>OX411731.1:10000000-20000000 GCA_948252095.1 Dicycla oo | reverse complement strand
GTCTCTTGGGTATATTACCAGTAGACAGCGATGCGGAGGAATATTTCAACGCCATATTTTAGTTTTTTAATAATTTTAGTTAGGTTAGGATATTATACGTTTCATACATAAAAAACAGAGGATTAGCTTCAAAATCCGTCAGATTATCATTGAAAGTATGCTACGCAATTGGTAGAGTTAAATTTATTTCTATTCCGTGTACACAAACCAGCTGACGGCGTTTAATTTTTTTTTTTTAATAATTATTTATTAGTAAAGTTAGGTACCAAAATAAAGGCAAACTATTCGATTTCTTTACCTTTCAAAGCTAGTCAGAATTTACCCAGACTACTTCAAAGATTATTAACCCTGAGGTTTCAACATCCGGATGATATCTCTCTCGTGTCAGTGACATTTCAGAGAAATCCTTTGAAATTTTCAATATGGTTATCGAAGGATCTGTTCGTAGAAATTTATATTATTTCGAGGTAGATTGAAATACCGCTTTCACATGCACAAAAGTATCATGCCCTCACGGATTCTGAGAATTTTCTTTTACCTATACTTAGAAATAGTACAGAGGTTTTTTCCTAGCACTGGGCGATCCAAGCTGGAGATGGCCTTTAATAAATTAAAAGAGAAAACCCACCTTAACTGCCTATAATGTTAATAGTATTGAGATTTAAACACTATTTATTTAAATTAATATCATTGTCTCTTTACAATATAATATAACAATGAACCTTTGTAAGTTCTTTATGGCATTCTTTAAAGATATCATCTATCCATTCATTACATTAAAAGACAAGGACAGAGAGGAAAGTTTTATAAAGCGTTTTATAAAATAAAATGACAATATATATCTGTACTAATAAATAATAAAGCAGAAGAGCTTGTTTTTTGTTTGTTTGTATGTTTGAACGCGCTAATCTCTGGAACTACCAGTCGGATTTGAACAATTCTTTTTGCATTTGATAGGCCAATTCTTGAGGAATGCTATAATAGGCTATTTAGCATCACGATATGACCTTTAGGAGCTGAACAAAAAGAAAAAAAAGTCGGAAATAACGCTAAGCAACAGCACGGGCAAACGAAGTAACAGCACGGGCAGATGAGGCGATTCGACGGAGTGGGTCGGGGGAATAAGAAATTTAAGGATGAAGTCGTTGGCAGAAGTTTTATAGATAAAGGGGTGGATTCCTCTATCGTGGAACACAAACCACGTACAAGGTACGTCTATTTCATCATCTTCGAACTAGGTCAATTGTAGAATACATCCAAAGTCACTATTACTCCACTAATTAAGCAAGGGATCTTAATTAATTGTTGACCCCCGTCAGTGTCAGTTTAATTAGAGGGAAGCTAAATGACTTTTCTGTAAGTTTGACTAGATATGTGCTTAGATTTAATAGTATGCGGTTTTCTTTGGTTTCCTTATTGACATGTATTTCATACAAATAGACTTGTACATACATAAAACCCAGGTCTTCTTCCCATATTTTCTGCTTACCCCAAGCAGAAATTACAGAACGCCACCCTGTTACTATCAATATGGTCTAATCTGGTCTATAAATAAATAGATTGAGAGATTTAATTTCTCATTTTGGGTTTTGGATTTGTAAATTACTTAAATAAATATTTCATTCTAGTATCACCACATAACTGAAATGAAGACTCTTTCAATAATAAGTGTCTATTTTAACAATATTGTGTAAGGTAACAAGTTTTTAGTCCGTGTCTTAAGTATCTATTTAACATTAGATTGATAAATTTAAACTTAGTAGGTACTTACCTATTTAAAAAAAAATGCGTACTTTTTACCCGATTGCTCCATAATGTTTGAATAAAATTGACACATCCAACTCTACCTTTCTGACTTAAAGTAATCAACATTTTGTAATTCTCGAAAACTATGAGGTCTTTACCTACGAAATTGCTGATTTACATAGAAAAGTCAAACAATTTTTTTAAAAGAAATATTGTGTCCATGCACGTTTGAAAGTTCATTGATGCCTCTGCTGCTATACGTAGATATACTGGGACCGAGAATCGACAAATTCTTTTAAGGCGTTTTTCACCGTCTCGTTGGATTTGAAATTATTCCCCGGGGCTCATTGTTGAGATCCAAATTTCCAAAACGGAAGCGATCAAACCAAAAACGCACCGTGCGTTCATTTGCGGTACCTTGTCCATACACGCCGTTGATATTGCGTGCTGTATGTGTTGCGTTGGTGCCACGACGGAACTCGTATTCGAAAATAGCGCGCAATTTCGATTTTTCCACGGTTACAAAAACATCGTTATCAAAGAAAAATCGAACGGCGGGAAAACAAACGATCAACTGATTTTTTTTTTAAATATCATGCTATATTATAAAATCAATTTGAATTTGGAATTCTAAATAGAATGAAAGATATTGATTTTCACACTAGCCGGTATCAAAAATCGGCAATTTCATAGGTAAAGACCAATTATTTATTGACGTTTTTAATCTAGTACTCTCCTAAATAAACACATGGTAAGTCGATTCGTAGAAAGTGATCAAACTTTCAGTTTTCTGCAAAACAATTGTTGAATCCAACGTGTCTTTGTTAAACCAATTCAACAAAGTTTCGTACATCAGCTTGTAAAAGCTGAGTGAAGTCACATGTGTTCGCGAGACTTATCGATTTCGTTGCAAAGTGCACACTTATTACAGAACAGTTTCGCTGCCAGTTGCATTGTCAGTGAAGATATTATTACATTGTTAGTAAAGGAAAAGGCTAGATATTTTCAAAGTATTTTCGAAAACCCTTCTTCTAGGAAAGAAGTGAAAACTGAAATAATGTATGTTGAAGGGGTAGGGAAGAGAATCGCATGCTGCGCTGACTTAAATAAAATTGAGATAGTGAGAACTCATTACATCTTATTATAGTCAACTAGCTTCTGCCCGCGACTGGTTCACCCGACCCATCCCGTGGCTATAGGCTCGTCTCCTATTACATGGGACTAAAATACAATTAACAAAATTGTGTGTGTTAATATACAATAGGTATACCTTAGTCCAACCCTTCGGGGAATACAAGCGAGATTTGTTTGTTTTATTTATCGTAGGCGTACATTCTTAACCGACTTCAAATACGGACGAGAGGAGCTCGTGGCTAAGTAATAAAAGTCGCACGGGTCGATCCATCAGGTTAAGCTACGCTTGCCGCGGTTGGTCTGTGGATGGGTGACCATCTTTTCATACCGAGACTCCTCCGTCCCGGCTGTCATTCGTGGATCTTTGACAGTCGTTACGGGTCCTTAGAAGCCCGAAAGTCTGACAACCAGTCTTATCAAGGGGTGTCGTATTACCTAGTAACTGGATTGTGGAGGTCAGATAGGCAGTCGCTCCATGTACAATACTGGTATTCAGCTGCATCCGGTTAGACTGGAAGCCGACCCTAACAAAGTTGGGAAAAGCTAGGCAGATTTTGATTCAAATAAGGACGAGGTTATAATTATGTTCGTCTGTATTTTTCTTCTATTCTATTATATTGTTATTATCCTTTATTCTATTCTATTTTTCTCTCTGGCAATGGTGCCGATATCAACAATTCTGCCAATGTCCGATGTGTTAAGAGAAAACGTGCGAAATAAAAAAAAAACAATGAATACATTATCCTTTATTTAAGCTCACGAGTAATTATCTCTTAATGTACAATAGGTATACCTTTGTCCAACCCTTCGGGCAATACAAGCGAGGTTTGTTTGTTTTATTTATCGTAGGCGTACATTTTTAACCGTCTTCAAAAAGGAGGAGGTTATGTCTATTTTTGTTTGTATTATATCGTTAAGTATTATTCTTTATTTAATTACGCTCACGAGTAATTTTATCTCATGTTATTGTTTGAATGTTGCAGCAGGAAGTTTTCAATAAAAGCTCGTTACAGAACACTAGGCAATCTATATTTAGATGGACGGCCTTTCTTGGTAACCTTTTATAATGATGTATTTACTTAATAGTCCAGTCATTTGGTAGTTTTACCTGGAAAGTTTTTCCAGGAGATTTGAAAATTGGTGATTTTATTGATTTCGACTTTTCGATTGTTATAATTTTATCATTTCCTGGAGTTTTGCTGTACAGCTCTCCTTCGAGGTAAAACTCTGCCAGTAATCCTCACTAATGTTATAACTGTGAAAGTAACTCTGTTTGTTTGTTACCTTTTCACACATTAATGGTTGAACGAATGAAATTTGACACACGGATAGTCAGGCTGTCAGTGAGTGACAGACCTGTGTTAGGAAATAAAGTATTTGTCACGGTAGTACGTTCTCGTGAGTTAATTTCCGATCTCCACGCAGGCGAAGCTGCGAGCAAGAGCTAGTAATAAATAAACTATAATTAATCATCAAGCTCTTGTTTTGTGGGTTTATTTACCTACTTTTCGTCAAGTAGGCCCCCTCAACTATAAAAACGTTTTTCCAAAAAAACAGCCGACCTCCAAAAAAACCACTACAAAGTGAAAAATAACTTTAATTTTGGAAGCCGGTGTCATTGGATCTGTATTTAACCGACTTCCAAAAGGAGGAGGTTCTCAATTCGTCTGTATGTTTTTTTTGTATGTTTGTTACGCGATTACTCAAAGACGGATGGACCGATTTATAAAATTCTTTTTTTGTTTGATAGGGTATACTTCCGAAATGGTCCCATATAAATTTTATTAACTTTGCTTGAGGAGTTTTTGAGTTAGCTTCAATAATGCGTATATTTTTCACTTATTTTATGTGGATGATGTGATGGTGTTTTAATAACTTCCTATCACTGTTATTTACATGGCTATATCTACAATTATTGTGCCCAATTATGTATTCGAATTAGTGTGGGGTAGGTTCCACAACTAAAAAGTGAACAATAAAAACTTTTTAGCCAAAAAATAAAACTGACTTCCAAAACAAAACACTACAAAGTGAAAAATAACTTTAATTTCGGAAGTCGGTGGCAAAAAACGAAAATATAAAACCCAAGACACCGACTACCAAAATTAAAGTTATTTTTCACTTTGTAGTGTTTTGTTTTGGAAGTCAGTTTTATTTTTTGGCTAAAAAGTTTTTATTGTTTAGTTTTTTTTTCCACCGACTTCCAAAATTAAAGTTATTTTTCACTTTGTAGTGTTTTTTTTTTTGAAGCCGGTTGTTTTTTGGAAAAAAGTTTTTATTTTTCACTTTTTAGTAGGTCAGTTTGTAATTTATCTAAGTTACAATAGCCTAATGTTGCTCGTCACCTTTTACAAAATATTGCTTTTCCCGATGCAGAGACGTCAATTATTGAAGAGTTCTCCTAGTCAGTACCAGGAGAACTGGAGCTTGCGGTGAAGTCACCATCAGCTTCATTTCACCATATGCATTGTGACGAGCATAAATTGCTTAGCAACCATTATTAAAGTACCTAATCGAATCGCAACCCGTGAAATACTTATTTCTGATCTTCATCATCAGTTCCACTTCACTAAATTGGGAACAAATAGAAAGTATCGGGTAACATACATAAAAAAGAAAATCCGACGAACTGAGAACTTCCTCCTTTTTTTGAAGTCGGTTAAAAAGCACTATAAATGTGAAAATGCAGAAACAATTGCTTTTTATAGCTATTTTATTTGTCATCAGATTGTTTAATATAATTAGGTATATATATAAGACGAAGAATAAAAGATTAAAAGATTTACGCTACATTCATTTATTTTACATAATAACTTATCGACAATTGATACAGTAAAACTTAACGACAAACAAAAAAAAAAACATTATTTCGTTTTCGATTGTCGGCAGAAAATGCAAATCAGGCCGAACGTCGTTTTTGAAACAAATTTTTTTTCGGTCGCACACTAATGAACAAGTTCATACAAAGTGTACGCTAGCAACCTTTTTCTCATCTCTGACGGGACACTGTACCTGGACGGTCCACAAGTCCCTGACCCTGATAAGTGCCCCTATTAGGTATAGCTATAATTACTCCTCCCAAATTAGGTAGGCAGGAATAAAAAAGCACGCTAAGTGTCAGTGATTAGTATCCAAGGTGCGATATGGGTTATATGAGAATATTAAACGACCTATTAAGTGTTCTGGCCATGGACATAGAATATTTATCATAGTTACATTAATATCAGATATCTACTAGCAACTGTTGGTATGAAAAGATGTATGAATACTATGAATATGGAGGAAGCAAAAGGTATGTAAGGAACTAAGGATACTATTATAATATTCACATTAAACCCACAGCGCACATTGTTTACCTACTAATATGTTTCTTGGTTGTGTAATCAGTCTTTAGTTGTGGTCAATTCGTTAGATGGTTAACTATTGAATATTCTGCATTGTTGAATGTCTTTGTTATGCCCACTTTTTGCTTTTGATTACCATGTTATACCACATTGTGTCCAACATACATTAGAATAAACTAAGTAACTCTTCCCGCTGGATGCGGGAAGCACAGGACCGATCGAAGTGGCGGTACTTGCGGGAGGCCTAAGTAGCTATTCCCGCTGGATGAGGGAAGCACAGGACCGGTCGAAGTGGCGGTGCTTGTGGGAGGCCTAACTAGCTATTCCCGCTGGATGCGGAAAGCACAGAACCGGTCAAAGTGGCGGTGCTTGTGGGAGGCCTAACTAGCTATTCCCGCTGGATGCGGAAAGCACAGAACCGGTCAAAGTGGCGGTGCTTGGGGGAGGCCTAAGTAGCTATTCCCGCTGGATGACGGAAGCACAGGACCGGTCGAAGTGGCGGTGCTTGTGGGAGGCCTAACTAGCTATTCCCGCTGGATGCGGAAAGCACAGAACCGGTCAAAGTGGCGGTGCTTGGGGGAGGCCTAAGTAGCTATTCCCGCTGGATGCGGGAAGCACAGGACCGGTCGAAGTGGCGGTGCTTGCGGGAGGCTAAATAGCCATTCCCGTTGGATGCGGGAAGCACAGGGCCGGTCGAAGTGGCGGTGTTTGCGGGAGGCCTAAAGTAAGGCCGAAGTAAATATTGCAATCTTCTATTAAAATCTCAACGTTGCAAGACCTGAATCAGTTGGATAGAAAAAAATAAATCTGATAAGAAAACCTATCCACAAGTATTATGTAAAAACATCTTCGTTGCTACTACGCGAATCATCTTGCAGTTCAGGCAATGTTTTATTACACATTTATGTTGGAACTCCCACCGGTCGTTAACAGTCGCATCAATAGATAGGGATGCTGGAGCTATTTCGCACTAAGTCTGCCGGACTTGTGTACGTTATTGGCGCCTTGACCCAGTTGCTGTAAGTTGTATTCGACTGTACTAGCTATAACTCTACATTCATTTATATTGATAAAATCAAGTCATTTATTCAAACTGGGCACAGAATCAGCACTTTTCGAACGTCAAAGATTCATAAGACAGTCTCCCAAAACACCCGCCCTTCACCACTTCCTAGTGCTTTAGCTGGGAGGAAGTGACGCAACAATCTCCCCAGCAGCACAACTGTCTGATCAATCAAAAACTTCACATTACGCAACACAAAACCTTGAATTAAATGAAATGATTTGCCATAAGGTAGCTAACACACGCCAATGTACCAACAAAAAACGTAGAAAACTATACTCAAGCAGAAATAAAAATAAAAACGTAAACAGAACTTTATACTAAATAAAAGCCTTCAGGCATAGAAGGCGTGCCCAGTTACAAATAGTTATATATAGCTGTAACTCGTAAGTGACTAATGATACTAGGACCATCGAAGTAAAATAAGCAAAGAGTTAATTACTAATAACAAAACAAAACCAAGGTCAGCAAGACGACCAGTCATCACAAGCAGCACCTTTCTCAAGCATAACGCAAAAATCAGAGACTACCCCCTTCGGCATATTTGAGGGGAGGAGGCTACCCGACCCCCGATGTTACCGCAAGCATGAGTGACATCTAAGGGAGCATGACGAACGGAGGAAGCTGCCGGTTGCTCAGGCAATTAAGGGGACTACATGACCTAAAGCGCGGTCACTGTCTGACTGCATAGAAAAGAAAGAGAAGCGCGATTACACAACGCTGGTAATTTATTGCAAAATATGAAGCAATTATCGATTTACAAAAAATCTATTGATTGGACTAAAAAAATAAAGCACTATCACGTTAATATGTTGCTTGTAGAATAATCTGACAAAAAATAGTACGGTTTTTAATGGTTAAAATAAATTTGTAGAGGTATCTTCGTGATTCTTTTCTATCGTATCAAATTAGTTGTATTATGTTTTCAACACACTATCTAACTAGCATATATCCTAAAGAATATAACATATTTTTATGATTTTGCTTACTGTAGTAGATCATATACTTTTAGGCATTATAAAACTTGCGTTATTTGCGTTTAGGTCCTGTAATCCTTGATCAAGTGTCGAGGTCGCTAGCCAATTACATATTGCAATACAACTCTTAGAAAACATAGTAATGAGTACATTATGTCAATAATAAATAAAATTAATATAAATCGACATAAACAGTCAAATAAAATAAACAATTATATGAACTCATAAAACCTGTCAGTAGGGTCATTCTGAAGAAAGAACCTAAACATTGTCTTGAGTTGATACTTTATTGAAAATAATGTTTCGAATAAGAAAGGGTTTTTACAGTATCTGATCTGGGGTTCTGTACATTCTGCCTGCCCCCACGTGAAGAAGGCTTGAGTTTATGTATGTGTATGTAAGTATTTGTTCTCAATCATAAGCCACTAAGTTTATGATCAAAACTCTAGCAATTTTTTCTCAATCCCCAAAAGGTAACACTAATTTAAAATGCAATGAGTGTAAAGTAAATTACCATTGCCATTAAGGTAACGAAAAACCCTTCATTGTAAACCTTAATGAGAAAATTATAAGGTATTTAGGGAGAAAATAATTAAAATGCAGATAAGGGATCGATTTAACTTGTAATTTTATTTTTTGAATAAGCTGTCTTCTTGAATTAGCCGACATTCTACAAGAATACTCGCCCTCTTTCAATTCAAGGTACCAGCTGTACTACCTTTTAGTTTTTTTTTTTAACTTATGTACGAGTAGGAGTCTTCCACATTATCCTGTATAGGGAAGCGGCGCCAGGGTAATCCGCAAAATTCAAATTTTCTTACGTTTTTTGCAATTTGCAAGTCAGAATTAGATTGTATGTTGAATAAAGTATGATTCGCGACCGTAACAATACGTATTTACAGGATTATATTCATTAGAACAACACGCTAAGATACAACTCACTAAGGTTAGTATAATCCTCAAATGTCAAGATTTCAAGAAGTAGTCATTCATGAGGATTACCTTGTCTTAGAGAGTGCTTGCTACGGTCGCGAATCCCTTTTTGATCAACTCACTAATACTGACTTGTAAATTACAAAGAAAATTTGAATTACACGGGCTACCCTGACGCTTTCGCCTTAAACTGAGGGTATCCATGATAATTTATATGCGGTAATTATAGACGTATCTTTGAAATTGTTGTGTATGACATAATGATAAAAGATGATAGTAGACATAATCGTCTGCTGTATATAGAAAATAACTTTAGTGGCAGTAATGGACCTTCCTTCGCAGATGTTGGCAACACCATAATGTAGTGAAACTACATTTTCATATCTATTTCCATTTCTGATGCTAAGAAGGTATCTAATCCGTAGATAAGTAAAAGAAAGATCAAGAGGCCATTAAAGATATTCCATCTTCCATTCCAACAAAAGAATGAATAAAAACCTTAATGCTGACTCACTGTGATAACGGTGGGCGTAGCATGAATGCGTGAAGTAATAACTATAACAGAAGCCTATTGTTCCACTGCAGGGCAACGGCCTCTTCTCATACAGAGAAGACACGAGCATTGATCACCACGCATTCTCAACGGGTTATATTAACAGAACTATAAGTCCAAGTTTCCTCACGATGTTTTTTCCTTCGCTGATATCATTATTATCACGTAGTAAATTGGATCGACTTCGATTTTTTTTTCAAACGGAGTAATAAACTCGTTCGTTTTTTAATCTAAAATACCACTATGGTTTTCTCATAAAATGTATGCGCTTCGGCAAACATCGTCTATCTTCGGAAATACGAACGCGCGATGATGAGGTCTAGCTAGGTATTATAGAGCTGATACATTCATGCAATTACCTATTTTGTATTAAATACCATGGTTTCAAAATTAGTGACTAACAACTCAACAACTATGCGATTCCAATAAACAAATGGGCAAAATGAGTATTCCCAATTAAAACATCATTCAAATTAAAGTTACCTTTACTTTGCGCGTTTGTGCTAGCTAGACCCATTGTACCCCTTATTACGACTAAATGACAAAGCAGTTAGTTATATCTTGACTTTAAAATTACATAAAATGTCTACCTATTCGAAATTAATTCTATTACAGCTTTTTTATGAGACTATGCCAGACGGATTGCCAATGTTATATATTATAATACATTAAAGCCAGACAATATCTACAAAGGTGAACGAAGACCTAATGAATGAAGTAAAGCCAGCGTTTGATTTACGCGTTGATTAGTATCTTGGATTTTCGCAAATATAAATTTATTACAAATTTATTATTTAAATTAGGACGTTCATTGACTGAAAACTTCTTGGGTGGCTTTTACAATAGTCAATTGGGATGAGACAAAAGGTCGATTGAGATTACATTTTTTTTAGGTCTTACTAAAGCAGGTAGTAAAAAAATTGTCATTGTCTAAATTTCTTTAACTAGACTAAACTTAAAATGCAGTCAGGCGTGACGTAACGGCGCGAGGCGACTCCGGTGGAACAATAATGATGAAGTTTTCATAGAAGTTGTGCCACCAGAGTCGCGTCGCGCCTGACTGCGGGAGCCTTAACATTTGGATATAGTGACACATTAAGGGGACTACATGACCTAAAGCGCGGTCACTGTTGGACTGCATAGAAAAGAAAGAGAAGCGCGATGACACAACGCTGGTAATTTATTGCAAAATATGAAGCAATTATCGATTTACAAAAAATCTATTGATTGGACTAAAAAATTAAAACACTATCACGTTAATATGTTGCTTGTAGAATAATCTGACAAAAAATCAGGACGATAGTATGTATATTAGTATGATTTATAATCGTTAAAATAAAGTTTTAGATGTATCTTCGTGATTTTTCTATCGTATCAAATTAATTGTATTATGTTTTCAACACAAAGAATATCATGTACTTTACTGATTTTGCTTACTGCAGTAGATCATATACTTTTAGGCATTATAAAACTTGCGTTATTAGCGTTTAGGTCCTGTAATCCTCTTAAAACGATATTATACGGACGGGTAAGCAAAATAATGCTCGCGAACGCTATTCGAACGCGAGCAAAAAATTATGCGTAAATGGAGTCTGATCTTAAGTTTAATGTAAATTGCTGATCAAAAAAACTTGTTACGAAAATATCCAAGATTCAAAGTCGTCAGTTATTTTTAGATTCCGAGGTGTGTGGAGTCATGGCCGCTCTTGAGTCATTTGGCGGTCGATTGTTGCCATTTAAGGCGTTTTTTTTGCGTTTTCCGTTTGTTTATTACTTTGATATTTAAGCTGTAAAAAGATAATTATGGCGTACTTTAAAAGTTTGTATTTGGTATTCAAATATAATGATACGGTTGTCATGGTATGGGCATGTGATGCGGAGGAATGCGGAAAATGTCGTCATGAAAGTTTTGAGTATCAATGTGGATGGCTATACGAGTAAGGTAACACCAAAGAAACGATGGATGGACTGTGTTAAAGATGATATGTCCAGAAAGAGAGTGACTAAAGAAATTACGAGTAATAGAGAAGTATGGAAGGAAAAGACATGTTGCGCCGACCACAAATAAATTTGGACAAGAGCAGGAGAATGATGATGATTCAGATATAATGAAATTCCAAAGATAAGTACAAAAAAGCAAAGGAGCTCGTGGCTAAGTAATAACAGCCGCACGGGTCGATCCATCAGGTTAAGCTACGCTGGCCGGGGTTGGTCTGTGACCATCTTTTCATACCGAGACTCCTCCATGACTCGGAAAGCACGTTAAGCCGTTGGTCCCGGGTGTCATTCGAGGATCTTTGACAGTCGTTACGGGCCGTCAGAAACCCGAAAGTCTGACAACCAGTCTTACCAAGGGGTATCGTATTACCCAGTAACTGGGTTATGGAGGTCAGATAGGCAGTCGCTCCATGTAAAATACTGGTATTCAGCTGCACCCGGTTAGACTGGAAGCCGACCCCAACATAGTTGCGAAAAGGCTAGGCAGATTGATTGATTGAAGTACAAAAGAGTAAAAGTGTTTTTTGCATAAACAAAGTTCCAAGTGTTATATTTGTGTTGCTGTTTTACATCGACCGTTACGTTTAAAAAAAAAAAAAAAAAAAACATGCACTCACTCACGGTGAGTTGCACGAAACCAACATAGTTCAATGGAGACTTTAAATTGATGCTGTCACTTTCATTTTGATACAAAACGTTAAGGATGGCATGAATTTAAAGTCTCCGTATATATTTTAATCCCAGCCTGCATCAAAGTTGTGTAAACGATACAAAGAGTTTTAACCCAATTCAATTTCCCTTTGAAATGACGCGGGCGAACCTATTCGAGTTCTAACACAAGAACTCTCTTGAAGAAGAAGTTCTCTTGCGTTATTATGGACGAATTTGTATTCATCTTACATTCGCTAAAGCTAAGGAAAAATGCCACTGACAGACGCGGCTTTAAGTATGAATGAGACAAGGTGGCGTCACGTAAGCTTTGGTTACGTAGGAAAGCGTCACGAAAATATGTCATATTCACCTGTATTTGACGTTAAGGAGTCAAAAAACGCTCTGTATGTGGACAACCGTTACTGCGTGACCGGTCACCGTTTTATTACGGTCAGTCTCCACCAAGAGGAAAAACCCTCGCAGATGCTCGAGCACTTTTAAATTACACTGAATAAGTAACTGTATCAATATGTACTTTAAGTATAATTCGACGCAGACATCAAGCGTTTATTAAGCGTGATGCCTGCGTCGAATTTTACACTTATTGATACAATATATTCAGTGAAATTCAAAAGTGCTCGAGCATCCGCCAGGATTTTTCCGTTTGGTGGAGACTAAGCTTGGCGGTAGCTCAGTTCGATTACCGTACGGAAGTTATATTTTAAATTCAATTGCATAGAAAACGAACGATTTGGCTAATCATATTAAATGCAATCTTACTGTTACGAAGAAAAAGGTTATTAGAAGAAAAATTTAAGTATTGGTCACCACAGCTCAAAATAACCTTTAGATAGTTGTGAAAGGAACAGCGAAAATGGCGAAAATTACTACATGAAGCGTTCTATAACATGATTCATACTGTAAGTTGGCGGCCTTTTCCGAGTTCTCTCACACCATTTGTCTTACATTGTCTTCAGAATTGTTTCCGAGACCAGGAGAACTAGCAAACTACCTCCGGTTTCGTCTATAAAAGGCGGAACGTCGGTTCATGTTCTTTATTTTTGTGAAGGAACAATGTCTGTAGAACTTTTATTACAATGTTTTTTGTTTTAGTTTTATATTTATTGATATTCAGTACAGCCGGTCTGATTTAACAAATATTTATTATTTAGGTCTCTGTTAACCTATTTTAGAAATATAAACGTGGTAACTTCTCATAAAAACTTGATAAATAAAAACCTAAATGTCAATATTAGTTTGGCATGTTGTATGCGTCTCCATTTCTAAATTTGCAGACGACAACGTTTTATCTTATATGATAAATGATCTTCATCTTAAGCTCCGATCATTCATAAACTTTAAAAATATTTTTTTTAATAATTAGAGGAACCGCTTTGTTGTTTCTGTGCTCTGTTTTCGAAAATAAACAATATCAAAATAATTGGAGAATAAATTACTTTACCCGGAACATCCTATTGCCTTTATTATCTATCTCTATCTCTATCTCTATTACATACATCATAGTGCCTCTGCCTCTCTACAGAACTTACTCTAGAGTTTTTGAAGAATTTTGAGATATGGATTGGGTTTTCGCCATCTAACAAGCTAATTTCTAATACCGATGTAATTTCCTGACAAAACTATGACAAACTGGGAACTGATCCTTGCCTAAAGCTTGAGAAACGTGGTCAAATTTATTTATGAATTTCATTAAAAAAGAATTCTATATTAAAATATTCTACGTTTCATCAGGTTATTTTGTAACCTATCTAGGAGAACAGTACGGCACCCACTAAGATTACGAAACTTTATACTTGCGCTTTATATTACCTTGCCATGTAATCTAGTCCTAGTTGAACAATAATAGTAGTTTATGCAACTGTTACATAATGAGGGGTATTAAAACAGTGTGTTTTTGAAACCCGTGCTTCAGGCAAGGTTTTTAATACCTAGTTATGTGCAGTTCATACACTACTTTATCTACTCTCATACATTGGGATTGAACCTACTAAATACAATATCAAAGTTAAAAGAGTTTATTTGGAATCAAAAGGTTTTTATTATGCTATAAAAATGACATGCCCCGCATATGCGTTCCATTAGAAAAAAAATAGATGGAAACTCCTTAGTATGAAACTGTTTTAATACTAAGTTAAGTTCTGTTTCATACACTACTTTATCTTTACGCATGCAATAGGTAGTTACCTATTTAAATAAATAAAAAAAACAAAGTTAGCCAAAGTAAATAAACACAATAATGGCTCCGAAACCATAGTAACGTTATGGAGCCATCATAGGTCAACCGTGCATGCGCCCTAGCGTGGGTGCGCGGAAGTGTACTTTAATAAAAAAAAGTTATTAATTAAAATACATTTAAATTTTTGTTAAGAAATCTGTATCATAATAAAACTTTTTAATTTTGTTTGAGTTGTCCATGCATAAAGTCTGTCATTATGGTACTATTTTTAAATTTATGTTATACTTAATATGATTCTATTTTTAAATTTCGGTACCTATTGTGTTTATAAAGTATGTCAATATACACTCGTTTTGAAGTATATAATTCAAATTTTGCTATATTAGAGTAAATTAAATATAGTATACAGGGTGTAAGGGACAGCCGTCCGCAGACTGATAGGGTGAATTCAGTCTATCATACTAAGATGTCTGGTATTGTTTGTGTTTTTGTGCACAAATCGGAGCGTCGGTTAATGGTTGGGAGGGGTAGGTAATAGGTATGCGGTGAGTTCGATGAACTCTGTAGCTAGGCAGAAAGTGAAAAGCTAATTTCACGCGTCGTTCGTTAGAGTATTTTTGCAGATTTTTTAAAAGCTGTTTTATTTACATAAATGGAGTACTGCGTACAGAGAATGTAATTTTACATTGAAATAAAGGAATAATAATTAATAAAACATTAAAAAAACATCAAAATTCAAAAAAATTGCAAAATAGAGAAATTTTCCGGTGGAATGTGATTCAAAAGAAGGAGCTGAATACACCCTGTCAGTTTGCGGAGGGCTGTCCCTTAGACCCTGTATTATATTAATAATGTTCTCTTTAGATACAATAATTTGAAATCTTGTGTGCGAGTCGATGCCTATTACATTTTTGCCCGACATAGGAAGTAATGAAGGACAAGTTCAACAAGATCTATTTTTAGCCACGTCTAAGCTACAATTTATTAACTCGTTCGGACAAGGTAAATACCTATAAAGCTTAGAGCGATTTATAAGATTTAATCTATAATGAATTACTTCCAAGCACCGGCTTAGTAAAAAAACTCATTAATTTATGCAGCGATTTTTGATGAAGTAATTCGGTTTAGACAAATTCAAGTGATGGTGAACGAGTGTGATACTCTGAAAAAATTTAGGCTACCATCAGACTGCACCGTAACAACCGCACGCAGTCGATATATTCAACTGCATGCAGTTGTACTTTTGACTTCGTACAGTCGTGACTTCAACTTCACGCGGTTGATCGCTAACCGTATACAGTTAGTGTGCAGTTAGTCAAGGAATAGATAACTGTACGCGGTTAGGGATGGACAGCGTGTGTCGACACTACATAACTGCAGCCGACCGCGTGAAGTTGAAGTCACGACTATACGCAGTTAATATCAACTCCACGCGGCTGCAGCCTACCGCGTGAACTGCACACGAACTGTATAAGGTTAGCGATTAACCACGTGAAGTTGAAGTCACGACTGTACGAAGTCCCACGCGGCTGCAGCCTACCACGTGAACTGCACACTAACTGTACCTATAAGGTTAGCGATCAACCACGTGAAGTTGAAGTCACGACTGTACGAAGTCCCACGCGGCTGCAGCCTACCACGTGAACTGCACACTAACTGTATAAGGTTAGCGATCAACCGCGTGAAGTTGAAATCACGACTGTACGAAGTCAAACGTACAATTGCATGCAGTTGAATATATCGACTGCGCGCGGTTGCTGCTGTGCAGTCCGTCTGATGGCAGCCTAAAGCATTTGCGGAATGCTTGCTGCTTGCTGCTCAGGTGTGTGGCCTGGCTTAAACGACTGTTCTCGATGCATTTTCGACTAGGTAGTTGCACGATCTTTTGAAATTTTCTTTCCAGGAAAAATACTTGCAATTACAACAGCATTCCTGTTGAATTTTCAATAATAGTCGCTCCACAAGCGCTTTCATAATTATGCTATAGAACTTTTTGAAGTTGCAAAAAGTTATATTGCATTCATGAGGGCGTGGGTTACACCAAAAGTTTTACCAATATATTAACAATGATTAATGTCCTAATGCAAAGTAAAGAACTAGTTACTTACCTGGGAACTCATCTCCCGAAACACAGTGCAGATAATTAAGGTTTTAGGGACGTACGGAAGTCCGAATGAAAAAATGGAACCCTTATAGGATCACTCGTGTCTGTCTCTTGTTCTTCTATCACAGCCGATTTGCTTCGAATCGACTGGACCGATTGAGTTGACATTTGGTTGACATATGAATTTCTGTAACCCAAACACGGGCGTGTTAGGTAAATAAATGAATTTTATATGAGGTTCACTTTTGGGTGAAAAATTAGAAAATTTAAAACAGAAGTTTTGCAAACTGTACCGTGTTACACATCAAATGAAAAGCCTTGGTATGAGGATTTTAAGTTTATGCTTTTTTTTATAACTTTATAAACAGTTATAAAGTTATTTAAGAAAATAGATGAAAATTGACCATTCCTCGCCCTTATCTCTGAAACAGCTGAGCCTAAAATTACGGAAAAAAAATACGGAGAATAGTATACTTATAGGTTACAGGAACATTTATAAGAAGTCGATGGTCTTAAAATAACATGGTAAATCACTCATTATTACAACATTGACTACAGTCATTGTACAAACTTGCATTTGGAATGTATGGGGGAACATGTTTTTCCACTACAATGTTGGCCGGTTTTTAGCTATCAAGAAACCTATATACACACACACACACACACGCACACACACACACATACACATACACACACACACACATACACACACACACACACACACACACACACGAGAACGTAGATATCACCAAAACTTTCTAATATGTATAAACTAATATAATTATGTACTTAGTTCCATTGATTTACATTTTATCGCCCAACAAAGAGCAAATTATTTTTGAGATTCTCTAAGGAATGACGATACAGAACATGTTTGTGTTAATTTATTTTTATTTTAAAACCAATCATTTATTATAAGATAGGTAATTTATTTAATCATTGCTGAGTAAATGAGTACCTGCTTTATTTAAAAAAAAATACTAATTCTAATATGCCCCTCGGTTGCCTTAATCCATCTATGTACGTAGTTCATTCATTTCTCATCAGCCGATAATCCAAACATTCAAAACTTTACCAGTTGGATATACGAAATACTTATACGAAAACTTAATCATGTTTTACTTTAGTTTGTGGAACAACAACAAACAACATATACCTACTTCGTACATAAGTTATTCATCAGTACTTAGGGGCCCTTTGTCTTGTTCCCACTGATGAAGGCAATTAAAGATGTACAATGCTGATAGTTTCGCTAAAGGTTCTGATTTCTGACAGTCAGAAAATAGTAACTCCTTGTGAATAATCGTGATACTCGTGTAATAAAAATAAACTTTGCTTATTTTTAGCACGATGCTCGTGGTAAAAATAAGCAAAGTTTGGCCAAGCCATACCCACGACGCGATGTCAAAATACTTATTTAGCACAAAGATTGTTTTATTAACCGAGTCATTTATGGTTAGAAGAAATTGGCGGCTTTAGTGTATTTAATTCTCACTTGTACTGATATGGTAGATTTTGCGCATAAAAAACCTTTCTCGACTTAGAAAGTGAAGAACGAAGTGAAGAAAAAGCGTGATAAAAGTGACTAATCGTCAACTAACCGCGATAGCGTCAACATAAGAAACACACGTGTTTGTTCATTTTTATAGGGTTCCGTTTTAAAATTTAATTAAAGCTTAGACTAATAAAAGCTTGTTTAAAAAAAATACACTTTTTTTTTTTTTTTTAAACAAGCTTTTATTAGTCTTGATATTATCTAGGAGTCTCTGAGTTCCCTAGTTCCGGCCCCGTCATCAGATCATCTCGATGGTACATACGTATGCTAAATTTCAGCTTAATTGAGTAAGATAAATTTTGAAAAGGACAACTCACTTACATACTTAAGGACATTGCAAGTTAAATAAAAGCTTGTAAAAATGTCCAAGCATCACAGATGAATTTAAAGTATTTTAGTAAGCCTTTTCTATCTTTTATCTTTTTGGTCCGTTAATTCATTGGCTTATCAGTAAAGTAGCTGGTTATCCAATATTTCACAGAAACCTACTAAGGGAAAGTTTCAGATAGAAAACGAGGGCTCAAATAAAATCAGCGTATTATAACTTTTATCTAACGCTTTATGATCCTATTCGCATAGGCTTCAGAAATAGGACAGAAAAATATATAAGCTTTGAGTAGTAAAAACTTCACACCAATGTCTCTGTCAGGCCACTGAGCCATTTGCAAAAAAATACTTTTTCTATATTTTCTTCGAAATCAGCTTTATTTTTTGTGAGGTTATGATTTTTTTTGCAAGATTCATAACCTTTGTAGTTCATATATAACATAACACTTAACCTTTGATTAAATATTTAAGATAGCTCCACGCACTTTCATTTAATATTATTTTTAGATTGTTGACAAAGAGACCTTCATTGTAAAACCAGCGTGCTGGATTTTTTTTAATAACACGTTTATTTATTTATTCATTGAATAATTAATATTAGGTAACTAGTAGTTTGAATGCGTTTGAATTAGTATTCAATCTAAAAATAAATTAAAACTACTTAACAAAAACAACTTAACGACGTTATAAAAAAAATCCGCTTGGTGATCGGTCGTGTTTAAAATTTTAATACCAGTAACTATGACCTACATGACATGATACATTTTGTATTTGAAAGAACACTCACCAAATCTCCAATGTTGCTTTGATCAATTAATGTAGGTGCTTACAATTATGACATGTTAAATACTCCACTCAATACTGCTACAACTTGCATTTATAGAAGATAAAAAGGAAGGAAGATTTCTCATTTGTACTAGTTTGGTCACAATTTTTATTCCGATTTTTAACAAGTTACATAGATAAAGGATTTCCAATAAAAACCTGCACAAAGTCTCACTAAACGATTATTTGGGATTACAAGATTCTAGTTCTTAGCGACGCGAATATCAGGTTATGAGGACTTTGGCTTTGAACGAAAGCGGTATTCTATGTGTACATCGATAATATTTATCGATATACACATAGAATACTGGTTGCATGCAACTTACATAACGCGTCTAACCTTTTCCAAATATGTTATCAATCTCTAGTGTGACTAGAATTCGATACGTAGATTGCATCACTCCAAGTAGCGATGTAAGGAAGGTTAGGACCTCTGCAACTGAAATTACAGGAATGCGACAATATGTGGTTTATAACTCATGTTTTTTTTTCTTTGGGTGGGAAATGATCAAATAGAAGTTATTTCCCGCTCTAGGCGAAGCGGGAGGGCGTGTTAGACTTTTACTGACTAAAACCCACCCGTGTACCTTCAGTGGCCTGTGCCAGGGCCACGTTAACTCTTTCAAACTACCCACAACCCTGGCAGGCTTCGGCCCTAGCGCACCCCTTCAGATAGTGCTGACATCTCTTTGAGGCGCGCGTGGAACACAAAAGTCTAACTAACCCTGAAATGACAAAATAATTTTCAGCTTTTTCCATGAAGTATGACTCAAAAGTTCTGTTAATTAGATTTATTGAGATCCAGGGGTAACAAAAAGCTAAGTAGTCGCTTGTTGTCTCACTTGATGAAACTCTAGGGGGATATAACACTAATTTGATACGAAGGGTTCTTCATTTTGGTTTGCTTAACTTTTTAGCTCAGTTTTCAAGGCTTGAGAATGCTTAAACGGCTTAGTGTTTAGGCGGGATCAAGTTATTATAAAATACAGAAGGACTGAAAACATATTATGTAGATAACGCAAGAATATTTTTCTGTATATCAGTAATTTTGTTGTTCTAGATATGAAATACAGGCTTGTTAACACTACATAGTAATGCGTATAATTTGTATGCGTGGAAAACTACGTTAGATGTCGTCTTCACAAAATGTCTACCTAAACTTATTTTTATAACTAATAATTCTAGTATTTTTCCAAAAAATATGAATCAAAGTTTATTTTAGATACGAGTAGAAGCCTGTTTTTTTGGTTCTTTTAATAGAATACGATCGAACAAGGTTGTTATTTCAATCAGATAAATCTGGCGATTTAGTTTGACTGTATAAGTCAAGAAAATAAGTAAAAGCCAATGGGTAAAAAAAAAAACGTTTTACAAAAAAAAAAAAAAAAACTACAAAGTGAGTGTTTAGTTTAGTGTTTTTATACGTATTATTGAAGCTAATTTAAAAACTACCCAAGCAAAGTTATTAATTTTATATGGAACCAACTTCAAGGGGACCAACTACTATAAAAAGTTATGCGTGATCATCATATATTAGAGTAGTTGGCCCCCTCGAAGTTGGTCCCATATAAAATCTAATAACTTTGCTTTCCTCATTTTTAACCGACGAAAGTTCTCAATTCGACACGTATATATATATATATATATATATATATATATATATATATATATATATATATATATATATATATATATATATTATTATATATATATATATATATATATATATATAAGTGTCAAATTGAGAATTTTCGTCGGTTAAAAATGAGGAATGAGTATATAAGAGGAAGTTTGAAAGTCATACCGGTGACTGAAAAGTTGTGTGGAAATCGGTTGTCATGTTATGGGCCTGTGATGCGGAAGAATGAGGCCAATATCGTCAAGAAAGTTTTGAGTATGAATGTAGATGCCTACACGAGTAGGGGAACACCAAATAAACGATGGATAGATTTTGTGAAAGATGATATGGCTAGAGACTAAGGGAGTGACTACCGAGATGACGACTAATTAAGAGATTTATGGAAGAAAAATATATGTTGCAATTAAAAAAAAATATGTTACATTTTTATAAACTTTATTGATAATTTAAATCATAAAGCCTGCTCTTTTGTAAAAATAAAACTACTTTATTATAGATAGCTATGTAAAATTCCAATGCAGATTAAACAGATCACCTATAGGAAACCTGCTTAATCCACGTTGGATTTTTTTTAAATATATCGCACACTTAGATAAAGAGTAGCACAACTCAAAATAATCCAAAATCGAGTTATTGCGATTATCGGACTCTGCGTCGAAAACTACATTGACTGATTGACTTCAAAGACACATGGGTACCAATCTCCATTAATGAATTACAACATCATACAAAAATATTTTAAATTGATCAAATAGAAAACGAGTAAAATGTTTTTTACTGTGCCTGAAAAAAGGGGTACCTATTTTGAGTTGTGCTACTTTTGATCTAGGTGTGCGATATGTTTTGGGTATACCTACCTACTTACATAATTTACTTATAAAATAAATATAACTTATAAACGACATTTTTTTGAGACTTTTCGTGTTTTAATAGCGACATTCGTTTGAAAGAATGATTTCCAACATAAAAATTAATGGTTATGGGTCTCACAAACATGAAATAAAGTTCAAATTTAATAAAAATGCATAGATAGATAGATAGATAAGTAAGATTTATATAGTCCATACAAAAGACAGCACAATACACAAAAGCCCTATTAAATTATTTCAAATAGAAACAAAATTACTTACAAAGAAAATAAGAAAATAACTTTCCAGAACTAAAATTGCACCATATTGCACTACATTTTAAACTCCTCAGAGCGCTCAATTTGCATTGGAGATTATTTACGAGTTCTCACTTGAATGAACATAATACAGATCACTTTTATATTCCGTTCGGAATGTATTTCAAGGAGTTAAAATTACATTTCGAAGTAAAGACCAATCTTGCAAAGTAATGTAATATTTCTTCTGACATGCTGCGTTAATATTCTAAGCACGGCTGCAAACTTAAGCGTAATATGTCCGAAGGTAAGCCTTCAGAATTTAAAATAAAAGCATTGTTTAAATAGACACTGATGATAAATAGCACTTAGGAAGACCTTTACTTTTTCTTTATAGCACTAGTACACCCTTCAAAAATATAGGCTTTTGTTAAGGCCTGCAGCAGATAAAATGCGTGCGCGTAGCGAGTGCGTGGCGTGCGCGTGTTAGCCGGTCCTTCAGTTTCATACATTTCAACCGCGGTGAGAGCACGCACATGCCACGCAAATACATTTGGACTGCTCATTGCAAGCATTTAAAACAATAATAATAATAACCTGGGACATTATTCACACACGGTCATCTGATCCCAAACTAAGCAGAGCTTGTACTATGGAAACCAGATAACTGATATACTACATACACGGTTTTTTTTTTGTAAAAACATACTTACCTAATATAGATAATTACACCCAGACTCAGAACAAACAGACATGTTCATGCACACAAATGTTTGTCCTGGATGGGAATCGAACCCACGACCTGCGGCATTATAGGTGGTATCTTAACCAACCACGCCAACTGGCCTGTCAATATTTACGGGTTAAAAATATATATCCTAACTAACCTAACTAAAACTATTAAAAAAATTAAAATATGGCATCGAAAAATTCCTCCGCATCGCTGTCGACTGGTAATGTACCCAAGAGACTGACGGTATTGCCATGTTGTATGGCAATGTAAAAGAAAGCCCTTGGGTCACGGGAAGTGTCAACCAGCCGGTTGGAGATTTCGTTGAACAAAATTTTAAAATATTGGGTCGCCTCATAACAAAACGCGTAGCCTAGCACCATACGAGTACTTTCTTTCATATACTTTAATGATGATGCACGCGCACTATAATTACGAGTATGATAGTATAAACGACTTAAAATCGTACATAAAATAAAAAATAGTAGTTATAAAATAAACACGGGAGGGTAAATACCTCATTCCAAAATCCTGACACTTCATATTTTGGACTAATTACTGGTTACAAAGGACCGAGACTGATTTTATGTATGAAATACCGATTATCTGGCTAGACATTTAAAATACTGTATTAATCATTTTTAAACATACGTTTTCCCATACTTATCTTTGCTACAATGCAATTCAAACTTTCAGAACTGGGTAGTACCATAAAGATTTTAAACAAGCAACAAGCAGAACTTAAGTTCTAATGAACTTGAAACACGAATTCATGATTATGTCCCGTTTCTTTAAGAAAAAGTTAAATAATCGTTTAAAAGATAGGTTCGTGTTTGACCCCATGTCACCTAATGGCAAGCGATGATGTGGTTGACAATGGTGCGGGCTTCCCTAGAAGCTACCTATTTACTCAAGGCTTCAAAACTACCAACCTAAAGCTTGAGGCATATTATGCACTCACTCAAAAATATACGATACTGATACTGTTGTAATTATTTAAGTAGGTTTAGAAGTTTATTTCATCATCGTTCTCCTGCCCTTGTCCCAATTTATTCGGGGAGCCGACCCCGAACGTATCTTTTTCTTACAATTTAGTTTATTTATTTATTTACCAGCTTTTGCCCGCGGCTTCGCTTGCGTTAATTTAAAATTTGACAATAAATTCGGGTTGTACTCAGCTTGTCTATAATATTATAGTTAGGAGGATGAAAAACCGGTCTATCGACACCCTAGACTCACAAAATGTATTAGGTACTTAAACAAAAAAAAACTCTTAACACACTACTAAAGTTTCTATAATAATATATGTAATTCAATCATAATTCGAAGGACACGTGGCGCCATCTATTATCATACGAACGTTAATGTTGTTTTCCTCGGGAACAGTATTTTTTTCGGGATGAATCAAACAAATTTACTTTCGCTTTTATAACATTAGGAAGTTAGGATAGGATTTATTATATTTCTTCTAGAAGTGTATTTCAATTCAATCTAATTGGACTAGTATTTATTTGTTATACCTACTGTTATTCACAGTCACACCTTCATTTTCTCTAATCAATAAATAATCATTCCATCTTGGCATGTTGATTCTTGTTCAGATACTATACATTATACAATGTCTTGCATGACCTCGTGATTTGCAACAGCTGTCTACACTTGCTTTGTGAATATTTTCTATAAAAGTATTATTAGCGTATCATGCAAAATTATTTTATATCTTTGCGAGGGACCCAATTGTAGTAAATATTCAGAATTTAATTATAGTGCCAGATTATGAAGCAGTACAATAAACAACAATGTTCCATGATCTAAACAAAACATTTGGTTTACAAGCACGCTGCAAAGCATGCAAGATATACTATGAGCATTAACTCAAGTTTCTAAAGTCAGTACAGAACCTCCTCAACCAATCAAATTGATGTAATAGTAGATTATTCACTGAGGGGATAAAGCAATGTCTTAAGTCACGGGCGCTATATTGAATCCCGAAAGTAACGAAGGATTCTAGGGCTCCCGAGCAGAGCGAGGGAGCTCTCTGTTAATTGATGAGTGAAGTGAGGGAGTTAAGACTAGAATTCTGAGTGCAGAGAGGTATTAAAGTTCAGGCAAGTTGAAGACACCTTTATCCCCGAGGAGAAAACTCTACTCCTCGCACCTACTGCGAGATAATAAGAATCAAATCAATTTTGATTTAGTAGCATATGAAACTGATATATAACCGGGAAATATCTAGTTATGTTATCTAAACTCATGAAATTTCATCAAAAAACATAATAAATAATATCGTAAACATGACGCCCGAATCCAACACAAACGCGGGGTTACCGTACGGGCCACAGCAACCGATCAGCTGTTGTGATGACATGCCGCTATTAACGCCACAGATAATGAAGAAATAGTGGTTGGGCTAGTCTAATAATACACACATTCAATACTTTTGGACTTGACCATATCGCACGCTTAAACCAATACTGTCACTATCCAAAAAAGTTAACTTTTCAGTACCGCCAAAGAACGTTTTTTGTAGTATGAATATGAGTGATACGTAAGCATCCTTGCATAATTTAGTTATTTATATATGCAGCAAGCAATCGTTTAGGTTGTTGTAATTTATTTTTGTTTTATTTATTTAATTAATATACGTACATTAATGTTACTTGTTATTCCACTCTAACATCTCTAACTTGCGTAATTTCATTATTTTGTTCGTCGACGGCAAATAAAACCAGTGAAATGTCTCTTTGGTCCAGCTGTACTTACTTTAAAAGAAAAAGTTTTTTTTATGGTAAAAGATTTTTTTATTTAAAATCAAATCACATTATGAACCAGTGGGTGATAATGAAATCCAATAACACCCGCATAAATATTAATGCCCGGTTAGGCCTGCCTAGGGCTTTGATGACTTGCTTTAGGTTTGGTTTTCATGACATTTACTTTGGCATTAGCGAGCAAGTAGTGTGAAAGCTAATTTTATCTACCCCCATGCTATAAATCCTCTATAAAAGTTTCTGAATCAGTTAGCTTATAGCCAACATTAAAACAACCAGTGTCATAGTAACCATAATATCATCCAAACGAGTGTCATAATGTTGTAATAAATTTCATTATGCAACTTCTTTGCTTTTTCGAATGCCTTCCTTACTCATCAAACAGCCACATTCTCACTAATCAATTCGTGGTATCTTTATGAATTTCAAAAAAGAACATTGTCATGCACGCGCATTTCACTTCCACAGCGACGTAATAAAAAAAATAGGTTATTCGATTTCACGTCGTATCCCGCCATTTTTGTTCGATATTAGTATTGCAAAATGTAAATAATTATTACAATAAATAATTCTATTTTTACCTATACATAGTTTGTTTGTATTAGATACTCAGCAATTAAACTTTCCATGAATTTACATAGTTATTACAACACTCTGTACAACACCTTATGGTTTCAGAACCTTTTATATAGGATTTCTATCATGGGTGTAGATAAAGACTTATAGACTCTATACATAATTAGGTATTAATACATGTGATACTATTACTCCCACATTCATGTTCATTAGAACAAGGGGACAATTAGATTAAGGGGTATTAACCCCTTATTGTACAATAGTTGCATAAATAACTAGGTATTAAGTAATGCTTGTATCTTGAGTGAGCTTCTGTAATACGAGTCAAAATTTTATGAATATCAATATGGTCGAGTGTAGTAGGTAACTTATAATTTACAAGCCGTGTGCTCCCGATGCGGTTACCCATCGGCAAAATGTCGAACTTCCATACAAACATTAAAAATCCTTCCTTACACTGTTTGTCCACCGCACAACGTCAACGGGACGTCAACGAGAAACAAGATTATTCGAACCGAAAGTGACGTCCCCCGGTGGTGGTGTGCGGTGGACACGCGGCCATAGTAAATGTATGTATCGTTACTTCGGCACCGTCATCTCGTTCTTGTAGACGTCCTGTTGACGTGGCGGTGGACAAACGGTCTTAGTGCTCACCTTCGTTATAAAAGGAACTCTTGTGCAATATTCCATGCTTCTAGACCCAGCGATTTAGACTGTGCGGTGTCTGTCAGTGAATTAATGAATTTGAGATTTTTATTGAATATATAAGGTCTAATTCATGTTACGGCGTCATAGCATGTCAGCCGTAGGTGGTCTGGATTAATATATTAAGTAATTAACGTTACATAGGTAATACGATATTGTTGTTCAGTAGATGACGTGATCGAATTATTAAGATGGTCTATGGCTTTAAATATTCCAAATGTCTCATTGTACCTACTACAAACTGACATGATTTCATAATTAACGACGATTTCTTAAATCCTATTTATTGGTTTTGGCAACTGAATATAATTTAAGACGTCTGGCGATATATGAATTCTGTATGATAAATAATTGTTCCAACATAAAACACCCACGTACGGAGTCAAAAATCTTAGATTAAATTACTACCTATACAATGTTTTATAAGGTAAACATTTATCTCGAACTTTGCAGTTGGTTAACATTTTATTTATTGTTTTAAATCGGCGAAATATTTGAAAACAAGTTATTGCTAACGATCATCGCATTCAATATTAATAAATACATATTAATCAATTGAAACCAGTAATATCACCACGATGCAGTGCATTAAATAATCTAGTAAAATGATAAAATTTTAAAATAAAATGTTAGAGGAGATCGTTCATACGATACTCCCGAGCACACGGACATTAAGGTGTAAAAAGAAACCTTTTGCCAACCGAGCAAATAGCAGGAAGAGACGAAACAAAAATACAAATGAAGACACAGATGAAACTCTTGGAGAACTCAATTTATCTTTGGACAATGCTGAAACACACGCGCTTAAAATACCGAGAATTAAAGTGCCCATGTTGATGTCATTCCTCATTTTCTATGTATGTGTTATAAATGTGATAATCTCGTGTGATGTTAGTATTAATGATGTAAATAATAAAGAACAAAAAGGAGGTCTATATGAACGTGAAACAATTAGAGAGTTGCCGAAATACTGGTATGGACATAAGCATGATGGCTACCATAGTTACGGAAAGAATCTACGGAAAGGTCGAGCGTCAGCTAAACGACAGACTGATGATGCTAAGCCAGATAAGTACGGCCCAGAAGCTCAAGAATTTATTAAGTATTATGATTACTTTAAGGATAAAGACGATGTACCTAACGCAACTGACTTTCCAACCTTTTTTCAAATGGGTAATTACATTCAAGATGACTCACGAGCTGTGGGTCATCCACATGATCTCGCCTCCCATCCTTATTTTGTGAAAAATATTCAATTCAACTTGAGGCCAGAAAGGCACTTGTTCAAGGAAAAAATTATAAAACTTGGTGTTCTGTTACCCGCTGATGCCAATCAAATATTCTCGCTCGGAAAAGTTTTACCAATCATTGAGATGGCAATTCCAGCTGTTACTGGTTCTGATGGGCCCTTACCAGGGTGGACTATATTGGTGGACTACAGAGACACAAGGTGTTCATCCGTAGAAGGACCTTTAGCTGCTTTTGAATTCTACGTCCACGAAGCTGCTGGTAAGCATTTATTTATTTTTAAGATCTTGTGATTTCGAAAAGGCAATATCAATAATTAGGTTTCTGAAAGTTAAATTTTCGTTATTAATAAATTTATTCATACTAGCATAGCTTCGAACAATTTGCAAGAATGTAAATATTGAGATGAGTCCAAGATTGTCAAGTATAATATGCGTTTCAGATGCGTTTATCGGGCCTGGATGTGAGTACGTGATAGCTCCAGTGGCGAGGTATGCGGGACCTTGGGGCATACCAGTCCTAACTGCTGGGGCTCAGGCAGAAGCTTTTGGGTACAAGCAACCCAGTTACGGCACGTTAACCAGAATGATGGGAAGCTACACGCAAGCTGGAGTCGCGATCCGCAAAGTTTTTGAGGTAAATCCATGGGAATTCTGTATCAATGTTGTAAATGTAAAAATTATTTACGTTCTCTTTGACATGTGATGTTTTATTTTTCATTTGCGTTATTTTATTTCGCTTTTTCGAGTTTTCCGTTTTGTCAATGTTTGTGCTTTGCTTTTGTTCTTAAGTTTTGGTCTAAATTGGTTCGACTACCTAACTTTAGAAGACCTATGACCATTTTCACCAACCCTGAGTGACATTTAAATAAATCCCTAAATATTATTGCACTGTTGGATTCTCAACTCTCGGCGCTGTTAAGCCTAGCGTTGAAATTACAACAGTGCACTTTTATATAGAGATTCATTTTAAGTGTCATTTAGGGTTGGTGAAAACAGGCATAAGACAATCTATTTTCTATTTATCTAGTAAAGTGTCACCTTAAGGCATAGACAAAGTGACATCCTATAAACGATAACGATGATGGAAAAGTAAAAACTTATTGAATAGACATAAGCTACCGAAACACTCTAAATATGAAATACTCGTTTTATAAATACGAAACGCTTTGAAAGCGAGTACCAAAGAGTTACGCTAAAATCGTGTTGGAAAACGAAAGAAGTTACTTTGTACAGATAAAAGCAAAATTTAAAAGCATTCTAACTTCATTACTTTAGAACAGCAAAAAAAAGCCTGTGTCGTAAATCTTTTTTGATAAACGAATATACCAAATAGGTACTTAACAACTCTTATCAGAAAGAAATAGAAGACAAAATACAATTTAAAGTACGTCATAATCGTTATTTGCGTCTTGACTAATAAGTAAAGATTTGAAAAACTTCATAAAAATTCAAGTACCGTCCTAAATTAGTAAGTCTGACTACATGGAATAAAAGCAGATTCTTTTTTACTAACATAAATAATATGAAGAAAACATTAGATAAATAAAAAGAGCAATCAAAAAGTGAAACATTCATATTTTTAGATAACTTCACAAATTAATTACACTCAAACAAACAATCTAACACTAAAATAAAGTTACAAAAATAATATCCTAACCAACAGAAACTATTAAAAAAAAAATATGGCGTCGAAAAATTCATATGGCAATGCTTAGCCTCTGGTCAAGGTAAAAGCCTGCCCTTGGGTCACGGGAAGTGTCAACTAGCCGTTTGGAGATTTCCTTGAACAAACCGTGAGCACACGGACCCCACGGCCCGAAAGTTTCAACCCCAAACGGCTCGAAAATATAGATACCGATAAGGTTATTATACTTCCGCCGCTTGAGGTTTTCCGCAGCCGCAGCAGCAGCGCCAGCACAGCACGCTGTGCCAGGAAGATGGGAAGGCGCAAGAGTATCGACACACGTTGCGTCCCACACTAAAGGCCTACCCACCTTCCATGGAAATAAAGACATGCCGTCCGGTCTCTTGCCATCGTCGCGTGCCAAGCCATTGGGTTCTAATACAGCTGGAACGCCGACGATGACAAGGGCACGTCGGATGATGTCATGAATGTTTGCGTGCCGCGCTAAGCGACCCGCACTCCGGATGCAAGACAGGCCGTGGTGTCCGAGGCTGTTGACAACTTCACCACAGTGACAGAGATGAGGAGAACAACAGGGAGCTCCTAGTCGCAGGGAAGCGGCTAGGCGGAAAGTAGTGTCGTCGAACAAAGTGCCTATGTTCGACGATGGTAGTGCATGGAGCCACAAACCCGATTCCCACATCAAAAAGTAAAAAAATAATAGTCAAAAAGTAAAAAAATAATAGTCAAAAAGTAAAATTATACACATTCAATTACACAAATAAAAGAGAAAACAAGAAATAAAATAAAAAAGGAAGGCATTTGCCCTGGCAAAGGCCTTCTTTTTTTAGCCAATAGATCCTAATAGGCAGAGCCAAAATTGAGCTGATCTGGATATCATGTGGGTATTTGACAATGACATGGTCATAGCCCTTCTCTTGGAGCTAAGTTGTTGCGTAGCTGCAAGTATATTAAAATGGTTGCTGTTTTAGTTAATTAACGTCAAGTCAAATGAATCAGCAAACTCGTTAATATACTTGGATTTATACAAGCTGGAGCAAAAGAAATGTCATAAAGTGAATTGACTACTATTTTGTTGGAAACGAAAAAAACTGTTTTCAGGAAAAGTTCATTTAAAGTTGTAAAATTGATGACATTAAGCCGAAAAATTATGATATCGGTCAAGTGACTACCTCCTGAGGTAATGCACTTTTAAGTCGAAAGAATGATTATATCGGTCAAGTGACCACCTCCTGAGGTGATGCATTTGTGCTCGTTCTAAGGCATTTTGAATTGTTGCTCGCAAACATCTGGCTCCAAATTGACGATTTCTTCTTCAAGACGTGCAAGTTTTATGGATATTTGTGGTAAATGCAAGATTTCAAAATGCCCCAAAAGAAGAAGAAGTCTGGCACCATCAGATCTGGCGATCTGGCCGGCCAGTTCAAGTAGCTAAAACGGTAGATATCACACGGCCCCGAAATTGGTGTTTCAAAATCTCATCGTTGCCTAAGCTGTGTGTATCGCTCGTAACGTACAGGTAAATCTCTACTACATCACAATTACAGTATGACGTCATTTGAAAAAATTATGGCACATTCATATTATGACATTAGTTCTACCTTGTACGTCAAATAATTTACTAGAATGTGCTAGTAAAATTCTTCACAATATAATTTCACAAACGAGCTACAGGACCGGTGGTTGTTTCGCTCTTTACAAATTGTGGTGTCACTACCCCCTTCGGCTGTAAGAGAGCGGCAAGCAAAGCGACCCGATGCGAATAGAATTCTCGCATCCAGACATTACTACCATTCAAACACAGCGTTGTATCAGAAACGTGTTCATATTCAAGGGTTAAACTTCAATACTTACGAGTACGGTGAGTATTGAAGTTTTGTTATGGGACAGCTAATAATTTCTTCGCGATTACGATCTTGGTCCCAAGGAGAAAGTTGTTCAGTTTGATGGTGAGACATTTTTGTAAACACTAACTTTAAGTCTGCTTTGTGAAGAGAGAATAAATAAATGATATGATATGATATGATGGTCTGTACCACACCTTTAAATATGACCACACATTTCTGCTACACACTGTAAACATTAGCTCGCAGCAGCCGGTATAAATAGACATAGATATAAAGGCAAAATTACTCATCTACCAATCAAACTTCCTCTTTAGAACTTGTTGACAGACCAGAGCCCCGACACATTACTAATGCACTTTGTATAGTCCCGACGCACTTTGTATTGAAATCATTTGGAAATCTGCCCACTCTAGAAAGCGAGTGCAAAGATAGCAAGCTGATTCAGAACCAGACATGATAGTGTTATGGGTCATAACACAAAAAGGATAAATTTATATTATAATGTATGCTAGTTATAGAAAATAAACTGATATTTCTATGAAATTCCTTACATGGTGTAAGCGTAAACAGTGGCAACCTTTTAAGGGGTCATTGTACTCATCATTATGAACAACTTTTACTATGGGACTAAACCGCGAAAAAAATCTGCTGTTTTACACTACATTTTGACGAATTATGCGAACATAAATGTACTAAACTTAATTTCAGGTTTGGTCCCATAGTAAAAGTTGTTCATAATGATGAGTACAATGACGCCTTAAAAGGTTGACTCTGTTTACACTTAATTACAGCCTGTATTTTAATTACTATTTGTAAATTGTTATAATTATAGTAAAATGAAAAAAAGGAAAGAAATACGTATACTTAAAGCAAGTAGTGCGGTGTAGGTATGAAATATCTGACAGAAAGGCCTGTGTATGATGCTTGATGCTTGCTTACAATATTTTCCCAACATTTGACATATAAAAAAGGACGTGAGTAGAAAGCAAATTTTAGCATATCAATAAGAAGGCATGAACCAAAATAATTTGACTATCCTATCAACCAAGGCTAGATCCAATAATTCTTTTCCATCAAAGCATACCATCCATAACAAAAGGTTTTTTACGTGATTTGACTCCCGACTTTTATAGCTATCCCTGACCTAATATTGAACTTTGTAGACCGTAAAATTAAGACCGATCTTGGGCTTTTTTTTTAAAAAACAGCAATAATTATTCTTTTTATCCGACTTTTTAAAAGGCATGTTTAAGTACTCGTAAAACTATTAAATTTAAATTAACTTTTCATCCGTAGGTTTTTAAAGTAGATCTTGTATAATGTATTAATAATTATAAATTATACTGCTTGTAGCTAAGTAATAACAGCCGCACGGGTCGACCCATCAGGTAAAGCTACGCTTGCCGGGGTTGGTCTGTGGATGGGTGACCATCTTTTCATACCGAACCTCTTCCGTGCCTCGGAAAGCAACTTAAGCCGTTGGTCCCGGCTGTCATAAGAGGATTTTTTGACAGTCGTTACGGGTCGTCAGAAGCCCGAAAGTCTGACAACCAGTTTTACCAAGGGGTATCGTACGAGTATTACCCAGTAACTGGATTGTGGAGGTCAGATAGGCAGTCGCTCCATGTAAAATACTGGTAATCAGTTGCATCCGGTTAGACTGGAAGCCGACCCTAACATAGTTGGGAAAAGGCTAGGCAGATTGATTTTTGACTATGTATTTCGTGACGTAATATGGAAGCGTAAAACTATCAACCTGCCTGCACGTAATTTAATGTTGAAAAATCGTCCAAGAGCGATTTGTGCACGGACAATAATAGGGTTCCCTACCAAACTATACTATGCACTGTATTGCGCGTAATTAAAAATCTAACATAAACCAACTTTTTTCTTAGGGGCTAATTGACCCCAAATAAATCTAAACCAGATATTTTTAATAATTAACTGGTGATCTGTGTGCGCCTGATCAAGACCCAACACATTATGCCAAAATACAAATTCCTACATTGCATAGTTATAGATCTCGAGAAAATCCTTTGTGACAGTCAGACAAAGAGTGATGATCTTATTAAATATAACACACACTTGTTTTAAAAGAACGCTAGTTGAAATACGAGATACGAGGAATATAAATTTCTACAGAAAACATATTTTTCTCATATTTCATGTTTAAATCATTATTCTTATTTAATATATATTTGGGAACCTAGATACCTAGATAGAGACCTTAAGAAAATGTTTGATTTACAATTTTTTTTGGTATTTCGTTTGTATGAACAACGCATGCTTCGGGGGCCTCTTAAGGGCAATATCACACAACCACAGCACAACGACAATACGTGGTCGGGCGCTAGTTTGTACAAAAATGAATAGTTTATTCACACGGACCACATTTTGCCATCAAAATCAACCATGTCGGCCATACGGCCACCTCGCAGCCACGTCACAGCCACAACGCAACCATCACCACTAGCGGCTGGCCACATCGCAAACAACGTTACGTCGACGTGTGAACGGGCCCTTTCATCAAAAAAGATTAAAAAATAATCATAAGTTCAACTCCTTTATCCATAAAAATAAATATTCATACCTAAATCTTCACAGGAAACAGTCGTTTCGTTCTAACTTCATAATGAGCAAAGTTGATACTTAAATAAACTTCTGCTATTTAAAATATCACATGAGATTAAGGGGACTAGCGTCAGAAATTTAATACAGGATACAGGTTAGGGGAATTTGTAATACAGGCACTGTTCATTCCGTGCAAAATATGTAAGCCATAGTTAAAAGTTCCTATTGAATAAAAATTTGTAGTTTCTCTCCTCTTGGAATTTTACAATTATATTTTTATTGTCCCATAACTCCACTTTTTTATTGGAACACAACCAACAAAAATGATTCTATATCCAAAAACTTGCTTTTTAGGGTTCCGTACCTCAAAAGGAAAAAAACGGAACCCTTTTTGGATCACTCATGTGTCTGTCTGTCTGTCCGTCTGTTGCAGCCAATTTGCTCCGAATCTAATAGACCGATTAAGTTGAAATTTGGTACACGTATGTATTTCTGTGACCCAAACACGGACGTGTAATGTAAATTAATGCATTTTGATTTTGGGGGACCATTTTGGGGGGCAAATAAGAAAATTAAAAAAAATATATATTTGCAAACTGTACTGTGCGTTATATCAAATGAAAGGCCTTACTTTGAGGGTGTCAAATATGTTTTTTTTTTATAATTTTAAAATAAACTGTTTTAAAGTTATTTAAGAAAATAGACGAAGAGCTTAAAATTTTGAAAAAAAATACAGAAAATAATTCTATAGCTATAGATTACAGGAAAATTTATTAGAAGTCTATGGTCTTAAAAAAAAACATGGTAAATCTCTCAATATTGTGCGTACAAACTTACATTTGTCCATAGTTAAACGAAAAGGATCCAACCCATATTGCACCTAAAGTGAGTTGGATCATTTTCGATTAAACTATGGACATTTGTAGTTGGAATGTATGGGAGAACATGTTTTTCAACTACAATGTTAAGTTTGTTCTTGGGATAAATTCATCCCAACTACAGAACCCTTCATTGTGCGTGCTCCGACACGCACTTTACCCGTTTTTTTCTTTTTTTCGAGAATGACTGCAGCATGCGGTTATTCAGTTTCTTTTCAATACTTATCATTATAATGTAGGCAAAAACACATATGTGTTTTATACATATTGATCATACCTAAGTCTCTAACTATACAGGTTCAAATTAAATTAACTAAATAAGTAACTAACGAAACTCCGCAGATGTGAACCCATCACGTCTGCGGAGTTTCGCTAGCTCGATATCTAATGTAGATAAAACAAAAATAAAAGAATATCTAAACTCTTCATTTCAAGTAACTACAGCTGACTACGGGGTCAGCGGTGCTGGCCGCTTGTAGTGGTAGTTACTTGAAATAAAGAGCTAAGAGCTTTTTTCATCCCATCACATCTGTGGAGTTACACTAGCTAATTTAATTTGACCCGTGTCTCGACAAAATATTTCACTTTGTTGCCGTTTTATTTTGTGTACCTATTGAGTGTGTCTTCTGTTTATTGTCTGTTCTGTTACAGCTGTGTTTATGTGTATTTTTGTATTGTTTTATTTTTATTATTATAGATGATCTTTTTATCTAAATGTGAAAAATAAAATGCTTTTCCGTGATCTGTATTTGTTTTTATTTCTTTTTTTAATTTTGGAAAAATCTAATTCTTGACACCAGTTTTTTTATTGCTTCATTGCACTGTATAAACCTGTGATTTTTATTTTAAAAAAGTATAAAGTTTTTTTTACAATGATTTTATTTTAAAAACCAGATGTTTATATTTTTCATATACAAAAAATGCCGCAATTTTTGCACTGAAAAGGACATAGGTACATCGTTTCATATTGTTTCAGGAATTCAAATGGCGCCGCATGGGAATGCTGTACCACAACTACGAGCCCGCGACGGGGAAAGGCAACAGCCCTTGTTTTCTGACCCTAAGCGCTGTTTTCACAGTCCTAAACAAGAAAAATAAGGGATCGGCCCTAGCGTCCGCACTTCCCTTTGACGAGACCAACACAACCACAACAAAGATAAAGGAGTTGCTACAAAAGTTGTCTTTAAACACCAGAAGTAAGTATTGAAGAGATTTTGAGACTAATCCGGCTTTGAATTTTTAGAAATGGACAAATAAAATTTTTGACCAACGATATTGGGTTGTATTTTTTATGTGACATAAATTTTCGCTTTCTTCTGTGACGGGAGTTTTAAAAGTAGATGTCATATTTTACAAATTTCTGTCACATGTCTGCAAAGTAAGTTAGGTTAAATTCAGAAAACTAATTTAGAAAGAACCGAGCGCGAAGTTTATCTTTGAGTAAAAACTACTTAAATTTGCATTCACATAACTTGAATACTAGACTTACTTCCTTGTACAAACGTCCACTGGTCCGCACCGGCCGCAACGCACGCAGGACACGCAACGTATTGAACGGATTTGCCGATGGCATGCGTCCGATCCCGGATTTTTAAAGACTTACTACTTCCTTGTAAACATGAACGTCCACTGGTCCGCACCGGTTGCAACTCACGGTCGGCACGCAACGTATTGATCGGCAGGCTTATTACGTATCTTGCTGAAGCCTAGCGATAGCAAAATTGCTTGTCAATTGCGCAACGATTGCTTTTCAATCGCAAATCGGTATTATGTATCAGCGATACGTCATACTGAGTTGCGATTGACAAGCGATTGAAAAGCATTTATTGCAATAATAATAACAATAACAATAATAATAACAATAATTTTGCTAGGCTTCTGCAAGATACGTAATAGGCCTGCCGATTTGCCGATGGCATGCGTCCACTGTGTCCGTATTTTTAATTTAGTCAGTATTTTTGTTGTTGTCATGGAGATTGTCGAAGATATTATTATTATCAGTTGCTTATTGGCAGAATAAGAAAAACTTCAAACTAAACGTAGAATGTGGGTTCATGAAAAATACTTGAGGCGACCAATGTTTGGAGAAATTCATTAATTATTAAATTTGTTCCTGGTTTACTTCATGATGAAAAATGTTTTTTTGATTACATTCACCGGTCAAGATCTACATCGCACCTTAATTATAAACAAAACAACACTTGCGGCAGTAAGTGGTGCACGCGGTGAACTAAACCATGTGAGGTCACCGGCATGCAACGCATTCTTTGTTCATTAAATATATCCCGGCGCTCGGTGCGGGCGGTGCGGGCGGTGCCGATAGTGGGCGCAGTGCTACATAAATTCATGTTTGCATGAATTCATGTAGCACTGCGCCACCAAAACCCAAAGTCCGTTGCGTGCCGTGCGGGCGTTGTGGCCGGTGCGGACCAGAGGACGTTCACCTTAAGGCTTGGCATTACGCCGTTGACCTCGCTCAAATGGGCGTTACCGCCAAGAATGCCCCGCGCACCCCCTCATTATAATTACGCGCGAAGCGATCACTAATATTCTATTTTGCACCGCTGACTGCCACAGAGCCATGACGCGCGACGCACGCATAGGTAGCCTGTTGCATATTTCAGAGCAGTGGTGCAGAACATTTTTAGGTAAAAACTTGTATGTTGTAGAAAAACAAATACAACACTTGTGTAAATTATTATATTTTTAGAAAATATATTTTTTTAATGACTAAGAACTCATTGTAATATTACTAAAACAGAAAATGGGCGGCAGAATATAGACAGTTATTATTATTAGCTTTCCCCGCGACTTCGCTCATAAATAAAAGTGAATAAGTTAGTACCTAAAAGTACTACTAGTAGTTGTTTTAAGTACTTCAAATATTTAAAAAAAAAACGCAAAATAAATCAAGTGGAAAATCTGAGCAATATACAAATCTGCCGGCCATATGCTTGCACGAAGCTCAAATGCCATATTAGGTTCATGGGGTCCGTGAACCACAATGCGTCCCATATGGTTTGTGGGCCCCATACGACCCGTGACCTCAGTTCAATTTATTATAAGTCACAAGCGGTCGTGGGCCCGGAACTTATTAGTTCAATAAGGCCGGCCACATACACAGACTGAATTCCGTTCCGAAATATCGATTCGGAATTTTCGAAGGCAGTAAATCCATACAAAATCAAGGATGTATCACACACGTACAGTAAGTAGTTCTTCGTTTATTTTGTATGGCTTTGCTGCTTTCGAAATTCCGAAAAGATATTTCGAAACGGAATTCCGACTGTATGTGGCAGGCCTATTCAAAATATATAATTATAATATACAGAGTCGTCCATTTAGAGGGTCCATTTTTTTTTTTTGGTCCATTTTTATTGCATGTCAGTGACTGATGTTAGGATTAAATTTATTCAGGTTATACATTGACAAAAGCAAAATAAAAACACATTCAAAATTATAAATGATAAATGATTTTATTTTTGTAAGTAGGTTTGTACAAACACTTTCACAAGTCAATCATGTTTTTTTTTTTTAAACTAGTTCTGGTCGGCGTTTCAGAGGTCATAGGCTCTTATAAAGACCGGACATAATCTTGGTCAGTTCATGTGAAGACCATGTAGATTGGTGTCTGAAATGGTCTTTTGAGGAAAGAACCACACAGATTGAGAGGACCTGTCCAGCCAGTGCACGCAAAATTTGGAGCAGCTCATCCCAAGCCTTTATGTCCTCAATAAAAAAAAAAGCTTTCTGACACAATTTGGTTTCAAAATTCTGAGAAGTTTAATTGTCTACAACACATTTTTTTTTGCATTTGCTTTTCTACATTATAACCATCAATGTATTTTACTTCATCGTCGTCACTTTCATTTCTTTTGTTTCTTTTCGAAGATATGGGAATCATTTCTTCTTGCACTTCTGCATCATGTGTTGCATCATTTATTTCTTCCATATTATTGTTTTGTAAATGAAGACAAAAAGTATAATAATGTAGCTTTCAGTATACAAAACCTATATTACGGCTTTAGTTCTCTAATGGGTTACCTCTACCATTTTTATATAATAGATATTTAGTTTGATTTCAAAATAATTCCATTCGATTGATTTTTAATAAGTTTGATTTCATAATAATAATAATAATTTTTTCCCCACCGCTGTATCTCTACGTTGACGGTGGGGCTTGCGCGCTCCAAACTTTAGGTCTGTGCCGGTAGAGTTTACTTTGCCGGAACGGGTCTAGGATGAGGAGCCAGGATGAGGATGGGCAAAAAAATCCACATACTGTCGGAATTCCGTTTCGAAACATTCGGAATTTTCGAATGCAGCAAATCCATGCAAGATCAAGGATCTATCACACAAGTACAAGTAGTCCTCCGTTCGATCTCCGATTCAAAATTACGCATGGTAGTCGTGCGTGACTTTGTATAGATTTGCTGCTTTCGAAATTCCGAAACGATATTTCGAAACGGAATTCCGGGACGGAATTCCGACTGTATGTGGCTGGCCTAATTATTACCCTTTATTAGTAATCTGATTGCGATGAGTAATAGTACAGGGTCAAATTAAATTAGCTAGTGAAACTCCACAGACGTGACGGGTATCGATATCTAAACATGATAAACTAGTTAGCTGCGACACATATACAGGGTCAAATTAAATTAGGTAGCGAAACTCCGCAGACGTGATGGGTATCGATATCTAAACATGATAAACTAGTTAGCTGCGACACATATTCAGGGTCAAATTAAATTAGCTAGCGAAACTCCGGCCAACGTAAATTCGTACGTGTCTAATAGTAACAAGCTATAGATTCACTGCATGCGAATCTATAGCTCGTTACTGTGCCGCCGAGTCGTAATGCCGCCAGGTCGTTTGGAATCTATACCTTATTGCCATTAAACACGTACGAATTTCCGTTGGCAAATTCGAAACGAAAACAGTTTCTCGTTCTGGCGAAGAAAGGTACCTAGGTAAGTATAAGCAGCTGATAGGTCGATACCTGCTTAGATACGCATATTATTTATACGTACCTACCTATATCTTTTTATCAAAACGCTTGATTGATGGTTACTAATAAAATGTTAGATAGGTACTCAAATTACTTACCGTTTCATTCTTTTTATTCTCCTCTTGTATTTTATTTTCAAATTACGCTTAGTGCGTCTTTTTTTGTCACCCATATAATATTTGTGTTATTATAAGTTTATTTATAAAATCAATTTATAAATAAACTTATAATACACAAATATTTTCTATGTAGTACTACTAACTTCATACTAAAAACGACTGTAATATTTACACACACAAAAAACTATTAAAATCAACAAAATAAGTAGGTAGGAATTTGTTTACAATACTTTCCAATGGTATTGTCACCAACGAAAAAATGCGGGAAAAAGTGGTACAGGTCCGTTCAGCACTGCGTCTCGTCCCGCACTGAATTAATAGGCGACAGAGGGGTTGCTCACGCGATTGAGTGTCGATTTATGTAAAAAATAATGACTATAAGTAATTAGAAAAGTTATTTAAAAAAATAAGCCGAGGATTCCCTAGATATTGTATTGTGTAATATCATGATGACTATAAAAAAACCTAGCGATTAATAGTTTCGAAGAAAAAAGGTTTTATATTTCTAAAACAGGGGTTACTTTTCATGTACATACATAATGATGATATTTAAAATTATTTTTTATTTTTTTCTAAGTGAAGGGGACATGTGTTTTATTGTGTAGTTTAACATATTTTTTTTTTAAGATCATTATGGTACGGGTTAAGGAGAAAAAAGGTTTTAAACTTCTTCAGTTCCAGCCCAATTTACATATAGCACCGCCTTAATGCACCAAGTTCTGAAAAACTACCTATTTATTGCAGCAGAACGGATAATCCCCCGAAGCGTTTTTAACAAACTTTACTGCAGTAAATATATATGACCATGAACAAGTTAGCTATTTTATTTGAATTTAATAAAAACCTGTTATTGTGACACGCTTTTTTAACCATGAACGCCTCAATACGTTACATTTTGCAGTACAAAATTTCTCTATGCTATTCTCCCTATTTATTAAGTACTTAACTATACGATCTAATTTAAATTCGAATACTTGACTAATTTCCAAAAATAATCCTAAAACACATTCCTGTTCCGAGAATAATTTGCATACGGTGGCTCGTTAATGTAATCCTCTTACCTACTGGGTTCAATCCTTAGGCCTTCTAAGCTTTATGAAATAATAGAACAGATTCTTTAGGAACAGATTCCCATAAATGTGGGTATCCAGATGATATTCTGGATACCCACATTTATGAGAATATTATCATTAGAACTTAAAACGTGATATTTACCATGTATATTAATTGATTTGAGTTTCCGATATTTCGGCATTGTTGCAAGTGCCATGATCACGGATAAACAACTCAAATCAATTAATATACATGGTAAATATCCCGTTTTAAGTTCTAATGATAATGTCAGTGACCATGTCGGTTTAAAAACTTTTATGGGAATATGTTGCAATTACCGATCATTATCAAAGTCATGTACGGTGCTTAGCCATTATCCTTTGCTTTTGATAAGTATAGAAAAGAAAGAAAGAAGAAGAAAAAGAAAGAAAATACGTTTATTTGCGATAAACATGACGCAAAGAAATAAAATAACAAAAAAATAATAATAATTAAAGAACAGAGCCCGATTAGCGCTATAGGTTTAGTCCACGCTCTTGACTAAAGTCACGGTGGGGTCACCCGCATGCGGTTGCGACCGACGACAATGACGTATGAAGGTCGATTAAGTTGCTCGCTCATACGGTGGATGCCCAGATTATAACAGAGACCAAACACCGTACAAACGTGCAGTGCTAAGAAAGAAAGAAAAAATGTTGCAGACACGAGCAGAATACACATTTATTGTTCGTGGCTAAGCAGTTATCGTTTGTGGTTGAGCAGTAAAATGTAAATGAAAGATTAGCCATTAGCCTATCAGTGGTATAGGTTTAGTCCACGCTCTTGACTAAAGTCACGATGCGGTTACCTTTACGCTCGCCCGCATGCGGTTGCGACCTACTACATTGTATGAAGCTCGATTGAGTTGCAGGTAACAGTTGCTCTGTCTTTGCAACTCGACCGTTTGCAACATTTCCGCTTAAAGGAAATCAAACGACGCATAAATTCCGCCCGATGGCCGCTGCTTCGTTTTCAACAGAAATGAGGAACAAAGTACTTAAATTATTCTTTTAAATAACAGTCAGCATTTTCATTTTTAGGGTTCCGTACCTCAAAAGGAAAAACGGAACCCTTATAGGATCACTCGTGTGTCTGTCTGTCCGTCTGTCACAGCCAAGTTGCTCCGAATCTAATAGACCGATTAAGTTGAAATTTAGTATAAATATGTACTTCTGTGACCCAAACACGGACGTGTAACGTAAATAAATAAATTTTGAATACGGGGGTCAACTTTGGGGGGCAAATAAGAAAATTAAAAAAAAAGTTTTACAAACTGTACTGTGTGATATATCAAATGAACGGGCTTACTATAAGAGTTTCAAATCAAACCATTTTAAAGTTATTTAAGAAAATAGACGAAAATTGACCCTTCCCCCTTTATCTCCGAAAGTACTGAGCCTAAAATTTTGAGAAAAATATAGAAAATAGTTCAATACCTATAGATTACAGGAAAACCTATAAGAAGTCTATGGTCTTAAAACAACATGGTACATCACTCAATATTGTGCGTACCTACATACTTACATTGGTCCATAGTTAAACAAAAAGGATCCAACCCATATTACACCTAATGTGGACATTTAACTATGGACATTTGTAGTTGGAATGTATGGGAGAACATGTTTTTCAACTACAATGTTAAGTTTGTTGTTGGGATAAATTCATCCCAACTACGGAACCCTTCATTGTACGTAGTCCAACACGCTCTTGACCGGTTTTTTTAAGCATTTAAACGTCCATTTTTACCATAGGTAGCTTAGAAGAGGATCAGAATTATCGATTGGGAAGTAATTTTCATATTCAACTAAATAATTCGTTAATAGGGACACTTTGTTGGCTGAAGTAAAAAAGGAGTTACCAGAAATTTATGGTTTTATGTGGCAGTGCTACAGGCACCCATCAAAATTATTATTTAAAGACACCGTATTGGAATCTGCAGTAGGATGCCAACAAGGTGATCCTCTCGGGCCAGTCATTTTCAGTTTGGCTATCCATCCCATAATAAAAAAACTAAATTCAAAATTTAATGTGTGGTACTTAGATGATGGAACACTAGGAGGTGACGTAGACACCGTTCTAAAAGATCTTCAATTCGTAAAGCAGCAGTTCCAATCCATCGGCCTTGACCTCAACAACTCCAAATGCGAAATTTACCTTTGTGACAATACCGACAGACAATCAACTATACAGAAATTCAATTCCATAGCCCCAGATATCAAAGTTTTGGAAAAAAGTTCATTGCACCTCCTAGGTTCCCCAATATTAGAAGACAGTTTCTCATCTTTCGTCGACGACAAAATTAAACATTTTAACGATATTTCGGATAGACTTTCAAAAATTAATTTACATTCGGCATTCACCCTTATCAGATATTGCTGTTTTGGTCCAAATTTTATGTATTTTCTCCGCTCTTCCTCTTTATGGAAGCAGCCACAACTTTTAAACAAAATCGATCATATTATTCGAAATACCCTATCATCAATTTTAAATGTGGCATTGGACGATCGGGCGTGGCTGCAAGCCACACTACCCATCCGTTTTGGTGGGCTCGGCGTCCGCAAAATTTCTAGTGTAAGCCTACCGGCGTTCCTGTCCTCGGTCCACAGCACCGAAAAGTTAACCACAAGAATCTTAGCCCCTTCTCAGGTTGACTCTGAAGTGCCGTGTTTGACCGACGCGGTGAATGCCTGGAAAGTGGCTTGCCCGGATACGGTTCAGCCCGAGAACCCGTCTTCCCAGAGACAGTGGGATGAGCCGCTCTGCAGGTTGGTACGGAATAAACTTATTAATACGTCCACCAATACTGCTGAGCGTGCCCGCCTGTTGGCTGTGGGTGAATGGGAGTCGGGTCTCTGGCTTCAGGCTCTACCGTCACCCAACATAGGCACTATGCTGAGTGACACCACATTCCGGCTCGCTACATGTTTGCGTGTGGGTGCTCCTTGTGGGGCTCCACATCGCTGTCAATGCGGTGAAGGAGTCGACTGCCTCGGACACCATGGACTATCCTGCAGAAAGAGCGCTGGTCGGATGGCACGGCACGCTAGCATTAACGACATCATCCGTCGGGCTCTTGTCACCGCCGGGGTGCCAGCAGTTTTAGAACCCAATGGCTTGGCACGCGACGATGGGAAGAGGCCAGACGGAATGACCATAATGCCTTGGAAGTTGGGTAGGCCTTTGGTGTGGGATGCAACCTGTGTCGACACCCTCGCGCCATCCCATCTTCTTAGCACGGCGGGTTGTGCTGGGGCGGCTGCTGCAGGAGCAGAAAACCTCAAACGGCGCAAATATAGCAACCTTATTGGGAGCTATATGTTTGAGCCGTTTGGGGTTGAAACTCTAGGGCCTTGGGGTCCGAGTGCTCATCGAGTATTTCGGGACATCGCCAAGCGGTTGGTCGACTCATCACGTGACCAGAGGGCTGGCCTATTTTTAGCCCAAAGAATCAGCATTGCTATCCAACGTGGCAATGCTGCCAGCCTTTTGGGCACTTTTACCATTGACAGCGATGCGGACGAATTTTTTGATGCCCTATGAGCTTGTCACCTTTTTATTTTTATGATTTTTATATACTTGTACATAATATACATATATATCTTTTAGTTTTAGCTTGTACATATAATCTAGTTTCTGTTTGAAATAAACTCGAGTTAAAAATTCAAAAAAAAATAATAATTCGTGACCAGACCATAATCGGAATTATATTTTATGTATAGTGCATACAAAGACATTGATTGATCGTAGAATGCATTTGATTAGCATTTATGTAAATAAAAATAATTAACATAAAAGAACAAATTGCTATCAAATGAATAAATATAGAATTCTTCTCAGTCTCACTGCGAATTGTACAACAATAACTTGTTTCAAGGTAACACGGATACACAATACACCACACATCTCCATACTCGAACCGATCTTCATTTATTCTTTCCACCTGTTTCCCTTATTTGCATCGCCTATGCATCGACACGGGGACTCGATACGATACCATTTGAATTTTAAATCTCCTCTGTGTTACTCATACGACAAATCTTTAGTATGCAATATCTACGGAGTTGATTTGTGTAACTTTGAAACTGCGCGGTTTTCTTTCAAATACGACATCAACAAGCCATTTTATGTAACTACCTACAAACAATCAATCAATCTGCCTAGCCTTTTCCCAACTTTTTGGGGTCGGCTTCCAGTCTAACCGGATGCAGCTGATTGCCAGTATTTTACCTGGAACGACTGCCTATCTGACCTCCACAACCCACTTATTGGGTACGGGTACCCTTGATAGGACTGGTTGTCAGACTTTCGGGCTTCTGACGACCCATTACGACTGTCAAAGATCCACGAATGACAGCCGGGACCAACGGCTTAACGTGCTTTCCGAGGCACGGAGGAGTCTCGGTATGAAAGATGGTCACCCATCCACAGACCAACCGCGGCAAGCGTAGCTTAACCTGATGGATCTACCCGTGCGGCTGTTATTACTTAGCCTTTGTGTAACTACCTACATCACTTTTAAATCCTCGGTTTGTAGAAAACTTGTTTACTAGTAGGTACTTAATTTAGACAACACGTGTGATGTGACATAAATTTTCTGATGTAGGTAATGCATTGAGTTAAATACTTTTCGCAAGGTAAGTGACAACTAATTTCATGAATACCATCAAATGAAGATTCTTTGAGACTACTTCGTGAACAAGAAGAGAAAACGGAGCTTATAAAATAATGTGTATACATATTTTTGATAGAACGTACCTTTTTTTTTTTGGTGGGAAATTATCAAATGACTTCTCCCACTCTGGGCGGAGCTGAAGGGCGTGTCAGACTTCTATTGACCTATTAAACCTACCCGTGTTCCTTCAGTTGCCTGTGCCAGAGCCACGGTAACTCTGATAGTAGGTAACTATTACTTTGTCCTAAAAAAAAAAAAAAAAACTAAAAACAATGTTCCAGTTCAAAATCGCTGAATACAATAATAAGTATTACTTTGACAAGCAATAAATCTGCATGAGAAGAAAAATGCGTTGTCCAACTACTTTTTTTATAGTTCAGCACTTGCGCTTACTGCACGCAAAGGAATATAAAAAGTTGCTAATAATTCCAATTGCAAAAAACACACAGACTATAAAATTTCAACTGCCTCTGCGTTGCTCAATTTACAATGTTTTACATTTTGTATCGATGTTAGAAATGGCGCTTACGGAAAAGACTCTTGCGGTGTTGAACGGAGCGCTGGGAAATCAACGTATGTAAAATATTTCATTCCCTAAAGTCGGTGTGGAACATAATCAAGTCTAATTTTGTATATCGTCTCTCTTATGATCCCTAACTGGTTAAATATAGAGTTACAACTTATGCAACTTATTTTTTTACATTTTCTTGAGGTAACAAGGATGAAGTTAGAGAGTTCAATGAATTGATGAATTTGTGGAGCTCATGGCTAAAACCGCACGGGTCGATCCATCGGGTTAAGCTACTCTTGCCGGGGTTGGTCCGTGATGGGTGGACCTTTACATACCGAGACGCCTCCGTGCCTTGGAAAGCATGTTAAGCAGGCTGCCATTCGTGGATCTTTGACAGTCGTAATGGGTCGTCAGAAGCCCGAAAGTCTGACAACCTGTCTTATCAAGGGTACCCGTACCCAGTAACTGGGTTGTAGAGGTCAGATAGGCAGTCGTTCCAGGTAAAATACTGGTAATCAGCTGCATGCAGTTAGACTGGAAGCCGACCCCAACGTATTTCAGAGAAAAGGCTAGGCAGTTTGATTGAAGGATGAATTTAAAAGAAGAGTTAATATTACAGTGAGGACTAGGTGACCATGGTTTGGTGAAAAAAGACGTAAAACCAAATGAATCGACTCAAAATATACCTTCGTGAGAAGATTCATTTGTGAACATTCAACTTTGTCTCACTGGTGGACAGCTGGAGCAGTGGTGGCTCAGTGGCAGCGACCCAGACTCACGGGTCGTGTGTTACAACCCAGACAGTAATTTATTTCATCACCACTATTTTAAAACGGTGAAGGAAAACATCGTGAGGAAACCGGCATGTTCTAGAACCAAAAATTCGAAGACATGTGACATCTACCAACTCGCACTGGACCCGCGTGGTGGATTACGGCCCACACCCACTTACAGAGACAAGGCCGTGGGAACGCTGTGGGTGGGCATTATGGCTTTGGCATAGTGGTGGGGCAAAGTGAAATAATGCAAAGTATAGTACATTCGCGTTAAGAATGCAGTGAGTCATCATTGTCCGTCGACCTAGCCCCGCCTTTCAATCAAATCTTTCAAATTACAAAGTCAAGTTCACAATGACAGTTGAAGGCATTGCTTCGAACGCAACGGTTGGTCGGACCTTGCAGTTGCACTGATTACTCACTGCATTCTTAACGCGAACGAACTATACAGAACTATATCGCACAATGTCGATCGAGGTAAGATAAGATATAATGTCATTCGACAATTTTCTATTCGCGCTGAAATATGTCTGGCACTTTAATAAGCTAGCAATGCCAAGACCATGCCAATAAAATTATTATTGCGTCTAGGAGTTATGCATTGGCATTCACACTAAGTACTTGAGTAGAGGACGATCGACTAAAGGTGTACGCAAATTTGTTCAGCTTTGAAGATAAATATTTGGATGTCAATTCAATTAAACTTTGTAAATTGGAATTTATTGAAGTATCACAGTTATAAATTTATGACTTTTCCGATTTTGGGAGTTGTATTCATTCAGCTCTCATAGATAGGTATTTTACGAGCAGCCATTGTGTATTAAGAATAATATTTATTTAACAGAACATTTCAAAGTGTCGTGATAAAAATGTACGTGTTTAAGATAGCATGTGGGTATTTATAATATACCATTATGATTTGCAATTCAGAGAGGAGCTCGTGGCTAAGTAATAACAGCCACACTGGTCGATCCATAAGGTTAAGCTACGCTTGCCGGGGTTGGTTCGTGGATGTGTGACCATCTTTTCATACCGAGACTCCTCCGTGCCTCGGAAAGCACGTTAAGCCGTTGGTCCCGGCTGTCATTCGTGGATCTTTGACAGTCGTTACGAGTTGTCAGAAGCTCGAAAGTCTGACAACCAGTCTTACCAAGGGTATCGTATTACCCAGTAACTGGGTTGTGGAGGTCAGATAGGCAGTCGCTCCATGTACAATACTGGTATTCAGCTGCATCCGGTTAGACTGAAAGCCGACCCCAACATAGTTGGGAAAAGGCTAGGAAGATCGATCGATTTGCAATTCAGAAAGGATGAGAGTGAGGTATTCGAAGATGTGCAGTCTTAAATTTTTAAATAGCATACGTTTATTTGTATGTATGCATTAAAAAACGTTTAACGATTTGTGAACGTTTACATTTGTAAGCCAATTTCGGTTTAGTTTCTTTAGAAGTCTTGTATTTGAAGTTGTAAAAATATATTTTGGTCAGAGACGAATGATTGCAAAGCCGAATGTATGTGTAATGACTGTAAAGTAAACGGTTATAAATTATTGCATCCCATTCCAGCTGCCAGCCAGCTGTGCAGTAAATTCAGTATATTGAGCCGATTACGAGAATTCTGCAAATAAATTATAAAATGTTATGTAAAATGAAGTTATTTATTTTTAGCATATTATGTTCTCCTACTGCGGGGCAGAGACCTCCCTTTCTCCTTTCCACTCCAAGTGTCAAGCTCGTCTACTTTACCTTTAGAAAAATACAGAATTGCCAAAGGCTTAAATAGACAATGGCGCGGATTCCCTTGTTCACAAACTAAACTAAATTAAAGTTCAGTGCATCTCTTTCTTTCTATTTCATAATAAAAGAACAGACGATAAATATTAGTTTATTCCTGTCAAATTAGTCAGCACCTGACGTAAATTGTCCATAATTAAACGAAAAGGATCCAACCCACAACATACTTCATGTGGGTTGGATCCTTTTCGTTTAACTATGGACAATTAACGTATTTTTAGCAGCCAATTTTTTAATCACGTCTAAATTGTATAAGGATTATCTTAATTTGGCAGTACTAAACTAATACTTATCGTCTGTCCTTTTCTCAATGAAATATAAAGAAAAAGATGCACTGAACTTTAATTTAGTTTAGTTTGTGAACAATGGAATCGGCGCCCATGTCCTGTTCCTTTATAGAATATAATAAATACTTTTTATTATGTACACCATATATATTGCAGATAAATGTCTCTTTTTTCTTTCGTCGAAGGTTCGGATGAATTAAGTTTATTATTGTAGAAATCGACCGTATGCTGCCAATACCTCCTAAGTGCTTTGAGGACAAGTTTGAGGATATGTTTTCACTTCAAAGATTACGATACGAGCTAATAGATGGCGCAAAAAAACATATTTCGGTAAAAATGTTAGTTAGAAGGTATTGGCAGCATACAGTCGAAATACAAACACAGTACCGCATAACATTCTTAATTTTTAAATGCTCTAAAGTCTTAACTTTATTTGAAATTTTGTATGTTACAAAGCTTTTTTAATGCCTAGCTTTTCTGAATATTATAGACTTTACTGCGTGAGTGAGCGTAGCACCGCTTTTATGTGTGCCAGTACTAAGCCTCTGCTCGGAAACTCTGCTGTCATCGATCAATCAAATCCCTTGACATAAAAAAAAAGATCATGTTGAAAAAAACCCGTGATAAGTTGCTATTATGCAGAACAGTATTTTCCAAACTAGCAGAGTTCCAGCGAGATCGAGGTCAACGGGGACGAACCTATTTAATTTTTTTAATCAAACACAAAAACGCACGACTGAAGTTTACTCCTTATGTACGATTGTCTTTGACTATAGATACAATGAAGATTGGCCGAAAATAAACAAAACACGAAAACGTGACAACGCTTCGCTTGTATTTCCTCTTATTTTTTCCACATCGGGGGCCGGGCCTTATATGAAGATAGATTCTTAAGGAGTAAACTCCAAAAAATAAAAACTCTTCTTGTTACCGTCGCATCCTAACCAATATTGTTTGTTACAGTTGTCGTAGTGTGTGCAAACCCCAGTACAGTGAGGGAAATAATGCTGGCAGCCGACGATCTCAACATGGTGTCATCTGGTGAATACGTGTTCTTCAATATCGAGCTCTTTTCCAAGTAAGTGTTACATACTCTGGTTTGATATTGGAAACAGAGTGTTGTTTTGGGAATTCCCAATCCTCAATCTCGAGGGGCTCGTGGCTAAGTAATAACCGCTGCACGGGTCGGTCGATCAGGCTAAGCTACGCTTGCCGGGATTGGTGCGTGGATGGGTGACCATCTTTACATACCAAGACCCCTCCGTTCCTCGGAAAGCACGGCCCTTGGTCCCGGCTGTCATTCGTGGATCTTTGACAATCATTACGGGTCATCAGAAGCCCGAAGAAAAGTCCGACAACCAGTTAACCAAGGTGTATCATATTACCCAGTAACTTGGTTGTGGGGATGAGATAGGCAGTCGCTCTATGTAAAATACTGGTATTCAGCTGAATTCGGTTAGACTGGAAGCTAACCCCAACATAGTTGGGAAAAGGCTAGGCAGAGGTCTTGTGGTCTTCGAAGGCATGGTTTGAAAGCATTAATTTGTTAAAAAACGTTTGCTACAAATTAGGTTCCCTGCCTCCTGCATATAAATCTTCATTCAAAGACAAATCACATATATGCTTCCCACCCTTACACGAGAGAGGCTGAGACTATCATCAACAAAGCGTTGTCAGATTACAAGATAGGAATTACAGGCCAGTAGGGAAAAGGCTAGGCAAATGATGATTGGGAATCTTCAACTACAGATTTTAAAAAGGCGACCAAGTGGGAGTTTGTATATATTTTTGTTACTACAGAAATATTGCCAAAACAAAACGTCAAGATGAGTTATTCTGAAAAATATATTTGTCTGTTACAAGCTTACAGAAAATATTTCAGTTTTAATAATCGAACAAATTTAGTAACTAGAGCTAAATATTTTCGTTTGTACCAATAATCTACCAGATTGTTTTCCCAAACATCTAACAGGCATTATCTTGCCAAACACAACACAATGGCTGGTCATTCAACTTCAGCTATTGATCACAGAACACGGTAAATCAAGATTGTATATAGTGTCTCATCTTGTGCCTGTAACTTCAGAGAACAAAGTAACAAACAACAAATTGTTCTCACCACAGAATTATTTACTGCCCCGAATCGGAAATGTACGGTCTTTTATGTAACACTTAACTTCTACTTTAAGACCCTTCTCACATATTACATATATACTATACACATACTAAACTGTTGGTTATTAAATCTCCATACATCAGAAAATTGCCCTTACGGAACATGACCATTACTGCTTGCATACGGTCAATGCGATTAATTGTAACATATCTTGGAGTCATTATAGACGATAAGTTTAACTGGAGTTACATCATCACATAGAACGTGTTTGCGATAAACTTCGGCAATTTCTCGCTATTATGACCATACTAAAAAACCGCCTGCCCTTCAAAGTGGAGTTAATGCTTTATTACGCTATGGCTGAATCCTACATCCAGTATGGCCTTAGTAGTTATGGTCGTACCTATAAAACCTATCTTGTTAGCATTTACAAAATTCAACTTCGAATTTTAAAAACAATAGTATCTCCCAAAATTAGAAATCAATTTTACGACAATAAAAATGGCCTCTTTAAACACTGTAATGTCTTACCAGTTCATGTACAAATAAATATTTTGTTATTAAAAGAACATTTTTTCAATAAATCGTTAAGAAACAAAATGGAACATCCTGTTTGCACTCGGGCAGTTTCTGAGAATAGGCTTCGTACACAGTACGCCAACAATACGTATGGCGAACGTACTACCGGCTATACGTATTATACCGAGACTTAATTAATAGTCTAAACTCAGAAATAAAAGTATTACACATAAAAATATCAAATGTAAACTTAAGCAATATTACTTAAGTATTATTTAGGAATTACTGTAACTATTTAAATACCTAAAGATGTTATTAATTGTATCGACAATAACGCATACATATAAAATGCATTATATTGTATAGTTCGATATTGAGATAGACTCATGATAGCACAAGTTTAAAACTTGGTGGTTTTTGGTTGCTATTTAATATGTAATCCTGTATTCTTTTGTTTAGATGATAAATAAAAAAAATATACTGGAAAGAAACTCAGGGCCGGTTTGCTGATCCGTAGTTAACTCAATAAATGGTTAATCATAGTAACTAAAGACTGAATATTGGGCTAAATTTGAAAAGGTAAACATGAATGAGTTAACACGAATATGTTCATGTGAACTCATTCATGTTAAAAACTAGTAACTAATGGCATTTTGTCAAACACATTTACCCAAAATTCAACCATTAGTTACTATGTTTAACCATTGATTGAGTTAACTACAGATCAAAAAACCGGCCCTTACTGATTCATAAATAAAATTACTAACTATTGAGTACCAAAACTCGAGTTAATGGTTCACTCGAGCGAATGTTCATTTTGGTTTCGTTCCACGATTACACCAAAATTATATAGGAATGAACGTTCATCTGCTCATGTCAATTCATTTTTCGATCATTCGGTAGGCGAGTGAAAGATGCCAAAATCCAACGTCGCTCATTGGATTGGTCCACTAATTAACACGTTTTTCACTTTTGTTCATTTTATTAAGACGTTTCACTTTGAGTGGAAGATGCCGATAGAAAGACAAAACAAACAAAAAGTGAAACTGCTTTATCGTATCTGTACAACCTCTTTTTGTAATTACGTTATTTTCCTCACAGCCTCGCATCAGCATCGTCAAAGGAACCTTGGAAGGTGGAAGGCGATACAGATGAGCGGAATGAAAAAGCAAAGAGAGCATATAGTGCTGTGCTCACAGTTACCAGTCCAGCTCCTGAAAAGAAGGAGTACCTTGATTTTTCTGATCAGGTAAATTTCATGAATATTCTCAGTATTAAGTGGATTTCAAAATGGATCAAAATAGTACGGAAAAAATCTGTGAATTTTATCTAATTGCAGAGTGATAAGTGATGTTTATTTCTGTAAGTAGGTTTATACAAACCCTTAAACGTCAATAATATTTTGGGAACAAGGTGAGGTCGGCGTTTCCTATCTGCACCATAATTGCGTAACACACTATTACTCGGAATCTGAATAATTTTGAAGCAAATTGCTAATCCATTGCTTCATATGTCCTAAAAATGTGTTTGCTCGACAGCAAAATAACGCAATGGATGTTGTTAACTATGAAAATGAAACCGATTCGAATTGATAGTGTGTTACGCAATTGCCCCACAGATTAGTCTTAGAAAACCGAAACAAACTCAAAGTAGTATCTATTTATTAACGCAAAAAGGTTTTTTTCATTAGTTCGATTATTAAAACTTTAGTGACCTCCTCCACTTTACTGACGTAAAATAACCAACTCAACTAGTAGTCCCTGCAAGTCTTGACTTAATTAACAGGTGGTTAATTGCCTACAAACTTACCATGCTAAAGTTGAAGTTTTTTAAATAACTTGTTCCTTTTAAGGTGAAATAACTTGTTCCTTTGAAGGTCTAAAACACTGTTTACAACATCTACAGGTAAAAGTCTTAGCTGCTACGAAATACAACTACACGTTCGGTAAAGGCGAGGTAGTGTCTACGTTCGTAGCGGCCTTCTACGACGCGGTGCTCCTCTACGCGCTCGCTCTCAATGATACGCTACGCGACGCTGAAAACCCCAGGGGACCTTTGGACGGCGCTGCGGTCATAAGAAAAATGTGGAACCGGAAATTTCAAGGTAGATGATTTGATATTTTTGAGTTGGTATTAATTTCGTTAATTTCGAGCTCTCTGCAGACTCATGAGGTGAATTCAGTAAATCATATTAAGATGACCGGTACATGAAATTATTTCAGGTACTTTATGGGAATCCAATAAACCTCATTTGTTTTATTATCTCACACACAATAGCGAGCCGTACCACTCCCAGCTATTTCACGCGTCGTTTGTTGGAGTATTTCAACATCCATTACTTTTTTTTGTTTTAGTGGTTTATTGTACACAAATGGAGTGCTGCGCACAGATAATGTAACTTTACATTGAAATAAGGGAATGGTAACTAAAAAAACGATTTAAAAAAAAAAAAGATTTTTTTCTGAGAAATTTTCCGGTGGAATATGATTAAAAATAAGGAGCTAAATGCACCCTGTTAGTTTGCGGAGGGCTGTCCCTTACAACCTGTATGATATAAGTAATATAATAATCGTTTATTTGTAAAAAGAGGCACATTTACGATAAGTAACTTAACAATTAAATAAAATATAGCACAGTTGCTTATTTGGCTGAACTAGGTTAAATCTGTGCTTCGGGCTAGGAAGAGCATAATATACTCAGTGCTGATTGTTCAATACTCAGACGATTCTTATCAGAGGAATAAATATGGCGTTTGACAGCTTTTGTATAGAAAATATGTCAAACTGTCACATTTATTCTTCAGATAAAAGTTATCTACCTATTGAAAAATCACCCGTTAATGTATGATGAATGAATGAGTATAAAGTAAAAACTAAATTAAAATTAGGTACTCAAATAAAAGAAAAATAACATGTTAGTGGTTCTATTTGCATACAAGAAGTAGATCTGTCTGTGCATTAGCGATGGTTACTAAATATTTTTTTTCACCTAAAGTAATTTAATGTTGAAGGCCAGATGGCATGGTTGGTTAAGATACCACCTATCACGCCGCAGGTCGTGGGTTCGATTCCCATCCAGGACAAACATTTGTGTGCATATACATGTCTGTTTGTCCTGAGTCTGGGTGAAATTATCTATATAAGTAGTAGTAGTGTATGTAGTACTCGTATATCAGTTATCTGGTTTCCATAGTACAAGCTCTGCTTAGTTTGGAATCAGATGACCGTGTGTGAAATAATGTCCCAGGATAATGTTATAATGATATTTATATTCGAAATGGCGATGTTGTTGTTTCCTGTAAATTATACGGTAAATTGTTACTAATAAAACTGTTCTAATAAAAAGTATACAAATACAAATACAAATATTCTTTATTGTGGTACATAGGTAAGCAATAAGTTGTTACATGTTTCCGAAATTGTACACAGCTATGACCCGCCATAATGGCATACAATAATTTTAAAGTAGGTAACATTTTAACAGCATAATCAAATAGAAAATTAAAATAATAACAATTTAAGAATTAACGAATATTTTTACATGTCAAGGCAACAATTAAAATTACGAGACATAAATTATAAATTCAGTTAGAATTAAATAATACAAATTAAGAAATATACACATTTTACTTATCAGGGGAACAATTAAAATTAAATAACATCATCGAGATAATCTTTTAAAGTATAGTAACATTTGTCTAACAGCAATTGAAATAATTTCTTTTTATAATTATGCAAATCTAAATCTCTAATTGTCTTTGGCAATTTATTATATATGTCAGGTATTAGATAAAAAACACTTTTGTGGAAAAGAGCAGTTTTGTGGGGATCAGGTGTAGTAGAGGAATCACCGTTAAGTAACAGAAAATTACAAGCGTAACGATATTGTCTTCCTGTAGGAAAGTTTTGTGGAGTAACTTCTGAACTACAGTACAAAGTTTGGCAATGAATGGAATGGCAGTTTGTTAGGAGGTAAAACTTAACTACTGTGATGAACTCTCACAATTCAGATTCAGATTCTGGTGTATAATAAAACTGCTTGCTTCGTAACAACTAACAATCAATCACTCTTGCTTATACTCTTACACAACTTTATTATAAAATAAATTACTATGGCACAGCTATTAACACACCGATAATATTAAAACGTCTGTCTCGGTCGAGCTAGCCGATCAGAATGCCCCACTTTTTAAAAATCCCTGACCACGTGCATTTCGTTCCGGACTGCACGAACTGTATCCATCAATCTGTTCGTTCTTCATAGACTAACAAAGTGATGGCATTTTGAATCGACTAACGTACTAATACCGATTAAAACAAATCAAATACAATCATCGAATAGGGTATTGTAAATTTAATATGACTATTGATAAAAAATAAACTTGATTTAACTGACAAATTTGTAGAATAATATTAAATGATCATAAATTCATTACACTACGTTACAATGTTAAACACTTTTCTTACTTGAAACATTTTGAATTGCAAGATGGAATTATATTAACTTGCAACTTTAAGTTGGCAATAAAGTTATCTCTATTCCATTCCTGTTTTCAGACATTTTTAGTAACTTTCGGTGCTCTTGTGGAATATGTACCTCATTTCAAGTGCCCCAATATTAAGCAATATTGTATACCTTCTAAATAAAATGTTTTTTATTTATTATATAATTCTCGCAGGTATCACTGGAGAAGTGATCATCGACTCCAATGGCGACCGTGTGGCCTCGTACTCTCTTCTGGACATGAATCCAGTGACCAGCAAGTTCCAGGTCAGTACCGTTTTAATATTTTTTCCTTAAAAATTTAATGATTCTATGTCTGTAACGCAACTAATATATCTATGTAGATTGTGTATTTATTATGACGTATTATCTTTAAATGATAAGTTTTTTCGTATTGCCTTCTGATAATTTTGAAAACCAGATTTTATTTCAAACATTAATTACACATCTAGAGCTCAACATTGTTTTGACACTGCTAGTTGTTTATTTTAAAAACTTTTTAGCAAAAAATAAAACCGACTTCCAAAACAAAACACTACAAAGTGAAAAATAACTTTAACATCGTTTTCGTGTTATGCCACCGACTTCCGAAATTAAAGTTATTTTTTACTTTGTAGTGTTTTGTTTTGGAAGTCTGTTTTACTTTTTGCTAAAAAGTTTTTATTTATCACTTTTTAGTTGTGGAATCTACCCCACACAAATTCGAATACCACTACCTGCTATGTAAATAACAGTGATAGGAAGTTATTAAAACATCATCCATACATACTAAGTGGGAAAAATACATATTATTGAAGATAATGAAGATAACTCAAAAACTACCAACGCAAAGTTAATAAAATTTATATGGGACCACCTTGGAAGTATAAAAAAAAATCCTTTCAAATAAAAAAAGGATTTTCTAAATCGGTCCATCCGTCTTTGAGTAACCGCGTAACAAACATACAAAAAAAAAACATACAGACGAATTGAGAACCTCCTCCTTTTTGAAGTCGGTTAAAAAAGTAAGTTCCGAGAAACTGCAAAGGCAGGAAAGATGGTATCTTGCTTTTGCTCAGAAAACCTTGCTGTTTATTTAACCCCTTTATTCCTTGGGGAAATCAAATTTTGCAGTGTGTGTATACTGCAAAAATATGGTTGCGGTAATGTCTGCATTTCCTGAGGAAAATACTATAATATTATGTGTTTCATTTGTTACGAGTATTGTACTGTTATGATCATGCTTAAATGATTCATTAAAAAATCGGGATTATTGTTGGATAATTATTGGAAATTAATTGAAGATCAGCAATAATTTCAAGAATTAGGTACTGATTACTTGGCTAACCGTACAACAAGGGAAAAATATCGCTTGGACATAAAAATAAAAATAAATTAACACTCAAGTAGTATTTCACGCACCTATCCCACCGTCGGCGATTAACGAGAAGCGAGAAGAGCTAGCAACTAAAAACTAGTTGGCGAGCACCGAGCAGCGAGTGCGATGGCGACGAAAACGACTCGCTGATATGCGTATCTAACTCGTATACCAAGCGTGAGTCTCTCAGCTAGTGTTCTGCCCGCCAAGTGAGCGTCGTTGAGTGAGTATTTGCTTTAATATCTCTTGTCGTTGCGACCAACGAGTACTGGCGTGGTGTGAACACTGAACAGTCAGCGAACAACTATTAATATAGGTACTATCTCTTTTTCTTACACGGGACCTACAATATTTTGTATTTTTCTTGAGCGAGAAAATCGCTGATAGCTAGTCGCTTTCTCATCGGCGGTGGGACAAGTGCCTTAAGTATAGAGTTGTCAAAAATAAATCATTAAGTACTTTTCATATTGACCATAAGTTTACCTTAATTATTGAAAGGTTAAATACTCGTTTATTAACCGACTTCAAAAAGGAGGAGGTTCTCAATTCGTCTGTATGTTTTTATTTTTTATTTTTGTGTGTTTGTTACGCGATAACTCAAAGACGGATGGACCGATTTGGAAAATTCTGTTTTTATTTGAAAGGGTATACTTTCGAGGTTGTCCCATATAAATTTTATTAACTTTGCTTGGGTAGTTTTTGAGTTAGCTTCAATAATGCGTATATTTCCCACTTATTTTATTTATGTGGATGATGTGATGATGTTTTAATAACTTCCTATCACTGTTATTTATTTACATGGCTATATCTACAATTATTGAGGTCAATTAAGTATTCGATTTTGTGTGGGGTATGTTCCACAACTAAAAAGTGAAAAATAAAAACTTTTTAGCAAAAAATAAAACCGACTTCCAAATCAAAACACTACAAACAATAACTTTAATTTCGGAAGTCGGTGGCAAAAACAAAAATAAAAAACCAAAGACACCGACTACCGAAATTAAAGTTATTTTACACTTTGTAGTGTTTTGTTTTGGAAGTCGGTTTTATTTTTTGCTAAAAAGTTTTTTTTTTCTCTTTATTGTTTACTATTTAACCACGATAACAATGAAATAAGGAAATGTCAAGCTGGAGCCATCAGCCGGTCATCACCCTAAAGTTGAGATATGGTTGTTTCATGTCTAGACCCATTCCGACATGAGGATACGAGTCATCACCCTAAAGTTGAGATATGGTTGTTTCATGTCTAGACCCATTACGACATGAGGATACGAGTCATCACCCTAAAGTTGAGATATGGTTGTTTCATGTCTAGACCCATTCCGACATGAGGATACGAGTCATCACCCTAAAGTTGAGATATGGTTGTTTCATGTCTAGACCCATTCCGACATGAGGATACGAGTCATCACCCTAAAGTTGAGATATGGTTGTTTCATGTCTAGACCCATTCCGACATGAGGATACGAGTCATCACCCTAAAGTTGAGATATGGTTGTTTCATGTCTAGACCCATTCCGACATGAGGATACGAGTATGTGACTTGCATGCCAAATACCGGAGAAAGTTTAACAGAAATTTAATTCCGGGATATGCTTCGGCTGCTAATAACTTTGGTAGCCTGTATGCATTTAAATTTTGCGGTCTTCATTTCGGGTTTCATTAAATTTGCATTTAAATAGCCTTTTCTCGCCTGGCTAGACTTGCTTAATATCATTTTAGTGCTACGTGGTATAATTGGTAGAAATTATTACAGTTTTATGGGATTCAGGGACCTTTTCAGACGCAGACATTTTAGTAGAACTGTCAAAGTATCTATTGAATTCAAATACTCATCTGTGTTTACTTGAAAACGATTTGATATACAGTTTGGAACAACACATTTTATACCGATTAAATTTTATTTCTAGTCGTTGTTTAATATTCAGTAATCATGAATGTGAGAGTCAGCCACCGCACCTAAGAGGAAATCCAAAGTTACAGCATGCCAAAGTTGTCAAGTAATTTGGGGTCATCTTCTATGCAAAAAAAAAAAAATATGCTGCATGGAAGTGGAGGGAATATAGTGTCAGTAGCGTAAATAAAAATTACTGTTGCTATTAATGACACATCAGGCTAAACTCGAAAGTATGGGTAATAAGGCAAAGTGGTCAAAAGAACCATGATCTCAATAATTTTGCAGGAAATTAAAACTGCATTTTTGGTTTTTTGAAAAAGCTTCTGGCACAGCCAGTAATCGAACCAGTTTTTTTTTAACAAAAGCTGCACTATTTTTTATTGCACTAACCGATAGCTAGTATGGATTAAATGCTATGAACAAGTGTAATGTGACAAATCTAAGTAAATGGATATTTTTTTTTATTTTTCGTAATTTTTATGAAACAAAATTGCAAAAAAAAAATGACACTTCCTTTGATTTTGCACAAAGTATTCCTTTGCAGTATTTGATCCTTGTCAGCAACACTAGCGCTGATTATAGAAAAACGGGGTGCTTTTTAGAGTTCCGAACCTTAAAAGGAAAAATCGGAACCCTTATGGGGTGGACACTGGTGTGTCTGTCTGTCTGTCCGTCTGTCACAGCCAATTTGCTCCGAATCTAAATAATGAATTTCTATGACCCAAACACGGACGTGTGACGTAAATAAATGAATTTTTAATATCGCGATCACTTTTGGGGGCAAATAAGAAAAAAAAAAGTTTTGCAAACTGTACCGTCTCATTACTGTGTGTCAGCTCACTACTGTGAGGGTCTTAAATAGATTTATTTATAATAATTTTAAAATAAGTGTTTTAAAGTTATTTAAGAAAATAAACCAACTACCACAGAGCCTGAACTTTTGAAAAAAAAAATACAGAAAAAACTTCTCTACTTATAGATAACATAAAAAGTCTATGGTCTTAAAATAACATGGTAAATCACTCAATATTGTGCGTACAAACTTGCATTGTTCTTGAGATAAATTCATCTCAACTACGGAACCCTTCATTGTGCGCGGTCCGACACGCACTTGGCCGGTTTTTTATAAGAGGAATCGGGTTCGAATAAACAAAAAAAATCTGTTTTATTTTCCTTTAGAATTAAGGTCATGTTTTCTTTAACCGCTTGGTCCTACTTTACCCATAGTTTCGAATTTAGCCCTGATGTGCTATCGCAACAATCAAGTTCATTTACGCGACTGACATATTCCCTCCCCCCCCACCCACTTTCATGCAGCTCAATACTTTTTTGGGTTGAAGATGATCCTAAAAACCGTCTCATAAATCTGTGTCGCGGTATTAAATTATTGTTTTCGTTAGGTTTTTTTTTTACACCTTTGACATGCTCTAACATTAGACTCCTGGAGCAGCTGACCCTCATATCTCTTATGCACTAAGGAAAACTATTTTTGGTATGATTTTCAGCCGGTATATAATTACTTTTTCAAACTAACGCCACCGCCCTTACTATTTATAATGTACTTTCATGTAGGTTAACTAAATTAAATTAACAGGAATATAACTTTGTCGTGATAGCCCAATGGTTAAGCCTTTGCCTCTCATGCACGAGGTTGTGGATTTAAATCCGGGCAAGAACATGTGGCTTTGTCAATTCATATGTATTTTTATGACTTTATCTTGGACTTGTCTTTTACTTTTTGATAAATAAACGTTATTTATTATTGTTATTTTTAAAAAAATCTGTGATATATGTCGAGACTCTGGGGTCCGGCTCTTTTGGAAGGCATATGTAGCTAACTCGCAGATTAGAACATGTCTGGGACATGCTTAAAAACGGATTAAAGCGCAGCCTAGCGCTAAAGAGATGTTCTTACTATTGCAGACTCTAGAGGTATGCTGCAGAGATACCTTTTATTTTTTAAATTTTGACTACGTGTATCGCCCATGGTGCACCCGCCTGGTTCACCTAGGTGGACTATGAGACATTATTTTTCCATAGTCCACCAGAAAGTTCATATTATGTTTTCTAGGTGGACTATGGAATTTTTTTCCCCCCTAGTTCACCAGAAAGTCCATATTATGTTTTTATCGTAGTATTACCGTGTATTGCCCATGGTGCACCCGCCTGGTTCACCTAGGTGGACTATGGGAAATTATTTTTCCCATAGTCCACCAGAAAGTCCATATTATGTTTTCTAGGTGGACTATGGAATTTTTTTCCCCCCTAGTTCACCAGAAAGTCCATATTATGTTTTTATCGTAGTATTACCGTGTATTGCCCATGGTGCACCCGCCTGGTTCACCTAGGTGGACTATGAGAAATTATTTTTCCATAGTCCACCAGAAAGTTCATATTATGTTTTCTAGGTGGACTATGGAATTTTTTTCCCCCCTAGTTCACCAGAAAGTCCATATTATGTTTTTATCGTAGTATTACCGTGTATTTTTTTTTTTTTATTTGTGATGGGTTTGCTCTTGACTCTAGTCTAGGTCATAGGTGACAGAGACAAAGTCGACGATGGAGTGAGCTTACCCAGAAGAAGCCTGTTCACTCTCACTTTGAAGAGATTAGGGTTGTATACGTTCGGAAACACAGACGCAGGCAGTGAGTTCCACTCTTTTGCTGTGCGCATTATAAAAGACATTTGGAAGCGCTTAGTGCGAATTGGTGGAATAGCAACCAGGTAGGGATGGTAACTGGCAGTGCGTCTAGATGTCCGGTGGTAGAAGGGGGCCGGTGGAATGAGGTCGTGGAGTTCTCGGGCACACTCTCCGAAGTACAATCTGTAGAAGACCGACAAGCAGGCAACCTTGCGGCGATGAGCCAAGCAATGAAGCTTGGCATCCACCAGTTTTACGTATTTATTAAGTATTACGTATTTATTGCCCATGGTGCACCCGCCTGGTTCACCTAGGTGGACTATGGGAAATTATTTTTCCCATAGTCCACCAGAAAGTCCATATTATGTTTTCTAGGTGGACTATGGAATTTTTTTCCCCCCTAGTTCACCAGAAAGTCTATATTATGTTTTTATCGTAGTATTACCGTGTATTGCCCATGGTGCACCCGCCTGGTTCACCTAGGTGGACTATGGGAAATTATTTTTCCCATAGTCCACCAGGAAGTCCATATTATGTTTTCTGGGTGGACTATGGGATTTTTTCCCCCTAGTTCACCAGAAAGTCCATATTATGTTTTTATCGTAGTATTACCGTGTATTGCCCATGGTCCACCCGACTGGTTCACCTACTTGGACTATGGGAAATTATTTTTCCCATAGTCCACCAGAAAGTCCGTATTATGTTTTTATCGTAGTATTACGAATGAATAATAGTGATTTTAAATTGTAAAGCCAAAATACTAATCTCTATATATAAAAATGAATTGACGTTTGTTAGTCTCACAAAAACTCGAGAACGGATGAACCTATTTGCCTAATTTTGGTTTTGAAATATTTCTAGTAGTCCAAGGAAGGGTTAAAAGGTGAGAAAATAGAAAGACATTGTAATGAAAGTAGTAAAAACAACTATTTTATTTTCCCATATAAGCTGTTCGTACCTGTCAAACAGGATGCGCCGGTACGAAGTTCACCGGGTCAACTAGTAACTAATATGAGGAAGCTCAACAGTTCAATTCTTTGTATAGTGCATAACAAAATAGACCGTATAATTATGGCATTTTCCTGTTTGATGTTTCTAAAGTACTGGTCATATATATCGTTTGACATAAAATATATAAAACTGTTAATGTGTTTTGTTTGCAATGTAAATAAAACAATTTATAATTATAATTAATAATCTAATCTCTTCAAAGTGAGAGTGAACAGGCTTCTTCTGGGTAAGCTCACTCCATCGTCGACTTTGTCTCTGTCGCCTCTAACCTAGACTAGAGTCAAGAGCAAACCCATCACAAATAAAAAAATAAAAAAATGATAAATAATTCATCTACATCTTGTCTACATCACACTGCAGCGAAGTCTGCTGAGCAAGTACGCTATTAGTAGTAAAGGAAGCACAGTTCTTTTGTGTGCACAACATCAATATTATAAAATCAAACAATTTAAAAATGGCTCTGAAATGTGGAGATGCTCATCTTATAAAAAGCAAAAGTGTAGAGGAAATATAATTTTCAATGTAAAAGTAAGTAACATTTTTCTATATAAATATATAGAAAAATGTTACTTACTTACGGAGGATAGTAATGCCGTGTTAAGTCGACACGCGCCGACCACGTGTGTTGCCCGCCTTACACCCGCGCTCAGCACGCGCCGCAAGGCGGCCGTGTATGTATATAAAGCCTAAGTAGTTAAGCACAGAATTAACACTTGATGGATGAAATGGCGGCAGGTCACGGGAACAATCTACGACTACCGCATTCCCCTTAAAGTTAAGGGAAAGTTTTGTAAAGCAATGATTCGAACTGCTGTCTTGTATGGGTCATAATGTTGAGCCACAAAAGAGATGAATGAAAGGCAATTGCATGCAGCTGAGATGCGAATGTTAAGAGGAATGTGTAGAAGATCACAAAGATTTATATGATATTTACTGTGACCCATATGTCACCGAGGTGAAATATTTATTATATCCGAAAGTTATATACTTTCAGGACAAATGCATACTCAAGACTAAAGATCATACGTGCTCGCCTGATTTATCAACAAACGAAGTCGCAAAAGAAATTGCTCTTTTAAAAGATAAAGTAAATGAATCTGACCGGACCTGTACCTGAGTTATATGAGAGAACTATCATAATAGGTTGGGGAAAAAGTTTCTTCGCATTTTTTAAGAAAATTCAAAACGTTTTTTAATATAGTTTATTTACATTTAACTAAAGTATGTAGGTACCATTTTGTTCGATAACTTTTTGCCATCTTGTAGGTAGGGACATGATCCCATTGCTATAGAAATTTTGGGACTTCTGGTCAAAATACCTCGACAAGTGGTTTTGGCAGTCCTCTCGTGATGTTAACCTGACACTGCTTAAAGAATTCTGAAGAGACCGAAACAGGTGGAAATCTGAAGGTGCAAGGTCAGGACTATACGGCGGATGCATTAACACCTCCCAGCCAAACTCTCTTAATTTTTGCTGAGTGGCTAAAGATGTGTGAGGTCTAGCGTTATCATGATGAAAAACCACACCCCTTCTGTTGATTAATTCCGGCCGCTTTGTCTCAACTTCTTGCTTTAATCTCATCAGTTGTTCGCAGTAGAGTTCAGAATCGATGGTCCTGCCTGGTGGTAACAGCTCATAATGAATAATGCCCTTCCAATCCCACCACACACACAGCATCACCTTGTTGCGAGTTAACCCGGGTTTCGCCACAGTCTGTGAAGCCTGACCGGCCTTTGACCACTGTCCCAGACACTACACTAGGTCCATAAACATCACAAATTTTTTTCGCGGCTTGCGTTGCATTTTTACCTTTTCTGTTGTAAAATTTTAAAATGTATCGAATTTCTTCATTAGATTCACTCATCTTGACGGTACGAAAAACAAATGAAAATCATACATTTTCCTAATTTGAATTTGGCATTATGTTCTTTAAAATTTAAACTTTCAATGATACCAAAACCAGCCAGATACAAATAGTATAGCCAAAGAGATTTTATTACAAGTTCATACATACTATAATGCGAAAAGACTTTTTCCCCAACCTAATATTAACAAAATCAAAAATAAAGGACTAGATATTGTAGCAGTACCAAGTATGTCATGCATACAACATTGTCTATACGATATAAGTAATAAGGCGTTGTGCGTTAACAAAAAGACTTTTACGAATTTGGAACAAGTGGAAGTGTCTTTGAAGTTAAAAAGCTTTGTACTGGCTGACTGTTACTACGAAGGTTCACGCATTATTGTATTTTGCTCCCCATACGCCAGAAAAAAAACGGAGAAATTCGCGAATTTATGGGTGACGAAACCTTCAAATGCTGTCCAAAACACTTTTATCAAATGTTCACAGAGATATTGGTTTAATTGAAACTACAAACATTACGCCGTTAATATTTGCATTGTTACCTAACAAATCACAAGCCACGTACAATATAATAATAATCTAATAAAATCAGCATTAAGAAATTTCAATCTTATAAAATACCATTCTGATTTTGAAAAAGGAGCCATGAATGTCATCCAAGAAATCCGGGGATAGAAATACGCGGCTGCTATTATCACTAGCATAAAGCTTTATGGCGTCAACGCAAATTATTAAAACTAAAATCAAAAGGCCAAACGAGGATAATCGGTCTCACTGAAGCTTTTCCACTTTTACCAGCTGAAGCTACGTTGGATGGCTATACGTATATAAAAAAGGAAGGCTGAGAATTGAATATGAGGACATTTTTCAAATACATTGACAGTTTTTGGAAAAAAAGTATTTTAACAAAATTTTATCAGTTTTTATTAGTAGGTATTGGAGCGGTTTCATTCAAAATTGAACAAAAAAAAAAATAAAAACACGACTATTCTACTCAGGCTATTAAATGTCCTGTTCGAAATTAAAAATCTAAATAAAAAAAAAAACAAAGAATGGACATCGAAAATGATGACTACATTACTGGTATTCAGTTGCAACTCGTATCCAGGGATATTACGGTAGCAGAGGCTTTGGAAAAACTCCGTTAATATGACACAATACATGAAATTCTAATTTCTATTTCAATGTTTGATGGCAAAAGGCAAGCCTATATAATTAAATTACTTAACTTTTTTAATGTCTAACGTATAATGAGGTAAAAATAAATAGATTTAAACATTTTCACGCTGACCTTATAATTTCTGGTGGACTATGGGCATTTGGGTAATGGGTGAATATTCGAGCGTTTTAACCGCCGTCATTACCTTCCGCCAAAAGTTGATGAAGGAGAATATCGTTAATGAAATATTTCATCAATTCCCAGAATCTGCTTAAGGACCAGAATCAGGAATTGCTGAAATATTTCATTAAATATATTCTCTTTCATCAACTTTTGGCGGAAGGTAATGACGGCGGTTAAAACGCTCGAATATTCACCCTAATACACGTTTGACTAACTTTCTTTGTTAACCAGCTGCAGCAACAACAATAGACAATAATTATATCCTAAAAACATACACAGTCAGGGGTGTTCGATACGTAAAAATAAAATAAACATCTAGACAAAACGTGGTCGTAATAGGTGTGCAAGTAGAAACTCGGCTTTTTTTGTCAAGTTTAACTTTATTGGGAATATGCTATTCAAAAAGATAAATAATCGACATAATTGCCATAACTGTCTATGACCTTTTGCAATCTATTGGGTAGCTGATAAATGCCTTCGCGATAGAAACTTAGTCGTTTTGAAGCAAAATAGTCATCACGCCATTTTCGCACATCTTCAATTTTCGTGAACTGCTGGTTTTTTAAATATGACGACATCGATCTGAATAAGTGATAATCGGAAGGTGCTAAGTCTGGAGAATTCGCCGCATGATGGACGACTTCCCAACCTAAGGAGAAGATGATTTCGCTGTATGTGAACGAGCGTTGTCATGCAGCAACATAACTTTTCGTGTTCCTTGGTCTGTAAATGGTATTTTTTCCTCCAGAGCATTACTTAATTTGATTAATTGGGCCTTGTAACGTTCAGCTGTAACGGTCTGACCAGGTTCTAAAAGCTCGTAGTAAATGACTCCTTTCCAATCCCACCACATACACACAGTAACACTTTGCGGGTATGAATATTCGTTTTTGCAACTGAGGTTGATGGCTGGCCTGGATCAACCCATGCTTTTTGCGTTTTGGATTATCATAGGAAATCCATTTTTCATCACCCGTAATGATTTTATGCAAAAAAATATTTCTTATACCGGGTAAGCAAATTCATACAGATGTCAACTCTTCAATCTTTGTAGTCTTCCGTTAGTTCAAGAGGGACCCATTTTCCTTCTTTCTGTATTTTTCCCGTTGCATGCAATCGAAGTGATATTGCTTGGTGAGTAACCACCTAACTGTTTTGCAAGCTCTTCTTGAGTTTGACAGGGATTTTCGTCTAGTAAAGCTTGAATTTCTTTATCTTCAAATTTTTTTGCCGCACCTGGACGTGAATCGTCTTAAAGACTAAAATTTCCATCACGAAATCTTGCAAACCTCTTTTTTACTGTTGAGTGACTCACTTAATGTTCACCCAAAGTAGAACTAATCAATTCCATTGCTTGAGTGGCATTTTTTCCCATTTTAAAACGGATTCTATTCCGTTTTAAAATGGGAAAAAATGCCACTCAAAAATGCAATGGCGTAAATGTTGTTTACCAACTTCCATCTTTTGAAAATGTCACATACAGAATAACAACATGTAAATGACTGAAACCTATTGGCATAAAAAAGAACAATGAATAAGCTACACGTAACCAAAATGGCGGGTGAACCGGATGCGTTCAAGATGTTTTTGAATGCAACCAACTTCAGAGCCGAGTTTCTACTTGCACAACTATTATAAGTTTTCCCTTTTTACAAAATTTCCTTGAAAAGAACACGGAAACGTTCAATTTCCGAAAGCCACACTCAAAATCAGGGTTCGTCAAAAATAACTTTCCCTTTTCAAACAACTCATATAGATAGATAATAAACTTTCAAGGCTGACCCTTTTGTGGGCAGTTTTTGTTGTCAGCTCTGTGTTTAATTTTAAACAGTTTTGTTAGGGCTATTGAAACCCCGTGTTGTTTAGTTATAAAACGGGTTTTCATTTAAGTAAACTTAAGTCGGGATTATGTTGTGATAATATATTGTTGTATTATATAGTGTATATGTTGTATTATATGTTGTGATTATGTTGCGAATAAAGAGAGGAACCCAGTATTATTTTATTAAAAATATATTAACAAAAATAATAAAATCAAGAGGTGAACCTAGAAACATAGAATTTTATATTTTTCCAATGATGGAATCACAGTTCACGCAAGCCCAACTGAGATAAAAAAGTAGCCAAGTGCGAGTCGGAATCGCACATGAAGCGTTCCATACCACCGTATAATATTTAACACTACATTTAAAAAAAAAACTTTTTTTTTATTACTTGTTATTATAGCGGCCATAGTACGTAGTATGTATATACACTGTGAAAATTTCAAGTGTTACTATTTCGGCATAAAATTCTCAAAGAGAAGTTACGCAAGTTTCCAAAAAAGCCTTATAAAACCAGTTGTAGGTATATCAAATGCCGAATAACGAGACTGTCGACATATTACTTGTTCTATTATAATGAAAGAGTACGAAATTCTTTAAATGTGACATAACTCGTAGCACGCACGCACCCTGTTAAATACGCCATCCCCTTGTCAGCAGTATCTTCCAAAGGAAACTAAGGAAAGACGGGTCTTCTGTATTACAACAACCATACCTACTACCGTTACTGATCCTGCTTAGAATAATACTACAGCATTGTAATCGGTTTGATACATCACATCTACACATAAATACAGACACACACCACACACCACACTAAATACTAACACTACCACACACCACACTGACTTACTCGTACACGCCTAGATCTTTGTTTTTATTTAATTGTTTATATAAGAATTAAAAATATTTACACGTGCTACTGTAATTTTTCCACTACGACAGGGACCCGGAAGTGTTTCTTCTAAACACAGGCTACCCTGTAGCCTATCTAGAAGAGCAGAAATCCTCCCACAAACTAGATGTAAGACAATCATTGTTCTACTCTTACTTCGCCATGTATCTAGTCTTAGTTAAACAATAAATAAACTTTATTATTATTATTACACAAAGGATTAAAGAAAAAGAAAGAAAGAAGGAAAAATGCGTTTATTAGCATTACAGCAAAAAAAAACTTAAAAGTACTTTAAAAAACCGGTCAAGGGCGAGTCGGACTCGGAGATAAGTGGGGGGGGGGGGAGACACGGTATTTTTTTTATACAAAAAGATACCGTGATAAACTAGCCCCATATCGAATTTGTAAGACCCGTTTTCAGTCCTTGTTATATATTTTTTTTATTTGCAAAATAGTTGGGCCAACGTCATCTAAAACTATTCCAAAATTCAAGTCGATAGCATTAGTAGTTCTTGAGATATCCAGCTGGACAGACAGACAGACAGACGCACCATAAGGGTTTCTTTTTACCAATTTGGTACGGAACCCTAAAAACTAAACTAATATAAACACTTTTTTCTAATTAATATAACTATTTTACAAAAATCCAAAACCCTATAGTTTTTCATTACCCTAGTTTTTTAGCCAACGCATACATCATTTTTTATAAATTGTATGCAAACGTCACCTACATACAATTTATAAAAAATAATGTATAATATTCAAAAGTTTTAAATCAAATACCCGTTTAAAGTAAAAATAGATTAGGCGACACCTAAATTAATCCCTAAAAAACCTAGCCTATAGCCCGAGCATTCTAGGTATATCCTAAAGTACTTTTACATACGTTCAAAGGCACCAGAACATACGAAACCACTTAATCGTACGAAAATATTAGGCGTTACAAAGATTTACAGCAACCCGAACGTGACGTTCTTTGGTGAGTGTCGCATACATCGTGCGACGAAACCGACGACAACTCGACCTAAACAATAATATTTATTACTTACATACTTGTTTGTTTGTCTACTGTTCATGGTTGGTGAATACTTACTGGGTGGAACTCACGCATAAATTGTAGGATGCTACACTATTATATATTTGTATTTCTCAGTTATCTTCTCATATTGTTATCCTCTCGTTTTTTCAATTCTAGACGGCTAATAAAAATCCCAAGCTTTGTCACGATGTTTTCAAGAAAGATAATAATATTACAATATAATTATACCCAATCCACTTTAGCCGCCCAAACCCATAGGCCAATATGTTTGGTTTTCACGTTCTGCTATAGTCCTGCACCAACTGGGTCCTTGGGTGCACTTGCATAGTGCATATAGGGATAATCGGCGGTTGGTGCCTCCTCATCATTTAACATTGTCTAAGGGGCCTCTGCGAGTTAGTTTCGGTCCCTCGTACGGTTTCCAAGGTCCGGGGCCCCAGGGTCCCGAGATATGTCAAAATTATAATGTAATTATAAAGCAAGGGATAGAGCGTAATATCCTTGCGAGTTCGACTTATCGATCTGATACGGACACGATACTGCGCTCTAAGACACAATCGCAACAGACGTCTCCCTAAAAGCAGCAGGTTTCTGTTTGCCGGTTATGGGGCACAAAAATATCGTCAAGTTTATTCAAATCCACGCTTCACTGAAAGCGCTAACCAGAAAATATCTTTGTATGATAATAGAACTGGACAAATCCATATGATTTCAAAGAGAGCGGTAGAATGTACAAATTTTTCCAAAAAGTATTTGAAACGATCGTAAACATTTGATCAACTAATTAACACTTAGAATCCAATAAACTTACAAATCGATATTTAAATTCTATAAGGTGGTGAAGATTTGTGATGCTTGATTACAGTGTGATTGTAAAATGAACAATTTTCATCCAGATTCTACTAATTGGCTTTGTAAACGAAAATGGATAATTGGGACTACCTTTAAAGGCTACCGGTGTTTCCCTTGTCAGCACAAACTCGGATTTTGTGGTCATTAAGCAGATTATGTTCGAAGCTTCCAGATTGCCTTTTAAAGCAAGTTTTGTTACAGACAAAAGTGTACTCTAGTACGTTTATTTATTGCAATTATAACTGCTTGTTTAGCTAGTCGTAAGATTTATTTTCCTAGAAAAATTCGTGATTAATACATACATAAACTCACGCCTTCTCCCCAAAAAACTACAGAACGCCACCTGCCGCGATCCATACATATTCCTTTTGCCTCGTTTATGTTCATACATCTGGTCATACACGCACGCCGATTGCGAGTACTACGCACCAGACCCTTCTGATGAACATCACCAATAACGTCACTATATAGTCTTCCTGATAAATTGATGTAATAAATAACAGGAAAAACCAAGCTGGAATTGAAAGAACAATTCCAAAGTGTTGAATTTAATCCAATTCCGCATTATTTCAAAGGAGCCGTAAAGAAAGACAGATGTGCTTAATTTTGAAAGTTACGAGCGAAATCACGAGACTAAACTGAGATATAAAACAGAAAGTACGTTTGTGTGGAAACAAGTAACGTATGGCTTTAACTTTTGGAAATAATTATGACGAATAATCTCATGGTTAGTCAAAACTCCTTTGTTTATAAATAAATAAAGATGGAATTACACGGTTCGCTTTGCCTTTCAATTAGGATAAAGCAACCAAATTGAGTCGTAGAAACATAAAAGTGATTAGTGTGATCACTCAATGTAGACCATTATTAATAATATTATATATTTTAATATATTTTCAGAAATGCGACAGAAGAGAAAAGTTAAAAAGACTCAAGTGAGAATTTCCCAAAAAATAATAAAAACCGTCTGGCTCTTAAGCTATAAATAATCGCTGAACATAAATATGGGGGTGTTTCGGGATGCCCTTGGAGAGAGGTTTCAATTTTTTTCTTTGGACCTCGTTTCACGGGCCACCTTCTACTCGTATTGATAAGAAAATATAATTTATAGTCGTATATTATCATTTCAATAAAAACAAAAAAAAATATGCCAACTCCGACGCACGACTGGAGCTTAGTCCTTATGTACGAGTCTTTGAAAATAATGGATAGATTGGCCGAAAATTAACAAAACTCAAAAAGTGACAACGCTTCGCTTGTATTTCACTCCTCATATCTTTTCCATTCCGGGGGCCTTATATGAAAATCGATTTTTAAGGAGTACGTAAACTCCAACAAACAAAAAACAATAACTTATGGTCAGCAGTCTTGTCTGCTAATAATAGCAAACTGTGGTCACGCAGATGAATTGATGACCACAGTTTCCTATTACGTATGATAAAATAAGTCATACATAGATAGAGGCAATGTTCAATATTGTAGATGTCAATACATAGGTATGGTTGTATTGTCACGATCAATCATTACACAGGTTAATTAGGAAGCTCGTGTTAATCACGCCTGAAGCTTATCTGTGTGACATAATGTAATTGTTTCCGTGACATAGAAATACAGTATTGTATTAATCATCAAATTGTATTAGTTATCAAAATATTGTAAGCAAATTAATTGAATTAAATTCATTAACACCGTTCATCAGACAGTTTTATGAAATATTTTTTTTATTTATTCGATACATTATAATAAGCTTCTTCTTCTTTTGGAGTCTATGGTAAATTTATTAAATGAGTTAGTTGGGTCCAGTAGGTGGCCAAGTTTTTTGATCCTCAGAAGTGCAGCTGTGTGGACACTTTGGACATGCCAAATCCAAAATATTATAATAAACACGGCGGCGTGCCAAACGAACCCAATGAAATTCAAACAGTTTTCAAAATTAGATTATAGAAAGTTATGTTAAGAATTCGTACTAGAAATAGCTTGGTTATATCCAACACAGACACCGTTGTTTTATTATTCTGTCAGCTATTTCCTATAAATAAACCGAAATTTTTGGTAATTGGCTCGACCCCCATCACAAGGGATAAACGCTAGCTTTATTTGGGGCAAAGACAGCGTTTAGTTTGACTACGTTTGACCGTAAATTAAGGGTAAAGCAAAATATTAACAGCTCATACCTTTAAGCAATAAATGTCTCTTATGATGAAAATGATAAAGACAAGTAATATGCAATAATAAGAATTAGACAAAAAAGGTGGTACATGAAGAATTACGAAGGCGCCTTTCTGTGATTTTAGTCTACCCCCGGGAAAATGACGTGACTTTCTGTAAGTATCGTACACCTACATGGTGGTCCACATAATATTAACCGACAACGCTTTCTTTTCGCAACAAAAGTTTAAACTTTTATTCCGCCTTCTTTTTGATTTCACAAGAGCTTTCCCCAAAACAAAATTTGCGTCAAAACGAAAACTTCGAGCAAAATTCGTTCGTTCGAACTTGCGCCATGTTTGAGCGGAAATTCTGCTATTGACAAGTTCAAGTTAAAGTTAGAGTAATAACAATTTTAGGAGTAAACTCGTATAGCACAAGCCCCTTGTCAAGGTATATTTGTTTGGAGATTAGTTTCAATGTATTGATCGAGTGAGATATTAAAAGGATGAAACAATACCTAAACATCTACAACATAACCTCGTATTCAAGTTTTGAGTAATAATAAGATTAGGAGTAAAGTTGTATAGCACAAACAAACGCTTATATCAAAGGATATTTGTTTGGAGATTTGGTTCAATGTATTGATCGAGTGAGATATAAAAGGATGAAATGATATCGAAATATCTATAGATAACAACCATAACCTTGTATAGATGACAACAAAGAACGATGAATATGAGATAATTATTCTACAAATACAGATGAATATGATTCTTCCCAAATTCGTCTCTTATTTTGGGTTCTGTATAGACTCAAATCTCACGTAAAGCAACTCCAATTAGGACCCATATACATACATTGTACATATTTGGATTCGCAAATACTAGACTAGAAACGATCTAATTTTTTCCGTAGGTACGGAATCGTACTTGTGACTCTTTGGGCATAAAGCATAAGTACTAAGTAGCCATTATCCTAATTTGATCACAGGAGGATGTTTTCATCAAAAATTCCATTTCAACATCATAATTATAATCTCTATCTACAAAAATCAATCTTGATCAAGTCGCCTAGGGGCAAAAGCCAGCGAAAAGTAAGTACCTAAAGGAAAAATAAAAAGAGCCTTTATCGAAACATAACGAGATCTCTCCCTGACGGCGAAGCAAATAAGAAACCAAGCTAAGATCGTAGAAAGAAGGGTGATATGCTTCACGAAATTAGGGACTACAGAATATCTAGGCGTATGAGACAGCAGCATGAAGAAATAGGGAGACGCCACAATGCATACTAACTAGTGTATCTCATGAACGAATGTGTTGAGAATCTGTCATTGTTATCTGGTGGCTTCAGCACAGTCCTATGCCAAGATATTAAGTAAAGCCAAGATTATATGTGGTCCCATAGCTCTTACTGAATAAAACCCCGCATGTACACCCATATACAAGTTATGATACTTTTTCACGATCATTATTTTACAAGGTTTGTCTAAAACATGTCATCACTATCACTACATATTTATTTATTTATTTAAATAATAACACCAACAGCATATACATTCAACATTAGTTTAGCGTATTTAGGAGAGGTATTACTGCTAATGTATACACAAATTATAGGTGTACATAACATTTAAAGAAAAATAAAAGACATTAAGCAGAAGCTGCTTATAAACTAAAAGTAAAATTTAAAATTTCAGCAAAGTTATTTAACTTTAACAAAATCGAATTGAATTGTAGGTATACAACATAAAATAAAACAAACATAAATCAAGTTAATGTTAAAACACAATAATTCAGATACATAATTCTACTAACAAAAGTTATGTGACTACATGATAATGGTCTAGTACTTTTTTAAGAAACCAAGCTAAGATAAACATATTATAAAACAATGTCTCCCGCCGCGTCTGTCTGTCTGTCTGTCTGTCGGTATATTCGCGATGATCTCAAAATCTACTGAACGGATTTTAATGCGGTTTTCATCAATAGATAGAGTGATTCAAGAGGAAGGTGTATACGTTTAGTTTTCCGACATCCACGCGGGCGAAGCCGTGGGCAAAAGCTAGTGTAGTAAAAAAAAAGTATCATTCAAATATTGACGTTATATTAGACATGTATTTCGTTAACTATTTTGTTTACCTTTTTTACATTTTTACAAGTTTTCTACATATTTTGTATGATTCAGATTCAGATTTATTTATTTGCCATCAATGTAGGTACCTACAAGTTTAAGATGGTACAAATAGCTGAAGATTACCGCTACATTCTACCTTACGGCATGCAAATTCATAGAAACTAATACATTACATACAATATTATTAGAAATTAACAACTAACATGTCATTCTAATTAACACAAACAGACATAAAAAGAAGGAAATAATAATAAAGTAATAATAATCAACACATAGTCAATTGCACATAAATGAATCTTGTCAATAAAATGAATTTCATTGGAATTATAATTAAGTGAAATATTATTTTACAAACATAATGTCATTTACAAATTTTATTGTCAAATTTTTTTATCATTTAAAAAGTCATTGATGCAATAATAACATTTATCCAATAATAATGCAGTAAGCTTAGATTTAAATGTTCGAATAGGGTGTTCTTTGAAACTGTGCGGAATTTTATTGTATATGATAGGTCCCATCGACATAATATTTTTCCTTAGTAGTGCTGTTCTGTAATTGCCTGTATGTAATAAGTTTTTATATTGTAGTCTCATTGGACCTGACCGCATTCTAATATCGGCTAGTGATGGAAATAAATCTAAATTAGTTTTAACAAAAATTGCGACCTCTAAAATGTACAGTGATGGGAAGGTCAGGACTTTCAGCGACTTAAACACAGGTACACAGCTGTCTGTAGTTTTCAGATTTAACATAGATCTTATGCAACGTTTTTGGGCTCTAAAAATCTGCTCCCTCTCACTGCAATGGCCCCAGAATATTACTCCGAATCTTAAAATCTTATGTAAAACGAGTTGTAAAGACAACTAGTCTGGTACTAGTTGTCTTTACAACTCGTTTTAGGTGTAAACGATACACGAAAACAGTAGAAACAACAAGTAAAATACTTGTTTTCATACATTGGTGTAAACGCGGGGCTATAATAAAGCAGGAGAATGACCCAACCAAAGAGCCTAAATAATTCAGAGTACCCAACAACTGTAGATAAGAGTATGTAGTTTTTCGATGAATCCACTATGTAAAATTGGTCTAAGCACGAGACAAACACATAAACATATGATATTAAAAAAAAATTATTCTTGCACATCTATCTTGTTTCTATGATTGAAGGGCAGACAGATCTGATTAAGGGAGATCTAGATTCTTTGGCAGGGTTCTTTAGATCTTTACGTCGTTTGGTGTAGGCGGGTGTGTTGAATGCTAAGTATTGGTTGGCCTCACCAACCTTGGCTAAAATCTCTCCAGTTTATTTTTAGAAACAATTTAGGAAAAGTCAAAATTATAAGAATTATTTATTACGTATGTGCCAAATATAATATTGAGTTTTGCTTCTAGTTCCCAATAAGCCATTTTATACGAAGAATTACTGTTTACTCTGTGATATACTGTTTCTCTCTCTCTTTGATTTGAAACCCAACTGATTAACGGTGAAAACCTAGTCAAAATCTGCTATTTATTCAACCAAACTGAAATAAAACTCCTTATATACTCTTTTTACTAAATCTCCCTTTTTAGGGTTCCGTACCTCAAAAGGAAAACGGAACCCTTATAGGATCATTCGTGTGTCTGTCTGTCCGTCTATCACAGCCAATTTGCTCCGAATCTAATGGACGGATTAAGTTGAAATTTGTTACACTTATGAATTTCTGTGACCCAAACAAGGACGTGTAACGTTAAATAAGATAATTGTGAATTTAAAAAAAAAACATTTATAAGAAAATTAAAAAAAACATGTTTTGCAAACTGTACTGTAACCATGTGGCATATTAAATGAAAGGGCTTACTGTGAGGGTCTCAAATATATATATATTTTTTAATAATTTTAAAATAAACTGTTGTCAAGATATTTAGTTAAGAAAATAGACGAAAATTGACCCCATCTCCGAAACTACCAAGCCTAAAATTTGGAAAAATATATACAGAAAATTAAGTAGTCTATGATCTTAAAATAACATGGCAAATCAAACTTACATTAATGCAGTTGTATTGTAAGTGTACCTACTTGGGATGAATTCATCGCAACTACGGAACCTTTCACTGTGCGTGGTCGTGGTCCGACACGCACTTGGCTGATTTTTTGTCCTAAAAATAAGTACCTACCCCTACTAAATACTCGTCGTCTCCCATCCGTAATGAAGCCTTGGCTGAAGATAATAGTCCCAAAATCAATCAACCTGCGATTGTATAGTGTGGTAAGGCGATAAATGGTGGCGTTGCCATAGATAACGTTAATGAGGAATATATAGGTGAAACTTTAACGCCATATCTTTGAAGCTTTAACGCCATAATTATCTTTGAAACTCAGCGATATTTTGTTTGAGAGTGCATTTTTCGCGAAGATAATATTTTCGTGATGTATTTTAAGTCCCTGCATATCTTTGAAACTTTAGCGCCATATCTTTGAAACTCAGCGATATTTTTATGTTTGAGGGTGCATTTTCCACGGAGATAATATTTTCGTTCTGTATTTTGAGTGCCTGCATCGGATTGTAAGTCATATTTTTAGACGTTGCTTTCAGCTTTGTAAGCTTAGGATTTAATAACTTTATTGTATTAATAACTAAGTTTACATTTTTTATTTTGGCGATTTTTTACGAATACGTTTAAGTATTTTTATGTGAAGTTTATACCTAGAAATATGATATGAAAATTAAATGATTTCATTGCGTCAACATTTTCTATTTCTTTTGTTCGGGCCTCCAACTCAACCCTTTAGTTTAGGAAACATTAAATTACTAAAGTATCTTCTCATATATTATCATACAAATTCGTGACTTGAGAGAACAAACGTTGCGTGTTACTACTCTATAAACTTGGGTTTTCCAATAAAACTCTTTAATTTATGGCTCTATTGCCAACTTGTAGGCACGTCAGCATTTTCGTTGGAACAAAAGAATTTTCAATTTCTAAGCGACTTTGTACGGGCTTTTGAGACAGGTTAAAAAATGGCAGTGAAATAGCATTCATCGTGTTTTTTTTTTTAAGAAAAGGTTTTGTAGGTAATAGAAAGTAATTGATATTTTGTGGATGATTCTGATAAGGTCATGTCGTTCTGCACTATAATCTTATTTATTTATCCAAACTATATAAAAACACTGAAGAGTTTGTTTATTTGAATGCGCTAATCTCGAATTACTATTCGTTTTGGAAAAAAATCTTTTTGAATTTGATAGCCCAATTCTTGAGAAAGGCTATAATTAACATCACACTTCAACCCATAGGAGGCGAACAAAAAGAAAAAAAAGTTAGAAAGAACGCCCAGCGGAAACGAAGTAATAGAAGTTTGTCATAATTATTTATTCAAAACCTCAAAGAGGACCCCTCCTCGGTTGGACTAGGGGTAAATACGAAATCCTCGCGGACGGAGTTGCAGGCAAAGTAGAGTTTTATGTAAATAAATGCTTGATGCCCATTGTTCGTACTACAAATAAATATACCACACTACTAATTAGGTATCATCCGAAGTGATTACGGTACTCCTAAAGAAGACAATATTCCAAAATCAAGTTGTATTAAGTAGCTGTTGCAAACAAAACTTTTAGGGATAAATAGGTATTTATAAGAAATGTTTTTAAGATCAAAATGCTTTCAGAATATTCAATGATAATTAGACATTTTATATATAAAATTAATTAACAGTCGATTGAGTTTTAATGGCTCATTGGTTACAATCACCAGGTTTAAATTTTATTATAAAGAATCATACTGACTAAAGTTAGTCAGTTAGTCATTATTAAATGCTTGCCTTTCTTTATTACACTGTTTGTGAAAAGTTTTCTCTCATAACTTCCAGTTTTAAACTGCAGATCTAAATGAAAAATCGTTTATTTTGTTCTACTCGTCCCGCCGTCCTCTTCGTATTCGCTAACTTTATGAATAGTACCTAAGACCAGTCGTCCGGAACGTTGCTTCAAAATAACCAGTTAAAAACTCAAATCACCAATGTAAGTTAAGCGTCAGGGTAGCCCGCAAAATTCAAATTTTGTTACATTTTTTGCAATTTGCAAGTCAGTATTAGGTTGTATGTTGCATATAGTATGATTCGCGACCGTAACAAATACGTATTTACAGGAATATATTCATTAGAATCAGTAATTCAGCTCCTTAAGTTAGTATAATCCTCGAATGCCAAGATTTCATGAAATGGTCAATGGTTTATCTGGTCTCAAACAGTTGTATTGACAACTTGAATGATTATAATTCTATACATACTTGTTACGGTCGCGAAACACATTTTGATCAACGTGCAACTTTGCAAATTGCAAAAAATGTAAGAAAATTGGAATTTCGCAGGCTATCCTGACGCTTTCGCCTTAACTAATGCGTTATTAACTAGTCGGTGATTGGTTGCGTCGTATATAGACCGCCATTGAAATACTAATGCTGTGACATTCTGGTTACTCATTTGTGATTTGACTTTTGTAGTAGTCACAGACTAACCCCATCTAATAAATTTAACATCTACTAAACGCACACATCTAAAACTTAGTCCGCCAAAACTCTGCGATATTCGTACAGAGATTAATCGAAAGTTTGCGTGAAGACGTTCCAAGCGCACCCTACATCTTTTATGCCAGTCTGTCTTTGTCAAGTAGAGAGCACATTATTTTCAACGACCTTTTCAAAGGTCTGAAGGTCCTTTTTTCTGGAGGATTCAGATATACAGAGACAGTAAAAAATCATTGCAGTTTTTGTCGCAGATAAATCTGTCGGTATTGTGCTATTATAGGATTTTCTTGGCATTTTGTCGCGGCCGTTTAGTAACAATAGGTTTCACAAAAGAACCAAAAAAATACTTTACATTCGGGGAAATCAAATCTGCTATGTTATGTATTTCTTAAATATCGACATACATAAAATTTTTTGTTGAATTTAATAGGCGTTCTAAGGTAAACTATTGTAACAAAAGAAGGTGCAAAAAGAAGACATATCGTCTTGAGGACTAGAAACATTAGAAAAATAATACTTTAGAAAACTGTTTATGATACAATTAATAATTCAGGTAACATTTTCGGTGATAACTTTTATTGTTTCTTATCGATTCTTTTTCTTTTTATTCTGAACAAATACACTAAATCTCACGTCAGTTACGTCAGTGAAATTGTTATTGAATGTTTGCGAGACATTAATATATGCTTTTATTTACTCAGGTACAAAAATACATTTGTCAAGTAAATACGTTTTCGTGAACCCTTGGGAATAGGTTCAAGGGAACGACAACACTTTTTTCTAGACGTTAGGATATTTTTTATGGGTTTTCGGGAATTACGTGTAGTAAAACATTATGGTACAAAAAGTACCTAGATACTTAAATTGTGTCATAAAAATTGGTTTAATCTCTATTTTCTACAACTTTTATAGTACTACGTTTGTTTGTCCTGATTTCACGCCTGAACGCTTTAACCGTTGGATAAGTAGTTTGTAACACGGACAGGGGCAATATACACATAATATCTAACGCACTTATGACTTAGGTTAGGTTAGAACTGTGATCAAACGCGCGCGAGCCGAGCGAGCGGTGCCGCGGCAGTGGCCGGCGAGCGCTACTTCCAAAGGCGTCACTTTTCTGTAATTTTTACCATTTAAGTCATAAAAATCAAATTAGTAACAACCTGATTTAAGCTCTGCTACAATCGATTAGCTTATGTTTTCTGGTGACCGTTAAACCTTTATGGATAGGTAGGTAAAAGAGCAATACTTTCACATAAATATACATAGTAAAATATTTTTCAAACACGTGGCCAAAAGTGACGGCCAAGAGTTTTGAATGTGAGAAAATTCATTCATGTTCAGGTAGCTCAATACGCACGATGTAGAAATTGCCTAAAAAGCGCCAATTTCATAAACGTAAGTTTCTCATGCAAAATTACCTTGAATCAAAAGGCTTTGGAAGATGTCGCTAAAATTTTGAGACGTGCCAGACAGCCTTCCTTTTGAATAATAATGTACCGGGTGCTACTGACAGCTATCTTACTTCGCACGCGTCTTTAGTGAACTGTGGTGGATTACTTTCGTTTTTTTTTTTTTAAGTATTACATTTTGTTATCACTTTATAGAAATAAATCCAAGGAGCTTTCTAAAGTAAAAAATATACATAAATAAATATGTCTATAGCATTTTTATGCGCTCACTAATAACCAGAATAAATGTTCCAAAGCCAATTATGAATGTGTTTTAAGTGCCACTAACAAGGTTATATATACCTAACGTCAAATCCAAACGTATCCTTACTCATTATGAAAAATGCCATCAACAAAAACTGCTAGGATACGGCACACGTTTCTAGGACGGTAGTTCACGATAAAGAGGAAATAAAATTGCTTGATAAATAAATATGGCAGGCGGTGACAAAATTCTTGTTAAGGCAGGAAATCTTATTCATCGAGTCAGTGATTTAGGAATCTTTAGATTCCTAAATCTGACTATAGGAATAAAATTGTTGTCTGGCAGTTTTTGTTTTTGAGAAGATGGGTTTGCTCTTGACTCTAGTGGAAGCTGACCCCAACATAGTTGGGAAAAGGCTAGGCAGATTGATTTTGCTCTTGACTCTAGTCTAGGTCGGAGGCGACAGAGACAGAGTCGACGATGGAGTGAGCTTACCCGGAAGAAGCCTATACACTCTCACTTTGAAGAGATTAGGGTTGTATGCACTTGGAAACACAGACGCAGGTAGTAAGTTCCACTCTTTTGCTGTGCGCATTATAAAAGACATTTGGAAACGCTTAGTGCGAATTGGTGGAATAGCAACCAGGTAGGGATGGTAACTAGCAGTGCATCTAGATGTCCGATGGTAGAAGGGGGCCGGTGGAATGAGGTCGAGGAGTTCTCGGGCACACTCTCCGAAGTACAATCTATAGAAGACCGACAAGCAGGCAATCATGCGGCGATGAGCCAAGCTATAAAGCTTGGCATCCACCAGTTTTACATCGCTAATGAGCCTCTTAGCTCTGCGTTCCACCGACTCAAGCGCGGCTAGTTGGTACTTAGCGTATAGAAGATCTGTCAAAAATTCAAAATTTGTCCTCGGATAAAGATATCGTTTGAAAAATCAGCCCTTACAAAACATACAAATCCCGTGATTCTACTTGACAGACTAAATAATCAAGCTAGTCGCTTGTTGCGTCGCAATTCCCAAAAATACACATAAAACTTTAACCATTAGGTTGGAAATCAGTTCCAAAAATCTTTTCCGTATAGTTTTTCGAATCACTCGAAGTTCATACGTACAAATAAGGATATTGAATTCGCAAATAAAATTCAATTTACTTTTATGGGAAAAATTCAAGGTTCACGCGTTTCTGTTTTATTAGGTAAAAACCTTTTTCTTGCTCCTGAATATCCTTCTAGCAGTTTCAACTTTCAAAATACTTTTTATAAACTTGGAAAAGAAAAGAAAACGTGATATTTGTAAAGTTAGAGATGAGGTAGATTTTATGTAAATAAAGCAAATGTAATTTTCTGAAATTGTATAAGATTTCCCTACAAGTTCTAGAATTTAAGCGAATTTCGTAGTGGTTAGGGCGAGGTGTAATAAGACTTGATAATACTGTTTTTTAAATTAACAACAGAAACATACTTATAGAATTGTATTGCAAGCTGGCTGGTCTTCTTTAGGGTTTTTTAAGGTAAACTAGGTACATTAAAAACTCTAAAGAAGCTAGCCTCTAAAAATAATATAAATAAGTCTATCAATCAATCTGCCTAGCCTTTTCCCAACTATGTTGGGGTCGGCTTCCAGTCTTACTGGATGCAGGTGAATATCTCACCTCCACAACCCAGTTACTGGGTAATACGATACCCCTTGGTAAGACTGGTTGTCAGACTTTCGGGCTTCTGACGACCCGAAACGACCGTCAAATTTCCACGAATGACAGCCGAGACCAACGGCTTAACGTGCTTTCCGAGGCACGGAGGAGTCTCGGTATGTAAATATGGTCTCCCATCCACGGACCAACTCCGGAAAACGTAGCTTAACCTCATGTCTATAAATGTATAAAATGTACATAGATTTTTGTCATCTTAAAGAATTCATTCTCGTCTACTCAAAATTGTAAACCTAAAATCTTATTCCCACAGGTGGTAGCAACATACGTACCGGCCAATTCATCTCTCCAGTTCATTGAAGATCGGCCTATCCATTGGGCTGGTGGTAGGAACAGTCCGCCCCCCGACACTCCCGAGTGTGGCTTTGATGGATCACTCTGTCCGGATAATTGTGAGTACTTACAAATGAAGTCGTCTCGTAATGGTTAAATTGATATCGAGGGTTCACGGGCTATTTGTATTAAGCGACATGTTTGGATCTTTACAGGAGAGCATTTCAAAGTTTGACGAAAAATCGACGGTTAAGAATCAATAGTGTCTATCTCCGATTTTTACGTTTTTCACTTTTAATACAGGCAGATATGATTATAACTCAATATCGGCCAGGATGTCGCTTAATACAAATAGCCCGTGAAACCTCGACATCAATTTGTGTAGAGCAGTCAATGTAAGTGCTATGTGTACAGTCAGTTATAGCAATAAGCTGACCCACCTTTGCACGTATGGTTGAGATTTTTTAGAATACGAATCGATAGAATTTTATCTATTTATTCTATATTATATCTATTATTTTATATTTTATTACCGTTTTTAAATAATGATAATGATATGGCTCAATACTTTCATCCCTATATACTTAAAATGATTAAATAAGGCTTTTATAGTATGTGTAATGTAGATTTTTTTGGCAACAAGGAAAGTCTTTTAGGTACTTTTCATTACAATCGTTTTGTCTTAAACTGGTAAAGGAATAGCCTCTCATTGTCATCATCCAATGACGATAACAATGATAAATTAAACAGATCATTATAATTTTAAAGACCCCATTAGTTTAGTGCTGCTGTAGGAGACCTCTTAAGTACCTACTAAGTGTTTTGACAAATATTTTTATTGATACAGTATCCACTTTAATTTACATTTAAAAATGTATGCAAGTTCACATCTTTGTGTCAATCCAATGAGTCACACTACGTTACCAAAAATAACCTTCTTCGACCAAGTAAGGTTGCAAGATAAATATTATAAAGAGGGAAAATTTGTTGTTTGTAAGTTTGTATGGGGGATATTGACAAGTGCTATTACACTAAGTGGTGTTCAGGGTCTGATGATGGAGCCGAAAGGTGGCCATAGGACTCCTCAATTAAACAAGATGGCACCATCGTGTTTAGACTTATTAGATATATGATATATTGACAAGTGTTATAACACTAAGTGGAGTTCAGGGTCTGATGATGGAGCCGGAAGGTGCCATAGGACTCCTCAATTGAACAAGATTGCACCATCGTGTTTAGACTTATTAGATATATGATATATTGACAAGTGTTATTACACTAAGTGGTGTTCAGGGTCTGATGATGGAGCCGGAAGGTGCCATAGAACTCCTCAATTGAACAAGATGGCACCATCGTGTTTAGACTTATTAGATATATGATATATTGACAAGTGTTATAACACTAAGTGGAGTTCAGGGTCTGATGATGGAGCCGGAAGGTGCCATAGGACTCCTCAATTGAACAAGATGGCACCATCGTGTTTAGACTTATTAGATATATGATATATTGACAAGTGTTATTACACCAAGTGGTGTTCAGGGTCTGATGATGGAGCCGGAAGGTGCCATAGGACTCCTCAATTGAACAAGATGGCACCATCGTGTTTAGACTTATTAGATATATGATATATTGACAAGTGTTATTACACTAAGTGGTGTTCAGGGTCTGATGATGGAGCCGGAAGGTGCCATAGAACTCCTCAATTGAACAAGATGGCACCATCGTGTTTAGACTTATTAGATATATGATATATTGACAAGTGTTATAACACTAAGTGGTGTTCAGGGTCTGATGATGGAGCCGAAAGGTGGCCATAGGACTCCTCAATTAAACAAGATGGCACCATCGTATTTAGACTTATTAGATATATGATATATTGACAAGTGTTATTACACTAAGTGGTGTTCAGGGTCTGATGATAGAGCCGGAAGGTGCCATAGGACTCCTCAATTGAACAAGATGGCACCATCGTGTTTAGACTTATTAGATATATGATATATTGACAAGTGTTATTACACTAAGTGGTGTTCAGGGTCTGATGATGGAGCCGGAAGGTGCCATAGGACTCCTCAATTGAACAAGATGGCACCATCGTGTTTAGACTTATTAGATATATGATATATTGACAAGTGTTATAACACTAAGTGGTGTTCAGGGTCTGTTGATGGAGCCGGAAGGTGGCCATAGGACTCCTCAATTGAACAAGATGGCACCATCGTGTTTAGACTTATTAGATATATGATATATTGACAAGTGTTATTACACTAAGTGGTGTTCAGGGTCTGATGATGGAGCCGAAAGGTGGCCATAGGACTCCTCAATTAAACAAGATGGCACCATCGTGTTTAGACTTATTAGATATATGATATATTGACAAGTGTTATTACACTAAGTGGTGTTCAGGGTCTGATGATGGAGCCGGAAGGTGCCATAGGACTCCTCAATTGAACAAGATGGCACCATCGTGTTTAGACTTATTAGATATATGATATATTGACAAGTGTTATAACACTAAGTGGTGTTCAGGGTCTGATGATGGAGCCGGAAGGTGGCCATAGGACTCCTCAATCGATCAAGATAGCACTATCTTGTTTAGACTCATTGGTTATGTATTGACTAGTGTTATTACACTAGGAGGTGTCTAGGGTCAAATGATAGAGCCGGTAGGTGGCCATAGGAACTCCTCAACCAAACAATATAGCACAATCGTGTTCAGACTCATTGGTTATGTATTGACTACTGTTATTACAGTAGGAGGCATCCAGGGTCTGATGTAGACGGAAGGTGTCCATAGGAACTCCTCTACCAAACAAGCAAGATAGCGCCATCGTGTTTGAACTCATTGGATATGTATTGACAAGTGCTATTACATCGGGTAAAAAGCTTTTAATTAATAAAAAGTATTAAATAAAACTTACATAAACATAGCATTTTGAAAAAGCTTGAGGCGCGAATGTTCTTCTGAATGTTCACGTAAAATTTATTTAGTACTTTTTAGTTCATTAAACTAGTTTTTTTTAAAATACATTTTTTTTAAACCCTAATACTGTTTTCTCAGAAGATGTGTCTTTTAGAGTAGGTATCAAATGTCTACAATTTTTAATTTCGCTCTTTTCTTATTTACTCCGTTAATTACAAAAGAGACACTCTTAAATGAGGTGTTGTTTACCCTCCGACTAAAGCCACTAAGGTTCTTATCTACTACTTCAACGTACTTTCTCGCTACTTCAAAAGTACCTACTTTTAATTAAACTTCAGGAGATAAGACTAATAAGACTTTATTTCACACCGTTGCGTAATATTAATTTAATTTTAGTTAATATTTTTAATTTTCTTATGAACATCAATCTGCCTAGCATTTTCCCAACTATTTTGGGATCGGCTTCCAATCTAACCGGATGCAGCTGAATACCAGTATTTCACATGGAGCGACTGCCTATCTGACCTCCACAACCCAGTTACTGGGTAATACGATACGATACCCCTTGGTAAGACTGGTTGTCAGATTTTCGGGCTTCTGACGACCCGTAACGACTGTCAAAGATCCACGAATGACAGCCGGGACCAACGGCTTAACGTGCATTCCGAGGCACGGAGGAGTCTCGGTATGAAAAGATGGTCACCCATCCACAGACCAACCCCGGCAAGCGTAGCTTAACCTGATGGATCGACCCATGCAGCTGTTATTACTTAGCCACGAGCTTTTTCTTATAAATTTATGTAAACAATATTTGAATAGCACATGATACGAGTATTTGCCTTGAGCAAGCGTGGTGATCAACGCTCGTCCCTTCTCTGTATAAGAATAGGCCTTTGCCCTGCAATGGTACAATAATAGGCTGGTGTTATATTACACACGAAGATCATTTAAAAAGGCTAGGCAGATTGAGTCCCTTAGATAAATACATTTATTCAAACTGAAATCCTTTTTCTTCAAAATTGTAAGTGCAACTACAAACGTTCCTGCGAGGGTCGTCTATACGAAATCGTTTTGCACCCACAACCGATGGCAACGGACCTTATCTCATCTATTTCTGCCCACCCAATCTAAGGCCACATTGGCAGGCGATTTATTTTCTTAATAATATTATCTGGTCTTTCAGTAAACCGTCTGCAATTTTCTCCGCTGCTAGTTTTTTTTAAATCGTTGTGTTGAAGCCTTATAAAAAGAAGGGACATACAGATCCCTTATATTGAACTATAGTGATAAGGTACTTTGTAATGATCGAATGACTACTCATATGATTATAGCTGAATAATATGCTCATAATTCGCAAATGCACGCGGGTATAGACGAACCTATATTTGTGACGGTTTTTTTTTTGGTGTAACACCATGTTGAAAACGCTCGCTCAAATTAAAAAGCAAGATGTTTTTCTAATATTACCTACCTATAAAAACAATAGTAAGTACTGCTGCTGTTGGTTTTATCACTTGATGATTCTAATGATGTGTTAATCCAAATAAATTGCTATATACTATGCATTGATAAATGATAAATGATTTTTATTTCTGTAAGTAGGTTTGTACAAACACTTTTACAAGTCAATATTTTTTTTTTTTGAAACTAGATGAGGTCGGCGTTTCCTATCTGACTACTCTGAGAAGAAAGGCCGAAACAAACTCAGAGGTCACAGTCTCTTATAAAGTCCAGACGTAATCTTGGTCACTTCATGTGAAGACCATGTAGATTGGTGTCTGAAATGGTCTTCTGAGGAAAGAACCACACAGATTGAGAGGACCTGTCCAGTCAGTGCACGCATTTGTCAGTAATCGCGCAGCTCAACTCAGAACTTAAGGAGCTCAGCGATTCGACGAACAATACCAAAGAAAGGACATTGGGGTAGGCCGCATAGATTACTCAAACTGCCAGACCATGAAAATTTTGTCCGCAAATGGACATGCACAATTTTGTGTACTGGATCCATTTACGCTCCTTGTGTCGTAAACTTTTTATACATACAGGGTTTAAAAAGACACTTCACAAAGCCGTCATCTACGCATTATGTACAACAAACTAAGTAACTTTGTGCAACAATAATTGGCGAGAAACGACTTTTAATTTTGGTGTCAAAATTCGGTGTTTACGGTAGTGCGCAAGATAGCGCACGCAAAACATTGTGCTTAAAGGCGGAGACTGACTTGTTTCGTTTGTTTGTAATGTACCGAGTTTTTTTTGTAACTCATTCATTACAGTAGTCAGTGACTCAGTGCACAGCGAGCCGAGCCGCTCCATGCGAGCATTACGAGCGCATGTTTACAAAGAAGTCAGTGCAGTGCAGTGCAGTTTTTCTTCCTTCTTCTTCTTCTTTTTTGGCGGAACCGTGAGGCACTCATTGCATTTTATACATTCTATTTGTTTATAACAGACTTCAAAAAGGAGGAGGTTCTCAATTCGTCCGTATGTATTTTTTTGGATGTTTGTTACGCGATTACTCAAAGTCGGATGGACCGATTTGAAAAATTCTTTTTTTTTTTTGAAAGGGTCCATCACATCCCAGATGGTCTCATATAAATTTTATGAAATTTGTTTGGCTACTTTTTGAGTTAGCTTCAATAATGCGTATTTTTCCCACTTAGTGTATGTGGACGATATTTTAATAACCTCCTATCACTGTTATTTACAGAGCAGGTAGTGGTATTCGAATTAGTGTGGGGTAGGTACCACAACTAAAAGGTGAAAATTAATTTTTTTTAGCAAAAAATAAAACCGACTTCCAAATCAAAACACTACAAAAAGAAAAATAACTTTAATTTCGGAAGTCGGTGGCAAAAAACGAAAATACAAAACCAGACACCGTCTTCCGAAATAAAAGTCATTTTTCACTTTGTAGTGTTTTGTTGTGGAAGTCGGTTTTATTTTTTGCAAAAAAATTGTTTTATTAGTGTATGTGTATTATTTTTGTGTGCCTTTTACTCTGTGATAAATAAATGTATTTTCTTTCTTTCTTCCAATAACAATAAAATTAATGAAGCACACACAAGCTCTACGTCCGCCATTCTGAATTAAAATGGAGCACACTAAGTACTCGAAGCGAGCGTTCGCCACGATTAGTGTATCGCCGTTTTGTAACAATAAATGGAGCGCGCTTGAGCAATGCGCTCAAAACGAGCGTTCGCCGCGTCTTGTGTATCGCTGTTTTCTAACCAAGCTTGTCTCGAATGATACATTATAAACAAACGCTACACGTCCGCCTTAAGGATGAATGCAACGGAACAGGGATCGTGGTATTATTTAAAGTTAAGTTATAAAGGAGATGGCCAATTTACTTAGGGCACTCTGCCTAGCATGTAAAAATTCATGTACATTAACGAATTTTACTTTATTTTGAACTTAATAAGCTCTAAAATTAACTGTAAAAGTTACATAATCCAGTAACTTCAGATTTCTTAGAAATTAACAAAAACATATTTTGGTCGTGAACCTACTCGGACTCTGTAACTAAGTAGTACCTAGCCAGATTATTCTGCATGGGTAAGTTGTCATGATCAATGGATGGGTGATCATTTTCTTGTAGATACCCTTCCGTGCCTCGGAAATGCATGTGAAGTCGTCGGCCTTGTATGTAATATCACTCAGGTCTTATCAGATCGCCGTCCCATCTGACTATCATACTAAGAAATATAAGTATAGTCTCAAGTTTAAACCCAGAATTACCAAGACTTCAGAAATCATGCAAGTTAATATTGAATTATCATTTTCTTTACCATGAAGGAAAATATTGTTCGAAATCCAGCCCTCTCTCTTGTCTGATGTGATGTACTATATGACATGTATAATTGAAGTCTTGATAAAAGGTTAGGTAGTGGCATAAAGGATTGCAGTGTTAAAATAAAAACAAACATTTATTTGAATAAAATATTTAATATTCAATAATTCTAACAAAAATATCGTCTAAAAATGATGCTGGTGGATTAATATTCGTCTGATATCTAGCCCAGCCTAAATACCAGATCATTGTCATCACGTGGCAACAACACCCTACCGTCCTATTACCGACCAAGCAGTTGCAATAGTAACCCAAAATTGATTCTAGTGGGCAGTTGCTGCTGGGCTCAACATCAAACAAAATATATGTATAATATATCCTTTGACTCGTATGCCTAGACTTTATACGCCCCCTTAATAAATAGGGCGTATTCCCTCCTGTATGTAGGACCATCTCCTGGGAATGATCCAGTTCTGGACACACTTCCACCTCATAAACTCCATTTTGTCTGATGTGTTCCCCATAATAGGATCATGCCTGTTTCACTTGGTATGGCCCTAATGCGAATAACAACAACTGATTATATGAAAATATTGGAAACCTCTCCAGTTGCGGTAGATTACCGTCAATTCTTGTGAACATAGTTCTTCTCCTATTTATATTAAATTCGTTCACCAACTGCCCCAGGTGATTTGACACACATGGTTGGGCATTGCATGGATATTTTCAAAATTAATGTATTCACCAGTACATTTACATATTTTGATTATATCTTCTATTTGACTGGCATTAAAAGAAGAAAATGACAAACTAATTTGGGGCAGCTCATGCCACTGATTTGCATATAAATGTGACTCGCATACTCTTGAACTACGAGGAATATAAAAATTATCTATTAAAGGATCTATTATAACATCTCATAAATACACAATGGGCAGAGGTATTTCAAGCCCGCTTATAGTTAGGTAATGTAATTAGTGTAGTACTACGAGTTGGTGGTAAAACAGCCGGTGGAGGTAAGATGGGGGGCTCTGGTGGTGGTGACATTGCATTTTCATTTTGTATGTTATCTGCAGGTTCACCAGTTTCTTCTCGAGCTGAATCTTGAAGTAATTGTCTGTTAACCCTCATCCAGCAGGGATGACAAACATAGTTCCTTGTTATTCCCTAAAACAAATAATATTGACATGTAACTAATATAGCTTGTGATAGCTTAATGGTGTGAATGTTACATGGAATGTAAAGTTTTTAAATCTTCTCGGTCTTGCATACATATCAGACATACATCTCTGACTCTCAGAACTTATATACATGACATTTTATAATAATTTATCACTTTTCATATAAGGTGAAAGAAAATCCTTAATTAGAAAATATGAGAAACCCTTGCAAATGTCTATGAGTTATTCATAATAAATAGATATCTTTGGACATCCCACACAAGGCCATCTGTTCCCAAACTAACTCTGCTTAATGCTAATACTGTGGCAACCAGATAACTAATAAAAATAAATATTTTAAAAAATACATACATATATAGATACTTAACATACAGACAGCACTAATACTTGTGCTCATTATGCGAATATTTCACAAGGGAAAACTTGGGAATTGAACCCACAACCTTCAGCTTAACAGTCAAGATCGCTGCCCACTAGAACAACAAGCCATAATGTTCTCCAAGGTGTGAAGTCAAATGATATAAGCTATTATTAAGTTATTATTAGAAAGGGGAACATTATGTTTTTTGCTATCCACTTATTTTTGTATTATTTCCATAAATCATTACTTTACATTACACCATAATAATAATCATACCTGAAGTCTTGCAGTAAAAGAAAATTGCAGTAGAAGTGGCGTCTCTGGTTCAATAATGTGATGTCTTATGTCCCTTACTGATCGGCCACAACCAAGGCACACCATAGTGTGGCCCAGTATTCTATGATTGGCACCTTCTGAAGTTAACAGCAAAAAGCATGGGTGACAAATATGTCCATCTTCTGGAAGCTGAAAGGCAAAGTAGATTATTAGTTTAGGTATATCAACATTTTATCTATTGTAATATGAAGAAGGTTCTAAATAAATATTTTTTTAAATATTTAAAGGTGAAAATCAGTTGTTTATGTAGAAATAATAATTGCTTGCACAAATCATTCGCTGTGCTGATTAGAAAACTCAAGAAAACATGTTTTATGTATCTATAGGTTTTCATAATTTATTTTAAAAATACATACCTGAATTGTTAGCCATTGAACAAGCATTCTTTGGAAAGGCATGTCTAACGAAGACACAACATGTCTTTTTAGCCGTCCCGTAGCTATACCGCAGTTAATACACCTCATTGTGAACAATGTCCAAAACGTAAGCACAATCAAGTCCGTATTTAAAAGCACTAGATAATCGTTGGGCAATGGAATCAGTCCATGTAGAATAGCAATGGTCGGTATGGAGAAAAGATAATCGCAGTCGCACAGTTTACAAACAAACAAAAAAACAAACGTACGCGCAAATTACGAGATGTCAAACGAAAACGATCGATATGGCGGATGTCGAAGTCGAACCTGTCATGTCGTTTCGTTTCGTTGTTACAAGAAAAAAGTTATTTCAAATAAATATTTCATAGCATTTCGAGAGATTAACAAAATATGTTTGTTTATTATGATTTTGATAATTAATAATCATTTTACAGTCAGAATAATTTATAATATTACTCTGATGAAACATTAATATTTTAGCTTTACTGGGAATGGAACGTTTATCCAAAATGCGCGTTATCTCAATACGCCGGAAACGCAACACTACTATTTAAGTTTAAATATTTTTCCAGAAGTTGTACGAAAATGTTAAGAGTTTTATAATTTTTATTTCTATTTTTATTTATTTATAATTAGGCGTCTATTAATGTACATGCCATGGAGTAACTAGGCTGAAACTGGCCATGTCCTTTAAAAGGAACTTGTTTTTGTAAAAGAAATATGAAAAAACTTTAACTTTCAGAAACTCCGTAATCAGGAGGTATGGTCCAGTACAAAATATATATATATATATATAATAACGGGAAAAACAGGTGACTCTCGGCTTCGATAAGAGTATTTTTACACACGTTATACGCTTATTTTTTTCACGGACCAAAGTAATGTAAACACGTGAGAAATAAAGATATTGTTCCATGCATGTTTTTTGACTGTAGGTACCTACATAAACACAAAATATACGTATATTACTTACATACAGCTAAAGGCATCTCTTAAGGTTTAATTACCGTGTTGATCATAACACAGCATTTCAGATGCTAATATTATCTTTCTGCATGCCTGAATTGGTTACGCAACCGGGACTGCAATTGGTAATAAGCTGTGATTGTATCAAAACCGCAGTCCAGTCGTCGGTCGAGAGAATAAGTTTTGCGAATTTGATCCTTATTTACTACCTACTAGAAATAGTCCAGCTGACAGGTGTACGCATTCTCTCAACGGCCAGACAGTAACGTCGCGTTGACGCAGCGTTGGCATTCCGTATACGTTCCATGAACGCTACCTATTTAAAATCTGACTCCTTCAAATAATCGATAGGTACTTACAATGTGGGTGGCCAAGAGCTGATTATTAATTATTTGTAAATACGACAAAATGGCCTGGAACTTCCATCCTGGCAATATTATAGGTTACCTTGCCAATAGGTATTATAAGTAACTAGCTTCTGCCCGTGACATCGCTCGCGTGAAGTTTCTCGTTTTAACATAAAACATATCCTATGGCACTTAGCAATAGTGTAGCTTTCTATCAGTGAAAGAATTTTCGGAATCGGATCAGCAGTTCCGAAGATTACTCCCTACATACAAACTCACAAATTTTACCTCTTTATAATATACGTAAGTACCTACAGATATAGCAATAAATTGATTCGCAGAACATCAGTAAATAACTAAACAGATCGTTATTATGGCTTTAGTCACGTTTACTACATCAGATTATGATATAATGCATGAGTTGTGTATAAACGATCGCTCTTTGATGTATATTGGCGATTTGCCAATATTTGAAGAGGCTATCTGTCGGAAAGGGACTTTAGGTGGCGATATTTAATGTATATTAGTAATAGGTCTTTATCTATTGAGTTGCCGTTTTACAACAATGTACATTTGAAACGTTACGTTAAGTATGACTGGCAATAAATTCTAAATTCAACTGAATTTTATTTAAAAAATATGGAATTATATTTTCAAATTCAGTCTGTCAGTTTATTAATTAGTGTTTTGTTTTCACCAGATTTGTATCTTTTTCATCAATGTGGACACGATAAGAAAACGAGTAATTATGGAATACGAGTTCTGTCGCGATAGCAATGCCGCACAAACGGCTCGAAACATTAATTACGTAAACGGAGTGAACATTACAAACGAACGCACGACTCGTTATTGGTTTGAACGCTTCCGACATGGAAATTTTGATCTAAAAAATGAACACCGTGGTCACCCGAAAACTAAAGTCAGCAACGACGAATTAAAGGCGATAGTGGAAGCTGACGATTTAACGTTAGCATCAAAATAATATTGGTCCATATGCGTCAAATTGGTAAGGTAAAGAAACTTGATAATTGAGTGCCGCACGAACTGAACGATCGCCCATGCGATGAACGCGTAGAGGTATGCCTTGCGTTGCTTAACAGACACAGAAACGGAAGGGATTTTGAACCGCATTGTCACTTGTGATGAAAAATGGATTCTTTTTATAATCGTAAGCTATCATCATGTTGGTTAGACTCTGGTTCAGCGCCTAGGCAACGCCCCAAACGAAAACTTACCCCTAAAAAGTCATGGTCACTGTTTGCTGGTCTAGTGCTGATATAATTCATCACAGCTTCTTACCAAATGGCACTAGCATTACTGCGGATGTGTACTGTGAGGAACTGGACACAATGATGGAGAAGCTCGCAAATCTCCGGCCAGCCTTAGTTAATCGCTCGGCCCCGCTGCTCCTACACGACAATGCTCGACCTCATATGGCACAACAGACGGTCTCTAAGCTACAAGAGCTAGGGTTGGAAGTTTTCATCATCCACCGCACTAACCAGCAGACCTTGCACTGACAGACTTCTACTTTTTCCAAAATTTGGACAACTTCTTGGCAGGGAAAAATGTCAATACCCGAGAAGCAGTACAAAATGCCTTTGAAGAGTTTGTTGGCTCCCGTACACTTGACTTCTTCAAGAAGGGCATTGAAAAATTACCACTGCGCTGGCAGAGATCCATCGATAGCGTGGATGGATTTTGATTGATATCAATAAAAAAATATTTATATAACAATGACTTTAACGTTCTGCACACTAAACGGCAATTTCATAGGTAAATACGTAATATAAACTAATAGACAATAAAATAGCCAGCGTCCCTTATAATTATCTACGATAGCAGGATCGGTGTATAATAAAACACGGTTAAATAAAAGGCAAACTTATAAGCCGTCTACAATAAAATTTTATTTTCAATTCGTTGCATAAATTCGTCTCACATTTTTAAATGTCTGGTAATGTTTATTCTACAATACCAACACCTGGTGTGCTTGGCAGTGCTATTTTCGATATAAATAGCCTTTAACAACGTCTGGATAAGTAAAAAAAAAATATTTGCCACAAGAAAAATAGGAACTTGTCAGGAGATGGTTGAACGGACCATAAATATTTATAATCCGTTTAGTTGGAATGACGTGGAAACTTGTAAAGACGCACTCTCTCTCTACGTGTCCTGAAGGAGCATCCATTCAATTGCAAAGTAAATGAAAAACCTGGCAAGCGAACATGTTGCGCACGGAATTGATGGATTTTTCACAGCAAAATGTTTTTGCTCAGAAAAGATTTTCTTTAAGAACACGTGAAAACGTGTTTTTACTTAACATTTATACCCAACCAGGCACGATAGTCTCAACAAAATCGAATTTTCCATGTACCAAAATGTCATTCCTGTAGGAAAGAGCCGACGTAAAAGCGGACTATAAAGGAAAATACATCTCGCAGACACATTAAATTATCGGATCCAGCACAGCCTTGTTTATTTTGGCGTGAAATTAACTTTTATCAGATTTATTACGATAATTCACTTTAGGGAGAAACGATACAATAAATTCTTGAAAGAATTTCTTTAGTGACAGTCTAGCTTTAGGGGTTTCATGATATTCGAGGTCGTACTTTAAGAATATCTATTGGAACTTATTGCATAGTTATCGATTCCTACGTGAATTTCAGCCATAACCTTGTGACCAGTAATTTGCGATAGAGAAGGCAGGGTAAGAGCTTGTCCTGACCAAAAAGATCGTTTTGCGAATATGTCACTCATTTGTTCAGAAAACCGGAAAGCGCTATCTGTCAAAATGAACGCGACGATTATGTCAACCTAAGTTACCCGTATTTTGCTTGTCGATGTTACTAGTATAGCAAATCTCAGTTAAAGGATTTTTAAAAGAGCGAATCAGTGCTCAAATATTTCGAATGGACACTATACTAAAAAATCAATCTGCCTAGCCTTTTCTCAACTATGCTGGGGTCGGCTTCCAGTCTAACCGGATGCAGCTCAATACCAATATTTCACATGCAGCCACTGCTTATCTGACCTCTACAACACAGTTACGATATCCCTTGGTAAGACGGGTTGTCAGACTTTCGGGCTTCAGACGACCCGTAACGACTGTCAAAGATCCACGAATGACAGCCGAGCTTTCCGAGGCACGGATGAGTCTCGGCATGAAAAGAAGGTCACCCATCCACAGACCAACCGCGGCAAGCGTAGCTTAACCTGATGGATCGACCCGTGTGGCTGTTATTACTTAGCCACGAGCTCCTCTGGACACTATACTAAAAAAAGAATGGACACTATACTAATAAAACATATTTGTTTCAGCGTTACCAGTGTATGCGATATTAAGTATGATCCTGAGTTCTGTTGTCGTCGTGTTGGCAGTTCTCTCCGTGTTCATATACAGGTATTTATCAGAGGCTTTTCCGCGTTATACCGAAAAATTCTTGTTTTTTCCGAGCGAGCAGCGTAGTGATTACGTCTTCATATTACCCATAGTAAACGTAAAGAATGGATAGAAAAACACCGCGTTCGGATAACATATCCATACTTTCTTTTGCATTTTAGGTCTAATTTCAAACTGTGTAATGGTGCTTTTTGTTTTTAAGAAAAACCTTATTTATTTTACAAGATCGAGATCTCCATGTCAAAGATATTGCCTTTTCAACTAAAACTGGCAATCTATCTCGTTACTACTATTTTTACTCTGGCCTCATTAAATTTATTCCGCGATCCTTTTGCCTCCAAGTAGCAGTTTTTCTTATACTGTCTCCGCGTGTATTTTTTTTTTAAATTTATTTTCCGTTATGAGATAGGTAAACCAGAATCTGTAAACAGTTTTGCTATTACTTAGCCTTTGAAAGTAAAGTAAAAGTTGAAGAATACAGAGTTGATTTAAGAATAGCAACAAAATTCTGACCCTGGTGCCACACAGTTTAATTGAGTTTTCTGTTGAATTTGAAACTTCTGACTGTGAGATTCTTGCGCACAACACCACAAACCCAGCAAACCACTGACGAAGTTAATATATTATGAGCTTCCTTATTACTGAAACCGATGTTTCAAGCTAATCTGTAACATTCCCAGAAAGTTCTTGAATTCAAACTTCGTGAGAACGAAGTTATTGTGAAAAAGTCTAACCTAAAAGTCTAAAAGTCTAACTATCACAAGCGATTTGAATGTGCGCTTTTATAATTTCTAACGTGACGTTATTATTATCGTGGACGTCCACGTTAACAAAATGTATGGAAATACGTGCACGTTATAATGTTATCGTGGACAAAATTTTAAAGCGTCTTCATATAAATATTTCCATGCATTTTACTTCCCAGTGTTATCGTGATGCCGTGACTTGGACGTGGACGTCCACGATAATATCGTCACGTTAGAAATTATAAAAGCGTACATTCAAATCGCTTGTCGTAACTTGACATTAGACTTATCCACAATAACATTGGCTGTTTTTATTTTTGTTAACCGACATCAAAAGAGCGGTAACTACTGCTAATTGGTAGAAATTGTCAGCTTATTTACAATTTTTTTTTTTGTGTTTTATTATTTTTTGTTTGTTCTATTAGGCATTACAAGTTGGAAGCAGAGATAGCTATGATGACATGGCGAGTCAGTTGGAGTGACGTGCTACAGCCGGGTGGAAGATTGCGCGGGAGTTTACACTCCCTGGCGCGAAGATACAGTACTGGGGTGAGTGTGGACTAAGACATTAGATTCTTCAATGCCAGGGAAGTCGAGGAGGTTCTTAATTCAGCTGTTATGTTTCTTTTTTTTTTGTATGTTTGTTACGCGATTACTCCAACCATTATGAATTGATATTGATGATTATTTTTTGTTTGGTAGGTCATACTTAAGAAGTGGTCCCATATAAATTGCTTGGGTAATTTTTGAGTTACCTTCAGTAATACGTATTTAATTCACTTTGTGTTTAATTATGTTATAATACACTCTTTTGCAAAAAAAATGGGCACTTAAGGAAATTTACGTTCTAAGGTCGATTTGAGTTAATTAAATGAAATTTAATTGTTTGACGTAGTCTGCATACTTATAATCGTGTAAATTAATACGCGTGAAGTGAATTCTAGCAATTTTTTTTTAAATTATCGATGAGTTCTTTAAAACCGATTTACACTGCCAAACAATAAGAAGTGGTCGGCAATAAAGACAAGAATTTTTTTTTACTTTTTTTAATTAAATAAAGTTACAAATGTAACTGCCAATCTAAACGACGGATCCCGACTTCTTCTTCATGTATGCTTCCACGTCGCCAGAACGGTGCGGGCGAGTATTGTCGTCCATAAAAATGGAATCTTCCCCAAGTGCAGTCCATGCGGATTGTGCATATGGAATTAGGACTTCCTTTATGTACCGAACCGGTCTCTTGATACCGTTACCAAGTGCTCTGGACAGTTGTACGACTCACATTTAGCCGCTGAGACACGTAAGTTTGCGAACAACCTTCTTCAAGTAGGGCTATAATTTTACCGGTCCTTATCTCTTTATCAATCATATCAAAAAGTGGTATTTAATGTAAACAGAAAGATAAAATTGTTTAATTTGCAGAAAATATCCAAAAAGTTTTAAAATTTTAGTAATCAGTAAAAAAATCGTTTCAGCAATTTGCGTTATTATTATCTTCTGTTCTATCGCAGGTATGCTGGAAGAGATTTCTTTAGAAATAAGCATCACCTTTGTACGAATTTTCTGTTCCTTTATTCTTGTCTGTTCATTTGTGTGTACATAAACGGTTAAATAAATAAAATAAATATTAGTAAAGCAATTTTATAATAATCCACATTAATCATTATTTTTCCTTTGTTAATTTCAAAATTTATATTTGGAACGTAAAGAATCATGCCAGGATGCTTCAAATAACATGCCAATACATCGTCAAATTAATAAAACCTCTTTCTTCTTCATTAAAGTAGAGAAAAAAAACTAAAGTGCCCGTTTTTTTTTGCAAAAGAGTTTATGTGTAGTTCCTGTCACTGTTGCTTACCTAGCAAGTATTCTAAAAAGAGAAAAATAAAAAACATAAAAAAACCGATTTGCAAAAAAAAAAAACACTACAAACTGTAAAATAACACAAAAAAATAATACAAATCCAAAAACTTCCGAAATTAAAGTTATTTTTCACTTTGTAGAGTTTTATTATTTTTTTGGAAGTCAGTTTTTTATTTTTTTTTTAATTTAAATTAACTTTTGTTGTGAGACCAATGTCCTACATATTTTCTTATTGGACTAAAGTATAGATATAAAACGGTCATAAAACATCTAAAACAAAATAATAAAAGTGACGCAAATAAACCCCAAATCCACTACACAAATCCGCTACGGCCAAATTACAGTCTAAAAAGGGTCTAAATATACAAGGCATTTGGAAACGACTTATTTATCCACCTCCCCTGAGATCTTTCGGAATTGATAGGATAGGATACAGCTCGACAATTCTTGGGTAGTCTTCAAGCTATGCGTGACATGTCTTGATACTTCCCGTCAGCTCATCAATTTGTATGCAGTAACTTCTGCCGAACTATTTTATTTTTATAAAATTTTCCTGATGTTATTTTGAAAGAAGGTAAATGGACAGTGGGTTTATACAAAAGTATACCATTTTATGTTATTTATATAAACGGTTAGACGTGATTTTTTTCATAAGACAACATTTAGTGCCTTAGCACACCTCCGCCGCGAAACCGCAAGATATTCCGCTACTCGAATCGAATCGCGATTTGACTAGTGGAACATTATGCGAGTCAGTTAATTGAACTACTGCGGTTTCACTGCTATGGTTTCGCGGCAGATATGTGCAAACGCCCTTACTGCTCTTTTCCTTAAGTATGTCATATTTCCATGAAATTCCGAGTAAAATTAGCTTTTTATTAACTTTTCTCTACGAAAGCAGCCTTTTTAATTTGGTTTCTCAAAAAGTAAGTAAGCAAAATGACTAACTTCCTCAAAGCTAGCAGCAAAATAGTACTGTACTTGATTTTAAATATAAATAATTGATCAGAATTTCAAGCCAATACGGTTCTTTATCAACATTAAGATGAGTATTCTAACAAAGCGGCATAGTATTATAGAATAATTGACAGAATTTTATTTGTATTGTACCCTAAATACGGATTCTGAGTCCAATTCAATAGAAACTCCGCCATTTTGCTTGACCGTACCTTTTCCGGTTATTATAGCAACAATCGGTTTTTGTTTTCTATTCATTTCATCCATTCTTTGGAAACCAGAAATTGTTTTTATCATTTCCTGCTCTCTTGGAAATCTAGCGATCCTTTATTTGTTGTGGACACAATTTATTTAGGAACAACGTTTATGATCTATACCATAAATATGGTTTATGTGAATAGAGTGATGTGATTTTTTAAATTAGTCATCATCCTAGCCTTTCCCCAACCATGTTAGGGTCGGCTTCCAGTCTAACTGGATGCAGCTGAATACCAGTATTTCACATAGAGCGACTACCTAGCTGACCTCCACTACCCAGTTTCTGGGTAATAAATACGATACCCCTTGGTAAGATTAGTTGTCAGAATTTCGGGCTTCTGAAAACCCGTAACGACTGTCAAAAGTCCACGAATGACAGCCGGGACCAACGGCTTAAAGTGCTTTCCTAGAGACGGATTTTTTAAATTAATAAATAACTAAAGTTGTTATCCCTAATTTCCACGACTCCTGTCAATACCACAAATTTAATATTCTGGAAGAACGACGACAATTAAATGATATGAGGTTATTGTACGACATACTTAACAATAAATTTGACTGTCCACAGCTACTCAGCAAAATTCACTTCAACGTTCCACTTAGGCGTACCGCTATCAGTACCAACGGCCTCCACTAATTATCTAAAGATGTCACCATTTTTGCATCTATCTGCATTATATAATGATAAATTCTCATCTCTGGACCCCTTTATACCACACGAAACAGACTTAAGAGCCCCACGAAGCATGCTTAGTTCATACAAACGAAATACCAAAATAATTTGTAAATCAAACATATTCTTAAGGTAGTGTCTATTTATTACGATTGGATTACAGAATATCAAGGTTCCCAAATATATATTAAATAAGAACATTGATTTAAACATGAAATATGAGAAAAATAAGTTTTGTATAGAAATTTTAAATTCCTCATATCTCGTCTTCAAATATTTTGAAAGGACACTGTTCTTTCAAAATATATGTTTGGGAACCTAGATATTCTGTAGGTAATCCGATCGGAATAAATACGCACTGTCTTTAGAATATGTTTGATTTACAAATTATTTTGGTATTTCGTTTGTATGAACTACGCATGCTTCGGGGGCGCCTTAAAAAGGAGATTATCCAAATCCTCCATCAAACGCCGGTCACTCAGCTAACTAAGTAGTGTCAGTGTAGTCATACGTACATTGATACACATACCTCATCATTTACAGCACTCACATTTACAGCACCTACACCCCCGCACGCACACACTATAAATATTAATAATTATGTCACCTGAGAGTGAAATAATTATTAATATTTATAGGTACCTTACATGGAGAATATGTACAAGCTAAAAAAATATATATATATTATGTACAAGTGTATAAAAAATCATAAAAATAAAAAGGGGAAGAGCTCATAGGGCATCAAAAAATTCGTCCCCATCGCTGTCAATGGAAAAAGTGCCCAAAAGGCTGGCAGCATTGCCACGTTGGATGGCTATGGATGAATATGCTGATTCTTTGGGCTAAAAATAGGCCAGCCCTCTGGTCCCGTGAAGACTCGACCAGCCGCTTGGCGATGTCCCGAAATACTCGATGAGCACTCGGACCCCAAGGCCCTAGAGTTTCAACCCCAAATGGCTCAAACATATAGCTCCCAATAAGGTTGACGTATTTGCGCCGTTTGAGGTTTTCTGCTCCTGCAGCAGCCGCCCCAGCACAACCCGCCGTGCTAAGAAGATGGGATGGCGCGAGGGTGTCGACACAGGTTGCATCCCACACCAAAGGCCTACCCAACTTCCAAGGCATTATGGTCATTCCGTCTGGCCTCTTCCCATCGTCGCGTGCCAAGCCATTGGGTTCAAAAATTGCTGGCCCCCCGGCGGTGACAAGAGCCCGACGGATGATGTCGTTAATGCTGGCGTGCCGTGCCATCCGACCAGCGCTCTTGCTGCAGGATAGTCCATGGTGTCCAAGGCAGTATTTTTATATTTATAGTGTGTGCGTGCGGGTGTAGGTCTGTATTCCTTAATTTTAATGTACTTCGTAATGTATGGAATAATAATTTGGTCAGACTTATTGTCAGTTGTGAAGCTACCTTATAATAAAAAAATAAATACGTAAAAAATCCTTTAATCTATTTTTGCCTCAAAAACCTGCCCCGCTTTTATTTTTTCTTCTTTTCATTTCGATGGTGCATCTATGTTACTTATACTATTTGGCCTTAGTAGGTGGGCTACTCAGTCAAAAACACTGCCCCGCTAATTATACGAATAGTCACGTAAAAAACTGCTGAAATTGAAAAACATTTTAAAGAATCCGTAAAAAAATTTTTTGTCGGTGACTCGTAGGTTACACCGAGAAAATATTTGACGGTTTCAGCTTTTCTGGTATATGCTCGTAGGAGCATCTTATAACAAAGATAATAGAACTACAAAGTAACGTTAATAAACCCATTCGAGTATTGATAAGTCTCTCCAAAACCACAATCTATTTTTAAAACTTATTTCAATTCTGAATAAAAAGTACAGGAAAGTCTCAAATTGTTTCATGATTCACTTTGAGTTTGTGGCGACCAAAGTTGGCCAAGTTATAAATGTCAAGTATTTGGAGATGGATTTGAACTCCATCCATGTTAATATTCAATTCTTAGTGGACGTTTAAAGATCTTGTGAGTGGGATAGTTCGAAGAGCTGCAACTTTTAGAACTTGCCGTTAATCCTCAAATGAACCAGATGAAACTTAGTGGCTTTACTATAAGCAACTTTTGACAGTTCAATTTTAACTCCGACGAAATCAATATGAATAATAATTTGTTTTTGGATGAACTGGGCTTTGGATCAAGAACCGATTTCAACTTTTTTACCTCACATCATATAAAACATGCGTGCGTGATAAACAAACAAAATTGGAATTTTCATGTGTTTTTCTTCTTTCAGACTACATTCTCGGATGAAGCCACATCTTTGGCTGGTGACAGACAAGTATATGCACCATGTGGATTTTACAAAGGCTGTCGAGTTGCAATCAAGAAAGTGGACAAACAGCGCATAGACCTCACCAGACCTCTCCTTCTTGAACTGAAAAAGATGAAAGATTTAGAACATGATCATCTAGCAAGATTCTATGGAAGTTGTGTAGATCCTCCACATTGCTGTCTCCTGACGGAGTATTGTCCTAAGGGATCCTTGCAAGATATCTTGGAGAATGAGTCTATTAAACTAGATTGGATGTTCAAAGTCAGTTTGATGCACGATATTGTAAAGGTGAGTTGGGTTTACTAAAAGTTATTGACTTTTAATACTTGATATTAACGTAAAATTGCATTATAGGTACACTGTCTCCTCCTACAGTTAGGATTCCTAAACACGTCCAAAAGCAAGAAAAATGTTTAACGACGGTTCAATGGCTCGGAAACCGCTAGTCCCATACACATCCGTAAACGATTACAGTCGGATCGATATTCCATTCCTAAAGTATCTGATCTATTTATAGGCCTATTGAGAAAAGAGATAATATAATAATAATAGGTTTAGATGCCAAAACGGTAACAAAAAACCGGCCAAGTGCGTGTCGGACTACACAATGAAGGTTCCGTAGTTGGGATGAATTTATCCCAAGAACCAACTTAACATTGTAGTTGAAAAACATGTTCTCCCATACATTCCAACTACAAATGTCCATAGTTAAACGAAAAGGATCCAACCCAAATTACACCTAATGTGGGTTGGATTCTTTTTGTTTAACTAAGGACAAATGTAAGTTTGTACGCACAATATTGAGAGATTAAACCATGTTGTTTTAAGACCATCGACTTCTTAAAGGTTTTCCTGTCATCTATAGGTATTGAACTATTTTCTATATATTTTTTTTTTAAATTTTAGGCTCAGTACTTTCGGAGATAAAGGGTCAATTTTCGTCTATTTTCTTAAATAACTTATTTGCCCTCAAAATTGACCCATATTCAAAATTTATTTATTTAAGTAACACGTCCGTGTTTGGGTCACAGAAATACATAAATGTACCAAATTTCAACTTAATCGGTCCAATAGATTCCGAGCAAATTGGCTGTGACAGACGGACAGACAGACAGACAGCCACAGGAGTAATCCTATAAGGATTCCGTTTTTTTCCTTTTGAGGTACGGAACCCTAAAAACACAACAAAAGACCATTCCACACACCAATCACATGAACTGACCAAGATTATGTCTGGACTTTATAAGAGACTATGACCTCTGAGTTTGTTTCGGCCTTTCTTCTCAGAGTAGTCAGATAGGAAACGCCGACCTCATCTAGTTAAAAAAAAAACATGATTGACTTGTAAAAGTGTTTGTACAAACCTACTTACAGAAATAAAATCATTTACATTTTTCTTTTTCCCAAAAAAAATCCCTTCTGCGCTTCTTACGCATTTATTTACTGATCCACAATTTACTCTCAAGTCTCAGTCTTCATCCATATTGATTTGGTAAGAATACGTTCTATTTTGAAATTGTTAAAACATCCAACTCCGTTTGCTTAAATTCGTCTTCTAGGTTTTCGTTTTCCATTTAAATATCTTGAATTCACCAAGCAATGGAAAAATTAATTCACATAGCACATTTTTCATTTTAAACCTCACGGTAATATTTAAAATACTAAAATATTTACGAGTAATACAGCAGGTATTGAGGTACCTGCGTCTGTGTTTCCGAGCGCATACAACCTATTCTCTTCAAAGTGAGAGTGAACAGGCTCACTCCATCGTCGACTCTGTCTCTGTCGCCTCCGACCTAGACAAGTAGGTCAAGAGCAAACCCACCTTAAAAAAAATAATAAAAAAAATGCCTGTTTTCTCCCAACAAAGGAAAACCGTGATGGGATGGGTTCACCCGAGGCAGAAGTGTTTGGTTGTTCACCCACTTGTAAGCCGATAACAGTATTAAATCCCAAAGGAGCGTGTCGCTATCTAACGAACAAGACTTTATCAGAAAACTTGCTACCGTTTCACGAACTGTAATTTAAAAGAAAAATCTCGAGATCTTTGAGCCCATTAAAGACGTAATAGATATAATGATATACCGCTGTAGGTATATTCCAATACTATCTTTGTGTGACCCCGCACATGCAGCTATAACATAATTCATTTCTATGACGTCAACAACATGTACTGTAATTTATATTATTGCATACTAATATAATTATATTATGGTACTAGCTGAGCCCCACGGTTTCACCCGCGTTAAGTCTTGAACCCGTAGAAATATAGGGCTAAAAAGTATCAGTGTTAATCCAGGTAATAAATTACTATCTGTTTGCCAAATTTCATCAAAATTCGTTCAGTAGTTTTTGCGTGAAAACGTAACAAACGTCCATCAATCCATCCTCACAAACTTTCGCGTTTATAATATTAGTAGGATAACCGACCGTCAATGAAATGAAGGCAAAATATTATAAAGGGTGTTTATTTTAAAGGCGGAGAACTTTAAATTGATATAAAACACAGAAAAATGTTTTTAATGTCCACAAAGTTGGATTTATTTGACAGATAATTTTATGGCATTAACGCTTTAAAGGACATATTATTATATTATATACATACACATACACATTATTAGTAGGGACTGCTGTGGTCGTATGGTTCTTCAAAGTGTTAATGTTTGAAAATGATTCCAGACATTTTCGCCGCCACGGCTGGCGCGGACTTGACGTAATCTGGAAGTTAAATTTTCACACAGCCTTCGCAGTAAACCAGACTGTATTTCGTCAATAATGCGTTGAATGTTGGCATCCAACTGCTCAATTGTTACTTGTTTATCAACGTAGACATGCGACTTTACATACCCCTGAGAAAATAATGTAATGGTGTCAAATTGCATCAACGTGGTGGTCAGATTTCGTGAAATTAGTTGTTCGTCAAATGTTTTTCTCAGTAAATTAAGTCAATAAAAAAAGTAAAGTTTTCAGTAAAGGCCGTCGCGTTAGCCGTGGCAGCCGCATATGCTCGAAATCTTACTCAAACATTAATGCCATAAAATTATTTGTCAAATAAAGCCAATTTCATGGATATTAAAGCACTTTCCTATGTTTTATTTCAATTTAAAGTTCTCTGCCTCTAAAATATACACCCGATATTGTGGCTACGTCTGTGATAGGCATTACCCGTATTCGTAACAACGAACATTTCAATTATCAAGCATCAACATTTGGGTAAAACCACATGTTTAATCATTTATTTCAAAGTTTAGCATCGGAATATTAACAGTCTGTGGTGGCTAAACTAATGTAATTAAAATTGGTTTCAATTCGTAACTCAAAGCTTTTGCTATGACTTTGCTTTTTCCTCATAATCAAATTCCTGACATTGTTCTGAATTGTACGTAGAATTTCTGTACCATTTTATGACTGTTTAGACTACTACTGGTTTCTTAACTGGTAGATCATTTTGTACAAATTCTGTTCCCTATGGTGGATAGTCCTATATCCCGAAACTGTAAACCCATGGACTGTAAATTAACCTCGAAATTTGTGCGGAAATTTCTCCAATGCAATGGTTCAAAGTTTGTTGTAGATTATCGCTAACCCTTTCATGGTTCCTCTACAGAGTATTTTTTTCTTGTAGAAAAAAATATGTGGCGGCTTCTAACATCGCCACACCACATGCGAACTATGCATCACACTGACGTCACGCAAAATCCTGCATCGCGCAATCAGAGTTTACCGCGCGACTTGCTATACGTATATACAACGTCCAGACATCAATCGTAGCGGGGCAGTAGCCCACCAGACACAACGCCCGTCTCTAGTCGGAGGATCCTCCCTTTTCTATGGAGGATGAGTGAACTTTACACGCTGTTCCTCATACCACTATAAATATAATAACCTATTTATTTTTTATTTAGGGCATGCATTACCTCCATGGCTCGGACATCAGGTCTCACGGAGCTTTGAAGTCTAGCAACTGTGTGGTGGACTCTCGATTCGTGCTGAAGATCACGGATTTTGGACTGCACGCATTGAGGACCGCAGAAAAGGACTCAAGGGCACACAGCTATTGGACTCGTAAGTACTTCTGGATATTTATATTCTATATCGTTTTATAATTTTCCTAAGCAAGCAGCTGTCAGACTACCTATCCAAAAAGAAAAAAAAAATACGTAGGCAGTCATGGGGACTACAGACAGAAGTGAAAACTAGATAGCGCAACACGTCACATTAGCATTTCGCGTTACGCGTGACGCGAACTCATAAGATTTTCCGATACCAACAATTGCTCAACGCGCTTAAAGAATTTTTCACTTCAATAATCCGCTAGCTAGTAATTTCAGGCTTGTATAGAGACGAATTTTAAACACACAAACACTAAACCTAACTTGTTTTTAAACCATAAATGAAAAATTAGGCTTAAGTATCCAAAGGGCTATACCACCTGGAGGTTAATAATATTCAATAAGAAACTATGTACTTATTTACTTATTTGATCTATTGTTAAACCATTGATTTAACAATAGATCTATCTGCCAGCCCGCCCAAGCTCAGCTTTATGCGAGACACGTGTTAAATTCTACTATTCTTAAGTCAATTAGTTGCCAGTCAGGTTTGACTAGTAAAATTATATCAATCGCCTCGCTAAGTAGGTCCACTTTGGCAAGTTTTAATTTCGTTTCCACTTTATAATTGACTTCGTCTTTACTTTCTCTTTGAAGAGAAAATCAACATTCAATACCATTTACACCCACATTGACTCCAAATTATAGCAACACTCAACTTTTCTGTTTTTTTTGCTGCTTTTTATAATGGAAAGTTCAAGAATAATTCGAGGTTCTTCTTGTATCAAAGTAATAATAAACCTCTTTTGAAAACTTACTAATTGCAATCATTCAATTTGCTTCGTGAAAAATTTGGTGAATCCTTTTTATTAACATGCTACCTAGTTTATAAAAGTGCTTTGTTTGCTTTTGTCAACACTGACAGTTGCTGTTTTGTCGACACAAACTTTTTGGAATACCGTTTTTTAATTATACTCCCGAAGTCCCGACAAACAAAAGGCGGGGCGTCAGCGGCAGAATTTTAAGCTGGGGCACAGATCAATACAGATGGGACACTCGGCAAAATCATTTAAATATAAAGCGACTCTTGCTATGATACAATAAAGTACAATTCAGGTCGCACAACGCTTATTAACTACAGTTATTAGTTAGTTAATTAAGTTGCCTCTCTTCCTAACCTAACCGCGGCAGTGCTACTGAATTGGCCCAGTGAGATAGGCCCGCCGCGTACTTGTAGCTTCCTACCTAAACTGCGGAGTGTCCCACCTGTATTAATCTTTGGCTGGGGTTTCCTATTAAATGCTATCAGTGAAGTCTGGCGTCAGCCTTCACGAGACAGCAATTTTTAAGCTGCAGTGATGTTTCGAAGATCTTTACATTTGCACAGCAGCCATTTTCACGTGGCGTACAGTAAAATGCTGTTTGCGGCTGATAATCTTAATCATCATCATCATCATCATCATTGGCAGCCCTGTTCCACCAACTGCTAAGTATAGACCTCCTACTTTTTGTGCCATGCTTCCCTGGTCTGTGCAAGTCTCATCCAGATCTTCTCTACGATCCTCTGTAGGTCGTCCACCCACCTGGCCATTGGTCTGGCAACACTCCTACCGTTTCTCTCCGTTCCAATCGCCCCCGCCTAATACACGAACCGTCTATTAGTTCATCACCGGGGGGGGGGGAGGAGGGGGGTTCCTCTTACTTAGCTTCACACATGCTAAGTCAGAGAATTACACTCACAGGTTTCCTCACGATGTTTTCCTTCACCGATTTTTTTTTATCTTACAATCAAGCAATCTTAATACTAATTTTGTTCTCTTAGGACTTCTTTGGACGGCACCAGAGTTGCTTCGCACAGCAGAACCACCACCAGAAGGGACGCCAAAAGGAGACGTTTATTCTTTCGGTATCGTCATGCACGAGATTGTCAATAGACAGGGAGCGTTTTGGCTCGGTCCTGGCATTGAAATGGCTCCGAAAGGTAAGTCGTTTTGAGATAAATTAATTTATATTTATTTACAATATTTTATATATTTGTTTTGGTAAAATCTAAGAATATTTGTTTTACTTGTAACGAAGCAATATTTTTTTTGTGGAAACAGCCAATTTCAGATAGAATTATCATCAAGGGAGCTCACCCTCTACGTCTAAAACGTTACTTGTTCGCTTCTGGTTCTTGTATTCAATTTGCCTCACTTCCAAGTATTGGGTAGAAAATGAAAATCAACCAAATGAAACTCAAGCCAGACGATCATCAAATCAATTTCCTGGTTATACTGTCACATGACATTACCAGGGAAAAGATACTGGTGCAATCCTCCTGAACTTGAAATTTTCTTTTGTAATAGCTATAGGAAGTGGAATAAAAACTCATTGTTCTAGATACCACAGAGCCTAAAGAAATATTTCTATTTTTTTCGGCAAAAAGCATTTTTTTATTTCCATTCCTGACGGAGCTGACATAAGGAGCGTAAATAATTTCCGTGATTTATACCAGATTAGCTCGTATTAAACGTAATGGGATTCCGCTTTAGACATACAACAAATCAAATCGCTAAAATGTTATGAGGGTTTTTTTTTTCGTCATTTCACGCTAAAGGGAGGAATGGAGTATGAGGTTCATAATTGATGGGCTGCCTTTTAAGAAATAGGGCAATTTCTTGGGTCCGCCATGTGTTATGATCACAAATCACACACATGTAGATCAATCAATCTGCCTAGCCTTTTCCCAACTATGTTGGGGTCGGCTTCCAGTCTAACCGGATGCAGTTGTATTTTACATGGAGTGACTGGCTATCTGACGTCCACAACCCAGTTACTGAATAATACGATACCCCTTGGAAAGACTGCTTGTCAGACTTTCGGGCTTCTGACGACCCGTAACGACTGTCAAAGATCCACGAATGACAGCCGGGACCAACGGCTTAACGTGCATTCCGAGGCACGGAGGAGTCTCGGTATGAAAAAATGGTCACCCATCCACAGACCAACCCCGGCAAGCGTACCTGATGGATCGACCCGTGCGGCTGTTATTACTTAGCCACGAGCTCCTCCTCATCACACACATGTAGATACGATATTTAAAATATGACAATTTAACATTCAAAATATTAAACAACAAAAGTAAATGCCCAGATCTTAATATAAAAACACAGGTCCAAATAACATGCATTGATTATCATTACCGTACTCAATTTGTGTTAAAAATCGCCGACCATAATTTATTGTCTTTTTTTATATTTTTTTATATTGTAATAATGTGTGAAAGCGATTATTCCAAACGATGAACTTTGTTCCAACCGGGTTGTCCGACGACACCTCCCGACTTTTTTCTTGAGACGCTCCGAACACTGTCGTGGTATGATACGGTGTAGTGGGCATTGTATTCCAGACCCCGTTCGTGCCTCGGAAAGCTCGTTAAGCTGAGCTGAGACAGTCGTTACTGGTAGTCAGAAGCACAGTCTGACCACCAGCCTTAGTCAAGGGGTATCATGTACTCAGGCACTGTGGAGGTCGGATAGGCAACCGCTCCATGTATAATACTGGTATTCAGCTGCATCAGGTTAGACTGAAAGCGACCCCACCATACTTGGGAAAAGGCTGTTCAGATTGATTTTTGTTGCATTCTAGCAAGAGTGAAAAGTTTGTAGTTATTCCGGTTTATTAAAATGTATTATTATTATGACTGCAATATTTCTTTACTTAGAAATAATCGAGACGGTGATATCAAGTGGACTTCGCCCGAATACTTCTCACCACCGTTCGTGTGAGGTTGACGATGCTACCGAGCTGATGCGGAGGTGCTGGGCCGAAGACCCTCTGGAAAGACCTGTCTTCGCTCATTTGAAGGGAGCGATCCGGCGCCTCAACAAGTAATATATTATGTACATATTTGTCTTCATCTTCTGGTTTAGATGTACTGTTACTTTTTTTTAAGCTTTAACTTTGATTTCTTTTGAGAATTGTTTTCATTTTCGTTTGTTGTAGTTTGCATTGGAGTTACCTTATAAAAGAGATCAGTACTTATACCAAATTATGATCTCAATCTTATTTTAAACCACGTTTTTATATTATTAAAATTGTATTGTCTCACTGCTGGGCAAAGTTCTACCCCATAGCTTTCCACTATACATGTTGCCTTTTTCGGCCAGTCTCCCGTAAACGCATCTAAATCGTCACGCCAGCGTTTTCTAGGCCTGCCACGGCGTCGACGCCCGTATTCTGGCACCCACTGCGTGATGACTGGCTCAGATGTTCCCATGCATGTTACATGTACAGTAAACGCTCAAAAGTCCATAAGCATGCTAAGGATTACATTGCTATGAACTGTGCATGTGCCTGTGTGAGCGATGTCTCACTCAACATTCCGCAGATAACACACACTAATGAATTGTCGCATGTCGTCGTACTACGCGAAATAACATTATATTTCTGTTGCATTTAGAATACTCGTCATAGTGGCGACCTGTTCTTACCATTGCATTGCTAAAATTCGCATAAACATAACATGTGCTGGTAGCTGTTTGGGCTAAGCAATGGTTTCACGATCAATGAAGTCTGAGTTCGAATCTTAATCACAATGTTGGACTGTTTTTGTTTCTTTGGAACCATATTAATATATTCCTATTTTAAGCAAAAACTTGTAAGATGTTTATGTTCATTTATTATTTATTTTTATAAGAAGTTAAATATTAGTTATTGTATTATTATTTAACTATTTTTGTGATTTTTAATTTATCTTTTCGGTGTTGGAAGGTTTAAATAAAAAAGTCGTGCTGAATGGTAACAAAAATGTTTATTCGTTTTATTTAGTTATTTATAAAATTAACAAACTTAAGAGAATTGTGACGTTACATTCCTACTAGATAAAAGAACTTTTTTTTTAACCGTTCATAGGATTTTTTGTTGTATACCCACTTAGTCAATTCATAATAACATAACAAAGAAATGATACTCTAATAACACAAACATAATTGTCAATACCTATTTAGTTTTCTATGATCTACCTTTCTACCTTTACGAAATGAGTGACCAAGCGAACAAGATAAAGAATATTATATTTCTGTCCCATTACTTCCAATCAAGTAAAAACTTACAAAAAGTCAAGTATTGCGTGAGATTTGAACTCACGGCTCACTGATTCACGCATCTATCTGCACGCGCTTAACCGCTAGGTCATCTTTACACATGTTATAACTTTGAAATTATGAACTACAATCAGTTGTTGACGACGCATGTTTATGTTCTTGGAAATAGAAGGTCTTAAGTCAAACTAAACGCCAAGCTATTGCTTTGTGAGTTTGCTTATCGACTTTTGGTCGCGACTGTACATGGCCCACCAAATCCCACTTATCAATAATTTTCTAAAGTTTGCAACTACTATCTGAAGATAATTTTTCATGTTCAAACGACATGAGTTGATGAGACAGATGTAAAGACTGATTTGCCAAGTTTACACGATGTTTAATTGTATGCTGTAGTACAACTATCGTACAAACTGACAAGATATTTTTAAAGAGAGAACTCAGTGTCAAATAAGTCTAAAAAGATTTTATTTGAGATTAAATTCAATAAAAAACGCTAAAAGCAACGGTCTTCTAGAAGAGCGGTGGCCACCACAACGGCCACAATGATGGCTGTCTTGAAAATGATGGCAGTGGGATTTGACTTTACGGTATTAAAAAATTCTCGAGGAAAACACACCAACTTACTTTCATAAATAACGTTTCAGTGACGTCACCCGCCGGTAAATTGCGTCCCTACGCTATATGGGCGGCAACCGCTATTTTAGGAAACCGTAGCTTTACAATTTAATTTTGCCGCCGTTTCAGTTCTAAGCATATTTATTTTCAAAAACTTTCTTTTTAACCAAAACAAACTCTTTTGAAAAAAAAAATTAAAGATATTGTTATAATACACCTTATTTTTTTCCAACAGAACTCAAGAAAGTAGCAATATACTAGATAATTTGCTTTCCCGTATGGAGCAGTATGCGAATAATTTGGAATCATTAGTTAGTGAGAGAACTCAAGATTATTTAGAAGAGAAGAAGAAATGTGAAGAGTTACTGTATCAGCTTTTACCCAAGTAAGTAATCAAAAAAAATCATACCACGTTTTTAAGATCAATACTGAACTTTCTTTTAGTCTATGGCAGTTAATAGGCACATAATTAGACAATTAAATTTTCAGTAACAAAGACTTAATTTTCTCTTTTAAACTCACTAATGATTTGTCGTTCTTATTAACGAAAAAGAAGACGAAAGTTGTGATTGCTTTGAACATCTCTTTGTAAAAATTCTCGCAATTAGTCCCAAAAATGTTCTTCAAAGCCTTGGAAAATTGGCTTAAGAGAAAATCCACCGTGACAGAAGAAACTGGGCATATTTAATTCAAAGCATTAAGGGGGAAGCGTCAGGGTAGCCCGCGAAATTCAAATTTTCTTACGTTTTTTGCAATTTACAAGTCGGTATTATATTGTACGTTGATCAAATTATAATTTGCGGTCTCGGTTCTCGAAGGGTTCTCGGAGGTTCTCGAAGGGTTCTCGGAGATTCTCGGAGGTTCTCGAAGGGTTCTCGGAGGTTCTCGAGGGGTTCTCGGAGGTTCTCGAAGGGTTCTCGGAGATTCTCGGAGGTTCTCGAAGGGTTCTCGAAGGGTTCTCGGAGGTTCTCGAAGGGTTCTCGGAGGTTCTTGAAGGGTTCTCGGAGGTTCACGAAGGGTTCTCTGAGGTTCTCGAAGGGTTCTCGGAGATTCTCGAAGGGTTCTCGGAGATTCTCGGAGGGTTCTAGGATCGTCATTGCATCGTTGCAGTGTAAAAACTCTCAGTGTTCGGACCAGTTGAAGCAATGACAATGAATGAATGAATGAAGTTGAATTAATGACAACTGAATTTAATTCACGACGAATTTTATCATCACAAAGTGCGTGAGTCAGCGCGATTATAAGGTCAACCCTTTTGCTCTTGACTCTAGTCTAGGTCGGAGGCAACAGATACAGAGTCGACGATGGAGTGAGCTTACCCAGAAGAAGCTCTTGACTCTGACTTTAAAGAGACTGGGGTTGTATGCGCTCGGAAACACAGACGCAGGTAGGGAGTTCCACTCTTTTGCTGTGCGCATTATAAAATACATTTGGAAGCGCTTAGTGCGAATTGGTGGAATAGCAACTAGGTAGGGATGGTAACTGGCATTGCGTCTAGATGTCTGATGGTAGAAGGGGGCTGGTGGAATTTTTTTTATTTATTTATTTATTTTATTTCCAAAAAACTTAGTACTATTTTACAATGGCAATGTGGCAACAATTTCAGTAAGAGTAAAGAGATTAGCATCTGTAGCCGAACTAGGCATAGCCTGTATTTCGGCTATCAGCACCATTTCCCTCTAGTATTATAATATTATGAATAGGTGCCAAGCAATAGAGGCATACAAATTAAATCAGTACTACAGGATAAAAGTTGATAAGTAATCTAGATAAGTAACTTGGAAAACAGGTAAGCACATAATTTTAACTATAACAACAACAACTATTGTAAGTACATAATTTTAATTATAACATAATTTATTAATGGATTAAGTGTATGTGTGTGTGTGTGTGTGTGTGAGGGTGTGTGTGTGTGTGTGAGGGTGTGTGTTTGTGTGATGTATGTATGAGAATGTGTGGGTGTGAGTATGCATGAGTGTATATGTGTGTAGGTGAGCTATGTAATGAGTGTATATTCATTTTCATGAGGTCGTGGAGTTTTTGAGCTCACTCTCCGAAGTACAATCTGTAGAAGACCGACAAGCAGACAACCTTGCGGCGATGAGCCAAGCTATGAAGCTTAGCATACACCAGTTTTAAGTCGCCAATGAGCCTCTTAGCTCTGCGTTCCACCGAGTCAAGCGCGGCTAGTTGGTACTTGGCTGATCCATCCCCAAGGTGACTGCAATACTCCATGCAGGATCGGACTTGCGCTTTGTAAAGGGTTAAAAGCTGTCCAGGCGTAAACTATCGCTTCACCCTATTTAGGATGCCCAATTTCTTAGCCGCAGTTTGGGCTTTGTACTCAATGGTGGCGCCAAAGTTGAGACCAGATGTCAACTCCATGTCTAGGAGCTCAAGCCGATCAGTTACAGGAACAGATGCAACCCGAAAACTAGGAGTTTGAGCGAAACGACTCCTTTTAGCGGTAAAAAGACACGCCTGTATTTTGGTGGCGTTAAAAGAGGCCTAATTATCATCACCCTACTGGGAGACAAAGCTTAAGGTCAAATCTGTCCGCTCTACCATGGCTCTCACAAAGAACGAACTTCGGCCCCGCTGGTTCTTGCGCTGGACAAGTATTTCTCTGATACTGTACTGTCATCTGAGTACCCAACAATACCAGGCTCAAGCAGGTCATTGATGTGCAGCAGGAAAAGAGTTGGATAGAGAACAGACCCCTGAGAAACTCCGGCATCAATAGCCATAAGGTCAGAGGAGCAGCCATCAACGACTACTCTAATCGACCGTTCACTAAGGAAATCTGATATCCAGCTACAAAAATCAGCCCGGATGCCATAAGCAGGAAGCCTGCTAAGCAAAGCAGCGTGCCAGACCCTGTCAAAGGCGTTCGAGATGTCAAGCGACACAGCAAGTGCTTCGCTGTGTTTCACGATGGCTTCGCCACAGCAGTGCGTGACATACACAAGAAGATCGCCAGTTGACTATCCCCGGCGAAAGCCATATTGACGGTCACTGAGAAGATCATTGTCTTCAAGGTAGGTCAGTAACTTATTGTTCAGTACCCTTTCCATAACCTTGCACAGAATGGAGGTAATGGCGATCGGATGGTAATGGGCAGGGCCTGCACGGTTACCCTTTTTGGGCACTGGTTGTACATTTGCAAGCCTCCAGGATTTCGGCACCGTTTTTTTTTCAAGAGAGAGGCGGAACAAACGTGTCAACACAGGAGGCAGTTCAGGCGCACACTGCCTCAGCACTCTCGCTGGAATGCCGTCAGGCCCGCTGGCCTTGTTCACGTCTAGACTGCCCAACTCTACTCTTCGGACCTCTTTAATGTGAACTGCGATCTCCGGCAACGAGGAGACACAATGAGGTACAGTAGGTGGTTGCTTGGAGTCAGCGACCAGACGTGAATTGCTCGCAAAGAGAGATGCAAATAAATTTGCTTGCTCACTTGCAGAATGAGCACTTCACCTATGGCCCACCATTCGGTGATATCAGACTCGGGTTCATCATTTGAAGAAAAGAGACATATGTTGGGTCATGGTGGCATTTGTTTGGTTAAGGGGTGGGAGTGGATCTTATCCCACTTCTGATGACGGAGTAAAAACCTCCATAGTATTTTTAAAAAGTGTGACGTCAGCATAGCTGACGTCCCAGAGAGGTCCACAATGTCCGGCGGCTCGAACAAGAATGATCTTAGCGTCGAGATGTCGCTACGCCCCCGTAAGGGGGCGTGGCGTGCGGTGTCGGGGCATAGCCCCCCGACCGCGGAGGCTATACGGTGGCCCGTAACTACGGGCCCCTCGTTGGAGTCGCCACTGGCGAGCAGATGATTGGGCGTGCGGCATACACGCCTATGTGAAGAGGGTTTCTGAATTTGTGTCTGTAGGCACGCCACGACGTTGATGCCAACGCCGCTTGTTTCACCGTAACTCGGCGGACAACCCCTACTGGGTGAGACCCCCACCTGCATAGGGGAAGCCCAGCAGATGGCATCCAGCGACAGAGTTACGGACTCGACGTTCCTACAGATAGGGTGTATGGCCCCCCTCCCTTCTCCGTTTTCAGGTCGAGCCGAGCCCGGATGGTGAGAAGGGACCGTGTTCTGAGTGTGTGGGCGGTATTGTACTGTGTAACACCGCCCGGAGTATACGCGAGTCGCACGCCCGCATAAAAAGAGCCGCAACTTCGCGTGTGAGTTGGGTGCCTGTGTAGAGGTGAATGTCTGATGTTTGCTACGTGACACGCCTATATTAACCTAGAACGCGCCACGCAACAGATGCATGTATTTGAGTAGTGTCATTGTCACAAGTGAGTCGCGTGTAGCCTGAGGGCGACTCACTCGGAAGTCCAGTCCGGTGATGGGGTCAGTCGTCCGCAACTAGGTCGCGGGGCAAGGGTCTCCTCGCGTCTGGGGGGCGCGTATGCCAGGGCGCTATCTGCTTGACATGAGGCCAAGCGGATGCGTCGGCACGCGCGAACATCCCCTTCGCGAGGCGCCGCACAAACTCGTCCAGGCTCTCAATCCGGAGGTCCCTCTGGATGATGTTCCTCAGGAAGCGAGGGGCGTTCACAATGGTCCGCAACGCAAGGTGTTGCTGCGTGCGGAGGAGCTTGCGGTTCGTCTCGCTCGTGAGGGCGAACCATGCAGGGGCGGCGTACGTCAGTATTGGGCGCACGTACAACTTGTACACGCCCAACTTGACGCGCGCCGGGATGCGGGACGAGAGCACTGGTCGGAGGAGGTTGCGGGCGACCCTACCTTGCGCGACAACATTGCGGACGTGTGACCCCATTGTGAGCCGACGGTCGATGGTGACGCCCAGGTACTTGACCCGGGGCGACCACTCGACGTCAGCTCCCTGCAGCTTCAAGGGTGGTGGGAGAGGCGCGGACCCGGTCACCATCGCCTGCGTCTTACCCACGTTGACCGACAGCCGCCACTTGGACAGCCACTCGGGGAGCAGGTTGAGCGCGCGCTGCATCTTGGCCGCCGCGTACTTCGCATTAAGCGAGGTGGTAATGTACGCGGCGTCGTCGGCGTACATCGCGAGCATCGCGTCCGGAGTGGTGGGGATGTCGTCGGTGTAACGTGAGTAACACGCCTGCGACACGCAGCTGCCCTGCGGCACACCGGCGAGCACCGGGCGGGCGCTTGACAGCGCTCCGTCGACCACCACCCTGAAAGTTCTGTTGGAGATGTAAATTACAATTATTCTGTTAACGTTTTAAGTAGTAATGTTAATTTTACATCGTAATAATCAATCATTATTTTAATTAATTTCAAACAATCAAATTATCATTTTAATTATTTAAATAGACGAACACGATGAGTAGTTGCGCCGATATATATAATTCCGTAAAAACATATTTGTTACGGCCGCAAATCATATTATACTTTATTTAACATACAACTTAAGACTTGCAAATTGCAAAAAACGTAAGAAAATTTGAATTTCGCGGGCTGCTCAGGGTAGCCCGCGAAATTGAAATTTTCGCTTCCTCCTTAATAGTGAAAGCTTGAAAAAAAATATTTTTGAGGGAACTCGAAATTTATGTTTTTTATCAATTACTTGGACAGTTTCTTTTGACATTATTTGTTTTGTGTAGGTACAGTCTTTTAATTGTCTACAATATTTGTTCCATAATATTGTATCAGTGTGTATATTTAGCCACAAATCATATTATTACAACAATTTGGTACTTAATTGTAGCTACACACAGTATGGAACAGGATGCAGAGTTAAATATTCTATGGAAAAATACTGAGCTATATTTTTATATTTGAGCAGAGCTTGACATAAACAATATTTCATATATAATGTGGGTTGTTATTTATATGGCGTACACAATAAAGAGTATTCTAACCTATCGGTATGCGCGTTATAAATTCACCAAACTTGGTGTATAACGATGACACTGTAGATTAAGGAAAAACAAAACAAGGTTTCACTTTAACAGATCATAAGACAAATCGTTGTCTGATTTTGATAGCTGGCTGGAAGAAATCTAGCTAGCTTATTTGCTCCTTTATTTTAAATATCACTAATGCTGTAGTAATGTTTTCTTGTAACCCAGGTCCGTAGCCTCACAACTGATCAATGGCCAATCAGTGGTCGCTGAGACCTTCGAGCAGGTGACGATCTACTTCTCAGACATCGTTGGCTTCACGGCTTTATCAGCATCCTCCACGCCAATGCAGGTGGTCGATCTGCTAAATGACCTGTACACTTGCTTCGATTCTATAGTCGAGAATTATGATGTCTATAAGGTGAGCTTGTTTTCAATTTGAATTTTCTATAATTATTTTATGTGACAAATGAAAAAATGACAGTAAGTATGGCTCTTTTTTGTATAGCTACAAAAATTACGTCGTCAACGGAAAAACCTCACGGATGCTTGAGCACTTTTTAAATTTCACTGAATAAGTAACTATATCAATATTGTCTTTCAAGTATAAAATTTGACGCAAACCTTGAGCGTTTATCAAGCTTGATGTCTGCGTTGAATTTTATATACTTACGTGACTTGTTAATGTATTTATTATAAATTGCCTTTCAATTTCATTATCTGTATTAAGATTAGTCTCAATTTGGTTTTTTCGTTCGTTAAATATACTTACATAATGTACCTTATGTTAAACCTAATTGCAGCTGCTCACAGTGTACACAACATTTCGTTACACACAACTTACAGAACTGTCACACACGCATTTTCCACAACGCACAATTTGAATCAAGAATTATTAAATCGAGCTGTAATCACCAATACTAACTCTCTGTTCAAACATCTGATTCAACTTATAACATGAAATTATATGTTGAATCATAACATTATAATGACAACAGCCGCTGACACTCAGGTCTACCAGGCCTGAGTGTCAACCAACTACTTAATGGGTCACAGTATAAAAGTGACCAGCGTCATTCGATAATAACATTTTTCACATGATGCAAAATATTCAAGCTATTCACTCATCTGGATTCCTAGTCGGTGGCTCGAGATTCTAGATGTATACAGCCCTCAAAAAGCTCTCGCAGCTAGTCTATTATTCGAATCTTTTGAAGGATAAACGAAGAAAGGGAAAGGGAAAGGATGTGCACTGTGTGCAGTACAAAATTTTTCCGTACAAGTCATTCCCACAAGTTCTTCTTAGTGGATTATCTTTATAATGTTATCAAGAAGAGACCAAATATTCATCCACTACGCAAACCCAGTTGTAAGCAAAAAGTAACTGACTTCTTAAAAACTCTTTCCTACGATGACACAAACAAAATTGCTCCACTAAATTAAATAACACTTATATTCAAATAATTACCTACACATTCACCACCATTCACCTACACATTCTCCGCCATTCCTCTACACATTCGCCACCATTCCTCTACACATTTACCACCATTCCTCTACACATTCACCACCATTCACCTACACATTCACCACCATTCCTCTACACATTTACAACCATTCCTCTACACATTCACCACCATTCACCTACACATTCGCCAGCATTCACCTACACATTCACCAACATTTACCTACACATTCACCACCACTCCCCACCATTCACCACACACCCTGACTGCTTTTGTTGTTATTTTTAATTTTTCTTACCTTTTCATTTATTTATTTTTTGTTTTAATTGTTTAGAAGAAATACATGTTACCTGCCAGTTTTATTTGTATATTGCCACTACGTGGGGCCAGCCGGTTTATTCTGTAAAAATCTCACCGCTTAGGTGAAGTGAGCTTGAAGAGAGCTGTCATTCCACCTGATACTAGGGATTGACACTGCTGGTGGCCTGTTATACAGGTTTTTTCTAAAACCTACTTCAGGCACCAGTGCTACAAAACCATTGTGATTGAAAATAAATAAACTTATTATTATGTTATTATGATTAAAAGCACGAAGAAGAGTATTTTGAAAAGATGTTAATTAAGCAATACTATCCGTCTATGGAGTCGCGAGATGGAATCGCAATATCGAATACTCTCTAATGACTCTTCTAACGATTGTCAATTTACTTTAGATGAGCTCATGAATAAAGTTACCGAATATTTACCTTCTGAAGCTTCATTCAGTATAAGAACATTAAAGAGGGAATTATTTGGAAAATATGGAGTTGGCGTAGTTTTGCCTGTTTGAAAAGGAATTTCACAGTAGCATGTTTTTGCGGTTTTTCTTTGAAGCTTATAACCTGGTATGACAATCGAGCAACCACAGAAAAGGATGAACGGATTAGAATTCTTGAAATAGCCGCTACAATAGTGCGCCAAGACATAAGAACCATGTCTTAAGATAGTTCTGTATATTCAGATAATGCCAATTTTATGCAAGATGTCAGCAATATGGTTCCTAAAAACTTAAACGTCTTTCTGAATACAGTCATCGTTGAAGGTAAAAAGATGAAACAAGAAGGCGTTGCCAGAAAGTGTACACCAATTGCTCACTCTATTATAACTGCAACCAGACCACGTTCTATTTCGTTACCGCTGTAGCTCGGTCTTGCCGTGTACTTATTTCGCAAAGTGGGCTACAAAAATATAATAGACACTGTTTCAAGTCTCTCTCGCGTTTGAAGAACTATCAAACCAAAAAATGAAGACCTAATCTTCATTTGTTGGTTTGATACTGGTTGTTCGGACACTTAATAGAAATACCTAAAATGTCTTCATGGCAAGGGTTTATGGAGAAGTTGACCGTTGAAATGCCTTACGAGAAATTAACAATATTACCACTACCGTTTGTTAATGAACCCCCAAGTGATTACAGCACTGTGCTCACGGTTTTAAATTATGCAGCAGAAGAAGCTAAAAAAGCAACCAAAATACATCTTTCGTCTCATCGATTATATGCAAGCAAAAGACATAGTGGCGATTGACACTAGTCAGCCAGGTGGTACTCTTTCAAACGTAGTAGTCAGGCAAGGGTACGATGTTTTTGGGATGGAAGTCAGTGGACTTTCTGAATTATGGGCTACAGTATATGCTCCTACATCAATTAGTCATATGATGTCCGACCATGCTTATGCAAGAGCAATTAGAGCTCATTGCATTACATTACGAGCAATTTCAGTTGGATATGTTTTCAAAGAAATTGATATACTTACAACAATCTGATAAAGATTGCTTGACGCAACTTGTTTCTAATGCTCCCAATTTTGATTCACTGCAAGAGGACGAGGTAATCACAAAGCTCAAATCTGAATTATGTCAACTACACTAATACATTCCAAGATATTGGAAAAACCTGACAGTTATCTTTGAAATACTGTGAACTGTTGATCATAGTCTTGCATTTCATCAAGGCGGAAATAATGGGAAATTGGGATCTTCACAAAAAATGTGTTAGAGCAATGCTTCTGATTTTTCATGCATTTCCCATATGCAAAAGCTTGCCACAGGATATGGATTCTTTGAAGGGTATAATGATCCCAGAAGAATATTAACAATTCACAAATGGTTTTTTTACCATTCGAAGATCGGAGAAATACTGGTGTGGTACGAGTACGTGGTCCGATTTGACCATTGAGCAAACCTTTATGAGAAATATGAAAAGTGTCGGTGGTGTGAGCCATGGAAGAGGGTTTCAAGAAAGTGTGCTGAATAAATGGATAGTTCGATTACCAATTTCTCATTTCGTTTGTGATGCCCTCGAAGATTATTGCGAAATATCTGCCAGCTGTACTCAACACGAAGAACTTAGGGATTCGAGAATGAAAAAATTTGAAGATTCTGAAAGTTTATTCAATGGTTAAAAATTCATTCACCATTCGTACAAACACACAATCCTCTTTCAATATCTACTGGCACAGTAGCAAACGATCATGTAAACTGCTATAAGGCAAAATCTATTGTAGAAGAGATACTGCACAATACTGTGAAAGAGAATAGTAAATATGAAGATCTCAAGTTAAAGCGCGTTTATACAGTCAAAACGACGATGGCACATTCTAGCAGATCATTAAGAAAAACAGATGGTGATGTTATAAAAGTTGCCCCAACTCAATTGTTCCAAAGAATTGTATGCACCGTCCACTCTTCAAATGATTTGCATACCTGTTTTTGCCATGAACTAACGACGTTTCCTCTTTCACTATTTGAAGAAAACAGAACAAAGAGGAAAACAAAAAATCGATGTGTGTTTAATGCTATCGTTTATATGTTTTAGACGGAGGCTCATTGATACATAAAGTTACTTGGCCAAAAAAAGGCACATAAGATTACGATGACTATGTGTGCCTTCATTGAAAAATGTTACGGCCAAAAAGTAATATAGTATTTGACGAATATAGCGAAAACTCAATAATCACAAAAAGCGCGGAAAGATTGAGGCGGATGCTTAATCAAAAATGTCCTGAAGTAGAGTTTGTTGAGCACAGTCGTTTAGTGGAACCAAAGGCAAGTTTTTTAAGTAACATCAATAACAAAGAACGATTCATATCTTAACTCAATGACCGACTGAATCACAAAGGAATGAAAACACTAATGGCTACCGACGATTCCGATTTGCTTATCGTACAAACTGCAATCAAAGAAGCCGAAGCAAACGAAAATGTCGTCGTGGTTGGGAAAGACATAGATCTGTTGGTCCTCTTAGTGGGTTTAACCCATCCAAATAAGAACGTATACATGCTTAAAGAGGCTAGTAGCAAGGTGAGAACAAAATATACAGCACCCAAAAAATATTGCAGTTGATGTAGTTAAAAATTGTAGAGAATAAAGTCTTTTTATTCACGCGATGAGTGGCTGCGACACAATGGCGTTCTACGGGAAGGGAAATCTTCAGACCGTCCAGTTTTTTAATAAGAATATCGACTTGCAAAACATAATCAACGTATATCATAATGCCGGTTGTACGTACGAGCAAGTAGAAAAAGCTGGAGAAAATTTTATACTTCAATTGTATGGGGCCAAGCAAACTGGGACAAAACTCGGTGAACTAAGATATGTTTGCTTTAATAAAAATGTTGGCCAAGCAAACAGTGCTGTTATTTTATGAAAATTACCACCAACTTCAGCCACAGCTCGTCAACACTCAAGGCGAACTTATCATCAGGTGCAGCGTGGCGAGGGGATGTGCTGAGCCCAGAACAATGGGGCTGAAAAAACAAAGTTAGCTTTTTATCAGCCATATTTACGACAAAGTCACCAGCAACCGAGTCAATACTGAAAATAATATCATGTGGTTGCAAAAAGGGTTGCGGAAAAAGATGTAGTTGTGTGAGAGCTGGATTGCGTTGTTCCACAATGTGTAGAGGATGTCAAGGTCTTAGTTTCTTCAACAAAAGCTATGATGGTGATGTTGAATTTGATTAAGTATAATGTAATATTTTTTAGCCATTATTGTCCCACTGCTGGGCAAAAGGCTCCCTACTCTCTTTCCACGTGCAATTTAATAAGTAATATATTTATAAAAAATATATTGTGAGTTTTGCATTGGTTGTTTGATTTCTGAGAAGGCATGTCCTTACAATATTATTCGACACCGATTTTTAGAACGCGATTGCACAGAAACCATAACTTGAATCAACATGAATGTAGGAACTTATTTGTAGGGAATTTTATGAGAATTAATTCACTCTTCGGTAATTTTCCCCTAGCACATACCGTTTTCTACAAATTACGAAAAATCGTAAAAAGAGACACTTTATAGGGGGAGGCGGTAAAGCTGCGCAGCTTTACCCCCTCCCCCTATAAAGTGTCTCTTCTCTCTTCTCTCAGGAGGGGGGATAGTCGACTATGATAATTTAATGTAATTATTAGAAGGGTACAATATAACACCGGCTTCAAAATATTATTATGCCGTTAAAAAATCTAGAATGAATGTACCTACTAACTAAGGTGTTCCTTCCTACACACGTGTTCGGGTCGGCTTTAACGGCAGAGCCGGGCAGTGAAATCAAATATATTACGTTCGGGAAAAAGGCTGGTAATAACAGCCGTACGGGTCCATCGTTCAACTGAGCGCGTACGCTGCGTGCTGGGTTCGTGGATGAGTGACCATCTTTACAAACCGAGACTCCGCCGTGCCTCGGACACCACGTTAAACCGTTGATCCCAGCTGTCATTCGTAGATCTTTGACAGTCGTTACGGGTCGTCAGAAGCCCGAAAGTCTGACAACCAGTTTTACCAAGAGGTATCGTATTACCCAGTAACTGGGTTGTGGAGGTCAGATATGTCGGTCCATGTAAAATACTGGTATTCAGCTGCATGCAGTTAGACTGGAAGCCGACCCCAACATAGTTGGGAAAAGCCTAGGCAGATGAATGATACATTCGGGAAAAAGGCCGTGCGGTAAAATCACCTGCAACATGCGAAGGTCGAACGGAGTTTGTCGATCGGTACTAGCCAAATAAAAGCTGAATATCCCTACATAGTGATTGCTTCGGTTTAGCTTTAGTTAGCAAATACTGCTGAATCGAATGTTGACCAAGTGCGCAGCATGCCTTTGAATCGCAACGTGACAAGTTGCACCTGTGTGGGGAAAACTTTGTGACCATGGTTTACCAAAACCATCATACATTAGAACAAGAGTGATTCTGAAACAAATAAAATACCTACAAATTTCTATTACCTACTTATTGGACAGGTGGAAACCATAGGCGACGCTTACATGGTGGTGTCAGGTCTCCCAGAACGCAATGGCACACGGCATGCTTGTGAAGTAGCTCGGATGTCACTGGCTCTCAGGGATGCGGTGAGCAGATTCCGCATCAGGCATCGGCCGCAAGATCAGTTGAAGCTCAGGATTGGGCTGCATTCCGGTAAGTTCTACATTTAATAAAACCTATTTTCTACCAAACTTAATTAAAAAAAAAACATGTTCTTTCACTTTCGCCGAAATACGAGTAGATACCTAGTCGAGTAGGTAAGATATTGAAGTTGTGTATGGGACGTTGATATTTTTTTCGCGATTTCCATGTTGGTCCCATGGAGAAAGTTGTTCAGTTTGATGGTTTGTACCATACGTCCTTAAAGACCACAACTTTCTGATCAATTGCTATTTTAAAATATATCAATTTTGTTATAAATAATTCTATATTTGTTATAAATAAAGGTAAATTTTTCACCGTTCTCTAAGCCTTAAAAGTACAAGGATCCTTAGAACTTCGTCTTTATCAAAATCATTTGTCACAGTCTAAAAGCTGTCACTAAGTAGATAAACTACGAGTATTTAGGATTTGAGTCTCAACGTTATCAAAACGTTCTAGACGAAACATTCTCAAAGCTTAACGCATTAATCTCTCTTAAAATCTTGGATGATCGGCGTATTTCTATTGTGTATTAAAGAAAAAATATACTTTGATAATTTTATTAGGTATACATTTAGGTATTTGTTAATATGTTTCGTCTGTCTTTTTGACTTGCCATCTCAACATACAGCAAATTAATGCTTGTATTACAGATATCGTATTGGAATAACGGTCCTTATCACACCTTAAACTCTGCACACTTGGAGAATGTGATCTAGACCAAGAAAGTGTAACATTGTGACCGTCGGGATTAACAATAGTGTGCAAAGTTAAAGGAACTTCGTTCCACCCGGGTGTCCGGGTGACTTTATTGAAACAAAATACCCAAAGCTCTAACTACTAAAGCCTAAAAAATTCATCATAGTATTGGGCAGGCTAATAAGTAATGAGCGACATACAACTATTTTATTTGTATTTATTTATTAAATGAATAATTGATAATCATTAATAATATATTCATCGTCGTTTTCTACTACCATTCGCCATCGATCTGGCCAAGAGTGAATGGCGTCCGCATAGAACTTCGTTGGTTTTGAATTGAAGAAGTCATCTATGTTATTGTTTCAAGTGTGGTTCATCGTCAAAGCTTTTTTCCCGTAAATTATTACTAAGTGATCGGAACAAGCTGAAATCAGTTGGTGATAAGTCCGGCGAATATGGAGGGTGGGGTATTATTTCCCAATTAAGCTCCAATAGTTTTAGCCTGGTACTTTTAGCAATATGCGGCCGGGCATTGTCGTGCAGGAAAAATATTTTGTCGTGTTGTGGACGTTTGCGATGGATGTCAAGCTTCAGTTTTTCGAGTTGATCACAATATACTGTTGCTGTAATCGTAGTATTAGTAGGAAGGAATTCCCTGCTTATTACTCCATGTATATCCCACCAGACAGAAAGCATTACCTTGCGAGGATGAAGATCACCATTTGACGTTGGTTTTCCCTGTTCTTTACATCCCAGCCACTGGCGCTTGCGTGTGTGATTAACATAGAGATCCCACTTTTCATCTCCAGTGACAAAATGATCTAACCAATTAAATGTGCGGCGGAAAGATAAAAGTTGTACACAAACCTCATCTCGGTAGGTCAGCTGATCTTTACTTAATTGATGGGGTACTCAAACACTATATTTGTAATTCCCAAACCATGTAAATGATTTTATATGGTGCCATGAGAGCACTCGAGCTGAACAACCAAATCGCGTGTAGTTCTTCGAGGATCTTCTTCGATTAATAGTTTTAATTTATCGATATCTATTTCCACGGGGCGCCCAGACCTTGGTTGATCGGTTAAGGAAAAATCGTTATTGCGGAACCGTTGGACCCAGCACTTTGCTGTTGCTTCGGAGACTAGATCGTGAGCTATCCTTTGACATATATTACGAGTAGCTTCTGCAGCAGAATGCCCAGATTGAAACTCATATGATAAACAATGTCGTACGTGGTAATATCACTCATTTCTTTCTGAACTTTAACGCACTAACAGCCAAACTATCAATAACGCGCATGAGCGCAACTCGCTCTATATATACCCTCTGCTACAGAACGTTCTCGAACCTTTCCGAAAATTCTATAAATTATAAACTCAAACGCTCATTACTTATTAGCCAACCCGATAAAAGCCGCACTATAAAGAAGCAACAAAACAAAATATGTTGAATAAAAAACAACTGCAACCATTGCCAAGTCTTACTTACAAATATAATATATTTAATATTCAAACTTGAGGCTTGAATTTATGATGAGGTCACTTTCTGATTGCCTAGCACTCTGTTCTTTCTCATTGTTTGTACCAAAAAAAACATTTATAAGCTACTAGCTTTTGTCCACGGTTTCGCCCGCGTGGACGCGCGTGTATGCTTCATGTACTAAACCCACATTTAAATCTGTCGATCTTTCAATCAAGGAAAAAAATTGAAGGAATATTATAAATTGCACTGAAAAACAGAAAGTCTATCTGATTTTGTCGTCATACCCAGTCTCAGCGTCTTTTTCGTCAAAAACATAAACGAGCCAAAATAAAATCGGAAGTCTCGCCAATTTCATCATTACCAAAATTGTAGGCCCAAAAATTATCTACCACCCCAAAATCACCCGAACATAAAGTCAACAATCACTCGTGCCGAAATGTAAAGGTTTAAAAAATCCGGGCCACTACCCACGAAAAAATTTGAACGAAAACACAGTGCACGTTCATTCCTTTTCAAAGTAATAAGCTGTGGCGAAACGTACTCGAAATGTAAATAAAATATGAGCTAGCTCTTTGTGAGTAAGGAAAATGTTATTTTTTAGGCATCATAATTACTTTGCCATCATGCAAATGCGAAAGGAGCTTGTAAATTTAGATATTAAAATGAAGGGCGCTCTATGTATTTGGCATTCGTTTCTAATTAAACGGTACATCGCTTCTTTATTTTTATCAAGAACGGCCCAGTATTTGTTACAAAAACATGCAAAGAATAATAATTATGAATATATTATAATATATCTTCCAATCATTAATATTGTATTCAGTTGCCCTTGCCAAACCAAAAGCTTCGCTTGAAGTAATCTTTAATTTTATTCTTCCATCAGGTCCTTGTGTAGCTGGCGTGGTAGGTCTCAAGATGCCTCGCTACTGCCTCTTTGGTGACACTGTCAACACTGCGTCGAGAATGGAGTCAAATGGAGAAGCTCTCAAGATCCACGTGTCTCCAGATACGAAGGCACTGCTAGACCTCTACGGCACCTTCAACTTGCAGTGCAGAGGAGAAGTAGCTATGAAGGTAAAACTATGGTTTTGGTTTAGTATGGTTGTAAGACTCTTTGCAACGTTAGTCATAAAGATTACAACTATTTCGTTCTGCTCCGAAATTTATCGCATTTGCAAAATGTACCGTCACCAAACGTACCAGCACGCCATTTATACTAGATACCCATTCTCATGCAAATGCATTCATGCATTTTTAACATGTCCTGATCACTGAGTATGAAAATCTTTTACATGACAAGTTTTATATATATTTTCGTCTCAAAAACCAGGGAGGGTTGCATATAAATTTTAATTTGATCGTGTTTTCATTTTACTGAGCATCATTATTAAACTCCTGTAACACAATATAATTTTGTGCCCGTTCCAGTTCCTGTTAATTCAATCTAAATTGAATCAAAACCTATTGGTTTATTTAATAGCAAACAAAATTTCAATCAATTTTATCAAAAGCTGTTGTGAAAGGTTCCATGCAGACTGTCAATAACCTATTATCTGAACTGTCTCGTGATATGTATTATTTACCATTTATTATTAAATGATGGCGGTCATTGCTCTTAATATATCAAAGATTCAGCAATAAATAGAGCCCTAGGGAATACGCCAAATTAGTTTTGTTCACGACTCTGTTAATTAGAATCGAGTCGGAATGAATTTCAGTTTATAATAATATTATTTGTAACAATATTCAGAAAATTTTGGGATGTATTGGAGTAGTCGCTCTATAATAAAGTTGTCTGTGAATAGGTACTTAATAAAAATAAAAATTGTTTACAATAAATCATTCAAGTCTATAAAGAGCATGCAAATATCATATTAGCCTCGTAAGTCCTCATGACATTTTATGTTAGGTGTCCTTTTTCCAATTAGCTCTATTTTATTAAATTGTATTTTTGTTACAGGGTAAAGGAACTCTAGTCACATATTGGTTGTTAAACGAAATAATAGATCCTAACGCGCCGAAAGAAAAACCGTTATTAATCAAAACTCAGACACTGTCGACCGAAAGTGGGTCACTGTCACACTTGACTCCATTTAGGCAACGATTAGACCAAAGTTCTCGTTCATCAAGTAGGAGAGGATCAGGAATTTTCCAGCAAAAAACAGATATGAACAAATTAGAGAAAGAAGCTCAACCTTTATTACAAAACCTCAGAATTCAGAGACAGCAATCTGATCCAACAGAACCAGTAGCAAATGGCATCACTGATAATGGAGATGATTTAGACAAGCAAAGTGTTTCAAACTCCATATCACTGAATGTTAATTCGTTGAACCACAACTCAGTTAATTGCAGTCAACCAAGAGTGAAGTTGAAAGACTGTCAGACTACGAACGCAATCGCCAACTACAAGACGAACAAAATAGGTAATAACAATTGGATTTCCAAGTTACCCACAGCGAGCTCATTTGATAACGGTACCAAGAAAGGCGCCGAACGGTTAAAGGATTACAGTAGTGTGCCATTACTGTCTAAAGCTGATACACCAAACGATTCAATTGTGTAGATTTTCTGTGAAGTTAGAATGGACGTAAGAAACTTTACATCTTGTAATGTGAAAAAGTTGTACGAAAAATTCTTGCGTCCGTGTTTTTTCGGTCATTAAAATGGATGTTGTAGTTTTTGCTCTCACTTGCTCGTTCAAGTACTACTCGTATGTGCATACTAACAGTCCGCGTCAGTACAATATGTACTAACGCGTTAATGAATAAGTCCCTAATGGTTTTTATTCCTGAAGCCATCTGTCTCAATTTAAGACGCTTCAGAAGGTGATCATTTATAGTCACACTAACCTTTTCTACTACAAAAATACCTTTATTCACAAGAAATAAAATCTAATTTACTGCAAATACCTAATTAATTTCGAAGATCCAGTTTTATATTGTGTTCATAATTCAGATAATCTTATTTGTTACCGACTCTTAGAAAATAATTAAGGTAAATAATGGGTTATTCGCACAGTGTATCTAAACAAAACAATTAGGTGTAGTAAATTGTATCAGTTCAGATTATAATGAACGATATACAATAAAGTTGAAGCAAGCTTTATAACTCAAATCTTTAGTTACTTAAATTGCATCATTTACTTTTGTTACAGTTTCTTTTTTTCAAATGAAGTAAAATAAATAACGTATAGATGTTACTGCTTGAATTTGTTGTTATTGGTTATTGTTGTGCACTAAACATTTTCAAAAACTTGCAATAACTAAAAATAAAAAAAATTGTCTTTCAACTGCATTTTGTGTCCTCGTGTACCTATCAAACTGTAACCTTAGAAGCAAATGTTACAAATGAAGTAAACTTATAAATAATAATAAAAATGTTTGATGTCAGTAATAGGTTACTTGGTGTTTTAATAGTTAAGGCAGCCGTAACCTTCGTTTTCTAACACAGTGTGTTAAACTTATAATTTCGGTGATAAATGCAAGGGTTAAAATTAAAAACCCTGCATAATGTTACTATGAATGTATTTAAACTGTTCATAATTTACTTACATTCCTGATGAGCTTCAAAGTCTATCCTGCCAAGCGTGTGATACTTTTAAGAAGAATCTTGATTTATCTTCAAAAATGTTCCGATTCAGCGATTTTATAGGGATGATACACGTTGAGCAATTCTGATCACAATTTCCCGACTTTTGCTTGAGTGTGCTTTATTTTTCAAATTTATTAAAAGTCGCAGCGTAGGTAACGTCTAAACTTGAGTTTCCTTATTTATAAGTTTTCTTTAGTTTACCTAATCTACGAGTATGTTAACAATTACTGATGATTTTATAGTTTAGGTACACAAGGGATGGGAAAATCCGGCTTGAAAATTAACCGTCTAAACTAAATCAACATCTGTCCGGATTTAATCTCCTAACCGCTAAAACTACCACACAAACTAATCAATTCCAGACGAAATTTCGTATTCGTTTAATAACTGATTTTAATTAGAAACTCTCTATTGAAATTAATTTCAAATTAAGTTATTTCTGCCTTGCGGGCGTTTTATCTGGCAGCGTTAGTTAACATGTTCCAGTTCGGTAGAACATAATTTTGAATTTAGTGTTTACGCCGCACCTACAAAGATATTGGTGCCGATTCTGTTGAACACCAACTAAACTTAATTTAGACTATTGCTAACTGTTTCGCTCTAATAAAACAAGAAAGAGACGGACGTAAATTAGAGCTGTCAAATTTAGTTGAAACTAATATTTCCATACACATTCAGACGACACGTAAAAACATGTCGACTAAAAACACGGTGAAGCGCAAGGCGTAAAGTAGTTTGACATCTCTCTCTAACTTAGTTCATAGCTATAGCTGTTCTTTTCTCGCGCTGCCTGTTAGTAAAAGATAGCGATTCTTTAATTTTAGTTTAGTTATTGAACAAGAGAATCGGCACCATTGACTCTTTTGTCTAAGTCTATTGAATCAGACATTTCGTTTAGGGAAAAATTATGCAGTACCTTTTAATTAAATTACACGAATACCGTAAGAGCGAGTTACTTTGACTCTAGGCCATAACCGAACTGTGGCGATCATACAACCGAACGTTGTATTTCCTTTGGTAACTAGTATATGGCTATATATATGTAGACACGTACTTGCGGAACTTTGTGTGGATTTAATGACACTAAACATATGTCTCGATTTGGGCCAAAGTTATGCCTAGAGTGAAAGTAACCCGCCCTTACGGTATACCACACATATCCATCAGCACAGAAAATGAAACAATATGGTTATTTTTGAGTTTTACTTACTTGGACACTGCTACGCATTTCTTTTGTAATATTAATGGGAAGTCTACTGAAATAGTAAAGCTCACATATGCGACGAGATGCTCAAAACACACATTTCAAATGCTCAAAGTGTACTCCTTTCACAGTCCATTCAACAGTACTTAGGACATTATATTTATTACAAGTGATGAGAGTAGTTTGTAAATATTATGATTGTACTTAATTGTTTATTTATTGTAAATAACGTCTTACTTATAACTATGTTGTGATCTTAGAAAGGTATATTTATAATTGTAGACAGTTAAATGAGAACGTAAATGTCTCTTAAACGTTATAGCAAATATAATGAGTGAGAATTATTTCAGTTGTTTTATTGAATTCAACATTCATTTCACAGACCTTATACACAACGAAACACACAAAGAAAAGATACAAAACACAATAAAGAGATATATAAGAAAGAGTATTCTATTCTATTCTTATAAGTCTCTTTGGGAAGAGTAGTCCAGGGAGGAACTACCACCACTACCCAATTGCCCAACAAGCAACCTTGCTGTTGAAGTTTCTACTGGATGATTTTTTTTACCGTCTTGAAAGAAAAATGGGTACAATAGGAGAATGGAGTAGAACATGGCATAACTAGTTTTTTCTTTTGTTTTTTTTTAATAGCTTAGACCCAAATTGCTCTATCAATAAACACTACATTTGAAGTAAACTAGAACAACGAAACCAGAAATTTTGAAAAAACTTTATAGATCGTTATAAAATATCGAAATTCTAAAAATAATTTAAAAATAAATAAATAAACTAAGTATGCCATAGGCTTCTACTCCGTTCACCCTATGCCCTATTTTTTTCAAGACGGTAAAAAAAATCACCCAGTATAAATACTTTCTAGGATTCTCCTAGGAACTAACTTATTCGGAGTATGCTTTAGATAAGTATATACATAATCAGCCTATAATGTTCCCACGGCTAACACACAGGCCTCTTCACGGTGAGAGAGAGTCGGCCGTAACCCACCCGTGACACCATGGACCACAAAAGCCCAGTGCGGGTTGGTAGATGTCACGTCTCCGAATTTTTGGTTCTAGAGCATGCCGGTTTCCTCACGATGTTCTTCTTCACCGTTTTTAGAGCAGAGGTGACGATATAATTTACACAAAGTACCTCTCTGAGTTCGAACCTACGACCTACAACTCATTTAAACGCCAGTCTATTCACAAACTAAACACTTATGATTCCATCCAGATACATTGCTTATTCCAGAATAAATATTAAATAATAAGTAACAAGGCAAAGTTCATTTTTAAAAGTTTTATTTGTTCAATTTATCCTATTTTATTCAGTTTTATTTTGACAAATCTTAAATGCAATATATTAAGTGGGAAAAGTGCCCAAAAGGCTGTCTGCGTTGCCACGTTGGATGGCAACACTGATTCAGCCGACCAATCGCTTGGCAATGTCCCGACTTTTATAAGTTCATTTGTTTTCTATAACATACCTACTATTGGATACGAGTCTGCATTGAATTGCTTTCATTTATCCAATAGTGTCTTGCCCTAAATATCTCAAGACGGGGTGTGTATTAATCATCGACACTATCCGCTACTTATATCTTTATTATCAGTACGATAAGGTGCAAAGTTGCTTAGACAATTTGTGTGGTAATTGGCGAATAATATAATAATCTCGAATTTCTGTTTCTAACTACCCGTATTGTCTTCCAATAGTGTATTTTCCTTTCATAGAAATTAGGGCTATAAATTTTGTCTTGGATAAAAGGTAAGAATCTTCTTAGGTCCTATCTGCATGACTACGGTTTAAAAAAAAAGATTTGTTAAGCAGCTTCTTCCTCATTGAGGGACGTATGAAAACGTTTCAACGAAGCGTTAAGTGTACCTATTCTGTAATTGTTATATAATATAATAGTAATATAATTATGTTTTTCCTGCCAATGACAGCCCACAGTGTTTAAACGACCACTTAATTTATTCATTCTATTGTTTGCAAACAAAATAATAAAATGGTTGTGGAATAGTGTAAACATTTAGAAAGGGTTGTTAAAGCGGCGAATACCTACTGTAACGTTACGTTGTTAGTTGTTGTGCATGAACATGTCTGTTTGTCCTGAGTCTGGGTGTAATTATCTATATAAGTATGTATTTACAAAAAAAAAAGTAGAATACTCGTATGTAGTATATCAGTTATCTAGTTTCCATATTACAAGCTCTGCTTAGTTTGGAATCGGATGACCGGGTGTGAAATGTCCCAGGATATTATTATTATTTAAAATATAATACCTTTGAAATAAAATAAAATAAATAAAATAATGTTAACGTTTCCGACAAAGCTTGCAGAGTAATCAAGCTGAAGTAACGGTGGGCAAGCTGTTATTGTCCAAGGATCGATAGCCGGGGAGCAGAGTCCAGGGAGTGGAGACCGCGTATCGGCGTGGACGCCAGCTAGATGCACCGACGACCTTAAAATTGTTGCTGGGACGGGCTGAATGTGGAAGGCGCAGGGCAGAGTGTTGTAGCGCAGCCTGGGAGAGCCCTATGTCCAGCAGTGGACTAGATAGGCTGAGTTTACTGACTGATTGACGTTGTTAGTGTCCACAGTACTGCAACGCTTTAACAAACTGGTGGTGGTAAGAAAATATTAAACATATTTATTTCGTAAAGTGCGCAACGGAACTCTGTCATTATACAACCCACTAAGGGACTACTCACACTTATTCAGCTAAATTCGCGTTTCGCTGAACGATTTTGGTCACACTTGTACAGTTCTGCTTCTATCAGCCGCGTACAGCGTCGTAAGAATGAGAAAAGCCGTCATAGCGTGTTATCTCCGCTGAAACGCTTCTGTCTACTGCGTACGGCGCTGAATATGCTGCGAAGACGGTTAGCTACCCATTTAGTATTGTGCATTCAACATGCGACAGTTATATGTGCGATATTTTTATCGTTTCGCTTCTTGCAGAAGAAATGTTTAAAATATATATTTATGTAATTATAATTACTTTCAAAGACGTCCGAACTCTCTCAATCCTTGCGTGCATAATGAATACGTAATAAAAAACCAAATCTATACAGGAACTATGCAGGTCACAACTTGTCGACAAGGAGTCCAGAACCATCGCTGCATCGGAACAGCGCTGAAATCTATCAATAGCAGCCGCATGATAATAACACATTTGTCTTCATTTGATACTTGTTTGCCGCGAAAGCTGAATGGACGCGGAAAGCTGAACGGATAGCGTATGCGTCTCTATACAAAATCGTTGTTTTCTATGGGCATAAGCTGAATAGAACTGAGTAGTCCCTAATTCTTGTACAGCTCAGAATGCAAGAGACAAGTGTAGCCGGAGTACCCAACAAAAACATTTCATGTGAAGAAGGTTGCAAATGTACGGCTTAGCCGATTCGCGACCGTCGCGCAAACACTGATATGGGCTTATGGGAAGAAATTAAGTCACTGGTCTTGTTTGTCATTCAATAGTTCAATGGAACGGACAAGCCATGCATTTTGACCAAGATGTAAGGATTGTAGAGTTAGGGGCTTCGCTCTATATTACATCTAATAACTTTTTAACAACGAAAGCGTTATGTTTGTCTTTGCAACCTACTTTACATGGCATGTGCTAGTGGGATTTAATTTCCTTCTATATATAGGATACCTATTATCTGTAAGAAACACAGGTTTGCACCTGGAGGGTGGTAGTTACAAATTTCTTAATTTTATTGTGGTTTGTGTGCAAATCCTAGCCTGCATACCAAATTTCATCTTTCAGAGGTTTATTTTATATACAGACCTGCACCCACCCCTCCCCCCTTACCGGGATTGGAGGGTGAAAGTTACAGATTTCTTTTTTAGGGTTCCGTACCCAAAGGGTAAAACGAGAGCCTATTACTAAGACTCCGCCGTCCGTCTGTCTGTCCGTCCGTCTGTCACCAGGCTGTATCTCATGGACCGTGATAGTTAGACAGTTGATACTTTTCACAGATGATGTATTTCTGTTACCGCTATAACAAAAAATTCTAAAAAAACAGAATAAAATAAATATTTAAGATGGCTCCCATACAAAAGACATGATATTTTTGCCGTTTTTATAGATAATGGTACGGAACCCTTCGTGCGCGGTATTGATAAAATACAAAGTATAAAAGCTAGACAAAGTTTATTTATAGGTTTGCTAATTGCATCTTATCCTGAGAGTTTGAGCTCTATAGCAGCAGGCTGAAGCTATGAAGGTTTGAAAAAGTGAAAATAAAAACATGTGTCGGTTGCTTTTCTTTTTACAAAAAGAAAAGCAACCGACTTCGAAAAAAAAAACACAACAAACTGAAAAATAACTTTAATTTCGAAAGTCTGTGTCTTTGGATCTGTAGTTTAAGTTTTTCGCCACCGACTTCCGAAATTAGTGTTTTTTTTTTTAAGACGGTTTTTTTTTTGTAAAGAGTCAGTTTGCAATTTATCCAAGTTACAATATAGCCTAATGTCAACTGTTCATCACCTTTTACAAAATATTGCTTTTCTCGATGCAGGGACGTTAAGTGTTGAGGAGTTCTCCTAGTAAAAGCCAGGAGAACTGGAGCTGATGGTGAAGTCACTATCACCATATGCATTGTGACGAGCATAAATTGCTTAGCAGCCATATTAAAGTAATCGCAACCCGTTGTTAAATACTTAGGGAAAATTGAGTAGTCCCGATGGCCATCTGTGGTCTTCTTCATCAGTTTCTCTTCACCAAATGGTGCTTTCCGAGAGCAAGCACACGAGTTACTATAGAAAATATCGCTATATGTATGCTTGAAAAAAAACAAATTTAAGGGTTTCCCTCGATTTCCATGAGATCCCCACATCAGATTCTGAGTTTGTAGCAATGAGACAACCTCGAGAGCATACCCTTTCAAACAAAAAAATAATTTTGCAAATTCGTCTATATATTATGACAGAGTTATGCCCGAACATACATAAAAAAATTAACATCCGAATAGAACCTACTCCTTTTTGGAAGTCGGTTATAAATACGACGAAACGCTTCGAAAAATGTAGTTAGTGTCCCCTGCTTTTTGTTTTTGGCTTGTCTCGGTGGGCACGCCCCAGATGTGGAAGTTCCATAATAATAATAATATGAATGTTATCATCCAGTTAAATATTCAAATGCAAGTGATTTGACAGACCTAATTTTAGTCGGCAAATACGAACAAAGTCCTAAAGAGAGTCCTAAAGTCCTCAAGTCCTATTGAGTACTAAATCTGAACCCAAAACCCAAACAGAGCACTTTAAAGCAGGTACAAAGATATCAATCACACTCTATTTTATTCTGTTTCATAATTTAAGTGGCAATTGCGGACAGGTGCGGTCTGAGAAAATTTTAAACACCATTTTATTCAAATTAGCTTCATAAATGAATTTAAGTGTTTAATCCTATTATAAAGGTCTAAAGATATGAATTTATGATGAAAATGTTTCAAGTTTTCCAAATTTTAGACCTGCATAATCGAGATAGAAATTTTCACGAAAAATTGAATATCGGAAAAAAAAATGCAAATTAAATATCGGAAAAATTGCTTATGTACGATACCTATTAAGTATTATGATGGAATTTGCTTTCCGTCTATCACTTATCAGAAATACTTAAAGTGGTTCATTTGTACATGGGTTTTATGAACTTGCTTCGTTCGTATGTTTCCGGTTACAAATTATTAAGAGTTAATAAACAGGCAGTAGAAAATAGTCTATCTCGTGTAAACATAAGTTTACCCAGACCTTATTGTACATATATGTACCTATTATCTCGATTAATAATAAGTTTAGCGAGTAGTTTTTTTTTTTTTTTATTTTTTTTTTTTTTTTTATTTATTTATCATCTAAACTAAAGAATACAGGATTACTTATTACATAGCAACCAAAAACCACTAAGGTTTAAACTTGTGCTACGAGTATCATATTTAGTACATTTGTTGGTCCAGAAATCATAATAAAATTACTTATAAATATTAATAGGGGTAATTGAAAAGGTTGAAACAATATCGTGGGTGGCAATATTTGGGTAACAATATTGTAGATCAAAATGTATATTCATATGGGTTGGAAATTTTAGAGCAAATATTGAAGCTTTTATTCTCCGCTTGTCTGGCGTAGGCTTAGGTGGGCAGGCACTTTCATATATAAAAGCGGCCTTGGGATGAAAAAATAAATAAGTAGTGCAACAGTCAGTTTACGACAAAATTAAAGATTGTACACGTAACGCTATAATTATGACAATAAGATACAAATTATGTTAAGAATTAGGGGAGGGGTGAGGTATAGTATTTTTTTTTTAAGTAATGAAATTCGTAAGGAAAAGCCGATCACAGTTGTAGCTGATTTTATGTCACGTCATGGTTTATTGATTTATGCAGGAATAAGCGTCTGCTAGACAGCGAACACACTTTCGAGATCAACAATCAAGCCCTGTATAAGAGATGCAGGATTATGTTTATACTTTTGATTAATTTCATGTCAATGAAAATTCATGTTACGAAAGGGAGGAGGATGGAACAAGGCTGACAATGATCACGATGAGGTTGAATGTAGATAGATAAATAGAATAATAGTTTATAGTTTATTGTACACCAATGGAAAAACCAATGAATGTAATATCATCATCATTCTCCTGCCCTTGTGCCAATTTATTTGGGGTCGGCGCAACATGTCTTTTTCTTCCATACTTCTCTATTAGTCGTCATCTCGGTAGTCACTCCCTTTCTGGCCATGTCATCTTTCACCGTCCATCCATCGTTTCTTTGGTCTTCCCTAGCTCGTATAGCCCTCCACGTTCATACTCAACACTTTCCTGACGATATTTTCCTCATTCCTCCGCTTCACATGCCCATACCATGACAACCGATTTCCACACAACTTTTCAGTATAACATATCTGTTCCAATAATATACAGGGTGTATCAGAAAGGTATGGTCAAATTTTAAGAGTGTAAGTAGGTACAGACCATCAAACTGAACAACTTTCTTCATAGGACCAACATCGCAATCGAGAAAAATTATTAACTGTCCCGTACAAAGCTTCAGTACCTACTCGACCCAAATGTATGGGACGGCTGATAAATTTTTTCTCGATTATGTTGTTGGTCCCATGGAGAAAGTTATTTAGTTTGATAGTCGGAAATTGATAGTAGTTTGGTAGTGATACAACACCTTTATCTCTATCCATAAAGAATTATATTAGACACAGGACTTACATCAGCCAGTAAATATCTCATTTAATTTTTAAGGAAAATCACATTAGAAGCTTTTTAGGTTCGTTGACAATCTTTGGCGATGCCATTACATGAATATAATCCGCCCGCCCGCCACTCTAAACCTGGAGAGACAAAAAAAAAATCGCAAATTTTTTAGGTTACTATGTACCTTATGACTGTTTGTCCACGGCACCGGGAACGGGATGTCAACGAGAAACGAGATTATTCGGCCATAATAAATTTACTGTCACTAATTCGGCGCCATCTTCTGTTTCCTAATTGACGTCCCGTTCCCAGTGCGGTGACCAAAAAGGTAAGGGATTGTTCTTGATTTTATCTTCCATCCTATAGCACTAATCTAATAAAAATCACTAATCAATTGAACATTTCAAAGCACGAGATTTGGATCTGTGTTTTCTGTGCTTAACACTGCCTATCGTCTTGCAAAATGGAAGGGTTCATCTGACCTTACCTCAGTTGCCTTGCGTTCTTCTAAAATCGTTCAAAGCAATTGTTTGGTAACACTTGTTTTAAAGCTCAGTTGCCATAATATGTAAAAGTTAAAATGTGGTTGAAAAGACATTTTTCATTTTCGTAATATTGAAATTGCGAGTTCTAAAAACATCCCATATCACATATACATTTCTGGGGAAATAATTACTCTGTAAAAGATGCAAGCGTTACAGTTTAAACTGCCTAGTTAAAATAAGTCTTTCCTATTAGTATTACAATTGGTATAAAAAATATTTACCGTTGGGTTCCTCACCCTACAATAGGTGAAAGGGTGAAGAATACACACATCTCAGCTATTCATCATCATCATCATCAGGCTAGCCTTTTCCCAACTATGTTGGGGTCGGTTTCCAGTCTAACCGGATGCAGGTGAATACCAGTATTTTACATAGAGCGACTGCCTATCTGACCTCCACAACCCAGTTACTGGGTAATACGATACAGACTTTCGGGCTTCTGACGACCCGTAACGACTGTCAAAGATCCACAAATGACAGCCAGGACCAACGGCTTAACGTGCTTTGCGAGGCACGGGATGTCTCGGTATGTAAAGATGGTCACCCATCCACAAACCAACCCCAGCAAGCGTAGCTTAACCTGATGGTTCGACCCGTGCCCCGTAACAGCCGTTATTACTTAGCCACAAGCTCGTCTAACATCTCAGCTATTCAAAGACATTATACTACATATATTACACTCATACTCATTTTCCAGATTTCCATTACGATAACTCAACCAGGATTAGGAGTTATAACCTGTAAACGTGCCAAGTAAAGCCACATTCCATTAGATGTAATCAGTTTCGTTCGGAGATGTATTAGGGCATTATTTAGCGGACTGACAATGGAAGGTTAATAGGGTTCTTTGTTGGTGCTATTGAATTAAGGTTGATTTGTCTGTTTACTCCCTATCTTTGCTAATATATATGTAAGTATATGTATTACTTTTGTGTTGTCGTGTAATCACAATATTATAAAGACAGAGACATATAGAGTTTCATGACTCTGCCTTGGAGTGTAAATGTGGATGCGTTTATGCTTTGAAATAAGAGTTTGATAAAATAATATCTAAATTAAACTTCAGGGAATAAAGACTTGATTTATAGGTATCCAGTTACGCAAACGATACACGTACATATAAAACTAATTACAAGTTACCACCATTAGAATAATTACCTTGTCCGTAGATTAACGGTCAATTTCAGAAATGATAGCCATTTCATCTGCTTACGAGCTGTTTTATGTGTATTGACAGATTTAATGTAGGTACCTACGTCCATCAGTTTTATGGGCAATCGACATTTTATTGTACAGATCGCTTCTGCGTGTGTCCGAATTTCGACAAAGTTTTAGAACCAGTTTTAGGAGTGTAAAGTGAATTTATCCCTTCTTTTACCTCTTCGCCGGTTGCTTTGAGAGATTCACAAGAGTTAATACAAAACTAGACCGGCGAAGATAATTTTACGAGCTGGTTTGCTGTTGTGACATGTTTAGAACACGAAGGAGTTTGGGAATGCATGGCAGGCTCCAGCACGCTAGATCCAAAGAACAATTACTAAGGGCGACGTCTAAAATAATCTTGCTTGTGGATGCGATTAATCAGATACATCTACGTACAGGAGGTCAACACCGCGAAGAGAGGTGAAGCTGGGGTAATCTCTGTAAATCATTTGATGACTGTGGGCTGCACGTCGGATAGGATTATTACGAGACTTAATCACATCTACACTAGAAAGTACTCAAAGTATCTAGGACTTGGTATGTAGAATTATGAACTCACGTTTTATTTCTAAGACTTCCATTGCTCGCACAAGTTTAATTTGATCAATGCACTCCTTGAGGAACCGACGGTGCTCAAGGGGTCAATTCAATTAGTTACTATGCAGAGCTCTCAGAAATTAGTCACAATTAAATCTGACAGTAAGAGCGATCATAGAAACGAAAGTGATACTATAGCATTAAAAAAAAAAAAAAAAAAAACATGATTGACTTGTAAAAGTGTTTGTACAGACCTACTTACAGAAATAAAAATCATTTATCATTTATAATGAAGACTAGGTAAACTTAAATTGTCGGTTCATCTGTTCAGTGATTTTCGTTCCTAATAAGTAATTAGGAGGATACTTTTGCTCAGTTTTAAACGTAATTGGGATTTTTGTTCGAAAAGTTTCGACGTTCGATTTTCCTATGCAGAGCTCTCAGAAATTGGTCACAGAATCTAACAGTAAGAGCGATTATAGAAACGAAAGTGATACTATAGCATTTAATGAAGTAAACTTAAATGAAGAAGGGAACTGCAGGTTCGTCGGTTCAGTGATTTTCGTTCCCAATAAGTAATTAGGAGGATCCTTTTGCTCAGTTTTAAACGTAATTGGGATTTTTGTTCGAAAAGTTTTCCATGATTTTCCTATGCAGAGCTCTCAGAAATTGGTCACAGAATTTGACAGTAAGTCGATTTTGACCATTATAGAAACGAAAGTGATACTATAGTATTTAATGAAGACTAAGTAAACTTTAAATGAAGAAGGGAGTTGGTGCATTATCGGTTCAGTGACTTTCGATCCCAATAAGTAATTAGGGAGATACTTTTGCTCAATTTACAACGAAATTGGGGTTTTTGTTCGAAGTTTTCCATGATTTTTAAGGTCAGTGTTGAGTACTCGATGGTTGAATCCTCTTGTACTCGAAAGCTTTAGGTACTAACTAGCTCTTGCGTGTTCTTATAAATAATTCCTAACAATTATTTATTAAAGCATAATATAGCCGCAAGCTATCGAATAGCAAACGCTAAAAGACGATTAACTGGAAAGACCCTAGATTTCTTCGAATGATAAATGGTAAATAATTTTATTGCTCGAATCTGGAAAATTAATGAAACTATTTAGAACAAATACTTCTAAGACTTTTTATTGTGTTCACTAGTTTATTAAGTAAAAATAACCCTTCGGAATCTGACATTTTCACTTTCACTGCTACGAGTAAATACACATATAAAAAAATCCGTTTATTTCAGACTATTTAAATGCCCATATTTTGTTAGTATAACATTATCTTACCACTATGTTAGTAATGACTATGAGGTAATTATCAATTAATGTGGGCATCTATTTAAGTATGTACTAACACTGAAAAACGTAACGAATCCTTGAAAATAAATTTAAATTAAATTGAAAAAAATAATTTAAATTAAACTAAAATTGAAAATAAAATGGAAATCAATAATGTAAAATAAAATAAAATTAAATTGATATTAAAATGATATTAATAGAAAATAAGCTAAAACTAAAATAAACTTGAAATTGAAATAAATTATTACGTTCATCAGTAATCAGGTAACATGTAGCCTGATAAGCCTTTCCACAGCTGCCGAAACTGTTCTGTCTGCAATCATCCTTAGGATTCCGTTGCCACTCCCTCGAATTCTGCGAATTAGTGAGGCTGACTTTTTTCGCATTATAGCGTAAAATTCATCCACCCTCGCATCGGCAAACATACCCGAGGCACTGCAAAAACGAGGCAGTCGCAACAGAACCCTAAAGGCGTTGTTGCACTGTACTCTAAGAGCATTGTAGGCCCGCTGCGTGTAGTTGGTCCATAGGGCGCTAGTATAAAAACTTTGACAGTAGGCTCTGAACAAAGTTATCTTTACCTGTGCTGTACACCGCGCAAACCTATGTACCAACATGTTAGCGCGCACCGACAATGCTCTCCGCTCTCTCTCAATATCTGCGTCATCACGCAGGGTTTCGGTCACTACATGCCCTAAATACCTAAACCGAGATATATAGACTGCATGCTAATTTTTATGTCATAAAACGTGTCTCGTAAATTACATATCACAACCCAACAGTCGAGGCCATCAGCACGATGGTTACGTAACGAGGCCCCTATGCCCAACTCTCCCAACTCTTACGGGAAAAGGACATTAGATTTTAAAATCTCCCGGCTCCAGGAACGCAGCTAAAATCTCCCGGAAAACCTGTTACATTCACTCTATCGATCCCTATCGCAAACGCCGCCACTGAACGTGTTTTCAGCGTAGTAAACGAACTGAGGCCGAAAAGTAGCAATCGGCTGAATGAAACGCATGTAAAATCTGAAATACATACAGTAAAGAATTCTATGATTTTATCTTAAGGTAATACAAGCTGCTCGGAGTGTAAAATAACACAACTTTAAATTAAAAAATACTGGACTTTTTTTTTCACCTCCCGGATTTCTGATCAACTGGAGTTGGCAACCCACTTTATCGATACCTATCGCAAACGCCGCCGCTGAACGTGTTTTCAGCGTAGTAAACGAACTGTGGCCGAAAAGTAGCAATCGGCTGAATGAAACGCATGTAAAATCTGAAATACATATAGTAAAGAATTCTATGATTTTATCGTAAGGTAATACAAGCTGCTCGGAGTGTAAAAAAACACCTTTAAATAAAAAAATACTGGACTTTTTTTTTCACCTCCCGGATTTCTGATCAACTGAGTTGGCAACCCTACCCGGTAGCCGAGTTCACTAAGCCTCCACGCGACATGCCGAGTGCTCACGGCCCGCCACCCAGCCGGGTACAGGGTTGCCTAACGCCCTTCAAAGTCACCTTCTAAAATTGTTATAGAACAATGTAAAGTACAGACGCCAGCAGGTCAAGCTACCCGAAACTGTCATATTTTCCCAATCAACCTTGAACCTAACGCTTTAGCGATAAGGTTGAAAATCTATTAAATAAGATTGTAGTAGCTTGATGTGCTGGCGTCTGTACATTGTTCTTTCTTTATATTTATATTTGTTTTCCTATTTAAATCATAACGCTTACGCCAAGAGTACTAATTAACATGTTATGCCTACACATTTTAGTAAATTTGGTGTGTAAGTATATATTTTTTTATGTAAGATCAAAACAGTACATAAAAAAGTAAGTATGTTTTCACCCAGGCACCTATCGATTTTGTAGATTATGCTAATAATCTTTATAGCATGATAAAAATGTTTTCTGCACATTTAATAGGTAGGTATGTATATGTCAGTTGCGAGGAGCTCGTGACTAAGTAATAACAGCCGCACGGGTCGATCCATCAGGTTAAGCTACGCTTGGCGAGGTTGGTCTGTGGATGGGTGACCATCTTTTCATACCGAGACTCCTCCGTGCCTCGGAAAGCACGTTAAGCCGTTGATCCAGGCTGTCATTCGAGGATCTTTGACAGTCGTTACGGGTCGTCAGAAGCCCAAAAAGTCTGACAACCAGTTCCAAGGGGTATCGAATTACCCAGTAACTGGGTTGTGGAGGTCAGATAAGCAGTCGCTCCATGTAAAGTACTGGTATTCAGCTGCATCCGGTTAGACTGGAAGCCGACCCCAACATAGTTGGGAAAAGGCTCGGCAGATTGATTTTGTATTATGTCAGTTGCACAATGAAATGTTCCTGAAATTCTGACTAGATATAGACAAAACATGACAACTATATTTTAAAATTTGTAAAGTGTGTTGTTAATTGTTTTTATTTTCCAAGAAAGTCGTTATTTTAATAATTAAAAAACACCACGTAATTATTACGTGGTAACATTATTACATATTTCATTCATTCATACACTCCTCATCTTAATTCTCGTCGCCAGTAGTCGTTCATTTACCTACCCCCTACTTAAAATATAAATGTTTTTAGTATATAATTATCACATAATCAAAATGCTGATAAAATATGTTCACTGTTGGGCGAAATTGATGAAGGTACTCAGGATTAGGAACACACCGTTTTTTGAGTTAGTAACATTTTGTAAAAAGTTCAATCAAGTTCATCAAAATGATGGTGTAGTTAGTTGTCTATACCAATAGCACTTTAAAATGTGTTGTGGAGGGACCTTCCCTATTGGAAGCAAATTGTTTGACGATCAAAATTAAAAATGATACAATACTAATTAAAATTTACAGGCCCCTTAGTTTTCCCCCCCCGGGGGGTTTCCGCATTGTCGAGGCGGGGGGGCTCAGTAGCCGTGGCTTGGTCACCCACGGTGAAGCGAAGAGGAACCCGAGGAGGGGCCGCTCGTCAGGGCTTTTTCCAGGAAGTCGACGACGTAGCGGCCAACATGTAGGTTGCGGTACCGCTTGAGCGACATCGGAACTGAGGCGAGCCGCGATGTCGTATGGGAGGCATTGGGGCTGAGGGTTGGAGGCCGCGGCGGGAGAGGAGTGCCGGTATTGCGGTGCGCCGCTCTCCCTACCTTCCGCGGCCTTGACGGGGTCGCCACCGTCTGATGGCGGAAGCGGTGGGGCCGCAGGGGAGGAGGAGTGTGGGTATTTCGTTGGCCGCTCTCCCTATCCTCTGCGGCCGAAAAGTGGTAGGCGGCCGGGCCACTGACCCGACCGGTCGCAGGGGGACCAAGGGTGACTAGACACGGGGTCGTCTGGCGCCCATGTGCTGGTTTGGTCCATGGGTTGGTCACGGTGCACAATGTGTTCTTGTGTGCCGGTGATGGGGGGTGCTCCCCAGAGGAGGGTCCAGTGACGGACAGTCGCGGCGGGTTCGCGGTGAGAGCTAACGCGTGCCCGTGTTCCCGCCACAAGCGGCAGAGGAGGACACCGTGGAGGTTTAGTGGGTTGGAGTCCCACATAACTGCACTATCTCCCCGTGGTAGTGCAGTATTTTTTATTTTTTTTTTTATTGTCCAACATACATTTTTTTTTTGCAATGCACGAGCATTTCTCCACGAAAAAAAAAAGGCCTCTTAGTTTTAAATAATCAGATTTTTTTCTAAATTCATTACACAACTTATTAGAGTGTATCTTCATTAAAAAAAATATCATCATACTCGGTGATATATATATAGATCTATACCTTATCGGAACTAGCCACGAGACCACCGCGTATCTGCCTTCCATGGACTTCTTTCTGCCATCGATACTGCTACCAGAGAGAAGTCACGCTTGGACCATGTGGAAGTTGAGAGGGCACAATGTGCCATTCTCAAAGTTGGCGCCGGTCTCCCCTTCCTATAGCCAACCGCAGATCTTTTTAGGAACTGGGATTTGATCAGTATCAGGCAAACCTTCATAATGCGTACGTTGCTGAAAGAACATTCCTTGTTGCAATACGATCCGAATCTGTATGGGGATACGCGCCGAATGGGCAGAGTGTGCCAGACACAGCCTTTTAGTTCTGCACACTCGCGTAATTTCTTCTTCTTTCTCGGACCATGCCTGTATAATAACATAAATAAAATCCTTAATATTTATCCTCAAACTAAACAAAAATCATTAATTATTCTCTTCTAGTAGGTAGTACAAGTAACGCTGGGCACGCTTACACTCCCTCTAGGCCAGGGTTACTCAAAGTGGGGTACGCGAACCATTAGGGGTTCGTCATTTGACGGTAGGGGGTTCGCGACAAGATTCACGTAATGGCCGCTGAATGGCTGGCAAGCGAGCCGAGTCGGAATTGACCAAAATTACTCCTAACATCGAGTCAATTTGTGACAAGACACAAGTCCACCCATCACATTAATTTTCTTTTTGATAACTTTTATTAAAAGATATTCTTTACAGGGAGGGGGGAGGGGGTTTAGGGGTTCGGTGTCGTCTGGGAACTTTAAGAAGGGTACGTGGGGCCATAAGTTTGAGGAACCCTGCTCTAGGCGGTCGATGAATCGAAATTTTATCGATCGTTTTAATATCTACTTAGCCGCAGCAAATTTTCTCTATAAGAAGAAAAAAGATTTCTCTGTGACGTCATTTAAACTACTTCCAATCCTGAATAGGTTTTTAATAAAATAGATAGAAAATCCAAAATCTCTCAAGTAGAAATCTCTAAACGGCTGGCTGACACTTTCCGTGACCCAACGGCTTGCATTTACCTTGGCTCTAGGCTAAGCATTGCCATACAGCGTGGCAATGTCGCCAATCTCTTGGGCACATTAGTACCAGTCGACAGCGACGCAGAGGAATTTTTCAACGCCATAATTTAGATTTTTATTTTATTAGTTTGTTAGTTAATTTAGTATAGGAAGTTTACACAAAGAATAAATGACTATTTCTGGATTGATATTAATTTCATCCATTGATTGTATCTTTTGATAGCGATGAAACAAAATGTTCATCGTCTCACAAACAAACAAACATACATACTCACATAGATACATACATACGGGTCGATTAGAGAACCTCCTTTTTTAAGTCTGTTAATAATAATAATATAAAACGTTTATGTTAGCCGCAGGAGGGCCCTGGTGACCTGTAATACAGGTTTTTATATAAACCTACTTCGGGCACCAGTCTCTCACAAAGTTAGCTCCTTGTTCGTGCGCTATTGTCAAATATTAGCACTATGTACATAACTTGTGTCTAGAAAATAAACGTTTTATATTATTATTATTATTAACAGACTTAAAAAAGGAGGTTCTCTAATCGACCCGTATGTATGTATCTATGTGAAAACTTCCTATACTAAATTAACTAACAAACTAATAAAATAAAAATCTAAATTATGGCGTTGAAAAATTCCTCTGCGTCGCTGTCGACTGGTACTAATGTGCCCAAGAGATTGGCGACATTGCCACGCTGTATGGCAATGCTTAGCCTAGAGCCAAGGTAAATGCAAGCCGTTGGGTCACGGAAAGTGTCAGCCAGCCGTTTAGAGATTTCTACTTGAGAGATTTTGGATTTTCTATCTATTTTATTAAAAACCTATTCAGGATTGGAAGTAGTTTAAATGACGTCACAGAGAAATCTTTTTTCTTCTTATAGAGAAAATTTGCTGCGGCTAAGTAGATATTAAAACGATCGATAAAATTTCGATTCATCGACCGCCTAGAGGGAGTGTAAGCGTGCCCAGCGTTACTTGTACTACCTACTAGAAGAGAATAATTAATGATACACATAACATAAACACAACGAAGCTAAAAAAATACAGACATTCCAAACCACAATCAACAAAGTCTAGACCGCAGCTCTATAGAGACATTCATTAAAACTTACTAATATACTCATCACATTGTCGAAACCCAACTTTTATACTAAGGTGAAGTTTGGTACCCAAATCGTGATTTTGTGAAGCGTTCGTTTAGTTTTTTTTTTTCTGCGGACATTCGTGTAGGTTTCAAGTTTTTCAAATTGAGTTGGGGAACTACGTTTTGCTACTCATTTTAGGAGTCTCATATTTCAGTAGTTTGAACTCGATGAGCCGATTTCAAGTGTGTATAGGAAATTGAGAATTATTGCGAATGATGTTGAAAATAATGCTGGCCACCGTAAACGTCAACACGCGTTCTAATTAATTTAGAAAGTGTGTTGATGTTTGTCATTAATTGTCAGTAATACCGAATACGCTATATTGGCGACAAGAAATTTATGTTTTGAGAAAACAGTGAAAAACAAATAACGTTAAAATTCATTTCTTACTATAATTCTATTCTTCTTCATTACCTTAATGACAAGAATTTTAGTTTTTTTCTAGTTCATTACATTATATTGAGATCCATATAATTATAATACAGATGTTTAAAATACAAGCTTTTGTTATGTTTTTTTTTTAGATAGCTATAATGGTGTGTTATTTTGAATGTCCTGGAGTCTTCATACAAAACGTAACATTATTTTTTGTATAGAAAATCATTATAAAAGCCAGATAAAATTACAAGTAAATGTGTGTAATATAAACATTAATATTCTCATATTAAACTTATCACAAGTATTTAAAAGTAAATTATCGTTTTCTGTCTGTTATAATAATCAAACAAATAAAACTAAAAGTAAGGTAGTTTTTCCTAGAAAACTGAGCATTTTGTTGGCCGTTGCAGTTCTAGGAAAAGATTCTTTTTATATTATGATATTTTAAAGAAGCATGAGCCGAGTAATCAATATTTTAATTAAGTCTTCAATCATAACGATTTAATAGTCAAAGTCAACCTTAATTATTATTCGTTAGAAACACGGTGAGTACATAATGATGTTCATATATTACAAACATGTCTTCATGTTTCACCATAACACTTTTGCGCGCGCTTGACGTCTATAGACGTTAGCAACAAAACTTCTATTGTGTCTCGTTTATCGCCTGCGAACGGCTGGTATACAAAATATTAGTTACAAGATTCCAAATAATTGGGTCATTAAGGATAAAATTAGATGGATTCAATAATTGGGAATTGTGGCCTTAATTTTTTAGGGGGCTTCAGCGGTATCTCATGTAGTCAATAGCTTAGTGACTGATGATGAGTAATTTTACCAAGAGTAAGAACGGTAACTTGCTGGCAAATGTAGAGTTACCGGCACAAACTGGTAATCTACACGTATATATATAAAAATGAATCGCCGAAATGTATGTACGCGCCATACTATCAGTTGTTTGGAAGTTATCTTCCAAAGAACTGCACCAAATTGGATAATTCTTTTTTTTTGTTGTGTTTGTAATTGTCAGGACATGGTTTTTAAAAAAATGACTGAAAAGTTGCCGGAAAATGTATTGTAGTGTATAAAGTGCATTTTGTATGAGAATTTTGTACGAATTATTGTAAATTTTGAGAGGACAACGTTTGTCGGGTCAGCTAGTTTAGGATAAACATGAGATATGCCTATTCTTCCATTAGAGATACGGTTATTTTGATTAGTCCATCTTGTTGCAAATAAAAATGCTGGTGAAATTTTTTAAATAGCTGATTTGTTTAATGAGTACAAGGAGCACAATGTATTCATTCAAAAGGGATCAAAATTGAAAAAAGAAGTAATTAATTGAGACCACACACAAACAGTGGCCCGTAAGAATTAGATTATTATTTATTATTTTCATATAGGTTGTACTCAATAAGAGGGATGTGTGGTATTACGCGAATGGATAGAATAAGAAATGAGTATGTAAGAGGAAGTCTGAAAGTGACACCGGTGACTGAAAAGTTGTGTGGAAATCGGTTGTCATGGTATGGGCATGTGATGCGGAGGAATGAGGAAAATGTCGTCAGGAAAGTGTTGAGTATGAACGTAGAGGGCTATACGAGTAAGGGAAGACCAAAGAAACGATGGATGGACTGTGTGAAGGATGATATGGCCAGAAAGGGAGAGACTACCGAGATGACGACTAATAGAGAAGTATGGAAGAAGAAGACATGTTGCCCCGGCCCCAAATAAATTGGGACAAGGGCAGGAGAATGATGAGGTCGTACTCATGAAACTGAAGCTATCATTTTCATTATTTTTTGAGAAACCGCTATTGACTTACGAGGGCAGCATCTTTTAGAAACGAAGAGCATTAAGTACGTAAAATAGAAAACGATCTACGTTCATATGTTATGAAACAGTTTCCATATCTGTCGGTTGAATAATGTGAAGCTTGAATACTACGTTGCAATAGGTTTTTGCGTAACCCTGAAGCAAGCTGACACAAAGCTAAATAGGGATTATTAATAAAATATGAATATAAATAACAAATATTGTCTTGTACGTTTGGTGTTTTGCTTTGGAACAAGGGGTTTCCGCATTTTTGGCTATTAATCCTTCGGGTACCTATTGAAATAAGTATATAATAATTATAGTATAAATGTAACCTCCAACATCATTCTGTTGTGTCCGAGAAAACATTAATTGTGTTTTCTTAGACACAACAGCAGAATACGGGTGTCATGAGGATGTCGGGAGGACCCTTCCTGTGAGATCGGAGGCCACTCGAACAAGAAGGTACTTACTTGGGTAGCAACATAAAATCTTTCCTTGTAATTTGTTTAAAAAGAAATCCATTTTTTCCTCGTTTACAACCTTTCGAGGGTCATTGTTTGTTGGGTAGATATAAATAAGAATTCTCTTCAGGCATGAGAAAAGGGCAAAGATCATGTTTTTTTATTATTATTATTATTTGTGACTGCCAAGATTTTTAGGGTTCACTTCTCGAGTAACTACGGACAACTCTGAATATTATAACAACACTTATGTGTCCTTAACTAGCTTTTGACCCGGACTATTAATATAAAAATTCAGGTCTGCTCCCGTCCCGGATGAAATTTAAATTTCTTTCATCACAACAAAGTCTGATTTTTCATATCTCATACTAGCTTTTGCAAGCGGCTTCGCCCGCGTGGATGTTGGGAATTATCCCTCGGGAGCCGTACCTATGTCCTGGTCCAGACTGTAATCTATATCTGTGCTAAATTTCATCCAGATCCGTTCAGCCGTTCTGGCGTGATTGAGTAACAAACATCCAAACTTTCACACTTATAATATTATAGTAGGATTTCTTTTTAATAATATAATAATATATCCTGATACATTATTCACACACGATCATCTGATCCCATACTAAGCAGAGCTTGTACTATGGAAACCAGATAACTGATATACTACATCACTCCTTTTTTGTAAATACATACTTATATAGATAATTACACCCAGACTCGGGACAAACGGACATGTTCATGCCCACAAATGTTTGTCCTGGATGGGAATCGAACCCACGATCAGCGGCATGATAGGTGGTATCTTAACCAACCACGCCATCTGGCCTGCCAATTGCTTTATTTATTTATTTACTCAATCACATTAAATTTAACCTCAGAAAGTACACGTTATAAAACTTCTAGGAATAAATTAAAAGGACAAAATAAACAAGAACAAAATGAGAAAAGCCAATAATATTTTAGAAAACAAGATACGGCTTTCAAACTCGGCCTAAAATACAACAATTGATACTACTACGTAGTCTTGTGATATGAAAACAAATTGACGATATGAATCGGAATGTTGACTAGATCAGGAACTCGCCGCGCACGACTACTACCTCCGGAGTCATCGCTCAGCTCCGCCCGGCCGCCGTCGGTACCCAGCCCCATCGAGAGTGCTGTGACACCGGCCGTGGCAGCTGCGTCGAGCTCGAGCGACGAATATTTTTCCCCGCCAACGTCTGTTCGTCGACGGACAGGACGCCGGCCACCGGAAGACTAAGGAACTCGAGGCCCAACGGCCTCTGATAGAGTCCCAGCTCCCGGCAGAAGTGTGCAGCCGCATGAGATGGACACAATTCATTAGTGAGAACGTCATGCGCTCATACTATGGGGCTACAGAGGGATCTGACCGCGTACCGTGTTCGGATGCTCTCTTTTTTTCAGGTGCTTGAGCCAGCTGTCAATATTTCGGCACAACGACTGTCGAATCAGGTGTGAGTCATCCAGCGTAATCATATGATGGATGACACTGTACTTGATCGCCTGCGAAGTGAAATGCAGAGTAGCCATGTTATTGCAGCCCTGTCGCAGACTGTGCAAGACTGCCATTTATCCATGTATTACATAACTTTGGTCAGACAAGGGACATAGTACTTCCATAGGTCTATCCACTATAGCCACCCAAACTCATAGCCCAATATGTTTTGTTTCCATGCACCAACCGGGAGTTGTCCTTGGGTGCACTTGCATAGTGCATAAGGGATAATCGTCGGTAGGTGAATCCCCATCATTTAAAATTGTCTAAGGGGCCTCTGCGAGTTATCACAATTAGAATGACCAGACTGCCAAAGCCTTGAAAAGCCAGACGCGCGAAGGCATACGCGTGAACGCGTCGTCGCCGTCGTTTCGTTGAGGGTTGTGTTCATTTCACGTTTTTTTCACAGCTAATTCAATTCGAAGCGATTTATTACTAACTTTAAGTAGGCATAATTATAATATTTAGGTGTCGCACTGTGTGGAGAATCCCTGCGAAGAATGGACAAGTTTAGTTATCTAGGCCACTGGGTCACTGAAGACCTTAAAGATAACTGTGACATTGAAAGGGAACGTACGTCGCTGGCTGTTCGTTGTAACATGCTGGCCCACAGGGTTGCACGACGTACGAAGGCGGTTAAAGTAACGCTTTGTAAAGCTTACTGTCAGTTCTTCTACACGTGCAGCCTGTGGGACAGCATGACTCAGCAGGCATACAGCAACCTACATGCGCTCAATATAATAATGCTCTAAGAGTACTGCTGCGGCTGCCAAGGCGTTGTAGTGCATCAGGCATGTTTACAGATAAAAACATTGATGGTTTTGCAGCCATCATTAGAAAAATATATGCATCCCTGATGACGCCTGTTCGCGGCAACAGTATTCTCAGTGTGCGCAAAAATCAGTGGGATACGAAACTAATGAGTAAAATTTTGAAAAAAAAAATACAGAAAATAGCCTACAATATACCTATAGATTACATGAAAACCTATAAGAAGTCTATGGTCTTAAAATAACATGGTAGATCTCTCAATATTGTGCGTACTAACTTACATTTCCCAGGCCATATCAAAATATGGCCTAGGAAATGACAGGTTGCTTTTTATCTACAAACCACGTTAGCGAAGCCGTGGGCGGAAGCTACATAACAGGTGACTGGTCGTCTTGCTGACCTTGGTTTTTTTTTTTTTGTTATTAGTAATTAACTCTTTATTTATTTTACTTCGATGGTCCTAGTTTATCATTTGTGACTTCGAGTTACGGCTACATATACGACTATATGTAAGTGGGCACTCCCTTTATTACTGGAGGCTTTTATTTTGGTATAAAGTTCTGCTTACGTTTACGTTTTACGTGTTGTATTTTTATTTCTGTTCTCGATTTTTTTTTCTTTTTTTAGTATATTGGCGTGTGCTAGCTGACTTATAGGAAATAATTTAATTTAATTTAATGTTTGTGTTGCGCTGCTGGAGAGTTTGTTGCGCCACTTCTTTTCCTCAGTCTAAACACTAGGAAGTGGTGAAGGGCGGGCGTTTTGGGAGACTGTCTTATGTAATTTTGACATTCGAAATGTGCTGATTCTCAGCCTAGTTTGAATAAATGACTTTTGATTTGATTGGATAAACTACTATTTTTTATTTTTTTGTAAATACATACTTAAATAGATAATTACACCCAAACTCAGGACAAACAGACATTAATGCCCACAAATGTTTGCACTAAAGTATGTTTATTACTTTGGACTGAAGTTTGTAACTATCGGGAAATCTTAGATTAAATACTGAGTAAGGGCCCCGATGGTTATTAACGATCATGACAGCTCACTTTGAAATTTACTCAGAACTGTCAAAGAACATTAGTTTCCTTCCTAGTTTTAATTAAGGATCAAATAATAATAATAAGCCATTGGTTTCTGACATTTCCTCGGGTCATTGTTTTTGTAAATTTTTCATGGTGTAAGTATTATACGGCTAGTAAACGTTTTTTTATTACTGGCTTCTGCCCGCGACTTCGTTTGCGTGGTAGTCCTAACAAATATTATATACGTACTAAAATAACAGCCAAATTTTTATAAAACACTCGGCCCTGTCCCACCGCATCGTATCGCCTGCGCGTGCTATTAGTTCGTTTTCGCTTAGCGTTCTTTCTGATATTTTCTCTTTGGCCGGCTCCTGAGGGGCGTAGCGTGATGTTAAATAGCCTATAATCTTCTTCATGGATTGGGTTATTAAATGCAAATCATTTTTTTTTAATCCGACTCAAATCGGCGTTCAAATAAAAAAATCACAGTTCTCGTGCTCTACTCGACCTTCGGGTACATTGAAAATGCACTTAGGAAGGCGTTTCATTTTGTACGATGCCTTAATCTAATAGATTTTGTATCGTCTTTGAAGTAATAGAGCATAAATGCACGAAGTAAAAAATCCATAAGGTAAAAATTACGCTATGCAATTTTGAACTTTAATGAAACCAACCTTTAAACCATAGTTTGCCTAGACGCACTAATTAGTAGAAATACAAAAAAAACGAAGTGTTGCTTCGTACCACCGTACAATATTTAAATCTACATAATATAAATAAAACACGTTTCTTTTATACCCTCATTAATTTTTAACTTATATTTTTACTATTTATTGTTATAGCGCCAATAAAAAAATTCAACAGTCGTACCTATTATGGTTCATGAGATACAGCCCGCTGACAGACAGACGGACGGACAGCGGTGGTTCAGTTATAGGGGTCCGTTTGGCACCCTTCAGGTACGGAACCTTAAAAAGTTAAGCTGAATATTATTATTTTATTAAATATAATCAAAAATTCACAGTGGATATGAATTCAATGTCTTGAGTGCGTTGGCTTGTATTAAAAAAGATGGCATTGCCATTCAATGTGGCAATGCTGCCAGTCTTCTGGACATATTTCCGGGCAACAGCGATGCGGACGAGTACTTCAACGCCTAAGTGTCCCTTTGTTGCTGTATTTATTTGTACAGTTAGTTACACATTTAATTTAGTACCTGATGTATACTGTTAGTTCTATAAAAAAATACTATTGTATAATATAAGCATTACCTGTTAATAAATCAAAAATCATTAAAAAGATGAAGAACGATTGCCTAGTGCAATCATTAAAATGTTATTGCTGTTGATTTACATTTATGTTCCTACAAGTGTTCTCAATTGTCTCAATAAATAAATACCAAATTTTTAATTGAAATGATTTTTTTTTTGTATAGTGTCTTCCTTATGTCGCTTGCCGTTATTGTATTTTGTAGGTCCTCTGTTTGTGTATGTCCATATATTTTCAGTAGACATAAACCATTTCGTCTTCTGTCGGTCTAGTGGTTGAATCACTTTAGAAAGTATTTTATACCTAGTTATGTTAAATCAGAACAAATAAGTAACAATTAAAGAACACACGCACGAGCTCAAACAGAATTCTGAACTCAAACTAGTATCTATCCTAAAACGGAGAGCTCTGAATGGTTTAAAAATTCACGCGTGAACCACTAAAAGCTTAATCAGACTAACGCGTTCATTCTTCGGCACGTACTGTCGCGGTCTGAATACTATCGAAAACCTAATACTCGTATATCCGTTAGTTTGTGTTTGTGCACTTACGATTTTCGTAATCAATTTAGAAGTAGTGTTATTTAGACTACGTAAATATCTATTTTCTGAATACGAAACCAAATTGAAGAACAATCAATCTGCCTAGCCTTTTCCCAACTATGTTGGGATCGGCTTCCAGTCTAACCGGATGCAGCTGAATGCCAGTATTATACATGGAGCGACTGCCTATCTGACCTCCACAACCCAGTAACTGGGTAATATGATACCCCTTGGTAAGACTGGTTGTCAGACTTTAGGGCTTCTGACGACCCGTAACGATTGTCAAAGATCCACGAATGACAGCCGGGACCAACGGCTTAACGTGCTTTCCGAGGCACGGAGGAGTCTCGGTATGAAAAGGTGGTAACCCATCCACAGACCAACCCCGGCAAGCGTAGCTTAACCTAATGGATCGACCCGTGCGGCTGTTATTATTGGGTTGGCTAATAAGTAATGAGCGACATACAACTATTTTATTTGTATTTATTTATTAAATGAATCGTTAATCATTAATAATATATTCACCATCGTTTTCTACTACCATTCGCCATCGATCTGGCAAAAAGTGAATGGCGTCCGCATAGAACTTCGTTGGTTTTGAATTGAAGAAGTCATCTATGTATTGTTTCAAGTGTCGTTCATCGTCAAAGCTTTTTTCCCGTAAATTATTACTAAGTGATCGAAACAAGCTGAAATCTGAAATGAATAAAAAAAATACTTAAAAATAAAGGCTACGTTGAAGACAAGGGAGTTTGTGCAACAATTCCTTTTGCAAATATAGCTTTTCTGGTCTCTCAATTAACGGCTAACTATGTAAATCACTATTAACTGTTCCCAAACTTCGACGTTTAAAAAATATATATCTACACTCATATCGTAAAGTTTTGATTATTAATTCTAAAATAGTACCATAATGACATAATTTACGCATGTACAAAATTGAAAAGGTTTGTTATGATACAGATTTCTTAACAACATGCTATAAAATATCTTTTTTTCTATTATAGTACACTTCGGATCCACCAAGGAGTATTCAATTCAACTTTTATCGCGGTTGGCCGATGATAGCTCCGTAATCATAGTAACGCAATTCATGTCTATGGTTTCGTGTTTGTTTACATTTTGCTAACTGGTTTTTTATTTAAATAACTAACTATTTAGGTAATTACCTATTGCATGAGTGTAGATAAAGTAGTATATGAAACTGCACCAAATTAGGTATTAAGACACTCGTGTAAGACACACCTTTGCTTACGGCTCGGTTTTTAAACACACACCCGTGTTTTAATACCCCTCATTATTCAACAGTTTCATAAACTACTATTAAATACTTACTTGACAATATTATCATTATTTGACAAAATCTAATTTCACTCTTTAATAGTAATAGTAATTTATTTTCAAACTCCAGTATACGTTTTACATCAATGAGGTCTCGACCCCTGAACTAGGACATCCTATACGACAAGGATCGAGGAACTTAAGAGTTCAAATTACAATTGTAGATATTTAATTCTAGACTTTTGTGGACAGGATTAATTCAAAGTTTGATAATGGCAATAATGTCTTTTTTTTAATAGGTTTTAATTTTTATTAAAATTTTATATACATACTTGTCGAATCGGGACGATGGCGCTACTGATTCACAATTTTTTTTATTTTCTTATTTATTGCCTTATATTGGTCAAACGTTTATTATCAACTAATCGTGGTTAAGGAGGAAGCGTCAGGGTAGTCCGTGAAATTCAAATTTTCTTACGTTTTTGCAATTTGCAAGTCAGTATTAAGTTGTATGTTAAATAAAGTATGATTTGCGGCCGTAAAAAATATGTTTTTACAGAATTATATACAATAGACTCAGTACTACAACTCGTTAAGTTATTATAATCCCAAAATGAGAAGATTTCATGAAATAGTAATTTTTTGGGATTACCTGGTCTTAAAGAGTTGTATTGATCACTTTAATGATTCTAATTATGTAAATAGATACTTGTTACGACCGCAAATTATAATTTGATCAACGTACAATATAATACCGCTTGTAAATTGCAAAAAACGTAAGAAAATTTGAATTTCGCGGGCTACCCTGACGCTTCCCTCTTGAGAAATTTTTTATGTTAGTCAAAGGCAAACTGTCAGCGAATCATATTTCAGAGATTTTTTTGTTATGATGTCACAACACGAACCGACAACCAGTCGCGCTACAGTATATTTTTCATGGTGTGGTAATACTGTAAATTGTAGTCGACCAATCAGAATTGAGATAGCTTTTGCGCAGTAACCTCCGCCCGCGCTCTTCATTCCACATCGCACGCGCTTGCTGCCCGCACGCTTCTTGCTTTGTTTCTTGAGCAAAATGGACGACGTAGATTGTGACGCGCTAATCAGAGCAATTAAATCGCAAGAACTTATTTGGAATTATCTATGTTGCTACTGATTTGATTTACGAGCAGTTGGCATCAACTGCTCCAGCAGTCATCAATGGCAGCTTTCAAGCTGTTGATGTCTGCAAGAGCGGTCCGATTATGTTGATCAATGGCTAACTACTCAAGTAGTCCGTGTATGGCGGCCCTTAGACATACTTTTCTATTTTGTAAATTTGAGAACGTTGTAGGCCTAGTAGACTGGTACCTGGTACTTGTTGACAGGCCTATACTGTCTTTGTAAAAGTCAATTATTTTTAAAAGAGTAACCGTTGAGTTTTTTGGCTATTATTTTCCATGGGAAAAGACCCATTGGAACCGTGCATCTAACTTATGATGTTTCATAAGTAGCCATGTAGGTTTATGTGAAATAAATAATAACTGATTTTTTATCACACTCGCATGAATAAAAAAAAACCCATGGAGTATAAACACGAATTCCTACTCGCCCTCAACTCCTACAATCAATCAACAATCCACTCTGCTGGACATATGACGACAGCTACGCACTGAAGTTCTACTTCAGTGCGTAGCTGTCGTATGTGTTAGTTCATGACATTGCAAGACATAGTCTTGCAATCGCTAATATTGCTAGTTATAAATAACTTCATCCAATTACTAGAACCCAATCTCCAGGTCAATTAGTACCTAACAAAGAAAATAAATTTAAAAGACACAATTTATCAAAAACTTTTCAAACAATTTTGACATTTAGCTTAACAAAGCTTTGATCATAACCTAACAAATACTTAAAACCTTGATAAGTAAAGTTGTATAAGCAAGGTAACGATGCCCCGACGGTAGTTTGAAACAAACAAAATGAACTGGTATTTTGAATTGAAGACAACAAGTTAAAATTAAATTACTAGCTTCTGCCCACGACTTCGACCGCGTAAAATTTCTTGTGTATTATTCATAGATGGCCAAAATACTTTTCTTGTCATCAGTTGTCTTGTGTTCCGTACGCCCGGGTGACACAATCCATGTAGCGCTTCGAAAGCTGCGTAACGGTGTCTTGCGGGTAGATACGGTCGTGGTACTGAAGTTGATAGCTCACATGTGATTGGTCGGTTACATCCGGGTACAGTTAACTCTTTGAATACCAGGTTTCCTTGTTTTTTTAGTTCTTCGAGTTCTTGGTCTTGTTGTTGATCGATGCTTAGTTGATTATAATCGATAGGTGATGGACAAATAATCTCTTCGAGTCTTGATAACGCTTCGGCGATTGCGTTTTGTTCCCCCTTTATGTACTTAATGCCCGTACAAAACTGACTTATAAAATGCAGTTGTCTCTCTCGTCTCGGTGTGTCGGTGGTACTCGCTGTTCTCGTAAGCGCGTAAGTAAGCGGTTTGTGGTCTGTATACACTTCGACATCGCAACCTTCTATTAATCGGCGAAAGTGCTTAACAGCTGTATATATAGCTAACAGTTCGCGATCGTAGACACTGTACCGGCGTTGTTTCGCTCATTGCTTTTGAATAAAATGCTAGTGGTTTCCACACTGTATCCACTTTTTGTTGAAGAACAGCACCAAGGCTGTGATCTGAAGCGTCTGACATGATGGCGAGGGTACTTCCTTAAATTGGATGTGAGAGCATGGTGGCCTCTGTGATGCTTTGGCGGCACTTCTCAAAAGCTTGCTCTGCGTGTCTGATTGGCGTGTTGTCTTTTCGCTTTCTGTTATGTAGGTACTTGTTAAGTTCGTTCTGTAGTTGTGCTTGTCGAGGGAGACAGTCTCGGTAAAAGTTGATCATACCTAGGAAACGTCGAAGTTCGAGAATGGTTTTTGGTTTCGGGTAGGTAGATATAGCTTGAACTCGTTCCGTTGTAGGTTTTATGCCGGTCGCCGATACTTCATAGCCGAGAAAACCTATTGTTTCTTTACCGAACTCGCATTTTTCTATGTTCAGCGTCAGACCATATTTGTCCAACCGTTGCAGAACTTGATGAAGAAGTTGCTTGTGTTTTTCTTCGTTTTCTTCGAAGAGTAAGACATCGTCGATAAAACAAAAGCAGTTGTCTATGCCTCTCAGTACTTCGTGCATGAACCTTTGAAATGTTTGACTGCCGTTACGTAGTCCGAAAGTCATACAATTAAATTCGAACATTCCAAAAGGGGTTGTGATCGCTGTTTTCTGTGCGTCATCCTTTGCAATCGGTATCCAATAGTACGCCATTTTTAAATCAAGTTTTGAGAATATTTTCTTGTTATGTAGGTGGTACGTGAAATCTTGAATGCGCGGTACGGGATAGCGATCTGGTTGAGTAACTGAGTTTAGACGTCTATAGTCGCCACACACGCGTAGTCCTCCATCTTTCTTCTTCACCACATGAAGAGGGCTGGCCCATGGGCTTTTTGATGGCTTACAGATTCCCATTTCCAACATGCGGTCAAACTCTTCCTTGGCTGCCTTTTTGGCCGGGGGCAGCGGGCGGGGGCGAGCGTAGAGTGGGGGGCCGGTAGTCTCGATATGGTGGACAACGTCATGTCTTGGTGGTTGCTTCAGCGACATGGGACGTAGGACATCAGGATCCGATACTGCTTCAAAATGTCGTAGTATACTTGATTGCTGCTTATGATGTGAACTGATTCGGTGTTTGTTGATACTTCTAATGCGTCGACAGATAGTTCGGTAACCTTGTCAACTAACTTTCTCTTGTCCAGGTCCACCAGCAGTTTAAAGTGACGAAGAAAATCCGCTCCCAGTATAGAGGTTTTGACGTCCGCAACCACGAATGACCAAACAAAGTCTCGTCGTAATCCTAAATTTAGCCTGACGGTTTTCTGTCCGTAAGTCTTGATCGGCGTATTGTTTGCCGCGTATAAATTGTAGGCGCTTGCAACTTTCTCATTTTTGTGATTGGCGGTCAAAACGGAGATGTCTGCGCCTGTGTCCACGAGGAAACGTTCGTGAGTGTTGCGGTCGTGTACACAAAGGCGATTACTGATGCATGGCACACCGACGTCCGCCACGGTCGGTGTCGGCTCTAGTTTTTCGACGTCTTCTTCCTTCTACAACATGGCGATTCACAGCGCTTTGCCTTGTCTCCGAAACGGTAATGGTAGTGGCATTCCCAGTTGGCGTCTACAGGTTTTGGTCCAGCTCCACGTTGCGTTGACTGCGAGCGTGAACGGGATCGAAAACGAGGATTATACGAGCGGCGACGATGTCTGTGTGGTGGCCGTCCTCGACGTAGCTCAGCGATCTCTAGCGTGAGCTCCTCCATCTGCTTAATCAGAGTTTCTATTTGCTGCTCTTCCGACATCATATCTTGCTCGAAATAAAAAATCTTCTTAAATGTTCCGCTTAAAAAACTCGGGCAATGTTCCGTTTAAAAACTCGGGGAATGTTCCGTTCAAAAACTCGGGGTCACCAATTGTAGCATCTGAGTACGTTAGGTATTGCAGCTACACGTGCTACGAGGTACTTATAAATAAAAGACGTGTCCTACATAGTGAACGGCTCAAGATGAACTATCTTTTTATTGAGTACCATACATCTACTTATATATCGTTCTCCGCGCATGCGCGAGGGCGTGCGCGGCGCTTCGAGAAAACGCGGAGTAGCTGGTCTTCTATCTAGAACATTCAGCGGCGCGCGGCGTTCGCGCGGCGTCCTTCGAGAAGCTGTGGCGACACGGCGCGTTCGGTGGCATCGTTCTATAGAACAACCTCCCTGGCCGCGCCGAACAAGCTCCGCGGCCCTGTTCCGCGGTGCGCGGCGCGCGCGCACTCGCACTCAGCGTGCGGCGGTAGTCGGATGTGAGACGCGCTGTATGTAGGTATGTCGCTACACTTGTTTTTCAAGAATTGGGCTATCAAATGCAAAAAAAAATTCAAATCCGATTGGTAGTTCCAGAGATTAGCGCGTTCAAACAAACAGACAAACAAAAGCTTTATTATTAGTATACAGTGTCCCATAAATAATGGATCAAACGAGGTGCTCATCAGATTCAAACAGTTAATTTAAATAGTTTATTTTTTTTAAATTTTGGTTTCATGGAAAAACCTCTTTTCAATTAACGATTTTTTTTCTAAGGCAAATAATACGTTTTTTACAAAACCGTGTCGGGGTCGGCTTATAGTTTAACCGGATGCAGCTGAATACCAGTATATTACATGAAACGACTGCCTATCTGACCTCCACAATCCAGTAACTGTGTAAAACGATCCCTTGGTAAGACTGGTTCCCTGACTTTCGGGCTTCTGACGACTGAAAAATGGTATCTAATTATATTAGTGGTCTATTCAGAAATGTTTAACAAAAGTCTTACCTATAAATGCTATTATTTGCAGCGATAGCATTAAAAAAACTGAATTCTGTTAGAGAAAATTGTAAAATTCGAATAAAAATGTCTGGAATAAAAAATATAGCGGTTTTTTTAAACTATTAAAATTGGTTGTTGGAAATCAGGTGAGCTACCTACCCGTTTCGTTTAATCCAATATTTACGGGACACCTGTATATATACCTAGAGTAGCTTCCGCCCGCGGCTGCGCCCACGTGATTTTTGAAGTATCCTATGGTAGACCCAGGTCATGTCCTATACCTATCATCCAAATCCAGCCATCAAAACGTGAAAAGATTTTTATTATTATTAAGTAAGACATTTAGAATCATAAAAATCGGTTTAAAAAAAGATTTATTATTAATAATTCATATATCATCATTAATTTGCAATACTCTAGCGCCGCCATTGTATAACTTTTACTTGTAATAAATTTTATGCGGATAGACCAATTTCAATTAAATAAATATTACCTCAGGTAATATTTATTTTAGTATATTTAAGGAAATATGGAATAAGATTTATTTTAAAAATACTCTGACTATATTATTCCAATTCCTTGAATCTTATAAAAAAAGATAAATACAAAATTTGTATTTGTACTTCGGAACCCTTCGTGTGCGAGTCTGCTTGCACTTGACCGATTTTTTTTTCATTTAATGTCATTTTTATTTTGACCATGATATTTTTAAGAATTTCATTTTTTGACATTGTCTTTTAGGAATTTCACGACGGAATGCATGATCTCAACAAAAAACACAAACATTAAAAAAATATTTTTCTATATTTAGCAACTGTAAATATTAGGCGGTCTCCTTTATGCTTTTGGTAAAAAATAAAAATTCCGTGTTTCAGCGTTTTTGTAAAATCATCCCCGCTGCGGGTCGTTTGAAAGAGTTACCGTGGCCCTGGCACAGGCAACTGAAGGAACACGGGTGGGTTTTAGTCAGTAGAAGTCTGACACGCCCTACCGCTCCACCCAGAGCGGGAGAAGTTATTTGATGATTTCCCATCAAATCAAAAAGGGGAATATTGAATATTCAGCCCCCTTGGGAATGATTTTCAGCTCCTATTTAGCCCCTACTTTACCCTCTTGGGGGATGATTTTACAAAATCGCTGAATGAAACACGGATTTTTTTTTACCAAAAGCATAAAGGAGACCGCCTAATATTTACAGTTGCTAAATATATATATATATTTTAATGTCTGTATTTTTGTTGAGATCATGCATAACGTCGTGTAATTGCTAAAAGACAATGAGTCGTTTTAAAAAATGTCATTGTCCAAATAAAAATGACATTAAATGAAAAAATTCGGTCAAGTACGAGTAGACTGAAGGGTTCCGTACCACCGTACCGTTTAACACTATTACATATTAAAAAAAATACTGTTTTTAAAAATTGCAAATTAGTATTATAATATAGTTTCCTGAGGAACACACCACTTACGAAAGACTCGTTCCTATTATGGGGAGCACGTAAGGGCAGATAGCTCTTATGTAACAAAAGTGTGAGTTGATTATCACTTTTTCAGAGAGCTGTCGGCTTCAAACAGTTATACTTGGTTATTAAGAAGGAAAATTCGCTCTCGGTATATTAGTAGAAAAACATATTTTGTACACGTATACATTTTAGTTGACAGCTCTCAAGTAGAAGGGAAGCAATATTGCAATATTATTGTAATTGTACAGTAGGAAGGCGTACAGTAAGTTGTTGTGCGCATGAAATATCAGTTACTCGGTACTTGAGTTGGGCTAGGTACTAAAAAACTATTTCACACCCTGCACACTTCCTAAATTCTATTCTTATTGATTATGAAGACGAATGACTAATGTGAACGAATTAATAAAGGAGAATAACTGCGTACGAAACGTTTCTTTTCTTTATTTAAAACTAATGTATTTCCACATTCTAGTTTACCTGGGAATCATAAACCTATCTACCCACTAAAAACTAGGTATCTGGCATGGCATGTGAAATTATTAGAATTAATAAATACATAGAAGTACCTACCTTAACACTTTCTCTGACGTCACGACCAGAGGCGTATTTTTGTTCGTGTTTGATATCGCGCTACGCCCACAGGCGGTTAACTTTACTAAGTCAAAACAGACAAAACGCCTATAGCCGTGTAAATTTGCGTACATGACTAAGAAGCTACGTGATCTAGTGCCGTATTGCACTCATTTAAATTTTTCTAGTGTCAAGGCAAAAAATACCATATTACAGGTACCTCGACTTGTTTTTTGACGACAGTACGGCTGTAGGCGTCGTCTTATTTTGTATGAAATTTTTTAGTGTCATTTTCAGAATGTGAACTTCATCTCAGTGTCAGGGAAAGTGTTAATAATCAGTACCTGGTCGACCGAGCTCTGCTCGGGTGAAAATAGAGAAAATGATTCTCAGAATTGAGACCTAGCTAGATCCGATTTTCCCAGAATTGAGACCTAGCTAGATCGATTTTTCGCCCCCGAAAACCCTTAGATTGCAACTTGCATCGAAATCGTTAGAGCCGTTTTCGCGAACGTGATTACAAATATACAAGGTGTTGCAGCGTTGTGTGGCTTTTCAATTATGAATAGTCGAGTGATGTTAAATATCTCAAAATGTTACTAACTAGTACATCACTATAAGACGGAGACAACTCTAATGTTTAAGTCTCACTCGGCCATTCTGATAGCTGACCACTCAGCGAGCAGAGCTCTCGTAACTCAAATACTGAATTTAGTATTCCCCGGAATCAGGATGAGTTCCTCATTAATTACTACTTATTTATACTAGGCCTTTGCACTGGACCGCCGTTCTTAGTCTCACCTATAATAACTGACTTCGCTAGCGTCATGTCTAACCATGCGGTTGTAGATTGTACAGTACAAATGTACTGAAATATGTATGTATTCTAGCTACATCGTGGCTTTGGTGTGCCTTACTGTATATAATAAGCAATCTAGAGCCATCTGCTAAGATGATTATTGATTTACTTTGTATTACTGTTCGCTTGTCATTTTCATAACCTTACTTTACAAGTTAACAAAGACAGCGTGGCATAGTGACAGACTATGCCACGCTGTTTTTGTTAACTTCCTGCGTGTAAACCGCTGCGATGTGTTAAGCTTCCTGCCTAACCTGTTTCCCCACGCCGATCCTTGGCTGCTGAGTGGGGAATGGAGCTGAGCACATCGCATGCGGCTGGCATCTGATGCACCATATTTAACATGTGGTTCCTAACGCGCTGCCCAGGATTTTAAGTCCGGGCTGAGGGCCTGACCGCACTACAAGCTGCTCCAACCTGTACGCTGCTGGGATTTGCACGCGACTCTGAACCGCGTGTCGTTCTGCTATCGCCGCACGTTATCTGCGGGCTGGGTTAGTGTTTCCTGGTGACCCCCTGCTCCAACTGCGCGCTGCTGGAGGAAGCAGCGTGACCTTGTTCCGCGGCCTGATATCGTCGCACGCTACCTTCGGCTTAGGAGGGCCTTCCTGGCGACCCACTGGGCTTGTGCCGGCAGGCACCCCACTCCTACACGATCAGCTAAGGAAGGTCCCGCCAGGGTTGCGGGTTGTTTGAAAGAGTTACCGTGGCCCTGGCACAGGCTTCTACAGGAACCACGGGTCGGTTTTAGTCACTAGAAGTCTGACACGCCCTCCCGCTCCACCCAGAGCGGGAGAAGTTATTCGATGATTACCCATCAAAAAAAAAAGCCAAGGTCGGTAACCCCCATACTATCCAATATGTGCGCGAGTGCTCATTGTCAGAACAGTGGTGTCCTTCCCACGACCAATTAGTGGTCCAACGTTAAGGGGTCGATACACCGTATATTCAGCTATCACATACCACAATTTGGCTTGTTTAACAATATAATTTTGTTAAACAAGAATTTTTAGAATATCATCTAGGAGCAGAGTCCTTTTCAAGACAAATCAAACGAGCCCATCTCAATAGGGGTGAGTCGTTTTATTACTGAGTTCCTGTGGCCACCTCCCGGCTCAACCATCAGATCAGCTTGATGGTACCAAAATATTTCATTGTTACCGATTTTACATACGTATGCCAAATTTCAGCTCAATCTTAACATCGGGAAGTGGGTCAAATTAACTTGCAAATGAATAGGACAACTTAAATACGAATATAGCAAGTTAAATAAAAGCTTGTAATAACACAATCACTAATATAACCTAATCTTAGATTCGAGCCCATATATCAATGAAACTGAAATTAAGGCAGTTTATAGATGATATTTTATGGTAACAAATGACACTAATTTGGAACTTGAACTTGACTTAAATTTACTTTGAATTTTCATATGCCTAACATAAGAAATGCGAAGTTTTACACACAAACTTTCTTCCCCTATATCACCCCTCCCCTTTAGGATTTTTTGAGACAAAAAGTCTATCTTCTTGCCCAATTTTATCGAAATCCATTCTGGTTTAAACGTGAAAAGGTAACATACAGACAGACACAGTTACTGTCGACTTTATAATATTACTATGGACTAAAAATAAAGAAAAAAGTAAAAATGGGTGATCCACAGGGCTCGATATGGGGTCCTTTCTTTTTTAGTATATATTAATAATCTACCCCATTTACTTAAAAACCGACTACAAATGGTATTGTTGACTATACATCTTTAATTTTTTAGACGTGCATCAAATCGGTCCAAAATTGGTTCACTGCTAATAATTTAGTATTAAATGGGAAAAACTAAATGCATAAGATTTGGTTTACCGAATGTTAAAAGTAGTGATTGAATAAGAAGAAACTAGAATTCGTCGATAAAACTATTGTCCTGGGGATCACGCTCTCCGGCTGCAATGGGGTCCTCTCTTGCAGGACGGCTGAGTTCAGCAGCACATGCTGTCAATATGATGTCAAAAATCCGTCATCAGAAAAGAGCCATAAGAGCAATATAGGCCTCCTCTCCGCAGGCTCGATTCTCTAAGAGAACTGTTTAAAAAATTAACATCATGACGGTACCTTGTCAATATATCTGCGAAAACGCGTGTGTGTATTTGCGAAAATGTGCGTAAATCTATCTTTTCAGTAAAAGAGGTGAAGGACACCATTATAGGGCTAGAAATAGGGACCAATTAGTTCAACCAGGTTTCAGACTGGCAAAAGTTTAAGTTCTGATTAACTTTATTTTAACATTTTAAACAATGAAGGATGAGTCCTTCATTGTTTAAAATGTTACAATAAAATACCTCCCCACTTCAACTAATTTAAAAGAAATTTAAATCTCGTAGAAAACGCACACTGCAGCCAAGCATATTATAAGTTGGGGAGTTACATCGCTGACAAAAATGGTTGGCTTAACGCTGGTCCTGCTCCACAAAGATGTATAAATTGATTAGCATTTGAGAATATTGTTGAAGCTGCTGAAGATTGTAAAAACTATCTTTGCGCTGTATAAATTCAATCACTAAATGGTTGGCTTAACGCTGGTCCTGCTCCACAAAGATGTATAAACTAATTGATTAGCATTTGAAAATATTGTTGAAGCTGCTAAAGATTGTAAAAATTATCTTTGCGCTGTATAAATTCAATCTCTTAGTACTGTATAATTGCTTATCTCATGTGTGAACACTACGTAGCTACTAAAAAGCTACTGTTTACTGGGTTTGTTTTCTGGGTTTGATTTGAATGTGCCCTGGCGCGGCTGAGAGTATGTCATGCAATGTCTCAGATTTCTCGCTGGTGGTGGCGTGTGTGTTGGATCATTAAGTTTCCTTCAAAATGGTTGAGCTGAATAGTGCTGATCCATGCGTCATGTTCGTGAACGGGCGCCGTCAGTAGGGACTAGTCATCTCTTAGCTGCCACGTCTTATTTTAATTTTAATTTAGTCTTTTTATTTTTTATCTTTTTATTACGGACGCTTTTAACGGTCACGTCTTTCTACATTGTTCTCACATGTATAATTTCTACTTCAATGATGTAACCAATATTATGTAACAATATTTTTATTTAAAAGAGTGTGGAGTTTCTTGCCTGTTCTTCGTTATTCCATAGGTACCTACTACGCTTTGGAATGGGCAACTAGCTTCATCTTTATGATTGACTAATCCCTTGACAGTTCAAATATGCCTGTAATTGGTTTATTTGAAATAAATGCTTTGAGTTTGAGTTTTTTGAACTGTGGAAGTATGGACGAAAGTTATTATGTTAATAACTTCGTTCTGGTTCAAATATAAACAATACCGGAACTGAAGTAACTTATCATACGAGGTAGTTTTTTTGCGTTTGTTTGTCGTAGGTACCACACTCGTTTTTAATCCTGATAATGGCTGGCCGCTAAGCATTGTGTGATTTCCCATTATAGCTTTTCAAATGAAAGCCGAGATTAATAGCTCCCCGTTGAAAGATTAATAGTTGTTTTTAATTTCTAGAAATATGTCTGTTTTGTTCACGATATTTGTACGCCTCTGAGCAAAACATAGAGGATCTACCTATCTGAAACATCTCGCACACTGTTATAATTTGACCTATGTTTACAAATAAAGCATTCTGATTCTGATGTAAAATGAAAATAAATTGACGGACACTCAGTCACACTATTTTATATTTTATCAGTCCCGTCTGTTTTTTATCAAGAAACAACAATTGTTTCTTGACAAAAATTACTGTTTCTTAATCTACACAAAAAAAAAAACTGTTAAATTCAAGCATGAATTACTTAATACTAGGTACTTAGAGATTATTTTAATAAAGTTGGAACGCTTCGAAATAATTCCACGAAGAGAAATGCTATAACGCCTAATATCCCTTCTAAGTCGGATTTGGGTAAATTGTTCACAATTTGCTTAATGTTTTAATGTGAGAATCAGTTAGGTTCTAATATTTTGAGAAATGAAAAAAGTAAAAAGGAACGAGAATTCAGTATTGGCGCAAAAAATGATGCTGAACGATAAGAACTTTATTTTTACAAAACAGTCGAGGGCGAATATAGCGTGCCAATATTATATTATTATAATATATAATAATCTTATTTCCAGTTTTACAATTTTTTTTATACATTTAGGTACCACTTGGTATTACATAATACATATTGTGAAATAAATTGTAGATTGATACAGAGTTACAAACCTCTGACACCCAAGCTAAGATTAAACTTGTGTTATGGGTGTCAGGGCTCTCAAACTCCAGTTTGACATATACTGGTCGGATTTTCACAGTATAGGTTCTATAGACAGCAAATAAAGAATAAATAAAGATTTTATACAGAAACTAAAATAAACTAAGGAGAAAACCGTATGTATAGTGTAGTGTTGTGTTGTGTTGAATTATGTTGTGTTGTGTTAAAAAATGGGTATAGTTTATGTGAAAGGGGATATTATAATGTACTCTGTGCTGTAGCGGTAGGTACCTACTGCCGCTAAAAGACGAAGCGACTCGTGTGACGCGGGCAGCGAGATCGTGAATCTTCGGCTTACTCTGTCGAGCTGACCTTTCGGTTCGGTAAAGTTCGGTTTTGTCACTTTTTCGCATCGCATGCCCATGCGCCAGTCAAAGAATAAAGTAATTATACAGAGAAGGAGTAGCAACTCTGTGGTAAAATTTACATGAATGGAAAGTGCTGCCACCTCTAGTTTGGTGGGTGAATTAAGGGATTTATAATATTTATATACACCTACCTATAGGTATGCATACTTACTATGAGTAGCGAACGAGTCCTACCTACCTATTTATTAATTATATTAATTTATACTCTTTGAGCGAGTTTGTGTTAGAGTAAGAGTCACGGTTTTGACTTAATTAAAATTAAAATAAAACACGTATGGAGTTCAGAAAATTGTCCTTTTATTATATCAAACAAATTTTATTCGTTTTATACTTATTTTAACTAAATTAAATTAAACTGTGAATTAACAACACTTTTTCTTGGTTATAATAAAGATAATACGGTACGGTATGGTAATAAACACTTACCTACATAAAGCATCACAGCCAAAAATACAATATCTTCTTCGGAGTTTGACTCATGTTAACAAAAAAACAAAAATGACAAATGAAAAACAAAGTGGTAACAATATTATGAAATAAAAGTAATAACAGTAATGAGAAACAATTTCAACAGAATTGTGCATCAATGTCGCGAAAGCCGGAGTTGTCAATGGCGACAATGACAGTTTGACAAACAAGACAAGATGGCTGCCAAATTTTCTTATCCCACCATACTTCAGATGTCGCTGTCGTATTTCATCCACAGTTGTCAGGGAAAGACGGAGTGTATTGACACCCCCCATCAAACACATATGTAATCTTGCCATCAACACTGGTGTTTTCCCCGATGCTTTTAAAAAAGCCATAATCCATCCAATCCACAAGGGGGCGACAGAGACTGTGTCAACAACTACCGTCCCATTTCAATTCTGACTGCAATCTCTAAGATCTTAGAAAGAATACTAAATCGCGCTCTAAAGAAGTATCTGGACAGATTTAAAATTATAGCCTCAAATCAATATGGATTTCGCTCGGGTTATAGCACCGAAGATGCTGTATCTGACTTAAAAAGTGCTATAGTTCAAAATCTGGATATTAAGAATAAATGTATGTGTGTATTTCTAGATCTTTTCAAAGCATTTGACACAGTCTCTGTCCCACTTCTTCTGGCATAAGAGGTACAATCCACGACATTTTTAAAGACTACCTAACAAATAGGAAACAGCGAGTCAAGATAAATGATTTCCTCAGTGATGAGGACACAGTCACCAGCGGAGTTCCGCAAGGAAGCGTGCTCGGTCCCACGCTTTTCCAGCTGTATATTAATGATCTCTGCCAAATCTCTCTCCCTAATACTAAAATCTTTACTTACGCTGATGACACCGCTATCTTTGTATGGAGTCCAAATTGGACCGCGGTCACGGAGACCCCTGAGCACTCTGTAGCTAAAATCATGCATTGGCTCTCAGACAACTTATTAACTCTTAACGTCGAAAAAACCCATTATGTGACCTTCTCCATCAGGAAAAACACCTCTCCTCCACAAGACTTCACTATTAAAGCCCATGTCTGCTTATCTCTAGGTAAAAGTTGCAAGTGCCCACTACTTACCCGTGTTGACATTTGGATAGCAGACTGAGATGGGAAAACACATAGAAACCGTAACTTCAAGAGTGAGAAGGCTCATACATATATTTAAATTACTCAGGGACTCTTCTCCTCCAGACAAGCTAAGACTAGTTTACTTGGCCCTGTGTCAGTCTGTTATCCAATACTGTATCCCTGTATGGGGTGGGGCAGGTAAAACGCTCCTTCTCAGGTTGGAGTGGGCGCAAAGAGCTGTTCTGAAAGTAATAAATAAAAAACCATACAGGTACCTCACCGCAGCACTCTACTCGGCAACTGTCAGGCAGCTCTATGTGCTGAAATCCACCTTGAGAAGGCATCGAATAGTTCCACCTGATACTGCCCCTAATGCCCGTAGAAGGATGAAGGCATGCGTTCGTTCCCCTACAAGGACAGCCTTTGCCAGACAGAAGACAATTCAACAGTCTTAGTTGCAAACTGTACGACCATATTAATAAGTAACTAAAAATTGAGTCAGCGGGAGTCTTCAAAGAACTGTCAGCGAGAACAGAGTCAGCAGCGGGACGTACGGAAAGAGAAGGAGGAACAGCAGTCAAGCAAGGCTGCGCGCACAGTCCTAAAGATAGTTATCTTACAGTAGTAAAAATGAAATATGGAAGCCAGGAGTTTCAAAAATATCATAGTTTTATTGAATATCAATTTCAAACATTGTGATTTAATGAAATATGATTTTGTTTTCTGTTTGTTTTTGTGAAGTATCTAAGGCAAACCTGTGCCCTGTTTATCAAAATTCCCAAGTCTACACGTTCACAAGTTACACTTTACAAGAAAGGTTTTACAAGTTCGTGTAAATTACGTTTATCAAAAAAAATCTACAGGGCTTGTAAATTTGAACACTTGTAGGTTCTACATGTAACTTCTAAAATCAAAAAATGTATGCCGCTTTCTTTTCCCGCCATTTTTTTGTTTTTAATTGAATATCCCTACTTAAACGCATGGCTGAATGGTATATGGTATATTGACGGGACATTAAAAAAAGTACTAGCGACAAAGTATTCCCACCATTTATTTATAATTTGAAGCTTGAAGAGTAGAAGAGTCTTGCGATTTCTTGACAAATGTCTAGAAATGATAATAAAATAACGGTTTTAAAACTGATTCGCGACAAAAAAAGACATTTTATTTGGTTCAAAAAAAAATAGAAGATTAGAAGAATATCTTAATTACATATCAGTCGCTTGGTCTGGTACCTGCTGGAAAAGATTACACCTATTTCCGAGATACATCTTTCGTTAAATTCATAGGTCATCTCCATATGACCGTAGTCTCTTGTTCTATAAGTTCTTGGTTCCATTATTCTAATATTATTATCATCGCTTGAGTCACTTGACCACATTAAAAAAAAGGAAAATCAAATTTTAAAATTTATGGAATGGAGACACTCAGAATTTGATATAATTTTCTACAAATTTTAACTTACAAGGGATTTTTGATTAACAAAATCACGAATACAAGTGTAAAAATATACTTGTGAAATAAATAATGACCCTAGTAACTCATAATTTTCGCCTGTAGTTTTGATAAACACATATTTGTAATAATTAAATTTGTTACAGGGAAATTGCTTGTAATACAAGGCTTGTAAGTTTTGATAAACACGGCACAGACCTAATATATACAGGGTGGCCGGAACATTGACGTCCAAAAATAAAATTTAGGTCCCTCGTATCGTGGGGTATCCGAATCACCCCCATGTATGTTCCGCGACTTTTCATAGTTTTCGAGTTACGAATTTTTTTCTGATTTTTTGAGAATGATCGACCTGACCAATCTAAAAAAAAATAAAAAAAAAGTACATGGCTTTGTCGAGATTTTTTTTTTTTGCAACTGAATCTTCGTGAGTAGTACTTTTATGCATAAAATAATCAGCTTCGTAACTGTGATAAAAGTTATGAAAAAGTTGGTCTAAAGTGAAAAAATTACGTTCGGTAAATTATGGCTTAGCATTTCAACTTTAAATAAAAAATTTAAACAGGAAACTTCATGGTTCCTAAGTAGGCTTCAAGAATGCGCCAGACTCTCAGCTTTCATAATCATAAAAAAATTAGTACTTAATGGGGCTACTTTGGCTTAAATCGGCCTTCAAAAACTGCGAGGTAGAAAATTCTTAAAATTAGCCATCTGATGAATGTTTTTATTTTCTCGTTCTTAAGGTTAATTAATGAAAAGAATACTGAAAACTTACCAACAAATTAGTTTCAGAGGTTAGGTAAGAAATGTTTTTAGTAAGAAGTGGTTTTGAATAAAACACAGATGATAATGTGAAAAAAAAGTAATTTATTTTTAACATTTATAAAAGGTTTTCAAAGTGGCCACCACCAGCAGCAATACACATTCTACACCTACGTAAGAAATTGTCTGGCAATTGTCTAAAAGCTTCTCTGTTCGAGTCTCTCTCACAAAACGTTCAGCTTCTGCAATCGACTGCCTGAGCTCTTGTTCACTTGAACAGTCTCGGGCGTATGCTATTTCCTTGTAATAGCCCCAAATGAAGAAATCGATGGGGTTGAGATCAGGTGAGCGTGGAGGCCACCTAATTGGTCCGCTGCGTCCGATCCATCTGTTGGGGTATGTTTCATTTAAGTAATTTCGGACCTGCGTTGCGTAGTGACACGGGGTGCCGTCATTTTGGAACACCATGGTTTGTCTAAGTTCGAGACTCACATCTTGCAGCAACAATGGCAGTTCATTTTCCAAAAAGTTTTTGTAGGTTTCTCCATCAAGTCTGGACGGCAGTTCAAATGGACCAATTAGTTCGCCATTGAGGATACCAGACCACAAGTTAACGCTGAAACGATGTTGAAACGTTGAAGTTCTCACTTCGTGTGGATTTTCAATCGCCCACGTGTGGTAATTATGAATATTGAATATTCCGGATCGCTCAAATCGTGACTCATCTGACCATAAAACTTTATTGAAAAATCCAGGATCCTCTTGCTCTTTTCGTAACATGGTTTGGCAAAAATCAACGCGTAATTGGTGATCTGTAGGCAGCAAAGCTTGGACTCTTCGGATGTGGAACGCGTGGTATCCTTCATCTTGAAGAATGGCTTGGATAGAAGTCCTTGGGATGTTCAGAGCACGAGCCATACTAAACGTAAACACTGCTGAATTTAATTTATATGTTAGAAACTATTCAAAATTATTTAAAAAAGTTTGTTGTATGGCCAAGTCGCGTTATTTGAGTTCGAAGATTAAAAACAGTAGTAATGTAATTAAAACGACTTGAAATATTATTAATAATGAAACGGGAAGGTCTAATAACCGAAGTGCTGACTACAGCCTGTCTATTAATGACAACATAATAAAATCAGACTCACAAGTCGCCGCGGCCTTTGAAAATTTATTTTCAGATATTCCCGTTTCAACTACTAAATCCCTAAACTCATCAACTTCTGTTGCTGAGTCTTTGCTTAAGGAAAATGTTAATGCTTGCGATTCGGAATTTAATTTTGAACAAATTACATGTAGAGACATAATTAAAACCTTTCACACTTTAAATGTAAAAAAGACAGCAGATCTGTGGGGTAATTCTGTAGAAGTTGCTAAGTCTATTATTGAAATTGTAGCACCTACTTTAGCTCTTATCTTTAATAACTATATCGACTGTGGGGAGTTTCCTGACCTCATGAAATATAGTAAAATAATACCTTTGTTTAAATCAGGTAGTACATCAGACCCCACAAATTATAGACCTATTTCAGTACTACCTACGTTTAGTAAAATTTTTGAGAAACTAATTTTAGACCAATTGCAAAGATTTTTTAATAAACATAAATTATTACATAACAAGCAGTTCGGTTTTACAAAGGGTCGTTCAACTACTGATGCCGGTGTTGAACTTTTAGGACATATTTATATAATGCATATATATTCATATAATGCATGGGAAGACAAATACGATGCCTTGGGCATCTTTTGTGATTTGTCCAAGGCATTCGATTGCGTTCTTCATGAAACGTTAATCAGGAAACTCCGCCATTACGGGATCCGGAACACCGCTCTAGATCTTCTTACTTCATACTTGAGTAATAGGATTCAGAGCGTTGACGTTAATGGAAAAAGATCGCCCGGATCTATGGTAACAATGGGGGTCCCACAGGGCTCGATTCTTGGTCCTTTCTTGTTTCTTATTTATATTAACGATTTGCCCTACCTCATTAAGGATAAACATGATATAGTTTTGTTTGCGGATGAAACTTCACTTTTGTTTAAACTTAAACGTCAGCAGCTGGTTACTGACGATATAAACAAAGCGATCTCAAAAGTAGTTCACTGGTTCAGTGTTAATAATTTACTCCTTAATGAAAAAAAAACCAAATGCATTAAGTTTACACTACCTCACGTTAGGCAGGTGAAAACTAACGTGTTGATAAAGGGCGAAGAGTTGAATCCTGAAGATAGCACAGTATTCTTGGGCTTAACTTTGGATGCTAAGCTTCAGTGGGGCCCACATATAGATAAATTGTCAAAAAAGCTAAGCTCCGCAGCATACGCTATTAGGAAAATTCGTAATTTAACCAACATAGAGACAGCCCGTTTAGTGCACTTTAGCTATTTTCATAGTATAATGTCGTACGGTATTCTGTTGTGGGGAAATGCAGCCGACATTCAGACTATCTTTGTTTTACAGAAAAGAGCTGTTCGATGCATTTATAAATTAAGTCCGAGACAATCACTCAGAGAGAAATTTAAGGAGATTAATATAATGACTTTGCCTTCTCAGTACATTTTTGAAAATCTTTTAAATGCCCATAAAAACATTAAATTGTTTAAAAAATACAGTGATATCCACAATATAAATACTAGGAACAAACACAAATTTGTTGTACCTCCAACAAGGCTCAAGAAAATAGGTGGGTCATTCAGGTGTCAATGTATACGCTTTTATAATAAACTTCCATGCCACGTTCAAGATCTGAGCCTTAATAAATTCAAATCATTCATTAAACGCAAGTTGTGTCAGAAAGCTTTTTATACCGTTAAAGATTATATTGAGGACAAAAAGACTTGGGAATGAACTGCTCCAATTTTATTTTATATTATTTTTATTTTTGCATACTGAATGTTGACATTAATATTTACTTTGTAAGTATTATATTATTTTACTTTATTGTGAATGTGAAGACTATGTAGGTCATTGCTTTTTTTTTTGTTTGTTTTATTTTTTCTCTCAGTTATTTTTAATCATGGTCTGGCAGTTTGAGTAATCTATGCGGCCTACCCCAATGTCCTTTCTTTGGTATTGTTCGTCGAATCGTTGAGCTCCTTAAGTTCTGAGTTGAGCTGCGCGATTACTGACAAATGCGTGCAATGACTGGACAGGTCCTCTCAATCTGTGTGGTTCTTTCCTCAAAAGAACATTTCAGACACCAATCTACATGGTCTTCACATGAAGTGACCTAGATTATGTCTGGACTTTATAAGAGACTGTGACCTCTGAGTTTGTTTCGGCCTTTCTTCTCAGAGTAGTCAGATAGGAAACGCCGACCTCATCTAGTTTAAAAAAAAAAATTGACTTGTAAAAGTGTTTGTACAAACCTACTTACAGAAATAAAAATCATTTATCATTTATCATTTACTTCTCGTACTCGTAGACGGATTTTGCTGAACTTCTTCCAGCACCATTTCTCTGCGATCCGGGTTAGCTCTAGGGATTCCTTCATGACTGCCGCGTCGACCAGGAATGCGGCCTGCCATTAAAGTATTGTGCGTGTTAATAAAAACACGGTGGTCGGGATATCGCTCAGGTTGCGCCCCACCGCGACGTTGAAGTTGTTCGCGATACAGTCGCGCTGCTTCATGGCCATTTCCTTGTGCAACTCCATAAAAATAATGCATTTCTGCATATTCACTTAACGTGTAACTCATCTTTTACACTTCCAAGTAAACAAAGTTTAAATCAGATTGCAAAACAGAGTCCAATAAACGAGCAAAGTAGTCAAACAAGTAGGCAGCGGGGTCCGTGGGCAAGCGAGTGTGGTAAAGACAAAATGGCGACGCGCGTATAGCAATAAACACAATGTGAGCACGACTGATGTACTTGTTTTGCGTTGGCTTCGGTTGCGCGCCTTACTATCTCTCTCACTCTCGGTGGCGAGAGGGGCATTCCTCGCCACCGAGAGTGAGAGAGATAGCAATAATTCGGTCTCTTATCCTCTCAGTTCATTGTTATTGCAGGTAAAAGAGTAGCGCCTTCGTTTACAACCCATGGTGCACGGGAAAAGATCGCGCGAAATTTTTGAATCTTAGCTTTTCTTGCAGTCATTTTTGGTTAGCAAAGTATTCGTCAGATGACTAATTTTAAGAATTTTCTACCTCGCAGTTTTTGAAGGCCGATTTAAGCCAAAGTAGCCCCATTAAGTACTAATTTTTTTATGATTATGAAAGCTGAGAGTCTGGCGCATTCTTGAAGCCTACTTAGGAACCATGAAGTCAACTGTTTTAATTTTTTATTTAAAGTTGAAAAGCTAAGTCATAATTTACCGAACGTAATTTTTTCACTTTAGACCAACTTTTTCATAACTTTCATCACAGTTACGAAGCTGATTATTTTATGCATAAAAGTACTACTCACGAAGATTCAGTTGCAAAAAAAAAATCTCGACAAAGCCATGTACTTTTTTTTTATTTTTTATAGATTGGTCAGGTCGATCATTCTCAAAAAATCAGAAAAAAATTCGTAACTCGAAAACTATGAAAAGTCGCGGAACATGGGGGTGATTCGGATACCCCACGATACGAGGGACCTAAATTTTATTTTTGGACGTCAATGTTCCGGCCACCCTGTATATGGTATATCTCAGTATGGTTGCTAGGATACAGTTGTTTTAATATTATTGAGGTTGTCACATCTAATAAAATACGGTGTACTTTCAGTCTTAACGAAATATTAGAGTTAAGTTTAATTAATTAGTTTAATTAGTATTGTATACTAAAACCTTCCTGAAAATATCATGCTAGAGAAAGAATCATCAAAATTGGTTCATCAGTTTTTTTATACATAGGGGTCGAATAGAAAACCTCCTTTTTTGAAGTCAGTTAATAAAAGAGAATTCGCCGCGATAACTGAACTCATCTCCGGAAAAGCGTATAAAAATGTTTCGATGATTGGATTATTCGTTGGCGTAAGGCATTTCTGAAGAAGCATCTTTGAAGGCAGGCAATAATAATAATAATAATAATCTTTATTGGAATAAAAAAGGCGTTTAACAAAAAATTAATACAATTTTGAAAGAATAAGTAACATTTTGTGTTACTAACATTTTCCCGGTACTTTCTTGACAGAGTAGTACTCAGCGTGAACAAAATCAATGGGCCCTGAAGAGGAAACCACTTTACCACGTTAAAACAATATTTTAATGAATAAATGACTTGTATCATGTCCAAGAAACCAATTAAATCCAATTTTAAATCCTTAAATCCATTTTTAGATGGAATAGGTAGAAACAGATAATATAGCCTCAGAGTAGGAGGTAGGTTACACAATGCTAACATACCATATGATCAGAAATATCCTATCATATTACGCAAAAATCATTAATTACACATTTAATAATTAGCAATAAACACAAATGTTATTTACATGCTGAAAAAAGTTGACCCTAATGTCAAAGGACCTAATTATTGGACTAGTGTGTTTCAAGCTAAGAGCCAAGGCATCAGAGCAAATGATGGGATCTGTTCCCTCAGACAGGGTAAACCCCAGCAGACCTTTTGAAAAGGTAGGAATCGATTACGGCGGTCCATTTTCAATAAAATTACACCGTGTTAGAAAGCCACAAATTTTAAAAGCAAACATAGCATTATTTGGTTGTTTCACAACAAATGCCATTCATATTGAGTTGCTATAAAATCTAACAACTTTAGTTTCTTACAGGCATTAATATGATTTAGTTTTCGTCGCAACAAGCCTTCTATTTTTTTATTGTGACAATGGTTCTACCTTCAAAGGTGCCAATAATCAGTTAGATGAGTTATACTCATTACATTAAATCAGGTACATCAGGAAAAAATTATAAACTTTACTTCAGAGCGCGGTATTGAATTCAATTTTATATGGAAAGCAGGAATTAAGAGTGCTAAATATCACTTGAAAAGAGTTGTAGACCAACAGACACTAACATATGAGGAGTTGAACGCCGTAATAATTCAAATAGAAGGTCTATTGAACTCCAGACCTTTACTTTCTTTGCCAAGTATTGACCCAAACGACATGTCTCATTTAACTCCTGCTCATTTTTTGATAGGAGCTTCTATTACATCTTTCTCTGAACCTGATGTGACGAATATACCCACAAACCGTTTATCCTTCTGACAGCAATGTACTCACATGGCTCAATCCTTTTGGAAAACTTTTGACTCGGTTACAAAATAAGCCAAAGAGGCACAATTGTGTCCCAACAATGAAAAAGGGGTCTTGGTGCTACTGAGAGTTGATAACACCCTTCCATTAACATGGCCAGTGGTCAGAGTAGAACAAACTTTCCCCAGAACTAAGGGTTGTAAAATCATGCGTACTAGTGTGATGAAAGTTTGTGTACATCCTTTCTATGAATAAATTATACTTACTAATTTAGCTTTCTGTGGCTACGGGACGTGTCATATGGACTTTGTTCATTTATAATTTGCGTTTTGTTTATTAAAACTAATCTCATCTATAATATTAGGGATAAGTATGTACCTAGTAGTTAAAAGAATAATTTCAGAAATCTAAAAATGTAAAATATTATATTGTGTACGCTTCTGTTAGCACATACATTAATAAATTATAGTTGAACATAAATATGATGTACACAGATACATATCATGCTCAATAGATACATAATTATACTTTATGAAGGTAAAATGTAATATATGTGAATTTTGTAAAAGACACGTACTTATAACGCATAGTGCATACTTAAAATAAAAGTAACATTAATGTATGTATATACATACATTAATGTGACTTTTTGAGATTAGTGAAAACCTATTGTAAAAGACACGTACACGTACGTATATATATATATATACAATAGGTTTTATAATCACTAATCTCAGTGTGAATTAGTTAACAATTTTGTACTGGCCACTTTGATCTCAAATATCTGGCGTTTGGTTAGGGATTCCAAATTCAAATTTATTTAAAATTTAGGCTTATGTATGTGTTTCCAATTTAGTGATTCATTTGTTTTGGCGCCATTTGATTTTTCTTCGATATCGTTCTGTTCACAATATGGAAAACTTAAAATATCGTGTTAATTACGAATACGAGTTCCACCGTGGCACCAGCGCCGCAGAAACAGCTCGAAGGATTAATGATGTGTATGCCGCTAAACGTAAGTTTTTCACCTTTTTATACTTACTACTCCATAGAGATGGATCCTGTATTTTATATTCCCTGCCTTCAACTATTGGTTTTCCGTCTAGGGAATTGCAAAAGCCAGTGAGCTGGCTGTTCCCGCCCGGGGGACTGAGGTCTCAACCCGTCCACTCGCTTTTTGGGAGTGATAGCTGCAGTGGACTGCCGTTTCTACGAGTCCAAGTAGCCCACCTACGCCGAGGCCGCTCCAGGAGATCCTACTGTCAAAAATCCAGCTAATCACTTTTCATTCTTCCAGTCTTATTGAACAAGGAACATTTTTCCTTATTTACTACCGGTTAGACCCATCACGTTAAGCTACGCTTGCCGCGGTTGGTCTGTGGATGGGTGACCATCTTTTTATACCGAGACTCCTCCGTGCCTCGGAAAGCACTTTAAGCAGTTGGTCCCGGCGGTCATTCGTGGATCTTTGACAGTCATTACGGGTCGTCAGAAGCCCGAAAGTCTGACAACCAGTCTTACCAAGAGGTATCGTTTTACCCAGTAAGTGGGTTGTGGAGGTCAGATAGGCAGTCGCTCCATGTAAAATACTGGTATTCAGCTGCATCCGGTTAGACTGGAAGCCGACCCCAACATAATTGGGAAAAGGCTAGGCAGATTGATTGACTGTCGGTTAGACCCACGTTAATTTTTGTAACACAAAATGGCTTTGCTCAATAGGCAGGTCAGTAAGGTTATGCTTAAGCTTTATTTGTTGGACTGAATCGCAATCGTAATCGCTAACTTAATTCGAATTCAGTAGGAGAGCACGACTGATTTCTTGTGCAAGTTCTTGTGAGCACGTCTGTACTTCTCGCACAATTGGCGGCCGTCCACTATTCCTCGCATAAACTAAAAACTGGTTTGGGGTAATCTCACTCTTCTCCCGCAATCTGTTCTCTATTATTTTCTCCCATACCTGCATACTATGGGACATGATCATAATCCCTCCATAGTTGTTGCAGTTCTGTACATCCAAAAACTGCATGGATCTGCCATTCCACTTCAAGGCTAGTAGTACAGTCATCCTACTTCATCCTAAAACTGAACTTTCAATGATGGGAATTTGCCTGTTCAGAAAATCATATTCATAATGCCAAAAAATTCAATCATATTGAAAGCCAGTCTGTAGCAACAAACCAATGTAAATCTATATATCTTCATGTTTTTCACAATATATTCCTATATTTATCAACCTCCGGGGACTTGGCCAGCCGTTTTGATTAATAATCCTGGGCCTGTCACGGGAGTAAATTATTTTATTTTTAATTTTTCATACGGATTAAGGAAGATTTTGTTTGACCCGAACCTGAGTGCCAAAAGCGAAGCAAAAATGCCCAGGCATCGGATTAACAGCTTTATAGCTTTATAGCAGGATTAATATTAGGTGTTTACCTATGAAATTGCCGTTAAGTATGCAGAAAGTTAAAGTAATTTTTATATAAATATTTTTAATTTCTATCAATCAAAATATGCACCCATGCTATCGATGCATCTTTGCCAGCGCAGTGGTAATTTTTCAAAACCCTTCTTGAAGAAGTCAGGTGTACACCTGATTTCTTCAAGAAGGGCAACTAATTCTTCAAAGGCATTTTGTACTGCCCCTCGGGAATTGAAATTTTTCCCTGCCAAGACGTTGTCCAAATTTTGGAAAAAGTAAAAGTCTGTCGGCGCAAGGTATGGTGAGTACGGTGGATGACGCAAAACTTCCAACCCTTAAGCCTATAGCTCTTGTAGCTTAGAGACCGTCTGTTGTGCCGTATGAGGTCGAGCGTTGTCGTGTAGGAGCAGCGGGGACGAGCGATTAACTAAGGCTGGCCGGAGATTTGCGAGCTTCTCCATCATTGTATCCAGTTCCTCACAGTACGCATCCGCAGTAATAGTAATGCTGGTGCCATTTGGTAAGAGGCTGTGATGAATTATACCAGCACTAGACCACCAAACAGTGACCATGACTTTTTTAGGGACAAGTTTTCGTTTGGGGCATTACCTAGGCGCTGAACCAGGGCCTAACCAACATGATGATCGATTACGATTATCAAAATAATCTATTTTTCATCGCAAGTGACAATACGGATCAAAATCCTTTCATTTCTGTGTCTGTTGAGCAACGCAAGGCATAGTTCAACGCGTTCGTCGCGTTGGCAGCCGTTCAGTTTGTGCGGCACCCACTTATCATGTTTTTTTACCTTACCAATTTGACACAAATGGACCAATATTGTTGTGATGCTAACGTTAAATCGTCAGCTTCCACTATTGCCTTTAATTCGTCGTTGCTGACTTTAGTTTTCGGGTGACCACGGTGTTCATGTTTTAGATCAAAATTTCCATGTCGGAAGCGTTCAAACAATGACGAGTCGTGCGTTCGTTTGTAGTGTTCACTCCGTACACGTAAGTAATGTTGCGAGCCGTTTGTGCGGCTACCGCACCTGCTAACGCGTCGGAACACGTATTCCATAATTATTCGTATACTTATCGTGTCCATATTGATGAAAAAGATACTCGTACAAATGTAGTGAAAACCAAACACTAATCAATAAACAAATTACTGAATTTGAAAATAGAACCCCATATTTTTTTAAATAAAATTCATTCAAATTTAGAATTTATTGCCATACTTAAATTACGTTTCAAATGGCCAGTATTGTAAAACGGCCACTTCATAGGTAAAGACCTATTATAATTAAGGTTACATAGAAATTAAAATCTCTTCTATTTATTCTGTAATTAATTTAGGAAATAGGTAAGAGATCTACTTTTTTGTGTATTGACATCAACATGGAGGTACTCAATTTGAGTACCTATAATTTAATAATAATAATTTAATAACCAGTGGATACAAACCATTACCAAAGATATTTTTAGCTGTTATGCGAATGCAGTGGAACTGGATGCACAGAAGAATTAACTCTCGAATTCCATCTCGACCAACCATTTTCCAATTTTTAGTAGCATTAAAAGTAGAAGCTCAAATTCAAAATAAAAGATTGCTAAAAAGTGCTTTCCACTGCCCTGATAAAAAAAGATCTTTAAAATACATTGAAAATGATAGAAAAATTAATTGCATTATCACAGACCGTTTATCCAACAAAATTCAATCATTAGAATGCTTAACCATGTTAGCGGCGTTGAATAAACTCCCATAAATTTTCCATGATGTATATACTTTTGCAATTTTTATTGTTGAGCGGCTGTACCAATCGTCGTGCTTGGAAACAGATGCCACTTGTGAAAACTTGTATGCACTTGATCACTCGGGATTTGTTTAGTTTTCAGTTATTATTAATTATATTTTATTAATGATTAATGCAAATAATTTTGCAATAATGTATGATACTGCAATTAATTTTTATTTTAATATTGTATTACGTTCGAAAGTGTTTCCATGATGCCTAGGTATTGGAATAAAGAGATTTTGATTTAAATAAATTCATTTTTATTTTTCACTGTGTTTGAATGTACTTCTAATATTTTGAGAATATAATAATTCGAGAATATAATATTTTGCGAATGTAATAAAATGAGAATAAAGGTATTTAAAGGGTTTCTGGCCATCGGAACCAGGTGGTGTTACGGTAGTCTCAATAAATTCGGGCCCGCATTAATCCAACACACACTCTTCATCTTCCCAACCTTCAGCCTTCAGCCTTTTCCTAACTATGTTAGGGTCGGTTGCCAGTCTATCCGGATGCATCTGAATACTAGTATTTTACATGGAGCGACTGCCTATCTGACCTCCACAACCCGGTTATTGGGTAATACGATTCGCCTTGGTAAGACTGTTGTCAGACTTTTGGGCTTCAGACGACCCGTAAAGACTGTCAAAGATCCACGAATGACAGCCGGGACCAACGGCTTAACGTGCTTTCTGAGGCACGGAGGGGTCTTGGTATGTAAAGATGGTCACACGGATCAACCATGGCACGATCGACCCGTGAGGCTGTTATTACTTAGCCACAAGCCCTCTATTTACCACACACACACACTTGTGGAATAAATAAATGCCTTTGAAATGCAATCTGATCCAGTGAGAGATAGTGTTCAAGTAAATATACCACCTACCATTACTAGAAAAACAAACCCCGGTTAAGTTCTGGACGCGACACATCACGTGCACACGTGTGAAACTAATATACATGTGTATTGGTAGCACGTGTTTTATTACACAAATTAACGTGTGTTTTGCTTGATAGTATTCTGTTTTGGATTCTTCAGAGTTATGGCATTCTGAACTTTTAATCATATGAAGCAATAAATCGCTTGATTGTTTGGCGCAACCTATAATTAGTTCTTTTTAAGTTGTCATTTTTAGAACAGCCACAAAGATTCCTAAACTAAACTGGTAAACACGTGAAACAAAACGCATAAGACTACCTTATCAATTCTATTATAACAAATAGCTGGTAGCTGGTACATTCGAAAAATAATATTTAGATTTTTTTTAAAATGTCTTTAAAAAATCTAAATATTATTTTTTAAATCTAAATATATTATTGATAAGGTAGTCTTATGCGTTTTGTTTCACGTGTTTACCAGTTTAGTTTAGGAATCTTTGTGGCTGTTCTAAAAATGACAACTTAAAAAGAACTAATGACAATAATAATATTATAAAAATAATAAATTGTTCCATTGAAAAACCCAGAGGCTCAAGTGCGAATTCTAATGAAATGCTGCTTGTAGATGGATTTTGGAATATAACGGAAATTAAACAGGTAGTTGGAGGCAATTAAGTTCAAGTTTTAATATTGTGATCTTTTAATTAATCCATCAATAATAAAATAAAAACTGCAGTGCTCTGTAGAACAATAAAAAGCGAGTTAGAAGAAATTACCATTATTCTTAAATAAAATGTTGAAATTGCCTTCTATAAGTGCGTTTCTTCTTATTTTTTAAGAATTTAGTCCTCTTTCTTGGCAAAGTGTGTAGTAACTGTAGGATCCTTTCAGTATCTGCGAAATACAAATGCACATTGTAATTATTTAGATTACTTTTATGGGTGCTTATTTTTTGATTCTTCCACGTGTAAATTACAACATTGACTGAACATCATAATTGCTAAACGACGACAAATTCTACGAAGTTTCATCAATCTTAGTAAAAAGTTTTCTATGAACTGATTTTCTATTTAAACTTTTACACTACACGAAAATCAAAAAACGAGTTTTGCTGATAAAATCCCTTTCAGTATATATTTAAGGTAACTTAAAAATTGCCCTTGGTTTAAAAACTGTTTTTTCTATTCAGATTTGTGAATACCTACTGCAGGTGTTCATTCTTACTCACAATGAATGGAAGTACCTCTTAAGAATCTTTTGTACTTTAAAATACTACTTTATCTTTTTACGGTATCAAAAGGATTTTACTAAAGAAATGCGCTTTAAGCGTCTTTGAAAAATTGCGAAGAAGTCTACATTTTTCCTGCGACCTTTGTTAAAATGTTAGTAGCTAAAACAAAAAATATCGATTGTTATTTGGTTTATGACACAATATGTACCGTCAGCACGCACAGTATCACGAAAAAACTCGCCCCTTCTTCGGGCCCTCACTATGCTCAATTCTCTTCTGAGATCAACGCCGGGGTGACTTATTTGCCGGGAGATGGATAGATGTGTGTCGTGAATGTTTAAGTTTTTGTGAGAAGATGGATGAAAGTTAATTAGATAAATAAATAAAGTTTCTTTTTCACTTGATTACATTTTGTTTATTTTTTCAAGTGTTATTCTGTTTGTTAATTTTGTTATCGCTTTTACATATTTTTTTTTAAATTGTATTTTACATTTCAATTTGTAAATTGCTCTGTATAACGCATTGGGATTTTATTTTGTAATGTTCTTCATGTAAACTTAAATGAATAAATAGATATAAGAATGGTTAAAGGTTTTGTACAGCATAAGGGACTTACAAAGTATAATAACATGGTGTTGGTATAGACGCCAGCACATCAAGCTACTACAATCTGTCGATTTTTTTTTAATAATAGATTATAAACTTTACCGTTAAAGCATTAGTTTTAAGGTTGATTGGGAAAGGAGATGTTCCAAAATGTATGGACCTTGGGCCAGGTATATGTACACTATACACAAAAATAGGGAAATATACTTAAAACAATTCTCAATTCTCCAATTACTTTAAAATGGCTTAGTTTTCTGGTAAATCACAATGAATCAAACTTGAAATTGCAACACACAACAAAAACCCGTCACGTGGGGGGGTAAGCTGTCATTTTGATTGATTAATGACGTTTGACATGCATAATACCTACTCAAGAAGAGGACTGAAGTGACACTGTTGTGACAGCTGATAGTCCTCTTTCTAGGATCAATGATCAATCTATTTTTTACTGTCATTGTTTTTATGCACAGAGTAACTAAATCGATGAGACGCCATGTTGAAAGTCGATAAAAATAATTTAAAAATATCAATTCCTTACCACAACAGTATACATTTAATTAAATGAATTATCTGTATTTTTCCCAAACTACGGATTTTTCTTTCTTTTGAGAGGTAGTGTACACAGACCTGGCCCATTTTGAAACATCTCCTTTGACAGTTTCGGGTGGCTTGACCTGCTGGCTGTCTGTACAATGAATTGTTGGGTGAATCGCTGCTCTCCTAGTTAGATCACTGATAAATCTTATTTAGGAGAGACAGAAATGTAGTTATTAGCTTAAATTGGATTATTCTAAACTCCGTAGATGATATCTAAACATAATAAAATAAATATAAAAAGATCTGACGTTTTTTTTTTTATTGGGAAGTCAAGGATCGCTGTTAGTGTTATTACTTGAAGTATGTTCTATCGTGTTTAAAATATTGGTACCCATCACGTCTGTGAAGTTTACACAACAAAACACAGTTTTTCTAAATATTCGATATTTCAAGTGACTACAATAACTGCGGTCGATGACCCAACAAAAGAAGCTTCATATTGATTTATTTTTTTGTGTGGTCATGTTTAGATATCGATACCCATCGCGTATGCGGAGTTTAGCTAGCCAATTTAAAATAACCCTGTAACCGACTACCTACAGGATGTTAATAGAAACAGAATTGTTATCTGTGAGAGCTTATCATTGTTAAGCTTGAAAAGCCTTGTTTCTGTCTTTGTTCTGCTTATATCTTTATAGTTATTTATGCAAACGTACTCGTAGTATAAAAAGCGGTATTAAAACACGAGTGTGGGTTTATTACAGCGCTGTGGTAGTGAAACGCGCGTGCATGACAATGTTCTTTTTTTGAAATTCATAAAGATACCACAAATTGAGTAGTGGAATGTGGCTATTAGATGAGTAAGGAAGGGTTCGAAAAAGTAAAGGAGGTGCCTACATAGGGTGACTGGTACTCACGTGATTGTACTCATGATAAAAATCAACTTTTACTATGGGACCAAACCTGAAATCGTGAAAAGAAATCCGCTGTTCCCTGAATTTATGTTCGCATAACTCGTGATAACAAACTACTTTTACTATGAGATCAAAACTGAAAGCGCGGAAAAAAAATCAACGTTGCCTACATTACGTTCGCATAACTCGTGATAACAAACAACTTTTACTATGGAACCAAACCTGAAATCGCGAAAAAAAATCTGCTGCTCGCTACATTTATGTTCGCATAACTCATGGGAACAGCTGATTTTTTTCGCGATTTCAGGTTTGGTTTGGTTGTTTGTTATCATGAGTACATTCGGTCACCCTTTACATATATAAAAGAGTACTCTGTGGGAGTGGCATAATGAAATCTAGTACAACATTACACTCGTTTGGATGATATTATGGTTACTATGACACTGGTTGTTTTAATGTTGGCAATAAGCTAACTGCTTCAGAAACTTTTATAGAGGATTTATAGCATGGGGGTAGATAAAGATGACATTTCTCCTGTCAGATAATTTTTTCTGTTACATTTAGGAATTCCGTGAACAATATAAACTCATGGCTATAGTAAAAATTACGCACAGCCTCGCACATGAGCAAGGTGGTAGCGGGGCCGACTGATTATATCTCTTGAAAAGGTTGCCAATGTGCATCAATGATTTCTTTAACGTTGCGGCTATTTAAATAGACAGGCATACATGTCCATAATATTTATTATTTACTAGCGACCTGTCCCTGCTTCGCACGGTTTCGACGACTTGACAAAACTATATGTAAATTTAATATTATTATAGACATAACCCTTCCGGAATAGTTCTCTAAAATATTATGGTGAAAACCGCATCTAAATCCGTTGCGTAGATAAAAAGAACAACGTGGTCACATAGAGAGACACGAAAAGCGACATTAATTTATAATATGTATAGAAAAGAAAAATAAACTTGCAGCAACAAATGTAGCCATATTCAGCGTAGTGAATGGCCCGGCAGTGAACATAATAGAGCTGCGGAATTGTCCTCCCAGCAGAAGCATACTCCTGCGTATGCGCACGTTTTGAGACCACCACGCGCTGCCGTACACACTGTTGTCGGCTTGATTGCTCTGTAAAAAGTAATTCAAATTCGAATAATTGATTTATATATTAGCGCTAAGCATTATATTTAAAACATCATCCTAACTCTATCTACTTCAACCGAAACACAGAAATACAACGATAATTTATTTAGCGTTAAATCTAACTATGTACATTATTTACAAAGAATACATACTTCTTTGGTGCATGTGGGCCTAAGTGCTTAATTTGTTGACAATTCACTTATAACTTTAACCGATTTGGACTTATACGAAGAAAGTCATTCTCTGGGTGACTTGAAAATAACTTGGCTCAAGGACAGATGAGTCAAAACTTGAACTTTTCAACCCCAGTATAAATAAGACATTAAGGCGACGATAATCGACTTTTAATGATTTTAAACCGACGGTCGCGTAAAAACGAGTAGTGGTATAATAACTTAACACGTTTAACGCACGTGCGTTTTTTCGTTTTTCCATTTGGGCATACGACCGCAAGCTGGAGATCATTTCAAACGTGTCTATGGAGCCGTCGGACAAATTTTCTAAGCAAATCTCGGTGTGTAACGTCACCCCCATGGCCCTGTAGATTAATGCAGTTCAGTTGATTTTCATGTAAACATCAAACCTAAAAATATTTCAAATTTTCTAAGCCACATTTTCAATGTAGGGAAAATATAAGATGGCGTTAAATTATGCTATAACGCCTAAATCAGTTTGGATAAATTTTGATAGTACAATTTTTTTAAATATAGTATTTAGTCATAAAAATTTACATTATAGAATATCAATTTTTATGAGTGTCTATTAAAAAAATTGTAATTTGATTTAAAAGTAATAAAACAATCGCGAAAAACCTGTAGAAATGCGACATTGCCAGCCTGCGTGGGATAAGCGCTCTTAAGGTGAAAGCGCCAAGGTAGTTAAATTCAAATTTTCTTACATTTTTGCAATTTGCAAGTCAGTATTATAATTGTTTAAGAATCAATATTTTTTTTATTATTTATTATCTTTAAGATAACAAGGCCAAGTATATCACCTCATGGAATCTTTACTACCACAAGAGATGAGCCAAAATTTCTTCAGATTTATTTTGTATCAGACTACAGTCAACAAACTAATATCAAGGACAAACTTTTTCGGTAGCGGGCGTAAAGAGTGCGAGTTGCTTTTGCACGGTCAGTTATACGGGGCTCTTTCCCTCATAAGTACCTAATTCAAATAATTTATATACGCAAATTCCTGGAAATTCGACTTCTAATCTACCTACAGAGAAGCGTAGAGGTACATTAGCATTGGTACGTAGGTCATTTTCGAATAAGTCTATAACCTGCCCAAACTACAAATACCAAAACAATGGTGTAAATTGTCATACGTACTAATGAACAGACGTCATGTTGCGTTTTATAATAACAGGCTGACATAGATCGAAGTCACGCGGACGAAGTCGCGGGCACAGCTACATATATTTTTTCCAAATCATTAACACTACTTACCACTACATTCAGTTTAAAATCATTAAAAGGCGGTTATCGCTGCCTTAAGTGCACAGTTCCCGAAAGCAATTTCATTAGCTGCCCTAACATTTCTGCACTTTTTTATTACATCAGAGGCACATATTACTATGTGGGACATAATATCAAAATGTTCACTAACCAAATACAATACATCGTTGCTATGCCAGCAATATAAAAATAGTTGCGCTATGAGTGCCACGACATATTCAGCGACCCAAATTCGCTGCATATTGCCCGTGCCTTCCTGAAAATTGAAATACATACAAGAAGTTTTGTAGCTTTATTCACAAAGCTAAAACTACATATAAATAAAAGGGTCCTTCACTGTTAGCTCAGGGTGGAATGAGTGGACCGTATTTTAGGGGCAATGGTTTATTGCCGTTCTCATTTATAGAAATAAGAATAAAACCCCGGAGAAACAATTAATTATTGAGTTAAATCAAGAATCACAAGCACAAAGCTCAAGCTCCGGTCAAAAAGCTGGGGATCCTAAACAGAGTGAAGCGATACTTTACGCCTTTTTTTTTGGATGAGAAATCATCAAATAACTTCTCCCGCTCTGGGTGGAGCGGGAGGGCGTGTCTGACTTCTACTGACTAAACCCCACCCGTATTCCTTCAGTTGCCTGTGTCAGGGCCACGGTAACTCTTTCGAACAACCCGCAACCCTGGCGGGCATCGGCCCTAGCGGACCCCTTCAGCTAGTGCTACATCTCTTTAAGGCGCGCGTGGAACACAACGCGCCGTCGACCCGGGCCTGGTCCTTACCGGACGGCGAGCTACCCATTGCTCGCCATCCGCAAGCCCGCGCCTACGGTGGCCGGGAATCGGTTAGATACTTTACGCCTGAACAGCTTTTGATCGTTCATAAAGCACAAGTCCGTTCCTGCATGGAGTATTGAGCCTTTGGGATGGCTCAGCAAAATACCAAATTGCTGCGCTTGACTCAGTGGCACGCAGAGCTAAGAGGCTCATTGTTGTAAAACTGGTGGATGCCAAGCTTCACAGCTTAGCTCATCGCAACATAGTTGCCTGCTTGTCGGTCTCTGTCACCTCTTTTTAAGAGCAAACCCATCTCAAATAATAAAAACAAAGAAGAGCTGCGCCTCAAGTTGCTGATGACGCGTTTATCACGCCGCCTGCTCATTCAGACCGCGCGCAAGGGTGGGTTTGATTGGATTTAGCAAACAATCACGACATAGACATTAAAACAACACAAAATCATTATTCAAATTCCCAAATCGCAGCAGCAGCAACAAAAAAATCTAAACAATGTCATCAGAATAATTCAAGCCAGTCAATATCCCCGTAAACAAAAATATGTCAACAAAACGCAGGAGAATTGTCAATTTGTTAACAAAATGTCCGCGACGTCCGCGTTGTCACCCAATTTGAAACTCCATTTGCACGCTTCACAACGCACGAGTGAGCGTGTGGGTGTGCTCTACTCTCGATATGCCACCATATGACAATTTTCCAACATAAAATGATCCTTATAGCCTATGTTAGACATTAAATCCATACAAAAAGGGATGTTTTTTCCATAATTACAGATATTAAATTACAATGTGAATGTATTTTGTTATTAATTTACTTTAGTATATGTATATGTACAATCAAAATTGTCCTTTTGAATAAGTTTCAAGCAATAGGGTTCATCCTAAAGGATGAACCCTATTGCTTGTTGTTGTTGAACTCATAACCGTTTAAAATGTATTAATGAAAAACGATGGATTTTCTGGGTTTCTCTCGTAAAAGCTGGCCCAAACATTATTATTTCATATCTTTCTTACTACACATTCAGATACTTCTTTCTCTTTCTTGCACATACTATTTTTTGTCACTTTTTCAGTTTGTAATATAATAAGCGTGTGAGGCGTGCATTTTTGGATTTTCCAAATTCGGTCTTTCTACTTTTTGATATTTGCACAACTGACTTTGACTCTGCGAATTACCGTTTTCATACAATATAAACACATACAAACTCACATCTTCATTCAATGGGGTGGTAGGCAGAAACTTCAGAACGCCACCTGTTGTTACGTTCCCTACATACTGGTATTGTTGGGTACGCAGATGACAGTACAGTTTCAGAGAGATACTTGTCCAGCGCAAAAACCAGCGGGGCTGAAGTTCGTTCCTTGAGAGAGGCCATGGTAGAGCGGACAGATTTGACCTTAAGCTTTGTCTCCCAGTGGGGTGATGATAATCTGGTCTCTTTTAACGCCACCAAAATGCAGGCGTGTCTTTTTACCGCTAAAAAGAGTCGTTTCGCCCAAACTCCTACTTTTCGGGGTACATCTGTTCCTGTAACTGATCGACTTGAGCTCCTAGGCATGGAGTTGACATCTGGTCTCAACTTCGGCGCCACCATCGAGTACAAGGCCCAAACTGCGGCCAAGAAACTGGGCATCCTAAATAGGGTGAAGCGGTACTTTACGCCTGGACAGCTTTTAACCCTTTACAAAGCGCAAGTCCGATCCTGCATGGAGTATTGCAGTCACCTTTGGGATGGATCAGCTAAGTACCAACTAGCCGCGCTTGACTCGGTGGAACGCAGACCTAAGAGGCTCATTGGCGACGTAAAACTGGTGGATGCCAAGCTTCATAGCTTGGCTCATCGCCGCAAGGTTGCCTGCTTATCGGTCTTCTACAGATTGTACTTCGGAGAGTGTGCCCGAGAACTCCACGACCTCATTCCACCGGCCCCCTTCTACCACCGGACATCTAGACGCACTGCCAGTTACCATCCCTACCTGGTTGCTATTCCACCAATTCGCACTAAGCGCTTCCAAATGTCTTTTATAATGCGCACAGCAAAAGAGTGGAACTCACTACCTGCGTCTGTGTTTCCGAACGTATACAACCCTAATCTCTTCAAAGTGAGAGTGAACAGGCTTCTTCTGGGTAAGCTCACTCCATCGTCGACTTTGTCTCTGTCACCTCTGACCTAGACTAAAGTCAAGAGCAAACCCATCACAAATAAAAAAAAAAAAAAAATACACGTACCGTTAAACCAACACTAAAATCTGTAAGGTATCTATCTATACATATAAGTAAAACCGTCGAACAGTTAAAATATTTAACTGTTCGCCGGTTTTACTTTAAAACTATAAACACAAAAGTTTTTTAGCAATATACAACAAGTAGCGGAATTACCTACTTGGTACGCAAATTATTTTCAAAGGAGATGTTCCAAAATGTATGGACCTTAGGCCAGGTACGTGTACATTATACATAAAAATAGGGAAATATACGTATTTAAAACAGTCCAATTAAAAATGGCGTTGTTTGCTGGTAAACTACAATTAATATTTCACTTGAAATTGCAAAACACAACAAAAACCCGTCATGGGGGTAAGCTGCCATTTTGATTGATTAATGATGTTTGACATGTTTAATACTCAAGAAGAGGACAGAAGTGACACTGTTGTGACAGGTGACAGTCCTCTTTCTATGATCAATGGTCGATCTATTGTTTACTGTCATCGTTTTTATGCACAGAGTAACTAAATCGGTGAGACGCCATGTGGAAGTCGATAAAAATAATTGATAAATATCAATTTCCTACCACAACAGTATTCTGTATTTTTCCCGAATTCTACGAATTTTTCTCTCTTTTTTGAGGTAGTGTACACAGACCTGGCCCATTTTGAAACATCTCTTTTATACAATTATCTATTAGATGCATGAGATTACAAAATAGATATAATACTAGAACGTTAAAAGGTCTTACCGTAGTTAATTGTACAACACTGGCACAAATCATAAGAGAACAGATGATGACATACATAAACATTACGGGAGATAGCAAAGAATTCAATTCTGATGAAAATCTGAAAAATAGACCAAAAATAATGATTTAGGTACGTTATGCAAGAGTCGAAATATAAAATTAATCTTCGATTTAATTCTTTTTGTAAACTGTCGCAGTACTTCTAGACGAACAATCAATTCCGAACGAAACCTGTGATCTGTCAGTCGGTCTAAATAAATACAAAAACGAATCTTACCTAAAACTCAGATTAATACAGATGGGACACTCCGCAGTTTTGGTATGAAGCTACAAGTACGCGGCGGGCTCGACTTGTCGGGCCATTTCAGTGCGGGCTGCCACGCACCGGCCGGCTCGCCCTGTTAGTTTGATACTCACTCACACGCCGCGTCGTAAAAGAAGACAACCCAAACGAGTCAGAAGGTATAAGAGTTACGCGATAGAAAGAGAGGCAACTTGTGGGTGAATATAACTGTAGGTAATAAGCGTTGTGCGACCTGAATTTCCTTTAGTCGCTTTTTATTTAAATGCTTTTGCGGAATGTCCCATCTGTAATAATCTGTGCCTAAAATTTAAGGATAGAAATTATAAATTGTACTTAAAATATATCCTTGATTTTATATGCTAGCTTTTGACCGCAGCGTGTGGATGTCGGGAATTATCACAGGGGAACGTATTACCGGAATAAAAAATATCCTGAACCAGGCCATGGCCTATCCGCATGCTTTTCATCCAAATCTGTTCAGCCGTTAAGGCGTGAAAAAGGCGGAAAAGGTAAAAAATAGAAAAATAATAAATTCAAATAATCTTTTTATACGTACAACACGTTTTTTTATGATTCCAAGGCCCGCTTGCACCAAAAACCATAATTACTGTAGGTAATGATGGTTTTTGGTGCAAGCGCTGAACATATATTTAAAACATCATTCCATCCCTGATAACTTCAAACCATTTTATTGACAGAAATAGAACAATGTTTTAAAATCGTCCAGCGCTTGACGTATTTAGTGATTTGTGGTGCTAGTGGGTCTAAATGTCTAACTTATAAATAATAATTATTCATTTTAATATGATCACCATTAATATGAAAAACACTAATGTACATTAGCGTTTTTCATATTAATGGTGATCGTTAACCAAGCTATTTTATGGCTTAAGATTGTAATAACTTTTGGCTGAGTGGACCGATTTTAATGAATCCGATCCTTCCAATCCTTTAAACCTCTTAAAAACAAAACACAAAAATATCAATATTACATGTCAATTTTAAAGTCATCCCCTATTTTACCCTCTTGGGGGATGGATTTTACAAAACCGCTGAAACACAAAATTTTTTATTTCTTACCAAAAGCTTAACGAAATGCTGGTTTCCCTCGTGGAGCAATATAAACTCCTTGGTCAATATTGATCGTCTAATGTAAAGAAGAAACTAAGTTGTCAGGATTGATTGTGTCATTGTATCAATATATTGAATTTTGTTAAATAAAACCTATATACTACGGGTAATTCTTTACTATAATATATTTAATAAAATAGAAAAATATCTACGACCAGAACGTTTCGACGGAGACCCGTCCTCAAGCGAAGATCTGTCCCCTCAATGGAAAAGCGTACCTATGCTACACAGCTACAGCTATATATGTGTATATCTACGAACGAGAAAACAATTGCAAAGGAGACTAAATTCCGATTACAACACCTAGCGTCTGCGGATGGTCTCGCTTTTCCCGACCTTCCGACCCTCCCGAGCTAAATCCAACCTTCCAAAACGTTTCGGCTCCCCAGTTGATAGCAGCCGTGACCTCCTTCCGAAGTGGTTCGGCCGGCGGCCTCGACGGCCTGACTACACAACATCTAAAGGATTTACTGAGTTCAGGCGCTGGGGATGTTGGTGAGTCGCTTTTGAAAGAGCTTGTGGCCCTAACCTCGAGACCGTCATCGATATTTTATACGGGGCTAATATAGGTGCCCTGCGTAATAAGGATGGCGGCATTCGTCCCAACGCCGTTGGGTGCACCTACAGGCAGCCAACATGCTGTAAGCTGTGCCCTGATTAACCTCAAGCTTACCGGTGGTGTGAACGAGGCCGTCATCGATATCTTATAGAGGGCTAACCTATGTGCCCTGCATAATAAGGATGGCGGCATTCGTCCCAACGCCGTTAGGTGCATCTACAGGCAGCCAACATGCTGTAACCTGTATAGCGAATAGCTTACAGTTAAATTTCAACCCCTGTAGCTTGGTTTTGGCTCGAAAGGGGGCGGTAAGGCTGCCGTGCATGCCCTTTCCACATTTTTAAACTCCAAGAAACTTCAACAAAGGTGAGGTCATTCCCAAGGTTGACGTTAAGAACGCCTTAACTCTATCAACAGGGACACTTTGCTGGCTGAAGTCAAAAAGGAACTACCCGAAATTTATGGTTTTATGTGGCAATGTTATAGGTATCCTACTAAATTATTATACAAGGACAATGTTTTGGAATCTACAGTAGGATGCGATGTAGGGATGTTAATTAGAAAGAAAGAAAGAAAGAAAACATATTTATTCGGTACATGCCATAAGTGCACACAACAACCAAATATAAAAATATAATAATAAAATTTAAAAAAAAAACAAAGAAAAAAAAATCTTAACTCTATACAATAAAAAGCTTAAAACTAGACAGAGCAAAAAGTGACAATAATGTGTGTCTCACGGCTGTGTCAAATAGGCTCAGTTCAGCAAACTGCCTAATTGTAGAGGAGTTCTCCTAGTAAGAACCAGGAGAACTGGAGCTGATGGTGAAGTCCCCGTGAAATCCGTGAAACCCGTTGAGTAGTTCCGTGGCCATCTGTGGTCTTCATTATCAGTTCCACTTCACCAAATGGTGCTTTACGAGAGTAAATGCAGGAGTTACTATAAAAAATATCCAAATTGCTATAGGTGTGCCTATAAAATTTGAGGGTTGCCCTCGACTTCCATGAGATCCTCTGGGACCACCTCGAGGGCATATACCCTTTCAAACAAAAAAAAATTATTTCCGAAATCGGTCCACAAATGACGGAGAATCGGTGTACATACATAAAAATATATACATATATATGCGACGAATTGCTAACCTCCTCCTTTTTTTTAAGTCGGTTAAAAACTCGTCAAACAGCAATTTAAATCTATTGGCCTGGACCAATAACCCATCAAAGTGGGATTTTTTCCATTCTGACATTACCGTCAGGCAACTGATCGTAGAGAAGTTTAATGCAATCGCCCCAAAAATCAAAATTTTAGAAAAAAGTTTCCTGTACCTCCTAGGTGGTTCTCCAATTTTAGAAGACAGCTTTTCTCCTTTTATCGACGATAAAATCGAAACTTCAACGACATTTCGGACAGACTCTCCAAAATAAACTTTTTTTTTTTTGAGTGCCCCAGGCGCTCCAAGTATGAAGCCTATGCCAGAAAAGGCGCCGAATAGGGCTGATGAGGAGAGTTTCGTGACAGTGCAAAGGAGGAAGCGCCGGTCGCGAACCAACAAGAACCGCTGCGGCAAAGCTCCTACGAAGGCAGAAGTGAGCTTGCGTGCCGCTAAACCGAATACACCGGTGTACATCTCCCGCCTGCACTAAAGCACTAAGACGGAGGACATCATGGAGTACGTGCGCCAGAAGACAAGGTACATGCCGAGGGTGCAGTAACTGATAATAATAGATCTGCATATATTCTTTGGTGAACGTATTGTAGTTTGTTATAATCGACGTTCGTTTCTTCTCTCTACAGAACTCTGATTTCTATAGTCGTTTTTTCTGAATACAACTCGGGCGTGTTGACTGTCCTGATTGGTATGTATCTCCTTCAAAGACTTTTATTATGTTTTAGAATCCTAGCGATTACTTGGTACATTATTCCATCTTTTTTCGTGTAGGAAATTACCAAGCCTTTTTGGCTTTAGCTTTTGGCCTAGAGACCTAAACAACAACATCGGTAGGCTCAAGAACGGCGGGCAATTGGGTGAAATCAAAACCCCACATCTGCACTCTACGCAAGGCCAGCTGGGTTATTATTTAATACTCACATCTGCACTCTACGCAAAGCCATCTGGGTTATTCTTTAATCCGCACCTCCGCACTCAACGACGGGCCAGTTTTGGATGATTTAAAAATCCCCACAATCTCCAATCTACGCCAGGACCGACAGCTAACCCATTTTTTATTTTATCTTAAAAACTATATTAATTAGCAATATTAAATTTGGATGTTCCTTTAATATCGCTAATATCGCTAATTAATATAGTTTAAGAGACGGTAGAATATAAATGGTTATCAACCTTCATAATAAATATCAATCCGCTTGTTTTGACTCCCTAATCAAGGAGAGGACACCACATTTTAGTCGGTTCCGAAACGCAAGATGCAACTTTCCATAAAAATGTCTGAATAATTTATATTCACACGAAGAATTCGGTAATTTGGTTTCCGTTTTTTTTTTTAATATACCTCAACCGTTTGTTTTTTTTATATACACAATCAAATTTAAAACGTTTTTGGAAGTGGTTTTAAATAGTTTTTGTTATTATTATTTCTAACACTACAATAGGCACTATGCTGGGTGACACCACCTTCTCGCTCGCTACCTGTCTGTGTCTGGGCACTCCTTGCGTGCACAGACCCAGATAGCACGGCACGCCAGCTTCAATAGCACCATCCGTCGTGCTCTTCTCGCCGCCGGGGTGCCATGGCTTGGCACTCGATGATGGGAAGAGACCAGACGGAATTACCATAATGCCTTGGAAGGTAGGTAGGCCTTTGGTGTGGGATTTAACGTGTGTCGACACTCTTACGCCATCCCATCTTTCTAGTGCTGAGGCGGCTGCTGTGGGTGCAGAAAAACAAACGGCGCAAATACTCCAATATTATTGTCAGTTATATGTTCGAGCCGTTTGGGGTTGAAACACGGTCCGAGTGCCCTTTTAGTTTTTCGAGACATCGCCAAGCGGCTGGTTGACTCTTCACGTGACCAGAGGGCTGGCCTATTTTTTGGCCAAAGAATAATCATTGCCATATAACGTGGCAATGCTGCCAGTTTTTTGGGAACTTTTCCTGTTGTCAGCGATCTAAATAATTCAAGTTTTATTTTATGTTAAAAGATCGCTATTCTTTCTTTATTAAAATAATTCCAAAATTTTTGTGAATTCTATGATAAAGGAGCGTGCGCAGGGAGTGGTACAGAGCGAGACTCAGCGGCGGGACAAAGAAGGGCGGATGGGTCAAGGTCGTTTGATCGGGCTAAAGAGGCTTTCGGGAAGACCAATTTTTTATACGAGCTACGTATACTTCTTCATGCCAACACTTGCACGGGTGTAATGCTAAAGAATGATAACACTGATCATGTGTTGGATCAAAAATATGAATTTACAATGTGACTACCCAAAAGCTTCTTTATCACAACACCCCCGTGCGAGTGTCGGCTTGGAGAAGCATTTGTAAACACACGGTTTGCACATTGATAATAATTGAATGCAAAGTAATGATTTATATGAGTTAATTATAAACACTTGATCTTTGAAATAAAAAGTAAACTAAAGACAAAACTTACTTCACCATGTACAAATGATGCAAATGACACTCCTTAATCCTCTTCACGGCTTCATCATAATTAACTGGCTCATTACCATCGCCAAACAGATTTTCGCAATTCACAGATAGTACTTTCAGTTGTCCAGCAAAAAACGTCATTATTACTACAGCAGCAGAGTCAAAATTCGCCACGACGGTACCTCCGTAGAAACAAGCAAACATCTGGTAAAAAGTAGCAACCCAGAAACCGAAGCCTCTAGTTCTGTCACAAGGAATCCAAGAGCTCATTATCTCTGGGTATGGTGCAGATCCGTTCCTTACACTCTCTCGAAGGGTAGGAGACGACCAGTAAATGAGGAGAGGTGCCAGGATAACAATAAAAACTGTGGCTGTTACTAAACACCAGTAAAGGTATGTGACTCTTCTAGCATATTTTACATATTCGAATATGATATTGTTGACTGTCTTGTCTTTCTTTGACAGTTGCGACTTTTCTGTTTCGGATACATATTCAATGATTTTTTTCCAAGAATTTTGCCAGAACACTAAATTGCAAGCTTTGATAACGCAAACTGTGCTCAGCATACTTAAGGACAGATTTCTCATTGCCATTTCCAGATTCTTCCTGATAATCCAAAGCTCTATGTATTGGGATAGCACGAAAAGAAATGCAGCGAAATGAACCAATTTATAGAAAAAGCTTTTTACGCGACTTTTTTGCCATAGACCCCCATATCGAAGGGCCAAAACCGTTGGCCCTAATAATGGATTGTTTGGGTCTTCCAATCGATTAAGGCATTTAAATACCATTTCGGTGCACTAACAAACAAATGGTTTCAGGATATGGCAGAAATAAAATGTATTTTTTCGTAATATTCCCTTGGTACTCTTGCAAGCGAATTCATTATTTATTTATGTTGGCATTACTAAGTTCATCCTCCGATGTGACTTGAATTCAATTAATTTTAGAAGATGTTGTTGGGTTAGTTATTTTAGCCACGGTTAAAGGGCAAGGTTGAAGGACTGATGTTTAGATTGAGTTTAGAAGAATCTTGAAATTGTGTAATTAAACTTGAAATATGAGCTTCAATGAAATTTTAACTATTACATCCGACACATTTTTAATGAAACACATTTCAGTATTAGTCCCAAAACGTATAAAATATGAAGTAGCAACTGACCTCCGTATTTCATGAGTTGATGAGTTGATAGAGTACCAAGCTACGAGTATAGCGACCGCAAATTGCAGCAGTTTTTATTTCGAAAACTACAGAATGAATGAAAACCCACTACTTTGAATGCAGATTCTAGACGAGTTTTAACCAAGTCTTTTGTGTGAAATACAACTTCCAAAATATTAAAAAAATGTTAAAACATCTAACGCTATCTATAGTGCAATTTTCTTTATTAAGATTTGCTATCAGACATAGTCGATAAAAAAAATTGTATTATTTTTATGTTATATATTTTTGCTATGATAAAGTTCTTTATTCGGTACATTGTAAATTCGCTATTTTCTTACACTTTGAGCCCTTTACGACCATTACAGATAGCAAGTAACATAAACAAATTATTCTTACCATGTTTACCTTTTACTACTTTCGTTTAGATAAAACCACACTTTTATAATGAACAAACAGCCACACACGTCTATAGATAATTTACGTGGCTTGGGCGGGCAGATGTCAAACAAATTGCTGCTTTGCATATAAAATAAAGCATACTATTTATTATGGCATCTTTTTACTCTGTGACAACTGACTATTTCGCTCTCTAAAATTGTATTGGTTTTGCGAATGTGGCAGGGTAATTGTAGGCTTGCGACGTCAAGTTTGATGGAATAGCAGTCAGAACTTTTTGTTCTTCCTACGCAGCTACGTATTCCAGGGCCTCAAGTCTGCTATTACAATAGTATCAGAATGGTCTGTCATTGATTTCATAATTGTTGATTTTGACAAGTTTGGTAATCTACTAATATAATGGCGTCATTATGACTTTCCAATGGTCAACCACTGACACTCCATTGAAAGACATGGCTTAAAATGATATTATAATTAGCGTTATGACGTATGCGGTAATCTTTTTTTTTTTTTTTTTTTATTTGTGATGGGTTTGCTCTTGACTCTAGTCTAGGTCAGAGGTGACAGAGACAAAGTCGACGATGGAGTGAGCTTACCCAGAAGAAGCCTGTTCACTCTCACTTTGAAGAGATTAGGGTTGTATACGTTCGGAAACACAGACGCAGGTAGTGAGTTCCACTCTTTTGCTGTGCGCATTATAAAAGACATTTGGAAGCGCTTAGTGCGAATTGGTGGAATAGCAACCAGGTAGGGATGATAACTGGCAGTGCGTCTAGATGTCCGGTGGTAGAAGGGGGCCGGTGGAATGAGGTCGTGGAGTTCTCGGGCACACTCTCCGAAGTACAATCTGTAGAAGACCGACAAGCAGGCAACCTTGCGGCGATGAGCCAAGCAATGAAGCTTGGCATCCACCAGTTTTACGTCGCCAATGAGCCTCTTAGCTCTGCGTTCCACCGAGTCAAGCGCGGCTAGTTGGTACTTAGCTGATCCATCCCAAAGGTGACTGCAATACTCCATGCAGGATCGGACTTGCGCTTTGTAAAGGGTTAAAAGCTGTCCAGGCGTAAAGCATCGCTTCACCCTATTTAGGATGCCCAGTTTCTTGGCCGCAGTTTGGGCCTTGTACTCGATGGTGGCGCCGAAGTTGAGACCAGATGTCAACTCCATGCCTAGGAGCTCAAGTCGATCAGTTACAGGAACAGATGTACCTCGAAAAGTAGGAGTTAGGGCGAAACGACTCTTTTTAGCGGTAAAAAGACACGCCTGCGTTTTGGTGGCGTTAAAAGAGACCAGATTATCATCACCCCACTGGGAGACAAAGCTTAAGGTCAAATCTGTCCGCTCTACCATGGCCTCTCTCAAGGAACGAACTTCAGCCCCGCTGGTTTTTGCGCTGGACAAGTATCTCTCTGAAACTGTACTGTCATCTGCGTACCCAACAATACCAGGCCGAAGCAGGTCATTGATGTGCAGCAGGAAAAGAGTTGCAGAGAGAACAGACCCCTGAGGAACTCCGGCATCAATAGCCATAAGGTCAGAAGAGCAGCCATCAACAACTACTCTAATCGACCGTTCACTAAGGAAATCTGATATCCAGCTACAAAAATCAGCTGGGATGCCATAAGCAGGAAGCTTGCTGAGCAGAGCAGCGTGCCAGACCCTGTCAAAGGCCTTCGAGATGTCAAGCGATACAGCCAGTGCTTCGCCGTGTTTCTCGATGGCTTCGCCAAAGCAGTGCGTGACATACACAAGAAGATCGCCAGTTGACCGTCCCCGGCGAAAGCCATATTGACGGTCACTGAGGAGATCATTGTCTTCAAGGTAGTTCAGCAACTTATTGTTCAGTACCCTTTCCAAAACTTTGCACAGAATGGAGGTAATGGCGATCGGACGGTAATGGGCAGGGTCTGCACGGTCGCCTTTTTTGGGCACTGGTTGTACATTTGCAAGCTTCCAGGATTTCGGCACCGTTCTTTTTTCAAGAGAGAGGCGGAACAAACGTGTCAATACAGGAGACAGTTCAGGCGCACACTGCCTCAACACTCTCGCTGGAATGCCGTCAGGCCCGCTGGCCTTGTTCACGTCTAGACTGCACAATACTCTTCGGACCTCTTTAATGTGTACTGCGATCTCCGGCATCGAGGAGTCACAATGAGGTACAGTAGGTGGTTGCTTTGAGCCAGCGTCCAGACGTGAATTGCTTGCGAAGAGAGATGCAAATAAATTTGCCTTCTCAGTTGCAGAGTGAGCCAGCGACCCATCAGGTTTCAACATAGGAGGTAAAGTGGGACGACAGAAATTCGTTTCAACCGCTTTAGACAGGGACCAGAACTGTTTACTACCCGGAGGGTGCGAAGCCAGCCTGGCCCCGATATGTCCGACATGGTCAAAACGTGCCCTACGCAAAACCCGCTTGCAGAACTTGGCGGCAGAATTAAAGGCTCTCTTCTTCGCGCGAACCCTGCGCGCTCTAACTTTGCGGTCGCGGGCCTTGACCCAGGCTTGGTAGGCAGTCTCTTTTCGGGCCTCAGCGTGGGCACATTCTGCATTATACCAAGGCCGGGATTTGTGACCGAGCGGGATGTCGGAGAATGGAATAAAATATTCCATCCCCTGCCGAATCACGTCCGCAACCGCGTCAGCACAGCGCGAGGGGTCACCCGAGGAAAAGCATACTTGCCGCCATGGATAAGACGCAAAAAAGTGCCGCATCTCATCCCAGTCTGCTGACCCGTATCGCCATACTCGCCTCGTGCCTCTAGGGCTCTCATCGTGAGGAGAGCAGGTTGATATGGATTTCACCAGACAGTGGTCAGACGTTCCCAGCGGGGCTGAGACCGATACTGAATGACTGTCCGGATCAGATGCCAGCAGAAGGTCCAAGCAATTGGGTGTATGGCCGTCAACATCCGGTACCCGCGTTGCCACATTCACCATCTGGGTTAGATCTAGCGTTAAAGCAAAATTGCGCGCCTCCAAGCCAGCATGGTCAGTTTTCTGGTATGGGAACAACCATTCTTTATGATGGGCGTTGAAGTCCCCCAGAAAAATGAGCTTCGCCGTTGGGTACCGTTGCTGGGCTACGTCAGTCGACTCCACGAGGAAATTAAAGAGCGCTGTTGTCTCCTGGTCAGCGCTATGCGATCGGTAGATGCCGATGTAGAGAGATTTCTCCACGCCAGTATCCACAAGTAGCCATATGGCAGAGAAACCCGATTTCTCAAAGCAACGGAGACGACGACAACAAATGTCATCGCGGACGTACACACAGACCCCAGCTTGCTTCTTGAACTTGTGTTCAAGAGAGTACCCCGGGTAGTTGAGGTACGCCACGTCCGACGGGGTTGTTATCTTCGTCTCCGTTAGGAAAAACAGGTGCGGCTTCTCGGTCTCAAGGTGGTGATGAACCGAATCGAGATTGGAGTGCAACCCCCTGATATTAGTGAGGTGCACTTTTAGTGGGAGGAAGTGCAGCCGTTGTTTTACCCTATTTTTCTTCGCTTTGTGTGTCATATGAGTGGAGTTGTTGGGGGAAAAAGTCGACTTGTCGAGGCGCCGCTCAGTGATCCAAGTGGAACACTAGAGCCAACCAAACCTACGGGGAACTCATCTGGAGACTGCGGGGACGCCCGAACCCCCCCGGATATGGCCACCGGGTCCTCCCATCCAGTCGCCGGCTGGCACGGTGGAGCATACCGGGATTTTTCGCGAGTTGGCGGGGCAGCCTTTGGCACGTGGCTGGCGTGCTACTTGGGCCCCCTACTGACTGCGGTCGGCCAACGGCTGGCACCGTGCTTCGGATCCCGCTACCCTCCAAAATGAGTTACCCGGCTAGCTGACTCAGAGACCACAACTGGTGCCAAACAGCGCAACTGACAATCTCCTTCTCCCCCAAAGGCACTGGCACTCCCACACACCGACGGAACACAGCAAGCTGCTTGGCGCCAGACTCCGGTGGGATGGTGGTCGCGAGCCAGGCGGCCCCTTGCGGAGCCTACCACCGCTAAGTGGGATCGTTCAGCCGTACCACAGGCAAGCCTGTGGTGCCGTTGCCCGGGGTGGACCACTAGGAGGTAGATCCCAAAACCACCCCACCATCTGCTAAAATTTTGACAGTTTCTTTGATCAGTACCACGATTCTATTACGAAACCACTGACCTACCAATGATCGACCATTATGAATTTAGCAGATTACGAACTTTTAGCAAAATGACAATGGGATCGTGTTGGAATGACGATTTTTTTTTTAAATAGCAGACTTGGGGCCCTGGTATTGCTATTTTATACAAGTGTTTTAAAAAGCTGATGTTTCAAGCTTTAACGAGGGCTTGATATTAATACTCTCGTAAGCACTCTGGGAAACACTTATGTTGTAAAATCCCTGCTCATAAAGAGATCGTTATTCTGAGCATAAAAGGGTTTGTATTTCTTCGATATTAAATCTCACAGGACATGAATTAAACACAGAAATCAGTATGATAATTTAATTAAGACGACAAGGCTTGCCAAAAATGTAATGTTACAGAAAAAGGGTACACGAGTTCTAACAGACTACGTAGGTAGAAATTTCGCTATCTCTGAAATACAATTTGTACGTATTACAATTATGCCAACTGAAGTGATGTTAACCCAAATATTCCGAATATCTAATTAGGACATAACATACACAAATAAATTATTAAATTAAACCAAAAACGTCGTAGTTCACTGTACTTGTAAACAAGCAAATGTATTCATTAATCAGTATTTGTGTATCATAAATCGAATTGTGTTAAGAACAATGTGGAATATTGCGTTGCTTGGTGAAAATCTTATTAATTAATCCTCTTGAATCTGCGAGAATAGCGTAAAGAAACTGTAGGACCCTTTCATGATCTGTAATTATCAAAATAAAGTGATTTAAGTATCAATACAACAATAAAGTAATTAAAGAAGTAGCTTAACAAAAAGACAAGAATCTTGCCTAAAATTAAAAGCTTTGGTTTTCTAGGAAAGCAGTTCTGTCATATTTTATAACGGTCATGAAAATATGCCATTTTCACCAGTATTTGACATTAAGTTGTCAAAAATCGCTCTGTATTTGGAAAGTCATTATAGTGTGACCGTTCACTGGTTTCTTAGGAAACCAAACTTTTAGAGACGCATAGGATCCGCATCCTATGATAAAATAAATGGTCAAAAATTTCACGGTTAGGTTTTGAATCAGGGAGTCACTGGTGCAATTCAATTTAATCAAGGAAACCAGGTATTAAGGCACCATACTAAGTATATGATGACATCGAGAGAGAACGGAGGGCGCTGGCAGTGCGGGCGAACATGATGGCTTGCAGGTTTGCACGTTGTTCGACGGAAGTCAAAATTACACTTTTTAGATCGTATTTATTGTAAATCATTCTACACGTGCAGCCTGTGGGCCGACTATACTCAAAAGTCTTACAGTGCCCTCCGAGTCTAATTTAATAATGCGTTCAGTGTGCTGATGGGGCTGCGGCGATTCTGTAGTGCATCAGGGATGTTTGCTGAACATCGCGTAGACTGCTTTTATGCTACGATTCGTAAAAGATTAGATCGTATATATTGTAAATCATTCTACACGTGCAGCCTGCGGGCCGAGTATACTCAAAAGTCTTACAGTGCCCTCCAAGTCTAATTTAATAATGCGTTCAGGGTGCTGATGGGGCTGCGGCGATTCTGTAGTGCATCAGGGATGTTTGCTGAACATCGCGTAGACTGCTTTTATGCTACGATTCGTAAAAGATTAGATCGTATATATTGTAAATCATTCTACACGTGCAGCCTGCGGGCCGAGTATACTCAAAAGTCTTACAGTGCCCTCCGAGTCTAATTTAATAATGCGTTCAGGGTGCTGATGGGGCTGCGGCGATTCTGTAGTGCATCAGGGATGTTTGCTGAACATCGCGTAGACTGCTTTTATGCTACGATTCGTAAAAGATTAGATCGTATATATTGTAAATCATTCTACACGTGCAGCCTGCGGGCCGAGTATACTCAAAAGTCTTACAGTGCCCTCCGAGTCTAATTTAATAATGCTTTCAGGGTGCTGATGGGGCTGCGGCGATTCTGTAGTGCATCAGGGATGTTTGCTGAACATCGCGTAGACTGCTTTTATGCTACGATTCGTAAAAGATTAGATCGTATATATTGTAAATCATTCTACACGTGCAGCCTGCGGGCCAAGTATACTCAAAAGTCTTACAGTGCCCTCCGAGTCCAATTTAATAATGTGTTCAGGGTGCTGATGGGGCTGCGGCGATTCTGTATCGCATCAGGGATGTTTGCTGAACATCGCGTAGACTGCTTTTATGCTACGATTCGTAAAAAATGCGCATCCCTGGTGCGTAGAGTTCGTGGCAGCGCCAACAGCATCCTTAGCATGATCGCTAGTCGGCTGGACTGTAGTTACATCAGTCACTGCTGCGCCATTTGTCATGGAATGGCGCAGTAGGGATTGTTGAGTTTCTTTTTATATATTTTATTGTGGGTATTTTTAAGTATCGGGTTGGCTAATAAGTTATGAGCGTTTTAGTTTAAAATTTCTAGAATTTTCGGAAAGGTTCGAGAACGTTCTGTAGCAGAGGGTATATAAAGAGCGAGTCGCGCTCATGCGCGTTATTGATAGTTTGGCTGTTAGTGCGTTAAAGTTCACAAAGAAATCAGTGATATTAAAACCCACGTACGAAATTGATTATTATATGAGTTTCAATCTGGGCATTCTGCTGCAGAAGCTACACGTAATATATATCTAAGGATAGCTCACGATGCAGTCTCCGAAGCAACAGCAAAGCGCTGGTTCCAACGGTTCCGCAATAACTATTTTTCCTTAACCGATCAACCAAGGTCTGGGCGCCCCGTGGAAATAGATATCGATAAATTAAAACTATTAATCGAAGAAGATCTTCGAAGAACTACACGCGATTTGGCTGTTCAGCTCGAGTGCTCTCATAGCACCATAGAAAATCATTTACATGGTTTGGGAAAGACTTACAAATATAGTGTTTGGGTACCCCATCAATTAAGTAAAAATCAGCTGTAGGTCAGCTGATCTTTGTGTACAACTTTTATTTTTCCGCCGCACATTTAATTGGTCAGATCATCTTGTTACTGGAGATGAAAAGTGGGTTCTCTATGTTAATCACACACGCAAGCACCAGTGGCTGGGATGTAAAGAACAGGGAAAACCAACGTCAAAAGGTGATCTTCATCCTCGCAAGGTAATGCTTTCTGTCTGGTGGGATATATATGGAGTAATAAGCTGGGAATTCCTTCTTACTAATACTACGATTACAGCAACAGTATATTGTGATTAACTCGAAAAACTGAAGCTTGACATCCATCGCAAACGTCCACAACACGACAAAATATTTTTCCTGCACGACAATGCCCGGCCGCAAATTGCTAAGAGTACCAGGCTAAAACTATTGGAGCTTAATTGGGAAATAATACCCCCACCCTCCATATTCTTAGACTTAGCACCACTGATTTCAGCTTGTTCCGATCACTTAGTAATAATTTACGGGAAAAAAGCTTTGACGATGAACCACACTTGAAACAATACATAGATGACTTCTTCAATTCAAAACCAACGAAGTTCTATGCGGTCGCCATTCACTCTTTGCCAGATCGATGGCGAATGGTAGTAGAAAACGACGGTGAATATATTATTAATGATTAACAATTATTCATTTAATAAATAAATACAAATAAAATAGTTGTATGTCGCTCATTACTTATTAGCCAACCCAATACTACTAACACTAGTCTATAAGAACATTGTTACTAACAAAATGGACACCATGGTCTGAAATAAAGTATTAAATTATTATTATTATAGTCAATTACACCTTCAGATCTCTTTGTTCTTAACCACTATCTGTACGACTGTGTGTGGCTGCTACGGCCTCATAGTTGATCACAGCAGCTGGAACGCATCATATCAGGCTATAAAATGTTCCCACTGCTGGGACAGAGGCATCCTCTCTTAGAGAGCGGCTATAAAATAATCCACCTCGCGGGCCCAATGCGGATTGGCGGATGTCACATGTCTTTGAATTTTTGGTTCTAGGACATTCCGGTTTCCTCACGATGTTTTCCTTCACCGTTTTGAGAGCAGTGGCGATGAAATCATTTACACAAACTAAAATTATATCATGTCGAATTTTATAAGTCGTGGTTTTGAACCTAATAAGCAGGCGGCACAGGTTCGACCCCACGACCTACAACTCGTAAGTCATGGTTGTCACCACTGCTCCGGAACGCAATTAGCAAGCAAATCATTAAAATGAATAGTCCCATAATAGGCTAGTTGACAGTAAGTAAAATATCTTATGAATTTTAATATAAATAATGTTAGTTTTTTAAATGATTTTAGATTAATTAACATTTTTGAGAAATAATTACGTAATAGCCATTGGACACGTGACATTAAACGCAAATCAGAGTACGACACGTCACGATCTTTAGTCATCAGTTCCCAGCTCAAGATATTTTCCCCTTGGGATATTTTTTTATAAAAAGTAAATAGCATTCGCATGTTTATTTATGGAATAGTCAGAAAAAAATACGATTGAAATGTATGATTTTAAAAGGCCTATCACAAAATTGCGTTTTGACAGATTAGGGTATATTGAAGCACGGCGACGCATCACATTATGTAGCAATTTGGCAGTTATAATTAGTAATTACTAACTACGCTATTTTTGAGTCTTATATATATTCTACCTCACCGTTAATAGCTCGCTGAATTTACAAATAATAAATAACGTACTTCAATAAAAGTGGAAACAGACAGCGTAGTGTAAGGTCCAGCATCTAATATGAACAGGTGATTTAATTTTCCACCCAATAAAAGAAGTTGTTTGCGTACGCGTACATCACTCTGCCACCAGTCGCTGTTGTAGATTCCTCTGTCTAGTTGCTTACTCTGTCAGAGAAGGGATACACATTATTAAATAAATACCGTTTTTTATCTTAAACCCACATTGGTATAATATAAGACGGCGACATCATTGAAAGAATTGCAATAGGTGCCGCGAAATAAGATACTAATTAATTGCAAAGTCAGTTAGCACTTTAAAATTAAATACGGTGTGAAAGATGGAATTACTGCTGTTGTTGATTTAGATTTTTTTTATTTCATTCCTTCTTTTAATGACAGAACTTATCTTTCATGGCGCCAAATTGTAAAGTTTCTTCTGGTTTTGGAAATAAATTAGTTACTTACCTGAAGTGTTACTTCGTTGCCATGCCAACAGTACAAGAACAGTTGTAAAACTAATCCAGACGTGTACTGAAAGACCCATAGTTTTTGTGAAGCAGTAGCTTTTTTCTGAAAATGAAGGCATTATTTAAAGTATTTTTGTACAAAAACTATTGCGGGTTAATTTCTTTTAATTAGTATTTTTTTAGTTATTTAAAAAAGTTTGTTGTATGGCCAAGTCGCGTTATTTGAGTTCGAAGATTAAAAACAGTAGCAATGTAATTAAAACGACTTGGAATATTATTAATAGTGAAACGGGAAGGTCTAATAACCGAAGTGCTGACTACAGTCCGTCTATTAATGACAACATAATAAAATCAGACTCACAAGTCGCCGCGGCCTTTGAAAATTTCTTTTCAGATATTCCCGTTTCAACTACTAAATCCCTAAACTCATCAACTTCTGTTGCTAAGTCTTTGCTTAAGGAAAATGTTAATGCTTGCGATTCGGAATTTAATTTTGAACATATTACCTGTAGAGATATAATTAAAACCTTTCACACTTTAAATGTAAAAAAGACAGCAGATCTGTGGGGTAATTCTGTAGAAGTTGCTAAGTCTATTATTGACATTGTAGCAGCTACTTTAGCTCTTATCTTTAATAACTGTATCGACTGTGGGGAGTTTCCTGACCTCATGAAATATAGTAAAATAATACCTTTGTTTAAATCAGGTAGGTAGTACATCAGACCCCACAAATTATAGACCTATTTCAGTACTACGAGTACTTACGTGTAAAATTTTTGAGAAATTAATTTTAGACCAATTGCAAAGATTTTTTAATAAACATAAATTATTACATAACAAGCAGTTCGGTTTTACAAAGGGTCGTTCAACTACTGATGCCGGTGTTGAACTTTTAGGACATATTTATAATGCATGGGAAGGCAAATGCGATGCCTTTGGCATCTTTTGTGATTTGTCCAAGGCATTCGATTGCGTTCTTCATGAAACGTTAATCAGGAAACTCCGCCATTACGGGATCCGGAACACCGCTCTGGATCTTCTTACTTCATACTTGAGTAATAGGATTCAGAGCGTTGACGTTAATGGAAAAAGATCGCCCGGATCTATAGTAACAATGGGGGTCCCACAGGGCTCGATTCTTGGTCCTTTCTTGTTTCTTATTTATATTAACAATTTGCCCTACCTCATTAAGGATAATCATGATATAGTTTTGTTTGCGGATGATACTTCACTTTTGTTTAAACAGCTGGTTACTGACGATGTAAACAGAGCGATCTCAAAAGTAGTTCACTGGTTTAGTGTTAATAATTTACTCCTTAATGAAAAAAAAACCAAGTGCATTAAGTTTACACTACCTCACGTTAGGCAGGTGAAAACTAACGTGTTGATAAAGGGCGAAGAGTTGAATCCCGAAGATAGCACAGTATTCTTGGGCTTAACTTTGGATGCTAAGCTTCAGTGGGGCCCACATATAGATAAATTGTCAAAAAAGCTAAGCTCCGCAGCATACGCTGTTAGGAAAATTCGTAATTTAACCAACATAGAGACAGCCCGTTTAGTGTACTTTAGCTATTTTCATAGTGTAATGTCGTACGGTATTCTGTGCCGTGTCCGAAATGCAGCCGACATTCAGACTATCTTTGTTTTGCAGAAAAGAGCTGTTCGATGCATTTATAAATTAAGTCCGAGACAATCTCTCAGAGAGTAATTTAAGGAGGTTAATATAATGACTTTGCCTTCTCAGTACATTTTTGAAAATCTTTTATATGCCCATAAAAACATTAAATTGTTTAAAAAATACAGTGATATCCACAATATAAATACTAGGAACAAACACAAATTTGTTGTACCTCCAACAAGGCTCAAGAAAATAGGTGGGTCATTCAGGTGTCAATGTATACGCTTTTATAATAAACTTCCAAGCCACGTTCAAGATCTGAGCCTTAATAAATTCAAATCATTCATTAAACGCAAGTTGTGTCAGAAAGCTTTTTATACCGTTAAAGATTATATTGAGGACAAAAAGGCTTGGGATTGAACTGCTCCAAATTTTATATTATTTTTATTTTTGCATACTGAATGTTGACATGAATATTTACTTTGTAAGTATTATATTATTTTAATTTATTGTGAATGTGAAGACTATGTAGGTCATTGCTTTTTTTTTTGTTTGTTTTATTTTTTCTCTCAGTTATTTTTAATCATGTTCTGGCAGTTTGAGTTATCTATGCGGCCTACCCCAATGTCCTTTCTTTGGTATTGTTCGTCGAATCGTTGAGCTCCTTCAGTTCTGAGTTGAGCTGTGCAAATGCGTGCACTGACTGGACAGGTCCTCTGAATCTGTGTGGTTCTTTCCTCAAAAGACCATTTCAGACACCAATCTACATGGTCTTCACATGAAGTGACCAAGATTATGTCTGGACTTTATAAGAGACTGTGACCTCTGAGTTTGTTTCGGCCTTTCTTCTCAGAGTAGTCAGTTAGGAAACGCCGACCTCATCTAGTTTAAAATATATATATATATATATATATATTGACTTGTAAAAGTGTTTGTACAAACCTACTTACAGAAATAAAAATCATTTATCATCATTATTAATCGCAACCCATAGACATACGCCAAGAAATGTTCAAGCCCAAAATCAAAATTAAAATCAAAATTCATTTATTCAAACTAGGCTGTGATAATCAGCACTTTTCGAACGTCAAAATTACATAAGACAGTCCACCAAAACGCCCGCCCTTCACTACTTCCTAGAATATATATATATATATATATATATATATATATATATATATATATATATATATATATATATATATATATATATATATATTCTATACCCTATTCCCTGTGAATGTAACGTAGAAAATATATTCCTTGTCTATTGCTACTTACATCTCGAACGACCGGTGTTTTATTTTTACTAAAATTATATTAGAATCACTATATATATATATAATAGATAATCCTCAAATTATTGGGAACTAGCTTTTGCCCGCGGCTTCCTCCGCGTGCAGGTCGGAAGTTATCCCATGGGAACGTACTACCGGGTACCTAATCCAGGTCATGGTCTAACTATGTGCCAAATTTCATGTAATTCCGTTCTGCCATTTTTTTTTTTTTATTTGTGATGGGTTTGCTCTGGCACACATAGTTTATAACCTGGATTAACACATAGGTTACTTTTTAAAAAAAAGCCCATATTCCTACGGGTTCGAGACTTACGCGGCGGGGGAAACCACGGCGCGCTATTAGTAAGTAATAAAACAACATACAGAACCAAATTGCACCACGCTGCCGCAAATTGTTAAGGAGCACATCAGCACATAAATGAACATGACTGGCGATAACAGTGAGTTGAAGATTGAGCAGTGCCTGCAAATAGCATTGGTTTAATAATAATATTATCCTATTATTATATTAGCCTATTCTTATCACTTCCACCCACTGTAAGGTAAATACCTCTTCTCATACAGAGAAGGCATAAGCATATTGAACATTGACTTCACGCTAGTTGGCGATATCAAGTTTATTTTAAATTCAGGTTTCCTGACTCAACACTGTATGTCACTGATGTCCAAGATTTTCAAAAATGCTATATATTTGTCTTTTTTATATAAGTCTATGAACAATTTATTTGTCTTTCAAGGAGAAATATTAAAGACCTTTGATACATATAAGTTAATTCTTATTATAGTTGTAAGTATAGTGAGTAATTAATTTAGGTAGGTAGGTTACCTACTCTCACCATTTATTCATTTTAAGTGGACCATAGATCATCTTGTTACGCATACTACGCGTCTATAAGCATGGCAATGTGTCATTTGACATTTTGTCTATTCTTCCATCGACAAAACGTAATGCTACGCGTGCTGAATTCTATATTTGTGACATTACGATTTGTATAACGTTAGTCACAAACTAACTTTAACGATAGCTTTTCAACACCTAAGGTATTAAAAGTAACCGTAAAAACTTATGACATACTTACTTAATTAAGGCGTTATGATGTCTATGACACTCTTTGATCCTATCTAAAACATCTTCAGTCGAAGTTACTTCGTCAAATAGGCGGTTACATTTCTCTCTTAGAATAATCATCTGTCCTTTTAGATAAGACATGATAGCAACAGCGTTCATATCATAAACGGCTAATATGCCAGAACCTTGGCTGCCCATAATTACATGAACGAAAATACTTCCCAAATAACCAGGCATTTTAGTGTTATCAAACGGAAACCAAGAACATAGAATTTGGGGTAAAGGTTCCACACCCAATCTTATCTCCTCCCGGTAAGAGTATGATGATGCGTATTTCAAGAAGGGCATTACTATTAAAAGGATATTAGTTATAAATACCAGCACCCAAAACATGTATGTTATTATCCTTGTATATTTAATGTAGTCCTCCATGTGCTTTCTTGTAACCGGGTTCTCGCTCCCAATTTGTACTATTTCTTCCTTAGAAATATATTGAACAAGCTTCCTCCACTCGCCTTGCCACATTACGTAAGAATAACATTTTGCGAAGCAAATAACGCTGAGAGCAGTCAGTGACATGTTGTTTATAACTTTGTTAATATCATATCTAACAAAATAAAGGTCCACAAATTGGCTTATAAGAAAAAGTAATGAAGAGAAATGTATCAAATTGTAAGCACTGGTCCTAAATTTGCTCCCAGTTTGCCAGAGGCCAAATAAATACAATCCTTTCAAAGTTGGCCCCAACAAAGGATTTTTTGGGTCCTCCAACTGTTTGGTGTATGTAATTACTTTTTGCAGAAACATTATTATTACTTTCACTGTGTGAACAATGAAAAGGTTAAAGCACAACTGCTCTTTATTTTGTAAAGGGTTTGATTTCTCCAATGAAATTGTCCTAATTATTAAATCGGTTATTGTGTTCAATTTCATTTTTATTTCCCCAGTAAATAGCATTGTTTAATATGTTCCGAAATTAGCCCCTTTTTTCTGGGTTCCTTAGTAAAAATGAAAACAAGGTTTACTTTTTCGTTTAAGTTTCTACCGCCAACCCCGGCCTCGTTAGGCGATTATTATTAACTAGCTGTTGCCCGCGACTGTTTGCAATCCAGGATGAAATGTAGCTTATGTCAAATTATGCCAAATTTCATCCAAATCTGTTCAGCCGTTTTAGCATGTAAGCGTAACAAACAAACTCACTTTCGCGTTTATAATAGAAGTGTTAGGATTATTAAGAAAAATTGCGAAAAAGCTTAAATTTTTATGAGCGTAGACTTTTTGATACCTAGTTAATATTTCAAACCAGTGATTAAGTTGTGGTAAGTATGAATAAGTTTTTGTTGTTAAATTGATGGTGACTTCGGATATGGATCACATTCAGTAAAAGTAAACGATCGAATGAAACTTTGCCAAGTAAGATCGTTACGCATATGCGTTATGCACTAGGGCTAGTTAATTATTATTGTTTGGTGCATCCTTAAAACATTGTTTTTTTTTTTATTTGAGAGCTCTTAAAAAAAGAAAATAGTTATAAAAAGTGCATTATTTCTTTAGACACTCTTTGCTTTTACCTACCTCCACTCACAATCTTTGTTTTAGCAAAGCGTCGACAATGATGTTTTAGCTAAAAATGTTTTAAGTACGTACCTATCTACTCAAAGTAAATGCATTTGGAACTAACGCACTTTAAATGAAAAAATAGTGTGAATATATTTTATTGGTTGACATTATGGATGTTATAGCATGGAATCCATTAGAAAAGTAAGCCTCTTTGATTTAAGGCAATCTTATTTATATTGTAGCAATAGCGATAGGCTTTAAAGGTCCATGCCTCGGAAAACACGTTGTCATTGGTCCCGACTGTCATTCGCAGATGCCATGCCAGTAGTTACGGGTAGTAAGAAGCCCGAGTCTGACAACCAGTAACTGGGTTGTCACAGTCAGATAGGCAGTCACGCCATGTAAAATACTAATACTCAGCTGCATCTGATTTGACTGGAAGCCAACCCCCTAACATAGTTGGGAAAAAGCTAGGCAGATGATGAGCGATGGATTTTAATTTTAATGTGCAAGATACACGCCAGCGACAAGCAGGAAAGGAAGGCCGACCAATATCTATCCCACATTTTTTTAAATGTCTGTATCCTAGCAGTGGCTTGTGGCAAAAATTAATTTAAAAATAATAATAATTTAAAAATTTTAAACAGGTTAATTTTTTGACAACAAAATGTAATCGTACCTACCAACCACTTTCACATTGTGGCTTCAAACATGATATGCCATACAATAACAATGGCCGCGTACTGTATACGTAACTACGGGACGAGGCACGGATGTCAATCTCTTCTCTATAAATTGAGCTTGAGATGACCTGCCTTTACTTGCCATCCATTGAGGTTTTAAAACCAACTTTATTGCTCCACGTAATGCTATAAAATGGTGCCTGCATCTGTTAACGGCTGAAAGATCATTACAAAACTTGAACTTAGCACGTACGGAACCATATAACCCTCAAACCAATTTAATGGATCAATTCTTAATTCCACAGTAGAACCGTTTAGCAAGCTAATTTTCACTTAAAGGGTTGATTAAATATTTATGAAACATGGTTTTCGAGTTTCTAGGTAAAAGGTGGGCAATTTATGGAAAAAAATCTGCTAAGCTATAATTCTTAAAGGGAGTGGATATGCAAGACAAAAAACCGGGAAATCGGAAATATTATAATTAAATGAGAAATTTATTGAAAAAGAAAACTGACAAATCTTAGTTTTTGAATAATTCGTAATAGTTATTTTACTCGCATCGGTGTGGAGGGTTTCTAACCTACGAATTGCTTCATGCTCATTGACTAGCAGCCGTCGTGCAAGCTGGATTAGCCGAAACAACCGGCCAAGTGCGTGTCGGACCACGCACAATGAAGGGTTCCGTAGTTGGGATGAATTTATTCCAAGAACAAACTTAACAACGTAACGTAGTTGAAAAACATTTTCTCCCATACATTCCAACTACAAATGTCCATAGGTAAACGAAAAAGATGAAAGAACTATGGACAATGTAAGCACAATATTGAGAGGTTTACCATGTTATTTTATGACTATAGACTTTTTATAGGTTTTCCTGTAATCTATAGCTATAAAATTATTTTCTGTATTTTTTTCAAAATTTTAAGCTCAGTAGTTTCGGAGATAAAGGGCGGAATTGTCAATTTTCGTCTATTTTCTTAAATACAGTTTATTTTAAAATTATCAAAAAAATATATAATTGAGACCCTCACAGTAAGCCCTTTCATTTGATATATCGCACGGTACAGTTTGCAAATATATATTTTTGAATTTTTTTATTTGTCCTCAAAATTGACCCCATATTCAAGTCTTTAATTTACATTACACGTCCGTGTTTCAGTAACAGAAATACATACGTGTACCAAATTTCAACTTAATCAGTCAGTTACATTCGGAGCAAATTGGCTGTGACAGACGGACAGACAGACAGACACATGAGTGATCCTATAAGGGTTCTGTTTTTTCCTTTTAAGGTACGGAACCCTAAAAATAAATAAAACCAAACTTTTGATACCCGAAAGAAGCTTGATTAAGGGTCGGCACTAGAAAATCGTGTTTTGGGTTTTGAATAAGTATATTAATAGAAAACTTTAAGTAGTAGCCACGAAAAAAGAAGTCTGGCTAGCAGCTCTTCATCACTTTAAAAAAAAATCGGATTGAGGATAAATCTTGTAAATTAGCAGTGCTTGTTGCACGTTTTTAGTGATTCATCCACAAGGTTTATTATACTCAATTCGATTTTTTCACTGACGAAACTTTTGAGCTAGCCAGACGTTTTTTTTTTTCGTGTCTACTACTTAACCCATAACACGATTTCCTAGTGCCGACCTTAACTGGTTGCCTTTAGAAGCTAGACTATCAAATTGTGTCTTTGTTGTTTTTGCGTAAATAAAATGAGCTTTATCGTAAAATCTTGATGTGGGTGGACACACACAGCAGTACTTACTACTGCTGTCATTAGCAATCGAATCCAAGATGAAAAATTAGAAGCAGTACAGCTTATATATTCTGTAAAAAAAACCTTACCTCGAAAACTTAAGAGCCCCACGAAGCATGCGTACTTCATACAAACGAAATACCAAAATAATTTATAAATCAAACATATTCTTAAGGCAATGTGTATTTATTCCGATTGGATTACATAATATCTAGGTTCCCTAACATATCTATATTTTGAAAGGACACTGATTTGAAGGCGCGATATGAGGAATTTAAAATTTCTATAGAATTTTTTTCTCATATTTCCTGTTTGAATCAATGTTCTTATTTAATATATATTTGGAAACCTAAATATTTTGTAATCCAATCGGAATAAATGCACACTACCTTTAGAATATGTTTGATTTACAAATTATTTTGGTATTTCGTTTGTATAAAATACACTAGCTCCGGGGGCCTCTTAAGTGAAGTGAGCTTGAAGTGACCTGGCATTCCACCTGCTGCTAGGTATTGACATTTACATCTTGCTTCAAGCTCACTTCACCTGATTCGTCATGGTGAGATTTTTACAGAATAGAGAATACTAATAATAATATCGTTTATTTATAAAAATGTTGCAGATTTACAATAACGTAACTTAAACATTATAGAGGACACATTTGCTCATTTGCCTGAACTGGGTAAAGTATTTCAGGCTAGAACGTTGCTTAGAATTTTAAAATAGGTATAAAATTAACAAAGAAGACTAATTAAAAACTAATATCAACTTAAAAGACTAACATGTTTTATTTACAGACCGAGTAAATCCTCTGTCTCATTGTATGATATGCTAAGTAAAAATTGCAGAATAATCTTTTTACAGTCGTAATAATTTAATTTATAAATACTTAATTTCTTATTAAATTTATTGTACAGAAATGGGCCTAAAAATGTGTAAAATCTGTTGTACAAAGACATATTTAGAGGATACATTTGACTCACGTACAATCGGCCAGATCGGCAGATGTTTCTAATTTTTTATCGTCGATATTTTCTATAATAACAGAACATATGTAAGCTAAACGTTCCAACGTTTATGTAATATTAGACTTTTCGACCTATCAAAGAACAGTTTCGACATAATATTTTTCCAAAACTTTGCCTATTCAAATTCTTGCTGCGAGAAATAGTTTAATTGGTAATTTCGCGAACTTGACATGGGTTTAGCAAATTGGTTGCTAAAACTTCTCTAAGAGCCGTAATGGATATTGGGCCTCCGTCATTCCCTTGGCGTGGTTAATGTGATTAACATAATGTTGTTTAGAGTTTCGTTTCATTGTAATTTTACTGTCAGTACTGACTTGAAATAATAATATACAAGGTGGATACGACAGTACGATAATAAATTAGGGCCAGTTCACACCGAGACACGACTTTTTAACAAAGTGACATAATACTTATTTACTACTCAATAAGGTATAAGCGCCGCGTAACACTGCGCATCTCAGCGTGCTTCGACACGCTTTCGCGTTTACATTGAAATGACACCTTTTCGGGTAGAAAACAAGTTCGATATAATATCGCTTTGTTAAAAAATACACGTAGCGTCGCGTCGCGTCTCGGTGTATACTGGCCCTTAAACTGCGTATATCTAATGCCGTTCCCATGGAAACGCAAAGCAACTCGGGCAAAGCGGCCAACTGTCCGCTTTGCCCTTTGTAAAATAATTATGATTCGATACATAATATAATGCTTATTTATTTTGTTTAGATGGTTAACAACTATAAAGAGTACCCAGGCGTCATGGGATGAAGAACTGATGGCTTCGGCAATTAAATAATGATAAAGACAAAGATAATTTATTTGTCAAACATGCGTTTACATAAACTGACTAATCAGACATGCAAGGTATTGAATAAATAGATGTTGTGAGCGTCCATGTTTTGCCAATAACGGCGTACAAATTTTGTAGGTATAAAAACTTACACTTCATTGCATTTTACAAACAAACTAAAGCTTTAGGCGGCCACTCGGGTAAAGCGGGTTTTTGACAAGTTTTCGTAATTTACAAATCACTTGGTTATTTTTAAATTTGCAAGAATTTTAATTTCACCTTATGAAAATTTTATAAATTCTTTGGCTATTAGTATAAAATTCTCTAAAGTCTTATCGTTTAATAGGTTTTTTTTTTTTAACTCAAAGTTAAGATGGCCGCTTTGAGCTGATCTCCCGTACTTCCGGGATTAAGGGCGGATATCTCCAACGAAATTGAACGTGCTCAATTCACGCTGAACTTGGTTCGAGCGTTAACTGAGTTCAGAACTCCACTTTTGATTTCACCGACATAAAGTAAACGCAGTTAAAGCTTAAATTCTGAACGCTCGATTTTCGGCGTTCAAGTCTCTAAATGAGTTCAAGAGCTGTCAGCACACTGTCAGTGTCGTGTTGTTGAGAAAATATTGTTTACTGATTTTGTTGGTATTTGGCTAATTAAAATGGAAAAGATTATTAAGACTATGCTATGGACGAGTTCATTGTTCGTCGTCCAAGATGGATAATAATAATAATCCACTATAGCCACCCAAACCCATAGCCCAATATGTTTTGTTTCTATGTCCTGCAATAGTACTGCACCAACCGGGGGTTGTACTTAAGTGTACTTGCATAGTGTATACAGGGATAATCGTCGATTGGTGCCTCCTCATTATTTAAAATTATCTAGGGGCCTTTGCGAGTTGGCTCCGGCCCCTCGTACGTCTTTCAAAGGTCCGGGATCCCAGGGTCCCGAGAAAAAAAAAGTTAAGATTTCAGTAAACTAGGCCTCGGTGTCAAATAAATATCTTTTTATTCTATTTTATTTCCGTTTAAAGTTCTCCCCTCTAAAAAAAAACACGATACATAAACACGGCTGGTGAAATGTGGGTGCAATCATACTTCTGTCTTCCCCTTCGGGTATTACAGGCATGATGTTATGTTTCTTTCAACACAAGAGACAAACTCGTTATTTTGGAAGGAATTATACTGCATGTGTTATTTAATAATAACATTGGTCAGGCAGGGGACATATTCTTCCATAGTTCAAGTTACCCAATCCACTATAGCCACCCAAACCCAAAGCTTAATATGTTTTGTTTTCACGTTCTGCAAATAGTCCTGCACCAACCGGGGGTTGTAGTTGGGTGTACTCGCATAGTGCATACAGGGTAAATCGTCGGTTGGTGCCTCCACATTATTTAAAATTGTCTAAGGGGCCTCTGCGAGTTGGCTTCGGCCACTCGAACGCCTTCCAAAGGTCCTTGACCCCAGGGTCCCGAGAAATGTCAAATAATAATATATCATCATCAGTCATTTTTAACCGTGGTCTGGCAGTTTGAGTAATTTATACGGCCTACCCAAATGTCCTTTCTTTGGTATTATTCGTCGAATCGTTGAGCTCCTTCAGTTCTGAGTTAAGCTGTGCGATTACTGACAAATGCGTGATGGACAGGTCCTCTCAATCTGTGTGGTTCTTTCCTCAAAAGACTATTTCAGGCACCAATCTACATGGTCTTCACATGAACTGACCAAGATTATGTCTGGACTTTATAAGAGACTGTGAGAGTAGTCAGATAGGAAACGCCGACCTCATCTAGTTTAAAAAAAAAAACATGTTGACTTGTAAAAGTGTTTGTACAAACCTACTTACAGAAATAAAATCATTTATCCTGGGACATTGTTCACACAGGAGCTCGTGGCTAAGTAATAACAGCCGCATGGGTCGATCCATCAGGTTAAGCTAAGCTTGCCGGTGTTGGTCTGTGGATGGGTGACCATCTTTTCATACCGAGACTCCTCCGTGCCTCGGAAAGCACGTTAAGCCGTTGGTCCCAGCTGTCATTCGAGGATCTTTGACAGTCGTTACGGGTCGTCAGAAGCCTAAAAGTCTGACAACCAGTCTTACCAAGGGGTATCGTATTACACAGTAAGGGTTGTGGGGTCAGATAGGCAGTCGCTCCATGTAAAATACTGGTATTCAGCTGCATCCGATTAGACTGGACGCCGACCCCAACATAGGAAAAGGCTAGGCAGATTGATTGTTCACACACGGTCATCTGATCCCAAACTAAGCAGAGCTTGAACTATGGAAACCAGATAACTGATTTTTTTTTCAACCAGTTAACTGACTTTTCGACCCAATTCTCGAGAATGGTTACGCCATATCGTACTGGGATTAATCTATCACTGACAGGACTATTGTAGCCAATAAGCCTGATATTGTGGCGATAGATCGATGAGAACGCCGTGCAATGATTGATATCGCTGACCCTCATGACGGAAATCTCGTGAAAGCTGAGAAAGATTGAGAGGAGAGTCTCATTGCGCGGCTGGCTCAATAGCTTAATTCACATAGCAATACTCCTGGACACAGCACGCATAGTGAGGAGGTTTCTCTCTCTAGAGCCCTGACCACCGGGGTAGCGTGGACCGTGCCGATACCGGTAGGCTACTATTTTTTTTAATATTTTAAAATGTTTTTTTCTATATTTTTATTAAAAAAAAAATTAAAAAAATATTTGTACATTATAGACCCCGTCAATAAATACATTTTGACACCTCAATTAACTATAATGACTTAGAAATAATGGAACTATCGGCGTGTCGCACTTTTCTTGAAATACCAGAAGGGGCCCCGTACCAGAGCTATCGAAATACATTTCGCATGTTAAAATGGTCACAATCCGATTCGGTTTCGGAGAAATGCATGGTCAAACATACGTCAACTATACGTTTGTATATTTGTTTGGAAGCTCTACTAGATTATCATACGTATCGAATTGATAACCTCCTTTTTTTTAAATCGGTTAAAAAGAGGTAGATGTGTTATAACACCGCAAGTGGCACGTTAAAACTTGGCAAGTAAACAACAGCTTTAGGTTGATTTAAAATTATAAATTGGAGTTTCGAGTCAGAGAGATTCAAATAATTAAATCAAAGCACTTAATTTGTAAGTGGCATTACAAATTGGCATCAATCCACTGGTCGGGTGGGTCCACATTTTTTGAACATAATATTTCTTTAAATTTTTACCCTTTTTATCCGACTGCCCCAGAAGGAGGGTAAAGTTTTTTACTTTTCATCATCAATTAACTTCTCCCGCTCTGGGTGGAGCGGGAGGGCGTGTTAGACTTCTACTGACTAAAACCCACCCGTGTTCCTTCAGTTGCCTGTGCCAGGGCCACGGTAACTCTTTCGAACAACCCGCAACCCTGGCGGGCATCGACCCTAGCGGGTCCCCTTCAGCTAGTGCTGACATCTCTTTGAGGCGCGCGTGGAACACAACGCGCCGTCGACCCGGGCCTGGTCTTTACCGGACGGCGAGCTACCCATTGCTCGCCATCAGCAAGCCTTACTGCTTCGCAGAAGGAGGTGACGGCTTCCCATGCACTCTCGCTCCGTACCATGGCCTGTACCAGGGCCGGACGTGAGAGATCGCCGCCGCCGATCACCTCCGCGCGTACGCGGCGGTGATCTGCTCAAGCCGGGCAGACCTCCACCGTATGCTCCACCGCGTCCTTCGGGCGATCCACACAATGGTAACACCCGGGCGTTTCCTCCCGCCTTATCCGGAACAAAAACCTCCCGAAGCAACCGTGTCCGGTGAGGACCTGCGTCAGGCGGAAGGTGAGGATACCGTGACGCCTCTCCACAATGTCATTGCAATAAGTGAAGTAATTTAACTCCTATAACTAGAATACCATTAACTTTCATACCAGCCCATGACGTCACCGACTAAAAATGGAGTGTCTGACTGCGAATGACAGTGACAGCCACCCGGTGATAGTTTTATAAGCCACATTCACGCAAATTGCAAGAGATGTTTCTGGCATATTTAACTGTTCAATTTCGTTGCTTTTATACTAAATTATAAAACAATTTTATTAAATGATTTAAACGGTCATATAATAAATTGTGAGAGCTAAGATCAGTTTTCGAGTATCAACTTATCCAATAAAAGTCACCTAATATTTAAAATTTGAATTCGATTTGATCCACAAAGAATTTAACCTGATCGGCTTAATCTCTCGTTGAATACCTAGAATGGTGTAGGTACCTACGTTCATAGGTGAATACTCTGGCATTGGAAAAAAACCTAGATACACATAGGCATAGGCATTAGCGACATTAAGCTAAGCAAACTTGTACGATTTGTAGTGCTGAACGACCTAAGCGCCAACGGCCATAAGGTACTATTTCTTGTGGAAATTCACATTTTAATACAAGATCAAACGAAACGAAAATACCACCAAAATTGATATTAAAACCGATTACGATGGCTATAATTCCATATTACAAGTTTTATTGGACGCGTTAAATCGATTACTAGTCACTTAGGTAAAAGGGAAAGTTCAGTGTGAATTTAGGTACCTGAAGCCCGTAATAAAACATCTTCATATGGAATGGAATATTTGGAATGCCATTAATAATACCTAAGTAATAGAAAGAAAGAAAGAAAAATATTTTATTTGGGACACGCACAGGAAATACAAACAGTAAAAAAGAGCATAGGAAACTAACAAAATTAACATTAAAAAAAAAAACAAAATGAATACAAAATATAAAATTAAGAAAAAAAAATACCTGTGCGAGGCCAAAAAGGCTCCTATCTCAGCATAAAGCTCCAATATTTAAATAAATACCGCTGCGCTGGTATTCTGTAATATTATATTATATTTAGCAGGGTTTACCCTGTTCGGTCGATCGTTTTTTAACAAATAATCTCTACGCACCAACTTGCTTTCACATATAACGTACACGTACGTTTCAGGCAGAAACTATGTCGGGGTCACCGCTCTTCTAGAAAACCGTATCTTTACCCTAGCAAGCAATCAAACACCATTATTTTACTGAGATAGATAGACCATTAATATATTGTCATTCAAACAACTCGGCCTATCGCAGTCCGCTGCTGGACATGGCCTCCCCCAGGCTGCGCCACAACACCCTGACCTCCGTTTTCCCCATCCAGACTGTCCCAGCCACTTTCTTAAGGTCGTCGGTTCTTCTACCTCATACATTAATTCCTTCCTTTAGAATAGTAGTGGGGGGCTCGTGGTTTAGCTCTAAGACAATTATTACTATTCTCAGGATTGAGCCTAGTTTATCATTTGTGACTTTGAGTTACTGCTACATTATATGGCTATATGTAAGTGGACACGCCCTTTATGCCTGGAGGCTTTTATTTAGTTATAAAGTTCTGTTTACGTTTTTAGTTTTGACATTTTGTATTTTCATTTCTGCTTGAGTTTTCATTTTTTTTTTTGGTATTTTGGCGTATGCTAGCTGACTTATGGCAATGAATTTTATTCAATGTCATGTTTTGTTGCGTAATACTTAAATTATTTTGCGCAGCGCTGTATTACATATTTTTTTTTAACTGAACAGACAGCTGTGCTGCTGGTGAGTTTGTTGCGCCACTTCTTCTCCTCAGCTAAAGCACTAGGAAGTGGTGAAGGGCGGCCGTTTTGGGGGACTGTCTTATGTAATTTTGACGTTAGAAAAGTGCTGATTCTCAGCCTAGTTTGAATAAATGACTTTTGATTTTAATTTTGATGTTTTGATTTTTAAGTTTGATGAAATGTTTTTCGAGTTTAAACCTATATTGTGTGTGTACTTGTGTAATCAATTTTTTTATGCTTCAGACCCCACACTACAATAACCTCGAGATCCTGGGTTACAATATGCTGCAGTGGTTGAAAAGATAATTTCAGCAGAATTAAGTAAATTCGTGTAAGTAAAAATAACGCAAATTTTTTGTCAATGTCCATGTTTAACAACCGATTTTATAAATGAAGAAATAACACATTCAAACCAAAAAGGGCACAGTTTAAATGGCCTGTTCATCACCATTTCAAAAAATATCAAGTATAAGCAAAATACTCAGAAACTAACCCATCATTATAGTTTGTTTACAACATGTGCAAGCGGGCCACCGCGCCCGGCCGGTAAGGTAACGTCATGCCGCGCGCGACTTACGGGTTGGCACAATAAAACAGAAAATCGCAAACCACACGGTTAATAGAAACACTAAAACCCAGAACAAAAGAAACAGAAATTCTACCTCTAATGGAAATATTTGCACATCAGGTATAAAAAATGTAGTTATAACGAATACCACATGTATTCGTTATAACTACATTTTTTATACCTTTTGATATTTAACGCTTTGTTAGTTATTTGTTCTGATCACGTAAATATTACTTCTATGAATGAAGTGGGGTTTTTCGAGACTGGTTTCTGTTTTGGTATGTACTTAAAGATGTTGATGTAAATTGTTTAAAAAGTAGAACAGAAATCTTACAAAACCTTTATCAATCTACGGTACAAGATGTTCAACTTATTGAATGCAATTGTAACGTTACTTTTGTGCTAGAAAAAATTGAATCGATGATATTTTTACTGCAACTCTTTCCAAATTTGTTCTGACTGTGAAAAGCGTATAACAAACAAAAGTTTCGATTATTCCTTTAAATATATTAATGATATCATAATTATGGTAGTGTGGCCTCATTAAATGAATCTACATCATCTATGTTGGTAAGCGGACTATCTGATTGCAAAGATACAGAATAATAATAATATTTAATGTTTCCCTAATTATTTTAATATTTATAGATTGTAATGACTATTATGTAAATCTCTATTAATATAATGATATAAATTTAGCAATAATTTAATGTACGTAATAATGACATAATTTGTAATATTGTAACAATGACATAAAGTTCAATAATTTGCACGCTTGCTTGCAGGCCGAATACAGTAACTTTTAGGCAATAAGATCTTCCTTTGTAAAAATGTATTTCTTGCAAATAAACATTATTATTATTATTATTACGTTTATTCATATTTTCTTTTCTTATAAAATACATTTTTAAATATTTCTTAAAAAATATTTAAAAAAAACATTTAAAAATATATAAAATAGTAGTCCGCCGGTGTCGGGAGCAGGGTCCAAGGCACCGGTGGTTTGGGCTGCAGAGATAGGAACCTCCTCACGATGCGGGCCGTATCAAGGAGTACTGCCTTCTGAATCTGGCCCTTAATCCAACCGCCTAACGAGAGCCTTGAGAGATGGTGGTCGAGGCTTTCGGCCATCAGGCCATTGGCCGTTACGACAATCGGCACAATGACAGCCGAGCTCACATTCCATATGTCAACAACCTCGTGTGCTAAGTCGAGATATTTTATTTGTTTCTCTTTCTCAGCTTTCATGTGGAATGGTATTATTATTATTATAATAGTCCGAATTAAGTTTTTCGGAAAGAAAAATTAGAAAAAATTCAAATTCGGTGAAATTGAACTTTTTCTTTTCGATGGGATTTTTGTAGGAACTATTGGAATTTGGACAGAACAACATCTGTCAGGTCAGCTAGTTTATATATTAATGGCAAATAACACAGTTTAATGAACAAAACACTTTACAAACACAATGATTGATTACTGATTAATGGAGAATACAATAATAAATAATATAAACAAGACGTGATAGCTAAATATAACGATACCACAGTGATGCGACCGTGAACGCTGCTGTCTCCAGCAAAAGTATTCGCACCATGTGCGACGTGTTGTCCAACCTTGGTTGACAGCTTTATGACGTAAGTTGAGTACAAGCTGTCAGTGTCAAACGTCAAAATTAGTATTGTCTTCATATAATATATTATTTTTATCGTTAATATTATTTATAGCATTAAATAATTATTTATACCATTAACTTTCATACCAGCCCATGACGTCACCGAATAAAAATGGAGTGTCTGACTGCGAATGACAGTGACAGCCACCCGGTGATAGTTTTATAAGCCACATTCACGCAAATTGCAAGAGATGTTTCTGGCATATTTAACTGTTCAATTTCGTTGCTTTTATACTAAATTATAAAACAATTTTATTAAATGATTTAAACGGTCATATAATAAATTGTGAGAGCTAAGATCAGTTTTCGAGTATCAACTTATCCAATAAAAGTCACCTAATATTTAAAATTTGAATTCGATTTGATCCACAAAGAATTTAACCTGATCGGCTTAATCTCTCGTTGAATACCTAGAATGGTGTAGGTACCTACGTTCATAGGTGAATACTCTGGCATTGGAAAAAAACCTAGATACACATAGGCATAGGCATTAGCGACATTAAGCTAAGCAAACTTGTACGATTTGTAGTGCTGAACGACCTAAGCGCCAACGGCCATAAGGTACTATTTCTTGTGGAAATTCACATTTTAATACAAGATCAAACGAAACGAAAATACCACCAAAATTGATATTAAAACCGATTACGATGGCTATAATTCCATATTACAAGTTTTATTGGACGCGTTAAATCGATTACTAGTCACTTAGGTAAAAGGGAAAGTTCAGTGTGAATTTAGGTACCTGAAGCCCGTAATAAAACATCTTCATATGGAATGGAATATTTGGAATGCCATTAATAATACCTAAGTAATAGAAAGAAAGAAAGAAAAATATTTTATTTGGGACACGCACAGGAAATACAAACAGTAAAAAAGAGCATAGGAAACTAACAAAATTAACATTAAAAAAAAAAACAAAATGAATACAAAATATAAAATTAAGAAAAAAAAATACCTGTGCGAGGCCAAAAAGGCTCCTATCTCAGCATAAAGCTCCAATATTTAAATAAATACCGCTGCGCTGGTATTCTGTAATATTATATTATATTTAGCAGGGTTTACCCTGTTCGGTCGATCGTTTTTTAACAAATAATCTCTACGCACCAACTTGCTTTCACATATAACGTACACGTACGTTTCAGGCAGAAACTATGTCGGGGTCACCGCTCTTCTAGAAAACCGTATCTTTACCCTAGCAAGCAATCAAACACCATTATTTTACTGAGATAGATAGACCATTAATATATTGTCATTCAAACAACTCGGCCTATCGCAGTCCGCTGCTGGACATGGCCTCCCCCAGGCTGCGCCACAACACCCTGACCTCCGTTTTCCCCATCCAGACTGTCCCAGCCACTTTCTTAAGGTCGTCGGTTCTTCTACCTCATACATTAATTCCTTCCTTTAGAATAGTAGTGGGGGGCTCGTGGTTTAGCTCTAAGACAATTATTACTATTCTCAGGATTGAGCCTAGTTTATCATTTGTGACTTTGAGTTACTGCTACATTATATGGCTATATGTAAGTGGACACGCCCTTTATGCCTGGAGGCTTTTATTTAGTTATAAAGTTCTGTTTACGTTTTTAGTTTTGACATTTTGTATTTTCATTTCTGCTTGAGTTTTCATTTTTTTTTTTGGTATTTTGGCGTATGCTAGCTGACTTATGGCAATGAATTTTATTCAATGTCATGTTTTGTTGCGTAATACTTAAATTATTTTGCGCAGCGCTGTATTACATATTTTTTTTTAACTGAACAGACAGCTGTGCTGCTGGTGAGTTTGTTGCGCCACTTCTTCTCCTCAGCTAAAGCACTAGGAAGTGGTGAAGGGCGGCCGTTTTGGGGGACTGTCTTATGTAATTTTGACGTTAGAAAAGTGCTGATTCTCAGCCTAGTTTGAATAAATGACTTTTGATTTTAATTTTGATGTTTTGATTTTTAAGTTTGATGAAATGTTTTTCGAGTTTAAACCTATATTGTGTGTGTACTTGTGTAATCAATTTTTTTATGCTTCAGACCCCACACTACAATAACCTCGAGATCCTGGGTTACAATATGCTGCAGTGGTTGAAAAGATAATTTCAGCAGAATTAAGTAAATTCGTGTAAGTAAAAATAACGCAAATTTTTTGTCAATGTCCATGTTTAACAACCGATTTTATAAATGAAGAAATAACACATTCAAACCAAAAAGGGCACAGTTTAAATGGCCTGTTCATCACCATTTCAAAAAATATCAAGTATAAGCAAAATACTCAGAAACTAACCCATCATTATAGTTTGTTTACAACATGTGCAAGCGGGCCACCGCGCCCGGCCGGTAAGGTAACGTCATGCCGCGCGCGACTTACGGGTTGGCACAATAAAACAGAAAATCGCAAACCACACGGTTAATAGAAACACTAAAACCCAGAACAAAAGAAACAGAAATTCTACCTCTAATGGAAATATTTGCACATCAGGTATAAAAAATGTAGTTATAACGAATACCACATGTATTCGTTATAACTACATTTTTTATACCTTTTGATATTTAACGCTTTGTTAGTTATTTGTTCTGATCACGTAAATATTACTTCTATGAATGAAGTGGGGTTTTTCGAGACTGGTTTCTGTTTTGGTATGTACTTAAAGATGTTGATGTAAATTGTTTAAAAAGTAGAACAGAAATCTTACAAAACCTTTATCAATCTACGGTACAAGATGTTCAACTTATTGAATGCAATTGTAACGTTACTTTTGTGCTAGAAAAAATTGAATCGATGATATTTTTACTGCAACTCTTTCCAAATTTGTTCTGACTGTGAAAAGCGTATAACAAACAAAAGTTTCGATTATTCCTTTAAATATATTAATGATATCATAATTATGGTAGTGTGGCCTCATTAAATGAATCTACATCATCTATGTTGGTAAGCGGACTATCTGATTGCAAAGATACAGAATAATAATAATATTTAATGTTTCCCTAATTATTTTAATATTTATAGATTGTAATGACTATTATGTAAATCTCTATTAATATAATGATATAAATTTAGCAATAATTTAATGTACGTAATAATGACATAATTTGTAATATTGTAACAATGACATAAAGTTCAATAATTTGCACGCTTGCTTGCAGGCCGAATACAGTAACTTTTAGGCAATAAGATCTTCCTTTGTAAAAATGTATTTCTTGCAAATAAACATTATTATTATTATTATTACGTTTATTCATATTTTCTTTTCTTATAAAATACATTTTTAAATATTTCTTAAAAAATATTTAAAAAAAACATTTAAAAATATATAAAATAGTAGTCCGCCGGTGTCGGGAGCAGGGTCCAAGGCACCGGTGGTTTGGGCTGCAGAGATAGGAACCTCCTCACGATGCGGGCCGTATCAAGGAGTACTGCCTTCTGAATCTGGCCCTTAATCCAACCGCCTAACGAGAGCCTTGAGAGATGGTGGTCGAGGCTTTCGGCCATCAGGCCATTGGCCGTTACGACAATCGGCACAATGACAGCCGAGCTCACATTCCATATGTCAACAACCTCGTGTGCTAAGTCGAGATATTTTATTTGTTTCTCTTTCTCAGCTTTCATGTGGAATGGTATTATTATTATTATAATAGTCCGAATTAAGTTTTTCGGAAAGAAAAATTAGAAAAAATTCAAATTCGGTGAAATTGAACTTTTTCTTTTCGATGGGATTTTTGTAGGAACTATTGGAATTTGGACAGAACAACATCTGTCAGGTCAGCTAGTTTATATATTAATGGCAAATAACACAGTTTAATGAACAAAACACTTTACAAACACAATGATTGATTACTGATTAATGGAGAATACAATAATAAATAATATAAACAAGACGTGATAGCTAAATATAACGATACCACAGTGATGCGACCGTGAACGCTGCTGTCTCCAGCAAAAGTATTCGCACCATGTGCGACGTGTTGTCCAACCTTGGTTGACAGCTTTATGACGTAAGTTGAGTACAAGCTGTCAGTGTCAAACGTCAAAATTAGTATTGTCTTCATATAATATATTATTTTTATCGTTAATATTATTTATAGCATTAAATAATTATTTATACCATTAACTTTCATACCAGCCCATGACGTCACCGAATAAAAATGGAGTGTCTGACTGCGAATGACAGTGACAGCCACCCGGTGATAGTTTTATAAGCCACATTCACGCAAATTGCAAGAGATGTTTCTGGCATATTTAACTGTTCAATTTCGTTGCTTTTATACTAAATTATAAAACAATTTTATTAAATGATTTAAACGGTCATATAATAAATTGTGAGAGCTAAGATCAGTTTTCGAGTATCAACTTATCCAATAAAAGTCACCTAATATTTAAAATTTGAATTCGATTTGATCCACAAAGAATTTAACCTGATCGGCTTAATCTCTCGTTGAATACCTAGAATGGTGTAGGTACCTACGTTCATAGGTGAATACTCTGGCATTGGAAAAAAACCTAGATACACATAGGCATAGGCATTAGCGACATTAAGCTAAGCAAACTTGTACGATTTGTAGTGCTGAACGACCTAAGCGCCAACGGCCATAAGGTACTATTTCTTGTGGAAATTCACATTTTAATACAAGATCAAACGAAACGAAAATACCACCAAAATTGATATTAAAACCGATTACGATGGCTATAATTCCATATTACAAGTTTTATTGGACGCGTTAAATCGATTACTAGTCACTTAGGTAAAAGGGAAAGTTCAGTGTGAATTTAGGTACCTGAAGCCCGTAATAAAACATCTTCATATGGAATGGAATATTTGGAATGCCATTAATAATACCTAAGTAATAGAAAGAAAGAAAGAAAAATATTTTATTTGGGACACGCACAGGAAATACAAACAGTAAAAAAGAGCATAGGAAACTAACAAAATTAACATTAAAAAAAAAAACAAAATGAATACAAAATATAAAATTAAGAAAAAAAAATACCTGTGCGAGGCCAAAAAGGCTCCTATCTCAGCATAAAGCTCCAATATTTAAATAAATACCGCTGCGCTGGTATTCTGTAATATTATATTATATTTAGCAGGGTTTACCCTGTTCGGTCGATCGTTTTTTAACAAATAATCTCTACGCACCAACTTGCTTTCACATATAACGTACACGTACGTTTCAGGCAGAAACTATGTCGGGGTCACCGCTCTTCTAGAAAACCGTATCTTTACCCTAGCAAGCAATCAAACACCATTATTTTACTGAGATAGATAGACCATTAATATATTGTCATTCAAACAACTCGGCCTATCGCAGTCCGCTGCTGGACATGGCCTCCCCCAGGCTGCGCCACAACACCCTGACCTCCGTTTTCCCCATCCAGACTGTCCCAGCCACTTTCTTAAGGTCGTCGGTTCTTCTACCTCATACATTAATTCCTTCCTTTAGAATAGTAGTGGGGGGCTCGTGGTTTAGCTCTAAGACAATTATTACTATTCTCAGGATTGAGCCTAGTTTATCATTTGTGACTTTGAGTTACTGCTACATTATATGGCTATATGTAAGTGGACACGCCCTTTATGCCTGGAGGCTTTTATTTAGTTATAAAGTTCTGTTTACGTTTTTAGTTTTGACATTTTGTATTTTCATTTCTGCTTGAGTTTTCATTTTTTTTTTTGGTATTTTGGCGTATGCTAGCTGACTTATGGCAATGAATTTTATTCAATGTCATGTTTTGTTGCGTAATACTTAAATTATTTTGCGCAGCGCTGTATTACATATTTTTTTTTAACTGAACAGACAGCTGTGCTGCTGGTGAGTTTGTTGCGCCACTTCTTCTCCTCAGCTAAAGCACTAGGAAGTGGTGAAGGGCGGCCGTTTTGGGGGACTGTCTTATGTAATTTTGACGTTAGAAAAGTGCTGATTCTCAGCCTAGTTTGAATAAATGACTTTTGATTTTAATTTTGATGTTTTGATTTTTAAGTTTGATGAAATGTTTTTCGAGTTTAAACCTATATTGTGTGTGTACTTGTGTAATCAATTTTTTTATGCTTCAGACCCCACACTACAATAACCTCGAGATCCTGGGTTACAATATGCTGCAGTGGTTGAAAAGATAATTTCAGCAGAATTAAGTAAATTCGTGTAAGTAAAAATAACGCAAATTTTTTGTCAATGTCCATGTTTAACAACCGATTTTATAAATGAAGAAATAACACATTCAAACCAAAAAGGGCACAGTTTAAATGGCCTGTTCATCACCATTTCAAAAAATATCAAGTATAAGCAAAATACTCAGAAACTAACCCATCATTATAGTTTGTTTACAACATGTGCAAGCGGGCCACCGCGCCCGGCCGGTAAGGTAACGTCATGCCGCGCGCGACTTACGGGTTGGCACAATAAAACAGAAAATCGCAAACCACACGGTTAATAGAAACACTAAAACCCAGAACAAAAGAAACAGAAATTCTACCTCTAATGGAAATATTTGCACATCAGGTATAAAAAATGTAGTTATAACGAATACCACATGTATTCGTTATAACTACATTTTTTATACCTTTTGATATTTAACGCTTTGTTAGTTATTTGTTCTGATCACGTAAATATTACTTCTATGAATGAAGTGGGGTTTTTCGAGACTGGTTTCTGTTTTGGTATGTACTTAAAGATGTTGATGTAAATTGTTTAAAAAGTAGAACAGAAATCTTACAAAACCTTTATCAATCTACGGTACAAGATGTTCAACTTATTGAATGCAATTGTAACGTTACTTTTGTGCTAGAAAAAATTGAATCGATGATATTTTTACTGCAACTCTTTCCAAATTTGTTCTGACTGTGAAAAGCGTATAACAAACAAAAGTTTCGATTATTCCTTTAAATATATTAATGATATCATAATTATGGTAGTGTGGCCTCATTAAATGAATCTACATCATCTATGTTGGTAAGCGGACTATCTGATTGCAAAGATACAGAATAATAATAATATTTAATGTTTCCCTAATTATTTTAATATTTATAGATTGTAATGACTATTATGTAAATCTCTATTAATATAATGATATAAATTTAGCAATAATTTAATGTACGTAATAATGACATAATTTGTAATATTGTAACAATGACATAAAGTTCAATAATTTGCACGCTTGCTTGCAGGCCGAATACAGTAACTTTTAGGCAATAAGATCTTCCTTTGTAAAAATGTATTTCTTGCAAATAAACATTATTATTATTATTATTACGTTTATTCATATTTTCTTTTCTTATAAAATACATTTTTAAATATTTCTTAAAAAATATTTAAAAAAAACATTTAAAAATATATAAAATAGTAGTCCGCCGGTGTCGGGAGCAGGGTCCAAGGCACCGGTGGTTTGGGCTGCAGAGATAGGAACCTCCTCACGATGCGGGCCGTATCAAGGAGTACTGCCTTCTGAATCTGGCCCTTAATCCAACCGCCTAACGAGAGCCTTGAGAGATGGTGGTCGAGGCTTTCGGCCATCAGGCCATTGGCCGTTACGACAATCGGCACAATGACAGCCGAGCTCACATTCCATATGTCAACAACCTCGTGTGCTAAGTCGAGATATTTTATTTGTTTCTCTTTCTCAGCTTTCATGTGGAATGGTATTATTATTATTATAATAGTCCGAATTAAGTTTTTCGGAAAGAAAAATTAGAAAAAATTCAAATTCGGTGAAATTGAACTTTTTCTTTTCGATGGGATTTTTGTAGGAACTATTGGAATTTGGACAGAACAACATCTGTCAGGTCAGCTAGTTTATATATTAATGGCAAATAACACAGTTTAATGAACAAAACACTTTACAAACACAATGATTGATTACTGATTAATGGAGAATACAATAATAAATAATATAAACAAGACGTGATAGCTAAATATAACGATACCACAGTGATGCGACCGTGAACGCTGCTGTCTCCAGCAAAAGTATTCGCACCATGTGCGACGTGTTGTCCAACCTTGGTTGACAGCTTTATGACGTAAGTTGAGTACAAGCTGTCAGTGTCAAACGTCAAAATTAGTATTGTCTTCATATAATATATTATTTTTATCGTTAATATTATTTATAGCATTAAATACTGTTTTTATGGTCTATGGGTAACGATTCAAATAACATCACATAAAAATAACAATAAAAAAGCATGACAAGCTCGTAAACCTACAAAATACTCATGGAGAACACGAAGTAAACACCAAAATCAAACACAAACCAATAAACTTTTACGTTTATTATATGCCAACTCTTTTATTTGTCATGAAGGTTGTTTACACCTGCCACCAATGGGTAAGTAACGAATTTATAGTGTTATCACAAATGTTTGGGCGGGTACTCTGAACAAAAAAATATAGGTTATCTTAGACAGTTAAGTGCTAAGACATGAATTCACAGGTTTTATTGGGAAAACAGTTGTTCAGTAGAACAGTTCATGCGGTACAGAAATATTGGGTGACTGGTAATTAGTGACCGATACTTAAACACGTGATTGTACTCATGATAACAAACAATTTTTACTATAGGGCCAAATCTGAAATCACGTAAAAAAAATCAGTTCTTCCCTATTTTTACGTTCGCATCACTAGTCAAAATGTTGGGAACAGCTGATTCTTTTTTCGCGATTTCAGGATTGGTCCCATAGTAATAGTTGCCTTCATCATGTGTACAATCATATGTTGAAGTATCGGTCACTAATTACCAGTCACCCTATATACACATACTATAGCAGCCTATTTACCAACATCTTTTATATATAACTTTTAATCCTTAACATTTTTACGTTTTTATAAAAACTGTTTATAGTATCATTTATTTTCTGATACATACTGCGGTCAAAACTACTACAAATACATACATTCCGACCACAAGATACAGGCAAACGCCTGGTTTAGGAGTCACCATCCCAATCTTTTCTTTTACATACAATCGATTATTATTAATAAACAAAGAAATTTGAAATAGACTGCACTTTCCGCACTTGCAAACCGTAAACCCACTATTAGTATCAGCATTTTTTCAAGCTGGAGTCTGAGGTTAAAGCTAATCTATAAAAAAAGAAAGGTAAAAACTTAAATCCAATTACAACAAAAACACCAACTAAACAGGCATAAACAAGACAAAAGGATATCATTTTTTTTTTTGTTTTCGTATATCCGGAGTCACACGTCATTACTAAGTCATGTAGTTCAGACGTCAGAACGTACAGATTACGTGCGCTAAAAATACTTTTTACTTTACTTACCCTTACTTTTGGTTTCGCCGTAGTCGGGTAAAATGATTATTAAGAACACATAAAAAGGTCGTAGTGAAATAGGGAGTGACCACGCTGTCCTTGACTAAAGAGAACTGGCACAAACTAGTTGTATCTACCTACTTAGTGTCAATGACCACAGAGAGATATGGCAAAAAGCATAGAGCTTCTCGGACGCTTTTTCTAAATGAATGGAAATGTAATATTGATACAAGAAATTACTAGACGAACTTTTCCACCACCTTTGGGCTCATCCGCATCGCTCAGATACTCTTCGCCACTACAGGAAATCGTGAACCCACGCGCAATTATGCTTACTTCAAAACAGTGCTAGTTACAAATGAAACTGGCTCAGTTAATTTCAGTCGGCAGTATTATGAAGGGGAACACAGCTCCGGATTTGCTAGCCTTGTTCTCAGCGCAAATTCTTGATTAGGCTTTGTGCCAGAATGACGTAGTAAGGCAATTTACAGAAAGTCAATGTGGTGTAATTCTTTAAACATTTTACCCTCGTATTGATAAATGCGGAGTAAAGTTATGCAAACTCGAAAAATATATGGCAAATCTGAAGTTTATATTGGTTGTAATTTTACTCCGCGTTAATTATTGGGGGTTAGAATTTTCCTTGGATTATAGTATCGGGATATGTATTTAAACTATTCATTATTACACTAATAACATGGTAAGCCTTTAAGAAAGGACAGATCGGACGAATTGTTTTGATATATGAAGGCTCTATTGCAGTTAATCGCTACGTGTTAACGTTCTCAAAGGTGGCGTTTTATATTAACCACGTAAATACATAATGTCATTAAAAAATTCTCACCGGTTCAAGTTAGGTTCTCATCTCAGGACCATCACAAATACATAATGTAGAATGAAGTAACGTACTGGCATAAGATTCTCAGCGCTGACTCCGCATTCAAAAGCACCTCTTGTTCGAAGGCCGAGCTTCTAACAGTCGCGTTTAACCCTTGTACTTATAACCAAAGAATTTCAAACCTTATCTCTCAAACTTAGGGTTCAAGTTGCGGCAAAAATTAGTCAAATCTGAAAAATATTACGGCTCATACAATAGAAGTGGCATTTCTGAATGACACTCAAGAATTGGCAATATCATTTAGTTCCGAACGTTTTCTTTATAGGAATTCTATTTCTTATATTTTATTTACTCGAATAACGAGGGATAATTGAGAATAATAAATTGTGTTTATGTTCGCCCCTACATAGATATCACAACATAAAACAAAACAAGTCATTTTAACAAGAAATCGAGTAACCTATTAAGAATTTGACAAAATCCTTTCAGATCAAAATCCCATTATCTACCTGTTTTATCGGGTTCATAAAATAAACTTTTTTTTTTTTTTTTTTATCCTTTATTAAAAAGAACCAGGTTCTTAATAATTAATTACAATCTAGCCTAAAAGACTAATAAGCAATTTTAATCTAACTTAATTTTTTACGCAATAATTATTTTAAAACTTAGAATAGTGTTGGTTGTACTTTACACAAGTCCGTTCCACTTTCTTACGAGTCTGATATGATAATATAAACACTTTGTTCACGTGTTATATGTATATGTGTCGTTGTCACTATTATTTCTACACTTTTTACACTACACTAATTCAAAAGGTTTTGTTCGTTTTAGTCTTCGCACTATATTTGTCTGATCTAACAGCTGAATTGCCTCGATGTTCACATGTTGGTGGAGTCGGTGTTCATGGGCCTCAGCGAATTTTTGTATTATGTTGGTGACGGGTTCCACTTTTAGATCACGATGGAGGTCGTCATTTCTTATATACCAGGGCGCATTAACAATACTCCTGAGTACCTTATTCTGGAATGTTTGTATAATTTTGATGTTGGTCGGTTTAGTACAGCCCCAAAGTTGGATGCCATATGTCCATATTGGCATAAGAATATGCTTATATAATAACATTTTGTTATGTATCGATAGACATGAATTCCGTCCAATCAACCAATACATATTTTTAAAGCGCATGTCTAGTTCCTGTCTTTTCTTTTTAACATGCGCTTTCCAGCGCAGTTTCGCGTCAAGCGTTATGCCAAGGTATTTGGCTGTATTTGCGTATGGCACTTGTTGGCCATTTATGAAGATTGGGTGGTAATCGCAATTCCTGTAGGTGAAATCAATGTGAAGTGACTTCGATTCGTTCAATTTGATTCTCCATTTTTGTGCCCAGTCATAAACTTCATTTACAGCGATTTGTACCTTTTTGATTGCTTCTGTATGGCATGACCCTGTAGCCATAATTGCAGTGTCGTCCGCGAAGGTTGCAATAGTATTATTTTCCAGCTCTGGTATGTCATACGTGTACAACAGGTAGAGGACTGGACCCAGCACACTACCTTGAGGCACGCCAGCTTTAATAAATTTTAACTCGGAATAGGCATCCTCGTGTCTTACTCGAAACATTCTATCTGTAATGTATGATTGCAAGATATCGGCAAAGTCATTGGGTAGCATTAGTCTAAGCTTGTATATCAAACCCTCATGCCAAACTCTATCAAAAGCTTGTGCCACATCTAAAAATACAGTGGAGCAGACTTTTTTATCTTCAAGCGTTCTCTCAATGATGTTGGTAATTCTATGTACTTGGTCTATTGTTGAGTGTTTCTCTCTGAAACCAAACTGATGGTCAGGGATCAGGTTTCTCTCGTTAATTATTGGTTTTAGGCGTTTTAAAAACAATTTTTCAAACAGTTTTGCTAGTATAGGCAACAGGGAAATGGGCCTGTATGATGATGCCTCATGAGGTGGTTTACCGGGCTTTGCAATCATAATCACTTCAGCAACTTTCCATGGCTCAGGAACATGCTTTAGCACGAATGCAGCATTGATGAGCCTAGTAAGCTTAACTATGGCTTTACGCGGGAGATGTTTTAGGATTTCTCCCGTTATAAGGTCATATCCTGGGGATTTCTTTAGTCTAATGATTTGAATTTCCTTTGCTACTTCTTTTGGAGTCACAAGCTTAATTCTTTTATCTTGAAGAACATTGGCAAACTGAAGGTTGTCTACAGTCCCGTCATTTGGCTGAAAGGTTTCTTCTAAGTGATGCGCAAATCTTCGAGCTTTTTGCTCATTTCTTATGGCCCACTTTCCGTTATCATCTCTGATAGGGGGAGTTGGTGTAATAGGCCTTTTGAGTGACTTTGTCGCTTTCCAAAGAGAGTATTGCGTTGTATGGTCGCTGGTTAACTGACGTAGGTTAATATTGAGAGCTTCATCTTGAAAGGTTTGTATTTTTCTCTTCAGTCTTTTCGTAAGGTTATTCAAAAGAGTTTTATCTTGCGGAAATCTGGTTTGCTGCCATCTTTTTCTTTGAATTCTTTTTTCATATAATAGGTCTATTATTTCCTTAGGGTAGGTATTTCCTTTAATTTTTTTAATAATCTGTGGTGTGTTGTTCCATGCACATTGTTGGATATTGTTGCTAAACTTGTTTACTTCAGAATCCAGCTGATCTTTGCTTTTTAATGAAGTTTTTAGGTCAATAATGTTTTGTAGTTCTAAGCTAAAACTTTCCCAATCTGTAAACTTGTTAACTAACGTCAGGTGGTTTTCTCTTAGTAATATTTTGTGACTTAATTGTAGTAATATCGGAGAGTGATCGGAGTTCATGTGGTACCCATCTTCCACTCTCAGATAATTGGTTGATATGTTTTTAACTATGAAAAAGTCGATAAGGTCTGGTAGTTTCTGATGGTCAGTAGGCCAGTATGTAGGTTTTCCAGTACTTATGACCTCACAACGCATGTCTTTCACTGCACTTAGAAGCTGTCTTCCCTTAGTTGAAGTTAATCTCGATCCCCAGTGAGTGTTTTTAGCGTTAAAGTCACCGCCTAATATAAATCTCTGTCCAAGCAGTCTTAAGAAGTGTGCATATTGTTCCTTGTTTATCATGTGTCTTGGGGGACAGTATACGGCCGCTACTGTAACATTAAACTTATGTGTTTTAATTGATATCGCCACAGCTTGCGTGTCTGGCTCCTCGTATTTACACTGTTCGTAATGACAGATATTTTCTCTAATAATAACCGCGCTTCCTCCTCGGGCCGTGTTGTTAGGGTGCAGCGAGTGATAAACCTTATAACCTCTAAACTTTACAAAAGACTGTTTAGTGAAGTGCGTTTCAGAGATCAAACACACATCAATATTTTCTGTGTCTAGCACTACTTGCAACTCATGTTGGTGTTGCAGCAGTCCGTTGGAATTCCATGCCATTATTTTTAGCGTGCTATTCATGATTGGTTTTTATAGCGCTTGATTCTAATTTCTCTAGTCTCTTGTCAAAAGAGGATATGCAATTTAAGATCTGATTGAGTTTGTCCTCAATACTTGGTGGTTTAGTGCTTGGTTTTACCGCTTGTGCATACGAGACACTTTTAGATGTATGTGCAGTTATCGGGGCTGTCTGGGCACACGGTGCACTTTGTTTTGATAGCTGTTTGTCGGTGTTTCTAACAATTTGACTAATGGCAGGGTTCTTAGATGGATTATTTTTTGAGTTTTTGTTCTTAATCATTTGCATCTCCTTGGCAACTAAACACCCTCTGTAGTTGGCTGGGTGAGGTAAGCCACAGTGAACACACTTAGGTTTTTCTTGCGCAGGTTTTTTGCAATCAGCTGTGAGGTGTTTACCTGTACATTTAACACACCTTGGCTCTTTTGAGCAATACTTTTGGGTATGACCATAAGCCTGGCATCTCTTACACTGGGGTATTATTTTTGACGTTTTAAGCGGGTTTATTTCAACTTTACACCCTAGGATATGTTTAATGCCGTATATTTTACTGACATCTTCGTCATTCTTGAACGATAATATAAACATGTTCAGTGGTTATTTTGTTCTCCAGCTTAACTTGTTAACTACATTTTCTATCTGGAATCCTTGCGACGTTAAGTCGTCTTTAATCCGATCCGGTAGGCAGGACGAGTGCAATTTTTTCACCACTACTCTTATGGGCCTGGTCTGTTTATCCTCGTACGAGTGCCATGCACAGTTATTTTCTGTTAAGCGTCGGGCAATCACTCTGTAGGAATCTTCAGTTTTGGCATTTATTTTCACACTATTACCGCTTAACATTTTGGCGGTAAATGTTTCTACTGGCTGCGATGCGGTCAAAAAGTCGTAGAATGTTTGATAATTCTTAACACCGTCCACTACGATTGGAGGCGGTGCTAGAATTTTTTTAGTGGTTGCCTTCTCTTTGTTGTTGAGTTGCTGCTGCTGAGCGCTAATTGTAGCTTGTTGTAGTGGTGGTGGAGTAAGGGAGGTATTCAACTTCCTCTTCTTCCTGTTTTTCGCCCTAATCCACTCAGTCTCTTTGGCGAGTTCTTCCTCATCCGTGCAGTACTCAATGTCACTTTTAGCAGGCTGAGCAGGTGTTATGGTCTCACTGACCTGTTTAACTGAGGGTTCTTCTTTTTCTTTTGCCTTTAAGCATTTTATCTGCCCTTGAAGATCTTGTACCTGTTCCTGCAAACTTTGTATGTGGCCGTTCAGTTGGCGTACCATTTGTTGCAGGTTTTCTCTGTCCGTTTTCTCCTGGATATAACAGTCATACAACTGCTTTTCCAGATCAGTTTTTATTTTAATAGACTGTTGTGCAGCCATTATTTAGTTTTAAGGCGAGCGTAATACCTAAACAATTATAATAAGCACGTCATGACGATTTCCGCACTTGTAACTGGGGCATCGCGGTGTCCCCGATAGATCGCCGTACACCGCGACGACGGTGTTATGATGCGTCTGCAATATACTCGTTAACTAGAGCACGCGCGCGCGATCGGTACGGCCGTTCTCAATAGTAGTTAAACAACAACTGAAATAAAATAAACTTGACGCGACCAACGTATCATTCACTATTTGTTACTAATTTACTTCGATCGCTTCAGTACAGCCCCCATTTTCGCTCAGAGTGTGACATCGCCTTAGTGTCGTGATTTTTAAGGTTACATGAATGGTTGAGGTCTCAAAGGGTCTTTTGTCATAAAATCAACTATATCTCAAAAACTAAATGCGATATCGAAAAAATGAAAAAAGCCGTCGGGGTATTGAGTTGGGCTACATTTAAAAATAAACCAGACCTCTGTCTCGCTAATAGTCTAGGCAGAAAGGGCAACCCTTGGTGTGGGGTAATTTCGGGGAGCGCGCTCCTTAGATGCGCGTCGCGTCGGCGAGTTATGGGATTGTTTAAGTTTGATCGTGAAATGTATTTGTATTTATTTGTAAATACGTATTTTAATGTAATTTTATAATAATGTTAATTTAATTATTTTTTTTATTCAATTTGTTTTGCGACACTTTGAAAATAGATACATCAAATTACTAATTAGAACTTTATATTTGAGACTAAAATTATTATTATTTCTATGTTTTTAACTATATTATATCACTTCGTTGTTGTTGTGTTAAACAAAAAATGATTTTCTTTCAAAAGTAGTCTTAAGAATATTTGATTAAAGTTCAAAATTGCATGGCGTAATGTTTATCTTACGGATTTTTTACTTCGTGCATTTGAGCTCTATTACTTCAAAGAAGAATTAGGTCTAAATCTATTAGATTAGGCATCGTACAAAATGAAAAGCCTGCCTAAGTGCATTTTCAATGTACCCGAAGGTCGTTTAGAGCACGAGATTTGTGAATTTTTTTATAATATAACACAACAGAAATGCAGTCAGAAACTCAATTTTGATGTTTATTTTTTTATATAGACTCGACCTTATAGGTACTGTCCATGCAATGTACCTTAACCTTATGTTGTACTGGCTGACTTTTCGACTACTTTTGCCAGTATAACACTATATTTTTTTAAATAATTAAAAATGATAGTTCGGATATTTTTGCCAGTCCGGACTTCGGTTTTAGCTAGGACGCTAGGCGGTGTAATTTTAAGAAGTGTGCTGTGTTATTTGCTGACTTCCTCTTGAGTATAGTAGAACAGTTATTCTGCCTTCCTCCTCTATCATTTCAAGTAGTTACGTTCCCCGTACGTTCCCCGTAGAAACTCAGAACTTCCATATCGTAGGACTCTGATCTTCTACAGTACATATAACACGACTAGTCTATATAAATTGTAAATGCGAGATATCTAGAAACTTCATTTCTAGAAACTTTATTTATGAACGGCATATATGCCGTTCATAAATAAAGTCGATGCGGGCGGTTCCGATTGTAGATGCAGTGCTACGCTCACCTTTATTCAACCTCGATGAAACGAATCAGAATATTGAAACCCACGTGGCAATATGAAATATAGGAAAACCCGCGCGCGGGGAAAACCGTTGAGCGCCCCACCCGCGGTAATCTTGTAAACAAAACCGATTTGCATCGTAGCTACTTGGAATTTTGTGACCGTTGAATGTTTCTTAGAATACTAGTGAGTAGGGCTTTATAGTAATGTACGTATCGTTTGAAAGTATGACTTGGTTTCATTTTCAATTCAAACCAATAGCAGATTTGCGTGGGATGAATTTACTCCCACGAACCACTACTTAAATAAAAAAATGGGATGAATTTCATCCCATGTGTAATTAGCGGCTAACGGCCCACTGTCCGTAAGACCGTTTGTAACAGTACTGTATCTTTTGAACCATAATATGTAGACACTTGAAATTTTCACAGTATGTACATACATGCTACTATGGTCCCTTTAATAACAAATAACAAAAATGAAAATTTTCACAGTATGTACTACTATGGTCGCTTTAACAACAAATAATAAAAATGAAATTACAAAATTCAAGATTAGTTAAACGTGTTTTTTAACTTAGCGAAGACTTAGTTAGGCACGTAGTTATGTAATTAAGCCTAACCGAAGAACCCGTTTTAGCAATTTTTTAATCTGACCGCTGTGCTTCACACCGACGCCAGTCCTATCCGGTGCGGTGCGATTATAATGCAAGAGCACGAGGGTAATGAAAGCGATTTGATGGCTATTTTAGTAAATTCATAAAGGGCCCCGCGTCTCGTTACCATAATCACGACCTTAATTACCATTTGTTCGTGCATTAACAACATTTTTGGCACTATTTAGTCGGTGTCAATTTAAAAATAATTACCGATAAAGTTGACCGAGCGTAAAGAGGATTTATTACCACGTGTGGCGCGCTGGTGGATTAAAATGCGATACTTCCAATAGATTCGTATTAGTGCATCTGAGTTGCTTGTTGAAGGTATGCAGCGACAGGATGCATTGTAAGTGTGTCAAGACTCAGACCACCACAGAATATATAGTTGACTGGCGTGGTGAGTGACCCCGGAGGCGTGTGAGACGTTTTTCGGTATTGGTGAGTGGTTATGGTAAGCCCCAAAATTGTGGCTGTTTGCCCCGACATTGTGGTAATTTTGTTTTTATAGCCTGGACATTATGGCTATCTGTTTGCCTCCACATTGTGGCAATTTTGTTTCTTATGGCTTCGCCATATAACTATCTGGAATCCCGATAGTGGTAACCAAGCGAAATTGTGGTTGTTTCAGTAATGATTTAGGTCTGGAACTCTTTCATTGGTGATACAATTTACATGCTGCCTATATTGATGTGATTGCTAAAGAAAACTATTGCCATTTCATTGCAATGGGTAGCTAAAAGTTTAATCTTTCAGAATATTTTGTTTTAGCTAACGAGTCTACCAATAATGATTGACCGATGCAAACTAAGCTGACGAGGTCGTTCAGCTGTCAGGAACGGCCGTCTTAGAGGATTTGTCAACTGAGACGGCAGGGATATCACGTGACCATTCACGTGAATCACGTGATGCAGCGGGTGGGAGGGGCGACACATCGTGAGAGGGGCGCTCACGCTCCTCGATCGATTTTGCTCGGATGCGACAGAAGTGTATTGGGAACTGTTGATTTGAATTATTTCGGTGTAACGGTTTTTCATAATTGTATTGATTTTATGATTTGTTATTTAAAAATAAATAGTACAAGGTAGTTTTGGTTTTCTTTAAAAAAAAAGTAATGAGCTTCTGATCCATAAGACGAGTATTTAAAAAAAAATGTAGAGTAAATATTGTACTGTGGTACGGCAACAATTCGTATGCGAGTCAGACTCGCACTTGGCCGCTTTTTTATTGTAGTACAGAAAAAATCCTGTAAAATATGTTTAAAGCTTTTTCTATTAAAGAAATTACTAATAAAACGAAGGAAGAAAGTTTTAAAAACTAAAACACTTGAGGAGCCGCCGATCGGTATTGGAAAACTTCGGCACTGTCCACAAGTTGCTCCTGCAACTTGAGATGTGTAGAGCTTCTTTAGGTTCACTATCCATCTGCATAAAATTTTAAGGCATAATATAACATTGCATAATTTTGTTTACGCATAACAGCTAGCATAATTATTTAAAGTAAATAGGAACCTAACCAAACCAAACTTCGGTGTGCCCCTGACGTCGACCGTCTAGGATAAGGCTTTCGGGTCAGGTAAATTAGCCTACAAGATAATTATGTCAACATAAATAAACCATATGCCAACAACAATTATGGCAAAATATAAATATGCAAAAAAAAATATACCAAAATAGTTATGCCAAAACATATTAGGAAAAAAACATTATGCGAAAAGAAGGGGTGTCGCTTCCTTTACATGGTGAATTTTATTTAAGTCTTACTGTTACCGATGAACAAACCATACCATTGAATATTTTAAGGAGATAACACTGATTTTGAAGTTTGACACTCAACCAAGGTTCTATGGACATCACGTTGCACATAGTGTGGTAACTTTTGCTCGAGACAGCAGCGTTTACGGTCGCTTCAATGCGGTGTCGTTATTTTTAGTTATCACTTGTTCATCTATATACTAATAATAAAGCTGAAGAGTTTGTTTGGTTAAACGCGCTCATCTCTGGAACTACCAGTCGGATTTGAAAAAATCTTTTTGCATTTGATTTAGCTTGGCTATTTAGGTTATATATATATATATATATACCGTTTGAGTCGTGGGTGGGAATCCTGTCCTTGGCAGGCACCTTTACTCAAATCGTAGCAGGGCGCGAGGAGCTGTGTATAGAGATAGTAGAGCGCCTACTCTCGCTGACAAAGACGGGAGCAGAAGGGGCTATTCTGACCCAGATCAAACTTGTTTGGGAGTATTCCTCCCTCAAGGCAGTACAATATATGGATCAGTTCATCAAGTCTCACTGCAGAGCATTAGAGATTCCCGCAGTACTCGATCAAGCAATAGATCTGAAGGCAAAATGGGAGGCGGCCCTAGCCACAGATCCCCGGCTACCTTATAGCAGGGTACGTGATGTGAATGCTCACCAGGAGCTGCATCATGCGCATTATCCCGACCTGTATTATGCTGCAATTGCCCACGCGAAGGCCCATAAGCTGATAGGGGAAAACTTCCAGATCTCGCAGTCGCATGCGTCACGGCATACGGTGCTAATAGACCGGTACGTCAGAAAGACGGCGGCTGCAGAACTCGGAGAATTATCAGAAGACACAAAAAAGAAGCTACAAGAGTTGGGATACCCAGTCCCCCGGCGTAGAGCCAGAGATGAGTCCGACTCGGAGGAGGAGGAGACCGCAGACTCGAGAAAACGGAGACGCCGATAGCCCCAACCCACCATTGTACCCTAGATCTAAGTGCGAATCATGTCTTTAGAAAAAAAAAAAAAAAAAAAACACTCATTACCTACTACCTAGATAACAAACATGTAAATATACTTCGTAACAAAGATCAGTCTTTATTTTACACTAGTTAGATGTAACATTTCAGAATTCGGCAGTTAGCAGTTAATTAAATCAAATCGACTAAATAACAATATGTCTGACTAAACACAACACAAAATTAACAATCCCTAAATTGCTAAGTTGAAAACAATTCAATAGAGACGGAACATCACTACATAAACAGTCAAACAATTGAAATTTCACTCACAACACGCCCCAAAACACCCCGGCCTACGCGAAGAGGTGGAAAGCGGCCCTCGCGTCCTCAAAAATTCAAGACCTAGTACCGTTTGAGTCGTGGGTGGGAATCCTGTCCTTGGCAGGCACCTTTACTCAAATCGTAGCAGGGCGCGAGGAGCTGTGTATAGAGGTAGTAGAGCGCCTACTCTCGCTGACCAAGACGGGAGCAGAAGGGGCTATTCTGACCCAGATCAAACTTGTTTGGGAGTATTCCTCCCTCAAGGCAGTACAATATATGGATCAGTTCATCAAGTCTCACTGTAGAGCATTAGAGATTCCCGCAGTACTCGATCAAGCAATAGATCTGAAGGCAAAATGGGAGGCGGCCCTAGCCACAGATCCCCGGCTACCTTATAGCAGGGTACGTGATGTAAATGCTCACCAGGAGCTGCATCATGCGCATTATCCCGACCTGTATTATGCTGCAATTGCCCACGCGAAGGCCCATAAGCTGATAGGGGAAAACTTCCAGATCTCGCAGTCGCATGCGTCACGGCATACGGTGCTAATAGACCGGTACGTCAGAAAGACGGCGGCTGCAGAACTCGGAGAATTATCAGAAGACACAAAAAAGAAGCTACAAGAGTTGGGATACCCAGTCCCCCGGCGTAGAGCCAGAGATGAGTCCGACTCGGAGGAGGAGGAGACCGCAGACTCGAGAAAACGGAGACGCCGATAGCCCCAACCCACCATTGTACCCTAGATCTAAGTGCGAATCATGTCTTTAGAAAAAAAAAAAAAACACTCATTACCTACTACCTAGATAACAAACATGTAAATATACTTCGTAACAAAGATCAGTCTTTATTTAACACTAGTTAGATGTAACATTTCAGAATTCGGCAGTTAGCAGTTAATTAAATCAAATCGACTAAATAACAATATGTCTGACTGAACACTCAACACAAAATTAACAATTCCTAAATTGCTAAGTTGAAAACAATTCAATAGAGACGGAACATCATTGTGGTGTTCTTTTCTTTTCTTTATTTTGTTCATAGCCGCCTGCCTGTGGCCTGCAGTAGTGGGATAAAGCGAGACAAATTATTGTTATCTTTGTTCATTAGTGTTTGTAAATTGTGACTGCTATATTTAACAACTATCTCAGAATTTATTTAACAGGTGTTGACACAAAAAAAAATATAGCAGCGTTAATTTAGCAGCTTATTAATTTTATACCCATCTCTAATAAACAGCTTAGATCAGGACACAATGATGGCTTTATTCTCAACCTCATAAGTTCAATTATAGTTCAAAACATTTCCAACTAGGTAATAAACATTGGTCCTTCGAGCCGGATTATCGGACGGATAAATACTAATGAAATTACAAAACATTAGATAGTCAGTTTAAAAGGAAATTAGTTTTTAAAGATTTTCATTTTTTAAATGAAGATACGAACAAATTGAACTGTGAAACGTAACATAAACCGTAGAGTCTCGGTAATAGGCTTACCTACGTCTGACCACAAGCTTTTGTTAAAGTTCTTTGAAGAAACCATGCAGCAAGTAAAGCTCTTGTAACAACGTGCTTACAGTGGCATATACGTACTTTAGATTCTCTACGTACTTACTTGGTATGTAACCCATGTTTTGTTTTTGGTATTTAAGACAGTGCTTACTCCAGAAACTAACCAGCGGGGTAAATGCGTAACACACTAACAAACACTCTTGTTAAATTACTAAACTAAAACTATAGAATCGCTATCTTTTACTATCAAGCAGCGTGAAAAAAGGACGGCTATAGCTATGCACCAAGTTAGATATGCTAAACTAGTTCAAGCCTTGCGCTTCACCGTGTTTTTAGTCGACATGATTTTACGTGTCGTCTAAAGGACAATTGCTCATGGATGTATGGAATCCCGTACCAAGCTGCTTCAAAATCAAACTTTGTTTTACATACTTTTTCTAACAACATCTGGGGGTTTCGGAGTTATTTTATAAAATCTAAAATGACCTAAAAACTAGATAAGTAGGTATACTTTGTTCGACGCTATCAATGGCGTATTTTGTATACACGAACATACACGAAAGAACATTATTGCTCTAAAAACAGCGTTATATGCAATAACGCTGTTTTAATATTAGCAAGATATATGATTTCTGGGTTATCTGGGTATCAAAATGAGCAATTGATACATCGGTTTTGCCAAGTGCCTGACTGCGATGTAGTAGTTGTAAGGTATATAATAAGGTATCATTATTCCAATATAGTCAGTGTGTATTCTCGAACCTCGTTCGTTTCATTTGTTTCCTAAACACCCTACCTTACATGGCGACTCTGCCTGTAACAGTAGTCGGCACGGACCCGCGCGCGTGTGTTCCATAAAAGGACAAAATATTATAAACAATCGGTGCAGTGTTAATGTGGACTTTAAAATGAAGCAAAAATACACTAGCATACCTGAGCACAGGGCGTGTTCTACTATTGCGTATTCGTGCATACTTTTTTGTGAAAAATGGGAACCACAAACAGCAAGGAAGAAGTTGTGATTGCGCAGACCGCCGGAGTCGGTAGTAATACGGCTCGTACGCAGCAGCTGCAGGAGACCTCGAACACTATTCTCGTGGTAATATGCACCATATTGGCGATTGGACTGATAATCATATTATACAAGCTGTATAATCGTTGTCACAAGAAACAAATACAGCGCAGCTTAAATGAAGTGACATTGGAGCGATACTCCAGTATTTTGCGCAGGCAGCAGGCATGCATGGGTGCTGTACCACAGGCTAGCAAGACGGAAGTTCTCGACATATAGCTACGACGGTGAAATAACGCATGCCATCTTCAGGGCTCGTAATTCAACGTTGTGGGAGTGCTGGTGTAGTGTTGGTGTGAAAAAGTAGGCAGTGATGTGATCAGTGGCTAAAGTGCTATGAATCGAAGTAATAATGAGGTAAATTTTGCGACCTTCTTTGTGAATTTTAGGAACTACCTGTCTCTTGATGATGGTATTTAATTTATGTTTTTATGTTTACATTTATTGCTTATTTTAAGAGTACCTATCTGCTAAGTATCTACCAATAGTATCTGTTAAATTATTATGTGCATTTCTTGAAATATCGATAACATGAAATATGTAGCTTAGAACAAGCGCCAGTGACTAATACAAATGCTAACGTGTTATGGCTGAGGATTTAGGTATAATATTAAACGAGTTAAAAGTTATAAGAAGTTACTTGATAAAAATTGGTCCTAGCCGCCGACAAGGAAAGATTTTAGAGATAAAAAGAAAAGAGGCAAATACTGTTTTAGTCAAGTACAATAAGTTTTAAGAAATCTATAAAGAAAACTTAAAAAGTTATACGGGTTCAGAAATAACATTAATTAAAAAGATTTGCGAAGAGTTCGGTAGGTTATTTTTAGAAATAATTTCTTTGTGTAGTTTAACAGGAGAGACAGATATCTCATTACAAACCATGGCGACGGATTCGTTCGATTTAAAAACTGCGCTACATCTTATGCCTGTCATGGATGATAGCATTAATAACAACTAAGCAACTGATCGAAAATATCGAATATTACGACACTATGTTAGACACACCGGCATGTAAAAACAAACTAATTCAGTTTATAATTAAAAGCAGGTTATCCCAGCGTGCAAAGTTATTATTGTCACCAAAATATGATAAAGTCGATGAGCTTACAAAGGATATGCGTAAATTACTACTACCACAAAAGAGTTACATCGCTATTCAGACAAAATTACAGTTTTGTAAACAAGAGAATAAAACAATTATAGATTACGGCAAAGAGATGTCAGAACTCTTTGTAGATTTGACGATATCGCAAGCTGACATCGATTCAGCCAAGTATGCTTTATTGAAACCCATGAATGAGAAGTTAGCAATCAAGCGATTTGCGGATGGTTTGCGGGATCGTCGATTAAGCACCATAATTGCGGCGCGTAATTTTACTTCTTTAACAGAAGAAATTCAGGCAGCGCAAGATGAGGAGAAACCCGGTCAGTAGGATATTATTGGGCATTCTACCCCACCTTCCGTTCCATCGACTCACTCCGTTCGCCTCGTCACTCTCGGTGGAGTAGAATGCCCAATAATATAAATGAAATCCACTGGTTCGACGCCTATTCCACCCGATGGAATGATCATCTCCGTCACTCTCGGTGCAGTAAAATGTCTAATACTGGTTCGGCGCCTATTCCACCCGATGAAACGGAAGGTGGAGTATGAATTCCTACATAGTGCAGTAAAATACTGGTTCGGCGCCTATTCCACACCAAAAGTGCGCACCGTGACTTACAGCTTAGTACGGCCGTTATTCTAAGTGCGTACGATGTGGCTATGTAGCCCCCTAGTTATCCTAACGCCCTAGCCTACCATACAAACCACACCAAACGTAGGTTACGTTGGTTTTACGTGAGGGAAGTCTGTTACCAGGAGACCTACGGGAACAGACGGAACTTGGGTAGGAATAGGGGTTTGTGTACGTCGTGCAATGTACACAGGAAATGGTTTTCTCACCGCCGATCCCACAGACTCATAGGATCGATGACGGCTAAAGGTGTCTTGGCCACAGTGAGAGGAACACTTTATTTCTAAAACTCAATATTAACTTACCGCGTTACCGTTATTTTAATTAAGTCATTCGGTCGACACTAGTTTACTTATTAACAAATAAGGGTGCTCGCTACTTGAACTGGTAGCCTAAAATTCAGGACAGATTGTCTCATATCTCTCCACAAAATTAGAGGTAGCTCATAACCTTAATAGGCTACACACTTACTCCGCTTAAGTGACCAGATTGGCTCGAGGATCATCTGAACTTTAAGTTACCCTACATTAAACTAAAATCCAGGACAGATTGTCTCATGTCTCTCCACAAAAGTAAGAAATAGTGCATACCCGGAGGCACCCACACATTCTATTTTCTGTGACCAGATTGGCTCGAGGACATCCAAATTTTAATTTAATTAATTCAAACAGAGAGCACTACCTTGCTCCACTTCACTACTAACTGTTACTAACTAACAATATATCGCTTTGTAATCGACACCAGCAGTTAGCAAGGTACCTTTACACTCGACGATACCCGCGCCGTTCTCAGTTGCGAACCGCCTGACGGCAGCGTCGGAAACCGTGGTCAGTTAGTCAGCCTAATAAAAACAAGTAATAGTGTATGCTGCGTGTGCAACACGTTTTCACAGTCGTTCTCAAAACAGTACACACGTATTGTCCGGCGTCACCGCACCGTTCCTTAACCTGATCGCTTTCATCAGACAGTTGTAACCACGTAGTGTAAATGGTATTTTATATGTGCAAGGCTGCAATCTTGCAACATGCAGTCTAAGCAGTTTTGAACTTCATTGCATCTTGAGTAGGTATGTGTGTGTGTTAAAAGAATTATAATGTTGAATGTAACATGATCGTCGTTCACGTTGTAGTATTTAATTAAATTTAGGTTTATACAGAATTGTCTAGGTACTTCACATACCTACTATGTCTTACCTAGATTTGTTGTAATCTAGTTTATATAAACTATAATAAAATAATACTTATACCTTCTTATTCTTAATAAATCTTCACTGAATTCGTCTTTTATAGAACTTCCTAAATATTGTTTTCGTATTTATATTTGAAGTTTGTAATCGCTTCTAATTTATTGTGTTTCATTCTTCTAGGTAATAAGATTATATAATCTTATTTATATGAATATTTATATGATATATTTTTTATCAAGTACAACATGTATTATTGGTTGAACCATTACCCACTTCGATCGGGCGCGATTTTAACTTAGATAAAAGAGAACCCTGTGCACAACAAGATTATTTGGGAGCATTATAATAGTACCTATGCTAAAGTTAAACTAAAGTTATTATCGATAAATTAGACAACTATAAAACCATAACTCAGACATGTGTGTTCGATTCCCACACGATACAGTTTCTTGGATTCTTTAATTGTGGGTTTAAGTGATTATTTAATAATACGAATTAAAATTTTATTTGTGAGTATTTTTAAATGAACTTATTCCACAGTAGTATTTTTATGTGATTATAATATTAGTCCCGAGTTTAACTGCAACTTAACATTAACAACCACACGGATTGGTTTGTGCGTATTACAAAATGGTTTATTATCAAAATAGTTACGATTATTTTCAACTACCTACTTACTTCTTGAGTCAACTATGCTCACAAAATTTACTTTCAACGACGCGATCTACCTACGAGTTTCACCTCTCGCATAAACGTAATTGTGATGATAAAAATTCTCAACAAACATACATCAATTATTCAATTAATTATACATATTAATTCAGTATTGAGTCATAAAGAATAACAGGGATCGGGTTCACTTTGTCGGCTTTATTTTGCGGTTCTCATGAACAAATTGCAATTTAGCGAAATTGGTATGCGATCAATATGGTTCAATATGACATAAACGACATATTTTTTTATACAACTGTAAGACATGTACTTAGAGTTTAAAATTGAAACGATCTATTTTATGCTTAAATTGTATTTTTTGTGAATATAAACGAATTAATTTCAATCAATAAATTACATTCGCTCCAGAATCTTCAAAGTGACAAGTAGTACTAGCAGTACTTTAAAATCAACTTTAAAACATGTAAGTGAGTACTTCTTAATTTTAAATTTGTAGTCATAATGCACAGCTACGGACCTGGTTTTTGCCTGCCGGCTGTTGTAATTAACATGTTATATCTATCCATCGTGATTGCTACTCAGCTACGGACCTGGTTTTTGCCTGCCGGCTGTTGTAATTATCATGTTCTATCTATCCATAGTGACTGTTACTTAGCTACGGACCTGGTTTCTGCCTGACGGCTGATGTAACTGTTCTCATCCTGTCATAAATTGATTATTGTATCTCAAAAAAAGACCTTAAACGGTTATTTGTTTTGTTATATAAAATATTAAGTACTTTTTATCTTGTGTAATAGGTCTGACTCCGACGTTTCCCGTGTGTCCGACTACATAAAGAGCCCGCCGACTGCTACAAAGGTCGTGCCGAGCAAGAGCCAGCCTACGAAAAAAACAACAAAGCGCAAAGCTTCCTCGGTCGTGGAATTAGGATCAAGGTAGTTTATGACTATTTTTATTTTCTAAGTTATTACTTTCACATATTCTAATATAAAGTAGATTTCAATAGAGAACTTTGATTTGCAAAAATAATTTTAAGTACATACTTATTTTTCTCTCATCATAAGTTTGTATCTAGAAAAGTGTTTCTTCTAGATTATTAAAATAAAATTTAATTTGTTTACAGTAACAAGAAACCAGGGAGCACCGATCTTTTCGGTTTGGAAGACTTAGATGGCCTTCCTCCGCAGTCGGAGTTAGGTTCATCCTTGCTGTCCCGCGTCGCCAACGGGAAGGTACGACGGACAGCGGATCTAAGGGGTGCCTTCTTTGTGGAACTGAAGGTGTACCATAAAGAAGACATCATCTCCACTGCTCCTGAGGAGCGTTGGAAGAAGTCCCAAGTTGCATTAAAACTGCAATTGGATAAAGGTAGCTCGCAGTGGAACTCACTACAAAAATTCATGCATAAGGCTCACGAGTTGTTCAATGACTCAGAGCCGGTATATTATAGCGATAAGATACATTTTAAATAAGTTACACTATTAATTTAAAATTTTAATTTGAGGCATCCAAAATAAAGATTAAAACTGCAACTGGATAAAGGTAACTCGCAGTGGAACTCACTACAAAAATTCATGCATAAGGCTCACGAGTTGTTCGATGACTCAGAGCCCGTATTTATAGTGATAAGATACATTTTAAATAAGTTACATTATTCATTTAAAATTTAAATTTGGGGCATCCAAAATAAATCTTTATTTTTAAACTTAGCAAGTAATTAATTACGATAGAATGCCTTTCTGCACTGTTTGTAACATATCTGTTGAGCGCAGTCATTGGACAGGTCATCTACGCAGTACCGATCATAAAAATAAAAATATTTCATACGTTTGCGAAGGTGTTGAATTAATTCATTCTGCATTTCTAAATCGTATAGCTTCTTATAGAATTATTGATACTAATGAAAATTATTCTTTAGATTCGTTTTTTAATAACAGTCAAGAAAAAATCAAGACATTAATAAACAAATCTCTTAAGGATCATATCTGTCTAAAAATTAATTTTGAATATTTTGCTTTGTTTTTGATGGTTAAAAATGATAGTCAGGAGATGAAATCATTTGCTACAAAGAATTATGTAGTACATCAGAATTATGATTATGATTCATTAGCATCTCAGGTTAGAAACACGTTGAAAAAAAAGATAGAAGAATTTCAAGATCGTGACAGTGGGTGGACATTTTTAAACAGTTCGTATTTGGAAGTTAATGTTAACAAATACCAACCTTTGCGCGGCTCAAGCTTTATCGAGTTGCCGACATCAATTAAATCAAAAAAAGCATGTATTAATATTCATAATAAAGATAATTATTGCTTTTTATGGTCAGTTGTTGCTGCTTTATATCCAGCTAAAACTCATCCTGAAAGAGTATCATCTTACCCCCATTTTCAAAGCGTGTTAAATATAAAAGACATTCAATTTCCATTGAGTTTCTCAGATATTGCTCGATTCGAATTAAATAACCCTGAAATTTGTATATATATATATATGGCTTTAAAAATAATTCCGTGATTGGACCGTTTTATAAACCAAAATCTTTGAAGAGAAAAGTGATTCATTTACTTTACTTAGAAAAAGATGATTTATCACATTACTGTCTCATTAAGGATTTACCTCGTCTTGTTAAAAATCAAATAACAAGACACCACAGTAAATTATACTTTTGTGATGTTTGTTTAATGTTCTTTGATTCATGTGATGATCTGAATTCACACAGTTGTGGAGGAGTTGCTACTGAACTACCTCCAAAGGGTTCTTTCATTCAGTTTGAAAATTATGGTAGAAAGCAATTTGTGCCATTCGTTATATATGCAGATTTTGAAACAATGCTAGAGCGGTACGACTCCTGCGAACCTAACCCAACTCAGGCGAGCACCGTTACGAGACAGCGAAATGTGCCCATCGCTTTCGCTTATCATATTACATGCACTCTAGATGAAACCTATAATCGTTACGTTTCGTATCGTGGTTTGGATTGCGTTTCGAAATTTGTGAAGTCTATCTATAAAGACGCTAAAAAGCTTTATAGAATTTTAAATAATACCATTCCTATGATTTACACGAATGAGAATGCTCTCGACTTTGAAAACTCTGATACATGTCATATTTGCGAGAATTTCTTGTTTGGTGATAGGGTTCGCGATCATTGTCATTTGACTGGTAAATATCGTGGCGCAGCTCACAGTTACTGTAACATACAATATAAAATGCCTAAGTTTCTGCCTGTATTTTTTCATAACTTATCGGGTTATGATTGCCACCTTTTCATAAAAGAATTAGGTAAAGCTCCAGGATCTATTAAAGTCATACCTAAAACAAAAGAAAATTATATTTCTTTCACGAAGTATATTCCGATTTCCGATAATGAAAGCATACAGGTACGATTTGTAGATTCTTTCAAGTTTTTAGGAACAAGCTTAGAAAAGTTGGTTAGTACAATGAAAAAACAAGAATTTAAACAATTAAAATTTTATTTTCCCGAAAAAACACAATTCGATCTACTTACCCGTAAAGGAGTTTATCCGTACGACTATATGTCTCAATGGAAACTTTACGAAGATACGTGTTTACCCTCCAAAAAATTTTTTTTAACTCTTTAACTAATGAGTCAATTACTGATGAAGACTATGAACACGCTCAGTCCGTTTGGTCAGTATTTAATATTCGTAACATGGGTATGTATACAGATTTATACCTTAAAACCGACGTTCTTTTGCTTACAGACGTGTTTGAAAGTTTTAGAAAAACATGTAAACGACATTACAATCTGGATCCCGCGTTCTATCTTACAGCACCAAGTCTATCATTCGATGCAATGCTTTTGAAAACTAGAATTAAATTAGAATTGATAAGTGATGTTCAAATTTATAGGATGATACAAACAGGTATTAGAGGAGGTATTTGTATGTGTTCCAGAAGACATGCCCAAGCCAATCATAAATACTTGGATTCTTACGACCCATCCCTTCCGAATTCATTTATTATTTATTTAGATTGTAACAATTTATATGGCTATAGCATGTGTCAATATTTGCCTCATTCGGATTTTAGATTCATTAGTAGACAGGAAATAGATGATTTGCAGTTGAACTTAATAGATATAAGCGATACTGCGGAAAACGGTTATATTCTTGAAGTTGATTTATTATATCCTACAACATTGCACATTGAACATAATGACTTGCCATTTTGCTCAGAAAAATTCGTCCCACCCGGTGGTAAGAATAAAAAATTAATACCGAATTTGTATGACAAATACCACTATATTATTCATTACATACATTTAAAAAAATGCTTGCAACACGGATTGGTATTACGAAGGATTCATCGTGCAATTGTTTTCAAGCAAAGCTGTTTTTTAAAACAATATATTGATATTAACACCCAGTTACGTCAAAAAGCAGAGTCAACGTTTGAACAAGATTTTTTCAAATTATTGAACAATAGTATTTTTGGAAAGACTCTGGAAAATAATGAGCATCGAATAGATGTTAAGTTAGCAAACAAGTGGTGTGACTTGAACAATAAAACAAAAAAGACTACTTGTGCTGAGAAATTGATCGGCAGTCCATATTTTCATAGCGCCTCAGTATTTTCTGATGATCTAGTGGCAATCAAAATGAAGCCTTCTCGCGTTATTCTTAATAAACCAATATATATAGGATTTACTGTATTGGAATTATCTAAGAGTCACATGTATGACTTCCATTATTCAATCATAAAGCCTTTTTATGGTAACCGAATTGAATTGTGTTATACTGATACGGATAGTTTGGTTTATGATGTAAATACTGATGACATTTATCAAGATATCAATGAACATTTTCTAAAATATTTTGATACCAGCAACTACGACTTAAACAACGAATTTAACTTACCAATTATTAATAAGAAGGTTCCAGGGTTATTTAAAGATGAAATGGGTGGCAAAATTATCAAAGAATTCGTAGGACTGCGCTCAAAGCTTTATTGTATTAAAACTTTAGACAAAACAATAAAGAAAGCAAAAGGTATAAAAAATGTGTTACGAAAAATTTAAATATGTTAGATTATAAAAACGTTTTGTACAATTGTAACGTCATTCGCAAAAAAAATGTTTTGTTTAAGTCGATAAAACATGAAATTTTCACTCAGGATGTAAATAAAGTAGCACTTTCAAGCAATGATGATAAGCGGTTGTTATCGATAAGGTATCTACTTTAGCTTGGGGTAATGGAACTATATTTAAGTAATGAATTGCCATTATTTTTAATGTAAGTAATTACAGTAGATACATTTTTTACAATGTATTTAGATAACGTTCAAATGTAATGATAATTACCTAAAGTAAGGTCAAATAATGTGTAATGTAATTGTAAAAATTTAAATTTTCTTGGTGCCTCAAATAGATATTATTATTTTAACTGTTACTTATAACAAAATATGTATAAACTTTAGAACTTAGTAAGTACTTAATTAGTTTTAAGAGCATTTACGCGACACAGCATTTCGTAAAATTCCTAAAATATAATCTACTAACTTTTTGTGACGTATCCTGCTTAGACGTATCAAGTTTTATTAAATCATATTATTCATTTCCAAAACTTCGGACTTAAGTTTGTATGAAATGCCATGTCGCTATGTGATAAGTTTTCTTATATTGGTAGTAAATAAATAAATAGTATTTAATGGTTATAATTATATCTGTTTTATTTCCATTCCTGATTGATTACAAAGCACACAGGTTCCAACTTGATAAACATATAATGTTCATTTTTGATGACAAAGGACTCGTGCCTCGAAGTTCGCACGCGCATTGTAGAATTTGACACCGAACAGGTGCTCGGGCATGTTGAAACATGAAATTGATTCACAGCGTATGGTTTTATGGAGTCTAATTACATATTAGTCACGTTCCACAGTAATATTATTGTGTAGAACGTCATTCTATCATTACACAGTCGGCCGGAGCGGTCATATCACGTTGAATAAAAACAATACAAATTGTAAGTATTGCACAAGCTTATACGTATTTATAAAATTATTTCATAAGCTGTTAAACATAATTGTTATCAATAATTATAACTTTGTTTGTTTCAGATCATCAATAATGTGCGATTCTCCTGATTTTATCTTCTCACAATATGGTCAAGGTTGGCCAACTCCAAGTTTAAGCTGGCATGTTCCAGAGCAACAAAGACCTGAACCAACCACAAAAAGCCTAGACCAAGACGGGAGGGTTTAAAACGGAAGGCACCTGAACATTCTATAAGTCAATCGTTCGTTATAAACAACGAAAAGAAAAAAGGTTTACGACTGATCCAGATACAAGTATTAGACATCAGTGAGCGACAAGAAGCAAGTGTTGCAAGTTCAAGTGACAATGAGAACGTGGTATTGTTAAGTGCACAATATGTAGTTAGTGAACCGGTGGACAATGTTATGGAAGAGACACAATCATTGATAAATAAAATTTCAAAGAAACTTTGTGGTGATGATTATTATTAGTAAGTAAGTAATGTAATCGTTCGTTATAAACAACGAAAAGAAAAAAGGTTTACGACTGATCCAGATACAAGTATTAGACATCAGTGAGCGACAAGAAGCAAGTGTTGCAAGTTCAAGTGACAATGAGAACGTGGTATTGTTAAGTGCACAATATGTAGTTAGTGAACCGGTGGACAATGTTATGGAAGAGACACAATCATTGATAAATAAAATTTCAAAGAAACTTTGTGGTGATGATTATTATTAGTAAGTAAGTAATGTATCTACCTAGTTTGTATATTCAGTAGAAATAAATAATTAGTTTAATATTGGTATTATAATTTCATTTGTTAATCTGTTAGTGTAATAAAATGATTCCACATAGATCATCACAATTTGTAAATAAAAAATAAAATATTAAGAAAACTTTAAGCCCTTAGTTAGGTTCTTAGTTAAGGTTTTTAGTTAATATGTAAGTTTAATGTATAAATAAATGAAATATCTAAGGTGTAAGTTTTATTGTAATTAGAGAGAATAAGTTAGAAGAAATAAAATAATTTATTTGTTAATGTAGTAGTGTATTAAAATTCTCAAAATACATCATAGTTCATAGTAGATAAGTTTCATGTACATACATAAAATATTAAATAACAAGGACAAGTGTATTTAGTTTGTAATTGTAAATAATGTGAAAACTAAATAAATAATATATTTATAATTTAAATTATCTTTTATTGATGTTAAAAACATACTCCCACTTTAAATTAGCTCTAAAGAAATGTTCTCATTATAGGTTTTAATTATGTTTTCAATATTTTAAAATTAATAGAATACTTACTCAATTAAATTCATTTTATTAGAGCTAATTTTAAGTTTGTTATGTAGGTTACCCAGATTATATTATTAAATAAAACAACCTTATGTACATAATCATTTTTATTAACTGAACATTACAAAATAATTTAAAATAGATTAAATATAGACATATTATTATCAAGATACCATTTTCTAATACACACCGCATTATTTAATGCACAATTCACTTTATGGTTCACACAATTAAAATCAGTTTTATTTTTACAGAACTTTTTTTTTAATGTCGCAAAATTAGGACACCCTTTCTCACCTATATCAATCACTTCACAGTTTGCACATAACTCTTTAATCCACTTAATCTTTTCCAAACCCTTTGTAATAATTTTTTTATTTTCTAAATACGGTACGATGACATGTTGAAACTCTCTGTAGTCTATAAAGCCCTCACTCCAGAAAATTCCACGATTTCTTTCCAACCACCGCACCTGCTTCTTTTCTTCTTGAGTTAAGTAATAAAACGTATGCGGTGGTTTAACCCAGAACGGCTGTGTGTGCTCATTACTTACGATAGCCACTTCTTTGACAATAAAATTATTGTCTAAATATTTAAATCCTTGGAGTTCGACAATGATAATATCCGCGTTCATGATAACTTCTTCACTGTGTTGCTTAATGGCTTGTATTCAACAATGCAATCGTTAAGAATGAGACAGTATGCTGAAGTTTGATCTGGTATTTCTGAATCACTCTCAATTTCTACCCTTACATCCACAACTGGTCCAGTCTTCAGATTATCGATCTGTCTAGAGCAATCGATAACAAACAACGGTGCTAATTCTTTAAATTGTTTCTCGCTTAATAAAGACTCCGAACAACGGTCGTAATACGACTGCTGAAATCTGATGTATTGCTCGTATAATAAAGCAATTCTGTTATTAGCGAAGTTCACATTGAGGCTTTCATACGGGAAATATGTTGAATTAAGGTACACTCGAACATCACGAACATAGCAGTGATCAAACTGCGACATGTCAGAACTTGCATTATTTTTTCTACTTGTTTGTAGTCCGATTATTACATATCGCGGTTTTTCTATTTGAGATGATGTTTTGATAGACCAGGTGTGCTTTGTAGTTCTAGGTAAAGTGGGATATTCGTATAGATCCCAGTTTCTAAATATCATCTGGAGCGGTCGATCTTTTTCCAACAGTTTTAATAAACTTATTTTTTCTTTGTCCGATACTTTCACATGGGGTACGCGCCATATGATTTTATTGATTTGAATGTCTTCCACTATTTCTCCGGTATTCAATTTTACAGCGTTCAAATTAGTGTTGCTTCGTAACAATATTAGTTCATGTCTACTATTTATTACAATTTTTTTAAAATCTTCTGCGAAACCGATGATATTCCGAAGTGGTATAGACGCAGAAAAACTTCCCCCATTAATATTTTTTATACCATCGATACTCCAACCCCAAGCTCTAGCTACTTTTGATTCATTCTCATTCATTGATATTAACGATTTCATGGTTGTAGTTATACCAGCATTTTTTATTTTATCAATCTCCACTCCGTTTAGTTCGTACCTAATATCTTGGAACAAGAAGAGTAGTCCATTGTTCGTAAAATTAACACTAGTAGCTTTCTCTTTTGATTCTTTTTTGCTAACGATAACGGTTCCTTCCAAATACAGAGTGCTGGCTGATGGTAATATGTAAAGATCCTGTTGGTTGATAGGTATGCGTATTTCATCGTTCCTGTTGAAACTTGTTACATAAGGTTTGTACGAATGAAATTCGATTCCTTCTATACTGTTGTCGTAAGTCGGAGTGGATAAAACGTCTAAGATATTCATTTTAACAATCCGATCGCTTTGAGAAATATCTTATTGTCTTTAGTTAATTTTATTTTGCTCTTAGAACGACGTCTTATTTGGTAGGTAGCTTGAGTAGAACTGGTATTTTTAATTTGTTGAGACATATATTTATTGTAGTCAATCATTTTTTCTTCTAAGATGTAAATACAGCTGTACTTCTTCACCACGCAAGTTAATTAAGCGATTGTTTATATCTAGTAGTCGGATATGTATGCAGCTTATGTTGTTTTGATTGATTGGAAAATATATTGCGTTCTTCGGGATTTCTATGATTCTGTAACCAGGTGGTACGTTGAGTGCGAATTCATGAATTATGTGACTTGGTTCACCGTTTATGTAAGAGCCGCTCACAATGTCACATTCGATCCTTACCACAGTCGTCGGTAAAATGTTGACTGGATGCTGTGACACATGCCATTTATTTGCTTTTAAGACCTGCTTATCAAACCCTAACAGTCTACTGAAAGAGTATTCTTTCTTTAAATTAACGTCTTTTGAACAATATATGGCAGTTTTTAAAGTATTGTTATTGCATTGTAATTTAATTGAGGCATCTTTTATTTCGGATTTTAAATAATCATAAATATCTTGCAATTCATAGGTGCCTTCCGGTATTTCAATAACTTCGTTTGAACCATAATAGAACTTGTTATTACTTTTATCAATATTTGGTATAGAATTAAATGTTGAAAAATGCAATAAAGCACACTCATATTCTCCATTTAGTTGCAACGTATTAGGATAGTACGTAGATAAAATTGATGAGTTTCCAGTTATCGACAAAGTGAGTGACATCTTGCAAATGATTGAAATAAAATAAAATCATTTATTTTATACATTTTTATTCCAAAAAGTCCTCAAATATTTTAAACATAAATGACCACAGTTCACAGTGTTAAATTTTTGATATCTTGTGTAGTTATATGAAACTTTACAATTCTTAAAATATCGTAACAGTTCTAATGGAGGTTTTAAATTTCCATAGCTATCAAAATAATCACAATAGTCATATACTTTTACATAAGCTACCCAATGCGTTCCTTCGTTTTTAGAATCGTCTAAGTTAACAATACCACATTCCATACGTTTCGGCTTCTTTGGCAATTGATCTTTCATATATACTCCTCGGAAATATGGGATGTCTCTTGCGTAGTATTGGATGTCTACATTAGTTAGTGCGCGATTTGGTAGCTTCTTGTTCAGTTTTTTGTTGATTTTATAAACAATCCTTTACCGTTTTTATAAGGTTTTATGTATAAACCCTTACCCACTGCTAAACCCTCCATAGTTCTATTATGTCGTTCCGTCTCTCGCAAGTTTTGTTGAGCAGATTTATAATCATTCACCGTTTTTGCAATTCCAGCTGCACCACCAGCTAAAGCTCCTAAAGCTGATAAGCCAGCAAAAATTGGAATTAAAGGTAGAACTCCACCAGTCTTCGGTATGGGGATCACTCTCGGTACTCTGATTTGGTGTAATTTGGGGCATAACTTTTTTGCAGCTAAGTAAGCCAAGTTTATTAAAGACTTACTATCCTTGGGTTTTAGCTTTTTTATTTTAGATTTTATTTTTGATACTAAACTTTTAAATGTTTTGGCACCAGAACCAGATTTCAATTTGGCTTTCATGACTTTGCTTACTAACCATGAGCTTAATTTTTCACCTTTTCCTGCATCTTTTGATTTTAGTCTCTGTTTAGCCATGTTCAAAAGCTGTAAGTCGGCTTTGTGACGATTAGGTAAATCTGTATGATTTTCATATGCTATATCGTGGTGCATACAAGCTTCGTCTAGTTTATTCACACCTCGATCGCCTCGCAACAAACGTTTATGAAGTTTAGTTCCTGGTCCGCAATAATTGTATCCAGGCAAATGAGCTTCGAACGGTAGATTATTAATTATACTGTTAACTAGTCCACCACCTTGCATTACTTAAATAATAATGATACAAATTTCACAAAGTATTTCTTTTATATCTTAATTTATTAATGAGGATTTATCAATCCAACTGTTTTCATCATTATTGAGACCTAACCATTTAACGAATAGTTTCTTTCCTTTCTTTTTAAGTATTTTTTCTACTAAATAAACACCAGGATAGTTAGATTTTTGAAGTTCTTGCTCGTAAAAAGTTCCTAATATATCTTGCTTTCGTTGATCTTCTATGTGGTATGTTACTGGTATAGTTTTATTAATCTTTTTTATCGTAAAGAGTTCAGTTGACCAATTAGGAGTATAACCTTTCTCGAAATTGTGTTTGTATTTACTGATACGAACACAGTCACCTTTTTTGAACTTAGGCTTCCGCTGGATGGATACATGATTACATATGTTTTTAATATTCTCTTTTACGATGGGTTCATTCGATTTATTAACATCATTCGGTTTAATTTTAATAGTACGATGTTTTGTGTTATTATATGTATTAAATAAATCTTCTAAAGGTGTTCCTAACCACTTATAATTTCCAACGAGATTAAAATATTTGTACAAATTATTTTTAACAGTTTTAATTAGTCGCTCTACAATTGAAGCTTTTTTAGTAGAGAAAGATGAGTAATGGTTTATGCGGTACTTCTTCATTAGCGTTTGGAATGTGATGTTATAAAACTCTGTGCCCATATCAGTTTGTAAATTAACAGGATTTTTATTGCTGCTTAGTAGTATTCGTTCAAAAGCTCGAGTTACTTCAGATTTATTTTTAGATTTTAACGGTTCTGCCCAGGCATACTTTGAGAAGCAGTCAATCACCACTAAAATGAAATTGTAACCTTTGTTATACTTTCTTAGGTTTTGCACGTCCATTAGATCTGCTTGCCACAAATCATCGATCCCTTTGAGAATAACAGAACGTCGAAGGAAGTTTCTTCGTGCCGCTTTGTGTATTTCATTTACTATTTGTTGTTTTGCCATTACTGAGATTTTTAAGTAATTTGTCTATATCTGCTTTGGAGTAAAACTTCTCTTCCAAATGAATCAAAACCTCAGGTTCCTTTACTTTTAAAGTAGTCTGAATAGACTTTTGTGCATCTAATATGATTTGAGCACGCAATGATGCAATCAGCTTATTAAATTGTTTTATCGTATCAGCACACATTCGATCTACATAATCCTTGTTCACAGCATCGTCTGATTCTAATGGATGTCTAATTCCTCTCAATCTAGAAGACTTTAAATCAAAATCTCCACTTTCTGATTTTAACAACGCGTTATCATTGAAATTAATCAGTTCTGACAAACGCATTCTTTTATGAATAAAATGTCCAAATTTATCTATATTCATGTTTAAGGTGTACTTTATGTAAAGGCTGATGATGAACTAAACAATAGTTAATTTTACACCTATTTATTTATAAGTTTACTTTCACGTAATTCTTCAATAATGGATATTATTTCATTATCTAATCCTGTGTTGCCGGCATCTCGAGATGCTATTAATAACTTTAACCTTTCCACCAATTCATTAGGATCATCCCAATACACAAAATCTACGTTATTTTTCCAGATTTTTGTTAATGGTAGTCCTTTACCTTTCGAATGATGACCCTGAACCGTACTTTGCAGATTAAAAAGAGGTTTAATAACTTGTAAATATTTTTGTCCCTTATTACTTTTTATTGGTTTACTTGGGTCATTATCACGACGATGTGCATTTGTATCAAGTAACATTTTCTTATAATATTGCAAGTCATTTTCAGTAACCAAACTTAAATCAATATCTTTCTTAAGCAGTAGTTGTTTTAAACCAGGCGTATGTTTGTATTTATGACCAGCCACGATGATATAACTATCGTCGATTGTTATATGAGCAGAACCTAACATCAATTTTCCGCGTTCTACTCTGACACCAAATGGAATGTCTGTTAACGCTTCTGAAGACACTGACCAGGATGATGTATCACGACCTTCACTTTTTTCAACTGATTTATACGAAGATTCACTGTTGGTGTCAGACTCCTCTACATCACTACCAATTGCGACTTTTTGCAACGTTTCGTCTCTTATCAGATCTTTAGATTCTTCATCTTCATTACTATACAGCAAAGGAGTTTGCATACTGGCTGTAGCAATTTGGTTGAGAGGCTCTGTTACAGGTTTAAAAACTGTTTCCAAGGCTTGCTTACTCTCATTCTCAACATCTCGCATTTTTCGCACCTTCTTCTTTACAGCTGCTGCAGCATCAACAATTTGTCTCTTTAAAGATTTTTCCATAATTGTTAAATGTATTGTAACCGGTTAAGCTCTGTTTGTAGAGTAATGTAAATTCAACGGTGACGTCTTAATATATACTCGTGCTCTTAATCAAAAATTACAAACGTGTCAAATTTATTTCTATAACATCCTTTATTTTTTGCACAATCTTTATTAATTACAACATAACTGAAGGGCTCACTCCATATTTTTGAACACATTTCACGAAATTCAAGCCATGTCATGTCAGTGTTGACGTGTTCTTCATAAACATGTCTCATATTTCTTTCATCTTGTTTAAAAAGTATGATTAGGTTTGCGTTGTCTCTTACTAACTGCTTAGGGATTTTACTATACGTCTGATTTAGATAAAAACAATCGATGAACTTGTGTCTCCCCATAGCAAAATAATCACGCATACCACTTTGATTTTCACAAGCAACATCGTCAAATATAATTACAGAATTCGGTTTTGCGGTCTGAACACTCAGTACTTGCTCATTTTCATGATATTTCTGAAATGAAATGCCTGGTACCCGTTGCAAGACTTTTTCTAAAAAAACGTACTTGGGCTGTTGCAAGGTTTTCGAATAAACATAAACATTTTGAAATCTTAAACCATTCTCGTGTATAAGAAGACCGATTAATAAATTAGTTTTTCCACAATTTGACGGTCCGCAAATGATGCATCGTACCGATTTAGGTAATAATTCTCCATGGCGAAAACCAGTCTCCTGAGACTGAATACAAAGTTTGTTTACATGTAACGATTGCGGTTGTTTTACAAATTTCATGACGACTCCTTGAAACGGTTATATTAATAATGAGTCAATTAATGTATTACATCGACATTTATAACTCATTGTCGCTAACTCAAACAAATGTTTCAACCTAGTGGAATAGGCGCCGAACCAGTATTTTACTGCACTATGTAGGAATTCATACTCCACCTTCCGTTTCATCGGGTGGAATAGGCGCCGAACCAGTATTAGACATTTTACTGCACCGAGAGTGACGGCGGTGATCATTCCATCGGGTGGAATAGGCGTCGAACCAGTGGATTTCATTTATATTATTGGGCATTCTACTCCACCGAGAGTGACGAGGCGAACGGAGTGAGCCGATGGAACGGAAGGTGGGGTAGAATGCCCAATAATATCCTACTCCGGTCCCAGTGGCTCATCAGAACTAATAGGTACGTATAGACAATCGTATTACCAGGGTCGGAGAGCCCAACGAGGTTATCGAGGCCAGCGGAATTTCGGCGTAAGGGGTGGTGCACATAATGCAAACCAACATCGAGGTCATCGGTCACAGGTACCACAAGGTTATAGTAATAACAATTATTATCGTGGTAATTATAACAATCGTTATCGCAAAACTTATAGACCACCGCGTGGTAACCGCGGCCGGGGTGTCGGGTTGAAAAAGGATATAAATGTCATAACAGAGAATAACCAGGCAGCAATAGGCAATTCGAATAATGAGTCATTAAATCATTTTTTTCGTGACTGATGTCATCTTCACGTATAACATTTTAAATAAGGTGTTGTTTAAAATTGATAACTGTAACCATAACATGCTAATTGACACGGGTGCTTCTATATCGGGAATAAAGTTGAAATGTTTAGAGCGTTTACAGATTCCTTACCATAAAGAGAGAGTCAGCGTAAAAGGTATTGGTGGATATTTGTTCTCTGAGGGTTACGTGTTTTTAACTCTTAATTATAACGAGTATAGTTTTTCACATAAATTTACAGTATTTAAAGAAAGATTTACCGTGTATTACTGATGGCATTTTGGGTCAAGACTTTTTAACACGTTATAGAGCTATTTTAAATGTTGAAGTCAATACATTACAATTAATGACAAATGAGTCTAAGTTAGTAATATTATCGATCGAAAATAATCAGACAAAGCGTCACGGCTACTATCTGACCATACCAGCACGTAGCGAATCCACGCATTACATTAATACGACATTAAAAGAAGAGTGTGTGGTGTCAAATCAACAATTATGTGATGGTGTTTATTTAGCGAGTAGTATAAATAAACCCATTAACGGAAAAATACCTATTAGAATTTTAAATACGAGTACTCGAGACACAGATGTAAATATAAATTATTTTTAAGTAAGCACTAGTAAGTTAAATGAATACTATATTTGTCAATTTAATAGGAGTACGGTAGATTCGGAAACAGTGATAACTTTACTTTCCTCATTAAACTTAAAGGGCTTGAATATAGAGGAACAGAAATCGATAGAACGTATTTGTGCAAAATTTCCAGATATTTTCCATCTCCCAGGGGATAAATTATCCACTACCCCAATTTATGAACAGACAATTGACATGAAACCACATACTGTTCCAATTTATACCAAACCATATCGAGTACCATATGCTCAAAAACCGGAAATAGAGAAACAAGTCAAAAATATGTTAAATGACGGCATAATTGAGCCATCCCGAAGTGCATGGTCAAGTCCATTATTGTTAGTCCCCAAAAAATGTGATGCGGCTGGTAATAAAAAGTGGCGTGTCGTAATTGACTACCGCAAGTTAAACGATAACATACAAGACGATAAATTTCCATTGCCCAACATCACCGAAATACTAGATTCTTTGGCAGGAGCAATGTACTTTACTCATTTAGATTTGGTTCAAGGATTTTTTCAAATTACATTAAAAGAAAGCTGCAGACCTTATACGGCATTTACTACAGGTAACAATCAGTATCAGATGACTCGCATGCCGATGGGACTCAAGTCTAGTCCCAGTAGTTTTAGTAGAATGATGACCATTGCAATGTCTGGACTCAATTATGATAAATGTCTTAACTACCAGGACGATTTGGTAGTAATGGGTCGAAATTTGAGTATTCATAATCAAAATCTAATGGATGTTTTTTCTAGATTACGAAAAGTATATTTGAAATTGAATCCCACTAAATGTACATTTTTGCAAAAAGAAATTCTTTATTTAGGTCATACTGTCTCCGGAAAGGGTATTTTACCAGACCCAGAAAAAGTTAAAGTAGTAGAAAGTTATCCAAGGTCACAAAATGTTGATGAATTAAAGCGTTTTGTAGCATTTGCAAACTATTACAGAAAGTTTATTAGAAACTTCGCCGAGTTAGCATTTCCTTTTAACAAGTTATGTTGCAAAAACATTAAGTATAATTGGACTAAAGAATGTGAGCACTCTTTTCAAATGCTAAAATCAGCTCTGATAAACCCACCGGTCCTCCAAGTATCCAAATTTTTCAGAAAACAATGAGTTTGTGTTACAAACCGATGCATCAGGTATTGCAATCGGTTCGGTGTTATGTAACGGAGATGGACGGCCAGTGGCTTACGTCGACGGTAACGGTTACGGCCAGTCGAGGTTTGAATAAGTCCGAAATTAATTACCCTACTATTGAAAAAGAACTCTTAGCAATAGTATGGAGTGTTAAATATTTTCGACCTTATTTATACGGAAGACGGTTTAAGATACAGACCGACCATCGACCCCTAGTTTATTTATTTTCTATGAGAGATCCATCTAGTAGATTATTGAAATTTAGACTGCAGTTAGAAGAATTTAACTTTACAATTGAATATTTAAAAGGACAATCAAACTCAGTGGCAGACGCACTGTCGCGAATAATAATTACGTCGGAAGACTTAAAATCAATGAATGAACAGATAGTTAGTGTAATGACTAGAGCACAATTGCGTCAATTAAATATGAAAAATGATAAGAGCAATAATACCCAGTCGGTGGATAATATGGACACACACTCGAGGCCTGATCAACCAAGAGTGGTGAAAATAATTAAAACCGAAGGATATTGTTGAACTTTCCTATATAAACTCTAGGCAATTAAATTATTTACAAAAAAAAGGAATAATAGTGGAGAGATACAAATATTTTATGTATGTGCCCAGTAAAGCTATAATTTATTTGCAAACAATATCTCGATCTCCGATTACGCGAGTCGAATTGGTGAGAGACTTGTTATGTTTATGTAAAAAGTTATCGATAAATGAAATATGCATAATAAGGAACGACAACAACAAAGATTTCATAAGTGGGCTTATAAATGAAATAAAAGGTTATGAAAAGTGGTCCGGACCACGAATTTGTGTAGTCAGTAATGTCCAGAGAATAAATAATTTAGATAACAGGCGTGTGATATTAAATGACTTCCACCTATGCCCACAAGTGGCCACGCAGGCATTAGGCGGATGGTAAATAACATTAAAAAGTGCTACTTTTGGCCAAGTTTGGAAAAAGATGTCACTGATTATGTCTCTAAATGTGAGCAATGTAAGAAACATAAATATTATTTAAGGAAGACGGACAACCTGCCATAGTCATCAATTCTCTAAATCAACTTAGGATTTCACCTCTGAATGACTAGCTGTTGTTGAAGATCATGTGAAAATATGGTACTGTTTCTCCTTGTTTACTATTTTTTATACTTTTTTAGAATCTCACAGTATTTTTGTATGCGTTATAATTATTATATATTATCTAATAATATTTTTATTATACTACTATTATTATATTTCATTTTTCATATCATATTTAGAAATCTATATAACATTATTAATACCAGTCCTCTATGCTAACTTCATGTCCGACAATAATAAAAATAACTTACAGATCTCAGAAACTACAATCGTCGACCAAAAATATAACTTTACTACTGTTAGTGATAAATATGGTTGTTATGGGTAGCAACATAGATGAGGTGGTCACCTAGGTTGATAATACTATCAACGTTGGTGACTCATTTTTGGTCGAGGAACAAGAAGCGTTTCCGCATTACAAACTTGGAACGGAGTCATTTCTTAGAATTATTGTTCAAAATATACGAAGCATACATAAAAATCTTGAAGATTTTAAAGTTTTTATTGCTAGGAGTAAAATAGACTATGATATTATTATTCTCACCGAATGTTGGCTACAAAATTCAGACTTGATACCTAAACTGGAGCAATTTGATTCATTTCATACTAAAAACCATATTAACCAATGGAGCTGGAAGGTGGCCATAGGAACTGTTCAGCCAAACAAGATAGCAAAATCATGTTAGGACTCGTTGACTTAGTCTTGACACAATAACCCAAGATTATCCAAGGTCCGATAATGGAGGAGGAGTTCCCATGACCACCTTCCGGCTTCATTATGAGATATTGGATAAAAACTTGGGCTATTACTCGTCAAGACAAAGCTAATGATTCCAAACACGATGATGCTATCTTGTTTGGTTGATCAGTTCCTATGGCGGTGGCCATAGATCTGATGATAGAGTCGGAAGATGTTCCGGCTCTATCATCAGACCCTGAACACCACCTAGTGTAAAATCACCTGTCAATACATATCCAATGAGTCCAAAAACGATGATGCTATTTTATTTGGTCGAGCAGTTCCTCTGGCCACCTTCCGGCTCCATAATTGGACCCTGGATAGTATCTTGGGCTATAGTACTTGTTAAGGCTAAGCCAACGAGTCCTAACATGATTTTGCTTTCCAGGAATGTTAGCAGATATTTTTGTGCAATGGGATGATGGGAACAGCAACAATAGAATATTAATATTTCATACATCCACTTTCGTACAAAGGGTACAAAATAAATCACCAAGAGCTAATTTTTTTTAAAGATGAAACGTTTGAGATCTCTGGTCCATTGTTATTCATAATTCATTTGGATATCAGTAGTGGTAATCAACCTGCCAGGGTTGCGGGTTGTTCGAAAGAGTTACCGTGGCCATGGCACAGGTAACTGAAGGAACATGGGCGGGTTTTAGTCACGCCCTCCCGCTCCGCCCGGAGCGGGAGAAGTTATTTGATAATATCCCACCCAAAAAAAAGTGGTGATGAAACTACAACTTATTATTCGGAATTGCCTTCCTTTAGTATTCGGAGATGTGGCAGAAAATAAGCAACAATTGCTGTATTCACTTGCCCATAGGTGCTTTAAAGGCAAGGCAAGGCCTTAGGATGCCTTAAAAATATATTCTGAGTGTATATTGTGGTATTTTGCTTCACAATACCACATATCATTTAGTCTACTAGTCTACTTACCTGTACCTACATACATCGGCATGAAAGGCGCTACCAACTTTAAGAACTGAAAGCCTTATAAGGATCTCGTGGACCGGAAAGGTTCAAGAGAGCCTTATTAGGATCTCGTGGACCGGAAGAGGGAATGTCTAGCTTCTAAAATGATTTTACGCAATCAATGCGAGATCGTCATACTTGTACTACATAACACGCACGACAATTTGAAAACCTGGCTAGAATTTAAATTGTCCGCGAACTGTCAATAAAAGTGCCTTTTCATCCTACTATCCCACTATCAGTTTTCATATTTTAGCTAAAGAAAGCTTCCAATTAAGCAGGTTAGGAACAAAAAGTGATGATTCGACATTTTCCCAAATACATTTTCTTTTTCCTCTACACCTTGGTTTTTGTCCACCCTTGGCATGTTCTCGTATCAAAACATGTTAAAATGCTAGTAATAAAATGATAAAATGTCAACTTTGATTCAAAAAGCGATAATTTGTTGATATTTTCCTTTTACCTTCAAAAGTAATTCCCTCCTCAATTGCAACGTATACAATTTGTTTCTCATATTGTGGAATACAATTCTTATTCCTGTGAATTTTCCAAAAACTTAGTCCTCATATTAAATGAAACTTATTAAATTAGCACATATATTTCGTTAATGCAGTGGCCTCTCATAGTGAGATAGTGCATTCTACTTAATCCATATAGTTTGCTTTCGAGGTGAATACGTCAATCAATTTCTCATTATCGTGACAACCTATTCCAGCTAAGGTTTTTTTACAATATGCCGTCATAATGCAATTTCCATGGAACTTTTAACGAGCAATTTCCCAGTCGATGTCTGCTTGCCGGATTAATTAAATTTCCCTCTACACTCTACGCCCTATTACCTATTATAATTTTTGGTGTGGCCATAGTGGCAGCGACAGTTAGTTATTTATTAGGCAGAAAATAAGGTTGAGAACCTGAGAATTCTAAAATTCTATAAATATTCTAGTTACAGTAACTGGAAAGGGTTATTGCCGATTTGCCACAAAGTCGACTCGTCACAGATGAATGTGTAAATTCCTCACATTTGTTCTCTTTTCTAAATTCTCTTACGCCCTTCGTAAAATAAAAAAGACCAACAATTTACAAACAGCTCTCACTACCTATTATGCTTATGTCTATGCATGGCTTACCTATGTTGTCACCCTTTAGGGAAACAGCACAGGTGCACAAACACTTTTCACCCTGCAAAAGAAATTGGTAAGAATCCTGGTAAGCATTGATCAAACAGATAGTTGCAAACCTTTCTTTCAAAAACATAATATCTTAACCCTTCCCTGTATATATATTTTAGAAACTTGCAAATTTGTGCGGAAATATCAAGAATTTTATTCAAAATGTGAAGACACCCAGACACGCTATCAACTCAGACACCAAACTAGGCTAAACTTACCAAGCTCTCGATTAAAAATGCACTCTACAAGTCCCTATGCAATGTCCTTTAAATCATATAATAAACTACCCGCACTAATAAGAAAAGAAGAGAAAAACAATATATTTTTAAAAAAACTTCGTCAATTTTTGCTAAATAATAATAATAATAATAATTTATTGCTCAGACTACAAATGCGGTCCATTGTGTTAGTAACAATCTTACTTAGCCTATGTTAGTACTTAATAACTAAAACAAATCTGGTTCGATCCACTAACGCCCACACAAGCGGACTATCTGCCCGGGCGGCGATCGACTGCAGAATAATGTTGGGACTGCCACGCATCCTGCGAAGTAACGAAGCTGATTTCTTGCGCCATACTGCGTCAAAACTGTCAGCGCGCGCGTCGGCAAACATTGCCGACGCACTGCAGAAACGTGGCAGTCCCAAAAGCACCCTGACCGCATTGTTATATTGGATACGCAGAGCGTTGTAAGCCTTTTGGGTATATCTGAACCACAGGGACCCCGAGTACAGTGATGTGCAATACGCCTTAAAAAGGGCTATTTTAACTGCGACTGTACATCGAGAGAACCTACGGGCCAGCATGTTCGCCCGGACTGACAACGCTCTGCGCTCCCTCTCCAAATCTGAATCGTCTTTCAGGGTATCTGTTACCAGATGGCCCAAATATTTAAATTTATACACCCTGTTTATTGGGTGACCTTTAAGGAACAGAGGAGGGACCGTAGATGGACATCTGGCACCAGACCTGAACACGATATACTCAGTCTTTTTGGTGTTGTATATCAACCCATGAGACTCCGCGTACGACTCACACACAGCCAGTAACTTTCGGAGCGCATTGATTGAGGGAGCCAGCAGCACCATGTCGTCCGCGTAGCTCAGATTATTAAAACAAACACCATCCACATAGCAGCCGACGCGCATGCTGCTGAGTCGCTCGACCAAAGCATTCACATAGAGACCGAAGAGCAAGGGCGAGGACAGTCCCCCCTGTCTCACCCCACACTCCGGCCTGCATGGCTCCGAAAGCTCCCCTACCCATCTCACCCGAGTCTCTTGATGTAGGTACCGGTATTTGAGGAGAGATGCGAGCTCTGGCGGCAGTGTTGTATCTCCTAGCTTCTGCCAGAGTAAATCGTAGGAGACTAGGTCAAAGGCCTTGGATAGATCCAGGAAAACCGCGTAGACGGGTGTTTGTCTATCCGTGTAATACTTAACAGCGTGCTTCAAACTAAGAATGGCCGTCTCCGTTGACAGCCCTGCCCGAAAACCGAACTGGGCATCATGAATCTTGACATGCCTATTTAAATGCGAGTTGAGCACGCTGTCAAGCACCTTGGCTATGATGGTGGCTAGTGAGATGGGCCTGTAGTTTGACCCGTCCGATACGTCTCCAGTCTTGTTCTTGACTACTGGTACCACCAGAGTCCACATCATGTCCGAGGGCAAGTACGAATGGGACAGACACAAGTTAAATAATAGTGCGAGTACTCGTGGTAAGTGCACACCAGCATGCTGTAGGTGCTCGATGCTTAGCCCATCGTGTCCTGGGGATTTCCCTCTAACCATATTCTTAATCTTGGCCCTGACATCTTTCGCCAAGACCACCATTGGTACCTCCTCACCTATGGGAAGAGCATCGAGCTCCCCGCATGGTGGTCCCAGGGGCGACTGTGTGGTAAACTGGGTTTTAAACAACTCAGCAATATCTTTTGGGCTAGCAACCCCATCGATACTCACATGAATACCAGGCCTAGGATTTAGCTTATTAGACCTTTCCAGAAACTTTTAAAGTCTGAATTGGCATAGTGCTTTGCCAGCGAATCCATCCTCAACTGTTCCTGGTGGTTTTGGCACCACTTGACTTTTCCTTTGAAAATTTTCCGCGATTTCACCATTGAGTCATAAACGGGACCCGATGAGGGCTTTCCGTAGTCACACCATGTAATGAAATCCAGCCTAGCATTACTATGAGCCTCGCTAACATACCTGTTCCACCCCGCCAATGGTTTCCTTCTTTTACAAGCCTTTTGCTCGTAAGTAACAACAGCGTTCGTACATAAGATATTTACAACCTCTTTATAAACACTATCTATGACCTCTCTATGCGATGTAATATTACAATATTTGCCACAACAGTGTTGTAACTCAGTATGCAAATCAATGAGCCTAAGTTTAGAGTTACATAAGCTTTCGTAAGCTAGACATTGACTTGCATTCCTGTCTCCCCATTTAATTCCATTACAAACAGGGTTCATTGGCAATGCCTTTTGCTTAATAACATTTAGATTGCAGTTGATGACTAATGGGAGATGATCAGACCAATAGACGTCGTATTTAACATATACATTGGTAATACAATCTAAAGCTGCGCTTGTAACCATGCAATGGTCCAGCCAGCGTTTGCAACCATGTGCTTCACTAATAAATGTGAACGTCTCAGATGTCAGCTGTAACCTACTAGTGTCTACACATGTCCAGTCTTGTTCCAGGGAGAAAGTTAAAAGCTCACGATAAAAACGCTCACCTGGCTGTGCGTTGAAATCCCCTAGCATGATTACGGACTCAACATCACTGTCATCAATTAAGGCACTCACCGCACTTAAACAGTCTGTGAATTCCGGCACATTTTCCGCACAGTCCGTGGGCATGTAAACACTAAACACTAGCACTGGCCGATCATTCGTCACCACCCGTATAGCTGCAATACGCGGGTTCCCACACGAAACCACAGAGACGCACGGGAAAAGCGCCTTACGCCACAGCAGTGCAACTCCACCGAAAGGCCGACCTCTTAAAATACCGGTCGCCGTGTCCACAGCCGATGTCCCGGTACTTCCAAACTCACTGTGCACGCCAGCCAAGTATGACATCTCATCCGGCAGCAACCACGTCTCTTGCAAGGCAATTATATCTGCAAAGCTGCACAGCTGCTGTATACCCTCGACGGAGCGCTTGACATTCTTACAGTTATATGTCACTAAGGTTGTGCTCATAATTGTTTTGAATGCTTTCTGTTTTCATCCTTGTCAGACCTAGGGTTTTTGTAAGGTCTGAACCGTCTACATGTTATACCAGCTGGCCATAACTCATCGCTTAGGAACATGTTTAACTTGTTATTGCAAACTATTATTTTATACGCATTGTATTCTTTTTCGTTTTTCATTTTAATTCTTTGTAAAACGACTTTTACAAAGCTACTACTCGGTAAACGAATATCTAAGTGATAGACTTATAAAGTCATAATTAATACTATAACATCTCTCAACAGATACCTGTTTATATATTATATACGTATTTTATATATATATACAGGGTGATTTTTAAAACATGCGACAAAATTTAAGGGGGTGTTCTACCCATCAATATGAACAACTTTTACTATGGGACCAACTCGGAATTCGCAAAAAAATTTCGACCTTATTATACAAAATGGTCCAATCGGGTATGTGCATTACATGGGAAGGTATTTTTTTTTTTTTTTGCGAATTCTTAGTTGGTCCCATAGTAAAAGTTGTTCATGTTGATGGGTAGAACACCCCCTTAAATTTTGTCGCATGTTTTAAAAATCACCCTATATATATTGTTTATCTCAGAAAATACCTACTTGCATCATTATTTATAGTTTTAAGTAATATTATATAAATAACAAATGCTTCCTCTCTCCTAACTCAGTTATTTTGCTGTGCCCGACAGGGTGTCCACATGATCTAATTATAAGTTTACCACCTAAGAATACCTACATGTTGAATGCAATAAAAGTATTGAGTATTGAGTATTAAGTCTTTATAAAAATTACAGTTCAATTACTCGTAGAACTGTGTTTAAGAATTTTATTCCTATCAAGTGTGATTTTTCTGCAGTCTGCACAGAGAGAATAAATGTGACGAATTTACACATGCATTTTTCCGTGACGAATCGACTTCGTGGCAAATCGACAATAATCTACTGGAAATCATCTAATTATTGACCGCATACGCTTTTTAGATACCTGTGCTAACAAACAATGCATTAAAATTCAATGAAGACATATTATATCCTATCGTTCTTGGCTGTATTCCCATCGACATAAAATCGAGAGAATCTTTCGCGCGGTGAATAACAATTTTAGTTCACAGCAACCAAAATTTTGTAGATTCACTAGACATATTTCAGAATGATGTTGTCGCAGCCGATTCCGAATTCCAGATCGAGCCTATATGATACGTGACTAAATCATTGTGATATATTGCCACAATACCAGGCATGCCTTTTAAGTTCTGTCGTTTACATATTTGCCGCCAATTTTGAATTAAGAACTGTTCAATATTCAAATTTGTTGGAATTTAGAATATCAAAACAATTGAAAGAATTAGGATTAATGCAATTGTCAAAAAACGTCTTAAATCCGCCTTCACGTTCGTTGCTGTGTGAGACAACTAATTCTCGAAGATCGTCATGTGACATATCGGGAGATAGAGAGTTATTAGACATCTCAGGGACATTCAGAAGATCTTGCATGAGGCACTTGGTTTTAGAAAGCTAGTTTTAATTTTACGCATTTACTTTCGACGACCATAAGGCAGCCCGCGTCAGATGGTGAAACTCTTCAAAGGTTCAATCGAGGAGAGTCAAATCACGTTTACGACATCATCAGTGGTGCCGAATCTTGGATCTATGCCTACGATCCCGATTCCAAACAACAATCCACAATCTGGGTCTCCCAAGACGAGCCAAAGCCGACGAAAGTTGTTCGCTCTCGAAGCACTTCAAAGAAGATAGTAGCTACGTTCGTGACGAAAACAAGTCATGTTGCGACGATAGCACTTGAAGATCGTAGAAAGGTTAATGAAGAGTGGTATACCACAGTTTGTTTACCACAGTTTGTTTACCACAAGTCATCGCCGAACTTCGAAAATGTAACCCAAAGCAACGCATCATCTTACACCATGAAAACGCAAGCTCATACAGCGCTCGTCAAACGATTGAGTATTTGAAGCAGGAAAACTTAGAAACTCTTGACCATCCTCCATACAGTCCTGTCCTAAGCCCTAACGATTTCTTTACATTTCCTAAAATTAAGAGAACTCTTCGTGGTCAAAGGATCCAGTCCGGTGATAAAGCAGTCGACGCTTTCAAATCTGCCATATTGACCACCCCCACTTTGGAGTGGAATAAATGTTTTATTTTCTGGGTCGAGCGAATGGAAAAGTGCATTAAACTACGTGGTGAACACTTTAAAAAACAATAAAAAGTACTAAGTTTGTAGTAGTTTTTTTTTTTCGACAATGCCACGTAACAAAACTTTTATCGTTGAACCCATGTGTCTACTACCTAATACTATATTATAAGAAATTCAAATCTGCCTAGCCCTTTCCCAACTATGTTAGGGTCGGCTTCCAGTCTAGCCGGACACAGCTGAATACCAGTTGCTGTGTTTTACACAGAGCGACTATCTATCTAACCGCCACAACCCAATTACTGGGTAACACAATACCCCTTAGTAAACTCGTTGTCAGACTTTGGGGCTTCAGACTACCCGTAACGACTGTCAAAGAGCTGCGAATGACAGCCAGACAGACATTATAAGAAGGTAAGCACAACATAATAGCACAATACAAAACATAACAACAAAGGACAACATAGTGTGTGGTTACTACCAAGGTAAGTGACGCTTCGAACTAACAGTATTTTTAGGCGTAGATACATTTCACGCTTATTTATTCATCAACCAATTCTATAAATCATGAGTTACGATGAATTACGAATGAAGGCTCCTGCAGAAAGGCGCGACGCGACTCCGGTAGAACCATTATTACCATGAAGTTTTCAGAAATTGTTTCACCAGAGTCGCGTCGCACCATCGCGCGTGCCTGTTTGCGGGAGCCTTTACAGATGGAATGATTGCCACACTACATGATGCACTTACTACAAACAAGTTGCATGTGAATAAAATTAATATAGCAATTTTTATCAATCAATTTCATGCAAACATCAGACATCACATGAGGCAGTGATTGTGGCAAAACTGACAGCAAAACCTATCGCCTAATGGACCTCTTGTTAAGGTATCAATACGACACTTCAGTAAAGGACACACAGGCAGGCAGAAGAAAAAGTGCTGATGGTAATGACCTGTTCCGTCATTGGGACCACACCCAACTCATTGAATTCCGCACAAATTAAAGACGTCTCCCAAATTCATTATTTCAAGAGAGCTAAATGAGGTAAAATGTATCACTCCGAATGTTAAAGAGCACCGTCTTAGTACTGTACTTTTGATGAAAAATGACAAATGCTCTGTAACTTAATACCCCATTATTTGTAATGAAAGAAGTCTTAACTGTATAGCTTGAATAATAAACTGGTATTGAAAAGCCCAGCCAAAAGCTTGAAAGGTGCGATATAAATCATGTTATATCTGGCCCTCAAAATGGTGGAATGGGTCCCGAAGTACTTCGGAGCTGCACATCAAAGGTTTAATAAGGACCTTCAAGAGTATAATCGCTACATAATCCAAAACATCGAGTGTGGTATCGTGTATTTGTGTTCTGTGTCATGCGGCTTAACACATGGATAGACAGATCATAAACCAACAGTTTCGTCGTTCCCGAAATGATCTATCGTTATATTGGATATCACAAATAATATATGGCCAATGGTGCCACATTTTCACATACATGGCTCATGCAAAAAATGATGCAAGAAGAAAAATGTTGCAAATGTTACACGGAGAAACAATGTACAATGATGAACAATGTTGACGAGAAGTCTGGCTCAATTGATCCCAAACACACGCCCAACATCTTCGGGTTCGTCGCTCAGCTCCGCCTCGCAGTTGCCGGAACCTGCTCCAGTGATACCGGCCGCTGCAGTTGCGTCGAGCTCGAGCGACGAATACTTCTCGCCGCCGACCACTGGCCAGCTTAGGACTCCGAGGCCCACCGGTTTCTGATAGGGTCCCCGCTCCCGGTGGAAGTGTGCAGCGCATGAGTTGGTCGCAAACCATCAATGAAAATGTCATGCGCGAATACTTTGGGGCTATAGATGGGGGAAGTAACTTGACTGCGTACCGTGGTCGGATGCTCTCTCTGTTTCAGGTGCTTGAGCCAGCTGTCAACGTGTCGGCGCAATGACTGTCGGATCAGTTGCTGGTCATCCAGCGTAACCATATGCTGGATGATGTCGTACTTGATCGACTACGTCTCAAATCACGGAATAGCTATGTTACACCTGCTTCGCCACTGGTCGCGGTGCAACTGCAAAATTTACTCAGTGCTTCACCGCGACCCGACTGCGTTAGTGATGAGGATGATGACGGGGCTATATCCGTTCCCGATGCAATGTACGATTGAGGAGCGCTTTGGAGGATGCTTTCTGGGAGTACCGTTCCACTCCGCCTGGGCTTAGACCATGTTTACCTCGTTTCGTTCGTGTGTGCTCTAGCCTCGCAGCTGTCCAATTATTTTGACGGCACCAAATACCGCGCCGATACTCACTCGATCTTGTACTGCGCAGCTGTAGCAGCATGTCGTGTAGTTCATGTTAAATTACCGAACAGTGACAGCTCCACGACCAAAATCTCTCGTCATCATCCTCATCACAGTAAAATCGCATCGCATTCAATATTTGAATCAATTGTACAAGGACGTGCACCTCTATTGTGTGTGCAATTTTTTGCCTTGGTGCTTACACCAAGGCAAAAAAATTGTATAATGCACGTTATGCAAGTTTGGTCATTCAATAAAATCGCACGCAACTTATTGCCTGACCTAATTGAATTACCAAACTTGCATTCAATTATTTTATGCCTTTTTATGGAAATCGCACGCGTGTGTACACTTGCATGCAACTCTTGAATGGCAATAAAATTGAACGTGCTTTATGGCATGCAATTATTACTTTTAAAAGTTCCGGAAAGTTAAACCGTGTAAATAGAGTAGTCATAGAATGATAAAAAGCTTATATGATGACAGCAGATGTAAGAAACCACAGATCTTACAAACACAGGAGATATGCTTTGTACACAAAATTCTTCCTGTTCAAATGTCTCCACGTTGCCCCCACTTAATTTACTAACACAAAAGCAAAAACTATAAGAATGGCACAGGAGCTCATATTTTTGCGGCACACAAAGAAACTTACAGCAACACTAATAAACTCAGTAACAAAACATTTAGATGCAACATATCTAAAACTTCTCGTGGAAGCAACTGTCTTGTGTGATTGAGCGGAGAGTTGCTGCGAGCACTGTCTAGTTGCGCATTCTCTTCTACTAGAGATGCAGCTCAGTTTATTGTAAAGGTAGGACGGCTGCTTGTACTTTATAACTCCAAACTGTAGGCATGCCAAGTGCAACTTCATCTTGCGGATTGAGTGGTTATTTAGAAATGACGTTACCTGACTTCTTGGTGGGTTTGAGAAGCAAAATCGAGCGCAGGCGTTTTGCACCATCTGGCTCAGTCGATCAGTTCTAGTCAGTAGTCGAGAGCCAATAACTACGTCCGCATATTTCAGATTAGACAGCACGAGAGGCAGCTGGATCCACAGCTCCTCTGAGGGATAAGGCCTTATTTTATAGATGACCTTAAGCCGATAAAAACAAGTGCGCACTAAATCTGCCACTTGTGCTTCGTATCTCAACCCAGCGTCCATGTTCAGACCCAGATTACGTGCTTAACTAACTCGTCTGACCGACTCACCCAGCACTGCAACGTTCTTCAAGTTTTACATGTGTTATTAAATGATGCCACATTAGTGAATTTTAGTTGCGATCAAATACAACGACTTAATGCAAAGTTACCGAAACGACGTCAATGTGATATTGAAAAAGATGTATTTATAATTTCTTCACAAGTGCAATTAACCTACGGAAAAATATCTATTCCACTATTTATAGAGAGAATAGCTATGTGTACATTAACTGTAGATTTGTTTTTTACATAGTTGAACTAAATAAATTGTAATGTTTATGAGATTGAATTTTATGATTTTCTTCAGATTTTTACTAAACGACAAATTATTTTAAGTATAATAGTTGTATGACCAAGTTACCTTACATAATATTATAGGTTCATTATTATTTTGAAAGCTAAACCTAAAGTCACTAAAACCACTAAAACAAAACCTGTCCAACCTACCTAGTCGAAAAAGCGGCCCCTGCATGGATTAATTAAAGGGACAAAATTACGTTTATTGATGTTCCTTTGATTTCATTAAAGGAACTAGTGAGAAAAAAAAATCTCATTAGTTCCTTTAATAGAAATGCCAAATGGAACTAGAGGGAATAAACGAAGCTTTCAACTCATGTTCATCGTCATCATCACACAACATAATATACAAAACATACTCCTATTGTACCTACTGTAAGGGATCAGATAGCCGGGGCTATCTGCTGCTTACAAATTTAAAAAAATACTATTAATTAATAAAAAAGGTTATAGTTATAACCTTTTTTATTATATATATTAGCTTCTTTATATATAATAGCTTCTGCCTTCAATGATTATTTTACAAATTCTATTCCTACTCAAAATTGTACAAATAGTTATCGCAGTGATACCTTAACTGCTAACTCTATGTTCCTTACACCTATAAGCGAAAATGAGGTACGAAAACACATTTTATCATTGAAAAATACCAATTCTGTAGGTTATGATGGACTCAGTACCCGAATTATTAAGGCATGTGTTAGTGAAATAAGCGGAGTATTGACCCATCTCATTAACCTCTCCTTTTCACAAGGAGTCTTTCCTGACGCTTTGAAGATATCTGTTGTCAAACCGATATTTAAAAAGGGAGAAAAATGTGACATGAATAATTATCGCCCCATAACATTGATACCCATCATGTCAAAAATCTATGAAAAGTGCATGTATCAAAGAATAGTCGACTACTGCGGAAAGTACAATATTATAAAAAAAGAACAATTTGGGTTTCAGAAACACAAGTCCACATCTCTTGCCATCTTTTCACTTCTGAAAGCGGTATTGACTAATATCAACAACAAACAGCTAACAACAGGGCTATTCTTTGATTTGTCCAAGGCATTTGACCTCGTTTCACATGAAAGACTATTAAAAAAACTTGAGGCTATTGGTATTAGAGGACTGCCACTACAATGGATATCGTCGTATTTAACTAGCAGACAACAGAAAGTAACTGTTACTATACTAAATGAAAGTAGGAACATGACAGAATATTCGTCTGAATATAGAAGTATAAAAAGGGGCGTCCCCCAGGGTAGCATATTGGGCCCTATCTTATTTCTACTCTATATAAATGACATAGTTAATGTAACTAATCATCAATGCTTCCTTTTTGCCGATGACATTTCCATAATCGTTACTACCGATAAAAAATATAAATCACTTACAGATCATGAAGCGGACATAAATAATACAATAGATAATCTAATTAACTGGCTAAATAATAATAATTTATCAATTAATCTAAATAAATCAGTATATATACAATTTAATCAATCTTATAATAATACATTTAATTTTAAAATGGATATTCCGAAAATTACACAAGTGACAAAAACTAAATTTCTAGGAGTAGTAATTGACGAACATTTAGACTGGAAAGCACAGGTAGATACTGTATGCAATAAAATAAATAAGTTTGTGTATGCTTTGAGACAAATAAAAAAAGTGACTAATATAAAAACGGCTGTGATGACATACCGCGCATATGTGGAGTCCTCACTACGATATGGACTAATTATGTGGGGAAATAGTACTGACCGCAATAGAGCATTTGTTGCCCAAAAGAAATGTCTAAGAGCTGTATACGAGATTCCATCGGACGAATCATGTCAACCAATATTTAAGGAACTTGGTTTGCTACCGTTACCTTCATTATATATATATGAAGCATGTATGTTTGTTCGAAAGCACTTAGAATTATTTAGAACAGCAGAAGAACTATTTAAAAGCTCTCGAAGTCGTCGTGACCAATATAGGCTTGTGCTGGAAGACCTACCTAGATCAGCAAAATATAATAAAAATTGTTTGGCTATGTGTATACGACTGTATAATAAATTACCAAGTATTTTTAAAACATTAAATTGTAAGCTATTCAAAATGCAACTGTATAAATGGCTCAATAATAATAATTATTATAGTATTAATGACTTTTTAAAATGAATTTTTAATAATTGTTATAGTATTAATGACTTATAAAATGAATTTTTAATGTAATTAATTTCAAATTGACATAATATTTTAGTGTATAAGTTTGCACGCTTTAGTTTTAAGCAAAACATGTTTGATCAATATATTTTCAATAACACCTTTTATACCATGTTTTAAGCAAATAAAAAATATCTTTATCTTTATCTTTATCTATCTTTAAAAGTTTTGGTTAAAGGTTATAATTAGGTTCAGATTGTCAGCAGCGGGGTCTTGAGGGAACAGGAACTGGTCGTCTGTAGACACTTCAATCAGGACCACAGGACAGGGGTTTGGAGGAGTGCAGTAGAAATCAGTAGGCAGCAGGGCAGGTACGGTGCAGGTGGTGATATAGGAATGCCGGAGTTGCGGCGGCTCTCGTCAACCAGCAGTCGGGCAATACGTTGGCAACGTCCCTGTCCAGAGGTAACAAAATATGTAAGGTGCTCTACAGCAGCTCGCGACGTCGGCGGTTTACGCCGCAGCAGAGGCCTGTCCGTTAGAGGGTTCTCGGAGTTACGCCGCCAGAGAGTCCCTCCGCGTCGGGAACCTCTCGGTTTATTTTCACTCCCGGTATACTCAAAAATAAAAGTACTGTTGTAGGTTTTAAGATATAATTTGCTCTTCAAAGCTCAAGGTAAGACTCGCTCAACAGGTGAAAATCTGGCTAACCTGGCACATTTTTTTTGTCTCTTAATTATAATGATACATTACACCACGGCCAGTTACATGTATCATGAGAAATCGGCCTTAAACACATAGTTACAATAGAGCCCTAGCCTTATAAAAGAATAAAAAGTTGACACATGACATTAGTTGATAAATAACAACAAGAGTTTTCGACAATATAAAAATATTCAAAAAATCAAACAAAAATGAATTTAATATAGTGGAAAATTATGGATTATAGTGGTGAATTAGTAAATTAGCTCCAATTTGTCAATGTAAATGAAATAAAACATGTGGTTTAAGAAGCGAAATACTATACTACTTACTTTTTAATGCCGTAACGGTGTTCTTAATATTCAGTATTTAAACCACCCTGATGAGCCGAAAAGGAGTAAGTTTTAAGAAAATAGACTTTTTTTAAATTGTATTTTTACACCTTCAAAAACAAATCTTTTAATACTCTCAGATTATATTCAAGGCACTATAATTTAAAGCAATCCCCTGAACCACAATAGAGACATCAGTATACTCAAACCAAATCAGAGCGCACCAAACAGATCAGTAAAACGAAAAAAAAAAATAATTGCGTAATACGCGTAGTCATAAATGCGAAAAAAAAATAATTGCGTAATACGCGAAGATACGTAATACGTGATGAAGACGCGACGCCAGTCGGAATGAATCGGCGGCGCGGCGCCCTAGGCCGCCAGCGCGATTGCGTTCAACCCGTCACAGTTGTCATCGGCAGTCATCAGTGTCAAATAGACGTTTGGTTGTATCGTGGTGTGTGAGGGTAGACTTACAGGGTCTGAAGAAAGGATACTCCTGTTGATGGTCCCAACACTTTAATGGTCCACACACTACACAACAATGTTTTTAATACAATTATGAAGGCACAATAAATAGCGAGCATGGATTTGTACATCCACAAGCACAAGCGGTAAAGTTCGGTATTATCTACAAAGCGATTTCGCGTGGGTACTTCGAGGTCGCGTAATTAGCGCAAGCAAGCGGGCGTCCGACGTATGAGGTAGGTCGTGACTAGTGTCCGGTGAATACCGAATGCGCGGCGAATGAATGCGTGTGCGCATACGTCACACGACATGTAACTTCACGCGTCTTAGGCAAAGGAACTCAGCAGGCGACGCGCGTGTCCAGTGTACTATGATTGCGTTAATGACGGACGGGCCGTACGGTAATCACGTATATTATAATAAATGCTACTAATTATTGTTTAGTGTTTATGTTTATAATGTATATTGTGTGTTTGTGTTTATTAGTGTAGGGCGTATAAATATATTATGTACATATTGTAAATATAATGTGAGTCACCTACATCACTCCCCTCCAGAGACCGTGCTACGGGCGATAGTAGTCCGGAAAATGGACTCTTCTGCCGGAACGAGTGGTTTTAACTGCTGGAATGGGAGGTGGTGGCTCGGGAACAGGTTTATTTGGGATAGGGGTGTCATTGGTGTCGGACAGTATGTAGGCGGGTTTTAAACGGTCTAAAGATACTGTGACGGATTTACCCTTAACTTTAATTTTAAAAACTTTGGCACCTCTTTCGATCACCTCATAGGGACCAGTGTATGCCGGCTGGAGTGCACCCCTCAACGCATCGTCCCGAAGAAAGACATGGGAACAAGATGACAGATCTTTGTGCACAAAGATTTTTGTTTTTGAGTGGTGTGACGTGGGAACTGGCTGTAAATTGTTGGCAAATGATCTGATACGGGCTGTAAAGTCCGTTATATCAGTCGTACATTTGTCAACGTTATGGCCAAAGAATTCACCCGGCAGTCTTAAAGGTTCGCCGTATAGTAACTCGGCGGAAGACGATTGAAGGTCTTCTTTGATGGAACTTCTTATGCCAAGCAGTACAAATGGCAATGATTCGGTCCAGCTGGTATCAGCATGGCACTTGATCGCGGTTTTAAGCTGCCGATGAAATCTTTCAATTAAGCCGTTGCACTGGGGGTGGTAAGCAGTGGTCTTGCGATGCCTAAACCCAATGGTCTTTGCGAGGTATTGGAAAATACCGGACTCGAATTGTCTACCACGATCAGTGACAATATCGGTTGGGCAACCAAATCGTGCTACCCACCCTGACAGAAACGCTTTGGCCACAGTTTCCGCTGTAATATCGGTAATAGGGACGACTTCAGCCCATCGCGTGAAGCGATCGACGAGTGTCAGACAATACCGGTATTCATTGGATGGCGGCAATGGTCCGATGAGGTCTAGGTGGACATATTTGAATCGCGCTGAAGGCAGATCGAGGGTACCCAAAGGGGTGAAAACGTGTCGATTCACCTTCGTGCGCTGACATGCCAAACATGCCTTAGACCAATCGCGACAGTCTTTCCGCATCTGTGGCCAAACGTAACGCTGTGCTACAAGTTTAGCACTTGCGTTTGCGCCGGGATGGCTTAGCGAGTGCAACGAGTCAAAAATTTGCTTTCGCAATGATTTAGGAATGATGGGTCTGGGAGTCGTTGTGCTGACATCGCAGTACAATTCAGTACGGCTTCCAGGAATTGTCATTTTCTTTACTTGCAGGGATGAATCTCCTGTGAGTAATTGTGCAAGTTCTGAATCGGTGTCTTGTGCTTTGGCTATCACTTCTAATTCTACTGGGCTTTGCAACTCTTCGACACGGGAAAGTGTGTCGGCTACGACGTTATCTTTTCCGGCGATGTGTTGAATGTCGGTCGAGAATTGTGAAATGTAGTCTAAATGTCTATACTGACGTGGCGAGCAGTTACTTTTCCGCTGATGGAAAGCGTAACATAGCGGCTTATGGTCAGTATAGATTGTGAAGGTGGTAGCGGCTAACCAATGTTGAAAGTACTTAATGCTTTCGTAGATAGCAAGGAGCTCTCTATCGTACGGTGAATGTTTTCGTTGTGATGGGCTCAGCTTGCGGGTAAAAAATGCCAATGGCTGCCAATTACCGTCCTTAAACTGCTGCAAGACTCCGCCGATGGCAAAATCAGACGCATCCGTGACTAGGCCCAGTTTGGCATTTGAGTCAGGATGTGCCAACAAAGCCGCACTACAAAGGCTATTCTTACACTCCTCGAAGGCCTGTAACGAGGTTCCGCTTATGTCGACCGGCTGAGAGGCTCTTACATTACCGGTCAGTAAGGCATGTAAAGGCGCTTGGTTCTGGGCAGCCCGAGGTAGAAACCTCCGGTAAAAGTTAATCATGCCCAGAAACCTTCTTAGTTGCCTAGCGGTTTTAGGCACTGGGAACTCCTTAATGGCCTGCACCTTGCTTTCCAAAGGCTTCGTTCCGTGTTGCGAGATGTGGTAGCCTAGGAATGTTACCTCTGGCGCACCAAATACGCATTTTGCGGTGTTGATGAGCATGCCGTATTCCTTCATCCTTGTGAAGAGTTGGCGAAGGTGCTCTTCATGCTCTGCCTCGTCCCTGGAGTAGACCAAAAAATCGTCTAAATATGGATAGCAGAACTCCAGGCCACGAGTCATTTCGTCAACAAACCTTTGGAAAGTCTGCCCAGCGTTCCTCAGACCGAACGTCATAAACGGAAACTCGAAAAGTCCGAAGGGTGTAGTGATGGCGGTCTTTGGTATGTCCTGCTCAAATACTGGTATCTGGTTATAAGCTTTAACGAGGTCAATAGTGGAAAAGATCTTACAACCAGATAGATTGTGGGCAAAGTCATGTATGTGCCTGATTGGGTACTTATCTGGTACTGTCCTTGCGTTGAGCAGCCTATAATCACCGCAAGGGCGCCATCCATTGTCTTTCTTTGGGGCGAGGTGGAGAGGCGACGACCAAGGGCTCTCTGACGGTCGAGCTGTACCGTTTGCCAACATTGCCTCGAACTCAGCCTTGGCGATTTTCATTTTATCCGGGGCTAGTCTGCGTGGGGAACATGATACTGGGGGGCCTGATGTGGTGCGAATGTGGTGTGTTGTGTTGTGTTTAGGTGTGAATGGTGCGCCTGCTGGCCGTGTTATTTCCTGAAATTCGGATAAGAGATTTCGGTATTTGCAATCGCCAGTCACGACCTTTACACTAGAGATTAAGCTATTAGGAGAGGCGATAGATGCTACAGCTGACAAACGGGTAGTGCCATCTAGTATGCGTTTGTTGCGAATATCTACTATTATATTATAAAATGACAAGAAATCTACGCCTATAATGGCTTTAGTGACGTCAGCAACAATAAAACGCCAAGGAAAATCCCTACGAAGGCCTAAATTTAGCACAACCTGAAGGTAACCGTAGGTGTCGATTGTTGAACCGTTGGCCGCACACAGCTGGTATTCGGTCTTTGCACGACGATGTTGTGAGAGCGCAGATCGAGGGTAGACGCATAAGTCGCTTCCAGTGTCCACTAGAAATTGGACTTTCGACCTGCGATCTGTCACAAACAGGCGACCAGTTGTAGAAGGGCAATCTTCAGCCGCCATTATTGACTGCCCATTTCGTTTCCCGACTTGTAATCACACGGGCGGACGCATTTCTTCGCGTGGCTACCGAATTTGTAGTGGTACCAACACTGCGGAAACTTCTTATAGTTGGACTGTGACCTTTGTGATGAGCTGCGACTTCTATGGTCGGAGGTTGGCCTGGTGCGTGAGCGGGAGCGATCATACCTTTCAGTGGTCAGTGCGTCGACCTTCCTCGTCAGCTCCATAATGAGCTTCATCATCTCCGTCTGTGGGTCAGCTTGTGATGTGGATGCTGCTGCGACTTGCGGGGTAGGAGGCGCAATGTCGTGAACTCTATCCGCGAGGTCCGCGAGCTCGGTGAGGGATAAGGTCATCTGCGATGCGATGATCGTCTGCAGGTTACCTGGCAAGCGACTCGTCCATATGGTGCGTAGGAAATCCTCTGGAACCGTTGGTCCCGCTAGGTGCTGCAGGTGTCGCAGGAACTGGGACGGTTTGCGGTCACCTAGTTCCTCTGACTGAAGAAGCTGTTTCACCTTCTTTTCCTTTGAGACTGACAGGCGCTTGATAAGCTCACTCTTCAGCTTCTCGTACGCGCCAGTAGCAGGAGGCGCGGTTATAATGTCTTCGACCTCCACGGAGTACTGCCGATCCAAGTGAGCGAGGACGTAGTGGAACTTTGTGTAGTCGTCAGTTATTCTGGCCAGCTTGAATTGGCCTTCTATTTGGCAAAACCATATAGTGGGCTTTTCAGGCCAAAATGGTGGTATGCGAACGCCTACACGAAATAACTCCAATGACGGATGTTCGGGTTCCGGGTCAGTGGAAACGTGCACACATTTACTCGGCCAGCGGCCGGGGCGTTGGCTGCGCTGTGATGTTTCTGTATCGCTGCCGTCGCTGCTCATGGTAACTACTAACTATCACTGTACTCACTATTTCACAAATGTTCTGCACGGGGTCACCAGTTTGGTTGTATCGTGGTGTGTGAGGGTAGACTTACAGGGTCTGAAGAAAGGATACTCCTGTTGATGGTCCCAACACTTTAATGGTCCACACACTACACAACAATGTTTTTAATACAATTATGAAGGCACAATAAATAGCGAGCATGGATTTGTACATCCACAAGCACAAGCGGTAAAGTTCGGTATTATCTACAAAGCGATTTCGCGTGGGTACTTCGAGGTCGCGTAATTAGCGCAAGCAAGCGGGCGTCCGACGTATGAGGTAGGTCGTGACTAGTGTCCGGTGAATACCGAATGCGCGGCGAATGAATGCGTGTGCGCATACGTCACACGACATGTAACTTCACGCGTCTTAGGCAAAGGAACTCAGCAGGCGACGCGCGTGTCCAGTGTACTATGATTGCGTTAATGACGGACGGGCCGTACGGTAATCACGTATATTATAATAAATGCTACTAATTATTGTTTAGTGTTTATGTTTATAATGTATATTGTGTGTTTGTGTTTATTAGTGTAGGGCGTATAAATATATTATGTACATATTGTAAATATAATGTGAGTCACCTACAGACGTTTTGGCGTTTTTTTTAGTGAATTAGTTTATATTGTTATTATTTTTATTGAATTTATTATATAAGTATACATGCTTAGTGGCAGCAGCGATGTGGTGGATAATAGTGTTAGTGCTAGTCAACCTTCGACATTACTGAGCATCCTGGAGAGATGTCCGTTATGTACCCAGGCACGGTTTTTTAAAGGTAAGCGGGGTCTGAATGTGCATATTGGAAAGGTGCACAGACCGCCAAATGCACTCACTTCAGACCCTGTCTCAACAGCTACACCTACAACACCAGCTACATCTTTAGTCCCATTTTGGAAAACCCTTTCAAAATTCAAAAACTCTACTCCTGTTTTGAAACGAGTTCCCCGCGGCGCTAGACCTCAAGTGGAACAAAACCTAGCAGGTTGTGTTCGTCTTGCCGCCCGGGAGAACTCGCAACGTGCTTGGGAACAGTTGCTCACCTTCCCTAACAGAATTTTATACGTACACAAGAATTTGGCAAACAAAAAAACTAACTGCACAAATTAAAGAAAACTGTAATATTTCGGCACATAATTTAGATTCCAAATTACCGACACAGATGTATACCTCTTCAGGAGATACATCCCATCTTGTAGAAACTAAGTTAGGGGAAGGTGACATTAGCGGTGCAGCCAGGATTCTTTTTGGTAGTGATGTGGTGGCACCGTGTTCTCCAGAAACACTCGCTGCACTGAAGAGCAAACACCCTGCCCAAACGGATGGTCTTTCTTTTCCCGACCCCCCTAATCCGGTAATCACTCCCTCACCATTACAGGTCGAGAGTTGGTCACAGCCGTTTGCTCCTTCCGGAGCGGCTCCGCTGGTGGCCTCGATGGCCTGAGTCCTCAGCACCTTAAGGACCTTATCTGTTCAGGCGCAGGTGGTGAGTTACTCTTGAAGGAGCTTACGGCTCTGATTAACCTTATGCTCTCCGGCAATATGAACGAGGCCGTCATCGACGTTCTGTACGTGGCCAATCTGTGCGCCCTACGTAAGAGGGATGGCGGCATTCGTCCCATTGCCGTGGGAACTACTTACCGTCGTATGGCAGCCAAGATTTGCTGTAAATTTTATGGTGAGGTTGTTTCGGAAAAATTTCAGCCCGTACAGCTAGGCTACGGCTCCAAAGGGGGATGTGAGGCTGCCGTACACGCCTTATCGACCTACCTAAATTCTGGGAAAGGAGAGGTCATCCTGAAGGTTGACATAAGGAATGCCTTCAATTCAGTTAATAGGGACACCTTGCTGGCAGTAACTAAAAAAGAAATACCCCAAATTTATAGTTTTCTTTGGCAATCTTACAGACATCCTTCTAAATTATTGTACCGGGACAACCTTCTGGAATCTGCTGTTGGCTGTCAACAAGGTGACTCTCTCGGGCCAGTTATTTTTAGTTTAGCCCTTCACCCGATTATTCGACAGCTAAATTCCAAATTTAACGTTTGGTATCTTGATGACGGAACCTTGGGAGGCGATGTAGAAACTGTCTTAAATGACCTTGAATTCTTAAAATATGAACTTCATTCCATTGGCCTTGATCTCAAGCTTTCAAAATGTGAAATATATTTAGCAGATAGTACCGACAGACATATGACACTTCCCAAATTTAACGCAATAGCCCCAGAAATCAAAATTATTGAAAAAACCTCTCTTCGTCTCCTTGGGTCTCCGATGTTCGTGAATTCCTTTCCTGTTTATTGAGGAAAAAATACAAAATTTTAACGAAGTTTCGGAAAGATTGTTCAAAATGAATATGCATTCGGCCATAACCATAATCCGTTACTGCTGTTTTGGGCCCTAAATTAACATATATCCTTCGCGCTTCCCACTTATGGAAGCAGACTCACCTTTTAGACAAATTGGACAAAATTATCCGGCATACTTTAACTTCGATCTGAAATGTGGCCATGGACGACCGAGCTTAGGCACAAGCTACTCTTCTCATCTGTATGGGTGGCCTCAGCGTCGGCAAAATTTCTAGTATTAGTGTACCGGCTTTCATATCCTCGGTCCACGGCACTGAGAAATTAATCAGGAAAATCCTAGCCTCCACACTGGTTAATTTTGATGTGCCTTGTTTTACCGAGGCTATTAATGCCTGGCGACTCGCTTGCCTGAATTCTGACCTACCCGACAATCCATCTTTCCAGAGACGGTGGGATGAGCCGCTCTGCAGAGTAGTACAGAACAATTTACTTGACACGTCTGCTACTACTGCGGAGCGTGCGCGCCTACTGGCTGTGGGTAAGTGGGAATCGGGTTTGTGGCTCCATGCATTACCATCGTCGAACATGGGTACTTTGTTCGACGACAGTACTTTCCGCCTCGCCGCTTCCCTGCGACTAGGAGCTCCCTGTTGTTCTCCTTATCGCTGTCACTGTGGTGAAGTTGTCAACAGCCTCGGACACCACGGCCTGTCTTGCAGCCGGAGTGCGGGTCGCTTAGCGCGGCACGCAAACATTAATGACATCATCCGACGTGCCCTTGTCACCGTCGGCGTTCCAGCTGTATTAGAACCCAATGGCTTGGCACGCGACGATGGCAAGAGACCGGACGGCATGTCTTTATTTCCATGAAGGTGGGTAAGGCCTTTAGTGTGGGACGCAACGCGTATCGATACTCTTGCGCCTTCCCATCTTCCTGGCACAGCGTGCTGTGCTGGCGCTGCTGTTATCAGTAACTATATTTTCGAGCCGTTTGGGGTTGAAACCCTCGTGCCGTGGGGTCCGTGTGCTCACGGTTTGTTCAAGGAACTCTCCAAACGGCTGGTTGACACTTCCCGTGACCCAAGGGCAGGCTTTTACCTTGGCCAGAGGCTAAGCATTGCCATACAACGTGGCAATGCTGCCAGTCTCTTGGGTACATTACCAGACGACAGCGATGCGGATGAATTCTTCGACGCCATATTTTAGTTTTTATTTTTTTAATAGTTTTTGTTGGTTAGGATATTATTTTTGTAACTTTATTTTAGTGTTAGATTGTTTGTTAGAGTGTAATTAATTTGTAAAGTTATCTAAAATGAGTAAAATAAATATATCAAAAGAAAGGCTTGAAAAATTGACATACTGCTTTTAGCCTTAATCTGCCTATAGAACGTTCCATAGAAAAAGACAATTTTTATATTTGATAAAAAATACCTTATTAGTAATAACACTTCAATGATATTTTTTAACAACTTTACAAAACAACTTTACAACAGCAAATTACAAAAAAAAGCAATTATTTGCTTTACGAAATAAAATTAATCAAAAGTTGGCAGTTCTCGCCAAAAAGACTTCCTATTAGCAGGTATTAAACACGAAAGAGATTTTTTTTTTTGTTTGAGGAATACTTGCTGGTTTGGTTTTTTACTTGGGGATAGAACTTGGTCTAGTTTTAAAAACTTTGCACCTATAATGCTAGCCGTACTGATTTCGATAATGTACCCAACATTATCGAAATCAGTTCTGTAGCTAATATGAAAAACTTCCACTTCAACAATGTCACTAATGTAAGGTTGTGGTGACAGCCGGGCGGGGTGTTGTATTGGGTTGTATTATGTAATTTCTATTGTAATTTTTGGTATTTACAGTTTTTCCAGCACTGCTTACACTTCGCAAAAGTCATCAAAGTCATATACATATTTTATTTTTCATCTCGCTTCATCGCCAGTTCTACTCTATGGCGAAAAGAGTCTGGAGACTTAAGAGCCCCACGAAGCATGCGTAGTTCATACAAACGAGATACCAAAATAATTTGTAAATCAAACATATTCTTAAGGTAGTGTGTATTTATTCCGATTGGATTACAGAATATCTAAGTTCCCAAATATATATTAAATAAGAACATTGATTTAAACATGAAATATGAGAAAAATAAGTTTTGTATAGAAATTTTAAATTCCTCATATCTCGTCTTCAAATCAGTGTCCTATCAAAATATATGTTTGGGAACCTAGATATTATGTAATCCAATCGGAATAAATACACACTATCTTTAGAATATGTTTGATTTACAAATTATTTTGGAATTTCGTTTGTATGAACTATGCATGCTTCGGGGGCGCCTTAAATGTGTGTCCGGCTATAAAATATTTAACAATGATCTTGTCAGCATTGATCTGATCCGATATAAATGATTTTTTCATTTCTAATTTATACGGGTTATTGGCAAAACACCAACAATCTCTTGAGAGGTCATTGTAAACTCATCATTATGAACAACTTTTACTATGGGACCAAACCTGAAGTAGCGAAAAAAAATCAGCTGTTCAGTACATTTATGTTCGCATAATTCGTCAAAATGTACTGAACAGCTGGCTTTTTTTCGCGATTTCAGGTTTGGTTCTTCGTAGGAGTCATTTATTGCATTATTATTTGTTATTGAATTATCAATAACAGTTCATTTAGTTTTTGTATTAGAATAAAATAGAGAACATAAGTATACTAAGAAGAGAATAAGAACATAACAAAAGTTGTCCAACATGACAAGATTGTGTCAAAAAAAAAATCAATCTTTATTTTTTTCCTCATATAAAATTTAGTACTTGCCAAAAATCTAGTTAGTATCGAAGCAACTTCACTCCTTTGAGTACTATAAACATTTTTCCCTTACTAGCGTCTTTAGGCAATCTAACCCGTTGGTTAACAAATAATCTTTGTATGTACTTGTTGTGGCCTACGACAACAGGTAAAATAAAATAAAAGCGATAAGTAATATTCATAATACATGTAACTAATATGAAAGATTAGATGACATGATTTTATATCAAACAATATCACAATATTTAAAAAGAAATACCCAAATAATTAAAAAAAACCTGTTGCAATAATTGCCCCAACCTCCCGTATTCGCGAGCCCGCTGCTCGCGGAAAAAATGACGGTACAAGTACAAAACAAAAAACTTTTTATCACACTAATATTATAAAGGCGAAAGTTTGTGAGTGTGTGTGTTTGTATGTTTGTTACCTACTCTTTTACACAAAAACTACGTAAGTAACTGATTTTGATAAAATCTGGCACACAGTTTATAACCTGGATTAGCACATAGGATACTTTTTGTCCCTATATACCTCAGACACGCGGCACTTGTTTGCAAGGTTCGTAAGCTTATTATCTTAAGGATGATTATCGAGTGGCCGTCGCATGCCGCGCAGAATAAAAGTGTACCTTTATGATTCTCAACGTTACTGCATTACACCAATGATGAAGTACAGACGCCCGCAGATCAAGATACCCGAAACTGTCAAATTTTCCCAATCAACCTTGAGCCTAATGCTTTAGCGATAAAGTTGAAAATCTATTAAAGAAATTTGACAGATTGTAGTAGCTTGATGTGCTGGCATCTGTACATAGAAAATTAAGACAAATCAAATCTAATCAAATCAAAGATGTTTATTTGTTCAGATATGGTACAATAGATGTTACAATATAGACTCAGTAGCTTAATATGGACTCAGTAGCTATGGGAGAACTTATCATACAACCTCGCACCTGGCAGATATTTATAAATTACAACTAAGAATATTAAAAGTAATTACGCCAAAACATATAAACAAAAATTCAAAAACAGTGACGACGACATCTTTAAATATTGCAAAGTTAAGAATGTGTTCAATAAAGTTGAATTTTGTACTCTTGCGGAAGTCAATAGACCTGAACTGCTAACCGAAAAAACAAGACCTGATTTTCTGATAACGATACCACTTAAAAATAAATACATCCTACCAAAATTCAATAATGTGTACGGGATGAGGGTTGCAGAATATTTAGTACCTTTTTTTCTTAATAAACTTCCAGAAGACTTGCAAACGTTATACAAAACGAGTTCGAAAAGTTGTAAGTACAAATCAAAACGTTACAAATCAAATCAAAACAACACAAAATTTCTCCTAAATTATGTATTGTTTATTATGTATGAATTATTATCACCATTCTAATATAACATTGTAAAAAAAAAAATGAACGGCTCGCCAGCACACAGATAAACCCTGAGAGGTTTGCGTTGTGTGTCTGAAACCAAAATTATGTATTAGGCTAAGTATTTTAGAAATAAATTAAAAAAATATATGCCCTGCCATACTATGGCTTACAAATATTTCTTTCTATACAAGTAAAAAGCATATGTTACTAACCTAATAATAATTATGAATTAGAGAATAAAATATGAATCTACGAGTATAATAGTTAACTGGCAGAGAGCGTCAAAAAATAACTTTAGCGGGCGAAAAATCTAGTTTTGTGCGATCGTACAATCGCGGGTACAGACCCGTATGACGCGTTGCGACCGAACGCGTCGTTTTTATTAAAAACGACGCGTTCGGTCGGCGGAGGCGCGGGCGTCGCGTGATCGCGTCGTACGTGTCTCATTGAGCGCGTATAGACCTTGACTCAGAGTAAGAAGAGAGAAGAGTAGCAACTCTGTGGTAAATTTTGCATGTATGGAAAGTGCTGCCACCTTTAATGCGGTGGGTGAATAATGCTATAATAATATATACACCTACCTATAGGTTATGCATACATACTATGAGTAGCGAACGAGTCCTCCCTACCAATTTGATTAATTTATATACTCTTTGAGCGAGTTTGTGCTAAGGTAACAGCGAGAAAAAAAAACACGTATGGAGTTAAGAAAAATGTCCTTTTATTATTATCAAACATAAATTTTATTAATATATAATCGTTTTATACTTATTATAATAAAATAAAATAAAATTATAGAATAACAACACTTTTTATTGGTTATAATACAGGTAATACGGTACGGTATGATAATAAACACTCACATAAACCATCACAGCCAGAAATACAATATCTTCTTTGGAGTTCACTCATGTTAACAAAACAACAAAAATGGCAAACGAAAAACGAAGTGGTAACAATATTATGAAAAAGAAACAAAAGAAAACAAATAACAATAACGAGAAACAATTTTCAACAGAATATTGTGCATCAACGTCGGGAAAGCTGGAGTTGACAATGGTGACATGACATTTATTTGACCAAGACAATATAAGTTTTTTTTATCTCATCAGACTGCAGATGTCGCTGTTGTCTATGGAAATTGATGACAGTGCTAAGTGTGCCACCCCTGCCTTGACTGACTGGCAACGTTACGCTGTCGCGAGCTGTAGGCACTTATCTCGAGCGGAATGTCCAGTGCAATGCCACTGGCGTGGGTAACAACATCTAAAGGTATCATTGACCAAAAATGTTGTTTAGTACATTTAAAATTTTTAAAATTTTCTGTCAAATTGGTTGTTAAACTCTAATTTTAAAATTTGACGAGATATCGGCTTAAGTGATGCCTTAAAAAAAAGGTCAATAACCGAACAATTTTTTTTAAGTAGATTTGAACGATTAAGGCATTTTTTTTAAATGCCATAAACTACGTAGTTTCTTTTTAATTTTAGAAGTTTTGTATGATTGCAAGTGTGTAGTATTTTTTGTTTCACTAACACACGATTCTTGAAACTTGTTTTATGAAATAAGTTACGCATCAGACAACCCACAAGAAACGAAACCCAAAAGAAAAAATAACATACCAGCTTTAACTGGGGCACTGTTGGCAATTAACTGTCAAAAATTGAGTTATTCAAAAAAGAAAACGAGTAATAAATTACGTGATTTTGTTCATTATCTTGTTAAGGTTTTTATCAAGATTTCCCTTAAGCCCCCCCCCCCCCCCTCGAATTGCCCCGGGTTCCCCTATTTTACAAATAGAACATGCTGAATAAAACGTGTGCCAGTTTTCTTCCACACGTTTTATCTGAAAAAGTATAGGCACATCAATGGCCCTTAGATTTTACGGGACTGGTAGCTTGAAAGCTGTCCCGTGACTGTGAGCAATGGGAGACACTGACTGTGAGCAAGGCGACTGTGTGTCGTGTGGTAGATAGAGTGTGGACATTGGAGTGATAACAATATTATGTTCGTATGCCCATTTCTCAGGAGAGGTCATCAGTGGCATAGTTACAACTATCAGAACTAAATAAAACAACCACGTTATTTAAAATAGAAAAGTGGTGTTATAAGAGTATCTATTATTTTGTATTGTCTATGTCAATAGTGTTAATAGTAAATCAATGATAAATAAATACTCAATTATATTCTAACCGTACTCACTGCCACAGATATTATACTACTACGTAAAGTCGCTTAAACTCACATCACAATAACAGTTTCATACATTTAAGAAAAGGTACTCTATGTATATTACATAACACCCAATATGCCAGGACAATAATTATTAACTATTATTTTAATAATAAACTGTAGATTCCTATTTAAGTGTTTTTAGTACGAAAGTATTTTTTTTAAATTTCGATATACTTTACTTAATCATCTAAGCGGAGCAAATAATACTTGCTATCATGTCGGGCATGATAGCAAGTATTATTTTCTTATTTTTATAACACACGGCCATGTTAAGGTACCTTTTCTATTAAACTTTGAGGCCACATTATGGTATATTACATCTTATGGTTTACGAAACAGCAATAAAAAATATCTATTTTTTTACATATTTTTAAGAAACATTTAATATCTCCGAAACTAAAAACGGCCATATACAAATGGTTTGTTGTCTCGCTAATTTTTGTACAAGAAGACTGAAGATGACATCTTTCGGGGAATAGCAACACCATGCTTCCATTTTATTTTACTGACACCTATCCGTAAGTTAAAAAACTTTGTTGATCCGGTGTGAATTATTTAGTTGGGTTATTCACCGCTAGATGTCAATCCCAGTAGACACCATAGCTTCAATATTTTAGTCTGGCCGCTATGCTAAGCATTGAGGTTTAATGCTTTAAATATCACCAATGGTAATATATAACATTTAATATCTCAACTAAAAACGGCCATATGGTACCTTTTACAAATGGTTTGTTGTCTCGCAAATTTTTGTGCAAGATGACTGAAGATGACATCTTTCGGGGAATAGCAACACTATGCTTCCATTTTATTTTACTGACATCTATCCGTAAGTTACAAAACTTCGTTGATGAAACGTTTAGTTGGGTTATTCACCGCTAGATGTCAATACCAGTAGACACCATTGCTTCAATATTTTAGGCTGGCCGCTATGCAAACCTAAGTTGAGTTGCAAAATATCCGATTTTTCTACCCCGGTAAAAATGAAAAATCCCAATGCAAGTAAATTCTGTTATGATATACATATCCCAATCATTGAAATACCTACTAAATAATTAATTAGGTACTACTAGCTGGATCGACTGTAAACCAACCCAGAGGCGAAATATCTACATAATATTCTTATAATACACATAAAACAAAGATATTTTAAAATATTCCGATGCCAAACCAAATGCTTTGAAAACTGCACTGACTATTTTAAAATTTTGCCGATGCGAAATGATTTGAAAACTCCGCTGCCGTGATATTCAAAAATAATCATTGTGGCGCTTTCTATCTATCTACGTACCTATTTTATATAAATAAAAATAAAAGTCCTGATTAACTGACTGACTCATCAACGCTCAGCCCAAACACTTAGACCTAGAATGCAGAAATTTTGCCGAGGTTCCCCCTTTATTTTGTAGACAAGGACTAGCGAAGGATTTTTTAAAATTCAACACCCTTAAGGGAGTAAAATAGGAGATGAGAGTTTGTATGAAAAACCGTATTTTTGTAGTTTAATCTTTGAAAATTGGTATTTAGCATTCTGGTTAAAAAATAAAAACCACGTGAATCAGCGTTTTTGGAAAATCATCCCTTTAGGGGGTAAAATAGGGGATGAGCGTTTGTATGGGAAACCCGTTAGTTTTGTAGTTCAAACCATAAAAATTGGTATTTAGCCTTTAGGTTGGCAATTATTAGTTACACGTATTAGCGTTTGAAAAAGCATCCCATAAGCGGGTAAACTGGGGATGAACGTTTGTATGGGAAACCCGTTTTAACCCATAACATTGGTATTAAATCTCTTAGTTTATTGGAAAATCATTATCTAGGGGTAAAATAGGAATGAAGGAAAAAATTGTTATTAAGCCTTTTGTTTATAAATTATGAATGACGTGTTTTGGCGTTTTTAGAAAATCATCCCTTAGGGGGTTAATAATCCTTACTAACTCATCGCTCAGCCTGACTTTCACCATCACCAGAGACACTTTAGTGATTCAGAGAACAACAACTTTACTAAGGATTCAAATGATTTTCAAAATTCCCATGGAAAGGGAATAAAGAGGATTTATATTTTCGCTAGTTGCCTCCAAATGTGGCCTTGTAAATCGGTTTTTTGGTCCGTGGTTAACTAGTTACCTGCAGTTAACTAGTTAGTATTCATGTTAGCTCATTCATATTAAAAAAATAGTAAATAATGGCATAACTCATTCATGTTTTAGCCCTTCACATTTACCCAAAATTCGAGAAAATTCGGGTTGAATTTTGGCTAAATGTAAGAGGCTTTTTAGGAAAGAATGTATTCATTTTAACTCAGTCATATTAGAACAGTAATAATGGCATTTTGTCAAACACATTAAGCGAAAATTCAAACTACGGATCAAAAAACCGGCCCTTAGTTTTCTTCTTACAGTAAAGACATGAACATTTTGCAACGAGGACTGAACAGATCTGAAGCTGATGGTAAAATACTGTTTGCTATAATAAATAATACCTATTTGAAAAATAATTTTCTAATCATTGACAGGTTACATGTTGCAAGCTGTTTAGTAACGGCCGAACCCAATAACATATTTTTTCAGTAAAAGGCAGATCGCTATTGATGATAGACAATATAATTATAGCTGTCCTCATATTCCTTTCGTTCGTTCGTGTTATTTTGTCTTATCTGTCTTAGATTATTGAGACGTTAAAACCATAGAAGATAGATAGGTTTTTCTATGTCCAATATGCCAAAACTGGTGATAGATTATTGGGTTCGGCCCGTAAATCTATACATACTAATTACATCTAATAAAATTAGCCTGTATTGTACCGGGACATATTCGACTTGTGTGCCTATTTTTTTTTTCAAATATATACAGCCAATTGAGTAATAAACATCCAAACTTTTTCTCTTTGTCTTGTAGTTATTTCATGTTTTTTTTTTTTTCAATAGATCGGGGGAGGTACCGGTATACCTAAGTAAAGAACAAATTGTGCTACGTAAATTTACAAAATGAGAGGAGCCACGTGAACGACTGATTTGAAGTTGATATACTTTGTTACACCTACATACCCCCCGGCCAGAGAGCAAATGCCGGAATTAACGCGGCTTGCTCACACACTAATGCACGTCCTCCGCCCAGACTGGATCACAGCTAATGACCAGCCAGGCTTCTCCGATACAGTTTATGATATAGGTACTAAGATAGATATCATAAGACGATGGACAATTTGTCCACGGCGACCGCGCTGTTTATGGTTGCCGGATGACCGGTCTCGCGATCATTCGCACACAAAATGTCCGCCGTCTGCTGTTCGCCTATTATTATTTAATTACTTTGTATTTTTCCCGCTCTACTAAAGATTTTTTGAATGACAAAAATAAAGAATCCGAGCAGAAAGCGCGGGTTCTCATGGGAACCCGCTGGAAGCATCTGCAAGCAACGTCGCGTCTCGGTGTGAACTGACCCTTATGGGCAATGATTACAGTAATTAAAATGGTCTAGACGCAGAAAGTCACATTCGCAAAATGTCATCGTGAAAAGTTTGGTCACTTTTGCAAAACGTAATTTTCGCACAAAGTCATTTTCGCACAATGTCATTTTCGCAAAACGTCATTTTCGCACAATGTCATTTTCGCAAAACGTCATTTTCGCAAAACGTCATTTTCGCAAAACGTCATTTTCGCAAAACGTCATTTTCGCAATAAATCGTTTTCGCAATACGTCATTTTCACAATACGTCATTTTCGCAATACGTCATTTTCGCAATACGTCATTTTCGTAAAACGTCATTTTCGTAAAACGTCATTTTCGCAGAATATAATTCAAGCCATTATTTTTTCAGGAGAGCTACGAGTAATACTTGCACTGCAGAATCGGGTAAGTAATTTATGAGAAATATACAATTATCTACCATCATCATCAAAATATATATCATTCGGTCTTCTGTATCCGTGGTATGTTTTATATAAACTTTTTTTGATTCGGTTATCCCAATAGCGGCTTTCTTTCTTCAATTTGAAAATAAATACGCATCGTTTCGGTAACCGGACGTTAATCCTATGGTGCCAGCCTTCAAGCGCATTTGTCGTCCGCTGCCGTTGCACTGCACGGCTGATTACTTCTGGTACCACTTTTGGGTACGACTGGTTTTCAAAATACTTTTGATTGATGATTTTATGTATATCCATAAAAAGTAAGTAGAATAGGGTGTAGGATATACTACGCCCTATAATAATAATAATAATAATAATATTCCACAACTATCACACAACGCCGTCTAGCCTCAAGCTAAGCAGAGCTTGTGTTATGAGTAACACAAGCTCTGCTTAGCTTGATAACTAATATATAATATAAATATATAAGTATAGTATATAATATAAATATATAAGTATATGTAAGTACTTAATAAAAAATATATAAGTATGTTAACTGATAAACATACTTATATATTTTTAAATACATACATATATAGATAAATTACACCCAGACACAGAACAAATGATCCTACTATAGTATTATAAATGCGAAAGTTTGTGAGGATGGATGGATGTTTGTTACTCTATCCACGAAAAAAACTACTGAATTTTGGTGAAATATGGCACACAGATAGTTTCTAACCTGGATTAACACATAGGATACTTTTTATCCCGATATTCCTACGGGTTCGAGACTTACGCGGCTGAAACCGCGGGGCGCTGCTAGTTTTTTAATAAATGACCCGATTTTGCAGTGTTAGGCCTCTCCTGATAAAAAAAAAACAGTCAAGAGCGTGTCGGATCACGCACAATAAGGGGTTCCGTAATTGGGATGAATTTATCCCAAGAACAAAATTTTTAGTTGAAAAACATGTTCTCCCATACATTGCAACTACAAATGTCAGCAATTCAAAGTTCAAGTCAACTAGACGTGATCAACAAATTCAACAAAGAGTATAATAATACGAGTAATATGCAGTATTTTCATGAGAGTTGGATCGATTTTTATACAAAGTAAGTGAATACTTGTTCATCGTAGATCAACATTTAATTTTATCGATGTGCAAAAGTATTCAAATGTACCTAACATTTTGTAGGAATGGAAAGGCGTGCCAGCTAGTGTCAGATTCAATGGAACATTCTGCTCGACGTTTTACACTAAGTGGCAGCTCTGTCGGTGTTGAGCCCCTTATCGAGATCACTGCAGTCACAAGTTCTGGCCAGACTAGTGCGGCAGCAACAAGCCTTACCTCGGCCGATGCTTCTTCCTCGTCGAACTCGGCAAACAAGATACCGCAGTAAGTACAATTTTCTAACCCTACAGCTATTTATATTGCAGTTACGACTTATGATGACTTTTGAACATGATTATGTTATTTTAGGTCGCCCTGTGACTCCAGTAGATGAGGCTCGGAGAGTTTTATCTCAGGTATAGATGCAACTTGTGCAGCTGATATGGCTCTTCTCGTGCGAACTAATTACTAGCGCAGAACTTTGGAAGGCTTGCTGATGCAGTCGAAAGATATTTATCCCGTATTGGTGTCCCATATACTCGTAGGTAAAGTATGAATTTTTTTAAATAAAATTTTGTTAATAAAAATAAAATTCATGTAAAATAACAATATACTTAATATAAAGAAATACAAAGAGGAAACAAACTATATTTAAACATTTGACTGACACAAAAACTTAAAATAAAGGCAAGAAAGGGCTGAGAGTCCACTATTGGTGTCATCAATATTGATCTTAGTGCTCATATACACAAGCGGCATGCGTCAACGGCTGAGGCAACTGCAGGCACTGCGCGCTTAGGGGATAGCCTGAGTCACCTGGAACATATATTTTATTATATAACACTCAAACAATGAGGTTTTCAATTTCATTTATATTTAAAAGTTCTTTTTAAGTGTTAAAAGTTAGGTATTTACTGATGATTTGACGTTTCGTTTTCAGCCTGGTGGAATTGTGTTTCGTGATTTGTGATAAGTGGATGATGACTCCATACAAAGGAGTCATAGTTTGCCCCTCCGTGACTAGCATCAACACTTAAAATATTTAAATAAGAGTCGCAAGCCTAGACAAAAGACTGGTTAATTATTATCTGTGTATTATTTAATTAGTGCTATTTTTTTTAAATAATATAAGATGCGAATACTTGTTAATTTAGTAAAATATTTTTCCTATAAATATTGTTTTATTTTAGAGTAGTTACCTATAAAAGAGAACATACATTATACCTACAATTTATAATGTATGCCCTCTTTTAAGGTACCCATTAATACATAATACAATTTAAGTAACAGTAAAGTAAGGTAACATAATATAGTACATCTATATATCCCTGAAAAGTTAGGCAGAGGGTGTACCTTTAGTACACCCTTATTTCAACAGTTATGTTTATGTCCCACCCGTGCCTCAGCCTTCGGGAAATACAAGCGTGATTTATGTTATGTTATAAAACTGATAATGGTAGGTTACCTTTGTTTATAATAGATCTGTGCATGCACTTTTAGTCCTGCATGATAGGTTCCTTCAATAGTAAACACCAGAGGAGCTGCTTGTTCAGGAACAAGATTGATTGAAGACAGAAGAGACAACAATGAGTTATAATCAAGTATTCGTAATGTAGGTATTGTAGTGGCTTAATAAAACTATTTTATGCCACGTTCCTACGGCCCGTCAAAGCCTGTCGCGGCCCGTGCCTAGAGATTCACAGATCATCCCATACATTCAATTGGACGGGTGACGACAGGCCACCGCAGGCCATGATGTTGCATTTTATGGTGTGCACTAGCTCCTTTATACCTCTAGAATGACCCAGATGTATATATAGTGTATCTATTCAGCAGAGCTACACTTCGTCGGCAATATAAAATAGTCTCCGTAACACGCGCGTCCTCAAGGAAATTTTCATAAAGGGCTAAATCTGCCATTATTACAATATTTCTTCACTAAATCCTCAATATGAATTGTAAGATGTTGCTCTTGACTAACTTCTTATGATTCTGCTTTTTGACATTAAAGTTCAATAAAGCAATTCATAATTTGTGGACCATTTTACGAAACTCCATACAAAACTGTCAAACAGATGAATTGCGTTATATGAATTGTACGCAGATAATATTATGAATTGTCAGTTTGTGACCATTTTACGATTTTAGATATGATTCATAATATTATCCTAATATGATGCAGCCAAAGTGGCCATTTTAGGCCCCCTGAAGCTTTCACGATCCGATGGAGGGCCAATGATGTTGCTTCCTTAATACAATTCTGAATTTTAAAAAAATTGTCTACCCATGCATCCATGTGCCAAATTTCATCCAAATCCGGTCAGCGCTTTTAGCGTGAAAGCGTAGCAAATAAACAAACACACTTTCGCATTTATAGTATTACTTACTAGCAGCTCCCCGTGGTTTCACCCGCGTAAGTCTCGAACCAGTAGGAATATAGGGATAAAAAGTATCCTATTCGCATTTATAATATTAGTAGGATATGAAAAACCAGTCTATCGACACTCACATTATGTATTAGGTACTTAAACTAAAAAAAAAAAAAACTTTTCAATCATGATTCGAAAGACACGTGTCGCCATCTACTATCATAAGAAAGTTATTGTGGTTTTCCTCGGGAACAGTACTTTTTTCGGGATGAAAGTTACCCTATGTCCGTTTCTGTACACGTGACAACGTATATGCAAAATTTAAGCTTGATCGGTTCAGTGGTTTAGGCGTGAAAAGGTAACAAACAAACTTACTTTCTTTCGCATTTATAACAAGGTTACTAAAATTTGGGTAGTGAAATTTTGTCAAAATCTTTTCGGCAAAACGGCAGGATCCCACCTACACGACACGCTTACCTATACTGTGATACTTTGCACAGATTCATGAGTTCATGTTGTAAGTTCACGCCGGCGACATGAGCGCGCATGGCTCGCTTTTCGTGAAGGGTGGTTGCGTTAAATACCTACTTCGCTTGGTCTATATATATATAGCGATAGCCATCGCTTTACGACAGAATTCGGTCGCAAAGTCCTAGTTTAGTCCATAGACGGTCAAAATTGTATGACGAACACGAAAAAAATCACATGCATGTCAAGCATGACCGTAATATGACCATACACACCTTTCTGATACATACTGTATAATTTTGCTGTTTCTTTATCAATAAATGAGTAGTTAGTAATGATACCGTTCGGTCTGCTATCGATTAATTAAGGCTAGTAGGGCTAACATGACAAGCGCGAGATCGCTCTTTTTCTCGATTTGTCGAAATTTGTCTACGATTCTGACGTTATTCTAATGCCTTAGGGTCGAGTGAACATGAAAAAAGCACTTTGATACTTCTTTATCTCGTGACGAGAGACCAACGTAGCAAGTTATTAAAAACAAATCATTTTTTTCATAGCAACATAGGCTTGAGGTTCCGTCTCATTCATTCGATTTTACACATGGAATTAGTATGTACTGTTTATTTGACGTCCACTTCTTTTAATTTATGTTAAGTTCTTTGTGTAACTGAAGTTTTTATTTGGCATGCCGAAATTAAAATACAAAATGACGGAAATAAAATTTATTGGCACATAAACTCACTAGATATACCAATACCCCTCCTCCGTGCCTCGGAAGCACGTTAACCGTTGGTCCCGGCTGTCATTCCTGGATTTTTGACGGGTCGTCAGAAGCCCGAAAATCTGACAACCAGTTTTACCAAGGGGTATCGTATTACAGCTTAGCTACTGGGTTGTGAAGGTCATATAGGCAGTCGCTCCATATGAAATACTGGTATTCAGCTGCATCCCGTTTGACTGGAAGCCGACCCCAACATAGTTGGGAAAAGGCTAGGCAGATGATGAATATACTCACTAGATAATACATAAACCACAATGAGGAGCCACACTCAAAGCTGTGTGTAGATGTCGCTGTAGTCGACTGTACCTTGTTTACCTTTCGTGTCAGTAGTGTGACTGCTATTTATGAGATTTTAAATTGTATTTCGACTATAATATGTACAAGTTTATGACTGTGCCTCAACTAAAAGTTGAGCTCAGTAAAAGGAACGCAGCAACTGCCGATAAAAAGGCCGATTTGATTGAAAGGAAAATACTAAAAATATTTGTTTGTGAGCCTTTTTCTATAAGCCACGGACTAACATTCCTATTTTTTTTTCATAGATTACATTCGTATGATTGAAACCAAAATTTTAGTGCTGACTGCGACATCCAAGACGACACCGCATACCTATGTCCACCTTCTGATACATACAGAAACATAAAAGCCTATCTGCTTTCCTTTACCAATGATTAACAGACAGGCAATACAGGAATATTTAGAAAACTAAGTACCTATATTGATTCATTAAATCTTTAGGAGACTCCTTTACTACATAGATTATCTAATATAGTATATTTTATGATACATATTATTTTGATGACAATAATTTTATTTTATTAGATAATATTCTAGATACTTTTGTTTTATAGATATAGTAGGTACCCAGCCTAAAGGACAGCTTCTTTACTAATCTAATCCTCTTCTGTGAAATGTGCAGCAGACAATCGTGCAGTACTACTTGCCATAAAGTCTTTAATACCTACTTAATGCCAATTCCCATCGTTTACTGCCCTTGTTTTCTTTAGGAAAAAATGTACTCCTCTGTTTTTACAAGGTAACGCACTACATTGAGGCATTCTGGACAAAGTTATGGAAAATGGGAAAGCTGAACTTAGTAGATTGCGAAAATCCATACGATTTGACAGCTAATAAATCAAAACAAGGTACAGTCGATTGTGCGCCATCTATCGTGATAAAAAGTTAGTGTTCCTCCCCATTGACAAATGGTCCAACGATCACAATTTGAGAAAGCGGTTGTTATGGTAACAATCACCATAAAACCCAAGATATTGCAAATTTTGTTAATCACCACATTTACCAAAAGGACTGGTTTACAGATAAATATGCAGCTGGAGTTAATAATAATAATAATAATAAGCTGACAACACTAAAGTCAACATATCAAAAATTTGTTCTCATCATTTTCATACATTTTATTAATTTTAGACGCAGTGTTTTATTAGTTTAGTAATTGAAATAAACGTAATACCTTTTGAAGCAAAATTATAATCTAAAAAATACCAAAATGCAAGTAATAAACCAGCTACGCAATAACCTGAAAATACCGAATCGGAGGTGACATCTGTCATGTCACCTCCGATAAAATCAAGATACAAGGAAATGAAATGAAAACAAAATAATGTTGACAAGAGCAGCTTCACGAGCACGCCCACCACCTCCGGACTCTTCGCTCAGCTCCGCCTCATCGCCGCCGGTACCCAGCCCCACTGTGAGTGCTGTGACGACACCGGCCGCGGTAGTTGCGTCGAGCTCGAGCGACGAGTATTTTTCCCCGCCGACGTCGCCAACACCTGTACGTCGGCAGGGGAGAGGCCGGCCACCGAGGAGCTTGGGACTTAGGGGCCATCCGGCCCCGAGCCGGGTCCCCGCTACCGGTGGTTGTGTGCAGCGCATGAGATGGACTCAGTCTATGAACGAGAACGTCATGCGCGCATATTACGGGTCTACAGAGGGGGGAACTAACCTCACTGCGTACCGTGTTAGGATGCTGTCTCTGTTTCAGGAACTAGAGCCAACCGTCAACGTCTCGGCCCAACGACTATCGGATCAGGTGCGGGTCATCCAACGCAATCGTAGGTTGGACGATGCCGCACTTGATAGGCTGCGCTCAGAGGTACTGAACAACCATATCGCCCCAACTTCGACACAAACCGCGGTACAAACTTCAACAATTGATGTAATCCCGCCGCGGTCCAATCATGTTGTTGAAGAGGAGGATGATACGGTTGCCACAGTAAGTAGCCACTGCAACGTCCGTTTGAGGGGCGCACTGGAGGATGCGTTTCGCGAGTATAGGTCCACTCCGACCGAACTTAGACCCCGATTACCACGCCTACCTATGCACAAAAAAAAATAGGGCGCTGGTGTGTGCCCTGGACTCGCAACTTAAGAATTTTTTCGAAAGCAGCGAGGATCTCGTTGATACACACTCGATCCTGTATTGCGCGGCTGTTGCGGCATGTCGTTTAGCTAACGTCAAGTTTCCAAACTGTAACGAAGCTACTCGACCAAAACCAGCCGTACCAGCCTGGCAATGCAGGATCGAGCGTCGTATCGATGGGGCCAGGGTACTCATCGGCAAACTATACTGCTTCAGGGAGGGCAATACACGACCACGAGTGATGCGCTTTGTAAGGCGGGCATTCTCGGGGACTGGAATCAGTCCTCCAGAATATATGTCCCGTGTCACAGAGCGCATCGACTTCCTGAAGCAGAAAGTTTGTGCATGGGCGAGCCGTATTCGGCGGTATAAGCGGCGGGTTGATCGATACACGCAGAATCGCATGTTCCAGAGCGATGAAAGGGGGGTATATAGAGCTTGGGAGCGACCTGAACAAAATGTGACGGACGTGCGCCGCCCGGATGATGCCACCACGAGTGCATTCTGGCGCAGCATCTGGTCGGTACCCGTCTGTCACGCCGAGGCTGGCTGGATGCAGGATATCGAGCGAGTGTGTGGAACTATACCAGAAATGGAAGCAGTTTTCATTACGCCATTAGACGTAGCCAGAGCAGTCCGTCCGTTACCGAATTGGAAATCACCGGGACCGGACGGACTACACAACTTTTGGTTGAAATGGCTAATTAGTTCACACACTCGCCTGGCATCTCAATTCCAGTCATCCTTAGAGTCTGGGTCGCTACCGCAGTTTCTAACAACAGGCGTTACCCACCTGCTCCATAAGTCAGGTAGTCCCGCGGAACCCAAGAATTATAGACCGATCACATGTTTGTCGACGATCTATAAACTTCTTACATCCATTTTGAGAGCGAAAATTAATACTCACATTGAGAGTAACTTGATTATGTCTGCCTCTCAAAATGGATGTAGGAACGGGTCCCGTGGTACTAAGGAGCTACTCCTCATCGACATGGCCATAAGCCAACAGGTTCGTCGATCCCGCAAGGATCTGTCGACATGCTGGATAGATTATAAGAAGGCCTACGACTCGGTGCCACATACATGGCTAATGAGGGTACTGAAGTTGTACAAGATAGATGCAACTCTACGCACCTTCCTTGAGTCGTGTATGGGGCAATGGAGGACAGTCCTTCGCTATCCTGGGTGTCGACAGATCCAGGGGAATGATGAGCCTGTATGGATTAAACTGGGAATATTTCAGGGCGACAGTTTGAGTCCACTCTGGTTCTGCTTAGCCCTGAATCCTCTAAGTACACTGCTAGAGGATTCAGGTCTAGGCTATCGGTTGAGGAGAGGCGGTCAGGTCATATCTCACCTCCTCTACATGGATGACTTGAAACTCTTTGCCCCCAACAAATTGCGACTGATGGAGCTACTGAAGGTAACTGAAACTTTCAGTAGCGCCATCAGTATGGAATTTGGTGTGGACAAGTGTGCAGTCATGCATGTAAAGCGAGGGGAGATTATGGAATCCGAGGGAATTCAACTCTCGGATTCTATAAACCTTAGATCCCTCTCTTCATCGGAAAGCTATAAGTATTTGGGTAAGTCGGAAGCGTTAGGTATCAACGTTGCTGACATGAAACAATCGTTGAGGGAGCGCTTCTTTGGCCGCCTGAAGAAGGTATTAGGTAGTCTTCTTTCAGGTGGAAACAAGGTGCGCGCCTTCAACGGTTGGGTCATGCCGGTCTTGATGTACTCTTTCGGCATACTCAAATGGACTCACGCCCTGGATAGGAGGGTCCGTACACTGCTGACCGCAAACCGGATGCATCATCCACGATCATCGGTAATGAGACTGTACATTCCGCGGAAGTGCGGGGGTCGAGGCTTTTTAAATGCGAAGACCCTACACAACCGCGAAATGTGCAGCCTCAGGGAATATTTTTTAAAAGCCGAAGTGGGTATGCACCGTGATGTGCTCGCAGTAGACAAGGGGCTCACCCCGCTCTCCATGGCTAAAGAGAACTGGCGCAAACCTGTAGTACTTACTACCGATGACCGCAAGGGGATATGGCAAAGCAAGGAACTTCACGGGCGCTTCTATCGGGCTCTTCATGAGCCCGGTGTAAATTTCTTAGCGTCCGTATCCTGGCTACGTTTTGGTGACCTTTTCGGGGAAACTGAAGGTTTCGTCTGTGCAATTATGGACGAAGTTATCTTAACGAATAACTACCGGAAACATATTATGAGGGACGGGACGGTGGATGTGTGTCGGGCATGTCACCGTCCGGGTGAGTCCATCAGACATATTATCTCTGGTTGTTCTCGTCTGGCTAACGGCGAGTACTTGCACAGGCATAACCAAGTCGCCAGGATTATTCACCAGCAACTTGCTTTGAAATATAAACTTGTGGAATCTGAGGTACCATATTACAAGTATGTGCCCGACCCAGTTCTCGAAAATGACCATGTGACGTTGTACTGGGATCGGTCTATCATTACTGACAGGACTATTGTCGCCAATAAGCCTGACATAGTAGTGATAGATAGATTAGCGCGCCGCGCAATGATAGTCGATGTTACCATTCCACATGACGAGAACCTCGTGAAAGCTGAGAAAGAGAAACAAATAAAATATCTCGACTTAGCACACGAGGTTATTGACATATGGAATGTGAGCTCGGCTGTCATTGTGCCGATTGTCGTAACGGCCAATGGCCTGATGGCCGAAAGTCTCGATCAACATCTTTCGAGGCTCTCGTTAGGCGGTTGGATCAAGGGCCAGATTCAGAAGGCAGTACTTCTTGATACGGCTCGCATTGTGAGGAGGTTCCTGTCTCTGCAACCCTAACCACCGGTAGCTTGGACTTTGCTCCCGCTACTGGCGGATCACTATTTTTTATATTTTTAAATGTTTTTTTTTTAATGTTTTTTATAAAAAATATTTAAAAATGTATTTAATAAGTTTTTAAAATGAATAAAGGACATAATAATAATAATATCCTGGGACATTTTCACACACGGTCATCTGATCCCAAACTAAGCAGAGCTTGTACTATGGAAACCAGATAACTGATATACTACATATACTACTTTTTTTTTTTTTGTAAATACATACTTATATAGATAATTACACCCAGACTCAGGACAAACAGACATGTTCATGCACACAAATGTTTGTCCTGGATGGGAATCGAACCCACGACCTGTGGCATGATAGGTGGTGTCTTAACCAACCACGCCAACTGGCCTGTCTGTCAACTCGCCAGTTGATTTCGCTATTATAACCATAAAACACTAAACGTTGTTAATAACCACCCTTAGGAAGTGAACTGGCGATTTTATTAGTTATATCGTGAAGGTATGATATTGCCATACAACCATAATCCATAATTGACAAAGGGACTATGGCTATTACTGAAAGTGATGCTCATCTACGTAATAGCGCTCCCCTCCGTAGTTTCTCTCGCAGCCGCCGGAGGAACTTCGTTCCAATGTAAATATTAGGTTAGGACTAAGTATTTTACATGATTAATATATTGTAAAATAAAATTATAAAGTACAGTCACGAACCGAGATTGTTGAGCCACTAGCTTATCATCTTAACTTGGTTGTGTTAAAAGAGAAGAGGCTATATAATATGTGTAGTCATAGTGGTATACGAATGTCGCCCGTGAAATTTGACATGTGACATTCCAGTAACTAAAAATGGGCGGCATTCGTGTAACACAACCAAGTTAAGATGATAAAAGCTAGTGGCTCAACAATCCCGGTTCGTGACTGTACAATTATGAAACTGCCTTATTAATTTGTTTTTTTTTTTTTGACTGATAACGTCATATAAATCGATGAACGCCGGCTGCACGCACGAAAAGTTGTCACGTTCCGCCTGAGCCAAGCGTGCAAGCACAAGAGCGCAGAACAAGCGAGCGATAGAGATAGCGTTATCACGTAAAATTATCGTCCGTAAACCGACTTTACAGACAACCAATTTTTATATCATAATTTTGTCTACTCTTCTCGTCGTCAAAATCGAGAACGATTAAATGACAGAAGAATTGGAGATTATCTCGTGTTGAACTGTCAAAATTCGAGATAACTTAGGTGCCAAGTTAGGGTTAGTCTAGAAAACATCAAGTTTGACAGAACAGTCGAGTATTTTGTATGATAATGAGTAATTGTCGCATGTGACATGTTAGCCCTGCAGGGCCTGCAGTCTCGATATAGAAAGCAATCGCTTTCTATGTCGAGACTGCAGGGCCTGGCCTTAAGTAATCGATAGCAGACTGAACGGTATCATTACTAACGTCATTTAAAATATTTATTAATAAAGAAACAGCAAAATTATTATACAGTATGTAATCGAAAGTTGTGGTCATATTTAATGGTTTGGGGTATAGTCTATACCAAACCATATACCGTATAGACCATCAAATTTGTCCTTGGGACCAACATCATAATCGCGATAAACTAATCAATTTCAATACCCACTCGACCCAAATCTAAAAATAATCAACTTCAATACCTACTCGTGTCGAGTAGGTATTGAAGTTTTGTACGGGATGGTTGATATTATTTTCGCAATTACGATGTTGGTCAAATAGAGACAGTTGTTCAGTTTGATGGTCTGTAGCACACCCTTCAAGTATTTCTATACACGCTGTAGAATAAACTTTGGTACTTGTCGCTTTTCCACTCTTTTCAATTATTCAAGAAGGTGATGGCGTGTTTCTAGTCATTTGGCCTTGCAGTGGCGATTACTGTCAGGACTGACGTGAACTGATGATAATGAATGCAGTACGGCGTGGCGTAGGCTTGGAATAAATAGACGTACGAAACAACTTTGATGGATTGGATACGGCGAATTCATGCAGATTTTTTTCCATTAAGTATATTAAAAGAAACATCCCAATGAAATGGTCCAAGACTGGCCCTAATCGGAGCAGCGTACTAGTGTAATAGTGCAAATTGAAATAAACATGGTATTTTTTCTCATTTTGTCTATCCCGCTGATGCGGGCGCATAAGAAGATAGATATACATAATTCAGAGAAATAGGTACAAAGTAGGTATAGTTAAGAAATTAATATAAAATGAAAAGATAGGCCTCTGGTGTGGGTTACAACCTGTGTCCACACTAAGCACCATATCATATACCGCTGCCGCTGTAAAGACTTCTCAAGAAGAGCGCAACAACAATGTAGCAACCTCAACCTATTCGGTCTTATTTATCTGTAAGATCAGGTTTAAACCATAGAGCCATTTTTGAATTACGAACTTAATTCTATCAATGTTAATGTTCTAAATACAAAAACTGATTTTAAACCCGGGTTTATGTAGTCAATTTTGTATTCAGAACTTTACAGCTGTCGCAACAAGGTTTGAAATACAAAAACTGGCTGAAAAGTTAAAGCTTCGACCAAAGTTAGAACTCATTTTGTAAAGAGACGGATTAGGTTTCAAAGAAGTTTGATGATTTTTATTTCCATTTTGTTCTTGTTTTGCTCTGTCATAAAAATACTTTTGATATATTTTATTATTTTATTTTATTATTTTTAATAAATAGTAATATCAATATTTAATTTCCTACCTATCTCACATGATAATAAGTAAACTTATTGTTAATAATAGTTTTGAGCCGTGTGAGGTCCCCGAGACTTCTCGTCGACTGGTTGACTCTTCGCGTGACCAGAGGGTTGGCTCGTTTGTCCCATCGTGACAAAATGCTGTGACAGTGATGTGGTGGAGCTTTCCCTAGTAAGTTAGTTGTTTAACTAGTTACCTAGTTGTATATGGTTTGAATAATGTACATAAATAGATCTAATGTATATACGTATATAAAATTACAAGTAATAAACTACCGCATCTAAAAACACTTGACTCATAACGGTGTACCTATACGTCTCATACGAACCGGTTGCATCGGCCATTGAGGCCGTTTGGCACTTCGACGAACAACTTGATACAATACGGTCGTGTGAGTGACCACTGACCAGTTTTTCCGGAACCATTTGGAACTAAGGTAGTTTATTCATTTATTTATTGACTTCGAAAATTAAATAATTATAACTTGCACAGTTTGAAGTGAAGTTTGATGTTTAATTTCCTAGTCAATCCGGATGTTATTTAAACTGTTCTTGTGTTTAGATCGAAGAGCTCACACTTCCTGTAGTACAGAGCTTGTTTGATTGAAAACGACGATGCATACGTCCTCTTATCTATATTGTATTAACTTCTAACAATAGCTGGTAACATCCGCAGCATGTCTTTATAGAATAATATGCTTTATTTTAACATGTACCTAGGTACTTCGTTATAAGTAAGATCAATAGTTTCTATTTATTATAAACTTTCTATCATCTACAAATAAATTAAAAATTAAAGTGCTCTTCCTTTTTATAAGCATCTCGCACATTCTGTGGGTATTAACGTCAATGAATAGAACTATTTTATCTTGAATTAGTGTGTAGGTATACGTTAATTTAAAAGTAATAAAATTTGCTGTATGCAAGACAAGTACAGTCACGAACAGGGATTGTTGAGCCACTAGCATATCACCTTAACTTGGTTGTGTTACACGAATGCTGCCCGTGAAATTTGACATGTGACATTTCAATAACGAAAAACGGGCGGCATTCGTGTAACCCAACCCAGTTAAGATGATAAGCTAGTGGCTCAACAACCCTGGTTCGTGGCTGTACCTACCCACCTATCTACTGCCACTATTGCCACTCCTGCGCAGTAGTTGCTGGCATTTCACGTGACATGTCAAACGTGATACACTGATTGCTGTGATATTGTCATTGAAATGGAACACACACGGTAGAAATCGACATTTAATTTTTATACATAATAATATCAGCCTATTATTGTCCCACTGCAGGCCAAAGACCTCTTCTCATACAAAGAAGGCACGAGCATTGATCACTAGCCAGGCTTCCTCACTACGTTTTTCCTTGAACCAAGATAAACTCGAGAAAGTACCTTTTTTTTTTCCGTGGAGAAATGCTCATGCATACTGCACTACCACGGGGAGATAGTGCAGTTATGTGGGACTCCAACCCACTAAAACTCCACGGTGTCCTCCTCTGTCGCTTGTGGCGGGAATACGGACACGCGTTAGCACTCACCGCGAACCCGCTGCGACTGTCCGTCACCGGACCCTCCTCTGGGGAGCACCCCCCATCACCGGCGCACAAGAACACATTGTGCACCGTGACCACCCCATGGACCAAACCAGCACATGGGCGCCAGACGACCCCGTGTCTAGTCACCCTTGGTCCCCCTGCGACCGGTCAGGTCAGTGGCCCGGCCGCCTACCACTTTTCGGCCGCAGAGGATAGGGAGAGCGGCCAACGAAATACCGACACTCCTCATCCCCTGCGGCCTCACCGCGTTCGCCATCAGACGGTGGCGACCCCGTCAAGGCCGCGGAAGGTAGGGAGAGCGGCGCACCGCAATACCGGCACTCCTCTACCGCCGCGGCCTCCAACCCTCAGCCGCGATGCCTCCCATACGACATCGCGGCCCGCCTCAGTTGCGATGTCGCCCAAGCGGCACCGCAACCTACCTGTTGGCCGCTACGTCGTCGACTTCCTGGAAAAAGCCCTGACGAGCGGCCCCTCCTCGGGTTCCTCTTCGCATCACCGTGGGTGACCAAGCCACGGCTACTGAGCCCCCCGCCTCGACAATGCGGGAACCCCCCGGGGGGGTCGAGAAAGTACCTACATTTATGAATTGAACAGTCACATTGGTACTTGCTCGCTTTGAACCCAAAACCTCGTGTATGAGACATTCGTGATAATTTTATACATATATTCATTTTTCTTTCAGAAATAATTCAAAATGGTGCTGACAGTTTACAAGATAGACGCGAGTCCACCAGTGAGGTCTGTGTTCATGGCTATTGAGGCCCTGAAAATTCCTGATGTGGAATATGTGGATGTCAATTTGTTGGAAGGAGAACACCTAAAGGAAGAATATTTAAAGGTACGCTTCACTTTTCATAAAAAAACCGACTTCCACAAAAACACTACGAAGTGAAAATTACTTTAATTTCGGAAGTCGGTATTTTTGTTTTTGCCACCGACATCCGAAATTAGCTATTTTCACTTGAGTTTTTCTGGAAGTCGTTGTTTTAAAAAGTAAAAAGTTTTTAGTTATCGTACCTACCCTACACAAATTCGTATACCACTACTTGCTATGTAAATATCATTGACAGGAAGTTATTATAAGATCATCAACATATACCCTAGAAAAAGTAGTAGAAGTTTTTGTTTGGGGCATGGGCATTGCCTAGGCGCTGAACTAGGGTCTAACAAACATGATGACCCCTTAAGATTATCAAAAAGAATCCATTTTTCACCGCAAGTGACAGTGCTGTTCAAAATCCCTTCGTTTCTGTGTCTGTTGCCAATTTGATGCAATCGGCCGTAGATTGAGTATCGTCAGCTTCCACTATCGCCTTTATTTCGCCGTTTCTGACTGTTTTCGAGTGAACACGGGGTTAATTTTTTAGATCAAAATTTCCATCTCGAAAGCGTTCAAACCAATAACGAGTCGTGAGTTCGTTTGTAGTGTTCACTCCGTACAAGTAATTAATGTTGCGAGCGTTTGTGCGGCATTGCTACCGCGACGGAACTCGTATTCTGTCCTTATTGATAAGATACAAATGTAGTGAAAACAAAACACTAATCAATAAACAAGTGACTGAATTTTTAAATAGAATTCCAAGTTTTTTTTAAATAAAATTCATTTGAATTTAGAATTTATTGCCAGCCATACAAAAATTAGGTTTCAATTGGCCAGTATAAGTGAAGCTTACTATACTATATTTCTGAGATAAGTGCGCAAAAACACAGACAAACAGACAAACTGACAAACACAAATTTTCTAAAAATCACTGTTTTAAAAGACCCCCAGTAATAGTTTTTCTCAAATATCTTTTCCATGTACAGACAGCGATCAGTCACACTTTTATTTTATGTATAGGTATGAAAATTACAATAGAGTTAATGTTTAAAAGACCGGTCAAGAACGAGTCTGACTCACGCACCGAGGGTTCCTTACCATCATGTATAAAAAAGTGTGCTATTTAGAGACATCGTTTTATTTTTTCTGTAATCTTTACATAAATTTCTATCCCACGCATAATTTCCGATTTTTCCCTATGCAAGCTTCGGAGATAAAGAGTACGGTATTTTTATTTACATTTTTCATCAAAAGTCGAAAACTATGCGGTCAAAAAAACTTCGGCGCCACCATTGAATACAAGGCCCAAGCTGCGGCCAAGAAACTGGGCATCCTAAATAGCGTGAAGCGATACTTTACGCCTGGGCAGCTGGGCATCCTAAATAGCGTGAAGCGATACTTTACGCCTGGGCAGAACGCAGAGCTAAGAGGCTCATTGGCAACGTTAAAACTGGTGGATGCCAAGCTTCATAGCTTGGCTCATCGCAGCAAGGTTGCCTGCTTGTCGGTCTTCTACAGATTGTACTTCGGAGAGTGTGCCCGAGAACTCCACGACCTCATTCCACCGGCCCCCTTCTACCATCGGACATCTAGACGCACTGCCAGTTACCATCCCTACCTGGTTGCTATTCCACCAATTCGCACTAAGCGCTTCCAAATGTCTTTTATAATGCGCACAGCAAAGGAGTGGAACTCACTACCTGCGTCTGTGTTCCCGAACGCTTACAACCCGAATCTCTTCAAAGTGAGAGTGAACAGGCTTCTTCTGGGTAAGCTCACTCCATCGTCGACTTTGTCTCTGTCACCTCTGACTCTAGGTCAAGAGCAAACCCATCACAAATAAAAAATAAAATAAAAAAGAGCGTGTCGGACCACGCACAATGAAGGGTTCCCTAGTTGGGATGAATGTATCCAACTATAAATGTCCATAGTTAAACGAAAAGAATCCAACCCACACTACACCTAATGTGGGTTGGATCCCTTTTGTTTAACTATGGACAAATGTATGTTTGTACGCATAATATTGAGAGATTTACCATGTTGTTTGAAGACCATCGACTTCTTATAGGTTTTCCTGTAATCTATACGTGTTTAACTATTTTCTATATTTTTTTTCAAAATTTTAGGCTCATTACTTTCGGAAAGGGGGGTATGGTCGATTTTCGTCTATTTTCTTAAATAACTTTAAAATGGTTTATTTTAAAATTATAAAAAAAAAATACATTTGAGACTCTTACAGCCTTTTCATTTGATATGTCACACGGTACAGTTTGCAAAACTTACTTTTTTGTTCTTATTTGCCCCCCAAAGCTGACCCCCTATTCAAAATGTATTTATTTACATTACACGTCCATGTTTGGGTCACAGAAATACATATGTGTACCAAATTTCAACTTAATCGGTCCATTAGATTCGGAGCAAATGGGCTGTGACAGACGGAAAGACAGACAGACAGACAGACAGACACACGAGTGATCTTATAAGGGTTCCATTTTTTACTTTTGAGGTACGGAACCCTAAAAAGAAAAAAATTGAGAATGTGCAAACAGCGCACTTTCATATGATACCCCCCACATGCCCTAGAAGCCCCACATCGAATTTTTAAGACCCTGTTGCAAAAAAAAAAATATTCATTTTTATTTCTTTCTTATTTGCAAAATAGGCAAACGTCATCTAAAATTATTCCAAAGTTCAAGTTGATAGCATTAGTAGTTCTTGAGATATCTAGCTGTGACAGACCGACACGACAGACACAGTCGCACCATAAGGGTTCCTTTTCACCATTTTGGTACGGAACCCTAAAAACAAACAAAATAATTATGATTGACGAATTGAATTTAAAACAAATCTATGCAAAAAATAACCTGTGAGAATACGTCAAACTCGGTCGATTTAGATAGCATATTGATGAAAAGAAATTAAAGAAAATAGTTAATAAATAAGCTTTTAATTTTTATTTACAGATGAATCCCCAGCATACTGTACCGATGCTGAAAGATGACGACTTTTACATTTGGGACAGGTAAGACGCTAAAGATTTTAACTGTGCTCGATGTGATTAAGTACTTCAAATGGGAATATTTTGGAATCCTGAAATATTGAAAGGCCATCCAGGTTTTAAATTTAGTGTTGAAGATGGACCCCGATTAATCTTAATAAATATGTAGAACTCGTCCAAACCAAGATGAAGAATTATTAGTCGACCTGACAGACGTTGACCTGTCCATGTTTCAGTAGTTCATTGGAAAATTTCCGGGATCTTTTTCCAATTTTTCTAAAAACAAAAAATAGTTAAATCAGTCCAGCTTCTAAAGTGATGCGCTTACCAACAGACAGCATTTAATTTTTATTTATATAGATTTGTCTACACCGTAGTCACGTTGTTGTAAAGCTAATACGTCTTGTCTTGTGTCAACGAATCCACGCATGTAATATTTGGATTGCTCTGAGTCTATTTAACATTGGCAGTATTGTTTTAGCATCAGTGTTCAAATTAACATTTCCGTGAAGTGTTACATTAGAATAATTCAAGATTTAACTTCTCAATAATACTAGCCTTGTATTGTCCCACTCCTGGCCAAATGCAAGAGGCATTTGGCCAGGCTCATACAGAGAAGGCACGAGCATTGATCACCACGCTCAAGACGGTTGGCGTTTATTCTAAAAACAAAAAATGCAAGTTTATTTTCCTTCGAAATTGAGGTGATGGTTCCTTTGACCGATTTGCCCTATTACCCATCGTTTCCAATTTAGCCTGATGTGCCATTGCAACAATTATGTTCATTTACGCGACTGACATATATATTTCCTCATTTCCATGCAGATGACTATTTTTTTTGGGTAGAAGATGATCCCATAAATAGTCCCGCAAGGTTTTGGTGTTTTGTTTTTTTTTACAGCTTTGAAATGCTATAACTTTGGATTCCCCCTTGGGTGCGGCAGCTGACACATACGCGCATTTGCGCATTTGCGCTTGACCCATAGCACAGATTAGTATAGATGGGACACTCCGCAGCCTAAAGCATACCTAAAGGTATGAAGCTACAAGTACGCGGCGGGCTCGACTTGCCGGGCCAATTCAGTGCGGGCTGCCACGCACCGGCCGTCTCGCACGGTCAGTTCGATACTCACTCACAAGCCGCGTCGTAAAAGAAGACAACCCTAACGAGCCAAAAGGTATAAGAGTTACGCTATAGAAAGAGAGCCAATTGTAGGTGAATATAACTGTAGATAATAAGCGTTGTGCGACCTGAATTGCACTTTATTGTGTAGTATCAAGAGTCGCTTTTTATTTAAATGATTTTGCGGAATGTCCCATCTGTATTAATTGTCCATAGTTTGGAATTTAGCCCTGATGTACAATTGAAACAATGAATTTCATTTACGCGACTGACATATTTATATTCCCCACTTCAATTTTTTTAGGATTCCGTACCACAAAAGGAAAAAACGGAACTCTTATAGGATCACTCATGTGTCTGCATGTCTGTCTGTCACAGCCAATTTGCTCCGAATCTAATGGACCAATTAAGTTGAAATTTGGTACACCTATGTATTTCTGTGACCCAAACACGGACGTGTAACGTAAATTAATGAATTCTGCATCAATGGTCAATTATTTTAGGGGGCAAATAAGAAAATTAAAAAAAATATATATATTTGCAAACAGTGCGATATATCAAATGAAAGGACACTTTTAAAATAAACTATTTTGAAGTTATTTAATTAAATAGACGAAAATGACCATTCCCTCCCCTTTATCTCCGAAATTACTGACCTTAAAATAAAAAATAAAAACAGAAAATAATTCTATAGCGATAGATTACAGGAAAATCTATAAGAAGTCTATGGTGTTAAAATAACATGGTAAATCTCCCAATATTGTGCGCACAAACTTACATTTGTCCACAGTTAAACGAAAAGGATCCAACCCACATGAGGTGTAATGTGGGTTGGAGCTTTTTCGTTTAACTATAGATATTTGTAGTTGGAATGTATGGGAGAACATGTTTTTCAACTACAATGTTAAGTTTGTTCTTGGGATAAATTCATCCGGAACCCTTCATTGTGCGTGGTCCGACACGCACTTGACCGGTTTTTTTTATTGAAGATGATTCCAAAAGCCGTCACAAAAGGCATAAGGTTTTGGTGCGTGTTATGAAATTGTTTCATAGGTTTTTTTTTTCAACTTTGACATGCAACTTTGGACTCCCCACTATTGGAGTAGCTGATCCCCAGATCTCTTATGCACTAAGGAAAAACTATTTTTGGTATGATTTTCAGCCGGTAACTAATGCCACCGCCCATACAAGTTTTCAAATGTTCAAAATAACACCAAAAGTATTATCTTTATGTTTAGTTGATGAGTCGAGTTGAACGCCATTTATCTCTTATATTATACGAAACGTAAATATTATTCTCTCTACTACTCCAGCCTACTTTACCTCATATACCATACTTATATGAGGCGAAGTAGGCTGACACCAACATCTAATTATCACGCTCGCGCTCATACTAACAGCGGTCTTTTGAATGTGTCTGGGGGATATGTTTGGCAGCTACGTACAAATAGTATTGAAATAGTTCCCCGAGTATCATCATTATATAAAAATAAGTAAGCCGACATCATTTTTTGCGAGCTTTAAAGCGTCTGGCGGAAAACAACCGCCGGCCGAAAGTGTCTGTAGAGTATTGACTATTAATTATTAACAATATTCTGTAAAACAGATAAAATTAGCGGTCTGTCAGTAATATTTTTACGTAACTTTAGCACCTCATACCTGAAAATTGCCCGTAAGCCCAATCTAGCAGGTATGCAAACGTGAAAAGTACATAATAACACTACTCTATCCCAAACACTTTGTTAATCAGAAAATAAGTAAGGTCTGGCGGCTCTGGGATCTTGGACTATTAGCTTAAACAAGGAATAATTTGTGGATGGAAAAGTCGAAAGCAGAAAGAACTTAGTTTCGACTAGTTAGGAGATAAACATACTTAAAGTCCTTACCCCTCCGAGGTGAGCCCGAGGCCCGGGGGGGCACAAAAAAGGTTCCGGTTTTGGGTATATTCCTTACATCTCTTTATTGATTATAATTCTGTAAATACATACTTGTTCCGGTCGCGAATAATATTTTGATTAACATACAACCTTATACTGACTTGCGAATTGCAAAAAAACGTAAGAAAATTGTAATTTCGCGGGCTACCTTGGCACTTTTGGCTTAAGGATTCCATAAAAAAAGAAAGCTGTAAAAAATGGGTACACTTTTTATTCTTTTGTCTAAAAATCATGATACAATAGTTTTTAGACAAATGTATTCAGAGTGATCTAATTTCGAGGTCGCACAATACGACCTAACAAACAGGCCCGGACTAAAAGATAAACTTATTGTTTTCAGCCACGCGATTGCTGTATACTTGGTGACTCAACATGGAGAGAATGATTCTCTATACCCAGCCGATCCAAAGAAGAGAGCGATCATTGATCAACGCTTGCATTTCGACAGTGGAATACTGTTCCCGGCTTTGAGAGGCACCGTTGTGAGTATTCTAGATAAAAGCCTTATACACAAAAACGGTATAATACTCGTAACACACAAACAAAGCCCTTATCTTGAGATCACTCACTAATCAGCTTTAGCTTGATTCCAATTAGCAGATTGTAACCATTTTAATAATAAATTGTTCCTTCAATGTTGAATAATATTACAGACTAGCCTATATTGGAAATGAAATTAAAATAAATAAATAAATCTCGTCCACAGGGCAAATGCCTCATATTGTCGCCCAAAACTAAAGTTTGTTGTTAATTTGGCGAGAATTTTAAAAACGCCACAATGTAGGAACAAACGCCAGCACATCAAGCTACTACAATCTGTCAAATTTAATAGATTTTCAACTTTATCGTTAAAGCATTAGGTTCAAGGTTGATTGGGAAAATTTGCCAGTTACGGGTAGCTTGATGTGCTGGCGGGCGTCTGTACATATATCTAGCGTACCCAGGATGTTCTTTCTGGTGACGAATTTGCCGACTATTATTAATTCTTGTATAGCACATCAGATAATAAGAGAATATTGAAGAAAGCATTGTATCATATTTTTCAGGAACCAGTATTCTTCTGGGGAGAGAAATCGTTCAGACCAGAAAACTTGGCCAAGATTAAGACTGCATATGAGTTCACGGAGAAGTTCTTGTCATCACCATGGCTAGCTGGTGGTGAAGTTACATTAGCAGATATCTGCTGTGTTTCCACCCTGAGCTCTATGAATGTGGTTGTGCCCGTGGATGGAAATCTGTAAGTACGGGATGATGAAAATACGTAACCTGTTAAAATCATAACCCTGCTTTGGCTTTGAAGTAGTCGGATAGAAAATAGAACAGATCTAAACGTTAGCTATTCTTATAATTCATAAATGAGAAGGTGGAAAAGTCGAAAGAAGACCACGCAAAGATTGTTTTTCAAAAAGTTCATCGAGAGTTCACATTAATGGATCATGAAAATATGTTTTATCAAAAATTCCTCGTGTCCTTAACTTAGTAACTGGCCTTAACTTAGTATCACACTTGCGATTTCTTCTTACCTATGGCAGTCAAGAGATTTGAAATAAAATACGTTTTATAGCAAATTTCATCAACTTTCTTTGAAATTCTAGCTGATAATAACGTTTTTAACTTGATTTTAACTTACTGGCCAAAAACAACTTTTATAAGTATATTTTGCGGCTTATTTACATTTTAATAACTGGTATTGCCTCCTCGGGTTCCGATTACAGCTTCGAGCCGGTTTGGCATACTGCAAACGAAGGTTTCTGAGGCGATGTTGACCAATATTTTTCCATTTTTCCATCGGGGCCTGTTTTAGGGCCCTTTTTTTTTTGTGGATGGGAAATCATCAAATAACTTCTCCCGCTCTGCTGGGTGGAGCGGAAGGGCGTGTCAGACTTTTACTGACTAAAACCCACCCGTGTTCCTTCAGTTGCCTATGCCAGGGCCACGGTATCTTTTTCAAACAACCCGCGACCCCAGCGGCATCGGCCCTATTGGACCCCATCTTTTGCTGACATCTCTTTGAGGCGCGCGTGGAACACAACGCGCCGTCGACCCGGGCCTGGTCCTCACCGGACGGCGAGCTACCCACTACTCACCGTCCGCAAGCCCGCGCCTACGGTGGCTGGGAATCGGCTATTGATTCCCGCCGCCCAGGGCGTCTCCTGCGGCGACTGAGGGCGTGAGGCTGCCTCTCCCTCACGCGTTCCGCCTCCTCCTTCGCGAGCATTACCGCTTCGCAGAAGGAGGTGACGGCCTCCCATGCACTCTCGCTCCGCACCATGGCCTGGACCAGGCTCGGACGCGAGAGATCGCCGCCGCCGATCGCCTCCGTGAGAACACGGCGGTGCTCTGCCCAAGCCGGGCAGACCTCCACTGTATGCTCCACCGTGTCCTCTGGGCGATCCACACAATGGTGACACCCGGGCGTTTCCTCCCGCCTTATGCGAAACAGGAACCTCCCGAAACAACCGTGTCCGGTGAGGACCTGCGTCAGGCGGAAGGTGAGGACGCCGTGGCGCCTCTCTAACCACTCCTCAAAGAGGGGACTTATCGCCGCAATTGTGGCGTGCCCATGTTTTAGGGCCCTAAGGGTGGTATTAGGTGGTCTGCGGCTTCTGACTTGCCTCCCGAGCTAATCCCAGGCATACTGGGTCGCGTTGAGATCAGGATTTTAGATGCCATTATACCAAGCAATCAAGTTAATACCAACCCTCCTTAATGTACTCTTGTACGACCCGATTGGTATGTGGCCCTGCATCAGTATCGATCCATCATCCATATTTACTAAATAGGCTCTGTATACTCATTAAGGATCTCATGAGCATATCTTTCCCCAGTCAGGGTGCCCTTTTCTGAGTCCACTAGCTCTGTGCGGCCTGCTGAAGAGGTGCCAGTCCAGACAGTATGGAGCCTTCACCGTATTCTCTTCCTGTGAAGCAAGCTTGAATGAATCGCTCACCAGGTCTAGGTTCCATTGGAAGTGACTATTGAAAATCGAGACTCGTCAGTGAACGTCCACTTGCCCATTCTTCTGCACTCCACTATGTGTTTACGGGCATAGCGCAGTCTTACTACTCGATACCATCTCTTTAATTTGGGGACACTTGCTGGCCTTTGGGGTTCAGGTTTACTTCTCTTCAGGTCTGAAAAAGCTGTTGCTAGACTTCAACTGAATTGAAGTGGCGATTTCTCAACACAGTGGAGACAATATAGCGGTCTTCTCGGGTATTAGTACTAGTACACCTGGGTCTGCCATTATAAGGTCTCCTCAGATGGTTTCCAGTTTTTTCTTACCTTCGCTTTAAGTATGATGCCGCAGACCACCTCCTATCACTCAAGAGCAACCTAAAACAGGCCTTAATGGAAGAATGGGAGAATATTCCCTAACATCGCCTCCGAAATTTCGTCTTCAGCTTGAAGCTCTTACTTTTCGGAGTACATCTGTTCCTGTAACACATCGGTTCGAGCTCCTAGACATGGAGTTGACATCCAGTCTCAACTTCGGCGATACCATTGGGCACAAAGCCCAAACTGCGCCCAAAAAACTGGGCATCCTAAACAGAGTGAAGCGATACTTTACGCCTGTACATCGTTTGACCCTTTATAAAGCGCAAGTCCGATCTTGCATGGAGTATTGCAGCCACTTTTGGGATAGCTCAGCTAAATACCAACTTGCTGCACTTGAATCAGTGGAACGAAGAGCTAAGAGGCTCATTGGCGACGTAAAACTGGTGGATGTTGGCTCATCGCCGCAAGGTTGCCTGTTTGTCGGTCTTCTATAGACTGTACGGTGAGTGTGCTCAGGAACTCCACAACTTCATTCTACCGGCCCCCTTCTACCATCGAACATCTAGACGCACTGCAAGTTATCATCCATACCTAGTTGCCATTCCACCAATTCGCACTAAGCGCTTCCAAATGTCTTTAATAATGCGCACAGCAAAGGAGTGGAACTCACTACCTGCGTCTGTGTTCCCGAACGCATACAACCCGAATCTCTTCAAAGTGAGAGTGAACAGGCCTCTTCTGGGTAAGCGCACTCCATCGTAGACTTTGTCTCTGTCACTTCTGACCTAGACCGCACAGCAAAGGAGTGGAACTCACTACCTGCGTCTGTGTTCCCGAATGCATACAACCCGAATCTCTTCAAAGTGAGAGTGAACAGGCCTCTTCTGGGTAAGCGCACTCCATCGTAGACTTTGTCTCTGTCACTTCTGACCTAGACCGCACAGCAAAGGAGTGGAACTCACTACCTGCGTCTGTGTTCCCGAATGCATACAACCCGAATCTCTTCAAAGTGAGAGTGAACAGGCCTCTTCTGGGTAAGCGCACTCCATCGTAGACTTTGTCTCTGTCACTTCTGACCTAGACTAAAGTCAAGAGCAAACCCATCTCAAATAAAAAAAAAGAAGGCGTAAAATATACTTGACAAATTGAATGTTGTTTGAGTGTGCCTTATGTTAATTAATTTTTTTTTTTTGGTTTTTATCTTTTTTAAGTTAAAAACGTTACTAATGTATAATAAACTATCATTTCAAAGAAAATTATGAAATTTGCTATAAAACGTTTTTTATTTCAAAACTGATTTCTATAGTTTAGGAGAAATTGCAATTTTAAAAGCGTGGTACTAAGTGTTGTAGGCCAGTGTAGAATACCCATTTTCTATTTTTTTTTTCTTTTTTGTCAGCCTCGATAGGCAAAAGCCCCTAGTTCTTCCACGTACTCTTTTCTTGAGCTAAGGTTCAAGTTGAAACTAGCGTTACTCCTTAGTTATCTTCTGACTCTGTAAACCCTTTGTTTATAAATGTCATCGATGAAAAAAAATGTAATGACTAGATTTTCTCGGTTTTTATCAATTATTATATTTAAAACTGTTCCAAAGATTACTAATCAAAACTAAACTTTTTTCCAGATACCCGAATCTCTCAGACTGGCTAGAACGTTGCACCCAGCAAGAGTTCTACAAGAAAGGAAACGAAGCTGGTCTGGAACAATTCCGTGGGCTAGTCAAACTGAAGTTGGGCTAGAGACTATCACTTTTATCTTAAAGATGCAGTAGCTTGCACAATGCAATAATGAATTTTGTTGCTGTTTGAAAATTGTTACATATTAAAAATGTATACTTTTCTTAAGATTTATAATTAAGTTTTATTTTAAATACGCTTTAGTTTTTCTAATCTTTTACAATATTTTTTTTAAATATATGTTATTTAATTAATTATCACATCACACGCTAGCTAGTTTTTTAAATAGTAGTAGGATGCTTGAAGTTTATTAAGAAACTGATGTTTTTGCTTTTTTATGTTGAAAATAAATCAAGATGATATTCACAACGTTGTTTTAGTAGTCGTAATGGTTGTATTTTAACTGAATAATAATTACCGCCGTCCACGGAGAATAAAATGATATTTACCAAAACAACTTTTCAGGGAAAATAAAAAAAACATACATAACATACTGGACACGTAGACAGACGATTGTCAGCTTAAAGAAAGTGTATGATATGTATAGACATATTTTAGTAAAACACGCCTGAATTGAATAAAACTAATATTGATTATCATATCATAGTTTTATTGGGATACCAAATTCAAAATCCTTAACAGAAAAAAGTTTTACAATATTTACGAGAATAAGACGGATATTGAAGTATTATCATCATCATTTGCACCCTAAAAACCCGTAGAGTAAAATGATAAGTAAAGCAGCAATATTTGATTCTGGTCAGGCTGTACGGAGAATAAATGATAATCGACATTATATAACCTCCTCCTTTTTTTGAAAGTCGGTTAAAAACGTAGACGATGATTGATTTGGACTTACTTATTTTTAATAATATTTTTATTTTGATACATAAATGTTTGATTTAACTTAAAAACTAAGAAGAATTAACTTAAAAACTTCTTCCAAATCGTTATTTACAAAAACAAAACTAGGTCCTCATTCCTCAACAGTAAGTATTTTTCTTAACTTCCTCTATTTATCTTTGTACCCAAAAAAATCAATCTGCCTAGCCTTTTCCCAACTATGTTTGGGGTCGGCTTCCAGTCCAACCGGATGCAGCTGAATACCAGTATTTTACATGGAGCGACTGCCTATCTGACCTCCACAACCCAGTTACTGGGTAATAAGATACCCCTTGGTAAGACTGGTTATCAGACTTTCGGGCTTCTGACGACCCGTAACGACTGTCAAAGATCCTCGAATGACAGCCGGGACCAACGGCTTAACGTGCTTTCCGAGGCACGGAGGAGTCTCGGTATGAAAAGATGGTCACCCATCCACAGACCAATTATATTATTATCATTGTACCCATAATGTATTAATTAAAATCAGTATTTTGATCACATATGTGAATTATTATTATTATTATGACAATTTCCTTCATTTCATTTATATTTAGTAATCATTTACATTTTAAAATATTTTTATAAAAACAAAATTAAAAAAAAACATTTAAAAATATTAACAAAAAATAGTAACCCATAGATATCGAGAACCGGGTCCAAGCTACCAGTGGTCAGGGCTCTAGAGGAACCTCCTCACTATGCATGCCGTCTCCAGGAGTACTGCTTTCTGAATCAAGCCCGGTTTTGCGCGGTTGGGTCAACCAACCGCGCAATGAGAGCATCCTGAGGTATAGGTGGATGTTCTCCGTTATTAGACCATTCATTAACCGTAATGGACTATCGGTACAATAATTGCAGAGTCCACGTCCCATATGTCGACAACCTCGCGTGCTTAGTCCAGATACTTGATTATTTTATGTCTTTCTCAGTTTCCACGAGAATCTTTCTCGTCATAAGTGTCAGTGTATCAAGGGACATTGTAATAACAATCATTGCACGCGGCTCACGTTAATCTATCTATCATACAATATCCGGCTTATTGCTTAAAATAGTCCTGTCCTGTTAATGATCGATCCCATTACAATGTGGCGTGACCATTTTCGAGAACTGCCAACGTTGTAGACTTCAAGGTTGTATTGCAAGGCAAGTTGCTGGTGGATAAGCCTTTTTTTTTTTTTGTGGATGGGAAATCATCAAATAACTTCTCCCGCCCTGGGTGGAGCGGGAGGGCGTGTCAGACTTCTACTGACTAAAACCCACTCGTGTTCCTTCAGTTGCCTGTGCCAGGGCCACGGTAACTCTTTCGAACAACCCGCAACCCCGGCGGCCATCGGCCCTAGCGGACCCCTTCAGCTAGTGCTGACATCTCTTTGAGGCGCGCGTGGAACACAACGCGCCGTCGACCCGAGCCTGGTCCTTACCGAACGGCGAGCTACCCGTTGCTCGCCATCCGCAAGCCCGCGCCTACAGTGGCCGGGAATCGGCTATCGATTCCCGACGCCCAGGGCGTCTCCTGCGGCGACTAGGGGCGTGAGGGCGTAAAGATTGCCTCTCCCTCACGCGTTCAGCCTCCTCCTTCGCGAGCATTACAGCTTCGCAGAAGGAGGTGACGGCTTCCCATGCACTCTCGCTCCGTACCATGGCCTGTACCAGGGCCGGACGCGAGAGATCGCCGCCGCCGATCGCCTCCGCGAGGACGCGGCGGTGCTCTGCTCAAGCCCGGCAGACCTCCACCGTATGCTCCACCGTGTCCTCCGGGCGATCCACACAGTGGTAACACCCGGGCGTTTCCTCCCGCCCTATCCGGAACAGGAACCTCCCGAAGCAACCGTGTCCGGTGAGGACCTGCGTCAGGCGGAAGGTGAGGGTGCCATGACGCCTCTCCAACCACTCCTCAAAGAAGGGACTTATCGCCGCAATTTTGGCGTGCCCTGGTGCATAATCCTAGCCACTAGATTGTGTCTGTGCAAGTACTGGCCGTTAGCAAGACGAGAACAACCGGACACAATGTCGGATTGATTCACCGAGACGGTCGCATGCCCAACACATCGTCCCTGACAATGTATTTCCTTCGGTTCCTTCGGTTACCTTCGGTTTACCCAAAGAATTAGCTGAAACGCAGCCAGGTCCTTGACAATGTGTTTTCCGTAATTATTCGTAACTCCATCAGTAATTGCACAAAGAAAACCTTCGTAAATAACAAACCTTTGTAAATAACTGTATAAAATTACGAAAAAAATTAAGCAGATGTAGGTATCCCCACAGATCCCAAAATAGTTAGCCCTAAATATGTATATGCAGTTATCATTAATTTTATTCTCCAGGGACGGCGTACTATTAGGTTGGGGAAAAAGTCTTTTCGCATTATAGTATGTATGAACTTGTAATAAAATCTCTTTGGCTATACTATTTGTATCTGGCTGGTTGGTATCATTGAAAGTTTAAATTTTAAAGAACATAATTCCAAATTCAAATTAGGAAAATGTGTGATTTTCATTTGTTTTTCGTACCGTCAAGATGAGTGAATCTAATGGATAAAATTCGATAAATTTTAAAATTTTACTACAAAAAAAGGTAAAAATGCAACGCAAGCCGCGAAAAATATTTGCGATGTTTATGGACCTAGTGTAGGGTCTGTGAGAGTAGCACAAATTTGGTTTAAGCGTTTTCAATCCGGAAATTTTGATGTCAAAGATGCACGTTGCTCTGGTCGCCCTATTACGGATAAAATGGATGCCATTTTTGAAAAAGTGGAGCAAGATCGGCATATCAGTAGTTACGACGTAGCTGAAGAACTGGAAATTGACCACAAAACAGTTTTGGCGCATTTGAAAAAAACTGGGTACACAAAAAAGCTCGACATTTGGGTACCTCACGAGCTCACTGAAAGAAACCTAATGAACCGTGTACTCGTTTGTGATTCTTTATTACGACGTAATGAAACCGAACCATTTTTGAAGAAGCTTGATAACTGGTGATGAAAAGTGGATCACGTATGACAAGAACGTGCGAAAAAGGTCGTGGTCAAAGGCCGGTCAGGCTTCACAGACTGTGGCGAAACCCGGGATTACTCGCAACAAGGTGATGCTGTGTGTGTGGTGGGATTGGAAGGGCATTATTCATTATGAGCTGTTACCACCAGGCAGGACCATCGATTCTGAACTTTACTGCGAACAACTGATGAGATAAGTTGAGAGAAAGCGGCCGGAATTAATCAACAGAAGGGGTGTGGTTTTTGATCATGATAACGCTAGACCTCACACATCTTTAGCCACTCAGCAAAAATTAAGAGAGTTTGGCTGGGAGGTGTTAATGCATTGCCGTATAGTCTTGACCTTGCATCTTCAGATTTCCACCTGTTTCGGTCTCTTCAGAATTCTTTAGGCAGTGTCAGGTTAACATCACGAGAGGTCTGCCAAAACCACTTGTCGCGGTATTTTGACCAGAAGTCCCAATATTTCTATAGCAATGGGATCATGTCCCTACCTACAAGATGGCAAAAAGTTATCGAACAAAATGGTACCTACATACTTTAGTTAAATGTAAATAAACTATATTAAAAAATGTTTTGAATTTTCTTAAAAAATGCGAAGAAACTTTTTCCCCAACCTATTATGTTAAAATGTTTTTGATCCCCTGATATGAGCGCGGAACGCACAAAAGTAATCAAGCATTCTTGATGTTGGAACTAAACAGACTGAAGTGAAAACTGTGGACACACGAGAAACGTAACACAAAACCTTTATTAAAATGTTAATTTTTTATTATTTACTCGGGAGCCTCGACCCTGCTCTCTACATGGTCTTCACATGAACTGACCAAGATTATGTTCTGACTGAGATTTTCACCCCTGAGTTTGTTTCGGCCTATCTTGGATGGTTGGATAGGAAACGCCGAACTCATTTAGTTTATAAAACATGATTGTCGTATAGAAGTGTATCTAGAAGTACCAACCCGCACTGGCCCGCACAGTAGATCAACCCATTCCCTCTCGAAGATAGGTATATTCCCAGCAGTGGGAAGATTATAGGCTGTGTAGAAGTGTTTGTACAAACCTACTGACAGAAATAAAATCATTTATCATTTTAGGGCTGGCTTTGCAGACCAATTAATTATTTAGCGCTCATTTTGTTGAGTTTGGTTTTGGTTTTGGTTTTGTGTTCTATAGATATAAAATAAACTAAATCTAGCTACCACCAACGGGGCCATTTTTCAATCATGGCCTCTTGTTGCAAGTATCTGAAAAGATTCTTCTTGTCTCTTTATTTACGTTTTAATTTTTGAACTTCCAGCGGGGTCTTGTTTGTCAATTTATAGCTAAAATAAATATATGCATGTCTTATAAATGGATATCTGGTAGTGTTCAGGTCAGGGATGAACTGGGTTGAACCGAAATCGCGTTAGTAATAATAAAACAACGATACGGTGTGAACTCAATAGGATTTTTAATCAACAAAAAAAGGATAACTTGCGGGATGTCGCTACGCCCCCGTAAGGGGGCGCGGCGTGCGGCGTCGGGGCATAGCCCCCCGACCGCGGAAGCTTTACGGTGGCCCGTAACCACGGGCCCCTCATTGTGTTCGCCACTGGCGGATGGATGGTTGGGCGTGCGGCATACACGCCCATGTAAAGAGGTGTCTGAAATTTGTGTCTGTAGGCACGCCACGACGTTGATGCCCAACGCCGCTTGCTTCACCGTTAAATCGGCGGACAACCACTACCGGGTGAGACCCCCACCTACATGGGGGAAGCCCAGCAGATGGCATCCAGCGACAGATTTACGGACTCGACGTTCCTACAGAAGGGGTGTATGGCCCCCCTCACCTCCCCGTTTTCAGGTCGAGCCGAGCCCGGGTGATGAGAAGGGACCGTGTTCTGAGTGTGTGGGCGGTATTGTACTGTGTAACACCGCCCGGTGTATACGCGAGTCGCCCGCCCGCATAAAAAGAGCCGCGACATCGCGTGTGAGTTGGGTGCCTGTATAGAGGTGAATGTCTGTTGTTTGCTACGTGACACGCCTATATTAACCTAGCACGCGCCACGCAACAGATGCATGTATTTGTTTGGAGTCAGTGTCACAAGTGAGCCGCGTGTAAACTGAGAGCGACTCACTCGGAAGTCCAGTCCGGTGATGGGGTCAGTCGTCCGCAACCAGGTCGCGGGGCAGGGGCCTCCTCGCGTCTGGGGGGCGCGTATGCCAGGGCGCTATCTGCTTGACATGGGGCCAAGCAGATGCGTCGGCACGCGCGAACATCCCCTTCGCGAGGCGCCGCACAAACTCATCCAGGCTCTCAATCCGGAGGTCCCTCTGAATGATATCGTTCCTCACGAAGCGAGGAGCGTTCACTATGGTCCGCAACGCCAGGTGTTGCTGCGTGCGGAGGAGCTTGCGGTTCGTCTCGCTCGTGAGGGCGAACCATGCAGGGGCGGCGTACGTCAGTATTGGGCGCACGTACAGCTTGTACACGCCCAACTTGACGCGCGCCGGGATGCGGGACGAGAGCACTGGTCGAAGGAGGTTGCGGGCGACCCTACCTTGTGCGACAACATTGCGGACGTGTGACCCCATTGTGAGCCGACGGTCGATGGTGACACCCAGGTACTTGACCCGGGGCGACCACTCGACGTCAGCTCCCTGCAGCTTCAAGGGTGGTGGGAGAGGCGCGGACCCGGTCACCATCGCCTGCGTCTTACCCACGTTGACCGACAGCCGCCACTTGGACAGCCACTCGGGAAGCAGGTTGAGCGCGCGCTGCATCTTGACCGCCGCGTACTTCGCATTAAGCGAGGTGGTAATGTACGCGGCGTCGTCGGCGTACAGCGCGAGCATCGCGTCCGGAGTGGTGGGGATGTCGTCGGTGTAACGTGAGTAACACGCCGGCGACACGCAGCTGCCCTGCGGCACACCGGCGAGCACCGGGCGGGCGCTTGACAGCGCTCCGTCGACCACCACCCTGAAGGTCCTGTTGGAGAGAAAATTAGAGACCACCATAACAACGCGACGGGGCGCGTCTGAGGTGGCCAGCTTGTAAATGAGGCCATCGTGCCACACACGGAAGGCCTTCTCCATATCGAGGAATACTGCAACCGCGTACTCCTTTTTGTTCATGGCCGCCGAGAGGTGGTGCAGTACCCTCGACAGCTGAAGCGTCGTGCTATGTTCCGCCCGAAACCCGAACTGTTCCGGCCGTGGCGAGATATGTGGCTCGAGATGTCGCAGCAGGAGTGCTTCGAACACCTTGGAGATAGTCGGCAGCAGCGTGATTGGCCGATAGCTCTCCGGCTTCAGGATGTTTTTCCCCGCCTTGGGCAGCATAATGACGCGCCCCTCCTTCCACGAAGCAGGAAAGGTCCCCGTGCGCAGTATCCCCGTGAACAGGCGCGCCAGCGCCGCTACCGTACGGAACGGCAGGTGGCGCAGCACTGTGTTGGTGATACCGTCGGCACCGGGGGCCTTCTTCGGCTTCGTCCTTAGGATGGCGCGTCTGACTGCCCCAGGCGAGAAAAAGATGGCGTCCTCCTCGGGAGCTATCGGCGTGGCGAAGTAGTCCCCAAGGTGTTTCTCGACCGCTGCGACATGCTCGGTGTCGCTGGTCGGGTTCGGGCAGAACTGACGCTCCAGGTGCTCGGCGAAGACCTCCGCCCGGTCCTCCGCTACATACTTTAGCGCCCCGTCGCTGTTTAGCAGCGGTCGCACCGGGGCTGGGGTGCTCGTCAGCTGGCGGCAAAGTCGATGCACTGACGGCCAGCTGCCTGTCGCGGCGTCAATGCGTTCCTCCCAGCCCGCGGCGGTGTGAGCCTGAAGCTCGGCCTTTACCTTTTCCGCGAGACGGTTTAGCTGCCTTTTGATGGTGGGGCATCTCAGTTGTTGCCACTGCTTGCGAAGGCGCCTCTTCACGGCGATCATTGACCTAATATGCGCCGGCAGGGGCGGCAACAGCACTCTCCCCTGCGGCTGCGTCGTCGTCGCCGCTTCTAAGGCGCTTTGGATGCAAGCAGTGACATCCTCCGCCGTCTGGTCCACGTCCGCGGCGGTAGTAATAGGCCGAGTCGGCGTGGTGGTCTCTAATTTCTCTTCAAACACAGTCCAGTCCGTTAATCGACGTGGCGCTATGGGCTTCAGTCGGGTCGGCATACCCGATAAGACGACGAGCACGGGCTGGTGGTCTGACTGTAGCTCGTCGTCTATCACTTGCTGTGTGGCCTGACAGTGTAGCCCTCGGTGGACTACGATGTCCAGCACATCCGGTAGGTGGTTGGCAACGTCCGGGTAGTGAGTCGGCGTCTCTGGGCCGGACACCGTATAGCCGAAGGCTTCCGCGTCCGCAAAGAGCCGTCTCCCCTCGGTATTCACGAGCGACGAGTTCCACGCTGGGTGCTTACAATTGAGGTCCCCGGCGAGGAGGGTGGCGTGCTGTGACGCATGCAACAGGGCCCGCAGCTCGGTATGGTCCAAGCGGGCCGCGGGCGGCTTGTAGCATGCGTAGATGTTGATGTCCTCGCCGGCCACGTGCAGCTGAACACCCAGCGCGTAAAATGTGCTGAGCGACGGCAAGGGGAGTTCCTGGTGGACGACTCTTCGCCTCACAAGTACCGCCAGGCCACGGTATCTAGTGTTATTAGCCGACCGTTCGTCCTTCCTGTAAGCGAGGTATCCCGGGAACCTGACCCTGTCCTCGGGCCCCAGGAGCGTCTCGCTTATGAGCGCCACGTCGATATCTTGTTCCCTCAGGAGATGGCGGAGGGGGGCGACCTTATCCCTTAGGCCGCGGGCATTCCAGTGTAACACCCTTAACGGTCTAGCCATGGTACAGGGTTAGTAACGTGGCCAGACCGTCAAGGATGACAGTCTCTACGTCTTGGCCCTGCCTAATGGCCTTAATGAGGTCCATTAATAGTTGTATGGCGCAGGCCGTAAATTCTTTTTTATGTGCGCCGGCAGCGCCACCACTCTTTTGATTGAGGAACTTTTGTGGTTCCACCCGTTGCCGCCGCGGTAAGCCGGCGCCAGTGTCGGTAGCGCCGGCGGCGGTTTTGGGTGGTTCCTCTAATCTCCGCTGCGCTATGCCGGCGCTAGTGGTAGGTTCCTCTTTTCTTTGTTTGGTTATGACCTGCGCCCCATCTGAGGCAGGGCCGGCCTCTGGGATCTCTTCCCGGGTCGCAGGGGGCTTGGGCTTCTTGCCCTTACCTTTTCCCCCTCTTCCCTTCTTCCTCCGCCTTGAGGAGGTGGCCTTGGTCCTATCGGTGGGCCCGTTGGCTGCCGCCATTAGGGTCGCTCCTTGGGCCTCTTCTGGCCTCTCTGCTGTGTGCCTTTCGGTGGCCTCTTGTGGCCGGCGTGTGGTTACTGTAATGGCGGCAGTCCCCGCTCGCTTGTTCCGGATCTCCGCCTGGAACACGGGGCACTTGATGTTGCACGCGGGGTGCGGGCCACCGCAGTTGACGCAGGTGGCCGGCTCGTCCCGCGGGCGCGGGCAGTCTCGTGCCGCGTGCTCGCCTCCGCATCGTACACAAGCGAGCGGACGGTGGCACTGGTGCGAGCTGTGCCTGAACCGCTGGCACCTGTGGCACTGTGCGGGCCCACGTTTACCTCTCCAGGCCTCGATCTTGACACCACGCATGTACATGAACACGGTGGTGTCAAAGATGGCCCGGACGTCGGGGGTCTTTTTTAAGATGGCGTGGAAGACACAGCCGGGTCGTCCTTGTGCGCCTTTGATGTGGCGCACATACTCCGGCTGGTACCCCAACGCCCGGAGTTCCTCCTCGATCTCCTGGGGGTCTGTATCCGCCGGTAGCCCCCTTATGGCGATCTTCATATTTTTCTCCGCTGGCAGTGAGTAGGCGAACCATGACACGCCGCTGTCTTTCTCAAGGCCGGTCAGGTAGCGCTGGACCAGCCTGTATTCGTCTTCCGAGTCGGGGGTGAAACGTACCCCCGTCCCGTACGGACGAGCATTAGGAGGCCGGCCCAGCTTGGCGCTGATGGCCCTGAAATGAGCGGCCCAGTTGGGGAGCCTCTCCACTACCAGCGGTGGGTAGCGTGGCTTCTTCCCCGGCTTCTTTGTTGTCGTCGTCGTCGTCGTCGCCGCCGTCATCGTCGTCGTCGTAGCGCCGGGGGCGGTACCCGTAGGTATAGAAGACGCAAAGGGGGCGGGGGGTAAAATAATATCACTTACCCCTGTGAATTCCACATCCGGTGTTGGTGTCGGTGGGGGCGAGCGCACTGCGTCGGCGAAGGTGGGCGACGCTAGTTCGCCCAGGTCCAGCCGCTTCGCCTCCATGTTTGATTCGCCGGAACTCCTCCTGCGATGCTTCCGCCGGGGTTTGGGTTCGGCGAGTGAAAACTCAAAGCCGAATCCCGGCGGGGTGACAACTCCTCCCACGGTGGGTCGGGCATCGGCTCGCGCTGTCGTGTCCGAGGACACGTCGTCGCGACCGGACCCGACCGAGCCCGCCGATGCGAGCGACATGCTCGATCCCGCACGCGATGAGCATGCCGACAGCATGGCGGGCGAGTCGTAGGCGGAGGTGCGGGGGGGCGCCGGCGACGCTGGCGCCTGCGACGCAGATGCCGGGCCCGCCAGCGAGAAGCGGGGACCGGGTGCGGCTGGCGCGGGCGGAGTCGCGAGGCGCGGCGGTGGCGCAGCGGAGCGCACGGCGGATGCGCGGGTGCGCGTGGCTGGGGCGGGAGCACTCGCGGGCGGCGCAGCGGTGCGCGCGGCTGGCGGTGCGGCGGCGCGCATGGCGGGTGGCGCGGCGGCGCGCGAGGTAGGCGGCGCGGCGGCGCGCGCGGCGGACTGCACTGCGGTACGCGCGGTGGACGTCGCGGGTGCAGAGGTGCGGGCGGGTGCGGTCGCGCGCGTGGGTGGTGGTGCGCGGCTGGTCGTCGCGACAGGCCCCGGGGCCTGTATGGGTACCGGGCGGAAGCCAGCGGGGCGCACGGGCACCTCCCGCTGTCGGCTCGACGGCGGCGTCGGCGAAACGCGCACTTGCGTCGACGTCGCCAGCGGGTCGGCAGCTACTGCAGTGCCCGCTCTCCCCCCTCTTCGTCCTTCCTCTCCTCCTCTTCTTTGCTGCGATGTCCCAGCTGTCGGTGGAACGGTCGACGCGTCACCGATATTCGGCAGCGACATCGCCCGGTCCAACGCCGGCTGGGCCTCCGGGGACCCGGCATCGCGGCCCAACGAGCCGCGCGTGCCGGGTTTCGGCATCTTCAGGTGCGTGGCCTCCGCGACCGCGACGGTGAGCTAGCTCACCGAGCAGCACGGTGGCTCCCTCTGTGCTTACACAAGTGCCGGCTGGAACTTGTGTAAACACAGAGAAAAACGATAAAATTGGCGGTCCGCGCGGAAAAAATCTACCTACACAATCACTAATAATTGGAACTGCGTAGTCGACCACGGGCTGATCCTCAACAACAAAAAAAACTAACATCAAGAGGATCATTAACTGCGTGCAAATCTTAACACCGCGATTCAGGAATCGACGGTAAATGTAAAGCGCCATCTATTGGTGAAAGATTGGAACTAATCCTAACATACCGCCCACCAAGGACGATTGTCCTTAACAATGACCGCCCACCATGAGACATATTGGCGCAATGATAAACTAACAAAACAGCGTGCGGCGTCGGGGCATGGCCCCCCGACCGCGAAAGCCATACGGTGGCCCGTAACCACGGGCCCCTCATTGTGATCGCCGCTGGCGAAAGGATGTTTGGGCGTGCGGCATACACGCCCATGTAGAGAGGTGTCTGAAAATTTGTGTCTGTAGGCACGCCACGACGTTGATGCCCAACGCCGCTTGCTTCACCGTAAATCGGCGGACAACCACTACCGAGTGAGACCCCCACCTACATGGGGGAAGCCCAGCAGATGGCCATCCAGCGACAGATTTACGGACTCGACGTTCCTACAGAAGGGGTGTATGGCCCCCCTCACCTCCCCGTTTTCAGGTCGAGCCGAGCCCGGGTGGTGAGAAGGGACCGTGTTCTGAGTGTGTGGGCGGTATTGTGCTGTGTAACACCGCCCGGTGTATACGCGAGTCGCCCGCCCGCATAAAAAGAGCCGCGACTTCGCGTGTGAGTTGGGTGCCTGTATAGAGGTGAATGTCTGTTGTTTGCTACGTGACACGCCTATATTAACCTAGCACGCGCCACGCAACAGATGCATGTATTTGTATGGAGTCAGTGTCACAAGTGAGCCGCGTGTAGACTGAGGGCGACTCACTCGGAAGTCCAGTCCGGTGATGGGGTCAGTCGTCCGCAACTAGGTCGCGGGGCAAGGGTCTCCTCGCGTCTGGGGGGCGCGTATGCCAGGGCGCTATCTGCTTGACATGGGGCCAAGCAGATGCGTCGGCACGCGCGAACATCCCCTTCGCGAGGCGCCGCACAAACTCATCCAGGCTCTCAATCCGGAGGTCCCTCTGGATGATGTCGTTCCTCACGAAGCGAGGAGCGTCCACTATGGTCCGCAACGCAAGGTGTTGCTGCGTGCGGAGGAGCTTGCGGTTCGTCTCGCTCGTGAGGGCGAACCATGCAGGGGCGGCGTACGTCAGTATTGGGCGCACGTACAACTTGTACACGCCCAACTTGACGCGCGCCGGGATGCGGGACGAGAGCACTGGTCGAAGGAGGTTGCGGGCGACCCTACCTTGTGCGACAACATTGCGGACGTGTGACCCCATTGTGAGCCGACGGTCGATGGTGACACCCAGGTACTTGACCCGGGGCGACCACTCGACGTCAGCTCCCTGCAGCTTCAAGGGTGGTGGGACAGGCGCGGACCCGGTCACCATCGCCTGCGTCTTACCCACGTTGACCGACAGCCGCCACTTGGACAGCCACTCGGGAAGCAGGTTGAGCGCGCGCTGCATCTTGACCGCCGCGTACTTCGCATTAAGCGAGGAACAAACTTTTTACAAAAACATAGTTTGTGATTTTCTTCACAATATTCACACACTACAACATTCGAGGTATGAAACACCTTTGGTCTATTGGTCTGAGCACTGGTTTGTTGAACTACAGATCTTGGTTTGGTATTCTCAATAAACTCCAATGCTCGAAAACGACCTTCAATAAATTTAGTGAACTGATTAAATGTTGCCAACTCATTTGAATTTTCATTATCACTTGTGAGATGCAATTCCCACTGTTTCCTCGTTTCTGGGTCTAATTTATACGTAACAATGTGAATAACAATAATATCCCATGAACTTACATCTATCTTCAAATTTTTCAACGCATGTAAACATTCAGTGGTTGTATCTAATAACTCCTTCAAGGCTGAAGCTGACTCGACATTTGAATTACGCTGACTAAATAATCTCTTTAAAATACAATTTGACAAATATCTTTTGTTATTATATCTAGACTCTAATTTTGACCAACATTGAGCATAGTTATCTGCTGTGATAGGTATAAATTTTATCAGCTGTTCTGCCTCCCCTGTAAGATAGCCCTTTAAATAATGTAATTTTTGTACTGAATCTAATGACTGATTAGTGTGAACTAAAGAAATAAATAAGTCCTGAAATGTTGTCCATTCGGAGTATTTACCAGAGAAAGTAGGAATTGTTATTTTAGGTAATCTTACAGAAGAACTAGACGCCGAAGGTACAGAAACATCTGAGTTCTTAGAAACCGCTGTTCCTAGTGATGGGTACTTGCACAATGCCATCTTTAGTTCCGACTTATAAAAAATGTAAATTTCCTCTGTCGCTTCGTACATATCACTTGTAATGTCTTCTAAAGATTGTAAAGTGTTGCTGTCTAATTCTAATATTTCATAGTGATTTTTACAAAGCGACAGAGGAAATTTACATTTTTTATAAGTCGGAACTAAAGATGGCATTGTGCAAGTACCGCACAGACAACGCACAGGGTATATTTCAGAGTTGATCGTTTCTCGGCCGCATTGGGGACTGTTAATGGCAACATGTACTATGGATTCAACAGGAATCTGGGGGCTGCTCGCTCGACTTTGTACAGTTCAGTGGCATATGTAGCGAAAGAATTACTAATTAAGATAGCCGGAGAAACTTCACTATCAAAGTACCAAGGGTGGCTTAAGAGACCGAAGAATCCAGCAGCAGTGCAAACATTAATTGATGCGTATATCACCCAAGCTGAAGGAAGACTGGCCGAAGTAGCAAATACAGCTGAAGATGCTGCGTATTTGCGGCGACTCATAGGGGGAGTTAACCAGGATGTTCACAACGATATGTTCGCATAACAATGTGTCATTAGTCTGATAAGGGAGAAATTTAGAGTTAATGTCTAAGATGAGACGAGGAAGTGCCTTAATATGGGTTAGCATTAACTATTATCACCAATCAACCACGAAGATACAACAACATTCATTAAAAATCTTTCTAATTATAGTGATAAATTTATTGTGGTAATTGGGTGGTTGTTATTGTCTCTAATCGTCTAAGTTGTCTAAGTATTGCAATTTTTGAACTTCCAGCGGGGTCTTGTTTGTCAATTTATAGCTAAAATAAATATATGCATGTCTTATAAATGGATATCTGGTAGTGTTCAGGTCAGGGATGAACTGGGTTGAACCGAAATCGCGTTAGTAATAATAAAACAACGATACGGTGTGAACTCAATAGGATTTTTAATCAACAAAAAAAAAAACTAACATCAAGAGGATCATTAACTGCGTGCAAATCTTAACACCGCGATTCAGGAATCGACGGTAAATGTAAAGCGCCATCTATTGGTGAAAGATTGGAACTAATCCTAACATACCGCCCACCAAGGACGATTGTCCTTAACAATGACCGCCCACCATGAGACATATTGGCGCAATGATAAACTAACAAAACACAATTTATGAAAATATAGAAACACATAACAAATGCTTGCAATACACACAATTATTTTACACAATGACATCCAAAATTTTCTTAGTAGTGCACAACTGTATACAAATTAAACTTAAACTAAAACTAAATGTTAAATTACTGAGCAACAGGCAGAATGCACAATTTTAAAGTGGGGCGCTTTAAATAGGAGTTTTTACATCTCAAAGTTACTACTCGAGTGATATTATCCTTGCCAGGGTGTTTTTCAGTAACCCTGCCAATAAGCCACCGAGCCGGAGGTAAATCATCTTCTTTAACCAAGACAACATCCCCGATCTGTGGTTCAGGCACCCTTGTAGTCCACTTGTGTCTATGAAGGAAGTGAGTCAAGTATTCGTTAGCCCACCTAGCCCAAAAACCTTGTAACATGGCTTGCACTAATTGCCATCTCTTTAAGCTACTTATAGGACTTGTTTCGTAATTTGCCTCGGGTACGGTTAATAATGGCTCGCCTATCAAGAAATGACCAGGAGTCAATGGCATCGGTTCCTCTGGACCGGTACTTTCTATTACCGACAGTGGCCGGGAGTTTAAACAAGCCTCTATTTGAGTGAGCAGTGTGGCCATCTCTTCATAGGTGAGTGTCGACGTTCCTATCACTCTTTTTAAATGGAATTTGGTCGATTTTATTCCTGCTTCCCATAATCCACCGAAATTAGGAGCATGTGCAGGAATGAAGTGCCAAGTAGTTCCGCCAATAGCTAAAGCTTCTGCTATTTCTCTAGTTAGGGTTGACTCTTGCAGCGGAAGCATTTCCTTTAATTCCTTGGAGGCCCCTACAAAATTCGTGCCATTATCGCTCCATAGCTCCGAGCAATGGCCTCTACGAGACACAAATCTTTTAAAGGCTGCAAGGAAACCCTGTGTAGTCAAATCGCTGACTATTTCTAAATGTATAGCCCTCGTTGCCATACATATAAAAAGACAAATATATCCCTTAAATGAGCGATGCCCGCGTCCTTTTGACGTTCTAATAGCTATAGGTCCCGCGTAATCAACTCTACTGTGTAAAAATGCCCTGGAAGGAGTTCCACGAACTGAAGGTAGAGAGCCCATCAGTTGATTCCTCACGGTAGCACTTTGTTTGACGCATGTGACACATTTACGGACATGTTCTTTGAGAAGAGTTTTAACACCAACGATCCAATAAGCTGTACGTATATAAGACAACATGAGCTGAGGTCCGCCATGCATGGTCTTTAGGTGGGCATCTGCTATGATCAGCTGTGTTAAATGTGATCGATGTGGCAATAAGATTGGATGTTTGGTCTTCTCGTCCAACTGAGCTCCTTGAAGCCGGCCACCAGCTCTGAGTATATCGTCTCCATCAATATACGGATTTAACGTTCGAATTTTACTTGTTCTTGTTTTTATTTCACCTTTTTGTTTAATTTCCGTGTACTCTATTTGAAATCCTTCAATTTGGCATTGCCGAATACAAGACTGCAATGACTTCTCAATCTCCCAGCTGCGTAAGTACCTTGGCCGATCTTTATCTGTTTTATAATTTAAAAAGCGTCGACAGTAAGCTATAATTCTTACTAGCTTAGAAAGAGATGAATATCTGTTCCATACGAAATTATCAACAGTAGAACAATGGGTATTTATTGATCTTTCCAAATTCACATCTAAATCCTTTGGTTTTGGGTACACTATCTCTCTATCTTGTAAAATGTCTGGTCCATTTAGCCACAATCTATTGTCTATAAGTTCTACAGGTCTAATACCACGGGAAGCGCAATCGGCCGGGTTCTGATTGGACAGAATATGTGCCCATTGAAATGCGTCCAATGTTGTTAGGATCTCTGAAACCCTATTCGCGACAAAGGTTTTCCATTGACTAGGGTGTTTATTTAACCATGCTAGCACGACCGTTGAGTCAGTCCATGCTCGCAAGTGGTTCTTCGGTATACCTAAAACTTCTGACATTTCAACTAGCAAACGAGTGACTAGCACTGCGCCGCATAACTCTAGGCGCGGTATGCTTACTTGTTTTATGGGTGCAACCCGTGTTTTTGCCGTAACTAGTGAAACGTGGACGTCGCTATTACTATCCACTATTCGTATATATACTGCTGCAGAGTATGCGACCTTGGAGGCATCGGAAAAGCCATGTAAGTCTACAACAGTATCGCCTGAGTTGGTTCCCAGCCATCTGGGAATTTTGTACTCGGTAAGTTGTGCCAATTCACTACAGTAAGTAACCCATTCATTTAGTAGCTGGGTTGGGACCTCGTCGTCCCAGCCAATTCCAGCTAACCACAGCCTTTGTATAAATACCTTTGCTGTTATAAGCGCCGGTGCCAACCATCCTAATGGATCAAATAACCGTGATATACTCGAAATAATCTTTCTTTTAGTTTCAGGTCCAGACGTCGGAGTAAGCTTCACTGAGTATTGAAATATATCTTCACTACGGTTCCAAGTAAGTCCTAAAATTTTCATAATAGAATCTAGTTTTATTTCTAAGTTTCGTTCTATTTCCTTCTCCTCCCCGTGTTCCATTCCGTCTTCCCCTTCATATTCTGAACTAATTTCCTTTATTACCATTTCATTATTGCTTGTCCATTTTTGCAGTTTAAATCCACCCTTGCCAAGTAGCGTATTCATGTCCTTATATAACTTTATTCCTTCTTCTATGGTTTGACAGCCACTCATAAGATCATCCATGTAATAATCTTCTAGCACCTTCTTTGCAGCTTCTGGGTACTTTTCTCCTTCATCAAGAGCTACCTGTTGGAGAGCCTTCACTGCTAAATACGGGGCTGAGGCTGTTCCAAACGTTACGATTACTAACTCATAATCTTATTCATCTTCAGGATTATCTCTCCATACGATGCGTTGAAATACCGAATCATTATCGTCAACTCTTACTTGCCGATACATTTTTATAATGTCGGCTGCCAAACAGATGGGGTGAACTCTCCATCGTATAATTAGGTGTCGCAACTCTGGTTGTAGTGTTGGACCGATCATTAAAGTATCATTTAATGACACGCCGTTTACTCCTTTGCACGACGCATCAAAGACGACCCTTAACTTGGTCGTCGATTTATCTTCTCGAACCACCGCGTGATGAGGAAGATAAACTGCTTCAGACTGCTTAGCATCATTCTCTGGAACAGGAATCATGTGACCTAACCGTAAGTACTCCTTTAAAACCTCTGTATATCTTTTCTTCATTTCTTTGTTTTTATCCAATTTTCTTTCTAATGCCTTTAATCTGTTCACAGCAATATCCCGAGACCTGCCATATTTGCATGCAGGGTTCATATCCCGGAAAGGTAAACGTACCACATAACGTCCTTCGGGGGTTCTACATGTGGTAGCCTTAAAAATTTCTTCACATTTCTGTTGTTCTTCAGTTAACATTTTTTGTGAAATAGAGGAATGATCTGATTCCAACTCCCAGAATCTTTTTAAAACTTCATCTTCATTTATAGTAGCGTTCATAACTACAAGCCTCGGTTCAGTGTGATCGGTTTGTTCAGTAGTAGATACCACGCCAGACAAAATCCAACCGAAAGCAGTGCTTTGAGCGATAGGAGTACCTGGTGGTCCTTTCAAAACACCCTGTTGTAAAATTTGACAGTATATTTCAGCACCTAATAGAATATTAATTCTATTAGGCGTGTCATACTGGGGATCAGCTAATGAAATTGAGTGTAAACTAAAGTCTTGCAACCCAGTTATTTTCATAACTGGGAGAAGAGTGGTGATTGAGGGCAATACATAGGCACTGACTATAATTTCAAAGGTGGGATCTACTCGTGACTGGATTTTTATATTAACCCTTGACTTGGAGGTGACCTTACTGTCGTCTCCAATTCCTGAAATCACACCCCTTGCTGACATTCTTTTTAATCCTAGACTTTGGACTGTAGCCTCAGTGATGAATGAGGCTTGTGAGCCTTGGTCGATCAAAGCTCTGATAACCCTTTTTTCCCCGTTTCTCGACTCAGCATTGATCAGTGCAGTGGCTAACAATACTTGACTACCTTTTAACTTACCTGTCGAGAAACATGACACCACCGGTGTACCATCATTGGATGTTGACCCCGCCGCTTGTGTGGACGGGTTGACCTTCGTGACCTGATCACTTCCCTCCGATGATTCAACAGATGCGGTTATGCTGTTGCTTGGATGAAGAAGTGAGTGATGCCGACGATTACAAACACGACATTTAGTGGCCTTTTGGCACTGTTTAACTGAATGATTCGACCCCAAACAGTTGAAACAGATACGCTTCTTCATTACAAAATCATGTCTATGTTCATAATCAATTTTCGCAAACTTTTTACAAAAACATAGTTTGTGATTTTCTTCACAATATTCACACACTACAACATTCGAGGTATGAAACACCTTTGGTCTATTGGTCTGAGCACTGGTTTGTTGAACTACAGATCTTGGTTTGGTATTCTCAATAAACTCCAATGCTCGAAAACGACCTTCAATAAATTTAGTGAACTGATTAAATGTTGCCAACTCATTTGAATTTTCATTATCACTTGTGAGATGCAATTCCCACTGTTTCCTCGTTTCTGGGTCTAATTTATACGTAACAATGTGAATAACAATAATATCCCATGAACTTACATCTATCTTCAAATTTTTCAACGCATGTAAACATTCAGTGGTTGTATCTAATAACTCCTTCAAGGCTGAAGCTGACTCGACATTTGAATTACGCTGACTAAATAATCTCTTTAAAATACAATTTGACAAATATCTTTTGTTATTATATCTAGACTCTAATTTTGACCAACATGCTCAATGTTGGTCAAAATTTATACCTATCACAGCAGATAACTATGCTCAATAGTTATCTGCTGTGATAGGTATAAATTTTATCAGCTGTTCTGCCTCCCCTGTAAGATAGCCCTTTAAATAATGTAATTTTTGTACTGAATCTAATGACTGATTAGTGTGAACTAAAGAAATAAATAAGTCCTGAAATGTTGTCCATTCGGAGTATTTACCAGAGAAAGTAGGAATTGTTATTTTAGGTAATCTTACAGAAGAACTAGACGCCGAAGGTACAGAAACATCTGAGTTCTTAGAAACCGCTGTTCCTAGTGATGGGTACTTGCACAATGCCATCTTTAGTTCCGACTTATAAAAAATGTAAATTTCCTCTGTCGCTTCGTACATATCACGTCTTGTAATGTCTTCTAAAGATTGTAAAGTGTTGCTGTCTAATTCTAATATTTCATAGTGATTTTTACAAAGCGACAGAGGAAATTTACATTTTTTATAAGTCGGAACTAAAGATGGCATTGTGCAAGTACCGCACAGACAACGCACAGGGTATATTTCAGAGTTGATCGTTTCTCGGCCGCATTGGGGACTGTTAATGGCAACATGTACTATGGATTCAACAGGAATCTGGGGGCTGCTCGCTCGACTTTGTACAGTTCAGTGGCATATGTAGCGAAAGAATTACTAATTAAGATAGCCGGAGAAACTTCACTATCAAAGTACCAAGGGTGGCTTAAGAGACCGAAGAATCCAGCAGCAGTGCAAACATTAATTGATGCGTATATCACCCAAGCTGAAGGAAGACTGGCCGAAGTAGCAAATACAGCTGAAGATGCTGCGTATTTGCGGCGACTCATAGGGGGAGTTAACCAGGATGTTCACAACGATATGTTCGCATAACAATGTGTCATTAGTCTGATAAGGGAGAAATTTAGAGTTAATGTCTAAGATGAGACGAGGAAGTGCCTTAATATGGGTTAGGATTAACTATTATCACCAATCAACCACGAAGATACAACAACATTCATTAAAAATCTTTCTAATTATAGTGATAAATTTATTGTGGTAATTGGGTGGTTGTTATTGTCTCTAATCGTCTAAGTTGTCTAAGTATTGCAATTTTTGAACTTCCAGCGGGGTCTTGTTTGTCAATTTATAGCTAAAATAAATATATGCATGTCTTATAAATGGATATCTGGTAGTGTTCAGGTCAGGGATGAACTGGGTTGAACCGAAATCGCGTTAGTAATAATAAAACAACGATACGGTGTGAACTCAATAGGATTTTTAATCAACAAAAAAAAAAACTAACATCAAGAGGATCATTAACTGCGTGCAAATCTTAACACCGCGATTCAGGAATCGACGGTAAATGTAAAGCGCCATCTATTGGTGAAAGATTGGAACTAATCCTAACAGGTAGCGTGCACTAAACGTTATAGTTAATTTTAACGATATAAATTAACAAACAAGAAAGGGCCCCAACTGGAAATCCAAAAATTAAAACGGTACTAACTTCATAAACAACCATAACCAGATACATTGCTAGGACGGCGACGCAAAATGTCTACACGACCAATAACACGTAACACTATGCGAAATGCTCGGGCAGAGACGGGCAAGAATTTGAAAAGTCAGATACTTGCGACAGGCAGCCAGAGCAAATAATGACGTCTGTAAGATTCATACTTTTATTTTCGCTAACAAAAAATTTACTTTTATAAAAGGTAATTTTTCCATTTTTAGTTGAATATACAAGTTACAAATAAGCCCAAGATGAAGAAAAATCATCAAAATCTCGAAATGCTGGAGATACTGTAACGTTGCACCTTGCAAGTTACAATTTAAAAGAGTCTAGAATAAAAAAAAACACTTAATAATAACAAACCTATGTACACTTTAAGTTTACTATTTACACAAAACTCTTAAAAATAGCCTAGTATAATATTTATAAGTAAACCTAACACTTAAATACAGCATTCAAATGAAATAACATTATACGGAACCTTCGAGCATTGATTAAACTTAAGGCGATACCAAAATAAGTTGGGGGCTTTTTCGTAACCATTTATTTCACTATTACAGAATGTATGGATTTAATTTTTGTATATATGTTTATTGACTATTTGATCAATACTCTGACTGAAGGAAAACACGATTGGTTTAAATTTCCTCGATAGAATTTAATTCCGAAAATACCTCTACTTTTTTTTTCTGTAATTCTAAAATCATAAGTAATTTAATTGCAAAATTGCATTCAAAATGTGCGTATTACTAATTGAAAACTCTGGCTGAACATATTTTTGATAGATAGCTTAATTTATTTTTAAACAAGCGCGTTCCAGCAGGTTCCAGCGCATTGTTGCGCTCTCTTTTTTACGCATGTGGATGTAATTTACTCTGTCACTTTCTTAATACCGCTCAGTTAGCTTTTTATGTATCGCCTTAAAGGGTCTTCATTCTATGCGCCCGCGCATCTCTCTAAAACGATCACCGCGTAGCCGAGCGTAGCGGAGTGTCGATTCAGTTGGGCTCGGGAAAGACGATGACTAGTCAAATTGTGAGCGCTTGAGGTGATGGCTATGTCACTGGCTCCTGACCGCACCTAAATAATTTTGCTAAATATTCGTACGTCGCGAAATCCCTCTAGGGTAAGTTTCCATGTATTTTATTAGAAGTGCTATCTGTAAGGTGTTTCTAGAACTTCATAAAACTAGCTTTTTAACTTATCTGGGACACTGTGACCTTTGGACCTTCGAAACGTGGTTCCGACAGCTTGCTTACGCTTCCGTTTCCGTCTGGATTTCTAGGATTCTAGTCTACCTTTCACCACGTCGTGGTTCTAACGTCGAAGAGGACGTTTGGTGAAGATCCTCTGCTGCGGAGTGACTCACGCCTACCCTACTCTGAAGTTGCTAACCTACACTGAATCTGGAACTGGAGCTGACAGTTGCGGGCAGTCGGAGACGGGACCATCGTCACCTTGGAGACGGTTCAGGCCAGTGTTCCCTACCCTTTGCTATCCTCTGCAATCAAGATTTGATACGGCCATGGAAGTTAGGCAATAAATAATAAGTGTAAATTATCTTGGAGCTCTTGTTATTTATAAACCCCCTACATACCTACCTGCTGACAACCCCCTAAAGGGCCAGTGTCGCAATACTTTTTAAATTATTCGTACTTTAATTACCTAATGTATTGTTTCTGAGAAAATTGCGGACATACAAACTGTAGAATTATTCATTCTACAAAGTCAGTTCAAAGATTTTATTCACAATAAATATTTTTTAACTGAATCAGATGTAGGAACTGTATAGTTTGCCTTTTTCAACCTTTTTAATAACTTTGAATTCGGAATAGTAAATTTGTCTCGACTTCTGACGGATGATATTTTATCATTTAACCCTGGATTTTCTCTCTGGAATAATAATAATAATAATTTATTTACCAAAATATCGATTTCACATTTCCTTAAAAGAAAAATATACTTATATGTGTATAATATGGCCAGAAAGGGAGTGACTACCGAGATGACGACTAATAGAGAAGTATGGAAGAAAAACACATGTTGCGCCGACCCCAAATAAATTGGGACAAGGGCAGGAGAATGATGAATACATTTACACATTACATTGCCCGTGGAATAATTTTCTTTGAAAAGAAACATTATTAATAATATTTTATCTGTGGACTCCACACTAGGTCGGACCTGTCTCGTGGAGTCCTTGAAAGCTTTTGACAGTTAATGTTTCCGTTTTGCAAAATATTATGCAAGATTTAACATAAAATCTAAACAAATAATAATAATAACTGATACAGTACAAAGTTAATAAAAAATACAGTAAGGTAAGTAAGAACATTAAACAGTAAAAGGTTATTAAAAGTACAAGGGTAGTAAAATTACAATGGAACAAATGTTTAAAAATTATGCACGCGTTATAATTTGTTATGCAGGTGTGCGAGTGTGATGAATGTGAGTGTAAGGGAGTGTGGGTGTGGATGAATATGTGTGGGGTATCCAGTGTGGGTGTGTTTGTCTCATTTAATAACTCGAACAAAATGCTTCAGCTTTTGAGTACGGTTGAATTAACAGCCAATTGTGAACCATTTTTAGCTTGCTTTAACCTACAGTGTTTGACATCACAGAGTTTTACTACTATGATGTCAAACATCGCAAATAAACGTATTTTCTTTCAAAAAAAAAAACACTAGGTTAAAACAAGCAAAAAAAATGTAATTGTATTATATTTGTAGAATATTATATTTGATTGTTTTAGTATATCTTTTAATGGAAATAAACGCCAATATTCGATAGTTACTTACGCAGTGCATCGCCGTGTTTGCCTAATAACCGTGACTGAGTGTTTGTGTCCTGTTTTTTGGTATGTGTAATTGTTCTGCTTAAATTCGGTACTATTACTACTAATTTCGTTATTATAATCGTGACGGTTTTTTCTTCTCTCTATAGAACGCGAGTCTGTACCTATAGCTCAGGGAGCTCCTGCAAGGAAACGTCTCGTCTCCGGCGACTCATACGTATAGAACTATTAACTATCTTATACAAATGAATCTTGGCTTGACTTCCTACCTATAACAGTTTTTTTCGCGTAGGAAAATATCAAGCCAGTATTCTGGCTCTCCCGTTGGGAGGCTTATCGCCCGGCTACAAGACATCACAGCATCTTACCTACTCGGGCTCCGCCGCGGAGATTCCTGCAGCAGGCCAGACTCTACCCAACTTCGCCACATGTGGTTCTACGGCCGCGGGTTTGAGATATTTTTTTTTTAAAATTAATACCACGTAGATTACTTGGCGATTGTTCTATTCTTTTGTATTCTTACCATAATCAATTATTTTTCACGTAGATGATCCTTCCTAAGGTATGCTTCAATGATTTTTAACCCGAGTCGCGAATTTGCTGGGTAACGTTGCGTATCCAATTGGTCTAAACGACTATTCTGAGGGAATTCGAATTTCTGTAGGCTAGGACGCTTAGATCCATAATAGGTGCTGTCTTTCTTCCACATTTAAGCATAGTCTTATCCGGTCACCGTTACAAATACCAAAATTATCTCCATGTCATTCGGCTAACAAAGAAGAATCCGGGCTATTTTTTATAATTTTGTATGTTCATTACCTTTTATAATCCGTGTTACTTTATTTTTATTATCTAGAAAAAATATACGTATTGAGTGGTGATTATGGATTTTCTTTTTTTTCCAATACTACAACAAAACATACATACATACTATAGAATTCAGAACCTTTTTTAAAGTCGGCTGCAGCTTTGCTTAGGATTTAGCTCAACTCTTAACGTAAGCACAAATAAACATGTTTAAAAGGCAAAAATCAAAATCAAAATCAAAAGTCATTTATTCAAACTAGGCTGAGAATCAGCACTTTTTGAACGTCAAAATGACATAAGACAGTCCCCCAAAAAATGAGCACTAAATTAATTTGTTGCTAAAGGCCCCGCTAGGCGTACTACACGGTTTTTTTATGTTCAAAATTGCAGCAGCGTGCGTTAGTAAGCTAATAATAATATAGGTCGTCACCAATATCTAATTACAAAGATATAAAAATTAAGTAAATTTGCGCTGAAACCCAAACAATCAAACGTTGCTAGGTGGTGCGATAAAATATTTGTGAGTAGAAAATCACTCAAATAATGTAACCTACCTAATCAAAAATAATACTTCCATTTTTGATTAGCATAACTTGTTTAATCGCGACTTGCGTAATACTATTCGTAAACTTGATAAAAAGACGATCAGTCTCCGACCTTTGCGTTGATAAGTTTACTGGTACAACAGTGACTAGCACAAAATATTTTTTTAATACCTACATCTCGTTTCATTTATTATAATTATACATCTGTTGTGGATCAAGTGTAGTTGACGTCGTTGTGTGTGGACAAATACTATAGGTAAGTGCATTTTCAACAATTCAATATATACGAGTACCTACCACTTGCTTTAGGTGAATAAATTAATAAGAAATATTTTAAAGAATAACTGTAGATATCTACTATCTACAGTTATTCATTATTAGTTAGTTTTAATATTTCTTCCTCGCTGCTGACTCAGTAGTAGAAGAAAGACAAGAATCAGTTTCCTATCATCCCACAGGCTTAAGGACAAAACGGTAAAAACCCCTTTTCTTCTCAACGATAACAATGACGTTTAAGTATAGGCAGATTCTATTATTTTTTTAATATACTCATAGACCGACTCTGTTTCATTAATTGGGCTCGTGGCCAAATGATAACAGCCGCACGGGTCGATTGAAGTTTAAGCAACGCTAGCTGAAGGCGGCTCGTGGTGTGATGGGAAAAACGTCAGATGGAAGAATTAATATTTATTTCTAAATGAGTTCATGAATATATTGCCTGCTGATATAGTACCGTATTCAGCCTTACGTCGAACATTATAAAATACAAAATAAATTATCGGTACCTCAGCATAACGTGAATTTATTTTTACATTACACTAACCTATAGTTTGCTTTTGGTGGCCCGCAACATAAATAATTTGATTAACCCATAATTTTTCAACTCATTAGTTATCTAAAATAACCCATGAGCCTTTGCCCTGCTTATAGTTGAGGCGTGTGTGTGTGTCGAAGCCTTACCAGATCATTTTTAAAAGGTGAATTTAAATATTTTCAGACCAAAAATGGGAATGATATTATACAAGAATGACACCAGTGCGCCTTGTCGGTCAGTCTACATGGTGCTCGAAATGTTAAACATATCCGACGTTGAATATGTCAACATGAATTTAATCAAACGTGACCACTACACGGATGAATTTTTGAAGGTATGTATTAAACTTACTTGTTATCTAATGAAATGTTTAAAATTTAAAATATCCGATAACTATACAAGGGATGACATGATTGAAATAGCATGTGATATCAAAAGATATGTCAGGCTATCATAATATCTATATTGTCACAGGATTTCAAATCACCTTGTAATTCTGTCTACATTCTATTATGATATCACCGAACACTATAAAGGAAATGTTCCGTAAAAAAGAGATTTAACTGTCTGCTATAAAGTGTTTGCAATAAAGAACCAACACATTCATAATTTTCTCTTGTAAGGCTAAAATTTTTTACGCTACTTTAAAAAAGTCTTTAACAAGTCCTTTAAAAAGAAATAGCTTCACGTTTTATACCGCACTAAAAGGAAACTAAAAAGTAAGAGTTATGGTTATAATAACAATCCATCTACAGGTTAATAAACATTTTTTAGAAGTTGATTACGCTTCATTTTTCAACCAATGTGTGGAAGAAATTCATTCTACTTTTTGTCTGGTAAAATTGTCAAAATAAACAAATTGCGATCATCATTCCGTCTGCAAATCTAACCCTTCCGAGGACAAAAGGCGAAAATGCTGAAGAGATCTCATGGTTACTGGCTAAGTTGTCTTATTGTTGTTTCCAGACAGACGCAGCCACATGCGTATCAACAACGTAAAAACGTGCGTCCGTCTGTCAGTATTTTCCTTAAACTCCCAAGCAAGCATCTCCGAATCAAGCCCAGACCATGTGTAGTACGTATTGCAGGAAGGACCTCAAATGAAACCGCCTTTGATACCTTGTGCCCCTTGTAGATCATCAACACCCAATGAGCCAAAAATGCACAGCTTATTTTGCGAACTCAAAAATTACACAATAGCTACAAATTGAAAAAAAAAATTACAGTGTGATCGGAAAATTTGCAGCTTAGCAATATTATCAGCTGACAAGGACAAAACTATAGATTTGGCTCCACAAACGTCTGGAAACAGCCTTAAAAGTTCAAGTTTATTGTAAAATATATTGAAAGCATCATAAATATGCTCGTTTACGAGCTAATAACTGGCGATGAGTTACTGTAAAATGATTGGGAAATCTAGTTTTATCTTTAAACTATTTATTGTTTGTTTTTTATTTCTATTTTTTGAAAAATCCGTGAGCATCTGAAACTGCAGAATCATTATTTTCGTATATAGTATAGTAAAATAATGTTTTTTCAGATGAATCCGCAGCATACCATACCGACATTGAAAGATGGCGACTTTGTAATTTGGGACAGGTGAGACAAAGAAATTTACAAAATAACTTCTCTTTACTATGAGTTGTAACAACAAACTCATTCTCATTATTCTGTCTATTGTATGTGAAGACTTGGTTTTATTGGTAAACATTTGTAAGAAAATATTAGGTCAGAACGCAAACAGCCTTATGGAATCTTCATAGCAAGTGGTAACCTGCTACGCAATCCAGGCGTCAATAAACGTTTGCTCTTGTCATGTGTGCCTTGCCTTGATGTATATTTTATCTATCCTAATCCTAATTACTATCTTAACTTTAATAATATTATAAAAGCGAAACTGAGTTTGTCTGTTTGCTACGCTTTCACGCTAAAACAGCTGACCGGATTCAGATAAAATTTGGCACATGGGTAGACCATGACCTGGATTAGGGCATAGGATACATCTCGGTAGTACGTTTCTGTGGGACAATATCCGACCTCCATGCGGGCCAAGGCGCGTGCCAAAAAGTTACTGTTATACATCAATTCCATATGTCGGTATCTTTTTCAGTCATGCGATTACCACATACTTGGTAAACCAGTACGCTAAAGACGATGCACTCTACCCAAAAGATCCGAAGAAGCGAGCAGTAGTAGACCTGAGGCTACATTTTGACAACTCCGTACTGTTTGCTGCTTTGAAAGCGGCTATGGTAAGTTTGTACCTGAGCGCTTCTCTTAGTTTCTCACGAAACTCAAGAACTCACGAAGACTCACAGAGACAGCTTGATAATTTCGAGTAGGTAGGTAAAAGAAATGAAAGGATACTGGATAAAACAGTTATAATAATATTTTCGTTTTCGACATTTCTCGGCACCCTGAGATCCTGGATCTTTGGAAGGCGTACGAGGGGCCGAAACTAACTTCTTGAATGAAATAGAGCACCAACTGACAATTATCCCTGTATGCACTATGCAAGTGCACCCTAGGAAAAACCCCTGGTTTGTGCAGGACTCAATAGCCTTACACCAACTGAGATTATTAACCAAGATATGGAAATTTCATTTTTTGGACTGAGTAGCACAACACACCAATATCCGCACATTTTAGCTATGGGGTGTTGAAATGCTGAAAAACTTGAAAATTAAATGATGAGTAAGCGCAATTTTATTTAAGCGCAGTATACCTACTTCGTTCCAAAACAAATCGCAGACGTATGCGACACAGCTGCCAGATGTAAAAACAGTAGTCAGTAATCATCACTCTACTGCAACAGTTACATACTACAATACCAGCCTGACCCTTATCACTAATCTGTTAACTTTCAGATCCCTATTCTGTATCAAGGCGAGAAAACGTTTAGACAAGAAAACTTAGACAAAATAACGACAGGATATGAATTTCTTGAAAAATTCTTCACTGGAGCCTGGTTGGCTGGAGATTCCATTACACTGGCTGATATTTGTTGTGTTGCTAATATCAGCTCTTTGAACGAGATTTTGTCTATAGATAAGGCTTTGTAAGTAAAATAAAAACCAAACAACAACAAATTATTAAAACCAAAAACATAACATAATTTTACCAATATATATAATAGATATATATGAATATGCAATTTCGAAAAGGGCACATGTCTGAATAAAAAGACTTTTTTTTTTTTAAAGAAGAATGAATTAAAAAAAATATTTTTGATTTGTGAGATGTGCCTTTTTCGAAATTTATGATATTTAATTCACATAATTTAAAGAAAAATACCTAATAATTATATTTCATCATATAACTTTGTAAATTCTCCTGGTTATACTATATTGCTTCACTTTTGCAATATCTGCAATTTTTTATTTATTAATAGGTACTTTGCCATTATAAGCTCGATATTCTTGGCTTGGTAAGTTACTTCAAGTGTCATTTACTCTAGAAAGAACGAAAATCTATATAATTGTTTGCGATTACTTTACCAAGTTTTTTAGGATCAAAAACAAACTCATAATAAGCCGATACTTGAAAATTTAGTTTTTAATTTTTAACGTTAAATTTATTTGTATTACAATAAATTCGAAAAGGGCACATCTCTTTAGAGTTGTGGCCTTTTCGAAATTATTGCTGTCGTAGACGCCATGACGCTGTAGAACAAAATAATGCCATAGATGTTCTCTTTTCGTATCAAATAGGTAGAGCTAGGGAAGCATTTAGAATTCATTGGTTTGAAAAAAGGTATTTGTCAAAATATGCGAGATGTGCCCTTTTCGAAATTGCATATTCATATATGTTTCTATGTATCTTCCTCTGAAATAACATTTTACAACATTTTCTAGGTACCCCAATTTGACCGCGTGGTTTGATCGCCTTTCAAAACAAGATTTCTACATAAAAGGCAACGTACCCGGACTGCGAAGTTTCCAAGAATTATTGAAAAGTTTATTATTACAATGAAAAGCCTACGTTGGTGAAAACTTTCCTAAAACTTATGATTTTTTCAAATATAATTCCACCGTTTTAATCGGCTGTTCTTATTTAATAATAATTACGTAATAGTAGGACCGTCCAAAGATAACATAAAATAAGAGAGGTAAAGAGATTGATGATGTGAAAAAAGGGAGTGAATGATAGTGTCACGGTTGACGGTGAAGAATGGAAGAAGAAAACGTGTTGTGCCAAGCCCAAGTAACATAGGGCAAGGCCAGGAAGGTGATCCGCGCCGTTAGACAGACGTTCGCATGCGTCTCTGTTTCTGAAAGCTGGTCAAGTGCGTGTCAGACAATGCACAATAAAGGGTTCCGTAGTTGGTACGAATTTTATTTATCCCAAGAACAAAACTTAACATTGTAGTTGAAAAACATGTTCTCCCATACATTCCAACTGCAAATGTAAGGTTGTACGCTCAATATTCAGAGATTTGCCATGTTATTTTAAGACAAACTTCTGTATTTGTTTCAGTCATTTTCTAAATAACTGTAAAACAGTTTATTTTAAATTTATAAAAAATTATCTATTTGAGACACTCCTAGTAAGCCCTTTCGTTTGACACACACGGTGCATTTTACAAACCTTTTTTTATTTTATTTTCTTGTTGGCCCTCAAAAGTGACCCCCTTATATTGAAAATTCATTTATTTAGGTTACACGTCCGTGTTTGGCTCATAAAAATTCAGACGTGTACCAAATTTCAACTTTATTGGTCGATTAGATTCGGAGCAAATTGGCTATGACATACAGACAGACGACAGACAGACTTCCAAAAAAACACTACAAACTGAAAAATAAGTTTAATTTCGGAAGTCTGCGTCTCTTTTTTGTTTTGTATTATCGTTTTTTACAGACTTCTGATATTAAAGTTGTTTTTCACTTTGTGACACTCTGATATTAAAGTTGTTTTTTTTGGGTAAAAAAAGTTAAAAAGTTTTTTTTTTAATTTTTAGTTGTTCTTTTAGACGGGTTTGCTCTTGAATATAGTCTAGGTCAGAGGTGACAGAGAAAAAGTCTACGATGGGGTGAGCTTACTGAGAAGAAACCTGAAGAGATTCGGTTACACAGACGCAGGTAGTGAGTTCCCACTCTCGTTGTGGTACTTACTACCTACTCCACACAAATTCGAATACCACTAACTGCAAAAGAAATTACAATTGGAAAAAAAAAGTATTATTTATTAAAGCTAACACAAAAACTACCCAAGCTAAGTTAATAAATTATACACGAGACCAACACTTCGAGGTGTACCCTCCCGAATAAAACAAGAGTCTTGCAAATCAGACAAAAGTTATGCGTGGTCATACATAAATTATTCATACACGAAATCTCTTAAGGGATCATTGTACTTATGATTATGAACAACTTTTAATATGGGACCAAACCTGAAATCGCAAAAAAATATCAGCAGTTCCGTACATTTTGACGGGTTATGCGAACATAAATGTAACAGTTGATTCTTTTTTCGCGATTTCAGATTTGATCCCACAGTAAAAGTTGTACATAATCATGAGTACAATGACCCATTTCGTGTATGGATAGATAGACCTATATATATACGCGTTGACTTGAAAACGTCGCACTGCCTATAGGGTAGGGAGGGGGAATGGCGTTCACTTAATGAAAACATGGTGTATTTTTAAAATTCAAAATTAAGAAAAGTATTAATTATCTTTGACCTACTAGTAGTAGGAAAACATAAAAAAACAAGTTTGAGCGGAATTTCCCCTGACTTTGGATAATACCGCTCAAGGTACGGGGTAATGACGCTCAAACATGTTTTTTACCTTATACAATAAAAGTAAAGTCAACAATCACAAATTAGCATCAATTATCCCCATTTGTACATAAGATTGGTTTTTCTCAATTTAAGTTTTGCACTTACCGACAAAAAAAGCCTAACCAAAAATTAGATCAGCGCGGCCGCAAACGAAGAAACGTACTTCACCGTTTGCATCACTGTCTGTTCCTCCAATCGCGCTTCAAGCGACGAGGCGTGTTGCTATGTTCCATTTTGACAGAGTTACAGAGGTGAGCGCCATTACCCAGAGACCGCTATTCCCCCTCCCTACCCTACTATATAATCTAAAGAAAACAGATAGTAAGTACGTCTTTCTTACTTGAAACTCATCGATAAGTTAACGCCAGATCAGCAGTACAACACAACTTTTTTACAGTAACATCACAAGCAGATTTCGCAACTGCAAGACAATAACGAACGACCACCGGTTAGAGTGCAAAATTAATTAAGTTTCTTCTTGCAGCACTATTCAGTTTCTTTTAAAGAAAAGTTTAATCTTTACCAGGGAAATAACTTATCTACTCTGTGCTCTAATTGAAAACGTTACAATTACTGTAAAGGAGGTTTGACAAGTTGAGTTTTGGTTTGGTAAAAAACGTGCATTAAAAAGGGGTCGACGATTTTTTTAATACTTGTGAATCTGTATTTACATATCAAATGGCCCGGGAAAAATAAGAACTCCTGTTTTAACAACCTAAATTGTGAATGCCCCGGGAAAAACAAAAAAGACACTCCAGCAGCGTCGACAACCTAAACTACATATAAAACTAGATAACAACACAGTAGTAGAAGGATCAACATTTCTCTTCGAAAACCTCATAAAACAGACGGGGAGCCAACTTAAGATTTTCAGCAACCCAAAATCACTATAAAAACGTACAACCAACTTCTACGAGGTACTTTAATTCTCATCAAGTTATGGCAGACAATATAGCGGGACCAAGTAATTTGAATATTTAAACAGAGCCAAGTAGACATTGGAGGAAATTAGCCAAGTAGACATTGGAGGAAATTAGCCAAGTCCGAACCGCCGATTGCACCGCCAACTTGCCCGATCTTTGCTGCTATTAGGCGGATATTTTAGTCTAATTAGTTATAGCTGAAGGAGAGATACAAATTCATTAAGATTTGAAATTTAGCTTCGAGTAGACAGAGTTGGCTTTTTTCGCCGATTTCAAAGCTAATAATATATAAGCAAAGAAACTGCTAGAATACTCACATTTACTTTATAAATATTCCAACCGCACAATTCACTAGCTAAATGAATTCCACCATAGAAACAACCATACTTGTTTTTAACTTATTACTGAGAACACTTCTGCTATACGTTTTAACGAAGTGTGTTTATACAGTATACAGAATTTATGAATAGTTCCCATAGATAGGCCTGGTTACGCAACTACGACAACGGAAATGATATTATTTTTGTCTTCATATAAAAGCTGGAAGCATTCTCCTTATTCAAAATGTAACTAGGTACTTAACACTGAATGAACCTTTAAAATATTGATCAATAAGACATTTAACAGCAAAATGTGTCCAGACGACCAGACTGCACCAAAATGGAATGAAAAATTTTTAAAGTGTTGGAAAGAGCAAAATACTGGATGGATGGAAACAATCAATATGATTGTTTTACACTCTCTGTCAATAGGTTGTGGCGTTGTTAATTCTTTAAACAGAAAAATACTTTCAAATCCCAGATAGGTACCCCGATTGTATTTCAAATATTATTTGGTTGTCTTAACTTAGATTCAACCTAGCAATCACTAATTCTATTTGAGTTTCTCTTATATTAAGCACATTAAATACCAATTGGACCGAATATCCGGCCATGATCGGTTCGGTCCAGTCTCACAAAGCCCCGGGCGATGGATATCTTGCGAAGGATCCTATTTCCGGCTTGATGCTTTTAAACTATATCAATAATTCAATGAACCTGATATCGGATGCGATACGAATATCTATAGGATCTTACGATGCATAGTTTTGAATAAATAAATAACTGTTCATAATAGCATATAAAAATAAAATAAGATGACAACGTACTAATAATGTATAAAAGGAAGGAGTGGAGGAGTTTTTTCTTAGGATCGTAGCATGTGGTTTTCTGTAGTTTCTGCCTATGTGTATGTGTAATATATAAAAATCTATATAAAAAGCACAGGTGGTCTATATGATTTTCTGTAACAAAATTTTAATGTTTGTTTGTTTTTTTGAAGCAAAACATTTTGATTTTTAGTAACTTGATTCATCAAGAAAATTGTATGTAGGTTTTTGTTTGTCTCTCTTTCAAGTTATGTTTAACCACTTAATTAAATTAGAACGTGGAATCGTGCAATTCATTTTGCTACGGCCACAAGAAGTCTCCATTTGTCAAATTAAACGAACCGCCTAAATTCTTCGAACACTCTCAATAATGTACGCACGCATTCGTTACATGTGTTCTTAGTCGAAATAATTGTAAACATCTTGTGACTACCTCATTAATATTAATTCCTTCCAACTCATGTCTTATTCATTGAGCGGCATCCACTTTATCTTTGAAGAGTTGGCTTACTTGTTTCACTTTGAATACAACTCAGTTTAAACTAGGTTTCAGAAGTGATAGCTTAGTTAAGGCAGCTAGCTTACTTAGTGTACTGATGGTCTGATGGCATTTTACAAGCATTTCTGCTGATAAATTAAATACATTTCTGTCTGTGTCAAAAGAAGTCTTCTAAAAAATAAAAATAAATCACTACTTACTGTTTTTAAAATGTATGTCAGTAGTAGGTATGAGGTAAAAACAGTATTAACTTATAGGACAGTATCCGGGTTATTGCAGTCCAAGCCAACCCAACACAAATAGGCTGGCTGCACATCAGTCGCGGTGGGAAGATAAATTAAACAGTTTTTACAAAAAGAAACGGGCGGATAATTCCAACGCACGCAAGACAAAACGCGATACTGGGAATACCTACTTACAATCGCAAATCAATGTAATAATATTTAGGCTCATGATAGAAGACATGGGATTATTTTCAACCACAAAAAAATCCTGCAGATTTTGAAAATGATAAACAAATAAGATATTGTATCGATCAAAACCGAAAATCCAGAAAACAAATACAGCAAGTACAGATATACAAACTTATTTGTGTTTTGTATATTATGAGTAAATTTAAATTTGAAAGGTAGTTTGTTTAGAATACGTTTTTTTGATTTTTTTTGTACACCGTGACATGTCTTTGATACCTTAAGATTGTTATAATATACTATTTACTTTCTCCAACTAAAATCGGGTTTATCTTCTTCCATAACTCTCCTACATTGGTTATGGGCCCAAGTGCCTATATACGGCACGAGAAAATAAATCGTATGTAGAGAACATAATAAAAAATCCAGATTGTAAAGTCGATAAGAGACGGAGTAGCTGATCAAATAACGAGGTGCGATGACGAACATCATCATGCGAATCGAGCCCTTGGGCAAAGACAACTACGACAGTTGGAGAATCAAGGTACAGGCTATTTTAATAAAAAAGTGATGGATGGAGGTACGTTAATGCAAACTGAAACCAGCCGAGCCACTACAGGCTGAGAAATGGGAAGTGGAAGACGAAAAGGCGAAAGCAGACATAATTCTTTCTAAGAGTGGGAGCGAACTAAGACATATTAGGAGCTGTATCACATCTAGAGAAGTGTGGCTGAAACTGGAGTCTATTTATGCTTCTAAAGGGCCTGCTAAGAAGGCGACACTTTTGAAACGGTTAATTTTGCACAAAATGACAGAAGCTGGAAATGTTCACGAACATTTGAATACCTTTTTCGACGCTGTTGATAAGCTAGGAGAAATGGGTATACAGATCAACGATGATTTTGAGGACATGGAGATGGTACATGGAGTTACCAGAACTATTGACAGAAAGTTTAGTTAAACTTATGAATCGAGAGGGAGAAGATCCAATGGTCAAGGAGAGCGCGCGCAGACCATGCCCATGAAATCGGATAGTGGTTACGATTCATGCTTATTGCGAAAATCATTGTATGGTTTGAAGCAGGCTGGACGTCAATGAAATCTCAAACTCAACATGAATATGGGGTTGAAGCAGAGTCTGAATGAACCGTGTCTGTATTTTAAACAAAATGGGAATATTTATTTATTTGTATTGGTGTACGTCGACGATATTTTGGTCGCAAGTCAAGAAAAAGGTTTGATCACGGAATTTAAAAATGAATTGTCAAAAGACTTGAAAGACTATGGTTAAGCAAAATATATGTTAGGCATAGATATTCAAAGAAATGACAAAGACTATGGTCAAGCAAAATATATGTTAGGCATTATTCGCATGATGATGTTCGTCATCGCACCTCGTTATTTGATCAGCTACTCCGTCTCTTATCGACTTTACAATCTGGATTTTTTATTATGCTCTCTACATACGATTTATATTCAAAGAAATGACAATGTCATTAGTCACAACAAAATTATGTCAACAATTTGTTGAAACGTTTTTGCATGGAAAATTGGAATAAATGTGCGACTCGTATGGAGATAAATTCCAAACGTAAGGAAGAAGAAAAATGTGGTGATGAGAGCAGCGAGGCATGGCCTTATCGAGAGCTGATAGGCTGTTTGAATTACCTAGCGAATGCAACTAGATTGCTAATGCGGTAAGTAAACTTAGCTAGAAAGTGACGAATCCTGAAAAATCCGAATAGAAATCAGCGAAACGTATGTTGCGTTATTTGAAGGGTCGATCCAATACAGTCTCGTATACAAGAGAACTGGCGAATGTGTGCAGGGTTATTCAGATGCTGATTGGGGGAATTGATTATTAGACAGACGATCTTATTCTTGTTATGCATTTATTTTAGGTGGTTGTTGTATACCTTGGCAGTCTCTAGCGTAGCTACATCAACGTGTGAGGCAGAGTATGTCAGCCTGTCGAAGAGTCTGAAGGAGGCTGTGTATCTCAATAGCTTGTTGAAGGAACTAGGAATCGTGAGATACGCTCGAGTGATTGTTCATGTCGACCAGGACCCTTCGCTCAGGACCCTGTGTTTCATGCACGTAGCAAACACATTGATAAGGTATCATTGTGTTGGTCTCTCTATTTGTTTTTTAGGGGGCTGGAAGAGCTGAATAGGAGTTCAAGATTTACATAAAAGGGAGGTTTTGAGGGATACGAACGATATTGAGTTGAGACATGTACCCACTGAATCCATGTTAGTAGCTGATGTGCTTACTAAGCCGTTATTTAGTGTTAAACATCATAAATGTTTAGATGGCTTAGGTGTCAATGCCAGCTGAGTTTTCTTTTGGATATCTTTAAACTTAAATGTATAGGGGCGTGTTGGATATACAAACTATTTTTTATGTATTTGTGTTTTGTATATTGTGAGTAAATTTAAATTTGAAAGTTAGTTTGTTTGGAATACGTTTTTTGACTTTTTTGGTACACCGTGACTTGTCTTTGATACCGTAAGATTGTTATATTATACTGTGTATTTTCTCCAACTAAAATCTGGTTTATCTTCTCCTTCCACTCTCCTACACTATGATGCTTAGTTGTCTTTGTTTATATTTGACACAAGGAAACCCAAAAGGAAGAGTATTTTTTTTTTCACTTTTTAGTAAATTATTGGACACAAATTTATCAGAACATAGAAAGCAGAAATATTATTTTTAAGTAAATAAAAATTTTGAAGTAAATAAAAACAACATTTTCAGAAATGATAATCAGGAGAAAAGCATTTCGAAGTAGTTAAAGAGTGAAGCGATACCGTACGCCTGGGCAGCTTTTGACTTTTGACTTTCAGCGCAAGTCCGATCCTGCATGGAGTATTTATTTATTTATTTATTTATTTAGGGACAACAAACAGCAGTGTAATACTAAGTAAACATAGGTTAGAGCTTAATAATAGAGGTAACAAATACACTACTCACAACGTTATCCACATATTGCTAAACAGATCTAGGTACTAGTTGTTAGAATGAACGATATCAAAATAAACAGAATAAAAGTAAACATTACTTAATTAGTAGGGTTCTGATCACTTAATATAGTAATAATTTCTTTTCTAAATATAGCCTTGCTGAGAAACATAATATCAGATGAGCCAAACTGCCTATTATAGGTGTCAACCAATCGACGCAGCGGTAAGCGTACGCCTGAGTTGGTTCTACAAAAAGTAGTAGCATTTAACGTATTGCAGCCACCTTTGGGATGGCTCCGCTTAATACCAACTTGCTGCGCTTGACTCAGTGGAACGCAGAGCTAAGAGGCTCATTAGTGACGTAAAACTGGTAGATGCCAAGCTTAACAGCTTGGCTCATATTGCCCGCAAGGTTACCTGCTTGTCGGTTTTCTATCGACTGTACTTCGGTGAGTGTGCTCAGGATCTCCACATCCTCATTCCACCGGCCGCCTTCTACCATCGGACATCTACGTAGTCAAAGTTTTGTCACATATGGAAAGTTAAATAACTGACACAATGAGTTACGCACTACAACGATTTATACATCAAATGAAAGGGTATAAAATACAGATTTACACCACATTAAAATTATTCATAATGTTCTCCTCTGGCTTCGATTCAAGCCTTCAATCTGCAAGGCCAGTCATCAATCGAAGCACGCACGACGTTCACGTCAATATCGGCGACTGTTTTAACAGGGATGCTTTAAGTGACTCCAAGTTGCGATGGGGTTTAGCGCAGACCTTCTCCTCTAAGTGCTGCCATATTTTGTGATCCAAGGGATTCAAGTCTGGACTGGATGAGGGCCAACCCTCATGCCTGATAAAGTCGATTCCACGGGCCGTGGAGCCAGTTTTGGGTACTTTTCGCCTTATGAGCCGGCGCAGAATCCTACTGGAATACCCAGTGCTTGTTTTCGAACATTTTTTTGTGAAAGAGGTTCCACAATGTTTGTTAGGACTGTGTTTTGATATACAAGGGCACTGGTATTCACTCCTTTTTCACAAAAAAAAACACCTCCGTTGGACCCAAATAGGACACCCCAAGCCAAACCATGAATGCCAAAGGGTGATGACCACGCTGAACACGTTGCACACGTCTGCTCACTTCTTCACTAGAGTGTGCATACACTATCATTTTGTTGAAACTCTCCTCAAAATTAAAATTTTTTTCGTCTGAAAAAAGTATTTCGCGGTATTTTTTTCCCGCGTACCGTAACAAAACCCGGCTTCCTTCAAATATGATTTTCCTCAGCCGTGCATTAAGAAGATGTGCTGTTTTTTTTTTTCTATTAGCACGCACTCCTAGGTCTTCATTTAACACCCTTTTAACAGTAGTTCTGCTTAGTCCCATCTGCAGAGCCAACATTTTTTGCTTGCGGACAATATTTCGTTGGATTCGCGCCTTCACTGCTTTGATGACCGCTGGAGTCCGAACAGTACGAGGTCGACCGCTCCTTTGTTTATCTTCTAACCTTGAATCTTTCATGAATCCTTTGATAATACGATAAGTAAATCTCAGTGGAATTTTCAAATTTTTTAGCAGTTTGAAAATCTCAGTGGGCGCGTGACCGACCGCAACGATGCAATGCAATTACTGCGACTCTGTCTTCTATGCGCGTCCACTCCATTTTAGAAAATGAACAAAATTCCAGAAGCCCTTTGTTTTTATTTTCTTTAAATATTCAAATTTCGAATGCCCATAATATTTTCCGCGGCTTGCATTCTAAATTCGAAATTACCTATGTGACAGAACTTATGGCCCGACTACGTAGACGCACTGAAAGTTACCATCCATACCTAGTTAGTTGCCATTCCACCAATTCAAACTAACGCACTGAAAGTTACCCCATCCATACCTAGTTAGTGGCCATTCCACCAATTCAAACTAAGCACTTCCAAACATCCTTCATACTGCGCATGGCAAAAGAGTGAAACTACCTGCGTCTGTGTTCCCGAACGCATAGAACCAGAATCTCTTGAGCAGGCTTCTTCTGGGTAAGCTCACTCCATCGTAGAGACTGTCTTGTCACCTCTGTAGACTATATTCAAGATCAAACCCATCTAAAATAAAAATAGAGTTAATATTTCCGTCGTTGTTGTTCGCATAGACTCCTTAATGATTTTTCCGGTCCAAAAATTTGGTACAAATTGTACCCTCGAAAATATGAGTTGAACTCATACCTGGCTTTCATTTAGCATCGCCGCGTATAGACGGCCTAAATGCGACGAAATTTTTTCAGTCAAAAGCTTAATTTGAATAGGACTGAATGTGAGACTCGTTAGCGGTGGGCACGAGTGCGCCCCGTCCTATCTAGGTGCCGCAGTTAGCGGAACGGATTTGAGATAGTAAGAGTACTTTCATCCGTTGTTATCTGAGCATAAGAGCGTAAATCCCGCGCGGGCTGGCAACGTAGCATTGCTACAGGTTTTTCGTGATTATTTTAATATATTTACATCAAATTACTGTTTTTTGTATAAATGCTATTTTTTATAGTTATTTTGGTATTTACTCATAAAAAATTGTATTTCAGACAATATTGTCAATTTTTATGAGTAAACTAGCTTTTGCCAGCGGCTTCGCCCGCGTGTATGCCGGAAATTATCCCACGGGAAACCTTCTACCGGGATGAAAAGTATCCTATGTCTTAATCCAGGTTATAAACTATCTGAATACCAAATTTCATCCAAATCTGTTCAGCCGTTTTTGCGTGATTGAGTAACAAACATCCAAACTTTCACATTTATAATATTAGTAGGATACCGAAATCTTAAGCTTAGGTATAACAATTTTCGATATTTAAATTTTACCCGTAAGTATTTTAATTTTTGACGTTCCCTTTTTACGACTTGACAAAATATATCAGGATTTCTTTATTATATATAAATTTAATATGAATAAAGTTACTTGTGTTACTTAGGGTTTTACCCTCCGGAGTAAATTCACTAAATTATGGTGAAACCCGCATCAAAATCCGTTGCTTGTTTGGAAAAATGACGCGGTCACACAGACGGACACGACAAGTGAGTTTAATTTAAAATACATAAATATGTTCACTTTATATCCCTGATCTACGTAAATACGTAATATAGGTCCTAAAAGGATATTTTTTTCTATTAATTACAGTTTTAACAACGTTGTTTTTATTTTTAATGTTTCGCGACGCTTTCAGTGCAACCTAATACTTATACCGAAACTGGTTCTGATTCATGCTGGTTCATGTTCCCTTAATGAAATCAAGGAAATTAAATGTCTGTGCAGCCTGCAAAGTTCGTTAACTTAGACTACATATCTACCTACGTTTGCTGGCGGTGATAATAAAAATAAGCAAGTTATTGCTGACTGCAGAATTTTAACCGATTTAAGGTTACAGAATTCTTCGAAGATAAAGAAGGTACAGGGGATTTAGGAAAATTCAAGTCACATTGTGTTTGTATTACACAATGCTATTAAAGTAAATTTGGGTATCGTATTTTTACATACAGTATGAAATATACGTAACCAATCAAACCAAATCAATGAGAGCTCAACTTTCTCCTAATTAGTGCGACCTCGCAAAGAGTTACTTTAGAAATGTAATTTGGAATAAGAAATGATAAAAAAAACGTGTGTGGTCGGGGGGACCTCCGTCAGAAGTTCCTTCTCACGTATTATTAAAAAATAATGGAATGAGAAATCCAAAATATTATTGTTTTGAAAGATAATTTTGACGACCGACTTAATACAGTGAGAGAAAAATAATTCTTTTTTAACTAAAAAGTGTAAAATAATTAAGAAAATCAAAAAGCTGCACAAAAAGTGATTTTATTGGGTTGGCTAATAAGTAATGAGTGACATACAACTATTTTATTTATATTTATTTATTAAATGAATAATTGTTAATCATTAATAATATATTCACCGTTGTTTTCTACTACCATTCGCCATCGATCTGGCAAAGAGTGAATGGCGTCCGCATAGAACTTCGTTGGTTTTGAATTGAAGAAGTCATCTATGTATTGTTTCAAGTGTGGTTCATCGTCAAAGCTTTTTTCCCGTAAATTATTACTAAGTGATCGGAACAAGCTGAAATCAGTTGGTGCTAAGTCTAAAGATATGGAGGGTGGGGTATTATTTCCCAATTAAGCTCCAATAGTTTTAGCCTGGTACTCTTAGCAATATGCGGCCGGGCATTGTCGTGCAGGAAAAATATTTTTTCGTGTTGTGGACGTTTGCGATGGATGTCAAGCTTCAGATTTTCGAGTTGATCACAATATACTGTTGCTGTAATCGTAGTATTAGTAGGAAGGAATTCCCAGCTTATTACTCCATGTATATCCCACCAGACAGAAAGCATTACCTTGCGAGGATGAAGATCACCTTTTGACGTTGGTTTTCCCTGTTCTTCACATCCCAGCCACTGGCATTTGCGTGTGTGATTAACATAGAGAACTCACTTTTCATCTCCAAGATAAAAGTTGTACACGAATCTCAGCTCGGTAGGTCAGCTGATCTTTACTTAATTGATGGGGTACCCCAAACACTATATTTGTAAGTCTTTCCCAAACCATGTAAATGATTTTCTATGGTGCCATGAGAGCACTCGAGCTGAACCAGCCAAATCGCGTGTAGTTCTTCGAGGATCTTCTTCGATTAATAGTTTAAATTAATCGATATCTATTTCCACGGGGCGCCCAGACCTTGGTTGATCGGTTAAGGGAAAATAGTTATTGCGGAACGGTTGGAACCAGCGCTTTGATGATGCTTCGGAGACTGCATCGTGAGGTATTCTTTGACATATATTACGTGTAGCTTCTGCAGCAGAATGCCCATATTGTAACTCATATAATAAACAATGTCGTACGTGGGTTTTAATATCACTCATTTCTTTGTGAACTTTAACGCACTAACAGCCAAACTATCAATAACGCGCATGAGCGCGACTCGCTCTTTATATACCCTCTGCTACAGAACGTTCTCGAACCTTTCCGAAAATTCTAGAAATTATAAACTAAAACGCTCATTACTTATTAGCCAACCTGATAAAAAGATGGAAACAAGTTGACATATCATCTCACGCAGTCGGAGGCAATATAAATAAGTCTTGTTAAATTTAAGAAGACCGACTGCATGAGATTGTTTAGAGACAAAATTATTTGTATGCCATGGAAATCGTACGCATGTATATGATTCTTGAATGTAACGCGCTTTATGGCATGCGTTTTTTTGCTCTTGAACGTTCCAGCATCGTGTAAATGGGGCTTTATTATATGTCTTATTTGTTAAATCGAGTTAGTAGTTGTTATTTCCGTTGATAAGTTGAGAAATGGTCCAAGAGATTTATGTGATAACAATAATTTATGCTAATGTAAAAAGGTGTTAATAAAATACAAAAAAAAACGGCCATGGAGTTTCTTGTCGTTCTTCACCATGAAGACCTAATTTTGGACCGGACAACCAGTTTTCTCATTAGCGTATTTAACCGACAAGTCGTGTAAAGTTCACTCATCCTATATACAAATGGGAGGATCCTCCGACAAGTGTTTTGTGTCTGGTGGGCTACTGTCCGACGATTGATATATGCCAATCGCGCGGTAAACTATGCTTGCGCGATGCAGGATTTGTGTGACGTCAAATCTTTGATACATAGTTCGCATGTGCCGTTGTAGTTGCCGGCCACAAGCCTTATTGAAATAAATGCCTGGTGGTGTTGTCTCTGTTTTTTTTTTCTCTTCATAAAATCATTTCCCTACATACCATTTATACATACTTTTATACACAGTAAACAACTAGTAATCATTCAGACCAGAGATCGGATATTCGGATGCATATTTACCTAAAGTTGTGGTTGTTGCCTATAATGGAATGCACTTTTGTATCGAAAAAATCCCGGGAATCTGGGATCGACTAATTTAGTTCTGATTAAAGAATCGACTGTATATTTATTTACGTTCAGGTGACTCATGAGCAGTTTCACCAGATTCGTAATTTATCTGGTTCTCGATTTACCAGATTATCAACAGTCTGAAGAAGATGAGTCTGACCGTCGACGGTTTGCAGTGGAGTGTTAAGAGTTTTAATGGTAAGTAACTTGGGTCATCGTCAGAAGCAGGTGAAAAATCACGTGGAGATGCACGACTGGAGATAGATGACCTGTAATTTCTTCTTTCTGCATGACGTTGCTCATTTGGAGGTATGTTTTCATCTACAAAGTTATAATTTAATATAAGTAATAATTTAAAATAACACAAGAAGTAAAAAAGATGCATCTCTTAACTAATGCAGTAATAATCTTAGCGGGTGACTAGGAGAGGAGCAAGGAGATGACAATGATTTTTTTTTAGTTACTGAACAGGTTATTGGATCTAATAGTGGTAAGTAGTGTATTCTGAATAGCATTCTTAGTTTGATATTATAAGGTAAAGAATCTAATACTATTTTAGACAACGTAATAAGTAACCTGTTCTGCTTCCTGGTGATCTTTAGGTGTAATTTCTTGAGAAGACAATATTATATCCGAGATTGTGGCTAGAAATATCTTCACTTGCATTCTTATTAACGTTGTCTTCAGGTGTAATTTCTTGAGAACACACAAAATCAATTCGGAGATTGTGACTAGAAATATTTGCATTGTGGTTAACGTCGTCTTCATTGCGACTTAATTCACAATGATTATTGGAGGTCTGGTGTGTCGTTGGTTTATTATTTGCGCTTTCTAAATGGACAGATTTAGTCTGAATACCATGACAAGTCCTTTTTTCATATTCTTCTCTATAATCTAGTGTGTCCTCAAACAATCACAACAAACAAACAACAACAAGTTTATTGATTCTAGCATTTCGTAAAGACATAAATAAGCAAATTCAATTGAAATAAGCAAAACCAATGTTTAAATAATAATTATCCCAATTAATAACGACTCCCAGAATTCTTACTTGGTCTCGTGTTATTGTTATAGTGTTATTTTGCATGCTATTTTATAGATCAATGACATCAAAGAAAAAATGTCATTAATACTTTCTGAGTAGGAACTAAAAACAAAAATTAAGATAGACATCAATCAAATTAAGCCTTGACTTATTTAACATGCAATTAAATACTTTGCGTTTGATAATAAGATTAACGGCATTAAACAAGTGCTACTGTTTTCCTTTACCTTCAAATACGAATGTTTCATTTTTACTAATTATTAGAGTGACACTAATGACATCATTACTACGCAAATAAATCCGAACCATCTGTTATGATTAAAGGGAGAATGACACTAAAAAAATAATGACATTCTGAATCAAGCATCAACTCAAATACTACAAATTCTGTAACACGGAAGAGTAACCCTAAATAAAACATGGCACTATCTCGTTCCAATTGAATACAAACTCTGTTTGGCATAGAGTGACACTAAACAATGAATGACATCATTTCTTCACAATTGAATACGAACCCTCCCGTTATGCTTAAAGGAAGAATGACACTAAAAAAATAATGACATTCTGAATCAATCATCAAATCAAATACTTCAAATTCTGTAACACGAAGAGTGACCCTAAATAAAAAAAAATGTCAGTATCTCGTTCCAATTGAATACAAACCCTCTGTTTGGCATAATGAAAGAATGACACTAAAAATAATGACATTTTGAATCAATCATCAGCAGAAAGTTAGTAATTTTTATATAAATATTTTTTTATTTTTATCAATTAAAATATGCACCCATGCTATCGATGCATCTCTGCCAGCGCAGTGGTAACATTTTTCAATGAATAATATCAATTTAATAGGTAATTATTAAGAACACATTTCTATTGTGTTTTCTAATGAACTCAGCAAAAAAAGTATGACCTGTTTTTGATATTTTTGAAATAAATACCGGCGCGTTCCTGTCCTCTGTCCACACTGAAAAGTTGACCGAGAAACCTTTAGCCCCTCTTTGGTTGACTCTGAAGTGCTGTGCCTGACCGACGCGGTAAACTTTTGTTTTTGTTCAAAAATTTAAATTTTTGTTTTCTTGAAGATTGTCTATCTTGCTTGTCTGGGGCTGGTACAATAAGATGGTAACTTGTTAGATTTTGGAAAAACCAAAATCTACATAGATAAATAATAACACCGAACTTTTTTACATTAAACAGTGGAGCGTTTTACATAAATCGCTTTCGTTCGAAACTTCGACTTACTCTGAGTGCCATGCATCGAAATTGAAATAATGAAGCTGATTGCAGCAAGTTGCTTTGATTAAAGGTTGGATTAGTAGCACCTGACTAGGCATGTTTGTTGGATCGTCTTACGTTCAACTTCGGTCTAGAACTAGCTCGGTCTGATCAGCTGATTAGTGAGGTTATATCTACAGATTTAACCGTATAGTTTACAAGCGCCTCCGATTGGATCTGAACATACGAACTTCCATCGGCTCGGTGTGTCGTCCAATTTGGACCCCAAAATGATGACACGTTATCCAAATTGATTATATAGATATTTAACAACTCGTGTGTGCAAAATCAAAAGAGTTGGATAAAAAGCTCATTTACGTTTATAAAATCTAAATGCGTAAATGCGATATTCGCCACTTTGGTGGTAGTCAAGGCTAAAAACGAAAATAATGAGGATTTCGGACATCCAAAGACAAAGAAAGTGAAACACAAAGAAAGTGATTGATACGATATTTAATTACTTGGCGAGTTCATCCATAGTTAACAAATTAGTGGTGGTAGTTAAATTTATTAGGGTTCATTTTATTTATCTATAATTTATAACTATTTACATCATGTACAAAATTATATTACTACTTAACTAACTGTATATACAAATAAATACAAAAACTAGGAATTTTAGGCGTCGAAGTACTCGTCCGCATCGCTGTCATCCGGAAACGTGCATAGAAGACTGGCACAGCATTGCCACGTTGAATGGCAATGCTAATTCTTTGACCAAAGAAAGAGCCAGCCCTCTAGTCATGTGAAGTGTCACTCAGTCGGCGAGAAATTTAAATTTATTGATATCCAAAGTACAAACTTGCATGTTTACATCTTTATTTTTCACAAATATCACACACATATTTAGATACGATTTAAAATGTGACAAATACATATCAATCAAAATATTATAAACAACATGCAGCCAAAATAAGAAAAAGTACGTAACTTACTGTAAAATATTGAGGAATTGTGTCATAAATACGCAAAATAGGAAAAATAACAAATATATAGAAAAAGCCGAAAATAAATGTAAAGCAACGTGGAAAATAATCAATGATAGACTGAAAGATAATCACCAATCGAACGAAATTAGGGAAATTTTAAACGGTGAACAAACGATAAAGAATGGTGCCGATATTGCTACACATTTTAATGATTTTTTTATAAATATTGCTAAACCAAATATGGATACACAGTCTACAAATAAACCAAATTGTGAGATAAGGGTTGCAAACTCTATCTTTCTGAAACCTGTAGATTCTGCTGAAATTTATAAATTAGTAATGGGGTTGAGAAATACAAATTCGGCGGGGTACGATGGCATTACAACTAAAATATTGAAAGAAAACATCTTGCCATTATTAAAACCATTGAACTACTTAATAAACTTATCCATGGAAAAAGGTATCTTTCCTAAAGCACTCAAACTATCAGTTGTAATACCACTCCATAAAAAGGGCTCGAGATTGGAGGCAGGAAACTATAGACCGATTACTTTAATTCCAATCTTCTCCAAGATATTCGAGAAAGTAATGAGCATAAGACTGACTAAGTTTTATGAAAAAAATGATATTTTATGCCAACAGCAAAACGGTTTTATTAAAAATAAGTCCACCACTTTAGCAGGTTATAAATTAGTCAAAGAAATTCTCAGTGCTTTAGACAGAAAACAGGTTCCAATAGCTGTTTTCCTCGATATGAGTAAAGCTTTCGATATGGTATGTCACGAAAAGCTACTTTATAAACTTGAACAGTACGGCATAAGAGGCCCAGCCTACAATTGGTTTGATACCTACCTTAAGGGTCGAAAACAGTGCACAGATATAGTTAAAATGTGCCCAAAAACTAACTCCTACGTAACATATAGGTCTAAATACAAAGTTAACAAAAGTGGCGTACCACAAGGGACTGGAATCTCTCCATTGTTATTCATAACATACATCAACTCCCTGCCTAATTCAACGGACCAATACACCATTTTGTTCGCAGACGACACCACTATTTTGACCAAAGAGGACACTTTTGAAAAAGCAGAGAACGCCACAAATAGGGCTCTAGGAAATATACATGACTGGTTAAATCAAAATAATTTACAAATAAATACAGATAAAACCAAATTTATGACATTTAGTACGTATAATACCAAATCTAAATCTAATGACACAGTTGACATAAAAATAAAATACAATAATAATGACATTGAAGAAGTAAATAATATTAAATTTTTAGGTATACATTTTGACAAATTTTGCAATTGGAAATCACATATAGATATAGTATGTAAAAAAATAAATAAATTTATTTATGCACTGAGAAGAATTAAAAAGTTAACAAATGTTAAAACAGCCCTACTGGTATACCACAGTCACGTATGCTCTGTTTTGAGATATGGGATAATCATCTGGGGAAACTCCACGGATGCACAAAGAGCATTTATAGCTCAAAAAAAATGTCTCAGGGCGATTTATAATCTAAACTGGACGGACTCCTGCAAACCAGTTTTTACAAATAACAGGATACTTACATTTCCATCACTATACATTTTTGAAATGTGTAAATTCGTTCGAAATCATTCATCGCTCTTTGAAAAGGATGCTAACGCCCTCTCAAAAAGGAAAATTCGGCAAAAGCCGCTAGTAGTGCCGCGAAATCGTCTTAGGCTGTGTGAAAAAAATTGCTACGCGATGGCAGTTAAGCTATTCAATAACCTTCCGGATTCAATAAGAACACTTAATGATTTAGAATTTAGTAGAACACTTTTTCGTTGGCTATGTGGCAGATGTTTTTATTCGATTGATGATTTTATAAATTTGAAATCTTTCTGATATTTCATAAGTCATAATTATAAGTTTATTAAATAAGTATATTGATCGTGCTCTTAAATGTACTCAATTACTACCTACGTATTATGGTTTTATTTTATTATCATATTGAACCATTATGACATTTAAATAAAAATAAATATTTATTAAAAGACATACCTATTAAATATAAAAATAAATTGCACTTAAATTAATAAAATTTTAACTGAGGTATATATCAGTCACAATATGAAATTAATTGACTGTTTAATAAGATAACGCTGACATTATTTTTTGTTGTTTGACTGGCCTGTTGGTCTAGTGGTTAGTGGCCCTGACTGCTATGCCGGAGGTTGTGGGTTCGATTCCCACCCAGGACAAATGTTTGTGTGATGAGCATGATCATTTGTTCTGTGTCTGGGTGTAATTTATCTATATATGTATGTATTTAGAAATATATAAGTATGTTTATCAGTTGTCTAGTACTCATAACACAAGCTCTGCTTAGCTTGAGGCTAGATGGCGTTGTGTGATAGTTGTGGAATATTATATTATTATTATTATTATTATTATTATATTTTTTAATTATGTATGTAATGCATGTTTAAATATGTATTGTTTTGACCCAATTGTCACTAAATATTTGCACGACTTGATGTATGTCGAATATAGTGAAACTCTAAAATTATCGTCACCATGTATAACCTATATTCTAGCAAATAAAGCATTCATTCATTCAACATGAAAATGCCCGGATCTTAATGTACAAACAGTACCAATAACATGTAACACGTCTGTCTCAATTTGTGTCCAAAATGTGCCGACTATTGCTTTTTTATTTAATTTTTATGATGTGAAAAATGTGCAAAAAGCGAAGCGATCATGCCAAACGGGTAAAACTAGCAGTAGTGCGCTATATTTCGCCGCAAAGAAAGAAGACTGACGCCTCTTGAATTTTTTCAGGGTTCCGTATCTCAAAAGGAAAAAACGGAATTCTTATAGGATCACTCGGGTGTCTGTCTGTCTGTCTGTCCGTCTGTCACAGTCAATTTGTTCCGAATCTAATGGACCGATTAAGTTTGAAATTTGGTACACGTATGTATTTCTGTGACCCAAAAACGAACCTGTAACGTAAATAAATGAATTTTGAATATATTTTAGGGGGCAAACAAGAAAATTTAAAAAAAAGTTTTGCTAACTGTACCGTGTGACAAATCAAATGAAAGGGCTTACTGTGAGGGTCTCAAATATATATTTTTTTTTATAATTTTAAAGTTATTTAAGAAAATACACAAACATTGACTATTTTCCCCCACCCCTTTTCTCCGAAAGTATTGAACCTGATTTTTTTAAATACAAAAAAAAAAATAGGTACACCTACAGATTACAGGAAAGCTTATAAGAAGTCTATGGTCTCAAAACAACATGGTAAATCTCTCAATATTGTGCATACAAACTTACATTTGCAGTTGGAATGTATGGGAGAACATGTTTTTCAACTACAATGTTAAGTTTGTTCTTTTGAGATTCATCCCAACTACGGAACCCTTCATTGTGCGTAGTACGACACGCACTTGGCCGGTATTTTTATCGGCTCGATATTTAATTTTAATGATGTGCAAAAGCAGATAGATACTGATTCTGGTAGATTTAAGTACTAACAAAGTTGTTTGTATACTAACCCAAATGAACTAATGGTCTGAAATAAATGATTTTAATTGATTTATTTAAAAGCGATTATGCCAATGTTTTTTTTTAACTTTAAGAATAAAAAAAATATTTTGTTTTTGTTTTTTAAAACATGTTTTTGATGCGCAAACGCGATGCGATTATGCAAAACGGTAAGACTAGCAGTAGTGCACTAGATTTCACTGCAAAGAAAAGATGGTGAGTGACCCTTCTGAAAATGTATTTTTTTTAGTGTGAACAATATGAGAAATCGATACTTGGGAAAAAAGATTGCTGTAAGCATTAAATACAACTAATCATTATTTATAATAATTATTTAAGCTTTTCTAATATAATTTTAATAGTTTTCGGACAAAATTAAAACCGACAAACATTTTCTACCAAAGTTGGTAGCCTGCAAAAGTTGGAGTTACCAAAATCATATTGAAGCAAAATGAATGATGCCAATGCGCAAAATATTATATTAAATTGCAATGAGGAAACAAACTAGCCAGTAGTGGTGATGGTCAGTGCTAATACTGTCATGTAAATGATGATATGATGAAGAGTTACACTTTGTTACTACTAGGGCACTAGCACATATTTGACAGAGAGACGCAGATTTAGACATTTAAGATAATAATAACATTTAACTAAAATTTCATAATGACCACTATAATTATTGAATAGCATCATGTTCCCCCCCCACTCCGCCAGGGACACAACTTGAAATATGACGCACTGTAATTTCAAAGCTTCAATATTAGGAGTAATCAATTCCCGAACTGTGATGAGCAAAGCATTGTCTTACAAACATACTTATATTTAAATATTTGGGCGAAAGAAAATGAAAAGATAAAGAAAAAGAAAAGATTACCCCCGCGAATCATAAATAAAAATAAATAAATAAATTTACAGACTATTAAGGAACTATTGATTCACCGTCGCTGCTCGCACTTATAAACTTCGTGCTCTTCAAGAATCCCATGTAAACCCACTTCGTCCTCCACAGAGAAGAACGGTGTTGGGATTTAACTCTCCATGCGTTAGGTTCTGTAGGGTTTTGAATAGTTGCAGCGATCTAATCGATTTCCACTTTGATTCTCTGACTAAGCAGAAATCTAAAATCTTGAGTTGTACACATCACAGTTGTTGTAAAGCATTAATTAAATTTGTTCTTAGGTACTTAATTTTTGCAAAAGTACAAAACTAATCTTTATTTATACATAGGCTACATATTTTTTCTTTAGTTTTAAGATGTAATTGGTACACTGTTCGAAGTTTTTAACATGTTATTTTTATGCGCATGATGTTAGTGTGAACAATTGTTGGCGAACCAAATAAATAAATAAATAATGAAGTGAGCAACAATGGTAATACGAGTAAGAACTACAAAATAATGTCGCTGAAAACAGCATGAAAGATCGTCGTCTAACCCCCGGTTTTTCTACGGCTATTCAAATCTTATAATCAACTAACAAACCTGTTAAATTAACAGAACAGTCAAATCAAATTGGGTTGCTGAATTGGCGATTACGATAAAATTAACTAATCAACGATCAATGTCAACTGACTAAAAGAAAATAGATTATGTGTATGACAACATCGTATTCTGCATTCATTTTGATAAATATGCTAATTCATTAAATTTAATCTCAAATCAACAGTGTCAACTGTTGACATTTATAGAAGCCGCATTTTATTGAAAGTTTTAAATGTTTGAGATAACTAGAGATACAAATTTAGAAATTGTTTAAAGTGCTTTTTATTTTATGGCATCGACATCAAGAGGGAAAAACTGCAGAGAACGCGAGAAATGTTCAGTTTTGAGTATAATATACGTAGATAGGTAACTATTGCACGATTTTATGGTTAAATACCTATAAGGTTTCCTACTTTCGATGACTACTTTTTTCTGAAAATAAATGTACCAATTGTAGAATTACGCATTCTACAAAATCTGTTCAGATTTCTTTCATTAAATACTCTTTGACTTGAGCACATATACGAACTATTCTGTTTTTTTTTTCACAACCTTTTTATTAATTTGGAACTCGGAATAGAAAATTTGTCTCGTCTTTTGTGACTTGTGAGTTTCTTATCACTCAGCTTCGGTTTTTTTTCTTGGAAATATTATTTTTATCGTGTTTGATGACAAATTAAATAAATAAATGGAAGTAAATTGAACAGTGACATGGTGAAAAGTTTTTATCTTCTACGACCTAATAACACGAGTGTTCTGGTTTTTTTGGAAGCGAGTTTGAACTCTACTGCTCGGGCGCTTCACCGTTGGGAACGTTTCGATCAGCAGCTAAACGGAATTGTTTAAGCCAGTATTCCGGCTTTCCCGGCAAAGGGAGTAAGTTTTTTTTGTGCGATATGTTTTAGGCGTCCTCAGTCCGATGAATTCGAATTCAGTAGAGTAAGACGCTTAGTTTTCTTAGTTCCCTCTGCGTATTAAAGCATAACCTTATCTGGCCACTTTATAGGAAATTATTAACCAAGAAAAAATCCGGGATTGTATTTTTAATATAAATTTGTGTCCTTTTTTATACTTTTCTACGTTCTTTTTTATTATCCGTGTTCCTTTTTAATCCGTGTTTTGTGTTTTTTTTTTATAAATCAGAAAAAATAAACGTATTTAGTGGTGAATCTTTCCTTTTTTTTATTACCACTATAAGATGCCATTTTATTATACCTTTCCTACGTTCTTTTTGATATTTTTATGTTTATTTCTGAGGGTAGACTAAGTCTCGTATAATAAGTCTCGGTATAATATAGCCGGTAGTTCGTTCGCCTTACGTATTGTTGGTATATATGTGTGCCAATTTTTATCAAAATCCGCTTAGTACGTTTTGCGTGAAAGCGTAACAAACATCCATCGATTCTTACAAACTTGCGCATTTATAATATTAGTGTAGGAAGTAGGATAGTAGGATAGGATTAGTAGAACTGGCGACCCGCCCCGCCTTCGCACGGGTAGTAGAGCTTATAAGCCCACATTTTTTGCATAAGCTTGTTGCGTCGAGTATGAACTAGATATAAATGTAACATATTACCATGTTACATATTTATTATTGTGTGATTTTGTATTTTTAATTACAGGGAATCGCGTGCTTTTCGCTTTGGAGGTGGCTGCATCAAGCGAGTCCGTTCGTCGCGTCGCGTTTTTTTACGAGACCGCTTGAATTTATTTTCTTGCGCGTAGTTTTGAATTTACGACAACTCCTAAAATATTTCTTTAAATTGTATGGTGTAAGGGCTATTATAATGTGTATGAAATGCTTACGGTAACTAACATATTTCTTTGATAATGATAATACTGTGTCCGTCTAAATAGCTTTTGCAAATAACACATGATGTGTGATCTTTTTTTTTTTTTGTTTAAGTTAGAATGGGTATAGTAAGCTAAAAGACAGACATATGACATCGCGGACTTTTTTGTAGACCTATAAAAGAGCAATTTTTATTATATGTCAAACGGACTAGGCAGCGTTTCCAATGAAATCTCCCAGACGACTTGAGTTTTTCATTTTTTCCGACATCTTCAACAATTATCGTCATATTTCAACCAATATTAGATGAAAACCGCACAAAAATCCGTTCAGCAGTTTTTGAGATCATCGCGAACATAACATACAGACAGACGTGGCTCTGTTTTATAATAAGAAGTGATAACTATAAAATATCAAAAAAAAAAAAAAACAAATCACAGGGAACGCAAAGATAATCGCCAAAGCTCGACAGATTAGCTATGTGTTAGCACATTTGACAGCGGCTTAACATGATCTTCAAGCTTAATCGTTTGTTCAGAAACCCAAATTCCAACCCAAGGGATTTTTGGACTAATTTGATTGCTGTGTTAAGTGTACAAAGTACCTACTTAATTAACGTTCGTGCAACTCGTTTTCGACTTAACAAGAGATTTAACATATGATTAGTTAACATTTGAACAGCCGTCGAGAAACCGGGGGTACTCGTATCTGTCAGGCCTCTATATGGTGTTTGAAATGAACACTTCTTCTCTGGTGTTTACACGAGATAAAATAGGCAAAGTTAATAGGCCACAAAGAACATGATGCATTGAAAGCATTGTATCGTCACACATGGGGACTAAATGTGATTGGAAAACATAGAATTCGTACTAGCCAAATCACGGCCTGCACGCACATCATTAGTAAACGGTAACAGTCACTGAACCACACTTGCATATACCTACTTATTAATGATCATATTGTACGTTAGCGTATTGGCCAAGCACATTAGTTCCCAGATGGTGTTGCATCTGCGACAATAGTTAGTGAAAGTGTGCTGTGTGACGTTTGCAAGGCTTTCGACAGTGTTCACCGTGCAAATTAAAAGGACTCTTCCTTGAATGTTCAATCTTTTAAAGACACATACATATTATAATCATCTCGCAGGTCGTGGGTTCGATTCCCATCCAGGACAAACATTTGTGTGCATGAACATGTCTGTTTGTCCCGAGTCTGGTTGTAATTATCTATATAAGTATGTCTTTATAAAAAAAGGAGTGTTTGTATTTTATCAGTTATCTGGTTTCCATAGTACAAGCTCTGCTTAGTTTGGGATCAGATGACCGTGTGTGAAATGTCCCAGGATATTATTATTATTATTAAAATGAAATAATATCACTACAAAATCTCCAAAAGGCTTTCCACCTGAACTGACTTGCGTAAACCAACGAGCTCGACACCAATTTCCATTCCAACATCAGCATGAAAATCCCCAAAAGAAACAGTAGGTAGTACAGAGGTATTTCAGCAAACCCAATTAAAATCGCGCATATAAATAGACAAATTATTTTGACACGCACAATACTGGATTACAAAGTTATTTCGTTCGTTATGATGATATACCAGCTTTTGCGGTAAACCAACGAAACCCGATATATTGAGATCCGGTTCCCTATTTATCTTATTTCAATGGTGCTGTGTGTAGAGTTTGGTAGCCGAATTTAGCGGTTTACTTTTTTGATTGACGCTTCGGGGTAATTTGTTTGTAACGGTGTCATCAGGATAACTGATTTTATTCTAAGAATGAAAATAAAAGAAAAATCAATTCATTGTCCTTTTTGTGAAAATTGCAAAATTAAGGTCAAATAGATAGTTGAATAAATACCGAATTATCCCTCCGTCGCTGTATATATAATATTCACAAAACATAATAGAAAGACATATTGCAAAACATTATATTCTCAAGAAACCATATTCGCCATAAAATTATATTCGCAATTTAGGACATTTATATCTAAGTGTAACATCGGGAATTAAATACATTATCGGTAAATTTTATACTAAATATTAGGTTGGGGAAAAAGTCTTTTCGCATTATAGTATGTATGAACTTGTAATAAAATCTCTTTGGCTATACTATTTGTATCTGGCTGGTTTTGGTATCATTGAAAATTTAAATTTTAAAGAACATAATTCCAAATTCAAATTAGGAAAATGTGTGATTCTCATTTGTTTTTCGTACCGTCAAGATGAGTGAATCTAATGAAGAAATTCGATACATTTTAAAATTTTACTACAAAAAAGAGAAAATGCAACGCAAGCCGCGAAAAAAAATTGCGATGTTTATGGGCCTAGGTGTAGTGTCTGTGAGAGTAGCACAAATTTGGTTTAAGCGTTTTCAATCCGGAAATTTTGATGTCAAAGATGCACGTCGCTCTGGTCGCCCTATTACGGATAAAATGGATGCCATTTTTGAAAAAGTGGAGCAAGATCGGCATATCAGTAATTACTACGTAGCTGAAGAACTGAAAATTGACCACAAAACAGTTTTGGCGCATTTGAAAAAAACTGGGTACACAAAAAAGCTCGACATTTGGGTACCTCACGAGCTCACTGAAAGAAACCTAATGAACCGTGTACTCATTTGTGTTTCTTTATTACGACGTAATGAAACCGAACCATTTTTGAAGAAGCTGATAACTGGTGATGAAAAGTGGATCACGTATGACAAGAACGTGCGAAAAAGGTCGTGGTCAAAGGCCGGTCAGGCTTCACAGACTGTGGCGAAACCCGGGTTAACTCGCAACAAGGTGATGCTGTGTGTGTGGTGGGATTGGAAGGGCATTATTCATTATGAGCTGTTACCACCAGGCAGGACCAGGATACTGCGAACAACTGATGAGATTAAAAGAAAGCGCCCGGAATTAATCAACAGAAGGGGTGTGGTTTTTCATCATGATAACGCTAGACCTCACACATTTTTAGCCACTCAGCAAAAATGAAGAGAGTTTTTGGCTGGGAGGTGTTAATGCATCCGCCGTATAGTCCTGACCTTGCACCTTCAGATTTCCATCCAATTTTCAGGTTAACATCACGAGAGGACTGCCAAAACCACTTGTCGCGGTATTTTGACCAGAAGTCCCAAAATTTCTATAGCAATGGAATCATGTCCCTACCTACAAGATGACAAAAAGTTATCGAACAAAATGGTACCTACATACTTTAGTTAAATGTAAATAAACTATATTAAAAAATGTTTTGAATTTTCTTAAAAAATGCGAAGAAACTTTTTCCCCAACCTATTATATGGAAAATCGTTTCAAGACACAAACACAATATCTATTTATTCTCTATCTGAAAACATGATACTGGTCTAACCATATATTAGCATAACCGTATATTTTCCTTATTTATGTTAATGACAGTAGGTACGTCAAGTTTGATTTATTTCATCTTATTTGCGAGCTCAGTGCATGAAAATGTAGATCAATCCAATTCTAATAACAAAATCAAGTTTTAATAAGTCAAAAGAAATAAACGCGGTGTTACTTCATGGGGAATACAAGTACAATTTTTATTTAAAAAATAAGTTTGGGACAACGAACTAGAGGTGTTCTAAACAACAAGAACGCCGTAACCTCGATAATGTGATTGTCAGAATTTTACCCGTAATGTAATAGATATAATTGTTGACGACTGTAAAAATGAAGTGTGTGCCAATTTTGCATCTCTACACGAAAGATTTGTGAGAAAAATATTTTAAAACACTATTTCAAGGGTCAAGAACATGAAATGTTGGTATTTGCGTCAATATTAACAGCTTTAAAGTAAAAGACTACCTCATAACATAGTGGAAGTTTTCTATGATTCATTTGGCAGGATTATAATGTTTTCAATCCTGATAAGAGTTGCGTGAATATTTAAAAAACTATAAAACCTCTTTATTATCAGCTACATAGCTTGCATGTAGACATGGCACACAGTGAAGAAACAACAATTTAGATTGAACTAACTACAAATGCGATTAAGAACTAACTGTTAAAGAAAGAAAGAAATAAAGATTTTTTTTATATCTGGGAGACGCACAGGAAACAAATAATAAAAAAAGGCCAAGTGCGTGTCGGACCACGCACAATGAAGGTATCCGTAGTTGGGATGATTCATCCCAAGAACAAACTTAACATTGTAGTTGAAAAACATGTTCTCCCATTGAAGAAGAAGACTTTGGTTATAATGAACATGAAGAAAAATTTTAAACTCTTTAGGTTTCTCATACAAGAAATGTAAAACAGACAGATCAGTATTAATGGAAAAATCTATTATAGCAGCGAAACGGGAGAAATATCTCAAAAGTATTATGCCATGGAAAATAGAAATTTGCCAGTGGAACTTTGCCAGTTTGAAGCGATATGAAGATTCCTTCATTATCATGTCAGATTCGATACAAGCCATATCGAATGGTTGTGGTAGCCAAGCTGGAGGCCCCCTGCAAGTGCGATTGCTGAACATTATTTCTCGGGTCAGCAATCCCAAAGTCTGACAGTTTCGTAAAACTGTATGATATTTAATTTTATTCAGAATATGTTTTCGTGTCTGAGCCGTCAAATAACTCGCTTGGAAAAAGGCTATTTTACGAAGTTTTAAGCTAAAGAAATTATGACTACTAAATACAATAAAAATAAAAGCCTGTCTGCCTATCAAGTCTTGAACCTCTTGACTATTGAGAGTTTAAGAGACAATTAATTATCTATTGTAACGCCACTCCATCTAATCACTTGTCATAGTATAAAGAGTGACCTAGGCACACCTGCAAAATAGGTGCCCTCATTTTGCCCAGCTGTATATCTGTAATTAAAACAAACAACTTGCTGAATATCAAAATAATCCATTTTACTCGTAGTGGCGAGATCAACCAAGCAGGCACCACAAAGATAAGGTTCGACTCAAGCTAAACAAGACAGTACGTGAGAAAATATCCACTCCCACACAATTACCCGATAGACAAACGTCTTTGTTACGGCAATGGTGTTTTGATATAAAACGGAGATATGGAAACGTCTCTATTTGTTGTGAAAACATCATGGAATTTCTTCCATAATGTAATGTAAGGATCGAGTTTGATTTCAAAGTGATGGTCGTTTAAAAAAAAAACTTATGCACTATGTATACGGGAAAAGTGTTATTATTGGTTCTTTAATTTCAAAATTGTACTATTGGTTCCTTAATTTTGAAATTATTAACATCACCGAAAAAAAGTAAAGCAATTCCATAGTACGTACACAGTCGAGTTCTGTAATATCTGAGCAAGTTCATGAATCAAGAATATATAGGCAATGGTAAGTTACATAAAACTCTAAACAGCTTTGCCTTACAATTACAATGTGTGACATCATAAATATGTGACTACTACTATATCAATAATATTGCTACAGACAAATACTCTAAAAAATTTTCTTGTTCGTGTTATTTAGCGCAAAGTTAGGTTCACAAATATCTATGCAATTTTTCTATGAACAACATCTTGTCAATGTGACATGGCTCGAAGAATTGTTGTCTTAAATTCTCTTAATCTTTTTTCTTTTAAATGTTAGGTTTTCAGAAGAACAAAATAAGAATTTCAGAATAATAAAACTTTTTAGCAAAAAATAAAACCGACTTATAAAACAAAACACTACAAAGTGAAAAATAACTTTAATTTCGGAAGTCGGTGTCTTTGGTTTTGTATTTTCGTTTTTTGCCACCGACTTCCGAAATTAAAGTTATTTTTCACTTTGTAGTGTTTTGTTTTAGAAGTCGGTTTTATTTTTTGCTAAAAAGTTTTTATTTTTCACTTTTTAGTTGTGGAACCTACCCCACACAAATTCGAATACATAATTGCGCACAATAATTGTAGATATAGCCATGTAAATAACAGTGATAGGAAGTTATTAAAACATCATCACAACATCCATATAAAATAAGTGGGAAATATACGCATTATTGAAGCTAACTCAAAAACTCCTCGAGCAAAGTTAATAAAATTTATATGGGACCACCTCGGAAGTATACCCTTTCAAACAAAAAAAAGAATTTTCCAAATCGGTCCATCCGTCTTTGAGTAATCGCGTAACAAACATACAAAAAAAAAAAAACATACAGACGAATTGATAACCTCCTCCTTTTGGAAGTCGGTTAAAAATGCATATGAAATACTAATGTGCTTAACACTTTATTTTTAAAACCGACTGAAAAGTTTTAAACAAACAGGTAGGTGTAATCTGCAATGACCCTAAGATTTCCTAAATCTTAATTAATTAATTAAATAATACGGCTACTGCGCAACGTTGTCAGATTGATACAGTCCTAAGACGAACGGCAACATTGCAACTCGTACAAAATCTGTTCGTGCTTTCTGACGCATAATTTTCACTGGCATTTCACCGAATTTTTCCTTGAGGCATGTTGTCTTGAATTTTTTTGAAAAATGTGTATAGCCCAAAATTTAAATGATATTTACCGAATACATTTTAATATCGTATTGAAGTATAGTGTTGAAATATTCCACAAAGAAGGGTGTTTGGTGTGATTTCGTGTTATTTTCGGTATGTATAATTGTTCTGCTTATATTCATTGTTCCACTTAATTTCGTTATTATAATCGAAACAGTTTTTTCTCTCTCTATAGATCTGAATCTGTACCTACTGTTCAGGCAGCTCCTACGAGGAAGTCGAGTCATTTCCCGCTACCGGTACGTATAGATCTTTGAACTATTTTATATATACATATATGAATCCTGGCGATTACTTCCTACCTATAACAGGTTTTTCGCGTAGGAAAATATCAAAGCCAGAATTCTGTCTGGCTTTCGGCTTGGGAGGCCAGCGTCGTACCACCTACTCAGGCTTTGCCACCTGGATTCCTGCAGCGTGCCAGATTCTATCGACCTTCACGCTTCTCTTCTGCCAACGATGCCACGCGTGTTCCAGCGGCGTGGATTCCAGATAATTCTAAAAGTAATACCTGGTAGATTATTCCGCGTTCGTTCTATCCTTTTGTACTCGTACGATAATCGATTTAGACCATCCTTCTTAAGGTAATGCTTCAATGAAACTTAACCTGAGTCGCAAATTTTTTGGGTAACGTTGCGTATCTTTTTAGTTTAAACGGCCATACTAAAAAAATCGGATTCGGTAGGTATAGGTCGTTTGAATTAATGATAGATTCCGTGTTTTTGTCTATTAACTGTGTCTTTAATTTATTTTTTCGTAAAAGGGGATCCGGTTTTTTATGTTCTTTTTTATATTCTACACCTTTTTATATATCCATCCGTGTTATATTTTTTATTTACCAAAAATTGAACATAATTTTAAAGTGGTGTAATGTGATCTTTTTATCCCAACACTACACTATATACCTATTACATATAGCAATAACAACTTGTTTGACTGAGCAACTTAATGATGTTTTTGTTTGTTGCAGATCTTGGCTGTATTAAACTTTTATGCCAATGCGTCATACCAACGTATTGTAGGTGCCTCGTAACATGTCCCAGCATGTAGTTACTGATTCACTCAATGTCCCGGAAGTACTCCTTAACCACAAAGTTCCCTTCATCTCAGCGAGAGCGGGTAATGATTATGAAAGGGAAAGTTTTTAATTATAACAGTATTATTATTATTGGGCTGGCTAATAAGTAATGAGCGACATACAGCTATTTTATTTGTATTTATTTATTAAATGAATAATTGTTAATCATTAATAATATATTTACCGTCGTTTTCTACTACCATTCGCCATCGATCTGGCAAAGAGTGAATGGCGTCCGCAAAGAACTTCGCTGGTTTTGAATTGAAGAAGTCATCTATGTATTGATTCAAGTGTGGTTCATCGTCAAAGCTTTTTTCCCCTAAATTATTACTAAGTGATCGGAACAAGCTGAAATCAGTTGGTGCTAAGTCCGGCGAATATGGAGGGCGAGGTACTATTTCCCAATTAAGCTCCAATAGTTTTAGCCTGGTACTTTTAGCAATATGCTCCCGGGCATTGTCGTGTAGGAAAAATATTTTGTCGTGTTCTGGACGTTTGCGATGGATGTAAAAGCTTCAGTTTTTCGAGTTGATCACAATATACTGTTGCTGTAATCGTAGTATTAGTAGGAAGGAGTTCCCAGCTTATTACTCCATGTATATCCCACCAGACAGAAAGCATTACCTTGCGAGGATTAAGATCACCTTTTGACGTTGGTTTTCCCTGTTCTTTACATCCCAGCCACTGGCGCTTGCGTGTGTGATTAACATAGAGAACCCACTTTTCATCTCTAGTGATCTCTCAACCAATTAAATGTGCGGCGGAAAGATAAAAGTTGTACACAAATCTTAGCTCGGTAGGTCAGCTGATCTTTACTTAATTGATGGGGTACTCAAACACTATATTTGTAAGTCTTTCCCAAACCATGTAAATGATTTTCTATGGTGCCATGAGAGCTCTCGAGCTGAACAGCCAAATCGCGTGTAGTTCTTCGATCTTCTTCAATTAGTTTTAATTTATCGATATCTATTTCCACGGGGCACCCAGACCTTGGTTGATCGGAAAAATCATTATTGCGGAACCGTTGGAACCAGCGCTTTGCTGTTGCTTCGGAGACTGCATCGTGAGCTATCCTTTGACATATATTACGTGTAGCTTCTGCAGCAGAATGCCCAGATTGAAACTCATATAATCAACAATGTCGTACGCATCCAGGGATTGGGTAGTCAACATGACAAAATGTTAAACGGTTGGACTGTGCAGGGGTCAAAATGTCTATACGGACCGGCTGTCTATGTGGCAAAAAGTATGAACGTCAAAATGTGCATGGTTAAAATGTATTTGGGTCCAACCCAACACATGTCATAAAGTATAATAGCCAACGTGAACACGCGTTTATTATGGGTTGCATGGGCTATGTAATATTTATCCCGTTACTTGTAAAAAATATTGCTGGATATCCGAAAATACTATAAACACCGACTCTTATACTATAATATACTATCATTTGACTAAATTATATTACGAACTCTTATAAAAGTATTCTGCCTATCTCTGTTAATTGATATTGGCCACTTCAGACTAAAAAGTTTTTTGCATTATGACTGTTATGGTAAAACAATATTCACCTCGCCGTAGGTATATGTTCCTTGATATTCACAGTCACTTTGTAATCTGTCTCGGAATTATTCAATTACAATGCAAGAAGAAAGCGAAAAAATAATATTCAGTAAAACTCAAAAAGGTGGATACACTGTTATTTGGTGTTTATAGATATACCTACTGTGAGCGTGCATAATCCAAGTGGGTCCACTCAATGGAAATGCATAAACCGTTTGTCGTGTGGTTCATATGTTACCTTAGATGCCAGTCGAACAAAAATTGTCCGAAAAAGTGCACATACTTGCGAGCCATCCCCATCAAAAAATAAAAATCACCTAGTCTATCAAGAATGCAGAAAAAAGGTGTGCGAGAGCTATGAATCCGTACAACAAATATTTGAAGATATTTATGTCAGCGTATGGACACAGCTGAAGACTCGGATGATTGTACGATTCCATTATTTGAAAATAAAAAAAGGTCATTGCATAGAGCACGGAAGCAGTCAGTTCTTGGAGGTCAAATCGACGTCTTTCAATACACTACAAGACGTCGAGATAACAATAATTTTAAGACAACAATTTTTAATTTGGGAGGATGGAAATGATAGCAAAATTTTATTATTCGGCACCAATTACGTTACAAAAACATTAAAAAATAAAAGTGATGACAAAATGTTCTTTGGTGATAGAACGTTCAAAGCAGCTCCCAAACCATTTAAGCAGCTTTTCAGTATACATGCATATGGATGTAAATAGCACAGAAGAGCAAACCAATGTCATACCAATGGTATATGCATTGTTTCCTGATAAAATCACAAACACATATTCACGTCTCTTCAAATACTTGAAAAATGAGTGGGGCATGTGTTTAGAAAAATATAAAACTGATTATAAGAAAGCTGCAATAAATGCCTTTAAAGAAGTTTTCCCTGAATGCGAAGCAAGTGGATGTGTTTTTCATTATAACAAGGCTATATGGAGAAAAGCCAAGGAACTTCAATTAAAAGACACTAAAGATGGCCACAAATTAGCAGAATTAACGTCATATTTGCCATTGTTACCAGCTTATATCTAATATTACAAGGACCGAAATTATGACTAGTGTGCCTATCAGATCCACTGCAATAGACAAATTCGAAGAGTATTTTACTAAATGTGACATTTTATTCGATAGAAAATATAAAAAAAATGTTACTACAACTGGAGAACAGAGAGATTACTATTATTAATTTTTTGAAGTGCATTATAAAGTTGAAGCGAAGTCACAATAATTATAATAGTTCGATTGAAAGATAAAGAATAAAATAAACCGATGAGAAACCAATTACATATAGATATTTATATACAAGAATTGCTCGTTTAAAGTAATAGGATAACATAACAAGAACACTGAACTTTTTAACAGTTATTCATTTAGACTTAAGCACGTTATGTCAATCGAGCATTTTGTCTATCACACCTTTTGTTGTACTTGCATTTTGAGATGTGTACAATTTGTCACTAAAACATTGTTACCATGATTATATGTACATTTTGACACTGGGGCATTCCAACCGTTGAACATTTTATAAAGTTGTCTACCCAGTCCCTGAATGGTCGTACGTGGGTTTTAATATCACTCATTTCTTTGTGAACTGTACTAATAGCCAAACTATCAATAACGCGCATGAGCGCGACTCGCTCTTTATATACCCTCTGCTACAGAACGTTCTCGAACCTTTCCGAAAATTCTAGAAATTATAAACTAAAACGCTCATTACTTATTAGCCAACCCGATATATTCAAATCAGTTTAAATTGATCTATGATGATGGAGGCACCGGTGGGACACATGTGGCCGAAAAAATGGCACAGTACGACTCTCATAATATATCTCTCTCATCTCGTATCCCTTTTTATACTTCGGTTATTAAGGAGGAATCCGTAATGGAGACCAAATCAGCAAATGCAAATGCAGATCCAACCCAAGCGCAAGTGCAAGAGCTCAATGCAAAGAAGAAACCAGCTTTCAAGCGATCCAAGAACAAGACCTCCAGGATGTTATCAGCACCCACTAATCTATTATTACCACTATGTATAATGTTTAACAATTGAGTACTTTAAAATTGGTGTTAATTAACTCTTGTCCGGGTAGAGACTTTTTATCGATTTACTGGAAACATCCTTTGTTTGTAAATTAGAATAAATATTATTTTATTACTCGAATGTCTACCTTTCATTATGGATTTTTATTTATTTTTCTGTTTATTTTTTGATAAATAATGTCGTCTTAACGTATGTGGTGAATTTACGGACTGTGTCTGTCACGAATAGTAAGTTAGAGTAAGGGTTTCCATTATACAATATCATTTTAAAACTGATTCGGTACGATACCTACTTACAGGTTCGTGTAATAATAAAATACATAAGAATAATCTCCATAGTACAATGATAAGCCGGCTTATTTATAACATTTTGCATGATTTTGACATCTATGTCTATGATAAACAAATGATAAATAATTTCTCATTACTCATTCCTTGCTTGTTGTGCGAGTTGTAATGAATACGTTATTGTTGTTTTGTAATTTACACGTGTAAGTAAATAAAAGTCTGTTGAGATTGAGCGATAATTAAATTAAGATAGAAAACAAACAGATGTTTAGCTCGAAATGAACTGATGAAGATATCTAGTGATAATGATAATTCCTGCCGTAGATATGATATCTATAGATATGATTGTAATGATAGCTTTGATCAAATGCAAGCTATAAATTACGATGTTGAAGAAATTTAAAGTATCCTGACAGGAAACATCAACTATCAACGTACCATCTGCATCAGAAATATTATCAATAGAAGATAGTAGAACAATACCCGGATCACAACAAGATGATTCAACCTTAATTCAGGTACAAACAAAACCAAGAAATTGGGGTCGAGCTACTGGTTCATTCATAGAGAAAAACTGACGAAGACATGCCCGGTTTCTGAGGCACTTTTTTATATCTATTCAATAGCGCTATTGGTTCGAACCAGTAGCGGTATTCGAAAACTCCGTTTAAACTTAAGTTAACATAACTGACCAATGTTGGCCGTTTATCCGCGTTCCATTACTATTTGACGTTTTATTTCGTAGCAAACTTTTAGGTCCAACGTACTTTTATTAAAATCAAAATCAAAAATCAAAAGTCATTTATTCAAACTAGGCTGAGAATCAGCACTTTTTGAACGTCAAAATTACATAAGACAGTCCCTCAAAAACGCCCGCCCTTCACCACTTCCTAGTGCTTTAGCTGGGGAGAAGAAGTGGCGCAACAAACTCCCCAGCAGCACAGCTGTCTGTTCAGTTAAAAAAATGATTCTATATAATACTGCGCATAATAATTTAGGTACATTACGCAACACAAAACATTAAATTAAATTATTTGCTATAAGTAAGCTAGCACACGCCAATATACCAAAAAAAAAAAAAAAAAAACGAAAACAATACTCAAGCAGAAACAAAATACAAAACTAAAAACGTAAGCAGAACTTTATACCTAAATAAAAGCCTCCAGTAATAAAGGGCGTGCCCACTTACATATAGCCGTACATGTAGTCGTAACTCACAAGTCACAGATAGGGATAAACTAGGACCATCGAAGTAAAATCAACAACGAGTTAAATTACTAATAACAAAACAAAACCAAGGTCAGCAAGACGACCTGTCACCACAAGCAGCACCCGTTCACGAGTATAACGCAAAGATCAGCCATTACCCCCCTCGCCATATTTGAGGGAAGGAGACAACCCGACCCCCGACGCTACCGCAAGCAGTGACATCTAAGGGAGCATGACGAACTTGCTGCCGGTTGCTCGGTTAAATTGCCAGTGAAAGCTAAATAGGTAGGTATTAAAATTATTCAAAGGAGAAAACAATGAGGATTTAGAAGTACTGGAGTTTATTTTTAGTATATCATCAGTACCCACTGAAACTGAAAATGAACACGCAGGAGATTTCTTTTTTCGAAATATTTACGGATGAAGAATTTAAATTGAGGTATCGCTTTGATAAGAACACTGTGATGCACCTAAGTGATATCATCAGCCCTGCTCTAGCTCCCGTTACGCATAGCAAATATAGATTGTTTTGGAACAAATTTCACGCTATAGAAAGTTCTAAGTAGTAAATTGGTAATGATATTAACGTTCACAAAACCACTGTTGTCAAGAGTGGTTTATAAAGTAAGCAAGGAAATAGCAAAGATGGCTACAGGTTTTATCTGGATTTTTATACGGTTTTCACCATTGAACCCATCCCTCATGAACCACTCCAACCAATGGTGAAAACCTAAACCTTCTTAGGTTTAGGTGTTTAAATAATTTAGTTTTTGTGTAAATTGGCTGAAATATAAAGATAATTTTATTGTTGAAGATATCGGAAAAAAATCATGGCGACTGGGACCTTTACCTGGCGTGCGCAGCGTAAAGCAATATATCATAGTTTTATGAAAACAATGTATTACGCAATTAATCAATTGTTTACCTCGTGGTATTTTATACAAAAAGAAATTGAAAAAAAATGATAATCATGTCGTTCATACATCCCACCAGCATTTAAGTCACGACATAACATATTTTTTAAACTAAAACAGTGTTAAACCACTTATAAAACTATAGATAAAGACGAATTAAAATACATCAATTTTAGACGCGATCTCTTATACAGACCCATATAGCGCCAACTAAGGAACTAGTTATCAGTTTCATAGTTATTGAATGGCTAGTTACGTATTCAGAAATGCGCTTACAGTTATCCTACGTTTATCTTATACATAACTTAATTGAATCAATAGCTATTGAGAGTTTATCTGAGGATCTCAGCAACCGGGTATTAATGTTATATAAGAAATATTCAATTAAAAGTCAACCACTTGATTACTTTGGAACATATTTCCTGAGCAGTTATTTGACTTAATTGTACTAAATACAAATCTTTAAGCTAAAAAAAACCGGTCAAGTGCATGTCGGACCACGCATGATGAAGGTTCTGCTGTAGTTGGGATGAATTTATCCCAAGAAGAAACTTAACATTGTAGTTGAAAAACATACATTCCAACTACAAATGTAAGTTTGTACGCACAATATTGAGAGAGATTTATTATCATGTTCTTTTAAGACCATATACTTTTATAAGTTTTCTTATAATCTATAGCTATAGAATCATTTTCTGTATTTTTTTTCAAAATTTTAAGCTCAGTAGTTTCGGAGATAAAAGGGGGGCGCGAAACTCTATTGTCGTCTATTTTTATATATATTATTTTATATATTTTTTTTTATATGTATTATTTTATATTTATTATTATTTTATATATATTCATATATATATATATATATATTTGAGACCCTCACAGTAAGCCCTATTATTTGATATATCGCACGGTACATTTTGCAAATATTTTTTTAATTTTCTTATTTGCCCTCCAAAATTGACCCCCATATTCACAATTCATTAATTTACTGAGACTCCCGATCCGTACCAAGATTGACGCCAATTATTGGCGTCAATCTTTAGCTATTATAGCACGCTGAGTATCTAGGCTGAGTATCTGGCGTCCGAACAGGCTGCTGAGTTACCAGAAGAGTCCGAAGCTCGACGACAACAGTATGCTCAGTATCTGGCGTCTCAACGAGCTGCTGAGACTCCAAAACAGCATTAAGATTAGCGTCAATAGCATGCTGAGTATCTAGCGTTTCAACGGTTTTCAGAGACACCAGAATAGTCCCAAGATCGGCGTCAACAACACGCTGAGTATCTGGCGTCCGAACAGGCTGCTGAGATACCAGAAGAGTCCGAAGCTCGACGACAACAGTATGGTCAGTATCTGGTGTCTCAACGGGCTGCTGAGTCACCAGAACTGTCCCAAAATCGGCGTCAACAGCACGCTGAGTATCTGGTGTCTCAACGAGCTGCGGAGACACTAGAACAGTCGCAAAATCGACGTCAGCACCAGGCGACTTATATGGCGTCTCTAAGAGCCACCTTCGAAGCGGCTGAATCTCGCAGACGCGCTGTTACAGAAAAGGCTACTGTGAGTATTGGTTCCGGCGTTTCAAAAGTAGTGACTTTGACACCAGTGATAAAGAACGAAAAGAGGCCAGTAAAATTTGAAGACGCCGATTTGGACGCATTAGTGGACCAACATTATAATATCCTAGGACAATAATATCCTAGGACATTGTTCACACACGGTCATCTGATCCCAAACTAAGCAGAGCTTGTACTATGGAAACCAGATAACTGATATACTACATATACTACTTTTTTTTTGTAAATACATACTTATATAGATAATTACACCCAGACTCAGGACAAACAGACATGTTCATGCACACAAATGTTTGTCCTGGATGGGAATCGAACCCACGACCAGCGGCATGGCAGGTAGTATCTTAACCAACCACGCCAACTGGCCTGTCAAACCACGCCAACTGGCCTGTCACATTCATTCGAGGATTTCGCTGAAACCTTGGGAGTGACTCAACAAGCGATCTCAAACCGTCTCAAGGCCATGGGTATGGTGCAAAAATAAGGATATTGGGTTTCGCATGAACCCAAGCCAAGAGACGTCGTGCGCCGTTTTTTCACGTGCGAACAACTGCTCTAAAGGCAAAATCGGAAGGGGTTTTTTCATCGAATAGTGACGGGAGACAAAAAGTGGATCCACTACGATAATCCAAAGCGCTGGAAATCGAGGGGTAAGCCCGGCCATGCACCAACTTCAACGGCCAAACCTAATATTCATAGCAAGAAACGTAATGCTTTGCATTTGGTGGGATCAGCTCGGAGTGATCTACTATGAGCTTCTCCAGCCTAACGAAACCATCACAGGGGAACGTTACCAACAACAATTGATACAATTAAGCTTCAATGCTCGCATTGAAGCTTAAAAGCCCCCAATATGCCAAACGACATGACAAAGTGATCTTTCAGCACGACAACGCTCGACCACATGTTGCTAAAGACGTCAAGGAAACTTTGGAAGCACTTAACTAGGATGTCCTACCCCGCCCGCCGTATTTATCAGACATTGCTCTTTCCGACTACTATTTGTTCCGGTCGATGGCTCATGACCTGGCCGAGCAGCACTTCACTTCTTACGAAGAAGTCAAAAATCGGGTCGATTCTTGGATCGCCTCAAAGGATGAGGATTTTTTTAAACACGGTATACATATGCTACCTGAAAGATGGACCACTGCAAACCCATCGTATCCCTGGCCGTACCCCTGGTGGTACGGTGGGTTTTTTAAAGTTAAACGATACCACTGTATGAAGTGAAAGTAGTGCTGTGCTGATGAAGATACTAGATTGACAGAAAATGATAAACAGTAATCTCGCATATTAATGACTCATTCATTAGTTAGGTAGGTACATAATTAATGCGGCAATAATGAATGTTAAGTACTGCGCAATTCTAACTCTTTAGTTAAACCGTACATAATACATAATAAATCTGAGTACTCTGGGATAGTACAAATGTAAAGATTTATACAGTACTTAGAACAATATTGGTTTAAGACGCATTCATTTAATGTAATAAGCGTATTTGATGAACGCCATAGAAAGACCAACATTTTATAAACGGTCAAAGATTAGAAAGGATCAGAATCATCAATGATGATGAAGTAATCATTGATGATTTGATCCTTTCTTCTCTTTTTTTGAATCATCTCCAATGTATAGATATGCTCCAATACTTTGAGTAATCGCATCAATGTAACAGTATTCTTGTTGACTCGTTTATTCATTTTGGAGTGATTTCAATTTGTCACATATTAGAAAAATTGCGTACATACAGATACAGTCTCTGTGATGATCACATACCGTTATACCTGCAAAACACCATAATTAAAAGATTACGAGTAGGTGACATTTGGTGTTAGTACCTAGTTCTAACGTATTCTTCTTGGGCTTTTTTAAATGTAAACCATCTGTTACTGTTTAACAAATCATCAGGTATTTCATTAAGTATAAAGTTTTGCTCCCTCATAACGTATATTTTTCTTACCATAGTTAGTTCTAGGTTTTCTTAATTCAATTTTGTCTCGTCGTCTTGCGTTATATGTGTAAGTTTTCTTATGTATTAGAATGCATGTTTTAAGTTTATAGAGTTGGTTAATTTTAAGTATTATAGGTAGATTAAAGGTAGATTAAAGGTAGATTAAAGGTATTATTGTATTTAAGATTCGTTCTGTAAAAAATTATGAATAAAATGATTAAATAAAATTGTTCTTGTCAGAAGTGGTTTTAACTAGTGTTACAACACTATTACCTGGTGGTATCGTTTAACTTTAAAACATACACCGTACCACTAGGGGTACGGCCAGGGGTACGGTGGGTCTGTAGTGGTACGAAGCATTGCGTGAGCTCAGCACAGAACACGCAAGCTAACCCCGCTCAAGGCCATTCGCATATGTCTGCGTCTTAAGATCATTATTTACTCAACCCAACAAAGAAACATTTTTGGTCTTTATTTAACAAGTTTGTTGGGGAGACGACGCGTGGAGTCATAAAGCCCTTAGCAAAACAAGTTTACACATTGAAGGAACTCGTCTCAGTGTACAATTTGCCAACAAGCCATGCAGAGACAGCTTAAATTTAATTTCACTTTGGGCCCTTACCATTGAAAAGATACTTCTAAATCGGTTTTTAATCGGTCGTGGAAAATAAGAAGCAGAATAAACCAATTAAGTTTCAATTTCTATAGGCAGCCACCCTTTAGACGTTTTTTTAGTTCGTCTAATTTTTTTTTTTTTTTAAACTAACAAAGTCTGTCCTGTTTAACTAAGATTAAACAAATTCTTACTGCGAAAAACAAATTAATCATATTCAGTGCAAGACCAGCAGATTGAAGGGTGATAAATACTTTGATGCGTCATCAATATAATACAGCCATTTTCCAAAAACATTCTTAAAAAGGCAAATAGTAGTGGTACAGTAGAAGATTACGTCTTAACTTGAGTCGGAACCATCCAGAGGGTAGCAAACTAAGTTTTGTTCTTTGTGTCTTAACAGCCTGCCACATGATTAATGTCTCCTTAATTTGGAATATTATTAACGAACATTGCATTAAATATGATTACAGAAAATATGTTGGTGTTTCATCGAAATTAACTATTTTCTGGTTTCATTTCATTCTCTTTGAAGTTTTATGATGACATTTAAAATTAACCATAGTCAATATTCATTAAAACATTTGAATAGTTAGAAAAACAAACCTAGACAATTCTATTCCAATACCTACCTAATTCAAGACAAGAATAATAAAATATCTCTTTAATAAACAACAACTTTTTTATTGAAAAAGTGTGATAGGTGTATTAAGCACACTTTTTTCAAACACAAATCTCTGGAGGCCTAGACTAAATATCTTTTTGTAGGATATTAGAAAAGTTTCGCCGTAGGTAGGTATACTCATATTCGTTTCGCAATGTTATTTTCTTCAGAACAATCCACCCTTATAAAAAATAGAGGATTTTTAAAAAAACAACTCGTTATCCATAGTAGGATTTTTGGATCCTAGCTATGAGTTATAAACAACAAGAATACATGCATTATTTCATTTCAATTTATAGATCTCTGAAATGTAATGAGGTAATGAGCAGAATAAAATGAAACCAAACATAATATCTGCTATGGTATTGTCTGCAGATTTAATGTAATACACATACACAAAAAAATTTCGGGACTCGCACCATTGCCAAATATCCTTTGCTACCTTGGTTCGGTGTGGATATTGAATTTCACCCATCCGATTGATAATATAATAATAATATAATAATATTATTATTATATTATACCATTGCCCCGGTGAGTCTATCAGACATATTACTTCTGGATGTTCTCGTTTAGCTAACGGCGAGTATTTGCACAGGCATAACCAAGTGGCCAGGATTATCCATCAGCAACTTGCTCTGAAATACGGCCTTGTGGAATCTGAGGTACCGTATTATAGGTATGTGCCCGACCCAGTTCTCGAAAATGACCATGTCACGTTATACTGGGATCGATCTATTATCACTGACAGGACTATTGTAGCCAATAAGCCTGATATAGTGGTAATAGATCGATCATTGCGCCGCACAATGATAATCGATGTCACTATCCCGCATGACGAGAACCTCGTGAAGGCTGAGAAGGAGAAACAATTGAAGTATCTCGACTTAGCCCACGAGGTTGTCGCTATGTGGAATGTGGACTCGGCAATCATTGTGCCGATAGTCGTTACGGTCAATGGCCTTATCGCTAAGAGCCTCGACCAACATCTCAAGAGGCTCTCGTTGGGTGACTGGGTGAAGGGCCTGATTCAGAAGGCAGTCCTCCTTGATACGGCGCGTATTGTGAGGAGGTTCCTGTCTCTGGGGTCCTAACCACCGGTAGCTTGGACCCTGTTCCCCATGCCGGTGGATTTCTATTTTTTATATTTTTAAATGTTTTTTTTTTTAATTCTAATATTTAAAAATATAACTTATATGTAAAAAATTGAATAAAGGAGATAATAAAAAATATAGAGCAACAATTATAAATCAAAAGTTATATACTACCATTACTTAATCGTCAATTCAAGCTGTATGTAGGTAATGACGTCACTCAAACAGGCCAAGGCAGTACCAAGCTGTTTATGCCTGTTTTCTATTCCCTTGTCACGTTTCACGCTTGCTTCGGGCAAGGCAGCCTTTATTTCCGGATTGAGCATCGGTGGAATTATTCTAGGGCAATTGGCTGGTGTCAAGTGCTTTTCCCTAATTCCTTCCCCGCACGTCGTTGTCCAGTCCGTTGACATTTGAATGCTCTAGGCGGTTAGCTAGGCCAATGTGAATATCTTTGCCATACTCGGTGGTTTGTGTGGGATCATCACCTAGTATGTCTATCAAGTCATCATCGGGGGTAATAGTTACATCGCTGGCGGTAGCAGCGATTGTGCAAGGCACAGCGGCGCCCATGACTCCGTTGTCTCATCTAACGAGACATCCAGTACAACTGATGCAAGCCTAGGTCTTTCCATATCGCAGTCATCGTCCGAGAAGATGTCTACTGCAAGTCAAAGAGAAAGGTTGCAATTCCAGTGAATTGATCGCCTTTCCCTAACTGAATGATAGATGTTGCAATTCCAATGAATTGAACGAACCATGGTAGTTAACGATATAAAGAGCCCTTTGTACTGTTCGAGTTCGAATAGAAAGTAGGTAGGTATGTGTCAAATTCCAGTGAATTCAACGAACCTTTGTTTATGTATTGCACAACCAAGAGATTTGTTTATGTTACGCCTGTAATTTGTAGCAATAAAAAATAACACACCTTCATAGCTATGCGTAGATAGCATGGAGGCCTCTCGGGATGAAGGCGATATTGAAGAACGTTGCCGCTTGGCACGTTTTAATTTCCTCTCCAGTTTACGAAACTTCTTGCTTAATTTGTTGATGTCAATACCACGCTTCCTCTTTGGCATTTTTGTTTTGTTAAAAAAAACATTGGAAAAAACACTTTTAGTCCGTACCGACGGGAAGGAGGTGTGCAGTAGTGAAGGACTGTAACGTGAATGACAAGTGGAGCTTTAGGGCACGTTTACCTTGCAAAAAAAAAGTTACTCCTCTTATCTCTCAAAATACAGTGCTATGTGGTGAATCCTGGGTGATACTACATGTGTAAATAAGTAATAGGTTTATTATTTCAGGTTACTAATCTCGAGAACGAAGCACTAGTATAATCAGTTCAAGAAATCTATACATATAATAAATCTGTAGACGAGGCGTTTCTGTACATTGAAAATATAAAAAAAATGTTGGGTGTTAAAGAATAACCAACAGATGACATTTCTACTCATTTTTGTCTGTAAGAGATTTTTTGTTCCAGTATCACGTAAAAAGTACGAATCAAATAGAGTTAACTTTTCTATTCAAATATTGTGTATAACTCGGAGTAACGTTTAGTTTTTGTTTCATAGCAATCGCTTCACTCAAGATTAACCAATCTATTTTTTAATTTTTTATTTGAGATGGGTTTGCTCTTGACTCTAGTCTAGGTCAGAAGGTGACAGAGACAAAGTCGACGATGAAGTGAGCTTACCCAGAAGAAGCACTCTCATTTTGAAGAGATTAGGGTTGTATGCGCTTGGAAACACAGAGGCTATCTATCTATAGTGTTCAACAAGAACTTTTTATTACATAACATAGATACACGTACTCGTAACGATTTCTATTAACCCGAAATGATATTAATGTAAGTTCATGTAGGTTTGTGAGATCGTTTGTTGTTTTAATGTGGTTATTTTCGCATACTTCGTGCGCTTAACGCGATACATTGTGAATAGAATATAATTCCCAATGATCCAATCAAACGTTAGGCTAATTTAAAGGTTTCCAATTCGTTGTTTATATGTTAATAAAGGTTAGTGACCAAGCTATTATTGCGCTGAGAAATCGCAATGAATATGATGTAGTCACGAGATATCAATCTGGCCGATACATAAGCTCCTCGGAGGCAGTTTGGCGTATTTTAAGTTTCCCAATTCATGAGAGACATCCACCGGTCATTTATCTCGATTTATACCTTGAGAGCGGGCAACGAGATGTCACAGAAAGCTTAGATAATCTGAGATAAACCACCTTGATGGCATTCTTTCGCCTCTGCCAAACAGATAATTACGCGAAATCTCTTCCTATATAACGAGGTTCCATCTTATTACACGTACACCAAGCAGTAAGGTGTTTTTAACCGTAGAAGACGTGGAACTGCTCCGGAAGGCGAGCCTGGAGTTTTCAAGGAACACGTGATTGGACAAGTGTACACTGTGCACCTGAACAATTCAGTGTTACTATTTACATCTCCTGCACGTAGTACGAGGACCTACTTCTTTTACTGAGCTCGCGTAAACTGGATGATATTGAATATCCCACATACCAGGCTGTTTGCCGCACACGTAATTTATTAGATGGAGATCAGCATTGGGATGATGCTTTAGCCGAGGCATGCGTCAAGCGATAGTCGATATCGCTTGCTTCATCTGTTTATCATCTTACTGACCTTTTGTGGATTAGCGGATGCTGGGCAGTTGTGGAAAAAATATCAAAAGAAGGTTAAGGTAAGGTAAAGACAACTGCAGCAGATTTGTAATACAAGACATACTAAAGAAAATAAACGTTCTGCGCGAAGCTATCTTTATTTACCATTTATAGAAAAAATACTCATTACTCACATTTTTTTACCAGAATCAGTAAATAAAGTGATTGGACTTGTAGTAAAGAATATACCCGTAGTATTTAGGTTTTATTTAACAAAATTCAACGTATTGATACAATGACACAATCAATACTGACAACTCAGTTTCTTCTTTACATAAGACGTTGAATGTTGACCAAGGAGTTTATATTATATTACCACATTCTCCTGGGCATATTTATTGTGTCACATAATCAGTTAGATGAGCAGGCGGACGTCGCACTCTTCCAGAATGACGCAAAGTCTCTGTCATGATGTTTTGTAGCTGGACCGTCTCATTCTGGGAATCTCGCCGGCCATCTGTGTTACGATCATCGATATCGACTGATCGCTCGAATTCTAATTTCGCCCCCACTTCCCCGCACCTCACTCTATCAGTGCGTTCATATTGAGTGTGTTCTGAGCACAAGTGACACTGCTCTCCCGTTCGGAAGTCGAAGCAAGACAGCGGAGGTGTGGGGCGGCAGGGAACAAACTTCAAGACGCCGATAGTTTAGGTATTTTTTTGACGGTGAAAATAATGGTAATTAAAAAAAAACATAAGACCTGCTTTATAGTTAAGTGTGATAGTGTTTTAGTGTTAGTGGTTTGCCTTTTTGCGGGCTTTAGTAAGTAGAACAAGTAACCCAACCCAGCACTCGCCTAGTTTTCCGACTTTACCTAGGATGAGAACTAAAATTTTGAAGTAGCACAAATATACAACAAAATACCCTCATGTATAAAAAAATTACACATTCAATTCATTCAAAATTCAATTAGCTGAATATTTAATAACAAATAACACCCTTCCTGAAAGCTGAGTGCATTGGATGGGTTTATCATAATTGCTACTGTGACGTCTGTGATGAACTTTATATTTTTTAGTTTTCTCCTGTAAGTGACTGTCTTTTTTGAGAATAAATATCTTTAAACCTAAAAAAGTGGACATCTCAATGCGCGCTTGAAAGGTATGGGAGTGAAAGAGTTTTGCTAAGGCGGTACGTAAAAAACAGACACCGTAGAATCCTGTTTACCGACAAAAAAAAAATCGATTTAGAAGAGAAGTACAACAAACAAAATTGTAGGGTGTACGCTACAAGTTCTGTGGAAGCTGGTAATGATGTGATTGGGAGTTTCGTATTTTGGCCCGACTGAAGTTCAAAATGTGTTACAAACCAGTGCGAAATTCTATTTTCAGACGCTCTTTCGAGAACGGCTATGGACGTTTCAACAGGACTCCCGCACTGGCGCTCAAGACCAGAACCACCCAGGTGTGGTTCGAGCTCAACAACATCGACTTGATAAAGCATGAAGATTGGCCCTCCTCCACAGCCCTGACCTTAATCCTTTGGATTCAAAAATATAACAGGGAGGAGAAAGTCTGCGCTAAGCCTCATAAACAGAGTCTGCTTCACTGAGAACAGCAGTGGCCGAAATAGATATGCATATGATTCATGTTGCGATTGATGACTAGAGGCCGCGGAGACTAAAGGCCTGCGTGGCGAATGGTGGTGGACATTTTGAATAAATTTGATTTCAGTATTATCCTAAAACCTTACAAATGTTTTTGTGCACAAATCGGAGCGTCTGTTACTGGTTGAGAGGGGTAGGTAATAGGTATGCGGTGAGTTGGATGAACTCTGTAGCTAGGCAGAAAATGAACAGCTGATTACACGAGTCGTTCGTTAGAGTATAACAACATCCATTGCTAATTTCTTTTTGTTTTAGCTATTTTATTTACACAAATCGAGTGCTGCGTACAGAGAATGTAATTTTACATTAAAAAAAACGATAAAAAATATTTAAATTTTCCTGAGAAATTTACCGGTGGAGTATGATTCAAAATAAGTAACTGAATGCACCCTGTTAGTTTGCGGAGGGCTGTCCCTTACACCTTGTATACTTTAAAAGAAAATGCTACTCTATTTATAAATACTTTTAAAAAAAAATGGTTGCGAAACAAAGTATACTTTTCAAAGAAATGGCGTTTCTGTCAAGTACAAAACTTATAATTCACTTGGAAGCCTGGAATGCAAAGCTCAATAAAATGGTAACAGCTAAACCAAACATTGTTGTCCTTCTAAGGTCACTACAGAAAGATTCACGGCATTATTTTGGTATATTAAAAAAAATCGGGTATGAATCGAAAAAAACCAATGAAAAAAAACAATCCCAAAAAAAAATTGAGCGCGTTCTGCAAGAATTTGTGGATAGTGAAATAAATTTAGGACATTGCATTGAAAAGCTAACTATAATTAATAATTTTCAATGCACCAATTAGCAATGATAAGAAAGTGTGTTAAGAATCCGATTTTGATAAGGATAATATACGTAATAGGTTGTCTGAAAATTAGAGACCGATACTTAAGCACATGAATGTACCCAATAATGTAATAGTAATGGACCCAACCTGAAATCGCGAAAAAAGTCCGGGTTAGGGGTCATTCGGCTCACTATGGAACTGGGACCGCGGACCAGTTACCCCATTTAAAAATTGATAATGGGTTACTGGGCCCACATCTGTTAGGGTACCGCGGCTGTACCGATGTACAGCCGTTCTCAAGTGATGCGCTTACCAGCGAACAGTATTTCATTTTTATTTACATATGTGGAAGATGATTTTGACACTGATAGTTTCAACCAGAGCGAAATCTTAATTGCATGGGATTTTTTGTCAAAAGCGGTGAAACATTTACGAGATCAACTATACAATACACTGCACTACGTTTTCAGCCCATCGAAAGCCCGAGGTGATGATCACTGACAATTTAAACACATGCTAACACATTCAGATATGCCAATGAGTATAACGGTAATGAGATTCCTGATAAATCCCGTTAAATTGACGTCACTACTCATTTCGGTACTGTTTGTGTGGCTACATTAATTTGGCCATCATCGCCACTCGTAATTGGTGACTGTTCATTGTTTCGTTTATTGCAGTTTTGAAAAGTGGATTTAACTAACGAGTTCGTATGATGAAAGTTGTACACGATAAACAAACTTTGCTCTGGCCTGAATATTCAAGCCAGTGTGCCCATAGTTGAGAGGTTGGGTCGATGAGGTAACCTCAGTCTGCACATTTACAGTTGGGCTGAGAGCAAAAACGCAGTAACAAATGCGTGAATCAATTCGGGACTGCATTAACGGATGCATTAAAACCGATTCTGGTCAGATCTGTAGAAATCATTCTCATTAGATGCTGATAATATTGGGACACAGCTCAATAACAAATTTCGTAAATACATGAACGAATGCTTTTTACTTTAGAAACAAATAACGATGCCGATTAGAAGCACAATACTTAAACAACAGATCCCAAGGAAATGCTTAAAAAATTCTATCTTTTTGTAGTGAAAAGAAACCGGCTTCTAATATCGAACAAAACTAACCCAAGCCAACACGGAATTCGTTGAACACATCGATAGCCAATCAAAACTTTTATCACTGGAAGACTTTTGATACAAAACAAACATAAAATCCGTCGTACTCAATTACCCATTGTATTTACCCGGTGCTAAGCTTCGTGGAGCTGATAGGTCGCAATCCATTTCTGATTACAGTGCGGATTCAATTGGTGTGTTCCAACAATGCGGTGTGTCAACACTGCGTGCCGCTTCTATACAGCGTATCGAGAATTTATAGCGACACTGTGTTGGAATTGGACAGCGGGCGGTTAAAGCTAGATTACAAATACTTTAGTGCCACAATAGAATTTCACAATCGTAGCACAGATCTGGATGCAATTGGTACGCAATTGGAAAGCCACGCAAAAGGGAGAAAGCCTGTAGGTATTTTGTCTTCCAAAGTACTACAGAGGTAGCTCTGTCAAGCAGAACTTTTGTGGTAATTGACCTGTGGTATTTTCTAATATGTAGTATAATAATGACAGTGTAGCGATGTGTACATTTTTTCCTATACGAAGTTAATTTGAAAACTTCTCTGAGCTGATATCAAGCAATCTTTTCTAAGTTATGTTCCCTAAGACGACCCACTGACCAAATTCTATCTACTATGGGACTAACCAGGTCAAAACTGATCTATAATCGGCAAAAGCACACAACTAAAAAATTACAACAATAACGCTTGTAACAGATAGGGTGACATATTTTCCAAAATTAAATAGAGTGCTCTCGACTCAGTGCTCGATACAAAATGCAAAATGGTTTATTTTTCGAAAGCTATCACTATTATTCACAAAATTAACTAAAATTGATGAAAACCGATATGCACTTCGATATGCTCGAACAAAATACTCACACGTGTATGGCACAATCAAGTTAGTGGAGCGGACTGTTCCAAAGCATCAATTAGAATTATCTGCGTTCGACAACACTGTTAACATTAGGAAAACTGGATACTCTAGTAATGTTATACGACAATACCTACGTGTCGATTAAAATATAGCTTGGAGAAGCAATATAAAATGGTAGTTTATTTTGTGGAAATGGTTTTTGACGAACAGTTAGGAAACTGAAGGATTAAATATGTTTAGCATCATTTACCTAATACAAAACGTAGAGACACACTTTTCACTTACTTTTTACCGATGATTGTTGTGATTTTAATACTTTTGCATAATTAATAATAATAATGTCACGATAAATACGTCGTTTCTAATAAAAATCTAGTACCGAAGACGCCATCAAGTTCAAATAAAGAACAACAAAAACAAAATAGCTGCGACGCGACGTGTAGGTTGAATGAAGTAGTTATCGGATCTGTATGGCTAAAACACTTCTATATAAAAACGACGGGAGTTAAAGTACAGTGGTTCCGTTAAATAATACTAAACTGAAACTGGACGTAAGTCAATGACAAAAAACTATAATTTAATTTTGTGTTTTTATTTCGTCTTTTAATTCAGCACTAAAAAGTAAAGTCGATAAATGGGTTTTACACCCTACTCCATTTTTTTTCTTTTTCTGATAACTTATGGTCGCTACTGCTGCAAATATTATTTGAATAATGAAACATGTAAGGAGGTCTATTCAAAAAGGTTGAAACGGGCACTACCAATTTTACCCGCTGATATTTCGGGGTGGCGCCACTGTGAATAGTTATTTCGAGTTCCGTTTCATTGACGTTTAGTGTTGAATGATAAGTGCCAAACGGCAGCAAGGATAGTGGCTCTTCAATGAATTTCTAGTAGACTTGTTTAAGAGGTTATATGGTAAATGAAGATTGGGAGATCATCTGGTTGCTCTTTTTAAAATTATAAATGTAGCTAATGAAAGGATTTCTATGCGAAAAACTAATAAACAAGATCCAGTAGGTACTGCATGGTTTTGATCCTGTAAATAAAAGCACAAAGTAATCGAAGGCATGCAAAAAATATTTAGTGGATTAGTCTGAGTCTGAACGAAGAACATTTAGTGCAATCAGGGTTCGGTGAATAAACCTTCGTTCTACCTTTGAACTTACTCACTCACGCTGATTAATTAATTTAGTACAGACAAGGATTTCTAATTAGAAAACACATTAAAATTCAAATGAAAACTAAAACTCAATAACGTTTGACCCGACTTGCGACTCGCCGATTACTGACCACTCGAAACACGCCTAACAGTTTAAAAAAGCAACTTTAAAAAAAGCATATATTATCTGCCCATATTCAATACTTATGATCTGCCCACAGTAAAAATCTTGGTTCCACCAACAATTATCTTCTACGATGTCCTTCTCACCGCTCTGGTTTCATTCATCCACTCTTCTTTCTTTGTAAAAAGGAACCCTTATGGTGTGACTCAGTCTGTCTGTCCGTCTATCACACCTGGATATCTCAAGAACTACTAATGCTATCAACTCGAGAATAGTATTAGATGACATTTGCCCAACTATTTTGCAAATAAGACATTTTTTTTTTTTCAACAGGTACTTAAACATTTTAATGGATAGCCCCTAGGGCATGTGGAGTATCATATGAAAGAGCGCTGTTTTCACATTCTCCTCGCGCATTTTTCCTTTTTTTTAGGCCGCATAGTTTTCGACTTTTGATGAAAAATGTAAAAAAATACCTTCCCCATATCACCGAAGTTTGCACAGAGAAAAATGTGAAATTATTCAATGTGACAGAAGATGTAAAGATTACAGGAAAAATAAAACGATGTCTCTAAATGGCACACTTTACAGAAATCATCTACAAAAATTACATTAGTTACACTATCGGTCAAGAGATGGCGCTGACCTAAAACTGCAATATTCTACACCGACGTTTAAGAGTTTTTGTCTGATCTGGTTACTGGAGATGAATCATGGATTCATTACGAGAACGATACACGTCGTGCTTTTTGGCTGCCTCCAGAAGAAACGCCACCAACTCAACCGAAGCTGAGGCAAAAGAACCGCTTAAAAGTTCTGCTTTGTTGTTTCTGGGACGCGCAAGACATGCTGTTTTATGAACACAATGAAACTACAAACGCTGACAAATATTCTACTCAGCTCACCAAACTATCTGCTGCTATCAAGAAAAAACGACGAAGACGAGTCAATGTAGTTTTACTACACGAAAACGCTCGACCTCATGTCGCATCTGCCATTTGCCAACCGGTGGAGAACTTGGGCTGGGAGACGATACCCCACCCACCTTATTCCCCAGACCTCGCCCTATCAGACTATCATTTGTTTAGAGCCCTGAAACAAAATTTGCGGGGTAAACAATTTAATGATTTCTCGGATGTAGAGGCGGAGTTGAACAACTTTTTCGAGGCACAGCCATTAGAGTTCTGTGCATCCAAACTTTGCCGGATCGTCGTTGGCAAGAAGTCTTAAATGCTAATGGTGATTATATCATTGACTAAGCTTTTTTATTGTAATAATAATAAAAAATATAAAACGTAAACCAAGTGTCTCATTACTTTTGTGCCAATCTGATATATTTAAAACAGTGCTCAACTGGCACAATTAATTACATGTCACTTGAAATTGCAACACACAACAATAACCCGTCATGGGGGTAAGCTGTCATTTTGATTGATTAATGACGTTTGACATGTTTATTACTCAAGAAGAGGACTGAAGTGACACTGTTGTGTCACTTGACAGTCCTCTTTCTATGATCAATGGTCGATCTATGTTTACTGTCATTGTTTTTATGCACAGAGCGTAGACCGTAGATAGAGAATGAACTATAGATTGGTCTCTAAAATAACAATAATAAATCAGAGCGGGACACATTTATTAAACCAGTAGTAAGAGTAAGCAAGACAGATATAGGGTTTTTCTATCCCTTTTTGCGACTAACCTTTTTTTTGTTTGGAGCCAGTTTAGTTTGACTCCCAACAAACAACAGCTGTCAACTGTCAGTGCCATCGTGATAAAAATTCTTTGGAAAACTGTGTTTTCGACGCTTTCTTTTTATTTGTGTGAATGTGTAATTGCAGAACATAAGTTAAATTACTTTTAATATGGGGCGCTGTAGTGTTGTACAAATCGACCAGAACAAAAAATGCAGACATAACCTTTCATCGGTAAATGAGTTAGTTTTTCTAATAAAATAGTAGTATTTACGATTTAAAACGTTTATAGAATTTGTCATTCATTATATTAACACGTAATTATCAGAAGTAATGAAAAATTAAACGTGTTTTAAACTGTTTTATTTCATTTGTTTGTAGTAATATTCTTGTACTGTTTGAGGGATACCAGTTTAAGGGATACCAGTGCTCGGCAAGTTTACCCATAAATCCATATTCCTATCATATTTTTATTATAATAACGGTGTTTCTTTTTTACCAGTTTCCCAAAAAAAATGAATTAGATCTTGTTAGCTTTCGAAATTCTGATGCAACTATTGATTTCATTCGGAACATAAATAATTTATTTGATGTTTTGAATACACGTAATATGAATGCCTATGCCTACAAAAATATTATTTAATGGAAATTTTTCCAGACAAATATTTTTTACTAAATGTGTTTAAATATTTAACGGAACTGAAAATGAATGGAAGAAATATCCTAGATACTAATAGGAAAACTGGATTTTAGGGTTTCCTAATATGTATAAAAAGTGTTTTGTATTTGTATGAGAACTATGTTAGAAGTAACTCTCTTACCTTTCTCTGCACTTACAAATTCAGCCAGGATCATCTGGAATATTTTTTCAGTGCTATACGAGCTAAGGGCGGTTTTAATAACAACCCCACGGCGAGGCAATTTAGATCTGCCTTCAAAAGAATGCTAGTACATGGGGAACTTAAGCATATTACGACAGGAAATTGTATTCCTTTACAGGAAATAAATATTTTAACCTATACTAAACCTGAAGTGGCAATCAATAAAACAGTCGATCGGAATATATTAATTCAGGATTCCGATGATAACTTTGGGGAATACCACAGCGGAGAAATAGATTTAATAAAAATTATGAAGGATCATGATTATTTGGCAGATCCAAGTAGACTCACTGAGTTTTCTAAACAAGTCGTGATCTATATTGGCGGTTTTATTGTCCAAAAACTTGAAAAAGATTTAAAATGCCAAGAATGTTTGTCTGCCTTAATTTCAGAAGAAAAGTACACGAGCTTACAAATAAAAAAAGATAAGGGGGGCTTGCACTATCCCAGCAAAGATGTTGTAACAATTTGCGAAATATGTGAAAAAATATTCCGTCAAAACAAATGCTTTAGCGAGAATAACATTTTTCACAATATTTTGCAAACATGTCTGAAGAATTGCTTGTCCGTCAGATTATTTTGTCAAATTGCCCAACATTTCCCAAATTAAACCTTTCCTGTATTGCCATTATCCAGTTCTAATTAAAGCAATCTGCATGAAATACTTGAAAGTTACGATGCATTTCGCAACGAAAAAAATGTGTGAAGAGAATGTCAAGGTCCGAAATTTTTATACCAAATTAGTTTTATTTAAGGGCCAGTAACTATGTATTTTGAATAAATGTTTTTTTCTATCAACTGTCTTATTTTATTTTTACCCAATTGCGTCAAAGCATAAAAGGCATTTTTTTTAATATACACACAGATCTTGTTTTATATGACCATGGGTAAAAGGTCGACTGCCCATAAATATGGGTAAAATTATTCAGTTGGCAACCTCCATTTAATGTCATAAGACTATAGCCATCTCATGTCGGTGCACGCTGATAGCGAATCTATAGTTCATTCTCTATCTACGGCGTAGACAGAGAAAGCATTTGCTGTCTACGGCACAGAGTAACTAAATCGATAAGACGCCATGTTGAAAGTCGATAAAAAAATATTGATAACATATCTATTACCTACCACAATAAATGAAAAATGAAAAATCTGTATTTTTCCCGAATTCTACGGATATTTCTCTTTTTTTTGAGGTGGTATACACAGACCTGTCCCATTTTGAAACATCTACTTTTTCTGTTTATTTATGTAGGTACGTATGTTTATAGGTATCTGAGTATTTATTTTTGTATTATTTATTTTCGTGTTATCTATCCCTTTTGTTGCACCTGCCATGTTTTCTCTCTGCATCACCCTAAGGTTGACTGGCAGAAAAAGCCTCGGGCATTAAGTCCGCCTTTGTAGAGTATTTTTTTTTTTAGTTGTGCTTAAAGTATTAAAAAATTAATAAATGATCGTGAATTAGAAAGCGATCGCCGCTTCTAATACATACAATTTAATTTTCTTCTGTAACATACGGGTTTGAATAGTACTACCCTAGGGTTGGCGTGTTTTTTATTTACCTACTTTTGGACAGTTGAGGAAGTTAGTTTATACAGAATTATAATCGTAAAGTCATCAATACAGCTCTTTAAGACGAAGTAATCCTATTGAATGACTATTTCATGAAATCTTGATATTTGAGGATTATACTATCTTAAGGAGTTGTATTATAATAATAATATCCAGGGAAATTCCACATACGGTCATCTGATCCCAAACTAAGCAGAGCTTGTACTATGGAAACCGGATAACTGATATACTACATACACTTCTTTTTTTTGTAAATACATACTTATATATACTGATTCCAATGATTTTAATTCTGTAAATACATATTTGTTACTGTCGCGAATCTTACTTTAATCAACATACAACCTAACTTGCAAATTGCAAAAAACGTAAGAATTTTGAATTTCGCGGGCTACCTTGGGGCTTCTCCCTTATTGGCCTACTTCAATGGTATCATATATGAAAATCAATTGCCGTGCATTAGTCTCGTAAAAACTTGAGAATGGAAGTTCAAGAGCTGTCAGTGTCAAAATTGTTATGGAATATAGACACTGAAAGTTCTTGAACGCGGTTTGAAGTGCTGATCGCGTTAAATTTCATTGGTCAAACCCGCACTTAGGGCCGGTTTTTTTTATCTGTAGGTAACTCAACCTATGTTTAAACATAGTAATTAATGGTTGAATTTTGACTAAATGTATTTGCCAAAATGCCATTAGTTACAATTTTTGAGTGAGTAAACATGAATACATTCATGTTTAGCCTTTCACATTTAGCCAAAATTCAACCCTTAGGACCGGTTTTTCGATCAGTAGTTAACTCAACCAATGGTTAAACATAATAACTAATGGTTGAATTTGGGCTAAATGTGAAAGGCTGAACATGAATGAGTTATGCCATTTGTTACTATTTTTTAATATGAATGAGCTAACATGAATACATTCATGTTTAGCCTTTCACATTTAGTCAAAATTTAACCATTAGTTACTATGTTTAACCATTGGTTGAGTAAACTACGGATCAAACAACCAGCCCTTAGTAAGGTAACATTTGTAAAAAGTGGATTTGATGTTAGGAGATTTGGCTATTTATTTGTTCTTCTTGGCTTTTATGGATGGCTCATCAGATGAAAGAGACAGCCCTGACCAATTCATTGGGTCCAATTTACTTTGGGGTAGGTATATTGGGCAGTCAAATAAATGAGAATTACGAATGGTAGTATTTATGTAAAACAGGGCACCTTTTGCCCCATATCCCTTACCTTTATGTCTCGTAAATTTGCAACTACTACCTTCTGTGATTTAGTTTTATGTCGTTACATTGTGAGTTGGATTAGTAATACTGATTACACTGTCTTGTTCTACTAGATTGTTAAAGGCAGCGGGAAAATGTAAACCATTTATATTTTTTCAAATGACACTAAGTTCTCGGCGAAGATTACGATGAGTAAGTACTTACTTACCTTGACTGTTTCATGTATTCCCAACTGTGACCCTCGTGAAAGGCAACTAAGAAAGAGATTACTTCTAGAAAATAGTGGCTGCAATTATTAGTTCGTCTGGCTGAAACGTTTGTAATATGTAGTTATTTATTACAGCGCCGTGAGTCAGGATCTTATATATGCTAACATAATCTGAATCTCCAATCAAACATATATTTGATCGCACATTGGAGTCCTTCAAAAACTCTCCAACTGTCTTCCCGAAAGCCGCTACACAAAACTACAAGCAAATTTAACAATAAACTTATGGTAATTTCTTCCCTTCTACTCTCAGGATAGACTTAACCAGATAATATACTTTCTACCTCGTAAAAATAAGGAAAAATAAAGCGAAAATTCGAAGCGATACGTACACATGTATCTAAAGATGTATAGCTACCATAAATTGCTTATGGGGGTGAAGAAACCAGGCGGAACTAATGCACCTGTCGGACTCACGTATAACGGAAACCATGTTCTTATTTATCTTGACGATATATCTTTAGGTGGCTACCCCACCTAAAGAAATATCGTCGAGCTAAAGTTATAACAGTTTTGAAGAAATGCTTTGTATGCCGATAAGTTTGAGTGCTGTGAGGTTTTAGACAAGGAAGTCATTGTTTTAATTGAGTGCCAAGAAGTAGGCGGCCGACCTGATGGTAGGTTGTTACAGTCCGGCCGTCGAGCGAATGCGTTCCTGACACCTGTCAGTTGGACAATTTCTAGTAACTATAAGGATCAAATTCTTCTAAAACATATTCGTTAGTATGAAACTGACATGAGTCAAGAACGCATTCTCTCGACGGCCGGACTATACCGCCACTTATGGGCATCTGCAATACGTAAAGACATCGCAAACGCATTGTCATTCCAGAGACAAAGCTGAAACGTCTTATGTGCTTGTAGTTGCAACTCAGATAATTTAATTGTAATGGGTTTCATGACTTGGTAAATACCACAAAATACTCAACTACATTGTCATCAGATAGACAATAACATAAATATTAAATATACGTAGTTCCAAATTAAAAAAAAACCGGCCAAGTGCGTGTAGGACTATGCACAATGAAGGGTTCCGTAGTTGGGATGAATCTCAAGAACAAACTTAACATTGTAGTTGAAAATCATGTTCTCCCATACATTCCAACTCCAAATGTAAGTTTTTATGCACAGAGATTTACCATGTTGTTTTAAAACCATAGACTTCTTATAGGTTTTTCTGTAATCTATAGGTAATGAACTATTTTTTGTAATTTTTTTCAAAATTTTAGGTACAGTACTTTCGGAGATGAAGGGGAGGGAGTGGCCAATTTTATTTTTATATTTTTATTTATTAAAACTTTATGCACAAGTCATAAAACAAATACCGTACAAAGGCGGACTTAATGCCTGAGGCATTTTCTACCAGTCAACCTTAGAATTTTCGTCTATTTTCTTAAATAACTTTAAAATGATTTATATTATAATTATGAACAAATATGTTTGAGACCCTCACAGTAAGCTCTTTCATTTGATGTGTCACACGGTACTGTTTGCAAAACTTTTTTTTTAGTTTTCTTATTTGCTCCCCAAAATTTTCCCCCATATTCAAAATTCATTTATTTACGTTACACATCCGTGTTTGGGTTACAGAAATACATACGTGTACCAAATTTCAACTTAATAGGTCCATTAGATTCGGAACAAATTGGCTGTGACAGACGGACAGAAAGACAGACAGACACGAGTGATCCTATAAGGGTTCCGTTTTTTCCTTATGAGGTACGGAACCCTAAAAAAAAAGCCAAAACCATAATAATAACAAACGGATTTTGACTCTATAATATTATGTAGGTTTGTATAGCAATATGGATATGAAATAAAAACCGTCCCGCACAATACACTGCCGTTTTTGAACGTCAGAGCTCCCAAATCATCGGGATAAAGCTGTCAGTGTACAGGATACATTATGAACGATTTCGTATCGCTACGATTTTCCTCCAAGAGGTTAGAGGTGCCGTATTTTCAGTACGGCTTCAGCGTTCGGGCTGAGCGGATGTGTGCGGGAACGAGGCGATTTTGTCCTTCAAACTTTTGAATGCAACACACGCGATGGTGTTTTTCTAGGAAAAAAAATTGTTTTTAGTGATTTTTGACTGTGAATGGATTAAAAAGTATTACGTGTGTGGTGATTGACTCGTGTTTTGTTAATTTCAATGAAACAGTGATGAAAGAAAAATATTTGTTTTATAATGTGTCCCGGAACAACGTTTCGGGGTATCCCGGTTTAGGTAAATATAATATTTATTAATTATCCTTTTTGTTTGGTAACTAAGTTTCTATGTAAGAAGGTATTCGTTTGAACTTTTGCAATATTACCATTTGAAATCATTTCAAACTGTTTTTTTGATACTCATCAAACTATTCTAATATTAAAGTTAGTGCTCATTGTAGTGTTTAGTGCTCATTGTATTACCTACATATTTAATATTAGATTCTACGAGTTCGAATAGCCCTACAGAAACAAATCAAATGTTAAGCATTATCTGCTGCTGTTTTATTAATTTCACCGTGAAATAGCAAAACTTAACATGTCGAATAAAAATCTTCGTGACCTATTCTGTGTATCGCTATCGAAAGATTTCTCCTAAAAATCAGTCGTAAGCTTATTTGCAAATACCATACCAGATATTTCAATTATGAAATTGCATATAATTTTATAAGAAGCATGACCTAGGTCAGCGTCGTAATTGTTTATCACTTCGAAAAATAACCATTGCATCGTCTTCTACTATGACATACTCCTACAGACATAAAAATCCCTACGCAGTGTGTAGACACACCCAGTTTAAATGTCGTTAGAATTTTTGCTTATCCTGATAAACTGGTAAGGAAACCTTTACTACTTACTGACAGCAAATTGCGGTTCGCAATTCTGAAATGAAACCAAACATGCATTTTTTTTGTTCCACTTATCTGTAATTTATTTTTTTAAATATTTCTTTTCGACAAATGCTTGTTATAAAAAATGGAATGAAGTCTATTTGTCCTATCTTTTAATAGTCATGTTTAATCTGGGCTAGTTTCTTTTTTTTATGTCATCATTTATTTAATCAAACAAAAATGCAGCAGTTAATACTTACATACCTACATATCCTATGGTTATAAGTATAATATTAGCTGCTAAACATGGTCTCACGTTCGTAACAGTTAAGCGTAATATCCCTATCTCTAATCACCACTCGGCGGATGCTGATGACGGCAAGCGTCTTGTGACATTAACTGCTGCCACTCATACTCGTGAAATCGCTTAGGTAGTTAGGAATATTAACGGAAGAAGTGAATATGATGCAATATTCTTTACGGGAAAGCTGCATCTTTACTAGTGCTCACGATTTTAATAACTGATGAAAGTGAAACACCATTCATTCGTCCGTTATTAAAAAAAAAACCGTCCGTCCAAGTGCGTGTCGGACCATGCACAATGAACAGTACGAGTACAGTAGTAGTGAAACATGCACAGTAGTTGAGATGAATTTATCCCAACTACCGAATGTAAGTTGGCACGCACAATATTGAGAGATTTGCCATGTTATTTTAAGACCATAGACTTCTTATAAGTAGGTATAGAACTATTTTCTGTATTTTTTTTTCAAATCATCAGTTTCGGAGATAAGGAGGGAATGGTCAATTTTCCTTAAATAACTTTAAAACAGTTTATTTTAAAATTATAAAAAATAGTATATGAGACATTCACAGTAAGCCCTTTCATTTGATATGTCACACGGTACAGTTCGCAAAACTTTTTTTTTAATTTTCTTATTTGCCCCTAAAATTGACCTCCATATTCAAAATTCATTTATTTACGTGTTTGAGTCACATAAATTCATACGTGTACCAAATTTCAACTTAATCGGTTCATTAGATTCGGAGCAAATTGTGTGTCCAGACAGACAGACAGTCACAGACAGACACTCGAGTTTATATTCCTCTTCTATAAGGGTTCCATTTTTTTTTCCTTTTGAGGAACGGAACCCTAAAAATAGACTAACACTTGGTTCCAACTATTGCTTCCTTGACGTAGGCATCCATTAGAAAAGAGCTTTTAGAAATTCATCTCCTAAAGGGATCAATGGGATTGAATTTCGTATGCGAAAGAAGTTGCAGTCAATCGTAGAATGTAGGGCAAATATCAATACTTTGTTTTTATCACTGTTGAAAACATCCAATCGTTATAGTTGTGTTCGTAGATAGTCATTTATGCACGTGTAAAGTAAACAGTTAGTGCCAATACATACATTTTCATGTTTGCATGGATGACAACCAAACTGTAGCTAATGAATCCACAATAACATTGTTATTCTAACTTAGTGACAAGGCTGTGAAAGTCTAAATGTATGTTCATATGTACCAACATTACGCTAGATTGTTATTTTCTTCCTTGCCTGACCTTTAAACCAATTTTAACAAATGAAAGGTATTGGATTTGTCCTGATATCGTGTGTCTTACCTTACCATTAGCCGTACTCTTGCCTCTACTATCTACTAAAGCCATAATGTAGATGGCAGTATGGGAGTTTTGACTTCGGTCTTTTCCTTATCCGCGTCCACCGCTTGATTGAGGCCGCCTCTTTTGTTGCGTCATAAGTTAATTCTTCCCGAGAAGTGACGAAGAGACGTTAACGAATGCAATTTCTTCTAGAGGCCTTTTTTTTTTTTTTTTTTTTTTTTTTTTTTTTTTTTTTTTTTTTTTTTTTTTTTTTTTTTTTTTTGTGGATGGGAAATCATCAAATAACTTCTCCCGCTCTGGGTGGAGCGGAAGGGCGTGTCAGACTTTTACTGACTAAAACCCACCCGTGTTCCTTCAGTTGCCTATGCCAGGGCCACGGTATCTTTTTCAAACAACCCGCGACCCCAGCGGCTTCTTCTAGAGGCCTAACGTTCATCATTTCAGAGGCCTAACGTTTGAAATGATGATACCATCCCAAGTTATGTTATACAGGGTTATTTGTAAAACACCAGCAACCTCTTAATGGTATAATTCATCAAAATGTACTGAACAGCAGATTTTTTTTTTCGCGATTTCAGGGTTGGTCCCATAGTAAAAGTTGTTCATAATGATAAGTACAATGACCCCTTAAGAGGTTGCTGGTGTTTTACAAATAACTCTGTATAATGTTATGTTATGGGGGGTTTGGTTTCCGCACTTAGCTCTTCGAGTGGACCATTATACGTGAGCCATCGGCGGTCGTCAGTGAGTTATTCCAACCAGGCTACCTCCCTCCAGAAGTTGATTACGTCTTCTGGTCTGTTGACAACATCCGAAAACGATCGGGGTGAACCGAGGGTTTCTGTTCTAATCTGGGTGACGCCTGTGCATACCCACGTATTTTAGTGTGTGTGTGTCCCACGTATAATCGCTCGCTGTGCTGAACCGCTGTGCTCACCCGCGCGCGGGGAAAACCGTTGAGCGCCCCACCCGCGGTAATCTTGTAAACAAAACCGATTTGAATCGTAGCTTCTTGGAATTTTGTGACCGTTGAATGTTTCTTAGAATGCTAGTGATTAGGGCTTTATAGTAATGTAGAATTAGAAAGGCCTCCTAAATAGTGGTGGAACAAGGTTCAAACCAAAAAAAAATTTGCGTGGGATGACTTTACTCCCACGAACCACTACTTAAATAAAAAAATGGGATGAATTTCATCCCATGTGTAATTAGCGGATATTTAGATATTTCGAAGATAAATTTGATACAATAATCAAACAACAAGATTGAAAAACAATATTTTGGTTGTTGTTACGAAAAACAACTGACGCCATCAAATATCTTTTATAATGTTTTTTTTTAGAACCGATGGATTAAATTGTGTAATAGATGAAATGACTAGAAAGGGGGTGAATACCAAATAGTGTGACGGCTGATAGAGATGCATAGAAGAAGTCCACAGTTTATTTCAAGTTGGTGCAGCAATACCTTATTATGCTGCACCAACTCCAAATAAACTGTGGACGGTAAATGTTTTCTTCCTAATTATTTTTGTTATTCTTGTCTTCTCATTTCATTTGACTTCATAGAACTTCTGATTCCTCTTGCTATTACCAGTTAGCGTTGAGGTTCACTGGGTGCATCCGACGCACCACACCATACATATACCTATAAGTGGATTAAATTTGTATATTTCTATGGCTACGACTATCGTCATATTAAGTATTACAGCTGTAAGATGTCCACTGCTAGACGTAGGCATATGACTATGACAATTCTTTTTTCAAAAAAAGAACCGATATTGCAAAATGAAAAAAACTTTAATTTCGGAAGTCGGTATCTTTGGATCTGTATTTTAGTTTTTTGCCAACGACTTCCGAAATTAAAGTTATTTTTCACTTTGTAGTATTTTTTTTTGGAATTCGGTTATTTTTTTTTTGGAAAAAGTTTTTTATTTTCACTTTTCAGTGGGTCAGTTTGTAATTTATGTAAATTTCAACATGCAAATGGAAGCACCATTTCCATCCAAGAACAAATGCACGGGTAGTAACTCGTGCATTTGTTCTTTGATGGAAATGGTGGAATTTTTATAGTAATAAAAATACCTAAATCGTTATAGGTGTGCCTATAATATTTGAAGAGTTCCGGCAATTTCTCTAGGATCCCATCATCTGATGACAATGGGACTAACTAGAAAGTCGTCGGCGGAATTTTTCTATTTTTATTTTTCCTCCTTCTTTTTTTGAAGTCGGTTATTAAATCGTAAATTTTCAAAAACATTATACAAATTACAAATCATAAAGTATTAATTGCTTTTGCCTAGTCGGGCATTTCTACCACTTCTACATCACCTAAGGAATATAATACCTTACTTTAAAAGAGCATGTGTCTTTCTCCAATGACTGTGTCTGTTAGTCAGTTAATCACGGTAGTAACATAACATAAAATAACCCCTGTATTACCCGAAGGGTTGGGCAGAGGTGTACCTATAGTACACCCATATTTCGCCTGTATATTATGTTTAAGACAAAAATGAAAGAAGTAAGTTAAGTCGAAGACGTTTTTTCTAGTTATATTTTTTACAAAATTATATATTATTTCCGTACAAGGCGTGAATAAGTTGATAAGTCGACTTGCACGTATACAGTTAGTGATAGTAAAATAGTTGTTGCGATATTTTGACATAGTGGTGGCTTGAAATCAGATAACATGCCAAGATTTAAGAAAAAATTTTGACTTCTAAGATACAGGTTTTACCTAGTTTAGAGGTCAGGGTCTTTTTTACTGTGAATCACTTAGATTAAGCCATTTTTTTTTTGTAAAATAATTGTAGAAAGAAAAAGTTTGTATTATAATTTTTGGTATAAAGTTAAAGTTAAAAATGCTGAACCAACAATGTTTTAAATAAAATAACTATTTGTAGTTATTTTATTCAAAATTCAAATATTGTTGGTTCAATCTAGTTATTTCGTTTAAAGTATTGTTGGTTCAATTTGGGCATAGTTTGTAGCGATAGTTTCCCAGTACAATGCCCAATCTGTCTGTCAGAACACTGGACAAACCTTGCGAAGTTGGAATACCGATATCTCCTGTATAAATCGGCGTGGACTGAAGAGCAGATGTCAAACGTCAGTCAATTTTGTACATCTGTGAAGTTTTTAAAAACTACAATTTGTGTCTGTGGTTTAATTTGTTTGGTTTTGTGATTGAAATTTTGGGTAAAAGCTGGGCTAGGTTGTGATAGTATTTTTTCAGAAAACATGTAGGTATTAAATTCTCATTTTGTTATTAAACTAGCTGACGCGACAAATTTTGTCCTGTGAAAATTTCAATAATTCATACAAAGTTCCCATAGAAAATGCACTATCAGTTTTCCCGAATTTTCCAATTTTCCCGGCAATTTTTCCAATAACAAAATAAGAATTACCCAAATAGGTGCAACCGTTCTGAAGTTATGCGCGTACATACATTCGACAATTGAATATATATAGATTGTCAAGTATCCCACAGGTTTTACGATTAATAAAACCTAATGGCAACGTTTAACGAAATATTTATTCTACATAAACATATGTTTAATCCATAACCTCAACATTAAACTGAATAAAAGAGTTTTTTGTCGTCTAATTAAACGAACTTCTCCATAGAAAAGTATTTTGTACAAAAACTTTGAAAAACTAGAACACAGCACCTTCATTATGTAGAAACTTGAGAAGTCTTTTTTAATTTTCATCAACTGCTTACAATTAAGAGTTCTTACAATAAAATATTTCTTGGTGCTGATGTAAAAATAAGAGAAACGGGAAAACTATTTCGCTTTAACTTTAAGTCTTCTTGGCAAAGAAAACCCTATTTTCACCTTATTTATTTCAAAGATACTTTTAGAAAGATTGTCGCCGCAATTGTTTAGGACAGGCTATGGTTTTTTATTTTATTTTATTAGATCACCACATTATAAAGGAGATGTTTCAAAATGGGCCAGGTCTGTGTACAATACCTCAAAAAAAGAGAAAAATCCGTAGAATTCTGAAAAAATACAGATAATTCATTTAAATGTATACTATTGTGGTAGGGAATTGATATCTATCAATTATTTTTATTGACTTTCAACATGGCGTCTCACTGATTTAGTTACTCTGTGTATAAAAACAATGACAGTAAACCATAGATCTACCACTGATCATAGTAAGAGGACTGTCAGCTGTCACAACAATGTCACTTCGCTCTTCTTCTTGAGTAATAAACATGTCAAACATCATTAACCAATCAAAATGATAGCTTACTGCCATGACGAGTTTTTGTTGTGTGTTGTAATTTCATGTGTGAAGTAGTTCAAGTTTCATTGTAGTTTACCAGCAAATAAAGCCATTTTAAAGTCATTGTACAGTTATGAACTGTTTTAAATGTATTTCCCTATTTTTATGTATAGTGTACATACATTTTGGAACATCTCCTTTCATTTCTTAATTCATTGCTAAATTACAAGTCCAAAAATAACAATAAGTAAAGTAGATTTTGGATAAAAGAAACAGAAATTAGAAAAAAAAACGAGAGGTGTAGTGGGATAGTTCCAGTTCCAGTTGGGACGAAGTTCCTTTCGCTTTTGTAAACTTTTGTTAAGAAACAAGACTCGTGACGGTCAAAATGTTACACTTTTTAGGGTTCCGTACCTCAAAAGGAAAAAGGAACCCTTATAGGATCACTTTGTTGTCCATCTGTCTGTCTGTCAAAACCCTTTTTCTCAGGAACGCGTAAAGGTATCAAGTTGAAATTATCAATATCAAATACTCGGGGTCTATGATCTCTTTCAGCTGTGAAAAAATCAAACTTGTAAGTGAACGCGATCAAAAGATTATGACCATTTATGTCGCATATTTTTGTATATTTTGCGATTTCACAAGGGAATCAAAACCTATAGGTTACTTCCCATTGACCTAGAATCATGAAATTTAGCAAGAAGCAAGGTCTCATAGCACAAGTAAAGGAAACATTCCAAAAGTTGTTTATTTGTAGTTTTATCACATAAAAAATGTTTTTTTGTGACTGCAAACTTAATTTTGCAGTTGGAGAATTGACCGTGACGTATATCGATGTATGGGAGAACATGTTTTTCAACTATAATGTTAAGTTTGTTCTTGGGATAAATTCATCCCAAATACGGAACCCTTCATTGTGCGTCGTCCGACACGCACTTGGCCGGTTTTTTTAAATAGCTAACTACATCTAATTATTTATTCTATGTTTACATTTGGGTTGAAAGGATTAAAAGTATTAAAAAAGCTTTTTAAAACAGACAAATCTGGAAGATTTCGTCTGAAACGCTTTAACATTCTTCACGACAACTGTTAAATTACACTTGAATTTTATATATAGGCTGACTGGTAATTAGTGACCGATACTTAAACACATGATTGTACTCATGGTAACAAACAACTTTTATATGGAACAAACCTGATATCGCGAGAAAAAAAGACAGCTGTTCCCTACATTAACTCGTCAAAATGTAGGGAGCAGTTAATTTTTTTCGCGATTTCAGGTTTGGTCCCATATTAAAAGTAGTTATTTATCATGAGTACAATCATGTGTTTAAGTATCGGTCACTAATTACCAGTCACCCTATATATTTTCCCTCATTCCTACGGACGATTTCGTTGAAGCATTTTATGTATTAGATGTTAACGTGTTAAACAACATTTTACGAGACACCGAATTTCCATTGTACAGACGCCAGCAGGTCAAGCTACCCGAAACTGTCAAATTTTCCCAATCAACCTTGAACCTAATGCTTTAGCGATAAAGTTAAAAATCTATTAAAGAAATTTGACAGATTGTAGTAGCTTGATGTGCTGGCGTCTGTACTTGAAACCACTACAGAAAAAATGGTTTAAATTCTAAAACAGTCTAAGGTGTACCCTTCGCAAAAAATAAATGGTCTGCGTTGATAATTTCAGTATTTAGACGCATCATTGAGTGGGTGATAGATAGTCGAGATGCCACGAAAAGTGATTTTGTCCATTACAAAAAACTTTTTAGCAAAAAATAAAACCGACTTCTAAAACAAAACACTACAAAGTGAAAAATAACTTTAATTTCGGAAGTCGGTGTCTTTGTTTTGTATTTTCGTTTTTTGCCACCGACTTCCGAAATTAAAGTTATTTTTCACTTTGTAGTGTTTTGTTTTAGAAGTCGGTTTTATTTTTTGCTAAAAAGTTTTTATTTTTCACTTTTTAGTTGTGGAACCTACCCCACACAAATTCGAATACATAATTGAGCACAATAATTGTAGATATAGCCATGTAAATAACAGTGATAGGAAGTTATTAAAACATCATCACATCATCCATATAAAATAAGTGGGAAATATACGCATTATTGAAGCTAACTGAAAAACTCCCCCAGCAAAGTTAATAAAATTTATATGGGACCACCTCGGAGGTATACCCTTTCAAACAAAAAAAGAATTTTCCAAATCGGTCCATCGGTCGGTCTTTGAGTAATCGCGTAACAAACATACAAAAAAAAAAAAAAAACAAAAAAAAAATACAGACGAATTGAGAACCTCCTCCTTTTGGAAGTCGGTTAAAAATACCGAATATTCGGTATTCGGCTCTCGGCCGAAGCGGGTGACAGGACCTGTCTCATTGCATTGCGTGTGGTAGCGATGCCGCCCGCAAGCGTATTTGTTTCATATGCGAGTAGTTTATTTGAAGACTGTCCGCCTAGATCGAATGGTAGATCTTTATAAGTAATGGTCAGTTAACACAAAATAGTATCCAAGCCTGACGATTCACTAAGATTTATGTATCGTCTTCCAGCAGTAGTTTATATCGAGAGAGAGGCTATGTTCAGAAGCAGTTATAGCTTATGAGCAAAAGCGCAATCGTTTACTATTAACAAATGCTGAAAAAATGTTGTCATTAATTACAACTTACCTACCACTGATAGATTTTAAGAATTAAATATAAAAATGTGTGATAAAATTGAATTAAAAGTACCACAATACCAAAATCACACGTTTCAGCGTTTACTTCGACGCTGCATCGCGTTTTGGCGACTTTGTCTGATTGAGTAAGGTTTAAAAAATCCGTTTTCTAACTATGCTGAATGGGCATTGATCATGATGATTGATATTCATACTTTATTGATATTTTCGATAAAATACGATTTACCTTGTTTGCCCTTCAAATTGCGTTAGCCTTAGCCGTACACTTTTGTATCGTTGCCTCAGAAAATAAAAAGTAAATAACAAATATTGTCTACAATCTGTCAAGTGTCATTGTCAAAAAATATAAACATTATTTTCAGTATAATTTTTTTACAATATAATTTTTCTTCTTCTCTTCAGTATAATTCTTACGACTTGCCTCATAATCTCGTATTATCTCAACACTCGACAATATTTAATATATTGAAAGAGTTATGGAATACATGAAGTGCTTTGTTCCAACTTGCAGCAATAATAGTAATAATAGTCCAAACAAAAATTTTTTTCGTATTAGAGAAGACTTGCGAGAAAAGTGTAGGCATGGAATATTATAAGGTTTATACAATGTATTGTTGCGAAGATTTACGTCTTCAAAAACCACTTTCCGTTTAAAGTACTGTTTCGGTCAAAATCTTGAAAAACAAGTTTGTATTTGTACAGTTAGGTTAGATTCGATTATGTATGACGTCTATTGACACTTTGACAGATGTGAGATGGATGACGTTGGGTTGACAGATTTAAATTTTTAATTATGTAAGTACTAGTGAGGCAACGGCACAATCTTTTGTGCACCGTGATGACGTCACCTACCTTAAAAATATAAAATATTAATATTTTTTTAAAATAACTATTGAGCTAATCATCAAAATATTCAAACCAGTTTCTCAAAATGCTATAAACTTTCAAAAAATAAAATAAAATGTAATGGTTAAAAATTTTAGACAATCCCCATTGTTCGGCGAAGAGATAAAGCTAGGTATATCAAGCATCCGAAAAGCGATTAAACTGCTGATAGCTACTGCTAAAATTATGCGATTGGAGTTGAATCGAGCATCTGAAAAATTAGTTAATCGCAAAAGCTAACAGTAGCATCTGCTAAAACCCTTATATAAGTTATTTCCTGCCTGTATTTCCCCGTAGGGTTAGGCAGAGGTGTACCTATATTTTTTGTTAACCAGTTATGTTTAAGTACCGTGTAATGGTGGGCGAGCCTATTGCTATCAGTCGGCCATAAATCCAAACTCCGGGTTGCTACTGAAATATTTCTGATGGCAAATCCATGTAACACTTTACCCGACTTGGGAACCGAATCCTGGACCTCACGCCAAGCAGTAGTGCAGTAGCACTTGCGATCACTAATCCAATAAGGCAGTATGTGAGTATAAAGGCGGTGGCGGGTATATTTAAGTACCAAAAATAATTTGAAATCCGCCCATCTTAAAATCCACGTATGAGCACCTCCTGTCGTGCAGAAACCAACTACAAACCAATATCTGTCATTACAAACTGCAAACTAAAATCCGTTGGAACTGCGTACGGATGAAGAATGGTGTTAAACGAAACGTCACCAGCCAGACATCGCCGCGGCGTCAGCAAAAATAAAAAGTATATCCGTTCACGCCAGCGTTTCATTCTCTGTCTCTAATTGGAATTGGTTTGCGGTATCTGACTGTGGTGAATTTACTGTTCCTATATCTTCATACCCGTTTTCTTTAAAAGAGATAAGATTGGTTTGTGGTTTGGACACTTTTGTATCGACTTTTGTCTTCATTTCTAGACGTCGAATTAGGTCAGAACAGAAAGCTCGTAGATATAGATGCGTTTGATTTCTAATACCTACTAATTATACTCTTCTTCTTCAATCTTACCTACTAATAAAACTATTATGTCAAGCGGATAAAGATTTGAGTAAGTTTTGCATTGTATTTATTTTATACTAGCTTACCTATGTCCGCAGCTTTGTCCACGTGAAGGTTGGAAATTATCCCACGGGAACGTATTACCGGGATAAAAATGATTCTATGTCATAACCCAGGTCATGGTTTACCTGTGTTTTATCGAAATCCGTTGAGCTGTAGGCATGAAAAGGTAAAACAAAAATATTATTATGGATCTATGTAATAAGTATAGGATATTTTCTACAGGATAGCTATAGCTACTTGCAAATACTGACAATATCATTGAGACATTTAAAAGTTTATTCAATGAAGAACATTTGCTTCTAAATACTGGAATAAAATACCCATGTTATTTAATAAATCGTCTAGACAAGATTGATGAAACCTGATTGTAAAAAGGTTTCTACCACATCTAATTCCAAACTAACCTTTCCTCTATACTTCTGAAATATAAGAACTGATGGAATATTTTTTTTTTTTTTTCAAAACCAGCATGGAAACACGCCAACGCTTCATTCTTTTTCACTAATTGGAATTACTTTACGTCTCCGCCGGCCTCGACTTTTAAATTAAATTCTTTTTTCGACATAATAACATGTAGCTGATGTTTTACTCGGTACGTGTTGCATAAAGCCATTCAGGGACGGCGTATATGCTATTAGTAAAATGAAAACATAAATTTTGTGAACTGAATTTCGTCGTGTAAATGTATTATGACGTGTTTTTTGAATTTTAGACAAAACTTGATACTTTTAACGAGATGCGGTCTTATATTTCTTTTGCAATATGGACCTAAATGTGATACTGTAGGGCGCCGCGCGGATAGAGTTTGTGCTACGGAACTCTGTAGCTATGTAGCTGTAAGTTGTAGTTTTAGACACATTCGTTCTAGGCTCTACAATAAGATAAACAAAGAAGTAAAAATATACCCTCTAACGTGGAACATTCTTAGGAAGAAATTAACGGAATGGTTAAAATCATAGACTTTTGATGAAACCGAAATACTTATGGAAATATAACATAAAAAAAAACTCATAATAACACTCACACACCCTTAGACACCCTCCTACACACACCCCTACCCACACACATCACGCACGCACAACTATTTCACTATATTTAATTAATCTAATTTAGTTCAATAATAATCCTAGTTTTCTTTTAGTTCTTACAGACACTTTTTGTTATTCTGGAACTAATTTTGTTGTTTTGTTTCTGGAGGTGGGCGTTGATGGCTGCGCCACAGTTTTAACCTATTGCTGCCATCATCGTTACATAAAAATTGTTAAATGTATTATATTTTGTTTCTTTAAATGTTAATTTTGTTAGTTTCCTATGCTCTTTTTTACTGTTTGTATTTCCTGTGCGAGTTCCAAATAAAATATTTTTCTGTCTTTCTTTCTATTTAGTTCAAAATAAAGATTTTTATTATTACAGTGGATTTCGGTTATAACAACGGCTGAGGGGCCACTTTAATGTCATCGCTATATGATCGCTATATCCAAAATAAAAAGTCTTTTATATTTCAATCTGCAATCTGCCTAGCCTTTTCACAAATATGTTGGGGTCGGCTTCCAACCTAACCGGATGCAGCTGAATACCAGTATTTTACATGGAGCGACTGACCTCCACAACCCAGTTACTGGATAAAACGATACCCCTTGGTAAGACTGGTTATCAGACTTTCAGATGACCCGTAACGACTGTTGAAGATCCACGAATGACAGCCGGGACTAACTGCTTAACATGCTTTCCGAGACACGGAGGAGTCTCGGTATGTAAAGATGGTCACCCATCTACGGACAAACCCCGGCAAGCGTAGCTTAACCTGATGGATCGACCCGTGCGGCTGTGATTCCTTAGCCTCGAGAAAGTCTTGTATATTTACTTATCATTTATTTAATTGTATTATACACGGGTGTTATTGAAAAAATGTGTTATACTCGTAGTGCACTGTCCATTTTTACCTTCACAAATTATTTTTGCCTTCACCAAATAAACAATACTTTTTGAGCATTGTGCAAGCATTGAGCACATAAGGCTGCTCTTAGTTGTTGGAATCTCATTTAGATTGCAATCTTCTTCCTCTTCTTCATCTTCCTTGTCTTGTGTCTGAAGCAGACTCCATAATTTCATCATCAGTCAAGTTATCAGTATTGATAACTTAATCGTTAATATTCTCATAAGTTTACCCAATCAGTAACTACTGCTTTCGCTGATGATAATCTCGCCAATGGCAAATTGTCCAATTCATCATCAGAATCATCGTCAGTTGTAATAATAGTCGAAAATTTACCAAACCCAGCACGTGAAAAACATTTTTTAAATTGTATCTGGAGTAGCTCGTGCCCATGCTGTTGTTATCATTTCAATGGCATCCAGAAGATGATCCAAATGATGTCCACTTTTTCTTTAACGCGAGCCATATTCACAAGTTTAAGAAACACTGTTCACTCACTGGAAATTGCTACGTGACTGATTCATAAGTTTAACTTCATACACGTGCTAACTAGTCCTACATAACAAACCTTTGACCATCTGTGAATGTAAATAAAGGATAAGAAAGCTTAATATTAGGTTGGGGAAAAAGTCTTTTCGCATTATAGTATGTATGAACTTGTAATAAAATCTCTTTGGCTATACTATTTGTATCTGGCTGGTTTTGGTATCATTGAAAGTTTAAAATTTAAAGAACATAATTCCAAATTCAAATTAGGAAAATGTGTGATTTTCATTTGTTTTTAGTACCGTCAAGATGAGTGAATCTAATGAAGAAATTCGATACATTTTAAAATTTTACTACAAAAAAGGTAAAAATGCAACGCAAGCCGCGAAAAAAATTTGCGATGTTTATGGACCTAGTGTAGTGTCTGTGAGAGTAGCACAAATTTGGTTTAAGCGTTTTCAATCCGGAAATTTTGATGTCAAAGATGCACGTCGCTCTGGTCGCCCTATTACGGATAAAATGGATGCCATTTTTGAAAAGGTGGAGCAAGATCGGCATATCAGTAGTTACGACGTAGCTGAAGAACTGGAAATTGACCACAAAACAGTTTTGGCGCATTTGAAAAAAACTGGGTACACAAAAAAGCTCGACATTTGGGTACCTCACGAGCTCACTGAAAGAAACCTAATGAACCGTGTACTCATTTGTGATTCTTTATTACGACGTAATGAAACCGAACCATTTTTGAAGAAACTGATAACTGGTGATGAAAAGTGGATCACGTATGACAAGAACGTGCGAAAAAGGTCGTGGTCAAAGGCCGGTCAGGCTTCACAGACTGTAGCGAAACCCGGGTTAACTCGCAACAAGGTGAAGCTGTGTGTGTGGTGGGATTGGAAGGGCATTATTTATTATGAGCTGTTACCACCAGGCAGGACCATTGATTCTGAACTCTACTGCGAACAACTGATGAGATTAAAGCAAGAAGTTGAGAGAAAGCGGCCGGAATTAATCAACAGAAGGGGTGTGGTTTTTCATCATGATAACGCTAGACCTCACACATCTTTAGCCACTCAGCAAAAATTAAGAGAGTTTGGCTGGGAGGTGTTAATGCATCCGCCGTATAGTCCTGACCTTGCACCTTCAGATTTCCACCTGTTTCGGTCTCTTCAGAATTCTTTAGGCAGTGTCAGGTTAACATCACGAGAGGACTGCCAAAACCACTTGTCGCGGTATTTTGATTAGAAGTCCCAAAATTTCTATAGCAATGGGATCATGTCCCTACCTACAAGATGGCAAAAAGTTATCGAACAAAATGGTACCTACATACTTTAGTTAAATGTAAATAAGCTATATTAAAAAATGTTTTGAATTTTCTTAAAAAATGCGAAGAAACTTTTTCCCCAACCTATTATTTTTATGAATGAGTCTTTGTGCCTTTGCCTGCCGACTCAGGTTTTCTAGGAATCTACCACAAATGGTTCATAAAAACAAGTCGCTATACCCGAAATTGACGCTATATCCGAAGTCTCTATTGCCGAATGATTTTCCTACGAAAGTATGCATTAAATTCAAGAGACGTAAGTTTAACGTCGCTATAACCAAAAAGTCTTTACAACCGAGGTCGTTATTAATGAAATTCACTTATTTGTTATTATTTTTATTTGGAGATTCGTAAAAAAGTTTTTAGCCGTATATTTTGGTCATTACAATTTCGTTGCCAAGTTTAATCTGTAAGCCAATCCTAGCATTTATTCAACTATCTATGAAGTGTCGTATTCAGTACCAAGCCAATTATACTCGTATGTCACATATATTTATGAGCAATTAGCTTCATGTGAGCCCTCTTTCCATAACAAGTCTTCACCTTACAGGTCCAGGACAAATGGTTTTAAGCCGCATGCATTCAACGGCTACCATCGTCGTTTACCAGGCGATCTATCCCTCAGTTAGGAGACCGTCTAATGCTCCGCCTTAAAACACCAACACCTTAATTCGGTCCAGCTAACCCACTCTAAATGTACATCTGTCCACAAATTAGCTTCCCATTCTAATAAATTCAACGAAACATAAACATTTCCTAACCATAAGAATATTTTCTTCGCTTCCAATAAACTGAAAATAAACTGTCATAGACAATTTGTTCCACAACTCTCAACACTGATGAAAAACAGAACTGTCCGCTTCCACAACAAATTCCTGAGGTTTTGCGGATGCAACTTTCGATGTATCTGTTGGAAGCTTAAAGCCTAACATTTCGTGGTAAGGTACCTACGTAGATTTCACGGAAAATCCGGACTAGTGTTTTGTCGAGTTTTGTAGTGCTGTTAAAGTTTCTTCGAGTTAGATGGGCGAATTACTATTAATAATATATTATACTTGCTTCCGCCCGCGGCTTCGCTCACGTGGTGTGTCGATAAAAAGTAGCCTATGTCTTTTTCCAGGTCATGGCCTACCCGTGTGCCAATTTCATCCGAATCTGTTCAGTCGTTTTAGTGTCAAAGCGTAACAAACAAACTCATGTTCGCATTATAAATGCGTAATATTAGTTCAGATAGGAGGATTAAAAACCGGTCTATCGATACTCACAAAATGTATTAGGTAAATTAAAAAAAAAATACTTTTAACACTATTAAAGTTTCAATAATAATATAATTCTAACATGATTCGAAAGACACGTGGCTCCATCTAATTATCATAACAACGTTATTGTTGTTTTCCTCGGGAACAGTACTTTTTTTCGGGATGAAAGGTACCCTATGTCCGTTTCTTTACACCTGACAAGGCATTTGCGAAATTTCAGAATGATCGTTTTAGTCGTTTAGACGACAACACGACAAACAAACAAACAAACTTACTTTCGAATTTATAATATTAGTTAGGCTATTATTGACATTAGTCTAAAAAAACTTTTTACAATATAAATCAACCGACTTCCAAAAAAAAATAGTATTAAGTAAGTGAAAAATAACTTTTATTTCGGAAGTCGGATCTGTATTTTAGGTTTTGTTACCGACTTCCGAAATTACAGTTATTTTTGACTTTGTAGTGTTTTTTTTAAAGTCGGTTGTTTATTTTGTAAAACAGGTTTATATTATTTTCACGTTTTTATTGTACCTACCCCACACTAATATTCATATACTAATTCATATATATAGCTATGTAAACAACCGTAACAGGAAATATTATAACATCACCAAGATACACAAAGTGGATTAAATACGTATTACCAAAGCTAACTCAAAAACTGTCCAAGCAAAGTTATTCAAATTTATATGGGACCATCGCGCAAGCTTCTTCTACCAAATAAAAAAAATAATTTTCAAAATCGGTCTACAATCAACGAAAATATCGATGAAAAAAAAAAACGAGCGAGCCTGATAGTAGTCGCATATGATCTGGGTTGGTACCATCTGTCGGCCAACTCTAGCACCACGCCCGCTCATTGGACAAATCAAATAGCGCGCACCCTGGCTTCCTGTACACGCAGTGTGTTACATTTCCGTCCCTTTTCACGAAATCACTCCCTCAGATTGCAGGAAAGCGAGAGAAAAGATGTTACTTATCAAAAAAATACATACAGACGAACCTCCTCCGTTAAAAATTCTTAATATACAATAGGTTAGCTGAAAATAAATCTACCAGAAAAAACAGGAGAAGTCTTTCAAGATTGCTGAGGGAACGAAGTAGTAAGATTTCGAAATTATACTTGGGTCAACAGAATGGCTATGATAACTAAGCGCCAAACAGAGAACAAAATCCACTTGAGAGGCTGAGATAAATAATCCACCCGTCTATAGCATAGTATATGTTAGTATACATAATAAACCACAAAAGTAACTTTCTTTCCAAATCCACTCGCTTTACGTGCAAGGAATGATAATCAACGTGAAAAAAGTACCACGTTTTTGGCTGCTGCTATAAATAACTAAGTTGAAGAACTTCATAACAGAAAAGTCCAAAGCTGAACCGAGATGAGCTTTGGACTTTCCTGTCAGGACCACAATGCATGATTAGCTCATTAAAACTCCGTTTGTAACTAAATCTGAAACAAGCCGGGTAGTTTCAAATCCATGATATTATTTGTTTACACCGATAACAATGACTGTGACTCAGACAAGTAATTTAAATAATGTCGTACACCTAGGTGCTCTAGAGCTGATCAATGATGTCTTGATCTGTATTTGGTACAAAAAGCTTATCCAAAAGAAACTAAATACCATTACCACTAATCTAAGTTACATTTTGTTTTAAAACTAGATATTGTCATAATTTATAAAAGTCTTGAATAATAATATGTACCTATGTAATAATAATATGTAGAACAAATCATAAGGTGCCAACAAATTCGTCCGCAACACTGTCAACAGGAAGTGCCCAAAAGGGTGATAGAATTGCCACGTTTAGTGGCACTTCTTTAGTTAAAAAATAGGGTAGCCCTCTGGTCACGTGAAGAGTCGCCCTACCGCTTGGCGTTGTTTCGAAAAAGAAGGTGGACTCTCACTCGTACTCCATTGACCTAGTGTTTCACCTCAGACGGTTCTAACATAAATAACACACAGTAAGGTAATTACCACCCAGTTACCCATAATTGTATTCTAGTTCAAAATTCTCCTCAAAACACAAATCCAATGCGGAACCTAGTTCCAAATAGAAGTGTCAACGGCTCTGTCATCCATGTCGCAGGATTAGATTTGTTCCTCGTCCCTATCCGCTCGTACCGACTTTGTTACGCAAAGGAAAACGAAAGTATTCCGGATAACTTACCGATGTGTGACGCGGAGGACATTTTTCTCTATTTCCTTTTTTTCTTTGGGTGATAATCTCTTGTGGGTTTCGAGGGCACTTTTCGTGTTTTTGTAGAGGATTCTCGGAGTTTGTTGTTAGTTTGTTTTGATGTGAATGGTCCTGATATTCAAGAAATAGTTCTTTACATTTTAGCTGTGTGCTTTGTTTTTTTTACCTATGTACGAGTAAGTATGACGTTTTTATAGTAAAAGGATACCATAACGGCGAGTTGGAGTTAGAAACACTAATGTACTTAAATAATTTCCACCGGCGGTTTTACCTACTAAGGAAGAAATAATAAAGTTTATTTGGACAGAGATCCTAAAACACAAAGTACAAATAACAAAAAAAAAAAAAAGAAATGATAATAGCTACTATAAATTCTTTTTATTGCCATAAATATTCCACGTTAAACGGTTTATCCGTAGATGAGGAAATGAAAAGGATTCAAGCCAGCACATCAAGCTACTACAATCTGTCAAATATCTTTAATAGATTTTCAACTTTATCGCTAAAGCATTAGGTTCAAGGTTGATTGGGAAAGTTTGACAGTTTCGGGTAGCTTGACCTGCTGGCGTCTGTACATAGCATCAACATCAACGTTGCAAATTGCCTAACTGCAAGTGGTTATTAAGTGAATCCCTTCAACCTAAACATACCTGTGCTAATAGGTTGACTCATAATCTTAAAACTGCTACAAATTTCTGATTGAAATTAATACTTTCATTACCTATTTCATTGATCCTTTTACACTTAATGTTCCGTTTTTATTATATTTTCTGGTTCCTTATGCCTTATTGATTTGGAAAATGACCTCATTCTGAAGGCATTAAATCAAATGATTCTGTTTGATGTCCCGTCTTATTGATGAGATGAAAAATATTCCGGATTTTTCGAGAATATTGGAAATTGGGTGGCAATATTTTCAGAGGACGATTATTAGAACATTTGAAGTTTGTTAGGTTGAACAAATACTTTGAAGGTGAACGTGGCACGTGGTAGAAGTCGAGTTGAACTGTCGATGTAAATAAATGTAGATATTAGAGTACCAACAATAGTTCATTAAAACCAGAATAGTTATATTGTGCAATTACGATCATACCATGAAAATGTAACTACCGCACTGCGTACATATTCATATTTTTACTAAATCATTTATAAAGTATGCTACACTCGCGTCAGCACTGAAATACACGTGCAACTGAAATATGTTCTGCGAAAAAACTGCGCGTCTACAAACACCAACATTTTTCCCGCAATTTCATTTCGGTTTGTGGCGTAAAAAGATACAAGGGTTACTATGCACTCTATCTTTGACATAAAGTTAAGTATCAAGCGAAGTCTGAAACGATTTTGGCCGCAGTAGTTCGGGATCTTGTTTTAATTAGGTATTTATCTAAGTTTATCAGAAAGGAAGTTTGGACAAGTTAATTGACAAAAAATCTTCTCAGTAACTCACTTTTTATACAAAGTATAGTATATTTCCATAACCATTTAGGGACTAACAATACTTACTCCATCATTATCCATACAAAAGAAGTGTTTTCTATGGACAAAAGCTGTTATGAGCTAAATAAGTGTAGTTAGCCCCTTAGAAGTGATAAAAGTATGTCAAGACGGTACTATTTTCTGTCATGGCAATTTAAAAAGGCTTTAATAATAGATGCACAATTTATTAAACTACACCTCCAACTACTAGGTTACATTGTTGTGTCCTTTATTAAAATAAAATTAGCTATAAAAATATATTGAAGCAATCAAAAATAAGCAACCGAAAATGTAGGTAATCATACTTTGATTTTCTTAGTAATACCTACATTTGGCCTACCCAAATGTCCTTTCTTTGGTATTGTTCGTCGAATCGTTGAGCTCCTTAAGTTCTGAGTTGAGCTGCGCGATTGCTGACAAATGCGTGCGCTGAATGGACAGGTCCTCTCAATCTGTGTGGCTCTTTCCTCAAAAGACCATTTCAGACACTAATCTACATGGTCTTCACATGAAGTGATCAAGATTATGTCTGGACTTAAGAGACTGTCACCTCTGAGTTTGTTTCGGCCTTTCTTCTCAAAGTAGTCAGATAGGAAACGCCGACACACATAATGGCATTTTGGCAAACACATTTAGCAAAAATTCAACCATTAGTTAATATGTTTAACCATTGGTTGAGTTAACTACGGATCAAAAAACCAGCTCTTAGGCTGGGTTGCACTATAATAGTAGGTTAAAGTAAAGGTTTATGCCAAATTTGACGATAACTGTAACGCAGTCAGCGTTAACAGTTGGGAACTGCGAAATTTGTTGCACCGGCGTAATAAAGAAATAAAGAAAGAAAAATAAGTTTATTTGTCACAGAAACCCGTGCATACTGCATACAAAAGATAATTAACTCGAATTTTACAAAAAGAAAAATAAAACAAAATAGATCTGCATAAAAATCACGAGCACAAAACAAAAGTCGGCAGCTGCTGACACGCCATGACTGTGACAAGAAGGCTTCCACTCAGCATGATGCATCAGCTTAGGTAAGGTTATGTCAGGGTAGCAAGTCTAATGAGACGTCATTTACCCCAGGTATTTTGCAGGGAATATTTTTAAATATTCCCTGCATTTATGTAAAATATGTATATTTACCTGGAGATTTAATCGGTATATGAGTGCAATCAATTGCTCCGATTTCTTTCGGAAAAGCACTAAATACCATAAAAGTCTGTCACCATCCTTTCACAGTCTGTGGCATGGATATCCATTCTTTTCATATCCTTGCAATTGCCCGGCTCACCGTGTGTATTGTGCGTGATACAGTTGAATGCTGCACACCAGCGGTATCGCCAACGCATCTTTGGAACGAACCACAAGCATAATATTCTAATGCAATAAGGACTTCTGTTTGAGTCACTGCTTAACTATCTAGGTGACTATTCATAGTATTTATGTACCTATCTACTTACTAAAATAAAAATAAGTTTGGTAGGAATCTAAAGACAGCCTTTAGAGAATTACTACATGCTAGATACTAGCCATAAGGACTTACTTCATCGTTGGTTGGTTTGTGACTTCGAGTTTCAGCTTCATATACAATCTTCATATATGTAAGTGGGCACATCCTTTATTACTGGAGGCCTTTATTTAGGTATAAAGTTCTGCGTAAGTTTTTAGTTTTGTATTTTTATTTCTGCTTGATTATAGTTTTCGATTATTATTTTTGTTTTTTTTTTTGGTATATTGGTGTGTGCTAGCTTACGTATAGCAAATAATTTAATTTAATGTTTTGTATTGCGTAATGTACCTAAATTATTATGCGCAGTGTTAAATAGAATCTTTTTTTTTTTACTGAACAGATAGCTGTGCTGCTGGGGAGTTTGTTGCACCACTTCTTCTCCCCAGCTAAAGCACTAGGAAGTGGTGAAGGGCGGGCGTTTTGGGGGACTGTCTTATGTAATTTTGACGTTCAAAAAGTGCTGATTCTCAGCCTAGTTTGACTTTTGATTTTGATTTTGATTTTGGAGGCTTTAACCAGCGTTGCAACCACAGAGTCAGCCACGTTTTTGGAGACTCGAAATCTCACCAAAAAATTTGCTTTGTCCCATGTGGAAAAACGAATAGACAAATACACTTTTCTTTTTTTAGACCTGACCATGTCATCGCTTTCGACTTTAGGACTAGTTCCTGCGAGTATTTCTCGGAGCAGAGACATGACATTCAATGCGTTTGACAGAAGTGACAGCTATTTAACATTAACTAAGTATAACGATAACCACGGAAGCGTGGTTAGTAGAGGTAACAGATAAAATTAAGACGTCAGCTAACAAATTGTCAAATGGGACAACCGATTTTTTGTCTAACAGGTACTTTAACTGGGGGTGCGATGTTTGTTAAAGCGTCTGAAAAACCCCATACATTATGTCAAGGTCATGTCGAATGTCAGCCGAACCCCATAGGTTCACAACTACTATGAGCCCGCGGTCGCCATAGAATGATTTTTTTTAAGTTTATATATTTATGATATATGTTTATATACCCAATATGGAAAGATTTCGAAAAAAAAATTCTTACAGACGTTTGAGGGGTTAAAGTAGCGACCCACCCTTAGTTGACAAGTATAAAAAAGCTATTTGACAGGACTTGAACGTGAAAAAGTTATCTTCTAAAATGTTATCATTATTTTGTAAAACTCCTTTTTCAATTATTCCTGATTTAATACTTACTGGCATTAAGAGTATGTCCGCTTTGTAACACCACCATAGGACCAGTACCTACGTTGCACGTAGTATAATAAATAAACCCCTTTTCGCAGTCTAGTAAAGATATTGAAGATTACAACATAAACAAAAGTCAACCCTCCAACTGCAGCGCGGATACGAAAATACCGCGGCATAAAAACGATTTTGAAACTGGAATCGAATTTCCCGAGTGTCGCTAGATTGAATTGTTACAGCTATATCTTGCAGACACGGGGTAACTAGAGCCCCAACATTCGCGACATTTCCGTGTGAACTACTTGATAAAGTCGGCACAGTTGAAATGTTGCCGGAAAAACTTCTTTTGCGGTTTGTTTAGTTTATATGCGTTAAAAACAAGCGCCGAAGATTTTGAAATTATTTAGAAGATTAGTTAGGTTATGAGATGCCTCGCTTCGCCCTATATATATATATTTTTGGGTTAGCTCGTGGCTAAGTAATAACAGCCGCACGGGTCGATCCATCAGGTTAAGCTACGCTTGCCGGGGTTGGTCTGTAGATGGGTGACCACCTTTTCATACCGAGACTCCTCCGTGCCTCGGAAAGCACGTTAAGCCGTTGGTCCCGGCTGTCATTCGAGGATCTTTGACAGTCGTTACGTCGGTCTTAGTCGGTCGTCAGAAGCCCGAAAGTGTGACAACCAGTCTTACCAAGGGGTATTGTATTACCCAGTAACTGGGTTGTGGAGTTCAGATAGGCAGTCGCTTCATGTAAAATACTGGTATTCAGCTGCATCCGGTTAGACTGGAAGCCGACCCCAACATAGTTGGGAAAAGGCTAGGCAGATTGATTTTTTTGGTTAGCAAACATATAAATTAATAGACACAAAAATTACTAAACCAGGAATTAAAATAAGTTATACAAAATAAGATTTTAAATGTCATATAGGTTGAGAGTTGAGATCTGGCCAATTTATTTTTTAAATACAAAATTGACAATTTAATAAGGTTGCTAGGTCAGATTACTAAGAAATTTAAAGTTCAATTACATTGTCGGCTGCTTGAAATTGCTTTAATATTTTTTAAACTCATTTCCTTTTTATAAATGACACCAAAGTAACCACAGAAATGTATAGCAGCTTTGAAGATCAATATTTCAGTCGATGAACTTGACATAATAACGTTTTACATAATTATGTTAACCTCTCATTATACATGGTGTATCAGAAAGGAATTGTCAAATTTAAGGGTGGGGTAAGGTCACGAGCAAAAATATGTATACACATAACAAAGTTCAAAATCATTTTTCTCGTGTATGGATTCCAAAATGTTATGTTTGTAACAACATGAAATAACAATCAATACTGTAACACATTAGTGCTCATGAGTGTACAGACTGTCAAACTGAACAACTTCGTAACCGAGAAAAATAATAACCAGCCGTTCCATATATTTGGGTCGAGTAGGTATTGAACTCTTGTACAGGACAGCTGATAATTTTTTCTCAATTACGATTTGTTCCCATGAAGAAAGCTCTTCAGTTTTATAGACTGTCCCTTAAAATTGACTACACCTTTCTGATACACCCATATTGTAAAAACATCGACACGTATTTATGTCGTAATTTTTCATCTTTTTATTCCCGTCGCTTTATTCAACACACCAAAAAAAAAAAGCCGCTTAAAAACCTAAATTATCTCCTTCACACCTCTTGATGCCAGTTATAAAATTCATCCACGCTTCGCTTGGAGGAACTATTACCGACTGCGTTTACTAAACCCGACACCTCATTACTTTACGTCACTGTACGCCGAACAAAGGCACTTCTTGACACCTGGGATCCTTTCCTGTGGTAAATATGTTTTTCAGCCAGCTTTGAGTACTTTGTTATTTTTTATGACAGGAAACGAGACTATTGTTGTTGTAGTTCCGTTTCATAAACTCAATCTTCTTCCCATGGAGCTTTTATCTTACCAATTAAGCATTTGAATGACTAAGTAAGTATACTTAGTTATGAAAATCTGTCATCACATCACAATAGTTTCCTCCAATTATGAAAAAAAAAACTACTTAGGTACTAATACCTAAGTATTTAGTTTAAAAAAGAAATGTAAACAGCTACAGTACCTACACCATAAAAACCAAGTAGACACTGTTTTCATTTTTTCAAATTTTAATTTGTAATGTAGTACATTTTTACAACTGCTTTACTAATAATAAATTTTATCTGAGTGAAGTTATTTTCAGAGGTTCAGTAAGTATCAATTAAATACGAAATGAAAGGAAATGATTAAAGTTTAATTGTGAATTTATTTACGATTAAAAGGTTAATTTATTTAGAAGGCTTTTTGGTGAGTTTTGGATGTGTTAATTAACACTTTCGCTGACGTCACGACCAGAGGCGTATTTTTGTTCGTGTTTGATATCGCGCTACGCCCACAGGCGGTTAACTTTACTAAGTCAAAACAGACAAAACGCCTATAGCCGTGTAAATTTGCGTACATGACTAAGAAGCCACGTGATCTAGTGTCGTATTGCACTCATTTAAATTTTTCTAGTGTCAAGGCAAAAAATACTGGTATAAAAAATACCATATTCCAGGTACCTTGACTTGTTTTTTGACGACAGTACGGCTGTAGGCGTCGTCTTATTTTGTATGAAATTTTTTAGTGTCATTTTCAGAATGTGAACTTCATCTCAGTGTCAGGGAAAGTGTTAATATTTCATCATTAACACTTGGGGTAACTGGATCAATTTTTCTGCTTTATGACGCGGACGGCGCAGCAAGTGGCGCCGTCTAGTTTTGCTAAGTCGTAGTTGCGTCTTGTTTGCTGGCGATATTTCGCTTGTAACTTCATGCGGGAACAATGTTGACTTGAGCGGAAGGGCGTGTCAGACTTCTACTGACTAAAACCCACCCGTGTTCCTTCAGTTGCCTGTGCCAGGGCCCCCGCAACCCAAGCAACCCGCAAGCTTGGCAGGCATCGGCCCTAGGGGACCCCATCAGTTAGTGCTGACATCTCTTTGAGACGCGCGTGGAACACAACGCGCCGGCGACCCGGGCCTGGTCCTTACCGGACGGGCAGACCTCCACCGTATGCTCCACCGTGTCCTCCGAGCGATCCACACAATTGTAACAGCCGGGCGTTTCCTCCCGCCTTATCCAGAACAGGAATCTCCCGAAGCAACCGTGTCCGGTGAGGACCTGCGTCAAGCGGAAGGTGAGGACGCCGTGGCGCCTCTCCAACCACTCCTCAAAGAGGAGTCATATCGCCGCAATTGTGGCGTGCCCAGCACTGGGTTGCAACAGTCGCACTCTCCTTGTCGCCAAGAGATCCTGCCGGAGCTCTGTCCGCTGTGCCGTGATTTCTCGTGGCAGTGGTGTTACGCCCCAACGTTTTGCCTCCTCGCACCACTCCCATGTGTGTGCGAAGACTTTTGCCTCCAGATCGCACGGTGCCAATCCGGCAAGGAGACTCGCCGCCTCAACGTAGACCGTGTGATATCCCTGGCCTGAGGTCTAGACCCTCTGAGACGCGTTCAACCGGCGGGCTGGTCTCCGCCCAAAGGAACGCGCCCACACTGGTGCCCCGTAAAGGGCCATAGACCGCACGACTTAGCCTTTTCCCAACTATGTTGGGGTCGGCTTCTAGTCTAACTGTTACCAGTTTGTTACATAGAACGACCGTCTATCTGACCTTCACAACCCAGTTACTGGGTAATACGATACCCCTTGGTAAGACTGGTTGTCAGACTTTCGGTTTTCTGACGACCCGTAACGACTGTCAAAGTTGTACAATACGAGCCAAAAATATTTAAACTTTGCTGTTCATAAAAACCTTGGCATAGTTAGTAACGAGACTAGTTGCATTACTGTCTTGGTAGGTAAGTTTGTTGTTGTTCGTAATGTTGGTACCTAACTTGTAAGCGAGAGTTTTCCTTCCGCATACTGCCTATAAGCGTGAGATAACATGCCAATAAATAAAAATCATAATTATCTGGAAATAACTTTCAATGTTTCGTTGTACGCAACTTTGAAGGTTGCATTGAAACAGAAATTGATTGATTGAGACGCTCTCAAAAGCCAATGTTTACACGTCACTCATTGTTAGAGATAAAGTATGGAAACAAAGTTTCTCTTTGTATTTTATGATGATGAAGCATGTGTGAGGGTATATAATGAAAGAGGTATATGTGTTACTTATTATATTTTTGGTATTTTAAAGAGACAAGGAAACAAACCAGCAGATCAATACTTTTCCTAATAAAAATAAATATTTATACCAATCATCATCAATATCCTGCTCTTTTCCCAATTTATTTGGGATCGGCGTAACATGTCTTTTTCTTCCATACGTCTCAGTAGTCACTCCATTTCTAGCCATATCAGTGGCGAAAGCACCTTCTAACACGATTCCTACAGGCTTCCCTTACCAACTCTACCGCTATTGAAAAATGCCACAATCAATAGTGTCTAGTATTGCCAAAAATATAGTTGCACTATGGGTATTTAATTACACATTACATTCAAACGACAAAAATGCCTATTATTAGCTTTGAATTACCACAATAACAAAAAAAATATTCCCCCCGTGGTAGTGCAGTACGCATGAGCATTTCTCCACAGAAAAAAAAGGCCTCCTCTCTGCGAGACGGGGGGTTGGGACGTCCAAGTCTTCAAATTTTTGGTTCTAGGACATGTCGGTTTTCTCATGATGATTTCCTTCAACGTTATAATATAAATAAACTTCTATAATTAAGCTATCATGGGAAATACTAATGCGTATCCCTAATAATCTCCTCCGAGCATATTTTCCGCAAAAAAAATAGGTCATCCTATTTTCCCTAGGGCCATAAATATTGTGTAGGAGGAAAATCCATTAGTATCATACAATATCGATGTGATGTAAGTGAGCTTCCCTAGAGATAAGGGAAAGGTAAAATTACGTTATAATTACCCATCTGTGTGCTGACAATTATCGTGAAAACTTTTCCTAAATGGTGTGGAAAAATTGTTGTAAAACGGTAAACTTTGGAAGCCTTTATACTGGATGACTTTGTTTACCGTCTTGAAGAAAATAGGGTATAATAAGTGAACGGAGAAGAAGCATACTTAGTTTTTTTTTAAATTAATAATGTACATGTATCTAAATTCAAATCATTCTACGTAGCGCGTATGATTTGAATTTCGATAATTTTAACGATCTCTATAGTTTTTTCAAAATTTGTTTTTATTGTTCCAGTTTACTTCAAATGTGTAGTGCTTACTGATAGAGCAATTTTTGTCTACGCTATTGAAAATACAAAAAAAAAAAAACTAGGTATGCCATAGGCTTCTAGTTCACCTATTGTACCCTATTTTTTTCAAGACGGTAAATAAAATCATCTAGTATAGAAGGAAATGTAAATTGTTGTGTATTGTATGCTACTTTATTGAGCTTGGGACCAAAGGGCCAGACATTTATTTGGAATAACTTTAGAGGTAAAAACACCTAAACACGGATAAATGCGGGGAAAAAGTTTTGGTCGAAGATAATGCCATAATCAATCAATCTACCTAACCTTTTCCCAACTATGCTGGGGTCGGCTTCCAGTCTAACCGGATGCAGCTGAATACCAGTATTTTACATGGAGCGACTGCCTATCTGACCTCCACAACCCAGTTACTGGGTAATACGATACCCTTTGCTAAGACTGGTTGTCAGACTTTCGGGCTTCTGACGACCCATAACGACTGTCAAAGATCCTCGAATGACAGCCGGGACCAACGGCTTAACGTGCTTTCCGAGGCACGGAGGAGTCTCGGTATGAAAAGATGGTCACCCATCCACAGACCAACCGCGGCAAGCGTAGCTTAACCTGATGGATCGACCCGTGCGGCTGTTATTACTTAGCCACGAGCTCCTAGATAATGTCGTAATGTGATAAGGATTTAAACAAGACTCAAATGTCACCCAAACTGAAGCGGACTATTGTGATGGAAAGTAAAATGATATTATAAGTTAAAAGTGGACAAATTCAGCAGTAATTTACATCAGAAACATTTTGAAACTTTATAATTCATTCAAGAAATCAATTCATAATTCGTTTGACTACGTAGTTACGTAAGTTTTTCTCTTTACTGTTTAATGCAGCGTAGCTTGTAAAGACAGCAATACACATTTTATGATCTTCTGGTACTTTGTATACAAATTACAAGAATAAAAAGAGCATAAAGTTGAGAATGACTCGTCGTCAGGCAGAAATCGTTGAATTATTACTGTAACAATAATAATAAAAAGCATTTTATTATTATTGTTACAGTAATGTAACAATAATAATAAAATGCTTTTTAGTTTGTTTTTTAGAATAATTTAATGTGGCAGTACCTACTTACATTGGCCGTTTTTCCACTCGCCGGCGCTGTGGCACCTGCTCGGCGCCGTGCCGGGCCTCCTTTTTTCCACTGGGCTGGTGCCAGTACAGCACCCTAATTGCGTAACGCACTATCAATCGGAATCTGAATCATTTTGAAGCAAATTGCTAATTCATTGCTTCATATGTTGGAGAAATTTACCTGATCGACAACGTATATGGCGCAATTAATGTTATTGAACTGTCGAAATGAAACCGATTCCGATTGATAATGTGTTACGCAATGAGGGTGCCGGTCTACGCTCGGCTTTTGGGCAGTATTGATACGGATTTCAGTTCTACAACATGTAAAACTGTGGTCTTGTCAAGTCGTTGTATTTATTTTCTACTACCTATTGCTCGTGACTTTGTCTGCGATCCAAGATGAAAAGTAACCTATGTCCTTCGCTAGGTTATGGTCTACCCATGTGTCAAATTTCATTCAAATCCGTTCAGCCGTTTTAGCGTGAAAGCGTAACAAACAAACAAACTCACTTTCGTATTTATATTAGTTAGGATAGCTCTCTCTTGAGACGGAGACTGACTTGTATAGTTTCTTTGTAATTCGAGACGAGCTTGGTGACGGTGCCTATGCTGGCGCCGTGTTGGTGTCGTTTAAAATCGCACATTCAAAGCGAATAAATCATTTTTTGGGGTTTTAAGGGATTATTCCGATCTGTCACAAGGGGACAGAATGGATTTGGGGTTTGATCTGTCCCACTGTTAGCAACTTTATTCACTCCTATCTGTCCCAGATAGGAGTGAATAACGTTCGAACTGTCCCCTCGTTGCTAACAGGGGCACAGATCAATTTTTTTTTCTGATCTGTCCCTCTAAAGGGAGAACACAGCGTGACAGATCGGAATAATCCGTTTTAAGGGTAGTGCACACTAGCTGTGTAGTTTTGGACCCACAAGAAGGAAAGTGTTGTGGTTATGATTTAACCACGACTCAAAGACGGAAAGTTTGCTCATTGTGACATGACTATTCTCTTATATTTTAAAACAAATTAGCAGATTTATTATTATTTACCATAATTTTCCATGTCTCTTCTACTCTAGCTATAATAAACACTGCAATGCGACTACTGTTTCTAATTGCCACCATCTTTTAAGACATTTGGCAATCTTCGGCCGTCATCAGCAAATTCACGAAGGCAAGCGAATAAACCTTGTTACGGCGGTAATGAAATTAGTCGCAATTTGTTAGACTTGTCCACGATAGCTCTATTTCGTTATAGTTTTTTCATTGGGTCGTAGTAATTGAGGTAAAGCCGAAATACTATTAATAATGAGGGCGTATTTTCGTTGATTCAGTTTTCTCCAATAGAATAATGAAATGAAAATTTTCTCACTGAGTCAAAAACTGGAACATCGATTGCCGCATCGGGGGAATTCCCGTATAGCAATCCTAACTAATTTTATAAATGTGAATGTAAGTTTGTTTGTTTGTTTGTTTGTTACCTTTTCATGCCTAAACCACTGAAACGAATTTTGCATATCATAGGGTACCTTTCATCCCGTAAAAAAGTACTGTTCCCGAGAAAAACAACAATAACGTTCTTATGATAATAGATGGCGCCACGTGTCTTTCGAATCATGATTGAATTAATACGCTTTCACGCTAAAACTGCTGAACGGATTTGGATGACATTTAGCACATGGGTAGACTATGACCTGGATTAGGACATAGGATACTAGGTTCCGTGGGATAATTTCCGACAACCACGAGGGCTAATAAAAGTTTTTCCTTGCCTAAGTAATTAAATCGGCAGCCACGTTAAACTCATTTCAAACACGAGTGTCAAATTCCGTTGTAATAGAAGCATTGATGAAATTGAAATCATTAAATTGTAGTATTTACTTAATACTTTATAACCAACACAATAATGCACTACCTATACCACGAATTTTCCAAAGCGAAACAGAAATGTGAAATGTATATTTTCTGACTTTTTAAACGTTGCAAGTAACCAGTACTTTAAAATATTGCGAACATAGTCTATAAATTAAAATTCCACTTAGATATTGTAATATTTCCAATCTATTAGTCGAAAAGAATGTTCGAACTTTCAAAAGCTCTTACGAAAATGAATTTCCCCGGTGTTCATTTGTTTACACAATATTTTCAAAATGAATAAGTAGTTCATGATGTAGGTAACATATAATTTTCAAATTTATTTGAAAGATCTATTTAACAAAAACATTAATAAGTTTTGTAGTTCCAGAAATAAACAAAAAAATAATACTGTAATTAAAATTATACTAGGTTTTGCCCTTGTGGATGTCGAAAATTTCCCACGGCAACGTACTACCGAGCTTAAAAGTACTCTTTGTGTTAATCCAGGTTATAAACTATATGTGTGCCCAATTTCATTTAAATCCGTTCAGCCGTTTTTGCGTCTATCCGGAACATCCAACGAGACACGGACAAAAATTCTAAAAACAATATTTTCGGCATTAGATTTGTTCCCACACCTCGCAATAATTACTGTTTTTTTTTTTTTCAAAAATTTTCAATGTACAGTTTTGACTTCGTTGCTATTTTATACGTATTTTTAGGGTCGATCCATCAGGTTAAACTACGCTTGCTGGGGTTGGTCCGTGGATGGGTGACCATCTTTACATATCGAGACTCTTCCGTGCCTCGGAAAGCACGATAAGCCGTTGGTCCCGGCTGTCACTCGTGGATCTTTGACAGTTGTTACGGGTCGTCAGAAGCCCGAAAGTCTGACAAGCAATCTTACCAAGGGGTATCGTATTACCCAGTAACTGGGTTGTGGAGGTCAGACGGGCAGTCCCTCCATGTAAAATACTGGTATTCAGCTGCATCCGGTTAGACTGCAAGCTGACCTCAACATAGTTGGAAAAAGGCTAGGCAGATTGATTGAGATATATATATATATATATTTTTGCTTGCGAAATTATTGAGAAATCCCTCCACATGGCGTCTCGTACTTAGCTGAAGGCCTAATTATTTAATACCAAGGCCTGCTAATCCGCCTCTATATTACGTAATACCAAGCATAACTACGTTCACACTTATATAAACATAACATTAATTGCGAGCCAACTTGAAGTCACAGAGTATAAAGCACAGAGTGACAATTCACATTTCTTACTAATACAGGTATCCATCTTACAACCTCATTCACTTTGTGGTTTTTTAGCGCTACAGATGTATGTAAAATCATTTAGTTTGTTTTACCCCTATGAAATTGTTAATATTCGTAAACACATCCCAAAACATGATGTGGCTATATTACAATATTGTGTAATATTGCTTTTGAAAGGAAAATACAGATTTTTCGGCCCGGAACAAGTGTGTAGTTCTCACAGAATTTCAATTGATCCTGTTGTGGCAAGCATCCAAATCCACGTCAGTAAACGCACTATTTGTGACGGTCTATCACATAATTTTGCATTGTAACTCCATTAGTTATCTCCTCAATGGACGCAACCAACGAAATTGACATGACGTAGCTTATTTGTCACCAAACTATCCGCCATTGTGTAATGACGTGATACGAACGCACCCTGTATTTAACCTCGCCTACAACGTGTAATTATGTTAGGCATATAAAATTAAGCTTGAGTTGGAAAGTTTATTGGTATTGTGCTAATTATAGGCCAAATTATACATGCATGACGTCATGTTTGTATTCTCGAAGGATTTGATAGGAGCGTACTGTTTGTAGTGTACCCAGAAATATGGGGCATATTGCTATTTACTGGACACTGTAATATCCTCCGTGTTTTCCAATATTTTGTAAATTTTAGTAAACTGTGTCTTGTATTATAATATTATGTCAGCAGCCGAGTCACTATCCATGGTGAACGGATTTATAATAAGATTTCAGTCACCTACATTTTAAAATAAGTCTACCTCTACAAGTAATCAATATCTCTTGGGATTTCGTTTTTATTTTTAAAATGATGGTAGTAATGCTTGTAGTTGTGATGTCTTTTTTATCGCGTAAATTAGCTTTTCGAAAAATATTTTTAGAATTTTTTCGAAAAAGCTATTTTACGTAACTCAAGAAATACTTTGATAGTGATAAGTAAATTAACACTCATAGCACATTTTACTTGGTACATCTATCTATAGCTTGTTCTTCTCTTTATATATCTTAAGCGTTCTTCAGATTTATAATAATAATAATAATAAAGATGAAGAATATGTTTTTGTGTTAGTTTGAACTCGGTAATCCTGGATTACCAGTCAGATTTGAAAAGTTCTTTTTGCATTTGGTAGCCCAATTCCTGAAGAAGGCTATATATTAGGTTGGGGAAAAAGTCTTTTCGCATTATAGTATGTATGAACTTGTAATAAAATCTCTTTGGCTATACTATTTGTATCTGACTGGTTTTGGTATTATTGAAAGTTTAAATTTTAAAGAACATAATTCCAAATTCAAATTAGGAAAATGTGTGATTTTCATTTGTTTTTCGTACCGTCAAGATGAGTGAATCTAATGAAGAAATTCGATACATTTTAAAATTTTACTACAAAAAAGGTAAAAATGCAACGCAAGCCGCGAAAAAAATTTGCGATGTTTATGGACCTAGTGTAGTGTCTTCAATCCGGAAATTTTGATGTCAAAGATGCACGTCGCTCTGGTCGCCCTATTACGGATAAAATGGATGCCATTTTTGAAAAAGTGGAGCAAGATCAGTAGTTACGAAGTAGCTGAAGAACTGGAAATTGACCACAAAACAGTTTTGGCGCATTTGAAAAAAACTGGGTACACAAAAAAGCTCGACATTTGGGTACCTCACGAGCTCACTGAAAGAAACCTAATGAACCGTGTACTCATTTGTGATTCTTTATCACGACGTAATGAAACCGAACCATTTTTGAAGAAGCTGATAACTGGTGATGAAAAGTGGATCACGTATGACAAGAACGTGCGAAAAAGGTCGTGGTCAAAGGCCGGTCAGGCTTCACAGACTGTGGCGAAACCCGGGTTAACTCGCAACAAGGTGATGCTGTGTGTGTGTGGTGGGATTGGAAGGGCATTATTCATTATGAGCTGTTACCACCAGGCAGGACCATCGATTCTGAACTCTACTGCGAACAACTGATGAGATTAAAGCAAGAAGTTGAGAGAAAGCGGCCGGAATTAATCAACAGAAGGGGTGTGGTTTTTCATCATGATAACGCTAGACCTCACACATCTTTAGCCACTCAGCAAAAATTAAGAGAGTTTGGCTGGGAGGTGTTAATGCATCCGCCGTATAGTCCTGACTTTGCACCTTCAGATTTCCACCTGTTTCGGTCTCTTCAGAATTCTTTAGGCAGTGTCAGGTTAACATCACGAGAGGACTGCCAAAACCACTTGTCGCGGTATTTTGACCAGAAGTCCCAAAATTTCTATAGCAATGGGATCATGTCCCTACCTACAAGATGGCAAAAAGTTATTGAACAAAATGGTACCTACATACTTTAGTTAAATGTAAATAAACTATATTAAAAAATGTTTTGAATTTTCTTAAAAAATGCGAAGAAACTTTTTCCCCAACCTATTATTTAACATCATGCTATGACCCTTAGGAGAAAAACAAAAAGAAAAAAAATGACAGAACGCTTAGCAAAACCGAAATAATATCGCGGGCAGGCGATGAGACGCGACGGGGTGGGGCGGGGGACAAGAAATTTCACGCGGACGAAGTCGCGGGCAGAAGCTAGTATATACATAAAGGTAGAACGTGAATGTAAAACATTTGTGAAGACTGTGTTGTGTGAGTAAACTTATACGCGTTTTCAATGTTAGTAGGTAAACAATAAAATAATATAGTTTCATATTATATAAATAGCCGGCAATGTGCTACAATTGTAGCATATTTTTATGCTTTTGAAACATTTAAACTTATGAAATTGCCGATTTTTGATACCGGCTAGTGTGAAGATCAATATCTTTAATTCTATTTAGAATTCCAAATTCAAATTAATTTTATAATATATTATGACATTTAAACAAAAATTAGTTTTCGTTTGTTTTCCCACCGTTTGGTTTTTCTTTGATATCGATGTTTCTGTAACTATGGAAAAATCGAAATCGCGCGCTATTTTCGAATACGAGTTCCGTCGTGGCACCAACGCAACACAGACAGCACGCAATATTAACGACGTGTATAGACAAGGTACCGCAAGTGAACGCACGGTGCGTCATTATTTGATCGCTTCCGTTCTGGAAATTTTGATCTCAACAGTGAGCCCTGGGGAAAAATTTCAAACCCAACGAGGCGGTGAAAAGGTCTTTAAAGAATTTATCGATTCCTGTTCCCAGGATATCTCTAAAAGAGGCATCAAGGAAATTTCATTAAAATGGCAAAAGTGCATCGAAATCATTTCTTTTAAAAAATTGTTTGATTTTTTTTCTCTGTAAATCGGCAATTTCATAGGTAAAGACATATTACCTACCCATCAAACTTTGATATTTTTCAATAAACCCTTGGCCAATAGTATGAAGATTCAATTTTTATAGTTATTTAATAAAAAGTGCTGACTCAATGTCTGGTAGATGTCATAAAAGGCCCAACACTTGACATATAAGCCTTAAAATTGCTGAGCTAGGAAAATTATTCAACACCTAGTATGCAAAAATCTGCGCAATGAAGCGGCAAATCACTCTTGAAGTACCGATATACTCTTATATAAATTCTAGAGCTTAACTTGTTTGCATAATCAAGGTCGGAGGTTTTTAGGCTCATTTTTAATGAAGGAACTAAGAGTGTAAGTCAACCAAATAATTATAAAACTGTTAATTTAATTAATTTAATTTTTCACTCTCATGTTAAAGCCTCATAAGTTACGTTCCGATAACTGATTTAATTACCAAATACAATTTATTTTATGTTAAAGTAGATTTTCTGTTTATCTGCGTAGACTCGTAATATTCATTATTACAAGAAAGTTCTCTCGTGCGGTCTGTATGAATGCTGTTTCTTATAGTTCGGGAACAATTTATATGGGAATGTCTATTCATTTATCAAGTAGATTAACGACCTTCCTAATAATATTAATGAATAATGTGTCTTGTTTACAAACGATGTATCAATACTCACCTCATGTGAATCTAATAGTAATTTAAACGAAAAATTAAATTCAGTAGGTACTTAACGCCACAATAAACTGGATGACCTCACATAATTTTGAAATTAACTTCAATAAGTCAAAAATAATAGCATTATACCCGTGTCAAAAAAATAGCCATACATATATATTTCGGCATCAAATGCTCAATTTTAGAAGTTGTCAACCAATTCACCCTATTAGGGCTTAGACTCACATATTAATTGGGAATTTCAGATTAATAAAATAAGAGCTAAACTATCAAAATTTTCTTAAGCCCTCCGCGAGGTCAAAAAAACTACTGATCTTAAAACTGCTATAGTCACATATTACGCGTATGTGGCTCAAATATGAAGTCATCCTATGGGGTAATAGTACAGACGCACCCACGTTTACTTTACAGAAGAAATTGATTCGAATCTTTTGTTCTAGTAGGGGAAGACTAAAGAAACGATGGGTGGACTGTGTGAATGATGATATGGCTAGAAAATGAGTGACTACCTAGATGACGACTAATAGAGAAGTATGGAAGAAAAAGATATGTTGTGCCGATCCCAAATAAACTGTAACAAGGGCAGGAGAATGATGTTGATGTAAATTTGTTCGCAAACACCCGGAATTCTATACTAAACGAGAAAACATACAAATTAGACTTACACTTAGATATAAAAACCGGTCAAGTGCATGTTGGACCACGCAAAATGAAGGGTTCCGTAGGTGAGATGAATTTATCAAGATAACAATCTTAACATTGTAGTTATAAAACATGTTCTCCTATACATTGCAACTGCAAATGTGAGTTTGTATGCACAATATTGAGAGATTTACCATGTTATTTTAAGACCATAGAATTACAAGTTTTCCTGTAATCTATAGATATAGAACTAGTTTGTGTATTTTTTTTCAAAATTTTGATTCAGTAATTTCTGAGATAAGGGGGATATTGTCAATTTTCGTCTATTTTCTTAAATAACTTTAAAACAATTTATTTTAAAATTATGAAATAAATATATTTAAGACTCTTATAGTAAGCCCTTTCATTTGATATGTCACACGGCACAGTTTGCAAGACTTTTTTTATTTTCTTGTTTGCCTCCCAAAATTGCCCCCATGTTCAAAATTAATTTATTAACGTTACACGTCCCTGTTTGGGTCACAGAAAATCATATGTGTACCAAATTTTAACCTAATCGGTCTATTAGATTCGGAGCAAATCGGCTGTGAGAGACGGACAGACAGACACACGAGTGATCCTTTAAGGGTTCCGTTTTTTTCCTTTTGAGGTACGGAACCCTAAAGACAGACTAAACATACCAACTTCGCGACTAAAAATTCACTCCTCCAGTACCTTTGTCATAACAGTTTTATTATTAAATTAAAACTTTTTCTATTGGACAAAAACTATTATAGTATAAATAAAATAATAAATTATAATTTGTAAGAATATATAAAAAATACAAACAAAATTAAATTATAATATTATATATACACGTTAAAATTAAAATCTAAATTAAAATTTACATTTAACACTACATATAAAATACCTAATTAAACAATTACAACAATTAATATAAATACTTCTATATCTAAATTGCAATTCGTTATAATTATATTAATTATACAGTGCAACAACTTATTTTCAAATAATAATAAATTCTATCTATACGTATATATAAAAATCAATTAATGTTCGTTCGTCTCCCTAAAACTTGAGAATGGCTGGACCGATTTGGCTAATTTTGGCCTTGAAATGTTTGTGGAAGTTCAGGGAAGGTTTAAACGGTGCGAAACATAAATAATAAGTAACGAAAAATACTAAAAACGACAATTTAATTTAATTTTCTAATACAAAATGTTGTTGCAGTTGTTTCAGACAAAAAAAGTGTAAAAAATAAATAAATAAATTTCAAGACGATTATTAAAATCTATCATCAGTTTGTCAGTGCGTGACAACTTTATTTACCGTTATTGTTTTAAAATGCCAAAGAGAAGACGACCTGACTTAGGTCGTCGAAGTCCTGAAGGGTCCGCTAGGGCCGATGCCCGCCAGGGTTGCGGGTTGTTCGAAAGAGTTACTGTGGCCCTGGCACAGGCAACTGAAGGAACACGGGTGGGTTTTAGTCAGTAGAAGTCTGACACGCCCTCCCGCTCCACCCAGAGCGGGAGAAGTTATTTGGTCGTCGAAGTCAATCAAATGTGCGACGAGCTACCTCACGTGCAAACCGCACTGACGACCAGCGTGAGACAGATAACGATAACATTCGTATTGGTATGGCAGAATTGCGTTCCACAGTGAAAAATTATGAAGAAGATAGGCTTGGAATGGACCGAGTTCCGGCACACCAAACACAACAACAGCGAGCACGACACAATGAAATACAGCAACTCCGCAGACGCAGTGTTCCTGTAAACCTGGAACGAGTAGCATTCCACTACGACCCGGAAATAGATTATTGTGCCGACCAATCCGTAACAATTGGGTTTTTCACAAATATATGTGGGGGATACGAAGTTCTCCGGGTCATCTAGTTCATTAATAAATAAAGAATCGTGCAATAAATAATGAGTAAGTACACCTAATATTATAATTTAAATATGTATAAATACTGACAACAGGAATAACTAACTAAAACAATACAGGTAGATATAACATAAAAATTACCAACTTACTCAAGCAAGTATTACTTATAACTTAATGAGATATAGCGAAAATATTTCATTCATTAAAATATTATTAAAACCCAAAACATTTAATTAAAATATATCATTAAAATACTTAAATAAATTAAATATTGTCAGAAGAAGAAGAAAAGTAGAACTTAATAAAATAAAAATACAATTACCAGAATAAATAAATAATTTAAACACAAAATAAGCGCTCTTCTTCCTACTATGCCGACAGGGTCTATAATTGTGACACTGTATTTACCAAAATTATCGAATACAATAAAGAATTTTGTGAAGAGAACCGAGTTGAGCTGCACGATTACTGACAAATGCGTGTACTGACTGGACAGGTCCACTCAAATCTGTGTGGTTATTTCTTCAAAAGACGATTACAGACACCAATCCACATGGTCCTCACATGATCTGTTCAAGATTATGTTTGGACTTTAAAAGAGACCTCTGAGTTTGTTTCGGTCTTTCTTCTCAGAGTAGTTGGATAGGAAACGCCGACCTCATCTAGTTTTTAAAATATGATTGCCGTGTAAAAGTATTTGTAACAAACCTACCTACAGAAATAAAATCATTTATAACATAACACAAGAATCTAAAACTTAATTTTTTTGAAATTAATATACCAAAACTTTTATTTCGTTAGTCTCTAGTTAGTTATAAAAAGCCCGATCGCGGCTAATGAAGCGGTAAATCACAGTTCATAAAGTCAGCTCTGTAGGTAAGCGATTGGTGAAGTTTACTAAGTTTGAAACACTGAACTTATGTATTAAGTAGGTACCTCGTGGACTAGTCAATATTTTATATAAAGTTGTGAGGTTTTAACAGAACTTTGCCTCCGCCTCCGCAAATGCGGAACTTCCGCAAGAAATCGTACCTTTGCATCCGCATTTTTTTAGCGGAGGTGTAACGTAGGTAAAACAATGAGAATCAGCTCCAACTAAGCGAATACCCTTTAATGTAGTGGAGATATAAGTCGAAATTTCAAGTTTTTGCTCCCAAGTCACCACTAGCGCCAGCTCCACCAACCACCAGCTCCTGAATTGAACCAGATCCTGGTTCAATTCAGGAGCTGGTGGTTGGAATTTATGAAAGAATGAATTAATGAATCTTGAAGAAATCGCCTAGAAGTTGACAAAGTCCCAAAACGGTATTTTTGTGAAATACAGTTTGTCCATTCAATATTTTGATTACCTACAGATTGACGTTTTCTTTATTTAATCTTTTTTTTTTCATATTTTCCCACCTCCGCCTCCGCTAAGATGGCCTCGGTTTCCCTAGTACGTACATATTAAGCAATCGAGGTGACGTACAGTCTCACTTAATGGGAATTACCTTAGGTAGATTTCCACGTATGAGAGGACTCTAAGGGATTACATTAATAGCATTAATACCCTAACTTGCTGATGTAAGCTTTGATAGTGGTTTTTGTGTAGGTATAAAACGCAATCAACAACTCTAATTAGTATTGGAAACGATCAACCGGATCTATATTCCTTTCAAGTATAGTTATGAGCAGATACTGAAAACTAATGATCACACAAACGTAACTATTATCAGTATCGTTATGAAGATACGTAGTCCGAGTTTTTTATTTTATAGTATCTTTATATAAATGCAAAATTAATAAAGACTAGAAAAAGCAGCTATATCTTCACCGGCAGATTCATCTTTGACGATGTAAAGGGACTATGTTAATTAATCATTGAAAATTAATTAAGTGTATAAACATTTCGTCGAATCTTGCTTGACTTACTTGACGCACTGCCAGTTACCATCCCTACCTGGTTGCTGTTCCACCAATTCGCACTAAGCGCTTCCAAATGTCTTTTATAATGCGCACAGCAAAGGAGTGGAACTCACTACCTGTGTCTGTGTTTCCGAACGCATACAACCCTAATCTCTTCAAAGTGAGAGTGAACAGGCTTCTTCTGGGTAAGCTCCATCGTCGACTTTGTCTTTGTCACCTCTGACCTAGACTAGAGTCAAGAGTAAACAAACCCATCACAAATAAAAAATAAAATAAAAAACTTCAAAAACCTCTGTCGTTCTAGTCTTTAACAGAGCATGCGCTACATTATCTTTAATCTTTCATAATAGTAACATCCCTGCCATTCTATTTCTGGATCATGATTATTATCACTACATATTATAAAACAAAGTCCTCCGCCACGTCTGTCTGTCTATACAGACAGACAGACGTGGCGGAGGACTTTGATAAACATACGTTTGCGATGATCTCAAAAACTATTAAACGGATTTTAATGCCGTTTTCATCAATAGATAGAGTGATTCAAGTGGAGGGTTTATGCGCATAGTTTTCCGACATCCACGCTGTCGAAGCCGTGGGCAAAAGTCAGTAAAGACTAAGTCACAATTGTCATTGAATTAAAGGAAATTTAAGGAATCAGCGAGGTCGAAAATCGTTTCTGATCGACCTTAGTTAGCTGATTTGTGGTTGTCTCCAAACGGGGAAGGTGTCTTTTGAAATGAAGTGCTGTGTCATCGTGGGAGGAATTGGGGAAGAGACTACGGTTTTTAAATGAATTTTTTATATAAGCCCAGAAATAATGTCGGTTTATGCTAATGGATTGGTGATTGAGAAAATAAAGAATGCAAAAATGATAAATTTTGTTGTCGTTGTTGTTTGTGAAAATCTAAATGTTGTAAGTATGTTATTTTTAAGAGACTTAAAAAAAAGCGGAGGTTATCAATTCGACACGTATGTATGTAATATTATTGGAACTGCAATATATTCACATACGATATTACTATTAGGGCTTCGAAACAAATATACAAAATTTTATAGATGTATGTATGTTTGTATGTTTATATGTTTGTCCACGCATTTCTCCGAAACTTTTTATCAGATCGTGACCATTTAACTTTTATTGGCTTACATTTACTTCAACTTAGGGAACAGTGCAAATTTCTCTTATCTCCGAAGTTTGCATAGAAAAAAATCTGAAATTATTATATGTGACAGAAGTTTATGTAAAGATTACAGGAAAAATAAAACGATGTCTATAAATAGCACACTTTAAAAAAATATAAATATGATGGTACGGAACCCTCGGTGCGCGAGTCCGACTCGCTCTTGACTGGTATTTTTTGAGTTAATTTCTTTTTGTAGTCAATTTTTTTTATGACATTCTCCTATTAGAGTATTTTAAGTATAATGAATGTCCTCAATCTGGTCAAGAACGTGTCAGCATTCTCTAACATAGACAATTTGAGAAACTAGTATAGTACTGAATCATATCAAACACAGACACACTATACAGTTGTAATATTTCTGAACTAGACTGCAAGTCTACATAATATCTAAATTGTCTTATATCTAAATACCACGTGGGTTTTTCACGAACGTGCACTCGGGGTATGAAATCCCGTATACAATAAATTATGGTCATGGTTCAATCAATCTGCCTAGCCTTTTCCCAACTATGTTGGGGTCGGCTTCCATTCTAACCGGATGCAGCTGAATACCAGTATTTTACATGGAGCGACTGCCTATCTGACCTCCACAACCCAGTTACTGGGTAATACGATACCCTTTGCTAAGACTGGTTGTCAGACTTTCGGGCTTCTGACGACCCGTAACGACTGTCAAAGATCCTCGAATGACAGCCGGGACCAACGGCTTAACGTGCTTTCCGAGGTACGGAGGAGTCTCGGTATGAAAAGATGGTCACCCATCCACAGATCAACCCCGGCAAGCGTAGCTTAACCTGATGGAACGATCCGTGCGGCTGTTATATAAGTTATATAATTATAGCCACGAGCTCCTTGATGGTCACGGTTATACCCCAAAAAAGTCAAAAGCGCAGTGCAAACAACAATTTATTAAAAAATGCCTCACCTTTTCACAACGCGACTGTGTCTTCTTTTAATGGATTGCAACCGTGAACCAGTTCCCTTCCTTTTAAACAAAAGTAGCTAAGTCACCCTTTTGATTAGTAAATGGCCGCTTTCCTCCTCAACGACTTAATAGTAAGAAATTATTTCAATTTAATTCCATGTAACCGACCAACGAATCATTAGTCTTGATTGACGTTATCGTTGCTGTCTCACTTTTGTAAATTGTATGCTTCAGCGAATTGCGTTAGTAAAATTCATTGCTATATTTTATTTGTATTTTCTATTTCGAAATATCATGACTTTGTTTCAACTTAACTAAGTAAGTAATGGGTGTCATTATCGCCACTCATTGCTTAATTTATGTTATTTGTATACTTGAGTGAATATTTAAATTTATGAAATATTTTGTTCGTTTTCTCTTTAGAAACTTTTATTTCCCTAAATGTAAACGTCACTAAGAGTCGTGTATTGTGCACTTATTTTTGAGTATCAATCGAATCCATTTTGGTGGTGTTGTAAAATATTTTTCTTTGTATAAACCCCAACTATGCAGTATGCAGCAGGTGGGGTCAAACTTGACGACAATATTTATCATAATTGTAGCCTCTTCTCAATAATAAACGCTCAAAAAGACACAATTGGCCAATCTTTATCCCCTATTCCCTGTTATCGTCCAAAAAACAGCAAATTGTCAACACTTACCAAAGCCATTCCGATCCCAATATAAGCAGCAAATGCTTGAAGGAAAACCCAAAAAAAGTAAAGGTACGAAGTGTCATGCAAAACTTGGTCCCAAAGGGCAATGTTCCATTTCTTATAAATGAAGTTAAAAGGGTACCTCCGTCCCTTGAGGTAGGATTTGGTCGCAAATGTTGGAGGGTTTCAAGGACCCGCGAAACGTTATCTAAATTAAAAAATGGGGAACGCTTTGTATAAAGCTGTTCGATTTGTATGCTTTGGGAAGTTTAACAGGCAAAAAGAAGATGGTGCACGTTTACACTAATGTTACAAATACGATATTGTGTTTCGTTCTCTTTATTATCAGTATATATGATAAACATTTTCTAGTACTCAAATATCAAATAATATTTTTAGAATTCCGAATTTTGAGGAGCTCGTGGCTAAGTAATAACAGCCGCACGGGTCGATCCATCAGGTTAAGCTACGCTTGCCGGTGTTGGTCTGTGGATGGGTGACCATCTTTTTATACCGAGACTCCTCCGTGCCTCGGAAAGCACATTAAGCCGTTAGTCCCGGCTGCCATTCGTGGATCTTTGGCAGTCGTTACGGGTCGTCAGAAGCCCGAAAGTCTGACAACCAGTCTTACCAAGGGGTATCGTATTACCCAATAACTGGGAGGACAGACAGGCAGAGGAGTGGTGGTCAGATAGGCAGTCCCTCCATGTAAAATACTGGTATTCAGCTGCATCCGGTTAGACTGGAAGCCGACCCCAACATAGTTGGGAAAAGACTAGGCAGATTGATTTTTAGAATTCCAAACACCTTCCTATAAATATATTTCATCTCTGAATGTCGTAATCCATAAAAATCCACGTTTAAAGGGAACTGATTTCAATGAATGTACGGCATCTTCACTACAACATAATCACGCTCGGTTATGTGTCCCTAGTGCTTTTATGCCACATTTATTGCAAATATCTCTGATTCTCTGCGATTCTACACATCTAGTATGGCAAAGCGAATCAAATTGCTACACGAGAGCCTTACACTTATGTCTCAATTTATGTCGTAGACTAAAAGCTACGAGTGTATGCGTGAAGTAGTCTCAAGATGACAAATGTTAGTGGACTGGAAAAATATGTCAGGATGGAACCAAATGGGTTTCGATTATGGACGAAAAAAATGGTGGATGTTTGACGTCCTTGTTTCTTCTGTTTAAGAATATTTTCCAGTTTGTGAAGGAAAAGGAAAATAGTGTGTATACTTACCTACTTGCTATTCGGCACATGTTGTGCCAGTCATTTCGGAGATGTAAGGACGTTACACTCGTGCTACTTACTACGTTCTTATATATCTTAAAGTACAGTTCTACAAAGGCTATTTGTTTATTTTATTTGTTTATTTGGTAAAAACATGCATAACATTGCAGATCCAAGTTATATCACGGTTAAATTTCAATAAAAACAACTAAGGAATAACGATAAGAAATCAATCTGCCTAGCCTTTTCCCAACTATGTTGGGGTCGGCTTCCAGTCTAACCGGATGCAGCTGAATACCAGTGTTTTACATGGAGCGACTGCCTATCTGACCTCCACAACCCAGTTACTGGGTAATACGATACCCCTTGGTATGACTGGTTATCAGACTTTCGGGCTTCTGACGACCCGTAACGACTGTCAGAGATCCACGAATGACAGCCGGGACCAACGGCTTAACGTGCTTTCCGAAGCACGGAGGAGTCTCGGTATGAAAAGATGGTCACCCATCCACAGACCAACCTCGGCAAGCGCAGCTTAACCTGATGGATCGACCCGTGCGGCTGTTATTACTTAGCCACAAGCTCCTCGAATAACGATAAGAAATAATACACAAAAATAACTAACAAAACAAGTAAAACTGCCGCGAGTTGCGAATTGCGATATCGCTCAAGCGGCACCGCAACCTAGTTCTTGGCCGCTACGTCGTCGGCTTACCGGCAAAATCCCTGGCGAGCGGTCCTTCCTCGGATTCCTCTTCGCTTCACCGTGGGTGACCACGCCTCTGCTACTGAACTTCCTCGTCTCGATAATGCGGGAACCCACTTGGAACTGTGCGTGCTGACGCAACGTCCAACAATCCGGGTCATCACGGTCTAAGTTGGTATTTGGGGGAGGAACAAAAAGTCTGACAAGCTGAGCTACTAGTTCTGGGCAATCAGACTCCCCACGAAGGACACGACAAGTGAACCTGAGTAAAAAGTAATTACGCCTACGCTGTAGGATATCATACATCGTCTAGTTACTAGATTATCTAAAAATAGGTATCATAAGCAAATAAAGTTTCATTTATATTAACATAATAATGACACTTAATTACAGGCTTCGAAAATAATTATTATTTTGTAGGCTGTATAAATGTTACATGTGTGTGTTATTCTATTGTACTTGATAAGCTCGTTGCCAAACCAGCCACTGACCTTAGTTTTCTAATAATTTTTGCGATAGTATCTAACCTCAAATGAGTGTGGACTCTAAATCAGGATTCGAATACTAAATTGGTATTCGTAACAAAATCAGTATTTTACTGAAACTTATAATACATAAATATTCCGTTTCGTATTTCTATCGTGCCGAATGTTACACCTACGTCCAATTAGAATAATTAACAAACTCCTAGGAACTATCAATTTAAATAATGTTTCTAGTTAATATCATGACCTACATTTTGTATAATTATGACTAGGTAATTACCGTCTTACTTCAACGGTGGGCTAATTTAACTAGCTACGTTATAATTATTTCATATAATTTAATTTCTATGGCTGTTAAAATGTCGTGAAACAATACTGTAAACGTGGCTCCGATTGATCTAATGATTTTGTACAATTGTATCAGGTTGGCAAAAGTAATGAGATACTTGGTTTACGTTTTATATTTTTAGGGTTCCGTACCAAAATGGTAAAAAGGAACCCTTATAGTGCGACTCAGTCTGTCTGTCAGTCACAGCTAGATATCTCAAGAAATACTAATGCTATCATCAAGTTGATAGCATTAGTATTTTGGAATAGTTTTAGATGACGTTTGCCAAACTATTTTGCAAATAAGAAAGAAATAAAAATATATATATTTCTTTTGCGACAGGGACCGAAAGCGGGTCTTAAAAATTCGAAGTGGGGCTACTAGGGCATGTGGGGTAACATATGAAAGAGCACTGTTTGCACATTCTCAAACCTTTTGCCACGGGCAATTATATCAAACCGTGTAAATTTGGCTTTATTCTTATACTTGACCTTCATTCCTATTTACCCTGTAGCGAACGTTGTTTGTTAATTTTTTGGCGTAATTCTACCTGCTCCCTTTTTACCATTTTATAAACTAGACTAGTTAAACAGTGGAATTCTAAGGAGCCATTTGCGTAAAATGAACGTAAAATAATGCTTCATGAAAATTAATGAACTCACGCCTAAGTGATTTATTTCATAATGTATTTCTATTTACTTCCGAGAACTTTATGAATATTATGATAGATCTTCTCTTTTATTAAAAATGTTTTTGCAAAGTTTTGTCGTCAACCATTTGCATATTTGTATTTGCATACTGATGATACGTAACAGTTGTTTAATTTTGTTTCTTATTTATTTTAACGGTCATTTTGAGGTAAAGATTTTTACAGAATTGGCAACATGCAATTCGGGAACGTCAGGAACAGCACTTTTGTGATTGGCTGACAGACAAGACACGAGTTTAGATAAAGCCATGAAATATAGAAAACCTTATGTTGTTTTTATTCTGGGTTAAGAGGCCGAAGTCCATATGGCGGCCTACCTTCAGTGTCAATTTAAGTAACCAAATACGTAATTACTGTTTTAGCCACTATGGAGTTTATTGGAACTTTTTGTAGATAATAGTTTCATTTTGCAATAACTATTCGTGCGGGCTGCAGCTGAATATTACAAATCATTGAGCACACAAAGACGGTGCTTTTCGAACCGCTGCAGATTTATTGAGCATTTTATTTACACGTTCACGTTGCATGTCGAAAAACAGCAACGGGCTATTAGAGTTAAACACGACAGAATGGTACCGAAACGCAAAATTAAAATTGTAATAATGTTATGGGATATACAAAAAGAAGTCTAAAAACTGCCCAAGTTCAAGGCGGACCCGCACACGAAGGGTTCCGTACCATCGTACGATATTTAACACTACATATAAAAAAAATAAACGAAGAATATTTTTCATCTTAAATTTTTACAATCGCAAAATAATATAACTCTGTATTTCATAATGATACTGTAGCGCCGCTGACATACCTACATACAGCGCGTCTCACGTCCGACTACCGCCGCACGCTGAGTGCGCCCGCGCTGAGCGCCGCCGCGGAGCAAGGCCGACGCGGCCAGCGAGACTGTTTCTCGAACAACGATCCCTGTCGCCACATCTTCTCGAAGAACGCCGCGCGCCGCTGAATATTTTAGATGGAAGACCAGCTACTCCGCTTGCGCGGAGAACAATATATAAGGAGATGTATGTTGTTAAATAAAAAGTCAGTTCATCTTAAGCAGTTCACTATGAAGGACACGCCTTTTATTTCAAAGTACCTCATAGCTTGCATTGCTGCTACAATTAGTGACTCCGAGTTTTAAAAGGGAACATTTTAAGATTTTTTTTTTGTGTCGAGCAAGCAATCATGTCGACTAGAAACTCTGGTAAAGCAGATGGAGAAGCTCACGCTAGAGATCGCTGAGCTACGTCGAGGACGGCCACCACACGGACACCGCCGCCGCTCGTATAATCCTCGTTTTCGATCCCGTTCACGCTCACAGTCAACGCAACGTGGATCTGCACCAAAACCTGGAGACGCAAACTGGGAATGCCGCTACCATTACCGTTTCGGAGACAAGGCAAAGCGCTGTGAATCGCCATGTTGCAGAAGGAAGAAGACGTCGGAAAGCTAGAGCCGGCACCGACCGTGGCGGACGTCGGTGTCCCGTACACCAGTAATCGCCTTTGTGTACACGACCGCAACACTCACGAACGTTTCCTCGTGGACACAGGCGCAGACATATCCGTTTTGGCCACCAATCACAAAAATAAAAAATTTGCAAGTACCTACAATTTATACGCGGCAAACAATACGCCGATCAAGACCTACGGACAGAAAACTATCAGGCTAAATTTAGGATTACGACGAGACTTTGTTTGGTCGTTCGTGGTTGCGGACGTCAAAACCTCTATATTGGGAGCAGATTTTCTCCGTCACTTTAAACTGCTGGTGGACCTGGACAAGAGAAAGTTAGTTGACAAGGTTACCGAACTATCTGTCGACGCATTAGAAGTTTCAACAAACACCGAATCAGTTCACATCATAAGCAACAATCAAGTATACTACGACATTTTGAAGCAATATCCTGATGTCCTACGTCCCATGTCGCTGAAGTAACCACCAAGACATGACGTTGTCCACCATATCGAAACTACCGGCCCCCCACTCTACGCTCGCCCCCGCCCCGGACAAGTATAAGGCAGCGAAGGAAGAGTTTGACCGCATGTTGGAAATGGGAATCTGCAAGCCATCAAAAAGTGAAGAAAAAAAGACGGAGGACTACGCGTGTGTGGCGACTATAGACGTCTAAACTCAGTTACTCAACCAGATCGCTATCCCGTACCGCGCATTCAAGATTTCACGTACCACCTACATAACAAGAAAATATTCTCAAAACTTGATTTAAAAATGGCGTACTATTGGATACCGATCGCCAAGGACGACGCACAGAAAACAGCGATCACAACCCCTTTTGGAATGTTTGAATTCAGTTGTATGACTTTCGGACTACGCAACGGCAGTTAAACATTTCAAAGGTTCATGCACGAAGTACTGAGAGGCATAGACGGCTGCTTTTGTTTTATCGACTATGTCTTACTCTTCGAAGAAAACGACGAAAAACACAAGCAGCTTCTTCATCAAATTCTGCAACGGTTGGACAAATAGGGACTGACGCTGAACATAGAAAAATGCAAGTTCGGTAAAGAAACAATAGATTTTCTCGGCTATGAAGTATCGGTGACCGGCATAAAACCTACAACGCAACGAGTTCAAGCTATGTCTACCTACCCGAAACCAAAAACCATTCTCGAACTTCGACGTTTCCTAGGTATGATCAACTTTTACCGAGACTGTCTCCCTCGATAAGCACAACTACAGAACGAACTTAACAAGTACCTACTTAACAGAAAGCGAAAAGACAACACGCCAATAGAGTGGACAAAGGACGCAGAGCAAGGCTTTGAGATGTGCCGCCAAAGCATCACAGAGGCCACCATGCTCTCACATCCAATTCAAGGAAGTACCCTCGCCATCATGACAGACGCTTCAGATCACAGCCTTGGTGCTGTTCTCCAACAAAAAGTGGATACAGTTTGGAAACTACTAGCATTTTATTCAAAAGCAATGAGCGTAACACAACGCCGGTACAGTGTCTACGATCGCGAACTGTTAGCCATATATACAGCTGTTAAACACTTTCGCCGGTTAATAGAGGGTTGCGACGTCGAAGTATATACAGACCACAAACCGCTTACTTACGCTCTTACGAGAACAGCGAGTACCACCGACACACCGAGACGGGAGAGACAACTGCATTTTGTAAGTCAATTTTGTACGGGCATAAAGTACATAAAGGGGAACAGAGTACAGTCGCCGACGCTTTATCAAGGCTCGAAGAGATTATTTGTCCATCAACTATCGATTATAATCAACTAAGGATCGATCAACAACAAGACCAAGAACTCGAAGAACTAAAAAAACAAGGAAACGTGGTAATCAAAGAATTAACTGTACCCGGATGTAACCGACCAATCACATGTGAGCTATCAATTTCAATACCACGACCGTATCCGCAAGACACCGTTACGCAGCTTTCGAAGCGCTACATGGGTTATGTCACCCGGGCGTACGGAATACAAGACAACTGATGACAAGAAAATTATTTTGGCCATCTATGAATAAAGAGGTGTCACAGTGGACGCGAGCCTGCATAAGCTGCCAGCTAGCAAAGATACATCGGCACGTCACTTCGCCGTTAGTACAATTCCCGCCGTCACAACGCTTCGAACACGTACATATAGATATCGTTGGCCCGCTGCGTCTTTCTAATGACTATCGCTACTGCATCACTATGATTGACCGATGCATCAAATGGCCCGAGGCAGTTCCAGTTCGTGACATCACCGCGGAGGTTGTCGGACAAGTACTATACGAAACGTGGATAGTAAGATTCGGCTGCCCGCTACGCATCACGACAGATCAAGGACGCCAGTTCGAATCTTCACTATTCAACGCGCTAGTGAAGAAAATGGGAATCAACAGAATTCGTACTATGGCGTATCACCCACAATCAAATGGACAAGTGGAGCGTTTCCACAAGACAATGAAGACGGCGATTATGGCTCGCGGGGCAACAACGACATGGACAGAGGAACTTCCAACAGTATTATTGGGATTACGCACTGCCCTGCGACAAGGCAACAACCTCAGTCCAGCTATAATGACGTATGGTACCACACTTCGTATACCATCCGATTTCCTTGAGCCGCAAAATTCAAGAATCGACAATACCGAGCTAGTACGCCGTCTTGCTCGCACGATGACATCACTCACACCGGCCCCGCACCGCTCACAATCAGCTGATAAGCCTTTTGTTTACAAGGACTTAGCGACGTGTACGCATGTTTTCGTTCGCAACGATACCGCCAGAGCGCCACTCACACCACCGTACGATGGCCCCTATGAAATACTGAAGCGTCATGGCAAGTACTACAAGATCCAGTTACCATTACGGACTACAGTTGTGTCACTCGATCGACTTAAACCTGCCTACATCGTGAGCGAAACTGAAACAGGTTTAACGAACAACCCGACGTCGTTAACAACAAACACAGCAAGCACGCCGAGCATCGTGAATCCTGTACCTTCACACCAACCATACATCACCAAGACCGGCAGAGTATGCAAGCCAAACGTACGCTTCGCTTGAGGGGGAGTACTGTAGCGCCGCTGACATACCTACATACAGCGCGTCTCACGTCCGACTACTGCCGCACGCTGAGTGCGCGCGCGCTGAGCGGCCAGCGAGACTGTTTCTAGAACAACGATCCGTGTCGCCACATCTTCTCAAAGAACGCCGCGCGCCGCTGAATATTCTAGATGGAAGACCAGCTACTCCGCGTTTTCTCGAAGCGCCGCGCACGCGCTCGCGCATGCGGGGAGAACAATGTATAAGGAGTTGTTTGTTGTTAAATAAAAAGTCAGTTCATCTTAAGCAGTTCACTATGAAGGACACGCCTTTTATTTCTAAGTACCTCCAAACGTACATAGCTGCTACAATGCTGTGAATTACAAAGTTATTTTTGCTGTTGCAGAAAATCACCTATATGTAAACTACCTTATGACTCGGCTTTTTAGTATTATATTTATAACATATACTAGATGGCTATATATTAAAAACGCGTATTAAATTCACACTTTCTCTGTCATAACGAAGGGGGCAAAACGCTTTTTTCGTACGTGACGATTTCTACCGGTCAACTCCTACCACAAGCCGCGTTAAAGAATTTCGTTCCAAAAAAAAGGTCCATTACCACAGTATGAGAGCTTCCAAAAACTTTTACATGTACTTATATATTATAAAATGCGTCTATGGGTGGGTTAAACAGCATATGGGAGCTAAAAGAAACTTCGAAAAAAAGTCAGTTTCAAGGCCTCAAGTTTCAAGTGTCAACATTTTTTGGAACGACGCGGCTTGCGGCAGGAATTGACTGGGAGAAATGATCACGTAAGGAAAACCTTTATGCCCCCTCCATACGACTTTCTCTCTCACTCGGTTTCTTTCTGTTAAATAATGTGTGTCAGAAAGGTGTGGCGAAAATGAAGACCACCACACCTTTCTGAGACACATCGTATAAGAGTGTGAGTGCTTTGTTCCTGAAATCGGATCCCCATCGCACACATTTTTTTCCTTTTAATTACACTAAAAAATTCGCGCAAACAAAATTCTAAGTCATATTGTAAATTTTCGAAATCTAAAACACCATTCCACTAAACAAAGAATTACTTTTTAACTGTTCTGTGCAAAGTAAAAGGTTTTATACAAGGTTATACAACAAAAACCGGCTATGTGCGTGTCGGACTATGCACAATGAAAGGTTCCGTAGTTGAAAAGAATTTATCAGAAATACAAACTTAACATTGTAGTTGAAATACATGTTCTCCTATACATTGATATACGACACAGTCAAATCTCCAACTGCAAATTTCAGATTATAATCTCAAAAACATTTTTTTTTATGTGATGAAATTACAAATTAACGATTTTTTGACTTTTCCTTTACTTGTGCTGTGAGACCTTCTTTCTTACTAAATTTTATGTTTCTAGGACAATGGTAAGTACCATAAGGGTTTGATTTTCTTGCGAGTATCAAAATATGTCACACAAATGGCCGTATTTTTTTATTGCGTTTACTTAGAAGCTTGATTTTTATAGAGATTCAAGATAATATGGACTGCGTATTTGGTATTAGCTGAAACTTGATACCTCCACGTGTTCCTGAGAAAAAGGGTCTTGACATACAGACAGACATACGGACAACGAAATCATCGTATAAGGGTTCCGTTTTTCCTTTTGAGGTACGGAACCCTAAAAAAGGGGAAGAAAAAACCTTTTTAAACGCTATGAACACATTAGTGTAATAGGGGTCAGGTCACGCTCTGGGCGTGACACTGGAATTGTAATGAAACCTTCAATTATAAGAGTAAATGACACATAAATGTATGTGCGAATAAGCTTATAATAGATTTTTTGGTGTTTTTGTTACAGAGAATTTCATTAATTATAAGCATCATTTTCCTCAATTTATTTTATCACGATAGTTCACTATCTATATTTAATTTAAAAACTTACTGCCCTTTTTCAAACATCCTGAAATCAGCCCCCAAGTTAGAGGCGCTGCCTAGTTTTAAGACCAGTGTTCAAATAATATAATATATATACATACGCGAATCTTAAATATTCTACACTAGGCCGCAAAGAAAGCGCGTCGGTAACAAAAACCTCAATAACTTCCAAAATATTGGAGCTATATTTATGAAATCAAGACTGTATTATAGACAATTTTATATTGCTTAAAGCAATGTCACAAAAACTTTAAGATTAAGAAGTTTATTTTGAATAAAAGTAAAAAAGACCATTTTCGCTAGATGCCAAAAAATGTGGTACTGTATCGAATCTGCAATTATTACACGTTTTTGTATTTTGTATTGCCATCACGAGCTGTTAATACAGTTGTTTTACGATTTGGAATGCTTTTCACCAGATTTCTGAGCCGATGCTGGGGAATATTCTCCCATTCCTCTACCAGGGCTTCTTTCAGTTCACGAAGCGTGATTAGAGGGGAATTTTGCTGGCGTACACGTCGTTCCAGTTCGTCCCAGGCATGCTCGATGGGTTTCAAGTCTGGGCTGCGTGCTGGCTACTCCATGCGTGTGATAGTGACATCTTCAAGGTAGTCAAACACTATCCGAGCTGTATGGGGACGAGCGTTATCTTGCATAAAGATGACGTCTCGCCCATGTTTACTAAAAATGGGCCAACATACTAATTTAAGATTTCATTCACGTATCATTCTGCAGTTAAAGTGCCATTTTCTATCACAACTAGCACGGTGCAGCTTTCGGGAGAAATTCAAGCCCACACGTGTATGGAGCCTCCGCCGTATGGCGCTTTCTCTTCAATACTTGCCTGGTCTTCTGTCGACTCTTTGCCTCCCATCGTTCGTGTATAGCATGAACCTCGACTCGTCAGAAAACATTACTCTTGACCAGTCATCCAGAGTCCAATTCGTGTATTCTCTAGCGTAACTCAGCCTTGAATTTCGATGCTGCTTTTCAAAGCAAAGTTATGCGTGGTCATACAAAAAAATGGTGTAGTATTTTTTTTCTAAATATAAAGGCTTTTATTTAAACTAGGCTGAGAATCAGCACTTTTCGGAACGTCAAAATTACATAAGACAGTCCCCCAAAACGCCCGCCCTTCACCACTTCCTAGTGCTTTAGCTGGGGAGAAGAAGTGGCGCAACAAACTCCCCAGCAGCACAGCTGTCTGTTCAGTTAAGATTGTATACAGCACTGCGCAAAATAATTTAGGTATTACGCAGCAAAACATTAAATTAAATTCATTGCCATAAGTCAGATAGCACACGCCAATATACCAAAAAAAAATCGAAAACTATACTCAAGCAGAAATAAAAATACAAAACTAAAAACGTAAAGAGAACTTTATAACTAAATAAAAGCCTAAACAAGCATAAGCATAAAGGGCGTGCCCACTTACATATAGCCATATATGTAGCAGTAACTCGAAGTCACAAATGATAAACTAGGACCATCGAAGTAAAATAAATAAAGAATTAATTACTAATAACAATAACAAAACCAAGGTCAGCAAGACGACCAGTCACCACAAGCAGCACCCGCTCGCCCCGTATTTAAACGCAAATCAAAAAAAAAAAAAAATGTTTTTGTATCTAAAAATAATCCCAATTCCAGTCAAAATCACTGACTGTACAGCAAAGTACTCAACTAAAAATATACCTAAATAATCAAGAATTTATATTCGTGGCGCACCGCTATTTATTACCGCTTCAAGTAAATATTAATGACTAGCGTACATTAAACCTATTACCTTTTATCATTCTTGAGAAAAACAAACTATTGTAACTTACCCTTTTGTGCCCTTCGCTCGCTCTTGCATCCTATGTCGACGTATCGATTTCTGTGTAAAGGGTTTAAAGTAACCTGGGCAAACCTAACCTCGGGATTAATATTAGTAGCTATGTCATTTTGCTTTGAGTATGAGTATTATGTACGTATGTACACTTTGGTTAATTTGCTATGCAGTCAGTATTTTTGATGTAAAAAGTAAATAAATGATCGAAATAAATTGATAGGTGATTATTTATTTGATGTGCACTTAATAATATCCCAAAAAAATATATACATACACGTCGAATTGAGAACCTCATCCTTTGTTTTTGTCGGTTACTAAAAGAAATTTCACGCGGAGGCGATGACGCCGACAGAAGCTATACCTATATGAAATAAGCAAAACAACAAGAAGCTTCAATCATAAGTAACTTGTTTTCTGCCTAGCCAATAATAATAATAATATCCTGAGACATTTCACACACGGTCACCTGATCCCAAACTAAGCAGAGCTTGTACTATGGAAACCAGATAACTGTTATACTACATATACTACTTTTTTTTTTTGTAAATACATACTTATATAGATAATTACACCCAGACTGAGGACAAACAGACATATTCATGCACACAAATGTTTGTCCTGGATGGGAATCGAACCCACGACCTGCGGCGTGATAGGTGGTATCTTAACCAACCACGCTAACTGGCCTATCAGCCAGCCAATGTGACTACTATGTTGAGGTCGGCTACCAGTCTAACCGGATGCAGCTGAATACTAGTTACTTTACATGGAGCGACTGCTTATCTGACCTCCATAACCTTAATCAAAACTGACTATCTATTATAACTTATTCAATCCCACAACAATAGCAAAAGCCATACAGTTTAAATCTCAAATAAATAAATACGCAAGTAAATCTGCTTCCTGAAAACTTTGTAAGGTTTCTCTTTACCTTTTAATTCAGTTGCTGTCAACCTGATTCCTGCCTTGAGAGTGGATGAACTTTTTATAAATAAAATGGATTGAGATCGACCCTTCGGAGGTAGGTGATTGACGCCAATAGGCTTGATACGTCGGAAATATAAATGTAAAGATTTTTTCGTCAGATGAAATCTGTTGACAGATTTTTGACTTGTGGTTTATGAGTATTTATTTTATGACATGAAAGTATTTTTTTAAATTAGAGAATAAAAGAACTTAATAATAAGCTAGCTTTAATGATGACTTGGTCAGTGAAGATCGTAGGTATATACATTTATACTTTTATTTATTTACCTATAATCCTAAACAGGTAGGCCCTAGCAAAACCAGGATTATTAATGCCAGACAGAAGGAGGCGTTCATGAATAGGCTATAGAATCCAGATTTTCCTATATAAAAAAAAAACTTTTTGCCAAAAGCAAATCTGACTTCCAAAATAAACACTACAAAGTGAGCAAGATCTGTATTTTTGTTTTTGCCACAGACTTCTGAAATTAAAGTTATTTTTCACTTACAAAGTGAAAAATGTGTGTGTTATTATTATTATTATTATTTTTTTTGATAAAATAGTTTCATTTTTTAGTGGATCAGTTTGTAATTCTTCTAAGTTAGAATAGCCTAATGTCAACTGCTCATCACCTTTTACAAGTTATTGCTTTTCCCGACGCAGGGACGTTAACTGTTGAGGAGTTCTCCTGGTAAGTACCGGGAGAACTGGAGCTGATGGTGAAGTCACCATCAGCTCCACTTCACCATATGCATTGTGACGAACATAAATTGCTTAGCAACCATTATTAATGCGCCTCACCGAATCGCAACCCGTGAAATACTTAGTTTTGAGTAGTTCCGGTGACCATCTGTGATCTTCATCATTAGTTCCACTTCACCAAATGGTGCGTTCCGAGAGCAAATGCAAGAGTCTATACAAAATACCCAAATCGCTATAGGTGTATATTTGAAGAGTTCCGTCGATTTCTCCAGGACTCCATCATCAAATCCTCATCTGATGACAACGGGACTAATTAGAAAGTGTATACGCTATCAAACAAAAAAAAAATTCATATCGGTCCAGCCGTCTTCGAGTAATCGGGGAATATACATAAAAAAAGGTTTTTTGAAGTCGGATAAAATAAAAATGAGATTTCGCGGATTGAAGTTATTTCTGGAGTTTCGAAGGTTTATTGTTATCAATGAGTGAAATAGCCTTGTGTTGTCTTAATAATCAGTTATAGTCAAAATCCGTTTGATACTAGTCAAAATAGTGAACTTATGCATTTTCAAAATGATTTAGCTAAACACCACCACGCGTGAACAAACAACAATCTAGCCCAAAGTACATTATTTTCCATTAAAAACGAGTCGAAAACTTCCTCATACACATCACGAATGCATTCGCGTTTAAATGAAAAGCGAATGGTTTCCAAGAGCTTTAAAACTTCATATATTATATTCGCTTGCACAAGTTGCCAGCGAAGTTTTAAAACGTTGCCATATATTAATTTACGTTTTGGCTACTCAGCAAAATGAGTGTGAAAACTGTTCCAAACAATTCTATTTCGAAACATTGTGGTTTTAAATGGCGTGCTGTCAAATCTAACTTAATGTTCTGTAAATAGGTTTTTAAAAATCGTTTCGATCGATTCTGTATTTTTTTTTTTTTGAAGCTGGTTGGTTCTAGGCAAAGTTAAGCTGACCGTTATCATCATCTGCTTAGTATTTACCATAATAATATGATATGTTGTGGTCGGCTTCCGGTCTTACTTGATGCAGCTGAATACCAGTATTGTACATGGAGCAACTTCTGACCTTCAAACCCCAGTAGACCGTTAGATGATCTTTAAAAAGTAGACATCTTAAAGAATGCAAAAACATTGTCTTTATATATTGTGTAAAGTTCTATAATATGCGAAAATACCAATATATTGATGGTGTGTGTAGTAGTAATTGTTTAAAATTAAATATTATGCATAATTATGCCGGTTAAGGAGGAAGCGTCAGGGTAGCCCGCGAAAATCAAATTTTCTTACGTTTTTTTGCAATTTACAAGTCGGTATTATATTGTACGTTGATCAAATTATAATTTGCGGTCGTAACAAGTATCTATTTACATAATTAGTATCATTAAAGTGATCAATACAACTCTTTAAGACCAGGTAATCCCAAAAATGACTATTTCATGAAATCTTAACATTTTAGGATTATACTAACTTAAGGAGTTGTATTACTGATTCTATTGTATATAATTCTGTAAAAACATATTTGTTACGGCCGCAAATCATACTTTAATACTGACTTGCAAATGGCAAAAAAACGTAAGAAAATTTGAATTTCGCGGGCTACCCTGACGCCTCCTCCTTCCAATGTGACTTTTTCAATTCATGGGAACTTTTATCTTAGATATCCCTGACACCAGTGAAGGAAAACAACTTGCGGAAACGTGGATTTATCAATTAATATAATTCTGAAATCGCCAATCCGCCATGAGCAAGCGTGATTAATGCTCGTCTGTATGAGAAGAGGCATCTACCCTGCAGTGAGACAGATACAGGCGACTCTAATTATATCAGGTGTAACATAAATAACGTATAACCTCTTAAGGGGTCATTGTAATCATCATTATGAACAACTTTTACTATGGGACCAAACTTGAAATCGCGAAAAAAAATCGAATTATGCGAACATAAATGTACTGAACAACTGATTTTTTTTTTCGCAATTTCAGGTAAAAATTTTTAATAATGATGAGTGCAATGACCCCTTAAGAGGTTGTATGTTATTTATGTTACATCTTGTACAGAAAAATATTTCATCCGTTGGTAAATTAATGAAGTCAAAGCGCGTAGCTGTCGCCATCTGCTACGACAGCGTAGCGGTTACGTTTGCTACGGTTTCTGTGCCGTAGCAGACGTAAAACGCCATTCAAAAATGAACCTTCTGTAGTGTTTTTTTACAACGTGCTACTGGGAAGTTTGTTGTCAGATAGTCAGATAATATTTATCTGGGAACTTATTCTTCTTCTCAGCTAACTAGGAAATAGTGAAAGGCGGGCGTTTTCGAGGACTGCCTCAAGTAATTTTGACGTTCAAAAAGTGCTTTTGAAACAAAAGTTTATTTATTCTTCTTAGCGCTGATTTTTCAATAGGTAGATAACTTTTATCTGAAGAATAATAATGTAACAGTTTGATATATTTTCTACACACAAGCTTTCAAATCGCTGTATTTATTCCTCAGATAAATATTATCTGACTATTGAACAGCCTTTATGAAAATCAGATTGTTCGTTTTTCATAAGTCTCATTGACTACAAGAAAATCTGTAGTTTTACTTTTTGTATAAAATATGATGTCTATAACTTCTGCTAAGTAATAACAGTCGCACGGGTCGATCGATCAGGTTAAGCTACGCTTGCCACATTTGGTCCGTAGATGGGTGACCATATTTACATACCTTGCCTCGGAAAGTACGTTAAGCCGTTGGTCCCAGCTGTCATTCGTGGATCCTTGACAGTCGTAGAAGCCAGTAAGTTTGACAACCAGTCTTACCAAGGGGTATCTTATTACCCAGTAACTGGGTTGTGTAGGTCAGATAGGCAGTGGTATGGAACCACTAACTATAAAAAAAATACTGGTATTCAGCTGCATCCGGTTAAACTGGAAGCCGACGCCATCATAGTTGGGAAAACGCTTGGCTAGATGATAATAAGTTCTTGTTCTTCAAACAAGATTGTGTTTGACAACAAACAATTCTCACTCACGACTAAGTTTTCATTGAAAGCTGAAATAAGCTTTATCCAAATCTTATTGAAAGCTCTTTATTTTCAAGTTATTGATTGCCTACCTACCTTTTGTATTTGTACTAAAAACTTCGTTTCTATTAAAACGCCAAATAACAAAGCTTTATTGTAACTATCAAAATATTTCTCACAAAGAACTACACGCAAGAACTTAGAATTAATTAAACGAACAGGGCGTGATCAGTTCCTGAGGGATTACAAAGGGAGCTCCGTACAAACAAAGCTATATACATTTACCACTAGGCCTTGTGCAGACGAGCGATTTAATCAGTAAGTCAACGTTTTATATCCGATACAGCTTTCACACTTGCTACATATTTATCTGCCTACAGCAAAGCTAAAGGTATACAGGGTTATTGGTAAAACACCAACTACCTCTTAAGGGGTCATTGTACTCATCATTATGAACAACTTTTACTATGGGACCAAACCTGAAAACGCAAAAAAGAAATCAGCTGTTCAGTATATTTTGACGAACTACGAGTATGCAAACATTAATGTACTGAACAGCTGACTTTTTTGTCGCGATTTCAGGTTTGGGCCCATAGTAAAAGTTCTTCATAACGATGAGTACAGTGACCCCTTAAGAGGTTGTTGGTGTTTTGCCAATAACCCTGTATAGTATATAAAGCTAATAGCTATGTTTTTTAGAATGTCGTCATATTCCTGCCCTTATCCCATGTTACTTGGGGTCGGCGCAACACGTTTTCTTCTTCCATTCTCCCCTGTCAACCGTCACGCTATCATTCACTCCCTTCTCTTTCATATCATTCCTCACACAATCCATCCATCTTTTCTTTGGTCTTCCTCTCCCTCTCCATCCATCAACATGTATATTCATCACTCTTTTAGTCACATGCGTTTCGTCCCTTCTCATCACATGGAATAAATAAAGATAATACCATCTTTATTTATTCTAAAAAACATACATTGCTCACTTACGATTAAATAAATAACTACTGTATGGTGTAAAGTTTAGTCCAGTAGCTATGGTTTTATTTTTATTGTAGGTAGGTAATATGCTGAACGTTCGTACGCATACTAATTAGGGTACCATACCTCAAAAGGGAAATACGGAGCCCTTATAGGATCATCGTGTGTCTCTGTCTATCTGTCCGTCTGTCACAGTCAATTTGCTCCGAATCTAATGGACGGATATGTTGAAATTTGGTACACGTATGAATTTCGTGACTGAACATGGACGTGTAACGTAAATAATTGAATTTTGAAAATGGGGGTGAATTTTGGGGGTAAATAAGGAAAAAGAAGTTTTGCAAACTGTACCGTTTGACTTACTATGAGGGTCACAAATATATTTTTTTAATAATTTTAAAATAAATAAATAGTTAAGTTATTTAAGAAAATTGATGAAAATTAACTATTCCCCCTTATCCCCGAAAGTACTGAGGCAAAAATTCTGAAAATAAAAAGATACAGAAAATAGTTCTTACCCTTTATGAAGTCTATGGTATTAAATAACATGATAAATCTCTCAACGTACGTACTAACTTACATTTGCAGTTGGAATATATGGGAGAACATATTTTTCAAATATTGTACAATGTTCAGTTTGTTATTGGGATGAATTCAGCCCAACTACGGAACCCTTCATTGTGCGAGGATCGTCCCGCACTTGACCGGTATTTTTTTATCCACCGATAATACATATTGAAACAAGCTAATTGATAAGTATGTTTGTGTATTCATTAACAATGCAATAACCACCAACGTCTTCGTATTTTATACTTTTCTGTCTTACCACATATGTAAGTTATGTTGATTACAACATTAGATGCACCTAGTTCTTATTGAAACTTTTCATTTTAAAATAATGTACGTAAAGGAAGCTAATGGACTCAATGCCTCGAATTTTCATGAATAAAAATGAAAATCAAATCTGTGTAACTTTAACTTTTACAATGACTTCACACCTTATAGGATCAAACGAGCATTGACGTAGCTTAATACCTGACGATTATTCTAATTCTAGTCCACAAACATTTAATGTCGGTCGCTTAAGTAAAATCTCGTGGCTTAATTATAACAGCCGCACAGGTCGATCGAAGGCTAAGCTGCGCTTGCCGAGGCCGGCCTGCATCTCTCAGTGCCTTCAAAAGTACGTTAAACAGTTGGTCCCGGCTGCCATTAGGAGATCCTTGACTGTCGTTACGGGTAGTCAGAACCCCGAAAGTCTGGCAACCAGTCTTGTCATGGGGTGTCGCATTATCCAGTTCCTGGGTTGTGGAGGTCAGATAGGCAATCGCTGCATGTAAAATACTGGTATTCAGTAACTTAGTTGGGAAAAGGCTACACAGATGGCAGATGCTTAAGGAAAATGTCCCGCCGACTTGAGTAGCTCGTCTGCACGCACTCGGGAATTAAACCAACCTTGTTACCTTTATTGACGGTGATATTGTTATACATTTTCTAATACATTCTATCGACGAGTAATTAAAAGTTTGATCTTTGCAATTTGGTGATATGCGGGGAAAGTGAGTTACGTACCTGCGTGAGGTTATAAGATGGAATTTCGGCGGCTTTTGCCAGACCTTTTGTGAAGATATTCCCGGGTAGATGTGCCATCAGTTTTAACTATTATCTGTTGGACAATAGAACTAAAAACTTAACTAACCAGAATACGATATAATTTTCAAAAAAAAAAAAAAACAAACAAAAAACATAACCTTACAAAAACACACTCGTGACCAATAAACTGGACTATCCAGTAACTGGAGGAAGTCGGGATTTCCACACTACACTGGCCAGCCCTCAGTCCTGACTTGAATCCGATTGACCATATGTGGGACGAGCTGAAAAGGCACGAGGTACGAGGAAGATGTCCAGCTCCGGCCACGATAGAAGACTTGAAAACTGCTTTAGTCGAAGAGTGGCAGGTAATCCCACAGGATTCCATCAGAAAACTCATTCGGTCAATGAAAAACTATTTATAGGCAGTCATTAGGGCCAGGGCGGAATACAAAATATTGAGGGGTAAATAACATACATTGTAAATATTTTTTTTATCTTTTCTTATTACTTCCTATTCATTTACAAGTAGACGTCCACAACTTCGACCTATTGCAATAATTCCCTAAATTTAGATATAAAATTAAATTAATTTTAAATCTTTTTGGTATCATATGAACGCTAACAAAATTATGTACAGTCGCGACCAAAAGTCGATAAGCAAACTCACAAAGCAATAGCTTGGCGTTTAGTTTGACTTAAGACCTTCTATTTCCAAGAACATAAACATGCGTCGTCAACAACTGATTGTAGTTCATAATTTCAAAATTATAACATGTGTAAAGATGACCTAGCGGTTAAGCGCGTGCAGATAGATGCGTGAATCAGTGAGCCGTGAGTTCAAATCTCACGCATTACTTAACTTTTTGTAAGTTTTTACTTGATTGGAAGTAATGGGACAGAAATATAATATTCTTTATCTAGTTCGCTTGGTCACTCATTTCGTAAAGTTAGAAAGGTAGATCATAGAAAACTAAATAGGTATTGACAATTATATATGTGTTATTAGAATATCATTCTTTGTTATGTTATTATGAATTGACTAAGTGGGTATACAACAAAAAATCCTATGAACGGTTAAAAAAAAAGTTCTTTTATCTAGTAGGAATGTAACGTCACAATTCTCTTAAGTTTGTTAATTTTATAAATAACTAAATAAAACGAATAAACATTTTTGTTACCATTCAGCACGACTTTTTTATTTAAACCTTCCACACCGAAAAAATAAATTAAAAATCACAAAAATAGTTAAATAATAATACAATAACTAATATTTAACTTCTTATAAATAATAAATGAGCATAGGTAAACATCTAACAAGTTTTTGCTTAAAATAGGAATATATTATTAGGGTTCCGAAGAAACAAAAAACAGTCCAACAATGTGATTAAGATTCGAACTCAGACTTCATTGATCGTGAAACCATTGCTTAGCCCAAACAGCTACCAGCACATGTTATGTTTATGCGAATTTTAGCAATGCAGTGGTAAGAACAGGTCGCCACTATGACGATTATTCTAAATGCAACAGAAATATAATGTTATTTCGCGTAGTACGACGACATGCGACAATTCATTAGTGTGTGTTATCTGCGGAATGTTGGCTCATACACGCACAGTTCATAGCAATGTAATCCTTATCATGCTTATGGACTTTTGAGCGTTTACTGTACCTACCACAATCCATAGTTCATTGCACAGAAATTGTAAAATTTTGTTTTGAGCAACGTGTGATGAAGTGATTCCAGTTTATTGCTCGCGAGTGTAGTACATCCGATTTCTGGAAACTTCTAGTAGACGTCCAGTAAAGACACTGAAATGAACTGTTTTCACAAAATAGTTTCAACGACAATTGAAGCGTTCGATATTATTTGAATATCCAATGTAGTAACGCAAAATCTCAATTTCCTCCAAGCATTCCGAGACATCAAATTCTCATCTACAATTCTGGTTCAGTAACAAACTATATATGTACCTGTACATACATTTGAATAGAACTTGTCTTAACCACCAAGTAACTTGGAGCCACTTCTAAGACACAACTTAGAAGCTGTATGTAAATGATTTATTGTGAAGACTAACTGATGATAATACGTTCGAGCTAGCGCGCGGACGTGTGGCTTGCGGGATAATTTACTTAAAAAAAAAAAAAACAGTATATTTTACGTACGGATTAATTTTCCTAAATGGATAAGAAATGTGACGGTTGTGATGATGGGATCATAGATTTGTTACATATGCAGTGTTCGCGAGACAAATGTATATATATAGCTATATCATCTGAAGTGTCTTGCCTTATCGGAGGTGCAGTTCGCGGCCTTCACACAGGATTACAAGAACAGGTGGATATGTCCAGAATGCACATGCACTATCCCAAAGAAAGGTAATTCTGAAACACCGGTCCGAGGAAATACAATGTGCGAAACTTATACACCAAGTTACGTAACCACTGAGCGCGGCAGTCGTCGTAATCCAAAGGAAGTTACTGTGATTGATAACGGGAACCAAGTGCTTGATGAACTACGGGAGTTTCGCTTAGAGATTAAAACTCGTCTAGATGAGCAAAGAAAGGAATTTATACTACTGCAGAATAAATTAGTTAACACAGAAACCGAATTAAAAGATCTAAAAAGCATATTGAAGGTAGTTCAAGAAAAAGCAAATAAAGTGGATATTTTAGAAACTAGAATTAAAGTACTATTAGAAAAAAATGAACAATTAGAAGCCAGTGTCAGCACCAGAAGTATCAAGGAGAAAAAGGAGACTGATCGAGGATCTAAAATACCGGCAGTGTCTTTTGCAAACGTAGTTAAGGAAAGTCAGACGGAGGTAATTAGAAATTTCGTACCAACGAAAGAATGTGTGGCCACGAAATCTGCCAACATAGTAACTACTGGAAAAAAACAAGAAACATTTATTGAGAGGAGTTTAAATAAGTCAGTTCTTGGTATAGAGAAGGAAAATGAAGACACGGAAAGATGGACTTTAGTAAATAGAAAGAAAAACAGATTTCCGAAAAGCGATGTGAGAAAAGGAGGAAGCACTGGTTCAACTGAAATTCAGGGAACTGAGAAAAAGAAATATTTGCATGTATGGCGTCTGCAGAAGGAAACAACTGTGGAAAATTTAGAAAAACACGTGAAGATGCTATATAGAGAGGCAATACCGGTTAAAATAGAGAAAATAACACATAAGACTGAAAGAGACTATGCTTCCTTCATTATAGGAGTACCGGAAAGCAAGTATGAGCTGTTGTGTCAACCGGAAAATTGGGCAGTAAATATTGAGTTTTGCGAATGGGTGTGGTTTCGGAGACAAAAAAATAAACCAAAACCCCCGGAGTAAGTCGTTGGATATAATTTATCAAAACGTAAGGGGTCTCCGCACTAAATTGGAGGATTTTTATGTAGCAGTTTTGTCTTCAAGCGCAGACTTATTTGCTGTAACGGAAACAGGCTGCAATGAATCTATTCATGACGCAGAATTAATTCCACCTGGATACTCCATTCTACGGTGTGACCGAGCAGATGGGCGTAAACACGGAGGCGCGTGTCTCGTGGCCACACTGCGTTTTGAGCTGCGACAAGTGTCGCTACCTGGTGGCGTCAACATCGATAATCAGGTGTTTGAACTGGTTTGTGCATCAGTGTACCAACGTAATAGATTATTGTTTTTGTTATGTGTTATTTATATCCCACCTAACAGTAAAGAAAATGATTACATGGTATTATTTAGGATTATTGAACAGTTGTGCAAGTGTTATAATAACACGATAGTAGTAGGTGACTTCAACTTACATTCTTGTTCTGTTAACATTTTAAATTATTTTCAGTGTTTTCAAAGTTATTGTGGATTTACTCAGAGTAACAAAGTAGGCAATTGCAATGGTCGGCAATTAGATCTAGTGTTGAGTACATTCGCGGAGGAAGGGAGTGTGAACGTGCGCGCGGCGGAGGCGCCGCTCGTGCCGGTGGATGCGTATCACCCGCCGCTCGAGGTGTCGGTGGGCCTGCGCGTGCGCCAGCGCCTGCGCACGTGCTCGGCGGCACCCGAGGTGGATACACATGAACCTACAGGTTGGAATTTCAATAAAGCTAATTTTTTCGGATTGTACTCATCAATTGCGGCCGTAGATTGGGCTCCAATGTATGAGTTAGATTTACAAATGAGTTTAAATTATTTCTACAGTGTTTATAATCCGATTTTTGATGACTGCGTTCCAAAGAAAAAGCGAAGTCGTGTAAGTTCAAGGTACATTTACCCTGAATGGTACACTGTTGAAGTAATTCGCAACATAAAATTAAAGGCTGTTCTACATAAACGGTACAAAACCAGTGGATTGAGGACTGATTACGAGGCGTTTGCTCAGTGCAGAACCATAGTAAAAAAAATGATTTCAGGCGCTCGGGAACATTATGAGCACCGGGTTGAAAATCAAATGCTGGAAGACCCAAAGTCGTTTTGGAATTATGCAAAATCTAGAAGAGGTAGTAGAAGACAGCAAAAGATTTTAAAGAATGGCGAGGCGTTGACTGACGAACAGTGTGCTCAGGAGTTTGCTGAGTACTTCTATTCAGTGTATAGTACAGAGCAGGCCGAGTTGGATGTCAGTGTGGCTATGGCCGAAGCGGGCGGGGAGAACGGAGCGGCGCGGGTACATCTTGATCACTTACAACTGTCGGACGTATGTTGCGCGCTTCAACAGCTTAAACCGAAAAAGTCTTCTGGGCCGGACGGCATTCCGCCTTACATCTTTAAGGATTGTCGGTCGGTGCTAGCCAAACCGCTGCAATACATTTATAATAAATGTTTGGATGGAGCTGTGTTTCCGGAGAAGTGGAAGATGACCCGCGTCGTTCCAGTGCCAAAGGGAGGCTCAGGTATGACGGTGGATGGTTACAGGCCGGTCGCAGTGCTGTCGACTCCGGCAAAGGTTTTCGAGGCGGCTCTTCATAAGAGTATATTCCAACAGGTCAGTGGCCAGCTTTCAGACGTCCAGCACGGGTTTCGACCGGCAAGAAGCACTACTAGCAATCTCCTGAGCTACATGGCTAATCTGGTGCCAGCAGTGGACAGTGGAAGGCAAGCTGATGCCGCTTACTTCGATTTTAAAAAAGCATTCGATCTAGTAAATAATGATGTTTTGCTCAAAAAGTTAGCGGCCGTTGGTTTTACTCCACATCTGCTAAAGTTTTTTGCAAGTTACATGAGGGGTAGGCAGCAGTACGTAGAATATGCGGGACACAGGTCAGAGCCATATTTTACCAGGTCGGGGGTGAGTCAGGGCAGTAACCTTGGGCCTTTGCAATTCATTATTATGATTAATGATTTGCCAAAAGTTGTTAAAGATGCCAAATGCTTACTGTTTGCTGACGACCTCAAGCTGTCGCTGGAGATCAGTAATTTGGAGGACTGTGACAGGCTTCAAACAGACATAGACAGAGTGGTGACCTGGAGCAAGGATCCTCTTGCAGTTCAACATCTCAAAGTGCGTAACAATCAGTTTCACTCGCGCACGCACTCCTATTCTATGTACGTATAATATAGATGGCTTGCCAATGTCTAGGGCTACGGAAGTAAGGGACTTAGGTGTGAAATTCAACACTGAGCTAACGTTTCGTGATCACATCACAAGCTGCTGTAAAAAAGCTTACCGTAATTTAGGTTTTATGCTCCGTATGGTGCGTGGTTTCAATAACATTAAAGCAGTTATCGCCTTATATAATGCTTTAGTTAGAAGTCAATTAGAATGTAACGCAGTCATTTGGGCTCCACATGAATCTAAATATAGGCTCATGCTGGAGAGAGTGCAGAACAAGTTTGTGAGATATTTGTACTTGCGATTGTATGGTGTATACCCATTTTATCCGCTTATGTACCCGACTTTATTTATTTTGGGAATGGTTGGATACAACGAACTGAGGGTCAGGAGGGATCTCGCACTCACATCGTACATATTTAAAGTACTTAGAGGAAAGGTACATAATGCGGACATATTAGGGCACATAGGTTTGTGTGTACCCGACAGGTACGTGTGGCGACGACGACAGCCACGGCTGTTGGCGGAGCCGCGCGCTCGGACCAATCTTTTAAGTGAGGCGCCACTGACGCGTGCACTCCGCACTCTCAACCTCATAGCTAGTGACACGGACCTATTTTATTGTTCTCTGAGTGAGTTCACAAAGAATGCATTGTTTGTAATAAGTTATAAACTTTATTTTTAATAATACATTAAGTTTAGAGATGTACGCTATCGCAATAGGTTTACCCTGTAATGATAGATGTAAGTTGGACAAATAAATAAATAAATAAATAAAAACTTACTGAACCAAGATAGTAGAAGTAGAGAAAAACAAGCATCTGTTTGTTTTACACAAATGGTGGGAACACACACACGTTTCGTTTCTAATACCTATGAATCCAGCGATAAATAAAAGATAATATGTTTATTTTACATATTTTTTATTTATTTTGTAATACTCTGGTTGAGGTGCACAAGGCTCAGCTATTATTTTTATATTATTTATTTTAACAAATAAAAATAAATTTAAACATATTATGTGAAAACGTAAAAAGTTCCTTTGAATAAATTAGGATATATTAAAAACTGACGTCAAAAAATACGTATAAGTCAAGAAGAATTTGTGACAATTGAACATAAGACATGAGCCCAGGAGCAATGTCCTTTTATAAGGTTCTTCAAGTACGAATGTTGATAACAATCACCCTTTGAAGAACTCTGACGGTACATGCATTCGATAAAACAAACGCTTTCAAATGGAATACTAGATAGACATCTTCATACTTGTGGCGAGAGGTTTGTAGCTAAATAACAAATGTGCGGTTCGCCCATTTGTTATTTAGCCCAAAGATGATATAAATAGTTTACATAGTTTTTTGCGGACGAAAGGTACTATATATACTATTATTATCAGGTTCTTTTCCAATAATAAAGGGTATAAGAAGCCGTTATTCACTAACCTTAGTTTTTTTGTAGACAAGCATATTTTATACTTCATTATTAAGCCGATGATACAAAATTTTGATGAATTAGGGCCATTAGAATTTAATAAGGGCTAAGTGCTACGCTTAAAAGATAACCCTGGACCACTCCAAACAAAATCTTTTCAAATAATAAAGGGTATAAGAAGTCGTTATTCACTAACCTTAGCTTTTTTGTAGACAAGCATATTTTATACTACATTATTAAGCCAAGGATACAAAATTCTGATGAATTAGGGCCATTAGAATTTAATAAGGGCTAAGTGCTACACTTAAACGATAACCCTGAACCACTCCAAACAAAATAACAACATTTTATAAATTCATGCAGAACTTTCAAATTCTTAATTGATGGTCTTAATTTAAGGATCAAACTCTATACAAACAATTAGCCCTTTTAAGATTTTATTCTGCGTAAACAAATTAAATATTTAGTTACAGTTTCTGACAGGGTAATACCCAATTTTACGAGGGATCCGTAGCAGATTCCCAGGAATACCTACGGGTTATTTTGTTTTGTTTCTTTTGAGCTCGACATGGTTACTTGTTTTAATATTTAAATTATTTATTTCAAGGATTGTTTGGTTTCTGTTGTTATCTTGTTTAGTCTCTTATGTAATTTTGCTATATAACTTGGCGTAATATTACCAAAATATAGTAAACAGGTACATAATTGAATACCCTCTTCGTCTAAACTTAATATACAGGTTTATCCTGCCTTCTTCCTCATATCATATCCACTTGAAATAAAGTGCAACTTTACATTAATGTAGCAAGTTTAGGGTGTTGTAAGTTATTTATTCATTAAAACTCTATATAACAAATACCGTACAAAGGCGGACTTAATGCCTGAGGCATTTTCTACCAGTCAACCTTAGGGTGATGCAGAGAAAACATGGCAGGTGCAATATAAAGGATAGATAACACGAAAATAACTATAAAATAAAAGAATAAATACATCAATACATACATACATAGGTACATATAATCAGAATAAACTTTGTCAGGAGAAATAATGATCGGTAGAGGAGAAATAACAATAGTAGTTGACTTCTAATACAAAACAACAGGTCAGACAGCTGCCAAATCAGTAGAACTGGGACGGCCGGGAAATAGTAACAGTATGTACAAGCCTATGTAGCCTGATAGGGACACCGAAACGCAATTGCCAGTGACCAGCGATAAGCTAATGTAGGTTACATGCACAATACAGGCTGATTTGGAATTCATTATCTAACTTTCAGGGGATTATTAACTCATGAATATGAACTACTCCTCTTCTACAATAATATGATAAACTCTGAAAAGGGGAAATCGTATTGGTTTTATAATTTTACTTTACTTTAATTTTACTTTTTATTTTTAGTGTAGGTATTTCTGTTACACTTGACATATTTTGAACAAGCCTGATTGCTTAACACTCGCAATAACAATGACGCAACAATAACAATGAGTTTCTTACAAAATTCGTGTTAGCAATAACCATCACTTTTTAATAAGGACGATAAAGCTCCATTTAAAAGAAAAGACGTTCAAAAACAATTTCTCATCCCAAAAAATCCACTAAAATTATGCGATAAAAACTGCTACACTATGGCAGTTAGAATTTACAATAAAATAGCTATAAGCATAAGGAATTTATCAAGCTTAGAATTTAACAGGACTCTCTGTAATTGGCTTTGTGATAGATGTTTCTATTCAATTGATGAATTTATGCAATCAAAACATTGATTATGTGCAGGAATTCGCTGACTAGGGAAAAAAACTATCTTGCTATTTTAATGTACAACTCCATGGGAATTTTATATTATGTATTATGAATTTATTTAAACATCTACAATTTTGCTTCAAGATATATTTTACATTTAAAATTTCAATGTTCCATATTATTTACTTTTATTTTTGACCTACTATTTGCACGACCGAAAGGTATGTACATCCTATATTCTAGCAAATAAAGGTATCATTCATTCATTCATTTAACTTATCGTCAACGTCGTTGAACTACCAAAATCATCATTTATTAATTCTCATACCCATATCCCAATTTATTTGAGGACGGCGCAACATGTCTCTTTTAAAAAAAAAACGAGGCCCTATTACTAAGACTCCGCTGTCCGTCTGTCTGTCCGTCTGTCACCAGGCTGTATCTCATGAACCGTGATAGTTAGACAGTTGGAATTTTCACAGATAATGTATTTCTGTTGCCGCTTTAACAACAAATTCTAAAAAACAGAATAAAATAAATATTTAAGGGGCTCCCATACAACAAACGTGATTTCTTTGCCGTTTTTTATTAGATAATGTTACGGAACCCTTCGTGCGCAAGTCCAACTCGCACTTGGCCGGTTTGTTTCCATACCTCTCTATTAGTCGTCATCTCGGTAGTCACCCCCTTTCTAGCCATATCATCTTTCACACAGTCCATCAATGTGTCTTCCCCTACTCTTATAGCCTTCGACATTCATACTCAAAACATTCCTCATGACATTTTCCTCATTCCTCCGCATCACATGCCCGTTGAACCGTTGAACTACCAAAATGCCAGTTTAAAATCATAATGCAGTCTAACTAGGCTGCTGGACGCTCGGAATTGATGATTATGAGAATGGATTGAGGTGGTGAAATACCTACTGAGGGAAGTTAGTCAGTCATGTATCTACCAACCCGCACTATGCCCGCGTGATGGACTACGGCACACACACATTGGTACACATCGGCACATTGGGAAAATTATAGGCTGATTTCAGTCACTAACGATTTCACTTAGCACAAATGTGAAGTAAGGTATTGTTTTATTTACAGAAAACCTGCTGAGCGGGTAAGATGCGGCGGCATGCACCGCATCGTGCTGCTAATGGCGGTGCTCACGAGGGCCATCGCCCCCCATGCGAACTTTACAGGTAAATGCATTTATAAAATACCTAAAAATTCACAAAAAAGTGTTTCAAAAAAATGAAATAAAGAGATGAATGACTTAAAAAACGTAATTAATAATTATATTAAGCAACTATACTAAATCATTGATTGATTCATTTTATCCTATTTAGATGTATTTTCCAGGAAATCAATTTTTGATGTACTGACAGCCAAAACGGCGGCTCAGTAATGCCATCTGTCTTTATTGCCACTAAACATTTTTTATTTGAAACAAAAAGTAAACAGCGTAATATTTCAAATCATACTTTTGGAAAACTAACAAACGAAGATACCTGCGCATTACTTTATCACAAGACCAATTCAATCTGTCTGGCCTTTTCCCAACTATGTTGGGGTCGGCTTCCAGTCTAACCAGATGCAGCTGAATACCGGTATTGACCTCCACAAATCACTTACTGGGCAACACGACACCCCTTGGTAAGACTGGTTGTCAGACTTTCGGGCTTCTGACGACCCGTAACGACTGTCAAAGATCCAAGAATGGAAGCCGGGACATACGGCTTAACGTGCTTTCCGAGGCACGGAGAGGTCTCGGTATGTAAAAATGGTCTACGGACCGAACGCGGCGAGCGTAGCTTAACCTGATCGATCGAAACGTGTGGCTGCTATTACCTAGCCACGAGCCCTTCAGTCACAAGACCAATATCTACAAAATATGTAATTGAAAAATACTTACAGTAACATTTATTTACCTATAAATCACAAACACGCCCAAAGGAAACCGAAGCAAATATTTCTGTTTACAATCCAAGATCTTTATTGTCAAATGATACTCAATATTAAGCCAGCTAAGTCCTATGACAATGAATATTATGATTAATTAATGGAATAGGCACGACAATAATATCAATTTTACAGCCATTGTCTAGTGTTCATTAATAACAGCGCTTAGCGGAATAATAGCTACATGAGTTTGATAATTTAGTTTAGTGCGATCAGTTGCATTTAAATACGATGACAGTATAAAATAATATTTGCGATTAAACTACGTGGCAGTATAATGAAATCGCAGTGGTATTTATTTGTTTTAGTTTCATATAAACGGTCACTGATCAGTCTATATGTACATCTATATGTGTCATCTGCCTAGTCTTTTCACAACCATGTTGCGATCGGCTTCCAGTCTAACTGGATGCAGCGGAATACCAGTATTTTACCACAACCCGTAACTAGGTAATACATACCCCTTGGTAAGACTGGTTTTCAGATATTCGGGCTTCTGACGACCCGTAACTTCCTCCACTTTGTCACATAAACCTTTAATGGTCTTTAGATAAGGCGTTAAGAGCGTATATTATGTAACTAAAATGTATTGAAAAATAAACAGAAAAAAAAAACGACTTTCAAAGGTCCACGAATGACATCCGGGAGTAACGGCTTAACGTGCTTGGTGTACACATATATGTAAAATGGTTACCCATCCACGGACCGACCGCGGCAAGCGTAGCTTAAGTTGATCGATCGACCCGTGCGGCTGTTATTACTTAGCCAGAAGCCCACTTAATTATGTGTATAATACATTAATATTAAACTAACATATAATTAAGAGTTCTTGGTGTCTCGTCGAGTCGTCAAAACCGTGTGAAGCAGCGCCGGGTCTCTAGTAATACATAAATGAAAATAAAAATCATAAAAGTACGTATCTAATTAATGCTGAATATTTTTTACTAAACTGCTGCTTGTTGTCTATTTTAATTGACTTTTATTGTTTCAATCACTAAACATTTTGACTGTAGGTAAACACGGTTATTTACAGTTAAAATTCTGGTGAGAGGAAGTTGAAATTAATACCAAATACGCAGGTCTATCTTGAACCTTGGAGCTCTAAAACGTCAAGCGTCATTACCTACAATCAGCACAAGTAAAGGAAAATGTCCAAAAATCGTTAATTTGTAGTTTTATCACATTTTTGGGTTTTGCGATTACAAACTTACATTTGCAATTGGAGAATTGACCGTGACTCTTCCTACATATATCGATGTATGGGAGAAAATTTTTTCAACAAAAAAGTTAAGTTTGTTTTTGGGATAATTCATCCCAACTATTGAACCCGTTATTGTGTAGTACAGTAGTCCGACGTGCACTTGGCCGGTTTATTTTTTTTTTTTTTTTTGAACGCGCTAACTACCACCATTTGAAAAAATAATTTTGCATTTGGAAGCCTAAATATTAAGGAGGGTTATAGGCTATTTAATATCACGCTACGATCCTTAGGAGCCGAGCAAAAAGAAAAAAAAGTCAGAGAGAACGCTAAGCGAAAAAAGTACGCAACAGCGCGGGCATGCGATGCGATGCGACGCGGTGGGTGGGCCGAGGGCGGATACCGGACTAGAACCAAGCATTACCAAGAAGCGGGTCGAAACCGTGGGGCATAGCTAGTAAAAATATAATAAGAGCCGCTGTATCAAGAAGTATAAAGGCAAAATAAAATTTTCCCAAATGTTTCAATAAACATGTAGGACGTATAAAAGTTAACACTATAAATATAAGGTAATAAATAGCGTAATGAAACCGTATATAGTCAAACACACACAATGTTCATTTGCTTAAAACCTCAGCCGTCTAAAGACACAGTAGAAATATTCGCAGTAATAAATCAGAAGGTTTTGCAAGAGACATTCAATTTGTCCCTTTCAACTTCAGATGGTTATTTTTTTCCACATTTACAAAGAGGTAAATATATCTACGAGTATATTTTAATTTAGGTACTAGTTAAAATATTCTAGGTTTTTTTTGTTAAGCAACACATAAAATGACATCATGCTTGTAATCCCCGAAGGGTTAGGCAGAAGTGTATCTATAGTACAGACGCCAGCACTGCCCCCCATGTCATAATTACAGTAAGTCTTATACACCCGTAACATGACTTACTGTAATTATGACATCGGGGGCAGAGCAGGTCAACCTACCCGAAACTGTCAGATTTTCCCAATCAACCTTGAACCTAATGCCTTAGCAATAAAGTCAAAAATCTATTAAAGAAATCTGACAGATTGTAGTAGCTTGATGTGCTGGCGCTATGTACACCCAAATTTTACCAGTTATGTTTAAGTCCCATGTATAATATAGAGCAAGCCTACTACTATCAATCGGGCACAATTCTTCTGGGCTGCTACTGAGATATTCTTGATGGAAAACTCAAAAAACAAGCAACTATAAAACAAACTATGTTAAACAACTATGTGTGAATCCAGGACATGGTCTGTATGCTAAGCTTGAAGGACCACGCTGCATGCTTGGTCATAACTAATGGAAGATTTTTCCATCTAGGTTCACCAGGCACTGAACCAAGCAACCCGCCATCGTCAACAATGATGACGCCGCCACCAACAGTCTTCCGGAACCTCAGGGTCACCAGCAAGCCAAGGAAAGGGATGAAGCATGGGAAAGTGGACTCTCCTATGCTCAACTATATTTTCGATTCGTATGCGACAAGCAATAAGCATTTTCATGACAAGTAAGTTTTGAATCTGGATTTTTTTACAAAGCTATCAGAGCAGAATATCAGAGTTTAGAAACATGAAAACATTTCTCAAATCTCTTCAATATTGAAAGACGGAGGTCAGACTTTCATTATAATTTGTCTGTGCGAATACAATTTCACATTTTAGCAGTCACTTTATAATGCTTGTAAAATATCTCGCTCTAAATGAACACTCTAATAAGAATAACCCTTTTTTATGAAAATTTATTTTTTAATTTTCTTTTTTCCATACTCGTTCTTAATCAGTATCGTACAATTTAATTAAAATCGTGCCTCATCTACAATTCTATTCATAAATCCTTCTTGAAATTGCATTCTCAGATGCTCTCATTCCTTGGCCTAGAAAATTTGCATTTGCAAATCATAAGAACGAAATGGAACTCCTAATGAGGAAATTTGGTCATGGGGTTTCGTAGCCTGTAACTTAGCAGTATAACTTGAACTCTCATTTTATACATTAAGATATGATTATATCAACCATTTTACCACAATATTTTATTGGAAACTCTTTAGAATTACCATTTTTTATGAATTTTTGCCGAAATTCATCGGCATGATACAGACAGACACCATAAAAGTCCATCTTTGCCATTGAGTTGCACAATAAAAGTGATTACAATAAACAAAATTATCATGATAAGGCATTTTGTTGCAGACATTTTGTTTTATGGATACCAAGAGAGTTTTAAAGCTTATTCATTGTGATTTTTTATGGCTCATTTCAAACACTTTTTAGGCATGCTTTGGCTTAAAGTAAGCACTTAAAATGTAAATGTGATTTAGGATCAAAGTTAGCGTTTATGTTTGCCTGGAAAAAGTAGTGGCACAGATGTTAGGTTTCTTTTTTTGGAACTGTTTTAGCCGTTTTCTTATCGTGAATTTAGAACCGGCCAAACATTTCGACTATTTTTTACCAGTACATAAAATATATTTTTCAGATACGTTTTTATGGCCTGTTAGATGTACAAAGCAGTCTCGTTAAAGAAAGTCTTTTTTTTACTCTCCGCAAAGAACTTTTTTAGGATACCTACCTAAAAGAAAGCCTAATGCTACAAAGATCAAACATTACAGTGGAATTTACGCGCTGATCGAAGACCAAATCTTTTAGATACTGCAATAATATTCTTTTGATGGCTTTTTTACACGCAATTTATTTCTGTCGCAAGACCTATTTTTTATGACATCATGCTGTGTCCTATAGTTAACCTATCGAATTTTGAAGAAATCTTTTACAAATTTTGTAACATGCGGTTCTACAGACAATACCACCTCAGGAAAGGATGATAAGGGCAACAACGCGGAAAGCTCTTTCATATCCCAAACATAAAACTTCACTAATCAATAAAGAGCTTCCAAAAATCACTGTACTGATCAAATAAAACATTTCGCTGTGAAGTAACACGTTCTGTTAAACACTGAAACTAATTTCAGTAGTACCGACCAACGGTATCTCATTTGTCTGCCCTAATGAAGATCCTTTTCAGGCCTAAGTCAAAGGCTTTTGTTACACCGAACGCTACTCTTGTTAGAGTCTGAATTCGGTGCTCGTATTTTGTTTTGAGAAGTGATATGGGACGTGTATTATAAATGAAGTATTTTGGTGTTGGTTATTTATCATCGTGTACATTCATTTTGATTTTGTAAATAAAACAAATAAACCAGTGGCTAAAACGGTTTCATTGTACTGATCTGAAGATTAGTTTTGTTGCATAGCCTCAGGCGATGTATGATTTCTATAAAAAAAAACGATAAGCTCGCGAGATAGTTTAGTTCAATGTTTAAATTAATTACTCAAGATAAATGGAATCCAGCTAAGGTTTGTTTGTAATAGATAAGATCTTTTGATAGTAGTTTTGACATAGTTCTTTATTCTCTTCCCTTTGACCTGTATGTTTGCCTATGTCTTCAGCGGTCAGTTCGCTGTTATCATTTAAAACATTATGAAACTTAATATATTACTGTGTTCCTCAAACAGTAGTACATTGTTGGCCTTAAAGTTGTAAACTGTGAACTGTACACACGGATCTCAAACTGCTGTCACTAACATTTGCAACTTACTCAGGACTCGTGTTCTGAATTACTGTTTTCATTTAAACAGTAACGAATATTATATTACTTGTACAAAGGGCTAATAGAGGTACGTATAATTACTACTAAATAATATTTCGTCAAAGCCTCAAACTTGTAATTACGTAAACAGTCCCCAAAAATAATTAAATTACACCCTTTACGTTAGGCGTCGGTGTGAGTTGCATCCCTTTAATTTGAAAGCGTATCACGTCCATACAAAAGCTACCAGTTTGAATAAAATGAGCTTCGTCGGGTCACACTTTTTCTTTTGTAATAAATATACGGCGCCTCCACCTAACATATGTTGGAGTTGTTCCTTTTTGTAAATCAGACTCGAAATAATATCATAACTCTGTCTTTATCTGTATACGGAATTCTTTTTCTTTGCTGTTTAGTTCGAGAACGGGGAAACACATTGTTCGATTATTTTTATTAAGGTTATTAGATTAGATGATTTTTTCGAATGATTGTATGTTTTGTTGAGGGCCAAAGTAAGATACGTATCTGTGAAAAGTTTTCCATAATGTTTTCTCTCGTAATGCTCTTTGATATGTCTGTTACCTATTTGCAACGAAACTCAATTTCGTGGCATGGATATCACAAAGAATTATGATAAAGTTAGAAATACTGACTTAAGTGCGAAATCGCCAGTTCTACAATGAACGTATCGCACTCGGTGTCAACCGTGAAGGCATTTTTCGCTGTAACGCAAGTTTTAGGTGTAACACCTTTAAACCTATAATAAGCTTACTGTATAAAACACGTAAAGAGCCTCACACATTTTCAAACCTTGTTCCAAACGCCACGACACCAAGTTTCAAAGCCTTACAAATTACTCTTTTTATTTGCCAGCAAACTTAAACAGCCCAATTTAAAGGTATTTCCTCTAGTCGTTACTCTAATTAATTTATGAAGAGTTAACAAAGATTATCTCAATTTTCAACAAGATAATTAAAGACAAATAATTAAACAGATTCTTGATAACTTTAACTGGCATTAGAAGCGGAAAAGGCAAGCATACTAAACTCCCTAATCAAATTTGTCATAAACAATATTCCGTCGAATCCATGGTACTGGTACTGGTACTGGGAAGAGGCAGGATCACCGTCAGCGGTCTTTCACTGTTTCACTACAATTAGATAGGCTTGGCGATAGAGCATCTATACTAGACTGTTTTAAACCGTTCTCTCCTTTACAGGATCTTTTGTTCTAATAATAATATTCTAGTCATTTATGTCGCAACAAATCTAATAAGTATAATTTGTTTAGTTCAATTTATTTATATTATTTATCTTTGTTCATTCAGATTCCGATCATACTCGTAAAACACAGTTAAGTCTTTGTTTTTAAATTTTAAGATTAATAAAACAGTTTTATCATGTCATGCGTAAAGTTCAATTGACAAAAATAAATAAACATTAATTAATCAAAAAACTTTGAATACAAATAAATATTTTTTTTTTTTCATTTAATGCAATAAGAAACGTTTGTAGGACGAAATTGTTTATTATTTTCTGCTTTGACGAAGAAAATAATAAACAATTGTCGAACGGACGGAAAGGACGGACGTCCTTTATCCTAAATATTAGGTTGGCAACCTAATTAACTAACGAAACTGGAACGTGCGTGTGCGGGAGTGTAGTCGGGGTTGTCACCTGTTATAATTACTTGAGGTACACTCACCAACAAAAGTAATATAACAAGAGAGTTTATGCACAACCTGCCACCTGGTCTACTTTCACACTGCCGTTTACATTTTAAACTTATATTACGAAATACTTTTATTCAAACACGCTTGTTTATAGAAAAGGTTTTGTGGTTGTTGATTCACTTTACTAACCGACAGTACGGAATACAGAAGGCAGATTAAGCTAGTTAATTTTGCGAAATTTAACGAAGGAAATGCTTCGGCCGAGTTCGGGATTTTAATCATCAAACTTAAACAGAATTTATGTGGAGTTTAAAATTGGGGCCTGATCTCTGCTCCTACGTTATAGGACCTTAGAATAACTAAGCAAAAACATAATTAAGTAACTTATTGACTTTTCGTGACGGTTTGCGTAAGTCCGTTTAGATCCTCGCTCGTTTTATGTCTTGCAAGATATACCTACGTGCCAAGCCTAGATGGCAAACTAACCAGGCGACTCTTACGCCTGGATAGGAATGGCCTGCGCCTGATGACGGGGACCATCACAGGACACTGCTCGCTGAATAAACACTTTTACACAATGGACATAACGGACAGCCATCTGTGCAGAGCTTGCATGGAGGCTGAGGAAACCGTTCCGCATGTGCTCTTCGAGTGCACAGGCGTTGCCCAGATTAGAACAGAAACCCTCGGGGCACCCAAATCTTTAACAGATGTTCTGAACAGACCAGAAGCCGTGACTTTAAATGCTTTTTCCCACTAAATAGAAATTTTGAGTTACTTCGGTTTTTGATTAAAGGTGCGACTTGTCTCTCCAATAGCGACCTACGTACTGCCTAATCATGGAGCCCAAAAATTCGTCGGTGCAATTACGTTTTTCTCTTCCATCGTGTGACAGCGGTCACATTTTAACACGTTATACATCATACACGTTACCTATCACATTTTAAACTTATTCACGTTTTAACAAACTATTTAAACTACACACGAATCATAATCTTCTTCTTCTTATACAGAGTGGCAATTAGGTTATCACATTAATTGAAACTACATATTGCTTTGAAATTTTTTTGCCGGTTATTATAAAAATAAAAATGCTATTCCATACATTTTGACCACGTAGGTATTTCACTTTTGTAGGAAACGACAGTTTTTTTTTTATAATAACCAATGAAAAATTTCAACGCAGTGGGTTCCAGAATCATGTACTGAATACGTGGTTTCAATCAATGTGATAACCTAATCGCCACTTTGTATATAAAAATCAATTGCCGTGCAGATTTGATTTTTTTTTTTTTTGTTTTGTTCGCCTCATTACTGGGGCGGTTTAGGAAAAACCCAATGGAACAGCCGAAAAATCGAAATTGGAATTTTTACAGGACACCGTCTGACGGAACAGCGTGTATAAACTAAAATATTGACAAACCACCAACCACCGCAGTAAACAAATAAACATAATATCAGAGCAGCATCGGGAATTGGAACAGACAAACTAAATACACAATATTACATCAAACGAGAATTCCCTAACGCGTTCATACGTAATGTCTGAGACAACACATACCGGTGTAAAGCCAAAATCAGATACAAATCCTTGTTTTATGCATGCAAATATTGATCCGAACTGAATAGGGCCTTTCGTACACTTAGTTAAATAAACAAGAGCTAGGTTGCCTAACAGAAAGGGACCTTAATCCTTACAAATGTTAAATGCTTTTACAATCATTTTATTATTGGGTTGTTGAAAAAACACCCTTATTTGATCAGTTGTCGAAATCACTAGATTGGATGGATTGATTGATTGATTTACTTATCCTTTAAACAAATAACGGTACCTACCTACATAGGCAGGCGAAGTTCAAACAGAAATTCTGATTAAAGGTTTGGATAAAAAAAAACAGTCCTGCAGAAACATATTATGTTTAAAAACCAAGCCTTTTCTCCAGTTCCAATATTTCTTAAATAAAATCTACGGGATACCAAGCATTCGGGTCACTGAGCATTCACTGGAACAAAAAAGAACCTTAAAAGGTTGAATTATTTCTTTCGTAAATTATCACAGGAAACTTGTGAAATATTTGAATTGTCCTATGTCAATGCTGCGGATTGTCTAGACCTGTAATCTACATAGGACGACATTGTAGGAAAAAATATTAAAGTAAAAAAGTCACGGTCGTACTGATTTGCAATTTATTTCCCCTATAGCGTTTTGTTTGTTTTGTGTTTCTGCAATCGCATTGATGTCTGAAACTGCAGCACAGTCTATGAAAGGCATAAAAACTACTTATTTCTTCTTCTTTTTCTATATAAACCTAGTTTATACTCACTAAGACTTCAGTTTATTCATTTTCATTTATTTATTATCTAGATTTCGCCCGCCATCATTTGAAGGCACTGCTTCAGAAGATACAATAATTGACGCTGATACAGGATCAACTGTCATATTTGATTGCAAAGTGACGGCTTTAAGGGATAAAACGGTAACAATTCTTCTTACTTTGGGATTATAATTTACTTCATAAGACAAAGAAAATTATTCAGACATTTTGTTACAGGTTTCTTGGATAAGAGTATCCGAAGATGAAAATTTGGAGCTTCTAACAATAGATTTGGATACACATACGACAGATTTTAGGTATGTGCCTAAGTAAACAAAAGATACGCATTGAAATAATCAAGTAGTTAGTAGAGAAGTGTCTTCATTTGTTTTGGTCAGTTCATTGGTATTAAAACCTAAATATAATAATTTATAGATTTACGAGTATTAAGTAACAGTTTAAATTGCTAAGATTATTGTGGGAACGATATTCTAGCCACCAAGATTTTCTGTCTCAATTATTATATTGACGTCGTCCATTATCAAGCAGACATGTTTCTCGATTCATGTTCACTTATAATATACTTATCAGTTATTCAGTACCATTGAAAGCCGGAGTCCATTCACGAACTCACAATACCAACGCGCGTTCCATTGGAGGGCTCGTCCATAAATATAACTTCTTATTTACGCATGCCACAATCCGAATAGGATGTGTGTTTGTGCTAAAATATTGGTTGCGTTCGGAATGGCTCGTTGATATCAGTATCTTTTGCATGAAAATATACGAGTATGTATAGTATTGTGCTATTTTTACTAAATTAGTTTTATTTAGCTATGTCTGAGCTCAAAAAATTGTTCTACTTCTAAAGGATTTGGAGATCTATAACGTTCTAAAAGTGTTGATTCTCAGCCTAATTTAAATAAATGACTTTTGATTTTACTGGACTTAAAAAAGGAAATTTCGAAGTTGATGAAGCATAAATAAAATATTTATTTATTTATTTAACATAAAACGGCCAAGGCCAATTACATCAGTTAAGACATTAAAACATTATTTAAGTACAATATTAAAGTATACAACTACTTGACAGTCATACGCTCTTCTCACAATACTCCAGACATACTGACAAGATCTTCTTCCATTCATCCGCGAACACATCACAAAGAAAGGCTTAGCATCCAAGAGAGCGTTGAGCGCAGTGAGTGTGCGAGGGACAGGAGACTGGGCTCGGAAGTTGCAGAAGCAACAAGCACTCATAAGAGCTTTTTTTAATCTTGAAATCAATGGTTTTATGCACCCAATTGTTTCATGTTTTGTTGTGAGAATGTTTTGTTTAAAATTATTTCCATTTCAGGTACAGGGTAGACTTAGCTGGTGAAAATTGGAAGTTGGCACTAGCAGACGCTAAGGTCCAAGACTCTGGTGTATACTGCTGTCATGTTTCTACACATCCTCCAATGCTGAGGCGGTATAAGTTGACTGTGCATCGTAAGTTTTAATTAACATAAACTTAGTGGCCTGTAAAGAGAAAAGAAATGAGTACCGGTAAACTGGGGTTACTTTGTTAACGTTTTTCGACATATGAAAAACTTATTTTAATAATATCTACAAAGCATCATACATCTATTTAAGATAGTTTCTTCTTGGCGTTGTAGATTATATGTTATAAAAATAAGTTTTAATATGTCAAAAGTTGTTATCAAAGTAACCCCGTGGTATCAAAGTAACCCCAGTTTACGGTAATCTATTATTTGATTGTCATAAAATTACTGTAATGGTCATTACGGCTTTTTGCGAACTCTGTCTATCGAACATTTTATTATCACCTAGTCTTTTTTTTTTTTTTTTTTTTGTGGATGGGAAATCATCAAATAACTTCTCCCGCTCTGGGTGGAGCAGGAGGGCGTGTCAGACTTCTACTGACTAAAACCCACCCGTGTTCCTTCAGTTGCCTGTGCCAGGGCCACGGTAACTCTTTCGAACAACCCGCAACCCTGGCGGCCATCGGCCCTAGCGGACCCCTTCAGCTAGTGCTGACATCTCTTTGAGGCGCGCGTGGAACACAACGCGCCGTCGACCCGAGCCTGGTCCTTACCGGACGGCGAGCTACCCGTTGCTCGCCATCCGCAAGCCCGCGCCTACGGTGGCCGGGAATCGGCTATTGATTCCCGACGCCCAGGGCGTCTCCTACGGCGACTAGGGGCGTGAGGGCGCAAAGATTGCCTCTCCCTCACGCGTTCAGCCTCCTCCTTCGCGAGCATTACAGCTTCGCAGAAGGAGGTGACGGCTTCCCATGCACTCTCGCTCCGTACCATGGCCTGTACCAGGGCCGGACGCGAGAGATCGCCGCCGCCGATCGCCTCCGCGAGGACGCGGCGGTGCTCTGCCCAAGCCGGGCAGACCTCCACCATATGCTCCACCGTGTCCTCCGGGCGATCCACACAGTGGTAAATTATCACCTAGTCTGGTTTCTCGATTTTACATACAATCGAGCGTTACAATTTGATTTTTTGTTCACAGCGCCTTCAATAAAGATGAGTAAAGAGGCGTTTCTAGAAACTGGGGAGACGTTGTCTCTCAAATGTGCCATTCTTCACCTGCATCCTGGCGATGCGGTACCAGAGATGCATTGGTATCGAGGGAACAGCACCATGTCCCTGGATGAGATCCGAGGAGGAGTGCTCATTGAAACTGATCAATTGACTTTGACGAGTCATTTGCAGGTAATTTTGATTTTAAACATAGTAAACCAGTTACAGGCACTTTAACGGATGAAGCTAGTTGCCCATTCCAATGTCTAGTAGGTCCCTATATAGAAGAACGCGCAAGAAACTCCATGGACACTCTTTTAATTCTAAATATTAGTTACATCATTACGTAGATGTGAGAACGATGTTGGATCACGTGCACTTATACTTAGTATCCCATACACATTGTAATCTCTTCTCTCTAAGCTAATTAGGTATTCTAAGAGACTAAGAGCCGCTAATCTTTTCGTAGAAATCAAAGTTCTATCATCAAACATCAGTGTTAATTTGAGTCGTTTTTAGGGTTCCGTACCGAAATGGTAAAACCTTGTGGTGCGTCTCAGTCTGTCTGTCTGTCTGTCCTATACTATAACTACTAATGCTATCAACTTGAATTTTGGGATAGTTTTAGATAACATTTGCCCAACTATTTTGCAAATAAGAAAGATTTTTTTTTTTTGCAACAGGGACTAAAACGGGGTCTTAAAAGTTCGAAGTGGGACTACTAAAGCATGTGGGGTATCATATGAAAGAGCGCTGTTTGCACATTTTTTTCTTTTTTTTAAGCCGAATAGTTATCGACTTTTGATGAAAAATGTAAAAAAAAAACCGTTCTTCCTCCTTATCTATCCGAAGTTTGAATAGAGAAATATCTGAAATTATTCTGTGTGATAGAAGTTTATGTAAAAATTCCAGGAAATATAAAACGATGTCTCTAAATAGCACACTTTTTTTTCGATGGTACGGAACCCTCGGTGCGCGAGTCCGACTCGCTCTTGGCCGGTTTTGGTTGCTGAACATGACTTTAAATTAAAATGAGATAATACAATTTTACCTTCTCATAATTAGGTACTTAACAGGTCAGACAAAGGTTTTCTGGACAGATTTAACCTGTAGGCTTCATCCAAATATATGGTTATTTAATTATATTCACTTTCAATTTAAGTTTGTACAGACGCCAGCACATCAAACTACTACAATCTGTCAGATTTCTTTAATAGATTTTCGACTTTATTGCTAAAGCATTAGGTTCAATGTTGATTGGGAAAATCTGACAGTTTCGGGTAGGTTGACCTGCTTGCGTCTGTACATTATTATTATTAGCCTTTATTGTCCCACTGCTGGGAAAGGCCTCCCTACTGTCTTTCCATCTCTCTCTGTCCAGAACTGCCAAGGACCAATCCTTATTAAAGGAGTCCAGCTCATACCGCCATCTCCCTCTGGGCCTGCCGCGATGTCGTTTGTCATTAAGGGGGACCCCCAGTTTGGCCCATTGATCGTCTGACATCTGGCAGATGTGTCCAGCCCAATTCCATTGAAGCGTGGCAGCTTTCCGAGTGACATCAGTTATTTTAGTCGGTAGTCGGTCCACAAGTTTGATCCCCAGAATACTTCCTTCCACAGCTCTCTGGCAAACCTCGAGCGTGGAGCTCTATTTTACATTTTTTTTATTATTTTACATGGAGCGACTGCCTATCAGACCTCCACAACCCAGTTACTGGGTAATACGATACCCCTTGGTAAGACTGGTTGTCAGACTCGAGCTTCTGACGACCCGTACAACTGTCAAAGATCCATGAACGACAGCCGGGACCAACAGCTTAACGTGCTTTCCGAGGCACGGAGGAGTCCCGGTATGAAAAGATGGTCACCCATCCACAGACCAACCGCGGCAAGCGTAGGATAGATGGATGATGATGGATCGACCAGTGCAGCTGTTATTACTTAGCCACGAGCGTGGACCTACATTACTCTATAAAATAAAAGTTTAGTGTTTCTGGAATAGACCTCCTGTTACTATTATCCTGAATATTTTTAATAATAAGTAGGTACTTTGAAAACGTTTTTTATTTCTCCCTTGAAGCCTTCTAAATTCTCACATCTCACCTTACGGCCGTTCTACATCTTGCTTCTAGCCAAGTTCGCATTGAAGTAACGCCTAAAATAAAGCGTTTTTTGACCTCGACCTCTTTACAGAGCACCTGTAAGAAAATCTCCAGTTTATTGTGTTTCTGGAAACATTGCTCCCGTCTAAACGAGATTTTATAGGCTTTTCTCATAACACGGTATAAATAAAATATCGAAAAACCATTGAGACTTGCAAAGAATTGAGAACGATGTTTTTTTATCAACGCTCGCGGGCATTTGACCGAAATGCCCGCGGGCGTTGTAGTTAATAGTGGGATAATTTTCAACCAAAAAAATCCTTTAATAGTTTACTTTCTTTATACGGCTTTTTAATTTGCTAATAGGGGTGTGTTTAATGTAATACAAAATTATGAACATTATGAACATTTGTGTGTTTATTTTTTGTTATGAACATTTTTAGGGTTCCTTACCTAAAAAAGAAAAAACGGAATCCTTATAGGATCACTTTGTTGTCCGTCTGTCTGTCAAGACCCTTTATCTCGGGAACGCGTAAAGGTATCGAGTTGAAATTAAAACCATATACTCAAGTCTACAGACCTTTGAGGCTGTGAAAAAATCGAACTTCTGTGTTAACGTAAAAAAAGATACGACCGTTTATGCCGCAAAAAACGTATATTTCGACACTCAAGGGAATCAAAATATATAGAGTACTTTCCGTTGCCCTTTTTTTTTTTTCTTTTGGATGGGAAATCATCAAATAACTTCTCCCGCTCTGGGTGGAGCGGGAGGGCGTGTCAGACTTCTACTGACTAAAACCCACCCGTGTTCCTTCAGTTGCCTATGCCAGGGCCACGGTATCTTTTTCAAACAACCCGCAACCCCAGCGGCATCGGCCCTATTGGACCCCATCTTTGCTGACATCTCTTTGAGGCGCGCGTGGAACACAACGCGCCGTCGACCCGGGCCTGGTCCTTACCGGACGGCGAGCTACCCATTGCTCGCCATCCTCAAGCCCGCTTGCCCTAGAGCTATGAAATTTGGCAAGTAATATTGTCTTATACTACAAGTACAGGGAAAAATCTGAAAACTATACATTTGTAATTAAATCATAAAAATGTTTTTTTTTTTCTGGTTGACACTTCCCGTGACCCAAGGACAGGCTTTTACCTTGGCCAGAGGCTAAGCATTGCCATACAACGTGGCAATGCCGCCAGTCTCTTGGGTACATTACCAGATGACAGCGATGCGGATGAATTTTTCGACGCCATATTTTAGTTTTTTTTTTTAATAGTTTTAGTTGATTAGGATATTATTTTTGTAACTTGATTTTAGTGTTAGATTGTTTATATTATAATACAATAACTAATATTTAAAAATATAGTCTTTATTTAAACTACGTAATCAGTCTTCGAGGTTAAACAACGGTATGCGCAGTAATAATTGTAAGGGTGACCAAATCTTTTGTAGATTTTTTTAAAACTTTTATTAATTTGTACAGAAGGGGAAAACCTGAAAGCCGTATATTTTTAATTAAATCACAAAACATAAACAGGGTAATTATGCAAGGAACGGGGTTCCAATTTATTAAGTGAGTTAACCGTGTCATGAAAGGTATCGTATGAAAGGGCTTCATTGGGCTTTAACAATTTTTTAATTATTTTATGATGAAAAAAAAAATAAGTGATTATAGGTTTTGGAAACTGAATTTTGGGAAAAGCTCGGAAAAAACTGCAGGACTCGATTCCTGAACGATTTATAATATGTACCTACAAAGGATCTAGCCGGTTAAGCATATAAAAACTGCACTCGCGTCTGATGAAGGGTTCTTACCTTGTTTTTATTGTTTTTCATCTAAAATAGCCATACACTTAATCTCACACCCCTAACCCCTATAGTAAGGGAATAATAGGGGTAACAACCCTGAACGTAAAATTTTATTTTTCTAAGTACCTATTGAAGATATCTTCTTGAAATTGAAACTGTACATGACTATTAATAATGTAATTATAATACTTTTTTTTTTTTAATTTTTGTAATATCAAAAGCTGTAAAAAACGAGAAGTAAATTTTTTTGGGGTGGTTTTTTATACAACCCCCAAAGTGACACCTAACAAAAAAATATATCTTATTTGTTGATTAGTTAGCTATTACATGTTAAAGTCACAAAAGGGTCGAATGGGTGGAACATAGCTTAAAAAAATAAAAATCAATTAAAGATATGTAGTTATATGAAATAGTGTATTATATAATTCAATCATACAAACTATAAACATAATTATGGATACCGTTATTATACTGAATATTCAGTCATCGACACTGTTTTCTTCAACAGTAGGAGTTATACCACTCGCATCAAACATGGAGGTCAAAATTTCAGCTGGTTTTATAATTTTTGATTTGTAACGAGCATGCGATAAGTAGTAAATAACAGTCGCTACATGAGAGCAACAGCCCACTGTTCTGTTCCCATTTGCACAATCACAAACATATCTTCAAATTCCTTTATAGGTGTTCGAATTTGGCTCATACTCTATAAAACAATTATATGTCTTCCTATTAATATGCCTTGATCGTACCCTTACTCTTATAATATTTTCGCGATCTTTTAAAAATTCAAGGTTTAATTCGTTGTCAGTTATTATTTCAGTAAGATAACATACTGCTTGTGATAATTGATAAGTGCCAGTAAATAATATTTTAAGGTCAGTTTCACTTAATTCTGGAAAATCCATTACACTACTTGAAGATAATTTTGTAAAAAGTTTTCTACTCCGATTCAAGTTTTCATTTTTAACCAATTCTTGCATTGTATTCTGCTGTGTTTGACGCTCGTTCATAAAAGCAATAATAATATCGGCAAGTTCGACATCACAGTTCAATCGTTTACCAAACGTGTTATTCAAAAATCCAGCTATTCTGCACAATGATTTTGCAACAGGTAAAAGCTTGTTGTCCAACACATTATGAAATAAATGATATTTTTTACCAATAGCGCCATGTACAACTTCAACAGCCCAACGTACTTTAGTTACAAATCGTGATGCATTTGCCTCTTCTACTGTTAATTGTGCTCTTTTCCCCTTCAAAGCTGGCATAAGTACATGGTACCCTTGCTCTTTTAAAAAATCGACCACGTCACGGAAACCCCGATCAACAATGCAGATGTCACCAGGTTGCAGAAGCGTTTTGAGTCCATTCGGCTCCTCTAATATACTTCTTAATATACATGCGTCGTTCATCGTTCCATTATAGGGACCTGCTATGTCAACTACATAGCCTTTTGTTGTACATATAGTAAAGGGCTTACAGAGTGGTGTTTTCTTCTGTCCACTGTAAGATTTTGTTTGATAAACATTGTTCCTGCTTTTTTCATGCCTAATGTAAGTACCGTCACAAATTAAACCAAGAGAAGTTTCTCCAAATCGGAGTAGATGTTTTGCGAGATACGATGTTTCATTATTAATAAGATCTTGTCTACTTTTCGCATTTATTCCAAAATGAGCTGGTAATATATCTTTTTCGAAACTTTTGATTACCTGATGGAAATAATCTGAGACTTGTTGAGAATATTTCAATCCAAATATTTTCTGAATTATGTCGTTTGAATTACCAGTTCTGAATTTAACTAAAAACACTGCTAATGCTTGTATTACCGACCGTTCATCACTATCTCTCATGCTAGAAAGCATTCCCGCTAATCTAATAATATTTTGCCATTCAAGACCTGTGTATGTAAATATTTCTTCTTCAGAAACACAAAATCCGCCAACTCTATTGTGTAGTGTTAAACCAGCATTATTAGCTAAAAGATTTAAAAATTGGGAGACTTCACCTTTTTCTAAGAAACTATGGTTAGAATAAACTCGTAATAGCTGTAAATCATCATCAAATAACCGTTTTTTTATCAAATGGTTTAGGCAACATCTGTTTCCTTTTGGAATAAAAATTCTTCGTTTAATAAATGCTTGCAGGCGAGCATCTAAAGGCACAATAGTAAGATTATTTTTAGATTCGCATACTGTACAGTAAATATGTGTTGTCTTAACTATTTTGATTTGAAACTCTACATATTCTTCTTGACGTGAACCACTGCGACAAAACACTTGAAAGTCCGGATCATCCAAATCACTGCCGTAACTCTCATTGTCACCACTATCACCACAGCCAGTAGACGTAGTCGGTTGTGCAACTCTATATATTATCAGTCTACATTTACAACAAAACACGGATCCAATATGTAAAGTATTTTTACAATAAGGTTGATATCTATTTAAATCTTCATTTGTAATAATACGTTTTAACTTTTGACTGGCTTTTCTGATACTTATTTTACAATTAGCACATTTGTCATCTTTTTTATTTTTACGTTCAATTGTTTTCTCCATTATTTCTGATCACAAATGTTACCGTGAAAAACTGAACCGCACTCAATACACAATTGATATTTGAAACTCTCGCAAAATACTTAATAAAACACAATTTTCTTTTGCCTAAATATACGTATACTTCACCTGCCAATTATGTTTTGACTCACTAGTCAACTTCTTTTAACTTGACAAAACTTGCATGAAAATGAACAAGTCACTACATATAATTACTGGCGTTACAATGAACATAATATTATTATGTTCATTGTAACGCACTATAACATTGTACCGAGTCTACAACACTATTGTTTATGGTTGATTTGAAAACATACATATTTTGTTGACATTTTCAAGTTATATGAACGTATTTATGACGAGATATAATATATAGACAGTGCACAGGTGTTTATATAGTTTTTGGGAAAAATTGATATATGTACGAGTATAACACATGCATGCACGTATTTGTAATTGATTTTTATTTTTTTATGCTATGTTCCACCAATTCAACCCTTTTGTGACTTTAACATGTAATAGCTAACTAATCAAAAAATAAGATATATATTTTTGGTAGGTGTCACTTTGGAGGTTGGTATAAAAAACCACCCCCAAAAAATATACTTCTCGTTTTTTACAGTTTCTGATATTACAAAAATTCTAAAAAAAATATATTATAATTACTTTATTGATAGTCATGTACAGTTTCAATTTCATGAAGATATCTTCAATAGGTACTGAGAAAAAAAAATCTTTACGGTCAGGGTTGTTCCCCATATTATTCCCTTACTATAGGGGTTAGGGGTGTGAAATTAAGTGTGTGGCTATTTTAGATGAAAAGCAATAAAAACAAGGTAAGAATCCTTCATCAGACGCGAGTGCAGTTTTCATATGCTTAACCGGCTAGATCCTTTGTACGGAACCTTCGGTGGGCGAGTCCGACTCGCACTTGTCTGGTTTTCTTGGAAGTTTTATTTGATTTCTCTGAAATGAGAAATTCACCAGCCTTTTATAAGAATATACAGCAGTATTTAATAAATAGCCACATTTCTGAAAAAAAAAAAAAACACAAATTGAGTTACCTCGTGCGACACCCCAGAGTAAAGATCCCCATTACCTATTCTAAACCGGTATAAAAATAACTTAGTTAATTCGACGTGCCCATTTTCCATTTACGAAAAGCCTACGGGCGAGGTATATCTTTCTAAAAATCTCATTGCTTATTTACATTTCATCAACTGTTATTCCTAAATTCTGGGGAGGTTAGAAAAAAATGTGTTTAACGGACCAAATTAGGGTTACTTAGTGAGACAGTCCCTTACGGGGATGCTGTAATTATGTCTGTAAACGTTTATAGTCAAGGATATAACAGAGCGTATGATATTTACCGTATGATAACCATGAGTTAAGTGGTACGGTGAGGTAGGGGCGCAGTATTAGCGTCAATGTTAGTAGATTTTATTTTGCAATGGCTACAGAACATGCGATGTTGATAATTATGGAGAAATAGAACAATGAATTTTAATATAAAGATCTCAGCAGAGTAATAAAATTGTGTGCTGAGGCTGAATTAGCTGTTAAACCACTCAAGTCAAGCATAACTTAGTCAAAAAGTTCCATAAAACCATTAGTCTTCCGAAGTGCTCTTTCATCATAAGTGCTACTTGCATTTTTCGGGCCCGTTGCCAAAGCTCTATTTAAAAGCTTGGCTAGGCTACTTAGCAAGCCTATTAATTTTCCTAAATCCACACAGCTATCATTGCCACCCGAACCTGCAACTACACCCTCAAGGCCCAGTAATTCTACCTCCCCGTTTGGTCTAAATTGCCGCAATATATTTGCGGGCTAAAGTGTAAGTGAGACTTAAATATTCTCCCTTACTTTCGGCCTGAGTGGTGATACAAAAATGCAATCTTAAAAAAAATAAATGTAAAGATAAAACGAAATGGTTCAGCCTTAAGATATTCGCATATTATACGGTGTTTTATTAAAAGTATTATATTTTTAATATTAGCTTATTTGTGAAATTAGTCATTTATCTTATTTTTTTATGTCAGCTTATTGTTTAATGCAAATTGTCTCGTGGGTGCTGATAAACACGAGTGTGTTACAAAATGTACTATCTTCGTTAGCGACTGTAGAATGATGTCCCAATTTTGTTGTCAAAAGCAAATTGCTAGAGGCCAAAAAGCACTTTAAAAGAACCTATTTAGATACTGAGCGAATTATATGCAGAAACTGATATTGCTATAACGGCTACTGGACTATTTGGAGGGTCTGCAATAGGATAAGACATTTCTATTTAGAAATTAATATTTATATAACATTCGATATTTCCCAATATACCAACTTGGTATTATTTACCATTTGTATCACATGTGGGAGGAAGAATCGAATAAGTATCATCCGCGTTTTCCTCCTTCAGAAAATATTCACATATTTCTAAAATTCTGTGTTTATTGTGCCTTATTCGTAGGGTGTGCTTGGTCGGAATATAAATACTAATGCGGGAAGAAAATATACTTGGGTGTTTGTCATGTCAACCAAAAATATATTTCTGTGGGAGATGTTAAAATAAGGGTATAGAAACAAGTCATTGTTATTATGTTATTATTATGGTTTTATTAGGGGCTTGGAGATAACTCAGTATCTGTCAAAGATGATTGTGTGCATTTGGCTTACCTTGAATACCTATGAGTTGAAATATTCTAGCAAAATTTATAATACTTTAGTAAAATATGCGTGTCGATAAAATTAATTAACACAGTAATAATAATTAAATTTAATCACATATCAGAAATTTTCAAGCCTACAAGATTATAACAGTGCCTAACATGAACCTTTGATTTAATATGTATCAAAGTAAAAATTATAATATCCTTTCATAAATTGAAATACCTAACTAATAATGAGATTCTGTTTAGATGTCTAAAGAAATACATAATTTATTAGGCTCAGTTTATAATATCTAACATAAAATCCCAGTTTTTGGAGGCTTGGAAATAATCAACTGTTCGACGACCCGTATAAAATGTTTATAAATTGTGCCTGATTTGATCAAATATTTAGATACCTTGTATTTGTTACAGTTCGCAGATTTTAATCACAATAACTTTGTTTTATTACTCAATTCTGTATTATTAATAACAAGCTTCTGCCAACGACTTCGTTAGCGTGGAAGTCGTAAGACACCTAAAATAAGAGCCACATTTTTATAAAATTCCCTGTATACTACGTTTGTAGTTTTAGTTTCAACAGGCAATATATGAAAAGAGTCTGGACTGGTGACGCGGAAGCAAGCTACATACAGTTGTCCGTGTGAGAAGCAGCACGTCCTGAGGTTGACACCAGTAGATTTCAGCAGCCATTTCCCATTGCTTGCGAAGTTTTTCGTTCTTAACTAGCTTCAGATTCTGCCTGCGAGTTCATCCGCGTGGAAGTCAACAATACTATAAAACATATCCAGCACTCAGCAATAGTGAAACTTTCTAACAGCGATAGAATTTTTGTAATCTGTACAGTACAGGGATTACCTCTTAAGCTTTGATTTCCAAGAAAAGTGGGTTTTTTAATATAACAACCGTCATGAAAATCTGTAATTTTCACTAAGATTTGATATTAACACTTTCCCTGACACTGAGAAGAAGTTCACATTCTGAAAATGACACTAAAAAATTTCATACAAAATAAGACGACGCCTACAGCCGTACTGTCGTCAAAAAACAAGTCAAGGTACCTGTAATATGGTATTTTTTATACCAGTATTTTTTGCCTTGACACTAGAAAAATTTAAATGAGTGCAATACGACACTAGATCACGTGGCTTCTTAGTCATGTACGCAAATTTACACGGCTATAGGCGTTTTGTCTGTTTTGACTTAGTAAAGTTAACCGCCTGTGGGCGTAGCGCGATATCAAACACGAACAAAAATACGCCTCTGGTCGTGACGTCAGCGAAAGTGTTAAGGTGTCAAAAAACGTCTGTATTTTGAGAGCCGATATTGTGTGATTGTTCACCGCTTTTATAGGTAACCAAAACTTTACAGCATAATTCTGTCCCGCTTGGCTGTATGTAAAAATCTGAAATTTTGCCGTAGCCGCATCAAAAAATATGTTTAACGGACAGAAGTGAACTCACACAACTCTCACAGAATAATAGGACTAAATAAATAGTTGAACAAAACACCTAATTCAAGTTTCCTACTATCTAAAGCACATAATACACTCGATTTCTCGGACATAAAGATGCATCTTTGTGCAGGTGGCGCGTCTCAAAGTGGAGGATGCAGGCAACTACACCTGCGCTCTGGTATCGCCGGTTCAGATGAAGGCGACTGCAAGAGTACATGTTTTGCAAGGTTAGTACACCTGACACGAATGTAGGTCATAAAACAAACAAGAGAACTAGTTAAACATCGCAGTCCTTTTGTTGGTCATATATTTTGGCGAATGTTCCAAATATAAGTCTAAATACCATATTTGCTACTGAAGCAGGTCCAATTAAAAATATCAGCCACTGTGTAAGCTAAAAAATTTATTGAACACTGCAAAATTGCACGAGTATGCTAAAATTGCTCGAACAAATAAGACGACTACTCCACGTTTTGGAAGATAATACACCTGTGCCAAAAGTAGGCTATAAAAATAAACAAAATGTTACTTTGTTCTAAGGAATTTGGTCGAGTTCCAAAAGATCGAGTCTTTATGTTACTTTTTGTCCTAAATAGGGTTGTTTAGAACAATAAATTGGTCCTTTGTGTCGTATTTACAAATGAGTACAAAAGGAGCTTTTCTTCAGTCTTTGTTTGTTTATTCATTAAAAGAATATTTATTTAGAGAGAAAAACTAAGGTAAAAAATGTTTTTAATCTTAGCTCGCGGCAAATTACCGTAAAATGTATCGTAGGTACCTATGATAAAAATATCGGCTTTACCTGTTTTAGTACTTCAACTCTACAACAGCTGGCATTTTCATTTCAAAACTCGCACCTGCACTTTGTGCGATTTTTTGGAAATCTAAACTAGGACCTTTGATTCGACATTACATTCCTCATATTTCATATCCTTGACAATTAGTATTAGAAGACCACCCAACCAGCACTAATCTAGACAGGTTAGCATTAGCTTGGTTCCATGTCCCATTTGCTGAACTGACCCAGATGTTTGTTGACGTGCACCTTAAACGATCTGAACAACGCCGCTGTCACCGCAATAAACCCACTTACTGGACCCAAACACTGTAAAATAGATCTACCGTCGAAACGAAAAGAAGAAGATAGCAAAATCAGTAAATATTGAAATCTAAGTTCTTTGCTCAGTATTAGAAAGCAACAACAACAATAATTTATTTCGTTGCCTTTAAAGAGCAACAGAAAACACCATCTGAGTCCAGAATTCGCGTATACAAATGAGAGCTACAAGGTTTCCACGTTCTGCAGTTTTAGTGCACCTGTTCCAAGATTGAGCCATAAAGTATTTTCATGCTTATTTCGTTGAATGGTAAAGTGCATAACTGGATAGTATTACTGCGTATTCAGTGTATTGCTCCTCATTCCTGTTTAAAGGTGTTATTGAGAAAGCTTCTTCGCAATGACATGGGTATATACATTTCGAAATTGCCCGAGCAGATGTCCACATATATGAAGTCTTTTGTGTATAAAACAACCATAAAGAACAAGACGATATAAAGTTATTAATTAAGTACCGACTCACCTGAAGATAGTGGCTTATTACGTCATATTATTACACAACATTGATCTCCCATCAATTCAGCCACAACTAATGGTGGGAGGTCCCTTAATTATCCTTAATCAATCACCTAGCTTCGCAGCTTGATTGGTAGTACAGCTCGTGCCTGTCTTCGCGACGTAATCCTCTCTATTACTTTAAGTGTTACAGAACACCACTGAATTGCGAATCGTCACGTACCGCATTATTTAAAACTTTATTAGTTTGCAAAAAACGTACAACGAAAATGGTTCATCGAGGACATTATTAAGAAATGTCTAAGCTTAATGAGCTTTTTAATGCTATGTAAATTCGGCTCCAACTAGACTCGACTGTAATACTCCGTAATAAAGGCGGTCATTTATAACTGGAGAGTTCTAATATCATGTCATTAAGTTAGTCCAAATATACAACTGACATCTGCTTTGTTTTGCAAGTGTTTTCTCTCATACAATTTAGAATAGGTAGGTACTTTCCACCACTGCAGTCTTGTTTATTAAGAATTGTGATAATGAATGCCGTTCATAAGTTGTCTCCAGCGATCTAGGTCAGTAGTTCATCGGTGAGCAACATACAGAGGCATGGTGCGATAACATGATACCTCATAACTAGAGATTGGATAATCGGATGCATATTTACCTAAAGTGTTGGAATGGCCTTTTTGTATCGAAGAAATCCCAGATTTCCGGGATCGACCAATTTTGAGCTGAGTGTTGGCTAATATAGATTGCACTTCTGTTATCGAAAAGTCCCGGGATTCCGGGATAGGCAAATTAGAGAATCTGAAAATCGAATGTATCATGGTGTAAGAGGCGGCTCTACGCAGACTGATAGGGCGAATTCAGTATATCATACTAAGATGAACGGTACATGAAATTATTTCAGGAACGTTATGGGAATCCAAAAAATCTGATTTGTTTTTGTTTTTGTGCACAAATTTGAGCGTCTGTTACTGGTTGGGAAGGGTAGGTAATGCTAATGGTAAAATGCTAATGCTAATGCTATGCTGGTCCGCACCTCCCTAGGGTGTTATCCATGCTGTTCAACTTTTGTGTGAGACACTCCTATCTACAATACCTACGGAACTGATGAGGACGATAGTGGTGCCTATTACCAAGAATAGGACTGGGGATGCCTCGGGTAAGGACAACTATTTTTCTGGACCTCTCCAAAACGTTTGACAAGATTCTATGGTCAAAACTGCGGGAGAAAGCCGTACCTCATCAGCTAGTTAAACCAGGTAAGATGGTCAGTTGCATTATCTGGTGAGCATGGATAGAGGTGTGGTGTGAGGCAGGGAGGTTTGACTTCCCCGGCGTTCTTCAGTTTATACATCAATCAACAGGTTGAGGAGCTTGGTAGCACTGGTGCCGGAGCATCCGGTACCAGTGCTACGCTATTGATGATAAGACTATCAATAGTATAACTTTGCTCATGACATGATGCTGCTGAGTCCCTCGATTGAGGCGCTCAGACAGTTACTTGGAGTGTGTGAACGATACGCCACGGCGCATGGTCTCCTGTATAATGTCAGGAAAAGTGAGGTCATGGTGTTTCATGTGGCTTCCAAAAAACTGACGACAGTTCCTCTTGTTCAGCTGTATAGGGTGGCACTTAAGAGAATGTTTCGTTTTAAATACCTTACGCACATTTTGACTGAGAACCTTTTTGATGACGAGGATGTAGAGAGAGAGCGAAAGTCGTTGTCGGTTCAATGTAATATGTTGGCCCGCAGGTTTGCTAGGTGTACTAAAGACGTGAAAATTATGCTGTTTAAGGTTTCTGGCAGTAGCCAGAAGTTTTAAACTTGCAGCCTGTGGGTCAGATATACGCAGAGAGCCTACAACGCTCTCCGTGTGAAATAATGCTTTCCGGGTGTTGCTGGGGCTCCCGCGGTTCTGTAGTGCGTCGGGCATGTTTGCCGAGGCAGGCAATAGTTTTGAGGCGAGGATGTGCAAAATAATGGGATCGCTAATGCGTAGGATACGTGGAGGCTCTAATAGCATCCTGAATATTATTATGGAGAGGCCAGACTGCCCTTTTCTGATGCACTGGTCCCGTAGACATAGCTGCGGGCCCGGTGCTGAGGAAACATATTTAAATTGATAATTATGTAGATGATAAGATCATGGTCCAGGATCGTGGTTAATTTTATTTTTATTTTGATTTTAATTTTGATTTAATTTTAATCTGATTTTTTTAAATTTACTTATGGTTTAATTGATTTGATTTTGATTTTAATTTTTAATTTAACTTTAATTGAATTTTGATTGTGATTTTGATTTTAACACTAACATAGCTTGTAAGTTCTAGTACTAATACAATATGGATGATTTCCGAATCAAATAATTGAATTGAATTGTTGGTTTTGTTGAATAAATAATAAATTCTAAATTATAAATTCGACTAACTCCGTAGCTAGGCAGAACAGCTGATTTCACGCATCGTTTGTTAGAGTATTTTCATTGCTAATATTTTTTAGCTGTGTTATTTACATAAATGGAGTGCTGTGTACAGAAAATGTAATTTTACATTGAACGGAAATTTACAATGAAAGGAATACGAGTAGCAACTGAAAAAATGAACATTTTCCTGAGAAATGTTCCGGTGGAATAAGATTCAAAATAAGGAGCTGAATGCAGCCTGTTAGTTTGCGGATGGCTGTCCCTTACATCCTGTATATTAGTATTTTATCAAGTGTTGGCTAGTATGGATTATACTTTTGTATCGAAAAAATCCCGGGACTCCAGGATCGGCAAATTATGAGTTCTGATTACAGAATCGAATGTATATTTAGGTGCTTACTTTCAGGTGTTGGCTAATATGGAGTGATGCTTTTGTATCGAGCGTAAAAACTGGCGATTCCGGAATTGATAAATATAGTACTATTTGACTATAGAAAGGAATGCTAGCTAATAGAGTAAAGTAGATTGGCAAACTGGCATAGCAAACGTCAGGATAAATAGATAATGTTAAAAATGAATTTCAAGTAAACAAGCAAACGAATAGTTATGTGATCCCGGTTTCTCGATATTTTTTTAAATAAATAAAACCACATATTAGTCATTTTAATAACATGTATCCGATTAGTTGTGCATTCCCGGATTTTTTGGAATCCAGGGATTTATTTTAAGAAAAGTAAGAAGCCGTTTCCATAATTTCTTAGCCAAAAATTTACTTTAGGTAAACATGCATCCAATTATCCGATCTCTACTCATAACACCGTGGTCATTTGCCCTGATTTCGATAGGAGATCTTACAAGTATTCTTTGGAAGGATGTGATGGCAAAAAAGATTATTCGTTCAGATAAACATCACTCCTACGTTTACAAAAATAAAACTAAATGTAGCGCGAAGTGAAAGCTAGTTCACGTACAAAGAGCTATAGAATAACAAAGGTACGTTTAGCAAAGTAACTATACTTTGAAGTTTTGCTCGACTCTGTACTTTAACTTGTAATATCATCTTAAATGGTGTGATGGCAGCAGTAACATCCACAATCTTTTTTTTTGGGGTAGCAAATTATCAAATAACTTCTTTCGCTCTGGCCGGAGCGGGACTATAACTATCAGACTTCTACTGACTAAAACCCACCCGTGTTCCTTCAGCTGCCTGTGCCAGAGCCACGGTAACTCTTTCAAACAACCTGCAACCCTGGCAGGCATCGGCCCTAACGGGCCCCATCAGCTAGACTGACACCTCTTTGAGGCGCGCGTGGAACACAACACGCCGTCGACCCGGGCCTGGTCATTAGGGGTCGGCGAGCTGCCCTTTGCTCGCCTTCCGCAAACGCGTGCTTACCGTGGCCCGGAATTGGCTCTCAATATCCGCGATTTTTTTGGATACTTCGACAGTACCTATTACAAAATGGATATTCCTCGTCCTTGAAATTACCTGAATATTAAGGTGAGCTTAATTAAAATTGACTTCTTCTATGTCATTATTTCTGTTGTATTAGTATTTGCTGAGCCTAGACTAGACTAGAGAATCGCTCGAGTTACTCAAAGATTAGAAGCTTGTGAATTTAGTTTTTTTACATTGTGATTTTCTAGATCCTGTTAAGGCGAAAGCGTCAGGGTAGCCCGCGAAATTCAAGTTTTCTTACGTTTTTTTGCAATTTACAAGGAAGTATTAGGTTGTACGTTGATCAAAATGTAATTCGTGGCCGTAACAAGTATGTATTACATAATTATAATCATTAAAGTGATCAATACAAGTCTTTAAGACCAGGTAATCTCAAAAAATGACTATTTCATGAAATCTTGACATTTGAGCATTATACTAACTTAAGGAGTTGTATTACTGATTCTAATGATTATAATTCTGTAAATACATATTTGTTACGGTCGCGAATCATACTTTATTTAACATACAACTTAATACTGACTTGCAAGTTGCAAAAAACGTAAGAAAATTTTAATTTCGTGGGCAACCCTGACGCTTCCCCCTTAAATTAAGACTTTGCTGTTTGCTCTTCACCTCGCTCATTGTGAAAATTGGCCTACCATAAGTGATTAAAGGTCGTAAAACTACGTTGCGCGCAACTAAACAACCGTCACGTCTTAGATAAATGGTAGACTGCTATAATGTAATGGGGGATGGGTCGGTCGTTTGCTAAGTAGTGTATGACCCATTATTTTGCCAAATGAGGTCCTTAGCTAAAGACTGAAAAACTGCTTAAAAACAATCGTATATCACAAAGGCTCTTACGAGTACATAAGCAAGTTTATTTAAAATAATAATTACGACTTGGCATCCTTCCAGAGCGATTTACATCTACGTGTCGTACTAATGCATAACTAATGTGGCGTAGCCTAACGTACTCATGTATAGTTTTTATAGATTCTCACATGATAAGGCTTTATACTAGAGGAACAGCTGCAAAACACTTTGGAACCATTCAGTGGAGACTAGGACCAAAAACACACATTATTCTGGCCTTTGTTTCCGTAACTTGATGGAGTTTTCCTGTCTTGATTTATAGTATAATAAATATTGTATAGCTTAACTATTTAATTTAAGTTGTTGTTGTATTTAATCTTTCTTGTAAAAACCCCATAGTACCCCATTTTTACTTACGGGGAAGATTTATAAAACAATGGTTAGACCTGTTGTCTTGTATGTATCAGAATACATACAAGACAACAGGTCTAACCACAAAAGGGATAATTTAATGGCAATTTATAGGCATGCAGCTGAGATGAGAATGCTAAGAGGGATATGTGGTGTTACGCGAATGGGTAGAATAAGAAAAAAGTATATAAAAGGAAGTCGATTGTGTGTGTGTCGAAGTGTGTGGAATTCGATTGTCGTATATGAACATGTCGTGTCGTGAGGAAAGTTTTGAGTATGAATATGGATGGCTATAGGACTAAAGGGAGACGAGAAGAGAAGAGTAGAGGAAGGCGTAGAGTGTGAAAGATGATATAGCTAGAAAGGGTAATGACGACTAATAGAAAAATATGGAAGAAAAAGATATGTTTCGCCGACCCCAAATAAATTGGGATAAGGAGAATGATGACCCCATTGTAACATGGGCGACTACTCACCTGTCGGCCTATTGACATTATCGCGTTCTGAAAATCAAACCCGTGGTGGGGTGAAGTGCAAATATCGATTTCTCGAAACCACAATGTACGGTGAATATTTTTAATTCAGAACAGTTTTATTGTTTTCTACCTAGAGGAGTTGAGCCGATTTGTTGTTTTGATTGGAAACCGCTTGCAGTATTGGAAAACATATGTAAAAGATAAAAATAATGTTTGGCCCTTTAGAAACAATCACTTGTTTACGTAAAAAGAAAATACTCCTGTGAGATTAAAAAAAAACATAGTAAACAAAATTTTCAATATCAATTATTACCAAAACCAACGTATTCATATTTTGTTTCTGGCTTTCAAGTATAAGAGCCACATGTGAATTTTATATAACTGTATTATTGTCAATGTAGTCAACATGAAAAGTAACATCTTCGTCCACGTCAATTTGAAACGAGACAACACATTTCATTTTCTGTTTCATTGTTTTGTAGAACAAATAGTTTGAGAGTCTATAAATTCGTGCTAAGTATAACAAATGTAAGGTTCAGTTATAAGGTTTGTGTTCATCATATTTTTGGTGTTTAACGTCCATATTGTATAGGATTTGTATCGAAGTGCTCTTGGGTTTTATCAGAATTGACGTTAAGAGGGCTCGTAATATTTGTTCTTTTACTTAAAATAACAAAAGGAAAGGGCAAACTTACAGTTCTTAGTTTACATGAGATAAATGTGTTCGATGAAACGGGATAATTATTAAGTTATGTGATGAAAAGCCTGCTCGATTTATTATTTTGCAAATAATAAAAATATGTTTTTAATTTTGAACTTTATTTAAAAAAGTATTTTACGCTTTGAAGGACACTAGAGGGCTATAACAGTAATAAATAACAATAGAACTTCTATTGTGCCTCGTGGCGTGCGAAAGTGAGTTCGTTTGTTTGTTTGTTATGCTTTCACGCTTAAATGGCTAAACGGATTTAGATGAAATTTGGCACATGTGTAGACCATGACCTGGATTAGGACACAGGATACTTTTTATCCCGGTAGTGGGTTCCCGTGGGATAATTTCCGACCTAGCAAAAGCTTAGTTAGCAAAAGCTTAAGTTTTTTGTATATTTTGATCTTACTGCTCGCCGCCTTGCACTAAGTTTCCGCTAACAACGGCATGGTCGTGGCTAGGCCAAATGTCGTTCAAGGCGTTAAGATCACCAGTATCCCTAATTCCTAAACTCAGCAACCTTTTTCATTCTGCCTAGCCTTTTCCCAACTATGTTGGTCGACTTCCAGTCTATCCAGATGCAGCTGAATACCAGTAAGTATTTTATATAGAGCGACTGCCTATCTGACCTCCTCAACCCAGTTACTAGGTAATACGATACCCCTTGGTAAGACTGGTTGTCAGACTATTGATTTTCTGACGACCCGTAACGACTGTCAAAGATCCTCGAACGACAGCCGGGACCAACGGCTTATCGTGCTTTCCGAGGCACGGAGAAGTCTCGGTATGTAAAGATGGTCACCCATCCACGGACCAACCCCGGCAAGCGTAGCGTAACCTGATGGATCGACCCGTGCGGCTATTATTACTTAGCCACGAGCTCCTCACTCAGCTAAACTTAGCTAAACTCAGCTAAACTCAGCAACCTATGCTGCTAATTCCTTTCATTCATTTTAGAAATGAAAATCGAACAAAAAGATAATAAATTGATTCTGACCTAATTTTCTAACTACCATGTCAGAATTCGAGACAGGTTCGGAATTCTTTCGGAGGCAATCAGAGATTCTATCGATTAAACTTACTTAGTTTCGCCTCTATTTAGAGCACTGTCCGTTTCTTGGAACCGACACCTGATTTCCTGTGTCCCAGATAACTCGCTTACACAATGTAGGTTTAGGTAAAATGCGAGGTAATAGAGCAACGAGTAAAAATATCGAGTTACATTAAAGCATTTGGATGGACAGGTAAAAATGCTAAAAAATGCTGATGTTACTTCTTAATTTTATTTACAACTAACGACCCGCCCTTGCTTCGCACGGTTTTTCTTTATTATAATGTAAGTTTGATATTAATTTGTACACAAAAAGCTTCCGAAATAAATGGCCTGAATGATGGTGAAAACGGCATTTTCATTTTATAGCAGAAATAAACAAAAAAGGTCTTACGCCACTTTTTTAAAAATATTATCAAAATACAGGGAAGATATGAAAAAGGTAAAAAAATAAAAGAAATTAAATGATCACATGATTTTTAAATACCGAATTGGTTAAAAACTTTGTTTTTTTTTTTTTGTAAAATGGAGTTTTTGAAGTAAACTTTAGCCGCGTGACTTTTTTGGTACGAATTTAGGTTTACGACCTAAATAGTTATATTGCAATCTCCTTTTTATGTCGCTTAACACAATGTAAAGTTTATATTAAATATAGTTGAGGTGAAGACTTAATATGCAAGGAACAACTTTAGTACTATTAACACATGTCATGTTAGAGAATCAAAACGAATTAATTGAAGCGAAATTTAGAAGGAAATAAAGATAACTATTATCTAGGTAAATTCCGAGGCGAAGTGCTGACGAAAAAGAAACAGGCTCACTGATGTTCTACTCAATATAAGAGTATTTAAACAATTTATTGGTACATATCTGCTGTATGCATCTTTTCTATTGGATTTTATGGATTGTATGGATTTTTTTCTGTTGTAGGATTTTGATTCTAACTATCGTCAAATATTTTCGAATCGCAGCCACAGTCGCTTCTTGCAATCAGGAGCAATTTCATCTAGAAATTGGTATGTAATCTTCCTATTTTTTTATTCATCCATGGATCCGGCTCGCGACTTGATAACTTGATCATTATTGTTTTTATTAAGGAGAGTCTATCAAGCCAGATTTTTAGCCCAACCCTACCGGCCTACCAGCTTCTAAGCAAAGGAAGATACGACCAACGCTACTTCGTGTCGTGGATCTATTTTGTCTGCGCTTCGCTTCGGAATTTACCCAGATAATTCTGTGCTTTATTTCCTTCCAAATTTCAATTAATTCATTTTCATTATCTAACACGTGTTAGTATTATTTTTATGTTGTTTGCGAATTAAGTCTACACTTCAACTATGTTTTTTACACTTTAACCCGTGTTTTAAGAATAATAAATAATATCAAATTTCAAAGTTTACCTCATGAAGTGCTTTTTACAAAAAAATAACTAAATAACCTGTAGTTTTCTTTTAAAGAAACAAAGTTTTTAATCAACTAATTCGGTATCAGTAATTTTAAAACCATGTGTTCTTTTAATTTATTTAATCCTCCTTCCACCTTTATTTTTTATATTTTTGCAGTATTTTGATAATATTTCGAAATTATACGTAATTTAAAATGGCGAAACTACCTTTCTAAATCTTTTAAATAAAGTCGCGTTTCATATCTGTGTGACCTCGTTGTATTATGAAGCAGTATGACGATAATATCGATAATAAAAATTTTAATAAAATTTTGTGGTTATTTGTGGCTCTATTTTAGGTTAGGTGTTCGAACGAAAACAACTGGACTGTATTCTGGACTTTAGTCAGCAATATCAGTATTTGCAATCATGCGGCTCTTCAAATGTTTGAATAAGTATAACAAATGTTTGATTTAGGTCTGCTTGTTTGTGCAGTACCTATGCAATCGGGCTTCAAAGTTTAAACATTGCATTGTATCTTTGCTGGTGATCGATTAAACTAGTTTTTTTTTAATGTTTAGTTTATGTTTTTATTTTTCTTCCTCGCTTTCAGTAACTATCAATTATCATGTTTTATTTAATAGCAAGATCAGAACCAGTACTTAGTCTTCATTCTTTGTATATCTTTTCCAAACTTTGAAAGTGCGAATTTAAAATTATTTATAAATTCGGTTCTATTACAAATTGTCTTCTGTCGTTTCAAGCTTAATTATCCAAGACAACTAAGGTTCGAATGTATTTTACAATACAGTACAGAAAAATAGCGTGAACAGACAAATAGAATGGAAATGCAAGCTGTTAATAGATCCGTAGGAATGTTTCTAGTTGAATTACGCCTCCATGAACTCTTTGAAAGAGTTCCACTTTGATCGCCTTTGGCTATTGCAGTATAAATAAAATACCTACATACATGCCTATCTTTTACTTACGGGCCGAGCTTGGAAAATACAGGGATATTACACTGTAAGGAAGAAAATATGAAGAAGATACTTTTAAAAATGCCTACCTTTATTTATTATAGTAATTCTAGGATAAGATAAAATCACATTACATAAACAATGTTATGTTAAAATGATCAATGCTCCTGACATCAGTGTTTCAGCTATTTTGCCACAAAAACGTTAAATACGGTGATGATAAATTATTTATTAATTGCTGATTTCATGAACGATCCAGTTAAAAAGGTTTAATTGTATTAAGGGTAATAAAATAATACGTGGTGTTGGATATGCATGAAAATTTAATGAGTGATTTTTCAATAGTTTCGATACTTTTTATGCGATTGTGTGATTATTGCCCAAATTGGCATCAAAAATAAACATCAAAAGTTTTTTTTTCGAATTAGGCTGAGAATCAGTACTTTTTCAACGTCAAAATTACTTCAATACTCGTACTCGTAAGAAACAGGTTGAGCGTTCTAGGAAAAGTTACAAATGTTATATCATAACTAGAGTCTCACACGATAAGAGCATTAGTCCGAACAAGAGCATTTCAGCGAGCTTTCTAGCGAATCAACAAAAATATGATTTAAACTTTCAAAGTTTTTACCATTCGCTAGGATGATCAGAGAAATAGTGGTTTCGACGTTCGACAAAACATAAAACAGCATTAACGTTTCATGTTCTGTTACAAGAGAATGCTCAAGTTTATCAGCACCGCTACAGTACTCTATAAAGAGCTTAGTAGTACTATTTGCCCTGCATTAGACGACTCAAAGCCTCTCCCAGCGCAGCTGATACCATACATTTTACCTGCACCACGATTCAAAATACCTCTTTTGTTCACAGGATCAAGTCTGGCAGAACTACAAAGCGGTGTGAAAACCACCACAAGCTACTTGAGTTTGCTACTAACTTCACTATTGGTAGCACTCGGTACACGATATGAAGACATAAGGTGACCTAATTAGAGGATATAGGGAATTCGTTTAGAAGGATTGGATAGCAAGAATTGAATTTTAAATCTTACTAAGTATAATTTTGGTATTTATTTAATGTTGTATTTGTACTCATCTCATTCTTTATCGTTACTGGTTCGTATCGTTAAATATTTGTACTTATTTTTAGGGTTCCGTACCTCAAAATGAAAAACGCAACCCTTGTAGGATCACTCGTCTTTCTGTCTGTCTGTCACAGCCAATTTGCTCCGAATCTAATGAACCAATTAAGTTGAAATTTGGTATACATATGAATTTCTGTGACCCAAACAGGAACGTGTAATGTAAATAAATTAATTTTGAATATGGGGGTCACTTTTGGGGGGGCAAATAAGAAAAATAATAAAAAAAGTTTTGTAAATCAAATGAAAGGGCTTACTGTGAGGGTCTCAAATATATATTTTTAATAATTTTAAAATAAACTGTTTTAAAGTTATTTTATTTTATTAGACAATAGACGAAAATTGACCATTCTCCCTTATCTCCGAAACTAATAAGCTTAAAATTTTGAAAAACCATACAGAAAACAGTTCAATACCGATAGATTACGGGAAAACCTATAAGAAGTCTTGGTGTTCTGAAAATAACATGGTAAATCTCTCAATATTGTGCGTACAAACTTACATTTGCAGTTGGACTGTATGGGACAACATGTTTTTCAACTAAGTACAATATTAAGTTTGTTCTCTTCATTGTGCGTGGTCCGACACGCACTTGTAATGAGAACTGGAAAGACGCTGTTTTGTCATGAATCCATAAAAAACTTGTAATTGATGCCAGTGCCATAAATGACTAACAATAGTCTGTATATAATAGGTAAAAAACCCAAGTGCGAGTTGGACTCGCACAAGAAGTGTTCCGTGTCGTTTTAAGATCGAGCAAAAAACTCCGAAAAAAAAACAAGTTTCTTGTATGGGTATGATTATTTGTTGTTATAGCTGCAATAGAAATACACAATCTGTGAAAATTTCAACTGTCTAAAGTTTGACCAAGACCGCTGTACCGCGCCTTAGGATTGCGCGGCGAGGCGGGGTGCAGCGCTGGCGAATGAGCGGTGGGACGCCGTGAGCGTTGACGACTGAGCGGCCTGCACTGCCCCCCGTCTCGCCGCACACATACCTACGGCACGATACAGCGGTTATGGTCAAACTATACCTATTATTCATGAGATACAGCCCGTTGATAGACAGACGGATGGACAGCAGAGGTCTAGTAATAGGGTTCCGTTTGGCACCCTATGGATACGGAATCCTAAAAAAGAGTGGTGTTTAGACCAACTTTCAAAAATTGCAATTTTTTTCCAATTTACCGTACCTAGTAGTAGAACAAAGTGGAACATTATTATATTTTAAAATTTGCAACAGGATCGTCTATTGCCTTAATTTAACGATGTCGTACCGAAATGAAATTCATAGTTCAGAGAACGTCGCACAAAAAGCTGATAGGAAGGTCTGTGTTCATCTTTCTATGAAACACGTTAGACTAGCTAACGAGGTATTCCGCCGTGGGGCCAGTCGGGGCCAAAAGAACGTCCTGCTCCATTAACGCCCGTCCCGGTCCGTAACCACCTTTTGTCTGAAGCGCTCTTAAATATTCACTGGTTTTCAACATCGATCATTATATTTTATGTAACATCCGCTGTAGTGAAGTAACGCTCTTTAATTTTTAGTTGACCTTTAGTCCGCATTTTTGTGGAGAAATTTTCATTGTCATGTCTAATTGAAATTGTTTCTCATTTACTATGATTTTATTTTCTTAAAACATGGCTAAATACTTTAAATAACACAATTAAAAAAAAATAACTAAACTTACATCTATCTACAAAATAATGCCTAAGGAAATGATCATTTTATTTAGTTAATCCATCGAATACTTACCAAAATTTTCCTAATTCCGTGCGAATTTGTTTTAATCTTAGTACCCAAAGTTTAATTAAGGTGAAGGGTTACTGTTATGGGTTATTCTGAAAATTAATTCTTACTTATCCAGTCCTGGTGTGAGATCCTTAAATGAAGTTTGAACCGTCCAAGGATCTTTGGGTAAAAGGACCATTAGTGAGAGTGTATATACTTTGTAAAAAAATATAAGTAGGTAATATAATTATATTAACAGTATCTATATTATACTGAAGTCAGTCGGTTTCCAGGTATTGATGTAGATGCGAAATTGAGCAGAAAATATGTTTGTGACCTTGATTAGATTACTTAATACCTACTAATGTTTCTAAGAAAATTCAATTTCATCCTTGAGCAACTTCAATGTTTTCATAAATATGGATCTGTTTTTACGCGTTAAAATAGTGACATACAAACTAAAAGGCCAGTCCAGCAAGGTCACATGACAGGGTGTCGTTTGGTACGGATCTGTTTTCTTGGTCGTAATTTGATCAGCATGAAGATTGGCCATGTGAGATATCTGGCAATTTTTTATCCCCAATTGTTAGTGATTTCAATCTTAATGTTTTATGAACTAGGGAAAGTTTCAATGATAACAGCCATTGTTTTTGGGCGCACTAATTTTACCATCTAACGAAAGGATACCAACTGACTTCCAAATCACATCTCTAGAAGATACATATCACAATAATATCTCTTCATATCACTTGAACGTACTATCACTTTTACTATAGATTTTATTTTACTCGCAGAATATCTGAATACTCGTATCTTTAAGAACTATAAGTGCATTTAGGTGATATACACAATTAAACCATATCAAAACATGTTATCAAAATGTCATTCACAACTTGTCAAGTAGATACGTATTTATAGAATTTAACTCAAACTTTTACCAGTTTATTTTATTTGAAAAATAACAAAAAATATATATAGTTAGCTTTTTGACAGGGGTCACAACTTTTGATAGAAGAAATGTGTAAATGATAAATGATAAATGATTTTTATTTCTGTAAGTAGGTTTGTACAAACACTTTTACAAGTCAATCATGTTTTTTTTTTAAACTAGATGAGGTCGGCGTTTCCTATCTGACTACTCTGAGAAGAAAGGCCGAAACAAACTCAGAGGTCACAGTCTCTTATAAAGTCCGGACATAATCTTGGTCACTTCATGTGAAGACCATGTAGATTGGTGTCTGAAATGGTCTTTTGAGGAAAGAACCACACAGATTGAGAGGACCTGTCCAGTCAGTGCACGCATTTGTCAGTAATCGCGCAGCTCAACCCAGAACTTAAGGAGCTCAACGATTCGACGAACAATACCAAAGAAAGGACATTGGGGTAGGCCGCATAAATTACTCAAACTGCCAGACGATGATTAAAAATAAATAAGAGAAAAAATAAAACAAACAAAAAAAGCAATGACCTACATAGTCTTCACATTCATAATAAATTAAAATAATATAATACTGTACAAAGTAAATAGTCATGTCAACATTCAGTATGCAAAAATAAAAGAATAAAATAAAATTTGGAGCAGTTCAATCCCAAGCCTTTTTGTCCTCAATATAATCTTTAACGGTATAATAAGCTTTCTGACACAACTTGCGTTTAATGAATGATTTGAATTTATTAAGGCTCAGATCTTGAACGTGGCTTGGAAGTTTGTTATAAAAGCGTATACATTGACACCTGAATGAGCGACCTATTTTCTTGAGCCTTGTTGGAGGTACAACAAATTTGTGTTTGTTCCTAGTATTTATATTGTGGATATCACTGTATTTTTTAAACAATTTAATGTTTTTATGGGCATATAAAAGATTTTCAAAAATGTACTGAGAAGGCAAAGTCATTATACTAATCTCCTTAAATTTCTCTCTGAGAGATTGTCTCGGACTTAATTTATAAATGCATCGAACAGCTCTTTTCTGCAAAACAAAGATAGTCTGAATGTCGGCAGCATTTCCCCACAACAGAATACCGTACGACATTACACTATGAAAATAGCTAAAGTACACTAAACGGGCTGTCTCTATGTTAGTTAAATTACGAATTTTCCTAACAGCGTATGCTGCGGAGCTTAGCTTTTTTTGTAAGTAAATGTCGTAAGTATAATAACATTCTTTATTCTGAAAAGATCTTAAAAGTCAGCGAAACCACAAATTTTATCCATCAAATTGTGAATGGTATTTTACAGAACTGGGAACTGTGTTTTATTATTTGTGAAAAGGGTAACGGTTGCTCCCAATACTGCGATAATACAGAGCAATATTTGGGTCAAATGGAATGTAGAGTTTGCAATTTTTTTGCTTATATCTTGAAAACGTTGTATTGGACTGCAATCTACAACTATTCCGATCTCGACTTTTTCAGCTTTTTTATGCCCTCGACACACGAAGTAACTTCGCAGTTATTATTGGTTAGAATAATAAAAACATGGTGAATTAAATGAATTGGCGAATCTTCACAACTTCACAGACGTGATGGGTATTATCATCATCATTAGATACCTAACCATTAATATTAATTAATATTTATGTATTGAAAAAAGCTATTTAGAGAATATTAAAGAATTCCCTGGCTCTTGCGCTTGTATTAACTGTATAACAGGACCTGCTATGATGGTTCTGCATTATGTCGATACCCATCAGGTCTGTGAAATTTTGCAAGTTAATTTAATTCTACCTTGTGCATTAGTTACTTATGTTTTCTTCAAACATTTCTTTTGTAAAGTTTATCTTTGTGTTTCATGATATTTTGTTTGAAAAAAAATATTAACCATGTGACAATAATATCGTTAAAAAACTACCTTTGTTAAGTTAATATTTATTTCCTTCTTAGAAAATGGTACAACTCATTACTCGCTACGAAATCATCACTAGTACCTAAATGTTTTAGCGGTAACAATTATTTGTCTGTCACTTTCATGTTAAAGCACATACATATTTATTATTATTTTATTTCAGAGTGTTTATCGCGCACGGGCTGACAATGTCGCATTTCTACAGGTTTTTCGTGATTATATAAATCAAATATTAACATACATTTAAATCAAATTACTATTTTTAATAGACTATACAGATCGTTGGTATTTATAAGTATGTATGCTGTTTTTTTTACAGTTGTACCAAAATAACTGTAAAAAATAGCATACCTACATACTTATAAATACCAACGATCTAGATAGTCTATTAAAAATATAGTAATTTGATTTTAATGTATTAAAATAATCACAAAAAACCGACCGAAATGCGACGTTGCCAGCCCGCGCGGGTTAAAAGCTCTTAAGCTCATTTCAGACTACGCTATAATATAATAGCATATAGTTTATAGCACAACAATATCGCTCGCCATAAGTTTTTTTAGAACATGTTCACACTTTGCTATACTATACGTATTATTGGCTTTCTATAACGCTATGAAATTGAGTGATACACTATGCTATGATCGCGCGACACTCTCCTCCCCACACGCCCCGCAAGCGGGATGAACGAAACGACACGACTGGTCAACTGAGCTTGCCATATAGCATATTTGCTTGCGATTATATCGCATAATGTGAACGCAATGCTATATAGTATAGCTATATAGCTTTTAAAGTTGTACTATATAACAGAATAGTATAGCGTAGTCTGAAATGAGCTTAAATGTAAATTTTATTAATCAATTGACAATAATATCGGTATTTTTTTTTAATAAGTTATTAAAAACTACCTTTTTTATGTTGATATTTATTTCCTTCTTAGAAAATGTTACAACTCATTACTCGCTACGAAATAATCACTAGTAAATATTTTAGTGGAAACAATTATTTGTCTGTAACTTTCGTGTTAAAGCACTTTCCTGTAAATGTAACAATAATCACTTCGCTAGGTGCACAAAAATCTTACAAATATTCTATTCTCAATAAAAACATAATATAATTGTGTACATACATATTCATATAACATGTATACATAATGCTGGAATGTGTCACAAATATACAATTATTTTTTCTATTTTCTCTATTCAATGTTCATCACTATGTTCATACTCATTAGACTACTATTTCATCGTTGTTACCAGAATTATTTGCCTTCTCGAAACTACTTGTCATTCCGTTGCTAGTCAAAGTTAAAATAGTAAAATAAAAAAATAAGTATTAAATATTTTGGAAAACTTTACTTTTGAATTTACTTTTTCTAATATCACCGTAATATCTACCACTAAGCTTAAATATTAGGTTGGCACAAAAGTAATGAGACACTACAAAACTCTATACATTTCCTTTTTCAAATTAATTGTTTTAGATAATGTTGTAGAAAATTCTAGGTACTTGTGACGTGGGAGTATATTTAAAGCCGCCCTCGCGATCGGTTTAGTCAGTTTGAAGAAAAATGGACAAGCGACAATTCGAACACTATACTTATACGAGTACTTGTTAGGCCACAGTGCGCGGGCTGCGGCTGACAATATCAACACTGCATAGGGCGCTGGAAGTACAAGCCATGCAACAGTGTCCCGGTGGTTTGACCGTTATAAATCAGGAGACAGGAGTCTTGAAAGTCAGCCACGCTCTGGACGACCACCTGCAGTGAATGATGACGATTTATGCCGCGAACTGCAGTCTAATCCAAATGCTACCACTCGTGAATTAGCGAAAGCACTAAACTGCAGGTCACCGCGCCGTGGAAAACCATCTGCATGAGCTTGGGTATGGAAAAGCTTTGGCTCGGTTGGTACCGCACATCCTTACAGACGCCAGTCGTGCAGTCTGTGTCGCTATCTGTCAATCACTTTTGCTGCAACCCCGACGTAAAGAGTTTTTGTCTGATCAGGTTACTGGAGATGAATCATGGATTCATTACGAGAACGATACACGTCGTGCATTTTGGCTGCCTCCAGAAGAAACGCCACCAACTCAACCGTAGCTGAGTCAAAAGAACCGCTTAAAAGTTCTGCTTTACTGTTTCTGGGACGCGTAAGGCATGCTGTTTTATGAACTATTACACAGTGAAACTATAAACGTTGACAAATATTCAACCCAGCTCACCAAACTATCTGCTGCTGTCAAGAAAAAACATGACGAGTCAATGTAGTTTTACTACACGATAACGCTCGACCTCATCGCATCTGCCGTTCGCCAACAGACCCACTTTATTCCCCACACCTACCCCATCAGACTATCATTTGTTTAGAGCCCTGAAACAACATTTGCGGGGTAAACAATTTAATGATTTCTCTGATGTAGAGGCGGAGTTGAACAACTTTTTCGAGGCACAGCCATCAGAGTTCTGAGCGAAAGGCATCCAAACTTTGCTGGATCGTTGACAAGAAGTCTTAGATGCTAATGGTCATTACATCATTGACTAAGCTTTTTATATTGTAATAATAATATGAAATGTAAACCAAGTATCTCATTACTTTTGTGCCAACCTGATAAAATCAGTTATTTTATGACATAAATTAATATTAAAATTATGTTTTGCATTACTTATCATCATCGTCCTTCTACCCTTATCTCAATTTATTTGGAATCGGCGCAGCGGTGGTCACATCGTTGTTTTGCATTAATACTTATTTATTTACTGTAAATTTCACTCATCACATGAACATAAAATATTTCTCAGGAATGTCATATCTTGTTATAATGTATTGCGTCTAAAATACTTTAGAAAGTACTACTTACTTTCGTTTTACATAAGTCATACATAACATATCAATGTATACATACCTACTTCTCACGATATGTACCTTTAAATTAGAAATAAAATATAGTAAATAACACCTAATCAGTAATGTAGGGATTTATTATTATAATGACATTATTTAACTCATACACAGGATTGTTACAAAAAACACTGATACAAAAGAACAATGTTACAAAACAAAACAAAAAAAAAAACGTATTTTCTTCCCAGTTGTTTTTTTACAAACCTGTGTTTGTAATAAATTGAAGAAATAAGATTCGTTTTTTGTGTTGTTATAAATGTTAAAATTTTAACACAATCAAATTAGACAGGCATTATTACTATTGTAAATAATGTTGTAGCCATTGCGAAATTATATTTACAAAATCGTTAGTATTTAAAATACTTCAGTTCTCGTTAATTATTTTTTATAAAAATATATTTGTGATTAGTTTTAAAATGCGTTGTGTATTTTATTATAGATATTGACAATCTGTGACAATTTTTATCAATTTGTAATTATACTAACTTAACGAAAAATATGTACCTACCAATTAATTTCAACCCGTGTATTTTTGCAAAATATTATTACGGCTTAGTCGCTCTTTTGCATAATGTCTACTGGTCTGAAAAGGACATTTTCTCATAATCTCACTTTCGCGACGTTATGAGAAAGCTTCGCGACCTTTTGCGAAAAAGACATTCTGCGAAAAAGGCATTGTTATGAGAAAGTGACCTTCTGAGAAAGAGTCATTCTGCGAAAGCGACATTATGAGAAAGAGACATTTTACGGCCAGTAGACATTTTGCAAAAGACGTTTTGCGACTAAGCCATTATTAGGTTCCAGAAGCCTATTTATTTACTTGGGAAGAGTTTTTAATCTAACCAAAACATGCTTAATTATTTCAAAACATAGATAGTTACGATACTAAAAACTGACCTTCTTTTATTTAACCAGTCGTATCATTTGTTTTTTTACCTACCTTAATATTTTAATGGAAACGTCACAGATTGTAATATTTTTATCAAACGTTTAAACATATCGGTGCTTTTGTTGACTGTTGTTTTAAGCCTAATTATAATTATATTGCATAGAAAATAAGTATCATGAAATGAACATATTAATTATTACGTGTGCAATATTGTGATAAAAATAAGATTTTTAATAAAAGTATGTATGAAAATAAACTGTGTATCATTTGATATCTTGACCAAACCATAAATCTAACACAAACAATAAGTTCTAACAATAATATTATTTCCTAAATTCAAATAAAAGCGGGACAATTTACACAATTATTTTGTCAGCTGGGAAAAATAATTTAAATAATAAACCTCGCAAGGTTCCAGAAATGGATTAATTAAAAAACTTGAAAGTGTTAATTCATCTCTAGAAAGGACATTAGCGAGAAAAAAGAAACGCTTCTCTAGTCTTTCAATGAGATTGCCGGTTTTTGTATTCTTTTCAGACAATTTGTTATGAAAATTCTTCTGAAGATAATATTTTACTCGTTATAAGAATGAATATTTTGTGAAGAATAATAGTTTTGCGCGGCACTTTTGACAACTTTCATTTTGTGTTGTTTAAGAAGACGTTCCGTTGAAGTATTTATTTAAACAGAAAGTGGGGAGCTACTGAGTAAAAGAAGTCTTCCATAAGGCCCTTGTACGCGTTAAGAAAAGTCATCGCGCCTACGCAATAATTCGTATCGTTTCTGCACACAAACCGTGTTTTTTTTTTTTATGTATGGCATCTCGTAGTTGACCTAGAGAGGTCGAGACTACTTAACCGGACTATCCTGTGGCTGCCTTAAGATGACTCAAAGCCTCCAGCCAGGGGCATAAAACTTACAGACTAAGCGACTACACGCTAAGGGCTCCCCCGTGGGGAACGGGCCTCGGCTTAGGGCGTCGCTGGGGGGAGGACAGCAAGATGGGACAGGCTGGATCAGATTAGAATTATTATTGTCAGGGGAGTTTAAAGCTACTGGCTCAGCTACGCCGCCAGCTGGCACATCATACCCGAGCAAGGGACGGGGGGGAGGACGATTATTACGGGGTCGTCGCGAGGGACCTCGGCGGCGAGGTCGGAATGTCGATTTGTTTTTGTTCCTACGGTCCCTACTGCTCTCCTGGAGAAGAGTTATGGGGTCGTCGGGATCTGAGAGGACAAGCCTAGGGCGGCGGACCTTACTAATACGAGAGGGGACATAGCTAGCCGCCTCGACAACCAGAGGGTTGCGATGGTTGGTGGCTGAGTCGAAGAAACGCTTGGAATTGCGTTTCAAGAACTGGGAGATGGTGGGAATATCGAGATCTACGTGGAGAATTTCGTGCCGAACGAACCAAGAGGCTCCCGTTGCCTTTCGGAGGAAACGGTTTTGGAGGGCCTGCATCCTATGAATGAGGTGAGGTTTTGCGTGCGCAAACACTGAACCCGCATAGGTCATGATGGGGCGAATGCACGCTGTATAAATGCGCAATTTGCACCTAAGTGACAATTTGCTACGTGCATTCAGAACGGAGTGGAGTCTACCGAGAGCGAAAGCGGCGCGCGAACGCGCCTGCTTTATGTGCTCAGCGAAGGAGAGGTGGTGGTCGAGGGTCACACCGAGGTCTTTGGCTCGCGTCTCCCAAGGGATCGGCTTGCCGAACATGGTGATCGATCGGGGGGGGGGGGGGGGGGAGTCGAGTGCGACGCGGTCTCAGAAAGAGGACCGCTTGACTCTTGTCGGGATTGACCTCGATTCTCCACTTCCTAAACCAGGCGCCGAGGTTATCGACTGCGGTTTGGAGAGTGCGAGATATCGGGTGTTGGTTCCTGCCCGAGTAGTAAATGGCCGTGTCGTCTGCAAAAAGAGCTAACTGCGCCTTTTTACTTTTCGGGATATCTCTGGTGAACAGCGTAAAGATGAGGGGAGCGAGCACAGAGCCCTGTGGGACTCCTGCACGGATGGGATGGGGGGAGGATAGCGCTCCTTCTATGCGATAGCGAAAGGTGCGATTCGACAAAAAGTCTCGTAAGATGAGTACGAGACGATCCGGCACGCCAAGTTGGTAGAGCTTATATAATAAGCCGTTGTGCCAGACTTTGTCGAACGCTTTCGCTATATCAAAGAAGACAGCACCCGTCATCAAACCACGTTGGAAGCCAACGCTTATGTGTTCGATGATGCGGTGGACCTGATGAACGCAGGAATGCTGCGTTCGGAAACCAAACTGCTCGTTAGGGATGAGACCCTTTGTCTCGGCATAGTCTCTGAGTCGCTTATAAATAAGCCTCTCATAGATTTTGCCGAGCACATTGAGCAGACTGATGGGGCGGTAACTAGAGGGCTCAGCCTTGGGCTTACCGGGCTTGGGGATGCCAATTACAGTGGCCTCTTTCCATGCTTGAGGAAAGATGTTGTTGCTCATGGCACCATTGAAGATGGTGACCATGAGTATTATAAGGTGGGCGGGGAAGAGTTGGATCACCCTATTGGTAATTCCATCTGAGCCGGGGGCTTTACGGGGTTTAAGACCCTTGATTATGTCCTGCACCTCGTCTGGAGTGACGGGGGGCAGGGGACAATCTGGGTCTTCAACGGGAGGGAGGGAGGCTCTACGTTCGACTTCCGCGTCGACCTCAGAGAGGTGAGCTTGGTCTACAGGTTGGGAGCTGGGTGAGCACTGAGTCTCAAGACTGTCGGCTAGGCATTCAGCCTTGTCGTTGAACAATCGTCCAGGACAGATTGTACGTGTTCTGTGAATGAGTCGATCGCGGCCGTCGTGTCAGCGATAGAGTCAAAGTGGTCGGGGATGGAGTCTAAGTGGGGGGACGTGGTGGATTTCAGACATTCGCTTACTTTCCTCCAGTCGGTCACTTTTTGAGTGAGAGGGGGTTGACTGGGGTCACGGAGACCTATGCGGGGTGCCAGGTTTACAATGACTGGTCGGTGGTCAGAGGTCAGTTCATGTATCGCCTCTATAGAGTCTAACCGTAGGTTAACATTCTTTAGAAGCGCCACATCAAGTACGTCAGGGGTGTGGTCAGGGTTGTGAGGAAAGTGAGTAGGAGTCATCGGGGCGATGACATCGAAACTCAGGAGGGAGCAGAGGTTGAACAGAAGTCTACCTCTGCGAGAGGTCCTGGTACTATTCCAGGCGGAATGTTTGGCGTTGAGGTCACCCGCTATGATAACGGATTCACTCAAGCCAAAAAGGGTGGAAAGGTCAGCAGATAGGGAACTATCTGAGGAGGTCGGGGAGAGGTAGGCCGATACTAAAGTGATCGGTTGGTGGCCTGTCATGCCTAGGCGGCAGACAGACACTTCTAAGTCTGAGAGGGGGGGAGGGTCTATAGGGATGCAGTATAGGCCCCTCTTGTAGTAGATAAGGGTGCCGCCCTGGTGACATCGGCTCCTGTCGTTGCGAACTATGCTATAGTTGGCAATAGACGGGTTTCGATGACGAGGCTTTAAAAAGGTTTCCTGAACTAAGAGGATGTCTATTTGATGATCGCGGAGGAAAGTGGCGATCTCAGTACGTTGGCTATGAATGCCATTGGCGTTGAAAAAACCTAACTTGAGGGAACGGGGTTTAATTCTAGCTAAGATGCCTTTATCCATTGTTGATTTATTTTTTGGTAAAGGCCATCAGAGCTTGCGTAATCTCCGGGTACGCATTATAGATGCTCTGGATCCTGAAGAGTACACAGGCATTCCTAGCGGCCACGATTTCACTGGCCATTTGGGTAGCTCGACGGGACATAAAAGTCAAGAAGGTGCCAGAGATAACGCTGAACTTATCTAGAGGCAGGCTTTGACTGGCTCCTGCGGGTGAGCGAAGAGGGGGGGGAGCTGAAACAGCGGGAGCTGAGACAGCGGGAGCGGGGGCAGCAGCTCTGGGAGGAGCTGTGGGTTTCCGGGCATCCGTGGGAGCCGGGATAAGAGGGGAGGGAGGAGGAGGCTGGGAAGCAGCCAGAGCAGGGAAGGCCTGCTGGTGGTTGAGATAGTTCCACGGACTGGGTCTCTGAGGACTCAGTCGCGTGGGCAGCTGGGTTGAGGAGAGTACCAAAGACGGGCATTCCCTTTGCTGGCGAGCGTTGGCACGCTTGGCCAGTTTAGGGGAGGATGACTTTGGGGCCTTGGAGCAGCCACGGTAGTTGGCTGGGTGCCCCGACAAGTCACATAGCACACAGCTGGGTGGGTCGGGGCAGAGGCAGTGGTCTTTTGGCCTGGGGCAATCGGCCGTGCCATGCTCACCCAGGCACTTAACGCACCTCGGTGTGGCATGGCAGTGCCGCTGCGAGTGGCCATAAAGCTGGCATCGGTGGCATTGGCCTACGATGCTGCTCTTGTCGGGTTTTTCGATCTGAATGCCTGTAAGGCAACAGATCGATCTGACCGAGAAAATGGGATGATGGCCCTCGGTGGGTGGACAGACCACGAGGACCATGTCGAATTTAGCACCGCCTCTGGCGCGGTGCATGCGGTGGACCTCGTCCACTGGGACATTCTGCGACTCAAGGTCGGCTTTAATGTCCTCTACGAGGATCTCTTTCGGGACCCGGCGTATCACCACTCAGGTCTGACGCTCCTCAGGAAAGGCATAGGTGTGAAAAGACACACCTCTGTTCCTCAGGAGTTTGGAGAGTTCCTTGTAGTCATGTGACGAGGGGACGAGGACTTTTATACCCTGTTTGGTATTTCGGGCACTGGTGTAACCGATCCTGAGATCGGCGCACCATTTGGACACGTCGGTCCATCTCCCTTTGTCCTGAATGAACACGGGAGGAGGGGGGTCCAACTTCTTCTTGCGAGAAGCATCCTGCGAGGAGGATGAAGAGGTTGGGATAGGGGCGGAAGCGGGGGAAGCCGCTTGAGCAGGGGGAGAGGCGGGGGCAGCAGTAGCGAGGGATGCCGCTAGAGCTGGGACGGGGGCGGGGGGTGGGGTCGGGCCACGGACTGAGGCAGTCGTCGCCTTCTTAAGCGGGGCAGAGGGGCAGGGGGCCTTAGAGCCCTTCAGCTTCCTCTTCTTGCTGCCCTTACGGAGGACGGGCGTAAAGCCATCGTCCTCCGAGGAGGGAGCGGAAGGGGAAGCCTCAGAGTTTAAGGCCTCCTCATCCGAGCCCGAGGCGGACTCGTTGTCGGACGGAGAGGGGGCGCGGTCGGACACTGAGTCAGTGTCCATGCAAACGGTCGTACAGGGGGGAGCGACATCTGAGATGTCGGAACGGGGAGGGGCGGACGGGAGTTGCAGAGCAGCAAACTCCGTGCCGTATTTTTCAGTGAAATAAGGGTCATTGAGGATGACCCTTTTCACGAAGGACAAGAGTCCTAAAATGTCTGCCATGAGGAGGCAGGGGAGAGGGAGGGAGGAATTCTCCAGAGAGCCTAACTCCCCGGGTGGGTGTGCCCGGGGAGTTAGGCTCTCTGGAGAATCAGACAAGGAGGTGTGTACCTACTGGTGAGCCCTAAGCTTGTAATCCGTCGCCAGTCTTATTGTGCGAACGGGGCCCTGACCAGTCTAGCGCGAAGGGTGTAGACACACCCTAAAGACACTAGGTGAGTAGCTGTGGAAGCAAAACTGTACACTAGAGCCGACTAGGAGATCCCTCAAGGCCGGTTAACTCTGGGACCCGTCCAATTGACTGCCTCCCTCTGAAGGGGTTCGGCGGGTGTAATTGGGTCAACACCCCACTCGGCTTCGTTGGCACCGTAAGGTTTCCACCGAGGACCACGAAACTGTGGTTTTGCCCAGAAGGGGCCTGGTGAAGCTACACACGCGGGATTAAGAAATAGTATATGCCTTGAAAAAGGCACTTGGGTGATTTTCGAGTCGATTAATTAATTGCTTAATTAATCACTCGAAGATCGGTAGTAGTCGGGCGACTACGAGGGGCGTTGCGGGGCGCAACGGGGGCGGACTCTTGACTCAGAGCGCAGACGGTGGGCGCGGAGCAGGCGACCGTTCGCGGCGAGCGTCGAGCGTCGAATCGACAAACCGTGTACACTGCCACAAGAAAATATCTTGCCTGCGCGAGACACGACGCGCTGTCTATATTGCAGCGGTATAGGGAGGGGAGGGGGTAGATGAGGCGGTTCAGGTTGTTAGTGTACTAAGCGATACCAAAATAAATTGGGGACTTTTTCGTAACCATTTATTTCACTATTACAGCATGTACGGATTTAATTTTTGGATATATGTTTATTGACTACACTCTGACCGAAAGAAAACGCTAATTGGGTTAAATTTCCTCAATAGAATTTAATTCCGAAAAGTCCTCTACTTCTTTATATTATATACATATAATATGTATAAAATAATACTGTTTTTTTTTTGTTTCATAGTTAACATGATTATTTTCTTCGCCAACTAGCAATCGAGAATTAATAACAGACTTGACTAGTGCAGCCTACCATACCCTACGCACGACTGCCCAAAAACAATCTGATCGTGTACACGTTCATATTTTTCTTGGCTGCGGCAGACAAGACAAGTTTTCGTGCCTACAAAATTCTTGTCGTGTAGATAGAATCTACATGATGAATTGGTCCTATCTGCTGCAGATACGGTGAATGTTCTTAGCGTGTACTGGCGTGGCCTTAGAAATAAACAACAAAAACGATACGTGGTCAAAAGTGGAACCTAACAGTATAGTGAAGTGAACCGAAGACAATTAGTCTGGTAAAAAAGTGTAGGACACAAGTAACCTCGCAGTACATCTGTTTTCCAAAAGAATTATTTCCTGCATTTGGAACTGCGCCAAAAATTTGCGCAAAGCATGCACACTATCAAACTTAATATCATCGGAAATCTATGCGGGTTAGCGTACCAATACTATTGGCGTGTAAAGGCATACACCGCTGTAAGTAGCTGTATTGTAAGTCAAGTACTGCATTCTTATTAAATTCTGATACTACTTTCAGTCTCAACCGAAAAGTAAAAGAATGCACACGTTACTTTTCAAATAGGTATATTGTTGTCTCTTTTTCATCGACCCAACTCATGCCAGAATTTTCACGCAATTTAACCTTCAGGATACCCTAGTTGTTAGGTTTTCTACAGCCTCTGACAACTGTTTGTGTATGTACTAAGATACTCAGGGCTGACAGTTCGTTTATTGCCATCTCCACGGCATGAAAAAGTATCTTGATGTCCCAAGTCTTGGACGGTAAACTTATCTCGTCAGCCACTCGATCTTACAAAAGTCGAAGACACAGCTAGCTAGCAATATAATATATATATATATATATCCTGGGACATTGTTCACACACGGTCATCCCAAACTAAGCAGAGCTTGTACTATGGAAACCAGATAACTACACTACTACTTTTACTATACTACTTTTTTTTTATAAATACATACTTATACAGGGTTATTTGTAAAACACCAACAACCTCTTAAGGGGTAATTGTACTAATCATTATGAACAACTTTTACTATGGGACAAAACCTGAAATCGCGAAAAAAAATCAACTGTTCAGTACATTTATGTTCGCATAGTTCGTCAAAATATACTGAACAGCTGATTTTTTTTTTCGGTTTTGAGGTTTGGTCCCATAGAAAAAGTTGTTCATAATGATGAGTACAATGACCCCTTAAGAGGTTGTTGGTGTTTTACAAATAACCCTGTGTAGATAATTACACCCAGACCTAGGACAAACAGACATGTTCATGCAATCATTCCTTAAAATCCCTAAATCGTAAATTTGATCTACATAATGTGTCGCTGCAACATTGTTTTGGGGTGCTCATTCCCATGACATACATCTTGGCTTCCCAAGACATATATGAGAAACAACGTTAAGTATATCAAATGTGATAACATACATCATGGCACCTAAAACAGAGGTACTTTATTCTATGACGTCACGTGCCTCGTCATTTCCATGGCGGAAGAGCCCATATCTCGGCATATAAATACGACCAACGAATACTAATCCATGTTACAGGAAGAACCAGATGTTTCTCGAATGTGGGGTTTGGTATATTTTTTATGAAAAATCAAAAGAGATATGTTTTATTGCCGTGGTTAGGATATCTTTGATATTTGATCTTGACTATGAATTTAGAATGAGTTCACTCATTCATTACATGACTTACTATAATTATTTTCAGTAACCACAATTTCATAAAATAAAGTTTGAAGAAACATTTATATTATAACCCGCAAGGTAACTGAGGTATGTATCAATATTTGAGTAAATAGCTTATCACTTTTATCATGATGCTTCAAAAACTCACCGTGACAGTTTTGTTATTCTATTATTTTTCATCCTTTATTTTTAAAAAACAGGTTCTTAATAATTAATTACAATCTAGTCTCCAGGACTAAGAAGCAATTTTATTATAACTTAATTTTTTACCTGATAATTATTTTAAAGCTTAGAATAGTGTTGATATTCAACGCTTAACAATAAACGGACCGATAACGGTCCAAAATGAGTTAAGCGTCCAAAAAAAATTGTTTTAACTAAATTTCTTCAAAATATAGTTTCTGTATCAGTAATCAGTTCATCAATTACATCAAACAATACATTATTTCATGATTATTATGCTTTTTGACAGAGTTATAAGCCATTTTGCAAGACAAGTCATAATTGCGGTTTTTTTAGTTAGGCCAGTCTATTATTCAGTGTGCGATGTATTTAATCTAACCTCTAATTATTCCCGTTTTCCACTCTTAAAAATATTATTGACAAATATAATACGTATAATGATTGCGTCTCTTTCCGTGAACCTTAAATAAAAATAAAAAAAAGTAAATAGCCAAGTAACTGCGCCCAACTTGGATGTAGCGGTTGTTCGCAGTTCTAATCTAACGTAACCAATTTGGTCAGGGTCTAATCTAGCTTAGGTACTGGGACCAATAGTAAGAAACGGCCAGAAAGGTAAAAAGAGGCTCAATTATTTTAAAAAGTGTCCATCATCATCAAGTTCGGTTAAATATTTTGCTTGATCAATTAACCATATTAATTAATTTGTCTCCCAAATTCTCACTATGCAAAATTAAAACTGGTACCTCAATTCATTACCACAGTTTTTAATCATTACCACTCCTATAGTCGCTTCGGATGGGCAAATCTGAATCACAAATTACAGCTTTAATAAAACCTTTATGTGCCCCTTGTAAAGGCAATGTCCTCAGCAATTCACTGATTGAATAGCGGGATTTTATGGAGGCTTAATTAATTGCGTCTATTTGCTTTGTTTGTATATTCTGTATCGAACACCGAGATTGTTTTAATCGGTTTTATGGTTTTACTTTATTCGGTGTTTAATTTGTTCTCACCCAAAATGTTTTTTATAAGAATTATGGAGTCTTTAACAAATATACACTTTGCTACCTTTTCTTTAACTCCAATTATAGCAGTTAATGGCGAATAAACTCGAAACGAAAGTAGCAGTTCTGAAACAAGGAACATGGAATAGGAACATTATTTATAAAAATTTTATCAAGATTATTATCTCTGACCAACGATTCATTACAATAGACAACTAACACATTATCTTTAAACCGCCATGAAATGACTCTAAAGGGCTTTCGTATCTATAAAGCTATTAAAGCATTGTTTGCAATGATAACGACTATTTAAACAAGAAGATTACTTTAAATTCAGAAGAATATAAGGCTCTACTTAAAGCTAAGCGAGAAATGAATGAGCTTGACGCGACGGCAGTTTTGAGTAAGAAGTGTTTGAGCTCTCTACTAAAGTTGTTAATAATGATTTCCGATATTTGTGCCAGTATAAAGCTACGAAGGGAATTGAATGATTTGTAACAATTTTTAAGGTAAGTATGTGATTCCTAATATGATTCGGTAACTTGATAATTTCGTAGCTAAATAAATAAATAAATGTTTATTTTCAGACCAGAGGTCCATAAAATATGAGTTGGCACTTGCTGACTAAAACACATTATATAGACTTATTTCACATATCTGAATGACGGTCTATGAGCCGCCATCCAGTGACCTAGCCGAAATCCGGAACGCGGGCGTTCGCGAACATCCCTGACGCGCTACAGAAGCGCGGCAACCCCAGCATTATCCGGAACACGTTATTATACTGGATTCTAGAGCATTGTACAAGCCCTGAGTATAACTGACCCACAGGGCGCACGCATACAGCGACTGGCAGTAGGTTCTGAACAATGTTATTTTAAACTCTCGCTTACTCCGTGCGAACTTGCGGGCCAGCATGTTACACCTTACAGCCAACGCTCTGCGGTCCCTCTCTAAATCGTCATCATCCGACAGCCTATCGGTGACCCAGTGCCCCAGGTATTTAAAACGAGTCACTCTTTTCAGCCGAACGCTGCCCAAAGTAACCGGTGGAACAATGTCACATATTTTATTTTGCGTCCTAAACACTAAAAGCTCGCTTTTGGTTGAGTTGTACGTTGAGTTGTACCGCATAGTCTTCACAGATTCGGACTGATAGATGGATTCAGCTACACTATATCATCCGCGTAACTAATATAACTACGTTATGCCTGTATCTGGCATCCCTACACAGCGACTCAAACATTAACGCTAGTAAAGGTACAGAAAACTTTTCTGAGATTACTGTATAAAAAGACGTTTCACTTCTTTCATTTCATGTACCCTACTTATTACTATTCCTAGAAGTTTTGGGCTTCAACTCGCTGGAGGTCAGACGAGGCAGAGGACGCATCGACAGTCTCGAACTCCACGATCTTTTCTGTCGGCTAATTGTTACCGATAAATACATCGGACATCGCCAAAGCCGTCGACACAATCTGTTTGCGCCGCCGTCATCTAAAACTATCGCCAGAGCTGAGGCGGCATACTATAAGGATGCTTAACGCCCTCCTAACCACCAATCCTGAATGTGACCTGTTTGCCGATGAATGGAGTAGAATTATGCGTGTATTTCTGATGTTTTGTGAGAGTAAGTATGCTAGGGTGTCCTTTATTAATATTTGAAATATTTTAATTTACTATACCTGTTTCAATCTTATGTTAATTAATATAATTGGTGCTACCGTTTTAATTAACAATAAACAAACTAACTGGAGAAAAGCAAAGTTAAAATGTTAAAGTCAACAACGATCAAAATAGAATCCATCAGTTTCTGATACAAACACGAAAACTGTGAACAAAACAAAAAAAGCAACATGCAGTATGATACTAAAAACTATGATATTAATGGAATGACCGAAGTTAAACTGTCTGTTGTGAGACCTAAGATAACCACTTGCGAACGAAGCAAAAGCGTAGATAAGCGAGAAATGGCCCCGTTTGTGGTAGACTTCAAATGCCATTTCCTCGTAAATACGTTTTGTCTGTTATCGCAACAAACCGAGCCCGGCTGGCTTCTTGAATTATGCAAAAGTTCAGTTCTCTAGTTTAAAGTAATCTGCCTTTTATTTGAATATTAAAAATACAATCTCAATATTGTTGCTTCACTTTAAACCGTTTAAATTGTCGTTCGCTCTGATTGTGGTTTTCTTATTTCATGCTTCGTTGCTTGTGTCAGAGTTTGAGTGGAATTTATAGCTAAATAATACGAAATTAAAGGATAAGTGTATATAGTATGTTCATTTAGATTGTACTACTGTCCAGCAACATCAAGGATTTAGTTTAGCTGTATTATAAGTCCTCAGCTCTCCGAAATTCACGTAGTTTTAAGATAAACATTTAAATTGCTAGCATAATTAACCCAGGTAGGTTTATGAAAACCTCGTTTGGGTATCAAGGTCTAGTTTGTTCTCAAAAGCATTTTAAAGATAATAAGTTTTCTAGTCTAAACCTTTATTATCATATACTACTTAACAGATGAACTCAAACTCATTGCCAGTCCTTGTGGCGGTTAACGTAGACACGATCGTAAAGATTAAATGAAACTAATTGGTAGTAAAATGAAGCAAAGCCGGTATATTTGAAGTCTCTGCTCACTCAACGAGCGGTTCTCATTACTTAACTACTTCTTTCGACAAAAAAAAAATATCAAGCAGTTACCATAAAGACTTACTAGCATTTACTGGCTTTAGTCAACTTCAAATTAGTTTTTAGAGAACCTTACTCTGAGTTTGTAAATCCCAGTTGACATACAGCGATGATATTATTTTCTTCTTTTTTAGTTAGAAAAAAAAGTGGATTTTGCAAGTATGAGTAGGTATATTGAAGGCATCTAAGAAAATCACAAAGACCGTATTACCTACAATTGCTTGGTAGTGAAACTGAGATACGGAAACACAATAAAATCTCGCCTCTCTCTCTCTTCTCTTCTTCTCTTTCTCTTCTTCTTCTCTTCTCTTCTATTTAACAAAATAACAAAACATTGACGGCTAGAAAAAAAAATCTTATAATTAGAATATAATTAAACAAAGTTTGAAGAACGTAGAAGTTCGCAAAAGCAACGTCAAATTCAGTAAGTTCAAGTAACTATATCATACACGTCATTCACACAGTAACAATTAACATCATAAAGTGGTAATTTTCATAAAATTTATTATAAATTAACTTATCAAAGAAACGACGGAAACTTTCACAACGAAGTTTTATTAGGGTCGAACGTTCATTTTATCAGAAAAATCTTTCAGTGTACTTTTATTTCTAGGTAAATATGTATAACTGTACCATATCAGTATATGAATCTGGGAGTAGATTCATATGCAATTATTGTTAGGTTTTTACCAAAGATTTAATCAAACTATGTGTCCATTCTTTTAAAGTTTCAGCGGTCACAATATACGAGTACATAAAATACTTACAGCACCCATAGTGACATAAGAAAGGAAAAACATTCGTACTAATTACGAGGTTTTGTATATGTACTTATATTTTAATATATTATAAACATATGCTTGGCTCGCAATACCCACACAGCGGAGGAAGAGAGCAAATAAGGAGTGACCCTATCCCATCCTGGCTTGCAGCCAATATTGTTCACTGGAGTACTTAATTTATGTAACGAAATACAGGAAAATTATATTCATTTGAATTTTCGATGCATTATTGTGATTTATAATTGATATTTTCTTATTTAATGTTATGGGTTGCACGAGTTTAATTACTGTTTGTTTGTCCGCAATGCTATTGAAAGTTAATGTAATTGCTGTTTTAAATGAGGATTAAAATGCAGGTAATGAAAATGAAATGTGAATGTGGAAAAGCGGCGGCTTTGTTGTGAAATTGTGCCAGTTTAGAATAAGACAATTTTTAATTAAGTTTTCTAGCTTTTAAGTGAAGTAACTAAATCAATAATTAATAGTTACTTATGTCCAAAATCTTGGAAACATTTACAGTTACGTGTATATGTTCATCCAAAAGATATTCTATTCCCAGATTTTATAGGTTATGCAAGAAGCAAAAAGAAAATGTTATGAAAATGAGATATTTTTCAAGCACACTGATTTCGTAGTAATGTTAGGGATCCGTACAATAAATAAATCAATATCAGAGCTGGGTCATGACAATTTGCAGAGCTCTTAATTTGGTTTGCAGCGACTTTAAGCGAGTCAGTTGTAAATTATATTACATATTTGTGAGAGTATCTTTAACATCAACAAGTGTGTATAAGCTATAAATAAACATCGTGTAAACATTTTCCAGGTTCAGACATAAACCCTAAAAATCAGAAGACTAAAGTGGAAATGGTCTGAACACATTATAAGAGGGAAGGATAAATGAAGTGGTACCCAAGCAATGATCAAGAAAAGAGAGGCAGACCACAGTAAAGGTGGAATATTGACATCAGACAGGTCGCTGGAACAACATGGGGCAAATTGGCCATAGAGAGACAGGAAAGGAGAAGTTTTGGAGGAGGCTTTTGCCAACTGACAAACTGACATACAAAACATACAAAAACGCCAAATATGAAACTGACGACTACACTTTATGTTTGTTCGACTAAAAGGCTAATAAATTGTCACCGCCGGGGTGCCAGCAGTTTTAGAACCCAATGGCTTGGCACGCGACGATGGGAAGAGGCCAGACGGAATGACCATAATGCCTTGGAAGTTGGGTAGGCCTTTGGTGTGGGATGCAACCTGTGTCGACACCCTCGCGCCATCCCATCTTCTTAGCACGGCGGGTTGTGCTGGGGCGGCTGCTGCAGGAGCAGAAAACCTCAAACGGCGCAAATATAGCAACCTTATTGGGAGCTATATGTTTGAGCCGTTTGGGGTTGAAATTCTAGGGCCTTGGGGTCCGAGTGCTCATCGAGTATTTCGGGACATCGCCAAGCGGTTGGTCGACTCTTCACGGGACCAGAGGGCTGGCCTATTTTTAGCCCAAAGAATCAGCATTGCTATCCAACGTGGCAATGCTGCCAGCCTTTTGGGCACTTTTACCATTGACAGCGATGCGGACGAATTTTTTGATGCCCTATGAGCTTGTCACCTTTTTATTTTTATGATTTTTATATACTTGTACATAATATACATATATATCTTTTAGTTTTAGCTTGTACATATAATCTAGTTTCTGTTTGAAATAAAGAATATTGTATATTATAAAAAAATAAAAAATAAATAAATAATAAAAAAATTAAAAAAAAAATGTTCCAGACATCCGTCATAAAGGAGGATCTGACTTGATTACTGCAAGAGTTTAGTTATTGGTCGATTGATTTTGAAGTTATATTTCTCATTCTTCGTATTCACTCTCTTTCTATTCTCTTTCTTTTCCTCAATCTTTTTCTTCTTCTTTTCTTTTGAATTGTTTTTTCTTGTTATCGGTTTAAGAGGGCTGTCACATTTTGTCACCTCTCTCGCTCACACTGGACCAAATTTTTAAAAATGCCAAAAGTAAAGATTCTTTTTGAATAATGTAATCAATTGGCGAACTAATACATAATAATAACGTAATAGGTAATTATTAAAACACATTGTTATTGTGGCATTTAACTCATCTCAATACAGATCAGATACTTATTGAACTGATTTTATTAGTTAACATAACAGAAATGTGTTTTTAATAATTTAACCTATTAAATTAATATTATTTATTAGTTCGCCAATTGCTTACATTGGTCCCGTGTGAGCAAGAGAGGTGAGAAAATGCGGCAGCCCTCTTAATCCTTCATAGGATAATTAACTTTTATAAAAATAAAAATTCACTATACTTAACCAAAGTATAGTAATAAAATTTTAATCAAACACTATAATGGGTCCTAGGAACAGTTAGGTAGGTACCTACTCTGTATGTCACGAGGTCACTTTAATAATGTTTGGCCGACCCCGTCCTTTGGCCGACAAATATTTTGGGAAACAAACATTTACTAAAATCGACCTACATATATTATATCACCCTGAATAGACCCAACACTTTTGAACAATTTATTTAAGTTAAGTAGAATAAGTTTTTGTGCAATTGGGTTTATATTTTCATAAGATAGACTAAAGACTCTCTCTGGTTTGAGCTTTATTTTGTTTTACTATCATAAGTTTTGAGTCTAGAAGTGAAACTAGTAACTGAAATGTTGTGTGGAAATCAGTTGTATGAACATGTGATGCGGAGGAATAATGAAAATGTAGCGAAGGGAGTTTTAGTTTTTTTAAATATGAATGTGAATGGTTATAAGAGTAAGGGAAGATCAAGTAAACGATGGAAGGGCTGGTGTGAAAGATGATATTATGCTATAAAGAGGGTGACTGATATAATGATGGTAAGATGATATAAAGAGGGTGACTACCGAGATGACGACTAATGGAGAAGTAGTAAGCGACTGGCCGACAAACAACGTCCCGACATCAACCGTTGGGCAGTAGCCCACCAGACATAACACCCGTCTGGTCGGAGGATCTTCCCTTTTCAATGGAGGATGAGTGAACTTTACGTCCTGTTCCTCATACCTCATCATGTTTACCATTCCTGCTGAACGTCTCATAATTATAATTGCATGTAGGTACACATGGGCACAGCTTTTAAGTTACTTACCTATTACACAAGAGTGATAAATGAAAATCCCGCTTGAATAATTTTGACCATTTTTTAAATAACTAGTTTGAAAACCAACAAAGGTAAAGGAGAGTATGGCGACATTTTTCATACAGAAACATCCAGTCATGACAGTTTAATTTTGCGATAAACGATACCAAAATCTGACTTCCTGTAAATTGAGTTTACGGCAGTTTTATGAAAGCTGTTTTTATCATTATTTATTACGGATTTTTGGGTTAGTAATAATAGGAATCTAGAGTAGGTAATTATTTTTAACGTGTTAGCTCTCTAACGGGTTTAATTACGTATATTAATGACGAGTTTTTTGCCAAAAGTGGTTAAAGGGCTTTTATCGCAAAACATATTCCATTTTTATTGCTGCAGTGGCTTTCGAGACACCTTTTAAAAGAACTTTAGACACAGCTAGTTGAATTCACTAAGCCGTTTATATCATACATGATACAGCTAGTTAAATTCACTAAGCCGTTTATATCAAATGATGGCTTAATTTATTAGTCCTTACAAATATTTTGGTGCAAACGGCTGAAGATATTGAAATACTCTAAGGAAAAACTTCGATAATGATCATCGAATCCGCAGTACATATAAATAATAATAGATCTGCGCGAAGCAATTGATTATTCATGAGACAGCCGTCTTATTTCGAGACGATTCGATAAAGGCTGCGGGGATGATAGAAAAATTCATATCTTTGAAACGCTCACGGCTCAAGCTATTGGTTATAGGGTATACAGAGACTGGAAAAACTTATAAAACGACTCAAGGAGAACGGCATTTAGGTACCTATATAGTGTTTTGGTAAAAGATTTTTTAATTTTGATCGCTAGATCCTAAGGAACTTTCCTCAACTTGTTATTGGAAAGCATAGTAGAGCATGTAACGTATGCGCTCAGTTTAATTTTGGTTTTGTAACATTAAATATGTTCTTACTTCGTTTACAACATTATTTTATAACATTGATAAAAATGCCATCATTGTTTAGAGTCTGTGCTAAATAAATGTATTTTCTTTCTTCAAATACATAAAATTTGTATTTTATTTTATATTTGAGTCTTATTTCAATTTTATTCAATAACCTGCTACTCAATCCCGACATTTCCGAGTTCTGAATTTCAACGAATTAATGTAAAATTGACATTTATTCGAAAGAAACTCGATTTGAATCTGGACTCGATGGAGTCGGGACTAAGCTTCTAGTCCATTAATCTGTGTACCTATATAATTACGCGATATATAGGATGGTGGGCGATAATGGTCCCAGTACCGCCAGCCACGAAATGTGAATTAATTAAAAGAGCAAATAATACTTTTTTTTTTTATGACACCATCAAAATATATCTGAGAGGAACAGATCTTATTAATCGGTTTTGAGTGCATTATTTAATAGAAAGATTTACCAATAATAAAAAGTTAACAAGACAGTGTACCATTACAAAATTAAAGATTGAAAAAATATATGAACACAAGCTGCGTGTTGATTGGCACGGCTCGATATTCCTTCCCTCGCAATATGCGCTGGCGTTGGTCCGGTTCAACGTCGGCTCGGCGCAGTCCTTCGTTTTGTGTTGCAAAAAGCTGCAGACCCACCGCAGCGTACGGAGAGGCCACGCACGTGTGTTAAGCTACGCTTTGCAAGAAAATGTCTGTGATTGTGTCCACTGCCAACCACGGACACACTACGCATCAATTGACCTTATTAGTACATGCATGGCTTGCTCGAATATGGCGCTCACATAGCTCAACGTTGTCAACGCAATGCACGCTGTGCATGCGGTACACACTATACACGTACCACGACTATGTACAACTATATTGAAGTACAGTGCGCCGCGGTGGGTCACGCTACAGTTGTACATAGTTGTGAGTGTGTAGTGTGTACTGCAGTGGAAACGTAAACCCACGTTGTCAAACAAATAATCCACGCAGCTAAGATGCGCCGCGTACTCATGCACAGTATGCGCCGCGGTGGGTCTGTACATTAAGGCATAGGTTGTAACCTGATTTGGCTTTAATATGCAACTTCTGCGAAATTGATGGCATAATTACGAGACACACATTGATTTGTATTGAGAATAGGAAAAATCAGCGGGAGTCACCTTAGCGGGCTGCCAAGTGTATGCCATAGAAATATATAGAATGTATTAATAATAATAATATTTAAAAATATAATTTATATGTAAAGAAGTTAAATAAAGGAGATAATAATAAAAACCCCACCGCTGTATCTCTACGTTGACGTCGCGATGGCGCTTGCGCGCTCCGAACTTTAGGTCTGTGCCGATAGAGTTTACTTTGCCGGAACGGGTCTAGGGTAAGGAGCCAGACCAAGAGAGTTACAGAAACCCGCAGGGCAGCATGTGGCGAGCTGTTGGGCAGTAGCTCCCACCTCTTTCTTGCCTTTATTGGCCGGCTTGAGTGGAGATTCGCAAGAGCAAACGTGCTCGGAGGAAGGAAGTATTCCAGTAAGGTGCTGGTAGGAATCATTACCGTACTTCCGGGATTGTCCTGATAGCCGTGGGATACCTTTCCACCCCGCAAGCACCTCAGGAAGTGTTGCCCCATTGTCGCTATCTCACTATGTGCTAGCGGCCGTTTTCGGGGGCCCATCATTGAGTGTGCAAGTCACCCCCTGCCATTTTATCCGTGTATAATATATAACATTGATCAGGCAGGGGACATAGTTCTTCCATAGTTCAAGTTACCCATTTCACTTTAGCCACCCATACTCATAGCTAAATATGTTTTGTTTCCATGTAGAACAATAGTCCTGCACCAACCGGGAGTTGTCCTTGGGTGCACTTGCATAGTGCATACGGGGATAATCATCAGTTGGTGCCTCCTCATCATTTAAAATTATCTAAGGGGCCTCTGCGAGTTGGCTTCGGCTCCTCGTATGCCTTCCAAAGGTCCGGGACCCCAGGTTCCCAAGAAATGTCAAAAAAGAAATAATAATAATAATAACCTGGGACATTATTCACACACGGTCATCTGACCCCAAACTAAGCAGAGCTTGTACTATAGAAACCAGATAACTAGTATACTACATATACTTGTTTTTTTTTTTTGTAAATACATACTTATATTATGTAGACAATTATTAATAATATTTATAATATTTATGAATTGTTCCAAATAATTACGCGATACAAAAGGTGTTTTATTTTTTCGGCACTGTTAGCATCCCTCCGATGCTAACAGTACGACTCATTGCTTCGAACCTGGATTACGGTAACACCTTACAATTTGGATTTTTTTTTAATTGTGTGTGCAATATTTCGCTCTAGTCGTAGAATTGTATGTTTAATGTGTGATCGTTCTGTGTTACGAATTGAGTTTAACAAATGAATGAAACAATAGATGCCAATGATAGATTATTACAGATCTTCCATATGAATCAAATAAGTTTTAAACGCTTAATAAAAATCGCACATGATGCACTTAGTTCCCATGAATCTAGGCTGGGATGACATCACCAGGGAGCAAATAATTCAACGTAATCTGCATATACCAAACGCATTATTTGGTAACCCAGTTTGACAGCTATTTTGTCGAGGTAACCGGCCTCATGGAGTCAAAAAATCAAACGCTGCAATTATCAGAGACATTTTAGATAATGATGAGCGTCCGTTTCATTGCTATTTTAGGAGAAATGATTCCGAGATGTAATTTCTGACTTCGATGCGTTTGGCTATGAAGCATACATGCCACATTCACTCAATAGAGATGAAACACAGCTGACGTCATCACAGGTCAATGAGTCAAGAATAGTCGCTCTGTGCCGATGGGTAGTAGAGATGGGAAACGGTCCCTTCAAGCGTGATTATAAACTATTCCGCCAGGAATATTTTCATAGTGCCATGTCTCATAAATGTTTGAGGACTTCAGAATTGGCGCGGCGTTGATAAATGCTTTTCATGTCCCTGTTACTGACAAAGAACATGCGTCACAAGTAATGCAGAGAGCTCTTGAAAGACAAGACATGCAGTATTCTGCATGTCTTGTCTTTCAAGAGCTCTCTGTAAGATATTTCTTAGGTGAATATCTCATGAGGCGCAATCTGAATAGACAGCAGGTGCCGTTCCAGGCAATGAGTGCTGATTTTCCTGTATTAGAGAATTTTCCCAGACTATCAGAAAATGAACTGTATGTTGGCTCTAGGGACGTACCAACTGAAGTTGGCTAAGAGTTACTACAGCGAACAAGCGAGGAATGGAGTATATGATTGACTTATACAGAGATACACAACGACTAGTTTCCGATCTCAATAATATGGGTATTTCTGTAACTAATCTCTGGCTTTTACTAGCAAGAATACAGTCCACGTAAAGTAAGACGTTACTACAAATACATTTTAATTAATGAAGATGACAGAGGTTTGGCTTCATTAAATCATTAATACTGCACCTGTAGAACCGGCAACAGGACGGATGCTGCGCTGTCATTATTTAGTTTTTTTAGTATGGCAAGGTATGAAGATAGCATTCATCGACCGGCACTGTTTCTGGACTCCATAATTATCGACCCAGAAATTGAATAAAACAAAAATATTAGTTTTTGTCTCACATGAGACAAAATAATTTTTGAGATAAAATGATTTTTTATTTTATCTATGAATACATATATATTTAATTGCTAACCTAACTTAAACTGTTACCTAATCTAAACTAAACAGTTTTATACGTGTCACAACCGTAGGTAAAACCCTAAATGAACTAACCTAGCTTAAAATTGTCAGAACTGGTTAACCCTGGGACAGATTTTGATGCGCCGTGGCCTTAGTAAGGGCAGAAGTAATGTCTTCAAAACTACAGTAGTTTTAACTGTGGCGGTAGTGGGACTAACTCCCGTAAATTTTTGCCCACCGTCCTTTGTATTCAGATTGTATTCCTACTTTAATAGTGTTATTTATTTATTTGATCCAGTAATCATGGCTTTTTATAATATTTCGTTCAACAGCATGAAAGCAAAAGATAATCAAACTTAATTTTTTGCAACCCACTACAGCTATCGCTCACGCGAATGATTTCAATTATGAACTAAATAATTTTATTAGCTGCATGTATACTGAAGTGACATGGAGTAGGAAGGAATAGAATGCTAGTGTTCTACGGTTTGGAGCCAAGACAAGGTCGAACACTTATTATCTACACACACAACACGACCGTTAGGCAGACGTATAGTATATCGGTGTAGTACCTATATTATATTGGACTTAAACATAACTGGCAAAATGTGGGTGTACTATACTACTTATAATCTACGTGCAGCCTTTTTAAGGACTCTTAGGACGCTAGTCCATCGGGATATATTGAAGCCGATAACTGCAGATCTAAGTTAAAATGAACAATTACCATTCCACAAAATTCACGTCATCTGAATTTAGTGACATTCCATTCGTCTACACTTCTTCGCTCATCTCGGTAGATAGACCGGCATTTTTAGAAAGAAGGTATACTTCTATGGTAGATAATCATATTAATAACGGTTTGTCGTAATCCTAAGTCATAAAGCAATCGAGAATATATTTTTTTCAGTGCACTTTAGCACTTAGCACTCCATTTACAATATCATCGATGTAAACGCTCTGAAGTCTGACCACTGCGCCATCGGGCTAAATTTATGCATGAGTCGTTTCATAAATTTAGATGTGTTAACTGGCAATTTGTGTTTACTGCTGCTAATGGCTGAAAATCATAGCATAGAGACGCAATTAATTGGTTGGCAGTAGTCTGAATGAAAATCGATAGAAGTTTGAATGGTGATGAAACATAAATAAAGGCTTGAACGCTGGAGGCCGTATCTGAGGATGCTACTCGACCGTTTGTTTTTCTCGTTAAGACGACCGCTTGTAAAAGCTATATTAATTACCAATGAGCGATGTATCTATATGCGATTTCAAAATTAATAAAGGTGAACTTAGTAATTTTTAAATTAATTTATTTTTTAGGGTTCCGTACCTCAGAAGGAAAAACGGAACCCTTATAGGATCACTCAGTCTGTCTGTCAGTCTGTTACAGCCAATTTTCTCCGAATCTAATGGACAGATTAAGTTTAAATTTGGTACACGTATGAATTTCTGTGATCCAAACACGGACGTGTAACATAAATAAATGAATTTTGAATATGGGAGTCAATTTTGGGGGACAAATAAAAAAATAAAAAGCTTTGCAACTGTACAGTGTTACATATCAAATGAAAGTCCTTACTTTGAGGGTTTCCTAAATATATATATTTTTTTTTTATAATTATAATATAAACTGTTTTAAAGTTATTTAAGAAAATAGACGAAAATTGTCCATTCCCCCTTATCTCCGAAACTACTGAGCCTAAAATTTTGAAAAAATTACAGAAAATAGTTCTATACCTATAGATTACAGGAAAACTTATAAGAAGTCTATGGTCTTAAAATAACATAGCAAATCTCTCAATATTGTGGGTACAAACTTAGAGTTGCAGTTGGAATGTAAGGGAGAACTTGTTTTTCATTTACAATGTTAAGTTTATTATTGGGATTAAATCATCCCAACTACGGAACCCTTCATTGTGCGTGGTCCGACACGCACTTGGCTGGTTTTTTTTTTAAATCAAGTCACATTTAAAATTAGACTAGAGAGCCTGCATTACAAAGTTCGATATATTCCTTTTACCAAATACCTCAAAAAGCAGCGGACCCCTGTTTCAATCAATCCACAATTAAAACATTTGATTGCTTCTCCGCACTATAACGCCGTCTGAAATGTTTCGTAATTTATATTTAAAACAATCAGTAATGGAATTCAGTAGCCCATTGAAATCCTTTTCAAGTTAACAAGTGGCGAAATTTGGACTTCACTGGGTGATTGTTATTTAAGCCAAAATAGAAAGCGAAAATCCCTAGTGACATAAACATTTTATTAAAGAACTACGTAAGTACAACGATTTGTAAAATAACATTTACTGTTTTTATTTTTTATCAAAATCTAGTAATAACATAACATCACGCCTATATTTTCCCGAAGAGGTGTACCATGTAATCGGGGGCCATCGACCGCGCACAAATCCAGACTCTGGGCTGCTATTGAGAAATTCCAGATGGAAAACCCAATAACTCTTTGCCAGATCTGGGGGGTGTTTCGTCGTTTCGCAGCACGAGTGATTCGGACCGCGGTGTGAAACGCCGAAGAGCTCTTAGGAATAGGCTGTTTCGGACCGCGGCGGTCCTTGGAGCGCCGAGCGGTGTGAATCGACCAATAGCTCTTAGGAATGGGGCGATTCGAACCACTATGTTTAGGTACAAGCTAATTTCAAAGTTTGTATGTACAGTCGAGTAGAAAAGTGTTTCATGAAAATAAAACAGTTACGACTTGATATTTTGTAATCATATTTCAAAATCACAATCGCATACTAAAATTTAGTAAAATTGTTTGATTTTAAATCACCGTTTGATTAGTAATTCCGAACTAGTTTAAATCACAGTTGAAATATTAGGTACACATTCTGACTTAAAACTAACTGATTGAAATTTCGATGGCGTACCTACATAACAAAACTTTACTTACAAATAATAACTAAGTATTTACTACTGATTAAAACCACATTCAATCGGTATGATTGAATGTTGTTTATGATATCTGAATTACTAATCAAACTGTGATTTAAATTCAACCACTTTTACTAAATTTTAGTATGCGATTGTGATTTTGAAATATGATTACAAAATATCAAGTCGTAACTGTTTTATTTTCATGAAACACTTTTCTACTCGACTGTACATACAAACTTTAAAATTAGCTTGTACCTAAACATAGTGGTTTGAATTGCCCCATTCCTAAGAGCTATTGGTCGATTCACACCGCTCGGCGCTCCAAGGACCGCCGCGGTCCGAAACAGCCTATTCCTAAGAGCTCTTCTGCGTTTCACACCGCGGTCTGAACCACTCGTGGTGCGAAACGACGAAACACCCGATCTGGGAATCGAACCCAGGACCTCATGCTCAGCAGTAGCGCTTGCGACCACTAGATCAACGATGCAGTTGAACTAGTTTCTGAAGAATTCTTAATCGGAGTTTAAACTCCTAATAGCTATTGATTCAACAAAATTGTCTATTTTAAGCGAATTCCTTCCTTACGCACGGTTTTTGAGGTCCGCAGATATACCCTCGATAGTAATTAAGTCGACTTTTAAGCTAACTTCTTCCTTAAAGAAGTGTTCAGAAACACGATTTCGAACCAATAATCACTATCGCATGAATAAGCTGCGTTTAAACCTCAGAAACCGGGCATAAGTGAACTACCTATTATAATACATGAAAATATTGAAATGCAAATGTTTATCCAGCAGAGACTTGGATCTTTACCAAGAAGAAAGTTGCGGCTGCCAACCTTTTGTTGGTCTTTTCCGAATAAGGGCCGGTTTTTGATCCGTAGTTAACTCAACCAATGGTTAAACATAGTAACTAATGGTTGAATTTTGGCTAAATGTGAAAGGCTAAACATGAAAGAGTTATGCCATTATTTACTATTTTTTTTTTTATATGAATGAGCTAACATGAATACATTCATGTTTATTCTTTCACATTTAGCCAAAATTCAACCATTAGTTACTACGTTTAACCATTGGTTGAGTTAACTATGGATCAAAAAACCGGCCCTAAGACAAATTTAGAAAAAGTTATTCAGACAAACAATGACAAAAATACCAAAAAATATCAATCTATGTTTGTGCTTATTTTTTTTTTACCATTTTCCTCTACTATCATTTTCCATCATTACCATGAGGTAGTGTCATATTTCTCTTGTTTCAATGGCACATCAAAGCGAACTGTCAAAATAATAGGGTCTATTCTCTTGTTACCAAGCATAATATAGGTATATTCATTTTAATTTAAATCGCTATATTATATAGAACCATTCTGCAGTCATAATGAAAAAGGCCACAACGAACATTTTTTTTCCAAAATTGAGTTATATAATATTCGGCACCAGAAAAAAAGACTCATCTGCCAGTTTTTTTATATATTTTTATGAGCAAGATCTTTAGAGATATTATAAACTAAAAGGGCATAACTATACCATTTGAGTCATTTGACATTAATTACGTTGAAAGATCACAAATGTTGTAGATTAAAAAGGCCCATCAGGTCCATATTAAAAATAAAAGGCATATGAGCCAAATATGCTCAACCTTTTTAATTTTCATCTACAATACAGCTTAACAATGAGTTTAAAAGAAAATACACAACTGGTCAGATGTGCCATTCTTAACTAGTATTTTTGAAAAGAAGTGAAGTGAGGGGTTCAGTTCCGAAGCGAGTGTTTTAATTATTTTTTATTTAACCCGAACATTTTTTAAGCATGGAGTTTACAAGTAAAGTAAAACTGTACTCCATTTGAAATAAGACATTTAAATAAACAATTTTTTACAGTCCAGTCAACCGATTTTGACTTCTATTGCGTTGGTGGCATAACAAATGGCAGCTGCCGTAAACAGTTGGTTTAACCTCGTTTTTGCTTTTAATGCCTACAGAAGTCAGAATCAATTGAAGGGACTGTAAAATTATTTAATTAAATGTCTAATCTTATTTCAAATAGTGTAGTCATTGTAACGTTTGAAGTACGTAATTTCTTATTAATAAAAGGCACAATTGATCAAATGTCCCTTTTCATTGTAATATTTTCTATTTTTACATTAAATACTAGGAATGAAGGTCACATTTGGTTATTTATGCCTCTTATACTTAAAAATCATATTTTTACATAATTTATTTTGCTAAGTTGAAAGAGAAAATTTTGATTTATTAATAATAGGGAAAGAAATAAATTATTATTATTAAATATTCCTGTAAGAATCGTGTAAATATAACTACATTCATTAACACATTTTTTATAAAACAAATATATGCATATTTTTATTGTCAAAAACCAGCAAAATATTTTAAACTCAATTTTCTTAAAATTTACAAAATGTTAGATGTGCCTTTTTACATTACGACGGCAGCATTAGCATCGACGCTTTTCTTTTAGGATTCCGCAATAAAGTGAGCAAAACGATAGATTCAAACATATAATTTAACGTAGTGTCCTAATAGGCATAAAAATGTCAGATGAAGTTTTTACTGTGTCTTACGAAATTGTACTGCCAATTGTTTTATTGTGAGAGGCCTCACAGATATTTATTTAGGTATTTTAAAAATTAATTAATAGTTAATTAGTTTAGTGATAGTTTTAGTTAGGTTAGGATATTATGTTGTTATCTTAATTACGACATTTTAGGTCTTTTTTTGTCCGTGGGTAAAAAGCGATTAAAATGGTAACAAAAGTTTATTAGGAAAATACTTAAATATATCACAGATGAAGAATCCTTTAGCTTTTAGCAGCAACCAGTTGTTGATCACAGTCTTAATGTTACCATAGAAGAGACCGGCAGTTTTTCGACTTCGTTTTCGGAGTATATGAAAGTCCCTCTAGTTTCTTCAATGTCTATTGTATATGTAAATCTTAGTATGGTGTAAAACTTAATCGTCGTCGTAAAAGGAACATCCACATCTTTTCAACTCACGCTTTGCTAGAATTCTAAATAGGATATTGAAGGGTCTGTGGAGCTAATAAAAATGATGAGAGAACGCTTCCACTGAGTTTGTTATTAGGCATACTTATGAATAATGCAAAGCGGAAAAAATAATTTAAGAACAACGGCCTATACTACAATTTACTTTAAAAGTAGCTTTTTTAACGACTTCAAAAAAAGGAGTTATCAATTCGACACGTGTGTATGTAATATTATTGGAACTGCAAAATATTCACAAATGCTAATTAATCTATTAGAGCTTCCAAACCAATGTACAAAATTTCATAGATGTATGTTTGTATGTATGTATGTATGTTTGTCCACGTATTTCTCCGAAACTATTTGTCGGATCGTGACTATTCTTTTTTTGTTGGCTTACATTTACTTCAACTTAGGGCACAGTGAAAGTTTCATTAAAATCGGTTCAGTAGTTTTTAAGATAGTGGACTAATACGTGTACCTAAGTGTGATGGCCTGGCTTATTGATACGAGCTACGGGTGTGGTGTCAAAGGGATACATCTCAAAACAAGGTTCTTAGTATCGGATGTAGTTAGGATGACCCAGCTTTCAACATTTATTGAGCACGCGTGCTAAAACATGATACTTTCTGAAGGTCTGATGATGACCAGGTAAGTGCTTATTGATCCTCAGTAATGGAAATAGTTAGGATGACCTAGCTTTCAACGTTTATCTTATTGAGCACGTGTGCTACTACATGATACTTTTTGAAGGTCTGATCATGACCAGGTAAAGTGCTTATTGATCCTCAGTAATGGAAATAGTTAGGATGACCTAGCTTTCAACGTTTATCTTATTGAGCACGTGTGCTACTACATGATACTTTTTGAAGGTCTGATGATGACCAGGTAAAGTGCTTATTGATCCTTAGTAATGGAAATAGTTAGGATGACCTAGCTTTCAACGTTTATCTTATTGAGCACGTGTGCTATTACATGATAATTTTTGAAGGTCTGATGATGACCAGGTAAGTGCTTATTGATCCTCAGTAATGGAAATAGTTAGGATGACCTAGCTTTCAACGTTTATCTTATTGAGCACGTGTGCTACTACATGATACTTTTTGAAGGTCTGATGATGACCAGGTAAAGTGCTTGTTGGTCCTCAGTAATGGAAATAGTTAGAATGACCTAGCTTTCAACGTTTATCATATTGAGCACGTGTGCTACTACATGATACTTTCTGAAGGTCTGATGATGACCAGGTAAGTGCTTATTGATCCTCAGTAATGGAAATAGTTAGGATGACCTAGCTTTCAACGTTTATCATATTGAGCACGTGTGCTACTACATGATACTTTCTGAAGGTCTGATGATGACCAGGTAAGTGCTTATTGATCCTCAGTAATGGAAATAGTTAGGATGACCTAGCTTTCAACGTTTATCATATTGAGCACGTGTGCTACTACATGATACTTTCTGAAGGTCTGATGATGACCAGGTAAGTGCTTATTGATCCTCAGTAATGGAAATAGTTAGGATGACCTAGCTTTCAACGTTTATCTTATTGAGCACGTGTGCTACTACATGATACTTTTTGAAGGTCTGATGATGACCAGGTAAAGTGCTTGTTGGTCCTCAGTAATGGAAATAGTTAGGATGACCTAGCTTTCAACGTTTATCTTATTGAGCACGTGTGCTACTACATGATACTTTTTGAAGGTCTGATGATGACCAGGTAAAGTGCTTATTGATCCTCAGTAATGATGATACTTTTTGAACTACTTATTACTTAACTACTTATTACAAACAAATATTCCAGTTTATACTAAAAACTAAAAATTACGAAATAAAAATAATTAAAAAAAATAAATCGCCTAAAATAAGTCGTTTTATTTTTTTTTAAAGGAAAAATTGCGTAGACTGGACACAATAGTGTTAAGATGAAAACAAGGTTTTAACAAAGAAAGAATATACGACGGCGATGTAATCGCAACCGGCGTGCTCGTATGACTAGATGTATGAATGTAGAAGAAGTATGTAAGAATCGTAGCATGTGGCGTTCTGTCGTTTCTGTTTACTCCGATTGGAAGAATAAATAAATACATAAACTCACGCCGAGTTTATGTAGTTATGTTATTTTAACATAAAACGGTCAATTACATTAGTTAAAGACACATCACAGACACAACAGAAACAAAATTAACAACTACTCGATAGTCATACGCTCATCTTGCAATACTCCAGACATACGGACAAGATTTTCTTCCATACATTCGCAAACACATCACTTAATGAGAAAATCTGTTTTAAGGACGTATTTCAAAAATAATTACGCTTTTATTTAAGATAGAGGTTTTAGAGATAGCATTGCACTCAGGCTTAGAATTATAATATTCGACAGGAATTAATAATTTGAAAATAGTACATGATGATATCCTATGGCATGGCATTTCATAAGTTAAATTTAACTATTTGTTTGAAAATTGAAATGTATTGAACATAGCTTTCAATTGATTGAAGTAAGTTGTTCAAAATTTTGAGTATTATAAAGTGACAAAATATGATACTCGCAGGTAAAACTTTTAGTTGTAGGAATGAAAAATAAATACTGGGAATGTTATTGTCAATGTAGGGCTAAATTCAGAACGTGGTACGTATTTACTTTTTCCTAATTAATGCCACATTACAAAGACAAGTTTTTTTTTACAAGTTCGGACACATCATCACCTGCGTAGCTTTTTCTCAACTGCTGAACTTTCCCGGAAGCTGACCCCAATATAGAGTCAGCTTCCAGTCAAACCGCATGCAGCTAAATACCAGTATTTGCTGAAAACAAGTTTCGAACACATAAATCGATAACATTTCTTTATGAAAACTACTATATAACAACTATATTCTTTGATAAAGGAGGAGCTCATGGCTAAGTAATAACTGCCGCACTTGTCGATCCATCAGGTTAAGCTACGCTTGCCGGGGTTGGTCTGTGGATGGGTGACCATCTTTTCATACCGAGACTCCACCGTGCCTCGGAAAGCACATTAAGCCGTTTGTCCCGGCTGTCATTCGTAGATCTTCTTTGACAGTCGTTACGGGTCGTCAGAAGCCCGAAAGTCTGACAACCAGTCTTACCGGTATCGTATTACTTAGTAACTGGGTTGTGGAGGTCAGATAGGCAGTCGCTCTATGAAAAATACTGAAATTCAGCTGCATCCGGTTAGACTGCAAGCCGACCCCAACATAGTTGGGAAAAGGCTAGGTAGATTGATTGATTCTTTGATAGAAAACATTTCTAGAAATACTAAAAATATAAAAATAGATGCTGTTCTGTCATAAGAACTAAAAATATAGCAAATATAAAAATAGATGCAGTTCTGTTACATGAACTAAAAAAACTTAAACACATTACCAAGTTGGCTGAACATAATTTTTCTTGACCCTCAGTTGGTACTCTTAACTTACTTGTTCTTTGCCGAGTTTCAAATATCCAGCGAAGTTAGCTTTTGAGAAGGGAGGACACAAAAATATCAACAATGTAATAAGATAATGAAATGTTTTTGTACAATAAATCCTTTCTTTTGTTGGCTTGAGATGACGCCATATTATTATACTGTATTGTTCATAATTTAATTTGCATTGTTTAAAATAAGATTTAATTAAGAAGTCAAGCTCTATCATGTTTTACTGCGAACAAAGACAAGTAGAGATTACGGCAGTATTCCCCCTTTTAAGTTAAAAGATGGACAGCTACCTACTATTTCGTTCATAGCTTTCAACAGTAATATCCCAAGTCCCAGTTTTATCTAGCTATCGTTTACTTTAAACATTTTAATCTACATTCTAACCACAGCTGAGAAGTAAGCAAGCCGTGTACATACTGAAGCTGCAGCTAACTGAGCCACAAATTGCCCACCAAACGGTCGGAGCAACGTGGGGGTAACACACAGGGGTAACTGGAAGCCTAGAATTACCGATTAACTGAACAGAAGGTTTTATGTTCATGTGAGTTTTTATTCTTGTGAGCATTTATATGAAAATTAGATATAAAACCAGCCAGTAATGAATGACAGAAAAAACACTAACAACGATATCCGGGGTATCGTATTAACCAATAACTGGGTTGTGGAGATCAGATAGGCGGTCGCTCCATGTAAAATACTGTTGTTTAGCTGCATCTGGTTAGACTGGAAGCCTTTACCAACTATGTTGCGGTCTGCTTTTTATCCTTTTTGTACAAAGGATTCAAGCTCATTACAAATGTAAGTTGACTAGATATAAAGGGTTTTAATTTACTACACACATTTTTTTACAAGGTTTTATGTCCCGGTGTCTCGTATGCCTGTCTGTAATCGAATCAAGTTAAATTTGCCTCTCTTCCCGGTTTCCGATTGAGCTGAAATTTTACATGCATATGTAAATCGGACGACAATGCACTATTGTTATGACATGGAGCTGATCTCATTTTGGAGCCGGAAGGCGGCCATGGGAACTAGTAAAACAACGACGCAACCCTATTGAGTTTGGGCTCGTTTGATTTGTCTTTACAAGGACTCTGTGCTAGATGATATCCTGATTAGTAAAAGCTTGTTTTTTTTTATTATTTGCCTTGTTTAAAATGCTGGTGCAAAATACAAAGCTAATATTGCAAGAAAAGAGGATGTAAATAAAGATTAGATTAATTGAGTTCTAGATTAAAATAAAAGGCACATTTCTATAAAACTGGAATTCTGAACAAAGTTCAGTAAAGTTACGTTAATCAGTCTTTATTTATTTCTTTAATCCATAGTTATGAAGCGCCAAGTCGTGTTACTTAAGCGACCTGTCAATTTAGGAATTCCTATGTATCACACCGAATTCCCCTTATCTAATACAGATTCCATACGTTCTCAACGATATTATATATATTGTAACACAGTGTTCAGCAGGTGCTGCCCACCGGATCCAGAAGAGAGTTTGTGATATTGGTACTATTATTTTATAAATAAGAAACACATATTTTCGTATAGACACCATATATTTCCACTTGGTAGACAAGACATAAAAAGGTGACAGTTCTATGAACAAAAAATACATTCAAATAATTAATTTCATATAAAAACAACCAGCATGGATAGTTCAGATTAGAAAAAAGTATTAATTACAACAATATACATACTAACAGATGCACGCGACTTCGTCTGCAATCCAGGATGAAAATTAGCTTATGATCTTCTCCAGGTCATGGTCTACCTAAATGCCAAGTTTCATCTAAATCCGTTTAGCCGTTATAGCGTGAAAGCGTAACAAACATTCAAACAAACTCACTTTCGCATTTATAATAATAGGTCTTTACCTATGAAAATGCCGATTTTTGATACCGGCTTGTATGAAGATCAATATCTTTCATTCTATTTAGAATTCCAAATTCAAATTAATTTTATAAAATAGCAAGACATTAAAAAAAAAAGAATCTGTTGTTCATTTGTTTTCCCGCCGTTTGATTTTTCTTTGATATCGATGTTTCTGTAACCATGGAAAAATCGAAATTGCGCGCTATTTTCGAATATGACTTCCATCGTGGCACCAACGCAACACAGACAGCACGCAATATTAACGACGGGTATGGACAAGGTACAGCCAGAGAACGCATGGTGCGTTTTTGGTTTGATCGCTTCCGTTCTGGAAATTTTGACCTGAACAATGAGCCCCGGCGAAAAATTTCAAATCCAACGAGGCGGTGAAAAACGCCTTTAAAGAATTTATCGATTCTCGATATCTATAGCAGAGGCATCAAAGAACTTTCATTAAAATGAAAAAAGTGCATCGACAATATTTCTTTAAAAATTGGTGGATTTTTTCTATGTAAATCGGCAATTTTATAGGTAAAGACCTAATATTAGTAAGGATGGCACGAAAATAAACATTACGTACGTACTAAATCTTAATGGAAAAGATGTAATATCTAAAACCAGCTTTGAAATGGTAGACGGGTAGAATAAATACATGATTTAAATTCAACATAGGGAACAGGTCAGTTCTGGGCTGTGAAGGGTTGCCAACCTGTCTCTAGAAATACATTGTTGTGTCCATTCAGTGTTTGGACTGGGGTGAATATTACAATGTGCTAGCTGTCTGTCAGAAGCTTATAAGCTTTTCATGTTAGGATAACAACAATGTGTTAAAATGAAAGTATTGTACCCAATGTGTTCAGCATTATGTACAACAAAACATTTTCACATAATATTTAATAAAATAACATAAAGTATTTCATAGTATCTAAACCAAAATAAATAAAACATTAAATAATTTAAATAAACCTCAAAATTGTTAAAACCAGCAACCTATTAATAGATATCTTGCAACACTCACTAAATATTCACCAGGGCAGCACACTATTTGTGACCATCATTCAAAAACGAGTCCACAGCTTATTATGAAACGAGACAAGTAGTGGATAACCGACATCTCCAGCATTTCATCAAGCCAACTCCTCAAATATTCTCGAACAAATTTAACAAATGGTATGCTGATGTAAATGAAAATATTTGCAAGCAAAATATATGGAACCGCACACAGATGTATGAATTTCCGCGATCGACCTAATTCAATCTCCCTTGGTATACTTTTGTATACAACAAACCTTATCCGACATTTAGCTTGAAAATAAAAAGATGGAATATATACGTCGGGACGGATTGCACATAACCCGACAGTCTTTTGGGATTTCCTTCTGCTAGGTTTTAAGATGACTGCTAATTATACCGTACTGTAATATGGCATGAAATTGGAATGTTCCTGACTGTTAAATTATACATATTTTAACATAAAGCAGAAGACGAGATCTTCCAATGATATACACTACATCAGCACTAACAGTAAAAACCTTTAACATCAGGCATCTCTCTAAAATGCTGGATGCCAGAGACATCCTTCTAGCATTTACTGCTGCACTTAAAGCTACATAAGCTCTGACTTCAGATGACATACTAAAACTTTTAATACTACTTGAAGATGCACTCTCGTCATACGATGAAACACGTGCCAGAGATATTGATCGATATACTACGTCAGTAAAAGTACTATAATCACTTAAACTTTCAATGGAGTTCCACAGGGAAGTATCATGTGGCCAACTTCCGATCTCCGTGATTTGTAAAATAAAAGCGTAACATACGCTTCGGTGTGAGAGCCGGTCTACGTTATTCGCATGTAAATGGAGGAGTCATATTGAAATTCTAAGGATTCCGAGGATGTAGGTACTTGCTTTTTGTAAGGCTTTTGTGGTCCGACTTGATCAAGACTACTCTAGTAGATTTACTAATTTTGTAGGAAAGAAATGTTAGACAACAATGTGGTAAATGTGGAAATAGAAAAATAACCTGAAGTTTTTAATGGTTGGTTTGATCACAAAGCCGGCGTTACTTAACTAGTTCCTAGTAGTAAACAGTTCTATGTTTTGAACTTTGTTTTATTCTTTGACGGTTCGTCCTCTCATGTATTTCAAAGTAATATTCAGGCATTTGAAAAACCGAGGAAGACTTCCCTCAGTTATTTTATTAAAAAAAATAATGGGCCACAAAATCAACAGAAACATTCAATATATTTTAACAATATTGCATACTTTTGTTCGATTCCTTCATTTGCACATTCTGTTTACGTCAATATTTGAATAATTCTCGGAATGGGCCTTTTGTTTATACCTACTTAATGCCTTATTTGCATAAGCAACAAAATGTTTTTCATCAGCTTTTTAAAGGCAACGCCATTAAATATTCCGTGAATAAATTAAAAGCTAACAGAAGTGCTAAAAATGCTTCATTTTGCTGAGCTTTCCTTAAAGTAAATTCCCTTTATTACAAGTTATGTAGGTATCGATTTTTCTATTTTAAATGTACTAAGCAAGCGTTTTATTCTTAGTGAAACGATTCCTTTGGAATTAGAAGCCGACCAAACATCATCTTTTTACGAAGACGTTTGTAGTAAACAACTGCTATAAAACTAATATTGTGGACAACGACGCCTCTTCTAACACAAAGTGGCTAGCCACAACCATTATGGAAAACACTATCCACTTTATTTCCTGGATCCAATCTCCATTCTACTAGCACTACAAGTAAAAGCCGTCTGTAATTTTTTTCAAGGGTTATCCTTGAAAAAAATTACAGACGGCTTTTACTTTTTTAAACATAATACGTTATTCTCTTTCGAAGCACTTGAAAGGTCTTGAAAAGTTCACCATTATAAAAGATGGAATAACATGTAAAATTCATGTTTCTAGTTAAAGGAACAAGAACGATTCCTCTCCGTGGATGTTCGCAACTCGAAACTAAGAAACATTATTCAAACTTCCACCGAATTGTCTTGGGAATAGTCTGAAGACGAGTGTTTTTCTAGCTTTACTTCAAGAAACTTGTGCAAATACTGTCGTACTTTTTTTCTTGTCATGTATTGTGGTTCGCCTACTACGTGATAAAAATAAAACGATACGTTTGGAAAGGTGGAGTAAACTAGGTCCAGCTCTTTTTTGTGGGGATTCACTTACTTACCTTCAATCGGTAGTGATTTTTGTACACGTGTTGAATTGTAAATAAAGTATGAAATGGAAACGCTGTCGCAGCATGCAGCCTGGTGATTACTGTCACCGTAGGAGACGCCCTGGGCGTCAGGAATCGAGAGCCGATTCCCAGCCACCGCAGGCGCGGGCTTGCGGACGGCGAGCAATGGGTAGCTCGCCGTCCGGTAAGGACCAGGCCAGGGTCGACGGCGCGTTGTGTTCCACGCGCGCCTCAAAGAGATGTCAGCACTAGCTGAAGGGGTCCGCTATGGCGGATGCCCGCCAGGGTTGAGGGTTGTTTGAAAGAGTTACCGTGGCCCTGGCACAGGCAACTGAAGAAGGAACACGGGTGGGTTTTAGTCAGTAAAAGTCTGACACGCCCTCCCGCTCCGCCCAGAGCGGGAGTAGTTATTTGATAAATTTCCACCCAAAAACAAAAAAAAAGCCTGCACTGTAATTACTGATTTTAGACTACACCATGTTAATTAAATCTTCGTTCAAAATTCGAAATAGTCACACGAAAAGTCACGAATGAAAGGCATTGTTTTCAGAATTCACTATGGTACCTATTTCATTTATTGTTTGCCTGGAAATCCAGACGTAGATCCTTATTGTTCTCAATAACTGTAGTTGCCTAGCAGACCCAATTAAAGGCTCAGGAAAAGCAACAAAAGGTAGGATTGCTGTTAGTAACAATAAATCGTTATGGATAAGGCAGACAAGAAATCATGGGACACTTTTATTTACAGGTTTTTGCAATTCATTCATTCGAGAAACAAAACAGGAATATTTTCTACAACAACATCATTAAGTTAAGGATATGTCAGAACGTTGTCACTCGAGAAGAGTCAATATAAGTAAGGGTCATACAGAAGCCACAGGATTATACCTTTTCAGGATCAGGAATAGGTATTTATACGTATAAATTTTTGTCTGTGCCACAGCGATATTTTTGAAGATACTTTGTTATTTTCTTTTATCGGATGTAATAATAGTTTATTGTTTACCACGTTTATGATCAAGCTAACAAAAGACTGAAGAATGCTGAGGAGTATATAGGAATATTTGGAATTTTGCACCCAATTTTAGAGATAGGTAGACAAGGTTCCTGTCTTTAACATAAAGGTTTATATCCACGTTCATTTACAAGTTTTCCAAGAATATTATTCAATGAATGTATAAAGCTAACTCGTTGGTCTAGTGGTTGCAAACGCTACTGCTGAGCATGAGGCTTTGGATTCATTTCACAGGTTGGGAAAAGTGTAATTAGGTTTTTCTAAAAGGAATTTCTCAATAGCAGCCCGGAGTCTGAATTTGTGCTCGGTTGGTGGCAATAGGCTCGCCCTACAATCAATCTGCCTAGCCTTTTCCCAACTATGTTGGGGTCGGCTTCCAGTCTAACCGGATGCAGCTGAATACCAGTATTTTACATGGAGCGACTGCCTATCTGACCTCCACAACCCAGTTACTGGGTAATACGATACCCCTTGGTAAGACTGGTTGTCAGACTTTCGGGCTTCTGACGACCCGTAACGACTGTCAAAGATCCTCTAATGACAGCTGGGACCAACGGCTTAACGTGCTTTACGAGGCACGGAAGAGTCTCGGCATGAAAAGATGGTCACCCATCCACAGACCAACCCCGGCAAGCGTAGCTTAACCTGATGGATCGACCCGTGCGGCTGTTATTACTTAGCCACGAGCTCCTCAATAGGCTCGCCCTACACGTGACTTAAAACATAACTGGCGAAATGTTGGTGTACTATGGGTACACCTCTGCCTAACCATTCGAGGATTACAGTCGTGATGTTATGTATAAAATAATAAAATGTAATTTTCGTGTAAAACACTCCAGCGTTATTACAAAAATAGCTGCTATTTTGAACAACACGTCGATTGGCGCTCGAATTACATGCGCCGAATTTTATCATGGCAATTCAGCGAATTTGATGCTGGTATTACAAATCTGTTGACACTAAATATTTGACTACCATTTATTCAGTAAATAATTTGTACATGGAAAACACATGCGATATACCTATGGTAAATATTATTTAGTTAGTTTTCGTAGCAAAATACATCAAAAGATTTATTTAATATTTGAAAATTTTGTCTTGTAACGTGAACGTGACAAGTATGTTTTTCTTTATATCAGGTGTAAAAACACCCTTAACGATGTCGAGAGTCAATTGTTCTTTCCGTATATATTTTTTTGTACTGGACCTTACCTGGGAACCTTCTGATTGCGGAAATGGAATGAAGGTCATAGTTACAATATTTTTTACGGTTTTTTGTTTTAACCAGTTTTAAATGTTATAACTTTAAATACTCTCACGTTCTTTGTACTGCCAGAAACACCCATAGGCGGTAATTCGGGCTGGTATTCGCAACTCCACGTCAATGCGCGTATTTTGCATACGGGTGGGAAAATCGATTATTCGATCCACCACAGCTCCTCAAAGAAGGCCAGCAATGCCTTAGTGTTACTGACAAACACCTGGGGTACTTGGGTTACCGAAGTATTTTGCCCTGTATGTGGCAATCGCCGGGCAGTTTAGAAGCTCATGAGCTGCTGTCTCGTCATCCTCCATGCAGGCGCTGCACAGCGGACTGTCTCTGATTTCTGTGATAAATAGGGTAATTAAATGACCCGTGGCTTATAGCTGCTGTAACTGTACGCAGCTAATGTTTAGTTAGTCGGAGAACCTGTTTCGTGAGGCGGACATCAATTGAAGGGAGTGCTTCCTTAGCCTGCCTAAACTCATCTTGGTCCGACCATAGTTTGTGATGTTGGTCCCTGGTGCGTTTCCTTACCAGAGTGTGTAAGTATCCGAAGGGAAGTAGCGTGATGGGTTCTGGGCCCACTAGTGCCATGCTCGACCCCCTTCTGGCAAGTTCGTTGGCTGCGTCTTTGCCTAGCGAACCGCTGTGTCCTTTGATCCATTGAATGGTTATGTTATTGAGTCTACCCACCTGGTTGAGGCGTTGGTGACATATATTAGCCCAGAGTCAACTATGTGACTGCTTAGCGCTTGCAGGACAGTAATGCTGTCTGAGAGTATGCGGATCGAGTGGTCCTTAACTTCCCTGGCCATGATGGCTGAAGCGGCTAGAGAAATGCTCATGCATTCGGCCGGGAACACTGTGTTATGGACCACCAATGGTGTGGCTACGTGTATATTGAAGTCCTCCGACAAGATTCCAGCACCTATGCCACTACCTGTTATGGATCCATCCGTGAAGATGCGCAGCTCTGCGGCGCACAACCCCTCGCATCGGCGATCCTCTTGCAGTTAGATTTTGTATTTTTATCAAAGATAAATTGTTTGGGTACCTGGTTATTTATAGCTTTCGTAATGGGGAATTCCTTGATTAGTCCCTCAAGCAGCGCGGTGTGTGGTGTGTCACTCTTACTCCAATGACTTAGTGCATAAAGACGTACCGCCGCCGTCGTTGCTTCCTGTTGTATGAACAGCTGGAGCGCTGGTAATCCCAGCATGGCTTTGACTGCTGCAGTCGTGGAACCCGTAGTCGTTGTGCAGGCTAGTCTTTGCACGCGTTGTATTTTAATGGAAATGAAATGAAATTTTATTTATTTGCCAGATTATAGGTACTTACATAATAACATGGTAAAATAATTTAGTCTCACTATATTCGACGTATCAGTCATAACAAGGCTGTAAAAAGTTTGGTGCGGGGCCACCAGATCACAGTCCCGTAGGTGATCATGGGGCGGATCACTGCGGTGTACAGCCATAGTATAATTTTGGGAGATAGACCCCAGTTCTTACCTGTCATTTTCCTGCACTGCCAGAAGGTGCTACAAGCCCTGTTTAGTGTGTTGTCTAAATGACTACTCCAGTTTAACTCACTGTCTAGAATGACTCCGAGACACTTAACTTCGTTTGCCGACTGGAGTTCTGTATTAAACAATTTTGGTAGGCGGAAAGGCCTAATACTCATTTATGTGTAAACATGACTAATTAAGTTTTAGTGGGGTTCACTGATAGGTCAAATTCCCTGCACCATCTTTCTACAATATATAGCGCTTGCTGAGTGAGGTTACAAATCGTTCCTGTCACTTTCCCCGAGACAAGAATTGCGTGGTCATGTGCATAACCTATTATTTAATAAAGGTTGGCGTTGAGTTTGGCGATGAGGTCATTAATTCCAGATTCCATAGAAAGGGCGACAGTACCTCTCCCTGAAGCAGCATTTGGCTATCATGGCCAACTGCTTCTCACCCTCAATATGAACCACTCGTTTACTTAACACGTTTTTGCTGCAGAAGTTAGTTTTGTCGAAGGCTCAATCGATGTCTATGAAAGTGCCCAGGCAAGGCTATCTGGCTAACTACTAGATGAAGAGCGAATTCGGACGACTTACCCGAGCTGTATGCGTATTGGTTACCGTGTAGCGGTATGGTTTTCGGAGCGCCGTTTCTCAGGTCCCTATCGCACAACCTTTCCAGGGTCTTTAGTAGAAAGGAGGTCAGTGGGATTTGGCGTTTTTTTAGTCACATTTACTTGGTTTAGGGATGAATATTACTTTCACTTCCCTCCATCCCTTAGGAACGTATCTGAAGGGTAGATATGCTCTCAGTCTTATTGCGACAGAGACTCAACCTCACTGTAGTAAGGCGAGGAAAACTCCATCAGGACCAGCTTCCTTGAAAGGATGGAAACTATGAATGGCCCATTGGAGATTTTCCAACGTGATCGCCCTGCACACGTAAAGCCAATCATTGTCTGATTGATGGTGTTTGAATTATATCTAGCCAGTCGATTACCTGCGTAAAGAAACCAGGGAAGTGAGTTTCAATAACGACGCGTCTCGTTTCTTCTGACGAGGAAGTGAGTGTGTTGTCAGTTTTTCGGAGGTAGCGGGCCCACGCGCATGCTGATGCACCAGTACTTTCCTGACCCTATTAGCTTGCTGACAAGATTCAATGCTACCACAGAATTTGCGCCATCTCGTGGTACTACTGAATCTGATGCATTTTTTTGTAGCTGTGTGATTTTAGTGATAGTTGAACCCGCCACTACCTAATCACAAAGAGGTCGCGGTTCGGAGTGGAAATTGGAACGGTGGAGGAGGGAGGAGTAATGGTGTGGGTAGGATGGAGTGAGGTGAGATTGTGCGATTAGGGGCAGGAGAGCAGAATACGGGAGAGAATAGGGTAAGGGAATCGAGGAAGGGATGTGATAGCGCTTGGTGGTTTTTGCTACGTCTATTTTTTATGGAATTACACCAAAAAGGGGGTGGCAACCTCGGGAAGATGCATCCAGCAGACTTTCCTTGAGGATCTACACGTTTGTAGCGCTCTCCTTCAAGACATCGCCACCCTACCACTTCTGAAGGAGGCGGCAGGGTAGGCCTGGATCTATACTACCAAGCAAAGCAAAGCATGTTGTTGAGCAACCGCAACAGCATAAATCTAGAGGGGGGTCCTACACAAGCACCCATAAGCATAACATTGCGCACTACTGTAAACCGCGAAATTTCACACTAAAACTAGAAGTCGCTTCCCAGCAATTATTTTTGTACAAAGTTACTAAGTTTGATGTACAGGGTGCGTAGATGACGGCCTCGTGATGGGTCTTTATACATTCTGTATAAGAAATCAGTACCTTTGTGCTGTTTCCAGTATAAAAAAAATAAAACTTCTTTAGATTAGGACTAAATAATGATAATCAGCGTAAAAGAGAACCAATTTTAATATCACACATACCTTCTCCAATGCTAAAATCGGCATTGGTACTTACTTACCGCTGAAAATTCCCTATGGCACAATTTCCCTCAAATATACTAGGAGTTTTACAAAAATATTACATCTTCAAAGAATAACTTCGCACGATTAGTATTGTGTGAAATTAATCTACCAGGAATTTGGCTTTGCGAAGTTTACCAACTACAGGCATTTACAAATATTCCAGCTACTTTTGATTAGTTTCAAAGAAGCGAGTCGGTAACCGCTGAATGTTTCCAGTTATTGATTTTGGAAGACGGTTTCGTTAATAATGGTAATCCATATTTAATAAGTTGAAAATTTGATATGAAAACAATGTGGACCTGCATTTCTGCTAAACTAATAGGTTGGGGAAAAAGTTTCTTCGCATTTTTTAAGAAAATTCAAAACATTTTTTAATATAGTTTATTTACATTTAACTAAAGTATGTAGGTACCATTTTGTTAGATAACTTTTTGCCATCTTGTAGGTAGGGACATGATCCCATTGCTATAGAAATTTTGGGACTTCTGGTCAAAATACCGCGACAAGTGGTTTTGGCAGTCCTCTCGTGATGTTAACCTGACACGGCCTAAAGAATTCTGAAGAGACTGAAACAGGTGGAAATCTGAAGGTGCAAGGTCAGGACTAGTCCTATATCCCGTATACGGCGGATGCATTAACACCTCCCAGCCAAACTCTCTTAATTTTTGCTGAGTGGCTAAAGATGTGTGAGGTCTAGCGTTATCATGATGAAAAACCACACCCCTTCTGTTGATTAATTCCGGCCGCTTTCTCTCAACTTCTTCCTTTAATCTCATCAGTTGTTCACAGTAGAGTTCAGAATCGAGGGTCCTGCCTGGTGGTAACAGCTCATAATGAATAATGCCCTTCCAATCCCACCACACACACAGCATCACCTTGTTGCGAGTTAACCCGGGTTTCGCCACAGTCTGTGAAGCCTTTTTTTTTTTTTTTTGGATGGGAAATCATCAAATAACTTCTCCCGCTCTGGGTGGAGCGGGAGGGCGTGTCAGACTTCTACTGACTAAAACTCACCCGTGTTCCTTCAGTTGCCTGTGCGAACAACCCGCAACCCCGGCGGCCATCGGCCCTAGCGGACCCCTTCAGCTAGTGCTGACATCTCTTTGAGGCGCGCGTGGAACACAACGCGCCGTCGACCCGAGCCTGGTCCTTACCGGACGGCGAGCTACCCGTTGCTCGCCATACGCAAGCCCGCGCCTACGGTGGCCGGGAATCGGCTATCGATTCCCGACGCCCAGGGCGTCTCCTGCGGCGACAAGGGGCGTGAGGGCGCAAAGATTGCCTCTCCGTCACGCGTTCAGCCTCCTCCTTCGCGAGCATTACAGCTTCGCAGAAGGAGGTGACGGCTTCCCATGCACTCTCGCTCCGTACCATGGCCTGTATCAGGGCCGGACGCGAGAGATCGCCGCCGCCGATCGCCTCCGCGAGGACGCGGCGGTGCTCTGCCCAAGCCGGGCAGACCTCCACCGTATGCACCACCGTGTCCTCCGGGCGATCCACACAGTGGTAACACCCGGGCGTTTCCTCCCGCCTTATCCGGAACAGGAACCTCCCGAAACAACCGTGTCCGGTGAGGACCTGCGTCAGGCGGAAGGTGAGGACGCCGTGGCGCCTCTCTAACCACTCCTCAAAGAGGGGACTTATCGCCGCAATTGTGGCGTGCCCAGCGCTGGGCTGCGACAGTCGCACTCTCCATGTCGCCATGAGATCCCGCCGGAGTTCTGTCCGCTGTACCGTGATTTCTCGCGGCAGCGGAGTTACGCCCCGGCGTTTTGCCTCCTCGCGCCACTCCCACACGTGCGCGAGGACTTTCGCCTCCAGATCCCACGGCGGCAATCCGGCAAGGAGGCTCGCCGCCTCACCGGAGACCGTGCGGTAACCCCGAACTAGCCGGATGGCCATGACCCTTTGGGACGCGTTCAACTGGCGGGCTGGTCGCCGCCCTAAGGAACACGCCCACACTGGTGCCCCGTAAAGGGCCATGGACCGCACGACCCCCGCGTAGAGCCTCCGGCAGGAGGCGTTTGGACCCCTTAGATTGGGCAAGAGCCGCTTCAAGACAGCCCCGGCCCGCTCCAGTCTGGGAGCCAAACGTCGAAAATGCTCCACGAAGTTCCACCGGCTGTCGAGGACGAGTCCTAGGTACTTCATCGTCATCTCGACGCCGATGTGAACCCCTCCTACCGTTATTTGGGAACCCGACGGTGGCGCGTTCCGAGGACTATGAAAACACATGACCTCGGACTTGTGCAGGGCTACCTCGAGTCCCAATCGCCGGATCCTCTCGACGATTATCGCAACCCCGTGTGTCGCTAGCTCGGCCGCCGCCTGGTGTGACCTCCCCTGCGCCAGGACCAGCGTGTCGTCAGCGTAGCATACCACGCTGACGCCACTAGGGAGGTCAGCGCGCAGCACCCAGTCGTACCCGATATCCCACAGATGTGGCCCTAGGACCGATCCCTGTGGGACACCGCACGACATCTCTCGCCGGTTCCACTCTCCCTGATGACCGGGGTAGATGACGGCCCTGTCCGTCAAATAGGCCTCGACCACGCGACAGAGGTAGTTCGGCATCCGGTGATACCGGAGTGCCTCCCTAATGCAACTCCAGGGCAGGGTATTGAAGGCATTGGCGATATCTAGAGACACCGCCAAGACGACCCTACCCCGGGCCACAGCATCCCCCGTTGTGAGGGCTCGCACGCGCATGATGGCGTCCACCGTAGAGCGCCCCCTGCGGAAACCAAACTGGCTCTCTGCCAAATCTGGCCCCACTCGCACCAGCCGCCCGATGAGGCGGTCTGCAATGACTCTTTCAAAGAGCTTGCCCACCTCGTCGAGCAGCACGATGGGCTGGTAAGCGGACGGAGAGTCCGCAGGGCGCCCCGGCTTTTTAATGAGAACCAGTTTCCCCGTCTTCCACCGAAGTGGGAACTGGCCTCTCTCCAAACATGCGCTTAGGAGCCCCCTTAGTCGAGGCTCGAGAGCCTCCAAGGCCAGAACCCAGGCTTTCCCAGGTAAGCCGTCGGGTCCTGGGGCGGTATTTTTGGCACTCAGCCTACGTACCGCCACTCTCAGCTCTACCTCGGTCACCTCCGGAGCGTCGTCATCGTCATCAGCGGTGTGGTCCGCATCGGGCACTGCAAGAGGCGAAGCCATAGGCGGGGGAGTATGTTCCCCTCGCGAAGGGAACAGAGTGCTCACCACGTCCTCCACGAGCTGGGGCCGGAGACTCTGCGTCAGCGGGGGAGCCCATGGGCGGAGTTTGTCACGCACCATTTTGTAGGGGCGTCCCCACGGGTCCCTGTTCAGAGTCCCCAGCGACTCCTCGCGGGCCAAACGTCTCGCCTGCAGGATCTCTGCTCGGAGGGTGGCCTTCGCCATTCTGTACCCCTCGTACAGCTCCGCCTGAATGACTTCCGTATCCGGAGGGCGAATACGGAGCCTGCGGTGCCTGGTGTACCGGCGTCGTGCAGCGACGCATGCCTTTCGCAGAGTCGTCAGCTCCGGTGACCACCAGTACACCTGGCGCCAGGCGCGTCCGGGCTGGACCCGGGGCATTGCCACGTCACAGATTTCGGACATGGCCTCCCGGAACCACTCTGCCTCGTCGTTGATGTCAGCAGGCCTGTCCGGTGATGACACCCAGGCCTGCACGATTGAGGCTTCCAGGAGGAGCTCCCAGTCCAGCTGCTTCAGTGCCCACCGCGGACCACTCGGGGCTACCGCCGCGCTCGAGATCTGGGCGGAGACGTCAAACCGGATGTACCGGTGGTCGGAATAGGTCTCCACCCCCTCCATTACGCGCCAGTCAACAACATGCTGCGACAGAGCGGGGCTGGCGAACGAAATGTCCACCACTGATTCACCCCGCATCCGCACACACGTGGGGACAGAGCCCCAGTTTAGGACGACCAGGCCTGTCTCCAGAGCCCAGTCCTCCACCATCCTGCCCCGTGTGTCCGTATACCGGGAACCCCAAGCCACATTCTTAGCATTGAAGTCCCCAAGGACGAGCACGGGGAGTGAACCGAATCCGACGACGACTCTCAACTCCACAAGGGAGTTGTGGAACTCGGCGAGAGTTCGGTTCGGGGAGAAGTATACTCCTACCACGACAATCTCCCTGAACCATGCTGCCACGCAACCCCGTCCCCTCTTGACAGCCTCGAGGGATGGGGTACCGGCGGCGGCCGACGAAATTAGGGTCACTGAGCTACTCAGGTACTCCACCCAGTAATCCCTGGGCGGGACAAAGTACGGCTCAGCGACCACAGCGATGTTAATCGACCACTGCGCCATGCTCTGGAGCAACAAATCCTGAGCGCAGGCGCAGTGGTTGATGTTCGCCTGGAGGAGGCGTAATGGGGCCATTATTGACACTCCATATCAGCCCCCTCCCGAGCCCCTGTGAGGGCCCTGCCGCGGTGGTTACGACGGCGACGACAGTGGAGGCGGCAGTGGCGGCGGCGGCAGTGGCGGTGGCTGCAGCGGTAACGGCGGTGGCAGAGGGCTTGCCTTTGCCTCTGGCTTTGGCGGGTGGAGCGCAGGCCTTGCTGCCCGCCCGGTGATTGGCCGGCTTGCCAGCTGCCGCACATACAAAGCAGTGCGGCGTGGCATTACACGAGCCGGCCTTGTGACCGGGCTGACCGCAGCAGAAGCAGTGACTGCTGCGGTCCACCTCCGAGGTGCATTTAACTCCCACGTGGTTGCCCACCTGGCAGCGGAAGCACCTCAGAGGTCTGGGTTCCAGCAGTTTCACCTGCGCGGACACCTAGCCGACCTTGAGCCTGCGGCCCTCCCCGACTATCTTCCGGGCTGCCGACACGGGGCAGCTCACCGTAACGGCTCGCATCCCCGTATAGTCGGGACGGATGGTGCCAACCCTCACCTGCTCGGCAGAGCAACCCCCAGCACCGACGATGGCGGCCACCACCTCTCCCTCCGTCGCAGAGTCGTCCAAGTCCAGGAAGCGCATGTCCGCGCACTTGGTGGGTCTGGACACTCGGGCCTCATCTGCATTTAGGGACGCCCTAAGCCTTTCGGCCAGAGCGTCAGCGGTCGGGCCGCTAGCCGCACCGGGGACCTCCAGCATCCGGGCCCCAGTCGCGGTGACCTTTACTCGGATGCCATTGGCGACGCCGAGCTCCTCGAGGTTCACCGCCGCCCTCGCCTTGGCGAGCACCTCGCGGTAGGACACGCCCTTCTTTTCCGCTTCCGGCTGTAGTGTGATTACTACAGCTGCGGACTTCGGGGCACGGAGCCTAGCCGCGACGCTTCGCTCCTTGCGCTGCTGCCGCCTCTCTTTTCTTTTGGCCGCCCTTGCTGCTTTACCCGCCTTCCTAATCTCCCCGGCTACCTGCCATTCGGCATCGGCCGGATTAGATTTAGAAGGTGGGGGCGGCTGACTCACCGCCAGGGCTGGAGCCCTGACATGTACCGGCATGGCCCCGCTTTTTGACTGCCCCGACGATCCCGGTTTGGTCGTGGCAGCCGTGGCGGTTGCAGCCGCGGCGGTGGTAGCCGCAGCAGTGGCAGTCGCGGTGGTGGCAGATGCGGCGGTGGCATACGAGGTTGCCTTCCGCTGGGCCGAGGCCGGCCGGCTCGCTGCTAGCGGGGGGCGCAGGACAATGGCCTCCAGGGCAGAAAACCGACTCTGGAAGGCAGCCAGCTCCTGCCACACCAGGGTCAGTACCCGGTGCTCAGCAGGCACGGGCTCGCCCTGCCCATGCCGCGCCCCCCGCTGTGGTACCTCCCGGGGGGCAGCTCCTTGGAGCCGAGCCAGATCCGCTCGAAGCTCCTCATTCTCCTTTCGGAGAAGTCTGTGAAGCCTGACCAGCCTTTGACCACGACCTTTTTCGCACGTTCTTGTCATACGTGATCCACTTTTCACCACCAGTTATCAGCTTCTTCAAAAATAGTTCAGTTTCATTACGTCGTAATAAAGAATCACAAATGAGTACACGGTTCATTAGGTTTCTTTCAGTGAGCTCGTGAGGTACCCAAATGTCGAGCTTTTTTGTGTACTCAGTTTTTTCTAATGCGCCAAAACTGTTTTGTGGTCAATTTCCAGTTCTTCAGCTACGTCGTAACTACTGATATGCCGATCTTGCTCCACTTTTTCAAAAATGGCATCCATTTTCATTCATTCATTTAGCATACCTGTTGTTTGGTGTCATTACAACTCAAAAACCCCACTATCTTTATGAAAAGCTAACTTGGAAACAAAACTACCTTAAAAATAGGCTTCGCTCAATGGTTAGCCCACTGTTGGTGCCAAGGCACAAGACTGCAGCTTTCAGGGGATGTTTCAAGTACGCAGCCACACGCTGTTGGAATGATCTCCCACCACCTATGCGACGCCTGAAAACAATACAATCCTTCAAATTCCAACACAAAAAGTTACTCATTCAAGGACAAATTTCTCTCTAGGATTGATTCACTGTACCTACCTCAGGTGTCATGGCCTGCGAGCGTTGGTTTGGGATCTTCCGGAGCGTGGGCTGCTTAGAATACACTCTTCTGATAGTGGGGCTACATTGATGTCTGTGTTGCGTCACTTCAGTCATCCTCATTGCTTAGGAACGCCATCTTATTTTTCTGAAATTCACGGTTAAACATAATTAATTCTGACACCCTATGGTTTGTTTGGTAATTCTTTATTTAAAATATATCTTATCATATATAATTAATTTATAATCAATCTAATTTCATTTATGTAAAAGTAATATAATTTCATTTTAATCATGAACCCTTAGGTACCTATAATGTAATTCACACTTACCATTTAATTTGTCATCTAGCTGAGGTTGATCTCTGAGTCGCCGAGTTTTTTATTTTATTTTGTTATAAAATCTATATTTTTAACACAAACTCACACAATCACACAAAAACATCATTGTTACATAATCCCATCATACAATAAAATTATATAATGTGCTGCGCCATGTTATATAATTATCCGACAAAACAAACAACGGCAGCTAAAATATTTCTGACAGCTGCGCCGCGCGCACGGCACAGATAATGCATCCGTCCACAGCGCCGGCGTCGGAGTCGGTGGGTGCTAGCGCTGACGGAACGCAATGTATGTACTCAACTTCTATACCTATTATATTTACATAAACTTTGAAAATATTCAATAATCTTATTTATCTAATTTTAATTGGCATTTTTACTTCCACTGCATGATGCACCGGTCGACGTCATTACGTCAACGCCGGCTGTCGCTGAAAACCAGCGCTGAGGCTCTGTCTCGTATGGGGTCGCGGCATTATGCTGAGCGACGGCCGTTTTGCGTGAATGTGGCGCATATTTTCCCCAAACTTGTTTTTAATTGTTTTATTTTGTTATTTTATTTCTTTGCGCCATGTTTATCGCAAATAAACGTATTTTCTTTCTTTCTTTCTTTCTATTTTATCCGTAATAGGGCGACCAGAGCGACGTGCATCTTTGACATCAAAATTTTCGGATTGAAAACGCTTAAACTAAATTTGTGCTACTCTCACAGACACTACACTAGGTCCATAAACATCGCAAATTTTTTTCGCGGCTTGCGTTGCGTTTTTACCTTTTTTGTAGTAAAATTTTAAAATGTATCGAATTTCTTCATTACTTGACGGTACGAAAAACAAATGAAAATCACACATTTTCCTAATTTGAATTTGGAATTATGTTCTTTAAAATTTAAACTTTCAATGATACCAAAACCAGCCAGATACAAATAGTATAGCCAAAGAGATTTTATTACAAGTTCATACATACTATAATGCGAAAAGACTTTTTCCCCAACCTAATAATACGACGTCGTTGCCATCTTGTGTAAAACCTGGATGAGCCTGGTGCAAACAGAAAGAGGTCATTCAGCAACGGGTGAAGTCAGACTGTATAAGACGATCAAATCTGTATTTCTGAAAATCAATGATTTCTAAAGAACAGAAACAAATGAAAACTAGCCCAGCTTCTATCTAAAGTTTGCTCTCTACACCGCAATGCCTATAGATAATATCTGAATAGAACTCCATTTCACCCTCATAAAGTACAAGACCGAAATTAAACACCTAAATAAAGGGTTTAAGAATGTGTACAGCAATGAAGCTTGACAAAAATGTGCTCATCTCACGTTATAGTCAGCATAATAAACTACATCCCTTTCGGATAACGAGTGAGAACTTAATAGAATTGCGGGAAGAATGCGTGAGTGCCTCGGAATGCCTATCGTAGACGGTACCATAGAATAAAAGAGAAATGAAAGGGAAACTACGGTTACGAACGCACCTTTTTTTGCCTACAGTTTTGGGAATGTCAATGGCCTGTCTGTTCACGTTTAATGTGTGTGGTTTATTTTTGACTAGGCTGAGCCAAACTTGTTACGAAGCACGTAACTGCTAGGTGCACACGACGGATAATAATAATAATAAAGAATTCGTCTTATCCATCCACCTATAATTACGGCTCTAGCTGGTTTACGAAGCTCCCTCGTGTAAGACAACATCTGATATTTTTTGAAATTCCAATCAATGCTCTTAGCCAAAGCAAAGGATTTGTATTTCTATCTGGAGAAGCGAGTAACGTCCAACTTGATTATTGGTATGACATTGAGTCAGTTTTTGAGCCGAAAACAGGATGCAGGGTTATTGAATCCCCGTTGTCCATCATATGTTTAGGATCACGATGTAAAAGGGTCAAGTCGTGTACTCTTCGACCTGAAGCCAGCAACAGTATAGTGGCAGTACGCCTAGAAACCTCATATACGTTTTGCAAATTTGGATCTGTATTTTTAAAAATTGAATTATTATTATTGCATCCCAAATTGGCAATTTCTGTGGGATTGGTCTAGCTAATGATACAGCTTTTAAAATATGTCTAACTAAGTGATTGGTTGATGAAACCTTAATATCGCAAAGAGTTCCACAAAACTGATGCCTTATAACTGATTTATGAACCAGAATAGTACGGTATGCTAATCGGTCTTCAAGAAAAAGTTTTTCTAAATACTGGGCTACATTGGCAGGTGCTGGACAGTGACAGTTTAGGTTATTACGATTACACCACCGCACCCATTTGCTCCAAATAGCAGTATAAGTTTTGAGCGTAGAAGCTCTCCAACAAGTTGACAAAAGCTGCTTTTCCTCACCTGACCTGTTTTGTGTTAGGGAGTCCCAGCCGAAATGAGCCAGGCTTCCCGCTGTAAGCTGAGAACTTGAGCTGGGGAATGCCCAGTCATTGTGTCCACCAATTATGTTTTTAGGTCTTTGATATTCATGGGACGTGCCCTAGCACGTTCCATGAAAATCAGAGTCAACTACTAATCAACTACTAACAGTGCCTGTACAAAAAAAGTAGATACATGAGTTTCACTTCTCATAATCATCGGTCTAGCCTTTTCCCCAACTAGGTACATACATTGGGGTTGGCTTCTAGTCCAACCGGATGCAGCTGAATACTAGTATTTTACACAAAGCGACTGCATATCTCACCTCCACAGCCCAGTTACAAGATAATATAATATAATATAATATAATAATATAATAACCTGGGACATTTCACACACGGTCATCTGATCCCAAACTAACCAGAGCTTGTACTATGGAAACCAGGTAACTGATATACTACATACACTACTTTTTTTTGTAAATACATACTTATATAGATAATTACACCCAGACACAGGACAAACAGACATGTTCATGCACACAAATGTTTGTCCTGGATGGGAATCGAAACCACGACCTGCGGCATGATAGGCGGTATCTTAACCCACCACGCCAGCTGGCCTGTCAAGATAATGCGATATCATCATCTGCCTAGCCTTTTCCCAACTATGTTGGGGTCGGCTTCCAGTCTAACCGGATACAGCTGAATACCAGTATTTTACATGGAGCGACTGCCTATCTCACCCCCACAACCCAGTTATTGGGTAATACGATACCCCTTGGTAAGACTGGTTGTCAGACTTTCGGGCTTCTGACGACCCGTAACGACTGTCAAAGATCAACGAATGACAGCCGGGACCAACGGCTTAACGTGCTTTCCGAGGCACGGCGGAGTCTCGGTATGTAAAGATGGTCACCCATCTACGGACCAACCGCGGCAAGCGTAGCTTAACCTGATGGATCGACCCGTACGGCTATTATTACTCAAGATAATGCGATATATACAATACAAATACCCCTTGGTAAGACATGAGTTTCGCTTCTATACGGTTTTATTAATCTTTGACGGTACCGTCAGCCAAATAACTTGTTTAATAGAACTTGTTGTCAAGTTATTTGTTGAGTCAATTTCATTTATTCGTGTTCTGTAAAGTTTTGTATAAGTATGTTTAGTTACACAATTAATGTTTTGAGGACTCATTTGGTGTAATGCACAATTTAATTTGATTCTGTAATGTACTATGGTTGGGTGGGGTATAGTACTTTCTAGCCCAGAGGAAACTCAACATTATCTTTTATCTATAAGGGTAAGAAATATTAGATTTAGTTGCAAATGTTGTTGTTGGGTTTTCTTATTGTATAAAAGTGTTTTCTATTGTCCATTAGAGTATACGTAGTATAGTTAGGTTTTATATATGTGAATTATTATTGTTATAACATTGGATGTGTCCTGAACAGAACTCTACTTAAACGATGTTCCATATCTTAGAAACAAATAAATCAATGGAATAATCTTTCTCATCAATGGAATTACAAGAACACGCCATATTGAAATAATACATACACCGTGTTAGTTACACAACAAACAATAATTTAATCTATTGAAATATTATATTATTATAAAGTACCTACTCTATCCGCTAATTACACGTGGGATGAAATTCATCCCATTTTTTTAATTTAAGTAGTGGTTCGTGGGAGTAAAGTCATCCCACGCAAATCTGCTTTTGGTTTGAATTGAAAATGAAATCAAGTCATACTTTCAAACGAAACGTACATTAATTACTATAAATCCCTATTCACTAGCATTCTAAGAAACATTCAACGGTCACAAAATTCCAAGAAGCTACGATGCAAATCGGTTTTGTTTACAAGAATACCGCGGGTGGGGCGCTCAACGGTTTTCCCCGCGCGCGAGTGAGCACAGCGGTTCAGCACAGCGGCTATTGCAGTTTACATAAAATAATTCAGTAAGGATTAAAAACAATAAGACCTATAAAATATGAGCATATGTGAGTGTAGTTAATTAATTATTATTAATGGCCAGTGTTCGGTACAGCCGCTTTTTGGCTCTATGCCCAAACTTTAACTAGTACCAGTTCTACTGTTACCATTTAAACTCATAAATAAATGCCATTAAAATCTATCGTAAACAATTATTTGTAGATTTTTCTCTATTCAGTTGCAGTTTGTGTGATTAAAAATAAAGCTATCATTAAAATAATCTTGCTTGATTACATATTATCATGTAGGTACAAAACGCACTATCAAATACGTCATGATATTATATATTATGACACGGTATGCAATAGTCTCTAATAAAAAATAAATAAATAGAAGTTAGGCAGAAGTGTAGTTGGGAAAAGGCTAGACTTGATTGAGATACAAGGAATTATTAAAAAAAAAATAAAGTAAAACCAAAATACCGTTACTACACCCTTAGGGTGGGTATACACATGCCTGTAACTTGCATAATAGTATGCAAGTAGCTTGCATGCCGTGTGCCATAACAACTTCTGATTGGTGAGTGTCACAATGGCTTGTCAACTCATGTGTATTCCCCGCTCTTAAGAACATTTTGAAGCTTCAAAAAGTCCTAACAAAGCCTAGAATTATATCACCCACAAACTAACATACGATTGAAGTTATACAATTTAACCAAATTATGTCCCAGGTAAACCTATATATCGGTGTAAAGATGTTCTGAACTCGTCTACATTTTAAAGTAACGTTGTGGTGTCCATATTTTTGGTATTTCGTTTTATTCGCGACGCATATCTGCCGATCTATTTTTTAATAAATCTCACCCTGAAAACTTAGGTGAAGCGAACTTGAAGTGAGCTGTCATTCCACCTGATGCTACAGATTACACACACTACTGACAGCTCATTTTACTTAAGTTTTCACCATGAGATTTTAACAGAATAGGACTGCTCGTGTGTGATATACCCAGGTCCTTAGGCACCTAACCCTAAATAACTATTGATTCGACGATGTGTAAAGAGAGAGATGGGTACCTACTTAAAAGCATAGAAAGACAAATAATAAGTACTTCAAATATGTTGATAAGGTTTGTTGATGTTTGTTATATATTTATTGTAGTTTTTGTCAAGCGTAAAAATCGTTAAAGCGTAAAAATGGTAAAATCCAAGCGTAAAAATCTGTTGTGAATATGAATCCGGAAAAAAAACTTAGGTAAATTTTCCAACGTTGCCACGTGCCTACCAGTATTTTAGGCTTGCCTGAACTAAAATAATTGTTTTTTATACATACATTTTAAATCGCAATAAAGTACCTACTCCATAGGTACAATCTGATATCGATTTTCACTTTGAACTATTGGGTAAAACCTACGGGAAATCAGAAAGTGTATGTCTTTTTCAGTGTCCCTTCCCGGATTTTCTCCCAAATTCTCACCATAAATCCTTTTAGCTAATCGTCTTTCACGCATCCCTTTACATGGCAGGACTGCGGAAGTATACCTTTATCAACCCGTGTCAGCGAATCTTCTTAACTTTAATATTCTTACGGAATATTTGAACAATTCGCACTAATATTATTTTAGAGTTCATATTTTTGTCATTGGTGTAGGTATTTATTCAGCATCGACATCAACCTTTTTTTTTTTGTGGATGGGAAATCATCAAATAACTTCTCCCTCTCTGGGTGGAGCGGAAGGGCGTGTCAGACTTTTACTGACTAAAACCCACCCGTGTTCCTTCAGTTGCCTATGCCATGGCCACGGTATCTTTTTCAAACAACCCGACCCCAGCGGCATCGGCCCTATTGGACCCCATCTTTTGCTGACATCTCTTTGAGGCGCGCGTGGAACACAACGCGCCGTCGACCCGGGCCTGGTCCTCACCGGAAGGCGAGCTACCCACTACATCGACATCAACCTAAAGACCTAAAAAAAGTCTAGGTTGATAAACATAAATAAGAGGCTTACCAAGGAGCACTGGACCAACATAAGGTCCTTTGTCGTCAGGAAGCTCAACAAAAAGCTACTGAATCTACCAAAAATAATTTTTCCTAAAATTTGCCTATTTGATTTCATCGGAAAGCTTTAAATATTGCTGAATCTACAAAGTATTAAGTTTCTTCTCAATAAGGCTATTGTTTTGTGAGAGACGGTTGGCAAAACTTTGTGAAGCAGAGTATACACAATTAGAAGTTCTTTTGGCCCGATAAAATAATATCAACGAAGGCTTTTGTTACGGGCATAGAAAACAATCAGGCTCGTGGGCAAATAATAACAGCCGCACGGGTTGATCGAAGGTTAAGCTACGCTTGCCGCGGTCAGTTCGTAGATGAGTGACCGTCCACTACATATCAAGATCCCTCCGTACCTCGGAAAGCACGTTAAGCCTTTGGTCATTGCGGGTAGTCTTCTGCCCAAAAGTCTGTCAACCAATCTCACCAAGGGGTGTCGTAGAAGTCAGATAGGCCGTCGCTTCATGTAAGATACTGGTATTCAGCAGCATCCAGTTAGACTGGAAACTGACCCCAACACAGTTGAGAAAAGGCTAGGCAGATTGTATGTAGTGTATCAGTTATCTGGTTTCCATAGTACAAGCTCTGCTTAGTTTGGGATCAGATGACCGTGTGTGAATAATGTCGCAGGATATTATGATATTTCTTGACTTTCCCTGTTCGCCTAGTTATCTAGCCCCCCATTTTCAATACATTTGCGTCAACCAAAATAAAAATCTACGTTCATCTCACAATCGTATTCTTCAATGTCCCACTCACCGGACAGACTTCATTCACTCTTCCTTCTTCGTTCAGTCTATCTCTCTGTGGATATATCTTTCCTGGGGGAATGCGCTCCCCCGGGAAATCAGGATGGCAACCAACCGATTATCCTTTAAAGTTAAAGTTCGCGATCACATTCGCAAGAAGCTGGCAGTATCATCACGGACGGTAATGTTTCCCAATGGTTTGTCTTATTTGTTTTAGTATATTTCTTTGTGTTTATATTTATATATAATTAGGTGTATATATTATTTTTATATGGATATCTTATTATTCCTCATTTCTCGCTATTGCACCTACCACTGTTTGTCTCTGCATCACCCAAAGGTCGACTGGAAGAAAAAGCCTACGGTATTAAGTCCGCCTCTGTACATTTTGTGTGCTTGAAGTATTAAATAAAAATAAATAAAATTATTATATTATTGATAGAAAGCATTCAACACAGCAGCACGATAAACATATAAATAAAATGAGACCACAGTTTACAAAACAAGTCCTGAAAGCACCCATCTAAATATCATGGAAGCCCTACCTCGAACATGCGGAGGGTAGTCGAAACAAGTGGCGTGGTACATTCATTACACCCGGCAAACAAAGTTCGTACCGCGGGTGGAAAACTTACATGGCTGTTTTCAGCGCTTTAATTAATTGCCACGAGTATATTTTTGTATGTAAATTATGTACAAGTAGGTAATGACATTATTTTTGTACTGAGGTTAGTAGGAGCGTGTTGTTTTGAGAGTTGTTGAGAACTTTCCAGTTTAAAACTACGAGGTGTAATGACGAAGTTATATTTTGGGATGGCAAGCTATTATATACATTTTTTGAGTGTTGACATATGTGGTAAAAAAACATGATGTAATTTTGACAGACTGCAAGGTAAAAAATTTTGTTGCCTTCTAAAAAATTTTGATCAATGATGTCTATCTTTGAATCGGTTTCCCATATAAAATAAAAAAAAACCTTCAAAAATATTTTTGTAATTTAAAACTTTTAATTTCGTGTTGAGTTGGAACAAAGTCTGCAAACTCCGTCTTCATGTTCATCTTGGCATGATGAAACATTTCAGTCACTGTATAATTCCTTTACGTACTTTCACTAATACCTTTGCTTGGTACTGTTGGTTCGTTATACAACTATTCCCCCGACAATGATAATAATCTTAACACAATAAAGTCTCTTTGTATAACGAGCATGTTTTTTGATGAAATTAAACCAAAAATCTCGCTTCGTTAAATTATTTCGGAACCGTTGTCCCATATGAGCGTAAAGCTAAGTATAAAGTAGAGCATTTTTATATTGAGTCATTGTAGACAAGGCGGTCTCATCAAGTCTGGTGTCAAAATTGAATATCGAAACATTTTTTCACATATTGCCTATTTAGAGACGTGACACGTTATCATTGTGTAGTGCAACGGTTAGTACAAGTTGTAGTTAAATGAATTTTAAAATTATAAAATAACATACTAAAAATTAAAAAAGAAAATGCATTCTGCAAACAAAATATCAGATTATTCACTAAGGGGACAAAGCAATGTCTTACTTCACGGGCGCTATATTGAATCCCGAACGCAACGAATAATTCTAGGGCTCCCGAGCGGAGCGAGGCTGCTCTGTGTTAACTCGTGAGCGAAGCGAGGCAGTTAAGACTAGAATCCTAAGTGCAGCGAGGGATTAAATATAAGTAGTGCTCAAGACGAAGGAGAATCCCCGAGGAGAATACTCTACTTTTCACACCGACTGCGAGGTAATTATAACCAATTCGATTTGCTAATTAGTATCTAGTTTAGGAAACCATCTCTATTCATTAACATGATGTTGTAAAATACTAAAACAAAAAAAAAAACCGGCCAAGTGCGAGTCGGACACGCACACGAAGGGTTCCGTACCACCGTACAATATTTACACTACTTATAAAAAAAAAATTGGTTATAAAAACACGTTCCTTTTATGGGGACCCCGAAGAATATTATTCATCTTAAATTTTAACAATCACAAACATACCTTTTTGTTTCAAAATGATACTGTGAATAGCAATGTTATTTTTTATAGTTGTAGAAAATCGACCATATTTAAACAAAATACCTAATGGATTGGTGTTGTCAGTATTTTTTCCTTAAATACAATAAATGGTACATGATATACAGAAGTTTCAAATTCCTAACATGTTCAGTTATTGAGATAGAGCTCGTACAAAAATGGTCTAAAACTGACTACTTTTATGGCCCCCTATTTCTTCATTTTTGAAGATAAGAAAAAATAAAAATTATATTTGTGACAATGACACCCCACATGCCAGGGAAAGAAAAAGCAAAATCAAAAGTTTATTGTATATTTATTTTATTTTTATTATTTGTTGGCAATAGAAATACACAATCTGTGAAAATTTCAGCTGTCTACATATTACGGTTCATGAGATACAGCCCGTTGACAGACAGACGGACAGCGGAGGCTTAGTAATAGGGTTCCGTTTGGCACCGTTCGGGTACAGATCCCTAAAAACGTACCGCGACTAGATTGTATGTCATGTGTAACGTCCACCCACCTCATCGCTTATCGCCACTCTGTATACATTCAACTTAACACAACCTCTTTTTATGACATCATGATGGTGAATGTTGATCCAAAGATCTATGGTAACTTACATAAACAAATCTGCAGATGATACATGCGCTTATTATAACAATAGGTGTATAATAAGCGCAGTGCTACAATATAATATATTTAAAAAAATATAAAGATTACCGTGCCCAAGTAAATATATACTTACATTGAGTCAAATGCAAGTAACAATGCGACAGAAGGCGTGATTCATATATTTAATACCAACATAATTATTATGATTTCTGATTTTGTCGCAACGCGTTTGTTAGCGACTGCCTCTCACGTAGGACTGAGGGGACTTCAGCAGTACCTTATGACTTTATTACCTTTTCGCTAATTTTCTCCGAACTTTGTGTACGTGAGCAGTTTGTAAAGCATCCAATGTAAATGCCATGCATTAAGCAGCATGAGCATCTTTTTGAAACACTAAACGCGTTAGCTGGGTCGTAACGAGGGGAATTTATAAACGTCTTTCGTGTCTCGAAATTTGCTGCAATATTTAGGAATTTTAAAAAGAAACTCGTGACATTATTTCTAAGGACTAAGGAGCAATTCAGAATTGCTGCCGCTCGCTCTCGTAGGATAGGCAGGGACGCGTCGGCAGTTACATTTTTCTTATGTATCTTTGAACCCACCATGCAGCTGGCAGTATCTGGTGGATCTGAACATCCTCGAGGGATTACCCTCGAGGATGCTCAGGTATGTATTAACATACTACATACAAAACTACTACACACTACATATAAAACTGTGTTCAGAAAATTCAAAGTCTTATAGTATCGGCAAATTTATTGCAGCTGTGTCCACTCTTAAATATTGCATTTTTTCTGCACTACTAAGTTCATACTGGCTCGGTTTACATAGAAAAACAATAGGAACATTTTATTTTCATCAGAACAGACAGCCAATGCGAAATGTTACCAGTTCGCAGTGGAACTCGAACGGAGTTTATGGCGAATATATTTACGGAATACTGCTTTAATATTGGATCCCGTGTTTAGTATTCAACAGACTAGGAATTGGGATGTTTCAATGAAATCAGATTTCAATCTATAAACTGCTTCTTTTATACAGCTGTACTACAGAATCCTTTCAGTTGAAAACATTTTATGATTTAAACGTAAACAGTTATAAAACGTCAAGACTACAATCAAAAATACAATCTCCAATCGTAGACATGCGCTATGGAAATGAACAGACAAGATCTAACGAAAAAAGCCGAATGAAAAAAGAACAGGAAAAATCTTCACAAATAGTTATAATGCGAAATGCTGTCTTCCTGTATAACTAATAAAACATAGTTGGAAAACTACAGGAGCCATGAATACTATTAGTATTTGAAGAACACTAAACGCTGATAAAGCTACGAGTGCTAGCTGTACCCTTAGCAACCCGTACATCTGCGTGTAAAGTATACACGTGCCTGCATTATCATAGCATTATCAGTATCATTATTAATAGCTCTTGTTATCGCTGCGCAAACAGAATCTGAAAGACTCATTTTAAAACTCGTTGTTCCATCTTTATAGAGGAGCCTGTGGCTAAGTAATAACAGCTGCGCGTTAAGCCGCGGTTGGTCCGTGGATGGGTGACTATCTTTACATACCAAGACAGGGGTCTTGGTATGTAAAGATACCCGTGCCTCGAAAAGCACGTAAAGCCGTTAGCCCCGGCTGTTATTCGTGGATCTTTGACAGTCGTTACGGTTCGTCAGAAGCCTGAAAGTCTGACAACCAGTCTTATCAAGGGGTATCGTTATACCCAGTAACTGGGTTGTGGATGTCAGATAGGCAGTCCCTTCATGTAAAATACTGGTATTCAGCTGTAGGTATCCGGTTAGACTGGAAGCCGACCCCAACATAGTTGGGAAAAGGCTAGGTAGATGATGTTCCATCTTTATAGTCGGTAATGATAACTGAGTGAGCTATATTAGTACCTAGTATAATTTTAGGGGCTTATCATGTATTTAATATAACTTATATGTCTGTTTTCCGTAGTACGTATGAGTATTTACCAGTAGTCGCAAAATATTGTGGAATCCAATTTGTTAAGCAATAATCAACTTATGCAGGCACCCCTGTTGAGGGAAAATTGCCTTGACAATTTTAATCATTATTTTTAATCAACATGGAGGTTTGTCTCCAACACTTTCAATAATACTGAATGAACATCCACGGAATAGATAAATTTGCTTAAATTGATATGACAATGTAACTATGAGCATAGATAGAAGGATGACTTACTTTATACATCACAAAGTAAGATCCTGCTGCTGATACCCTTGATACTATAAACGTTATACCTACTTCCATAAAGGAATAGATTTACTTTATATCGTTAAGAATATAAACTTTAACATCAGAATGTTCCGGATAACGTCTCCAATAAGAACTCGAAAACAAGCAACTAGGTAAATAAGTTGCGATACAGGAAGACAATATCAGATTGCACGGTGCAGTATATTGCCATCGATGCATACGCTATAAATTCACGATTCAGCGCTTCTCTGCAGTGTTCCTGCTATTTTGCTAGAGTTGTTTACTTTGATAGTAGTTTTACATGGAATTGTGTGTAGCAACTATCTAGCAAGAAATCGTGAGTTAATATAAAATCGTCGTGGAAAATATGCATTATTGTATTAAAGGAATGTTTCAAAATGGGCCAGGTCTGTGTACACTACTTTAAAAAAAAAAGAGAAGAATTCGGGAAAAATACAGATAATTAATTTAAATGTATACTGTTGTGGTAAGGAATTGATATTTATAAATTATTTTTATCGACTTTCAACATGGCGTCTCACCGATTTAGTTACTCTATACATAAAAACAATGACAGTAAACCATAGATCGACCATTGACCATAGATAGAGGACTGTCAGCTATCACAACAGAGTCACTTCAGTCCTCTTCTTGAGTATTAAACATGTCAAACGTCATTAATCAATCAAAATGACAGCTTACCGCCATGACGGGTTTTAGTTGTGTGTTGCAATTTCAAGTGTAATTAGTGGTACCAGCAAACAAAGCCATTTTAAAGTAATTGGACAGTTGAGAACTGTTTTAAATGTATTTCCCTATTTTTATGTATAGTGTACACCTACCTGGCCCAAGATCCATACATTTTGGAACATCTTCTTTATCTATAAACTGTCTCAGAAAATAGAAAAGGGACATAAATTTTATTGTAACAGTAAGATAACATTCTGCTACCAACCGCTATGTAAGTTAACCGCTATTAAAGTTCCCAAAAATTTGTTCTTCTGCCTGCGAAGATCCCACATCACTTAGGATCGACGCTTTGTTTTTCTCATCTATTCCTTTCTGTCAACCGTCACCTTATTATTATAATAACAATTTTATTTCAGGGAACATCCATAATTTGTTAAAAAACATGAACCTTAATAACTATGTTAGTAAACATGCAGGTCGGACAAATAATGAACGAGCGAATTTATGATTATTATTAAAAACTAAATTATAATCCACTCCCTTGTCTGATCATCATTTCTCAAATAATCCATCCTATTCTTTGGTCTCCCTCTCCACTTCCATCCATCAGCATTTACAATTATCACACTTTTAGTCGTACATTATTATGTTTCATCTCTCCTCATCACAATGTCTATACCAAGACAAAAGATTTTGATTATCAACTGGTCTATTTTTAAAAGTTTTATCCACATATGGTACGTATCTACGTCATATATCCCAGACCGAACTTGGCTCGCCACAACTATGCGTCTTCCTGACCTCAACCTTTATTATATTTAGATAAGGGCTGTGCGTGGCCCGGTGTTCTTGGCATTCAAATTTTGTAAGATGAATAAGTGGACTCAATTTGTTAAGAAACAAAACAGAATCCATTTATGCATTTCGTTTTAAAAGTACCTAAATGCTTTCGAAACTCTAGTAGGTATTTGATGTACTCATTTCACCGAAATTAGTTGATGATTCATGGGAACAAGACATGGTCAAGTATCTTGAAAGATGGTCATGACTGAGATTTGTTTTATTAGGTACCAACTTCTGCCCGCGGCTTCGCCCACGTGGATGTCGGAAATTATCTCACGGAGACGTGCTACCGGGATGAAATTATCCTATGTCCTAATCCAGTTCATGGCTTATCCGTATACCTATCATCCAAATCCAGACGTTAAAGCGTGAAAAGGTAACAGACAGACAGATAATAAATTCAAATAATCTTTTTTTAACTAAACTGATTTTTAAGATTCTAAATGTATATAAATAAATAATAATAAAATTCAAATAATCTTTTTTTAACTAAACTGATTTTTAAGATTCTAAATGTATATAAATAAATAATAATAAAATATTTTTTTTTTTAATTTTAATATTAATTTGAAACCATGAACCATTAATTTGAAATACTCTACCCTCATATTAGCCGAGTTATTTTATAACTTTAAATTGTAATAATAATATTAAAATAAATATTGCCTCAAGATAGGTGTGAATTTTAAAATCATCCCCTATTTATTCTTTTGAGACAAAAGTACTTAGCCTATGCCTCCCCAGCGTGACACAAATTTTATCGAAATCCGTTCAGCAGTTTAGGCGTCTTCTTCTTAGCGTGTCAATGGAAAAATAACTCGAGTAAAAAGAAAATACTTGTACAGTTTTTTAAATTTGTTTGGCACAAAATTCAGCAACTAAAATACCGTTCGCTGAATAATGATTATGGTTTAGGCGTGAAAGGTAACATGCATACAAACAGACAGAGTTACTTGCGAATTTATAATAATACTAGCTTTTGCTCGCGTAAAGGTCTGAAATTATTCCATAGGACCGTACTACCGGGATTCAAATGATCCATTGTCCTTACCCAGGTCATGGCCTATCCGTATGCCTTTCATATAAATCTGTTTAGCCGTTACGGCACGACAGACAGGCAGACAATAAATTAAAATAATCTGTTGTAGGGTTCCGTACCTCAAAATGAAAAATTGGAATTCTTATAACCCTTTTTCTCAGGTATCAAGATACCGCGTGGAAGTATCAAATTGAAATAGATATCAAAAACTTAAATCTACGGGACGGGAGGGGTGTCGGTACAGAAGCTGTAAAGAAAATCAAAGTTCCAAGACAAAGCAATAAAAAATACGGCCATTTATGCTGCAAATTTGACACTCGTAAATAAACCAAAGCCGAAATAAATATGGTACTTCAATATGGTACTTCCCGATGACCTAGCATGAAGTTTAGCTAGAAGCAAGGTCTTATAATTCAAGTCAATCAATCTGCCTAGCCTTTTCCCAACTATGTTGGGGTCGGCTTCCAGTCTAACCGGATGCAGCTGAATACCAGTATTTTACATGGAGCGACTGCCTATCTGACCTCCACAACCCAGTTACTGGGTAATACGATACCCCTTGGTAAGACTGGTTGTCAGACTTTCGGGCTTCTGACGACACGTAACGACTGTCAAAGATCCACGAATGACAGCCGGGACCAACGGCTTAACGTGCTTTCCGAGGCACGGAGGAGTCTCGTTATGTAAAGATGGTCACCCATCCACAGACCAACCCTGGCAAGCGTAGCTTAACCTGATGGATCGACCCTGTGCGGCTGTTATTACTTAGCCACGAGCTCCTTATAATTCAAGTAATTAATAAAATAAAATAAAAATATTTTATTTCAGACATGACATCCATAATTTTGTTAGTATTACATGCGACTTATAAACTATGTTAGTAACAGACACACAGATATATTTGTAATGAGAAAAATCCGAAAATTGGTAATTTATAGTTATATATCAACCTTTGTTTTTGCATTTCCGCTTATAGGCAAATTATGCGCTTATTCATTTTAACAAGCTGTCCTTTATTCAGAATTATTAGTTGAATACCTGGTTATTTCGATGGTGTACATAATACAGAGTATTCTATTCTATTACCTACATAAATTGATAATAATATTTCATAAAATTAATTGGCCTACCAATTTAATAGATACTTCTATCTTCGTAAAGTTCCATCATTATTATGTAAGCTACTCAGTTCGAAATGAATAATATTTACGCTTAGTAGAGTTCGCGCATCAAGGTCAGGTTCACAACGTGTTACTGTTAAGTAAATATGTACCCATGTTATTTTATTAAACCAAAATTTGACGCACCAAAGATATTTAAAATGTTACGGTATGTTAAATTGTGTAGTAAGAACAAAATTTGATGATTTTTTTTTTACCGTCTTGAAAAAAATTGGGTACAATAAGTGAACGGAGTAGAAGCCATATCAAGTTTTTTTTTTGTTTTTCTTTCAATAGCTTAGACCCATTTTGCTCTATCAATATACACCACATTTGAAGTAAACTAGAACAATAAAAATTGAAATTTTGAAAAAACTTTATAGATCGTTAAAAAATATCGAAATTTTAATCATACCGAATTTTTTTTATTTGAATTTCTATTTGAAATATCGAAATTTTTGATTTGTATTCACGCACTACGCAGGGTGCGTAGGGCGTATGATTACAAACAAAAATAAAAAAAACAAAAAGACTAGGTATGCCATAGGCTTCTACTCCTTTCACCTATTATGCCCTATTTTTTTCAAGACGAAAAAATCACCCAGTATAAACAAAACTAAAAACCAATAGAAATGAAGTCCGTTAAAAACAATCCAGAAACATGAGTGGAAAATCCGAGAATAGATTATATGGTTGATTATTCCATATTTATTAGAAGGCATTCTTTACCGATCTCTTTTACTTACTCCACATTGTAATACACGCAGAAATATTCTGCATGTACGCGAATTGTATTAATTAAAGGGTGTCGAGAATCTTATCACAAATTGAATTTCCGTACGAAGGGACTAAACACATCTATGTATTGTTATGTTTCTGGTGAGTACTATGCAAAGACCGGTTCAGTGACTACGAGAAGCAGGTAAACCGTATTGCGCGGATTCAGATAATTTAGTTCGTTTATAATTCGTAAGGATAAGTTCGGTTAAGGATCGATAAAAACAGTTCGGTGTGATACTCGTAAAACGTAGTTATTAAAACGGAGTTAATGCGTGGTTGTGTTATAGTTTTGTCACGGCGAAATCGTCGCTACAGTCAGAGAAATAAATTATTAAGCGTTTATGTAGGGTGCCAATTGCACCCTACATAAATTTGCCGTGTTATAGCCATTTCATACAACTATCACAGAATGACAGTTATAATTTGAATATACGGAAAATTTGAGTTGGTAGTCAATTTGCTTAACAATTCCCTGATCTTAACCTACTTGTTTTTCTCCGTACAAACGTTTTTGTCATGTTCTAAGCTGCTCCAATGTGCAATTCAACGTAACACCCAGAAACTATGATGACATTTAATTTAAGGGTGGCTTAGTTTGGCCTTCCTGAACGTAATAGGCTTCTCTACCAAATTAAACTTCGTGACTAGTAGGTATCTACAGGAATCTTTAAAAGATTATTGTATTTAATGTTATTGGATGTTTCCGTCTGGAATTTCTCTGATGTCGTTGGCAATAGAATCGCCCCCTATTACATGGGACTTAAACATAACTGGCGAAATGAGGGTGTAACATAGGTGCACATCTACTAACCGTGAAGTATACCAAAACGTGATGTTATATTTTATTGCATTCAATTTGGTCATAATATCAATACTGTCGATCGGATTTATAATACATAAAGACTGCTGAAATATTATAAGTTCGACTCGCAGACATTAATAAAACCCACACCAGATTAATTATTTATAATGGCGCATAGTATGTTGATTTGTGAACTGGACTGCATTTTTCAAGTTCTCATTATTTTTTTCAAACAACTCGATTGACCCTAGCCTGACCCTACCTAACAAAACACTTTTTAGCAAAAAATAAAACCGACTTCCAAAACAAAACACTACAAAGAGAAAAATAACTTTAATTTCGGTAGTCGGTGTCTTGGGTTTTGTATTTTCGTTTTTTTCCACCGATTTCCGAAATTAAAGTTATTTTTCTTTTTGTAGTGTTTTGTTTTGGAATTTGGTTATATTTTTTGCTAAAAAATTTTTATTTTTCACTTTTTAGTTGTGGAATCTACCCAACACAAATTCGAATACATAATTGAGCACAATAATTGTAGATATAGCCATGTAAATAACAGTGATAGGAAGTTATTAAAACACCATCACATCATCCACATAAAATAAGTGGGAAATATACGCATTATTGAAGCTAACTCAAAAACTCCCCAAGCAAAGTTAATAAAATTTATATGGGACCACCTCGGAAGTATACCCTATCAAACAAAAAAAGAATTTTCTAAATCGGTCCATCCGTCTTTGAGTAATCGCGTAACAAACATACAAAAAAAAAACATACAGACGAATTGAGAACCTCCTCCTTTTGGAAGTCGGTTAAAAATAGAAGTTAAGACGCAGACATATACCCATGGCCTTGAGTGGTTAGCTTGCGTGTTCTGTGCTGAGCTCACGCAATGCGTCGTACGTCCAGCGAGTAATAGCACACGCCCATCATGAAGAGCTGTCCCAAATTAGACGCATTATTATTTTATTATACATAAAGCAAAATGTATTATATTAAAACACGTATACTCAAAGATTAATAATTAAAATATCATTAAAATGGTGAAGGTTTAATAAAAAAAAATACGCTTAATAGTTTGTGTGTGATTCTCAGTTTTTATCCGCGTTAGACATAATATTACAAATTAATTACACTATGTAATATGAATATAATCTAAAATATTCTCATATCAAGTTATTAAAATAATGCTCAAATTAACATATTATATTTTTCCAAATCATTAACACTATTCGTTTAGACGTGATCTTCAGTTTAAAACCATTAAAAGTCGCTTATCGTCGCCTTAAATAACAAAATACAAATTCATTGTTTGATAATTAATTGAGCTTTTCATCACGTATTAGCAAACACATATCGTTAAGTCATCATCAGGATATTATCGTGAAAATAAAAAAAAATAATTTAAAAAACACGACATCAAAATGAAATTAGCTCAAAATTATGAAATAACTTTAATTTCGGAAGTCGGTGTCTTGGGATCTTTATTTTAGTTTTTTGCCATATATTATTATATTGTACGTGTCGAATTGATAACCTCCTTTTTTAAATCCGATTGATAATGACTTGTGCAATAAAGGCTTGGCCAAGTTCTCACAATAACTTATTTATTAGTTTACTTTTTACGGATACGGCTGAATGTGACGTCACAACACAACTGGCCTTATAAGCTGTAATTGGTCCAAATATTGAGCAAACGAATGAAAACAAAACAATATTGAATTTATATTTATCGACATAATTTGTGTAGTACGAGTATTTCGTTTTTCTTCATTAGAGTTCATTTAGATATTATAATTATCCGAATTAAATAACTTTCTGTTACATTCTGCGTTTTTTATACCGCATTGCGTATGCGATATTAGGTTGAACTATTTTTTTTTATTGATATTACATTATTGGCTTTGTAATGCTATAACAACAACGCCAAAAAAATCACTATGGTGAAACAAGCCGTATTAAATCTCATTATAATTTTATTGTTCACCAAAAAAACCCCTAAAACTACCGAACTTTGCTTTCCACTACAGTGCACCTGATTTTTGAGTGATACACTAAGTATACGTATTATATCCGTATCATTTACAGTAACGTACTGTGCGTCGAGTGCTGTGCCAGATATTGAGTTTAATGTGATAAAATGAATAAGTGGACTTTAATATTATTATCGACTGTATTTTTAAGTAATGTGTGTGCCTACAAAATCCTCGTGGCTTTCCCATATCCTGGGAAAAGTCATTCGATATTGGGAGAAGGATATGTGAGGCATCTTTTGACTGCCGGCCATGAGGTTTGTTATTTACTTTTATTTATATTTCCTATTTGAGTTTATTGAGTAATTGAGGCCTGAAGGTTAATTCATGAAATGTCAATTTCGCGATTTTCTTTCTTCGATGTGCTAATAAGGGTGTTCTAGAATCTATGTATTATTTTTATCACAATATTTTTCTAAGTATTTTCATTTGTTTCATATATAAATATTAGGTTAAGAAAAATAATTATAAAAAAAACAATAATATCAACTCACTAAAACATTTTGTAAAAAAATATTAGGTACTTATTACAATAGTGTTCAGATTATACAGGGTTATTGGTAAAACACCAACAACCTCTTAAGGGGTCATTGTACTCATTATGAACAACTTTTACTATGGGCCCAAACCTGAAATCGCGAAAAATCAGCTGTTCAGAACATTTATGTTCGCATAATTCGTCAAAATGTACTGAACAGCTGATTTCTTTTCCGCGATTTCAGGTTTTATCCCATAGTAAAAGTTGTACCATAATGATGAGTACAATGACCCCTTAAGAGGTTGTTGGTATTTTGCCAATAACCCTCTAAATGATAGTAGTACTTACCGTACCGGTAATGAATTTGCAAATTAATCATAGGCTGCATATAAAGATAAACAGTATCGTTATTACGATAAGGAGTATCTTCAGACATAAATATAATAATTCTGATAAAAACACTATGTTACAACAATCTTTGAGTGACCTTGACTTAATTTTATTGTTACCCGAAAGAAAACCGATAGCTTCAAATAAAATTATTAAAAACAAGCTTCTGCCCACGACTTCATTCGCGTGGAAGTCGATAAAATACGAGCCCCTAATACCCGTTACCGTTACTTGCTGATAATGTGGCTTTCTATAGGTGAAATAATTTTTAAAATCAGTTAAGTAATTTTTGTCCATCCATTACAAACATATAAAAAAATCTTTTTTCTTTATAATATAGAAGATTCAAATAGTTTTATAGTAAAGTAAATAGTAATAGTATAATAGTAGTAGTAAGCAATGACGTATTATGTTTCTGGTAAATGCTTCCAATTACACGCTTGTTAGGTATTCTAGAAATCTTTCTATAATACCTAACAAGCGTATAATTGGAACCATATGTACCTGCACTCAGATACCAAAACAAACCACTCGTCTTCATGAATACCTAACGAAACGACATTTCATACAAATCGTTCACTATTTAGGTCAGACTTCAGACTAACCTACCTGTTTTAAATTTAGTCCGCAGTCAAAACGTAAGTTTGAGCCCATGTGATATTCAAGTTTGGTCAAGCGGTACCACTAACAGCTTGGCCCGCTTCATTCATATTCAGACTGGCTTCTAACTTCAGACATAAAAGACGTGTTATAGACAATTTGCGGTATTTGTCAACTAGATATCGAGAGGAAAATTATTCAAAATATTATGCATGGGTGGTTAACACGTGCTATCTTAGCCGAGACTAAAGTATCCGTTAATAAGATGACAGATGATACACATTTTGAACACATAATATTTTAAACCGACTTCTAAAAGGAGGAGGTTCTCAATTCGTCTGTAAGTTTTTTTTTGTATGTTTGTTACGCGATTACTCAAAGACGGATGGACCGATTTGGAAAATTCTTTTTTTGTTTGAAAGGGTATACTTCCGAGGTGGTCCCATATAAATTTTATTAACTTTGCTTGGGGAGTTTTTGAGTTAGCTTCAATAATGCGTATATTTCCCACTTATTTTATGTGGATGATGTGATGATGTTTTAATACCTTCCTATCACTGTTATTTACATGGCTACATGGCTACATGGCTATGTCTGCAATTATTGTGCTCAATTATGTATTCGAATTTGTGTGCCGCCTTGTTGTGCGAGTCAATTTGCCAACGACACCTGCCGTATAGCCGCTGGATAGTGTTAGTGATGCCCAAAGAAATTACAAGACGACTTTGATTTGCTAACTAAATGGTCCCCATGACGCTGGTTTAGTACTAAACGCTAGTAAGACCAAATTAATGTACATCAGTTCCAGTCAATTTCGTGAAGCTATTCCTTGCCTAAACTAACAGCTTACTGCCATGAGTGTTTGCATGACAACTCCCTCAATAAAGTAGCCAAGCCTTGCAGCTGTGACTACATAGATCTCGTTGATATCCTAACATACCTAGGACTTACCACTGATAGCCGACTTAATTAGAAGGAACACATTAAGGATGTGTGTGGTAAATTGAGATGTATATTAGCTAAATTATATTTTATAAATTGCAAAATTCCTTATCTGATATCCTATGGTCAGTCTAGGACATATAAGGCTCACCTTGACAAAATACATGCACTTCAATTATATTAAACGTATATTAAAAGCAATTGTCCGGCATAACATTAAGAAGAAGTACAAAAATGACTACCGTCAATTATTTGAATTCTGTAAAATAATACCTATTCATGAAAAAACTAAATTTTCACTATTGAAATTTTTAACACTATTGAAACGAATTTTTAATGAAAATTTTAAGAAAACAAAAATCATAAATAATAATGAAATTAATACTCGTAGTGTCACCATCATCAATGCTAATTTGTTAATTTCAAAGTACAGAAATTTATACGGCAAGAGATTGTTAATGTATAAAATACCTTAATAGACTACCTAAATGACTAAATAACTTATAAAAACTTAAAGTACAAATTATAAAAATTATAAATTTATACATTCGAATACTTTGATTCCTGGAACTCACACTAGGATTCCCTGTGTCGTGAGATCCAGGCTCCTAAGTTCCGTTTACATTTTTACACATACCTGTAATAGGTTATACGAGTATATTATACGTTACAATAAACTCCTTAATTTCATCAAATCTCCTCGTAATCTACTAGAAAAGGAATATACAAAGAAAACTAATACTAATACAAAAACAGTAGATAATCTAATATGTATAGGTATGCATGTATGTTGTATGTGATTGTGTGTCCAAGTATATGTGATTTGCTGTTTATGAGAGTGTATGAATTAAGATAGTTGTGTTAGTATTGAGAAAGTGTGTCTGAGTGTTATGCCTGAGGATGTTTATAATTATGTGGAAGTTTGTGATATAAATAACAAATATATAAATTTATATCTGTACTTATCACAGCGCTCCATTTTTTAAAAGTAGCTCTTCTTACATAATATAAATATATAATACAATGTAATATAATACTTAAATGAATGAAAATAAATGTATATAATTGAATACAATTTAATAGGAAAAAAAACCGTTATACCTAACAATATCATAGCAAACAACATTCGTATAGGAACAACCTGTATCAATCTAAATCACATTCCTCCACCATTTTTTGTTTTAATATATTTTAAATACCCATATTTTTAGGGTTCCGCAGTCAACAAGGAACCCTTATAGTGTCACGATGTCCGTCTACAGCTTAGCTCAGAGACCCATTTTTTTTCAATTCAGGCTAATTTTAGTTAGAGTCAAGTGCAACCCCCCCTGGAAAGTTAAATGGTTTCTTTTGGTAATGTGAAAAATTCACACCAGTAGTATATGTATATAACGAAATTAAAAGGAAAACTATCACATCTAAGTAGGCTTTACAAGTTTACTAGTGATAGTCGACCAACTTATAAAATGTACTTGGAAAGTAAACATTTTCTACAAATTTGATTGAAAAATTACTTATTCAACTACAATGTTAAGTTTGGTTTTGGTGGTTCAACAAGCACTTGGCCGGTTTTTATTTTTGTTGTCGTTTCATTTTAATCATGAATCTAAGTTTGTTTTAATTCTCTAAATTATGTGGTCGATGATTTCGCTGCACGGTAAAACTATAATGAGTTTATGTTTCCACCAACCGAAATATGTATAAAAAAAGTAACTTAATGAATGAATAAATAAATTTAAAAAAGAGAGCAGAATAAATGTTTCGTTTTGGTTTTACAGTCCAATATTAAATTTTATAATACCAACAAGCACTCTAAGTTTTAAAAGTTTCTTCACTAAGCCATAGGAATAAATTCTTAATATTATTCCCTCAAAGTAAATTAGATAACCGAAACTGTCCCAAAAGTACAAGTTTCTATTACATATTTTATCCAACACCACTTTGGCAGCATCCAAAATTCATTCAAAGCTTTCCTAACCTAAATTCAAGGCCCGGGACATCCAAAAGGGCCAAAACAACTTATAATGACACTGCCCCAAGGCACAGCTTGGCCCTAACCATCTATTTTACTAAACGGTACAGGGAAATTCTAAAAACGGTACACAAATGGTAGATGAATAAGAAGTGGCTGGCCCCGTGACTCCAGAAATTTCGTATTCGGGAAACGTACGGAGAACTTTTCCATTCTGAGGTATAATTTCACTTGTGAATAATTTCCTATGCGTTCCGCTGAATAACTTGACGAGGTCTCTTGTTATGAAAATGTATAAGTTTGTTCTGGGTATGATACGGTTTGGGTCATGTTAAGTTTTGGGGATGCGGAAATCATCACGTTGATAGTTTTTAGGTATTAATTTATTTCTGGTAGCAAAAATGTCTTTATGGGATGAATGATTCTTGAAGATGATAATGGAGTATGAGACTGACGCTAAACAATGCGTGTAAACCAGCAGCTCTTTCGATGCTAGCTAAGAAATATTGGAAATTTGGAGTGGTGCAACCACAACTCAGTCTTACTTAGATACTCAGCAGTAGGTGAATAAATATAGATTGAAACTGTGCAATATGTTGCTGTCTTAATAAAGTCATTTAACAACTTTCAGGTGACATACGTTACTGCTATTCCATACAAGAAGTCTCATCCAAATCTACGGCAAGTCGTAGCAGAAGGTGTCATAGACAAGTTCGAGTTGAGTAAGTAATAAATAATTACTCCGAAATAAGTTGCCTTTCAGAAGAATAGGTACGTCCAACACGCTTATCATGTTATCTTATTATTACTTTATCAATAAGAATACTAACGTACACAATTATGTAACAACATCATATGAGATCATTGAGACTGAAAAAAGCAATACAGTCACGTGTGTTCTTTTGTGTTTAAATTTTATCTTATCCGATTTTGTTTTCCAGAGGGGCTCGTGGCTAAGTAATAACAGCCGCACGGGTCGATCGAAGGTTAAGCTACACTTACCGCAGTTGGCCCGTGGATGGGTGGCCATCTTTACAAACAGAGACGCCATCCATGCCTCGGAAAGCACGTTAAGTTGTTGGTATCGGCTGTCGTTCGTGGTTCTTTGACAGTCGTTACAGGTCGTCAGAAGCCCGAAAGTCTGACAACCAGTCTTACCAAGGGGTAACGTGTTACCCGGTAACTGAGTTGTGGAGGTCAGATAGGTAGTAGCTCCATGTAAAATACTGGTTTTCAGCTGCATCCAGTTAAACTGGAAGCCGACGCCAACTTAGTTGGTAAAAGGCTATGCAGATTGATATTTTTATTTCTTTTTTCTACAGCAAAGTCATTAGATTTCAAGAAGGTGATAGCAAAGGAAGTAGATTTAAAAGATATGTACTTGATGTACAAGACTATGATAGTAGTAGCCAACAGGTCGCTGACTCATGAGAACATACAGAAATTCTTGTTAGACACAAATGAGCAATATGACTTGGTAATTGCTGAATGGCTGTACAATCACATGTATAGTGGGTAAGATTTTTTTTTTATACTATTAATCCTTCAAACATTAAACTTACACAGCGGATGATCTCAATGTGGCCAGTCTAAGTGCTGATCAGACTGCCACATTTTGCTCTTAAAACATTTAAAATGAACCGTTGACATGAAGGAACTAGATAAAATACTGACAGATGCCTAAGTAGTCCTATATTCATTTTGATAATTCCAGGATTAGCAATTTTTAGACAATTGAGATTTCATTTTGTAATTTCATATCTTAATGTTATAGATATTCCCCAACATCACATACTTATAGTGAAATCAAATTTCATAAATATGTCAATTTCAGATTTTCTGCGGTTTTCAACTGCCCCTATATCTGGTCGTCATCAATGGAGCCTCATCCAATAATCCTAAGTTTGATCGATGAGGTCGGGAACCCTGCTTACTTCCCGGATCACATGTCACCTTTGTCACCACCTCTGTCATTCTCACAGCGAATCGGAGAACTGTGGAATGTACTCTACTTGTACAAGGTCCTATGGTAAGTATTTTGAGTTAAAAAATATTGGCAATATAATTATTAAAACAAATGACAAACCGTATATAATTCTCCTCAGGTCTTTGAAAGATTTTGAACAGCAAGCATACCTAGAATCTTTCGGCCCAGCAGCGGCCAAGAGAGGTATCACATTGCCCACACTAGAAGAAGTAAAATATAACGCCTCCATGATGTTGGGCAACTCCCATGTTTCGTCGGGTGAAGCTCAGAGGCTGCCAATAAATTACGTTCCCATTGCTGGATATCATATTCAAGATGAGGTTCCACCATTGCCAGCGGTAAGCACTTTGAGTTGGACTGAATTCATAAACATTAAAAAAAAGACATACAAGTGTTGCCTGATAAGATATTTATTATTTATTTTGCGAACTTACATTAATGTACGAATTTAATACCTATGCAATTTATAAACCCTCCTTTCAGAACTTACAAAAGATATTGGACAATGCACCCCATGGAGTTATCTACTTCAGTATGGGTACTATGATGCCGAGTAAAACTATGCCAATGGAATTAAAAAGAGATTTCTTGAATATGTTCAGTACATTGAAGCAGACTGTAATTTGGAAGATAGAAGAAGAATTGACAGATATCCCGAAAAATGTTCATATGGTGCAATGGGCTCCTCAACCAAGTATTTTAGGTGAGTTTTAATGACATAGTGCAATTCGTGGAATTCATCATCTTCCTGCCCTTGTCCCTTGTTACTTGGGATCAGCGCATTACGTTTACTTCTTCCATTCTCCCCTGTCAACCGTCACGCTATCATTCACTCCCTTGAATATATTAAATTGTTTTTGAAATAGATGAACTCAATAATTCAGTGACTAAATACTTTATTTGTTACCGTGTTGGTGTGATTTCAAATCATTTGTACATAGAAAAACCGGCCAAGTGCGTGTTGGACCACGCACAATGAAGGGTTCCGTAGTTGGGATGAATTTATCCCAAGAACAAACTTAACATTGTAGTTGAAAAATATGCTCTCCCATACATTCCAACTACAAATGTTTATAGTTAAACGAAAAAGATCCAACCCACATTAGATGTAATATGGGTTGGATCTTTTTCGTTTAACTTTGGACAAATGTAAGTTTGTACGCACAATATTGAGAGATTTACCATGTTATTTTAAGACACAAGACACAAGACTTCTTATAGGTTTTCCTGTAATCTATAGCTATAGAATTATTTTCTGTATTTTTTTTTTTTATTTTATGGTCAGTAGTTTCGGAGATATTGGGCGGAATGGTCAATGTTCGTCTATTTTCTTAAATAACTTTAAAACGGTTTATTATAAAATTATTAAAACAAAAATGAGACCCTCACAAAAAAATGACACCTTTTCATTTGCACAGTACAGTTTGCATTTTTTTTTAAATTTTCTTATTTGCCCTCCAAAATTGACCCCCATATTCAAAATTCATTAATTTACATTACACTTCCGTGTTTGGGTCACAAAAATACATAAGTGTACCAAATTTCAACTTAATCAGTCCATTAGATTCGGAGCAAATTTGCTGTGACAGACGGACAGACAGACACAGGAGTAATCCTATAAGGATTCCGTTTTTTCCTTTTTAGGTACAGAACCCTGAAAACCAATATCGACAAAAATAAATAGTTACTTTTTCCCAAAATAAACGCCACACACTTCAACGACACTTCAGTTTTAAAACCATGTTCCTTTTCATTCGAACCGTTTACAGTTTAATCTTTTACAATAGCATTACTGACATTCACATCTGTCGATAACACCGGTCACAGAACCGCAACAATGCCATCAGTATCCGATGTATCAGACAGATTATTATGGGATATGACATGCCAATCCGTTTTTACAATTTTATTTCTTTCTTTGTAAATAAAATTTGATATTTTGTGTTTTATAGAGCACAAAAATATACTCGTACAGTAAACATTTTGTGAGCTAGTTGATATGATTATACATAATTGTAAATATTGTACTTTGTCAAAGTAGTTGTAAGTTGTTCATGGGAGAAACCATTAAAATGCATAGCAGTCGAATAAAACCTAGTTTACTTCCGGAGTTGTCTAAAGTCAAATCTTAAATTAAGAAAATCACATCATGTCTTAAAAAAATAATGTTATCTTTACAGCTCACCCTAACTGCAAACTCTTCGTCACCCACGGAGGTCTTCTCTCAACCACGGAAACCTTACACTACGGAGTTCCTATTATCGGCATACCATTGTTCGGTGACCAGTTCCTCAACGTCTTGAGAGCTGTCCGCAAAGGTTTTGGTCTGCATGTAGACCTTGGTTATGATACTCCTGCTAATCTGAAGGAGGCTATTGATGAAATATTGTCAAACCCAAAGTAAGTAGTCGATGACATAACAGGGTTATTGGTAAAACCCCAATAACCTCTTAAGGGGTCATTGTACTCATCATTATGAACAAGTTTTACTATGGGACCAACCTGAAATCGCAAAAAAAAAATCAGCTGTTCAGTACATTTATGTTCGCATAATTCGTCAAAATGTAATGAACAGCTGACTTTTTTCGCGACTTCAGGTTTGGTCCCATAGTAAAAGTTGTTCATAATGATGAATACAATGACCCTTTAAGAGGTTGTTGGTTTTTTACCAATAACCCTGCATTACTTTTTTTAGAATACTCAACAACATCATCATCATCATCTTGAACCTATTTTAATTTATTGGAGTCAGCAGCTGTCCCACTGCCGACTAGGAAGCTACTATAGCTATCGACTATTTTCTCGTTCAAGAAACATACAATAGATGTAGGTATTGTATCAGTAAAAGAGATACATTAATATTAATAGTTGAATGCTGACTGTTCACACTGTCAACGAGAACTTTCTCTATTGTACGTTTCTTGAGCGAGTACATAGACGATAGCAGTGTAGCTGCACCATCATACCCAACCGAAGTTGCCGCAGCGCTCCGTGCGTGACCGACCAGAGAGCTGGTTTTTCTTCTACCGCCATTGCGATGGTGGCGCCCCCCGCCGTCATTTTTGTGAACTACGACTTACTCGTGGTGTGCAGTGATTGGTTAATTTTATTTGTATAGTTTTAAGTCACCCGCATGTCGATTTTTATTATCCATTAGTATATATAAGTAACCAAGTTTTTCTATAAAAACTTTTTAGCAAAAAATAAAACCGACTTCCAAAACAAAACACTACAAAGTGAAAAATAACTTTAATTTCGGTAGTCGGTGTCTTGGGTTTTGTATTTTCGTTTTTGCCACCGACTTCCGAAATTAAAGTTATTTTTCACTTTGAAGTGTTTTGTTTTGGAAGTCGGTTTTATTTTTTGCTAAAAAGTTTTTATTTTTACTTTTTAGTTGTGGAACCTACCCCACACTAATTCGAATACATAATTGAGCACAATAATTGTAGATATAGCCATGTAAATAACAGTGATAGGAAGTTATTAAAACAGCATCACATCATCTACATAAAATAAGTGGGAAATATACGCATTATTGAAGCTAACTCAAAAACTCCCCAAAAAAAGTTAATAAAATTTGTATGGGACCACCTCGGAAGTATACCCTAACAAACAAAAAAGAATTTTCTAAATCGGTCGATCCGTCTTTGAGTAATCGCGTAACAAACATACAAAAAAAAAACATACAGACGAATTGAGAACCTCCTCCTTTTGGAAGTCGGTTAAAAATATATTCAGAATCGTTTAGCGTCTCGAACTGGTCGTTTCTATTTATTACCCTAGACCCCAACAGCAGCTAGTCGCTTCCTCTGCAGCGGTGGGACTTGTGCCTTAGGCTCAGTATCTCGTTTTCTTCCATATAGGTACTTGTAAAAGCCGTCATCCCAGTTTCATGAATATGCTTGTAATATTTTGTTTCGAATTTGCAGGTACAGCCAGAAAGTCAAAGAGCTATCCTATATCTACCACCATCGTCAAAACAAGCCTGGTGCATCACTTGTGCACTGGATTGAACATGTGATCGAAACCAAAGGAGCTCCTCATCTTCGCTCGCCAGCCCTTCACGTTCCATTATACCAGAAACTATTCCTAGATCTGTTAGCTTTAATAATCCTAGGTGTTATCGTTGTAGTACGGATGGCAAAAAAATTGATCGGTTCAACTACAAAGAGTGAAGTTAAAAAGAAAAGAAGTTAATGATGAAAGAGTTATAGTAAATTGGAGTGTCTGTGACAGTAATTGTAATTAAAATTAATTTAGTTAAAAAAGTGTTTTTGTTTTTTGTTTTTTTCATTTAAACAATTTTTCATTTCGATCCTAATATCACGTTTAAAACATTGATGCGTATTTTAATAAAGTTTTTGAACCCATCCATGTCCATATGAGGATGACCACAATACTTTCCCATGTAACCCTAAAATAACCTAGGCCGACCCCACATAATAAAATCCATTCGTCCACAATTTTCGACACGCTCCAACCCGCCCGGGTAGAAAGACTGGCTTTATTTAAATCTTTTGTTTGTTTAGGCCTCCCAATGTTTTAATAGTAACGTACATACTCTTTTACGCTCAGATTAACAAAATTATTATGAAAATTACTTATTTCCCTTAAATGATTTTCTGTATATTTAAGGGTTTTAAACTAATTAAAGTAGGTAGGAAGATAAGTGGCTTTTTATTCTTAATTTTCTAAGTAATACAATTTTGCTGGAGAACTAAAAATAATCAATCATATTTAATTTTTACTTTCTCCATCAATTCATTATTAAGTTTCTAGTTTAAAATTCATAATCTGCTGTCGGGTAGTTGGAATTCCTGCAGTATTGTTGTTTTAAGTACTTCTTGTCCACTTGACAAAGGGCTCTCGAGATCACATCAACTTAAAGAGAAAGAAATGAAGTCTGTCCAATTAGGAATTGCATAATCTAGCCCACTGAAGCAAGCTAAAGCCAACGCAGCTGAACTTTATCGAACGAGTCCGAAGTTAGCCCTGTGCACTTTGATGGTTGAAGGATTAGACGATCGATACCCCGAGTCCTGTTTCGCATGAAAAGAAAAATAACGATTTTGTACCTATTTATTACAACTTAAATAGCCTGGTACCAGTTTTAATAAACTTCATTATAATACGTATATTATGTGCAGCAATAAAATTTTAAATATTTAACAGAATATTTAACCCGAAGTTAATCACCGAACAATAATAAACATGTCAGCGTAATTGCGACACCGCTGCACTGCGCTCTATGCCTTGAATATTTTATGTATTACATCAGTAAAACAGCCCTATCGGATAGCATATTGGGCGCGACTCAATCTCACCTCGTTCACCTCATTAGTTTTAATCGTTATCCCAATTGTATCACTGAAATAATATCCTGGGACATTTTCACACACGGTCATCTGGTCCCAAACTAAGCAGAGCTTGTACTATGGAAACCAGATAACTGATATACTACATATACTACTTTTTTTTTGTAAATACATACTTATATAGATAATTACACCCAGACTCAGGACAAACAGACATGTTCATGCACACAAATGTTTGTCCTGGATGGGAATCGAACCCACGACCAGCGACATGATAGGCGGTATCTTAACCAACCACGCCAACTGGCCTGTCAATAGCTAACTATAGCTAACTAGCTAGCTTTTAGCTGAAATATAGCTATATTTATAATCTATAATCTTAGTTTATCTTAATCTCACCCCAACCCCAAACAATACAGTAGAGCTTCGATAATCCAAATTGACAAAAACAAACCCCTGTTCGGACTCACGAAGCGTTCGGAATATAGTATGTTCAAAAGAAAACTTTAAATAACAACTAAGAAATTTCGGAAAATTATGTTTATCAAACTTCAAAACAACTCACTTTGTCAAAGAGATCTATTTTAGTTTGGCGGGTTGCATTCAAAGACCACGAAAAAGCTTTGTCTCTCAATTTACGAAGCAGCATTGTTGCACCAGTGCAGGCGAGTACTTGTAGGTGGGACCATAAAAATATATTCGAATTATAGCGGCGTTCGGATTACCATGGTTACGGGTTATCGAGGCTCTATTGTGTTTCATAAACCATCATTGGTATCCCTTTAATGTTTAAATTGCATAATACCATTATAATAAATTTTCTGAATATCATAGTGTTCAATTTTCGCAAATTTCAACAAAGCCCCAAATTCTCGGTACGTATTATAAATTTTCCAGAAGAAAAAAAAAACTGTGTGAAACATTGTGCTAAAATAATAAATAAAATGTTTCTGTTGTTATTAAGTTGATAAAAAACGGAATTCTCTGTTATTAAAATAAAGGCTATTTTAATCAAATAATAAGAGGAGAAAGATAGTAATAAAGAATAATAATAATAATATTTTTTATTTCAATTTCAGTTACATTCTTCTTATTACAATACAGTATGATCATTTAAGCTTAAACTAATATGTTTTACAAGACCTCTGTGTCTGAACTAGATAATTTATCTGTATCTCAGACAACAGCGCTCTTCCCTATAACTATAACATTTATAAGCTTACAAGTAAATGTGGCCATTATAAAAATTTATGCAAAAAACAAAACAAAAAAAAAGGTGATTTATAGAAAGATGGTGATATAAAATCCTCCTTTTGTGTATAATGTAGATGGATGAGTGTGTGTGGGAGGGTAGGTGCGAAATTTTAATCTAGACTGGTACACTTAAGAGATTTTCGGTTTCGTCATAGGTTAGCTTATGGATACACTCAAACAACTTTTCCTTACATACTTTGTTATTTAATGCATGTATGTCGATAATGTTATTAATTTTGTCATATAGATATGGACCTAAGAAGCAGAAGTATTTATTTACGAACGTGTGTTTAAACATGTGTCTGATGGGGTGGGCTACAGGTTTTCTTCGCCTAGATGGTATGATTGCATTATCAAAGTTCACTCTCGAATGTTGCTTCAGGGTAATGAGCAATATAAATAATTGGCGGACGGAGAGGACTTCACAAGATCGATAAATTTGATATGTAGGGAACAAAAACGGACGAAAAGTGCTTACTTTGAGAATAGATCTTTAGTGCTACTTCAAGGGGTTTTATAATAGTCTTAGGTGCTCCTACCCAAACTGTAATACAGTATCCCAAGACAGATTGACCGAGTGCCAGATATAGTTGCTTGATTAATTTGGGATCGGCAACATGTCTCAGATTTTTGAAATACATATAAGTTTTCTTAGTCGACCTGTTACAAGTTGTATGTGCGGTTTAAAAGAGAGGTTATTATCTATTAATATTCCTAGGTATTTTAGCACATTGGTTTTGCCCAATGTTGGACATTGGCTGATACCACTGTTGCAGCAAATGTGTGCAATTAAGGAGAGTGACGGAGAAGGTTCGGTAGAGTTACGCATTGAGAACGTTATGTAGTGTGTTTTGTCCTTATTTAGTGTCAGGATATTGCTGCTCAACCAGCGGCATACCATATCCAAGCCACGCTGTGCGCCTTTAAAGGCTTGTTCCCACGTATCTGCTGAGAAGTACTGTGTCATCTGCGTAAGAAATAATTTTGCCACCAGTAGTCAATAAGTTAGTGATTCCTGCCTACTACCTACTACAAATTCATGTGAATTATTTGATCACTAGCCGTGTGCCCGGCGGGATTTCCCAAAAATGGAATTTTCAAAAATCCTTCCTTATGTCTCACCTTTGTTATGTTAAGGAACTCTTAGGCAAAATTTCATGCTTTTAGACCCAGCGGGTAAGACTGTGGGTACGTCAGTGAATGTATTTAAGATTTTTATTAAGTAGATTGTCATCATTTTGTGCTAATAATTTTGTTTCAATTGTGCAACATTATCTCATTTTTATTTTATTGCGGAATCAAAAACAGGAGTACAATTAAATGTTATACATGATGGCACCGATTCCCTTGTTCACAAACTAAACTTAATTTAAGTTCAGTGTATCTTTTTCTTTCTATTTTATTAAGAAAAGGACAGATGATAAATATTAGTTTAGTTCTGTCTATATTCTATTTGTATCTGGCTGGTTTTGGTATCATTGAAAGTTTAAATTTTAAAGAACATAATTCCAAATTCAAATTAGGAAAATGTGTGATTTTCATTTGTTTTTCGTACCGTCAAGATGAGTGAATCTAATGAAGAAATTCGATACATTTTAAAATTTTACTACAAAAAAGGTAAAAATGCAACGCAAGCCGCGAAAAAAATTTGCGATGTTTATGGACCTAGTGTAGTGTCTGTGAGAGTAGCACAAATTTGGTTTAAGCGTTTACAATCCGGAAATTTTGATGTCAAAGATGCACGTCGCTCTGGTCGCCCTATTACGGATAAAATGGATGCCATTTTTGAAAAAGTGGAGCAAGATCGGCATATCAGTAGTTACGACGTAGCTGAAGAACTGGAAATTGACCACAAAACAGTTTTGGCGCATTTGAAAAAAACTGGGTACACAAAAAAGCTCGACATTTGGGTACCTCACGAGCTCACTGAAAGAAACCTAATGAACCGTGTACTCATTTGTGATTCTTTATTACGACATAATGAAACCGAACCATTTTTGAAGAATCTGATAACTGGTGATGAAAAGTGGATCACGTATGACAAGAACGTGCGAAAAAGGCCGGTCAGGCTTCACAGACTGTGGCGAAACCCGGGTTAACTCGCAACAAGGTGATGCTGTGTGTGTGGTGGGATTGGAAGGGCATTATTCATTATGAGCTGTTACCACCAAGCAGGACCATCGATTCTGAACTCTACTGCGAACAGCTGATGAGTTTAAAGCAAGAAGTTGAGAGAAAGCGGCCGGAATTAATCAACAGAAGGAATTAATCATCATGATAACGCTAGACCTCACACATCTTTAGCCACTCAGCAAAAATTAAGAGAGTTTGGCTGGGAGGTGTTAATGCATCCGCCGTATAGTCCTGACCTTGCACCTTCAGATTTCCACCTGTTTCGGTCTCTTCAGAATTCTTTAGGCAGTGTCAGGTTAACATCACGAGAGGACTGCCAAAACCACTTCTCGCGGTGTTTTGACCAGAAGTCCCAAAATTTCTATAGCAATGGAATCATGTCCCTACCTACAAGATGGCAAAAAGTTATCGAACAAAATGGTACCTACATACTTTAGTTAAATGTAAATAAACTATATTAAAAAATGTTTTGAATTTTCTTAAAAAATGCGAAGAAACTTTTTCCCCAACCTATTAGCAACATTATCCACTTATTACTAATTTGTTAATGCTACGCGAGATAAAAATAAAAATATAATACATGAGTGAATAAAGTGAAAGTTTCAATGATTGATTGATTGAATGAATGCTGTATAATAACGAAATTTATGGGATAGGAAAAGGGAAAAAGAAAATACACCTTACTTACTTAGTAATTTATAAAGCTAAGATAGAATCGACTACAGATTTCCTAAAATGACGTGCTGTGAGATCAATGTTTTCGAATCTAGTGTTGTAGGAATTTACAAGTTGGCGCAGATGAGCGCGATAACCAGCATTGGAGTTACAGACATGCCTAATATTAATAGATATTATAAAACGTATATAAAGATAAAACGCATAATAATAAATTGTTGCCAAACAATAAGTGAGCACTGAGATGGAAGCTTTCTTTGCAGAAGGCGCTTATGCAAGAATTTAGTATCCTGGTCATCGTCCATCTATCCGGTGATATGGCTATGGCTTGGAGCGCCTAAAGAGACACACTATGATTTGCCGACCCAAGTTAGAATAGCGGCATGAGGAATTGAGGATGATGCCATAAAAGAAACTGAAGAGTTTCTCACAAAACAGCATGTTTACGAGTATGTCAGTTTTTTACCAATTGAGATTTCTACGCCATCTAGTAAGGTTTGGCTAAGCCTTGTTACTGTGTATTACGTTTTTGCAAAAAAAAAAATCATTTATTTATCGAGCTTCTTAAAAGTTTCTTAAAAATGTCCGCAAAACTAACGGAACACGAAACCACCCCGCCTTTTATGTGTGTCAATAATAAATGACACTTTGTTGTGAAGAGCTTTTTTTCAAAACAGTACTTTTCAAAAAGAAAAGTTTAGTTTTTCTGTTCTACTGTAAAACTTTGTTTTTGACATGTGCTGTTTTTGTAAAAAGCTCTTCCTCGATCATCAGTCCTGACCCAAAAATCCTACATCGCGCATGCAAGCAAAGTTATTGGCGAGATTAGAAAACATACAACAGCACGACGACAACAATGGGGCAGTAGCACACTATACACAACACCCGTCTAGTCGGAGGATCCACCCTTTCTAAAAGAGCATGAGGAACTATCCATCATATTCCTCAAACTTCTACATTTACTTGACCGTCCTTCTCTTCTTCTTATTAGCGTATCGATGGCAAAAAGTTTATATAATTTTTTTCCTAAAAACTCAGCTACCACTGCAGTGACCAATGCAGTCATAAGGCCATCAAGTGCACAGGGCAAGATGAAAGGTAAGCCATTGTCTATGCCTCATAGATTCTATGGGGATACGCCGCATATGCACTATATAGATATGAGGCGTCCATGAACCCCTTGTCATTGTTCCGGCCAACTTGGGTTCGAAGTCTATTTAGAGGACAACACCACCTCCTTACAAATTGACAGTAAGAACTATCGACCACTGTCTTTACATTGTTCCTGATCCATATTTAATTAATTACTGTTCCACTAATTGTTTTTAATCGTAAATAGTTTAGTAACAATTTCTGAGAATGTACGAGTATTTATACAAAATTCACAAATAGCGAGTTGTACCGGCTGCGTGTCGTTTACAAGCTGTGACACTCAACTGAGCAAAATAGGTTACCAGGATTCACGAAGGTTGTTCACTAATGTTATTTCTACTTAAACTATTTTCTCTTTCCTTTATTAGAACTTTATGTAGGTAGCAATGGGTAATTATTGGAAGAGGGATATTTTGTAATATGGACTATTTTTTATTTAATCTAATTTTTGATACAGAAATATCACAATTTGTATAAATAATACCTAACAACTTTTAAAACAACATTTTTTTTTTCCTTTGCAAACTATGCTTTAAAATTATATTTTTAAAGGTGTAAAGTTTTTCGCTAAGTATATTTCTTCGCTCTCTATCAATGTTTTTCGTAATATCACAGGTTGTTTTTCTCCTTTTTTTGCTTATCTATTTTGCAAATTGATTCAAGTTTCGGAATTTTCGCTCAGTAGGTTTAAAAAAATTATATTTGTATTGTTTTACTTTCAAAATCATCCCATTCATGTTATCTCTCGTCGTCACTTACGTCTTTAACTGTGCGGTCTATTACACGACCAACTACAGGGTAAACTTTATGCTAAATTTGATCTGGAAACTCAGCACCTTAGTTCGTCGTAGTTTCAAGCAATACTTGAGATGCACCTAACTTTAACATTGTTTGAAACTCCGCAGTTACATAGGTGTAAGTGAAAATTAATCGGTAATTGAAAACATGATTTACATTAATTAAGTTACTTAGTTTGCAGCGGCAGAGAAGATTGTGGTAACGACAGCGATTTACGAGTTGTAGGTCGTAGTATAGGTTTGAATCCAGACAGGTGGGTTACTTTTTGTAATATTTCATAACCACCGCTCTCATAACCGGACATATCCTTCAACCAAAACTTCGAAGACATATTATTGTGACTTACCAACATGCACTGGGCCCGCGTGGTGGATTGAGGCCCACTTCCTCTCACCGAGAGGAGGAGGGTGTTCCATCGGTGGGAATATTAGAGACTGATTATGCTATTTGTTTGCTATGGCATTTCTGATTTTGGGACAGAAAAGACTAAAAAACACGTTTTTTTTTAACTTGTATTTCATTAGGCCAACTTGGAAGTCACCCAGACTTCCACATAGGTCTGGTGTTCGCAAGCGCGACTACCGAGCGTGAGGTTTCGATTTAAAGGTCGGGGTTATGTTTTAACGGAAGCAGTAGGAGCTCTGGATTTGTGCCCGGCGATCAAGATCCCAAGATCAAACCGCTTTTTCTTTGTTTTACAAATGTGTCTTCTAACAACCAATAATAAAACGAGTAAGGTAGAGATAACTAGTTAAAAAAAAAAAAAAAACTACTACTTAGAAGGTTTTCAGCGGAAAGTATCCAACTCAAAACGTTACCTAACCTATTCGGTAACATTTCTACTTAGAACAATACTACAGTGAAACAACGAGCTCATATGATTATGTGATATGACCATTTTACTATGCATGGGCAGGGAGTTGGTTCACTACATGTTTAGGTAATGCCTATTTCAGAATAATTTAGGAAAATAATACGTTTTGTAGATAAACTGTTATTGCGAGCTATCTGTTTAGGAATTGGATCAAGATTTTTTGACTTAAGTATAAATACAATATAAGGGCTAGAGAGTTTTCCTACTTTCTCCGAAGAGGTAGGTTTACCTGTAAAAAAACGGTCAAATGCGAGTCGGACTCGCGCACGAAGGGTTCTTTACCAATCTGCCTATGTTGGGGTCGGCTTCCAGTCTAACCGAATGCAGATGAATACCAGTATTTTACATGGAGCGACTGCCTATCTGACCTCCACAACACAATTATTGGGTAATATGATACCTCTTGGTAAGACTGGTTGTCAGACTTTCGGGCTTCTGACGACCCGTAACGACTGCCAAAGATCCACGAATGACAGCCGAGACCAACGGCTTAACGTGCTTTCCGAGGCACGGAGGAGTCTCGGTATGTACAGATGGTCACCCATCTACGAACCAACCCCGACAAGCGTAGCTTAACCTGATGGATCGACCCTTGCGGCTGTCATTATTTAGCCACGAGCTCCTCAAGGGGTTCTTTACCATTATCTATATAAACGGCAAAAAAATCATGTCATGTTGTATGGGAGCCCCCTTAAATATTTATTGTATTCTATTTTTTAGTATTTTTTGTTATAGCGGCAACAGAAATACATTATCTGTGAAAATTTCAACTGTCTAAGTATCACGGTTCATGAGATACAGCCTGGTGACAGTCGGACAGACAGTCGGATAGCGGAGTCTAAGTAATAGGGTCCCGTTTTACCCTTTAGCTACGGAACCCTAAAAATCGATGGATAGACTGTGTTTATACAGAAGTATGGAAGAAAAAGACATGTTGCGCCGTCTCCAAATGAATTGAGCTAATAGCAAGAGAATGATGATGACGTAGACATAGGTGTATTCAGTACACTCGCATTTCGCAAGCTGTGTTTTAAGTTCCATGGAATCTAGGTACCTAAACCTTTTTTTTTATTTGAGATGGGTTTTTTCTTGACTATAGTCTAGGTCAGAGGTGATAGAGGCAAAGTCTACGATGGAGTGAGCTTATATACCCAGAAGAAGCCTGTTCACTCTAACTTTGAAGAGATTCGGATTGTATGCGTTCGGGAACACAGACGCAGATAGTGAGTTCCACTCTTTTGCCGTGCGCATTATAAAGGATGTTCGGAAGCGCTTAGTGCGAATTGGTGGAATGGCAATTAGGTATGGATGGTAACTTGTAGTGCGTCTAGATGGTCAATGGTAGAAGGGGGCTGGCAGAATGTGGTTGTGGAGTTCCTGAGCACACTCACTGAAGTACAGTCTATAGAATACCGACAAGCAGGCAACCTTGCGGCGATGAGCCTAGCTGTTAAGCTTGGCATCCACCAGTTTTACGTCGCCAATGAGCCTCTTAGCTCTGCGTTCCACTCAGTCAAGCACAGCAAGTTGGTACATAGCTGAGCTATCCCAAAGGTGGCTACAATACTCCATGCAGGATGATAAAGGGTCAAAAGCTGTCCAGGCATAAAGTATAGCTTCACACTGTTTAGAATGCCCAGTTTTTTGGCCACAGTTTTGCCATCAGCCGACCTAATTACACCTCCATCAGGAGTCCTCCTCACAACCATCCGGTTTCTTGGAATCTATGAAGGCTCTGGGCTTACCTTTCACTCTGCTTCTCTTCCTACTTTCCAATACCCTGTGAATATTACAAACGCTACGATATTTTTATAAAAAGATTCATATTATTTTTTCTCTTCAAAAATATTCTTTCATAAAATCGTAGTCAAAACCGTTGTTATTATAGGTTCAATCTCAGAAGAGCCATTGGCCAGATCCAAAAGACGCACAAATGCGTCTAAAACTACTTAAGGTGATATGTTGAAAAAAATGTGGTTTTTCTATTTCGTGTAACTTGTTAAATATGTGGAATAGGGATTTAAAATTTTAGTATATGTTTTATGACTCTTTAGTCTAGTATCATGTAAAAGGAATACACGATTCAATGAATTTTTCTCGATACAAAAAAATTGCAAAGTTATATCTATTTTTTTACATTTTTCGACATCACGGCGGCGTAACGCTTAAGAGTTATTAAATAAAATTTACTTTAAAAGATAGATAATTATAATATTAAAGTTTACTCAAAGTAGTTTTAAATTTAATTAATTTATTTTGTTAAAAAAGGAGTAAATTCGTGTTGGCACATACGTCGTTTAATTTCGAGCGCACGCACATTATAGCCTTCTCTTCTTTTGCGTTTCAAAAGTAATTGCATCACTTTCGCTCGCTTACTGGATCAGTCGCCCGGTGCACTTCATCGACGACGAATCTATGTCATTTTTTGACAGATCGGTGCTATCGGATTTTCGTGATTTTAATAAATGTTTATATAGTAAAAGCTAGTAAACTGTTAGTTAATTAGTGTAGAAGTAATATATAAAGACTTCTTGTGATTGAACAGTACCTATAAAGTATCGTGTTTCTATTTGTGACGAGTTTTTAATGATTTATAAATAAAAATGGGAAGAAATAGGAAACCAAAACTAAATAAAGTACAACGTTTAGAGTACCTGAGGGTGAGGGCTCAAAAAATGAGAGAGAGCAAAAGTAAGTATATAGTTATGTACAATAGTTTCTACTTTATCAGTTATGGGCACGTTCTTGACTGCAATCACTGCCCGATGGAAGACAAAGATGACATCGGATATATACGTAAATAATGAGTTGCGCTCGCGAGTTACTTCTTTTGTGATTTTTTTGTTGTTAGATCCTAAATTCCTAACCACTTGACCGGTTTTTATCAATGGACTCATTTTACAGGAAAGTAGTATCAATAGGTAGCTGATAATAATAAATAATCGAAGTCGCCACCTTCGCTCATAAATTTGGATAATCAGCTACAACCTATCCTCGCCTCGCAAAGTAATAATGGGTAAGCATTCTATTTGCTAGAATAAAATATCTGTTTTAATTTTTGTAAGTTACCTATAATTGTGTATCTAATGAAAAAGGCTAAAATGTAATTATAATTAATTTTAGGTTAGAAATATGTCAACAATACATCGGTCATACGTCAAGTACTATTACTGCGTGTGACAGACTAAGAGCACAAAAAGCAATGGAGTCGCATTTGAATTGCGAAAAAAAGTGAGTTTAGTCGAAATTATTTTTTGATCTTTATTGAAGTATGGATTATTGTGTGTGATTTAATATAATAGTTTATTTTAGTTTATTTTTTTTAAATTTTAGGTTTCTTTCCAACAAGTGTTGTTTTTTTTGTGATTTATAAAAGTCGTGGACCAAAAGTTATCAAAAAAAAAAAAAATCTGCATGAATTTGATTATGCTAGCTCCACTTGAATGTTGATGAACGTTTTTATTGCAGAAATAAAAGGAAGCAACAACCACTGCCATACGAAATCGAACTTGAAGAAAATGTGAGTTCTTTTATTTTATTTATATGTACTATGAACTTTATACTATAGAGCTTGGCATAAATATCATTTTTCCATGTTGACTTATACTTTTTCTTTCAGGAGTCCAAAACTGCCGACATCAGTGGCCTCAGAGTTGTTGATGTAAATTACTTTTTTAATGATTTAGTTAAAATATTGAGTCACGAATCAATGTTCCAATGTGGCCTTACCACCATCAAATTAGAATCCGAAAAGTTTCAGGCCTTACATCTGAGTTTACATTTTCTTGTACATTATGTAAAATAAAGTTTAAAATACAGAACTCAACACACAGGTTGAATAAAATGGCGGTGGCCGGGATAATGTCAGCTGGTTGTGTTAACGCTCAACTGAAACAGTTTTCGGCAGCTGTCGATTTACCATCCTTGTCGGAATATAGGTACAAAATCGTACAAGATGAAGTATGTGACGGCATGAGAAGAGACGAGGAAAGCGGAGGAGTGGGAGAAAGAAGCAAAGCTTACTAAAGATGGCATACCAATAATAGATGTAATCTTAGATGGTTGTTGGGCTAAACGTTCATACAGAACTAATTATGCTGCACTATCTGGCACTGCGACAATTATAGGTAGACGATTTCGTCAAGTTCTTTTCATGGCAGTCAAAAACAAATATTGTTGTATTTGTGCTAGAGCGGAAAAACGAAATGAGATAGTAAAACAGCATGAGTGTTTTAAAAAATATAGTGGATCTTCCACAGCTATGGAATCCACTATTATCGCCGAATGATTTAAACAGTCCATACAAATGCATGGCATTATCTATAGAAGATACATAGCTGATGGAGACAGTAGCACTTAGGCAAAAATACTTGACACTCGACCATATCCCTCAATCACGGTCGAAAAGATTGATTGCAAAAATCACATATTAAGAAATTTTTGTAACAAATTGATAAATTTAAAAACGGATACAAAATATGCTGTAACAGAAAAGAACATAATAATTACAAATAAGATTTTAAAGATACGAAAGTACATTATGTAACGCCATATAATATCATGGCTTACAAAATCTACAGTAATCAGACAAAATAAAAAATCTGCACCAAGATATTACGAATGCCATTTATCATGCATTTGAGCACCATGATTCTTGTGATAAAAATATTTGTAGTGAAAATACAAATGAAGAATCAAAAAATATTTGTAACACACAACAGATGAAATATATTTTAATCTACAATGTTGCATCACACTCAAGGATCTAATTGAAAATGTAGACAGCAACATTGTAGAGAATTTTAATGGAGTAGTTGCCAAATTAGTTGGCGACAAAAGAGTCAACTACGCTCTTAAACGGTCTTATCAGGCAAGATGCGCAGGGGTAGTAGTATCATTAAAAAAAAAATTACTTATTTTGCAGTTTCATTATAACTGAAAATTTGATTATTTAATTTAAAGAATATAAAAAATAAAAATACGAGTAATGTATACGAAAATTGCCCTGATTAAATACGGCGAACACTAACAAAATTAAAATAATATAAATTTGTAAAATATTTAACCGATTTTTTAAAGAAGTATAAAATAACAAAAATTGTCTACCTATTGTGATTCTGAAGTAATAGAAATCTATAAACTGTTATGACTTTCAGTTGATACTTTTTAGTTCAAAGCTTCTTTTGAAGACGGTTCCAATTCGGCTATTTTATTTTAAATGTTTTAGTATTCGCCTTTTTTAGTCAAGGCAATTTTCCATGAAATTACTTACTCATATTTTAATTTTTTATTTAATTTGTTGTGTGGAGCTCTGTCATATTTATGTCTATAACTTTGTTAATAAGATTGGCATCTTAATATGTTGTAGGTACACTAAAACCATACTTGAAGTACCTAGATTATACCAGTGAAAGAATTATCAAAATCGGTTCAGTAGTTTACTAGAAAATTGCGAACATATATGTCTATACATAAAAAACGAGTTTTTTAAAGTAGGTTAATTTTTGTAAAATTAAAATAATTCATTAATCCTGCTAATATTATAAGTGTGAAAGTTTGTATGTTTGGATGTTTAGATGTTTGTTACTCAATCACGCAAAAACGGCTGAACGGATTTGGATGAAATTTGGTATACAGATAGTTTATAACCTAGATTAAGAGATAGGGTACTTTTCATCCCGGTAGAAGGTTCCCGTGGGATAATTTCCGACATTCACGCGGGCTAAGCCGCGGGCAACAGCTAGTTATTTAAATAAAAAATATTCTTAGTACATGTACCACGTTTTTATTATAAGAACACAATTAGACTAAAAGAAATAAGCATTTGTTATATGCCTTCATTACCAAATTATTTTTTATTACATGGTTTACTAAATAAAATAAAAATGGTTGAAAATTAAGTATTTGTATTATTTGTCTACTCCATAATCTCCTATGTGCTAATATTTCAAAAATTCCAAGAAGTGCGTACTCGCTTTTCCCGATGCGATCGCGTACTTTGCATTCGCCGCTCCCCGCGCGGGGGGCTAAGTCACGCCCACCGAGCTATGATTTATTTTCGAGATAGCCCCTTAATAATTATTTCATGGATGGGACATATCAAGCTTGCCCAACATCTTTTGGACAGATATATGTCATTCAAGCAGATATAGACAGCGACTCTAATATAATAATATATATATATATATATATATATATATAATATATAATAATATCCTAGGACATTGTTTACACACGGTCATCTGATCCCAAACTAAGCAGAGCTGGTACTATGGAAACCAGATAACTGATATACTACATACACTACTTTTTTTTTGTAAATACATACTTATATAGATAATTACACCCAGACTCAGGACAAACAGACATGTTCATGCACACAAATGTTTGTCCTGGATGGGAATCGAACCCACGACCAGCGGCGTGGCAGGTGGTATCTTAACCAACCACGCCATCTGGCCTGTCAACATAGTACCAACATAGTACCATTGGTTTTGGCCTTTATGACAAGAGCGTGTTGGACCACGCACAATGAACGATTCCGTAGTTGGGATGAATTTATCCCAAGAACACACTGTATTTGAAAAACATGTTCCCAATATATTCCAACTGCAAATGTAAGTTAGTATTTGACCCTCACAGTAAGCCCTTCCATTTGACATGTCATACGGTACAGTTTGCAGAACTTTTTTTTATTTTTTTTTTATTTCCCCCTAAAATTGACCCCATATTCAAAATTCATTTATTTACATTAAACGTCCGTGTTTGGCTCACAGAAATTTATAAGTGTGCCAAATTTCAACTTAATCGGTCTGCGACAAACGGACAGACAGACAGACACACGAGTGATCCTATAAGGGTTCAGTTTTTTCCTTTTGAGACACGGAACCCTGAAAATTATTTTCAAAGTCTGTCTTTGTCTTTTTGACTGCGAAAGGTAAATTTGCACGTCACCGCACTGCCCATCATACCTAATATAATTTTGCCTAACTTCACTAACTCAATCAGCATCAGTTAACTTTGGACCTTTCAGTTTTTAATGAAATTTCCAATTGAACGACGCGACTTCGATAATTAACACGTCAAGCAATTAACTGAACTTTACAACCTACAGGTTAGGTACGAACTTACGAGTTTTTCATTCAACATGAATGTAATAAGTTCAAATTTTTTGGACAAACTATAATATTTGAACAAAAAAATAAAGCTTGTTTTTATGAGAAATTTTCTTGAGCCTTGACCCGAAAAGTTGACTGGACTCATAAAAACAAAAGTCTTGTCAGGGAAAATATTTTTCTCATCATATTATTTACACTATCTGCATATTTTTTTTTTTTTTGGCGTAAGAGGGAATTTATCAAAACGATGGAAGACGACTGACTTTAACTTATTTGACCTTGTATATTACATCTCTCTGAATGAATATTGAAGAAAAACAAGAAGCTAGTCGTTTCGTTACGGTTCACCCTCGCTTTTTTGGCCATATCTTCTCCATAGGAGAACAACTCGCTTGGAAATTCTTTAGAATTATTTGGAATAAGTGATGATGATGTTTATTTCTGTAAATACTGCTGGTTTATTTTTATATACCTATAGTTTAAGGGTAGGATATCATTCGATGATGACTAACAAGGAGTGCCTTTCAGGAGGCTTCGGGTCCTTGTTCAGTTAATTTAGGAAAGTAATAGAATTGGTTATTTCGGCTCGCTGCACGACGAAAGGCAAGATAACTTAGCAGCGGTGTAAAAATGAAACAGTAATAGGTATCGTTGGACGAAAGGGCCAACTTGTGGCAAAACACACATTCGTCTGGAAGTTACGCACATCGGGCCGGCAATTATAATATGTACTGTTAATGGTGTTTATACTTATATTCTTCACCGAACAAACTAAAATTAATTCATCGCAATCACATAAGCGACAGCAAAACAAAAAAGACACGAAAGTAAGTACAACCTATCGGATTAGATTGGTCTGGCTTACAACATGTCTTAAGGGGGAAGCGTCAGGGTTTTTTGCAATTTACAAGTCGGTATTATATTGTACGAGTACCTACGTTGATCAAATTATAATATGCGGTCATAACAAGTATCCATTTACATAATTAGAATCATTAAAGTGTTCAATACAACTCTTTAAGACCAGGTAATCCTAAAAATGACTATTTCATGAAATCTTGACATTTTGGGATTTATTGGGATTAAGGAATTGTATTACTGATTTTATTGTATATAATTCTGTAAATACATATTTGTTACGGCCGCAAATCATACTTTATTTAACATACAAATTAATACTGACTTGCAAATTGCAAAAAACGTAAGAAAACTTGAATTTCGCGGGCTACCCTGACGCTTCCTCCTTAACCTACCGCTAAATACACCCTGACGTGAAGTTAGTGAAGTGCTCTTAGCTCTCATTTTCTCCGTGAAGTACTAACTGTCACTATCTATTTCTCGCAGTACATGCTCGTATGAGATAACGATACTTTTTATTTGGTAACCGTGAACGCGATTATTGTTGTTAGCGTAAAAAATCATCTGCTCTGAGTTTATTCTTTAGCGTTCGAGATTTCTAACATACTGCATACCTATAAAATATCTACAACCATTTATTTATTCAAGCCAAGCAGTTACTTCCCTCCATCAGGCAAGATATGTAAATGTTCTTTTTCAAACAATGTGCTGTGACAGTAAGCTACCGCATTGCAGCATACGCTATTGGGAATACGCGGCGGTAAATCAACTCGACTCAACATCCGCATACGTTAATCCAACTGAAACATCACTGGAAGGTATTGGTAGTGACGGGCTGAAAGTAACGTTGATGTACTCTGAAATTTGACGTCATACCAAATTTAGTCATACATGAGTCTCCTCGTCATCTGTTGTAAATAACGCAAACAGTGTAGCCAATGAAATAGCATTAGATACAACCAAGTTTGATCAACAAAACCACTTATTACAAAAGCTACATGTTGGAGGTATTTTGTTAGGTAGTCAACAAGCACATGTAGACTTCACGATAACCCTTTTTCTTAACAGTCATTGTATGGATATAAAATAAAGAGTGCAGCTACTATTTACGGAAGAGAGGACTGACAGTAGCCAGGTCCAAATGATTAGACTCCTACTCTTGTAGACATCCACATTTATTTTATTTTATACTCAAAACTTTCCTCATGACTTGACCCTTACTCCTACGCATCACATGCAACCAGATGAATATTAGTATTTACGAATTTTAACCAGACCAGAGGTGCTAATATAACGAGTATAATCTAATTATTAATTGTATTATTGTAATAAACAAACACGGCCAAACAAAACAGGCACGTACCAAAATTAAACTAACTAATGACCAATTAATAGTAAGTCCTTACTGACAAATGCGTGCACTGACTGGACAGGTCCTCTCAATCTGTGTGGTTCTTTCCTCAAAAGACCATTTCAGACACCAATCTACATGGTCTTCACATGAAGTGACCAAGATTATGTCTGGACTTTATAAGAGACTGTGACCTCTGAGTTTCTTTCGGCCTTTCTTCTCAGAGTAGTCAGATAGGAAACGCCGACCTCATCTAGTTTAAAAAAAACATGATTGACTTGTAAAAGTGTTTGTACAAACCTACTTACAGAAATAAAAGTCATTTATCATTTATCATTTATCCTGTCAATGATGTTATCATAGTTACTTATGCTACAAGTGCGGAAAGTAGGTGTTTCTCGACGACTGTATAATAAGTCGAAACGAGACAGAAATCATCTTACACACGTGTATCGTACAATGTTTTTCTATGCATTGGGCGAGGAAATATAAAATATAATATATTGATGAAATAAATGATAAATAAATGATAAATGAGTATTTTTCTTTTTATTTAGCCGGTAAGAGGCTGTTATTGGCATTATGTGCTTCTTGAATAACATTTTCCAGGGTTGAGGTAAGGGTTGGGTGAGTCGTCGCTTGAACTCGACATTTTTAGCAGATTTACATAGATCGACTCCAAACTAAGCAAGAAAAAAAAAGCAAGTAAAATGGCGGGCTCATTCTTAATACATGCGCGCTCAGCATATCTACTACTATGCATGTGCAAATACCTGCCACGTCGTATCGCAAAAAAGCACGAGCAAAATATACGTTCAGCCCAACATATTTAATGAATAATTAAAATTATTTTTTTGATCAAAATATAAATCTAGATTCGATAATAACGTATTTAAGGAAGTATTACTTTTATTGTACTTACCTTTTATATGAATGTATAATCTGTACCTGATTAATTTGTAACACTTTTCCCAAATAATAAAAACTCTTTGCGTCGGGCATACGACGGAAATAAAAAATAAAAAAATAAAACTGAAAAGTAAAAAGCACTAGTGCAAAAAGTGGCACTTTCCATACAGTTTGGCTGCTTGGAAAAGGCTCTTTTCGAACATTGTAAAAACCTAATTCTACCTAGTCAAAACAATTGAATATTATAAATAAGGTTTTATTTCAGCCACAAAATCCATAGTGACAATTTTTCATGGTTAGTTAGTTTGTTTAACGGAATTATTAAAATATTACGTAATTAATTCATTTCAACGAATCTCAATGAAAAGCCTTCTATTTAGATTATCTGACCCGTCGCGTTTTGTGATTTAGATTAGTAAATTGTATTTTCTGTGCCTGTCCTGTTATTGAACACCAACCTAATGAAATGATAGATTAGAATCAGCCTCTTTTATGTGAAAAGAGACATCATTCGTTAAAATAAATAGTCAACGTCAAAAATGTCTGTTACCACCATAGGTACACAACAAAAACACTTTTTTTTGTTTTTTAGTCTATGCTGTCCCACATGCTGGGCAGAGAGCTCCCACGAGCCCTTTCAGGAACTCTTTTAACTTTTTTATTTTCAAAGCAAGATTTATAAAACTTTACCAGCTTTTGCCCGCGATTTCGCCCGCATGGGGGTCGGAAATTATCCCACGGAACCGGGATAAAAAGTATCCTTGATCCTTGTCTAGGTCAGTATCTATCATAATCATTTACTTCATTGCAAATATGGGTACAAAAGAAAAGATCTTATACAAACAATTGTGTCCATTAGCCATATCCTACCATTGGGTTGCGGGTTGTTCGAAAGAGTTACCGTGGCCCTGGCACAGGCAACTGAAGGAACACGGGTGGGTTTTAGTCAGTAGAAGTCTGACACGCCCTCCCGCTCCACTCAGAGCGGGAGAAGTTATTTGATGATTTCCCATCCAAAAAAAAAGCACGCAAATTTAAAGATATTATTTTAAATATCGTATCGCACCTTCGGTAAGACAAGGCCATAAATGTCAAAATTTCATACAGTCGGTTAAATATGACAAACTGCTTTAAAAATACCCTTTTATCTGAAATCACAAAATTATTTATTATTATTTCATGCAAAGGCTTATTTCATGCAAAGATCAGTCATTCCAAGGTGGAAAGATGGTATGAGCAGAATAATACGGTATTTAATGTAAAAAAAAATCTTAAAGTAGCTCTCCTGTAAAATCATAAAAGTGTAGTTGTGCCCTTGTCTTACCGAAGGTGCGGTATGGAGTAACATTATATAAGTTTGTCCTGTAAATATTCAGTGACAGAGTAATATGCTTTTTATAGTAACAGTGTTTTTTATATTATTTAGAAGTGAATTCGGTACATGGTTATATATGCGTGGAGTCATACATAATATACTTTTATTTAATAACGCTGTGTTATTACTTGGTAAACATTTATATTGTATTTGTATCTTTTGCTATTTAGTTTATTAAAGTAGTTTGTATTTTTCATAACAAATATTATAACCTCTTGGTAATATAAATATACAGGGTTATTGGTAAAACACCAACAACCTCTTAAGGGGTTATTGTACTCATCATTATGAACAACTTTTACTATGGGACCAAACCCGAAATGGGGAAGCAAAGGTTATAGAATAGGAGTAATAATTCATAAAACTCATCAAATGATAGGTTTGGATCTGTATGGACAAAAACGTTATCGAAATGAAGAGAATTTACGCATTCTTTGAATTCACGAATGTTCTCAATAGTTTACTTTTCTATGTTCCATGATTTAAGGAGGAAACTACATTTGACTGGACATGTTACTCACATATCCTGAGCAGTGTGATCAGAAAGAGCACATTCGATAACCTTTGCGGAACATCCCTTGATATTAAATATAATATCAGTATGTTAGATTTCATCAAAATCCATTCAGCTATTTAGATGTGAAAATGTAACAGCAAAATAGACTGACAAACTGACAGACAGAGTTACTTTAGCAATTGTATTATTAATATGGATACTGATTTCGCAAATTATAGTAATTTATAAAAAGCTACAAGTCCATTTTCTCGTAATGTTATGTTCATATCTATGAAATGACAGTAACTTTCAGTTCATAACATAACATAACATCACGCCTGTAATCCCCGAAGGGTCGGGCAGAGGTGTAACTGTAGTACACGCACATTCCGCCAGTTATGTTTAAGCCCCGCGTAATAGGGGCAGTTCAATCATCACCATTTGTCTAGCCTTTTTCCAACTATGTTGGAGTAGGCTTTCAGTTTAATCGGAAGCAGTTGAATACCAGTATTTTACATGGAGCAACTGCCTATCTGACCTCCACAACCCAGTTACTGGGTAACACGACACCCGGAAGTCTGGTTGTCAGACTTTCAGGCTTGTGACGACCAGTAACGAATGTCAAAGATCCACTAATAACAACCGGAGCTAACAGCTTAACATGTTTTCCGAGGCACGGGGGGATCTTGGTGTGTAAAGATGCTCACCCATCCACGGATCAACCGCGGCAAGCGTAGCTTAAACTGATGGTTTGGCTGTTATTACACACAAGCTCCTCTTTCAAAAGGGGCAGTTTAAATTAGTATAAATACTGCCTAACTAGACTGCATGTAATATACTGTTTTGTTGAAATGAAAAATGAACAATCCTAAAGGTTGTTAAAATTGCCCAATGGCGTGTTAGTCTGGCGAATGACACATAACGTTCCAAACGAATCCGATTGGTGGTTCACGCTGCGAATACTCGATGCGGATTTGTTAAGCGCTTAATTGAAAATGTTTCAGTTTTGAAAGGATTCTTAAAATTGACGGTACGGTGAATAGGTTTGAGTGCTATTTGAGGATTCCTTTTATATTGGGAAGATTTTTGAAATTCTAACAGGGAATGACGTGATTGCCCAGTGGTTAAAGCCTGGCATCTCTTGTATCAATGTAACTTCTTCAATTCGTATGTACAGTCAACGTCTAGAAGTCCACTTACACCGCAATGACCATTATCGCCTGCGCTATACGGCCTGCCAAAGTTGCCAATGTGTAGTATTGTCAAACGTTCTTAAAGAAGAAGGTCATAAGTACAACTAATATTACTATGCCATAGTTTTGTGAGATTGCTAGTCGACTTCTGACTGTTATAGTACCTACTTTCTAAGTTTATTTTCGACGTTACTGACATCGGTGAAGGAAAGCATCATGAGGCACTTACATACATAATAAATATAAGTCTGATATCGCCAAACTGTCTTGAGCAAGTGTGGTGATCAATACTCTTGCCTTTTCAAAGGCCTCTTCTCATAGAGATAGGATCTGCGTATTAGAATAGGCCTTTGCCTTGCAGTGGGACAATACGCAAGACAACAATGTCACCGTTGTACAGACGCCAGCACATCAAGCTACTACAATCTGTCAAATTTCTTTAATAGATTTTCAACTTTATCGCTAATGCATTAGGTTCAAGGTTGATTAGGAAAATTTGACAGTTTTGAGTAGCTTGACCTGCTGGCGTCCGTACCTCCACAGTTTCCAGGATGTGTACTATATTGATTTCTGAATTGCCCTAACGTTGCAAAACAATATTAAATGATATAACAAAACTTAAAAAAATAAGAATTTTTCACACGTTGGCTGCTATAAGAGTATACTCGTAGTAACTTTTTAGGGTTCCGTACCCAATGGGTGAAACGGGACCCTATTACTAAGACTCCGCTGTCCGTATGTCTGTCCATCTGTCACCAGATAACCGTGATAGTTAGACAGTTGAAATTTTTACAGATGATATATTTCTGTTGCCGCTATAACAACGCATACTAAAAAACAGAATAAAATAAATATTTAATGGGTTCCCATACAACAGACGTGATTTTTTTGCCGTTTTTATAGATAATGGTACGAAACCCTTCGTGCGCGAGTCCAACTCGCACTTGGCCTGTGTTTATATGTCCATTGCCACCATACAAAATTGTAGGTACGAGTATACAAGTACCCAAAAAAAGTCTACTAAACTTCTTTTTCTGGATAAATAACGTTTTACTTCAAATGCCAAAGAATTTAACCCCACACTCCTTCCACTGCCACTCTTCTAGAATTTACAAATCACATAAATCAACTACGAGAATACTCGTAGTTGGCAGTGGAGTCCAGATTTATTACTACTGATAGATTTGTATTTACTCCGTGACTACGAGTATACTCGTAGGTTGGCAGTCAACCCCCGGTGGGTTCCTGCATTGTCGAGGCGGGGGGCTCAGTAGCCGTGGCTTGGTCACCCACGGTGAACTGAAAAGGAACCCAAGGAGGGGCCACTCGTTGGTGACTTTGGCGGTAAGCCGACGACGTAGCGGCCAACGGGTAGGTTGCGGTGCCGCTTGGGCGACTTCGCAACTGAGGCGCGCCGCGATGTTGTATGGGAGGCATCGCGGCTGGGGGTCGGAGGCCGCGGCAGGAGAGGAGTGCCGGTATTGCGGTGCGCCGCTCTCCCTACCTTCCGCGACCTTGACGGGGTCGCCACCGTCTGATGGCGGACGCGGTGGGGCCGTAGGGGAGGAGCAGTGTCGATATTTCGTTAGCCGCTCTTCCTATCGTCTGCGGCCGATAAGTGGTAGGCGGCCGGGCTACTGACCTGACCGGTTGCAGAGGGACCAAGGGTGTCTAGACACGGGTGAGTGATTGCTAACGCGCGCCAGTGTTCCCGCCACAAGAGTTTTAGGGGGTTCGAGTTCCACATAACTGCACTATCTTCCCGTGATAGTGCAGTATGCATGAGTATTTCTCCACGCAAAAAAAAAAGGTTGGCAGTCAACGTGTTAAATAACAACAAAAGTTTTTATAACATTCTAATCGCAGTACCTTTTGGTTTTATAATTTACTACATCATGTAAACGCATAGACATATCACCTGAAGAATATTAATCAGTCAAAAATCGTGAACCGCGGAGATAGTACAAACATTCTGAATTATAAATGATAAATGATTTTATTTCTGTAAGTAGGTTTGTACAAACACTTTTACAATTCAATAAATGTCAATGTAAATGTCAATAAAATTACTCAATAACGTAAAAAAAACACAAGCAAAAAATGTTCTTATGGCCCTCTAACGGCTTTAAAATTAAAAGTAAAGGGACAGCACGTGGCGAGGGTGAAAAAAAATCAAACTAAATAATAGCGGCATAATTAATAAGTAAGTCTGTACTTAAATGGGACGGGTGACACACCAGTACATCCAACATTTTTTATTATTTAAATATAATCATTATCCGTTCTATTTTTTGTCTCTTCCTCCGTTGACCTTTTAAAATAAGCTAACCTAAATACACCTGAAACACTTTGAAATTAAAACCAAACACTGAAAAAATGTTTAGAACCCAAAGAAATTATATTACACAATTAAATACGCCCACTGTAGTATGTTTAGTGAAATAACATTTAAAACAAACAAACAAACCGACGACGACGTAAGGAGAGATATATAATAAAAGCAAATTAATGTAAACAGTGATTCGTGTTTCATGTAATGCCACAGAGTAGGTTCTAGTAGTTGAAAAATCTAGTTTTTTTTTTGGGTTTGTTAAAGCATAGAGTTTTTGGTACCTATTTCTAACACGTATCATAACATCACGCCTGTATCCACGAAGGGTCAGGCAGAGGTGTACCTATAGTACACCCACATATCGCCAGCTATGTTTAAGTTCCATGTAATAGGGGGCGGCCTGTGCCACCAACTGGGCTCAAATCCTGACTTCGGGCTGCTACTGAGAAATTGCTGATGGAAAAACCCAATAACACTTTGCCTAACCTGGGAATCGACCACGGACCTAATGCTCAGCAGTAGCGCTTGCGACCACTAGAGCAACGAGGCAGGCTTTTCTGCTGCTGTAAGGAAAAAGGACGTCTCTACAGAAAAATTGAAATGGAGAGAAAATATATTTTGTCCTGTTTAAACTATAAGATACAAAGGCAGTTGCGTCTTTTAATAGTAAGAATTATTAGGGATTCCGAATATCTCCAGCGGGATCTCATGGTGATATGGAGAGTGCGACTGTCGCAACCCAGTGCTGGGCACGCCACAATTGCGGCGATAAGTCCCCTCTTTGAGGAGTGGTTGGAAAGGCGTCATGGCACCCTCACCTTCCGCCTGACGCAGGTCCTCACCGGACACGGTTGCTTCGGGAGGTTCCTATTCCGGATAAGGCGGGAGGAAACGCCCGGGTGTTACCACTGTGTGGATCGCCCGGAGGACACGGTGGAGCATACGGTGGAGGTCTGCCCGACTTGGGCAGAGCACCGCCGCGTCCTCGCGGAGACGACTGGCGGCGGCGATCTCTCGCGTCCGGCCCTGGTACAGGCCATGGTACGGAGCGAGAGTGCATGGGAAGCTGTCACCTCCTTCTGCGAAGCTGTAATGCTCGCGAAGGAGGAGGCTGAACGCGTGAGGGAGAGGCAATCTTTGCGCCCTCACGCCCCTAGTCGCCGCAGGAGACGCCCTGGGCGTCGGGAATCGATAGCCGATTCCCGGCCACCGTAGGCGCGGGCTTGCGGATGGCGAGCAATGGGTAGCTCGCCGTCCGGTAAGGACCAGGCTCGGGTCGACGGCGCGTTGTGTTCCACGCGCGCCTCAAAAAGATGTCAGCACTAGCTGAAGGGGTCCGCTAGGGCCGATGGCCGCCAGGGTTGCGGCTTGTTCGAAAGAGTTACCGTGGCCCTGGCACAGGCAACTGAAGGAACACGGGTGGGTTTTAGTCAGTAGAAGTCCGCTCCACCCAGAGCGGGAGAAGTTATTTGATGATTTCCCATCCACAAAAAAAAAAAGAAGGGATTCCGAATATGTAAATAATTCTATTTCGAAAAAATGTCAGATACGTATTTTTTTCTTATGACGGGAGTATTTATAACATAAATCTTTAAACGTCTGCTGAAAAATGCCCACAAAATTTCACAGTTTTCATAAACATTTTGTGGGCAATTAGGGATTTTGGTTATCTTGGTAGTTATATGTCCTTGTACTTAGTCCCAGACTCACAGGTCTGACAGGGTCCATGGTACTACAATCAGAAGTATACTTACCTGTTTTATTATTAAACTAGCAACCCGCCCTTGCTTTTCACAGTTTTTACGACTTGACGGAACATCAAGATTTGTTAAGTATAATTATGTAAGTTTAATAATAGGTCTTTACCTATGAAATTGCCGATTTTTGATACCGGCTAGTGTGAAGATCAATTCTTTAATTCTATTTAGAACTCCAAATTCAATTTAATTTTATAATATAGCATGATATTTAAAAAAAAAATCAGTTGTTCATTAGCTTTCCTGACGTTCGATTTTTTTTTGATATCGATGTTTCTGGAACCTTTGAAAAATCGAAATTGCGCGCTATTTTCGAATACAAGTTTCGTCGTGGTACCAACGTAACACAGACAGCATGCAATATTAACGATGTGTATGGATAAGGTACCGCAAGTGAACGCACGGTGCGTTTTTGGTATGATCGCTTCCTTTCTGGAAATTTTGATCTCAACAATGAGCCCCTGAAAATAATTTCAAATCCAACGAGGCGGTGAAAAACGCCATGAAAGAATTTATCGATTCCCGTTCCCAGGATAACAGAGGCATCAACGATCTTTCATTAAAAAGGCAAAAGTGAATCGACAATATTTCTTTCAATTTTTTTTTTTGTTTTTCTCGTAAGTCAGCAATTTCATAGGTAAATAATAATAAATTCTCTAAAATGATGGTGAAAACCGAAAAAAAATCCGTTGCGTAGTCGACGAGAACAACGCGGTCATATAGACAATTTATAATTATGTACAGATATACTCGTAGATTGTGTAAGATAAGATAAGATTGAGAAGTATTACGAATTAAGGGCTTCTCTCAAACGCGATTTTATTTTATAAATATTTTCTCGTTTAATGAACTGCAAAAATTATTTTCTGGCATTACTATTTTTCTTATCCTAAACGCACGCAGAGTGAACAGAAAGTACATACAAACGAGATAAATCAACGTAAGCTTAAAAATGGGAGAGCCAATCAAAATGTTTATTCGTTTTGATCAACTTTTTGTACTCTGTATAATTCTTGCTCGTTTAGATAAGCCACGTAGTTTTTAGTCATACGTTTGAAACTCGAATAATATATTTTTTGAGTGTGGAGCGAAGTAAATACTTTTTTTAAAGTTCTCATTTGTTTATTTGGCTCTGTTGGAACTGGAGTTTGTCTCGTTTGAACATAATTTATGTGAAAATGGAACGGGTTTTTGTGCATCAATGTAACAAAATGCTGTTTCGCACTCTGTAAACATTATACCGTATACTGAGTTCTAAGATATCAAATCTGTTTTAACGCTAAGGTTAGGTTAGGTTTATGTCATCTAATTTTCTAAATCAGACTGATAAAACTGTGTTACTCTAATTGTGCTACACACACACATGTAAGTAAATACAGAAGCCACAGAAAAAGTTACAAAATAATATTTCCCATCCTGAACGTAGCCTAATAGGAAAATCTTTACTGAGTAAGCATACTTAGTGCCTGCAAGCTGTTAGGCAAGACTAAGAGAAGCGCGTTATTGTAGCACAGACAGCTATGAACTAGCAAAGTGCCATTAAAGTGCACACCTGCACTTTGATACAATTTTCTCTCGATCTGACTGATGCTGCGAATTCGGCTTGTTGTTTTTATTTGTATTAAACAGTATAGTGTGTGTTTGTTAACTAGTATATTTACCAATGGCTTTTATCCACATCCATTTCTATCATATTTAAGGGAGGCAAATGCATTTCAGAGTATAAGCCTTTGTTAAAAGACAAAATAATTAAATTATAGCTAGTTTAGTGTAGTTTTCTCCTGGTAATAAACCAGGAAAGAGTGTTTTCTTGTTATTTTGACGATATTTCGTTTTTGTGTTTTAATGTATTTAACAAAATATATATAAAAAATACCCCATAATTGTACGAAAAGCACCTTACACAGCAATTCTCAAACTAGGACACTTTAGCTTCAGAGAAACCAGGCGTTTAGGGAACATGCCAAAACTCTTACCCGTTTTCATGAAACGAAATCAAATGCGGCACAATATGAAAAATGCCGACATCGAAGACACCAATGGGGGAATTGAATCGGATATCAGTGGAAAATTTCATATTTATGCAAATTGTACCGGTTGCACCTCGCGATCCGATATCCACGATATTGAAAACTTTATGCCTTGAATTGCATATGATGTTAGCTTTATGCGACGAATATATTTGCTTTCTTATTTCTACTGCGTATGATATCTTATGGAAATAATCTGGGATTAGACTGGATTTTTCTTTCGCGGTGGACTCTACCTAAATATGAATAGATTGATATTGAATTTGTGTTTTTATTTCGGTATGATTCTGTGATGTCTTTAACACAAGCAGTACTTCCTCCCTGTCAGTATCCATTTACATCAAAATGCACACTTAGAGCGGATTTCACCAAAGAAATAAACGCGATCACAGGAGCTCTTGAGCTGACAGTGTCACCATTTTTGTGGAATTTTGAGACTGACAGCTTTTGAACGCAGTTTAGTTGCGCTGACCGCAGTCAGTTACATTTGTGAAATTAGCACTTAAAGGGGGAGACTGACTTGTACCGTTTGTATGTAATGTAATAAAATTCGAGGCGAGCGTCGTTACAAAACGGCGGTACACAAGACACGGCCAACGCTCGTATCGAGCATATGGTTCAAGCGCGCTTCATTTCTTGTTACAAAACCGTGACAGACTATACGTGGCGAACACTCGCTCCGAGCACTTGACTCAAGCGTGCAGTGCGGCCAGATTGGGAATTTTTTTTTGCAATTTTGGGTAAAAATTTAGTTCCTGGAGAAATTTTGGAGAAATTAAATATTTGGAGAAATGTTTAGAGAGAGGAAAAATTAGTGGATTTTTTTTTATTTTCTAGTTTCAGAGCGCATCCGTAGGATGTAAGACATTTTCCAAACGCACTAGTTAAAACAGTACGCTCGTTTGATAGTCCGTATCTCTTATTAGTCAGTGGTTTGGTTCATCCGACTTCCACAATATTCTACATAGTATGCTTATTGTTCATTCGTTTCATTTACTTGTGATGTTATTGTTTTGCAGAAATTTTTGAGATTGAGGGCCGGTTTTTTGATCCGTATTTAACTCAAGCAATGGTTAAACATAGTATTATTGATTATTTGATTTTAAACTTTTAAGTGTATTTTTATAAATTCATTAAACTTAATCTTTTAAAATATAATTTGTTGAATTTAACACCACTGTGAATACACCTTTATCGTGCAATTGCACTAATGACTCACTGCATTCTTAACCAGAAAAAAAAATCTGAAGTGTTGAATATTGCGCATTTTTTTGGTTTTATTTTATTGTTAGGAAGTTGTACTTCGTTTTTTTTTTATGTTTTTATAATAATGTTTTGATAATGTAGAGGGAATGACATTAGATTTCGAAGTTATGGAAATACTGTGTTTTTCTGGCGGTTCCGAACTTTCAGAGTTAGATTTCGAGCATTATTTCCAAGAACGACAAACGACGACACGAAACACGACGAAGTGATAGTGGGTGACATTTATTTAGAAAGTATATTTTTTGCAGGTTTAATAACAGTTTTTTTTTTAATTATATTTGGATTAATATACTGTTGCCTTAATATTTATAAAACAATTCATAAAACATTTTGAATTCGGCTAAATGTGAAAGGCTAAACATCAATGTATTCATGTTAACTCGTTCATATTAAAAAAAAAATAGTTACTAATGGCATTTTGGCAAACACGTTTAGCCAAAATCCAACCATTAATACTATGTTTAACCATTGGTTGAGTTAACTAGGAATCAAAAACCCGGCCCTTAGAAACAGAATGAATCTGACATGACATTGACATACAGAGCTACTTTATTTTCGGTTTAATTTAATTTTCAATCATTTTTAGCTATTTTTGGTAAATTAAAAATCAGCATATCGCATTCAGGGTATTGTTGCGTTTGCCGCGCTTCTGTAGTGCCTTGGCAATGTTTGCAGTTGCACGCACTGACGGTTTTGAAGCACTATGGCGTAAGAAATCTGCCTCGCTACTCCGCAGGCTGCGTGGCAGTCCCAACACTATCCCGCAACCGATAGCTGCCCGGGCAGATAGCCCGCTAGTGCAAATCGCATGCAAATTGCACCCGATCTGTTTTAATTATTAAGTACTACCATAGGCTAAGCTATTTTGTTACTAACACTGTAGACCACATTGTAGTCTGAATAAAGATTATTATTATAACTTCAATCAGTCATTTAAAAAAAAATATTATGTAATAAATATTCATAATTCGTAGGAACATTAATTCTAGCTTAAAAACTACTATTTAGAAATAAAAAAAACTTCTACTGCTACTAGTCACATACAACGAGCCTGTGTTACAAATTGAAAATAAGTATTATTAAAGACCTAATTTTGTGGGCGCTTTATATATTTTTTTTATTAATGTTGGCAATTTCTGCCCTAGATACCTCTCCTACATTGGCCAATAAAAAGTTAATACCCCTGACCTGCACTGACTTGCGCTCGCAATGCTCGCATCGAGCGGCTCAGCTCCCTGCACTGACTAGACTGACGTGTAACGTTTGTTTGTAACACGTTTCAAAGGAATTCAAGAAACAGCCGACAGTCGAGTAGAGGATTTGGCGATCGCATCGAGCGGCTCGGCTCGCTGCACTGACTACTGTAACGTGCTATAAAAACTCGATACATTACGAACAAACGTTACAAGTCAGTCTCCGCCTTTATGCTTTAATAGTCAACTAAGACAAATCAGATCGCTAGTAAATTAATTAACCCCACCCCCAACATTGTCCGCATTAGATATATCATGTTGTTATCACAGGTAATTAAACAGATAATTTTATTTATTTTGTTATGAATAAAAATTCGTTGTCTGGTAACGCATGTTTCAGCGGTCATTATGAATTGTGGTCGACGGTATTTGCCACAGCGGGAACTTTTTTACTGAGTCGGTTTTTAATAATGGCTGTTTGCAGAATTTGTGTACTTACTATAAACATTTACACTGAGTTTGTTAGTCTTGCTTATACTCCTCAATTTATCGATGTATTTATAGTAACTTCCTTCCTCGGTTTTTAAGATTGAAAATGCCGCTACAAAATATAGTTCTGCAATGCTCATTAAGTGTGGTATAAAAACCTACGATTTTAACGCTAGAATGAAGAACACATTTGCTATTAAAATTCAAGTCCGAGACCTTGTAGAATTCGTAGATACTCGTTCAATTTCCTCCCTTTTTCTTTTTAACATGTCATTCGTAATTGGATAAAGAGTACGCCCGTTTCGAGAGGGCTCACAAAGGTTAATACTCGAATGTATAAATTGGGTACGTTTTGGAGAAGTCAAGTTCATGGAGAAAATACTGACTGAAAATGTGGCTTGCTCTTTTAATTTACTTTATTCTGTGATGATCAATCAAGCAATATTTGTTTAATCATTCAATTGTGTGGTCATTGGGAGATCCATATTCAACAATGGTTGTGTGCATTTTTGTGTCTACCCTGGCTTTGATACTTAAAGATGCTCACAGAATTGCTCAATTTTTGAGGATCGTTACTTTCCCTCGTTATGCTGTATTTTGCCGATCATCAAGCTCTGTCAGCTACTTGCAAGTTGCATAAAAAATATCTAGAGAGATTTGCTAAAATACAACTGTTTGATCACACGTGTCGGTTATCAAAAATCGAGAAAATCTGTAGGCACCTAAAGGCGGAGATTTCTTGAAAACGGACAAAAAGGTGGTTTTTTAAAGCAGTGTATCTCTTAAACCGTAAATAATTTAGCCATAAAACAAAAATATGATATTTTTAATCCTTTTTTGCATACAGTGATGGAACTCATAACATAATTAAATAGATAAAAAAATCTTCAAACACACCTCTTAATTATACTTAAAAGCAGTTTATCCCTTCATTAACAGTTATAATTATAATTAAAAGTATACCATAAAATTTAAATGCCAAACTGCGTCCAGTGATGGATCATTTATTATTAAATAGTTAATATCTAATTTAATACGATTTTATTTGCAGTTTTACGACATACTCTTGTTCATTTCCTTGCCACCCGCACCGCGCCAGTGTTCTTCGGAACTTTATTGAGGACGGACCTGTGACGCTTTTCTCCGCAGTGGAATTTTTACTTTTTGTACCGCCAAAATAAAAAGGGAAATAAACATTGGCATTTGAGCTTCGTGCAAGCGGTACAGATATGGCCATGGCCGGCCTCAGATTATAGACTAAAGGCAGATAGACCGCGCTGAATAATAAAGTGAAGCACGTTTGTTGTTGTGGTCGGACAGCACTATAAGAACACTTGCCTCTGTGTGCGTATACGGTTGCCAGGATAATGAAAAAATTACCCATAATATTTAATTATATTAAATAAACTGATCACTGGTGCCGATTCTCTTGTACACCGAAAGAAACTATCACTAAAATTCCTTACTTTTAACTATGAGGATCTTGAAGCTATTCTATAAAAAATAATTTTGACACAACTAAAATCGAATTTGACAATCGCGACTCCACGTGGTACTTGTTTGCCATACCCGAACAGTTTTTGCTATGTTTAAAACCACAAGACGGCAATATTCTCAAAAACATTGAAAGAGCCAGTGATGTACTAACGATGCGGCGCTTCGTGCCGTACTACGACTCGAGATTGTATTCGCTTTTCAATTTGTATTTGCTTTGTTTGCCGCACAGTTGGTGTTCCGCGCGGTCTATCTGCCTTGGCCGGCAGATTTGTATATTGCTAAGATTTTCGACTTGCTTTATTTTTAGGGGTTTTTTTTAATATTTTAAGGCCTAAGTAGGTACTAACATTTTCACTTTTATTTGTGAGTGAAGGCGCGTCTACATTCCGCCGCTCCTTTTTTGTTTTAATAATAACGATGAGTTCTTAGTTGGTAAAAAAATATATTTTCTAAAAACACATTAGTGAATCAATAATTTACACAAGTGTTGTATTTGTTTATCTACAACACACAATTTTTACTTAAAAATGTTCTGAACCATTGCTCTGAAATATACTGACTATAACGGGTGGTGAGAAGAATACGATATTAATTGAAAACATATACTGGGTATCGCGGTAGTAGTACGTATACCAAAAATTATCAAATTATAATCAAGGGTATAGCCGCAGGCATTTTGTTTTTCCTTTGACAATTTTACCACATGATGTGAATACCACGCAAGTTTCATTTCGGTCATTCACATCAAAACAATTTCATTTACCTACTTGCTAAAACAAAACCAAATGAAATGGTGCGGCTTAGACTCAGAAATAATACAATATTGTATTGTATTGCTGATTGAATTTACACCTAATAACCATGACGATAAAATTCCTATTATCATAAGCAAACAAAGATTGCCGAGGCGCAATTCGTTTCGAAAACAGAAGAAAGCACGGTTGCCAGTTCGACGTCTTTGTCTAAACAAAGTAAGTTTAAACTACAATAGTTCGTAATCACTTCCGCATTCAAAAGATTTATTGTGCAAGAAAAGGAAAGAAATACATCTAGGGTTTCCCTGGAATTTGCTTCTGATCCACTCTGCCGCCATAAGGAAAAAAGACGTATCGGACATTTTGTTCGAAATAGAGTTATTTACATATTCCGAATCAGCAAAAAAAGACGCATCTAACAGTATTTTTAAATTGGCGAAAACTTAACGAAAACCTAATAATTCTAACTATTAAAAGACGCATCTGCGTTTGTATCTTATAGTTTAAACAGGACAAAATATTTTTTTCTCCATTTCTATAATTCTGTAGATACGTTCTTTTTCCTTATGGCGGCAGCACTGTCTAGTGCGTGACGTGCTACCCTTGTGAGAGCGTGTTTTTTTTTTAATTTCGATTCGTAAGAGTGGTTTTAGCGCATTAGCACTAATTATTGATTTTGTGTAAAATTGAAAATTGTTTTGTTGCAATTTTATACAGTGCAGAGCTTTAATAGTTTTACTGTTGTGTTGTTGACAGATAATTCGATTGTGTATAAGTTTTAAGTGTAGTAGAGTTTGGTAGGTTACGGTACCTACCTAATGTGTAAACAATAGTGTGATAGTTACTTGCTGTTATTTCGTTGTAAGTTAAGTTTGGGGATTTATCAAAAATGAGGTTTATGCTTGTGATGTGAATACCGTAGAGAAACTGCGAGACAGAATTATTGACGCTTTTAATAAATTAAAAGCAATGGCTATCAGTAGTGACTTGTTAAGGAAAGTAAGAAACAATATCACAAGACATTGTCACATGTGTGTTACGAGTAAATGGTGGACAAATTCAACAATTAAAAATTTAATTTAGTGTACCATGATTGAAGTAAGTTTTGATTTAATGTTTAATTAAGTGTTTTTAAAACGTGAACCTACTGATAGAAAAGTCGCGCGGGCTGGCGGGCGGCAAGCGGTGAACGGAGCGGGGATAGATGCCGCGCGCCATTTTTTTTTTTGTACTTTTGTACTTACATGAATGAAACTGCGCCTAAAACGGACGAAACGGGTGCGACGTTGCCGCTCTCACGTGTAGTGCCTACAAGGTCAGATGAGATTATTGTTGTTATGATGAGATTGAGGTTTCGCATTTAGTTTGTTTGAAAAATTAGATTTTTGAATTTTGATGTAATACCTAATTTGGTAATGGTAACGTGTTTTGGTTGACTAGTGGGGATCGTATATTTATTCAATGTCGTTATGTCGTCACCACCCTGTATAGTTGTGCGTGCGTCGTGCATCATGGCTCTGTGGCATTCAGCCCTGCAAAAAAGAATATTAGTGATCGCTTCGCGCATAATTATGATGAGGGGGTGCGCGGGGTATTCTCAGCGGTAATGCCCATTTGAGGAAGGTCAACGACGCGACGTAATGCTAAGCCTTAAGCATTTCGTAGTGCGAGCATGACTGATATCGCGATTAATGAATTTTAGAACGGAATCGGAACTCACAAACGGTACCATTAGGGATCAAAAAGGGACCTGATATTCAAACGGGGGGTAAATTCCTTTCGGATGCTTCATACCATACCTATTTTGCAAATTAGGGGTTCGTTTTAACAAAGATCGTATCGTATTCCTTTGTACTTCCGGGGTAAAATTGCTATTTTGTTCATTTTAAAGGAAGTTCAAGTATCAATGAAAAAGGTGACAGTAGAATTTAAAGCCCGCATAGTTTCTACCAAAATATAGTACCTACTGGGAAATTACCGTTTCTAGTCACATAGAAATATAATATAGTACTTAAGTATTTATTGGCCATAAGTAATTATACTAAGAACGATCGTGTTCTTACGCTAAAATCGTAAAATCATGTATCATTTCCTAATATTATATTATATCTAGGACAAGTAGATGCGACAATTCTGACCAGCGTTATTATTTTCCGGAACGAAGATGGTTTTTGCTCATGGGACATATTTGGTATGTTTATTTGCTCTGCACTTGAACGTATCGTGCAAAAATATTGGTTGCTTATATTATTTCGAAAATTCCTAAAATATATTTCCGGTAAATATTTTTCCTTGATCATATTATTTTTGTGGACAATAATGACAGTCAAAACACTTATTAAAGCCTAAAGTTGGTAATAAGATAAAGTTAAGATTGTTTTACAAAACGTAAATTGCATTCTTGTGTTTTCTTCAAGTTAAAATATTTTCTCCTTCTATTTTTGGATTCCGTACCTATTAGGTATTTACTTTACCAAGAAACTTCGACCCTACGGAAAGTTATTAACAAAGAATCCTATCAAAATCAAAATAATAGAAGTTAACAGCGAAAGATAAAGGGAAGAATTGTTTTGCAATTGGGCCTGTTCAGAATTTCGAGTTTCTAAAAGCGTAATTTCGAAAATTCTACACAAATGATACTTTGATACGATATTCCTTTGATTTCATCTTTTGAATATAGGTATCTTATTTCTTTATAATTTCTTCCGGTTGCAAATACTTTTTTTGTGATTTTAATTCTACCCTCTTCTCTATTCTATTCTGACTAGACTTGTTTGAAAGATTGTGTTATTCGCTTATCCGTTATTATAAGCTCAAAATAAATCTTCCTAGTCAACTTATAATTTTACAATGTCAATAACATAATAGGGCAAAAGATTATAATTTTATAAAAAGGGGGTGCCCCCTTTTCATAAAATCTTTTATTTTAAAAAGAGGTTCATTCGAGGAGGTCTTGTGTAATCTTTTTTATCCATTCATATAAATGGCAATAATTTGTCTAAGTATTTCATGTTACCTTAAAACAACTTTTCGGTATTTGAATAATCTGAGGCTTTAGGTACCCTTTTGAAAAAGAAAAAGTAAGATAAAACTAGCGTTATGTTTGTGTACATACACAATACCATTTTAAGCCAACAGACGGAAAGTGGTAATACGAGGACTCGACTCTTGTAGATAATTCAGACTTGAATAAAATAAGTTAGGCAACAACAAAGAAATAAAATCGACACACCTCCATAAACCTTAAGTTGGCTTTTTTCTGCTTGAGTCGTATCGGCACGTTTATAACATAGTTTATGCCGAGGTAAAATATTATAAGTTGGTAACGGGGTTGATTTAGGTGGAGTGTGCCAGACATACATTTAAATATCGCCAATCGTAGTGTTAGCTTTGATATTATTTTATTTACCGTTATTATTATTATTATTATTTAATATTATTTATTTAAATCGAACACATGATTCATATTGTTGTTAGTAACACTTATAAACTATGTTAGTAACATTCACATTAAAATAATATTTAAAAAAAAATGCATCAAAGTAAAATAACAACTAATTCAAAAAGCTATAACTATAACTAAGCCCGCCTCCCGGTGCACCAGACCTGCAGCTATGTATACGGGTCCAGTGCCCCAGGAACGGGCAGTCAGGTTTATCCACTATCCCCTTTAAGATGCTGTTGGTGCTCCCCCGAAGCCGCCGCATCAGGGATGCTGTTCGTTTTTGCATAATTGCTTGAAAGCTATCTATACCTGCTTTAGCAAACATGCCCGACGCGCTACAGAATCGCGGGAGTCCCAACAGCACCCTAAAAGCGTTATTGTACTGGATGCGAAGAGCGCTGTAGGCCCTCTGTGTATGTCTAACCCACAGGCTGCACGTGTAAAAGGACTGGCAAAACGCCTTAAACAAAGTAAGTTTCACTTCTTTAGTACATCGTGCAAACCTACGGGCCAGCATATTACATCGGACCGACAACGCTCTTCGCTCCCTCTCTATGTCACTGTCATCATTCAAATCCTCATTCACCATATGACCAAGCTACCTAAAATGCGAAACTCTATTTAGTGGTACACCATACAGGCATACCGGGGGAACTGTTTTAGGCTTTTTAGTACCAACTCTGAACACCACCAGCTCACTCTTCCGTACATTGTAGAAGGGAAGTCAGACCGCCCTGCCTTACCCCACACCCCAACCCATACGCCCCCGACAGAGTACTCGACCATCTGACCTGGTTGATTTGGTGGTCATACCAGTAGTCTAAGAGCTTAATGATCTCTTTAGGAATACCTTGCTCACGCAATTTCAACCATAAGATCTTATAATCAACCAGGTCAAATGCCCTGGAGAGATCCAAAAAAGCCGCATAAACAGGTGTGTTTCTATTAGTGTAATACCTGATCGTGTGCTTGAGCGCTAGAATAGCAGTTTCCAGTGGACAGCCCAGCTCTAAAACCGAACTGAGCATCATGTAGATTGAGCTGTCCAGTTACTCTCCGCTCAAGCACACCGTCAAGAACCTTTGCTGTTACAGTAGCCAACGATATTGGCCTATAATTATCCTTGTCTGAGACATCGCCGGTCTTGTTCTTAACTATGGGCACAACTATCGTCTTCATCAACTCAGTTGGTAGATATGAGTACCTCACACCAAGATTATCCAGCATAATTATTTATTATTTTTTAGCAGCGTTATTATTTTATAGTGGAAATAGAACTTAGTGAAACACCCGTTGACATCACAAATCATAGAAAGAGTATTTTTATTGTCTAGTACACAGACTAAGTATAGTTCGATACATATTATATTATAGACTACATACATAAGGTTGAACGAGATGGTAGGGCGAGAAATTTAAATAGGTACTAATTCAACACTCCTGCCAAATTTAAGCCTTCGTAATAGTACCACAATTACAGCAATTAAGAAAGGACACTTAAAAATACTTAAGTTTATCAGTGTTTACATTGCAATTTTATTTCGCAAAAATTGAAAGGGGATTGTCCAATAATTTCTATAGGACTTTGGCCACTCATAAGCAAACAGTTCAGCTAATAATATGTGATTGATTTAATAGCGCATATCAGTAAGAATGAGGATATAAATCTAGTTTTTTATCAAGTTGTATGTTGACTAAAGTATGTAGGTATCATTTTGTTCGATAACTTTTTGCCATCTTGTAGGTAGGGACATGATCCCATTGCTATAGAAATTTTGGGACTTCTGGTCAAAATACCGCGACAAGTGGTTTTGGTAGTCCTCTCGTGATGTTAACCTGACACTGCCTAAAGAATTCTGAAGAGACCGAAACAGGTGGAAATCTGAAGGTGCAAGATCAGGACTATACGGCGGATGCATTAACACCTCCCAGCCAAACTCTCTTAACTTTTGCTGAGTGGCTAAAGATGAGTGAGCTCTAGCGTTATCATGATGTAAAACCACACCCCTTCTGTTGATTAATTCCGGCCGCTTTCTCTCAACTTCTTGCTTTAATCTCATCAGTTGTTTGCAGTAGAGTTCAGAATCGATGGTCCTGCCTGGTGGTAACAGCTCATAATGAATAATGCCCTTCCAATCCCACCACACACACAGCATCACCTTGTTGCGAGTTAACCCGGGTTTCGCCACAGTCTGTGAAGCCTGACCGGCCTTTGACCACGACGTTTTCCGCACGTTCTTGTCATACGTGATCCACTTTTCATCACCAGTTATCAGCTTCTTCAAAAATGGTTCGGTTTCATTACGTCGTAATAAAGAATCACAAATGAGTACACGGTTCATTAGGTTTCTTTCAGTGAGCTCGTGAGGTACCCAAATGTCGAGCTTTTTTGTGTACCCAGTTTGTTTCAAATGCGCGAAAACTGTTTTGTGGTCAATTTCCAGTTCTTCAGCTACGAGAGATTTTATTACAAATTCATACATACTATTATATAATGCGAAAAGACTTTTTCCCCAACCTAATATATGGTATTTCTATTTAGGGAGGCGCACGTAAAACATGTTTTCTTGATGTTGAAAGATCACAACGAACATTAATAAAAGTAATGTACTTCAAAAAAAAGGACATTTCCCACTTGTGAGCTATACCAAATTAGTAACTTATTATCAATCCGAAAATTATATATGTATTATACACGTAGTACTAAAAAAAACATAAAACCCTACTTAGATTCCTATATCTTAGCTAGAAGAAGAAAACACAGTGTTGCTCGCACCACTCTGGTAAAAACAGAATTTGCTAAAATTCAGTACGACAGTCGCTCGTCTTATTTATACAATAAAATAAATAAAGTAATAGATATCTATACTAAACCGTTTAAAGAATGCAAATAGTTGCTGGTTAAATGGATAAACAAGCTATGTTATGATGAAATTGAGAATCTGCTGTTAAATATAGATTAAACTGTTCCTATTTACACAAACCACTTTCCGTATAAATCAACATTGCACGCACACACACACCCTTCCACTCACAAACACAGAAACACACACACACAACTCGCACAAACGCACACTAACACGCACACACACTCATGCACTTACACCAACAGACTTATGAAAAAATAGAATTATTAGACTGCTAATTATTCATTTGCACTTTTGTTTTGTAACTTATTACACTCGTATGATATCATAGAGCGGCGCCTCCTGGTACAGGCATTTATTTACTTTAAAGAAGACACCACCAACTGTATAACATTGTATAACGTGTAATAACGAAATAAACATTTTAGATTTGATTTTGAACTTTTGCGTGTTTACACTGTAAAATATTTTCAGTAGATAATGTTACAGGACCTACAGGTATCTCAACCGCTGGGTAATCTAATGTTAATTTAAGCTATTTATAAGCGAATTTGTAAAACTAAAATAGTAAAAAACTGGTCAAAATAAAGTTTGAATCGGGAGACAATTTGCGGCTCTCGTTGAGGTAAAGTTTCGAGGGACCTAAGCGCGCAGGGAAAAATATAGCTTCGTAGCCATCGGCATGGTACCACACTTCTTCTTGAAGAGTTACGCAAGTCGTCTCCTGAAAACTCCTAAAGACTTATCAAGCAGTTGTCATTATTTCATCAACAAGAAACCCTTCCCCGTCAAGACTTCAATTCTTAGCCGCCGGCCATCAGTCTGCAGATAGTCTGAGCCTATAGGTGCAGGACGTCAGCGCCATTTGGGCTAGGAGGCCTAACCTGTGCATGCACACGTTGATCTCGTCTTGTTGGCCTTTTTCACAGACGGTGAATACTTGTACATAGTTGTGGACTCGTAGAGAACTACATGCAGACAGGGGCTCTAACAACTAGTAAATCACCTTTTACTAAACGCCCGTTTGCTGATTGGCCCGCCGCCAGGTGGCGGATGTGACAGTTTCATGCCTTGTAAATAAACCGCAGTCGATAACATTTAGTTCAAAAAAATCCTCCGATTCCAATTTTGACAAATGGGTTGTTATGTCATTTGTCAAAGTTTCCTTGGGGTAAGTTATGACGTACAGCTAAAGTTGAACTCGATCCTTAATTTTCTCGCATGCCAAATATTTTCCAGGCGCAAAATATTGTACAACCAATTACTGATTGCAATTTTATTTGCGACCACGAGTGCGTTCATGTAAACTTCGATGGGTCTGCGTACATTGTGCTTGTGAGAGAGTTTTCAACTTCCACCAGATTCGTTTTTGAAATTCGTATATTAGTCTGTAATTTCCTTATCTTTTGTGGTTTATCATATTATATTTAAAATCTATGAAAATTCCAAACTTTTTTTCAAACGCATTTATTTGGAATAAACAAATTATTGGCACTTATGAATAGTCAAGGGAGCGGGCAATCAGAAAGAGGAAGCTAGTTGCCCATACCAAAGCGAACTAGGTTCCCATGGAGAAGAACAGGCAAGGAACTCCATGGACAAATTTTAAAACTCTTTTCCAAAAAATATACCTCAAATATTTAGGGTTCTCCTGACAAAGTTTATTCTATTATGTATGTGTAACGTCAGGGTCCGACACCACTCGGTGGTGAGGTTGAAGTTTGTTCACCGTTTGCCCATTGCACTCGCAGTTTACAAAACAATGACGGTGGCGCCGTCATATGTATGTATTAGTATTTATTTTTTTTTCAAATTATCCCTTATGTTGCACCTGTCATGTTTTGTCTCTGCACTCTAACTGTTGACTGGTAGAAAATGCCTCAAGCATTAAGAGGGCCTTTCCCAGCCCGTCTATCGTCAACGCGAGCATGGTCGAAAAACTTGTTATTTCATCCAGCGCAATGCCCGTTGACTAACAAGCAAGTGAGAACGCGATAACATTGAAAGAAAAATAGTGCGTGGAAATTTTGTGAAACTTGTTCCAGGAAATAAGTGTTTTTTAGCAAGCCTTACAAGTTTGTGAAATAAATGTTTGTCATTTAGAATCTCTATTACATGTGCGAGGTTTCGATCGATATGTTTTCTTTACTTTTACAATTTATGAGTACATTATGAACGGCCAAAGTTTAGTTAAAAATTGTGCAAAAACAGATTTTTGGAGTCTTATACTGAATTCGTTTCTCCAAATTTTAATTTTTTGCTTTGATAGAAACTTTGATACAGTGCACAAAATACCTGTTAGTTGAAAAATTTCTTAGAAAGTTATGTTAAAACTCTGTCACGTACGAGTGTTTTTATGAAAAGTATGTCGGGTTGGCCTCTCTTAAGTCCGCCATTGTACAGTATTTTTGAATCATTGAATCCGAATCGATTTTCATATAAGGCCCCCGGTAAGGAAATTTTATGAAGAGTGAAACAAGAACAAGCGTTAACTCAAAAGTGTTACGTTTTTCTGCGTAATGTACAACAAAACGAACGCCTTTACATCTTGAAGTTACTTTTTGAATAGCACAGATTCATTGAAGAATCCCTGCCCCTATGGTTCTTTGTGTTCGTCCGAGAATAGAAAGTCAGAACGGCACAAAAAGCAGGAGTAAACTCCAGGAGTATTCCTCCATGCGCAAAAACTTTCAACCGCATCAAATGAAGCGCACCAAAAGTATTACTCGAAACGCAGCTACGATGAATCATAGAGAAGAACATGAAGGATTCGTAATAAATGATATCGATAGACGTTTTAAAATTCAGTTATCCCACAGGAATTGTGGGATGATTTCCGACCTCCACGTGGGCAAAAGCTAGTATATTTATAATTACCATCGATTCGAAAAGGAGAATTTGGAAAGTTCAGGATTATGATGACGACGACACTTTTTAATGTCGCTGTTTCATCTAACACAAAGTAGGTACACTTTTATATCTCACTTTTGTAAGTCCTATTTCCGTCATCTGTATCAACAATATAAATACGTGCCAATTATATTATTTACTATTTTCATGGTAAATACTGTCTTATTTAAAAGGAACCCTCTTTATCCCATCTAAAGAACGATGTTTATTTAACCATTGATAGAAAATAAAAGAACGTAAAAATAAAAATAATAAAAACTTCTGTTTTTATTATTTTTATTTTATCTACAGCAGCAAATTCCGTTTTATTAACAATGTTACCTTGAGCAAATGAAAAACTGAAGAATCGTAGGTAAGCTTATCTTTTCTGAATATTTAAGAAATTCCCTTAGAACGGGTATAAAAGTAAACAATATAAAATTGAATTACTTGGTATAAAACTGATCGTTAACAAATTGTATGAAGAGAAAATGTTAATTAAAAGGCCTTTCTGTGAGAGAGAACAGGAAATCCTGAACACATTTAATTTCGTTTCCAAATGGATAATCATACTATTTATTTATTTATTTAGTAGTACACATATATTTATACCAGGGACCTGTGGGTAAGTATCAACAGCCGCACGGGTCGATCGATCAGGTGAAGTTGCGCTGTGAAAGCACCACGAAACACTCGGCGTTAATTCATGGATCTTTGACAGTCGTTACGGGTCGTCAAAAGCCCGAAAGTCTGATAACCGGTCTTACCAATGGGTATCGTATTACCAGTTACTGGGTTGTGGAGGTCAGATAGGCAGTCGCTCCATGTAAAATACTGGTATTCAGCTGCATCTGGTTAGACTGGAAACCGTCCCCAACATAGTTGGGAAAAGGCCAGACAGATGAGGACATACCATAAATGTATGTCCTCATCTGTCTAGCCTTTTTTAGTTGGGGCCAACATAAACTCATTGGAGATTTTAGTAACAGTTCATTTTTTTTTTTTTTTTTTGTTTGTGTTATGATATAGAGGTAAGTATTATTATGGCTTTATGTAAGTATAAAACAACTATGTAAATCTCAGCCCCTTTAAGTAGAGATTTTAACAAGAAAAGCTCTTAATCCAATGTCAATCACAACATAGGTGGTACTAACTCCCTTATTTATAAACGCGGAGTAAAGTTATGCCAAAGTTAAACATAGAAACTAGTATAGTTAATCTGTGGATAATATTTTACTCTGTGTTTAGTAGTCTAGTATGGGGGTAAATGTAATTAAGAAACTACCTAGAGAGTTGAAATCCCTTAACAATTTTACGGAACTAATGGAAGGAGATAGGATCTAATTTCTTTATTAAATCCGAAAGAGTAAATAAACCCGATATGTAGGATCTGTAGGGTCACGGCGAAATAAGATTACACGTAATGGAGGAAGCAGGAAATAAATATCGAAATGCTGGCATTGATAATTTGGTTTATGAATAAATCAATAACTAGGCGAGGTTTGAGGTTTGCGTACTTGTACTTTGTTGAAAATGATTATGCATTGTGTCCAAATTCAGGCCAAAGCCATTTCTAGGGTTCCGTACCTCAAAAGGAAAAAAACGGAACTCTTATAGGATCACTTCGTTGTCCGTCTGTCAGTGTGTCAAAACCCTTTTTCTCAAGAACGTATTAGAAAAATGCAGTATGGAACTACCTATATAAGTGTATACTGGGTGACTTTTTTTATCGTCTTGAAAAAAAATAGGGTATAATAGGTGAACGGAGTAGAAGCCTATGGCATACCTAGTTTAGTAATATCGAAATTCAAATCATACGCACTACGCACCCTGCTTAGTACATACGATTTATAAAGTTTTTTCACAATTTCTGTTTTTATTGTTGTAGTTTACTTCAAATGTGTAGTGATAGAGCAATTTCTGTCTAAGCTATTAAAAAAAAAAAAAAACCAACAAAAAACTAGGTATGCTATAGACATCTACTCCGTTCACCTATTTAATTGTACTCTATTTTTTTCAAGAAGGTAAACAACACCACCCAGTATATACAGGGTGTAAGAGATAGCCCTCCGCAGACTAATAGGGTGAAATCAGTATACTAAGATTACCGGTACATGAAATTATTTCAGGAACGTTATGGGAATCCAATAAACCTGATTTGTTTGTGTTTGTACGCACAAATCGGAGCATCAGTTACTGGTTGGGAAGGGTAGGTAATAGGTATGCGGTGAGTTCGATGAACTCTGTAGCTACGCAGAAAGTGAACAGCTGATTTCACGCGTCTTTCGTTAGAGTAGTTCAACATCCATTACTGTTTTTTTATTGTAGCTATTTTATTTACATAAATGGAGTGCTGCGTACAAAAAATGTAATTTTACATTGAAATAAAGGAATAGTAACTGAAAAACGAAAATTAAATAATTAAAATTTTCCTGAGAAATTTTCCAGTGGAATATGATTCAAAATAAGGAGCTGAATGCAGGGTGCATTCAGCTGTTGGTTTATGGAGGGCTGTCCCTTACATCCTGTAGATATTACCCAAACAGCAAGTCTTGTATGTAAGAATATTTACTGGTTATTTACTGTGTGTGAATGTTCTTATGGATACGGTTTGTAGGGTAAGGACTTTATGAACAAAAGCACAGAAAGACAAGACATTTATCATTTCAATTAGGCTTGTCAGTAGGTAGTTAATCATAAAACTAGTCGTCCGTTCGCAAAACTAGGTCTTCATGGAGAACAACGGACAAGAAACTCCATGGTAACAGTTATTAACCATTAATTCGCACTAAGCACTTCCAAACATCCTTCATAATGGACACGGCAAAACAGTGGAACTCACTACCTGCGTCTATGTTTCCGAACGCATACAACCCGAATCTCTTCAAAGTTAGAGTGAACAGGCTTCTTCTGGATAAGCTTACTTCATCTTAGACTTTGTCTCTGTCACCTATGGGTTTGCTCATGACTATAGTCTAGGTCAGAACCTAGACCATAGTCAAAAGCAAACCCATCTCAAATAAAAACAAAAAAAAGTATTACATAGTATTATATTGTACAATTGCTGTCTTTTGTAAAATAGAATAATCGCATGTGGTGTTTACCTGTAATTGGGTGTGCAGTAGAATTAAGATCTATTGTTATGCATTTTCTATGTATGTATCGCTGTAACATCTGTTGGTGAACCATAAATAAATAAACACATTCTTTTCATTTCTGTAAATTATCGTTATCTCATAATAGTTAATTCTATGTCTTGGACAATGGTCCCAGAGAACCCAGAATAATAGCATATAATAACCATAGCTAGAAAAAGAACATTAATATTATCATACTGCTCAGGTAAGTCGACCGAATCCGCTCTTCATCTACTAGTCGGACAGATAGAGGAAGCAATTTATTAGAAAAACAGCTGCCTGTTCATGTTTATACATTTACAGCTGCCTGTCTGCAATTATTGTAGCCTCAAAACACATAACACATCCCAATGTTTAATTAATGTGTTTTGGGTTCCTTCTTAATTGTAGCTACACATTGATACTGTATAATGGAACACAAACTATAGACAATCAAATAAATTCTTGTCGATGTTTATGTTCCCGGCCAAATCCGATTTCAGACCAAACTAGTTTATCCTAGGCCAACCCGACCAAATGGGTTAGGTTAGGTAAGAACTGTCCCACAGAGGGCGATGGCCGTCAGAGCTATCAGGGGGTATCGCACGATCTCCTACGAGGCGGCTTGTGCACTGGCCGGATCCCCGCCCTGGGACTAAGAGGCGAGAGCCCTCGCGTCTCTTTACCGATGGCGCGAGGAAGTGCGAGCGCGGGGCGGTGAACCGATGCAGCGAGAGTTCGAGCATCGTCGGTCACAGCTCCGCGAGGTTCTGGTGACGGAATGGCGGAACAGGCTTCTGCGCCCTACTGCCGGCCTCGCTACCGTCGAGGCGATCCGACCAGTGCTCGGCGAATGGCTCGGGAGGAGGCACGGCTCTCTGTCGTTTCTGGCGACGCAGGTGCTTTCGGGGCATGGCTGCTTCGGGAAGTACCTGTGTCGCACAGGAGCCGGACGCTCGGTGCCATCACTGCGTCCACTGTCGGGAGGACACGGCGTGGCACACACTGGCAGAGTGTGTCGCATGGGAGGAGCCGCGCCGTGCCCTCGTATCAGTAGTCGGAGCCGACTTGTCGCTACCGGCCGTCGCTCGTTCTATGGCCGGGGGCGCCGAGTCGTGGGATGCGGTGATCTCCTTCTGTGAAACGGTAATTTCGCAGAAGGAGGCTGCGGAAAGGGAGAGGGAGATTGAAACCACTCTCCCGATCCGCAGCAGGCGAACTAGGCGTCGGCGGAGGGCGGACAACGCCCTCTTCCAGCCCCCGTAAATAGGTCCGGAGGGATGGCGGACTCGGGGACGTCCGCCACCCCTCATCCAGCAGGACCCGAGGCGGCGGCGCGTAGTGTTCCACGCGCGCCCTTGATGGACGTCGCGCGGGGAGTTTCACACCTCACTCCCCCCGCGGGCCTGAGGTGGCCCGCAATGGCGGGCCGGCACTAGCCGGGGATCGTGGAAGGCGCACAAGTTCCCATGATCCCCGGTCCAAGTGTGGGAAGGGAACACCGGGGTGGTTTTTAGACAGTAAGAGTCTGACAGACCCCTCCGCCCGCCCCAGGGCGGAAGACATCCATGAGGATTTTCCACCCCGAAACAAAAAATTACAAAAAAAAAAAAAGGAGAACTGTCACCAACCACACGCGTGCCGAGTGTGCCTCGGCAGTGGCCGGCGAGCGCTACTTACAAAAAGTCTAGACTGTTAACTAAACGGCTAGTTAAGCTAGTTGACTGCGACATATCACGCGTAGGATAAATCGGTTTGACCTAGGACAAACTAGTTTGGCCTGAAATCGGGTTTGGCTGGCAACATATATACATCTTTTTGAGGCTGCAGGCAGCCCGTTCATGAAAATTTCCACACAAAAAATATAATACTTAATAACGTATCATCAACCTTATTTGCCAGATCTATTTATAAATCCATTAAACTCATCATTCATAGGTAATCCATAAGTGTTAATTTTATATTCCGCACATTCGGTCATTTTGATCCCTAGGCAAGCCACTGGACATCAGCTACATCTCCCAGATATATCCCGGTATAGGCAGTATAGGCACCTATGTACAAGAAAAATTCCGCACAAAAAATGTTATAATAACGTATCAATAATATTAACATTAATTGGCAAGCGGATTGATGGTATTGATTGAAAGAGACTGGCATAAGAGCCTAAAAGCCCAATAATGAATATAACAGGTACGTACCAATGGAAGTTGTCCCGCCGCCGGCGAAGAAGCGACTAACTCTCAGTTATTATCTCGCTCAAGAAACGTACAATAGATACATTTACGTGTAAACAAAAGAGATGCATATATTAATAGTTGATCGCTGACTGTTCACATCGCGCGAGAGTACTCGTTTGTCGCAGCGATAAGAGCTATCAAAGAGAGTACTCGCTCAGCGACGCTTGCTTGACGGGCAGAGCCCTCGCTGAGACTCTCACGCTTGGTACATATACCAGCGAGTACCAGCGAGCTGCTCGCCAACAGTTGCTAGTGATGCTCGCTACCCGTTCATCGCCGGCGGTGGGACTTTGCCTGCGGTGCCTTAAGTTAGATATATTATCATATGCCAGTCACTTGACGTTACTGTACAATATAATAAAGCTGAAGAGATTGTTTGTTTGTTTTTAGGGTTACGTACTTCAAAAGGAAAAACGGAACCCTTATAAGATCACTCGTGTGTCTGTCTGTCTGTCGGCCTGTCACAGCCAATTTGCTCCGCATCTAATGGTCCGATTAAGTTGAAATTTGGTATACGTATGTATTTCTGTTACCCAAACACGGATGTGTAACGTAAATAAATTAATTTTGAATATAGGGGTCTATTTTGGCGAGCAAATAAGAAAATTAAAAAGTTTTGCAAACTGTACCGTGTGACATATCAAAAGAAAGGGCTTACTGTGAGGTCCTCAAATATATATTTTTTTATAATATTCAAATAAATTGTTTTAAAGTTATTTAAGAAAATAGACGAAAATTGACCCTTATCTCCGAAACTACTGAGCCTAAAATTTTGAAAAAAGTACAGAAAATAGTTCTATACCTACATTATATACCTATAGATTACAGGAAAACTTATAAAAAGTGTATGGTCTCGAAATAACATGGTAAATCTTTCAATATTGTGCGTACAAAATTACATTTGCAATTGGAATGTAGGTATGGGAGAACAGGTTTTTCAACTAAAATGTTAAGTTTGTTCTTGATATAAATTCATCCCAACTACGGAACACTTCATTGTGCGTGGTCCGACACGCAGTTGGCCGGTTTTTTTATTTGAAAACGCTTATATCTGGAACTTTCTGGAACTGGTACTTCCCGGATTTGAAAAAAAAAATGTATTTCTATTTGATAGCCCAACTCTTGAGGAAGGTTATAGGTGAGGAAGCTATTTAACATCACGCCACGACATTTAGGAGTCTAGCAAAAAAAATATCAGAAAGAACGCTAAGCGAAAGCGTTATTTTAGTAGATAAATTGTGAAGTCTTACGACTCCAAGTCGTGGGCAAAAGCTAGTATTATTATATGTCAGTTACTTGACGATAATCGAAGTTGAATACCGATCCATCCTCATTATGTCGACCTACTTTATTATTCGATCATTAATTCGTTATCCATCCATCGATGTTACTCAAAGTTGTCTGTCTTCTATAGACTTTACTTCGGTGAGGAAATTCACAACCTCATTTCACCGGACCCCTTCTACCATCGAACATCTAGAGGAACTGCATGTTACCGTCCATACCTAGTGACCATTCCACCAATTCGCAGTAAGCGCTTCCAAACATCTTTTATAATGCGCACGGCAAAAAGTGGAACTCACTGCCTGCGTCTGTGTTCCCGAAAGCATACAACCCGAATCTGTTCAGAGTGAACAGGCTTCGCCTGGGTAAGCTCACTCCATCGTAGACTTTGTCTCTGTCACCTCTGACCTAGACTACAGTCAAGAGCCAACCCATCTCAAATAAAAAAAAGGTGATTACTATTAAAACAAGATCGAAACTCGCTGCCGAAATTTCTGTGAAAAAACATTGCCTTGCTGAAATTGTCTTTCGCGAAATTAAGTCTTTTGTTTATTTTGTCGAACGCTATAATGAAGTATGAAAAAGTAATCCCTTGTCAACAGTCTACCGTTATTATAGCAAAAATATTCATGGAGTTATATGGATCGAGTTGGTTTGTTTGATAAAGTCTTTTGGTAGCTGTTGCTCAGAGCTAAAAAAAGGTTTATTGCCTGGACACGGATGGCCTATCACAAAATGGTTTGGGTTATTTTATAGACAACAGATGTTTAGATAAGATAAAAAACTTTGTATTTTAAAAACATGTTCAATTTATTTATCCTAAGTAGGTAATATGTTTCACAGTGATCATCATCGTCATCTGTCTAACTGATAGTTTAATACCTAGTCAGGTACACACTAGAGTTTTAAAAATCTCAAGTGAGCGGGCACACTTGAGCCGTCTCACAGTAATTTTAGTTGAAAAATCTTCTTAGAAAATAAGTCAGCATACTTGATAATAATTTAACTACTTATCAATTTATTGTAAGCGGTGGAGTATTTGCCTGAAAAAAACAGCACCAAATCCTTAATATTATAAATGCGAAAGTAAGTTTGTTTGTTTGTTTGTTACCTTTTCACGCATAAACCACAAAACCGATTATCCTGAAATTTTGCATATACGTTGTCACGTGTACAGAAACGGACATAGGGTACCTTTCATCTCAAAAATAAGTACTGTTCCCGAGGAACACAACAATAACGTTCTTATGATAATAGATCGCGCCACGTGTCTTCCAAATCATGATTGAATTATTATAGAAACTTTAGTAGTGTGTTAAGAGTTTTTTTTAATTTTTTTATTTAAGTACCTAATACATTCTGGGAGCCTAGATTGTCGATAGACCGATTTTTCATCCTCCTTACTATAATATTATAGATGCGAAAGTAAGATTGTTTGCTTGATACGCTGTCACTCTTAAACCACTGAACGGATTTGGATGAAATTTGGCACATGGGTAGACTATGACCTGGATTAGGACATAGGACACTTTTGATCCCGGTAGTGCGTTCCCGTGGGATAATTTCCGACAACCACGCGGGCGAAGCTTCGGGCAAAAGCTAGTACTTACTATTTGCAAAAACAAACCTACCTCAACTAAATATTTACTTTAGATATTTTTAAAACCCGTTTCATTATTATTATAGTGGGATGAAAGCAAAACATAGATTGTATTGATTATATTCTCTTAAAAAGTTGCCTTCTGAATGAAGGTAGAAACTGAATGATTTGAACTCTGAACTTTCGAACCGAATAAAGAATAAATGCCTGTATTTTATTTCAACGTAAGCTTGTTGAAATAATAAGCTTACATTCTAAAAAAAAACAAAAAACACACGTGCTTTTTTTCAAAATAAAGACTGAGAGACCTAGAACAGCTAAATTCAATTATTGTGTAATTGAATTTAGCTGTTCGTGCAAGAACGAAAGTTAAAAGAAAGACCTGCTAATTACCCATTTTCGCCATCACTATCGAATGCCGGAGGGCATTAAACTTAGAAGTACAAAAAAATTCAGGTAACGAAAATTATCTTTCTTTAGTCTGATTTATAATTCAAAGGTCCTTTCAAACCTGTAGCCTAGGTATAAGTTCTTGTTTATAAAGAATTGGTCACGGCTAAACATCTTGAATTTCTAATGAAGCTACTAAAAGCCTTTATTGTTTACCAGATTTTTTTTTGTTCATCAATTTTAGAGTCTGTACAAATAATTAAAATTATAACATTGAAAGTCCATTAACTTTAAGGTGTTACTTAGGGCGGAGTTCACCGACTTTAAAACAGCTGTTTAGATTTTTAATCAGTTCTTTCCTTAGGAAATTTGACATAAACCAACTGTTTAAATACCTAACCAGTGGTTTAAATGTTGGTGAACACAAGCCTGAATTAATTATTTACAGGACTAGGTAGAAGTCAAGGAAAACAAAACCAAAGCAAATCAGCAGTCAGTAGATACCAACTACGATGAATATTGTACGAGATTTTTCCACATTAAAAATTCGACTTAAGTCGACAAAATTTGACGTTAAAATTTGGCACAGCTGTTTATGCTTATTCTTCCTCCTGTAACTCCCATAGTGGATTTTAGGCGCGAAACATTTTGAATTACTCAAGTCTTTGTTTGGATACGAGTTTATAAGAAAAAAGAAAGTTTATTGGAACATGGTTAAACAAAATTAAAGTCTAACATGAAATAAAAATATGTGTAGTTACGTACCTAATAGGTACGGTCTATATGAGCGTCACTATTGCACCAAATAGCTCCATTTTAAAATCTATAATGCCAGACAGATGCTAGGCAAACAGATAGGTAGAAAAATGACCATGAGATGCTGAGTGGTGCAAAACATGTTTCCTATTCACCTTTTCCACATTCATACTGCTGCTTTCCCCATAGAATACATTACATTATGTACACATATACATACATATTTGATTTTGAATGTCTCAATTAGGAATTATATTGAAATAATAATAGGAATTAAACTTAAATAGTTGATATACCTACTTTTCTTTAGGTTGTATTATAACTATTTATTTTTTGATATTGCTTTAGTATTTTAAATATTGGTACGCTGATGTCTCGCCATTCGGAGCTGTTTTTAAACTACTGTAGCTGTTAACGAACATAATTTTTTTTTTGAACCTGTTTTTTATTTCAACAAAATATTTGATAAAAAAATTTGATTTAAGATTAAGAAGAATCCCAAAGCTCTCAGAATAATAAAACAACACTTATAAAGTGAATAAATAATTATCCCAACTTCGTCCAATCAATACTTACTAACTATCTTCGTTTTGATTGGTATTCGTCGTGAGTAGTGTCCAGACTCTAGTCAGCGTAAAAGCAATTAGTAGAGAAAATAGTTTTTCCCGTATCGTGTATATGTGGCGAGAACGTTGTGTGAATACGAATTGTATGTTTCTAATGAATGCTGCACATGTTTAAACTGCAGCTGTAGATATTGAAGATGGGAATACTGTTGACGTGGAAGACAATGATAATGTTCAAATTCAAGTTCATTTATTGTTTGTCACAGGTTGAAAGTCAATTCTTATACTATTCTATAAAGGATCGCTGTAGCATACCTACGTATATGGTGTACACTTTTCTAGCCTAATTTAAAATTTATTTAAACTTTACAATAAGGTGGCCATTATCATGCATTAATATAATTGAGTCACATAGTCAAATTTGAACATAACTTTTATAGTTAAATTCTGTATGAATGTGATGAAAGAAAATCTCTCATGAGAAAAGATCGTTGCTAAGTTTTCGGTGAAAACTCAAAACTTTTTTATAGATGAATTATATTATTTATTAATAATTAGGTTAAAAATATAACCTAACTGAAACTATTAAAAAACTAAAATAAGGCATGAAATATTCCTCCGCATCGCGGTCTACTGGTAATGTACTCAAGAGACTGGCGGCATTGCCACGTTGTATGGTAATGCTTAGCCTCTGGCCTTAGCCACTTCAATGTGTGGAACCTGTGTGTGAAATGTCAACCAGCTGTTTCGAGATTTCATTGAACAAATATGACTACAATGATTAAACGATGTGATAAATGTTTTATTGTGAAGCAGAAGAAATTTTGATCATTATTTCTAAGACCACCACAACATGGGTTCCTGAAAACGTCCAACGGCATCGCGGAAGACCTAGCCGTAGATGGCGGGACGAACTTGGCGCTTATAGGAGGGATTGGTCCGTATTGGCTGAGGATCGAGTTGAGTAGAAAAAGGCACTGCAGGGCAAAGACCTCCCGTCTTTGCCCTGCAGTGGAATAATATAGGCTGAATATTATTATTATGTTATTATTATTTCTGAAATCTGTATTAATTAAAACAAATGTTATTTCGTTCAGCTGTAATGAAACATCAAAATGAGTATACGTATATACAATTTCTCTAAAAGTTGTATGACCTTTCGAAAATCCCTTATTCCCAGCGTAGCCGCGGCATAACAAGCTATTCGCATCACGATCTCACCTTGAGTAAGTTCGTCTTATTTATGAAAAGTCGGCCGAACTGTTCGGTTTTAGGCGTGAAACTCCTAACTTCTTGAGACTGATTTACTGTGCTTAGAATAATTTTATTTCTGACAGCTCTTCAAGATTCTCTTTTGATAAGGTTTCTTTGTTCACATTGCTTTTTTATTATAAATTATTTCTGTTTTTTTTTATATGTACAAATATGTATTATTTATTTCTCATGCACATTACAAATTTTACACTCGATTAGATAATATTCGGTTTTTGTACATGAACCCTGTCGGGGCACAGCGAAACACAATGTTGGTTTGCTGTTGAGTTAGTGAACTTAAAATAACTTATCAAAAAAATTTAACATCATTTCATCAATAAATATTATAGGTACATGTAGCTACTAAATAGTGCCTATTTGTTAATACTACACTCTTTATGTCATTGGTTTGTTAGTCTGTAAGTCTTCTGTAAAATAAAATAAATAATAAATAAACGATTTATTTAAATTCATCTTTAGCAAACACATCGCTTACGAATACTTCTGTCATTCCACTTCCATTAAAGTTATCTTCAATTCCTTGCAAGTTATTATCTTATTAAATTATTGAGTCGTAGAACAATCACTTAACAACATCCAACAGCAATTTACAAAACTAAGACTACATCAGTGCAGAAAATGACATGACTAAGAACGCGAGCGCGGTCCGATTAATTTGCATCTAATTTGCAGAACCTCCGTCGCCTGTGTCAAGCTGGGGCAAAATAGCAGCAAAATTAATGTTTCCCACATTAAGCGGTTTGTTTCCGACCGGTTTATTGCTACTTGCTTGCCAAGCACCGCTGCCAAGTCCCCAAAGTATAAGGGCTTGTATTAAATGTATTCGTATTTTATGTCTCTTGTAAAAATTGGAGAAAAATTGTCGTGTATAATGTCATGTGGTTTTTATTTCCCTGGTGGTGTGTTTAAGCCGCAAAACAATTTCAGACACTTACATAAGTATCATCTTTGCTGTGTTCTTGGCTACAAAAATATTAAACAGTTGCCCCCCGTGGGTGTCGTCGAAATGTGACGTAGAAAATATATCAGGAGTTCAGGCAGAATCCCGTTATCGACGTGAATGGATAACTTCGATGCTTCTATCAAATTACCTTTGGAAACAGAATGTAAATTATCATAGAATCGTGCAGTAACTACCTAATAAACCTGTCTGATCTCATTAAGCTCAATCTATTCACAATCTCAATCAGGGTAATATTTATTATAGAATTCGGTTGGGTCTGAAATAAAAAGTTTTTATTTTTATTTATTTTATTTTTAATAATATTTTTTTAGATAAATAATTCTTTAAATAACGGGTAATCCTCCTAATATTATACATTCTAAAGTTTGTGAGGATGGATGGATGTTTGTCTCTTTCACGCAAAAACTGCTAAATGGATTTTGATGAAATTTGGCACACAGATAGTTTATAACCTGGATTAACACATAAGCTTATGCGGTTAAAACCGCGGGGCGCTGCTAGTGTTTATATATACGTACAATCGTAAATTATTATACATAACTAACTATTTACACTAGGTACTCTACAAGTATTATACAAAAACAAAAAGACACTTAGGCGTCAAATTGCTCTTTCCCAACGTTTTCATCCAGAAACTTATGTGTTCTTAGCCCCAGAAATCCTTTCATGATTAGTATACTTTTGAAAAAAATTCTTACGTACATGCTCGTGTGGCAATCATACAAATTCTATCTTCACCGAAAATGTCGCTTTTACAGAAACTCCTGAATAGAAATGTAATAGCTCGTTTTACGTAAGGAACTACTTTGCAAGTGTCTGTTTACTCATTTCATTCTTGCAACCTGTGTATATTTCACCGTCAGACGGGCATCCCAAATAAGTATCTCAATTTCAAATCGTAAAAATATTTTATGACAAATAGAAGGTTTTTGAATATTCAAAGTTGAAGACTTGCAAAACACGAATCAAAATTTTCAAAAACTTGAAATAGAAACAAGCTGATGTATTGTCAAAGTTGCCAAATAAATGCAAGATGATTTTTTTTTCACCTCCAACAAATATTCCATTAGGGAGATCCTTGAGTTGTTAGATTTGCGAGAAAATGGCTTTTCAATGTGAAAAGATTTTTGCCAATCAGTTCAATTTACCGCCAGTCAAGTAATTTTCTGATGTTTCCCTGCTATGCGTGTTTGATGTAGCACGAAATGTTTTTATATAAAAGGATTATCAGGCACATTTTATCTACTCTCATGATGTAACATTCGAATTATAAACTTCAAAACAAGTTTATAATGACAGACTTTATAAACACAATACCAAAATTTAAAAAGAGAATCATATAACACTTTTTATCTAACAAAATAATGCTATAAAACAATTTTTTACCATAACGATACAGGTCACCAAGGAGTTTCCATATTTTTTTTTCTAATGAAATGCATATGCGGGACGCGCTATTTTTATAGAATTACAAAAAAGTTTTGATTCCAATTTTTATACTTGTCTGTGGCGGCGCCCGCTTTAGCGCATGCCCAGTGATGTGCTGGGTTCATACGATTTATACGTGTTGTTGTACTGATTTTTTATTTTTATTATTTGAGATGGGTTTGCTCTTGACTATAGTCTAGGTCAGAGGTGACAGAGAGAAAGACAAAGTCGACGATGGAGTGAGCTTACCCAGAAGAAACCTGTTCACTCTCACTTTGAAGAGATTAGGGTTGTATGCGCTCGGAAAGACAGACGCAGGTAGTGCGTTCCACAGTCTCTTCCTTTGTTTTTGAATTTCGTGGGATTTCTTTTATTTAGGTTCAATCCTCATGTATGAGAGTAGATAAAGTAGTGTATCAAACTGCAAATAACCAGGTATTAAAACACTCGCGTGTTTTAATACTCCTCATAATGCAACAGTTTCATTAACTACTATTATAATGCGCTTATGGGTATACTTTATTATCGTTATATACCCATAACCTGGGTTTTCTCACTATTGAGTTACTGAGGTAGTGACGGCTGGGCTTCTCAGAGACCATAATTGTATCAGCTAACAATAAATATTTTCTAACGGTGATAGAATCTACCACATTTAGATAGTGTCCCTCTTTCCTCGGTTCACATTTTATAAAAATATCTTCTATGGACCGACATCTCCGTTCATTTTTACAACAGCATAGAGATAAATTGAAACTGCGTACAATAAAAACGGGTACTTCGTGACCAAAAGAACATCGTTTCGTAAAACCGTGTCATTTGATTTTATAGCAGTGCGATGGAACCCTTTCTTTTGTTTTAGGACACCCCTTTTTATATCGTTCGTCTTGTCAGTGTCGGTATTACTTTCTGTTTGATTGTTATATGAGATAGTTGGGTTAGTACCTAATTGAAGAACGGTATCAGACTATATCTATATTTGTCGAGCAAACCGAGAAAGTTAGTAAGCGCAAACTTGAAGAAGCCGAGTAGTGTCTTGGCAGTGCAGCGAAGTCTATCTATGGAACTAAATCTTGCCACTACGATAATTTTGTATGTTTCCGCAGTCTTCTGCTTATTATTGCAGTTTGTACGAGTAAGCTGATCTGCAATAGTGATAAATAGTCTTCTGTGTAATGCTTGTGTTTTCCTGTGTGTATTTAACTAATAGGTTGGGGAAAAAGTTTCTTCGCATTTTTTAAGAAAATTCAAAACATTTTTTAATATAGTTTATTTACATTTAACTAAAGTATGTAGGTACCATTTTGTTCGATAACTTTTTGCCATCTTGTAGGTAGGGACATGATCCCATTGCTATAGAAATTTTGGGACTTCAGGTCAAAATACCGCGACAAGTGGTTTTGGCAGTCCTCTCGTGATGTTAACCTGACACTGCCTAAAGAATTCTGAAGAGACCGAAACAGGTGGAAATCTGAAGTTGCAAGGTCAGGACTATACGGCGGATGCATTAACACCTCCCAGCCAAACTCTCTTAATTTTTGCTGAGTGGTTAAAGATGTGTGAGGTCTAGCGTTATCATGATGAAAAAGCACACCCCTTCTGTTGATTAATTCCGGCCGCTTTCTCTCAACTTCTTGCTTTAATCTCATCAGTTGTTCGCAGTAGAGTTCAGAATCGATGGTCCTGCCTGGTGGTAACAGCTCATAATCAATAATGCCCTTCCAATCCCACCACACACACGGCATCACCTTGTTGTGAGTTAGCCCGGGTTTCGCCACAGTCTGTGAAGCCTGACCGGCCTTTGACCACGACCTTTTTCGCACGTTCTTGTCATACGTGATCCACTTTTCATCACCAGTTATGAGCTTCTTCAAAAATGGTTCGGTTTCATTACGTCGTAATAAAGAATCACAAATGAGTACACGGTTCATTAGGTTTCTTTCAGTGAGCTCGTGAGGTACCCAAATGTCGAGCTTTTTTGTGTACCCAGTTTTTTTTCAAATGCGCCAAAACTGTTTTGTGGTCAATTTCCAGTTCTTCAGCTACGTCGTAACTACTGATATGCCGATCTTGCTCCACTTTTTCAAAAATGGCATCCATTTTATCCGTAATAGGGCGACCAGAGCGACGTGCATCTTTGACATCAAAATTTCCGGATTGAAAACGCTTAAACCAAATTTGTGCTACTCTCACAGACACTACACTAGGTCCATAAACATCGCAAATTTTTTTCGCGGCTTTCGTTGCCTTTTTACCTTTTTTGTAGTAAAATTTTAAAATGTATCGAATTTCTTCATTAGATTCACTCATCTTGACGGTACGAAAAACAAATGACAATCACACATTTTCAAAATTTAAACTTTCAATGATACCAAAACCAGCCAGATACAAATAGTATAGCCAAAGAGATTTTATTACAAGTTCATACATACTATAATGCGAAAAAACTTTTTCCCCAACCTAATACAATAAATAAATATTATTATTATTATCTTCTTACATATCTCGGGACCTTGAGGTCCCGGATCTTTGGAAGGCATACGAGGGGCCGAAGCCAACTCGCAGAGGCCCCTTAGATATGTTTAAATGATGAGGAGGCACCAACCGACGATTATCGCCATATGCACTATGCAAGTGCACCCAAGGACAACCGCCGGTTGACCCTGTACAGGACTATTGTTGCACGTGGAAACAAAACATATTACATACGTGGCTATAGTGGATTGGGTAACTTGAACTATGGAAGAACACGGATAAAATGGCAAGGAGTGACTTGCACACTCAATAATGGGCCTCCGGAAACGGCCGCTATCACATAGTGACGTAGCGACTAGGGGGCAACACTTCCTGAGGTGCTTGAGGAGTGGAGAGGTATTCCAGGGCTATCAGGACAATCCCGGAAGTACGGTCAAGATCCCTACAAGCACCTTACTGGAATAATTCCTTCCTCCAAGCACGCTTGCTCTTGCAAATTTCCACTCAAGCCGGCCAATAAAGGCAAGAAGGAGGTGGAAGCTTTGTTCCTCGTCAGTGTCCACTCGAGCCGGCCAATAAAAGCAAGCCAGAGATGAGGACAAGATTTCTCCCGGGAGATAGGGTCCGTGGGGTTGCTACTGCCCAACAGCGCGCCACATGCTGCCCTACGGGTTTCTGTATCTCTCTTGGTCTGGCTCCTCATCCTAGACCCGTTCCGGCAAAGTAAACTATTTATTATTATTATTTGTCTTTACATTTCTCGGGACCCTGGGGTCCCGGACCTTTGGAAGGCGTACGAGGAGCCGAAGCCAACTCGCAGAGGCCCCTTAAATAATTTTAAAAGATAAGGAGGCACCAACCGCCGATTATCCCTGTATTCACTATGCAAGTGCACCCAAGGACAACCCCCGGTTGGTGCAGGACTATTGTTGTGCGTGGAAACGAAACATATTGGGCTATGGGTCTGGGTGGCTAATGTGGATTGGGTTACTTGAACTATGGAAGAACTATGTCCCCTGCCTGACCAATGTTATACACGGATAAAATGGCAGGGGGTGACTTGCACACTCAGTAATGGGCCCCCGGAAACGGCCGCTAGCACATAGTGACGTAGCGACAAGGGGGCAACACTATCTGAGGTGCTTGAGGACTGGAGAGGTATTCCAGGGCTATCAGGACAATCCCGGAAGTACGGTCAAGATCCCTACCAGCACCTTACTGGAATACTTTCTTCCTCCGAGCACGTTTGCTCTTGCGAATTTCCACTCAAGCCGGCCAATAAAGGCAAGAAAGAGGTGGAAGCTTTGTTCCTCGTCAGTGTTCACTCCAGCCGGCCAATAAAGGCAAGCCAGAGATGAGGACAAGATTTCTCCCGGGAGATAGGGTCCGTAAGGTCGCTACTGCCAAACAGCTCGCCACATGCTGCCCGGCGGGTTTCTGTATCTCTCTTGGTCTGACTCCTCGTCGTAGACCCGTGCCGGCAAAGTAAACTCTACTGGCACAGACATAAAGTTCGGAGCGCGTAAGCCCCACCGCGACGTCAACGTAGAGATACAGCGGTGGGGTTATTATTGTTATTATTACTTTGTCGTGTCATTGTAGTGGTAACCCACATATGCTTACATGAGCTGAAGTACCTATGACGTCGCACGTCTGCTAAGTTCGAATACAGTCGACATCACAACAACACACCACACAGTCGGCAACTAACCGTGGCTGGCGTCATTCGTGTCATTTCATAATTATACTAATACCTACTAGCTGACCTGACAGACGTTGTCCTGTCCAAATTTCAATAATTCACACAAAAAAGACGTTCAGTTTTCCCCATTCTTCCAATTTTCCGGGAAACTTCCTTTTTTTTTCTGTAAGAACTTAATTCGAACTATTAAATATATTTTAAAACCAAAATTAGTCAAATTGGTCCAGCTGTTCTCAAGTTAAAGCGTGAACAAGGAAACAGGGATTCATTTTTAGGGTTCCTTACCTGTTAAAAAGGAACCATTATGGTACGGCTCAGTCTGTCTGTCTGACTGTCTGTCCGTCTGTCATAGCTGGATATCTCATTCAAGAACTACTAATGCTATCAACTTGTATTTTGGAATAGATTTAGATGACGTTTGCCCAATTGTTTTGCAACTAAGAAAGAATTTTTTTTTTTTTGCAACAGCGACTAAAAGGGGGTCTTAAAAATTTGAAGTGGGGCTACTACCCTATGTGGGGTATCTGAAAGAACGCTGTTTGCACATTCTCAAAAATTAATAGGCCACATAGTTTTCGACTTTTGATGAAATTCGTAAAAAAGAATACCGTTCCCCCTTATCTCCGAAGTTTGCATAGAGAAAAATCTGAAATGACTCTATGTGATAGAAGTTTATGTAAAGATCTAAATAGCACACTTTTTTTTAAATATATGATGGTACGGAACCCTCGGTGCGCGAGTCCGCTTCGCTCTTGACCGGTTTTTTTTTCAAATATAGATACCTATATAGATTAATTATATTGTTGTTTATAATTGTAGTAACTTTACTTTTATTAAATTCATTGTAATCCACTGAAAGAACATTTAATTTCATAGAACCGTCCCAACAAAATTATAAAAAAAAAAATTAACAAATGTGGGTACAATTCATATATCCTAATCAAAAACACAATGTACAAAGTTTTGTGTAGATATTTTAAAGATAGAGTAAACGACGATGTCTGTGCTAGTATTAACTGTGTGACAGACACCGGCGCCTTCCTCCTACAATCACTTTAATTAACAAGCTATACCGTGACACAATGATTTGCTATTGTAATGTTATAATGTTACAAATAGTTCTGGTACAATTTAAGGTTATAATAATAAGTTCAATAATACCAGTAGTTGGAATTTATTTGTTTGATTTGATATAAATCCAACTAGAAACCAAAAAAGTCTTTCCTATCAATTTGCGATTTAGGCGAAACAACTTCATCACTAACAAAAACAGAATTTAATTCAACGCCATTGCTATACACACAAACCCAGTAGTGCAAACAGAAAAACATGCAATTTTATACGGAAATCGCTGAATTCGACGCCAGTATTCCGGCGTTGACGCCGATAGAGTATTTATAGCTCAAAGCCGTACCGATGCACTGGAACGATATATTTTAAATTATGGACCATGTTTGGAAGTTGAATTTGCATGATACAGAATACTAGGTCCAGTTTCTACATTTAATGAAAAGAATTTCGAGGTACGATGATGTGTTTATAGTTATTGCATTGTGCTAAAGACTGACAGTTAATGAAGAATCAGAAAACGGCTTGTTTTTTTTTTAGTTTCAAATGTCAAAATAACTTTACGTTAATACCCCCACGACCCGAAAAGTCCAAAGTATTCAAGGTTCACACCATCGATGCCACAACATACCAATGAGATGGCCCCCATTATTATTCCGATGACGTAAGTTTGAAGACCATTTAAATGCTGCGAAGAAAGTTTAAATCTATGCTAATGTTTTCTCCTTGAAGGAAATGAAAAGTTCCAATTTAATCTGATTTATTTCTAAGTCCCTTTTCACGGTCACTACATTAATCTCCTTAATAATAGCGTTTTATTTATCAGCAGGATCCAGTTCACTAAAGCAAAATAATACTCAGTGTGTTTATTTGAAAATACAAGATAGTCCCTGTTCAACCATGAACAGTAGTTACACGAGCCAGCTACATCATTACAGCGTCAGCGTTAAGAGCGACATACATTCGTTCCGCCGGCAACACCGGCACACCGTCAGCACTAACAAGTGACCTGCTTAGATCTTCGCTTCATCGGCTCGATACACACACAACATACATGTAAATAGGTATCAATGTGTATTGACCACAAAAATTGTATATAATTAAGTTAACTACTGTAATAAAGCAGTCATCAAACTGGAGTCGAGTTTGATTCATCTCCCGTAACTCCTCTCACTGTGGCCAAGACACCTTTAGCCATCATCGGTCCTATGAGTCTGTGGGATCGGCAGTGAGAAAACCATTTCCTGTGTACATTGCACGACGTACACAAACCCCTATTCCTACCCAAATTCCGTCTGTCACCGTAGGTCTCCTTGTGACAGACTTCCCGTACGTAAAACCAACGTAACTTACGTTTGGTGTGGTTTGTATGATAGGCTAGGGCGTTAGGGTAACTAGGGTGCTAGGTAATTGTTATAGGGCTAGGTTTAGAGTCAGTAGGGTCTTAGGTAATTCATAGGTACCAGGCTCAATTGTGTCTAACGTAGCCGCACTGTACGCATTTGCAATAACGGCCGTACTAAGCTGTAAGTCCCGGTGCGTACAGTCCCATCTATAGGTAATTGTTTTCCTAACAATAAAGACTTTATGGCAGACTGATTATTAAGTAAGTAAGTAAGTATTTAGTTGCACAGATTTAAGGGATCATATTGAATTGTCACATTATTTACTGTACAAATAAGGTGACAATTGAATATGATCCCTGTACAATTTACCTTATACTAGGCATGCGACATAATAGTATAATTATGACTGAATATAAAATTAGTATTATATTGAGATGCAAATGTTAAATTTCAATAAAAAAAAATTAAAACTAAAACAAAAAAATAAATGGTAATAATGTCATGATTAGTAAATACTTATGTCAAAAATAAATTACAATTAATCAGTAGGTAAGTCAGCATCATTTAGAAAGGCATTTACAGAATAGAAGCATATATCAATTAATAATGACGTCAGCTTCTTTTCAAAGTTTTGAATAGTATCATTTTTAATTATGTTGGGTATTTTATTATATATTATTGGAATCATACTAATGATACGTTTTTATTGTAAAGCAGTATTACAACTCTTAACCTGCAATAGCTATTTATACTGACTTCTTAAAGGTCTCTTTCTATCTTTTGACATTGCAGTGAAAAGGTTAATGTTACATTTAACAAACATTGCGACTTCTAAAATGTATATAGCCGGGAAAGTTAATAATTTGAGAGACCTAAGCGCAGGAACACAACTATCCGTCACTTTCATATTAAGTATTGCTCTTAAGCAGCGTTTTTGAGCGTTGAACACCTGTTCTCACAGAATACAATTTCCCCAAAAAATTATTCCGTATCTTAAAATGGCCGCGACTAGACCATGGTATGCAACTACTGTTGTGGTAATGTTGACCTTTTTCGCTAAATTGTATAAGACATACGCAGATGCGCTCAATTTTTTACAAACCTCTTCTGCTTGAAGTTTCCAAGTCAACTGACTGTCTATCAGTATACCTAAAAATTTTGCAACTTGTACTTGGTCTATATTACGGTTATTACATTCTATTATTACATCTGGTGATCTATTTGAAGCGTGTGATTGAAAATGACACTTATTTAGTTTGAAATGAGTCTAAAATTGAAATTATCTGAAAACTGTGAAGTTACTCTAGTATTCACTGCCTACGTATATAGTACTATTGTTGAACGATGTGTTAGCGCTCAATTTGTCTGTGTAGTCATCAATCATCTCGCCAAATTGTGCTGAATCATAGCTATTGTTTTGGTAAGCCCCTACTATTGTTGATATTTGATACTAAAGCTTTAAACAACGTGTCACAACATACAAATAATTATGTTGAAACATCAAAATTTATTTAGGAGGACGGAAAGTATTTTAAACGTATTTCTTAGAAAAAACAAACCGGTGAAATTGATAAACATAATCAAAGGACTGAACGGTCGTTGAAACGAGTTCTTCACTTCAAACATTGCTTCGTCTAATTGTTTCTTCAGTGAAGTCTTAGTTACCGGCACCAACGGCTTTGACATTATTAATGAATTTATATGATAGGTAGGAAGAAAAGAAGAATTAAATTAAAATATTTATTTTTCGATTAGGTCAATATTTTTGTTGCTAAAATATCTATTACATTTCAGAAATTAAGTATGTTGCTGATTAATAAATGTTGGGTCCTAGGAAGACCTCATTGTGACCTTATTGGTGATGTTCTTCAGATAAGTCAGGTGCGTAGTACTCGCAACCGGCGTGCGTGTATGATCAGATGTATGAACTTAGACGAGGCAAAAGTAGTATGTAAGGATCATAGCAACTGGCGTTCTGTAGTGTCTGCCTACCCCCATGGGAAGAAGGCGTGAGTTTACGTATGTTGATATGTATGTAATTGTTCCGTGTTAATCTTGATACCTACCAACTAGTTAACAAAATACACATATAAACCCATGAATTCTTCCCATGGTGGCAAACTGAAACTACAGATCGCCATCTGATACGATTAACGATCCTTGCGTACTTCTTTTGTTTCGTTTACATTCACACATCTGGTCATACACGCCCGCCGGTTGCCAGTACTCGTACTACGCATCTGACCTCTCTGAAGAACATCACCAATAAGGACATAATGTCCTCCTAGGGCGGTTCCCTCCCTGCGTTTCCACATTTATCTGCCTTGTAAATACTGTTTGCTAAGTTTTCAATAATATTGCTAGGTATAAACTTCATTCTTACACAAAACATTTAATCGATTAAAAGACATTGAACGAGACACAATAGAAGCTTTATTCTTATTACGTCTTGTGGCGTCTAAAAGTCTTATACAGATACAAAAACGACGCTAACAAACAAATTCTATTTTCATGCTAAACTACTCTCGTAACAACTTTGGATAATAATATCTGGGTACATTTTACATATTATTATTTGGGCGTTGTCTGTAAGGGCGAATATGATGGCCCGCAGGTTTGCTCGTTGTACCATTACAGTGAAAGCAACATTGTTCAGAGCATACTGTACATTTTTCTACACGAGTAGCCTGTGTCTCATACACGCGCGGACAGTAAAATGCCCTGCGTGTGCAATATATTAATGCATTCAGGGTACTGATGGGGCTGCCCCGATTCTGCAGTACTTCAGGGATGTTCACCAGGTCGCAAATAGACTGTTTTTATGCTACTATATGAAAGCGATGCACATCCCTGGTGCGCAGGGTTCGGGCTAGCTCAAGCGGCATCCTGAGGCTGTTCGCGCAGAGGTTCGATTCTCAGTACATGTAGCATTGCTGTATGGTTCACATACTGAGCAATCGAAGTCTGTAATCTTTGTGTGTTTATGTGGTCTTTTTATTTGTATGTGCTTTTGTTTTATTTCATTTTTTGTGTATATGATCCTTTGTTGGTCGAAATTAATGTTTTATTATTATTATTATTTCTAACATATTTCGGAACCCTGGGGTCCAGGACCTTTGGAAGGTATGCGAGGAGCCGAAGCCAACTCGCAGAGGCCCCTTAGATAATTTTTAAATGATGAGGAGCACCAACCGACGATTATCCCTGTATGCACTATGCAAGTGCACCCAAGGACAACCCCCGGTTGACCCTGTACAGGACTATTGTTGCACGTGGAAACAAAACATATTACATACGTGGCTATAGTGGATTGGGTAACTTGAACTATGGAAGAACACGGATAAAATGGCAGGGAGTGACTTGCACACTCAATAATGGGCCTCCGGAAACGGCCGCTATCACATAGTGACGTAGCGACTAGGGGGCAACACTTGCACCCAAGTACAACCCCCGGTTGGTGTAGGACTATTAGAAACAAAACATATTGGGCTATGGGTCAGGGTGGCTAAAGTGGATTGGGTAACTTGAACTATGGATGAACTATGTCCCCTGCCTGACCAATGTTATATAATTATACACGGATAAAATGGCAGGGGGTGACTTGCACACTCAATAATCGGCCCTCGAAAACGGCCGCTAGCACATAGTGACGTAGCGACAAGGGGGGCAACACTTCCTGAGGTGCTTGAGGAGTGGAGAGTTATCCCACGGCTATCAGGACAATCCCGGAAGTACGGTCAAGATCCATACCAGCACCTTACTGGAATACTTCCTTCCTCCGAGCAAGTTTGCTCTTGCGAATCTCCACTCAAGCCGGCCGATAAAGGCAAGAAAGAGGTGGGAGCTCTGTTCCTCGTCTGTGTGTTCACTCCAGACGGCTAATAAAGGCAAGCCAGAGATGAGGACAAGATTTCTCCCAGGAGATAGGGTCCGTGGAGTCGCTACTGCCCAACAGCTCGCCACATGCTGCCCTGCGGGTTTCTGTATCTCTCTTGGTCTGGCTCCTCATCCTAGACCCGTTCCGGCAAAGTAAACTCTCCCGGCACAGACCTAAAGTTCGGAGCGCGCAAGCCCCACCACGACGTCAACGTAGAGATACAGCGGTGGGGTTATTATTATTGTCACCAGGATATTATTTTTAAAGTTGTAAACAAATTGACTTTCCATCGCTTTCAGTTCACATCGCTCCTTAAATATTGGTACGGCAACCAGCGTAACAATGTAAGGTGGGCGGGTTCGCTATCGGAAGCGTACGGGTTGGAGTGTGGCGTGAGACAGGGTGGTCTGACTTCACCCAAGCTCTTTAACCTGTACGTGGATCGGCTGATCCGTGAGCTCAGCAGCACTTATATTGTTAACAAAAACTCCATCCATCGAGCAGCCTACCTGCTGCTCGATTGATGGAGTTTTTGTTAACAATATAAGTTACGCCGACGATATGGTGCTGCTGAGCCCATCGATCAGTGCCCTCAGGCGATTAATAAAGGTATGCGAGTGCTATGCGGGGACCCATGGGCTCAGGTATAACACGACCAAGAGTGAGGTGATGGTGTTCAAGTCCGGCACGAAGAGTTATGACACCGTACCTCAGGTCACATTGGGCGGCAATGCTCTCAAAAGAGTGGAGCAGTTTAAGTACCTGGGCCACTGGGTCACCGAGGCTCTCGCAGATGATGTAGATGTTGAGAGGGAACGCAGGGCATTGTCAGTCAGAGCTAATATGCTGGCCCGTAGGTTTGCACGCTGTACTGCACAGCTGAAAATAACTTTATTCAAGGCTTACTGTCAGTCTTTTTATACGTGCAGCCTATGGGTGAAGCATACGCAGAGGACTTACAATGCCCTGCGTGTCCAGTACAATAATGCATACAGGATGTTGATGGGGTTGCCACGCTTTTGTAGCGCATCAGGTATGTTTGCGGACGCTCAAGTGGATGGCTTTCAAGCGATACATCGCAAAAGAACAGCGTCTCTGATGCGTCACATACGGGGCAGCCCCAACAGCTTCCTGCAGCTTATTGCAGGGAGAATGGACGTGGAGTGCTCCCTAATGGAGCATTAGACGGAACTGCATGTACGTACAGTGCGGCCCTGATCCAATGTTTCCATTGTTATTTTATTTTATTTTATTTTGTTGGTGACTTGTGTAATCTTGTTGTTATTGTTATTTTAAAATTGTAATTCTATATGGATCATGACGTGGTCTGAAATAAAGATTATTATTATTTCCTTTATTATTATTTACTCACACTCGGTTGTTGTGGCGGTGCTTGGTGGAAGCCTATGTCAGCAGTAGACTTCTTTTGAATGAAATAAAAAAAAACTGACTGAATCTTAATCTTATTAAGGTAAACACAATAGTTATTTATGCTACAAGTGCGGAAAGTAGGTGATTTCCGATGGGTGTATAAGTCGACACGAGGTGGAAATCATCTCACGCACGTGTATCATACAACGTTTTACTATGCATTGTGCGAGGAAATCAAAAATATATATTGAAAAAGTATTTTTATTTTGATTTAGCCGGTAAGAGGCTGTTGTTGGCAATTTGTGCATCTTGATTAACATTTTCGGGGTTAAATTAATTGATTCGTGACTTGAACTCGACATTTTTAGCAGCTTTACACAAATCGACTCCGAATTAAGCAAGAAAATAGTAAAATGGCGGGCTTATTTTAAATACATGCGCGCTCAGCATATCTACAGCGCATGTGCAAATAGCTACCACGTCGTATGGCGAAAAGGCATGAACGAAATATACGTTCTGCCAAACAAATTTAATGAATATTTAAAATTCAATTTTTTTGATCAAAATCTAAATCTAGAGTAATTAATTTAACGCGTTTAATGAAGTATTAGTTTTATTGTACCTTTTATATGAATGATAATCTGTACATGACTAATTTGTAAAACGTCTCTCAAATAATAAAACTCTTTGCGTCGGGCTGATGACGGAGATAAAAAAAAAACCGAAAAGTAAAAAGAACAAGTACGAAAAAATGGCACTATTCGCACAGTTTGGCTGCTTGGAAAACGCTCTTTTCGAGCACATGCATTGTAAAGCTATTTATTCAATTATTAGTAGTACGTACATACTCAGTAAAACTAATATTTTACAAATCTAAAGTTATGAAGAAACGTCATTAAATTAAATTATGATGAGAAAAGTATATAGCTGATTTTAAATTCATACATTTTGATGAGAAAAACGGTTTATTGGAGTATGATTTATCAAGTAAATAGAAGCCGATTTAGTTGCCAAAACCAACAAATTTTCGACCAAAACATTTTTGAAGGAATGCCTGAAAACCTAAACATTCTTACGTAATAAATTAATTAAGATCTCCAAAGATAAGTAATGTTAATATTATAAAAAGTTGAATTGAACCGAAGAACATAATATAATATCTACATTATAGGATTCACAGTGTCGCAACGAGATTCCTGGCTTATAAACGATAAATGATTTTATTTCTGTGAGTAGGTTTTCACACACGTCAATCATGTTTTTTTTTTTTTTAAACTAGATGAGGTCGGCGTTTCCTATCTGACTACTCTGAGAAGAAAGGCCGAAACAAACTCAGAGGGCACAGTCTCTTATAAAGTCCAAACATAATCTTGGTCAGTTCATGTGAAGAGCATGTAGATTACTGTCTGAAATGGTATTTTGAGTTGAGGAAAGAACTACATAGATTGAGAGGACCTGTCCAGTCATTGCACGCATTTGTCAGTAATCGCGCAGCTATAATTTCTAAGACAAAAAAAAAAAAACCTGAGCGACATTATTCAAATACCTAAAACTGTTGCGATTATTCTAAATTCCGACTAGACCGGAGCGAGGAAGGACGAATTGAGGCAAAGTGGGCACTTGGCTCGCCTCGGTATGAATAGTTATGAATAATAATTGGGACGTGCAAACGATGAAACCAAATTTGATTCGTTTAGGTCGCGCTCGCAGCTTCGTTGGTTGTATCCACCACTCACACATCAGTTGCCCGTCATTTTAACTACATTCGTCATTTTACTTCGCTGGTTTTATTTATAGAACAAAGCTTCACTTTGAATTTTTTAACGGTCAAGATCAAAATCAAATGTACATTGTCTATCTTCAACCACAACAAGAGATCTTGCAATTACGTTTTATGAATTTAATCATATAAAGTTTTCACGTGTCAAATCATTAATATTACTGTAATTTGCGTAAAAGTTATAAAAATAATACTCACGATAATCCTTAAGAGCAATCGCTAAGTGCCACCTACCGAAAGTTCTAAATTAAATACCTAAACGACCTCTAAACAAAGAGACATTTCTCCCAAAGGTTCTATAATAAAGTTGCTGAGCTCCACACCCACTTGATCTGGAAACATTCGGGACGGTATTTATACGTACATACCTTATGGCAAGTTCTTGAATATCTTTCCTTACACTATTAGCATACCTTAGGCATTAAGATTCAGTCCTAAGCTTCATGTTTGTATGTCTACAAAGCAAATTGGACCTAGTTGTACCTCAGATTGGCACAGAGCTATACAAATACAAGCGGTGGAAGACAGTTCACTCACTTACAGTGTACATGTAGCTACAGATGCATACCATGTTGCATAGTATTTGCTTGGTTTTATGATAGTGTATACGTGAGAAGAATCACCCCACTTATTTAAGAGTTATTAAATCTTTGTCGCTTGGAGCTCGTGGCTAAATAATAAAAGTCGCACGGGTCGATCCATCAGGTTAAGCTACGCTTGCCAGGGTTGGTCCGTGGATAGGTGACCATCTTCACATACCGAGACACCGTGCCGAGGCACGTTAAACCGTTGGTCCCGGCTGTCATTCGTGGATCTTTGACAGTCGGACGGATCATCAGAAGCCCAAAAGTCTGACAACCAGTCTTACCAAGGGGTATAGTATTACCTAGTAAATGGTTGTGGTGGATATGCTCTTGACTATAGTCTAGGTCAGAGATGACAGAGACAAAGTCTACGATGGAGTGAGCTTACCCAGAAGAAGCCTGTTCACTCTAACTTTGAAGAGATTCGTGTTGTATGCGTTCGGGAACACAGACGCAGGTAATGAGTTCCACTCTTTCAGATAGGCAGTCGCTCCATGTAAAATACTAGTATCCAGCTACATCCGGATAGAAGCCGACCCCAACATAGTTGGGAAAAGGCTAGGCAGATTGTTTGATTGATTAAATCTTTGTCGCTTGATTGGTAACATAAAATTTATGCTTGGTACAAAAAATATTTTTAATTATAACTTTTTTGAATATATGTACATATCGTAATAATAATATTCATCTGGTGCTCAACATTTAAAATTGTCAAAGGGGACTCTGCGAGTTGGTTTCGGCCCTTCGTACGCCTTCCAAAGTTCCGGGACCCCAGATATGCCAAATAAATAATATATTCAGCCTCTATTGACCCACTGTACGGCAAAGACCTATCTTTCCTTTTTCCACTCAACTCGATCCTGAACCAATATGGACCAATCCCTCCTATAAGCGTCAAGTTCGTCCCGCCATCTACGCCTGGGTTTTCCACGATGCCGTTGGACGTTTTCAGGAACCCATATTGTGGTTGACTAGATTACTTAAATACTTATGTGGTTTATAACATTGGCATTGAAATCGTCTTACATACATTCCAAATGACATCTTTTATTTGTAAAAGAACAATAAATAGATATTGGTAATTTGATCTTTCCATTTCTTCCAATAGCTATTCAGAAACGGAGTGTTACCGTATTTACCAAGTTAGCCGTTCATTTTTTCGCCTTATTTCCCAATTATTTTCGAGATGTACAGTCCGATTCGACAGGAGCGAAGCTGGGAGCTTGTGAGCCGGTTTATCGCCATTGGGCGATGTCCGATCGTCCATTTTTGTTTGTCCTCGACATCTGACTTATGTTTCCGTTAAAGAAAGATTTTTTCTGGCACTGTTGTTTCATACTCATGTGTTCACGGATTTACAAGTCTGCCGCCGTAAGGATAAAGGAATAGGGATGATGACTAAAAATTTATTTTTTGTCCGTCATGTAGATTATTAAAATATATTGGACACGTATTTTTTCTTTTTCTACGTAATCAAAAGATTACGGCGATACATTGAGTTAAAATGTGGCATGACGTCACGTCTTTGTAGATTTTATACGTAGAAGTGACGTAGCGAGCCCCCACTCCCGAACTTTAATGCGAATTATCTAAGTCATTTTTTATTAATATGATAAAGCAAAAAATACGTATCTAATATTTTTTTATTATCTGACTGACGGACTAAATAGAATTTCTTTTTTTTTACCCAGGCATTATCCCTATTATCTACAGAAATATTGAAATGGAGAAAAAATATATTTTGTCCTATTTAAAATACAAGATACAAAGGCAGATGCGTCTTTTAATAGTAAGAATTATTAGGTTTTCGTTAAGTTTACGCCAATATAATAATACTGCTAGATGCGTTTTTTTTTATTTCAAAATTTTCGAAAATTTCTTTTTTTCCTTATCATGATAGAAGTATCAAGGAATGTTATCAAATTAATAATAATATAATATTCCTGGGACATTTTCACACACGGTCATCTGGTCCCAAACTAAGCAGAGCTTGTACTATGGAAACCAGATAACTGATATACTACATATACTACTTTTTTTTTTGTAAATATATACTTATATAGATAATTACACCCAGACTCAGGACAAACAGACATGCACACAAATGTTTGGCCTGGATAGGAATCGAACCCACGACCTGCGGCATGATAGGTGGTATCTTAACCAACCACGCCAACTGGCCTACCTATGTAGGTATGACATGCAAAACCAAAACTTGAATTGTTACCCTGTACAGTAATAGGTACTGTATACAGGGCGTAACTATTTAGTTCAGGTTTTAAAAGTTAGTTAGTTAGTTAGTTTTATTATTGTATGCCATTATGGCGGGTCATAGCTGTGTACAATTTCGGAAACATGTAACAACTTATTGCTTACCTATGTACCACAATAAAGAATATTTGTATTTGTATTTAGTTTACTTTGTTTTTCCAAATTCCTAGTGGCACTACCTTGGGCTAGCCACGACTGAACCTAAGTTTTAATAAATACAATTAACGGATGCAGGTGTTCCGAAAAAGTGCTAGTATTACAGAAACAAATAAAAGAAAATGTATGTGTGTGTTTGGATGTGTCTCGGAAAAACATCGTAATTATAGATTATGTTAAAGAAGATTCTGGGTTGTTAATTTTAAGATAGTGAATTGGTCTTAATTAAGCATTTTAAATTGAATCACCGACCAAGGCAGTATCTTGATTAACATGTTTTTCGGTTAATTAAGTGTCCTAATTTGTAAAATTAAATTTTATTGCCGAATTGCCAGTCGCAGTATTAAATGAGTTTGAGAACAAGACAACTTATAAATGTGAAACATTTGTATTCAGTCCCAAATGGAATATAAAAAATATTTACTCTAGTAAATTAGGTTAAGGCGAAGTTCAAAGGTTATTTCTTCAATTATGTAACAACATACTTTATTTCATATACGTTAAAATGCTTATATACAATATAAAACACAACTAACTATTTACAATAGGTACTAAATTAAATTAATATCTAACTAACTGTACAAATAAACACAAAAACAAAAGGATACTTGGGCATTGAAGTACTCATCCGAATAGCTGTCATCCGGAAACGTGCCCAGAAAACTGGCAGCATTTCCACGTTGAATGGAAATGCTATTTCTTTGGCCAAAGAACGAGCCAGTCATCTGTAACAACAAGGCTTCTAAAAGTACGACACGACAAATTAAAGTGTTTGACAAAATTTAAACTAATTCAATTGCCGAGCAACTAGTAACTTGAGTACTTAAAAACCTGTCTATTTAAAAAAAACTTCAAAAAACATCACCCTTACCCACTCGATGAAATTGCGAGGTTGATAGTTACATTCTCCAATATGTAGAGACCCAATATAACGGACGGACTACAATTATCTAGATGGATCCCAACGTCAATAAACTCTGTGATTTATGATCCGAGGACCCTAGTTTTGAAGGGAAAGGGTCACAAAACTGCCCGAAACGAGTACAGGCACTAACTGCCGATGCCCTGAATTGATTCTTACAAATTGCGAAGGATACTAGGAGTGAGGAAAATGTCGTGAGAAAAGATGGGAGTCCAAAGAAGCGATGGATGGACTGTGTGAAAGATGATATGGCTAGAAAGAGGGTGACTACCGAGATGACGAGTAATAGAGAAGTATTGAAGAAAAATACATTTTGCGCCGACCCCAAATAAATTGGAATAAGGGCAGGAGAATGATGAATACTACGTAGTTTCGTAGTAACTGATTGCTTTACAATTTTATATATTCAAAAATGTAGTTTAGAAAATGTTGTAATTTTTACCTTTTTACCTAATATTTTTTTCCTTTAGTCTGATATTCTCATTACAAGGCAAAATATTATTTGGTAACTGAACTAGCCAAAACCAGACTTATTTATCAATACTTTCACAATAATCAAATCACAAACGTTTATATGCATTCGTTCGCGTATTTCCTATCAATGACATTTGATTCTATATTACCTGGTTAAATATAACCTACCTAACTACTAAATTAAAAATGATTAATCTGTATACATGTTTTCATACCCTCTAAAATCCATGTGCATAATTACTGCTAAAAAATACACTTTTTGGAAAGCAACAGCAGGAGTAATTGAAAGTAAAAAAACAAAAACAACAAATAGAACTTCAAACCAAGTGATGCGGGATAAACGAGAAAGCGATTCAAGTGGAGGAAAAAAGCAAAAAAAAAAAATTAAGAAAAAGCTAATAGAACACAAATTGCTTCTCTGTATATGCTTGTTTATTTAAACAGATTTGATTAAACATTGATTTTGATTAATGATTCAGAAAATTATTGAGTTTTGAAAGTAAATTGTGATAGATGAATAGATAGATTGCATTGCATGTTCATTAATTTTGTTTTTGTAAAATTAGACCTCATGTTTTCTTTGACTCTTATTTTGCTGAAAATAATTAACACTTTAAATTGGTCTCTAGTGCAAAGTTTTTTAATTAACCGACTTCAAAAAAGGAGGTTCTGTATGCGACCCGTATGTATAAAATGTATATATGTATTTATTTATTTATTTTATTTGTGATGGGTATGCTCTTGACTCTGGTCTAGGTCAGAGGCGACAGAGACAAAGTCGACGATCTCACTCCGAGCCTACCCAGAAGAAGCCTGTTCACTCTCACTTTGAAGAGATTAGGGTATGTTGTATTAAGAGTATGTTTGTATGTCCGCGATTTTCTCAAAAACTAATGAAACCAATTTGGATGATTCTTTCACTGTCGTGATCTACATACTGTCAGGAAGGTTTTAGTATACACATATAATACATTAGGTAATTATTCTTATGCACGAAGTTATATGCATAAATGTACTGTATCTCTGGCCTTTCTAAGCGGATGCTGTTGATTCTTCTTTTCGTTCATGTTTGGCTTATGTAATTTTATATTAATTTACTTTAAACAAAATAAAAACCGACTTCAAAAACCTAAAACGAATAAAATACCTTTCATAAAAAACTTAACTGAAGTCGCGGGTGTCTTCAATTCTTCAATGCACCTTAGCTTGGCACCGACTTCAGAGGCTGTTAGTTTTTAGGGTTCCGTATCTCAAAAGGAAAAAACGGAACCCTTAGAGGATCACTTATATGTCTGTCTGTCCGTCTGTCACAGCCAATTTGCTCCGAATATAATGGACCGATTAAGTTGAAATTTAGTATACTTATGTATTTCTGTGACCCAAACATGGAAGAGTAATGTAAATTAATGAATTATGAATATGGGGGTCAATTTTGGGGGGCAAATAATAAAATAAAATTTGCAAACTATACCGTGTGATATATTTAATGAAAGGGCTTACTATAAGGGTCTCAGATATATTTTTATTATAATTTTAAAATAAACTATTTTAAAGTTATTTAAGAAAATAGACGAAAATTGACCATTCTCCCCATTTTTCTCCGAATCTACTGACCTCAACATTTTGAAAAAATACAGGAAAATCTATAAGAAGACCATGGTCTTAAAATAACATGGTAAATCTCTCAATATTGTGCGTACAAACTTACATTGTCCATAGTTAAACAAAAAAGATCCAACCCGCATTAGGTGTAATGTGGGTTGGATCTTTTTTGTTTAACTATAGATATTTGTAGTTGGAATGTATGGGAGAACGTGTTTTTCAACTACAATGTTAAGTTTGTTCTTGGGATTAATTCATCCCAACTACGGAACCTTTCATTGTGCAAAGTCCGACACGCACTTGACCGGTTTTTTTTTTAATGAAAGTTATATTATTCGTTTTAGGTTTTGAAGTCGGTTTTTACTTTATTTAAAGTAAATTTATATATTTTTAAATAACGTGAACGTAAATAACCATCTATTCTTAGCAAACTGCTTGCAATCTCACTATGGTAAGTTAGTTTGATTACGGTTTTTGCCTGAATAAAGCAGAACAAATAATTTATTTTATATGATTTGGGGCAAAGCATTACTGTGCATAATTACATGCATATTGCCTTGCTTTGCTTGGTTAATCAATTACCAAAAATGGTTATCAAAGAAAATGTAGTAAGGTAACTAAAAATAAAAACAAAACTCACACAACATATGAATACAAACTCAACTATACCGATAAAGCCAAAACACTATCCACCTGAAAATTCATGTTACATTTCAATATTAGTCATTAGTCATTTATTCATGAACAATAAATTGTATCTGAAATTACATGGTATAAAAAAAGAAGATGAAATACATAAAGAAAGAAAAAAAACACGTTAAATATTACAACAATGCATAAATACCACTTATATCGGGATTTCATTATAGATCTTCAACAGCATATAGACACTTATTGAACAGGAAACTTTTAAGTTGCTTTTTGAAAGAGCTTGAGTAGATAGCGCGTTTTATATCCAGGGGCAACTTATTAAATAATATCACCGATTGATATCTGGGACTGTGCTTCACTATATTGAAATTAGGCTGTACCCTGTAACGTATAATGTCTTGTCTACGTGTGCCTTCTCTAATCTGTCTCATATTCATGAATATATTTGGTCATGTGACTTAAAAGTACAAATACATAAATGCTCGGCACTGTAAGTATATTCAGATTTATAAAATGTTCAATATCTTCGAAGCCCTAAAATACTTACTTAATGCACTAGAATTCTCAACAAAGGAAGCTTGAACAATCCCATTCAAGTGCGCCACAATCTCTGTGTAATGCAAATTCAAAGTAACGTCTGCTTATATCCGAGTCGCGTAAACATAGGACCTGGCGCAATCGTATCACAGATTTAATAAAAACTGCTATCTACATTGTTTCTAGCTGCATTTTATTTACTTTGATATTTTTTGTTTGTTTTCTATGTGTGTTCCATTCTTTTATATAATAAATAATTTACGGTGCCTGTGAAATTTTCAAACTTTCTTACGTTTTTTGCAATTTGTAGGTCAGTGTCAGGTAGTATCTGCCAGGGTCGCGAGTTGTGGCCTTGGCATAGGTAACTGAAGGAACACGGGTGGATTTTAGTCAGTAAAAGTCTGACACGGCCTAGCCCGCTATGCCCAGAGCGGGAGAAGTTGTTTGATGATTTCCCACCAAAAAAAAAAAAGTGTCAGGTGGTATGTTGATCAAAATATGATTCTTGGCTATAACAAATATGTATGTATTCACATTCTTATAACCATAAGAATCTTCAATAGATACATCACTCTAATAATAAGTTAGAATTGGTCTCAAATGTGAAGATTTCATGAAAAAGTTATTGAACTTAGAGAGAGTCAAGAGACGGTGAGATGAGCCGCTCAGCAGAGAGTAGTACAAAACAATTTACTTAACACGTCTGCTACAACTGCGGAGCGTGCGCGCCTGCTGGCTGTAAGTGTACGGCCCGAGTGAAAAAGCGTCCAGCGGGGCGTTCAGCGTTTCGTGTAAGCGGCGCTCGGCCGTCACTCAGGATACTCGCGAGTATTTGCATGTATTTAACACGAACGTCGCACGCCCCGCCCCGCTGGTCGCTCGAGTCGAGCGTGCACTCAGGCCGTACACTAAGTGGGAGTCGGGTCTGTGGCGTTATGCACTACCGTTGTCGTCGAACATAGGCACTTTATTCGATGAGACCACTTTCCGCCTCTCTGCTTCCCTACGACTAGGAGCTCCATGTTGTTCTCCTCATCACTGTCACTGTGGCGAAGTTGTCAAGTCTCGGACACCATAACCTGTCTTGCAGCCTAAGCGCGGGTCGCTTAACGCGGCACGCGAATATTAATGACATCATCCGACGAGCTCTTGTCACGGTCGGCGTTCCAGCTGTACTAGAACCCAATGGCTTAGCACGCGATGATGGCAAGAGACCGGACTGCATGTCTTCATTCCCATTCAACGTGTGTCGATACTCCCATCTTCCTAACGCAGCGTGCTGTGCTGGCACTGCTGCCGCGGCTCCGGAAAACCTCAAGCGACATAAATATAATACCTTATTGGTAATTATATTTTCGAGCCGTTTGAGCTTGAAACCCTCGAGGCCGTGGGGTCCAAGTGCTCATAGTCTCTTTAAAGAAATCTCGAAACGGCTGGTTGACACTTCCCGTGACCCAAGAGCTGGCTTTTACCTTGGCCAGAGGCTAAGCATTATCATACAATGGTAATGCCGCCAGTCTCTTGGGTATATTACCAGTCGACAGCGATACGGATGAATTATTCAACGATATAAATTAGTTTTATAATAGTTTTAGTTTAAAAAGTGAAATTTAAAAAATGCTTGAGCATCCGTGAGAGTTTTTTCCGCTTGGTGGAGACTGACCCTTAGTGCTCAGGGCGACGACGCCGTCGCCGCGCCGCCACCGTCCTCTATACTGTGTATACGGAACCTTGCCAGCCTGCCGCCGCGCCGCCACATTGTTTAAACTTGTAATACCATTGCCGGCCGCTTACGAAAGTACGACACATGTGATGTTTGTAGCTAGCAATGCATTACTAAAAATGTACAGTGATATGGTAATATCACTGCGGAGACTGCACGGCGACCGCGCTTCTGCGGCGCGGCTGCGGTGCCGTCTACACGAGCCCTTACGGATAGCTTTTACAACGGGAAAGGCAAAGGTTTCTATGAATTTCTTTGTTCTTATCGACTCAAACCACTGCCTGTGACCATTAAACCGTCATTCATCGTTCTCAGAAAATGTCTGCCCGTTCTTTGTCAAAAAAACTTGCCTTGGGGGAAACAAATTGTCTATCTTATAAAACTTATTAAAAAAAAAAATGTTGTGTTTTCATTTCAACAAGCTTAGAAATAAGAAATATTCGTACTAGTGCCCTAACAAATAAAAGTATGTCCTTTACCATAGCAATACGATTCTTGACTTTTGAAATTAACAGTTTTGAATATTTAATTTTTTAAAACATGCTTCTCGCTCTCTGGAAACAATTCACCAAAGCAAGGACAATATCTAGATATGGTACTTGCTTGGCTGAAACGTTTCTAGGAATTTTGAAAGTCATATTGTTTTATTATGTCTGTTTACCAACCACAATAACGTTACTAGGAAGGGAATTTTCATCACCGTAAATCATTTTCCAGTGTACAAATATTTTCTAAGAAATAATGATTACCAAAATAATAAATGTTAAGAATCTCTTCAATTGGAAATACTTTCTATACTTCCTTTGCCCTTCGAACATCAAAAGGCTTTTGAATTAATACAAAAATACGACATCTAGACCCTTTGTATATTTCTATTGGTTAGAAAATTCGTTACCGTGCTCAAAAGCATTAAATCCTTCAAAAATGGAGCAGGTTGCTACTACATAAACACGCTGAATAAACTAGACTACATACGCGTCCTCAAACCAAACTTTAATACTACAAAGCAGGGGTTGAAAGCGGTAAAGGTATAAGGGTATGGTACCGGTATAGAATTACGATACAGCTTCGATTTAAAGGTAGAACCAAAACGGTTGAGAATTACGGTTGTGGTACCGTTAAAAAAAGAATTATACCTATATTTTTTTACGGTATCGTTATACCTATATATTACTAATACCTTTACCGAAATAATTTCGGTACCGAAAAAAATGATGCGACGAAGAGCGAGCGCGACGCCACAGTAAAAAATATCTACCTACCAGTATTGTAACTCGGCCCCTGGCCTTGAAATAATTACCTACAGCCGCGCGGTACGTAAAGACGCGATATGGCTGCCCGCCTATAGTATTTTAATTTTATCAACCTACTTGAGTTTCTTTCTAGTTTTGTGATTGTAAATATTACTTTTTTTATTTAAAAAAATTAAATTCGTTGCGAATGAAATACGAAGAGTTCAATAAAATACATGTTGTATTTTTTTATTAATAGATTTAATAAAATAAAAAAAAACTTCCTTACTTTGAGATTGAAAAATATTTGCACTCGACTGAGACGTACGAAACGCTTTATTATTAAATTTAATTGTATAAAAAATCAAAATGGGGGGTCAATTTTGGGGGGCAAATAAGATACTTTTTAAAAAAGTTTTGCAAACTGCACCATGTCACATTCAAATAAAAGGGCTTACTGTAAGGTTCTCACACATATTTTTTATAATTTTACAATACATTGTTTTAAGTTATTTAAGAAAATAAACTAAAATTAACCATTCCCCCTTATCTGCGAAACTACCAAGCCAAAAATTTTGAAAAAAATAAAGAAACTAGTTCTATACCTAGAGTGGTCTTAAAATAACATGGTAAATCTCTCAATATTGTGGGTACAAACTTACAATTTGCAGTTGGAATGTATGGCAGAACATGTTTTTCAACTACAATGTCAGTTTGTTGTTGGGATAAATTGATCCCAACTACGGAACCCTTCAATGGTGCCGATTCTCTTGTCACAAATGCGTCAAAAGTAGACAAAAATCACTAAAATTTAGTTTATTCCTGTCAAACGACGATTTCCCATTCTGAAATTGACTAAAGTGACACAACTATAGTAGGATATTATTGGGCATTCTACCCCACCTTCCGTTCCATCGGCTCACTCCGTTCGCCTCGTCACTCTCGGTGGAGTAGAATGCCCAATAATATAAATGAAATCCACTGGTTCGGCGCCTATTCCACCCGATGGAATGATCATCTCCGTCACTCTCGGTGCAGTAAAATGTCTAATACTGGTTCGGCGCCTATTCCACCCGATGAAACGGAAGGTGGAGTATGAATTCCTACATAGTGCAGTAAAATACTGGTTCGGCGCCTATTCCACACCAAAAGTGCGCACCGTGACTTACAGCTTAGTACGGCCGTTATTCTAAGTGCGTACGATGTGGCTATGTAGCCCCCTAGTTATCCTAACGCCCTAGCCTACCATACAAACCACACCAAACGTAGGTTACGTTGGTTTTACGTGAGGGAAGTCTGTTACCAGGAGACCTACGGGAACAGACGGAACTTGGGTAGGAATAGGGGTTTGTGTACGTCGTGCAATGTACACAGGAAATGGTTTTCTCACCGCCGATCCCACAGACTCATAGGATCGATGACGGCTAAAGGTGTCTTGGCCACAGTGAGAGGAACACTTTATTTCTAAAACTCAATATTAACTTACCGCGTTACCGTTATTTTAATTAAGTCATTCAGTCGACACTAGTTTACTTATTAACAAATAAGGGTGCTCGCTACTTGAACTGGTAGCCTAAAATTCAGGACAGATTGTCACATGTCTCTCCACAAAATTAGAGGTAGCTCATAACCTTAATAGGCTACACACTTACTCCGCTTAAGTGACCAGATTGGCTCGGATCATCTGAACTTTAAGTTACCCTACATTAAACTAAAATCCAGGACAGATTGTCTCATATCTCTCCACAAAAGTAAGAAATAGTGCATACCCGGAGGCACCCACACATTCTATTTTCTGTGACCAGATTGGCTCGAGGACATCCAAATTTTAATTTAATTAATTCAAACAGAGAGCACTACCTTGCTCCACTTCCCTACTAACTGTTACTAACTAACAATATATCGCTTTGTAATCGACACCAGCAGTTAGCAAGGTACCTTTACACTCGACGATACCCGCGCCGTTCTCAGTTGCGAACCGCCTGACGGCAGCGTCGGAAACCGTGATCAGTTAGTCAGCCTAATAAAAACAAGTAATACTGTGTATGCTGCGTGTGCAACACGTTTTCACAGTCGTTCTCAAAACAGTACACACGTATTGTCCGGCGTCACCGCACCGTTCTTTATCCTGAACGCTTTCATCAGACAGTTGTAACCACGTAGTGTAAATGGTATTTTATATGTGCAAGGCTGCAATCTTGCAACATGCAGTCTAAGCAGTTTTGAACTTCATTACATCTTGAGTAGGTATGTGTGTGTGTTAAAAGAATTATAATGTTGAATGTAACATGATCGTCGTTCACGTTGTAGTATTTAATTAAATTTAGGTTTATACAGAATTGTCTAGGTACTTCACATACCTACTATGTCTTACCTAGATTTGTTGTAATCTAGTTTATATAAACTATAATAAAATAATACTTATACCTTCTTATTCTTAATAAATCTTCACTGAATTCGTCTTTTATAGAACTTCCTAAATATTGTTTTCGTATTTATATTTGAAGTTTGTAATCGCTTCTAATTTATTGTGTTTCATTCTTCTAGGTAATAAGATTATATAATCTTATTTATATGATATATTTTTTATCAAGTACAACATGTATTATTGGTTGAACCATTACCCACTTCGATCGAGCGCGATTTTAACTTAGATAAAAGAGAACCCTGTGCACAACAAGATTATTTGGGAGCATTATAATAGTACCTATGCTAAAGTTAAACTAAAGTTATTATCGATAAATTAGACAACTATAAAACCATAACTCAGACATGTGTGTTCGATTCCCACACGATACAGTTTCTTGGATTCTTTAATTGTGGGTTTAAGTGATTATTTAATAATACGAATTAAAATTTTATTTGTGAGTATTTTTAAATGAACTTATTCCACAGTAGTATTTTATGTGATTATAATATTAGTCCCGAGTTTAACTGCAACTTAACATTAACAACCACACGGATTGGTTTGTGCGTATTACAAAATGGTTTATTATCAAAATAGTTACGATTATTTTCAACTACCTACTTACTTCTTGAGTCAACTATGCTCACAAAATTTACTTTCAACGACGCGATCTACCTACGAGTTTCACCTCTCGCATAAACGTAATTGTGATGATAAAAATTCTCAACAAACATACATCAATTATTCAATTAATTATACATATTAATTCAGTATTGAGTCATAAAGAATAACAGGGATCGGGTTCACTTTGTCGGCTTTATTTTGCGGTTCTCATGAACAAATTGCAATTTAGCGAAATTGGTATGCGATCAATATGGTTCAATATGATATAAACGACATATTTTTTTATACAACTGTAAGACATGTACTTAGAGTTTAAAATTGAAACGATCTATTTTATGCTTAAATTGTATTTTTTGTGAATATAAACGAATTAATTTCAATCAATAAATTACATTCGCTCCAGAATCTTCAAAGTGACAAGTAGTACTAGCAGTACTTTAAAATCAACTTTAAAACATGTAAGTGAGTACTTCTTAATTTTAAATTTGTAGTCATAATGCACAGCTACGGACCTGGTTTTTGCCTGCCGGCTGTTGTAATTAACATGTTATATCTATCCATCGTGATTGCTACTCAGCTACGGACCTGGTTTTTGCCTGCCGGCTGTTGTAATTATCATGTTCTATCTATCCATAGTGACTGTTACTTAGCTACGGACCTGGTTTCTGCCTGCCGGCTGATGTAACTGTTCTCATCCTGTCATAAATTGATTATTGTATCTCAAAAAAAGACCTTAAACGGTTATTTGTTTTGTTATATAAAATATTAAGTACTTTTTATCTTGTGTTTTAGGTCTGACTCCGACATTTCCCGTGTGTCCGACTACATAAAGAGCCCGCCGACTGCTACAAAGGTCGTGCCGAGCAAGAGCCAGCCTACGAAAAAAACAACAAAGCGCAAAGCTTCCTCGGTCGTGGAATTAGGATCAAGGTAGTTTATGACTATTTTTATTTTCTAAGTTATTACTTTCACATATTCTAATATAAAGTAGATTTCAATAGAGAACTTTGATTTGCAAAAATAATTTTAAGTACATACTTATTTTTCTCTCATCATAAGTTTGTATCTAGAAAAGTGTTTCTTCTAGATTATTAAAATAAAATTTAATTTGTTTACAGTAACAAGAAACCAGGGAGCACCGATCTTTTCGGTTTGGAAGACTTAGATGGCCTTCCTCCGCAGTCGGAGTTAGGTTCATCCTTGCTGTCCCGCGTCGCCAACGGGAAGGTACGACGGACAGCGGATCTAAGGGGTGCCTTCTTTGTGGAACTGAAGGTGTACCATAAAGAAGACATCATCTCCACTGCTCCTGAGGAGCGTTGGAAGAAGTCCCAAGTTGCATTAAAACTGCAATTGGATAAAGGTAGCTCGCAGTGGAACTCACTACAAAAATTCATGCATAAGGCTCACGAGTTGTTCAATGACTCAGAGCCGGTATATTATAGCGATAAGATACATTTTAAATAAGTTACACTATTAATTTAAAATTTTAATTTGAGGCATCCAAAATAAAGATTAAAACTGCAACTGGATAAAGGTAACTCGCAGTGGAACTCACTACAAAAATTCATGCATAAGGCTCACGAGTTGTTCGATGACTCAGAGCCCGTATTTATAGTGATAAGATACATTTTAAATAAGTTACATTATTCATTTAAAATTTAAATTTGGGGCATCCAAAATAAATCTTTATTTTTAAACTTAGCAAGTAATTAATTACGATAGAATGCCTTTCTGCACTGTTTGTAACATATCTGTTGAGCGCAGTCATTGGACAGGTCATCTACGCAGTACCGATCATAAAAATAAAAATATTTCATACGTTTGCGAAGGTGTTGAATTAATTCATTCTGCATTTCTAAATCGTATAGCTTCTTATAGAATTATTGATACTAATGAAAATTATTCTTTAGATTCGTTTTTTAATAACAGTCAAGAAAAAATCAAGACATTAATAAACAAATCTCTTAAGGATCATATCTGTCTAAAAATTAATTTTGAATATTTTGCTTTGTTTTTGATGGTTAAAAATGATAGTCAGGAGATGAAATCATTTGCTACAAAGAATTATGTAGTACATCAGAATTATGATTATGATTCATTAGCATCTCAGGTTAGAAACACGTTGAAAAAAAAGATAGAAGAATTTCAAGATCGTGACAGTGGGTGGACATTTTTAAACAGTTCGTATTTGGAAGTTAATGTTAACAAATACCAACCTTTGCGCGGCTCAAGCTTTATCGAGTTGCCGACATCAATTAAATCAAAAAAAGCATGTATTAATATTCATAATAAAGATAATTATTGCTTTTTATGGTCAGTTGTTGCTGCTTTATATCCAGCTAAAACTCATCCTGAAAGAGTATCATCTTACCCCCATTTTCAAAGCGTGTTAAATATAAAAGACATTCAATTTCCATTGAGTTTCTCAGATATTGCTCGATTCGAATTAAATAACCCTGAAATTTGTATATATATATATGGCTTTAAAAATAATTCCGTGATTGGACCGTTTTATAAACCAAAATCTTTGAAGAGAAAAGTGATTCATTTACTTTACTTAGAAAAAGATGATTTATCACATTACTGTCTCATTAAGGATTTACCTCGTCTTGTTAAAAATCAAATAACAAGACACCACAGTAAATTATACTTTTGTGATGTTTGTTTAATGTTCTTTGATTCATGTGATGATCTGAATTCACACAGTTGTGGAGGAGTTGCTACTGAACTACCTCCAAAGGGTTCTTTCATTCAGTTTGAAAATTATGGTAGAAAGCAATTTGTGCCATTCGTTATATATGCAGATTTTGAAACAATGCTAGAGCGGTACGACTCCTGCGAACCTGACCCAACTCAGGCGAGCACCGTTACGAGACAGCGACATGTGCCCATCGCTTTCGCTTATCATATTACATGCACTCTAGATGAAACCTATAATCGTTACGTTTCGTATCGTGGTTTGGATTGCGTTTCGAAATTTGTGAAGTCTATCTATAAAGACGCTAAAAAGCTTTATAGAATTTTAAATAATACCATTCCTATGATTTACACGAATGAGAATGCTCTCGACTTTGAAAACTCTGATACATGTCATATTTGCGAGAATTTCTTGTTTGGTGATAGGGTTCGCGATCATTGTCATTTGACTGGTAAATATCGTGGCGCAGCTCACAGTTACTGTAACCTACAATATAAAATGCCTAAGTTTCTGCCTGTATTTTTTCATAACTTATCGGGTTATGATTGCCACCTTTTCATAAAAGAATTAGGTAAAGCTCCAGGATCTATTAAAGTCATACCTAAAACAAAAGAAAATTATATTTCTTTCACGAAGTATATTCCGATTTCCGATAATGAAAGCATACAGGTACGATTTGTAGATTCTTTCAAGTTTTTAGGAACAAGCTTAGAAAAGTTGGTTAGTACAATGAAAAAACAAGAATTTAAACAATTAAAATTTTATTTTCCCGAAAAAACACAATTCGATCTACTTACCCGTAAAGGAGTTTATCCGTACGACTATATGTCTCAATGGAAACTTTACGAAGATACGTGTTTACCCTCCAAAAAATTTTTTTTTAACTCTTTAACTAATGAGTCAATTACTGATGAAGACTATGAACACGCTCAGTCCGTTTGGTCAGTATTTAATATTCGTAACATGGGTATGTATACAGATTTATACATTAAAACCGACGTTCTTTTGCTTACAGACGTGTTTGAAAGTTTTAGAAAAACATGTAAACGACATTTCAATCTGGATCCCGCGTTCTATCTTACAGCACCAAGTCTATCATTCGATGCAATGCTTTTGAAAACTAGAATTAAATTAGAATTGATAAGTGATGTTCAAATTTATAGGATGATACAAACAGGTATTAGAGGAGGTATTTGTATGTGTTCCAGAAGACATGCCCAAGCCAATCATAAATACTTGGATTCTTACGACCCATCCCTTCCGAATTCATTTATTATTTATTTAGATTGTAACAATTTATATGGCTATAGCATGTGTCAATATTTGCCTCATTCGGATTTTAGATTCATGAGTAGACAGGAAATAGATGATTTGCAGTTGAACTTAATAGATATAAGCGATACTGCGGAAAACGGTTATATTCTTGAAGTTGATTTATTATATCCTACAACATTGCACATTGAACATAATGACTTTCCATTTTGCTCAGAAAAATTCGTCCCACCCGGTGGTAAGAATAAAAAATTAATACCGAATTTGTATGACAAATACCACTATATTATTCATTACATACATTTAAAAAAATGCTTGCAACACGGATTGGTATTACGAAGGATTCATCGTGCAATTGTTTTCAAGCAAAGCTGTTTTTTAAAACAATATATTGATATTAACACCCAGTTACGTCAAAAAGCAGAGTCAACGTTTGAACAAGATTTTTTCAAATTATTGAACAATAGTATTTTTGGAAAGACTCTGGAAAATAATGAGCATCGAATAGATGTTAAGTTAGCAAACAAGTGGTGTGACTTGAACAATAAAACAAAAAAGACTACTTGTGCTGAGAAATTGATCGGCAGTCCATATTTTCATAGCGCCTCAGTATTTTCTGATGATCTAGTGGCAATCCAAATGAAGCCTTCTCGCGTTATTCTTAATAAACCAATATATATAGGATTTACTGTATTGGAATTATCTAAGAGTCACATGTATGACTTCCATTATTCAATCATAAAGCCTTTTTATGGTAACCGAATTGAATTGTGTTATACTGATACGGATAGTTTGGTTTATGATGTAAATACTGATGACATTTATCAAGATATCAATGAACATTTTCTAAAATATTTTGATACCAGCAACTACGACTTAAACAACGAATTTAACTTACCAATTATTAATAAGAAGGTTCCAGGGTTATTTAAAGATGAAATGGGTGGTAAAATTATCAAAGAATTCGTAGGACTGCGCTCAAAGCTTTATTGTATTAAAACTTTAGACAAAACAATAAAGAAAGCAAAAGGTATAAAAAAATGTGTTACGAAAAATTTAAATATGTTAGATTATAAAAACGTTTTGTACAATTGTAACGTCATTCGCAAAAAAAATGTTTTGTTTAAGTCGATAAAACATGAAATTTTCACTCAGGATGTAAATAAAGTAGCACTTTCAAGCAATGATGATAAGCGGTTGTTATCGATTGATAAGGTATCTACTTTAGCTTGGGGTAATGCAACTATATTTAAGTAATGAATTGCCATTATTTTTAATGTAAGTAATTACAGTAGATACATTTTTTACAATGTATTTAGATAACGTTCAAATGTAATGATAATTACCTAAAGTAAGGTCAAATAATGTGTAATGTAATTGTAAAAATTTAAATTTTCTTGGTGCCTCAAATAGATATTATTATTTTAACTGTTACTTATAACAAAATATGTATAAACTTTAGAACTTAGTAAGTACTTAATTAGTTTTAAGAGCATTTACGCGACACAGCATTTCGTAAAATTCTTAAAATATAATCTACTAACTTTTTGTGACGTATCCTGCTTAGACGTATCAAGTTTTATTAAATCATATTATTCATTTCCAAAACTTCGGACTTAAGTTTGTATGAAATGCCATGTCGCTATGTGATAAGTTTTCTTATATTGGTAGTAAATAAATAAATAGTATTTAATGGTTATAATTATATCTGTTTTATTTCCATTCCTGATTGATTACAAAGCACACAGGTTCCAACTTGATAAACATATAATGTTCATTTTTGATGACAAAGGACTCGTGCCTCGAAGTTCGCACGCGCATTGTAGAATTTGACACCGAACAGGTGCTCGGACATGATGAAACATGAAACTGATTCACAGCGTATGGTTTTATGGAGTCTAATTACATATTAGTCACGTTCCACAGTAATATTATTGTGTAGAACGTCATTCTATCATTACACAGTCGGCCGGAGCGGTCATATCACGTTGAATAAAAACAAAACAAATTGTAAGTATTGCACAAGCTTATACGTATTTATAAAATTATTTCATAAGCTGTTAAACATAATTGTTATCAATAATTATAACTTTGTTTGTTTCAGATCATCAATAATGTGCGATTCTCCTGATTTTATCTTCTCACAATATGGTCAAGGTTGGCCAACTCCAAGTTTAAGCTGGCATGTTCCAGAGCAACAAAGACCTGAACCAACCAACAAAAAGCCTAGACCAAGACGGGAGGGTTTAAAACGGAAGGCACCTGAACATTCTATAAGTCAATCGTTCGTTATAAACAACGAAAAGAAAAAAGGTTTACGACTGATCCAGATACAAGTATTAGACATCAGTGAGCGACAAGAAGCAAGTGTTGCAAGTTCAAGTGACAATGAGAACGTGGTATTGTTAAGTGCACAATATGTAGTTAGTGAACCGGTGGACAATGTTATGGAAGAGACACAATCATTGATAAATAAAATTTCAAAGAAACTTTGTGGTGATGATTATTATTAGTAAGTAAGTAATGTATCTACCTAGTTTGTATATTCAGTAGAAATAAATAATTAGTTTAATATTGATATTATAAATTCATTTGTTAATCTGTTAGTGTAATAAAATGATTCCACATAGATCATCACAATTTGTAAATAAAAAATAAAATATTAAGAAAACTTTAAGCCCTTAGTTAGGTTCTTAGTTAAGGTTTTTAGTTAATATGTAAGTTTAATGTATAAATAAATGAAATATCTAAGGTGTAAGTTTTATTGTAATTAGAGAGAATAAGTTAGAAGAAATAAAATAATTTATTTGTTAATGTAGTAGTGTATTAAAATTCTCAAAATACATCATAGTTCATAGTAGATAAGTTTCATGTACATACATAAAATATTAAATAACAAGGACAAGTGTATTTAGTTTGTAATTGGAAATAATGTGAAAACTAAATAAATAATATATTTATAATTTAAATTATCTTTTATTGACGTTATAAACATACTCCCACTTTAAATTAGCTCTAAAGAAATGTTCTCATTATAGGTTTTAATTATGTTTTCAATATTTTAAAATTAATAGAATACTTACTCAATGAAATTCATTTTATTAGAGCTAATTTTAAGTTTGTTATGTAGGTTACCCAGATTATATTATTAAATAAAACAACCTTATGTACATAATCATTTTTATTAACTGAATATTACAAAATAATTTAAAATAGATTAAATATAGACATATTATTATCAAGATACCATTTTCTAATACACACCGCATTATTTAATGCACAATTCACTTTATGGTTCACACAATTAAAATCAGTTTTATTTTTACAGAACTTTTTTTTTAATGTCGCGAAATTAGGACACCCTTTCTCACCTATATCAATCACTTCACAGTTTGCACATAACTCTTTAATCCACTTAATCTTTTCCAAACCCTTTGTAATAATTTTTTTATTTTCTAAATACGGTACGATGACATGTTGAAACTCTCTGTAGTCTATAAAGCCCTCACTCCAGAAAATTCCACGATTTCTTTCCAACCACCGCACCTGCTTCTTTTCTTCTTGAGTTAAGTAATAAAACGTATGCGGTGGTTTAACCAAGAACGTCTGTGTGTGCTCATTACTTACGATAGCCACTTCTTTGACAATAAAATTATTGTCTAAATATTTAAATCCTTGGAGTTCGACAATGATAATATCCGCGTTCATGATAACTTCTTCACTGTGTTGCTTAATGGCTTGTATTCAACAATGCAATCGTTAAGAATGAGACAGTATGCTGAAGTTTGATCTGGTATTTCTGAATCACTCTCAATTTCTACCCTTACATCCACAACTGGCCCAGTCTTCAGATTATCGATCTGTCTAGAGCAATCGATAACAAACAACGGTGCTAATTCTTTAAATTGTTTCTCGCTTAATAAAGACTCCGAACAACGGTCGTAATACGACTGCTGAAATCTGATGTATTGCTCGTATAATAAAGCAATTCTGTTATTAGCGAAGTTCACATTGAGGCTTTCATACGGGAAATATGTTGAATTAAGGTACACTCGAACATCACGAACATAGCAGTGATCAAACTGCGACATGTCAGAACTTGCATTATTTTTTCTACTTGTTTGTAGTCCGATTATTACATATCGCGGTTTTTCTATTTGAGATGATGTTTTGATAGACCAGGTGTGCTTTGTAGTTCTAGGTAAAGTGGGATATTCGTATAGATCCCAGTTTCTAAATATCATCTGGAGCGGTCGATCTTTTTCCAACAGTTTTAATAAACTTATTTTTTCTTTGTCCGATACTTTCACATGGGGTACGCGCCATATGATTTTATTGATTTGAATGTCTTCCACTATTTCTCCGGTATTCAATTTTACAGCGTTCAAATTAGTGTTGCTTCGTAACAATATTAGTTCATGTCTACTATTTATTACAACTTTTTTAAAATCTTCTGCGAAACCGATGATATTCCGAAGTGGTATAGACGCAGAAAAACTTCCCCCATTAATATTTTTTATACCATCGATACTCCAACCCCAAGCTCTAGCTACTTTTGATTCATTCTCATTCATTGATATTAACGATTTCATGGTTGTAGTTATACCAGCATTTTTTATTTTATCAATCTCCACTCCGTTTAGTTCGTACCTAATATCTTGGAACAAGAAGAGTAGTCCATTGTTCGTAAAATTAACACTAGTAGCTTTCTCTTTTGAATCTTTTTTGCTAACGATAACGGTTCCTTCCAAATACAGAGTGCTGGCTGATGGTAATATGTAAAGATCCTGTTGGTTGATAGGTATGCGTATTTCATCGTTCCTGTTGAAACTTGTTACATAAGGTTTGTACGAATGAAATTCGATTCCTTCTATACTGTTGTCGTAAGTCGGAGTGGATAAAACGTCTAAGATATTCATTTTAACAATCCGATCGCTTTGAGAAATATCTTATTGTCTTTAGTTAATTTTATTTTGCTCTTAGAACGACGTCTTATTTGGTAGGTAGCTTGAGTAGAACTGGTATTTTTAATTTGTTGAGACATATATTTATTGTAGTCAATCATTTTTTCTTCTAAGATGTAAATACAGCTGTACTTCTTCACCACGCAAGTTAATTAAGCGATTGTTTATATCTAGTAGTCGGATATGTATGCAGCTTATGTTGTTTTGATTGATTGGAAAATATATTGCGTTCTTCGGGATTTCTATGATTCTGTAACCAGGTGGTACGTTGAGTGCGAATTCATGAATTATGTGACTTGGTTCACCGTTTATGTAAGAGCCGCTCACAATGTCACATTCGATCCTTACCACAGTCGTCGGTAAAATGTTGACTGGATGCTGTGATACATGCCATTTATTTGCTTTTAAGACCTGCTTATCAAACCCTAACAGTCTACTGAAAGAGTATTCTTTCTTTAAATTAACGTCTTTTGAACAATATATGGCAGTTTTTAAAGTATTGTTATTGCATTTTAATTTAATTGAGGCATCTTTTATTTCGGATTTTAAATAATCATAAATATCTTGCAATTCATAGGTGCCTTCCGGTATTTCAATAACTTCGTTTGAACCATAATAGAACTTGTTATTACTTTTATCAATATTTGGTATAGAATTAAATGTTGAAAAATGCAATAAAGCACACTCATATTCTCCATTTAGTTGCAACGTATTAGGATAGTACGTAGATAAAATTGATGAGTTTCCAGTTATCGACAAAGTGAGTGACATCTTGCAAATGATTGAAATAAAATAAAATCATTTATTTTATACATTTTTATTCCAAAAAGTCCTCAAATATTTTAAACATAAATGACCACAGTTCACAGTGTTAAATTTTTGATATCTTGTGTAGTTATATGAAACTTTACAATTCTTAAAATATCGTAACAGTTCTAATGGAGGTTTTAAATTTCCATAGCTATCAAAATAATCACAATAGTCATATACTTTTACATAAGCTACCCAATGCGTTCCTTCGTTTTTAGAATCGTCTAAGTTAACAATACCACATTCCATACGTTTCGGCTTCCTTGGCAATTGATCTTTCATATATACTCCTCGGAAATATGGGATGTCTCTTGCGTAGTATTGGATGTCTACATTAGTTAGTGCGCGATTTGGTAGCTTCTTGTTCAGTTTTTTGTTGATTTTATAAACAATCCTTTACCGTTTTTATAAGGTTTTATGTATAAACCCTTACCCACTGCTAAACCCTCCATAGTTCTATTATGTCGTTCCGTCTCTCGCAAGTTTTGTTGAGCAGATTTATAATCATTCACCGTTTTTGCAATTCCAGCTGCACCACCAGCTAAAGCTCCTAAAGCTGATAAGCCAGCAAAAATTGGAATTAAAGGTAGAACTCCACCAGTCTTCGGTATGGGGATCACTCTCGGTACTCTGATTTGGTGTAATTTGGGGCATAATTTTTTTGCAGCTAAGTAAGCCAAGTTTATTAAAGACTTACTATCCTTGGGTTTTAGCTTTTTTATTTTAGATTTTATTTTTGATACTAAACTTTTAAATGTTTTGGCACCAGAACCAGATTTCAATTTGGCTTTCATGACTTTGCTTACTAACCATGAGCTTAATTTTTCACCTTTTCCTGCATCTTTTGATTTTAGTCTCTGTTTAGCCATGTTCAAAAGCTGTAAGTCGGCTTTGTGACGATTAGGTAAATCTGTATGATTTTCATATGCTATATCGTGGTGCATACAAGCTTCGTCTAGTTTATTCACACCTCGATCGCCTCGCAACAAACGTTTATGAAGTTTAGTTCCTGGTCCGCAATAATTGTATCCAGGCAAATGAGCTTCGAACGGTAGATTATTAATTATACTGTTAACTAGTCCACCACCTTGCATTACTTAAATAATAATGATACAAATTTCACAAAGTATTTCTTTTATATCTTAATTTATTAATGAGGATTTATCAATCCAACTGTTTTCATCATTATTGAGACCTAACCATTTAACGAATAGTTTCTTTCCTTTCTTTTTAAGTATTTTTTCTACTAAATAAACACCAGGATAGTTAGATTTTTGAAGTTCTTGCTCGTAAAAAGTTCCTAATATATCTTGCTTTCGTTGATCTTCTATGTGGTATGTTACTGGTATAGTTTTATTAATCTTTTTTATCGTAAAGAGTTCAGTTGACCAATTAGGAGTATAACCTTTCTCGAAATTGTGTTTGTATTTACTGATACGAACACAGTCACCTTTTTTGAACTTAGGCTTCCGCTGGATGGATACATGATTACATATGTTTTTAATATTCTCTTTTACGATGGGTTCATTCGATTTATTAACATCATTCGGTTTAATTTTAATAGTACGATGTTTTGTGTTATTATATGTATTAAATAAATCTTCTAAAGGTGTTCCTAACCACTTATAATTTCCAACGAGATTAAAATATTTGTACAAATTATTTTTAACAGTTTTAATTAGTCGCTCTACAATTGAAGCTTTTTTAGTAGAGAAAGATGAGTAATGGTTTATGCGGTACTTCTTCATTAGCGTTTGGAATGTGTTGTTATAAAACTCTGTGCCCATATCAGTTTGTAAATTAACAGGATTTTTATTGCTGCTTAGTAGTATTCGTTCAAAAGCTCGAGTTACTTCAGATTTATTTTTAGATTTTAACGGTTCTGCCCAGGCATACTTTGAGAAGCAGTCAATCACCACTAAAATGAAATTGTAACCTTTGTTATACTTTCTTAGGTTTTGCATATCCATTAGATCTGCTTGCCACAAATCATCGATCCCTTTGAGAATAACAGAACGTCGAAGGAAGTTTCTTCGTGCCGCTTTGTGTATTTCATTTACTATTTGTTGTTTTGCCATTACTGAGATTTTCAAGTAATTTGTCTATATCTGCTTTGGAGTAAAACTTCTCTTCCAAATGAATCAAAACCTCAGGTTCCTTTACTTTTAAAGTAGTCTGAATAGACTTTTGTGCATCTAATATGATTTGAGCACGCAATGATGCAATCAGCTTATTAAATTGTTTTATCGTATCAGCACACATTCGATCTACATAATCCTTGTTCACAACATCGTCTGATTCTAATGGATGTCTAATTCCTCTCAATCTAGAAGACTTTAAATCAAAATCTCCACTTTCTGATTTTAACAACGCGTTATCATTGAAATTAATCAGTTCTGACAAACGCATTCTTTTATGAATAAAATGTCCAAATTTATCTATATTCATGTTTAAGGTGTACTTTATGTAAAGGCTGATGATGAACTAAACAATAGTTAATTTTACACCTATTTATTTATAAGTTTACTTTCACGTAATTCTTCAATAATGGATATTATTTCATTATCTAATCCTGTGTTGCCGGCATCTCGAGATGCTATTAATAACTTTAACCTTTCCACCAATTCATTAGGATCATCCCAATACACAAAATCTACGTTATTTTTCCAGATTTTTGTTAATGGTAGTCCTTTACCTTTCGAATGATGACCCTGAAGCGTACTTTGCAGATTAAAAAGAGGTTTAATAACTTGTAAATATTTTTGTCCCTTATTACTTTTTATTGGTTTACTTGGGTCATTATCACGACGATGTGCATTTGTATCAAGTAACATTTTCTTATAATATTGCAAGTCATTTTCAGTAACCAAACTTAAATCAATATCTTTCTTAAGCAGTAGTTGTTTTAAACCAGGCGTATGTTTGTATTTATGACCAGCCACGATGATATAACTATCGTCGATTGTTATATGAGCAGAACCTAACATCAATTTTCCGCGTTCTACTCTGACACCAAATGGAATGTCTGTTAACGCTTCTGAAGACACTGACCAGGATGATGTTTCACGACCTTCACTTTTTTCAACTGATTTATACGAAGATTCACTGTTGGTGTCAGACTCCTCTACATCACTACCAATTGCGACTTTTTGCAACGTTTCGTCTCTTATCAGATCTTTAGATTCTTCATCTTCATTACTATACAGCAAAGGAGTTTGCATACTGGCTGTAGCAATTTGGTTGAGAGGCTCTGTTACAGGTTTAAAAACTGTTTCCAAGGCTTGCTTACTCTCATTCTCAACATCTCGCATTTTTCGCACCTTCTTCTTTACAGCTGCTGCAGCATCAACAATTTGTCTCTTTAAAGATTTTTCCATAATTGTTAAATGTATTGTAACCGGTTAAGCTCTGTTTGTAGAGTAATGTAAATTCAACGGTGACGTCTTAATATATACTCGTGCTCTTAATCAAAAATTACAAACGTGTCAAATTTATTTCTATAACATCCTTTATTTTTTGCACAATCTTTATTAATTACAACATAACTGAAGGGCTCACTCCATATTTTTGAACACATTTCACGAAATTCAAGCCATGTCATGTCAGTGTTGACGTGTTCTTCATAAACATGTCTCATATTTCTTTCATCTTGTTTAAAAAGTATGATTAGGTTTGCGTTGTCTCTTACTAACTGCTTAGGGATTTTACTATACGTCTGATTTAGATAAAAACAATCGATGAACTTGTGTCTCCCCATAGCAAAATAATCACGCATACCACTTTGATTTTCACAAGCAACATCGTCAAATATAATTACAGAATTCGGTTTTGCGGTCTGAACACTCAGTACTTGCTCATTTTCATGATATTTCTGAAATGAAATGCCTGGTACCCGCTGCAAGACTTTTTCTAAAAAAACGTACTTGGGCTGTTGCAAGGTTTTCGAATAAACATAAACATTTTGAAATCTTAAACCATTCTCGTGTATAAGAAGACCGATTAATAAATTAGTTTTTCCACAATTTGACGGTCCGCAAATGATGCATCGTACCGATTTAGGTAATAATTCTCCATGGCGAAAACCAGTCTCCTGAGACTGAATACAAAGTTTGTTTACATGTAACGATTGCGGTTGTTTTACAAATTTCATGACGACTCCTTGAAACGGTTATATTAATAATGAGTCAATTAATGTATTACATCGACATTTATAACTCATTGTCGCTAACTCAATCAAATGTTTCAACCTAGTGGAATAGGCGCCGAACCAGTATTTTACTGCACTATGTAGGAATTCATACTCCACCTTCCGTTTCATCGGGTGGAATAGGCGCCGAACCAGTATTAGACATTTTACTGCACCGAGAGTGACGGAGATGATCATTCCATCGGGTGGAATAGGCGCCGAACCAGTGGATTTCATTTATATTATTGGGCATTCTACTCCACCGAGAGTGACGAGGCGAACGGAGTGAGCCGATGGAACGGAAGGTGGGGTAGAATGCCCAATAATATCCTACTAACTATATTATAGTTTGACAGCACTAAATTGCATTATGATATTTAGTTTAGTAAAAATGGCAATTTTGCTATTCTGAATTTTACATTTTTCACCTAAAATGTTGATAAATTACATTGTCACACTAAAGAGTGGCGATTAAAAATGAAGTTTTTTTTTCTTTTCTTTTGCTTACCTATATCTCGAAAACGGTGTGTCCTACCGCAAACATAATGAAAATTTCGACCCCCTTTATGAAGCCCCTAATCCATATCTACACGTAGGTAATAATTTTTCATATTTTCCATACAAAAGTGAAAAATACAAAACACATTGAGAATCGCATCGTCTCCATCGCTACGGGCTCGTCTCCGCAGCCTCGGCCGCTACGGCCGATTCAATAATTTAGGCAAGTAGATAAGTACATAAGTAATTAGATAGCTTAGCCTAAGAAACTACCTACTTACTAGTTTTTTAACGCGAGCGTAGGTAGGTCTTCACTTCACTTTTTTTTACCCTATATGTTTCTTAATCCTGGTATTTTACTCAGTGGAAAAAGCGAAATACCTACGTATTAAAAAAAGAAACAATTTACGTACGTACTAGTAGGTATATATAAAAAATTAGAAGTTATAAAAAAAAGTATATAAAAAAAATTAGAAGTCCAGGTAATTTAAAAAATGATAGGTTTGGGTGCGTTATTGTCGAAGTCATGCAACCAAAACAGCACAATATTCTTCTATAATTGCTCTTTGCCATATTAAGTTTGCCCTTATTTCAATGAATATTTGTCACAAATCGCACGCTTACTGCTTACAAAACCATCACACCGTGCGTCCGTTCATCACTGCGGCGCATTCGTGACTGTTTATTACAAAATTTTTGGAACTATACGCGTCTACAACTAAATGAGAATATAATTATCATTTTGGCAAAAAAAGGCTTTGTTAGAGCCTCAATTATATTTATTAGCTAAGGCGGTGTTCGCAGTGCCAGCCACGCAAGTAAGTGTGGAGCGCCTTATTTCGTCATTAAAATTTTAACTCAATAACCTTCGTTAAAATTTAAATGAAAATATCTTTGATGATATTTTAGTAATAAGAAATAATCAATAATTACCGTGTGAATTATTTCTCAGCCCAAGATCCTGACTTGAAACATTTTAGAATATAAATTTAAATTATACTTTTACTAATAGTCACCAAGTGAGGGCATTTTGTTTAAGCTAGGTAGATCATTTCATTTCTCACCTCACCTCACCTCATTTCTCCACAATTCTTACCTTTTTTATTTATTTTTAGTATTAAATAGTTCGAAAAATCAGATGACAACCACTCGGATATGATTTTCCTCGTATACCTAGTCTTGCCATAAATATTGTCACGAAGAAAAAAAATTTTTTTTTGATTGCAATGAATATTTATTACTTTTACAGTGTGTTATTTTAATACATAAATATAAAACAATTTAAAATATAAAAATCTTATTCGAAGGGGTCTCTATTGGCTGCAAATCAATACAGTCCTTTAAACGTTGAGGCCAGTTATCAATAGAAGCACGCACTCTTTCCATGGGAAAATTCTTCACTGCCAATCGTATGGATTGTTTTAGGGACTCCAAATTATCATGGCGTTTAGAGCAAGCCGTACTGTCTAAAACTGACCATAAATCATAATCCAGCGGATTAAGATCGGGACTAGACGACGGCCAGTCTTCAGCTCTGACGAAGTCCGAAACGTTCACTTCCAACCAAGACTGCGTGGACCGAGCTTTATGACCCGGCGCCGAGTCTTGTTGGAAGGACCATACTTGGTTATTGAACATGGTGTTGTTAAGGGGCTTAACTACCTTCTGAAGAATGGTATCTTGATACACTTGTGGCGATGTTTTTAACCTTTTTCACAAAAATATGGCTCAGACACTCCTTCATAGCTAACACCCTACCAAACCATCACTGAAGTCGGATAATGCCCACGTTGCACTCTGTCGACTAATTGGGAAGCTTCCTAACTAATTATAAAGATTGTCTCATCCGTAAACAAAATTTTTCTGTGACCTCCCTTTGCGTACCGCTTCAGTAGTTGTTTCCATTTTACCACCCTATTCTTTTTTAAATTATCAGTTAAAAAATTACCAGTGCGTCTCTTATAGGCTGCAAGTCCTAAGTCATCTTTTAAAATACGCGACATGGTTCTGGGTGCTATCTTCATCTCCCGAGATAAAATCTTTTGCTTTCGGACAGGATTTCTTCGAATTCTTTCCCTTACTGCTTTGACCACCTTTTTCGTACGAACACTACGTGGACGGCCAGATTTTTTTCTGTCACAAACAGAGGAGGTCTCATTGTATCTATTGATAGCCCGGTACACAAACATTTGACTAATACCAAGCGTATGAAGAGTTTTAAAAATTGCATTTGGCTCCATACCAACTTTGTGTAATGCAATCACAGCGATTCGGTTCTGTTTATCACCCCACTCCATTTTAATATCGCAAAATATTGTACAATGTATTGGCGCCAAAATTAGAAAACTCAATGAACAATCGTATAAAAATGACAGATTCCAAATTCAAATGTAATATCTTTCTTATTTTTAATTGTAACAGTATTTATGGCCAGACTAAGTATTTTGTATGTCTGTTTTTATATTTTGGGTTGTATTTTGTTTTGTTTGTTATGTACTTATATTAAATCACATAATATATACTCGTATTACAGTCATTTTCAGAAATCGATTTAGGTTAAAGGTTGCTTTTACCGGTTTATGCGGAAAACCGGTTTTTCATGAATTTTGGTTTTGATAGTGAAAGTTAACGGGTTAAAACCAAGTTTGATAGGGTCCCGCTCGTACGGTCTGGACGTTGCGATGTCATTTAGTTACAAAATTGTAGTCGCATCAAGTAATGCATGCAAGTTCGCAACTTCGCACGGTGGGCTGAAAATCGGCTTTCATAGACTTGGGGATTTTAATTTGCAAGTAGCGGATTTTTTGCCGGATATCACTTTTATTAGTTATTTCTATAAACAAAAATGACACCCGAGTTAATTCTGCTCAAAAACGGAGGAATTATATTTTTTTAATGAAAATTTTGTATGAAGCTAGTATGAAAAATCGAAATATCTCTTAAACGGAAAGGAAAACCGTAATATCCTTACAGATGGTTATAGTACTAATTATTTATGATTTTTTGTCGCTAATTTGCCGAAACAATCTAGGGGTCTAAGCTAGATGCCAGGAGAAAACAGAGCTATTTTGCTGAAACTCTCGACTTAATTCTGTTTAAGGAAACTGAGTTCGAGTTTTTAGATATATCCAATCTGGATTATGACTAATTGGAGTCCGACAAATGAGAGTGATAAGGAAAATTAGTAATAATAATAATAACAATTCGTTTATTTTCAGACAAAGTCCAAAAGTAATTAAATTGATATAAAATTTACACATAAACATACAATAACCGTCAACATTCAAATCAAATAACATTAAAATACATACATACGGCAGTTCAAACAAATAAAATATCAAATAAATAACATGTCAACCAAAATGTAAAAAAAAATTAATTATAATAATATTATATAATACGAGGGGAAGCGCTTCTATGAAGCTGCATCCACCTCTGCAAAAGGCCTCTGCAATAATTAATGATTTTCTTTTTCAATTTTTTTTTGTTATTTATGTTAGTTTATTGTACCAATACATTTTTTTTTTTCATAAATTAGTCTTTAAAATATTTGTATAATTATATTTATTGTACTTAAATAATATTTTTGTAACATCTGTTTTATTTAATTTATGAATAAAAAAGAATAAACAGCTATTTTTTGTTTAATTTCTTGTGTTATATATATTCTTAATATTTGGGTCAATAACATACCGATGTTCTTAACTTAGACACTAAAAGAAACCGTTCATAATGTAAAAATAAATAAAAATATTTTGACGATTTAAAATAAAAACGGCTTAACATTTTTCGGCGAATCGGCGACAAAAAATCATAAATAATTAGTACTATAAACATCAGTAAGGATATTACGGTTTTCCATTCCGTTTAAGAGATTTTTGTAAAAAAAATTGTAATTCCTTCGTTTTTGAGCAGAATTAACTTGGGTGTAATTTTTGTATATACTAATTACCAATAGAAGTGATATCCGGCAAAAAAATCCGGCGGCACTTGCAAATTAAAATCCCTAAGTCTATGAAAGCCGATTTTCAGCCCACCGTGCGTCGCCGCCACAAGATACAAGGACTGTAAATACTAATAGGCAACGTACGTAAACATGGAATAGATTCTATTCACTTTTTTTCTCCCCATGATAAATACTGATCTATCACATTCACCACAAGAATAAAAATAATTACATCTCCGCTGTGAGTTTACGAAATGTCCAAAATCCAAACGCAACGAACGAGGAGTGGGTGACGACTGGCGTAGGTTTTCTCGACGTTTGCGGGCGCGCAACTGCAAGTCGAAACATGAATCTATCCGCACCATTTAAGTTCTCCGGTTGTATTTGACGTCCTCAGATCTACCATTTTGTTTCATAATACTTTCTGGGGTAATGTCACTATAACTTGTTGGAAGTGTTAAAAAATAGACGAAAACAATTTAGGTACGAATTACGTGATTAACCGGTTAATTTGGGTGTTAAAACCGTTTGTGCTTATGTAACCGGTAACCTTTATCATTTGGGTTACATAAAAACAGTTCACTTGTTTAACCGGTAAATAAAGGAACGATATATTAACCGGTATTTAATCGAAATTAACCGCTCTTTTTAAAAACCGTTTCCGAGGCCTGGTTCCGAATCCACTAAAACATCTGGCGAATGATGGCGCTTATTCTGACCCATGATGGCTGGTTCTGAAATAAATCATAAAACCAAAAAAATTATAAAGTACAGTTTTCCTCTCGCTACTCGCTCGTGTTTATTTGTCTTTAGGTATAGGTATCGTGTTTAGGACGAACCAAGCGGACGAAATATTTTGAGTTGTTAGTCCGTAATGTGTCCCTGTGCATTCGGTTGCATACAAAAGTTCTGTTTGTGCCACACGGAGCGCGGCGACGTAAAAGAGTTGACTGCTGACTAGGATTTCTGTATGAAACCGAATGCAGCAACTTTACGATCTCACAACTCGAAAAATTACATTCCTTCGGCCTCACTCTAAACAAATTATAGTTAAAAAAAAAAAAACTAAAATACACGTTTTAATACCATTAAACTGAGCTAAAAAGTGAAAAAAATAATGTCACTGTAAAAAAAGCGTGGGGTACTTTGTACGACATTGTTACACTAAACTTAATACAAATACAACAATTAATATCGAGCACCCCACGCTTTTTTTCACGCCCCCATACAAAGTTAGAGGTATAATATCGTTAAGACATGCTTAAATGGTTTGTACCTACTTTTATCCATGGCGACATTCTAGTTGTAAAGTTTCAACAAAGTATACTTGTGATTAAGTTGACAAAGTAGACGCGGAAACATGAATGGCGGCAGGCAAAATGGCAAAACAATGCTTTGTCTGGCTGCCGAGGCACGAATATCAGTAAATTTTCGATCAAGTACCTACTCTTCTCACCATTGCGGCCGACACGACGCGTGACGACTCGGCGGCGCGGGCGGCAGGGTACAAAGAAAACCTTTATTTTATAATTTAGATACTTGAAAAAGTAATGATACCGCAATATTACAATATCGAAATTATACTGGTACAGTTACTTTAAGGTATAGTAATTTAAAGGTACCTTTATTTTAAGGTATCGAAATTTAAAGGTATGACGTCATACCGCTTACCTTTTTAACCATAATTTTTCGGTTATTCAATCCCTGCTACAAAGTAAGGACATGTCGCAAATCAAAAGGACTCTAATGACTCTGCTACTTACGACCTTCTAAAATTTATTGTTCACATTTATGGTGAGAAAAGTTTTAAAGGGACGTAAGTGACAAACGAATTATGATAAAACTTTTTAGACGTGTGTTTACGCAGGCGTGTGATGAAATGGGTGTTGAGAATTTAAGAAAAAGTTTTGCAGTGAAAATAGCCATGACTATACTACTACTACTTCTATAATCAAAGTTTTCGACATTATATAATAACTAGCTTTTGCCCACGGCTTCACCCACGTGTTTGTCGGAAATTATCCCACGGGAACGCACTACCTGGACCAAAGTACCCTATGTCCTAATCCAGGTCATAGTCTACCCATGTGGCCGATTCAGAGGTTTCTATAACAATATAATTCAATCATGATTCGAAAGACACGTGGCGCCATCTATGATCATAAGAACGTTATTGTTTTTTTTTTTTCTCGAGAACAGTACTTTATTTCGGGATTAAAGGTACCCTATGTTCGTTTCTATGCACGTGACAATAATTAAGCAAAATTTCAGGATGAACGGTTCAGTGGTTTAGGTGTGAAAAGGTAACAAACAAACAAACAAACTTACTTTCGCATTTATTATATTAGTTAGGAAGTTAGGATAATATAATAATATCATTATTTATAAAAAATGGTGCAGATTTACAATGACATAACATAAAAATTATAGAGGGCACAGTTGCTCATTTGTCTGAACTAGGTAGAACCTGTGTTTCAGGCTAGAAACGTGCTTACAATTTTAAAATATAAAATTAACAACGAAGAAGACTAAATAAAAACTTATATTAACTTAAAAGACTAACATGTTTTATTTACAGACAACGAGTAAATCCTCTGTCTCACTGTATGATATGCTAAGTAAAAATTGCAGAATAATCTTTTTACAGTCGTAATTATTTAATTTATACATAATTAATTTCCTATTTAATTTATTGTACAGAAATGGGCCTAAAAATGTATAAAATCTGTTTCCAAAGACATATTTAGAGGATGTATTTGACTCACATACAATATCAATCCGTCTATTATTAGTACTTTCAATGTTATAGAAGAGCATGGTGTGCTGTTTTCATACCAAATGCGTTATGAAAAGCTGGCGAACAGTTGGCACGTTACAGGATTTGTATAGCAGATCTGTAGGATAAAGAAAGGGATGGAAGTTTGCTACTTTTAAAATTGCTTTCTGTGCTCTTTCAAGAGGCAGACATTGAGCTATAAGACACAATTTTGTGTTAAGTAAGTACTCGTTTTGAATTAGAATACGTACTGTTTTGCATACCACTGAAGCTATAAAAGCAATTGTTTCGACTATTAACTTCTGTGTATTTTGGCTGATTAGTACCAAGGACTCTTGTTTTAGCAGCGTTCTTATTTAAAATAAAAGAAAATAAATACTGAACAAACTTCATTTATCATGTACAACTTCCAATTAGAATTTCAAATAATTTAGAATAAAACCGCAATGCAAATGCATTTCTCACGAATTCCTTCTTACCGCGATCTAATAAGTTTTCCTAATTAAGATGCAACGGTAGTAGCAGCGCATTTTGAAATTGTTTCATCAATTTCAACCTTAGTGCACTAGTTACAAGATCGGAAGTAAAATGGGATTTGCAACGAAGAAGTCGATCTAATCTAATTATATTTGTAGTCTCAATTGAACATGAGTAAGACAATTTCGGTACTATCTACACAATGTATTTTTTTCTAGACTGTCGTTTCATCCCCGAGGGTCTACTTCCCCAATACATTTACGAAATGAACTTAATTAAGGTTCTATTACTTATTTTCTTTTAGCGTACAAACATTTTATTCCTTGCTAGGTATTGATCGCTGACTTTTATTTTCTGCGTACTGTGTAGGCTTCCATTTAAGTGTGTTTCTCACAAAAAAGCAAATTGGCATCTTTATGTCAGAAGTTGTTGAAAGCTACCATAGCATTTTCTGTTTGTTAGATTAATTCAACTAATATTCTGGGCTTAATTCTCAACGCTAGTTGCAAATTTATGTTCAATACCTCTTTCACTTCTCTTTAATTAAACAGAAACTGAAGGTCAACAAACCACATTTTATAATAGAAAACAGATAATAAAATATACTTAGGCTTTCTTCTCGCTGTTTCGCTAAATTAAGTCAGACAATATTGAAACTAATGGCTCAGTTTCCAGCCTAAATGTTTTATGACGTAATGCAGAGCATGAATCGCGAAAATTCGTCCCAAAGTTTGTTTTAACTAAAACATACGAATACAGATGGCATACACCATTAAAATAGGGGCTATGAAGTGAGAGATTGAAATGAAAATTGAATTATTTTGAGTAAATTCTGTTCGGGTTTGAATAAGAACGTCTTCTTCCTAAACGGTACTTTTTAATATGATATCAATGGTTTTTGTCTTGAATGGTTTACAAAGGGACAGAATAAGAGCATCCACAAAAGATTTCAGTAGTTTATTTCTAGTCGCCAAAATTTTCATTGAAATAAGAAAAGCTGAACTCTAGACAAAACCAAACGAATGAAGTCTTTGTAAGAGTAAATCCAGGAAGCCAAACAACGAACATACCCGTCCCCACGCCCGCAGCCTTTATAGCCCCAAATCGCAACAAAAAACTATATATATTCCCTTTTTTGATGTGAAATTCCGTGCACGGCAGTAAAACAAGTGACGGGGCAAATAAAACAGTGCACCAGAAAAAATATTTTTCGGTAAAATTTTAGAATCGCCGCTGGTTGGCGGTGCGTGCCAGAAAATATTTAGCCAATGAACATTTGATTATATACTCGCGTCAATTTTGATAATAGTTGGGTACAGTATAACAACTGAATTGAAATGGAAAATATTTTCTTTACATCTATGATAAATAAACGCTTACGATAGGTTTTCGTGAGTAGCGATAGTTTAATGATGCTAGATTCTTTAAGTGAAATTAATACTTGGACACCAATGATTAACCTAATTGTGGTTTTAGGCTAGAACGATTAAGTTTGAGGACTAAGGCCCGCTTGTACCACCAATCACTAAACTTACTTAAAATATCGTTCTATTTCTTTCAGTTGTTGGAAGACGACAGAGGCAGAATGATGTTTCAATATGTTTAGTATTAAATGCATTTAGTGATTTGTGGTGCAAGCGGGCCTAAGTATGAAATTTAAATTTTGGTGATACTGAAAAAAAAAACACGCCAAACTTGAAAGACTACATGCATTTGCGATTTTAGTATTTAATGCCGCCAGTCTCTTAGGTGCATTACCAGTCGACAGCGATGCGGATGAATTTTTTGACGCCATTTTAGTTTATGAATAGTTTTAGTTAAGTTCGGATATAATTTTGTTATTTTTACTTGATAATTTATTAAATCAACATAAATATCAAGTTTTTAATAGGAATACGAAAATAAGTATTATGAGAAAAGAATACGGTAAAATGAAGATATCTTGGAGCACGTAATATCCTTAGAGAGTTCATTGACAGACAGACTTAACACACTTTTCTTGGAAACAAGAAGTTCCTAATTAGTCCCTTCATTTTCTACGCATTTGTTTGGTTTCCTCGAACACAGCCTTTTGCAGTCTTCTAATTTCACTCTCTTTTTGAAGTATTATGAAATGTTCCCTGTAACATTATTTGTTCCTTATTTTTTGTACGTTCATATTTTATTTACAGTATAATTGGTATTGAGTTACGATATTTTTAGGATTTTTAATGTTCCAATAACAAATTAAAAATGTGTAATCTTGAAAGAACGTCCCTATACTGGGTTATTGGTAAAACACCAACAACCTCTTAAGGGGTCGCTGTACTCATCAATATGAACAACTTTTACTATGGGACCAAACCTGAAATCGCAAAAAAAAATATCAGCTGTTCAGTACATTTTGACGAATTATGCGAACATAAATGTACTGAACAGCTGATTTTTTTCCGCGATTTCTCGTTTGGTCCCATAGTAAAAGTTGTTCATAATGATGAGTACAATGACCCCTTAAGAGGTTGCTGGTGTTTTACCAAGAACCCTGTATACGTAGTAGGGGAGATACTGCTCGATTCTTGCGACCAATTTTATACCGAATGAATTTCATTTCTAGTAGTTGTTTAATATTCAGTAACCATGAACGTAATAGGCAGCCGTCGCACCCGTGAGGGAATCGAAAGTTACAGCATTAAAAAAAACGTATAAAAAAAGATTCATACTGTTGACACGGTATGAATTTTTTATTTATTTTTTTTTATTTGAGATGGGTTTGCTCTTGACTCTAGTCTAGGTCAGAGGTGACAGAGACAAAGTCGACGATGGAGAGAGCTTACCCAGAAGAAGCCTGTTCACTCTCACTTTGAAGAGATTAGGGTTGTATGCACTCGGAAACACAGACGCAGGTAGTGAGTTCCACTCTTTTGCTGTGCGCATTATTGCGCGCATTATTATGCAGTGCGAATTGGTGGAATCAACCAGGTAGGGATGGTAACTGGCAGTGCGTCTAGATGTCCGATGGTAGAAGGGGGCCGGTGGAATGAGGTCGTGGAGTTCTTGGGCACACTCACCGAAGTACAATCTGTAGAAGACCGACAAGCAGGCAACCTTGCGGCGATGAGCCAAGCTGTGAAGCTTGGCATCCACCAGTTAATGAGCCTCTTAGCTCTGCGTTCCACCGCGTCAAGCGCGGCTAGTTGGTACTTAGCTGATCCATCCCAAAAGTGGCTGCAATACTCCATGCAGGATCGGACTTGCGCGGACTTTTAATTCCTTATGGGACGATTTTTGGGATCATATTCTACCAAAAAAAATAGTCATCTGCATGGAAGTGGGAGGATTATTATGTCAGTCGTTGAAATCAACATTATTGTTGCAATGGCACATCAGACTAAATTCTAAACTAAGGGTTTATTTTTATTTTTTTTTAAAGTGGTCAAAGGAGCAAATTTTGAAAGAAAATAATTCTGCACATTTTTTTTTATTTTTAAAGCTTTTACCTCAATCAGGAATCGAACCCATTTTGTTTACAAAAACAGCACACGTTTTATTGCACTAACCGATAGTGCAGCTGGTATGGATCAAATGCTGTGAACAAATATAATTTGACAAATCAAAGGAAATGGATATTTTTTCGTAATTTATGAAACATGAAAATTGCAAAAAATTTACACTTTCTTTGGTTTTACACAAAATGTTCCTTTCAAGTATTTGATTCTCAAATAAATACTCTTTTGTTTTACTTCAACATTGAGGTCATGGTTCCTTTGACCGCGTTGCCCTACTATCTACCCATATTTTCGAATTTAGCCCTGATATGTCATCGCAACAATCAAGACTATATTCCCCCCACTTCCATGCAGCTGACTATTTTTTTTTTTGGGTTGTAGATGATCGTAATAACCGTCCTATAAGGTTTTGGCGCGGTATGAAATTACGTTTTTTATAAGTTTTTTTTTTTTACAACTTTAACATGGTCTAACTTTGGACTCCAGCAGCTGACGCTCAGATCTCTTATGCACTAATGAAAAACAATTATTGGTATGCATTTCGACCGGTATAAAATTACTTTTTCAAAATAACGCCACCGGCCGTACACAAAGGTACTTCACGATTTCTTAGTCTTACCTAACCGCTAAACTATTTTAGCTTTGCCAATAACAACACTTTTTGTATTTAACGCCTTCTAAATATATTATTTCAAACACACAAGACCTTTTACCCAGGGAACCCGCAAAAGCAACGCTCTATTTTTGGACACAAAAGAATCCATCGTATTGAAATGATAAAGCACAAAGATATTCGTAAAGCTTTAAACGTCTACATATACCTAAACATGCTCTTTACCTGTCTTGTGGTCTGACCTCATCCACTTTATTCTTTAAAAGATTTTCCCCAGAAATAAATCCCAGCTTTAGAACTGGAAACTAAACAATGGACATTAGAATTCTTAAAAGCTAAATAGAATCTGATCGTGTCGCCACTTAAGGACACTTAGTGTTCAGACGCTTCCATGATGTCGATCAAAGTAAATTAGATTATTCACTGTAAATATTTAACGTTTACTGGGATAGATAGACAAGACATCTAAAAATACATTTCAGTTTTTTTTTTTAATAAGGATATGTTAGATCTAAGATAGAAGGAAAATTTTAATAAGCAAAATACGTAAGTAATAATGATAAAAACGGAAATCATTTAATTTCTATCTGCTTAATACTTTACAAGTCGTTTCTTTTTTTACGTACAATGCAAAACTCTCAAAGCAACAATTCTTTTGTTTTGAATCTGTTTTGAGTTAAACAAACAAAACAACAATATGATATATATATAAAAAAAACACTCACCTTTTTCCAATATGACTTTGAAAATATTTGAACCTACTGTTCCAAAATTCTTGGATCAGTCATTAATTACTCTATTTCGTTCGGATGACGACTACGACTTAATTATCCGTCTCTGAACTTGTTCATACGGTTGCAACTTATCCTTGGGGATCAGGTTGCAACTTATCAACTTCTCAAGGAACAGCAAGACGTCTTGACAAAGACACTTCGTCTGATACTCTAAGCTTAAAGTTTACGTTCGTGCATCTGCATTGTTTTTGGTCTGTTTCGGAAATTAAAGAAAAGATATTCGACAAAGATAAAATAAAATAAATAATAAATAAATTTATTTGAAAATAAATTAAAGAGACCAAAATTACACTAAAATAAAAACTAAAAGTGATGTTTAATTCGAAATTAGACTTCAAAAGATCTTTTGCAGCCCTCTATACACAACACAAAAGTAAAACATGATTACTCATTTTAATTCAATTACTCTTATTACATTTGAAGCTAGAATATAATTGGTTAACTAAATTCCATTTTTCTTTGAGTTAATGCCACATTATTTATTAATCACGCAGCATTCAGATGTCCAAAGCAAACTTTTGTTTCGATGAACTTTGAGCATTTTTTACGCTAGGGACCAAGTTCTTTTATGCGACTGAAAGACTCAAAACTCTTTGGACCTTCCAAAAGAAGTTCAAGCAGCTGTCTAATGTCTTCAACAACGTGCATTTTTGGGGAAAACTTCAAATTGAAGGTCAAGATAATATACCAGAAGACATCTTTTGGTATAGAAGTGGAATCTTGAGTTCTGCGTTAGAATTCCTTACAATCAATCTACCTAGCCTTTTCCAATCAATCTGTCTAACCAGATGCAGCTGAATACCAGTATTTTACATAGATTGACTGCCTATCTGACCTCCACAACCCAGTTATTGGGTAATACAATACCCCTTGGTAAGACTGGTTGTCAGACTTTCGGGCTTTTGACGACCCGTAACGACTGTCAAAGATCCGCGAATGACAGCCGGGACCAACGGCTTAACTTGCTTTCCGACGCACGGAGGAGTCTCGGTATGTAAAGATGGTCACCCATCTACGGACCAACCCCGGTAAGCGTAGCTTAACCTGATGGATCGACCCATGCGGCTGTTATTATTTAGCCACGAACTCCTCATTCTGAACTATTCATTCATTCAGAATTCCTTACATCTTATTTAAACAGAAGATAGTCGGGAACATTTAGAGTCCACTGAATTTGTAACAGTTAGTTCCTTTAGAAACGAGGTCAATTTTTTTAATGGATTCCTTGGATACTTTGAGTTCTTGGGTGACAAAAACAAGAAATAAAATGAATGACCTATGGAAGGGTTCAAGTTTTATACCAAACATCATCATCTGCCTAGCCTTTTAACCTAACCCGGGGTTGGCTTCCAGTGAAACTGGATGTAGCTGAATATCAGTATTTTACATGGGCTGACTGCCTTTATCTGACCTCTACAACCCAGTTACTGGGTTACCCGATATCCATTGGTAAGACTAGTTGTCAGACTTTCGGGCTTCTGGCGACACAACACCTATCAAAGATCCACGAATGACAGCCATCCGACCAACGGCTCAACGTGCTTTCCGAGGCACGGAGGGGTCTTGTATGAAAAGATAGTCACCCATCCATGGACCAACCGTGGCCAGCGTAGCTTAATCTAATCGATCGACCTGTGCGGCTGTTATTAGCCGCAAGCCCGCAAGTTTTATACCAATCGTTACTGTAAAATGATTTAACATTACATAAACGATTTTTTTAGTGGCTTATTTCTCATATGTCATGTATGTGATATTCATTCATCCCTCATAATAATTTTAAGTCCTTTTCCTATTAATAAATATTTATAATTACTCACACAATAAAGTTACCGTCGAAACTATCGACACAATTTATTTCGTCATATTCTTCAGACAAAATCTTTATACGTTGATGACATAACACACTTATTATGTAGAGAAATTCGACTAGGAGCTCTTCAAAAAACTTATATCATTAATATTCCGTGGCCGTGTCTCACTCTTTGCACAGTCACCAATTCTCAAAATTGGATTGTGACACACATAATTCTGTCTTTTATTTTATATGACACAACTTTTACATTTTTTTTTTTTTATGTTGGGATGGAGATGGAATGGGTGATAATAAATATAAACAAAGACAGGGAATGGGGGAAAAGTTATTTTAAGAGTGAAATCATGGTACGGTGTTGACAGAGATTGATGTGGCTTTAATGCCAATAAAATGTTGCTTTGATATATTATTGTCGAAATAGAAACATTAACACTTTTTGGATATTCTAAATTGAGAAATGTACAAGGACAATACACAGTTAAATAAATTACAGTTTTTATTGTGTAAAATATGATAAAATAATTATGAAAATGAAAGCAGGGGAAATCGGACGTAAAAGCAAACAACCAGTAGTAATAGTATGATTTACGGTCGAACACAAAAACCTATATATCACCAGTTTTGGCATACTGGAGATAGAAAATCCTTTATATCTATGGTTTTAACGTCCTAATCAAAAGAACAGAATGAACGAAAGGAACGTAAGGACAGATAGAAGTATATTACCTATCATCAATAGCAATTTGTCTGTTACTAAAAATAGGTTATTGGGTTCGGCCGTTTGACAAACATTTTCGTGCGATGGACTGTGCCGGACATACTTTTTTGAATTAATAATGAATGTTATTTGTGGCAAAATCCCCAATGAAAGATGATAAAACCACCCAGGAACAATTTCTCAGCTACAAAATGATAGCAATAATCCCATATCTATTACCGACCATTAAATAAATACCCACAACCATCAACTTACATTATTCCAACCACATCGTCTGTTTCAGACAAATTAAGCGAACATTTTCCTTGACGGGTCTTACTCCGACTTAATTCCCGTTTCCTTGAACTATTCCAGCTTTGATGACAGACTCTATTTTGTACAAGCGTATGGTATTAAAACGAGCTATGACAAATTTGTCGTCTCAGACTGTTTCCCCGCTCATTTTACTGGGATTATAAAAGCATCTTGCCAGCAAAGTGCGGTCGTTGAAAACTCTCAACATAATAAATGAGAAAGAAACATGGCTCTTGTGTAAAAATGTTCTACAATGCAGGAAAAGACTTTTAAGTGAGTGAAAGGAAAATAGATGAGGAGTCTCTAAATCAAGCCCTTTTTAAGTTTTGTAGGAATAAAGTGAAGCACTGGCTGTAAATGGATCAGTAACACAGCACTTATCTAAATTAGATGTTGGCTAATAATACACGTCGTGTACCGTTTTCAATAACGCACCTGTTTCATTCTGATCAATATTTTTCACGCCGAATGCGAAACGTAGACAGTGTTTCAACAATATTGTCAGCTTTTATTTTTTTCATATTCTTGCTTATTTACAAAATATACATTGGCAGAATTTCCTACGAAATTGTTTTTTGCTCTCTGTCTCTGTTGTAATATTGTGAATCTTTCCTTATTATTTTCTGCACCTAACGTAGAACTTTAAGAATAAGAAAGAAAGATTTTATTACCAGTAATATATGTATCTATGCCACTTACTACCTCTGCCATGTTATCATGACGTACTTGAATGTAGACAGTCCAATTATTACGCTGTTCGAAAACTTCATAACTATCTCATTAAAACTTTATTGTTCCAGATTTCCATTCCCATTCGTTCGAGCTGCACATTCACAAACATGCTTACAAAGAAAAGCTCAGTACAATAGTATCACGCATTGTATCATACTATTGCTCTAGTTTTCAGTACCGATGCCTTTCATTATTCCATGCTTGGATACGCTTCTGTTGAATCAGCATTCACGTTATTGTCAGTTCCAATAACAGAAGTTTATGATATATGATTGTAAGGACAGGTCGTTTGTTTTAATATGTGTCATTATCATCCCATTGTTTTCTAACTATAATGAGATCAGTTTTCTTTCCTACCGGAGTACTTCATCTTATATAATAATTAGAACGAAGTTCTTTAACGCAGCTTGCGGTAGAAGTAAACTGGCAGAAATGGTCACGTAACGAAAAAGCGTTACGCCCGAAGTCAGTTTAGATTGTTTTTTTTTTTTTTTATATGGTTTTGTATAAATCTTTTGACACTTGAAACTTGAGATCATACTCGTACTAGACGGCTTCGTATCAACACATAATAAACAGCGAAATGTATCCCACGATACGTCCCGACTTTATGTTTTAATGTCTTGGATTTTATATTCACTTTATTTATCATCTGACTTTTGCAATCCAGAACTTCATCTTTTGTGTTATCGATATTACGAGTATGTTTCTAATACAAAAAGCTCCTTTTGGTATTCTCTTCGTTTTTATTACTGCTTTATTATCTGTTTTTAGGGTTCCGTACCACAGTGGTAAAAAGGAGCACTTATGGTGCGACTCAGTCGGTCTGTCTGTCTCAGCTGGATATCTCAAGAACTACTAAAGTTATCAACTTGAAATTTGGAATCGTTTTAGATGACGTTTGCCCAACTATTTTGCAAATATGAAAGATTTTTTTTTGCAACAAGGACTGGACTGGAGCCCCACTTCGAATTTTTAATACCCCCTGGTATTAAAAATTCGAAGTGGGGCTACTGTGGGTATCATATGAAAAAGCGCTGTTTACACATTCTCAAACATTTTTTTCTTTTTTTAGGCTGCATATTTTTCGACTTTTGATGAAACATGTAAAAATAATAACGTTCCCTCCATAACTTCGAAGTTTGCAAACAGAAAAATCTGAAATTATTCTATGTGATAGAAGTTTATATAAAGATTACAGTAAAAATAAACTATGTCTCTAAATAGCAAACTTTAAAAAAAAAATCTCTGACGAAATAGGCATCGCCGATGAAAATTTAAAAACATTTTACGTTTCACAACCAAAATGTCCTCCTGCCTACCTACTTGCACGGGTACATAACAATTTAGTTACATATACGAATGAAGCTCCTAATAGGCTTTCGGTTACTAAATTAATAAATATAATATAATAAATAAATATGGGACTGATAGAGCGCGTTCGGCTGCTTTCGTGAGCGATAGTCTGGTTTATACAGGATGGGTATTCATGAACCCTCAAGAATTCAGCCAGGGGTTGAGTAGTTCTTGGCAAAATAATAATAAAAAAACACCCTCCCATACATTCATTGCCTCTGCTGGTTGACGATAATGTATGACAGAATCTTTTTTATTTTTTAATATTTTTTCCAAAAAATCTTCACAGGTGTGTTTACTTAGAATTCCCGTAGCTGAATTGTTGACACATGCACCAGATAAGTAGTTCTCATATAGGTTTTTTTGTAGAAACATGGAGTACGGGGAGTAGTGATAATATCACATTACGAGGCTTTGGCGAAATAGCAAGGATAGACGGTCCCTCGACTAACCAAGTAAACCGAGGTTGAGGATCAATAAAATTTGTGAGGCCTGACATAGTGCTACAAGTGAAGAGTGATAGATGCCGTTGTTATTGTTCGGATAGCCCAGGAGGTGGTAATTGTGAATGTATAGCAATTAAACTTACAAATGTTCACATTCTATCTGTCTACAGATCTCCTAATTGTTCTACAGATACGGCAATAGATTGTCTCGATACAGCTATCAAAGCATTTATAAGTACTCCTACTCCACTGACTTTAATGTTGATTTTAATAAGCATCCTAATAACCAAATATCTTGCTATTTACACAGTAAAGGCCTTCTTCCTAAAATTATGGAGCCCACAACGGTTGACATGACTATACATAATAACATTTTTAATAACATAAACAGTTTGCAATGTTGAGTGGCTGAAACGTTTTTCAGTCACCATAACCAGTTGTGGCTACGATTTGTAAATTAACAATAAATATATAATAGTACTGTCCGCCTGTTCGCCCTTCCACCTCTCCGCCTTTCCACCCATCCTACTTTTGAAAAACTGCACGTAAAGTAACATCCAAAATATTTATATTGATGGTACGGTATGCTCGGTGCGCGAGTCCGACTCGCTCTTGACCGGTTTTTTCTCACTAGTGTATTTTCTAGCTATTGCAATCATGTTTTGAATTATATTTTTATTATTTTTTATTTATTTTGGCATCAAACAGTCATATACGTACTTACAAACAATATTATTCTTAAGAGAATTAGTTCCTTACTTATAGTGCCGACAATGTGATATAGTGGTATAAATAATTACAATAAACTCCTAACAAGGAAAGACGCGCAAGAAATACATATTAATTATTGTATCAGAACTAATTTTCAATGCAACACAGTTTACAAAGTAAAGTGAAGGTAGACAAAGTAAAAAATGTGAGTTTAAGTTAGGTGATAGGCATATCTACTTTTAAGTTTTTGTTTAAGGCAATTAAGAGAGATATTAAAAAGACTATGTCTATAAATTCTCTATTATAATTGTTAGTGGAACGGTATACAAATGAATTACGAGTGTATGTTTTATTTAGTCGAGGAGGAACAAAAAGTGGTGTTGTACGTGAGGGGCGTACGGGAAGGCGAGCGTGTGCTTTCAGTGATATTTTACCAAGTAATGATGGTGAAACAGTCAATGAGTTTAAAATGTTGAACTATTGAATAATGTCGAACATAATACGTCTGTTACGTAGACTTATCAGTTTATGCCTACGCATTGCATCTTCATACGTAGCGTCGTAAGTATTATTGCGATAATTAAGTGATTTTAAAAACTTTTTTGTATAATTTCTATCCTATTTATATGTATGTTAAAACATGAGCTCCATACAGTAGGTACTACAAAAGTCAAGAATAGAACGCACAAATGAGAAATAAAGAATCTTTAAAGTGATAATCTTTTTAAACGGCTTACTAATTCGCAATATAAAGCCCAGGCTGCGAAATGCGGAGCTAATTATGTGGTCTATAATTATGATGGATAAATGTTAATTTGGAGTCCATAACAAGACTTAAGTCTCTAATGGTGGAAACTCTTTTAAGAGTTAAGCCATTTATGGCGTAGTTGAAATTCAATGGGTGTTTTACGCGTATATGACATAGTGAAACATTTGTCTATGTTGAGAAATAGTTGATTTGTTGTACAGTAATTATGCAAATTAATTAAATCACTTTGTAATTTAGAGCAATCTCTAACAGATTCAAACCACTCGAAATATTTTTGTGTCATCAGCGTAAAATAAGTGATTACTTTGGTCAAATATATTCATAACCGTTTCTTAGCTTCACTTACCACCGTACCGTATGTTGCCTATGAGATTAGCATAAGTGGATAACTAATTCATCGTGTCATGGTAGCTTCTTGGGATAGGATATGAATAGGCTGTAGGTATTATGTAGGTATTGATCCAAACACGATGAAAATATGGTTCAAGCACCTTCTATTGTTTTTTTTTGCATCTGAAACCTGACTTGAGGTTTCGGCCATGACCTCTTTGATGTTACTTCCAAACCAAAAAATATGTCTAATATCGTTTCCTCTAAGGATTTCAAATAATTTAAGGAAATTTCCTTTGGCTTAAAGAAACGTGGAAATAATAAAGCAGAACAAAGGAATATGAAATTCCTTTAAATTGTGGTTTATTAGATTCAGAACCAGTGACACGGAATTTTCGTAGAACGTTACTAAACACATACAGTCGATTCTCGATAATTTGAAACTCAAGGGACCAGAGAAAATTTTCAAATTACCAAGAGTTCAAAATAACAAGAGTTTTAATAACCAAGAGGGAGGGAGAAAAAAAAACCGGTCAAGTGCGTGTTGGACCACGCACGATGAAGGGTTCCGTAGTTGGGATGAATTTATCCCAAGAAAAAACTTAACCTTGTAGTTGAAAAACATGTTCTCTCATACATTCCAACTACAAATGTCCATAGTTAAACTACTTTTAGTTTAACCGACCAACAACAGTCCAACCCACATTAGGTATAATGTGGGTTGGATCCTTCTCGTTTAACTATGGACAAATGTAAGTTTGTACGCACAATATTGAGTAATTTACCATGTTATTTTAAGACCATAGACTTCTTATAGGTTTTCCTGTAATCTATAGCTAAAGAATTATTTTCTGTATTTTTTTCAAAATTTTAAGGTCAGTAGTTTCGGAGGTAAGGGCGGAGAATGGTCAATTTTCGTAAATAACTTTAAAACAGTTTATTTTGAAATTATAAAACAAAATATATAATTTGAGACCCTCACAGTAAGCCGTTTCATTTGATATGTCACACGGTACAGTTTGCAAAACTTTTTTTTTCTTATTTGCCCCCCATATTTAAAATTCATTTATTTATATTATGCGTCCGTATTTGGGTCACAGAAATACATATGTGTACCAAATTTCAACTTAATCGGTTCATTAGATTCGGAGCAAATTGGCTGTGACAGACGGACAGACAGACACACGAGTGATCCTATAAGGGTTCCGTTTATGCCTTTTAAGGTACCGAACCCTAAAAATCAAGTAAACAAGCTGACTCACTGTAACATTCAAAAGTTGACTGGAATGCGAACTGTAAACTCACTCATCTTATTTATGTAAACAATTGACAGGTTTGTCCATGTATCTAAATAAACGATAGGTGCATGATAAACGCTTCAAATTATAGAAAGTAGGGAAGCCCGGACTTAAAATATTGCATGTTGAGTTGAGTTTCTTTGAAACCATTTCAAGTTTCGATAACTTCTTTGGTACAGTATTTTTATCACACGAAGAGACACGCGCTTTACTGGTTACCAGGGGTACAAACACACTGTGAATGTGTGCTTACGCGCAGGAGCTCTCGGTACCATCCGAGACAATGGCGCCGATTCCCTTGTTCACAAACTAAACTAATTTTGAGTTCAGTGTATTTTTTTCTTTCTATTTCATTAAGAAAAGGACAGAAGATAAATATTAGTTTAGTCCTGTCAAATTAGTCAGCGTCTGACGTAAGTTGACGTATTTTTAGTAGCCAATTTTTTAATCACGTCTAAACTTGTCTATGGAGTATCTTAATTTGACAGGACTAAACTAATATTTATCGTCTGTCCTTTTCTTAATGAAATAAAAAGAAGAAAATGCACTGAACTTGTTTGTAAACAAGGGGATCTGCGCCAATGTCGAAATCAGAAGTGTGCGTGCGTGAGTGTATTATGTGCTGACGCTACTCGTCTCCTCGCACACTTTCACAATGTGTTTATACACTTTGTGAACACAAGTAAAGCGCGTGTCGCTTCGTGAGATAAAAGTACTATATATACCTATTATGGATTACCTTGATTGTCACACCAAAACCATCACAATCACACTACAACAAGATAATATTCCGTCAACAAACAAACGATAGGTGCATGATAAACGCTTCAAATTATAGAGAGTAGGAAAGCCCGGACTTCAAATTGTTGCATGTTGACGAGCAAGATACTATTCCGTTAACTTCAAATTACCGAGTGGACCAATTAACATTGATTTTATTAAATTTATCGAGTATTTTTCAAGGGACCAGAAAAAAATTCAAACTATCGAGAGATTCAAATTATGAAGTGTCAAATTATCGAGAGTCGACTATATATAACAAAAAGGTTTAGTAAGGAAAATCTTTTGCAATCGACCGCGAGACTTACGACGAGATTGGAAAATTATTGAGTAATCGCTCCGAAACAAATGGAATTGTATTTAAATTAAATTGCAAAGTTCGAAACATTGAACTCGCCTAAAAATGAGGCAGGAGGTAAAGCTAAAACATCCAGACAAGGAGGTGAGGTTAGTATTAAAGGGATTTTTCCTTTATTTATTTAATTTATTTAAAAAGGCACCCGGTCCCAATAAACAAAGTACAAAGTCTTAAAAAACAAAAAGAATTCGCTAAAATCATTAAATTCATAGAAAATCCTATCCTAAAAATAAAATACATTAAAATCTAATAACTAAAATAAAATAAAATACAATAAAATTAATTACAAACGATAAATTGAAATAAACATGCATTAAAACCCAAGTCATTAAAATTAAATCCTATCTTAAAATCTTTTATGTAAGAAAAGTAAGCTGTAAGAAAAAATAATTTCACACGTATTACATTTGTATATGCACGGTCGTGGTATTCAATTGATCTTTCGTTCAGATATAAAGATTAAAGTCTCGTCTATTCAGCAATACTGCCCCATCGAAACTCATGATAAGCTTTACTAGAATTAACTTCTACGCAGGATATCAATCAGCTTCCTAATTAATCAAAATCTGTTTGAGTAGGTGGCAATCACCTAATTTCCTTTTATTCACAAATTGCCAACAGACTTCACACGAATTAATCTCGCAATTTAAATGACAAGTAGTCAATTTCTGCAATCACATCAAAGTTCAATTGGACGTTTCTCAATTTTATATTTAAAATTAATGCTTCATAATTTCGCCCTTATTTTATTGAAATTCAAAGTAAACAGGACTGAACTGGGAAAACATTTAAATTTTCAATTAACTGCAATGTTGAAAGTAGTAATTAAAAGATTAATAATTGAGTTTTCATTTTCATAAATCAATTGATCCGTTGATGGGTGAGTACCTACTCAATCACAGGTGGAGTAAAAAATATTATTAGTGAATTCACCTTTTTAAAAATCCGAGTTATGCGAGAATAGTCGCAAGAATCGTTCCAACCTTTTTTGGTGTCGGCTTGAAATTGCTGGAGATAAAAGAGTGTAACCAGAAACAAAAGCATAATAACATTACATGCTAGTCTTCTTCGAAATATATGCCGTTCGATTTGTCGGTAGGTATTTGGTTGCAGTAGAAAAAAATTTTTTCACGAAGATACTGCCATAATTACACTAGCTCAAAAATCTGCTTTACCGACTGGTCAGTCGGTAAAGCAGATTTTAAATACAATATTAATAGTAACAACTACAATATTAAAACATTTGACATTTGTATGATCACCAGACGCTAAACCAGACAAAATAATATATGAGCGCTTACCAGGACTGTTTGTTCTCAAACTTACTTCGGGTTGCCACAGTTTAGCAAACACGTAAAACCAACACTGTTATAGATTCGTCTAGACTGTGAAATAACTATGAATTGCTCAAAATTACTGTTTGAACGATGGTTAACGAGCAAGAACCAATTCCGCACAACGAGCCTTTCATGTCGGTTCCGCGAAAAGACGAAAATTGAAGCAGTGTGTAATAAACGAGTGAAATTAAGAAGACTTAACCTACTTTTAGCAAACCTAAAGAGTACAGTTTTCTGGGCTGTGTTTTACAACTCGTACCGTAATAATAATAGCTGTTGGCTACGTCGTTTTTCTTCGAACCCTCAAAATGAGCACTTGACATCAAATATGAAGGAAAGTAGGGTCGACTCTATTCCTCAAAAGAACATCGTTTATAGAGATACTGAAAGATGGCCGAATTCTATTTTCCTCGTAATTTTTTAGGAACGATTCCAAAATTGGTTTCGACAAAGCTCTTGAGGATTTTAAATGTTGGCAAAAAAACACGTTTTCTTGTTAAAATTGAGGGAATGGCGTACCTGCTATATTTGCTTTTTATTTTATTTCGTCGTTAGAACCAAGTTGTTTCTAGGAACTTGTTCGTACCGTCTTGGATCGCTATATGTATGTAATTATTGGGTTAATTGGGAATAGACATTATTGTTTATTTATTTGAAAACATGGTTGGTGCCTAAAAGGTGAAGTAGGTACTCGTCTGTATTAAGTCGTAGTGAGTTGTATTCTAAAATTTTCTTTTAGCAGATATCAATCTGTAGTTTTCAACGCTCAAGTCAGCCTTGAAACAGAATGAAACTGTTTGTCCTGACAATTGTGGCCTAATTTAGTAGCAACATAGTCGCTATATTTTATAACAGTTTATTATTTTGTCATATTATTTGTGTATTTTATGTATGGGTCTGAGTTGCGTACCAATAAATCGATTATATTGGCCTTTCGTGTGTTTAAATTGAACGTGACTTCACACATATACGAAATAAGCCCACCAAAATACCAAGATTTCTCCTAATGAGAGTCCTATATACAGAAAATGTGTGTTCAGATATTCTATTGAAACACACTCAAGCTAGGAGATAAGGCGCTGTTAAGGGTAGTTACTCATGCCCTGTCATTCGGACCATTACCTGAACCATTTGTACATTAGGTTAGGTGCGTAGAGTAAAGAGAGGACATAAATACCTGGCTCTTGACATGTGACAAGTGCCCACGGTGAAATAAATATTTTGATTTTGAAATATTCCTGTGTAGCTTCTAGCAACTGGTCATCTTCCTTCCCTACATGTTTTTTTTAATATACTCTATGGTTACCTTAAAAGCTAGCTAATTGAACAATAGTGACGCCCTCAGGCTGGTGCGACGACGATCGACGGCCGCAAAGTATATACCTACGGTTATCTACAAAATCATGATTTTACAGGAGAGCGTTTTGAACTGTGATAATAATAGAAGAACAAAGCTATCTTCTATTTTACATTACATTAAGTTAATAGGGAAGGAAGTGGTTAAGGCCAATTCTGCCGCCGTAAGGAAAAAGGACGTTTAAAAATATTGAAATGGAGAAAAAAAATATTTTGTCCTTTTTAAAGTACAACATACAAAAGAAGATGCATCTTTTTTTTGCTGATTCCGAATATGTAAATAATTGTATTACTAAAAAAATGTCAGATATATCTTTTTCCTTATGTCTGCAGATTTACGTAACTGTAATATAGACTTTTTTAACGACTTCAAAAAAAGGAGTTATCTATTCGATACGTATGTATGTAATATTATTGGATCTGCGAGATATTCACATATGATGATCTATTAGGGCTTCCAAACAAATATACAAAATTTTATAGATGTATGTTTGTATGTATGTATGTTTGTCCACGCATATCTCCGAAACTATTAATCGGATCGTGACCATTTCTTTTTTGGCTTACCTTTACTCCAACTTAGGGCATAGTGAAAGTTTCATCAAAATCGGTTCAGTAGTTTTCAAGATAATGGAAGATGACCAGGTAAGTGCTTATTGGTCCTCAGTAATGGAAATAGTTAGGATGACCTAGCTTTCAACATTTATCTAATTGAGCACGGGTGCTACTACATGATACTTTCTGAAGGTCTGATGATGACCAGGTAAGTGCTTTTCGGTTCTCAGTAACGGAAATAGTTAGGATGACCTAGCTTTCAACATTTATCTAATAGAGCACGGATGCTACTACATGATACTTTCTGAAGGTCTGATGATGACCAGGTAAGTGCTTATCGGTTCTCAGTAAAGGAAATAGTTAGGATGACCTAGCTTTCAACATTTATCTAACAGAGCACGGATGCTACTACATGATACTTTCGGAAGGTCTGATGATGACCAGGTAAGTGCTTATCGGTCCTCAATAATGTAAATAGTTAGGATGACCTGGCTTTCAACATTTATCTAATTGAGCACGGCTGCTACTACATGATACTTTCTGAAGGTCTGATGATGACAGGTAAGTGCTTATTGGTCCTCAGTAATGGCAATAGTTAGGATGACCTAGATTTCAACGTCTAAGTGTGAGGGCCTGGCTTATTGATACGAGCTACGTGTGTGGTGTCAAAGGGAAAACATCTTCAAACCTTGGCCAAATTCTAGTGCAATATTTATATCAAAACTATTAACTACTTATTACAATTAATATTCCAGTTTTTACTAAAAACTAAAAACTACGAAATAAAAAATAATTAAAAAAATTAAATCGACTTCAAAAAGAAATAAACTCAAAATTAAGAAATAATTTTAATTTTGGAAGTCGGTGGCAATAAATTAAAATACAGATCCCAAGACACCGACTTCCGAAATTAAAATTATTTCATAATTTTGAGTTTATTTCTTTTTGATTATTTCTTTTTTAATTTTTTTCTTAATAAGATGTTTTAATCAATTTCGTACACAAAAATTAAACTAAAGGAGTCAACTGACATATATCCGCTTCTACGCGGGACTTCCTAATTGCTTAAGCTTATTTGATTTTTCATATTTAGGGCTGTGTTCACCAACTTTTAAAACGGCTGTTTAGATATTTAAGCAGTTCTTTCCTTAGGATGTTTGACATAAACCAACTGTTTAAATACCTAACCGGCGGTTTAAGACAGTTATTACTATTCTTTTGTATTTTACTTAGTGTATTGCTGTAATAAATAAAGTTATGTAATAATTTACCTTATTTAACCATTGTTTGTAACGCCAACGTGAATTATTATTGATGTTGCATTTTAGTTTAAAACAGAAGTTAAAACAGCTCAATCTGCCTAGCCTTTTCCCAACTATGTTGGGGTCGGCTTCCAGTCTAACCGGATGCAGCTGAATACCAGTATTTTATATGGAGCGACTGCATATCTGACCTCCACAACCCAGTTACTGGGTAATACGATACCCCTTGGTAAGACTGGTTGTCAGACTTTCGGGCTTCTGACGACCCAGAATTTGGCTATGAGTTTAGTACCTTCAGTAGCGTCCTGTTATAACCGGGTTCCGGATTAGGTTTTTAAAAAAAGAAATCACTTTAAGCTAAAATAAACTTTATATTAAAATTAAAATAAGACACGAGTGCAAGATACAAGTGCACGGTAGGATGGTTGGAAGACGACTGACTGCTGGACTGTGAGGAGAGGGGGAGAGGAGTGAGAGGATGCTGCGTCAGCAGCAAGAATGCAGCATAGACTGCTAGGCAAGCCAGAAAGGGTACAGATGAAAGATGTAACAGTCCGTCAGTTCCTATAACGAACAGGCAATAGGACCCGCTGGATACGATATTAAGTGCTCCATTATTTGTGGAACAGCACCACATTTACACCTCAGTGGAGCATACGGTGGAGGTCTGCCCAGCTTGGGCGGAGCACCGCCGCGTCCTCGCGGAGGCGATCGGCGTTGGCGATCTCTCTCGTATGGCCCTGGTTCGGGCTGGTACGGAGCGAGAGTGCATGGGAAGCCGTCACCTCCTTCTGCAAAGCAGTAATGCTTGCGAAGGAGGAGGTGGAACGCGTGAGAGAGAAGCAATTTTTGCGTCCTCACGCCCCCAGTCGCCGCAGGAGACGCCCTGGGCATCGGGAATTGAGAGCTGATTCCCGGCCACCGTAGGCGCGGGCTTGCGGATGGCAAGCAACGGGTAGCTCGATGTCCGGTAAGGACCAGGCCCGGGTCGACGGTGCGTTGTTTTCCACGCGCGCCTTAAAGAGATGTCAGAAGTACCTGATGGGGTCCGCTAGGGCCGATGCCTGCTAGGGTCGCGGGTTGTTTCAGTTGTTTGAAAGAGTTACCGTGTCCCTGAAGGCGACTGAAGGAACACGGGTGGGTTTTAGTCAGTAAAAGTCTATCACGCCCTCCCGCTCCGCCCAGAGCGGGAGAAGTTATTTGATGATTTCCCACCAAAGAAAAAAGCCGGGGTCATCTGTGAATCTCCACCACAAAATACTATTTCTGACACAAAATTTTCAGACTGAAATAAAGGTCATAATCTACTGCAGTGGATATCGACATGCGCGATCAAGCGTCTCGCCCCAGTTACTCCAACCGCATGTCAAGTAAGAAGGAACGTTATTAGAGACGTCTGCATGAAACGTTATCCTTGTATTAGTGACGCCTCGTTGCGCGACTTACACGCTGAAGCGCGATCAAGCGGCAAATATAGTTTGTGTTGGCGCGACTGCAAGGGAAAACGCAATGTTGAACATTTTGTTTGTAAGAAAGTAAGTTTTAGAATGTTGGTAATACCTATCTTCTACAGATATGTTTATTTTTTACTTTGCAGCAAGTTTTTTTATAGAGATAAAAGTCTTCACATAATCATATCATCATACTTAGCTGATTAAACCACGTTCATTGCAGGATTTAAATTTCCTCATAATGAGTACCTAATAAACTCACAATCGTAACTCACACAACAGTCCCCTATTAGGGCTCATGCTACTTTAAACTGATCATGGACACACATAACATACACATTCACCGACTATCTACACTACACGAGTTGATAAACGTAAAATCTAACTCTATTATGAATTAAATCTTATTTATTTTTATTAATAAAGAGCAGGCATTTATTATTTGAATTTAGATGGCCATATTGAATTTATAAGAAAAAAAAACTGAATTCAACAAGTACAAGTATCTTTTGGCGCGTGGTGAAAATCATAACTAAAGTCGCCATCTTGTACAATAACATTTCACAAATGTTTGACATTCAAGCATCAATAGATACTTGTATGTCAAGTCCAATGTCCTTTAAACTAAATTCTCATCTAAAACTCAAACTGAATTAGAGAAACGAACACACATTTCGGACGTATATATTGGACTTTCCACTTAATGTAACGTCAAGCAATTATTTAGAAAACTAATTTTCTAGTTTACTTGGGCCACATCAAATTGCTTGGTCTCAAATTTCGTCCCAGATTGGGTCAAACTTCAGTGAAATTTTTGCTTAAAACGTAACTTGTGACCTTTAAAGGCCCGAGTTCAGGGTTTGTGACCTGAAATGGCTCAAATTTAGTCCCATGGGTAATATGTTACGGCGATATAAGCGTTTTGGGGACGAAAAAATAAAAATATGTACATAACTTATTGTCAGACTTTGTAATGTTTTTCTTTGTTTTCATTAATTTACTTTTACAGTATAATGTAATTAGAATTTTATCCAGTCAGCGGAAAATTGAAGCCATAGGCACCACTTTCTAAAAAGTAGTGATGTAATCACCCTCCCAGTTTGGGAGACTTTTCCAATTTACCGTTTTTCGTAGATCGTAAGAATTGTTTCACCAACTGTTTTGTTTTGGAATGGGTGAGTGTTTCTCCGTTTTGGCGAAAAACACTTTCCGGTGGCATATGTTTTTTCTGGAAGCACTGAGGCTGATTTGCTAAATAGCTCTCATGGGATGAACTTCAAGGCGCATTATTCAATATATGCACCTACCTGTCGAAAACAAAGAAAACTAACAAAACATCACGCAAATCGTCTTTCACTTCCGTTTCTAAACACCACCACTTAAAGTCTTGGTGTCGAAATTTATACAAGTGCCGGAATGAAAAAAAATACTTGACGATAATTTTAATCTAATAACCGGTCAAATAGAATAAGGAAAAAAATCAAATACATTTGTAAAAAAAAAACAATATTTTTGTTTAACCTAAACCTTTGTCACAAAAAAAAAATCGTCATTAGTCGCATCAATGTTTGCAAATATGTAGCGAGGTATATGCATATATTGAATAATGCACCTTCAAGTTCATCCCATCATATTTTTTTAGCAAAACAGTCTGTGTTTAATTTATTGTTTTCGGAAAAGAGAAATCATATGCCACTAATGACGTGTATTCTCTCCAGAAAGATTCAACAGTGTTCCCAAGAAGAATACAGTATCTTGCGTTTATTGTTACGGGTTGTGTATTTTGAAATTCAGAAAATAAACAAACATAATTAAGTGTGTTATATCATGTTGATCAGTACACAATTTGTGTCTATTTTGTGTGGTTAGTGTTTTCAATGATGATTCCACTGGCATCCATTTTACATTACGTCACAAAATTATCCTTTCGGGTTGAGTTCATCTGAATGATTTCCCTCAAACCAAGACAGGGTAATGTTGCGTGGCGGCAGAAACACATACCTATACTCTTTCCAACCATTTACTTCACTTTTGACAACGCCTATGAAGTTCTTTATTTACTGACAATACACGAAAAAATGCAATACTTCATGCACGCTGTTTTTACTTTACATTTTTCTTTTAAATAAAATATCAAGGTGTTAAATCGATTAAAACTTCTTCTTAAAAAAAAAAACATTTTCCAAAAATACAACCGACTTCCAAAAAAAAACCTGAAAAAAAAGTGAAAAATAACTTTAATTTGGGAAGCCGGTGTCATTGGATCTGTATTTTAGTTATTTTCCACCGACTTCCGAAATTAAAGTTATTTTTCACTTTGCAGTGTTTTATTTTTTTGGAAGTCGGTTGTATTTTTGAAAAAAGTTTTTTTTTTTCACTTTTTAGTGGGTCAGTTTGTAATTTATCTACAACAATATTTTCCGTTCTCTGAAGCCGATCAAGTTTTTGTACTGTTCATTCGTGCGCAGCCACTTGGAGTATGCATCGCAAGTCTGGAACCCTCAATATGGGATCTACAAATCGCGCATTGAGGGTATCAAGAAAAAGTTCCTGAGATATCTAGATTATAAGGCACACCAAGTATCCATAGATTACAGTCACCGATGCAAGAGGTATCATTTTCTGCCACTGGATCGTAGGCGAATCATTAATGATGCATGTTTTTTGATTAGCATAGCCAATGGCTCGATTGACTGCCCTGAACTATTAACAAAGTTAGCATTTCGCACCAACACCATTGGATTACGTAAAAGGCCGCTTCTAGGTGTGCCTTCTGCCACTACTAATTATAAGCGTAATGCTTTTCTTATAAGAAGCGCTCGAAGCTTTAATGATGTATCTTCAGAACATGATGTTGACTTATTTTGTACTAAGATAAGATACACAGTAAGGACGCTCTTAGCCAAATCATTTTTTGTGAATGATGCGCCGGCTAGTGGTTTTTCAACTCTTATGTAGCAACTTAGATAAATAAACTAATCTATTTACGTGTGTACACAATGAACTTTAACTGTTCGACCTTAAGTTATCGATCTGTTATATATCTGTGGAGGTTTGTTATTAGCACCCTGATAATGTGTTGTTCTTACCTATTATATGTAATTAGTCTGTAAGCCTATTAAAAGTCATAAAAAAAATCTAATATAACAAAAGCCTAATATAATGTCAACTGCTCATCATCTTTTACAAAAAATTGCATTTCCCGATGCAGAGACGTTAATTATCAATGAATTCTCCTGGTAAGTACCAGGAGAAGTGGAGCTTATGGTGAAGTCACCCTCAGCTCCACTTTACCATATGTATTGTGACGAGCTTATATTGCTGCAACCATTATTAAAGTACCTAATCGAATCAGGTCTTTAGTCAACTGAGGCTGCTCGAACTTATCCCGCGGGATGAGTTGACCTAATGATGTTTTGGATCGGGCAACTGATTCCATTTTATGATTTGTACAGAGACGAAAAAGTGTTAGACATTAGATTTACGATTGCTTAGAAAAACTTAGATCTTGATTTTTTAAATATAAAGTATAACAATATTATATCATTTCGAAAACTGATTTAATAGAAAAAAAATTAAAAGCAATTATTAACCTTGAATTTAACTAATTTTTAGTAATATCAATGTTAACTGAAACTGTAATTTTAAGTTCTACTTTTTTGAATGAAACTAATATTATTTTTAGATTACTTTAAATTTAAATTTATTTTCTTATACGTGACTTTTGACTAGTTCTAAGACAGTAAATATTAATCAAAAGACTGATTTATAGATGTTTTAATTTTATTTATGCATTTTAAATTAACACAAATATTAGAAAAAAAAATGACTACTATGGTAGGCGGGACAGAACAATGGCTATAACTATGATTTTCAGTTGTTTAATTTTACTGCATTGTTAACAAAAAATAATTAAAAAAACTAAAAACCCGGCTGCGGTAAAACTGCAAAGCCCATTTTAAAATAAATAAAAGTTGGAAGCAGGCGGGACCCATTTGAGTTGGAAAATATAAAAATGGAATGGGTCCCGCCTGCTTTCAACTTTTATTTATTTTAAATTGGGCTTGTTTTTAGTTTTACCGCTGCCGGGATTTTTTTGTTTATTTTTTAATTACTTTTTTTATTTCCAGATTTTTAGTTTACAAATGTGAAAGATTTCGCAGATTATTTAGTTCTTGCAAGGAGTTTTGGTCGTGAGGGTTAATTAAAAGCTTTTCTACGATTTGTCACTTCGAATTACTTTTAACTATATAAGTTGTATATATTTTTGTAATCATCTTTTAAAACCCTTCATTTTGATACCCCACGCGATGGTATTAGAAGAAAAAAAAAATTCAAACTTCTCAAAATGGCACCCCAAATCCACCATTTTACTTTGTTTTTTTTTTATTTTAAAGTAGCGAGTGAGACTCGCGCTACCAAGACAAATCTAAAGACGTATAATTTATCCAAATCCGTTCATTCGTTTAGGAGTTACGAGGGAACAAAGAAACGGACATACATACATACATACGTACATACATACATACATACAGGTCAAACACTTAACCCTCCTTTTGGGCTTCGCCGCAGTCGGGTAATAAGGTTGATTGTTATATTATTTAGTTTTAATTTGTTTTTAGGGTTCCGTACCTCAAAAGGAGAAAACGGAACCCTTATAGGATCACTCGTATGTCTGTCTATCTGTCTGTCTGTCCGTCTGTTACAATCAATTTGCTCCGAATCTAATGGACCGATTAAGTTGAAATTAGGTACACATATGTATTTTTGTGACCCAAACACGGACGTATATCGTAAATAAATACATTTTGGATATGGGGATATGAGTCTAAAATGTATTTTTTTGTTTATAATTTTAAAATAAACCATTTTAAAGTTATTTAAGAAAATATATGAAAATTGACCATACCCCCCCTTAATCTCCGAAAGTACTGAGCCTAAAATTTTGAAGAAACTTATAGAATATTGTTCCATACCTATAGATTACAGAAAAATCTTTAAGAAATCGATAGTCTTAAAACAACATGGTAAATGTCTCAATATTGGGCGTACAAACTTACATTTGTCCATAGTTAAACAAAACGGATCCAACCCACATTAGGTGTAATGTGGGTTGGATCCTTTTCGTTTAACTATGGACATTTGTAGTTAGAATGTATGGGAGAACATGTTTTTCAACTACTATTTTAAGTTTGTTCTTGGGATAAATTCATCCCAACTACAAAACCCTTATTGTGCGTGGTCCGACACGCTCTTGACCGGTCTTTTTAGTATTATAAATCAAACGACTGTGATTTTTTAATATATCAGTATAACTAAGCCATGGCCTGTAATTTTTTTCCCAAAGAATGTTGTTCACGTGTGTACAAATTTATAATAAATAATAATCTTTTTTTAAAGTGGGATCAGTTGCCCGATTCAAAACATCATTAGGTCAACTCATCCCGCGGGTTAAGTTCGAGCGGCCTCAGTTAACTAAAGAGCCATCGAATTGCAACCCGTGAAATGATAATTATTGAGTAATTCCGGTGCCCGTCTGTGATCTTCATCATCAGTTCCACTTCACTAAATGGTGCTTTCCGAGAGCACATGCTCGAGTTACTATAAAAAATACCCAAATCGCTATAGATGTGCCTATAATATTTGAAGGGCTCCATCGATTTCTCCAGGATCCCATCATCAGATCCTGACCTGATGACAATGGGACCAACTAGAAAGTATACCCTTTCAAACTCTTACTAGTTGACAAATGTTACTATACGACTGATGAATTTTTAAATGATATATTAATCTAGGCTTATTTACTTATTTCACTGGAGAAACAATTTTTAATTGAATAATGTGACTAATTGTAATTTATGATTATTTATTTATGCATTGACTGTAGAAACTATTCCATTTTGTGACATCTATATTTTTTGTTTTTATTATTTATCGTCATTATATTAATTTTGACATACCTACCAAATAATTTACCTCCCGCATGACTAATATTTTATTTCGCATGCAACCATATTTGTACGCTTCTTGGCATAACATAGCGACCTATGAACTCTGTTATAAGAACTGTATTGACTACCTATGCTATACAAATAATAAATGATTATTGATAATGTTAACACCAGAAATAAGGCCAAATTACGTGCTCCATTTCACCGGCTTCATAAGGTTCATAACTCATTTGTTGGGCTTGGTATAACTTTTTATAACAAGCTACCCTCTTCTTTGCTAGATTTGCCCTTTAATGCGTTCAAAGCTAAAGTAAAATCTAACCTTTGTTCAAAGGCATACTATTCTATCAACGATTACTTAAACGATAAGAATAGTTGGTCGCTGTGTTTAGCTTAAGACAATGTTTATGTTCTTTCTCCAGAATTAGCATAGCTACTGACAGGTTATATGAGTTCATATAATTATTTATTTTCTTTGACTCTCAAGGTCAATTTATTTTAATTTTATTTTTATTTATTATTGACATAATCTACTCATTTCAATGTTTATTTATTTTTTATGAGTGGTATTGCAATATGTGGTTAGCTAGTGACCTCGACAATTGATCATAGTTTTTCTTGCCCGAGCAACCGGCAGCAAGTTCGTCATGCTCCCTTAGATGTCACTGCTTGCGGTAGCGTCGGCGGTCGGGTTGTCTCCTTCCCTCAAATATGGCGAGGGGGGTAATGGCTGATCTTTGCGTTATACTCGTGAACGGGTGCTGCTTGTGGTGACAGGTCGTCTTGCTGACCTTGGTTTTGTTTTGTTATTAGTAATTTAACTCGTTGTTGATTTTACTTCGATGGTCCTAGTTTATCCCTATCTGTGACTTGTGAGTTACGACTACATGTACGGCTATATGTAAGTGGGCACGCCCTTTATTACTGGAGGCTTTTATTTAGGTATAAAGTTCTGCTTACGTTTTTAGTTTTGTATTTTGTTTCTGCTTGAGTATTGTTTTCGTTTTTTTTTTTTTTTTTTTTTGGTTTATTGGCGTGTGCTAGCTTACTTATAGCAAATAATTTAATTTAATGTTGTGTGTTGCGTAATGTACCTAAATTATTATGCGCAGTATTATATAGAATCATTTTTTTAACTGAACAGACAGCTGTGCTGCTGGGGAGTTTGTTGCGCCACTTCTTCTCCCCAGCTAAAGCACTAGGAAGTGGTGAAGGGCGGGCGTTTTTGGGGGACTGTCTTATGTAATTTTGACGTTCAAAAAGTGCTGATTCTCAGCCTAGTTTGAATAAATGACTTTTGATTTTGATTTTGATTTTGATTTTGATTGTTATTATAAAAAAAAAAAATTCAAATCGGTCCAGCCGTCTTCGAGTAATCGGGAAACATACATAAAACAAAATCCATCGAACTGAGAACCTAATCCTTTTTTTAATGTCGGTTAATAAAGTCGATTGTTTTAAGAAATAGAATCGGTAACGCATTAGGACGTCACTAACTTATTAGTACTCGAGCTGTCAAAAGTAAAATAAGTATACAGGGTTATTGGTAAAACACCAACAACCTCTTAAGGGGTCATTGTACTCATCATTATGAACAACTTTTACTATGGGACCTAACCTGAAATTGCGAAAAAAATCAGCTGTTCAGTACATTTTGACGAATTATGCTAACATAAATGTACCGAACAGCCGATTTTTTTTCGCGATTTCAGGTTTGGTTAAAAGTTGTTCATAATTATGAGTACAATGACCCCTTAAGAGATTGTTGGTGTTTTTTCAATAACCCTGAAATATGGTGGAATATAGCTATGGTAAGACAAAATATTTCAAAAGGGAATCTACTAATAAACACCGAATTATTAACAGGACCCTCAGTAAAAGTAATCCTATTGTAGCAGCTCTTTGTATAAAGCGTTAATTATTTCACGCCTAGCTTTTGTTGGAAGCGAAGCTCATTCGCGTAAAGCGCCTAAGGATACAATGATTTAGTGGCTGATCGGTACGCTATCTGCGTAATTCCCAATAAATTTTAACTGAATATGTGTTAGTCTAAGTAAATCTGTTCTGAGAGAATATTCAAGGACCTTTATGTTAAAGTAATCGGGTTTGAGGCCATAAACGTCATACGGGAACGTTAAGAGTGAGTGATGCCTTTGAGAATGTGTTGAGAAAATTTTTTGAACCAGATTTCGCGTTTCATGAATAAAATAATTTACTCACCTTGTACGTATTCTGAGAATTTTCAACACTGATCTACAATCTTAAAATTAAAGTTACGTGGAATTCATGTTCAAGGACGACTCAAGCTACTTATATTATGTTGTCTAAGAGAACTTACTAATTTAAATCTAAAACATCTTTCTTCTATGTTTTGTGGCTCATATCAGCGACAGCACTCAATTTCAATAAAAATTATCTACGTAGTGAACGAAAATTGATAATACTTTTATTGTAGAAGTACCTAAATAAAGACATTAAGGAAGAAGCGTCAGGGTAGCCCGCGAAATTCAAATTTTCTTACGTTTTTTTGCAATTTGCAAGTCAGTATTAAGTTGTGTGTTAAATAAAGTATGATTTGCGGCCGTAACAAATATGTATTTACAGAATTATATACAATAGACTCAGTAATACAACTTCTAAGTTAGTATAATCCTAAAATGTCAAGATTTCATGAAATAGTCATTTTTTGGGATTATCTGGTCTTAAAGAGTTGTATTGATCACTTTAATGATTCTAATTATGTAAATAGATACTTGTTACGACCGCAAATTATAATTTGATCAACGTACAATATAATACCAACTTGTAAATTGCAAAAAACGTAAGAAAATTTGAATTTCGCGGGCTACCCTGACGCTTTCCCCTTAAAAGATGGCCGTGACAAACAGGACGCCAAAGGTGGCGAGTCAGTTGTTTTTACGAGGACTATGTCTATGGATATTATGATTGTGTGTGCGTGCAAGATTCTTTTCTAGTTTCTAGTATATGTGTAATGTAACAGGTTGACTTAAATTTTCCGTTTATTCAAAATAATAACACTGTCATTGACAGTTGTATGAAATGGCTATATCAAGACAAATTGAAGTAGGCTGTCGATTTGCTTACTATTAATTTCCCTGACTGTACAATGCACTGCGACATGCCACCTAAACATGGTATAAAACAAAAACTGTACACAGGTGACCGTTAATATCTGACACATTATACTGCTGTACCAATAACTCCGGTGAACACATTGCACTTCAGATTAATTGGAGAATTTATCAAACTCGCAGCCCGACAATGCACCTACCGTTTAGTATGATTTATTTATTCGATTTCAGTGCGAATGAAAACAATTATGTTATGTTGTTGTTTGTCATCTATTGCTGTACCTACCCGTTTAATGGTATGTCAAAATCACCAGGCTTGATAGTGTATTGATGATAGGATAACCTCTAATAAATTAGGATAATGGCAAGAGGTACTAGTAAAATTAATTCTATTAAATAAAGGTTGTCCGTGTGGTGCCAGACGTAAAGAATAGCACCTTCCTATTTCTTCCCGTGGGTGTCGTAAAAGGTGACTAAGGGACTTACTGCAGAATGGGCAGCAGCGTTCTGTATGCATTTTGGCATCATACTGCAATCGCCAATCCACCTACCAACCGTGGCGGTTATGGCAAACCCCTCACCCCCCTAAAATTACAAGCTTTAAGAACCACTTACCCTTGGCTACGGTAAAGCTAATGATAATCGGTTATTACATATTTTTAAATTATTTTTGTTTGCTTGCTTATTTACCCACAAAGTTGGCAAAAAAAAACATATAAATAGACCATAATTCCCAGAACGTACATTCATTTGAATAGTTTTATTACTTTTTGATCCACGTATTACGTTTACCTAGGACAAACTGTCCAGTTATGTAGGTCCAACTTCGAGAAAGAGGTCAATCGTCGAATCCGACTCGGCTGGGCAGCGTTCGGTAAGCTACGCAATATCTTCTCGTCTCACATACCACAGTGTCCCAAGACGAAAATCTTTGACCAGTGCGTGTTGCCAGTGAAGACCTATGGGCACTGAAACGTGGTCGTTCACAAATGGGCCTCATTAGAATGCTGAAAGTCACCCAAAGGGTAATGGAGAGGGATATGCTTGGAGTTTCCCGACGCGGTCGAATCAGAAATAAAGAGATCCGTAGAAGAACTAATGTAATCGAGATAGCCCGAAGAATTGCCAAATTTGGCAATTCATGGCAATTCTTGGCAAAGTGGCAATGGGCAGGGCACATTGCTCGCAGAACAGATGGGGCTGAAAGGTCCTGGAGTGGCGACTGCGTACCGGAAGACGTAACGTTGGTTGGCCTCCCACAAGGTGGACCAATGACTTCGTGAAGGCCGCAGGAATCCGCTGGATGCGAGAAGCAAGAACCGGTTGAAGTGGTTGTGCTTGGGGTGACCTACGTCCAGCAATGGACGTCTTTTGGTTGAAATGATGATAATGAAATAAAGGTAATTCTGCATTTTTAAAAAGAATAAATAATCGATAGAATAAAACACGGTGCCAACATCTTTTAATACCTATGAAGTTGCCGTTTTAATTTATGTATGTCTGGCAATAAATTCTAAATTCAAATGAATTTATTTTAAAAATATGGTATTTTATTTTCAAATTCAGTCATTTGTTTATTGATTAGTGTTTTATTTTCACTACATTTGTATCTTTTTCATCAATATGGACACGATAAAAATAGGAGTAATTATGGAATACGAGTTCCGTCGCAGTAGCAATGCCGCACGAACCGCTCACAACATTAATAACGTGTACGGAGTGAACACTAAACATGAATGCACGACTCGTTCTTGGTTTAAACGCTTCTGACATGGAAATTTTGATCTGAAAAATGATCCCCGTGGTCACCCGAAAATAAAGTCAGCAACGACGAATTGAAGGCGATAGTGGAAACTGACGATACTCAATCTACGGCTGAGTTAGCAGCAGCTTTCAACGTTAGCATCAAAACAATATTGGTCCATTTGCGTCAAATTGGCAAGGTAAAGAAACTTGACAAACCGCACAAACTGAACAATGGCCAACGCGACGAACGCGTTGAGGTATGCCTTGCGTTGCTTAACAGACACAGAAACGAAGGAATTTTGAACCGCATTGTGATTTGCGACGAAAATGGATTCTTTTTAATAATCGTAAGCGGTCATCATATTGGTTAGACCCTGAAGGCAACGCCCCAAACGAAAACTTACCCCTAAAAAGTCATGGTCAATGTTTGGTGGTCTAGTGCTGGTATAATTCATCACAGCTTCTTACCAAATGGCACCAGCATTACTGCAGATGTGTACTGTGAGCACCTAGACACATTGATGGAGAAGCTCGCGAATCTCCAGCCAGCTTTGGTTAATCGCTCGTCCCGGCTGCTCCTACACGACAACACTCGACCTCATATGGCACAACAGACTGTCTCTAAGCTACAAGAGCTAGAGTTGGAAGTTTTACCTCATGCACCGTACTCAACAGACCTTGTGCCGACAGACTTCTACTTTTTCCAAAATTTGGACAACTCATTAGCAGGGAAAAAATTCAATACCCGAGAGGCAGAATGACTTTGAAGAGTTTGTTGGCTCCCGTACACCTGACTTCTTCCAGAAGCGCATTGAAAAATTACCACTGCGCTGGCAGAGATGCATCGATAGCATGGGTGCATATTATGATTGATAAAAATGAAAAATATTTATATAAAATTACTTTAACTTTCTGCATATTAAACGGCAATTTCATAGGTAAAGACGTAATATTAATAAATATAATGTTTGTGGTCGAAGCACTTTTACCTTAAGGTACAATATTATAAACAATTGCTCTAATTAATTTTTAGGGTAAGCAACCAACTATGTTAAGCAATTACTTTCAAGTGAGACCTCACCACAAAAGTTCAACAACTGAACTCAAACCTGTGACCTCGTTGACTCATTGTTTGCAACTTCGTCTATAGACGTTCCAAATATAACTTCACAAATAGTAATAAGTTAGTATTACCTATTGATTGCAAATATGTAGTTTTTAGTAAAGCAATTTCAATACGGGGTTATATTAGAAAAATGTCAGTCAACTTCCTTTTATGGATATTACTAATAAAGGCAGTTTTATTTCGTTATTGGGAGGCAATCAAGCAGGCAACCAAACCGATAGTAACTGGTCACCACTACCTATGAACACTTGCATGGGTGTGCCATCCCTGAAACAAAGCTGAGATATTTCCTGTGCCAGTAATTATATATTATAAATTCATCCACATCGCTGTCAACAGGAAAAGGGCCCAAAAGTCTGGCAGCATTGCCACGTTGTACAAGAATGCTGACTCTTTGGCCACGTGAAGAGTCGACCAACCGCTTGGCGATGTCTTAAAAATCAAGTGGGCACTGGGACCCAATAAGATTGGAATATTTTCGCCGTTTGAGGTTTTCCGCACCTGCAGCAGCAGCCCCAGCATAGCCCTCCGTGCTAGGTACATGGGATGGCGCAAGGATTTAGACACATGTTGTATCCCACACTAAAGGCCGACCTGACTTCCAAGGCATTATGCTCATACCATCTGGTCTCTTCCCAATTTCACCTTGACAATTCAATTTAGATAAGAATCTTGTCGTGTTAAGACAGAACAAACAAGTTATTTCATTAATTTATTACTCGTGGCACGAATATCGATTTATCAAAGTCACACAACTTTCGACTGTTACAGCTTTCTTTATGATTACTTTAAGGCGATAGCGTCAAGGTAGCCCGCGAAATTCAAATTTTGTTACGTTTTTTGCAACTTACAAGTCGGTATTAAGTTGTATGTTGATTTGAATATGATTCGCGACCGTAAAAAAATCTGTATTTATAGAATTATAACCATTAAAATCATCAATACAGTTCTCTAAGTTCATATAGTTCGAATGAAAGACTATTTCATGAAATCTTAACATTTGAGGTATTTTCTATCTTATGAAGTTGTGACTCTAATGATTATTATTCTGTAAATATATGATTGTTACGGTCGCGAATTATATTGGAATCATCATTAAACTTAATACTGACCTACAAATTGCAAAATACGTAAGAATATTTGAATTATTGCGGGCTACCTTAGCGCTTCCTCTTAAGGTCAAATATTAATTTAAGATTCATCACCAGTCTAGCCACAGTCTATAATTATGCATTGCATTGAAAACCTACATAGCATACCTTTAGGGTTCTCCCCCCCCCCCCCCCCCCTCCACCCGGTGGGTTCCTGCATAGTCAAGGTGGGGCCGCGGGGGGCTCAGTAGCTGTGGCTTCACCCACGGTGAAGCGAAGAGGAAGCCGAGGAGGGGCCGCTCGTCAGTAGTCAGTAGAGATGGGTGAGATGGGTTTAACCCACGTGTGGGTTATAACCCACACGTGGGTTAAAACCCATTAATAACCCATTTCATACCACCCATTGGGTGATACAAATTATTTCAAAATTTTTGGTTTAAAATATGCAGCCAGTTATAGCCGGGTCGAGGGATGGCTGAGAAGTGCGGGAGGAGATGGGGCGCAGGCGCAGTGCTCCCCGCCCCCTTCGCCTCCGCTCACTCTGGTTTACGCTGCTGGTTAGAGGGCACGTGCTGTGTGAATTTCTGATTTTTACCTACAACGAGCCGATATTGTTTTACTGTGATCTGATCCCGCTTTAACCTGATTGACCTTGGCTTGAACACACTGATTGCAATTTGCTTATATACCCACTGGATATCTTATCAATTCAAAAAAGTCTACCTATTGGTAAGTAAAATACCTACTACTTTTTACTAGGTTTATGTTATTATAAGGATCAGAACTTGATGAAAATCAAGAAGTCGATGCCATGGAGTTCATATATGAAGTGGGACAAAGCATCGGTTTAAATGTAATGGAAAACTTAGCATCTTTTCGAAGATCGTTTTTGAGTCGAAGATTTCTTTGGGACAATATTAACGATGTAGCGGCAACAACCTGGTGGAAAGGAATATGTGGATCTATTGCATTGAGCAAAGTTGCTGTCCGAATCCTTACAGCTCCCTGCACTTCCGCTGCTGTAGAACGTTCATTTAGTGCTCATAGTAATATCCACAATAAAAAAAGAAATAGGCTCACAACAGAAAGGGCAGAAAAACTGACATACTTATCATATAATTAGAATTTATTGAACAAACACGTGGAAGATTTAAGCGATAATGCTGAGGATTGCATGACTGATCCACCACCAACAAATATGCCAGGGGTCCAGTCCATCTCGCGCTTCTAGCCCTCAGCCATCTACGTCCGGCATTAATAGCTTAGAGTTTTTAGATTGCGATCGTATTTCTGTTGACAGCGATGATGAATAATGTAGTTTTACAAATAAATCTATGTAATTTTGGATTCAGACTTTCATTTTACAGCCTAGCAACGAATACAACTTCTCACTGTAAAATATTGCTATTCTCATTTTCACCCATTGAAATGGGTGAAAATGGAATTAAACCGGGTTACAACCCAAATCACCCAGTTTTAACCCAATCGGGTGGAATGGGACCCACTACCCATCTCTAAGCGGAGTGCGGTGCAATTTAAAAAACCAAAAATTGGTTTGGTTTTTTAAATTTACTTTTTTTTTATTTGACACTTTTTAGTTACCATTATTTTTATCTCACTGTATTAATTAACGCTTTAGGTAAAGGTCTTTAAAATAATTATCTTTCAAAGTCTCATCAGTAAAATTCTGGACTTGTTACCTACTTGATTTTAATAATTATATGGAACTATATAATAATAAATACCTCTCGTGCGTACAATACCCACTTATAATCGGGTGATAACGGCCTCTTACTCACTCACTCCAAATGTTCGCTATTGTTTTTTAACATTTCTCATCCAAATTACATCTGAACATATAATTTGTATACATTTTTGTGATCACCTTTTAAAACCATTTTAATATACTCTGAGACACTTGCGCAATTAAAACGAATCTAACGACATATCAATTATCAAAATCGGTCAGCCGTTTAATAGTTACGCGGGAACATAGCGACGGATATACATACATACATGCAGGTCAAACACATAACCCTCCTTTTTGGCTTCGCCGCAGTCGGGTAAAAATAGTAATATATTAAGCGTGATGTTGTTTAGAACTAACATGACGCCTGTAATCCCCGAAGGGTTAAGTAGAAGTGTAGGTAGCTATAGTAACACCCACATTTCGTCAGTTAAGTCCCATGTAATAGGGGGCGAACCTATTGCCCTGAAACACTTTTGTAATAATTATAAATCTACTGAACCCAGTCCTTTCATCCTACTAATATTATAAACGCGAAAGTTTGTGACGATGGATAGATGTTTGTTACTTTTTCACGCAGACACTAGATACTAAACAGATTTTGATGAAATTTGGCACACAGTTTATAACCTGGATTAACACTTATGATACTTTTATCCCAATATTCTTATGGGTTCGATACTTACGCGGGTGAAACCGCAGAGTGCTGCTAGTTAACTAATATATTTTTTCTGAAATAAATTGCGGTTGCCACATAAATTCACGTTGACTACTTTAGTTTCGTTCTGAAAGCACTTGTAAGAATCCATAAATCCAGCTTGAATTATGGTACTTACTTAATTCTAACTACTAAAATTAAATACCAAATCATTCTAGTAGAAGCTGTAAATTAAAAAAAAAAAATGTGTCATTAAGTCCTTTTTTTTTTTGGATGGGAAATCATCAAATAACTTCTCCCGCTCTGGGTGGAGCGGGAGGGCGTGTCAGATTTCTACTGACTAAAACCCACCCGTGTTCCTTAAGTTGCCTGTGCCAGGGCCACGGTAACCCGCAACCCTGGCAGGCATCGGCCCTAGCGGACCCCATCAGCTAGTGCTGACATCTCTTTGAGGCGCGCGTGGAACACAACGCGCCGTTGACCCGGGCCTGGTCCTGACCGGACGGCGAGCTACCCATTGCTCGCCATCCGCAAGCCCGCGGCGTAATTAAGTCCAAACGTTTAATTTCAAATTCATTAAACATTTTTAGTAATACATAATTTAATTCGTTAAGGGACGAATAAAGTAATTAATTAAAGTATCAATTGAGTATCTCATTTAATTGCATGCACATAATTAATTATTATTTGAGAGACAACCTGGAAAATAAACACAGTTATTTTAAATTGGCTAGCTGAACTCCGCAGACGCAATGGGTATCGATTCTCTAAACACGAAAAAACAAAAAGATTTGATGTTTTATTTTGGGGGTTCAATGACCGATAATAATAATAATAAAACATTTATTTCGACCAACAAAGGATCATATATACAAAAAAATAAAATAAAACAAAAGCACATACAATTAAAAAGACCAGTTGCAAAAAAATATTTGTATTTCTTTCTTATTTGCAAAATAGTTGGGCAAACGTCATCTAAACTATTCCAAAATTCAAGTTGATAGCATTAATAGTTCTTGAGATATCCAGCTGTGACAGATAGACAGACACACTGAGTCGCACCATAAGGGTTCCTTTTTACCATTTTGGTACTAATCATCAATTTAATTTATTTTTTGTTTTATCATGCTTAGATATCGATACCCATCGCGTCTGCGGAGTTTAGTTAGCCAATTTAAAATAACCCTGTAGATGGAAAAAAATTAACAAATCTAATCTCATTTTATACAATTGACTAATAAACTATTTACCCATGCGGTACGTAGGTATCTTTATGTATTTTTGAATTTTGAATGACTTTTTTATAGTTTTTATTAGCATTACACTAGTTAGCAAAATTACTTTAAGATACTACGTTTTGGACGTAACTAAGAATAAATAAAGGACATTGCTCGTCGTCCATACATACGAGTAGCTCGCTTAAGATCCAATAGGGAGGTGTATTTACTTTTTGGGTTTTAGAAAATGTATATATTCGATGGAACCTAAATTAAAACAACGGACACTTTTGAGAATTCGGAAAAAATCAAATCACTTTCGGATTTTGCGGTTATAATTACGTCAATAAAAACATTCGGTATGGTATATATATCGGTATCAGTAAAACTCAGCCAGAGGTCGATATTTCAAGAGAAAATCACAGTCCTTTGTTCACGCCAAGTTGTTAGATAAATTCGGAAAAGTAACAAAATGCAAACGAATTCAGTACGCAACCAACGCAAACGCAGATCGAGCACAGAATGCGCGCGCCAAGTGACATTACTACCAAAATGTCAAATGTCATTGACATTGCTACCAATCTGTCAATTCATCAACTGTCAGTGTCGATATTATTGCTCGTTTCAAACAGCGCTTTCAATCGAGTTTTTTGAAAAGCCGTATCATGGTTCCGCGACATCATAGCGGACTGTTTGTAACTAAAAATCATTATCGTATATCAAATGTTGAGAATACTGACGCTTGTCTGTGTCAAACTCTTATTAAGAGTGCTGTTACAAAGACTTGGCTGTATGATCTATAATACCTTTGCCTATTAAAAACCTCATATTGAACCAACAAATAATAACACTGAGGATTATGACGGAAGTGAATACTTTTTAAAATGTTTTCGAAATTAAAAAGTGTCCGTTCTATTGAAATATTTGTAATGTATATTATTAAAAGAACTAGTAATTATAGTAAATGTTTCATGCATGTTGGTTCATAGGTCATTTTTCAATGTCCTTTTCTAACAGACGCCTACACTCTCATTGCAGATCGCGGACTTTCAGTAAGTAGGTCACGCTTTTACCAGGGGGGCTGAAAAATTTTTAACCTAAGTACCTTCAAGTGTCATTATTGACTCGCGCTGCATATTACTTATTTGCGAATACGCTCTTTAGTTTAAATACAGAGTTTCATGCCATTAGTATCATTACGTTTTTAAATTCATCATGTCTCAGTCATCCGCAATCTAAAAGTGTAATGATGCTAATGACACGAAACTGTATTTATACTAAAGAGGGTATTTGCAAATTAGTAATATGCAGCGCGAGACAATAATGATACTTGAAGGTACTTAGGTTCAAAACTGTTCAGTTCAACCCCAACTTAACTTTTTCGAGGCACAAACAAATTTAAACAAATGACAGTCAGATGGGGCGAGATCTAGGGAATAAGGTGCGTGGGTTATCGTCTCCCAGCCCAACTTCTCCAACTGTTCATACATATATATATATATATATATATATATATATATATATATATATATATATCTATATATATATATATATATATATATTTATATATTATATATTTTTTTTTATATTATAAAGCCGAAAGTTTATTTGTTTGTTTATTTGTTTGTTTGTTTGGTTGAACGCGGTAGTCTCAGGAAATTCTGGTTCGAATTGAAAAAAATTTTAGTGTTGGATAGCCCAAGGCTATATAATATTATGCTACGACTAATAGGACCGGAACATAAATGAAAAATGTTGCAAAAACGAGGAAAATATATTCCTTCTGTGAGCTTCCGTTGCGTGCGCTGCGAAAACGGTTAAAGTTACGCAACAATTATGTATGACGGAATTGTTCCCCTTAAAAAGTTCTAAAAAAAGTCCGCGATAGCAAATTATGTCTATCTATTAAGGTTGGCCCACTAAACGCGCTAATCTCTAAAACGTCGGGCTCTTTAGTCGGATTTGAAAAATTATTTTTGCATTTGATAGCCCTATTCTTGATGAAGGCTATAGGTTATTTACTATTACGATATGACCCTTAGGAGCCGAGCAAAAAGAAAAAAAAGTAAAAAGAACGCTAAGCGAAAACGAAGTAATCGCGCAGATAGGCTACGTTATGCGATCCGATGGGGTGGGTCGGGGGAACAAGGAATTTCTCGCGGACGAAGTCGCGGGCAGAAGGTAGTGATACTTATACATAGTTATATGTATGAATGAATGAATGAAATGCACCGACCCCAGCGTGGTTTGACCAGACTCGATTAATCGAATGAACCCAAAGATTCACACTAGCCCCTGTTGCCTCATGTTACATGGTGCAACCGAGACCATTGCATATCAAGGAGTAGACCGGGGGGCGCGATAATGGTAGGGTAGACAGGCCCTTAGGATATGGAGGGGATAAAGAGCCTACCGAGTATGCACCCTTGAGCAAGCATTGCAACTTATACATAGTTATATGTAGATAACATATTCTAAAGTGGTTTCATAAGGTGTACATAAACATATAATAAATAATAATAATGTAATAATGTAGGTACGTAGATAAGTTCAACAATCCGTTCGATTTTGGTTTGAATCAACACGAGATAACGAAAGACAATGTTTTGACGCCCTGAATGCGAAAGTTCTCAACAATATTTGTTTTAGATCTATCCACGATAATATTCGTTAGATATTGTAATTTATGTAATAAAGCGCTTTTTGGCTTCAGCGTCTATGCTTCAAGCGGAGTCTCAAATTGCGCTGAGATATTTGATATCAGTATTTATTAGAAGGTGTGTTGCGATGTTCTCATTAAAATAATTTGCTGTATCGCTTACTTTGGATATAATCAAATGCGCGCTAGATTTCTTAATCCAGAATTAACAATACACTAATTACAAAATATCGCCTAAAGAATGTTTTGGAAGATATTTTGACAGAGCTCGTATTTAAGGAGGTTCTTCTAGGAGCCTTGAGCCTTGGGGCCTATTTAATAAAACCCACAGGGGATCGATAGAAATCATTGACACGCGACAGGTGACAGGCGACAATCTGGCTATCCGACAATTTTGTAAGTTGCTTTCTTAGTTTTCTGCTTTATTAATCAGCCACCTGTCGTTCCGTATCTCAAAAGGAAAAAAACGGAACCCTTATAGGATCACTCCGCTGTTCGTTTGTCTGTCAGTCTGTCAAGGCCCTGTTTTCTCAGGAACGTTTAAAGTATAAAGTTGAAATTAATATCAAATACGGAGGTATATAGTCCCTTGGAGTTCTAATAAAATCAAGCTTCTAAGTTGACGCAATAAAAAAATCCGGCCATTTATGCAACATATTTTTGATATTCGCAAATAAATCAAAACCTACAGGGTACTTCCCGTTGACTTAGAATCATGAAATTTGGCAAGAAGCAAGGCACAAGTAAAGGAAAAAGTCCGAAAATAATTAATTTGTAAATTTAACACATAAAATAATTTGCGATTACAAACTTGAGATATACAGTTAGAAAATTAATCGTGACGGAAATCGATGTGTGGGAGAACATGTTTTTCAACTACAATGCCTATGCTATACTGAAGGTTAGCACGTTCAAACCGATGCGCTTTCCTACTATTACACTGTTCCAGTTGTGCGAGGTTTTGACAGTAAGACAGTTATTCATACATAAAATTATCCTCCAAGAACATAGAAACCAGCCCTACAACCCAATGTTATTACAGAGACGTCGTAAACATCATGTATGTGACTATTTAACCACATTTAAAACAACCTTTGGTAAAAGATTTGATAGTTTCCTAGGCCCTTACCTTTATAATAAGCTTAACAAATCAATAAATATACACCTTGACTAGAACACAATGCAGACTAAAAGTACGCCAATATCTGCAGAAATTAAGTTACGAGGAGACGGAACAACTAATATACTCACCACTCTAAGAATACGGCTAAGAGAACAGAAAATGAATATACACTCATTACATAGCTCACCTACACACATATACACTCATGCATACTCACACCTACACACCCACATATTCTCATACATACATCACACAAACACACACCCGCACCCACACACTCATACACACGCACGTCTGTACATGCACCTGAACACACACACACATTCACTTAATCCATTAGAAAATTATGTTATAATTAAAATTATGTACATACTTACAATAGTTGTTGTTGTTGTTATAGTCAAAATTAAGTACTTACCTGTTTTCAAGTTACTTATGTAGATTACTTACGAGTATCAACTTTTATCCTGTAGCACTGATTTAATTTGTATGCCTCTATTGCTTGGCACCTATTCATATATTATAATACTAGAGGGAAATGGTGCTGATAGCCGAAATACAGGCTATGCCTAGTTCGGCTACAGATGCTAATCTCTTTACTCTTACTGAAATTGTTGCCACATTGCCATTGTAAAATAGTACTAAGTTTTTTTGGAAATAATAAATGTAAAGATTGTTTTTTAGGATAAATTCATCCCAACTACGGAACCCTTCATTGTGCGTGGTCCGACATGCACTTGGCCGGTTTTTGACAAATATGTCGCATTGTTATATGTATTTAACCTTGCGCTGATCGTATACCTACTGACCTCGTTTCCTATACCAAAAATAGTTACCTACAACATATCTATTTGTTCAGATAGGAATCTCGCTCCATATCACAAACCGCGTAAGCCCCGCGTTTTTTCCAGAACGGCACCTTAATAACAGCACAAAATATACCTACGAGTAGGTACCTATTTCGGCGTAAACACCAACCTAATCACAAAATAGTTCCACTCTCAGAGTTCGCAAAACTGATCCGGCCCGGATTATGGCCGTGCCTCGGATCTTCGTGAATTATTAGTTTAATACCGTCCGGACGGCCGGTTAGTAATTGGTCTATTAACACTTTGCCAAATTGCCGATCTCCGATTGTGGTTCTTAACTAGCAGCAACGACTGTTTGTAACTTAGGAAGCGGGTAGGACTTGGCTGGTATAGCCATTTAGGAAGCTTTGGTCATTAAAGTTTTTCATAAAAATGTTTAATTTTTTTTTGTGGCACCAACCGACGATTATCCCTGTATGCACTATGCAAGTGCACCCAAGGACAATCCCCGGTTGGTGTAGGACTATTGTTGTGCGTGGAAACGAAACATATTGGGCTATGGGTCTGAGTGGCTAATGTGGATTGGGTAACTTGAACTATGGAAGAACTATGTCCCCTGCCTGACCAATGTTATATATTATACACGGATAAAATGGCAGGGGGTGACTTGCACACTCAATAATGGGCCCCCGGAAACGGCCGCTAGCACATAGTGACGTAGCGACAAGGGGGCAACACTACCTGAGATGCTTGAGGAGTGGAGAGGTATTCCACGGCTATCAGGACAATCCCGGAAGTACAGTCAAGATCCCTACCAGCACCTTACTGGAATACTTCCTTCCTCCGAGCACGTTTGCTCTTGCGAATCTCCACTCAAGCCGGCCAACAAAGGCAAGAAAGAGGTGGGAGCTCTATTCCTCCTCAGTGTTCACTCCAGCCGGCCAATAAAGGCAAGCCAGAGATGAGGACAAGATTTCTCTCGAAAGATAGGGTCCGTGAGGTCGCTACTGCCCAACAGCTCGCCACATGCTGCCCTGCGGCGGGTTTCTGTATCTCTCTTGGTCTGGCTCCTCATCCTAGACCCGTTCCGGCAAAGTAAACTCTACCGGCACAGACCTAAAGTTCGGAGCGCGCAAGCCCCACCACGACGTCAACGTAGAGATACAGCGCTGGGGTTATTATTATTATTATTATTAACTTTATTTCAGACAGCAAAAACACATCCATAATTGTGTTAGTGAGTACTTAAGATCTATGTTAGTATATCACAATTTCAACAATAAAATGAAAACAAAAAAATAAAACAAATCAGGATCACACAACAGAGTCAACAGATGTTGACACATGGAGTGCAATCCAGTGCCTATAAAAAGGACCGTCTAGCCGGTCCGCAATTACTTTCAGAATGCTGTTGGAGCTTGCTCGGATACGGTGCAAAATGGAGGCCGCTCTTTTTCTCATGACGCACTACAGCATCTCGGCAGCCCCAACAACATCCTAAAAGCGTTGTTATACTGCACACGAAGGGCATTGAGTGCCCGCTTAGTACAGCTGACCCACAGGATGCACGAATAAAACGATTGGCAGTATGCCCTCAACATTGTGCACTTCACCTCATTCGGGCACCGTTTAAACAGCCAACGCCCTTCGTTCCCTCTCAACGTCCACGTCATCTGCAATCTATTCTATTTTTGATTTGCCATGTTAAGTTACTTAGTATCTAGAATAATAAAAGTAATCCTTATTGCGGTAAAAATACCTAATTAACTACTTTAGGTTCTAAACAAATATTGTACAATCCCACATCATTAAGACCCATTTTCATCACCCGTCACTAAACGCGTTTAACGCTAAACGAGTTTAAAATATCGCTCAGTTTATTTCAGCTGTTTGACAGAGACAGAATTATATTTTAAACTCGTTTAGCTTTAAACGCGTTTATTGGTGTGTGGTGAAAATGAGCCTAAGTACCGTAACAAAACAATTTGCGTTATTTATCGTTACAGAATTCACATAAAAAAAACCCTTGAACCGTTAGCAATAAAATGAAAACAACACTTTTTCACTTGTGACCTACAACGCCACTATAATTACTGTAACGCCACCCTAATATACACAATACATTTACACAATATTTAGAATTGTAATATTTAGGGCTTCCATATTCATAAGACAGTAACGAAACTGATTTAAAGTGTAATCGGATTTAACACATCCCGGTTTAATGGCGGAATGGCCATTTATATTGAAAGAAAGAAAGAAAGAAAACAACAAGCAAATAGAAAAAAAAATGCAAGATACACAGATTAATACAGATGCGATACTCCGCAAAATCATTTAAATAAATAGCGACTCTTGCTACGACACCATAAAGTGCAATTCAGGTCGCACAACGCTTATTGCCTACAGTTATATTCACCTACAAGTTGCCTCTCTTTCTATCGCGTAACTCTTATACCTTCTGACTCGTTAGGGTTGTCTTCTTTTACGACGCGGCGTGTGAGTGAGTATCGAACTGACCGTGCGAGCCGGCCGGTGCCGGCCCGGCAAGTCGAGCCCGCCGCGTACTTGTAGCTTCATACCTAAACTGCGGAGTGTCCCATCTGTACTAATCTGTGGTAATACCTACCTAGGTTACAAAGCAGGGGAAAAGTCATGTCCTTCAATCATACATTCGATGACTTTTGTGTAGTATTGGGCTGGGCCCGCGTGGTGGATTTCGAAACACTCCCTCTCACAGAGATTTGGCCATGTCACAGCAGTGCAGTGGAAGTATAATTTTATATTATATAATAAAGGGTGGTTGTATTGTAGGAACGAAGCAAAAAAATCAATCTGCCTAGCCTTTTCCCAACTATGTTGGGGTCGGCTTCCAGTCTAACCGGATGCAGCTAAATACCAGTATTTTACATGGAGCGACTGCCTATCTGACCTCCACAACCCAGTTATTGGGTAATACGATACCCCTTGGTAAGACTGATTGTCAGACTTTCGAGCTTCTGACGACTCGTAACGGCTGTCAAAGATCCACGAATGACAGCCGGGACCAACGGCTTAACGTGCTTTCCGAGGCACGGAGGAGTCTCGGTATGTAAAGATGGTCACCCATCTACGGACCAACCCCGGCAAGCGTAGCTTAACCTGATGGATCGACCCGTGCGGCTGGTATTACTTAGCCACAAGCTCCTCAATTGTAGGAACGAAGCAACGGATCCCAAATTCATCATCATCATTGGCAGCCTTGTTCCACCCACGGCTGAGTCTGCACGGCTTCCCAGGTCAGCCTTTTCCCAACTATGTTGGGGTCGGCTTCCAATCTAACCGGATGCACCTGAATACCAGTATTTTACAACCCGGTTACTGGGTAATACGATACCCCTTGGTAAGACTGCTTGTCAGACTTTCGGGCTTTTGGCGACCCGTAACGACTGTCTAAAATCTACGAATGGCAGCCGGGATCAACGGTTTAACGTGCTTTCCGAGGCACGGAGGAATCTCGGTATATAAAGATGGTCACCCTTCCACGGTCCAACCGCGGCAAGCGTAGTTTAACCTGATGGATCGACCCATGCGAAAACTTACGTGCCAAAGAGAAAAAGGATTGCGATTAATCTAACAGAATTGTTGCGAAAAATCCCTACAAAAACACATTTGTAGCCGCCCTAACATAAAGCTATAAACTGTTACAAAGAAAAATACAAAACACCTTGTAATTTTATGTTAAGGAAAAGATTACAGGCGGTAGTTTGAACGCTACAATTTATAGTCTAATTAGTCAATGTTCCAAGTCGCTGCGGACACATACGTAGTCATATTTCTTATAGGATTGCTAAAAGTATTTTGTTTTGTTTGCTGACGATGTATGTATGCTTTTTATGACTGTATTTCGAAGTGTTTCGTAATAGAAACATCTTGAATCATCTTTTTATACCCAAAGTCATAAGATTAAGTTTGTCATTATTTTCATTGGCTACATTTAACATTTTGAGTTTAATACAGCATGGATTACCATCGGTATGGTTTTATCAGACGCTATATGACCACACGTTTAAATAGGTTTAAAAAAAACATTTAAAAATAATGACAAAAATGAGCTGCAATGAAAATAAGTAGGTAAACAGTTAGAAAAGAAATCGTTGCTTTCTTTTAACAGGATGCTTTTCCATCTGTTAAAAGAAAGCAACGATTTCTTTTCTAACAATATTAACAAACGTTTTTTTTTTTTTGAGCAATTGCAGATACTTTAACTTAAGATATTAATTTATAAAATTATAAATTATTTTGATTTATATTTCGCTGTAAACAAAGGAATAACATTATACGTATATATAGGAATAATACCTACATAACATATCTATTAGATTGTAAATAAATATTGATATTGATTATTAGTATAAACATCAAACAGTTTTGGAATGGTAATCACATAATAATTACATAATTGGCTCAATAATAATGTCAGAATTTAGCGTAACAATTTTTGATGTTTAATTTACAGATCAGTTGCGAAATATCGGGCCAGCTATTTGCTAGAATTTTGCCATCGACTATCTTAAACAAAGTTTACAAAGCTGGAAAGTTGTGTTTATTACAATAGTAGATATTAACCCATTATTATATTAAATTAGAGTAAATTGTGCTCTAAATGTTGATTCTTTGCATATTATTCGATATTTTAGGGAAAATTATTAACATAAAAAATCTGTTATGGTACAAGTCTGTCAATTTTATTACAAAGCACATGAGACTAATGTATGTGGAGATTTTTGGTATATTTTATAAGTATTCTATGTAAATACCTTGATACCTTTTTATCGGTAAAGGTGAATACAGGGCTATTGGTAATATGTCGGCAATCCATTAAGAGTATTTTACATCTAAATGACCCTTTATGATCCCTACACAAATGTCACTGACATTTTAATTTTTTTTTTTAAATCTGCGGTATACAACTTTGAAAATTTATTTTAAAAAAATAACCAATTCAAAAAAAAAAAATATTATCGGCTTGCTAACACTTCAATACATAATATCAACCATAAAATGACAATTATCTTTAAAGTTTTTAAATGAGAGCTACAAGTCGTTACAATTTTCATGATTTTGAGCCAGTTTTTTATTTATAATGGTCGATTTCTGCCAAAAAAATTTGGTTGCTATTTGCATATGAGTCATCACATATGGTATCATCACATTTGGCTGCAAATGAACTCTCCTACATCCCTTTAATGGATTGCCGACATATTACCAATATCTCTGTATGTGTTTGTTGTAGCAGCGTAAAGACCGTAATATTGTAAATTTAAACTACCTCTTAAAATATAAGAGACTGTGACCTGTGAGTTAGGCTGAGAATCAGCACTTTTCGAACGACCATTCCAGACACCTATCTCTTGTTCATGTTCTTCACATGAACTGACCAAGATTATGTCTGGACTTTATAAGAGACTGTGACCTCTGAGTTTGTTTCGGCCTTTCTTCTCAGAGTAGTCAGATAGGAAACGCCGACCTCATCTAGTTAAAAAAAAAAAAACATGGTTGACTTGTAAAAGTGTTTGTACAGACGCCAGCACATCAAGCTACTACAATCTGTCAAATTTCTTGAATAGATTTTCAACTTTATTGCTAAAGCATTAGGTTCAAGGTTGATTGGGAAAATTTGACAGTTTCGGGTAGCTTGACCTGCTGGCGTCTGTACATACAAATCTACTTACAGAAATAAAATAATTTATCATGTATTTATAAGTTATTCAATCCAAATATTGTTTCAGTGTAAATAATTTAAAACAGATACTGTGTTTATTTGCAGGAAAAGCGTATTTGTTTCAACAGTATACTGCACAGTAAAACGCCAACGAGGCACGAAGTTTACCTACATCGTTATAAGTTCGACACAGGTGCAAGTTTAAAACTATAGTGATACAACTTTGTATCCTACAAAGATCTTCCTATCTCAGTCTTAGGCTATGCTGGCATCTCTAGAAGTCTATCACGGGAACTGTCGCGAATTCCTAACTAGATTGCTTGGTAATACACGATTATGAACCTATTAACAAGTTTCATAGTCGCAATTACCATATTTGCTTTCCAAACCAAATATGGTAATTGCGATTATTGTTTTTTGTGACAATATTTTGGTTTAAAAGAGTCCGTGGAGCTTCTTGCCCATTATTCTCCATAGACACCTAACTACGCTTTGGAATGAGCAACTAACTTCTTCATTCTGACCGACCAACCCCTTGTCAATCCCAAAGTGCCCATAATTGAAAATAAGTGCCCATCCCTGACTGGCCTGTTGGTCTAGTGGTTAGTGGCCCTGACTGCTATGCCGGAGGTCGTGGGTTCGATTCCCACCCAGGACAAATGTTTGTGTGATGAGCATGATCATTTGTTCTGTGTCTGGGTGTAATTTATCTATATATGTATGTATTTAGAAATATATAAGTATGTTTATCAGTTGTCTAGTACTCATAACACAACCTCTGCTTAGCTTGAGGCTAGACGGCGTTGTGTGATAGTTGTGGAATATTATTATTATTATTATTATTATTAATTGGTTTAATTGAAATTAATTTGTTGAGTTTGAGTTTTGAGTTACTTATTCACGATGAAATTCGACATTCTTTCATTATTTTAGCTTTAATTCAGGCTAAATACAGGCCTAGTTTGAGAATTAAGATCAATATTCCTTGTAATACATCTTTGAGTGTCTGTCATATTTTTAATGTATTTATTCTAGTGGCAAACAAACGTTTTTATCGTTTTATTTCTGTACCCAGAAACCATTACAAATTCTAAAATACCGACTCCAATATCAAAACACCAAAAGCCTCATGAGAATAAACAAAATAGAAAACTAAATAATTCCAACAATTTCCTTCTAAATTAAATCCAAATAATCACAAACATTAGATAAACCAGCATCAAAAAGCACATTAATTACAACATAACTCACAAAACGAGAACTTAATTGAAAAACAGTCGGTAGTCATAAATGGAATTAGCTAAATGAATTAGTGCTATTAAAGTCTATTTGGAACTGTGCTGAAACTATTTATTACACTAGTCGTAAAATGAGATCTGTATTTTATCAAGAGAGTGATTTAATTGTGTGCTATTATTAAAACTATGTACTGCTGGTTCCCGATCTGATCTATACGTAGTTGTGGTAAACAGAATCCAGAGAGAATGGAGGCGTGTGTTCAAATCCGGGCAAGGACCAATGTGACTTTTGCAATTCATATGTACTTTATGGTCGTTTAAATTAACAATAGTAAAAATAACAAAATTATATCCTATCTTAACTAAAACTATTCACAAACTAAAATATTGCGTCGAAAAATTCATCCGCATCGCTGTCGACTGGTAATGTACCCAAGAGACTGGCGGCATTACCACGTTGTATGGCAATGCTTAGGCCTCTGGCCAAGGTAAAAGCCACGGGAAGTGTCAACCAGTCATTTCGAGATTTCCTTAAAGAAGCCATGAGCACTCGGACCCTACGTCCAGAGGGTTTCAACCCCAAACGGCCCGAAAATATAATTACCAATAAGGTTATTATATTTGGGTGTAATTATCTATATCGTCCATAGACACTTAAAATCGAAAAAAGTTAATGTGTGCCGGATATGTACTTTTGAGTATATCTTGGACATTACTGACATTGGTATTTAAGAAAAAAAAGTAGTGTATGTATTATATCAGTTATCTGGTTTCCATAGTAACTCTGCTTAGTTTGGGATAAGATGACCGTGTGTGAAATGTCTCAGGATATTATTATTATTATTATTACTTTTACATTTCTCGGAACCCTGGGGTCCCGGACCTTTGGAAGGCGTACGAGGAGCCGAAGCCAACTCGCAGAGGCCACTTAAATAATTTTAAATGATAAGGAGGCACCAACCGACGATTATCCCTGTTGTCCTGTGTCCTGTGTTGTCCTTGGGTGCACTATGCAAGTGCACCCAAGGACAACCCCCGGTTGGTGCAGGACTATTGTTGTGGGTGGAAACAAAACACATATTGGGCTATGGGTCTGGATGGCTAAAGTGGATTACCCAATCCACTTGAACTATGGAAGAACTATGTCCCTTGCCTGACCAATGTTATATATTTTACACGGATAAAATGGCAGGGGGTGACTTACGGGGTGCGTGGACAGGAAACCTCCCCGAGTGCCCGGGGGCTGGAGTTCCCTTACGGATACGTCCGGGGGGAAGGCCAGTCTCCGGGACGGTGCACCCTGGGGTGCGGGCGATGGTTCGCCTTAGGCACGTGTGCCTAAGGGGTTTTGTTGCCGGTATGCCAATATCCTGTCGGAGGTACGCTCCAACGTGTGTCCCTCTGTTCTAAGCAGAGACGCACAGCGGCGGAGTAAGAGCGGGCTCGGTGTGCACTAACCCTGCCGCCGGGCAGGCAGGAGGAAGTCATTTCCTTCTGCCACCGTTAGTATCGTAGCCCCGAAGATTGTTCAAGGTCATGTCTCTGACTTTTGACGGGGGTCGAGGGTCTTGGCTTAACCGCCCGGACCGCGAGGAAGAAAACCTCTATAAAAAATTACCCCAAACCTTCAAGCGGCGGCGCACCGTGAGGGAGGTTGGTAGCTTGATTAATGGGTAGCTAAATTAATCGCTAGTGCGAACCACAGTTTTGAGCCAGTTATAAAGTTTTTTACTCGTGGGAACAAATATGGGACCAAAAATAACTAGACGAGAAGAGGAGAGGGAGAGGAGTGATGCGGGGTCGGAGTCCGACGCCGCATCGGGAGTGAAGGGCGCGAAGGGCACTTTTAAGAGCCCGGAGTGCGTAGTGGTGGGGGCCGGTGGAAGGAAAAATGCTTTCCTGAAGCGGAACCTAAATCCGGGAGATGCCCAGGAGTCTTCCTCGGACGGCGGACTTAAATCGGCTCCGAAATATGCTCGCCGGGGCCTAGCCCGGAAGAGCAAGAGCCGGGTAAACGCCGCACAGGAGGACGGCTCAGCCGGGTCGGCCGAGGGGAGCACTGTGGAGGCGTCTGGCGATGAGTCGGACGCCGCTGGTGGCTCCAATTCGGAGCGGGCTAGGTTTGAGGAGGTCGTGGCCGCTGCAGTCAAGGGTGTGGCCTTGAAGAAGAAGCAGTCTTCTAAAAACAAGGCCATACCCGCAGCCAAGGCCTCCATTATGGTGGCAGCGGAGGCTCTACTTCAAGGGCCTCCGTCGGACGGAATGTCCGAAATGCGGGCGGAGGTCGCCCGCTTGACAGCCGCCATGGAGCTTCTCCGAAAGGAGAATGAGGAGCTCCGAGCAGACCTGGCCAGGCTCCGCGGAGCCGGCGCTCAGGAGGGAGTGCAGGAGGGGGTGCAGCAGGGGCAAGGCGGCCTCGGGCCTGCAGAGGACCGAGTTCTGGCCTTGGTGCGGAAGGAGCTGGCAGCCCTTAATAACCGGTTCTCGGTCCTTGAGGGAATCGTCCTGCGGCCCCCGCTAGGCCGACCGGCGGCCTCGGGCCAGCCAAAGGCGGCTTCGTATGCCGCCATGGCTGCCACGGCCAAACCAGGGTCGGCAGGGCAGGCGAAGGGCGGGGCCGTGGCTGCGAAGGCGCCTGCGACGGCGCCTGCGAAGGCGCCCACGAAGGCGGCCGCGAAGGCGCCTGAGAGGGCCCCAGCTGTGGCGGTGACGACGCGGCTGCCCCCGCCTCCCAAATCTCCTCCGGCTGACGCCGAATGGCAGGTACCTGGGGAGAAGAGGAAGGAGGGCAAGGCGGCAAGGTCGGCCAAGCGGAGGGAGAGGCGGCGGCGGCGCAAAGAGCGAAGCGTCGCGGCGAGGTTACGTGCCCCAAAGTCCGCAGCTGTAGTGATCACACTACAGCCGGAAGCGGAGAAGAAGGGCGTGTCCTACCGCGACGTGCTCGCCAAGGCGAGGGCGGTGGTGAACCTGGAGGAGATCGGTGTGACCAATGGCATGCGGGTAAGGGTCACTGCGACTGGGGCTCGGATGCTCGAGATCCCCGGTGCGGCCAGTGGCCCGACCGCTGACGCTCTGGCCGAAAGGCTCAGGGCGGCCTTAAATGCGGACGAGGCCCGAGTGTCCAGACCCGCCAAGTGCGCTGACTTGCGCATCCTGGGTCTGGACGACTCCGTGACGGATCGAGAGGTGGTGGCCGCCATGGTCAAGACTGGGGGGTGTGCCTTCGAACAGGTGAAGGTAGGCACCATCCGTCCTGACTTCACGGGGATGCGAGCCATTACGGTGAGCTGCCCCGTATCGGCGGCCCACAAAATAGTTGGGGAGGGCCGAAGGTTCCAGGTGGGCTGGGATTCCACGCGGGTGAAACTGCTGGAACCCAGACCTCTGAGGTGCTTCCGTTGCCAAGTGGGCAACCACGTGGGAGCAAAATGCACCTCGGAGGTGGATCGCAGCAGTCATTGCTTCCGTTGTGGTCAGCCCGGTCACAAGGCCGGCTCGTGCAATGCCACGCCGAACTGCTATCTATGTGCGGCAGCTGGCAAGCCGGCCGATCACTGGGCTGGAAACAAGGGCTGTGGTCCACCCACCAAAGCCCGGGGCAGGGGCAAGCCCTCCGCCTCCGCTACCGCCGTCACGACCGCAGCCGCCGCCACAGCCGCCGTCGCTGCCGCCTCCACTGCCGTCGCCGCCGTACTCACTGCGGCAGGGCCCTCACAGGAGGCTCAGGGGGGGGCTAATATGGAGTGCCAGTAATGGCCCCAATACGCCTCCTCCAGGCGAACATCAACCACTGCGCCGCCGCTCAGGATCTGTTGCTCCAGAGCATGGCGCAGTGGTCGATTAACATCGCCGTGGTCGCTGAGCCGTACTTTGTCCCGCCCAGTGATCACTGGGTGGAGGACCTGAGCGGCTCAGTGACCCTCATTTCGTCGGCCGCCGCCGGTACCCTGTCCCTCGAAGCCGTCAAGAGGGGACAGGGTTGCGTTGCAGCACGGTTCGGGGGGATTGTCGTGGTAGGGGTATACTTCTCCCCGAACCGAACTCTCGCCGAGTTCCACAACTCCCTTGCGGAGTTGAAAAACGTCGTCGTCGGGTTTCGTTCCCTTCCCGTGCTCGTCCTCGGGGACTTCAACGCCAAGAATGTGGCTTGGGGTTCCCGGTATACGGACACACGGGGCAGGTCGATGGTGGAGGACTGGGCTCTGGAGACAGGCCTGGTCATCCTAAACCGGGGTTCTGTCCCCACGTGTGTGCGGATGCGGGGCGAATCAGTGGTGGACATTTCGTTCGCCAGCCCCGCTCTATTGCCACATGTTGTTGACTGCCGCGTCATAGAGGGGGTAGACCTATTCCGACCACCGGTACATCCGGTTTGATGTCTCCGCCCAGACCTCGAGCGCGCCGGTCCGACAGGCCCCGAGTGGTCCGCGGTGGGCGCTGAAGAAGCTGGACCGGGAGCTCCTCCTGGAAGCCTCGATCGTGCAGGCCTGGGTGTCACCACCGGACAGGCCTGCCGACATCAACGACGAGGCGGAGTGGTTCCGGGAGGCCATGTCCGAAATATGTGACGTGGCAATGCCCCGGGTCCAGCCCGGTCGCGCCTGGCACCAGGTGTATTGGTGGTCGCCGGAGCTGACGGCTCTGCGCGAGGCGTGCGTTGCTGCGCGGCACCGGTACACCAGGCACCGCAGGCTCCGTATCCGCCCTCCGGATACGGAAGCCATTCAGGCGGAGCTGTACGAGGGGTACAGAGAGGCGAAGACCGCCCTCCGAGCGGCGATCGTGCGGGCCAGGGATCTGGCTCGCGAGGAGTCGCTGGAGACGCTAAACAGGGACCCATGGGGACGCCCTTATAAAATGGTGCGGGATAAACTCCGTCCATGGGCGCCCCCGCTGACGCAGAGTCTCCGGCCCCAGCTTGTGGAGGACGTGGTGAGCGCTCTGTTCCCTTCGCGAGGGGAACATACTCCCCCGCCCATGGCTCCGCTTCCTGCGGTGCCCGTTGCGGACCACATCACCGACGACGACGATGCTCCGGAAGTGACCGAGGTAGAGTTGAGAGCGGCGGTACGTAGGCTGAGTGCCAAAAATGCCGCCCCAGGACCCGACGGCTTACCTGGAAGAGCCTGGGTTCTGGCCTTTGGGGCTCTCGGGCCTCGACTAGGGGGGTTCCTAAGCGCATGCTTGGAGAGGGGCCAGTTCCCACTTCGTTGGAAGACGGGGAAACTGGTCCTCATTAAGAAGCCGGGGCGCCCTGCGGACTCCCCGTCCGCTTACCGACCCATCGTGTTGCTCGACGAGGTGGGCAAGCTTGTGGGAAGAGTTATTGCAGACCGCCTCGTCGGGTGGCTGGTGCAGGAGGGGCCGGATTTGGCGGAGAGCCAGTTTGGTTTCCGCAGGGGGCGCTCTACGGTGGACGCCATCATGCGCGTGCGAGCCCTCACGACGGGGGATGCTGTTGCCCGGGGTGGGGTCGTCTTGGCGGTGTCTCTAGATATCGCCAACGCCTTCAATACCCTGCCATGGAGTTGCATCAGGGAGGCACTCCGGTATCACCGGATGCCGACCTACCTCTGTCGAGTGGTTGAGGCCTATTTGACGGATAGGGCCGTCATCTACCCCGGTCATCAGGGAGAGTGGAACCGGCGAGAGATGTCGTGCGGTGTCCCACAGGGATCGGTCCTGGGGCCGCATTTGTGGGACATCGGGTACGACTGGGTGCTGCGCGCCGACCTCCCTAGCGGCGTCAGCGTGGTATGTTACGCTGACGACACGCTGGTCCTGGCGCAGGGGAGGTCGCACCAGGCGGCGGCTGAATTAGCGACACGCGGGGTTACGATAGTCGTTGAGAGGATCCGGCAGTTGGGACTCGTGGTGGCCCTGCACAAGTCCGAGGCCATGTGTTTTCATGGTCCTCGGAATGCGCCACCGTCGGGTTCCCAAATAACGGTAGGAGGGGTTCGCATCGGAGTCGAGTCGACGATGAAGTACCTGGGACTCGTCCTCGACAGCCGGTGGAACTTCGTGGAGCATTTCCGACGTTTGGCTCCCAGACTGGAGCGGGCTGGGGCTGCCTTGAAGCGGCTCCTGCCCAATCTAGGTGGTCCAAACGCCTCCTGCCGGAGGCTTTACGCGGGGGTCGTGCGGTCCATGGCCCTTTACGGGGCACCGGTGTGGGCGCGTTCCCTGAGGCTGCGGCCAGTCCGCCGGTTGAACGCGTCCCAGAGGGTCATGGCCATTCGGCTAGTCCGGGGTTACCGCACGGTCTCCGGTGAGGCGGCGAGCCTCCTTGCCGGATTGCCGCCGTGGATCTGGAGGCGAAAGTCCTCGCGCACGTGTGGGAGTGGCGCGAGGAGGCGAAACGCCGGGGCGTAACTCCGCTGCCGCGAGAAATCACGGTACAGCGGACAGAGCTCCGGCGGGATCTCATGGCGACATGGAGAGTGCGACTGTCGCAGCCCAGCGCTGGGCACGCCACAATTGCGGCGATAAGTCCCCTCTTTGAGGAGTGGTTAGAGAGGCGCCACGGCGTCCTCACCTTCCGCCTGACGCAGGTCCTCACCGGACATGGTTGTTTCGGGAGGTTCCTGTTTCGCATAAGGCGGGAGGAAACGCCCGGGTGTCACCATTGTGTGGATCGCCCAGAGGACACGGTGGAGCATACAGTGGAGGTCTGCCCGGCTTGGGCAGAGCACCGCCGTGTTCTCACGGAGGCGATCGGCGGCGGCGATCTCTCGCATCCGAGCTTGGTCCAGGCCATGGTGCGGAGCGAGAGTGCATGGGAGGCCGTCACCTCCTTCTGCGAAGCGGTAATGCTCGCAAAGGAGGAGGCGGAACGCGTGAGGGAGAGGCAACCTCACGCCCTCAGTCGCCGCAGGAGACGCCCTGGGCGGCGGGAATCGATAGCCGATTCCCGGTCACCGTAGGCGCGGGCTTGCGGACGGTGAGTAGTGGGTAGCTCGCCGTCCGGTGAGGACCAGGCCCGGGTCAACGGCGCGTTGTGTTCCACGCGCGCCTCAAAGAGATGTCAGCAATAGATGGGGTCCAATAGGGCCGATGCCGCTGGGGTCGCGGGTTGTTTGAAAAAGATACCGTGGCCCTGGCATAGGCAACTGAAGTAACACGGGTGGGTTTTAGTCAGTAAAAGTCTGACACGCCCTTCCGCTCCACCCAGAGCGGGAGAAGTTATTTGATGATTTCCCATCCACAAAAAAAAAAAGGGGGTGACTTACACTATATTAGGCTTATTGGCTACAATAGTCCTGTCAGTGATAATAGATCGGTCCCAGTATACCTATAATGTGACATGGTCATTCTCGAGAACTGGGTCGGGCACATACCTGTAATACGGTACCTCAGAGTACACAAGGCCGTTTTTCAGAACAAGTTGCTGATGGATAATCGTGGCCACTTAGTTATGCTGTGCAAATACTCGCCGTTAGCCAAACGAGAACACCCAGAAGTAATATGTCCGATAAACTCACCGGGACAATGGCATGCCCGACATATGTCGATCGTCCCGTCTTTCATTATATACTTCCGGTAGTTATTCGTTTTCATAACTTCATCCATAATCGCACAGACCAAAACTTTGGTTTCCCAAAGAGGTCACAGAAGCGTAGCCAGGCCACGGACGCTAAGAAATCTATATCGGGCCTATGAAGGGCCCGACAAAAGCGCCCGTGAAGCTCCTTGCTTTGCCATACTTCCTTGCGGTCGTTGGTACTAAGCACCACAGGTTTGCGCCAGTTCTCTTTAGCCAAGGACAACGGGGTGAGTCCCTTGTCCACTGCAACCAAATCTCGGTGCATACCCACGTCAGCCTTGAGAAAACATTCTCTGAGACTGCACACCACGCGGTTGTGGATGGTCTTAGCATTTAATTAAAAAACTTCGACCCCTGCACTTCCGCGGAAGGTACAGCCTCATGACAGACGAACGGTGGTGATGCATCTAGTTTGCGGTCAGCTGTGACCGGACTCTCCTATCCAGGGCGACTAGTTCCGTCTGGGTCCACTTGAGTATGCTAAAGGAGTATATCAGGACTGACATGACCCAAGCGTTAAAGGCAAAGCAACCTTGTTGCCGCTTGACAAGGAACTATTAATTAACTTTTTCAGGCGACCGAAGAAGCGCTCCGGCAACGAATGTTTCATGTCAGGCCCGTTAAATACCTAACCCCTCTGACATACCCAGATATTTGTAGGTATTAGTTGCGGAGAGTGATCTATGCTTTATGGAATCGGAGAGTTGTAGTCCCTCAGATTCCACAATCCCGCCCGCCTTACATGCATGACTGCACATTTATCTACACCAAATTCTATCCTGATGGAATCACTAAAAATTTTAGTTACTCCGGCAGTCGCAATTTGTTGGTGGCAAACAGTTCCATATAAAGCAGGTGAGATATTACCTGACCCCCTCTCCGCAAAGGATAGCGCAGCCCTGTACCCTTCAGCAGAGTGCTAAGAGTGTTCAAGGCTAAACAAAACCACAGTGGACTCAGACTGTCGCCCTGGAATATTCCCCGCTTAATCCTAATAGGTTCGTCACTCTCCCGAATTTGTCGACATCCTGGGTAGCGAAGGACCGTCCTCCACTACCCCATACACGTCGCCAGGAAGGTGCTCAGAGTTGTATCAATTTTGTACAACTCTAACACCCTCAAGAGCCATGTATGGGGCACCGAATCATAAGCCTTCTTATAGTCTATCCAACATGTCAACAAATCCTTTCGGGATCGACGGACCTGTTGGCTTATGGCCATGTCAATGAGGAGAAAGTCCTTGGTGCCGCGGGACCCATTTCTACATGCATTTTAAGAAGCAGACATAATAGAGTGGTTTTCTAAATGATCATTAATTTTCACTCTCAAAATGGATGTAAGAAGTTTACAGACCGTCGGCAAACAAGTAATCGGCCTATAATTTTTGGGTTCCGTGGCATCACCTGACTTATGGAGCAGGTGGGTAACTCCTGTTGTAAAGAACTGTGGCAGCGACCTAGACTCTAAGCCGACTGGAATTGCGATGCCAAGCATGCGAGTGAACTTTGCAGCCATTTAAGCCAAAAATTGTGCAGTCCGTCCGGTCCCGGCGATTTCTAGTTCGGTATCGGACGGGCTGCACTGGCTACATCGGAGGAAGTAATAATTACTTCCTCCATTTCCGGTATGACGTCACACATGCGCTCAACATCGCGCATCCATTCAGCCTCAGTATGGCAGACGGGCACCGACCAGATGTTGCGCCAGAATAATTGTGCTAGTGGCACCATCATCCGGGCGGCATACGTTTGCCACATTTTGCTCAGGTCGCTCCCATGCACCCACCTTTGATCACGCTGGAATATGCGATTCTGGGTATACCGTTAAACCCGTTGATTATATCAATGGATACGGCTTGCCCATGCACAGACCTTTTGCTTCAGGAAGTCAATGCACTCTGACACGGGACATATAATAACTCGCGAGTTTAGGTTCCGCATTAATCAGGAGCAAAACACGTTAAGAAAATGCATCTTTTCAAGATTTCTTGAATGGCGTTCCCGGATTTCGAACTTTTTAAATTGTTATCTGGGTTATTATGGCTGAAAAAATAGATCCCTATGACTGACAGGCTCACTGGCAGACAAACAGCCTAGCTGGCAGCGCGTAGACTAAGTAATATGGTCCCGTTTGCACTCTTTGTTTCCCGTTTTCTCTCTGTAACGCAATGTACTAGAATTTCAGAAAAAGCTCCATTTTCAGAACTGGATGTTTATAGGCTTTATGCATACATGACTTTATCGGAAGCACGTAAAAATTAACATTTCCTCTACAGTATCAATAGTCCCGAAAAAAAAACTTTATCGAATAAATGGGGTTCAACATTGATTACACTGGCGGCCAATTGATTATGATATATCCGATACGCATCAATAATAAAGTTGTGGTTTGTATCCCGGTTTTATTACTATACACAGTTACCTGAATTAGGTACATATTATGAGGTGTAAAAGGGGTATTTGTTCCGCTTAGTAGTAGTTTAATAACACACGACCTTCCAACCAATCAGTGACGACGCTCTGTTGTTGTGTTGATCGACTATTTTTTTATTCTAACTGAACAGACAGCTGTGTTGCTGGGGAGTTTGTTGCGCCACTTCTTCTTTCCAGCTAAAGCACCAAAAAGTCGTAATGGCGTCTTTGGGGACCGCCTCATGTAATTTTGACTTTCAAAAAGTGCTGATTCTTGGCCTAGTTTGAATAAATAACTTTTTGATATTTACTAATAGAAACGCAACCAGTTTTCACAATATCCTCATATTTGTTTGCGTAATACAGGAAAAAGCATTTTTACTTCTACGTACTCGTATTTTTATCGATACTAAGGCTAAAACCATAACTTTTCCTTTTACGCTGTCCAAAAATAAAAAAGCGAAATATCGTTATCGAATAAATGGCACGAACGTTGATTACGGCTCAGTACACTGGCGGCCAATTGCTGATCACATATCGGACACTGTCGGACATGACTCCGATACAAAATGGCTGCGAGATTATCTGCTATGGCAAAAATATCGACTTTATTTTTGCTTTATGTATATTGGAGAAATAAAAGGGTTTTTATTTGTTCTCAAAATTGTGGATGCTGAATGTTTTTTAATGGACTTAATACCCTAAGTCAATAGGTGTGGTTTAACAAGGCCTGTATTGGTCAAACAAAAATAGGTACGTGCTTAATTCTGATGTGTTTGCATGTCTGTTTATTTATTGTACTGGCACTTAGGAGCCGTTTTCTACAATATTTAGGTCTGCAATAGTTTATTTTGGCTTACTGAATATTCAGAATGAAATAATCACAAGATATTATATTCTCAAATTACATGCAGAACATAATCTACTTCCAAAAATGCCTGTTTACGTAATAATCGTGCAATCCCACAGGATTACAGCCACGCACCGGCGCTTATGTTCAACACCGGACATTTTCCTGACAGCGCGTAGTTTGCGTAATTTGTAGGGACACGATATATCGACGTCAACGGTCGATACCATCAAATCTGATGAATCTGTTGCTATCAATTACGGCTATCATCGCTGGAGATTGTTGCTTCCGACGCCATGATTGATGGACTTTGTGTTTAATGAATAGAACTGTGGTTATTAGTTATTATTGTAACCCTAATGTGTTGTGTTATTATATTTATCCTCGTACCTATTAATTCGTGTTTATTTTTTCGTCCTATTAAACACGTTTTAACTTTGTTCTCTGATAGTATGATATTTGCGCACGTGAAATAGCCGGCTAGCTAATTCAATACTCATTTTTATGGTTCCATACCTCAAAAGGAAAAAACGGAACCCTTAATTTACTCTTATTTCACTCGTGTTTCTTTTTTTTTGCGTGGATAAATGCTCATGCATGCTGCACTACCACGGGGAGATAGTGCAGTTATGCAGAACTCCAACCCACTAAATCTCCACGATATCCTCCTCTGCCGATTGTGACGGGGACACGACGGATGACGGGCATGCGTTAGCACTCACCGCGAACCCGCCGCGGCTGTCCGTCACCGGCCGACTCTCCTCTGCGGAGTACCCCCCATCACTGGCGCACCAAAACACTTTGCACGCGGTGACCACCCCAGAAACCAAACCAGCCCATGGGCGCTTGATGACCCCGTCTCTAGGCACCCTTGGTCCCCCTGCGACCGGTCAGGTCAGTGACCCAGCCGCCTACCACTTTTTGGCCGCAGAGGATAGGGAGAGCGGCCAACGAAATACCGATACTCCACCTCCGCTGCAGCCCCGCAGCGTCCGCCAACAGACAGTGGCGACCCCGTCAAGCCCGCGGAAGGTAGGGAGAACGGCGCACCGCAATACCGGCACTCTTCTCCGGCCGCGGCCGCCATCCCTCAGCCGCGATGCCTCCCATATGAGATCGCGGCCCGCCTCAGTTGCGATGTCGCCCCGAAAATAACTTTAATTTCGGTAGTCGGTGCCTTGGGTTTTGTATTTTCGTTTTTTGCCACCGACTTCCGAAATTAAAGTTATTTTTCACTTTGTAGTGTTTTGTTTTAGAAGTCGGTTTTATTTTTTGCTAAAAAGTTTTTATTTTTCACTTTTTAGTTGTGGAACCTACCCCACACAAATTCGAATACATAATTGAGCACAATAATTGTAGATATAGCCATGTAAATAACAGTGATATGAAGTTATTAAAACATCATCACATCATCCATATAAAATAATTGGGAAATATACGCATTATTGAAGCTAACTCAAAAACTCCCCAAGCAAAGTTAATAAAATTGATATGGGACCACCTCGGAGGTATACCCTTTTTTTTTTTTTTTTTTTTTATTTGTGATGGGTTTGCTCTTGACTCTAGTCTAGGTCAGAGGTGACAGAGACAAAGTCGACGATGGAGTGAGCTTACCCAGAAGAAGCCTGTTCACTCTCACTTTGAAGAGATTAGGGTTGTATACGTTCGGAAACACAGACGCAGGTAGTGAGTTCCACTCTTTTGCTGTGCGCATTATAAAAGACATTTGGAAGCGCTTAGTGCGAATTGGTGGAATAGCAACCAGGTAGGGATGGTAACTGGCAGTGCGTCTAGATGTCCGGTGGTAGAAGGGGGCCGGTGGAATGAGGTCGTGGAGTTCTCGGGCACACTCTCCGAAGTACAATCTGTAGAAGACCGACAAGCAGGCAACCTTGCGGCGATGAGCCAAGCAATGAAGCTTGGCATCCACCAGTTTTACGTCGCCAATGAGCCTCTTAGCTCTGCGTTCCACCGAGTCAAGCGCGGCTAGTTGGTACTTAGCTGATCCATCCCAAAGGTGACTGCAATACTCCATGCAGGATCGGACTTGCGCTTTGTAAAGGGTTAAAAGCTGTCCAGGCGTAAAGTATCGCTTCACCCTATTTAGGATGCCCAGTTTCTTGGCCGCAGTTTGGGCCTTGTACTCGATGGTGGCGCCGAAGTTGAGACCAGATGTCAACTCCATGCCTAGGAGCTCAAGTCGATCAGTTACAGGAACAGATGTACCTCGAAAAGTAGGAGTTAGGGCGAAACGACTCTTTTTAGCGGTAAAAAGACACGCCTGCGTTTTGGTGGCGTTAAAAGAGACCAGATTATCATCACCCCACTGGGAGACAAAGCTTAAGGTCAAATCTGTCCGCTCTACCATGGCCTCTCTCAAGGAACGAACTTCAGCCCCGCTGGTTTTTGCGCTGGACAAGTATCTCTCTGAAACTGTACTGTCATCTGCGTACCCAACAATACCAGGCCGAAGCAGGTCATTGATGTGCAGCAGGAAAAGAGTTGCAGAGAGAACAGACCCCTGAGGAACTCCGGCATCAATAGCCATAAGGTCAGAAGAGCAGCCATCAACAACTACTCTAATCGCCCGTTCACTAAGGAAATCTGATATCCAGCTACAAAAATCAGCTGGGATGCCATAAGCAGGAAGCTTGCTGAGCAGAGCAGCGTGCCAGACCCTGTCAAAGGCCTTCGAGATGTCAAGCGATACAGCCAGTGCTTCGCCGTGTTTCTCGATGGCTTCGCCAAAGCAGTGCGTGACATACACAAGAAGATCGCCAGTTGACCGTCCCCGGCGAAAGCCATATTGACGGTCACTGAGGAGATCATTGTCTTCAAGGTAGTTCAGCAACTTATTGTTCAGTACCCTTTCCGAAACTTTGCACAGAATGGAGGTAATGGCGATCGGACGGTAATGGGCAGGGTCTGCACGGTCGCCTTTTTTGGGCACTGGTTGTACATTTGCAAGCTTCCAGGATTTCGGCACCGTTCTTTTTTCAAGAGAGAGGCGGAACAAACGTGTCAATACAGGAGACAGTTCAGGCGCACACTGCCTCAACACTCTCGCTGGAATGCCGTCAGGCCCGCTGGCCTTGTTCACGTCTAGACTGCACAATACTCTTCGGACCTCTTTAATGTGTACTGCGATCTCCGGCATCGAGGAGTCACAATGAGGTACAGTAGGTGGTTGCTTTGAGCCAGCGTCCAGACGTGAATTGCTTGCGAAGAGAGATGCAAATAAATTTGCCTTCTCAGTTGCAGAGTGAGCCAGCGACCCATCAGGTTTCATCATAGGAGGTAAAGTGGGACGACAGAAATTCGTTTCAACCGCTTTAGACAGGGACCAGAACTGTTTACTACCCAGAGGGTGCGAAGCCAGCCTGGCCCCGATATGTCCGACATGGTCAAAACGTGCCCTACGCAAAACCCGCTTGCAGAACTTGGCGGCAGAATTAAAGGCTCTCTTCTTCGCGCGAACCCTGCGCGCTCTAACTTTGCGGTCGCGGGCCTTGACCCAGGCTTGGTAGGCAGTCTCTTTTCGGGCCTCAGCGTGGGCACATTCTGCATTATACCAAGGCCGGGATTTGTGACCGAGCGGGATGTCGGAGAATGGAATAAAATATTCCATCCCCTGCCGAATCACGTCCGCAACCGCGTCAGCACAACGCGAGGGGTCACCCGAGGAAAAGCACACTTGCCGCCATGGATAAGACGCAAAAAAGTGCCGCATCTCATCCCAGTCTGCTGACCCGTATCGCCATACTCGCCTCGTGCCTATAGGGCTCTCATCTGGAGGAGAGCAGGTTGATATGGATTTCACCAGACAGTGGTCAGACGTTCCCAGCGGGGCTGAGACCGATACTGAATGACTGTCCGGATCAGATGCCAGCAGAAGGTCCAAGCAATTGGGTGTATGGCCGTCAACATCCGGTACCCGCGTTGCCACATTCACCATCTGGGTTAGATCTAGCGTTAAAGCAAAATTGCGCGCCTCCAACCCAGCATGGTCAATTTTCTGGTATGGGAACAACCATTCTTTATGATGGGCGTTGAAGTCCCCCAGAAAAATGAGCTTCGCCGTTGGGTACCGTTGCTGGGCTACGTCAGTCGACTCCACGAGGAAATTAAAGAGCGCTGTTGTCTCCTAGTCACCGCTATGCGATCGGTAGATGCCGATGTAGAGAGATTTCTCCACGCCAGTATCCACAAGTAGCCATATGGCAGAGAAACCCGATTTCTCAAAGCAACGGAGACGACGACAACAAATGTCATCGCGGACGTACACACAGACCCCAGCTTGCTTCTTGAACTTGTGTTCAAGAGAGTACCCCGGGTAGTTGAGGTACGCCACGTCCGACGGGGTTGTTATCTTCGTCTCCGTTAGGAAAAACAGGTGCGGCTTCTCGGTCTCAAGGTGGTGATGGACCGAATCGAGATTGGAGTGCAACCCCCTGATATTAGTGAGGTGCACTTTTAGTGGGAGGAAGTGCAGCCGTTGTTTTACCCTATTTTTCTTTGCTTTGTGTGTCATATGAGTGGAGTTGTTGGGGGAAAAAGTCGACTTGTCGAGGCGCCGCTCAGTGATCCAAGTGGAACACTAGAGCCAACCAAACCTACGGGGAACTCATCTGGAGACTGCGGGGACGCCCGAACCCCCCCGGATATGGCCACCGGGTCCTCCCATCCAGTCGCCGGCTGGCACGGTGGAGCATACCGGGATTTTTCGCGAGTTGGCGGGGCAGCCTTTGGCACGTGGCTGGCGTGCTACTTGGGCCCCCTACTGACTGCGGTCGGCCAACGGCTGGCACCGTGCTTCGGATCCCGCTACCCTCCAAAATGAGTTACCCGGCTAGCTGACTCAGAGACCACAACCGGTGCCAAACAGCGCAACTGACAATCTCCTTCTCCCCCAAAGGCACTGGCACTCCCACACACCGACGGAACACAGCAAGCTGCTTGGCGCCAGACTCCGGTGGGATGGTGGTCGCGAGCCAGGCGGCCCCTTGCGGAGCCTACCACCGCTAAGTGGGATCGTTCAGCCGTACCACAGGCAAGCCTGTGGTGCCGTTGCCCGGGGTGGACCACTAGGAGGTAGATCCCAAAACCACCCCAAAAAACTTTCAAACAAAAAAAGAATTTTCCAAATCGGTCCATCCGTCTTTGAGTAATTGCGTAACAAACATACAAAAAAAAAAAAAAACAAAAAATAAAAAATACAGACGAATTGAGAACCTCCTCCTTTTGGAAGTCGGTTAAAAATTCACAAAAAATGGTCATACTACATAAAAAACAAAGATACTACCAGCACTGTGAAAACTTTTTCTGCACTTTTGAGTATGTGACAGCCACACTCTAGTTATCGTTTTCCCACAAAATAACCCTAGTCGTTGCACAAAAATCTACCTACCTACAGAAATCTCGCTTTCCGATAGTCGAAAAATGTTCGATTCAGTGCAAAAACAGAAAAAAACGATGGAACAAAATAAAAAAAAATACATCTCTCCGGGCAGTGATTTACAGCGCTTTGATTGTCGACGAAAACTCGAATAAATATTTATGGTGGGCTGTTACGCGTGACACCGAGTGTAATATGACGTCACAACGCATAAATCTGGAAGCGACGTACCAGTTTGTTTTTTTTGTTAATTTTTTATTAAGTTTTGTGCTGTGATTGGTGAAAACTGGTTCGTATTGAGAATTTATTATTGGCTCGTGCGATTCACTTTAATATTTTTTCTTTATCCTGTAAACGCGCTCTAGGGACTAATAAGCTTTTTCATAGGGGCTTTACTGCCCTTTATCTTGTGTTCTTCATATCTAGCCTATTTTCAACCATATCTGGGCTATTTGCACCATTTGCAAAGTCGCTAAGCGGCAATAGCTCAATAGTTACGACGTCGGATTGGCAGGTTGATTGAGAGGCCGCGCGTTCGTGCCCCATACGTTTCACTATTCATGTCAGTTTAATTGAAGGATTATACAGAGAACCAAAACATTGATAGGTAGTAATTGTGTTTTTTTTTTGGTTTTTGAAATAATTTTGACGAATACAAAATTAATCCCACTGAGGTCATTCTAATTAAAATCATACGTATATATTATAGCTTCTCTAAGCCACGGCTTGTTAGAGTTTTGGTTCAAATAGTTACCGTTTGTAGCAGAAGACAGATTGTCGGGCCACTCTGTAGGCATGTTATAATTTAACTTTCATGGTTTCCCGGTAACCAACCAGAACTTGTTGTTTGTTAAGGTTTAACGTATGTATAATGTTCTAACTCGGTCTAAAGGTTCAACATAACCCAGTTAAACTCCAGCTTACTCATTTGATAAAGTAACGACAAATGAGTAAACTGGAGTTTAAGTTGTAATAAATGACTGGCTCATTTTCACCACACATCACTAAAAGAGTTTAACGCTAAACACAGTTAAAACATCATTCTGTCTCTGTCATTTTCAAACGATTGAAAGAAACGGAGTGATATTTTAAATTTGTTCAGCGTTAAGTGATGTGTGGTGAAAATGAACCATAACAGCTTTAATTTCAGTATTAAGTAGGTGAATAAATCGTACACGTCACTCATTAATATTAATTTACTTAGACTGCACATACCTATGTATATTGTATCGAAAAATTATCATTTTCATTAACATGATTCGCGACTGGTCCGTGGAATAGACGAAATTGCAGATATCAGAGCATGTTTGTAGAAGAATGAAAACTACCACGATTCAAATGATGATAAGAAAAACATAAGTCAAAAAAATAAAGACAATAGTACCTATCACAAAAAAATTGTTCAAAGACCGTTTCGAATACCCCAATTATTATATTTTTTGAGATTGCACTTAAAAGAAGATAATCAAACATTCTTCGAAACAAACTTTCAACAATTTCGTAAATTTCAAGTCTAATAACTCACTGCAGTCATAGAATATAAGAAAACCGGCTAAGTGCGTGTCGGGCCACGCACAGTGTAGTGTTCCGTAGTAGTCCGCTATCACAATATAGTACGATTCTGTTGTTCTTTATTCTGAATTTCTGAATATAGGTAATGATATAAAGAAGATAATATATTGGGATTAGGATAATATATTAATAAAGATAATATATTAGGAGTTAATGGTTATAATAACAACAAAAATATATGACGAGGGTGTCCAGAGTAAAACAAAACTGTAACACATAACGTAACCACGGAGGTCATACCTTGCAAGAAAATCTTAACACCGCGATCTACAAAAGTGACGTCATGGCACAATGCCATCTGATATCGAAACGCGATACTAAACTAATGATAAAATGTTGATTTTTGAAGATACTTATTCAAACAGATTAGACATTAACTAATAATAACCACTTTCTTCCTGCTAAAGCTAAAAGATAAGAGTATATACCAAGTTATTATTTCAATTCACAAAATTGTAAATCGAAAATTAAACAAAGTTTGTTTGTGACTTCTATAGGTACTCGAATGAAAACATAACCCGTTGGTACAGCGCCATCTAGTGGCAGTATTGTGAAACTTATGATAGTTTATTATGTTTTTTTTAGTTTTTATTTCATATTTTGTTTTTCAATGCAAGTCTGTGCCCGTTATAAACAAGCAACTACTTCATCTTAGTCACTTTAAAGGATTAATGCTAAGGATTTTGTATTTAGTACAAAATTATACAACGAACAAGTTCAACGACTATTACTACTAAACTAATAAAGTTATCATAATTGAATGGGAAATCATCAAATAACTTCTCCAGCTCTGAGTGGAGCGGTCAGACTTCTACTGACTAAAACACAGGGCCATGGTAACTCTTTCGAACAACCCGCAACCCTGGCGGGCATCGGCCATAGCAGACCCCTTCAGCTAGTGCTGACATCTCTTTGAGACGCGCGTGGAACACAACGCGCCGTCGACTCGGGCCTCGTCCTTACCGGACGGCGAGCTACCCATTGCTCGCCAACCGCAAGCCCGCGCCTACGTTGGCCGGAAATCGGTTATCAATTCCCAATGCCCAAGGCGTCGCCTGCGGCGTCTAGGGGCGTGAGGGCGCAAAGATTGCCTCTCCCTTACGCGTTCAGCCTCCTCCTTCGCGAGCATTACTGCTTCGCAGAAGGAGGTGACGGCTTCCCATGCACTCTTGCTCCGTACCATGGCCTGTACCTGTAGGGCCGGACGCGAGAATCGCCGCCGCCGATCGCCTCCGCGAGGACGTGGCGGTGATCTGCCTAAGCCGGGTATACCTCCACCGTATGCTCCACCGTGTCCTCCGGGCGATCCACACAATGGTAACACCCGGGCGTTTTCTCCCGCCTTATCTGGAACAGGAACCTCCCGAAGCAACCGTGTCCGGTGAGGACCTGCGTCAGGCGGAAGGTGAGGATGCCGTGACGCCTCTCCAACCACTCCTCAAAGAGGGCACTTATCGCCGCAATAGTGGCGTGCCCAACACTGGGTTGCGACAGTCGCACTCTCCATGTCGCTATGAGATCCCGCCGGAGCTCTGTCTGCTGTACTATGATTTCTCGCTTCAGCGGAGTTACGCCCCGGCGTTTTGCCTCCTCTTACCACTCCCATGTGTATGCGAGGACTTTTGCTTCCAGATCCCACGGCGGCAATCCGGCAAGGATGCTCGCCGCCTCACCGGAGACCGTGTGGTATCCCCGAATTAGCTGGATGGCCATGACCCTTTGGGACGCGTTCAACCGGCGGGCTGGTCGCCGCCCCAAGGAACGCGCCCACACTGGTGCCCCGTAAAGGGCTATGGACCGCACTACCCCCGCGTAGAGCCTCCGGCAGAAGGCGTTTGGACCCCCTAGATTGGGCAGGAGCCGCTTCAAGGCAGCTCCGGCCCGCTCCAGTCTGGGAGCCCAACGTCGAAAATGCTCCACGAAGTTCCACTGGCTGTCGAAGACGAGTCCCAGGTACTTCATCGTCGGCTCGTCGCCGAAGGGTCGACGCTGATGTGAATCCCTCCTACCGTTATTTGGGAACCCGACGGTGGCACGTTACGAGGACCATGAAAACACACGAGCTCGGACTTGTGCGCGGCCACCTCGAGTCCCAATCGTCGGATCCTCTCGACGATTATCGCAACCCCATGTGTCGCTAGCTCGGCCACCGCCTGGTGTGACCTCCCCTGCGCCAGGACCAGCGTGTCGTAAGCGTAGCATACCACGCTGACGCTGCTAGGGAGGTCAGCGCGCTGCACCGTCGTACCTTACTGGAACAAAAATTTGCACTTTAAAGTTTAATATTTCGTAAATAAAGCATTAAATAAAAAAATAATTTTAGCAACCCCCAAGTCATTTTAGAAGACCTATTCAACGATATCCCACACGATGAGATAGACGATGAGAAATATTCATCCCCACTTCACATGTAGGGGAGCTACCCTAAAAAAAATATTTTTATCGGCGTAATTGATAAACACACTCCTACAAAACTACAGCTTTCTAGTACTAACGGTCTCTTAGCAAAACCTCGGACAGACAGACATGACGAAACTATAAGGGTTCCTTGTCAGATCTACGTAACCCTAAAAACGAGTGTAGTTTTAAATAAAAGACACTGCTACCATTCTCTTCAAGATGAAATTTGAAAGTAAAATATCCTAATAAGGTTGAGTTGATGTCAAATAACTTCACACAAATTGTGTGACTATAAAAATATACTAACAAAGATATTCAAGTTTACACTTGAATTATGAATAGTAGGTATGCTTATTATTATCAGTCACGTATTCAAGATGCTTTATTATAAGTTTTTGCACATCGTCTCTTTTTCTTGCCTTTATCCCAATTTATTTGGGGTCGGCGTAACATGTCTTCTTCTTCTTCAATAATTGTCCTAGAGCTCATCGAGTATTTCAGGACATCGCCAAGCGGTTGACCGACTCTTCACGCGACTAGAGGGCTAGCCAATTTTTAGGTCAAAGAATCAGCATTGCCATTTAATGTCACAATGCTGCCAGCCTTTTGGGCCCTTTCCCCACTGAAAGTGATGCCGACGAATGTTTTGATGCCAGTTGAGTTCTTCCCTTTTTACATATTATTTAATTCTCACCTACTTGTACATATTATTTAATTCTGTTTTAAACATGTATTTCGAAATATCCTCAAAATAATAAATAAGTCATAATTTCTATAAACACGAGATAATTATATCAATACTGATAAATAATGCAGTATAAGGTTATCTTATAAAAATAAAAAAAACAATTATCAGTTTTCGAATTATACAGGATAAAATTAAATTAACAAGCGAAACTTCGCAGACGTGGATTTCGAGAACAAAGACCGCAGTCAGTTTCTGATACCGCATCGATTTTTAAAACCCCTTTTCAACAACATAATTAATGGAATAATTAATGTGAATCCTCAAATAGACTTTATATTATTATAAATCCAACTGAAACTTAAAGAAGCACTCTCTAAAACGGTTCAATTAAAATAAATAATTGAGAAACTCCACCCTTTTTTGCTCGACGTAATCAGGTAAAAAAGCCATTTACTCCCTTTGACAAGATAAATGACATCAAGAGACTATTCAAATTCACTGAAAACCCTAACTAATGCACTCAAAGCTAATACTTTGAAGTCTCCAAAAATTATGTTACTTAATACATTAAAGAGTTTTCATGACTACTGCTTTGTTGAGATAAGTAAGATGCCATTTCCAAAGCACTTTCTTAATTAGTAGGTAGGTACTGTGTTAAATTACCTAGAATTCCAACAATATTATTTTAAAGTAGCTGTTACCCACAGCTTCACCCGCGTGGATGTCAATACTTCCCTATTTAAATCGGATGTTTAATTTTTTGCGCGGAACCCTAATTATTTTTCCAAAATAAAAGTTATTCCTTATAAAAAATCGGTCTAACCATTTCGGAGATTAGCCGGAACAAACAGACAGACAGACAGACCGACAGACAGACAAAAATTCTAAAAATTGTTTTTTTGTTATAAGTACCTTATATAATTTTATATGCATTTAGTAAAAAGCAGTTATTTTGACATTACAAACAGATTATTCAATTTTATTTATTTGTCTAGAAGATGTATAGAAGAAGATCACTGTTGTGTGAAGTTTTATGATGCGCACACAGAAATCATAATCAGTCTATAGTGTTCCCACTGCTGGGATACAGGTCTCCTCTCGATGAGAGGGAGTGGACTTTAATCCACCAATTAATTATACACTTTCCTCGTACGTCACGTTACATCAGCATTTATAATGCCGCGTTCCCACGGCCTGTCGAGGCCTGTCGCGGCCCGTGCCGATCAGCACTGATCATCGCAGGCATTCGATCGGACGAGTGACGACAGGCCACCGCAGGCCAACAGTTCCCACGACCTGTCGGTCTGGGCTGGGGCGTCTGGCCTGTGAGAAAGCGGGTCATGGGACCGCGGTATTACATGTACCAATATGAAATATAAATATTTCCTATAGCTGCCAAACACGTTTCAACCTGCATATCATTAAATATATATATATATATATATATTCATGCTTGTCACAAAATATGACCTCCTTTATATAATGTTTATACCTATGAAGATAAGTGAGTCTTAATTTCCCCTCAAACACCAAATATCCGAACACAACAAGATGGATCCGAAAAAATACGAGAATTCATTCGCACATTTTTAGTAACACTTCCTAATCTATTCCCATTTCTTCTCCCGACACGTTCGCTAGTTACGGCTCTTTATCTCCCCATAAGATTCATAACTCATGTTAGTGCCTTCCGTAATAGGGATTAAGGTCTATTTTCAGGTTAAATATAGGTTTATTTTGTCAGGTGAAATGTTCTTTATCGAGACCGAAATATATGTCTGGGATTATATTTTGAAGGAGGTGAGGTGAGGTGTAGAGTGTGCTGCGTTTTTGTAGGTACAATCACGAACCGGGATTGTGGAGCCACTAGCATATCATATTAACTTGGTTGTGTTACACGAATTCCTCCCGTGAAATTTGACATGTGACATTTCAATAACGAAAAATGGGCGGCATTCGTGTAACACAACCAAGTTAAGATGATAAGCTAGCGGCTCAACGATCCCGGTTCGTGACTGTACATGGAGATTTATGTGTTTTTCGAAGACGTGTGTTACGATCGAGTTTAACTTTAGAATAAGGATAAAACAAAGTTTTCATAAAAAAAAAAAAAAACTATTTACAAATATAATTATAAATGCTTATTTTTAACATTAAATTACGTAACATCATGCGTGTAATCCCCGAAGGGTTAGGCAGACGTACACCCACATTGCGCCAGTAATGTTTAACAAGCGCTATGTGGATTCTATTGCCATCAACCGGGCACGAATCCAGACTCAGGGCTGCTAACCCAATAACACTTGGCCCAACCTGGGAATAGAACCTAGGACTTCATGCTCAGCAGTAGACAACATTAAATTAATAATGTCTAATATAACCGCAAGACCGTCCATTGTGTCACCCCATATAAAATATACATAATTGGTGTACATGATAAAGAGTATTCTATTCTACATTAATAATTTTATATTTTATAATTAACTAGCTTCTGGCCGCGACTTTGTCCGCGTGAAATTTCTTGTTCCTCCGACCCACCGCGCTGCATCGCATCGCCTTACTTGGCGCTTGGTTTTACTCGGCGTTCTTTCTGTCTTTTTTTTCTATTTGCTCGGCTTTTAAAGGTCATAGCGTGATGTTTAGCCTTTCTCAAGAAATGGGTTATCAAAGAAAAAAAAAATTCAAATTCGAGAGCTGATTGCGCGTTTTAGCTCGTTCCAACAAACAAACAAACAAACTCTTTAGCTTTAGCCAGTTGGCGTGGTTGGTTAAGATACCACCTATCACGCCGCAGGTCGTGGGTTCGATTCCCATCCAGGACAAACATTTGTGTGCATGAACATGTCTGTTTGTCCTGAGTCTGGGTGTAATTATCTATATAAGTATGTATTTACAAAAAAAAAAAAGTTGTATATGTAGTATATCAGTTATCTGGTTTCCATAGTACAAGCTCTGCTTAGTTTGGGACCAGATGACCGTGTGTGAAAATGTCCCAGGATATTATTATTATTATTATAATTAGTACATAGCGTTGCCCACATACAAAGTCGAATTAATAATACCTATCCACAATCAATAATTAATTATGACTACAAGCAAAGAGTGGGAAATCAGAAATCCAATTTAAATATATCCATTGATTTTATTCAAACTGTACGGTGAATTAATGGTCTGATTTTGCTTTATGAATTCGAAAAATGTTTTGAATTTAGCTCAGCGATTTTCAGTCATAGAGTAGAACAAAATGATTTATGAGCCAGGTAGATTTTCAACCACGGTCGCTAAAGCGGATTCAAAAACATGAGGAAATAAAAAGGACTTTTCTAAAGCATCTTTTTTTTATTTTTTACGTCTCAAAGAAAACAATGTTGCTTGAAAAATGATGTTTTGTTTGTATAAGCGTGATTGTGTTAATGCCTTTGTTGGATTCTCTTAAAGAGCTCTGGTATGCATCATAGAATAAAAAGGGATTTAGGGTGAATTGGAACGCGATCAGCACATTTAAATCGCGTTCAAGAGCTGTCAGTGTCAATACTCCCCAAAAATGATGACACTGAAAGCTCTTGAACGCCGTTTAGATGTATTGATCGCGTTCAATTCCATTGGTGAAAATCGCCCCTAGTTAACGACATTATACAGGATAGGTACAACGCACCCCCTACCATCTTGCTGACAGGCTAACATTTTGACCACGGCATGAGCTATTCTTATATGATTACTAGTTTCTGCCCGCGATATCGTCCGCGTGTTTCCTGTTCCCCCTACCACAGATTAATACAGATGGGATACTCCACAGTTTAGGTATGAAGCTACAAGTACGCGGCGGCCCCTTGTCACAGGACCAATTCAGTGCGGGCTGCCGCGCACCGGCCGGCTCGCACGGTCAGTTCGATACTCACTCACACGCCGCGTCGTAAAAGAAGACAACCCTAACTAGTCAGAAGGTATAAGAGTTACGCGATAGAAAGAGAGGCAACTTGTAGGTGAATATAACTGTAGGTAATAAGCGTTGTGCGACCTGAATTGCACTTTATTGTGTCGTAGCAAGAGTCGCTTTTTATTTAAATAATTTTGCGGAGTGTCTTATCTGTGCCCCTACCCACCCCGTCATATCACATCCCCCGCCCGTGCTATTACTTCGTTTTCGCGTAGCGTTCTTTCTGACTTTTTTTTTCTTTTTGCTCGGCTCCTAATACTAAAGCGTGATGTTGAATAGCCTAATATAGCTTTCCTCAAGAGCTGGGCTATCAAATGCAAAAAAAAAATCAAATCCGACTGGTAGTTCCAGACATTAGCGCGTTACAAACATACAAGCAAACAAAAAATATAGTCTTTAGCTTTATTTTTGCCAACAGGTACTAAAACATAGTGTGACAGATTTTAGAAAAAATGCCGAGGGCCATTCCTCGAAATTCCGCCAACACGTTTTGGAAACTTTACAAAAATCCTTGCATTTTATAGGAGCTATGGCGGTGTAATTTGTGGTTGGGATCAATACCTATTCACATTCAGATAATTACATCCAATCAATCTGCCTAGCCTTTTCCCAACTATGTTGGGGTCAGCTTCCAGTCTAACCGGATGCAGCTGAATACCAGTATTTTACAAGGAGCGACTTGACTATTACTTGACGTGTATTTGACCTCCACAACCCAGTTTACTGGGTAATATGATACCCCTTGCTAAGACTGGTTGTCAGACTTTCGGGCTTCTGACGACCCGTAACGACTGTCAAAGATCCTCGAATGACGGTCGGGACCAACGGCTTAACGTGCTTTCCGAGGCACGGAGGAGTCTCGGTATGAAAAGATGGTCACCCATCCACAGACCAACCTCAGCAAGCGTGGCTTAACCTGATGAATCGACCCGTGCGGCTGTTACTACTTAGCCACGAGCTCCTCCAGATAATTACATCCATAACACAGAATTAATAAGAGCACTTCTGAATAGAAAACTGCTTGCAACGAATTTCTTAATTCGTTGACAGTTTGTAATAATTCTGTGAAAATAGTGGAAAAATGGTATTCCAACAATTACCTGATGCAGTTGAAAACTGGTGTTATTTTATCACTGATGTTATTTTATCATGTGTATTGGGTCTTTTAAACCTGAAATAAATGATTTAAAAAAAAATAATTTCCTTAAATTCACGTGGATGTTATCAATTTAAGAATTTGCCAATGACGTAGAAACAGTGGTTTCAAATGTAATATAAAATAATTAAGTATTATTGTTTTGTTTCCACCGAAAGAATACTGGGAAGAATCTACACCCTATACCTATTGGTATTTTATTTTACTCCCACATTCACTAAGAAATGAAGGGTTCATGGCAAAATGATACCAGTCGCACGCGTCGATCGAAGGTTAAGCTACGCTTGCCGGGTTCGGTTCGTGAATGGGAGACCATCCATAACATATAGAAAGAAGAAAGAAAGAAAGAAAAACAGTTTATTCGCGTGAAAATGACGCACACGAAAAGCGAAACACAAAATAATAAAACATAACAAACCTCACAAAACAAAAAACATAAGTACACACACTAAAGTTGTTGGAAATGTGCGTCACTACCCCGCGAAACGGCTACACGCTCAGCATAATGCCGCGGCCCGTGCACGAAGGCACGAATCCACGGCGCTGATTTTCAGCGTAAGCCGGCGGTGTGTATCGCTGTCAGAGACCATTAAAATAAGTAACATACGCTGAGATAACCACAATCAACTAAAAAAACAATAAAAATATATAATATGTACAGACATAAATAATAAAATATGTGGCAACATTTCGACGCGTCTCGAACCAGAGACAATAAAGTTTGTCTGTCATCGTTCGTGTCTTTAGAGAGGTTTTATTTTCTGTGCTTGCGTTGCGCAACAGTTTGACAAATGAGCCATGCGTCCGACCAACCACCAATATCGAGTCGGCAAGCACGTTAGGCCGTTAGTTCCGGCAGAAATTCGTCGATCTTTGACGGCCATTATGAGTAGTCAGAAGCCCAAAAGTTTCACACCAGTCTTACCAAGGGGTGTGTTACCCAGTAACTTGGTTGTGGAGGCAGATTGGTTTACTAAGAAATACGGTCGTCTTTATAACATTTAAGTCTTATTCAAGGCATCCAAAGATTGTTCTTGTAATTAATTTGGAAAGCAATTAACAAATCGTTATGTTCTTTATCGACCATTAAGACTGAAAGTTTCGATAAGTAAAGCCATTAATGGTGGTTAAACTCAAACAAAATGTTTTTAAAGGTCTCTTAAACTTCTTAAAAGCTTTAAGATTATAAAATATATGTTTTTCGGAAAATTCTCATAATAATAGGAGAGTTGAAAACTGGAAAAAACGTGATTGTATACTTAATGGTTTTTTTTTTTATTGGCACTTAGAAAAAATATTTGATGATGCCTGTATAAAAGGTGTTACATCTGCTCTATAATATACAGGGTGCTAAAACCACTCGAAAGTTAATAATTCCCTGGTTCTCGCGTCATGAGAAAAGACTTTGGATTTTAAAACATTCCAAAAAATAATTTACCAACGCCAAGAATACGTTATTTCTAGGTTTTAACTCACTTAACAGTGGTTTTTAAAAGTTGAACTCCCGCAATTTCAAAAAAGTATACTACAACTGGGTATAACATCGGAAAATGCACTGTACGGCATGAGATCGGATTTTCACAACAAAGTTTGGATTTCCTAGCCACTTTTGTTCACATTAATTTGTGGAAACACGTTTACTGTTCATGTTAAAATGGGAAACATCATACATTTTTGCATGCACTTAATAGCTGACCATTTTTATTTGACGCAGTTTCCATAAATTAAATTTAATGTTTATTTATCGGTAAACGACAAATAAAAACCATGGTTAGAGTGGCTGTAATTTTTAAAACTTGCTATTTCTATTCCTAACCGAATAAAATACTCAAAACCTATTTATTCATTTTGACCAAAGCAAGTGCAAAAAGTCCAACAATATACATTTAAACATAATACTAGCATAAATTCTGGTAAAATCTACAACCAAGAGAAAAATATTTTAAAATGAATATACAAATTAAACACCCAAAGCGTTAAAGTGCTTTTTATCCAACTTAAACCTACATTTCCAGTCATATCTCAGCGCTTCCCTAACAGTCAGTTACAGCAAAAATAAGGCTGAATAATAAAACATACATTATTAAACCCATAAGTTTCCAGTTACTTACAACTTGGTTTACATACCCGCGGTAGAGCAATATATTCTGACTCATTTGGGCAACTAAACAAGCGAATTTAACAATAAGCGAATTTTAAAGCAGCTTTTTTCAGAAGTGCCTACCTTCTTCTTACACTTGAATATTGCAGTTTTTCTTCAAGACTCCGAGGAGACTCAACCCCACTGCAAAACAAATAAGAAAAAAAAATCGGGAAATATAAAAAACCAGAGAGAAAGATAGAAGGCAGTGCAATAATTAATACCTGGTGAACGAGAATCTTCTTAGAGGTGCGCGTAAACTCAATTATAATAATAATTGTTATGGGCTCATTCATGATTATGCCATTAAAAAACCGGTCAAGTGCGTGTCGGACCACGCACAACGAAGGGTTCCGTAGTTGGGATGAATGTATCCCAAGAACAAACTTAACATTGTAGTTGAAAAACATGTTCTCCCATACATTCCAACTACAAATGTCTATAGTTAAACGAAAAGAATCCAACCCACATTACACCTAATGTGGGTTGGATCTTTTTCGTTTAACTATGGACAAACGTAAGTTTGTACGCACAATATTGAGAGATTTACCACGTTATTTTAAGACCATAGACTTCTTATAGGTTTTCTTGTAATCTATAGCTATAGAATTATTTTCTGTATTTTTTTCAAAATTTGAAGGTCAGCAGTTTCGGAGATAAAGGGGGGATGGTCAATTTCAGTCTATTTTCTTAAATAACTTTAAAACAGTTTATTTTAACATTATAAAAAAATATGTTTGAGACCCTCAATGTAAGCCCTTTTATATATCGCACGGTACAGTTTGCAAATATTTTTTTTTCTTATTTGCCCCCCAAAATCAACCCCCATATTCAAAATTCATTAATTTACATTACACGTCCGTGTTTGGGTCACAGAAATACATAAGTGTATCAAATTTCAACTTAATCGGTCCATTAGATTCGGAGAAAATTGACTGTGACATACGGACAGATAGACAGACTCATGAGTGATCCTATAAGGGTTCCATTTTTTCCTTTTGAGGTACGGAACCCTAAAAAAGATATAATATTTGAAGTCAGTCGTGAAAGTGCAAGTACGCGTTTGGTTAGTCACAAAGTTATTAAACTGGGTCATCGCAAAAACACCTCATAGTTACAGGAAAAGTAATAATAGCCGCCATATTGACCCCAAACTACGTAACAATGTCGACACCTACACAATACACTTCTCATATGGGTCAATATAAGAATTGTCTCCCGCTGTTTTCCTAGCCCTTCTTACATGCGTGCGAACACACCTGACGTGACAAAATGAATGTTCATAACACTGTCTGCGAGCGAATACCGACTGTAGCTCTGATAAGCGATATATTTAGCGGCTCTTCTAAATTCAGTTGTCGCTTGCTGAAGAGATATTATTAAGAGAAAATAATAACTCGGTTATTAACAATATACATTCATTTATTTTGTAGTCCATGAAGGAACTTTTTAAGGGAGAGTTGGCTAGTATGTCTTAACCTATGGTGAACAGACTTGGTCTTTGACTAACATCCAGAAGTCCAAACTCAAGCTCTGCCAAGCAATAGAGCGCAGTATACTAGATGTTAAATAAACGGATCGTGTTCAAAACACAATACTGCGCTCCAATACAAAGATGATGCGTTGATGTGGGTCAAATGGCTGCCTAACTTAAACGGGACTGGGCAAGTCATGTTTGCCGCATGCCCGACCAATTGTGGGCCCTGATAGTACAGAACTGGTGCCCTGAGACAGTGAGGCGGGGCCGCGGCAGGCCACGTAGGAGATGGTGGTATGAACTGGATAGATTCCGCCAAAACGGGAAGGAGGATGCGCGGGCTCGCGAGCGGTGGAGGAAGGCAAAGGCCTCCCCTCCAAAAAGGATCTATCCCTCTCCTGGACAAAGGTCCAGGAGAGAGAGAGATCAGGCTAAAAAAAATATTAGATCTCATTTTGGTGGGGGCTCCTGGTTAAATATTAACAGCTGCACGAGCCGATCGATGGTTAAGCTACGCTTGCCACGCTCAGTTCGTGGATGGTTCACCATTAGGAATGGGTTGAACGTGGTTTGAACTGAATACGAACTTCGGCCGAACATTCGGTGAAAATGAAAAGTTTGGCCGAAATTCGGCCCAACTTTGGTTATTTTCACTAGGCAATGTATACGAACAAAAACGTAACAAACTCCTGCCAGATAAAGCACTGTGGTGTTTTTGCACCATAACTTGGCTGTGGTAAATTTTAAATATCAGGGTAATAAGATTTAATTTACCTATCACTTTTATTAAAATTAAAAATAGTGATTTTTGGCGACAATTACATTTTTAGAAGTCTATATTCTGATATTGTTTTAGATACTTACATTTTACATACAGTTAAATAAGTAATAACAAAATTTTATTTTAAGATTTATTTATTGTTAAACTATTTATTTATTTGCTTCACCAACAATTGTTTACACTAACATCATGAGCATAAAAATAACATGTTAAAAACTTCGAACAGTGTAACAATTACTTAAAGGTGCCATATGAACTAAATAATAATTACTTAATTTAGTTCATATGGCACCTTTAATAATTGTACATGTACAGTTTACAAGCCATCTTAAAACTAAAGAAAAATATGTGGCCTATGTATAAATAAAGAATTAGTTTTGTAATATTGCAAAAATTAAATAAAAACAAATTTAATGAATGCTTTACAACAACTCTGATATACAACTCAAGATTTTAGATTTCTGCGTAGTCTGAGAATCAAATTATGACTAGATTACCTACATGGCAACTAAGGTACTTGGCGCCCAAAAATACACAGGCGTGTCTTTTTACTGCTAAAAAGAGTCGTTTCGCCCAACTCCCACTTTTCGGGGTACATCTGTTCCTGTAACTTAGGCCTGGAGCTAGGCATGTAGTTGACATCTGGTCTCAACTTCGGCGGCACCATCAAGTACAAGGCCCAAACTGCGGCCAAGAAACTGGGCATCCTAAATAGGGTGAAGCGATACCTTACGCCTGGACAGCTTTTAACCCTTTACAGGGCACACGTCGAATCGAACCCGTTTTTTTTACAAAAAAACACACCCGTTTTTATTGCACTAACCGATAGTGTACGAGTATAGTGTAGAGAGCAAATAGAGAGAGAGAGCAAACCCATCTCGAATAAAAAAAAAAGGGTTGATGACAAGGATCAAATACTGCATAGGAATTGTGTAAGATCAAAGGAAGTGTTAGTTTTTGCAATTTTTATGTTTCATAGATTACGAAAAATTAAAAAAAAATGCCATTTCGTTTGATTTGTCACATTATATTTCTTTATAGCATTTGCTACACTATCGGTCAGTACAATTAAATAGGGTGCTGTTAATAAGCAACAGCAATAGGGCGCAATAGGTGTTGTATTAGGGTGCTTCTGAAGTCGGTGTCTTCAATTCTTCAATGCACCTGTGCTTGGCATCGACTTTAGAAGCTGTTAATTTTTTTATGAAAGGGAAAGGAATTTTTTTGTTTTTTAGGATTTTGTAGTCGGTTTTTACTTTTTATAAAGTGAATTTTTTGAGTAGAAGATGGTCCCAAAAATCGTCCCATAAGGTTTAGGCGCGATACGAAATAATTTTTTATAAGTTTTTTTTTACAACTTTATTTTCGCCTTTGGGTGCGGCCACTGACTTTCACGTTCATGGCTTTTGAATATTAAACAACTACTAGAAATGAAATTTATTAGGTACAAAATTGGTTGCAAAAATCGAGCAGTACCTCCCCTATTATGGGATAATCTACTCGTAAATGGAAAATTCCAGCCAGTCCCTACATAAGCCTACTTTGCAATATCATACATTAACATAGCCGTTTTATTTATTGGTCATAATATTCCAGCCTAGAATTGGCTATAAACATAATATCTCCGGGGATACAAGGCTGAGCTTATCATGTAGACTCCCGTTTGTCATTACATCAATATTAAGAACATTTAATCCGGTGCAACAATGTCTAAGTTAGTTATTAGATAGTAAAAGGTTAATATGATCCAACGTTGAACATTGCAAGACCTTTTATTGTGTAGGAATAAGAGAAGTAATTCCTAGAAAAACTATAGACATTGTTACTTAGAAAACTTTTAATATCTTGAGGTAATGTGTAAGCAACAGACGATCGACATCGTATTTTATGTCGATCGCCACTGTGGGTCGTTTTTGTCGAGCGATAAATCAATCAATTTAAACCTGGGTACTATCGATCGATTAATATCTTTTCTATAATCGGGCAGACTTGTAGGCATCTATAGAAACAATGAAATAACTACTGGCCGCACCCACAGAAGGTTGATTCCACAAACCATAACCTTTTTTTTTTTTTTTTTTTTTTTTTGTTTTTTTTTTTTGTGGATGGGAAATCATCAAATAACTTCTCCCGCTCTGGGTGGAGCGGGAGGGCGTGTCAGACTTTTACTGACTAAAACCCACCCGTGTTCCTTCAGTTGCCTATGCCAGGGCCACGGTATCTTTTTCAAACAACCCGCGACCCCAGCGGCATTGGCCCTATTGGACCCCATCTTTTGCTGACATCTCTTTGAGGCGCGCGTGGAACACAACGCGCCGTCGACCCGGGCCTGGTCCTCACCGGACGGCGAGCTACCCACTACTCACCGTCCGCAAGCCCGCGCCTACGGTGGCCGGGAATCGGCTATCAATTCCCGCCGCCCAGGGCGTCTCCTGCGGCGACTGAGGGCGTGAGGCTGCCTCTCCCTCACGCGTTCCGCCTCCTCCTTCGCGAGCATTACCGCTTCGCAGAAGGAGGTGACGGCCTCCCATGCACTCTCGCTCCGCACCATGGCCTGGACCAGGCTCGGACGCGAGAGATCGCCGCCGCCGATCGCCTCCGTGAGAACACGGCGGTGCTCTGCCCAAGCCGGGCAGACCTCCACTGTATGCTCCACCGTGTCCTCTGGGCGATCCACACAATGGTGACACCCGGGCGTTTCCTCCCGCCTTATGCGAAACAGGAACCTTCCGAAACAACCGTGTCCGGTGAGGACCTGCGTCAGGCGGAAGGTGAGGACGCCGTGGCGCCTCTCTAACCACTCCTCAAAGAGGGGACTTATCGCCGCAATTGTGGCGTGCCCAGCGCTGGGCTGCGACAGTCGCACTCTCCATGTCGCCATGAGATCCCGCCGGAGTTCTGTCCGCTGTACCGTGATTTCTCGCGGCAGCGGAGTTACGCCCCGGCGTTTTGCCTCCTCGCGCCACTCCCACACGTGCGCGAGGACTTTCGCCTCCAGATCCCACGGCGGCAATCCGGCAAGGAGGCTCGCCGCCTCACCGGAGACCGTGCGGTAACCCCGGACTAGCCGAATGGCCATGACCCTCTGGGACGCGTTCAACCGGCGGACTGGCCGCAGCCTCAGGGAACGCGCCCACACCGGTGCCCCGTAAAGGGCCATGGACCGCACGACCCCCGCGTAAAGCCTCCGGCAGGAGGCGTTTGGACCACCTAGATTGGGCAGGAGCCGCTTCAAGGCAGCCCCAGCCCGCTCCAGTCTGGGAGCCAAACGTCGGAAATGCTCCACGAAGTTCCACCGGCTGTCGAGGACGAGTCCCAGGTACTTCATCGTCGACTCGACTCCGATGCGAACCCCTCCTACCGTTATTTGGGAACCCGACGGTGGCGCATTCCGAGGACCATGAAAACACATGGCCTCGGACTTGTGCAGGGCCACCTCGAGTCCCAACTGCCGGATCCTCTCAACGACTATCGCAACCCCGCGTGTCGCTAATTCAGCCGCCGCCTGGTGCGACCTCCCCTGCGCCAGGACCAGCGTGTCGTCAGCGTAACATACTACGCTGACGCCGCTAGGGAGGTCGGCGCGCAGCACCCAGTCGTACCCGATGTCCCACAAATGCGGCCCCAGGACCGATCCCTGTGGGACACCGCACGACATCTCTCGCCGGTTCCACTCTCCCTGATGACCGGGGTAGATGACGGCCCTATCCGTCAAATAGGCCTCAACCACTCGACAGAGGTAGGTCGGCATCCGGTGATACCGGAGTGCCTCCCTGATGCAACTCCAGGGCAGGGTATTGAAGGCGTTGGCGATGTCTAGAGACACCGCCAAGACGACCCCACCCCGGGCCACAGCATCCCCCGTCGTGAGGGCTCGCACGCGCATGATGGCGTCCACCGTAGAGCGCCCCCTGCGGAAACCAAACTGGCTCTCCGCCAAATCCGGCCCCTCCTGCACCAGCCACCCGACGAGGCGGTCTGCAATAACTCTTTCAAAGAGCTTGCCCACCTCGTCGAGCAGCACGATGGGTCGGTAAGCGGACGGAGAGTCCGCAGGGCGCCCCGGCTTCTTAATGAGGACCAGTTTCCCCGTCTTCCAACGAAGTGGGAACTGGCCCCTCTCCAAGCATGCGCTTAGGAGCCCCCCTAGTCGAGGCCCGAGAGCCCCAAAGGCCAGAACCCAGGCTCTTCCAGGTAAGCCGTCGGGTCCTGGGGCGGCATTTTTGGCACTCAGCCTACGTACCGCCGCTCTCAACTCTACCTCGGTCACTTCCGGAGCATCGTCGTCGTCGTCGGTGATGTGGTCCGCAATGGGCACCGCAGGAAGCGGAGCCATGGGCGGGGGAGTATGTTCCCCTCGCGAAGGGAACAGAGCGCTCACCACGTCCTCCACGAGCTGGGGCCGGAGACTCTGCGTCAGCGGGGGCGCCCATGGGCGGAGTTTATTCCGCACCATTTTATAAGGGCGTCCCCATGGGTCCCTGTTTAGAGTCTCCAGCGACTCCTCGCGAGCCAGATCCCTGGCCCGCAAGATCTCCGCTCGGAGGGCGGTCTTCGCCGCTCTGTACCCCTCGTACAGCTCCGCCTGAATGGCTTCCGTATCCGGAGGGCGGATACGGAGCCTGCGGTGCCTGGTGTACCGGTGCCGCGCAGCAACGCACGCCTCGCGCAGAGCCGCCAGCTCCGGCGACCACCAATACACCTGGCGCCAGGCGCGACCGGGCTGGACCCGGGGCATTGCCACGTCACATATTTCGGACATGGCCTCCCGGAACCACTCCGCCTCGTCGTTGATGTCGGCAGGCCTGTCCGGTGGTGACACCCAGGCCTGCACGATCGAGGCTTCCAGGAGGAGCTCCCGGTCCAGCTTCTTCAGCGCCCACCGCGGACCACTCGGGGCCTGTCGGACCGGCGCGCTCGAGGTCTGGGCGGAGACATCAAACCGGATGTACCGGTGGTCGGAGTAGGTCTCCACCCCCTCTATGACGCGCCAGTCAACAACATGTGGCAACAGAGCGGGGCTGGCGAACGAAATGTCCACCACTGATTCGCCCCGCATCCGCACACACGTGGGGACAGAACCCCGGTTTAGAATGACCAGGCCTGTCTCCAGAGCCCAGTCCTCCACCATCCTGCCCCGTGTGTCCGTATACCGGGAACCCCAAGCCACATTCTTGGCGTTGAAGTCCCCGAGGACGAGCACGGGAAGGGAACGAAACCCGACGACGACGTTTTTCAACTCCGCAAGGGAGTTGTGGAACTCGGCGAGAGTTCGGTTCGGGGAGAAGTATACCCCTACCACGACAATCCCCCCGAACCGTGCTGCAACGCAACCCTGTCCCCTCTTGACGGCTTCGAGGGACAGGGTACCGGCGGCGGCCGACGAAATGAGGGTCACTGAGCCGCTCAGGTCCTCCACCCAGTAATCACTGGGCGGGACAAAGTACGGCTCAGCGACCACGGCGATGTTAATCGACCACTGCGCCATGCTCTGGAGCAACAGATCCTGAGCGGCGACGCAGTGGTTGATGTTCGCCTGGAGGAGGCGTAATGGGGCCATTACTGGCACTCCATATTAGCCCCCCCCTGAGCCTCCTGTGAGGGCTCTGCCGCAGTGAGTACGGCGGCGACGGCAGTGGAGGCGGCAGCGACGGCGGCCGTGGCGGCGGCTGCGGCCGTGACGGCGGTAGCGGAGGCGGAGGGCTTGCCCCTGCCCCGGGCTTTGGTGGGTGGACCACAGCCCTTGCTTCCAGCCCGGTGATCGGCCGGCTTGCCAGCTGCCGCACATAGATAGCAGTGCGGCGTGGCATTGCACGAGCCGGCCTTGTGACCGGGCTGACCACAACGGAAGCAGTGACTGCTGCGATCCACCTCCGAGGTGCATTTTGCCCCCACGTGGTTGCCCACTTGGCAACGGAAGCACCTCAGAGGTCTGGGTTCCAGCAGTTTCACCCGCGTGGAATCCCAGCCCACCTGGAACCTTCGGCCCTCCCCAACTATTTTGTGGGCCGCCGATACGGGGCAGCTCACCGTAACGGCTCGCATCCCCGTGAGGTCAGGACGGATGGTGCCTACCTTCACCTGTTCGAAGGCACACCCCCCAGTCTTGACCACGGCGGCCACCACCTCTCGCTCCGTCACGGAGTCGTCCAGACCCAGGATGCGCAAGTCAACGCACTTGGCGGGTCTGGACACTCGGGCCTCGTCCGCATTTAAGGACGCCCTGAGCCTTTCGGCCAGAGCGTCAGCGGTCGGGCCACTGGCCGCACCGGGGATCTCGAGCATCCGAGCCCCAGTCGCAGTGACCCTTACCCGCAAGCCCTCGGTAACACCGATCTCCTCCAGGTTCACCGCCGCCCTCGCCTTGGCGAGCACGTCGCGGTAGGACACGCCCTTCTTCTCCGCCTCCGGCTGTAGTGTGATCACTACAGCTGCGGACTTTGGGGCACGTAACCTCGCCGCGACGCTTCGCTCTTGGCCGACCTTGCCGCCTTGCCCTCCTTCCTCTTCTCCCCAGCTACCTGCCATTCGGCGTCAGCCGGAGGAGATTTGGGAGGCGGGGGCAGCCGCTTCGTCACCGCCACAGCTGGGGCCCTCTCAGGCGCCTTCGCAGCCGCCTTCGCGGGCGCCTTCGCAGGCGCCGTCGCAGGCGCCTTCGCAGCCTCGGCCCCGCCCTTAGCCTGCCCTGCCGACCCTGGTTTGGCCGTGGCAGCCATGGCGGCATACGAAGCCGCCTTTGGCTGGCCCGAGGCCGCCGGTCGGCCTAGCGGGGGCCGCAGGACGATTCCCTCAAGGACCGAGAACCGGTTGCTAAGGGAAGCCAACTCCTTCCGCACCAAGGCCAGAACTCGGTCCTCTGCAGGCCCGAGGCCGCCTTGCCCCTGCTGTACCCCCTCCTGAGCGCCGGCTCCGCGGAGCCTGGCCAGGTCTGCTCGGAGCTCCTCATTCTCCTTTCGGAGAAGCTCCATGGCGGCTGTCAAGCGGGCGACCTCCGCCCGCATTTCGGACATTCCGTCCGACGGAGGCCCTTGGAGTAGAGCCTCCGCTGCCGCCATAATGGAGGCCTTGGCTGCGGGTATGGCCTTGTCTTTAGATGACTGCTTCTTCTTCAAGGCCACACCCTTGACTGCAGCGGCCACGACCTCCTCAAACCTGGCCCGGTCCGAATTGGAGCCACCAGCGGCGTCCGACTCATCGCCAGACGCCTCCACGGCGCTCCCCTCGGCCGACCCGGCTGAGCCGTCCTCTTGTGCGGCGTTTACCCGGCTCTTGCTCTTCCGGCCTAGGCCCCGGCGAGCATATTTTGGAGCCGATTTAACTCCGCCGTCCGAGGAAGACTCCTGGGCATCTCCCGGATTTAGGGTCCGCTTCAGGAAAGCATTTTTCCTTCCAGCGGCCCCCACCACTACGCACTCTGGGCTCTTAAAAATGCCCCTCGCGCCCTTCACTCCCGATGCGGCGTCGGACTCCGACCCCGCATCACTCCTCTCCCTCTCCTCTTCTCGTCCATTGTTTCTAGTTGGTTCCATATTTGTTCCCACGAGTAAAAACTTTATCACTGGCTCAAAACTGTGGTTCGCACTAGAGATTAATTTAGCTACCCATTAATCAAGCTACCAACCTCCCTCACGGTGCGCCGCCGCTTGAAGGTTTGGGGTAATTTTTTTATAGAGGTTTTTTTCCTCGCGGTCCGGGCGGTTAAGCCAAGACCCTCGACCCCCGTCAAAAGTCAGAGACATGACCTTGAACAATCTTCGGGGCTACGAGACTAACGGTGGCAGAAGGAAATGACTTCCTCCTGCCTGCCCGGCGGCAGGGTTAGTGCACACCGAGCCCGCTCTTACTCCGCCGCTGTGCGTCTCTGCTTAGAGCAGAGGGACACACGTTGGAGCGTACCTCCGACAGGATATTGGCATACGGGCAACAAAACCCCTTAGGCACACGTGCCTAAGGGGAACCATTGCCCGCACCCCAGGGTGCACCGTCCCGGAGACTGGCCTTTCCCCCGGACGTATCCGTAAGGGAACTCCAGCCCACGGGCACTCGGGGAGGTTTCCTGTCCACGCACCCCACAAACCATAACCTACCATAACCTTCACAAAAAAAGACCTATAACCCAAAAAGGTTAAAAAAACCATTTCATTCCTATCTACTTCCAATTTCATATACTAAACACAAATCTCGGTTATAAATCTCTCTTTGATAGAGTACAGCTATAAAATTACGCACAACGATCAATGCCTGTTAATCTAACAGGTTGCACGCAATTCTGGTTGCTTTACGTCATTCAAAGCATTGGACCGTGGATATTTGGAGTGACGGAGCAGTGACGTCATGCATCAATGGGCAACACCAGAGGTCCAGTTTGTTCGATCATGGAAAATTGTTGGGTCTTGTGGATTTAGGTGGTGTTCGGGTTGATATGGATGGACAGGGTTTCGGGAATTTGATTGTCTCTGGACATAAACGTTAGGCTTTTACGTTAAAAGTTATTTTTGGCTGGAGTCAATACATGGAGCAGCCAAAATGTATATTTTCAATAAAATTTTCGTCAAGGCATCGTTAACTATTCGACAAATATGTTTTGACGCATATTTTTTAACTAATCTAGTACGCAGATATTTAAATTTAAATTCATCATAATAGGTGAACAATATAAAACGGTCTATCAGTTTAACCTAACCGCAAATGAAACGTCCTCTCGTCACCTCTGGCATGAAAAATAATAATTAAGCTTTTAAGCAAGCGAGACCAGACTTAGAAAAACACAGTCTCGACACTTAAAAATAGTAAACAAGAAAAAGTTGAGAAATAATCACATTAAATCGAAGCATTGAAAGTTTCCATCAACAAAAGGGAATAAAGCTCAAAAGAAACGCTATTATTAGTCAAAAGACGGCTAAAAAAGTTTTAATGTTGGTGACAGTCACAATAGGCGATGATTTGATCCTTAAATTCTCGGAGGTGCTAAATGAAATGAGTGATGATATTTAGAAAATACGTTTTATAATGTGACTTAAATTGTAAAATTTGTTTTGGAAACGTTAAGATGATATACTGCTTATCATGCCTAAGAAGTTCGTTACAAATATTTGTGAGATATTTTTTTATTTATTTAATTATCTACATATTGTAAAAGCTAACAGTCTTAGAATACAAGTACAAGTATACAGTATTTTAGATTAAACGAGGAACATATTGAGAGAGGGTATTTAGTATTCAATTCTCGTCCCAAATATGTAAAAAAACCCTTAATTTGTGACGTAATTGTCCAATAAAATACATTAGTCATGAACACTGAGCGCGCAAGTGAACTAGTAAATAGTAAAGTAATCACGCGGCAAAACACGTGCCTATTCTGCCGAAAAGGAAGCACGTCGTGCGCAAACCCCGCCCCTTTCCTTTGTGTTGTCTACGATGCATTGACAGGCCACACTCCTGCGCTGACTGGGACCGCAGTCTATGCGAGTGCGCCGCTATTTCCGCATGTCTATTTGCGCTTCAGCGTATCGCTTAAACACCCCGCTTACTTCGCGATAAATGTGTCCTGCAACCGTGTTGTTCAATAAAAAAAAAAAATGACGTCTTATCAATATTCCAATAAAGAATATTGGGATATGGTTCGTGCCTATGCGTTATCTAATGATAGCGTGCGAGGAGCCACTAATTTGTGTCCACAAGAGAGTACTCGAAATGCTGCAAGACGGTTCGGTGTATCGCATTGGATTGTGTGGAAGCTGGTGCATGAAGAAGGAATGCACCCACACCATTTTAGACCCGTTCAAGAACTCGGGGTCAACGACCACGAACCACGGGTGAAATTTAGCCACTGGTTTTTGTCTAATTTAGACAAAAACATTTTATTTACAGATGAACATACACGAATGATGATATTTAATGTGCATAATGAACATTGGTGGATCCCTAGTTCTGCAATCGCTAGCGCAAGGGTGCATACACGTTGCAAGACTTTTTGCGAAATTTTTGGTATGGTTCTGTCTGTTATTTATCAGTGTTTTTTTTTTTTTTTTGTTCACTACTTACTTACATGATACTAACAAAAATTGTTAGTATCATGTAATTTTCATCGTCGCATCGCAAAGAATATAGGAGTTATGTAGTTTTTCCAATGAAAACTCTACTAAACAGGGATGTTGTGAAGAAACCATAATTTTGGCAGTTCTGAGGGTACTTTATAAAAGATCTCCTCAATAATAAGTGCCTCCACTTACTTACTGGCCTCGAAAGCTAAATAATATTCCTTACAAACTACGCAATCGTACCTTTTAAGCATAGACTCCAAAGTCCTTTCATTTCATTTGCAGGCAAAATTTTGCCAAATCTTTCGCCCTTAGCCAGATTAAATCACTTCAAACTTTTAATCCGTTTCCTTTCTGTTTCGAAGTGGGTAATGCCGCCGTATTTTGCGATACGCATAGCGCGATACGGTTTATCTGTGCCTTGTTGCTATCTTGACTTACCATTGTAACACGATTATAGTCGACATTTTCATTTATCACAAAAAAAAAATGTAAAGGAATACAATACAAAGCCAGTAATTTCGTTATACAAGCGGGGCCACTTCTTGGTAGGCGGCCGGGCCACTAACCTGACCGGTCACAGGGAGACCAAAGGTGCGTAGACACGGGGTACCGTCTAGCGCCCATGTGCAGATTTGGTCCCTGGGGTGGTCACGGCGTGCAATGTGTTCTGGTGCGTCGGCGATGGGGGCACTCCCCAGAGGAGGGTCCGGCAACGGACAGCCGCGGCGGGTTCGCGGTGAGTGCTAATGCGTGCCCGTGTTCCCTCCACAAGTGGCAGAGGACGACACCGTGAAGTTTTAGTGGGTTCTACACTATCTCCCCGTGGTAGTGTAGTAGGCATGAGCATTTCTCCACGCAAAAAAAAAAATACAAGGAAAAAGAGAGTAACAATTAATCGAAAGCTTTGTCCGAAGTGCTAGAGAAGAATAGATCAACTAAAACAAAATATATTTCTTTAAAATTGAACTTTATATCTTTAGTTGGTAGTATTTTGCTGTCATTATCAACGCAGTGGGTGAATGGCACATCATTATCAATGCTGATAATACCACTATAAGCTTCATTATAACTGTTTTCTTCGACCAACTTGTTTGCTTCTATTATGGGGCTTGATTTTTCTTCACCAATATTGAAAATTGTAATTTCAACTACGATAGAAACTACTAAAAAATCATTATTTGTACGTATGTATTCGATTTTTGGATAAGAATCGTACTACTAATTTCTCACATACCTAATATAATTAATTAATATTTATTAATTGCATTAATAAATCGTCTTCACATATAAGCTATATAATTAATGTAGGTACTTATAAAAAAAAATTAAAAACATTTTTAAAGAGTAAAGAGTAATGCTTGCCCATTATTCTCCAAACGAAACTACCTTTTGGAAGGGCGCAACTAGAATAAATTCTATTTGTTTCTTGTAAATTTTGACGTTCAAAGGTGTCTTTTACGTGCTTATTTGAAATAAATCATTTCAATTTGACTTAGATTTTGAATATTTATTTTAACATAATGTATATTAAGTTATGATCAATGGAAATCAAAACATGTTTTCTTCGCTTTGTTTCAATTTTGTTTCCATAGTAGGGTCTTGATCTTAGTCGTTACCGCATGTTTGTTATGTAAATCGAGTTTCGATGGCCCTTTCACTTCCTGCGCAGTTGATTTCTTCTTGTGACTGCGATTATTTTGGTTATATTCAATGGGTGGCACGATCTCCTGATGGTTTTGAGTCTTTAAACATTATATTGTTTTGAAATACCGATGAATATTTCATGATGCCTAATGATGTGAAATAAGCCTCATTGGTTTTAGCTACATTGTGCTCGAATAATTAACGGTTCTTTAATATTCATAATTTCCTGCCTATTCAATTTCCGTAGATTATGTGTGCTTAGACATCTTTGACTTTGAAGACAAGTCTGAATAAAACACAACGGGTGTCTCAATAAGAGTGCACTATTTAAACTTCGTGTATTTTTTTTTTCTCAACTCTGAAATTTCACAGTTGTCACCTATGATAGTTCCGATGATTAAAAATGGAGCGATATACAAAAGAAGAACGCATTATTTTTGTGAAAACTCATTACAAAATTTTTACCATAAAAGTTCTGATTAAGTATGGGATAAAATATCTGGCAAATGGCCCCGTTTTCGATGACTTTTTGACAAAGATGTGGTTTATGTCACCGATGACGCGTTGAATGTCGGCCTTGAGCTCAGGAATTGTTTCTGGTTTATTCGCATAAACCCGAGATTTCACAAGACCCCAAGAAAGAAATCGCACGGTGTTAAATCACATGATCTTGGTGATCAGTTAACATCAGAATTTAGTGAGATGATTTGGACTGAAATCGTTGCTGCAATAAATCGATGGTTTCATTCGTCGTGTGGTAGGTGGCGCCATCCTGCTGATACCACATGTCGTCCAGATCCATGCCATCCAGTTGAGGCCACAAGAACTCCGTTATCATGTTCCTGTAACGAGTGCGAGCGGTCCCAGATACCCCATTTTTGAAATGGGTTTGCACAATGATTTAACGCGTTCCTCTTTTATGTAGCCTCCATTTATAATAATCGGAACAATCATAGGTGACAGCTGTAAAATTTCAGAGTTGCCACTTCCACGGAAAAAAAATTACACGAAATTTAAAAAGTGCACTCTTATTGAGACACCCTTTATAACTACATTATTAAATATTTCCTCTCAAGTAATTATCACCTAACCACACTAGCCAACGTTCATTGAACAAATATATTTTACCGAAACAGAAAATAAACATTTCAGCATGTCAGAGATACAGAAACAATTACAAAACTATCAGAAATAACACGAAGGGCTGTAATTCCGTAATCTTCCCTGCTTCCATAACATAATTATTTTTCCTATTGTAGGAGTTATTAATACCTCATTTCGGAGTTCTGGGATTTTCCTGAAGGGGTACTGGCAATATTACACGGTACACCTTTTCTTTACATTTTGGATGAAGAAACCGAACACACATTTATACCATGTAAACATAAATAGTAAAAACCGGGCAAGTGCGTGTTGGGCCACGCACAATAGACAACGCGTTCCGTAGTTGGGATGAATTTATCCCAAGAGCAAACTTAACACTGTAGTCGTAAAACATGTTCTCCCATATATTCCAAATTTCCAACTGCAAATGTAAGTTTGTACGCACAATATTGAGATATTGACCATGTTATTTTAAGACCATACCTTATAGGTTTTCCTGTAATCTATAGGTACAGTCGCGACCAAAAGTCGATAAGCAAACTCACAAAGTAATAGCTTGGCGTTTAGTTTCACTTAAGTCCTTCTATTTCCAAGAACGTAAACATGCATAATTATTGTCGTCAACAACTGATTGTAGTTCATAATTTCAAAGTTATAACATGTGTAAAGATGACCTAGCGGTTAAGCGCGTGCAGATAGATGCGTGAATCAGTGAGCCGTGAGTTCAAATCTCACGCAGTACTTCACTTTTTGTAAGTTTTTACTTGATTGGAAGTAATGGGACAGAAATATAATCTAAATCATAGACTAGTTTTGAATAAACTCTGCTGACCCAGATACCCAGATATATATCTGGGTATTGACTTACTTGAATATCCTTTCTTTGTTATGTTATTATGAATTGACTAAGTGGGCCTACAACAAAAAATCCTATGAACGGTTACAAAAAAACTTCTTTTATCTAGTAGGAATGTAACGTCACAATTCTCTTAAGTTTGTTAATTTTATAAATAAGTAAATAAAACGAATAAACATTTTTATTACCATTCAGCACAACTTTTTTATTTCAACCATCCAACACCGAAAAGATAAATTAAAATCACAAAAATAGTTAAATAATAATACAATAACTAATATTTAACTTCTTATAAAAATAAATAATAAATGAACATAAACATCTAACAACTTTTTGCTTAAAATAGTACAAATATATTATTATGGTTCCAAAGAAACAAAAAACAGTCCCACATTAAGATTCGAACTCAGACTTCATTGATCGTGAAACCATTGCTTAGCCCAAACAGCTACCAGCACATGTTATGTTTATGCGAATTTTAGCAATGCAATGATAAGAACAGGTCGCCACTATGACGAGTATTCTAAATGCAACAGAAATATAATGTTATTTCGCGTAGTACGACGACATGCGACAATTCATTAGTGTGTGTTATCTGCGGAATGTTGAGTGAGACATCGCTCATACACGCACACGTACTGGTTCGTGCTCGCACAGTTCATAGCAATGTAATCCTTAGCACGCTTATGGACTTTTGAGCGTTTACTGTATATAACTATTTTCTGTATTTTTTTTTTCAAAATTTTAGGCTCAGTTTCGGAGACAAGAGAAAATGGTCAATTTATACCTATTTTCTTAAATAACTATAAAAGAAGTTATTACAAAATTATAAAAAATATATTTGAGACAGTTAGCTCCTTCATTTGATATGTCACACGGTACAGTTTGCAAATATATATATATTTTTTCTTATTTACCCCCAAAGATGACTTCCACGTTCAATATTCATTTATTTACGTTACACGTCCGTGTTTGGGTCATACAAATTCATATGTATACCAAATTTCAACCTAATCGGTCTACTAGATTCGGTGCAAATAGGCTGTGACAGACGGACAGACAGACAGACAAACCGATCCTATAAGGGTTCCGTTTTCCATTTGAGGTACGGAACCCTAAAAGTATCTAAACTAACACCTGTGTGGATAAATATGTGAATGTTAAAACAACATTAAGTAATGATTAGCGACGGATTAACCATACAATTTTGGCGTTGTAAAGTCTCCTAGCTTAAAGCAACATTTATAAATAAAGAAGAAATAGCAATAGAATCTCAACTAACGCCTATGTGGATAAATATGTGAATGATTTACACAATATAAAAGTTTTGAATAGAACTGAATGAAAGTGAATCAATTTGGTTGAATCATGTATTATTCCATTAGGCAATTTTCTTCAGAATCGGTATACTAAGAAGCTTATAGAATTTGTTTCGCATTTCATTTCGCCATTCGTTATAGAAAAGGTTGTCTTTTTCTTTGAATCTCTTCTAAGTAAACATGTTTTGGTGTAAGTTGCCTTTATGATAACCATCTGACTTAATGTCACAAAGAAATGTTCAAGGAAGGACGCGTTTACAACGAAAGATACTTAGTGTGTTTTGAAATAAGAAAAAAACAATTCGGTTTTCCAGATAAAGATATTTTATTTTGCAAATTATAACAGAGTGCATACAGGGAATATGTTCAACAATATTTTACGAGAAGGCATGCAAAATTTACAAAATTTTAAACTAATCTACCAAACTGTAACAGACAGAACAAAAGCAACACCAAATCAAACATTATTCTTATTTAAAAAAATAATATTAATAGTCTAAGTTTCAATTTTTTTTTTCACTCAAGCATTATGTTTGTATTTAGTATGCTTTGAATGTCAAAAAGCTTCAAACCTTTTTTTAAATAACGATAGCGGCAATTCTTTCCAACTTTTGGGTATTTCGGCATATACAGGGTGGCCGGACGAATAACGTCCAAAGATAAAATTATTTAGATGCCTTTTATTGCAGGATATCCGAATCACCCCCATGTATACGTATGTTCCGCGATTATTAGTAGTTTAGAAGATAGATTTTTTAAAATGATTTGTTTTTCATAATATTTACCTGACCTTGGTTTTGATTTTTTTTCTTTTTATTGGACGTTTGTGGATTTTTTTTTTGTGATAGTTCATTACCATAATGTCAAGGACCACCGTAAAAATTGTGGTTTATCTGGACCTTATGGATCATGACTGAAATTTTGTCGAGAGTTCAGAATTACTGCTCAAGCTTAATAACCACAAAAGTTCGACTCATGATAAGTGTTTCTAAAAACGTCTATGGACTGGTTTTTCAAATGCTTTTTGTTTTAGAAGGTTCTTATCAGTTTTTGGGAACACCTAAAAGCCGTTGCCGTTGTTTTTTTTTAATCATAAGTCAGACTTTTGTGGCTATTAAGCTTGAGCAGTAATTTTGAACTCTTTACTCAATTTCAGTCATATTTCATAAGGTCCAGGTAGCCACAATTTTTAAGGTGGTCCTTGACATCATGGTAATGTACAGACGCCAGCACATCAAGCTACTACAATCTGTCAAATTTATTTAATAGATTTGCAACTTTATCACTAAAGCATTAGGTTCAAGCTTGATTGGGAAAATTTGACAGTTTCGGGTAGCTTGACCTGCTGGTCTGTTCTATCACAAAAAAAATCCACAAACGTCCATTAGAAAGAAAAAAAAATGGAAACCGATTTCAGGTGAAAATTATGAAAAATAAGACAAAAAAACTATCTCCTAAACTACTGATAATAGAAAGAAAGAAAGAAAGAATAACATTTATTTGACACAGTTCGTGAAACACAAAATACAAATAAGAAATTAAAAAAAAATGTTTAATCACCAGTTTGTGCCTCACGGCTGCATCAAAAAGGTTCATTTCAGCATTAAGGGCCCCTTTTTCGAAATTTACGTTTCTAGATCGAGTTGTTTTCAGAGAAATCATCATATTTAAATCCGTAAAAAAATATATAGTACAGATACATCTTTGATCTAGTGACTTTTTTGGTTAAAAACACATTATTTAACATTTCGCTTGATAAAAAAAAATCTGAAGTAAAGTCGATTTTGAAAGTATTTTAAGTTTTATGAGACTTGGGAGAACGCAACTTTTATGAAAATTTAACATTTCATTTACTAATCGGGTTTGACAGGGATATTTTTGGATAAATTTAAAATACGGCACTTTTTTTTTTTAAATTAAATAAATACGTGAAAAACGGCTCGCGCGCACCGCGCCAGTGTCCTGCCGGACGTCATCGAGGGAGGACCTATGCAATTTTTGCTCGCGACCACATTATCGTCGCCGCAAGAAAAATAGTGTATCTGTAATGACTAATCTACACAGAGTAGCCAAGTCAGTATGACTGAAATTCTACATAGTCATACTGACTTTAATGGAAACATTCACCTTTACAAGGTGCATTCAAGGAGGTGTACCTATTAAAATTTGTGTTTTGTTTTTATTATTACATTTTATTATATAATATTTTAGAGGAGACTCGCGCCCAGGATTGAGGAATATATCGGTCGATGAAAATGAACCTGCATCTAGCACACGACCACTTTTTATTGAATTTAAATTTTTATGCTAGTGCTAGTATATTTTATTTTTTAACCGACTCCAAAAAGGTGGAGGTTCTCAATTCGTCTGTATTTTTTAACGACTTCAAAAAAAGGAGTTACTTGTATCAATTCGATACGTACGTATGTAATATTACTGGATCTGCGATCACATAAATATGATGATCTATTAGGGCTTCCAAGCAAATATACAAAATTTTATAGATGTATGTTTGTATGTATGTACTACATGATTCTACTACATGATTCTTTCTAAAGGTCTGATGATAACCAGGTAAGTGCTTATTGGTCCTCAGTAATGGAAATAGTTAATATGACCTGGCTTTCAAATTTTATCTAATTGAGCTCGGGTGCTACTACATGATACTTTCTGAAGGTCTGATAAGTCTGGTAAGTGCTTATTGGTCCTAAGTAATGGAAATAGTTAGAATGGCCTAGCTTTCAAAATTTATCTAATTGAGCACGGGTGCTACTACATGATACTTTCTGTAGGTCTGATGATGACCAGGTAAGTGCTTATTGGTCCTCAGTAATGGAAATAGTTAGGATGACGTAGCTTTCAACATTTGTCTAATTGAACACGGGTGCTACTACATGATACTTTCTGAAGGTCTGATGATGACCAGGTAAGTACTTATCGGTTCTCAATAACGAAAATAGTTAGGATGACCCAGCTTTCAACATTTATCTAATATCTACCTGGTCATCATCAGACCTTCAGAAAATATCATGTAGTAGCACCCATGCTCAATTAGACACGTTTTGAAAGCTAGGTCATCCAAACTATTTCCATTACTGAGGACTAATAAGCACTTACCTGGTGATCTTCCATTATCTTGAATACTATGAAACTTACACTGTGCCCTAAGTTGGAGTAAATGTAAGCCAACAAAAAAAGAATGGTCACGATCCGATTAATAGTTTCGGAGATATGCGTGGACAAACATACATACATACAAACATACATCTATAAAATTTTGTATATTTGCTTGGAAGCCCTATTAGATCATCATATGTGAATATCTCGCAAATCCAATAATATTACATACATACGTATCGAATTGATAACTCCTTTTTTTGATGTCGTTAAAAATAACTTTAATTTCGGAAGTCGGTGGCATAACACGAAAATACAAAACCAAAGACACCGAGTTCCGAAATTAAAGTTATTTTTCACTTTGTAGTGTTTTGTTTTGGAAGTCGGTTTTAATTTTGCTAAAAAAAAATATTATTTTATTATATTATAATAAATCATATTTGTTTTTCATTATAGTACTCACCAAATCTTCTAAAACCATTCTTTAAATTCTATAGAATGATCATCGCCTGCCAGTCATGCATTCATAACAATATAAGTGTATTAGTGTTTACAGTCAATAGTGCAGTGGACAGTACATCAAGCTATACGTTTTTGTTGCAAACTAGCTCTTATCACCAGCACGCCAATAATATTTGAATTACTGATTTATTTATACTGTGGCGTGCTCGCCCGCCGCCATAGGTCACCGGAGTTCATATCGCGACGGCTCCTGTGCAACGCGGACGCAAGCCGTCTCGGTGCGTAAAATGCCTAAACTTTCGGAATAAGGGGCCCTTAATGCCAGACAGATGCTGTCTGACGCTGGTTTTCTAATGAACCTTTAGGGACAAGTGACGGGGAGTACACACAGTTTCAGCATACTTAAGACATAATATTTTAGTACGCTAGGTTCGCATTGACGTGTTTGCGGATACCAGCCCGTGTTACCTATTACCTACATAATATTTATATTTATACTTAAATCAATAAATAAATAAACTAAGTGGGTTCTTTGTGAATAAAAAAAAAATCTAATAGTTATATATACTTAATAATAATTTGATAATAAAAACTAAGATACAAAACAATAATAAATACTTTAGTTTTGGAGTCCTGTAATCGCGAAACATACATGGGGTTGATTCAACAGGCCAGCTGGCGTGGTTGGTTAAGATACCGCCTATCATGTCGCAAGTCGTGGGTTCGATTCCCACCCAGGACAAACATTTGTGTGCATGAACATGCCTCTTTGTCCCGAGTCTGGGTTTAATTATCTATATAAGTAAAAAGTAGTGTATGTAGTTTATCAGTTATTTGGTTTCCATAGTACAAGCTCTGCTTAGTTTGGGATCAGATGACCGTGTGTGAAACGTTCCGGGATAATATTATATTAAAAATCATCTAAATTTTATCTTTGGACGTCATTCGTTCGGCCATCCTGTATGACCGGGGCCATGCAGTAGACACTTTTGCGTATTAGTGCTGTCTTAGCGGGCTGATGACATAGTAGGGTATTGTCACGTCTATTACATGAAAATGCATCGGCAAGACGTTAAGAAAGATTTGGGTTTGACTTAACAAACACAGCTACTTCTGGTGTGGTGTGGTGTGAACATGGTAGTGTTCGTATGTATACTGTTTAAAGTATGGCATGCAACTATCGGTAGTTTTAAGCTTAAATATCGCCCGTATGCATAGTTTCTTTCTTTTTCGGTTGACTAACCCCAAAATATTATTCCATATCGTAGGTGGGATTCTGTTATACCGTAGTAATCAGTAAAAGCGTATCCGTATATATTATTGACGATAACGTATGTAAAGAATAAGTGAGATGGGCCGATAATATTCCATTAGTTTTCTGTTTTCCTTCTTAAACAGTGGCTTTATAATTGATGTTTTCAGGCATCTGGGTAGATACCGGCTCTCCAGTTGATCGGTATTTCTTTTTTTAGGGTTCCGTACCGAAAGGGTGCCAACGGGACCTCATTATTAAGGCTCCGCTGCCCGTCCGTACATCTGACACAGGGCTGTATATTTTGAACCGTAATAGATAGACGTTTGAAATTTCCACAGAGTAACTATGGCAACAAATAATACAACTAAAATAAAGTTAAAAATTCAAGGCGTCATACAAGAATCGATTTTTTTTTATGTGTAGTGTTATATATTGTAAGATGGTACGGAACCCTTCGTGTGCGGGTTCGACTCCTATTGGCTGCTTTTTTATGTGTTAAAAATAGCAGTAGAACGGTTTGATTGAATTTGCACGTTTCTCGTTCCAGTCTTGTTTCTTTTTTCTAAGCTCAGGTAACAACACCCTGTATTTTATTTCAGACTACAGACCTTCAGAAAAAGTTTTTTCATTCCGCTAACACATTTCTCCTTACAAAAATCCAAGCATTTCTAAAGTAACCAAGATTTTATTACCCAGCCTCGTTGCGAGAAATAAAACATATTAGCCACAAGACAACTGGCACTGCCGTAAAAACCTTTCCTGTGTACGGTGACCATATTTTCGTGAAAGTCCAGATGTCTATTATAGTAATAATATCCTGGGACATTTCACACACGGTCATCTGATCCCAAACTAAGCAGAGCTTGTACTATGGAAACCAGATAACCGATATACTACATACACTACTTTTTTTTTTCTAAATACATACTTATATAGATAATTACACCCAGACTCAGGACGAACAGACATGTTCATGCACACAAATGTTTGTCCTGGATGGGAATCGAACCCACGACCTGCGGCATGATAGGTGGTATCTTAACCTACCACGCCAACTGGCCTGTCCTTTTATACGTTCCAGACGAAATGGGTATTTGGTCTGGAATATTCTCTGACAATGCTGTTTGAGGGAACATTCCTTATTGATGAAAATCTGGATTATTTGTTAAGGTATAAATTAATGTTACGGATATATCGATTTTCGTAGGATTCAAATTTCATCATTGGTAAATGAACCAGAAAGATCACCTATTTTTTTATGGTAGTCTTCTCATCAACTGTGAATGCCTTTGTACCAGAATAAACTAAATACCTACAGTAGGTGAAAGTGATTTTAACATCAAAGACTCAAGATCTGTTATAGTCGGATTGTTTTCATATGGCAGAATATCCAATAGTGGTAACCAGGGACGAATCAAACAGGTTAAACATGGAATATAAACGGTTTTCTTTCGATCAACAAAGGTTTAAAAAAAATAGAACTCCAAGAACTTCAAATAGGTCACTCCATTTCTAGACCAAAAAAAAAAAACTAGAATTTGTACACTATCCTACTTGGTAACCCTACACACACAAAATGTTCCACGTAAAAAACATTGCAAGTACCCACTAATACTCCTTGGACGAGTTTTGAGGCGGTCGTATTAGGCCTGTATTTTTTATTTACGAATACAGGGACGTTGGAACTTCTTGAATCGTCTGGTAATCGTTGGGGCTATCTAAAGTGATCCCTAACGAGCTTTGGGCCAAGTTAAGAAAGATACACATTTGATACGTTTTGTTTTTCAGTTTACTTTGGAGTTTGTTAAGATTTGGAGGATATTTGACGAGGAGATTAGGTATAAATAACAACCACGTCGAGATTATTATCTAGCCTAATGGTCAGCTGCAAACTGTTGGTTTCCATCTGATCACACTGACACTGACAGTTTGAACTTAAGGGAGAGGCTAGACAGACAGAGAGTGATTTGTGAAAATTGTTGTGAAATAGTAACAAGATTGCTGTATCAAAGGTTAAAACTAAAAAAGATAAATCTTAGTTTTACATTTGCAAAGCAATAAATCTAGAGCCCCGTTTTTTAATGCAAGGAATTGCTGAAGTCACGAAAAACATTCCATTGTGTATTTTATAAATTTTCATTATTTTGTTTCATTACAAAAAAGTTATTCTTTAAAATCTGGTTCAGTATTTTCAAAGGCATTCTTAACGCAAATTCCAACGAAGAAATACCAACCAATCAACAAATCTTGTGAGTCTACGAGTACCTTTCCAACCGCCGTACAACCTTTTCAAACTGTTGATCAGTTAAGCCCTTTGTCCTTGAAGCCTATAAGAAATCCTTTGCATGTATTCCAGATGTGGATCGTGTATACCTACACGTCTTTTTTACAAGGATCTCACCAAAAGCTGGCTCATAGAAATCAACGCTACCTATTTTTTTTTAAGAGATATTATATAGATTGTGTAGATAGAGACTGCCGTTTTATTACTTTTTAGCTATTGCCCGCGGCTTCACCCGCGTGTATATAATAGGTTGGGGAAAAAGTTTCTTCGCATTTTTTAAGAAAATTCAAAACATTTTTTAATATAGTTTATTTACATTTAACTAAAGTATGTAGGTACCATTTTGTTCGATAACTTTTTGCCATCTTGTAGGTAGGGACATGATCCCAAAATGGTGCGGGATAAACTCCGTCCATGGGCGCCCCCGCTGACGCAGAGTCTCCGGCCCCAGCTCGTGGAGGACGTGGTGAGCGCTCTGTTCCCTTCGCGAGCGGAACATACTCCCCCGCCCATGGCTCCGCTTCCTGCGGTGCCCGTTGCGGACCACATCACCGACGACGACGACGATGCTCCGGAAGTGACCGAGGTAGAGTTGAGAGCGGCGGTACGTAGGCTGAGTGCCAAAAATGCCGCCCCAGGACCCGACGGCTTACCTGGAAGAGCCTGGGTTCTGGCCTTTGGGGCTCTCGGGCCTCGACTAGGGGGGCTCCTAAGCGCATGCTTGGAGAGGGGCCAGTTCCCACTTCGTTGGAAGACGGGGAAACTGGTCCTCATTAAGAAGCCGGGGCGCCCTGCGGACTCTCCGTCCGCTTACCGACCCATCGTGCTGCTCGACGAGGTGGGCAAGCTCTTTGAAAGAGTTATTGCAGACCGCCTCGTCGGGTGGCTGGTGCAGGAGGGGCCGGATTTGGCGGAGAGCCAGTTTGGTTTCCGCAGGGGGCGCTCTACGGTGGACGCCATCATGCGCGTGCGAGCCCTCACGACGGGGGATGCTGTGGCCCGGGGTGGGGTCGTCTTGGCGGTGTCTCTAGACATCGCCAACGCCTTCAATACCCTGCCCTGGAGTTGCATCAGGGAGGCACTCCGGTATCACCGGATGCCGACCTACCTCTGTCGAGTGGTTGAGGCCTATTTGACGGATAGGGCCGTCATCTACCCCGGTCATCAGGGAGAGTGGAACCGGCGAGAGATGTCGTGCGGTGTCCTACAGGGATCGGTCCTGGGGCCGCATTTGTGGGACATCGGGTACGACTGGGTGCTGCGCGCCGACCTCCCTAGCGGCGTCAGCGTGGTATGTTACGCTGACGACACGCTGGTCCTGGCGCAGGGGAGGTCGCACCAGGCGGCGGCTGGCAATCTAGGTGGTCCAAACGCCTCCTGCCGGAGGCTTTACGCGGGGGTCGTGCGGTCCATGGCCCTTTACGGGGCACCGGTGTGGGCGCGTTCCCTGAGGCTGCGGCCAGTCCGCCGGTTGAACGCGTCCCAGAGGGTCATGGCCATTCGGCTAGTCCGGGGTTACCGCACGGTCTCCGGTGAGGCGGCGAGCCTCCTTGCCGGATTGCCGCCGTGGGATCTGGAGGCGAAAGTCCTCGCGCACGTGTGGGAGTGGCGCGAGGAGGCGAAACGCCGGGGCGTAACTCCGCTGCCGCAAGAAATCACGGTACAGCGGACAGAGCTCCGGCGGGATCTCATGGCGACATGGAGAGTGTGACTGTCGCAGCCCAGCGCTGGGCACGCCACAATTGCGGCGATAAGTCCCCTATTTGAGAAGTGGTTAGAGAGACGCCACGGCGTCCTCGCCTTCCGCCTGACGCAGGTCCTCACCGGACACGGTTGTTTCGGGAGGTTCCTGTTTCGCATAAGGCGGGAGGAAACGCCCGGGTGTCACCATTGTGTGGATCGCCCAGAGGACACGGTGGAGCATACAGTGGAGGTCTGCCCGGCTTGGGCAGAGCACCGCCGTATTCTCACGGAGGTGATCGGCGGCGGCGATCTCTCGCGTCCGAGCCTGGTCCAGGCCATGGTGCGGAGCGAGAGTGCATGGGAGGCCGTCACCTCCTTCTGCGAAGCGGTAATGCTCGCGAAGGAGGAGGCGGAACGCGTGAGGGAGAGGCAGCCTCACGCCCTCAGTCGCCGCAGGAGACGCCCTGGGCGGCGGGAATCGATAGCCGATTCCCAGCCACCGTAGGCGCGGGCTTGCGGACGGTGAATAGTGGGTAGCTCGCCGTCCGGTGAGGACCAGGCCCGGGTCGACGGCGCGTTGTGTTCCACGCGCGCCTCAAAGAGATGTCAGCAAAAGATGGGGTCCAATAGGGCCGATGCCACTGGGGTCGCGGGTTGTTTGAAAAAGATACCGTGGCCCTGGCATAGGCAACTGAAGGAACACGGGTGGGTTTTAGTCAGTAAAAGTCTGACACGCCCTTCCGCTCCACCCAGAGCGGGAGAAGTTATTTGATGATTTCCCATCCACAAAAAAAAAAAAAAAGGGACATGATCCCATTGCTATAGAAATTTTTGGACTTCTGGTCAAAATACAGCGACAAGTGGTTTTGGCAGTCCTCTCGTGATGTTAACCTGACACTGCCTAAAGAATTCTGAAGAGACCGAAACAGGTGGAAATCTGAAGGTGCAAGGTCAGGACTATACGGCGGATGCATTAACACCTCCCAGCCAAACTCTTAATTTTTGCTGAGTGGCTAAAGATGTGTGAGGTCTAGCGTTATCATGATGAAAAACCACACCCCTTCTGTTAATTAATTCCGGGCGCTTTCTCTCAACTTCTTGCTTTAATCTCATCAGTTGTTCGCAGTAGAGTTCAGAATCGATGGTCCTGCCTGGTGGTAACAGCTCATAATGAATAATGCCCTTCCAATCCCAGCACACACACAGCATCACCTTGTTGCGAGTTAACCCGGGTTTCGCCACAGTCTGTGAAGCCTGACCGGCCTTTGACCACGACCTTTTTCGCACGTTCTTGTCATACGTGATCCACTTTTCATCACCAGTTATCAGCTTCTTCAAAAATGGTTCGGTTTCATTACGTCGTAATAAAGAATCACAAATGAGTACACGGTTCATTAGGTTTCTTTCAGTGAGCTCGTGAGGTACCCAAATGTCGAGCTTTTTTGTGTAACCAGTTTTTTTCAAATGCGCCAAAACTGTTTTGTGGTCAATTTCCAGTTCTTCAGCTACGTCGTAACTACTGATATGCCGATCTTGCTCCACTTTTTTAAAAATGGCATCCATTTTATACGTAATAGGGCGACCAGAGCGACGTGCATCTTTGACATCAAAATTTCCAGATTGAAAACGCTTAAACCAAATTTGTGCTACTCTCACAGACACTACACTAGGTCCATAAACATCGAAAATTTTTTTCGCGGCTTGCGTTGCTCTTTTACCTTTTTTGTAGTAAAATTTTAAAATGTATCGAATTTCTTCATTAGATTCACTCATCTTGACGCTACGAAAAACAAATGAAAATCACACATTTTCCTAATTTGAATTTGGAATTATGTTCTATAAAATTTAAACTTTCAATGATACCAAAACCAGCCAGATACAAATAGATTTTATTTAGCCTAAGAGATTTTATTACAAGTTCATACATACTATAATGCGAAAAGACTTTTTCGCCAACCTAATATAATAATTGAAATGTGAATGCACTATCGGGATTAAAAGTACCCTTTGTGTTAATCCAGGTTACAAACTATATGTGTGCAGAATTTCATTCAAATCTGTTAAGCCGATTTTTCGCCAATCCGGAACATACATCCAGACAAACAGAAAAACGGACAAAAATTCTAAAAACTATAGATATTACGGCATCAGACTCACTCCCACTACTATATTCAATGTTTTGACTTCGTTGCTATTTTATTATATGTATAGATTTAAGGTTATTTACGGATAACTGAATTGATACTTACTTACTTATTCACTTATTTTATTTTATAGAAGGCTTACAGACTAACAAACCACATAAAGAATGTAATATTAACAAATAGCTAATTACAAGCCTCCACATATAGTTAAAAAAAAATCGAAAAAAAAGAAAGTACATACAAGTTAATATAATCAGTTATTTAGTAAAGAGAGTAGCAGACAAGTTAACTATCCTTGAAACATAACTGTGCCAAAAGTCGTCTTAAGGTCGTCACACTGGTGCAAAACAAGTCGACATTAAGATCCTTAGGAAGCCCATTTAAACTAAGTGCACTTCTTATTGAAAAAACATTACGCGTCTAATTAGTCATTGCGAAAGGAACATTTAATATTGGTCGCTGACGTAATCCCATCAGATTCGTGCGTAATGACAAATTAGCAACGAGTTCAGGAGGAGGCAGGGTGGCAATTTGCGATACCCAATAGTAGGCTCATGTCTCCAATATGACATCTCATCTCCAGAGGAAGGAAGTGGTACCGCGGTATGATACCTTCTAAAGAAAAATACTGAGCTGAGACGTGGCAAGTAAGTTGAGCTAGGACGACTAGATAGAATAAAATATAGTTGAGTTTCTTACAATTCGAAGAAAAATGTCTGGTTTTATTATTTTGTAGATGCAGCAAAAAATTACGATGAAGATTTGCACGACAGAACAGAATGAGCTAAATAATTCTAGTATAACTCGAAGATAGTGCAAATTGTAGCAGTTACGAAGATGATTGTGTGAAATTGCTTCAAGAAGACGTGACATAGTTTGTGGAGCTAACAAGAATGAGGTTTCAGGGGCAATTCCTAGTTCAAACATTTTAATTCATAGTTTGGACATTGCATCAGCAAGGATTTTTAATTGTACCTATTACACAGGGTGAATTTTTCAAGTGTGTGTGAGATGGATTTTCCAAATAAGAAACTGTGAATAAGAAATTGCAAAAAAGGGGAAGGTTAAAACAGCATCATTCGATTTTTGAAGAATTTGTTTAGTTAAAGTAAGAGTAATGTTTGGATAGTTAAAAAGATAAATGTGTTTATTAAAATCAGCACTTTCCTATAATAATTTTCACTTTCCGATAATTCTCCTAAGTTCCCAGAATTTGATCCTCATATACGACACTATCGGATGAGGTCAGAGTCGTTAACCATTTAGCATCAACTCGTATTTAACATAAAATATGTGAAGATAAAAACCACTCTAATTATCTTTTCAGGACATACATTTCACTCATTTGTATTCAGGCTATAACAGCCTAGTCTAAAGTTGAGAATTTGCCTCAAGTCGCGACCGCATCGCTGATTCCTTTACATTAATGGCCTTATTGCCTCGCTGGCAAATTAGGTAAAGTCACGTGTATCTTTTGAAGCTTTTTCATTGTATTTTTAACTGTTTGGGGAAACATATTTTTTTTTGGGTCCAGCCGAGAACACATTCTCGGCTGGATCCAAAAAAAAAAATTTATTAATATGTATGATGAATAAATAAATCTTCTCAGAGTAGTCAGATAGGAAATGCCGACCTCATCTAGTTTAAAAAAAAAAAACATGATTGACTTGTAAAAGGGTTTTGTACAAACCTACTTACAGAAATAAAAATCATTTATCATTAATAATTTAAAACAATTCAATAAAATTATCATTTTCACCGTCTCAGTTCAGAGGTTTACTAAAAAACAATTATAACGATGCTGCTTAACCAAAATATGTCCTCATGAACATTAAAAGAAGGTATATTTTACCGCAGTTTCTTTAAAGTTTAAATATAATATACCTAAATACCCGTCTGTGGTCCAACAATCTAGGTCAACCGTTTCTCCAGATCTTTTGACCCGGGAATCGAACGAGGTATGCAGTTCGATTAGCGCCCGTTTCATAACTGGATTTCTCGAGTTCCAAGAAATGAACGAACGACTTTGTAAAAGCTAAAAGTAAATATGAAGGTACGAGTATAATAGGAAATCCTGGTATTTGGAGTTTGAAGCTAAATTGGATTCAGGGGAATTAAGTTAAAATTAAATATTTAATTCTTCACGAGTTGCCTCATCTTTCCACAAATCATCGCGAATAAAAAACGCTACAATACAATTATAGATACGTATCAATTTGACATAGAATCCGGAAGAAATAAATCATTATACATATCATTATTTTTGATACCAACGTACCGAATTCCTTACGGAAAATTCACAAGGTACAGGAAAACCTCAACCTCAACCTCAACCTCAACCTCAACCTTGACAGGCCAGTTGGCGTGGTTGGTTAAGATACTACCTGCCATGCCGCTGGTCGTGGGTTCGATTCCCATCCAGGACAAACATTTGTGTGCATGAACATGTCTGTTTGTCCTGAGTCTGGGTGTAATTATCTATATAAGTATGTATTTACAAAAAAAAAAAAGTAGTATATGTAGTTTAACAGTTATCTGGTTTCCATAGTACAAGCTCTGCTTAGTTTGGGATCAGATGACCGTGTGTGAACAATGTCCTAGGATATTATTATTATTATTTTTTGATATTTCTCGGGACACTGGGGTCCCGGACCTTTGGAAGGCGTACGAGGAGCCGAAGCCAACTCGCAGAGGCCCCTTAGATAATTTTAAATGATGAGGCACCAACCGAGGATTATCCCTGTATGCACTATGCAAGTGCACCCAAGGACAACCCCCGGTTGGTGCAGGACTATTGTTGTGTGTGGAAACAAAACATATTGGGCTATGGGTTTGGGTGGCTAAAGTGGATTGGGTAACTTGAACTATTGAAGAACTATGTCCCCTGCCTGACCAATGTTATATATTATACACGGATAAAATGGCAGGGGGTGACTTGCACACTCAATAATGGGCCCCCGGAGACGGCCGCTAGCACATAGTGACGTAGCGACAAGGGGGGCAACACTTCCTGAGGTGCTTGAGGAGTGAAGAGGTATCCCACGGCTATCAGGACAATCCCGGAAGTACGGTCAAGATCCCTACCAGCACCTTACTGGAATACTTCCTTCCACCGAGCACGTTTGCTCTTGCGAATCTCCACTCAAGCCGGCCAATAAAGGCAAGAAAGAGGTGGGAGCTCTGTTCCTCGTCAGTGTTCACTCCAGCCGGCCAATAAAGGCAAGCCAGAGATGAGGACAAGATTTCTCCCGGGAGATAGGGTCCATGGGGTCGCTACTGCCCATCAGCTCGCCACATGCTGCCCAGCGGGTTTTTGTATCTCTTGGTCTGGCTCCTCATCCTAGACCCGTTCCGGCAAACTCTACCGGCACAGACCTAAAGTTTGGAGCACGCAAGCCCCACCACGACGTCAACGTAGAGATACAGCGGTGGGGTTATTATTATTATTATTATTATTATTAATCAAAAATCAACCAAAAAGATATAAACGTAACTCATCGAAAACAAACATTTTTACTGCTAAAAATTACTCGATTCGCTTTCATTTGCATTTTCATTTGCTCGGTTTCCTTTCATTTGCATCTTTGGCTTCCTAATTTTCGAACGCGATTCAAGTTACCTTTAAAATTCAAGTCAAAATTACAGACTTCATTTTGAACATGCAACCAGCAACTACATCCAGCATCCTAAAACACTTCCCACTTGCTCTTTTAACCTACATTGTAACTAATTTTACTCTGGATATTCTTAGAAGAGAATCTAAACCAACCGAGTATCTGTCTGAAGAGAACCTACGTCTCGTCTCGTGTTCAATTCAACTGAAAATTTAATGTGTATGGAGGTAACATGCGATCTATTCATAATCTTGGAAAACAGAATTTAAATTATATTTTTAGAATAGGGGCATGGGAGTCTAGTGTTACTTTTTATGAGCAGGTAATTTATTTAGACTGGAATATTGTGATTAAAAAGTATAATCAAGAACACTTTACAGTTTAATATCAATAACTAACTAGTTAGGTACTTATCACGAGTCTGACTGCCTCGTTGTTCTTAGTGGTCGCAAGAGCTACTCTGCCGTCATAAGGAAAAAAGACGTATGTGACATTTTTTTCGAAATAGAGTTATTTATATATTCGGAATCAGCGAAAAAACACGCATCTACCAGTATTTTTAAATTGGCGTAAACTTAACGAAAACCTAATAATTCTTACTATTAAAAGACGCATCTGCCTTTGTATCTTATGGTTTAAACAGGACAAAATATTTTTTTTCTCCATTTCAATATTTCTGTAGAAACGTCCTTTTTCCTTGAACATGAGGTCCAAAGTGTTGTAAAATTTTTCTATCAGGAATTTCTCAGTAGCAGCCAGCGAGCCTAGACAAAGCAAAATTCGGTTAGTGCTTGTTCCCGTAGAACACGCGGGCGCGGGTGCGTCGGTCTTGGCGAGTTCGTGTTCACATTGGCCGCCAGGCGTTTGCGCGAATATGCAAGTTCATACTGGTTGATCTTACCTGAGGCGGCGCGTGAGTCGCGCGCTCCACCGCTAGTTCGACGTGAACACACACAAACAACTTCACACGTTTGACAGCCGTGAGCGCGCCGCACGCGCAGCCGCTAGCTTGCCCGCTACTTCCACCGCACCTGCGTTTTCTACGTGAACACTTGCATATTATGCAATGTATTTGATATTTCGTGACCGCGCCCGCCACCGCACCCGCGAGGTAACGTGAACAAGCACTTAGCGATGACGCTAGTAGAAAAGCCAAAAATCTATGGACTTATGATGACGTGACATTTCGAAAGCTTATGTCAAGCTATCGAAATGTCACGTGATCATAAGTCAACGAATTTACAGCGTCCAACGATAACTTCAAGAGAGATGCGTCGATAGCGATTGTAGAAATAAAATCGCTCCAAAGCGAATACCATTTGTCTAAGCCTACTGGAGTCTAGATTAGTGTCTGATTGATGGCAATAGGCTCGCCACCTACTCGTATTACATGGGACTTAAACATAACTGGCGAAATGTGGGTGTGCTATAGGTACATCTTTGCCTCGAGGATTATAGACGTGGTGTTATGTTATGTAAGTACTTCTTAGTTATGGAGCTCATTATAAATATAATCCACATGACCAAGCTGTTACCGGCTTAAAGGGATTAGGTGCCAGTAAAATTATATGCACATGAGACGTTCCAACCTTGGCTCGAGGCGACACGTGCGGAAAACCATCGGAGGCCGTGACTTACAAGGCTCAACTGTTAAGTCAAGCAGGGATTATTTCTTAAAACTATAAGCCCGATAAAATTGTTTTGATTTTGGAGTTATAATGAAACTATTTTGTCTATTGTAAGCAGATCAGTTTGATTGCCTCATTATTGTTTTCATTGAGTGTGAGTCTAACTAATGCGCGTTTAGACTAATACACTTAAATGAACGATTAAATTTTATTGCACTGTTGGATTTTGAACTCTCTTTGCCAAGCCGAGCGTTGAAAATTGAACAGTGAGTTTTTATTTACGCATTAATTTATGTGTAATCTAGTGTTAGTGAATACGGGTTCCTATTAAGGGTGCTATACTTGTTTGGCTCGGCTTGATTCGGCACAGCCAGGCGGGAAAATCTAATACAATGAAGTAAATGTTCGGGAAATAGCTGCTAGGCTCAGCTCGAATTGTGCCGAGCCAACCCGATCATATTAAGCTAGGGTATGAAAGCTCATTAACCGGTGGCTAGCCAGCGGTTAGCCGGTGTGTAGTTGTTAATTGATTTGGATCGACTTTGTTTTTTAACACTTTTAATATTATTGAATCGCATGTGCCGACCAGATTATGTATGTAGCACACCTAACTTGACTCGGTCTGTCAGCACCCAGCCTTAACCAAATAAAAAAATAATCAAAATATTAGCATATCATTTAAGAACCACAACGCCTTCAAAGCATTTGCTTACTGTCTAGACTATGTGTGTAATCAGAGGCTTTACTTTGAATAAAAATTTGCATCCGCATCAGGCCGACTTTGCCAGGCTTTTGGCGCGACGCCAAATGACAACAATTTGGCGCAGATATTTTTATAACTCCAATTAACGAAGCATTTGTATACTTTAGACATTATCATTGACTTCGTGATTATGTTGGTAGATTTGTTTAGTAAACTTGGTACGTTAAGCACCCTGTTTTAGTAATAAAAAGTTTCAAAAGTGCCTTATCTCTTCCAGGAAACATTCAGGAAGTTTAGCCTTGTGTTTATATTGATCTACTACGGTTAGGTTAGCTTATCCATAGTAGATCTATATATACAATTTGATGGTGTATACGTAGATACGCGAGAGGAGAGAGGAGCTCGTGGCTAAGTAATAACTGGTTGGTCTGTGGATGGGTGACCATCTTTTCATACCGAGACTCCTCCGTGCCTCGGAAAGCACGTTAAGCCATTGGTCCCGGCTGTCATTCGAGGATCTTTGACAGTCGTTACGGGTCGTCAGAAGCCCGAAAGTCTGACAACCAGTCTTACCAAGGGGTATCGTATCACCCAGTAACTGGGTTGTGGAGGTCAGGTAGGCAGTCGCTCCGTGTAAAAAACTGGTATTCAGCTGCATCCGGTTAGACTGGAAGCCAACCCCAACATAGTTGCATAGTTGGGTAAAGACTAGGCAGATTGATTGACGTAGATACGCGGCGATAAAACTGGAGAGCCCACTACTGTTCAAAATAATTCATAAAATTAATTTTGAACTCTTGAAGATAATAATATATAGTACAATAGTGGTGCAGTGCAGTATAGTAGTAGTGTAATCGTAGGTACAATTAATTATTCTTTCTTTACTCAGTAAACCTATACTAAACATACGTAGTTCACCAAAGACAAAATATTTTAGCAAAAAAAAAACGACTTCCAAAACCAAACACTACAAAGTGCAAAAATAACTTTGGTTTCGGTAGTCGGTGTCTTTGGTTTTGTATTTTCGTGTCAGGCCACCGACTTCCGAAATTAAAGTTATTTATACTTTTTGCTAAAAAGTTTTTATTTTTCACTTTTTAGTTGTGTTTTTAGTCTTACAAATTCGAATACCACTACCTCTTGTGTAACAGTGATATGAAGTTATTAAAACATCATCCAGATAAACTAAGTGGGAAAAATACGTATTATTACAGCTAACTCAAAAACTACCGACGCAAAATTAATAAAATTCATGTGGGACCACCTTGAAAGTAAATATATACCCTACACCTTTTCAAACAAAAATAGTTTTTTTTTAATCAGTCAAACATACAAACATACAAAAAAAAACATACATCAAACATCTCCTTTTTGAAGTCGGTTGAAAATAAAATCCGTTGTACCGAGCCGGCTCCCGCTCTACGCTACTACGACGCTACGCGCGTTGCTACGGCGTAGCTCGCTACGACCGTGTGATGTTGACGCGTAGCGTATTTTATATACTTTGACTTCAAACTATGCCCTGATGTCCAAAGTATAAAGTATTCCATGTAAGTTCTACTACTTAATAAAACATGACATAATAAATAAAATAATTTGGTTTTATATAGCTTACTGATAACTGTTATTTGTAATGTAATATCGTTTTTTTTCCCAAATAAAATAAAATAAGACATAATCAATGGTGATTTCGAGAATTTATTTCACCCCAATTATAATGTGTAATGAAATATTTCTTTGCAAAATCAGCCTGTTTTTGTAAGCGAACACACAAAAGTTTGACTTTCATTAGGGAGAAAATTGCTTATTTAAATAAAAGATGCTCGGTAACAGACGCTTTTGTCGAGTTTTTATTATATTTACAGGAATATTTCCATTACGGCATGAAAGTGAAAGAAAAACGACGGATAGCTTTTGTTGCAATTTTTGACGTTTCACTTTTAAATTTTATATAACTTCATTTTGGCTTTGATAATTCTGCAAGACGTATTAAATTGATTCTATTTTCTCAATATGTAATAAGATAATATTCAAAATTCCTGTAATCAAATCATTTCATAGCCTTGTCTTATTCCAAGTTCCCTAAAACCGAAAATCACTTTAAAATAGTTGGCAACTCTTTTACATCTTATGTAGAGATCGGATAATCTGATGCATATTTACCTAAAGTTGAGATGTTGGCTAATATGGAATGGCCTTTTGTATCGAAAAAATCCCAGAATTCCGGGATCAACCAATTTAGAGTTATAGAATCGAATGTATATTTACTTACGTTCATGTGTTGGCTAATATGGATTGCACTTTAGTATCGAAAACAACCCGGGATTCCGGGATCGACAAAACAGAATCGAATGTATATTTAGGTACTTGCCTTCAAGATTTGGCTAACATGAATTCCACTCTTGTATAAAAAACCGGGTTTTCGGGATGGAAAAATTGAGTTCTGGTTATAGAATCGAATGTATATTTACTTACGTTAATGTGTTGGCTAATATAGATTGCACTTATGTATTCCGGGATCGACCAAATAGTTAGAATCGAATGTAGATTAGGTACTTGCCTTTAAGATTTGGCTAATATGAATTGCACTCTTGTATAAAAAAACCGGGATTCCCGGATGAACAAATTGAGTTCTGATTATAGAATCGAATGTATATTTACTAACGTTCAGGTGTTGGCTAATATGGAATTGACTTTTGTGTCGATCGTAAATATCTCGCGATTCCGGAAATAATAAATTTAATAGTTTTGCCTATAAAATCGAATGCTAACTAATGTTGTAAATAGTTATGTGATCACGGTTTCCCGGTATTTTTAAACAAATAAAACCACATATTTAAGTACCCTAAAAAGCAGTTTCCATACCATGAAAACTAATTTATGTCGTTTCATTACTAATCGGTTGATTAGTTGTGCATTCCCGGATTTTCTCGAATCACGAGAGTTATATTAAGAAAAAAAAAACATATAAAGACGCCGCTTCCATAATTTCTTAAAAAAAAAAAAAAACTTCTGATCTGATCTGTAATCATAAGTCAAGCTGATACTCTAGCACTTTCGACGTTCTATAAATTACCTTAGTCAAGATAAACCTTCTACATACTCATGCTAACGAAGAGTCTATTAAAGGAAATAGGGTCATTACTTCACTTTATAGCATAGTACTCTTACACTTATGCAAACACACTGGAAACTTTGAAACACGACGCGTTATCGTTTACCTTGTTTTAACGTAAAGTATACAAGGTAATTTTAATGGATTTTAGCTACTTTGTGTACAGTGTTGTATGTATGCTAGTTATAACTGAAATCTGAGACTTCTTGTTCAGAAAACTAAAAAAACGGTTACTGCCTCGTTGGTGTAGTGGCTGAGCATGAGCTCCTGGGTTCGATTCCCGAGTCGGTCAAAGTGTAATGGTCTTTCCAGCTAGAATTTTTCAGTAGCACCCTAGAGTCTGGATTTGTATCTGGTTGATGGCAATAGGCTGCCCCCCCCCCCCTCGTAATTAAGTTATATTATCTATTCGAATGTCCAGGCTACCATGGCACCCGCCAGGGTTGTTCGAAAGAGTTACCGTGGCCCTGGCACAGGCAACTGAAGGAACACGGGTGGGTTTTAGTCAGTAGAAGTCTGACACGCCCTCCCGATCCACCCAGAGCGGAAAAAAAAGGCTACCATGGCAGACGAAACCTCTTTCCGATTGTACGTCTTGGCTACTGTGGTAACCTGTAGACTTGTTCCCTTTAAAACGTTCTAGTAGGATGGTAACTGTATAAAAGCTTCTTAAAAATGGCGAGATGGCGCTGTAGTCGGTCAGGGAGCCTGAAATACATGATTCAGTGTGTAGAAATGTATACACACAGGTTGAGTAACATTTAATATTTAAATCTGGTTGTTAAAGAACACCTTTTTATTTACTGGCCTTATAAAGAGCCTATACTAGAATAGAATATTCTTTATTATACACCATCAAATTACATATATAATTATTAACATTTTATATAGGCTGACACATTGGGCGGTCTTATCGCTAGAAGTTATCTTTTAAAGACAACTTTTGGATGTATTAATGTATTAAGAGCACAGAGACCATCACACACACACAGCACTCAGTCACGGTGTTGATCAAAATGTACGAAGAATGTTATTGAAAAAAAAAAATGTTGCAAATATCATTTCTGCCATCGTGTTAATTGGTAAGCGTTCGTTTAAATAACATTCATCAGCTGATTCTTGGGATTAAAATAATATGCAGCTGTAATTCGGCTTTCTAAAAGTAAGGTTACAGGCATGAGATATTTCGAAGAAATCATTTTCAATGATGTTACGCCTTTAAAAAAGTTACTCAATCTGCCTAGCATTTTACCAACTATGCTAGGGTCGGCTTCCAGTCTAACCGGATGCAACTGAATACCAGTATTTTATACGGAGCGACTGCCTATCTGACCTCCAAAACCCAGTTATTGGGTAATACGATACCCCTTGGTAAGACTGGTTGTCAGACTTTCGAGCTTTTGACGACTCGACTGTCAAACGACTGTCAAAGATCCTCGAAGGATAGCCGGGACCAACGGCTTAACGTGCTTTCCGAGGCACGGAGGAGTTTTGGTATGAAAAGATGGTCACTCATCCACAGACCAACTTCGGCAAGCGTAGCTTAACCTGATGGTTCGCTCCGTGCAGCTGTTATTACTTAGCCACGAGCTCCTCCTTTAAAAAAAGTTACTAAACATATCAAATGACAACAACAAAAGCGTCTACACGAGTATTATTTAGTTACAACAGAATATTTTGTAACAAAACTAATATATTTTTTCTCCACGCCAAACATGAAACATAATACTCAAAACGCATTTCTGAAAAATGAAAATGCTTCGCCTAAAATATGTAGATACATTGAGTATTAAATTACATTGTTTGTTTTTATGGTATTATCATAAAATAAATGAAAACAGAAGAATATTTTGTTTAGAGTATTATTTCAAAGACAGAAACACAATATTTTTTTTCCTTTGGGAGATACGAGTATGCGAAGACGTGTGGATGTAAATATAGATTTTAGTTATGATTGGTCTGTCAGCCTAAAATAAAATGTTTGCAGAATAAATTTCAAAAAACGTACAGGGCCAGGGGACTTTCCAAAACTGATGATGTAGATGAAAATGTTTTTCTTTTAAATCTAGCTTGAAGTTTTCTATTTCTGAGACAAAATCTATCACTTTATTTCACTCTCGTCCAAGATGCAAAGATGCTGATAGTCATTTTTGTAGCCCATAGGTACTTTGTAGCCCATAGGTACATTGTGGCCCATAGGTACTTTCTAGCCCATAGGTACTTGGTGGCCCATAGGCACTTTGTAGCCCATAGGTACTTTGTGGCCCATAGGTACTTTGTGGCCCATAGGTACTTTGTAGCCCATAGGTACTTGGTGGCCCATAGGCACTTTGTGGCCCATAGGAACTTTGTGGCCCATAGGTACTTTGTGGCCCATAGGTACTTTGCTGTTTACTATTATTTTACGTTTGGAGAGTAGTATTTAAATTCCCAAATATGATCTTTGCAGGACGCCTTACTGGTTGTAGGCAAGTAAAAAGAAATTGATGAAAGTTGAAGAGAGAAAGTTTGTTTACCAACAAAGGCACGGGTAAACTATTAGTAAGTAGTAATTAAATTATTTTTCAATGAGTAAAAAAGTTTGAAATCATCTGTTTAGCCTTTTCCCAACTATGTAATAATAATAATACCAGAATACCAGTATTTTACATGGTGCGTTTGCCTATCTGAACTCCATAACCCAGTTACTGGGTAAAACGATACCCACTTCTGACTACCCGTAACGACTGTCAAAGATCCTCGAATGACAGCCGGGACCAACGGCTTTACGTGCTTTCCGAGGCGCGGAGGGGTATTGGTATGTAAATATGTCCACCCATCCACGGATCAACCGCCGCAAGCTTACCTTAACCTGATCGATCGACCCGTGCGGCTGTTTTAACTTAGCCACAAGCCCCCCCAACAGTTTTAAATGAAGCAGAAAATGAATTTTGTCGTATTTGTGGAATGACAAACATCAATTAAGTACTTCGTTTGGTACAATATTTCACACATTTTGGCCGGCGTTGTCTAGTTATTGTGTATGGACAGTCTGAAATTAAGTGTGAAAGTTATTATAGGTATATAAATATAATTCCGCGAAGTCTCCTAGCAGATAATATACACATAAGGTCTCATTTTTCAAAATAGGCGCGATAAGTGACAGCAAATTTAGACTCGTATTATGTATGTAGGAGTCATGAACTTTTTTATGATACTATGGTAAGTTAAGCATTAATATGTAGTGAGTTTGTGTGTGACTGTTCGGTGTCTTGGGATCTGTATTTTAGTTTTTTGCCACCGACTTCGGAAATTAAAGTTATTGCATAATTTTGAGTTAATTTATTTTTGAAGTCGATTTTATTTTTATTCTTTATTTTTTTTTATTTCGTAATTTTTCGTTTTTTTTTTGTAATAAGTAGTTAATAGTTTTGTTATAAATATTGCACTACAATTTGACCAAGGTTTTGAGATGTTTCCCTTTGACACCACACTCGTAGCTCGTATCAATAAGCCAGGCCGTCACACTTACACGTATTAGTCCATTATCTCTAAAACTACTGAACCGATTTTGATGAAACTTGCACTGTTCCCTAAGTTGAAGTAAATTTAAGCCAATAAAAATTAAATGGTCACGATCTGATTATTTAGGAGAAATGCGCATACAAAGATACATACATCTATAAAATTTTGTATATTTGTTTGGAAGCCCTAATAGATACTCATATGTGAATATATTGCAGTTCCAATAATATTACATACATACGTGTCGAATTGATAACCTCAGTTTTTTTTTTTGAAGTCGCTTAATAAGAATAAACGTCCATTCGAAATCGAGATTGCGGTTTATTATTGTGTTTTTATTGTTTTTGTAATAAGAGAATGAAACATTAAATAAATATGAGTCATAATATTATCTACTAGGCGTACATTTAACGGTTTGCGGTTAAATAAATTAAGTAAAGATCGTGATTGTTGTTCCAAATGAAACCGCAACGTTCACATTTTAATAACATACACATACATAAACTCACGCCTTTTTCCCATGGGGGTAGGCAGAAACTACAGAACGCCACCTGCTACGATCCTTACACACTCCTTTTGCCTCGGTTACTTTCATACACGCACGCCGGTTGCGAGTACTACGCACCTGACATTGCTCAAGAATATCACCTATAAGGTGGTCTAAAGTCTTCGTGGGGCGTCCCGTCCCAGCGTATCCACTCACATCTGCCTTTTAAATACCTTTTGTTAGTCGCCTTTAATCCATCCTCTCAACATGACCAGTGCCTACCTAAAGATTTTTATTCACAAAAGTCTTCTCCGTAAAATTAACCAACAAAATGGTACGTCATCCCATCATTATTACACTTATCTACCCAACCTTTCTTTGAGGCAATAAATTAATTGAAATGAATACAATAAAGAACTTTTACGAGAAAACGGCTTTTATCCCCAGGACATAAAGGTCAGGGTCGCATGCTAAAACCGTTACGAATTTTAAAAGTAAATTGTGTATTCTGTTGATTGCCTCGAAACAGATATCGTTATTATTAAAATCGTCTGAAAACGTTTTACCTTATTTGACGAAATTGAACAAGGGATTTCTAATTTGGATAAAAAAGTGGATTCTTATGAAGGTTTTTATTAAGCTTGCTTAGAGAAAATTGTAAGAAATTAAAATGTTAATTTAGCATTCTCCCTTCTATTCTGGATAAATGTTTTTTTTTTTTATATTAGCGCCAGTGCAAACTTACCAGTGTTTAACCCCAAATAAAAAGGAAAATTAATATTATTTAGGAGCGGGCAAAAATGAGACGTAAGAACTTGCAATAAGTATACGACAAGTCAAGCTAACATATGTTTTCAAAACAGTAGCCGTCGCCGTATTTTTGAACGTCAAAATTACATAAGACAGTCCCCCAAAACGCCCGCCCTTCACCACTTCCTACGCTTAAGACTGAGGAGAAGAAGTGGCGCAAGAAACTCCCCAGCAGCACAGCTGTCTGTTCAGTTAAAAAATATGTATATATATATATATTCTATACAACACTGCGCAAAATAATATATCTAAGTACATTACGCAACACAAACATTAAATTAAATTGAATTATTTGCTATTAATCAGCTAACACACGCCAATATACCAAAAAAAAGAAGAAAAGAGAAAAAGATCGAAAATTATACTCAAGGAGAAATAAAAATACAAAACTAAAAACATAAGCAGAACTTTATACCTAAATAAAAGCCTCCAGTAATAAAGGGCGTGCCCACTTACATATAGCCGTACATTAGTCGTGACTCGAAGTAAAATAAACAACGAGTTAAATTACTAATAACAAAACAAAACCAAGGTCAGCAAGACGACCAGTCACCACAAGCAGCACCCGTTCACGAGCATAACGCAAAGATCAGCCATTACCCCCCTCGCCATATTTGAGGGAAGGAGACAACCCGACCCCCGACTAAAAATATAATTAAAATAAATTGACCTTTACTGTCAAAGAAAATAAATAATTATATGAATCATATATCCTGTCAGTAGGTAAGCTAATTCGGGAGAATGAACATAAACATTGTCTTAAGTTAAACACAGCGACCAACTATTCTTATCGTTTAAGTAATCATTGATAGAAAAGTATACCTTTGAACAAAGGTTAGATTTTACTGCTTTAAACGCATTATAGGGCAAACCTAGCAAAGAAGAGGGTAGCTTGTTATAAAAGGATATACCAAGCCCAACAAATGAGTAATGAACCTTATGAAGCCGGTGAAATGGAGCACGTAATTTGTCCTTATTTCTGGCGTTCACATTGTGAATATCACTGTTTTTAGTGTATAAATGTATATTTTGTCTAATATATAAGATGTTGGCGAAGATGAATTGTGATGCCACCGTGAGAATACCAATCTGTTTAAAAAGTCTCTCAGAGAAAACCTGGCACCGAGCTGGTAAATTGCTCGAACAGCTCTCGAATCCCTTCATATAGCTATAAAGCAAGAATCCGACCCGCTATCACAGAAAACCATTAGTAATTATTGCTATAATATAATTTTATTGTCACGGTAATTTTATTGTCACGATTGGGTAAAAATAACCGAATTCATCCAACATGGCTATGGAATTGCTCACTATCTATCTATTAGGTTGGGGAAAAAGTCTTTTCGCATTATAGTATGTATGAACTTGTAATAAAATCTCTTTGGCTATACTATTTGTATCTGGCCGGTTTTGGTATCATTGAAAGTTTAAATTTTAAAGAACATAATTCCAAATTCAAATTAGGAAAATGTGTGATTTTCATTTGTTTTTCGTACCGTCAAGATGAGTGAATCTAATGAAGAAATTCGATACATTTTATAATTTTACTACAAAAAAGGTAAAAATGCAACGCAAGCCGCGAAAAAAATTTGCGATGTTTATGGACCTAGTGTAGTGTCTGTGAGAGTAGCACAAATTTGGTTTAAGCGTTTTCAATCCGGAAATTTTGATGTCAAAGATGCACGTCGCTCTGGTCGCCCTATTACGGATAAAATGGATGCCATTTTTGAAAAACTGTAGCAAGATCGGCATATCAGTAGTTACGACGTAGCTGAAGAACTGGAAATTGACCACAAAACAGTTTTGGCGCATTTGAAAAAAACTGGGTACACAAAAAAGCTCGACATTTGGGTACCTCACGAGCTCACTGAAAGAAACCTAATGAACCGTGTACTCATTTGTGATTCTTTATTACGACGTAATGAAACCGAACCATTTTGAAGAAGCTGATAACTGGTGATGAAAAGTGGATCACGTATGACAAGAACGTGCGAAAAAGGTCGTGGTCAAAGGCCGGTCAGGCTTCACAGACTGTGGCGAAACCCGGGTTAACTCGCAACAAGGTGATGCTGTGTGTGTGATGGGATTGGAAGGGCATTATTCATTATGAGCTGTTACCACCAGGCAGGACCATCGATTCTGACCTCTACTGCGAACAACTGATGAGATTAAAGCAAGAAGTTGAGAGAAAACGGCCGGAATTAATCAACAGAAGGGGTGTGGTTTTTCATCATGATAACGCTAGACCTCACACATCTTTAGCCACTCAGCAAAAATTAAGAGAGTTTGGCTGGGAGGTGTTAATGCATCCGCCGTATAGTCCTGACCTTGAACCTTCAGATTTCCACCTGTTTCGGTCTCTTCAGAATTCTTTAGGCAGTGTCAGGTTAACATCACGAGAGGACTGCCAAAACCACTTGTCGCGGTATTTTGACCAGAAGTCCCAAAATTTCTATAGCAATGGGATCATGTCCTACAAGATGGAAAAAAGTTATCGAACAAAATGGTACCTACATACTTTAGTTAAATGTAAATAAACTATATTAAAAAAATGTTTTGAATTTTCTTAAAAAATGCGAAGAAACTTTTTCCCCAACTATTATTTAGCCCGTAATGTTCTACTGCTAAGCAAATGCCTCCCTTGGCCTCTTCCACCCACGTCTGTCCTCTGCTCATTATAATAATTGATTATTTAAAATAATTGGGACTCGTTGCTACACGGGTCGAAAAATCTAGGGTAAGCTACGCTTGTCGCGGTCAGTCCGTGGGTGGCTGTCCATCTACTTTATAAAGAGACGCCTCCGTACTTCGGAAAACGCGTTACGCCGTTGAACCGTCAATTCAATTTTTTTTTTTTGCTGAATAGGCCTGCTCTTGACCTCGATCACTGCTGATGGAAAGCGATGGTGCCAATATCCATTCGTAGCTTTTGAAAAGTCATTACAGGTATTTAGAATCCAGAAAGTCTGACCATGAGTCTTACCAAGTGGTATCGTATTACCCAGTAATTGGGTTGTGGAGGTCCGACCACCGAATAGGCTACAGAGATGATAGTGATAATTCATTTTATAACTGGTCTTTGCCCAGGCAGCAGTTTGATAATTGTGCAGGCTTAGCTAGCCGGCTGATTTAATTAAATTGTGGCGGCATCTACATCGCCACTTGCGAATTACGCATCACACTGATGTCACGCAAAATCCTGCATCGCGCAATTAGAGTTTATAGCGCGACTAGCATATATACAACAACTCAACATCATCGTCGGGCAGTAGCCCACCAGACACAACACCCGTCTGGTGGGAGAATCCTCCCTTTTTCTATGGAGGATGAGTGAACTTTACGGTGACCCCGAACATGGACATTGTCGCAGCCTTCGAGCAGTTAGTTCAGTGTGACATCGTCATCATCACTTCCGCAAGCTTTCGAGCGGCGAGTCGTACAGCCTGCCAGCATCCACGGCTTCAACGGGTATCCTGACAACTAGCATGCAGCGGACGCCCTTACCCGGTCATCACCTTCAGCCTCATCAGCAACCTTGACACAGCACACTGCACTTCCCGCCGGTCAAACAAGCAGAGCCCTTCAACCCTCTCCTGGTCGACGCCAGCAGTCAGCCTCAACCCAGCGCTGTACTCACTGCCCAAACAGTATTTTATAAGTTAACCAGAAAAGTTCTACGCCATTTCTCAAGCCAAACTTAGTTGCTGTTTCACTTTTAAAGTTAAAAGTAATTTTAGTAAAGCTCTCTTTAAATTCTTGAACTTTACCGAATTAGTTATTCAATTAAATAAATGGGTTTTGTTCCAGCGGGGATATTGAACTCTCACTTATTTCTACATTAAGGCTGGTTCTAAAATTGTCGTTCCGTAAATTGGTAGGTATCATATGTTTTAGCGAGCGTACGGGTTGAAAGTTCATTTATTTTTAACGTGCCTTTACTCTCAAGTAAACTACTAAATTAAGCCTCTGTTACTCGAGACATGCGATTGAGAGCTGTCAATTTCCAATTCAAGCTCATGTGTTGTTAAAACGTGGTGAACTCAGTCCTATTACAAGCATAAGGAATTGTAAGTAGTCCCACAAGGTGCTTTCCTGTACACCTAAATTAGTGTTATCGAATTGTTGAGGTAATTAATCCCAGCCATCGACCTCATGAAAGCACGTTCGACCAGTTAACTATTTACTTAATAGAAGAACCGCGTAACTTATTCGCTACTGAATAGATTAATAAAACTAATAGGTTCATTTGTTCTGTTAAACGACAATGGTTGTTTGGCGTGTACGCTCGCACTCCGGTAATATGACTGCCACGTGAGTATGAAGACGTAGTTTTACTGGATATGACACAATACTATTTTAAGTAAGTAAGTAAGTTTTTGTTTGTTTAAACATGGTGTACATGATACATTGCATGCAGGATAACAATGGGATACAGAAAAGTTCTAACATGTTCAGCCGCATATCGTGGCGCACAAATTGGCAGGAAGAGATGGTGCATAAGCCGTGATAATATTCACTAAAATTACATTCCATCATTATTCATTAAAGATTTTAGTTATAATTCAATAAGCATATTTTAAAGATACAATCCAATGTCAAAGCAGTCATTAACTAAATAAGTCAATAAAAATATGAATTACTATCATTTAAAAAAAATCAATTCCAAATTACAATTATTCCAAAAAAAATACAATAGACTACAATAACATGTCAAAAAATACAACATTGTCATCTCAAAAGCGAGGAAAATTGTCCTCTTTCATAAACTCTGCTATACTGTAAAAAGCTCGTTTAATTAGTAAACTCTTCGATTTACTTTTAAGTGCAGATATATGTAATGCTCTCCATGATTTGGGCAATTTATTAAAAATGGTCGGAGCCTGCAAAAGATGCTCTTACGCATAAGAGCTGTTTTAGCGCCGTGTACACAGAGTTTAAAATTATCACGTCTATTCCTAGGGACAGCATCAGACCAAGGCTGAAAAAAATGAGAATTGGATTTAATGAACATAACTGTTTCCAGGATATATAATGAAGGCAATGTCAATATCTTACGTTCTATAAAATAAAATTTACAGCTGTCTATTCAAATTCAAATCATTTATTTACTTGAATATGGATAACTAAATATAACATAATGGGATACAAAATATAACAAAAGATCTTTATCCTATCCTGCCTTAACAAGTATGTAAATATCCATAGTTATTAAAATATTTCTTACATTAATCGTCGATTTATCTATTAGAATCATTAAAATTAGAGTCTTTTTAAATTTATAAAATTTTATTATTACTTTTATTTTACAAAATTAGTATTTTTATCATTAATCATTTAAATTTTACGTCTCTTGACATTTCCTGGGACCCTGGGGTCCCGGACCTTTGAAAGGCGTACATGGGGCCGAAGCCAACTCGCAGAAGCCCGTTATACGTTTTAATTAAATGAAATGAGGCACCAACCGACGATTATCCTGCTCTTGCGAATCTCCACTCAAGCTGGCCAATAAAGGCAAGAAAGAGGTGGGAGTTCTATTCCTCGTCAGTGTTCACTCCAGCAGGCCAATAAAGGCAAGCCAGAGGTGAAGAACAAGACTTCTTCCCGGAGATAGAGTAAGTGGGGTCGCTACTGCCCAACAGCTCGTCACATGTTGTCCTGCGGGTTTATCTACATCTCTTGGTTAGGCTCCTCACCCTAGACCTGTTTTGGCAGTAAACTCTACCGGCATATACCTAGAGTTCAAGAGCGCGCATGTTCGACTACGACGTCAACATCTCTACGTTACGGCGCGTGGCACACACTGTGAAATAACTATTATCTTTTTTTTTTTTTTGGCTACGCACGGTTCGTGCATTTAGCCAATATCAAGTTTAAAACCGTCACTTTATCCAAAATTTGAACATGCAATATTCAACGATATAATATTTTTACACGACAGCTATAAGTCAACTGTATGATTTGATAATCATTTGCGGGTTGGTGTCGATATTTTTCATACTATTAACATCGAGAAATTGATACTTGTGATGTGGATTTGTAATATTGTTTGTAATTTGTTTATCCACCTTTTAAAGTGTTTGAGTGAAGGTGTTTCACGGGTGAAATTTTAGATATATGTATAGAAGCGCAGTTATATTATCACCTACAGTGTTTTAGTTATCTCAGAAGATAAGTTTGAAAGTTAGATATGTGTTACTTATACGTGCATGTTTGTTTTTGTTTTGTTTACTTTTTTTTTACATTTTTAATTATGCATCCGCGTATATCCGAGCTGAAACATTTTTTTTTCTTCTTCCCTGACTCGTGCTTTATAGGAAGAAACTCGCTATTTTTAAAGTTTGGTGTAAAACTTCCTCAGAAAACAGGAAACGATAACACTCCTAAGGGCTGCAGAAATTGCCAGACTAGAGAACTCGGATGAAGAAGAAGCTCTCAACTACTCGGTGAAAGAAGAAAATATAAATGACTCGGATGATGAGATGATTATAGTATCTAAAAAAAAAATAAATGTGAATTGTGTATAAAATCAACCAATTTTATTTTTAATTATTTTTATGTTTATTTTCTACCGTTAATACGCAATTAATTTTAGAAAATAAATGGGTATAAATTTATTTATTTAAAAAAAATGTTTTGTATCTAAGTGCTTAGCTACTCCCTTCATTATATCAAAGAAAGTTTCAGTTTACTATATTAACTATGCTACGAGATAGAAAAATAAATATGATGTACTGAATATAGTGACGCTAGATACGACATATTTCACTCTGTGCGGCGGTGGCACTGTGGGTGGGTGGCGGTCATCATTTAAATAATCGTTAACGATATTATTGATCAGAAAAGTCTTTGGTTTTTAAAAGAAATAAAATTATTTACTTCTTTTATATTATTGGGTAAATTATTATAATTATATCGAGGGTTCACGGGCTATTTGTATTAAGCGACATCCTGGCCGATATTGAGTTATAATCATAATTATCTACCTGCATTAAAAAGTGAAAAACGTAAAAACGGAGATACTCTATTGATTCTTAACCGTCGATAGGCCAATGTTTCGTAAAAAATATTGATACTTTTTTACAATGTTATTTTTTCCGAATAATGAAACTTTAAAATGCTCTCCTGTAAAGTTCCAAATATGTCGCTTAATACTTGCCAGTAGATAGCTGTTCTATGGCGAATTGCACGAAGTGTAGATATACTTCGTGCAATTCGCCATATAACAGCTATGTTTGAAATGAGTACATTTTGTATGGGCCCTAGAATATACAGAGTGTTAGGTTAAACGAGGGAATCACTCGTTTAAAAGTAAATCTACTTTAAGGGGTAATTACACTCATCATTATGAACAACTTTTTCTATGGGACCAAACCTGAAATCGCTAAAAAAAAATCTGCTGCTCCCTACATTTTGACGAATTATGCGAACATAAATGTACTGAATAGCTGATTTTCTTTTTCGCGATTTCAGGTTTGGTCCCATAGTAAAAGTTGTTCATAATGATGAGTACAATAACTCCTTAAAGTAAATCCCTCGTCAAACCTAACATTCTATATATTCTAGGGCCCATACAAAATGCACTCATTTCAAACATAGCTGTTCTATGGCGAATTGCACGAAGTGTAGATACTGGCAAGTTCGATCTGCCTCGCCTTTTCCCAACTATGTTGGGGTCGGCTTCCAATCTAACCGGATGCAGCTGAATACCAGTATTTTACATGGAGCGACTGCCTATCTGACCTCCAAAACCCAGTTACTGGGTAATATTGGATACCCTTGGATACCATTGGTTGTCAGACTTTCGGGCTTCTGACGACCCATAACGACTATCAAAGATCCACGAATGACAGCCGGGACCAACGACTTAACGTGATTTCTGAGGCACGGAGGAGTCTCGGTATGAAAAGATGGTCACACATCCACGGACCAACCCCGGCACGCGTAACTTAACCTTATGGATCGACCAGTGTGGCTGTTATTACTTAGCCACGAGCTCCTTACTGGCAAGTCTGGTACTGTTTAACACTTCTAACGACTAATGCTACTACATATACGTAGTGAATTTTTCAAGTGGGCGTGGATGGCCAAATCCGAAACTATGAGGAATAGTGAAAAGTACGCAAAGGAGTCTCGGGCTCGATTTTGATAAAAACTAAAACTGCATCATTGGATTTTTGAAAAATCAATATTGCTAGCCAGGAATCGAACCCGTTGATTTAAAAAAAAAGAACACACTGTATTATTATACTATGCGATAGTGTCGCTAATAAGGATTGAATTCTAGGAAGTAATAACATATGGCAAACTAAAGGAAAGAGCTCATTTTTATCAAAATACTTTTTTTTATTTTTCTTATGATAAACCTTTACTAATTAATTTTGCATTGCACGTCTTGAAAAAAATACCTTGTATATAGAGTATATATAGTGCTGGGAATGTCAATATTTTTAGATTTACAAAATGCGATTTTGTAATATTATTATATTGCTCAAGTTACTCTGTGATTTTGGTACAGATTTGGTACAGTAGTTTGCGTGTTGTGGTATTTCTATTTTTTTTTTAATATATTTGTGTGCAGTAAATAAAATGGTTTATCAATGTATCAAAATTTTTCCCGACATCAAGAGTAATATACTCTAGTAGAGTAAGTGCTGACTCTCAGCCTAATTTGACTTTATGACTTTTGATTTTGATTTTATGTCGTATAGTCCACTCACTGGATAGGTTCTGACTTACAAAAGGTCAAGGAGAGTTCTAAAGCTGAGTGTTAAAGTTTGATGTTCTAATTAATATTCTGAATTTACGACCTTGAGCGCCCGCCGCTCGCGCCGCTACATTGGAAAAATGGTACCAAAAACCAGTTTGTAACACTGCCAAATTAGAACTCTCCTTGACCTTTTCAACTGTTAGCTTCCAAACTTCAGCAAGAAATCAGTAAAAAAAAGAGTAATTGGCTAGATCGTCCACATTCGTAGTATATCCAGCTTTTATCCTTTCGTACCATTTCAGCACAAACTCGTATTTACAAATTTTCAGGATTTGACATTTCAGAACCTAAAAAACGACCACAGCTCCTAAAAAATGGCATGTCACTTCCACCATTCCAATATTCTTTGCTCCTGTGACTATAATTGGTTCAATTTTTGGCTGGATGGCGGTCGTTTGGCGAATAGCTTTAAGTTTCGCGTGAACGAGACTTTTAGTGTCCAGTGGCGGCCCTAATTGCCATGGATTTGTTTACGGCCTGGTATTCACATTGGCCTGGTAATGGCTACTTAGTATTAGATCATAGCCTTGGCTCGAAATTGTTCCATAAACAAATAAGACAAGTTTATTGGAAACCCCGAATTTGCAACTGTAGTTGACTAGCAATTCCAGATAGACTGAGCAAGGATTTCATTTTTTTTTATTATTTGTGATGGGTTTGCTCTGGACTCTAGTCTAGGTCAGAGGTGACAGAGACAAAGTCGACGATGGAGTGAGCTTACCCAGAAGAAGCCTGTTCACCTACACTTTGAAGAGATTAGGATTGTATGCGTTCAGAAACACAGACGCAGGTGGTGAGTTCCACTCCTTTGCTGTGCGCATTATAAAAGACATTTGGAAGCGCTTAGTGCGAATTGGTGGAATAGAAACCAGGTAGGGATGGTAACTGGCAGTGCGTCTAGATGTCCGATGGTAGAAGGGGGCCGGTGGAATGGGGTATGGAGTTCTCGGGCACACTCTCCGAAGTACAATCTGTAGAAGACCGACAAGCAGGCAACCTTGCGGCGATGAGCCAAGCTATGAAGCTTGGCATGTAAAAATACTAAATTGGCTTAGAAGTCCAGTTGTCTAACATTGAACGGCAATAACGTTAGACACTGTATTTTGTGCGCAATGTATTTTTGAAAGGAAAAATGCCAATAGCTCTAATTTAACAATTAGCGAACTCCGTGTTGACCTGTATTACGCCCTTTGGTCCCTAGTCCAGTCATTTAGTAGTTTTAACTGGAAAGAATTTTCCGGGAGTTTAGAAAATTAGTGATTTTATTGAGTTTGACATGCTCTCGTCGAATTTTTACTTTGCTTCCTCGTAACATTCCGCTCGCGCCGCCATATTGGAAAAATGGCGCCTATCAGCAGTTTTTTCACAATGGTGCCGATTCTCTTGTTCAATAACTAAATTAAAATTAGAATCGCTATCTTTTACTAACAGGCAGCGCGAGAAAAGGATAGCTATAGCTATGAACTAAGTTAGAGATGTCAAACCTACTTTACGCCTTGCGCTTCACCGTGTTTTTAGTCGACATATTTTTACGTGTCGTCTGAATTTGTATGGAAATATTAGTTCAACTAAATTTCACAGCTCTAATTTACGTCTCTTTCTTGTTTTATTAGGGAGAAAAAGTTAGCAAAAGCGTTAATTAAGTTTAGTTTGTGTACGACAGAATCGGCACCAATATCTCCTTTCCGACTCATTTTACGATAAAACTTTACTATACTAAATCATACTAGAGTAACAAGGTTAAAGGTACAATAGAATAATCTTAAATTCGTCAAATCGTCCGCATTGCCTAAAACACACTAGGTTCAAATTATGCCTACGTCTTACACAATTAGCTGGTACACTAATCACTTAATGGAGCTTGTAGCTATGTTATCATTACTTATGCACTGCTAGCTATCTAATCACGTAAACCTTTAACCATTGCCATAAGTACATCATCTGGCTACGATGCAGTTTGCTAAAATTACGCAATCAAGCTTTGCAGCTTCAGCAGTCTGATCTTGGAACTAATTTTATTAGTTTTGGTTATAATTACAAACGTACGATGAAATGGAACTTATATTAACCAGAATATGCTAATAATGAACCTGTACCCAATCATAGCATACATCTGTTAATCAAGCAATAACACACACACACACCTACTCACATCCATACACTCCGCACATCCACCCCCGCCACACACACTCACGCACAAACACTACACATGCCTGAACATGCTACGACAATTTTCTAACATCCTAGAAGCTAAAATTTTTCATTTCTTTTTTAATTATGTCTTGACATTGTAGATAGTAATCCATCAGAAGTTGCGAGGTAACCCCATCACAAGTATCCTTATAAATTACCGGGGCTGCTTCAATTTTCTGCTGTAGAACAATTTTATGAGAAACAATAAAAATTTTGTTTTTTTTTTTTTTTTTACTTTTCTGCAGGTATGCAACTAATGCAATGCTTGATATAACAGTCTGTAGTCAGCCTCTTGGAAAATATCTAGCATCAATAATCTATTTATTCTATAAGGACGCTAAGAATCAGCAATTTCGGCATTTCGGAAAAGGCCTAAATGGACTTCGTTCATGAGGAATTTTGTGGGATGTTGATATTGTCTTTTCTGTGGTTTTTTCAAGCAAGGCCTTGTGTGATAAACCATTTTTAACAAAAACAGATATATGCAGAAACAATAGATGTAACGCTAAAATAATAAATTCAAGTAACATTTTGTTCGCTAAACAGTGTGATTTTAATTTAAAACCAAAATATTTAACTGTTGACGCAGATTGTATCTCTATTTCCCAGATGAGATCATTATATAATTAAACTTATCTAAACAGCCTATCTAAACTACCTACCTTTATAGGCCAAACAAACTGAGACACAAAAAAAGTTGGTTAAAGGTTCCGTATGTCTGAATGAAAAAACGGAACCCTCATAGGATCACTCGTGTGGACAGAATAAGTTGGAAGGACATTAATAAAGTTTGGTCCAGCATTACTGGGTGGACAGGCACAGAGATAATAATAATTATTTATTATAACAGTTATTTTTCATTAATAATTTTCATTAATTATTAATGAAAAATAACTGATAACATTTGAAATCCCACCACAGCTTTCGTTACTTATAGCCAATTTGAATGATTGATTGATTTTGATTTTGGAAGATTTTGTTTCATGTGTTCGGGGAGTTATTTATGTTACCAGTTTTGGAAATATGATGGTAATTGAGACATGCTTATTGTAAGAATTGATACGATTTCGCGATTATTTATAGAATATAAAATATAACTAGACTGTAATGAACATGATATTTAATAATTTATTGATTATAAGTATTAATTTCTTTTTTAAATCAATAGGTTAGTCTAGTCTTAAAAGTATGTAATGGCAGCACCTTCCTTATCTTTCATAATTATTATCACTGCACGTCATTGTCATGATTTTTTTAAGATAAAATACACAAACAGTTAAAAGAAAAGTTACTAAAAGCTAAGAAATTACGTTTTATTTATTTTTCTGTTTTTTAATAACGCGTATACCTCATCTTTCAATCAAAGAGGTTAGATATCGAAGAGTTCGTAACGCCAATATTTTGCTACTTAGCAATTAGTTAATGTTCTTTAAATTACACTGAAATTTAAAAATTTCAAGTGGACCTTTTTTGCTTTGAGTAGATTATATGGCTATGGAACACTATTATAGCCTCATAACACATTTTGTTTTATTTGTGTTCATATCTGGGCCAAGCTTTTATAGGACCGTTATCCATCGCCTTTTGTACACATATCAATTTCTGTGACCCAAACATAAATAATTGAACTTTGAATATGGGGGTCACTTTTGGAAGACAAATAAAAAAATAAGAAAAAGTTTTGAGCACTGTACTACAGAAGGTCAAAATCCGAGAATTTGCTGATTACCTTTTAACAAAATAATCCAGTACTGCCTACATGAGTTCTCATATACCATCTGCAGGCTTAGCACGAGGACTGTAGAGAAGCGTCTTGTCAACGGGAGAGTAGACAAAAATGACGTTTCCGTGTAGACAGTACGACGGCAACAAAGTAGAGAGTCAACTGCACTTTTACGAAATTCACTGTTTTACATAATTCGACTCACAATTCTTTGTTTTTTCATAAGATTTTTTTTTCTGTTTATTTCTCAAATTTTACAAATATTAATCGTAATCATTTATTTTTTTTTAAGTCACGCATATAAATACAACTGCGGAGTCGCGCCCGTAGAGCTAGAGAAGATGCGATTCTCAACGTGTTTAATATGGCATTTTTCACTTTTTGTATGGAAAATACGAAAAATTATTACCTACATGTAGAGTTTTAGTGAGTTATGGGTTTCATAAAGGGGGCAACATTTTCATTATTTTTGCGATAGGACACCGTTTTCGAGATTTAAGCAAGAGAAGAGAAAAAAGATAATGATTTTGTAGATAAGCGTATATAGTTTGCGGCCGTCGAGTAGAAAATTTTCCACTGCATGGCGCAAACTGTCTTCACTGCCCTAGACAATCATCAGTGATCAGTTTGATTTTGACAGTTGGGATAGAAAACTTTCTTCCGAAATAGTCTACATAAAAAAGCACCAAGACAAAGATCACTAGAAACGAAAGACAAAATGACAAATTGTGAAAGGATTTCTACGGTGCGCTGTCAAAAACGAAGAAACTAAATGTCACTTTGTATGGAAAAAGATGTCTACTCTTTGGAGAGATAGACAAGTCATGCTAAGCCCACAGACTACGTATCCCTATAGGAGCTCGGAACTTCCATATAATTGGACTCCGACCTTCTACAGTACCGTGTGACATATCAAATGAAAGGACTTACCGTACCGTACGTGAGGGTCAATATATATTTTTTTTATAATTTAAAAATAAATAGTTTTAAATTTATTTAAGAAAATAGATCAAAATTGACCATTCCAAAATCTCTGAAACTACTGAGCTCAAAATTTTGAAAAAAAAAAAACAAAAAAATGGTTTTATAATTATAGATTACAGGAAAACAAAGCAAATTTCCCAATATTGTGCTTACACTTGCAATTGGAATGTATGGGAGAACATGTTTTTCAACTACAATGCTAAGTTTATTCTTGGGATAAATAATTCATTCCAACTACGGAACCCTTCATTGTGCTTGGTCCGACACGCACAATGAAGTATAAGTAAGTAAGTAAGTAAAGTAAATAAGTAAGTAAAGTAAATAAGTAAGTAAAGTAAGTAAGTAATACATCTTCGTGTGAATAAAATTTCCACAATATTCCCCTAATTCTAATACCATGAAACGATTTTTTCACCTTCCCTCGTATAGACTCTTGGCAAAGTAAACACGGGATATTGCGGTTATAATGTATGAGTTACAATAACAGCCGCCTAGCGAGGGAGATTATTTTGTGGCGCGTGGCGGAAAAACCTGAACGATGTTCGCTTTTAGAAAATGGAGTGTAGTAAAGAACTTTCTTTGATAGTGTAATAAAAAGCCTCGTTTTTTTATAGAGAACTTTGGTGGAGTATTTTGGTTTTCTTCTTAGTATGGCTTTCACCAATGAAATTGAATGCGATCAGCACATAAACTACGTTTAAGAGCAGTTGACTCATTGATCTGCGTGATATGTTAAAACTAGCACAAATCTAAATAAAATTATAGTATTCAAAATCAACATAACTCAATAAATTTTAAGCGATCCAGACTGAAGTAGATTTAGGACCTAACTTTCAAATCATACCCCAAATCACCAGCGGTCATCAAAATACCAAATGCTTACATAAGACCAACGCACGATTTAACGCACACCATTTGCAAGTCCAATCCGAACGGATTCCCAACAGCTTATAACTTACAGCAAATAATCCCCAGTGACCGAGAACCCTAATAAACATGAATAAAATAAAACCTCACAGTTTAGTGGTGAAAGTGGCGTTCAATGATATTCCAGGGTGTCAACAATTCACTGACTTGGACCCTTTTTGGGGCACTATTATTTATATGCTAAAGAGGAATCGCGATGCATGGGCGCTAGGGTTGTGAGAAGGTAAATGTTTTTTTTTTTTTAACTGATTGGAATGAAGACGTTACAATGTCAACCCATTTATCTCATTTAGTTTTGACAAGATGGTTAATTAAAGAAGGTTGTACAGGGATTAAGCTCTGATGCCCGACTTTCTAACCTCGGTGATTTGCTTGTCTTAATCGACCTCCAAGCTCAGTAATCTGTGGTATGGTAGCCATAGCAAATGCTGTTTAATCGTGCTGAATTCTATAATAGATATTTATTTTCTCAAAAGATTTACATAATCACAAAGAAAATACAATATAACTTAAATAAAAATATATGAAAAAATAATGACAATGTTAAACAATGTTTTTGTAAAAGGGTAGTTGTAGAAAATATTTTATGTCCACATGAAACTAAGTGCAAGACGCGGTCGTATGCGCATCGCCACTGCGGGAAGGTGTGCATGAGCTGAGGGATACATGTTTACTATGGCCCTTGACACAATGATTGTTTCACTGCGTTTAAACTAATTAGATGGTTTTTATTACTGTGTTCGTAAGTTTATATTTTTAACTTATTATTGTTAGGTAATGATATAATTGACAACTCTTTATGTGTCTGTTAAGTGGATAAAAATCAATTGCAGTGCGATAGTTAGTCTCGCAAATACTTGAAAATGGCTCGACCGATTTGAAACAAATTTTAGAAAAAACCCAAAGAAATAGCCAAAAAATCGAAAAAATCGAAATTTTGTCTCACGTGGTACGAAGTTCACCGGGTCATCTATAGTTATTAATAAAAAATATTTGTGTCAATTATTTTAGCTAAACTTTATGTACCTAAATCACTTTGCCTAAGTAGTAGTCACGACCTAGATCAAATATCTAACCCCAAAATACAAAAAAAAAGAAATCCATTTTACCTGCAATCATTATCCCTTTTACTGGAGCGGAAACCTGCCAAATGTTAAACCTAGACAGCCCTATCTAAGGTAGGTATCCCTGTTATTATCTTGTCTTTTAACCCCGCCCTGACCGGCCATAACTTATAGCTGAGGTACCTACTAGCAGACAGGGCGTGCGTAACTCAAAATTGTAATAATTTATTAAGTTTCTCACCACGAACTTTGTCTTAGCCAACTATCGTTTGAGATACAGTGTTGATAGATTTATTGGCCTTTTGAGTTTGGTTTTGGGCTTGAGTATAGGTCATTGATGAATGGTTTCAGTAGTTTAAGTAATGTAAGTTTTTTCTAAAAGCTGCTGCTACATATTGCTGGATCCATTGCTGGCATTAAATGGGATTGTTCAATTGTAATATATTCTAGCATTAAAGTGTTCATAAAGATAATTTTTATAATGCACATCAGTCTAGAATGGGGTAACTCTACAAAAAGAATCGATTTGTCTACTTCAACCCACAATATGTCTTTCAGCTATAAGAAACTAAGTAAGTGACTTGGACAGATTGTTTTTTGTAACGCAACTTTGGAGATTCGTAGGTACATATTGTATGGTCAGCATTGAACTGCGATAGGCACAGTTGATTGATTGATTTCTAATCCACTTTCTTGCAGCCCCAAACTACGTGAATATATATCAAAAGAAATAACGAAATTATCCAAAGACTCCTTTTTACCATAATTTCTGATAAGCTAACCAGTGGTAGTTAGCTTGGACTTTATAGCCTACAGACAAAACTAGACTACACAATGTTAACTTGACACTACCCAAGAACGTAATTATCGCACGTACGTATCTAGGTACCACAGAGGCGAGTCTAAGGTTATAATCAAAGTTAGGAGCTTAGGCGCTCACCCCATCGTATATTGTGTATCTAAAGTAATTAATAAGTTGCGGTAGCCTCGTCTTGTACCTCTGGTTTTGCTTGAAACAGATGTTTGACAATTTATTTATTAAGATGGATTAGGGGCTTGAAATGTGTTTTGGCTTCCGATGAAAAGTTTATTAAAATGTTTATACATAATATAATTTGTTTAATTTATTTGTGTCGTCATCATCATAAAACCAAATGACGTTTACTGCGGCTTATACAGTATATACCTCCCCCATACCAGTTCATATCTGCACGACTCACCGTCCGGTCAATGTAACCAATGATCAAGTTTATTTTACTTGCTTATTAATTTATAGTATACCTATATCCTTATATTACCAATGCGTTTGTTTTCAAAGCTTTGCTGCATCAGTAAAAGTATGCAATGTACTCACGCGTAAAGCGTTACAGGCATTCAAGTAGCCGTAAATACCACTGCTCCGCGATTCTTAATCCAACCAAGTGAAAAATACCCACCAAGAAATGTGCATAATGTTGGTTATCAAAGCATCTAAAAATAGGATATATAAGCTTATAATACTGCTTAAAATATCTTCAACAGTCAAACACAAATTCCCTCAGATTCGTACTATAAATAAAGGGACTAATAAAGTTACCTGTGTAGAGGCTTTAGGTTTACGTTTTAATGGTCGGGTCGCTTCGAGTGCTGCTTTTACTATCTATCCACAGATTATATTCTGGCTCTAGTGATTTAATTAAATATTCTGTGTTAAAGGGAAGATTTCGTTTATCGTTAGGCACTAGATGTTTCTGTTAACTTAGCTGTGCTGCTGACAGCTGTCTGTTAAGTTGCTTTAAGGAGAGAGATCCATTCCCAAATAAAATTGGAACTGGTTGGAAGAAGGTGACAGTGAAAGTGGAATGGGTCCCGCTTGCTACCCAACCTTTTCGTAATTGTATAAAGCTTACTATTATTATTATACTATTTTTCAGAATATAATGATTTAGTGCCATGTTAATCCATATGATTTTGTTTGAATAAATATTTTGCCTCCACTTACATAAAGTACCTCGATTAGTTTCAGATTATTTACTTGTTTCTTGCTTTTCAGTGTTTAATTTATTTTTAAACTGTTTTCGTACATCAGTCCGGTTTTTAGTTTTTCTAATATTTATTTTTATTTTCAGCCTTTTAGCTCACGGTTATTGTAAATTAGCTTGTGCAAGGCTTCGCAGGCGGTTTCATTCTTGCAAAGAGTTGTGATCATGAGCGTTATTTAAGATCTTTCTTGAATCAAGTGCACAAATGGTCAAGCCTTTTAGCGTCTTGACTAAGGCGATGTGTGCTTTGTCTTGGCGAACAAATGAGTACCTACTTAAATGCACCACAGCTCTCTCTAATATCATACGTTGTAGTTTATGTTATTGTTACAGCGCAGCACAACATAATCAATCAATCAATCAATCAATTTTATTTCGGAAATCATCCATATTGTATTAGTACTAGAACTTACAAGCTATGTCAGTGTTAAAATCAAAATCAACATTATAAATGATAAATGATTTTTATTTCTGTAAGTAGGTTTGTACAAACACTTTTACAGGTCAATATTTTTTTTTTAAACTAGATGAGGTCGGCGTTTCCTATCTGACTACTCTGAGAATAAAGGCCGAAACAAACTCAGAGGTCACAGTCTCTTATAAAGTCCAGACATAATCTTGGTCACTTCATGTGAAGACCATGTAGATTGGTGTCTGAATTGGTCTTTTGAGGAAAGAACCACACAGATTGAGAGGACCTGTCCAGTCAGTGCACGTATTTGTCAGTAATCGCGCAGCTCAACTCAGAATTAGAAATACAAATAAAATTAAAATTTGAATCAGAACCACAGTAAAAATTCAATGAAATTTAAATTAAAATTAAAAACAAAAATCAGTCAAAATTAAAATCAAAATTCACTTAAAATAAATATTCAATTAAAATCAAAATTAAAATCAATATCACAATCAAAATTAAATTTAAATCAAATCAGAATTAAATCAAAATTAAATCAATGAAAACAAAATCAAAACTAAATCAGATCAAAATTAAATTAAAATTAAACTAAAAACATGACCAAAAATCAATTTAAATATCTTTCCTCAGCACTGGGCCCACAGCTATGTCTACGGGACCAGTGCATCAGAAAAGGGCAGTCTGGCCTCTCGACAATAATTTTCAGGATGCTATTTGAGCTTCCACGTATCCTACGCATTAGGGATGCCGTTCTTTTGCGCATGATAGCCTCAAAACTATCTATGCCTGCCTCGGCAAACATGCCCGACGCACTACAGAACCGCGGAAGCCCCAGCAACACCCGAAAAGCATTATTATACTGCACACGGAGAGCGTTGTAGGCTCTCTGCGTATACCTGACCCACAGGCTGCAGGTGTAAAACGTCTGGCAGTATGCCTTAAGCAGCGTAATTTTCACGTCTTTAGTACACCTAGCAAACCTGCGGCAATAATCGAGAGCGTTCGTCTTTCTACCTTTCCTTAACCCCATTAAAGCATCAAACTCCACGGTCGGCGGCTGTATTCTTAACCCAATACCTACGCTTGGTAACTCACCGGCTTTTAACTGATCTCTACGCAATGCAGGCCATTCAATTTTTATTACAACGCCCATAGCACCCTTTAATAAGACCTCGGATAATGTTAATGTTTCTTCACAACATAATCCACGACCTTTCACCAATTGTAATGGTCGACAGGAATCCCCCAATTTTATTTGGTAAGAAAATTTGTTTCGGCTTTTGACCTTATGTTTTTGCTTCTAGAAAAGCGTCGACAGCATCTATTCTATATAATTTGTTACTTTTTTCTAACTCTTTAGTCATGTATGTCTTATATGAAAGTACTTGTTTTGCGGTGGGAAAGATTCGAACAGCTTCACCGTCATTAAATTGTCTTGAAAACCTCTAACTGTTGCATAGTCAACCCTCTTACACGCAAACTATTTACAATATCGACGAATGTGGTTTCCCCGGCTTGGCGCATATTCTGTGGCAAGTCGCAGAAGTCAAATACATGCCACAGATTCACATCTGCAGACAATATTCGGCAAATGTAATTTCTCATCCCAGTCAATCGTTGTGCACGAGTTGAAGGGGATTCATTTTCACGCACATTCGATGATGAGCTTTCATTTCCTCTAGCCTCGCCTCTCGAGCAACTGGCCAACGTCCGATGCACTCTTATCTGCTCTAGCCAAGTCTCTCGAGAAACACGTGATTCATTGGCACGCATTTCATACACATGTGTCCTCATTTGTCTTAACCTTTCATCTCGAGATACCTGTGATTCGTTTTGTCTTTGGATCTTTAGTCGATTTTTTTTCAACGTGTTGTTTTTTTATTTTTTTATAAAATATTTCTTTGTGTTCATGCGTTAATTTGAAATTTCTTTTCTTCCGACAGTTGTGAATAATATTGTGCACACTTCTCGTTATTTAATTTTAATCTTTTCTATTTGAGTTTTGGTGACTCGTTGTTTCTTTTATCTGCATGAGGATGAGCCTTTTTTCTTTTTCTTGAAAGTGCCATATTTTGAACAAAATCTTACCTATTAACAAATATCAGATAATTTTCAAACAAAATAAACGGAAATTCTAAATTTTTAAAAAGCAAGGTATTATTATTATACGTAATCAAAATCATCAAATAAAATAATATTTTATTTAGAAGATACGTCTAGATAACGTCATGATATGTCAAGTCATGCGGTTCGGTTTGTCGTCAGGTATTAATTGGTCTTTTCTACGTCTTTGCTGTTGATTCGATATGCGCGTACTTCAAATCAAAAATCTCGTGCGTACAATACCCACTTATAATCTAGTAATAACGGCGCACAGCAAATGCCTCAAAAATTAACATCGCTTTAATATTCTTCTAATCTATAGTATGATATATTATACTGTTTTGAATGCTAGAGTAGAACTCCCAGAAACGAATTCAGCTTAGAACCAGAGCTATATTTTTAAAATATTTGTTTTCTGGTTATCCATAGAAATTAAAAGAATAGTATGCGACACCAGATATCTGCTATTTTTAGAAACAAATATTTTTAAGATGAAATCAACAAGACTTTTGGAGTAAGTGAGTTTACTTACTCCAAATAGTTCAGGATTGTGAATTTTAATCATTTCTTATACCAAATTATATTTACTCATATAATTCGTATACAGAGTTATTTGTAAAACACCAGAGACCTCTTAAGGGGTCATTGTACTCATAATTATGAAAACTTTTACTATGGGACCAAACCTGAAATCACGAAAAAAAATCAGCTGTTCAGTACATTTTGACTTATTATGCGAACATAAATGTACTGAACAGCTGATTTTTTTTCGCGATTTCAAGTTTGGTCCCATAGTAAAAGTTGTTCATAATGATGAGTACAATGACCCCTTAAGAGGTTGCTGGTGTTTTACGAATAATCCTGTATATACAACCATATACACCTTTTGAAACCCTTCATTCTGAAACCCCACTTATAGGTTTAGGACAAATAATTTTTGGCATCAAAAATCCCCAATTTTGAATTTTTTACAATTTTAATATACCCAGTGACACTTGCGCAACAAAGACGAATCTAACGACGTATCATTCATTCAAACTGGTTCAACCATTTAGTAGTTACGAGACAACATAGGGATGGACATAACTACATACATACTCGTACATACGGGTCAAACACATAACCTGTTTTTTTGGCTTCTACGCAGTTAGGTGAAAAACAAACAAACTCTTCAGCTTTATTATTAGTCTAGATTATCTATTCAATAGCGCTTGCTTCTGACACGTTATTATACCGATCAGTTTCACTTTGATTGGCCTTTATTAACATGGCTTCACGGAGTAAAGCTTTACTTGGACTAACTTCACGAATAATATTGTTGCTGAAACTTTGCCCTGTTTCTCGATGCAGATTCATATTGATGAAATATTTATTAGCATTGATTCTGTATTCCTTGTTTCGAAAGTACATTAAAGAAAAGAATTCATCATTCAACTAACAACTAATAATTTTAGTAAACATGAGATACTTTATTTAAATTGAAATTAAACAAAGATAGGTTTCAACTAAACTTATAATATTTTATCTCGTCAGTACAGTATTTTCTTTCGTAATTATGTTACTGTACTGACGAGATACGAGTAGAACATTTTTTTGGGCTTACAATCAATCTGCCTAGCCTTTTCTCAACTATGTTGGGGTCGGCTTCCAGTCTAACCGGATGCAGCTGAATACCAGAATTTTACATGGAGCGACTGCCTATCTGACGTCCACAACCCAGTTTTTTTTTTTTATTTTTTTATTTGTGATGGGTTTGCTCTTGACTCTAGTCTAGGTGACAGAGACAAAGTCGACGATGGAGTGAGCTTACCCAGAAGAAGCCTGTTCACTCTCACTTTGAAGAGATTAGGGTTGTATACGTTCGGAAACACAGACGCAGGTAGTGAGTTCCACTCTTTTGCTGTGCGCATTATAAAAGACATTTGGAAGCGCTTAGTGCGAATTGGTGGAATAGCAACCAGGTAGGGATGGTAACTGGCAGTGCGTCTAGATGTCCGGTGGTAGAAGGGGGCCGGTGGAATGAGGTCGTGGAGTTCTCGGGCACACTCTCCGAAGTACAATCTGTAGAAGACCGACAAGCAGGCAACCTTGCGGCGATGAGCCAAGCAATGAAGCTTGGCATCCACCAGTTTTACGTCGCCAATGAGCCTCTTAGCTCTGCGTTCCACCGAGTCAAGCGCGGCTAGTTGGTACTTAGCTGATCCATCCCAAAGGTGACTACTGTAGGTACTGGGTAATACGATACCCCTTGGTAAGACTGGTTGTCAGACTTTCGGGCTTCTGACGACCCGCAACGACTGTCAAAGATCCACGTATGACAGCCGGAACCAACGGCTTAACGTGCTTTCCGTGGCACGGAGGAGTCTCGGTATGTAATGATGGTCACCCATCCACAGACCAACCCCGGCAAGCGTAGCTTAACCTGATGGATCGACCCGTGCGGCTGTTATAACTTAGCCACGGCTTACAATATGGGATAAAGTAATTACTATATTGTAAGCCCAAATAATGTTAAACCCACCATACGTTACCAGCTATACCGAGGTAAATAAGAGGCTTTTTGGGGGGTAGGTGTAAAAAAGTATAGACGTTTTAATAATTGTGAATTTTATTTAAAATATTTTTAATTGATAATACTGATTAAGTTTACATCAGTACTTAGTCTACATTAGCTACATAGCAAGTACTCACGTTTTTGGCACATTTATGTGACACAGACAATAAAAACACCACCTGCCAGCTGATCACTAGACAAATATTTGTCAGCACTTCACATCACATAATGTCTCAATTTGCCGAAGTCATTGCTGCACAAAAAACCCTTGAAGAAAACTTTTTCAAGAAGATGGGTGAGCTTGAGGCACAGATCCAGTGTGCGGGCCCAGCCAAGGACACGGTCGCTAAGATAGCTGATGAGTTCCGTAGTTTCCGTGAGCTCATATTTTCTATGCTTGGTCTACTCCGAAGCCAGATCAGCGAGTGTGCCAAACCAATTGATGGCTTAGAAACCAGGAATCGGCGGAAAGCGTTGGTTTTCCAGGGCCTTGCTGAAGTGGAGAACGAAGACAGCACAGCAGTAATTCTGGACGTTCTCAATACCAAGCTTGCCCTCAAGAATCTCTCAGCATCCTCAATTAAAACCTGTCACAGACTGGGAGCCCAAAGTAAGGAGCATCACAGGCCTATCCTCGTTAGGTTTGCCAGTGTGGACGTCAAGGCCTCAGTTTGGAAGGCAAAGACGGGGTTGAAAGGCTCCAAAATATCTATAAAGGAGTTCTTGACCAGAGCCCGGCAATCTGTCTTTGTAAAGGCGCGGGAGCACTTCAGTATGCGGTCGTGCTGGACTCAAGACGGCGTCATTGTCATAAAGGCATCTGATGGTAGTCGGCACAAGGTTACAGCCATCGACGAGCTGAAGCCCTTGATCGCCAAGTATCCTAAGGTAGCGGCTGCGACTCCAACAACTAGATAAAGACGTGTCAACGCTGCAGGGAGCCTGAAAAATACATAACGTAATTATAATGTGAATGTTTACTTTGTCTTGTTGTTGTTTCTAATTGGTACTTTCATAGATTCGTAATCCTTATTTACCTTTCTGTAGTTGTCCCGTCTCATAATACTTTCCTTTGTTTTGTGCACCAACTGTTTACGTAACTTCTGTTATTCAATTATTGTATTTTGTTATTGGCTTTTTGATACCCTCAACAGTGTTTGTTTTTCAACCTCATTTTGTTTCTTTTTGTTTTTGGTTGTGAAATGTAAACGTCAGCTTCAGCTTGTCAATTTGACATTAGTATTTGACGTTGACATTAAAGTAAACGTTCTGAAATATATTAATATATAACATAACTGAAATTGTGTTTGCGTCAGTGCTTTTCGCTCACAGTAATAATATTACTAACGTTTCGTTCCATATTTCATTACATTTACTAAATCTGCAGTTGGATGTGCCATTTCTTTACATTTATTTTTTTTCTTAACTTTTTTGTGTCTTTGTTTTTTATATTCTTGGAAGCAACAGTTTTAGCCTTTCCTCCAGTAGAGTACCTAGTAAAAATGAGAACTCAGGTTTTGTTATGTGTTTAATTGAGAGCTGAATACCATGTTTGTTTAATTGTTTTTAGTGTTCGTGTTAGCTGGCGGGTGGTGCAGTGACCTGCACCTGTTAGTTGCTCTGTTTTTAGTAATAGCATAATTTATTATATATAATATATATATATTATTTATTTATTACAGCATAACTACCTATTTATATTTATGTCAGACAATGAGTCTTACTTTTCTGCCAACCAATCTACTGCTTCTTCTAGCGATGAAAGTTTCTGTTCTTTCAGCTACACCCTGGGAGACTTTTTGCAACAAAATTTCAATCACCAGTCAAATCGGTTGGTGAATGTGTGTCACATTAACGCTCAAAGTGTTCCAAGCCACTACAGCGAGCTGTACGACGCGTTCAATAACAGTAATATCCACGCCATCCTGATCTCTGAAACTTGGCTCAAACCGCATCTCCTGTCCACCACTTACCCACTTACTGGTTTCGTTCTTATACGGAACGATCGGATTGGTAAAGGAGGGGGTGGTGTGGCCATATATCTTCGCAGTGACTTTCCTTATAAAATACTTTCTACTTCCTCTTCACATTATTCTGCTTCTGCTGAGTTTATTTTCCTTGAAGTCTGTGTCAAAGGAGCTAAAACTATTATTGGTGTTGTCTACTGTCCCCCCAATGTTGATTACTTCACTGAATTCGAATCAGTACTTGAATCTTTGGGTTCGGAGTATGCACATCACATTATCATGGGTGATTTCAACACAAACCTCCTTGCCCAAAACTCCCCTCGATCCCGTAAGCTTCTCCATCTTATCGAGTCGGCTAGTCTGCACGTGTTGCCGCTCAAACCTACTCATCATAACACTGTCGGCGATGACACCTGGCTTGACGTGATCCTCACTTCGAATCCTTCACTCGTTTCCTCCCATGGTCAACATGACGCTCCTGGCTTTTCTCATCATGACCTGATATTCCTTTCATATATCCTGAAACCTCCCAAACCTAAACCCAAGGTTCTGTACAGGCGCTGTTTTGCTCGGATGAATGTCGATAAGCTCAAGGAAGATGCATCTGTGGTCGATTGGGAGCCTATGACGCAAGCCGTTTCAGTTGACGACAAGGTTGCCATTTTCAATGATATTATAATCAATCTTTATAACATCCATGCTCCCGTCAAAAAAGTTAAGTTAAAACGCCCCCCTGCACCATGGATGTCAAGAGGAATACAAATGGCAATGCGACGTAGGGACCGCGCGTTCCGTAAATTTAAAAGAGATCGAACTGACGAGAACTGGACATTATTCAAGGCTGCACGGAATAGATGCAATCAGATGATACGCAATGCTAAACGCCGCCACATTCTGGACACTATAAGCTCTTCTTCCTCTGCCGATATTTGGAAATTTCTTGGAACTCTGGGTATCGGCAAATCGCGACATTTAGACCCTCCTAATTCAGTTGACTTAGACGATCTCAACCGGCATTTCTGCACTGTTTCAACCATGGATCGTCAAACCAAGCTACAAACTCTGTCTCTTATTTCTGGTCTAACGCGTCCTCATATTAATCCTTTCAGTTTCATTCCAGTTGAACCGGGAGAGATCAGAAAGTTCATTCTCTCCATCAAATCAAAAGCGGTGGGATGTGACAATATCACCCGTGATATGATCATTACTATTCTGGATCATCTCCTGCCCGCGATTACCCATATTATAAATTATTCCCTATACACCGGAGTATTCCCTATCCTGTGGCGCAAAGCCTATGTTCGTCCACTACCTAAGGTTTCCAATCCCTCTCTTCCTACCGACTTTCGTCCAATTTCTATCCTTCCGTTCCTGTCCAAAGTGCTTGAGGCCTGTGTCCACAAACAATTCTCTAACTTCGTACATCGCAACTCACTCATTAGTCCTCTACAGTCTGGGTTCAGGCCTGGGCACAGCACTGTTTCCGCCCTCCTTAAAGTGACTGGCGATATAAGGGCAGGACTGGAAGACACCAAGGTTACTGCTCTAGTGTTGGTTGATTTCTCGAATGCCTTTAATACCGTCAGTCATGACATCCTGTTAGCCATTCTGTCATATGTTATGGTCTCTCCCGAAGCACTGGAATGGTTCTCCTCTTACCTTCAGGAACGTCAGCAGTCTATTCGTGTTGGGGATTCTTCTTCATGCTGGTGTGATTTGGAAACTGGCGTTCCTCAGGGCGGTATACTTTCTCCTCTTCTGTTCTCTATTTTTATTAATCTTCTAACTTCCGAACTTCAGTGTGCGTATCATCTGTATGCAGATGACTTGCAGTTGTACTGTCAAGGAAAGGTTGATGAATTACCTGATGTTATCGACAAATTAAATAGGGACTTGATAGCTATAAAATCCTGGGCTGATAGATTTGGTGTAGCTGTAAACCCCACGAAGTGTCAGGCGATCATCATTGGCAGTCCTCGTGGTATTAGCAAAGTGGTGGGTATAACCTTGCCACCAGTTCTCTTCAATGGAACGATCGTTCCTTTTAGCACTGACGTGAAGGACCTTGGCTTACACATTGATAGTACCCTGAATTGGCGTACTCAGTCGCTAGGGTAAGCCAGAAGGTTACTGGAACGCTGCGGGCTCTGTACCGGCTGAAAAATTTATTACCATCGAGTACGAAGACAATGCTTGTACAGTCCTTAATTTTTCCTATCATCGATTATGGTGATGTGTGCTATTATGACCTGAATGCAGATCTCCTCAACAAACTTGACCGTCTTCTCAATAACTGCATTCGATTCGTTTTCAATCTGCGTAAATACGATCATGTCTCCGCGCATCGGTCGCTTCTACAGTGGTTGCCCATACGCCAGCGCCGACAGCAAAGGGCGCTGACCACCTTGTTTTCATTTCTTGACTCTCCCTCTTCCCCTAGTTACCTAGCATCCCATTTTCAATACATTTGCGCCAACCACAATAGAAATTTACGTTCATCTCACAATCGTATTCTTCAATGTCCCACGCACCGCACAGACTTCATTCACTCTTCCTTCTTCGTTCAGTCTATCTCTCTGTGGAATGCACTCCCCCAGGAAATCAGGATGGCAACCGACCGATTATCCTTTAAAGTTAAAGTTCGCGACCACATTCGCAAGAAGCTGGCAGTATCATCACAACGGTAATGTTTCCCAATGGTTTGTCTTATTTGTTTTAGTATATTTATGTATATTTATTGTGTTTATATTTATATATAGTTAGGTGTATATATTATATTTATATGTATCTATATCTTTATATTTATATTTAAATATATATCTATTCCTCATCTCTCGCTGTTGCACCTACCACTGTTTGTCTCTGCATCACCCAAAGGTCGACTGGTAGAAAATGCCTATGGCATTAAGTCCGCCTCTGTACATTTTTGTGTGCTTAAAGTATTAAATAAATAAATAAATAAATCCAGAAACAATAATATTAGTAAGTACGTCAAATTATCATATATCAATTAAACCAATTTACAGGCACTTATGAATTGTTCAAGGAGTCGGTCAGTCAGAAACATGAAGGTATTTGCCCATTCCAAAGCGTAGTAGTTTCCAATAGAAGAAAGGGCAAGAAACTCCATGGACTTTTTTCGTCATGATTGTAATGAAGATAATCGGTAGTGTGCATACACACGCTATAAAGCAGTTTCAACGCTCAAAAGTGCATTTAAAACAATAAAAATTACAAAGCAGAGAAGCACTTCAGTAATATTTTCAAAATTTTATAATCTCTCAGCTCATAGTATTTCATCGAGCATTATCTACAGATCTGTAAAATGCACGAGGACTGAAGCAGATTTGTAACTGTTCATAGTACACCGAGAAACGGTTTGTCTAGAACCTCGTTATCTACTTGAAGCGAGTGTTCCACTACCCAGAACTATTAGTATATGAGAAAAGCAGGATGCGATTAATATAAACAGAGAATTACTTAGGATCGGTTTTTTGATCAGTAGTTAACTCAACCAATGGTTAAACATAGTAACTAATGGTTGAATTTTGGCTAAATGTGAAAGGCTGCACATGAATGAGTTAACATTATTGTATTCGTGTTAACTCAAAAAAATAGTAAGTAATCGCATTTTGGCAAACACATATAGCCAAAATTCAACCATTAGTTACTATGTTTAACCATTGGTTGAGTTAACTACGGATCAAAAAACCGGCCCTTAAACGCAAAATTTTAATGCTGCCAGTACACAGTGCAGAATTGGGATGATGACTATTTTTTTTTTTTATTTGTCCGTCATGTAGAATAGTAAAAAATATTGGACACATATTTATTCTTTTTTTACGTAATCAAAAGATTACGGCGATACATTGAGTTAAAATGTGGCATGCATGACGTCACGTCTTGGTAGATTTTATACGTAGAAGTGACGTAGCGAGCCCCCACTCCCAAACTTTAATGCATGTTATCTAAGTCATTATTTTATTAATATGATAAAGCAAAAAATACGTGTCTAATATTTTTTTTATTATCTGACTGACGGACTAAATAGAATTTCTTTATTTTTACCCAGGCATCATCCCTATTATAAATTACATTAAAAATTTTGTAACATTCCTCCTTCCTTTCAAAAAGTAATCAACCTTTCTTTAAGGTCAGTACTGGCATTTGTAGTTTACTTTTGAAAATTCGAATTTATTTTTTTTCTTGTGACAGATCATTAGTCGCTTGTTAGAATTTTATCACTGCACCATTGCAAATTATACTGTTTTAGACTACGAGGTCATGAATCTAATTTTATCCTGAAAAGAATTTAAAATTAAACGTATATAGCCAAAAGAAAAAGCTTCCCTAAAATCCCCCCCACATACAAAAAAAAAAACTACCTAACTAAAACTAAACTAAACTTCCTGTTCTTTTTCTTCGCTTTTCTTAAAAGTCGTTTCTAATATCCCATAATATTCCTTCGTTGTCTATCCTAACTAATATTATAAATGCGAAAGTAAGTTTGTTTGTGTGTTTGTTACCTTTTGACGCCTAAACCACTGAACCGATCATCGCATAATTTTGCATATACGTTGTCACATGTATAGAAACGGACATAGGGTATCTTAAATCCCGAAAAAAAGTGCTGTTCCCGAGCAAAACAACAATAACGTTCTTATAGATAATAGATGGCGCCACGTGTCTTTCGAATCATGATTGAATTATAGTCACAGGATCACCTAGTTTAGGAGTCAGGGTTTACCTTATTCGTATGACCTTTAGTTAACCTGTATCCTAGTCTTACGCAATGTCAAAGGTTTTTAAAAGGTTTATAAAGATTTTTTTTATATATCTTTATCAAGTGATATTTATCTCTAGTCAGTGCTAGTCAGTATACGGAATGTTAAACTATTAAATAAATGGAATGTTCAATCTAAAGATACCATACAACCTGTCTTCGCGTACTTTCGATCGCGTGCTAATTGTGATCTGGAATCATTCTATCCAGAAAGTGGAGAGTTCATCCGTCTATCAAGCCAGATTTTGGCCCGACCCGACCACCAGCTCGGTTGTGCCAGTTATTGCTTAGGAGGTGTAAATAAGAATACGACCTACAACACTACTTCGCTTGGTGAAGTAATCCTGTATCGTCTGTGCACCGCATCGGATAATTAATGATCTGATAATTTAATCTTTATCTATTCGAAATTTCGTCATAATTAATTTACTTTAATTTTCGAACACGTGTCAGTATTGGTAATTCTTTTCCTTGCGAATTATGTCTACTACTACGGCTTAAACTTAGCGCCGTGTTTTAGAGTTATAATTAATTTCATAATTTGAGCGTACCTAAAGGGGGATTGCAATCAATCTATTAAGACGTAAACCTAAACTAGTACCAAAAACTCGCACGGCTCAGCTTTACCTCGTTAAGTAGCATTTTTGCTAATGAAAATGAACAAACATTATCCGCATTTTTTTTATATGAATGTTTGAAATCAAACACAATTTTTTCATTCAAAGCTGCTTTTGCTTCCAAACCTCTCTGTCTTGTGCGATCTCTAGCCATGTTGGCCCTGCAAACATGATCAGATCGTCACACCACCTTCGCCGCGGTCTACCTCGACGGCAATGTCCTCCCTAACGCGACCAGTGGGTGACGATCTTTGCCCATCACTCCAGGTGCATTCGTGCGACGTTTCCGGCCCACTCCCACTTCAGCCTGGCTGTTTTTTTTTTCCAACATCTGCTACTTGAGTATGGAGCGTAGGGTGGACTCGGTCTGTACGTTTGACACCTATACTCGTATGCTGCGCTCCATTGCCCGTTGGCAAATCTTGAGTTTGGACTTCTGTTATAAAACTATTATCATTTTTTTTTTACTTTTTTATATGTTGATGTAGTTTCTATCACAAATCAAATTTTACGTGTTTAATTTGGCGATAAGTGATTATTTTACTTTTCCCGCTGTCGAAAATCGTCATCCTGGGAAGTTTTTCAATATAGGTGAAGTCAGCGACAAAAGTCGATTAACACTTTTTAAATAAAATTATTGAGCTTATTAACATTCAATTAAAATCGAGACAGAAGTAAAATTAAAAGAATATTTAGTTATTTTATGAAATGCAGAAATACAATGTATATACATATTATGTACAATGTATGATGAGTAAACTTAATCGACCAATCTGTTCTTCTACCAATTTACCTTTGGTAGAACTATTGTCCATTAGCGAAACTATTATTTAGTTACCTGCATCATAGTTTGGCTAGTAGTAGTTAGTAGATGCCTTCAGCGGGTAATTATTTGACACAGCTTCCGATTTTTACGCTGAAATGGTGCAAAATATTTGTCGTGATATGGACGACATTTGTCAATTACGTTGTTCTTACGTATGAAGGTTAAATCGCTCATACCTAACTGGTATGATCCCTGATATAATTTGTCTATGAATAAATGTTCCTTCAGAGATGAAAGTAGGTACATTACGCTCATGCGCACAGTAGGAAGCTATAAAAATAAGATGTCGGACTCAACGTTTAAATGAAAAATAATGGTCCCGTAGGTGAGAGAGTCAGAGAATTAAACTCCAAGCTTTGGTAGTATGCACTTTGTCTACTTAAGTTATTTACTCAAGAGGCAATGGAACGGCTGGGGTCTAGACCCATTCTTTGAAGTTGGTCAAATAAATCGCGTTTAAAGACATTTATTTTGGTAGAAAAGTGACTGACAGCAAAGCGAGATGGTACACGGTCGGATACGCTGAACCTACAGCTCGTAGAAACAAATGATGAATGATGAATTTTGTGATGAGCTACTCACATTAATAATAATAATAACCCCACCACTGTATCTCTACGTTGACGTCGTGGTGGGGCTTGCGCGCTCCGAACTCTGTGCCGGTAGAGTTTACTTTGCCGGAACGGGTCTAGGATGAGGAGCCAGACCAAGAAAGATATAGAAACCAGCAGGGCAGCGTGTGGCGAGCTGTTGGGCAGTGACCCCACGGACCCTATCTCCCGGGAGAAATCTTGTCCTCATCTCTGGCTTGCCATTATTGGTCGGCTGAAGTAAACACTGACGAGGAACAGAGCTCGCAACTCTTTCTTGCCTTTATTGGCCGGCTTGAGTGGAAATTCGCAAAAGCAAACGTGCTCGAAGGAAGAAAGTATTCTAGTAAGGTGCTGGTAGGGATCTTGACCATACTTTTGGGATTGTCCTGATAGCTGTGGAATACCTCTCCACTCGTCAAGTACCTCAGGAAGTGTTGCCCCCTTGTCGCTACGTCACTATGTGCTAGCGGCCGTTTCCGGGAGCCCATTATTGAGTATGCAAGTCACCCCCTACCATTTTATCCGTGTATAATATACAACATTGGTCAGGCAGGGGACATAGTTCTTCCATAGTTCATGTTACCCAATGCGCTTTAGCATAGTGCATATTGGGATAATCGTCGGTTGATGCCTCCCCATCATTTAAAATTATCTAAGGGGCTCTAAGGGCGAGTTGGCTTCGGCCCCACGTATGCCTTCCAAAGGTCCGGGATCTCAGGGTCCCGAGATATGTAAGAAGATAATAATAATAATATTTATTTATTATAGTTAAATACACACAGGAAAACACAAGCATTACACAGAAGACTATTTATCACTATTGCAGATCAGCTTACAAACTGCAATATATAATAAGCAGAAGACTGCGGAAACATACAAAATTATCGTAGTGGCAAGATTTAGTTCCATAGACAGACTTCGCTGCACTGCCAAGACACTACTCGGCTTCTTCAAGTTTGCGCTCACTAACTTTCTCGGTTTGCTTCAGTTGGCTTCAGCCCCTCGTATGCCTTCCAAAGGTCCGGGACCCTAGGATCCCGAGATATGTAAGAAAAAAAAAATTATTCGTAAAAACATGTGCATACATATACATACACACATAGGTGCATATAAATAGGATGACAAAATAAAAACAAAGTAGATGTGCTTAATACATGTTTGCCAAACGTCATGCCATGCAAACCTTTAGAAAAATTGAATTTGAAATTAATTAATTTTCAAATAATTATGATTAATAGAATAAAATCTTTGTATAAAAAAATCTATGGAAGTAGAATAAATATGTCACAGTCATAATAGTAATAAAGATCATAATAACATGTCACAATTTATAAAAAAGAAGTACAAATAACCAGTAAAAAAATCGCAATAGCAAGTACAATTATAATTAATAATTAATACAATTATAATTAGGAATGAATTCAATTTGGTAACTTGTCTGCTATAAAATCGGTTAATGAATAATAACTTATCTCCACAAGTAATTTTGTAAGATACTTTTTAAATTTATTTAACGGGCTCTTATACTATGGGGTATTTTATTATAAACAGTGGGTGCCATTCAAATCACGCCCTTTTTAACAGTGCTGTATTATATGCACCTGTGTACAGTAGACTTTTATACTGGGATCTCATAATGTTATTTGTTTTCCTGACGTCATTTAAAGATGGAAATAAATGTGTATTTGTTTTGACAAATATAGCTAATTCTAAAATATATAGACATGGAACCGTAACAGTTTATTCGTTTTAAAGACAGGCAACGCTTTTGACTTTTAAAAATGCTTTCCCTTTCGCTGCAATTGAGCCAAATATTATGTTGGTTAATCAAAATTCTCATTAACCTGACACAAAATATCATACAACTTTAGCATGTAAATTGCCACAGGGTTTCCCTGTAGACGAATATTAGACAGCAAGGAATCATCCCGCGGGATAGTACCAATTATGAAACAATTTCGACTAAGCCAAACTTGAAGCCAAATCGATTTTCCACGATTTCTGTACCTACTACCTTCAAGGACTATTTGTCAAGAGTTGGACTTATCAAACAATATATAAAATGCATTGTTTTACATGGTCCATACCATATTTATCTCACTGGTTTTAAATAGAATCTTGCAATGCGATCAAACGAAAAAAATGCAATCGTATTCGTGCTCCCCAAAAAAATATAAAACGCTTTCAAGCTTAATTAAACCATTCTTCACTACCAGAGACAAACAAAAAAGGATGATATATTACTTTTCCACGAGAAAAAAAAAAACAAGTCCAAAACTTAAACTGCACAAAAAACAGCTTAGCCGTAAAAATTCGGGGCAACTTTTATTCGACCCATTTAGACTGTATTATTCCGGCCAAACAACTCGGAAATATTCCACGGATTTGTTAGTGTGAGATGTTGTCGTCTCGGGTGCTCGAAATTTAGAGCTAATGTACGCGCTTTAGTTATGGCTCGAGCTTATCAGGCACCTTCGTTTCGACTCCGAGTTTGGGGAAATTTAGAAGACAGGTTGTGTAATCAGTTTTATTTAGAGTGTGTACTTCTTGATTGTATCAAAGGCTGGCGAAAGATCTGAGAGAATGTGTAATTTTAGTGTGGCATATTGCGGTTCTTAGAGGATTAAGTAATGCGAGCGAATCTGTTTTGATCTGACATTATTGTAGTCTATTTTAAGTGCTTTTTGTAACAAGTGGGTGCCGGAGAGTGTAAATATACGTAATGTACACTGGATATATTATTTTCTTGTGGATAAATTCATATCGTCTGTCATCAAAATTACGTTGACGCCAATATTTTTTCTGCGTTTTGTTTATCTTAAATATTTGATATTCGCGGTATTAGGAGACTTGTTTTCAACAATGAATGTTTACCGCTCCGCCAGTGCTGATGATCATCTGATGCCAGTATGTACTTATTAGAAATGATACGTCACATAAGTAATAACCTTAACACCCAATCTTTCCAACCAGAAATATTAAATATTTTATTAATTTGCTTCTGACAATATTTCCGGAAAAGATAATCACTTGTTAGTCCTAGATTATTACTATCCGGGACTAAAACAATAATATTTGTTTCTACATACCCTTTGAATGATAAACCTAAGAGACATACCCAGGATGGTACTTTACCAGCGACCGCAGTACGTCCCATACTCGTAAATTTTATACGTCGAATTGATAGATAGTATAAAACCATGTTACGACGACAATCGAGGCTTAACGACCGACTCGGGATCAGCAAGTAACAGAATGGGAACAAAAATCATTTAAAAATCCATTACTGGTTTACTGCAGTGCAATTAGGGAGAGTTAAAATATGTTATATCAAAATACGCAAAAGTAAATGATGCAGAATTAGAATCATTTGATTATGAAACATTTTTTATAGTGGTCTCCTGAAATAAACTGTATCAATAAAAATGCTTTAAATTGGAATTAAGTTAAGAGACTCCAAACTTGTCTTGAATGTTTTCAGGGTCTTCGCTATATGAGTAGTAGGTACCCAGATAGCCATAGTATTATCGTAAAATTCATAGTAAGTCATCCTGCTGCAACCGATATTTTTTAGGAAGTGTATAGAGTGCCGTTAGCTTACGGCATACTAGTACCTACATCATTTAAGCGGTAATATAGTACGGTCGGTTATAGTACCGGCCGCGGCACCCCAACCAAATGGGTTAGGCTAGGTTAGAAGTTTGACCCACCGCGTGCGAGCCGAGCGAGCGCTACTTCCAAAGGCTAGATTGTTAAGTAAACAGCTCATTAAGTTAGTTGGCTGCGACATATCACGCGTATGATAAACCGGTTAGGCTATGATAAACTATGTAGTATGATTGTGATTTTCATTAAGAGATGCAGTATGTAATTTTAGCCCATCTGATGAAGCGTATTCATCGGGCTTTAATCTTTAGTAGTAAAACGTTTTCTCAATCCTGAACCTTTGTCTTAAATTTTCGACCACCTCTTGAATACGGAAACGTTATACTATAGTATTGTAATTCTGGATTACAATTATCCAATTTATATAGACATACTTTTTTCATTGTTTCTATGTTACATTTATCACGCTTCCACAACTGCTTACGGCACTTTAAAAGGTCGCGTTATTTTACCGTGCATACTTTTTAAGGCAGTCTAGATGGTGCTGGTATTATGCCGCAAGCTGATGGCACTATAACCGATCACTATCGGTTATAGTGCCATCACTATCGGTTATAGTGTGGTGTATAGTGCCGCAAGCGGCATTGTATCACTGTATACCATTTTTTATGTAGGTATGTTCGGGCACAACTCCGTCATAAAAGGTTGGGGAAAAAGTTTCTTCGCATTTTTTAAGAAAATTCAAAACATTTTTTAATATAGTTTATTTACATTTAACTAAAGTATGTAGCTACCATTTTGTTCGATAACTTTTTGCCATCTTGTAGGTAGGGACATGATCCCATTGCTATAGAAATTTTGGGACTTCTGGTCAAAATACCGCGACAAGTGGTTTTGGCAGTCCTCTCGTGATGTTAACCTGACACTGCCTAAAGAATTCTGAAGAGACCGAAACAGGTGGAAATCTGAAGGTGCAAGGCCAGGACTATACGGCGGATGCATTAACACCTCCCAGCCAAACTCTCTTAATTTTTGCTGAGTGGCTAAAGATGTGTGAGGTCTAGCGTTATCATGATGAAAAACCACACCCCTTCTGTTGATTAATTCCGTCCGCTTTCTCTCAACTTCTTGCTTTAATCTCATCAGTTGTTCGCAGTACAGTTCAGAATCGATGGTCCTGTCTGGTGGTAACAGCTCATAATGAATAATGCCCTTCCAATCCCACCACACACACACAGCATCACCTTGTTGCGAGTTAACCCGGGTTTCGCCACAGTCTGTGAAGCCTGACCGGCAGAATGAGTACACGGTTCATTAGGTTTCTTTCAGTGAGCTCGTGAGGTACCCAAATGTCAAGCTTTTTTGTGTACCCAGTTTTTTTCAAATGCGCCAAAACTGTTTTGTGGTCAATTTCCAGTTCTTCAGCTACGTCGTAACTACTGATATGCCGATCTTGCTCCACTTTTTCAAAAATGGCATCCATTTTATCCGTAATAGGGCGACCAGAGCGACGTGCATCTTTGACATCAAAATTTCCGGATTGAAAACGCTTAAACCAAATTTGTGCTACTCTCACAGACACTACACTAGGTCCATAAACATCGCAAATTTTTTTCGCGGCTTGCGTTGAATTTTTACCTTTTTTGTAGAAAAATTTTAAAATGTATCGAATTTCTTCATTAGATTCACTCATCTTGACGGTACGAAAAACAAATGAAAATCACACATTTTCCTAATTTGAATTTGGAATTACGTTCTTTAAAATTTAAACTTTCAATGATACCAAAACCAGCTACAAATAGTATAGCCAAAGAGATTTTATTACAAGTTCATACATACTATAATGCGAAAAGACTTTTCCCCCAACCTAATATAAAAAATTGATTTTCAAATGTTTTTTGTTTTTTTTTTCGTTTTAAAGGGTGTACTTTCGAGGTGGTCCCATTGCCATCAAGCCAGAATCTGATGAGGGGATCCCATGAAAATCGAGCGAAACCCTTTATAGTAACTCGTGTATTTGCTCTCATGAAGCACCATTTGGTGAAATGAACTGATGATCAAGGCCACAGTTGGCCATCGGAACTACTCAATTATACCTATTTCACGGGTTGCGAAACAATTTATGCTTATCAATTAATGCATATGGTGATGGTGACTTTATCATCAGCTCCAGTTCTCCTGGTTCTTACTGGGAGAACTCCTCAACAATTAAACCGACCCACTAAAAAGTGAAAAATAAAAACCTTTTTACAAAAAAAAAAAACAGCTGACTTCCAAAAAAACACTGCAAAGTGAAAAATAACTTTCAATTTCGGAAGTCGGTGGCAAAAAACTAAAATACAGATCCAAAGACACCGACTTCCGAAATCACTTGGTAGTGTTTTTTTTTGAAGTCAGTTGTTTTTTTTTTTTTGTAAAAAGGGTTTTGTTATCCAAATTGTGGTCCACAAAAATGTCTGGGAAATTTTATTTTCATATTCTATTTTAATGTTCTAATTGTTTCGACATCAGAACATTAAATTGAAATGTCCCATGATTTTTATTTGTGTTTTTTTTAATAAAAATCACGGCAACCTCAATATGTTATCGTCCTTAACATTGTTTAGACAACCGCTCAGTCTAGCTCAGTTCGTATAAATTAAATAAACTAGAAGGGAAATGAGGTCGTGAGTTTGAACCCGTTGGGTAATATTACTAGAGGGAACTTTATACAGGGGGAAACTTGTTTGACTCCTAAAATATCTCGTAAAGTAAGAAACTACGGAAGCAACTTGAGAAGGATCTAATTTCAGTAAAAGGAAAATATAGTTTGTTAAGAGTAATAAAACGAGGGATATGTTCGTGGATGTATTGAAATATCTGGTCTGGTCTGCGATGGAAGAACTTAGAGTGCAGCTGTGTTTCGTCCCACATGTTATACTTGGGGGATATCAGTGGATAGCTTGTAGCCGGCAGACCGGCAAGTAACAGTTATGTTTAGAGCCATACTTAAGGTTACGCTAGTCGGTCATTCTTCCATACAAATGTAGTATGGTGATTGCTGTATGTTTGACGGAGTACGTTAAAAACTAAAAGTTATGTCAATTTATCTCGTCATTATCTAGCCCTGTATTGAAGCAGAATTGGCAAAAAATATTGGTTTGGAAGTTATGAGCGTCGAAACTTCCATATTTCAACACTAATTTAAACGCAAGTTACGGCATAAATAAATAGCTCCCGAAGTATGAAACCGGCAAAATTGTTACCGTAGATAATTATTTCAAGAATAGCATAGATATAATTTATTCAAGAATTTTAACAACTTTATTTTGAATAAATACGTCCAGAAGTTTTTTCATAATATCTAAACGCCCAAAGGTCTGTTCATGAAATTTTGTTCGCTCGTTTTCGTGATAAATCATCATCTATTTGGCTAAATAAATAAAAATTAAATACATAAACTAAATAATTACATAAATAAACTAAATAGCATGCATATTAGCCACGCCACGAACGAGTTCGAGCCGCCGACTAGTGCAACCTTAACTTTACTTTTCTATTAAGGTTAATGAAAATTAGAAAGCGTTTCACTTGTCACTCTAGTCAGAATTGCATAATTCCCACTGACGGGAACCCAATCTGGTTTTATTTCTTGTAAATATACGTTGTTTCCTTCTAAAAGTTCAACTAGACCATTTAAGATCAGAATATAGACAACAAATTAGACTATAAACTTACCTAGATTAATTTTGACTACCATCAAATTGAATTTTAACGGTGTGAACTTCTGGTTGTTGTTACACTTAGGTACATATAATTTAGTTGTATAGTAATCTGTGGAAACTGTTTCTGGATTGTGTTGAACTATTTGTATACATATATTTGTTATTGCATTTGTTTGTTTCCCAAATAAAATAAAATAAATCAGTATGGAGGTAAGTTGAAATATATTCGTGACATTTTGATACTTCCCAGTATGCTCTACAACGGAACACGCATTCCATCAGTTGTAAACAATGCATGTACTTACCTACAAATTGCAAGCCACGTCCCTAGACATTGCCCAGACTCACAGAGGAGTGAGCAAATGGACTAATAACTAATGTATATAGGTCAAGGATGTGACGCACATCAGCATAAACTAGTAAAAGTTATGGATCTAAAATGTGAGGTCTTTTCCTTTTTTTATTAAGAACGTTTGCATTTTAAATCTCAGTCTCAATAAGTCAAAAAACATCTAATTGACCGAGATTTTTTACAAGTTTTTGACACTGATTATCGCTGAAATAATAATAATAATAATAATAATATTCCACAACTATCACACAACGCCGTCTAGCCTCAAGCTAAGCAGAGCTTGTGTTATGAGTACTAGACAACTGATAAACATACTTATATATTTCTAAATACATACATATATAGATAAATTACACCCAGACACAGAACAAATGATCATGCTCATCACACAAACATTTGTCCTGGGTGGGAATCGAACCGAGAATGCAACTTGTATTTGAACGATTTTATGTACGAGAATTGGCCTTTTGGTCTGATGTAATGCCGACTGTCTAATGACATGTTTATTTTAGCCAAGTGTTTTACATATCCCTCCCCAAATAAAACTCTAGTGACTAACATTGTGGTCATTGAAGTCCTGTAAACACTCTAATTAATCAACTTAGTACATCACTGCTGCACCAGTAAGCTTCTCTTAACTTTCACATAATATAAAAAAAAGTTTTGATACTTACTGCTTTGTTAATGACAATAACACAAATTAGATCGCAAACATGAGCCACTCCATTAGCATACTCCTCCGTGCTCACACTCAGCTATATAATTTTGTGCCGTCATAATTTACTCACCAAGATTTTTATTCAATTACTTAGACACTCTGCATTCTGTTGACTGTAGAGTTAATATTTCATAGTTTGTGACACTTTGTGTTGGAACAGAATTTATTTTCTTTTTTAGGAGTCCCTCGCCGAATGGAAAAGGTGAACCTTTTTATTTTTATCACATCAGTGTTTGTGTAGGAGCCTGGTGTATCTATGTATATAACTTTTTGATTATATTATTACTAGCTATTGCCAACGGCTTCGCTCGCGTTAATTTAGAACAGCGGTTTAGGGCGTGAAAGGTATAAGCAAACAATCTTACTTTCGCATCTATAATATTATATTTAGGAGGATGAAAAACCAGTCTATCGACACTCTAGGACTCACAAAATGTATTAGGTACTTAAATAATAAAAAATTAAAAAACTTTACAAGTTTCTATATATAATAATATAATTCAATCATAATTTGAAAGACACGTGGCGCCATTTATTATTATAAGAATGTTATTGTTGTTTTCCTCGGGAACAGTACTTTTTTTTGGGATGAAAGGTCCATTTCTGTACATCTGACAACGTATAGGCAAAGTTTCAAGATGATTGGTTCAGTGGTTTATGCGTGAAAAGGTAACAAACAAACAAACTTACTTTCGCATTTATAATATTAGTTAGGACTAGCTGTTGCCCGCGGCTTCGCCCGCGTGGATGTCAATACTTCCAAATTGGAATCAGGTTTTGTTACAATTTCAAGAGTTTTAATTTTTTGCACGGAACCCTATTTTTTTTTCGAAATTAAAAGTAGCTTTAGTTACTTCTCATAACATCAGTCAACATCATCGGTCCAGCCGTTTCGGAGATTAGCCGGAACAGACAGACAAATAGACAAAAATGTGAAAAATTGCATTATCGTTTTAATTATCGTATATACTTTCATAGGCATTTAGTAAAAAGCTGTTATTTCGATATTACAAACAGACACTTCAGTTTTATTTATTTGTATGTAGTATGTATATGTATATATAATAATATATAGATTAAATAGTGCTTCTAGCATTAGAACGATGTATTAATAACTTTAACAGTCTAAACTGGTTGATGCATTGTAAATGAATGCGTATTTAGTTTATTTAGTTTAGTTTACAACATTATTATTACTTTGTAGCAAGAAACAGCTACGGAACCCTGATTTTAAGCCCAACTCGCACTTGGCCGGTGAGTTTTCTTAAAGTGGTCTCTGCTCTATATTACAATTTTTATGAATTTCAAAGCGTTCTTTTATAAAATGAGTAAAATTCGTGTGTTCTACGTATATTAAAATGTCATCGTATAATTTTATCAAACGAACCATCGTTTAAAGAATGTCTTTTGAGTAATTTCCTTTGGGGATATTTCTCATTTTTTATCTTTTATAGTTGGCGTATTTCTTTGCGTGCCAATATGTCGTTATGAATCAATTATTTTAGACATGGAAGAAAATTATTATAATAATATGAATAGGTATTAAGGAAATTGAATTAAAAGAGATACTTGTCTGTCAAAAGCACCCAACCCATTAAATCCCACAAAGACGTATAACTTATAGTTACGTCTTCCGTGGGATTATACAGCGTGACTTGTAATTTGACGTATTCCTTTCATAACGTGATATAAAATGACCTATTTGTAACAATTCAGCACCCCATATGATGCCCAGGTGAAATTTCATGTCCCCTCGTGCATGTTGCTCCCCGCATTCGATTGGATAATGGGTCGTTTAGATGCGTAAACAGGATTCGAGAAAACCCAAATTTAATGTATTTTTGAATATTTCCCAGAATTCATCACTAGATATCACTTTTATCTAAACTCTCAAATTGAATGGCCTTCATTGCTTATTCCCTTGGGTAGGTACCTATTACTTTAACTAACCTATCGATGTAACCAAATTTTCTAAAACATGAAACAGTTAAATCATCATCTGCCTAGCCTTTTCCCAACTATGTTGGGGTCGGCTTCCAGTCTAACCGGATGCAGCTGAATACCAGTATTTTACATGGAGTGACTGCCTATCTGACCTCCACAACCCCCCCTACCCCCTCCATACCCCTTGGTAAGACTGGTTGTCAGACTTTCGGGCTTCTGACAACCCGTAACATCTGTCAAAGATCCTCGAATGACAGCCGGGACCAACGGCTTAACGTGCTTTCCGAGGCACGGAGGAGTCTCGGTATGTAAAGATGGTCACCCATCCACAGGCCAACCCCGGCAAGCGTAGCTTAACCTGATGGATCGACCCGTGCGGCTGTTATTACTTAGCCACGAGCTCCTCATGAAACAGTTAAATGTTAAAGGAATAAGTTTATTAACAATTTTCAAATATCATCTACTTACATGAACTTTGACACCAGTTATCTCAAAATTTTACTGTGGTGGTTAACTAGCGTGTCTGAAATGTCAAAATGAAAGACAAGGTATTGCCATCGAATGCCTTTTCATATGTATTACGCAATAACCTGACAGGATTTCTCTCTATGTTTTCTTTAGCCATAATTATGGTTTAAGATTTCTTAAGAAAATAATTGACAGCTGAGGTTAAGGAAGCTAGTCTTCTTTTTTATTTACTTTTTATTGCTGACTGGGCCTGCTCTTGGCCTCGATCACGCCTGATGGAAAGCGATGGATAAGGTCTATGACGGAACGAGCCTGCCCAGAAGATGCCGGTTCTTGCTTTGAAGGCAGACGGGTTATATAACCCGTCTGCCTTCAAAGCAAGCCGTGAAGAGAACACAGACGCTGGCAGAGAGTTCCACACTTTGTCATTAGTCTAACCTCGAGCGGGTAACAGCGTGTTAATATATAATATAATTTTCCATCAAACTTGGCCTTTATATTCATAAAATGTCTATATACTACGAGTAAGTACCTCAGTGCTTTTACACTAAGTACAGTACTTAAACAGCGCACTGTACGACTAAAAGTATCCATAATTTTGCAAACAAAATGAACGCTGGATAAAGCCCTGTAACAACTAAAACAACTTTAATATACAGCAGTTGGCCGAAAAGTATCTCTCATTACAAAACGAGTTCTTACTTTAGTCCAAGCAGAAACCTTTATTATGTAATCACGATCTTAATATAAAATTGACAACATAGACACGATTTTGACGGCAGTTTTTGTAAAAGGTAGTTGGAATAGAGTTCCAAATTTAAAAAAAAAAATCCGACTGCAAAAACATTTAACTATAAAGAGAAAAACTAGTATTATAATCTATAGAATGTTGGTATCGCAGGCGGGGACAAACAAAAGTTACACCATATTTCAGGTTATTGGTTTGTCCGGCCTGCGATACCAAAATTCAATAGATTATAATGCTTGTTTTTCTCTTTTCAGTTGTGTTCTTGCAGACGGGTTAAAGGTTTTTTTTTAAATAATTTGTTTTATTTCAAGCTTTTTAGTTTTATTAATATATATTTAGTATTTACTCATTACTAGCTTTTATTTGATACCAATATTGTTACAACTTATTTAAAAAAAAAAACCTTACCGTTTCTTTTTTTATATTTGCAGATGCAATATAATAGGTTGGGGAAAAAGTTTCTTCGCATTTTTTAAGAAAATTCAAAACATTTTTTAATATAGTTTATTTACATTTAACTAAAGTATGTAGGTACCATTTTATTCGATAACTTTTTGCCATCTTGTAGGTAGGGACATGATCCCATTGCTATAGAAATTTTGGGACTTCTGGTCAAAATACCGCGACAAGTGGTTTTGGCGGCAGTCCTCTCGTGATGTTAACCTGACACTGCCTAAAGAATTCTGAAGAGACCGAAACAGATGGAAATCTGAAGGTGCAAGGTCAGGACTATACGGCGGATGCATTAACACCTCCCAGCCAAACTCTCTTAATTTTTGCTGAGTGGCTAAAGATGTGTGAGGTCTAGCGTTATCATGATGAAAAACCACACCCCTTCTGTTGATTAATTCCTGCCGCTTTCTCTCAACTTCTTGCTTTAATCTCATCAGTTGTTCGCAGTAGAGTTCAGAATCGATGGTCCTGCCTGGTGGTAACAGCTCATAATGAATAATGCCCTTCTAATCCCACACAGCATCACCTTAACCCGGGTTTCGCCACAGTCTGTGAAGCCTGACCGGCCTTTGACCACGACCTTTTTCGCACGTTCTTGTCATACGTGATCCACTTTTCATCACCAGTTATCAGCTTCTTCAAAAATGGTTCGGTTTCATTACGTCGTAATAAAGAATCACAAATGAGTACACGGTTCAGAATTAGGTTTCTTTCAGTGAGCTCGTGAGGTACCCAAATGTCGAGCTTTTTTGTGTACCCAGTTTTTTTCAAATGCGCCAAAACTGTTTTGTGGTCAATTTCCAGTTCTTCAGCTACGTCGTAACTACTGATATGCCGATCTTGCTCCACTTTTACAAAAATGGCATCCATTTTATCCGTAATAGGGCGACCAGAGCGACGTGCATCTTTGACATCAAAATTTCCGGATTGAAAACGCTTAACCTCTTGACCGTCGGGCCTCTGTATGCGCTAGTACCGCAAACGTCGCCTACTTCGACAAGCGTCGAAGTACTTGTTGATTTTTGGGCAAGCCTTCGAAAAAACGCAGATTTCGTTAATACATAGCCAGTTAAACGTTACATGTTATACCTTCCTGGCTTCGTTATTAGATTACCTAACTACTTATACCATTCATTATGCAAATGCAACTGACCTTATCTAGCAACGATGCGTTAAGTTTTTGTTTTGATAATTTTCACTCACATAACCTTCAAACTTTCTCACATCACATCTAATCTACACAAACATTCACCAAAAAAACACTTTATTACGATAACACAATATCTGTAGAAACGATAAAACACCACACATTAACAACAATCCACTTATAAACAATAACCAAACCATAAAAACTATTTGTTTACGCAACGACAAAATTTCGGCGCGAACTCCGCGTGGTGCCGACGGATTACTTTTATTGTATTTTACTTTTGGAAATACGATTACGATGATAATACGCAATAATGTCGGTAGCTATTAGCTAAAATATGTTTGTGGAACAATAATCTAACTACATAAGTGTATTTCAAACACTAAACAAAAATATTTATCATAAAACATTACGAAATACGACGGCCCCATCAAATTATGAACATTACAAAAGTTTCGTAACTTTTTCTCGACATATTTATAACTTTTCTATAAACTATCACATCATACGAAATCTATACTTATTTCTCAGTAATTCTGTATACAAATCACTCACCGTTTCCTTCTTAAAAACATTTTTTCTAAACTTAGACACCCGCACGAATCACTCGTAAAACAACAAATATGGCCGTCACAGAGCTTCACAGAAGCACTAATTTCTTTCTATTTTTTTACTTCCGTTTTGTTGGCACTCCTGTTTAAATGTTACCAAAATAGGTCAAGCATGAATCGACTAATCGAATGATACAGCTAGATCGTGTTGCAAGTGCCAATAAATAGAAAATATTACCGTCCAATGACAACCATGCGTGTTGACAGTTGTTATTTTCCAATGGTGTAACGGCGGCGTTTCGAGCCATTAAATCTTATTTTCCAATGGTGTTACGCCGACGTTTGAGAGGACCAAATTTCTGCTACTCTCACAGACACTACACTAGGTCCATAAACATCGCAAATTTTTTTCGCGGCTTGCGTTGCATTTTTACTTTTTTTGTAGTAAAATTTTAAAATGTATCGAATTTCTTCATTAGATTCACTCATCTTGACGGTACGAAAAACAAATGAAAATCACACATTTTCCTAATTTGAATTTGGAATTATGTTCTTTAAAATTTAAACTTTCAATGATACCAAAACCAGCCAGATACAAATAGTATAGCCAAAGAGATTTTATTACAAGTTCATGCATACTTTAATGCGAAAAGACTTTTTCTCTAATATAAATACTATACCTAATATAAATATTATATAGCCTATGTCACTCCCACAATTAAGACGAATCTAACAAGACTTCATAATTATGTTAAAAATCCATCAAGCTGTTTAGGCTACAAGAAGTCACAATGGAACGGACATACATACATACATGCGCGCCAAAAACATTACCCTGCTTCTGACTCAAGTGGGTAAAAATAGTTCGATGGGTATGGTGGTAATAATAGAACAGAGTCTACAAATGAACCTTGTTTTGTAATAAGGCCTTGGAAGTTTAACACACTTTCGCTACCGAAAATTAAAGTCGTTTTATTATAAAAAAAAAAACTGCGCTCTATTCATTTGGTAGTTTCAAAAGTAAATTTACCGCGTCTTTACCAGGAAACCCGTAGCAAACTGTGACAGGCAACTCTTCCCCATCCTACTTACTATCTACCACCAAAGTAACATCTCCCGCAGGATGTAACCTTTCGTGGTCCACTTGAAAGTCCCTGAACCGTCTCCGGACACAAGTGGGAAGATGTAACTCCAACCTGGTAAAGTGGGGCTACCTCGGCAGAATGGCAGCAGGGTGTGGATAAGGAGCTATGTCGCAAACTATGCTCCACCTCCTATCCTGCCCTCTATGTCCCAAAACATGCAGCCAAAGTGATCTTTGCGCTACCATCGACGACGCCGCGAAGTTTTGGGGAGAACTTTAAATTGAAATAAAGCACAGAAAAAATATTTTTAAAGCGTACATGGCGTAAACTGGAGGTCAAATTTTCACACACTCCAAGCATCCAAGGCATCCAAGTGCTCAATTGTTACTGGTTTATCGAAGCAGACATGCGACTTTACATATCCCCAGATAAAGTGACTTTAAATCGCACGAACTAGGTGGCCATATTTCGTGAAATTAGTCGTTTGTCAAATGTTCCCTTAAGTAAATTAAGTCAGTAAAAAAGTTAATTTTATTATTTATTTATTTAAGATGGATTTGCTCTTGACTCTAATCTAGTTCTGATCTAGTTCTCTAGTCTAGTCAAAGTTTGCAGTAAACTAGGCGTTGGTGTCAGCCGCGGCGGTCACATGCCCGGAATCACGTTCAAACATTAAATGCCATACAACACAGAAAAAACATTTTTCTGTGTTTTATTTCAATTTAAAGTTCTCTGCTCTAAAAAAAACACCCGATATATCGTCGTCTCTTGTCTGGTTACGATTTGTAGGTAAAACTATTGTTCGCTTTAATCACAAGTCAGATTGGCATTCTTTTGACCACCCGTGACGCTTTACTGTCAGTCTCGGTTGTATGAAAGTTTAACGTTACCTTTTAAGACATACAATTATGAAAAAATATTCTTCTTCGTGTGTATGGAATGGTTACACTAGCACCCATCCACGCAATGTTGGCAGTAACCCTATCTTCAGTTCTCAGATTCTTCATTATAGTAATATCTTCTCAGATTAAACAGAGATGTGGTAGTTTTGTGGTATTCTACAAGACTCTGTAATAATGAGTTTTGGGACCAACCAAAGTTCAGGCTCTGAAATGTTTTTCAAATAATCTCTACCATCTGGCTACTTGTAATTTAAATGGCTTGTATACTTTGTACAACTTTTCCAATATTGTTGAACCATCGAACTTTTTGAATAAATCGTACACCTGTTTACTTTTCTGGGTACAGCTGCACTTGCAAACAATTATTTGTTGAACAAAGTATAATTTGTTTTATTTTCGCTGCGGTTTTCCTTCAAGAAAATTAACAGTGGTTGAAGTAGTTTTTTATTCGAGGAATAAGTTTTATCTGAAGCCTATTAGACTTGTAAATATACTGCAAATTGACTTTTATTTACTTTTTGATACATGTACAACTTGGTAGGTACCTACCTTCTTACAATAATACGAATGTTTAGACTTACAACATCAAACAAAACTTAGGATAGCGTACGTTTAGTTTTTATTTTTTTTTATTTTAATCTACGAGTTCACAAGAAAAACTCTAAAATTTTCCATGTGTCAGAAATTCTTGAAGTTTTTTTTTTTTTTTTAAGAAAAACTAACATTTTAAATTAATATTGTTAAATCAGTCATTAATATTTCAAACATTGTTTTCTTCCCTCATGATTTATACAGATATCAACTTGACGGAAAAAGAAAGCATAAAGACTTCAACTTCTCCCAAACTTCTGGCACGGAGTCAATGCCATTTTTTCTTGTAGTCATTATTCTCCCATTCAACAAATTAAATAGGATTTCTCACCGCAAACCACTCGAAATACTGTGACAGCACTTCATAAAAATTATTACGGCAATTGCGACTCCACTGGCGCTTGAATATACTGGAAATGTACCACTTATGTTAGAATAGTAAAGTGTATACTATTATTGCGGTCTACAGGACCGGTTTAAAAATGGTTTCTTATAATATTAAATTCTAAGGTATTTTGTATTGTGCAATGAGACTATACATTTACTTCGCAAATAGTTTTATTCGCATCGTATGTATCTACATCAAATTGTAGTTCACAATTTAACTAAGAAACATTTTTCTACACAGCACACATAACAGCACCACCACGAGCCAGCACCACCACCACCACCAACACCACCACGACCACCACCACCTCGTAATCCCCGAAAGGTTTGGCAGAGGTGTACGTTTAATAGTACACCCATATTTCGCCAGTTATGTTTAAGCACATGTTATTGGGGGTGAGCCTATTAGTTCCTTGTTGTTGCCTATTAGTTGGCTGGCTCTAGCTGGCTCGCTAGGTCGTGGCTATCTAATAATAGCCGCACGGATCGATCCATCAGGTTAAGTTACGCTTGCCGCGGCTGGTCCGCGAATGGGTGACCATCTTTATATACCGAGACTTCTCCGCGCTTCGGAAAGCACGTTAAGCCGTTGGTCGCGGCTACCATTCGTGGATCTTTGACAGTCGTTACGGGTCGTCCGAGAGAAGCCCGAAAGTCTGATAACCAGTCTTACCAAAGGTAAAAAAAAACCCAGTAACTGGGTTGTGGAGGTCAGATAGGCAGTCGCTCCATGTAAAGTACTGGTATTCGGCTGCATCCGGAAGCCGACCCCAACATAGTTGGGAAAAAGCTAGGCAGATTGATTGTTAAGTTGTTGGTTTAGTTATGGTAAATAATTAACAAGATATTTTGCTTATTATTGTAACCAGCTCGTTTTACATCTTAGTAATGTCAACAGTAGCCAACATGCACCTGAGGTTTGAGACAATATTAGTTAGTTTCCTTGCAAAAACTGTACCCGAAACTGTCGACCCTAACTCAAAACAAATGAGATACAATATTCACAAAAACCTGGTAAATGCCAGTCGTAAATCGAGGCCTTAGAGTACATTTGGCAAAAGAAGTAACAATTAATCTAGACTGCACGATACGTGTCCCCTTGGAAGAGAGCCAATGTAAGCGTAGCCCAGTTTTCACGAGAACTTGCCACAACATGCATTATATTGGGCAAAATTTGAATAAGTATCTGCCCGGTGCACAATTTTTGCAATAAAGTATGATCGATTTTGGAGACGGGCAATTTTCATAAAGAAATTTATGGGCTTAGATGGCAGGATGTTAGTGATTTTTGATGGCTAAGTTATTTTTAATAGCTTGGTTGTCAGCCAAGAGTGGGTTAGCACTTGTGGCATGGTAATAGACGTCGGGTAAATCCGAGCAAAATTTATATCTAGTATTAGCTTTTTTCCGGCGGCTTCGATCGTGCGTTATTCAGAAATTATCTCAGGCGAACGTCGTACTACCGGAATAAAAATTGTCCTATTTCTGAACCCAGGTCATGGTCTATCCGTTAAGGCTCAAAAGATAACAAACAGACAGACAAATAAGAAATTCAAATAACCTTTTTATACATAAAACAGGTTTTTATCATTCTAAGGACCGCTTGCACCAAAAACCATAAATATATTTAACACATATTGAACATATTTAAAACATCATTCCATTCCTGACAACTTCAATCAATTGTCAGAAATAGAACAATGTCTTAAATTCGTTTAGCGCTCAACATATTCAGTGATTTGTGGTGTTAGTGGGCCTGAATGTCTAACTTAAAAATAATATTTATTCATTTTAATATGACCACCATTTTTTGTGATTGACCACCATTGACCCCGTAAGTGAATGTGTACGTGTTAGCTGAGTTATTTTTATGACTTTAAATTGAACATTTGACTGAGTGGACCAATTTTAACGAAATACTCAATTAATTAAAATAATTCTCTAAATTAACCCCTTGGGTAATGATTTTACAAAAATGCTGAAACACGTAATTTTTTATTTTTTAACAAATGCGTTATTATTCGAATTTTCATATCTCTATCATAAGAAATATTAGACTTCCCATACAAACTTTCATCTGCTTACTTTATATATAAGGTGCTATAAAAATATCTGCCACGGCTGCAGTGGGAGACAATATTGTGTACATAGATTGCTATAGAGAAGATAAATGATTGATATCATGTCATACATTTTTTCATACAAAAAAAAAATGTGCGTATTTTGAATCGCTTTATTTGCATGAAACCATCCCGTAGTAATTAGCTGTTGTCGCACTTCGCAAAAAGTCAATAAAGATTGTCAATGCACTGTTGCCAAACGGCAAACAAAATGTTTGTTAAGAACAATGACATCATTTTTTGTTTGATAACAATGCCATCCACGGCGCAGTAATAAATAAGGGTGCGGACCGCTCGCTTGTCGCTCGAAAGCTAGCTAGTTCACTATTATGTGGTCGGGTGCTCGTATCGCGCGCGCATTCTTTAAAAATGCCTCCCAGACGACGATATTCCAATCCAGAATATCTTCAAATGGTATTGTACTACCGTTTAAAAATGGTATTGTGCAACAACATTGTAGCATGCAGTAGGTAATTTTAATGGAAGAGGAAGTGTTGGACTTCTTCCGGCATCATCCTCTTGCGAGTACCAAGGACGCTGTTAGAGTCTTCGCCGTGCGTGACAACTACGTGTGGCGAGCATAGATTTATAAATCTATGGTGGCGAGTTTTAAATCGGGAAGGGCTCCGTCCTTACCAAGTGGTAAGAGTGCAAGAATTGCATCCACATGACTACGCGGCTCGCCTCACTTTCTGTAATTGGATTCGAGAAGAACGCTTCAACATTCTGTGGACGAGTCCACATTCACACAGATTGGCATGTTCAACATACACAATGCGACTTATTGGACTGAGACAAATCCTAGTGTAGTGCGGTCTGACCACAGGATACTCGGCAACAGAGTACTAGGACCAGTGTTCTTAGACAGACTGAATGGGGATACATATGTATCTTCGCTTACTGCGAACCCGTGTGAGCAGAATGTTGGAACGTATTCCTCTTGAAGAGATAAGAGACCTGCACTTTCGACAAGATGGCGACGACGCTAATTTAACCAGAGCGTACGGGAGTATTTAAATGGTGTGTGGTACCGCTGGTGAGCCCGACATTCCGACCTCGCCGCCGAGGTCCCTCGCGACGACCCCGAAGTAATCGTCTTCGGGAATGAAGTGCCAGCTGGTGGCGTAGCTGAGCCAGTAGCTTTAAACTCCCCGTTCAATAATAATCACTCCAATTTGATCCAACCTGTCCCATCTTGCTGTCCTCCCCCCAGCGACGCCCTTTTTTTTTTTTTTTGTGGATGGGAAATCATCAAATAACTTCTCCCGCTCTGGGTGGAGCGGGAGGGCGTGTCAGACTTCTACTGACTAAAACCCACCCGTGTTCCTTCAGTTGCCTGTGCCAGGGCCACGGTAACTCTTTCGAACAACCCGCAACCCCGGCGGCCATCGGCCCTATCTCTTTGAGGCGCGCGTGGAACACAACGCGCCGTCGACCTGAGCCTGGTCCTTACCGGACGGCGAGCTACCCGTTGCTCGCCATCCGCAAGCCCACGCCTACGGTGGCCGGGAATCGGCTATCGATTCCCGACGCCCAGGGCGTCTCCTGCGGCGACTAGGGGCGTGAGGGCGCAAAGATAGCCTCTCCCTCATGCGTTCTGCCTCCTCCTTCGCGAGCATTACAGCTTCGCAGAAGGAGGTGACGGCTTCCCATGCACTCTCGCTCCGTACCATGGCCTGTACCAGGGCCGGACGCGAGAGATCGCCGCCGCCGATCGCCTCCGCGAGGACGCGGCGGTGCTCTGCCCAAGCCGGGCAGACCTCCACCGTATGCTCCACCGTGTCCTCCGGGCGATCCACACAGTGGTAACACCCGGGCGTTTCCTCCCGCCTTATCCGGAACAGGAACCTCCCGAAGCGACCGTGCCCGGTGAGGACCTGCGTCAGGCGGAAGGTGAGGGTGCCATGACGCCTCTCCAACCACTCCTCAAAGCCCTTAGCGTGTAGTCGCTTAGTCTGTAAGTTTTATGCCCCTGGCTGGAGGCTTTGAGTTCGCTTAAGGCAGCCACAGATTGACCGGTTTAGTCACGGCCTCTCTAGGCTAACTACGAGAAGCCATACAAAAAAAAAAGTGGTGAGACGGACAAACCGGACATGATATAAGTAGTGTGGACGAACTAAAAAGGCGCATCAAGTGCGCTTTTCGGCAAGTAAAACGTGAAACAGACACATGAAATAAAGTGCAGACTACGCAAGCGTGCCTATTTGTGTGCAACGTGAAGGCGGATTTGTGCAACAGTTTTGTAGATAAGTAGGTAGTGTTTTGTAAATAACTGTAAATAGTGTGCAATTGGTGTAAATAAGGTGATTAACTTTTAAACACTGTAATTTATCGTTATTTGATGTTGATCTAAGTACGTATTTGTTTAAAAAAGGTAAACAAAAAACCACGTTACGTGGTTAACCGACTAAACGCAATACCTGTCACTGCAGTTGTCATGCTACGTCACAGATGTACTCTTCAATTTAGCAACGCTATTGTTCGTTGTACTTGGACTCTACAATAGATTACAAAATACCTACAAAATAGAAAGAGATAGCAATTATTGTTTTCATTAGCAAACCGACAAATTGCGCGTAGTTTGTGAACTACCTTATGCAGAATAAATAAAGTAAATGTTTATTTTATTGTCTCAAATTATTTTAACTATTCCGGGGTAAGAAATTTCTTCACTATTGTAATCTATATACACAATACTATCTCCCATTGAAGCCATTGCAGATATTTTTATAGCACCTTATACAGGGTTATTGGTAAAACACCAGCAACCTCTTAAGGGGTCATTGTACTAATCATTATGAACAACTTTTACTATGGGACCAAACCTGAAATCGCGAAAAAAAAATCAGCTGTTCGCATTCGTCAAAATGTACTGAACAGCTGATTTTTTTTTCGCGATTTCAGGTTTGGTCCCATAGTAAAAGTTGTTCATAATGATGAGTACAATGACCGCTTAAGAGGTTGCTGGTGTTTTACCAATAACCCTGTATAAGTAAGTAAGGGTACCTACTTCGTTCGCGTGGAAATTTTAGAAAATCCTTAGGGAACTCTTAACCAGGATAAACAGTGCCTATTTTTTGTTTTAATTTCCTCAAAATCCGATCAACCGTTTCTACGTGATTAGGGCGGCTCCCCACCAAGCGAGCAGCCTCGCGACGGGACTTTAGCCGCGCGTGGTGGGCATGAGGAGTATTGTAGTTCAGAGGCGTTATGGCGAACTCTTGGGTTTCCGATTCATCGCTTCCCCACTGTTTCTTCTTGCAATTCGTCAGGAAAATGACCATGTACTTTGAGTTTATCTCAAACAGGAAAACTGTTAAAGAAGAACATAATATACTCTGGACAGATAACAGCTATTTAGAATCATGAGTTAAGACTGTGGGATCCATTTAAAATAGACCTTTCTGAAAAATGCTGGTAGAAGGTGATAATTAAACAGATGCAATGTTCAACAACTTTATACTTGTTAAATTACTGCTTTATAAACGACATTTTTTGGCATGTTTGAAGGTGGTAGCAATAGAACCAAACTTTAAGGTGAACTTACACGGGAGCACGCCACGTAGAACTGACTGTGGGAGAAACAGTCCTGTCGTAGGTCTAATCCAGCGAATTTGAGAGTTTGCCCCTGGCCTGTTTGATTGTTTGCGCCGCCCGTGCTCGCCTAGGTAGCGATTGACGCGACGATCAGATGGCACCAAATATAAATTAAAAAACCTATAAGAATAACGCGGGTCTCGTTCCCCTCAAAAAGAAAAAAAGGGTACCCTTATAAAGGTAAAGAGTTCCTTCACTTGTGTGCCTGTCTGTCCGTCCATCTGTTACAGCCGATTTGCTCCGAAACTACTAGACCGATTGCATTGCAATTTGGCACACATTATTTCAAGAATTTTCATGTCCGTATTAAATTTCAAAATTGATACCATTTTCGAAATTAACTTCCCAAAAAACCATAAAAACGACCAACAGAGTATGACGGTATTTCACGTCCACCACGTTGGATTTTAAAATTGTTGTCGTTTTCATAATCAGCGACCCGATAAACCATACAAACGATACCCATGTTGATTTTCAGACTTTTTCACTCTATAGGAAATAGCATATACCTTTTAGGGGTTCAATTCTGAAAAAACCTTGAAACACTCAGGTTCTTCTGTGAAGGTTCAAATAAAAAAATCTAAGTCTGGTTTGTTTCTTTGGGGGTGAATTTTGAAATATCCTTTATTAGTGCACCCCTATATTATGGAATCTATGTGCCAAATTTGGAATCTCTAGATCCAGCGGTTTGGGCTGTGCGTTGATATGTCAGTCAGTCAGTCAGTTTCTCCTTTTATATGTTTAGATAGATAAGCCTCCTCCTCCGAAAAAATTTGAATTTTCGTGAGTTTCTCGATAGGTAAGAAAACTTTTTATACCACGAATAAAATGATAAATGATAAATGATTTTTATTTCTGTAAGTAGGTTTGTACAAACACTTTTACAAGTCAATATTTTTTTTTTAAACTAGATGAGGTCGGCGTTTCCTATCTGACTACTCTGAGAAGAAAGGCCGAAACAAACTCAGAGGTCACAGTCTCTTATAAAGTCCAGACATAATCTTGGTCACTTCATGTGAAGACCATGTAGATTGGTGTCTGAAATGGTCTTTTGAGGAAAGAACCACACAGATTGAGAGGACCTGTCCAGTCAGTGCACGCATTTGTCAGTAATCGCGCAGCCCAACTAGCTCAACGATTCGACGAACAATACCAAAGAAAGGACATTGGGGTAGGCCGCATAGATTACTCAAACTGCCAGACCATGATTAAAAATAACTGAGAGAAAAAATAAAACAAACAAAAAAAAAAGCAATGACCTACATAGTCTTCACATTCACAATAAAGTAAAATAATATAATACTTACAAAGTAAATATTAATGTCAACATTCAGTATGCAAAAATAAAAATAATATAAAATAAAATTGGAGCAGTTCAATCCCAAGCCATTTTGTCCTCAATATAATCTTTAACGGTATAAAAAGCTTTCTGACACAACTTGCGTTTAATGAATGATTTGAATTTATTAAGACTCAGATCTTGAACGTGGCTTGGAAGTTTATTATAAAAGCGTACACATTGACACCTGAATGACCCACCTATTTTCTTGAGCCTTGTTGGAGGTACAACAAATTTGTGTTTGTTCCTAGTATTTATATTGTGGATATCACTGTATTTTTTAAACAATTTAATGTTTTTATGGGCATATAAAAGATTTTCAAAAATGTACTGAGAAGGCAAAGTCAGTATATTAATCTCCTTAAATTTCTCTCTGAGAGATTGTCTCGGACTTAATTTATAAATGCATCGAACAGCTCTTTTCTGCAAAACAAAGATAGTCTGAATGTCGGCTGCATTTCCCCACAACAGAATACCGTACGACATTATACTATGAAAATAGCTAAAGTACATTAAACGGGCTGTCTCTATGTTGGTTAAATTACGAATTTTCCACAGCGTATGCTGCGGAGCTTAGCTTTTTTGACAATTTATCTATATGTGGGCCCCACTGAAGCTTAGCATCCAAAGTTAAGCCCAAGAATACTGTGCTATCTTCAGGATTCAACTCTTCGCCCTTTATCAACACGTTAGTTTTCACCTGCCTAACGTGAGGTAGTGTAAACTTAATGAATTTGGTTTTTTTTTTCATTAAGGAGTAAATTATTAACACTGAACCAGTGAACTACTTTTGAGATCGCTCTGTTTACATCGTCAGTAACCAGCTGCTGACGTTTAAGTTTAAACAAAAGTGAAGTATCATCCGCAAACAAAACTATATCATGATTATCCTTAATGAGGTAGGGCAAATCGTTAATATAAATAAGAAATAAGAAAGGACCAAGAATCGAGCCCTGTGGGACCCCCATTGTTACTATAGATCCGGGCGATCTTTTTCCATTAACGTCAACGCTCTGAATCCTATTACTCAAGTATGAAGTAAGAAGATCCACAGCGGTGTTCCGGATCCCGTAATGGCGGAGTTTCCTGATTAACGTTTCATGAAGAACGCAATCGAATGCCTTGGACAAATCACAAAAGATGCCCAAGGCATCGCATTTGTCTTCCCATGCATTATAAATATGTCCTAAAAGTTCAACACCGGCATCAGTAGTTGAACGACCCTTTGTAAAACCGAACTGCTTGTTATGTAATAATTTATGTTTATTAAAAAATCTTTGCAATTGATCTAAAATTAATTTCTCAAAAATTTTACTAAACGTAGGTAGTACTGAAATAGGTCTATAATTTGTGGGGTCTGATGTACTACCTGATTTAAACAAAGGTATTATTTTACTATATTTCATGAGGTCAGGAAACTCCCCACAGTCGATACAGTTATTAAAGATAAGAGCTAAAGTAGGTGCTACAATGTCAATAATAGACTTAGCAACTTCTACAGAATTACCCCACAGATCTGCTGTCTTTTTTACATTTAAAGTGTGAAAGGTTTTAATTATGTCTCTACAGGTAATTTGTTCAAAATTAAATTCCGAATCGCAAGCATTAACATTTTCCTTAAGCAAAGACTCAGCAACAGAAGTTGATGAGTTTAGGGATTTAGTAGTTGAAACGGGAATATCTGAAAAGAAATTTTCAAAGGCCGCGGCGACTTGTGAGTCTGATTTTATTATATTGTCATTAATAGACAGGCTGTAGTCAGCACTTCGGTTATTAGACCTTCCCGTTTCACTATTAATAATATTCCAAGTCTGAAAAGATATCTGACTTTGGTAAAATCAGCCCTTAGGTAATTTATGAAGAAAAATAGCTAAGGATACACCGCAACCTCTTCTAAAGAAATAGATGGGGACTAAAAACAATTCCAGTACCTACTTACTTGTAATATCCAAGTCATCCACCTCGTATTTGTCTTACATACGTAAGTGCTTATATTTATTCACAACATGTCTTCCATATTTTGTCCCCTAAGAGATATTTACTCAACAAGAACTTAAAGTTACCCGCGTAAGGAAACCACACACTACAGTAAACTACTTAAGTAGTGTAATCCATTTTACTTATTGGAGTTTTACCACTTTCCCGTTACTGAACGAGGAAGAAATAATAATTCCGTCGTTGGAAATAATATCAACTAAGGTATCTATATCTACGAGTATATACACAATACCTACATATTGACATGCGAGCTGGCGTGGTTGGTTAAGATACCACCTATCACGCCGCAGGTCGTAGGTTCGATTCCCATCCAGGACAAACATTTGTGTGCATGAACATGTCTGTTTGTCCTGAGTCTGCGTGTAATTATCTATATAAGTATGTATTTACAAACAAAAAAACTAGTATATGTAGTGTATCAGTTACCTGGTTTCCATAGTACAAGCTCTGCTTAGTTTGGGATCAGATGACCGTGTGTGAAAATGTCCCAGGATTTTATTATTATTATTATTTTTACATTTCTCGGGACCCTGGTGTCCCGGAACTTTGGAAGGTGTACGAGGAGCCGAAGCCAACTCGCAGAGGCCCCTTAAATAATTTTAAATGATAAGGAAGCATCAACCGACGATTATCCCTGTATGCACTATGCAAGTGCACCCAAGGACAATCCCCGGTTGGTGCAGGACTATTGTTGTGCGTTATTATTATTACATATTGTAAATTGAAGTCAGTTTTCATATCTGTGCGACCGCGGTGTTCTTTTAAACTAATTATCTGCCTAGCATTTTCCCAACTATGTTGTGGTCGGCTTCCAGTCAAACCAGATGCTGATGAATACCAGTATTTTATATGGAGCGACTGCCTATCTGACCTCCACAACAGAGTTACTGGGTAATACGATTACCCCTTGCAGACTGGTTGTCAGACTTTAGGGCTTCTGACGACCCATAACGACTATCAAAGATCCACGAATGACAGCCGAGACCAAACGGCTTAACGTGCTTTCCGAGGCACTGAGGTATCTTGGTATGTAAAGATGGTCACCCATCCACGTTGTTCTTTTAAACTACTCAACGGATTTAGATGCTGTTTTCATCATAATTAACAGAATTGATGCCCAAAGGTTTATTATTTTTAATGCATTACTACCAAGCTTCCATAATATGTTATTGTAATAAAGACATCTCGATGTTTTGCCAAGTCTAAAAAACCGTGCGGAACAGAGGGGCGGGTCACTAGTAATTTATGGGTATATTCTCATAGGCTGTTTTTATTTTTATGCTGTTGTTTTTTTAACTTTTAAGCCCTTAGCAAACCTCCGCCGTGAAACCGTAGCAGCGAAACCGCAGGGTACCTTTCTTCTCCTAAAATTGTTTGTCCGAAAATCATTATCCATAACTCGTTTGCTATAAACTTCAGTAACTGTTTGTTCAAACTCCCGAAATTTTGTTTAACATAATTATTATCTTTAGTTCTAAAAGTATTCTGTCATAATATCGAGTACTATAATAATTGAATCTCCTAATTTTACATGTACTAAAGTCATATGTCCTAAGTATTGTGTTAAATAATGTGTATTATTCCGAATGTTATTATTTATCCAAATAATATTTTTTTAGTCTTAAAACATTTGCTAAAAATTAGGTTTTAGTGACAGAAACGAATCGCTGTAAATCCGACTCCACGCAGTCTTGTCTGCTCTACCCCTAGAGTGTAATTTAAAATCGCGTAGGTGCGGAGGGGCGAGGCGGCCCGCGAGTTGAGGAGCAGGTGGTTGTAACACTCGCCGCCGCGGCTGAGGCCAGCAAGCCGAAGCTGCGGTGGTGAGCGTTAAACCCATCTGCGACGATAAACTCGCGTGGGACCGCCGGAGCCCCGAAAAAACCATGTCTGCTGCATGTTGAATTTGAATTTAGGACTTATAACTTTTATTGAAAACGGTTTTATGTCTTTTGTATATTATTGATTGTAATATTTATGACAAACGGATTTAGGACATATTATATTTAGGGATTTCAATTTTATGGCATGTGATATTCGGTTATTAGCATTAGCGAAACATCCTGCTGCTTCGCTGTTTCGCGTTGGAGATGTGCTAAGGTCCTTACAGTGAGAGTCGAAATTAATACTTTTCTCTTCTGTATTTTTTTCTAGCAAAATAGGACTTAATGTTTCGTGGTGTGGGTCTCATGAAACATCTTTCCAACCCAATAGATTAAACATCATTCCTTGGCCATCACCAAGGAATGATGTTTAATCTATTGGGTTGGCACAAAAGTAATGAGATACTTTACAAAACTCTATAGATTTTCTTTCAGTTTGAAGAAAAATAGCGAGCAACAAGTTCGAATACTATACTTATACGAGTACTTGTTAGGCCACAGTGCGCGGGCTGCGGCTGACAACATCAACACTGCATAGGGCGCTGGAAGTACAAGCCATGCGACAGTGTCCCGATGGTTTGACCGTTTTAAATCAGGAGACAGGAGTCTTGAAAGTCAGCCACGCTTTGGTCGACCACCCGCAGTGAATGATGACGATTTACGCCGCGAAAAGTAGTCGAACTCGGATGCTACCATTCGTGAATTAGCGGAAGCACTTAACTGCAGTCACCACGCCATGGAAAACCATCTGCATGAGCTAGGGTATCGTAAAGTTTTGGCTCGGTGGGTACCGCATATCCTTACAGACGCCAGTCGTGCAGTCCGTGTCGCTATCTGTAAATCACTTTTGCTGCGACCTCGACGTAAAGAGTTTTGGTCTGATCTGGTTACTGGAGATGAATCATGGATTCATTACGAGAACGATACACGTTGTGCTTTTTGGCTGCCTCCAGAAGAAACACCACCAACTCAACCGAAGCTGACTGAAACTGTAAACGCTGACAAATATTCAACCCAGCTCACCAAACTATCTGCTGCTACAAAAAAAAAAGACGAAGACGAGTCAATGTAGTTTTACTACACGATAACGCTCGACCTCATGTCGCATCTGCCGTTCGCCAACAGTTGGAGAAGTTGGGCTGGGAGACGATACCCCACCCACCTTATTCTCCAGACCTACCCCATCAGACTATCATTTGTTTAGAGCCCTGAAACAACAATTGCGGGGTAAACAATTTAATGATTCTTCTAATGTAGAGGCGGAGTTGAACAACTTTTTCGAGACATAGCCGTCAGAGTTCTGGGCGAAAGGCATCCAAACTTTGCCGGATCTTTGGCAAGACGTCTTAGATGCTAATGGCGATTACATCATTGACTAAGCTTTTTGTATTGTAATAATAATAAAAAATATAAAACGTAAACCAAGTGTCTCATTACTTTTGTGCCAACCTGATATATCAAAATCATTAAATCTACTTTATGCACGTTATGACTTAAACATGATTTTAAATGATCTTTTGTATCTCTTATAACAGTTACCAAAATTTAATCATATCTCTCTGGGAGAAATAAATACACATAAATATACTGGACGATGTGCGACGCAACGAAACATTGATAGCTTTAGCTTTGACACTTCATAGAACGGCCCCTGAAGTAATTATTAGCAGACATAGGTTCAAATTGGCTATCTTAACTCTAAATCTGAAATAATTTTCATATTATCGTTATTACCATAATTTTTAGTCGATTAGTCTCCCATTTAGGAGCAATCCGGAATATCTGATATATTTTAGACCCAAAAGTTAGATCCTTATGAATAATTCTGTAGTTAGGTTACATAGTTTAGGGCTAGGGTGTATAACTAGATTAAACAATTATGTGGGTATAGATTTTCGGATAATTAAATGTACCTTACTTATTAAGAGGATTGAGAAGTTCCGATATGCGGCGCGAGTCTTGGGTCTACATTTTCGTTTTGAAATATTGTTTTGGGCGATAACATGTTCACCTCCCTAAACCTTTACGAAACGAGAAAATTTTAATCTCATTAGATTAAGTACACCTTAATCTAGATATATATATCTTTAATTTTTTTTTTTAAGTAATTCAGTTTAGTTTAATAAAAAATAATAAATAAAAATGCTCGAGGAAGTTTTTAAGTCAAAAATATAGTTATTTAGATGCTAATAAATTATATCGTATGCAATATTTCTTTATAATAAAAACTTACGGACCTAGTTTTTCATTATACCTGCAATATTTCCAAAAAAATTAGACTATGTTTACGGGGGGAAAAACGTTATCGATTTTTGTATGAAAATTTACAGCTTCTCTTTACGATAATTTCGTAAGCAGGACCAGTTATTTAAGCAACATGGTGGAAAATATTTGAATATTCGAAACCAAAATTGTTTTCAACCCATAAAAAAGTGTGGTTTGAAAATAGTGTATTTTCATGGCTTGTCATGCTATAAGTTTTTTATATCATACACATTATGAGTTTTTACCCAGCAGTAGATGATGATTCACAGAGACAAAGACAAAGATCTCTTCTGTATGTCAAATGTTTACTTTAACCTAATGACACCATAATGGACGACCTAAATAAACTGTAAATTAGTATAAATGAGGTAAGGTAAGGCAGTAACCGACCTCAGTTAAACCTACTATTAAACCATTTTCAGAATTAGAATCATAATCAGAATCAGAATATTTATTTGTGAAACATAGGTATTTACATAAAAATCGTAGGTTAATTATATGGGCGCTATGTTTTGCCGTGAAGGCGTACAAATATTGTAGAAAATAAAAGCAAACAATAAGACAAAAAAACTAACAGAAAAAAATTAAATACTTACATGAAAAAAGAACTATTTTAAATTTAACTAAATATCTAAAAAATATCTACAATTAAAGGTAACCTAAAAGAGAAACAGATTTCTCAAAAATATTTAAAAAAAATGCATCAAATGAGCACACGAAATATTAAAAATTATCATTTATAAATCTTCTGCAGTATAATAACATTTTTCAATTAATAGCAAGCAGACTTTTCTTAAACTTTTTCCTGTCCATTACAAGTCTCATCGACAAACAAAAACCACCAAAACAGACACTGCAGAATATTCTTTATTCCAATAAAATTCAGAATTTCCAAAGCACTGGAATGCTTCGTATATCAAACGCTGTCGAGGTTACTACGCGGGATAAAACGCGTGTACGTAAGATTTATTGCCGCACACGTGCAGGTGGCTTTTAGTTCCCGACTACTGCTTTTATACCGAATTTTACTCTGTAACCACGAATGATACAGTTTCTAAGTGTTAGCAGAGTTTATTTATAATTCTGTTGTTGTGGTATGATTTGTTACTTCGTGTTGTCGCGTTTTAGGAATGTAAAAAGATCTATGTCAAGTTGTTTGAATACAAAAGAAACTTTACCGGAGTTTCTATTCACGTTTACACATGATTCTCCGAAGAAAATGTATATCTTCTCTTATCTACTAACGTAAGCTAGTAACTAATTGACCAGTAGCGTTATCTTGTCTGCAGGAATCAATTTATTTTTCACGTTCAGTAAAGATAAGAATCTTAATAATCATCAACTTACTTATCTAATTGTCATCTACGGTTAGGACCTGTTAAAAAAAAATAAGGATGATAAATTCATACCCAATGGCATTTTCTCTAATCGCTACATTTGAATGAAATGGTACTGAATTCCAAGCGACAAAAACCCTCGTTAAGTGCTTCAAATTCCAAGATTATCGAAACGATTTTCTAAAATCCTAAGTCCTTCTAGTGATTGTTATTACTTTTATAAAAGCCCTCATCTTTTATCTGCGCAGACATAAACAGAAAACGATATTACATTGAAATGAATGAAAATGTCCATTTCGGATCGAGATATTAAACATTCGTAGCGAAATCAAGAATGGAAATCAGATGAGCCATATTGTTCTTATGAAGGAAAAATATGGAGAAAAATTATTATCTATCTCATATATTTCGGTCCATTATAATACAAAATGAATATTTGAAACATCGGGTCCTTCGTGTAGTTTTTTGTTTACTGACACACATGTTCTTTACAAAGAACCTCCTTTCAGTCAGGGTTGTTTTTATATGGACACAAAAAGCCTCACCTCACCTACTTACATGGAAGCAACGTTCTCCTGATAATGCAACTACCAATCCGACTGCGTGTGACATACGTGCGTTCCACAATCTATGGGACACTTAATATGTGAGCGATGGCCGCTACATAGTGTCCGCAATTTACCGGTGAATGACGTCACTGAAACGTTATTAACCGACTTCAAAAAAGGAGGTTCTATATTCGACCCGTATGTAAGTATGTATGTATGTTTGCATGTCCGCGATTTTCTCAAAAACGAATGAACAAATTTCTATGATTCTTTCACTAACGTAATCTATATACTTTCATGAAGGTTTTAGTATATAATACATTAGGTCTTTATTCTTATATACGAAGTTATAATTATGCATAACTGTACTGTATCTCCGGCATTTCTAAGCGGATTTTGATAAATAATAATAATAATATCGTTTATTTATAAAAAATGGTGCAGATTTACAATACTCGTAACATAACTTAAAAATGATTCTTCTTTTCGTTCGTCTTAGGCTTAAGTAGTTTTACAGTCAACTAAAAATGGAAAAATAAATTTACTTTTAATAAATAATTAAAAACCGACTTCAAAAACCTAAACCAAATAAAATAACTTTCATAAAAAACTTAACAGCTTCCGAAGTCGGTGTCTTCAATTGTTCAATGAACTGACTTCAGAAGCTATTTATGCTTTTTATGAAAGTTATTTTATTCGTTTTAGGTGTTTGAACTTGGTTTTTACTTTTTTAAAAGTAAATTTATAATGACAGCAGTCACTGCCGCTGTTGTATGGCGGCAGTGACGTCTTCTAGGAAACCGTAACTTTACAGGAATTGAATGAAGAACGCTACTCAAGGCACCACACACGTAATAAAATTCTTTGCCGACTTAATAGATTGACATCGTCTCTCTAAGAAGAAGATCGTGCTTGAGTGTTACGGAACGTCTTTAGCGAACATTGCTTCTTCTTCTTCTTCTTCCGTGACGAAACATGTTCTACGAAAAAAAAAACGGAACTCGTGCGTGTCGGACCACGCACAATAAAGGGTTCCGTAGCTGGGGTGAATTTATCTCCAGAACGAACTTAACATTGTAGTTGAAAAACATGTTCTCCCATACATTCCAACCGCAAATCAAGTTTGTATGCATGCACTATATTGAGAGATTTACCATGACCATCAGCATTTTTTAACATCGAAAATAATGTACCTGTGCTTTACATAACTGTTATGTCTATATTAGGAGATTGCTAAGTGTTTATATTAACGTATGCATGTCCCCCCCACATTCAGTCGCAATAAAACAGTCATAAAGCATACACGCATTTTATCTTATCAAATTCCTGCTAAGCGAAAACCCACCTTAATCACAATAACATAGTGGTCAAAATCGAGCCGGACTAATTACAAAAAAAAAAACAAGTTATCGAAGATATCGGGCGGCCGGCGCGAACAATAGCGAGCCGCATTCCAGAGGTGATTAGTGAATATTAGCAAGTTAAAAAGGTGCGATGAGTACTACTACGGAGTTAATTAACGTTTTAGAAGACACAGCTGCATTATTACAAAAAACACAAATCAATTTAAAGAAATGTCCTAAAACCAGGTTGACAAAAGGTTATGTTGAAGCAAGAATAAGATGTATAGAAGAATATTGGACAACATTCAGGGAAACTCATCAACAATTAGTGAAGATAACACCGAAAGAACAGAAACAAACTTTACACTACTTTGTTAACGAAGATTTCTTTATATACGAAGACTTATACCTTGTGTTATTAGCCGATTTAAAAGACCTTTTGTTGACGATCAATGCAGCGTCCGCGCACATATCTACGTCATCGAAAAGCGAATCGTTTTCGAGTAATATGAATAATGATCAACTCGTTAGGCTGCCAAGGATACAACTACCGAGTTTTAGTGGGAATTATGAAGATTGGCCTACGTTCCAGGACTTATTTATTTCATTAGTACATGAAAACACGGCGATCAGTGATGTTCAGAAGTTACACTATTTAAAGAGCAGTGTTACCGGTGAGGCCGAAACATTATTGAAGCCTATTCAAATTACACAAAGTAATTATAAACAAGCATGGAGTGTTCTCAAATCAAGGTATGGGAATAAAAGATTGATTATCAATTCAGTGTTAAAGAAATTATTTTATCAAAAGAAAATAAATACTACTCAATCTGCAAATCAAATAAAGAATTTATTAGACGTCACGACTGATTGTTTGAACAACTTACAAAACTTAAATATAATTACGAGCTCATGGGATCCTATAATTATTTTTCTTGTAATACAGAAAATGGACTCTGAGTCTCATAAAGAGTGGGAACAATCTATAAGCACAAATGAAGAAGATAAATTACCTACCTGGAATGATTTGAAGGAGTTTTTGCAATCAAGATACCGTACGTTAGAACTTATAATGTCAACATCGGGCACCCGTGAAAAGCCTGTAAAAGAACGATCACACCTTGTTACTGCTACAGCCACGTCACCATCGTCGGCAGATAGAACATGCGTGCTATGTAAAGAAAAACACACTTTATGCCATTGTAAGGATTTCACAAAACTGCAACCTGCGGAGAGATCTGAATATGTTAAGTCAAACAAACTTTGCTTTAATTGTTTGGTACCAGGCCATTCCGCATATAAATGTAAATTGCAAATGACCTGTCGCATATGCAGGCGACGTCATCATACTCTGCTACATCGAAATAAGGATTCTGCTTCGGTACAAACTGCGGACTCTAAACAACCGAATGCATCACAACACAGTGTAGAAGAGAAGGAGGAAATAGTCAACACAATGATCGCGTCGCATCACAGTGCCAAACAAAGTACAAGTATAGCGCTACTGGCCACGGCAACAGTTTTAGCAAAGAACGAGTATAATCAAACTGTTGTTCTACGTGCGCTAGTGGACCAAGGTTCGCAGGCTTCATTCATCAGCGAGAAGGCGACTCAAATGCTCAAACTAAACAGGCATACAGCAAGAGGAAATATCATTGGGGTGGGATCTACAAGAACCAACGTCGATCACGTGGTGCAACTCAGGATTGGTTCTCGATGGAATCCAAGCTTCGAGATCAACATACAAGCATACGTCATGAGTAAACAGTTGACCACGAGAATTCCCTCCAAAGCTGTTACTGTCACACATTGGCCACACCTAGAAGGACTCAACTTGGCTGACGCTAACTATCACAAACCGGGTCACATTGACTTGCTTCTAGGTGTTAAAGAGTATGCACAAATCGTGCAACAACAATTGATTAAGGGTCCTCCCGGGTCTCCGTGTGCCCAAGAAACCAACCTGGGGTGGATCTTGTTTGGAGAAATCAACACCAATTTACAAGAGGAATCTTTTCTGGTCCTTCATCAGCAAATAGAAGTAGAAAACCTGTTGAAATCTCTTTGGGAAATTAACCCAGAAAACAAAAGAAGGTTAACAAGTGAAGAAAAGCTATGTGAAACAATATATGAAGAGACTCATGCAAGAACAAGCGAAGGAAGATACATAGTAAAGTTACCTTTTAAAACCGATAACCCCATATCTCCTAACGGAAACACAAAAGAAATAGCAAGACATAGATTACTACAGCTAGAAAGAAGATTTAAAAAAGCACCTACGTTAAAAGAAGACTACCAAAAAGCCATGCAAGAATATATAAAATCAAATTACATGGAAGAAATACCTGAAAAAGAAACTAAGAAAAACAAAGCGGTATACTTACCTCATCACGCCGTTGTCCGCGTTGAAAAAGAAACCTCGAAGACACGCGTTGTGTTTGATGCTTCAGCTAAAGGATCGAATCACGTGTCTCTCAACGACGAACTGCTTGTAGGTCCTCAGCTGCAAGATGACCTTAGAGATATTGTTATGAGATCGAGATTATATCGCGTCTGCTATGCAAGTGACATACAAAAAATGTATCTGCAAGTCTTACTAGATAAACAAGACGCCGATACATATCAACGCCTTTTGTGGAGAGAGGAAGAGTCAGATCCGATCAAAGAATACCGTATGCTTCGTGTCACGTTTGGAACAGCGTCAGCACCTCATCTAGCAGTAAGAACTCTTCATCAAGTGGCTGAAGATGAAGGTCAAAATCACCCAAAGGCTGTACGCATTATTAAAGCTGATTTCTATATGGATGATTTAATATCTGGTGATGACACTGCAGAGAAGGCCATACAGACAGCTCAAGAAATTTCGTATATACTACAAAAGGGTGGCTTCATATTATCAAAATGGTCTTCCAACTCTACTGAGTTTATGCAATCTATAGATGCAAACAAGAGAACAACTCGAGTACACTTAGATTTAAAATTGGATGGAACTGTACAAGCCCTAGGATTGGTCTGGAATCTAGGAACAGATCAGTTTCAGTATAAAATAAACTTACCTCTGATGTCAGATAATGTCACAAAAAGAACAATATTATCTGACATGCAAAAACTGTTCGATCCGCTGGGATGGATTGCTCCGAGTTTAATCTTGGCTAAAATGCTTATACAGAGACTCTGGCTAGAAAAGGTTGGCTGGGACGACAGGATAAGCCAACACCTGGAGAACGAGTGGTTGACTCTTCGTGAAGATTTTGAAGAAGTAAAAGAATTATATATTGATCGATGGCTTGGCACATTAAGTAGTGATGTAGAAAATATTGAAGTCCATGGTTTCAGCGACGCCTCCACGCGAGCATATGCAGCAGTGGCTTATATCCGAATAAAGTTGCGAGATGGCTCGGTTTCAACAAAGCTACTAGCGGCAAAGACTAGAGTGGCACCGCTACGAACTGTTTCCTTACCACGGTTAGAGCTGTGTGGAGCGCTGTTGTTGTCGAAGTTGCTTAAGCAAATAGAACACGCCATGCGAATCCCTACATCAAACATCTATGCATGGACAGATTCAACCATTGTCCTTGCATGGTTATCTGGCGATCCCCACAAATGGAAAATATTTGTAGCGAACCGGGTTGTAGAGATCGTTGAAAATGTAAACAACAACCGGTGGTTTCATGTCTCATCTGAAGATAATCCGGCAGACATTGGGTCCAGGGGCATGTTACTAGTTGATCTGAAAAGGTCCGATTTGTGGTGGAAGGGTCCAGCTTGGCTCTCTGAAACAGAAATAAGATTAAAACAAGAAAACACATCTACAGAATTAGAAAAGAAAAAGGAAATACAAGCAAATTTAAAAATAGAACTTGAAGAAAATCTAAAGATACAATTTAATGAATTCGATAATCTAAAAGAATTGATGAAAGTGATAACCTATTGTAGAAGATTTTTAAATTTTAAAAGAAGCTTAGTAAACACGGAAAAGGGTTTTACTACAAAGGAATTGGAAAAGTCCTTAATGAAATGCATACAATTAGAACAACAAGAAGAATTTAAAGAAGATATAATAAGACTAAAATTAAATAAAGCTGTCAAAGGCGAAAGTAAAATTAAAACGTTGAATCCTTACCTTGACGGAGACGGTATCCTCAGGGTGGGCGGTCGACTACGTAACGCAAACTTGGATGAGCAAGTTAAACATCCTATTATATTGGGAAATAAGAACGAGTTGGTGCCTTTGATTATCGCTGATGCCCATGCCCGCACATTACATGGTGGTGTTCAACTTATGTTAAGTTACATAAGCTCAAAGTATTGGGTTGTACGAGGAAAAGCACTGATAAAATCCTGCATACACAAGTGTCTAGTATGTGCTAGACTCAGAGCAAGATCAAGGACACAGATAATGGGTGACCTGCCTAAAGCGAGAGTAACTCCTGCTCGAGCTTTCATACATACCGGAGTCGATTTTGCAGGCCCGTTTCAAATAACCATGTCCAAAGGAAGAGGCATCAGAACTCAGAAAGCATACATCTGTGTATTTATATGCTTGTCAACCAAGGCTATGCACCTTGAGCTAGTTAGCGATTTATCGTCTGAAGCTTTTATCGCTGCATTCAAGCGTTTTGTTTCCAGAAGAGGAAAATGTAGCGATCTATGGAGTGACCAGGGCCGAAATTTTGTTGGGGCCAACAAAGAATTGGTGGCTGCATGGAAAGAAGCAAATCTGGTCTTTGAAGGTGACATATCAAACACATTGGCACTGGAAGGAACACAATGGCATTACATACCAGCGTACTCACCAAATTTTGGAGGCTTGTGGGAGGCGGGTGTAAAATCTGTAAAACACCATTTGAAACGCGTGCTCACCACTAGTCTCACCTATGAAGAAATGACCACGGTGTTGTGCCAAATTGAGGCTTGTCTCAATTCTAGGCCATTGTGTCCGATCGATGACAAGGATCCAGACTGCATAGAAGCACTAACACCTGGACACTTTTTAATCGGCGAAGCTCCTATCGTTGTACCGTCACCTGATTTCAAAGATACAAGGATTCATTCCTTGTCCCGATGGCAATACACCCAAAAATTGCTTGGCGATTTCTGGAGACGCTGGCAACAAGAATACCTTACACGATTGCAACAACGTCCCATTTGGTTAAAGAAAACAGAAGAATTCAAGGTTGGGGATGTTGTTTTAATAAGAATCGATGGATTACCGCCTGGCAAATTTTCTCTGGGTCGTGTTGTAGACAAACATCCTGGACAAGATGGCATAACCAGAGTCTACAGCATAAAAAGTGGCAACAGTGTAGTTAAGAGATGTTGTTCCAAGTTATGCCCTTTACCCATTGCTAATGAGTAAATTAATTTTTGTTAGAGTAAATTTAAGTTATTAAAGTTATGTTAAAGTATTAGATTAATAAAAGAACTATGTCCTTTTGGTGGGCGGCATGTTATGTCTATATTAGGAGATTGCTAAGTGTTTATATTAACGTATGCATGTCCCCCCCACATTCAGTCGCAATAAAACAGTCATAAAGCATACACGCATTTTATCTTATCAAATTCCTGCTAAGCGAAAACCCACCTTAATCACAATAACAATAACTATGGAGTTAAATAAGGCAGGAAGAGAGAAGAGGGAGAGAAGAGGAAGGAGAAGAGGAGCTTGTGGCTAAGTAATAACAGCCGACCGGTTCGATCCATCAGGTTAAGCTACGCTTGCCGGGGTTGGTCCGTAGATGGGTGACCATCTTTACATACCGAGACTCCTTCGTGCCTCGGAAAACAGGTTAAGCCGTTGGTCCCGGCTGTCATTCGTGGATCTTTGACAGTCGTTACGGGTCGTCAGAAGCCCAAAAGTCTGACAATCAGTTTTACCAAGGGGTATCGTATTACCCAGTAACTGGGTTGTGGAGGTCAGATAGGCAGTTGCTCTATGTAAAATACTGGTATTCAGCTGCATCCGATTAGACTGGAAGCCGACCCCAACATAGTTGGGAAAGGCTAGGCAGATTGATTGGAGTTAAATAAAGCAATCACTTTAACCAAGGCGTAAGCTAGTTTTTTAGGGTTCCGTACCTCAAAAGGAAAATACGGAACCCTTATAGGGTCACTCGTGTCTATCTGTCGGTCTGTCCGTCTGTCACAGCCAATTTGCTCCGAATCTAATGGACCGATTAAGTTGAAATTTGGTACACGTATGAATTTCTGTGACCCAAACACGGATGTGTGACTTAAATGAATTTTGGTCAATTTTGGGGGCAAATAAGAAAATAATAAAAAAAGGTTTTGCAAATTATCCCGTGTGACCTATCAAATAAAAGGCCTTACTGTGAGGATCTTAATAAATTGTTTAAAAGTTCTTTAAGAAAATAGACGAAAAGTTACCATTCCCGTATCACTGAAACTACTGAGCGTATTATTTTGAAAAAAATATAGAAAATAGTTCTATACCTATAGATTACAGGAAAACCTATTAAGAAGGCTATGGTCTTAAAATAACATGATAAATCTCTCAATATTTTGCGTACAAACTTACATTTGCAGTTGGAATGTATGGAAGAACATGTTTTTCAACTACAAACTAGATTGTTCTTGGGATAAATTCATCCTAACTACGGAACCCTTCATTGTGCGTGATCCGACACGCACTTGGCCGGTTTTTTTTGACAATTCGTCCCAGACAGTGTCAGAGAATATTTCTGTGGTTCACCAATAATTGTTGGACCTACGCTTAGCAATAATTGAGATGCTCATTGTAAGAAGTGAACATAAATATTTACAGGTTGATATTTAAATGAATGGCATCACGTATGTACTAGCATAAGAAAAACCACCCCCGTTTGGTTTTAGTGCTTTGTAAATCATCAAACAAATAAAACATAAAATACGCAATAAAAAAATTTCATCACAGTTTTTAACGTGATAGGATTTGTACGTGCGATTTTTTAATCGCAAGTATAAGCTCTAAATTACATGCATAAATAAAATATCAAATTCATAGTTTGCACAACTTGGTACAAGCTCAATAACACCTGTTTCAATTTATATGGGTCGCCTAAAATAAAACTTTTATCATTACTATGAAAAAGTGACAGGATTTTTTAAAGAACAATTGCGAAATCTTAAATAAATTTGAACGTCTAAGGGCGCTTACAGACCAACGACACTCGATCGACGACGAGCGCTGCGGCGTAGTCGCCTTGCTGACGACCGTAGACGACGACGTCGTCGCCTAGCGGCGGCGACGTCGCAAAGTTGTGTCATTGCAGTAAGTCCGTGCAGTCGGCAACAAATTGTCTAGAATACGCATGTAATGTTACGAGTAAAATGAGTGACGACGAAATTATTGTTGATTTATTAATTTCTTCAATTAAAAAACACAAATATATTAGGAACTACAAATCCAAAGAACATAGTGATAAAATTAATAAGAATACGTCTGGTCTCCGAGACTATTTGACATCTACTACACACGCCACAACTAGACGACTACGTCGCCGCCGCTAGGCGACGAACTCGACGGTGCGGCGACGACGTTGTCGTCCACGGTCGTCTGCAAGGTGACTACGCCGCAGCGCTCGTCGTCTATCGAGTGTCGTTGGTCTGTAAGCACCCTAAAAGTGACACTTATACGAAAGAATTTCAATTAATTATCTAGGTTTTTTTTTAAACTATCATATTATCTAATTAAGACCGAGTAAAAAATTATGTTTGATGAAAAGGTTTTTTGATTACTTCGTTATAAAAGGTTAGCCAATTATTGGTTGTATTGATTTGGTATTGCCATTTTATATTCATTTTCCTAAGTAGGTACAGCATAATTGTCGTGGTGTTGTTATCATTTTTAGTTTGTTATTTTATTTACATGGAGTAAATGAATATGTCGGAACCTCCGCTTTTCTAGACTGTTTAATGTCAACGTCAAAAACGAACAACGAACACTGGTTAGGCGGCCATCTTGTAAACGGGCAGTGAACTTCGGATCACGGTGAAGTGCGCACGCAACCACATGTAAGCAAATCCCTCTTAATCTAAGCGATCTATAATTATTTTGTGAATTGTTTGATTGAATTATCGCGAATTACAAGTAGAGTTATTGGGACACATGTTATTTTATTGTAATACTGCCTTCCTACCCGATAATCCAAGTCTACCTGAACATGGAGAACATATTAGATGAAAGTCAAAAGACTTCAAATAAAAGTAGGAAAAATATTAAATGTTATGGTAATTCTGAGCTAAAAAGAATAGTATTCAAAGTGTAAAAAATATAGTTTGGTTGTTGACATTGACAACCATTGACAGTTTACAACTCTTGACCAGAAGCTTGTGCTCTGCCTTATGTTATTCAAAAGTTCAACACTGAATATCTACTAATCTTCGCCATCTCTAACATAAAATCTTGCACAAACTAGCTCAGAAAATGACGCTGAGTACGCTGAGTATGGGTATTTTTCATTTCAAGACATAGTAATTTAATTTCAAATAAAACAATGTATGGGAAGCTGCCATTGTTCTTTCTAAATTCAACATGGTTTGTAAGTATTTGTTTGCCTAGCCTTTTACTAACTATGTTGGGGTCTTCCAGTCTAGCAGCTAAATACCAGTATGTACATGGAGCGACTGCCTATTCGACTTCCACAACCCGGTTACTAGGTAAGACTGGTTGTCAGATATTTGGGCTTCTGACTACCCGTAACGACTGTCAAAGACCTACGAATGACAGCCGGACGGTCCCTCCATAGGTTTATTTACGTTTTTTTTTTTTATATAGAATGATATTCTATTCCATACACAACGATTACAATCATAACAAATGAAAGTCATTCGCAAACTAATGAGAAATAATAACTCTGTCCATATTGAGCTAATGTACACTCTATAATCATTACGTTTCTTGTCTGAAAGTCGATTAGGCTATCGTTGATAACGAATTAGGGTCAGACACTATTCATGATGGATAAAGATTATAATATTATAATTTACGTCGCTTAGTGCTAGTTGTTCATTAGTAGTAATACTATAATCCTCCTCCTGGGATCGATTTCCGGACCGGGCAAACTTTTATTGGCTTTTTCCACCGCTTAAATCAGACCCTTTATTAATTTTTCCGACTAACTTGCTTCGATACGATCAAATTTTTGTTGCAAATCTAATCTAATCTACATTGGTTTGCAGTCTCCCTATTTTAGCTATTTAGTTATTCCTTTAAACTTAGCGGTACCCCGCCGCGACATTAAAGCGCCATTTCAATGAGCAAACCTTATCTTGCCATCCATCAATTTCTATAATTAAAATATACATATATAGGTATTACTCGATCGAATATGATGGCTCAACAATAGGTATTACTTTTTACTTTTTAAATGTTCGCTTTTGTTTTTTGCGTTGGGGTTGTTTTAAATTTGCAATTTAATTTTTATTTTAAAAATTTTAAAGTTAGTTACAAAAGAAGTTGTGATAAGTAGGTACATTTTTTTTCTAAATCATCTTTGATCTTAGTTGCAATAGTTACTTACCAGCCTTATCTCTATTCTGACGCGCTTTCCTTTCAGCGAGCTTGAATCCTGTTTGGTAGTCGTAACTCCTGGTTTTTTACATACTTTTCGGTCGAAAAACACGTTTTTTGACCAAAACATAAAATTTTTGAAAAGTTAACGCAATTCAACAATATAGAAATGCGTTGTTATTACTACAGAATGTTAAGTTTCTCTACACATAACATTAACTTATCCTGATGCCACCGTTATACTGTAAATAGAATAAAATACTGATAAACCAAAAAACGAATCCAAACACTTCATATTATCTGCTACTTTTTTTATTTTCAAGAGTGTACTAGTGTGCTGGATATCCTGGCTGCAGCATCAGCTCATCGTGTGGCCACCATTGCATTGTATGTAAAATCAAATACTGATCAAAACGAATCCAAACACGACATATTTGCTATTATTTTTTCAAGAGTGTTTTAGTGTGCTGGATATCCTGGCTGCATCATCAGCTCATCGTGTAGCCACTATTGCATTGTATGTAGAATCAAATACTGATCAAAACGAATCCATACACGACATATCTGCTATTATTTTTTCAAGAGTGTACTAGTGTGCTGGATATCCTGGCTGCAGCATCTGACCAAGAATTCCAAGAATTGCATAATTACATAGTATACATGGGTATTTTAAATTTCAGGTCATTCATATGTTTGAAAGTAAAGTAAATACCCATTATGCGTCTAAGATCCACACACACACACATACACACACACACACACAGACATAGCGGTCAAACTTATAAAACCCCTCTTTTTGCGTCGGGGATTAAAAATTCATCATGGTCTCTTATTGATGACTACTGCAAACGTTTCGCAGATTTTAAAATTGTTTTTATTTTCTAAAGCAATACAGATATTAAAAATAAAATTAATTATTAAACTATTTGCCGAATTCTGGGCTCATTCTATTTAGATTGCCATTGACACGTCAAGAAAAAGAATTCAGTTAATTAACGAACTGCTAATAAATAGTTTTGGGTGCCATCCATGTCGGCTGGGTAATATTTTTGCCAAGCTAGAGCTATTCTGGTATAGTATATCTCGCTGCAACACAGAGGCTGGTGGCTAAGTAATAACAGCCACACGGGTTGATCGATAAGGTTAAGCTACACTTGCTGCGGTTGTTCCGTGGATGGGTCACCATCTTTACATACCAAGACCCCTCCATGCCTCGGAAAGCACGTTAAGCCGTTGGTCTCGGCGGTCATTCATGGATCTTTGACAGTCGTCATAGGTCATCAGAAGCCCGAAAGTGTGACAACCAGTCTTACCAAAGTCAAATCAGTATTACCAAGTAACTGGGTTGTGGAGGTCAGATAGGCAGTCGCTCCATGTAAAATACTGGTAATCAGCTGTATCCAGTACGACTGGAAGCTGACCCCAACACAGTTGGGAAAAGGCTAGGCAGATGGTGATCTCGCTCCAACACAAAAAAAAAAAAAAACGGGCTAAGTGCGTGTTCGGACCACGCACAATGGAAGGTTCCGTAGTTGGAATGAATTTATCTAAAGAACAAACTTAACACTGCAAAACATGTTCTCCGATACATTCCTACTGCAAATGTAAGTTTTTACGAACAATATTGAGAGATTTACCATGTTATTTTAATAGGTTCTCCTGTAATTTTTAAGTATAGAACTATTTTCTGCACTGTTTTCAAAATTTTTGGCTCATTACTTTCGGAGATAAGGGAGAATGATCAATTTTCAACTATTTTTTTTTTTATAACTTTAAAACTATTTACTTTTAAAATTAAAAAAAGATATTTGAGACCCTCACAGTAAGCCCGTTCATTTTGGGTTATATATGTACTAAATTTCAAATTAATCAGTCCATTAGATTCGGAGCAAAGTGACTGTGATAGACGGATAAACAGACATATGAGTGAGACATGTGTATGAATGAGTTATGAGTGAAGCGGAACCCTTATAGGAATAGGGATTCCGATCTTTCATTCGGACGTGCGGAACCCAAAAAAGATTAAACAATAGATATAACAATTGACGAAAATATCGATGAACATCATTCGTTTTAAAATACATACGAACATATGACCTTCTTTTCTGAAGTCAGTTAAAAATAAAAAGCTGTTCGTTGGAATGCGCATGACTTGAGAACGGCTAGACTGATTTAACCACTTTTTATTTTAAAATGTTTGTAACAGTCGGAATCACGTGGATATTGAATGGGAATAACTGAAAGATTTTTTTAATGGGATTTGTATGAAATACTTGGACAGGTGTGTCTGTCGGGACAGCTTTTATACAACAATGTTATGTACACACATCTTACAGGATCCAGGATCCTAATAAACCCAAGAACTCACAGACTTCATCAAAGCTTAGTACACACTATACGTAAGACTCGGACTTAACTAAAGACTCCTTGAGACTTCAAAGAGTCTTCATTAAGTCTGTCCTGTGCATTATTATGATATGGGTATGTGGGTCGTTTATTCACATATTGGACTTTTGAACGTTTAATATATAAAAGATATTGACTTATACAAAGAATAGAATAGAATAGAATAAATGTTTATTGTTTCCAATATTACAGCTAGCAGTAGCGGTACGTACACAAAACCATAATACCCGAAGCAAAAGGTTTAAACGTCAGCACCATGCTTAGCTCCCATAGCGGGTTGCTAAGCGCTGGTTTTCAGCTTAAACCCTTGACTCCTGTTTACAAAAGATAAAATAAAAAGAAGTACATTTAGCAAGGCAAAAGTTATCCCGATTCATCAAAATTAACGACTTCGGACGCGAGGCCCTCCGTCGATTGTTTTTGATCTTATAAAAGCACTCATCCCATCACTGGGGTTCTGATTGCATGTATTAGCTCTAGAATTACCACAGTTATCCAAGTACTGAGTAAAATCTAAGGAACCAAAACTGATATATTGAGCCATTCGCGGTATCGCCTTAATACGGATTGCACTCAGACATTTGAGACAAGCATATAACTACTGGCAGGATCAACCAGAGAAAGACTGTAAAACAGTAATGCTTCTTGTTATTTTCATAGTAAATAGAAGAAGAAGTTTGGCCGTGAATTACGACTTTGATCTCTATATTGGCGGCCACTCCATTTTCACTTTTAACTGCATATCTGAAAAAGGGTTTGTACCTAAAATTCCCCTGCAAGCAAGTTGATGTGCGTTTCTTCCTAAGACTCTTTGTCGACCACACCGGGAACGGCACGGCAACGAGAAAACAGATGACGGCGCCGAAACAGCGACAGTACGTTTACTATGGCGCCGACATCTGTTTTCTCGATGCCGTGCCGTTCCCGGTGTGGTCGACTAACAATGTCACACTCCATTTTATGACGTACATCGTCAATAAGGGGTTAGAATATCCGTTTACAACCACTTTAAAGCGCAAGTTTACAACCAAAATATATATTTTACAGTTCAGTCGTAAATAAGAGATGTTAAACAAAAAGCGATTGTCCTTTATATTACGACGTTCTGTGTAAAAACTCGTCGTTTTCTGAGTGCGGTTATGTCTTGTAATGACATCGTAAAATGGTGGTGGTATTTCTGAAACGGGTCTTTAGGTAATTTTCTGGTCTTGTTAAACCAGCGCATCACAGCTAGCCGCGTCATTTACTAGTAGTTCTGTGAACAGTAGAGCTGGCGAGCACAAACTTTTTGGAACAATGAATATGCCACTAAAGTTATTTAAAACGGAATATTTACCATGTTTTTTTTTTCGTTTCAAATAAAAAAAAAACCACAGAAATCGAATCTCATATGGCGGAGATATCCAGTAGCCCCATTTTGCCCCTTTTTAGGTTAAGTATACCTAAGTCGTGAAACCTGTATACCAAGTTTCGTCCAGATTGTAAAAGTAGCAACAAACTGACAGACGAAAGGCAATTTTGCCAGACTTAAAGCAGAGACACTTCGCTCGCTCGGTTAATAATAAAATTATAATCTTATTGAGGTTATCTTACATCAAATGTAATTATATTTTAAATGTATCCAATTAAACTTTTCCCGCATGCAATAATCGTAATATGAAGTATGTTATGTTCAAACACAATGTGAATTATTATATATGAAACTGCCTTATTTGTTAAGCTGAATTCACACCTTTTTTCCAACTTATCAGATACAGTTAAACGTAACAGGCGGAACGATATGTTACGCGGACGTAGAGCTAAAACAGCATTAATGTGGAAGAGCATATTCTGTATAGCCTCGCAAGTTCTTAACAAAATCCCAAAGCAAATCAAACAGTTAAATTTAAATGGGTTTAAAAAGGAACTTAAAGAGTTGCTGTGTACAAAATGTTATTATACCTTAAACGACTTTTTGAACGATAAGACTTTGCCATCCTAATTTAATTGTAATCTTTTATATTCTGAAATCTCTCTTTGATATAGTTAATAGTTTGACATTGAATAATACTCTGACATTAACTTAGATACCTAATATTTAACTGACATGCCTCATAATGTAATATTAATTCGTAATTAGTTATTCAATAGTGTCAATATTAACTAAATATCTTGATTTTTGTATTTGTAAAGTTTTATTTGTGTACCTACCTGATATTTGCGCGCTCCACGTGGCAGAATGTGATGAGACCATTTATTAATTTAAGGCCATGTAATGTACCATGTTCAGACAAATAAATGAATTTGAATTTGAATTGTTTTACGGATAAATAAATGAAATGAAAATTAATTATCTTAAGGTGTTTACGCTACCATGGTACCGTTCGCTAATGTAAAGCCCTAGCGAGCGATACCGGTATGGCGTTGTTTGCATAGTTCTTGTTAACGCGTAGAAGCGTAGCAGATATGCTACGCGGATTCGTAGCAGCGTAGCACAATGTCCAAAGTTGGTTACACGTAAAAGCTCAGCAGTCTCGTATGCGAGATTTTTCAATTTAAATAATTAAACTACTTATTCTTGTAAAGACTTCCGATAGTTTTTTTAGAAAACATTTAAACCGTCAACTACCTCGTTGGTTTAGTGGTCGCAAGGGCTACGGCTGAACATGAAGTCTTGGGTTCGGTTTTCAGGTCGGGCGAAGTGTGTATTGGGTTTTCCATCAGGGATTTGTCAGTAGCAGCCCGTATTCTGAATTTATGTCTGGTTGATGGCTAGGCGTATTCCGGTGCTCGCCTCCTATTACATGAGACTTAAACATACCCTGCGAAATGTGTGTGTACTATAGGTAGATCTCTACCTAACTCTTCGGGGAACCAGGCGTGATGATAAGTGTTGAACCGTCAATAGAAGATCTTCAATTCCCTTAACATTCTCAATAGCCAAACATGGTTATTCCACACAAAACCGCTTCCATAAATCATAATAACAAACCCGCACCCTTCATAACTTCATACAAATACAGTTTATCATCATTCAAGTCGCGACCAACTGAATAAGTGATAACTAAAATAAAACATCTGAACCCATCGAGTGCCCGGCTTTCGGTTCTCGGCTTTCGGCCTTCGGCCTGAATTATTGAACGCCAGTTGGACTATGAATTATGCATCCAGTCTAGTTCTCCGAACACTAACTGAATGTAATCATGCTTCATTGCATTTTGATGGTGGACGAGTTGGTCATTTTAACAGCGTGTCTACATTGTGTAAGGTGTTTTCGTATTTTATGTAGACTTTGGCTTATTTTTCCGCGTTGGAAGGTGTGTTATGTGAGTAAGTTTAAAGTAGACATTAGCGTATAGTGTTTTAGGTGCTATTTAAATTTTCTGCATCGAGACTCAACGGAACTCGTAAGTGTTAGGAGTAAGTTCTGAGGTAAGATTTAAAATAAAATAGGACATAGGGAAGCTTAGTTAAAGTGTTGTCGTTTTCATCGCTGATACAAAGAAGGAAGACTTCTCAAACTATTTTGTTGAGAAGTTTGCTAACAGGCGATGAAGGTAGACTACCTTATTGAAGCTGGCTATCACCGCCTATCGTCACTTACGACCAAAGAAATTAACGGTACGTAGTAAAAAAAAAACCACAATTATCTAATTATTACGTCTCATAAAGTTGCTTGGTGGTTGAAACAAGAGTGCTCATAGCCTAAGCAATTTCTTATTTTCTACAGCGAAAAACTCTTTAATAAATCACTGACGATTAATCCTTTCAGCAATAAAACTGAATAATACATACACTCTTCCATATAATGTTGGCAGCTCAACGGAATCGGCTCTGAGTCACGCTTGCATTGATTGAAACAAATAATAGGTGTCGACAGAAAGCTCTTAATCTAGCCGACTGTGCGATCCACACGTAGCGAGAAAGACTGTTTAACCTTCCAAGAACTATCGTATATTGGTGTTAAATATATTAATTAAATATCAACACTAACTTTGAAGTTTAAAAAAAAATTAAAATGGTTGTAAAAAATATTTGGATGTGGTTCTCGACGAGTGTACTGTTCCAATCGACAACCCATTTCATAAAAGAATGATGAGAAAATTGGTTGACGCTCACCTCTTTTAACTGCAGTGTTATTCTGCACAAATCTAACCGTGAAAACATAGGTGAGGTGAGCGTCAATAGTGCCAATCCCTAGCATCGGTTGTAATGGCAGCTCACTTCACCTCACGCCTCACTTCATTCACGGTGAGATTTTTACAGAATAGCACTACTGGTGAAATGTGATTGTAAATATACATCACACCTGCCTGTAAAATGTATACTGTATTATCAGCCCTTCGTTTATATTTAAAACGTGGGTGAAATTCTAAGTTTGTTAGCTCCGTGAGTTAAGTTAAATTGAATTTAAAACATTTGAATCGTATTTTTAGCCGCCTATACGTATTTTTTTTTTCTGAACCCGGCTTTTAAATTACTTTTAATTGACAATCAAAGAAGAATTTACGATAGCACATTCGCAATCATAGCAAAATAATAAATGGCCGCACTCTCCTGCAATTTCTCTAGTTTACCAACAAAGTTAAATTTTACTACTTATCGGACTTTTATCTCAAACGTAAAAGTCGAACCTCCAAAGTTTCGCGTCGCAGATTTCCCTTGGGAACAAGTTCTTAATGGCTGAGACCAAACTAATCTTCGAAACCTTATTATATTTTAAGTTAATTAAGTTCACTGCTAACTTATTATGTAATGTTTAGGTCCTATGAAATATTGCTCATGGCTCAGCAAACAGTATACATAATTAGTATAATGCCTTTTCGATCAAAATATGTCTCAAAAAGGTCCCTCCTGCTCGAAAAAAACATACAATTTTTGCAACAACAAGGGTTTGCAACAACTAAAGGCAATTTATGTTTTCAGAATCCACCATAGCTGCAACTGGTGCTAAGGAAGTTCTAGCTAAGCAGTCGTAGACTATCCTATTTAAGTAACAGATACCTAATCGTTTTGCTCAAAATGTCGTGACTTGCATAATATAATATACACACGGTGGCACGGACTTCGACGTGCAACCTGTTACCATAGGTGATGCTGAACCCCCCTTTTTTTGCCTGGAGAAATACTGGTGTATAGTGCACTACCACGGGGAGATAGTGCAGTTATGTGGGACTCCAACCCACTAAAACTCCACGGTGCCTCTGACGCTTGTGGCGGGAACACGGGCACGCGTTAGCGAACCCGCCGCGGCTTTCCGTCACCAGACCCTCCTCTGGGGAGTATCACCAGCGCACCAGAACACATTTCACGCTGTGACCACCCCAGGGTCCAAACCAGCACATGGGTGCTAGACGACCCCCTGTCTAGGCACCCTTGGTCCCCCTGCGCTCGGTCAGGTCAGTGGCCGGCCGCCTACCACTTTTCGGCCGCAGAGGATAGGAAGAGCGGCCAACGAAATACCGACACTCCTCCTCCCGCCGCGGCCTCCAACACTCTTCCGCGATGCCTCCCATACAACATCGCGGCCCACCTCAGTTGCGATGTCGCCCAAGCGGCACCGCAACCTACTTGTTGGCAGCTACGTCGTCGTCGGCTTCTTGGGAAAAGAACTGACGAGTGGCCCCTCCTCGGGTTCCTCTTCGCTTCACCGTGGGTGACCAAGCTACGGCTACTGAGCGACAATGCGGGAACCCACCAGGGCGGAATCAGGGCGGAATCTGAACCCCCCTGCGATGATATTATTGGTCGGTTATTAAAAAAAAAAAATACTGGTCCATACTTTTTGACCGCGTAGATATTGCACTTTTCTATGACACAACATATATATATTTTTTTAATAACAGACGAAGAATTTACTACACTGGCGTCTAGAACCATGTGCTGAATTCTTGGTTACAGTTTGCGCGTCGATATCCTTGCCACCCTATATAATATAGTCAGAAAAATGAACTGTTTAAAAAATTGTCCATTTAATTTTGTGGTGTTATAGCCATTTCATACAAATATCAAAGAATGACATTTGTCATTTGATTATACGGACAATTTAAGTTCTGTTGTTGTCAATTGTAATTCTGTTGTGGGGAAATGCAGCCGACATTAAGACTATCTTTGTTTTGCAGAAAAGAGCTGTTCGATGCATTTATAAATTAAGTCAATCTCTCAGGGAGAAATTTAAGGAGATCAATATACGAGTAATGACTGCCTTCTCAGTACATTTTTGAAAATCTTTTATATGCCCATAAGAACATTAAATTGTTTAAAAAATACAGTGATATCCACAATATAAATACTAGGAAAAACACAAATTTGTTGTACCTCCAACAAGGCTCAAGAAAATAGGTAGTTCATTCAGGTGTCACTTCACAAACTTCCAAGCCACGTTCAAGATCTGAGCCTTAATAAATTAAAATCATTCATTAAACGCAAGTTGTGTCAGAAAGCTTTTTATACCGTTAAAGATTAAATTGAGGACAAAAAGGTTTGGGATTGAACTGCCCCAATTTTTTTTTTCTTTTTTCTCTTTTTATTTTTGCATACTGAATGTTGACATGAATATTTACTTTGTAAAGTATTATATTATTTTAATTTATTGTGAATGTAAAGACTATGTAGGTCATTGCTTTTTTTGTTTGTTTTATTTTTTCTCTCAGTTATTTTTAATCATGGTCTGGCAGTTTGAGTAATTTATGCGGCCTACCCCAATGTCCTTTCTTTGGTATTGATGAGCTCCTTAAGTTCTGAGTTGAGCTGCGCGATTACTGACAAATGCGTGCACTGACTGGACAGGTCCTCTCAATCTGTGTGGTTCTTTCCTCCAAAGACCATTTCAGACACCAATCTACATGGACTTCACATGAAGTGACCAAGATTATGTCTGGACTTTATAAGAGACTGTGACCTCTGAGTTTGTTTCGGCCTTTCTTCTCAGAGTAGTCAGATAGGAAACGCCGACCTCATCTAGTTTAAAAAAAAAACATGATTGACTTGTAAAAGTGTTTGTACAAACCTACTTACAGAAGTAAAAATCATTTATCATTTATCAAACACGACAAAATAAAAAAGATTTGATGATTTTTTTGGGTCAATGACCGCTGGTAGTGTTGTTACTCGAAGTGTGAGTTGATGAAATCTATTTCATCGTGTTGAAATATCGTTACCGGTATCGATATTGATATAGATCTGTGAAGTTTACCCAAAAAAGAAACTGATTGTTGAACTGATATTTAAGTGATCACCCAAAAAAAGATCAAATAAGTTTATTTTTGGTTTTATCATGTTTAGAGATCAGACCATCACGTCTGCGGAGTTTCGCTAGCTAATTTAATTTAACCCTGTACCTATAGAGCTGTTCTCATAATTTTACAGTGAGTGTAATCATTTATCTTATTTTTAGTGGCTTTGGCCAGCTTTAAAAGAGAAAGAAAGGAGCAACCTTTCAAAATAGGTCGTATAGTAAAGTAGGTTTATGTTCGTTGGCTTATGGTAGCAGAATATACTATTGTGTTGTAGTAGGTACTCATGTAACTTGTTTCCTCTAATGAGTAGACATGGCATTATTAGGCGGTTGTGACTCTTGTAATAAACGGTAATTGTAACAGTATTATCTTCTACTAGCTTTTGCCCGAGGCTTCGCCCGCGTGGTGGTTGAAAATTACCCTTCGGGAGCATGCTACCGGGATATCCTATATCCTAACCTAGTTCCTGGCCTATTCATATGCCTTTCATCCAAATCTGATGGATGAAAGTCATACGCATAGGCCACAATGGACGAAGTACTCTGTTGAATTCTCAATGTTAGACTCGTTGAAAATCAAGTGCGCGTAAAAAAATCGCCCGTGCGAACCTTGTCTAAATGTCTAATAATAATAATATTGCATTTATCTCTGTGTGTGTGTGTGTGCGTGTGTGTGTGTGTGTGTGTGTGTGTTATTTATTTGTGATATGTTACTACCGCGTGTTTTGTGAAGGCTCGAAAGCGTCCCAATTGGGACACATTGGGCTATTGTCTTTAGTTCGCGTCAAGCAAGGCGTAATAATAAAAAACGAGACCCTCTTTTTTTGGGACATGGAGCACGACCGGATTTTAAACGTTTGTTACTATGAACGTAACACACATCTTGTGTATAAAATATCATTGGGAGTAAGTGAATGATTGATTGACTAACGCTGAACGATCAGAATTAAATTTAAATATAAAAAAAAAAAACAACAATTGAACAACATAATTTTATTCAGTTTCTATAGTTTCAACTGCGCTAAGCGTCAATTCTGTTGAAGTAGTCGCTGGCATCTTTTCTGAATCGGTAATCAGTGAGGTTTCAATCTGATCCAACTGCTCCAAGTTTATCTCCAACTTTTGAAACATGCCAGGTGAGGGCAGGCTACGGGATGTCAGAGCATGCGATTCGTGCTTGAAGATTTTTGCGCGGCTAGATAATATTTTTGCGCATTTTAAACGTTTCGCACGTTGTGTCTCAATGCTGCAAACCTCGCAATAGCTCAATTTCGGAGATAATATATTCCCGCAACTGTTTAGTTAATCATTTGCGAGCGAAGCAAGCGGTGCCACGGTAGCGGCCGGCGAGCACTACTTCCAAAGGCTAGGCGGTGAACTAAACGGCTAATTAAACCAGTTGGCAGCGTCATATACACGGTGGAATTGTTATGGCGAGGAATACCTTCATTTTGTACTGTTAAGACCTATTTTACTACCCCTAGAACAATTCTGGATAAATTATCTGACAGATATAAACTCATTTCTCTTTAAGATTTATTGCATTTTTGTAGTAACTAATGACTTGAAATGAACAATTAAATGATATTGCAAGAAAAAAATTAAAACTTATATCGTTTTTAAAGGAATAGGGCGTGTAAAATTCCTAGGAGGAGGAATTCGACGCCGACAACGTTCCGTGTAATAGTTTAATAAGGTTTTTAATATGTACTAGTTTATTTTTGTTGTTAATATTATTTTGTGTATTTTTTCTACGGGCATCAGTAGCCTGATGATAAAATCATTATTATTATTATTAGTTCCTATAAATAAGTCCACACAACTAACTAATTTAATATTTTTTATTACCGGGCAAAGAGATCACAAAACATCAAACATACAATTCATCTACATCTAATAAAATTTTAGGACATAAGCAATTTACCGTCTAGTTTTTCTTTAAGCAATAGAGCAGCCACTCACTTATTAAAAGAAATATAAAGTCTTGAAATAAAAATTTAGTTTTTTATAAAAGAAACAACAGCGAACATTTAAGTGCTCAAATCGAAATTGTCAAAAGAAATACTTGAGCTTTTCTAAACTGTATTGTTTCTTGCAAATTGATTGCTAAGAACCAAAACTCTAAAAGAAGAGCCTCTTTGAAGTTTTTTGCAAGCTGTAAGCCCGAAAATATCGTGTTGCAATTCTCATTTAACTTCTACAGTCTCAACCTTTTGAAATAAGAGGTTTATTGACATTAAAAATATATATTTATATATATGTTGAAAGAAAACATAACTATTATAGTCCTTTCAAAGTTAGTTTACTGACAGCAATCTATTATGAACCGTATAGCAACAGTAATAAACATCATCGTGATGTGATCCAACATCAGAAGAAAAAAAAAATGCAAAAGGACCATTTTTACTGACTTCGTCAAGAGAGAAAACGGCTCTGACGTAAGTGACTACGTCAGAGCCATGTGGTAATCAGTGATTACAGTCGGTTCACAATATTAGAAATGCAAGAATTAATTCTACGAAGCATATTCTATATTGCCTCGTTGGCCAAGTGGTAGCAAGCGCTATTGCTGTCCTGGGTTCGATTCCCAGGTCAGGCAAATTGTTTTTGGGTGTCTCCGTAAGGAACTTCTCATTATCAGCCTGAAGTCTGGATTTGTGTTCAGTTGATGGCAATAGGCTCGCTCCCTATTACGTGGACTTAAACATAACTGGCGAAATATGATTGTACTAGAGGTACACCTCTGCCTTATCCTTTGGCAATTACAAGCATCATGATATGTTATTTTAGACACAGCTCAGGACATAAATCAAAATTATATCTGCATATTACCCAGTTATCGACTCTCCTTGCGCATCGTTTCCAAGTTTAACGTCTATGGATGCAATAATTCAGAGTACGAAAACAGAAAAATCTTCTCATTATGTTTTTCATTGATCCTTCGGTACAAGTCATAACTTATGATTAAAAGCATAATTATGAATGAAACGATCTACCGTAATTATTTATTTATGTCCCCCTGTGTTGCAGGGCGAAAACCACCGTAATTATAACTGATTTTATCACCTCAAATAACGAAGGTGATAAGATTTCTCATATAACAGCTATGTATGACGAGCTATATTTGTCAAAGGTATCAGTTTACGACCTCTTCGCTCATATTGACCACAAATCCTTGTTATTGTTCATTTAAGGGCAAGACGAAGTTCTGTTTTCACTTCTTTTTAATCATATATTATTATTTCTGTTAGGACACAAGATATATACATACAAGGTGAAGACGACAATACCACAGTAAATTAATCTGCATAATAATAGGTGGCTAAACCTATGAAATTGCCGATTTTGATAACGGGTTATGTGAAGATCAAAATCGTTCATTCTATTCCATTCTATTATTTGAATTCCAAATTCAAATAAGCATGACATTTAAAAAAAAATCTGTTGTTCTTTTGTTTTCCCGCCGTTCGATTTTTCTTTGATATCGATGTTTCTGTAACCATGGAAATATCGAAATTGCGCGCTATTTTCGAATACGAGTTCCGTCGTGGCAACAAGGTACAACAAGTGAACGCACGGTGCGTTTTTGGTTAGATCGCTTCCGTTCTGGAAATTTTAATCTCAACAATGAGCCCCGGGGAAAAATTCAAATCCAACGAGGCGGTGAAAAACGCTTTTAAAGAATTTATCGATTCCCGTTCCCAGGATTTCTATAGCAGAGGCATCAACGAACTTTCATTAAAATGGCGCGTTCATTTAGAATAGCGGTTTAGGTCATGAAAAGGTATCAAGCAGACAAACTTACTTTCACAACTATAATATTATAGTTAGGAGTATGTAAACCCAGTCTATCGACACTCTACGACTCACAAAATATATTAGGTACTATAAAAATAAATAAAAAAACTTAAAACACTAATAAAGTATCTATAATAATATATAATTCAATCATGATTCGAAAGACACGTGGCGCCATCTATTATCATAACAAAGTTATTGTCGTTTTTCTCGGGATCAGTACTTTTTTCCGAATGAAAGGTACCCTATGTCCGATTCTGTACACCTGACCACGTATATGCAAAATTTCAGGATGATCGGTTCAGTGGTTTAGGCGTGAAAAGGTAACAAACAAACTTACTTTTGCATTTATAATATTAGTTAGGATGCCGTTCCCAGGCTGTTTACGAAAATTCAATCAAATGTATCCAATAGTTTAGTCACTTATAGGAAGTGGAGCATAGTTTTCGACATAGTTCCACATCCACACTCTGCTGCCGTTCCGTCGAGGTAGCCCCATTATACCAGGTTGGAGTTATATCTTCCCACATGTGTCCAGAGACGGTTCAAAGCTTCCAAGTGGACCACGAAAGGTTGCATCCTGCGGGAGATGCTCCTTTGGTGGTAAATAGTAAGTAGGAGGGGGAAGAGTCTCCTGCCACAGTTCGCAACGGGCTTCCGCCGGGTTTCCTGGTAGAGACGCTGTTGATTTTCGGAAACTGTGCCTGCTTTTTAGCCGTTGCGTCGGTAGCTGTGCGTCAGATAGTGGGTGTCATCATCATCATCATTGCGCTGCCACCAATGACGCCGTGGAAGTGGCGAAGCTTTGGGCCAACAAGATCTAAAATAAAGACATGCCAGCGACACGGAGAAGAAGAAGTTTAGTCACTATGGCTAGTCAACGATTATCAAAACCATAGTCGCTCCATTTCTATTATTTGGTTTGTTTGAAGAAGAAAAAAATCACTTTTTTACGATAACTTATTTTATAGTTAAAAAAACTCTTGACAATGTTTTAATTTGCTGTTGTTTTGTTATCGCTATATTAAAAACATAGGATTTTGACTACCTATGTATTACTTTAACGTCAAAGGTACATAATATGATTAAATTGGGCAAATATAGAATGTTACTATTCCAGTAACATTTTACACGAATATTTGATAAAACCATTACCAGTCTTTCCAGTCAAAAGGCAAAAGCATGCAAGCCTGCAAAAAGCATTTGTAGTTTACACAAAACTACGGCTACAACGCAATACGTCAAATTATTTCCCATTTCATATTACAATCCGGATTCTAACATGTCTTTACCAAATATGTTCTTTACACATTCCAATATGACGAGGAACACACACCTCTTAAGAACTTTTACGAGAGATCGTAAAATATGTGGGTGTACTCGTTCCTTTATTTATATAGAAACTAGCACTAAATGACCTATGAAACTAACAAATTAAGTATTTACTACCTATATCATGTTTCATTTATGGCATTTAACGATTATTGTTGGTAAAATAAACCAAAAAATAAGAAGGAGCTCGTGGCTATGTAATAACAGCCGCATGGGTGGATCCATCAGGTTAAGCTACGCTTGCCGGGGTTGGTCTGTGGATGCGTGACCATCTTTTCATACCGAGACTCCTCCGTGCCTCGGAAAGCACGTTAAGCCGTTGGTCCCGGCTGTCATTCGAGGATCATTGACAGTCGTTACGGGTCGTCAGAAGCCCGAAAGTCTGACAACCAGTCTTACCAAAGGGTATTTATAAGAACAGATAAATCTGTTCCGTGACGTGGGCCATGAATTTGAACAAATGTTATATTATCATGATTAACCCAGCCGACAACAGTAATACAGAATCCCCGATTCTTTTTGCCGTCGGTCTACGATACAGTTTGCTATACAGATTGAATATTGTATTTCATTCTTCTATAAGATGCAGCGGAACATAAAATTATAAAATACTTAGGAATTGTATCTAATACATTCTATCATTCACTATAATATAGCCATGATCACCGAATCGCATAGCTAAGCATGCTTTATATAAAACCTTCAAAAAAGATATTATAAGAACGATCATCCATCGTTTAGCCCTTGACTACTCCAACTCTTCCAATCAACCCACCTCATTCGATCTTACAATAAAAACATTGACATAGGTTTCACTACTAGAAGTTTCTGCTAAAGTACGCAAAACAGATAACAGGAAAAGTTAAGCCCCGTTGAGTAAGCGAGCGTACTTGTAGGCAAGGAATGTGGATCAAGACAACTTTCCGAGGGATTACCAACTATCCGGGATGAATTACATCTAGATATGGCACAACTTTTCACAAGTGAATGTCGGTTGAAAGAGGAATGTCTTTTAGTTAAAATGGATACAAGTTTGATTTTTGTAAAAGGTAGATAAGTTTACCTAGCGGGATACTATAGGTACTCAATGTAAGGCAATATTTTTTTAAGAAAAACTTTCTAGAATCTTGGCATTTATGCCGACGATTTGCAAGCTTTACAGCCAGGCAAGTGTTGATAACATTTCTGATGCGATTGATGAGCTGAACCGGGATTTAGGTGTGGTTAAGGACTGGTCTGATCGATTTGGGGTGGCGGTTAACCCTGCCAAGTGTCAGGCTATCATAATTGGGAGCAACAACATAAGAAAACTGAATGGCTTAACCTGTAATCTTTGACAGCTCCGTCATTCCGTTTTGCTCCGATGTTAAGGATCTTGGTCTGCATGTCGACACTTGTCTTGACTGGCGAAAGCAGGTCACGACTGTTAGTAACAAAGACATCGGAACATTGCGGTCGCTCTATCGGTTGAAAAACCTTTTCCCAACACACATAAAGGCAATGCTGGTACAGTCCCTAATCTTTCCCATAATTGACTATGGTGATCTGTGTTACTATGACCTGAATGCAGATCTCCTCAATAAACTTGACCGCCTTCTCATTAACTGCATTCGATTCGTTTTCAATATTCGTAAGTATGACTATGTAACCTTGCACCGATTACTTTTAAAATGGTTACCCATTCGTCAGCGCAGAGAGGTGAGAGCTCTGTCTTTGTTGTTTTCTATTCTCGACCAACCCACTTCTCCTTCTTACCTGACTTCCCATGTTCAATACTTATGCTCTACCCATAGTAAAAATCTTCGTTCTACCAACAATCGTCTTCTACGATGTCCTTCTCACCGCTCTGGTTTCATTCACTATTATTTCTTTGTCCAGGCGGTCTTTCTTTGGAATGCGACCAATCGGTTGTCTTTTAAAGTAAAGATACGTGAGCATATACGTAAGAAGTAGGCAGAAGCATTTCTGCACTGATTTGTTGGATTCTTTTTCTCCTCTTCTGATTGTTATTTCTACTCTACCGATCGTTATTTCTCCTGAAAAAGTTTATTCTGATTATATGTATGTATATATTGATGTATTTATTATTTTATTTTATAGTTATTTACGTATCTATCTATCCTTTATATTGCACCTGCCATGTTTTCTCTGCATCACCCTAAGGTTGACTGGTAGAAAATGCCTCAGGCATTAAGTTTGCCTTTGTACGGTATTTGTTTTTATACTTGTGCATAAAGTTTTAATAAATAAATAATCCGGCACCAAACTAGCCAGATGTGCTGAGGATAAAAAAGAAACTTACAAAGATAGGCGTAAAAACGGTCTAGTATCTAGGTTTGATAGATTGTGGTTTTAGGACCCAGCTGTACTTTGGAATTAAGTAGATCTATCTGCAACTAGATCGTTAGTCTCAAACAAAAATATTCTTAGTTGTATAATCAGCCTATTTCTATATTGATCCCACTGCTGGGACACAAACCTACTCTCTGTGGGAGATAATTCACCACGCGGACTGGGCCCGCGCGGTTTGGCGGATGTCACATGTCTTCGAATGGTTCTAGGATATGCCGGTTTCCTCACGATATTTTCCTTCACCGTTTTGAGAGTAGTGGTGATGAGAAATCAATCAATCTGTCTAGCCATTTCCCAACTAAGTTGGGGTCGGCTTCCAGTCTAACCTGATGCAGCTGAATACCAGTATTTTACATGGAGCGACTGCCTATCTGACCTCCACAAACCAGTTACTGGGTAATACGATAACTCTTGGTAAAACTGGTTTTCAGACTTTCGGGCTTCTGACGACCCGTAACGACTGTCAAAGATCCTCGAATAACAGCCGGGACCAAAGGCTTAACGTGCTTTCCGAGGCACGGAGGAGTCTCAGTATGAAAAGATGGTCACTCATCCACAGACCAATCCCCGGCAAGCGTAGCTTACCCTGATAGATCGACCCGTGCAGCTGTTATTACTTAGCCACGAGCTCCACTGTGGTGATGAGAAATAAATTACACAAAATAAAATGCCTGCTTGGGTTCGAACCCACGACTACCATACATGTCATCTCTAGCAGAAAGCAAAAAAATCGATCTACAGTTTTTTTAATAACTCAAACATCAAATAATGAGAAGCATTAATCTGTTGTTGCTAATTTCTCCGGAGGCCTGCGTCGCTTTTAATAAGATTACAAGTATAAAAACTGTATTGGATAAAATATATTTTAAAAAAATTGTGGGTTTACCGTTCGTTGAAAGCATACCACGCACCATATGTACATACCTCATCGATCGTTCCAGGAATTGTTTGATTACATATATACAACAAAACTATTGTTGATTTATATAACTTTGCTGAATTCTCTACTTGTACCTACCTACGTACTGAAAATATTATATGAAAGTTCCTTATCTGCCTGGGTAGTTTCCTTGTATACTTTCTTTTATCTCGTAATATTTTCTGTCAATATTTCCAATAAGTATCTATATGCAATATTTTTCTGTATTTCTCAAACAATAAATAACTCCAAATGAACGATTCTTTTTTCGATTGCTACGGTAATGGGTGAATATTTGACCTTTTAACCGCCCGTCATTACCTTCCGCCAAAAGTTGATGAAGGAGAATATATTTAATGAAATATTTCAGCAATTCCTGATTCTGGTCCTTAAGCAGATTCTGGGAATTGATGAAATATTTCATTAACGATATTCTCCTTCATCAACTTTTGGCGGAAGGTAATGACGGCGGTTAAAAGGTCAAATATTCACCCTAATTCTTTTATTTAGCTGAGTAACTAACCGTAAAAAGTTCGAACACACGAGTAACGTAAAAGCAACCCGAGTCCCCTGTGCTTACTACTTACACCGGCAAAAATCCGGTATTATTTAGTCACTCTTATTGACATCGTATAAGGCACACAATCAAAATCAAAATGAAAAGTCATTTATTCAAACTAGGCTGAGAATCAGCACTTTTTGAACGTCAAACTTACATAAGACAGTCCCCCAAAACGCCCGCCGCCCGCCGCAAAAGTGCTTTAGCTGGGGAGAAGAAGTGGCGCAACAAACTCCGCAGCAGCACAGCTGTCTGTTCAGTTAAAAAAATTGAATCTATACAACACTGCGCATAATAATTTAGGTACATTACGCAACACAAAACATTAAATTAAATTATTTGCTATAAGTAAGTTAGCACACGCCAATATACCAAAAAAAAAAATCGAAAACTCAAGCAGAAATAAAAATACAAAACTAAAAACGTAAGCAGAACTTTATACCTAAATAAAGGCCTCCGGTAAAAAAGGATGTGCCCACTTACATATATGAAGATTGTTTATGAAGCCGAAACTCGAAGTCACAAATGATAAACTAGGACCATCGAAGTAAAATAAACAAAGTTACCACATACATGTGTAGAGCTTTGAAAATGCAGCTCGGTGCAATTTTACGGTCCATTGCGTCTCAGTAACTAGTTGGGTGCAAAGCTTTTATACAGGGAATAGTTTAACGGGTCCTTTAGTTACTAAAACACCCATTAATCTGTGGTCAAAAGTGGTCTGAGGTGGGTTTTTTTTTACAGTCATGCATTCAGTTTATGTTTGTCTATGAAGATTCAAGAAAATTACTGCAATTATATTCGTGATTGGTTAGGACAATGAAGTCTGGTTAAGTTGCTGGTGGAGAAGGCGACTTGGGGAGTACCTATTTCAAGTGGAAGAGTGTAGTATTATCAAACAGCGATCACGAATAAACCTAACACACTCACCTTAGCAAAATACTCCTGCCTATTAAGAGGGTACCAAGCGCGCAGTGGCGCCCTCATCGTTTGTTTGGTTATTTGTTTTATTTTATAATGAAAATGCAGCAAATAAGCACGTTAGGTAGTGCTCCACAAGACTATACGTTATTGTTATTACAAACAGTAGTTTTATATTGTTCAGTTTAATTGTAATCCTTAAAACGGAAAATAGTGGCCACTTTTTTCCGTTTTAATGATTACAATAAAACTAAACAGCATTTTCATTCTAAAATAAAATAAATAACCAAACAAACGATGAATGCGCCAATGCGCGCTCCGCACCCTCTTAACCTTTTGAAAATCCTATATTCAGCGATAAACAGGTCACGTCTCCAATAAAATGTACTACTTATAAAAATTGAACAACAGAGCAATTAATTAAAACTAAAAACGACACTTATTAATTTAAATACAATATTTAGTCTGACGGAGATCGCGCTTTTGCTTTTCATTTCGGTCTCATTTGAGAAAATGGCGAAAAATAAGTAAAAGAAAACTACTTACCTCCCCGTTTCAGTGTTGAAAAGAAAACTGTTTTTAATTGTCCTCCCCGGTCCGCGAAACTTACTTTCTCAAATGTTTTTCATTAAAACTACATCTTTTACTTTTTAAAAATGCAGAAATATCTTCCGAGCTTGATAAGTTTTCTATTTACATTTGAGAATTTACTTTCAAGGTATTTGTATGGATAAACTGAAGTTATAAATGTTGTCATTTATTTTTGACCAATTTTGGCCCAGGAACGGACAGGACGGGCTTACCTAGGAGTTTTGGCGTCAGCGCGTCGAACAAGATCCAAGAACAATTTGGCATCCATGTTATTCGTGGTAGTATAGGTTACCTAACTAACTTCTTAAGAATCATGTTGCGAATCCATGACTTGATACATACAAATAAGCTTAGAAATCAATACTCGTTTCTTTTCTGTATCAAGAAAAAAAAAGTGAATGATCCTTGTGTGTATTTTCTGTTTTGTGTGCAAGGCTGCAGTGCTGTGATCACCAAAAAAAAAATGAGCCACATTTAAAGTGTCAAAAACTTACTTTTATTTATATCATGGCTGACATAGTTGTAGGTACTAATATATACTGTAGTAAGTTAATCTTCACTATTGAATAAAAGTAATGAAAGTTACATTCATGTAGCATTATCCGAAATGCGGATAAAAGGACCAATCATCTCCAATATCAAGTAAAATCCTCGCCTACATTACCCACTGAAAGAAATCTTTCTCAATAAATCGATTCATATTAAAAAGACCTGACTCCGAATATAAGAATCATTCACACTCCATTAAAATAAGTTTTTTCAATGAAATGAATAACGACTCTTGGTCCATGACTAACTAGATTTTTTGTGAGCAGTTCGTATCAGATCATTTTACTGAATAATTTATTATGGCAATTAATTCCTGAAACTTTTTATTTTCTCGGCAATCCGCGTTTGCACGGTATAAATCTTGTGAGTGAGAATATTTTTAAATGATTTTGTGATCGTAATCACATTTATCTTACCTATAGGTAATTGATGGATTTGTAATTTATTTTATTTCTGTTTGTGAAAACTGAAATTTAGTTAGGCACCCACCTACGTAAAATATTATTAAACTGATCCTCGTGGGTTCGATTCCCAGGGCAAGTAAAGTCCTTCCGCCTGACGCAGGTCCTCACCGGAGCCGGTTGCTTCGGGAGGTTCTAGCTCCGGAGGAGACGGTGGAGCATACGGTGAAGGTCTGCCCGGCTTGGGCAGGGCACCGTCGCGTCCTCGCGGAGGCGATCGGCGGCGGCGATCTCTTGCGTCCGGCTCTGGTCCAGGTCGTAGTACGGAGCGAGAGTGCATGGGAAACCGTCACCTGCTTCTGCGAAACAGTAATACTCGCAAAGGAGGAGGCGGAATGCGTGAGAGAGAGGCAATCTTTGCGCTCTCAGGCCTCTAGTCGCCGTAGGAGACCCGGTCCAGAGCCGATTCCCGGCCACCGTAGGCGCGGGCTTGCGGACGACGAACAATGGGTAGCACGGCGAGCAATGGGTAGCTCGCCGTCCAGTAAGGACCAGGCCCGGGTCGACGGCGGGTTGTGTTCCACACGCGCCTCAAAGAGATGTCAGCACTAACTGAAGGGGTCCGCTAGGGCCGATGCCCGCCAGGGTTGCGGGTTGTTCGAAAGAGTTACCGTGGCCCTGTCACAGGCAACTGAAGGAACACGGGTGGGTTTTAGTCAGTAGAAGTCTGACACGCCCTCCCACTCCAACCAGAGCGGGAGAAGTTGTTTGATAATTTCTCACCCAAAAAAAAAAGGGCAAGTAAAGTGTTACTGGATTTTTTCATCAGGAGTTTCTCAGTAGCAGACCGGAATCTGGATTTGTGCCTGGTTGATGGCAATAGGCTCGCCCCTTAATACATGGGACTTAACATAACTGGCGAAATATTGTTAACCTTTAGGTACACCTCTGCCTACCCCTTCGGGGATTGTAGGTGTGATATCATGTGTTATGTTATATTATTATAATCAATTTAGTACATTACTACACAGTTTCAAGATGTCTCCTTTCCTATTCTAACGAGTACGATTCACATATTATTATGCTAAATATATTAAATAAAACAACATTTTGCAAAAAAAAAAACAATAAATAACCAAACTTTTTTCGTAAAAATTACATAGTGCCGCAAAAATGCCTGCTTGGCCGTTTTTAGGGTTCCGTACCAAAATGGTAAAAAGGAACCCTTGTGGTGCGACTAATGCTATCAACAAGAAATTTGGAATAGTTTTAGATGACGTTTGCCCAACTAGTTTGTAAATAAGAAATATATATATATATATATTTTTTTTTTGCAACAGGGACTTAACGGAGTCAAAAAAATCGAAGTGGGGCTACTAGGGCATGTGGGGTTTCAAAGAACGCTGTTTGCACGTTCTCAAACATTTTTCTTTTTTTTTTAAGCCTTAAGTTTTCGACTTTTGATGAAAAATGTAAAAAATACCTTTCCCCCTTATCACCGAAGTTTGCATAGAGAAAAACCTGAAATTATTCTGTGAGACAGAAGTTTATATAAAAATTACAGGAAAAATAAAACGATGTCTCTAAATAGCACAGTTTTTTTATACATGTATATGATGGTACAGAACCCTCGGTGTGCGAGTCCGACTCGCTCTTGACCAGATTTTTTTTCAGTTACACAATGCAAGGATTGCTTATCGTCATACGGCCATTAGTGTCGGCGAATAAGGGCGTTTGATGACGTATGTAGTCCATTAGAACAACGTTGTCCACTCCTAGGACCACTGGGTTTTGCCGATTTTCACTTATCATCTGTAAAGTTGGAAGAAGCGAATGAATGCACAAGCAAATTGAGGTCATAATTATGTTAATTTCGGTATATGTTTTGATACACACCATAAAATACAGCCATTTTTTTTAACTCATTCAATGGCAACAAATTTTGCTCTCGCTAGTCAGATGCGGCTCGTTTCTAACGTAAACGCCGATCGGCGAGCGTGAGCCGCACTTGATCAATAAAAAATAACACGCCAATCGGCGTTTTCAGCTGTTTCTTTTGAATTTGAATCTTTATTTTGAAAAACTAAAACGAAAATTATAAAACAACTATACATTACGCCGATCGGCGTGGTCCGTATCTGAGTAAGAAAAAATAACATGCCCATCGGCGTGCGTCGCTATGAATGGGTTAATACGTAAACGCTGATGTTTTTTTAAAGTTGATAATATAGTTATAGAACATGGAAGACAAATAGACCACCAAATACCTATGTACAACTTTAAAACACACGAATAAACGTCGTCATTAGACGCATTTGAAAATAAAATCATTTATGTATTTGATTTAAACTATCGACCCAACAAAATCCCTACATCAAAACATGCAATGTGAAAACGTAACAAGTTTTTTTGATAACAAAAAGCAACCGACTTCCAAAAGTAATATTTAATAATAGAAAATATTTCTGAAGTCAGTGTCTTTGCTTTTGTATTTTCGTTTTTTGCCACCGACTTCCGAAATTGAAAGTAATTTCTTACATTGTAGTGTTTTTTTTTTTTTTAAGTCGGTTTGTTTTTTTTGTAAAATATGTTTTTTGTTTTTATTTAATTTTTTTGTTGACGTACCCCCAGGAATTCTAACACCACTACCTGCTATGTAACTTACAGTAACAGGAAGTTATTATAGCAACATAGATCAAGTTGGAAAAATACGTAGATATTATTGAGCTAACTCAAAAACTACCCAAGCTAAGTTTAATAAAATTTATATGGGGCCACCTAGGAAGTATTTCAAACAAAAAAGAGTTTTCCATACATACATAAAAAAAAGATTCCTACGAACTGATAACCTCCTCCTTTTTTGAAGTCGGTTAAAAAGGTTCTGGCCATATTTTTAGGACTCACAGTGTAATTGCCTCCGCCATTGCCTATGAAGTCGGTTGAAACAACTCTATACATCTTTTCGGTTGACAAAGGTTCGTATTTTGGTACGTCACATTCTATACAACGAATGGTCACGTTAAGTACTCGGCTGCCTAAAGGTAGGGCTCCATCGAAAACTGCCCGCATCCCTGAAAGATTTAAAGTAGCTTAGAGACTGAGATGAAGAGAAGTAGTCTTCCAGAGGAAAAACGAACGAGAAGTAAAGGATCGAAGGATCGATGGGCTAGCGACATTCAAAGTCGGTACCTACTGCGTTTTGTTTATGGCATGCAGTTAATACAAAAAATATTTTACTTTGCAATTTGTGTCATTAATTTTTCATCATTCTCCTGCCGTTGTCCCAATTTATTTGGGGTCAGCGCAACATGTCTTTTTCTTTCATACTTCTCTATTAGTCGTCATCTCGGTAGTCACCCCCTTTTTGGCCATATCATCTTTCACACAGCCCAACCATCTTTTTTTGGTTTTCCCCTACCCGTATAGCCATCCACATTCATACTCAAAACTTCCCTGGCGACATTTTCCTCATTCCTCCGCATCACATGCCCATACCATGACACACGATTTCCACACAACTTTTCAGTCACCGGCGGTGTCACTTTCAGACTTCCTCTTACATACTCATTTCTTATTCTATCCATTCGCGTAACACCACACATCCCTCTTAGCATTCTCATCTCGGCTGCATGCAATTGCCTTTCATTCATTCTTTTTGTAGCCCAACATTCTGATTCATACAAGACAGCAGGTCTAACCAATGTTTTATAAATCTTCTCCTCGAGTTTAAGGGGAATGCGGATTGTTCCCGTGACCTGCCGCCATTTCATCCATCCAGTGTTAATTCTGTGCTTAACAGTCCGATCTACTTCGCCACCGCTTTGCACAATTGAACCAAGATACCGGATGTCGGAGCAGACCGGGAGAAGCGCGCCATCAAGCGCTGCAATTTGTATAATTGTCGACAAATAATGCGTATATGCACGAAAATACAAAAACCTTAGACTAAACTTTGACGTTTACCTACAAAATTTTCTTCATAAAGCAAGCCTGATAAAATATTCCAATTTCAGGGTAACTTCGATGTACATTATGTAGACAATATTATGTTAATATTACCTTGTAGGTGCGACTCGTAGCCTATTGATATTAGCCTACATAATAGACCAGCGCCGCACTTTGTTCGGAATGATTATATTACGAGCTACTTTAGGTACCAATATCATGCAACTATAAATTTAAATTTTCAAGCGATTAAGGCAAATTATTAGTCTTACAGTTCGCTCCCATACTAAATTTTCCGATTCCTTAAATGTTCACCACTCCGCACTGCACTAACCTCACGCGATAATACCGGTCAGTCGCTTTTGTTAGCAGCTTATCATCGCATGTGTTTACGCTCTGTGCTTAAAACAGTTTATGAGTGTTCCTATTGAATTATTGATTCGTCATGGTAAGATATACAACAATTTGTTAATTATATATAAATTCGTATTATGAGAAAAATAATGGAACATGAATTAAAAAAGAAAACCTAATTTGTAAAAAGTTTAAACGTTTGATAGAGTCCAACTTTTTTCCAGCCAATTACAGCCATTCATATTTTTTCGACTCGAGTATTTGTCTAGCTTTCAAATGAATCTGATTCGACTTTGGAGTGATGTAATTTTTCGTTCACCAGATGTCAAACGCCGTACACACACACACTCAGTAATACAGTTACTGAAAGCTCCTGAAGCACCTGAAAATATCTTATCAGCTTATTAGCTGAGCTGAATGCTTAGGGTACCCCAAAAAATCTTATTTTATGAAATCTACCATTTACTTTAACTTGGACTTATGTAAAAGAAAGAAAAAACATATTTTATTTGGGACACCATTTTGTTTTGTGTTGTTCTATAAGATTTATTCTCAGCCTTTAAAAACACATCTTCCCCATTTCCACACTTAAGAGGGTACGTAAATCGCAAATATCTGTAAAATATTTTGCTGTTTTGAATAATTTGTTAATATCACAAAATTAAATTATGAGTTGTAGTTAGTCTGTAGTGAACCAAAATATGTATTAAGAATTACAATAAATTACTATCGTAACACTGTCAAATTGAGAAATGAATGACATTTCACAGCTAGTTAAAAAAATGAGTTAATAAGTTATCGTTTTTAAATAGCTGATAATATTTGATAAAAATATATGAAAATATTTGATAAATGAGTTAATATTTTCTTGATTTTGCCACCTTTTAGAATGCACCATCGTAATTGCACTAGAGATGTTTTACCATAGTTATTAAAAGCTTTATTTTTTTAACCATCTGAAAATACGAATAAATAACGTATTGCATATCAAGTTTGTATAACTCGCACTCACACTAAAACCATCGCCGCCATCGCCAAGGAAGCTCTGGGACACGACCTTGTAGTATTTGTCGAGCTCGAGCGGCTCGTACCTAGGGACGTCACACTCGATACACCTGACCGTGACGTTGAGGACTCTCGAGTTTACCGGCAGCGTGCCGTCGAAAGTTGCGCGCAACCCTGCGATTGAGTGACATTTCAAATTACATGACGATAAATTTGTGAAAATCTCCTAAATACTAAATTCGACAAAAGGTATGCCAACGGAATTTCTCTCAAATATATCCATCCATCCTATAAGATTTTCGTCTGATTCTTGCGAATCTACATACTTCAGAAGGCTTTCGTGGAACTATTAAATTTCGTATTTCATCGTACAAAGCAATATATATATATATATATATATATATATATATAATAGGTTGGGGAAAAAGTTTCTTCGCATTTTTTAAGAAAATTCAAAACATTTTTGAATATAGTTTCTTTACATTTAAATAAAGTATGTAGGTACCATTTTGTTCGATAACTTTTTGCCATCTTGTAGGTAGGGACATGATCCCATTGCTATAGAAATTTTGGGACTTCTGGTCAAAATACCGCGACAAGTGGTTTTGGCAGTCCTCTCGTGATGTTAACCTGACACTGCCTAAAGAATTCTGAAGAGACCGAAACAGGTGGAAATCTGAAGGTGCAAGGTCAGGACTATACGGCGGATGCATTAACACCTCCCAGCCAAACTCTCTTAATTTTTGCTGAGTGGCTAAAGATGTGTGAGGTCTAGCGTTATCATGATGAAAAACCACACCCCTTCTGTTGATTAATTCCGGCCGCTTTCTCTCAACTTCTTGCTTTAATCTCATCAGTTGTTCGCAGTAGAGTTCAGAATCGATGGTCCTGCCTGGTGGTAACGGCTCATAATGAATAATGCCCTTCCAATCCCACCACACACACAGCATCACCTTGTTGCGAGTTAACCCGGGTTTCGCCACAGTCTGTGAAGCCTGACCGGCCTTTGACCACGACCTTTTTCGCACGTTCTTGTCATACGTGATCCACTTTTCATCACCAGTTATCAGCTTCTTCAAAAATGGTTCGGTTTCATTACGTCGTAATAAAGAATCACAAATGAGTACACGGTTCATTAGGTTTCTTTCAGTGAGCTCGTGAGGTACCCAAATGTCGAGCTTTTTTGTGTACCCAGTTTTTTCAAATGCGCCAAAACTGTTGTGGTCAATTTCCAGTTCTTCAGCTACGTCGTAACTACTGATATGCCGATCTTGCTCCACTTTTTCAAAAATGGCATCCATTTTATCCGTAATAGGGCGACCAGAGCGACGTGCATCTTTGACATCAAAATTTCCGGATTGAAAACGCTTAAACCAAATTTGTGTTACTCTCACAGACACTACACTAGGTCCATAAACATCGCAAATTTTTTTCGCGGCTTGCGTTGCATTTTTACCTTTATTGTAGTAAAATTTTAAAATGTATCGAATTTTTTCATTAGATTCACTCATCTTGACGGTACGAAAAACAAATGAAAATCACACATTTTCCTAATTTGAATTTGGAATTATGTTCTTTAAAATTTAAACTTTCAATGATACCAAAACCAGCCAGATACAAATAGTATAGCCAAAGAGATTTTATTACAAGTTCATACATACTATAATGCGAAAAGACTTTTTCCCCAACCTATTATATATTTATTTAAGAAAAATAATAAATCATTATTACGAACAAACATAACTCCAGAGTTTATTTGTTTAACTGACCGATACAGAATCTGCTGGGCCAATATAAAATGGTTTCATACTACATTTATTTGTAATTCTAATAGCGTAAATCAAAATTCTCGGTTCAGTTCACAGTTTAGGGTTCGGTAAACAATAATGGGCAGTATTTTATGGGGGCTGGTTTATTTAAGTTAGAAGAACTCATTGAAAAGCCAATATTTTGTACAAATATTGTATTACAAATTATGCCCTTATGAGGCAGATTCTAGATCAAAGTTGCTAGCCCATCGAATTCCAATTCCGATTCTTATTTGAAAATAGTTTTTATGCATAACTTAAAATTTATTGCACAGTCTCTATTTCCAACGTTATTAATTGAAATTAATAACGTTGGAAATAGAGACTTTATTACATGAAAAAACACTTACAGTTACATAAAAATTACCGACGCCGCAAAAGACACTGAATAAAAATTTCAAAATGCATTATAGTTTAAAACTTTCATTCCAACTTGACGTAAAAAGCCCAAAGTTTTAAACTAGTTTTTTGTTCGAGAACTTTCTACTTTAAAGAAAGCCCTATTTTACTTGATAGACTGTGTCTTTGGTAATAAGTTAAAAGACTTTTAAAAAGTTACATTTAGATGATTACCTGCCACTTGCAACATTCTCGCCCCTGCATAAGGGTCGTTGGCCACAGAAAACTCCAGCATTTCCATAATATGTTCGCCTTTCAAATCAAAAGCTTCAACGTTGTTCTCAAAGGGGGTAGACAATATCATAGACTCGAAAGTTATCACTGTAATATGAATTTTAAAATAGTTAGAGTACGAAAGTTTAGAAACGAATCAGCGTCTGGAACTAACATATTTTGATAATGAAAAGGTCACTTTAATTGAAGTGAAATTATGTAGAATAGTTGAGAATATTAACATGAAGCATTTCTTTATAATAAAACGTATCACGATGCGTATAATCGCATAGGTGTTCTTTATGAGTAGAACTGAGTATTGGGGAAGGCATAGACAGATGTACACTGCAATAGGTTGAGTTCATTCATAGACTGCAGTGAATTGTTGATTCTCAGTATATTGCAGTTACTAATATTGTGTCAATTAACTTACCTCCTTGATCAATGGCTGCTCTAATTCCACCTTGATTGATGACGCAGAAGTGTGCGTAGTGCCAGCTGTTGGGTCCAGCTCTGTTTAAAGCCTGAAACAGTTTTGTTGGAATTTGATTTATCTTTAGGTCGTGACAGTTTTCAAATGTGAACATAAAACTCTTTATTTAATTGACCCTTAATTATTAGGATTTTAACTTAAACTAGTCTTAGGTACTAAAAATGTGCAGCACGTTGTAGCATATCATAATTATTAGTCGACTAATTAGAAAATAATTATCTGTGGGATTTGCCAATTAGTCTATGACATTACCATTGTCAGCTCTCTATAGAACTTGCTAGAAACACAAAGTCTATAAATAGACTGGACGAGAGGAATCCAGTCCTTTTTCTACGATAGTCACTGAAGCATATATAGTTCCCCGAAATTGGGCGAGTACTCATAGTGTCCTTAGGAGAATCTGTATATTACTATAACTGTGTTTTATCTTGCGTTCATTCTACATTATTATTCTTATCTTGTAAACCACTGTGATGCTAGTTTCCTCTCCTCCGACCCTTCCTTTGTCTCTGGGCTAAGGACCTCGTCTGGTTAGGAAACAACGCACATCACAGAGGCTTACCGGATCTTCCTCGGAGCTCACGGACGCACCCTTGCGTGTTTCCGGGGATCACCGCTTCGGGTAGATCACAGCTTCGGCTAGATCACAGCTTCGCCTAGACCACAGCTTTGGCTAGACTACCAACCTAACCACTACACCGGCTAGCTACCGTCCTGAACCCACATCTCCACCTACTAACACCGCACCGGCGGCCGTTGAGCAACACCAGAAACTTCAGCTGACGGCCACATTACTGGCCCCATTACTCCGGCAGCCTACACGCCAGACGCTGCCCTCTACCCGGTGACTACGGCTGACAGCCAGACCTAAGGCTGAACACGCCGAGCCACCGCAGCGCCAGCCAGACGGTCCACCCAGGGCAGTACTCCCACTTTTTATAACCCTCCAGCACATAACCTTAAGACAAGTGACTCCACGACGCGCTACAGTAAACTTTGTTGTCATACCTATAAAATAAACTCTGTTTAAGTGACACATTAGTCTCATTGCTCTACCCTAGAATCCGCTACGCCACAAAGTTAATCTATTTTGAGAAGAAACCGATACATCAAAAATGTACAAAAAAATAACTTACTGCATGCATAAAAGCGTCACAAATAAAATTGCCAAGGTTGCACTCGGAGCATGCGCAATCTGATGATAGTTGCACCATCGATGTGCCAATTTCTTCGCTAGCTCTCTCCTGAATCTCAGGCAGATATTTATTAATCTTTTCCAAAACATCTGGCGCTGTCAGAAAAAAAAAGTAAGAAATCTTGATTTATCGTCAGATTAACTCCGAAGATGGTCAAAGCCTTGTGAAAGTGTTTACTACTATAAAGGCGACCACACTCTTAAGCTTACCTAACTTTCTAACTTTTCTTCGAAGAATAAATTGATATTCTTGTACGCGCAACATTAATTTTAATAGTTATTGGTAATGCATCAGTAGTGAATGTTGATTCGCAGAAAAAAATCTTAACGATAAAAAACGTTATATTAAAAAAAACAAGCGACTTCCGAAAAAAAGCATTACAAAGTCAAAAATAACTTTAATTTTGAAGTCGGTGTCTATCTGTATTTTAGTTTTTTACTATCGACTTCCGAAATTAAACTTATTTTTCTCTTAATATTTTTTTTTATTTTTTGGAAGCCGCTTGATTTTTTTAAGTTTTTTTTATTTATCACTTTTTAGTGGGTCGGTTTGTAATTTATCTCAGATGTCAACTGCTTATCACCTTTTACAAAATATTTCATTTCCCGATGCTGGGACGAAAATTATTGAGAAGTACTCCTGGTAAGTTCCAGGAGAACTGGAGCTAATGGTGAAATCACAATCAGCACCACTTCACCATTTGCATTGTGACGAGTATAAATTGCTTAGCAACCATATTAAAGTAATGGAATCGCAACCCGTGAAATAATTATTATTAAGTAGTTCCGGTGGCCATCTGTGGTTTTCATAGTCAGATCCACTTCACCAAACGGTGTTTTCAAAGTTACTATAAAAATACCCAATTAGCTATAAGTGTGCCTCTAATATTTGAAGAGTTCCCTTGATTTCTCCAGGATTTCATCAGATCCTGACCAGATGACCATGAAACCACTTAGGAAATATTTTTTTCAAATAAAAAAAGAATTTTCCAAATCGATCCAGCCGTATTCGAGGAATCGTGGAACATACAAAAAAAAACATTCCAACGAACTGAGAACCTCCTCAAAAAGGATATTACCTTGCTCGATTTCATTTCCAATGTAATGAGGGTTACCGGTCCATCTCAGGAGGTGACCACCAGCATCAAATGTTAGCTTGATCTCACCCAAGTACTGTGTATGCGCTGCTGCTTGTACTATTAAAACCTGCAAAGTTAATGAATTGTGTATCATGCGATATGTTTATCATTATTGGTCTCCCATACAATGTCCTAAAAATGCTGTTTTTTCGCATCATTGTTTTAAAGAATATTCACAAAATTTTACGTTTCTAGTCGCTTGTTCCACTACTACTGGGTAGGGACCCAATGGAATAAAATCACTGTCTTCAGGAGCATCACCATTGAACAGCAACGTATGACTATGACCTCCCACTATGATGTCAATGTGAGGACCAGCATGAAGGGCTATTTCTCTGTTGACCAAAATATCCAACATTAATAAAATAACTTTAAATTTAGCTATAACAATTCATTGAAAAAACTTAATTTTCACTTGCTAAGTAAGAATGATCTTACCTGTCGATGTCTATACCACAGTGAGACAAAACTATAATGATATCAACGCCTTGTGCATTTAGTTTTTCGGCCTCTTCTCTTACGGTCTCAACTTCATCTGTGAATTTAAGTTTACCTGTAGAAGCCAAATTCTGAAAAATAATGAAATAAGTGCAACCTACTAACTAATCATCAGGATCGATATAACAGATTTTTTTACAAACTAGTAAGTTCGTTATTAATTTCGTACTTACATCAGTAGTAGCTATTATAACACCAATAATTCCAATTCTTCTGCCATTTCTTTCGACTATTATACTCTTTTCATATAATCCATGCATTGTTGGTTCTTCGTCATCAATAATGTTGGCTGTGACTACTTTGGACTCTAAATGATCCAAGTAAGGGACGACTCCTTCTATGCCGTTGTCAAACTCATGGTTTCCTAGCACCTGTGAAACATTGAACAGGAAATGTTGATCGTTTTTGCTTCAGTCTGACATAATTAAGCTAAAACTATGTTATTCCCTGCGTCTTATTTGTACAAAATAAACAAAAAGTTTTCTTTATATCTTTCATTAGAATAAAAATGAATTGACTGAATAACGAGATAAGTTATCCCAAGAACCTTCTTGCTTTGTTGTAAGATTATATTCAATTTTGTACATATAAAACAAAATTAATTACATGAGCGTCATGAGGCAGCATGTTCATGAAATCCTGAGTGACGTTCCAACGTAGAATATTGTACCAAATAGTGCCTTGAAAGCTGTCTCCTGCATTCAAGAGAAGAGAGTGAGGTTCACTGGCCAGACGCTCACGAACCAAGGTCGTGAGCCGAGCGAAACCCCCAATGCAAGGGTTAGCCGATGGATTGCAAATGGTTCCCCATGGGCTAGTTTCCACAAACCTGAAAAAGGAGCAAATGAATGAGAAGCAACAGCCGTGTTGTTGCCAGAACTCAAATAGGTAAAATTGACGCAAATATAACAGGACCATCAGTCCATGTCTGTCTGGTTAGAGTTGAAGCTGACTCCAACATAGTTGAAAAAAGGCTAAACAGATGATGACGATGATACAAGTGTAAATAAACACTAAAGAACAAAAGCAATGTTACAATCTAAGCGTAATATAGCTATAAGAATGAAGAAACACAGCCAATAAAACAATATCAGCTGTTATTGAATAAGATATGAACCGATACGATTTTCTTATCATGGCCACTGGGCATACTGGATTATTTATCATATTGCTACGTTATGACCCTATTTATTGGTATAGATAATTATACATAGATTTTTTATCAATCTCTGGGGGCCCGACATCGATGTGCTGTAACCTTCACACGTCATACTGTCATACTTAAACACCTTCATTTTATTTCTATTTTTATAGGACATTTACACTAGCGTATTATTTAATTTGAAACATGTTTTATTTTAATCTTTGTCATACGGATTTCTGCATGATTTTATTTTATAAAGGGATAAATCAATTAAACTTTAAGTTTAATTAACCTTAAGTTTAAGCATTATTGTACCTTTAGCTGTATAAAATTATCGGGGATATTGAAAAAAATTATAACTTTTACTGTCATTATTTATATTTCTTAATTAAACTTTTTACTTTATCAGAATTATTTCTTATACTAAGCAAAACAATATCAAACGCCTCCCATGATATGAACCAACGCAATTTCAGAACCTGGATAGAGTCAAATATTTAATAAAATCACTACAAAAATGGCCACTCACTTCTGTAATATTATCAACAAAGTAATTAAAAAAAAGAAATGTAAAGGCACTCACCTCGCATGGAAATCATTATAGTGTAGAATATTCAAATCATATTCCGACGCAATTTGAGCACTGAATAGAATAAAATGAGAAAATAACAATAGTAGTCTAAGCATTGTAGCTAAAAGACCAGGAGATCGCACTACTAAACACACAGTCAAATGTATAAATTATTGTAACTAATCTACATGTATAATATTTGAAATGATAAGATAATACACGATAAGAACGCTAAAGTACATTTTAATATGCATAAGGAATCGTATTAAGATAACGAAAATAGTGCTATCGGGAATAGTGTCAATTGAACCGTAATCTTTGATGGAATTGCATGATTAATTGCTTGATTACGCGACGCAACTTGTGAAATTATTAATAAAAAGCATGTAGAAATTGAATCCTACTATTACAATATTATAAATGTGAAATTTTGTATGTTTGATACTCAATCACGCAAAAACGGTTGAATGGATTTGGATAACAGATTTGGCCTGTCATGTAAAATATCATAGGTCGCAAAAAAATCACTGCACTGATTTTTTGGGATGCTGTTACGATAGATAGCAGTAGTGTAAAACTAAGTTTGCAATTTCGAAAGACTTGTGCTAACACTGCAGGGTGCTCGGAAAATCTCAGTTTTGTTCTGACATACAAGCGGGCGAAGCCGCTGGCAAAAGCTAGTCTAAAATAAAATAATAAAGTAAATAATAGTATGTGAAACAGAGAGAGGGTCGAGACCTTTGCTTTATAGTGGATTACGGATATGGATTCAAGAGATAGAGAGATAAAACACTAAATTATAAAACGTTGCAAACTGTGACTCTGCTATGCTACATATTTCTCACGCAGCGGACACGTTCCGACTAGCGCGTTGATCAATCGCTTCGCTGGAAACATACAATCAAATCGCCAGTCTGATGATACACACGTGATGAACGCGTTATGCACACAAAATGATCACGTTACGCACACCCGACGAATCCACCACGAGCACGCGGGTTTACCAAACGCTTAGCAGTAAACACGCTAGCTAATCGCTAGCGTAATAAAGATCTAAATAAAAAATACATCTTCATGTTTTGACCGTTTAATATTCATTTCTCTATTTTGCATATTAAATACAGAGCTTAATTGCCTAAAAATTCCTTCAGGTTTTTTTACGCTTGGCAAGGATTTCTTATCGTTATACGGCCATCGGTGTCAACGATTACGGGTGAGTGATGACGTATGTAGTTCATTAGTATTTCGTAGTCCAATCCGAGAATTTCTACATTCTTACGGTTTTCACTTATCATCTGAAATGTTTTGAAGGTCATTAATTTAGTAAATTATAGCTTCTCTATACTAAACGCTAAGAATCGTGATAGTAGAGGGCACAAAACGTCCTAATAGAACTGCGAATAATTATTACAGGATTTTTAAAAAAACTCTGCACTGTGTCGCGCGTACCATTTCGTTTTCATATTTTATGACCGCAGCTGCCACAAACGTTGGTATTTGTTTCGCTTATTTTGACATTGTTACGAAATAAAAAGTCATCTGCTCCATGTTTAGAACACTAGTTCTATGAACACTAGTACTAGTTATGATACACAATTAACTTCCTATGGTTACCGACCTCTTAGGAGATCGCTCGACAACGGAGAGGTAAATGCAAAAGTGAGTTTATGTCAAATGATCATCATTAAATTTAGCATAAACGTTTGTCAGGGGTACAATAAAGGACATAAGGTAACTTTCATCCAAAAAAACTGTTGTTCCCGTGAGATAGAAAAACTCCAGAGAAAAGCTAGTTTTAACATAAAATAATATATTTTTTTAATGTAACATATTATTTATGTTTACACTTTCAATCATTTAATGATTGAATCACTCACAGTGAAACCATCACCGCCATTGCCAATGAAGCTCTGCGACACGACCTTGTAGTATTTGTCGAGTTTGAGCTGCTCGTACCTAGGGACGTCACACTCGATGCATCTGATGGTGACATTGAGAACCCTCGAGTTTACTGGCCGCGAGCCGTCGAACGTTGCACGCAAACCTGAAATTTAAACAAACTCGAATTACAAATAGGTTTGACATATCTATGCAAGTTACTTGTGGGTTTCATGAGCCCAGAGTATTCCTTCCCAAAGTCTAGAGTTTAGGTCTTTAATAAAATAGTTCTTTAAAAAACATCAAGCAAAGTTCAAGAAATATCTACCTGCTACTTGCAACATCCTTGCTCCCGGCCATGGATCGTTGGCCACAGAAAACTCAAGCATTTCCAAAATATGTTCGCCTTTCAGGTCAAAAACTTCAACTTGGTTCTCAAAAGGGTTTGACACTATCACAGACTCGTAAGTTATTACTGAAATAGGAATATAGTTTATTGAATGAGTATTTAGTTTATTTAAAACTACACTGTTCTGTTAGAGTTACCTTACCTCCTTTATTAATATCTTGTCTAATGACACCTCGATTGACGGCACAGAAGTGTGCATAGTTCCAGGTGTTGGGACTAGCTTTAGGTAGCGCCTAAAACAGTCAAAATACATACTTTCATGAATACCCCGCAAATGTTTATCGGATTCACAAGGAACATAATCGTAGGTAGTAAAAAATTTCTTTGCCATTCCAAATTGCAACGTCCCTTTAAAAATACATCCTATATCATAAATACAAACACAAAAATTAACATAGGAGATTAGAAAAAAATACTCACAGCATACATAAAAGCTTCACAAATAAAATTGCCAAAATTGCACTCGGAGCATGTGCAGTTTGATGATAGTTCCACCAAAGATGTACCAATTGTTTCGTTAGCTCTATCCTGAATTTCGGGCAGATATTTACTTATTTTTTCTAAAACATCTGGTGCTGGAAGGAGTAAAGATAAACATGACTGTAACCCAGAGGCTCTTGCACAAATAATAGTTTCAAAGGGTGCTCAATTTTCATTAAAAAATAAGCCCTATTTTTTCATTAAGCAGTTGTTAAAATCCGCCGACGACATACTTGATGAATATTGTTATTCAGTAGTAACAATATTAAGAGGTGTTAATTTCTTGAACTGTTTTTAAGCAGACCCTGACATACCTTGTTCAATTTCGTTTCCAATGTAATGAGGGTTTCCGTTCCACCTCAAAAGTTGACCAGCATTGTCAAATGTGAGCTTGATTTCGCCCAAATATTGTGTATGGGCTGCTGCTTGTACTATGAGAACCTGCAACAGTAATACTCGTAAAACTGTTTCAATGTCGTTGTCTTAAATATGTAGGTACAGTATCCCTCACATTTTTTTGATCTAAGTGTCACCCTTTATAATGTTTTTACATTTATATCTGTAACTCGTATGGTGTGCGTAATAAAGAGAATTCTATTCTATTATATTCTAAGTTCAAATTATCTTACTTTTCTTGTCGCTTGTTCTACTACTACCGGGTATGGTCCGTACGAAGTAAAGCCACTGTCTTCAGGGACATCCCCGTTGAACAATAACGTGTGACTATGACCACCAACTATGATGTCAACGTGAGGGCCAGCATGAAGGGCGATTTCTCTGTTGAAGAAAGTAGTTTTCGTTTAAAGCCGTAAACTTACCAACCTGAGCACAGTGTAACTAAGCAGCTACAAGATGTTCAAATTATCATCCTCTTGCTATTACGCCAAGTTATTCGGGGTCGGTACAGCACGTCTTTTTCTTCCATCCATAATAATAAATTCCTCCATCTTGCTTTTGGTCTGTCTCTTTTTTTATAAGCCATCATACTTACTAGTATACAGTTTTCTTTTTAACTAGTGAAGTAGTAATACTAAATCGAAATATTAAAGGATTTACTTATCGATGTCTAGACCACAATGTGACAAAACTATGATGATATCTACTCCCTGTTCGCTTAGTTTCTCGGCTTCTTCTCTTACGGCCTCAACTTCATCTGTGAACCTAAGATTACCCGTAGACGCCAAAATCTGAAAATTGACGATATTTTACACTACAAAACTATAAACTCTTGAAGGAACGAAAAAATTTACGGAAACATCTCAAGCTTGTCTTTTTACCCGACTGCCCGAAGGATCCCTGCCTATCTATTTCTTTGGCACACTCTGTAGCCTAAACGGCTTAATGGATTTTAACATCTGACTCAGGTATCAGATTCGTCTTAATTGTGAGAGTGACACATCACATCACACCACACCACTCCACAACACACTTCACTGGTACCACAATCTTCAATCATATCTTTTACTGTTGTATCTTTTTATTCCTTTACTTTTTGTTTACTGTGTTCTTCTACCAAAGGTTAAAATAATTTGTTAATATTATCTTTAAGATCATAGACTCAAACACTGTTTCTGGGCTGGTATCCTGTGTGACAGGTTTTTTTTTAACCTAGATGTAGGTAATATTTTAAGCTACTCATATCGTCTAAACTTATTGTTAACCTGTAAACCTGCTTACTGTATTACCTGGACTATAAACTGTTTCTTCTACTACTATTTCTACTTTATATTATACAGAGAGAGAGCAAATTTTATGAGTTTGTTTATATGCAGAGGGTAATCTCCTGAACTACAGCTCCTATTTGATAAATTGTTTTACAAATTGAAAGAGACATTATTTCAGATGGACATAGGCTTTATATTATGTGAATATATATAAAGAGAAGTGCTTAATAATATTAAAGAAATTTGAAAAAAAAAAAACAGCTTTTGACCCTTTATAAAGCGCAAGTCCGATCCTGCTTGGAGTATTGCAGTCACCTTTGGGATGGGTCAGTTAAATACCAACTTGCTGCGCTTGACTCAGTGGACTTCATAGGTTAGCTCATCGCAGCAAGGTTGCCTGCTTGTCGGTCTTCTATAGATTGTACATCGGTGAGTGTGCTCAGGAACTCCACAACCTCATTCCACCGGCCCCCTTCTACCATCGAACATCAAAACGCACTGCAAGTTACCATCCATACCTAGTTGCCATTCCACTAATTCGCACTAAGCGCTTCCAAACATCCTCGAACTTTATGTTATGTTATGTTATGTTAATGTAGCTCAGAATTTGTGCACAACGTGTCGTGAACAGAATACCCCCGTCTTCGTCACACGTAAACTGCACCCGTGTGAAGCCGGGGACGGGTCGCAAGTGACTTATAAAAAAATACCATTTACACCTGCCAAAACGCAACTTCCTGAATTTTCATTGTCTTTATAATCGATTGAGATTCTTATTGTGACCAAGTCTTACACCCGTATTTATAAACAAGCAAGTATTTGCTGCAAAGTAATTTTTTAGTAAAGTTATTACTTGAGGATAGAATTCTTCATTATAAAATATTATTCTCTACTCGACTATAGATTAATATTTTATAATGCAAGCACTTACCCAAGTAAGTAACGTTCATTACTCAATGAACGTTACTTACTTGGGTAAGTGCTTAAGTAAGAATCAACGTTCCATTGCAAAATTAAACGCAAAATGGTCACTACTACTAAAGTATAAAATGAGTAAAGAAAATGTTGGCTATTACTTGGGTAAGTGTTCTAACATTTGACAGTTTCATCTTCAAGCAAATATTAAACTATATAATATAAATCGTTACTTGAGTAATTACTTTTACTGAAATAATGACTTTTACTTGTTTATATGTATAAAAACAGGTGTTACATTATAAAAATATTCGGTTCATTTCCTACTTACTTTAGTAATAGCTATTAAAACACCAATAATACCAATTCTTCTGCCATTTTTTTCTACAATTATACTCTTTTCGTATAAACCATGCATCGTTGGTTCTTCTTCATCAATGATGTTAGTGATGACTACTTTTGACTTCAAATATTTCAAGTAGGGAACGACTCCCATAATCCCATTGTCAAACTCATGGTTTCCTAGCACCTGTAAAGAAAATGAAATGTTTATCACTTTTCTTTTATAATTCACAGCCTGACTTCACCCTATGCTGGACCTAGACCTCTCCTTACTAGTGTCAATGTCCATGCTTCTTTGGCACTTTAACATCACGCCTGTATTCCCCGTAAGGTTAGTCAGAGGTGCACCTATACTGCCGCCGTAATGAAAAAGACGTATCTACAGAAAATATTGAAATGGAGAAAAAAATATTTTGTCCAGTTTAAACTGTAAGATACAAAGAGAGATGCGGCTTTTAATAGTAAGAATTATTAGGTTTTCGTCAAGTTTACGCCAGTTTAAAAACACTGGTAGATGCGTATTTTTTTGCTAATTCCGAATATGTAAATAACTCTATTTCGAAAAAATGTCAGATACCTCTTTTTCCTTATGACGGCAGTATAGTACACCCACATTTCACCAGTTATATTTAAGACCCATGTATGGGGCCGTTGCCATCTACTGGGCACAAATCCAGACTCCGGTCTGCTACTGAGAAATTTCAGATGGAAACACTGTTGTTTGTAAACTCCCTGTAATCTATTTATTGTATTTATAAGTTATTTGCTTTAATGAGTTTTAATACCATTTTTTTTTTTGTGGATGGGAAATCATCAAATAACTTCTCCCGCTCTGGGTGGAGCGGAAGGGCGTGTCAGACTTTTACTGACTAAAACCCACCCGTGTTCCTTCAGTTGCCTATGCCAGGGCCACGGTATCTTTTTCAAACAATCCGCGACCCCAGCGGCATCGGCCCTATTGGACCCCATCTTTTGCTGACATCTCTTTGAGGCGTGCGTGGAACACAACGCGCCGTCGACCCGGGCCTGGTGTTCACCGGACGGCGAGCTACCCACTACTCACCGTCCGCAAGCCCGCGCCTACGGTGGCCGGGAATCGGCTATCGATTCCCGCCGCCCAGAGCGTCTCCTGCGGCGACTGAGGGCGTGAGGCTGCCTCTCCCTCACGCGTTCCGCCTCCTCCTTCGCGAGCATTACCGCTTCGCAGAAGGAGGTGACGGCCTCCCATGCACTCCCGTTCCGCACCATGGCCTGGACCAGGCTCGGATGCGAGAGATCGCCGCCGCCGATCGCCTCCGTGAGAACACGGCGGTGCTCTGCCCAAGCCGGGCAGACCTCCACTGTATGCTCCACCGTGTCCTCTGGGCGATCCACACAATGGTGACACCCGGGCGTTTCCTCCCGCCTTATGCGAAACAGGAACCTCCCGAAACAACCGTGTCCGGTGAGGACCTGCGTCAGGCGGAAGGTGAGGACGCCGTGGCGCCTCTCTAACCACTCCTCAAAGAGGGGACTTATCGCCGCAATTGTGAGTTTTAATACCTGTATTTATAAACAAGCAATCACTTGCTGCTAAGTAATTTCTTAGTGAACTCATTACTTAAGGATATAATTCATCGTTATAATATCTCATCTATTATATAGTCGAGTAATGTATGTTACTTATTTCAATAAATGCTTGAGTAAGAATCAACGTTCCATTGCAAAATCAAACGCAAAATGGTCGAGTTTTCAATTCTTAAGTAAAGAAAATGGTGACTTTTACATGGCTAAGAATTCTAACCTTTGACAATTCTAACTTCAAGCAATTACTACACTATAGAATAAAAATCGTTACTTGAGTACTTACTTTTACTGAACTAATCACTTTTACTGGTTTATAAATACGGCTGTAAGATCATAATTACTTAAGACAAAATTTTACTTTACTTTGGAATTTTCCTTTGCTGAAGAATACGACGTTGCTAACAAAACAAACGTTTATGTGAACAAAAATTGTAACATACAATACAAAAACTAACATGAGCATCATGAGGCAGCATGTTCATGAAATCCTGGGTGACATTCCATCGTAGAATATTGTACCAAATAGTGCCTTGAAAGCTATCTCCTGCATTCAGGAGAAGAGAGTGGGGTGCACTTGCTAAGCGCTGACGGACCAATGTAGTTAGACGAGCGAACCCCCCGATGCAAGGGCTTACAGATGGGTCACAGGCTGATCCCATTGGACTGGTCTCGACGAATCTAAAAAAATACATATTTGGTCAAGTTATTATTAAGGATTATGTTTGATGAAGACACAAACTTATTCCTGGAACTTTTAAAAGTAAAAATGGAGAAATATGTACTGAGATAAATATTCTGTTCTTTTTCCTATCTTTTTCTTTTAAAAAACTGTCACCTATTAGGTACACTTTTAGGTTTTAGGTACACTTTTAAGAGAATCGAAGCTATATTTAAACTCCGGGAATTCGAAATAATTCAACTTCAGCTGTCAAAAGCACAGGTCACAGGGAGTTTTGTCGAAATTTAGTTTTCTTGTTCCAATCTGTCAAACAATAAAGAGCACAGTTTCTCACAGCAATAATAATGCGAAAAACTCTTGATTTACTTCAAAACTGGGATACTTTAAAGAAACCGTGGTGTCAAAAAAAAGCATAATTATCTTATGACATAAGTATTTGTCGAAGCAAAGAAAAGTGACACATACCTTGCATGAAAACTATTATAATGCAATATATTTAACTCATATTCTGAAGCACTCTGAGCACTAACTTACACAAAGTACGAAAATATCAATAATAATCTGAAAATTTTAGTTAAAGCAATATCAGTGAGACTCTCTCGGTGGAGGCTGGATTGCTTCAACACGAATGTACACGTACACCCGTGGTGGAGTGACCCAGACTGCCAGGCACTTCTTCTCCTGCAACCGAGTGGGTGGGCAGGTTGCGGATAGCCCAACTCCGAGTACGGGGCCGACTATCACGGTTGAGCCCCATGCCCGGAGCATCTTTAAAGAGATCCCGGACATAAGAAGTTCCGGAAGGCCAAATCCCAGGCTTAGGGTAACCCATGCACCCTCTTCCCGTGCACGTATTTCTTCAAATAAGCCATCATTCCACATCCATATAACCTCTCGATCCCAAATCCCTAGGCTAAATCCCAGACCTAGGGTGACCCTAAACCCCTTACCCTTCACCCAGCAAACGCCTTCCTTCCTATCCCATACATCCCATCGGTCCCAGAGGAGGGGTAACCTCGATTCCAAAAAAGCCCACCCTCCACCAAAATGAAGCAGAAAGGTAAGGGTAACTACCCAGGTGGGTGCCGGCCAAGTGCCGGGGAATCCCACACCGCGGGGGGGGGGGGTGGAGGTAGCTGCTCTTTGGCGCCGCGCTCACCGCAGCTGGCTGCTAACCTAACGCCCACCACACAGGCTGCGACTTACGCGCCCATAAACCCGACACCGGCTGCGACTAACGCGCCTATGGACACTATTCCGGCTGCGACTCACGCGCCAACACCCACTACTCGGAGTATACCTCCCATGAGCCTCTGACATGACTATCCGGATATTTTTTTTTGTGAATGACGCGTACGGCGTGATCCAATGACAAACGCTAACTGGAGAAAGATATATATCTCACAGTGTGAAGATAATAATATCCAGTTGGCTAATAAGTAATGAGCGTTTAAGTTTATAATTTCTAGAATTATCGGAAAGGTTCGAGAACGTTCTGTAGCAGAGGGTATATAAAGAGCGAGTCGCACTCATGCGCGTTATTGATAGTTTGACTGTTAGTGCGTTAAAGTTCACAAAGAAATGAGTGATATTAAAACCCACGTACGACATTGTTTATTATATGAGTTTTAATCTGGGCATTCTGCTGCAGAAGCTACACGTAACATACGTCAAAGGATAGCTCACGATGCAGTCTCCGAAGCAACAGCAAAGCGCTTGTTCCAACGGTTCTGCAATAATGTTTTTCCTTAACCGATCAACCAAGGTCTGGGCGCCCCGTGGAAATAGATATCGATTTATTAAAACTATTAATCGAAGAAGATCCTCGAAGAACTACACGCGATTTGGCTGTTCAGCTCGAGTGCTCTCATGGCACAATAGAAAATCATTTACATAATTTGGGAAAGACTTACAAATATAGTGTTTGGGTACTCCATCAATCTGACCTACCGAGCTGAGATTTGTGTACAACTTTTATCTTTCCGCCGCACATTTAATTGGTTAGATTATCTTGTCACTGGAGATGAAAAGTGGGTTCTCTATGTTAATCACACACGTAAGCGCCAGTGGCTGGGATGTAAAGAACAGGGAAAACCAACGTCAAAAGGTGATCTTCATCCTCGCAAGGTAATGCTTTCTGTCTGGTGGGATATACATGGAGTAATAAGCTGGGAATTCCTTCCTACTAATACTACGATTACAGCAACAGTATATTGTGATCAACTCGAAAAACTGAAGCTTGACATCCATCGCAAACGTCCACAACACGACAAAATATTTTTCCTGCACGACAATGCCCGGCCGCATATCGCTAAGAGTACCAGGCTAAAACTGTTGGAGCTTAATTGGGAAATAATACCCCACCCTCCAAATTCCACTTAGCACCAACTGATTTCAGCTTGTTCCGATCACTTAGTAATAATTTACGGGAAAAAAGCTTTGACGATGAACCACACTTGAAACAATACATACTCATAGATGACTTCTTCAATTCAAAACCAACGAAGTTCTATGCGGACGCCATTCACTCTTTGCCAGATCGATGGCGAATGGTAGTAGAAAACGACGGTGAATATATTATTAATGATTAACAATTATTCATTTAATAAATAAATACAAATAAAATAGTTGTATGTCGCTCATTACTCCAACCCAATATATTATAATATCCCATATTGAAAAGCGGGCTTATCACTTCTCGTTAATAATGCAATGTATGACCACTAACGCGTAGAATGTTTAACACTAACAAGATAAGTGTCGAAGATCATAATTGCCTAATCCGATCGAAAATACACATACCTTGCATGGAAATCATTATAGTGCAGTATATTTAACTCATATTCTGAAGCACTTTCAGCACTAAATAACACAAAGTAAGAAAATATCAATAATAATCTGAACATTTTAGTTAAAGTGACATCAGTGAGACTCGCTACTCTACGTTCATTAAAGTGACTAAAATAATTATTTTAATTATGCTACATGCTTAACATTTGTTTATTAATATAACAAGATAAGTGTCGAAGATAGTAATTGCCTATTACGATACGGGACCGGGACCCTTATTGGATTACTTCGTTGTCCGTCTCTCTGTCTGTCTGTCTGTCAGTTTGTAAATACCCTTTTTCTCAGGAACGCGTGGATACCTCCAATTCAAATTAATATCAAATACGTAGATCTATGGTCCCTTAGAGCTCTGAAAAAATCAAGGTTCTAAGTTAACGCAATAAAAAAATATGGCCATTTATGCAACATATTTTGATACTCGCAATTATACGTATATCAAATCCTATAGAGTATTTACCATTGACCTAGAATTGTGAAATTTGGCAAGAAGCAAGGTCTCACAGCATAACTAACAAAAAAGGTCTGAAAATTGTTCATTTGTAATTTTTCAACCAAAAATTTTTTTTTTTGCGTTTACAAACTTAAATTTACAGTTGGAGAATTGACCGTGACGTATAATAATAATAATAATAATATATTTATTTGCTTAAAAACACGGTATAAAAAGATGGTAAAAGTACAATTTAGAACAAAACATGTTTTGCCAATATAATAATAAGCATGCAAATTGTTCAGTAGGTTACTGACATTAACATTGTTTGTCAATGAACTCCTTAACACTATAGAAACTATTAACAGATAACCATTCGTAAACTTTATTTTTATACAATCTAATGTTTAAATTTTTGAGATCATTTGGTAACTTATTATATAAACGTACACACATTGCAAGGCAGCTTTTATTATATTTAGTTAGTCTTGGAATCTCGCTTAGTACGAGCCTATTGGGGTCTCGTCGGCTGCGGACATTAACAGCATCTGCTTTGAGAAATAAATCCTGATTTTTCCTTACAAACATACATATCTCATAGATGTAAAGAGACGGTAGCGGTAACAAACCAAGTTTTTTGAATATAGGTCTACATGATTCGTCTGGTTGGAGCCCGTAAATTGCTCTAATGCACTTTTTTTGAGCAACAAATGCTCTATTGTGGTCGGTGCTGTTACCCCACATTATTAAACCATATCGCAACAACGACTCGACATATGCATGATATGATATTATTGCCGTTTTAATGTTAGTAATGCTTCTAACCTGTTTGAGTGCATATACAAACTTATTTATTTTTTTAGATACACTATCAACATGTGTTTTCCAATTGACATCTTGGTCTATAGATACGCCAAGAAATTTTGTTTGTGTTACTTCTTCAATGTTATGTATATTTAGTTTTATATTATATTTAGGATTATTTGTATAATGTATGAGAGAAGAAGTTTTTTAGCTACAGTGTTAAGTTTGTTTTTGGGATAAATTCTTCATTGTGCGTAAAATATAAAGTTGAAACCTTCAAAATACAGATGAATGTGGTACTAATTCTCTGCTGTGAGTGATTGCGTAAGAATTTAAGGAGGAAGCTCCAGGTAGCCCGCGAAATAATAATAATAATAATATAATAATATCCTGGGACATTTCACACATGGTCATATGATCCCGAACTAAACAGAGCTTGTACTATGGAAACCAGATAACTGATATACTATATACACTACTTTTTTTTTGTAAATACATACTTACTCGTAATAGGTTGGGGAAAAAGTTTCTTCGCATTTTTTAAGAAAATTCAAAACATTTTTTAATATAGTTTATTAACATTTAACTAAAGTATGTAGGTACCATTTTGTTCGATAACTTTTAGCCATCTTGTAGGTAGGGACATGATCCCATTGCTATAGAAATTTTGGGACTTCTGGTCAAAATACCGCGACAAGTGGTTTGGGCAGTCCTCTCGTGATGTTAACCTGACACTGCCTAAAGAATTCTGAAGAGACCGAAACAGGTGGAAATCTGAAGGTGCAAGGTCAGGACTATACGGCGGATGCATTAACGAGTGAGTCTGTCGATATTGCTAACCTATTCCGACAGCGTTTCAAAATAGATTCACCTCTGGGTCCAGCAGACCAAACATCGAATATTAGCTGTAATGACCTAAGTGTACGTTTTACGGCCCGGGACGTATCTTCCGTCATCAAAAATATGTCCAGGGGTAAGTCGCCTGGTCACGATAGTTTAAGTATTGAGCATTGCAGAACGCAGGTGTGCATCTCCCAAGGGTTCTTGCCTTACTATTCAACTTATGTGTCAGTCATTCGTATCTGCCGGCTGATCTAGTGAAAACAGTTGTGGTGCCCGTCCCTAAGAATAAGACCGGTGATATGTCTGATGTTAATAATTACAGACCCATTTCCTTGGCTACGGTTACAGCGAAAGTTTTTGATTGTTTACTTGACCGTTGTCTGGGTAAACAATTAAAAATTAACGACAGACAATTTGGTTTTAGGGATGGGTTATCAACTGAGACTGCAATCATGACCCTAAAGAGTACAGTGCAATATTACACTGGGAGGAGGACACCTGTGTATGCTTGCTTCCTGGACTTATCTAGTGCTTTCGACCTTGTCTCATATGACATCTTGTGGAAAAAGTTAACTAATGAAGCTAACCTGCCGCCAGAAGTAGTTAATGTGCTAAAGTTCTGGTACGATAACCAACTCAACGCGGTGAGGTGGGCAGGCGCTTACTCAGAGGTATACAGGTTAGAGTGCGGGGTGAGGCAAAGGGGGCTGACCTCGCCCAAGTTATTTAACTGCTATGTGAATAAGCTGATCGAGGAACTCAGCAGCACTGGCATCGGATGCACGATCGATGGTGTGTCCTTCAACAACATCAGTTATGCTGACGATATGGTGCTGCTGAGTCCGTCGATCAGTGCTCTTAGGAAACTGTTAAATATATGTGAGCGCTATGCTGAAGCCCATGGACTAAGGTATAATGCCAAGAAGAGCGAGCTGTTAGTTTTTATGGCACAAAACAAGACCTATGAAGTGGTACCACCAGTTTCGCTGTGTGGTGCCACTCTAAACAGAGTCAAACAGTTTAAGTACCTTGGTCACTGGGTTACAGAGGATGGCACTGATAACTGTGACATTGAGAGGGAGCGTAGGGCATTGGCCGTAAGATGCAACATGCTGGCCCGCAGATTTGCAAAGTGCGATGACAATGTCAAGATAACTCTGTTCAGGGCTTATTGCCAGACCTTTTATACATGCAGTTTGTGGACCAGATACACGCAGAAAACGTTTAATGCCCTGCGTGTGCAATACAACAACGCTTTTAGGATATTGCTGGCGCTACCTCGTTTCTGTAGCGCATCAGGGATGTTCGCAGCAGCGCGTACAGACGACTTCTTTGCGATTATTCGTAAAAGATCCGCTTCGCTGCTGCGTCGGATGCGGGGTGGCGACAACAGTCTCCTGAGCGTTGTTGCTAGTAAGACTGAAGGCCGCATTATGGGGCACCTGTGCGCAGTGCATGTACTGTTGCCAGGTGTAGCCGTGAGGTGGCGAAATTAATTATTATTAGTTGTGTAATTTATTATTATTATTATTAGTTGTGTAGTTTAGTTGTGTGTTAAAGTATTATACTAACATAGGTTAAGGAATACTAACAATTTTATGGGTTCTACCTGAATTAAAGATTAATTAATAAATAAATAAAATAAATAAATTAACACCTCCCAGCCAAACTCTCTTAATTTTTGCTGAGTGGCTAAAGATGTGTGAGGTCTAGCGTTATCATGATGAAAAACCACACCCCTTCTGTTGATTAATTCCGGCCGCTTTCGCTCAACTTTTTGCTTTAATCTCATCAGTTGTTCGCAGTAGAGTTCAGAATCGATGGTCCTGCCTGGTGGTAACAGCTCATAATGAATAATGCCCTTCCAATCCCACCACACACACAGCATCACCTTGTTGCGAGTTAACCCGGGTTTCGCCACAGTCTGTGAAGCCTGACCGGCCTTTGACCACGACCTTTTTCGCACGTTCTTGTCATACGTGATCCACTTTTCATCACCAGTTATCCGCTTCTTCAAAAATGGTTCGGTTTCATTACGTCGTAATAAAGAATCACAAATGAGTACACGGTTCATTAGGTTTCTTTCAGTGAGCTCGTGAGGTACCCAAATGTCGAGTTTTTTTGTGTACCAAGTTCTTTTCAAATGCGCCAAAACTGTTTTGTGGTCAATTTCCAGTTCTTCAGCTACGTCGTAACTCATCATCATATGCCGATCTTGCTCCACTTTTTCAAAAATGGCATCCATTTTATCCGTAATAGGGCGACCAGAGCGACGTGCATCTTTGACATCAAAATTTCCGGATTGAAAACGCTTAAACCAAATTTGTGCTACTCTCATAGACACTACACTAGGTCCATAAACATCGCAAATTTTTTTCGCGGCTTGCGTTGCACTTTTACCTTTTTTGTAGTAAAATTTTAAAATGTATCGAATTTCTTCATTAGATTCACTCATCTTGACGGTACGAAAAACAAATGAAAATCACACATTTTCCTAATTTGAATTTGGAATTATGTTCTTTAAAATTTAAACTTTCAATGATACCAAAACCAGCCAGATACAAATAGATAGCCAAAGAGATTTTATTACAAGTTCATACATACTATAATGCGAAAAGACTTTTTCCCCACCCTAATATATAGATGATTAAATTCAAATTATATGACATTTTGTGTAATTTGCAAGTCAGTATTAGGTTGTATGTCCATTAAAGTATGATTCGCGAGTGTAACATATATGTATTTATAAAACTTTAATAATACAACTCCTTGAGTTAGTATAATATTAAATATAATAATATAATAATATAATAATATATAATAATAAATAATAATAATAACCTATAATCTTAAATATCAAGATTTCATGAAATAGTCATTCATTAGGATTATATGAACTTAGACAGTTGTATTGATGATTTTAATGATAACAATTCTGTAAATACAGATTTCTTACGGTCGCGAATCATATACAGATCAACATACAACTTGATACTGACCTGCAAAGTGCAAAAAACGTAGGAAAATTTTAATTTCGCGGGAGACCTGGAGCTTTCGCCTTAACTTGAACTAGGTTTGTTTACAATTTGATCAGATAGTTTTGGAACAGACATTATGTTACCATTCGCGTTACCGTAAGAACGACAGTTGTGATTTAAACGGACATTTGAAGTGGATTGTCAATTGCAAAACACTTCGTTTTCCCGAATACATTTTCATTAGGAACTACCTAGCGTGTTTGTAAAAAATATTGAAGAGTAGATAATACTTATAACGTTTTTACGACAAATATTATTGTTTTCATTTTGTCGTTGTTATGCTTACTTTTGATAATACGTTTGATAAAATATGCTGAGGTCGGTCAATGAACTTTACATCATGACATCGAGCTGGGTGCGGCAAGGGTATTACTTAGACTAAATAAAAAAACCGGTCAAAAGCAAGTCGGACTCGCGCACCGGGGGTTCCGTATCATCATATATAAAAAGTGTGCTATTTAGAGACATCGTTTTATTTATCCTGTAATATTTACAAAAACTTCTATCACATAGAATAATTTCAGATTGTTATCTATGCAAACTTCGGAGATAATGGAACGGGGGAACGGTATTTTTTTTTTCATTTCAAATCAAAATTCGAAAACAATGCGGCCTAAAAAAATTAAAAAAAAATGGGAATGTACAAACAGCGCTCTTTCATGTGATACTCCACATATCGACCGTCCCTATTAACAATGTCGGATATACATTTTTACCAATATTCACTTTTTTACATAAATCAAATTACAATTTAAAAAAAATTCTTCACTGTCAAAACAAACTTTGAACTGAGGGCAGTTCATAGTTTGCCCTAACGATAAAAAAGAATCTTTATGATATTAATAATGTCAGTTTTGCGAAAATGACCACTGTTCAGTAGGGACTAAACAGAAGTCTCCCTGCAGAACCGACATTGTTAATAGGGACGGTCGATATACTAGTAGCTCAACTTCGAATTTTGAAGAACCCCTTTAAGTACCTGTTGCAAAAAAATATACATTTTTATTTCTTTATTATTTACAAAATAGTAGGGCAAACATCATCTAAAACTATTCAAAATTTCAAGTTGATAGCATTAGTAGTTCTTGAGATATCCAGCTATGACAGACGGACAGACAGACTGAGTCACACCATAAGGGTTCCTTTTTACCATTTGACCCCTAAAAGACAGCGCTTTCAACAGTAACGCGAGGCCTCATGTTTCGGGTTTCGTAAACATGTGTGCACTAAGTGAGGTGTAGTTTAGTTTTAGTTTGGTGTAAAAGTGTGCGTGTGAGCGTGTATGCACAGAGCGACGTGCTTCACTTTATAGGTGTAGTTATGTATTGGGTTTTTATTTAGTCTGAGGTATAGTACAGTATTTTTATCTCACGAAGTGACATGCGCTTTAATTGTTTACGGGTGTGTGTAAGCGCAGGAGCTCTCGGCACCGTCCAAAACAATGGCGAAGTCGGAAGAGTGAATGTGTTCGCGTGTGTGTTATATGGTGACGTTACTCGTCTTCACGCACACATTCACAGCGTTACACTTGATATAAGTAAAGCGCGTGTCGCTTCGTGAGATAAAATATATATTATATATATATATATAGTTTAGTAAGTCTTACCGCTAGATCGTACCTAGCGGTAAAAAGAGTAATAGACATTCAAAACAATAACATAGGCATTGGACTCCGAAAACATTATAAAAATGCAATGTTCCACTTAATCTCTGCTGTAATGTTCCAAGCTGCACAAAAGGTTCACTTACACGGGCAACTTCAAATCTCAAACTCTGGGCAATATTTGTCCTAATATCACGGAGGAATTTACTGTGATGCCAACATGACTTAACAAAATGAATTAAAAAATTAACAATGAAAAATGACGTAAAAAATTAGAGACTCACCACACCACAAATAAAATAAAAAATTAAAGGTAATATAATACAGACTAAAATGAACGTTACTGGATAACCAACTTTTTCGCAATAAACTAGAGCACTCCACTATCCCCAGGAAAGAGAATTAAACCACTTGAGACAGCTGATATACCGATTTCGTCTAGGCACACGACTCACCACTGCGGGCCGGGGGACGAAGAAAATACAGCGGTTGTGATTGGTCGATGCAACAATGTCAGGACGAATATTCCAAATATAGTAATGCACAAGTCAGTTTTACAACAATAATATCGATATCAATAAAATCGACGTCAATTAATATTCTACGTTTTTTTAAACTATATCGATAGGGTGTTTACTGGGAGCAAATAAAACACTGACGTAACACTTCAAAAACTTTATTCCATTAACTCAATCAGATAGAATCAGATCGACCAAATTTGTCATCGAATAAAAATAATAACAATGTCGCTGTCGGAAAGAACAATAAATTATCGGAAACCAATTCAAAATAAAAAAAAATCAAAATGTTTATTGTGTCTCAAATGCTACATTTTATACAATACATGAGTTGAGACGTCTGTCAGTTACGGAATATTTGGAAATCTAAAATGTAAACATTAAGTAATATTACTTTTTTACCATTAGGAAACATCGATAATTATTTTTATCGTCAATATCGACGTTGTTTTAAAGTTGTCCTAACACTACAGCATTACTACAAATAGAAAGGGACAGACGTAATCAAATCAAATCAAACCGTTTATAGGGTTCCGTACCTCAAAAGGAAAAATGGAACCCTTACAGGATCACTCATGTGTCTGTGTGTCTGTCTGTCTGTCCGTCCGTCTGTAACAGCCAATTTGCTCCGAATCTAATGGACCGATTACGTTGAAATTTGGTACACTTATGTATTTCTGTGACCCAAACACGGACGTGTAATGTAAATTAATGAATTTTGAATATGGGGTCAATTTTAGGGGGCATTTAAGAAAATTTAAAAAAAAATTGCAAACTGTACCGTGCGATTTATCAAATGAAAGGGCTTACTGTGGGGCTCTCAAATATATTGTTTTATAATTTTAAAATAAACTGTTTTAAAGTTATTTAAGAAAATAGACGAAAATTGACCATTCCCCTCTTTATCTCCGAAACTACTGAGCTTAAAATTTTGAAAAAAAATACAGAAAATAATTAGCTATAGATTACAGGAAAACCTATAAGAAGTCTATGGTCTTAAAATAACATGGTAAATCTCTCAATATTGTGCGTACAAAGTTACATCTGTCCATAGTTAAACGAAAAAGATCCAACCCACATTAGGTGTAATGTGGATTGGATTCTTTTCGTTTAACTATAGACATTTGTTTGTTGTATAGACATTTGTTTCTTTTCGTTTAACTATAGACATTTGGCAGTTGTTCATTCTCATGACAGTACTAAAAAAACACTCTGAACTTCCCTTAGCTCACGATTTCCCAACACAAAATAGACGATCAACTAATGTTTGTTCAATCATCCGCTATAACACTGCTTTCTGCCAAAAGTTTTTCTGTTTTCTTGGTACTTTTCTTTATAACTCAATTAATCACAAAATATCTATATACACGCATACAAAAGCTATTTGTAAAACAAAATTACGCATATGGCTATTAAACCTTGACTACATTGCCACTGAAAACTTATTAAAACCAGTGTCTTAAGACCCACACATTACCTCACACTCCTACACATACAAACATTCATACACTCACCATTTTTCATTTCCATTCTAATTTTACTTTGTTATGCTCATTTTTTTAATTTTATTTTGTTTTATACATTTCTTTGAATTTTATATTTGATGTGCTTTCTTTAAACTAATGTTTTATTTTTTTATATTCTGAATTTTGTTAACTAGTAGTTACTGTAAGTACCTACTGATTTCTTTAAATTTCTTTTTTTTAATTTTATAGGTTTTGCTTCTACCTAATTGCGATTTCAGACTTATATTATATAATATCTTGACTCTAACCATTTTGTAAATTTAACTTGTCCTAAGTATCTAAAAGAGCCGGGTGATCTGTAACTCAGGACCCTCCTACTTCAGACACCTTTCTCTATTTAAGATTGTGCATTCTAATAACTTGTGCCTGTAATATGATGTTGAGATAAATAAAGATTTATGATTATGATTATTTGTAGTTGGAATGTATGGGAGAACATGTTTTTCAACTACAATGTTAAGTTTGTTCTTGGGATAAATTCATCCCAACTACAGAACCCTTCATTGTGCGTGGCCCGACACGCACTTGTCCGGTTTTTTGTGATGCATGGGTTACATACAGGTGTTCATTACACAACTTACGTATACTCAATAATGTTCATTCCATGATCAGCCACTTGGGCATACAAATTATATATTATTATAATATTTATTGTATTAAATAATATTGACAATACCCTAGCGAGAGAAAAGGACTTTTCAAAAAGACATCAACGCGGTATACATTTTTGTGCCATTTTACGAAAACAACCAGTTTTGCTTGAGCCCTGCAATTATTCATAATATTATTAAATTATAAATATATTTTACTTACCGATGAAAAGTTATGCCATCGTTTTTATAGGTGGATGTTCTAGACGATTTCCTACAACGTTTAATTTAACAGGAACTCATAGTTGTTTATATTTATGCAGAAATGTTTTAAAAGGTACCTAGAAGACTGGAAGCCGACCCCAACATAGTTGGGAAAAGGCTAGGCAGATTGATTTTTATTGTTTTAAAAGGTACCAAAATAACCGCGTGTGCAGAGATCCAATAACTGGTCAAAACTAAAATTGTCACTCATATTGTCATCTAATATAAGTGCAATCTCATTTATGTGCCGTGAGCCTGAGTAGCCCGTATGAGTCAAGAGGCTATATAGTCATTGATTCCCAGCAACAGTTGCCGGGCAATAATAGCTGAAAAAATTGCTCGTGTAAGCAAAACAAACGTTTAATACCGTTCCTTGTAATTAACTGGTGGTTTTATCCTAAAATAACGCATGAGTTGGTCTATATCAGCAATAAGCCGGGATTAGCCACTCGAACCGGTCCGTATCTTAGCGCGGACCACTTGGCAAACTGCCAGTTCCCGACTTTTGAGGGTCTCTGCATTGGGAGATATGAAGCTTGCACTTTAGGGAGTTCAACTTTGTTGAATGAAAGGTTAGGGACGCTTGGTTTTAACACCCGATGTTTTTCTTGGCAAAAGGAGATGTATAAAAATGGGCCAGGTCTGTAAGCTCAAAAAAAAACGAGAAAAATCCTTGGAATTCCGGAAAAATACAGATAATTCATTTAAAGTATACTGTTTTGGTAGGGAATTGATATCTATCAATTATTTTTATCGACTTTCAACATGGCGTCTCACCGATTTAGTTACTCTGTGCATAAAAACAATGACAGTAAACCATAGATCGATCACTGATCATAGAAAGAGGCCGGTAGGCTATCACGACAGTTTCACTTCAGTCCTCTTGAGTATTAAAGATGTCAAACGTCATTAATCAATAATGTCATCAAAAATGACAGCTTATTACCACGACGGGTTGTGTGTTGCAATTTCAAGTGTTATTAATTGTGGTTTACCAGCAAGCAAAGCTATTTTAAAGCAATTGGACAGTTGAGAACTGTTCTAAATATATTTCACTATTTTTATTTATTTATTTTTTTTTATTTTATTTAACCATTTATGTACACACAAATAAACAGACAAGAATAAAGGAACAGAAAATTACGTACAAAGGTGATGCTTATTTCTAAAGAAATCTCTTCCAGCATACCTGCGATAGGACAGGGGATAAAAAGAGATGTAGACACCGTGTGTAAGAATAAGAGAGAAAATAAAAATACATAAAATCGAAAAAACAATTCACTAAGCTAACAAAACATATAACAAATACTTAAATACATACATACTTCTAGAATAAATATCACTAAAATAACTATGACGAAATGGAAAGATAGTGTTCTTTCACTCTTCTTTTAAATACTGCAACAGTTTGGCAGTCCCTAATGTCAGGTGGTAGTGAATTCCACAACCGAACCGCGTGCACAGAGAAGGAGTAGGAGTAGAAGTCAGTGGAATGGGAAGGAAATTTTAGGAGGTTTCTAAGATGCGACCTGCAAAGCGCATCAAAAGGACGGGCATAAGAAAAGCGTTCCCGCAAATAGGAAGGTGTTTTAGGGTTGTGAAGGATGTTAAATAGCAGACACAATATGCGAGAGTTCCTGCGAAGTCGAATAGGGAGCCACTTGAGAGTCTTGCGAAAGTTAGAAACGTGGTCATACTTTTTAAGGTTAAAAACAAAACGAATACAGATATTTTGTAAACGCTCAAGTTTATTCAAAAGCTCCTCGGTGGCATCCAAATAACAGGCATCTGCGTAGTCAATAATAGGCTGAATGAGAGTTTGAGCAAGGGAGATTTTGGTGTTCAGGGGTAAGAAGCACTGGAGGCTTTTCAAAGAATGAAAAGTGTAGTGCACTTTACGACTGACTTGAGCAACGTGGTCAGTCCACGATAAATAGGAGTCCAAGGTCACCCCCAGGTTTTTAACCGTATTTGCGTATTCAATCTGAACTCCATTCAGACAGAGTGGAGACAGCGACGCAACATCGAGCCTATTCCGCATATATCTGCCGCCAATAATTATAGCCTGGGATTTCCTAGGGTTGATTTGCAGTCCGAAGGACCGCGACCATTCGCTAATCAAATCCAGGTCTCTGTTCATGGCACACACAGTGGCTTCCGCATCTTCCCTTAAGAAATGGCTGTACAGCTGCAGATCGTCAGCATAGAGATGGAAGTAGGAAGAGATGACACTGGTGACAGAGTTGATAAAAATGGAAAAGAGAAGAGGAGAGAGGACGCCACCCTGAGGCACCCCTGCAGTAAGAGAGCACCAATCAGAAAAAGACCCGTCGAGACAAACCCGCTGCGACCGGCCTTTGAGATAGGAGTCGAACCAACCGATAGTACTAGAAGAGAAATTGAAAGACTTAAGGATCCCTAGAAGGATGTCGAAATCAACAGAGTTAAAGGCACTGCTAAAGTCAAGAAGTACAAGTAAGGTAAGAGATTTGCGGTCCATAGCCCAGCGGATGTCATCAGTAACCTTCAAAAGAGCAGTGACTGTGCTATGACCGGGTCGAAAACCAGATTGAAAAGTACTGAGAAGGTCATTCGCAGCTAGAAAGGCAGAAAGTTGCTGATTTATGTATAGTGTACACATACTACATACCTGGCCCAAGGTCCATACATTTTGGAACATCTCCTTTCTGTTTTTCTTTTATCCTTTATTAAAATGATGAGGTTTTAATAATTAATTACAATCTAGTCAATAAGACTAATAAGCAACTTTAATCTAACACGTGATAATTATTTTAAAACTTAGAGTAGGGTTGATTTGTATTTTTCACAATGCACACTTCGCTGGAAATATTGTTGGATTTGGGTTTAATCACTACAGTTGTACATAGGTAATTATACTCACCTCTGACGTTTCTGAATCACGTGCGTTTCGTATAGTAGTATCACTTGCTTAAAAAACGGTGAAGGCAAACATTGTGAGAAAACCGGTCATGCCTGAGAGATATTTCTCGACGGCACGTGAAGCCAAGTCGGAGGTCCATGGGCGGCAAAAAAAACCTGACACCAGGTTATCCACTAAATCACACGAACAAAAATTATACTGCATGCTACGAGAACATTATCAGGACACATATTAATTGTAATATGTCACCGTATCAACAGCGCTTTTGTCGGATAAAACACAGAGCTTTCATTCAGGAACTACTGTAAACAAAACCATTGAAAACTCAGACTTAAATTGGATCCAAGACTCTTCGTAGTAAAACAAAGTAATCACGCTAAACCAGCGACAAAGAGCAGATGATCACACAGACTACTTCTATACACAGTTAGCCACTAAAGTAAATAAGGTTGAAAATCCCGTACCCTGAGCAGTCAACGTCAAACATTTTGGCTCGCTCGTTAAACCACGTGAATAGCTAGTACGTGTCAATAGTAGTACATTGCAAACGCCGGCTTTTCGGTCTCAAAATTTGCGGTTAAACAGAGCCTTAATGAAAGCCGCACAGCTTTTATTTATGTACTTAGTCAGTGAATGGATGAAGGTGTAGTTGAAAACATAACAACTTACCTACTCTACAAATTCTGACGGTTTTGTAAACGGTTTTCAACACTTGGCTATGCATAAAGAGTTGGTATGCTTCATGATTTTGCTTAAATGACGGTAGTTTTGGTAAAAGTCAATCTGGATGAGCAAATTTTTATTAGTCAATCAATCTGCCTAGCCTTTTCCCAACTATGTTGGGGTCGGCTTCCAGTCTAACCGGATGCAGCAGAATACCAGTATTTTACATGGAGCGACTGCCTATCTGACCTCCACAACCTAGTTACTGGGTAATACTATGGGTAATACTATATATAATATACTTGGTAAGACTGGTTGTCAGACTTTCGGGCTTCTGACGACCCGTAACGACTGTCAAAGACGCTCGAATGACAGCCGGCACCAACGGCTTAACGTGCTTTCCGAGGCACGGAGGAGTCACCCATCCACAGACCAACCCCGGCAAGCGTAGCTTAACCTGATGGATCGATCCGTGCGGCTGTTATTACTTAGCCACGAGCTCCTACCAAATTTTTATTTGTCTAATTCTTAATAACTTAATCTAAGATAATTTAAAGTAGTTTTTCTGAGATATAATGCGAATCTTTGGAATTATTGTTGCTAGTTTATGTAGGTACTCCCAATTACAATGAACTATAGATAAACAACATACTTGGCAATTGAACTGGTGATCGTACATAGTACGATCAAAGCAGACTCGCTACATCTCATACGAATGCCGAGGCCGAGGAGATTAGAAAAAAAAAATGGTTAATTAACAACCGTATCTTTTTGAAATATTGACCTATTTTTTTTTCTAACGGGTATTTATTCTTTCAGGTGTCCAGATGATACCTGATTTTTTTTTAATAACATTATATGTTATAAAAAAATATATTTTTTATCTGGTGCACTCTCTTTAGCGGCGACCCGCGCATGTCGTAACGGCCTCGTGGAGCCCTATTTTCCGCGTTAAATAAAAATTATAAATAATGGAGATAGAGTCTTGAAAGTCAGGACTATGTTCTATGTTATTGGGTTTGGTTTCCGCACTTAATCCTTCAAGTGGACCATTGTGCGTGAGCCATAGCGGCCGTCGGGGTTTATTCCAACCAGCCCACCTCCCTCCAGAAGTTGGTCACGGCTTCTGGTCTGTTCAGAACATCTGTTAAAGATTTGGGTGTCCCGAGGGTTTCTGTTCTAATCTGGGCAACGCCTGTGCACTCGAAGAGCACATGCGGAACGGTTTCCTCAGCCTCCATGCAAGCTCTGCACAGAGGGCTGTCCGTTATGCCCATTGTGTAAAAGTGTTTGTTCAGCGAGCAGTGTCCTGTGATGGTCCCCGTCATCAGGCGCAGGCCGTTCCTATCCAGGCGTAAGAGTCGCCTGGTCAGTTTGCCATCCAGGCTTGGCATAGCCTCCCTGGACTGCCTGCACCCTGGTGCCGAGGACCACCACTCCTCTGCTTTTGTTTGGGTGATCTCTTGCAGCCATCTGCGTAATTGGTTGAAGGGGATGGGTATGATTGGTTCGGGCCCATACACTGACGCACTGGATGCCCTCCTAGCAAGTTCGTCCGCTGCGTCGTTACCCAAAGACCCACTGTGTCCTTTTATCCATTGCAGTGTCACTGTGTTGCGGTTAGATACCGTTGCTCGTTCTAACGCATTGTGACATTCTAGTATTAATCTTGAAGTAATATATTTTTTCTCTAAGGTTTGGAGTACTGAAGCACTGTCGGAGAGTATACATATATGGGTATCCGTAACTCTCCTGGCCTCTATAGCATACGCCGCTTGAATAATGCCCACACATTCTGCCTGGTAGACAGTGTTGAACATTCCCAGCGGGCTGGATATGTTTATGTTGAGGTCGTGCGAGAAAACTCCGGCACCGGTTCCGGAGTCGGTCTTTGACCCGTCAGTGTAAACCCTCAGCTCGTTCGGGCCCGAGTGGTCACGCTGTTCTTCCGTGAGTATTATGTTGTAATGTTTTTTAAAATAATGTTGTTTCGGGGCTCTGTCGCAGGCTGATGCCATCATTGGCCGTTTTTTGATCGCATCCTCCCTAATGCGTATGTGTTTAACCCTGGAGTCTTTGCTCAGGGTTCCGGTTATATTGAGCCTAAAGGCGGCCAAGGCCGCCTCCTCCCACACAATGAGATGTAGTGGAGGCAGTCCCAGCATTGCCTGTAGTGCGGCCGTAGGTACGGTTCTCATGCAGCCAGTGATTGCCACACAGGCTAATCGCTGTAGTTTTTCGAGATCTTTCCGGGTTGTGCTCAGGTCTGTCCTGGGCCACCAGACTAGTGAGCCATAAGTAATGATCGGTCTGATAACTGCGGTGTATAGCCAGTAAGTGACCTTGGGGTTAATCCCCCAGTTCCTGCCAAGCAGTCTCTTACACTGCCACAGGGCTATGCTGGCTTTTGTGGTGATGTAATTAGTATGTCTAGCCCAGTTCAACTGTTTGTCCAAAAAGATGCCCAGGTATTTGGTTTCAGTCGATAGGCTTAGGGTAGTTCCAAAGAATCGTGGTAGTTGTAGTGTTGTCAGCTTCCTCTTTTTTGTGAAAAGAATCAGCTCGGTTTTGGTAGGGTTCACTGATAGTGTATGTTTATTGCACCAGTCCTCTACTATCTTCAAGGCCTGACGCATGAGATTACATAGAGTGTTTTCGTGGGTGCCGTTTATTATTATGGCTATGTCATCAGCGTAGCCAACAGTGAAATATCCTTTATCATTGAGTGTCTTAATAAGGCTGTCTACGACCAGGTTCCATAGCATCGGAGAAAGGACGCCCCCTTGCGGGCAGCCCTTTGCTACGACACTACAAGGGCCATTCCTTGTAGTGTCGTTCACTGTCACTTGTACAGCTCTCAGTTTGAGCATGTTTGTGATCCAGCCACTCAGGGTTGTCTATGCCGTGTCTATCTAGGGCCATGCCAATACTGTTGAACATGGTCTTGTCGAAGGCACCCTCAATGTCAATGAAGGCGGCCAGTGCTGAGCATTTGTGGTCCACTGCGCACTCAATCTTGGAAACCACAGTGTGTAGTGCAGATTCCGTTGATCTGCCAGTGGAGTACGCATGCTGTTGTTTATGTAGTGGTTTTATCCTAAGAGGTCCATCTCGGATGTATCTATCACATAGTCTCTCGAGGGTTTTCAGTAAGAAGGATGTGAGGCTTATAGGCCTGTAAGACTTGGGTTGTGTATAGTCAGTCTTTCCAGGTTTGGGTATGAAAATAACCTTCACTTCGCGCCATGCGAGGGGTATATATCTAAATGCTAAGCAGGTGCGGTAGATTTCCACCAGCCATGGCATCAGATGATCTACCCCCCACTGCAGTAAGGCTGGGAAGATGCCATCCAGTCCTGCGGACTTGTATGGCTGGAAGGTATTTATGGCCCACTTTATTCGGTCTTTTGTTACTATATTGTGGGCTCTAGTCCAATCGTGATCCGTTGGGGTCCATTCTGGTTCAGCCCCCCACGTCCTGTCCTCCAAGAGTTTACAGTTTGGGAAGTGAGTCTCCAGAAGGACCTTACTGGTTTCTTGGTCGGTTAATGTATATGAATTATCGGGTTTTTTTAGCGCGCCAAGGGTTCGGTCCTGATCGGTTGATAGGATCTTCCTTACCCTCGCAGCTTCGTTGTTCGTCTCAATGGATTCGCAGAATTTACGCCACGCAGTTCTCCTGGCGGTTCTGATCTGCTTTTTGTATGTGTATTGGGTTTCTTTATATATTTCCCAGTCATCCGGGAGTCTAGTGTTTTTAGCTCTGTTGAATTGCTTACGTAGTGCATTTCTGAGTTTGCTAAGTTCAGCGTTCCACCAAGGGTTTCTCTCGCCCTTGAGTTGTGGCGCTCTTAGCTTGCAGCATGCATAGTAAGCTTCGGTTAGATATTCTGATAATTTTGTCACGGTATATTCTAATTGTGCTTGGTCTTTTATGGTTATTTGTGATAGGTGCCTAGCTAGTAGTGAGGCTAGTAGGCGTTTATACCCTGGGACATTGGTGCGCCGTGGGTTGCGTCTCGGTTCTGGTTTCCTTGTGTTGGCTGTTAGTGTAAATCGGAACCTTCTATGGTCTGAGCAAGAGGGCTCGTCTGATACATGCCAATTTGTGATAAGGTTAGTCGCGTTTTCTGTAGCAAGTGTCAGGTCTATGATTGTTTGACCTCGAACTGTGACCCAAGTGGGTTCTGAGCCGCGGTTAACAATGTTAAGGTTAGTAGAGAATAAATATGTGGATAATACCTCTCCTCTGGGGTTCGGTGCGTCGCTGCCCCAGAGCGGGTGATGGGCGTTCGAGTCAGTGCAGATGATTAGGTCAAGTTTGGCGTGCTCGCAGTGCTGCACCAGGTCGGCCATCTCCTTCGGAGGACAGTCTGCGTCCTCCCCCGGCATGTATACCGAGGCCAGTACTATATCTGGGATGTCACCTGCAGTCTGGAGCCTGACAGCCGTCAAGTCTCTGGAACAGAATTGGGTGAGTGGTGTGCTGGAAATATGTTTGGGTATGTATGCGCATGTTCTTGGTTTGTCTGAGCCGTGTGTGTTGAGGATTAGCTTACCTCCGATGTTACCGAGGACCACATATTCTGTTGTTCCTGATCCATGGCTCCTGGATCAGTGCAATGGTTTGGGGCTTTAAACCTCCAGTGCCCTGCGTAAGCTAGCTGTGGCAGTTTGGCTGTGCTGGAGGTTGGTTTGAATAATATTGAGGGGTGATGACGGCGGTGGGGTAGAGTTAGTCGGAGCTGGATCCATCGAACGATTTTCCCTCTAACTCTACCCTGTTCTGGTCTTCATGTGGGTCACCCGGCGACGAGGCTAAGAGCTGCTCGCTCCAGTCGGGTGATGCAGCCGGTGTGGGGTCTATGTCGGCCATTGCCGCTCTGGCCATGTCCTCCTCAAGTTGGGCAATGGCCGCGTCATTCGTCTGTGGCGTCTGTGTGTCCGTGCTGTCAGTCTGGATGTCAGAGGGTTGGGTCGTGGGCCAGAAGCGTACGTATATCGACCCGAGTAGGTACGATATTCGTCGCTCCCGGGCCAAAACCCTTTCAACCTCCTCCGGTGGCACACCCAGGGTCAAAAATGTCCCCTAGTTGTCACCACCGACGGCTGTTGCCCTGTAGAGTGACCATCTGGCGATGTCGTACCAGGTATTCTGGCGAACCAGAATATTCTGGAGTCGAGCTACGTCACCTCGGTATCGAGGGACGAAAAGCGAGGCTCGGGCACGAGTGGGTACGTCAGACTGTTTCAGTACTGTCAGTGTAAGGTCAGTGTCAGGTAGTCTAATCTTAAGTACATTCTGGGTCAACCATGCTAGGGCATTGTCGTCCTCGCACCACATCTGCACCGTGCCCTCCGCTACCCGTGGGTATCCGCGAAAGGCCGGGAGTGGTGTGGTCGCGTCAGTGTCCATCAGCATGTTCTCGAGGTTAGTCTTTATGTAATCGGCTTCCTCTTTTGTCAGGTCTTTGGAGGGGGGAGGAAAGCAGATTGCTACGGCCAGCCTCGCAGGGATATTCTTCGAGGCCCGCGCGTAGGTTCTCCGCTCTCCCTGAGCAGAGTGGACCCTCACACGTTTTGCGTCCCCTTGGATCGTGCTCGGAGAAGCCGTGTCGTCGGGGCGCTCCCTCTTTACCGGCCCCGGACCGCTTGGTCCTGGCTGCGGCTTTGAGGTGCCTGGCAAGGTGTTGGCTGCCAAAAAACTCCTATGTGAGGCTCCAGCCCGCCTTTTCCTCCTATGTCTGGGTCGAGTTCGGTCTTGGGTTCTGTCAGGGTCCTGAGGTCGGCTGGCTACCCCGGCATGCTCTGTCATCGGGGACTTTTCGCGCCGGGTATTCCCTACACGGACTTGTCCCCGCCCACATGTTTCCGCGTCCGGCCGCTTTTCGCGCTGGGTGTCCCCTTCGCGTACTTGCGGCTGGTCGCGTACTTCCCCTTCGGCGTCCGATCGCGCTCCGTGCCGGCTAGTGCCTACGCAGATTTTGCGCTTTCGGTCGCCTAATTCTTTCTCCCGGGCCCTGATTTTTTCGCGCTTCTGTTGCAGCAGGCGTACTTCATCAGTCGGGAGCGTGGTAGAGCTGCCAGGCTCGTCCTCCTTCCCCGACCCTTTCTGTGCATGTGTTAGGTCGTCTAGCCTGACCTCGATCCTCTCACGTTGGGATGCCAACGTGCGAAGCTCGCTGTCCAGGCTCGTAATGGGTGCTTGGTCTTGGTCATTGTCAGGGTTATAAGTAACACTCTTCCTCACGATACTCTGTTGCCAGAGGCTCGTGGACGGCGCGTGAGTCGCAGCCGGAGTAGGGTCTATTGGCGCGGTAGTCGCAGCCGTGGTCTGGGTTATTGGCGCTTGTTCAGCAGCCTGGGTTGTTGGCGCTTGTTCAGCAGCCGGCCGCGCTGAAGAGCGCGGCACCAATTTGCAGTGGGGTGCCCCCCCCCCAGATTACGTTGGGGGCTGACCGCCGAAGCGATGTGGGATTCCCCGGCTTGGCCGGGACCCACCTGGGTAAAAACTTTGTCCTGCTGCTTCATGGTGATAGGTGGTGGGCTTTTTTGGAGTAGAGGTTGCCCCTCCTCTGGGAACGACGGGATATAGGGATGGGAGGGAGGATGTCTTGTGGATAAGGTCCAGGGTTTTGAAAGGTTACCCAGGTCTGGGAATTGGCCTGGGATTTAGGATCTACGGGATAATAAGGATAGGAAGGAAACGGCTTATTTGGATCATGGATACATGGGAAAAGGTTCATGGGTTACCCTAAGCCTGGGTTTTGGCCTTCGGGAACTTCTCTTGTCCGGGATCTCTAACGAGATGCTCCGGGCGCGGGGTCGATGTTATCCGCCGATCCCGCCCCCGGAGTTGGGCTATCCGCAACCTGCCCACCCGCTCGGTTGCAAGAGAAGAAGTGCCTGGCAGTCCGGGTCGTCTCATCGCTGATGTACCTTTACATAAGCGTTGAGACGACCCAGGCTCCGCCGAGAAGTCAGGACTTTTTCATCGTAAATTTCCTCCTCTTTAAGGATATTTTTTGAAAATTTCTTAAATATTGCCATCTTTTTTTATTTGTTAATAATAATTGCAATTTTTTATGTGCTAATATATCCTCGAGACATTTTTTTCTAGACGTCATTCCGAATCGAATGAGCTATATCGCTCATATTTTTAGGAGCTTTATCAAGAATTAACACTTTTTTACTTGTTGACTATATATAGCCTTAACATGAAAATAATTATTAATATTGTTGTCACACGTGATTCCAGTTTCAGTATCCGCCAGAAATAATGTTGATATAAACCTGATTTTTGTAATGCCTGTCAACGTCAAAATATTACAGTGTATAGTAACAATAACAAGTTAAGGCAAAAACTCCAGGTATCTTGCGAAATTACAATTTTCTTACGTTTTTGGCAATTTGCAGGTCAGTATTAGGTTGTATGTTGATCTGAATATGGTTCGAGAGTATAATAAATCTGTATTTATGGAATTATAATAATTGAAATCGTACGACTCTGTAAGTTCTTATAATCCCAATGAATGACTATTTCATCAAATCTTGATATTTAGGATTTTACTGACATAAGGAGTTGTATTACTGATTCCAATAATTATAATTTTGTAAATAAATACATGTATGTGTATAATCAACATACAACCGAATGCTAACTTGCAAATTGCAAAAAATGTAAGAAAATTTGAATTTCACGGGGTACCTGGAGCTTCCTCCTTAACGATTAATATGACAGAACTGTGAATACGTCACGAGTGTGTACTAATGGCCGATCCCATAATTTACGGACCATTATCGGTTAAAATTAAGACTCTACCATTAATGAAGCAAAGACCTCACAGCTTTGCATACTAAACCCTCCCTTATGAAATTAGCTATCACAGGTAAAATTAGCTTATGAATTGCCGAGTTTGGAAATAAAAATGCTGCCATTGGTAAACAAAACGATTCGTTTTTGTTTATAGGAACCGAGCATAAGACCGTAGAGAGGCGGCGTCAAATCGTCTAAACTCTAACCTAACGACTTTGACAGCTCCAAGGCATTTTCCTTTATTGTTGCTAAAAACTTGTTGTTAAATACTGGTCATTTCAAACGTAATTTATGTATGTCTGGCAATAAATTCTAAATTCAAATGATTTTTATTTTAATAATATGGAATTCTATTTTCAAATTCAGTTATTTGTTTATAAACAATGATTAGTGTTTTGTTTTCACTACATTTGTATCTTTTTCATCAATATGGACACGATAAAAATACGAGTAATTATGGATTACGAGTTCCGTCGGGATAGCAATGCCGCACAAACGGCTCGCAACATTAATTACGTGTACGGAGAGAACACTACAAACGAACATACGACTCTTTAGTGGTTTGAACGCCTCCAACATGGAACTTTTGATCTAAAAAATTAACCCCGTGGTCACCAGAAAACTAAAGTCAGCAACGACAAATTAAAGGCGACAGTGGATGCTGACGATACTCAATCCACGGCTAAGTTAGCAGCAGCTTTCAACGCTAGCATCAAAACAATATTGGTCCATTTGCGTCAAATTTGCAAGGTAAAAAAACATGATAAGTGGGTGCCGCATGAACTGAACGATCGCCAACGCGACGAACGTGTTGAGGTATGCCTTGCGTTGTATAACAGATACAGAAACGAAGGGATTTTGAACCGCATTGTCACATGCGATTAAAAAATGGATTCTTTTTCATAATAGTAAGCGGTCATCATGTTGGTTAGATCTTGGTTGAGCGCCTAGGCAATGCCCCAAACGAAAACTTACTCCTAGTCATGGTCACTGTTTGGTAGTCTAGTGCTGGTATAATTCATCACAACTTCTTACCAAATGGCACCAGCATTACTGCGGATGTGTACTGTGAGGAACTGGACACGATGATGGAGAAGCTCGCAAATCTCCGGCCAGCCTTGGTTAATCGCTCATCCCCGCTGTTCCTAAACGACAAAGCTCGACCTCATATGGCGCAACAGACGGTATCTAAGCTACAAGAGCTAGGGTTCGAAATTTTGCGTCATCCGCCATACTCACCAGACCTTGCGCCGACAGACTTCTACTTTTTCCAAAATTTGGACATCTCCTTGGCAGGGAAATAATTGAATACCCGAGCGGCAGTACAAAATGCATTTGAAGAGTTTGATGGCTCCCGTACACCTGACTTCTTCAAATAGGCCATTGAAAAATTACCACTGCGCTGGCAGAGATGCATCAGTAGCATGGGTGCATGTTTTAATTGATAGAAATAAATAATATTTATATAATAATGAGTTTAACTTTCTGCACACTAAACGGCAATTTATTTGTGATGTCCCCACTTTTTTTTAAATAGGTAAACGATTCTTATGGTTTACTGACCATTATTTTTCTACTATTTACTATATTTAACTTTATTCCGCGTACGTAACTATGTAGTTACAATCATATTCAACGATGATTGTATATTGTTGTTATTTGTTTACTGTTAATTAAAACCGTAACAACAATTACATTAATTAATATCTATGTTCATTAACTATGTACATATTACATTAATTAACATCTATATTAATTTAATCTCTAGATTGAAATAGGTTTGATGATTAAAAATCAATCAATCAGGTGTGATGATTTATAATCACTTAAAATATAAAAAGAACGATTCCTTTTATAAATGCATATAAAGGGTTATTGGTAAAACACCAACCACCTCTTAAGGGGTCATTGTACTCATCATTATGAACAACTTTTACTATGGGACCAAACCTGAAATCGCGAAAAAAATCTGTTGTTTCATACATTTTGACGAGTTTTGCGAATATAAATGTAGGGAACCGCTGATGACCCCTTAAGAGGTTGTTGGTGTTTTACCAATAACTCTGTATAAATAACCAACTCCATAAAATACAAAACCACATAAAATTAAGCTTATCGTTCAATTAATTACCAGAATGTTATTATTACAGCAAACACATTGCCGTTTATTTTCTACTGAATAAGAAACGAGATCCTAAGCACACATGATTAAATTTTAAATGTTTGTACTGATCCTTTCTGGATTACTAGAGGGCCACCAGTAAGCTTATGTGAGTAATTTACTTGGTAATCACGGACATGGTTGTACCGGAGCGCTAATCTGATATGAGACGTGGTAATTTATACAGTATTTTGTCTCGCTCGTGGCTAAGTAATAACAGCCGCACGGGTCGATCCATCAGGTTAAGCTACGCTTGCCGGGGTTGGTCTGTAGATGGGTGACCATCTTTACATACCGAGACTCCTCCGTGCCTCGAAAAGCACGTTAAGCCGTTGGTCCCGGCTGTCATTCGTGGATCTTTGGCAGTCGTTACGGGTTGTCAGAAGCCCAAAAGTCTGACAACCAGTCTTCCCAAGGGGTATCGTATTACCCAGTAACTGGGTTGTTGAGGTCAGATAGGCAGTTGCTCCATGTAAAATACTGGTATTCAGCTGCATCCGGTTAGACTGGAAGCCGACCCCAACATAGTTGGAAAAAGGTTAGGCAGATTGATTGATTTGTCTCGACTGGACTTTCTAGATGTTGTACGTGGTTTATGTTCAGCTGTAGACGTTTTTGATAAACATGTTTGCTTTCTTTCTTTCTTTTTGGACTGAAACTAAGGCCAGGATAAATAAAGGTTACTTAGCACGTGCTTTGGCTAAGCTTTATTCCTGTCATTGTCACACAACTGTCAAAATACAAGTGCAAGATAGAGACGGGAATATATCAACGTTGAGGTACCTCAAAGTTATACATACGTATTAGGTTGGGGAAAAAGTCTTTTCGCATTATAGTATGTATGAACTTATAATAAAATCTCTTTGGCTGTTTGTATCTGGCTGGTTTTGGTATCATTGAAAGTTTAAATTTTAAAGAACATAATTCCAAATTCAAATTAGAAAAATGTGTGATTTTCATTTGTTTTTCGTACCGTCAAGATGAGTGAATCTAATGAAGAAATTCGATACATTTTAAAATTTTACTATAAAAAAAGGTAAAAATGCAACGCAAGCCGCGAAAAAAATTTGTGATGTTTATGGACCTAGTGTAGTGTCTGTGAAAGTAGCACAAATTTGGTTTAAGCGTTTTCAATCCGGAAATTTTGATGTCAAAGATGCACGTCGCTCTGGTCGCCCTATTACGGATAAAATGGATGCCATTTTTGAAAAAGTGGAGCAAGATCGGCATATCAGTAGTTACGACGTAGCTGAAGTACTGGAAATTGACCACAAAACAGTTTTGGCGCATTTGAAAAAAACTGGGTACACAAAAAAGCTCGACATTTGGGTACCTCACGAGCTCACTGAAAGAAACCTAATGAACCGTGTACTCATTTGTGATTCTTTATTACGACGTAATGAAACCGAACCATTTTTGAAGAAGCTGATAACTGGTGATGAAAAGTGGATCACGTATGACAAGAACGTGCGAAAAAGGTCGTGGTCAAAGGCCGGTCAGGCTTCACAGACTGTGGCGAAACTCGGGTTAACTCGCAACAAGGTGATGCTGTGTGTGTGGTGGGATTGGAAGGGCATTATTCATTATGAGCTGTTACCACCAGGCAGGACCATCGATTCTGAACTCTACTGCGAACAACTGATGAGATTAAAGCAAGAAGTTGAGAGAAAGCGGCCGGAATTAATCAACAGAAGGGGTGTGGTTTTTCATCATGATAACGCTAGACCTCACACATCTTTAGCCACTCAGCAAAAATTAAGAGAGTTTGGCTGGGAGGTGTTAATGCATCCGCCGTATAGTCCTGACCTTGCACCTTCAGATTTCCACCTGTTTCGGGCTCTTCAGAATTCTTTAGGCAGTGTCAGGTTAACATCACGAGAGGACTGCCAAAACCACTTGTCGCGGTATTTTGACCAGAAGTCCAAAAATTTCTATAGCAATGGGATCATGTCCCTACCTACAAGATGGCAAAAAGTTATCGAACAAACTGGTACCTACATACTTTAGTTAAATGTAAATAAACTATATTAAAAAATGTTCTGAATTTTCTTAAAAAATGCGAAGAAACTTTTTCCCCAACCTATTATGATGCGATATGTTCAACGTTACTTGCAACGTAGTAAGTAACATAAATGGGTTTAAGATGTCAAGTTATTGTACTGCACGGCTACCCCAATTTTAGTTTTCAGCAGATCACTTATACAACGGTGTAGCAAACGTTTGTTCAAATTTTAAAGGGGTGTAGTATGCTCAATTTGAAGATAATTGATTGAACTGTGGCGGCATCTACAACGCCATATGCGAACAACGCATCAAAGACCGAGAGAGTTCCACACTTTGGCTGTGCGCATAAAAAAGTGTGGAGGAAATGCACTGAGTACGACTGGGCGGGATATCACCCAAGTGCGGATGGTACCCTGCAGTACGTCTGGTGGTCCGGTGGTAAAAGGGCGATGGTGGGGTCAGTGTACGGATCATGTGTGAGTCATATTACGTACCAGTCTACTTCTTATCATGGGAACAAAAATGGCAAATTTTGATGTTATTTAATTTGAATTGTAAGTGACTGTGCTGTTGTTGTGTTTATTATAAATAAATAAATACCCCCGTAAACCTATACCCAGTATTGGTAAGTTTCCATTACGGTTTAATACTAACACGTTCAAGATCAAAATCAAAAGTCATTTATTCAAACTAGGCTGAGAATCAGCACTTTTCGAACGTCAAAATTACATAAGGATAGGTCCCCCAAAACGCCCGCCCTTCACCACTTCCTAGTGCTTTAGCTGAGGAGAAGAAATGGCGCAACAAACTCCCCAGCAGCACAGCTGTCTGTTCAGTTAAATAAAAAAATATATTCTGTACAACACTGCGCAAATTACATGTAAGTACATTACGCAACACAAACATTATATTTAATTTAATTATTTGCTATAAGTCAGCTAGCACACGCCAATATACAAAAAAAATGAAGAAAAGAAAAAATATCGAAAAATATCTCAATCAGAAACAAAAATACAAAACTAAAAACGTAAGCAGAACTTTATGCTTAAAAGGAGGCTCCAAACTCTAAACCCATTTTTGTAAACTGAAGCATAAATAAAAACTTATTATTATTATTATTTGTACCTATATTAAAAGCCTCCAGTAATAAAGGGCGTGCCCACTTACATATAGCCGTACATGTAGTCGTTCATGGGTTCATTCGACAGGTAACTTAATCTCGTCCGGGATTAAAATGTGGGTTGAGTGAAACAAACTGATATATAGGTTGGGTAGAATAATTCATGTTTATTATGTATATGGGTAGACAGAGCTTTAAACGACAAGGATCGCCTATAAATCTAGATTTTGTAAATGTCGAAATCGTAACTGAAATATAATTTTGGTTGTAATCTATAGTGGTTAAATAAAGATCACTAGATTTATTGCAGTTTTGTGTTAAAAAATACTTTATTCTTGCTTAGTAGTTATACAGGATTATTGGTAAAATACTAACAACCCGTTAAGGGGTCATTGTACTCATCATTATGAACAACTTTTACTATGGGGCCAAACCTGAAATCGCGAAAAAAAATCAGCTGTTCAGTACATTTTGACAAATTATGCGAACTGCTGATTTTTTTTCGCGATTTCAGGATTGATCTCATAGTAAAAGATGTTCATAATTATGAGTACAATGACCCCTTAAGAGGTTGTTGGTGTTTTACCAATAACTCTGTAGACAAACCAACCGTTCGCCAAAACACATACCTAGTAACAGAAAGATTTGAGTAATTGGTTATACATATAAAAGTTTAGGTGATTTAACCGAGTTTTATTTTTAATATAGGTACATACCCTTTCATTACAACTGTACCAATTTGGGAACACTTAAATGTGGTTTATGTCAAAAGAATAAACGCACCCAGGCAAAATGAACCGGAAAAATAACCCTCATATAGAGGGTTTGGTTCTCGCACTTAGTCCTTCTGGTAGAGCAATGTACCAGGCCATGACGGCCTACGGTGGTTATTCCAACTAGCTCACTTCCCTCCAGAAGTTGAGTATGTCTCCTGGTCTGTTTAGATCATCTAAAAAAGATCTGGGTAACCGGTGGGTTTCTGTTCTAATCTGAGTGATGTCTGCGCATTCAAAGAGCACATGCGAGGTTTCCTCAGCCTCGATGTACGCCCTGCACAGAGGACTGTCCGTTATGCCTATTGTGTGGAAGTGTTTGTTTAGCGAGGAGTGTCCCGTGATGGTCCCACCATCAGGCGCAAGCCGTTCTTGTCCAGGCGTAATAAGCGCTTACAGCTTCCCTGGACTGCCTGCAGCGTGGTGTTGAGGTCCACCCGCTCTACGCTTGTATTTGGGTAATCTGCTGTAGCCATCTGCGAAGTTGGTTGAAGGAGATGGGCTAAATTACTTAGTCGACTAACTAGAAAGTAATTATCAAACTAGAAAGTAAGGATCAAAAAACCGGCCCTGATTCAAAACAAGACTTCGCAGCATGTTGTGTCCGTATTATTCTCCTAGTAAATGTTTTCTAAAGAACGAAGTTTAATTTGCGCGTAGTTTCAGAGACAGCTGGTCGTGTAAGGCGATTTTCGAAATAAAAGGACAGTTCCAATCCGTGACAGCAACTTTTTCAATCGAATGTTTTAGTCGCCTTCGTACCTAGTTCCCGTTTCTACGAGTACAAGTTATTAGAGATTATTTTTGAGAAAATTCTGACATTTAGTTCAGCTACTTAGTTGAAAAAATTTACATAATAATCCCAACCTGTTACTGTCTCACTGCAGGCCAAAAGCTCTTCCCAGCACGCTGGCTTAAGAGCGTTCATCCCGCGCCGGCTGGCAGCGTCGCATTTCTAGAGGTTTTAGTGATTAATTTATGGACAGGCCAGTTGTCGTGGTTAGTAAAGATACCACCTATCATGCCGCAGGTCGTGGGTTCGATTCCCCTCCAGGACAAACATTTGTGTGCATGAACATGTCTGTTTGTCCTGAGTCTGGGTGTAATTATCTATGTAAGTACGTATTTACAAAAGAAAAAGTACTATATGTAGTATATCAGTTATCTGGTTTCCATAGTACAAGCTCCACATAGTATGGGATCAGATGACCGTGTGTAAAAATGTCCCAGGATAGTATTATTATTATTATTATTTATTTTAAATTTAAATCAATGTACTATTTTTTTTCAGTCAAGTAACTAGATCGTTGGTAGTTATAAGTATGTATGCTAATTTTTGACAGTTATTTTGGTACTAGCTGTTTCCCGCGACTTCGTCTGCGATCCAGAATGTTTAGCAGCATATCCTTTTCCAGGTCGTGGTCTACCCATGTGCCAAATTTCATCCAAATCCGTTCAGCCGTTTTAGCCTGAAAGCGTTATCAACAAACACACTTTCGCATTTATAATATTAGTTAGGATAGTTGAGGATGAAAACCGGTCTATCGACACTCTAGATTTACAAAATGTTTTAGTTACTTAAAATAAATAACTCATAATACACTATTAATCCTAACTTAATATTAAAAATGCGAAAGTAAGTTTGTTTGTTTGATTGTTACCTTTTCACGCCTAAACCACTGAACCGATCATCAAACTTTGGCATTTATAATATTATAGTAAGATTACAAATTGTTAATTAATGCTAGTTCTTAAATTGTAGCACAAATATGGACTGTAATTTTGTCTGAAATAAAAGTTATATTAGTGTTATTATCATTAAAATGTAATCTAGTAAGTTGCAGACTGTCAAAACTTTGTGAGACTAATGACAGCAGTTTTAAGTTAATTTCGTTGAGAAACGTATTTTACTTGTTATCCTTTACCTCACTTTTTAAACCATTGTTTAAAGTTTTAGACATTTAAATGACTTTTAAAACTGTTCAACAATACAGTAAACTCCTAACTTTTACTGCTAAAAACAGACGCTTGTTTAAAACCATAATTAATTGCCATCAAAAAGAGATAGATACCTGATACATACTTACTTACACAAATAAAACCGGCTAAGTGCGTGTCGGGCCACGCACAATGAAGGGTTCCGTAGTTGGGATGAATTTATCTGAAGAACAGACTTAGAAAATATGGACTTCCATACATTCCAACTGCAAATGTAAGTTTTTACGCACAATATTGGGAGATTTACCATGTTATTTTAGGACCATAGAGTTTTTATAGGGTTTCCTGTTATAAGTACCTATCTAGTATCTACTTGTTTTTAAATTTAGGCTCAGTAGTTTTGGAGATAAGGAGGTAATGGTCAATTTTGATTTTTTTTTTCTTAAATAACTTTAAAACTGTTTATTTTAAAATTATAAAAAATTATATAATTGAGTCCCTCACAGTAAGCCACACGGTACAGTGTGCAAAACTTTTTTTTAATTTTCTGATTTGAAATGAATATAATAACGCAACACGTCCGTGTTTGGGTCACAGAAATTTATAAGTGTGCTTAATCGGTCTGTTACAGATTCGAAGCAAATTGGCTGTGACAGATGGACAGAAAGACAGACACTCGAGTGATTCTATAAGGGTTCCGTTTTTCTATTCGGACAAAAAGAACCTTAACACTTTCGCTGACGTCACGTCCAGGGGCGTATTTTAGTTCGTGTTTGATATCGCGCTACGCCCACAGGCGGTTAACTTTACTAAGTCAAAACAGACAAAACGCCTATAGCCGTGTAAATTTGCGTACATGACTAAGAAGCCACGTGATATAGTGTCGTATTGCACTCATTTAATTTTTTCTAGTGTCAAGGCAAAAAATACTGGTATAAAAAATACCATATTACAGGTACCTTGACTGGTTTTTTGACGACAGTACGGCTGTAGGCGTCGTCTTATTTTGTATGAAATTTTTTAGTGTCATTTTCTGAATGTGAACTTCATCTCAGTGTCAGCGAAAGTATTAAAAAGTTATACTAAATGAAAACATTTTGCCATTTATCCAATATTGTAATCCGATTATAAATATTTCTAACAAGACTTCAAAATCTTTTAAAACATGGGGTTCACCTATATTGGGATCAGGGCCCGAACTATTGACTTGAAAAGCAGAAATCTTTACGATACGAGGCATTTCATCAGAATTTCCATAAATTCCTGTAAAAAATCAAGTAGCCAACGCTACTTTTTACTCTAAACTAACTCTTAACTAGTTTTAGACTAAAGTTTATTCCTAGATCTTTGCTGTCGTGCCTGAAAATAGTTATTTCAGAGCTGAAACTAGGTTCAATGGAGTGGCAAATCGATGCGCTAAGCTTGCGTTGGTATCTACCTCGTTTATATCGTGACATACGACCCACTCGCTTGGCTACTTACAAACACTTTAAAAATAGATAAATATTGTTTGTTTTTATTCAATACTTGCTTGTGCTTGGGGTTTCACTCGGTTCGAATTAGAATTACTTCCTTAAGTAAGTAAGTAAGTAAGTAAGTACTTTTTACTACTTTAAAAAGTATTATTTGTGTAAGTGCAGGATAAGGAAATACTCGTACTTGGCATCCAAATCCGTTTAGCCTTTCATTCAATTGACTTTATATACAAACTTAGATAATATAGTGTGATCTTCCTAAAACAATATGTTTACTTATCATGTTACTGTCCCTACAACCACAACCAACCACAACAAGAAATACTTTAGGCACGTATTTAATCGAACCCCTAATAATTCCCAGTTTGCGATCATAAAAATATTATTGAACAATTAATGAATGCGCCTATTAAGGCGATACATAAAATACTAACTGAGCGGTAATAAGAAAGTGACAGAGTCAATTACATCCACATGAGAGAGAAAAGAGAGCGCAACAATGCGCTGGAACCAAAATAAAAGCGCCAATCCAAATAAAAATTGTTTAAAAATAAATTAAGCTATCTATCAAAAATATTTCAGCCAGAGTTTTTAATTACTTAATACGCACATTTTGAATGCAATTTTGCAATGAAATTACTTAGGATTTTAGAATTACAGAAAAAAAATATAAATAAGTAGAGGTATGTTCGGAATTAAATTCTATCGAGGATATTTAACCCAATCGTGTTTTCCTTCAGTCAGAGTATTGATAAAATAGTCAATAAATATATATCCAAAAATTAAATCCATACATTCTGTAATAGTGAAATAAATGGTTACGAAAAAGCCCCCAACTTATTTTGGTATCGCCTTAAGTAGTGCTCGCCGGCCGCCAGCGCGGCACCGCTCGGTTCGCTCGCTCGGCTCGCGCGCGATTGGTCACAGTTCTAACCTAAACTAACCCATGCTCTGGGTGCTAGCTAAGTTACTGCGACCAATTCGGCGCCCGCGTGTTTGGTTACAGATTCAGCCTAACCTAACCCGTTTGGTCGGGGTACCCTAGCTCAGTTACTGCGACTGTGAGAATAGTCCAGAAAGTTAAAAAGAGGCTTTATTTATATAAAAAAAGTGTGTATCATTAGAAGCGCAAAAGTTTTTAGAGGTTCATTAAATTAAAATAGTGTCCATAATTAGAAGGTCAATAAGTATTTAAAGGACATGTTAAATATTTTCCCTTACTTTACCAGTTAATCCACAGTAATGGCAAATTATAAATCTAATTGACTAAAGCCAAGTGAAGTAAAAAGTTAAATTCAAAATGGCAATGTGTCCCATTTTAGTCAAAGGTTGGCAAATTAACGTGCGCTCCGCAATTTAAATGGTGGTTTTAGATTAAAGGCACATTCAAAGAAGTGCTTGATTAAGGTAATTCTTTAAAGGCGGATTATTGGAAAGATTCTCAATTTGTGAACGTTGTAATATTGGACTTATATGGAGGAAACCAGACTCCTAGAAACTAGACCTTGTGGCTAAGTAATTACAGCCGCACGGGTCGATCCATCAGGTTAAGCTACGCTTTCCGGGGTTGATCTGTGGATGGGTGAAAATCTTTTCATACCGAGACTCCTCCATGCCTCGGAAAGCACGTTAAGCCGTGACAGTCGTTACGGGTCGTCAGAAGCCCGAAAGTCTGACAACCAGTCTTACCAAGGGGTATCGTATTACCCAGTAACTGGGTTGTGGAGGCCAGATAGGCAGTCGTTCCATGTAAAATACTGATATTCAGCTGCATCCGGTTAGACTGGAAGACGACCCCAACATAGTTGGGAAAAGGCTAGGCAGATTGAATGGAGGAAACCAGGTGCGGGATAATTTACGGGATAATCCGACCAATGAATAGTTCGAAGGCCTCGTTGGTCTAGTGGTCGTAAGCGCTACTGTTGTGCATGAGGTCCTGGGTTCGATTCCCAGGTCAGGCAGTGTTATTAGGTTTTTCTATAAGGAATTTCTCAGTAGCAGACCGGAGTCTGGATTTGTGCCCAGTTGATGACAATAGACTCCCCCTCTATTACATGGGACTTAAACATAACTGGCGAAATGTGGGTGTACTATGGGTACTCCCTCTGCCTAGCCCTTCGGATATTACAGCGATTACAGGCGCGATATTTTGTTATGATCTTTTTTTTTCATCTTTTATTTTAGGGACTTTTATTCAAAGAACATGCCAGCCCCGTTGAGAGAGAAATAACCAATACAATTACACAATCAATATTAGTCTATACTATTCTAGAGCCTAAGTAACAGGATTTCACTGACGCGTGAACACTTTAAATAGGTTCATAGCAGCAGACGAAAGGGGATTTGCTAATATTAGTAAAAAATTACCAACATCCATCATATTTAATTTAAATTCACGCACCAGTGATTCCCTGTAATTTTTATATTTGTTATGGTCTTTCATAAGATAACATTACATCACAGTTAAAGTGTCTTTACTTACTAGGTAATTTGAAAGACGAGTTTTTATGTTTTTAACCGACGAAAAAATAGGAGGAGGTTCTCAAGTCGACGCGTATATTTTTTTTTTACAGAGTAGTCCGATTTGAACGATTCTTGTTTTATTCGGTAGGGTATACCTCGAAGTTGGTCCCATGTAGAATGTATTAACTTTGCTTGGGTAGATTTTGAGTTAGTTTCAATAATACCTACGTATTTTTCCCACTTAGTGTATGTGGATGATGTTCTAATTTATTTTGCAGGTGGTGGTATTCGAATTTGTGTGGGGTAGCTGGTACCACAGCTAAATATTGAAAAATAAAAACTTTTTTACAAAAAAAAAAAAAAAAAAAACTACAAATTGAAAAATTACTTTAAGTTCTGAAAATACAAACCTAAGATACCGAATTTAAAGTTATTTTTCACTTTGTAGTATTTTTTTGGAATTCAATTGTTTTTTTTTTTTGTAAAAATGTTTTTAAATTTTTTATATTTACTTGATAAACCATAGGATAGAATACTCTTCACTTTGATGCCAACGTTATGTCATAAACAGAACCGACGGCATTGCCAACCTTCACAGCCCAGTTTGTCTATTACCCTAGGTTAAAATAAAATTCCAAGCAGTTTAATCTCCTGATTACCATACATAAAATCCCACAAAAGACACACGTATTATTAAACCTTTTATGAAAAAAACATCAAGCAAAATATCAAAAATAAAATACGAAAAGTTTTTTAGCATAATGCCGTCCGCATCGCACGTAGGACATACACACGTGCCGGTCCGGTCGTTACGGGCCCACGTGTCCGGCCTGCATTGCTGTCACATTACCGCATAACCCCTGTCCCCGGTTGAACGTGATTTTATTAAACGTACGTAATTTTTCAGGGCTGGTTACTTTTTGCAGGAAGCCGGCCATTTGTGGGTTACGCTGTCTATAAATAGGTTAATAAAACACATCACTCTTCATTTCTGAGTTTGTCGTTGTTAAGAAAAAAAAAAATATGATGGGTGTTGGTTTTAGTATCGACGTGACCTTTGATTAAATATTTCTCTTTGGAACTTGCTAACGAAACCTAGCCTACTTCAAAAAACCGGCCAAGTATGTCGGACGGTTCCGTAGTTAGGATGAATTTATCCTAAAAACAGTTGAAGAACATGTTCTTGCTTACATCGATATACGTCACGTTCAATTCTCCAACTGCTATCATTCTGCTATAATTCTCCGAATGCTATCATTTTAAATTACCTGTTTGTTTCATTTCCATTGCGTGAATATTTTGTCGAGAGTAACCACGTACCATGAGCCGACAGTTTTGCACGATATTGCCCTCGTTACTACTAGGGACACAGGACGTACGGAAGATGAAAATATTGGGTAAGATTCAAGTTACGGCGTTCATAGAAGTCCTTATTACATAGCTCGGAGGATCAAAATTGCAATAAAACTATGTATTCAAACTGCAACAGATGTCTGTTGACGCCCTCCCTCGTACAATGAGTTTGCACGAACGATACAAACTGCGATTTTGCACAATTTTGAAACAACAATAAATAACAAATTTGAGAAACCAACATCAAGAGACAGTTTTTTGCTGTATAAGTGGATAATTCAAGGACTAGCTATAAAAAATTGTAATTGTTAAATAACTGGTAAATAATGATGGGTTATTTGACGTTATTGCTACGGCAGCTACACGGTCGTGGCTGTTAACTCATACCTAACTACTGTCACTTAAATAGTTCTGTGACATAAGACTTTAATACAAAGCATGAAGAAAAACTTTACTCGCATTTAAAAGCGTTTGGTAATAAAATTAAACTTAATCAAGGAATACTAAAAACAATTTAAAACATTTTGTTAAGAGAAGAAACAGAAACTTTTGTAATGCAAGATTGTTTAGTTTGATATAGACTCATGATAGCACAAGTTTAAACCTTAGTGGTTTTTGGTTGCTATGTAATAAGTAATCCTGTATTCTTTAGTTTAGATGATAAATAAATAAATTAAAAAAAAGTGATAGTCGCAAAAAAATGTGATAAAGCTACAATTTAACAGTTTTCGGAATTTTTCCTTTACTGAAGGTGTGAGACTTTTCTTCTTGCCAAATTTCAGAAAAGGGTTCTTGATAGATCGACAGACAGATGGACAACGAAGTAAATCCTATAAGGGTTCCGTTTATTCCTTTTGAGGTACAGAACCTTAAAACATAAAGAAATAATAACATTTATGACATCAAATTTATTTTATGTAAAGTCACACTAGTAGTGTGAAGTGATGCTTTATTAAGAAATGTAAGATCAAGACGGCACTCGGTCCGCTAACATAGATACTGTATTACCTAAAAAGCAGGTGTAGTCGCTCGAAAACGAAGCCACGCAGGTTACATACACATCGCTGCATTGCATGAATACCCGCACAAACCAAAATTTTGAAATTACTTGTTTATAACACAGCTAAATGCATAATAGTCCTTATTTCATGGTCAGTAAGACTCACATTCATAACGGCATAATCGGCGGTTTTGGCGTTATGAATGTGAGTCGTACTTCCATGAAATAAGGACTATTTTGCATTTGGCTGTGTTATAAACCAGTAATTTCAAAATTTTGGTTTGTGCGGGTATTCATGCAAAGCAGCGACATGATATGGCATTACATGCTTGAATTTGTCGGATTTTCTGCAAAAAAAATAAAAACATTCCGTCCAAACGCAAAGGTGCAACGTAAACAGTTGTGAGTTGTCCCTTAAGCCCCTCCAGGTGGTGAAGATAATTAATACGACTGTTTATGCATAAAACACGTTATAACGTTTATTTACTTAATTCGCTACAGCGACCGATCCGAGACGAGAGGCTAACTATTCGAATCTCCGAGCACCGCGTTAGATTAGAATAACTTGTGACGTCAAGCCCTTATACAGTCCCCCCTGTGGGTGCCCGCATTGTCGAGGGCAGTAGCCGTGGCTTGGTCACCCACGGTGAAGCGAAGAGGAACCCGAGGAGGGGCCGCTCGTCAGGGCTTTTCCAAATAGCCTATAACGTAGCGGCCAACAAGTTGCGGTGCCGCTTGGGCGACATCGCGGCTGAGGGTTGGCTTGGAGGCCACGGCGGGAGAGAAGTGCCGGTATTGCGGTGCGCCGCTCTCCCTATCTTCCGCGGCCTTGACGGGGTCGCCACCGTCTGATGGGGGACGCGGTGGGGCCGCCTCTGCGGTATCCTCTGCGGCCGAAAAGTGGTAGGCGGTCAGGCCACTGACCAGCAGGCGGACAAGGGTGCTGGTTTGGTCCCTGGGCTGGTCACGGCGTGCCATGTGTTCTGGTGCGCCGGTGATGGGGGTACTCCCCAAAGGAGGCTCCGGTAACGGACAGTCACGGCGGGTTCGCGGTGAGTGCTAACGCGTGCCCGTGTTCCCGCCACAAGCGTCAGAGGAGGACACCGTGGAGTTTTAGTGAGTTGGAGTCCCACATAACTGCACTATCTCCCTGTGGTGGTGCAGTATGCATGAGCATTTCTCCAGAGGAAAAAAAGGTCCTTATACAGTGAAAAATTTAACCGTGAAATGGTTTTTGATTTCTTCCTTGTCGTTTTACTTTAAATCAAATGAAAGTGGAAAAGCAATAAATATCGCCCCTCTATAAATACGTATATATTCCTTTTCCCCATTAAAATACTTTTTTTTTTCACATAGCCTATACGTACTGTCCCACTGCTGGGCAAAGGTTCCTGAAAGGTCTGGAGGAGGGCAGCAAGGCCTTCCAGGAACTCTTTTCTTGCGCCATCTCGAACTAGCCCTCACGGTGAATAAGTTAAAAGTTGTCTGTCCCAATAAACAAAAATATACATCCTACATTCTTGCAGTGATATAAAAAATTCAAATTTAGAGGAGCTCGTGGTTAAGTAATAACAGCCACACGGGTCGATCCATCAGGTTAAGCTACGCTTGCCGGGGTTGGCCCGTGGATGGGTGACCATTTTTTCATAACGAGACTAATCCGTGCCTCGAAAAGCACTTTAAGTCGTTGGTCCCGGCTGTCATTCCTGGATCTTTGACAGTCGTTACGGGTCGTCAGAAGCCCGAAAGTCTGACAACCAGTCTTTCCTAGGGGTATCGTATTATCCAGCTTCTGGGTTGTGGAGGTCAGATAGGCCGTCACTCCATTGGTATTCAGCTTTATCCGGTTAGACTGGAAGCAGACCCCAACATAGTTGGGAAAAGGCTAGGCAGACTGATTGATAAAAAATTCAAATCTTTGTTAAAATCTCCTCTATATCATTACTTGCCATAAAGCGTCTCTTTATACCCAGGTCGGTCGCAAAGCCAATAATACTGGTGTTAATACTTTATAGGAACAAGGTCTCGCGTGAGTGAAGTTAAGTCCATTAGATAGTGGAGTACCTACTAGCAAAGAGCACACTTTTGTGCCTTTCATACTGGCCGACTATTACTACTGGTTTGCGAATATCGCAGCTTTTTTTAAAAAAAGCTTCTTTTTTTGGCTTGCGAATAGTGCGGTATGAACAAAGATAAAATATTGTGGCAATTTTTAAATGAACAGCTGCGCTTTTTTGAGCACAAAAGCAGGAAGACACATAGAACACCGGAACTTTAATTTAGAATTTAATTTCTATTAGTTAAAAATCTGAGTTGCCAAGACTACCAGGACTGGCGTTTCAACAGAATATGGATAACCAATCACTTAAATCTTTCGTAGTTAAATAGTATAGTTAAAGTTCCACTAAAACATTTAATGCCAAACACGCCAATGCAGTAGAACTTATTCATATTTATGATTTTGAAACCGGAATGGATCAGAGTATACCTTTGTTTTGTAACAATATTTTGATTTAAGATGGATGGGTGACCATCTTTACATACCGAGACTCCTCCGTGCCTCGGAAAGCACGTTAAGCCGTTGGTCCCGGCTGTAATTCGTGGATCTTTGATAGTCGTTACGGGTCGTCAGAAGCCCGAAAGTCTGACAACCAGTCTTACCAAGGGGTATCGTATTACCCAATAACGGGGTTGTGGAGGTCAGATAGGCAGTCGCTCCATGTAAAATGCTGGTTTTCAGCTGCATCCGGTTAGACTAGATGCCAACCCCAACATAGTTGGGAAAAGGCTAGGCAGATGATGATGATTTTGATTTAAGAGGCCTGTCACATTTTATCACCTCTCTCGCTCACAAGGGACCATATTTTTAGGAACGTTAAATGAAAAGATGTTTTTTTTATGTAAACTATTATTATTGTTAATAAATAATATTTATGTAATAGGTAATTATTAAAAACACATTCTGTTGCGTTATCTAATAAACTCCGCTCAATAAGCATTATGATCTGTTTTTGAGCCGAGTTTATTAGATAACGCAATAGAAACGTGTTTTTAATAATTACCTATTTTATTTTATTAACAATCAATAATAAATTACATTTTTCAAAAAGCATCTTTTAATTTAACATTCTTCAAAAAATGGTGCCGTGTGAGCGAGTGAGATGATAAAATGTGATATGCCTCTTAAGAGTGTCAATTGATTTTCTTGCTCGTTCTTCCAGAGAAACTCACCATAGAAATATACTTATATCTATGGAACCTACCATGCTATTTAATGGGCAACTAGGTTCATCACTCTGAGTTCTCTGACTGACCAATTCCACGACAATGGCGCCGATTCCCTTGTTCACAAACTAAACTAAATTTAAGTTCAGTGCATCTTATTCTTTCTATTTCATTAAGAAAAGGACAGACGATAAATATATAGCAATTATTATCATTTATTTTCTATGATAATTATATTATTTATTACAGTAAGAAACTCTCTAACAAACAATCTAACACTAAAATAAAGTTACAAAAATAATATCCAAACCAAATAAAACCATTTAAAAAAAAAAATCATCCGCATCGCTGTCGTCTGGTAATGTAATTTAAAAAAAAATTCATCCGCATCGCTGTCGTCTGGTAATGTGGGTACATTACCAGACGACAGCGATGCGGATGATTTTTTTTTTTTAATAGTTTTAGTTTAGACTGGCGGCGATAAATATTAGTTTAGTCCTGACAAATTAAGATACTTCATAAACAAGTTTAGACGTGATTAAAAAAATGTCTACAAAAGATACGTCAATTTAGCGGGCGGTAAACCTACCCATTGGTCAAGTTGCCCTTACCTAAATTATAAACATCTACCGTTCAATCGGACACGGACTTAGGTACCAACTGAAACCTGCCTATGTCCAGCAGCCTGAAATAGACAGTGGTAATTGGTCTGTGGAACACGGCTCGGAACTGTTACCGCTTCCATTATCGAATTATTCCGAGTTCCGATTATTCTGGTCGGGAAGCTATGTAAATCTCAGTTGAAATACGAAATTATATTTGTGTCTTAGAATATAATTTTCTTAGATCCAGGAAAAAAAAATTACAAATATTGTAGATCGACGAGTCTTTTTTTAGTCTACGGCGAAGCAAAAAGGAGGGTTATGATGTTGACCGGTAAATGATAAATGGTTTTTATTTCTGTAAGTAGGTTTGTACAAACACTTTTACAAGTTAATCATGTTTTTTTTTAAGCTAGATGAGGTCGGCGTTTCCTATCTGACTACTCTGAGAAGAAAGGCCGAAACAAACTCAGAGGTCACAGTCTCTTATAAAGTCCAGACATAATCTTGGTCACTTCATGTGAAGACCATGTAGATTGGTGTCTGAAATGGTCTTTTGAGGAAAGAACCACACAGATTGAGAGGACCTGTCCAGTCAGTGCACGCATTTGTCAGTAATTGCGCAGCTCGGTACCTATGTAATTTAATAAAGTAAGATGAGATGATTTCGAAATGTCTTTGTAAAGTTCGTTCAATTTATTGTTCCTCTTTGTTGAAATGAGGTCATTTATTTGATTGGCTTCATTATCCATTTATATTTAACCGGAAAATGAGAATAGAAGATCAGAAAAGACAGCATAAAGAATTTACTCAATTATAATAATTATGAAAAAAATCTTCATACTACCTTTTCTGACTAACGCTTCGAGATTTCGAGGTAGGGACACCTCTCTATCTACGACAGCAGGCAAAGTTAGGTCCATCGACAAAGTTATCTAGTTTGTTTAGGAATTGTTGACCTCAATGTCGAATGTAGGTGTTTTCCTTTTAATAGCTTACATAAACAATAGTTTACTCTAGAAACCTATTTGAAGTTGAAGGAATCTTTTTGTTCTTCTCTTGAAATTGTAATAGTGTTAAGCAGTAGAATAGTTTTGCTTCCAGTCTTGTCAGGCAATAGGGATGATGACTAAAAAATGATTTTTTGTCCGTCATGTAGATTATTAAAATATATTGGACACGTATTTTTTCTTTTTCTACATAATCAAAAGATTACGTCGATACAATCAATCTGCCTAGCCTTTTCCCAAATATGTTGGGGTCGGCTTCCAGTCTAACCGGATGCAGCTGAATACCAGTATTTTACATGGAGCGACTGCCTATCTGACCTCCACAACCCAGTTACTGGGTAATATGATACCCCTTGGTAAGACTGGTTGTCAGACTTTCGGGCTTCTGACAACCCGTAACGACCGTCAAAGATCCACGAATGACAGCCGGGACCAACGGCTTAACGTGCTTTCCGAGGCACGAAGGAGTCTCGGTATGAAAAGATGGTCACCCATCCATAGACCAACCCCGGCAAGCGTAGCTTAACCTGATAGTTCGACCCGAGCGGCTGTTATTACTTAGCCACGAGCTCCTCGATTACGTCGATACATTGAGTTAAAATGTGGCATGACGTCACGTTTTGGTAGATTTTATACGTAGAAGTGACGTAGCGAGCCCCCACTCCCGAACTTTAATGCGTGTTATCTAAGTCATTTTTTATTAATATGATAAAGCAAAAAATACGTGTCTAATATTTTTTTTATTATCTGACTGACGGACTAAATAGAATTTCTTTTTTTTACCCAGGCATCATCCCTATTGGTATAGGTATACATGGTGTTAAAAGACCCTTCACGAAGTCGCCAGTAAGTTATGTAACTTTGTGCAAAAATACTTAATTGCTGGAAAACGACTTTTACTTGGTGTGAAAATTCGCTGTTTTTAAAAGTGCGCAATGCAACACATTGTGCTTATGAGTGCATGCACATGTACAGGGCAACATTCAAAACTTGATTTCGTAAAAAAAAAACAATACAAAATTATAATCAGTCATGGGGGGTGACAACTTAACAGCGCAACACGTCATATTAGCATTTCGCGTGACGCGTGATAAGTGACAACTTGACAGCGCAACACGTCCTATTAGCATGTAGCGTGACGCGTGATAAGTGACAACTTAACAGCGCAACACGTCCTATTAGATGTCGCGTGACGCGTGATAAGTGACCACTTGACAGCGCAACAAGTCATATTAGCGTGTCGCGTGACGCGTGATAAGTGACGCGAACTCATCATAAGATTTCCCCGACCAAACGTCAAAAGCGATCTCATAAGATTCCCACTACTAAAAATCGCTCAACGCCCCTGAATACTCGTAAGTTTTCATTTCAAAAAGTTGGCACTTTGACCATCAATATCTCCGTAAAGATCGCAGAAGATGTTACTATAGCTGGGAGTATGGTCCAGTACATAAAAACATATCATAATAACGGGAAGAACAAGTTACTCTCGGCTTCGTTGAGGGTGTTTTTACACCGGTCAGGGTTGTTATTTGTTTGGCAGTGAAAACCGCGCTGCGCTGCGCCTCAACAAGAGTGCGCGGGCCCCTAGAAAAATCTTGCCGATATTTTTTTGGTTAGGAGTTATTTTTCTGTATCACAAGTCGTTGACACACTAAGGCTTCATAGTTTTGTCTTTGTACCAAGCATAAAGCTGCCTTGTAAAACTAGGGACACAGAAGGAAATATTATGTATACTCGGCTGTAATGAGTTAAAATTTATTTATTTACTTTTATATTTATTTTTCTACTTACATTTACCCTTAAACAATAACCCAATGCGGCAAATGCGTTTATCCTAACATGACAAAAACTAAGATCTATAACTAATTATTATACGCGCATTGATGTGTTGCGGATACCAGCCCGTATTACTTATAACTGATTATAAATAATGCATTCAAATATTTTCCAGAAAGGTATTATCTGTTTTCCTTTTATACTTTAGGCTGTGTACGGACAGGCAAATGTTCGAGTATCCGTTCTTTATATATTTTATTACATAATTGGGTCAATGAGGTCTTATTTCTCTTACCTAATTGTATATTTTGAAGGAGAATGAAATAGTATTTTCTTCAATATGTTGCTTGTTGGGCTGCTCGGCATGAGGACCTGGTTTCGATTCCCGGGTCGGGCAAAGTGTTATTGGAACGAAGTTCTTTAACGCGGCTTACGGTAGGAGTGATCTGGTAGAAATCGTCACGTAACTAAAAAACGTTATGCCCCCTCCATGCGAGAGAAAGTGTGGATATGGTGAAAATGAAAATCCAAGATGACGAAAATTTTCTTTTAGTTTTAGATAATACAGTGGAGCGTCGATTATCCGAACTAATTGGGGGACATGGGTGTTCGGAAAACCGGTATTTTCGGATAATCGAACTATCTATATGTATATTGATTCAGCGAGTTTTTTTTTTAGCATTTCTATCATTTCACACACACACACATCCACTTTGAGGATTTTCCCCTATACACAAAACTTTATTCCACGCTTTTTTCAAGTTCTGCTCTTTTACACTGTCCCATGCTGCTCCGATCATGTAGGACGCATCGTTTAAATCAATATTTTTATGATTTATCAGGCTTTCTTCTCCATCCTCTTCTTTTTCCAAAAGTAACTTACGCAACAATTATTTTCTATAATACCGCATGAAAGCCAATACCAATAACGCCTTGATCCATGAGCTGTAGTAATGAAGTCACGTTAGGTGAAAGAAACATGACTTTTATAAACTCGCCTTTTTCATTTAAGATGTCACATGATGGATGAGTTGGGGCGTTATCAAGAAGCAATAATGTTTTCTCTCTTTTACCATTTCTTTTTAATTGATGGGCTACAGGGGGTATAAGTTTCTTTAAACCATTCCACGAAAATTGTACTATCCATCCAAGCACTCTTTTGCGATGTGTAACCGATAGGCATGGCAGACATATTAATTCGGGTTGACCCGCGCGTTACTACTGTTCGGATAAGCGGTCGTTCGGTTGAGCGACGTTCGGACAATCGACGCTCCACTGTACGTGAAAAGGAGCTTCGTTCCCGACGGGGGTTCCCTGACAGAACACGTTTTATTTGTGTCCGGTTGACGGCAATAGGTTCGCCCCCTTTTACAAGGAACTTAAACATATAGTTTGACCAAGACCGCTGTACCGCGCCTTAGGAATGCGCGGCGAGGCAGGGTGCAGCGCTGGCGAATGAGCGGTGGGACGCCGTAAGCGTTGACGAATGAGCGGCCTGCACTGCCCCCCGTCTCGCCGCGCACATACTTACGGCGCGGTATAGCGGTCTTGGTCAAACTATAACTGACGAAATTTGGGTATACTATAGGTACACCTCTGTCTAACTCTTCGGGGAATACAGAGGTAATGTTATGTTCCTTGATTAACCAGTAAGTCTTTATATAAACGGGTATATAGTAGTCCAGCTTCCTTGTAAACCTGCTGCGTGCTAAGACATGTTTATATACTTAGACTAAGCTGCGAATAAACTTCTGTAGGAGTTAGTTTAGCTTTTTAATACAGAACAGGGCTAATATGTTTCAGTTTATAGCTTCCCTGTTGTTTTTGTTCTTGTTTTGTTGTAGAAGATTTTCTTAATTTTTTCTTGTAGTAAAATTTTTCAAAAACAAATAGATGTCTGGGGCCTTATAACTCTTGTAGATAATGATTAGCTTAAGTAAAAGTGTTTTTATTAATTGCTTCAAAATTCTTTAATGTATTTATAAAGTTTATTCAACAACCCCAATCCTTTCTAAACATATTGACACTGACAAGTTCCGGAGGAATTTAAAAAGTGTCTTCTCATCACGATGAACTTATAAACAGTATATCTACAGAGATTTTAGAAGAGAAATGCCTAATACTTTTATAGCAATGAATTCTTCTTATCAAATACATTAAAAGCTTCCTATTATGTACAGACGCCAGCAGGTCAACCTACTCGAAACTGTCAGATTTTCCCAATCTACATTGAACCTTAAGCTTTTGCAATAAAGTCGAAAATCTATTAAAGAAATCTGACAGATTGTAGTAGCTTGATGTGCTGGCGTCTGTACATTTTTTAAAAATTATGAGTTGAATAACTAGCTTCACATGAATGTGATGGATATGGTTACATATTTTGAAGCTTAACGATCAAGTAGTGGAAGTTTTTGAAAATTCTCTCCAATCCAAATCTCCTGACTTGACTCTTGTCACGCTCCCTCAGTTTAATAAGCATTGAGCATAATTATCGCGTCACAAGTCATAAAAACGACCCTGCGACAATAAGGCTCAATTTATCATTTTTGGAACGAGTGAGCTAGACACTTTTTAATATTTTTAGGGAAATTCTCATTTGGCTTTAGAATTTTTTATTTTTCTCTTTCTGTGTCGCAATTTTTCGCAATTTTTTTTAAATTATAAATCCTTAAATTATGTTCTACGATCGATACACAATACTGTCTGTCTAAACATCACCCAAAGTGACTAAGCTCAAAGTAATTAACTAAGTAATGTACTTCTTTGCATTTGATTAAGCCGTGTCAAATAACCACAACAGGGATTTAATATCCCCTTTGTGGTTATTTGACGTTTTAATCGCATGCAAGGGAGTACGTGATAAATGGATTACTCCAAGCGGAAACACCTACAATACTTTACTACACACAGTATTTCTTATTAGTCGGAATGTGAACCACAAATCCGATCAAACGGATAAATACCTGAGAATACCCACTACATTCCATACGAAGCTTTAAATGCTTCATCAATTATTCGCCTTGTACTTGACCTTTGTCTAAATAATGGATGAATATCACACCTTGTTGTTACATAGTTTAGGTTTTGGGTAACACGTGGGATGTTTCGGAAGCTATGAAGTTTTGCCTTTATAAATTGTTTAGGTATTTATATTTTAGAAGGATGGATTTCTTTTACACTTGTTAATTTAATTTATTTAATAAATGCAGTGAAATAGGATAGACTAGTTAACAGCAAGAAAAATATCTTTTATACTTTGAATTGTATTTAGAATGGTTGTGAGCTAAAAATATCTTGTAAATTATTTTAGATTAAGTAATTTATATTTTTCAGAAACAATTGCGTAAAAATAAAGCCATTGGTCACGTGACATTGAACGCAAATCAGAGCATGACAAGTCACGACTTTCAGACGAGTTTCAAATAGTAAATAGAAACAAACTTTATATGTCAGACAAAGTTTCTTTTGCAATACCAATAGACGTACGAAAGGAATGATGTTGAAAGGAACAACACTGATTGGTAGTATGTCCTTCTTGTACAACTCAATTCAAGTTATATTTTGTGAAGTCACATAAAAACCAGGAAATGGAAATTGTCTTCCTAAGCTGCTCAAAGTAGATACTAATACAAATAATTATTTGACTGCATCGATATTTTTTTAATATTTATAAACGTTGGTAATTAAGTCTACTGAATATTGATAACATTCCGACAGATGCAATAAATAAACTTTGTGTGCCAGCAACACTTAAAAAGGAATATTACAATTGTTTTTTCAAAATCTTTCAACTAGCGTATTGCTTTGGATATTCATGATCGAAACCTTACTCCAAAGTTATAGTGTATTCTATCTTATGTACATAAGACAGAATAGAGAGAGTAGAGGTTTCATTCGAGGGCCCTAATTTATTTAAATGTGGTTGGCGATATCTTTTACATTCGAACGGTTACTTTTTATAAAAGGCGTTTTATTGCTTTTGTTCTAGGGTTATGTTAGAGCGTCGGTCCCCGGCGACCGCGTTAGAATAGTTTAAAGATATAATATAATAATAATAATAAAGCCCTTTATTCTGGGATCAGAGATGATGTACGCGATTGCATCATTCGTTATAAAATGTCTCTAATCTCAGTGTGCCTCTTGGCATAGGCCTCCTCTAACAATTTCCACTGTGCTCTGTCCTGAGTTACCCGTCTCCACCTTGGGCCAGCAGTCATGTTTATGTCATCCTCCCATCTTGTACACTGTCTTCCACGGCTTCTCTTCCCATCTTCTTGGGTACCACTCTGAAACTGCCTTACACCATTTTCCTTGTTTGTCACGCATCATATGTCCGGTCCACCTCCACTTTTGTTGGTCGATGCGTAGAACGATATCAGTTAGTTTGGTTTTCATCCTGATTTCAGTATTTCTGACTCTGTCTCGACGTTTTGTCCCTACTATGCTGCGCTCCATTGCTCTTTGGCATTTGGCAAGTTTGTCTCTTAGAGATTTGGTGAGTGCAAAGAGTGAAAGATATAATATACAATAGTCTTATAAAATATATCAGAGTATAATGCGAGTTTGTTTATCATTTAATCAGCCTAGATCCCGAGATAAGTAAAGATCCCTAGAGGCTTTTGCATTACTGTGTAGGTAGTTTACAACTTATGTATGCTGCTACTTAGTAACGATTACATTATGTAGTATTGGAATTAAATAAAATCCACATTTACCACTTAAAATACGTATATTTTTTCAAAATTTTATAAATCAACGGAACACGGATTATAAAAAATAACGAACATACAAAAGTATAAAAAGCACACGAAATTATTAAAAAAAAAACCCGGATTTCTTTTTGTTAGCGGATATAATTAATAATAATAATAATAAAGGTGTCATTATGACAACCGGAAGTCAGCAGTTCAATATTCATTACAGATAATAATTCAAAACGGTATGTTAACAGGAAGTCAAAGCAGTGTTTGTTAGAACATTTGATATTATTAAATTACAATATTTACACAGGCACGCTAGCGTAAGCACGAGTGACTGATTTATGTCAAGACGATGTGTTCTGTATTCTTTGCTTACCGGTTTACACCGAGCTGGTGAATAAATGAATCTTTAATTTATCTAATTTGCGGAGCTTTTTTATTTTTATTCTTTATAAAAATAAAAAAGCGAGTGCGCCTTACAGTAGTCGCATCTGATGTAACATCTGACATCTCACCTTGGTATTAAGCAACATTAAACAGAAAAAGATTATTCAGGTATTCGAATAGTTATTTCTCTATTGCAAAAGTGCTATCTACTTCTATACCAAATAAACAACGTTTTAAGGTATGGCAACATTTCAATCCATAGAGCAAACATTTAAAAAATATACTTTTCTTATCTGTGAGATGGGTTGGCACCGCACGCGCACATTGGTTCCCCGGCGAGCTTCCTGTTACATATTTCTGTCCCTTTTCACTTCCGTCGCTTTTTACGAAATCTCTCCCACAGATTGCAGGAACGATGTTACACATCAAAAAATATAAATAAACATTCTGTAAGTTAACTTGCTAGTGATGTTCAGAGCTAAAAGTTAGAAGATACCACTCCATTGATTCGGTTCTATTCAAATCATAATTTTTTTTTCGAAAATTTCGGAATCGAAATTCAATGAGCAAGAAACTAGAGTTCACACATTGTCATTTTGAACTTACTATCGAATATTTATTTGGAACTAGAAACTTCAATTATATTTTCAATATTCCAAAAATACAGCATGACAAGGACTAGACAAAGTTTATTAGAGCGAAAGTATTTCGATGAATAATAATTAAAACATAAAACCTTTTATTCCCAGAATCTGGATTAGGAAGTTCCAGCAGTATTACCTATTTCAGCTACCCAAGACAATACAAACAACACGTAACATCTAAACATTTCTTCTAACATGAACAGAATCATGTTTATAATCCCAAATTACATCGCAGCCTCTCTTTAGAAGTCACAGGTGTCCGATTGGCGGCCATAACAGTTTTGTTCAAAACCTTTCCAATAAAAAAGGCTCTTGCTCCTGAAAAAGATTCCTAAAGTTTTTATAGAAGATGCTAAAAACGGTCAATGGATATTGACAATACGAGTTATTACGTAGGATAGGTTTTTTTAATTTTTTTGTAAATAGGCAACTGCTCTTTTAGGATTATTAGTTTTATGCCCTATTTTTTTTAATGGAGAGTCCATTAAAAAATAGTACAACAGTTTGGTTAATGGGTCAAAATATAAGTAAAGTCTAAAAATATTTTGATGAATTGGAATTTGTTTATTTATTAAAGAACACCAACAGCATATTATACATTGAACATTGGCTCACAAGAGTATTTAGGAGAAATAGGTATTACTGTTAATATACACACAAATTATGGTTGCACATAACATTTAAAGAAAAAAAAGACATTGTACAGAAGCTGCTTAAAAACTAAAAGCTATTTAACTTCAATAAAATAAAATACAACAGAATACAATTAATAAAGGGCATGAACAAAACACATTATAATTATTCAGATACATAATTCCACTATAACAGAAATCATGTGACTTTATGATGTATTTTTTTTTTCGAATACTACTCAAGGTGTCATGAAATATTTCCTTGTTTTTGTTGAGCATATTGTAGTTCTTATTAGCCGATACTGGTACGACACAATGGAGGACAAAATGGAATGTATAGTTGTACAAAAAAGGTGCATAAAAAAAGCAAAGGTGCGTAGCTAAAATTTGAACTAGCATTTTGGTTTTTAAATACAATTTCACAAAAAAATATCACCTACAGTTAATGAATGAATGAATGTCATTCAAACGCCAAAAGATCCTTCTAGCTAAATCTTCCTCCTTAAATCCTAAATCCTCCTCCTTAAAGCTATGGTTTCCTTGATGAGCGGTGGCCGCACATAACGTGGCTGCACGACACAAGTCTCCTCTCTGTGAGAGAGAGTGGGCCGTAATCCACCACGCGGGCTGAGTGCGGGTTGGTGGATGTCACATGTCTTCGAATTTTTGGTTCTAGGACATGCCGGTTTCCTCAAGATGTCTTCCTTCACCGCTGTGAGAGCAGTGGTGATGAAATAATTTATCAACTACGACCAACAACTGCTACACTTAAGTTGCAGCCATTATCACTGGGACTGCAGTGACGGCTGTCATGAAAATGATGGCAGTGGCAAAGATTTAAATCGTTAGATTTACCCTAGAGCAGAATGCAGGAAGCAAAATGACGCAGTGACTACACTTGATTGTTATGGAAACACTATTTAATACTGTTAAAGGTTCTCTTCTTATTATGGACACTTTGGTGTGAATAAGTACGGCGAGGGTAAATCTAATGATTTAAATCTTTGGGTAGCGGGGTCTTTGGTCAAATACTCGTGAAAATTAGAGATTTAATGGCGGTCGTTATAAAATGACGGAACCGCTTCCTATGAAAACATAGCTTAAGGGGACTTCAGCACCTAAATGCAACTAAACGCAAGTTTTATAATTCTTAAAATTATATGATCTACTGCAGTAAACAATAGCAGAAAAATATATGATATTCTTCAGAATATATGCTACTAACTAGCAAAACTGCTACTACTAGTTCTTTGAAAACATAATACAACTGATTTGATACGATAGAAAAAATGAAGCTACTTCTAAAAAAACCTTTTAACGATTAAAAAACCATACCATAACCATATACGTACAATCATGCTGATTTTTTGTCAGATTATTCTACAAGCAATATATTAACGTTATAGCGTTTTAATTTTTACAAAAAATCTATTGATTGGTCTACAATCAATAGAGTTTTTGTAAATAAGTAATGGCTTCATATTTTGCAATAAATTATCACCGTTGAGTTATCGCGCTTCTCTCTCTTTAGGTCCTGTAGTCCCCTTAAGGTAGAGTCTGGCCACGCTAATTCTGCCATGGAATAAATGGGCAACCTCAAAAAATCATCATTACCTGCCTTTTCCCAACTATGTTGGGGTCGGCTTCCAGTCTAACCGGATGTAGCTGAATACCAGTATTTTACATAGAGCGACTGCCTATCTAACCTCCACAACCCAGTTACTGGGTAATACGATAACCTTGGTAAGAGTGGTTGTCTTTCGGGCGACCCGTAACGACTGTGAAAGATCCACGAATGACAGCGGCTTTATGTGCTTTTCAAGGCACGGTATGTAAAGATGGTCACCCATCCACAAACCAACAGCTTAAACCTGAACGATCGACCTGTGCGGCTGTTATTACTTAGCCACAGGCCCCTAAAAACGCATAACATTAATTCCCTCAATTTAAATGACCCATAAAAAGTTTCATATACGTATGGTATACTAAAATTTGAGGTTTACGTAGATCTAATGATTTTGATAATTTGCTTTTTGTATATTAGATTATTTATCTAAAAACCTTTTTCCGAATAATCATACGTCTATTCCTGTTGTTTACAAGAAATTCGTGTCAAATTACAACATAATGAAGCAAAACAACAAACTTTGTGGTTATGCGGGAATCATTCACTGTGAAACTACTATAGACGTAAACAGACAGTAAATTGTAACAAGTACTTATTATTTGTGAATTCCTGCTGGAATAAGTGAGTAATCTTCAAGCTGTATATAAACAAAATATGCTATAAAAAAACAAAACAAAAAGCAACTAGTATCAAATTCTTTTTCCGTAGTACAGACGGGTTTGCCATCTATAGATTTTCAAATTCCACCAGTTTTTAATTTGTGCAGAGTTAGCGTGGCCAGACTCTACCTCACTACAAAGCTACAAGGTTCTTTTGGCACGTGACTACAATGGCAACTACCGCCATCTTGTTTTGTCTATAGATACAATTTCGGAGATAATTTTCCGTGTACAATATCTCCGAATTGTAATATAAAAAATATTTATAATAGTAACATCAACAATGAAAAACAGTATTATCCGTTGCAAGGTTTCTTACAAGCAGTATTTTAACAATGTTAATTAAAGAACATTTTTAAGCCAATCCTACTTTTCTATTCCCCGAATTCTTATAGCGCGCCGTAATTCTCCCATTTCCATATTTTATTAAGATATTTTGTTAAGAAAGATTATCAGAGCCGAGCCGGAATTAAGAGAAAATTAATTTAGTGTAAGTAATACTAGAAAAGCAGGATTTATGTCGCTATAAGAAATCATTTTAGAATAATCCGTACTTTTTCTAATGATATTACTGGTTGGCGGAAGCTGATTAAAAAATAGTTCGTCTTAGAATATCTTATGACCCAATGATTATTCATAAAAAAAAAACCAGCCAAGTGCGTGTCGGACCACGCACAATGAAGGGTTCTGTAGTTGGGATGAATTTATCCCAAGAACAAACTTAACATTGTAGTTGAAAATCATGTTTATACATTCCAACTACAAATGTAAGTTTGTACACAGAATATTGAGAGATTTATTATGTTATTTTAAGACCATAAACTTCTTATAGACTTTTCTGTAGTCTATAGATATAGTACTATTTTCTGTATTTTTTCATATTAGGCTCAATAGTTTCGGAGACAAGGGGGGCGGGGGGGTAATAATGGTCAATTTTCGTCTACTTTTTTAAATAACTTAAAAAAAAATAAAAATAAAATCTATTTGAGACCCTGACAGTTAAGCCCTTTCATAAGTCACACGGTACACTTTGCAAAACTTTTATTTTAATTTTCTTATTTGGCTTCTAAAAGTGACCCACATATTCAAAATTCATTTATTTACGTTACACGTCCGTACCGTGCTTCGGTCACAGAAATTCATATTATATGTACCAAATTTCAACTTAATCGGTCCATTAGATTCGGAGCTAATTGGCTGCGACAGACGGATAGACAGACAGACGAGCAGACAGACACACGAGTGATCCTTTATGGGCTCCGTTTTTCCTTTGAGGTACGGAACTCTAAAAATATACTCGAAACGACCATAGTAAAATATTATAATCATAAAAACCGTTGTGCGCTTACATGCAAACGGCTTCTAGTAGGTCGTTTGAAGGCTTAAGAGGGCTGTTTCGTTTTGTCACCTCACTCGCCCACACGTGATCAAACTTTTAAGAATGTGAAATGGAAAGATGCTTTTTTGAAAAATGTAATCAATTAGCGAACTAGTAAATATTATTAATTTAATAGGTAATTATTAAAAACACATTTTTATTGTGTCATTTATTTCAAAAACATCAAAAACCGATCATAAAACTTTTTGAGCCGATTTCATTACATATCACAATAGAAATTTATCTTTTTAATATTAATGTTATTTACTAGTTCGCTAATTGATTACATTTTTCAAAAAGGCATCCTTTCATTTAATAATCTTGAAAATTTGGTCCTGTGTGAGCGAGAGAGGTGACAAAACAAAACAGCCCTCTTAATGATTAAATGACACTAAGTGGAGCACTAAGTGTCATTTAATGACACTAAGTGCTCCTCATTGATATTAAGGTTAAGATAAATTCTTCTTCATAGAATTTTGCTTTGTGTCCGTTCTTGAATCACATAGTTCAGTGTAGAATGTTAAAACAATTAGGTTATTACTTTATCAAGACAAACATTAAACAATAGTTCAAAACGTAAAACTGGTGGATGCCAAGCTTCACAGCTTGACTCATCGCCGCAAGGTTGCCTGCTTGTCGGTCTTCTACAGATTGTACTTCGGTGAGTGTGTACAAGAACTCCAACGACCTGATTCCACCGGCCCCCTTCTACCATCGGACATATAGACGCACTGCCAGTTACCTTCCCTACCTGGTTGATATTCCACCAATTCGCACTAAGCGCTTCCAAATGTCTTTTATAATGCGCACAGCAAACGAGTGGAATTCACTACCTGCGTCAGTGTTGCCGAGCGCATACAACCCTAATCTCTTCAAAGTGAGAGTGAACAGGCTTCTTCTGGGTAAGCTCACTCCATCGTCGACTTTGTCTCTGTCACCTCGGACCTAGACTAGAGTCAAGACCAAACCCATCTCAAATTAAAAAAAAACACGAGCATAATACGGGTGTTGATGGGGTTGCCCTGGTACTGCAGCGCATCAGGGATGTTCGCTAAAGCTCACGTGGACTGTTTTTACACCGTGATGCGGAAGCGGTGCGCATACTTGATCCGTGGGGGTCTATGATAGCGAGCAGGCTTGATTGTGCGTTTGTGAACCACTGCTGCAGGTATTCGGCTGGGCCTGTCACCGTGCAGCAATGATGTAACAATCTGTTTTCTGTTTTTGGTTTTGTTTTTGTGAGTGTATTACTAACATAGTTTGTAAGTATATTGTTACTAACACTATGAGTCTTGTTGCTTGAAATAAAATTATTATTATTATTATTATAATCACGGTATTTTCTCATTACAACAGCATAAATAAAATTAAGTTGGTGTCGTGGACAAAACATAAAGTGTTCATTCAAATATTGTACGTAAAACTAAGCAAAAGGATGTTTATGCAGCAGGCGAAACCCATTACCCGATTTAGCCTGAATACAGGCTAAATATTATAATAACCCCACCGCTGTATCTCTACGTTGACGTCGTGGTGGGGCTTGCGCGCTTCAAACTTTAGGTCTGTGCCGGTAGAGTTTACTTTGCCGGAACGGGTCTAGGATGAGGAGCCAGACCAAGAGAGATACAGAAACCCGCAGGGCAGCATGTGGCGAGCTGTTGGGCAGTAGCGACCCCACGGACCCCCTATCTCCCGAGAGAAATCTTGTCCTCATCTCTAGCTTGCCTTTATTGGCCGGCTGGAGTGAACACTGACGAGGAACAGAGCTCCCACCTCTTTCTTGCCTTTATTGGCCGGATTGAGTGGAGATTCGCAAGAGCAAACGTGCTCGGAGGAAGGAAGTATTCCAGTAAGGTGCTGGTAGGGATCTTGACCGTACTTCCGGGATTGTCCTGATAGCCGTGGAATACCTCTCCACTCCTCAAGCATCTCAGGAAGTGTTGCCCCCTTGTCGCTATATGCTAGCGGCCGTTTCCGGGGGCCCATTATTGAGTGTGCAAGTCACCCCCTGCCATTTTATCCGTGTATAATATATAACATTGGTCAGGCAGGGGACATAGTTCTTCCATAGTTCAAGTTACCCGATCCACTTTAGCTACCCAGACCCATAGCCCAATATATTTTGTTTCCACACACAACAATAGTCCTGCACCAACCGGGGGTTGTCCTTGGGTGCACTTGCATAGTGCATACAGGGATAATCGTCGGTTGGTGCCTCCTTATCATTTAAAATTATTTAAGGGGCCTCTGCGAGTTGGCTTCGGCTCCTTGTACGCCTTCCAAAGGTCCGGGACCCCAGGGTCCCGAGAAATGTAAAAAAAAAAATAATAATAATATCCTGGGACATTTTCACACACGGTCATCTGATCCCAAACTAAGCAGAGCTTGTACTATGGAAACCAGGTAACTGATATACTACATATAATACTTTTTTTTTTTTTTTTTGTAAATACATACTTATATAGATAATTACACCCAGACTCAGAACAAACAGACATGTTCATGCACACAAATGTTTGTTCTGGATGGGAATCGAACCCACGACCTGCGACATGATAGGCGGTATCTTAACCAACCACGCCAACTGGCCTGTCCATATTGCATTTAAAACTTAGCTTATTATGTGATTAACCACTACCAACTGGTGTCCAGTGTCTAGGTGGCGTTATCTGATGCTTATGCCATTAATTTGCTAATTTTACTATGTGAGTGAGCATGAATTTGCTATGTTTTGGGATTAGTCATGATAAATTTAAGTGTATTTTAAAGGTCATTTAAAAACCTACTTCGTATAATTAGGGTTCCGTACCAAAATGGTAAAAAAGAAACCTTATGGTGCGACTCAGTTTGTCTGTTTATCCGTCTGTCATAGCTGGATATCTCAAGAACTACTAATGCTATCAACTTGAATTTTGGAATGGTTTTTGATGACGTTTGCCCAACTATTTTACAAATAAGAAAGATTTTTTTTTCTTGCAACTGGAGCTGAATGGTGGTTTTAAAAATCCGAAGTCGGGCTACTAGGGCATGTGGCATATATATGAAAGAGCGCTGTTTGCACATTGTCAAACATTTTTTTTTTTTGTTTAGGCCGCATAGTTTTCGGTTTTTGACGAAAAACGTAAAAAAAATACTATTCCTCCGCCCCCCCCCCCCCTTATCTCTTATCTTATTCTATGTGAAAAATTACAGGAAAAATAAAACGTATATACTATTCATTAAATTATTTTAAATGTACTGTGTGAACAATTGTTAGCTAGCCTAAATAAATAAATAAATGTCTCAAATAGCACACTTTTTTAAATATACGATGGTACGGAACCCTCGGTGCTCGAGTCTGACTCGCTCTTGACCGGTTTTTATTTTATTTTATTTTTGAAGTTTATTTTACTACTGAACTGAGGCTGATCTTTCAATAACTGAACGTTTACTATGGTGTTCAAGCTCTTCTCGTTTAGCATGAGAGTCATTCACCGCTACGTTTAGGGCTCATTCATATTATTTTAACGCTCACTGTTGCCTGCGACTTCGTCTGTAATCCAGTATGAATAGTAGCCTATGTCTTTCTCCAGTTCATGGTCTACCCATGTGCCAAATTTCATCCAAATCCGTTCAGCGGTTTTAGCGTGAAAGCGTAATCAACAAACAAACACACTTTCGCATTTAATATTAATTAGGATAGTTAGGAGGAAGAAAAACAGGTCTATCGAATACTCCAGACACACAACATGTTTTACGTACAGACGCCAGCAGGTCAACCTACCCGAAACTGTCAGATTTTCCCAATCAACTTTGAACCTAATGATTTAGCAATAAAGTCGAAAATCTATTAAAGAAATCTGACAGATTGTAGTAGCTTGATGTGCTGGCATCTGTACATAAATAAAAAGAAAAAAACTAACACACTAATACAATATCTATAATAATATTTAAATTCAATCATGATTTGAAAGACAGGTGGCGCCATCTATTGTCATAAGAACGTTATTGTTCTTTTCCTAGGGAACACTACTTATTTTTGGGATAAAATGTACCCCATGTCCGTGTCTGTACACTTGACAACGTATATGCAAAATTTCAGCATGATCGGTTCAGTGGTTTAGGCGTGAAAAGGTAACAAACAAACAAACAAACAAACTTACTTTCGCATTTATAATATTAGGATGACATAATATTACGCCAGTTTCCCCGAAGGGTTAGGTAGAAATGTACCTAGACATTATATACACCCACATTTCACCAGTTATGTTTAATTCCCATTTAATAGAGGGCGAGCTTATTGCTATCAACCGTGCTCAAATCCAGACTCCGTGCTGTTAAAGGGATAAATTCCTGATGGAAAACCCAATAACACTTTGTTTGACATGGGAATCGAACCCCGGACCTCATGCTCAGCGGTGGCGCTGATAACAGTCGATATTAATTTATTAACAAATTATGTACTACGTTAACAAACAGTGTTAATGCCTGAGTTTTGGATGCAACTTAGAATATAATGCTCTTCTGCCTATGTTTTCGTTTAAAGTAGTTGTTGTGCTTTACTAGGAGTATTCCAGTATGCTTACACCTGTCTTGTTACTTACAAGAAGTAACTTATTCATGGCGAGCTAACATTATTAATGCTGTATTAAACTGCATATCGACATATTCTCCTTGATTATTCATGTGGGCCCTTTGTTGCTAAACGTATTGTAAGCTTGACTACGTTTGTGTGCTAATTATAATATATGGATCGAAACTGCATCTCGATCTGACTATATTAATAAGAAAGTCACTTCATCAAAAGAAATAATGCCAATGAAAAAATTCACATCCACTACAAAAGTTTAAGAATAATGACGAGTAGCGTATCATCAAAGTCAAATATATTAAATATGTGCTACGACGACGTAGCTACATATGAATGTGACGTCATCTTATGAGCTACGCCGTAGCTTCGTAGCAGAATATTCCTTTCCGCACAATATTTTCGTAGTTACCCTACAACTTCGAAATTAGTTTGTGTCGAACATCTGATTGTCGGACACTCGTTCGGGTCAGTTCAGTCCCGAGCTAATTAGCGGCGAACAAACATCATTAGCGTTGCACTGTACTGCAGAATACACGCTAAACTCTATTCCCTAGTGTAGGGGACGGGTGTTTGGGAATACATAATGTAACGCTCTATTTAGTGTTAAATCTGTATAGCAGACGAAGGTCATGTTCAGAAACGTTTATTGCTTGGTTATAACAAATTAAACTGTGCGCAAGTGCTTGTCTAGTTCATCTGCCTAGCCTTTTCCCAACAATGTTAGGGTCGGCTTCAAATCTAACCGAATGCGGCTGAATACCAGTATTTTCATAATGCAATATACCCCTTGATAAAACTGCTTGTCAGACTTTCGGGTTTCTAACGACCCGATACAACTTTCAAAGATCCACGAATTACAGCCGGGATCAACGGCTTAACATACGTTCCGAGACACGGAGCGGTCTTGGTATGTAAATATGGCCACCTATGCACAGACCAACCGCGGCAAGCGTACCTGATCGACACGTGAGGCTGATATTACTTTCCTCGCGCACGTGTGGAAGTGGCGCGAGGAGGCGAAACGCCGGGGCGTAACTCCGCTGCCGCGAGAAATCGCGGTACAGCGGACAGAGCTCCGGCGGGATCTCATGGCGACATGGAGAGTGCGACTGTCGCAGCCCAGCGCTGGGCACGCCACAATTGCGGCGATAAGTTCCCTCTTTGAGGAGTGGTTAGAGAGGCGCCACGGCGTCCTCACCTTCCGCCTGACGCAGGTCCTCACCGGACACGGTTGTTTCGGGAGGTTCCTGTTTCGCATAAGGCGGGAGGAAACGCCCGGGTGTCACCATTGTGTGGATCGCCCAGAGGACACGGTGGAGCATACAGTGGAGGTCTGGCCGGCTTGGGCAGACCACCGCCGTGTTCTCACGGAGGCGATCGGCGGCGGCGATCTCTCGCGTCCGAGCCTAGTCCAGGCCATGGTGCGGAGCGAGAGTGCATGGGAGGCCGTCACCTCCTTCTGCGAAGCGGTAATGCTCGCGAAGGAGGAGGCGGAACGCGTGAGGGAGAGGCAGCCTCACGCCCTCAGTCGCCGCAGGAGACGTCCTGGGCGGCGGGAATCGATAGCCGATTCCCGGCCACCGTAGGCGCGGGCTTGCGGACGGTGAGTAGTGGGTAGCTCGCCGTCCGGTGAGGACCAGGCCCGGGTCGACGGCGCGTTGTGTTCCACGCGCGCCTCAAAGAGAGGTCAGCAAAAGATGGGGTCCAATAGGGCCGATGCCACTGGGGTCGCGGGTTGTTTGAAAAAGATACCGTGGCCCTGGCATAGGCAACTGAAGGAACACGGGTGGGTTTTAGTCAGTAAAAGTCTGACACGCCCTTCCGCTCCACCCAGAGCGGGAGAAGATATTTGATGATTACCCATCCACAAAAAAAAAAAGGCTGATATTACTTAGCCACAAGCCCTTCACTATTCGACTAGTTACGACACTTATAGTAGGAACGTCTGAGATCGCTACCAACTTTGCTCACTAGCTATTTTTTTCATCAATGGCATGAACTATCTTAGTGCAGCTGGTGAGAAAAAAATGTTCAATCCTATTTTCTTACTGTCGGATTGATACAACAATAGATGATTAACTAAAGGCCTTTTAGAGAAGCGCATGACAGATTATTTGGGGAAGGTTTATGTCTAACAGTGCACGTCTCTCGGCTAAATGATAATGATGAGATTTTACTGGTGAAAAAAAAAAACCGGCCAAATGCGTATCGCGCCACGCACAATGAAGGGTTCCGCAGTTGGAATAAATTTATCCCAAGAACAAACTTAACATTGTAGTTGAAAAACATGTTCTGCCATACATTCCAACTGCAAATATAAGTTTGTACGCACAATATTGAGAGATTTACTGTTATTTTAAGACCACAGACTTCTTATAGGTTTGCCTGTAATCTATATGCTTAGAACTGTTTTCTGTAATTTGTTTTCAAAATGTTAGGTTAAGCAGTTTCGGAGATAAAGTGGGCGAATTGTCAATTTTCGTCTATTTTTTTAAAAATAATTATTGAAATAAACGTTTTTAAAGTTATTTACTTTAAAAACTTTTATTTTAAAATTATAGAAAAAATATATTTCAGACCCTCACTGTAAGCCCTTTCATTTGATTTGTCACACGGTACAGTTTGAAAAACTTTCTTTTTTATTTTCTTATTTGCCCCCCAAAATTGACCCCCATATTCAAAATTCATTTATTTACGTTACACGTCCGTGTTTGAGTCACAGAAGTTCATATGTATACCCCAATTCAACTTAATCGGTCCATTAGATTCGGAGCAAATTGGCTGTGACAGACGGACAGACAGACAGACACATGAGTGATCCTATAAGGGTTCCTTTTTACTTTTGAGGTACGTAACCCTAAAAACTGTCATTTTTAAGCTTCGAAGACCCATAGCTTGTTAGAAATTACACGTACGATAATAAAAACCATTACAATAACAGGAAGTACTATCAAGCCCCATGGCTAAAATATACCAACACAAAATGTCTAGGTCAACACAAAAAGTCGACTCAAAACTTGTTATAATATCACCGTAACAGCTTCATAAAAGTTTTACCTCTACACTCACCTCCTTTATAAAAGAAGGGATCTAAACACAGATGCATTTATTGGAGCATCGTTGACGTTCATATGGGGATGTAGTACACGTACCGACGTAACTCATACGACGTCAGGTGGCGCGTAGAATAGCTTGTTCTCTGTCCTTTAGTATTTATTGTGGAATTCAGCTGATTGTCGCTGAGTTTGCTATTTTCTCATTTTACTGGTCTTTGTGTCGAAACTTGTATACGTTTGTTTACAATTGCTTAAATTTGTCTATGTAAATAGTACAACTGTTTTTAGGGTTCCATGCCTCAAAAAGAAAAAAACGGCACGCTTGTAGGATCACTCATGTGTATGTCTGTCTGTCTGTTCGTCTGTCACAGTCAATTTGCTCCGAATTTAATGGACCGATTAAGTTGCAATTTGGTACACGTATGTATTTCTGTGACCCAAACACGGACGTGTAGATAATATAAATGAATGAATTTTGAATATGGTGGTAAATTTTGAGGACAAATAAGAAAATAAAAATAAAAGTTTTGCAAACTGTAACGTGCGAATCAAATCAAATATATATTTTTTTATAATTTTAAAATAACCTGTTTTAAAGTTTTTTAAAGAAAATAGACGACAATTGACCATCCCCCCCCCCCCCTTTATCTCCGAAACTACTGAGCATAAAATTAAAAAAAAAATACGGAAAATACTTATATACCTATAGATTACAAAAAAAAACTTATAAGAAGTCGATGGTCTTAAAATAACATGGTAAATATCTCAATATTGTGCGTACAAACTCACATTTGCAGTTGGAATGTATGGGAGAACATGTTTTTCAACTACAGTGTTAAGTTTGTTCTTGGTATAAATTCATCCCAACTGCGGAACCCTTCATTGTGTGTGGTCCGACGCGCACTTGACCGGTTTAACCTTCTATGCATGGACTTATTTTTTTTTAAATTATACACAGTCATTGTTTACAGACACTTTTTTTTTATAATTTCTCGACTTCCTTCAAATAATTAGATACAACCGTGAACCAAAATCTATCTAGAACATTAGAGATAGAGAACGTACGTCCAAATTAGAACAAAAAATAAATTTAAAACATTAAGAAAACAGCCAAGGAACTCGAAACGTAGGAACTGTTTGAAATTCAACCGGCACTATTAGACCCGAGGCTCCGACCACGCTTGCCAAGAATTCCCCCGCCAAAACGACTATTGCACTGAACAGGCGAAATCAAGGAAACGTACAAATCCTAGTATAAAGTAAAAAGGAGATTTTTCCGTTGAAACATTTTTTCCCTTTTCCCAGTAAAAAGGCTTAAGTTCAGAAACTGTTTTACATAAAAGCCGGGAATATGCAATGCATTTTTATATGGAAGTAAGAAAACCAACTTGCGGATCGTATAATACAATGTAACCAACATTGCAGTGGGTAGAATAAGATTAAAACTTAGATACCGCCTCTTTATTAACGTTTAGTCCGGACTTAGTTTCGTCTTTGTGAGGTTTTTTACAAGTTAAACATGCGACTGTAGTTTTGAGGAATATTTTGCTACCAGTAACTTGTGAAAAGCAAACTTTTTGTCACTTCTGTTCACATTCTCATGCAATTATATTACCAGGCAAGTAACGGCAGAAGTAACATGAGACTGCACAGTGAAACATTATACCTACTGTAACAACTTTTATGATACATATCGTATTTGGTTTATCTTTTGTTGAACGTCATTCTCTATTTAATAAAAAAATATTATTTATTTATATTTATTCAATTACATAATTATAATACTTTATTTTAGACCAGAAAATACGTAGCAAAAAAATAAATTTACACTACAAAACATTAAATGGGTGGCCTTGTCGCTTTCTGCAATCTCTTCCAGGCAAGCTTGGAATGGACAGTTATTGCGTGGCCATAAAAGTGGGGTTGTCATTGGTGCAAAATGATAAGTATATAGATACAATATACTATAATAGATAAATAGATATAACAATACTGTTTTTGGCTGGCTTCAAACGCAGAATTACGAGGACACTGAAAATCTCCTACAAATATAATTCAACTCTGCACTTCTCTTCGGTATACACGTGCACATACACACGCGCGCACACACACACACACAGACACACACAAACACACACACACACACACACACACACACACATACACCTACACACACACACACACACACACAGACACAGAAACGGGCGACTACTTCTAAATTGTAACAATTTCGTATTTAATTAGAGAATGCTGGTACCCATAACACAAGTTAAATCTTTTACTTGGGTACCAGAGTTCATACAAACACTTGTGTTAAATTGACATTAATAGTCTTATGTTTAAGTTCTAATGTGTATTTTTTTCATGATCCACGCTTTTCTTTTTTTTATAAATGTTTGTCTGTATATGCCCATTAAGTTCAATAAAATATATTATTATTATTAATACATAAATACTAATATGATGTAAATAAGCGACAAAAGTAAATGACTACTACTATTACGAGAATAAGATCACAACAGCGTTTTATTTGTGAGCTTTCAATTCATTTTAACGTTACTGTAAAAATTTGTTAGATAAATATATTCCATCTAGATCAGCGTTTTCTAGAATTCATTATTGGTATACTTTCATATTCCTGTATAAACAATTTCAAGTTCATAAGTTCAAAGAGGACTGAGAGTTCATTTTGAATGTCATACAAAATACAACAGTAACCAGATCATTTTTTTATTATTCATTATTATATTTTTTTAATCAAGCTTGTATTATTCTAGATATCATCTAGGACCAGAGTCCTTGTCGAATCAAACTCGATGATTTTGCGTCTTTTTTAGTGAGTTCCAGTGCCCACCCTCCGGCTCCATCATCAGATCAGCTCGATGGTACCAATATATTACATTGTCACCGATATTACATACGTATGCCAAATTTCAGCACAATCGAACACTGGGAAATGGGTCAAATATAATAAAATTTTCTAAAGGACAATTTACATACGAAGCTTGCAAGTTAATATAAAAAAACTTGTAATAAGAAAATTATGCTTCAGATGTCGTAAGAGTATAGTCGTGAAATGGTAGTTTTTAATAGGCTAATAATATAATATAATAATATAATAACTAAGCAGAGCTAACATTCTTAAAAATTTGGTCAGGTGTGAGCGAAAGAGGTGACAAACGGCGACAGCCCTCTTAAAGTTGAGTTTTGTAAAAGGTAATTATTATTTTAAATAAAAAATCACATTTGTAAGACAAGTGATTTACCAATATTATCGTCACTAAGCCCTAAAAATATCAGCGGTAATTAACAAATATACGCTAGCGAGTCCGAGCGACGAGTGTATGGGACTACAGGTCGATGGCTATACTCACCTTAAACACCACATAATTTTAATAATTTTCTCCAAGTCTCTGTTTCGCTACTAACATAAATACATAAAATTAAATTAAAATTGAGTTGCGTTTGATACTCCGGCTTTAACTTTATAATGTAATTTGAGCAAGCAAAATTTTCAGAGAATTAGTCGGTTGGACGGATAATCACTAAACCCATTTTGGTTTTACCTTCAATATATTAAAGGACATTTCCGAAACATTAGCCATATAACTATGAGAACCCGAGCAGAAAATTCGTCCAAAGCGATAATGATTTCTAAACTAAGCGAATTATCGAACACATGGTACCTTTCTAATTAAAAACTCATTTCATCCGCCATTTAATTTTAACTTATCAAATTAACAGTCTTAATTGAGCGTAATTGTTATACTTTTCCAATTCGCGTTTTATTCTTTCCCAAATTGTCGATTTCGAGGTCTGTCGTAATAATTTGATAGGTATTTATAGCTCCACAAACTTATCTGGCCCGGTGGCCAAAAGTGGAACTAACGACGCCATTATTATAATTGCATCGTTAGTTCCTCTTTCAATGTCAATCTGCCTGCCATTCGCTGACATATCCGCCATTGGTGGTTTGCTCCATGTGTTTAGTTTTTGTTTAGTGTTTATAGCTGGTGAAAAATGCCGAAAGCTTTAAAAAGTGATGCGAGGAACGTTATATTACAATGTAATATCACGTTCCTCTATGCATGCGTAGCATATACGCGTAGCGTATTTGCGTTCGTATACGCACGCATAGCTGCCGCCACAGGTTAGTGTTCTCAGCTTTTGAAAATAAATTCCACGAAAACACTATTTCGCACGTGAATAAGAATAGATGTATAATTTTTTTTTTTTATTGGTCGTTAATGATAAATGATTTTATTTCTGTAAGTAGGTTTGTACAAACACTTTTACACGTCAATCATGTTTTTTTTTTAAACTAGATGAGGTCGGCGTTTCCTATCTGACTACTCTAAGAAGAAAGGCCGAAACAAACTCAGAGATCACAGTCTCTTATAAAGTCCAGACATAATCTTGGTCAGTTTATGGGAAGACTATGTAGATCGTGTCTGAAATGGTCTTTTGAGGAAAGAACCACACAGTTACTTTTGTTGGGGAGCGATTTGTTAGAAAACTTATGAAGGAAAAGAATAAGCAGATGAAACTAGAACAAAAGTTTCCACGCCAGGAAAAAAAAGGAAAAGGACAACAGGTAAAATTGAAGTGGATGATTTCGATCTCGGTGTCATAAGATGAAACATTTGTGAATGTGACACTATGCGGAAAGAAATTCCCATAATACCAAAGTTATTAAATGTGCTCCAAGACATTAATTTTGAAGGGAGTCGAGAAACTCTTCGGAAAATACTCCATAAAATTGGATTTCGTTACAAGAAAACAAAATCGAACAGAAAAATTCTAATAGAAGGAAATGATATTTCAAAATGGAGAGCAAATTATCTTCAAAAAATTAAAGAGAATGAACGAGAAGAACCAGTCATATTTATGAACGCATCTTATACAGCTGGACGCTGTTGGCAGAGTGATAAAGTTAACGGTGTGAAATGCCTAATTTAATTGCAGAAGTTTCAATAAGATAACAGTGAATGGATGGCAAAAGCACTGCAATCACGTAAAAATATTTGAAAACAAGTATAGAAGTAGGGATGCATACTTAGACGAGCCTTTCGTCATTAATTTGGCCAGTCACAATGAAAGCGAAAGTAGTGACTCTGATGATGAAGTGACTGATGAATCAAATAACTCCGGTCGTTTAGAAATAACTGGAGTATTCCCGTAAGAGAACACTTGCCATACATTTTGTGTAGATGATCATAATTATTGTGTTAAAATATAAATATTTTCGAGAAATATGTTTACTTTTTTTAGGTACCTGATTAAGGGCCCCTTTTTCGAAATTTACGTTTCTAGATCGAGTTGTTTTCAGAGAAATCATCATATTTAAATCCGTAAAAAAATATATAGTACAGATACATCTTTGATCTAGTGACTTTTTTGGTTAAAAACACATTATTTAACATTTCGCTTGATAAAAAAAAAATCTGAAGTAAAGTCGATTTTGAAAGTATTTTAAGTTTTATGAGACTTGGGAGAACGCAACTTTTATGAAAATTTAACATTTCATTTACTAATCGGGTTTGACAGGGATATTTTTGGATAAATTTAAAATACGGCACTTTATTTTTTTTTAATTAAATAAATACGTGAAAAACGGCTCGCGCGCACCGCGCCAGTGTCCTGCCGGACGTCATCGAGGGAGGACCTATGCAATTTTTGCTCGCGACCACATTATCGTCGCCGCAAGAAAAAAAGTGTATCTGTAATGACTAATCTACACAGACTAGCCAAGTCAGTATGACTGAAATTCTACATAGTCATACTGACTTTAAAGGAAACATTCACCTTTACAAGGTGCATTCAAGGAGGTGTACCTATTAAAATTTGTGTTTTGTTTTTATTATTACAATTTATTATATAATATTTTAGAGGAGACTCGCGCCCAGGATTGAGGAATATATCGGTCGATGAAAATGAACCTGCATCTAGCACACGACCACTTTTTATTGAATTTAAATATTTATGCTAGTGCTAGTATATTTTATTTTTTAACCGACTCCAAAAAGGTGGAGGTTCTCAATTCGTCTGTATTTTTTAACGACTTCAAAAAAAGGAGTTACTCGTATCAATTCGATACGTACATATGTAATATTACTGGATCTGCGATCATCTCACATATGATGATCTATTAGGGCTTCCAAGCAAATATACAAAATTTTATAGATGTATGTTTGTATGTATGTACTACATGATTCTACTACATGATTATTTCTAAAGGTCTGATGATAACCAGGTAAGTGCTTATTGGTCCTCAGTAATGGAAATAGTTAAGATGACCTGGCTTTCAAAATTTATCTAATTGAGCTCGGGTGCTACTACATGATACTTTCTGAAGGTCTGGTAAGTGCTTATTGGTCCTAAGTAATGGAAATAGTTAGAATGGCCTAGCTTTCAAAATTTATCTAATTGAGCACGGGTGCTACTACATGATACTTTCTGAAGGTCTGATGATGACCAGGTAAGTGCTTATTGGTCCTCAGTAATGGAAATAGTTAGGATAGCCTAGCTTTCAACATTTGTCTAATTGAACACGGGTGCTACTACATGATACTTTCTGAAGGTCTGATGATGACCAGGTAAGTACTTATTGGTCCTCAGTAATGGAAATAGTTAGGATAGCCTAGCTTTCAACATTTGTCTAATTGAACACGGGTGCTACTACATGATACTTTCTGAAGGTCTGATGATGACCAGGTAAGTGCTTATTGGTCCTCAGTAATGGAAATAGTTAGGATAGCCTAGCTTTCAACATTTGTCTAATTGAACACGGGTGCTACTACATGATACTTTCTGAAGGTCTGATGATGACCAGGTAAGTACTTATTGGTCCTCAGTAATGGAAATAGTTAGGATAGCCTAGCTTTCAACATTTGTCTAATTGAACACGGGTGCTACTACATGATACTTTCTGAAGGTCTGATGATGACCAGGTAAGTGCTTATTGGTCCTCAGTAATGGAAATAGTTAGGATAGCCTAGCTTTCAACATTTGTCTAATTGAACACGGGTGCTACTACATGATACTTTCTGAAGGTCTGATGATGACCAGGTAAGTACTTATTGGTCCTCAGTAATGGAAATAGTTAGGATAGCCTAGCTTTCAACATTTGTCTAATTGAACACGGGTGCTACTACATGATACTTTCTGAAGGTCTGATGATGACCAGGTAAGTGCTTATTGGTCCTCAGTAATGGAAATAGTTATGATAGCCTAGCTTTCAACATTTGTCTAATTGAACACGGGTGCTACTACATGATACTTTCTGAAGGTCTGATGATGACCAGGTAAGTACTTATCGGTTCTCCATAACGAAAGTAGTTAGGATGACCCACCTTTCAACATTTATCTAATTGAGTACGGATGCTACTACTAGATACTTTCTGAAGGTCTGATGATGACCAGGTAAGTACTTATCGGTTCTCAGGAACGGAAATAGTTAGGATGACCGAGCTTTCAACATTTATCTAATTGAGCACGGGTGCTACTACATGATACTTTCTGAAGGTCTGATGATGACCAGGTCAGTGCTTATTGGTCCTCAGTAATGTAAATAGTTATGATAGCCTAGCTTTCAACATTTGTCTAATTGAACACGGGTGCTACTACATGATACTTTCTGAAGGTCTGATGATGACCAGGTAAGTACTTATCGGTTCTCCATAACGAAAGTAGTTAGGATGACCCACCTTTCAACATTTATCTAATTGAGTACGGATGCTACTACTAGATACTTTCTGAAGGTCTGATGATGACCAGGTAAGTGCTTATTGGTCCTCAGTAATGGAAATAGTTAGGATAGCCTAGCTTTCAACATTTGTCTAATTGAACACGGGTGCTACTACATGATACTTTCTGAAGGTCTGATGATGACCAGGTAAGTACTTATTGGTCCTCAGTAATGGAAATAGTTAGGATAGCCTAGCTTTCAACATTTGTCTAATTGAACACGGGTGCTACTACATGATACTTTCTGAAGGTCTGATGATGACCAGGTAAGTGCTTATTGGTCCTCAGTAATGGAAATAGTTAGGATAGCCTAGCTTTCAACATTTGTCTAATTGAACACGGGTGCTACTACATGATACTTTCTGAAGGTCTGATGATGACCAGGTAAGTACTTATTGGTCCTCAGTAATGGAAATAGTTAGGATAGCCTAGCTTTCAACATTTGTCTAATTGAACACGGGTGCTACTACATGATACTTTCTGAAGGTCTGATGATGACCAGGTAAGTGCTTATTGGTCCTCAGTAATGGAAATAGTTAGGATAGCCTAGCTTTCAACATTTGTCTAATTGAACACGGGTGCTACTACATGATACTTTCTGAAGGTCTGATGATGACCAGGTAAGTACTTATTGGTCCTCAGTAATGGAAATAGTTAGGATAGCCTAGCTTTCAACATTTGTCTAATTGAACACGGGTGCTACTACATGATACTTTCTGAAGGTCTGATGATGACCAGGTAAGTGCTTATTGGTCCTCAGTAATGGAAATAGTTATGATAGCCTAGCTTTCAACATTTGTCTAATTGAACACGGGTGCTACTACATGATACTTTCTGAAGGTCTGATGATGACCAGGTAAGTACTTATCGGTTCTCCATAACGAAAGTAGTTAGGATGACCCACCTTTCAACATTTATCTAATTGAGTACGGATGCTACTACTAGATACTTTCTGAAGGTCTGATGATGACCAGGTAAGTACTTATCGGTTCTCAGGAACGGAAATAGTTAGGATGACCGAGCTTTCAACATTTATCTAATTGAGCACGGGTGCTACTACATGATACTTTCTGAAGGTCTGATGATGACCAGGTCAGTGCTTATTGGTCCTCAGTAATGTAAATAGTTATGATAGCCTAGCTTTCAACATTTGTCTAATTGAACACGGGTGCTACTACATGATACTTTCTGAAGGTCTGATGATGACCAGGTAAGTACTTATCGGTTCTCCATAACGAAAGTAGTTAGGATGACCCACCTTTCAACATTTATCTAATTGAGTACGGATGCTACTACTAGATACTTTCTGAAGGTCTGATGATGACCAGGTAAGTACTTATCGGTTCTCAGGAACGGAAATAGTTAGGATGACCGAGCTTTCAACATTTATCTAATTGAGCACGGGTGCTACTACATGATACTTTCTGAAGGTCTGATGATGACCAGGTCAGTGCTTATTGGTCCTCAGTAATGTAAATAGTTATGATAGCCTAGCTTTCAACATTTGTCTAATTGAACACGGGTGCTACTACATGATACTTTCTGAAGGTCTGATGATGACCAGGTAAGTACTTATCGGTTCTCAATAACGAAAGTGGTTAGGATGACCCAGCTTTCAACATTTATCTAATATCTACCTGGTCATCATCAGACCTTCAGAAAGTATCATGTAGTAGCACCCATGCTCAATTAGACACATTTTGAAAGCTAGGTCATCCAAACTATTTCCATTACTGAGGACTTATAAGCAATTACCTGGTCATCTTCCATTATCTTGAATACTATGAAACTTACACTGTGCCCTAAGTTGGAGTAAATGTAAGCCAACAAAAAAAGAATGGTCACGATCCGATTAATAGTTTCGGAGATATGCGTGGACAAACATACATACATACAAACATACATCTATAAAATTTTGTATATTTGCTTGGAAGCCCTATTAGATCATCATATGTGAATATCTCGCAAATCCAATAATATTACATACATACGTATCGAATTGATAACTCCTTTTTTTGATGTCGTTAAAAATAACTTTAATTTCGGAAGTCGGTGGCATAACACGAAAATACAAAACCAAAGACACCGAGTTCCGAAATTAAAGTTATTTTTCACTTTGTAGTGTTTTGTTTTGGAAGTCGGTTTTAATTTTGCTAAAAAAAAATATTATTTTATTATATTATAATAAATCATATTTGTTTTTCATTATAGTACTCACCAAATCTTCTACAACCATTCTTTAAATTCTATAGAATGATCATCGCCTGCCAGTCATGCATTCATAACAATATAAGTGTATTAGTGTTTACAGTCAATAGTGCAGTGGACAGTACATGAAGCTATACGTTTTTGTTGCAAACTAGCTCTTATCACCAGCACGCCAATAATATTTGAATTACTGATTTATTTATACTGTGGCGTGCTCGCCCGCCGCCATAGGTCACCGGAGTTCATATCGCGACGGCTCCTGTGCAACGCGGACGCAAGCCGTCTCGGTGCGTAAAATGCCTAAACTTTCGGAATAAGGGGCCCTTAACATGTTCTCTACGTTCTTTCAAATCGCCCGGTATAAATAAAAAAAAATAATAATAAAATGGTTAATTTGTCACTAAAAGAAATATATATTAAAAGACATTAGGATAGACACGCAGAGACACAATCTTACAAGAAATGTATTACACAGGATATTGTCCCTAACTCCCAAACTAGGCCTAGGTCTGTATTTTAGGGGCTTTGGGGGTCAGTGTTCAGTCATGGGACTCATTAAAACAAGACAGCATTTTTTTAGACAGGAGTGTCACCACATAATAGACACGCTATACAGGAATGACGATAAGTGACACGTAGAGTGGTACAAAAAAGACAATGCAGTAACTAAACTATTTAAAAGAAAAAAGTTAATATAAAATAATATCATAATAATAGACAGTTTCAGGGTATGCTGTGTGGTGGTATGATTGGATGAGTGTGTGTTAGGTAGATTGATAGTGTTTGAATATGTGTGTTACTTAATATTGTGTGCATAATTTCACATTTTTAACCAACTTCAAAAAAGGAGGTTATCGAGGTTATCGACGCCAGCAGGTCAAGCTACCCGAAACTGTCAAATTTTCCCAATCAACCTTGAACCTAATGCTTTAGCGGTAATGTTGAAAATCTATAAAAGATATTTGACATATTGTAGTAGCTCGATCTGCTGGTGTACCTATGTATTATTATTGGAACTGCAATATATTAACACATAGTCACATAATAGTCCATTAGGGCTTCCAAACAAATATACAATTTTTATAGGTATGTATGTTTGTCCACGCTATTTCTCCGAAACTATTAATCGGATTGAAAAATCGGTTCAGTAGTTTTCAAGATTTGGACCAAAATGTTTGTTACATCGACTTGCTTACCCACTTTATTGCAAAATTTATTTTTACTGGCGACACCAAATGCGTTATCAGCGACTTATCTGGCCCAGTGGCCAGATAAGTTTGTGGGACTATAAAGTGGTAAGACAAGTAGTCTTAAGTAAATACTTATCAGTAGTAGTGCTTTTAACAGGCAATCTGTTTATGGTCCCGCCTTATTAATGTCGGTAAGATAGGATCGATTTACGAAGTGCGCGATTGTCCGAAGATTGTATTAATTACTTTATAAAAAACAACTAATTGCTCTACCATCTCTTATTTACTAGTTGCCTCATTGGTCTAGTGGTCGTAAGCGCTACTGCTGACCATGAGGTCCTGGGTTCAATTCTCGGGTGGGGCAAAGTGTTACTGGGCTTTTGCATATGGAATTTCTCAGTAGTAGCCCAAAAGCTGGATTTGTGCCCGGTTGTTAGCAATTGACTCGCTCCCTATATGGGACTTAAACATAACTGGCGAAATGTGGGTGTACTATAGGTACACCTCTGGCTAACCCTTCGAGGACGACAGGTGTGATGTTATGTTATGAAACGGGAAAGCAGTAATAGACTTCATACTTGACGAATAATCACAATTATTTATTGATATTCTTATACAGTTGAACAGAGTTTCGACTTATCTCATGTACGGCAGCAAAATGTTCCCGCCAAATGAGCGGTCCGACTACTTATACACTTCGGCGGCCGGATGTGACGTCACTAACGGTCACTCGCTGGCTTGGCTGACAATCTCTGCTCCAAATTGTCGTAAAGTGGCATTGGCTTGGCTTTGGTTTGGCGTTGGCTTGGCGTTGGCTTGGTGTTGGCTTGGCGATGGCTTGGCGTTGGCTTGGTGTTGGCTTGGCGTTGGCTTGGCGTTGGCTTGGCGTTGGCTTGGCGTTGGCTTGGCGTTGGCTTGGCGTTGGCTTGGCGTTGGCTTGGTGTTGGCTTGGCGTTGGCTTGGCGTTGGCTTGGCGTTGGCTTGGCGTTGGCTTGGCGTTGGCTTGGCGTTGGCTTGGCGTTGGCTTGGCGTTGGCTTGGCGTTGGCTTGGCGTTGGCTGAACACATGACGAGGCGTTACAGTTAAGTTTTTTTTTTTTTTTAACTCAATTTCAATATGATAAGTTGGGAAACAGTTTCAGGATTTCCGGAAGCACTTTGTTCTTTCATTTTAAAACATTTTTGATGTGTAACATCTTTCTTCTCGCATCCCTGCAATATGTGGAAGTTATTTCGTGAAAAGAGACGGAAGTGTGTAACAGGGGGAAATCAATGAGTGTGCGCGGTGCTAGAGTTGGCCGTCACATGGTACTGTAAAAATTTCATGGAATGGGTAACTTTATGTTTTACTGGCTGACATTCTATCAGTCAAGCAAACATGGAACTACTCGTACCTTTTGAATAAAAAAGGTAGTCCTAGTTTTGTTTTAGGGCTTTAGTCTGAACTAGACGGTAAGATAGGATCGATTTAAGAAGTGCGCGATCGTGTGACCAAGTGCGTGTTGGACTACGCACAATGAAGGGCGCACAACTACGGAAAGTTGGGATGAATTTATCCCAAGAACAAACTTAACATTGTACTTGAAAAACATAATGTATAAATATAGAACTATTTTCTGTATTTTTTTTTTTTTTCAAAATTTTAGACTGCAGTTTCGGAGATAAGCGGGGAATGATCAACATTCGTATATTTTCTTAAATAACTTTAAAACTATTTATTTTGAAATTATAAAAAAGTCAATTTGAGACCCTCACAGTAAGCCCTTTTATTTGACTAGTTACACGGTACATTTTGCAAAACCTTTTTTTATTTTCTTATTTGCCCGCAAAAGTGACCCCCTCATTCAAAAATCTGTCCGTTAGATTCGGAGCAAATTGGCTGTGACAGACAGACAGACACACGATACACGAGTCATCCTATAATGGTTCCGCTTTTTCCTTTTGAAGTGCGGAACCATAAAAACTAAAATGGCCTTGTCTAATAGGTAAGAAAAGGCAAGTTAGGAATTTTTAATTACGTTTTTTGTCTTACAAAGTAAAGAAAACTATGCGCCTAATTAAATGAATTCTCAAAATGTTCCAGCGCGAACGTTAGACCTATCAAAGAGAAAAGAGGAACGATTTAATTACATACATTCAGTCAGGTCTTCTAGAAAAAAAAAGGAATTTGCTACGTAATTTATTTTTTACGTAAACGAAGCAAACGAAGGAGTATGTAAGAATCGTAGCAGGCCTACTACCCCCTGGGAAGGAAGCGTGAGTTTATATATGTGTTTATTTTTAACTGCATTGCTATGTTCAACATAGATTGCTCTAATACTCTACTAGTCTGTAATAGGTAATAGGTAAAACGGATTGGTGTCCGCAACTCCGTCAATGCGCGTATTTTGCATATGGGTGGGAAAATCGATTATTCGATCCACCCCAGCTCCTCAAAGAAGGCTAGCAGCAGCACCTTGGTCTTACTGACAACCTCACAGAGGGTACCAGGGTTACCGAAGTACTTTACCCTATATGCGGCGACCACCGGGTAGTTTAGAAGCACATGAGTTGCTGTCTCGTCGTACCCCATGCAGGCCCTGCACAGCCGATAGTCTGTGACTCCTATGACAAATAGGTGTTTGTTAAATGACCCATGGCTGTTGTTTAGTTAGACGGAGATCTAGTTTCGTGAGGCGGCTGTCGATTATAGGGAGTACTTCCCTAGCCTGCCTACACTTACCTTGGTCCGTCCATACTTTATACCCGAACGGGAGCAGCACGATGGGTTCCGGACCCACTGATGCCATGCTCGACCCTCTTCTGGCAAGTTCGTCGGCTGCGTCGTTGCCTAGCGATCCGCTGTGTCCTTTGATCCATTGAATGGTTATATTATTGAATCTATCCACCTGGTTGAAGCACTGGTGGCACTCGTATATTAGCACAGAGTCAACTGTGTGACTGAAAAGAAAGAAGAAAGAAAAATATGTTTATTTGTCACAGAAACACGTGCATACAAAAATATAATTAACTCGAGTTTTACAATAAGAAAAATAAAACACAAATCACGAGCACAAAACAAAAGTCGGCAGCTGCTGGCACGCCATGACTGTGACAAGAAGGCTTACACTCAGCATGATGCTGTGCTATGGGGGGCCCACAGCACAGCGCTGTTTTTCAGTGGTCACCCGAAAAAGATGTAGGTACGGAAACCAAGTCAGCTTAAATGATCTGTACATGAATTAGTAAATAAATAAATAAAATAAAACAAATAGTACCTAGAATATTATAAAGCAATTATTCTTACAAAGCTTAAACCAAACTTATATAAATAAAAACAAATTATAGATAACCATAAAAAATGAATCTGCAGGCATCACCGTGCGTACCTAAAGTTATTGCTACACATCTACACATTCAGTGCTTTGTCTCAGCGCTTTCAGGACAGCCATGCTGTCTGGCGGCCAGAGAAATGCCCATGCATTCGGCCGTGAACCAGTGTTCACGGCCGAATGCATGGGCATTTCTCTGGACATAGCCACACCATTGGGGGTCCATAACACAGTTGTTATAGCACACATCAATAGTGTCTTGACTCAAGTAACATACACGAACGCAAACATAAAATTTTATACCACCCAATACATTTCCAAACCAAAAGATTTCCGATCTCAATCCTTTACCCCCACAAACAGCAAAATGGGATCGTCAAATGTAAATACATTGCAGCCTTTTGTTTCCAAATTAGTTGGCAGACCTCAAAACAGTCAAGTTTTGCCCGTTGAGGCCAATAGCTATGCAAATTGATGGTTTTTCGATATTTCACGGCTAAACTCTTGGCAATCGGGCACATTTACTGAGTATTACTAGCTATAAAGTCTCGTTTACGAAGAAAAATTGTTTTAGAGGCGGCTAATGTCCAAAATGGAGGAAAGAATGAAGTCTTGGAAAGTTTGAAGAAGGGGCAATTTGTCTGCCGGATCGGATTCTTTTTTGTGGGTCATTGTTCCGTACTTTGCTTAAAATAGCGGTCTGTACTGATTCTGAACTATAGACTGAATATTACGGTTTTTGTAATGTTGACACAAGAAAGAGCTAGATACCCACTCACTAAAGATTGCTGCTTGCCCCTTGCTGTAAATATTCTTATTTCACATACAACACAGCAATGCCAGATACGACCAAAACAATAATATAAACTAAAGCAACAACATATAAAAATATAACTGTTACTTACATACATAAAATCACGCCTTTTTCTCATGGGTGTAGGCAGAAACTACAGAACGCCATCTACTACGATCCTTACGTACTTCTTTTGCCTCGTTTAAGTTCATACATCTGCTCATACACGCACGCCGTTTGCGAGTACTACTCACCTGACCTTTCTGAAGAACATCACCAATAAGGTTACTATAATACGTCTTCCTAGGGCGCCCCCTCCAGGTGTTTCCACTAACATCAGCCTTGCACCTTTGTCAATCGCCTTTGATTCATCCTCTCAATAGGACCAAACCGTCAAAGCATACTCTTTTCAAATGTTGTCACTACATCTTCTTTTAAACCACACCGTTGCCTTATTACATCATTCATAGTCACATGCTTCGCAAGGAACTCATTTCCACAGCATTTATTCTACTTTCATGCTTCTTTTGCCACACCCAACATTCACTTCCATACATAAGCGTAGGTACCAGAACACCATTGTGAACAGCCAGTCGAGCCTTTTTGGACATCAACTGTTTGGTCACAATCGAATGTATAGCACCATTAAATTTATTTCCCGCATTTACTCTCCTTTCCACATTTTCATCAATCCTTCCATCCTTTGTAAACAGACTTCCAAAATAAGTTCTCACTTACTTAGTCCACACTCTTATCATTTATTTTCACATTACACACCGATACATCCTCTTCTCTTTTTATACATGTTAAATAAAACCATGTAAACATACACATACATACATAAACTCACGCTTTCTTCCCATGGGATAGGCAGAAACTACAGAACACCTGCTACGGTCCCATATAAAATATAAGTTTATTTATTTATTTATTGTTTAACTAAGACTAGATACATGGCGAAGTAAGAGTAGAAAAATGATTGTCTTACATCTAGTTTGTGGGAGGATTTCTGCTCTTCTAGATAGGCTACAGGGTAGCCTGTGTTTAGAAGAAACAGTTCCGGGTCCCTGTCGTAGTGGAAAAATTACAGTACCACCAAAACAGTATATAAAGTACCACCAAATAAATAATTACCCTAAAGTGGACTATGACATACTTTCAATCTTGCAATATTACTTCTCCGCATCAATCTGCTCATGCTATGATTAAATTATATTTATAAGTTTATCTTTATTAAAAAGCCAAAAAACATCAACCCAATAGTCTAAAAATCCATCGGTACAAAACTCTTACTAACAAACTCAAAGTGATGTTAGAAACCCAGATTGTCAATCTAAGAACATACTTTTTCTGTCAATATAACCAATTCAAGTATACACAGTGATTTACTACGTGTTAGATCAATCAAAACAAACTGACACGCTGACATCACGCTAATGTAAGTCACGTGTTTTTTCTACATTTTTTAATATGGTAATGGAGGTTAAAGTCGGTTTCAACATAAATGTGCTGAAAAGTTGAAAAAGAATGAATGTATAAGCGAGATGATTATGATCTATAATGATTATGATAGATGAAAGTGATCAGATGAAAATATATAGAAAAGGCAGGAGAAATAAAACACGTTTTCTTATTACTTAAGATGATAAGATTGTGTCAACACAAGCCTCTTAGCCTTAATTAGGTAGGTATAAAGATCATGTCATAGTGAGGTCAGGGATTTAGCGTTTAATTTAAGCATGCAAATGTCGGCTTTCCATTAAATTAGTTTACTAGATTAACACAACATCTTAAAAACAAAAAGTTACTTCAAAAGTGATTAAAAAAACTTTTTAGCAAAAAATAAAACCGACTTCCAAAACAAAACACTACAAAGTGAAAAATAAATTTAATTTCGGTAGTCGGTGTCTTGGGTTTTGTATTTTCGTTTTTTGCCACCGACTTCCGAAATTAAAGTTATTTTTCACTTTGTAGTGTTTTGTTTTGGAAGTCGGTTTTATTTTTTGCTAAAAAGTTTTTATTTTTCACTTTTTAGTTGTGGAACCTACCCGACACTAATTCGAATACATAATTGAGCTCAATAATTGTAGATATAGCCATGTAAATAACAGTGATAGGAAGTTATTAAAACACCATCACATCATCCACATAAAATAAGTGGGAAATATACGCATTATTGAAGCTAACTCAAAAACTCCCCAAGCAAAGTTAATAAAATTTATATGGAACCACCTCGAAAGTATACCCTATCAAACAAAAAAAGAATTTTCTAAATCGGTCCATCCGTCTTTGAGTAATCGCGTAACAAACATACAAAAAAAAACATACAGACGAATTGAGAACCTCCTCCTTTTGGAAGTCGGTTAAAAATTGCAACTTTCAGTTGTTATTATGAACTTATAGTTATCATCATAAGGCTTTAAAGCCGCGGGTGGGCCTTAACCCAGCCATCCAGTTTACTCAGCAGTAAACGTTTGCGTGCTCAGGTCGTGCATTCTTGCGACATGTGCTGCCCATCGAAGACGTCCTATTTTGATGGTTTTAATTACTTTACGCTCGTCGTACATCTTGTAGGGTTACTTTATGGTTGTACCGCGATATCAATTGCTCGTTTTCCAGCACTGCACCAAATATGCATTTGAGGATTTTCTGTTCTGTAAGGTCTTATAGAGGAGAAATTTAATGCTTCTTGAGAGTAAGTTTGAACGAAAATACCTTACCAGGCAGAAATAGCTTTTATCGGCCGCCATTATTCTTCTTCTTATTTCAGAAGATATATCGTTTTTGTCCGTAACTAAGGAGCCAAGATATACGAATTCACTGACACAGGCGAAAGTGATATTACCACCACCACCACCTGTTTATTGACTTCAGAAATACTTAGTCTGGCCATAAATACTGTTACAATTAAAAATAAGAAAGATTTCATTTGAATTTGGAATCTGTCATTTTTATACGATTGTTCATTGAGTTTTCTAATTTTGGCGCCAATACGTTGTACAATATTTTGCGATATTAAAATGGAGTGGGGTGATAAAGAGAACCGAACCGCTGTCATTGCATTACACAAAGTTGGTATGGAGCCAAAAGGCAATTTTTAAAACTCTCCATACGCTTGTTATTAGTCAAATGTTTGTGTACCGGGCTATTAATAGGTACAATGAGACCTCCTCTGTTTGTGACAGAAAAAGATCTGGCCGTCCACGTAGTGTTCGTACGAAAAAGGTGGTCAAAGCAGTAAGGGAAAGAATTCGAAGGAATCCTGTCCGAAAGCAAAAGATTTTATCTCGGGAGATGAAGATCCATGTCGTGTATTTAAAGAGATGACTTAGGAGTTGCAGCCTATAAGAGATGCACTGGTCATTTTTTAACTGATAATTTAAAAAAGAATAGGGTGGTAAAATCGAAACAACTACTGAAACGGTACGCAAAGGGAGGTCACAGAAAAATTTTGTTTACGGATGAGAAAATCTTTACAATTGAGCAACATTTTATCAAACAAAATTACCGTGTTTATGCTCAAAGCTCTAAGGAAGCTTCCCAATTAGTCGATAGAGTGCAACGTGGGCATTATCCGACTTCAGTGATGGTTTGGTGGGGTGTTAGGTATGAAGGAGTGACTGAGCCATATTTTTGTAAAAAAGGTATCAAAACATCGGCACAAGTGTATCAAGATACCATTCTTGAGAACGTAGTTAACAAAACCATGTTCAATAACCAAGTATGGTCATTCCAACAAGACTCGGCGCCGGGTCATAAAGCTCGGACCACGCAGTCTTGGTTGGAAGTGAACGTTTCGGACGTCATCAGAGCTGAAGACTGGCCGTCGTCTAGTCCAGATCTTAATCCGCTGGATTATGATTTATGGTCAGTTTTAGAGAGTACGGCTTGCTCTAAACGCCATCATAATTTGGAGTCCCTAAAACAATCCATACGATTGGCAGTGAAGAATTTTCCCATGGAAAGAGCGCGTGCTTCTATTGATGACTGGCCTCAACGTTTAAAGGACTGTATTGCAGCCAATGGAGACCACTTCGAATAAGCTTTTTATATTTTAAATTGTTTTATATTTATGTATTAAACTGTAAAAGTAATAAATATTATTTGCAATAATACTTTTTTTTTTCTTCGTGACAATATTTATGGCAAGACTAGGTATTTAAGACTGTCCAAAGGGACACTCCTAAATATTTCTGAAGTCAATAAACAGGTGGTGTGTGTTCACATTATATTCAATGTTCTTTTCAAGAATTTGCCTCAGTGTGAAGATTCGGTATATTGTGAACTGATTTTGTCGAATGCCACATTGATATTCTTGAATTGAGGGTTCGACATAAGCTTTTAATGTGTTGAAGAGAATGTTCACAAACACTTTATATGCAGTGTTCAATAGAGAGATGCCTCGGTAGTTTTAGCACTCCAAGACGTCGCCCTTTTTATGCAAGGGACATAATTATGATAGCCATGTTTCACTTGTCCGGCATGGACATTCTGTTCCAAGCAACAGACTAGCATGCCAGACCCTGTCAAATGCCTTTGAGATATCAAGCGACACAGTATGGGCTTCGCAGTGTCCTTCAATAGCCTCTCCTCAGCAACATACACAAGAAGAACTCCCGTTGACCGACCACGACGGAAACCATACCGCTGGTCACTGAGGAGCTTATTGCCTTCCAGGTATACTAGCAGCTTATTGTTAAGTACCCTTACCATCACTTTAAACAGTATGGAGGTTATGGTGATTGGTCTTTAGTTGACAGTATCGACACGGTTACCCTTTTTGTTGTTTTTGAGATGTTTTATGGCTAATTCAGTTTCTTCTTGAGTGGGTTCTTGGACATGGCTATTATTATTACGTTGCTCTTCTGTTTGAAGCTCAGCGACATGGGTTGACTCGGCAGCCACTGATCCAACGAGCAGCTCTTCAAAGTATTCTGCCCATCTCTTCATAACGTCACTCTTGTCGTTTAGCCCTCTTACTTTTGCAAGCTGTGGTGCTGAGTTTAAAATCCTTTCACCCTGTTGTAATTTTGCTGTAAAACTGTCTCGTGTCTTTCTTCGTATAATCTATATCTATATGTAGGATTAGGAGTGCCGAGCAGAGGTATATCGTCAGGGCTTGCAGTTCCCATTTTATTGGGATAAACAAGACAGTAAACACAAACTAACACTAATAAAAAAAAAAACACAACACAAATGATAATTAGTAACAATACAGTTAATCGAACAAACCAATATGGTTACAGTTCGTATAGCAGCCTCATACCAAAGCGAGATTCGACAGAAAAACACACAAAACGCCACTCTTCTTCTGACCAATTTCTGTGTTCACGAGCCCATTGTAAACGAACTCTGCTGTTGCGGGGCTCAATAGAAGGTACACGTAGCGGCCTTCGGGACGGAGATTGACTTCATGCAAGCGATTTCTTATAGTTTGATCGCTTATTAACATTTCTAAAGAGCTATGAGGCCTCGTAACCCGCGGTCATTGTACGATTAACTCGAGCAGCAATTTTTAATACAGATTCTCCTAAGGACACTATGAGTACTTACTCAATTTCGGGGAACTATACAGGCTTCAGTGACTGTCGTAGAAAAAGGACGGAGTCCCCTCGTCCAGTCTTATTTATAACCTCTGAGTTTCTTGCAAGTACTATAGGGAGGTGAAAGTAGTAATGTCACAGACTAATTAGCAAATCCTACAGATAATTAATATATATACTTAGCCAAATAAGTCATTATGCTACAGTATAACGATCTTGTTTGCACGTGGTGATGCGAACTCGTCCTCATGTTACTCTGCTACGCTGCCAGTGATGCAGTAACGTGTTCAAATTCGACTTAATAACATTCTTCGTAGTGCTCAGAGTGATTTTCACAGCACATTGCTGAGAACCAGCTTCTAACATTCCCACGGCTATGATTATTTCTTCTCGGCTCAAATGACGTTGTCTCTCCATAATAACGTTCTTTTGTATTACACTCAGAAGAATGGCAGAAATTTTAATAATTTAACCTCAAACCCGTTGAAGGATTCAAATCAAATCAAATATCATTTATTCAAACTAGGCTGAGAATCAGCACTTTTCGAACGTCAAAATTACATAAGACAGTCCCCCTAAACGCTCGCCCTTCACTACATCCTAGTGCTTTAGCTGAGGAGAAGAAGTAGCGTAACGAACTTCCCAGCAGCACAGCTGTCTGTTCAGTCAATAAAAAAAATCTATACAACACTGCGCAAATTAATTTAAGTACATTACGCAACACAAACTTTAAATTAAATTAAATTATTTGCTATGCTAGCTAGCACACGCCAATATAAAACTCGAAAACAACAACAAGCAGAAATAAAAATACAAAACTAAAAACGTAAGCAGAACTTTATACCTAAATAAAAGCCTCCAGTAATAAAGGGCGCGCCCACTTACATATAGCCGTACATGTAGCCGTGACTCGTAGTCACAAATGATAAACTAGGACCATCGAAGTAAAATAAACAAAGAGTTAATTACTAATAAAAAAAACAAAACCAAGGTCAGCAAGACGACAGTCACCACAAGCAGCACCCGTTCACGAGCATATCCCAAAGATCAGCCATTACCCCCCTCGCATATTTGAGGGAAAGAGGCAACCCTACCCCAGACACTACCGCAAGCAGTGACATCTAAAGGAGCATGACGAACTTGCTGCCGGTTGCTCAGGCAAGAATACTATGATCAATTGTCAAGGTCACTAGCTAACCACATATTGTAATACCAATCATAAAAAAAGAAATATTGAAATGAGTAGATTATGTGAATGATAAATAAAAATAAAATTAAAATAAATTGACCTTTACAGTCAAACAAAATAAATAATTATATGATCTCATATTGATTTTATAAATCATACAGACATACAGATTATATAGGAATACGACTTGACAGAAGATTCTCATCTTTTGTTAGAAATTCAAAACTATTCCCTTTTCAAATGACGAATTTACTAAAAATGTATCCATAGGAGTTACATAAAATATATCGTAGTTTAAAAACCTGATTTTTAGCAACTAGCTAAAACGTGCTTTATCCCCTAGACACTTTTATATGTATATTTCTGCGAATACCAACAGTTGTTTCAGTGGCACAATTAAGTAGGTAATACTGAGTTTATCTTTTATAAAACAATTACTAAAAAACTATTCTAAAACCAATAATAACTGAATCAACTGAAAATGGTCTCAACCATTTTCATCAACTAATTTATTCGCTAAAAGAAAAACCTTTCGGAGTCCATTGAATAAAAAATGGAAAAATATAACAAAACTTACGATATTAGCCAGCGCGCTCTTGTTCGAATGAAAACTTCATTAGAATACGAACGAAAGTGTTAATTGAAAATACTTTTCCATTTCTTTATTAAAGCTGTACGAATGTACGCACTACGCTAAAAAATCGCGACGTTGTTTGCCAGTATAACGATTTTTTATCAGAGTTTGGTCTTCTTCTTTTTCGTGTGCTTAGTGAGTAACCTGGTGTCAGAGATTTTAAGCCGCCCATGGGTCTTAGACTTGGCTTCACATGCCGTCGAAAAATATCCTTCAGACATGTTTCCTCACCATGTTTTCCATCACCATTTTTTTAGCAAGTGGTAATTATACATGAATCCAAAAAGTCAGAGATGCGTGCCTTAGGTTTGAACTCGAGACATATGACTTGGCTGGCAGTCTGACGGTCACACCACTAGGCTATCACTGTTGTTATGGTAGATGAGTATAGAGTAGTTATAGAGAATGGTCTTTTTTCGTATCTATAAAAACGTTGCTTTTGCTTAGCCATATGCAGTGGATCCAGAGTGGCTAAATGTATTTTACTCACGAAGGCTATACAGCGTGACTCAGAAAGGCGTGGTCTTATTCAAGTCTTTGTTACAGGCCATCAAACTAAACCACTTTCTCCATGGAACCAACATCGTAAATGAGAACAAAAAAATATGAATCGTCTCATACAACACTTCAATACCTACTCGACCCAAATGTATGGGACGATTGATTATTTTTCTCGATTGCGATGTTGGTTCCATTAAGAAAGTTGTTTAGTTCCATTGAACTCATAGTCATTGACAATGGTCAATAATCAATGTGTGCCTCACACCTGTAAATATGACTACACATTTCTGATATACGGTGTACTCGTATACATCCCGAAACGCTAGTGTAAAATCCTTTCAACTACTAGTAGTACTCGTATATTAAATAAGTAAGTATTTATTTCTCAGTATATGGTACATTGAGATCTTACATTAAACATTGATTCACATATATTACCATAGCTGGTGTAGAAATATTAAATAATAAGCTAGGCATGCAAATAAGAACTAGGTACGATCGACAAAAGCTACGCCTTTCCAATTTTGAAACAATGTTGCTTGCAAGCTGCAACTGTACTTATGACAAAGTAAAACAAAAGACCATAGGGGCAGGGATTTTTCAATGAATCAGTGTACACAAAAATCAACTTTAACGTTTTGTCGATAGTACATTATAACAATATTATCTGTAGTTATGAAATTATAATTTTAATGACATATTAATAGACTTGGTAAAAATTCATAAAAAATGCATTATTTATAATGTCAAAATATTAATAGTTAATTCAAAAATATAAATAATAATGTCAAGGAATAAATCATAATGTCAAAATATAAATTATAATGTCAATTTAAAAATTACAATGTTCAAGAATTCATAATAATGTCAAAATACTAATGTTATTATTAAGATCATAATTACAATATCAAAAATTATGATGTAAGAATTCATTGACGGAATAAAAACACATGTCTGAGAGCCAAGCAAACATCTTACATTTAAACTTATTAATTGGTAACATTCTCAGGGCAGGTGGTAATTTATTATAAATTTTAATTGTCATACAACTGGCATTTCTACTGCATAATTGCAATCTCTGAGCATTTTTTTTAATTCAATTTACTTTAAGTGACTTACCAGGGGGGGCTGAAAAGGTTTGAGCCTAAGTTCCTTCAAGTGTCATTATGGTCTCACGCTGCATATTGCTAAGTATATTAATTATATTACTAACCTCTTTAGTATAAATACAGTTGCATGTCATTAGCATCATTACGCTTTTAGTAATTAATCCGTTAACATGATCATGTCTTAGTCATCCTCAGCCCATCCCTAGGCTCAAAACTTTTCAGCCCCCCTGCGTGTACCAAATTTCAATTTAATCGGACCATTAGATTTGGAGCAAATTCGCTGTGACAGACGGACAGACAGACAGACACACGAGTGATTCTATAAGAGTACCGTTATTTTTTCCTTTTGAGGTACAGAACCTTAAAAATTAAACGCCATTCGTTGGCAAGCGCAAAACTTGATACCGGCTGGACCGATTAGGCATTTTTTTTTGTTTTAAAATGTTTTAATAGTCTGAATTAGATTAATATGGAAAAAAAATTGGGAACGTTTCCCGGAAAATTTGAAAGTTCTGGAAAAAACTGAAAGTCCTTTTTTCTATTGGAATTTTGTGTGGATGATTGGGACAGGACAACGTCTGCCTGGTGCTGACCCGACGAAATAAAAACATAGTGAAACCAGAATAATAACACATTCATCATACAACAATATCCTCCAGTATATTCGTTCATAAAGAATTTCATTATCCTTTATCACCACGTCCACGTGGGTTCCAGCAGGGTACACTTATGATCTCATTAACACTTTTATTGAGCTCAAACCGTTTGTCACTACTGTTATTAGCAGTTAAGGAGAGCTATAAGAAGATTATATGTTCTTTTTATATACATATCAGTTTTGCTCTGATTACTAAGTTATGATCTTGCTATTGGTTTTCATAAGATGTGAGTGATGTGAGATTTTTATTACTTTTAGACTTAGATTATAGAATGTCTGTGATTATAGATTTCTACTAGTCCACCGTAAATAGCTTCCAAAAAGTAGCTAAGACTAGCTAAGTAAAAGAAAGAAAGAAATAAACTAGTTTCTTTCGAGTTTTTCGCTTTGTTTTGAAATGTTGAAAAAAAAAAAAACAAATTTCGACCCGTTTACAAAAACCGCCACATCCCCTCCCCCACACACCCCCCAAATCAATGTCGCCATTGTATGTTGTATGTTCTATGTAAATAAAAGTGGAAAGACTAAATATTTCGAAAACGTACAGGGACTTGATGTTACGTAGATTGAACTTTTACGTTTTATTTTCTTCGTTGTTTTGTATTCTAATAAGTACTACTACCAATCTATCATTCTCACTGCAGAACAAAACCACTTCTCATACAGATAAGGTACGAGCATTGATCACCACGCTTCTCAAGATGGGCTGGCGATTTCAAAATTTAGTACATTAATTAACTGTAAGTCCAGGTTTCCTCACGATAATTTTTCCTTCACCGAAGTCAGCAATGTCCAAGATAAATTCAGAAAGTACAATCAATCTGCCTAGCCTTTTCCCAACTATGTTGGGGTCGGCTTCCAGTCTAACCGGATGCAGCTGAATACCAGTATTTCACATGGAGCGACTGCCTATCTGACCTCCACAACCCAGTTACTGGGTAATACGATACCCCTTCCTAAGACTGGTTGTCAGACTTTCGGGCTTCTGACGACCCGTAACGACTGTCAAAGATCCACGAATGACACCCGGGACCAACGGCTCAACGTGCTTTCCGAGGCACGGAGGAGTCTCGGTATGAAAAGACGGTCACCCATCTACAGACCAACCCCGGCAAGCGTAGCTTAACGTGATGGATCGACCCGTGCAGCTGTTATTACTTAGCCACGAGCTCCTCAGAAACTCAGAAAGTACATGATTTATAAATGTCATATTGGTACTTGCCCAGATTAGACACTTTTTTATTATATGGACGATGTCGCGATATAATTATTTTAATATCAACATCAGAATCGAAAGGTTTGTGCTGCAGTAAAAACTGATTTTTTGCTCATACATTCAGATTCAAATAAAAAGCACCCATAGACTCAAAGTAATATTCCAAAGTGACATCTGACACCCTCGCAACGCAATATATATTATGTACTCGTAGTTTGACATTCATAACTCGTTCACCTATTCCGAGAAAAAAGTAATAATTTATACAAATTCGTCTCATCCTGTGATTTATGATATTCATGATAATACATTTGTCATACTTACCACCTTGCCACTGAAACCCAAATAAAATACAAAATCAGGCATCAAAAGTCAACCTGTATTCTTGTGATTTATGAAACAACTTGAAAACCTACGTCTATTTATTACGCTGAGGCGACAAGGGATTGACAAATTACAATATAAGGGTTTTATAGTTTCCTATTGAAAGGAATTGTTACTATACATCATAATAATATAGTTACCTACTAAACAAAATCAAGATTGCACACAGCACAAACAACGCCACTAGAATAAAGTAGGGATGAAACGGGTGCCACATGGGAGGAGCCGCGCCGTGCCCTCGTATCAGTAGTTGGAGCCGACTGGTCGCTACCGGCCGTCGCTCGTTCGATGGTGGAAGCGCCGATGCTGTGATCTTCTTCTGTGAAACCGTCATTTCGCAGAAGGAGGCTGCGGAAAGGGAGAGGGAGATTGAAACCACTCTCTCGACCTGCAGCAGGCGGACTAGGCGTCGGCGGAGGGCGGAGGGCGGACAACGCCCTCTTCCAGCTCCCGTAAACAGGTCCGGAGGGACGGCGGTCTCAGGGTGTCCGATGCCCCTCATCCAGCAGGACCCGAGGCAGCGACGCGTAATGTTCCACGCGCGGAGTATCACACCTTACTCCCCCCGCGGGCCTTAGCTGGCCCGCAAAGGCGGGCTGGACCAGCCGGGGATCGTGGAAGGCGCACAAGTTCCCATGATCCCCGATCCAAGTGTGAGAACGGAACACCGGGGTGGTTTTTAGTTAGTAAGTGTCTGCGAGACCACACAAAAAAGGGGTGAAATGGAGGCCATCTTAGCGAAGTCGAAGGCAGAGTTAAAAAAAAAAAACTTGTTGTCACCTTCTAAGCGATATCTTTGTGGTTCATAAATTAAACCAACTTCAATAAAAAGTTGCTCACTTGGTACTAAACCGGGTGGCGGCAGTGACATGTAAGGGAGCAAAAACTTGAAATTTCGAGTCATATCTCCACCACATTCAATGGTATTCGCTTGGTTGGAGACAATTTTATCAAGAAGACCTCAGTTACAACCCTAGGATAAACCAATGCATTTTCTAAACTTATTCTTATGTTAGCTAAACTTGATTATCTGTGAGTCTGTTCAAAATTATAGTTAAAACATGTTATTAGAATCGAATACAGTATAGGTAATAAGGGATTGTCTTTTAGTGGCACAGAACCATCGGGGGTGTAACTCAGTGGTAGAGTGTCTGCTTCGCATGCTGAAAGTCCTGGGTTCAAATCCCAGCACCTCCAATTCATACTTTTTTCACTTTTGAAATACCATGTTGACATGTAATTAGAATCGAATACAGTATAGGTAACAAGGGATTGTCTTTTAGCGACAGCGAACCATCGGGGGTGTAACTCAGTGGTAGAGTGTCTGCTTCGCATGCTGAAAGTCCTGGGTTCAAATCCCAGCACCTCCAATTTAAACTTTTTATTTTTATTTATTTAATAAAACTTTATGCACAAGTAAAAAAACAAATACCGTACAAAGGCGAACTTAATGCCCGAGGCATTTTCTACCACTCATCCTTAATTCAATTTTCACTTCTAAAATCCCATGTTGTCATATCAAATCCGTCATTTTTAAAAAACAATGACAAACACGAATATACACGCCTACATCTTGGACAAAACCATGCAAGTAGCTGGCATGCCATTGCGACATTCACCAATCAGAAGTTGTTATGTAAGACACACGGCATGCAATCTACTTGCTTACTTTTGTGCAAGTTACAGGCATGTGTATTCTCGCCCTAACTGCGACCCGCGATTTCTTCTGCGTGTATTTTGTATTTCATAATTTAAATACAAATACAAACTTTTCCATTTACCTATATATTTTATGCAAAGCCCAAGGAATGTAAAGCTAAGGCCGTTAATGCCACGAAAGCACTGAAGAAACCTTTTTTCTTGTTCCTATATTAGTTCGAAGCCTTACTCTATTACGCTCGAGTGCTCGATTTTTACTGCATAGATCTAATTAAAGTGAATATATTAAAGCCGCTTTAGAGCCAGGCTCAGCCAGGTATTATCTTAAATGGTTAGTTATTTTTAGGGTTCCGCACCTCAAAAGGAAAAAAACGGAACCCTTATAGGTTGTCCGTCTGTCTATCAGGCTGTCAAGACTGTTTTTCTAAGGAACGCGAGGAGGTATCAAGTTGAAATTATTATCAAATACGTAGATCTATAGCCCTATAGAGCTCTAAAAAAATCAAGCTTCTAAGTCAACGCAGTAAAAAAATACGGCCATTTTTGCGACATATTTTGATACTCGCAAGTAAATGAAAACCTATAGGGTACTTACCATTAACCTAGAATCATGAAATTTGGCGAGAAGCAAGGTCTCACAGTACAAGTAAAGGACAAAGTCCGAAAATCGTTAATTTCTAATTTTAACACATAAAAAAAAACTTGGGATTACAAACTTTTTGCAGTTAGAGAATTGACCGTGACTTACATAGTGTATGGCAAAACATGTTTTTCAACTACATTCTTAAGTTTTTTTTTTTTTTTTGGGATAAATTATTTTTAGTTACGGGACTCTGCATTGTGCGTGGTCCGACACGTAATTGGCTGGTTTTTTTTAATTAAAACTAGCGAAATGTGGGGTACAGGTACACAGGTACACCTTTGCCCAACCCATCAGGGAAACAGACAAGGTGTTATGTAGGTATGTATTTTTAACTACATAGCTCCTAAGAAGGGTTTTTGACCGAGAAATTGTGAACCAGAATGACACACTATCTTTTCATTTCGTCATAGTTTTTTTTTTAATTAAAACTAGCGAAATGTGGTGGTACAGGTACACCTTTGCCCAACCCATCAGGGAAACAGACAAGGTGTTATGTAGGTATGTATTTTTTACTACATAGCTCCTAAGAAGGGTTTTTGACCGAGAAATTGTGAACCAGAATGACACACTATCTTTTCATTTCATCATAGTTAATAGTTATTTAAGTGATACTTTTTCTAGAAGTATGTATGTATTTAAGTATTGATTATACAGTTTTATTTGCTAAGTGAATTGTTTTTTTTAGATTTTATGTATTTTATTTTCTCTTCTGTTCTTATACGCGCGGTGTTTACATCTCTTTCTATCCTCTGTCCTATCTCAGGTATGCTGGAACAGATTTGTTTAGAAATAAACATCACCTTTGTACGTATTTTTCTGTTCCTTTATTCTTGTTTGTTTATTTGTGTGTATATAAATGGTTAAATAAATAGAATGTCTGCAAACATATCAAGTTTTAACATTAAGTAATATGAATAAACATCTGAAAATAAGCCAAGCATAGAAAGCAATATTCTCTCTATCAGTTTGTATTAACTCATCAAAACCTAAAGTAAGGAAAATAACTCGATTTGTAATAAAACGTGATTATCCGGTACAGGTATCCTGGAAACCCGCAGAAGAAACGTGCCAAGTATAAAATAAAAGAGAATAAAAGTTCTGGAAATAACCATAGATGTGCCTGGAATAGCTGTATCGGAATCCGATAACTTATTGATCAATATTCTCTACAAACAATCAGTACTGTTATCTGGGCCAGATAAAAATAGAAAGAAAGACTTGAATAGGAATAGAATTAACACAAAAAGGTACATCGAATGTACAAATTGGAGTTGAATGATGAATAATAATAATAATAATAATATCCTGGGACATTTTCACACACGGTCATCTGGTCCCAAACTAAGCAGAGCTTGTACTATGGAAACCAGATAACTGATATACTACATACACTACTTTTTTTTTTTGTAAATACATACTTATATAGATAATTACACCCAGACTCAGGACAAACAGACATGTTCATGCACACAAATGTCTGTCCTGGATGGGAATCGAACCCACGACCAGCGACATGATAGGTGGTATCTTAACCAACCACGCCAACTGACCCGTCATGAACGAACGTTCTGTCGAGTTTCTCAAATATTTGTACTTTTATTATAAAGAAGTACAATTTGTTTGTATGTAAGAGGAGGAACCACCAGTCGGATTTGAAAACCTTTATTTGCATTTGTTTTATTTTTATGACATTATTGTGATTTAATTTGATTTAAATTTAATTTTGATTCAATTTTATTTTATTTTAATTTTTATATAAATTAATTTATTTCTCCATGTTTATTTGTATATCGTTTATTCTAATTGTGTGCACAATGAGTCTATTGTTACTCGATAATAAATAATATAATAATAATAGCAAAATTCTTAAGAAAGGTTATAAGCTATTTAACATAACTATGACGCTTACGAGCCGAGCAAAAAGAAAAAAGCGGTAAACAAAGTAATAGCATGGGCGGTGCGATGCGATGCGACGCAGTGAGTCGGGGGAACAAGAAATTTCACGCGGACGAAATCGCGGGCAGAAGCTAGTCATTCTCCCTAGCCTTTTCCCAACTATGTTGAGGTCGGCTTCCAGTCTAACCAGATACAGCTGAATACCAGTATTTTACATGGAGCGACTGCCTATCTGACCTCCACAACCCAGTTACTGGGTAATACGACACCCCTTGGTAAGACACTCAATTCAAATTAAAAAAAAGACTGGTTGTCAGACTTTCGGGTTTCTGACGACCCGTAACGACTGTTAAAGATCCACGAATGACAGCCAGGACCAACGGCGTAACGTGCTTTCTGAGGCACGGAAGAATTTCGGTATGAAAGATGGTCACCCATCCACGGACCAACCCCTGCAAGCGTAGCTTAAAAAAAAATTGTTTATTCCTTAACCTAACCTGATGGATCGACCAGTGCGGCTGTTATTACTTAGCCACGAGCTCCTCCAGAAGCTATTCTAATATAAAAAGAAAATTACATACTTATACATACATAAACTCACGCCTTCTTTCCATGGAGGTAGACAGAACGCCACCTGCTACGATCCTTAGATACTCCTTTGCTTCGCAAAGCAGATCAGTTTTCTCATTATACTTATTCTACACATACATCCATTCAAATTAATCCAAATTTAAAAATACCAGTTTTCAGCTAAAATCTTATAGCTAAACACATTTAGGGCCGGTTTTTTGATCCGTAGTTAACTCAACCAATGGTTAAACGTGGTAACTAATGGTTGAATTTTGGCTAAATGTGTTTGCCAGAATGCCATTAGTTACTATTTTTAACATGAATACATTCATGTTAACTCATTTATGTTTAGCCTTTCACATTTAGCCAAAACTCAACCATTAGTTTACTATGTTTAACCATTGGTGGAGTTTACTACGGATCAAAAAACCCGGTCCTAATTGTTGAACTCAGTCAAAAACTTAAACCTAATGTAATCAGAAACTAATTCAGATTCCATGCCAGCACATATAGTCTAAAACTAGTATTGACAGCTCTTGAATTACACGAAAACATGGCTGGTCTGGCCGGTACGGTTTGCAGACAGTATTAAGTGACCGAGATAGAATGCGGCGAGGCGGCTAACGTGCACAAATCCTATTGATTAACACCTCAGCTTTGAAGGATATTCTAAAGTCAATATAAAAAAATAGAATAAATAGAAGCCAAGTTCAGGATTTTCACGGAAATGTGACCAAGTTACTGGCACAAATATTTTAGATCATAACCAAATTCGCCTATCTTGTCAGTCTGTGTGTCTATTTAGTTCTTCTAAATCGCACAATGGATTTTAATGCAGTTTTCACTATCATTTAGATAATTTATGCCGGAAGGTTTATGTGTATGATATATTCAATATTATATTAAAACACAGCACAGAAATCTCGATGTTTTGACATGACGCCACACATTGTCGCACCTGTGCGAAGCAGGGCGGGTCACTAGTATAAGATTAAAGGAAAAAGATGTTATAGTTAAAATAGATCATAACAGATCCGTCCATAAAAAAATTGACAATAGCGAACGACAAAGATCAGGCGACCTAAAATCTAATAACGTTAAAATTAAAAATATCTAGAATGACGTGACAGTTCTTTCATCTGAAAACATAATCGGATAAAATAAAAAAAGATAACATTCTCAACAGTTATTGCGACGAAGACGAGGTTTTAGAATTTGCTCCATTTATGGACAATTCAGACCACAAACCTGGTCAGACAGTATCAACTCAGCCAGATCGATTGCGGTGAATACTTTCACAAAGCCTATCGAATAGATCTGTGGGTCAGATTAGTTATACCATAAAAATGTTGTAATTTTGGAATAGGATTGGCTCGGCTTTATTTTGTTTTAAGTGTTATAAATTATACAATATATACAGGGTGTTCGGCGCATGGACCCACTCATTTTTTTGGGGTATTGAGAAGGTCATTTGCTAGGTTTCACCCAAAGACCCCCATCTCCTAAGTGTGACGGTAATTGAGATATGTTTTTTTTCTTTGAATTACCCAAAATCTCGCCTTTGAATCGTTATAATATGTTGGGGAAAAAGTTTCTTCGCATTTTTTAAGAAAATTCAAAACATTTTTTAATATAGTTTATTTACATTTAACTAAAGTATGTAGGTACCATTTTGTTCGATAACTTTTTGCCATCTTGTAGGTAGGGACATGATCCCATTGCTATAGAAATTTTGGGACTTCTGGTCAAAATACCCCGACAAGTGGTTTTGGCAGTCCTCTCGTGATGTTAACCTGACACTGCCTAAAGAATTCTGAAGAGACCGAAACAGGTGGAAATCTGAAGGTGCAAGGTCAGGACTATACGGCGGATGCATTAACACCTCCCAGCCAAACTCTCTTAATTTTTGCTGAGTGGCTAAAGATGTGTGAGGTCTAGCGTTATCGTGATGAAAAACCACACCCCTTCTGTTGATTAATTCCGGCCGCTTTCTCTCAACTTCTTGCTTTAATCTCATCAGTTGTTCGCAGTAGAGTTCAAAATCGATGGTCCTGCCTGGTGGTAACAGCTCATAATGAATAATGCCCTTCCAATCCCACCACACACACAGCATCACCTTGTTGCGAGTTAACCCGGGTTTCGCCACAGTCTGTGAAGCCTGACCGGCCTTTGACCACGACCTTTTTCGCAAGTTCTTGTCATACGTGATCCACTTTTCATCAGCAGTTATCAGCTTCTTCAAAAATGGTTCGGTTTCATTACGTCGTAATAAAGAATCACAAATGAGTACACGGTTCATTAGGTTTCTTTCAGTGAGCTCGTGAGGTACCCAAATGTCGAGCTTTTTTGTGTACCCAGATTTTTTCAAATGCGTCAAAACTGTTTTGTGGTCAATTTCCAGTTCTTCAGCTACGTCGTAACTACTGATATGCCGATCTTGCTCCACTTTTTCAAAAATGGCATCCATTTTATCCGTAATAGGGCGACCAGAGCGACGTGCATCTTTGACATCACAATTTCCGGATTGAAAACGCTTAAACCAAATTTGTGCTACTCTCACAGACACTACACAGGTCCATAAACATCGCAAATTTTTTTCGCGGCTTGCGTTGCATTTTTACCTTTTTTGTAGTAAAATTTTAAAATGTATCGAATTTCTTCATTAGATTCACTCATCTTGACGGTACGAAAAACAAATGAAAATCATACATTTTCCTAATTTGAATTTGGAATTATGTTCTTTAAAATTTAAACTTTCAATGATACCAAAACCAGCCAGATACAAATAGTATAGCCAAAGAGATTTTATTACAAGTTCATACATACTATAACAACCTAATACTTTTTTTTTTGTTTATGGTTGTAAAATGACAAAATAACTTTTATTATAGTCTGCAATATATTCTTACTAGTGTTTGCCAGCACTTCGCCCGCGTGGATGTTGGAAATTATCCTACAGAAACCGTACATTTTTCCGGGATAAAAAGTACCCTATGTGCTATTCCAAACTATAATCTATCTCTGTGCCAAATTTCATCTAGATCCGGTCAGCGGTTCTGGCGTGATTGAGTAACAAACATCCAAACTTTTGCGTTTATAATATTAGTAGGATTCTAAATAAATTAAAAATTAAATTAAAACATAATTACCGTAATAAGTCTTGTCTTAAAACACTCCCTAACTGTCTCTTCTAACAAGTATTTTGACTACATAATGAATTGTTTTCTATGGTATGTAGCATACCGTTAGACAGCGTATAAGCTAAAAAAAACTTTTTAAATAAAACTAAGTTCAAAATGGCTTCCAGCTTTTTTTTTTATAATGAATTTAGAAGTTTAATTTTTCACACATTTAAACATTTTAAGGCCTGGAAGCACATTAGTCATTTTCTACAAATCAATCAATCTGCCTAGCCTTTTCCCAACTATGTTGGGGTCGGCTTCCAGTCTATCCAGATGCAGCTGAATACCAGTATTTTACATGGAGCGACTGCCTATCTGACCTCCACAACCCAGTTACTGGGTAATACGATACCCCTTGGTAAGACTGGTTGTCAGACTTTCGGGCTTCTGACGACCCGTAACGACTGTCAAAGATCCTCGAATGACAGCCAGGACCAACGGCTTAACGTGCTTTCCGAGGCACGGAGGAGTCTCGGTGTGAAAAGATGGTCACCCAACCAGAGACCAACCCTGGCAAGCGTAGCTTAACCTGATGGATCGACCCGTGCGGCTGTTATTACTTAGGCACGAGCTCCTCCTTAGCCACGAGCTCCAAATCAATTATTTCTACAAATCAATTAGATAAAAAAAATACATTGCAAACTATAATAAAAGTTATTTTGTTATATTACAACCATAAACAAAAAGCAGGCAGGATTTCAGGTAATTCAAAGAAAAAACAAAAAGAAAACTTATCTCAATTACAGTCACAATTAGGACTTGGGGTCTTGGGGTGAAATCTAGCCAATGATCCCCCCAATCTCCCAAAAAATTGTATCGGTCCATGCGCCAAACACCCCCTATATTGTCAAATGTCTAGAACACCTTTTTAGCTTTTTTCGTGACTGTAATGAAATTCTAAGAATTTCTTCGATTATGTCTAATAAGTTATCCAAGTCACGTCGCACTTCAGATTCAATAAAATTATGGCTCATCAATATTAGTGGGAGTAGTAATATTATTGGTTAGTGGTTTTGGTTTTTTTCTTTAATAGGTACTAAACCTATCAGAACTATACGACAAATGTAGCAAAATAGTTTCCGAGTGGGGTACCACTCGGAAACTATTTTGCTCCATTTGTCGTCTACCTCATTTTTTGGCCGTTTCTTGGGTACAAGAAACGGCCAAAAAATGAGGTAGACCACAGAACAGGTAGGATGGTGACATCAGACAGGTCGCTGGAACAACATGGGGCAGACACTCTGTCGCATGTTGTTCCAGCGGCCTATATAATTCTAAGATAATATAGTTCAGGACCTCATTGTTAATCAATTTTAAAGAAGGCCAAGAAAGAGAGGAACATCTTTTCATAAGTAAAGACCTAATATATTATAATAATCAAAACAAAATAAGGGCTATGCACTAAGTATACCATGAAAATGGTTAAATTAGTTATTTGTTTAGTTTTAATATACATGTAGGCAGAAGCGGTCAGATTCAATCAAATGATAGGCTGAAGATAGATTGGACTATTCCTTTTATTATTATAATAATTACAATTGGTACAGCTAAGTCACTAATTGTGGCAATTACCAATTGCGCTATCTTATTTTGTAATTACAAATAATCATCATTAATTGATCATAAATTATACGATGACAATTTGATAATTGAAATGATGATTAATTCGAATCCTCAAATTAATTATCTAGAGTCAAGGATCAGCTAAGTACAACTTGTGCACCGTCCCACGCCAGAGCCAAGACTGCCTTGTTTCTCTTTTTTTTTTTTTTTGTGAATGACATCTCGTAGTTGACCTAGAGAGGTCGAGACTACTTAACCGGACTATCCTGTGGCTGCCTTAAGAAAACTCAAAGCCTCCAGCCAGGGGCAAAAAACTTACAGACTAAGCGACTACACGCTAAGGGCTCCCCCTGTGGGGAACGGGCCTCGGCTTAGGGCGTCGCTGGGGGGAGGACAGCAAGATGGGACAGGCTGGATCAGATTAGAATTATTATTATTGTCAGGGGAGTTTAAAGCTACAGGTTCAGCTACGCCACCAGCTGGCACATCATACCCGAGCAAGGGACGGGGGGGAGGACGATTATTACGGGGTCGTCGCGAGGGACCTCGGCGGCGAGGTCGGAATGTCGATTTGTTTTTGTTCCTACGGTCCCTACTGCTATCCTGGAGAAGAGTTATGGGGTCGTCGGGATCTGAGAGGACAAGCCTGGGGCGGCGGACCTTACTAATACGAGAGGGGACATAGCTAGCCGCCTCGACAACCAGAGGGTTGCGATGGTTGGTGGCTGAGTCGAAGAAACGCTTGGAATTGCGTTTCAAGAACTGGGAGATGGTGGGAATATCGAGATCCACGTGGAGGATTTCGTTCCGAACGAACCAAGGGGCTCCCGTTGCCTTTCGGAGGAAATGGTTTTGGAGGGCCTGCATCCTATGAATGAGGTGGGGTTTTGCGTGTGCAAACACTGAACCCGCATAGGTCATGAACCTTGTTTCTCCGCTTGCGCGCTCTTTTATACAAGTAGTGGGGTGGTAGGAGTGGTCCATTGACGTACTTGTCGATGGCGTGTTCAGTGCACGTGTTGTTTACAGCTTAGATAAATGACATACGACGACTCCGCCGTCATACATAAAACAATGTTATTGTTTACCGTTTAGGCCAGTAACTGTTTAAACAAACTATCAATGTACATGTTTATTTAACTTAAATAAAAATGACAATTAAATATCAAAACACAAACAACAAAAAGTCACTAAAAACAAAATCTTTACTTTTTACTTCTTTTTCTGTTTTTGTAATAACGCTTTTGCACTCTTCTTTTAGCTGTGCCCTCTTGAAACCTGGAATGCATGCTTTCGATCAAATGCCTCTCTTAAATCTCTTCCCAGGCTATTCTCAAAGCGTCAATCAGATGCTGCTGGTTGCAGACCTCATGTTCACTCTCTCTAACCCTTCGTTCCATTTGATCCCACATGTGCTCGATTGGATTCAAGTCCGGACTGTTTGCTGGCCACGGTAAAACTTCAATATGAGAGTCTTCCAGCACAGACTGGGTCGCTTGACCTGTGTGTGCACGGGCATTGTCCTGCATAAAGTGAACCCAGTACCCATTTGCTGTGCAATTAGGATCATATGAGGCTTAATCACTTCCTCAATGTAACGCTGAACAGTTACAGAACCCTCATTTAAAATAGCGAGCTCAGTTTGGCCGTGTAAGCTTATCCCACCCTAAATCATTACGTTGGGATCACCGAAACTGTTAACTTCATGTAAGCAGGCTTCCGAAAATCGCTCGCCGCGTCGTCCCCACAACATAATGTGCCGATCGTCATTATAAAAAATTACTTTGCACTCACCGGTGAAAAGCACCATGACCCGCTGATTTATGCCCCAGTCCAAGTACTGACCGGAGAAACAAACGATTGTCACGTAGAGCCCTGGACCAAGGAATTTGAACAACTCGTCGTTTTTAAGTTTGCTGGTCTTCGTGCAATAGATTCCGGATAGTGTGGTCACTGACACGAGTGCCCCTTGTCAACCGTAGGCGATTATGTAACTTACGATCCGTCACTGTGCATTCTCGGTGAGTACTTAGCCGAATGTACCGATCCTCGAGAACAGTTCTAATGCGAACTCTAGCCGAACCTGGTCTTCTTGCAACACTGCCGGTCTCGTGGAAGCTATTCCAAGCATTTTGGATAGATGTTCGAGAAAAACCCAGCTGCAAACCCACAGACCGCTGCGAATTTCCTTCTTGAATCATGGTAACGGCTCTGGTTGCAGTATTTGTGGCATATTAACGCAAGATGTTGTTTTAACAAGACAATTAAGGGCTGATTTTTCAATAGTCAGATAACTCTTATCTGAAGAATAATTGTGACAGTTTGACATATTTTCTATACAAAAACTGTCAAATTGAAATATTTATTCTTCATATAAGAGTTATGTGACTATTGAAAAATTTGTACTTAACAAAATGATGATGATGATAATCAGGTACCTGAACGAACACGGGTGGGTCAGTAAAAGTCTGACACGCCCTCCCACTCCACCCAAAGCGGGAGAAGTAATTAAATGATTTCCCATCCAAAAAAAAGAAGCTCTCATTGCTCGGCTGGGTCAAGGGCTTGATTCAGAAAGCAGTACTCTTAGACACGGCACGCATGGTGAGAAGGTTCCTTTCTCTAGGGCTCTGACCACCAGTGGCTTGGACCCTGTTCCCGATACCGGTGGGTTACTATTTTTTTATATTTTTAAATGTTTCTTTTATTTTTTGTTTTTATAAAAAAAATATTTTAAAATTTAAACGATATGTATATTGAAATAAAAAATGAAATAAACCTATCAGAAAAATCTGTCGACAAAACTTGATACTTGATTCTGCAGCGAGCACAACTTTCCCACAACTTCTTACCATCCAGAGGAGTTCTCGACTTCGTCAAAATTTCGCAAATTAAATTGTTTCGTTCCCACAGAGGTACGGGCTAATTCGATCTGGTCTCTGTGACGTTCCTTGTGAACTCTTCAACGCAGTTAGCAAAGTTTATTTTAACCGCAGAAGTCGCCAACATTACGGTCGTTACTTCTATTATTATTATAATAAAACACGAACATTATTTCTGTTTGTAACGGCTGAGGTGTTTTGAAATTCTTCTCTTTTATTAATTTCTTGGCGTTTGATTATTTTGTAGTGTTCTTAGGAGTCGATTCTTAATAAGACTACTGGTTTTATTTGGCGTTGGACTAACATTGGAAGAGTTTAATGTTGGTTATCAGTTGATTAAATGGTGCCTTTATTTAAAATATAATAATAATAATAATAATAATAACCCCACCGCTGTATCTCTACGTTGACGTCGTGGTTGGGCTTGCGCGCTCCGAACTTTAGGTCTGTGCCGGTAGAGTTTACTTTGCCGGAACGGGTCTAGGATGAGGAGCCAGACCAAGAGAGATACAGAAAGCAGCATGTGGCGAGCTGTTGGGCAGTAGCAACCCCACGGACCCCATCTCCCGAGAGAAATCTTGTCCTCATCTCTGGCTTGCCTTTATTGGCCGGCTGGAGTGAACACTGACGAGGAACAGAGCTCCCACCTCGTTCTTGCCTTTATTGGCCGGCTTGAGTGGAGATTCGCAAGAGCAAACGTGCTCGGAGGAAGGAAGTATTCCAGTAAGGTGCTGGTAGGGATCTTGACCGTACTTCCGGGATTGTCCTGATAACCGTGGAATACCTCTCCACTCCTCAAGCATCTCAGGAAGTGTTGCCCCCTTGTCGCTACGTCACTATGTGCTAGCGGCCGTTTCCGGGGGCCCATTATTGAGTGTGCAAGTCACCCCCTGCCATTTTATCCGTGTATAATATATAACATTGGTCAGGCAGGGGACTTAGTTCTTCCATAGTTCAAGTAACCCAATCCACATTAGCCACCCAGACCCATAGCCAAATATGTTTCGTTTCCACGCACAACAATAGTCCTGCACCAACCGGGGGTTGTCCTTGGGTGCACTTGCATAGTGCATACAGGGATAATCGTCGGTTGGTGCCTCCTTATCATTTAAAATTATTTAAGGGGCCTCTGCGAGTTGGCTTCGGCTCCTCGTACGCCTTCCGAAGGTCCGGGACCCCAGGGTCCCGAGAAATGTAAAAAAAAATATAATAATTATAATAATTTATTTCAGATTATATCCATATGTGTTAGTATAATTGCGAGCTTATAAACTAGTGTTAGTAATAATTATTAATAAATTGACATAATATTATAACTTATTATCTTACTTACTAGATTTTTCTTGGACATTACCTACTGACATCGGTGAAGGCAAAATATCGTGAGGGAACTTGGACTTAAAGTAAATATAAATAATTAACCCCTTTTGAGTAAGCGTGGTGATCAATGCTTGTTACTTCTCTGTACACGGCGAAAAAAAGAGACCACCAGAAATTAAAAAAACTGTTTTGTATTTTCATCATACATCATTATAGTATATTTAGAAATGATTTACTTGAAATTACCAACGTCTCTTAAAATAATAAAACTAATAAGTTAATTTTTGCAAACCTATTTAGTAACTTTTACGTCATCATTTCTGACATTACTATTGAACTCTTAGAATTACAAAACAGTTTGTTAGTATTTGTCTATGACGTCATCATTTCGTTTACTAAAACACTCTTGAAATTACAAAAATGTTACTTGTAATATTTATTAAATGTATTTACAAAAATCAATAGTTATGCAACTACTACAGGACATTTGTTGTTTCCGGATTTATGAATATTTTAGTAATAAAAACCGGTCAAGAGCGAGTCGGACTCGCGCACCGAAGGTTCCGTACCATATATAAAAAGTATGTCTATTTAGAGACATCGTTTTATTTTTCCTGTAATCTTTATATAAACTTCTATCACACAGAATAATTTCAGATTTTTCTTTATGCAAACTTGGGAGATAAGGGGGAACGGTATTGTTTTTTACATTATTCATCAAAAGTGGAAATCTATGCGGCCTAAAAAAAAATCTTTGAGAATGTGCAAACAGCGCTCTTTCGTATTATACCCCACATGCCCTAGTAGCCCCACTTCGAATTTTTAAGACCCCCGTTTCAATCCCTGTTGCAATTTTTTTTTCTTATTTGAAAAATAGTTGGGCAAACGCCATCTATTCCAAAATTCAAGTTAATAGCATTAGTTGTTGTTGTGATATCCAACTGTGACAGCGGACAGACAGACAGACTGAGTCGCACCATAAGGGTTCCTTTTTACCATTTTGGTACAGAACCCTAAAAATAATGTATTATTGTCAGATTTTGGCTCAGGGTATGAGAAGAGGCCTTTGCCCTGCAATACTCTCCGTATTAGCATGGTATTACTAAAGTTATCTATAGAATTCTTCCTTGATCTTCATTCCACCTTGAATAAAGGAGCATGTCTCGATAAACTAGGAAAACCTGTACCTACATTGTGCTAAAATAATATTCATGCTTATTATGGTCTTACAACCAAGGTGTATCGTATTACCCAGTAACTGGGTTAAGGAGGGGTGATAGGCAATCGCTCCATTTAAAATACTGGTATTCAGCTGCATCCGGCTAAACTGCAAGCCGACCTTAACATAGTTGGGAAAAGGCTAGGCAGATGGTATTGCCCGTCAGTGGAATTTGATCTTTTATAGCTGCATCTTAAAGTACAAAATATGAATATTGAAATACTTGACGAGTAAAGAGTTCCTCTTGGTTGCAAAAAAATGAGAAATGCGCATTTATTTTGTGTTCATTGGTGTGGGAAATCAGAAAATCAAAAGTTCTTTTATGTTAAAGGTCTGTTAAATGAGCTGTGAACATGGGAGATTATACTGTTCGGGCTTGTTCAAACCGAATCGTATCATACAATAAAACTATATTAAGTTATTCTGTTATTTTTTTCTGCAATATCTATCTTTAATTCCAAGTATCATGTATCATTAATCCTACTATAATATTATATACGTAAATGTGAAAGTTTGTGAAAATGTTTGTTACTCAATCACGCCAGAACGGCTGAACGGATTTGGATGAAATTTTGCACAGAGATAGATTATAGTCTGGAATAGCACATAGATTAGATAGATAGGTTTTAATTCATAGAATTTAGCACAGAAATAGATTATAGTCTGGAACAGCACATAGATTGGATAGATTTTTATCCAAGAAAAATGTACGGTTCCCGTGGTGATATCAAAAATGCACGTGGGCTTAGCCGCTGGCAAAAGCTAGTTAAGAATATAAAGAAAGAATAAAGTTTATTTGGACGCAGTTCGTGAAACAAAACATACATACAACAAATATACGAGTAAATAAAAAATTAAAATAATGTTTTATACAACAATAGTGTGTACCTCACGGGTGCGCCAAAAAGGTTCATTTCAGCATTAATGCCAGACAGATGTCTGACGCTGGTTTTCAACTGAACCTTTAGGGACAAGTGAATCACATCTCTCTGATGAAAAGTGTAAGAAACTTTGTTACATTTCTCATTCGATTCTATTTTAAAATTGATGTTTTCAGTCATGAGAAATCTTTATTACTATTCATAGTCAGATAAAAGCCATTATTTTAACGTCTTCGGTGTAATATGTAGCCACTTGATCTCTTAAAAGAAATTCTTTATATTTCTTTTGTTCCAAAGAATAATGCTGCAAACGCTATCTAAATGCATTCATCTTAATGGCTTTTTCTTATTAAATATTTGCTAAATAATGCCGCTATAATTTTATTGGAATATTTCCCTTCAATAATTGTATTTCGATTGGTGTTGCCTATGCGAAATACGGCGATTCAAGCTTTTCTATTATAGAAAACGCCTTTTATGGAAAAAAGGCTATTCCAGTAGAAACACCTCCAAGATTGAAGTCATTAAATTACGAACCTATAATCTGTAAAAAAAATCTGTTGAATGTGTTAACAAACTCTGTTCTGGCACAGACTAATACAGAGGGGACACTACTCAAACTCATTTATATAAAAAGCGACTCTTGCTACGACACAATAAAGTGCAATTCAGGTCACACAACGCTTATTGCCTACAGTTATATTCACCTACAAGTTGCCTCTCTTTCTAACGCGTAACTCTTATACCTTCTGACCGAGGCAGTCCTACTGAATCGGCCCAGTGAGATAGGCCCGCCGCGTACTTGTAGCTTCATACCTAAACTGCGGAGTATCCCAACTGTATTAATCTGTGGTCAAATACGCTGAGGGACACTAAAGGGAAATAGTAACACATTCATCCGTATTTAGAAGGTTTCAACTTTATATGACGTCACCACCTTTTCCAACAATATTATTGAATAACATTCATCATCATCATCTCAGCTGAAAGACGTCCACTGCAGGACATAGGCCACCCCCAAGCACAGCCACTTGTACCGGTTCTGTGCTTCCCGCATCCAGCAGATTCCACCGAAATGTGACCAAGTTGCTGGCACAAATATTTTAGAATTTAGATCATAACAAAGTATAAGCTGGTTTTGTTAATCGTTATTTTATGAAGATTAATTTTATTTTGATTGTTAACTAATCATCCAATAACTATAGATTTATGTTTTTAATAAGATTATTAAATTGTAATTGCAAAAACATTGTTATAAAATTAAAGCCAATTTTGAAATTAAAAACATAATATACAGGCTGAATTTTTCAAGTGGGTGTGGATGGCCAAATCCGAAACTATGAGGAATAGCGGAAAGTACTCAAATGAGTCCCGGGCTCAATTTTGATGAAAACTAAAACTAAAAAGGTTTTAGGTAACATAAGAAAAATAAAAAAGTATTTTGTTAAACATGAGTTCTTTCCTTTGGTTTTCCGTATGTCATAACTTCCAAGAATTCGATCCTTATTAGCGACACTATCGAATGGTATAATAATACAGTGTGTTTTTTTTTTTGCAAAATAAACGGGTTCGATTCCTGGCTAGAAATATTGATTTTTCAATAATCTAGTTTTAGCTTTTTAGTTTTAGCATTCATCAAAATCAAGAAGAAAAAAAAAAGGCGATATACGTTAACAAAATCCGACTATTCTTTTTTTCATTTCAACTCATTTTTGTAATGCTTTTTTTTATGGGTTAGCTCTTGACTTTAGTCTAGATCAGAGGTGACACAGACAAAGTCTACGATGGAGTGAGCTTACCTAGAAGAAGCCTGTTCACTCTAACTTTGAAGAGATTCGGGTTGTATGCGTTCGGAAACACAGGCCCAGGTAGTGAGTGCCACTCTTTTGCCGTGGGCATTATGAAGGATGTTTGGAAGCGCTTAGTGCGAATTGGTGGAATGGCAACTAGGTATGGATGGTAAATTGCAGTGCGTCTAGATGTTCGATGGTAGAAGGGGGCCGGTGGTATGAGGTTGTGGAGTTCCTGAGCACACTCACCGAAGTACAGTCTATAGAAGACCGGCAAGCAGGCAACCTTGCGGAGATGAGCCAAGCTGGGAAGCTTGGCATCCACCAGTTTTACGTCGCCAATGAGCCTCTTAGCTCTGCGTTCCACTGAGTCAAGCGCAGCAGTTGGTATTTAGCTGAGCCGTCCCAAAGGTGGTTGCAATACTCCATGCAAGATCGGACTTGCGCTTTATAAAGGGTCAAAAGCTGTCCAGGCGTAAAGTATCGCTTCACCTCGTTTAGTATGCCCAAGTTTTTGGTCGCAGTTTGGGATTTGTGTTTGATGGTAGCGCCGAAGTTGAGACTGGATGTCAATGCCTAGGACCTCGAGCCGATCTGTTACAGGAACAGATATACCCCGATAAGTAGGTTGGTCGAAACGACTCCTTTTAGCGGTGAAAAGACACACCTGTGTTTTGGAAGCGTTAAAAGAGACCAGATTGTCATCACCCCCTTGGAAACAAGGCTTAAGGTCAAATCTGTCCGCTCTGCCATGGCCTCTCCCAAGGAACGAACTTCATCGCCGCTGGTTTTTGCGCTAGACAATTATCTAGCCGAAACAGTACTGTTATCCGCGTACCCAGCAATACCATGCTGAAGTAGGTCATTGATGTGCAGCAGGAAAAGAGTTGCAGAGAGTTGAGAGGAACTCTGGCATCAATAGCCATAAGCTCAGAGGAGCAGCCATCAACAACCACTCTGATCAATCGTTCACTAAGGAAATCTGATGTCCAGCTACAAAAACCAGCTGGGATGCCATGTATGGCACATTTTATGAGAATGAGCAATGTATGGGTTAATGTAACGACAGACTTGGTATTACTTTTTAATGTATTGACCCAACGTGAAACAAAATCGTTAATGTAAGATTCTTTTTCTAAAAAATACTCTTACGTTACTTATTTTGTTTTAGATTATGACTTACTGACTTTTTAACCTCATCACCAAATAAAAATAAAATTACTTTTAAGATACGTAGGATATGTATCACACAGTTTTCAAGGCGTGGACATACGTTGTCGTAGGTTGATTGTAGGAGTTACATGCTTATTCACTTACACTAAGGTCCAATTTAGAATAAACTCTACCTTCTTAATTAAATCAAGGAAAAGTTCTTAGTTATGAATAGAAACATAGTTCCGCTAATTGCACATGGGATGAAATTCATCCCACTTTTTTTTATCAAGTAGTGGTTAGTGGGAGTAAAGTCATCCCACGCCAATCTGCTTTTGGTTTGAACCTTGTTCCACCACTATTAAGGAGTCCTTTCTAATTCCATATATTTAGTTTGATGCACTATCTATTTCCGAGGAATTTGAGGTACGCCAACCCTCTATGCGACTAGTCAATCGTCTTTGGAAAGATTATTTTTAGTCTGTAGTTGCAAATCTTTTTGTAAACAAAAGGTTTTTGTTCAAACTGGAATTCTTGTAATTAATGAAAATTGTATTAAGGTACGAGTAAGTGGTTGTATTTATGGTTCGTGCTAAGAATAAACACAATGTATTTAAAACCAAAAAACATATAGGTCATCGCTTGTTTTTTTTTTACTAGAGTCTTTTCTTTGAAAGTTACACTAAGCTACACTAAAAATTGTTTTGTTATTTTTAAAAACCAATTTTGAAAATGAAAACAAGTCATACTTTCAAACGTAACGCACATTACTAAAGCCCTACTCACTAGCATTCTAAGAAACATTCAACGGTCACAAAATCCCAAGAAGCTATGATGCAAATCGGTTTTGTTTACAAGATTACCGCGGGGCTGAATTACGTCATAATCGGGTGGGGCGGTTAGCTGTTTTCCCAGCGCGCGGGTGTACAATGCGGTTCAGCACAGCGGTTAACTGTGCAGGCGACAATTAAAAAATGACTTTATAAAAGTAATCTTTATTATTTATTTATTTAATACATATAATGTACACAACATAGGTACTTACACAATTATATTTATATTATTTATATAAATAAAATTGACATTAAAAAAGTGACTGGACTCGGGAACCCGGCGGACGCTTCAGGCGCTACCATTCTCTGGTACATAATTATTATATTATTTTTCAGCTTAATTATTATTTCTGTAATTGAGCTCATACAATAACACTCTCAGCGCCTTGCGCCTGGCGACTGTCCCATCCATTTTTGAAAAAAAAAAAGGTCTAATGTATAGAAAGCGTGTGTATGAGTGATACACAAAGTCGAAACTAACTAGAGGGCTGTGTATCTAAAATGATACACAAGTGTTGATACACAGTGTGTGCAATAATGACACATGTGTTAATCAATAACTCCTACAATCAACGTATCACAACGTATGCTCACGTCTTGAAAACTGTGTGGTATACGTTAAAAAGAATTATTTTTTTCGCGATATACGTTAAACTAGGTTGTATATTATGTGAGTGTGAGTAGCTGTGTCATTTATACTTTCACTGCATGATGCACCGGTCGACGTCATTACGTCAACGCCGGCTGTCGCTGAAAACCAGCGCTGGGGCTCTGTCTCGTATGGGGCCGCGGCATTATGCTGAGCGACGCGACGGCTGTATTGCGTGAATGTGACGCATATTTTCCCCAAACTTGTTCTTTTATTATTTTATTTTGTTGTTATATTTCTGTGCGTCATGTTTATCGCAAATAAACGTATTTTCTTTCTGTTATACGTTTTTTTTTTTTTTTAATCTTAATGTAACACGATTTTTTTTAAAGTAACTACCTTGTCATCTTCGACACTATAATCATATGGTTTCTTCCAGGTAACAGATGTCAATATTTCATATAAAAGATTTTGAGAAAACATCAGCATTGCAATACGAGTAGGATAAGTACACAAAAAGTTACAACTCGTTTTATGAATCGGTGGTTACATTAATTGAAATAACAACTGTCGACTTTAGTATATCTGGTGGCCCCTGGGTTATTATCTACCTCTAAAACCAACAACGTAGCTTCGTTAATATTTTCGCCGAATTGCTCGAGGACATGAGAGAAGACAATAAAAAAATCTCAATAAATTACCTACCACGAATTCTTCACAGCTTTAAAATCTATATTTTAATCTAATTAATTATTAAACCTTTCTCAGAAAAAGTCCACGCCAAATTAATTAGCAAAGTTGATTCGTTTTAAAAAATAAATTATTCAAGTAAATTGAAAACCGACTGTTTCCACCAAAAGTTTCGTTAATTAGACCCTTAATGTTAAGAAACAAGATTTGGTCTCTTTTAGACGGCTTTTATCAAATTAATTATTGTTCACAGTAAGTTTTACAACTTACCTTTTCTTTCTTTTCTTCGCCATTTTGTGAAAAAAGATTAGTCAGAAATTAACTGTTTAATTCCCACAGTTCTAAGAATTTCTGCTGCTAAGGAGATTTTCTTTTTGTTATTATCAAAGGCCTTCTAATCAAACAAACAACAAAAAAATATTGGAAAAAATTATTGAAAAACCTGTTAATTTATAAATACTTGTAGCAAAAACAAATAATATTCAATTCTATTATGTTTTCGATACAAGACGAAACGGTTCTATAATTATGTAAAACAAAAAGTATTTTATTTCTAGTAAGTGAACCATAACAGAGAAGTCCTTCGAAAGGTAAAAATCTTCATTTCTTAAACAAAACCAATCATCCCGAAAGTTTTATAAGCCACTAAAATTGAAGTAGATCTAGGTTTTAGATGCATTAGTGCTACTATAAAATAAAACCTACTTGAAAGCTTGAGGTCCATTAGTGCTCATATAATCTGGACGGCTCATTAAAGCATTAAGTGCCTGTACGGTGAACCACACGTAGTAGTATACGTAGTACTCGTAACACTTTACATGGCCACACGTCATACGGCCTGACCAAGATTATGTCTGGACTTTAAAAGAGACTGTGACCTCTGAGTCGGTCTTTCTTCTCAGAGTAGTCAGTGATGAAACACCAAATTCATCTATTTCTAAAAACATAATTTAATATTGACGTGTAAAAGTGTTTTTTGAAACAATTTATAAAAAACTTTTTAGCAAAAAATAAAACCGACTTTCAAAACAAAACACTACAAAGTGAAAAATAACTTTAATTTCGGTAGACGGTGTCTTTGGTTTTGTATTTTCGTTTTTTGCCACCGACTTCCGAAATTAAAGTAATTTTTCACTTTGTAGTGTTTTGTTTTGAAAGTCGGTTTTATTTTTTGCTAAAGTTTTTATTTTTCACTTTTTAGTTGTGGAACCTACCCCACACAAATTCGAATACATAATTGAGCACAATGATTGTAGATATAGCCATGTAAATAACAGTGATAGGAAGTTATTAGAACATCATCACATCATCCACATAAAATAAGTGGGAAATATACGCATTATTGAAGCTAACTCAAAAAGTCCCCAAGCAAAGTTAATAAAATTTATATGGGACCACCTCGGAAGTATACCCTTTCAAACAAAAAAAAGAATTTTTCAAATCGGTCTATCCGTCTTTGAGTAATCGCGTAACAAACATACAAAAAAAATACAGACGAATTGAGAACCTCCTCCTTTTGGAAGTCGGTTAAAAATAAATATCATTTATCACATGAGCTTCAAAATAAAGGCACAGTTAATATCTAATTGTTACATGAACGTGTGCTTGACTGTACGTCCGGCTGTAAAGGTGAGAGCATACTGTTAACACAGGAGTGGTTTAACTCATTATATAAGCTGCGCGATTACTGACAAATGCGTGCACTGACTGGACAGGTCCTCTCAATCTGTGTGGTTATTTCCTCAAAAGACCATTTCAGACACCAATCTACATGGTCTTCACATGAAGTGACCAAGATTATGTCTGGACTTTATAAGAGACTGTGACCTCTGAGTTTGTTTCGGCCTTTCTTCTCAGAGTAGTCAGATAGGAAACGCCGACCTCATCTAGTTTAAAAAAAAAAAATTGACTTGTAAAAGTGTTTGTACAAACCTACTTACAGAAATAAAAATCATTTATCATTTATCATTTATTTATTTTATCATAACTGTAAAACATTGCCTTCGTTTTGGTAGACTTGTACAGACGCCAGCACATCAAGCTACTACAATCTGTCAGATTTCTTTAATAGATTTTCGACTTTATTGCTAAGGTTTAAGGTTGATTGGGAAAATCTGACAGTTTCGGGTAGGTTGACCTGCTGGCGTCTGTACAATATTTACAAGTCCAAGATGGCTTTTGCCTCAATCCTTTCAAAACAAAAGTGGTTGAAACTAATGTTGGTGTGGCAATTTCTGTTATACCCAATGGTAATTCTTTTAGCTGGGTGTAACTTTCTACTTTTGCCTTATATAGAATTTGTCTTCACTCATCATTCTTCCTCAATTTTTATTCTTCATACATTTGACAGGCCAGTTGGCGTGGTTGGTTAAGATACCTCCTATCATGCCGCTGGTCGTGGGTTCGATTCCCATCCAGGACAAACATTTGTGTGCATGAACATGTCTGTTTGTCCCGAGTCTGGGTGTAATTATCTATATAAGTATGTATTTACAAAAAAAAAAGTAGTGATGTAGTATATCAGTTATCTGGTTTCCATAGTACAAGCTCTGCTTAGTTTGGGATCAGATGACCGTGTGTGAAATGTCCCAGGATATTATTAATTAAAACAAATAGCGTATGTAGTATATCAGTTAGCTGGTTTCCATAGTACAAGAGTTTGGAATCAGATGACCGTGTCCAAATAATGTCCCAGAATATTATATTATTATTAATTTAAGAAAGATACACATACCTACTAGGGTTGGTAGGAAACTAAGAGGAACTATATTTTATTGCTTTACGTAGGCGTAAAGCAATAAAATACGGTCCCTCCTAGTTGTCATAACTACGAGTACGGAGACATACCCGTTTTACGGGGTCAGTGTCTCCGTTTGACATACATAACATTATTCCGCCTGGAGATGTTTCACGAAGGGGTAAGCAGAGATTACAAACACCAACGTTTTGTCAATAACGCTGATGTCCCATGTCATAAGACTCTGGGTATGCTACTGAGACATTTCTGACGGAAAATCCAACAACACTCTGCACAGCCTGTGAATCGAACACTTAGCTGTCGCACATGGGACTACTAGGCACAAAGCGCGCTAACTATCTCTTGTCCCATCACTCTTTGTAAGCACTTGACTTTGGAAAAATGATCTGTCATCAGCCATGCAAGCCACTGAAACCGACTATATGTCCGCAACATGTCAGATTTAAACCAAAATAATACATAGAAGGGAGAAGTCTACGCAGAATTTTACTACAAATAAGACCCCTACCAGAGAGTTTATGTACCCTGAAATTAATCCTTTCTAGTCCGGGTCAGGTCATTCACCCCATCCTAGTTCGCAAATATTCTGAACGTGTAATATTTTTATCAGGAATAATTTTTGTATTTTCACGGGTTGATGCCTATTTTTATGGTCGTTCTACCCCTAATTTGTTAAACTGCTGGCAATAGATAGGCTATTCCTTTTCACCCTTTTCTAAAATTGGAGCTAAACAAAAAATCAATCTGCCTAGCCTTTTCCCAACTATGTTGGGGTCGGCTTCCAGTCTAACCGGATGCAGCTGAATACCAGTATTTTACATGGAGCGACTGCCTATCTGACCTCCACAACCCAGTTATTGGGTAATACGATACCCCTTGGTAAGACTGGTTGTCAGACTTTCGGGCTTCTGACGACCCGTAACGACTGTCAAAGATCCACGAATGACAGCCGGGACCAACGGCTTAACGTGCTTTCCGAGGCACGGAGGAGTCCCGGTATGTAAAGATGGTCACCCATCCACAGACCAACCCCGGCAAGCGTAGCTTAACCTGATGGATCGACCCGTGCGGCAGTTATTACTTAGCCACGAGCTCTAAACAAATATTAGGAAATTAAAGGCTGAGCTCATTATTTTGCTTTGTTCAAATACATTTTTTAGTTTGGTCTTTGTTTTCTTTTTGAAGTCTGCGCTATACTACTCCTGGGCAAAGGCCTCGCTCCACTTCTTCCATCTTTCGCGAGCCCACGCGTTCTCATTACCAGTATGCAGTTCATCCCGCCATCTCCTACGTGGTCTGTCGTGACAGTTCTGTGCTATTTGGGCTCACAGTTTGGCCGACTTGCGGGAGACATGTCCTGCCCAGTCCCGTTTAAGTTAGGCAGCCTTTTGAGTCACGTCGGCTATATAAGTTTGGTCATTGATATATTTTTTTTTTTGTTTGACATACCCCGGGTCTCGGACTTTTGGAAGCCCTACGAAGGGCTGAAGCCAACTCGCAGAGGCCCCTTAGACAATTTTAAATAATGAGGCGGCACCAACCGACGATTATCCCTATATGCATTATGCAAGTGTCGGTATTTGTTGGCAGCTCTCCCTATCCTCTGCGGCCGAAAAGTGGTAGGCGGCCGGGCTATTGACCTTACCGGTCGTAGGGGGACCAAGGGTGCCTAGACACGGGGTCGTCTGGCGCCCATGTGCTGGTTTGGTCCATGGGGTGGTCACGGTGCGCAAGGTGTTCTTGTGCGCTGGTGGTGGGGAGTGCTCCCCAGAGGAGGCTCCGGTGACGGACAGCCGCGGCGGGTTCGCGGTGAGTGCTAACGTGTGCCCGTGTCCCCGCCACAAGCGGCAGAGGAGGACACCGTGCAGTTTTAGTGGGTTGGAGTCCCACATAACTGCACTATCTCCCCGTGGTGGTGCAGTATGCATGAGCATTTCTCCACGCGAAAAAAAAAGGGGTGAAGAACAAGACTTCTCCCGGGAGATAGGGTCCGTGGGGTTGCTACTGCCCAACAGCTCGCCACATGCTGCCCTGCGGGTTTATTCATCTCTCTTGGTCTGGCTTCTCACCCTAGACCTATGTCGGCAAAGTAAACTCTACCGGCACAGACCTAGTGTAAAGGAGCACGCAAGTGGTGGGGACCACGACGTCAACGTAGAGATATGGCGGTAGGGTTATTATTATTATTATTAACTTTATTAAATTTTTGTACATATAAGTTATATTTTTAAATATTAGAATTAAAAAAAAAAAACATTTAAAAATATAAAAAATAGAAATCCACCGGCATGGGGAACAGGGTCCAAGCTACCGGTGGTTAGGGCCCCAGAGACAGGAACCTCCTCACAATACGCGCCGTATCAAGGAGGACTGCCTTCTGAATCAAGCCCTTCACCCAGCCACCCAACGAGAGCCTCTTGAGATGTTGGTTGAGACTCTTATTATTATTATTATGAGCCTGTTTGTCCCACTGCAGGCCAAAGGCCGACTTTCCATTTTCTCTCTCTTTTGCAATTAGAGCGCAAACCTCTAGGTAGGAGTCTAACTCGGCACGCCATCTCCTTCTGAACCTAGCGCGTCGTTCTTTTGATTCTTTTGATTTAAATAAGGCGCGTAGTTCTTAATTAATTAATAAGTCATCTAAATTATCTCCTATTATTTTGTATTTATCCAAAATAAATTAAACCGTCTGAGAAGTTTATATGCAAAACAGCACTTGTGTCCTTAAATGTTTAATGAACCTTTTATGCGTACAATTAACTCAGTAACATATTTTGCTTTTCTTAGAATCTACTAGTCTATTTATTTATTTATTTATTTTATTTGAAAGGTACACCAACGACCTATTCACTAGGAATATTGACATAATAATAAATAACATATGTATTAGGTTATGGTGAATTAGTCACTTACAGGCGTACACAGCACTTACATGAAAAATAGCCTCTTAAATATATGTTTTATCAAGATTTTTTGCTCGTAGTGAGAATAGAAAAATTAATTAGAAACAAAAAACAAAACAAAATCATAATCGATATTAGAATCAATAATTAAAATCAAAGTTATCATTAGAATTAAAATTAAAGCATTAAGATTAAAGTAAAAAAAAAAAGAAAAAACAGTAAAATTCATATTTGATATTCAAAACAGTAGACGCAATAACGAATGCAACAAGAGAACAATGCAAAAAAATTTTCAAAAAATTGTTCAAAAAAGTTGAAGTTCTATTTTAGAATTTGGAAAGTTTTAAATAATTACAGTACTATGTTAGCTCTAGGTTGTTTGCTATGCGACTCACTTATTTTGAAGGGATTTTACATACATACATAAACTCACGCTTTCTTCCCATTGGGGTAGACAGAAACTACAGAATGTATCAAATACCTTTGTTTTATGAAACATGCTATTCTTTGTATAAAGAAACAAAGTGACATCTTATTTTTATTTATTATAATAATATATAATATAATTTACAAGTTTAGTTCGCGACACCTACGTTTGCCGCTCTGAAACCAGGCTTTTCGATGCGCATGGCATGGCGCGCTGCTGTTTTAGTATACTTAGATATTGACTACTGCACAGTCATTTGTTAGACCTGCTGTCTTGTACAGATCAGAGTGTTGGGCCACAAAAGGCATGAATAAAAGGCAATTGCATGTAGCTGAGATGAGAATGCTAAAGAGTGATGTGTGGTGTTACGTGAATAGATAGAATAAGAAAAGAGTATATAAGAAGGAGTCTGAAAGCTACACCGGTGACTGAAAAGTTATGCGGAAATCGGTTGTCATGGTATGGGCATGTGATGTGGAGGAATGTGAATGCCGATGGCTACAAGAGCAGGGGAAGACCAAACAAACGATGGATGGACTGTGTGAAAGATAATATGGCTTGAAAGGGGGTGACTACTGACTACCGAGATGTTGACTAATAGCGGCAAACACATGACGCGAACTGTAACATAGACTCACAAAGTTAGGAACAATATTTCTTAATAACTATGTTTGTAAACTTAACCTACATACATAACCTAACACTGCCATATATTTATGTGAATCCCTGCTACAAACTCAACACCGATGTGGAAAGCTTGCAGCAGCAATTCACACACAAGCAGTTCAGTCTGCTCGCGACACGCTGTAGTATAATGTTAGGCCTGGCCCACACCCCCCCCCCCCCGGGGGGTTCCCGCATTGTCGAGGCGGGGGGCTCAGTAGCCGTGGCTTGGTCACCCACGGTGAAGCGAAGAGGAACCCGAGGAGGGGCCGCTCGTCAGGGCTTTTTCCAGGAAGTCGACGACGCAGCGGCCAACAGGTAGGTTGCGGTGCCGCTCGGGCGACATCGCAACTGAGGCGGGCCGCGATGTCGTATGGGAGGCATCGCGGCTGAGGGTTGGAGGCCGCGGCGGGAGAGGAGTGCCGGTATTGCGGTGCGCCGCTCTCCCTACCTTCCGCGGCCTTGACGGGGTCGCCACCGTCTGATGGCGGACGCGGTGGGGCTGCAGGGGAGGAGGAGTGTCGGTATTTCGTTGGCCGCTCTCCCTATCCTCTGCGGCCGAAAAGTGGTAGGCGGCCGGGCCACTGACCTCACCGGTCGCAGGGGGACCACGGGTGACTAGACACGGGGTCGTCTGGCGCCCATGTGCTGGTTTGATCCATGGGGTGGTCACGGTGCACAATGTGTTCTTGTGCGCCGGTGATGGGGGTGCTCCCCAGAGGAGGGTCCGGTGACGGACAGCCGCGGCGGGTTCGCGGTGAGTGCTAACGCGTGCCCGTGTTCCCGCCATAAGCGGCAGAGGAGGACACCGTGGAGTTTTAGTGGGTTGGAGTCCCACATAACTGCACTATCTCCCCGTGGTAGTGCAGTATGCATGAGCATTTCTCCACAGAAAAAAAAAAAAAGGGCTGGCCCACACCCGGCGCACCAGGGCCTGCAGTCTCGACATAGATAGCGATCGCTTTACGGCCGAATTCGGTTGCAAAGTCCTAGTGGGGTACCTAGACAGTCAAAATTATGATAAATGATAAATGATAAATGAATGATAAAATGATTTTGTGTGTTTGTGTTGCAATTTTGACCGTATAGGACTAGGACTTTGCGATCGAATTCGGTCGTATAGCGTTCGCTATCTATGTCGAGACTGCAAGCCCTGGGAGGTGCATCTTTTTCGCATCGTACCGTAAAGTAAACGATACGTGTCGATGCACTACAGAAGCAGAACAGCCCCTGGGCACTGTAGGATTTTTTAGTATAATCTACCCATCGGCTGCATGTGTAAAATAAGCTGCAATATGCACGAAACAAAGTTCTTTTAACTACTCTAGAACGAGCAAACCTGCGAGCGATCATATTAGCTCTCACGGACAGCGCCCTTCTTTCTCTTTCAATATCATTATCATCTCTGAGGTCAGCGATCAAAAGATGTCCCACGTATTTCACCTTATATACGCTCATAAGCGATATTTAGTTCAATTTGACTGGAGGCATAGGATCAGAACAGCGACTACTAACACCAAAGGCCATGACTTCACTTTTAGTGATGTTGTAGACCGATTCATGAAGTAAAACATCTGGAGGCACGGTAATACCCCCGCCATGACGAGCCAAGCGAAGCGCAAGGGCACTACCTTCCTTTTCTCGAAGCGCTTCGTCGTTTTTTTTTAACCCTTATAACTTGGGTTTGGATTATACCAGATAAACAAAATTCTAGAAATAAGATGTCAGTAGTTGACTTATTAAACTTACAAAGTTTCAATTGCATAGCTCTTATACTTTAGATTTTATTGATATCTAAAAAAAACCGATTTCGTCACTGATTGATGATAATCAAAACTCTTAGGGTACTTCCTGAAGTCCTAGAAAGCTGAAATTTGGTATGTAAGCTGGTATTAGTACAAAAACAACAGACGATTCTAAAATTTTGAACTTTTACCCCCCAACCCCTCAAACTAGGGGATGGAAGTTTATATTAAACTTCCGCAAATTTTGATGCAGAGGTCTGAAAATTGATATAGGGACTCCTTGTTACAAATAATAAAATACATATTTCAGGATTAAAGATACTAATAAATCACCCCTTATCCTTAAAAAAAAATCAAAAAAACATATTGTCATAAGTAACTTACAAAAAGAAATGAAATCCCACCTAAAACATTTTCATGTAAATGTTGCCAAGGAAAGACCATATGGCTCACACTGTCAAAAAGTTATCAAATATCATGTAGAGCCAAGCTTCTAACTCTACACGCAGTAACTCTACAAGCCCTAACTTCACAAACTCTACACCTTAATCAAAATATGTGGCTTGGCCGTTACGCTACCGTCACATGGGCGTAAAATGAAAAATAAAATCACTGTTAATTTTATTTCTGAATAGTTCTTGTAGTAACGAAACGGCCAAGCCTCATATTTTAAGTAAGGTGTAGAGTTTGTGAAGTAAGGGCTTATAGAGTTACGGCGTGTAGAGTTAGAAGCTTGGCTCTACGTGATATTTGATAACTTTTTGACAGTGTGAGCCATATGGTCTTTCCTTGGCAACATTTACATGAAAATGTTTTAGGTGTGATTTCACTTCTTTTTGTAAGTTACTTATGACAATATTTTTTACCATATTTTAATACCACGAACCACTTACGTTAGACCACTTTTTGGGAAAAGAAGAAATTGCACACACACACACACATTGCACACAATATAATACAACAACACAACAACAATACTGTTTCTATATAACTTCGATGGTCACCTACTAGTATTACTTGAACATTATGTTGAAAAAACGGTCCCCTTATTACCCAAATTGGCGTGCATTTCGACAATTACGAACAAAGAAATACTAACCTCCTTCAAATGTCAGCGGAAGATAGTAAGTGGCTATAAATCGTGCAACATGTTGGCACGTTGTGACTAATGTTTCACCTTGTTTGCGCTAGATTACAGAATTGTCGAGTGCCGGTCTGGGTGAAAAATTCCTTTATTTGCAGCGAAGATCTAGGAGATTTAGACGTGCAGAAATGCGGTAGCAGATTCTGTATTGATTCTTACAATTTGTGGATAAGTGGATGTTTAGACTTCCACGTTTATAAGAATATCATATTAATGTCTTTTACGAATATTTACTTAGGTATCCGAATGCGTAGTCACGTGGGCCACTACTGTCGATGTTAATGTTTATATTACATACACATTTTGCAGTTAATGTATTATTTAGTCACCTTTATTTCTCGTCGCATTTCGGAGGAGCTAGTGGCTTAGTAATAAAAGCCGCACGGCTCGATATATCAGGTTAACAGAAATTAACAACAAAAATATTGACAGAAAATATTACGAGATAAAAGAAAGTATACAAGGAAACTACCCAGGCAGATAATATTTTCAGTACGTAGGTAGGTACTAGTAGAGAATTCAGCATAGTTATATAAATCAACAATAGTTTTGTTATATATATGTAATCAAACAATTCCTGGAACGATCGATGTACATATGGTGCGTGGTATGCTTTCAACGAACGGTAAACCCACATTTTTTTTTTTAATATATATTTTATCCAATACAGTTTTTATACTTGTAATCTTATTAAAAGCGACGCAGGTCTCCGGAGAAATTAGCAACAACAGATTAATGCTTCTCATTATTTGATGTTTTAGTTATTAAAAAAACTAGATCGATTTTTTTGCTTTCTACTAGAGATGACATGTATGGTAGTCGTGGGTTCGAACCCAAGCAGGCATTTTATTTTGTGTAATTTATTTCTCATCACCACAGAGGAGCTCGTGACCAAGTAATAACAGCCGCACGGGTCGATCCATCAGGTTAAGCTACGCTTGCCGGGGTTGGTCCGTGGATGGGTGACCATCTTTACATACTGAGACTCCTCCGTGCCTCGGAAAGTACGTTAAACCGTTGGTCTCGGCTGTCATTCCTGGATATTTGACAGCCGTTACGGGTCGTCAGAAGCCCGAAAGTCTGCGAAATAGTCTAACCAGTAACTAATTATCCAGTAACTGGGCTGTGGAGGTCAGATAGGCAGTTGCTCCATGTAAAATACTGGTATTCTGCTGCATCCGGTTAGAATGGAAGCCGACCCCAGCATAGTTTGGAAAAGGCAATGCAGATTGATTGATCTCTCGTCGCAGTTATTAAGCCTTATTCTTATGAAAACTTCTGAATCATAATGCTGTTGTTCATCCATCGCTAGATTCAATCAATTCAATATTTGATTTACCTTGTTTTATTTACCAAGTCCATACCCAAAACCATTATAGGCATCTGCATCAATCAAATCCGCATCACACTGAGCGCAATCTACAATACAAACTACAAGATTGCCTAATAAAGTTAGCTAACCCGTCGCATGCAATTAAAGGGGCCAGTAATTACTTTATTGGTGATCGGGAGACATGCCGGTCACGCGTACCGGGGCGTGCACAGGTTAAAGAAGAAATGAGGATGTGCTAACCGTGTTAGTCACTGTGCTATGTGCAAAATGATCTTCAAACACCAAACTTGTGCGTAGTGCATCCTCCAGAAAGCATGGGGGCAAATGGCTCTAGCCTATAAATCGCAGATCATAATTCGATCTCGTGGCTAAGTAATAACAGCCGCACGGGTCGATCCATCAGGTTAAGCTACGCTTGCCAGGGTTGGTCTGTGGATGGGTGACCATTTTTTCATACCGAGACTCCTCCATGCCTCGGAAAGCACTTTAAGCCGTTGGTCCCGGCTGTCATTCGAGAATCTTTGACAGTCGTTACGGGTCGTCAGAAGCCCGAAAGACCAGTTTTACCAAGGGGTATCGTATTACCCAGTAACTGGGTTGTGGAGATCAGATAGGCAGTCGCTCCATGTAAAATACTGGTATTCAGCTGAATCCGGTGAGATTGGAAGACGACCATAACATAGTTGGGAAAAGGCTATAGGCAGGTTGATTGAGTTTCAACCAGGCTTACTAGCAATATATTTACTTGACCGTTGAGGTGTTGCAGGTGACAGTCACTAGCTTTTTAAGCGCTACCTACATTACTGCAATATGCTACTGGTGATATCATCTAGGCACATTTAATTGGAGCAACTAGGTATGTTATCTTTAGTGTTAGGTAATAGAACATGTCAACGGTAATCGCCATAAAAGTTTTGTTAAAAAGCAAGTGAAATCCGGAATGTGAAAATGCTTATTAAGAGGATTGTGGCCCTGGCACAGGCAACTGAAGGAACACGGGTGGGTTTTAGTCAGTAGAAGTCTGACACGCCCTGCGCTCCACCAGAGCGGGAGAAGTTATTTGATGATTTCCCATCCACCAAAAAAAAACGTAATCTATTTTCATTTTGTTTTTTTTTTTTTAATGTTGTAGGTATAATGAAAAACTAGGTCTGTACGTTTTTATTGTAAAGAAATATTAAAAACTTTCTCGAGCGTTTTTTTTTTATTATTAAATTGAATAGTATTACTTAAAAAGAAAAACGCACGGACCTAGATTAAGGTGTACTAAATATAATAAGAGCAAAATTGTCTCATTTCGTAAAGGTTTAAGGAGGTGAAAACGTTATCGCCCGAAACAATATTATGTAAATAACTGTATGAAATGTAGATAATAATTGCCTCCAAGACTCGCGCCGCGTATCGGCACTTCACAATTCTCTTAAGTACATCAGTACTGGTTAGCCCCTTCAATTTATAAAATACCTTATCCCCTTCTTCTTCAATCATAAAGACGTTGAAATTACTGGCATGCCTACCCATACCGCTACTTAAGGGGTCGTAGTGCCGCCTTATTTTACAGATATTCAATATTGTTGGGTGTTGTCATGTTGTATCGTTTGTGGGCATTTCTGCGGCCATTTTGGGGTTGTAACGAGAAGATTATAGGTTTAGGTATTATGTAATAATAGATGAAAATTATACTGATTGGAATTTGAGACAGGATAGTAAGGGTAGACACAAACCGTTCGGTTTATATAGAATCGTTATGTAAATAAGGCTGACTGTACTAACTTAAAAAAAAAAATGCTTTGCGTTGAATTCACATATGACATGTGAAAAATATTGTAAGAACTTTCTGTGCCGTAAAAAAAATAGTTTTAGTAAAGTGTATCTATTGTCCTCCGAATATAGGTACCAATTACTTTTACAAGCCAAATCGTTTCTTTGGTCTTCCCCTAATCAGTCATGGACATTTAATTTTTTAAACACAACATTTATGGCGCAATAAATGATAATAAATGATTTTATTTCTGTAAGTAGGTTTGTACAAACACTTTTACAAGTCAATATTTTTTTTTTAAACTAGATGAGGTCGGCGTTTCCTATCTGACTACTCTGAGAAGAAAGGCCGAAACAAACTCAGAGGTCACAGTCTCTTATAAAGTCCAGACATAATCTTGGTCACTTCATGTGAAGACCATGTAGATTGGTGTCTGAAATGGTCTTTTGAGGAAAGAACCACACAGATTGAGAGGACCTATCCAGTCAGTGCACGCATGTCAGTAATCGCGCAGCTCAACCCAGAACTTAAGGAGCTCAACGATTCGACGAACAATACCAAAGAAAGGAGATTGGGGTAGGCCGCATAGATTACTCAAACTGCTCTGATTACTCAGACCTGAACTGAGAGGAAAAATAAAACAAACAAAAAAAAAGCAATGTCCTACATAGTCTTCACATTCACAATAAATTAAAATAATATAATACTTACAAAGTAAATATTCATGTCAACATTCAGTATGCAAAAATACAAATAATATAAAATAAAATTGGAGCAGTTCAATCCCAAGCCTTTTTGTCCTCAATATAATCTTTAACGGTATAAAAAGCTTTCTGTCACAACTTGCGTTTAATGAAAGATTTGAATTTATTAAGGTACAGATCTTGAACGTGGCTTGGAAGTTTATTATAAAAGCGTATACATTGACACCTGAATGACCCACCTATTTTCTTGAGCCTTGTTGGAGGTAAGTACAACAAATTTGTGTTTGTTCCTAGTATTTATATTGTGGATATCACTGTATTTTTTAAACAATTTAATGTTTTTATGGGCATATAAAAGATTTTCAAAAATGTACTGAGAAGGCAACGTCATTATATTAATCTCCTTAAATTTCTCCCTGAGAGATTGTCTCGGGCTTAATTTATAAATGCATCGAACAGCTCTTTTCTGCAAAACAAAGATAGTCTGAATGTCGGCTGCATTTCCCCACAACAGAATACCGTACGACATTACACTATGAAAATAGCTAAAGTACACTAAACGGGCTGTCTCTATGTTGGTTAAATTACGAATTTTCCTAACAGCGTATGCTGCGGAGCTTAGCTTTTTTGACAATTTATCTATATGTGGGCCGCACTGAAGCTTAGCATCCAAAGTTAAGCCCAAGAATACTGTGCTATCTTCAGAATTCAACTCTTCGCCCTTTATCAACACGTTAGTTTTCACCTGCCTAACGTGAGGTAGCGTAAACTTAATGCATTTGGTTTTTTTTTCATTAAGGAGTAAATTATTAACACTGAACCAGTGAACTACTTTTGAGATCGCTCTGTTTACATCGTCAGTAACCAGCTGCTGACGTTTAAGTTTAAACAAAAGTGAAGTATCATCCGCAAACAAAACTATATCATGATTATCCTTTATGAGGTAGGGCAAATCGTTAATATAAATAAGAAACAAGAAAGGACCAAGAATCGAGCCCTGTGGGACCCCCATTGTTACTATAGATCCGGGCGATCTTTTTCCATTAACGTCAACGCTCTGAATCCTATTACTCAAGTATGAAGTAAGAAGATCCAGAGCGGTGTTCCGGATCCCGTAATGGCGGAGTTTCCTGATTAACGTTTCATGAAGAACGCAATCGAATGCCTTGGACAAATCACAAAAGATGCCCAAGGCATCGCATTTGCCTTCCCATGCATTATAAATATGTCCTAAAAGTTCAACACGCATCAGTAGTTGAACGACCCTTTGTAAAACCGAACTGCTTGTTATGTAATAATTTATGTTTATTAAAAAATCTTTGCAATTGGTCTAAAATTAATTTCTCAAAAATTTTACTAAACGTAGGTAGTACTGAAATAGGTCTATAATTTGTGGGGTCTGATGTACTACCTGATTTAAACAAAGGTATTATTTTACTATATTTCATGAGGTCATTTATTGAAGCACGGCGACGCATCATATTGTGTAGCAATTTGGCAGTTGTAATTACGCTTATTTTTAGTCTTAGATTTTTATTTTTTAAGTATGAAATTTTAATTGCTTACTTTATTACTTAGTTATGTTTGTTCTGGTATAAGTTTTATGTAATAATATTAATGTAGTAAGAAGAAATTTAAAGTTAATTCTGAGGGTTTTTAGTGCTTTTATGGTTTTAAATAGGATTTTTTTATAGATATTCCATACATATTTCAAAATTCTGAGGCCACTATGGACAAACTATGGTTTAAGAAATATCTATTATACATATATTAAATATATAAAATGGTAAACTAACTGACTGACTGATTGGGTGATATATATACACGCACAGCCCAAACCGCTGGACCTAGAGACTTGAAATTTTGTACATAGATATCTTATACAGTGTAGGCATCAACTAAGGAAAGATTTTTGGAAATTTCACCCCTAACGGGGTAAAATAGGGGATGTATGTTTGTATGAAAGTCCGTCAGTTTTGAAGTTAAGATCTTCAAATTCTGAGTTTAGGCTGACGATTGAAAATTCTTTTTTACGTTTCTCAGCATTTTTGATAATTCCCCGAAGAAGTGAAAAGGGGTATGAAATTGTGTATGAAAAGTCTTTCATTTACAAGGTAAAAATCACAAAATTTATTATTTAGGCTTATGGTTGGAAACTAACGCAACGTATTTATCGGTGTTGTACACCAAACCACAGCCTAAACCGCTGGTCCTAGAGACATGAAATTTGGAGGTTGTGTTATTTATGAAGAATAAGAGGTATGTGGATACCTAAGAAATAGTTTTTCGAAAATCCGCCCCTAAGGGGATTTAATCTGGGAAGAAATTACAAATTACAAACTCCTAAGGTGGATTGGTGGGTGTCAAAGTTTGTAAAGAGAGTTTTTAACGCGCGGTCCGGTTAATTGGAAACACAAAACTTATACTTGAGACCCAACATAAAAAATAATGGTGGATGGATGGGTGGGCACAGGGGTGGAATTTCGAAAAATCGTTTGGATTTGGAAAACATTGAACACAGTTTATATGAAAAATCTTATTCGTTTGGTTAATTAAGTTGAAACATGGCACAAATACTTGCCTAAGTAATAAAGTTTGTCATTATCAGTTTCCAAAACTACTCCACAAAGGGGGGTTTAGGGACGTTAAAGTTGGTATGGAAGAATTTTAAAGCGCGGTTCGATTAGCTCTAAACACAGTATTATATTTTTGACAGAAAATAAACGATAACAAGTGTTTGGGTTTTTCGGAAGTTGATCCCTGAAGGGGCAAAAACGGGTAATTAGATTTTTAAGGGGAGGATTTACTGCATGGCTTTATTAACTCAAAAAATGGTATAAATAATATTTGAGTCCAGCTATGGATACTTCTCAAACGAGTTTTAAAATAAATCCATCCATGTGGGGGTTTAAAGTGGGGATACAGTTTATAATTGTGAAAAATGTTATTTCTTTGGTTAATAAACTTGAAATTGGCACAGTAAATAATAAAGATTGACACTAAGCTTTTTAAAGCAACCCCGTGTGGATTTAGGGGGGTTGAAGTGGTTTTAGGGGGTGTCAAAGTGAGTAAGGAAAAATTCTAAAGCACTGTCAGATTAACTCGAAACTCGGTACTAAAATATAAGGCCGTTTAAGTACTTTATGCGGTATGCCCAAATGTCCTTTCTTTGATATTGATCCTCGATTCGTTGAGCTCCTTAGGTGCTATGAACTAAACTAATAACTATACTCTATCACTCAATAAGTCAAAGTTGTCGAAATCTTTCAGTTTCTCAGAATAAGAACGCCAATCTTGGCCATTTAACGCAAAAATCACGGTCGAAATGGTCGAGAAGCTTTCATATTGATTGTTCTACAAAATTTATTAAGGCCACCTTCATTAATTTTGTAGAACAATCAATATGAAAGCTTATATAATAACAATTATAGTAGGTATGTTACACAATTTGACTGCCAAACTACTGTAACGTGGTAGATACAATCGTGATTGGTTTTACCACTAACCGCCATCGGGATTTACACCCTCGTACATAAGGGGCTGGCTACCCCTTTACGTTCCCGCAACATCACACAGATGTAGGAAGGCTATACCATAGACGTAATAGAATGGGTGATGAGATTGTTGATCGATTAATGGCAATTTTAGGGTTAATTTTATAAGGGGAAGGGTCTTAGGTTCGGGGTCAAATCTGCCAACACACTGGCATAAATGATAAATTATTTTTATTTCTGTAAGTAGGTTTGTACACTTTTACAAGTCAATCATGTTTTTTTAAAACTAGATGAGGTCGGCGTTTCCTGTCTGACTACTCTGTGAAGAAAGGCCGAAACAAACTCAGAGGTCACAGTCTCTTATAAAGTCCAGACATAATCTTGGTCACTTCATGTGAAGACCATGTAGATTGGTGTCTGAAATGGTCTTTTGAGGAATGAACCACACAGATTGAGAGGACCTGTCCAGTCAGTGCACGCATTTGTCAGTAATCGCGCAGCTCAACTCAGAACTTAAGAAGCTCAACGATTCGACGAACAGCAAAGAAAGGACATTTGGGTAGGCCGCATAAATTACTCAAACCGCCAGACCATGATTAAAAATAACTGAGAGAAAAATAAAACAGACAAAAAAAGCAATTACCTACATAGTCTTCACATTCACAATAATTAAAATAATATAATATTTTTCAAAGTAAATATTCATGTCAACATTCAGGATGCAAAAATAAAAAGTGAAAAAGAAAATTTGGAGCAGTTCAATCCCAAGCCTTTTTGTCCTCAATAAAATCTTTAACGGTATAAAAAGCTTTCTGACACAACTTGCGTTTAATGAATGATTTGAATTTATTAAGGCTTAGATCTTGAACGTGGCTTGGAAGTTTATTATAAAAGCGTATACATTGACACCTGAATGAGCCACCTATTTTCTTAAGTCTTGTTGGAGGTACAACAAATTTGTGTTTGTTCCTAGTATTTATATTGTGGATGTCACTGTATTTTTTAAACAATTTAATGTTTTATGGGAATATAAAAGATTTTCAAAAATGTACTGAGAAGGCAAAGTCATTATATTAATCTCCTTAAATTTCTCTCTGAGAGATTGTCTCGGACTTAATTTATAAATGCATCGAACAGCTCTTTTCTGCAAAATAACGATAGGCTGAATGTCGGCTGCAATTCCCCACAACGGTTGCATATTAGAAAATCAAAACTTTCCTGAGCAAATTTCAAAAGAACAATAAAAGAAATAACAAAATTTAAATGACCAAATGTTTTATTTAGAAAAATTTTAAAATCCCAATGTATGTGACATCAAATGAACGACTGATCAAAAGTTGCTAGATGTAATTTTAAAATATCAAATCATTGCTAATCAAATTACATAATCTATCATAAAATTATTTACAATTGTACGTACTAGTAACTGATTACCACCTGCGCTAAGATAGGTCGACGGAGCCCCGCTTTGCGGGGCTCCTATTTCTGGATGGTTTAAAAAAACCGAGTCGGGGTACTCTGAGTCGGTGTGTTAACCATAATGATGTTTTTTATATATATTATCCAGTAATCTATTTTGACTTTTAAACGATTTGGTCAATAGTGTAATAAATAATTTAAACATTGATATTCCAGACTTTGGTCAGCTGAACTTTTGATCAAATGACCGTCGTTATTTTAAACTTTGTTGATTTGTACGTTGTTCTTTTGAAATGTGCTCAGGAAAGTTTTGATTTTCTAATATGCAACCCCCACAACAGAATACCGTACGACATTACACTATGAAAATAGCTAAAGTACACTAAACGGGCTATAATAATAATTTACCAATTTTACCAATGTATCTGCCAAAAGTGGTCAGTCTGGTAATATTTTGCTTTGTTAAAAGATCTAAATATGACACAGAAAACTTATTGGCTTCAAAAAAATTAAGAAAAATAATGTCCATAGTACTGTAACGATCTCCGATGGGAGACCTTTACTTTTTATGGGATATATAGGGTAACTGGTAATTAGTGACCGATACTTAAACACATGATTGTACTAATGATAACAAACAACTTTTACTATGGGACGAAACCTGAAATCGCGAAAAACATAGTCAGCTACTCCCTACATTTTGACGAGTTATGCGAACATGCATGTATGGGAGAGCTGATTCTTTGTTCGCGAATTCATGTTTGATCCCATAGTAACAGTTGTTGGTTATCATGAGTACAACCATGTGTTTAAGTATCGGTCACTGATTATCAGTCACCCTATATACTAATAAATGATAATCCGACTCGTGTTGCTCTCTGATGTATTTAACTTTTCTCACTATACATTTTTTTAAACCAACACGCCTACATTGACCGAGGGGGCCCGTCTCGCTGACCTCTCCCTAGAACTCTAAAAAAAAAAATCATCATATGTTAGCATTAAACGTCAATTATTTTTACTAGTCCATAATGCTTGAACTATGGGTCCTCAATCATAGCCGAACCAATTGTATCAACCTGACACACTTTGCAAAGGCTATGCCCTGTTAGCAAAGTTGGCCAGCACCGAGTGAGTCACCCCATAACGCGTCACAAATTTCCTCGAAGTTCATACCCTCATTGTAGGTATAAGTATAGAAAGACTTCGCGGTACCTAATGCAGCTAGCAATTACCGAGAAAATATAATTAATTTTTTTAATTTTTTTTTATTTGTGATGGGTTTGCTCTTGACTCTAGTCTAGGTCAGAGGTGACAGAGACAAAGTCGACGATGGAGTGAGCTTACCCAGAAGAAGCCTGTTCACTCTCACTTTGAAGAGATTAGGGTTGTATACGTTCGGAAACACAGACGCAGGTAGTGAGTTCCACTCTTTTGCTGTGCGCATTATAAAAGACATTTGGAAGCGCTTAGTGCGAATTGGTGGAATAGCAACCAGGTAGGGATGGTAACTGGCAGTGCGTCTAGATGTCCGGTGGTAGAAGGGGGCCGGTGGAATGAGGTCGTGGAGTTCTCGGGCACACTCTCCGAAGTACAATCTGTAGAAGACCGACAAGCAGGCAACCTTGCGGCGATGAGCCAAGCAATGAAGCTTGGCATCCACCAGTTTTACGTCGCCAATGAGCCTCTTAGCTCTGCGTTCCACCGAGTCAAGCGCGGCTAGTTGGTACTTAGCTGATCCATCCCAAAGGTGACTGCAATACTCCATGCAGGATCGGACTTGCGCTTTGTAAAGGGTTAAAAGCTGTCCAGGCGTAAAGTATCGCTTCACCCTATTTAGGATGCCCAGTTTCTTGGCCGCAGTTTGGGCCTTGTACTCGATAAATAAATGTTTTGTGGAAGATCACACGATATTACAATATTTTATGGGCATTCAACTTTATTAAGTGTCGTCAATGGGTCAACTGGCAGGCTTTCCGAAAGAAATAAAGGCTGATTTTTAGCTACTGTATTCTTGACTTTGACATCGAAATGTTAATAGTCATTTAAAGCAGCCATTTTGTAAAAAAATAATCAAAATACTTGTCTTCTCTAAAATAAAGAAAACTATCTTTAGGACAGTAAGAATCTATAAGGCAAGGCTGCATTTGGAAATACTATGTGGAATGTTATTCAAAACTGAAAAATTTCCAAACTCAGCTCAAACTGCATTACCAAACTACCAAAACTTGAAAGTCGGATCTGTGATAGATAGCGGTAAGATTTCTAATATAATGTAGACGAAACTTTTGGTCCAAAAGTATGCGGAGCACGGCGTGAAACCAAAAACTCGCCATGAAGGATGAATATCGATGAACGCACGTATGCGAATACTGCTCCTGGAATACGGTAAGCCGCCATACTTCTGAAACCTGAACTACTAAGGGATATGGTGTGAACACTGTTATTTTCGCTGACTTAATTCAGTTACACCTCTTTTTTCCTAAGTGTCTTTAAACACGTTACCGGGTTTTTATTATGCCGCGTTCCGATGGCCTGTTGAAGCCCGCTCTTGTCGCGGCCCGCGCTTGTCGACGCCTGTCGCGGCCCGTGCCGAGCATTTCTCGGATCATCCCATACATTCGATCGGACGGACGACGACCGGCTCCTGCAGGCCGACTGTTCCTACGGCCTGTCGACCTGGCCAAGCGCGGTCTAGCTGGTGAGAAAGCGGGCCGTGGGACCGCAGCATTATTTTTAGTCAATGGACGAGACCCAACCACGTGCTTATACCAACAATGTACAAAATGGGACCCATCCTATCCATTCTAAAGAAAAAGGCTTAGTAGGGTACTGTAATGATCTCCGAATGGGAGACCTTTACTTTCTCAGGATCTGGACTACTCAAATGATAAGCTGTTTACGTTACACTTTTCTATATTTTGCCTATTTCGTATATTAGCGGAGGGTCCGTCTCGATGACGTCTCCCTATAACCCAAGCTATCCCTTCTTACTATAAAAGTACCGTACGAATGTCATAGATATCGTCAGCCTGATATAAATTGACAGAGGCTTGAGTGAAACCTCTACAGTACCTAGTACGCCAATAGGTTTCCATCAGTACATTTTCAGTGGGTATATATAGAACGATGAAAAAGCATCTGGAACGCAAGTTCAGGAATGTTTTGAAACAGAAACTCTAACAAACCTGTAAGCTAAATTCCACCTGTTAATCAGATCCTTTGACACAATAGGAGGAAGGACAAACCACATACATAACCTCGAAGAGGATACCAAGAGCCAATATCAATTAATAATGTATGTAAACGACAGTTGGCTGAGACACGCGTTGCCGGAATATTGGCAATTATGCCACAATTGAGCGCTAGAACGGCCCTAATGCGACCATATTAACCTCTGAAGCGATGTGCAATAAATGTCAGTAACATTCATAGGTGCTAGCGGTGCAGTGTTCTGTAGTATACTTGTTTTCTACTAGCCCATTTCACCCATTGCTGAGCATAGACCTCTCTTTTCTTGTCTCCTGTGCCAGCCTCATCCTGCCCGCGATGACAATGTCGTCTGCCCATCTCGCCGCTGGATGACCGACAATTCGTCTTCCAGTCCTTGGATGCCACTCTGTCACAGCCTTACTCCATCTGTCATCATTGTGCCTTGCCAGGTGTCCTGCCCAACTCAATTAGAGTTCCATAACTCGTTTTCCGAAATCTAAAAGCTTCGGACGTCTTACTACTTGTGAATTAGTGACTCAATTAGGTACTAGATTATAAACAACCACGTAATTCATTCATGAGCAAGTATGCGTTAAATATATCTTTGGGAAATAATCACTTACCAAAAATGTTTTTGTTACGTCCGTATAGTACTCGTAAATCTCATATAGGTACTCTACCATGCGCCTGTACATCATACGAAGTTTGTTTATTATTTATTCATTATAATAGACATGCCAGTTGGCGTGGTTGGTTAAGATACCACCTATCATGCCGCAGGTCGTGGGTTCGATTCCCATCCTGGACAAACATTTGTGTGCATGAACATGTCTGTTTGTCCTGAGTCTGGATGTTATTATCTATATATTATAAGTATGTATTTACAAAAAAAGTAGTGTATGTAGTATATCAGTTATCTGATTTCAATAGAATAAGCTTTGCTTAGTTTGGGATCAGGTGACTCAATCTGCCTAGCCTTTTCCCAACTATGTTGGGGTCGGCTTCCAGTCTAACCGGATGCAGCTGAATACTACATAATATCTACTAATACTATGTATTTTACATGGAGCGACTGCCTATCTGACCTCCACAACCCAATTATTGGGTAATACTATACCCTTGGTAAGACGGATTGTCAGACTTTCAGGCTTCTGACGACCCGTAACGACTGCCAAAGATCCACGAATGACAGCCGGGACCAACGGCTTAACGTGCTTTGCGAGGCACGGAGGTGTCTCGGTATGTAAAGATGGTCACCCATCTACGTACCAACCTCGGCAAGCGTAGCTTAACCTGATGCATCGACCCGAGCGGCTGTTATTACTTAGCCACAAGCTCCTAAGGTGACTATGTGTGAATAATGTCCCAGAATATTATTATAATACCTTAAACTTACATTTGAAACGTGTGGGTGTCGAAATCGCGACCAGTACGGATTGACCAAATATTTTATTCAAATGCTAATCGTGTCGTCAAACACCAGAATGACAATCTGTGTGTTTTCTCATTAAACAAGTACCTAAACAAACTTATGACAGTCACGACGTGGATCTCAGTACTGAAAATAAACAGTCAACTAATGAAGCAACAGCAGCAAGCTATCCAACGCATTTGCTCTGTGAAGTCGAGTACAGTCAGCTAAGGAGCTTACTCAGCTCTTGAGATAATTTTTCTTTTCAAAGGCGAACAAATTATGAGTGATATTAAATGAAACAAGAAACTTGGAATATTACTAACTGGTTTATTTTCTCTTGATAAAAGTTCTCGAGTTATTTTCAGTGAGAAGTTATTTTAGTTTGAAAAACGAGAATTGAAAGATTGGTTCGTCGTTGGATGATTGGTTAGATTGTAATATAAGGTCTATCTACTCATCATTATGAACAACTTTTACTATGGGACCAAACCTGAAATCGCGAAAAAAAAAATCTGCAGTTCCCTACATTTTGACGAGCTATGTAAACAATCGTGGCATCATTATCATCCCTGGTCCCACTTGCTAAAAGTGCTTCATGTGTCCCTTCCTACCTACCTACATGTTTGCTTTTGATTTCACGAACTGAGGAACGCCACTGATAATATTAGTAAATTACACGCTAAAGATACACAACCACCCAACCCAACCAGACCATAAATACCTACATATTTTGACCTATCATAAATGGTTCAGATTCCTACAAACCACTTTCCATATAAACCATACCAATTCCTTCACATTCCAATTCAACATCATCTCAAAAATAACGTCAGTTATAAAACCAACCAGTTATTTTGATTAAACCCGAAGTTTATTTATACCTTAGTATAGTCGGCAATATAAAAAGCCATTCATTTTCATCGCGAGCCCATCCGTTAGGCTGGAATCGTAAAAAGTAAACTGAGCATTTTATTACGGGTTGAGGCCCGGTACCGATCGATGCTTAACCTTAATGGCTGATACCGCTAATAGTTTTTAGGGTAAACTCTTCATTTTTAGGGTTCCGTACCTCAAAAGGAAAAACGGAACCCTTATAGCATCATTCGTGTGTCGGTCTGTCCGTCTGCCACAGCCAATTTTCTCCAAATCTAATGGACCGATCAAGTTGAAATTTGGTACACGTATGAATTTCTGTGACCCAAACACGGACGTGTATCCTGCCGTTTAGCAAAAAGGGCACAATAATCTATAATCATAAAATATTTTTTTTTGAAGTTATAAGTTATTAAGAAAAAGGACGAAAATTAATAAAGTATCTCCGAAACTACAGAACCTAATATTTTGAAAAAAAAAGTAGGTACAGAAAATAATTCTATACCTATAGATTACAGGAAAACTTATAAGAAGTCTATGGTCTTAAAATAACATTCTGTTACTATTCTGTTACTTCCATGATATAAGAATAACATAGTGACCTTGAACTGATGCTGCAGCATTACCTGGAATTTGCAGGATACCCAATTCCGTCACCGACTTACAGAGGTATCGTGTTTGGGCACATTGGAATGGTATCAATAAATAGGTTGCAGATAGATGATCATCAGGGTCTGATGATGGAGTAGCAAAAAAAATGAGGGTACTTTAGTAACTTACTTTATTGTGAGAAAAACACGTACAGCTGCGCTGATTTATGCAACGCACGTGTCGATCGTAACGTGTCTAGTAGTAATAAGTATATAAAGTTTAAAAAGCAGGAAATAGAAGTTAAATTAAATATATATATATATAAATATATATATTGATCCAAGCGTTGTCGCGTCGGGGGACGTCTAATGAAAACGCATAATCAACGAGGCTTATATCTATATAGCAATTATGAATATATGCTATTGTACAGAGGATATCTGCGGTTAACTTTCTATTTTCACTAGCCGTCCCCCCTGACGCCTATATTACCTACAACTTATACGAGTATTAAACTTAAAGGGCTAATACATTTTATTTTACGTGTTTTACTTTTTAAATGATTTTGTTTGTGGCGGGTTTTTTATTTTTATTTTTATTTTAACTTTTATTAAAAGGCTACTATATAAGACCTCCTAACAATCAATGAATTAGGTGTTGTTGCGTTTACAAACACAAATCCTAACTTTAATAATATAAATGCGAAAGTAAGTTTGTTTGTTTGTTTGTTACCTTTTCACGGCTAAACCACTGAACCGATCATCCTGAAATTTTGCATATACGTTGTCACGTGTACAGACACGGACATAGAGTACCTTTCATCCCGAAAAAGAGTACTCTTCCCGAGGAAAACAACAATAACTTTCTGATGGTAATAGATGGCGCCACGTGTCTTTCGAATCATGATTGAATTATATTAAAGTTTAGTAGTGTGTTAAGAGCTTTTTTTTAAGTACCTAATACATTTTGTGAGTCTGGAGTGTCGATAGACCGGATTTCTATCTTCCTAACTGGACCAAGTTATGCAGAAAGCAGCCATATGGCACCTTTTCCAAAAATGAGTTATAAACACAGTGATACGATTTTTTGCAAGCCATGTCGATATCTCTATTTATCACGGAGATATGAGCCGTCAAATGCAGCCTTGTTCATACATCCATAATGCAACCATCGACAGTAAAATGCTTATAACTCTGTTTGTACTTTTCCCGATCTCTGTGTGCTTTCTGCATAACACGGTCCAACTATCCTAAATAATATTATAAATGCGAAAGTGTATGTTTATTGATTACGCTTTCACGCTAAACCGGCTGTACGGATTTGGATAAAATTTGGTACTTGGGTAGTCCAGGACCTGGAGAAGGACAGAGGCATTCATCCTTGATCGCAGACAAAGTCGCAGGCAACAGCTAGTCTGTTACGAACTAACACCGAAAACCTGGAACTCAAACAAAATAAAAGATCATACAAAATCTGTTCAGAATCCTATCAGCAAAATCAGGTGAGATACCTAGTCTTAACCAGTACCATCATCATCCGCCTAGCCTTTTCCCAACACGTTGGGGTCGGTTTCCAGTCTAACCGGATACAGGTAACTACTAGAATTTTACGTAGAGCGACTGCCTATCTGCCCTCCACAACCCAGCAACTAAGTAATACGATACGCGTTAACACTACACGGTATAGTCGGGTAGTCGTAGCCGTAATATAGGTAGGTACAGTCATGAACCGGGATTGTTGAGCCACTGGCTTATCATCCTAACTTGGTTGTGTTACACGAATGCCGCCCGTTTTTCGTTATTGAAATGTCACATGTAAAATTTCACAGACAGCATTCGTGTAACACAACCACGTTAAGATGATAAGCCAGTGGCTCAACCATCCCGGTTCGTGACTGTACCTACTAAAAAAATAACGATCTAATTCCCATGACGTTTCGACAAAGTTATACTATGATCAAAGCTAAATAGATCAAAAGATTAATTCGCTTTTACTAGGTACCGTAACCTGTAAAAGGTTGACGTAAGGTAACCGCGGGTAAAGGAAAACGTCCAAAGAGATTGTTGGGATGATTGTACCTGTGACTAAATACCAATTCAAGGTATAGGTTCAATTGGACAAATGCCCAGGACAGCAATTATACAACTATAGTCTTTGTTAATGTTTATCTAAAACCTAAATAGGACCAACCAAGACATCGTGGAAAAAAAAGCTGTTCCGATTTAAGTGAACACAGATGTACCTCATTTGTGTTCACTTAAATCTTGTATGGAACAGCTGTTTTTTTTTTCGCAATTGTACACATTTATTTAATAGTTTATGTACACGAATATAAACAGAAAAGAAGAAAGAAACAGAAAAATACGTATATAAAAAATCTGTTCCAGCATGCCTGCGATAGGAAAGTAAATAAAGAGAAGTAGGCGACGTGTGTAAGAGTTAAAGAGAACATAAAATACATATAATCAAAAAACGAACGTGGAGGGCTATACGAGTAAGGGAAGACCAAAGAAACGATGGATGGACTGTGTGAAAGATGATATGGCCAGAAAGGGAGTGACTACCGAGATGACGACTAATAGAGAAGTATGGAAGAAAAAGACATGTTGCGCCGACCCCAAATAAATTGGGACAAGGGCAGGAGAATGATGAATCAAAAAACTTACCTTGGCCAAAGGCTAAGCATTGCCATACAACGTGGCAATGTTGCCAGTCTCTTGGGTACATTACCAGTCGACAGCGGTGCAAAGTAATTTTTCGACGCCATATTTTAGTTTTTTAACCCCTCAAATGTCGATGCACACCATGTGTGCAATAAAAAAATTAACTATCAAAAAACTATTCACTAATTTAAATATAAATATTTAATATGAGATTATACTTACATATGTATACATGCTCCTAAAATAAATATCACTAAAATATTTACAATAAAATATATATAAATAATGCAGTCTAAAATAATAAACACATAATTTACGCAACTATGACGACATGGAAAGATAGTGTTCTTTCACTCTTAAAAACTGCAACAGTTTGACAGTCCCTAATGTCAGGCTGAAGTGAATTCCACAACCGAACCGCGTGCACAGTGAAGAAGTAGGAGTAGAAGTCGGTTGAATGGGGAGGGGATTCAAGGAGATTTCTAAGATGCGACCTGCAAGGTGCATCTGAAGGACCGGAAAAGTGAGGAAAAGCGTTTCCGCAGATTGGAGGGCGTTTTAGGGTTGTGAAGGATGTTAAATAGCAGAGACAATATCTAAGAGTTCCTGCGAAATCGAAAAGGGAGCCACTTGAGAATCTTGCGAAAGATAGAAACGTGGTCAAACTTATTTTAATGTTAAAAACAAATCGAATACGTATATTTTGCAAACACTCAAGATTATTTAAAAGCTCCTCGGTGGCATCCAAATAACAGGCATCAGCGTAGTCTATTATGGGCTAAATAAGAGTTTGAGCAAGGGAGATTTTGGTATTCAAGGGCAAGAAGCTCTGGAGGCATTTTAAAGAATGGAACGTGTAGTGCACTTTGACACTGACTTGAGCAACATAAGTAAAGATTCATGGTCACCCCTAGGTTTTTGACCGTATTTGCGTATTCAATCTGAACTCCATCTACTTAATTAAAATGTTAAAATCATTTTTACCAAAACACTACAAAGTGAAAAATAATAAACTAATTTCGCGAGCCGGTGTCTTTTTGGTTTTGTATTTTCTTTATTTGCCACCGACTTCCGAAATTAGTTATTATTTTTTTTCACTTTCTAGTGTTTTTTTTTTTTTTTTGGAAGTCCATTGACCTCACACAAATTCGAATACCACTACCAAAATAAATTAGAACATCATCTACATAAAACTGGGAAAAGTACGTATTATTGAATCTAACTCAAAAACTACCCAAGCAAAGTTAAATTTTAGTCGAGATAAACTTCGAGGTATACCCTCCCGAATAAAATAAGAACCGTTCAAATCAGACTACTCTGTAAAAAGTTACATATATTTACATACATTAAAAAAAAAACTGTCGACTTGAAAACCTCTTCCTTATTTTTGTCGGTTAAAAATTATTAAGTTGTACGACACCGATTAAGTACATCCACTTTATTGTAGTTCCTTTTGTGATTTATTTACTAAAATAGCACAAATCCATTTCATTTTCACGATCGGCAACTAACTAATCTCACCCAAATTTAAGAGTAAAAATTTTTGGGCTAATAATATTCACCCAAATATTTTCGCTCAGACTTTAACCTATATCTATGGAGAAGAAGGGGCAAGAAACTCCACGGACTCTCTTTTACTAACGGTCTTCGCTATATCAACCTTCCAATCAAAAGCACTCCCCTAAAATGAAGTCAAATTCAAATTGATGTTAGAAATCAAGCAACTGTCAGCAAAACTAATGGTCAGTAAACGTTAGCTAACACAACTAAATAGATTAATCAAGATTAATTAATTTATGAAGTTTAGTACCTCGCCGTACTTTGACGGTTATTAGAGTATGAATAAAATATAGAAGAACAAAGCGCTTTGGAAAAGCAGCAATAGAAAGTGTGAAATTTATGCAAGAATTTTAGAAGGACATTTTAAACGTTTATTCTTGGGTGACATTTAAAAGTATCAGTTAGACTGTCCGGTGCATGAACTTAACAAATCTAGCAAGGAATTGTGTGAACACATTTTCGCCTACCCGTTTCGTATGGTAGAAAGATACTTGCACAAAACACTTTTTCGCGCAGCTGTTCCTTTACGCAAGTGGATTCAGGCATTTTTCATTCGCGCAAGTGTGTTTCACGCCAATGTCTACTCGCCCAAAAGTCCATCCGCGGAAATGCGTTTTCGCGCAAGTGTCTTTCATGCTAGTATCCCTTGGCGCAAAAGTTCATTCGTGGAAATGTTTTTTCGCCCAATTGTCATTCGGGGAAATGTCTTCCGCGCAAGTTCAGATGTTACCAAGAACTTAAGATGAATTTCACCAATGAAACTGAAAACTATGAGCACATGTAAACCGCGTTTGAGAGCTGTCATTGTCAATGTTCCACAACAATGTCGACACTGGCAGCTATTGAACTCTGTTCAAATGTGCTGATTGCGTTCAGTTCATTGGTGAAATTCGCCCTTAGCCAGCGGGGTGCCTATAGCTTGTCTTATTTATACTTTAATAAGAAACCTTACTTCGTTAGATAACCTTATCGATTCTGTTCGGTTTATTGACTAGTTGTCGAACACGGGTTTGTGTGAGTTTTGGACAAACAATTGGCTAAGTATATTTAGATAGGTGTAGATTTTTTATTTTTATTTTAGCTGTTATTAAACGTTACTTATCTACGATATTTTGAATTATGACATGAACTAAGAATATCTACACGAGAAGAATTACCTATTTTAAACCGACTTCAAAAAAGGAGGTTCTGTGTTCGACCCGTATGTATGTATGTCCGCAATTTTCTCAAAAACTAATGAACCATTTTTGATGGCTTTCATTAACGTGATCTCCATACTTTCAGAAAGGTTTTAGTATATAATACATTAGGTAATCATTCTTATGTACAAAGTTATATGCATAAATGTACTTTATCGCCGGTATTTCTATGCGGATTTTGATGATTCTTCTTTTCGTTCGTCTTGGGCTTATGTAATTGTATACGTATATTAAACTAAAAATGGAAAAGCAAATTTACTTTAAAAAAAAAGTAAAAACCGACTTCAAAAACCTTAGCTTGGCACCGACTTCACAAGCTGTTAAATTTTTTATGAAAGTTATTTTCCTTTCAGGTTTTTGAAGTCGGTTTCTACTTTTTTAAAGTAAATTTATAAAATAAAGACACATTTATAGGAAACAAGGAAATACTCGTAAATAGAATTTACCTGTTTCTTGTTTCATAACAACATATTGCCGGTGGTTACGCAAGGAAGCTAGAATGCCAAAGGCGGAAAATCAAGTGAAGCGTTCATCTAGTCATTCCACCGGACAGAAAGAAAGAAGAAGAAAGGAAATACATTTATTTGCGGCAAACATGACGCAAAGAAAGCACGCAAACACAAAAATAACAAGTTGGGGGAAAATATACGTCACATCAACGCAAAACGGCCATCGCTCAGCATAATGCTGCTACCCATGCGAGAAGTCCTCGTTACCTAGTGCAATAGGGGTCCCACACTTTAAAAGGACGTACATATTCGCTGTAATATATGGAATGCATGTATTATATGGAACTCAAATAGAGTTGGGCAGGACACCTGGCCAGGCGCAGTGATGACAGGTGGAGTAAGGCTGTGACAGAGTGTCGTCCAAAGACTGGAAGACGAGATGTCGGTCGATTGGCAGTGAGATGGGCGGACGAAATTGTTGCCATCGTCGGCAAAACCTGGATGAGGCTGGCACATGAGCGTGGGGATTGGCACAAAAAACAAAGGCCTATTTCCAGCAGTGGGAGAAGTCGGGCTGTGGATGATGAAGATGATATAGAATACACTGAATCGCTTTAAATGCAGAAAATATGAGACACAATAAAAGAGAAAATATAAAACACAAGAAAAGAAAAACATGAGATGCAAGAAAAGAGAAAATATGAGACACAAGAAAAGAGAAAATATGTGACACAAGAAAAGAGAAAACATGAGACATAAGAAAAGAAAAAATATGAGACACAAGAAAAGAGAAAATATGAGACACAAGAAAAGAGAAAATATGAGACACATGAAAAGAGAAAATATGACACAAGATAAAAAAGTTGCATAATAGATATGTGTTAAATCTAGTTTCAATTGATTTGTTATTAGTTTGATATGATTCATAATCATAAGTATCTATTTACATATGACAATTTTTCGTTGAACAACTTTAACGGTACCTGTACCTACTCGTATCTACATATTATAGTCTAGGAAAAAAAGAGACCTGTAGGAGACCAAAAAGGCTCCTTATAATGCTGCGATATTCAAAAAATGAATCGCAAAGCATCATTAATTTATAAAAGTCAACCGTCAACCATAATTTGAAGTTAATTTTTTTTTTATTTTTTATTAAATATTTCCCTTTGTTGATTTGTTAAAGAACACCAACAGTAGGCATATCCCTTCAACATTGACTTGCAATAATATTTAAAAAACGTGTTACTGCTAATGCCATGTAAGTCAGTCTCCCAACTACGTTGGGGTCGGCTTCCAGTCTAAACAGATGCAGCTGAATACCAGTATTTTACATGGAGCGACTGCCTGTCTGACCTCCTCAAACTAGTTAACGGGTAACACGATACCCCTTGATAAGACTGGTTGTCAGCCTTTTGTGCATGACTTGACTTGACTTTTGGGACTGACTACCGCAGTCTACCTCAGACTACAAGGCGCAGAGTGAGCTCGCGCCATTTATCTTCGTGAAAACTTATTGAAATTTTACTACGGTTTCCGATACTGCTGTAGCCATTGTATTTGCTCGACACTGGACTTAGTAGGCTCATTGCATTCCTTATAAAGTAAGCGTTCACCGATTGTATCGGGTTGGCTAATAAGTAATGAGCGTTTTAGTTTATAATTTCTAGAATTTTCGGAAAGGTTCGAGAACGTTCTGTAGCAGAGGGTATATAAAGAGCAGGTCGCGCTCATGCGCGTTATTGATAGTTTGGCTGTTAGTGCGTTAAAGTTCACAAAGAAATGAGTGATATTAAAACCAACGTACGACATTGTTTATTATATGAGTTTTAATCTGGGCATTCTGCTGCAGAAGCTACACGTAATATACGTCAAAGGATAGCTCACGATGCAGTCTCCGAAGCAACAGCAAAGCGCTGGTTCCAACGGTTCCGCAATAACGATTTTTCCTTAACCGATCAACCAAGGTCTGGGCGCCCCGTGGAAATAGATATCGATAAATTAAAACTGTTAATCGAAGAAGATCCTCGAAGAATTACACGCGATTTGGCTGTTCAGCTCGGGTACTCTCATGGCACCATAGAAAATCATTTACATGGTTTGGGAAAGACTTACAAATATAGTGTTTGAGTACCCCATCAATTAAGTAAAGATTAACTGACCTACCGAGCTGAGGTTTGTGTACAACTTTTATCTTTCCGCCGCACATTTAATTGGTTAGATCATCTTGTCACTGGAGATGAATAGTGGGTTCTCTATGTTAATCACACACGTAAGCGCCAGTGGCTGGGATGTAAAGAACAGGGAAAGCCAACGTCAAAAGGTGATCTTCATCCTCGCAAGGTAATGCTTTCTGTCTGGTGGGATATACATGGAGTAATAAGCTGGGAATTCCTTCCTACTAATACTACGATTACAGCAACAGTATATTGTAATCAACTCGAAAAACTGAAGCTTGACATCCATCGCAAACGTCCACAACAAGACAAAATATTTTTCCTGCACGACAATTCCCGGCCGCAAATTGCTAAGAGTACCAGGCTAAAACTATTGGAGCTTAATTGGGAAATAATACCCCACCCTCTATATTCGCCGGACTTAGCACCGACTGATTTCAGCTTGTTCCGATCACTTAGTTATAATTTACGGAAAAAAACCTTTGACGATGAACCACACTTGAAACAATACATAGATGAATTCTTCTATTCCAAACCAACGAAGTTCTATGCGGACGCCATTCACTCTTTGCCAGATCGATGGCGAATGGTAGTAGAACACGACGTTGAATATATTATTAATGATTAACAATTATTTATTTAATTAATAAATACAAATAAAATAGTTGTATGTCGCTCATTACTTATTAGCCAACCCAATAATATAGGTATTTCAGTTCTGAGTAAATTTACGGCCGATGTGAAAGGACACCTCAAACTTTTTTGCTATTTGCAACAGATTTTCTTACGGTTTCTGACACTACCGTAGCTATTGTATTTGCTCGGTACTAGACTTTTTAGACTCATTGCATTCCTTTTGATGCAAGCTTTCTTCGCAAGGGATTTTTTAAATTTCTGAATAGATTTACGGCCGGTATAAGGCGACATCTGACATTATATTGTCTACTTCATATTAATTTTTAACCCTATTTTGGCCAATATTTCTGTGTTTCTTTTTAGGTCCTGGTAGTACATTGTCAACCCTTGACAAAGATTTTACACGTTTTTGCGCCATACGAATTGATATTTCGACACATAGTGAAAAGTACAATGTCACGCGCATGCGCCTGCGGTCGCAGTGTGACGTCATAAGTAAATTGTATTCGGCCTTAAATATGACCTATCTTTTGAATGCCCAACCATTACTCTAGCATTAAAAACCTCGTAGTTATTAGCGGTTGAAATCTTACATGTTTTTGTTGGCCCTGACCACCAGTACACCGAGCGAAAAGATTTTATTAAAAGTGGCGTTTAATTAAACCTATGTAACAGAAAATCATCATTGCCACAAATTAGAAACCGAAATAAAAATTGAATTTAATAAAAAAATCTGTACCATCTTTCTCCAATCCGCCCTATAATTGCATACATCCACCTATACGCACTGTACCGCGTATTGTTTTATTCATATTTTTTCCCATTATTCTGAAGAGTTAGAACAACATCCCTCTTAGATTCAACGAGAAGATTGTTTCTGTTCCCGCGGGGACGGAATATCGACTTTATACAGAGGAGTTACGCAAATATTATGGCAAGCTCTGCAGGGAAATACAAGCGTCGCCCGTTATTTGTGGTGAGACTGACGCGGATACAGATTCCTTGCGAACTGTGAACAAATCTGCTAAAATATTTGGGATGTTGAAATCCTCTTTTAGATTTTTTGCTGTCCTATCTGATTTTAATCTTCTCTTTGTAAGATCGAGAATAATTACGTACGTTACTTTTTAGGGTTCCGTAGTCAACAAGGAACCCTTAAAGTTTCGCCACGTCCGGCTGTCTGTCTGTCGGTGACTTAGCTCAGAGACTCTTAGTACGAGAAAGCTGTGATTTGGCATGGTTACTATACATTTTATCATGCCGACAATGTGACAAAATAAAAAATAAAAAATAAAAAAAAAGGTTTACGTAAAGTGGGATGATTTTTTTTCTCGTCTACCCCATGGTGTGGGGTATCGTTGGATAGACTGTACAAAATTAATGCTGGTCTGTGAAAAACATTCTTCGATTCAGAGATCCCTTTGCGTAATATTAAGCTTTAGTGCTAATTTTTGTTAGAGAAGCCCCTTTTTTGTGGATGGGAAATCATCAAATACTTCTCCCGCTCTGGGTGGAGCGGGAGGGCGTGTCAGACTTCTACTGACTAAAACCCACCCGTGTTCCTTCAGTTGCCTCTGCCAGGGCCACGGTAACTCTTTCGAACAACCCGCAACCCTGGCGGGCATCGGCCCTAGCGGACCCCTTCAGCTAGTGCTGACATCTCTTTGAGGCGCGCGTGGAACACAATGCGCCGTCGACCCAGGCCTGGTCCTTACCGGACGGCGAGCTACCCGTTGCTCGCCATCCGCAAGCCCGCGCCTACGGTGGCCGGGAATCGGCTATCGATTCCCGACGCCCAGAGCGTCTCCTGCGGTGACTAGGGGCGTGAGGGCGCAAAGATTGCCTCTCCCCCACGCGTTCAGCCTCTTTCTTCGCGAGCATTACAGCTTCGCAGAAGGAGGTGACGGCTTCCCAAGCACTCTCGCTCCGTACCATAGCCTGTACCAGGGCCGGACGCGAGAGATCGCCGCTGCCGATTACCTCCGCGAGGACGCGGCGGTGCTCTGCCCAAGCCGGGCAGACCTCCACCGTATGCTCCACCGTGTCCTCCGCGCGATCCACACAGTGGTAACACCCGGGTGTTTCCTACCGCCTTATCCGGAACAGGAACCTCCCGAAGCAACCGTGTCCGGTGAGTACCTGCGTCAGGCGAAAGGTGAGGGTGCCATGACGCCTCTCCAACCACTCCTCAAAGAGGGGACTTATTGCCGCAATTGTGGCGTGCCCGTTAGAGAGGCCCCTGCCTGCTAAATTGTTGTGTTTGGATATGTCAAAAAAATCACGTCAGTAGTTACAACGAAGTTAAAAGAAAAACACATCTAGCACTATCATAGCTAAGTAGGATTTACATGTTAACTTGTAATAGTCGACCAACTTACATTTGCAGTTGTAAAGTATGGAAGAACATGTTTTTCAGCTACTAGTTCGTCCTTTGGATAAATTCATCCCAACTAAGGAACCCTTCATTGTGCGTAGTCCGATACGCACTTAGCCGCTTTTTGTGTCGAATGAAACGTGGTTAACTATGATTCTTGCCATCTAATTTTATCTCTAACATATTCCTCACTCATCCAAAGCCCTCGGGGTCAAATGCATCAAAGATCCTCCGGCCAGTTTCTGTTCAGTTAGTTGTTTATTTTTTAAATAAGTTGTTTTTATAATAATAATATAATAATAATAATATCCTGGGACATTTCACACACGGTCATCTGATCCCAAACTAAGCAGAGCTTGTACTATGGAAACCAGATAACTGATATACTACATACACTACTTTTTTTTTTGTAAATACATACTTAGATAATTACACCCAGACTCAGAACAAACAGACATGTTCATGCACACAAATGTTTGTCCTGGATGGGAATCGAACCCACGACCAGCGGCATGATAGGCGGTATCTTAACCAACCACGCCAACTAGCCCGTCAAAATAAATAAGGGGTTAATGTTTTATCACGTCATAATGTATCGGGCCTTAATAATAATAATCAAATGTGACTATTTTTTCTACTTAGGTACACACACTTATGCCAGATTAATGAAAACACGTAAATTAAACCCACACGTTCTCGAAGAAGTGTTTTCCAAATTGACACTCCAATAAATTTTCTAACAGAATAAAAAAACATTACAATAAACTCCAGACCTAGATTTTCTCTTGTATTTTCTGTCTTCACAAAACTTATGAAAACTTTGATCTCATTTATTCTGTTATTAATATTATACCTTTAAAAAATATTCTCCTTTTGTTGATCCATATAACTTAACACGTTCGGCCCAGCACGGGCGTGGCACTCGAGAGGTGCGCACGTTATGATACAATATTTTCTTAAACAAAATGGACATACGTTCACAAACGTTCTGCTCTTCAAGTATCCTAGAGTGATATATATTAAGATTTAAACACAACGTCCATATACCGTCAATAAAACTGTATACAATTTGGACACAACGTCTGTTTCCGTCAACGTTCTTCACGTTGCGACTTGCGCACGACGTGTTCAGACGTTGCGCGTTTGCGAGTGTGTAGTAGACGACAACAATAAGCCGCCAAAAGGGGTTTGGGTAATTTTGTATGAACCAGTGGCATGATTTTTTTTTTGAGCGGCCACTAAGTTCATTATTGCTAACGTATAGTGGTATATATAATAATAATGACTTATAAAAGAACTTTGCCCTAAGTAATATCGGAGCTGAAATATATGATATCGAAGTAGGTAGAATTTCAACATCATGTCGTCTAAATAGAAACGTAACCCCGTATGTGTATTGTACAAATACAGCACGTACGGCACAATACATACTTTCATTAACTTACGCATGTTATTGGAGGAGTATGTATGGCAGTATTATACGATAATTAAATAAAAAACAATGTTACTACAAAATCACAATATTTTTACACAAACCTTAATTAGTTAAATAGATTTAAAACAACTTGTCGGGTGTTTTATTGTTCTTCAGACGGTTCATCTTCTATTTCATGTCTGATTAGTTTGTCGAGAAACTGCGCTGGAGGGGAAAGATTTCCTTGATATCTCCCCCACCCTAAATACCATACGATGGCCATAATGTGGGAACAACAACCTAGTGTGCGTTTTCCTACAATACAAGAACAATAATGTCTTATTATGGCATTTATTCCTTTGCACCCTCGTTATATCAAAATATACACATAGTATATTCTGCTAGATACATGACGGGACTGTATCCTTCCCCTCAGCAGCCATGGGTCATGGTAATCGGGATTCCGTCTTCTAAACTCGTTTATATGGAGTTCCATAGATATTTCTATTAAATACGTTCAGTTTTTGATATGCTCAATATCATAGCTGCGAGCTTGATGAATTTGGTAAGTACCCAAAGCGTATATGACGAGGTCATCCGCATTCAATACTGGAAATTCATCGCCATCAGGGATTACAGCATTTATAAGCTGAAAATGAGCTCGTCTTCGATCTAAGACATATTCACCTAGCCGATTCTGATCACAATTATTTTCTGATATTCTACTTATTATTTCATTGACTAGTCTGTGATCGGTTAAAGGCGTACTGAAAGCGTTTAGTAATACTCCTGCAATTTTTATTTCATCAAATAAGTGCGTCGCAGCTACATTAAGTTCTGAGATCGTAGGTGACGAAATTGATTTCCAATCTACCGTTTACTGTTTCTATGACCCAGCGACACATTGTGACTTTCCTAGACGCATTAGCCTGCTGTACATTCAGCTGTGTTCTGCTTCATTTTTTGTAGCTGGCAGCTTTTGTGCACGGTACCCACAGGACTCCACTGTACCTATACAGTCTCTGAAGCCTCTGTCCAAGATTAACACATCGTCTGTGCGGTACCAATGAAACGGATCAGTTTGACTATTCATAATCTCCGACAGAATGATCGCATCAGACTTAGTTGCTTCGTATAATCCATATATATCAATTATATGACCATCAGGGCAAACTAGCAGAAATGGTTTCAGTAGGTGACGGAATTTATGAAGGCTATAAGGTTTCCTTTGAAAATAATAATTCCTGCTTTTTTGCAAGTAAACGTAGGTGCCGTCTAGTATAATTATGGCTCTACGATCACATAAAGGGGCATCTGGGTTTCCAAATAGAGCATTTGGAATGGATATACTTCGGGATATAACCTCTTCACGGGTCATGTGGTTGAAGCCCAAGTGCTGTGGCACGAATTCTGCGATTAAATCTCTTCATATTAAATATCTTAGACAGTCTTTCATTTGAGTTCCCAGTGTGAAGTTTAGCAAGGCTATTCTTGGATTTTTCTGTACCGCTGTGTGAGAGTTGGTGTTGTATGAAGGATTTGTTAAAATGTTCTTTTGAAAATCTTATGTAATATTGAAAATACGCCATTATTTATTGATGACAGTTTTTCAAAGTCCAAAAAGAGTTTCTTTTACACTAACCCGATCGGCGATGGCGAGAACGTTCGGCGTTGCAATTGGCCCGCTTTGGCTCGCTCTAAGCTTTTCACCAATGAAAACGCCGAACGCTCTCGCCATCAGGTTAATGTAAAAGAAACTCGTAATAGATCCTCAGACACATAATTGAAAGTCTTTTTCTAACACAAGTCTGGAACATTCTAACCTTTGTAATAGACTCTCAGGGCCCTTAATATTATAAATATCTCGATAAGAGTAATAGTTCTCTATGTTCTATGTTATCGGGTTTGGTTTTTGCACTTAGTCCTTCAAGTGGACCATTGTACGTGAGACATGGCGGCCGTCGTCGGTGGTTATTCCAACCAGCCCACCTCCCTCTAGAAGTTAATCACAGCTTCTGGTTTGTTCAGAACATCTGTGAAAAATCTGGGTACCCCGAGGGTTTCCATTCTTATCTGTGTAACGCCTGTGCATTCGAAGAGAACATGAGCAATGGTTTGGCGCAATGGTCCATGCAAGCTCTGCACAGAGGGCTGTCCGTTATGCCCATTGTGTAAAAGTGTTTGTTTAGCGAGCAGTGTCCTGTGATGGTCCCCGTTACCAGGCGCAGGCCATTCCTGTCCAGGCGTAAAAGTCGCCTGGTTAGTTTGCCATCTAAACTTGGCATAGCCTCCCTGGACTGCTTGCAAGCTGGTGTCGATGACCACCACTCCTCTGCTTGTGTGTGGGTGAACTCTTGAAGCCACCTGCGTAATTGGTTGAAAGGGACCCATCCCTTATACTTAAAGGCGGCCAAAGCTGCCTCCTCTCTCACGAAGAGGTGTAGTGGATGCAGTCCAAGCATTGCCTGTAGAGCGGCCGTGATAGCTACACAGACGAATCGCTGCAGTTTTTCGAGATCTTTCCGGGTTGTACTCAAGACTGTCCTGGGCCACCAGACTAATGAGCCATAAGTGATGATCGGTCTGATAACTGTGGTGTATAGCCAGTAAGTGACCTTGGGGTTAATCCCCCAGTTCCTGCCAAGCAGTCTCTTACACTGCCACAGGGCTATGCTGGCTTTTGTGGTGATGTAATCAGTATGTTTTGCCCAGTTCAGCTGTTTGTCCAAAAAATGCCCAGGTATTTGGTTTCAGTTGATAGGCTTAGCGTAGTTCCAAAGAATCGTGGTAGTTGTAGTGTTGTCAGCTTCCTCTTTTTTGTACAGAGAATCAGCTCGGTTTTTGTGGGGTTCACTGATAGTTGATGTTTAATGCACCAATTCTCTACTATTTTTAAAGCCTGACGCATGAGATTACATAGTGTTCGTGGGTGCCATTTATGATGATGGTTATGTTGTCGGCATAGTCAACAGTGTAGTATCCTTTGTCATTCAGTGTCTTAATGAGACTGTCTACGACTAGGTTCCATAGCAGCGGAGAGAGGACGCCCCCTTGCGGGCAGCCCTTTGCCATAATGGCCCTTGTAGTGTTGTTCATTGTCACTTGTACTGCTCTTAGTTCAAGCATGCTTATGATCCAGCCGCTCAGGGTTGAGTCTATGCCATGTCTGCCAAGAACCATGCCAATACTATTGAACATGGTTTTGTCAAAGGCGCCCTCAATATCAATGAAGGCGGCCAGTGATGAGCATTTGTGGTCCACTGCGCACTCAGTATTGGAAACCACGCTATGTAGTGCAGATTCCGTTGATCTGCCAATGGAGTACGCATGCTGTTGTTTGTGTAGTGGTTTTATTCGAAGAGGTCCATCTCGGATGTGTCTATCACATAGTCTCTCTAGGGTTTTCAGTAGAAAAGATGTGAGGGTTATAGGCCTATAAGCCTTGGCTTGTGTATAGTCAGTCTTTCCAGGTTTGGGTATGAAAATGACCTTCACTTCTTGCCATGCGAGGGGTATGTATCTAAATGCTAGGCAGGCTCGGTAGATCTCCACCAACCATGGCATCAGATGATCTACCCCCCACTGCAGTAAAGCAGGGAAGATGCCATCGAGTTCTGCGGACTTGTATGACTGGAAGGTATTTATGACCCACTTTATTCGGTCTTTTGTTACTATATTGTGGGCTGTAGTCCAGTCGTGATCTGTTGGGGTCCATTCTGGTTCATCCCCCCATGTCCTGTCCCGCAATAGTTTACAGTTTGGGAAGTGCGTCTCAAGAAGAACCTTACTTTATTGGTCGGTTAGTGTGTATGTATTTCAGCGTGTAGGTTTTTTCAGCATGCCGAGGGTTCGGTCCTGATCGGTTGATAGGATCTTCCTTACTCTTGCAGCTTCGTTGCAGAATTTACGCGACGCAGTACTCCTGGCGGTTCTGATCTGCTTTTTGTATGTGTAATATATCTCAATATAATATAATATATATAGTAAGATAAAACGCGGATCAATATTACACCAATAAATATTTTTACCTGTTGTATGATGATAACTCCTAAACAGTACGACATTAAAAATGGGTGGTTTTGTATGAGCTCTGCTCTTAAGATCATCAATCGCCTGCGAGCTCCACCTATATGGTTTAAACTTCGCCGGCACTTGTAATATTAACTTCATCCATGTTCTTAATGCCAAATCACAAAATAAGAAAATAACAAAGTCCAGTAGGGAAGCCAAGTTGTTGGGATTTAAAACAGATACAAATAAACACACTCTAGCACTCACACTAACGCCAAATGGGGAGTGAGGTTTGGTGCGCAGACGCGCGCGCCGGAGTGTGACTCGGACACAAGTAAACGAATCCTGTGCTATTATTAGCAAGAAGATTGCTGCTTTTGGTGGGCTCATGGGAGGCTTTCGTGTTATTGTTTATCGCTACTCACGAGTTAAACAGTAAAATAGAAGTAAAACAACAATGTAATGAATGAAATAGACACAATTTATAGCAAATGGCAATTTGATTTTATAGATTGTTTACATTAAATATCTCGGCTTCGATGACCGTGGGAAAGTAACGTTCATAGAAAAAAAATAATGTCTTAATGTGTTCTTTTTAACGAAACATTTTTCGTTAGTGGCCGCGTATTTAAAAAATCATGCCACTTTTACCCAAACCCCTTTGATTTGTTGTGGCTCTAGATGTTTGACACTTGCAAGTGTTGCGGTACTAAAATTCAATTAATGGAATTTACTATGGCTTCCTGACGTTATGAGACGACTACGACTTATCTAATCACGTCCAATAAAAATATGTTTTTTATTATTATTTTTATTTAAATTGGGTTTGCTCTTGACGTTGCTTTGACTTGAGTCTAGGTCGAAGGCGACAGAGACAGAGTCGATGATGGAGTGAGCTTACCCAGAAGAAGCCTGTTCACTCTCACTTTGAAGAGATTAGGGTTGTATGCGCTCGGAAACACAGACGCAGGTAGTGAGTTCCACTCTTTTGCTGTGCGCATTATAAAAGACATTTGGAAACGCTTAGTGCGAATTGGTGCGATATTATTTGCACTAGCAAATTGTAGAAATTTGACGTTATAAGACGTTGCTGGACCGAACGTGTTAATCATAGCAATACAGTACCTACCATTAAATTATTATAATCCGTATAGTTCTAAGGATCTACCAAGTATTCGGCAGAAAAATACATTTACTTTGAAATCTCACCTCGAAATTCCTTACAAAGAATACAAGATATGGCCTGAAACACAGGTTTAAATAAACCTAGCTCGGGCAACGCACTACATTACCTTCAGAATTCTATTAATTTATTTATTTTATTTTGCAACTGTAATCTTATATTATTCATAACATAGTTTTTACCTAGATTATTATAATACTATTATAGGCCTAGATTAATATTATATACTGCAACATATGTACACTTTTTGTAAACATACTATTTCAATAAATTTTTATTATTATTATTATTATCTCCTTTATTCATTTTTTTTACATATAAGTTATATTTTTAAATATTAGAATTAAAAAAAAAAAAACATTTAAAAATATAAAAAAATAGAAATCCACCGGCATGGGGAACAGGGTCCAAGCTACCGGTAGTTAGGGTCCCAGAGACAGGAACCTCCTCACAATACGCGCCGTATCAAGGAGTACTGCCTTCTGAATCAGGCCCTTCACCCAGCCACCCAACGAGAGCCTCTTGAGATGTTGGTCGAGGCTCTTAGCGATAAGGCCATTGACCGTAACGACTATCGGCACAATGATTGCCGAGTCCACATCCCACATAGCGACAACCTCGTGGGCTAAGTCGAGATACTTCAATTGTTTCTCTTTCTCAGCCTTCACGAGGTTCTCGTCATGCGGGATAGTGACATCGATTATCATTGTGCGGCGCACTGATCGATCTATTACCACTATATCAGGCTTATTGGCTACAATAGTCCTGTCAGTGATAATAGATCGATCCCAGTATAACGTGACATGGTCATTCTCGAGAACTGAGTCGGGCACATACCTGTAAAACGGTACCTCAGAGTCCACAAGGCCGTATTTCAGAGCAAGTTGCTGATGGATAATCCTGGCTACTTGATTATGCCTGTGCAAATACTCGCCGTTAGCTAAACGAGAACACCCAGAAGTAATATGTCTGATAGACTCACCGGGACAATGGCATGCCCGACATATGTCGATCGTCCCGTCTTTCATTATATACTTCCGGTAGTTATTCGTTAGCATAACTTCATCCATAATCGCACAGACTGAACCTTCGGTTTCCCCAAAGAGGTCACCGAAGCGTAGCCAGGCCACGGACGCTAAGAAATCTACGTCGGGCCCATGAAGGGCCCGGAAAAAGCGTCCGTGAAGCTCCTTGCTTTGCCATATTTCCTTGCGGTCGTTGGTACTAAGCACCACAGGTTTGCGCCAGTTCTCTTTAGCCAAGGATAACGGGGTGAGTCCCTTGTCCACTGCAACCACATCTCGGTGCATACCCACGTCAGCCTTGAGAAAATATTCTCTGAGACTGCACACCTCGCGGTTGTGGAGGGTCTTAGCATTTAAAAAACCTCGACCCCCGCACTTCCGCGGAATGTACAGCCTCATGACAGACGAACGTGGGTGATGCATCCGGTTTGCAGTCAGCAGTGACCGGACTCTCCTATCCAGGGCGTCTAGTTCCGTCTGGGTCCACTTTAGTATGCCAAAGGAGTACATCAGGACCGGCATGACCCAACCGTTAAAGGCGCGCACCTTGTTGCCGCCTGACAAAGAACTATTAAGTACCTTTTTCAGGCGACCGAAGAAGCGCTCCTGCAACGATTGTTTCATGTCAGGTCCGTTAATGCCTAACCCCTCTGACATACCCAGGTATTTGTAGGTATCAGTTGCGGAGAGTGATCTCAGGTTTATAGAATCTGAGAGTTGTAGTCCCTCAGATTCCACAATCCCGCCCCGCTTTACATGCATGACTGCACATTTATCTACACCAAATTCCATCCTGATGGAATCACTAAAAGTTTTAGTTACTTTTAGTGACTCCAGCAGTTGCAATTTGTTGGTGGCAAACAGTTTCAAATCATCCATATAAAGCAGGTGGGATATTACCTGACCCCCTCTCCGCAAAGGACAGCCCAGCCCTGTACCCTCCAGCAGAGTGCTAAGAGGGTTCAAGGCTAAACAAAACCACAGTGGACTCAGACTGTCGCCCTGGAATATTCCCCGCTTAATCCTAATAGGTTCGTTGCTCCCCTGAATTTGTCGGCATCCTGGATAGCGAAGAACCGTCCTCCACTGCCCCATACACGTCGTTAGGAAGGTGCTCAGAGTTGTATCAATTTTGTACAACTCTAACACCCTCAAGAGCCATGTATGCGGCACCGAATCAAAGGCCTTCTTATAGTCTATCCAACATGTCGACAAATCCTTTCGGGATCGACGGACCTGTTGGCTTATGGCCATGTCAATGAGGAGTAGCTCCTTGGTGCCGCGGGACCCATTCCTACATCCATTTTGAGAGACAGACATAATAGAATTCTTTTCTAAATGAGAATTAATTTTCTCTCTCAAAATGGATGTAAGGAGTTTATAGACCGTCGGCAAACAAGTGATCGGCCTATAATTTTTGGGTTCCGTGGCATCACCTGACTTATGGAGCAGGTGAGTAACTCCTGTTGTAAAGAGCTGTGGCAGCGACCCAGAATCTAAGGCCGACTGGAATTGCGATGCTAAGCACGCGTGTGAACTTTGCAGCCATTTAAGCCAAAAATTGTGCAGTCCGTCCGGTCCCGGAGATTTCCAGTTCGGTATCGGACGGGCTGCACTGGCTACATCGGAGGAAGTAATTATTACTTCCTCCATCTTCGGTATGGCGTCACACACGCGCTCAACATCCCGCATCCATTCAGCCTCAGTATGGCAAACGGGCACCGACCAAATGTTACGCCAGAATATGTTAGTGGCATCATCATCCGGGCGGCATACGTCTGCCACATTTTGCTCAGGTCGCTCCCATGCTCTATACACCCACCTTTGATCACGCTGGAATATGCGATTCTGGGTATACCGCTCAACCCGTCGCTTATACCTACGGATACGGCTTGCCCATGCACAGACCTTCTGCTTCAGGAAGTCAATGCGCTCTGTGACACGGGACATATATTCTTGAGGGCGGATTCCAGTCCCCGAGAACGCCCGCCTCACAAAGCGCATCACTCTAGGGCGAGTATTGCCCTCCCTGAAGCAGTATAGTTTGCCGATGAGCACCCTGGTCCCCTCGATACGCCGCTCGATCCTGCACTGCCAGGCTGGAACAGCGGGTTTTGGTCGTGTAGCTATGTCACAATTTGGAAATTTGACATTGGCTACACGACACGCCGCAATAGCCGCGCAATACAAGATCGAGTGCGTATCTACGAGATCTTCGCTGCTTTCAAAATAAAAACCAAGCAGCGAATCCAAGGCACACACCATCGCCCTATTCGTTCTGTGCATAGGCAAGCGAGGTAAATGTGGTCTAAGTTGGACGGGGGCAGTTCTAAACTCCCGAATCGCATCCTCCAGCGCGCTCCTCAATCGTTCGTTACACTGGCTACTTACCGTAACAATCTCATCGCCCCCCTCCTCATCATTAATATAAGACCGCAGTTGGTTTATGTCACTGACTAGAGGTTGCACCGCGGTCTGTGACGGGACAGGGGCGATACGATTGCTCAGTACCTCTGAGCGCAGCCTATCAAGCACGGCGTCGTCCAATCTGTGATTCCGTTGGATAACCCGCACCTGATCCGAAAGTCGTTGGGCCGAGACGTTGATGGCTGGTTGAAGCGCCTGGAACAGAGACAGCATCCTGTCGCGGTACGCAGTGAGGTTAGTTCCCCCCTCTGTAGCCCCGTAATATGAGCGCATGACGTTCTCATTCATTTGTTGAGTCCATTTCATGCGCTGCACACAACCACCGGCAGCGGGGACCCGGCTCGGGGCCGGTTGGCCCCTAGATCCCATGCCGTTCGGTGGCCGGCCTCTTCTCGGCCGACGAACTGGTGGTGGTGTTGTCGGCGGCCAGAAGTATTCGTCGCTCGAGCTCGACGCAACTGCAGCGGCCGGTATCACAGGACTCACGTCTGGATCTGGTTCCGGCAAGTCTGGAGCAGGTTCCGGCAACTGCGAGGCGGAGCTGAGCGACGAACCCGAAGATGTTGGGCGTGTGTTTCGTCGTGCCCGACTTCTCGTCAGCATTGTGCTTGGTCTTCTATTCTCCGTGTCATAGTTCAGTAGTGTAGTAGTAGGTGGTAGTTTTATTCTTGCATCCTGGTTTGGTTTTTATGCCAATTTTGGGTTGGGTGAATTGGTGTAGGAACGCAAAACACCACATTATTGCATTAAAGTTTAAAAATCCAGTAGAAAAAACACGGAGAAAAAATTTTTTCGACCGTCAGCTTGACAGTCGGGCCACAGATTATTATTATTATTATTATTAAGGTAAGGTAATTACTATTGGTATCACATTACATTACATTATTATCCCAGACGTTGGCTTAACGTAACATTTAACAAAAAAGCATAAGCGCGAAATGAAAGGTGTTCGTCGGAGCGCATTTCCTTCACTGGAACTTAGACCGTCCGCCGTTCAAGAGCTTAGACCAGGAGCGTGAAATTATAAAAGAATAATCAAAATCAAAAGTTATTTATTCAAACTAGGCTGAGAATCAGCATTTTTCGAATGTCAAAATTACATAATACAGTCCCCCTAAACGCCCGCCCTTCACCACTTCCTAGTGCTTTAGCTGGGAAGAAGAAGTGGCGCAACAAATTCCCCAGCAGCACAGCTGTCTGTTCAGTTAAAAAAAAATTGATTCTATACAATAGTCCGCAAAATAATTTAGATACATTACGCAACACAAAACATTAAATTAAATTAAATTATTTGCCATTAGTCAGATAGCACAAGCCAATATACCAAGTACAACCAACCAAGCTCCAAGTACCAAGTACCCGATGTGATCGCTAAGCGACAAAGCCCTTTAAATATATTTTTTTTAAGGTTGTAGTTTTATTGTAATCCTTAAAATGGAAAAAAGTGGCCACTATTTTCTGTATATAAAACTTAACAATATAAAACTATTATTTGAACTAATAATAATGTATAGTCTTGTGGAGCACAACTTAACGTGCTTATTTTCTATTTTCTGCATTTTCATTCTAAATTAAATGAAATAACCAAACAAACCTATGAGGGCGCCACTGGGCGCTAGCAAAGAAGAGGGTAGCTTGTTATAAAAGGATATACCAAGCCCAACAAATGAGTTATGAACCTTTTGAAGCCGGTGAAATGGAGCACGTAATTTGTCCTTATTTCTGGTGTTAACATTGTGAATATCATTGTTTTTAGTGTATAAATGTCTATTATGTCTAATATGTATATAAGATGTTGGCGAAGATGAATTGTGATGTCACCGCAAGAATACCATTATATTTTAAAAATCTCTCAGAGAAACTCTGGCACCTAGGTAGTAAATTATTCGACCGGTTCGCTTTGAAGAATTTGATATATTTGAATATCAGCGGCTTTGCCCAAGAGCAGAATACCGTAGGACATAACACTATGAAAACAGTTAAAATAGACTAACCGAACTGTATCAACGTCTTACTTTCCTAACGTAGGCGGCTTAAATGAAACTTCCCGCAAGCTTGATAGATGTGGGCCCCACTGAATTTTGGTACCGACTGTTATGCCCAGAAAAACTGCCAAGTCTACAGTTTTAAGCACCTCTTTATCTAAGACGATGTTGGGTCCTAGGTTTCTCGCATTCGGTAAGGCAAACATTTTACATTCCGTTTTCTTGGCATTGAGAACTAAGTTATTTGTCGTAAATCGATCCGTAACCATTAAGAGTGTACTCTTTACGTTGTCGAAATCTTGTTTATTCCTGTCTACACTTTTAAAATAAGAGAGGTGTCATATGAAAGCAGTACAACGTTACAGATACCCTTTAAATAAAATGGTAAGTCATTGATATACACTAAGAATAAGAAAGGACTCAGTTTTGCGCCTTGAGGTACACCTAACTGAACTGATAGCACAGAAGATTTCACACCATTAATTCACACAGTTAAACCTATTATGTAAATATGAATTTATTACTTTACGAGGTTCGTTTTTGACACCGTAATGACGTAGTTTACGCAAAAGCGTGTCATGGTGCACGCAATCAAAGGCTTTGGAGAGATAATAGAAAACTGCAATAGCATTTTATGAGTTCTCCTATACGTTAAATATGTGTTTCAGCAGAGCAACACCTGTACCTGTAGTCGAAGGACCTTTTGTAAAGCCATATTATTGGTATTATTTTTATGAAGGAGGCTATTTAAATTAAAATGTCATAGCAACAGCTTAACTTTTCAAATATTTGGCTAAATGCAGGTAAGACAGAAATAGGCCTAAAATTGCCAACGTCATTTTTATTACCTGATTTCAATAATGGTATGACTTTACTACTTTTCATGAGGTCAGGAAAGTTCCTAAATCAACACATTTATTAAAAGTAACACCTAGATAGGGTGCTACGATTTCTATTATATTACTTAATAGTTTAATGGAGATGCTCCAGTAATCACCAGTGTTTTTAGACTAAGTGTGTTAAAACATTAGTTACATCACGAGGTGTTACATTTTCGAGCGATTACATTTGGGCACATTACTATGCACACATTTTTTTAGCTTAAGATAGGGGTAAATTTCACAAATGTCATAGATGAAAAATTGTACAAAGTTTGTCATAGCACTTGAGGCGCAAATAAAATAAAACGTGAGAGTTGACGTTTTTCTAGCTGTCATGACTGCCATTTTTCCAAAATCAGTGAATGCAGTTGCCGCTACAGACAACGTTTTAGGAGACTGTCCTTAATTTTTGAGTAATAACACAAATAAGCAACGAGATTTAGTTACTTTGAGATAGCAACTCGAACTCTTTTTCCTATATTTATAACGTTAACCGTTGTAGTTATAGAGATACGTGCCCTTACTGCCCCGTCTCAAAAATCTACCAAATATGCATAGTAAAAAGCGCGCGTTTTCAATACACTGCATTGTGAACTTAAAAGCAGTGCAATATGGGATACATTTCGAGCAAGCGAGTGTTAAAATATTTACAACTAGCTTTTGCTCGTGGCTTCGCTCGCGTGGATTTTGAAAAATTCCCTACCCTACTACTGGGATTACAAATACTCTTAAGTGTTAATCCAGGTTATAAACTGTGAGCCAAATTTCACCCAAATTCGTTCAGCCGTTTATGCGCCAATCCGGAACATACAAACAGGCAAACGAAAAAACAATCTAAAAACTATATTTGCGGCATCAGACTCGTTCCCACACTTCGCAGAAATTACTTTTTCAAAAATATTCAATGCACAGTTTTGACTTTCTTACAATTTTTTTTTAATTATAATTATGTATATGTATAGATATTTTGCTAAAGAAGAAGAAGTTTTGAATCATTTTGCTTCAAATTAAACCAATTAATTAAAGATCTTCCACGCCACACTTGTTTGTTACATGCTAATCTAGAAATACTTGATTTATGAAACTGGGAGTATAATTCAATGATACGAGTGGTTTGTTGATGAGCAAATACCTACCTAAGAACGTATGAATAAATATTAATAATTTTATTATCTGGTGCTTGAAACCATTTTAGATACATTAGTCTGGGGCTTCGGGACGTATTAATTAACTAACAAAAGTACAGCTACGTGTATATAAACAACAAACATAAAAACATAGAAATAAAATAGAATCCAGAGCCCTTTAATCAATAGCCACGTTCACCAACACATTTCATTATGTTCCTAAATTATTATCAAAACAATCAAAACGATTTTACAGTTAGTCATATTATGCCCAGGCACGTAATCAAATAAAACTCGACTCGGTCGACAAATCAATATTCAATAGAATTAAATTCTCTCGATGCCATGAATAGTAATTTCAATGCATTTTAAGTGACCTTAAACGATTTGCCTATTATGATATTTTTAACCTTATTTTTTTGTAATTTATTATTTACCCGGTTTACAGACTTGCATTTTAAGCATACATGTAACAAACTTAGTAAGTGTATCTGGCAGTTTAATAAAACACTGATTGATTTTTAAAGTAAAGTTACGTAATTGTAAAATTGGTGTAAGATCAAGGTGTATGTCGTCATCATCATCATTCTCCTGCCCTTGTCCCAATTTATTGGAGTCGGCGCAATGTGTATTGTTCTTCCATACTTCTCTATTAGTCGTTATCTCGGTAGTCACTCTCTTTCTAGCCATATCATCTTTCACACAGTCCATCCATCTTTTCTTTGTTCTTATCGTTATCATAGAAATGAAAATAACTCCTTTAGGAGATTCATGTATAATAAAACCGGCGAAGTGCGTGTCGGACCACCCACAATGGGTTCCGTAGTTGGGATAAATTTATTCCAAGAACAAACTTAACATTGTATTGTTTTTTTTGACTCGGTAGTTTCGGAGATAAGGGGAAATGGCCAATTTTCATACATTTCCTCAAATAACTTTAAAACTATTTATTTCAAAATTATAAAAAAAAAAATATACTTGAGACCCTCACAGTAAGCCCTTTCATTTATATGTCACACGGTACAGTTTGCAAACCATTTAAAAAAAAATTCTTATAAAATTTGTCTCCAAAAGTGACCCCCATATTCAAAATGAATTTACATATTTACGTAACACGTGATATGTGTACCAAATTCCAACTTAAGCGGTCCATTAGATTCTGAGCAAATTGGCTGTGACAGACGGACAGACAGACAGACAGTGATCCTATAAGATTTCGGTTTTTTTTTTTTTCATTGGGTCAAACGGAACCCCTAATAACAGCTTGTTGAACATAAATCAACATAATTTCTACTATATTTTCCACAGAAAAGCTCCTGAACTTCAAAGTGCTGTCGCCGACAGCTGTCTAAGTCACATTGCAATTTAATTAGTCCAGTATTACCACAGCGTAGTTAGCAACGGCAGCGAAACAAGGTGAAATGTTTTTAAATTGTTGCCGAAATATTTTGCCCGCTCGTTGTAATCGAGCTAGTTAGAGTTCGGAAATTGAAAATTTTCACGCTCAAGTTTTCCTTATTGAAACAATGACGTTGACTGCAATTTGTTTGGTAGTGGCAATTAAAACTGGAGTAATTTAACTTTCAAAAAGGTTGTGTAATTAATCGTCCTATTAAAAAGTTGAAAGAGAAAAAGAAAACGCGGCGTTGAAGTCGTTGGGTCGATTCCATAGGTCGGGTAAAATGTTATTGGGTGGAAATCTGTGCCTGAATAATGCGTTTGCCATAGATCTTTTCACACCACGGGGATTTAAAAACAAAAACACATTTTAAACCTTTCTAACAAACAACAGGAAAACCTCAAAATTACGTATAAATGAAAACAGTAGCAAGATAACTACTAGTTATTCCAATGAAGACAATTGTTGGCCTCAACTAGTTTATGTTAAGCGAAGAGCGAGGGAGTGAGGAACGAGACAAACAGGCCTCTTGCTGTGTCTAACCGCATGAGGTAACCGAATCGGCAAGTGGGTAAACTGATAGTGGCACACTGGGGGCTTTAACGCTCTACCTATTGTCTTCCTCGAAGGTGTAGGCAGAGGGGGTGTACGCGAGTCAAATAAAATTAGCTAGCGAAACTCTCCAGACGTGATGAGTATCGATAATTTATCTAAACACGAAAAAAGAAAAATAAAAATTATTTTATTACCAACCCGTCAATTCTCACTTCAGCGTCTATTTACAGACGCTAGCAGGTCAAGCTACCCGAAACTGTCGAATTTTCCCAATCAACCTTAAACCTAATGCTTTGGCGATAAAGTTGAAAATCTATTAAAGAAATTTGACAGATTGTAGTAGCTTGATGTGCTGGCGTCTGTACCTACCCAAAAATCAAAGGGTTCATTCGATGGATGATTGTTCCGATTCTTACTGTTTATAAGTACACCTACAGTTTAAAAAAAAATGCTGTCGTGATGGGCCAGCGGTTAACGCCATGTCTCTCATACGGGCAAGTACCAGTGTGACTTTTCAATTTATATGTACTTTCTGAGTTTATCTTGTAGGTAGATTACTGACATCAGGGAAGAAAAACATCGTGAGGTAACCTGGACTTATGGTTAATATAAGTCTGGAGTCTCCAACCCGTCTTGAAAAAGCATGGTGATCGATGCTCGTGCCTTCTTTGTATGAAGAGGCCTTTGCCCTGCAATGGGTCAATAATAGGCTGGTATTATTTATACAGGGTGTCCCAGAAATCGACCGACATACTGTGGTGATAGCTTTGGTCAAGCCCTCTCAAAATAACGGAACATATGTTCCGCAAAATCTTATAGTTTTCAAGTTATACTAGCTTTAAGAAAAAAAAATAACCGCCATGCGACATTCTTTTGACTCTCATTTTTAAATAAAATATTTTTATGAATAATTGTAATTAAATACGAGTAGTTACTCTATCCATAATTACCTTTGATTCTCCATAAAAACTTTCAAATTCAAAATAAATTCACTATTATTTGACTTTTTTCCTTAAATATTTTTCTTGTTAATAAATCGTAATAATAATAATAATTGTTTCCCCACCGCTGTATCTCTACGTTGACGTCGTGGTGGGGCTTGCGCGCTCCGAACTTTAGGTCTGTGCCGGTAGAGTTTACTTTGCCGGAACGGGTCTAGGATGTGGAGCCAGACCAAGAGAGATACCGAAACCCGCAAAGCAGCATGTGGCAAGCTGTTGGGCAGTAGCGACCCCACAGACCCTATCTCCTGGGAGAAATCTTGTCCTCATCTCTGGCTTGCCTTTATTGGCCGGCTGGAGTGAACACTGACGAGGAACAGAGCTCCCACCTCTTTCTTGCATTTATTGGCCGGCTTGAGTGGAGATTCGCAAGAGGAAACGTGCTCGGAGGAAGGAAGTATTCCAGTATGGTGCTGGTAGGGATCTTGAACGTACTTCCTGGATTGTCCTGATAGCCGTGGGATACCTCTTCACTCCTCAAGCACCTCAGGAAGTGTTGCCGCCTTGTCGCTACGTCACTATGTGCTAGCGACCGTTTCCGGGGGCCCATTATTGAGTGTGTCACCCCCTGCCATTTTATCCGTGTATAATATATAACATTGGTCAGGCAGGGGACATAGTTCTTCCATAGTTCAAGTTACCTAATGCACTTTAGCCACCCAGACCCATAGCCCAATATGTTTTGTTTCCACGTAAAGCAATAGTCCTGCACCAACCGGGGGTTGTCCTTGGGTGCACTTGCATAGTGCATACAGGGATAATCGTCGGTTGGTGCCTCCTCATCATTTAAATTTATTTAAGGGGCCTCTGCCAGTTGGCTTCAGCTCCTCGTACGAGTTCCAAAGGTCCGGGACCCCAGGGTCCCGAGAAATGTAAAAAAAAAAATAATAATAATTTATTTAATAAAAATGTTTTCAAAAAGTGTACATTTAGCCAGATAGTAGTAAATTTCCAATACAATAAATTATAGAGCCTAATAATAAACTAATGCTTAAGTATATGTTTTGTTACAGGTGCAAGTAATGATGGTTTGGAATTAGAATATTAGGTAGCGACCCACCCAATCTAGGTTTATTCAAACCTGTGTTTCAGGCCATCGCTTTTTTCGCTTTTATTTTTGGGACATTATAGTTTTAAGTAAAATTAAAAAAAAAACTATTAACAACTATGAGAAGAAGCATATTGGTACATTAATACCTTAAACCGTGGTGAAGAAAAAAAAATGTTTAGGATTTTGCGAAACATATGTTTTGTTATTTTGGGAGGGCTTAAACAAAGCTACTACTATAGATAGAAATTAACTACTGTGGGTACAAATCGACCGTCATACTTGTCGGTCGATTTCTGAGCCACCCGGTGTAATAAAAAATGAAAAAATTGAAGTATTTGTCGGCAGCGGTCACAACTAATACGTGACCTCCATTACCAAACCTATTTTATTCCATTTCCAATGAAACTATTCCTCCCGTTACACAACGAGCTCATCCACCGAGACTGGAGTGTAGGCGGTTACGGCCCGCCCTAAAACAACCAGCCACACGGACTCCTTATTTGAAATGCAAAGGGTCGCATGTATCCAAGCTTGGGACAAATCCACACCGGTGAGAGACGGTAATTGTGTACGGTTTTTCGTGTGTCCGTTGGAAAATATAAGAAAGGTGGGCTGTCTTTCTTTTTCTTTTTAAAACGAGCGGGAAAAAATGTTTTAATTTTTTTTTTTTTTTTGTTATCTAGAGACTGTGTGTGAAATTTTTGGTTTATTTTCCTTGTTAACCCACTGTTAAGAAGGCATAACACATAGCTGATACCTGGAAACATTCTTACTCTTAGAGCATATTTACTAACTTCTATTTTTCTATAGGTATATTTAATTGTTCTTTTAACCTACTGGATGCCAGCGTCATGCCTATATTACATCTATTATATTAAAAAAAAAACATTTTTTTGCATTTTTTTGGACGTGTACAGGACGATATACCATAAAACCTAAGTTTAAAAAAATATCCAATAATATTTTTTCCTGGAATCCAGGAGGCTAAACTACAACAAAAGTCCTCGCTTTGGACGTGGTTTTCAACATCATTTAGATAATTTATTCTGGAAGGTATAATTTAGATGTAGCTTAAAACCTCGATGTTTTGATATAAATAGCCCCATTAGTAGATTGCACTCGTGCATAGCAAACGCTGGTCACGTAGAGTACCCATGAAATAACGTTTATGGGTCTCGCACATGCGGGTTTTTAGACCAGATGTGATGACACAATTTCACGAAATAGGGTATGTGCTAGGGTTCAAACCACTGTCTAGGACTTGTAACTCAACCATTACCGCTGAGACACTAAGTTTCCAGTCAGGTCCATTAACGGGCCGCCATAACTGCTAATATACTACTCACCGATTTAAATATCCCTCTTCATTGTGAACGTATTCTTAGCGGCCGTATCGATTCAATCGGCAACCGTTTTAATTTAAACGGCACGGCCAGAGATTGCTAGTTTGTGGCGACTGATTGGTTTGTCGAGGACTGGACAACATTTTCTGAGAGAATTTAATATGAGCAGCTCGTGTACTTGATTAAGGCTTTAGAATACTTTAAAATACGGTTTATTTGGTATTTGTTATTTTAAGTTTAAATGCTTATAATTAAGTCTCATGGTTTTTCCAGTTACTATACGTACGTACTTAAATTAGAAAGATGTTTTTTTTGCGATTGTTATTGATTGATAAAACTTTAGTTGAAATGACCACAGTTTAGGAAGTAACATATAATATAATACAATATAATATAATATAATATATGTATAAATGTATTTCTAAGTATTGTGCTAATTTAAGAATCTCTAGTTAAGCTTGGCATGTAACTGCTTTTTGTCCCTAACAAATAAAATAAAATAAAATACATATAAAATAAAATGATTAATTACATCACAGCTAGCTAGATGATTGTGGTACCTACTGAAAAAAATGGACATCAAATAAGTCTCCCAATTTTTTGCTTCAATGAAAAAAATACTAAGGTCGCGTCATCACAAAATACTAGTAACAGAGACTGCTTTTAACAAAAAAAAAACCTGATAATCTTATTATTTTTCTCCTACCTAGCTAAAATCAAGATCTAAAAACGAACTTCACGAAAAATCTTTACCTTTTTCATTTCAGCAAAATCGAAAACGAAACGAATGTGGGAAAACTACAGCATAAATAAACTCTTTCTCTTTTCGTGTATTTCTACTTCAGGTCGAGTTATTCAATGGTCTGATATCAAAACATTGGATTTCGCGCCGTGCTCGCTCATCAATACAAAAGTCTGTTACACTTTGGTGACACACGGGTGGAATGAAAGTAATGAAAACATTTTGGTTTATCAAAGTTTGGAGGTGAAAAAATACTGTTCGAGTAAGAAGAATTGAACAGCATCCAGTTTCAACGCACACAGTCCATTTCGCTTTACGTCTGCCACTAGCATCGCCCTAGCCACTGCCCCTTATACGTCTCCTTAACCTTTTTTTTACATTTAAGCTTATCTTAAGAGGCCCCCGAAGCATACGTAGTTCATACAAACGAAATACCAAAATAATTTGTAAACCAAAGATATTCTTACGTTGTATTTATTCTGATTGGATTACAGACTATCTAGGTTCCCACACATATATTTTGAAAGGACACTGATTTGAAGACGAGATATGAGGATTTTAAAATTACTACTTATATAACACTTATTTTTCTCATATTTCATGTTTAAATCTATGTTCTTATTTAATATAAAATAAATACACACTACCTTTGGAATATGTTTGATTTAGAAATTGTTTTGGTATTTCGTTTCTATGACCTACGCATGCTCCGGGGCGTCTTAACTTTAAGCAATGTTCATAAAAAGGATTGACAAATAAAAAACTTGACAGCAACCTAAATACGTAGATACCTTTCTTATCCTCTCGAATGTCGGAGACTAAATTGACTTGACTGAAATTGTCAAGCTGTATTAGGATTACATTATCATAAAGGTCATTTTAATATTTTCACTTGTCAATTTAGTGTAACTGTCCGACTTAAGACACTTGGAGCATTTTTTCTTAATGTCGAACTGTGTAACATAAGACATTCGAGAGGGTAGTTTTTCATTATTCGATTTATGGTTGCTCATAATATATATTGTAGTTTTCAGGTAGGTAAATCCAAAAAAATCATTACTTTACGAAAGGATCGACGATAATTAACAACAGAGATGTATACAAAATAGGGTTTTGTCTTATTTTTCTTTCTTCGAGCATTACTCTTACTAGTATAATATCAGGAGAGCCCACGACCAAAACCATGTCGCATCATTTTACGCCCAAGGAGGGCTCCTCAGTACACGTGACACTACTGGTGTTTGAAAATTGTGTTTTCGGTATCTAAAATCTACCTATCGTTTAACTAGATTCTGAAAATCAGACAGATTGCTATGAAACAGTTCATTTTTTTTGACATAGCAAATATTCGAAGACGTAGTCAGTTCAGATATGACGCGGAAAATTTTTTAAATTGTTTTTGGATACAGAATAACTTAAACGGTAATAACTTAAACTTTCTACGGTTTTGGTCGTAAAAAGATGAAGCAAAAATTTTGGTCATGGGCTCTCGTACTATAAATACTTATTAGATACTTAACAATCCTGTTGCCCACTCTCCCTGCCCGTGAGTTAGTTCCAAACTCAATAATACAAGACGATGAACCGCCATCAGTTTTCGGGCTGAAGGCGCACTGACTAGGACGCCCAATGTTGCAGCTTCGTATTTACGTACTCTCAAGCTTTAGCTCGGAAATATAGCTGTTTTCGAGCCGTTTGTATTCAACCAACTGCAATGAATAGAATAGGATGTATTGATTTATGCTGTAAATAGATGTTTTATGGGTACTTATCTACTAAGTCATAGTTAAACTTACGACTCGCCCTTGCGATACACGGGTGCAATCTATTGCCGTTCTATTCTGTAAAAATCTCACCGTGAAAACTTAGATGAAGTGAGTTTGAAGTGAGCCGTCATTCCACCTGTTGTTAGGGATTGCCACTATTGACAGCTCACTCCACGCTCACCTCACCTAAGTTTTCACGGTGAGATTTGTACAGAATAGCACTGCTGATGTGGTGTCATGTCAAAACATTGAGATTTCTTGGTACAGGCCGCGCGCCTGTTGGTATTTCCTATCGACAAAAACTCAGAACTGCTCAGAAGGGTGAGACAGGGAGATGAGATATCCCCGAAACTGTTTACCAATACGTTGTAGGACGTCTTTAAGACGTTTGACTGGACTGGATAGGGTTTCAACGTGAACGGCGAGACCTTCGGTTTGTCGATGACATCGTCATAATGGCATAGACGCTGGAACAATGGTGGTTTGGCCTCGGCATGAATTTGGACAAGACAAAAGTCATGTACAATTCACACGTCTTACCGAGCCCAATCCACATCGAATTGTCCGTTCTCAAAGTTGTGAAGGAGTGTATGTCTACCTAGAGCAAGTCATCCAGCTCGGTAGACACAATTTTGAGATAGAACCCGACAGAAAGATCCAGTTGGGTTGGGAAGCGCTTGGGAAACTTCTTCAAATCTTCTCGCCGCCTATCCCGAAATGTTTAAAAACTTAGGTCTTCAACCAGTGCGTCCTGCCCGTTGTGACATACGGTGCCGAAAAATTCAAGGTCGCTAAGCGCGCTCTGGAGCGGGTTTCTTTGATGGATAAAATCAAAAATGAAGTTATCTGGAAAAGAACCGGGGTTGCCGACGTAGCTTGCAGAGTAAGCAAACTAAAATGGCAGTGGGCTGACCATGTTTGTCGAAGGACCGATGGCCAGTAAACCAGATGAGTCCTGGAGCGGAGACCGCGTATCAGCAAGCGTAGCGTGGGACGCTCCTGAGCTATCTAGCTGACGGTCCTAAGAAAGTGGCTGGGAGAGACTGGATGCGGAAGGCGGAGGTCAGGGTGTTGTGCCGCAGCCTGGGAGAGGCCTGTGTCCAGCAGTGTTCTGCTGGCTGAGTTGATTGTTGTCTGTCAGTGAACGAATGAATTTAAGATTGATAGTAAGTAAGATGATTATATTTATATGCGAAATTCATGACTATTATCATCATATCATTGTTCTAGGATTCCAAATACATAATTTTTATTAACTTCCATTGTACAAGAAACACTTATCTAAACACTATACAACGTTACAACTAGGGAGAAAGAGTGTTTTCGATGAACTCTGGCACCCAATGTATGATTTAACTTGTGTTTAGGGTGCCAGCGCCCTCGCCTAAGATTTGAACATGCAACAGTAGTTGTAAGACGAGTACAGTATATTATCATTATTAAATTATAATATTAAAAAAATCCTAGCTAATGCAACTATGATGTAGCCAATTTACTATGATACCTATGTATGGGTGTGTGCATGTGTGAGAGAGAAAGATAAATATGATGAAAACTTGTGTATATGTAAATCTGTGTAAATATATATACTTATAAACATGTTACCGTATTAACTACCTGAGGTTAAGCGATATCCGAAGTAAATCTTCAATCTTATTATAACTCAAGGTCAAGAGCCACTTTGTGACCTCGGTTTTGCATCCATTTAGACACATGGGAGCAATGGTGCAGAGTTTATTTACTTTATTATATAAATGGCTTGATAGTATATAAAAATGACGCTGAGCAAGGGCCGTTCTACAACCGTGAGTTGGGCATACTTCGAAGTGTCTACGCTTTTTGTTAGCATTCTAGGTGATACGGATATCTTAAACCACTCCAATTCATCGTTGCTTAGCGAGTATCTTTGCTGGACCTAACCCAATTAGTACTAGTTAAACTTATCATCACGCATGAACTCCCCGAATCACGTGTAATATGGTTGAGTCTTTTGTAGTAAGTAAGTACGTACCTACTTAGTTCACATCAAAACTGGTCGTCTAGATGGTACAGCGTCATAATCCCTTGGAATGCTCTTGAAACTACCTAGTGTTAAAGATTTAAAGCAAGTAGCAGCGTGCTACCTATTACAAATTCTGTAATGTAGGTAACTGACATTGGGCAGGACACATTGATCGTAGAACAAGTGCCCGATGGGGTCAAAATGTTCTGGAGTGGCGACTGCGTATCGGAAAAAGTAGCGTTGGAAGGTCTCCCAGAAGGTGGACCTGGTGAAGGCCGCAGGAAACCGCTGGATGCGAGAAACACGGAAGCGCTCGAAGTGGCGATGCTTGGGGGATGTCTATGTCCAGTGGACCTCTTTCGTCTAAAATTATGATAATAATGAAAGTAGGTAGTACATGTAAGACACGGAATACTTTTACCTTATTCCATAAAAAAGTAAGACCAACCCAAGCAGTAACATAAAAGCTGCTCGAACATAAAATCCGTTTTACTGACAAGTCTAATCAAATAAAAGTGTTAACTATATTGGAATGGTGAGATCTACGAACAAAGTGCTTAGCTCATCAAACCTTTAGCACGACCTGTCTTTGAATGTTTAAATGTTGCACCTTATCCAGGAATTAAAAGTATTTCTAGAAGAGCTGCATTAGTACTTTAGGGGGCTTGTGGCTGAGTAATGACAGCCGCACGGGTCGATCAATCAGGTTAAGCTACGCTTGCCGTGGTCGGTCCGTGGATGGCTAACAAGATGGTCTGCATACCAAGACCCCTCCATGCCTAGGAAAACACGTTAAGTCGTTGGTCCCGGCTATCATTCGTGGATCTTTGACAGTCGTTACGGGTCTTTAGATGCCCGAAACTCTGACAACCAGTCTTGTCAAGGGGTATCGTATTACCCAGTACCTGGGTTGAGGAGGTCAGGTAGGCAATCGCTCCATGTAAATTACTGGTATTCAGCTGCATTCGGTAAGACTGGAAACCGACCCCAAATATAGTTGGGAGAAAGGTTAGGCAGATTTGATGAACTCCATTAGTAATTTATTTGTCAGGGTAATCCATATACTCTTTATTCGAATGATTAAAATATCGTAGATCATAACAGTAATGTCATGTCAGACATCCAGAGTTTTAACAGCGCTGACAAGATAGAGGAAACCTATCACATAGCCTTGTGAGTCTCTACACGTGGCTACCGTACGTAGGTACCTATGCTAGAAGTCTTGAATCATCAGCTACCACTGTTAGTTCCTCCTCTATGGGAGAACTGCGTACTTGCCTTTATCCTACAAATATTATTACGAGTATATCGACACCCGTACAGTAATTTACTCGTAGGTAAAGTCCTCTTCACCCCGTGCTGTGACAGTGCCATGACTCAGACTTATTTTTCTTCCTTTTATGATATCTTTGATGACTAGTGAAGTTAAATATCGACTAGGACTACCACCAAGGTTCTAATTAATCTATAGTTTCACAACTTTCAATCCTATGTATTGATACATAAAAATCCTATTTGAAATATCAATGCCTTATGTCCCATATATTTCCATAACACAATGGATCGTGTCCTCATACACGTTATGACGTACTGAGACACTCATTCATACATTGTAAAGCATTGTCGCGTCTACCATCAGACATTTAAAGGTCCTACATGACTGTGGTATTTGCCAATGACATAGCGTTTGCTGGCAGCGCCTTTTTGAAAGACCTCAGAACTATTTATTACAATAATCTTTCGTTGCTACTTCCTAAGGGAAAAGTGTGTATTTTTTACTGACTAAGACGTATACGTTCGTATTGGAAAACCCGAAGGTATCAAGTATAAAAAAATATTCTTGTTAAATTCTATGGTTCTTATAAATAGTAATAGATACCTGATTTATTTTAATTATTCACTTAGTACAAACAGCAAAATATAAATATAATCAGGCCAGCAATTAACGATGTCTGCATTTTAACAGACGTCTTTGTCAACGATGATCGGATATTTTCGTAAACCGGTCACGGTTTACCAATTTATTACTCGAAAATAGCTGTTACTCGATATATAACGACAGATATTCCAATCTAATTTACCACTTATACCTGGTTATTCCTTTATTTATTTTCCAAAATAAAGTCGTCTTAACAGCCCACAAAACCACAAGTATCATCAATACTTGATCTGTTAGCACATTTGAACACTATAAACCACAATAAGGTGTCATAAAACGTAGAAAAGTGCCTCTAAAAGTGCTATAAACCAGTCGACACTACCACAGATTTCGAACCGCTAGGTATTAGCACCTCGATTTCCCATCTGGTGCTATCGACTTATTTAATGTGCATCGTAAAATGCGCTGCCAATACGGTTTATGCAAACTATTCGGTTTGATCCCACAAGTATTCATATATTACCTATTATTTAATCCTAGCTTCGTTTTCAGTTAATTGATGTAGCTACCTTGCGAGCATGATCATCCTCCAGCCACTATCCCAGTTTATTTGGGGTCGGCCTAGAATGGTTTTTTTTTTACTTTATCTATTGTCTCCACAATCATTTTGTTTTTAGCTTAAATCCTACGACAAAAAAAAACTACTTGCACCGATTTATATAGTATAAGAACCTTTTTACTTTCACCCAATATAAAGAGCGCCAAAATTGAAATTCTCTCAAGATAGAAAAGGTACATCCAGAACAATTTTAGTGCCTTTACAAACTATCAGGCAGCGTGAAACAGCGCCGTCCGTCCGCAGATTGCTATGAACGGAGTGCCAGGCGTTTCAAATTGCTTTCTACTATGACGGTACATGCAAATAGAACTATCCGTAAAGCCTTTGAGACTGTTTAGTTTTAAACGAAAATAATAGTAGCTGTTTAATTAAACTGACCGATATGGATTTTGTTGTCAGCTTTGATTAAATCTAAGGTTCAAATAACCTGAATTTACAGTACCTACTACAGAGTTTGCAAGGAAAGCTGGTAAGTTTGAAATGTCTAAGTACTTCGATTCCCAGATCGAGTCGTTATGTTTTTTTTTAAGGCTAAAGGTCTTATTTATTTTAATATGTATTATATACACGGCTAAATGGCCCAGCAAAACTTGACAAATAAAGTGATTAGGTTTTGTATAGAATAATTGGTCCTTACTATAAAAGCCAATCAAAATTCTAACGACTGGTGACGTCATACAATAAATACTTCATTACATGACTGTGTATTTTAGACAATAACTTGAGTACTACTACGGAGGTGAACTCCCGAGATCGAAGCGATGACCTCACAGTATTGCGTTTCAATGCAAAAGCGCTAACCGCAAGGACGTCCCCGTTTACATTATGAGATGATTACCTATAGGTATGCGTAGGAAGGTTATCTATATGTTTGCCCCATTTCAAAATCTTGTAAGGACTTAAAACGAAATTTTACAGGAGAGTGCATTAACGTAAAGTGGTCATGTGGAAGTAATGGGGCACTTAGGTTTCGATGCTTAAATAAATCCGCCTATTTGTGAGTTTTAAGGGGACTACAGGACCTAAACGCAAGTTTTATAATGCGTAAAAGTATAATGATCCACTGCAGTAAACAAAATGAGAAAAATATATGATTTCCTTCAAGATATATGCTAGTTAGATAGTGTATTGAAAACATAATACAACTAATTTGATACGATAGAAAAAAATCACGAAGGTATCTCTAAATTTTTTTTTTTGTCAATTATTCTACAAGCAACATATTAACGTAATTTTGTTTTATTTTTTTAGTCCTAACAATACATTTTTTGTAAATAGATAATTGCTTCATATTTTGCAATAGTGTTGTGTCATCGCGCTTCTCTCTCTTTTATATGCAGTCCGAACAGTGACCGCACTTTAGGTCCTGTAGTCGCCTTAACGCTGTCCTTTTGTATTTGGTAGGCAGAGGCACTTACTAGGTTAGCAAGATTAAAATCTTATATAATTATAGCATAATGTTTGTGACGCATGACATCAAGTAGATTGCTGCGTTCGCAAAGTAAATGTAGGTAACCTACGGTTGACGAGACCGTCCAATGCAATAAAACGATTTTTGTAAAAAGTGTCCCTTACTAGGTTTTGAAATGGGGCAGCCGTAAGGTAACCCAATTTTTTATGTTATTTAAGTAGGATATATTGTAAAAATAAAGTATAAATTAGAATGATTGGATTGTTGATTGAAAGGTCAGGTGCGTAGTCTCACAACCGGTGTGGGTGTATGACTAGATGTAAGAAATGTAAGAATGTAAACGAAGGAAAAGAAATATGTAAGGATAGTAGCATGTGGCGTTCTGTAGTTTCTGCCTACCCCCATGAGAAGAAGGCGTGAGTTTATGTATGTATGTGTGTGAATTGACATGAGTTTAATAAAACTGAAACCTTATTGAGTATAATTATTATCTGTCTTGCATGGTGTGCCTTATTTAAGTACACTCGTAGATTTATTTAATCTATTCACATAGATTACAGATTACTATGTCTTCTTACACTTGTAACTTTGAACTGTTCTTGCGCGTAATATCTTCGTGTGGGACTTAAACACCCACTCCTTAATCCGTAAGTATGGAAAGGGACCCTCAAAGTAGTTGTTAATCTGTCAAAGGACGTACTAGAGGGACTGAAATTACCTATTCAGTATGGGACTAGCTATTGAAGAATAGAAACTCTACTGTAAGTCTGGTTTCTGTGTTTTATCTATACGTTTATTTCAAAACAAACGCGAGTCGTGCAAAAGCCTCCAGATGATAAAAAAATTACATTACTCATCATTCTCCTGCCCTTGTCCCAATTTATTTGGGGTCGGCGCAACATGTCTTTTTCGTCCATACTTCTCTATTAGTCGTCATTTCGGTAGTCACTCCATTTTGGACTATATCATCTTTAACACAGTCCATCCATCGTTTCTTTGGTCTTCCCCTACCCGTATAGCCATCCACATTCATACTTAAAACTTTCCTAACGACATTTTCCTCCTTCCTCCGCATCACATGCCCCTACCATGACCAGCGATTTCCACAAAACTTTTCAGTCACCGGTGTCACATTCAGACTTTCTCTTACATACTCATTTCTTATTCTATCCATTCGCTTAACACCACACATCCCTCTTAACATTCTCATCTCAGCTGCATGCAATTGCCTTTCATTCATTCTTTTTGTGGCCCAATATTATGATCCATACAAGACAGCAGGTTTTATAAAACTTCCCCTTGAGTTTAAGGTATGTACTACAATATCAAAAAAATCAATCTGCCTAGCCTTTTACCAACTATGTTGGGGTCAGCTTCCAGTCCAATCGGATGCAGCTGAATACCAACCAGTATTTTATATGGAGCATCTTCCTATCCTGACCTACACAACCCAGCTACTGGGTAACACGATACCCCTCAGTAAGACTGGTTGTAAAGACTTTTGGGTTTCTGACTGCCGTAACGACTGTCAAATATCTAATGACAGCCGGGACCAACGGTTTTCCGAGGCACGGATCTAGAGATCTCGATATGTAATAGATAGTCACTCATCCACGAACCGACCGTGCGGCTGTTATTATTTAATCACGAGCCCCTCGTATACACTAGAACATCATAATTTTTGAAAACGTGATCAAGTCTCTAAGCAGTTAATTATTGTATGCTGTGCTTTGTTGCAGAAGAGGCAGAAAACGTACGAACAGCAAATCCTATATTGTGTACCTAATATTGTCACAATATTTACCAACAGACTTACAGAATAAAATACAGCCATACTACAATCCTCAATTTAAAACTGGCTTTCCAAAACCCATTAACGCGGCACCATTGTGGTAGACTTCGTCGAACTCACAGAAACAAAAAGGCTTCCTCCGCAGGCAACTCATAAACCGGTCCTTAGAACAGATGTGCAGTGAATGATGGAAGTTTGGAGGACGGAGGTAGCGGAGCGAGGGACGGGATGAGCGACAACGACAAGTTTTATGCAGATCTTCAAATCTCGCATGAATGGGATACTTTTATGTAAGCGTGCACCTTCGATGTCCTAGTTGTGGTCCGTATTAACTATCATCGCTTATTATCAAGTGATATAGTGGACAAACTAGCCTATCATAGGTATAAATTAATTTTATGTAAAAGGCAAAGAAAAGAACTAAAGCCTAATTTCCGTACCTTTTTAAAAACGTTCCAAATCTAATCGTAATCTTATCTCAACGACAATTAATGTCAAATGTTTGTCAAAGTCATCCCTCAACCCTAATTGCGTAAAAAATTCATTTTGACAGTTCAACAACATTCATTGCGTCATTTACGTTGTTGAGCTACGCTTGCCGGGATTAGTGTGTGGATGGGTGACCATCTTTTCGTACCGAGATTCCTCCGTGCCTCGGAAAGCACGTTAAGCCGTTGGTCCCGCTGTCATTCGTGGATCTTTGACAGTCGTTATGGGTCGTCAGAAGCCCTAAAGTCTGACAACCAGTCTTACCAAGGGGTATCGTATTACCCAGTAACTGGGTTGTGGAGGTCAGATAGGCAGTCGCTCCATGTAAAATACTGGTATTCAGCTGCATCCGGTTAGACTGGAAGCCGACCCCAACATAGTTGGGAAAAGGCTAGGCAGGTTGATTGATTTACGTTGTCGAGCAGACAAATTTTTCGAACATATGAAGCAATGGAACAGCACTTTACTTCAAAATGATTCAGATTCTGATTGATAATGTGTTACGTAATTAGGGTGCCGCTCGGTAGTCACAACTTTGAGAAAGAAGCCGACAGAAGGATCCAGTTGTGTTGGGCAGCTTTTGGAAAACTTCATCAAGTCTTCTCGTCGTCTATCCCGCAGTGCATGAGTCTTCAACCAGTGCGTCCTGCCCGTCATGACAAAATTTTCGCACACACAGACCCATAATATTTTTGAATGGCCTTCCAATGATACCCGACACCATGGGTTAGACCAGAAAAAAAAAACCGGTCAAGTGCGTGTCGGACGACGCACAATGAAGGGTTCCGTAGTTGGGATGAATTTATCCCAAGAACAAACTTAACATTGTACTTAAAAACATGTTCTGCCATACGTTCCAATTGCAAATGTAAGTTTGTACGCACAATATTGAGAGATTTACCATGTTATTTTAAGACCATACACTTCTTATAAGTTTTCCTGTAATCTATAGATATAGAAATATTTTCCGTATTTTTTCAAAATTTTATGCTCAGTAGTTTCGGAGATAAAGGGGGGAATGGTCAATTGTCGTCTATTTTCTTAAAAAAACTTTAAAACAGTTTATTTTAAAATTATAAAAAATATATATATTTTATCCTTTTTTTTTTCTTATTTGCCCCCCAAAAGTGACCCCCATATTCAAAATTCATAAATTTACATTACACGTCCGTGTACATACGTGTACCAAATTTCCACTTAATCGGTCCATGATTTGATTTGATTTGATTTGATCCTATAAGGGTCCCGTTTTTTCTTTTGAGGTACGGAACCCTAAAAGCTCCCCATTTTACGTGTACAGGAGGTACCCTAAAAAATTTTTTTTTTCATGATTTTTTTACCACTTTATCGGCGTGATTAATATGTATTTCCATGCCAAATTATAGCTGCGGACGGACGGAAAGATGGACATGGCGAAACTATAAGGGTTTCTTGTTGACTACGGAACCCTAAAAACGACAATGTTATTTTTATTCAGTCCACACGGAACAATCAATGGTGCTACACGCCAGACAGTGATGTAAATAAAATATAAGTAAGTCGGTTGAAAACGATAAAGTTAATATGGTTTATTGATGTTGTCAAAATAGTGTGGATATTTTATTTATGGTGATACAGAATTCTTTTTTAAAGTAAGTGAATGCATTTGTTTATAAAATTGTAAGGCGGGAATTACTTTGGTACATACTAAATGCAAATGTGTCTAAGTATATTATATTTTAGAAATATTTTTTTACAGTATTTGTAGGTATTTAATATGTGTGTGATGAACTGATGATTCCTAAAAACTAGATACATTTTATTTTCTCTTCTACTAAGAGTAGTGTGTCTACATCTCTTTTTATCCTATGTCCTATCACAGGTATCTTAGAAGAGATTTCTATAGAAATAAGCATCACCTTTGTACGTATTTTTCTGTTACTTTCTTCTTGTCTGTATATTTTTGTGTACATAAATCCAAACTAATATTATAAATGCGAAAGTAACTCTGTCTGTCTGTCTGTCTGTCTTTCTGTCTGTCTGTCTGTCTTTGCTTCACGCCTAAACTACTGAACCGATTTGTGTGAAATTTGGTACAGACATAGTTTGGAACTTGAGAAAGGACATAGGATAGTTTTTATTACAAAAAATAAAATAAAAAATAAAATTTATTCCGGACATACAGCGCCATCTATTGGTCAAGAGTCGGCATCAATTCAGTACTGAAAATTCATCGGAAAAATGTAAATAAATAGTAAAAAGGTATGAAAATATAATATAATACAACTTTTAGTACAAAGAAAATGCTCTAACGGAGTATAGATAATTCTATTAGTACTATATGTCGAGTTGGTGATCGCGCAATGGTGTCGATCGTTACACGAGTTCGGTTCATGTTATTGTTTTAATTCATCGGAAAAAAGTAAATAAATAGTAAAAAGGTATGAAAAAAATAATATCAATATAATAAAACTTTTAGTACAAAGAAAATGCCCGAACGGAGTATAGATAAATAATCCGAGTTGTCACTATGCTCGATAGATGGCGTTGGGATCGAAATAGATCGCGCTATGGTTTCGTTACACGCATTTGGTTGGGTATCGGCCGAGCGCTTCGGTACTGTTGTGGAATTGTGGATTGATCGTTTCGTAAATTTAAAATTGGCTCCGTTGTATTAGTAGATTAAAAGGTTTATTTGTTGGGTTGTCTGGTGGTTGTTTTCAAAATTGGTTCCGTTGTATTTGTCGATTAAAAGGTTTATTTGTTGGGTTGTCTGGTTGTTGTAAAATGTAAGTTTAGTTTGATCTCGATTATTAGTAGATACTAAAATTGTATGTGTAAATTCGTTTTAATTTTTAAATTAATTAAACCGTTCCTTTAAATTATTTAGTTTTAAGCTTGGTTATTAAGAGAATAGGTTGTAATATAATTTCTTTTAAATTGTTATCAAGTTAGTAATTCGTATTTTTTTAAAATTCTTTTGTTTTCAGTTAGTTTTCAATTTAAGTTCGAAAAGATTGTAATATTTTTTTAGTTTAAGTTCTTTTTTAAACTACCTTTTTCAATGACGAGAAAACGCAAGTCCAATTTAGCACGTAGTTCCAGCGGAGCTCGAGCTAAAAGAGTTGCAAGAAGTCAAGAGTCTCAAGAACAGACTCAAGCCCGTTTAACTTTAGACGCCGAGCGGCACGCTGCTCAAAGAGCTGCTGAGACTGAAGAGGTGAGGCAGGAGCGACGGCTCTTAGACGCTGAGCGTCACGCTACTCAAAGAGCTGCTGAGACCGCTGACATGACTCGGGAGCGCCGGCTGTTAGACACCGAACGTCATGCTGCTCAAAGAGCTGCTGAGACTGAGGAGGTGAGGCAGGAGCGACGGCTCTTAGATGCTGGGCGTCATGCAACTCAAAGAGCTGCTGAGACAGAAGAGATGGCTCGGGAGCGACGGCTCTTAGATGCTGGGCGTCATGCAACTCAAAGAGCTGCTGAGACAGAAGAGATGGCTCGGGAGCGCCGGCTCTTAGATGCTGGGCGTCATGCAACTCAAAGAGCTGCTGAGACAGAAGAGATGGCTCGGGAGCGCCGGCTCTTAGATGCTGGGCGTCATGCAACTCAAAGAGCTGCTGAGACAGAAGGGATGGCTCGGGAGCGCCGGCTCTTAGACACCGAACGTCACGCTGCTCAAAGAGCTGCTGAGACTGAGGAGGTGAGGCAGGAGCGACGGCTCTTAGACGCCAGGCGTCATGCAACTCAAAGAGCTTCCGAAACTGTAGATCAAACTCGGGTACGTCGGCTTTTGGATGCTGAACGTCATGCGTCTCTGATTTCTGCAGAGTCACATGAAGAATCTCATAGACGACGTGTTCTATTAGCTGCACGGCAAGCACAAAGACGAAATATATTTACACGTAATACGTGGGAGGTATTTCATGATGCTGCTTTTGATTACGACCCTTTAATCGATTACATGAACCATCGATTAGTGCTCTTAGGACGGATGGCTAAAAAGTGCACATATTGTATGGCACTAAAATGGAAAGAGGAAACTCCGGGTATGTGCTGTTCTGGAGGTAAAGTTTCACTTCCATCACTCGGTATTCCAGAAGAACCCCTGAAAACATTCCTTTTATGCGATAGTAATGAGTCACGACTCTTTTTGAACAGTATAAGGAAATATAATAGCTGTTTCCAAATGACGTCATTTGGGGTAGATCATGAGGTTGTTATGCCTGGATTTTCCAGTACATTTAAAATACAAGGTCAAGTTTACCATAGGGTTGGGTCTTTACTGCCTACAAACGATCAGCCTAAATTTTTGCAAATTTATTTTATGGGAGACGAAAATAGTGAAGTTAACCGTAGATGCCAGAATATTAATGGAGTTGTAAGGGATACTGTCTTAAAAATCCAGAGAATGTTGCACGAGCATAACAACCTCATTAATACTTTCAAAACAGCATTAGAAAGAATGCCGGGAGAAGAATACAAGTTGATTATGCACCCTGACCGTACACCAACTGGGGAACATGAAAGACGGTACAATGCACCGCTTATTAATGAAGTAGCAGCTGTAGTCACAGGCGAACAGTTTGCTTCCCGTGACATTATTTTGCATGCCCGTAATGACATTTTAAGTAGGGTACCAGATACGCACAAATTTTACGACGCATTGCAATATCCGTTGATATTCAGCAAGGGGCAAGAGGGGTACCACTTTCAAATACCCCAAGTCAGTCCTGTAACAGGTTTGCCTGTAAACAACAAAAAAGTCTCATGCATGGATTTTTATGCCTACCATATCATGGTTCGAGAAAATCCAAACTAATATTATAAATGCGAAAGTAACTCTGTCTGTCTGTCTGTCTGTCTTTCTGTCTGTCTGTCTGTCTTTGCTTCACGCCTAAACTACTGAACCGATTTGTGTGAAATTTGGTACAGACATAGTTTGGAACTTGAGAAAGGACATAGGATAGTTTTTATTACAAAAAATAAAATAAAAAATAAAATTTATTCCGGACATACAGCGCCATCTATTGGTCAAGAGTCGGCATCAATTCAGTACTGAAAATTCATCGGAAAAATGTAAATAAATAGTAAAAAGGTATGAAAATATAATATAATACAACTTTTAGTACAAAGAAAATGCTCTAACGGAGTATAGATAATTCTATTAGTACTATATGTCGAGTTGGTGATCGCGCAATGGTGTCGATCGTTACACGAGTTCGGTTCATGTTATTGTTTTAATTCATCGGAAAAAAGTAAATAAATAGTAAAAAGGTATGAAAAAAATAATATCAATATAATAAAACTTTTAGTACAAAGAAAATGCCCGAACGGAGTATAGATAAATAATCCGAGTTGTCACTATGCTCGATAGATGGCGTTGGGATCGAAATAGATCGCGCTATGGTTTCGTTACACGCATTTGGTTGGGTATCGGCCGAGCGCTTCGGTACTGTTGTGGAATTGTGGATTGATCGTTTCGTAAATTTAAAATTGGCTCCGTTGTATTAGTAGATTAAAAGGTTTATTTGTTGGGTTGTCTGGTGGTTGTTTTCAAAATTGGTTCCGTTGTATTTGTCGATTAAAAGGTTTATTTGTTGGGTTGTCTGGTTGTTGTAAAATGTAAGTTTAGTTTGATCTCGATTATTAGTAGATACTAAAATTGTATGTGTAAATTCGTTTTAATTTTTAAATTAATTAAACCGTTCCTTTAAATTATTTAGTTTTAAGCTTGGTTATTAAGAGAATAGGTTGTAATATAATTTCTTTTAAATTGTTATCAAGTTAGTAATTCGTATTTTTTTAAAATTCTTTTGTTTTCAGTTAGTTTTCAATTTAAGTTCGAAAAGATTGTAATATTTTTTTAGTTTAAGTTCTTTTTTAAACTACCTTTTTCAATGACGAGAAAACGCAAGTCCAATTTAGCACGTAGTTCCAGCGGAGCTCGAGCTAAAAGAGTTGCAAGAAGTCAAGAGTCTCAAGAACAGACTCAAGCCCGTTTAACTTTAGACGCCGAGCGGCACGCTGCTCAAAGAGCTGCTGAGACTGAAGAGGTGAGGCAGGAGCGACGGCTCTTAGACGCTGAGCGTCACGCTACTCAAAGAGCTGCTGAGACCGCTGACATGACTCGGGAGCGCCGGCTGTTAGACACCGAACGTCATGCTGCTCAAAGAGCTGCTGAGACTGAGGAGGTGAGGCAGGAGCGACGGCTCTTAGATGCTGGGCGTCATGCAACTCAAAGAGCTGCTGAGACAGAAGAGATGGCTCGGGAGCGACGGCTCTTAGATGCTGGGCGTCATGCAACTCAAAGAGCTGCTGAGACAGAAGAGATGGCTCGGGAGCGCCGGCTCTTAGATGCTGGGCGTCATGCAACTCAAAGAGCTGCTGAGACAGAAGAGATGGCTCGGGAGCGCCGGCTCTTAGATGCTGGGCGTCATGCAACTCAAAGAGCTGCTGAGACAGAAGGGATGGCTCGGGAGCGCCGGCTCTTAGACACCGAACGTCACGCTGCTCAAAGAGCTGCTGAGACTGAGGAGGTGAGGCAGGAGCGACGGCTCTTAGACGCCAGGCGTCATGCAACTCAAAGAGCTTCCGAAACTGTAGATCAAACTCGGGTACGTCGGCTTTTGGATGCTGAACGTCATGCGTCTCTGATTTCTGCAGAGTCACATGAAGAATCTCATAGACGACGTGTTCTATTAGCTGCACGGCAAGCACAAAGACGAAATATATTTACACGTAATACGTGGGAGGTATTTCATGATGCTGCTTTTGATTACGACCCTTTAATCGATTACATGAACCATCGATTAGTGCTCTTAGGACGGATGGCTAAAAAGTGCACATATTGTATGGCACTAAAATGGAAAGAGGAAACTCCGGGTATGTGCTGTTCTGGAGGTAAAGTTTCACTTCCATCACTCGGTATTCCAGAAGAACCCCTGAAAACATTCCTTTTATGCGATAGTAATGAGTCACGACTCTTTTTGAACAGTATAAGGAAATATAATAGCTGTTTCCAAATGACGTCATTTGGGGTAGATCATGAGGTTGTTATGCCTGGATTTTCCAGTACATTTAAAATACAAGGTCAAGTTTACCATAGGGTTGGGTCTTTACTGCCTACAAACGATCAGCCTAAATTTTTGCAAATTTATTTTATGGGAGACGAAAATAGTGAAGTTAACCGTAGATGCCAGAATATTAATGGAGTTGTAAGGGATACTGTCTTAAAAATCCAGAGAATGTTGCACGAGCATAACAACCTCATTAATACTTTCAAAACAGCATTAGAAAGAATGCCGGGAGAAGAATACAAGTTGATTATGCACCCTGACCGTACACCAACTGGGGAACATGAAAGACGGTACAATGCACCGCTTATTAATGAAGTAGCAGCTGTAGTCACAGGCGAACAGTTTGCTTCCCGTGACATTATTTTGCATGCCCGTAATGACATTTTAAGTAGGGTACCAGATACGCACAAATTTTACGACGCATTGCAATATCCGTTGATATTCAGCAAGGGGCAAGAGGGGTACCACTTTCAAATACCCCAAGTCAGTCCTGTAACAGGTTTGCCTGTAAACAACAAAAAAGTCTCATGCATGGATTTTTATGCCTACCATATCATGGTTCGAGAAAATGATTTTAATATAATATCACGATGTAGACAACTGGCCAATCAGTTTTATGTTGATATGTATGTAAAAGTTGAAAGCGAACGATTACGATACATATCATTAAACCAAAACAAATTGAGAGCGGAGAACTATGTCCATCTTCAAGATGCTGTGGCAAATGATGGTAATGTTAACCCTAACGATTTAGGTAAATTGGTAATTTTGCCATCATCTTTTGTAAATAGCCCCCGATATTTACACGCTTATACACAGGACGCATTCGCTTACGTACGTACATATGGTCGCCCCGATTTGTTCGTGACTTTTACATGCAACCCAAGCTGGCCTGAAATAGTTGAAGAGTTGCTGCCGGGACAGAGGGCAATCGATAGACATGATATTGTTGCAAGGGTTTTTCGATTAAAAGTTAAAAAGCTTATGGAAGTTGTCAATAAAGGAAATGTGTTCGGTGAAGTACTATGCTTTATGTACTCGATAGAGTGGCAAAAACGCGGGCTTCCTCACGTGCATATTTTAATCTGGCTGAAGGACAAGCTGAGACCCGATCGAATAGATAATGTTATTAGAGCGGAAATACCGGATCCAAGTAGTGACCAGGCACTTCATGAAATTATTATTAAAAATATGATTCATGGTCCTTGCGGTTCTGACAATCCTCAAAGCCCCTGCATGAAAAATGGAAAATGCTCTAAAAAATACCCTCGCGCGCTTATTAAAGAAACTGTCCATAATGACAATGGATATCCGCTGTATCGTAGAAGAGCACCAGGAGATGGGGGACAAACGGCGTCTGTAAAAGTTCGAAATGTTTATGTTACTATTGATAATAGTTGGGTAGTTCCTTTTTCGCCCGTATTGTCAAAAATGTTTAACGCCCATATTAACGTAGAGGCTTGCAGCTCAGTGCGCGCTATCAAATATATATGTAAATACATAAACAAAGGTAGCGACCAAGCTATTTTTAATTTTAAAAACACCGATGCTGCTAATCCCATAAATGAAGTCCAAACGTATCAGTCTGGTCGTTATGTTAGCAGCAACGAAGCCGTGTGGCGGCTTTTAGCCTTCCCGTTACACGAAAGGCACCCGACAGTCACACACCTGACTGTACACTTGGAAAATGGTGAACGTGTCTATTTTACTGCAAACAATTTCCAAGAGAGATTAACCTCTGCTCCAAAAACAACACTCACCGCTTTTTTTGAGCTCTGCACAAGAGATGAATTTGCAAGGACGCTCCTCTATGTTGATTTACCAAGATATTACACTTGGAACGCATCAAGGAGGGAATGGAAACGACGAATCCAAGGAATACCGGTTCAGAATTGGCCTGGTGTCAAATCTGGAGATGCCTTAGGCCGAGTTTACACGGTCCACGTTACTAATATGGAGTGTTTTTGTCTGAGAATACTGTTACACCACGTGCGGGGGCCAACTTCTTTTGCAGATCTCAAAAAGCTAAATGATCAAGAATTCTCGACATTTAGAGAGGCATGTGAGGCAAGAGGACTATTAGAGAACGATAATCATTGGGATCTAACTCTAGAAGAGGCCGCACAATGCAAATCTGCGCCACAGGTGAGAGAGCTTTTTGCTATATTAATAGCAACGTGTGGACTCTCAAACCCTGAATATCTGTGGGGAAAATATAAAAATGATATGGCGGACGACATTTTACGCAGATTTCAAGAAGAGGACCCAAATATTTCGTATAATGATGTAATTTACAATGACGCTCTGACCAAGGTTGAGGACCAAGTGATAACTATCACTGGTAAATATTTGTCCGATTTTGGTATGAGCAGACCACAAAGAATTGGGGAAGTCAGTAATGATTTAATGCGAGAGCTAAATTATGATCCAGTTTTGTTACAGCAACAAATAACAGAGGCCCTTCCACTTTTAAATCCAGAACAAAGATTAGTCTTTGAGACAATCATCAACAAAGTTGCCAGTGGTGAAGGTGGTTTGTTCTTTTTGGATGCTCCAGGAGGTACCGGCAAAACCTTTCTTCTAAACTTATTATTAGCTGAAATCCGGAAAGATAAAGGAGTCGCTGTGGCAGTAGCTTCATCCGGAATAGCTGCTACGCTGCTTAGTGGAGGACGAACGGCCCACTCAGTTCTGAAATTGCCACTAAATTTAGCTCATGAGGAAATGCCAGTTTGTAACATAAGTAAAAGTAGTGAGCGTGGAAGAATGTTGCAACAATGTAAACTGCTGGTTTGGGATGAATGTACGATGTCCCATAAAAGAGCAATCGAAGCACTTCATCGCACGATGAAAGACATTAAAAACAATCAAGGTATTATGGGAGGAATGGTGGTTCTATTGGCCGGTGACTTCCGGCAGACCCTGCCGGTTATAGCAAGAGGCACACCGGCAGATGAAATCAATGCCTGTTTAAAAGCATCTGTGCTATGGACACATGTGAAAAAGGTTTCACTGTCGACGAATATGCGAGTATTACTCCATAATGATTGTCAAGCCGGGCAGTATGCTGCTGCTCTTCTGAAGATCGGCGAGGATCGTATGCCTACCGACTCTGAGAGTATGATCACGCTGAGCAGCGAATTATGCCAAATTGTGGATAGCACATACAATTTAAAAAATAGTGTCTATCCGGATTTATGCGCTAATATCGAAAATCGGGAATGGTTATGCGAAAGGGCGATATTGGCGCCAACAAATGAAATAGTAGGCCGGATAAATGACCAAATTATGTCTGACGTAGAGGGAGATGTCATCGAGTATCTATCAGTAGATAACGTCGTGGATACCGAGCAAGTGACATCTTACCCAACAGAGTTTCTCAACTCCTTAGAGTTATCAGGAGTGCCTTCTCACAAGTTGAGGCTGAAAGTTGGAGTTCCTGTGATGCTTATGAGAAACCTAGATCCACCAAGGCTATGTAACGGCACACGGTTACAAGTAACCTATTTAGGACGGAATGTCATTAAAGCCGTTATTATGACTGGAATGGCAAAAGGCGAAACTGTAATTATTCCCCGCATTCCCATCATTCCAACTGATTTGCCATTCCAATTCAAAAGAGTTCAGTTTCCGCTGAAAACTGCGTTTGCAATGACCATAAATAAAGCCCAAGGGCAAACGCTTAAAGTTGCGGGGGTACATCTTGAAAAAGACTGTTTTTCCCATGGACAACTCTACGTTGCGTGCTCAAGAGTGTCAAAACCACAAGACCTATATATTTTTGCAAAGGATGGCAAAACTAAAAACGTGGTATACAGAAATGTCTTGGTGTAAGAAACTTTAATAATCTTTAAAGCCTAAAATAATAGAAAATTTGTCAAGGGAGAAACAGTATTTTTTTCTGAAATGGCAAATCAAAATAATATTTTGAAAATAAGGGAAAAATAACATTTTCGCCTTTTTCGATCGGCAATAACGGCTTTAATGCCCTAAGTGAGTATACATATCTTCAATTCAAACGCAGAGTCTTAAGCCTTATTTATTAACACAAGATTTTGTTTATAAAAATATGTATGTTTAGGTTAAGGTATTTTTCTATGGGCCTATGTCGCCTGAAATAAATGGTATTATTATTATTATTATGTTGATTTTTGAAGAGTTCCCTAGAATATCTTCCACATTTCATTTTTGAAGAGATCCCGCGAGATCGGGAACTATGTGGGTAAAACCAAAAATCTGCCGGAAGTCAGTATTCCACGCGAACGAAGTCGCGGGCAAAAGCTAGTGATTTTAATATAATATCACGATGTAGACAACTGGCCAATCAGTTTTATGTTGATATGTATGTAAAAGTTGAAAGCGAACGATTACGATACATATCATTAAACCAAAACAAATTGAGAGCGGAGAACTATGTCCATCTTCAAGATGCTGTGGCAAATGATGGTAATGTTAACCCTAACGATTTAGGTAAATTGGTAATTTTGCCATCATCTTTTGTAAATAGCCCCCGATATTTACACGCTTATACACAGGACGCATTCGCTTACGTACGTACATATGGTCGCCCCGATTTGTTCGTGACTTTTACATGCAACCCAAGCTGGCCTGAAATAGTTGAAGAGTTGCTGCCGGGACAGAGGGCAATCGATAGACATGATATTGTTGCAAGGGTTTTTCGATTAAAAGTTAAAAAGCTTATGGAAGTTGTCAATAAAGGAAATGTGTTCGGTGAAGTACTATGCTTTATGTACTCGATAGAGTGGCAAAAACGCGGGCTTCCTCACGTGCATATTTTAATCTGGCTGAAGGACAAGCTGAGACCCGATCGAATAGATAATGTTATTAGAGCGGAAATACCGGATCCAAGTAGTGACCAGGCACTTCATGAAATTATTATTAAAAATATGATTCATGGTCCTTGCGGTTCTGACAATCCTCAAAGCCCCTGCATGAAAAATGGAAAATGCTCTAAAAAATACCCTCGCGCGCTTATTAAAGAAACTGTCCATAATGACAATGGATATCCGCTGTATCGTAGAAGAGCACCAGGAGATGGGGGACAAACGGCGTCTGTAAAAGTTCGAAATGTTTATGTTACTATTGATAATAGTTGGGTAGTTCCTTTTTCGCCCGTATTGTCAAAAATGTTTAACGCCCATATTAACGTAGAGGCTTGCAGCTCAGTGCGCGCTATCAAATATATATGTAAATACATAAACAAAGGTAGCGACCAAGCTATTTTTAATTTTAAAAACACCGATGCTGCTAATCCCATAAATGAAGTCCAAACGTATCAGTCTGGTCGTTATGTTAGCAGCAACGAAGCCGTGTGGCGGCTTTTAGCCTTCCCGTTACACGAAAGGCACCCGACAGTCACACACCTGACTGTACACTTGGAAAATGGTGAACGTGTCTATTTTACTGCAAACAATTTCCAAGAGAGATTAACCTCTGCTCCAAAAACAACACTCACCGCTTTTTTTGAGCTCTGCACAAGAGATGAATTTGCAAGGACGCTCCTCTATGTTGATTTACCAAGATATTACACTTGGAACGCATCAAGGAGGGAATGGAAACGACGAATCCAAGGAATACCGGTTCAGAATTGGCCTGGTGTCAAATCTGGAGATGCCTTAGGCCGAGTTTACACGGTCCACGTTACTAATATGGAGTGTTTTTGTCTGAGAATACTGTTACACCACGTGCGGGGGCCAACTTCTTTTGCAGATCTCAAAAAGCTAAATGATCAAGAATTCTCGACATTTAGAGAGGCATGTGAGGCAAGAGGACTATTAGAGAACGATAATCATTGGGATCTAACTCTAGAAGAGGCCGCACAATGCAAATCTGCGCCACAGGTGAGAGAGCTTTTTGCTATATTAATAGCAACGTGTGGACTCTCAAACCCTGAATATCTGTGGGGAAAATATAAAAATGATATGGCGGACGACATTTTACGCAGATTTCAAGAAGAGGACCCAAATATTTCGTATAATGATGTAATTTACAATGACGCTCTGACCAAGGTTGAGGACCAAGTGATAACTATCACTGGTAAATATTTGTCCGATTTTGGTATGAGCAGACCACAAAGAATTGGGGAAGTCAGTAATGATTTAATGCGAGAGCTAAATTATGATCCAGTTTTGTTACAGCAACAAATAACAGAGGCCCTTCCACTTTTAAATCCAGAACAAAGATTAGTCTTTGAGACAATCATCAACAAAGTTGCCAGTGGTGAAGGTGGTTTGTTCTTTTTGGATGCTCCAGGAGGTACCGGCAAAACCTTTCTTCTAAACTTATTATTAGCTGAAATCCGGAAAGATAAAGGAGTCGCTGTGGCAGTAGCTTCATCCGGAATAGCTGCTACGCTGCTTAGTGGAGGACGAACGGCCCACTCAGTTCTGAAATTGCCACTAAATTTAGCTCATGAGGAAATGCCAGTTTGTAACATAAGTAAAAGTAGTGAGCGTGGAAGAATGTTGCAACAATGTAAACTGCTGGTTTGGGATGAATGTACGATGTCCCATAAAAGAGCAATCGAAGCACTTCATCGCACGATGAAAGACATTAAAAACAATCAAGGTATTATGGGAGGAATGGTGGTTCTATTGGCCGGTGACTTCCGGCAGACCCTGCCGGTTATAGCAAGAGGCACACCGGCAGATGAAATCAATGCCTGTTTAAAAGCATCTGTGCTATGGACACATGTGAAAAAGGTTTCACTGTCGACGAATATGCGAGTATTACTCCATAATGATTGTCAAGCCGGGCAGTATGCTGCTGCTCTTCTGAAGATCGGCGAGGATCGTATGCCTACCGACTCTGAGAGTATGATCACGCTGAGCAGCGAATTATGCCAAATTGTGGATAGCACATACAATTTAAAAAATAGTGTCTATCCGGATTTATGCGCTAATATCGAAAATCGGGAATGGTTATGCGAAAGGGCGATATTGGCGCCAACAAATGAAATAGTAGGCCGGATAAATGACCAAATTATGTCTGACGTAGAGGGAGATGTCATCGAGTATCTATCAGTAGATAACGTCGTGGATACCGAGCAAGTGACATCTTACCCAACAGAGTTTCTCAACTCCTTAGAGTTATCAGGAGTGCCTTCTCACAAGTTGAGGCTGAAAGTTGGAGTTCCTGTGATGCTTATGAGAAACCTAGATCCACCAAGGCTATGTAACGGCACACGGTTACAAGTAACCTATTTAGGACGGAATGTCATTAAAGCCGTTATTATGACTGGAATGGCAAAAGGCGAAACTGTAATTATTCCCCGCATTCCCATCATTCCAACTGATTTGCCATTCCAATTCAAAAGAGTTCAGTTTCCGCTGAAAACTGCGTTTGCAATGACCATAAATAAAGCCCAAGGGCAAACGCTTAAAGTTGCGGGGGTACATCTTGAAAAAGACTGTTTTTCCCATGGACAACTCTACGTTGCGTGCTCAAGAGTGTCAAAACCACAAGACCTATATATTTTTGCAAAGGATGGCAAAACTAAAAACGTGGTATACAGAAATGTCTTGGTGTAAGAAACTTTAATAATCTTTAAAGCCTAAAATAATAGAAAATTTGTCAAGGGAGAAACAGTATTTTTTTCTGAAATGGCAAATCAAAATAATATTTTGAAAATAAGGGAAAAATAACATTTTCGCCTTTTTCGATCGGCAATAACGGCTTTAATGCCCTAAGTGAGTATACATATCTTCAATTCAAACGCAGAGTCTTAAGCCTTATTTATTAACACAAGATTTTGTTTATAAAAATATGTATGTTTAGGTTAAGGTATTTTTCTATGGGCCTATGTCGCCTGAAATAAATGGTATTATTATTATTATTATGTTGATTTTTGAAGAGTTCCCTAGAATATCTTCCACATTTCATTTTTGAAGAGATCCCGCGAGATCGGGAACTATGTGGGTAAAACCAAAAATCTGCCGGAAGTCAGTATTCCACGCGAACGAAGTCGCGGGCAAAAGCTAGTGGTTTAATAAATTAAAAAAAAAAACAATTTATTAGCCATAAAAAACCTAGACTTTATGTTAAGAAATGTTTTGAAAGGTGTGTTTGTTGCATGTTTTTTTTTAAATAAATCGTAATAGGTATACTTCATTAGAACAGATGACTTGACCACGAGCTATCTTTCCCTAAGCAAGAAGTTGTACATAGAAAATTAAATTACTTCCTAGACAAAATATGTTTCTGTAAGGCCGTAATCAATCAATTAATCTGCCTAGCCTTTTCCCAACTATGTTTGGGTCGGCTTCTAGTCTAACCAGATGCAGCTGAATATCAGTATTTTACACTGAGCTTCTACCTGTTTGACCTCCACAACCCAGTAACTGGGTAATACCCTTGGTATGACTGGTTGTCAGACTTTCGGGCTTCTGACGACCCGACTGTCAAAATCCACGAATGACAGCCGGAACCAACGGCTTGATGTGCTTTTCGAGGCATGGAGGAGTCTCGGTATGTAAAGATGGCCACTCATCCACGGACCAACCTGATGGATCGACCCGTACGGCCGTTATTTTTTCTTGTCTTCTTGTGTTCGTTATAGGATGACTAGTAATTAGTGACCGATACTTAAACACATGATTTTACTCATGATAACAAACAATTTTTACTATGGGACCAAACCTGAAATCGCGGAAAAAAATCAGCTGCTCCTTACATTTTGACGAGATATGTGAACATGAATGTATGGGACAACTGATTTTTTTCACGAACTCAGGTTCGGCCCCATAGTAAAAGTTGTTATTTATCATGAGTACAATCATGTGTTTAAGTATCGGTCACTAATTACCAGTCAACCTATATATTTCGTTTTTATGTGTAGCTAGGTATGTTTACTTTCGGACTTGTAACAAAACACGGTGTTTCCGTGTGATCTATCTTACGAAATCCATGGTAACTCGTATTAATTGCACATTTCGGAAGGCCGCGGCAGTTTGAACCCAATCATCTTTTATTAGTAGACTCCAAGGCCAAACATGTTATGATATAACCAGCGGGGTAGTTACGTAATGCCCGATTCACATTATCCCAGTTCAGTAATCTAGCGAGTTAATATAGTCCAGTGCAAGGCTTGATCATAATACCTTATTTCAGTCATTCAGTCAGTCAGTCAGAAAAAAACCAACAATGCGTGTTCACTGTTCACTGTTAAATCCAGCACTGGATTGGCCGTCTACACTATTCCAGCGGCGCTGGAATGGTGAGCTGGAATGGAAAAAGTAGAGTAAAAAGTAGTCCATCCAGTCACTACACTGAATTGTTCACTGAAATGGGTACATTCCAATGCATTCCAGTACCGGTTCACATTATTCCAGTGGCATTCCAGCGCTGGTTTTGTTCAGTGAACTGGGATGCTACTGGAATAATGTGAACCGGACATAACACCGAATCTTTCATTTGGACAGTTCAACCACTTTAAGAGGATTGTGAAGTGCCGATACGCGGCGCGATTTTTGGAGGCATTTATTTATTTAGCATTTTACCTACATTTCATACAATTATCTACATAAATATTGTTTCGGGCGATAACGTTTTCACTCCCCGAAACCTTTACGAAATGAGACAATTTTGGTCTCATTACATTCAGTACACTTCAATCTAGGTCTGTATGTTTTTTGTTTTTTATTAATTCAATTTAATTTAACTTAAAAAAATAAAAATGCTCGAGGATGTTTTTATGTCAAATATTATATTAGTATATTTAGATGCTAATAATTTATGTCGTATGCAATATTTCTTTATAATAAAAACGTATGGACCTAGTTTTTTATTATACCTACAACATTGCCAAAAAATATGAAAATTAAACTATGTTTACGGGGAGAAAAACATTATCTCTTTTTGTATGAAAATTTACAGCTTCACAATCCTCTTAATTACCTTATTTACGTTTCAAAGTAGACGAATTTTTCAACATATATAGCAATAGCAATAGCAATTTCCTTTAAAATCTTTCCAATTGTCACTGAAAGTGTGTTTCACAATTTGTCGATAGGTGATTGGGTTTTTCTACTTCAGGGTAAAGCCCTATTTTCATTGAGAAACAAAATACATAAATAAGAGCAACATAAAGAAAGGAAGAAAACAGGTTTATTCGGCGCATGCCCTAAGTGCACACAACAACCAAATAGAAAATAAAAATAACTTAACTGTATACAATAAAAAGCTTAAAACTAGACAGAAAAAAAAGTGATAATAGGGTGTGTCTCACGGCTGTGCATAGCAATAGCACAACATAGCTTCAACGACATGTTTTTATGTTGCTGAAACAATGTTGATACTGCGGGAGCGAGAATCATGTTGATGGCAATATGGAATGTTGCAATGGTGTTGGCAACATGCTAAGTTTTCAATGAAAAGTGCATATAATTAACATTTATCAGTAACCCAGAGAACTCCCCATTAGTGCAATGCGATGGGGCTAAGAGACCATTCATACAGGGAAAATTATTTTCTTGGTAGTTTTATTCTTATATAAGGTATACTTGTTCTTTATAAGGAAGTATTTATTTAACTAATTTTAGATAACTTTGCAAATTAATTACACTCTAACAAATAATCTAACACTAAAATAAAGTTACAAAAATAATATCCTAACCAACTAAAACTATAAAAAAAACAAAAACTAAAATATGACGTCGAAAAGTTCATCCGCATCGCTGTCGTATGGTAATGTACCCAAGAGACTGGCGGCATTGCCACGTTGTATGGCAATGCCGCCAAGGTCTCGCCTCTGGCCAAGGTAAAAGCCTGCCCTTGGGTCACGGGAAGTGTCAACCAGCCGTTTGGAGATTTCCTTGAACAAACCGTGAGCACACGGACCCCACGGCCCGAGGGTTTCAACCCCAAACGGCTCGAAAATATAGATACCGATAAGGTTATTATACTTCCGCCGCTTGAGGTTTTCCGCAGCTGCAGCAGTAGCGCCAGCACAGCATGCTGTGCCAGGAAGATGGGAAGGCGCAAGAGTATCGACACACGTTGCGTCCCACACTAAAGGCCTACCCACCTTCCATGGAAATAAAGACCAAGTTTCTTGCCATCGTCGCGTGCCAAGCCATTGGGTTCTAATACAGCTGGAACGCCGACGGTGACAAGGGTACGTCGGATGATGTCATTAATGTTTGCGTGCCGCGCTAAGCGACCCGCACTCCGGCTGCAAGACAGGCCGTGGTGTCCGAGGCTGTTGACAACTTCACCACAGTGACAGCGATGAGGAGAACAACAGGGAGCTCCTAGTCGCAGGGAAGTGGCGAGGCAGAAAGTAGTGTCGTCGAAAAAATGCCCATGTTCGACGATGGTAGTGCATGGAGCCACAAACCCGATTCCCAGTTACCAACAGGTAGTAGGCAGTAGGCGCGCACGCTCCGCAGTAGTAGCAGACGTGTCAAGTAAATTGTTCTGTACTACTCTGCAGAGCGGCTCATCCCACCGTCTCTGGGAAGATGGATTGTCGGGTAGGTCAGAATTCGGGCAAGCGAGTCTCCAGGCATCAATAGCCTCGGTAAAACAAGGCACATCAAAATTAACCAGTGTGGAGGCTAGGATTTTCCTGATTAATTTCTCAGTGCCGTGGACCGAGGATATGTAAGCCGGTAAACTAATACTAGAAATTTTGCGGATAATAACGATTTATAACTTATCGGATTAAACAATTTTTCACTGATTGTTTTCCTGCCTAAAGATAAGTTATCTACTGAACTAAATAATTACTACCTGTTGCTAAACGATAAATGTTTGAATTTCTAATCAAATCAGTAAGAAGATTATAAAAGCGATTAATCTTCTGAATAAAAGTCACGTACGTACGCTGCTTGCTGCAAGCGAGCATGCAGCAAGCAGCGTGCAAGCAAGCAAGCAGCATGCAGCATGCAAGCAGTCATGCAACATGCATCGTCACAGCATGACATGACGTCACAGCACAACTCCATCTCTGGTGTAGAATGTGAACTAAAACGCACGGCTCGATATTGATTGTACAACGCCATCTGTGCTCTTGCGCTTGAATAACGGTAGGATTATGCTTTCTACATTTCTTGCCTTAACAGTGTTTATGCCTCAATTGTTTTTCAAATAACTGCAAATTGAACTGAAAATAAAATGTATTAAAAGGATTTAATACATTTAATTTTTTTATTAATTGCAAACCAAATGGTTACTTAAATAGTTTTAACTATTATAATATGTAATATGTTTGTATGCTCACAGCACAAATTCTATTATTTAAGTCTAAACGTTAAGACTTGTAATTGGCTTTCTGTTGACATGGTTTCCCTTTTTGTTGTTAAGTTTATTTTAGCTGTAACTCTTCCATGCTGAAATAAAGAAATTAATGTTCTCATGTACCTAAGTGAATTATTGTATTCTTATAAAGTTATCTCAAACCTCAAAGTTGTAAACTATAGGGGAAGTACGTACAAAATGACACATGGTTTTGTTTTTGAATCATAACTCTTTATTATCAAATCACAGCACGTTCGTATTGTACTCTAGTAATCTTTGGTTTTATACCGATGAATTATAATAGCCATTTAAAAGATAAACAAACTAGAAAAAATATAAAAAAATATTAAACTGAGATCAACGAAAATCCATTTTGTCCATACCATATGGACAAAATGGCATAACACATATCGACTAAATGGCATACACGACGAAACTATAAAATTAAAGGCAAAGTTCGCAAATGAATCGCTTGGTTCGTTTAGACACGTCCGCGCAAGAAGCGTGGGCCCAATGCGAACAACTTAAACACCGCAACCAGTCTTCTCCAGGTCTTGACCGGGAAAAAAGATCATTGCAATATATGCAAGCGCAATCCTCTTCATCTTGATCGTTGCTTGGCAAATTTTCTTCATCACTGTCTTCTTCGAATAGAGATTTGGTAACGTTTCGTCTCTTCTTCTCTGGAGGAGCTTTAGGTTCATTTTTTGACTTGATTTCGTTCATGTTTGGTGTAGAAGTCAAAATCAAAGCAGTTTGTCGTTTCTTTGGCTTACGCTTTCCTTGGCCACTTATGTAACGTCCTTTTGGAACCGGAGATAAATTCTCAATAGGCACTGCTAGAGTATGGGATGAAGGACGATTTCTACTACCAGATGGGCGATTTTGATTTATAGCAGATAAAATAAGTTCTTGACCAGTGTTTGATGTTGAATTGTCAGCGTGTTCAGTGGAGTCGATTGTTTGAACTGTATCATTTTTGTCAGGTGTTACGTCACGGAATGTTTGCTGCTGATGTGGAGTTTGTGTAGATTCAAGAGCTTGAAGATCGTTCGTTACGAGAAGTAAAATCGAATCGTCTAACTGCTGTGTAGAGGATCTAGCTATGGAATCTGGACTAGGAGCTATTTGCTGATGAATGTCTTCTAGTGGTATGTTTGTAGTCTCCGCAGGTTCGTACATGTAATCGGGAAATATTTCAGGATTTAGAGGCCAAATGCCAGTGTTTTTAAATCCGTTACAACCATTTTGCACTGTAGCTGCCTTACCATAAGCTTCCTTGAACAGGCCAGCAATCTGAAACTGTGTAACAACACGTCCTGGGTGTTGTTTTAGCCATTTGGATATCTCTTGGTTAAAATAAGTCTTTAAGGGCGCGAAAAATGAGACGTCTAAAGGTTGCATACGATGAGTGCAATGTGGAGGTAGACAAATAATAATAATGCCGTTCTGTGTCGCGTATTCTAAAGTTTCAATCCCTTTGTGACTTGCATGCCCGTCGACAATCAATATAACTTTATCGTCTCTGGACGATTTAACAAAGCTTTGGAAGTGCTGAAGCCATTTCAAAAATAAATTTGTTGTCATCCATCCTGATGGTTGAGCTACACCTAAAGTGCCAGGAGGTGCTTCATCGACCAGCTCATTTTTCATATTTTTTCTCGAAAATATCATCAACGGGGGTACAAACGTACCAACAGCATTAACACAGCAAACAACAGTGGTGTTGGTTCCACGTTCTGCGCTAGTTATTACGCCAACTTGCTTCCTGCCAGCAGTAGCCAATATCTTCTGGGGTTTTTGTACAGTAGATAGGCTTGATTCGTCAGCGTTATAAATTTGATGTGGCCGCACGTTCTCAGATTCCAGCAGACTTGCGTATATCTCAAAGAACTTTTTGACTTGTGGCCGATTAAAAGCCTGAGCACGAGCGGCTGACGTAGCTTCTGGTTTGCGTAAAGTAATGTCTTTATTTCGTCTTAAAAATCCGTCTAACCATTCTTGTCCTGCTTTCTGTTTTTGTAGATTAAACTTATGAGCGAAACCGTTTCTTTCAGCCATCTCAAAAGCTAATTCTTGAACAGAAGCTCGTGTCAGTCCAAACAAACGAGATTCAAGTAATTTCAAATGCTCAACTAATTTTCTTTCCACTTCAGGTGGAAAAGTAGCTTTCCAAGATCCTAGACCCTTTGCACTGGACTCCAAAGTTTTGTTACTATTCGAAGCATGCCTTCTGAGAGTTGCTTGTGGCACTCCAAATGTTTTAGACGCCAAAAGCCAGCCCATTTTATTACTGAGAACTGCTTCTATAGCTTTACGCATAGATTCCTCACTCCAAGATTGGCGATCAGTCTTACGCTTATAATTACGCGGCATTTTGGTATATCTGTAAAGAAATTAACAGCGTTGAATAAAGGTAGGTACAATTTGTAATGTAGGTATGGCGGGCGCAATGAGACACGGGTGTACGGTAACAGCGTTTATTCGAGACTGCCTGACAGATACATAATGCAAGTCTACCAACATTACATCCCTCCACACTTAATTAGCTTCTGACAAAAGTACACGCTAAAAAGACCATATAAACTTAACCTAGGTATATGAAGATCACAATAGGATAAAGAAAAGGGCTACTTACTAAAATAATTATGATAGGGTTATACTTTTCAATTTAACACTTATAATTAACTTTCCCTAATTTACATTTACGCATTGGGCGAGACTGGGGCGGTACAGGAGCGGCAGGCGGCGTCACAAACTTTTCTGAAACCTCTGTATCCCCCTCACTACGGACCGGTGAAGATGAGACACTGGTCGTCGGCGGCGGCGTCACCGAACCCTCCCCCTGCCCCGACCGAACCTCGGGTGCCTCCTCGACCGACGCTGGAAAGACGGACGGCCCGGTGCTACCCGTGGGGATTACAAGCGAACTTCTTGTCCTACGTTTTAGCTGATCGATATGCCTGTGTGCTATTTTACTATCGTTACCTCTAACTACAAAATCACTTGGACCTTTACTGTCTTCTATAGCACCAGGTAACCACTTCTCCCCCTTAAGATATTGGCGGTACCACACTTCGTCTCCAACCCTTAAGGCCCTGTCAACACCCCCTGCATTATCAACTTGACGCTGTTGAGCAAGGCGGATCCTACTCTCCCTATCCGGCTTCAACGCATCGAGCTTAGTCCGCATATGTCGCCCTGTCATTAATTGAGCCGGACTAGCACCCGTCGTGCAGTGTTCTGTATTCCGGTAATATAGCAAAAACGTATTAAGCGCCTTCTCTACGTCCGTTCTTTCTAAAGTAGCTTTTCTTATCACTCTTTTTAGAATTTTAACCGCGTTTTCGGCAGCCCCGTTGGACGACGGATGAAATGGGGCCGTGAAAATGTGTTCTATTCCGTCACTACGTAAAAACTCCGCAAATTCACGACTTGTAAAGGGGGGTCCATTGTCAGACACGACTTGCTTAGGAATACCCCACCTACTCCAAAGCTCCCGAAGTTTCGTAATTGTACAAGTCGCAGCTGTACTGGGTACTAAGAAAACTTCTACCCATTTTGTCGTTGCATCGATCACAACAAAATATGTTTTCCCAGCTATTGGGCCCATGAAATCCATATGTAGCCGAGACCAGGGTTTGCCAGGCCATGGCCAGGGCCTCGGCTGAGCCCGCGGCGGCGCGTCCGCCTGCGCGGCGCACACCTCACACGCGCGACACTCGCGCTCCACGGCCTCGTCGATGCCGGCCCACCACACGTAGCTACGAGCTAATGCTTTTGATTTTACGATACCCATATGTGGCTCATGTATCGTCCTTAAAACTCGGTCTTGACAACTGGCCGGCACCACCACCCGGTGGCCCCACATAATACAACCCAGCTCCTCGTATAACTCAGTTTTCCTATTGAAATAAGGTTGTAAATTCCTAATATCACATTTACTAGGCCAGCCGTCTCTTATATAACTCAATACTTTACATAACAACGGATCTTTGGCCGTTTGCGTCTTAATTGTGTTATAGTCTAATAATAGATTATCCTGAACAAAATGTAGATACGTTTGTTCCGGTATGGATTCTTCTGATCTACCCTGAACGCTAACGGCCACCGGTAAGCGCGAAAGCCCATCTGCACAATTCTCGTGAGTACTGATGTACTCTATTTCGTAATTGTAAGCAGATAATATTACCGCCCATCGCACCATCCTACTAGCCGTCATCGTAGGTATATCAGTGTATGGTCCTAAAATTGATACTAAGGGTTTATGATCAGTGCGTAAAATAAATTTGCGTCCATATACGTATTGATGAAATTTACGTAAACTGAATATAATCGCAAGCGCTTCGCGGTGAATCTGCGAGTAGTTCCTCTCCGCGGCGGTGAGTGAGCGCGACACATAAGCGACGGGCCGCTCGCCTCGCGCCCCCGGCTGAGACAGCACCCCCGGCTGAGACAGCACCCCCCCCACTCCGCAAGGACTCGCATCACATGTGATAAACAGCGGCTTCGATGGATCATAATGAGCCAATACCTCGGCTCCCATTAATGCCTGTTTTATTTCTGCAAAAGCCCGCGCACGTTGGCTGGTCCAGACCCATTCTATATCCTTTCGCAATAATTCGTTCAATGGAACTAGGAGTGAGCTAAAATTACGTATGAATTTGGAATAAAAATTAACCATTCCTATAAATGACCTTAGCTCGCTAACGTTCCTAGGAGCCCGTAATTTATTAATAGCTTCTAATTTCGACTTGTCTGCTTTGACGCCGTCCTTAGAAATTACGTAACCCAGGTAGGTAACCTCGCTTACTAAAAAAACACATTTCTGTTTCTTAAGTTTCAACCCACTTGCCGATAACCTCTGGAATACTTGCTCTAGAGCTCGTAAGTGTTCGGATTTCGTCTTCCCGCCCACAATAATATCATCCAAAAAAACTTGAACATTAGGGATATTTTGTAACAGCTGCGACATTATACGTTGGAAAATACCTACACTCGAAGCTAGACCAAAGACTAATCGATTATATTGAAATAAACCTCGATGTGTATTTATGACTGTATATATTTTTGAATCGTCGAGTTCAACCTGATTATACGCTTGTGAGAGGTCTATTTTACTAAACAATTTAGCACCACAAAGACCCACCAGTACATCTTCTATTTTTGGGAGTGGATAACGATCGATCAGTAACACAGGATTAAGAGTCGCCTTGTAATCCGCACAAATGCGTAACGTACCGTCCGCTTTCGTCACCGGCACTAACGGTGAGGCCCAGTCCGAGCAGTCGACAGGCTCGATGACGCCGGCGCGCGCAGCATCGCATCCAGCTCCGCGTCAATGCGCTCGCGCAGTGCGTAAGGCACCGGCCGCGCGCGCTGGAACACGGGCACCGCCCCCTCCCGCACCCGAAGGCTCGCCTTGCCGCCCGTGAATCGCCCCAGCCCGCCGCTGAATAGTTCTTTATATCTGTCAATAATCGTTTTTATTTCATCATTAGAATTAACATGATTCAAATCACAGGTGTTTTTATTTACAAATCTAGGTATCTCTATGTTTAACTCCGCCAACCACTGTCGGCCAATCAAAGAGGTAGTACCGTATTCTATAATAAACAATTCTAAGGGCTTTTCTTGAACTAAATAACGCACTGTCGGTCTGATTATACCTAAGGGTTTTATTTTCGTACCATTGTAAAATCTTAAAACGGTGTCGTCACTTTCAATAGGTATTTTTTTGAAATAACGTTCATAAGTTTTGTAACTAATGCACGAAATAGCAGTCCCTGTATCTACCTCCATATTTATAAGTATATTGTCTATGTACACAGGTAAACTTACAGCACGATAATTATTGAGTGCGATGAGATTCAAGTTTTCCTCCAGGTCTTCCACCCCTTCTTCCCCGGGTCCACTGTCTGTTGTGCCACCGAAGTTGATGCTATGCCTCTGCCCACCGCGGCGATAAGTTGGCACCTCTCGACGTCGCTGCGGTTGACTGTTGCTCTCCGGGCACACCCTACGCAAGTGCCCTGTCTGTTGACACTTGCTACATGTAAAATCCCGATAGCGACAACTCGTATACGAATGATTCGTAGCACCACATGCTACACAGTTCGCCGCATTTTTGAGTGGATGCGCAGCCGACGCCGCTGCCGCATGTTGTCTCCCCGCGCCGCCAACCCCGCGCCCGCGCAGCCTAACGCCGCCGCCGCGCCCGGCGCCTGACGATGAAGCTGTCAGCGCATGTACCGCGCTTTCTTTGTTAGTCTCCGAATCGTTTGCCACTGATCTGTCTACCACCGCTGAATCTCGCTCCGCCGCTTCCAGAGAACTTGCCAGCTTCACGGCCTGCGCGAAAGTTATTGCATCATCCTCCGCGAACAGCCGTTGTCTGATGACGTCGCTCTTCAGGCCGCAAATAAACTGATCACGCAGGTTCTCATTAAGATTCGCGGCAAATTGACAATGCCGCGATAATTTTTTTAACTCGGCAACGAACACGGCCACGTCCTCTGCCGCTCCCTGGCGTCTTTGTCGAAAACGGTACCTTTCGGCTAACGTTGACGGTGTCGGTTGAAGGTGTTGACGCATCAGGCTATCCACCTGACCTAACGTGAGTTCAGCAGGTTTTTTAGGGCTCGCTAAGTTCACCAGCAACTCGTACGCTTCACCTCCCATCGACGCAATCATAGTAGGTAGTTTCAAATCGTCCGCCACTTTATTCACTTTAAAATACATCTCCAGGCGATCATAATACGACGACCACAGGCCAGATTTAACATCAAATTCACTGAGCCGACCTATCGACATGTTACACAATACTTAGGTACTAATTTGCACACGATTTTATATTGTTCGTTCTCGTCGCCAATGTAATGTAGGTATGGCGGGCGCAATGAGACACGGGTGTACGGTAACAGCGTTTATTCGAGACTGCCTGACAGATACATAATGCAAGTCTACCAACATTACACAATTAATTCATTGAGTCTTATCTTATGGACAAAACGACATACGTATGTCATTTTGTCCGTTACCTATATGTGTCATTTTGTCCATAAAGCGTTATAAAAATCAAAATTCAACAATAAATGTAAAATCAATATTATTTAAGGTAAAAGTTATTTAAATGCAACAATAAGTAGTTAAGGGGTGCAATAAATGTGCACACAAGGTAAAACCATGAAAAATCTAACATTAAAACAAGAAACTCCTTCCTATAAGAAAAAAACTCGAAACTTACCAATATTTGTCTTCGGCCATAGCACCCGAACGAAAGACTGGCGCGAGTTCACGTTTTGACAGGTTGGTATGAGCCGGTAGGGTCACGTGATATAGTTGTCAATGGCGGGCTAGACGCGGCAGAATTTGAAATATGACGGATGTGTCGTTTTGTCCGTATATGTCATTTTGTACGTACTTCCTACATCTATAATATATACAAACAAATAAAATTGAATTGTCTGTTTGTAATGTCAAAATAACAGCGTTTTACTAAATGCATTTTTTTTTTTTTTTGTTATAAATACCGTATATACCTTATATACGGTATATATAACAACAAAAAAAACAGTTTTAATCATTTTTGCCTGTGTGTCTGTCTGTTTGTTCCGGCTAATCTCCGAAGCGGCTGGACCGATTTTGACAAGATTTTCACTGGCAGATAGCTGGTGTTATAAGAAGTAACTTTGGCTACTTTTATTTAAGAAAAAGAATTAGGGTTCCGCGCAAAAAAAAACCATGAAATTAAGCGCGGACGGGCGATGCAACGCGGCGGGTCGGGAGCTTTATTAAAATGCGACTGTTATTTTAGTATATTGTGTATATTACGACTTCCACGCGAACAAAATCGCGGGGCACAGCTAGTGCTTTGAATAATTATCTGAGCTATCATAGTAACCAAAACAGTTTTTTTTTAGATTTAAAAATAAATATTCGTAATTTATTTTGCTGCTCGATTGTAAAAGCGTTGGGAACAGGAATTCCTCTGATATACAAAGTATTTTTTTATAATCTCATATTAATTTTGTTTTAATTTCAGATGACGTACAAAACAATAGCAGGCTTCGTTTTATTAAGCTTGCTTGTATCAAGCGAGGCTTTACGAATCTTGGTATGTTATCCTATGACATCGAAGAGCCACAGCATTTTGGGACATGGAGTGGCCAATCGACTGTTGGAAGCTGGTCATGAGGTACTTATAAAAATACGAGTATGTGATGGATGACTGCCTCGTTGGTCTAATAGTCGCAAGCGCTACTTCTGAACATGAGATTCAATTTCGAGGAGGAAGGGTTCGATTCCGTAAAGTTCTATTGGGTTTCTCCTTCAGGAATTTCTCAGAAGCAGCCTAGAGTCTGGATTAGTGCCCAGCTGTTGGCAATAGACTCACCCCCTAATTCATGGGACTTAAAAAATAACTAGCGGAATGTGGGTGTAGGCACTAAAATAATAATAATAATAAAACGTAATAAATACGGGAATCACGTGGAGTTCGAGTCGAGAAGGTTGCTGATATATTAGGACTACCTTGTAAAGAGAGCGTCCACTCGACCTACTGTACTATCTCCTGGAGAGGCGTTTGGAGCTTAGCTTTCTATAAGGAGCTGAAGAAGTCCGCCGGGCTTGATGAGAGTCTACTGGCGGGTATTCCGTCTGTAGTTCTGAGAGGCTCGCACATGAACTGGACAAGGTTCAATCAAATGACTACCCGAATCCACTGAGTTGGGGAGCAAGAAGTCGGACTCCTGTGGTCGCGGGCCTGTAGCTACACCTTTTTTTGTTTTTTTTTTTAACAATTTCGACCTAGACTAAGATCCTCACCGGCGTAATTTCGGCAGTTTGGTGAAAGTACGGGGACGTGGGAGTCCTGTCACAACAATCCATAATGATCACGTGACTTTTATTAGTCGTCACTAATGGACGAAGGCACGCAAATTACCGAGCTAAATACATACACCTCTGCATAACCCTTCGGGGATTACAGGCGTGATGTTATGTTGTATAATGATGTATAAGAAACACTAGATAAGTAAAATGCCACCCGATGGGGTCCCGCATTGTTGAGGCGGGGGCCTCAATAGCCGTGGCTTGGTCATCCACGGTGATGCGAAGTGGAACACAAAGGGGGCCGTTCGTCAGGGCATTTGCCAGTAAGCCGACGACGTAGCGGCCAAGAAGTAGGTTGCGGTGCCTCTTGGGCGACATCGCAACTGAAGCGGGTCGCGATGTCGTATGGGAGGAATCGCGGCTGAGGGTTGGAGGCCGCGGCGAGAGAGGAGTGTCGGTATTGCGGTGCGCCGCTCTCCCTACCTTCCGCGGCCTTGTCGGTATTTCGTTGGCCGCTCTGCAATGTGTTCGTGCACGTCATGCAATGTGTTCTGGTGCGCCGGTGAGGGGGACCAGAGGAGGGTCTGGTGACGGACAGCCGCGGCGAGTTCGCGGTGAGTGCTAAACGCGTGCCCGTGTTCCCGCCATAAGCGGCAGAGGAGGACACCGTGGAGTTTTAGTGGGTTGGAGTACAACATAACTGCACTATCTCCCCGTGGTAGTGCAGTATGCATGAGCATTTCTCCACGCAAAAAGAAAAAAAAGATAAGTAAAGCGCAATTCAACCGAATCTTAACTAGATTCTAGTATTGATCTCGACTCATTGATTAACAGATTCCTTCATCCTTGCTCTAAGGTACTAAGGCTTATGGCAAGATTCACAAATCGCACGTCAAGAGTAAGGATTCCATACGAATATGAAGATTTTTTGCACATAATTTATAGGTACTTAATGTTCGTATAAGCGAATATGACCAAGCGTTTCATTCGAATATAAACATGAATGCTATTCGAACAAAATAATAATGAGAACTACTTTACTCAGCAAAGTTAAAGTGTGGTCTGTGAATCTGACCCTTAGATGCAGCAGAAGCACGGCTATTTACCGTGATTGTGGGTCTGATTTTTTACATTTTTACGTCACACAGATTAATTGTTCAATCTAAAATCAGCATTTTTGATTGCATTTAGACGCTAAAAGAGCTCTTGTTTATTATTGCTTCCTTCTACTCGGCAAATCCTACTTTAGACTAATAATACTTTTTTTATTCAGGTTGTCCACATAACATCGTTTCCGCGCGGCAAAGTGGTGCCTAACCTGAGAGAAGTCAACGTCTCTCGTATAGCTCAAGTTTTTTTGGAAGACAATGTAAACAGTAAGTTTTTTACAGACTAGCTTCTGCCCGCGACTTAGTCCGCGTGAAGTTTCTTGTTTTAATTAACACAAAATTTATCCTATGACATTCGACAATACTGTAGCTTTCCAATAATGAAAGAATTTTCGGTATCGAATCAGTAGTTCCGAAGATTACACCCTACATAAATTTTACCTCTTCATTAAGTATAGATGATTCAAATACAAATGGCGTGTTATGGAATGTAAATAAATTTACTTCCAAAAAAGTAAAAGCCGACTTCAAAAACCTAAAACGAATAAAATTACTTTCATAAAAAAAAACTTAACAGCTTCTGAAGTCGGTACCAATCTATTAGTGCATTGAAGTACTGAAGACACTGACTTCATAAGCTGTTAAGTTTTTTTCTAAAAATTATTTTATTCGTTTTAGGTTTTTGAAGTCGGTTTTTACTTTTTTAAAGTAAATTTATTTTTTTAGTTGAATATACAAAATACCATATGCTCAAGACGAACGAAAAGAAAAAGCATCAAAATCCGCTTAGAAATGCCGGAAATACTTAGTACATATAACTTAGTACATAAGAATAATTACCTGATGTATTTATATACCAAAACCTTCCTGAAAGTATTAAGATCAAAGAATCATCAAAATTGGTTCATTAGTTTTTGAGAAAATCGTGGACATACAAACAAACAAACATACATACATACGAGTCGAATAAAGAACCTCCTTTTTTGAAGTCGGTTAAAAATAAGGTGATCGCAAATAAAACTGTGGGTAATGCCTACTATTATCCTACTAATATTATAAATGCGAAAGTTTGGATGGATGTTTGTTACTCAATCACGCCGGAACGGATGAACGGATCTGGATGAAATTTGGCAGAGAGATTTATTATTGTCTGGAATAGCACATAGGTCACTTTTTTTTATCGCGGTAGTAATTTTCTGTGGGATAATTTCTGATATTCACGTGGACGAAGTCGCTGGCAAGAGCTAGTTTAAACATAAAACAAACCAAACAGATTTTGTTCCGTGTCGGAGTATTGATGATGTCATGATGGTTTACAGTAAAAAATGTATAACCTGAACTGGCTTCAATACAAAATGTTCTAGCAAATCTAATGAAGACGGAGCGTGCCCGCCTGTTGGTTGTGGGTGAATGGGAGTCTGGTCTCTGGCTTCAGGCTCTACCGTCACCCAACATAGGCACTATGCTGAGTGACACCACATTCCGGCTCGCTACATGTTTGCGTGTGGGTGCTCCTTGTGGGGCTCCACATCGTTGTCAATGCGGTGAAGGAGTCGACTGCCTCGGACACCATGGACTATCGCGCTATAGCGCTGGTCGGAGGGCACGGCACGCTAGCATTAATGACATCATCTGTCGGGCTCTTGTCACCGCCAGGGTGCCAGCAGTTTTAGAACCCAATGGCTTGGCACGCGACGATGGGAAGAGGCCAGACGGAATGACCATAATGCTTTGGAAGTTGGGTAGTCCTTTGGTGTGGGATGCAACCTGTGTCAACACCCTCGCGCCATCCCATCTTCTTAGCACGGCGGGTTGTGCTGGGGCGGCTGCTGCAGGAGCAGAAAACCTCAAACGGCACAAATATAGCAACCTTATTGGGAGCTATATGTTTGAGCCGTTCGGGATTGAAACTCTAGGGCCTTGGGGTCCGAGTGCTCATCGAGTATTTCAAGCGGTTGGTCGACTCTTCACGGGACCACAGGGCTGGCCTATTTTTAGCCCAGAGAATCAGCATTGCTATCCAACGTAGCAATGCTGCCAGCCTTTTGGGCACTTTTTCCATTGACAGAGATGCGGACGAATTTTTGATGCCCTATGAGCTCTTCACCTTTTTATTTTTATATATTTTTTTTTTAATACTTGTACATATAGCCTAATGAAGACGGATAACACATTTTAGAAAAAGACTAAACAATAGTTTAGTCTTTTTCTGTTGTTTAGTCTTGTAGTTTAGTCTTTTTCAAAAAGTCTGTTGATTGCAATAGCAATCAACAGACTTTTTTACCATAAACTATTATAGTCTTACTTTTTATATATCTGTACATTTTGTTCCTCTCATAGGTACACCCTGTTCTTCCCTGTCGTATACTTTAGTTTTCCCAACCAACCTATCTTGCCAACGGTAACACTACGCTCCTACAAATCCCACCGACCACCAATTTTTCGTGGAGAAACATGCAGCAAATTCACTGCTGGACAAAGATCTCTCCTATTACACGCCATGAAATGAAATGAAATTAAATTTTATTTGCTCGAACAGAATTAAAATAATACATGCATGCAAGATCTTAAAATGAAAGTGGCTTACGACATGTCTGCCATTTCTCATGGCGTGCAAATTTCTAGGTACAGTTATTATTATTGACTCAATGATTTTTAACTTTTACACTTATACATTTGATATCAGTCACGGTTAAACAAATTTCTTATATTCAGTCATTCAAATTATCCAATTATATTATTAAAATTACAGATTACAATTATCAAATTAATAAACAATTACAGGCATTCATTTATTTATAATATAGGCATATTTAAGTTCTCTACTACTACATGACCATAATTACTACAACGTTAGTTATATTTATTTATTTATAATAATCACCATGAGTCGTTTAAAAATTCGGCAATACTATAATGCTTTTTGTGCCAAAAACAATTTCATTGTTTCAACTCGATTTTCAACAACTATCCTTCAACTGCCCTGCGAGAATCATCGCTCCACCTAGCCTGACGGCATCCTACTTTACGTTTGCCGTTTTGCGGTCTCCAAGAACACGTCTACCCCAACGGTCATCGTTTATACGGCTAATATGGCCGGCCCATTATTTGATTTACAGAAAGCTATTCCATTTCCAAAACCTTCTAATTTTCAGATGAAGCATTCACATTAAAGAACTTAATTGGCAAAGACAACTTTGGAGAATCAGTTCTATTCCTCTACTTCGTCTTCACGCTCCATAAGGACTTTTTGCAGGATCCAACCGTTGTCAACTTATTTAGTGACCCTAATGAGAAGTTTGATGCTGTGATCTTAGAATGGTTCTTCACTGAAGTTAATGCTGGGTAAGTCTAGTTGTATTAAAAAGTTAACTAGTATTGCCTGTATTAAAAAGTTAACTAGTATTGCTAGGGACTGGCCTGTTGGTCTAGTGGTTAGTGGCCCTGACTGCTATGCCGGAGGTCGTGGGTTCGATTCCCACCCAGGACAAATGTTTGTGTGATGAGCATGATCATTTGTTCTGTGTCTGGGTGTAATTTATCTATATATGTATGTATTTAGAAATATATAAGTATGTTTATCAGTTGTCTAGTACTCATAACACAAGCTCTGCTTAGCTTGAGGCTAGACGGCGTTGTGTGATAGTTGTGAATATTATTATTATTATTTATTATTGCCTTGTTGGTTTTCAAACAAACTAGCGGCCCTCTTGATGGTAAGTGTTCTCCGAAGCCATTTGTAAATTCAAATATAATTACGTATATAATATAGCAGGTATGTTACCATCCTTGAGACATTTTTGAAATGTTTCATATTACGCCTGCAAACATTACACTAAGCAACAGAAAAAAAAACCTTTTTTTCCAGAGATTTAATTGTGCGATTCGGGATCGCCATGCTATAGAGAACTTAGAACAGAAAATAAAACATCTTAGTAACGTATAGGTTTTAGGAGGAATTTATTTTTAATTTTAATTTTTTTTTCTTATTTACACTCCCTGTTGGTTTCCCATTGAAACAGTTCGTCAAATTCTTGTGGCATGAGAAACAACACATTGTGGCACCCAATATTTGTCTTGGTTGTCTTGGTTCTTGATCGATGTTAATTGTTCCTACAACCTGTCGTATGAATTTACTAAGCAGATTTTTATCGAATTCACAGAATTCCAGCACTGTTCGACTGTCCCTTGATCTGGGTATGTTCAACGGAGCCCCATTGGCATGCCCTAAGAGTAATGGACGGCATCACCAACCCAGCGTACTCCTTAGACCTGTTTACACAACACAAACTCCCACTGAATTTCTGGCAGAGAGCGGAAGGGTTATACAAGCTTGTGAAAAAAAACTTGCAGCTGTAAGTAAAAGTGTTATTTCTTAAGATAAAAGCGCAAGGGTAGCCCGCGAAATTCAAATTTTACTACGTTTTTGGAATTTGCATATCAATATTAGGTTGTATGTTGATTACAATATGATTCGCGACCGTAAGAAGTATAAATTTACAGAATTATAATAATTTTAGTCATCAATACAACTCTTCAAGTTCAGGTAATCCTAATGAATAACTTAAGGAGTTGTATTACTGATTCTAAGGATTATAGTTCTATGAAAACGTATTTGTTACGGTCGCGAATCATTCTTTAATCAACGTACAACATAATACGGACATGCAAATTGCAAAAAACGTAATAAAATTTGAATTTCGGGGGCTACCTTGACGCTTCCCTCTTAAGCAAGTGCTTATCGTTAACTTACGCTCTTCATGAGTGCATACAGACACTGCTTTAGTAAATTATGAGTACTGAACATAAGCTCCTAAGCACAGCTGTGCTTAGCTATGTTAAACTATTAGCTATGTTCAGCATTCAGCCAAGTGTGGTGTGGTGATTAAGAAATTTCCTTTTTACCTACTTTTGTACCTACCTAGAAATAATTGAGGTCAGAGAAAAAATTCCCTCACTCACCACACCACGCTTGTCTGACGTATAAGTGATCTTAATTTGTTATTAATTACTAGATTTTGTCCGCGACTACGCCTCATACGTAACATAACATAATATCTGGATAAAAACTATCCTATGACCTAAACCAGGTCTACTCGTATGCCAAGCTATATACAAATCCGTTTAGCCGTGAATTAGGTAAGCGGCAACAGACAGAGTTTCCTTCCCATTTATAACATTAGTATGGATAAGCAGACAGAGGATCTCCTCGCGTTACCTCAGGGTGGTGTTTTTCGCCGCTTTTATGTGGAGATGGAAACCAAGCTGGTTAAAGATTAAAATTGGTCTGTTAGCATACTTTTGAAAAATTACATATGTAGGTATTCAAGTTTTGTGGCTAAGTAATATCAGCCGCACGGGTCGATCCATCATGTTAAACTACGGTTGCCGGGGTTGATCCGTAGATGGGTGACCATCTTTACATACCGAGATTCCTTCTTGCCTCGGAAAGCAAGTTTAGCCGTTGGTGCGGCTGTCATTCGTAGATCTGTGACAGTCGATAAGGGTCGTCAGAAGCTCGAAAGTCTGACAACCAGTCTTACCAAGGGGTATCGTATTAACCAGTAACTGGGTTGTGGAGGTCAGATAAGTAGCCGCTCCATTTAAAATACTGGTATTCAGCTGCATCCGGTTAGACTGGAAGCAGTTTGAAATTCAAGATTATCGCATCCATCTTCCAGATTAGTGTTAAACCAGTTTGAAAAATGGGCCTACAACAGCTATTATTCTGAGATAGCAGCCAAGCGAGGAGTGACGATGCCGCCATACGAAGATGCTGTGTACAACGGATCCCTAATGTTCCTCAACTCGCACCCCTCCATAGGAGGAGCGATGAAGCTGCCTCAAAACACTATCAACATTGCTGGATATCACATCGACAAAACCAAGCCTTTGCCACAGGTAATGCTAATAAAAATTCGCCAATAAGTAATCGTGGGCCCAGAAAGAGTTGGCAAGATGAACTGGGGGCCGATTCTACTAATTTGCAACGTTACACGTTCAATTGTGTTTCAACAACAGTTCAGTTTCGATCGCCGTTCGATAGTTACCAAAAAAGTCATTCTACTATTCTATAAGCAAAATGGAAACTAAACTTAAACCGAATCGTAACGGGAACGTAACAGCGGGTAACCTGTGTGACCAACATTCCAAATAGTATGTTTTAAAAATACCACAGAAAAAAAAAGTTGAATCTAATATATTACTAAATATGAATAAGTGCTACTAAAAGTATTTTTAATACAAAAAGATATCTAGACCATACTTATACTATTAGCCTGTATATTTTTTTGTAACATTTCAACTTTATAAATAATAAATACTCAGAAGAACGTGTCGCTTTCGGCCCCAGCTTGCGAAATCTGTGAAACGAAACGTTTCAATTATGTCAAAAAGATAATGATGCGAATAAACGTCACGCTCATGTTCGGTTTTGTTAGCAGAATAGCTTTTGAGATTGTTTCGATCGATCGGTGACTGAACTGAAACGTAACCGCAGTTGGATCGTTGTTACATTAGTGGAATGAGAAAACGCTCAAAAGCCGTGGTTCAGTTGCGATTCAATTGCGATTTTTGAACAATTTTGTTAGTAGAATCGGCCCCCTGGACTCCTTTTTAGGGTACCGTACCCGAAGGGTGCCAAACCGAACCCTCCGTCCGTCCGTCTGTCTGTCAGCGGGCTGTATCTCGTAAGCCGTAATAGGTAGATAGTTGAAATTTTCACAGATTGTGTACTTTTAGCGCCGATAAAACAACAAATAATAAAAATAAAATAAAGTTAAAAATTAAAGGGGATACAATAAACTTTTGATTTTGAAAGACTTTTTTCCTTACCCCACATGCCAGGGTGTGGAGTGTCATTGTCTAGAACTCATCGAGTAGAGTACAATTATACATATATTTTTTTTATCTTTAAAAATGAAGTTATAGGGGGCCGTAAAAGTTGTCAGTTTTAGACCATTTTTTACGAGCTCTATCGCAACAACTAAACAAGTTAAGAATCTGAAACTTCTGTATATCATGTACCATAAACTGTATTTAATCAACAAATACTAAAAACGCCAATTCATAAGGTGTTCTCTTTAAATATGGGCAATTTTCTGCAACTGCAAAACATAACTTTGTAATTCACAGTATCATTATGAAATACAAAGTTATCTTTGAGATTGTTAAAATTTAATAAATATGAAAAATTCTTCGTTTTGTATTTTCATTTATTTGAAAGAAAAAAAAAACTGAAGTATGGAACTCTCGGTGCGCGAGTCTGTCTCGAAAAAAAGGAAAAAACGGAACCCTTATAGCATCACTTGTGTGTCTGTCTGTCCGTCTGTCCCAGCCAATTTGCTCCGAATCTAATAGACCGAATAAGTTGAAAGGAGCTGGCCCAAGCCCTATACAAAAAATACCCAGGCCCGGCGCAACAGTTTTGTGTTCCAGATTTTAGAGGATATTTAAAAATAATATTCCATAATATCACTATCCCTGTATCGGGTGGCTAACATTTTTTTTTTGCTCGAGAAGTTTTGTAGGCGTTCCTATTAAAATCTCATTTGTGTGGGCCAAAATATGTATAATTATTTGCAATTATTGTGTAATCGCAATCGCATTCAAGATTATCTTAAAACTACAGGGGTAGGCATACATAAACAAAGTAATATAAGTATTAAATTGATCAAAATAGATCAAAATCAATTAGATGAAATTGTAATACACAGCAAAGTATACATCAAACGCTAGCGAATGACTGCGACACAGAACATATATTATATACCCTGACGAACGACATGTGACTGTAATAATAATTGGTGGCTGAAAAGAATACAAACTTGAAAAAAAAGTAAAAAGTGACGTTACGTAAATTAAATACCGCGCGGATTCTGTACGTGTCAAGTTACCGACGCTTCATCGGTTAAGACTTTACGTTATGTACTATACTATGACTAAAGAGTTAGATTATAATAATAACGTGTACCTATGCTTATTATATCAGTATGCTTGTTTGTAAACAATTAACGAACTAAGTATAGCATAATGAATATTTTGGTCGGTAAATGAGTTTTTAATAAGAACGCCTACAAAACATTTCGAGCAAAAGAGAAAAGAATGTTAGCCACCCTTTAGAGAGATAGTAATAGTTTTAAATATCATTTTTAAATATTCTCTAAAATCTGAGATACAAAACTTTTGCGCCGGGCCTGGGTTTTTTTTTTGGGCCATCGCTTTTGATACACATATGTATTTCTGTGACCCAAACACGGACATATAACGTAAATAAATGAATTTTGAATATGGGGGTCAATTTTAGGGGGCAAATAAGAAAATTCAAAAAAAAGTTTTGCAAACTGTACCGTGTTACATATCAAATAAAAGGGCTTAGGTACTGTAAGAGTCTCAAATATATATTTTTTTTAATTTTCAAATAAATAATTTTAAAGTTATTTAAGAAAGTAAACGAAAATTGACAAGTCCCCCCTTATCTCCGAAAGTACTGAGCCTAAAATTTTGAAAAAAAATACAGTATATAATTCAATACCTATAGATTACAGGAAAACTTATAAGAAGTCTATGGTCTTAAAATAACATGGTACATTGTGCGTACAACTTACATTTGCAGTTTTCAACTACAATGTAAAGTTTGTTCTTGGGATTCATCCCAACTACGGAACCGTTCATTGTGCGTAGTCCGACACTTGGCCAGTTTTTTATACAAAATAGTTGTAGACCGGGAAAAGGGAAACGGAGGCCTTTTCCCCGCAGTGCTACAGTATAGGCATATAAAATAAAAACATAACCATTAAACAAACTGAGGAGCTCGTGGCTATGTAATAACAGCCGCACGGGTCGATCCATCAGGTTAAGCTACGCTTGCCGGGGTTGGTCCGTGGATGGGTCACCATCTTTTCATATCGAGACTCCTCCGTGCCTCGGAAAGCACGTTAAGTCTTTGGTCCCTGCTGTCATACGTGGATCTTTGACAGTCGTTACGGGTCGTCAAAAAAACCCCCGAAAGTCTGACAACCAGTCTTACCAAAGGGTTTCGTATTACCCAGTGTCTGGGTTGTGGAGGTCAGATAGGCAGTCGCTCCATGTAAAGTACTGATATTCAGCTGCATCCGGTTTGACTGGAAGCTGACCCCGACATAGTTGGGAAAAGGCTAGGCAGACTGATTGAACCGGTAAACGATCATGATTCTGCTGTCCTTACTATAGATTCCTGCTACCTTGATTCATCCGGGAAAGTACTGCCGTTCTACTTATTTCTGCCACAACATTGTTCTGATGCAGTTTAATGAGAAGGCATAGGTCAGCGTAGATAGACTCACTGTACATAATTACGATGTGAGTCTAGTACATAATGTGTTCTTTACTATGTATGACTAATCGACTGAGGAATAACTGACCCACATTTCTTTACCTGTTTGAGGGACTTGCGGACAAGCTAAAGGAGATGGCCAAAAACTCTTATGACTGTACCCCAGAAGGTACAGTGATGAAATTTAAGTTGTTCAATAGGATGGATTTTCAATAATTAGGAATTATACGTTACATAATTATAACTATGCAGTCGTGGAATAAAGTTATGAAGGTTTGAAAAAGTTGATTTTTTCACTCAGTTTTCATCATGATCTCACAATTCATTCATAAAATTATAAATTCCTGAAGGTTAAATAGGTTGAGGTGTATATATTTGTCTTAGGTAATTTGTAATATATTAGGTTGGGGAAAAAGTCTTTTCGCATTATAGTATGTATGAACTTGTAATAAAATCTCTTTGGCTATACTATTTGTATCTGGCTGGTTTTGGTATCATTGAAAGTTTAAATTTTAAAGAACATAATTCCAAATTCAAATTAGGAAAATGTGTGATTTTCATTTGTTTTTCGTACCGTCAAGATGAGTGAATCTAATGAAGAAATTCGATACATTTTAAAATTTTACTACAAAAAAGGTAAAAATGCAACGCAAGCCGCGAAAAAAATTTACGATGTTTATGGACCTAGTGTAGTGTTTGTGAGAGTAGCACAAATTTGGTTTAAGCGTTTTCAATCCGGAAATTTTGATGTCAAAGATGCACGTCGCTCTGGTCGCCCTATTACGGATAAAATGGATGCCATTTTTGAAAAAGTGGAGCAAGATCGGCATATCAGTACCGTAGTTACGACGTAGCTGAAGAACTGGAAATTGACCACAAAACAGTTTTGGCGCATTTGAAAAAAACTGGGTACACAAAAAAGCTCGACATTTGGGTACCTCACGAGCTCCCTGAAAGAAACCTAATGAACCGTGTACTCATTTGTGATTCTTTATTACGACGTAATGAAACCGAACCATTTTTGAAGAAGCAGGTAACTGGTGATGAAAAGTGGATCACGTATGACAAGAACGTGCGAAAAAGGTCGTGGTCAAAGGCCGGTCAGGCTTCACAGACTGTGGCGAAACCCGAGTTAACTCGCAACAAGGTGATGCTGTGTGTGTGGTGGGATTGGAAGGGCATTATTCATTATGAGCTGTTACCACCAGGCAGGACCATCGATTCTGAACTCTACTGCGAACAACAGATGAGATTAAAGCAAGAAGTTGAGAGAAAGCGGCCGGAATTAATCAACAGAAGGGGTGTGGTTTTTCATCATGATAACGCTAGACCTCACACATCTTTAGCCACTCAGCAAAAATTAAGAGAGTTTGGCTGGGAGGTGTTAATGCATCCGCCGTATAGTACTGACCTTGCACCTTCAGATTTCCACCTGTTTCGGTCTCTTCAGAATTCTTTAGGCAGTGTCAGGTTAACATCACGAGAGGACTGCCAAAACCACTTGTCGCGGTATTTTGACCAGAAGTCCCAAAATTTCTATAGCAATGGGATCATGTCCCTACCTACAAGATGGCAAAAAGTTATCGAACAAAATGGTACCTACATACTTTAGTTAAATGTAAATAAACTATATTAAAAAATGTTTTGAATTTTCTTAAAATATGCGAAGAAACTTTTTCCCCAACCTATATATTTCATGTTATAACTTGGAAAAACTGGCACAGCAGTTACTAAACTTTTTTTGTAGCATAGGTAAATTAGACACAATAAAACCACATACATTATTTTTTACATTTCATTATTCAATGTTACTAGTACATTATCCAGAAATGCAGCTGATGGAACAATACTTTCTTGGTATATCGCCTATCCCAAGCACCAAAGGATTGTCATTATATATACACAACATCCAACAGTCCGGTTTCCAGCTATACAATTGTATCAATATTCTAAGATTAAGTACGTATAGTACTCACGTCTAGGAGTATTTCTTGATTTAATGCGATCTCTTAAAATGCTGTTTCATGCCGCCTGATGCGTTCTCTAATAGCGATACCACAGTTAACAAACGTTTATACGAGCTGGCCTCGTGCCAGCTCGTGCTGTTTTGCGAAGCGTGATTGAAATGACAGTTTTGACATTTGCCATTTTGACGGATTCATTGAGTGTTGCTAGTAAGTAATTAAGTCAAGTAATACTTTATGTCAATTACAATATTACTGTATTAGAATATAATACCCATAAGTGTACTATGACTTTTGATGTATAAATTAAGAGGTTGGTTTGATGGGTCAAAAATATATTTAAATAAATATTTAGTTACGAATATCATTCTCTTTTTCCTCAAAGCATTGGTATTATTAAATGACAACATTGAAGATACTTTAAAGTGAAATTGAAAGGTTAAAATCGCATACAATTCTTTTATTTTATTATTTTATTCAGACGCTGCTATGAAGTGTTATTATGTATTATAAATTCTTCATTTATTTTAATTTAATTAATTGTAATACTTTTAATTATGTACAGCTTGGGACAATTTCTGGCCATCTCCTTTAAAATTGAAAAAAACCCCGACACTTTACCTTCATTTCATTTTGCTACTCTATAACCTATTCATTGAGACCATTTCTATGAGTCAAAATACGATACCTCTGCTGTAAGTTGGTGAGGAAATTGGGTATTAACTGCAAAGTCCAGGTAATGCTGCAGCATCAGTTCAGGGTCACTATGTTATTCTAATATCATTGAAGTAACACAATACCAAATTTTGACTCGATCAGACCTGTGAAAGATGCTCACATCCATTCATCAACTAGATAAAAGCTCATAATCTTCAAACGCTTGAATAGCTTTTCTTGAATCATAGCTAAGAACACTCTCGATCACGTTACCTTTCAAACAAAACAAAAAAAAACATCTAAATCAGTTCATTTGTTTGGGAGCTACGATTCCAAATACAGATACAACAGCAAGCGTTTATAAGACAGTTGAGTGCTAATAGCGAGTTTGCAGGCGCAGAGAAAATTAATGCGCTGATGATAACAGACTGATACAAATTAATGTTAAATAATAAAATTCTCAAAATCTTTAGAGTAGCTTACCAAATGATACGGATATTAATTATTCCAGTCTCTAAATTTTAGGACTGCAATGAGCATTAGTATTAGCAGAAGGGATTATGGCATCGTCACCATGCCCAAAAATGAACTTTAAATTAAAATACGTCACCACCTTATTATTTCTAAGCCCACAGAAAATTATTTAGCACACGCCCCAAAACCGTTTCTCTTCGACGCTGTTAATACGTAATCGCGTTAATTCCCGACGGTACAATAAAATCTGAACGCCGGAGTCGAGCCAAAAGCAACGCCGACAGAATTCATTCTCTAATCTTTGCACCCGTTCGAAGGACTTAGTACAACAATAGGGAATCACGCGGTACGCTAGGTCTCTGAGGATTTTTATCCAACTGTAATCTTATGCTGTGGATTACTTGGTTACTGCAGCGAAACTAACTTGTTTGCGTGGCACGTTTAAAACGTTTAGTCTTTCCGCTAAATATTTGTGGTGAAAATCTTCTGGCGTTTTCATCGAAGAGGTTAGCTCTGCTTCCAGAAAATATTTTTATGGTCCAAGCATTTTAATAGAAGACTAATGTGTCTAAAATCTAGAGTAGTGGTGGCTCAGTGGTGGCCCAGTGGTAATGGCCCCGACTTACGTGTCGTAGGTCGTAGGTTCGAACCCAGATAGGCACATTACTTTGTGTGATTTGTTTCATCAATACTGCCCGAAAAACGGTGAAGGAAAACATGAGGAAACCAGCACGTCCTAGTACCTACCAAAAATTCGAAGACATGTGACATTCACCAACACGCGCGTGGGAGATTACGGCCCACTCCCTCTCACAGAGAGGAGGTCGGTGTCCCAGCAGTGGGAACGTTATACGCTGATTATGTTTATGCTATTTCTTTGTAAAGTTCTCTGAACCGCCGTTATGTTTTCTCAGAAACCGTTCAATAAGGCGGTCTCATACTGAACGGTTTCTGAGAAAACATAACGGCATGAAGACAGGCACAGAGCACGAAATCGGCTCACCGGCTGCTTGTAGAGATGGCAGTACTAATAAAATTTGTGGTGCCGAAACGCACAACTTCTGTCGACGGACCGCCTTCAAAGTCGTCAAACAACTCCATTAATTGGATCCTAAATAGTGTCAACCAAACACGAATATTCATCTTTCTAATCAAATTCTTCGTATTTCCTTTCAGGATCTCCAAAAGCTGATGGACGAAGCAAAAGATGGCGTCATATACTTCAGCATGGGTTCCATCCTGAATAGTGATGGCATGTCTGATAAGATGAAGAGGTCTTTACTCAACATGTTCAGCAAATATAAGCAAACCGTCATTTGGAAGTTCGAGAGTGATCTGAAAGATATACCAGCCAATGTTCATCTGGTTAAATGGGCTCCACAGCCGAGTATTTTAGGTGAGTTTTGTTTTTATAATAAATTGTGAACCGTTCTGGAAATTTTGATCTAAACAATAAGCCCCGGGGCAAAATTTCGAATCCAACAAGGCGGTGAAATCCGCCTTTAAAGAATTTATCGATTTCCGTTCCCAGGATATCTATAGCAGAGACATCAACGAACTTTCATTAAAATGGCAAAAATGCATCGAAAATATTTCTTAAAAAAAAAAATTGGATTTTTTTTATGTAAATCGGCAATTTCATAGGTAAATAAATATAATTAATTAATATAATACATTTCATAGGTATATATTCCAAGACAAAAGAAATTACTGCTTTTATGGACAGCTTCACAAAAATTCCAAGTCGAATGCTCTATTGCCTCTTCTTCTCAGCTTACCGATGGCAAAAATTCAAACATGTTTAGGCCAAAATTCAGCTAATGCAAACTCCGCTCACTGACGCAGTCATAAGATCATCAAGTGCACAAGCGACAGGGCATGTGGCGCAGGATGGAAGATAGGCCATTGTCTGACTTGAGATCTGAGCCGTCCATGAACCCCAATCTATGGAGATTGTCTTTGTTCCAGCCGTCTTGGGTTCGGAGTCTATTTAGAGATTTCCAAGTCGGCCACGGTAACGCGTCCTCAGATGGAAGTCGCTCATATGGTTCGATAAAATTTTCAGGGATTTACAAAGTGAAATTGGTATATTGTAAGAAGATCTACTAGAAATTCTAATACGGTTTTGATGATCATCATCAGCCTATAGCAGTCGACTACAGAACATAGATCTCTCCAATCGCAAGGGTTTATATTCAACCTATGTCTACTTAAAGTAAAGTAATGATTAATGTCTGCAGCATAACCATAGATTCTTTGACGTTTAAACGTATATCTACTCTAAGCAACGATTATTATGAATAAGGGAGAAAATGAATACCCGTACACAACTTTAAGAACCACTTTGATAGTATAATTGTCTCTTTAATTAGTTATCTATATAAGTATGTATTTACAACAAAAAAAAGTAGTATATGTAGTATATCAGTTATCTGGTTTCCATAGTACAAGCTCTGCTTACTTTGGGATCAGATGACCGTGTGTGAAATGTCCCAGGATATTATTATTATTATTATAATTTCAGCCCATCCTAACCTAAGACTCTTCATCACGCACGGTGGCCAGCTTTCAACCGTAGAAGCCATCCATTACGGTGTGCCTCTGGTCGGTGTTCCGGTGATGGCAGACCAGATCCTCAACATGATATCTGTACATGCCAAGGGTTTTGGGATCCGTGTCACGTTAGCTGAAGATATGGCACCAGAACTGGATACTGCTGTGAGGAAGGTTCTCGCAGATGATACGTAAGTTAATACAATTGATACCATAGAAAGACTTGGGGAGTTTTAGTCAGCTAAAGGGTGATTAAATATACCGCTGTATTTGATTTTGAAACTTATGCCATCCATTGCTTCACATGTTCGAAAAAATTGTCTTCTCAGCAACGTAAATAACGCAATTAATGTTGTTGAACTGTCAAAATGAAACGCTTTCCTACTGTGTGTTACAAAATTTCTCTGCTGGTGTGGCCCCCCAGAATATTGATCTTTTTCTGATTAAAGCAATATTGAACTACCTATACGTTATGATAATAGAAAATCCAATGATTTTAGTGACCACTTTGCGACCCAAATTAATCAAGAAACGTTTCATTTTCGCTGTTCGCCTATTGCTTCCAATTTAAATCTTGCAAAACTTATAGAAATAACAACACGTGTCTGCCAGGGTCGCGGGTTGTTTGAAAGAGTTACCGTGTCCGTGATGGAACACGGAGAACAGAGAAGTTATTTGGTGGTTTCCCACCCAAAAGAAAAAAAAAAAAAAAAAGAGCTGTGTGTCCGATGGAATGTCCCATCGGCATCGGCGCGAAAATAACGAAATTCCATACAAACTTTCATATCCTATTTTAATCCCCTAGGTATATGAATTTTATGAATTATCAAAAATCGTTCCTCATGACAAATGTGGGAACTCTTCGTGCTTCCTGACCCAGTGGTTTAGGCTATTCGTTGTCTGCCAGTGAATTAATGAAAGTAGATAAATTAAATATTCTAATCTCTTTGTCCACAGTTACGCCAAAAAAGCCAAAGAATTATCAGCCCTATTCCACGACCGTGAGATGACGCCAGGTTTTGCGCTCCCGCATTGGGTAGAATTCATCGTGCGTAACCGCGGCGCCTCCCACCTCCGCTCCCCTGCGCTCGACGTACCACTTTACCAAAAGCTGTACCTAGATCTAGCAGCATTTTTAACGGTAGTAATATTTTTAATTAAAAAAGCAGTTAAGTATGTGTTGAGTAAGAGGTCAAAAAAACAAAAGAAGGAGAAGAGTAGTTAATGAGTTGTATTTAGTTTTTTAGGTAGTTTAATTTACGAGTACACATCATGACAGAAATGTTTTGACATTTTCAATACACCCCACTTAATACAGATTTTGGATACTCTGAGCAAATAATAAAACATGACAAATTAAATGTACAGGCTTTTTTTTAAATATAATTGTCAGTAGTCTGTCAGTGTCACATTTTAATTCGGTCTGACATACCAAGAAGATGACATTCTGCGGTATAGACGTGACGACGCAATTTATAATGCTGATTCGGAAAAGCAGATCTATTCTGTCGTGGAATGAGCAGACAATAATACGAGTAGTATTTATTATCATTTTGGGTCTGACTGTACCCATAAAGTGAGTAATTTAATTGTGAATGATTATGTTACGAATAAACGATAAAATACCATTTTTTTTTTATTTATTCAGAATCATATTTACAACAAAGTGTCCCTTATTATATCTATTATATTATATCTTGTAGATTCTACCCGCATTAGAGGAGCTCGAGGCTATGTAATAACAGCCGCACGGGTCGCTCCATCAGGTTAAGCTACGCTTGCCGGGGTTGGTCTGTGGATGGGTGACCATCTATTCATACCGAGACTCCTCCGTGCCTCGGAAAGCACGTTAAGCCGTTGGTCCCGGCTGTCATTCGAGGATCTTTGACAGTCGTTACGGGTCGTCAGAACCCCGAAAGTCTGACAACCAGTCTTACCAAGGGATATCGTATTACCCAGTAACTGGGTTGTGGAGGTCAGATAGGCAGTCGCTCCATGTAAAATACTAGTATTCAGCTGCATCCGGTTAGACTGGAAGACGACCCCGACATAGTTGGGAAAAGGCTAGGTAGATTGATTTGAGATTCTACTCGCATTAAATTCTTAAACACAAATGAATGTAAAACGGTTATCGTGCAGATAACGAACTAATCTATACACATAATATTAAAACATACAAGTAGTTACCTAAGTTGATTGTTTCCTTTTTATTTACGTAATACTGCCAGTATTACGTAAATGTCAACTGACATTATTATCAAAAAGACCTTGCATTATTTTTATCTATAGTTTTAACTGCCTATAATTATATAATAGTACATAAATAATTAATTTGACAATAAACAAATAAGTAGGTTACATAAAAGATGTTCTCTTAAATGATATTCGTGGGTGTAATCACAAAAACACGTACAGACGCCAGCACATCAAGCTACTACAATCTGTCAGATTTCTTTAATAGATTTTCGACTTTATTGCTAAAGTATTAGGTTCAAGGTTGATTGGGAAAATCTGACAGTTTCGGGTAGGTCGACCTGCTGGCGTCTGTACATAAACTCACGTCTTCTTCTCGTGTGGGTTGGCAGATACTAACAGAACGCTACTTACTACAACCCAAAAACACAAAAGAAACGCAACAAAATTGCAAACAATTAGGAAAAATAGCTACTAGTTTGGGAAATGCCTAAAAACAAATGACTACAAAAATTGCTCTCTACAACACAATTTTGACATGACCAAGACTTGACAATTGCTTTCAAAGTGTTTCGTAGTTTACAACGACTGTCAACAGGTTTGACATAAGCTTTTCGGTAGATTATCAGAATCAAAATCAAATGCTATTTTCGAACGTCAAAATGACAAAAAACATTCCCTCAAAACGCCCACCCTTCACCACTTAGTTCTTTAGCTGAGGAGAAGAAGTGGCGCAACAAACTCCCCAACAGCACAGCTGTCTGTTCAGTTAAAACATTTGATTCTATAATTCTATACAGTAGTACGCAAAATAATTTACATTACGCAACACAAAAAAAAATTACCTATTTGCCTTAAGTAGCAGCTAGCACACGCCAACACTAATAAAAAAAAAACATTGAAAACTATACTGAAGCAGAAATAAAAATAAAAATTAAAAACGTAAACAGAACTTTATACCTAAATAAAAGCCTCCAAACATAAAGGGCGCGCCCGCTAACATATAGCTGTAACTCGAAGTCACAAATGATAAAATAGAACCATCGAAGTAAAATAAATAAAGAGTTAATTGCTAATAACAATAACAAAACCAAGGTCAGCAAGACGCCCAGTCACCATAAGCAGCACCCGTTCACGAGCATAACGCAAAGATCAGCCATTACCCCTCCCAGAAGGAGGCAACCCGACCCCCGGCGCTACCGCAGTAATGTCAGTCTCATATATTTTGACTTTTACCATCGTTATCGCTGACAGAAAGTCACTTTGTCTTGAAGTGTGAAAAACCGACAAGCCGACAACTATCAAGACAGGGTAAAGGAATAAATCGCGATATATCTCGCGGTCTTGATAGATCAATACCTACATACATATTTACCATCAAAGGAAACGAGGAAATGCCGAAGGCGATACAAACATCTCCTCTATCTTTCCATAATATTATTTTTATCGTTCCATAGTTACTTCAAAATTGCCTTTACCTTTTTTAAATAATACGAGTATCATCATCATCATCTACTTAGCCTTTTCCCAACTATGTTGGGGTCGGCTTCCAGTCTAACCGGATGCAGCTGTATACCAGTATATTTTACATGGAGCGGCGGCTTATCTTACCTCCACAACCGAGTTACTGGGTAATACGATACCCCTTGGTAAGACTAGTTGTCAGACTATCGGACTTTTGACAACCCGTAACGACTGTCAAAGATCCACGAATGACAGCCGGGACCAATGGCTTAACGTGCTTTCTGAGGCGCGGAGGGATCTCGGTATGTAAGCTTAACCTGATCGATCGACCCGTGTCGCTGTCATTACTTAGCCACGATCTCCCCCCCCCCCCCCTTTCTTTAAAATAATAATAATTAAATATATTCATTAAATAATTTATTTTATTACAAGCCATGCGCCCGATGGGTTCTCATCAGCAAAAATTTCGAACTTCCATAGAAACTTTCTTCCTTTATTTAACCGCTAAGGGGGAAGAATTTTCAAAAATCCTTCCTTAATGCTCACCTTCGTTAAAAAACAAATTTTAGCGGATCCTTTAAAAAATCTTGAGATTGCCTGGATAAACCTTCGATATGCGACCTCGATAAGCGACGCCTAGCCATGATGCTATAGTAATCACATGGTCACTGAAACTATTAAGGCAATTTGCTAGCTACACCAAACTGCATAATACAAGTCACCTCTCCATGACCGCTGTGTGGTCAACTTTATTACATCAATTTAACAATCGAAACGAAGGTTATGAAGCGTATCGCTTTGCCTTGGCTGGTCTATATTTAACTTTGACTGTTCAGAAACATGGGGAGACAAAAAATCTAAATAATCCGACGAGGCCGACGGGCCAGTTGGCGTGGTTGGTTAAGATACCACCTATTACGTCGCTGGTCGTGGGTTCGATTCCCATCCAGGACAAACATTTGTGTGCATGAACATGTCTGTTTGTCCTGAGTCTGGGTGTAATTATCTATATAAGTATGTATTTACAAAAAAAAAAAAGTAGTATATGTAGTATATCAGTTATCTGGTTTCCATAGTACAAGCTCTGCTTAGTTTGGGATCAGATGACCGTGTGTGAAAAATGTCCCAGGTTATTATTATTTTTTTTCTTTTTTCCTTTCTCGGGACCCTGGGGTCCCGGACCTTTGGAAGGCGTACGAGGAGCCGAAGCCAACTCGCAGAGGCCCTTTAAATAATTTTAAATGATAAGGAGGCACCAACCGACGATTATCCCTGTATGCACTATGCAAGTGCACCCAAGGACAACCCCCGGTTTGTGCAGGACTATTGTTGTGTGTGGAAACAAAATATATTGGGCTATGGGTCTGGGTAGCTAAAGTGGATCGGGTAACTTGAACTATGGAAGAACTATGTCCCCTGCCTGACCAATGTTATATATTATACACGGATAAAATGGCAGGGGGTGACTTGCACACTCAATAATGGGCCCCCGGAAACGGCCGCTAGCACATAGCGACAAGGGGGCAACACTTCCTGAGATGCTTGAGGAGTGGAGAGGTATTCCACGGCTATCAGGACAATCCCGGAAGTACGGTCAAGATCCCTACCAGCACCTTACTGGAATACTTCCTTCCTCCGAGCACGTTTGCTCTTGCGAATCTCCACTCAATCCGGCCAATAAAAGCAAGAAAGAGGTGGGAGCTCTGTTCCTCGTCAGTGTTCACTCCAGCCGGCCAATAAAGGCAAGCTAGAGATGAGGACAAGATTTCTCTCGGGAGATAGGGGGTCCGTGGGGTCGCTACTGCCCAACAGCTCGCCACATGCTGCCCTGCGGGTTTCTGTATCTCTCTTGGTCTGGCTCCTCATCCTAGACCCGTTCCGGCAAAGTAAACTCTACCGGCACAGACCTAAAGTTTGAAGCGCGCAAGCCCCACCACGACGTCAACGTAGAGATACAGCGGTGGGGTTATTATTATTATTATTATAATCATGATATAACTAACGACTTCTAAATGTTATGGTCTGGACCTGAGCTTGTCTACAAAAACCAAGCAAGTTATCTAGTAATAGTTGGTGTTGTAGTAATTAGTATTTGTAGTCTAATATTCAAAAAAAATCTCACGCTGGTTTACTGCATCACAATTGCGTAACACATTGTCAATCCTAAAATCCGAAAGTTTTGGACGAAAATTCACAATCCATTGCTTCTTTTTTTTTTATTCGACTAAGTAACAAGTCTTATAATTTGTTTCTTTTGAGTCTAAAGTGTGATTATTAACTTTGTTTTTAGTGTTATACGTAAACACACACTAAATAAGTGCAGTGACTAAGTTTTTATAGTGAAATAATTCAGTTAAATAACATAAAACTGCTTTAAAAGTAGCCGTTACAAATCTTTGACTCTGTTTCGATTTCAAACCAGTGTTGACTAAAACGCGTAAGTGACGCCTATTCCGCGGCGCGGCGCTTACATCTTTTTGGTCGCGAGATTTCAAGCGAGTCACACTCCATCGCCGCGGTTTATTCCCGGTCGTCCCCACCCCGTCGCTCGTCCCCACTGGGCACGACTGGGAAAAAAAAGTTTCGTAAAATCGTACCATCGTGCCATCTGTGATACGCACCTTAAAACTGTAAGAATTTTTGTAAATAAAAAGTTCCAATCGTCAGCACTGGGGAGGAACGAAACTTTTTTTTTCCCAGTCATGCCCAGTGGGGACGACCGGGAATAAACCATCGCCGATCAGCGCTTTAAGTATATCATCGCTTTATTCTATTTGGCGCCGCTAGACGCTGCATGTTCGGTGATTTGCTGAAAGCGGTTTATTATCATAACCGATATTTTAAATTATACTGACTAACGGCTGTGTTCACCAACACTCAAACTGCTGGTTGTCTCCCGGTACTTACCAGGAGAACTCCTCAACAATTAACATCCCTGCTTCGGGAAAAGCAATATTTTGTAAAAGGTGATGAGCAGTTGGCATTAGGCTATTGTAACTTAGACAACAAATGACCTACTAAAAAGTGATAAATAAAAAACTTTTTTCCAAAAAAAAAAACAATCGACTTCCGAAAAAAACACTACAATGTGAAAAATAACTTCCGAGGTGGGTGGAAAAAACTAAAATACAGATCCAAACATACCGACTTCCGAAATCAAAGTTATTTTTCACTTACTAGTGTTTATTTTTTTATTTTTAAAGTCGGTTCTTTTTTGGAAAAATATTTTAAATTATTTATAGCCATGAGCATACTTAATTAGGCAACTTATTTGTTAACATATTATATTTGAAAAAAAAAAAATATCCGATCAACGGATGGGTGAAGGTCGATCTTACTTCGGATCTTAGACAACAAGTAGTTCGAAAGATTACCCCCTACAAAAAAAACCACAAATTTTACCTCTTTATATTATGTGTTATTATACAGAGTGTTAGGTTAAACGAGGAATTTACTTTAAAGGGTCATTGTACTCATCATTATGATCAACTTTTACTATGGGACCAAACCTGAGATCGCGGAAAAAAAAAATCAGCTGCTCCCTACATTTTGACGAATTATGCGAACATAAATTTACTGAACAACTGATTTTTTTCGCGATTTCAGGTTTGGTCCCATTCTAAAAGTGATGTATCCTCAGAACATGATGTTGACTTATTTTGTACTAAGATAAGCACAGTAAGGACGCTCTTAGCCGAATCATTTTTTGTGAATGACGCGCCGGTTAGTGGTTCTTCAACTTATATGTAGCAACTTAGATCATAAATACAACTAAGCTATTTAAACGTGTGTACACCATGAACATTAACTGTTCGACTTTAAGTAATCGATATGTTATACATACATATATCTGTGGAGGCTTGTTATTAGCAACCTGATTATGTGTTGTTGTTACCTATTTTATTTGTAATTAGTCTGTAAGCCTTCTTAAAAGTAATAAAATAAAATAATAATAAATGATCCCTTATAGTAAATCCCTCATTTAACCTAACACTCTGTAGAAGTAGGTAGAACCATTTTCGGATTAATATGGCTTTTATAACTATTCGTGTTTGAACTGAAGTGTATTAAAGTGAAGCTTCAACTGGAATGGGCTTATATCAACCCAATGAATTGTTTTCAACGACTAAAGACTCCTTGTATAAAACGATCACTACTTCATTTTGTCGACCGTACACTGTAACTATCAGTTGACCAGCCTAGATTACTTTACGTCGTGTTTAATAATATTATTCAATCGTATTCCCACCCTTGCGCGGGCGCATAAGAGACGCGCTTCGAATAAAATTTATTTCTATGTAATTGTAAACTAAAAGTGCGTTACAATGAAGTTATTAGTGCTTATTTCTTTGGTATACTTTCTTTGTAGTGCTGATGCGTTAAAAGTTTTAGTTATTTTTCCTTTTCCTGTGAAAAGTTTAAGTATACTGGGAACAGGTGCTGTGAGGCATCTGCTTAATGCTGGACATGAGGTAATTATGAAATAATAATACGGGTTTTAATTGAGACATTGTAAGTAAATAAGTATTTCTCTACTGTCAAGAGAAAAATAGATCAAGATCAAAGGATCTATATAAAAATAAAGATCCTATGTAACTAACAATTTAAGATTACTGGTAACTTATATTTTTTTTACTAGCGGGCCTGAAAGACGTTGTCCTGCCTGAACAGCGCCACCTACCGGGTCCAATTGTGAATCATAACCATCCATGGACCCACTCAGACAGGCCAGATGGCGTGGTTGGTAAAGATATCAGCTATCATGTCGCAGGTCGTGGGATCGATTCCCATCCTGGACAAACAAAATTTGTGTGCATGAACATGTCTGTTTGTCCTGAGTCTGGGTGTAATTATCTATATAAGTATGTATTTACAAACAACAAAAAAATAGTGTATTAGTATATCAGTTATCTGGTTTCCATAGTACAAGCTCTGCTTAGTTTGGAATCAGATGACCGTGTGTAAATAATGTCCAAGTTATTATTATTATAATATTATTACTCAACCACACACAAAGTTTCATTAAAATCGGTCCAGCAGTTTAGGAAGAGTTAAGTGACATACACACATACAGAAAAATTATATTATATATATATATAAAGATAGGTCTGGATATCATTATTTTTAATTTTGATCCTTAAAAATGATTGTGTACATAATAATCGATAATCGGACATTTCCGTGTTAGTTTTTCATCTTTAGCCATGTTTGTCATAAACTATAGTCGTGCACCTTTTCTAAAAATGCTTCAAAATATCACTTTAACGGAGTATTCTACAAAAAAGTAGTATTTTTTGTTACTTCTGTTCTACCTAGCAAAAACTGATAACAACATTATTATTATCATTACAAAAAAAAAAAACAAAGCAAAAACTTGACTATGTGAATAAATCATAACGAGAAAATACCTGAAGGCCAAGCGCAAAAAAATATAATTATGAATAAGATAATCTTAGGGTATCTTTATCTGACTGGTATACGAAACTGCGTAGTTTTCTGTCATAAAAGCCTCTCATCATTCTCCTGCTCTTGTCCCAATTTATTTGGGGTCGGCGCAACATGTCTTTTTCTTCCATACTTCTCTATTAGTCGTCATCTCGGTACTCACTCCCTTTCTGGCCATATAATCTTTTACACAGTCCATCCATCGTTTCTTTGGTCTTCCCTTACTCGTATAGCCCTCCACGTTCATACTCAACACTTTCCTGACGATATTTTCCTCATTCCTAAGGCTATAAGGATATAAATAGTAACAGGTAAGTAAATAGGTAATGCAAATATCTCTTAATTAGGTACATAAACGGTAGTTAGTTAGATTATAGATTGCATAATACCTATCAATACTGCATCTATAACATGTCATAAATTGAAATCACTTTTCGTGTCTGTCTTTGTGTCCGCGTCGTTTTCTAAAGCCGCGTTTTCACAATCCCGCCGAGAGAACATTTTGTTCAGACCAAATGTTTGCTATTGCTGTTGCCGATGTTCGCTCAAATGAATGAATACGAATGCTCGCTCGCCGTAACGTCGTTTTCATTGAAATAATGAGCGAGCGAGCATTTGTTCGCCGAGTCCATCTGATCATCACTGAACAAACACGTTCGCTCGCTCAAGTGTTTTCATTTGCGCGACAAAACGCTTGCTCGCTCCGAACTGTTAAGAACGCTAAGTGAAAACGCAAAACGGAATTTGATACAGTTTTCACCATCATTTAAAGAATTTATTCCGGAAGGTGTGTATAAATATATAAATCTTGATGTTATCTCAACTTTTAAAAACGGTGCGAAGCAATTAATCAGCGCCTGATGTAAATTGACGTATTTTTAGTAGGCAATTTTTTAATCATGTCTAAACCTCTCTATGGAGTATCTTAATTTGACAGGACTAAACTAATATCTAACATCTAATGATAAAGAAAAAGATGCACTGAACTTAAATTAAGTTTAGTTTGTGAACAAGGGAATCGGCGCCAATATCCATTAATAGTGAGTAATGGATATTATCAATCAATCTGCCTAGCTTTTTCCCAACTAAGTTGGGGTCGGCCTCCAGTCTAAACGGAAGCAGCTGAATACTAGTATTTTACATGGAGCGACTGCCTATCTGACCTCCACAACCCAGTTACTGGATGATACGATACCTCTTGGTAAGACTGGTTGTCAGACTTTCGGGCTTCTGACAACCCGTAACGACTGTCAAAGATCCACGAACGAAAGCTGGGACCAACGGCTTAACGTGCTTTCCGAGGTACGGAGGAGTCTCGGTATGTAAAGAAGGTCATCCATCTACGAACCAACCCCGGCAAGCGTAGCTTAACCTGATGGATCGACCCGTACGACTGTTATTACGTAGCCACGAGCTCCTCTCGTAATGGATACTATATTATTATAGTATGTATTAGTCAGGTAATCTGCAGACAAGTAACTATTGACACCCGAAACTTGATAACACTTACAGCAAGTAACTTTGTTGGCTTTTTATATTGTTTTGATTTAGTAATTAATTTTAGCCTTTATTGTGGACTGTGCTCAGCCTGATTATAGTTAATCAGGGCGAGCACAATCCACAATCAAGGCTGTCTTAAGAGAGACTTGATTGTCTCTGTGTTTTTAAGATCTGTGGTCTGTCTAAAGACAGCCTTGAGTGATGACGCGAACACTAAAAATTAACCTTTCGTATGCCGTAAATAATGAAACAATTAAAAAGCCATTTTCGTGTAGATCCACGTTTCCGGCAGTTGCTGAGTAATAATAATAATATTAATAACAATCTCATAATAATTGCTGCAGCAGATTTGGACTAGCCACACCCCATTTCAAAAATCCTCCTACATCAGTTATATATATTTTGCATGAACCATCGAACAGCTTCTGAAGTCGATGTCTTCAATGCACCTTACCTTGGCACCGACTTCAGAAGCTGTTAAGTTTTTTTAGAAAGCGATTTTATTCCTTTTAAGTTTTTGAAGTCGGTTTTTACTTTTTTTAAAGTAAATTTTTTATACTTCACACATATTTTTGTCATAAAAACAACTGTTATTCTATTCCATTTCCTTGCCACAATGGCAAGCAAAACCGAGGTCGACCATTCTGCCAATACCAAAAGTGAATGGGAAATCAAGTGTGCATTTTTATTAAAAAAGAAAACATAAGTCCACAGTTAAAGCATTACTTAAGTAAAAAAAAAAAAAAAAAACAAATTTTGACACCACCTCACAGTACAGGTGGGTTGCACCACACTTTTTGTATTAATAATTAATTATTTATTTATTTCAAAAAAGTGTGGTACATCTGTTACACAAAATATAATTTTAAAATTTACGGATAAATCATAGAGTAATAATTAACAGAATTGAATCTGGCGTCTTAGCTTGGTTACGTCATGTTAACCTGTATTAAAGTTCGTCAGTCCAGGTTCCCACAGAAGGTGTATGAAAATTTTAATGTGTATAGTTTGCACATTAATAATAATAAATAATAAATTAAAAATTTACAAGTTATTTTACTTATACTGTGTCAAGTGTTAGAATGTGAGTGTGTGTTTTGTGATGTAGGTGTGTGTGTGTGTTTAAACGGAAAGGAAAGAGGTTAAGTTTAGATAAGAAGTGTTAGAGAAGTCACTACGATAGTGAATGAAGCAGATATTCAGTGTTGTCGTAGTATAAACTGGCTAGAAAGCGTGTTATCTGTTTATTACACATTTCGTAAGAGGATTGATGTACAGGAATAGTACTGAAGTGTGGTGCGCTGCGGCCCGATGCGGCTGTAATGTACGCTTAATTAAAAGTTAACATGAAAATCTGTTTGGCACAAGACAAATTCGTTCCATTTATGTCTAACAAAATATTTAAATTCTGGTGTGCGCCAATGCAAAAACCAGATTAAAAAAAAATATATTGTTTTTTTTTTTAATATACAAATATTTAAAAAACAACAATATATTTTTTGGCATTTCTAAAAACAATCACTACTAATATTATAAATACAAAAGTAACTGTCTCTCTGTAACATTTGTACGCCTTAATGGCTAGCGGCTGAACAGATTTGGATGAAATTTGGCACACTATAACCTAGGTTATGTATGACATAGAATATCTGTTATTCCGGTAGTACGTTCCCATGGTTGCGATCATTTTTTACCTACAGACGGGAGAAGCCGCGGGCATAAGCTAGTAGTGAGTCTAGAAAATATTAGCCAGGTACGATATATACGAGTAGCTATAGGAGTAATGACTGTAGGATTCATCCATCTAATGGTCGTCTGCCTCATGGCATTGTTATACATACATACTATTTACAAGGCCAACTAGAATCATTGCATTGAATTAAATGGCCATGTCAACCATCATTGTCTGTATAATTTACCTACTTCTTCCAACCATTTATTTTTTTCTGGAAATCAAATAGTTATACAATGTGGAGACGATGATACGACTATAATTTATAGGTACTTTGTATATACAGAATGGTCCAAATAGTGACGTCAACATGAAAAATCTGAATTCCTCATACCCAGCGATATTATAAAATACCCCATGTATGTTCCGCGGTTTTTGAAGCTCCACCGGCAGAAAACTCTAAATAATTATACAAACAAAAATAACTCGGAAAACTACAAAAATCGCGGAACATACATGGGATATTTTCTAATAGCAGGGGTATGAGGAATTTAGATTTTTCTTTTTGATGTCACTATTTGGAGTACCCGTTCCTTTTCTTATATCCAATAGTATAGTCACAATATCCAATTGATTGATTGGCAAAACCCATCACTAGGTCCTATTCAATTCGTTTGAAACATTTTTTCAAATTCAATGTTGAGATTAAGTTTGACAGTTTCAAAATACTCGCTAGTATTGCCAGTATTTTCATTTATTGGTGTATTGTTGTCTCCACATTTTATAAGTAGATCAACAAAAAGCTTTGTATATTAATAATTAATGTATTACTTATAATATTTCCAGGTGACATACGTAACTGTGTTTCCACTGAAAAACCCACCAACCAAAAACTTCCGACAAATTGATATTAGTGGCAACATGGCTTTGCTTAAAGGTAAGTAACACTTTCAAAATACGAAGCTCGAACATTTAGTTCTACGTACAGTTCCTTTATTTTCCTTATATCTTAATTGGTTAAGGCAGGGAGCACGAAAATATCTATTTATAGGTATTTGTTACAAAATATTATGCTCATAAAATTTCATTGTTTCCTCACAAGTATGTCGAAACACGTCCTTTGATACGCGTGAGCATTTTCCATAGCATTCTTGCATCAAAATGTACTATTATCAAGCCTCACCGTAGAAAACGCTTGAATTTAGAAATACATACATGACATGCAAGTCAAAATATCTTGATCTTTGTAAGAATCACAAATGGTATGAATTACCTATATCAAAAATTAACTGTAACCCAAAATCTAAATACGAGTATGAGAACGTATTTCATATTGGTACCAAGTAAGCTAAGTGAAGAAAAATACGTTTTGGTGACTGGGCTACGTTCACACGACGGCCATTCAGTACGATTTTTTCGCCAGTAACAATATTCCTTTTTACAGATGATGACTCCTTAACAATGGGATACGCACTGCAACACAAAATAGAAAGAAACGATCCTTTACAAATCCAAATGTTTGGTCAAGAAAGCGCAAGACTTACCTTTCAGAATGAAAACCTCAAGAAACTTCTACAAGACCCCAATGAGCACTTTGATGTTGTTCTTGCGGATTTTATAGAATCTGAAGTATTTGCAGGGTGAGTGGAAAAACATTGCCTATATAGGGTCACGCTATAGAGGGTCAAATTAAATTAGCTAGCAAAACTCCGCAGACGTGATGGGTATCGATATCTCAACACGATAAAATAGATTTTATCGACTCACATTTCATGTAACAACTCTACCAGCAGTCACTGACCACAAAAAATACAAGAAATCTTTTTATTTTTGTTTAGATATCGATACCCATCACATCTACGGAGTTTCGCTAGCTAATTTAATTTGACCCTGTATAGTAACTGACGAAATTCATCATCTTCCTGTCCCCAAATAAATTAGGATATAATCCCAAAGGGACGGCGCATGTATTCTTCTTTCATACTATTATTGCATATTATGATCACCCTCTTTCTATCATATTATCTTTCACACAATCCATATATACGAAACGAGTGCGTCTTCTTCTAATAAAATTTAAATAATTGTTAGTAAAAATTGTAAAAACGTTAAACCAGTTTGAACATAAATAATATCCATCGTTTCTTCCGTCTTCCCTGCTGTAGTCGTTAAAGGAATAACATCCCTTTATCGGCGACACTTAATAGATCGGCATTCATCTCAATGTATAAAATTTTGATAATTGTTCCAGGTTGGCAGTCCTGTACGACTGCCCCATGATCTGGCTGTACTCCATGGGTGCTCACTGGCAAGTTCTAAGACTGATCGACCGTGGTACGAACCCTGCCTACGACCCAGACTACTTGTCACCAGCCATGACTCCCTTGTCTTTTCTGGAGAGAGTCGATGAGTTGTGGTCGAGAATCAAGTGGCAGTTCCTTAAAACGTAAGTCTCTAACATATTTATTAAATTAAATTAAATTCATTTATTTCAGGTCTTTAACCCATAACATAAAAATTAAAAAGAATTTTACACTTGCCATGCTTGCACTATTATATAAATAATTACACAAAATATCGAAAACAAAATGTCACATAATGTAAAAAATAAAATAAAATGTCACAATATGTCCAAGGAAATTTAAATAAAATTAATACCAAAGTCAAAGATATATATATGTGCAAGCACTGGCATGCAGCTGCAGCCATCTCCGCAAGAAAGGAGAATTCCACCGCTCGGACAACACGCTCAGGATCCCGTTCACTACAGCGACGCAGAAGCGATGCACTCCTTTTCCGGATTATTCCGTAGAAGTCATCGGTAGTAGCATCAGCGAACATTGCCGATGCGCTACAAAACCGGGGCCGCCCCAACAGAATCCTGAACGCGTTGTTGTACTGGACACGAATTTATATACGGTGCTTGTAGGATATGACAGTGGGCACTGTAATCACACTGATCGTAATAACCTCAGGTTTAGCATGTGCCAAGTCTACCAGGACCATGTTGGGATTGGCTTTCAGTCTGACTCGCTATATTTTTTTAAATGTTTGCTTTTCTATAAATATCTATAAAGTCTTAACAAAAGTTACTTTTACTTCATGTGGTAATTCCGTCTTCTTTGCTAGAAAGTTCACGTCTGAAATTGATTATGTATACTCTCCAATCTTAACAACAGCTGCATTTATTCATGTGTAGAGTACACATGATTTTCTCAGTCTCTTTATTTTATTAACCTGTATTCTTCTACATTTCAGATTCATTACCCAACCTGATGAACGCAAAATCTATGAGCAAACCTTTGGACCACTGGTCGCCAAACGCGGCAGGACACTTCCAGATTACGAAGATGTTATCTTCAACGCTTCGTTGATCTTCGGGAATGAGCACGACGCTGTTCGTGATCGTCCGAGCACACCCCAGAACTTCAAGTATATCGGTGGATTCCATATTGAGGAGCCTGTGAAACCACTGACTAAGGTTACTAAATGAAAAGCGTTTTAATATTAAATCCTGTGTTTAAATCTATCGACACTTATATCCACATCGCCGTCCCCGGATAATAAAATGAATAAATTTTCAGGAAAAATAAAAAACATGTTTTCGTCGATTGCTGGATATGGAGAAATACTGGACGAAGTAGATGATTTTTGTAACTGTAAGATTACGAAAAAAATTGAGCAGGTATATTAGCACTCACAGATCCCAAAAATTACATAATACTAGAAGTAAAATAATAGCAGTTATCATTTTATTCTCCGGGGACGATGACATTGTCATTTTATGTTGCTTCATCCATTATCTTTTCATTCACATAATTATTACTTGCATTATTCATAATTTGTTAAGAATGTTTTTAGGTTGCTGGATCAAGAGCTTGAAACCCAAAATGGGACTTCTGGATGTGATTCGTATTGTTAGGAGTTCTGACCACCAGTAGCTGGTCATTTTTTTATAACTTCTAAAGCATTTGTAAAGTTAGGTAAATATTATATTCTGCCGCATGACGAAAAGTCGACCATTATGATAGTAGCGCTTCACTTCGATAACCTATTCAACCCTGTTAGTTCCATCAATTCTGTTATTTTCGATAACTTCAAAGTTATAACAACACGATTTTTTGTTCTTGAGTTCATTATTCAACATACATTGGCATTATGAAATTTCCATTAATTATAATAATACTAAAATAATATAATATAATACCCCCACCACTGTATCTCTACGTTGACGTCGTGATGGGGTTTGCGTGCTCCGAACTTTACTGTACCGTACTGGGTCTAGGATGAGGAGCCAGACCAAGAGAGAACACAGAAGCCCGCAGAGCAGCATGTGGCGAGCTGTTGGGCAGTAGCCACCCCACGGACCCTATCTCCCGGGAGAAATCTTGTCCTCATGTCTGGCTTGCTTTTATTGACCGGCTAGAGTTAACACTGACGAGGAACAGAGCTTGGGAGCTCTGAAAGAGGTGGGCCTCTTTCTTGCCTTTATTGGCCGGCTTGAGTCGAGATTCGCAAGAGCGAACGGGCTCGGAGGAAGGAAGTATTCCAGTAAGGTGCTGGTAGGAAACTTGACCGTACTTCCGGGATTGTCCTGATAGCCGTGGAATAGCTCTCCACTTCTCAAGCACCTCAGGAAGTGTTGCCCTCTTATCGCTACGTCACTATGTGCTGCTATCACACTGCGTCACTGCTATTTTATCCGTGTATAAAATATAACATTGGTCAGGCAGGGGCCATAGTTTTTCCATAGTTCAAGTTACCCAATCCACTTTAGCCACCCAAACCCATAGCCCAATATGTTTTGTTTCCACGTACAACAATAGTCCTGCACCAACCAGGGGTTGTCGTTGGGTGCACTTGCATAATGCAGATAATCGTCGGTTGGTGCCTCCTCATCATTTAAAATTATCTAAGGGGCCTCTGCGAGTTGGCTTCGGCTCCTCGTACGCCTTCCAAAGGTCCGGGACCCCAGGGTCCCGAGGTTTATAGAAACATAATAATACTATACTACTACTACTACTACAATACTATTATTATCCCAATGCAAGGCAAAGGCCTCTGCTCATACACTTTCAGACTTATGTTAATTATAAGTCCAGGTATCCACCACCACTGCGCCATCCCGCATTTATTTAACTAAATGAAATTATCTATTTCCCATTCCAGGACTTTCAAGACCTCATAGACAATTCCAAGCACGGTGTGATATATTTCAGCATGGGGTCATTCTTGAAAAGTAATTCGTTGCCAAAACCTCTGATCGAGGAACTTCTGAAGATGTTCGGAGAACTCAAACAGACTGTCATTTGGAAATTCGAGACTGACTTGCCAAATGTGCCGAAGAACGTTCACATTGTGCATTGGGCACCACAGCCTAGCATTTTAGGTAATAAACTAACCAACGTCATTTTGCAAGTCAAATAGTGTCGTCGAGTACTGTTTGGCTTGACTTTTTAGAATACGTTTCATGTTATCTATATGTTACGGTAAGTGTGATTAATTGAAAATTATTAATAATTAACCATCATTATTAATAATTACCTCATGATTTGGTAAATGTGAATATAAAATTGAAATTCATCACTTTTAGCAGTTGTTATTAATAATTCACTACTCTCTTCGGTAAAAGTAATAAAATAAAATAAGACTCGGGAGTTATTAGTCCAATAGGTATTTATTTATAATAACACTGTAAAAGAAACTTCTCCTTCCTTATAGGTACTGAACTAAAATCTATACATATAATAAATCTGTAGACGAGCCGTTTTATTACATTGAAAATATTTAAAAAAAATATATTGGGTTGTTAAAGAATAACTAACACTTGACATTTCTACCATTTTTAGAATTTTTGTCTGTTTGTCTGTGACAGACTTTTTGTTACAGTATCACGTAAAACGTATGAATCCACTAGTATTAACTTCTATACTCAAATAGTGTGTATAACTCGGAGTAGCGTTTAGTTTTTGATTCATCGCAATCGCTTTACTCTATCAAAAGATATTAACCAATCTTTGATGTTCGCGCGCAAACTTAACGTGATACATTGTGAATATAACTCCCAATGATCCATTCAAAAGTTGGGCTAATTAAAGGTTTCCAATTCGTTGTGTATATGTTAATAAAGGTAGTGACCAAGCTATGATCGCGCTGAGAAATCGCAATGAATATGATGAAGTCACGAGATACCAATCTGGCCGATACATAAGCTCCTCGGAGGCAGTTTGGCGTATTTTAAGTTTCCCAATTCATAAGAGACATCCACCAATCATCCATCTTTATATAGGTACACCTTGAGGGCGGGCAACGAGTATATTTTCAATCTGAAAATGTCACCGAAAGGTTAGACAATCCGAGACAAACCACCTAGATGTCATTCTTTCGCCTCTGCCAAACAGATAATTACGTGAAATCCTTTCTACATATATAAAGAGGTTCCATCTTATTACACTTACAACAAGCAACAAGGTATGTTTAACCGTAAAAGACGTGGAACTGCTCTGGAAGGCGAGCCTGGAGTTTTTAAGGAACACGTGATTGGACGAGTGTACACTGTGCACCCGAATAATTCAGAGTGTTACTATTTACGTCTCCTTCTGCACGTAGTACGAGGACCTACTTCTTTTACTGAGCTCCGTAAGGTGGATGATATTGATTATACCATATACCAGACTGCTTGCCGCGCACGTCAGAAAAAACCCGGAGGAAATACCGCACATACAATGTTCAAAATCCCCGTCGACTTGGAATGAACAGAAATCCCGGTTTGCAAAGATTCACACAATAGCGATACAGCTCGGGTTTTACGTGATTGTGTCATAATAATTTGAGACGACTGCACGACGGCAAACCGCAAGGCTGTGAAAGCAGTAGACCGAACTTTGCGGGACATAAGGCAAAATGACCGGCTGATGGGAGGCAATACGGTACTTTTTTGTGGTGATTTTAGGCAGACAATCCCGACAGTACCCCGAAGAACGAGTGCCGATAAAATTAGTGCTTGCCTAAAGTTTGTTCTATGGCGCAATATCATATCAACTCATTTGAGTTTAAATACATTTGGGAAGGAACACAAATGCGCAAGAGTTCCCAAATTTACTTTAGAAAATTGGTGACGGCACATATCACACACAAGATGGTAAAGTAATTTTGGTGGAGAACCTATGTTGTTCCGTTGCTTCACAGCTGGAACTCATTTATTCTGTGTCCCAAATACTCGGGATCGATAATGATCGGGAACTGCTCTGCTGCTTGACTGTGCCAACGAGCTATTTTGACCCCCCGCAATGACCAAGCGGTAGCAATAAATACACAAATATTGGCACATGTTTCTGAGGAAAGTAAGCAATATACTTCGATAAACTCTGTTGCGGAAGAAGAAGATGCCACACACTACCCAGTAGAGTTCTTAGAATTTCTTAACACATCCGGTCTTCCAGCACACAAAATTTGTTTAAAAGTCAGTGTGCCAATTATTCTTCTCAGAAATTTAAGTCCTCCTAAACTTTGCAACGGCACTCGACTCATTGTCACCAATCTCCAACACAACGTCATCGAAGCCGAAATCTTAACAGGTTGCGGCGTCGGTGATGTTGTTATTATTCCCAGAATTCCCCTCATTCCTAATAATTTCCCGTTTAATTTTAAACGTGTGCAATTTTCTTTCAGCCTATGTTACGTCATGACCATTAACAAAGCTCAGGCCCAGACATTGTTCGTTGCGGGGGTTGGAGGTTACTTTTCCCACGGCCAACTTTATGTAGCTCTTTCGTGTGTGCAACCCTAGTAACATTTTTGTGTACGCTCCTGCTGGTTGGACCGCTAACATTAATTACATAACACTAATTGTACATAGAGAAGCATTTTCCTTAATAGCACAGTTTTTTTGGCAGCTTCTCACTAGGAAAAATCATCAGGCCTGGGCGAAAGATTCTCCCTTTTTAAATGGACACCCTCTCAGCAACCTTATGGATCTTCTGTAAGCGGCACATTACTAACAAAAAAATTCTAACAGCACATCTAGTACTAAATAAATAGAAAATTAAAATTAAACAATCATAGACTCATCATAAAATCAACATTAAAATCCTAATTACAATTAACTGTTGCTCGATCGAACAGAAACACGATTAGCGTACGTTATTTTTAAAATTTATTACATTTGTCGGTACTAAGATTACATTCTTAATAATCACCGATAAATGTGATTAATTTCTTACTTTTACCTTGACTTTCGGTAATTATTAATAATTTTCAATTAATCACACTTACCGTAACATATATACATATATATACAAATAAATAAAATTGAAGTGTCTGTTTGCAATGTCAAGATAACTGCTTTTTACTAAATACTTATGAAAGTTTGATACGTAAGAAAAATTGTTCTGTTGTTTTAAGTACTGTATGGTACTTAAAACAAAAGAACAATTTTTAGAATTTTTGGAATCGGGTTTTGTTCACAATTTCATGGGTTTAAACTTTTTTTTGCGCGGAACCGTAAGTCTTTTTCTAAAATAAAAGTAGCCTAGGTTACTCCTTATAATATCAGCTTTCTGCCAGTGAAAGTCCTGTCAAAATTAGTCCAGCCGTTTCGGCGATTAGCCGGAACAAACAGACAGACAGAGAAAAAAATTAAAAATAGTTTTTTTTTGTTCTAGTTTACTAAATGCAAAAGTATATACGGTAGGTATATACTTTTGCATTTAGTAAAAAGCTGTTATTCACTTTACGAACTTTAAACTTTACTAATACATAAATATAGATAGAATCAAAATATATTTAGCAGTAAGAATGTAGTTGAACTTCTTCTTCTTAGTTGTGTAGAAATCGGTTGTAATGGGCATGTGATGCAGAGGAATGAGGAAAATGTCATCAGGAAAGTTTTGAGTGTGAATGTGGATGGCTACACGAGTAGGGAAAGACCAAATAAACGCTGGGTGGACTGTGTGAAATATGATATGGCTACAAAGGGAGTGACTACGGAGATGACGACTAATAGAGAAGTATGGAAGAAAAAGACATGTTCCGACCCCAAATAAATTGAGACAAGGACAGGGGAATGATGAATGTAGTTGAACTTTTTCTCTCTGTATGCGTTGCACATAATTATTCAAATAACTGCTGGATGTGCGCCCAAGCGGATACTTTTAAGTGATTTCCGCTCCATGATATTGTAATTGTATACCCATTCTGTTTGTGCCTTGCCTTCATTGCTTTTGTCATACTCTAACAAAAATGTCGTATCCAGAATATTATATAGTCGATTAGTCTAGTCATCAAGCTAAGAATTATAACGGGCGGCCCTTCATGATTTTCTTTCTACATTTTCAAAATTGTAGAAAAGTATTGAATTATTTCTTGTATCCTCTTTCAGCTCACCCAAATGTCAGGATGTTCATCACCCACGGAGGCCTGCTGTCCTCAATAGAAGCCATTCACTTCGGAGTACCAATCATAGGAGTCCCTGTGTTCTTTGACCAGTTCACTAATGTTCAGAAAGCGGTGCAAAATGAATACGCTCTGAGAGTTCCACTGAGTCACAATCTACCTAAGGACTTGAAAGTCGCTATTAATGTTATGCTGAAGGATGATACGTAAGTTTTGAGTGTAGTATTTAATACGTTGACTGCCAATTTACGAGTATACTCGTAGTACAAGATCTGGGCCCCACTGCCAACTACGAGTATTCTCGTAGTGATTGTATGTGATTTCTTACGAATTCTAGAAGAGTGGCAGTGGAAGGAGCGCGGAGTTAAATTTTTTGGCGTTTAAAGTAAAACAACTACGAGTTACCTACCATTTTGTATGGTGGCAATGAGCATATAAAAAAGTTACTACAAGTGTATACTTGTAGTAACTTTTTGTTTGTTCATAATATCACACATTTATTATTTTCCGAATACTTAGGAAGGCTTTTTTTTTAATTTGAGTTGGGTTTGCTCTTGGCTCTAGTCTACATCGGGTGCTAGAATCCTGCCTGCTGTTCATTCTAAATTTGAAGAGATTAGGGTTTATTGCGTTCGAAAACGGACGCAGGTAGAGAGTTCCACTCTTTTGCTGTTCGCATTATAAATGACATTTGGAAACGCTTAGCGCGAATTGGTGGAATAGCAACTAGGTAAGAATGGTAACTTGCAGTGCGTCTAGATGTCCGATGGGGGCTGACGGAATGAGGTCATGGAGTTCTTGGGCACATTCATTTTGTAGAATATCAACAAGCAGGCAACCTTGCGGCGACGAGCCAAGCTGTGAAGCTTGGCATCCACCAGGTTTACGTCACCAATGAGCCTCTTAGCTCTGCGTTCCACCGAGTCAAGCGCGGCAAATTGGTATTTAGTGTGTTGTGTATACGAGTATTGTAAAAGACGCCCTCACTTTGTCAGTTACCTCTTTTTAAAGTCGCATCTTTTACACTCTTTGTCCACCGAACAAAGTGAACGGGACGTTACCGAGAGACTAGACTATTCGAACCGAACGTGACGTCCTAGTGGTGGTGTGCGGTAGACACGCGGTAAATGTATTCACTTACTATAGTGATATATCGCTACTTCAGCGTCGTCATCTCGTTCTCGTTGACGTTGACAAACGGCCTCAGGGGGTGAGCCTACTGCCATCAATCGTGCGCAATACATAGCCTACCTACCTACTGAAAAATTCCTGTGGAGTAATTGCGTAACACGCTCACAATCCCAATGTCATTCAATTTTATAGTTCAACAATATCTATTCTGTTGTTTACGTTGTCGCACAGATGAATTTTTCAAACATTTGAAGCAATGGATTAAGAGTTTCCTTCAAAATCCTTCTTAACATAACAGAAAGTGTTACGCAATTGGGGTGCTGGGAATTAAACCCAGTACCACTTGCTTAACTGTCGTACAAGACATCTCTCCTACTTAACTTGTTTTTTCCACAGCTTCCCCAAGAAAGTAAAGGAGCTATCCTTCATCTTCCACGATCGTCTGTCGAAGCCGGGAGCTGCGCTAGCGCACTGGGTTGAACACGTCGTGCGCACACGCGGCGCCCTCCACCTCCGCTCTCCTGCGTGGAAAGTACCTCTCTACCAACGCCTGTACCTAGATCTACTAGCATTAATACTGGCTACTGTATCTGTATTCTTCTATGTTATTAGCAGTTTGTTTAAGAATAGTCCTAAGAAGAATGATCAGAAGAAAAGGAATTAATTAATTTATTCGATGCTATAAGAAGGCTGTTATGATACTATCGTCATAATTCTCATATTTATGTATCTTAACAGTCTGTGGTTTGTAAAAGATCTGTAATAAAAGAATATACGTAGTGAAGTTTTTTATAAAACCGAAAACGAAACTCGAACCAGCCTAGGAATGGAGAGAATATTAATATTGAAATTAACGCTAAAGAGCACAACAATATTTGAATGATGCCGTGAGTTTTATGCCTTATAACAATGAAAGAGAAAGAGTTACATTCCAGTGACTAACGTAATTAAAATATCGTGAATGTGCTCCTTAGGCTAGCCGCTGAATAAATTTAAGGTGTTGATAAGTTTTAAATAAATGAAGATCTTTATTATATCCTCCTTAACTTCCTTATTATTGTGCACCTATTCCTGATACTTATTTTTTTATTTATATTTTTTATTTCTGAATGAGGGCTGCTCTTGACCTCGATCTCGTCTGATGGAAAGCGATGGACCCCTTAACCACCTAAGTGTGTGCGCATATTTATATTTCGTGCGTTCATGTACCCCGCCACCCACAGATTTCATTTTCGAAATGTGTTGGTATTTATTTTTTCTCAAATGTATGAAGACACTTTGATTTATAAATTATAATAAATAATGTTGTTTTTTTTTTGTTTCTTTAATTTTAATATGAATAAAAAACCTATAAAATGTTGTTTTAATTATTTCAATTTACTTCCCTCTATTTGTTTTTTTTACTAGATCAATATATCGCCAACGCGGTCACACAGACCGTGGGTAGGAGTTACGTGACTAAAATAAGGGCTAAAAACTTAAGGGTTAAAATGAAATCTAGCCCAACACAATCTAGATTCTCCTACAAAGAAGGAATCAGCATTAATTAACAAGCCAAGTTCCCTTCGCAAAGTAGTTAATATCTATATCTATACTAATATTATAAAGCTGAAAAGTTTGTTTGTTCGTTTGTTAGTTTGGTTGAACGAATTAAGTAAACGACCACGAAGGAGTTTAAAAGAATAACTTTATTAGTACCCGGTTACAGCATAACAGTAATTATTTAATTGTACAAACTATTGATCTTATATTATACTAATCTTATTGCTAACCAGTCATCTATACTAGTCACATATGTCCTAGATAACATCTGCCGATTTGTACACACTATGCTAAAATAATATAATTACTCGTATTAAACTGATGAAGCTAGTACTGGGGATTGGGGTTCCTTAACTAACTGGCTAAACTCAGGAACTACTAGTTCAAATTGAAAAAAATATTTTAGTGTTGGATAGCCCATTTATCGAGGAAGGCTATATGCTATATACGCTACACCCAATAGGAGCAGAACATCAATGAAAAAGGTTGCAAAAAACGGGGAAGTTTTATCCCTTTTGAGAGCTTCCTTTGCTTGCGCTGCGTAAACGGTTAAAATTACGCAACAACCATTTATGACGGAATTGTTCTTCTTAAAAAGTTCTAAAATAAGTCTTCGATAGCATATGTCTATCTTTTAAGGTTGGCTCACTATAAATTCTTTAATGGTAATCGAATTATGTACACTTTTTATATAGCTGAAGAGTTTTTTTTTTTCTTTGTTTGAACGCGCTAATCTCTGGAACTGCCAGTAGGATTTGAAAACTTCTTCTTTTCGAGGAAGGCTATAAGTTATTTAATAACACGATATGACCCTTATGAGTCGAGCAAAAAGAAAAAAAAAGTTAGAAAGAACACTAAGCGACAAAGAAGTAATCACGCGGGCGGGCTACGCTATGCGAGGCTTATTGCGTATCTTGCAGAAGCCTAGCGATAGCAAAATTGCTTGTCAATTGCGCAATAATTGCTTTTCAATCGGAAATGACATTTTGCTCAAGGATTTGTTATTTTTGAAAATTGGCCCTCTAAATTGGTAAAATAGGACATGAACGTTTGGATGGAACTTTGTAATTTCTGTCAATGGGAAATCCCATCGGACACAGTTCACACATTATATACCTACAATGTGTCCGGGCATGGACTAGCGATATTCTAAACACTTAAATTTAAACTATTTTAAAGTACAATTACACTCTAAGCTTGGGTCCAAATCACTTCCCTGCTACGTGGCAGCCATTTTGTTTTTTTTTGTTAAAATATTCCATATGAAAGTACAAAAAAAAATCATATCTCTCTAAGTTTTTGTCATACTGAGATAAAAATAGGCTTATTTGAAAGGCAACAATATTTTCTACCGTTAGCATTACAAAACAATGTGTTCTCCGTTCCATAACTTTTGAAAAAAAATGTGAAAGTCGAAAAAATAAACAAAAAAATACGCAATTCAACCAATAATGGTTAATTACTACAAAAACACCCCCGACAACATTTTTTAATTTTTTTGCTAGATCGACAGATTTTGAGATAAGCTACAATACAACATAAAATTCACAACTGTATGTCAATTATTTTAAGAGTTATTGTTGTTTGAATATAGCGTTTGCGCAAGTACAAAAGGCCTTTGTTAAACGCTACAGTAACATTTATGGTATTCATTGTTTTCCATCTGGGAACAGGCCAGAAATACTGTTCGTTCCTACCGTTAGTGAGCGAGATGGAACATAATTAGTCAACTACCTGGAACAAAATCACAGTTTTAGGGACAAATGATTAGTTGGGTTAGTTGGCCCTCGCCCTGCGTTGTGATCGCTACTTTCACTTACCGTTCGTACTGTTTACGTGCTGTGTTGTTCAAACAACAATAACTCTTAAAATAATTGACATACAGTTGTGAATTTTATGTTGTATTGTAGCTTATCTCAAAATCTGTCGATCTAGCAAAAAAATAAAAAATGTTGTCGGGGGTGTTTTTGTAGTAATTAACCATTATTGGTTGAATTGCGTATTTTTTTGTTTATTTTTTCGACTTTCACATTTTTTTTCAAAAGTTATGGAACGGAGAACACATTGTTTTGTAATGCTAACGGTAAACAATATTGTTGCCTTTCAAATAAGCCTATTTTTATCTCAGTATGACAAAAACTTAGAGAGATATGATTTTTTTGTACTTTCATATGGAATATTTTAACAAAAAAAACAAAATGGCTGCCACGTAGCAGGGAAGTGATTTGGACCCAAGCTTAGAGTGTAATTGTACTTTAAAATAGCTTAAATTTAAGTGTTTAGAATATCGCTAGTCCATGCCCGGACACATTGTATAACTCACAGGGGACACATATTACTAAGGACTAATTTTTCAATAGATTGTAGTTTGATAGCTTTGTGTATAAAATATGTCCAATGAAAATCAGCCGTAATCCTAATCTATTGTTCATGCAAAATTACTCCTACATTCTAGTTGCTACTCGTAGTAAGCTATAGCATTGAAACGGTATGGTAATTACGTCTCCCTTTGATGTGGCAGCCATACGAAGACCTATGTTTAGTGCAGTACATTGCTTTCCAAACAGATTTCCGATTTTCAAACACAGTAACCCTGCTTGGCGGCATTATTAAGTGTACAGTCGCGACCAAAAGTCGATAAGCAAACTAACAAAGCAATAGCTTGGCGTTTAGTTTGACTTAAGACCTACTATTTCCAAGAACATAAATATGCATAATTATTGTCGTCAACAACTGATTGTAGTTCATAATTTCAAAGTTATAACATGTGTAAAGATGACCTAGCGGTTAAGCGCGTGCAGATAGATGCGTGAATCAGTGAGCCGTGAGTTCAAATCTCACGCAGTATTTGGCTTTTTGTAAGTTTTTACTTGATTGGAAGTAATGGGACAGAAATATAATATTCTTTATCTTGTTCGCTTGGTCACTCATTTCGTAAAGTTAGAAAGGTACATCATAGAAAACTAAATAGGTATTGACAATTATATATGTGTTATTAGAATATCCTTTCTTTGTTATGTTATTATGAACTGACTTAGTGGGTATACAACAAAAAATCCTGTGAACGGTTACAAAAAAACTTTATTTATCTAGTAGGAATGTAACGTCACAATTCTCTTAAGTTTATTAATTTTATAAATAAGTAAATAAAACGAATAAACATTTTTCTTACCATTCAGCACGACTTTTTTATTTAAATGCAGATATGCATTTCATTTAGCACATAAAATATATATATTTTTTAATTTGTTTGCCCCTAAATTCAGCAACGCTTTTACCGTTTGCTGACGCAGCAAGGTCCTTACGTGTGCAGATGACGGGGCATGCGGCGAAAGATGGAAGGTGAGTCATTGTCTGTGGAGAGACGCCGCATGCGCATTAGAAGTCTGAGCCGTCCATGAACCCCCACTTGTGGAGATTGTCTTTGCTGCAGCTGACTTGGGTACGAAGTCTATTTTAGGTTTTCTAAGTCGGCCACAACAACTTGTGTCCGGATGGGAGGCTCTCTGATAGTCCAATAAAGGAGTCAGGGGGTTAAAGCAGCTCTTGCCAAAGGTCGCATCTTGCTTTGGAGGGATTGTCATTGGCGGGGCTCACGCACCCAAGAAAACTTTTGCGGCTTTAAAGCCTCTGTGATACGACGAGTGTAGTATGTATCAGTTGTAGTTGTGCTTTGCGTAGCGTGCTTCATCCTGTAGCTTCGCCCTCTCGATGCGGCTGGCTATTGTCCTGCGAATTTCTGGAGGCGCAATGCCAGTCTGTGGATACAGAATTGTGACGGCGGTCGGTTTTAAACAAACAGTAATAATTCGGCACTATTTTTAATGATGACCAGGGCGCACTCAAGTTGTCAGCAAATAATTCGTTTCACAAAATAACGAAACTCATTGACATTCGTTATTACTTTTGCAGAGTGTATTCTTAATATAATAGTTGAACTAAATGATTTAGAAACAGCTGAGATGTCAGCTGACATACTAACTAAAAGTTTGTCTAGCTTTATGCATTATTATTTTATTGAAAAGTTAGGTGTTCAGAATGTTTAATGTTAACTAGCTGTTATGTTTTTTTTTTTTACAATATTATGTCCTGTATTTTGAAATAGTGGGGGTTTTATAGTTATATTTATTATATTTGTTTCTAAATGAATGACTTGTGCTGCCACCTATACCAACTGTGTGTAGCTATGTTATATCAACTCATGGTTCGTTCTAGAAAAAGAAAAGAAATGTATTTTTTTTTTAAACGCTTTTTACACATTCGATAGGATTGCGTCGTTGTATTACTGAGTTCCCATGGCTGTATTCCGGCTCCATCATCAGATCAGCCATAATAATCATAATAATATTCAGCCATGTAATGATCAGCTGATCAGATGATATCATAATAATATTGCGTTGTCATCGGCGTTTACATTATGCATGTAAAATTTCAGCTCAATCGGAAACCGGGAAGTACGTCAAATTTAACTTACAAGATTCGATGACAGACAGACAGACACCGGGACTGATGAAACTAAATAAACGCTTGTAATAAATGAATTCTGTTCTTTGCGCAATCACAAAACTTGCAGTTTTGATTTTAAAACACATGACATAAATCAACTCGGGGTGCGACGGGAATTTGTACTAGTGTCGTACATTCTGAAGCTGCTCCGAGGCATAGAGCACAACCCGAGAGTGCTGCTGCAGCGATTGCACTTGTACGTACCCGACCGTTATGTGTGGAGGCGACGGCCCCCGCCACTGCTGCTCGTACCATCAGCCAGGACCAACTTGCTAGCCAAAACCCCTCTGACTCGAGCAATTCGCACCATCAATTATATTCAGGTCGAAATTGATATATTTACATGTCACTGGAGTGAATTCGCAAAAGTACTATTGTTTACACTATGTTACAAACAATGATCTTTAAGAACTTGAAATGTATTTTGTGGTTTAATTTTAATTTTGTGTGTGTGACTTGGCTATCGCATTAGGTTACGACCTGTAAGGATAGTTTTAAGGCATTTAAATAAATAAATAAATGACATTATTATTCTATAGGAGTATCCATGTAATTCAATTCCAGCTCTTTTCTTTAAGAATCTAGCCTTAGGTTCAAACACATGCCTATCAAAATGGCTGCTTTTTAGCCACAGAATAGTCAACTCTCAACTTCTTGTCAAAGGTTACGAGTAGGAAGTTAGGATGACATAAATATATAAATACTATCCGGCCAAGGTAGTGTCGGACCACGCACACTGAAGGGTTCTGTAGTTGGGATGAATTTATCCCAAGAACAAACTTAACATTAGTAGAAAAACATGTTCTCCCATACATTCCAACTACAAATGTAAGCTGGTCGCCTATTACTCGTCAAATTGTAAAGCCTACTTAGCTATGATAGTTTTCATTTTAACTTCGTTGTATATTAGACAATGTCGTGATTTTTTCACATATCAAAAGACACTTTACGCTAACAAAAATGAACATTTTAATGCTTAACATTACGCAAACGGATTCCTGAATCGAACGATGGTTTTCACAGACCCGCAATATTTTTGAGCGGCCTATGCAGCGATACCACTTTACATACGCGCAAGGGACAAACAAACTGTATACATTTTTTTTTCAAGTCACTTTGTCAGCGTGATTAATATCCCCGTGATTAGAATACCCGTGCCAAATTACAGCTTTTAAGTACTAAAAGTCTCTGAGCTAAGCCGCGGACAGACATACAGATGGACATGGCAAAACTATAAGGGTTCCTTGTTGACTACGGAACCCTAAAAAGGTTGTATAACAGTGAAGTATTATCATTATAATAGGCTTTCAGACTCGATAATAACATGTGGAACCGTACGTCTACTACGTACTGGATACCTACCACGAGCTCTTAACGCGATCCATTTTAGGACCTAAACCTGTGCCAGAGAGAGACGGAGCTATACATGATCTATAGCACCATCCCTTTTTCTCAACGGAATCATGATCGCGTTAATAGTTCATAGTAAGGACGCAGCTAGGTACTTACAACTTAGGTCGGTATCGTACTGTGACACAGCAAATATTTATCAACAACAATCAAATCAAGTGATTGTTGTCTTCACTTTAATACGGATATTAATAACATTCAGGGACATGCATTATCATCAATAATAAATATTGCGTTCAACAGCCAATTATTACTCAGAATATATTTATTATATCATATGACTGACAGAAATAATAACGAGTGTCCGGTTGTCCCTTTCATATCAACGCCAGGACCAACTGCCACGCAGAGTATTTTTAGCTATAGAATAAACATTAATAATTATTTTCGATATCACCGACGCAAAATTGCCTTTATTATCAGCTGCAGATTGCTGACAGATCACTGACTGACGTTCTGGTGAAAAGTCAGTGATCCATTAGATGGAAGCAGCAGAAATTTTAATCGGACTTTGCCCAAGACAATACAATAGTATGATCACGATTATAGTAAAGCCATATCCGTATATCGTACTGCTATATTTGAAGACGAAGATCATTACTGTGCCAAGACGTGAAACTGACAGTCATGCTGGTCTCATATTCAAGGTCATTCAGCGTGCTATGACGCTATCTAATTCTTTGAAGTTATTTTAAAGAATTAATCTATACAGAAAAGTGAAACAGTTACTGATGGAGTAAGTGAAGAGTGTCTGAAGTAGGCTACAAGTGACTGCGCAGTAGTAAATATCTCTACTAAAACAGGAGCACGCCATGCCATGCGCATCGGAAAGCCTGGTTTCAGAGCGGCAATCTATAGAACCGATGACAGATGGGACCAACGTGTTCTTGAAGGAGACCTTGAATCGTCAATGTGAATACCCCAAGCGACGATCTTCGCGTGGTGGCTGGTAGCAGCTGGATAAGGATAACCAAGGTTCAAGTTAAGTGGCGTGTGATTGGAGAGACCCTCTTCAATCAGTAGACTGCTATAAGCTGATGATGATGAGGAAATCGCTTCGGAAATGTTTTCACGACAGCCAGCTAAGTTCAATTTTGAAGTTTTGTGACAAAAGTGCGTGTAACACGCATTTTGGTTGTTATTTTTATTATTAGCTTTAATATATCAAAACTTCCATAGATAACGCATTTCTCAATTTATCGTAATATTTATAAAGAAAAGTCCTGACTGACTCTATAGAATAAAAGGGGACTGTATTTTACAAGAATTGGTTTATTGCCATTCTTATTACAAAATAATAACTTCCCGGAGAAACAGGGCTTCAGCCACACCAAATATAAAATTTTACAGGGCGTCCCACGACTATGGCGGGAAAGTACCTTAAGTACAAAATAGCAAAAACTGAATGAAGACTTAATTTTTATTTTATAAACAATACGAATTGCATTCAAAGAGTATTAAATAATCGTCTGTCTGAAGCGGGTATTGAACCCGCTAAATGTGGAAAAAAAAACTTGTAATTTTACTGTACTGGTCGAAATGCTGAATCATATACATTTGTTTCTTCAAAATAACATAGTCCAAACCATAAAATTTAACATAATTTAAAATTTTGTTTAGAATAATGAATAGCCTTTTCTCTGACCATGGGCCTGTTTTTTGACCCGTAATTAACTCAACCAATGGTTAAACATAGTAACTAATGGTTGAATTTTGACTAAATTTGAAAGGTTAAACATGAATGTATTCATGTCAGCTCATTCGTATTAAAAAACAGTAACTAATGGCATAACTAATTCATGCTTAGCCTTTCACATTTAGCCGAAATTCAACCATGAGCTACTATGATTAACCATTTGTTGAGTTAACTACAGATAAAAAAGCAGCAAGTCAGTTGACTTTATGTACTACTTTATTAACATTTCAAAGTATTACACTTGAGAAATTATAATTTCTCTATTATAAGTGTATGATAAAATAATAATGTGATAGGAACATAAATTGTAGTACCTAGTAATAAGTAACTCTTTGTGTGTTCACAATTACAATGCGGCTGGCTGATTATACTCGTAAAATTACAGGTTTTTTCACATTTAGCGGATTCGACTCCCGGTTCAGACAGGCGATTATTTAAAATTCTTTGAAAGCAGTTCGTATTGTTTTTAAAATAAAAATGAACTGTTCATTCAATATTTTTTTCTGTCACACTATTTAAGGTACTTTATCTCCATGTGGCAAAGTCGTGGGACGCCCTGTATATTATAGCGTTTAATGTAAAGATATATAATCTTAAGCGACCACACACATCGAAGATACTATAATATATCGCGAGAGCGTCATTCTACTAGACGCTGTCTTAGGCTAAGAACTCACGGAGCGATTCTCAGCCGCGCCTGCCGCCTCAAAGATGCGTTCTCAAAATAGATAGGTATCGAATCGCATCACTACACTGACACGGCTCAAACACACATACGCAATGTTAGCTGCGGGATTAATGATTAACTAAACTGATTTTGATAATTTAACAAGTTTCAATAATCTTCTTAGATTATTGTTCATGTTTTTATTTGGACCTACGTAAATTTACAGACAGTGACAAAATAAAATTGTGAAGATTCATGCGTAACAGCAAAATATGTGAAAAATTAGACGGTTCGTTTTTATTTTTTCTGTGATTATTTGTAAATATTTTACCCATGGTTTTGAAAATATTATATCTGCTTACCTAAGTGATTTATTAAGAAACAAAATTATGTACTCGTACATAATAGCAGAAAAATGATCCCGAACTAAGCTGCATATCGTCAATTTTGTGTGAAGAGGTAACGGAAAATCGTTTTTACGATATCAAATACAAAAATTTCAAACCAAAAAACAACCATAATTTGGAGATAAAGAAGTAATCTATTTGTTGCAATTGTTAGTTTAGTTAGATTTAGCTTCATTTCATCGCAAACTCTATCGAAAAATAGCTTATTTTTGTCGGATTTACAAACGCGTCCTTAAGAATCGTATGTTTTTCCCATGTACAAGCTGTTCAGGTTTTGCTATTATTATTACTAGACCTACTTGACAGCTCATCTGATGAAGATTGGGACAGTGGGTTCAATATTCAAGTTGTATTGAGAAATAAATATCGTAATATCTGGGTAGAAGACCACAGCTCGGCCCCCGACCCACCGCGTCTCATCGCATCCCTCACCCGCACTATTATTTCGTTTCTCTTAGTGTTTTTTCTGACTTTATTTCCGAAGGGTCGTAGCCTAGTACTCGTATGTTAGCCTGTAACCTTCCTCAAGAATTGGGCTACCAAATGCAAGAGTTTTGCAAATCCGACTGCCGAGTAGTTCGAGAGAGCAGCGCGTTCAAACAAACAAACTCATCAGCTTTATTATATTAGTATATATGCGTAGATATAAAAGATTTCAAATAATAATTACACAAGTTTACAAAATAAAAAAAAAATAATGTCCTGCCAGTGAATTTAATATCATTTTATTTAGTTGCAATAACTAAACGTAAAACATGTGTTCTTTTTTTATCACGTCAAAGTTATCATCACATTTTATTTTCAAACTACCCACAAGTTGATTTTGAATTTATTATAAAAACTTTAATGCAGTGTAGTGTTCAGTTTAAACATTCGTTTTCTAAATGTGGATAAGATTGTGTAAAGTAAATCCTGACCGTGTTTGTGGACATTCCATAGCGGAATCAAGCGAAAAAAATTACCAACAGTTAGTTACTAATTTATTACATAATTTTCAACGAATGGGTGTCAACATAATTATCTCTGCAAGTTACTTCCTACACTCGCACCTCGATTTCTTTCCTGAAAACCTTGGACACGTCAGTAACGAACACGGAGAGCGTTTTCACCAGGACCTTAAATTGTCTGAGCAAAATTATCAAGGACATTGGGACCAGGCCATGTTAGGTGACCATTGCTGGTCATAAGAGACACAGATATAAATAAATACAAGAAACAAGCCAAGGTAATTCATTTTTGATTTTTAAAATATTTTTGTAATTTAAAAACAATAAATACTTTAGAAACGTGATTTTTAAATATTTTTTTAAAGCTCGGTGCACCTTATTTGTTAAGAAAAAATACTTTTCAAATCAAGGACAAAAACCTTGTAAACTTGTGTTATTAGGTTCTATGGTATAATCAACCAAAATTCCGTAATGGTCATCGACTTTTACCGCTGACTGAACATCATCTTTAGGTAAATCCTAAAGATGATGTTCTGTCAGCGCAGCTAACGCACCATGCAAAATATTGTTGATTATTAACATATCGCCTTATATAGGGTGACTGGTAATTAGTGACCAATACTTAAACACATGATTGTACTCATGATAATAAACAACTTTTACTATGAGACCAAACCTATATTCGCGAAAAAAAAATCAGCTGTCCCATACATTCATGGTCGCATAACTCGTCAAAATGTAGGGAGCAGCAGATTTTTTTTCGCAATTTCTGGTTTGGTCCCTTTAAAAGTTGTTTGTTATCATGAGTACAACCATGTGTTTAAAGGCCGTTTTTTTGATCCGTAGTTAACTCAACCAATGGTTAAACATAGTAAGTAATGGTTGAATTTTGGCTAAATGTGTTTGCCAAAATGCCATTATTACTTACTATTTTTTTAACATGAATACATTCATGTTAAAAAAATATGTTTAGCTTTTCATATATATGTTTAGTTTTACTCTGTTTAACCATTGGTTGAGTTAACTACGGATCAAAAAACCAGTCACTAATTACCAGACAGCCTATACTAGGTGATTTTTTTTACCGTCTTGAAAAAAATAGAGCATAATAGGTGAACAAAAACTAACTAAAAAAAAAAAACTATGTATGCCATAGGCTTCTACTCCGCCTATGGCATACTTAGTATATTTTTTTTTTGTATTTTTTTAAATCTTTTTTTTATTTGTAATCATACGCACTACGCACCCTGCGTAGTGCGGATGATTTGAATTTCGATATTTTATAACGATCTATAAAGTTTTTTCAAAATTTCTGGTTTTATTGTTCTAGTTTACTTCAAATGTAGTGTTTATTGATAGAGCAATTTGGGTCTAAGCTATTGAAAAAACAAAAAAAAAACTAGGTATACCGTAGGCTTCTACTCCATTCGCCTATTGTACCCAATTTTTTTCAAGACGGTAAAAAAAAACATCCAGTATAAGTACTGAAAAGGTCTTTACTGTTTTTTACCAACATGTGTTGGTAAAAAAACAAGGTAATACTAGCATTTTGGCAAACACATTAGCCAAAATTCAAGCATTGGTTATTATGTTTAAACATTGGATGATTTAACTCCGGATCAAAAAATCGGCTCTTAGACTTATTTAGTGATAGTGAAATACAAAATATACCTACTAACACTTCTTCTGAAGTGTTAGTAGGTAGTATTTACTTGTTTTTAACATAAATGAGTTAATATGAATACATTTATGTTAACTCATTCAGCGTTAACCTTTCACATTTAGCTGAAATTCAACCATTAGTTAACTATGTTAACCATTGGTTGAGTTAACTACGTATCAAAAAACCGGCCCTTACGCTTTAAAATAAAGGTTACCCAAAAATCATTGTTTATGTTTTACGCAAATACTCGTATTAGAACATTCTGTTGTTTATCTTAGGGTGAATTCGACCAAACTTTTCTACCTAGTATAAGTCTTACCCTTCGAATGAATTTTGAATTTTTGGCAGTTTCTCCATACAAAAACTGTCTGCCTGCATCTTATGCATTATATTTCATTATAATATCTTGTCTTTAAATGTCTTCAGTATAACCTGAGTCTGGGTGTAATTATCTATATAAGTATGTATTTACAACAAACAAAAGTACAAGTAGTGTTTGTAGTATATCACTTATCTGGTTTAGATGACCGTGTGTGAATAATTTCCCAGGACATATTATTATAATTATATTAACATAACTATTTCGCAAATCGGCCAGTATCTTACGATACTCTAATATGAAATATAATATTATCTTCGGTGTGTGTGACGCCCTTTAAGTGGTTATCGGGCCGAGCCGTGTCGCCGTCGTGCCGCGCCTCAGCTTGCCGATGACGCGTTGATCGGCCTGCTCATGCAGAGATCCCAAACACACTCACTCACTGACTGACTTGTCAACGCCCAGCCTTCGCGCTTCGACCTAGAAAGCTGAAAATTTGCACAGAGTTTCCCTTTTTGATGTAGACAAGAAATAAGGCTACATTCTCGAAATTCACACGAAATATCAATACACAGAGGAACGAAGTCGCTGGCTAAGTGCTAGTCACATGATATACAATAATTAACTGAGTCCAAACTAATTTTACCTAAGTACTATTCATACCGTAAGCTGCTGAATCATAGCTGACACAACACAATATTGGTAGTCATGCAATATAAGATGATAATATTTACTGATAAAATCAACGTAAAATAACGCCAAAGTCATGTTATATTATCAAAAACTTGTGTGCACGATGATATTATATTGAGTCTCATCATGGCTTGTTGTTTGTTAGGCAAAATACCTTGACGTACTCTAAGTGGAAGCAACGCAAAGTGATTCAGCAATATTCCGTTTCACAAAGTACGGTTTGTGTCAAATGACATTAATTTGTTGGTTGTTTGTGACGATTTCTTGAAGTTTATCATCCTTCTGCCCCTACACCAATTTTGTTGGTCACGTCGTTCTTTTTTTTTTTTTAATTTTAGGTAATATCGCAAAAGAGTTACTCCGGTCGGATCCACTGATCTGATCCCTGCTGGTTATTATTATGTTTTAATTCCTGTCTGATCCACTTTAAACTGTGTCATTCCGGTCTGATCCCCTTACTCTTTTTGACAGGTAAGAACAGTCAAGAGAAAAAAAAAGCATCACAGGCAATCAGGCATTTGGTCTTTTAATTTGAACAAACCTTAATAATAAAAAAGATTTTGACCATGCACCTGACATTAGGGACTGCCAAACTGTTGCAGTATTTAAAAGAAGAGTGAAAGAACACTATCTTTCCATTTCGTCATAGTTCTTTATTTTAGTGATATTTATTCTAGGAGTATGCATTCATTTAAGTATTTATTATATGTTTTATTTGCTTAGTGAATTGTTTTTTTTAGATTTTATCTTTTTTTTATTTTTTCTTTTATTCTTACACATGGTGTCTACATCTCCTTTTATCCTCTGTCCTATCGCAGGTATGCTGGAAGAAATTTCTTTAGAAACAAGCATCACCTTTGTACGTAATTTTCTGTTCCTTTATTATTGTCTGTTTATTTGTTTATACTTAAATGGTTATATAAAAAAAAATAGTTAATCAGTAATTAAAACATAATACGGTTTCTAACACCGACTGTACGCTTATGTATACACGCAAATCTGGTGTGTGTAACACCACTACGAATGACACGCTAACAAACGATAATGAAGTGATTAATCACACTAGCTTGCTTGCAAACTCAGTTTGCTACTAAGCCTACAATGGCAGATGTTCTAAAGGCAAGTTCTGATAACGACTGGCAAGTGGTATCTAGTAAAAAGAAGCGTGTTTATAATAAGTTTGTCAGCTACACAGGCACGGATAAAACTAATTTGAACTATAATTTTAAAACAGCAGTGGCGATTGTTATTATTATTATTTTTTGACATTTCTCAGGAACCTGGGTCCCGGACCTTTGGAAAGCGTACGAGGAGCTGAAGCCAACTCGCAGAGGCCAATTAGATAATTTTAAATGATGAGGAGGCACCAACCGACGATACCTGTATGCACTAGTATGCAAGTGCAGGACTATTGTTGTACGTGGAATCAAAACTATATTGGGCTATGGGTCTGGGTGGCTAAAGTGGATTGGGTAACTTGAACTATGTCCACTGCCTCTCCATTATACACGGATAAAATGGCAGGGTGTGACTTGCACACTCAATAATGGGCCCCCGGAAACAGCCGCTAGCACATAGTGACGTAGCGACAAGGGGGCAATACTTCCTGAGGTGCTTGAGGAGTGGAGAGGTATCCCACGGCTATGAGGACAATCCCGGAAGTACGGTCAAGATCCCTACCCGCACCTCACTGGAATACTTCCTTCCTGCGAGCACGTTTGCTCTTGCGAATCTCCACTCAAGCCGGTCAATAAAGGCAAGAAAGAGGTGGGTGCTCTGTTCCTCGTCAGTGTTCACTCCAGCCGGCCAATAAAGGCAAGCCAAAGATGAGGACAAGATTTCTCCCGGGAGATAGGGTCCGTGGGGTGGCTCCTGCCCAACAGCTAGCCACATGCTGCCCTGCGGGTTTCTGTATCTCTCTTGGTCTGGCTCCTCATACTAGATCCGTTCCGGCAAAGTAAACTCTAACGGCGCAGACCTAAAGATCGGTGCGCGCAAGCTCCACCACGACGACAACGTAAAGATACAGCGATGGGGTTATTATTATTATAATAAACAGCAGGGGATCAGATCAGGGGATCCGACCGGAATAACTCGCGCAACAGCCCGCCAACTCGGAGTTCACTTCATTTTCAGTCAAATTATATTCTATCTATCAGCACAATTTTGTCTACCTCTTTTCTTACAGTCATTATCTAGCTTTTTCCCAACTATATTGAGGTCGGCTTCCATTCTAACTGGATGTAGCTAAGTACCAGTATTTCACAAGGAGCGACTGCCTATCTGACCTCCACAACCCAGTTACTGGGTAATACGTACCCTTGGTAAGATTGGTTGTCAGACTTTCGGGCTTCTGACGACCCATAACGACTGCCAAAGATCCACGAATGACAGCCGGGACCAACGGCTTAACGTGCTTTCCGAGGCACGGAGGAGTCAAAGATCCCGTCTACGGACCAACCCCGGCAAGCGCAGCTTAACCTGATGGATCGACCCGTGCGGCTGTTATTACTTAGCCACGAGCTCCTCTAACAGGTACTACGTATAATAGGTACAGTTTTTTAAATAAAATATACAGAATATACCTATGTTATAAGTTTTTAAAGATGAATTATAAGTTACCCACAATAAATGTACACACATAACAAAACTTAAAGCCTTAAAATAACATTTTTTCTTTATGTTGCATAAATTCTTGTAAAGAATAAAAAAAAAACAATTTTCTGTCAACCATCTACGCAATTTAAAATTAAAATATTTAAATGGGAGCTTAGTATAAAACAATGGAGTTTAGTATAAAACATATAGAGTTGTCATATCAAGGTCTATGAAAAACAGTTTTAGTTCTAATAATACTTTTTATTTAGAAAAGACGGCAATTCGATTTAGCACAGACGTTGTTTTATTCTGAGCGCACACACGTTATCGCCACTAACATCTCTCGTTTATAATTCGTAAATTAGTAGCTCGGTGGGGATTATCGTGTATGCATTAAATGGGTGTCTAGTCCGGGTTCCGTAATCATTCTGAACAGAAGTAAGATAGATGTTTATTACCTAAGTATGTAGTTCCTACCTACCAATCTCATCTTTCCGCCTCGTTTGATTGTAAAATACAGAATCGCATCTTATCAGTACGTCTGCCTAGTACAGATGCTGCTGTCAGTAGATTGAATTTCAGCTTTCATTTTAATTTAATTATTGTTTTTCGAATATAATTTATATTATAATTCTTACATATATACTTATATAGAAACAAGGATACGTGCACTCCCTTTGAAAATAAAATAACAGAATAGATATGGATGGCATGCTCAGGTAAGATGACAGAGTATGTTAAACTATACGCGCAAAAACTGCCTAGATGACGTTTATATGTCGGCTTACAGATGGCGTCACCATTCAAAACTTTACTGGTCGCCCGCTTGCGTTGTTTGGAGTGCAATGTTTTCACTGAAAGTGTTTCTGCCGATAAATTTGTATCAGGTAAGTTTTTTGCTGTATAGGTATATATCAAAGAATGACTTAAGTTACCTCAAAGTTTTAAGCTTGTCACAAAAGGCGGCAAATATTGTTTACCTCGTAGGGTAAGATGACATAGCAGCCGTCGGCTTAAGATAAAATAGTATGTCCAAGTCCAAAATAAAAAAAAAGAGAAGGAAAATCGCTAGAGCGTTTGAGTTCGAAAGCAAGTGAAGCGTATTTTCCTTCAGGATGACTCAGATGCTGAACCTGTGGAAGATTTTACTCAGGACGTTGTTGATGATGATGACTCCAATGCTGCATGTCTTTATTGCAACGAATTATATAGCAAATCGAAGCCAGGAGAGCATTGGGTATGTTGTCAGTTATGTAAGAGATGGTGCCACTAAGCTCCGCCACTAAGCACCGATTAGGTATGGCAACTAAGACAGACGTGTGTCACTTACTCAATTGGATATTATGACTGGTGTTTTTGTTATTTTATTTCACTGTCATTTTCTTTAGCTTCAAAGTAATTTTGTGTGCTTCGTAAATAAACGTTTATAATGTGTACACTAAGATTTATTTTTATCACCTTTGAATAATCTAATATTCGCCTTCAAACAAAAAGTATGTCATTTCAAGCACAATTCCGCTACCTACTATAAAACTTTAAACTGTATTAAGTATTATGATATATTTTCAATAAACGTTTTAATATCATCATTTACGACAACGCATCCCTAAAATACATCATCAATAAGCCTACGCGGAGATCCACTAGTATATTGACCGTATTACAATCACGCGCAGCATTCTAACGAACGCAGTCGGTTTGGTCACTTCGCGCTGTATTGACCGATTTTAGAGCGTGAAAAACAAATTTAAATATCGAGTTTTAAGAATATTATGTGTGAAAAGAAAATATCATCTTAAATATTTTTTTGAACAGAATTAATTTAAAATATATTAAGTTTTTTAAAGTGATACTAAAATACTGAGATTTTAAAACCAATTATTAAGCTTTGAAAAACTCTAAGAAATTTCTTCGTATAATTTCCAGAAAATGGAAAAACTAAAGTGGCTATTGTTTGGTCTACTACTAAGTTTATCTTTATGTGATGCATCCAAGATCTTGGCTGTCTTTCCAGTTCCAAGTCCCAGCCATGGTATACTTGGAGACAATATGGTTAAACACCTTCTTGATGCAGGACACGAAGTAAGTATCTTAGAACCAATGTTTATCTGTTTTAGTATCATAGAACCAAATTTTTGTCTCGAAAAAAACTTTTTTTTTTATTATCTATAAACGTATTTTGGCGTTGTTTTTGTAAAGGTACGAATAGGTTTGATGGCATACCTTACCTAAACACCTGGCTTTATTTTACTGTTTTTAGGTTTCCGTACCTCAAAAGGAAAAAATGGACCTTTATAGGATCACTTCATGGTCCGTCAGACTATCAAGAACATTTTTCTCAGGAACGCGTGGAGGTATCAAGTTGAAATGAATATCAAATACGTAGGTCTACAAGCCCTTCTAAAAAGTTCTAAAAAATTCAAGCTTCTGAGTCTATAAATAAATACGTTTATTTATGCGACATATTTTGATAAACGCAATTCGCAACGAAATCAAAATCTACAGGGTATTTCCGCGTTGACCTAGAATCATGAAATTTAGCAAGAAACATGGTACCACTACTTATGGAACCGCACAAGTAAAGGAAAAAGTCCGAAAATCATTAATTTGTAGATTCATTCATGACACATAACATAATTTTTTTGCATGCGATGCAATTACAAACTTACATTTTCAGTTAGAAAATTGACCGTGACGTACATATATCGATGTATGGTGAGCATGTTTTTCAACTACAATGTTAAGTTTGTTTTTGGGATAACTTCATCCCAGCTACGGAACCCTTCATTGTGCATGGTCCGACACGCACTAAGCCGGTATTTTATTATAAACTCCAAAGGTCAACCTTTGGAGTTTATAATAAAATACTGGTGTAAGTGCTTGTCGTTATTATTGTCTTTCTATTCTAACACGAACAGGTTCGAGTGTTAGAATAGAAAAACAATAATCATAGATAATATAATAACAATACGCAATAGAAAATCTATAGAAAACAGCTTGTTCAAATATCACGTCTCCATAACACTTATGTCATAATTACATACGGTATGTACCTACTTATGTGCCGTATTTAGTAACTAGGTACTTAATAAATATGTAACAAAAGTAGTTTGTTATGTAAATAAAGTAAAACTGATAAAGTGTCGCGACGGTCAAAATGTTGCACCTTCTATGTTTCCGTACGTTCGAATGATAAAACGGAACCCAGATAGGATCATTCGTGTGTCTGTCTGTCTGTCCGTCTATCACAGCCTCTCCGCTGCTCCGAATCTACTACTAACACGAACGTGTAACATAAATAAATTAATTTTGAATATGGGGTTCACTTTTGGGGGGAAAATTAGAAAATAAAAATTTGCAAACGGTACCGTGTGACATATCAAATAAAAGGGCTTGTTATGAGGATATCATTTTTTTTTTTGTATAATTTTATAGTAAATAGTTTAAAAGTTATTTTTATAAAATTATGAAAATTTTAAAAACCACTGAGTCTAAAATATTGAAAACAAACCAGAGAATAATAGTAGAATTATTCTGAGGTTTATTTAAAAAAAAATAGGCTTCTATTCTGTTATTCTATTTGTTTTATAGATTACAGAAAAATTTATATGAATCCTATGGTCTTAAAATAACATGGTAAATCACTTAATATTGAGCGTACAATCCAATGAGGAAACCAAATGGGTCGCTGGCTCACTCTGCAAGTGAGAAAGCAAATTTATTTGCATCTCTCTTTGCAAGCAATTCACTTCTGGTCGCTGGCTCGAAGCAACTACCTACTGTGACTCTTGTACCTCATTGTGACTCCTCGATGCCGGAGATCGCAGTTCACATTAAAGAGGTCCGAAGAGTATTGTGCAGTCTAGACGTGAACAAGGCCAGCGGGCCTGACGGCATTCCAGCGAGAGTGTTGAGGCAGTGTGCGCCTGAACTGCCTCCTGTGTCGACACGTTTGTTCCGCCTCTCTCTTGGAAAAAGAACGGTGCCGAAATCCTGGAAGCTTGCAAATGTACAACCAGTGCCCAAAAAGGGCGACCGTGCAGACCCTGCCTATTACCGGCCGATCGCTATTACCTCCATTCTGTGCAAGATTATGGAAAGGGTAAAACAGTAAATTGCTGACCTACCTTGAGGACAATGATCTCCTCTGTGACCGTCAATATGGCTTTCGCTGGGGATAGTCAACTGGCGATCTTCTTGTGTATGTCACGCACTGCTGTGGCGAAGCCATCGAGAAACACGGCGAAGCAATTGCTGTATCGCTTGACATCTCGAAGGCCTTTGACAGGATCTGGTAAGCTGCTCTGCTCAGCAAGCTGTCTGCTTAGGCATCCTAGCTGATTTTTGTAGCTGGATATCAGATTTCCTTAGTGAACCGTCGATCAGAGTAGTCGTTGACGGCTGCTCCTCTGACCTTATGGCTATTGATGCTGAGTTCCTCAGGGGTCTGTTCTCTCTGCAACTTTTTACCTGCTGCATATCTATGACCTGCTTCAGCCTGGTATCCTTGGGTACGCAGATAGAGCGGACAGATTTGATCTTAAGCCTTGTCTCCCAGTGGGGTGATGATAATCTGGTCTCTTTTAACGCTACTAAAACACAGGCGTGTCTTTTTATCGCTAAAAGGAGTCGTTTAGCTCAAACTCCTACATTTCGGGGTACATCTGTTCCTGTAACTGATCGGCTTGAGCTCCTAGGCATGGAGTTGACATCTGATCTCAACTTTGTCGTCACCATCGAGTTCAAAGCCCAAACTGCGACCAATAAACTGGGCATCCTAAATAGGGTGAAGCGATACTTCACGCCTGAACAGCTTTTAACCCTTTACAAAGCGCAAGTCCGATCCTGCATGGAGTATTGCAGCCACCTTTGGGATGAATCAGCTAAGTACCAACTAGCCGCGCTTGACTTGGTGGAACACAGAGCTAAGAGGCACATTGGCGACGTAAAACTGGTGGATGCCAAGCTTAACAGCTTGGCTCATCGCCGCAAGGTTACCTGCTTGTCGGTCTTCTACAGATTGTACTTCGGTGAGTGTGCCCAAGAACTCCACGACCGGATTCCACCGGCCCCCTTCTACCATCGGACATCTAGACGCACTGCCAGTAACCATCCTTACCTAGTTTCTATTCCACCAATTCGCACTAAGCGTTTCCAAATGTCATTTATAATGCGCACAGCAAAAGAGTGGAACTCACTACCTGCATCTGTGTTTCCGAGCGCATACAACCCTAATCTCTTCAAGTGAGAGTGAACAGGCTTCTTCTGGATAAGTTCACTCCATCGTCGACTTAGTCTCTGTCACCTCTGACCTAGACTAGAGTCAAGAGCAAACCCACCTCAAACATAAAAAAATAAAATTGCAGTTGGAATGTATGGGGAAACATGTTTTTCAACTACAATGTTAAGTTTATTCTTGGGGTAAATAATTCATCCCAACTACAGATGCCTTCATTGTGCGTGGTCCGAAATGCACTGGCAGGATTTTTTCGGCCTAGCTCTCATTCACTAAGTGTGCAGAATATAACGTGAGAACTTCGTTCCAATCGTAATCAATAAATTTTATCGCCTCTCTCGTTTTCTGTGCTAGGTATAAATAAATTATTATCACTTGTAACCCAAATAACTAAAGGTGTATGCATATAATATGTACGTGATCATTTTATAGTGACATATTAAAAGTTATGGACTTCATATTAATTACCATTCACAATTGGGTACTATCAATTCTGATAAGTTTGTAGTTACTTTGCGTTCATGTTCATATTCGTATGAAAAGCTTGCTCACATTTATTTATACGAATATGAACATTACACGCTGAATAAAGTATCGTATATGTATACGTTCGTACGAAAAGCTTACTGTAGGTACTTATAAAATGAAAGCTATGTGCGGTCTACAAATCTTTCTCTTAGCTTGGATAACTAATGAATACCTACTTATTTGTTTATAAAATTAATTTGACGATTCTCTGCCTCCAAGTCACAAAATATAGCCCAAATACACTGTGTTATTTGTATTTCAATCTAATAACTACCTTGAAGCTTTTGTTTTCTTTGATATAAAATATAAACAAAAGATCTCCTCAAAATCATCACTCTTATCCCTAAAAACCTTGATTTAATTATTAACCAAATCAATAACATGAACTACACTTACACTACACTTGAGTGCCGACTGAAGAAGAAGTTACTTTGAAGAAGTTACAAAACTTACTTGTACAATAGTTTCTAGGGCCGAAACAAATAATTTGATTTCGAGAGCATGAAAAAAATACATAATTATGATCACCGCTAATTAACATCAACTCCGGCTTATATCATCAAATATTCGAGACGATATCAAATAAATGACAAGCCTTATGTTGGGTCACCAGACTGATAATGTTAAAGTCGATTAGGACAGCTGTTGTGCTATCACTGATAACACATTGATTTATATGACTTTGATTGGTTACCTAGGTACTTGGAAAATGTTTTAACCTACATACACACATAAACTCACGCCTTCTTCACATGGGGGTAGGCAGAAACAAAAGAACGCCACCTACTACGATCCTCACCTCGCTCCTTTCCTTCCCTTTCCCTTTCCTTTTACTTCGCTCCTGACCTTTCTGAAGAACATTTCCAATAAGATCACTATGTGTCCTTCTAGGGTAGGGCTTTCCCTCCTAGCGTTTTCGGCGGTTCATTTGCCTTGTTTTGACCTAATATTAATTTATTTACAGGTGACGTACATAACGCCTTTCGTCAAAAAGCAGCCAAATCATCCGAAACTACGGATACTAGATGTCACAGAAAACAAAAATTATTTTAGCGGTAAGTGGGTAGATGTGCATTAGATTCTTGGGTCTTGTTGGATGACTTGGGTCATGTTGTCACCAGTGACCTACGTGATGATGGGGACATAGAACGCGAGCGCAGGGCGTTGGCGGTGAGGAGCAATATGCTCGCCCGTAGGTTTGCTCGCTGCACGGCAGACGTCAAAGTCAGTTTATTTAAAGCATTCTGTCAGTCCTTCTACACGAGCGGCGTATGGGTGTCATATACGAGCCGAGCCTACAACGTCCTGCTCGTGCAATACAACAATGCCTTCAGGATGCTGTTGCGGTTGCCGCGACGTTGCAGTGCGTCGGGAATGTTTGCTGAAGCATGTACGGATGGCTTTCACGCCATCATGCGTAAGAAAGCGGCTTCCCTACTGCAACGTTTGCGTAGCACTTGGAACGGCATCCTGAAAATGATTGTTAGCAGAATGGACTGCCCCATCCAAAGGCACTGGGTAGAATTAGGTATAGGTTTATGTTAAATAGAATTAAGTACTAACAACAATAACATAGCATGTAAGCACAGTTTGTTACTAACCACTAACTACGTATGGACTGCTTAGGTCTGAAATAAAGATATTTTATTTTTATTTTTTTTTATTTATTAGAACTGGAACTAAACTACTAGAATTTGATTGTACGCTTTTATAAGTTGTAACGTGACGATATTATCGTGACAATCGCCACGTCCATTTATATAACGTCATCGTGACGGAAATTTAAAATTGTTGTTATGTGCTTTAAATTGTGTGTTGTTGTGTTTAAAATTTTCGTCGCTAGAATTGTCCCACGGCTCCGCTCGCGTTAATTTAGAATTTGACAATACATTCACACTACTAAATACACGAAACTTTATCAGTGTGTTAGTAACTTAAAATTTTAAAAAATGACCGGTTGTTATATCACCATGAATTAATTCTAATTGACATTTTAGATATAATACAATCATGATTCGAAAGAGACGTGGCGCCATCTATTAACAAAAGAAAGTTATTGTTGTTTTCCTCGGGAACAGTACTTTTTTTCGGGATGAAAGGTAGCCTACGTCCGTTTCTTTACACCTGACAACGTATATGCAAAATTTCAGGATGATTGGTTTAGTGGTTTAAGCGTGAAAAGGTAACAAACAAACAAACTTACTTTCGCATTTGTAATATTAAATTAGGATTTTACTTCTATAAGTAATCGCGATGCCGTGCCGTGGACGTCGACGATAATATCGTTACATTAGAAATTATAAAAGCGCACATAGCTAGTAGATGATTTTTGTGAGATTTGGTGTGTAAATAAAATAGCAGAGTTTATGTCAATTTAGATTATAGATGGTTATTTTTTTTTTATTCTAATGGATAATTCTGTAAAAACATATTGTTACGGTCGCGAATCATATAATACTTTAATCAACATACAACCTAATACTGCCTTGCATATTGCAAAAAACGTAAGAAAATTTGAATTTCACGGGCTTCGCTGGCGCTTCCTCCTTAAATCGGCCCAAATAAGACTGAGACATCGGTGTAGGTACATAGGTAAGTATCTCCATTTAAAAAAACTTGCTGATAGAAAAACGTTTTTTCCGATGCCGGTTATAATATCAAAATCAAAAGTCATTTATTCAAACTAGGCTGAGAACCAGCACTTTTCGAACGTCAAAATTACATAACCCGTCCACGCCCACCCTTCACCACTTCCTAGTGCTTTAGCTGAGGAGAAGAAGTGGCGCAACAAACTCCTGTCAACACAGAAACAGCTATCTGTTCAGTTAAAAAAATATATATATATTCTATACAACACTGCGCAAAATAATATATCTAAGTACATTCCGCAACACAAACATTAAATGTAATTTAATTATTTGCTATAAGTCTGCTAGCACACGCCGATATACCAAAAAAAAGAAGAAATGAAAAAAAATCGAACAATCGTAATCTATAATCAAGCAGAAACAAAAATACAAAACTAAAAACGTAAGCAAAACTTTATACTTAAATAAAAGCTTCCAGTAATAAAAGGCGTGCCCACTTACATATAGCCGTACATGTAGTCGTAACTCGAAGTCACAAATGATAAACTAGGATCACCGAAGTAAAATAAACAACGAGTTAAATTACTAATAACAAAACAAAACCAAGGTCAGCAAGACGATCAGTCACCACAAGCAGCACCCGTTCACCAGCATAACGTAAAGATCAGCCATTACACCCCTCGCCATATTTGAGGGAAGGAGGCAACCCGACCCCCGACGCTACCGCAAGCAGTGACATCTAAGGGAGCATGACGAACTTGCTGCCGGTTGCTCAGTCAAGAATAATTATGATCAACTAGCTCTTGCCTGCGGCTTCGCCCGCGTGGTTGTCGAAAAATATCCCACGGGAACGCACTACCGGGATCAAAAGTATCCTATGTCCTAATCCAGGTCATAGTCTACCCATGTACCAAATTTTATTCAAATCCGTTCAGCGGTTTTAGCGTGAAAGCGTGACAAACAAACTCACTTTCGCATTTATAGTATTATAAAAAACCAGTCTATCGAAAATCTACTCACAAATGTATTAGGTACCTACTTAAAAAAAACTCTTAACACACTACTAATGTTTCTCGATTAATATAATTCAATCTAGATTCGAAAGACACGTGGCGTCATCTATAAGAACGTTATTCTTGTATTTCTCAGGAACAGTACTTTTTTCGGGATAAAAGGTACCCTATGTCAGTTTCTCAACGACAACATATATGCAAAATTTCAGGATGATCAGTTCAGTAGTTTAGGCGAGAAAAAGTAACAAACAAACTTACTTTCGCATTTATAATATTAGTTAGGATTGAGGATTGATAGAGGTCACTAGCTAACCACATATCAATATCACTCATAAAAAAAAACATAGTAATGAGTAGATTATGTCAATGATAAATCAAAATAAAATTAAAATAAATTGACCTTTACAGTCAAAGAAAATAAATAATTATATGAACTCATATAACCTGTCAGTAGGTAAGCTAATTCTGGATAAAGAACATAGTTAAACATTGCCTTAAGTTAAACACAGAGACCAACTATTCTTATCGTTCAAGTAATCGTTCATAGAATAGTATGCCTTTGAACAAAGGTTAGATTTTACTTTAGCTTTAAACGCATTGTAGGGCAAATCTAGCAAAGAAGAGGGTAGCATGTTATAAAAGGATATACGAAGCCCAACAAATGAGTTATGAACCTTATGAAGCCGGTGAAATGGAGCACGTAATTTGTCCTTATTTCTGGTGTTAACATTGTGAATATCACTGTTTTTAGTGTATAAATGTATATTTTGTCTAATATATAAGATGTTGGCGAAGATGTATTGTGATGCCACCGTGAGAATACCAATATGTTTAAAAAAATCTCTCAGAGAAACACTGGCACCGAGCTGGTAAATTGCTCGAACAGCTCATTTTGGAAGAACAAATATATTTTCAATGACAGCGGCTTTGCGATCGATTATTATTTATATCAATTTCGAATGTGTGGTAAACGTTTGTATTTCAATAAATAAGGTAATTTGTTGTTGTTTGTTAATTTTCCGCGCAGGCACTTGGTAGTATTAAACTTGTAAATTATTTCTGGTATAGGTATTACCACGTAAGCGACAATAGCTTCATAAAACAAATTAATATAAGGGTGCGTCCACATCTGGCGAATGTGCCGCGAATGTGCAGCTTGCGAGCCGTTTGCGAGCTGCACGCGTGCAGTCACGGCAATGGTTTGGTTCGCTCTTTAGCGCAACTCATGCAAGGCTCGTAAAAGGCGTGCGCGCGGCGCGCGATCTGCGCGCACTCAATTCTCGCACTTACAGTTCCGTTGACTGGCTCACAATACTTATATGTTTCAATTAAGCGTAAACAATTCTCCTCCGTCCACTCCATGACAACAGTTGTCATGGAGTGGACGGAGGAGAATTGTTTACGCTTAATTGAAACATATAAGTATTGTGAGCCAGTCAACGGAACTGTAAGTGCGAGAACACGTACTTAGCCTCCAGTAATCAGAAACGAACTGAGCGGATAAGTTATGTTTGTTCTGCGGAAGGAAGACGCGAGCCGCTAGCGCGCCGCCGCGCCGCCCGCGCGCTGATCGCGTACGGCGCTTAGGTCGCGCGCGAACTGCGCGCGGGCGGCGCAGGAACGGCGCACGAACAAAAATGCACGCGCGCAGCTCGCGGGCAGCTCGCAAACGGCTCGGGAGCTGCACATTCGCGGCACATTCGCCAGATGTGGACGCACCCTAATATAGCCTGTAGTTCGTTCGCAATACGTATTGTTAGCGCGCTGTGTACGAAGCCTATTCTCAGAAACTGCCAGAGTGCATACAGGATGTTCGATTTTGTTGTTTTGTTTTTGACTATTCCGGTGTATTAAAAAGAACCTGTCATACAAACCTAGTCCTAACAATTACAAACAACAAAGAAGTTTTAGACAAATAGGTGCAGCCGTTCTGAAGTGATGCGCTTACATACATTCGGCAATTGACTTTTATTTATATAGATTAAAGACACTTTTGCTGTCTGTCTGTGTGGCCGCATTGTTCTTCCAAGCTACGAAACGCATTTTGATGAGGTTTTCACCATCATTTAGAGAATTTATTCCAGATGGTTTGTCTATAATACATTAATATTATAATATACAGTATGTTAACCAACAGAGGGCGTTCCCGTTAACCCGCAATAGTATAGCATCCATACATGCTAAAAAAAATATTACCATTCGAAAACAAAATGGTTTTTATTTTTTTTAATATTAAAATATTCACTAAAAATGTTAAATTGATACGTAAAAGAAACACTCTGTGCACGCGTACTTGAAGGACGGAAACATCGCAATTTAGTTTTTATTTTTAGTGAATATTTTTATATTTTTTTGAATATTTTTAGCATTTTTAGTGAATATTTTAATATTAAAAAAAAATAAAAACCATTTTGTTTTCGAATGGTAATATTTTTTTAGCATGTATGGATGCTATACTATTGCGGGTTAACGGGAACGCCCTCTGTTGGTTAACATACTGTATATTATTGTCTATAATACATTTATATATTAAACTTACATCATTATATTGGGTTGGGGAAAAAGTCTTTTCGCATTATAGTATGTATGAACTTGTAATAAAATCTCTTTGGCTATACTATTTGTATCTGGCTGGTTTTGGTATCATTGAAAGTTTAAATTTTAAAGAACATAATTCCAAATTCAAATTAGGAAAATGTGTGATTTTCATTTGTTTTTCGTACCGTCAAGATGAGTGAATCTAATGAAGAAATTCGATACATTTTAAAATTTTACTACAAAAAAGGTAAAAATGCAACGCAAGCCGCGAAAAAAAATCGCGATGTTTATGGACCTAGTGTAGTGTCTGTGAGAGTAGCACAAATTTGGTTTAAGCGTTTTCAATCCGGAAATTTTGATGTCAAAGATGCACGTCGCTCTGGTCGCCCTATTACGGATAAAATGGATGCCATTTTTGAAAAAGTGGAGCAAAATCGGCATATCAGTAGTTACGACGTAGCTGAAGAACTGGAAGTTGACCACAAAACAGTTTTGGCGCATTTGAAAAAAATTGGGTACACAAAAAAGCTCGACATTTGGGTACCTCACGAGCTCACTGAAAGAAACCTAATGAACCGTGTACTCATTTGTGATTCTTTATTATGACGTAATGAAACCGAACCATTTTTGAAGAAGCTGATAACTGGTGATGAAAAGTGGATCACGTATGACAAGAACGTGCGAAAAAGGTCGTGGTCAAAGGCCGGTCAGGCTTCACAGACTGTGGCGAAACCCGGGTTAACTCGCAACAAGGTGATGCTGTGTGTGTGGTGGGATTGGAAGGGCATTATTCATTATGAGCTGTTACCACCAGGCAGGACCATCGATTCTGAACTCTACTGCGAACAACTGATGAGATTAAAGCGAGAAGTTGAGAGAAAGGGGCCGGAATTAATCAACAGAAGGGGTGTGGTTTTTCATCATGATAACGCTAGACCTCACACATCTTTAGCCACTCAGCAAAAATTAAGAGAGTTTCGCTGGGAGGTGTTAATGCATCCGCCGTATAGTCCTGACCTTGCACCTTCAGATTTCCACCTGTTTCGGTCTCTTCAGAATTCTTTAGGCAGTGTCAGGTTAACATCACGAGAGGACTGCCAAAACCACTTGTCGCGGTATTTTGACCAGAAGTCCCAAAATTTCTATAGCAATGGGATCATGTCCCTACCTACAAGATGGCAAAAAGTTCTCGAACAAAATGGTACCTACATACTTTAGTTAAATGTAAATAAACTATATTAAAAAATGTTTTGAATTTTCTTAAAAAATGCGAAGAAACTTTTTCCTCAACCTATTATTAAAGAAATAATGAAGTTTGGTCAAGTCGTAAAAACCGTACGAGTCTAAGATAATGGTATTAATTTCACAATTATGTAAAGAGAAGTATGTTCGGGGTTGGGTTAAGATAGAGATAAAGGATGAGATAAGAGATGAAAGTCAGTTTAAGGTTAATAAATTCACTGTATTGTCTGATTCCACAATTATAAGATTAAGATTAATCTATACTAGGATGAATGGTGGACGATATGGGATTATGAGTCACGCGCACGGTATGTCGCCGAATTACGTACTGAACTATTGCGGTGTAAGTGCAATAATATAAATGATGGAAACATACTGATCGGGTGGCGCAATAATGATGACCCAGGTAAACGTACTGTACGGTGTTGACCCGTACAAAGTACGTATTCCAACAAAGACACTCCTCCTGAAATAGATGCAAGGTCGTCTGAAGCGTTAATTCACTATCAATTGTTTATTATCAGCATCAACGACGTGATATTCTAAAAATATCTACGACAGTTTTACAAAATGAATCAATGCTTTAACTACGCAGCTGTTAAAGCTATGTATTAGAGCAGTGTTAATTATTTTAAAAAATTGCACTGCTAATCTTGGTCTACAGCTGGACACAGATATTATAAGGCAACTGAATTAATACATCTCATTATTGAAACACAAAAGTTTTTATGAAATAACAGTGCTGAGCTCTGCCAGAAAGTAGTCCACAGCTGGACATAGGCGTCTCTCACACACCATGTTATTTGATCCGTTCCTTTTTACCCAGCCACTGCCACTCTGAGAAGAACGTCGCTCCACATATCCTATAACTAATGTGTCAGTTACTAATGAACAAATATTTTCTACAGATAGAATGTTGGACGTGCAAAAGATCATGAATGGAGAGCTGGAATTACAAGATGCCGACTTTTTGTTCGACATGTTCTGTACCACCGCTTCATTAACGCTGGCCAACGAAAATGTACAGAATTTTTTAAAAGACCGCACAAACAAATTTGATGTCATCATTGGAGAATATATGTTCACCGATTTGTATTCTTCGTAAGTAACATTTAGATTCCATATAGAGTTTAAAATAGCCAAATTCTTTATTTCATACTAGCACATATATTTCTCATTTATATATCATTAATATATTTCATATTTTATTTTCTTGGGTGCGTGAGGCCAGCCGAAGGGAACCCCTCCATAGAAAGATGTGATCTTTGACAAGAACTGCTTAAACCTCCTGATTTATTTTTCTTTTTCTCCTGATTTCTAATCGAGCCTCCCATTCTGGCACAAGTCACCGTGGCCTACTTGGAAAACCTTAAATAGACTTCGTACTCGAGTAATCCGCAGCAAGGACAACCTCCACAAGTGTAGGTGTTTATGCGGCATCTTTCTACAGACAATGGCTCACCTCCCATGTTGCACCGCATGCACACGTGAGGAGTTATTTTAGCCAGCGATACGGTAACAAGAAAAAGCACACACAAGAACGAGAAATATATTTAAAACCACAAAAAAATTAAACAATTGCAGATGAAAGAATATTTATGACACAAACGTAGAACAAGCATGCAACGCATTCAATGTATACGCAATTTCAATGCTTATTCAAAAAACCTGTCCGATAAAGACGAGCGTACAATAATGATATTTGCATAACTAACAATCTAGTAAAAATAACTCGGACTAATCTTGAATAGACGTACAGCAAATAGCAAATAATTGCTTGAAGCCAAAAGTAACTAATAGCCTATTAGTAATATGTAGTATAAAATATTATGCTCCAATAATTTTATCATAAGAAGAAGCAAACTAATTCCTAAATAAAAGGCCAAATCGACACAGAACTAATCTTGATTGTCTGACTCCTTCAAATAAGACTAAAGAGATTGGAAACTTCACCATACCAATACCATTTTTTTATGACCACACATACAACAATTTAGCTTTAAAGTAAATTATGCATTTTTTTTTTTGCATTTTTGCGTACTAAGCTTTATTTTGATGATAATAGTAAATAGTTTAATATAAACCAAAAAGAAAAAGGTTCTAAATCCTCGAATCTTTTCTTTCATCACATGTAATGAAAACCGATGCATAAGGCCTTCGATAGCACGCATCCCGAAGATCAGAACTCTAGAACCCGTTACCAGAAATTTAACTAGAGCGTGTATATAATTCCAGATTGCCAGCAGTACTTCAATGTCCGTTCATCTGGTTCTCAACCATCGAGCCGCACTGGATGGTTCTAAACCTGGTGCACGGTCCTCTGAACCCGGCTTACAACAGTGACTATCTGCAAGCACGAGTGCCACCGTACTCCTTCAAAGGCAGAGTTGTGGAGCTGTGGACGCAATTGAAAGGACTTTATCAACATAATACGTGAGTATTCTTATGGCAGTCTGAAGTCCGAAAGTCTGAAAACCAGTCTTAACATGGAGTATCATATTAGGTTACTAAAATTCTGCAATCTTAAAAGTGTGCCATTGTAAATTCGGGCATATAAACATTCGGCCAAACAATAATTATATTAAATAATTTTTATACCTTCAAAATATTCGTTTAAAGAAGGTTATGCCAAATAAATTGCGGAGCATTAAGATTGTGCCAGATAGAGGGAACCCGTATTCTTATGGTATTTGTCAAGACAGTCTCCTCTATGTTCACTTTAATGGAACAAAGCTAATCTTTATTGGCGATGGATTGGAAGAGTTAATATTTCCTTATAATAATTAATAGATTTCTTCTTAGCGTGTATATCACATAACTTTTTTCTCATATTTTTGTTTCATAGAATAATCCTATCATAGAATAACAAATCAATTATTCTTTATCCTTATATTGTCTATTTAATATAAAACTTACTATATATATTAGGTCTTTACCTATGAAATTGCGGTTTAGTATGCAAGAAATTTAAACTCATTTTTATATAAATATGATTTATTTCTATCAATCAAAATATGCACCCATGCTATCGATGCATCTCTGCCAGCGCAGTGGTAATTTTTCAATGCCTTTCTTGAAGAAGTCAGTTGTACGGGAGCCAACAAACTCTTCAAAGGCATTTTGCACTGCCTCTCGGGTATTGAATTTTTTCCCTGCTAAGGGGTTGTACAAATTTTGGAAAAAGTAGAAGTCTGTCGGCGCAAGGTCTGGTGAGTACGGTGGATGAAGCAAAACTTCCAACCCTAGCTAATGAAGCTTACAGACCGTCTGTTGTGCCATATGAGGTCGAGCGTTGTCGTGTACGAGCAGCGGGAACAAGGCTGGCCGGAGATTTGTGAGCTGAAGCTCACACAATAATGATGAATCATTATTGTGTGCAGTTCCTCACAGTACACATCCGCAGTAATGCTGGTACCATTTGATAAGAAGCTGTGATGAATTATACCAGCACTAGACCACCAAACAGTGACCATGACTTTTTTAGGGGTAAATTTTCGTTTGGGGCATTGCCTAGGCGCTGAACTAGGGTCTAACCAACATGATAACCGCTTACGAATATCAAGAAGAATCCATTTTTCATTGCAAGTGACAATGCGATTCAAAATCCCTTAGTTTATGTGTCTGTTAAGCAACGCAAGGCATACCTCAACGCGTTCGTCGCGTTGGTGATCCTTCAGTTCGTGCGGCACTCACTTATCAAGTTTTTTACCATGCCAATTTAACGCAAATGGACCAATATTGTTTTGATGCTAACGTTGAAAGCTGTTGCTAACTCAGCCGTAGATTGAGTATCGTCAGCTTCCACTATCGCCTTTAATATTTTAGATCAAAATTTTCATGTCGGAAGCGTTCAAACCAATAACGAGTCGTGCGTTCGTTTGTAGTGTTCACTCCGTACACACACACAGCCGTTTTTGCGGCATTGCTACCGCGACGGAACTCGTATTCCATAATTACTCGTATTTTATCGTGTCCATATTGATAAAAAAGATACAAATCTACTCACTAATCAATAAACAAATGACTGAATTAGAAAATAGAACTCCATATTTTTAAAATAATATTCATTTGAATTTAGATTGTATTGCCAGCCATACATTAACTACGTTTCAAATGGCCAGTATTGTAAAACGGCAACTTCTTAAGTAAAGACCTATTATTATATACTTTGGCTGAGGTAATTTCTGTTGGGGGTCTAAGTTCTAACCAAACCTACTGCTTGCATGCTGCAAGCGAGCATGCAGCATGTAACGTGCAAATAAGCATGCAACATGCAGCAAGCATGGTTTCTGTCACGGCTCCAACGCTGCTGGGCTCTGGCAGTCCCACGCGAGCTTATCGTCGCAGGTGGTATTCACACTCACCACCGCAACTTCGGCTTGCTGGCCGATTTTGCCTCAGCCGCGGCGGCGAGCATTAAAACCACCTGCTCCTCAGCTCGCGGGCCGCCTCGCCCCTCCACGCCTACGCGGATTTAAATTACACTCTAGGACTAGGGCAGACAAGACTACGTGGAGTCGGTTTTGCAGCGATTCGTTTCTGTCATTAACTTTTGTAGCACAACATATTGATTTTTTAAGACAATAATTTAATTTTTATTTAAGACTATAAGACTAATAATTTGAAACAATATTCGTAAAAAAATAATACGACTGTTTGATAAGAAACATTTTCTGGGAAACGAAATTCTATGAAATTTCTGTCTGCGAAACTAGAGGACACCATGTCAGCTCTACTGATGTCATATTTCATCTTATTTCTATAAATATAACAAGTAAATAAAAGCCAAGGTAACATGGCAAGATATTTTGTGCTTTAAAAACATTGTGACGTCGGCAAACAACGTACCAATGAGATTTTTCATCTAATAATAAACTAGAAAAAGTAGGGATAACCGGTTTTCATTCAATAATGTTTTGCTTCCTAATAATCGTCCGTCTTCCTTCGATGGATGTCGGAAAACTATACGGATAAACCTTCCTCTTGAATCACTCTATCTATTGACGAAAACCGCATTAAAATCCATTCAGTACTTTTTGAGATCATACAGACAGACAAACGCGGCGGGGTACTTTGTTTTATAATATGTAGTGATCTTAAAACTAACATCTTCACGCATATCTAACAGATTATAAATGAACACGGACATAAAATAAATCACGGTGACTCTCCAAAATGTTGTCTTTCTTTTTTATCATAAAGACCTACCTCATAATGACTAAGATAAATCACGACAGTCGTACGTATTTAGGATATAAATGATACCAAACTTTTAGTTCATAAATGATATTATGCTTATGACTGGAATAGAGAGCACATCGTACTTGGAAAACCCAGCGTCTGATTTGAAATGTGCTGCCTGCCTGATCTGTTTCACAAGGTTTCGCAGCCAGCCAGCATCGTTTTTATAGCTCACTAGCTGACCCGAAAAACGTTGTCCTGTCAAAATTATTCCCATAGAAAATGCATTTTCAGTTTTCCCGGCAAGTTTTAAAACATTTTCGTTCATACAAATCTTGTCCTAACAATTACAAACACAACAAAAAATAATTAGCCAAATAGATGCAACCGTACTGAAGTTGTGTGCGTACGAGTATATACGAGTACATTTCGGCGATTCATTTTTATATATCGAGGGTTCACGGGCTATTTGTATTAAGCGACATCCTGACCGATATTGAGTAATAATCATATTGAGTTATATCTACCTGCATTAAAAAGTGAAAAACGTAACAAACCTATTGAGTCTTAACTGTCGATAGGCAACTTTTTAAAAAAAAAAAAGATTGATACTTTTTTACAATGTTCTTTTTCCCGAATAATGAAACTTTGAAATGCTCTCCTGTAAAGTTTCAAAAATGTCGCTTAATACAAATAGCCCGTGAACCTCGATATATAGATTGCAATATGAGAACGGAGTAATATCCCTTTTTGTTTCCATTTCAGAGCCTTCTACGCCAAAGAAGAGGAAGTTTACATGAAACTAATTGCCCCTATCGTTAAGGAGCAAGGCAGACCAGTGCCAAACTACCATGAACTAAAGTATAACGCATCTTTGTTACTGGGCAACTCACAAGTGGCTATTGGAAGCTCAATACCGTTGCCACCAAGCTACAAGCATATTGGAGGATACCATATTGATGAACCGGTCAAACCTCTACCGGAGGTGGGTGAAACTATTAGTCAATTCTAAAAAGCTAGTCTTTTGGGCCGTGCTCTTCTATGAGAAAGGCTTTTCTTTGATCAATAAAATAAAGGCAACGATACCATTATTTTTTAATAATCATTGTTCTATAATGATGTTCCTTGTCATTTAGGTTTTAATCTATGCTGGCTTTAATGGGCAATTTTTTTTATCTATATTACCTACTAGCTTCTACCCACGACTTCGTGTGAGCGAAATTTATTGTTCCCCCGTCCCACACCGTCGCATCCAAAGAGTTTATATTAGCAAGCTATAGAGCAAGCGTTAGCGAGTATGAACAGTAAGCACGGGTATGAACAGTCTCGAAATCGCAAGCGCATCCAAATTAGTAACAAATGGTCGTCAGCGCTGGTTGTTTCTCCCGACAGAATTTATTAAAATTCTAAGTTTTCATCGTGAAATGTGCAGTGCCAACTTGTAAAAACAATTCATGGAAGCAAAATAAAAATAATAATGATATAACCTTTCACCGGTGTTTACTATTTTGATAAGAAAACACAGATTTTATCTAAATTACTTAAGGCGTGAAAGGGGGTTGCGCGGGCGCGCGGGCTGTTCAATGCAGCACGTGCTCCCACGCCTCCCGCTTCATACTTTCCCCACTTTAGAGCTAGTGCTGTACTGCATTGTATTCGAGTATTTGTAATCATACTTACCAATAATGCGAAAGTGTGTTTTTGGTTTGTCGGTTTGTTAATGTATCCTTCTTTCGCGCAATAGATCGAACTCTAACTTGAAGTTGTTTATAGGAAAATATATTTTACGTCTCTTCATGAACACAGTAATTAATCAATCCCCTTGCAGCAATCACTGATATTCAAAAATATATAGATATAAGGATAAAATATCTAGTACTTACGTAAAACGGTGATCAATCAAAGAAAAAGACAATTTTACAATAAATTAACTAACTCTTTTTAAGTGGCAATTATGACTTGTAAATTTTTGTGTTTTTAATAAATATTGTTTTATCAGTATATTATTTATTGTTTTATTTATCTGCTAAAACATAAACTTACTTAATACTCCTAGGTATTCACGTACTTACTCAAAGTAATAATACTTGTACGCAAGCGTCAGTCACGTCACGGCGCATCAGTATTTTACCGCTACCACGCGCTACATCTATAAATCAGTATCTATACACCATCTGCTTACGGTTGGCATAAAGGGACTAGAGCGATGCGCGTGCTCTATAGCTTGCTTATATAAACTCTTTGGTCGCATCGCATCGCCCGCCCACACTATTAAGTACTTTGCTTAGAGTTTTTCCTGACTTGTTTATTTTTGCTCGGGTCCTAAGGGTCGTAACGTGATGTTAAATATATGTTACACACACAAAACAAACAAACTATTCTGCTTTATTATTAGTATAATTATATAATTTATAAAAAAACCAGCAATCTCTTAAGGGGTCATTGTACTCATCATTATGAACAACTTTTACTATGGGACCAAACCTGAAATCGCGAAAAAAATCAGCTGTTCAGTACATTTATGTTCGCATAATTCGTTGAAATGTACTGAACAGCTGATTTTTTTTCGCGATTTCAGGTTTGTTCCCATAGTAAAAGTTGTTCATAATGATGAGTACAATGACCCCTTAAGAGGTTGCTGGTTTTTTTATAAATAACCCTGTATGTAAATGTGTAAATGGACAGTTCTAGGGTCGTATCCCTAGAACTGTCCATTTCCCTTAATAATTGGTATTACTATCTAATAATAATTTCGCAGGACCTGAAGAAAATAATGGACAGTGCCAAGAACGGTGTGATTTACTTCAGTTTGGGTTCAAACCTGAAAAGCAAGGACTTACCAGAAGACCTAAAGCAAGGCCTTTTGAAGGTGTTCGGAGGACTGAAACAGACTGTGTTATGGAAATTCGAGGAAAATCTACCTGGCGCGCCGAACAATGTTCATATTGTGCAGTGGGCACCACAGCAGAGCATTTTAGGTAAGGTCGTGACCTTACACATACTTGTTTAGCAATTAGCATGTAGTAGATAACTACACATATACTACAAAATAGTTCCTATGTCACTCGGCAATAGTGTAGCTTTTTATCAGTGAAATATATATTTTTTTTGTTACCTCTTTATAATATAATATACTAGCTTTTGCCCGCGGCTTCGCCCGCGTGGTTGTCGGGGATTATCCCACGGGAACGCACTACCGGGATCAAAAGTATCCTATGTCCTAATCCAGGTCATAATCTACCATGTGCCAATTTTTTTCCAAATCCGTTCAACAGTTTTAGCGTGAAAGCGTATTAATTCAATCACGTGGCGCCATCTATTATCATAAGAACGTTATTGTTGTTTTTCTCGGGAACAGTACTTTTTTCGGGATGAAAAGTACCCTATGTCCGTTTCTGTACACCTGACAACGTATATGCAAAATTTCAGGATGATCGGTTCAGTGGTTTAGGCGTGAAAAGGTAACAAACAAACTTACTTTCGCTTTTATAATATTAGTAAGGATTTTATTACATATATAAATACAGTATAGACTAGCTTTTCCCGCGGCTTCGCCCGCTTGGAGGTCGAAAATTATCTCACGGGAACGTACTAGCGGGATAAAAGAAGAAGAAAAGAAGAAGAAAAGAAGAAGAAAAGAAGAAGAAAGAAAATACGTTTATTTGCGATACACATGGCGCAAAGAAATAAAATAACAAAATAAAATAATTAAAGAACAAGTTTGGGGAAAATATGCGTCACATTCACGCAAAATGGCCGTCGCTCAGCATAATGCCCAAAAAGTATCCTATGTCCTAATCCATGCCAGCATTATCCTAAGGAACAAAAACTGTAATTTTGGGTATTGCTTTGGCAAATAGCGATCATTCAGAGAGGATTGTAATTAGATGTGGACGAATACGATGTGATCATGTAGACATAACTAAATTCATAATTACATATTGTGCCTAATACCAAATGTGTACAATCAAACATCAAGGTCGAAAGGTATGGAGCTAATGTTGTCAATGAAACACACATGTAATAATTCACCACAACACAACGATTAATTAGGTAGACTCCACACACACACAGCCTAATTGCATGACAATTTAAAAACAAGTTGATGATGATGTGTGTATTTTTTGTACAATTTGTAAGCAGATGGCTTTTGTAGTAAAAGCCAACCAATCAAACAACAACAACAAACACCAAACAAACAATAATGTAACATTCAATCAATCTAAAAAACACTACTTAAGAGCAATACTTAATATGAAAGTGACGGATAGTTGTGTTCCTGTGTTTAGGTCCCTCAAATTATTAACTTTCCCGGCTATGTACATTTTAGAAGTCGCAATGTTTGTTAAATGTAACAGTAACCTTTTCACTGCAATGTCAAAAGATAGAAAGAGACCTTTAAGAAGTCAGTATAAATATCTATTGCAGGTTAAGAGTTGTAATACTGCTTTACAACAAAAAAGTGTCATTAGTATGATTCCAATAATATATAATAAAATACCCAACATAATTAAAAATGACAGTATTCAAAACTTTAAAAAGAAGCTGACATCATTATTAATTGAAAAATGCTATTATTCTGTAAATGCCTTTCTAAATGATGCTGACTTACCTACTGATTAATTGTAATTTATTTTTGACATAAGTACTTTCTAATCATGACATTGTTTCCATTTTTTTTTTTTGTATTGAATTTTAATTTTATTTCAATTGTTGTATTGTTGACATTTTAATGTATGTTTTATAATATAATTTCACCAAAATCAACAATAATATAAATAGGTTAACATTTGCATCTCGGTCTAATACTAATTTTATATTGTCATAATTCTACTATAATGTTGCATGCCTAGTATAATGTAGATTGTACAGGGATCATATATATTTTAATTGTCACCTTATTTACTGTACCTACAATCTGTGCAAATAAAGACTTACTTACTTACTAAATTGCTAAGGTCTTTACTAAAATTATGCAATGTTCGGAAATAACGAGTAAAATACTGACGTCATTTTTCAGTTTTCTACCACTATCTCACCTGATGATAAATTATGATGCGGTCGCCGATAGTGCCCGCTTGCTTTTCAATTTCTTTGTTCTGTAAGTATATGAATTTCTCTTCTTTTCCAGCCCACCCGAACCTGGTTCTCTTTGTCACCCACGGAGGTCTCCTGTCCGTCACCGAGGCTATCCACTTCGCTGCTCCTCTAATCACCATCCCAGTCTTCGCAGACCAGTTTCTCAACGCAAACCGAGCTCAACAAAAGGGTTATGCTGTGAAAGTTGATCTATCTTACCATCTGCATGAGGATCTGAAGGTGGCTCTAGACAAAGTTCTTGGAGATCTTCCGAAGTAAGTAGAAACATGTGTCTTACTTAAAACTGTTTGATCTTCTTTCTCTTGACCATTGTTCTAGTGCGAGAGAGAGAGAGAGAGATGCATCTTTGCAATATCTGCTAAAATGCCCGTTTCCTTTTCACAACATCAAACTATGGTTTCAACATTTCATAGTAAGACCTCTACCATTAGATTATCAGTTTCTTATCATGTTTGGCTTAAAGTGTTGATATTGTAGCTCAATATAAATTGTGAAATGGTAAGACTGAACAAATCTAACACCGAAATATTTTCTTGAGTCTTTACTATGTTATGATAATGACATCCTTACAAGATCATAGGTACTTTCGTCTGCAAACAAGCTGAATACTATTATGAATAATTGTGTACTTGCCCCAGGTACTGAATATGTTAAATTTCTCCACAGATACGCCGCAAGAGTAAAAGAGCTATCAATAGCGTACCATGACAGTCCAATGAAGCCAAAAGACGCTCTAAACTTCTGGGTAAACCATGTAGTTCGGACAAAGGGAGCTCCCCACTTGCGGTCAGTGGCTCTGCAAGTCCCACTCTACCAGAGAGTGTACCTAGATCTGCTAGCAGTGATTCTGTTAGCTTTAGTGGTTCTATTGTTAGTAGTTCAGAGGATTCTTTGTTTAGTGATGGGCAAGAAGAGCACGAAAGTGAAAATTAATTAACTTATTTTAACGTCGTAAAAGTTGTTGGTACAGATAACAAAAACATTAAGCTGCCTTATCTTTTAACCTATATTGTGCGTGTACTGTGTAGTCCAAGGCTTAGGCCCACTTGCACAACAAACCACTGAATGCATACCACTATACGGCCTTAAAACATCTTTCTTTTTCCTACAATCGTTTGAAGATGACAGAGACAGAACGATGTGTTAAATACGTACGAGTATATAGCGTGCAAGTTTGCCTAAGACTTCGCTAATTTGAGCGTCGTTTACTGACACTACTTCTGACTCTACTACCGCCCTATCTTAATTTGGTCAGCTAACCTCACTCGTCCTTTTGTTACCTGTACAATATGGATCAAATAGAAGAGGATTCGTATCCTATCGTCAATAATGTAGTGATATTTTATGCGATAAATAAATAATCTATCTAGTTTAATGTGCTGACTCATGTACCTACAAGTAAATTATGTACGGTAGTAAATTAAGGCTCATGTGCAAGTAATTAGTCAACTATCAAGACCAGTCTAACTATAATTTTGATAAGGTATCAGCATCTACATCCTACCACTGTTTTATACAGAACAAAATTAAGTACCTACTTCAAATTGTCCGGCAAAGCCAAAGTTTTCAGATCATTAATCGAAAACATTTGTATCATATTCCTTGTTCCCTGATACTCTTTTAAGGTTTGGCCAATTAATTTGATGTAGCCCTAAGATCGATAGAATATTAAGTATGTTACTAAATATAAGTATCTTAATTTATCGGGCTTCCAGTTTGTGATGAAACGGCTTACACTAATTTTTGTTTTCTTTTTTATTTAGTTTAGCTATATATTACAATTGTTTGTGTTTTGATTAATGAGAGTGTGGAATATACAATTTGTTTTATTTAGAACAAGAAAAACTCTTGCATTGTAGTTGTTTCCAACAATATTTCCGATAACTTTATATGCGTATATGCTGTTTTCTCCTACAGGTATTTCAACCATATATTTTTGGTATACTCGCGTTTCTAAAAAAATATTTAAAATATAGACTGAAGTCTATCGAGCCATCATAATTCACCCAACGAATTGAATTCTAGGTGCCGTTTTCAAAATCAATATGGAGGACAATATTTAGAAAAGTACTCGCGTTTCGCATTTCTAAATTCAAACTTACAAGACATATTATAAGACTGAAATTGAAAAGATATCCGCACCTTACCCTATAACCTGTTATTCAATAAAATATATATTCATAAACCATTAGTGTCAATTTAATAAGTGATTTATGCAAATACATCCATAATGTCCAGTCCATGTTAGACAACTTTGAGAAAGAACATGGCAAATTTGAGTCCTCGTTAAAAATATCACATGGTTTATAACTACCTCCGATTAAAATTTTAATGGTGAATAAACTAAGTGGCTTTCCTTTAGGGATATCTTACCTAGAGGGCGCTACTTCTTCAGTCATAAGCTCTGTATCTATATCAATCTCAAACATATCTTACACTTATCGCTAATCCATAACAATGAAAACATTGATGATGTAAATAAGATTCACTATCTTAAATCTTACCTAGAGGGCGCTGCTTCTTCAGTCATAAGCTCTGTATCTATATATATATCTCAAACATATCTTACACTTATCGCTAATCCATAACAATGAAAACATTGATGATGTAAATAAGATTCACTATCTTAAATCTTACCTAGAGGGCGCTGCTTCTTCAGTCATAAGCTCTGTATCTATATATGTCTCAAACATATGTTACACTTATCGCTAATCTATAACAATGAAAACATTGATGATGTAAATAAGATTCATTAAAAAAATATAATAGGTTGGGGAAAAAGTTTCTTCGCATTTTTTAAGAAAATTCAAAACATTTTTTAATATAGTTTATTTACATTTAACTAAAGTATGTTGGTACCATTTTGTTCGATAACTTTTTGCCATCTTGTAGGTAGGGACATGATCCCATTGCTATAGAAATTTTGGGACTTCTAGTCAAAATACCGCGACAAGTGGTTTTGGCAGTCCTCTCGTGATGTTAACCTGACACTGCCTAAAGAATTCTGAAGAGACCGAAACAGGTGGAAATCTGAAGGTGCAAGGTCAGGACTATACGGCGGATGCATTAACACCTCCCAGCCAAACTCTCTTAATTTTTGCTGAGTGGCTAAAGATGTGTGAGGTCTAGCGTTATCATGATGAAAAACCACACCCCTTCTGTTGATTAATTCCGGCCGCTTTCTCTCAACTTCTTGCTTTAATCTCATCAGTTGTTCGCAGTAGAGTTCAGAATCGATGGTCCTGGGTGGGATCGATGGGTGGTAACAGCTCATAATGAATAATGCCCTTCCAATCCCACCACACACACAGCATCACCTTGTTGCGAGTTAACCCGGTCATTGCCACAGTCTGTGAAGCCTGACCGGCCTTTGACCACGACCTTTTTCGCACGTTCTTGTCATACGTGATCCACATTTCATCACCAGTTATCAGCTTCTTCAAAAATGGTTCGGTTTCATTACGTCGTAATAAAGAATCACAAATGAGTACACGGTTCATTAGGTTTCTTTCAGTGAGCTCGTGAGGTACCCAAATGTCGAGCTTTTTTGTGTACCCAGTTTTTTTCAAATGCGCCAAAACTGTTTTGTGGTCAATTTCCAGTTCTTCAGCTACATCGTAACTACTGATATACCGATCTTGCTCCACTTTTTCAAAAATGGCATCCATTTTATCCGTAATAGGGCGACCAGAGCGACGTGCATCTTTGACATCAAAATTTCCGGATTGAAAACGCTTAAACCAAATTTGTGCTACTTTCACAGACACTATATTAGGTCCATAAACATCGCAATTTTTTTCGCGGCTTGCGTTGCATTTTTACCTTTTTTGTAGTAAAATTTTAAAATGTATCGAATTTCTTCATTAGATTCACTCATCTTGACGGGACGAAAAACAAATGAAAATCACACATTTTCCTAATTTGAATTTGGAATTATCTTCTTTAAAATTTAAACTTTCAATGATACCAAAACCAGCCAGATACAAATAGTATAGCCAAAGAGATTTTATTACAACTTCCTACATACTATAATGCGAAAAGACTTTTTCTCCAACCTAATATATGAATATGCGTCTTAAACTAAAATAATAATTATACCTATGCGTATAACAATACTTAAATAAATACATAAAGCTAAAATATATAAACATACATATACTATAATTATTAAGATAAGGTTGCACCAGCAAAGTCTGCAACCATACCTAGATTCGAGCTGTGTGATTATGTTTTAAAAGAAAATATAATTATAAATATTGTTTGAACAAAATTAACTTAAAATATACTTAGTTTTTTTTTTATAGTGATACTAAAATATTGAGATTTTAAAACAAATTATTAAGCTTTGAAAAAACTCGAAAAGTCATTAAGAAACTTCTTCGTATAATTTCCAGAAAATGGAAAAACTAAAGTGTCTATTGTTTGGTCTACTACTAAGTCTATCTTTATGTCATGCATCCAATATCTTGACTATCTTCCCAATTCCAAGTCCCAGCCATTGTATACTTGGAGACAATATGGTTAAACACCTTCTTGATACAGGACACGAAGTAAGTATCTTAGAACCAATGTTTATCTGTTTTATAGTACCTACATAGGACCAAATTTTTCATTCTCCTGCCCTTGTCCCAATTTATTTGGGGTCGGCGCAACATGTCTTTTTCTTCCATACTTATCTATTAGTCGTCATCTCGGTAGTCACTCCCTTTCTGGCCATATCCTCTTTCACACAGTCCACCCATCGTTTCTTTGGTCTTCCCTTACTCGTATAGCCCTCCACGTTCATACTCAACACTTTCCTGACGACATTTTCCTCATTCCTCCACATCACATGCCCGTACCATGACAACCGATTTCCACACAACTTTTCAGTCACCGGTGTCACTTTCAGACTTCCTCTTACATACTCATTTCTTATTCTATCCATTCGCGTAATACCACACATCCCTCTTAACATTCTCATCTCGGCTGCATGCAATTGCCTTTCATTCATTCTTTTTATGGCCCAACATTCTGATCCATACAAGACAGCAGGTCTAACCATTGTTTTATAAATTTTCCCCTTGAGTTTAAGAGGAATGCGGGAGTCGCAGATTGTTCCCGTGACCTGCCGCCATTTCATCCATCCAGTGTTAATTCTGTGCTTAACAGTCCGGTCTACTTCGCCATCGCTTTGCACAAGTGAACCAAGATACCGGAAGTCGGAGCAGACCGGGGAAGCGCGCCATCAAGCGCTATGGCTCCAGCACTGGAGAGACCGCCGAAATCGCAGAACATATACTCGGTCTTGGTTCTGCTGATTTTCAAGCCGACATTCTCCAGTTTCCGTTGTCATTTCTCCAATCTGCTCTGGATCTCAGGTCTATCTTCACCGACAAGAACGATGTCGTTGGCAAATAGCATGCACCAGGGTGCCTCTTCCTGTATGTCCGCTGTCGGAGCGTCCATAATTAACAGGAAGATGTAAGGACTTAAAGCTGACCCCTGGTGCAAGCCTACCGCCACACTGAACTCGTCGGTGTTGCCAGCAGCCAACCGGACGTAGGTACAAGATTGACTGTACATAGCACGAATTAACTCTACATACTTCCCGGGCAAACCTTTCTCTTTCAAGGCCCACCACAAGACATCCCGAGGTACCCTATCATACGCTTTTTCCAGATCAATGAACACCATGTGCAAGTTATTGTGTGCACGTCTGTACTTCTCGCACAATTGGCGGAGTGCAAAAGTGGCGTCCACTGTTCCTCGACCTGGCATAAACCCATATATATAGCATATATAGATATAGGACCAAATTTTTGTCTCTAAAAAACACCAATTTTTAGGTAGAATTTTGGGCGTTTCTCTAGGTTCTGAATTGATGTTATCATTTTGATTTTGATTATCTATAGGAGGACTCGTGGCTAAGTAATAACAGCAGCAAGCGTAGCTTAGCCTGTTCGATCGAGATCAGGCTAAGCTACGCTTGTCGCGGTCGGTCCGTAAATGGGTGACCATCTTTACGTACCGGGACCCTTCCGTGTCTCGAAAAACACGTTAAGCCGTTGGTCCCGGCTGCCATTCTTGGATCTTTGACAGTCGTTACAGTTCGTCAGAAGGCCGAAAGTCTGACAACCAGTCTCACTAAGGGGTATCGTATATATCGTTACTCAGTAAGTGGGTTGTGGATATTGGAGATCTGATAGGCAGTCGCTCCATGTAATATACTGGTATTCAGCTGCATCAGGTTAGACTGGAAGCCGACCCCAACCCAAAATTGTTGGGAAAAGGCTAGCCAGATTGATTTATTTTTATCTACGTATATAGGCGTATTTTTGTGTGGTTGTTACAAAGGTACGATTAGGTTTGATACCTTACCTACCTCTCTTATGGATGAACGCCGGCTGCACGCACGAAAAGTTGTCACGTTCCAACCGTCACGTTGCGCCTGAGCCGAGCGTGCCAGCAAGAACGCGGAACAAGCGAGCGATAGAGTAGCGTTATCACGTAAAATTATCGTCCGTAAACTGACTTTACAGACAAACATTTTTTTTTTTTAACTCCAATCGTAGTCATCATTATTACCTGTTCGAGTGTTACCTCTATCACAGATATTACAACCTCTATCATAGAAAGGAACAATTTGTTCAAATATCACGTATGGTGTGTTTGATCCGTAGTTAACTCAACTAATGTTTAAACATAGTAACTAATGGCATTTTGGCAAAAACATTAAGCCAAAATTCAACCATTAGTTACTATGTTTAACCATTGGTTAAGTTAACTATGGATCAAAAAACCCGCCCTATATAGGTACTTACTAAATATGTAACACAAGTAAGTGGTTTGTTAAGTTAATGAAGTAAAACTTATTAATTCAATTTAAATTAAAAACTATTAAAAATAACTACAACTTGACTTTTAAATTTAACTAATAATTAATTAATATGGTTTTTCCATCTGGAATTTCTCAGTAGCAACTCGGAGTCTGGATTTATGCCCGTTTGATAGCAATAGGCTCGCCCCCTATTACATGGGATTTAAACATAACTGGCGAAATGAGGGTGCACTATGGGTACGCCTCTGCCTAACTCTTCGGGGATTATATTCGTGATGTTATGTAATGTTATTAAAAAACGTAACAAAAGTGTCGTGACGGTCAAAATGTTACACTGTTTTCGGTCTAGCTCTCATTCGCCAAGCGTGCAGAGTACCTATAACGTGCGATAAGGAACTTCTTTCCAAAAATATATCACTAATGTCTTTTCGAAATATTCCCCATCTTACATAAGTAGTTGCCATAATAAAAATCGTCAGTAACAATTATCGTCTAACTCGTTAAAAATGGATTATCACCCATACGTATAATGCAATTAACTAAATGGGCACGTGTACGTGACCATTTGATTAGAGACAATATTAAGTTCTGGACATCATATCGAGGGTTCACGGGCTATTTGTATTAAGCGACATCCTGGCCGATATTGAGTTATTATCATATCTACCTGCATTAAAAAGTGAAAAACATAAAAAACGGAGATATTGATATTGATTATTAACCGCCGATAGGCCACTTTTCCGTAAAAAATATTGATACTTTTTTAGAATGTTCGTTTTTCCGAATAATGAAACTTTGAAATGCTCTCCTGTAAAGTTCCAAACATGTCGCTTAATACAAATAGCCCGTGAACCCTCGCTATTATTATACCATTCGCAATCACAACAAGTTAGCAGCTGTGGGAACATTATAGTCATCCTCAATTGGTATTATCAATTCTAATACGATAATTTTGTAGCACTCTTTTAGGGCTGATTTTTCAATCAGATAACTTTTATCTAAACAATAGTTAAATATCACAGTTTGACATATTTTTCTACACAAAAGCTGTAAATCCGCAAGATATTCATTCTACAGATAAAATCATTATCTGATTATTTAAAATTCAGTTTAAATGAGTCCTTTTTTTGCGTGGAGAAATGTTCACGCATACCTCAGTACCACGGGGAGATAGTGTAGTTATGCGAGAGTTCAACCCACTAAAACTCCAGTGTCCTTCTCTGCCGCTTGTGGCAGGAACGGGCACGCGTTAGCACTCATCCGCGAACCCGCTGCGGCTGTCCGTCACCGGAGCCTCCTCTGGGGAGTAAGCCTCATCACCGGCGCACAAGGACACATTGCACGCCGTGACCACCGCAGGGACCAAACTAGCACATGGGCGCCAGGCGACCCGTTTCTGGGCACCCTTGATCCCCCTGCGACCGATCTGGTCAGTGTAAGCGGTAGCTTTAAGCGAATTAAGCGCTTTTCGGCCGCAGAGGATAGGGAAAGCGGACAACGCCATACCGACACTCCTAAGGAGAGCGGCACCCCTCAATACCGGTGTATTACTCTCCCGTCGCGATGCCTCCCATACGATATCGCGGCCCGCCTCAGTTGCGATGTCGGCGCAAGCGACACCGCAACCTACTTATTGGCCGCTCCGTCGTCAGCTGACCGGCAATATTTACTTACGTCAATTTTACAAAATGTATCAATGCTAACAGATTTAACTACGCAGCTGCTAAAGCTTAAAATCCTTTAACACGTTTTAATAAAACAAAATGGAGCAGTGTTAATTATTAAAAAATAAAAAAATGCACTGGCAATCTTGGTCCACAGCTGGACGCAGACATTATAAGGCAACTGGATTACTATATCTCATTACTGAAACACTAAAGCTTTTATGAAATCCATGAAATAACAGTGCGGAGCTGCCATATCTCATGTGACTGCCAGAAAATGGTAGTCCACAGTTGGACATAGGCGTGAACCCATGTAATTCGACCCATTCCTTCTCATCCAGCAAGTTCCAGCAAGACATACCATGATAGAGGACCAACAGATGACGGAGCAGCAGCGACACGTTGTATCTCAGCCGCTCGTACATCCATCATAAACAACGTGTTTTTTTTTTTTTTTTTGATATACCATAACTCTAGGGTATTAATGAGAACATCATTTTGAACAACTTTTACTATAGAACCAAACCTGAAATCGCGATAAAAAAATCTGTTGTCCCATACATTTATGCAAAACTCGTCGAAATGTAGGGAACTGCAGATTTTTTTTTTCGCGATTTGAAGTTGGGTCCTACAGTAAAAGTTGTTCAAAATGATGATACCCTAGAGTTATGGTATTTCAAAATAAAACACGTTGTTTATATATTTCGAGCGAGCTCAAAAAAATGCTGTCGCGCATTTTACGAAAAACTTGCTTCGGAATTTCGGCTTTAGGTAAAAATGTAGATAAGAAAAAAATGTGAAAAGTGAGGCCGCTATGAACAATACTAAGAACTATTCTTCAACACTCAAGTCAATGTTGTCGAAGTCTTTCACTTTCTCAGAATATGAAAGCTAAAGTTGGTCATTTATCGCAAAAATCACGGTCAAAATGTAATAGGGGCCTTAAAACATCTTTATATTTCTGTCAATTGTTTGAAGATGACAGAGACCGAGCGATGGATTAAATACATACAGCGTGCCAGTTTACTTGTTTGAGTGTCGATCACTGACACTACTAGCGTATTGTATAGATCTGGAGGCCTACTCCGAAGCCAAAATCCGAAGTATCGGCCGAATGTTCGGTTCTGTGGTTCGGACGGTTCATAATACAATTTTTGCTATTTCGTTCGGTCAGTTCGGATCCGATCGAACGTCAAAATGAAGTTCGTTGAACAAACATCAAAATAAAGTTCTGTCGGATCCGAACCAAGCGGACGAAATAGAATGAAGTGTAGTAGGAAACGGCCATTCGGATAATACATTAAGGCCTGTGTTCACCAACATGCAAACCACCGGTTAGGTATTTAAACAGCTGGTTTATGCCAAATTTCCTAAGGAAAGAACTGATTAAATATCTAAACAGCCGTTTAAAAGTCGGTGAACTCCGCCCTAAATGCCGTAACATTATAGCGCTATTTTAATGAGCGAACCTTATCGTGCCATCCATCAATTTCTATACTTAAAATATATATAGGTATTACTCAATCGAATTAGATGGCTCAATGATAGGTATTATTTTTGACTTTTTAAATGTTCGTTTTTCCTTTTATCGTTGGAGATTTTTTTTAATTTTTAATTTAATTTTTGTATAGGCTGCGCCAACACACACACACACGCGCTAAAACACACCTACTAAAATAGCAATGAGCCATTGGTATGACTATGCGCATCGGAAAGCCAGGCAAACTTACGTGGCGCGTGATATTGTGATATTTTTTGTGATAAACTAAATAATCTATCTACGTAGTTGAATGTGCTGACTCATGTAGGTATCTTCAAGTAAATTATATACGGTAGTAAATGAAGGCTCTTGTACAAGTAATTAGTCAATTATTAAGGCCCGTCTAACTATAATTTTAATATGGTATCAGCATCTACATCCTACCACTGTTTATACAGTACTGAAGGTACTTCAATTATCCGTCAAGACCAAGATTGTTAGATCTTTAATTGAACACATTCGTATCATAATAATATATGATACGAATGTGTTTGATTATTATGTCTTGTTCCCTGATTATCATTTAAGGTTTCGTCAATTAATTTGATGTAACCATACGAAAGTAGCTCAATAGAAGATTATATATCTACTTACCCAGCTTCCAATTTTAGTTTACTGTAGTATAAGTAAGTATTTCAGAAGAATTTTTGTTTTCTTAATGAATTTAGTTTAATAATATGTTTGATTGTATTTTGTATAATTAATAAAAGCTCTTCAAAATGAGAGTGAACAGGCTTCTTCTGGGTATCCATCGTCGACTTTGTCTCTGTCACCTCTGACCTAGACTAAAGTCAAGAGCAAACCCATCTCAAATAAAAAAAAATAAAAAAATTGAAATACAATTTGTTATAAGTATTTAAAACCTAATTATTTTTCTTGCATCGTAGATGTTTTCATCAACATTCCCGAAAACGTTATTTACTTGTAGTATTCTCCTTTATTTCAGTAAAACATTTTCTTTATTCTCACGTCTCGTGTTCCTAAATAACAATTATCAAAACCAATGTGCAGACAGTGACATACCTAAGATAGAAATTCAAAAGATGTCCGTCAACTACCCTTTATTCTAATAATCAATAAAATATTTACTTAGATGTATACTTATATGGTTTGGTTCTGTTGAGAGGATGAATGAAAGGCGACTAACAATAGGCGACTAACAAGGCAGATGTGAGTGGAAACGCCGGGAGGGGACGCCCTGGTAAGACATAGTGAAGTTATTAGTGATGTTCTAGTACTTGCAACCAAGGCAAAAGTAACTAAGGATCGTAGCAGGTAGCGTTCTTGAGTTTCTGCCTACCCCCATGGGAAGAAGGCGATGGGTGAGTTTATATAGGTATATGTATGTCTATATAAGGTATATCTATTCATACACGAAATCTCTTAAGGGGTCATAGTACTCGTCATTACGAACAACTTTTACTATGGGACCAAACCAGAAATCGCGAAAAAAAAAATCAGCTGTTCAGTACATTTATGTTCGCGTAATTCGTCAAAATGTACTGAACAGCTGATTTTTTTTGCGATTTCATGTTTGGTCCCATAGTAAAAGTTGTTCGTAATGATGAGTATAATGACCCCTTAAGATATTTCGTGTATGAATAGATACACCTTATATACAGGGTGTCCGGTAATGAATGGATAACCTTGAAATGTCTTATAGTATAACTTATGGCCGTTCAGAAAAAAAATTGAAACAAAATATATCATAAGTAGTACCTAAGTTATGATTTTTTTAAAAGAAAGGTCTAATTTTTTTTACCTTGTTTTACTTTTATGAACACTACGATCAGAAATGAATGGATTCCATCGGTTTGTTGTTATTTTATTATTATACACGAACTATGCTAATAGATAAACAGTCAATAGTATGACTAGCTATTGCACTTTTTTATTAAAAAATTAGCAAATTAATTAATTTTAGAAAAACTTTGCAAAATTTATTTTTTAAACTATGTTTAAACATCTTGGGTATAAAAAAAATGTATGAATACATGAGTGGCCAATAATTTTAAAATAATGTCACTTTCAAGTAGATTTTATAATGGTACAATTCATAAATGTATCTACAATAAATAGTGAATTATTGCCATTAATGTAGAAAAGGAGAAAATTTTACCAAATGTCAAAAGTAATGTAGGAACTTTTTTTAAATTAAATTGCTTCTGACCACTGAAGATTAATCAAAAATACATTTAAGGAATTTGTAGTGAATAAAAATTGCGTATTGAAACCAAATTGTCAGAAATTTACAAATACTCATAATGATTAAAATAGTTACTTTAAAAGCGTGAAATGGGTCGTGTGACCTTCATATTTGCTACCTGCGCGCACGCCGTGCTGTCATTCTTTTGTGTTATGTTAGACAAAGAGGGTCTGAATCGGCTAGGTGCGAGAGAGAGGAAATAAATGTAAAACATCAGGTAAGCACTCATACTTTTAGTGCGTTTCTCGACTTGCTCGACTTCGCATGTGTTTATTTAGTTTCCGTTTGCAATTATCGTGATTTACTTTGAATCAGTGTTAAAACGACCACGTGGCTATTTTATTGGACTATTCGTTTTGCTTACTGATTTGGACTTGTTTTGTTTGGTGATATTTGCGACGATTTGGTTTGTTTTTGGACTAAACTGGACTTTTGTGTTTTTGTGTATCAAAATGCCACGTCAGTATACGGCACAAGAATATGCAAATATGCATTACATTTATGGAGAATGCAGAGGTAACGCAAATGCAGCTGCAGCGCTCTATAGGGAGAGATACCCTAATGCGCGCCACCCAGACTACCGCGTATTTATTCGTGTCCACGGTTGTTACTCCGAAGGAAGATTGCCTGGTAGTGGTGTCGGTGGTACAAGCAGTGGAAGAATCGCTCGTCTTGATGTAGAATAAGCCGTGCTTGAGGAAGTCGAAAACGATCCTTCTACCTCTACACGAACAATAGCTCGACGCACAGGTATCGGAAAATCGACCGTGCACGATATTTTGAAAAAAAATAAATTCCACCCTTACCACGTTACACGCGTGCAAACTCTCCAACCAAGAGATTATGCAGCTAGATTGCGTTTTTGCCGACAAATGCTGGCAAACATCGAAGAAGACCCGCAATTTTTTAATAAAATTCTGTGGAGCGACGAGTCAACATTCAAAAGAGATGGATACATGAATCTTCATAATTTACACGGTTGGGAATTAGAAAATCCCCATCTTATGCGTGAAGATAGATCCCAATACCAATTTAAAATCAATTATTGGACTGGAATATTAAGTGGAATAATAATCGGGCCATTTGAATTACCGGGGAATTTAACAGGGCAAAGTTATTTGGAGTTTCTTCAAAATGATCTCCCCAATTTATTAGAAGAAGTGCCCGAGGAGCTGAGGGAGTCATATTGGTTGCAAAATGACGGCTGTCCTGCGCATTATGCTGTATCTGTTCGTGCATTTTTAAATAACACGTACCCAGATAGATGGATCGGGCGGCTAGGGCCAATTTTGTGGCCTCCACGTTCACCGGACCTAAATCCATTGGATTTTTTTTATTGGGGCTGCCTTAAAGAGGAAGTATACTGTAAGCCTATAAGGTCTTTAGAAGAATTAAGAAGACGAATCAGAGCAGCCGCATCAAAAATTAGTGAACGACGGTACACAAGACTGCTCCGTAGATCATTTATCCGTAGATGTAGGGCCTGCATAAGAGTGGGAGGCCGGCAGTTTGAACATTTATTATAAACGAATGATAATAAAGTGTTGTTTATGTTAAATGTTGTTTTTTATTAATCCCCAAAGTTCAGGTACAATTAAATTTAAAAAATGTTCCCATATTACAAATTTTGATATTTAGTAAAATATTCTCCTTTTCTACATTAATCGCAATAATTCACTATTTATTGTAGATACATTTATGAATTGTACCATTATAAAATCTACTTGAAAGTGACATTATTTTAAAATTATTGGCCACTCATGTATTCATACATTTTTTTTATACCCAAGATGTTTAAACATAGTTTAAAAAATAAATTTTGCAAAGTTTTTCTAAAATTAATTAATCTGCTAATTTTTTAATAAAAAAGTGCAATAGCTAGTCATACTATTGACTGTTTATCTATTAGCATAGTTCGTGTATAATAATAAAATAACAACAAACCGATGGAATCCATTCATTTCTGATCGTAGTGTTCATAAAAGTAAAACAAGGTAAAAAAAATTAGACCTTTCTTTTAAAAAAATCATAACTTAGGTACTACTTATGATATATTTTGTTTCAATTTTTTTTCTGAACGGCCATAAGTTATACTATAAGACATTTCAAGGTTATCCATTCATTACCGGACACCCTGTATATTAATAAACCATAAACGTCAATTAAATAAGTGATTGATTCAATTACATATAAATGTCAGGTCTAATGTTCCATATCGATTTATTTATGTAAAAGTTGTGTATGTAAACGAATTACAAGATGTAGGTCATTACAGGAAATTGATTAGGTATCAGCTATCCAAAATAATATTTAAGTATGACTAAGTTGAAATATAGAACAAAATTAAGTAGAATAGACTAGAATTATGCATATGGTAACTGCCACTCCGAGGAGCTCATGGTACTGTTTGGTGCATGGTACAGCTGCATCTGGTTAAGCTGGAAGCCGAAATAGTTAAGAGCGTTTAACCCACGTGGGCTGGCAACGTCGCATTTCTACAGGATTTTCGTGATTATTTTAATACTTTAAAAAAAAATATTTTAAAAAAATCCTGTAGAAATGCGACGGTGCCAGCCCGAGTAGGTTAAGCGCTCTTAAAAAGACTCTGCAGATGATTATAGCACCGTAAAATGCTGTAACGTTTGCAACAAAAATTTTGATTCCGTTTTGTAACACAGCTTTAATTAAAAATAATATTTATCATATGTGCATTACAATATTTAATAACTTAACTAAGAACCTAAGGGAGCTCCCATTTAAATATTTTAATTTTAAAGTGCGTAGATGGTTGACAGAAAATTGTTTTTTTTTATTCTTTACAAGAATTTATGCAACATAAAGAAAAAATGTTATTTTAAGGCTTTAAGTTTTGTTATGTGCGTACATTTATTGTGGGTAACTTATAATTCATCTTTAAAAACTTATAACATAGATATATTCTGTATATTTTATTAAAAAAACTGTACCTATTATACGTAGTACCTGTTAGAGGAGCTCGTGGCTAAGTAATAACAGCCGCACGGGTCGATCCATCAGGTTAAGCTGCGCTTGCCGGCGTTGGTCCGTAGACGGGATCTTTGACTCCTCCGTGCCTCGGAAAGCACGTTAAGCCGTTGGTCCCGGCTGTCATTTGTGGATCTTTGGCAGTCGTTATGGGTCGTCAGAAGCCCGAAAGTCTGACAACTAGTCTTACCAAGGGGTATCGTATTACCCAATAACTGGGTTGTGGAGGTCATATAGGCAGTCGCTCCATGTAAAATACTGGTATTCAGCTGCATCCGGTTAGACTGGAAGCCGACCCCAACTTAGTTGGGAAAAGGCTAGGCAGATTGATTGACCTGTTAGAGGTAGTTACAAATGTAAAATTAATTTGCATGCCTTAAACAGGCAAAATAAGGACTGTACATAAACCATCAATTTTTACAACTGGTAACACCTGTATTTTCTGCAAATAAATAATTCTTTTTTATTCTTATTCTGGATTTTGACGTTTTTTGTTCGTATCTCTGAACCTATTTATTATTATGGCTTTTAATGAGTTTCTTTTTTTTTTTATTTGTGATGGGTTTGCTCTTGACTCTAGTCTAGGTCAGAGGTGACAGAGACAAAGTCGACGATGGAGTGAGCTTACCCAGAAGAAGCGTGTTCACTCTCACTTTGAAGAGATTAGGGTTGTATACGTTCGGAAACACAGACGCAGGTAGTGAGTTCCACTCTTTTGCTGTGCGCATTATAAAAGACATTTGGAAGCACTTAGTGCGAATTGGTGGAATAGCAACCAGGTAGGGATGGTAACTGGCAGTGCGTCTAGATGTCCGATGGTAGAAGGGGGCCGGTGGAATGAGGTCGTGGAGTTCTCGGGCACACTCTCCGAAGTACAATCTGTAGAAGACCGACAAGCAGGCAACCTTGCGGCGATGAGCCAAGCTATGAAGCTTGGCATCCACCAGTTTTACGTCGCCAATGATCGCACTCCCACCGATTTTTGTCGCCCAGCTGACAGAGTATTAATGGAGCTACCATTATAAAAAAAAATGAAAAATATGTTGCCCTAATAATGTAAAATTAATACCAAATGGCAGAAATAAGAAAAAAACTAAACCAACGCAAAATATCGTAATTTAAACGAAATAGGCAAACTTGGGGTTAGTTGGTTAAATTGCAGCATTTTACGGTAGCGGCTTTTCATGCACGCTCAGGCTAGAATCTAATCTGTTCTCCTCTCTCTTATACGACGGATAGAGTATGGAAGTAAAATATGACTCCATAAAAACACGGCTGTTGTAGAAAAACCGACCAAGTGTGTGTCGGACCACGCATAATGAAGGGTTCCGTAGTTGGGATGAATTTATCCCAAGAACAAACTTAACATTATAGTTGAAAAACATGTTCTCCCATATATACCTACTGCAAATTAACGTAAGTTTGTACGCACAATATTGAGAGATTTACCATGTTATTTTAAGATGGTTTTCCTGTAATCTTTAGGTATAGAACTATTATCAGTACTTTTTCAAAGTTTTAGGCTCATTAGTTTCCGAGATAAGGAGGAATGGTAAAAAATTATAAAAAAAATATATACTTGAAAACCTCACAGTGAGCCCTTTCATTTTATATGTCACATGGTACAATTTGCAAACCATTTTTTTTTTCTTATAAAATTTGTCTCCCAAAAGTGTCCCCATATTCAAAATTCATTTATTTACGTTAAACTTCCGTATTTGGGTCACAGAAATTCACATATGTACCAAATTTCAGCTTAATCGGCCCATTTGATTCGGAGCAAATTGGCTGTGACAGACGGACATACAGACAGACACACGAATGATCCTATAAGGGTTCCGTTTTTTCCTTTTGAGGTACGGAACCCTAAAAACAACGCATATTTCAAAACTTTGTCTCATCTGTCTATCCGTGACCTCGCCTCGTGCCTCGTGTTATAAACAAAGCATAGTGACTAAGACGAATAATTAGTAGATAAATGACGAAGCACGAAATTAAGAACCTTGAACGAACTGGATGATAGATAAATATCGAAATTGTACTAGTAAAACGCATGATGTGTACGAGATTATGTCTGGACTTCGAAAGAGACTGTCACCTCTGAATTTTTTTTCTGTTTCTTCTCAGAGTAGTCGGATACGAAACACCGACCTCATGTATTGTAGTTTATAAAATACTAGCAGCGCCCCGCGGTTTCACCCGCGTAAGTCTCGAACCCGTAAGAATATGGGGATAAAAACTGTCTTATGTATTAATCCAAGTTATAAACTATCTGTGTGCCAAATTCCATCAAAACATCCATCCATCCTCATAAACTTTCGCATTTATAATATTAATAGGAAGTGGGATTAATATAATGACAAGAAAAAGTGTTTGAATAAACCTACTTAAAACGTTGGTCTGGTCGCAAGCTCTACTGCTGAGCATAAAGTACTGGGTTCGATTCCCCGTGTGGATCGCCCGGAGGACACGGTGGAGCATACGGTGGAGGTCTGCCCGGCTTGGGCAGAGCACCGCCACGTCCTCACGGAGGCGATCGGCGACGGCAATCTCTCGCGTCCGGCCCTGGTACAGGCCATGGTACGGAGCGAGAGTGCATGGGAAGCCGTCACCTCCTTCTGCGAAGCTGTAATGCTCGCGAAGGAGGAGGCTGAACGCGTGAGGGAGAACCAATCTTTGCGCCCTCTCGCCCCTAGTCGCCGCAGGAGACGCCCCGGGCGTCGGGAATCGATAGCCGATTCCCTGCCACTGTAGGCGCGGGCTTGCGGATGGCGAGCAATGGGTAGCTCGCGGTCCGGTAAGGACCAGGCCCGGGTCGACGGCGCGTTGTGTTCTACGCGCGCCTCAAAGAGATGTCAGCACTAGCTGTAGGGGTCCGCTAGGGCCGATGCCCGCCAGGGTTGCGGGTTGTTCGAAAGAGTTACCGTGGCCCTGGCACAGGCAACTGAAGGAACACGGGTGGGTTTTAGTCAGTAGAAGTCTGACACGCCCTTCCGCTCCACCCAGAGCGGAGGAAGTTATTTGATGATTTCTCATCCACAAAAAAAAGGTCGGGCAGTGTTATTGGGTATCTCTATTAGGCATTTATTAGTAGCAGCCTGGAGTCTGGATTTGTACCCGACTCCCGACTGGTAATAGACTCGCACCTTTTACATGACACTTAATCATAACTGGCGGAAAGTGGGTGTTAAAAAAAATTAAGTAGGCGCAGTTCGATTCCGCGCCGTTTATTTTAGTGAAAACGTTTGCTCACAGCTGTGATCTACCCTAACTTAGTGAGAGGTGTTTGCTCAGCACTGGACTTTTTAGACTTATTACATTCCTTATGATGCAAGCTTTCTTCGTCTGTTTTTTTTTTTGTTTAATTTCTGATCAGATTTATGGCCGAGATGAGACGACATCTGAAATTATTTTGCTATTATCAACTTCATAAGTATTTTTGACCCTATTTTGGCCATTGCTTCTATTGTTTCTCTTTAGGTCCTAGTAGTGCTTTGTCAATTCTTGACAATGGCATTAGAATCAACATTCTAACTAAACACGTTTTTGCGCAATACGAATTGTAATTGCGACACATAGTAAAAAATAGAGGGCCGCGCGCATGCGCCTGTATTCGCGATGTGACGTCATAGCTAAATGAAATCCTGCTTCAAAATTATTAGAAATATGACCTATCTTTTAAATGCTCAACCATTACTCTATCATTAAAAATCTGTTAGTTATTAGCGGTTGAAATATTACATGTTTTAGTCGGTCAGGAATATTGAACTTACCAGCAAAAAAATGTTCCCTGCCTAAGTCTTCGGGAAATACAGGCGTGTGTATTACATAGTACATTTGTACTTGCAACTATTTTATTATTAATATGAGAAGCACGTGATTGTTTGGTCAATCGCAATAGAAATATAACACTCGAAGAACTCACTCATCAATGGAATATTAAGCAGATATACTTTGCATTGTGGACAATATAAATATTTAAGACTGTCGTCGTCCTACGTACGTGGATTATAATTAAAGTGTGTGTCGTGACAAGCATAAACATTTGAATAGATTGATTTTCAATTTTAGTTGATCAAGATACAAAATAAGTTAAAATCTTCTGACGCAGAAAAGTGAATTGAATGAGTCTACCACTTGACATGAAAACGTTAAAGGATTCCTAATGAACAAAGAATCTAGTTCTCTTCTTCTCTTGTCTAATGTCAATTAATAGTTCCAATAGATAAAAATTAATAAAAAAACTTATTAGCAAAAAATAAAACCGACTTCCAAAACACTAAAAAGCACTACAAAACACTACAAAGTGAAAAATAGCTTTAATTTCGGTAGTCGGTGTCTTTGGTTTTGTATTTTCGTTTTTTGCCACTAACTTCCGAAGTTATTTTTCACTTTGTAGTGTTTTGTTTTGGAAGTCGGTTATTTTTTGCTAAAAAGTATTTATTTTTCACTTTTTAGTTGTGGTACCTACCCCCACACAAATTCGAATACCACTACCTGCTATGTAAATAACAGTGATAGGAAGTTATTAAAACATAAACTAAGTGGGAAAAATACGCATTATTGAAGCTAACTCAAAAACTACCCAAGTAAAATTAATAAAATTTATATGGGACTACCTAGAACGTATATATACCCTTTCAAACAAAAAATTAAATTTCTAAATCGGTCCTTCCGTCTTTGCGTAATCGCGTAACAAACATACAAAAAAAAACATACAGACGAATTGAGAACCTCCTCCTTTTTGAACTCGGTTAAAAAGAGACAGGTTTCATTATAATATATTTTACATTTAATTCTTCTTCTTTTTCTTCCCACTATCCACCTTCTTCTTCTTCGAACACAAAAGATTACACACAAATCTTAATAGCATAAAAAATACAAATAAAACAACCGTTAACAATGCTGCTAGATCCAGATACAGTCGTTGGTACAATGGTGTAAGCAGAGCAGGAGAGCGTAAGTGAAGGGCGCCGCGTGTGCGCACAACGTGTTGAACCCAATGCAGCAGCTCCACGCTTGGCTTTACTGGACGGTCGTGGTAAATGTAGGATAGCTCCTTTACTTTTTGTCTGTACCTGTAAGAAAAGAAATATTTTAGTTGAAACTGAACAATAGAATCGCCATCGGAAGGAAAAAGAGCTCTGACTACAAAGAAAATATGTCTTATCCTAAATGAGCTTTGTAAATATGACGATAACAATGCTAAGCGTGACTTTGTAATCAGGCGTCGAAACGCACAATCTCTTATTGGGGAAGCCACTTATTTGTGAACTTCCATTGGCTATATCAATCTAGGTCCTAGATACAACTAACAATTTGGAAAATAATATTATTATTACATGGTAAAAAACTATGTGTAATAAAAAGACAGCTTGGGTTTATAAAAATTGAATCACAAATCAACTTACTTTGGATTATGAAGCATTTCTTCAATAGCCACTTTCAAGTCTGCTGCCGTTTCAAGAGACAGGTTGACTTCCAAAGCGAAGCCCTTCTTAACAGATCTCCTGACATTCATGGGCTGGTCTCCGAAGACTGGTATGCCAATTATGGGTACTCCGTAGTGGATCGTCTCTGTGGTGGATAGAAGACCACCGTGGGTTATGAAGAGCACGCATTTTGGATGAGCTGGAAACAGAAGTGATTTTGAGTAACAGCGTCAATGGGTACGAAATGTTATAAGTTAAAGGATAACAAAAATAACAACTAAATATTTAGGATGTTAAAACACCCATGAATATTAAGTCTTTAGTAAAGAAGCCAACAAAATCAACTTTTCTATGGATATAAAACATCGATGCGTATTAAGCCCAAGAACAACTGGTGTATTTTTTACGAATCCTTAATTGCTCCCATGAGTGTGCTTCCACTTCATTTAAGTACTTTATGCGGAAAAAAATGATCAATAACTCACATAAAATGCTTGGTTGTGGCGCCCATTTCAAGATATGAACATTTTTGGGCACATTGGGCAGATCCTCTTCGAATTTCCACAACACTGTCTGTTTTAGTTCCCCAAACATTATGAGGAGATCTGTTTTAACCTTCTCTGGCCAGTCTTTGCTCTTCAAGTTTGAACCCATGCTGAAGTAAATAACACCGTTTTTGGCACTCATCATTATTTTTTCTAAATCCTGAAAGAGAGTTGGCCATATTAGTATTTATATCTTGCCTATTAAATATGTTATTATCTTTCTTTACCTTAGATATTATATTTTATGCTTTCCCATGCCCAAATTTCTCATCAAACCCCAAATAAAATGCTTCAACTCCTGTCTTTTTTTTATTGTGGACAGGGCCTGCTCTTGACCTCGATCACGCCTGATGGAAAGCAATGGTTGAGGTCTATGATGGAACGAGCGTGGCCAGAAGATGCCTGTTCAATATCGCCTTGACGGTAGACGAGTTACATGTGAAAGGGAACACAGAAGCTGGCAAAGCACTTTGGTTGTGCGCATAATAAGGAGGAAAAGCGGTGAGTACGGCTGGTCGGGATATCAACGCACCCTGCAGTACATCTGGTAGTCCGGTGGTAAAATTGTGATGGTGGGATTAGGTCGTGGAGCTCCTGCACACACTCTCCGAAGTCAGTTAGTAGAAGACCGACAGGCAAGCAACAAATTTATTCCAAAAAGTCCATTTACTTCAAAAATATTGTCTTACCTGTGGTAAAGGCTTCACATCCTCAAAAATATGATATCCTCCTATAGATTTATAGTTCTGTGGTAGAGCAAGGGCCTGACCCATGGACACATGCGAATTGCCCAGAACCAAAGACGCGTTGTACCGAACGTCATAAAATGAAGGAGGTTGACGTCCTCGCTTCCGTATGCTGGGCACTATCAACCTCTCGTATTCCGTAACATGCATATCATCGCAATACCTGTAAAAATAAATTATGCTTTCAATGATTTTTAGATTATTTTGTTTGTGCAGAATCACAATGCAGTCAACATTGCTTTTATAATTTACAGCGTAAATGTGCCGCTATTTTAGTGACTGGTTTACCTTGCTATGCGCATAGCACGGTGAGATTGGAGATGAGACTAGGGAGAAAACCGATACTAAAAGAAAAGCGTAAAAGAATCTTTTTGTTCTGGTTTCTCAACATCAGTATTTAGCACCCATTACATGATATACTGATAACTCTGATCCACCTCTTTATAATGCAAAAATATGATTCACGATTGACTCAAGTGTCAAATCCTGATTTACTGATATGATACCATATCATTTCAAGTGTCCACTTCCAGTATAGAATAGAATACTCCTTATTAAGTGCACCATATGAATTACAGATATACGTTACATGTAGAAACTTGACATAGGGTGACACAGTACAAATACAAATACAAATATTTTATTGGAACAAAAAACAGGTTTATAATTTTTAATGTTCGTTAACAGCTACATTAGTTTTAAAAACTGTGTTGCAGCCATTAGCGCCCACCTCCGAGAGGGGAGACGTTGGCGTTCCAACATTTATTATATAAATAAACAAAATGTATGGTTGCTGTTTGTGAAATTAAAGCCCCATTGAACTTGATGATAATTTATTGGCAACTTAACTGATATTATGTTACACGTTACAATAATTTATTATTATATCATGTGACAACCCTAAGTGCAGGGATGAAAGGGACTGCGTGGCTATCGCCCTTCAGACCTCCCCTAGCTGGCTAGTTCCTGAAGACTGCTAGGCTATCAAAGCAGGAACTAGTCGTACTAAGGATCAGAGCTGGCTGTGTGGCTACCGGGCTCAGAACCTCTAGCTAGTGAATGACAATTTGTTCTTTTTTTTTATGTATGGCATCTCGTAGTTGACCTAGAGAGGTCGTGACTAATTAACCGGACTATCCTGTTGCTGCCTTAAGATGACTCAAAGCCTCCAGCCAGGGGCATAAAACTTACAGACTAAGCGACTACACGCTAAGGGCTCCCCCTGTGGGGTACGGGCCTCGGCTTAGGGCGTCGCTGGGGGGAGGACAGCAAGATGGGACAGGCTAGATCAGATTAGAATGATTATTATTGTCAGGGGAGTTTAAAGGTACTGACTCAGCTACGCCACCACCTGGCACTTCATACCCGAGCAAGGGACGGGGGGGAGGACGATTATTACGGGGTCGTCGCGAGAGACCCTCGGCGGCGAGGTCGGAATGTCGATTTGTGTTTGTTCCTACGGTCCCTATTGCTCTCCTGGAGAAGAGTTATGGGGTCGTCGGGATCTGAGAGGACAAGCCTAGGGCGGCGGACCTTACTAATACGAGAGGGGACATAGCTAGCCGCCTGGACAACCAGAGGGTTGCGATGGTTGGTGGCTGAGTCGAAGAAACGCTTGGAATTGCGTTTCAAGAACTGGGAGATGGTGGGAATGTCGAGATCTACGTGGAGGATTTCGTTCCGAACGAACCAAGGGGCTCCCGTTACCTTTCGGAGGAAATGGTTTTGGAGGGCCTGCATCCTATGAATGAGGTGAGGTTTTGCGTGCGCAAACACTGAACCCGCATAGGTCATGATGGGGCGAATGCACGCTGTATAAATGCGCAATTTGCACCTAAGTGACCATTTGCTACGTGCATTCAGAACGGAGTGGAGTCTACCGAGAGCGAAAGCGGCGCGCGAACGCACCTGCTTTACTCGTATGTGCTCAGCTTAGGAGAGGTGGTGGTCGAGGGTCACACCGAGGTATTTGGCTCGCGTCTCCCAAGGGATCGGCTTGCCGAACATGGTGATCGGTCGGGAACGATTTGTTCCAAGAAAGCTCTGCTTATAAAGGCGAATAGTTGACATATGTGTGCACAATATTTACACGTAGTCGTCTGTAGTTGTGGCGCTTGCGCAGATTGTTGCACACGAAGATTGTAGATGGCGTCACTTGTCTACAGGGATCGTTTATAGTTGCTGTCTTCTAGTCTATGAAGCCACTCATCGTAGTGCTTTAGATAAGTTACACTAGATGGCACTGTATGCGTGTTACAAAAATAATTATACTAAAGCAATATAATAAGTAGGTGTATGAACTATTTAACTAAAATATTATTGATTCTTAAATCTGTGGGCGATCTTATCGCTAAAAATGATCTTTTAAAGACAACCTTTGGATGGATTAAAGGGAAAAGGAGAGAATACTGCAGGTAGTCTGCGGTGTACCAGTAATAGTAATAGTAATCATGAAACAAGAGCAAGGAACTATGTATAATGCTGATGTGTAAAAAGAGAGGAAGTTTTTTTTACCAGAATTTTAAAAGTGGAAGTGAATTTTACAGTATATTTAACTATACTTACATATATCCGTTGTATCGAAACTTGATTCTTGACCATAGCTCTTCCACTCGCTGTATGAAGGTAAATGGCGGCTGAATTTTAGACATTGCATCACTTGTATAAGCAGGACTAGGAGCTGCATCAATCAGGCTAAGGATATCTGAGTTGACTTCTAGAGGAGACACCCAGATTAGAGGACAGTCAAATATTGGAGCGAAACTGAAACAGATCATAAAATGTTTTAGATTAAGACAAATATTTCTGGAATAAAAGATACGACATTTATCGGTGTTACTTCACCTCTTTATAATAATATAGGAATAACCAAATAAATTACAGTATTTTGCTTCAGAAGACGAAACCAGCCAAATAAAATGGCGACACATAATAAATATTATGACAAGTATCTGTGATAAATAAATTGATTGATTCATGCAGAGAAAGTATAATTGTCCAACAAAAGGTCGAGATTAAAAATCGTAGATGTAGTACTTGCGGGAATCTCAGTAGGTATGCTAAGGTTTCAGATTTAAGTGTCCAGCAAAATTGTCAAAGCAAATGGATATAACGCCTCCAAAATTACCCCATATGCATGTTGAACCAAAAAACCGAGGCAATGCGGCTGAGGGTTGGAAGCCGTGGCGGGAGAGGAGTGCCGGTATTGCGGTCTCCCTCCGCTCTCCCTACCTTCTGCGGCCTTGACGGGGTCACCACCGTCTAATGGCGGACGCGGTGGGGCCGCAGAGGAGGAGGAGTGTCGGGTTTTCGTTGGCCGCTCTCCCTATCCTCTTCGGTCGAGAAGTGGTAGGCGGCCCGGCCGCACCACTGGCCTGACCAGTCGCAGAGGCACCAAGGGTACATAGATATGGGGTCTTCTAGCGCACATGTGCTGGTTTGGTTCCTGGAGTAGTCACGGCGTGCAATTTGTTCTGGTACGCCGGTGATGGGGGGTTATCCCTAGAGGAGGGTCTGGTGACGGACAGCGAGTGCTAACGCGTGCCCTTGTTCTCACCTCAAGCGGCAGAGGAGGACACTTTAGTGGGTTGGAGTCCCACATAATTGCACTATCACCCCGTAGTAGTGCAGTATGCATGAGCATTTCTCCACGCAAAAAAAAGAAGATGTGCAGATCGCGTTCAGTTGCATGGGTGAAATTTACTAACTGCTGTTAGGGGCATGGGCTGTTTATGTTTGTTACAATAAACGAATATTACGAATAAAATTGTAGAAAGTAGTACTTATCACCTTAGGCATTTTCTACCAGTTTAACTTAGAGTTAAAAATGAGTTCTACCTACCCAGCAATAAGATCAGAAAACATCCATTCAACGATCACCACGTCGAAGTGTTCGTTCGGATCATTCAGCAGCTTCTGTACATCTTTGTTCTCTACTGTCGCTGCTGCCATTTTCAGCATTAGTCTCCTTACTAAGTTTTGATGATCAGTTGTAACCTCTGTCTTGTCCATTATGAGTTTAATGTTGATTGAGTCAGCTGTTAAATATTAAAAAGAATATTACAACTTTGTCGAAATTAATCAGATCTTTTTTCAGGTTAAAAAAATGAGGTATTTCACTCAGAGCACTGATTTTAAAGGCACTTGACCGAACGGCACTTAAGTTGTTCCACTAACCAGACACAGAACACACAAACCAGTTTATTAATATTATTTTCATTTCAGGAACGGAACCTACATTTAAAAAAAATATAAATGTCTTGTTGTTGTTGTCGTTGTTGTTTTGTATGAAAAAAATATACTCTAAGAATATTACCAACATACCTGGTAACAAATCGCTATTGCTGCTGACGTCAATCTGTCGAAGGGTCGGCGGAGGGTTCTTATATTCAAACGTTCTAATATATGTAACCTGAAATATTTGAAATGCTCATGAGTCATGGAACATCTACTACTAAAACTGAAATGCCGCGATAAGCAACATTTGTAGGCTCTTGTAATATGGATCGGTAATCGCTTATTGAAAGAAAGGAGGATTATGGTAACTCATCTTTTGAATAATATTCTTTAGTCGATTGTATACCATCTTCGTGTTTGATAAGAGACCATATTTATGTGTCTTTTAAATTGCCAATAAATTCAGTCTGATCTATCAACTCAGCCTATGGCAGACTACTGCTGGACATAGGCCTATCCCAGGCTGCGCTACAAGACCCTGTCCTCAGCCTTCCACATCCACTCTGCCTCAGCCACCTTTTTAAGGCACTCGATTTAGTCTAGCTCTAGCAAATCCATTGTTGATGGGGTTGGGAATAACAGAACGTTTCGAAGCCGAAGAGTTTTCTGGTATTAAATCCCTAAACTCAGTACCAACCTCATGCCCTTCCTTCAGCAATTGTCTGACGACTCCATCGCCAAGGATCGAGTGACTCTTCGATGGCATACCGAACACAACCAAAGCTTTGTAAGCGTCGCATGACGAACAAATTAGGAGGCAAAGCAAAAAATATACTGCCGCCTTTGCCGCCATTATCTGAAAAACAAATTAATGTTTTGTGAAGATGTTTGTTGTGGTTAAAACTGCGAGTAGGAACAGAATGATTCCTCTTGCCGTAAGATATCTTAAGCTTATTTTTTGTTCTGTTCGTTAGCAATCATTATCGTCGCCAAAAAGGGAATCACTAGCAAGCTGGTTTTGAATTAATCGTCATCATCAGAGAAAGGAATAGGTAGAGTATAAATACCTAAACATGGAGGAAAGAAATAATAAGAGTGGATATAAAATCCCGGAATGATAAACATGACGATTAAGTCTCGGGATTTAAGAAATTGTGAATTATTTATTGTATCTACTTTGAATACATTATTTCGTAATAAATTAAATATTTATAATAAAATATTAAATAATTCGCAATTTCTAAGTCCCGGGAAATAAGAAATTGCGAATTATTTATTTCACTTTGAATACATTCGTAACAAATTAAATATTTATTGTATAATTCGCAATTCCTTAAATCCCGAGATTTAATCGTCACGTAAATCATTCCGGGATTTTATAGGAGGTATTATCCACTCTTGTTACTTCTCTCCTCGAAGTTTAGGTATTTATGTTCTACCTATTCCGATCTCTGGTCATCATCCACAGCCTGACTTCACCCGCTGCTGGTCATAGACCTGCCTCTCTCCACGTGTTTGAGTAGGCTTATAGGTACAAATTGTCTATTGCTATTTTGGATAATCTATGCTCCTATTGATTCATCCTCGTTCGTATCATGTGGTCATACACGCACTCAGATTGTAATAATAGTATGTAGTAATTTATTTCCAAACTTCAGTATACGCTAAATCAATGAGGTCTCGACCCTGAACTAAGACATCCTGCATGACAGGGGTCAAGGTTTCTCCAGTTACATGGATCTAATATGGATGTGGTATGGGCTTAGACTATTAATACAATTTACACTTCATTTTTACTATAATTATTAAAAAGAAAATTGAAATCAAAAAATGGCAAATACTTACCTATTAAACAAAAAAAAAGTTAAATTAGTAATTTTAGATTAGAGTGGTTGGAATTGAGGTTGCAGTTGATTCGTATTATTATGTTATTTATACCGTGTGTATTATAATTAATAAAATAAGCCAGTTGTCAAGGTTGAATGAGACTGCCCATGTGCGTTAGACGTACTACTTATGTATCGTCAACTTCAGAGGTAAGGACACATTTAAATAGCCTGTACGTGCAAGTGGCGATACTTAAATAACCTGTACTTGCAAGTGGCGATACTTAAATAGCCTGTACTTGCAAGTGGCGATACTTTAGGCAGGCCAGATGGCATGGTTGGTTAAGATACCGCCTATCATGTCGCAGGTCGTGGGTTCGATTCCCATCCAGGACAAACATTTGTGCGCATGAACATGTCTGTGTGTCCTGAGTCTGGGTGTAATTATCTATATAAGTATGTATTTACAAAAAAAAGTAGTGTATGTAGTATATAAGTTATCTGGTTTCCATAGTACAAGCTCTGCTTAGTTTGGGATCAGATAACCGTGTGTGAATAAATAATGTCCCAAAATATTATTATTCTTTCCTTTATTTCAATTCTTTACATATAAATTATATTTTAAATATTACAATACAAAAATAAAAACATTTAAAATATAAAAAATAGAAATCCACCAGCATGGAACAGGGTCCAAGCTACCGGTGGTTAGGGAGACAGACACCTCACAATACGCGCCATATCAAGGAGGACTACCTTCTGAATCAGGCCCTTCACCCAGCCACCCAACGAGAGCCTCTAGAGATGTTGGTCGAGGCTCTTGGCGATAAGGTCATTGATCGTTACGACTATTGGTACAATGATTGCCGAGTCCACATTCCACATGGCGACAACCTCGTGAGCTAAGTCGAGATATTTCAATTGTTTCTCCTTCTCAGCCTTCACGAGGTTCTCGTCATGCGGGATAGTGAAATCGATTATCATTGTGCGGCGCACTGATCGATTACCACTATATCAGGCTTATTGGCTACAATAGACCTGTCGGTGATAATAGACCGATCCCAGTATAACGTGACTTGGTCATTCTCGAGAACTGGGTCGGGCACATACCTGTAATACGGTACCTCAGAGTCCACAAGGCCGTATTTCAGAGCAAGTTCCTGTCGGATAATTAGTATTATTGTTTATTTTTTACATTTCTCGGGACTCTGGGGTCCCAGACCTTTGGAAGGCGTACGAGGAGCCGAAGCCAACTCGCAGAGGCCCCTTAAATAATTTTAAATGATAAGGAGGCACCAACCGACTATTATCTCTGTATGCCCTATACAAGTGCACCCAAGGACAACCCCCGGTTGGTGCAGGACTATTGCTGTACGTGGAAATAAAACATATTGGGCTATGGGTTTGGGTGGCTAAAGTGGATTGGGTAACTTGAACTATGGAAGAACTATGTCCCCTGCCTGACCAATGTTATATATTATACACGGATAAAATGGCAGGGGGTGACTTGCACACTCAATAATGGGCCCCCGGAAACGGCCACTAGCACATAGTGACGTAGCGACAAGGCAACACTTCCTGAGGTGCTTGAGGAGTGGAGAGGTATTCCACGGCTATCAGGGCAATCCCGGAAGTACGGTCAAGATCCCTACCAGCACCTTACTGGAATACTTCCTTCCTCCGAGCACGTTTGCTCTTGCGAATCTCCACTCAAGCCGGCCAATAAAGGCAAGAAAGAGGTGGGAGCTCTGTTCCTCGTCAGTGTTCACTCCAGCCGGTCAATAAAGGCAAGCCAGAGAGGAGGACAAGATTTCTCCCGGGAGATAGGGTCCATGGGGTCGCTACTGCCCAACAGCTCGCCACATGCTGCCCTGCGGGTTTCTGTATCTCTTTTGGTCTGGCTCCTCATCCTAGACCCGTTCCGGCAAACTCTACCGGCACAGAGCTAAAGTTTGGAGCACGCAAGCCCCACCACGACGTCAACGTAGAGATACAGCGTTGGGGTCAGTATTATTATTATTAAATGTACACACCGTGGACACCTTGGCAGTCAGCTTTACTACCACCTCGCTAACTGATTAATATTTATAACCATGAGCATAATCAGACTATAATGTTCCCTCTGCTGGGGCAATAACTCCTCTCTGTGAGAGGGTGGGCCGTAAGCGACCACGTGGGCCCTGTGCGGATTGGTGGATGTCACATATCTTCGATTTTGACGTGAATACGTATTTTCGCTCAGTGTACTGGTGGTACGAGTAAGTTCAATATTCCTGACCGACAGAAACATGTAAGATTTCAACCGCGAGTAACTAAGACACTTTTAAGGCTAGAGTAATGGTTGAGCATTCAAAAGATAGGCCATATTTATAACAATTTTGACACCGGATATAACTTGGATATGACGTCACACTGCAACTGCACGCGCATGCGCGCGACCCTCTACTCTTCACTATGTGTCGAAATATCAATTCATATAGCGCAATAACGTATTTAGATCAGTTATTCTGGTGTCTTTGTCAAGAATTGACAAAGCACTACCAGGACCTAAAGAGAAACACAGAAATATTGACCAAAATAGGGTTAAAAATGAATATGAAGTTGACAATAGCAAAATAATGTTAAATGCCGCCTCATATCGGCCGTAAATCTGATCAGATATAAAAAAAAAACAATCGAAGAGAGCTTGCATCAAAAGGAATGAAATGAGCCTAAAAAATCTAGTACCGAGCAAATACAACAGGTACGGCAGTGTCAGAAACCGTAAGAAAATTGTAGCAAAAAAGTTCAAGATGTCGTCTCATATCGGCCGTAAATCTGCTCAGAACTGAAAAATATCATAATTGGTGAAAGCTTACTTTATAAGGAATGCAATGAGCCTACTAATTCTAGTGTCGAGCAAATACAATGGTTACGGCAGTATCAGAAACCGTAGTAAAATTTCAATCTGTTTTCATGAAAACAAAGGGCGCGACTCGAACTGCGCCTACTATTTTTTTTTTTTTTGGTTCTAGGACATGCCGTGTTGTAGTAGTGTTGAAATAAATTCCACAGATTAAGGTGCCTTCCTGGGTTTGAACCCAAGACCCTCGTAAGACGGCCACTGGGCCACCACTGCTCTTTTTAACCAAGTCTAATTTCTAGACATGTTTTATATCGTTATTTTCTTAAGAAATTCACACTTAGGATGACGAATTGGTACGTAACTTTACTTTGCGCAATATTTGTTCATGAACAAAATTGTCTCAATTGTCTCAATACAGAGGTAAATTTTACCTAAAACTATATTATGTAAAATAAACGCAGTTGACAAATCTTGTTAGCAATCCTTTGATTCAAGTAGGTAACAATTTAAAATAATGTCTGTAACTTAGTACGTAGTCTAGAGTGCTATTAAACTAATTGCCAATTTCGTTCAGCGATCTGTTTCCTGCTTTGAAATCGTAAGAATAATTTATATTACAGTTTCTGACTAAAACACGTGCCTACCTAATTCATGTGGGTCACATAGATCAAATTTAATATTATTCTTTTACATTTAATATGTATTAGTTTTATTGCTGTGATAATTTTAATTATCACATTCAAACAAACTGATAATACAATTCAGCAATCTCACGTAGACAATTACATAGGTACTACGATAGGGGCGTATTAGTTAGGTAAAAAAACCCTATAGGTACCTACAACAAAACATTACGATTCATTTAGTTAAAACTGGATCATTTCAAACTATCAATAATTGTTTTAATTTATAATTTACCTATGATCATCAATTTATAATTGAGATGCATTTCATTCATACTAATTAGCATTAAAAATTGTATGGCCTCATAATAATTTAAACACATTAATAAAATTCGTGTTTCTCACTGTCATCATCAATCATAAATTCATGTAGTGTAAAAATAACTCATTTGTCATTGCTCCATGTTAATAAAAACACATTGTAGGTAAGTACATAGCTACTACTTATGAATACTTACAATAACACCAACAGTCCACAAACGATTATTATTATCACATCACTGAGATCAAGGCTACTTTTAACTACTTTGTAACAACAAAATCTTTTCTGAACGATAATTTCTAAACAAAACTGACACAACTTATCTTCCCCATGAGTTTGATGCGACTGATTATTTTATTCATTACTCAATTATTACATAACTTTAATTCTATAAATAATATGTTGTTTTTGTTTCATCCTATACTACTAAATGAGCAATATTTGTACCATTGTATTTTATTTGTATTTGTAATATTTTAACTACGTATATAGTAAGTTCTTCGACACTCGTTGCTGAGTACCATACGGAAAACCAGTTTTAAAAAAAAAGAGTGAAACCTTTTTGGATGCATGCCGTCTGTGATTGACGGCTTCCAGTCAGTTCTGTATTTTTCGAACTGCAATTGTTCAAACTGCCAATATTCTGTCAAGTTATTATTATTTTTTTTATTTTTTTTTCATTGAACTCAAGCCAATTGTTTTGTTTTGACTGAAGAGGATCTTTATTATTCCTCATTAAGAATTTACAATAATTCACTTACTGAGAAACTGTCTACATAATTGTTTACGAGCGTAAAAACACGCTACGAGTAAATTTATAATAATAAATAGGAAGGTAGTGATTAAAAAAGTGAACATGAACTAATTATTAACTGAGTAAACACGGATCTAAAGTAAAAGCAGATGTTGTGATGATGATGATGAGTTTAAAGCTATGGTTTACTAAGACAATTTCGCAATTTACCGTCGAATGACGTCACTGAAACGTTATTTATAAAAGTAAGTAAATTAAAGTGATTTCCTAGAGAACGATTTTAAACACAGAATACTGGCTGTATTCTGGCTTTCCCGGCAAGGGGAGCACGGAATCCATCTGCCTGCTTCGGTCTTGTCAGCGGTACCAGAGCGGCGGGCTGTTTCCACCAGCTCGAGTACCTCACCTACGCCGGCTTCACGTCGGGTGATCTTCGGTCGTCGTATACAGCTATTCTTTTAACTTGCCAAATTTCTGAACCGCGTAGTTTGTAGCATATTTTATAATACAAAAAGCATTTCCATATAGGCTGTCGGGTAGATTATGCTTCAGTATTTTTATTGAACTACGTCGCGTATTGGTTCCATATGGTTTAGGCGTTCTCAGTCTGATGAATTTGAATTCAATAGGGTAGGACGCTAGATCCCTTTGACTCTCTTCGTATTAAAGCATAACCTTATCCGGCCACTTTATTGATTAATAGAGCCGCTTATCAAGAAAAATCCGGGGTTGTCCTTTTTATATAACGGTGATCTTTCAAAATGTGCCAGGTCTGTGTACACTACCTCAAAATAAAGAAAAAAATCCGTAGAATTCGGGAAAAATACAGATAATTCATTTAAATGTATACTGTTGTGGTAGGGAATTGATATTTATCAATAATTTTTATCGACATTCAACATGGCGTCTCACCGATTTAGTTACTCTATGCATAAAAACAATGACAGTAAACCATAGATCGACCATTGATCATAGAAAGAGGACTGTCGGCTGTCACAAGTATAACTTCAGTCCTCTTCATTCATGTCAAACGTCATTAATCAATCAAAATGACAGCTTACCGCCATGACGGGTTTTTGTTGTGTTGTAATTTCAAGTGGTTTACCAGCAAACGAAGCCATTTTAAAGTAATTGGACAGTTGAAAACTGTTTTAAATATATTTCCCTATTTTTATGTATAGTGTACACGTACCTGGCCCAAGGTCCATACATTTTAGAATATCACCCTTTTTTATAATTTTGTGCGTTCATTTTTTTTATCCGTGTTCCTTTTTTATCCGTGATTCCTTTTATAAAATCAGAGAAATTATACGTTTTTGCAGTGGTGAAAAGGAACTTTTTTTTTTCTAACACTACACTACTTGTTAATATTCTTAAAGGCTGGACACTCACTGGACCTAGAGAGGTACAATTCCTTTATTTCAATTTTCACAATGGAATTCATAAGCTTGTAATGTTATTTGTAATTGAATACATACTCTGTGCTTTATATTATTTATAAGACACCCTTTCTCGTATTAGGTTGGTCCCACTTTTAATATTAATCACGTTTGACTGATAAAATTACCTTTAAATTTCATACGTAACCAATAGTGACTCAGTAGGTTTTTTTCCGAAATGATAGGATGTAGGTTTATTCCGTATCTTTATCTATGTTTATAATATCTATGGTTTTACAACTGTCCTCCTGGGTTCCAGAAAAAAATATTATTGGATTATTATTTGTAACTTAGGTTTTATGGTATATGAGGGGTCTGTACACCTCCAAGAAAATGCAAAAAAAAAAAGTTTTTTTATATAATAGATGTAATATAGGCATGACGCTGGCATCCAGGAGGCTATACCACCTGATGGTAATCATCATCATTGACCATAGTGCTGAGTATAGTCCTCCTCCCTATTGTGCCGTGCTTCCCCCGGTCTATGCGAGCCTCATTCAGGTTTTCCCCACAAACTTCTGTAAAAATAAATTTCTTCTGTAAAAAACCGACTTCAAAAACCTAAAACGAATAAAATAACTTTCATAAAAAACTTAACAGCTTCTAAAATCGATGTCTTCAATTCTTCAATGCACTATAGCTTGGCACAAAGTCGGTTTTTACTTTTTTGAAGTAAACTTTTTTTGTATAATTGTTGATAACGACTTTTATTTTGCTGTTTGCGTTAGTGCGCAAAGTAACACACGCAAAATGTTGTGCTTATGGGTGCATGCAACGATACAGGGATCGGAGTACTTATCTGAAGTTAAGTTATAACATTTAAAACTTATTTTCGTATAAAAATTACAAAAAAATGTAACTATAACTTTCAATATCTTCGTAAACAAAAGTTTCCCAGATGGTCCAGCACAAACCAACGATCATAATAAAGCTCATTTCAGACTACGCTATAATCAATCTGCTTAGCCTTTTCCCAACTATGTTGGGGTCGGCTTCCAGTCTAACCGGATGCAGCTGAATACCAGTATTTTACATACAGCGACTGCCTATTTGACCTCCACAACCCAGTTATTGGGTAATACGATACCCCTTGGTAAGACTGGTTGTCAGACTTTCGGGCTTCTGACGACCCGTAACGACTGCCAAAGATTCACGAATGGCAGCCGGGACCAACGGCTTAACGTGCTTTCCGAGGCACGGAGGAGTCTCGGTATGAAAAGATGGTCACCCATCCACAGACCAACCCCGGCAAGCGTAGCTTAACCTGATGGATCGACCCGTGCGGCTGTTATTACTTAGCCACGAGCTCCTCAGACTATGCTATAATAGCATATAGTTCATAGCACAACAATATCGCTCGCCATACATTTATTTAGAACACGTTCACACTTTGCTATACTATATATTATTGGCTTGCTATACGCTAAGAAATTGAGCGATACACTATGCTATGATCGCGCGGCGCTCTCGCGGCGCTCTCCTCGCCCCGCAAGCGGGACGAACGAAACGACACGATTAGTCAACAGGGCCTGCAATCTCGACATAGATAGCGATCGCTTTACTACCGAATTCTGTCGCAACGTCATAGTGGGGTAGACGGTCAAAATTGCTTGACAAGTATGTATGTGATTTTTCGTGTTTGTCATGCAATTTTGACCGTCTAGGGCCCCACTAGGACTTTGCGGCCGAATTCGGTAGTAAAGCGATCGCTATCTATGTCGAGACTGCAGCCCCTGAGGTTGCGAGCATATTTGCTTGCGATTATATCGCATATTGAGAACGCAATGCTATCTAGTATAGCTATATAGGTTTTAATGTTGTACTTTATAGCAGAATGGTATAGCGTAGTCTGAAATGAGCTTAACGGGAAGAACAAGTGACTCTCGCCTTCGTTAAGGGTATTTTTACACCCATTAACATGTCACCGTGAAAACTTAGGTGAAATGAGCTTGAAGTGATTGACACTATTGACACGGTAAGATGTTTACGGAATAGACCGGCTGCAGCTTAGGTTGACCCTGTCTGAAATATTGTTAAATCTCACAAATAATCATTTTAAAAACTTCCTAAATACCTATTTTCTGTAGCTTGGATGCTATTCCCGAAACTGTTGGGGGTATTTTCTTTTTTTTTTGTGGTATTTATAAATGCAAGTCATCGTGCTCTAGCAATTAATACTTACTTTTTGTAAGTTCACGATGACTTACATTTTTGCGTGCTCCCTAATCTGTGATGATGACGTGTTTCAGATTTAATACATTCATAGATTCCAATCTGCAAAAATTATGTGCCTTCTTAAACTTTTTTGTTTGGTCTTAATAAATATTATTATCAAATAGATGTTATTGTAAATGTTTGAAACAAGATTTTGTGGCCATTTTCGAATATCAACGTTGTATGTAGGTAGTAATGTAGTACTATTGCAAATTGGAATTATTAGTAGGTATACTTAGATGGTTTGCTCATGTTAAGAGGCTGGTGCCTACGTTTATGTATATATGTACTACGTTTATGTATTGTGTAATAAATGCTGTGGAAAAGCGTTCCATGAAAAGCGAAGCATGAGTGGTGTAACTATGAATGACAAATTGAGGAATGATATGATAAGGCAACGGTGCGGTTTAAAAGTAAAGATGTAGTTAGTGACAAAAATTTAAAAGAGTAAGTATACTTAGATGGTTTGCTCATATTAAGAGGACGAATAAAAAGCGACTAACAAAAGGCTCTGTGTGGAGTGGAAACTACAGGACTTATAGCTGATGTTCTTCAGAAAGTCAGGTGCATAGCATTCGCAACGGGCTTGCGTGTATGACCAAACGTGTGAACGTAAACGAAGCAAAACGAGTACAAAAGGATCGTAGCAGGTCACGTTCAGTAGTTTCTGCCTATCACCATAGGCAAAAGGCGTGAGCTTATGTATGTAATAAATAACTAAACCACGAAATATTTTATAAACAATTTATTTTTAATAATAACAAAACTTATAACAAGCTTAATTATTCTTCTTCTTACTTCCTGTTTTTCCTTTCGTTGAGCACAGTTTAGAACAAATATATGCGCAAGCGCGCTTCAACAGAATGTATACAGCTAAGAGTAGGACCGCGATGAGCGCAGCGAGATCTAGGAACCTTCTCTTGTAGAAGGGCAGGTCCAGCGCAGGAGAGCGCAGGTGCGGGGCGCCGCGAGTGTTCACCACGTGGTTCACCCAGTGCACCAGCTCCTGTCCCGGCTTCACGGGGCGGTCGTGGTGGATGAAGGATAGCTCCTTCGCTTTTTCGGCATACCTGTTAAAAAAGATGATATCTATCTATCTAAATAAAAATCAATTGCCGAATGTACATATGTAAGCGCATCACTTCAGAACTGTTGCACCAATTTGGCTAATTCCGTTTTTGTTATGTTTGTAATTGTCAGGACAATGTTTGTGTGAAAGAAAATGTTTGAAAAATTGTACGGAATAGTGAAAAATAGTGGTTTAAAGTGAATGAGTTAGTAAAACAGAAGACAGTAGGGAGATCTTCAAAAATATTGACAGAATTGACAGATTGTTCAGTTTCTTACAATGGTTTATCTGTTAGTTCCGAAAAGAAATGGGTTTTGCTCTCATTTTCTTCATTATTAGTACACCTGTGCAAAGCGGGGCGGGCAGCTAGTTTTTATACTAACTTCCTATAGATAAATGCGTTTTTTTCTTTTTGGCCCGTCAGTTTGTCTTTATCATCTTGGAATATATTAACGAGTTCTTTAAATATACTATCGCTCTTTCTTTTACACTATAACCTTATTATTTTTACAATATTTTCAACCATTTCTGTTGCCTACTTCTTTTGCAATCTTAGTCATTGCAATGTTGTTGAGTACTTACTAAAAACTATACAGATAACTTCTACATCCTTATTTAGTTTTATTTAATGCTTCTTCTTCATACACACCTTTTGTTACTAGTAACTTCTACTATCTTTTTCTTGAGCTCATCAGCCATTGTGTAAGCAAGGTTGACTCTTTGCGCAAATCCTCTGTTAACTGATTTTTCAACATTCGTGAACTGATCACCAAATACTGGAATACCGATGATTGGCACTCCAAAATGGATAGCTTCAGTCATTGACAGGAGACCACCATGCGTTATGAAGATGGAAAGATTAGGGTGAGCTGAAAATTAAATACAGATTAGAAGTGTTAATCATCATCATTCTCCTGCCCTTCTCATCTATTTGGGGTCGGCCAACATGTTCCTTTTTTCCATACTTCCCTATTATTCGTCATCTCGGTAGTCACTCTCTTCCTAGCCATGTCATCTTTCACACAATCCACCCATCATTTCTTTGGTCTTCCCCTACTCTTATAGCCATCAACATTCATACTCAAAACTTTGCTCAAGATATTTTCCGAAGAAGAAGATTTTTTTTTAGAAGTGTCAATATCGATTTAAAAGACTAAGCTTTGGATGTCTAGCTTTAACTGACCGAATCCTTGACAGTGTGAAAGTTCATTTGTTTTTTGAGTTTGTGTTAGAATTTTCCTTTTTTCGATGATGGTATGAATTAATTTATAGATTGTGTAATAACTTTTACATATCTTACATACATATATCTTACATATGTATATTCGTGTACTGTCTTATATGGAGTCATAGATGATCCCAAAACAAAGACTTGGCTGATGTCGGTGGTGGAAACGGAATATTCTACACAGAAACTTACAAATAATTTCCTGTTGAGGTGCCCACTCCAGGATGTGAACATTTTTAGGAAGGTTAGGCAAAACCTCCTCAAATTTCCACAACACAGTCTGCTTCAGGCTTCCAAACATCTTCAGAAGGCTGACCTTGACCTCGTCGGGTAAATCTTTACTCCTCAAGTTTGAGCCCATGCTGAAGTAAATCACTCCATCCTTTGCACTGTCCATGAGCTTCTTCAAATTCTGTAAAACCGTTTTAGTTATGTTTAGGATATTTCTCACGTACGTGATACATTTTGTCTTAACTTGCTGTGTTCGAAAAATGTTGTCTTATTACTTTACTTTATAATCTATCTACAGGGTCCAATTAAATTAACTTGCAAATCGCAGACGCATTGAGTTGGAGAGAGAGATATTTAATTATGATAAAACAAAAAAAAGTCTGTGAAATTGCTTCAGTTAAATTACTTTTGGAGCTTCACAGCCTTATCTGGAGCAACTTCACAGCTTTTTTTTGTCACAGACTCTGTGTAAAACAAACACAATAACAGATTATTCTGCTCGCTCGAAGACACGTTGATGTGCGCTGCAAAGACATATTAAGTACCCAAAGACGTAGATGTTTTAACTATAATCATCATCCTTACTTCTGGTAGAGGCTTCATAGTATCATCGATGTGGTAACCTCCGATAAATTTGTGGCTCTGTGGAAGAGATGCACCTCCGCTCGTAGATACGTAAGCATTGGACAGTACCAAGGATGCGTTATACCGGACTTCATCGAAAGTTGGCAGTTTTCTTCCACGTTTTGCAACAATAGGGCCAAAGAGTGATGTGTACGCTTTATCTTCAACACCATCCAGCCACCTGAAATGTCCTATCATTGCGTTAACATTACCATCGTTTATACAATTTTATTGGGAAGATTACAGATTTCTAGTATTATCACTTGAGTGCATTGTAATATAATATAATATATATATTATAATATATACTAAAGCCTTCACGAGTGCCGAGTCAAAAACGCTGATTGTGATATTTTTTTCTCTAGTTCGTTGCCAAGCAACAATATTTCTTAGGCTCACATTTACCACACATCACTAAACGCGTTTAACACTAAACACAGTTAAAACGTCATTCTGTCTCTGCCATCTTCAAACGATTGAAATAAACAGAGCGATGTTTTAAATTCGTTTAACGTTAAACACATTTAGTGCTGTGTGGTGAATGTGAGCCTTAGTGTTAAACTTACGTGTATCTCAGGAACTGAACTTTCAATTGAGTCCATAGCTCATTCACTCGCTGTAAAAAGTTTAATGGTGGAAAGTGTGGAGACATGGAGTCCACTGTATACGCGGGGTTCAACGGTTCGTCGATCAATTGTATAACCTGCCAGTGTGGATCCACAGATAACGACCAAATAAGTGGACAGTTGAACACTGGAGCAAATCTGAAATTTAAGAAAATTAATAGCACGAGTTAGAAGGCCGACTTGGGGTTGCCAGTAAACCAGCCAATCAAGGAAATATATAGTTCAATTTGGTTTCGTGTGGTTTGATGAGCCCAGAAAAGAGAAGCCACCTTATCATTGTCTTATATTATATGTTAGTTTCGATATCTTTGATTGGCAGCGGTAGACTACGAACTGCTGCTGAATTTACATAACTCTTTCTAAGTAATATACCTAGTCTTGCCATAAATATTGTCACGAAGAAAAAAATTATTTTTTATTGCAAATAATATTTATTATTTTTACAGTGTGTTAGTTTACATGAATATAAAACAATTTAAAATATAAAAAGCTTATTCGAAGTGGTCTCCATTGGCTACAATACAGTCCTTAAAACGTTGAGGCCAGTGTTATCAATAGAAGCACGCACTCTTTCCATGGGAAAATTCTTCACTGCCAATCGTATGGATTGTTTTAGGGACTCCAAATTATCATGGCGTTTAGAGCAAGCCGTACTCTCTAAAACTGACCATAAATCATAATCCAGCGGATTAAGATCGGGACCAGTTGCGCGTGAGCAGCCGAGTCGGACGCACACGTTTGGAACGTTCGGACCGTAATATTACTATCGCGCGGCTTGTTTTTTTTTAAGTCTACCCACTTAAGGATAATGTTTATTTCAAATGGATGAAATAAGTAATAATGTGAGTTCGTGTGACTCAAGTGATCATGAAACGATGGAGCACGACATAGTTATAGAATGTGAACAACCAGTTAATGCCACTTTAGTGGAGACGATGAGGAAGAGTGAAGAATGTGATCAACAAGAAAACAATTTTAGATATGAAATGAATATGACATTACATAACTTGACATATAATAATAATTTATTCCATTTAATTGACACTAACAATTATGTTGGTAATCATTTATATTTGACAAAAGATAGATTTTTTATGGATAGGTACTATCTTTCAAAGTATTGCAAAAGACAGTTAGCTGTGTCGCTATCATATTATTTTTGTATTACAGCCAAGAATTTGGCTAAACAAGTTGCTTCTATTGAGCAATGCCATGACATTTTATATCATTCATCCAATAATTTGGTATCCAAAATTGACATTGGTAGTAATTTAAATTAGAAATTAAGACAATAGAGGCATCCTCTAGCAATAATGTACAGAAATGCAAGAATAAATCAAATAAAATTTCAAAATTAGTAAATAGTATTAACCTGGTGCATCAAAATATTCAAGGTTTTCTCAACAAAGATTTAGAAGTAGAATTATTTATGAATTTTAACAGTATTGATATTCTTTGTATAACAGAACATTGGCTTAAAAGCCACCAGTTTATGTTCAATTTTAATAATCACCAGGTTGGTAGTTCGTTCAGCAGAGTAAATGCTATACATGGTGGCTCATTAATTTTAGTAAGTAACCAGCTGAAATTTAAAGACCGTAAGGATATTGTGAGCCTATCTGTTGAGCGGACAGTTGAAATAGCTTGTATAGAATTGGAGCAATTTATTGTATTAAGTGTGTACAGGCCCCCTTCAGGATTGTATGACTGCTTTGAAAAGGTAATGGATGAAGTGTTACACAAGATATGTAACTCAAATAAATCTATTATCATTTGTGGTGATTTTAATGTTAATTTATTAGAAAAGTCAGGTTCTTGTAGTAAAATAATAAGTCTTTTTCAGTCATACAATCTTGTAAACCTATTTTTGGAGCCCACAAGAATAACCCCTACTAGTGCCACATGCCTAGATAATATTTATACAGATGTTATTCCAAGCCATAAAGAAATTATAAATTTACTAGATTCTGATCATTGCGGGCAAAGGATTACTATCCAAAACCAAAACAAAAAAGTGGCTAAAAAGGATATCATTGTTAACCCCAAAACTACAAGTCGCTTGGAAGCTTTTAAAGTTAAACTCATTAATAAATTAACAGTTTTGGCTAATCATACTGATCCTAATGATCTGTATGATGATTTTTTTAATATGTACTGCCAACAATTTAATCTCATCTTTATTCCCAAGACTATCTCGGTTAATAGTAACGCGTCTTTCAGTGATTGGGCTACCATTGGTATTCATAAAAGTAGAACACGGCTTTATGAACTATATAATGAAAGGTCTTTTGTAAACACTGCTGAATTTAATTTATATGTTAGAAACTATTCAAAATTATTTAAAAAAGTTTGTTGTATGGCCAAGTCGCGTTATTTGAGTTCGAAGATTAAAAACAGTAGTAATGTAATTAAAACGACTTGGAATATTATTAATAGTGAAACGGGAAGGTCTAATAACCGAAGTGCTGACTACAGCCTGTCTATTAATGACAATATAATAAAATCAGACTCACAAGTCGCCGCGGCCTTTGAAAATTTCTTTTCAGATATTCCCGTTTCAACTACTAAATCCCTAAACTCATCAACTTCTGTTGCTGAGTCTTTGCTTAAGGAAAATGTTAATGCTTGCGATTCGGAATTTAATTTTGAACAAATTACCTGTAGAGACATAATTAAAACCTTTCACACTTTAAATGTAAAAAAGACAGCAGATCTGTGGGGTAATTCTGTAGAAGTTGCTAAGTCTATTATTGACATTGTAGCACCTACTTTAGCTCTTATCTTTAATAACTGTATCGACTGTGGGGAGTTTCCTGACCTCATGAAATATAGTAAAATAATACCTTTGTTTAAATCAGGTAGTACATCAGACCCCACAAATTATAGACCTATTTCAGTACTACCTACGTTTAGTAAAATTTTTGAGAAATTAATTTTAGACCAATTGCAAAGATTTTTTAATAAACATAAATTATTACATAACAAGCAGTTCGGTTTTACAAAGGGTCGTTCAACTACTGATGCCGGTGTTGAACTTTTAGGACATATTTATAATGCATGGGAAGACAAATGCGATGCCTTGGGCATCTTTTGTGATTTGTCCAAGGCATTCGATTGCGTTCTTCATGAAACGTTAATCAGGAAACTCCGCCATTACGGGATCCGGAACACCGCTCTGGATCTTCTTACTTCATACTTGAGTAATAGGATTCAGAGCGTTGACGTTAATGGAAAAAGATCGCCCGGATCTATAGTAACAATGGGGGTCCCACAGGGCTCGATTCTTGGTCCTTTCTTATTTCTTATTTATATTAACGATTTGCCCTACCTCATTAAGGATAATCATGATATAGTTTTGTTTGCGGATGATACTTCACTTTTGTTTAAACTTAAACGTCAGCAGCTGGTTACTGACGATGTAAACAGAGCGATCTCAAAAGTAGTTCACTGGTTCAGTGTTAATAATTTACTCCTTAATGAAAAAAAAACCAAATTCATTAAGTTTACACTACCTCACGTTAGGCAGGTGAAAACTAACGTGTTGATAAAGGGCGAAGAGTTGAATCCTGAAGATAGCACAGTATTCTTGGGCTTAACTTTGGATGCTAAGCTTCAGTGGGGCCCACATATAGATAAATTGTCAAAAAAGCTAAGCTCCGCAGCATACGCTGTTAGGAAAATTCGTAATTTAACCAACATAGAGACAGCCCGTTTAGTGTACTTTAGTTATTTTCATAGTATAATGTCGTACGGTATTCTGTTGTGGGGAAATGCAGCCGACATTCAGACTATCTTTGTTATGCAGAAAAGAGCTGTTCGATGCATTTATAAATTAAGTCCGAGACAATCTCTCAGAGAGAAATTTAAGGAGATTAATATACTGACTTTGCCTTCTCAGTACATTTTTGAAAATCTTTTATATGCCCATAAAAACATTAAATTGTTTAAAAAATACAGTGATATCCACAATATAAATACTAGGAACAAACACAAATTTGTTGTACCTCCAACAAGGCTCAAGAAAATTGGTGGGTCATTCAGGTGTCAATGTATACGCTTTTATAATAAACTTCCAAGCCACGTTCAAGATCTGAGTCTTAATAAATTCAAATCATTCATTAAACGCAAGTTGTGTCAGAAAGCTTTTTATACCGTTAAAGATTATATTGAGGACAAAAAGGCTTGGGATTGAACTGCTCCAATTTTATTTTATATTATTTTTATTTTTGCATACTGAATGTTGACATTAATATTTACTTTGTAAGTATTATATTATTTTACTTTATTGTGAATGTGAAGACTTTGTAGGTCATTGCTTTTTTTTTTTTTTGTTTGTTTTATTTTTTCTCTCAGTTATTTTTAATCATGGTCTGGCAGTTTGAGTAATCTATGCGGCCTACCCCAATGTCCTTTCTTTGGTATTGTTCGTCGAATCGTTGAGCTAGTTGAGCTGCGCGATTACTGACAAATGCGTGCACTGACTGGACAGGTCCTCTCAATCTGTGTGGTTCTTTCCTCAAAAGACCATTTCAGACACCAATCTACATGGTCTTCACATGAAGTGACCAAGATTATGTCTGGACTTTATAAGAGACTGTGACCTCTGAGTTTGTTTCGGCCTTTCTTCTCAGAGTAGTCAGATAGGAAACGCCGACCTCATCTAGTTTAAAAAAAAAATATTGACTTGTAAAAGTGTTTGTACAAACCTACTTACAGAAATAAAAATCATTTATCATTTATCATTTATCATTAACGAGTTGTAGGGAAGAGAGGGCGGCAGGATGATGAAGAAATTGTGGAGGAAAATGATTTTGTAACAGTAATTAGAGGACATAAAAAACCAAACAGGAAAGACTCGATAAACGGTAGTTTAGTGCCAGAAGGTGATAAGACTGTAGAAGAGAAGCATATAATTTGTGTGACTGGAAAAGAGATGCTGCCAAAACAATTTGGAATGGCTAAACTGTTAAGATCACATAATATCCCGAATATAATTAAAATAGTATATAAAAGTGCATACAGGGTGTTGATTCATTTCCAAAACAGAGAAAGTGCTATTAAGTTGTTAAAGTGTGAAAATATTACCAATTTAGGTTACAGAGTACAGATGACTGATGAAGTTAGTCTATGTTATGGGACTCTGAGGCAAGTAGATTTGGAAACAGATGAGAAAGAAATCCTTGGAAATATTAGTTGTGACAGCGAAATTTTATCAATTAAAAGACTTAAAAAACTATCAGAGAAGGGAGAATGGATTGATTCGGAAACAGTTAGGATATGTTTTAAAGGTGCCACTTTACCGCCGTACGTATACGGCTACGGTTGTAGGTTCAAAGTGGAACCTTACACGTTTCCAGTGTCACAATGCTCCAAATGTTGGAAATTCGGTCACCTTTCGAGATCATGCCCAATTAATAAAACAATTTGCCCCAAATGTGGTAATCAACATCCTAATTGTGAAACAAATGAATATGTATGTGTTAATTGTAAAGGACCACACATGGCGATGTACAAGAAATGCCCTAGCTTCTTAAAAGAGAAAAGAATTAGAGACATTATGACCAAAGAAAATTGCACGTACAGAAAGGGATTGGAAGTATATCTAAAAGAGAACGGAACTCGACAACTAGACAGTACAACTACAAACACAGAGAAAAATATGAATGTTGAAAGCCTAGAAAAAGATAATGTAAACTATACACAGAGAAAAACATACAAGGATGCGGTGACAGCAAATACAAATGTTCAATGTTTGAGTTTTGCATCTGACAGTATGACAGAAATAGACAATTCAGGAAATACGAGTATAAATAACCAACAAAAATATGTACCGAGGAAGAAGCATAAAGATACTAGCCTTATGAGTAGTAATAGAGAAAAAGAAAACTACAATACCCAACCTGCAGTGACATTCAATACAAGCTCTAAAGTAGATTTTTTTAGTATATTTCAAAAAGTTAAAGATATTTGTTTTTCAGACGATAGTTGGCAGTTGAAACTACAGGAATTAGGTAAAATTATGTTTGACGTATGTAGTAAATTGTTCCTTAAAGTGTTTAGAAGTGATGATGTGTGGGAAAGAATAAAAAGTATATTCAATAATGGCTAACGATAATAGAAATATGTTATCTCTTCATATTGTACAGTGGAATGCGCGCAGCTTGTTGCCTAAACGTAATGAATTCGAACTTTTACTTGCACAAGAAAAAGTACATATAGCACTAGTATCTGAAACTTGGTTAGAAACGGATAAACATTTAAATGTAAGTACATATAATATTTTTAGAAAGGATAGGTCAGATGGTTATGGTGGACTAGCTATTTTAACACATAAATCTATAAAAGTACAACTGTGTAACACTAATATCAATAATCCTGGAATTGAAATTATGAGCGTAAAACTTTTAAATTGCAGTGAAATTAAAAATATAGTGTTAATATATTGCCCTTCTTCGGTTCGTACTGGTCTTTCTGACTGGGAACAAATATTTTCATTATTTTCAAGCAAATGTATCGTTGCCGGAGATTTTAATGGACACCATGCAACTTGGTCTTCCAAAACTGATGCAAGAGGAATTCAGTTGTATGATTCTGCTTTAGACTCGGGATTTATTGCCCTTAATGACGGTAGTATGACGAGAGTGACCTTGGCTGATGGAGTTGCACAGAGTACATCTCCTGATGTCACATTTGTATCTACCGATCTATCTGTTTTGTTGGATTGGAAGATTATAAACGAAAATCTAGGAAGTGATCATTTGTTTATAAAAATCTCATATAAATATAATAGCAGCTTAATATCTTTTGGTATAGTTAAAAAGCGGAACTTCAAACTTGCGAAATGGTCAGAGTACAGCGAAATCCTAGAAAACTATTTAATGCAAACTGTCGTTCCAAGAAATGTACAATCTTTGTATGACAACTTTTTAGAACAGTTAAATAAAGCCGCGGATCAATGTATTCCTTTCATTAAAATCTGTAATAATCCGACAAATGGGTTTCGGCCAAAATCCTATTGGAATACTACTCTCTCCCATTCGGTAGCACAACGTAGATTGGCCTTGAAAAATTTTAGGAGAAATCCCACACCAAATAATTTAAGTGTACTGGATCGCAAAACAGAAGCTGCTAAAAAAGTCATCAGTCAAGAGAAGTTGAAAGATTGGCAAAATTACTGCAGTAGCGTTAATGAACAAACATCTAGTTCTGAAATGTGGAAACGTATGGGGTGGATTAAGGGACGTGCAACTCCCAGGTCATCTGTATCAAACGAACACAAGGTTGATCTCCTGTGTAGTCTTGCTCCTGATTACGTCTACCCAAAACATCAGCAGTTTAAATCAAATAATACAGTACTAGAGGATGAATTTACTTTACAAGAAATGTTAAATTGCTTTAAACGAAAAGACACAGCTCCTGGTGCTGATGGGATTACATATTCTTTAATATTTTATTTATCTCCTGTTAGCAGAGAATATTTACTAAATCTATACAATCTCATTTTTAGTACGGGTATTATTCCAAAACAATGGCGGGATATATTGGTAACACCAATACCAAAATCCTCGCCTGATAACACTAGTCTTAAATTAAGACCTATTTCCTTAATATCCTGTATTTGTAAAATCTTCCACTCAATGCTGACAAAGCGGCTTGAGTGGTATATTGAAAAGAATAAGTTGTTATCTCAGTATACCTCTGGATTTAGGAGAGGACAATCTTGCCAGGACTGTTTAGTTAAATTAGTTAGTCAAATTTATACAGGGTTTTCACGTAAAACCCCAACAGTAGCCTGCTTTCTTGACATTACTAATGCTTATAATAATGTATTAATAGATGTCCTAGTAAATATTTTAGATGAGATAGGAATCGGAAAAACGTTTTGCCAATATTTATGGAATTTTTTGAGCGAGAGACACCTTATGATTAGAGATGAAACAGATAAAAGCAAATTTTTCATAAGATATACAGATAGAGGATTGGCTCAAGGAGACCCAATTTCACCCCTACTTTTCAACATAGGCACAATTAAGTGCTTTCAAGAAATTCAAAACGTGACTATGTGTCAATACGCAGATGATTTTGTCTTATACCGAACGTCTAATAATTTAAAAGAATCCCAGCGCTCACTTCAAACAGCGCTAGATAGGTTGTGCTATGTGCTAGATGAGTTAGGATTAGAATTATCGGCCGCAAAATCTAAAGTGTGTATTTTTAGCAGGGGTTTTAGAAAACCAACGGTTGAACTTAAAATAAATAGTCGCAATTTAGATACAGTTGATAGTTATAAATACTTAGGGGTATGGCTGGACAGGTGCTTGCGTTGGAGTAAGCATATTAACTCAACTGTGGAAAAAGTCCAAAGAAATCTTAGTTTACTTAAAGTTTTGGCAGGTAGGTCCTGGGGATTGCACCCTCAACATTTGAGACATATTTATATAGCTTTAATTAGAAGTCGTATAGATTATAGTTGTTACATATATGATGCTAGTGCGAAGCGTCATTTAGATAAGTTGAATAAGTTACAAAATCAAGCTTTACGGGTTATAGGAGGTTTTATCAAATCCACTCCTATACACGTTATGGAGAGTGAGCTTTGTGTGGTTCCGCTGTGCATACGAAGAAAATATTTAGCATATAAGTTTTGTCTTAAAGCCAAATCCGTAGAAAATAATATAACGAATACCTTGTTAGATGAACTTTATGCTCTGCGACAAAATAGTTACTGGCGAAATAAGGTTATTCCTATAATCGCTGCAGCATTTAACGAGGTTAAAGAAATGGAGGTAGCATCTTCTTATCCTTTACTTATGTTTACCCTAAGAACATGGGTCACTAACATTAATGTGAACAAAATAATTGGCTGTAGTTTAGAATCAGTAAAGCTACCGAAGGGGCATTATGATTACAGTGTACTAAAACACGAAGTGGCTAAAGAACTATGCACAAAGTACAATGGTTGGTTTACTATATTCACAGACGGGTCAAAGAGTGAAGAAGGTCGCGGAGCGGCTTACTATATACCCTGTAAAGATGTAAATAACATTAATAATAATTGTTTTAAAATAAGTAAACCAGCATCCATTATGACGTTGGAACTCATTGCGATCTCAGAAGCATTGGACTTTGTCATAAATTGTCAAAACAGAAATACTGTTATTTGTACTGACAGTAAAAGTTCCCTACAGCATATAGCTCGATGCGCCTCTGGCTTCAGAGGTGCTTCGATAGCTTATGGCATTCTATCTAAGATAGACGAACTTAATCAAAAAGGTGTGCAGCTGAGATTGCAATGGGTCCCATCGCATATTGGAATACGGGGTAATGAGCAGGCTGATATGTTGGCCAAATACGCAGCCAAACACGGAAAACAAACTAATATTACTCTTGATTATTCCGAAATATTACCAAAATTCAAAAATGTTTGTTATGATCATTGGAAGGAATACTTTGACAGAACTTCATTAGAAAAAGGAATTTGGTATAAAACCATACAGTGTCAGCCTCCCCGTTTACCCTGGTTTGTAAATATTAATCTAAGCAGAAAATTTGTGGTGACAGCTCACAGACTCAGATCGGGACATATTCCATGTAACAAATTCGCTTTCTTGATGAAAAAGATAACCTCTCCCAACTGTGAGGTGTGTGGAGTTGTTGAAGATATGCATCATTTGTTGATGGAATGTGTCCAGTATGAGGCTGATAGGAATAAGTTGTTCAGGGCTATGAAGTTGAACAAGAACAATATAGGTACATTCCACCATATATTAAGTAAGCCGACTTCCGATGATGCGAGAAAGTTGTTCGAGTTTATGGCCCTGATCCATTGATCTCGTTTGATTTGAAACTTGTCTTAGGGTACGATGGGACTGACATACGCTGTGCGTTATAAAAGTCCCTAAATTATAAAGAAATAAAAAAAAAAAAAAAAAAAAGATCGGGACTAGACGACGGCCAGTCTTCAGCTCTGATGAAGTCCGAAACGTTCACTTCCAACCAAGACTGCGTTGACCGAGCTTTATGACCCGGCGCCGAGTCTTTTTGGAAGGACCATACTTGGTTATTGAACATGTTGTTGTTCAGGGGCTTAACTACCTTCTCAAGAATGGTATCTTGATACACTTTTGCCGATGTTTTGATACCTTTTTCACAAAAATATGGCTCAGTTACTCCTTCACAGCTAACAACCACCAAACCATCACTGAAGTCGGATAATGCCCACGTTGCACTCAGTCGACTAATTGGGAAGCTTCCTTAGAGCTTTGAGCATAAATACTGTCATTTTTTTTTGTTAAAATGTTGCTCAATTGTAAAGATTTTGTCATCAGTAAATAAATTTTTTCTGTGACCTCCCTTTGCGTACCGCTTCAGTAGTGGTTTCGATTTTACCACCCTATTCTTTTTTAAATTATCAGTTGAAAAATGACCAGTGCGTCTCTTATAGGGTGCAAGTCCTAAGTCTTTAATTAAGTTTTAAAATACGCGACATGGTTCTGGGTGCTATCTTCATCACCCGAGATAAAATCTTTTGCTTTCGGACAGGATTTCTTCGAATTCTTTCCCTTACTGCTTTGACCACCTTTTTCGTGCGAACGTTTTCTGTCACAAACAGAGGAGGTCTCATTGTACCTATTAATAGCCCGGTACACAAACATTTGACTAATACCAAGCGTATGGAGAGTTTTAAAAATTGCATTTGGCTCCATACCAACTTTGTGTAATGCAATCACAGCGATTCGGTTCTCTTTATCACCCCACTCCATTTTAATATCGCAAAATATTGTACAATGTATTGGCGCCAAAATTAGAAAACTCAATGAACAATCGTATAAAAATGACAGATTCCAAATTCAAATGTAATATCTTTCTTATTTTTAATTGTAACAGTATTTATGGCCAGACTGTGTATATAAATGTATATTATAATACACAGTCTAAAATGTATCTCCTTTCTTCAGTAAGAGATTGCCTTGTGCGATAAACCACCTATTGTATACTAGCTTGAGATTTTTTTTGTATACTGTAGTGTACGTTAAGTATTTAATAAAAATAATCAATGCGGATGAAGCAGCCTAATGAGTTGCTTTCGAGCTATTATTAGTATATACGCAGCTTACTTACAATATGCGATAATAATACAAATTTTAATGCTTTCAACCAGTTTTAGCCTTTAAACACTTAAGGAATAAGACTTGAATTCGTCAAACACTCAAACCCAATATAATTTAGAAGAACTTGGCTGATATGAGTAACTGTAACTTTCCGATGTTCAATTAAATAACTTACCCAGCAGTTACATCGCTAAACATCCACTCGACGATTACCGCATCAAACTGTTCCTTGGGATCATTCAATAGCTTCTGAACGTCGTTATTCTCAACCGTTTTCTTTGCTACATCCACCATCATGAAAGTCATGAAAACAGGGTTCAAATCGTCGGCTTTATTGTCCATAATACCTTTCATGTTTATGAGATCCTCTGAAATAATGAAAAAGGATTTATTATTATTACATTCCCTGAAAGCAACAAAATTTCCAATAAAGTGTTCAATGCAAATGAATATTGTCAGAGGTGACTTTAATGCATCATGTCTAAAAGATTGTCCTCATTTTGTTTCTTCTTTCCTTGATATAGGAATATAAGATGAATAGTTCATGTAATGTTTAAAAGATTACCCAGTTAAATTGACTATTTTTTGACATATCTCAGGTCTCTGGAGTCCCGGACCTTTGGAAGGCGTACGAGGGGCTGAAGCCAACTCGCAGAGGCCCCTTAGATAATTTTAAATGATGATGAGGCACCAACCGAAAATTAAAATTGACTATTATTATTATTTTGATTGACTGATTGATTATGTGGTGGGCCTGCCTTAATATTACGGACTGGGCTGAACATGGATCACGTCTGTCGCATGTCGAAGGGATCCATAGGCTAAATTAATCACAATGTGGCTCCCGGAAAACGCAGGCGATTTGGCGGGACGAACTTAAGGTCTACAGTCAGGATTGGTGCACACTAGCTCAAGACAGAGAGGATTGAAAGGAGAAAGGCAGGCCTTTCCCTTGCAGTGGGACAACACAGGCTGAAAATAAACAATCATAACTATACGTAAAAGTTGAAAAATCTTACGAGGTAACAGATCGAAGTTACTGCTGACATCAATTGTGCGAAGCTTGGTAGGAGGATTTTTGTAAGTAAATGGTGTTATATACGTCACCTAGAACAAGGGATACAAATGTTATACAATTAAATGTGTAATAGATTAATACACGGTTAGTCTTTAATTGCCACCAATTTGATAGTGTAACCTCCTTATAAGCTGTATATCATACATGAACCTTAACCAGCACTGACCTCATGACCAGCATTCAGCAGATGTCTGACATATCCATCACCAAGGTTTCCGTGACTCCTCGCAGGGAAGGGGAACACCACCAAGATTTTAGCAGCCTCAGAACATGCCAGTAGTACACTGATCAGCAACCAAAACGTCTTCGTCTTCTCCATTCTCTGTACAAATTAGTTAAATTAATACTTAAGTTTGCATTATCTACCTACTTAATAAAAAAATTAAACTCATTATTCACTGACAGGATAAACATAGCCTATACCGATGAGTCTAGAAGCATGAAATACACAAGAGTTCCTTATATAACGAAGATGGGCAGTAATGAAAATTTTTTGAAAATTCATCCCCAAAATGGGGTATAGGGGACTAAAGTGTGTATGAAAATTCGTTATTTTTGCCGATGGGACATGCCATCAGCACGCGCTTGTTGATTTATAGAAGTTAAAAAGTATTACGGTAACTTACAACCTGCCTTTACCGCAAAGTTTTTCTGATTTACGGTATGTCTTTTCAGGTATTTCTGATTTATTATCAACAATGACCGATATATGTATAGTCAGAGTCAGTAAAAAGTATACATTGGCGGTGTAAAGCAATAGGTAAGTTGATGATGTAAAGTAGTAAAAGTAATGGCCTAAGTATACTTACTTGAGGTACTCCTGATTCGGTTCAACTGTATTAGAACGAAATAGTGTAGTGGGTTTTCATTTATTGAACTTATTTCTATCCTATAGATAACTATTCCTCTGATTCCGCAACTTGTTATGAATAAACATTGTTGGAATAGGTAATTAGTGATCGACAAAGTCAGTAACTTTGCTCATGTCAAGGAAGATGAATGATACTGGTTCGCGTTTAAAAATATCTAATTTTTAACACGCTTTTATTAGCTTGGTCTATATCTATGTGACGGAATCTTTGAACGTGATTTCCATCCACTTCAAAACATCGGATTGAATTGATGACAATACAATAATTTAATAAGTCTGTCCGATTGTCATAATCAGGATCTTCAGGATTAACTATTTTTCCATATCTGAAAACACGGTAGTGTCTTGTGCCATGTACTAAGGCGTGTACTGAAGTATTTATGTGACTCAGCTAGTTCTTGGTTACTTAACTATGAAATTATCATCGTTAAAGACTAAAAAATCAAAAATAAATAGTAGTTTAAAAAACTAAAAATCACGCTTTTGTAACTAGCCGAACTAAAAAGAAGAAACTAATTTACTATAAGTTCAAAAAAGAATAGTGATTTTGAAAAAAAATCATTTTATCGTAAAAAGATGTCAATTGTTGTAAATATTTTATTGACAGATATTGGTTTAAGTAAAGTCACCATAAAATATCTTAAAAAGCACCCCAGGTTTTTTACGATATAATGATTTTTCTTTAATCACTTTTCTTTTTTGGTTGGCTGTAATGCTTGTTAAGCACAATTTAAACAAAACTTAATAAAATAAAGCTACTTCAGCGGTCGCAAAACACAGAATAGTGTGTTACTGGTTATATCCCATAGTTATCTAATCAACTAATAATCTCAAAAAGTACACAAAGCAAAATAATTATATATTTAAACAATTTGGAAAAAGTTCACAGCACCTCCTAGGTTTCCCAATTTTAGAAAACAGTTTTTCTCCTTTTATCGACGAAAAAATCATAATTAGATACTGTTGTTTTGGCCCAAATTTTATATACTTTCTACGTTCATCCCCTTTATGGAAGCAGCCACACCTCTTGGACAAAATTGACCAAATTTTTCGCAGCACACTAACTTTCATTTCATAAGTTGTCCTAAATATATATATTCATCTACATATTCTATAATTTCTTGTCCTATTACTATATTTTCTTTTAATAAAACTTCAATAAAAGACCAGTATTCTAAAGAAATAGATAGAAGAACATGCAACACTTGGAAACGGTACTGGTCTCTAAAAGAAATAGTTAAAAATGAAAGAATTCCCATGGCAATGAAAAGCAAATAATATAACACATGTATTCAATTACACACATGTAACAATTTAACACTTGTAACAATTGTATGTCAAACTTGTCCTGCGATGAGCAAAAACAACCAAAAACTAGTAGTTGGTTAACGCAGCATGGAAAGAAGCATGCTTAACATAAGACTACAGGATCTATGGACAACTTCAAAAATAATTAAAAGAACGAAGGTCAGAGACGTATTACAAAAAATAAGAAAACTTAAATGGAACTGGACTGGACATATAATGAGGACTAACAAAGAAAAATGGACTAAGGATGTAATAGAGTTATATCCAAGGAACGGGAAAAGACAACGAGGAGGTCAAATCTAAAGATGGGACGACAATTTACCAAAAGGACAAAAGGATGGAGAAGGTCTGCCAAGGATAGAGAGACGTGGAAACAATTGGGAAAAGCCTATGTCGACAAACAACCTGACCAAAATGGTTGCTAATAAATTTAATATATTTTTGCTATGTAAATTAGATTTAAGAATACTACTATTTTATAAGAATAGCAGGTAAGTTAAAAAGGTCGGCGAATAAAGGCTTTTATTATTATTATTATTTATTTTGTTTTGACATTTCTCGGGACCCTGGGGTCCTGGGGTCCTGGGGTCCTGGGGTCCCTGGGGACCATTGGAAGGCGTACGAGGAGCCAAAGTCAACTCGCAGAGGCCCCTTAGATAATCTTAAATGATGAGGAGGCACCAACCGACGATTATCCCTTTATGCACTATGCAAGTGCACCCAAGGACAAGCCCCGGTTGGTGCAGGACTATTGTTGTACATGGAAATTAAAAATATTGGGCTACGGGTCTGGGTGGCTAAAGTAGATTGGGTAACTTGAACTATGGAAGAACTATGTCCCCTGCCTGACCAAAGTTATATATTATACACGGATAAAATGGCAGGGGGTATTATTTCTCCGAGCACGTTTGCTCTTGCGAATCATTATTATTATAACTTTCATTTTAAATGTGGCCTTGGGCGACCGAGCGTGTTTGCAAGCCACATTACCCATGTGTTTTGGTGGCCTTGGTGTCCTTTACCAGTATTAGCTTACTCTCCTCCTATCCTGTACTCTCTCTGTCCACAGCACTGAAAAGATGACAAAGAAAATTTTAGCCCCCTCCCTGGTTGACTCTGAAGTGCCGTGCCTGACCGACGCGGAGAACGCCTGGAAAGTGGCCTGCCCGGACACGGATCGGCTCGTGAACCCATCTTCCCAGAGGCAGTGGGATGAGCCACTCTGCAAGTTGGTACGGAATAACCTTATCATCATATAACGCCCACCAATACTGCTGAGCGTGCCCGCCTGCTGGCTGTGGGTGAGTGGGAGTTGGGCCTCTGGCTTCGGGCACTACCGTCACCTAACATAGACACTATGCTGGATGACACCGCATTGCGGCTCGCTGCCTGTCTGTGTCTGGGCACTCCATACGTGGCTCCAATGTGGTGTCAACTGCCTCGGGCAACATGGCCTGTCCTGCAGTAAGAGCGCAGGCTGGATAATCAACTTCATCTCTGGCAGACATCATCAAATTCAAATTCAAATACGTTTATTGTTTGTTACATGTAGAGCACTGTAACATACCTATAAGGTGTACAATATTCTATTACATTATTATTATTATAAACATTCTTACTTTAGTCACTATTTGCAATATTCAAATTATACCTTAAAAAAAAATATTATAAAAATTAATAAGCTTTGGTCAATATACATTTAAAATATTTATACATTAGTCAAATTATATATTAGTATGCTTTTTTAAAAAAAATAACTAATTTATTTTATCGAAAAGTCTATGATAACCGATTACATTTATTTTAAGATATTATTGCAAAAGAACATGTCATCCATGATGATCATCCATCGTACTCTTGTCTGTGGTGCTGTTTTAGAACTCAATGGCTTGTCGCACGACGATGGGAAGAGACCAGACGGAATGACCATAATGCCTTGGAAGGTAGGTACGCCTTTGGTATGGGATGCAACATGTGTCGACACACTTGCGCCATCCCATTTTTCTAGCTCGGCGGGCTGTGCTGGGGCGGCTGCTTCAGGTGTAGAAAACCTCAAACGGCGCAAATACTCCAATATTATTGGGACTTATAATATGTTTGAGCCGTTTGGGGTGGAAACACTAGGGTCATGGGGTCCAACTGCCTTCTTAGTTTTTCGAGACATCGTCAAGCGATTGGTCGACTCTACACAAAGATCAGATGGCTGGCCTATTTTTGGCCAATGAATTAGCATTGCCATACAACGTGGCAATGCTGCCAGTTTTTTGGGCACTTTTCTGTAGACAGCGATGCGGGCTTTTTTGATGCCCTATGATTATTTTCCCTCCTTTTCTATATTTGTATATATTATTATTATTTTAAGACTGTTAGCTTTTAAATTATGTAAATATAGTTTTAAGCCCACACTTCACGACTTATCACCATCTCCATATTATCTTTAAAGACCCTATCTAAAGGTGTTATACAATTATCGGATTGTAACTCCGATTGTATTTTTACCCGACTGCGGCGAAGCCTAAAAGGAGGGTAATGTGTTTGACCTGTATGTATGTATGCCCGTTTCTTTGTTCCCTCGTAACTCCTAAACGAATGAACGGATTTGGATAAATCATACGTCTTTAGATTTGTCTTGGCGGTGCGAGTGCCACTGGCTACTTTAAAATTAATAAAAATCGGCCAAGTGCGTGTCGGGCCACGCACAGTGTAGGGTTCCATAGTAGCCTGTTATCACAATATGTAGTACGATTCTGTTGTTCTTTATTCTAAATGTATGTAATGGTAAAGATATTAGGAGTTAATGGTTATAATAACAACAAAAATATATGACAAGGGTGTCCAGAGTAAAACAAAATTTTAACATATAACGTAATCACGGAGGTCCTTGTAAGAAAATAACACCGCGATCTACACAAAAGTGGCGTCACCGCACAACGCATTCTGTTATCGAATAGCGATACTAAACTAATGATAAAATGTTGATTTTCGAAGATAATTATTTAAACAGATTAGACATTAACTAATAATAACCACTTTCTTCCTGCTAAAGCTAAAAAATAAGAGTAATATTGCTGCCAAGTTAGTATTTCAATTCACAAAATTGTAATTCGAAAATTAAACAAAGTTCGTTTGTGACTTCTATAGGTACTCGAATGAAAACGTAACCCGTTGGTACAGCGCTATCTAGCGGCAGTATTGTGAAACATATGATAATTTATTATGGTTTTTTTATTTCATATTTTGTTTTTCAATGCAAGTCTTTACCCGTTATAAACAAGCAACTACTTCATCTTAGTCACTTTAAAGGATTAATGCTAAGGATTTTGTAGTTGGTATAAAATTATCCAACACCCAAGTTCAACGACTATTACTGCTAGACTAATAAAGTTATCTTAACCGCTATAATTTTTTTTTAAAGTTCATGAAATGCACTATCATCGTGAATTTTTCTAGATTTTTCAAGCCCGCAGTTTAGCTTTTAGAGGGGGAGGGGGACGCCCTACTGGAACTTTAAATTTTAATTAAAAATAAAAGTCTAATAAAAATATTTTCAATTTACCACTTTGTCGGCGTACCTACTTGATATATGTACACACTCCTACAAAATTACAGCTTTCTAGTACTAACGGTCTCTTAGCAAAACCTCGGCCAGACAGACAGACGGGCATGACGAAACTATAAGGGTTCCTTGTCAGAACTACGGAACCCTAAAAACAAAGTAGGTAAATTGGCGGATTTCGGGATTTTTATTTTCTTCTAATTTCATCGAGTGGGATATCAATGAAGGGTTTTAAAAGGTGATTACAAAAATATATACAACTTATATGTTTAAAAGTAATTCGAAGAGACAAATCGTAAAAAATCTTTTAATTAACTCTCACGACCAGCAATAAATCATCTGCGAAATCTTTCACATTTGTAAACTAAAAAGATAGAAATAAAAAAAAGTAATTAAAAAAACAAAAAACCCAGCTGCGGTAAAACCGAGCCGAGTTTTTTGTTTTTTTTATTACTTTTTCTTTTAAAAGACGATCTTAAAACTAACCATAGTTTTAAAATAAATAACAATTAACTCACACTATATCTGTAAAGCACTTAAGGAAATTGTGTTCTTCAAAAAACCACTTTATAAATATCTTATCGACAGAATATTAATAAAAATAGGCCTTTCGATCGACAAGAGACAAACTGTATTAAGGGAATGGACTTTCTGGTAATGTGTGTTATATAATATTGTTATCGTTTGATTACACGTGAGATAACTATTCGAAGATAAGAAGTGGGTCTATTATGAAAAAATCTCACCTTGAAATCTTCGGTGAAGTGAGCTGTCAACAGTGTTAACCCCTAGCATCAGGTGGGAAATCGGCTGCTCTTAAAGTGGAAGTCCCTGTCTCATATATTGTTAAATGATAAATGATTTTATTTCTGTAAGTAGGTTTGTACAAACACTTTTACAAGTCAAACATGTTTTTTTTTTTTTTAAATTAGATGAGGTCGGCGTTTCCTATCTGACAACTCTGAGTAGAAAGGCTGAAACAAACTCAGAGGTCACAGTCTCTTATAAAGTCCAGACATAATCTTGGTCAGTTCATGTGAAGACCATGTAGATTGGTGTCTGAAATGGTCTTTGAGGGAAGAACCACACAGATTGAGAGGACCTGTCCAGTCAGTGCACGCATTCGTCAAGTAATCACGCAGCTCAACTCAGAACTTAAGGATTATTTGAGATGGGCTTGCTCTTGACTCTAGTCTAGGTCAGAGGTGACAGAGACAAAGTCGACGATGGAGTGAGCTTACCCAGAAGAAGCCTGTTCACTCTCACTTTGAAGAGATTAGGGTTGTATACGTTCGGAAACATTTAGATTCGACGAACAATACCAAAGAAAGGACATTTGGGTAGGCCACATAAACACTCATAACGTAATAATTTAACGTAATAGGCCTTTTGGTGGATCTTATTCCCGAAACAGAAGGGAGTATATTTTTTAAAATTAATTTGTAAGTCATCGTGCACCAGAAAATAGGTAAGTTTTGTAAGTTCACGATGGCTTACATGTTTGCGTGGTGCTTTCTTTAATGATGTCGTGTTCAGATTTAGTTCATTGATACACTTTCGAATATATTCGAAAGAAACTTCAAAGATTTTGTAGTCTTTGTCGAATATCACCGTTGTATCTATGAAGCTACAGACGCCAGCAGGACAAGCTACCCGAAACTGTCAAATTTTCCCAATCAACCTTGAACCTAATGCTTAAGCGATAAAGTAGAAAATCTATTAAAGAAATTCGACAGATTGTAGTAGCTTGATGTGCTGGCGTCTGTACATGCATAATGTTACAATGTGGTGCCGCCGTTACAAATTGATATTAACATGCTTTATTAGGTCGGTAAGTACATAAACTACCTACCCTAATGATTCTAAAACCCGTCACACACCTAGCCATATATATTTATATAAATTATAGCTAGGCATATTACGATATATTTTCCAATGAAATGAAGGCAAAATATATATTATAGCATCGTCTCCGAGTCTGCGGCTAAGTAATAGGAGAGAGGGGCCTGTGGCTAAGTAATAACAGCCGCAAGGGTCGGACGATAAGGTTAAGCTATGCTTGCCGCGGTTGGTCCGTGGATAGGTGACCATCTTTACATACCAAGACCTCTCCGTGTCTTGGAAAGCACGTTAAGCCGTTAGTCCTGGCGGTCATTCTTTTTGACAGTCGTTAGGAGTCGTCAGAAGTCCGAAAGTATGATAACCAGTCTTACCAAGGGCTATCGTATTACCCAGTAACTGGGTTGTGGAGGTCAGATAGGGTGTGGCGCCATGTAAAATCCTAGTATTTAGCTGCATCCGGTTAGACTGGAAGCCGACCCCAACATGGTTGGGGCTAGGCAAATGAGGAGTATCGTCTCCGTGTGGTAAAACACCAACAACCTCTTAAGGGGTCATTGTACTCAACATTATGAACAACTTTTACTCCATAGTAAAAGTTGTTCATAATGATGAGTACAATGGTCCCATGACCAAATCTGAAATCGCAAAAACAAAATCAGCTGTTCAGTACATTTATGTTCGCATAATTCGTCAAAATGTACTGAACAGCTGATTCTTTTTTGCGATTTCAGATTTGGTCCCATAGTGAAAGTTGTTCATAATGATGAGTACAATGACCCCTTGAGAGGTTACTGGTGTTTTAGCAATAACCCTGTATATTATAGGACGGTATATTAATATACAGTATCTTAGTTTAAACGAGGGATGTATTCAAACCCACAATACCAAATACTTACAATATTAACAAAAAAAAAAAAACACTGATAAATAACAGACAGAACCATACCAAAAATTTTGCGAAAAGTCTCGAAACGTGTATGCACCCTTGCGTTAGCGATTTAATCTTATCGCAGAACATTTGCGCGGGTGAATGACTTTTAGGTATGATCCATTTTCCCTTAATACTTTAAACCTGGCTTAGGACAGGCAATAATTATCAAGGTAATTATTAATGCAAATGTGAATTGCTAACCGCAATAATTTTAGACAATGATATGATGAGACAAAGTTAATAATTTTATTACGCACTCTTGTGGGTGATGCTCGAAGTATTCAAAAATGGCTTCTTGTAGGTACACTATGGCTCCCTTTCTCGTCCTTGGCATGCGTCGGTACGGTGAACTGACTGAATGTTCGCAATCGTTGGTACACCTAACATAAGATTGTACGACGGAATCTGGCGGTTGGGAAACATCTCTCGGTACAAATTAATGGCTCCTCGCACACTATCATTAGATAACGCGTAGGCACGAACCATACCCTAATATTCTTCATTGGAATATTGATAAGACGTTATTTTAGTTTATTCAACAACACGTTTACATGACACATTTATCGCGAAGTAAGCAGGGTTGTTTAAGCGATACGCGGAAGCGCAGACATACGGAAATAGCGGCGCACTCGCATAGACTGCGGTCACCGCGGGAGTGTGTCCTGTCGGTGCATCGGAGACAATGAGAAAACACAAAGGAAAGGTGCGGGGTTTGCGCACGGGTTTTCTTTTCGGCATTCGGATTACTTTACTGTTTACAAGTTCACTTCTTGCGCGCTCAGTGTTCATGAATAATTTATTTTATTGGACAATTACGTCACAAACTAAGGTTATAAGTTATTTGCATATTTGGGACGAGAATCGAATACTGAATCCCTCCCTCAATAAATCCCTCGTTTAACCTAACATACTGTATATTATAGCTATGTGCGTGACGGGCTTGAAGTTAAAATAAAGTAATAGTCTAATTACTTACTTTAGGACACCATTATTCTTTACTTTGGTTTGGCTAAAATAGTAGTTTACTTTTCCTTAAGTAGATAATCATGATTGATCAATTTTTCTAATCGGATAAGCAACGAATTAAATTCAAATGTTTAATAATAAACTTAACCGCCAAATTTTTATAAACAAATTCATACATAACATAATTATAACATCACGCCTGTAATCCTCGAAGGGTTAGATAGTGATGTACCCACATTTCACCAAATGAAAAAATGAAAAAACCCATAAAACTTTGCCCGACTTGGGAATATAACGCGGACTTCATGCTCAGCAATAACGCTTGCAACCACTAAACCAACGAGGCAGTCAAGATAAAAATAAACAAAGACAATATAAATATTATAATAAACAATTTATTTTCAATAATAACAAAACTTATAACAAGCTTAATTATTCTTCTTCTTACTTCCTGTTTTTCCTTTCGTTGAGCACAGCTGAGAACAAATATATGCGCAGGCGCGCTTCAACAGAATGTATACAGCTAAGAGTAGGACCGCGATGAGCGCAGCGAGATCTAGGAACCTTCTCTTGTAGAAGGGCAGGTCCAGCGCAGGAGAGCGCAGGTGCGGGGCGCCGCGAGTGTTCACCACGTGGTTCACCCAGTGCACCAGCTCTTGTCCCGGCTTCACGGGGCGGTCGTGGTGGATGAAGGATAGCTCCTTCGCTTTTTCGGCATACCTGTTAAAAAGATGATATATTTTACCAATTACAAATTTTCAATTAAAAAAGTAGCATATGATAGGGTCATCCCCTTGGAATCTAACACATGCAAGTCCCCAAATACCCAGCTCACTTTGCTCGCTCTTCATTATCATCTGCCTAGACTTTTCCCAACTATATATGTTGGGGTCGGCTTCCAGTCTAACCGGATGCAGCTGAATATCAGTATTTTACATGAAGCGAATGTCTATATGGCCTCTTCAACCCAGTAACTGTCTGTGTTACCTCTTAGTGACAATTGCTGTCAGACTTTTGGGCTTCCGATGATCCGTAATGACGTTCTTATAATTTGTATATGAATGAAAAATAGTATTCCCGAGTCTACAAATACAAAATACAAAAATATCTATTTCAACGAAACATTGTGTCGTACATAAATTGTGGCAGCCTCAGTAAGTTACAACAAGTACGAGTACTCGTACTTGTGTCGGGGCTGACTCGCTCTTCCCTTAAGTGGTACTTTAACAATGATGAGGCTAATAAGTAAAAAGAGGGTGGTATGAAGACAAAATCAAAATAAAACATTAATTTAGCAGCTCTCAGTGTGTGAGGTGTGCTCATATGTGTGGGTGCATGTATGCATTTGTGTATGTCTACTTCACTTATTCCTGCATTATAGGCTCTCTTAGTAAATGTCGTTGATCACTCACGTTCACTAGCACTGGCGAGCAAATTGGCAGCCGGCGCTGGTGGCTGAGGCACTTATACCAAGTACTACTACATCACTACATCTTTTGCTTAAAGATCCTACTTTATACACACCTTTTGTTACTAACAACTTCTAAAATTGTTGTCTTGAGGTCATCAGCCATTGTGTAAGAAAGGTCTACTCTTTGTGCAAATCCTCTGTTGACCGCTTTGTCCACATTCGTGAACTGATCAGCGAAGACCGGGATACCGATGATTGGTACTCCAAAGTGAACTGCCTCCGTCGTTGATAGGAGACCACCGTGGGTTATGAAGACGGAAAGGTTGGGGTGAGCTGAAAAATAAAGAAGACATTAATATTGTAATGGAAAACCCAATAACACCAATAACCTACCCAGGCAGGGGTTAGAACAGGACCCCGTGCTCAGCAGTCGGGCTTGCCAACACTAGACCAACAAGACCGTCAATGTCAATGGTGAAATAAATGATTTTATCTACTCTCATATCGTAAAATTCGAATTATAAACTTCAAAACGAGTTTATATTAACATACTTTATAAACACAATACAAACATTTTTTTTAGCAATACGAGACAGGGCAAATCCAATAAGGTAATATCACCAAGGAGTTTCCATCAATTTTATTTTTTTCTAATGGAACGTATACGCGGTGGGCGCCGATTTTAGAGTATTACAAAGTTTTGATTGCAATTTTTACTTGTCTGTGGCAGCGCCCGCTTTAGCGCATGCGCGGTGATGTGCTAGGTTTTGAAGGCATTCGTACGTTTTGTTGTCCCTACTGAATTACGTGGTAATTTTTTTATTTAGGTTCAATCCCATTGTGTGAGAGTAGATAAAGTAGTGTATGAAACTGCACATAACTAGGTATTAAAACACTCGTGTGGTACTATTGAGATCCTACGGCTCGGTTTTTAAACACACTAACGTTTTAATACCCCTCATTATGCAACAGTTTTATAAACTACTATTACCTTCTACTTTTAACATGCAGGCAAAAAGGATCAGTTAGTACTAATGCTTATTGAAGCACAGCCGAACTTGGGGGTTAGAAATATGAACACAAAGCACACCATGCATACATAAATAAATAAACGTGTAAAATACTAGATACTATGATCCAGATTTCCAACAAAATTGTGTGAGTTCCTAAGCATGTTATTATTAAACGAATCGGCAGAAAACACAAAGTCACGTCGGTATATTGTTAAATATAATTGACCATAATATTGTATCTTTCATAATATTTTATGCAAGTATGAAATCAGAGTATTTCAAAGCAGAATTGACCCTAATGAATGAATAAGAATAATCTGTGTTGATACAAGGCTTATACGAATATTCTAATGCTCATAGAGTAACCGGTCGTAAACATTGCATATGGAATTTTTATAAAATGTTGAGTTTTGTAGAGAGTCGTCTTCGTCACTGGTATATCTGTGTGATAGACTTTTTCTAAATCGATGTGTCATATTAGGTGCTTGTTTCATGTGCTTTTCAATCCATGTGCAATATTTACGGCCGGTAACTGAAAACACTAATATTATCTCGTCCGAAACTAACACAAAAAGTTGACAGTCGCAACCTAACAAACTTCCAATGATCTTATGAATATGAATATCGATAACTACTAATAACGGGTCCCCTCATACTGGGCTCTTTTCACATAATCCTACTAATATTATAAATGCGAAAGCTTGTGAGGATTGATGAATGTTTATTACTCTTTCACGCAAAAACTACTAAACGGATTTTGATGAAATTTGGCATACAGATAGTTTATAACCTGGATTAACACATAAAATACTTTATATCCCCATATTCCTACGGGAGACTATAAAACATAACACATAACATCACGCCTTATTACTCGGAAGGGTTAGGCAGAGGTCTACTTATTCTATACCCACATGGGCGATCCTATTGCCATCAACCAAGCACAAATCCAGACTCTGTGGCGCTACTGAGAAATTCCAGATACAAAAACCCAATAACACTTTGCCTGACCTGGGAATCGTACCCAGGACCTCATGTTCAGCAGTAGCGCTTGCGACCAACAGACCAACGAGGCAGTCAAAACACATACAAATTTTATATTCATTCATCCATTCTCCTGCCCTTGTCCCAATTTATTTGGGGTCGGCGTAACATGTCCCTTTTTTCCATACTTCTCTATTAGTCGTCATCTCGGTTGGTAGTCACCCCCTTTATAGCATCTTTCACACAGTCTATCCATCGTTTCTTTGGTCTTCCCCAAATATTATACATAATGTACATTTATTTATATTCGACTCGAAAAGAAGAAGACTAGTAACGCATTTCATAAGTCAAAAAACGGACATTCCGTCAAAGTATAACAATTCAGCGGCATTTGCTAAACCCGATATTTTTAAAAAGGTGAGGCTTGAAAATTACCAAGCTAATGTTGACAACGACGATAAAGATACGTTTCAAACAGGAACTCACAAAGAATTGCTAGCTGTGGTGCCCACTCCAAGATGTGAACATTTTTAGGAAGGTTAGGCAAAACCTCCTCAAATTTCCACAACACAGTCTGCTTCAGGCTTCCCAACATCTTCAGAAGGCTGACCTTGAGCTCGTCGGGTAAGTCTTTACTCTTCATGTTTGAGCCCATACTGAAGTATATCACTCCATCCTTTGCGCTGTCCATAAGTTTCTTCAAGTCCTATAAAAATTTTAATGATAATATTTTTTTTATGTAAAATTATTATATTTAAAAATTTTGTGTCGGTGCAGTTCCATTGTCTTCTATAGGAAATTGTCCTGCTCGTTCAAAAATGTTTAGGGCGCTAAAGAACCTTTTTACATCAAGTAAATGACAAGGTTCATCCTTACCTGAGGCAGAGGCTTCACAGTATCATCAATATGGTAACCTCCGATATACTTGTGGCTCTGTGGAAGAGAAGTGGCTCCGCACGTAGAAACGTATGCGTTGGACAATATCATGGATGCATTATACCGGGCTTCATTGAAAGTTGGTGGTTTTCTTCCACGTTTTGCGATAATCGGGACGAGTAGTGATTCGTAAGCACTTTCTTGAACACCGTCCAGCCAGCTGGAATTTTGAAAACATTGTGTTATCTTTTGCCTTTTTGGATCACTATCTTATGTGTCCCTGTAGCTGTGGTGATTCCGTGGACCTTAATTTTATAGTACTACTAAATCAGTAGCGATAAGATTATTAAAAGATTATTACATAGTTTAATAGCATCACGGTTGAAATTTATTTTTTTAACTTTCCTAAAATGTATATAGGGGCAGTCAGCCGCGCTACCAGTTAGCTAATTGGCTAATATTTTACTAAAACGTCTAAACGTAAACTCTATAAGTAGTTATACTTACAAGTACTTCAAGATCTGAATTTTCACTTGGATCCACAGTTCAGTTGCCCTCTGGATGAAGTTCAATGGCGGCGTGTACGGAGACATTATGTCTACAGAATACGCGGGGTTAGGCGGCTCGTCAATCAATTGCAGGATCATCCAGTGAATTTCTACTGATGATAACCAAATAAGCGGACTGTCGAACACTGTGGCAAAACTGAAATTAACGGAAATTATTAGGCCTCAGTTAGAGAACAGAAAGTCAGAAGCCGATTAGAGAGAGCCGATCAAAGAGACACGGTAGTATTCTTTACGAATATTAGTGCCATTTGACTCCAGAGTTGCCAGAAAAGAAAAGCCTTCTGTCGTGTACGTGGAACGTAACGGAAGCAACAACGTCTTTTTATATACAGCATAATGAGCCTTTAACTTTCCCACTGCTGGGAGATAGGCCTCCTATAGAGAGAGTGAGGCGTAAGGGACCACGCGGGCCCAGTGCAGGTTGGTAGACGTCACATGTCTTCGAATAATTTTTAGTTCTAGGACACGTTCTTTTCCTTCACCGTTTTGAGAGCAATGGTGATGAAATTATTTACACAAAGTAAAGCGCCTGCCTAGGTTCGAACCCACGACCTACAACTTGTAAGTCGGAGTCGATACCACTGGTCCACCACTACTCCCTTTATATACGCAATCCCCCGTTATTAGTTGTCATAACAAAATGGTTATATATACAGCTACAGCTAAGAGTAGGACTATGAGTAGCTGCAAAGTTTTACGAATATACCTACAGGGTGTGGATAACCCTGTATCTGCGGGTGGGCGACCCAAAGCCCGATGATAAAAAATATTCCCGATAGTATAAAAATTCGACGTGTATGCGCAATTTTTTTTAATTATATTTTGAAAAATTACCACCTTTGGTCACTTCCTCGGCCACCGTGTTCATAGATGAAGGAATTTTCATTATCTGACTTCTGCATAATATTTTTAAATAAACGTGCTATAAGATATATATTACAGTTTTAGAGTACCTCGTGTGGTCCTTTTAACATTGAAAAAGTTTTTTCGATCGCTTCAGTATAGCCCCCATTTTCGCTCAGAGTGTGACGTCGCCTTGGTGTCGTGAGTTTGAGGGCTGCATATATGGTTTAGGTCTCAAAAGACGTTTATCAATAAGGGTTACAATATGGTAAAAAAAATTGAAAAGTCAAAACTTTTTTTGAAAATCGCAAAAATGTGAAAAATTCGATCAATTTTTTAGGGTCTTTTGTCATAAAATCAACGCTATATCTCAAAAACTAAATGCAATATCGAAAAAATTAAAGAAGCCCTCGGGGTATTAAGTTGGGCTACATTAAAAAAAAAACAGACCTCTGTATCACTAATAATCTAGGGTGCCCTTTGCGTGGCGTAATTTCGGGGAGCGCGCTCCTTAGATGCGCGTCGCGTCGCTGAGTTGTGTTATGGGAATCTTTAAGAGTTTGATCGTGAAATGTATTTCTATTTATTTGTAAATACGTATTTAAATTTAATTTAATAATGATGTCAAATTATTTTTTTTTTATTATTAATTTTGTTTTGCAACATTTTGAAAATACAGTACTTCGAACTACTAATTAGACATTTATATTTAAGACCAAAATTATTATTTCTTCGTTGTTGTTGTGTTGAACAAAAAATGATTTTCTTTCAAGAATAGTCATGAGAATATTTCATTAAAGTTCAAAATTGCATGGCGTCATTTTTACCTTACGGATTTTTTACTTCGCGCATTTGAGCTCTATTATTCAAAGACGATACAAAATCTATTAGGTCTAAATCTATTAGATTAGGTATTGTACAAAACGAAAAGCCTGCCTAAGTGCATTTTCAGTGAAAAAAATGTTTCTATAAAAAAAAACAACTTTGTATCTAAAAAAATATGAAATATTGACATTCTTACCATTTTGGAATCTGCATTAAGGGGACAAGTTTTAAAAAAATATGGACGTCTAGGTTTTGATACATTTTTGTTTACACCAGACGAACTCAAACTTAGGAAAAAATTTTACAGAAACACATTTTTTTCACTTTAAGATTTAAAAAATAAAACCACTTGGAGTACTCTAAAACTGTAATACACATCCCCCCGCACGCCACCCCCGTGCAGATACAGGGTTATCCATTAATTACGCTACACCCTGTATGGGAGATTATGATCGAATTGAAATCCAACATAATTTACAGTTCCTGGACATACGACATATCCAGCTTTATAGGCGGTCACAGAGAGGTAGAAATGAAAGAGACGACTTAGAGGACGCTCTGTAAAGCCGCACTTTTTCCTAAACTCAATGTTCCATGTTTACCACCGAGTATGAAGAACTTGGGGTAAATGAGTAACTTTCTTATTCTGAGGTTTCATCCAATAACTTACCCAGCAGGCACATCGTTGAACATCCACTCAGCGATCACCACATCAAACTGTTCTTTAGGATCATTCAAAAGCTTCTGAACGGCGGCATTCGAAATCGTTTTCTTTGTAATCTCAGTCATCATGAAAGTCAATAAACCGATGCTCATGTCATCTGCTGTCTTGTCCATAATACTCTTTATGCTCATGAGATCCTCTGAAATAATGGAAGAGGATTTGTTATTGTAATTCCAAAAGTTACAAAAAGGTAACTGCTGACTAGGTACTCAATGCAAACGCATGAAAAATAATACAAAAGTCTCCAAAAAGTCAAAAAAGTATTTTTGTTTGTATTTTTTTATCTAGAAGCAGCTCAAATCGTGTTAAAAAGATTACCCACAGTACCACGATTCATCACCGAAGGTCAGTATGGTCAAATCTCGTTCGTTACCAAGCGTCACTTTTATATGATAGGAGCGATTATTTTACTATTGTGGCGTGGAAGTTTATAAAATTTAAACTTACTTGGCATCAGGTCGAAGTTACTGCTGACATCGATTGAGCGAAGCTTGGCAGGTGGATTCTTGTAGGTAAATGGCGTGATGTAGGTCACCTGGAAGAAGAGATACAAGGTTACACATATTTACCAACACAACACTACCCCCTTTTTTTGTGGATGGGAAATCATCAAATAACTTCTCCCACTCTGAGTGGAGCGGAAGGGCGTGTCAGACTTTTACTGACTAAAACCCACCCGTGTTCCTTCAGTTGCCTATGCCAGGGCCACGGTATCTTTTTCAAACAACCCGCGACCCCAGCGGCATCGGCCCTATTGGACCCCATCTTTTGCTGACATCTCTTTGAGGCGCGCGTGGAACACAACGCGCCGTCGACCCGGGCCTGGTCCTCACCGGACGGCGAGCTACCCACTACTCACCGTCCGCAAGCCCGCGCCTACGGTGGCCGGGAATCGGCTATCGATTCCCGCCGCCCAGGGCGTCTCCTGCGGCGACTAAGGGCGTGAGGCTGCCTCTCCCTCACGCGTTCCGCCTCCTCCTTCGCGAGCATTACCGCTTCGCAGAAGGAGGTGGACAATACTACCCCCTGAGATACTGTTTACCACCTAGTTCAGGGGATAGGGTCGAAACGTCTTGGCAACTGTAACAGCCACCACATTATATACTTATATAAAAATATTCCTTGGTATTAAGTATTTCGAAATTAAGTTCCAAAAAAAAAATCCTTAGTGGTGAGAAATAAACATTTTTTTTTTTATTTATCTTCATTTTTATTAGTTCCAAATAAGGATTTTAACCACGAGGAGACTTCGTATAAGAGTGGTAGCAAGATAATCTACTTATTTGAAAATCGAGTAGTTTATTACTTTTTAATGAACGTAAGAGTTAAAAAAAGAACTTTGATTCTTAATGTTCTCGTATGTAGTTTTGAGAGTGAGACTGTGTGTGTAACTATTACTATTATTATTATATTATGAGTCTCTGTTAAAAAATAAAATAGCCTTTTATTTGTTGCTGCTTGAATCACAAAAATAATATAAAAACTGTATGCAATCATAATTCATAATTATCGAAAACAAATCCTTGTTGTACTTGAAAAAATTCAAATACTCGTATATCCTAGGACAATGTTCACACACGGTCATCTGATCCCAAACTAAGCAGAGCTTTTACTATGGAAACCATTATATTTTTTATTTTCATGATAACATTCCTAATTCATAATAATTACCTTTTTAGTGTTCCGTACCTCAAAAGAAAAAACCGAACACTTATAGGATCACTCGTGTATCTGTCTGTCTGTCCGTCTGTCACAGCCAATTTTCTCTGCAACTAGTAGGCCGATTATGATTACACGGTACGGTTTGCAAAACTTTTTTATTTTATTTTCTTATTTGCCCCCCAAAAGTGACCCTTTTGGGGGCAAATAAGAAAATAAAATAAAAAAGTTTTGCAAACCGTACCGTATGACATATCAAATGAAAGGGCTTACAGTGAGGGCCCCAAAAATATTGTTTGTATAATTTTAAAATAAATTATTTTAAAGTTATATAATAAAATAGAGGAAAATTGACCATTCCCCCCTATCTCCGAAACTACTGAGCCTAAAATTTTGAAAAAAATATAGAAAATAGTTCTATACCTATAGATTACAGGAAAACTTATAAGAAGTCTCAAACTTACATTTGCAGTTGGAATGTATGATAGAACATGTTTTTCAACTACAATGTTAAGTTTGTTCTTGGGATAAATTCATCCCAACTACAGAACCCTTCATTGTGCGTGGCCCGACACGCACTTGGCCGGATTGTTTTTTAAAACAGCTCACAAAATTTTACTACAGGAACCTATAATAACATTAAACAATAAATAATAATAATATAATAAGTTACTTTTCTATTCTTTAATTATTATGATTATTAATTTTCTTTGTATTTTTTTTCTCGCAGAGGCCCCTTAAACAAATTTAAATGATGAGGAAGCACCAACCGACGATTATCCCTGTATGCACTATACAAATGCACCCAAGGACAACCCGGTTGGTGCCGCCAGTCTATTCTGTACTAAAAATCTCACCGTGAAAACTTAGGTGAAGTGAACTTGAAGTGAGCTGTCATTCCACCTGATGTTAGGGAATGACAATATTGACAGCTCACTCCACGCTCACCTCACCTAAGTTTTCACGGTGTTATTATTTTGTACAGAATAGCACTGCAGGACTATTGCAGACCATGGAAACAAAACATATTGGGCTACGGGTTTAGGTGGCTATAGTGGATAGGTTACCTAGAACTATGGAAGGACTATGTCCCATGCCTGATCAATGCTATGTAATACATGGATGAAATGACAGGGGGTGACTTGCACACTCAATAATGGGCCCCCGGAGACGGTCGCTACGACATAGTGACGTAGCGACAAGGCAAGGGGGCAACACTTCCTGAGGTGCTTGAGGAGTGGAGAGGTATCCCACGGCTATCAGGACAATCCCGAAAGTACGGTCAAGATCCCTACCAGCATCTTACCGGAATACTTCCTTCCTCCGAGCTCGTTTGCTCTTGCGAATCTCAAGACAACCAATAAAGGCAAGAAAGAGGTAGGAGTTCTGTTCCTCGCCAATGTTCACTCAAGTCGGCCAATAAAGGCAAGCCAGTGGTGAGGAACAAGACTTCTCCCGGAAGATAGGGTCCGTGGGGTCACTACTGCCCAACAGCTCGCCACATGTTGCACTGCGGGTTTATGTATCTCTCTTGGTCTGGCTCCTCATCCAAGACCTGTTCTGGCAAAGTAAACTCTACCGGCACAGACCTAAAGTTCGGAGCGCGCAAGCCCCACCACGTCACCACGTCAGCATACAGCGGTGGAGTTCTTTGTTACATTTTTTTTATATTATTATAGTTATTTTAATGCGTCGAGTCTATTACCTACTTCTGTGCCTATTTGAAGAGTTGAGACGTATTTTATTGTTGACTTCCATCTATTACCACTATGCTAAGCCTACCAGTACCCAAGAGGCTGATTTGATGAGACAGTATTTACAGCAGATGAGACATGAGACGCGTGCCCGTGTCTGTGAGAAGGTATTTGCCACAGAAGATGGTAAGCCAAGCAAGTGGTGGCTTTGCTTTGCCAAGAGGAAATTCATCGATAAGTCCCTTTCTGGCCCTGGACAATAACCAGTATTCACCAAAGTTAGCATTTATTTTATACCTACACTTTTTCTTAAAATAATATGAGATTAATAAAAAAAAAACATCATTAAAAATGTTTTAAAACACTTCATGTTGGTGCATTGATATTGTGTATTATTTTATGTGCTAATCTTATATTTACTACTGCTGTTACCTGTTATACCACTCTCTATAATCGTCCATAGTTAAAAAAAAGGATGCAACCAACATTAGGTGTGATGTGGGTTGGATCCTTTTCGTTTAACTATTGACAATCATGAGTGTGTAGTCTGCAAGACAATTGTAAACAATATGTTAATATGCAAGACTAATTATTTTTATTATTTGAACGTATAAAGGAATCAATAAAGTATCTATTACCACTTTTTGTAGGATTTGAAGTTTCCCACCAATGTTAAAAAACTTAAATCTTTTTGAAACTGCTTAAATTAACATTGACATCAATCAAACCAACTTCAACATTTTAATACTGCATGTGTTCTAAATTAGGCTGTCCCAAACTTGAAATAGGTCAGACTAGTAAAGGCCTGTTCAGACTTCAGAGTTCAAACTGAGGCTTTAACTTTGAAACGTGACGTCATGTCCTACCCATTACTCTTAACGACTAATTAGACACACTTTGTTGGAACTTCGCCTTTTTATTTTAAACAAATCGAAAGTCGTAAACGATCTTTACATGAGTTCATAAGTCCTTAAAAGGTGTTCTGAATTTGAATTACATGAATCTGTTTGCTGTTTATAAACTTAATCGGTTGAATGACATTGAACGAGACCCAGTAGAAGTATTATTGTTATAATGTTACGTTATGTGGACGTTTAGTGTCCCGCAAAGTGTTAATTATACCCTATACCTATTCAGTATCTATAAGTACGTATGTAGGTATGTACTTATTAGGCGTTTTTGTGATAAAATAACCAGAATGATGAGTTTTATCAAGGTGAAAAATAATCCAAGGTAAACAAATTGAGAAATCGAAAAAGGTACGTAGGAACGTCACTAATAAACACCTAATTACTTTATCTGATATCTATCTAATATTTTATAGCAACAAGGTGTGCCGCTTAGCTATGTGCATACTTCATTGTTTTTTTTTTTCATTTGGATCAAGGGCGCTATTAGATACATTTCGATCATGATTTTTGCGTTAAACAGCCAACTTTGGCGTTTGGAGAAACTGAAAGTCTTCGACAACTTTGACTTATAGAGTGGTGGAGAATAGTTATTAGTATAGTTCATAGGGCCTCGCTTGTTGCAAATTTTTCAAGTGGGCGCGGATGGCCAAATTCGAAACTTTTAGGAATAGCGAAAAGTACTCAAAGGAGTCTCGGGTTCGATTTTGATGAAAACTAAAACTTTATCATTGGATTTTTGAAAAATCAATATCAAGGTTTAAGAAGCCCCCGGAGCATGCATTGTGCACAAACGAAATACTAAAATAATTTGTACTTAAATGAAACATATTCTTAAGGTAGGTAGTGTATATTTATTCCGATTAGATTACAGAATATCTAGGTTGCCAAATATATATTAAATTAGAAAATTGATTTAAACATGAAATATGAGAAAAATATTTTTTCTACAGAAATTTTAAATTTTGCATATCTCGTCTTTCAATTAGTGTTCTTTCAAAATATGTATTTGGGAACCTAGATATTCTGTAATCCAATCGGAATTAATACACACTACCTTAAGAATATGTTGATTTACAAATTATTTTGGTATTTCGTTTATATGAACTACGCATGCTCCGGGGGCATCTTAATAGATAGGTACATAAGAAAAATAAAAAAGCATTTTGTTAAAAATGAGCTCTTTCCTTTAGTTTGCCGTAAGTCATTACTTCCCAGAACTCGATCCTTAGTTGTCATCAAAATCAAGCCCGAGACTCCTTTGAATACTTTTCGCTGTTCCTCATAGTTTCGAATTTGGCCATCCACACCCACTTGAAAAATTCACCCTGTATAAATAAAGCCAATATTTCGAAGTATGTTTTTCATAAACTGCACGACGACACTTTTTTGAGCTCGTGGATGGCTCTACTCACAAAAGAATATTAAAGGAAAAATATATAACAATATCTATTAAATAGTGGTTTAGTCTATAGCGGCCTCAGAATTTTGAAATATGTATGGAATATCTATTAAAAAAATCCCACTGAAAACCATAAAACTACCAAAATCGCTCAGAATTAACCGTAAACTCCTTACTGCATTAATATTAACTACGTAAAATTGATCAGAATAAATGTTACTTCATAAGAAATTAAAATTTCATACTCTAAACAAACAAATAAAAAATATTATAGTACTCAAAATAAACGTAATTACAACTGCCAAATTGCTACATAATGCGAAGCGTCGCTCGCCGTACTTCTGTATAACTAATCTGTCAAAACGCAATTTTGTGATATGCCTCATAAGTAAGTTGTACATAAGCCGAACGTTATCTATCCTTTGTGGTTTTATTTATGGTTCTTTAAATGAGCAATAGTAAAAATAACAAAATTAAATCCTATCTTAACTAAAACTAATCACAAACAATGGCGTCGAAAAATTCATGCGCATCCTTTGTAGTGTTGCTTTGTTACGAATATTACAAATAGACAAGAAACACGCATTGAGGCCCCTGAAATTCTTTAACAAAGATTACACACCAAAAGATTTGCTATAACTTCATCGAACATAGTTTTAGTTACTTTGACGATAAATCTTATCATGTGTCATTTAATTAATAAATGATCAGGATTGACGATTTTTTTTTATTTAATAATTTTCGTTAATTTTAATGCATAGCCAGCTGAATTATTCTTATTCTAATTTCAAATTGGTGTTGTTACTATGTCCCCATGGCTGTATGTCTGTAACCGAATCTTGCAAGTTAAATTTGACCCACTTCATCGGTTTCTGATTGAGGTTAAATTTTACATGCTTATGTAAATAGGATGACAATGCAATATTATTATGACATGGAGCTAATATGATGATGGAGCTGAAAGGCGGCCATGGGAACTCAGTAATGAAACGACGCAGCCCTATTGAGTTTGGGCTCGTTTGATTTGTCATGACACGGACTCTGTCCTAGATGATATCCTGATTAATAAAAGCATGTTTATTTTTTTTTAATACACTTTTTACCTCCTCATATCCACATCCTCATCAGCTACGTCTTTTTCTATGCTGTTTGTACTACTGTGTACGTCTACCAACACAGGTTCATTAATAATTTAACCTTAACAAGATACTGACCTCATGTCCAGCATTCAGCAAATGTCTGACAACTCCATCTCCAAGGTTTCCATGACTCCTCGAAGGCATGGGGAACACCACTAAGATCTTGGAGGCTTCAGCAAATGCCAGCATTATGCTGAACAGCACCCAAAACGTCTTCATCTTCTCCATCATCTGCACAAAGTAATTAAACAAAAATTAAGTCGTTATTCATTAAATACAAGTGAAACAGTCTTATCAGAGGTGCTCAACCTGTGACCTGTCGAATTTATCGTTAGTTGGAAACAGAAATATTTTTTATATATATAGGTATAAATATGATAAATTTATTTATAAAAACTACTAGCAACCCACCCCTGCTTTGACCGGAGCGTCACCTATCTCGTTCACAACTATCCTATCTTTCAAGCTGGAACCAACCATACATATTCACAATGTTGCAATGAAATCAGTTGGGTGGTTTCGGAGCTTAGCGTATACGAATCATATCTCGCCTGAGAATGAATAGCTCGGGAATGTAATTTTAATCATTTTTATCACATTTTTAGAAACAAAACTGCGCAACGCACGCCCTAGTTTCACACAAAGAGAAAGATTAGTAACCTGTAACGCTATCTATGACGAATTTGATAAAAACGCAAACGGGGTTTTAAATTTACTATTGGGTTGGCTAATAAGTAATGAGCGACATACAACTATTTTATTTGTATTTGTTTATTAAATGAATATTTGTTAATCATTAATAATATATTCACCGTCGTTTTCTACTACCATTCGCCATCGATCTGGCAAAGAGTGAATGGCGTCCGCATAGAACTTCGTTGGTTTTGAATTGAAGAAGTAATCTATGTATTGTTTCAAGTGTGGTTCATCGTCAAAGCTTTTTTCCCGTAAATTATCGGTGTATAATAAGTGATCGGTACAAGCTGAAATCAGTTGGTGCTAAGTCCGGCGAATATGGAGGGTGGGGTATTATTTCCCAATTAAGCTCCAATAGTTTTAGCCTGGTACTCTTAGCAATATGCGGCCGGGCATTGTCGTGCAGGAAAAATATTTTGTCGTGTTGTGGACGTTTGCGATGGATGTCAAGCATCAGTTTTTCGAGTTGCTCACAATATACTGTTGCTGTAATCGTAGTATTAGTAGGAAGGAATTCCCAGCTTATTACTCTTTGTATGTCCCACCAGACCGAAAGCATTACCTTGCGAGGATGAAGATCACCTTTTGACGTTGGTTTTCCCTGTTCTTTACATCCCAGCCTCTGGCGCTTGCGTGTGTGATTAACATAGAGAACCCACTTTTCATCTCCAGTGACAAGATGATCTAACCAATTAAATGTGCGGCGGAAAGATAAAAGTTGTACACAAATCTCAGCTCGGTAGGTCAGCTGATCTTTACTTAATTGATGGGGTACCCAAACACTATATTTGTAAGTCTTTCCCAAACCATGGAAATGATTTTCTATGGTGCCATGAGAGCACTCGAGCTGAACAGCCAAATCGCGTGTAGTTCCTAGAGGATCTTCTTCGATTAATAGTTTTAATTTATCGATATCTATTTCCACGGGGCGCCCAGACCTTGGTTGATCGGTTAAGGAAAAAACGTTATTGCGGAACCGTTGGAACCAGCGCTTTGCTGTTTGCATCGTGAGCTATCCTTTGACATATATCACGTGTAGCTTCTGCAGCAGAATGCCCAGATTGAAACTCATATAAAAACAATGTCGTACGTGGGTTTTAATATCACTCATTTCTTTGTGAACTTTAACGCACTAACAGCCAAACTATTAATAACGCGCATGAGCGCGACTCGCTCTTTATATACCCTCTGCTACAGAACGTTCTCGAAACTTTCCGAAAATTCTAGAAATTATAAACTAAAACGCTCATTACTTATTAGCCAACCCGATAACACTAAGATTTTTTTTTTATACCATATGGGAGGGTTACTTTGGCCCAAATCGAGACAAATCGCTGCTTTGCATGAATACCCGCACAAAACAAAATTTTGAAAATACTTATGGTTAGGTTTATAACACAGCCAAATGCAAAATAGTACTTATTTCATGGTCAGTAAGACTCACATTCAGCATCGGCAAACCGCCGGTTTTGCCGTTATGAATGTGAGTCTTACTAACCATGAAATAAGGACTATTTTGCATTTGGCTGTGTTATAAACCAGTATTTTCAAAATTTTGGTTTGTGCGGGTATTGGGTATTGGCAACTAATAGAGACGCGTACGCGACACTAAACGTCTGTCTCGATTTGGGCCAAAGTTATGTTTAGGACTATTTTTAATCAATTCAATTTAAATTCAATTAAATTTTATTCAGGAACAATTCACATTGTGTTTGAAATCATTAAAATTATAAAACTAACACATTCATAATACAATAAAATAAACAATTCGACACGTATGTATGTAGGTAATATTATGGGAACTGTAATGTATTCACATATGATAATCTATTAGGGCTTCCAATCAAATATATGTACAAATAGTTATAGATGTATGTATGTATGTTTGTCCACGTATATCTCCGAAACTATTAATCGGATCGTGCCCATTTTTTTTTTTTTGTTGGCTTACATTTACTTCAACTTAGGGAACAGTGCAAGTTTCACCAAAATCGGTTCAGTAATTTTCATGATAATGGACTAATACGTGTAAGTGTGACGGCCTGGCTTATTGATACGAGCCACGGGTGTGGTGTCAAAGGAACACATCTCAAAACCTTGTTCAAATTCTAGTGTAATATTTATAACAAAACTATTAACTACTTATTTACAAACAAATATTTCAGTTTTTACTAAAAACTAAAAATTACGAAATAAAAAAAATAATTTAAAAAATTAATTCGACTTCAATAAGAAATTAACTCTAAATTATTAAATAACTTTAATTTCGGAAGTCAGTGGCACAAAACTAAAAATACAGATAAGACAAGACACCGACTGCCGAAATTAAAGTTATTTCATAATTTTGAGTTAACTTCTTTTTGAAGTCGATTTAATTTTATTTTGTATATATATATATTTGATTATTATTTGCAATACACTTCAAGTGTTATTTATTATTATGGTAGAATTAAATAAGGAAACGAAATAAATAAAAATAATATTTTTTATTTTATCTTCGTATTAAGACGTAAAATTTTCCTATGGATATTTTCCTTAAGTAAATGATTTGATTTGCATGTTCTCCCATACATTCCGACTGAAAATGTAAGTTTGTACGCACAATATTGAGAGATTTACCATGTTATTTTAAGACCATAGACTTCTTATAAGTTTTCCTGGAATCTATAGATATAGAACTATTTTCTGTATTTTTTTTTTCAAAATTTTAGGCTCAGTAGTTTCGGAGATAAGGTGGGAATGGTCAATTTTCGTCTATTTTGAATAACTTAAAAAAATGATTGTAAAATTATAAAAAATATATTTCATAATAATTTGACTCTCACAGCAAGCCCTTTCATTTGATATGTCACACGGTATAGTTTGCAAAACCTTTTTTTTTCTTATTTGCCCCCATATTAAAAATTCGTTTATTTACGTTACACGACCGTATTTGGGTTACAGAAATTCATATGTGTCCCAAATTTCATCTTAATAGGTCCATTAGACTGACAGACAGGCACAAGTGTGATCCTGTAATGTTTCCGTTTTTTACCTTAAAAGTTTATCGATTTTTATTCTATAACTAGCTTTTGCCCGCGTTCTTGTCGGAAATTATCCTACGGATCGCACTACCGGGATCAAAAGTACCCTTTGTCCTAATCCAGCTCATAGTCTACCCATGTGCCAAATGTCATTCCGAATCCGTTCAATGGTTTTAGCGTGAAAGCGTTACAAACAAACAAACTCATTTTCGCATCTATACTATTATGAAAAACCGGTCTATCGACACTAATCTCACAAAATGTATTAGGTAGGTACTTAATTTTTTTTTAATCTTAACACATTACTATAGGTTTCATAATTATACAGGGTTATTGGTAAAACACCAACAACCTCTTAAGGGGTCATTGTACTAATCATTATGAACAACTTTTACTATGAGAACAAACCTGAAATCGCGAAAAAAAATCAGCTGTTCAGTACATTTTGACGAATTATGCTAACATAAATTAAACAGTTATTGTTGTTTTCCTCGGGAACAGTACTATTTTTCGGGATGAAAGGTACCCTACGTCCGTTTCTGTACACATAACAACGTATATGCAAAATTTCAGGATGATCGGATCAGTGGTTTACGCGTGAAAAGGTAAGGGTGTGTGTGTGAAACGTGTGGTCAAATTTAAGGGTGTGGTACAGACCATCAAATTGATTAACTTTCTCCGTGCGCGTGGGACCAACATCGTAATCCCTTAAATTTGATCACACCTTTCTGATACTTCCTTTATATGAGGTTTTCACTGTATGGCGACATTGTAAGTAGGTAGATACTCATTATATCGTGTTACTTACGGCTCTATAATAAAATACATTAATTTAGGAATAATCCACGACGTTTCCTTGTGAGGTAAAACACATATTGAGATCAATATCAGTTGTAGCAAAGCGTGCCGTGATTATGGCAATACCTGTATTTTCTTCATGGCCGTCCGTTTTAACAGGTTTATGGAAGTGATAAGTCCGAACTACACGCAATACAAATATGTTTACTAACTGATAATAACACACACAGTTTGTGGTTGATATAGTATTCTGTGTTATTAATCTGTGTGAATAAACACTTTTTCAATATATTTTTTTTTTTTGTATAGTACCTACAAATAAAGTACAAAAACAATATTATTACTTTATAAGGACAGGTTATGTTTGGGTTCTCTAACAATATTACTACGTATGGTAAGTATTTAAAAGCGAAAAGTAAGAAAAATCTAGGCTAGCCCTAATCCACTTATGGAAATACGACCTGCGGATGAAAAATGTTGACAACCTCTGTAATTTTTTCCCAATGTGTTGGTCGTCATAGTCGTAATAAATGTGTGAACTGGGTAATTGTTCTTCTTATTATTCAATTGTTTCAATAAAAGTAGGTATCCAGCGAGCATAATAGTTTGGTATATTTTTTACTTTTGTATTTATTCATCAAAACCCAAAGCTTACAGTAGGTTGCCATTTTAATAAAATAGGTAGTTAAGACAAACAAAGGAGCTCTTGGCTAAGTAATAACAGCCGCACGGGTCGATTCATCAGGTTAAGCTACGCTTACCAGGGTTGGTTCGTGGATGGGTGACCATCATTACATACCGCGACTCCTCCGTGCCTTGGAAAGCACGTTAAGCCGTTGGTCCCGGCTATCATTCGAGGATCTTTGACAGTCGTTACGGCTCGTCAGAAGTCTGGTTGTCCACCACCTTAGCAAGGGGTATCGTATTACCCAGTTACTGGGTTGTGGAGGTCAGATAGGCAGTCGTTCTATGTAAAATATGCATCCGGTTAGACTGGAATCCGACCCCTACATAGTTGGAAAAACTCTAGGCAGATTGATTGAGGTAGATAAGACAAACATATTATAGTCCGGTATTTTAGATTATGCCTAAAATATTTTTTGAATATCTCTATTATATTAGGTAATACCAGACGTTCAAAACAACAATAGTTACGAAAAAAAAAAATTGGGATAACCAACGTGATTAGATTATTGAACCCGGCACATAACACTGACCAAAAAATCTGAACAAACCAAAACCTCACCACAGTTTCAAAGTTAAATAACAATTTAATTCACTTCACTCACAAAATAAAACACTATAATTTTATGAATGCTAGGGTCACACAACACCTTATATTTTATTTGTTAATTAATTATTATTAAAACTTTTTTTTAAATCGGTGTTCTGATCGACTAGAAACGCACTGCAGACGCTTCAAATACATAGATCGAATGAGTCAAAACTGTGGTAATGCTTATATATTTATTATATAGCAGGTATGTAATCGTTTGATTTAGCGTCGGATAAGGTACACACTGGCGCCAATTCCCTTGTTAACAAACTAAACTAAATTTAAGTTCGGTGCATCTTTTTCTTTCTATTTCATTAAGAAAAGGAAAGATGATAAATATTTGTTTAGTCCTGTCAAATTAAGAGAAGACAAGTTTAGACGTGATTAAAAAATTGGCTATTAAAAATACGTCAATTTAAGTCAGGCGCTGACTAATTTGACAGGACTAAACTAATATTTACATCCTGTCCTTTTCTTAATGAAATAGAAAGAAAAAGATGCACTGAACTTAAAATTAGTTTAGTTTATGAACAAGGGAATCGGCGTCATTATCGGATTATATTATCGCTCATAATTAAAGAGACAACAACAACCTATAAATGATAATAAGTTAAATTGTTGCATGAGAAATATATTGAATTTAAACATTTAAATGACTTTCAAGTGAACTTGTCTCAAATATCTTTCAGAAGTCTGGTATTTGTACTTATTGACAATGTTTTTAGTATTAAACCTGCTGCTCTATTATTTTAGTACTATTTTTAAAATAAGTATTGTTTTTTTATTTATTTTTTATTATAAATTACTAACTTGCCAGCGGCTTCGCACTCGTGGATGTCGGAAATTATCCTACGGGAAAGTACTACCGGGATAAAAAAGTAACCTATTTGCTATTCCAGGCTATAATCAAAGCAAAGGCTGGACTGGAAAATACACACAGAGGAATTAAGCAAAAGAATAAGCAAATCTGCTTATGCTCTCTATAAACTGTCTTCGATCTTAGGTACCGACGCTCTGCTTTCTGCATATCATGGCATCGTTGGCTCAATCTTAAGATACGGTGTTATTTTTTGGGGCAACTCGTGTAATGGAGAACTAATATTTAAGTTACAAAAAAGCTGTCTCAGAGCGATGTTTGGACTAAAATGTTACGTGTAAGCCATATTTCATCAAAAATAAAATATTAACTCTCCCATCATTCCAAAGCTTTTTAATAACCTATCAGATACTAATACCCGAAGTCGACGGGATTATAATAGATTATGTGTAAGAAAGTCCAATACAGCACTGATGCATAAAAGTGTGTTCTGCATGGCACCAATTATATTCAATCATATTCTGCCACACATTAAACAATTAAATGCAAACTTATTTAAAAAACAACTAAAGAACTTTCTATTACAAAAAAGCTATTATAATATTTCCGAGTTTTTAATGGACAAAGTATTGATATAACTTTGTATTTTTATTTACCTCTCCTATTTACATTTTATTGAATATTAAATTTTAATTTTCAGTTTCGGATTATTATTTTTTTAGTTTATTATTGATTGTATGTTTGTTTCGTTTTAATAATTTAAATTTTACTGTTTAACTTGTAAATTTTGTGTTTGTGTACATTTAACTAAGATTTGCACACCAGATACCTGGTAGAATATGACGGAAAACTATGTATATTACTTTTTGTCAACTTATTTTACTCGTATTCTTGCAAATAAATAATATTCTTATTCTTAATCTATCTGTGTGTCAAACATCCAGATCCGTTCAGTCGTTCTAGCGTGATTGAGTAACAAACACCCATCCAAACTTTCGCATTTATAATATTATATTAATACCTATAGGATGTATGTAAAATAATATTAATTTGCCTACCTAAAGGATGATAAGATTAAGTATGTTTTAAATCGTTTTTGAGGAAAAAAGTATAAATCTAAATGAACAGGTAAATGTATTTTCTTCCAAAAGATACTTTTGTTTAAAAACTATCAGTAGGTTCAAGGTTTTTTTTTTTTTTATTATATTATTTGTCAAAACATACAAAAACAACCAGCTGGCTATATCCTAATTCTAACTATATAATATTTTAAATGCGAAAGATAGATTGTTTGTTTGTGAAAGTGGGTTAGACCATGACTTGGATTAGGACATATAATAGAATACTTTTTATCCCGGTAGTACGTTCCGACCTCCACGCGGGCGAAGCCAATTTTATCATAGTTCTTAAACCAGTTCACGGATTGACCCTTTGTACTGACGTTAGCAAGACGCTCATCTACAAATATAGAAATCATGGTGCAACCTCACCTGAGGTTGCACCATGATTTCTAATTCCACTTAGGGAGCCTGTGTGAGTAGCTACTACCTACTGATGCTGTCCATCCATAAATACAATGAAGTCGCATTATTTCGTCAGCTAAACTGAAATAATAATTGTTTACTGAAACATAAATATTTAAAACATTAGGGCCTTAAACTCAATCTATGGATTCTTCCATACAAATACCATTTATGTTGCCTTAGTATTGTAAATGAAAACAAAATATATTCCTATTTTGTTTTCATTTAATTTTCACGGGCCTCCTCTCTATGCGAGGGTGCGGGTTGGTCCAAATAAAAAAATCTAAATCAAAAGTCATTTATTCAAACTAAGCTGAGAATCAGCACATTTCGAACGTCAAAATTACATAAGACTGTCCTCAAAACACCCGCCCTTCACCACTTCTTAGTGCTTAAGCTGGGGAGAAAAAGTGGCGCAACAAACTCCCCAGCAGCACAACTGTCTGTTCAGGCTTGGCATTACGCCGTTGACCTCGCTCAAATGGGCGTTACCGCCGAGAATGCCTCGCGCACCCCCTCATTATAATTACGCGCGAAGCGATCACTAATATTCTATTTTGCACCGCTGACTGCCACAGAGCCATGACGCGCGACGCACGCATAGGTAGCCTGTTGCATAATTTCAGAGCAGTGGTGCAGAACATTTTTAGGTAAAACCTTGTATGTTGTAGAAAAACAAATACAACACTTGTGTAAATTATTATATTTTTAGAAAATATATTTTTTTAATGACTAAGAACTCATTGTAATATTACTAAAACAGAAAATGGGCGGCAGAATATAGACAGTTATTATTATTAGCTTTCCCCGCGACTTCGCTCATAAATAAAAGTGAATTAGTACCTAAAAGTACTACTAGTAGTTGTTTTAAGTACTTCAAATATTTAAAAAAAAAACGCAAAATAAATCAAGTGGAAAATCTGAGCAATATACAAATCTGCCGGCCATATGCTTGCACGAAGCTCAAATGCCATATTAGGTTCATGGGGTCCATGAACCACAATGCGTCCCATATGGTTTGTGGGCCCCATACGACCCGTGACCTCAGTTCAATTTATTATAAGTCACAAGCGGTCGTGGGCCCGGAATTATTAGTTCAATAAGGCCGGCCACATACACAGACTGAATTCTGTTTCGGAATTCCGTTCCAAAACATCGATTCGGAATTTTCGAAGGCAGTAAATCCATACAAAATCAAGGATGTATCACACACGTACAGTAAGTAGTTCTTCGTTTATTTTGTATGGCTTTGCTGCTTTCGAAATTCCGAAATGATATTTCGAAACGGAATTCCGACTGTATGTGGCAGACCTAATCAATTAATATATAATTATAATATACAGAGTCGTCCATTTACAGGGTCCATCTTTTTTGGTTTTGATGGCTTTTTTTGGTCCATTTTTATTGCATGTCAGTGACTGATGTTGGGATTAAATTTGTTCAGGTTATACATTGACAAAAGCAAAATAAAAACACATTCAAAATTATAAATGATTTTATTTTTGTAAGTAGGTTTGTACAAACACTTTCACAAGTCAATCATGTTTTTTTTTTTAAACTAGTTCTGGTCGGCGTTTCCTATCTGACTACTCTGAGAAGAAAGGCCGAAACAAACTCAGAGGTCATAGGCTCTTATAAAGACCGGACATAATCTTGGTCAGTTCATGTGAAGACCCTGTAGATTGGTGTCTGAAATGGTCTTTTGAGGAAAGAACCACACAGATTGAGAGGACCTGTCCAGCCAGTGCACGCATTTGTCAGTAATCGCGCAGCTCACCTCAGAACTTAAGGAGCTCAACGATTCGACGAAAATACCAAAGAAAGGGCATTTGGGTAGGCCGCATAAATTACTCAAACTGCCAGACCATGATTAAAAATAACTGAGAAAAAAAATAAAACAAACAAAATAGCAATGACCCACGTAGTATTCACATTCACAATAATTAAAATAATATAATACTTTACAAAGTAAAGGACCTGGACAAAAAAGTACATTCCATATACACATACATAATAAAATACACTGTAAAATAAAAATAGAAAAATGAATTATTACGTCGTTTTTAGCCTCTCTAGACCTGTCAGTTATTATTTCAAAATATTAAGTAATGCAACATGAATTCAACTTATCGTTTGTCAAGTTTCGCCATAATAGTCCATAGAGAAAGATAAATATAATAAAGGACGTTCCAAACCACGTGTCCTAAACTACACTCGTAGATAACGTGTGATATGGTCGACAAATGCATTACATTAGGAACATTTTATTCATACGAAACTGTATTCATTGGTATTAGTTGCATTTTATAAAATACTCGTATTATAATAATATTATATTTTAATTAGTTTTTATCCAATTCACCCAAAAAAACTTTAAAACGGAACGGAACGTGTTTGACAGCGTGTTTCTGTTACTGTCAAATGTCAATATAATGTCATTGCTTGGCAGACGCTCTGTGATTGCAAATTCAACATCTTATTGTGATTGTGTTTTGCGATTGTTTTCTGATATTGTTGGCCCCAGCTTATCTTTACGGACTGATACCTTCTACCACACGATTACCTTGCTAATAATACTGGACTGTTTTGCGTTTTGGATTTGTTTTGTGGATTACGATGAGGTGCATCAACTGCGGAATAGCCATACAAAGGCTGCAGAGGCATCTCATATCCTCGCTTTCTGCACACCATCAAACAAGACTTTCGCGTTGGTTAACCAATGCTCAAACCCAGGTATGAAGTCGGAATAGTATAATACTTAGTCTGTTTTTTTATGTTTTATAATGGTATGCGATTTTAAATAGTGCATCTTTTTTTCAGTTGCCTCTGGATACATTCATTTGTCAACCATGCTTCTTATTATTGAATACTGAGGCTGGTGAACATGAGAGACTACTGGGGCATAACATGGTTTGTCTTGGTTGTGGAAAATCGGTTAGAAAAATAAGACACCATAATGTCAGTATGGACTCTCCATTGCTGGCTGTCCTAATATCACAAAATACTATTAATGTGGTAAGCATTTTTTTTTAATTCATTATTTTATATATCTACTTGTATTAGTCTATAAAAATCTATAAAAAAATAGCACTCATAGTAGGTATGTGTGATTATAATATCTATCTATATGTATTTTCCATGTTTGACATATACTTCTTTAAAGTAGGCATGTTGTAACATAATACTTCTCATTGTACAATAACATAAAACTTGAAAACATGTGTTTATTCTAACTGGGATTTATTTTCAACCCTCAAGAAACAACTATGTTTGTCATGTGTGCTGGATGCGAGCAAATAGACAGGCAGTGCAGGACTTATCACGAAACTTGCAGGAATTGGGTTCGGAAAACATGCAGGAATCAGCTTCAGACAACGTGCAGGGATTGGCTGTTTTGGTGTCTTGCCCAAAGACACCAAAACAATATCCAAGCTCCAGCAGGATTTTTAGATAACATATTGTTAACAATTCAAGAATATTAGAAAAAAAAACAAATCTTTGCTAATCTTTGTCCCGCAATTACAATTATAAAATAATGTATTTGTTTATGTTTTTCTTTCTGTTGTTTTTTTTTCTTTCCTGTGTGCGACCGAAATAAATATTTTTCTTTCTTTCTTTCTATATTCTGTTTTCTCAAAGCTGGTTGAGATGTGACTCGTTTGATACTAACTCATCACTGTAATGTATGAGTTATCTAGGTAGCCATCTAGGACAGGCATATTACAATGTAACAAAATAATTTTATTTATTCTCTTTAATAAATAAATAATTGTTATTTATACCTATTCTTTTGTTTTATTTTATAAATAAATAAATAATTAAAACGCCTTATGGTTTTTAATAGCAAATCCTATTCTGTGCACTTATGGCTAGTAATCTGACTAAAGGTTTAGTGAAACTATTTTCGTCTAGTCTGTTGTAATGACAAGTTCTTTATGTGTTTTATTTATTGCAATTTAATGTAACAATATTCACGAATATAAAACACCAAAAATCATTGGTGTAAATTGAATTCAATAACTATGCCAACGCCCATACAGAAATTGGCCATGTTCTTCATGTCAACATTCAGTATGCAAAAAGAAAATTTGGAGCAGCTCAATCCCAAGCCTTTATGTCCTCAATAAAAAAAAAAGCTTTCTGACACAATTTGGTTTCAAAATTCTGAGAAGTTTAATTGTCTACAACACATTTTTTTTTGCATTTGCTTTTTCTACATTATAACCATCAATGTATTTTACTTCATCGTCGTCACTTTCATTTCTTTTGTTTCTTTTTGAAGATATGGGAATAATTTCTTCTTGCACTTCTGCATCATGTGTTGCATCATTTATTTCTTCCATATTATTGTTCCTGTAAATGAAGACAAAAAGTATAATAATGTAACTTTCAGTATACAAAACCTATATTACGGCTTTAGTTCTCTAATGGGTTACCTCTACCATTTTTATATAATAGATATTTAGTTTGATTTCAAAATAATTCCATTCGATTGATTTTTAATAAGTTTGATTTCATAATAATAATAATAATTTGTTCCCCACCGCTGTATCTCCAAACTTTAGGTCTGTGCCGGTAGAGTTTACTTTGCCGGAACGGGTCTAGGATGAGGATGGGCAAAAAAAGTCCACATACTGTCGGAATTCCGTTTCGAAACATCGATTCGGAATTTTCGAATGCAGCAAATCCATGCAAGATCAAGGATCTATCACACAAGTACAAGTAGTCCTCCGTTCGATCTCCGATTCAAAATTACGCATGGTAGTCGTGCGTGACTTTGTATAGATTTGCTGCTTTCGAAATTCCGAAACGATATTTCGAAACGGAATTCCGGGACGGAATTCCGACTGTATGTGGCTGGCCTAATTATTACCCTTTATTAGCAATCTGATTGCGATGAGTAATAATACAGGGTCAAATTAAATTAGCTAGTGAAACTCCACAGACGTGATGGGTATCGATATCTAAACATGATAAACTAGTTAGCTGCGACACATATACAGGGTCAAATTAAATTAGCTAGCGAAACTCCGCAGACGTGATGGGTATCGATATCTAAACATGATAAACTAGTTAGCTGCGACACATATACAGGGTCAAATTAAATTAGCTAGCGAAACTCCGCAGACGTGATGGGTATCGATATCTAAACATGATAAACTAGTTAGCTGCGACACATATACAGGGTCAAATTAAATTAGCTAGCGAAACTCCGCATACGTGATGGGTATCGATATCTAAACATGATAAACTAGTTAGCTGCGACACATATTCAGGGTCAAATTAAATTAGCTAGCGAAACTCCGGCCAACGTAAATTCGTACGTGTCTAATAGTAACAAGCTATAGATTCACTGCATGCGAATCTATAGCTCGTTACTGTGCCGCCGAGTCGTAATGCCGCCAGGTCGTTTGGAATCTATACCTTATTGCCATTAAACACGTACGAATTTCCGTTGGCAAATTCGAAACGAAAACAGTTTCTCGTTCTGGCGAAGAAAGGTACCTAGGTAAGTATAAGCAGCTGATAGGTCGGTACCTGCTTAGATACGCATATTATTTATACGTACCTACCTATATCTTTTTATCAAAACGCTTGATTGATGGTTACTAATAAAATGTTAGATAGGTACTCAAATTACTTACCGTTTCATTCTTTTTATTCTCCTCTTGTATTTTATTTTCAAATTACGCTTAGTGCGTCTTTTTTTGTCACCCATATAATATTTGTGTTATTATAAGTTTATTTATAAAATCAATTTATAAATAAACTTATAATAACACAAATATTTTCTATGTAGTACTACTAACTTTATACTAAAAACTACTCTAATATTTACACCCACAAAAAACTATTAAAATCAACAAAATAAGTAGGTAGGAATTTGTTTACAATACTTTCCAATGGTATTGTCACCAACGAAAAAATGCGGGAAAAAGTGGTACAGGTCCGTTCAGCACTGCGTCTCGTCCCGCACTGAATTAATAGGCGACAGAGGAGTTAATTTGAATTTGGAATTAAAAATAGAATGAAAGATATTGCTCTTCACACTAGCCGGTATCAAATATCGGCAATTTCATAGGTATTATAGTGTTGTCAAATAAACAGGACACCGTTTATTTGACAACATTCATTTTGTTCAGCTTATTTTAGGGGTCAGAAGTATCAGGTTGGCGGAAAAATATTGCACAAAAAAAAGTAAATTACTAGAATTTTGCGGAATATTTAGTATTGATCTGGGATACGTAAGAATATTGTAGAAAGTTCTCGAAGCTATCACATTAAGGGTATATAAAGGGGCGCTAGTAAGGATTAGGTTAGTTTGTGAAAATGATTAGTGAAGATCAACTTCGAACGATCATCTTTTACGGGTGGCGTCAGGGACACAACGTGAGTGTGGCTACCGCTAACATCAGCAAAGCGTTCTGTGAAGGTGTTGTATCGCGATGAAAGATAAGCCGCTGGTTTGCTCGCTTTGCATCGGGAGATATAACTCTTGAAGATCACGAGCGATCTGGGCGACCATCCACCTTCGACGATGAGGAATTACTCCGCTGTTTAAAGGCTAAACCAGAAATAAATACGCGTGATTTGGCAGAGACTCTTGGCTGTCATCATTCGACTGTCGAGGCTCATTTACACAAACTCGGCTATCGTAAAGTAATGGCACGATGGATTCTACATCAACTAACTGACAGTCATCGTCAAGTCAGAGTTAGCATTTGTAAATCGCTTCTTTTTCAGCCACATCGGAAGGAGTTTCTTGAAGATCTGGTAACCGGCGATGAGAGCTGGATTCTCTATGATAACAACACACGGCACGCCGTCTGGCTTACGACGCAGAGCCACCAACGCAGCCAAAGCCGAACCGTCACTCACGCAAGCATCTTCTCTCCGTTTGGTGGGGTGCGAAGGGCCCACTCTATCCCGAGCTTCTCCCTGTGAGAAGGACGATTACGACTTCCATTTATACTGAACAGCTTTAGAAACTGGCTGACGCAATAAGAGAAAAACGACCGTGACGTGTAAATGTTCACTTACTCCATGATAATGCGCGACCTCATGTCGCTTCGGAGACTCGACTAAAAATCGTAGAGCTTGGATGGCACCCGGTTATCCACCCACCGTACTCACCGGATCTCGCGCCATCCGACTATCACTTGTTCCGACCACTAAAGCTTTATTTGCGTGAGAAAAATTTTCAAAACTACGAAGACCTCAAAATGGCAGTGGACAATTTCTTTTCTGCACAGCCTCCGGAAGTCTGGACGCAGGGCATCAACAATCTACCAACTAGATGGACCAGAGTAATAGAGTTATTTGGGGATTACATTACTGATTAATTATTGTAAATAACAAAGTTATCAATAAATTCATTAAGTCTTATACCTTGGTGCAAGACTTTTCCGCCAACCTGATATATTAAAGGCTCGATATGTAGTAGGAATTTAAAAATGCTTTTGATTTATTGACCTTATTCAATAATAACCTGCAAGGGTTCTGGCTAAATCTAGCTATTTTTTTTTTCAAATTTGTGATTCCAGTACCCTCTTCCTATCATTTATGGTCATCAATGACAGAAAACCGGCTTGTCGGCCAAGTAATCGGCAACCAAGTTTTTACTCTGCGTAAAGTACTGAATGACCATTCGACAGTGCATGTTGTGCAGGGCTGTGCAACTTATATAGAAAGCTCCCGTTTTAAGGCGGGATAGAACAGTTGTGTTTCTTTAATTAGCGCAACTAAATCCATTTCCTTTAGTTCGTTCTGTGCCATTTTTTTTTTGCTCCTCCCACATGTTAAACTACAATTCAGCCTCACCAAGTAATTACAAGGTGGTTCCATTTTTAGGGTTCCGTACGTCCCAGTGAGGAAACGGAATGATGACTCGTGTGTCTGACTGTCTGCCTGTGTGTTCGCCTGTCACAGCCGAATTGCTTCGAATGTACTGGACCGATTAAGTTGAAATTAATTTTATATATAATATATATATTTATTTATACTCTTCAAATAAATAGTTTTAAAGTTATTAAAGAAAATATATGAAAATTGACCATTCTCCCTCCCTTATCTCCGAACCTGCTGAGCCAAAAATTAAAAAAAAAACCAAGAATAGTTAGTTATTTTTAGTATGTCATTACTTATAATAAATGACTAGAAATTTCTTATTATCAATGAGAATATGCTTTTTAACACTTAAATCCTGGAATCGGTGTTTTAGTCAATGTAAACAGAGAGCCGTGTTAAAATGGACATGTTATGGGTATAATGAAATTAAGACTACCGAGTATTTTTATAGTATTTTAATAAAAAAAGACATTAAAAAATAAAAATTAATAAAGAGTATGAGCTCCATTTGCAGCAATTACTGCATGTAATCGTCTTGGCATGCTTTCCACCAGGCTTTTGATGGTGTCCTGTGGAATGTGTTTCCACTCAGCCGAGATCACACGTTTAAGCTCCCTGATGTTTCGTGGAAGAGGTTGGATAGATCGTTCTTGCCTTTTTAGGAGGTCCCTGACGTGCCCATTACGGTTAAGGTCGGGGCTCCACGCTGGCTAATCCAAACGACTAATACCGACCTTTTGCATATAAGCATCTACGTCACCAGAACTGTGGGCTCGAGCATTATCGTATATGTAAATGCCATCTTCACCAATTACAGTCAGTGCGGGTTATGCATGTTGACAAAGGATTTCTATTATGTACCTTTGCGCATTTAGTGAGCCGTTTTCAATGAATACTATCTCGGTACGATAGCTTGAAGTTACGCCCGCCCAAAACATAACGGACAATCCACCATAAGGGGTGATTTCTGCAAAACACTCGTCGGCATAGCGTTCCCCGGGTCTTCGTAACACTCGCCGACGTTGGTCCTCACCATTCAGATAAATTCTAACCTCATCGGAGAAGAGTACGCTACTTCAGTTACCTAGTGTCCAAGATAGGCAATTTCTAGCGAACCTCAAACGAGCAATCCAGTGCTCACGGAGTAACTTGAGGGCCCGCGCTCCATGTCCATAGACTAACTTGTGCTCCTCGTACCTCTTCTAGGTGTCTTTTGAGGTCTATGTAACTGCATTTGCGGTTCCTCTACCACTAAAAAGCGGTCGTCTCGTGGTTGTATGCAACATAATTTTACTAGCTCTTATTGCTTTTTCTGCCATTGCAATCGACACAAAGATATCTTTTTTACGTTTTAAGCCACACTAAGGCAGGATTATGCGACAAACATAAATTATTCTAAAAATAACGAGAATATTGTTTTAGTTGCCTGATAAGTTTTTAACAGCAAACCCGCGAAAAGTAAGTAAAAAGTCACAAACTGAAAAAAGGATTATTACTTTTTAAACAAAAGTTTCGAATTCGGAATTAACTTTTTTTCATACCCAGACTCTTTATTAAGTGCCAGTAACATAGTTTGGCTATTAAAACCTCTTTAGAACTAAATGATTTCCAATAATGTAGAAAAATCAAAACCACCCGGTTTTTTTTGCAAAGTAATGTACGTATATTACAGGAACATTGATAAGAAGTCTTAATTCGCAGTTGTAATGTGAGAGGGGCATGTTTTTCAACTACAATGTTTAGTTAATAATAATAATAATAATATCTGGGGACATTTCACACACGGTCATCTGATCCCAAACTAAGCAGAGCTTGTACTATGGAAACCAAATAACTGATATACTACATACACTACTTTTTTTTGTATATACATACTTATGTAGATAATTATAGCCAGACTTAGGACAAACAGACATGTTCATGCACACAAATGTTTGTACTGGATGGGAATCGAACCCACGACCTGCGACATGATTGGCGGTATCTTAACCAACCACGCCAGCTGGCCTGTCAAAGTTGGTTCTTGGGATATTTTATTATAGTAATAATAATAATTATTATAGTAAAGCTACTTTATTCCATGCTAGCTTCTGCCCACGACTTCGTCCGCGTGAAATTTCTTGTTCCCCCGACCCACCCCATCGCATCGCATCGCATCACCCGTCCATGCTATTACTTCGATTTCGCTTAGCGTTCTTTGTAACTTATTTTTTCTTTTTGCTCGGCTCCTAAGGATCCTAGTGTGATGTTAAATAGCCTTCCTCAAGAATTGAGGTATCAATACAAAAAAAAATCAAATCCGAGTGGTAGTTCTAGGGATTAGCGCGTTCAACATACAAACTAACAAGCTGTTCAGCTTTATTATTAGTATACATCGTGTAACGGGAAAGGCTATATACATACCAAAGGCAGTCCTTGTGATCATCATTATGAACAACTTTTACAATGGGACCAAACTTGAAGTCGCGAAAAATAATCAGCTGTGACGAATTATGCGAACATTTAAAATGTACTGAACAGCTGATTTTTTTTTCGCGATTTCAGGTTTGGCCCCATAATAAAAGTTGTTCATAATGATGAGTACACTGACTGCTTTTGGTATGTATATACACGTTGTATATTTTAAGTTTACAAAAAAAAACTAGTACATTTTGTTAGTCTTGAATTAGTTGTAATTTTTCCCCTATATGGAGCCCTTTTCTGGACCCCTCCTCCATCCCGTGTCATTTTTCCCTGTCTTTTGCAGTAATGCCTAGCAACTTCCACAATGTCATCAGCCCTACGTTTTCTTGGTCTACAATTGCATCTTTTCTGGTGGACATAGGCAGACTGATAGACATAGGCCTCTCCAATTGTGCGCTTAGTTCTATCCTCAGCCACCCCATACATTCGCGAAGATCGTCCCTACTCGCTCCTGCTAGCACGAGGAGCTTACAGGTAGATAAGTCGTAAACTGCGTTTTCCTGCATTTAAAATCTGTCACAAAACTACAAGATAAAGGTTCACAAGATGATTCTAAAAACCACCTGGGGTCCGCACTCGAGATAAAATATGGTACCGTGTGGGTACCATATTTTATTTGAAATTGACGGCTTTGACAAATTGTGGACTTTCGAAAGACGAACAATTTATCACTGTTCGGAACTACTAGACGATGAGACAACACACTTTAGATAATTTTGTCTAAATGTATTTTAGGGCCGGTTTTTTGTTCCATAGTTAACTCAACCAATGGTTTAACCATTGGTTGAGTCATAGTAACTAATGGTTGAATTTTGGCTAAACGTGAATGCATATGCCATTAGTTACTATTTTTTTAATATGAATGAGCTAACATGAACACCTTCATGTTTAGCCTTTCACATTTAGCCAAAATTCAACCATTAGTTACTATGTTTAACCATTGGTTGAGTTAACTACGGATCAAAAACCGGCCCTTAGTCCAGTCAATAAAGGAGTTGTAGAGTGAATGAGCAGGGACCTAAACGATTACTTTAGAAATTTGTTCAGAATGCTTAGGTAGTGAACATATTAAAAGTCCTGACGTCTAGGAGAGGAGCCGGAAAGATCGCACTTTTTCACTAATATCTCAAAAAACGGTGCGTTGTCGGAGGGAAAAATTCACTTCACCAAACGAAAGCTCATAAAATTTTCTACAACTCTTACTCCGAATTCCCAACAGTTTTTGACCTACATGCTCCGGAAAAGTGAAAAATTTCGAAAAAATATTTTTACCTAATATTCCTTCAGAAGGTACAGAAGTGCCCCCACCAAGTCCCCTGCAACTTTGTTGTGGAAAAAACTAGAAGCCTAAATTTTCAGTGACCAAGAGAACATTACATCTATAGATTTATTTACAAATTACATTAAATTTGAACTAGTAGTTTAAGAATTATTGCAAGTCAAAGTTCCTTAATTTTGACACTGACTCACTGACTCACCGGTCATCAAATTTCGAAGGTACTTCCAGCAGAGTACAAGCTCCAAATTTTGAACACAATTATTGTTTAGTCTATAAAACAAGGAAAAACTCCGACATTCCGAATTTTTTGTCCCGTTTTCTAGATATACAATCTGAATAAGTAACTTTGTAATCCTATATTAAATCCCTTTAAATTGTATGTAATTACAAAGATAATTTTACAGTTCTCAATTAGACTGCATTGAAATTGAATGAAATAGGTAATTAGCACTTTTAAAAACTTTCACTATACCGCAGACAGAGAGACAAATCCATAGCTACCTACGTTTTATTACACTTTTTATAGACTTAGATGCAATTACCGTCCAGACTTGTCTAAAATCAATACGTCAAAGCCTCTGAGAAGAGCCCACTGAGACAGGGAATGGGATTTGAGGAAGCCCGCAGCTGAGGCACAAGACATAATACCCGAAAAGGAAGAATGGAAGAATACCTAGAAAAAGAAATGAGATCCCATCAAAAACATAACATGTACAAAATTGCACAAGTCTCGCGACGCAGATTTTCTGCCGTAAAAAGTTGTGAAATCGAATGTAAACCAAGTCGGTTAATTCAGTACCTACCTATCTATGGGAGCAATTATCCAACCACTTTGTCATAAATTTTATTTATTAAACCTTTTTAGTTAGCTAACAACATTTTATATTAACCATATCAATATTACATTTCTTTATCTCTTTAATAAGTTGAGTGACTTGGCAATTGCACACGGCAACCAATCTACACAAAACAAAATATATCTAATATCAGCGCTTTGTGCTTGTTGTAGTAGACTATGTTGTTGTGTTGCACACAGCAACATAGTATACTAGGTAATTTAAATAGTCCTCCATTTATGTAGGTACTTTCAAACAAATAAAAGCACAAAGCGCTGATATTAGATATATCTTGTTTTGTGTAGATTATATTGCCGTGTGCAATTGTGATAATTTCTAGTAATTTATAGTCCGGCCGTCGAGAGAATGCGTTCCTAACACCTGTCAGTTGGATAACTTCTAGTAATTACAGTCCGGCCGTTGAGAGAATGCGTTCCTGACACCTGTCAGTTGGATGATTTCTAGTAATTACAGTCCGGCCGTCGAGAGAATGCGTTCCTGACACCTGTGAGTTGGATAATTTCTAGTAATTACAGTCCGGCCGTCGAGAGAATGCCTTCCTGACACCTGTCAGTTGGATACTACCACAGGGAGATAGTCCAGTTATGTGGGACTCCAGCCCACTAAAACCTCTGCCGCTTGTGGCGGGAACACGGGCACACGTTAGCACTCACCGCGAACCTGCCGCGGCTGTCTGTCACCGGACCCTCCTCTGGGGAGTACCCCCCATCACCGGCGCACTAGAACGCATTGCACGCCGTGACCACCCCAGGGACCAAACCAACACATGGGCGCTAGAAGACCCCGTGTATAGGCACCCTTGGTCCCCCTGCAATCGGTCAGGTCAGTGGCCCGGTCGCCCACCACTTTTACTTCTTGGGAAAAGCCCTGACGAGCGCGGCTGCCCCTCCTCGGGTTCCTCTCCGCTTCACCGTGGGTGACCAAGCCACGGCTACTGAGCCCCCCCGCCTCGACATTACGAGAACCCACTGGGGGGAACAGTGCCCCCCCTTCAACGTTATTCAGACGCCAAAAAGATCCTTTTAACACTCTACGGGCACTTTAAGTTTGCAGTCAATTAGCTTAGCAATTGAATTAAGTTGACAGCCAATTAATTGATTAATTAATTTCCCTGACTTTACCTACCTACCTATACATAATATGTACATATTTTTTGTCTTTTTAACGACTTCAATAAAAGGAGTTATCAATTCGACACGTATGTATGTAATATTATTGGAACTGCAAGATATTCACATATAATAATCTATTAGGGCTTCCAAACAAATATACAAAATTGTATAGATGTATATATGTTTGTATGTATGTATGTTTGTCCACGTATTTCTCCGAAACTATTAATCGGATCGTGACCATTATTTTTTTGTTGGCTTACATTTACTTCAACTTAGGGCACACTGAAAGTTTCATCATAATCGGTTCTGTATTTTTCAAGAAAATGGACGTGTAAGATGATATGGCCAGAAAGGGAGTGACTACCGAGATGACGACTAATAGAGAGGTATGGAACAAAAAGACATGTTGCGCCGACCCGAAATAAATTGGGACAAGAGCAGGAGAATGATGATGGACGTGTAAGTGTGACCGCCTGACTTATTGATACGAGCTACGGGTGTGGTGTCAAAGGAAAAACATCTCAAAACAAGGTTCTCAGTATCGGAAATAGTTAGGATGACCTAGCTTTCAACATTTATATTCTTTTACTTATATTCTATTCAAATAAGTAAAAACACGATGGTTCTACATAGTGCCGTCGCTGAGATCCTATACCCGCCTTCAGATTCCACCATCAGGTAGGTGACATCAGTCATCTAGGTCTCCGTCCAACAAAATTCTCAAGATAGCTAAATAAAAAATGATAAAAATTAACACTATGTAATATTATTGGAACTGCAATATATTGACATATGATAATCTATTAGGGCTTCGAAACAAATATACAAAATTTTATAGATGTATGTATGTCTGTATGTATATTTATTCACGCATTTCTCCGAAACTATGTATTAATCGGATCGTGACCCTTATTTTTTTGTTGGCTTACATTTTTTCAACTTAGGGCACAGTGAAAGTTTCATCAAAATCGGTTCTGTATTTTTCAAGATAATAGAATACGTGTAACGTGTGTGACGGCCTGGCTTATTGATACTAGCTACAGGTGTGGTGTCAAAGGGAAAACATCTCAAAACCTTGGTCAAATTCTAGTGCAATATTTATAACAAAACTATTAACTACTTATTACAAACAAATATTCCAGTTTTTACTAAAAACTAAAAATTACGCAATAAAAAATAATTTAAAAAATTAAATCGACTTCAAAAAGAAATTGACTTAAAATTATGAAGTAACTTTAATTTCGGAAGTCGGTGGCAAAAAATTAAAATACATGTCCTAAGACACCGACTTCCGAAATTAAAGTTATTTCATAATTTTGAGTTAATTTCTTTTTGAAGTCGTTTTAATTTTTTAAATATTTTTTTTCATATTTACTTTCTTATTCCGTAATATCTGGACTACATTGGCGAAACTGATAGCCAATACTGATACCAAATATTGTGACTAGATATGCCTTTCTTTTATCCTATTAATTATGAAATATCATATTCAGCATATAATGTTCGCACTGCTGGGACAAAGGCCTCCTCTCTAAGCTGTGAGAGGGAGTGGGCCGTAATCCACCACGCGGGCCACGTGCGGGTTGGTAGATGTCACATGTCTTCGAATTTTTGGGTCTAGGACATGCCGGTTTCCTCACGATGTTTTCCTTCACCGTTTTGAGAACAGTGGTGATGAAAACGATATGAAACATTAGTAATAGTAATGAATGATGCATGCTCCGTATAATAATATTAGCAAACAATTAGGGCATCGATTCCACTGTTTCGTGAGCATTTGTTTATCGATAGTTACTGTCGTTTCTAGCTGTTTCCACTGATAACAAATCGCACTGCAAAATCGCGGGCGACAGCTAAGTAATCGTGTCGTGGAATATGAGAACTAATTGTCGTGGATTTACCTATGGTATAGTTAGCAACGTCCCGAAAGGGTGGTGGTAGGTACCAACTAAAACTAAGGATTTTCTTTCTGAGAAGACCAAAACACTAAATGTTTTGGTCTTCTCACAAAGAAAATCCTGACCCAGGATTCAAACAAGTCACAATCGCAGCCACAAAGCTCAGCAGTCGCGTTTGCAACCAGCACGCTAATTGCGTAATATTCTTTCAATCACAATCTAAATGATTTTGAAGCATATTGCTAATCCATTGCTTCATATGTTCGAAAAATTTGTTCAACCTTATTGAACTGTCAAAATGAAAGCAATGCAATGAAAGTACCTACTGTAAGTGTGTTACACAATTACCCCGCTGAAACCACTAGGTGACGAGACGAGCGAGGCTGCCATGCATTAATTAGAGATTGGATATACGTATGTATGTCTGACTTGTCTGTGACAGCTCTAAACTTTCATAGAGCGAGAAACGCATTAAAAAATAAACTTTTTTTAAATCCAATCCAGAGATTAGATTTTTTTTTTAAATTCAAGCTCAACGTCATTCCCACTGAATCCCACAGTCCACATAACTTTGTCGATGGAATTCAAATACGTTGCATTTGTATTCAGCCTGCATTCGAAACGTCACACTGATTCTGATTTGAATCGAGGTTCTTATTAGGCGAGCCTGCTGCTTCTACTTTATGATCTAGTTTTATTATGGCTGTGAATGTGTTATAGAGACATTCTACACCACATATATTATAATGCCGAGCAAGATCGCGTTTTTTCCGGGCTTAACCTACGGCCGCTTGAAAGATTTTTTCGATATAGCAATGTTGTAGGATACTAAGAACTTTGCTAAGTAGGTAGGCACCTCTACCTACTTAGTGCGGATTTCACCAATGAAACTGAACGCAATCAGCACTTAAACCAAGTTTAAGAGCTGTCAGTGTCATTATATTTCGTTGTTAGTAGATAATTATTTTGTTTACCTTGTTACGATTGTGGATAATGGTGCAAGTAGCTATATTGTATGCCTCTGAAGAGATCAAGTAGTTTGATTTAAGCCTAAATGTGTTATAGCCTATTAGGTTTGGAGGTGCATGTGTCAATCGGTATGCAAGAGGTCGTATGAGGAATGAGGAGTATCTGTTCAAAAGGTCGTATTTCACTTTTATTTATTTGTGGATTCGAATCAAAACGGATGTATTTCGCATCAATGTGCTCTTAGATTTTTAAACAGAACAGGTATATTTATTCACAAAAACCGGCCAAGTGCGTGTCGGACTACGCACTATGAAGGGTTCCGTAGTTGGGATGAATTTATCTCAGGAACAAACTTCACATTGTAATTGAAAAACATGTTCTCCCATACATTCCAACTGCAAATGTAAGTTTTTACGCACAATATTGAGAGATTTATTACCATGTTATTTTAAGACCATAGACTTCTTATAAGTTTTCCTGTAATCTATAGGTATAGAACTATATTTTTTTCTGTATTTTTTTTTTTCAAAATTTAGGCTCAGTACATTCGGAGATAAGGGGGGAATAGTCATTTTTCGTCTATATTCATAACTTTAAACAATATATTATAAAATTATAAAAAAATATATTTTTGAGACACTCACAGTAAGCCCTTTCATTTGATATTTCACAAGGTACAGTTGGCAACTATTATTTTTTTCTTAATTGCCCCACAAAATGGACCCCATATTCAAAATTCATTTATTTACGTTACACGTCCGTATTTTGGTCACAGAAATTCATACGTGTACTAAATTTCAACTTAATCGGTTCATTACATTCGGAGCAAATTGGCTGTGACAGACGGACAGACAGACAGACGTTCCGTTTTTCCTTTAAAGGTACGGACCCTAAAAACCATCATTTATTTATTGTTTATTCAAAATGTCATATATTTGTTCCTTACTTCATAACTTTAATACAAATTCATTAATTCGATTTTGTGAAGTTTGTTTATGATAGAAATACGAACTTTAGAACAGATGCTCTTCGTATAGTACCTAGTCTCAGTCAAACGCGTTTCAATTGTTTTTGTTCTTTCTCCACTCGAAAATAATAAAATTAATTTTGTATAGACTGGTATCCTATAGATTCCATGAAATAATATCGAATGCAATAATATTAACCATCATATTAATCATAAGTGGCGCGATACCATCACTGACTAATTAATTTTTCGAGTGCTGACCGTTTATAAAAGCGTGGAAAATGTACGAAATTACGACATTTGTCATTCGAAAAACCATTAGCAGGTATAAATTTTCGCGATATAACAGCTTGACTCCCAAAATGAAGGCATTTATTGTGCTCTGCAGTGTAATTTCCATAGTTTATTGCACAACTTTGGGGGCACATTCTGGGTTCCACAAATGTAAGTTTACCAAAGCTTTATTTTTGTTTGACAATTGTTTTGGCCTCCGCTGTAAACAAAATCTGTGTTTTAATATGTGCTCCCTTATGGCACTTATACTTAGTACCTAATTTCTGTTTTGCTTGATCTTTTTAGCCGGCCAAAGAATGTGTATGAACATGTGGGATGAAGGATGTAACAATGGTCAACTTGGGGGGGCTGGTAAGTACCTACCTACTCCCATTAAATAACAATTACCTATTTATTTTCTCACCACAATCAATCAGCCTAGTCTTTACCCAACTGTGTAAGGGTTGGCTTCCAGTCTAACCGGATGCAGCTGAATACCAGTATTATCCACGGAGCGACTGCCTATCTGACCTCCACAACCCAGTAACTGGGTAATACGATATCCCTTGGTAAGACTGGTTGTCAGACTTTCGGACTTCTGAGGACTCGTAACGACTGTCAATGATCCACGAATGACAGCCGGAAGCAGCGGCTTTACGTGCTTTCCGGGGCACGGAGGAGTCTCAGTAAAGAAAGATGGTCACCCATCCACGGACCAACCCCGACAAACGTAGCTTAACCTGATGGATCGACACGTGCGGCCTGTGCGTGCGGCTGTTGCGCTCCTCAGATTTTTCTCACCACAATATCCTTTAAAAAAATTGTAACAAATAATAACATTGTTCAATCACGGGCTCAAAGAAAAATATTGTGGGAGATTGGTGCCTAGGCTGAAGCCTGTATTTCAGGCCACCCGGTCTCCAGCCCAAATATATGTATATTATAGTCTTCCGTAAACTAAAATTAGACAATAATTTACATTCGACTTATATGAAGGAGTGTTCGTGTGGAGTGAGTGGGTGTGCGAGTGTGTGGGAGTGTGAGTGTGTAGGTGTAGGCGATGGAGAATTTTGTGTATGTTAAACGGTTTATTGAGTTAAATAAAAATCACTATGGACATGCGTGTAGGTTGCATGGATCAGCCACGCTGATGACGAACTTCATGTTCGTTATCCGCAGAGTTCAATGTAGATGCAAAAGCCTACCTAAGGCTAATCGAGATCTTGAGAGACTTAACTCGCTCCGAGACGAAGGAATGAGGAAGGTATGAGCCTCGGTTGTTGTTGGTTATCCATGAGTGACATGGCGAATCTCTTGCCACCACATGAGACACGTTTAGATTTGTGGACGTTAAGCCTGGGACCCAAACCGTAAATCCCAACTGTACCTACTCCTACATAAGAGCGAATAACTTCAGTAAGAAATAACGCTAACCTGAACCACTATCCCTCGCAACAATGACTTCAGGTGAACGGGGCTATAGTGAGGACTCTTCTGCCCATTCTTTTAACATCTCGACGCCGCCAATTTTCTGGTGCTATTATGTAAACTCTTTATACTTATTTTAGGCAATGACGATGACTATCTGAACGGAGGCTTCAACCCAGGCAAGCGTTGTGTCAACATGTGGGATGAAGGATGCGTCAATGGACAACTTGGAGGCTCTGGTAAGTGAAACAAAACATTATTTACATATACCCATTTCTTCTTCTCTGGAACATTAGTTCATGCCAAAAAAAATGAAAAAAATGTTCAGTGTGAGCTATTCTTAAGAGGATTGTGTAGCTATAAATTTTCATGCAAAGAGCGATAACGTTTTTCTCCTCGCAAACATAGTCTAATTTTCATAATTTTTGGAAATGTTATAGGTATAATGAAAAACTAGGTCCGTACGCTTTTATTGCAAAGAAATATTGCATACGATATAAGTTATTAGCATCTAAATATCTATATTTTTGACAAAAATTTCCTCGAGCGTTTTTATTTTTTTGAATTAAATTCAATTCAATTACTAAAAAAGGAAAAGTTGCAGACCTAGATTAAGGTGTACTAAATGTAATGTAACCAAAATTGTCTTATTTCGTAAAGGTTTAGGGGGGTGAAAACGTTATCGCCCGAAACAATATTTATGTCAATAATTGTATGAAATGTAGGCCTCCAAGACTCGCGCCGCGTATCGGCACTTCACAATCCTCTTAAGTAGGTACGTAGGTACTTATACCTAGGTACATATTTGAGAATAGCTCACGCTGTGGTATACCTAAATAGGAATTTTGGGGACTTGGGTGGAAGGTATTCTACCAATCTCCTCGTACGCGTATTGTAGGTAAAGTTGTGATCGACGAGCGAAAGTGACAGTCCAACTTGGAGTTAATCGTAATCGTAACTAATATTATAAATGCGAAAGTGAGTTTGTTTGCTACGCTTTCACGCTAAAACGGCTGAACGTATTTGGATGAAATTTGGCACATGGGTAGATCATGACATGACGAAGAACATAGGCTACTATTCATCGCGGGCAACAGCTAGTATGATTATAGTTGCAACAAGGATTGTGGTAGTGACAAATGTGGATGCCGGAAAGCAACGCTGAACTGTTCTGCGGCGTGCCTCTACTGCCCAGGGAAATGCCTCAAGGGCGTGTCTTTTGACGAGGACGATGATGAAGACGACGTAGAGCCCCTTCAGTAAGAACCACCCAACACTGAGGATATGGATGCCTTGGAGAAAGAACATTGCCAGGACCCTCACGGTTTAAGACTATGAAAACGTAATTGGCATATGTATACAATATAGATAATACTTTAGACGAAGTGAAGGAATAATTTGGTAAAAATCTTTTTATAGAAAATTTGCACTTTTCCGGAGCGTGTAGTTCGAAAACGGTTGGGAATTCGGAAAAAGTGTACAGAAGAAAAGTTTTACGATAAATGATTGATCGATCTTTCATTTCGTAGAAGAATTTTTTTCAGTTATATGACGCACCGTTTTTGAGATTTAGCGAAAAACCCAAAAGTGGGAACTTTGTCCCCCAACTCCGGCTCGCCTCCTAGACGTCTGGACTTTTAGTTCTTCTTTTAGTACTTCACTCCCTAAGCACCCTGAACAAGTTTCTAAAGGAATCGCTTAGATCCCAGCTCACGCATTCAACACCCCTTTTGGGCCATTCCTTGACTGTACTATAATTACTTAAAATCTAGTCCGTATCCAGTGCCAAGGTTAACATGCAAGAGAGCGATGGGTAACGCCCCGGATCGTGGCTTAGTGTTGCCACTTAACAGGGGTGCGTTCCTGACTAACTTATAAATACTTATCTAAACATAATACAAGCGACGCCACGTATTCTAGGGTGCGCTCACTCTCGCCGAATACGTGACGCCACTCTATTAAACCAGTCAGCGAGGCGGTAGAGGACTTTCAGAAACAGGGACACCTTGACCAGTTAGTAAGCCTGACTTCAACAGCCTGTTAGGTAATTTTAGCGTTCCTTTCAGAAATTGGGTGAAATTTTCGTATTCATCTCATGTCCGGGGGACTAAAACTTTTCCCGTTTGAATGGCTGAGCGACTAGAGCAGCCTCGCTGACTTGTCCAATTTAAAACGTTTTTGTACCATACTAACTCTATGAGCGCTTCTAAAAATTATACGCGATGATGGTGTATTAAAAAGAATCGATTATTAATGATTGTTTGATTGATTAACAATAATGTTGTTGCGCGTGAGCACTATACTTTATTAGACCCTCTGACAGCTGCTGTCACTCGGACATCAAGGAGGGTACCTACTTTTTCGTAGAGAGGCCATTTTAATGCAATAATTTATCGTGTTACTTAGGCAACGATGACAACTACCTGAACGGAGGCTTCAACCCAGGCAAGCGTTGTGTCAACATGTGGGATGAAGGGTGCGTCAATGGACAACTCGGAGGATCTGGTACGTGAAACAAAACATTACAGCAGCCCAATGATTATCATTGTTACAGCCATAATATCTTTTCTTCTCTCGAGTTTTCATGAACCTACATAACGAATAGTTCCCAGTCAACAAGCAGTGCAGCGAGGTTGACTAGGATGCGCCAGACGCCTCAGCGGGGTAATTGCATAACACAAAAGATCCATCAGTTTAAAGTACGCTTGCCGGGGTTGGAATATTTACATACCTTTGGTCCTGGCTGTCATTCTTGGATCTTTGACAGTCGTTACGGGTCGTCTGAAGCCCGAAAGTCTGACAACCAGTCTTACCAAGGGGTATCGTATTACCCAGTTACTGGGTTGTGGAAATCAGTTAACACATTCTCTGCTGAATTCTTTATGCAAACGCTTCTTTATGCTACACCCTTACCGACCCTTTTTTTACGATGTTTTCGAAACAATAGAGATGCACAACGAACGCACATGTGCGCCGCGCCGCACGCGAAGAAAGTTATGAAAACGCGCATGTGCGTCTGCCGCACCTAATGTGTTAAGCAGTCGCTCCACGTGAAATACTGGTATTCAGTTGCATTCGGTTACACTGGAAGCCAACCCCAACACAGTTGCAAAAGGCTTGGCAGATTGACTTACAGTAGGCATGGGTTTCATTTCGACATTTCCACAACATTCATTGCGTTATTTACGTTATTGAATAGACAAATTTTTCGACAATATGAAGCAATGGATTAGCAATGGATTAGATTACTTTCAAAATCATTCAGATTGTTATTGATATTGGTGCCGATTCTCTTGTTCAACAACTCAACTAAAATTAGAGAATCGCTATCTTTTACTAACGCAGCGCGAGAAAAGGACGGCTATAGCTATGAACTAAGTTAAAGATGTCAAACTAGTTTACACCTTGCGCTTCACCGTGTTTTTAGTCGACATGTTTTTACGTGTCGACTGAATATGTATGGAAATATTAGTTCCAACTAAATTTGACAGCTCTAATTTACGTCCGTCTCTTTCTTGTTTTATTAGAGAGAAGAAGTTAGCAATAGCCTAAATTAATAGTTTAGTTTGTGTACAACAGAATCGGCACCAGTGTGTTACGCAATTAGGAACTGGTTTTTGAAAGCCTATTTCAATGGATCACTGTCTGTAATCTCATGTGAGAAAAATTCTAATCATAATAAATCATGATTTGATTGGCAGTGGTTATTTCAGACAGCCAATCACAGCATTCACTACATTTAACGTGAGTTTCACAAACTGTTAGCAATTCTTGTGTTGATTGGCCTTTCAGTGTTCAGAACCTGTAGGACTAGATAAATGGCATTCGCTTCGGAGCGATATTTCTACAATCGCTATCGACGCATCTCTATGGAAGTCATCATTGGACGCTGTCAATTCGTTGACTTATGATCACGTGACATTTCGATAGTCAACCCCATACATTTTTGGCTTTTCTACTAACGTATCGCTAATCGAAATTCGAATGTTACTTTGTCTAGGCTCGCTGGTTGTTAGTACCTGTCCGGTCGTTGACCATTGATGCAGTCATTTATCGTGTTACTTAGGCAACGATGACAACTACCTGAACGGAGGCTTCAACCCAGGCAAGCGTTGTGTCAACATGTGGGATGAGGGATGCGTCAATGGACAACTGAATGGTGCTGGTAAGTACATAGGTACATACCTAATGCCAGGTAAATGATGTAGCCAGTCATTCACTTTGATTGAAAGACGCAGTATTGAAGCATACCTAAAACCTACGACTTTGAATGAGTCACTTTTATGTTACGACCTACACGCTACACGATTCAATTTATCATAGTTGCTCTTGCTTTATATGTATCAAAAGTCAACTGTGTATGTATTGTGAGGACTCGAACCTCACAGGGGGAAGCTAAACTTAGCTAATTGTTCGCAGGTAAAGCAATTAGGTATTATATTTTAAATTAAATTCTTATTTTCTTAGGATAAACACGCACGCGACTTTATCTCAGAACCAGCTAGGACTACCCTGACAGACTACATACAGACAAACAGTATGTAATCATATGTAATCATCAGTGGTCGGAGTAGGTAGAGCTGTTTTTGCTACTTGCGACATGCGGACATAACATGGATATGCCAAATATTTTCCGGAATCCCGGGAATTCTCGGAATTAAAAAACCATTGTTTAACCACATTCCTAAAACAACATTCCAGGATCCCTGTGTGTTGGATTGGAATTTGTATACGGTAGGAACCCGTAACGCAACCTAAAACGACAACGTGTGACATGACATGTGTCATTCGAGTTTGATACCTCCTGTCTAGAGGTTTTAGCTGTGTCTAATGGGTGTTCTTTAGTTCTTAATAGCCATCTTGAAATTGTAATCGTTGTCACGAATAAATCCCATCAAATCTCCGTTTAAATGTTTTTATTTCTGCCGAAATATCTAACACTGTGTGTGTATATAAGTAAGTATACTCGTATACTGTTTGGGTGCTCACCTACTACCTGCTTATAACTGCCCACTTACCCATATTAACTCACTTAAATCAATCGACAATTTCAAAATCCCGGGATTTCAGAGGCATATCCATGTTAACATCAATGTTTGCGGTCATTCACCCCAAACAGCTCTACCTACTCCGACCACTGGTAATCATACAGAGATGAACTCATCATTCTCCTGCCCTTGTCCCAATTTATTTGGGGTCGGCGCAACATGTCTTTTTCTTCCATACTTCTCTATTAGTCGTCATCTCGGTAGTCACTCCCTTTCTGGCCATATCATCTTTCACACAGTCCATCCATCGTTTCTTTGGTCTTCCCTTACTCGTATAGCCCTCCACGTTCATACTCAACACTTTCCTGACGACATTTTCCTCATTCCTTCGCATCACATGCCCATACCATGACAACCGATTTCCACACAACTTTTCAGTCACCGGTGTCACTTACAGACTTCCTGTTACATACTCATTTCTTATTCTATCCATTCGCGTAATACCACTACCTACTTTTTATTCAAAAGTAGTGCGATATTTGCTTGAGCGATAGAATATCGGCTAGTAAAATATAAGGTTGCCCACTGTATGAAACCTTTACTGCAGTGCTATTCTGTACAAATCTCACTGTGAAAACTTAGGTGAGGTGAGCGTGGAGTGAGCTGTCAATAGTGACAATCCATAGCATCAGGTGGGAAGACAGCTCACTTCACTCAAGTTTTCACGGCGAGCTTTTTACAGTATAGACCGGCAGTACCTATATAGGTACCTTTCAATTGCGGCGTAGGTACTTACACCTTTTCCTACTTTACAGTAGGAATTGTCTTTAGCTTTGTTTCTAGACCAAAACGTGTCTAACACAGTAACTCTTCGGCCAGACTGAAAACCGGTATTTATAATTTAAATTCTAGTGCAAGTCAGTTTGATTCAGTGGGCATCTTTTTTCTTGATTTCCGTTAGAATGCAGCAGAAATACCGGAGTAGAATTGTTCTAGCCTTATTGGTCTCATCCCTTTGTAACGAAATGGATTACTTATTGTTGAGCCTTTGTCCAATAGACAGCATAAGTACATACCTACCATGAAGCTTTTTCCCGATAGGGGATGGCAGAGATGTATTAGGTACTACACCTAAACCTGTCTGTGTACCTACACCTATGTTGCAGCAACCATAGCTGCAGATCCCGAGTAGGCAATACGGCTGAGGCAAGCTCATTGCGATATTCCAAGCATAGTTCCAGTCTTCCGATCATTTTTCACAAATAAAACCACAATAGCACTGCGCGCAATGGGAATTGAACCCCGCGATCACAGTAGCGGCACTAGTAAACATATTATTGAACCAACGATGCTGTTATTAATTTTTTAACCTATGTACCCAGTAAGGTTTATTGGGGCAATTCCGATAGTGGGTATATTCCGGTTAATGTTAATGTCTACCACATTTTTTATATATATATATATATATATGGCGTCTCGTAGTTGGCCTAGTGAGGCCGTAACTACTTAACTGGACTATCCTGTGGCTGCCTTAAGCGAACTCAAAGCCTCCAGCCAGGGGCATAAACTTACAGACTAAGCGACTACACGCTAAGGGCTCTCCCTGTGGGGAACGAACCTCGGCTTAGGGCGTCGCTGGGGGGAGGACAGCAAGATGGGACAGGCTGGATCAAATTAGAGTGATTATTATTATCAGGGGAGTTTAAAGCTACTGGCTCAGCTACGCCACCAGCTGGCAATTCATACCCGAGCAAGGGACGGGGGGGAGGACGATTACTACGGGATTGTCGCGAGGGACCTCGGCGGCGAGGTCGGAATGTCAGTTTGTTTTTGTCCCTACGGTCCCTACTGCTCTCCTGGAGAAGAGTTATGGGGTCGTCGGGATCTGAGAGGACAAGCCTAGGGCGGCGGACCTTACTAATACGAGAGGGGACATAGCTAGCCGCCTCGACAACCAGAGGGTTGCGATGGTTGGTGGCTGAGTCGAAGAAACGCTTGGAATTGCGTTTCAAGAACTGGGAGATGGTGGGAATGTCGAGATCTAAGTGGAGGATTTCGTTCCAAACGAACAAATGGGCTCCCGTTGCCTTTCGGAGGAAACGGTTTTGGAGGGCCTGCATCCAATGAATGAGGTGGGGTTTTGCGTGCGCAAACACTGAACCCGCATAGGTCATGATGGGGCGAATGCACGCTATATAAATGCGCAATTTGCTCCTAAGTGACAATTTGCTACGTGCATTCAGAACGGAGTGGAGTCTACCGAGAGCGAAGGCGGCGCGCGAACCAACCTGCTTTATGTGCTCAGCGAAGGAGAGGTTGTGGTCGAGAGTCACACAAGGTATTTGGCTCGCGTCTCCCAAGGGATCGGCTTGCCGAACATGGTGATCGGTCGGGAAATTTCTACCAAACGCAGCTGCATTTAATATACTTACAGCGACAGCGAAAGACGCGTTGGCCAATAAAATGGCGTCTAATCATTATGTGTGTTGCCAATATAAAATGCCGCTGCGTTTGGTAAAATTTTCATCAATCGGAATATACCCACTATCGGGATTGTCCCAATAAACTTTATTTACCATTATTAAATTTCCCCAGTTCTCCCAGAATGTTAAACTCGCTCATGTACCTACCTAGCTATGTTCAGCAGCAAAAAGTTTATGTCCAGCTAGTAGCTAGTTTAGGTACTTACGATCCTGAAAGTTACGTTTTTCTTTGTTTTAGGTAATGACGATGACTACTTGAATGGTGGTTTCAATCCTGGCAAGAGGTCCCTACAGAGCCTCCTACAAAAACTAAAGAATACCAAACACCATTAATAAGATTTCAAGAATTAACATAATTACCATGGACAGTTCCTATTTATTTTAAAACGTATATAGCTTTTTGTTTCTAAATAATGTAAGCTAGGCTCATCACTAGTAGGAAGCTGGAATAAATAATTTTCAAAAGAGAAATGCTATTATTTTGAAATTCCTTTAGACACGATTTTACATGGTAAGTAACACAGACTAGGAAAAACAAGTGGAAGTGCCCACGCAGCTATATTGTGTCACAATTATGTGGAAAAAATGTAAAATAATAACAACCTCCGAATTCTTAATTTTTTGTATGAACAACAAGCTTTTCGTCAAAGTTGAACGTGTTGTTTATACAAAATTAAGACTTATTACAACTAGCGAAGGTTGTTATTATTTTACATTTTTCCGCATAATTGTGACACGCTGGATAGCTACGTGGCGTGGGCACTATTCCACTTGTTTTTTCTATTCCGTGGCACATCCGTGGTAAGAAAGCAACTGCGTGCGTGGGTCAAACTGTGGCGCTCAGGGGTAGATTCCACTGCAAACTTTGAGGCATTCCACTGTGCCCCACCAGTGGGGCGGCTTGGTGGGGCAAAGTGGAATAATTCATAATTTTTCGCACGAATAGAACGGAGGATGTATATACCTCAGACCATTATTTGGTCTGAGGTATATACCTACCTATCTACTTTGGTAAATAACAATATTGTAGGTAATAAAGTACCTACTATAAATAGGTACAGACGCAGGCGACCAGCACATCGGACACCTACCTACTACAATCGGTGTTTCTGTATTAGATTTTCAAAACCGCTAAAGCAAGTTCATGGTTGATTGGGAAAATTTGAGTTTCGGGTAGCTTGATGTGCTGTCGTCTGTACAATATGCTTACGTAATTTTGCATCCCAAAAATAATTACTTACATAGTTTTAATTTACAGTCAAAACAAACCAAAATGCACGAAGTACCTACTACTCGTACGCTACTCTTTATCGTGTGCGACTGTGCGCGCGCGTAGATTTGTAACGTAACCACAATTTTCTTCCTACAATCAGTAGGTGGTAATTAATTTAATAAATAATCAATGTTTTAAACTTACATAATAATAAAAATTCAGTGTAGGTATGTATTATGATTATAAAAATAATATTCCAATTGGGGTGTTAGTGGTGTGCGTTAATTCCGGGACATGTTGTACGTATCTATAAGAAAAAAAAATCCAGTACTTACTATAAAAACTTTATTAGTCCCAATAAACTGGTATGAGCACAAAATGACACTTTATAAAAATAATTCTAGAACAATGTTCCAGTGCTCACACTGTTACCAAATCTAATTACTACATACTAAAATATATTTACAATATAGTGAAATAGCTACCAAATATTTTGTTACTGGACGAAGGCAATGGCAATTAGTCTAAAATTTGCTTGGCAAGTACGATAAGTCTTTTAGTGTATACAGAATACAGTAACATCTTAACATCGAAAACATTGCATTGATTAATATACAAAAAATAGTCTACATAAAATTTTTGCTAATTCCATTACAGCTTGTGTATAATTACTTTAAAAATAGCTGTTAAAACAATTTCACTTTTACTAACTAGTCCTGAAATTATACATACTTAAAGATAAGGGGACTCAAGCATAATATATTACGAAAAATGAGAAAAAAAATATCACAAAAGCGGCGATGTTAAATAACGATAATGAAATATTTTTATTATTTATGGAATCCTAAAAGCGGTGGGCAAAGCATTGAAATTACTTAAAATTAGGGTAAATTGCAACAAGTGGTAATACTAAAGGCTTGTACTTCTGGATATGTTAAACGGCAATCAAACGAGATCAGAATAAAAGAAGTCAAGATTCCCATACAGATTGTACACAAAATTCAGATTAAGACACAACATGTATACAATCTAATCTCATGTATTCTACTCTTTATTGTCACAATATAATTGAACAACTTGCACATTGTTATCACAGCGCTAATCTTATCAATATGTAAACATATGGTTCCATTAATCTTTCATAGTCATTTCATCACAACAATCTTGTAAAATAGAAATATTTTTTCAATATTTTTCTTTGCTTTTTGTTTGTGTCACACACATTTCTTCATGATAACAGAACAATCCTAGGCACATTCTCTTTACATTATTTTGCCACTTTAAATATGAAGATAACAATTTAATATAAGTACATACTATGAGCTAAGACTAAAACTATTATAAATTCACACACCAATTCCAGTCAAAATAAGTTATTAGACAATAAAAGCTAATTTTACAATTTACAGATTGTTTATAAAAGATTCTTCAGTTAGTTTGTCCATGCCAATGTTCTTGAGCATACTGTGGCAATTCCATGGGCAATTTATTATATCCTGAATTTAAACTAGGACCAGGATTATTTGGGGCACTTTTTGGAACATTACCTTGTCTAAATTTAGTAGAATATTTATAAAAATCAGACATTTCAAAGGGCTTAGTTTCTTCTCTATATGGTATACATTTTCCTTGTTCAATCACAGTGAGGTTTTTCGGTGACTCCAAAGAAACCGCACCGGGGGATAAAACAGGAGGACTTTGTGGCATGTGATTCGGACTTTGCATAGCTGAGTGTCGACCAGAAGAGATCATTATCTCATACGCCTGTGAGTTTCCTATGCTAGAAGTCCGCTTTAAGCTTGAACTTTTTTTCAGAAGAGGCGCTTCTGATTTAGTTGGTGAATCCAATGATGTCTCATACCATTGTTTCTCTTTCACTTTCATGTCTGCTTGAGAAAGCGGTGAGAACTTATTCATGCCAATAGGGTCAAAATTGTAAGACTTTGTACTGACTGGAGTTAATTGATCTTGGTAGTGTCTCCTATCTTCCCTAATATAGTCATCAGTTGACACTTGCAGTTGCATATGCATAGGATGTTTGATAGCGTTATGTTCTCGTAACGGTAATGTATTTGGTACAATTGCTGTCCTTTCTATAGGCATGTGAGGCTGTTCTTGAATGTCAGGTTGGGACCGATGCTGATAAACCATCATGGGTGCTTCATGCTTCATGTTTTCTAAATGCAACTGATTATAATCACTATGAGATGTCAAATGGTATGTCTGAGTCCTTTGTAATGTGTTTCGACGAACACCCTCTGTGCGTCGCTTAGATTGCTGCATTTGATGCTGATGAGCTAATCCAGTCAAATGTTGGCTTTGAGCTTTCAAATGTGATGCATATTGGTACAATAATGGTGTATTACGCATACCATTTTGTACAGGATGTGGAGCCATAGTTCCATGAGTATAATGTGTAGTTATATCAGGATGGCTAGAACTAAAATGTGTTTCTCGTAATCTTGACACATTATGGGCTTCTGGAGTATTGTTGCTGTAGAGTTTGTTCATATAATCACTTGTCATGGTATGGTGTCTGTAAATAGTTCCTTGCTGCATGTCATTTTGTAGATTTTCATTCATTGGTTCATGTCGCCCAGCCAGTGCTGGGTAAGTATGAGATGTATGTATGGAGAATGTATCAGTGTTCCGCTCTTGAGGAGGAGAAGGAAAGAAGTTAGAACAGCTAGTTTCTGGACGTCGAACATGTCTTGAATGTGCACTTTTAGTCGAAACTCCCGATATTGATGGAGTGGATAATCTATGTGAAAGATTTTTACGCAAATTCGCCTCTTGTTCCATCGTTCGGTCACCTGTGGCGGCTCTGAGGCGCCTAGATGAGTTATCATACCCATCTTGGACGTCATTACCGTCTGTTGACCTATCGACACTTTTGATACTACCTAATCTTTCTCTTTGAGGCACTTCTGGGCTAAGGGGCGCTTCGGGCGGCATGATGCCCGTTAACTGTACTTCTTGCACACATAATTTGTAGAGCTCCTCGTTTTTAGCTGCAAGGATCTGCTCAAGTTCCTTCTTTCGAGCTTGCAGCTTGAGCAACTTGTCCTGCTTATCAGAATGCAAATCGCTACCCATTGTGCTCGTACCCATATTTAACGTAACTTATAAAACGCAAAACATATGTCAAAATCACGTCCACGGAACTGAATAATATTAGTTTATTATTAAAAGAGTCTAGTACTTTAATCCTAGATAAAATAAACAAAGAAAATTATAAAATCTTGAGCGTTGACACATATTTTCACACGCACATCCGCACCCATGTTTGTTTGTAGAAAAAAAAAATCACGTTCAAATTAAAATTAGTACAGTTTATGGATTTAGTAGTGTCTTTTATTTTTATAGCATTTTTATTTGAAAATGATATTTTAAAAATCAAAACAAAATGTTTCTATATCGGATATATTAAGGCGATTGCGCTGTGGTAGCCCGCGAAATTCAAATTTTCGAGCGTTTTTTGCAATTTGCAACTCAGTTTAAGGTTGTATCTCGATCAAAATATGATTCGCGACAATAAGAAATATGTATTTACATAATTTTAACCATAAAAATCATCAATACATCTCTATAAGTTAGATTTCCTTCAGATTGGTCTGATTTTGGAAATCACACTAACCTGCAAATTGCAAAAAACGCAATAATAATTTGAATTTCGTGGGCTACCTTAACGCATCTCTGAATCAAAATGTTACTTTAAATCCTTAAAATGAACGCAGAATTTATCTGCGGCGAAATTCGTTTCGTGACGTGCGCCAATGTTCGTGAGATGTTTACAAAGTAGGTTACGATTATTTAGTAGCACAAAATCTTTTCTGAAGCGTAGTGTTATGTATTTCTTTCTTTTATTGTATGTGTTATAAGTTTTTCAATGGGCTCGATTCCACTATATGGCAGGCAGAAAACTTATTATGTCCATCCCCCATAATATATGAGCACTATGAACGGCCAAAGTATATAATAATATGTTGCAGGCGTTGTCGAGCGAAATAATTGAATGCACCCCAGAGTGTCAACTGACAAAAAAGTATTGTGATGTCAATTTGACTTTGACTTTGACATCATTATCTTATCAAACGAAACGGGCTTTCGTTTCTGGATTTCAGAGCGAGTATTGCCTTGGCTGTTATCAGTGCCATGTAAATTTAGAAAAACATAAAAAGTAACTCCGTAACTATCTTCCTTCCCGTACCTCCGTGTCCTGCATATAGTCTTTCACCGCGCTACAATAAACCGCAAGATGTCGAAAGTGTACAGGTCACTTATAACTGTCGCAGACAGATTTGTCCCCGGAGCAATGCGTCCCATGTGGGAGCATCCAGCTGGTAATTATGATTATTATCTCTAGTATTAGTTTGAGAGAAAAATGTAGTCTAATGAAAGATGGTTTGTCGTTTCAGGTCCCAAAACAATTTTCTTCTGGGCGCCTGCTTTCAAATGGGTAAGTAATGCGGAATTGCGGACGTAAATTCAAGGTCATACTATTTATATCATATACTAAAGACATAGTCATATATTAAAGACCTTGCGTAAGGGCATGTGCTGCGTATAATATTATGAATAATTAACGTGCTAATCATGTAGTGAGAATTTATAAAAGGATAAGTACAATTTGAATGTTAACAACCGAATTCTCAAACGCAACACAGTTTTAGGTCGCCGTTAAGTTTCATGCTATCTCTGTCACACTATGGCGTGTTGTAGTAGTGTTTGAGTATTTAAATAGTACTTCTATAATAACTAATTAATACTACCAATATAAGTATCAAATAATATTGGAACAGCTACTTAAACAGCAGCAGCAGATCTAATAAACTAAAAAGAACATAACAGGATTATCAAATTAATCATTTCAAAAATCTAAACAAATTTCTAAACAGTAACTATAATATGTCACAGACATAAGATTTATTTTAATTTATGACACTGATAACACCCAAGTTCATGGTTATAAAACTTAATAGATAAAGACATGAAATCTCATGTTTCATGCCGAAACTACATGATCTTATCATTGGAACCAGTCCTGTTATCTTTTTTTTATACCTGCTGCAAAAGTATTAGAGTCATAACTAATAGGTACAAAAATTAAAAAGTAATAATTTCAAAGCAAGGGAATGTTGAACTAAAAAAAATACTGAACATTTAAAAACATTTTGAGCAATTATGTTAAATGACTATGCACTTTTCAATAATTAACATGTATCATTTCTATTCATGAAGTACCTACCAACTTACAAAAATTCAAAATTCATTTTGTGATTGTGAGAATGTATTTTCATCTTAATACTTCATTAATTTGGGTTATCGGATTGTCTGAATAAAACTGACTTCTGAAATATTTAATAGCATGAATAAGGGTTTGTTTTTCATCTAATTCTTAGATTTGGTATTGATGGTATTATAGGTAGACGCCAGCAGGTCAAGCTACCCGAAACTGTCAAATTTTTCCAATCAACCTTGAACCTAATGCTTTAGCGATAAAGTTCAAAATCTATTAAAAAAATTTGACAGATTGTAGTAGCTTGATGTGCTGGCGTCTGTACAAAATGAAGCAAGTATAGTTGATGCAAATCACGTGCGCTCGTCATACGATCATGATATACGCGCGCCTGTGAAAAGCCCTACACACACCAGGCGAAATGCAGCACGATTTTACTGTCAAAATAATATCAACCTTACACACGAAAATCCCTTTGTTTGCTTTGATGCCTTCGCAGGCTAAAGAATTATTTATTTTGTACCATATTTCAAAATATGCATGGGTGATATTTTTCTAGCAGTGAAAACTGAGCCAGCCTTTTACTTTGAGTCAGTGTATAAGTAGGTACAGACGCCAGCAGGTCAACCTACCCGAAACTGTCAGATTTTCCCAATCAACCTTGAACCTAATGCTTTAGCAATAAAGTCGAAAATCTATTAAAGAAATCTGATAAGATTGTAGTAGCTTGATGTGCTGGAGTCTGTACGTAATATTATGGCTGCAACATTTATTAAGGCAAATCATGAACTTATTAAACAATGGGCACATAGAACATGCACTTTAATAAATTCCATTGCTTAGTAATAATAATAATACAGAACTCTAATTGCGTAACACCATCAATCGGAATCAGAATCATTTTGAAGCAAATTGCTAATCCATTGCTTCATATGTTCGAAAAATTTGTCTGCTCAACAACGTAAATAACGCAATAAATGTTGTTGAACTGTCAAAATGAAACTGATTCTGATTGATAGGTTACGCGAGTAGGGTGCAGAAGTCAGTGTTATTCATATAGCTGTACAGGGATATTTTGGCGCGTGGCGAAATCTGAACTAAAGTCGTCTTCATGTTTTTTCAACACAACACAACAATTGCACAAATCTTTACCAACAGCGCCCGCCTGTCGACGAAATTCGAGCGCCAAAATATCCTTGTAGCAGTATAGTTCGCGTCATGTAAGTTTGCCGCGCTGAAGTAGGCTACAAATGGCTGCGCAGTAGTCAATATCTATACTAAAACAGCAGCCATGCGCATCAGAAAGCCTGCTTTCAGAGCGGCAAACTTACGTAACGCGAACTATAAACAAAGTGACTATGGCCTTGTCTCACCACATTCTCACCACTTTCAGAGTTTGGTGATAGCTGGGTTGGGTGACTTGAATCGGCCTGTCGAGAGCTTGTCTATCCGCCAGTCCGCATCGCTCGCGGCCACCGGCATTATCTGGTCACGATACTCCTTAGTTATTATACCTAAAAACTATAGCCTCTTTGCTGTCAATGTGTTTGTAGCCTGTACCAGTGTGTACCAGTTAAGCAGAGCATACATGTACAATAAGGAACAAAAACTAAAAGAAATAGCCAAGCAATAATTAGTTAAACCTCTTTTAACTAAGTGATGTTTTGTTGTTGTATAAGTATACATATAGCTAATTAACCAATCTCTTGTTGGTTAGGTCGATAGTTACGGGATATTAAGCTACTGACACACATGCTCATTAGCATCACGAAAGCATGCTTTTATTGAGCAATTGCTACTAAAGAGCATGCATTTCGAGTATGTTTTCGAGTAAGCATGCTTTTTATAAGCTTGTGTGTCAGTATCTTTAGTAGTCTGGGCCTCTGATAGTGGTAGTATTTCTTTTTTAATGAGCGATTTTTCACGCCTCCCTCTGTTAGATAGAATCTACTTCAACATTGACAAAAATACATTTATATTTTAATGTTATTTAATGATACAGATGGGTATTAATTAATATAAGCCAATTTATTATTTATTTTAATTTATTCGTAGTAGTTAGATTAAAATATAGAATATATTTTGGGGAGGGTAGAATCATATTTTAAAGTAAGTACAAAGCACTGTACAATGTTGAATTTAGATTGTTGGTTAATATTGTTATAAAATGCGAATCATTACAGAAGAAAACTGAGTATTCAAGTGCAATGCAGTTAAAAAATATATATAGGTAGGTACCATGCAAATAATAAGACTCCTACAGCATTAATTAGATTGCCGTACCTACATTTGGGAAGTCAAAACTTCTATAGTTGTTAACCGCCCCAGTCGGATTAATACGACGAAAGTTTTCGTTCCCGTGCCGCCTCAGTCGTATTTATACGACTGAGAACCTATGGTCGTTTATTGTTTTTTTTTTTATTTCATTGCACGACCTGCTGCTGAGGCACGGCAATTGATATAAAACCAAGCGGTCAATAGGTTAAACTACGACGGTGACCTCCCTCGTATTGGCGCGAACCATTACCCAGGTTCGCACGGCGATCATGTTTTTTCACGCACTGCTTAGCACCGCCGAGGGTTGAAAATCCAACACAGTGTTTATTCGAAGCGCTGGGTTGCGCTATGTTGGATTTTCAATACTCAATACAGAGAGTTGAAAATCCAGTGCATGATAAAATCGCGCCGCGATATTTTTTCCCGTGTGAACCTGGGCTTAGATACCACTGATTGCATCTGAATAGCTCAATCAGTAGTAAAAATCCTGTGTTGTGTTCTTTATTATTTGGTGGCTGTATTGCCTGTATTGTTACTTTTAATTCGTAATTTATGACTTACGAATAAAATCTGGTTCGACGTACAATATCATTCATTTGTTAAACCGCCAACAGATGGCGCCGCAAGCAGTGGCGGATACAGGCTAGGCCGGCTAAATGTGGTTTGGGAGTAATAGGCCTTGCACGGTCTATGCATACTTTGAATTATATGCATGCTATGTTAGATAAATCAAAAAGGCCTTCTCGATCATTTTGGATTCATTATTTTATTCATAAGAAATCGATGCCAAGTAGAGTATAATATTTTTACTTAGATTTTCGGTCCTAATGGATATTTTTGTTCTCCTGTTAACAATTAAAACTGATTCCGCCACAAGATCGATTAAATCTAGCGCGTTATTGGTTTCTGTTACAGCTAATTTCCGTGATCTCGTGACCTTATGTCGGTGTTGCCAGTTTATTAAAGATCCGTGATCTCTCTTAAATGTTTTATCTACAAACGTACTGTGACAAAAATCAACAGTGCGACATTAAAGAGTAGCTTATCTAAATTAAGATAAATAGGTGCTTAAAGTTCTGATTAAATCATTTTTCTCAACTGTGATAATCTAAACGTAAATGTGGTTATTGTTAACCAACCCATGTGTTAAGTATTGTTATGTATATCACACCGTTTTATGTAACATGGCGTTATTAAATCATAGTTTTGTAAAAGAACACTTTGTCTATTTTTGTAAAACCTTTTTGGATTATGAAAATATATATTTTTATATTTCAGATCTTTTCTTGTTTCTTTTTACTTTCTTCTCAGTTCTTACTAAAGTTTTTTCAGTCATATAACTAACAGTCATATAACTGACTATTTTCTTATGGCCTTCTTGTGAAATGTTGCATGGGACTTGTTTTGTGAAATTTTTATTCATTCATACATACAAATGATATGAGGACAATCATTCATCGAAAATTCTGTCATGTTGATTTTTAAGGAGGGATCACACCTGCGCACGTGCACGAACTGTGTACACTACGTGCTTCGAAGGGCTATGGACGCGTCATTAACGCGTGCTACATGTTAACGAACAAATATGTTCATGTCGTGAATATTACAACTTGCACGCGAACATGTCCAAAGGTGTCCACACTTATGTTCCTAATATGCACGCGAACCGCACTATTCGTGCGCGTGCGCAGGCGTGGGCGGGTGAATATTTGACCTTTTAACCGCCGTCATTACCTTCCGCCAAAAGTTGATGAAGGAGAATATCGTTAATGAAATATTTCATCAATTCCCAGAATCTGCTTTAGGACCAGAATCAGGAATTGCTGAAATATTTCATTAAATATATTCTCTTTCATCAACTTTTGGCGGAAGGTAATGACGGGCGGTTAAAAGGTCAAATATTCACCCGGGCCCGCTTTTACACTCTACTTGAAATATCAACTGATAAGGGCTACTTCATCAAATTAATTAAGTTTTGTATGATTTAATATTAATTGTTAAGTTTATTTATTTATATTTCAAAGAATAAGGTAGACTGCTATTTAAATATATCTACGTCCTAGGTAAAGCACTTATTGTGAGTGGATGCTAAATGCATTTTGCACAAGTTAGGTTAAAGCATGTTGCATTTTAGACTACTTAATTTATAGCATGGTTATATAGGGTGACTGGTAATTAGTGACCGATACATAAACACATGATTGTACTCATGATAACAAACAACTTTTACCATGGGACCAAACCTGAAATCGCGAAAAAAAAAACAGCTGCTGCCTACATTTTGATGAGTTATGCAAACATGAATGTATGGGACAGTTGAATTTTTTTTCGCATTTTCAGGTTTGCTCCCATAGCAAAATTTGTTTGTTGTCAATCATGTGTTTAAGTATCGGTCACCGTATATAATAATTACAGCTTTGGAAAAGAAATCTGTAGAACATATTATAACAAATTGAAATAAAAATGAATATGATTAAATATGATACCATGTAAGTCTGCCAACAAAGGTAACGACCACGTTACAGTATTGACAACATGATTTTGGTGAGCGATTTTCTACCTTGCGGTCGTGCGCATGCTGTGGTGGTCGGAGATGTGTGGTAGGCCGGCGTGGCACATACCTACGGTGAACGAAAACATTGTGAGGAAACCTTGACTTATACAAATAATTGCCAATACGCAAATATAAGTGTGCGCGCAAGTGCTACTCAGCGCCTGTGGGATATGAGCGGTGAGACGGGGGAGATAGAGCAATGTCAAACTAACTCAGTCTGTCAATCTTACCACGCACGACGCAGATGCTTGACATAGCTTGACGTCTGTCTACCTCCCCCGTCTCACCACTCACTTACCTCAGCCGGTGACTAGCACTTGCGCGCACACTATAGTAAACGTGTTCAAGCCTTTACTGTGTAGCGCTGCACACCATCAAGCCTCGGACGTAAATGGAACTACCATTCAGAAATGAATGAGATGGGGTCACGACTCACGATTCTCAACAGTGAGGGCCCTATTATGAGGAGGTAGGTATAGTTTAGAGGAGGAACTGACATACCTAATACCAGACGATATTATCGACATCATAAACTGCCACATATAGAATGTAATAGTGGAGAAACCTTACGAATACTTCCTACTGTAAAACTACAAGAACAAAATTTTCAAGCACGTTCATAAAAACTAAAACTAAAAACATTGTCGTCATCAGTCTACCGGACATAGGCCTCTCCAACTGCTCGCCATACAACTCGGGTCTCAGCAACTCTCATCCAGCTTCTACCAGCTACCCTACGAATAACGTTGCTCCAACTAGCCTGAAGGCGTCGTACCTTACGTACCCATGCTGATTCGCATTCTCCACTCAAGAACACAACTCAACGACATCTGTTCTACGGCTAATATGGCCGGCCCATTGTCACATCAGCTTGCTTATTCTTTCGAGCTATATCGATAACTTTGGTTCTCTGTCGGATCACAAAATGTTCTCTCTGAAAGAATCCAAGCTTTCTCATCAAACTTCATCGTTAACTTGGCTTGCTTGGGCTATCCCAAGCAAGCCAAGTTAATGATGAAGTTTAATCAGAACTTCTTAATAGGTCTCTATGGTAGACTGTTTGCATTATGAAAGAAAGTCAGAGTGACAGACGTTTAATACACATTTGTTTCTTACAAGTGCCATGATGTAGTGGTCCTGTCCTAAATATTGTCTTTATTTTTTATATAAATTAAACAAACATTATAAAAATGTCTTCACTTTACAAGGCTATCATTAAGACCGTGGACAAAGTCGTCCCGAATGCCTTGCGGCCTTTGTGGGAACACCCAGCTGGTAATATATGGTTATATTTACACTTATGTACTCTACACGGTGGCAGGGACATCGATGTGCAACCTGTTACCATGGATTCAGTACACTGCCGCCGTAAGGAAAAAGGACGTATGTACAGACATTGTATCGTCGTTGCGACTTTAAGACCTATTATGTGTAAAATTCAACTTTATGAGAAAATCGATATAAACCGTCTACTGAAAAAAATATAATGAAACCAACTACAACAAAAAATATAGGTATCAGCCATATGATTTCCTGCTTTTTATCTTGCTATTGTTAGTTGAAATTAAAAGTAGTATAAAAGGTAAAAAAATAAAAAACAGTTTCAGTTAACACATAAGAGATTTTCGTTGCGCTTTACGCATCACATCAGAGCTTTTGAACAAAAATGCCTATGAAAAATTTAATAAAAAACTATTAGTTTTAATGAAAAAAAATATATTTCTCAGAAAACAATAATTAGGTTATGATAACAGTAGAATCAAAAAATATAATAAAATAAAAGTTACAAATCAAAGTACCATTATTTTCCCATATAATTATGCATTAAGTACCCGGATCAAATTGTAATGCATTGTAAAACGGATGATAATCCTGATCTATTACCATTTTCAGTTCCTGTAAATGTTTAAACTTGCTCTCAGTAATTTTTAATGGAGATCTGTACAATCGGTTCGGAGATACCAGACCGTTTCTTTGGTTATTTCTTCACTGTGGAAGTACGGACCACTCATCGACATGTCTTAACCTATAAAATACGGATCCGTCAGATAAATATTGAAAACCTCTAATGTCCACCACGACAGGATCTCCCTTCTTTTTGCCAGGCCGTATGGATTTTAGGTTCGATTCCATCTCTTCGAAATTTAGAAAGAAATCATGGTGAATGGATTTGACACCATAGGGCTTTTGTGGTCGAGCTTGTCTTATCCGGGTGATGTAATCACTGGGAGCGAATATTGGTGGTTTTATGTATTGCTCAATAGTGGAGTGAACACTATCCACTTCCATCATAGTGTGCCCCTTTTCCAGGTAAAGTTGTTCGATACAAATTTTCCTTCTTCGCGCCAAATCGCTTAGGGCACTTGACAAAATTCGGTTCCGGTTTTTATGTCCGCATCCATCAGAAATGATGATAACGCGCTCTGTGGAAAGTGGCAGGTTTTGACAGTAGTCTATTAAACAAGATGTGAATTCATTAGCAGTCACATTACCATCTGCTTCGTGCCAAAAGTAAACTGTTACGTCTTTAGATAAAACGTTATAAACCGTGAAGTTATGACATTGTAATTTTAATTTGTAGTACTAGTAGTTAATTTGCACTAGCCAATAGCTTAGGGGCAAGCAAAACACTTTGAACATCCACTGTTATAACCACAACCTTTTCGTTTGCACTAGCTACGGCATTCTTTTTGGCTTCACGGGCTTCAATTTTCTTTACAATATGGCTGTAATATTCTTCTTTGGAAATGTTACCAGTTTTATAACTACAGCACGTGTCGCACTGGTCTTTGCGAGGATGGTGAATGCTGATATTTTCTTTAGTCATTACCTTCGAAAATGTCTTTCTAGAGGCAGCTCTGTAGTGCTTTTCTATACACCACTCCAAAAACCTGATGCATGTGGAGTTCAGATCGAAAAGTCGATTCAACATAATTTTTTTCCGAGTTAGAACGACAGTAATGGCTTGGCACTTTTGGTAAAATATCCAGCCTTGTCTTAACAGTTCTTGTCAACTCAACGTTCCTTCCTGGCCTAGCAATAATATTTGAACTTGATGCAGTGTTTTCTGCAGTCTGTTCCTCAATATTTTCTTCGAAAGTATCAACCTCTCTAGTCCAGCGGCGAAAACTGTCTTCTCCAATGCAAAGTGTATTAAGAAAAAATAATTTACACACTCTCACTCTAGTGCATTTTGCGTCCAATTTATTGATGAAGATATCGTGGCCACTTTGTTTTTTGCTTGTAGACCTTTGTTGAGATGTAGGTCGTCGTCTTATACACCTTCTCACTGCTGATGCTTTTATAAACGCCATCTTCTCTGGCCAAGTCTTGAGCTTCCAAAAATGTTTATGAATTTGTTCACGTTCTTCGTCTGATACAAGAGCACAAAGAAAAGTATTTTTAGATTTTGGAGCTACACACGTGTGTGAGCAACGTGGTTTCAAAATTCTTTCAGGCTTCTTAACGCACGCTGTCCATTTGTCAACTAACTTTTTATACCCAAGGTACGATTTACCGGCAACGCGGGCTTCTTTGTTCTCTTTAACGGTGCATGGAAGTGGTCTTTGTACAGATACAAAGGTATTACCATCAATATTGTCGGGCAATGATACATTATCATCACTATCACTATCTTCATCATCCAGAGAAGGCAAGATCCTCCGTGTTTTTAAAAATAAATTTGTATGTGTCTTCAAGTCTTACACAGACATCTTGAACCTGGTTCCGTAATGGATAAAAACTCCGCCTCCGTCGCCAAATCACTGGAACCCAATCTGGATCGTCATCACTTTTATCGCTCAAATTTTCAAAGATAGGAATTGGTGATAGCACTTGCTTCGATTCAGATGCAAAACCCAGGTCTTCAGTGGCATGGAGTATGCTGATGCTATGATCAGATGAAGCATTCGTAACGTCATCAGAATCTTCAGATGCAATACCCGGGTCTTGAGTGGCATGGAGTATGAGGATGCTATGATCAGATGAAGCATTCGTAAAGTAATCTTCAGACGCAATACCCTGGTCTTCAGCTGCATGGAGCATGCTTTGCTCAAATAAATCTTCAGTAACATCATCTTTATTATTAAATCCTGAAGATATTAAATCTTCTGGCGTAATAAGGGAACCGCTAGAACAGCTCTCCACCCTTGGAGGTTCCCCAAAATCATAAAAAGTACTTGATTCAGAATCACCTGTATCTTGCTGATTAACTAATAACTCAATCTCACTTGGACAGAGCGGTTTACTCATTTTTTATGTTGTTAGACTCACAAATCGAATAAACTTTCTTATTGGTCTAAAGTGATATAGGCAAATAATTTTAAAAAAATACCCGCCTTTCTCGTCCTGATGCACATAAGATATTTTGATCTAATAATTGCCGAAAGGCCCCGAGTATGACATAGAACTAAAAACTCGTTTGTGTAACTGACACATAAGATATTTTAAGCACCGACATTTTATTAGGAAGCACATTGTAGATCTTGAAATTGGTAAACAAATGACGATTAAATAGTCGTATACACATGAGAGTTTTTGTATTCGATAGAGCTTCAAAATGTGAAAAAGGCTGGCGTAAAAAAGTGATTTTGCCAAAAGTGACACATAAGAGGTCTTAAAGTCGCAACGACGGTAGGTATATTGAAATGGAGAAAAAAATATTTTGTCCTGTTTAAAGTACAAGATACAAAGGCAGATGCGTCTTTTACCTAATAGTAAGAATTATTAGGTTTTCGTTAAGTTTACACCAATATAAAATACTCATAGGTCGTCTTTTTTTTTTTTGCTGATTCCGAATATGTAAATAACTCCGTTTCGAAAAAAATGTCAGATACGTCTTGTTTCCTTCTGGTGGCAGTACTAGATTCTGGACTCGTGTCGAAATTTATCGCCGGTTATTAAAAAAAAAATTGCTGTTTCTTACCTACGCGGTTACAATGTATGGAACAGCATTCTTTTTAATAGCCGACGAAAATTTTCAACGCCAGGGGGGTTCCAGGTATTGAATCCATGGTAAGAGGTTGTGCGTCGATGAACCTGCTACCCTGTACATGTATAAGTTTAGAAAGTGCGACTGATAAGTCGGTTTTTTCGTTTTAGGTCCTAAAACGATATTCTTCTGGGCTCCCATTGGCAAATGGGTAAGTAGTGGTTCGTTTAAGCCGCTCACAGAGCTTAACCGACCGTCGTCGATGCTTACGACGGTCGCGTTCGTCATTTATTACAATAGAACACTGACCGCACCGTACGCACGCGCACTATACTAAGCACTGCGTACGAGGACCGACGCGCTAATATAGTACGAGAGCCCACGACCAAAACCATGGCGTATCGTTTTACTGCCAAAACCGATAGTATAAATGATTCTGAACATGACTCGGTGGGCATAGTACTGGTCAGAAACGTCACAGTTTTATTGGGAGTCCATTTCTGCTATGTCAAAAAAAAAAATAGGCAGATGGTTTTATCACAATATTTATCTTTGATATTAACAATCTACATAGGTTTCGTAATTTTATTAGGTACGACAAAGTTTGTTTGCGCATCATTTATACAAATAAAATAAATAAAACCTTTCAATAATTGAGGAGCTGGCGAACAAATCTGGATTTGTCCACAAACTCCTTTTTTTTGCGCTCTTAGTGTACTCTTATATTTAATAGTGAAATATTTTCAATCTAAACTGGCTCTAAATGCCTAAAAAAAAATTGTTAAAACGGTGTTTTTAATCATTAACGGACTCGTCCTTGTCTAGTTGGATGAATAGAAATTCTCAAAAAAATTGAAAAGGGCTTAAATTTTGATACACTAGTCATATAAGCTTAAAATACTACCTAATTAACTTTAGCTTATTTTGATTTTAAACCTCTACTCTAAAAAAAATCAATTACAGGACAAGTCCGGATTTGTTCGCCAGCTCCTCAATTTATATATGAGAAGATAGGTAAAGTTTTACATGTATAATAGTTTATTCGAAATGATCTCCTTGATTTTCGATACAAGCCCGTAATCTGCGAGGCCAGTCATCAATAGAATCACGCACGGTATTGAGCCCCATTTCGGCCACTGCTTTGTTGAGGGATAGCTTCAGAGACTCCAAGTTTAAGGGGTTTTGGGCAGGCATTTTCCTCTAAATACTGCCATATTTTATAATCCAAGGGATTAAGGTCCGGACTGGGGGAGAGCCAATCTTCGTGTCTGATGAAAGAAATTTCATGGGGGTTCAACCAGTTTTACGTAACTACTCTTGGCTTTATGAGCCGGTACAGAATCTTGCTGGAATATTCAGTGGCTATTTGCAAACCTTGTTCCTTTAAGAGGCTCTACGAGGTTTTACAGAACCGTGTTTTGAGACATCAGAGCATTGGTTTTCACACCTTTTTCACAAAAAAATATCTCAGTAGGTCCCAAATACGACACTCCAACCCAAACCATCACCGATGAAGGATGATGTCCACGTTGAACGCGCGGGACACGAAGAGCCTACAGTTTTCGCACGGGATTTCCTTGAATTCGCGCCTTGATGGCTTTGATCTTTGTTTTTTTGCGAAACGTATGAAGTCGACCACTCCTCTCCCTCGTCTTCTGTTCATGAATCTTCCTCGTATCGTTTAATAGTGCGATAAACAAACATTTGTGTTATATTCAAGTTTTTCAGAAGTTTGAAATTTTCACTTGCAGCGTATCCACAACATGCAACGCAATTACAGCTTGATTACAGCGACTGTCTTCTTATTGTGTCCAATCCATGTTGAAAACAAAAAAAAAGTCTACAAAACTTGTGTTTTTAAAATCCAAATCCAAAATTTGGAACCTATTTACAGTATTTATGACCCGACATTTTTACTGACCTGTCTCATAGCAACATTAATTTTGTTTTTTTATCTTTTGTCTAAGTGTGTTACAGGCGTTGCCAAAAACCTTCAGTTTAAATATCACCTAGAATAGGGATGATGACTAAAAAATGATTTTTTGTCCGTCATGTAGATTATTAAAATATATTGGACACGTATTTTTTCTTTTTCTACGTAATCAAAAGATTACGGCTATACATTGAGTTAAAATGTGGCATGACGTCACGTCTTTGTAGATTTTATACGTAGAAGTGACGTAGCAAGCCCCCACTCCCGAACTTAAATGCGAGTTATCTAAGTCATTTTTTATTAATATGATAAAGCAAAAAATACGTATCTAATATTTTTTTTATTATCTGACTGACGGACTAAATAGAATTTCTTTTTTCTTACCCAGGCATCATCCCTATTCCAAAACGACAATATGACATTGAACACAAAGCATGTAACTTTAACATATTACCTACCTATTCAGAGTGATTGTGATGATGACGACAACGATGATGAGTCCGACTAAAAACGATGTTTATAGTATTTTTCCTTCAACTTAGGTCGATGGTTCGGTTTTCGGGTACGCTATTCAAATAAAGAGCTTACCCGAAACCATCGCATCATTATCTAACAATCCTAAATACGCTGCCATACGATTTTTTTATCATTTTTACTAAAAAAGTTGTCTGTTTAGTGCTATTTATAATTTTTAACTAAGTACGTCTGGGCAACCTTTTTCATGATGTCCAACAGTTTTTAGACAGAATGCTATGTTATCGATCGGTAAAACTTTTCAACACATTCAAAATGGTTTCAACACTTACGATGACTTTCTTCACTTACGATGACTTTTTTCACTTTCTTCTGAAAAATGATTTATCCGCATCAAATGACCATGATCACCTGAAAACAAGGTTTTCAGACGGTTTGCTATAGGTTTTTTTTTGGGCTCTCGGTAACACTATGAAAATAATGAACGCGTTCAGTGCTGCTACGACAGGTTGCCGATCTGTGAACCAACCGTACCTACGTATACATCCATTATACTTACTAAGTAGTTCGCACTCTTTCGGTCAGGAGAGCGCTGAAAGCTATCGGTCAATGTCGTCAGAGACTGACAAGGCGACGGAAAAGCACTGTTATCGGCCTTAGTGGCACCAGACCGTGTATGCCACAAGCCACGTCGTCTAAGCGACACTTCCACACTCTGGAGCGGTCCCATCCAAATTGTTTAGGATAAATTCCGTTTGGTCGACACATAATGGCAGCCACGCTATAGTCGCACTATATTGATCCTGAAGTCGAGTCTTATTCACCATAGAGATGACCGTAAACTTGATTCATCACAGCTTTGCCAATTTCAGGGTTTGGTGATCGCTGGATTGGGTGACATAAATCGGCCTGCCGATAAATTGTCTGCCAAACAGTCCGGATCCCTTGCTCTCACCGGTTCCATATGGGCGCGATGGTCGCTCATTATAATACCGAAAAACTACAGTCTCTTTGCTGTCAATGTCTTCGTCGCTATGACGGGCTTTTACCAACTAGCCAAAATATACATGTACCAAAAAGTATTGGAAGAAGAACAGAAAAAGAAGAGTGAAAAAGAAAATAAAAGTAAATAGATTTCTTAAAAATCCTTTGTGTAGGTTTCATGACTGTATGATTCGGAAGATATTTATTTAAATCGTAGTAGGCCAGTGCCGACACTGCCTACTACAAGTTCGCACTTATTTTCTTATTTAATCGATGGTTGATACCTAGCCATACATCCTCGATTAATTTTAGTATATTGGTAAAATGGAAACAATCCAGTGACAGTTTTCGTTTTGTAGATTCGAGCCAACGTTCTTGTGTTCCAATTCGTCTTTACCAATTCGAAAATTAATCGAGGTTGGTGCCGATTCTGTTGTGCACGAATTAAACTTAATTCAGGCTATTGCTAACTTTTCTCTCTAATAAAACTAGAAAGAGACGGACGTAAATTAGAGCTGCAGATTTAGTTGAACTAATAGACGACACGTAAAAACATGGTGAAGCGCAAGGTGTAACCTAGTTTGACATCTAACTTAGTTCATAGCTATAGCCGTCCTTTTCTCGCGCTGCCTGTTAGTAAAAGATAGCGATTCTCTAATTACACGACTGCCCAAAAACGAGTGTAATGTTTTCAGGGTTCATGTATGTACCTATGTGAGTTTCTTTATTCCACCATAACTTTTAAATGCCTTAACAGATTTGGGTGGGTATCGTTAGAATCCTGACATCATCCCGAGTGCACAGCTATAAATATTATTTTTTTTAAATCAATTTGGCGAAAGTCTCCATTTTCAAATGTGAAAAAAAAACAATTAGGTATTACAATATTTACAATATGGGTATCAAATTGAAGGCCTTGATGAGCACATACATTCCAAAAAACTATACGTATAATTTATTGGCATACATTTTACGCAGGTGGATAAGGTGTACATACAAAACAAACATTTCATCTTTGACTGCAAACGATTTAATCAGACTTTAGTAAGACTGTGAATGTCTAAATTGTCACGAAAATGTATAAAATAAAAAAATAAAAAAACTTATTTAAAAAATCTAAAAGAACACTACTGCCCTACAATATAGCGAACTAAAGTAAAAAAATAAGTTGTATTCCTTGACTAAACAGTTAATAAAATTGTCATTGCAGTCGGGGGACCTCCTAGTTTATAAAATGATCCACAGAACGGTACCCCGACAGCAATGACAATTATATATATCTGTTGCAGCCGTGTTTTTTGTTCTTTTTTATTATTATTATTTTTTATTTAGTTATTGAACAAGAGAATCGGCACCATTATCGACCTTCAATCAAATATAAGAAAATAATTGGAGGTCGTCAAGCAAACGTCCAAACCATAAGTTCAAAATCGATATACCTACTTACATAAACCGAAGTTACCGAAATGTTGTTTTCCAAATCAGTCCCTATTTAGCTAGTCCACTGCAAAATTGCATGTAGGTACACTTAGGGTCAAGCCATATCAGCACGGAATCGCATGTTTTCATGCTCTATCGTTTTCTATCTCTTAGGATCGTCATTTGCTAGAGCGAGAAATATAGAGCGCACGCGACGGAATCGGCGATGCGTTCGCATGCCGCCGCGAAATGCAATTCCGTGCTGACAGAAGTGGCTTGAACCTTAACTGCACAATAGAGGTGTAAACAATTTGACGTTGACAGCACCTTTAGGTAGTTGAAGTAAAGGCGCCTTATTGTAGTGCGGGTGTTACTGATGTGCGGTGGTGGGCTATACTACTGTTACTTGTTAGTGCCGTGATTGGTTGCTGCGTAGAAAATAGTAACTCAAACTTATAACGACAAAATTGACAAACAAATCTTCCAATCACAGTTCTAAGCTGTTCCAAAAGCATGGATCAGTTTGCAAAACCAAAACGAAATAGCGGTAAATTAAAAAATGATTTCTCGTGATTTATGTAGGTACGCCCCAAAGGAGTAACGGTTAGCCATATAAAATAATATACCGGCCTATTATTGTCCTACTGCAGGGCCAAGGCAAAGGCCTGTTCTCATACTGAGAAGGTACGAGCATCGATCAACATGCTAGCTCAAGGCGGGTTGGCGATTTGTGAGCCATATTTCATACATAGGTAGATCTATTTGGTTGACTTGTGAGTTGGAACGTTTGCGATTACGTCCTCCTTTCCTTTTCATCACAGCTGTATTTATTGACTTCCATGTCGCTTTTATGAGTTTAGTCAAGTAATAATCATTAATTTTGTGACTATGACAGTAATCAGTGCGTCGATTCATAAAACCACTACATAACAGCTGTTATCTTTGCGTACCTACCTAGGGGAGAAATGGTGCAAAATGTTCTTTTTTTATTTGAGATGGGTATGCTCTTGACTATAGTCTAGGTCAGTGGTGACAGACAAAGTCTACGATGGAATGAGCTTACCCAGAAGAAGCCTGTTCACTGAAAAAAAAAAGAAAATGGTCCTCCTAAGGGAAAACAGATACACAGTGGCGCCCTCATCGTTTGTTTGGTTATTTCTTTTATTTTAAACGGGAAATAGTGGCCACAAAGCTCCGTTTTATGGATTGTAATACTAACATTATCCGTAATGCTCACATCACCATGACGCTTTGAAAGGATGCTAAAACCGTTGTGGCAAAGACTATTGTCACTCAAATAGACGGCCCTACTAAGGTCCTACCCCGAGGGATCATTTTGTACCACTCTCCCTATCTACATTGGAGATAACGTAATTGAGGTAGGTAATTTTCTACTGATTTATTGAGTTAAATTTTTTCCGGTTTTTTGATCCGTCGTTAACTCAACCAATGGTTAAACATAGTAACTAAAGGAAATTGAATTTTGTCTAGGTAAATGTGAAAGGTGAAACATGAATAAGTTAACATGAATGTATTTATGTTAAAAAATAACTAATGGCATTTTGGCAAACACATTTATCCAAAATTCAACCATTAGTTACTATGTTTAACCATTTGTTTAGTAAACTTCGGATCAAAAAACCGACCCTAAGGGCGGAGTTCACCGACTTCTAAAACGGCTGTTTAGATATTTAATAAGTTCTTTCCTTAGGAAATTTCAAATTCCCCAAGGCAAATTTCCCAAGGAAAGAACAGATTAAATATCTAAACAGCCTTTTCAAAAGTCGGTGAACTCCGCCCTAAGTAATGTAAACCCGTTAAGAAAATCTGTAACATGGCATTTGTAATTTTTAATAAAACATAGTTTTAATTTTTCTGTGTTTTTGTTGTTTTTCATAGGTACTGTAATACCTTACCTAGGTGCCTAAGTTGCTACCTAGCTACCTAGTACTTGAAATATTTGCTGATAATAACTAACTGCCGGGATGTCTCACAATGTTTTCGTTTATATTAGGTGTGTTGAGTACCTACCATCATAAGAAAGTGTACCCAAATTAATTTTAAAAAAGTCTTATAGGTAGGTTGTAAACCACACGTTGTACAGACGCCAGCGCAAGATTAAGCTACTACAATCTGTCAAACTTGAATAGATTTTCAACTTTATCTCTGAAGCATTAGGTTCAAGGTTGATTGGGAAAATTTGACAGTTTCGGGTAGCTTGACCTGCTGGCGTCTGTACTTAAGTCGAAGGTCCCTATTAAAATGTCGGTTCTGCAGGGAATGCAGACTAGGTACTGTTTAGTCCCTACTGAAAACTGGTCTTTTTGCAGAACTGACATTGTTAATATCATAAAGATTTTTTTTTTATCGTTAGGGCAAACTGAACTGCCCTCAGTTCAAAGTTTGTTTTGACAGTGAAGATTTTTTTTTTAAATTGTAATTCGATTTATGTAAAAAAGTGAATATTGGTAAAAATGTATATCCGACATTGTTAATAGGGACCATCGATGTAGAACCTCGTGTCGGCCCTGAAGCATGACGCATTTATGATTTACTTATGTTAGAGAAAGATTCGGAAGCTACGCTTGCCGCGGTTGATCCGTGGATGGGTGACCATCTCTACATACGAGACTCCTCCGTGCCTCGGAAAGCACGGTAAGCTGCTGGTCCCGGCTGTCATTCTAAGACAGTCGTTAGGGTCGTCAGAAGCCCGAAAGTCTAACAACCAGTCTTACCAAGGGGTATTGTATTACCCAGTAACTGGGTTGTGCAGGTCAGATAGGCAGTTGCTCCATGTAAAATACTGGTATTCAGCTGCATCCGGTTTGACTGGAAGCCGATCTCAACATAGTTGGGAAAAGGCTAGGCAGATTGATTTAGAGAAAGATTCGAAGAAAGAAACGGATGTGGTTCTCATTCTGCAAAAAGAAAACAAATTGACAAACATTGGGTATAAGTATGACGAACTGGCTATTGCTGTTTGCATGTTTTGCACTTTGCACGCTAATATTGCATGGTTAGAAAGATCAGAAATCATCCTTGTTTTTCTACAATACTTATTGGCAAAAAGCTGCACATACCTACCTAAATTGGGCGATTTACATCAATGAATCGGGGTTTGTGCTGATCGCCATGCTCTGTGCTGATACAGAGCATGGCGATCAGCACAAACCCCGTTTAAGAGCCGTCAATGTCATTATTTTCTGTGCAATATTGACACTGACAAGTCTTGAACACGGTTTACATGTGCTGATATGAACATTGTTTTCTGCTTAGTAGTATGTATATATTTGAATGAAATATAGACCGCTGGTTTTAACCTACACCTATTGATTTTATAGTTCTTCTAAATTTGACTTGAATGTAGACTAGTTTCTCACTTAAAGCCCCATTTACACGATGCAAGCTTCTTGCCTGTGCCATACAATAAACATGAAGCAGTAAATGACTTTCATCGTCTACACACTGCATCTTTTATTGTTGCTTCAACTTATTGCATACAACTGATAATTAAATCGCACCGTGTAAATCAGACTTTATTTAATTAGCTATGTGTGTTGGAGGGGTTAAGAAGAATACTGCTTATGGGCATAAGCCCAGGTACGCATGGGCGATGTTTTCCTCCGGCGATTTTTTTCGCGCACTGGATTTCTAACGCACTGCGTAGCGCCGAGAGTTGAAATCCAAGTGTTGTTTTGACGCGCTGAGATACGCTCTGTGGGATTCTCAATGCTCGGCACAACAACGAGAGTTGAAAATCCAGCGCGCGTTAAAATCGCACCGCGATGTTTTTACGTCCGTGCGAACCTAGGCTATGGTGTCGTCCTAATATAAAGCGATTGTCGCGCGAATACGTGATTGTCGCGTTCATATGTCACTTTTGGTTCAGTGAACCGGAACGCGTGGTCGCGCCGACAGAGGACGCCTTCCGGTTTTCTGAACAAAAAGTGACTGAACGCGACGATCACGTATTCGCGCGGCAATCGCTTTAGTGCTTGTTCACGTAGAACACGCGGGCGCGGGCGCAGCGGTCTTGGCAAGTTCCGTATTCACATTGGCCGCCAGGCGTGTGCGCGGGTGTGCAAGTTCAAACTGCACATTACCAATCGGAATCCGTTTCATTTTGACAGTTCAACAACATCCATCGCGTTATTTACGTTGTCGTTCATACAAATTTTTCGAACACATAAAGCAATGGATTAGCAACTTGCTTCAAAATGATTCAGATTCCGATCGCTAGTGTGTTACGCAATTAGGGTGCTGGTTGATCTAACCTGAGGCAGCGCGTGGATTGCACTCGCAGCCGCTAGTTCGACGTGAACACACACAAACAACTTCACACGTTTGACAGCCGTGAGCGCGCCGCACGCGCCAGCCGCTAGCTTACCCGCTACTTCCACCGCACCTGTGTTTTCTACGTGAACACTTGCATATTATGCTAAGTGTTTGATATTTCGTGACCGCGCCCGCCACCGCACCCGCGAGGTAACGTGAACAAGCACTTATATTAGGTCGACGCCTAAGCGTTGATGCACAGTGGCGACGACGTGAACGAATATATAATTAGATAGTTTTTATGTAACATTATGAAAACCAATAACAGATGCCGTCGTGGTATAAAAACATTGCAGTCCAAATTAGACACCTAAAATCATAAACCGACGGACCCGTAGAACAAACACTTATGGAAATATAAGACGATGTTTAGTTTATTAATCAACTGAATTCTAATAGCAGCTATTAGTATACCTACTTAATTCATGTGATTAATAAACTAAAACACGTCTTATATTTCCATATGTGTTGTTTCTACGGGCCCGTCGAATAATTTGGCGTAACTTCAATGCTTCGAACTGCAACTAGATAATTTTGAAGATACATCTTTGTTCTTGGGACCCGTCGAAACATTGTTTTACAATAAATTCTCGTTTCACATCTTCGCGTGCTGCAACTGTGCATTGACGAAATTAACTCGCAGTATTCTTGAAATACAGTGTTATTTTAATAATTTCCTTGCAATATTCACAGGCTCTAGTTATGGCTTCGCTGGACGCGTATACTCGGCCCCTGGACAATGTGTCGGTCACACAGTCAGCCTCGCTCGCAGCCACTGGCCTGATTTGGACTAGATACTGCCTGGTCATTATACCCGTCAACTATTCTCTAGCTGTATGCAACTTTATGTTGGGAGTCGCGAATGGAGTGCAGAGTGTTCGCGCTTACCGTTTCCAGAATAAGAAAGGAATTGCATAAGTTGAAGAAAGAAGGGAGGGAAGAAGGAAGGGGAGGTTTAATGCGTTTGCTGCTGCTTATGGGAAAGAACTTACCCAATGCAAAATAAAAGAGAGCTTGTCAAAGATATGAGTGAAAATGGTAAATATAGATACCTATCTATATTTACCATTTCGAACCTACCTAGGATGCCTATGTACCGGGGGCTGAAAAGTTTTGAGCCCAGGGATGGGCCGCGGATGACATACGGATTCATTACTAAAAACGTAATGATGCTACTGACATGAAACTGTATTTATACATTTATACTAAAGAGGCCGAGGGTATTCGCAAATTAGCAATATGCAGCGCGATACAATAATATTTGACACTCGTAGGTACTTAGGATCAAAACTTTTCAGCCGCCCTGCGGGCGAATTACGTAACACACTATCAATCAGAATCGGTTTCATTTTGACAGTTCAACCACATTCATTGCGTTATGTATGTCGTTGAGCAAACACATTTTTTAATCATATGAAGCAATGGATTAGCAATTTGCTTCAAAATTATTCAAATTCCTATTGATGATAGTGTGTTACGCAATTAGGATACTGGTAGATATATTATCGACAAAAGCCCAGGCCTTTCCGATTTTGAAATATGCTTGCAAATTGCTTTGTGCCGTTCCGACTTTCTATTGTTTTACTAGAACAAAGGACCATATGGGCAGGGTTTCTTCAATGCAGCACTGATTAGTGCTATATAAAACCAACTTTAAGGTGTAAAGTCATGCGTTTTGTCGATAGTACCTACCAACTCACTTCCGTTATCTGCAAGCTTTGTCAAGTCTGTGATCAGTAGGTATAGTTTGACCAAGACCGCTATACCGCGCCGTAGGTATGTGCGCGGCGAGACGGGGAGCAGTACAGGCCGCTCATTTGTCAACGCTCACGGCGTCCCACCGCTCATTCGCCAGCGCTGCACCCCGCGTAGGCAAATCTCACTATAACTGATTTGGTAATAGCTGTTGCTGTGTGATAATTTAGGTAAATTTATTTGCTCGAGTTTCTCCGTGCTCGCTATTGCAAGCAAATAAATGTACAGACGCCAGCACATCAAGCTACCCGAAACGGTCAAATTATCCCAATCAACCTTAAACCTAATGATTTAGCGATAAAGTTCAAAATCTATTTAAGAAAGACAGTTTGTAGTAGCTTTATGCGCTGGCGTCTGTACCTACCTAGGTACATAATTAGTATAATGGTATTACATTAGCCAATCAAATTGCGTACTTATGTAGCAGATTACATTGCCTTTGAAGGACAAACCTAACTTAATTGGAGGGAGGTACTAAAGGGCGGCAGCAAACGCGTTAAATTCAAAGAAAACGTTCGAACATAAGAATTAACGTCTCGATTTATAAGAATAGAACTATTAAGCCTACTTCTTAAAATAATTGTAGTTTTTAGAAACCGATATACAGCACCCTAATTACGTAACACACTATCGCTCGAAATCTGAATCATTTTGAAACAAATTGATAATCCATTGCCTCATATTATCGAAAAATTTGTCTTCTCAACACCGTAAATAACGCAATGAATATTGACTGTCAAAATGAAACTGATTCCGATTCATAGTGTGTTACGGAATTATTGTGCAGGTTCTTATAATACTAGATACTCCTTTGAGTGCCATGGCCTTTTACAAGCCACGAAAACATACGCTGAAACTTTATAATAAGGTATATACCTAATGGGTAACTTTATCGATTTTATTACTTTTAGATGTGTTGTCCAAATATTGTTAATTGACTAGTCGCAATTTAAAAGCATTTCTTGCCAAAAATCTAATAATAATCATAATATTTCATTCGTTTTAGTGTTCTGTCACAAAATTGGCCAAACCGAACACAATTAGTTTTTAAGGAAAGTGATTTTCGCTTTATTTTCAATAGACATCAAGAGACATTTAACTGATTCGATTACTATCATCAATATTTACACAGGTGGCGAGAAAAATCGGATAGATAAGTTGCTAGAATCATAGATACATTCCATATTTGCTTGGCCCTCCCAGATGGCGCCACCAGCGTAAGATGGCCCCAACACACATGAATTAACTTTGCTAACGAGGCTCAAGGCCAACTATCGTATTGTACTTACCGTAATAATACTTACCTTCTTATTGTAATAATACTTGTCCGTTGAACTAACAAACGACAGGAATGTTAATTGTTTATGTTTCCTGTTAACGCTCGCGTTGATTTATTTTTAATATAGCTATTAAAAATAAATCAACGCTAGAAGTAATAGAGTCGAATATGTCGATATATATATTGAAGGTAAGACCTTAAAAAATCGACTCTATTACTTCTATCTATCTATCAAGCTAGTTAGATAGTCTTGTTGCTGAAAGGGAATGCAAGGAGTTTGAAGAGTAAAAGAAGAATGGGGTGAAGGGTTCGAATAGTCTCTGGTTCTCTCCAGGAACCATTCGAAGTGTCCTAAACAATTATATTGATAAGTTACTTTCCCTCTCGCCCCTCCAGGGTTCAATTGCTCTTTTCTACCCCGTAATTCACAAAACCGGATTTTAAAAAGATATCAAACGAGAGTGGTAACATGTAACAAGAAAAAAAAATACATTCCAAGCAACTAACAGTCAGCCCAAGTTTTTGAAATTTAAGGCTTTTAGATACCACAGGGTTCAGTATTTTTATAATATACTTCGCCAACTAGTAACATTGTATCTAAGTACTAATCCAAGTAGAAACCTGATGCCATCGATTGCCAGAACAAAATGTAAAGAAGCTACTTATTTTAATTAATAGTTTTGTGTTCATAACATACTAACTTAAATCTTATATGCTTATTGAATGTTGTGTAGAATGTAGTTGTAGATTGTAGTGTATTTGCAGATACATGGACTGCTTTGTTAAACCCGATACCAGCAATAGGACGAGATAGATATAATTTATCGGTGTCTAGATCCTGATGGTGAGCTTTATAGTTTGACCATAACCGCAGTAGCGCGCCGTAGGTATGTGGCCGGCGAGACGGGGGGGCAGGGCAGGCCGCTCATTCGTCAACGCTCACGGCGTCCCACCGCTCATTCGCCAGCGCTGCACCCCGCCTCGCCGCACATTCCTAAGGCGAGGTATAGCGGTCTTGGTCAAACTGTAATCCTGAGATGTCATGCGTAGTACTCGTGATATAGGGTCACAAACTTTAAATGTGTCACTGCTAGTGAGCAGCGCTTAAGTAGCCCGGGAAATTCAAATTTTCTTACGATTTTTGCAATTTGCAGTTCAGTGTCTGGGTGTATGTTGATTAATGTATGATTCGCGGCCGTAACAAATACATATTTACATAATTATAATCATTTGAATCAGTAATACAACTCCATAAGTTAGTATAATCCTCAAACGTCAACATTTCATGAAATAGTTATTAGGATTATAATTATGAACTTAGAGAGTTGTATTGTTGTTTGGAATGATTGTAATTATTTAAATACAAATTTGTTACGGTGGCGAATTATATTTAGATCAACATACAACCCGATATTGACATGCAAATTGCAAAAAACGTAAGAAATTTTGAATTTCACGCGCTACCTTGAAGCTTTTGTTTTACCGGTATTACGCATTAAAAAAAAGTTGATGCTATGACAACACACCTCTATGCTTTGCCAAATCAACGTAAATTATTTAATTATTGTTTATATCGATTATAGCACTTGATGGGTACTCCTTGCAGTCTATGTATCTGTGTAGAGCGTAGTTCGCATGCATGCACCAATATTTTTATTGCACGTAATGTTATTAAATATTTATTCAATGTTACTTTTTATTATTTTTATTCATGTACGAAAAACTGCCTACCCCCAAGATTTTTATTAGCGTTTTTTTTTTAAATCATAGTCCACTCGATAAACTATCTATTTCAGAAATGGTTCTACATAAAGTACTCTAATCACAATGAATTGTAAAACTAATAAGGAATCAAAGTATCTTCGGAACGAAGCAAGAAACTCGTAGGTATCACAAAGCGGAACTTGACAGCCGTCCAATACAAATGACGCAACAGGAGAGCAACCCAATGTCTGATGCAATAGGACTTATAATCGTGCCAACTGGGCAATACCTTGGCATTGATTAGAGGTTATATTTGTTTATGTGTTGGATGCTTCCAACATGCAGAGCTTCCTATGTCCGATTTCCAGGTTAATGGCAATAAACTCGCCTTCTATTACAAGAGACTAGCGAAATATGCTTTACTTTACACCACAACTTCTTTTGAAGCACTCAGGTGAAGTTATCTATATAGGGTGACTCGTAATTAGTGACCGATACTTAAACACATGATAACAAACAACTTTATCTATGGGACTAAACCTGAAGTCGCGAAAAAAAAATCAGCTCTCCCATACATTCATGTTCGCATAACTCGTCAATATGTAGCAGCTGATTTTTTTTTCGCGATTTCAGGTTTGGTCCCATATTAAATGTTGTTTGGTGTCATGAGTACAATCATGTGTTTAAGTATCGCTCACTAATTACGAGTCACCCTATATACTAATAATAAAGCTGAAAAGTTAGTTTTTTCTTTGTTTGAATGCGCTAATCTCTGAAACTGCCAGTCGGATTTGAAAAAATATTTTTGCATTTGATAGCCCAATTCTCGTGGAAGGATATAAGCTATTTAACATCACGGTAGGATTCTTAAGAGCCGAGTAAAGTCATAGCGCGGGTAGGCGATGCGATGCGATGCGACGTGGTGGGGAGCAAGAAATATCACACCGACGAAGGGCTCTAGTGTTAAAATAAAACGTCAAAATAAATAATAAAATAATTTTAGTACTCAATCTTCAACCATGTTCAGCAACTTATCCATACTTATAGGATTGAAACTCCTACCACTATCACTGGAAAACATGATCACATTTCTTATAACATAACATTGTAGATCGCCAATCTTATACAGCGGCCTACCTTCCCTGGTTTTGCCCGCTATAGGCACAAAAGTAATGCCCTTTTCGATACACCTAGTTTCAAGTAATTCTGAGAAGCTTTTGGCCTGTGTAGCGGATGCTAAAACTTCTGTTATACGGGATGTTTCCTTTGGTTCGGGCAAGGTAAAGCGCGGTGGTGGGGGAGGTTCTACTGAGTCGATGTCTGCGCTGCGATTCATCATGTCTAAGGCTTTGCGGAAGGCGTCTCGTACGGCAGGCTCTTTGAGGACTTCTTCGGGGAACATTTTCTGAGGGAAAAAATAAACATAGTCAGTCATGAGGACTGTCGCGTGATGCGTGACGCGTGACGCTAACTTATAAGATTTTTCCAACTCGCCTAAAGAAGTTGTCACTTCAATAAATTGGTTGTGAATATGGTGTTGTTGTTTTATTAACCGACTTCAAAAAAAGAAGGAGGTTCTCAGTTCATCGGAATCTTTTTTATTATTTTTTTTTTTTTTTATATATATATGTTCCCCGATTACTCTAAGACGGCTGGACCGATTAGAAAAATTCTTTTTTTTTGTTTGAAAGGTATAAGTAGGTACCCACATAACAGTATACTTTCTAGTTGGTTCCATTGTCATCAGGTTAGGATCTGACGATAGGATTCTGGAGAAATCGACGGAACTCTTTAAATATTATAGGCACACCTATAACGATTTGGGTATTTTTTATAGTAACTCGTGCTTTTGTTCTTGGAAAGCACCATTTGTTCAAGTGGAACTGATGATGAAGATCACAGATGGCCACCGGAACTACTCAATAATAAGTATTTCACGGGTTGTATACGGGTAGATGAGCAGTTAACATTAGGATTGTAACTTAGATAAATTACAAACTGACCCACTCAAATGTGAAAAATAAAAAACTTTTTCCAAAAACAACATCCGACTTCCAAAAAACACTACAAAGTGAATAATAACTTTAATTCCGGAAGTCGGTGGCATAAAACAAGTACAGTTCCAAAGACACCGACTTCCGAAAAGTTATTATTAACTTTGTAGTGTTTTTTTAAAAGTCGGTTGTTGTTTTTGGAAAAAGAAATTATTTTTACAAACAGTTTTGAGAACAAAGCTGTCACGGAAAGGGAGAATTATTGCTTTATGGAGACTAATGGCACAAGCAGTGAAACGCAACAAATTTTTGAACTACCAAACAAATATTAACATTGCATACGTTGATGTATCGACATTCGTAATATGCGCGTCCGAAATTTAAAAAAAATATTTAAACTCATTTTTTACCACGAGCTATCGAGAATGAAGTATTATTCATATGGCAACTGATTACTTTTTCACGACATACCCGGTTTCTGAATTGAGAAAGCCCGCGAAGTTAGATAAGTTTCAAGTTTATTGCAAAGAAATTTTTATTTTGCGGGCTTTCACCGTAAGTAAACTACGGCCGACGTATCTTGGCGAGTCTGAACATAGGCACTCCGAACTTTCGCGCATCTTCTCTCACTCACACTCGTCTCATGCCAACATTTTGTTCCTAAAATATGTTACTGCGCAGCCTTCTGCGCAAAGTTTGAACTCGTCAAGATGCGTCCGCCGTATACTGAAGTAGATTTCGGAAAGTTCTTAACTTTAAATTCTAAATTTAGAAACAGTTGTCTAGTTTTCTTAGTAGACTAGCAATTTTCAGTTTTCGATAGCTCGTTCAAAGGTAAAACGATACAGTGTGTAAGGAGTTACCTTAAAATCGGTGTAAGAGTTAAGCACAGTCGCATGCGGCGGGTTGGTGTTGAGCCATGCAGCGAGCGCGGCCAGCCAGCGAGGTAGCAGCGCACGCGCCGCTATGGCCGCTACCGTCGCGGCGCCGAGGAGTTCCAGCCATTCCACGCACCATAGCCACGCCGCTGTGGAATATAATATCGAGTTAAATGATTAATTAAAATCAAAATGTAGTATTACTTTCGAATAAAGTAGTTATCGACAGGATACACCAGTAGCCTCATTGTTAAGTATTGTAATGATGGAAGTGTATCGATATAGAAAAATCGTGATGTCACATTGTCAAACATCGATATCGATACTCGAAAATCTCGACAAGTTTTGAGCATCGTTTCGATGTTATGTAAATGAGTAGACGAACGATTCCCTTGATGGATTTATTACTACTAAAAATAATTACACAATTATTATGTATGTATAATAATTGTGTAATTATATAATAATAATATTATTTTATTTTTTTATTTTAATAATAATTATTTTTAGTAGTAATAAATCCATCAAGTTTTTCATTGAAATGCTAAGTTTGAGAAATGCACAGCTAAACAATATCGATGTGTATAAGTGAGTGTGACGGCCGTTGGTCCCGGTTGTTATTCGTAGATCTTTGACAGTCATTACTGGTCGTCAGAAGCCCGAAAGTCTGACAACCAGTCTTATCAAGGGGTATCGTATATTATACCCAGTTATAAATGATAAATGATATTTATTTCTGTAAGTAGGTTTGTACAAACACTTTTACAAGACATTTTTTTTTTTTGAAACTAGATGAGGTCGGCGTTTCCTATCTGACTACTCTGAGAAGAAAGGCCGAAACAAACTCAGAGGTCACAGTCTCTTATAAAGTCCAGACATAATCTTGGTCACTTCATGTGAAGACCATGTAGATTGGTGTCTGAAATGGTCTTTTGAGGAAAGAACCACACAGATTGAGAGGACCTGTCCAGTCAGTGCACGCATTTGTCAGTAATCGCGCAGCTCAACTCAGAACTTAAGGAGCTCAACGATTCGACGAACAATACCAAAGAAAGGACATTGGGGTAGGCCGCATAGATTACTCAAACTGCCAGACCATGATTAAAAATAACTGAGAGAAAAAATAAAACAAACAAAAAAAAAGCAATGATCTACATAGTCTTCACATTCACAATAAATTAAAATAATATAATACTTACAAAGTAAATATTCATGTCAACAATTAGTATGCAAAAATAAAAATAATATAAATTTTGGAGCAGTTCAATCCCAAGCCTTTTTGTCCTCAATATAATCTTTAATGGTATAAAAAGCTTTCTGACACAACTTGCGTTTAATGAATGATTTGAATTTATTAAGGCTCAGATCTTGAACGTGGCTTGGAAGTTTATTATAAAAGCGTATACACCTGAATGACCCACTTATTTTCTTGAGGCTTGTTGGAGGTACAACAAATTTGTGTTTGTTCCTTGTATTTATATTGTGGATATCACTGTATTTTTTAAACAATTTTATGTTTTTATGGGCATATAAAAGATTTTCAAAAATGTACTGAGAAGGCAGTCATTATATTAATCTCCTTAAATTTCTCTCTGAGAGATTGTCTCGGACTTAATTTATAAATGCATCGAACAGCTCTTTTCTGCAAAACAAAGATAGTCTGAATGTCGGCTGCATTTCCCCACAACAGAATACCGTACGACATTACACTATGAAAATAGCTAAAGTACACTAAACGGGCTGTCTCTATGTTGGTTAAATTACGAATTTTCCTAACAGCGTTGTGAAGTTCAGATAGGTGATCGCTCCATGTAAAATACAGGTATTCAGCTGCATCTGGTTTATACTGGAAGCCGACCCCAACATAATTGGGAAAAGGATATTATGATGATATTGATAAATAAGTATGACGTACAAACTACCACAAAGGTCAATGTACACGTATGGCGCTCGTACAATAATTTAATCATATTTCTTTCTGTAAGTTGGTTCAAAAAACACTTATTCGTCAAAAATAAATTAAAACTAGACGAGTTCGATATTACCTGTCCGACTACTCTGAGAAGAAAGACCGAAACACACTCAGAGCAGAAGCACAGATTAATATAGATGGGACAGTCCACAGTTTAGGTATGAAGCTAAAAGTACGCGGCCGGCCCTTGTCAAGGAGCCAATTCAGTGCGGGCTGCCGCGCACCAGCCGGCTCGCACGGTCAGTTCGATACTCACTCACACGCCGCGACGTAAAAAAAGACAACCCTAACGAGTCAGAAGGTATAAGAGTTACGCGGTAGAAAGAGAGGTAACTTGTAGGTGAATATAACTATAGGTAATAAGCGTTGTGCGACCTGAATTGCACTTTATTGTATCGTAGCAAGAGTCGCTTTTTATTTAAATGATTTTGCGGAGTGTCCCATTTGCATTAAGCTATGGCAGAGGTCAGAGTCTATTTTAAAGTCCAGAACTCCAGACATAATAAGACTAAAGTGTGTATAAAGATAACCACAGATGATCAGTTCTGCATTAAAAACCGTCAAAATCCGTACAGCGCGTGGTTCATCTGTTCAAATTGATGTCTCCATACTTATTAACCTTACGAATATAAGTGTACTGTACGTGGAAGAATATGAGTGTAGTGTGGGTACGTACTGTTCTCCCTGCCAACGAGCTCAAGCGGCGCATGCTGCAAACAGTGGTCCAGCTTGGGCACGATGTGCTGGTGCAGCATGGATTGCAGCGCCGGCCCCCAGGCCTCTCGCCAGGCGCGCAGCACCCCGCGCGCCGAGCCGTCCGCCGGATGCCACGCCGACAAGGCGGCTGCCAGGCGAGAGCGGATGAGAGGGTATACTGAGCTTGCTAAGGCTTCCCCTGTGGAAAATAATGAGATATAAATATATAACTTAACATTTATTTATTTAGTTACGAGTAACAGACGACTTCTGGGTAAGCTCACTCCATCGTAGACTTTGTCTCTCACCTCTGACCTAGACTAAAGTCAAGAGCAAACCCATCACAAATACAAAAAAAAAAATACAACAGAAATACCACAACACATAAATGCACAATTAAATTAAATTAAATTTTAAATTCTAATTTAATTTCAAATCGAAGGAATTAATTTTGGAGATTATTGATAATGAAGTTATCTTTCATGTAAATTTTTGAAGTAATTTACTTTAAAAACTTATAAATACAAATAAGTACAGCGTACACTCTCGCAACTGGTTACCATGTTATGATAGATCAATCAATCAAACAATCAACTCATCATATCGCAATCCACGGCTGGACATATGCCTCTCCCAGGCTGCTTCACAACACCCTGCCCTCCGCCTTCCGCATCCAGTCTGTCCGAGCTATATTTTTAAGGTCGTCGGCCCATCTAGCTGGGGGGCGTTCCTCCATATACGCGGTCTCCACTCCAAGACTCGTCTGCTCCACCGGCCATCGGTCCTACGACAAACATGCCCTCTGCCACTTCAGCATACTTACTCTGCAAGCTATGTCGGTAACTCCGGTTCTTTTCCAGATAACTTCATTTTTGATTATATCCTTCAAAGAAACTCCGAGCTTAGCTCGCTCCATAGCGCGCTAAGCGACCTTGAATTTGTAGATCAGCCCGACTCCACCACGACCACACCGACGTCCACGTATCGGCACCATATGTCGTAACGGGCAGGACGCACTTCTTCAAAACCTTAGTCGATGAGCAGACTTGACGAAGTTTCCGAAAAGCTGCCCAACCCAACTTATCCTTCTGTCGGCTTCTTTCTCTAAGTTATGTCTTGCCCAAGGTAGACATACTCATTCACAACTTCAGAAGCGACACTTCGATGTGGATTGAACTCGGCAAGAGGTGTAAACTTTACTTGACTTTCGTCTTGTCCAAATTAATGCCGAGGCCAACCCGCCGAGTCTCTGCGATTATGACTATGTCATCGGCAAAGCGAAGGTGCGAGATGTACTCGCCGTTCACGTTGATACCCTGCCCGTCCAGTCTATCGTCTTAAAGACGTCCAACGCATTGGTGAACAGTTTCGGGGATATCACATATTATCACCCTGTCTTTCACCCCTGATCAGGATGGGGCTTGTTTTTGGCCAAGCGAGGGAAGCGTCCCTGCTCCAAGTATGGCAAAATTTGCTTTGGTCTGTCAGTTTGTTGCTACACCTCAATAGGTCGTATTTTTCAACCGATCTGGACGCAACTTGGTTTTTTTATCGTCGGGGATTTTTGATTAGAGGGGTACTTCCTCCAAAAAGGGGCAAAAAGTGGGCTACTGGATATCTCCTTATGAGATCCGATTTCGATGGTCATTTTTTTATTTGAACGGTAGTAACTTTAACTTGGTATCATTAAAATTTAGTGATCTGATATGAAAAAAAAACATGGTAAATATCCCGTTTGAAATAACTTTAATTGTTGCAAAAAAGTTTGTGCTCGCGATGTCTACTGATCGCAGAATTACTGGCCTTATCCTGGATGTGTACAGTCATCATGCAAGCGTCATATAGCACTTGGATGTAGCGCCAATCGATGACGACTTCGATGATACATGCACTGACCTGCCATATCATGCCAGGGCAGCACCCACTGGTGCAGCGGCTGCGTGTCGTTGGTGGGGTCCCAGGCCCTCACGGCCGCTAGTACTCGTGGTACCACGCAGCGTGTGACGCAGGCTCGGGACAGCCAGGGAGGGGATGCGGCCTGCCATGCGGAAACAGCGCGGAGCATTGGTGTCGGCATGCGCGGGTTCCAGGCTCTGGAAATGATAATGAAATGAAAATGTCGGATTTAAATTCTCAATTAAATAGAAAGAAATTTAAGAGCAGACTGGAGAGTCTGCTCTCTCTCTTCTAAGGGATATAATAAAGTAAATCTGCAGAGATTGTTTGGTTGAGGAGTTCCTATGGCGACCTTCCGGCCCTATCATCAGATCCTGAACACAAATTAATGTAATAGCACTTGTCAATGCATATCCAATGAGTCCAAACAAGATGGTGCTATCTTGGTTGAGGAGTTCCTATGGCCACCTTTCGGCACTATCATCAGACCCTGAACTCAATGTAATAGCACTTATCAATATACAGGATTCTTGATAAAACACCAACAACCTCTTAAGGGGTCATTGTACTCATCATTATGAACAACTTTTACTATGGGACCAAACCTGAAATCGCGAAAAAAATCAGCTGTTCAGTACATTTATGTTAGCATAATTCGTCAAAATGTACTGAACAGCTGATGTTTTTTCAATAACCCTGGTTGTTGGTGTTTAACCAATAACCCTGTAATGAGACCGAACACGATAGTGCGATCTTATTAGATTGAGAAGTTCCTATGTCCACCTTCCAGCTCCATCATCGGACCCTGAACATTATCTTGGACTATAAACACTTGTCAAGACAAAAACCAACGAGTTCAAACACAACGACGCTACCTTATTTGTTTGAGGAGTTCCTATGACCGCGTTCAGGCTCCTGAAGGTAGCCATAGGACTATCAGACAAGCTTCACGGTATCATATTTTTTGCATTGTTACCGAAGTTATGCAAGTATGCCAAGTTTTAGCTCAATCGGATGCCAGGATGTGCTTAAAAATTAAAGGCAAAGGGAGTAACTAGAAACATATCGAACAAAGCAAACTAATATAAAGCTTGTAAAAACAGCTCCTAATAAAGTATGTCAGTCAAATCTATAGATCGGGTTTACCACTTCAGTGCACCAAGACCACCAAACCCAAATGCTATGACACAAAAATCGCTACTCACTCAGCAGCCGCAGTAAGTTGCGGCACAAAGTGCTGCCACAGCAGACTGTTGTACGCCTCCTCTGTCAGCAACTTCCTCCATTTCTGGAAGGTAGCGATGTGCTCGTCGGGGGCCGAGAGAGGTTCCCAGGTAGCGAGTAAGGAACTTAACAGCGGGCTCACAATGTTACCCGCTATAGTACTTAAGCCGAACATCTCGTATTCTACAGGGTAGGTGTCCTGGAATAGATAATTGAGTATTGATTTGTACATAATAACATTGATTTGATCATTGAGTGATTTTTTGTGTGGTTTCCTACATATTCTTGGGAAAGAGTACAGCGGTACTGCTTTTCAAATCTCCTGGTCTTTGCAAATCGAACTTGTTTCATTCAGTATGCAATGTTCAATTTTCAAACGTCATTCAATGTTTTTGTCATTCATTTTGATAAACAAAAAAACGTCAAGAATTACGAGGATTCAAATAAATATGTTCAAATATTAACGCTTAAAGATATAATGCGTTTATAATCTAATTTTTAGGTAACCCTTGAGAAGAAGGCGTGAGTTTATATGTAATATCGGTCAGCTATCAAGTTTTTGTTAAATAAAGGGAAACAATATTCGTCAACCTTTATCTAGAGTACAGAAGCCAGCAGACCAAGTTACCCGATACTGTCAAATTATCGCAATCAAACTTGAACTTAATGCTTTAGAGATAAAGTTGAAAATCTATTAAAGAAGTTTGACAGATTGTAGTAGCTTGATGTGCTAGCGTCTGTACATAACGACAACGCAGAGAAAAATGAACACAGGCCCTAACACGAACGCGTGACGTAAGCGCAACGTAAATTCGAACGATTTTTTAAAATTGAAAATACAAGCATCCTACACCATTTTGGTTTAAATTTTTGCGACAAGCAGAATAAGTACATAGTATAGTTCGCATCATATAAGTTTGCCGCTCTGAACTAGGCTATAAATGACTGCGCAGTAGCCATGCGCATCGGAAAGCCTGGCTTCAGAGCGGCAAACATACGTGACGCGCACTGTAGTGAGTAGCTGTTGAGACCACTCCTCTCATTAGTTATAGATGTTAGTTTTTATCTTTTATTAAGTTAGTATAGGCGCATTTACCGCATTGGGTTATTCTGTAAGGTTAAATGTAAGTAGATAAATAAATAAATAAATAAACATCGCCGTACGCTGGCGGCAGTCAACGAGGGGTGCGGGGATAGCCAGCCGAATGGCCGAGCGCGGGCCACGCCAGTCAGCGGTTGCACGCCTCTACGCAAGGCTGCGCTTGCGCATTTTTTTAAATTCCTTTTATTGTTTGTATTTACCGACAGGCACCGTTGTAATTTCTTTTATTTTCTGCATTATACAATGACAAGTTATACAGTCCACTCAAGTTTCATTTTGCTCCACTACGACCTATCGTTGCAATCAGTCAAAATTTAAAAAAATAAAATAAATATTATGTACGAAACGAGTTCATATTTATGTTACGTCTACTCCGCGCGTTCATACTAGGCCCACTGGCAGCTTATTTACAGTACTACGCAACATAGCTATACATATAAAAAATAATTTCTTGGTGCCTGAATGACATTGACAGGCTCAATTGCCAAGAAAAAAAAAAATAAAAAAGATGCCATGCGCCTAGTAATCATTTCTGTGTTTAACCCTATGTTTGTACCCGTAACGACTGTCGAAGATCTACGAATGACAGCCGGGACACTTAGGCTCCTACAGACAGGCGTAACGCGACTCTAGTAGATCAATTTCTATGAATCAATCAATCAGCCTAGCATTTTCCCAACTATGTTGCGGTCGGCCTCCAGTCTAACCGGATGCAGCTCAATACCAGAATTTTACATGGAGCGACTGCCTATCTGACCTCCACAACCCAGTAATTGGGTAATACGATACCCCTTCGTAAGACTGGTTGTCAGACTTTCGGGCTTCAGACGACCCGTAACGACTGTAAAAGATCCACGAATGACAGCCGGGACCAACGGCTTAATGTGCTTTCCGACAAACATGGTCACCCATCCAGGGGCCAACCCGGTCAAGCGTAGCTTAACCTGATGAATCGACCCATGCGGCTGTTATTACTTAGCCACAAGCTCCTATGAATACTTCATGGAAATTTTTCTACTAGTCGCGATGCGCTGTTGCATCGCGCCCGTCTGTGTGTGCCTTTTCACGGCACAGGACACTCTCTGACTACTATAGCTTATTTTTACGAGTAGATTACATGGATATTTAAACGCAACCTACCTTCAACTCAGCCAGCACATCGTGGGCCCTTTCTAACGACACATCAGGCTTGTTGAGCATCTCCACACGCTCTAGTATACCTTCCACCTTGCAGATCACCTTGTCTTGTTCCGACAGACTTATGTTGCATTCCTCCAGGTCTCTCTCTAGGACAACTATCTCGTCTTCAGCTGTTTGAAGCTCGCGGGCGTTTTGGATTATGTCCTGTGAAAAAAAAAAAATTTTTGCGTATTCATAGGTATATTGAGTAATAAAAATATTGATTTTGTCCTAGATTGCGCAAATATTCTTATGGTGGAGAAAGGCACATTATATTAGGTCATTTCCTATGAAATTGCTGATTTACATAGAAAATATTATACTATTTTTTTAAAGAAATATTGTCGATGCACTTTTGCCATTTTATTAAAAGTTCGTTGATGCCTCTGCTATAGATATCCTGGAAACGGGAATCGGAAAATTCTTTAAAGGCGTTTTTCATCGCCTCGTTGGATTTGAAATTTTTCCCCGGGGCTCATTGTTGAGATCAAAATTTCAAGAATCGAAGCGATCAAACCAAAAACGCACCGTGCGTTCACTTGCGGTACCTTGTCCATACCCGTCGTTAATATTGCGTGCTGTCTGTGTTGCGTTGATGCCACGACGGAACTCGTATTCGAAAATAGCGCGCAATTTCGATTTTTCTATGGTTACAGATACATCGATCTTCGAACGGCGGGAAAACAAATGAACAACTATTTTTTTTTTAATGTCGTGCTATAATATAAAATTAATTTGAATTTGAAATTCTAAATAGAATGAAAGAAATTGATCTTCACACTAGCCGGTTGATCATCAAAAATCGGCAAGTACGAGAGCCCACGACCAAAACCATGTCGCATCGTTTTACGGCCAAAACCGTTAGTTTAGATAATTCTGAACCTGACTGGGTGGGCAGTACCGGTCAGAAACGACACAGTTTTATGGGAGTCCATTTCTGCTATGTGAAAAAAAAAATCACAATATTGTCTGATAATAAAAATGTACAGACGCCAGCAGGTCAAGCTACCCGAAACTAAAATTTTCCAATCAACCTTGAACCTAATGCTTTAGCGATAAAGTTGAAAATCTATTAAAGAAATTTGACAGATTGTAGTAGCTTGATGTACTGTACATAGGTTTCGTATTTTTATTACGAAAAGTTTATTTTCAGACATTTTGCGCGTCAAATGTGGCGTGAGCGCATTTAAAAAAATGTCAAAAAATTTCACCGGCCTGTCTCATAGCAACCTGGTTATTTTATTAAATCCCCTGCATAGTTACCAGGGTTGCCAAAAACCTGTTGTCAGAAATTTTAAATGTCACCTATAATTCCAAAAGACATTGAAGATACTGGAGAGTGATTTTGACGACGACAATGATAAAAAAAACCGACCGCACTGAGGGTTCCGTACCAACGAAAAAAACGAGCAAAAAAAAAATCACGTTTGTTGTATGGGAGCCCCCTTAAATATTTATTTTATTCTGTTTTTTAGTATTTGATGTTATAGCAACAGAAATACGTCTTCTGTGAAAATTTCAACTGTCTAACTATCACGGTTCATGAGATACAGCCTGGTGACAGACGGACAGACAGACGAACAGCGGAGTCTTAGTAATAGGGTCCCGTTTTACTCTTTGGGTACGGAACCCTAAAAACGTTGAAATGTACAGTATTTTTCAGAGGCTCTTTTTAATCATTATCTAAGAATTAGAGAGTAGCAACTTGTTCATTTGCTCGATAGGCGTAAGTACGCCGCAATACGATATTTTTTATAATTTTTACTATGGAAAAGTTGTCTGATTAGTAAGATGCTACACTTAATATGTCTGATATAATATTTTTTCTACATCGGGGAACGTTTTTCATCATGTCCAACAGTTTTCAGGCAGAATGCTATGTTACCGATCGGTAAAATTTTTCAACATGTTCAAAATTGCTTCAACACTTTACAATGCTCACGCTTTCTTCTGAAAACTGATTTATTCGCATCGACTGACCAATGTTACCTGAAAACAAGATTTGCAAACTGTTGGCTTTGGGTTTTTTTTCTGCATCATTTAATTTTATCAAATAGTCTCTTGGGTACGTGTGACGCTACTGGTGTCTGAAACTAGTGTTTTCGGTATCTAAAATATATCGTTCAACTACATTCTGAAAATCAGACAGATTGCTATGAAACAGTTTAGTTTTTTTTTTTTTTTGACATATTCGAAAATGTGGTCAGATAAGACTTGATGAGGAAAATTTCTGAAATTTAAGATTTTTGGATTCTGAATAATCAAATCTATCAATTTTATACGGTTTTGGTCGTAAAACGATAAGACAATAATTTTGGTCATGGGCTCTCGTACCAATAGATATGTGTTTCGTCGAGGAAACTTACATCTGAGCAATTTGAAAACAAAATCCTGTGCACACGATGACCACAACCTGTTAGCAAGTGTTACTATAGCGGCCGAGCGCTGCAAGCAAGAATAGTCCTTACGGTGTATAGAAGTTCGTTTCTTCGATAGTATGTATATGTGATGTGTTGGTTATATCTCACTACTTTTCCAAAAAATATTGTTTAAATTCAATTATTAGATTGTATTTGAAAAATCATCAACGAAAATAAAGGTTATAAAATTAATCTGAAATGTCAAATGAAAAACCTTTTTAAATTGAAATTAGAATTAAATCAAATCCCTCAATTTGTAAGTGGCACTACAACCAGATATATCTTCTTATCCATTTATTTACATTTTCACCAGTTATTTTTGGAACAGGCCATACCTTCACACAAACTATATTATCATCATTATTATTGGGTTTACAGTGATACCTAATTATAAATCTTTACATGCACACCCACACACTACACCTACACACATACAGACACACACGCACACACCCTACATATACACTACACATTCACCTACAGTTACACTTACAAACTACACACACGCTTCATCATACACACTCTTTTTTATTTGATTATTATTATCTTTATCTTTATATAAATAATAATTCTGTTTTCTACCATTAATTGTTAAAACTAGTCCAAATTACTGAAAATGGCTCTAAGTTGCTATGGAGAATCACTGACTCCTAACTCACAGGAACTTACACCTAGTTTAGGAGTCAGAGTATTTAATAATTGACCCTTGTAATTAAGCCTTTTATGTCTTACTTTTGTTGTATATTGTTAAGAGCTTTAGGTGAAATAAAGAATGTATTTATTTTATTACCTGTTCACAACATTCCACCATCAGTTCAAGGTTGTGCATGAGCTGTGGCGCGGCAAAGTTGTCGCACTTGCGTCGCGGCTCATGTTCGAAGCGCGGTGCGGCGGCTCTAAGCGCGTGGTAGCCGCTCAGTACTCGCTTCTCTTTGCCTGTCATGTCTATTACAGGCACGCGGGAGAGCTCGTTGCTAAGGATAAATAAGGGAATTAATAAATGTTCCGCAAACATAGGTTTTTTTTTGTGTACTTATTCATACGTTTAAATTTTTGGTACAAAAATTAATGACGCAACTAAGCATTATTTCTTACTAGCTTTTGCACGCGGCTTCGAAGCTAATTGTGTCAAGAAACCACTGAGTAGTAAGTTTCTTTTTTAGACGAATTTCAGCCTGTGTGCAATATGTGAGCGATCATCAACCACAAGGGAAACTGACACGGATTGCAACACTTTAAACTAACTTGCAAGTTCAATCTGCCTAAAATTTTCCCAACTATATTCCAGCAGCAGCAGTTGGCTTCCAGTCTTACCGGATGCAGCTGAATACCAGTATTTTACATGGAGCGACTGCTTCCATAACCCAGTTACTGGTTAATATGAAACATCTTGGTAAGACTGGTTGCCAGACTTTCGGGCTTCTGACTACCCGTAACGACTGTCAAAAATCCACGGAGGAGTTTCGGTATGTAAAGATGGTGATAAACCCATCCACGGACCGACAGCAGCAAGCGTAGCTTAACCTGATCGATCGACCCGTGCGGCTGTTATTACCTAGCAACGAGCCCCTCTTCTTAACTTGCAAGTTGAATGTGGAACAGAATTATCAACCCACAGAGAATTCAGTCAGATCTATACACATGTAAAATATTTTCTAGACGGAAGACCACTAAAGAAGAATGAAAAATACAAATAAATAGAAAATTTGGTTTGTTTTCGGGGAAAATAGCGGGCGACAGAAAATCTTGCATATCTTTTACAAGGAAATAATTATCTATGATTATCACAACCCCAAATATTAATTTCCCCCCAACAATATCCAAATTCTGTATACCTGGTAATAGTATGCATCGTGGGTTTACCCTCTTGTATGACGTCTGCGGCATCGCGGTAGAAGTAGCGCCCCTTGTGCGACTTCTTCCAGTTGTAATTCTTTTCTTTTATCTCTTTCTCATCTCCCTTCTCTTTCAGACGACGGAGTTCCTCTTCTTTTTTGGCTTTTTGCTGGAAGATTATATTAAACGGGATGGTAATTTAAAGTATTTACAAGGCAGAATAGAGTGGAAAAGTCCGGGAGGGGACAACCTACGGGGACATACAGGGGCCTTAATGGTGACGTTCTTCAGAAAAGTCAGGTGCTTAGTACTTGCAACCGGTGCGCGTGACCAGATGTATAAACGTTAACGAGGCAAAAGGTACGTAAGGATCGTAGTAGGTGGCGTTCTGTTGTTTCTGCCTACCCTCATGGGAAGGAGGCATGAGTTTATATGATAAATGATTTTATTTCTGTAAGTAGGTTTGTACGAACACTTTTACAAGTCAATCATGTTTTTTTTTAGACTAGATGAGGTCGGCGTTTCCTATCTGACTACTGAGAAGAAAGACCGAAACAAACTCAGAGGTCACAGTCTCTTATAAAGTCCAGACATAATCATGGTCAGTTCATGTGAAGACCATGTAGATTGGTGTCTGAAATGGTCTTTTGAGGAAAGAACCACACAGATTGAGAGGACCTGTCCAGTCAGTGCACGCATTTGTCAGTAATCGCGCAGCTCAACTCAGAACTTAAGGAGCTCAACGATTCGACGAACAATACCAAAGAAAAGACTTTTGGGTAGGCCGCATAAATTACTCAAACTGCCAGACCATGATTAAAAATAACTGAGAGAAAAAATAAAACTAACAAAAAAGCAATGACCTACATAGTCTTCACATTCAATATGCAAAAATAAAAAAGAGAAAAAAGAAAATTTGGAGCAGCTCAATCCCAAGCCTTTTTGTCCTCAATGTAATCATTAACGCTATAAAAAACTTTCTGACACAACTTGCGTTTAATGAATGATTTGAATTTATTAAGGCTTAGATCTAGAACGTGGCTTGGAAGTTTATTATAAAACCTTATTGACACCTGAATGAGCCCCTATTTTCTTGAGGCTTCTTGGAGGTGCAACAAATTTGTGTTTGTTCCTAGTATTTATATTGTGGATATCACTGTATTTATTAAACAATTTAGTATTTTTATGGGCATATAAAAGATTTTCAAAAATGTACTGGGAAGGCACAGTCATTATATTAATCTCCTTAAATTTCTCTCTGAGAGATTGTCTCGGCCTTAATTTATAAATGGATCGAACAGCTCTTTTCTGCAAAACAAAGATAGCTGAATGTCGGCTGCATTTCCCCACAACAGAATACCGTACGACATTACACTATGATAATAGCTAAAGTACACTAAACGGGCTGTCTCTATGTTAGTTAAGTTACGAATTTTCCTAACAACGTATGCTGCGGAGGTTAGCTTTTTTGACAATGCATCTATATGTGGGCCCCACTGAAGCTTAGCATCCAAAGTTAAGCCCAAGAATACTGTGCTATCTTCAGGATTCAATTCTTCGCCCTTTATCAACACGTTATTTTAACCTGCCTAACGTGAGGTAGCGTAAACTTAATGCATTTGGATTTTTTTTTCATTAAGAAGTAAATTATGTATTAACATTGAACCAATGAACTACTTTTGAGATCGCTCTGTTTACATCGTCAGTAACCAGCTGCTGACGTTTAAGTATAAACAAAAGTGAAGTATCATCCCCAAACAAAACTATATCATGATTATCCTTTATGAGGTAGGGCAAGTCGTTAATATAAATAAGAAACAAAAAAGGACTAAGAATTGAGACCTGTGGGACTCCCATTGTTACTAAAGATCCCGGCGATCTTTTTCCATTGACGTCAACGCTCTGAATCCTTTTACTCAAGTATGAAGTGAGAAGATCTAGAGCGGTGTTCCGGATCCCGTAGTGGCGAAGTTTCCTTATTAACGTTTCATGAAGAACACAATCGAATGCCTTAGACGAATCACAAAAGATGCCCAAGGCATCGCATTTATCTTCTCATGCATTATAAATATGTCCTAAAAGTTCAACACCGGCATCAGTAGTTGAACGACCCCTTGTATTTACAACCGAACTGTTTATGTAACAATTTATGGTTATTAAAAAATCTTTGCAATTGGTCTAAAATAATTTTCTCAAAAATTTCACTAAACGTAGGTAGTACTGAAATAGGTCTATAATTTGTGGGGTCTAATGTACGTAGTAACTAGCATAGTATGTATGTAGTAACTAGCTTCCACCCGCGGTTTCGCCCGCGTACTTTATCGATAAAAAGTAGCCTATGTCCTTTTCCAAGTCACGGTCTACCCGTATGCCAAATTTCGTCCAAATCCGTTCAGCCGTTTTAGCGTGGAAGTGTAACAAACAAACTCACTTTCGCATAAATTTATAATATTAGATAGGATTTAATATGTACAAGAAAATTGTCTGGCTACACGAAAATATCACAACAGGCCGGTGAATTTTGATATACATACTTTTTTTTACATAGGGCTAGTTCTTTTGTCAGTTCCTTGGTATGGAGGATAGTTGAAATCATGGCATGTATTTTTTTTTTCTAGCCAGGGCAATTTGTTGAATTATTTCAACTCTCGACGCACTTTCTAGTTGAGCGCCACTGTAGATTCTGGTTTGCAAGAGTTGCAGCGGATGAAAATAGTGTCGCGAACATATCAGAAGCTGGTTGCAGCAAAAACTGTGGTTCTATTTGATGGAAAAGAAAGAAATTAAACTAGTACTTACAGCTGCTTTCTCAGGTCCATAGGCACCAATAGCTCCCCTTCCTCTCCTGACAGTGGCCTCCACAGGTGCTGAGATACCCTGCAGATCTTTACCTAAACCCATGCCTGGTTGGTAACCCATCTGTGAAAAAGCATTTTTATATTTTTGATGTGTATTGCTTCATAGTAGTTGTTGGTTTAATCTGTGTGTGAGTATAATTTCACTGAGAAACCATTTGAATCCTTTTCTTGAACCCTTTTCCTAAGGAATTCTACCACAATCACATGCCCCCATCTCTGATGACATATTTCTTGAACTCCTAAAGTAGCCGCAATAATACTGACCTTCAATAGCAGCTTAGCTCCAATACCCTTAGTATGCTTCTCCCAATTCCCCATATTGCCTCCAAGGTTAACCGGCTTCATGCCTTGCCCCTGTCTTCTAATACCAGCAGTCTCACTAGCATCCGGAGCATTCTGCTCATCTTCGTCAGAGCTGTCAGCATACTTTGGGCGAGAGGTGGAAGCGTCTGATGATTCTATTTCTGTAAAATTTTTTAACAAATATAAATCAACAAATAACTTGTTTAATGTTTTATATAGAAGTTGTAACTTAAATAATACACAAACTCTTATTAGGGTCTTACTAGGGTCATTGTACTCATGATTATGAACAACTTTTACTATGGGACTAAATCTGATATCGCAAAAAAAAAAAATCAGCTGTTACCTACATTTTGACGAGTTATGCGAACATAAATGTATGTATGTATAATGTATATTATTATATCATATTTTACCAGACTTGTCTCCAATGAGAACTATGTCATACATCCCATAAAGCTTCATTAATTTAGAAATATACTCTTTTCCTACTAATATAGCAATGAGATCGCTAAATTAATGTAACATGAACCTATTCTTTACTACAATTTGCAAGTATTTATTTAGTTAGAAGCTTAAACAATCGTCATAATCTCATGTTTAATTGTTTTAGGAACTATTAGCTCTTTTTCATGAAAACAATTTCGGCATTCTTAATTTCTTGGTGTGAGTTCTCCACAAAAATGAGTCTGGCCCGTTTCAAAAAGCTCTTCATCACCTAATTTTAACAATAGTAATTTGAACCAACCTTTACTTTCCTCTTTCTTCTTGCCAGCCTGTTGTACTCCACCGGCCACAAACCCAATGGGTGCCGTGAAGTCTTTCGGTTTGCGAGACCTTTGTCTGACATTGTCTTCATTATCCTCCTCATCGCTGTCCTTGGCCCAAACACCTGAATTAAAAGGAAGATATTGTTAAGATAAGATTCTTCTTCACTTGTAAATGTTATGTTGATACGTTGATAATAAATGTATGGGGGTTGATTCATATTTCTAATAAAGCACTCATTACCAGATCTCTGCCTTTAATTGACGTGTTCATAACATTGGCACAAGTCCATCTAGAAGGTTCGGTACCTACGTTGAATTCTATTTACCATAATGCCGATTGGAAAGATAGAACCTTCTAATATCTTTTATTGGAACAGTTACATTCGTCGCTTATAACAATTTATGTTGTTAAATAGTATCGATGACAATCTAAAAGCAGGTACACTTTTGACTTTAGTGGGTTCGGAGTGCTATAATCTTTTTTTTTTCCTTTGGCAACTGAACTGATGTCGACTATTCTGCCAGCGTCATGTGGTGATTACCATCACCGTAAGTTATGCCGTCGAACTTTATTTGAGATTTGTGTTCACCCGAGGAACTGGAGATAAAGAAATTTGAAGAATTGCTACACTCATCAAAAATCATTTGGTGGCAGAGAGATGCTGAAATAGCAGAGCGACACATTTTTCGGCAGCAGACGCAACAGCAGGGAGAAAGTATTTGTGTTTACCTACATGGTCTAAAACACTTGGCAAAAACCTGCAATTTCGGTAGTTCTCTGGAAGAAAACCGACGCAATCAATTTGTGTCAGGTTTATACAGCAAAGAGATGCGATCAAGATTGTTTGCCAAAAAGAGTATAAACTACAAAAGGGCTGTGGAGTTGGCCACGGCACTCGTGGCAGCTGAGCGGCATGTGCATCGGGCGGCGTGAGCGCTGACTGGGCTGGCTCAGCGGCAGCTGGCGAGGGCGAGGGCGACCTGCACCGTCTCGGCAGCGATGGAACGCACGCGGTAAGACTGGTCACGTAGCTGACATGTGTTGTTTTCAAAATTATACATTGTGCGTACGGCAAAGGACCATTTAAAAGTAATGTAACAAGGTAAAAGTGAACTAAGAGTAAAGGAGAACAAAGGAGTACTTTTCAAATGATTCAGACTCAGATGATGACTGTAATTTTTTTAACTTGGTTACTAATGTCCATAGTTAAACAAAAAGGATCCAACCCCAATTGTCCATAGTTAAACGAAAACGATCTAACCCACAACCAAACATATTGGGGTTGGATTTTTCGTTTAACTATGGACAAATAATGTTGGTGAAGGACCATACTATGCGAATTTAGTAGTAGAAAAGGTGCCATGTTTTGAAATTGACATGGGCAGTAAAATGTCGGCAATTTGGAAGCGTTTTTATGATATACTTTAAACATGTACCTATCCAAACAAAGTTGTTATGTCTGAAATCTTATACGGGCGACGTTATCGAGACCCTCGGTTATATTGTGGTAATGGTTTGTTGTGGTGGTCTGCGATGCTTATTTACTATTGAAAACGGGGGTCCACCTATATTGGGCCGTACGGGGATTAAGCAATTGAACATAGGGATGGTTGAATGTCACAATATTAGCGACTCGGAAACAAAAGCTTTGAGAGACGAATTCCCAATGTGTTTGCAGAAGGGTTAGGTACATTCAAGGTATATCCGTATATCCTAGTAAAATTATGTTTTGTAACATGGAGTAGAATACTTTACCGTAAATCTGGTGTTCTTTTTTAGCTCTTCGAGTCCTGTTTGGATTGAATTCATTGTCCAAATCATAGTCGGTGATTTCAAACCGCATTACTTCGTCGTCCGACATTATTGATATGGATGATTCAGTTGTAAGTTTGTCACTGCTGTTTCCTATGAAATTTTTCAGGACTAAAACAATTTTTTGAGGACTAAATCGCCGAAATCGCAGCACAAACAAACACGATAGAACCAACCCATAACCAGCCGCAAGTTTGACAGTTGACTGGTCGACTCACGACTGACTCTGACACTCTGACAGCAAGTGGCACTTGACGTAACTAGGGCTTGCGTTTATGAAAAATTGCAGTAAATCGCCTAAATACCAAAGAATTACTCATTAAGTCGATTATTATCATTGAAGATTAAACCGAAGTTATAGTAGGGTGCTGGAGCGTATATCTACGCGTTATTATTACACTCGCGCGCGTACCATATTCTGCGGCAGACAGCAAGTGGCCTACATAATGGTTAGTTACGGTTTTTTACTAGCTCCGCTGTCGCGCTTGCGGCGCTTGTAACTACTTCAACGGGGCAGGTTTTAGTTATTATTCATTATTATATTATCTACTCAATCTCAAATCTTGTAAGTCTTATTATTTGTTTTTTAGCCGGAATCCATCTTGAGTGAAGCTCCAGTCTGTCAGCCCAAGGCCAGCGATTTCCTTTGCCTCTCCGCTGACGTTGGTACTATAAGCTTAATATCACAAAATACTATTTTTATATTTTCAAGATGGATTCTGGATAGGGATGAAAATAAAAAAATAATAATAACCCCACCGCTGTATCTCAACGTGACGTCGTGGTGGGGCTTGCGCGCTCCGAACTTTAGGTCTGTAACGGTAGAGTTTACTTTGCCGGAACGGGTCTAGGATGAGGAGCCAGACCAAGATATATACAGAAACCCGCAGAGCAGCATGTGGCGAGCTGTTGGGCAGTAGCGAGCGGCCCCACGGACCCTATCTCCCGGGAGAAAACTCTGGTTTGCTTTTATTGGCCGGCTGGAGTGAACACTGACGAGGAACAGAGCTCCCACCTTTTTCTTGCCTTTATTGGCCGGCTTGAGTGGCAATTCACAAGAGCAAACGTGCTCGGAGGAAAGAAGTATTCCAGTAAGGTGCTGGTAGGGATCTTGACCGTACTTCCGGAATTGTCCTGATAGCCGTGGAATACCTCTCCACTCCTCAAGCACCTCAGGAAGTGTTGCCCCTTTGTCGCTACGTCACTATGTGCTAGCGGCCGTTTCCGGGGGCTCATTATTGAGTGTGCATGTCACCCCTGCCATTTTATCCGTGTATAATATATAACATTGGTCAGGTAGGGGACATAGTTCTTCCAAAGGCCAAGTTACCCAATCCACTTTAGCCACCCAAACCCATAGCCCAATACTACTAAGCTACTAACATAGTTTTAAGCTATATTTATTAACACACGTTTTTGTTTTATACTTTATATATGTTAGTTTGTAAGGTATGTATCTATGGGCCATTGTAGCCTGATAATAAATGTTTTATTATTATTATTATTAATATGTTTTGTTTCTACGTACAACAATAGTGCTGCACCAACCGGGGGTTGTCCTTGGGTGTACTTGCATAGTGCATGTAGGAATAATCGTCGGTTAGTGCCTCCTAATCATTTAAAATTATCTAAGGGGCCTCTGCGAGTTGTCTTCAGCCCCTCGTATGCCTTCTAAAGGCCCGGGACCCCAGGGTCCCGAGATATGTTAAAAAAAAATATAGGTATATATTTATTTGCTCAAGACATGGTATTACAGGTCTTACAGTAAAAAATAGTACAAACATGTTTTGCCAGGCTTAGTAGTAGAAAAAAAAGTACTTAACTAACATTTTTGTGTCTAAGAACTGTTTCAGACTATAAAAGATATTTTGGCTTAGCCATGCACTAAATTTTCGCTTAAAACAGTATCTCGTATTTAACAATTTTAAGTCACCAGGCAATTTATTATAAATCCGTACACATATAGCTAAGCAGCTTTTGTTTTATTTTGCAATCCTAGGAGCATTGCTTAGTACGAGCCTATAAGGGTCTCGTCGGTTTCGAGGACATATATCGTTCGCTGTTTTAAATAACTTTTATGTTTCCATCCAAACATGCATATTTCGTAGATGAATAGACAAGGTAGTGGTAACAAACCAAGTTTTTTAAATACTGGTTTGCATGATTCGTCAGGTTGGAGTCCGTATAGAGCTCGAATGCACCTCTTTTGAGCAACAAACGTTCTAAGTTGGCCGATACTGTTGCCCCACATTACAAGTTCATAGCGCAGTATCGTAGACAGAGAATGCTCCACAGAGTACTTTGAATGCTCTCTGTCTACGCGCAGTATAGATTCCACGTATGCGTGGTAAACCAATATGGCTGTTTTTAAATTAGTAACTTTTTCACTTATTTGAGCGCATACACAAATTTATTTATTCTACTAGAGACATTGTCTACATGCATTTTCCAATTTAAATGTTCATCAATAGTTACACCCAGAAAGTTAGTCTGTGTTACAGATTTGAGTTTGGGTAGGTATATTTAGACTGAAATTAAATTTATTGTTATTACATTTATTAAATTGTATACATATAAAATAAAGCTAAGTTCAAATGGCTCTTAGTTTTTTTTAACGAATTTAGAAGTTGTAAAATTTCATACATTCTATAAAAAATTGAACTTTGGAAGCTTGTAAGGAATTTTCTTGAAACCAGTTGTATCAAACAAAGATGTATTTGGATTAAAATGACTTTGGATAATACAACACAATTATTTTATTTTGTGCCACTACACCCACAAACAAAAAAGTTATTTCGAATGAAAGAAAATATTTTGGGTATTTTTTTCATTAAAAAAAAAAAATAGTTAACCAACCGTGACATTTGGGACAAAGGGTGTATGGGTAGAACCTAGCAAATGACCTCCCAAATCCCTGGAAAAATTGTGTCGGTCCATGCGCCAAACACCCTGTATATATATTTATGTATGTAGGTATATACTCAATACTCAATATCTTTATTGCTTTACCATAATGTGTACTTACGTGGTAAGTTCTATATAATTGAGATCATTATGGACCCTGTAGGGCACAGCCAAAGGTTAGGAGAGAGGAAGCCCTGTTTTAGGAGATCATGAATTATTGCTTTTTAAGAATTATTGCTATATTTTTAAATTTATTATTATTGCTCTTTTATTTAAGTATTTTTTGTTATTATTTTATTATTTATTAATAATTACCATATCATTAATATATTTCAAACAATTAACAATTATTATTATTATATTATTAGTAATTTCCTTAACATTTATTATACTATCTTACTTTCTTTTTTACTTTTTTCTATTATGTATGTTTATCGTTTAAATATTCATCTAAGGAATAATAGCATTTGTTTATCAGTAATTTTTTAAGTTTTATTATAAATATATTGAAATTTTCTTCTTTCTTTATTATGTCTGGTAGTTTGTTGTATATTTTTATAGACATTACGTAGGGACTTGTAGAATGCATTTTTAGCCTGGATGTTGGTATGTTTAGCCTAGATCCGTGCCTAAGTGTGTACTGTGATTGGATGTCTTCGCGTTTTGTGTAGAACTCTTGATGCTTACGGACAAATTTACATAATTCTAGAATGTAAATACTTGGGAGGGTTAGAATATTATGTTTTAGAAAATAGGGTTTGCAGCTGTCAGTTTTATCAATATTTACCAAGATTCTAATTAATTTATTTTGTAGGGTAAAGAGTGTCATTGCATCTGTACTATTTCCCCAGAGGGTTACGCCGTAGCTAAGCCATGCATTGGCATACGCATAATAGGTGGTGAGAGCAGTTTGTAGATCGGTTGTCTTTTTAATTTTTCGGAGAGCGTATGAAAATTTTGAAATTTTTTAACGGGTTTTTTGTATTTGTGTTTTCCATTTTATATATTTATCTATATTATCTATTATATATTTATATATATATATAATAGATTTGTTTATAAATTGGTCACTGGCCCGTTAATCTAGTGGTTTGCAAGCGCTACTGCTGAGCATGAGGTGCTGGGTTCGATTCCCAGGTTAGACAAAATGCTATTGCATATATAATGCATTGTCGGTCCATGCGCTAAACACCCTGTAGGTATATACTGATTTGTCAAGATTTATTTTCAAATTTTGAATATTAAGCCAGTTAATTAAGATGTCAATTGTGTTGTAAATGTAAGCTACATGGTCATAAATTGTATTATTTTTATTATTAGATGTCACAATAAAAGAAAGGTCATCAGCAAATAAGATGCATCTATGGTTAGTTATTTCAGTGATGTCATTTATGTACAGACGCCAGCAGGTCAAGCTACCCGAAACTGTCAAACTTTCCCAATCAACCTTGACCCTAATGCTTTAGCGATAAAGTTGAAAATCTATCAAAGAAATTTGACAGATTGCTGTAGCTTGATGTGGTGGCGTCTGTACAATAAGAATAAGATTGGCCCCAGTATGCTTCCTTGAGGAACACCGAATCTGTTACAAATATATTCAGATGTGTATAGTGTTACGTCCTTATCATCATTAATATTTGGTATAGTAACACATTTTTGCCTGTTATGAAGGTATGACTTTATCCACTGTAAGGGTGGCCCTCTGATTACAAGTGATTCTAGTTTTTGTTATAGTAAATCGTGGGAAACTAGATCGAAAGCTTTTGATAAATCAAAGAATAGACCTGTGGTTTGATTATTGTCATTGATACTAGGTAATACAACTTTCATAAGGGCATAAATGATTAATGTTGTAGATTTATCTTTTTGGAACCCATTCTGTTCATTTTTTATTACATTAAATTTATTACAATAATGTAGTCTATTGTATATACATTTTTCATATATTTTAGATAAAATGGATATTAGTGTAATAGGGCGATAATTATTCATGTCATGTCTTTCTCCTTTTTTGTACAGTGGCTTAATAATGGAAAACTAGCGCTTCTGGAAAAATTCCAGTCAAATGACTAATTAATTAAGTATGTTAATACTTTTACGCATTTATTAATGATTTTTGTGCTGATTAAGTCGATTATTATTAATAGATATATAGATTAGATTAATAGAACACACCGCACATACATGCCCCTGCTCTTAGGTATCCCAATTTATTTGGCGTCGGCGTAACATGTATTTTTCTTCTATACCTACTTCTCTATTAGACGCCATCTCGGTAGTCACTCCCTGTCTAACCATATCAACTTTCACACAGTCCATCCAACATTTCTGTGGTTTTTTCCGATTCGTATAGCATTAATCCTCGAAAACTTTCCTGACGACATTTTCCTCATTTCACCGCATCACATGCCCATACCATGACAACCGATTTTCACACAAATTTTCAGTCACCGCACCGGTATCACTTTTAGACTTCCTCCTAATTAGGTATTTATTTCTTATTCTATCCATTCGCTTAACACCATACATCCCTCTTAGCATTCTCATATCAGCTGCATGCAATTATTGTCTTTTATTCCTTTTGCTTATTTCTTTTCATTTATTCCTTTTGCGGTCCAACGTTCTGATCCATACAAGACAGCAGATCTAGCCATTGTTTTATTGATCTTCCCTTTAAGTTTAAGAGGAATAGAGTCGCAGATTGTTCCCGTGACCTGCCGCCATTTCATCCATCTAGTGTTAATTCTGTGCTTAACAGTCCCATCTACTTAGCCATGGCTTTGCACGAGTTAAATGAGATAGGTACCGAAAGTCGGAGCAGACCGAGAGATGCTGGTCTCAGAACTGGAGAGACCGCCGAAATCGCAGAATATTTTATATTGGGTTTTGGTTTTGCTGATTTTCAAGCCACCGCATATACATAAGAGCAGTGGTGGTCCAGTCCTACATTAAAAACCTCGCCTGCGCTCTGTTTAGTTTCATAAATTAATATTCTATTATTTAAACATAAACACACCATCACGCCTATATCCCCGCAGGATTAGGCAGAGGTGTATCTATAGTACACCCACTTTTCGCCAGTTATATATGTGCATATCATCATAATCAGCCTGTAGAGAGCGCGCGCGACTAGCACATTATGGTTCTTGAGAATATTTTTATGTGTAAGTAGTTGGTGTAGTTTAATTTTCATTAAATTGTAAGCATTTTAATAAAAAATATAAAAAAGTACGAGATCTCGATTGGTCAATCTCGACAACAGACTTAGCATGCGGATAGCAAGTTCCCAATCTCGCATCGAGATTACATTCCCTAGTCATAAGGTATTCTAATGGCAATTTCTGAAAAAGGGTGAAAAGAAAACACAACTTATGTTATTCACATTTCTTTATTAAAATTCATCAATATTTTTAAGTATATAAAACTCACGTATCATTACATTCCATACTATGTGTTGTGCATCTAGTCCGGAGCTTAAAAAATGTATGTAACAGTATTAATTCCATTGGCAAGTAATTATCAGAAGAAACTGGCAAGGTTTGTCAAAACGGTTCATTAAAATTCGGTTTTTTAGTATATTAAATGACATTGTTTACGTTTTTATTTTATTTGTTATTTAATTTTCCAAAACTCATTTCACATGAAATACAATATTATAAAAAAGATAAATGAACACCAATAAAAGGTATTGCAGTTACAAGAGAACCGCCGTACAAGGCTCGATGTTTTTTCGAAATTAGTCAAATTCATAAAAAATTTAGTCTTACGATACGATCACAGAAAATGTTTCGATAAAAACATTTGACATTTTTAAACACGTCTTGCATTTTTAAACAAGTTTGCGCGAATAACAAGACGTTTGATATTGAATATAATTTGTAAAAATATAAATAAAATATTTTGCATCCTTGGGACGGAAGCGGACGACTTTCAAACAAGTTTTAATTAGGACGTTAGTTAAAGGTGGGACCACACATGATGGAAAAAGACACACGGCCTTCACGTAATTCTCGACGCCAGCCCTGTCGCAATAACATCAAATGTAGAACTACCTTAATATTTTTGAGCGACATATATTATGTTCTACAAAAATCAAATAAATTCTATCAATTATAAAGTTGTATCAAGAGTACTTTTTAAAACTTTATTAAACAAAATATAATTATACGTTAAAACACAAAATAATCGTTTCACGAAAATAACTAATATAATATTACACATAATATTGAATATATATATATTTTTCAATCAAAACATTCAAATTCAAAAGTTAGTAAAATAATCTAAAAAATAGTAATGTCCAAATAATAAAAATATGAAATCAGATAATTACTTTTTTTTTGTTTCCGTTTGTAGACACTGTTTTTCACACGCAATAGCAACTGAATTTATTTTTAACGCTGTTTAAAACATTCAAAAGCGTAAAAATAAACTCCATTTCGTCACGTACAACAGGCATTTCACGTAAACAATGTCTAAAAACATGAAATATGTTGTTCAAAACATGAAAATAATATTAATAAAAACACACAGGTAAAACCGATATCTTTTCACAATAAATATTTACGAAATTTTTTGAACATTACAAAATCACAGTTCAAAATTACGTTGATGGCAATCTAGTTAAAATGTTAAAAATAATTTCAACTAAGTAATATTATTCTAGTAAAGTTAGGTACTTATATTAAGTATGTGATGCTTACTACAACTAAAAAAGGTGTACACTTGGTACCATCTAAAATAATGCAATTTTTTGCAGATTTTGTTCGATATCACGTCTAAGACATTCGAACTAAATTGTAAACATTAACGATTTTAATTACGTATTTCTTTTAAGACGATTTTTTTTATTTTGCTAGTCATTCTAGGAAGTGAAGAGCTGAACAGGACTTCTAATAAAAAAGTTATTGTGTTTGTAAAATAAAATGCTTTTATAAATTGACTAATCCTACAACTAATCCGCCAATAAAGGCATCTAAACAATTGACATCTAAACTAACATCAACAGTTGCATATAACAATAATGATGAAATATGCAAAAATGCATTGTAATAAAAATCGTTAACGTTCTGATATCCAATCTTAATTTTAATATATACATTACGTTGTATACTTTCGCTATACCTAGAAGGCAACTCTCAACACCCACGGTGGATCATCACATGTTTCAAAAACACTTTTTGGACTTTGTGAGAAAACACACAAAATGTGCGACGAACAACGATTACAATGTCCCCACACAATTACCTATAAAACATTTAGTCGAGTATCAACTTTACTGAACTCCAATCGATGCCAAACGCAAAACATCGACTAAAAAGAACCGTTAGTAACGACACTAACTTTATTATGGCGAATCACGTTCGAATTTCAAACGAACGTGTCAATTGTTTTCCCGCTGACGGTATTTTTTTTTACGTACGTGCCTCCAGCGGCGTTGGCTCTCAGTCATAATGCCACAGCTTGTATGTAGCTTTCATCTTCATAGTTTCCTGCCGATAGCCTTAGAGCGTGTTCTTCGCATAATGAAGCTAGTTCTTTGAGCCATTCGTCGAGTATGACTGCGTTTAGAATTGAGCGGAGGGTGATGGATTGGTTCCAGTAGGTGTCTTGTGTAAAGACCGGTCTCTTCTGTGGACTAGCGTAGGTGTTGGGTTGCGGACTGTGGGCGTTGTGTGGGGAGGGTGATGATGCTGGAAAATAAATAGTGAAAATATAAGATATTTGGATGAAAAACTGACGTATAACTTGCAATTATAGTTTTCTCGCGGCTTTACTGTAAAGAGTAGGATAAAAAGTAAGCATATATCCATCAACATGTAATTTTCTTTACGATTGATTTAGTTGTTCTGGTCCGAAAACACTTGTACAAAAATGAGTAAACAAAAACAAAACATTCAAGGTCAGTTTCGGTGTCCAGAGACCCTATGTAGCATACCAAATAAACTCAGTAAAAATACAATTAACACAGATGGCGTAACTGTACAATGTTTGCGAGTCACCATTTAAGAGAGGAAACCGAGCGCGCAGTGGCGCCCTCATCGTTTTTTTGGTTATTATTATTATAAAATAATAAGAAATAACCAAACAAACGATGAGGGCGCCACTGCGCGCTCGGTATCCTCTAAGGAATTGCTTGTAGTACGAGACTCAGCAAATTCCACGTGGCAATGTCCAACAATAAATAAATGGTGCACACAATTAATAATCTAATTGTGGCTTTGAATAAGGCCACAGAAAAAGGGTCAAATTAAATTAGCTAGCGAAACTCCGCAGGCGTGATGGGTATCCATAACTAAACACGACAAAATAAAATATTTAATATTTTTTTGGGGTCAATGACCGCTGGTATCCACCCATCACATCTGTGAAGTTTACACAAAAAAAGAGACTTTTAAACTGACTAAACTACTACGCTGATGACCCAAAAAGAATCACCAAATTAATTTCTTTTTTGTTTTAACATATTTAGATATCGATGATATCCATCATGTCTGCGGAGTTTCATTAACTAACTTAATTTGGCCTTGTATATGTGCCATTTGACAAAAGAGGTATAAAAGATAATATAGAACTTTTGTTCCTTCCGAGTTCTCGCATTTTACGAAGAAGTTGAGTGGGTCGTTGATCCCCTAGCTCGACTTTCGTAAGTAAATTCCAGAGGACACAATCAAAATTTTGTGGTTAGATCGCCTGCCTCAAACAGTCCGCGCAGTAGTCACTGTCTGCGATGTTTCGTTGGACAATGTCGCAGCTATTGCTGATAAAATTATGGAGACTGCACGGCCAACCGAAGTCAGTTCGCTAAATCCTGTCGCTATCCACAGTCAATCAACTGATCAACAATTTAATATTTTAATTAAAGAAATTGCCGCGTTAAACACTAAAATTAATTATTTACAAAACACGCGACAGAGCGACAGTAGGAATCGTGGCAATTATCAGTCACGATCACGGTCACGATCACGCTCTCGGTATATTGACAATCAAAATCAATACAGGCGTCAAACAGCGCAACCGGGAGACAAAAATTTGAAGTGCGGTGAAGTGTTCTGTGTTTTTAAAATAGAGTAGAAATAGTAGTTTTTAACAAAACAAACAATTCTGTGGCGTTCTCACACTAATTATGTCAACTTATAACGTCATTATTTTTATGTTATCGTTACCACTTAGTTAAGTTAAAAACCTTTTTGTATTAAGTTGTTGTCAATTTATGACCAATGTATTTTAATTTTTTTACTAAATGTCTTTAGTTTAAGCATCCACTTGTGTAGTTTTGTTTTTATATACATTCTAAATGCCTCATGTTAGCGTAGTGTCTTATTGTTTAATTTAAGTTAGGTACAGTTATACACTTTTACACTAAATCATTTTATAGGTATTTGCAATGTTTTACCTACACTTTGCTCTTGGTTTTTTGATAATTATTTTTGTTTACCCTTTTAATAAATTGTCTTCATCAAAGGGGGGAGGACATGTAGTGGTATGGAACCAGACATGCACACACATGAGCTTAAGTGCCTATAACTTCACATGTCTGCGAAGTTCAAACACAGTCAACAGTCAACAGTCGTCAGCCGACGTCACGACAACACGCAACACTGTCGTTACTTACCGCGTCATTCGCGTCATTTCATAATTGTCATACAATCAGTTATTGTACCGTGTTAATTTTAATATCATTTTATTAAACTCATGTGTACCACTAAATGAACATTTAATTTCATAGAACCTAAATCACGTCCCAACAAAAGTTCTATAATAATAAAATTACTTACAAGACAATCTCCTTCCAAACATATTGGAAATACTGTTAGAAAAACTTCGTCGTTTGGTTTCCATGCGCCGGAACGGTGAGTCATCCGGTTTTTGTGGAGAGTCATGGCCGTAACCTGAAAGGTAATTCAAATGCTTTAAATGAATAAAAAGTAGAATAGGTTGGTCCAGAGTGATCGGCCACAAAGCCCACAGAACAAATTAATTTCACAAAACTAGATGGGTACACTTTTGTGAAATGTACAGACGCCAGCACATCAAGCTACTACAATCTGTCAGATTTCTTTAATAGATTTTCGACTTTATTGCTAAGGCATTAGGTTCAAGGTTGATTGGGAAAATCTGAGTTTCGGGTAGGTTGACCTGCTGGCGTCTGTACCTGGCAGCTCCCACAGACTCCCCCTTCACAAGATAATCGTCAAAAAACGACTGCCGCGCTTATTATTGCTTTTGAATTATTTTTGCAACGTTAAGTGTTATTGATGAATTTAAATATAAAGACCGTGAGATACAGTTGTATGAATGTTTATTTATCACAAACTATACGGGAGAACAATATTCTTAAATAAAAAAACTTATATCGCAACAAGGAGAGAGCACAGACAACCTAAATGTCAACTGACCACAGATAATTATTTTATTTTAAATTTTCTTGTATTGTCTTCAACAGTTATCCTCGCCATTAATACGTTGAGAAGAGCCTAGGCCGTCTCTTGTATGTGTGCCGAAACACCAGAGTGTTGTGTAAGAGATAGCGACTCTACTTTGTGTTTTCAAACATGAAGGAGAATAGAAAGAAATGTTTTAAGCGTGGTTCTTCGCCTGTCGATGACCCCGAAACCAAATTATTTAGGTTTCCAAAGCCTGATGCCACAAATATTCTCCGGTAAGTTCTCCTGTAATACTGGCTATAGCTGCACGCACTCTCCATCATAGACCGTCTATAACTAATAGGTTTATCTTGTTAAATATCCTCATCCAGATTTGAGATTGCATTGGCGATCCGTAATATCTTCATGAGTAACTTTTGCATAGGTACTTAATTTAGTTATTGTGAATTATGGGCAAAGTATTGCTGTCCGGACAAATCATGGTCTAACAAGGACTTTCAATTGCCTGACACAACAAAAAAAAAAAGAATTAGCCAAATAGGTGCAACCGTTCTGAAGTGATGCGCATACATACATTCGGCAATTGATTTTTATTTATATAGATTTTTTTACAGTAAATTAATATTTTTAAACTAGACGGTGTTTCCTATTCGACTGCTCTGGGAAAAAATACCAAAACAAAACATTATAATGCTCAGATCATGTGAGGTCCATGTAGGGATGCCGTATACGAATGTCGATACAGCACTATTATGACATATCGATATTTTGGGCATACGATACGCATCGAAATATAGTATTCCTATAAAAAATATCGCATTAACGTATCGTATCATATTTAAATGCTGATCATTGGCAACTTAGAAAAACTTTTGCTGAAAGAAGTACTTTCAATACATATAAGATTTTTTTCTTATTAAAAACTAGCTTTTGCCAGCGGCTTCTCCCGTGTGGATGTTGGAAATTATCCCACGGTAATCGTACATTTTCCGGGATAAAAAGTATCCAGACTATAATCTATCTCTGTGCTAAATTTCATCCAGATCCAGTTCAGCCGTTCTAGCGTGATTGAGTAACAAACATCTTCACAAACTTTCACATTTAAAATATTAAGTAGGACAGTAGGATTAAAGAATATATTAAAAACATTGAAAAGATACCCCCTTTGTATTGATATACATTCATTATATCACATATCGATTGATAGGTATGCGATACGGTTACGATACGACATATCGATACAGTTACGATGCGATATATCGATACAATACACTATTGCTAGGTCCACGTTGATTAATGTTTGTGATGTTCTAGAAGAAGAAGAGCTCTACTGCTTAGTTAATTAGGGACTTACTATCATCGTTGGTCGGGCCTCGTGTCTTCACCAGCGCCATCTCTCGCTGTATGAGATAAACTCGCGCCTTGTCCACTAGCTCGCCGCTATTCTCTATACCTTCTGTTAACTCATCCACTTCATCTTTTAGCTTACTTAGAATCTGGAAAACAAATAAATTAATTGTTTATAATTGAGCCGAGTTATGCCAAAACAAACCAACCCACATTTGGGATACTGGATCAGTTTGACGTAATTAAATGAATTGTCGAAATATAACCAACCCCATTCACTACCCCTACATACTAACCAGGCAGAGAAAGCCAGTTTATAAATATTTTCAACTTTATTTAAAACTCCGCAAGGTTGATATTATTTTGGCAATAAATGAAAACTGCTCAGCTCTTTGGTCCTTACATTCTTCCTTCATTGTAAAAAAAAACCAGCCAAGTGTGTGTCGGCCGTAGTTGAAAAGAATTTATCCCAAAAATAAACTTAACATTGTAGTTGAAAAACATATGTTCACCTGTACATTCATAGTATACATCACGGTCAATTCTCCAACTGCAAAAGTTTGATCACAATTTTTTTTTTATTTCATTGAAATACAAATTAACCACGTTCGGGCTTTTTCCTTTACTTGTACTGGGCCAACGGTAAGTACCCTAGGTTTTGATTTACTAGAGAGTATCAAAATATATGTCGCATAAATGGCAGTATTTTTTTACTGCGATTACTTAGAAGCTTGATTTTTTTAGAGCTCCAAGGAACCATAGACCTACGTATTTGGTATTAATTTCAGCTTGATACCTCCACGCGTTCCTGAGAAAAAGGGTCTTGACAGACTGACAGACAGACAGACGGACAACGAAGTGTTCCTATAAGGGTTACGTTTTTCCTTTTGAGGTACAGACCCTAAAAAACTCACTTGAAACAAAGAAGGCACGTTCGGTTGTAACACGAATCCGGGACACAGCAGTAAGGAGGTCAGCAGAGGAGTAGGCAGCGATGCTAACTTAGACACCACGCTTGTTACTCTACAGTTAACTATTACTTCCGATTCAAGGAGGACTGCCGTTTTCTTTAGAAGACTGGCTAATAATGGTCCTGGAAAGGAAAATAAGAAAACTGTTACGCATAGTTAAGCCATTTATACTTTTACGAAGTTAATTACAAGATTCAATTTGCAATGACTGATAGAAATGGCAAAGATTCATTGACGTAATCAATCTGCCTAGCCTTTTCCCAACTATGTTGAGGTCGGCTTCCAGTCTAACCGGATGCAGCTGAATACCAGTATATTACATGAAGCGACTGCCTATCTGACGTCCACAACCCAGTTACTGGGTAATCCGATACCCCTTGGTAAGACTGGTTGTCAGACTTTCGGGCTTCTGACGACCCGTAACGACTGTCAAAGATCTTCGAATGACAGCCGGGACCCACGGCTTAACGTGCTTTCCGAGGCACGGAGGAGTCTCGGTATGAAAAGACCATCTTTTCCCATCCCCATCCGCGGACCAGTGGCGTGCACAGAGATTTCAGACAAGGTATGCACAGCTAAAAAAAAACTTACCAGTTTCAGCTTGTTGCTGTCGGTGGCCCAACGACTAGGACTACCTACCCTACCTGAGTTTTACCACAGGAGCCTTTGGCTTCGCATGACGTTTGTTTGCGACCACTATGAATATCTAAATAAGTGACACTTATATGATATGCAAAGTGGCATTTAAAAAGGCCGTGGGATGTTTATTTTGTTTTCTTTGCGCAAATAAATTTAAATTAAAAATAAATTACTACTTTAATCTTAACTGATTACTTTCTACAAGTTAATGTTTATAAATCAAATCGACGCGCCTATCTTTTTTTCAGATAGTTTTGCAAAACGTCGCGTCGTCGTAAAAACTGCTACATCGTTATACCAATTGTAATCATAGACAAATCTGTGAGTCTGTTTTGGCCCTGTGTGTTTCGTAAATATGTATGAATTCGTCTTAGACTAGAAAATGATCGTTCGGTCGAAGCGCTACTGAATTTTGATTTAATTACCGACGCAACACTAGAAATTAAATCATTTCGGATCCTATTCGATAACCCCGTGAATGAGCCACCCGATGTTGATTGTAAGTAGGTTTCCAAATTTCCATCATATTTAGCTAACAAATCTACAATTTCTAGAAAATTGCCTTTATTAAAAGACAACCTGGATTTGTCATGACCACGGAATGCTAATTCTTGTTTACCAAGAAAACAAACTACGTGAATTAACCGTTTGAAAATATTTCTATTTCTCTCAACTTTCGCGTTGTGCCTTTCAATATCTAACATAAACTAGCTATTCAGACTAGTCTCTATTCTACCAAAGGTTTGGAACTTCAAGCAGGATTCCACATGTGTTTCTGAAGAATCGTGTTTAGCCTCCGTTTTGTGAAAATTAATCCGTTATAGGTTCAAACATTCTTTTTATCTTGGTTTGTAAACAAAATGCAAGGAAAACAGTACAATATGTTTGTGAGTAGGTACATACAGAACCTGTTAGCCAGTGATAATTATCATAAAAGTTTTCATGAAAGTAACGAGTATTACTTTTTTTAGTTAAATCCAACCCACACTGCAATCAATTTAAATTTTTCCTCAAAAGATAACGTCAAAAACGCTGCAGATTTTAATTAATTTAAACACACTTTGCCAGCACAGGACTCACAGGTATAATTTTACATTTTTTACAATAAACTTCCTAAATAATCACTTAGACAGTCAATCACTTGCACCGAGAATAACATAAACAAAACAATATGGCGAAAAAACTGCAATTACGTTCCGAACTAATACGAACGAATGAATTGGTCGGTCATTTGGCCAATCTGACTAAAAAGTGTCAACCCTTTGCAATCAACAATTAGGCGGTTCTTTTACGGCTTCTCAATTTGGACGGTTTGCGATATAAGCAGTGCTTCCAAAAGTCGAACACGCGCACACGTTTTCACGCACACAGACACACTTTTGCTGTGTACTACACGATATTTGAAATCTTGCGTTGTATGAAAAATAAGCACGACGTAATAATGCTTTTGCTCACTCACTCACTGCGCTTGCGATAGATGGCGCGTAAATCACGCTGTAAACACTGGAAGCGACTGTGGGTTCGTGTGAATGGCGAATAAGTTAGATTTATTATTTTTTTTTTAACTATAGTTATTTATCATTTGCAATTAGATGGGCATGTATGTATGGCACTACAGGGTATGCAGTGCTTATTGGCATGTATGGAGTGCACGCCACTGCCGCGGACCAACCCCGGCAAGCGTAGATTAACCTGATGGATCGACCCGTGCGGCTGTTATTACTTAGCCACGAGCTCCTCCTCGTTTTTAAACCACCTTATGATGCTGAAGTTACAAATAATACTTAACTTTCAGATTTTTTTAATGTAAAATACACATTAAAATGTCGTAAGCGCTGAAGCTTTAGGTACCGTCCGAGACAATGACGAATTCGGAAGTGTGTTCGTATGTGTGTTATGTGCTGACGGTACTCGTCTTCACGCACACATTCACAGCGTGTTTGTACACTTGGTTACCAAAAGTCGAGCGCGCGTCGTGAGATAAAAAATATACTGTAACACTGTGAGACTTGAGAGCACCTTAAAATTAATTCAGCCCTTATTTTTCAAGTCCTCTCTACTTGTAAAGTTAATCGAAATCGTAAGAGGTAAATAAAATTAATCGATATCAATAGTAATAAGTAAAATATCGACACTTACCGATAATAGATTCAGCACTAGCCCTCCAGCTCCTAATCAGAGGCACTTCCTCTTCATACTCCCTCTCTTGCTTCGCAAAACTCCTCCTAAACAACTCTTCAGCAAAACCTTCATCTCCATCCACGTCCTTATATATTTTAAAGCTCTCATAACCACTACTTTCACCCGTAGACGTCAAAGAATCATGTTCCTTTCCTTCATTAACTATCTCGGTCTTCACTTCACTCTCTGGCTCATTCAAAGACGTCAAACTATGTTGTTCCTTTTCTGAACTGTCACTGGTTTTTGTTTCGTATCCACTGGTGCATGATATCAAGCTGTCCTGCTCTTTCGTTAGCGGGACTATGTCTGTCTCTTTCATGTTGTTGTTCGTCTCTCTCTTCGGGCTTGTTATGCTGTCGTATCGAGAGGTCCAGTTACTGCAGGCTAGGACGCGGGAAACTATTTCGAATCTTGAGTCGCAAATGTACGCGTGGTAGTTACCGTACAGTGTGTCGTTGGGATTCTAGAAGGGAAAGAAAATCTAAATAAATTACTTGTATATGTCTGCATCGTTGGTCTAGTGGTTGCAAGCGCTACTGCTGAGCATGAGGTCCTGGGTTCGATTCCTAGGTCGGGCCAAGTATTACTGGGTTTTTCTTTCTAAAATTTCTGAAAAGCAGCCCGAAGTCTGTTGATGGCAATAGACTCGCCCCCTATTACATGGGACTTAAACATAACTGGCGAAATGTGGGTGTACCGGTACACCTCTGCTCAACCCTTAGGGGAAAGGACCGCGCCATCACCGTTAAATACATATTGGCGGTTCACATCTTCATTACGTTCTCAATAAGGACTATACAGGGTTATTGGTAAAACACCAGCAACCTCTTAAGGGGTCATTGTACTCATCATTATGAACAACTTTTACTATGGGACCAAAATTAAATCTGCTGTTCAGTACATTTATGTTCGGTCTTCATTCCGCCAGAGTCCCGAAAATTAACTAGGGGGCGCCGAACTGCACGCGATTGGTTCGTCAATCGATGCTCGTTGTCTGTTGGACTGTCGCGTGTAATTCGGTTTTTAAAATAGTTTATTTTTGTTATTTTGTATTTGTTAAGTGTCCTCCGGATTGAGACGATATTTTGACTACAACCAAGAATGCTGTAAATTATTCAAAACGTTGTAAAAACATAAATAAACAAAGAAAAAACACTTATAATCAAATTATATTGTTTTATTGAGATAATTATATTTTAGTCACGAAGGCCTACAACCAAAGTAAAATTTCAAGTACCACTAATATTTTAATTATAGTTTGTGTTGAACAATTTTCGTAAAAACGGCACTGAATAAATTTGGTCGAAAGTGTACATGCGCGAGCTTCCCCCCCTACTGCCCATCTGTGCTCACGACTCGTGCCGGTTATTATAATACACAGCAGACGACCTCTTTCACAAAAGGCTACTACAGTGTACCTGGCTAAGTGGGCCCTGGGTATGTGAGAAGCCTCCACTACTGATAATAAATCTAATGCGGTTCCGAGACATTTGCATTGAAATACCTCTGTTACTGGGAATAATTAAACCTTTATAACTGAGTATGCATTTCTTAGATTTTTTCAATTTTAACCACTGTAATAGCTATAATGGGGACGAAAACTGTCATATTAGTATCGCATAGAGTGTTTGTTACTTTCATTCAGCTGCCAATAGAGTTCCTTGCTGAAAACTGCCGAGAGATGGTGCTAAGTGTTTTTTCTTGTCGCCGATTGGTCGCTTTTTAAGATAACTTTGATAAGTGACAAACATACAGCGCTCTCTCGCGGCGAATCTCCCGGTAAACAACCCCATTAGGATTTTGTAGTTCAAAAGTCACTAATATTAACTTATCGTTTTGAATATTGGTCGGCGCAGGTCACGATGCTGTTGTCCTGTCCTCTATACAGGGTGTATGAGAAAGGGTGTCGCTAAATTAAGGGTGTGGGTACAGATCGTTCAAATTGATCAACTTTTTCCCGCGGACCAACATCGTAATCGTAAAAAAAATCAGTCATCCTATACATTTGGTCAAGTAGGTATTGAAGTTTTGTATGGGACGACTGATTTTTTTTAAAAAACCACTGCATAAATCAATTACAAGCAAAGTTTATTGAAATCTTCGATAATTAAGCCTCGTCGGTGCCGACTTTGTTTTGGAAATTTTACACGTCTTTTATTACTTATTAACGCCCAAAGTTGCGGTAAAATTAGCAAGACAAACCAATCTTTGCTGTCTCATAACTTTTCAATGGCTTTTTATTTTACTATTCTGTTTCCGCACAGACAAAATTAATAATGAGACAAAACGATATCATGTTTAACTTTGGATGCACAATGTCAAACAGTGGAGTAATACCCCACGAAATTTGTATGGAAACAATGTCGACTAGTTTCACCTTAAGTTGGCTACACCCTTTCTCAGACAGCCTGTAGGTATATGAAAAAACGCTACATTTTGACCTATCTTAGTGGGGGCCTCTGTAAGTAAGACAACTGTCACTGTCCTATTTGGGAACCTGGGTACCTCTTTAAGTGACAAATAGGTACTCCTAGGTTCCTTGAGATCCCACTTATCCAGGTTACACTGCACTATACTTTATAATAATTTGAAAGTCTTACCCCATAGTTTACTTTAAGTTCATGGACTAGATGGTTCATCGCGATGTCGTCGTGTACTCCGTTCATTCGTCTGTCGTGCTCACTCTTCAGGTCGAGCACACGTCGGCCACTTAGTGCCAGCTCGTCTACCCATTGTTTTGTCTATAAAGAAGTTTGAAATTAAATTTAAAGAGAAAAATAAACAATTGCAAGATAAGCCTAACCAGCAGTCTCTGCAAACCAATCGAATGTCACTTGCAGTAAAATTACGTGTCTGCTTACTTATTTATTGGCTATTATTATTGCGGTCAAAAATAAACTGCCTAGCTTTTTCCCAACTATGTTAGGGGCGGCTTCCAGTCTAACCGGATGCAGCTGAATACCAGTGTTTTACATGGAGCGACTGCCTATCTGACCTCCACTACGATACCCCTTGATAAGACGGGTTGCCAGACTTTCGGGCTTTTGACGACCCGTAACGACTATCAAAGATCCACGAATAACAGCCGGGACCAACGGCTCAACGCGCGTGCTTTGCGGAAGAGTCTCGGTATGAAATTTCGTTTTTTTTTTTAATACAAAAAGTTCATACCTTCTCCATAGGCCGCGAACAACACCTGGGCGACAGTCCCAAATACGCAATGGCAGCATCTCTATAGGGCTCCGGATCGGCGATCCTATGCCTGTAGGAGACCATGAGGTGAAGGCCGTTCAGCAAGTGCTTAAACACCAGGTCTACCATCACATCCTCGCAGTTCAGGTCGATGAGAGTCTCCATTAGGGCCAGGGATACTAGGGACAGCTGAAAATTGGTAGATCATATATTTCACTGATATTAAGTAAGATTTTCTTTTGGATACAAGTCTTATTTTCTAACGTTATCAACTACAAGGTGAAATTAAAATAAGCTGAGGAATTCATAATTAAGAACAACTTTTACTATAGGACCAACCCTGAAATTGGGTATGGAAACTTGTCACAGCCTGAGGTATGTGAGCGGTGAGACGGGGGAGGTAGAGAAAGGCCAAGCTAACTCTTCAATTTTGTCAATCGCACCCTCCACCGTCTCACCGCTCACATACCTCAGGCGGTGACCAGCATTTGCGCGCACACTATAATACTAAACGCCAACGTTCTAGCTAGATATTCTAATAACGTGGGAGCATGACAACACGAGACTCAGTATAGTGTCGTGTTGTTTAGCTGGGGAGAAGAAGTGGCTCAACAAACTCCCCAGCAGCAGAGCTAAAAAAAATCAGTTAAAAAAATTGACTATACAACACTGCGCTGCGCTACTAGTTTAGGTATATTACGCAACACAAAACATTAAATTAAATTATTTGCTATAAGTAAGATAGCAAAAAAAAAAAAAAATCGAAAACTATACATCGATAGCCAGAGAAATGGTCTTGGCGTTGAGTTTAACAGGGGCTGTATTATGAACATCATGATTCCGTTGCGAAAAAGGGATGGTGCTATAGGTTATGTATAGCTCCATCTCTCTCTAGCACTGGCAAAATGATGGCATTAATTGTTCATAATACGGCCCCAGGACACTTTAATTTCTAACAGACTTACCTAAAACTTTCAGGCCTTCCAAATCTTCAAGTTTAAAAACAGCAGCTTAATACAAGACGAAAAAAAACACGTCACAATGGCACAGATAATATATCAGCTGAAGTCGAGAATGTGACTAACCTGAGCGTTCCCCTCCAGCCTTCTCAGCAGTACATCGACGACTCTGACGCCGTCATATTCATACACAAACAGGAAGTGCAGTACCGCCCTCAGTAAGCCCCGCCGCGTCACACAGCGCAGGAGCAGTTCTAGGTACGCCATGGCCGCCGCTTGCTCGCTGGCACCACTCTGCAATGGCGCCGCTTTCGTCTACGGTATGTTTCGCGTTAGTAGGCTTTGTTTATACAGGACGTGTAGCGGTTGAGTGACAGTTTTTTGGGGAAAGGTAAGGTAAAATAAATGAATTTAGGGATGGGATAGATTTGGAGACTGGCCTGGTTTCTAATAAGCTTCGGTGAACTTATATGGTGGAAAAATTTAAGAACATTCTGTTTCCTTTTAATTAATCTGGTAGATAGTACCTTTCTGGACACAGTGAAAGACGTTCTTACAAAATAGTTGCAGAATCTACAAATAGGCATTATATATGTTTCTCTTTTTAATTTGGTTGGCTTTTAATTCAGATTTGCAGAAGTACTCGCTTGATATTTTAGTTACAGTACATTGTTGTTTATTATATAATGACAATGTTTAGTAATTATTTAGGTGCTGGAAAGAATAGATTAACTGGAAGAGATGTTAGAATTTTAAAATAAAAGAAATTCGAGTCAAATCCAAGAACAAAAATAAAAAAGATTTTGGGTTAAAATACTACCACCAAAAATGGAGGGGTTTAATCGATCCATTGCTGCGTCATGAAAAAATACCACAAATAATCCACATTACAGTCATAAATAAATTTAAAAAAAAATCATTAAATAAAATATTGCCACAACAAAAAAGCAAAAAAAAAAAAAACCCGTGACACTTGTCGTGTCACCCTTCACCAAACGCGACACGTGTCTTGTCCAGGAATGAATCGATCAATGGATGGTTACCGTCACTAAACCGCCGTTGGCATGGCCCAACCGGTGCGTCCCGCGTGCAATGACAAGCCCACTTACGTGATGTTATGCCGTAACTCACGGACTTATATCTATGGTTAAAGAAATTCCAGAATTATTGAGGAAGAAAATGTATCACTGGTTTCTATAAAGCTTGATCAGCATGATCGATGAGTCTCTGAACAGTAAATCTAATGTAAAGGAGCGTCGCTACGTAAAGGTTCGATTTTGAACGCTCGCTGTGCAGACGCATCTTTACCAGTTTCAAATAGAGATGATTTGTCAACAGATTTTATATTATGATGTGTTAAAGCTATCATTGTTTCAGTGTGTGAGAGAGTGAGACGGAGCTATACAGCATGATGGCTTTAACACGTCACAGTACGCCCCAGGCTTTTTAAAAACCAGGATACTATACAGTAATGTTAAATTTAAACAACGATAGTTTAATGTGGATTTTTAATTACTGGAATGCGCTTTTTGTCAATGAATAAAAATGTATGATGACTTGATGTGAAGTAAATGGAAAATTATATGTTCATATACTTGGACAGTTTGAGAGTATATTATTGTCCTTAGATGATAAATAATTTTGGGAATCAGTACTACCATTATAATTTTGTGATTTTTTTCACAAATTAAGGTTCATTTTCACCACACATCACTAAGTGCGGATTTCACCAATTGAAACTGAACGCGATCAGCACGTAAGCCACGTTATGTGCGGCCAACGCGCATGCGCGATTTTCGAACGTTCACCATGTGCTGGCGGCGCTTATGCGCGTCCATACAATTTCCTTCGAGTGCGGCGCACTGCACCTGTGGGTTTTTTGTGCATCTCTATTGTTCTTGGCGTAATTGTTTTATGACTCATAAAACTCGAAAATTTTCAAACACACATAAGCGTCTCGCCGCACTTGGGACAAGTTTGTATCATAAAGCAGCATTTGGAACAAATTCGCAAATAATTCAGCAGTTAATGTGTTAAGAGCTGTTACTGTCATTATTTTCTTTAGAATATTGACAAAAAAAAAACAACCTTCTGTCTCTGTCATCTTCGAACGATTGAATAAACGGAGCGATGTTTTAAACTCGTTTTGCGTTAAGCGCGTTTAAACACACATCACTAAACGCGTTTAAAGCTAAACGAGTTTAAAACATCATTCCGTCTCTTTCATATTAAAACAATTGAAAGAAACAGAGCGATGTTTTAAACTCGTTTAGCGTTAAACGCGTTTAGTGATGAGTGGTGAAAAAGAGTCTTAGACTTTGGTTTCCTAGGAAAGTGGTTCCGTCATGAAAATCTGTCATTTTCACCCACGACCACCACAGATACGGGTTTTCTCGATAGAAGAATAGACAAAATAAAACATCGCCATGCTTAGACGGTAGAAATCTTTCTACGATCTGTCATTTTGTCTATTCTATTGTCGCAAAACCCGTTTCTATGGTGGTCATGCTACGCGTGCTGTATTTGCTATTACGAAACTAAAGCTTAAGAGGCCCCCGAAGCATATTTAGTACATAGAAACAAATTACCAATATATTTTGTAAGTAAATCAAACATTTTCTTAAGGTAGTGTGTATTTATTCCAATCGGATTACAGAATATCTAGGTATTCAAATATACTGGGTGAATTTTTTTACCGTTTTGAAAAGAATCGGGTATACTAGGTGAACGGAGTAGAAGCCCTATGGCTTACCTAGTTTTTTTTTTTTCAATAATAATATCGTAATTCAAATCACACGCACTACGCAGGGTGCGTGGTGCGTATGATTTGAATTTCGATATTTTGTAACGATCTATAAAGTTATTTCCAAATTTCCGTTTTTATTGTTCTAGTTTACTTATGCCATAGGCTTCTGCTCCGTTCACCTATTGTACCCTATTTTTTTCAAGACGGTAAAAAATATCTTCCAGTATATTACTTAGAAACACTGATCATGAAAAATAAGAAAAATAAGTTTTTTTTTATTTGAAAGTTCTCATAATATTTAATATGTCGTCTTTAAATCAGTGTCCTTTCAAAGCATTTATTAGGGAACCTACATATTCTGTAATCCAATCGGAATAAATACACACTACCTTAAGAACATGTTTGATTTATAAATTATTTTGGTATTTCGTTTGTATAAACTACACATGCTCCCCGACCAAGTCATAACACATTTTCAAACCACATCAAGTCATAAATATCATTCCAGCATCTTCACACCTCACATGTTTTAAAACGATTAAAGATGATTATTTTTTAATGAAAAAAAAACAAATGGTTATGTGAACACAGTACACAAGATGCCAATTAATATAATATAAATAAATATACATAATACTTTTACCTTACACTGTCGTTTGACGAAATTATAACACAAGGGAACAATTTTTTATATTTTTTTTTTATATACAGGGTTATTTGTAAAACACCAGCAACCTCTTAAGGGGTCATTGTACTCATCATTATGAACAACTTTTACTATGGGACCAAACCTGAAATCGCAAAAAAAAATCAGCTGTTCAGTACATTTTATTTATTTAATTAAGACGGTTTAAAACCAATTACAATAAATTAAACACACAGTTTGTATATACAATATCACATAAAAGAGAAAATATAAAATAATATAAATAAATTTTGACGAATTATGCGAACATAAATGTACTGAACAGCTGACTTTTTTCGCGATTTCAGGTTTGGTACCCATAGTAAAAGTTGTTTATAATGATGAGTACAAAGACCCCTTAAGAGGTTGCTGGTGTTTTACAAATAACCCTGTATACAACTGACACAATTTTACTTGTTTCGGATTACAATTGCCTGTCATAGCTAGAAGCTGAAAGTGAATTTATTATGAATATATTTTTAAATTTACAGATACAGGGGAAAAAATGCAAAAAAGAACAAAAAAAAAGTACTTATAAGTATAACAAATAACATAATGGCATTAATTTTAAATAGTCCACTATTTTTGTACAATATTTTGAGCTAAAAGAAACAGGTCTAATTTGGTTAGTGACTTTTCTTTTGCCTTTTGTGCGAAGTGGAATCTTCTTTTTTGAGAAAACAACAAAAATATGTCATCATAGCTGGATCCCACCGTCCTTGGTATCTTATATTTTTATTGTTCGCAAATCTTGATGGAACCTCTCTCCTTGTTCATCACTCACCACACCAAGATTATCAGTAAAAAGGTCTAAATGTGGGTGTAGAAAGTGGATTTTGAGCAACATTCTGCATCCAAAGTTTTGGTACGACTGAAGAATTGGACCTGTCACAACACTTCGATGACTTGATGTGTGAAATAATAATAATAATATCCTAGGACATTGTTCACACACGGTCATCTGATCCCAAATTAAGCAGAGCTTGTACAGTCGAGTTCACTAATATATTGGCAGTGACAATGTTTCAAAATATTGTAAGCGTTAAAATGATCATAAAGTTCTATACAAACTTGGACATCAATAAAATGTTATCATATAAACTTTTCATAAGTATGTTACGGTAGGGTAGTCAAAAATATCTGACTACTTTTCAGAAAAAAAATATCTAAATACTCTAGATTTCAATATATTTGGTGCAACCTATGATTCGTAAATATCTATGTACATACTTTGAATATTCAACTAAATGACCATTATCATTAAATTTATTTTTGCTTGCCGGAGCAAGTACGAGTGCAATGCAGTGTTGCCGTTCGTAAAAGGACTGTATCAATATGACAACGTTGCGTAGTAGCTGTATTATTTAATTAATTATGTTTTAGAAAATCTTAGGGTCAACGCAGACTATACCTACCTATTTAAAACTTTTCAGTCGGTTTGAAAAATAAAAATAGCATTTTGAGCACATTGGTATTTCACTTTTATTTTATTATTCTTAAATTAATTTTCTTCTGAAAACCTAACATTTAAAAGAAAAAAGATTACAATAGGATATACTTCTATAAAGAGATTGTTCAAAGAATTTAAGATAACAATTCGAAACGTCAAATTGTCAAGATCTTCTTCATAGGAAAATTGCAAAGATATTTGTGAAGTTAACTTTGCGCTAAATATTATGAACAAGGGATTGCGCACAATTTTTAGAGTATTGGTCTGTAGCAATATTATTGTTATAATGTAGTCACATATTTATGATGTCACAGATTGTTTACAATTTATTGTAAAGCAAAGCTGTTTAGAGTTTTATGTAGCTTACCATTGCCTATATATTTTTGATTCATGAACATGCTCAGATATTAAAGAACTCGACTGTACTATGGAAACCAGATAACTGATAAACTACATACACTACATTTTTTTTTGTAAATACATACTTATATAGATAATTACACCCAGACTCAGGACAAACAGACATGTTCATGCACACAAATGTTTGTCCTGGATGGGAATCGAACCCACGACCAGCGGCATGGCAGGTGGTATCTTAACCAACCACGCCATCTGGCCTGTCAAAATGTGAGGGTAGTGCAACAAAAATATATAATTACTTTTCTGGTTGTCAAACCCTTGTTCCCTTGTGTAATACAAAATAGAAAAAAAAAATGAACTCGGGGACATGCCTGTTTGATGTGTATTTACAAAATTGCCTGTGAAGGACCTACACATTGCTAGTTTATTGAGGCCTATTTGCACTACAATCCACAAGTTACTAAATATTAGTTTGGTTCTAATAAGTAATTATTATTTAAAACAATTCAGCCTCTGTCAAATTCTAATTATTTACATAAAAAGACTGATGTTTTAAATTTGTTTAGTGCTAAATGTATTTAGTAATTTGTTGTGCAAGTAGGTCTTTTAAGTCAAATTAACACATTCTCTGCTGAATTCTTTATGCAAACGCTTCTTTATGCTACACCCTTACCGACCCTTTTTTTACGATGTTTTCGAAACAATAGAGATGCACAACGAACACACATGTGCGCCGCGCCGCACTCGAAGAAAGTTATGAAAACGCGCATGTGTGTCTGCCGCACAGAATGTGTTAAGGGCTAATTTTTCAATCGTCAGATAACTTTCATTTATGGAATAAATATGGCGGTTTGACAGCTTTTGTATGTCAAACTGTCATTTTTATTCCTCAGGTAAAAGTGATTGGACTAAGAAGAAGAATAAAAATTCCTAGTTATTCTCACCTGCCACAACTGAAAAAAACACTGTATAGTAAGTAATAATTAAGTTATTATTGTGTTATACTGTTGACAGAATATGTGTTGAAAAATTTGAAGTTTAGTGCAAACAGATTTTTTTTTTCTATTACCTTCGCGTGTTTATATATTTCTATAGAACACAGTTAGTATTTGAAAGAATTAAGAAAAATAATAATATAATAGACCTTATTGGTGATGTTATTCAGAAAGGTCAGGTGCGTAGTACTCGCAACCGGCGTGTATGACCAGATGTATGAACGTAAACGAGGCAAAAGGAGTATGTAAGGATCGTAGCAGGTGGCGTTCTGTAGTTTCTGCCTACCCCCATGGGAAGAAGGCTTGAGTTTATGTATGTATGTAATAATATATTACTTTTATATAATACGATGATTTTTTATGCAAAATTCGTTATAATGCAGCTAGGAGTTTACCATGGACACATATTACATTCATCACTCATTCATTTTGTACACACAACGAAATAGTTTTGTGAGCAAGCAAATGAAGACATAGATTCATATATTTCTTATAAATTACTAGCCACCTACCTATAAAAGTTAGCATCATCATCTGTCTTGCCATTTCCCAACTATGTTGGGGACGGCTTCCAGTCTAACCGGATGCAGCTGACCAGTCACCAGTATTTTACATGGAGCGACTGCCTATCTGACCTCCACATGCACAACCCAGTTACTGGGTAATACGATATTCCTTGGTAAGACTGGTTGTCAGACTTTCCGGCTTCTGACGACCCGTAACGACTGTCTAATATCTACCAATGACAGTCAAGACCAACGTGTGGCTTAACGTGCTTTCTGAGACACGGAGGGGTGTTGGTACGAGTATGTAAAAATAGTCACTCATCTATGATCGTCATAGATGGTCGTTCATAGATGGGTGACTATTTTTACTGCAGAATCTGCTGTTTGTTTAAATTTATAATTAAATACGACCGGTAAATTCCGTGAATTTTCATCGTCTGCATAATAAATTAGTACGCACATGACACCACATGCACGATTAAATTACAAACAGCTACGGAAAACTTTAAAAAATGCACACATCTATTCCACCGTGTACACAAAACAATCAAACACGTCCATAACAAAACCCAATTAAAACAAGTTACGTCAGCAGCGCAAACAATGGCTCACTCATCCCACAACCAATGTGTATGAAGTAGTTACCTGAAGTAGCGCAGGGCCCATGACGGGGACCAGGAACCCTTGGTACAGTAGGTCTAATAGGTGCTTCTTTATTGAGGGGTGGGCCACCTGAGAAGAAAACCGTTGTTGTATAACTAATTGCTAAATGCCACAAATCTGCAGGAGTGTATACCATCCTTAATTGAAGTAATTCTTAAGGCGCGTTGAGCGATTTACAAAAGCTTTGTCCACATTCGTGCTCTTTCATCTAATTTCATCGTGTGTCGTCGTAAGCGATGTTTTAAAAAAAAAAACAAGCGAATTTAATGCAATTACTAGTGCGATCTTAAAGGGGTTTGAACGTTTTAGGCCTCGACCCGGTTCGCCATTTTGATTATTTTTCAAAATGGCGTTGCACGATAATACCTATATATATGGATAGGGAGCATTATATAGACAAACGAAAAATGTCTGTGATATAATGTCCTAAACTGTCACATTACCTAGATAATTAAAGTTTAAAATGGTGATGAATGATGAGCGCAAATATTTTCGTTTCATTCATATCTCGGTAATGTGACGTTTGACATTATATCACAGACATTTTTTTGTTTGTCTATATGTCCTCTATCCAAATATACAGGGTTATTGGTAAAACACCAACAACTTCTTAAGGGGTCATTGTACTCATCATTATGAACAACATTTACTATGGGACCAAACCTGAAATCGCAAAAAAATCAGACAACAAAGACGAACATAAATGTACTGAACAGCTGATTTTTTTTTCGCGATTTATGGTTTGGTCCCATAAGTAAAAGTTGTTCATAATGATGAGTACAATGACCCCTTAAGAGGTTGTTGGTGTTTTACCAATAATCCTGTATAGGTATTATCATGCGACGTTGATTATTTTTCAAAATGGCTAACCGGGACGAGGCCTAAAATGTTAAAACCCCTTTGTATAATTATTTTTCTGTGCAAGTCCCAATAAATACTTCTTCTTTATTTCTTTGAATTTGTTATTTTACATAGTAGTTTCAACAGCTGGAAACAACTGTCGTCTAACGTTAGAAAACGTCACTGACAAACGGTAACCTTTTCCAGCGTTTTTACTAAATAAATATATTTTGGAGTTTTAGCAAATACTGATCTGAACTGGTAGATAAAAGCATCCACATAGTCCGTCTAGGTACTTTTCCTCTCCACCTCGACACAGCATATAAAAAATATTTTTACCTGTGCCACAGCATTGCAGAATTCCAGTGAGTCTATAAACAGCGTCAGCTTATGAACGTGGTTGACGTCATCGGGTGTCAGACGGTAGATCTTGTCGCTGAGAGTGCGCGGCAGAAGGGAGTATAGACCGCTTAGACCTGTAGGGGAAAATTTATGCTATAATGCGTGGTATCTGAAGAATTCTCAAACGGAGTTAAACAGTTAATAGCTGTTCATTCGAAAAACAAAACTATTTAAGGCAAAAGCGTCAGGGTAGCCCGCGAAATTCAATTTTTCTTACGTTTTTTGCAATTTACAAGTCGGTATTAGCTTGTATGTTGATTTGAATATGATTCGCGACCGTAACAAATCTGTATTTATAGAATTATAACCATTAAAATCATCAATACAGTTCTCTAAGTTCATATCACTCTATTGAATGACTATTTCATGAAATCTTAACATTTGAGGTATTTTCTATCTTATGAAGTTGTGACTCTAATGATTATTATTTTGTAAATATATGATTGTTACGATCGCGAATTATATTTGAATCATCATTAAACTCAATGAATTTCGCGGGTTACCTTAGCGCTTCTCCCTTAAGACGAAAGCTTCAGGTACAGCCCGCGGCACGTAAGTTGGCAAGAGTCGTTAGATGCGCAGAAGTCATTTTTTAGATCTCTTTGGTCGCGAGCGGGACGCGGGGAATGAGGTAGCATCATTCCGAGCGCGCGATTGGTTGGTCAGTCGACCCTTGTCTCTCGCGTCGCGTCCACGTTCCATTCGCTCCCGAGTACACTTGCGTGCACTAAAATTGTAACATTGTTTTTGTTGAGCTTTTGTTACAAGTTCTTGTTATTGTTTTGTTTGAATTTTTAAATTTAGATAATGCCACAAACAAATACGTATTTTACGTAGACATGCCAGAAAAATGGTTTATGATGTGTACTGTTACATATTTCGACGAATTATGCGAACATAAATGTACTGAACTGCTGATTTTTTTTTCGCGATTTCAGGTTTGGTCCCATAGTAAAAGTTGTTCATAATGATGAGTACAATGAGAGGTCATTGTACTCATCATTATGAACAACTTTTACTATGGGACCAAATAATTTGTCAAAATGTACTGAACAGCTGATTTTTTTTTTTGCGATTCAGATTTGGTCCCATAGTAAAAGTTGTTTATAATGTTGAGTACAATGACCCCCTAAGAGGTTGTTGGTGTTTTACAAATAACCCTGTATATTTTATTTATTACTCCTAATTCATCTCCTTTATCACGAATTCTTCTCCTTTCTTTAACTTTCTTCTAAATAGTTATGTTTAAAAATAAATTATGGTAATAACCACAGAATAATGACAAGCAATAAAAGTGACCATTTTTTTGTTGCAATAAGTGTAGCATGCGCGAACTTACCCCCACTACGCCAAAACCTTGCCAACTTACGTGCCGCGGGCTGTACGCGAAGTTCTGATTTTCTTACGATTTTTGCAATTTGCAGGACCGTATCAGGTTGTATGTTGATCTGAATATGATTCGCGATCATAACAAATCTATATTTATAGAATTAAAATAATTAAAATCGTCCATACAACTCTCTAAGTTCATATAATCCTAATGAATGACTATTTCATGAAATATTGACATTTAGGATTATACTAACTTAAGGAGTGGTATTACTGATTATAATGATTATAATTTTGGAAATACATAACATATATGTACGATCGCGAATCATACTTTAATCAACATACAACTTAATAGGTAGTGACTTGCAAATTGCAATAAACGTAAGAAATTTTGAATTTCGCGGGCTACCTGGAGCTTCCCCCTTAAGCGAATTCCTTCCTTAAGCGTAGTGTTTAAAATCCTCAGATAAAGCTTCGATAGTAATTCACTCGACTATTAAGCTAAATTGTTCTTTAACCAAGTGTTCAGAAACATGATATCGAACAGATGTGCTCCGTTTATAAATCTCAGACACCGCGCATTAGTAATGATATAGAGTTGGATTTTGTTTGTTACTATACTCTTTCCAAACATTTATTTTACTTTTGACATAAGCACACTTATGAAGTTCTTTATTTATTAACAGGCAACATTTAGATGAAAACTTGCAATACTTCGTGGATGCTGCTAAGTTCCTTATTTATTGACAAACCACCCATAGACGAAAAAATACAATACCACATGGACGCTACGAAGTTCCTTATTTATTGATAGGCAACCATAGGCGAAAAACGCAACACTACATGGACACTATGAAGTTCCTAATTTATTGACAGGACAACCATAGACGAAAAAATGCAATACTACATGATGCTATGAAGTTCCTTATTTATTGACAGGCAACCACAGACGAAAATATGCAACACTACATGGACGCTATGAAGTTCCTTATTTATTGACAGGTAACCATAGACGAAAAAATGCAACACTATATGGACGCTATGAAGTTCCTTATTTATTGACAGGTAACCATAGACGAAAAAATGCAACACTACATGGACGCTGTGAAGTTCCTTATTTATTGACAGGTAACCATAGACGAAAAAATGCAACACTACATGGACGCTATAAAGTTCTTTATTTATTGACAGGGCAACCATAGACGAAAAAATGCAATACTACATGATGCTATAAAGTTCCTTATTTATTGACAGGCAACCACAGACGAAAATATGCAACACTACATGGACGCTATGAAGTTCCTTATTTCTTGACAGGTAACCATAGACGAAAAAATGCAACACTATATGGACGCTATGAAGTTCCTTATTTATTGACAGGTAACCATAGACGAAAAAATGCAACACTACATGGACGCTATGAAGTTCCTTATTTATTGACAGGTAACCATAGACGAAAAAATTCAACACTACATGGACGCTATAAAGTTCTTTATTTATTGACAGGGCAACCACAGACGAAAAAATGCAATACTACAATGACGGTATGAAGTTCTTTATTAATTGACAGGCAACCACAGCCGAAAAAATGCAATACTTCATGGACGCTAAAGTAAAATAAATGGCGAGAAAGATTATAGTTAAGGTTACTCTTGATAGATGGTCAGTCGTGTTGTGTTGTGGAGGATCTTTGGACAGTTGATATGGGTAGTCAGAAACCTGAAAGTCTGACAACCAGTCTTACCAAGGGGTATCGTATTACTCAGTTACTAGGTTGTGGAGATCAGACAGGCTTTCGCTTCATGTAAAATACTGGTACCCTGGTGGCATGTGGTTAGACTGAAAGCCGACCCTAACATAGTTGAGAAAAGGCAGGTCGATTATGACGATGATGGACTATCTAATACTATAACTAACCTCAGTCAGTACAGGGGCCGTATTTTTGAGAGAGAGACGTAGCTATACATGACCCATAGCACCATCCCTTTTTCGCAACGGAATCATGATGGCATTAATAGTTCATAATAATGACCCTGGACAGCATAAAGTCCGAACCTTTACTTTACCGTGGTACCGACGATAGAAATAACGTAACAATTAAAAAAAAAACACCTAATATTTTAACTAACCTGTAGCCAGTACAGGACAAGTATTCCCTGACAGCATAAAGTCGGCCAGCTGCGCACAGCGGGAAGACATCTTAGCGCACAGGAGTAGAGCGTCGCGTGCGGCTGAACCTGTACTGCCCTCGCGGTGCACCGACGACAGGAGGAGGCGGACTATTATGAATCTGGAAATGAGTTTAATAATTACATAACATCACGCCTTGTTCCCCAAAGGGTTAGGCAGACGTTTACCTATACTACACACACATTTCGCCAGTTATGTTTAAGTCCCATGTAATAGAGGGCAAGTCATTCTGTCTCTGTCATCTTCAAACGATTGAAAGAAACGGAGAGGTGTTTTAATCTCGTTTAGCGTTAAACGTCGTGAAAATAAGCCTGAGAAATCATCTGAGTTTAATAATAATTTATTTGAACACTATGGAAAAATTCTTGATCGACCTTTAAACTGGATACAAGAAAAATAACACGTTTATGTTATTTTAAAATAGCATTTGACCTTCGAAGGAATGGAACGTTAAAATACTGCAAATAAAGTTTTGTAACAGAAAGAAAATATCTGTTTATATTTTTTTCGGAGATTATCAGTATTCAGTATTGATTTCAATAATGTATCCAAAATGGTATTTTTTGTAATATTATAATTATATGCAAAATTTGTGGTGACCGTGCAACACCGAAAATTATTATTAATATTTTCAACTCACTCGGCCTGGGATCCTTTATGCGTATGCGTCGTTAGGAAAAACAGATCTAGGAACTTAATATTCTGCATCAGCGCCACGCATAGCTGATTGAGGACTGTTACTAACTGACCTGAAACAGACACATGTACAAATATCAGTATTAGTTTGTACTACTAGAAGTCTTCAAATATTGCTTACAGTGTACGTAGTCTGGTCATAAGTTTTGTCACATATGGAAAGTTAAATAACTGACACAATGAGTTACGCACTACAACCATTTATACATCAAATGAAAGGGTATAAAAGACAAATTTACACCACATTAATTCATTAGGCACGATAGACGCGCATGCGCGTTTTCGGACGTTCACCAGGTGCTTGACGGCGCGTATGCGCGTCCATACAATTTACATAACTTTCTTGGAGTGCGGCGCGCTGCACCTGTGCGTTCGTTGTGCATCTCTATTGTTTCGAAAACATCGGTGTCTACACCCAAGATATTTTATGCACGCACCCGAGCATTTGCCACACAGGATTAGTGTAGCATAAAGAAGCGTTTGCATAAATTTCGCGCTGTTAATGTGTTAAAATTATTCGAATTGTCCTCCTCTTGCTTCGATGCAAGCCTTCAATCTGCAAGGCCAGTCATCAATCGAAGCACGCACGACGTTCATGTCAATATCGGCGACTGCTTTAATCAGGGATGCTTTAAGTGACTCCAAGTTGCGATTTTAGGGTTTAGCGCAGACCTTCTCTAAGTGCTGCCATATTTTGTAATCCAAGGGATTCAAGTCTGGACTGGTTGAGGGCCAATGCTCATGCCTGATAAAGTCGATTCCACGGGTCGTGAGCCAGTTTTGGGTACTTTTCGCCTTATGAACCGGCGCAGAATCCTGTTAGAATACTCAGTGCTTGTTTTCGAACATTGTTTGTGAAAGAGGTTCCACAATATTTGTTAGGACTGTGTTTTGATATACAAGGGCACCCCAAGCCAAACCATGAATGCCTAAGGGTGATGACCACGCTGAAAACGTGGAACACGTCTGCTCGCCTCTTCACTAGAGTGTGCATACAATTTATCATTTTGTTTGTTGAAACTCTACTCAACATTAAACATTTTTTTCGTATGAAAAAAGTATTTCGCGGTATTTTTTCCCGCGTACCGCCTTAACAAAACCCGGCTTCTTTTGAGTCTGATTTTCTTCAGCCGTGCATTAAGAAGATGTGCTGTTTTTTTTTTTCTATAAGCACACAGTCCTAGGTCTTCATTTAACACCATTTTAACAGTAGTTCGGGGCCCCAAGTCTGCTATTTTTTTATAAATTCGTCATTCCAACTTTATTTCGAGCCAACTCATATATGGTTAGTAACATTGTTTTTAACATTATGTAAGAGATTACCATTTTAAGCCATTTCTTTCAATGGAGTGTCAGTGTTTGACCATTGGAAAGTCATAATGACGCCATTATATTAGTAGATTACATAACTTGTCAAAATCAACAATTATGAAATCAATGACAGACCATTCTGACACTATTGTAATAGCAGACTTGAGGCCCTGCTTAGTCCCATCTGCAGAGCCAACATTTTTTGCTTGCGGACAGGATTTCGTTGGATTCGCGCCATCACTGCTTTGATAACCGCTGGAGTCCGAGGTCGACCGCTCCTTTGTTTATCTTCTAATCTTGAATCTTCCCTTGAATCGTTTGACATTACTATAAATAAATCTCAGTGGAATTTTCAAACTTTTCAGCAGTTTGAAAATCTCAGTTGGCGCGTGACCGCAACGATGCAATGCAATTACTGCGACTCTGTCTTCTTTGCGCGTCCACTCCATTTTAGAAAATGAACAAAATTCCAGAAACCCTTTGTTTTTATTTTCTTTAAATATTCAAATTCCGAATGCATTTTCCTCGGCTTGCATTCTAAATTCGAAATTTTACCAATGTGACAGAACTTATGGCCCGACTACGTATACTTGTAAGCAATGTTTAAAGACTTCTTCACAAATATACAGACAAAAGTGATCTTAATTGGTTCTCATCCTAACTAATATTATAAATGCGAAAGTGAGTTTGTTTGTTTGTTACGCTTTCACGATAAAACGGCTGAACCGATTTGGATGAAATTTAGCACACGGGTAGACCATGACCTGGATTAGGACATAGGATACTTTTTATCTCCGTGGGTACGTTCCCATGGGATAATTTCCGACCTCCACGCGGGCGAAGCCGCGGGAAAAAGCTAGTATATATAAAGCTAGGATATATGTAAGTGATGAGCCCTTAACATTGTATACCTTGAAAAAATTTTTTTTTTAAATTTGGTAAAAAAAACAACGTTGGGAGAGATATAATATTATCATAATTTTTATCTCTTTTGAAATGATAACAGAATATTTCGAGCATTTATTATTATATGAAACGTGAAAATTATCTGCATAAATCCTCAGCTCAAAACATCTACAGAATTCGCACAATGCTGTTATCAGAGACCGGATGGTCAAATCTGTCCGATGTCCATATCTTCAACCATTTCACATGGAGTAGTATATTTATTGTTTCGTAATAGTATTTTTATGTTTGCAGACAGATTAGCGATCCGGTTTAACTGGTTATATCTTCATGGAAGTGTAATTTATCGTTCGCAGTTGCACATTTATTTATATTTATACTAGACACGTGAGAGATACAGGCATTCCGGAGATAAAATTACTCATCTAACTAAATATCTCAAGATGTTTTGGAAAACTGGCTTTAACCCAACAAATGTCATATGAACCGACACCACCAGCGAGTATCAGAAAGCACCTCTCTGGCTTTAATGCTGAAATTAACCTTTTTGGCGCAGCCGTGAGGCACACACTATTGTTAGGATTCCGTACCTCAAAAGGAGAAAACAGAACCCTTATAGGATTACTCGAGTGTCTGTCTGTCTTTCCGTCTGTCACAGCCAATTTGCTCCAAACCTAAAGGACCGGTTAAGTTGAAATTTGGTACACCTATGAATTTCTGTGACCCAAACACGGACGTGTAACATGTTTTAAAGTTATTTAAGAAAATAGACGAGAATTGACCATTCCCCCTTATCTCCGAAACTACCGACTCTAAAATTTTGAAGAAAAAAAAATACAGCTCTACGTAGATTACAAGAAAACTTATCAAGAAGTCTATGGTCTTAAAATAACATGGTAAATCTTCTAATATTGTGCGTACAAACTTACATTTGCAGTTGGAATGTGTGGGAGAATATGTTTTTCAACTACAATGTTAAGTTTGTTCTTGGGATAAATTCATCCCAACTACGGAACCTTTCATTGTTCGTAGTCCGACACGCACTTGACCGGTTTTTGTTTAAAGCATTATTTTCATCTATTTTTTATTATTTGTATTTTGTGATTTACGAACTGTGTCCAAATAAACTTTATTCTTTCTTTTTAGCGATTGTTCACAAGAAAAATACACTTAATAAAATTAATCGTGAAAACCGTTGAGCGCTCATTACATGCAAACGGCTTCTACTAGGCGATCGTTTGACGGCTTGAGAAGAATACACAGATTTCATGTAAGATCATTCTTTAACAATTTTAAAAGATAATCTTTGACGGAAATATAAATTCCACAGGTCATAGACAGAAAATATCTATGTGCTTTATGATTTTTTCTCAGCTTGTCTACACTTGTCAAGTCATGTCTTCTATGGAAACTTCTGTTGTATACTTGCTATTACTACAGTCCGGCCTTCGAGAGATGCGTTCTTGACACGAGCTGTCAGTTTCATACTAACGAATATTTGTTTTGCGAATTTGATCCTTATTACTACTAGAAATTAAAAAAAAAAATGAGATATAAAACTCCTGCCCTTGTCCCAATTTATTTGGGGTCGGCGCAACATGTTTTTTTTTCCATACTTCTCTATTAGCCATCATCTCGGTAGTTACCCACTTTCTAGCCATATCATTTTTCACACAGTCCATCCATCCTTTCTTTGGTCTTCCCCTACCCTTGTAGCCATCGACATTCATTCTCAAAACTTTCTTCACGACATTTTCCCCATTCCTCCGCATCACATGCCCATACCATGACAACCGATTTCCACACAACTTTTACAGTCGCCGGTGTCACTTTCAGACTTTCTCTTATGTACTAATTTTTTACTCTATCCATTCGCGTAACACTACACATCCCTCTTAGCATTCTCATCTCAGCTGCTAGCGATTACCTTTCATTCATCCTTTTTGTGGCCCAACATTCTGATTCATACATGACAGCAGGTCTAACCATTGTTTTATAAAATGAGCGCTTTTTTAATTGCTAACGTGACGCTATTATCCTGGACGTCCACGTAACGACATCACGATAACACAGGGAAATTAAAATTTCGGTCCACGATAACGTTGTAACGTGCACGTATTTCCATACATTTCATGGACGTGGACGTCCACAATAATAATGTGACGTTAGAAATATTATAAAAGTGCACAACAGCTTCGGAATCCACAATTCGTTTTGGAAGAACGAAGTCTGACCCGAAGCTAAGTAGGTCCTTGGATTGAGCTTAAAAGTACTTACTCTCAAGATTAGGCGGAGGTAGCTCATTTCGGAAACCGCTCAGCAGCTTGAGTAGTGGTCTCAAGAAGGGTTCCGCTGCTATAACCTGTAAAAACAAATCGCAATACCGTCAGCAGTGGCTCTGATCTCTTTCTTTCTCTTTCTGGCTGAAATCTTTACATAATATGTATATAAACGTAAAAAAAAACATCACACAATGGCTACCGCGGGCTTACAATAGTTGTGAACCTATGGGGTTTTTAGACACTTGACGGGTTAAAAACAAGCAAGGAATCATGACTATATCTCTTTTAAACGAGCTTGTGAGTTCAAATCCAATGTGACTTTTTCAATTCATATGTATTTTTTAAGATTTTCGTGTACATCACTGAGATCGGTGAAAGAAAACTACGTATGGAAACTTGGACTTATAAATGAATATGTCGGAAATCATCAATATGCCTTGATCAAGTGTGGTGATTACAAATTACAAAATCTTTATTACTGAACCAAAAAGTTTTACATTACTTGGTGATTGGAGCCTCCTTTTAAGCAAGTAATGCCTGTGTTAGGAGACTCCACTCTTCCACAGCAGTATACAATTTAAACAGTACCTTAGATACATTATGTGTGTGTGTGTGTGTGTGTGTGTGTGTGTGTGTGTGTGTGTGTGTGTGTGTGTGTGCTCTGTATAAGAAGAGGCCTTGGCACTGCAGTGGGACATAATAGGCCAATAAGACAATAATAGGTATTATTTATTATATTTTATTTTATATGTCTTTAGGCACCTGTCCCACCGCCGGCGACTAACGAGAAGCGAGTAGGGCTAGCAAATAACAACGAGTTGACGACCAATACGATGCACGTTTATTTTTGATTTGATTTATTGCTAATGTTTGTCATTAATTTTTGTTACACGCCCTGTACTCACACAAATGCATATTGTTTCTATTTGAGCGAAACCAGCAAAGGATGTAGTCTGTCAGTAGCTGCGCTTCTGCGGAAATATTTTCTGAGCTTGCTTAAGTTTTTCCGATAGTACCAAGCGTGAGACTCACAGCGAGACTCTTTGATAGCTCCTATCGCTGCAACAAATGAGTACTCGCCGGCGGTGTGAACAGTCAGCGATCAATTATTAATATATTATGTATATCTTTTACGTATATGTACCTACAATTTTTTGTACGTTTCTTGAGCGAGAAAACCGTTGTCGTTGATAGCTAGTCGGTTCTCCTCGGCGGCGGTGGCACAGGTGCCTTATGGGAGCCTACGAGTTTGTAATTTGTAGAGATTAAAGATTAATGATCCACGTAGCGCAATTTCCCTCTATAGTAGGGAGGATATTGTTTTGTGTCATCTCTATTCTCTACATAACAAAGATTATTTCTTGTTATAATGTTTACGTAGGTACACACATATGTCTGCATGCTAATTTTATGACGTAAGCATCGTGTAAAGGACGTGATCACGACTAGGTACGCCGTGTTAAATATTCAGTTGGACATGATTTCGCATTATTATTTAATCATTTTGTACTCAAACACTAAATTTTATATACCTAACCAACTGTCATGTTTTTATTTATAGGTGTGATAAGTATCCCTTATTTGGCTTTAACATTAATTCATGCTTATTGAGCACGCTGTGGTCCCCTATAGTGAGAAGTATAGGGTGTCTCAATAATAGTGCACTATTTAAATTTCGTGTAAATTATTTTTCGTGCAAGTAGCAATTCTGAAATTTTACAGCTGTCACCTATGATTGATCCGATTATTAAAAATGGAGGCTATACAAAAGAAGGATGTGAAAACCAATTTCAAATATGGGGAACCTGAGGCCGCTCGCACTCTTTACAGGAATATGATAACGGAGTTCTTGTGGCCTCAACTGGGTGGCATGGATCTGGACGACATGTGGTATCAGTAAGACGGCGCCACTTGCCACACCACGAATGAAACCATCGATTCATTGCAGCAACAATTTCCAGATCAAATCATCTCACGAAATTCTGATGTCAACTGGACACCAAGATCATGCGATTTAACGCCGTGCTATTTCTTTCTTTGGGGTTTTGTCTAAATGTCATCGAAAACGGGGGCCCTTTGCCGGATATTTTATTCCATTCTTAATCGGAACATATCTACTTTGTAAAGAAAAATTTTGAAATGGGTTTTCACTATGATAACGCGTTCTTATTTCGTGTAGCGCGCAATTTTTAATAATCGGTACAATCATAGGTGACAGCTGTAAAATTACAGTGTTGCCACTCGCACGGAAAAAAAATTACACGAAATTTAAATAGTGCACTATTATTGAGACACCCTATATAAAAAAGGAAAGACTAAACACATACGGAATTTACCAGGGGGCTGAAAAGTTTTGAGACTCAAGTGCCTTCAAGTGTCATTATTGTCTCGCGTTGCATATTACTAATTTACGAATACCCTCTTTAGTATAAATACAGTTTCATGTCATTAGCATAACTACGCTTTTAATGATTAATCCGTAAACTGGGTTCAAAACTTTTCAGCCGCCCTGGTACACCGGATGTAACACTCTTTAAGAGCGCTATTGTTGCTCAGATTTGCTATAGGGCTTAAAAAGCTTAGCGTCCCGGGGGGTGTAAAGTATCGAGCCTAGGGATGGGCCGCGGATGACTGAGACATGATGATGTTTACGGATTAATAACTAAAAGCACAATGATGTTAATGATATGAAACTCTGTAAGTATACAGGGTTATTGGTAAAACACCAGCAACCTCTTAAGGGGTCATTGTACTCATCATTATGAACAACTTTTACTATGGGACCAACCTGAAATCGCGAAAAAAAAAGTCAGCTGTTCAGTTCATTTATGTTCGCATAATTTGTCAAAATGTATTGAACAGCTGATTTTTTTTTTGCGATTTCAGATTTGGTCCCATAGTAAAAGTTGTTTATAATGTTGAGTACAATGACCCCCTAAGAGGTTGCTGGTGTTTTACCAATAACCCTGTATACTAAAGAGGGTATTCGCAAATTAGTAATTCGCAACGCGAGACAACAATGACCCTTGAAGGCACTTAGGCTCAAAACTTTTCAGCCCCCCTGGTACCACCACTGTGAAATATTGCGTTGATTCTTTGTTTGCTAACCAAAATAAATAAATACAAATAATCTCTATAAATATGCGATATACTAAGCTAGCTTTATATCTAATGACATGTTTTACTAGAAATAATATACCTAATAATGTAGTGTAGATAGAAGGATTACTTCTATCTACACTATATATACAAACAGTATAATTACCTGCGTGCTGTAATGACTGATAAGATTCCCGAATAGCTTGAGTTGTTCCAAACGCACCGCATTCTCGTATCTGTAACAAAAAAAAAAAATGGCTGTCGTGTAAAATCCTGTTTAACAGTTTTTCAAAGTCTGAACTTGATTAGACAATGTTTAAAATTATCTTTTGTGTAGGTAGGAAACAACGCTAGACGCGGTTGTATAAAGTGCCTAAGCCTGTGTTGGAAGACAGTTTTTAAGAGCTGCCAATGGCAACAAAATAACCAAACAAACGATGAGGGCGCCACTGCGCGCTCGGTACCTTCTTAACCCAATCAACATAAAACACACCATAATGGCGCCGATTCCCTTGTTCACAAACTAAACTAAATTTAAGTTCAGTGCATCTTTTTCTTTTTATTTCATTAACACATTATCTGCATAATTCTTAATGCAAACGCTTCTTTATGCTACACCCTTACCGACCCTTATTTTACGATGTTTTCGAAACAATAGAGATGCACAACGAACGCACAGGTGCGGCGCGCCGCACTCGAAGAAAGTTATGTAAATTGTATGGACGCGCATACGCGCCGTCAAGCACCTGGTGAACGTCCGAAAACGCGCATGTGCGTCTGCCGCGCCTAATATATTAAGAAAGGGTGACCATCATTACATACCGAGACTCCTCCACGTTAAGCCGTTGGTCCCGGCTGTCATTCGTGGATCTGTGATAGTCGTTTCGGGTCGTCAGAAGCCCGAAAGTCTGACGACCAGTCTTACCAAGGCCTATCGTTTTATTCAGTTACTGGGTTGTGGAGGTTAGATAAGCAGTTGCTCCATATAAAATACTGGTATTCAGCAGCATCCGGTTAGACTGGAAGCCGACCCCAACATAGTTGGGAAGGCTAGGCAGATTGATTTTTTCATTTTTGTCTATCGCTTTTCCTACCTGACAATGCAGTCAATAATAAAAACTGATAACAGATTACCAGAGTCCATACAGTGACTGATTAACTGTGATAAGAATCCGCAATGACGGCAACCGATCTAATTATATTAATGAAATAAATATTTTATCAAATTCTTTCAAGTTGATTTAATCTGAAGAGTTTCTGATTAATAAAATTATGTGGGTTAATATTACTAAATTAATTATCAACGGTAAGCTACCGGTAACTGGTATGTGTGTAGATTGTTAGTTGATACGTCAAACATGTGTTTATACTATAGGTGTAATTTAAATAACGCACAACTTCTTAAGGGGTCATTATACTGAATTATTATGAACAACTTTCACTATGGGACCAAACTTTTTTTTTTTTTTTGGCTGGGAAATCTAAAACCACCCCGTATTCTTTCAGTTGTGGAACACAACGCGCCGTCGGCCTCGTCCTTACCGGACGGCAAGCTACCCATAAGACTAAACCTGAAATCGCGAAAAATAAAATTTGTTGTTCCCTACATTTTGGCGAGTTATGCGAACATAAAGTATAACAGCTGATTTCGCGATTTCGGGTTCAGTCCTATAGTAAAAGTTGTTCATAATAATGAGTACAATGACCCCTTAAGCGGCCTCCGGAGCATGCGTAGTTCATACAAACGAAGTACCATAATAATTTGTATATCAAATATATTCTTAAGGTAGTGTGTATATTCCGATTGGATTAGGTACAGAATATCTAGGTTCCCAAATATTATATAAGAAGAAGAATATTATATAATATAAGAACACTGATTTAAACATGAGATATGAGAAAAATAAGTTTTCTATAGACATTTGAAATTCCTCATATCTCGTATTGTGTCCTTTCAATGTATATATTTGGGAACCTCGATATTCTGTAATCCAATCGGAATAAATACACACTACCTTAAGAATAATTTTTAGATTTGGTAATCCAGAGTTACGGATTTCACCAATGAAACTGAACGCGATCAGCACATCTAAACCGAGTTCAAGAGCGTGTCAGTGTCAATATTCCAAAGAAAATAATGACACTGACAGCTCTTAAACATGGTTATTAAAATGAAACAATCCATTGATTCCTGGTTTCTGAAAGACTATCAATTTAAAACGAGAAAGACAACAGTTTTTTTAGCAACTGATTTATACGTATGTTGACGTCCAATTACAACAACTACCTTATTATTTACCGAAACAAGGCCTGTCACAACGAATTCACCCCACCTGGGATTAAAATATGAATACTCTAAAACCCCTAATTAGAAGCAACTAACTTCATTCCAGAATTTAACCAAACAAACAAAGGTTATCTAATTTACTTACTATTCAAAGTAAAAATAAATAGTTAGTATAACATTATATAACAGTTGAACGAATATTCGTTCCAGATTCATCAGTTTATCACGGTTTGTTTTAAAAATAATTCAAAATCGATTTATACGCGGAAAAGAGTCACGATTATCGATTCACTGAGTTGTATTTTATACCCGATTTCGTTTATAATGCGTATTGAGAAAGTAACAACAATGGACGTAGACAAACTTTCTTTCTATTATCGTTGACGTTTGCAGATGTATTATGAGAAAAAAGAATTGGTCAGTCATTTACGTGTCGTCTAAAAAAAAAAAAGAATCATATCTAATATTATAAATTTAATGTTAAAATGAGTTTGTTTGTTACGTTTTCATGGTAAAAGGGCTGAACGGATTTACATGAAATTTGACACAAGGGTAGACCATGACATGGATTAGGACACAGGATACTTTTTATCCCGATAGTACGTTCCCGTGAGATAATTTCCTACAAGCACGCGGGCGAAGCCGCTGGCTAAAGCTACAGCTTAAACTCTTGTTCCTTTCATTTAGGACCGGTTTTTAGATCATAGGCAAGCTTAATCCATATCGCTGCTTTGCAATACCCGCACAAACCAAAATTTTGAAAATACTAGTTTATAACACAGCCAAATGCAAAATAGTCCTTATTTCATTGTCAGTAAGACTCACATTCATTTGGTTTGGCGGGTATTCATGCAAAGCAGCGATATGTTTCCATAGCATTAATGTTTTAGTTGTGAATCAGGTCACAATACAAATTCATTTGGCGAAGGCAATTAAGGCACATTTTTGCCTTTACCTCAATACCCCATTATATCGTAAATTCATAATATTATTATATTTGTTTGATATAATTACGCGTTTGTTTGTACCGCTTTGTTTTGATTAGCACAAGTGAGTCACACAGGAAATTATAATGTTGACATTAAGACCATGACCCGTGGCCGATTAAAATTATAATTAGGTGAGCAATTATTATTTAATTTTGTTAATTAGATATGGAATTTAACGCTTAGTTATAATTATAATTATAGGCGTCTACTGCTGACAAGGGATTTTCTTATAGAATCAACGACACCATACACAGTTGTAACAGAATATTGCTATAGGGAATTACCCTGCCAAAAAACAAATTGGTACTTTGTTATGTATTATCAGCAGAGATCGAAATAGGCACAGTATAAATACCTAAACTTCGAGGAAAGAAGTAACACCAGTGGATAATACCTCCTATAAAATCCCGGAATGATAATAGAAATAAACATGAGGATTAAATCTCGGGATTTAAGAAATTGTAAATTATTTATTATACTTTGAATAAATTCGTAACAAATTAAATAATAAATATTCGCAATTTCTAAATTCTGGGAATTTCCCGGGCAATAAGAAATTGCGAATTATTTCACTTTGAATACATTCGTAACAATTTAAATCTTTATACTAATAATAAAAAAATCGCAATTTCCGAAATCACAGATTTAATCGTCATGTTTATCATTCCGGGATTTTATTTTTATTTTATTTTATCCACTGGTGTTACTTCTTTCCTCGAAGTTTAGGAATTTATAGTCTATCTGTTCCGATCTATGATTATCAGCTATAGAGCAGGATACTGTGACTATTTCGACCGTCCCTATTAACAATGTCGGTCCTGCAGGGAGACTACTGTTTAGTCCCTACTGAACAGTGGTCTTTTTCGCAGAACTGACATTGTTAATATCGTAAAGATTCTTTTTTATCGTTAGGGCAAACTTTGAACTGCCCTCAGTTCAAAGTTTGTTTTGACAGTGAAGAATTTTTTTTGAAATGTAATTCGATTTATGTAAAAAAGTGAATATTGGTAAAAATGTGTATCCGACATTGTTCATTGGGACGGTGTTATTTTGCCTTAGTTGCGGACATGTCAGTTTTATTTTTTTTCTTTATAGATTTAACCTTAATAAACCATTCTGAAAAACCCCCGTTTTTATATTTCATTTTATATAAGAGATATAAATATTTTAGTGAAAGGTCACTGACCTTCTTGAAAAAGTTTTTCGTCTGTATTTCTTTAATGAAGCAAAATTTCAGTGTCTTGCAAACTATCACTTAATTGTTGGTTTAAAATGTATAAATTGTAAAAATTACAAGGCTCTAACGTAACAGGAACCGGAATGAAAAAATATTTTTTCAATTAACGAAAAAAAAAAATATATAAAATTAACTATTCGCGTTTTTTTTTTGTTTTCGTAATATACTTAAGTAAAGTACCTTCAACTGGAGAAAATTCTAAATATATATCTAGCGGGATCTCGGAGATATTGAGTTTCTAAGTTTTTATTAAATTTCTATGGAAATAGGGTTGTCACAAAAAAGTAAATATTTAAATTGATTAGTTCAATCGATTAAATCAATTTATGCTAAACATGTTGTAAACGCTTATTTATGACATTTCCTCGCTGTCGGATTCAATTATGATTTCGTCAGTCGTCAGCGTAATATTTTCTTCAAAACCTTCAGATTCTAAATTATTGTAGTGAACATTGTCTGTTGTTACGCATAGGAGTTGAAGCACTGATTTCGATAGGGGTAAAGGTTTTTTTATGTTTATTACGTGTACTAAGTGTTAATGAGGATATATATGGATCGGACGACTCTAATGCACGGTGAAACAAATCTAAAATTGTAGTTTTCCTGTCTAATTTCCGGGTATGATGTTGTCGATCATAGCGCCAGTATTTATTCCTTGACTCGCCTGCTTGCTCAGACAACATACCTACGGGTAACGGGCTGGCGTCTATGATTTGACGGCCATGAATTAATATTTTGTGCATCGTGACAGATATGTAAAACCAATTGTATTTTTCCACGTACTTTTTAGCTACTGATTTACAAAAGGCATCAAATTTTTCAGCATCTATTATTAAGCCACTCGACAGCACTACTAAAATAGTATGCAGATCATCCACCAACCATGTTTCTACGCCTAAGATATCTGCAAATGTTTTTCGATGTTGGTCTGATAGTGCTGTTCGTGCAGTGTTCCCATCATTGGTGGTCCCCGAATTTGGACGAACGACATCAACCAAAAGTGACAGTTTGTCTCTTATTGCAGTTTGTATATTTTTTTTGCGCTCCTCAACAATTGAGGCAGCCGGTGATTTTTTACTAACTCTCCACTTCATGACTGCTGGATCATTTTTGTACCCCAAGTGCAGTAAAAATTCAAAAATTCTAATCCAAGCATGTAAGGGACTTATTCCATGACATAAGGCTTCTGGATTTACGGGTTTGTTGATGACAACATCCAACTTATTAAACTCCGTTGCTGTAGCTCCACAACAAGCACAACGTAATTGCGAAGTGGTCCCCGTAATGACGTTAAATACTTTGCCATCTACAACAGTTAAATATAATTTGGGATCTGCAATTATAGTTTGACCTTTATCGGTTTCCGCATAAAGTGGTGCTAACTGATCTATTTCAGCCTGTATCCGATTTTTTTCTTCGATGATAAGTTCTTTTGTCTCATTATGATATTGAATCTTCAATGGACGACAAAACCTGTACGATTGTGGGCTTGGATTAGACCACAACACAAAGCCGTCATTAGTTTTTAATCGTAAAGGGATATACGTTGTTGTAAATAAACAATTTTCATTCTCGTTATCACCATCTAAAAACTTCTGTTTATAAAAAGCCTGTCCTGTACTACCATCAAACCCCCAAGAACCCTCAAATCTACAATATAAAATGTTATCTTGCTTTTGTTTGCAATATTCTGAAATGTTTTCGGTATTAAATTTTATGATTCGTCGGAATGTGTGTAGTAATAAGCTATGAACTGAGACACTTGCTTCTCTTTCAGTAATAACTATGTCTTCTTCAGGATAACACATTTGCTTTGCTATTTTTAATTTATAGTATGGAGGATAAGCTAAGAAACCTCTGTCTTTCAAATCTTTCTGTACGATACAGTAATCTTCCACAGTTAGTTTCCTATCAATTACTAAAGAAAGGGCTTCATCAGGGGTGTAGGGTTTGGGTTCAGCTTTCGCTTTAATGGATGATGCAATGTTTTTAGGACGAGTTGGACTTTTCAGGCACTCGTTGATAACGAATTCTAATCCTTGAGCAGAGCTTTTAATAAGTTTTTCTCCGTGAATTTCGTCTGTTACAATTTTCGACATCATTTTAATTATTTTTGACTGCGGCTGATCCTGAAGAGACTCCTCGAAACTCTTTCGAATATGACGCATTTGATGAGAGTTCATTTCATTCGCAGCAGATGGATTGTTATTCGATGTTCCGGGTATTGATTCGTCTTGGCGATTATTACATATATTAGAAGTTGATGGAGCTTCATGAGAAGTTCCAGGTATCGGTTCTGTAAACAACATATTGCTTACAGAGCCCATATCTGATGGTTCTGGTTCTTGAGGTCTTAAAAGATAATTGGAAGGAAAGGTTTTGTTTAATTCTATAGGACATTTTTTTATTCCGGTTGGTATTTTAATATCGAAAATTGTAGAAAGCCATTTATCATTCTTTTTACTGAAGCGTTTAAAATTTCTTTTGCTGCTAATATAAAGATTTTCACACTTAAAAATAAATTTGGAAATGTTGTCTCTAAGGTTTTTATTATTAACGTCAATATCGTCTGGAATACCTGTTGGGAACAATGCATTTAAAATAGTCATTGTCCGATCATTGGTTTCTAGGTCACCCGGTCTTTGTTTTGACCCATATTGTCGGGCCTTTTCAGCCAAAATATTATAAATTTGCAGTTTCGTTAGTATTTTCGGATCCGAATTCAGGCTTAAGTCGTCAGTAATCATTGCCACTCGCTGACCAACATGAAGGTTGGCGCCCTCATGCCCCCCTTGCATTAAGTCCTCTGGTCGGGGCCCAGACGGACATCCCCCAGCAGGACGGGTCAGTGCCTGCTGAGGCAAAACAGTGCCATGGGTCTTTGACGGCTCCATGACACCTCACCCCCGCTTCTCCAGATATTATGTAAAGGAATGTGGAAGAAAGGAAGGTTTTAGCATTTGCCTAACGAGGGCGCGGACCCCTACCCAATCCCACATAATACCTTTCATCGAAGATAGATCATAAACAAAAGTAATGATCAAATTCAACCGTAAATAATTTAATTTTGATTTTGAATTTTTGTACTATTTTTTCAGATAAACTTAAACTGTGTAAACTATGCACGCCACAATTTAAACCGACAGTTGTTAATACCTACCTGAGTCAAAAATAATGAATCACAATGAGTAATATTCGCATGAAGTACTCGTAAGTATCGCACACAGGTTTGAGTGACAACCCTAACCGACAATTTCAAAATTCAATATTTCCGAAATCCTGGGCCTGTTGCAACTGATTTTTTTTGTGGTGTTAGTTATTATAGTGGTTAATATTTAGGCTTAACAAAAAACGCGACCGTGAAGAGAATGGCCGAAAAAAAAAATACTAAATCATTAAAAAAAAAAATCTCACCTGTCTGAGCAAGATTTTTAAAGTTTTCAAGAAAAAAATGGTTCCGGTAGTGAATTTCTATCATACCTTAAAACATTTCGTGTAAAAATCAAAATAAAAAACGAGATATTGTGTTTCTATGGTTTTTAAGGATTTTTCTCGATTTTATTTATTTCTCTTAAACTACAGTAGTTAGAGCCGGCGGAGTTTTGTTAGGAAGTTTGTTTCATTTTAGGCTTTCCGAAATACACATAAAACGAGCATGTCCGAACTAAGGCAAAATAACACACTGTGGGACGGTCGATTTATATTTTGACATAATCTCTTACTTAATGTTTTTTTAATGAAATATCCTGCGTTTCATCTTACAAATAACTAAAATTGAAGTGTCGGTTCGTAATGTCAAAATAACAGCTTTTTACTAAATGCACGTGAAAGTATATACGGTACTTATAACAATTAAAAAAAATAATTAAAGCCCATGAAATTGTGAACAAAATCCGATTCAAACACGCAAGTATTGACATCCACGCGGGCGAAGCCGCGTGCAATAGCAAGTTTAACACATTATCTGCTTAATTCTTTAAGCAAACGCTTCTTTATGCTACACCCTTACCGACCCTTTTTTTACGATGTTTTCGAAACAATAGAGATGCACAACGAACGCACAGGTGCGGCGCGCCGCACTCGAAGAAAGTTATGTAAATTGTATTGACGCGCATACGCGCCGTCAAGCACCTAGTGAACGTCCTAAAACGCGCATGTGCGTCTGCCGCGCCTAATGTATTAAAATAATATTTAAAAAGAGTTCAAATTGCCTGTTTGTAAGAGGTAATCTCTGGAAGTACTGATCCGATTACAAAAACTGTTTCACTGACAGAAAGAAAGCTACACTATTCTGCCGTCATAAGGAAAAAAGACGTATCTGACCTTTTTGCCGAGTGCCATAGGATGTGTTTTATGGTCCATCGTAGACTTTGTCTCTGTCACCTTAGACCTAGACTATAGTCAAAAGCAAACCCATCTCAAATAATAAAAAATTAAAAAAAAACTATTTCTAACCATTTATTTTACTTTTGACATAAGCAAAGCACGCCTAAGAAGTTCCTTATTTATTGACAGGCGAAAAATGCAAATTCTTCATGGACGCTATGAAGTTACTATTTATTGACAGGCATCCATAGACCATAGGCGAAAAAATGCAAATATTTCATGAACGTTAAAGTAAAAAAAGTTGAAAAGATTTATAGTTGACTTCCACGCAGACGGAAGTCGCGGAAAGAAGATAAGTACCTAGTAGAAAATAATGAAGAGATTGTGTAGGAAGAGATTATGTAGTGTTAAAGTAGAAAATAAATAAATTTTAATTAGTCCGCGAAAGCACCAAAGCGAACTTTCAACTTTATTTCAACATAAGCAATGTTGATATTTGTTTAGCAGTAAACCACGCTGCACTGCGATTCACCCAGTTCCTTAGTCTCTACACTCGCTAGCAACCAAAATGACTCAACCCCATACTGCCCAATCAATCCGACTAGCCTTTTCCCAACTATGTTGGGGACGGCTTCCCGTCTAACCGGATGCAGGTGAATACCAGCCACAACCCAGTAACTGGGTAATACGATACCGCTTGGTAAGACTGGTTGTCAGACTTTCAGGCTTCCGACGACCCGTATCGACTGTCAAAGATCAATGAATGACAGCCGGGACCAACGGCTTAACGTGCTTACCGCAGCACGGAGGAGTCTTGGTATGTAAAGATGGTCACCCCATCCATGGACCAACAAGTCAAGCGTAGCTTAACCTGATGGATCGACCCGTGCGGCTGTTATTACTTAGCCACGAGCTCCTTAACCACATACTACCGGTGCATACAAAGTTGTTTTTGTTTTCTTTCTTAAAAAAGTTCTTATTCCATTTATGAAAAAGTTTTTTTATTAAAGCCTGACATTTCAGCTTTAAGATGGTACCATAAGTATTAAAATCAGTTCAGTTAATTTCGAGTGGACTGTCTAATGTAATTTTGACGTTCGAAAAGTGCCGAATCTCAGCCTAGTTTGAATAAATGACTTTTGATTTTGAATGCATGATTAGGAGCTGAGTCGATTCGGTTGCTCGCCAGTGTATTAGTTTTATCATAAGCTAAAGAATACTTAGGTATGTTACTTTATACAGTAGCCTAACATTTGAACGTGCGTATGCGTTGTTCATTGTAACAAGTGTGTCTTTAATTGTAGTTAATGACATACTTGCACCAAATCGTACAATCAGCTTTGTTTCGCGTTATTCTACTCATTATCAGGAGATAATGAACAGCAAATAATTTACACAGATAATGCAATTTTTTTACATTTAAAATGTTATGCTTTGTTGGCTGCACATCTCATTTAGACATTTTAAGATCATTCGGCTCCTAAAAGTAAGCGCTGTTATTAAGAAATATTTAAGACGCTGCCAAAATGTCTCAAGTAGCGCCAGGTGCTTACGAAACTGACAAGTGGCCTTCAAAGTGGCATTATAAGCGAGCGAAGTATTTAAAAATTATTTATATCCTTTCAATACTGCTAGGATATAGGTAGGTACATACACCGATCAGCCCGAATAAAATAAAATCAAATCTGTAAAATTGTGGCACCCTATGTTATATTTCTTTATTGATCTCATCATCTGCCTAGCCGTTTCCCAAGCCGTTTAAAAAGAAATCAGCTGACGAATATTTTGACGAATTATGCGAACATAAATGTACTGAACAGCTGATTTTTTTCGCGATTTCAGGTTTGGTCCCATAGTAAAAGTTGTTCATAATGATGAGTACAATGACCCCTTAAGAGGTTGTTGGTGTTTTACCAATAACCCTGTATAGAAAAAAAAAAACGATAATATGGTAGCTACTTACTTGCCAGTACAAATAGCCCATTCATATAGCTTATCCAGCAGGTTTTCACTGAGCAGATACTCGAGACAGGCGGCCGGACTGGTGGTAGTGTTGATCTCCCTCGCTTTAGCTTCCAGAACTAGCAGGGTAGCTAGCTGTTCCAGGTGGTTCACTACGCCCAGGACATCATCGTGGAGGTGGTTCGGCTGAAGATTTGGATGTTATAGTCAGGTGTAGTAACTTTTAAAATGGAAGTTTATTATTGACCAGGAATGCCTCAAATCTAAAAAATAATTTAAATGCACTGACAGACAACGCACAGCCTAAGCCGTTAGATTTAGAAGCCTGAAATTTTGCTCAAGAGTTCCTTATACCACAGATTAATACAGATGGGACACTTCGCAAAATCATTTAAACAAAAAGCGACTTTTGCTACGACACAATAAAGTGCAATTCAGGTCGCACAGCGCTCATTACCTACAGTTATATTCAACTAGTTGCCTCATAGTTTGCCTAGTTGCTTCATTTAGTTGCCTCTCTTTCTAACGCGTAACGCATACCTTCTGACCGCGGCCGTCCTACTGAATTGGCCCAGTGAGATAGGCCCGCCACGTACTTGTAGCTTCATACCTAAACTGCGGAGTGTCCTATCTGTATTATTAAAAAAAAAGTAGTATATGTAGTATATCAGTTATCTGGTTTCCATAGTACAAGCTCTGCTTAGTTTGGGATCAGATGACCGTGTGTGGAATGTCCCAGGATATTATTATTATTATATAATCTGTGCTTATACGTATAACAAAAGTGAGCACTAAGCCTGTCCGCAAACGACCAATTTTCTACCGATTTATGTCATCTCCCTTTTGCACTCATATAAATAGAAAGGGGCATCCAAGAAAATTGGTCACCGATTATCGGACGTGGGCGGGCAGCCTAAGGATTTTTGAAAATTCAACCCTCTAAAGCGGTTTAATAGGAGATGAATCTGTATGGAAGTTCGTCATTTTTGCCGTTGAGATCTACCATTGGGCGAATAAGTTATGGCGTACTCCATAACTTAGGAAGGCATTCCTACATGGAAAATAGCTCGAAATTAGAAAGTGAGTTTGTCTGTTTCTTACCTACGATTTTGCGGCAAAACTTCTAACTCTATTTTGATGGATTTTGACAGACAGAAAGCTAACTTGATTTTTTGAGAAAGACAGCCCAGATTTTACCTTGGCAAATAACTTTGAAGAAATCTAATCTAGTACGTACAACAATAAAAATATGAAATATAATAAAGCTGATTTCAGTGAGAAAGCAGCTCCTTGAAGTTAATTTTGAACCTTACTAACCTGCGATTTAAGTATAATATCGTGCGCCTGCTGCCAGTGTTTGCAGAAGGAACTATAGCACGCCTGTGGTTCGTAGTCATGCCGAGGGTCGAGCGACCTCGACAGCTGTCGGGCGAACGAGAGGCCCGTCGTACGAAGCCAACTCATGGTTGCGGATTATATTGGCTGGGACATCTGTAACAAATGTTGGTAATAAGTTGAGTCTTTTGTTCGTTTAAAAAAAAAAAAACAGCAGGGGTATCTGTAATGCGGTCCATAGATGGTCAAAATTGTTTGAAAAGCACGTGAATTTTTCTTGCTTGTCAAGCAATTTTGACCGCCTAGAACGAAGCTTGATATGCTTGACAAGCAAACTACGTGCTTGCTGAAAAATTACATTTTTGCATTGCTTGTCAAGCACGTAAATACTAGTCAAACAATTGTGGCCGTCCAGGGACCGCATAACAAATATTAGTAGTAGAATTGGTCTTAAGGTGATGTTGGCTTGTCTGTCACAGCTACTGCTTAGAATATATTTTAGTGAAGTAGTTGGATTTGCGAGGTCTAGTGTATCATTCCTAGGTGTGACCACTGCTATTGATCAGGAATTAGTTTGAATTTCTTCCCTGTAAATGGTAGCTTGTTTGTCAGTACCTATACATTTATAACAAGTTAAAAGTTAAATTTAAAAACCTCCGAGACATATATACCCTATTTTTTTTGTCATCTATCTTTTTTTTTTTTTTTATTTGTGATGGGTTTGCTCTTGACTCTAGTCTAGGTCATAGGTGACAGAGACAAAGTCGACGATGGAGTGAGCTTACCCAGAAGAAGCCTGTTCACTCTCACTTTGAAGAGATTAGGGTTGTATACGTTCGGAAACACAGACGCAGGAAGTGAGTTCCACTCTTTTGCTGTGCGCATTATAAAAGACATTTGGAAGCGCTTAGTGCGAATTGGTGGAATAGCAACCAGGTAGGGATGATAACTGGCAGTGCGTCTAGATGTCCGGTGGTAGAAGGGGGCCGGTGGAATGAGGTCGTGGAGTTCTCGGGCACACTCTCCGAAGTACAATCTGTAGAAGACCGACAAGCAGGCAACCTTGCGGCGATGAGCCAAGCAATGAAGCTTGGCATCCACCAGTTTTACGTCGCCAATGAGCCTCTTAGCTCTGCGTTCCACCGAGTCAAGCGCGGCTAGTTGGTACTTAGCTGATCCATCCCAAAGGTGACTGCAATACTCCATGCAGGATCGGACTTGCGCTTTGTAAAGGGTTAAAAGCTGTCCAGGCGTAAAGTATCGCTTCACCCTATTTAGGATGCCCAGTTTCTTGGCCGCAGTTTGGGCCTTGTACTCGATGGTGGCGCCGAAGTTGAGACCAGATGTCAACTCCATGCCTAGGAGCTCAAGTCGATCAGTTACAGGAACAGATGTACCCCGAAAAGTAGGAGTTTGGGCGAAACGACTCTTTTTAGCGGTAAAAAGACACGCCTGCGTTTTGGTGGCGTTAAAAGAGACCATCTATAACATAACCTATTCATTGAGACCATAATATCGAGGAGTCCAAACACCTCTGCTGTAAGTTGATAAGGAATTTGGGTATCCTGCAAATTCCAGATAATGCTGCAGAATCAGTTCAAGGTTAAGCACTATGCTATTCTAATATCATTGAAGTAACAGAATACCAAATTTTGACTCGATCAACCTGTGGAAGATGCTCACATCCATTCATCAACTGGACTGGTCCTCTCAATCTGTGTGGTTCTTTCCTCAAAAGACCATTTCAGACACCAATCTACATGATCTTTCCATGAACTGACCAAGATTATGTCTGGACTTTATAAAAGACTGTGACCTCTGAGTTTGTTTCGGCCTTTCTTCTCAGAGCAGTAAGATAGGAAAAGCCGACCACATCTAGTTTAAAAAAAAAAAAACATGATTGACTTGTAAGTGTTTGTACAAACCTACTTACAGAAATAAAATCATTTATCATTTACACACGTTTAGTGATAGGTAATTTTCGGAAATTTTTCAAAGCTTGGAAATTTTTCCGTTTATTTTTCCGAAAAATAAAAATATGGAAAAATAATGAAAAACTATTGTTTACTGTAAAATGTTGACTACAGGAATTAAAATAACATATGAATTAAAGGGTTTTATTTATACTGAACATATTTACTGACTGACTGATTGATTGAATAAAATGACTGACCGACTGACATATCAACGCACAGCCGAAACTACTGGGTCTAGGAACGTGAAATTTTATTAAAAGCACTAAGATGGGGTTTTTGGAAATTCAATCTTAAAGGGGGTCAAAAGGGGGGTTTTTGTTTGTATAAAAAATCTTATTCCTCGAGTTGAACTTGAAACTCGGCATATTTATGTGAATTATGAACTTTTTCATTTTTGTTTTTCTGAACTACCCCCGCTAAAGGGGAATTAGGGGTGTCAAAGTTTGTATTGAAGAATTTTAACGCGCAGACCGATTAACTCTAAACTCACTATTTATACAAAAGACTAAAAATAAAGAATACTTGTATCAGTTTTTCGAAAATATGGGGTATATTTTCGAAAAACTCTGATAGGTAGGTAGGTAGTTTCTTTATTTTTTACGGGGTGAAAATGGGCAGTCAATTTTGCAGGGGAGGATTTTACTGCGTGGCTTGATTAACTCGAAAATTTGTATAAATAATCTTTAACAAGTTTTGGAAACATCTTAAACGATTTTTCAAAATTCCACCCTTGTGAGGGTGAAACGTGGGGATACAGTTTATTTGAAAAATCTTATTCATTTATTCTATAAACTTAAAAATTGGCCCGAATACTAATTTTTCTACTTAAATGATAAAGATCGTATACATGAATTTTCGAAAACAACATTTACAAGGGGTTGAAGCCTTTTTGGAAAATTTTCAAAGGGTGGAAATTTTTCGGTTTTAAAAATATTGTTTACTGTAAAATTTTGTTGTGTAAAAGTTTACGGAACCCTTCTTTTTGTGCGTGGTCCGTCACGCAATTGGCCGGTTCGTATTAAATACAAGCACGTGTTTATTCAAATTCACAACAGCACTTGAAAAGATGTTAGTGGCACTGGTCAACAACATTGAACTATGCATCCTCCTTTATAATCTGGCATGCATACTGATTATCAAAAGTGGTACAAACTGTACCAGTTGCATTTTTGAGTTCAAGCAAGAGTTTCGGCTATATTGCGGCGGAGTTAGCAGTGTGTATGCTGCTTTAGGAGAGTTTATTATTTACTGTATGCATAGATACACCTTAGCAATAGTATAGTGTAGGTCTAAGGCGCGTGCTATTGCATTGTTCAGCGGAGATTGTAGATCTAATTTATGTACAGATGACAGCATATCAAGCTACTATAATCTGTCAGATTTCTTTAATAGATTTTCGACTTTATTGCTAAAGCATTAGGTCCAAAGTTGATTGGGAAAATCTGACAGTTTCGGGTAGGTTGACCTGCTGGCGTCTGTACTTCCCGTCACAGGCGCCGTTTTATCGTGTAAACATAGCTTTATACTGGACGTAGACTAGATTAGTTTCTGCTGTCATGTAATAATACGCTTTATTTTTAGCTTCATAAAGTGCAAAGATGCACAAGCAGGACGTAGACATTAAAAGGCTCCTCGGTCGCGTTCGTGCAGGCTCGTTTCCACTTTAAGACACTGATTATAAAGTTTATTGTTCAATGTCGTCAGAAACTCATTTGCTTTGCAGTCTTTTCGGTCTTCACTGAGCCATATGTGTAACTACTATGTGCCGTAGATGCTTAGTGTAGTGTGGTAGTAAGTGAATGCCATTTGATTGACCATCCTTATTTGTTCTCAAGGGCAAATTGGTGTCTATTTACTATGTTGTGCATACTAAATCCTCTATGGGCGAGACAGCAATCAATAAGCTATTTAACAACGTTTAAGCCAGCTAAACTATTATTTTTTGCGATTACGATGTTTGTCCCATGGAAAAAAGTAGTTCAGTTTGATGATCTGAACCCATTCTGTACCATACCATTAAATTTGACCACACGTTTCGGATACACCCTGTATACTACTAAGAAACAGTTCACGCATTTCATGTCATTTTACTTAAAATTCCTTTTTTTAACAACATATTATTTTCCAGCCAAAATGTCGAAATTAGCTCTCACGTCCAATTTACTTTTTTCGTTCTGAGGTACTTGCCTTTACACCACTTCAGGTCCTCAGAGCCCATAAAAATTACCCTTTTAAATTTATTTTTAAGTTCAATTTTAAAAGCTTTGTTAATCCTAAATAAATAAAAAAAACCAATGGCTCATTGCTTTTTTATTTTACCTACATAATTGTTTTAACGTTCATGTATAATACTAGGTATTTTTCTTTTATGTCCACGAAGTAATAACTCATTATGTTTGAAAAGTGTAGTGACCCTCATGTGGGTCACGGACAGTGAACGTGTTAAGAAAAACTTCAAGTGAGTGCTTACAAAAACTCCACATTGAAGAGGCGACTATGAATATGTTATTTTTGTAGAAAAGACGCGACATCACGCTGAATTTCGCTATTTTCTGTTCATAATAATATGGTGTCTACTAGACGACCTGTCCATTAACATACATGCAGTGGTTATTTATAATGTAGGTATGTATGACACATATATACAATATGTAACAATAACCCTGTCCTTTTAACACGTTATTGTAGGTACTCATGATAACAAACAACTTTTAGTATAGGACCAAACCGGAATTCGCGAAAAAAAGTCTGCTGTCCCATACATTCATGTTCGCATAACTTGTCAAAATGTATAGGGAGCAGCTGATTTTTTTCAAGTGCATCAGCAATATTTCTTTTTCAAAAATTGTTTTTTTTTTTCTATGTCAATCGGTAATTTCATAGGTAAAGACCTAATATTTTATGCCAAATTGACAATAAACAGAAAACCAGCACCCAACAGTTCTGAAATAGGAAAGAAAGACAACTTTTTTTTAGTTCATGAAAAACGACACAAAAAAAAAGTGAAATGCTTTACAAGTAATAGGTTGGGGAAAAAGTTTCTTCGCATTTTTTAAGAAAATTCAAAACATTTTTTAATATAGTTTATTTGCATTTAACTAAAGTATGTAGGTACCATTTTGTTCGATAACTTTTTGCCATCTTGTAGGTAGGGACATGATCCCATTGCTATAGAAATTTTGGGACTACTGGTCAAAATACCGCGACAAGTGGTTTTGGCAGTCCTCTAGTGATGTTAACCTGACACTGCCTAAAGAATTCTGAAGAGACCGAAACAGGTGGAAATCTGAAGGTCAGGACTATACGGCGGATGCATTAACACCTCCCAGCCAAACTCTCTTAATTTTTGCTGAGTGGCTAAAGATGTGTGAGGTCTAGCGTTATCATGATGAAAAACCACATCCCTTCTGTTGATTAATTCCGGCCGCTTTCTCGCAACTTCTTGCTTTAATCTCATCAGTTGTTCGCAGTAGAGTTCAGAATCGATGGTCCTGCCTGGTGGTAACAGCTCATAATGAATAATGCCCTTCCAATCCCACCACACACACACAGCATCACCTTGGTGCGAGTTAACCCGGGTTTCGCCACAGTCTGTGAAGCCTGACCGGCCTTTGACCACGACCTTTTTCACACGTTCTTGTCATACGTGATCCACTTTTCATCACCAGTTATCAGCTTCTTCAAAAATGGTTCGGTTTCATTACGTCGTAATAAAGAATCACAAATGAGTACACGGTTCATTAGGTTTCTTTCAGTGAGCTCGTGAGGTACCCAAATGTCGAGCTTTTTTGTGTACCCAGTTTTTTTCAAATGCGCCAAAACTGTTTTGTGGTCAATTTCCAGTTCTTCAGCTACGTCGTAACTACTGATATGCCGATCTTGCTCCACTTTTTCAAAAATGGCATCCATTTTATCCGTAATAGGGCGACCAGAGCGACGTGCATCTTTGACATCAAAATTTCCGGATTGAAAACGCTTAAACCAAATTTGTGCTACTCTCACAGACACTACACTACGTCCATAAACATCGCAAATTTTTTTCGCGGCTTGCGTTGCATTTTTACCTTTTTTGTAGTAAAATTTTAAAATGTATCGAATATCTTCATTAAGGCCTATTCAAACCTGAGCGGTATTCGCTAGCGTCTGCGGTAGAGAAAACCGAGTGGGTATGCGGTAATATTACTGTTCATTCATCTGTACCGCTCTTGCCGCGAAACATAATACTAAATACCTAAGCGAAACCCGCGCGGTATGTACCTCTACCCATAGCGGCAGCGAATACCGCTTAGGTTTGAATAGGCCTTTAGATTCACTCATCTTGACGGTACGAAAAACAAATGAAAATCACACATTTTCCTAATTTGAATTTGGAATTATGTTCTTTAAAATTTAAACTTTCAATGATACCAAAACCAGCCAGATACAAATAGTATAGCCAAAGAGATTTTATTACAAGTTCATACATACTATAATGCGAAAAGACTTTTTCCCCAACCTAATAAATCGACCGTCCCAATGAACAATGTCGGATATACATTTTTACCAATATTCACTTTTTTACATAAATCGAATTACAATTACATACATCATACTATAATGCGAAAAGACTTTTTCCCCAACCTAATATAAGTACTCCTAGTGTGCATAATCATGTTTCATATTAAATTAATCATCAATATCAACATAGAAATTATGATTCTGCATAAAATTCTATCCACCATAATACCATAGACAGTTACAAAATACTTTTTCCTATAACAACTTTCACACAATAACAAATACCCATCATAGCAGTTGTATGGTGTGAACTGTGCGTATACCTGTGTGTGAATTCATTCATGAACAATGTGCGCTGTCAGCGAAACTATGCCTAATTACAATTTGTTTAGATTCTTGTAATTTGAATGGAGATGAAATAGCAAAGTGATGCAATGTGAATAATGTAATTTAACGAAGTTGGATTATTTTTTTTTTGTATTCAAAAACATGATAATCACTAATCTGCATGGTCCTCACAGCTGACCTAGATGTCAGGACTTTAAAAGGGACTGAGATCTCAGAGTTTGTTACAGTAATTCCTTTCAGAGTTGTCGGATGGGAAACATCCTCTTCATCTATTTTTAAAATAATATCACTACATATTATAAAACAAAGTTAGCCCGCCGCGTCTGTCTGTCTGAACGCGATAAACTCAAAAACTACTGAACAGATTTTTACACGGTTTTCACCAATGGACGGAGTGATTCATTCATTAGGAAAGTTTAGGTGTATAATTCATTAAGGTTGTGTGTAAATTGGCTAAAATATGACAATGACTGTTGAAGATGTCGGAAAAAATCACCGTGGTCGGCATGACTTTTTATGTAGGAGCTTTACTGGCGGCGCCGTGGAAACCATAGAGTATATGAAAACAATGTACACTCACAGGCACAATTAACCGCCCACCTATATCTTTCGTCACTCTGTTTATTTACGGTAAAACTATGGCTTATACACTGTTTTATTTTTTGACAAGTGTGTACTTTAGCGATAAATTAAACACTTATAGCGCTACGTTGCTGTGGGAGGAGCTGTAGGGTGGGAGCAGCTGTGGGGCGCGAGCTGGACAAAAAGCTCTCAAATTTCTTTCTATCAGTCTTCTTCTAATCGTACGTTCGCTCACACTGACATTTCTCACCACAAAAAGCCGCGTACGAGCTTTAGTAGCGGTGCAAAAGCGATTTCTCAACATGTTGCTGACAACGAAGCGGTCATCTCGGGTTGAAGTGCATCGATGTCAGCCTTGACCTGGCCTCCGGGTGTATGAACCAGTCTCCCGAAACCGTCTGATGGCATCCCGTACCGTGGTTCGAATGTACGAGTGATGCGACGTTGGCTGTACCCAGCGTCAGCTAAAGCCACTGCCATAGTAATGTCAAACAACGACTAAATTCCAAAAACGCTTCGGTAATACAATTTTACATAACGAAATCTTACTAATATTATATATGCGAAAATTTTTGAGGACGGATGGATTTCGTTACTCTTTTACGCAAAACTACTGAACGGCTTTTGATGAAATTTGGCACAAAGATAGTTTATAACCTAGATTAACACATAGTGTTAACGCACACGTTAACACCTCCAAGACACACATGCGTCATCAAGCAGAGGGGAGCGGGCGGCGTGGTAGCAGCAGCGGCTCGACGACGGCTCGCGCGCCCTCGACAGGACACTCCTTTTAACACCGCGACCACGATCGCATCGATTTCAATCATTAAATTTTGACCTGTAAAATACCTAATATTATAACCTAGAAATACAGTCCGCTTTTTATTCCACCTGGGCCTATCTACATAGGATACTTTTTATTTCTATATTCCTAGGTTTCGAAACTTACGCGGGTGGAACCGCGAGGCGCTGCTAGTAAGGATATAAATGTTTAGTTTATTGCTAAAGTACCCAGTTGAAAAAAATAAATTAAACAGGATGACGAAAAATGTAGGTGGGCGGTTAATTGTGCCTGTGAGTGTATTACAGAATGAATAAATACATTATTTACCTGGATTAACACTTAAGGTACAATCCCAGTAGTAAATTCCCGCGGGATATTTTCTGACATCCACGCGGACGAGCTGCAGGCAAAAGCTAGTTTGATATATAAAAGAGTTTGTTAAAACCAATTAACAAAATAAACATAATTCATCAATATCATGTTGGACTAACTCCCAGTTTCCGAAACCAATCACAGCAGTTAAATAAGTTAATTAAGAGGGCCCTTCCCGGCCGCGTTTATCGTCAACGCGAGCAGGGTCGAAAAGCTTGTTGCATCCTGCGCAACGCCCGTTGACTAACAAACGAGAACGCGATAACATTGAACGAAAAATAGTGTGCGGAAATTCTATGAAACTCGTTCCAGGAAATACGTGTTTTTTATCAAGCCTTACAAGTTTGTGAAATAAATGTTTGTCATTTAGAATCTCCATTACATGTGCGAGGTTTCTATCGAAGTTTACTTTTACAATTTATGAGTACATTATGAACAGTCCAAGTTCAGGTAAAAATTGTGCAAAAATGCAGAATTTCGGAGGCTTATACTGAATTTGTTTCTCAAAATTTTTATTCTTCGCTTTGATAGAAACCTAGATATAGTGCACAAAATACCTATTAGTTCAAAAATTTCTAAGAAAGATATGTTAAAACGTTATAAACATGTAAGAGTGTTTGTATGAAAAGTATGATGGGTTGGCCCCTCTTAATAGTACCCATACCCACTATAATACTAGCCTATTACTGTCCAACTGCAGGGCAAAGGCATCTTCTCATATAAAAAGCACGAGCATTGATCACCATGCTTGATTGAGACGGGTTGGCTGGTCACAGAAGCACTCTTTGAATAGTTGATAGTGACATACTAACAGTTCTCACTGTATAACACTGACTGTGCCCATCTTCAAGCATTGTTAGAATTCTGGTACACTCTTTAGGGGTTAGTGGCATTTTTTTAATTGAATTTGATTAGAATAATGAATTTCTGCACAAGAAATGCTGTGTAAAAAATTGCATATTTGATACCATGTACACTTTTCGAAATCTAGTAAAAACTAATACTATTAGTTAACCATTAAAGTGGGAACCTGCATTGATTAACTTTGATTCACTCTCGGAAGCACAATCACTATGAATCATGTATGATTTACCAGGTAGGGAACCTGTTAAGACAATGAACATACACATATCGCACACCTAGATAAAGGGTGACACAACTCAAAATAATCCAAAATCGAGTTAATGCGATTATCGGACTCTGCGTCGTAAACTACATTGACTGATTAACTCCAAAGACAACTGTGTACAAATCTCCAATATTGAATTACAACATCATACAACAATATTTTAAATTGATCAAATAGAAAACGAGTAAAATGGTTTTTGCTGTTCCTGAAAAAAGAGGTACCTATTTTGAGTTGTGCTACCTTTGATCTAGGTGTGAGATATACTCACTCCATCGTCGAATTTGTTGAATTCGTTGAATTTGTCTCTATCACCTCTGACCTAGACTAGAGTGAAAAGTAAACCCATCTCAAATAAAAAAAATAAAAAAAAAACATATTTATATACATTGCTTGAAAGAGATGTTTTTCAAGGACACTGAATGAGACAATAGATATTGATATGACGTCTATGGCTAATGAATAAAATAGAGAGTAATAGACAGTTACACATAAGTGTTTATACCAAACTAGCTTTTGCCATTGAGAAACTTCTTGTTCCCCTGACCCACCCCGTTGCATTGCATATTCTGCCCATGCTATAACTTTGTTTTTGCTTCGCATTCTTTCTGACTTTTCTTTTAGCTCGGCACCTAAGGGTCATAGCGTGATGTTAAGTAGTCTTCCTCAAGAATTGGGCTATGAAATGCAAAAAGAATTTTTCAAATCCAAATAGTAGTTTTAGGGATTAGCAGATTTAAACAAACAAACTCTTCAGCGTTATTTATATTTTAGTAATATAGATATCAACTTTATAATCAATCACAACACCAACAAGGTCACATACATATTGAAAAACTCATTATTTAAACATAGCATATCAATCATGTAATTTAACAACATTGTAGGGATTTGACCATGAGTAATACTTTTGGATTGGCATCTTTAACAGCTGTTCAATTAGGTAAATAATTGTTGGCTTTAGAATATTGAATGTCTGTTATTGTCAACATTAGAAACGGTTTTATCTTCTTCTATAAAAAGGCCTTAACCTAGTGACTAAGTAAAACTTAATGACTCAATCAATCTATCTGTAAGAGGAAAATCTTGGTCAATATTATTATCTTTGTAGAAGTTCTTTAATTTTAATCAATGCATTAAAGTAGGTACCTAGGAAGTGCAAAGCTACTGACGACACAAGGGAACAGGCTAAGGCGCTAAGTGTTCAGACTATACATCTATGTAGCAAGTTATAGAAGGAACCTTGACATTCGACTTATTACTAATCCACTATTAGCTAATACTACGAAATAATGTCGTAGTAAGTTTACTAACACCTATTACCACTAACATAGGAAATAACATAAATATACTCACGGCAAGGAAGATTCTCGAGTTGAAAATAGATGCTTTATGCCGCAAAATAAACCACAAAAGTTACATGATACGCAGTTCACTTCAGAGAATAACTCGATACCCACTCGAGAGGCTTTTCGATAACACTTGTACACTTAATATGTTGTATTTATGACTGTCATTGCCTTTTCCAATATTGTTTAACTCAATAGCTGCAAATTGTGATAAAAAATTAAAATCGCAGAAAAAAGAATGCAATCATTGCAATCCGCAAAGACAACCATGCATGAAATCCACAGAACACTATTCACTATTCATGAATGACAAGTAGTGATGCTCCACTGCTACACTGCAGACTACAGATTATACCAATAGTCTGTTCGTAATTTTAGTCGATTCTAATAATGATTAGTGCGTTAAAAAATAAAACAGCATTCAATCGCTGAGGAATGATTTTTAAGGTGGATTCGCAATGGTAGCCCACCTAATTAAAATTTTCTTGCGTTTTTTGCAATTTGCCGTGGTTCGGTCTATTTCGCGAAATCAGACCAAACCACCCCAAACTTAGGCAGACGTATTGATGATTCCTAAGGTTCTAATCATGTAAATATTAGGTTGGGGAAAAAGTCTTTTCGCATTATAGTATGTATGAACTTGTAATTAAATCTTTGGCTATACTATTTGTATCTGGCTGGTTTTGGTATCATTGAAAGTTTAAATTTTAAAGAACATAATTCCAAATTCAAATTAGGAAAATGTGTGATTTTCATTTGTTTTTCGTACCGTCAAGATGAGTGAATCTAATGAAGAAATTCGATACATTTTAAAATTTTATGGACCTAGTGTAGTGTCTGTGAGAGTAGCACAAATTTGGTTTAAGCGTTTTCAATCCGGAAATTTTGATGTCAAAGATGCACGTCGCTCTGGTCGCCCTATTACGGATAAAATGGACGTCATTTTTGAAAAAGTGGAGCAAGATCGGCATATCAGTAGTTACGACGTAGCTGAAGAACTGGAAATTGACCACTAAACAGTTTTGGCGCATTTGAAAAAAACTGGGTACACAAAAAAGCTCGACATTTGGGTACCTCACGAGCTCACTGAAAGAAACCTAATGAACCGTGTACTCATTTGTGATTCTTTATTACGACGTAATGAAACCGAACCATTTTTGAAGAAGCTGATAACTGGTGATGAAAAGTGGATCACGTATGACAAGAACGTGCGAAAAAGGTCGTGGTCAAAGGCCGGTCAGGCTTCACAGACTGTGGCGAAACCCGGGTTAACTCGCAACAAGGTGATGCTGTGTGTGTGGTGGGATTGGAAGGGCATTATTCATTATGAGCTGTTACCACCAGGCAGGACCATCGATTCTGAACTCTATTGCGAACAACTGATGAGATTAAAGCAAGAAGTTGAGAGAAAGCGGCCGGAATTAATCAACAGAAGGGGTGTGGTTTTTCATCATGATAACGCTAGACCTCACACATCTTTAGCCACTCAGCAAAAATTAAGAGAGTTTGGCTGGGAGGTGTTAATGCATCCGCCGTATAGTCCTGACCTTGCACCTTCAGATTTTCACCTATTTCGGTCTCTTCAGAATTCTTTAGGCAGTGTCAGGTTAACATCACGAGAGGACTGCCAAAACCACTTGTCGCGGTATTTTGACCAGAAGTCCCAAAATGTCTATAGCAATGGGATCATGTCCCTACCTACAAGATGGCAAAAAGTTATCGAACAAAATGGTACCTACATACTTTAGTTAAATGTAAATAAACTATAATAAAAAATGTTTTGAATTTTCTTAAAAAATGCGAAGAAACTTTTCCCCAACCTTATTACATATTAATTTTAATGTTGCGAATCATAATTTTGTGGTGAACCTTTTTACCACTTTATTCTTCTGTGACCATAGATACTTCTATCATTGTTGTTGTAGGAATGTATTGTCATAGGCATGTTTATAGTCTAATGTGAATAGTCCCGGGAAATCCCGGAACCGAAAGTACCGGGAAATCCCGGAAATTTGCGTTGTTTTTGGAACCAGAATTCTCAAAACCAAATCCCGGTTCCTTCGGTAGTTTTGGGACAAGATACTTCGCATTTAGAATATTTCTAATTTTATTTCCTAAAGCCTACGAATAATAAAAGTCAAGAAATGTAAATCAAGCTCAAAAATGGCATCACGCAAACTGTACCGCGCAGTGCCGACAGTTCGCCAGTGTCATTGAGTCGACGCGCTCGTGTCGCGGGGAATTTACGATTGTAATATTGTATTTTGCGTTATTTACGTACTGCAAATATGCCGTCTTGTGTGGTTTAGTGGTGTAGAAGCCATATACGGATATGAAGAAAGGTGAAATCACTTTTCATTTATGAGTAAATAAACATTTTAAAATCCTATACATGCAACTCTGGAAAGTGTTATGCAAGATGAACGCAATATGAAAGCTTATTTTACACGTTTTAAAATTTTACTTGAACTTAGAAGATTTTATTTAAAAGGAATAATGATAATATGAATTAGTATAATTATAAATTTAATGTCACAGATTCCCGAAAAATGAAGTACCTACAGCGAAAAAATGGGTAACTGCGGTTCGTTTGGAAAGAAACGAATTTGATTGGATGCCTAGCGAAAGCAGTAAATTATGCAGCATACATTTTAGAAATGATGATTTATACATATGTAACGTTGTAGGCGATTTTCTGTTTTGTTAAGTACCTGGTACTTGTTGACAGGCTTACTCTGTCCTGCCATACCTATTAGAGTGCGTTTCATCAAATAGTTCCTATGCCGTAATGTTGGCTCCACTGTTGTAGAACGAACACGATACGCTACCGTTGATAAAGCATGGACCTGATAGGTCCAGTAGATCCATAAGACAGTGGTGCCAACATTACGCCATAGGAACTATTTGATGAAACGCACTCTAGCATTGTAATTTGAAAACATTGTAAAAGCCAATGATTTTTAAAAGAGTAACCGTGGAGTTTCTTGGCGGCTCCTTAGGAAACGACTAATTGGAACCATGCACCTAGCTTCTGACTTTTTAGAAGTGCCCATGTAGGTTTGTGAAATAAAAAAAAAATTGATTTTGATTTTTTGATCATGTAATAAAAAGTAAACACGTAAACAAGCTTAGGTACTTATTTTTCATCCACGCACACGCACATATAACAGCATCCACGCACTCATCTCCTGAGCTGACATTGACGTGACCAATTACTCTATTATTCATAGGTAAAAGTAAACGGATTAAATTCCTTCTTAATTTTAGATCCTTACGATACAATACTACAATACATACATAAAAAAACATTTGATTTCGAAAAACACTCGAATCTCAACTTTTAAATAAGTAAGTAGGTATATTCAAGAATGGTTTAGTTTTTTCTATATCTTTGGACGAGTGGACGTCCATTTGCAATAGGAGATATATTAGCCTGAATCTGCACTCACAGCGTTTATTTATTTTATTATAAAACAAGAATTATTTTTTTTATTTGATTTGATTTAAATGTTTTTATTTTGCCCTGTCATTTCGTCTTTCTCTTACTTTCTTCAACACTTTCAAGTTTACTATCTTACTTTTACAAGTCGATCATGTTTTTTTTTTTAAACTAAATGATGTCGGCATTTCCTATTTGACTACTTTGAGAAGAAAGGCCGAAACAAACTCAGAGGTCACAGTCTCTTATAATCAATTCGTTTCCATCCATATGTGCATATCTATGTATCATATATCACATATTTATGCAAATAAATGCATCTTTATCTTTAGCGAACTAGTAAATAATATTAATTTAATAGGTAATTATTAAAAAAGACATTTTTATTGTGTCATTTATTTCAAAAACATTAAACAGATCATAATACTTTTTGAGCTGAGTTCATTAGATAACACAATAGAAATGTGTTAAAAATAATTACCTATTAAATTTATATTATCAGGTTGGCGGTAAATTCTTGCACCAAGATATAAGACTTAATGAATTTATTGATAACTTTGTTATTTACAATAATTAATCAGTAATGTAATCCCCAAATAACTTTATTACTCTGGCCCATATAGTTGGTAGATTGTTGATGACCTGCGCCCAGAATTCCGGAGGCTGTGCAGAAAAGAAATTGTCCACTGCCATTTTGAGGTCTTCGTAGTTTTGAAAATTTTTCTCACGCAAATAAAGCTTTAGTGGTCGGAACAAGTGACAGTCGGATGGCGCGAGATCCGGTGAGTACGGTGGGTGGGCAACCGGGTGCCATCCAAGCTCTACGATTTTTTGTCGAGTCTCCGAAGCGACATGAGGTCGCGCATTATCATGGAGTACCTAAGTGAACATTTACACGTCTCGGTCGTTTTTCTCTTATTGCGTCAGCCAGTTTCTGAAGCTGTTCTGTATAAATGGAAGTCGTAATCGTTCTTCTCGCAGGGAGAAGCTCGTAATAGAGTGGGCCCTTCGCATCCCACCAAACGGAGAGAAGATGCTTGCGTGAGTGACGGTTCGGCTTTGGCTGCGTTAGTGGCTCTGCGTCGTAAGGCGGCGTGCCGTGTGTTGTATCATAGAAAATCCAGCTCTCATCGCCGGTTACCAGATCTTCAAGAAACTCTTTCCGATGTGGCTGAAAAAGAAGCGATTCACAAATACTAACTCTGACTTGACGATGACTGTCAGTTAGTTGATGTGGAATTCATCGTACCATTACTTAACGATAGCCGAATTTGTGTAAATTAGCCTCGACGGTCGAATGGTGACAGCCAAGAGTCTCTGCCAAATCACGCGTATTTATTTCTGGATTAGCCTTTAAACAGCGGAGTAATTCCTCATCGTCGCAGGTGGATGGTCGCCCAGATCGCTCGTGATCTTCAGGAGTTATATCTCCCGATGGAAAGCGAGCAAACCAGCGGCTTATCTTCCATCGCGATACAACACCTTCACCGAACGCTTTGCTGATGTTAGCGGTAGCCACACTCACGTTGTGTCCCTGACGCCACTTGTAAAAGATGATCGTTCGAAGTTGATGTTCACTAATCATTTTCACAAACTACCCAAAACCTCACTAGCGCGCCATTATATACCCTTGATGTGATAGCTTCGAGAACCTTCTACAATATTCTTACGTATCCCAGATCAATACTAAATATTCCGGAAAAATTCTAGTAATTTATAATTTCTTGTGCAATATTTTTCCGCCAACCTTTCTCAAATTTCCTCGTTCTCTAATTGATTACATTTTTCAAAATGGCATTTCATTTCATAATCTTAAAAATTTGGTCCCGTGTAAGAGAGGTGACAAAACGAAACAGCCCTCTTAAACGGCTGTGTGACACCGATGACAACTTACTGTGGCGGGTTCGACGCAGCCGCGCTGGCGGCCTAGGGCGCCGCGCCGCCCATTCATTTCGGCGCCGCCCGTCCTGACAACCGTTGCCGGGAGACAGGCGGACTGGCGCCGCGTCTTCATCATGTTGTTGTGATTCCTCACCAGTTTCACCGAGCGAAAAGACGTTTTTACGTCGAAAGGTTTAGGTATATACGTAAAGTACAGTAGGTACCACGTGCACAGAGTACATTTTTATATCACGTTGTAGGGAGATACAACTCTTTTTCTTCTTCTATCTCTATTCAGTTATTATTCTATGTAACAAAGGTACATTCCACGTAATCCACATAACTATTTACTTAATAATTCACCTAGGTGCATTAACATACTTTTCGTAAATATTATTCACCTGGGTGCATGGAAATTAAGGTACACCAGGCAATATATAAAAATAATGTTTTACAAATAATTATGAGGCCAAAATACAATACGTCATATTTTTTATTAAAATTATGCGCAACATGGTTAATTAAATGTTACGCTCTTGGACTAATCAGTCAGTTGAAGAAATACCGTCGGGCGTTGGGTTAGGTCGACGGAGCCCCTCTACGCGGGGTTCCTGCTTCTGTTTGCAGGGTTTAAACGGTAACGGTTGTTCGAAGGTTGCCATTTCACGGGGTCAAAAGTAGATGGTGCATAAACAGAAGCAAAGAATTTCGAAAACAGGTTACATATGTCCGAAGAGGAGTTTTTGAGATGCATGTTAGCTGGGAAACTAGCCTTGCTCTTCCAATTCGATATGTAACTCCAGAAATGCTTTACATTTTGCGGGATACTATACCTAATATCTTTAACCGAATTCATGTAATTGCCGCAACAGGTCACACTCTCTTTGAAATAAGTTGCGATAGAGAAGTGTTCATAGTCGGATAGGTTATGATATTTTTTTCCAATTAATCCATGCACGTTCTTTGTTTTTAAGGATACGGTTTAAAGATGGTGAGAACCAGACAGGAAAATGTGAATTTTTAACACGAGTCAATGGAACATTTAGTCTGATTATCCCGTATAAAATATCATAAAATGTGTTGACGGCCTGTTCAGCGGGCAGACCAGAGAGTTCCTTCTCCCAGTGTTCTGTAATAATGTGCTCATGAATGCCAGGGTAGTTCGCCTTATGATAGTTATACCTAGGAGCTGAGCGGAATTTCATAGGCACATACCGCATATTGAGAGTAGTCATTAAGGCAAAAACTGGGTGATAGGTGTCCGGCTGCAATAGCGAGCTACAGGGTATAGTCTGTCAGTCTACGTTGGATATAAACAAATCAAGTGTTCGTCCAAGATTGTTTTTACATTTGTTATAATGTAAACCGTTAATGGAAGACATAAAGTGTAAAAGAGGCTGGCCACTGGGGGTCACAGAATTCACCTCCGAGTGATTACCCTGGTCCGACCAATTGATGTCAGGTAAGTTAAAATCTCCTGCAATGTAGAATGATTCGGTAGCATAAACATTGGCAATGCATTGTAGCATGTCTAGGTTGCTTGTATATGTCGTCAGGAGTACGCGGTGGAATATACGGTACACTGATGATATGGCGCTTGTTTGACTGAGATGCTGGTAACTGAACCACGGCCTGATGTGAGCATGGGTAAATTGTGTCAACATCCCAGTGGGACGCAACTTACGACGTACAGCCACTAAAACGCCTCCTCCTTCACGATTATTTGTTGCCGATCGATCACGATCGCATATGAAAACTATATAGCGGTCGTCAATAAACTCCCTATCGTGAATACCAGGAATGAGCCAAGTTTCAGTAAGTATGATGACGTCATAAGAACACGACATAATGTTCATGTACAGTGTATGCAGCTTTGTACGAATTCCTCTAAAATTCTGATAATATAGCACAATATTACTAGTGGCCATTGCTAAATTTGCAACAACAAATTAATATAGTAAACTGATTTGTTCTAATACATAAAGTTAAGCACATACCGAATATGTTACCTATTGAAGTCCGTATTTGTAATATTAATGTAGGATGGATACACAATAATATTAATGGATACCTTTGACATTCTCGAATAATACACCCAAATGGCAACTCCTGACGCAAAATTACACCAAAAATACTAGCTTCTAAAAATAATAGCATACAAACATAGTTAAATAACACATTCACAAATAGTAAAGTCTCGCAAACATGGAGCAAAGACCACAAAGAGATAAAATTATAGTAATTAAGTAAGTTATAAGGAAGTGACCTAGGCGGTACTCACTTTCTTCTCATAAAATTGTTTGTCCGAAAATCATTATCCATAACACGTTTGCTATAAACTTCAGTAACCATAATGTTCAAAAATTCGAAATTTTGTTTTACATAATTATCTTTACTTCTAAAACTATTTTGTCGTAATATCGAGGACTATAATAATTAAATCTCCTAATTTTGCATGAAATAAAGTCCTATGTCCCAAGTATTGTAATATACAGAATGGCGATTAGGTTATCACATTAATTGAAACTACATATTCAGGACATGACTGCGGACCCCTGCGATGAAATTTTTTGCCGGTTATTATAAAAAAAAAAAATGCTATTCCGTACATTTTGACCACGTAGGTATTGCACTTTTGTAGGAAGCAACATATTTTTTTTATAATAACCAACGAAAAATTTCAACGCAGTGGGTTCCAGAATCATGTACTGAATACGTCGTTTCAATCAATGTGATAACCTAATCGCCACTTTGTATAATGTGTATTATTCCTAATGTTAATTTATAATAAAATTGTTAGTCCTAAAATATTTGCTATAAATTTATTAGTGACAGAAAAAAATGCTGTAAATCCGACTCGAGACTGTAGAGTGTAATTTAGAATCGCGTAGGCGCGTAGGGGCGCGGCGGCCTGCGGGCTGAGGAACAGGAGGCTGCGAGCGAGCCGCCGCGGCTGAGGCTGGCCGGCCAAGCCGACCAGCAAGCCGAAGTGGCGGTGGTGAGCGTAAGCCGTCTGGGACGATTAACACGCGTGGGACCGCTGAAGACCCGCAGCGCCGGAGCCGTGATGCTTGCTTGCATGCTGCATGCTTGCTGCCGGAGCCGTGAGAAAAGCCAGTTTGATTTGGTAAAATAATAAACAATTGTAATAAAAACATTATTAGGATAAAAAAAACATTAAATAATTTGAATTTAGGACTTATAACTTTTATTGAAAACAGTTTTAAGTCTTTTGAATATTATTGATTGTAATAATTATGACAAACAAATTTAGTGCATATGTATTTAGGGATTTCAATTTTATGGCATGTGATATTATGCGACATTAGGTTCGGGCAAGTTATCATTCGGACAAATGATTTGCTTTAGATTATGGATAGAAAGGTAGGGACCACAATAGAGCTGATCTAGACACTATTACTTATATTATGTGTTATTATTATTATTACTTATATTTTACTTATATTATGCGTCTAATGATGTAATAAGCACTGTAGTCATGCATATTATGGAGAATGAAAAAAATGGTGAACCTTAGGTAAAAAGTGTAAAGGCAATTTTTGTAGATAATTGCATGATCTACAATTTTAGTCTGAGCTATTTTTATCACAAAACTAACCGTTTCGCTAAATAATCCAAAAAACCCATTTTTGCGAACTTTAACATTGCATAAAATTTTTTGCACACATGAGATCTATGGGGACTTTTCACAATTTCATTATAGCTATTATTATTATTCTTGTATTATATTTATTATTCAATTGGAATTTATGCAAGGGTAAAAATATCTACATATTTTGACCGGACTATTTTGTATTGCCGCTTTACACTATCCCGCCTTATTAGCGCTTGTGATTTCACCAACCGAGTTCAAGGGCTGTCAGTGTCCATATTCCAAAGAAAATAATGACATTGACGGCTCTTCAACGTGGTTTATGTGCTGATCGCTTTCAGTTTCATTGGTGAAATCCGCATAAACCGCGCGGAGTAAATGTAACGTCAATTCCAACGATTTTAAAATTAAAAAAACTCGTTTCGTACTTAATTATGTACTTAATTTAAAGATTTCATTCGTATCTAGGGCAGATACTACAATCAACTCATCCTATCGCAGGTTACTGCTGGACATAGGCCTCTTCCAGGCTACGATACGACACCCTGTCATCCACCTTCCGCATCCAGTCTATCCCAGCCACCTTCGGTCGCCGGACCATCTAGCTGGGAAGCGTCCCACACTACGCTTGCCGATACGCGGTCTCCACTCCAGGACTCGTCTGCTCCAGGACTCGTCGGGATACTATTGTGCTTGTCGCAATTTAAACCAATATGTAGTTGTATAGTATGCCATAATGTAGTTGTATACAAGTTGTTAAATAACACACCACCTTTTAAGGGGTCATTGTACTCATCATTATGAACAATTTTACTGTAGCTACAAACCTGAAGTCGCGAAAAAAAAATAAGCAGTTCCATACATTTTTCCACATACGAACATAAATGTACGGAGCAGCAGATTTTTTTGTTTCCCCCTTAAACTTAAGGGGAAGATTTATAAAACAATGGTTATACCTGTTTTCTAGTATGGGTCAGAATGTTGGGCCACAAAAGAAATTAATGAAAGGCAATTGCATGCAGCTGAGATGAGAATGCTAAGAGACATGTGTGGTGTTACGCGAATGGATAGAATAAGAAATGAGTACCTATGTAAAAGTAATAAGTCTGAAAGTGACACCGGTGACTGAAAAGTTGTGTGGAAATAGGTTGTCATGATGTCATAGGATTGTGATACGGAGGAACCGAGGAATGAGGAAAATGTCGTCAGGAGACAAGAGAAACGATGGATGGACTGTGTGAAAGATGATATGGATAGTAAGGGAGTAACTACCGAAATGACGACTAATAGAGATAAGTATGGAAGAAAAATACATTTTGCGCCAACCCCAAATAAATTGGGATAAGGGCAGGAGAATGATGAATGATGAGTATAATGATTCAATGATAAGGCCTGTGTTCACCAACATTCAAACCACCGGTTAGGTATTTAAATTGTTAGGTAATTAAAATGTGCGTACAAACTTACATTTGCAGTTGGAATGTATGGGTGAACATGTATTTCAACTACAATGTTAAGTTTTTTGGGATAAATTCATTCCAACTACGGAACCCTTCATTGTGCGTAGTCCGACACACACTTGGCCGGTTTTTTGTTTACGATCTGACAAAATGCCCTTCGAGTGGAGTTAAGAAAATAATATAACATTTTTAGAACTACTATCGGAAAATGTAATATGGGATAAAACCACAGATTAAAACATAAAGTTCGCGATGCCTGGTGATTTCTTTTTTGAATTTTATATCTTTTTAAATTATAATGCAAGAAGACACAGCGCGGACGCCGTAATTATTTCGACGTCTGCCATTGCCGACAGTCGAAAGCGATGTGAGTGGTAGGGCAGTATGTAAACACACACTTTTCTCGATCCTGCTACGGCAGTATGCAAGGAAGTATGACCGGCTGCGCGAGGAGCAGCGGCAGGCGCAGAATGTAAATGGGGCTCGCTGTGCCCGCGACTTCGTTCGCGTGGCTGTCGGAAAACAGTAACGTGCAGCTTAGAGAAGATCCATAAGGTTGCCGGAAACTGCTTCAGGGTGAAAAATAGACTGCTTCGTAGTTGCAAATAGACTGATCTCTAGAAGCAATGACGGGTCCCTTTATAGGAGCCCGTCTCGTTCTAGAAATACAAATACTAAATATTTTAAAGATACGTCAGATTAGATGAGTAACAGACATAGCCAGTGACATTTAACATGAGAATTTGGCCTTAACACATAGTTTACAATGGAGACTTAGCTTTATAAAACAATAAAATCTGACAATTGACATTTGAGTTTTGACAATAGAAAAATTAGAAAATAATATTACACACAAACATTGGGGAAATGTAGTATTTCGTTTCTTAAAACCACATGTTTAGGCCTGTGTTCACCAACAGTCAAACCACTGGTTAGGTATTTAAACAGTTGGTTTTTGTTAATTTTCCTAAGGAAAGAACTCATTAAATATCTAAACAGCCGTTTAAAAAGTCGGTGAACTCCACCCTTAGTTGTTTAACGAGCTGGGGGAGTTCATACTTTCACTATAGGTACTTACATATTATATTCTAAATACTAATTCCACACCATTTCATTGATAAATTTTACATAATTTTCTCATTTTCCTGCTGCACGGTCATGACTCCAAGCGTCCCGAGCTGCAGATCCACCGTCCCTGCTCTGCTAGATCCTGCTGCTGCGCGCGTCTCAAGCTGCAGACCTCGAAGACTGAAGACTAACTTGTTTATTACTGATCTCTGTATTTTCTACTCATCATGAAGCGTAGCAAATAGGCCCGGCTATCTGTTACGTTACAAGGGACATTAAGAAAATAGTTGTACTGTACCTAGTTGACATATCATGTCGTCATATTTAGGGCAGTTGTCAAGAAACGTACAATAGATAAACGTTCCGTGTAAACAAAAGAGATGCATATACAATATTAATAGTTGATCGCTGACTGTTCTCACTACCGGCGAGGACTTGCTCCAGTGGTTTGTCGTTGAGCGACAAGAGCTATCAAAGATAATACTCGCTCAGCGATGCTCGCTTGGCGGTCAGAGCTCACGCCGAGAGACTAACCAGCGATAATTTCTACCTAGAGTGCGGATCTGAATGCACATATTATGAATTCAGAACAGTTACTAGAACTATCATTGTTTTAGTAGAGATGAGTTTGAATATTTACATGCTTTAGTCGACTGAAACCCCTGTGGGATTAACCGCCCCGAGCGAGTGGTGCGAGTAATCGCCCGTCGCAGTCGGACACTCGCTGATAGCCCAGCGACAAAACTAAGGAACTACACACTCGCTGCTCGCTGCTCGCCAACTCGTTTTCAGTTGCTAGTTCTACTCGCTACTCGTTCATCGCCAGCGGTGGGACAACTGCCTGTGACATGGACCATAGGGACGTTTATATTTTCGAGGCATTCAAGATAGCTGTGTCCATCATCCCATTGATATTGACATTATTCAATTTAATTAATTAACATCTGTTTACCATCATTTTCCTTAAGTATTTACTAACGAATTAGAAAAGAAATTGTTGCCTGATATTATTTAATATGGCGAAGAGAGCCATATCATTGTTATCGCTGAAGTCCGAAAGCCGCTCCGAACTTGCAAATTCTACAACTTCATGGGATGATGATGTACAAAATATGAACTTTGAGGCCTTCGTAAAGATTTCATGCAAAATATTAAAATGTCTGATTTCGGTTATTGTCGCTAAGAAGATCCGTAAGTATTTTTAACCGACTTCCAAAAGGAGGAGGTTCTCAATTCGTCTGTATTTTTTTTGTTTTTTTTTTTGTATGTTTGTTACGCGATTACTCAAAGACGGATGGACCGATTTAGAAAATTCTTTTTTTGTTTGAAAGGGTATACTTTCGAGGTGGTCCCATATAAATTTTATTAACTTTGCTTGGGGAGTTTTTGAGTTAGCTTCAATAATGCGTATATTTCCCACTTATTTTACATGGATGATGTGATGATGTTTTAATAATTTCCTATCACTGTTATTTACATGGCTATATCTACAATTATTGTGCTCAATTATGTATTCGAATTTGTGTGGGGTAGGTTCCACAACTAAAAAGTGAAAAATAAAAACTTTTTAGCAAAAAATAAAACCGACTTCTAAAACAAAACACTACAAAGTGAAAAATAACTTTAATTTCGGAAGTCGGTGGCAAAAAACGAAAATACAAAACCAAAGACACCGACTTCCGAAATTAAAGTTATTTTTCACTTTGTAGTGTTTTGTTTTAGAAGTAGGTTTTATTTTTTGCTAAAAAGTTTTTCCTAAATATGTAGTACCGTAGATACATACACGACGTATACGCACAGGGTATATAGAAAAAAGAAAGAAAGAAAAATATGTTTATTTGTCACAGAAACATGTGCATACAAAAATATAATTAACTCAAGTTTTACAATAAGAAAAATAAAACACAAATCACGAGCACAAAACAAAAGTCGGCAGCTGCTGGCACGCCATGACTGTGACAAGAAGGCTTCCACTCAGCATGATGCTGTGCTATGGGGGGCCCACAGCACAGCGCTGTTTTTCAGTGGTCACCCGAAAAAGACGTAGGTACGGAAACCAAGTCAGGTTAAATATCTGTACATGAATGAGTAAATAAATAAATAAAATAAAACAAATAGTACCTAGAATATTATAACGCAATTATTCTTACAAAGCTTAAACCAAACATATGTAAATAAAAACAAATTATAGATAAACATAAAAAATGATACGTATGCTTTTCTTTGTTCTTGCTTCTTTCTTTGACCAATGAGTCTATTTTTGTGTTTTTTTTAGACATACCCCCTAAAGGTGCCAAATGGAGACTTGAATCAAAATACAAACGCAGGACGTCCATTCAACCACCCGCAGATTCGCCCTCTTCTCTGGAACTTCAGTTTGAACCAGAACAGAACATGTTACTTATAACGGCAATATACGACAGTTCACATCGTCTAAATATTCTTACGCGCCAATACCGAGAGTCCTGATGCAAGTAATAGCCTTAAAAGTTAAATTCATCCGTAATCTGACTAAATTTACCATCAGACAATGTTGCATCGACATGTACACAATTTACGAGTTGAATAAGATACTTGCTATATCCAATATCACGGATGTATGTTTAGATCACTCTCCTCTGAAGGAAGCGAATTATGACATTCTTAGTGATCCATCCTCTCTTCGAAACCTATCGCTAGCAAGGTGCAATATAAATGATATAGTCTGTGAACGAATAGCTGCACGGTTACAGCATCTAAAGCCCGCTGAACAAACCTTGTTGATTTTAAATCTATCGTCCAACCACATAACTGACTTTGGGTTGAAACATTTAGGAGAAGCTCTCAGAACTAATAGACATTTACGGTATTTGAATATAGCCGACAACCATATAGGTGACACCGGAGCGAAATATATATTCGAAATACTAGCAGAATTTCCTTTGAATAACGATGCAATTTTAGACAAGAATAGGTGTTATATGCATTATTTGAAAGGTAAGGAAGCACTATATCGTAAGCACATGGTGGATATGGTTAACGCCAGAAAATCTGTTAAGAAGGTTAAGTTAGGGAAAGGCAAGCCCTGCGGGCGCCCTCTCGTGGCTACTGCCCAACTTGGGGGGGCCCAGCGTGCGATGCCGGCAACTCTACGCCGGCATCTTGAGGAGTATGGCCCTTTACGGGGCCCCTATTTGGGAGGACTCCCTCCGCAGGAGGGAGAACGCCGCCGCATTGCGGGCACCCCAAAGGGCTATAGCCCAGCGGGTGGCGAGGGCCTACCGCACGGTCGGCTTTTCAGCGGCATGTGCTCTGGCCGGCACCCCGCCTTGGGAACTCGACGCGTGGGTGCTCGCCAGAGTATATGAATGGACGGCGGGGCGGAGGGCAAGAGGAGAACGCCCAGCCCCGGAAGAGCGGGAGGCCGTCCGGCGGGAGGCGAAGGACGCCATAGTCGTCCACTGGACGCGGGACCTCGCCGCAGCAGCCTTCGGCCGCCGAATCCTCGACGCGTTTGGGCCGGTCCTGCGAGACTGGCTCGAGCGACCACGCGGGTTCCTCTCCTTCCGTCTAGTGCAGGTGCTGTCCGGACACGGTTGCTTTGGATCGTACTTGCACCGTATCGGGCGGGAGGAGACGCCGTCGTGTCACGACTGTGGCGCGGCGGAGGACACGGCGCAGCACACTCTCGAGGTGTGCACGTCGTGGTCCGAGCCGCGCCGCAGTCTCACGGCGGCGATCGGAACGGACCTTTCGCTCCCCGGCTTGATCAACGCCATGCTGGGGGATGAGGGGTCCTGGGCGGCAGTCGCCTCCTTCTGCGAACATGTCATGTCCCAGAAGGAGGCGGCGGAGCGCGCGCGGGAGGAAGACCCTCTCGCGGCGCCGCTCCGAAGGCGGAGGAGGGGTCGAAGAAGACGTCAGTATGACAGTCATCTCCAACTCCTCCCAGGTGGAGGCCAGCAGGCAACGGGTGCGGGGGCACCCTTGCCTGTATTGCACAGGCTTCCACCAGTGCCGGACGGGAATGGCTAGGTGTTCCCAGCCATTCCCGTAGCCCCCCAGCAGGGGGGACATGCGGGGCCCGCCAGCTAGGCGGGCATGCGCCGGGGGGTTGTGGACGCCGGATTCCCATGAACCCCCATCAAGGCGATGAGGGAACACCGCTGAGTTTTAGAGGGTATACTGCCACTTTGGCAGGGAGTCCCACATACTCCGTGTTGTCCCCCGACGAGCGGAGATGCGTAATGTCATTTCTCAGCGACAAAAAAAAAAAGAAAAAAAAAAGGGAAAGGCAAGCCCACAACGAAGAGACAAAGAGACACACATAATTGATTCTGATGAGTATTTAAGAACGAAGGCTCGATCAATGGCTCTAGAAATAGCAGGATCTTTCGAACATCCTTTCAATCCATCGATGGTGACAGTAAAGGAATGACGAAGTTATTGTATAGGGAATTTTACTCTCTGCTACTTAAACCTAAGGTATAACAATTTATCATATCAAAGTGTCCAGAGATTAGCGGCCGTTGTTCGTCACCAGAAGATGTACCGGAGTGAACAGTTGTGTGGGCTTTTGAACGTTTTACTGGAAGGGAACTATGTGCCTGAGAAAGCTGATGAGTACATAATGATCAGTAAAGATTTGAATGGAACCGCTAGTCAGCTAAGTAATAAACAAGTAGATAAAATGATACCGGGTAGTAAGTACGTGGTCCAACACAATGAACGAAGGAAGTGAACGTAAGAATGTGTCTAGAGAGTGTTTATGTTTTGGTTGTTATAGTTACACTATAGTTGGGAATGGGATAGATATAGGTTTTTCAACAGTTTTGTTTTAGTAGGGTAGTTTATTTTGTTAAAACACGCATTTATTGCTGAGATATTCATTTATTTGATTATTATAGTAACATGTGTATTTACAAAAAAAAATGTGTTATTAAAGATAATGCTTAATTTTTAAGTGACCTTATTAGGATTCGTGGATGTCACTAATTTTAGTTAGGTACAAATACTAGTTTTGGTAACTTTCGGTATAAACATCACATTTTCTAACCAATAATGGTCCTTATAAAACGAACTCGGGTAAACTTAATTTTAAACAAGCTAACACTAATAAATAGACACTAAAGCTAATGTATAAAAATATAATTACGAACTTAGTATAAAAGTCAGCACCAACTTTCGTTTGTCAAAATAGTGCTTAATACTGGCGCCCAAGTTATTAGGATAGGTCCTTAATTGCAGGGTTCTCATAAACTAAAGCTTTATTCGTACCAGAAATTTATGCAGGTTTCCTAAATGGATCAACTTCTCAAGTAATCTGGTACAGTCTATAAATTCTGGCATTATTAATTTCTAGGTGGGAGATATTCTCTGTTGGGTTTTTGCGCCGGTCTTCCCCTACTGCCTGAAGGGTTGAAAGCAGGCCCACTGGGTCTGCCTAATGGATAGCCTTGGCTATCTGGACTCGATCCAGGATAGGGGGTACTCGAGCCTGGGTAGTTGGACCCAGGGCCACCTGGACCGCCAGAAGGTCCTTGTGGACCGCTACTTGATCCTGGGTAACCTGGATAGTTTCCAGAGGGATCCTGAGAACCTGGGTAACTTCCGGACGGACCTTGCGAGCCTGGATAGCTACCCGACGGACCTTGTGAAGTCGGATAGCTAGCAGACGGCCCTTGAGAACCTGGATAGTTACCGGAAGGGCCTTGTGAGCCTGGGTAGCCTCCGTTGGGTCCCTGTGGGCCTGGATAGCCCCCTGATGGGCCTTGAGATCCAGGGTATGAGGTTGTCGACTGAATGCCAGGGTAAGGCGTTGATGGTCCGGATCCACCAGGGTAGCTAGACGGACGTGATGTACCAGAACCTGGGTAAGAGGAGGGTCCTTGTGGGCCTCTACCACCAGGGTACGAAGAGCCGGGGTAATTATTGAAGTTATTGTAGTCTCCCGAAGAGCCTTTTATAGAGTAATCATAGAGTTTGGCATTTAGTTCATAAAGGCCAGGAGCAGACTCGCAGGTGAACTGGTTCCACCACACGCAAACGAAGTCTTCTTGAGAGAAGATGGTCCCATTAGGACAGAGGAAATCATACGTTATGTTATTGGAGCAGACGTGAAAGACTTGGCAACGGGTCTCGACGTCAGCGTAATACCCAGGCAGAGGTTGAGACTTACAGCTGAAAGAAGTTTGGGGGATGTAGGACAATACAGGATAGTCTACATCTGGCTCGCCAGGAATAGCCGAGTAGTCCCCACCTTCGTAGCTACCAGTATCGCTGTCCGAGTAACTTGTAGTCCCGAAATTAGATCCAGACCCAGGATAGTTTTGCCCTTGTCCAGGATATCTTGTAGGGCCGCGGGATCCTTGAGGATAGGATGAGTCTGACTGTCCAGGATAGCTTCCAGATGGTCCACTGGGTCCTTGTCCTGGGTATGATGAGCCGGGGTATCCTGGTCCCTGGCTGCCTGATCCCGGGTACCCTGGTCTCTGGCCGCCTGATCCGGGGTAGTTATTTGGTCCTGTTGGGTAGCCTGTAGTTGATCCTCCGGGTCCGCTGTTGTCGTCACTTTGTGGTCTAATAGGGTATGAAGTTGTGGTGGAGCCGCCGTATCCCGGAGACGTCCCGGGCCGGCTGGATGATGTTCCGGGTCCAAACGGCCTGTTCGGCTTGTTGTAATCGTACCCATTTTGGGCGACGGCGAGGGCCAGTAGCACTGAAATATAATAGTGGTCATGTTTAATAATATTCTTTGTACTGAGCTTAATAGTTTACGGCGAGTCACACAGAAATAGGTTTAATATTATGCGTGACGAACTTCCAGAAGATCTCAATGACGTACAGTAACGTCACTCATTTCTAACGGTGTTACTAACTTAACCCTGTCTATTTATATCTTTTTTTTTAAATTATTATATATTTTTGTTAGCTTCAGATTTGAATGTATTATTTTGTAAAATTCGAACACAATGAAAATTGTTTGATGAATAAATAAATAAATTAAATTAATTGTCTAATCTGCGCTCATTTACAGCGTAACATCAGATCTGACCCAATTGAGAGTACACCCTGAGGCACAATAGGCTGAGATGAGATCGCGTGAGACACTGTGGTATCGACGAGGTGTCGCAAGCTGGCCGCCTTTTTGGTGGAAAATAAACGCAGCGTTTATCAATTATCTTTTTTTGGTGATTGTACGTATACATGCTTAGTCTCTTTTGAAAAGATTTGAGGTCTCGGCTAAAATACTGATAAGAGAATTGGGAGATATCATAGATCTTGTACCTACATTGGCAGTATAATTAATAATTGTGGTTAATTGTCTCGTAGCTTTGTAGACAAGGGAGACTGCTCTATGGGAAATATACATATAATTAAAAAGCCATTGTGTCTCAGGGTTAAATCTATATATATATATATAAAAATGAATCGCAGAAATGTATGTACGCGCATAACTTCCGAACGACTGCACCAAATTGGATAATTGTTTTTTTTTGTTTTTAAGGTTTGTATGAAAGAAAATGTTTGAAAAGTTGCCGGGAAAATTGGAAAATTCGGGAAAACTGAAAGTGCATTTTCTATGGGAATTTTGTATGAATTATTGTAATTTTGACAGGACAACGTTTGTTGGGTCAGCTAGTGGTTGGTAAATTGGTATAAAAACTCGTATAAGAAACAATGTTCAATCAGAAAGTTCAAACAATACAGTTAGTTAACCAGGATATAATTATTTAATTTACAGTAATTTAGTTTGTTGTACCGCGAAACTTTATTTTAGATCCGATCTGCAAATTGGCTTTATATGGAAGTGATTCCAAACAAACAATTTAACCTTATTGCATAGGCACTTAGTTTTTCTTAGAAGAATAGAGCATTTTTAAGTTTTTTTTTTTTTATATGTTACACAGCGTTCATACGCTATTGTTAAGATTTGTGTTTTTAAGAACCAAGTTTAATGTTATTTTAAAATGATTTTTAACCGACTTCCAAAAGGAGGAGGTTCTCAATTCGTCTGTATTTTTTTTTTGTTTTTTTTTTTGTATGTTTGTTACGCGATTACTCAAAGACGGATGGACCGATTTGGAAAATTCTTTTTTTGTTTGAAAGGGTATACCTCCGAGGTGGTCCCATATAAATTTTATTAACTTTGCTTGGGGAGTTTTTGAGTTAGCTTCAATAATGCGTATATTTCCCACTTATTTTATATGGATGATGTGATGATGTTTTAATAACTTCCTATCACTGTTATTTACATGGCTATATCTACAATTATTGTGCTCAATTATGTATTCGAATTTGTGTGGGGTAGGTTCCACAACTAAAAAGTGAAAAATAAAAACTTTTTAGCAAAAAATCAAACCGACTTCTAAAACAAAACACTACAAAGTGAAAAATAACTTTAATTTCGGAAGTCGGTGGCAAAAAACGAAAATACAAAACGAAAGACACCGACTTCCGAAATTAAAGTTATTTTTCACTTTGTAGTGTTTTGTTTTAGAAGTCGGTTTTATTTTTTGCTAAAAAGTTTTTTATTATGTTGAATTCAATGGGAAATATTAAATCATGTTCATGTTCATGTCGCGTTTTATTAATTGAATAAATGAACCGGTCGGTCCTTAGTTCCTAAGAAGATATTTTGCCATATCTAGGGGTAGCCCTGATCAATCCTTGGGGTAATAAGGGGGCACACGAACACCATTATGTAGGTACCTCGTAGTTTGGTCAGGTCGGGCAATACTGCGTGATGTGATAATGCACACCAGCGGGGCAATTGCGTAACACAGTATCAATCGGAATCGGTTTATTTTGACAGTTCAACAACATTCATTTTTCAAACATATGAAGCAATGAATTAGCTATTCGCTTCAAAATGATTCAGATTCCGATTGATAGTGTGTTACGCGATTAGGGTGCAGATGTTTAGAAATGAATGGAAATGTACATTTTAAGGGGATAACTTATAGGGTTTCAGGGGGCAGTTCTTTGCCCGTTCTCGTGGATATACAGGGTTATTTGTAAAACACCAGCAACCTCTTAAGGGGTCATTGTACTCATCATTATGAACAACTTTTACTATGGAACCAAACCTGAAATCGCGAAAAAAAATCAGCTGTTCAGTACATTTGACGAATTATGGAAACAGCTGATTTTTTTTCGCGATTTCAGGTTTGGTCCCATAGTAAAAGTTGTTCATAATGATGAGTACAATGACCCCTTAAGAGGTTGCTGGTGTTTTACAAATAACCCTGTATACGATCTGGTCTTTGTCGAATTAGTTTTAAATGTCTAAAATGCAGTAACGAAATGTTTCGAATGTGAACTCGATAAAATAGAATATTATAAGTAAGTAGAAGATCAAATCTATTTCTCAAACTTTAATGCTAGTGACGTGACAGCGACAATTTAGTGACAAAACATTAGTTTGATTGTTCACATTGCAAATGGTCTGTTGACATGGTCATGTTTCACAATAAGTATGGCTAATGGCTGTTACGTTTAATGGTCCTAGATGCGTTGGTGTTTAGATCGCTAGGTCATTAGGTTGGTCATCATGTAGTAGATCTTGACTGAAATTTTATTTAGTAGGTACCTATGCTTTTTGCGGTTTTCGATATTTTATTTTTCCCGAAGTTATTTCAACCGTCCCTATTAACAATGTCAATATTACATTTTTACCAATATTCACTTTTGTACATAAATCGAATTACATTTAAAAAAAAAAATCTTCACTGTCAAAACAAACTTTGAACTGAGGGCAGTTCAAAGTTTGCCCTAACGATAAAAAAGAATATTTATGATATTAACAATGTCAGTTCTGCGAAAAAGACCACTGTTCAGTAGGAACTAAACAGAAGTCTCCCTGCAGAACCGACATTGTTAATAGGGACGGTCGATTTGTAATCTATGATGATGTTACATTTTCGCGTACATCTGAGAAACGAATTCATCATTAGGTTCTGGAAATAATGTACCTACGTACCTAGTACTCGTGACTTCTAATCATACATCACTTCCATTTTAGGCTTTGAAACTCCAAGACCATTACTCCAAAAAGGTGAAAGCGCGAAACGCAACCTCCTTGCAATAATAAGACAAAATTGCTCCAGTTTCTCTATACTCAGTCGTGGGTGTTCGAAATTCAAACAGGGAAGTGCTCTATATTCAAAATAGTTGGTTGCCGCAGTCTCACCACTAGATGGTGCATCTCTCGTGCTTTCCGTCACGATCGCTATACAACAATGGAACAAGGAAGATTCTGATTGTACCAACTTTAATGTACACTCGAACAACTGAACTACAATTAAATTCGGTCTAATTACAAAGCCGTAAAGTTTATATTAGAGTTGGGGTTAGTTTCGGAGCCGCATGAATTAAGTTTGTCAGATAACGTGCGAAGATGCTATTTATTCATTGCTACGGTTTGTGTCGCCGTTTCTTCATTAGTTGTATAAGCTATTTTGCAAATAGGAAAGGCCATTGTAGATGTTAATTCAGATAAGATACACGTACTTTGTGTTTTTGGCAAATTGTTAGATCACTAGGATGTCTGTTTTCGTATTATCCATACGTAAGAGATTGTTATGGAGAATGCAAATGTCAATTGATGCGCAAATCAATTGTTTAGGTGCGTTAAGGAAAACGAAAGTAATTTTTCAGCTTATGGATACTAGATATACAAGAGCAAGGTTAATTTAAAAGTCTGACCTCCACAACCCAGTAACTGGGTAATACGATACCCCTTGGTAAGACTGTCAGACTTTCGGGCTTCTGACGACCCGTAACGACTGTCAAAGATCCATGAATGACAGCCGGGACCAACGGCTTAACGTGCTTTCCGAGGCACGGAGGGTCTTGGTATGTAAAGATGGTCACCCATCCGCAGACCAACCGCGGCAAGCGTAGCTTAACCTGAAAGATCGACCCGCGCGGCTGTTATTACTTAGCCACAAGCCGCCCACATATAGATTTTCTTACGAAACATAAATATTAACAGTTTATTTAAGAAAATAATTTATTCACTAGTAGAGCTTTTTCCGTCGTTGACGTTAACGATATGCGCCCGCGCCGTTATTTCACAATCTGCATTAGATGATGTCCACTGTAATGATATGGTAAATAATCTCACGCCAGGTCAGGCTTGGCGAGTAAATACTTGGGAGCGAGTGACACTCAACCATGATATTAATAGTTTTAGAGTAATAATGCGAGTTATTGTGGAAGCAGTTTGATTTGCAGAGATCGTTGGGAAAGTTGGAACAGGTGGACTTTATATATTCGAATTATTAAATATCACTACATATTATAAAACAAAGTCCCTCGCCGCGTTTGTCTGTATGAACGCGATGATCTCAAAAACTCCTGAACGGATTTTAATGCGGTTTTCAATAATAGATAGAGTGATTCAAGAGAAAGGTTTATATAGGTATCCGACTTCCACGTGGGCGAAGCCACGGGCAAAAGTAGTAGAAGATAGTAGTACAACAAATCCTAGCTATTAGGACTGGAGATAAGAAGAAGACATATTGATTCAAAATTAAAATTAAAATATCCTAAAGATGGCATGAAAGAGAAATAATATACATAGACGTTAAGCGGCCAGGTCTACTGTTGTCCAGATTATGTTGAGTAATAATCACAACACAGTATCAGTTCTCGTTGGAGTCATATGGGGACAAACAGCATTAAACAATACCTGAGATAGCTATGATGATGAATAGGTTTGAGGTAGTGTGATAAACAGATTCAAAGCCTGTCTAAGACGAGATTATTTAATGAGAGAATTTTCCAAGATGAATTGAAATTGTTTAGTTTATTGTGTAAATAGTATCGGAATCTCTATAAAAACCATATTGTCTTTGGTTTAACTATCAAGTGTTATTCTTCTTTTATAATTCTTCTTTGCTTCTTCTGGGTAAGCTCACTCCATCGTCGACTTTGTCTCTGTCACCTCTGACCTAGACTAAAGTCAAGAGCAAACCCATCACAGTTAAAAAATATATATATATCTAAGTAAGTGACTTTTAAGATCGCCAGTGTCTTTGGTGAATTTAGCGACGATATACATTACCATAGAATAGTCATGCAAGTAAACTACATATATTTCGTTATATAAATGAGTTGTGTTAAATTGACTACACAATAGTCCTAATGTGAGAGTTTTTGAATTGCGTTTTGTGTGAATGTGTGTAACATTATAAATTATTTTCTTAAATAAACTGCAAATATTTATGTTTCGTAAGAAAATCTATATGTAGAGGGCTTGTGGCTAAGTAATAACAGCCGCACGGGTCATTCGATTAGGTTAAGCTACGCTTGCGGCGGTTGGTCCATGGATGGGTGACCATCTTTACATACCGAGACCCCCTCCGTGCCTCGGAAAGCACGTGGATCTTTGACAGTCGTACCAAGGGGTATCGTATTACGCAGTAAGTGGGTTGTGGAGGTCAGATAGGCAGTCGCTCCTTGTAAAATACTGGTATTCAGTTACATCTGGTTAGACTGGAAGCCGACCCCAACATAGTTGCGATAAGGCTGGGCATATGATGAGTATCGGAATCACTTTTATAGGTAATATTAAGATAAACAAAAAGCTAGATGGAGTCGACATTTCTTATCTGACTACTCCTGAGAAGCAATGGCGAAACAAACTCCTGAGGTTGTTTGTTTGAGAGACTGAACATGTGAGATCATGTGAGGACTTTCTAGATTATTGTCTGAATGGATATCAACAGTTCACTATAAGCGACATTATATAGGGTGACTGGTAATTAGTGACCGATACTTAAACACATGATTGTACTCATGATAACAAACAACTTTTACTATGGGATCAAACCTGAAGTCGAGAAAAAAAAGTCAGCTCTCCCATACATTTATGTTCGCATGACTTGTCAAAATGTAGACAGCAGCTGATTTAAAAAAAAAATATTATTAAGGTCACGAATTACCAGTCACCCTATACATACATTATATTCAGAAAAACCGGCCAAGTGCGTGTCGGACCACGCACAATGAAGGGTTCCGTAGTTGGAATGAATTTATCCCAAGAACAAACTTAACATTGCAATTAAAAAACATGTTCTCCCATACATTCCAACTTCAATTGTAAATTTGTACGAACAATATTGAGAGATTTACCATGTTATTTTAAGACCATAGACTTCTTATAGGTTTTCCTGTAATCTATAAGTATAGAACTATTTTCTGTTTTTTTTTTACAAAATTTTAGGATCAGTAGTTTCTGAAATAAGGGGGAATGGTTAATTTTCGTAAAATCAATCTGCCTAGCCTTTTCCCAACTATGTTGGGGTCGGCTTCCAGTCTAACCGGATGCAGCTGAATACCAGTATTTTACATGGAGCGACTGCCTACCTGACCTCCACAACCCAGTTACTGGGTAATACGATACCCCTTGGTAAGACTGGTTGTCAGACTTTCGGGCTTCTGACGACCCGTAACGGCTGTCAAAGATCCACGAATGACAGCTGGGGTGCTTTCCGAGGCACGGAGGAGTCTCGGTATGAAAAGATGGTCACCCATCCACAGACTAACCCCGGCAAGCGTAGCTTAACCTGATGGATCGTCCCGTGCGGCTGTTATTATTTAGCCACGAGCTCGTAATTTTCTTAAATAACTTTGAAAAAATATATATTAAAATTATTAAAAAAAAAATATTTGTAACCCTCACAGTAAGCCCTTTTATTTAAGGGCAGGAGAATGATGTCACACTGTACCGTGTGACGAAACTTTTCTTTATTATTTGCCCCCAAAATTGACCCCCATATTCAAAATTCATTCATTTACGTTGCTCATCCGTATTTCGGTCACAGAAATTCATATGTGAACCAAATTTCAACTTATTCGGTCTATTAGATTTGGAGCAAATTCGCTGTGACAGAGAGACAGCCAGACACACGAGTGATCCTATAAGGGTTACCTTTTCCTTTTGAGGTACGGAACCCTAAAAATGACGATTTCATTCAACGATTTCAACCTTTAATTAGACAGTGAATTGTAGTATCATTGAGGGCTTTAAAATCTCAATTACAGACATTTGTGACCATAAAGCTTAAGAGCCAAGATTATACAAGACGAAGGCTGTTAGGAGAAATTGCATAGAATGCATTGCTATTTCATGATGTCATTTTCTTTATTTCCTTGATTGTCCTAAGGTGAAGAGGTTGTGTGCGTACGTGTTCCTTTATAAGTCAATGTTTGGCGGTGAAGAAATGATTAAATATCAGATTACATACATATAAGTTTCTTCCTGTATTGGATTTATATTTGCCTTCATCGCGAATATCAAAAATAGTAATTTAATAGGTAGTGTTTAGGACAATGTTTTTCCAACTTATTGAAACTGTGTCCTTTGTATAATACAAAGTGGCGATTAGGTTATCACATTGATTGAAACCACGTATTCAGTACATGATGAACCCACTGAGTTGAAATTTTTCGTTGGTTATTATAAAAAAAAAACTGTTGATTCCTACAAAAGTGCAATACCTACGTGGTCAAAATGTACGGAATAGCATTTTTTTTTTATAATAACCGGCCAAAAATTTCAACGCAGGGGACTACAGTCATGTCCTGAATATGTAGTTTCAATTAATGTGATAACCTAATAGCCACTCTGTATAACCCCCCACTGTTTCCACGTTTATCTGACACCTTTCCGCGTAGACAATACAGACGTGACAATAGCCAACTCTGTTTGCACTCGGCATAAACTGCTGCTATGGGGAAAAGCTTTTTCTGTATGGCCCCTAGATTATACAATAAATTACCACACTCACTTAAAGCTCTATCCACAAATCTATTTAAAAATAAGATCCGAAATATTAGCAGACAAGTGTTACTATAATATAAATGACTTCTTGACGCATATCTTTTGACATGTTTAATTTTTTTTTTACTTATAATTTGTTATTTCTATAAACTTTAATAATGTAGTTTGAAAAAATATGCATGCAAAAAATTATAAAAATAAAACTATGATTACTTGCTATGCAAAAAAAAAAAGTACACCTCGACAGGTGACATGACATGTACGGACATCATACTTTTTATAAGATCTTGCATGCTTTGATTTGTATGTAAACGCATGTTATGACAAATAAATTATCTTTATCTTTATCTTTCAGCAATAAAAAAAAGAAAAGTATTATGTACTTACTGCAGAAAGTTGACAAACGCAGCATCATGTTGGTGCTGCACCTCAGGGCTTAAACTAAATCTGAAACAAATAATTTATTGATTATTTTACAGTTTTAGATAATTTGATCCTTCGAGTCAACAGCCAATTTCATTCCACGATTTAAAAGGCCACTTCGTATTAACAAGATTCCGGCATACATATATTCAGAAAAAACCTGTCAAGTGCGTGTCGGACCACGCAAAATGAAGGGTTCCGTAGTTGGGACGAATTTGTCTCAAAAACAAACATAACATTTTAGTTGAAAAACATGTTCTCCCCTAGATTCTAACTGCAAATGTAAGTTTGTACGCACACTGTTGAGGAATTTACCAAGTAATTTTAAGACCATAGACTTCTTATAGGTTTTCCTGTAATCTACAGGTAAGATTTTGTTTTTTAAATATTTAAATATATTATATAATTTTAAATATATAAATATTTCTGTATATTTTTTTTTTCAAAATTTTTGGTTAAGTAGTTTTGTAGATAAGCGGGGTCATGGAATGGTAAATTTTCATATATTTTCTGAAATAACTTTAAAACAGTTTATTTTAAAATTATCCTACTAATATTATAAATGTGAATGTTTGTATGTTTGTTAATCAATCACGCGAAAATGGCTGAACAGATTGCGATCAAATTTGGCACACAGTTTATAACCTGGATTAACATATGGGATACTTTTTATCCCACTACGTTCCTGTGGGATAAATTACGACCACCACACGGGCGAAGCCGCTAGCAAAAGCTAGTACAAAATATATATTTGAGACCCTCACGGTCAAGTCCTTTCTTTTGATATGTGCGGTACAGTTCGCAAAACTTTTTTTAATTTTCTTATTTTCCCCCAAAATTGACCTCCATATTCAAAATTCATTTATTTTATTTACGTTACACGTCCGTATTTGGGTCACAGAAATTCAAACTGTACCAAAATTTGGTAATTTGTTGAGTAGTATTTGGTAAGTTGAAATTTAATTTCAACTTTCAGGCCACTTGGCGTGGTTGGTTAAGATACGTCATGATCATGCCGCAGGTCGTGGGTTCCATTCCCATCCAGGACAAACATTTGTGTGCATGAACATGTCTGTTTGTTCTGAGTCTGGGTGTAATTATCTATATAAGTACGTATTTACAAAAAAAAGTAGTATATGTAGTATAACAGTTATCTGGTTACCATAGTACAAGCTCTGCTTAGTTTGGGATCAGATGACCGTATGTGAATAATGTCCCAGGTTATTTTTATTAACTTAATTGGCTGTGACAGACGGACAGACAGATACACGAGTGATCCTATAAGGCTTCCGATTTTTCTTTTTGAGGCATGGAACCCTAAAAATAGTCGAAACAATCAGACATGACCGATTAATTGAAGTCTTAGGTAAATGTACAGCTGAGCTACCATTATAGCAGAAATAATTTAATGAAAATAATACCGATTGCCCACGGCTATGCTCATCCTTTGAGTAAGTAAACAATGATTACGCAGGAAGGTGCCGCTACCAGCAGCTATAATAATCTAATCAAATGTAATAAAAACGCACGAATGTTTCAAATTACTATAATGTGTAAGTAAGGACGGGATGTTGTCTGTTTTATTACAATATTTCTGTATTATATCATTATAATGACCCACTTCTGTGATGTCTGATGAGCTAATATTTTTATTCTAAAGGCCATACTCACGGTATGTAGCACGCATACCGCACGCACGATATAGTCAACATTTTAATGAAGTACCTCCAACACGCATAGAACAACTGTTTAACAACGTTGTTGCTCAGCAAGCTTCCTGCTTATGGCATCCCAGCTGATTTTTGTAGCTGGATATCAGATTTCCTTAGGGAACGGTCCATCAGAGTAGTCGTAGACGGCTGCTCCTCTGACCTTATGGCTATTGATGCCGGAGTTCCTCAGGGGTCTGTTCTCCCTGCAACTCTTAACTCTTTTCCTGCTGCACATCAATGACCTGCTTCGGCCTGGTATTGTTGGGTACGCAGATGACAGTACAGTTTCAGAGAGATAATAATAATAATATAATAATATTCCACAACTATCACACAACGCCGTCTAGCCTCAAGCTAAGCAGAGCTTGTGTTATGAGTACTAGACAACTGATAAACATACTTATATATTTCTAAATACATACATATATAGATAAATTACACCCAGACACAGAACAAATGATCATGCTCATCACACAAGAGAGATACTTGTCCAGTGCAAAAACCAGCGGGGCCGAAGTTCGTTCTTTGAGAGAGGCCATGGTAGAGCGGACAGATTTGACCTTATGCCTTGTCTCCCAGTGGGGTGATGATAATCTGGTCTCTTTTAACGCCACCAAAAACTTTTTACCGCTAAAAGGAGTCGTTTCGCCCAAACACCTACTTTTCGGGGTACATCTGTTCCTGTAACTGATCGGCTCAAGCTCCTTGGCATGGAGTTGACATCTGGTCTCAACTTCGGCGCCACCATCGAGTACAAAGCCCAAACAGCGGCCAAGAAGCTGGGCATCCTAAATAGGGTGAAGCGATACTTTATGCCTAGACAGCTTTTAACCCTTTACAAAGCGCAAGTCCGATCCTGCATGGAGTATTGCAGCCACCTTTGGGATGGATCAGCTACGTACCAACTAGCTGCGCTTGACTGGGTGGAACGCAGAGCTAAGAGGCTCATTGGCGACGTAAAACTGGTGGATGCCAAGCTTCACAGCTTGGCTCATCGCCGTAAGGTTGCCTGCTTGTCGGTCTTCTACAGATTGGTGAGTGTGCCCAAAAACTCCACGACCTGATTCATCGGACATCTAGACGCACTGCTAGTTACCATCCCTACCTGGTTGATATTCCACCAACTCGCACTAAGCGCTTCCAAATGTCTTTTATAATGCGCACTGCAAAAGAGTGGAACTCACTACCTGCGTCTGTGCTTCTGAGAGCATACAACCATAATCTCTTCAAAGTGAGAGTGAACAGGCTTCTTCTGGGTAAGCTCTCTCCATCGTCGACTTTGTCTCTGTCACCTCTGACCTAGACTAGAGTCAAGAGCAAACCCATCTCAAATAAAAAAAAATAATAATAGCGATTAGCAAGCATTATGTATGTTAAAATTTTAGATGGAACTGCATTATCTCATTCTGTTAATCAACAGACTTCGAAAACGACAAGTATTCATTTTCGAAATATCAACATCATAGTATTAACAACTTTCTTACAGTATGAAATACCTGTGTCACGACACACGCTATATCCAACACTTCACAAATAACATCCGCAGTCCCAGCAATTACTCACGCCCTTTGAAAATTACCTTTAGACACTAAACTATCTCAAAGAGGAGCTGCATTAGTTAGTATTCGCTTCGGCCCGAGGGTACTATCGAGGAAACTTACCTCTATACACCGTAAGGACTATTCTTGCTTGCAGCGCTGGGCCGCAATAATAATGCTTGCGCTATAGTACATGCCTACATGTATTATATTGTACTGTCATGTCATGAAGATTTACGATTTGTTAATTTATTTGTGACTTTATCGCTCAATTAATAATAGTATGCCTCGTTGGTCTAGTGGTCGCAAGCGCTACTGCTAAGCATGAGGTCCTGGGTTCGATTCCCAGGTCAGGCAAAGTGTTATTGGATCTTTCCATCAGGAATTTCTGAGTAGCAGCCCGAAGTCTGGATTTGTGCCCGATTGATGGCAATAGGCTCGCCCCCTATTACATGTAACTATACATAACTGGCGAAATGTGGGTGTATAGGTTCACCACTGTATAACCCTTCGGGGATTAAGTTGTAAGGCAGATTTTACCACTAACATTAAAGTACATGTAACATTGTATTTGGAGGAGCTCGTGGCTAAGTAATAACAGCCGCACGGGTCGATCCATCAGGTTAAGCTACGCTTGCCGGGGTTGGTCTGTGGATGGGTGACCATCTTTTCATACCGAGATTCCTCCGTGCCTCGGAAAGCACGTTAAGCCGTTGGTCCCGGTTGTCATTCGTGGATCTTTGACAGTCGTTAGGGGTCGTCAGAAGCCCGAAAGTCTGACAACCAGTCTTACCAAGGGGTATCGTATTACCCAGTAACTGGGTTGTGGAGGTCAGATAGGCAGTCGCTCCATGTGAAATACTGGTATTCAGCTGCATCCGGTTAGACTGGAAGCCGACCCCAACATAGTTGGGAAAAGGCTAGGCAGATTGATTGATTGATTTTGTAACATTGTATTTTTTATTCATTTTCTTATTGTTATTCGAGAAAATTGTTCTCACGAGTTCCCTGACTGTTTATCGCAAATAAACGTATTTTCTTTCTTTTTTTCTTCTTTCTTTACCAACGCCAGATTATCTGAGGAATCATTTTGAATTTTTGTCAGTTAGCCATACGAAAACTGTGAGGCGTTATTTTTTTTTTCAGGGATTAAAGTTATCTGACGTTGGAAAAATCAGCCCTATTAAATAAATATTAACCAAATATTTTGAAAATACTTTACGATAAAAATTGGCTTATTCACGCAAAATTGCATTATATCAGCGAATCACCTATTCAGTTGTGTGCGACGCGTTGATGTCTCTTGCTTGCTACGAACGATGGCTACGAAAATTTAATAAATTCCACTTCATTTTTTTTTATTGATTTCTATTGCCTTTATTTGCATGACTGATGCCCCCTTTTTGAAGAATTCTTTAAACTCTTGATAGCTATTGATTCGGCAAATTCATCTATTTAAGCGAATTCCTTCCTTACGCTCGGTTTTCGATAGTAATTCACTCGACTAGTTCAGAAACACGATTTCGAACCAAATAATCACTATCGAATGGATAAACTCGTTTAAAAATCTCAGAAACCGAGTGTAAAAGGACCAAACCCGTTGTCATTGAGGATAGGTCTCTTTTAAAGAAACTTTTCTAGTAACAAATATTTCTCCAAGCGCAGCAATATTGTTAGTTGAAGCAGACCTAGTACTTGTCACCGATATAGATGCGGAGGGTTGGCCTGGGGTCATGTTCTGTAATAGCGTGTTCTGAAACCGTCGGGCTGATGGAACGTGACCGACGCATCACTGCGGGCCATCCACGCAATACTTCGTCCATTAGGACCAAATTGGTGATTGTACTCGTAGGTAATTTCTTTGGAATTTATGTGCTTTTCACACCAGCAAGATTTATCTAGGTGGGAAAGATACACATTACTACAGTAACGTGACCTTTGTGGGACATTTTACTATCAGTTTGATTTAATTTCGAAAGTAAGTTCAATATTTGCTGAAACGAATTTCATATTTTATGTGGCTTATTTGGAGCGTTGTCGCGGAACTCGTGAGAACAATTTTTTCAAATAACAATAAGAAAATTAATAAAAAATACTATTTATAAATCAAACTAAGTAACGACTCCAAATACAATGTTACATGAACTTTAATTGCCACTTTAAAAACTTTTCAATTGCCATGCAGAGCGTTTGTTGTTTTGTAGTACAACAAAAGAGGTGTTAAGCACAGAATTAACACTGGATGGATGAAATGGCGGCAGGTCACGGGAACAATCTGCGACTCCCGCATTCCCCTTAAACTCAAGGGGAAGATTTATAAAACAATGGTTAGACCTGCTGTCTTGTATGGATCAGAATGTTGGGCCATAAACAGAATGAATGAAAGGCATTGCATGCAGCCGAGATGAGAATGCTAAGAGGGATGTGTGGTATTACGCGAATAGATAGAATAAGAAATGAGTATGTAAGAGGAAGTCTGAAAGTGACACCGGTGACTGAAAAGTTGTGTGGAAATCGGTTGTCATGGTATGGGCATGTGATGCGGAGGAATGAGGAAAATGTCGTCAGGAAAGTGTTGAGTATGAACGTGGAGGGCTATACGAGTAAGGGATGACCAAAGAAACGATGGATGGACTGTGTGAAAGATGATATGGCCAGGATAGAGAAGTATGGAAGAAAAAGACATGTTGCGCCGACCCCAAATAAATTGGGACAAGGGCAGGAGAATGATGATGAAAAGAGGTGACCCGTGTGAAATCATTTTTTTTTTATTTGAATGTTCTGTGATTAATTTTAATGAAAACTACTCCTTTTGGGCCATAAAAATGTTCTCTGACAAAAAATATGGTTAATATTCACTTTTCATTCATTGAGATGCAAAATTAAGTCATCAAAAAACTGGTCTGTTTTCGCCCACTAAACTAAACACACGCAGTAAGTATTAGATCACCGATCAACCATTAATCCTGCCAAGGTTGTGGGTGGTTTGAAAGAGTTACCGTGGGCCTGGCAGACTGAAGGAAAACGTGTGGATTTTAGTCAGTAAAAGTCTGACACGCCCTCCCGCTGCGCCCAGAGAGAAGTTATTTGATGATTTCCCACCCAAATAAAAAAACCAGTAATTGAGTGAGAAGGTATGGGTACATATGTGAATGAAATAGATGATCAGTGGTGAGGTTTTTTTCTACGCTATTTATAAAATGTTTGAACACAGAAGAAGTGTGAAATGATATGAGTGAAACTTTTGCTCCGCAGCAAAGTTAGATAAAATGTTATAATCTACAGATTCAAAACCAGGCAATGGGGCAATAAATACGTATACTTTTGTAACAATTTTTAAGGTTAATTTTTAGGATTCCATAGAGGAGCTCGTGGCTATGTAATAACAGCCGCACGGGTCGATCCATCAGGTTAAGCTGGGTTGGCGGGGTCGGTCTGTGGATGGGTGAATATCTTTTCATACCGAGATTCCTCCGTGCCTCGGAAAGCACGTTAAGCCGTTGGTCCCGGCTGTCATTCGAAGATCTTTGACAGTCGTTACGGGTCGTCAGAAGCCCTAAAGTCTCACAACCAGTCTTACCAAGGGGTATCGTATTACCCAGTAACTGGGTTGTGGAGGTCAGATAGGCAGTCGCTCCATGTAAAATACTGGTATTCAGCTGCATCCGATTAGACTGGAAGCCGACCCCAACATAGTTGGGAAAAGGCTAGGCAGATTGATTGATTTTAGGATTCCATACTTCAAAAGGTAAAACCGGAACCTTTATAAGCTCACTCAAAATAGTTCTATACCTTTAGATTACAGGAAAACTTATAAAAAGTCTTAACAAAACATGGTAAATCTCACTTACATTTGCAGTTGGAATGTAAGGGAGAACATGTTTTTCAACTACAATGTTAAGTTTGTTCTTGGGATGAATTCATCCCAACTACGAAACCCTTCATTGTGCGTGTCGGACGACACGCTCTTGGCCGGTTTTTTTATGATAAGTACTATCGTAGTAGCAAAGCTTCCTTGTTAAGTAATCATAACTTTCGCATGTCCCGCTGTTATTCAATAAAACACTTCAATCTAAGACTATGCGTATCTAATTATCTTTGTACTTTAGTGTTAATTAGTAGGTGTGACGAATTAACATGGAATATACATGGTACATGAAATGATGGTTCATAGTTCATGTGTTCAGTGATGTCCTACAAATATATTCTTGTTAAATAACAATAATATTACCGTATCACGCGATACATGGAAGGCTTATAATATATAATTTATTGACTGTGTCTAAGTAATAATTTCAGTTGATTAATTTATTTTTAGATCCGAGTTATGTGTGTGAATGAAGGCCCCAAACTTACAAGGGTGGATTTCTATATTTTATTTATACAAGGTAATTTAAGAAAAATGTAGAAATTAATATTATTTATTATGACACAGTAATCTGAATCGAACGGATACTGCTTCTGTAAAAAAGAGGATCATATATGTATATGTGTAACCTAAGGTGTTAAAAAAATAACTTTACAAACTGTTAGGAGTGCTTTAGCTAAAGTACTACTTAAAGTTTGTAAAGTAATTTTTAAGGTTCCTTACTTCAAAAGGATAACGGAACCCTTATAGGATCACTCATGTGTCTATCTGTGTGTCTGTCTATCTCTACGTCTGTCTGTCTGTCTGTCCGTCTGTCACAGCCAATTTGCTCCGAATCTAATGGACCGATTAAGTTGAAATTTGGTACACGTATGTATTTCTGTGACCCAAACACGGACGTGTAATGTAAATTAATGAATTTTGAATATGGGGGACAATTTTGGTGGGCAAATAAGAAAAAAAAAACTTTTAGCAAAAATGGGGCAGCCGCATATTGTCAAACTGATTATTCAATGATCTGGCCAGACCACATTATTATGTGACCAGGCGGTCGATTCATGAAATACAACCATTTCATGAAATGGTCGAACATTTCATGAATGAATAATGATCAATATTCTAAAATCTGGCTACGACAGATAAATGCGGAGAAGACACGAGCATTATAATCACCAAGCTTGGTCAGCCTGCTAAAGACACTGACTGAAAGGCGGATCCAAAATTAATGACAAAAAAATAAAACTATTCAAACGAATAACTGTTTAAATGAACATACAATTCATTCGCCTCCCGGGAATTGTGGTATATTTACATGATTTTTAGGGTTCCATACCTCAAAAGGAAAAAGCAGAACTCTGATAGGATGACTCGTGTGTCTGTCTGTCTGTATGTTACAGCCAATTTGCTACAAACCGATTAAGTTGAAATTTGGTACACGTATGTATTTCTGTGACCCAAACACGGGCGTGTAATGTAAATTAATGAATTTTGAATATGGGGGACAACTTTGGGGGCTAATAAGAAAATTGAAAAAAAAAAAATTACAAACCGTACCGTGCGATATATCAAATGAAAGGGCTTACTGTGAAAGTTTAAATATATATATTTTTCAATAGTTTTAAAATAAACTGTTTTAAAGTTATTTAAGAAAATAGACGAAAATTGACCATTCCCCCCTTTATCTCCGAAACTACTGAGCTTAAAATTTTGAAAAAAAGTACAGAAAATAATTCTATAGCTATAGATTACAGGAAAACCTATAAGAAGTCTATGGTCTTAAAATATCATGGTAAATCTATCAATATTGTACGTAGATACTTACATTTGTCCATAGTCCATAGATCCTATGGGCATTTGTAGTCGGAATATATGGGAGAACATGTTTTTCAACTACAATGTTAAGTTTGTTCTTGGGATAAATTCAACCCAACTACGGAACCCTTCATTGTGCGTGGTCCGACATGCACTTGACCGGTTATTTTTTTAACATCTTGTATATATGTATACGGGTAGTTTTGAATTCGTAATTTATATAAATACCTATCTACTAAGTAGCCATAGTGAATTAATGAAAAAATCTACGTAACATTTTTTTTTATTTACATAATATTTACAAAATTGCCATGCTATGTTACAAAGAGGAGCTCGTGGCTAAGTAATAACAGCCGTACGGGTCGATCCATCACGTTAAGCTATGCTTGCCGGGGTTGGTCTGTGGATGGGTGACCATCTTTTCATACCGAGCCTCCTCCATGCCTCGGAAAGCACGTTAAGCCGTTGGTCCCGGCTGTCATTCGAGGAGCTTTGACAGTCGTTACGGGTCGTCAGAAGCCCGAAAGTCTGACAACCAAGGGGTATCGTATTACCCAGTAACTAGGTTGTGGAGGTCATATAGGCAGTCGTTCCATGTAAAATACTGGTATTCAGCAGCATTCGGTTATACTGGAAGCCGACCCTAACATAGTTGGGAAAAGGCTAGACAGATTGATTGCTATGTTACAAAAAAGCTTTACGAACATAAAGCTTCACGGTCAATCACATAAGAACTAATTATGATTGTCCTAAATGGGCTTAGCATCAGTTTCAGAAAGCTTAGTTTATAATAAAAAACCGCACGACGCACAATGACGGGTTCCGTAGTTAGATGGATGTATCCCAAAACTTAACATGTACCTAGTTGAAAAACATGTTCTCCCATCGATATACGTGTCCGAAAATAATTAATTTGTAGATTAATCTACAAATTAATTATTTTCGGAATTTTTCCTATGACCTTACTTCTTCCTAAACATGATTCTAGGTCAACGGGAACGAGTATAAAAATTAAATCGCATAAAGGGCCGTATTTTTTTTTATTGCGTTGACTTAGAAGCATGATTTTTAGAGCTCTAAGGGAAGTAGACCTACGTATTTGATATGAATTTCAACTTGATACCTCCACGTGTTCCTGAGAAAAAGGGTCTTGACATACCGAAAGACGGACAATGAAGTGATCCTATAAGGGTTCCGTTTTTAACCCCCGACGCAAAAAGAGGGGTGTTATAAGTTTGTTTCCATATGAGGTACGGAATTTTATAAACAGCCTAATGAAATATTAACTTGGTAACACTTATCTAATAATGATGCGCCTACATTCTGCGGAAATGACCGACTGAATACTTAGTTAATTTGAGATCGGTGGCAGCGGAAACAAAGTGTGCGAATCTGACGCTGATAATTACGATACCGTTTATTATTGAGATTAACGCGAAGAGCGGGTTTAATTAAGAGAGCGGTTCTGTCTATAATTTGTTGGCTTAATTGATGGAATAGCTAGCTTTCATTGTTTATTTTTATAGGTCTATCATAGAATTAAGGACGCGTTCTCAAAACAGATAGGTATCGCATCACTACACTGACATGGCTCAAACACAAAAACATACGCAAGGTTAACTGCGGGATTAATGAGTAATTAAATGATTTTGATACTTTAGCAAGTTTGAATATTTTTCATGTTTTTATTTGGACCTACGTAAATATCCAGACAGTGACAAAAAAAAAAAATAACCCTTATTACTACACGTGAAGATTCATGCGTAACAGCAAAATATGTGAAAAAATAGACAGTTCGTTTTTATTTTTTTCTGAGATTATTCGTAAAATTTTTGTGAATATTTTGCCCATATTTTTGAAAATATTATATCTGCTTACCTGGGGTATTTTTTAAGAAACAAAATTATGTACAAAATAGCAGAAAAGTGATCCCGAACTAAGCCTCATATCGTCAATTTTGTGTGAAGAGGTAACGGAAAATCGTTTTTACGATATCAAATACCCAATTTTCAAACCAAGAATCGACCATTTGGAGATAAAGAAGTAATCTATTTATTGCAATTGTTAGTTTTATTTGATTTAGTTACATTTCATCGCAAACTCTAGCGAAAAATAGCTTATTTTTGTCGGATTTGCAAACGCGTCCTTAATACAAACTTTAATCCACCGCAAATTAGATTTCTTTGATTATTTGATAAAATTTTGAATATCATTGTTTCCATATTGTACTTGGTTTATTTTAAATTGGTATCGGCTTATAAATAAATTTAGGAACATGAGTTGTGATTGAATTAGTTTATAAGTTCTTATGAGAATATTTTTTTTCTAAAACCTAACTGACCGCCGTAGTTATTCACTAATATCCTAGCTTCAATGCTCCTTTGTAGCTAAACCAAACAATTTTGAATTTAGAACGAATATCAATAACCACACAACATAATCTATGAAACCACATAATTAAATCTAAGACCAAATCTAGTTACATTTCAATCTAAAACAATACACAGATCTCTGAAACTGCTACTACTATTCAACCGAACCGCAGTGCAATGCGTCGATTGTTCATACATATTATTAGTAACAAAAACCCCTCATTGTCGCCGCAGGCGCAGACACGCTTCAGAAAAACTATCAATGTGAAAAGAATGTTGCCAACAATGTGTACGTATGAGACGAAACTTTTTGTAATCGACATTAAATTAATTGTGATTGTAATACGGTGTGGAAGCCGTTTTGTTCAGAATTTATCTCAGCGATTTGGAGGCGATATATGTTCGTTTTGAACTAGGTAAGACAGAACATGATAATAATAAAATCTAGAGTACATACATGTAACAAAAAGGTGATATGTGGTGGTGTTATAAATAAATTATTGCTTTATCAGGTACACTTTTTTTATAGTTTTAACTCCGAAAAATATTTTTTATTTTATAGATTTCTTAAGAATTGTATACTGAACTAATTGTAGGCGGAACTTGTATTTTTTTTTTTCTTGTAATTTGGTTTACGCTTATTCATTTTTCGTGGTAATAGGTAAATAAGCTAAGCCACAGAATGATGGATTGCCGTTGTCTATTTTGTTCTTTCAAAACAAATTAGAAAATTGTAAGATACAAAAAACAAACTCATTATTTCATTTAGGCCTTAGGGAGACTTTGAAATGAAGATATAAAGGTTACACCTCAGAAAGGCCAAAGGTATTTTTAATTTAGTACATTAAATATTCTGTATTATATAAATAAAAATAATTTTGTATAAAATAAAATTAGCAAAAATTAAATCAGTCCATTAAAAAAATATCCAGTAAAATGTCAATAACTTAAAAAGTAGGTGGGCGGAAATCGTTGGGCGGCGCTCAGTTTTTATTTTTTTATTTTGAAATATTATACTAGTTCGTTTTTGTTGGAAACCAAATATGAAAATCCTAATATGAATACCTAAATTAGGCAAAAAATACTTAGAACTTATAAACGAAAAGGCACTCTGAACTTTGAACGACATAGTATTTCACCACTTAAAATCTATTTTAAAAATTCCAAATCCATTCAAAATATTCAGTCACGAAAAAAATTTATAAAAATTCAGGGCACTTTAAAAAACGAACTATTTCCAAAGAAAAAAACAACTCACCGAGTGCGTACGGAGCGCTTGCGCGAGTGCGCGGACTGTGGTGCGCTGCGCCTGCGCAGGCTTTTATCACCGTTGCTATAGCAACCACCACCGCTTACCAAGGGATGCGTACGATTTGCAAACGTAAAGTTGTACGAACTAGGTCACTTAGTTTCTGCGATATCTGTGGTTTACCAAACTTCCAACTTATTTGCTCTGGTCAAACTATTAATTGTTTGCGGTAATTGAAAACTAAAGCTTACTCGCTAACTTTATATATGTTTTATCTCATACCAGCTGACCCGACAGACGTTATCATGTCCAAATTACATATATGAAAAAAATAATTTTCATCATAATTATTTTCCTGAATTTTTCCGATGTTTTAATAGTTATTCTGCTATTGGAAATAATTGATTAAATCCAAGATCGTAAAAATTAGTCCAGCCGTTCTTGAGTTATAAATGGTGTAACTAAGCCGACTTTGTTTTATATAGGTAATATAGATTTTGGAAGTTAGATAATTCAAGTATTATTTATTAATTTATTATTAAAGTGCCCGTTTGAAATTCGAACCCACTCTTTCGAATTTCAAACGGGCACTTTGTGTTATTTACAAGGACGTATAAAGTCCTTGGTTATTTATTTCATCACCACTACTCTCAAAACGGTGAAGGAAAACATCGTGAGGAAACCGGCATGTCCTAGAAACAGAAAATTCGAAGACATGCGATATTTACCAACCCGCACTTGGCCCGCGTGGTAGATTACAGCCCACTCCCTCTCATAGAGGAGCCCTGTGTTCCAGCTGTGGGAACATCACTGGCTGATTCATCATCATCATCATCATCTGCCTGCCTTTTCCCAACTATGTTGGTGTCGGCTCCCAGTCTAACCGGATGCAGCTGAATACCCTATCTGACCTCAACAACCCAGTTACTGGGTAAATCGATACCCCTTGGTAAGACTGGTTGTCAGACTTTCGGGCTTCTGACCACCCGTAACGACTGTCAAAGATTCACGAATGATAACCGGGACCAACGGCTTAACGTGATTTCCAAGGCACGACAGGGTTCAATGGTCTCCCATCCATGCGCCAACCGCGGCAACCGTAGCTTATCCTCATTGATCGACCGGTGCGGCTGTTTTCTTAGCCATTTCTTAGCCATAAGCCCCATTATAGGCTCATTCTGCGTAAGCTTAGTAAAGTCATGGTCATCGACAGAACCGGTCAACTCTCCAGAAACGGAGAACTCGCAGATCTAGAATATGTCAGCGAGTTTATATGCCGTACCTCGGATCGCTACGTACTCGAACTAGAGATCAAGAGAAGGACTCAAATGGCCAAAGCTGCGATGAGTGAGCTGATACATATTTGGCAGGACAGAAAGGTCTCCAATATCACCAAGATGCCAAGCCCGGACATTGGCTTTATCGATATTCCTTTATAGCTCAGAGTCATGGACGATTCTGGCAATAGAACGGAAAAGAAGCTTTTGAGATGTGGTGTTGGCGAAAAATGCTCTGCATACCGGTGCATGCGGTCTATGGTATGCGGAGGAAGAGAACGAACAAATCTATCCTCGAACAACTACGCATAAGACATAGACTATCCACGATCTGTTACCAAAGGATTCTCGGTTACTTTTGTCACATTGCTCATCGGAAACCATATAACCTTGAAAAGTTGGTGGTGATGGGCAAGGTAGATGGGAAAAGACCTCGCAGCAGGTCACTTAACCAGTGGTCAGACCAAGTAACCGCCCTCACTGGACTCTGTGTTACGACCGCTCTGCGTGAAGCTGAGATCCGAACGAATAGAAGAATATCATAATTATATAAAGGCACGAAGGCCTTTCAGGGTACTTACAGTTGTGAACTACGCGACGAGGAAGCGATGCTTTTTAATTTATTAATAACCAATTTATATCTACAGATAAAAGTGAGTAAGGTTAAAATTACTAAGCTGTCGTGTCTGGACCAAAGCAAGTACAATTACTTACAGATGTTTGACAAATACGTTCTCATGCTCGTTTAAGGTCATTCTAGAAAAGGCCAAAAATTTATCCTCATCATGTAAGTTAATATAGCGATGATGATAAATTGAAGGAATGAGAACTAGGGTTCAAGAGTACATATTTTTTTAAAGAGGGGAAGAAACAGATTGTTCAACTTCGTTTGCCAAAATTGGAATAATATCTAGCTACCTACGGATGCCTGCCAGGGTCGCGGGTTGTTTGAAAGAGTTACCGTGGCCCTGGCACAGGCAACTGAAGAAGGATGGGTGGGTTTTAATCAGTCTGGCACACCCTCCCGCTCCACCCAGAGCGGGAGAAGTTATTTGATGATTTCTCACCCAAAAAAAAAAAAGAAATATACCTACGGGGGTTCATCAGATACTTTTATAATCTTTACCACACGTATCAGATCAACCATAGAGTGTTTCAGATTGATAGTCATTCGAGTGAGAATGTGTCTGTGGTCCTTTCATTTCAAGAAGGACCAATTATTTTTTCTTATTTTAAATTTTCTTTTAAGTAGCCGTTGAGCTACAATACAAAAAAATATGTATTTTTTTTTTACTCAATTTCAAAGGTTTGTGAGCTGTACAATCGAATTCTCAAAGTTCGTCTTAGATTATTGCAATTTCAAAAGTTTGTGAACTGTACAATCGAATTCCCAAAGTTCTTCTTAGATTATTGCAATTTCGAAACTTTACCACAAGTAGTAGTTATAATTGGCAAATTTTTTTGTCGTCTCATTGTCTCTACGTAGAGCGAAGTTATCGCAATCTGAATCCTAGATAAGATCCTAAGATTAGCAATTAGAAATGATACCCGGTACTTTCTACAGATTGGCAGCTATTCCAACGACCATTCCTAGTGCAATCGGATCGAATGTTTCGAATAAGTCCTAGATACCACTCTTTTAATGATTATCAGGAGTTTATTTATTATTTGAGCTTTTTTTGCGAAATTTGTTTTTATGAACTACGGTACGCGTTAATAACTTACAGCAGATTAACTACAACTGGATACAATTAATCATGTCACTCATAATAAAAAGAACCGGTCAAGAGCGAGTCGGACTCACGCACCGAGCGTTCCGTACCATCCCAACTTCCTACTTATCCTACTTCCTATCCTACTTAATATTATAAATGCGAAAGTTTGTGAGGATGGATGGATGTTTGTTACCCTTTCACGTAAAAACTACTGAACAAATATCCACATAATTAGGCACACAGATATTTTATAACTTGGATTAACACCTAAGATACTTTTTATCCCGATATTCTTACGGGTTCGAGACTTACGCGGATGAAACCGCGGGACGCTGCTAGTCATACATAAAAAAGTGTGCTATTTACAGACATAGTTTTATTTTTCCTGTAATCTTTACATAGACATCTATCACACAGAATAATTTCTGATTTTTTTCTTTATGCAAACTTCGGAGATTGGGGGGGGGGGGGGAAGAACAGTATTTTTATTTACATTTGTCATCAGTGGCCTAAATAAAAGAAAAAATGTTTCAGAATGTGCAAACAGCGTTCTTTCATATGATATCCCACATGCTCTAGTAGCCCCACTTCGAATTTTTAAGACCCCCTTTTGGTCCCTGTTGCAAAAAAAATAGATACATTTTTATTTCTTTCTTATTTGCAAAATAGTTGGGCAAACGTCATCTAAAACTATTCTAAAATTCAAGTTGATAGCATTAGTAGTTCTTGAGTTATCTAACTGTGATAGACAGACAGACTGAGTTGCACCATAAGGGTTCTTTTTTACCATTTTGGTACGGAACCTATGTGTTCTGTGTGTGTAATCCCTGAGCAAGATTATTATCCAATCAAAATCAAAATCAAAATCAAAATCAACAGTCATTTATTCAAACTAGGCTGAGAATCAGCACTTTTTGAACGTCAAAATTACATAAGACAGTCCCCCAAAACGCCCGCCCTTCACCACTTCCTAGTGCTTTAGCTGGGGAGAAGAAGTGGCGCAACAAACTCCCCAGCAGCACAGCTGTCTGTTCAGTTAAAAAAAAAATGATTCTATATAACACTGCGCATAATAATTTAGGTACATTACGCAATACAAAACATTAAATTAAATTATTTGCTATAAGTAAGCTAGCACACGCCAATATACCAAAAAAAAAAAAAAAAAAAATCGAAAACTATACTCAAGCAGAAACAAAATACAAAACTAAAAACGTAAGCAGAACTTTATACCCAAATAAAAGCCTCCAGTAATAAAGGGCGTGCCCACTTACATATAGCCGTACATGTAGTCGTAACTCAGTCACAGATGATAAACTAGGACCATCGAAGTAAAATCAACAACGAGTTAAGTTACTAATAACAAAACAAAACCAAGGTCAGCAAGACGACCTGTCACCACAAGCAGCACCCGTTCACGAGTATAACGCAAAGATCAGCCATTACCCCCCTCGCCATATTTGAGGGAAGGGGACAACCCGACCCCCGACGCTACCGCAAGCAGTGACATCTAAGGGAGCATGACGAACTTGCTGCCGGTTGCTCGGGCAAGAAAAACTATGATCAATTGTCGAGGTCACTAGCTAACCACATATTGCAATACCACTCATAAAAATAAATAAACATTGAAATGAGTAGATTATGTCAATAATAAATAAAAATAAAATTAAAATAAATTGACCTTGAGAGTCAAACAAAATAAATAATTATATGAACTCATATAACCTGTCAGTAGCTATGCTAATTCTGGAGAAAGAACATAAACATTGTCTTAAGCTAAACACAGCGAACAACTATTCTTATCGTTTAAGTAATCGTTGATAGAATAGTATGCCTTTGAACAAAGGTTAGATTTTACTTTAGCTTTGAACGCATTAAAGGGCAAATCTAGCAAAGAAGAGGGTAGCTTGTTATAAAAAGATATACCAAGCCCAACAAATGAGTTATGAACCTTATGAAGCCGGTGAAATGGAGCACGTAATTTGTCCTTATTTCTGGTGTTAACATTGTGAATATCACTGTTTTTAGTGTATAAATGTATGTTTTGTCTAATATATAAGATGTTGGCGAAGATGAATTGTGATGCCACCGTGAGAATACCAATCTGTTTAAAAAAATGTATTGGCTGCCACCAATGGAAATGTAAACTCCTGTGTATAAGCAAATTAGCTTTGGTGTCTTCATCCAACTTATCACTCTAGTTATAATTAAAATAAAAGGCTTCTTTTTAATAGAGTGACGTTAACCAAAATTACATCAAGTAATTTTGCCACCAGTCGACTTCGGCCCGTTTTAGTTTTTGCGGAACCTAGGACGCACGACGATGAGTCACTATAGAATAATATAAAAGTATTCAATCCAAGTTATAAAATATCTGTGTGCCTAATGTTATGGATATTCGTTCAGTAGTTTCGTTCAGTAGTGAAAGAGTAACAATCATGCATCCATCCTCACTGCAAATAATATAGAAATATAAAATTAATAATATATTGTAAACATACATAATGGTAACAGATTAACTGTGTACCAAACACTTTAGCACTGTGTTCATAGATCACAACAAAGCAGACAACCTATTCAGAGCGTTCTAAATGCAAATCCTAGAATCATACGCAACACACGAACATCTGTGAAGATGGTGCGTTTGTTGGCTAATGTGAACTGAATATTTCAGGATTTATTGAATACCGTTCTATGTCTATGATATTGTGTACCTTTAGTGGTAAACTTTAATGGCAGTCGAAATGAAATAATAATAATAAAAATGTTTACTTCGATTTCAATGGGCTTATACAGATACGTACATATATTTGGAGATCACTTTTTAAGCAAGGAATTGCTTGTGTTATAGTTTGACCAAGACCGCTATACCGCGCCGTAGGTATGTGCGCGGCGAGACGGATATATATATATATATATATAACCGCATAGATCATGTCAATGTGTGCTCGAATGTCAACCGAACCCCATAGGTTCACAACTATTGTAAGACTGCGGTAGCCATTGTATGTTGATTTTTTTTCCGTTTACGTAATATATAATTATGATATACGTTTTTAATAAATATTTTTCTTACGTACACCGTGTGTACACAAAACAGTTGAGGAGTGTGTTTCGTCTATTGGTACCACTTCGGTAAATTGTGTGTTGATTTATCTATCTAAGACACATCGTAAGAAGCTGACCTGACTTAGGCCGTAATGTAATGAGACAACTAGGAGGACTACGAGATAAATGGGCCACCAACACCACTTGCAAACTGGGGTGACGGAAATAAAATGCAGGAAAATGTTATAATTTTTCCTCAATTTATTCCATTCTTTCGTGACACTCCCGGCTTAGAGATCTTACCACGCAATAACTTAAAAAATATATGTAACAATAGGGATGATGCCTGGGTAAAAAAAAAGAAATTCTATTTAGTCCGTCAGTCAGATAATAAAAAAATATTAGACACGTATTTTTTGCTTTATAATATTAATAAAAAATGACTTAGATAACTCGCATTAAAGTTAGGAGGAGTAAAGGAGTGGGGGCTTGCTACGTCACTTCTACGTATAAAATCTACGAAGACGTGACGTCATGCCACATTTTAACTCAATGTATCGCCGTAATCCTTTGATTACGTACAAAAAGAAAAAATACGTGTCCAATATATTTTAATAATCTACATGACGGACAAAAAAACATTTTTTAGTCATCATCCCTATTGCCAAATCCCTTCTTGTTTCCAGCTTGTTGTATTTTGTAGAAAGGATAGACTCAACTTGGTGACTCAACAAGTGTGAATTTATTCTGTATGCCCTCCAGCATTAGGACATATTTGATTTCATGTGGAGCTCATACAGCTGCTTTGAAATCTAATTGTGGTATTACAAGTGCATTATTCAGAATGGCTATAGCTTTTTTCTTCCTAAAGCCTACTGCTCTGCGAAGTATGAAACCTAAGCTTCTATAAGATTTCATGCAAACAGATGTAATGTTAGTTCAGTATCAAGATGCACCCCTAGATCGAGTACACCATCCTTACGATCCATTATCGAGTCATTCAGTTCATACACATGATGTATCGGATCTCACATCCTACTCGTACCAAAAGTTATGACTGAACATTTTTGTAATGAAACAAGTGAACAAACAATTTGTCATTAAGTTGCTCACACGTTGAAAAATGTAGATTCTAGCAAGCAATCTAGATTCTAGAGTGATACTTCCAAATACCTTAACACATATTGACAACCCTATGCTGCAGGACCATAACAAACGCAAGAAGAATACCCACCCTATTTTTCCTAGGTTTAAATACAAATCGTTTCACGTCCATCAGAATTAGGCAACCACTGTTCATGCTCGTCTGATTACTCAAACGAACACAAAACAGGATGAATATTTCGCAACTAACGCTCAACTTTGGCCTGAGTCGCTCCAATTTGCGAAGCTTCGTGTGAGATTAATTAAATAAAGATAATAAATAACAAATACAAGGACTGATAGTTAGACTAAAATTCTAGATCAATTTGATTGGTTAGGTCGATCTACGTGTCGTACGGTTAGATTTGAAATGCTTAATATTTCTCTAAGAATAGGACCAGACACCGTTGAAAATCCAACGGCTCGCTTCTAAGGAGTAACTAATCAAAAACCGTTAAATCAATTTTGTATTTTTTTTAGAAAATGAAATGCCTAACTTATTTAAATTAGACACAATTTTTTTTCAGATAACTATCATTAAATATGGCAGTGAAATGTTTTGGAAAATAGCTTTTGTTATTAACGAGATATTAGGCAAATAAATATGGATATAGCGATTTTAGTTCAATCCGTGTTGGATTTATGGGGTTTAGATCAAGTTAGTCTAGAATAATCAACATTTATCTATATTTATCGACTTTCGGTGCGTTCACAAAAATAGTATCGTACAGACGCCAACACATCAACCTACTACAATCTGTCAAATTTCTTGAATAAATTTTCAACTTTATCTTTAAAGCATTAGGTTCATGGTTCATTGGGAAAATTTGACAGTTTTGGGTAGCTTGATGTGCTGACGTCTGTGCAAAGATTAATCGAAATAATCGAGAAAAATCGATTTGATTTGAACAGACTATGGTCTGTTCAAATCAAATCGATTTTTCTCGATTAACCGCTTCGATTTTTCTCGAATAACCGGTAAATCAAACTGCAAAAATTTCAAAAAAATTTTGAAGAGGCATACCTCGGAATGATAGCAATAATCATGTATTTTTATCAAACCATGTACTTCAAATTTTTTTCAGTATGATTTACCGGTCTTTGAAGCAGTCTGTTAGTATTTGGATGTGTATATGAGAACCGAAAAAAAAGTAAAAATTTCATACTTGGTCAAAAACTGCTTTTGTTCCGTCACTCCACTAGGTATTCGTTTAGGTGTGGCCTAGTTCAATTGAAAACTATTGGGATATATATTAATTACTATATATAACAATCCTAGTTCAATTGGGACCGGATTGTCACGTGACGTCACGCAAAGTTCGTATTTTTAGGGTTCCGTACCTCAAAAGGAAAAAACGGAACCCTTATAGGATCACTCGTGTGTCTGTCTTTCTGTCTGTCTATCTGTCCGTCTGTCACAGCCAATTTGCTCCGAATCTAGTTGACCGATTAAGCTGAAATTTGGTACACGTATGTATTTTTGTGACCCAAACATGAACGTGTAACGTAAATGAATGAATTTGGAATATGGGGGTCAATTTTAGGGGCAAATAAGAAAATATAAAAAAAAAAGTTTTGCAAACTGTACCGTGTGAAAAAAATACAAAAAATAGTTCAATACCTATAGATTACAGGAAAACCTATAAGAAGTCTATTGTCTTAAAACAACATGGTAAATTTCTCAATATTGTGCATACAAACTTACATTTGCAGTTGGAATGTATGGGAGAACATGTTTTTCAACTACAATGTTAACTTTGTTCTTGAGATTCATCCCAACTACGGAACCCTTCATTGTGCGTAGTCCGACACGCACTTAGCCGTTTTTTTATTTTTTTATTAATGTTGTCAGGGAGTGCAGATCAAACAGGTGATGTAAGAAGAATTGTGCGAGTGTGCATGCCAAAATGACCTTTCACGTTGCACTTGGTTTATTAGACGAACACAGAATACTCAATACGCGAAAGTTTGTGGTATTTTGAGGCATCTCATTCATATTACGCACACGTATAATATGCTAGTTATTGTCCACTTAAACTTAAATATGAGAAGTTCCATCAAATAGGCCATAATAAGGTCAAGTTCACGCAACGCAATGTAACCGTAGTGACAGATTATAGTAAATTGTGATACTTTTGACCTCTAGGTTTTTGATGTAGCTTTCTGTGAGATATTTATATTCGATATTAGAATAATTGAATTATCTTAATGAATCTTATGATATTGTAAATGAATATCCCAGTGTCGTGGATACTTTCGGAGACAAAAATCAGAAATATCCAGCAGACCCGAAACAAAAGTGAAAAATTTGAAGCCATCAACGCAAAATCACTGAGGTAATTCAGCCGTGCTTTTATTGACTGAATCCATTTCTAGTAGGTATCTATCTATCCTTCCAGTGATGTTAATGTCTCGTGGCTAGGTAATAAAAGCTGCACGGGTTGATCCAAAGTCTGAAAGTCTGACAACCAGTCTTACCAAGGGGTATCGTATTACCCAGTAACTGGGCTGTGGAAGTCAGATTGGCAGTCGCTCCATGTAAAATACTGGTATTCAGCTGCATCCGGTTAGACTGGAAGCCGTCCCCAACATAGTTGGTAAAAGGCTAGGCAGATTTTGTTAATGTGTATTCTAAAGTTCTCAGTGGCCAACTTCGGAATTTTCTAGTAGCATTTAAAATGCTGAAATACGTACCCACTAATCAAAGGCACGTTACTGGACTCAATGAATTCTTTGTCAAACTGAACTGAATTTAACTGATCAAAGATTGAAGTTACAGTGCCCATGGACGACGATTTTGATACAGCAAGAGACAAAAACCATTTACGAAATTGTTATTTGTTTTCACATTCTATCGTGGGTACATTAAATCATGCTTATGACCCCTGACGGGTCAGACGGGGTCACAATTAGTGCCAAAACATTACATGACATGATACTACATACATTTTTTTATTGAAAGATGTTAATTGCTCAATCGTTTTTAAGGCCTTCCGGCTCGTTACTTGGTGCAATTGAAATTTTAAGCCAGTGCATGCCTACTTGTTTTTTTTGAGAATTAATAATTATTTTAAACTAATTACCGCAAGCGATAATAACCGCAACTGGCGTGCGTGCATGACCAGTGTTCAATCTAAGCTATTGAATATATCTACTGCTGTCCTGGTATTGTAGGTATAGTGATCTGATTATATATATCAGTGAAGATCACCTGAAAATTACCTACAATATCTGAAAAATAATGACTTCTTTCAAATATATAGGGTGACGGGTAATAAGTGATCGATACTTAAGTACATGATTGTACTCATGATAAGAAACATCAACATGTTTTAGTATCGGTCACTAATAGGGATGATGCCTGGGTAAAAAAAAAGAAATTCTATTTAGTCCGTCAGTCAGATGATAAAAAAATATTAGACACGTATTTTTTGCTTTATCATATTAATTAAAAAAATTGATTACACGCATTAAAGTTCGGGAGTATAAAATCTAGCAAGGCGTGACGTCATGGCACTTTTTAACTCGATATATCGCCGTAATCTTTAATTACGTAGAAAATGAAAAAATACGTGTCCAATATTTTTTAATAATCTACATGACGGAAAAAAAATAGTCATCATCCCTGTTACCAGTCACCCTATATGTAACTAATCACGGTCTTGAATTAAGAAAAGGCAGACGTGCTGATTTACTATCAAAAATCTAAACTACAGACTCGTAGACAATATTTGAGAAGTATTTTGTCATCCGCCAAGGATGCACGTTATACTTTCAATTTTGATAACCAAAGCATTTGACATCGAAACGTGATCATTTAGTGAAACAGCTGAAGATGCTAACATTTCTGTATAAGGGCATCGATAATTTCACGCTTATGTTTAAACAAACGGTTAATAGAAATAGTAAGATAGAGAATTAATGCTGGGGACTTTGTTGCACCACTTATTTCCAGATAAAGCACTAGGACGTGCTGAAGGGTCGGCGTTTTGGGGGACTGTCTTATGTAATTTTGACGTTCGAAAAGTGCTGATTCTCCGCCTAGTTTGGCTAAATGACTTTTGATTTTAATGATTTCGTATCTCAAAAATATGCCTTCGGTATCTTGCAGATGAAGATGACAATAATGGCTATGGACAGTAACAGAGGAGTCTTTGCATGAAGGCTCTTTAGCGCAACCATAATATTATAAGACTCGGCAACCAACAAATGACGAAGTGAAGAAGGTTGCAAAGAAGACTTGTTGGGTACGGAAGAAAGAGGCCAGTATAAGACGCAAATTGTAAGCACTGTGAAATTGTGTTTTTGAAGTGAAAACTTCTTTGGCGAGTTGAGCTATTTTTGGTAAGAAGAAATCTATGGGGTCGCGTCACCAACATGCATAATTTTGTTGTTTAAGTTTTCACTTCTGATGATAGTCCCAATGACTGCCTATGGTTTTTTTTTTTCAGGGCCAGTCGTGGCGATTTGGGCACGGTACCCAAATCGCCTCCGCGTCTATGTATGTACCTATGTCCAGCAATGGACGGTATTGCGTTTAGATATTACTACGATTTCGGAATTATTATAATTGCAATTTAGAGATCATTACAATAACATCAAGTTAATTACAATGTTTATCTTTATCTCCGTTCTGAATACGACCCGGATCGTGTCGCGTTAAACGTCATTATGAGCGTCGCCTGCGCCGGTGCCCGATATCATCTCATGAGAATTGTTCCGACTAAACATACTTAGCTATGACTCTGCTAGATACAATGTTGTTACGTCACTAGTCGTTCTGCAAAAGGATGCAGGTTTAGTATCAAGAAGTTCTTGTCAATACATACGGGGTCATTTCTTCGTTCCAATTTGCAAGAAAAACAAACAGATTTATGATATATTGTCAAGCACCTAAAATAAAGCGGTCTAAGAAGCTATTACTTAGCTAGATTTTGGAAAAATAAAAATAAAAGGGCACTGTAGTGTCTTGAAAACATCCTGGTTTATCAGGAATCCATCCATATTCTCGTAATGAGTGACAGGATAGCTGAAAAGGATCAAATAGGAACTTGTAGTTCCTATTTTATCCTTTCCTCTTTTCCTTTCCTTCCTTTCCTTTTTTTCGGTTTCATTGGTAACGAAACCTCACCAAATCGAAGAAAGAAACAACTTTAATAAAAACAAAACATTCTAAATAATTAAATACAAGTTGAATAATAACCCAATCGATCAAGTCACCTGCGCGTGAGTCAATGCTTTTACTCATAGGTCAAAATTAGATCATGTTTAATACGTAAGTTACAGACTGTATGACGGCTTTAATGGTAGGTACTCGTAGGTAAGCATGCCCTTAAGGCTATGTGACCTACTGGCTTATAATTATATATATTTATAAAGCGTTTAGTTCACAATCTACCTAATTATAAAACTAAATGTCAGAGAGGTCAAGTGAAATTTTGTTTTTTGTTTATGTCATCATTATTTAACGTTCGTTATGGAATGAGTCTTGTTTTTGCCCGACTGCCAAGTTACGATTTTCGCGCGTATCTTGTATATTTAGAAATTTCTTTATTACCTCGCATCTTGAATGGATTTTGACAGTTAAGGTATCGTTATATCCGTCTTAAAAACCCAAGTGTCCTTAGATAGGTGTTTGAAAAAATAAATACAAAATGGCGGATTTTTTGGCGCGAAATAGTCATACGTTAATAAAAAAAAAATAACGAAACCTATCGAGTAGGATATCAAAATAAAGGAAATTAAAGGGGGATTACATAAATATTTATAAGATGTTTAAATTTAGTTAGGGATAATAAATTGGTTAATTGAATAATTGATAAATATCCATAGCATAATCATTTTTAAATTGTGTAAGTATATAATATAGGTATATATTAATAAAACTAAAAAGATTGAAATAAAAAAAAAATATTTGAAAAAAATACAAAAAACCCGCCTGCACAAACAAATTTCTTTTTAATTTTTTTATTAGAGATGGGTCTGCTCTTGACTCTAGTTTAGGTCAGAGGTGACAGAGACAAATTCGACGTTGGAGTGAGTTTACCCAGAAGAAACCTGTTCACTCTCACTTTGAAGAGAGGGTAAAGAAAAAAAAAATAGAGAGAAAAACAAGCATTACCATCTATTATTATTACATTATTATCTATTGAAATTTGGTATTGCAGGCGAAGACAAACCAATAACCTGAAATATGGTGTAACTTTTGTCCCCGCCTGCGATACCAAAATTCAATAGATTATAGGTAATGCTTGTTTTTCTCTTTTCAGTTATGTGTTTGTGCAGGCGGGATTTTGTTTTTTTTATATTTTTATTAAATCACTGTGTCATTCGGTCCTTTGATATAAACATATAAACACAGATGTTATTATTTCGGCATTTATATTATTTAAGTCTCATGTAATAGTGGACTAGGTGGGGGGTGGGGGGGGAGCGCGGGTGTAGGAGGCATTGATAATTTAAGTAGATAAAAATGTAATTATAATTTTTTTTATAAATTAGCAGACACATTACACCAATTCTCCAACCAGATTTCTTCGCCTAATCCGTACAATAGGTCTTCAGGCCAACAAGCAAAAAACCGACCAGAATCATTGTTGTTCAATGTTCTTTTACCCAAGCCAGTTCAGGTCAACAGTAACCCCGTAATCTGAATTATTGTGTCGACATAATTTTCATTACTAATTAATATCTTAGCCCCTTTACTGCAGTTCTTTACAGTTTAACAATTGAACAATGGATCCGTATCAGCTAAAGTATCGACTTTTTATTCGATTATCGAGTGTGAGCTTACAATCGATTCAATAGTTAATGCCGTATCATGTTGACGTGTTTTATGACAGGCATTGAACTTAGATAATAATTTTCTATAGATTTTCTGGGAATTTTGGGGAAAAAATTTAGCATAATCTTATCGCGTGGTCCTCGTCATTGTTGGACGAGGGAAAATGTTGGTCCTTCCAGACGCATTGATAATTTAGAGAAGGGGGCGATTGTAACAATACTCGTAATCCATGATCGTGACATAACGATAAATTTTATTTATGATATTTAAACAATACTTTGACTAAACTAAAACACTTAACTTACTAACTAAACTTAGACATTATTTTTTTGACAAAATTATGTATTGTTATTGTATATAACATGGGTCAGGGACCAGAAATAAATTAATTTTAATATTTTTATAAACATATTTTTTTAAAGAGAAATCTGACTGCGAATGTGAGAGTACTATGCAGGCTAGATCGAATACATGAATTTATTAGGTTGGGGTAAAAGTCTTTTCGCATTATAGTATGTATGAACTTGTAATAAAATCTCTTTGGCTATATACTATTTGTATCTGGCTGGTTTTGGTATCATTGAAAGTTTAAATTTTAAAAAACATAATTCCAAATTCAAATTAGGAAAATGTGTGATTTTCATTTGTCTTTCGTACTGTCAAGATGAGTGAATCTAATGAAGAAATTCAATACATTTTAAAATTTTACTACAAAAAAGGTAAAAATGCAACGCAAGCCGCGAAAAACATTTGCGATGTTTATGGACCTAGTGTAGTGTCTGTGAGAGTAGCACAAATTTGGTTTAAGCGTTTTCAATCCGGAAATTTTGATGTCAAAGATGCACGTCGCTCTGGTCGCCCTATTACGGATAAAAGGGATGCCATTTTTGAAAAAGTGGAGCAAGATCGGCATATCATTAGTTACGACGTAGCTGAAGAACTGGAAATTGACCACAAAACAGTTTTGGCGCATTTGAAAAAAACTGGGTAGGTACACAAAAAAGCTCGACATTTGGGTACTTCACGAGCTCACTGAAAGAAACCTAATGAACCGTGTACTCATTTGTGATTCTTTATTACGACGTAATGAAACTGAACCATTTTTGAAGAAGCTGATAAATGGTGATGAAAAGTGGATCACGTATGACAAGAACGTGCGAAAAAGGTCGTGGTCAAAGGCCGGTCAGGCTTCACAGACTGTGGCGAAACCCGGGTTAACTCGCAACAAGGTGATGCTGTGTGTGTGGTGGGATTGGAAGGGCATTATTCATTATGAGCTGTTACCACCAGGCAGGACCATCGATTCTGAACTCTACTGCGAACAACTGATGAGATTAAAGCAAGAAGTTGAGAGAAAGCGGGCGGAATTTATCAACAGAAGGGGTGTGGTTTTTCATCATGATAACGTTAGACCTCACACATCTTTAGCCACTCAGCAAAAATTAAGAGAGTTTGGCTGGGAGGTGTTAATACATCCGCCGTATAGTCCTGACCTTGCACCTTCAGATTTCCACCTGTTTCGGTCTCTTCAGAATTCTTTAGGCAGTGTCAGGTTAACATCACGAGAGGACTGCCAAAACCACTTGTCGCGGTATTTTGACCAGAAGTCCCAAAATTTCTATAGCAATGGGATCATGTCCCTACCTACAAGATGGCAAAAAGTTATCGAACAAAATGGTACCTACATACTTTAGTTAAATGTAAATAAACTATATTAAAAAATGTTTTGAATTTTCTTAAAAAATGCGAAGAAACTTTTTCCCCAGCCTATTATAACTGTCTGCCAGTTTTGAGTATTTTTTTATGTGGCCTACGTAAATGTTCTGCTGATCTGGTAGCGTCGTCGTGGGACGGGTCGTTGAGCTCCCTAAAATACGGTTGAGCTACATGATGACTGCAAAGTCATTTTCTTCAAAAGGCCCTTCCAAACATGGCCCTGCGTTGTTACTCACATATAATCTTAATAATATAATGTTTGGACTTTAAAAGAGGCCATGACCTGAGTTGGTTTGGGCATTTCTTCTCAGGGATCAGTCGTAACAAAAATGATGGCGTAATCAACTTTTAAAATATTTACCAAAGAATGGACGCGTAAAAGTGTCTTAAAATGGCCACTTCCACCAATAAACATAATTTCATCATTTCATTTCATTTCATATCATTCACAGCGAGAAATTTCCATAAATTCTTAACAAAAACAAAAAAGAACTGAGATATTCTCAATAAATCCATAAATCTAGGATATTGTTTATGTAAATTACAGGTCAATAATAGGTACCTAATCTCGCCCTGTCTTGTTTTAGACAGGTCTATTTAACTTTCATCCCTTGTTGAAATAACCTTTGTTACTTGATGCAATTGCGGATCGCAAGACCAGATTCCTTAACACTGTGAAAAGCTAATATTTTAGTGTACCGGGAGCAGGAGCTTCAGTGTGGCCAGCGAGGTTCACGATGAAACGATGTATGTAGGTAGTTTGACATTATTTAAGCCCGACGTGAATAGCCGCGAGTGCGCTTGTCAAGAGTTACAAAGTTAAAAGACAAGAAACACTGTAGTTAAGGCATAGAGATACGGGGCCATAGATTAATACAGATGGGACTCTCCGCAAAATCATTTAAATAAAAAGCGACTCTTGCTACAACACAATAAAGTGCAATTCAGGTCGCACAACGCTTATTACCTACAGTTATATTCACCTACAAGTTGCCTCTCTTCCTAACGCGTAACTCTATTACTTTCTGACCGCGGCAGTCCTACTGAATTGGCCCAGTGATATAGGCCCGCCGCGTATTTGTAGCTTCATACCTAAACTGAGGGGCGCCCGAGACGTTCGGACAGAAAGGAGGCGAGCAACCGCAAAACACTTATTTATATATTACTGCTAAAAGCCGAAGTGCGGTTACACCAAGTTTTAGCCGTCAACAACCAATTTAATGATTAAGTCTTTAAAACAACCTGACCTAACCTAAGCTAATTGTAGCCGGTTAAAAGTAGATGTAACCGCATTTAGATTTTTAACCGTGGCATATAATGAAATGCGGCCCGCACTGATTTCCTGGCAATATTTGTGGCCCTCCACTTAAACTTAAAGGATGTAATCTTCTACAAAAAAAAAACAATAACTGTTATTAATTATCTAGGTGAACACCCGTTTGGCCATTAATTTCCCACGAAGTAATGATAATCATGACATGACAAATATAATTTAATAAAAAAAAAATTAATAGGCGCAGTTCGAGCCCCCGCCGTCTATCTTCGTGAAAACAGATTGAAATTTTACTACGTTTTCTGATACTGCCGTAGCCATTGTAATAGGTTGGGGAAAAAGTTTCTTCGCATTTTTTAAGAAAATTCAAAACATTTTTTAATATAGTTTATTTACATTTAACTAAAGTATGTAGGTACCATTTTGTTCGATAACTGTTTGCCATCTTGTAGGTAGGGACATGATCCCATTGCTATAGAAATTTTGGGAATTCTGGTAAAAATACTGCGACAAGTGGTTTTGGCAGTCCTCTCGTGATGTTAACCTGACACTGCCTAAAGAATTCTGAAGAGACCGAAACAGGTGGAAATCTGAAGGTGCAAGGTCAGGACTATACGGCGGATGCATTAACACCTCCCAGCCAAACTCTCTTAATTTTTGCTGAGTGGCGAAAGATGTGTGAGGTCTAGCGTTATCATGATGAAAAACCACACCCCTTCTGTTGATTAATTCCGGCCGCTTTCTCTCAACTTCTTGCTTTAATCTCATCAGTTGTTCGCAGTAGAGTTCAGAATCGATGGTCCTGCCTGGTGGTAACAGCTCATAATGAATAATGCCCTTCCAATCCCACCACACACACAGCATCACCTTGTTGCGAGTTAACCCGGGTTTCGCCACAGTCTGTGAAGCCTGACCGGCCTTTGACCACGACCTTTTTCGCACGTTCTTGTCATACGTGATCCACTTTTCATCACCAGTTATCAGCTTCTTCAAAAATGGTTCGGTTTCATTACGTCGTAATAAAGAATCACAAATGAGTACACGGTTCATTAGGTTTCTTTCAGTGAGCTCGTGAGGTACCCAAATGTCGAGCTTTTTTGTGTACCCAGTTTTTTTCAAATGCGCCAAAACTGTTTTTTGGTCAATTTCCAGTTCTTCAGCTACGTCGTAACTACTGATATGCCGATCTTGCTCCACTTTTTCAAAAATGGCATCCATTTTATCCGTAATAGGGCGACCAGAGCGACGTGCATCTTTGACATCAAAATTTCCGGATTGAAAACGCTTAAACCAAATTTGCGCTACTCTCACAGACACTACACTAGTCCATAAACATCGCAAATGTTTTTCGCGGCTTGCGTTGCATTTTTACCTTTTTTGTAGTAAAATTTTAAAATGTATCGAATTTCTTCATTAGATTCACTCATCTTGACGGTACGAAAAACAAATGAAAATCACACATTTTCCTAATTTGAATTTGGAATTATGTTCTTTAAAATTTAAACTTTCAATGATACCAAAACCAGCCAGATACAAATAGTATAGCCAAAGAGATTTTATCCCAACCTAATTATATGCTCGACACTAGACTTAGTAGGCTGATTGCAAAGTAAGCTTTCACTAATTATGATATTTTTCAGATCTGAGTAGATTTACGGCCGATATGAGACGACATCTTGAACTTTTTTGCTATTTGCAACAGATTTTCTTGCGGTTTCTGACACTGCCGCAGCTATATATTTGCTCAGACTAGACTTTTTAGGCTCACTTCATTCCTTTTGATGCAAGCTTTCTTCGATTGGGATTTTTTTCATTTCTGAGCTGATTTACGGCCGATATGAGACGACGTTTGACATTATTTTGCTATTGCCAACTTCATATTTATTTTTATTAACCCCTATTTGGGCTAATATTTCTGTTATTTCTCTTTACGTCGTAATAGTGCTTTATTAACTCTTGACAAAGACACTATAATAATAACTGATCTAGCTAAATACGTTATTGTGCTATACGAATCGATGTTTCGACACATAGTGAAAAGTAGAGGGTCGCGCGCATGTAGTGTGACGTCATACGCAAGTTATATCCGACCTCAAAATCGTTATAAATATGACCTATCTTTTGAATGCTCAACCATTACTCTAGCATTAAAAGTCTCGTAGTTATTAGCGGTTGAAATCTTACATGTTTTTGTCGGTCAGAAATATTGAACTTATCACCAGTACCTACACCGAGCGAAAAAACGTTTTCACGTCAAAAAATCAAATAAATAATATAAACATTATATAAACGTATTACATTCACAAATAAGTATGTTCACCTATGACATGACGTGTATAGGAAATCCCACATTATAGTATCGTTTGCAAGGCGCCTTATGTAATTATCAATTAACTGTTGGCAAAAAAAAAAAAACTTTGATATTTCGTCTTCAAATGGTGTTCTGTGCAATCTAGAAAGATTGTAATTTTATACGCAGAGCTATTGCGAAAAATATCATCATCATAAAGCTCCTAGTCCTGGGTACCTGAGTCGAGTTTTGTGACAAGTTGCACTAAGCTAACGTGAACTTACCTACAAGGGCTGATTCAACAGTAATGATAAATCGGGTAATATACATTTTTTTTTTTACTTACCACTAAGTCAGCATATAAAAACCGGCCAAGTGCGTGTCGGACTACGCACAATGAAGGGTTCCGTAGTTGGGATGAATCTCAAGAACGAACTTAACATTGTAGTTGAAAAACATGTTCTCCCATACATTCCAACTGCAAATGTAAGTTTGTATGCACAATATTGAGAGATTTACCATGTTGTTTTAAGACCATAGACTTCTTGTAGGTTTTCCTGTTACCTATAGGTATTGAACTGTTTTTTGTATTTTTTTCAAATTTTAGGCTCAGTACTTTTGGAGATAACGGGGCGGAATGGTCAATTTTCATCTATTTTCTTAAATAACTTTAAAATTATTTATTTTACAATTATAAAAAAATATATATATTTAAAACCCTCATAGTAAGACCTTTCATTTGATATGTCACGGTACAATTTGCAAAACTTTATTTTTAATTTTCTATAATTTTTTTTTTTTTTTAAATGGTCTTTCTAGTTGATCCTATTGTCATCAGGTCAGGATCTGATGATGAGATCCTGGAGAAATCGACAGAACTCTTCAAATATACACCTATAGCGATTTGGATATATTTTTTTATAGTAACTCGTGCATTTGTTCTTGAAAAGCACCATTTGATGAAGCAAGTTACAAGATAACCCACTAAAGAGTGAAAAATAAAAACTTTTTTCCAATAAAATCAACCGACTTCCAAGAAAAAACCCCACAAAGTGAAAAATAACTTTAATTTCAGAAGTCGGTGGCAAAAAAAGTAAAATACAGATCCAAAGACACCGACTTCCGAAATTAAAGTTATTTTTCACTATGTGGGGTTTTTTTGGAAGTCGATTGATTTTTTTGGAAAAAGTTTTTATAACTTTTTTGGATCGTTATTGATTCTTTTTAGTGAATGTCACTATTTGAATAATAAAAAAATCTTTAAATTTTGATTAAAAATAGAAAATCAACTGTCACTCAGGATTCCACTAAAAATGTGTACCTAATAGCGTTTTTATAAAACTATTAAAATTTCTGCATCGGCGGAACTGAAAAAAATTGCATCGATATGGAGCGATGACATTTGACACGAGAAGAGATGATGAGAGCCGTCGGAATGTTGCAAGCTGGTTCCAGGCAACGTACTGTGGCTGTCTTATACATATACTCCCGGACTCCTAAATCGAGCCTACCTGCACATTTTGTATAGAAGTCTAGTTAGAACTTTTTAAGTGGTCGTGAATTCAAATTCGGAACAATGACGACTCCAAAATGATGGCCAGTATGTCGGCATCAAAACTCCATCAACACTTTTTCTTTGACTCATCATTATTTTGATGTTTTAGGCCTTTATACCACACATGATGTAATGCCACGGAGGCACGATCTAAGAATCCGGGAGTGTATTATACAAGCTGTGTGCACGCCCGATGGAAGTTCCCATCGTCAAAAAATAATAACAATAAGTACAAACTTTCATGCCCTAGTTTTTTTTTACTCCTGAATTTTCAAAAATCCTTCCTTAGTGCTCACATTCGTTTTATGTATAAGGAACTCTTGTACAAAACATGCTTCTAGACCCAGCGTCTTCTACATTTTTATCGCGTTTAAAAAAGAGTTTTGGGTCATTGAAATAAGGTTTTTTATTGTTTTATACTGAGTGCGTTAGGTCGGCTCTTAAGCATTCTCATTTAAAAAAGAACTGAAATGAAAATCAACCTTATTTCAATGACCCAAAACTCTTTTTTAATCGCGATAAAAATGTACATACTCTCCTCTCTCAGCCGGTAGGTGTGAACGGACACTTAGGGTGCCAGTCCACAGAAGTGGAGCGAGGCAGCGGAGCGGAGAAACGGAGAAATATTAACCAATAGGATCCTGGCGCCTGGAGCGGAACGGAGATTTAGGGTGCCTGTCCACAGAAGCGGAGCGTGGCTGCGGAGCGAGAAACGGAAAAATATTAACCAATACGATTGCATAAATCTCCGTTCCGCTCCAGGAGCCAGGATCCTATTGGTTAATATTTCTCCGTTTCTCCGCTCCGCAGCCTCGCTCCGCTTCTGTGGACAGGCACCCTTATGCAATCCTATTGGTTAATATTTCTCCGTTTCTCCGCTCCGAAGCCTCGCTCCGCTTCTGTGGACAGGCACCCTTAGGCTGTGCGTTGTCTATCAGTGAATGAATGAATTATTGTATTTCAGTGAGGAGCTAGACTACCACCTCTTAAAGCAATATTATTTTAATCTTATTTGAGTGTGGGAAAGTGATGGATCTAGACGTCCTGTATAGCTCCATCTCGTTCTCACACTGAAGTAATATTAAAATAATGCTGCTTCAAGAGGTGATGGTTGGCATATTGCCAACGAATTGCCTCACAGGTATATAATAATTATATCGAGGGTTCACGGGCTATTAAGCGACATGTTTACAGGAGACCATTTCAAAGTTTCATTATTCGGAAAAAACAACATTGTAAAAAAGTATCAATATTTTCTACGAAAAAGTGGCCTATCGACGGTTAATAATCAAATAGTGTCTATCTCCGTTGTTTACTTTTTTCACTTTTTAATGCAGGTAGATATGTTAATAACTCAATATCGGCCAGGATGTCGCTTAATACAAATATCCCGTGAACCCTCGATATGAATCAGAAATTGTTTGCGGGTCATACTCGTATCACATCACACATAGGTAGATCCTGAGGTCCATCTTACACCTGTCACAACATTAACACATTTTGTCAGGGAAAGCGTTAAAAATCTGTAATTATTTAATACCTACTAAATTACACACGATTTTCAATTAGGTAAATACTTAACTAGGTACCTACCTACTTAGGTATATCATGCAACGGTCATGTATAACTATGTCTCACATCGACGTCAATCAAGGTAAAAGGGCTTCAGAATTAGTGTAACAAGTTGTTATTATAATAACATGCATGTAGACGGTGCCAGAAGGGTCAGACAAAATTGAAGACTTCTTAACCAATCAAGTGCCTTACATCACAAAGGTGAAGGATACGATTACATACAATCTTGGGCCTGAATGTAACGAGATTAAAATGGTGTGAATTAATAGATTCCAACTTATCAGTCCATCGGCATCGCTGTGTCCTGTTTAAGTTTTGCCAATCTGAGAGCTGAGTTATTGGAGGCTTAGTAAAAGTAAGATTATGTTACAATATTTAACTAACTACTGATTACTGAAGTGCAAAAGATGTTCTCTAAACAGTAATGTTAGTTTATATTTAGTGAAGAATGTTTGAATTTGCCTTTCAAATATTTTTCACTAAATAAAAAAAATTCACTCATTTTTTAGATCATAACTCAACTTATTACATTTGGCACACCGTTTTCCATCTCCTTTTGGTTGCTAGAGTTATAAACATACAGAAAACCGATGTCCGTAATAATTACAAAATTTCTGATATTTGCAAGATAAAACAACTGAATCTATAATTTTATTTGTTTTAATGATTAGTTAATATAATAAACGATTGATATAATTTCAAAAAACTAATTTTCATAAGCATAACATACATTGAATACAAATTCGTTTAATATACCACTCAAAAGACATAAAACCTATTTAGTCTAATATGATAAAAACGCGTAAGTTAAAAACTTGTAATTAAAAACACTAGGTAATTATGTCAACAAAACCCTAGCGTCATCTCGTCATATGAAACAAACATGACACATGCAACCATGTATGCAGCAAGGATGCAGCAAGCATGCAGCAAGCAAGCGGCGAGCAAGCATGCAGCAAACATGCAGCAAGCAAGGAGCAGGCATGCAGCAAGCATGCAGCAGGCATGGTTTCTGTCACTGCTCCGGCGCTGCGGGGCTCCGGCGGTCCCACGCGAGCTTATCGTCGCAGAGGGTTTTAAAGCCACCTTCTCCTCAGCTCGCGGGCCGCCTCACCTCACTATAAATTGCACTCTTGGTAGGGCATAAAAGACTACGTGGAGTCGGTTTTGCAGCGATTCATATCTGTCAATAAATTTGTTGAAAAAAAAAAATTAAACGATAGACCTAATGATATTCGATTAAATAAACGTAGGTATAACGGTTATTTGGAAATAATATCAACAGTTGGTGTATCTCGCGTTTATTACATCTTGTGAACGTTATTGAAATGAAAATATACCAAATAACTTTATATGATATGAGACACACCCGCTAGTCACCGCCTGAAGTATGTTGTGAGTGACGTGAGACGGGGGAGGTAGACAAATTAATGCCAAGCCTACTCAGTCTGCCAATTTAATCAATCGCGCCCGCCCCCGTCTCACCACTCACGTACCTCAGGCGGTGACTACCACTTGCGCGCGCACTATTTTAGATTAATTCAGATGTCCTTCCAAATGTATTTTATAATGCGCACAGCAAAGGAGTGGAACTCACTACCTTTTTTTTTTCTTCTCCCGCTCTGGGTGGAGGGAGGGCGTGTCAGACTTCTACTGACTAAAGCCCACCCGTGTTCCTTCAGTTGCCTGTGCCAGGTCCTCGGTAACTCTTTCGAACAACCCGCAACCCTGGCGGGGGAACTCACTACCTGCGTCTGTGTTTCCGAACGCATACAACCCTAATCTCTACAAAGTGAGAGTGAACAGGCTTCTTCTGGGTAAGCTCACTCCATCGTTGGCTTTGTCTCTGTCACGTCGGACCTGGACTAGAGTCAAGAGCAACCCATCACAAATAAAAAAAAGAAACTTTCAGCTTTCTGCTTTTGAGATTTTTTTTTTTGAAAATAGCATGGACATGTATATAATCACGAATTCACGAACACACAGTTATCGTAGGTAAAGTTGATCGCGACTATCAAGTGATACCTATTTATTAATTATGTGCTACGTCAGTCTCATAGGGTCCATGATGAATCAAAATAAATTAGCCATCATAGTAATAAAAATAAACACAAAGATTATGAATGAATCACATACAAAATTAAGAAAGTGCTTAGAAAAGTGCCATGTTTTGCCAATTATTTTTATTATTTGCCAATAGCGGACAATTTGTGAACAATGGATGATATCTGATGTTTGACAAGAGAATGTATCTCGATTATGTGTATGTATTGTTGAATCAAAGATTGGAAAGTATGCCTATGTTGCCGCCGGATTGTATAATACGCCGCAATACAAAACGTCTAGCCAAAATACATAATAATAGGTAATAAGGTAAAACGGGCCAAAGGTAAAACCGCAACTTCAGATCAATGTGCGTATTTTGCGTAAGGGTGGGAAAATAGATTATTCGATCCACCCCAGCTCCTTAAAGAAGCCCAGCAGCGCCTTGGTGTTACTGACAACCTCACGGAGGGTACCAGGGTTACCGAAGTACTTTGCCCTATATCACAGATTAATACACATGGGACACTCCGCAAAATCATTTAAATAAAAAGCGACTCTTGCTATGACACAATAAAGTGCAATTCAGGTCGCACAACACTTATTACCTACAGTTATATTCGCTTACAAGTTACCTCTCTTTCTATCGCGTAACTCTTATACCTGCTGACTCGTTAGGGTTATCTTCTTTTACGACGCGGCGTGTGAGTGAGTATCCAACTGACCGTCCGAGCCGGCCGGTGTGCCAGCCCGCACTGAACTGGCCCGGCAAGTCGAGCCCGCCGCTTATTTGTAGATTCATACCTAAACTGCGGAGTGTCCCATCTGTATTAATCTGTGCCTATATGCGGCGACCACCAAGCAGTTTAGAAGCACATGCTCTGCTGTCTCGTCATCCTCCATGCAGGCTCTGCGCAGTGGACTGTCTGTGATTCCTATAACAAAGAGGTGCTTGTTAAATGACCCATGGCCAGTTATAGCTGCTGTAACTGTACGCAGCTGTTGTTTGGTTAGTCGGAGAACCTGTTTCGTGAGGCGCCTGTCGATTGTAGGGAGTGCTTCCCTAGCCTGCCTACATACACTTTGGTCCGACCATAGTTTGTGATGCTCCCTGGTACGTTTCGTTACCAGAGTGTATAGATACCCGAAGGGGAGCAGCACGATGGACTCACTGGTGCCATGCTCGACCCCCTTCTGGCAAGTTCGTCGGCTGCGTCGTTGCCTACCGATCCGCTGTGTCCCTTGATCCATTGAATGGTTATATTATTGAGTCTACCCACCTGGTTGAGGCTGGTGGCACTCGTATATTAGTCCAGAATCAACTGTGTGACTGCTAAGCGCTTGCAGGACAGCCATGCTGTCTGAGAGGACGCGGATCGAGTGGTCCTTAACTTCCCTAGCCGTTATGGCTGAGGCGGCCAGAGAAATGCCCATGCATTCATCCTGGAACACCGTGTTATGGACCCCCAACGGCCACACCGTTGGGGGTCTATGTGTATGTTGAAGTCCTCCAAGAAGATAGCCGAAATACATAGTGGCACTGTTTTCTATTATGGCCACAGAACAGATTACGGATTGACCGTCAGCCAAAATGTATTATGGCTAAATAAACGTACGCCGCATTGTGTTAGGCGCATCCCGTTCTACAATGCGGCTGATCAACATTTCGCCATAGGCGAAATCACACAATTCGGCGCGTCGGTTTGTAGTTTTTTTTTTTTTTAGAGGAGCTCGTGGCTATGTAATAACCACAGAACAGACAAAGGAGATAATAGGTAACAATCGCACGGGTCGATCCATCAGGTTAAGCTACGCTTGCCGGGGTTGGTACAGACCAAGGAGGATCCATCTTCAGGGATGGGTGACCATCTTTTCATACCGAGGCTCCTCCGTGCCTCGAAAAGCACGTTAAGCCGTTGGTCCCGGCTGTCATTCGAGGTTCTTTGACAGTCGTTACGGGTCGTCAGAAGCCCGAAAGTCTGACAACCAGTCTTACCAAGGGGTATCATATTACCAAGTAACTGGGTTGTGGAGGTCAGATAATAATAATAATAATAATAATATCCTGGGACATTGTTCACACACGGTCATCTGGTCCCAAACTAAGCAGAGCTTGTAATATGGAAACCAGATAACTGATATACTACATAAATTATACTACTTTTTTTTTTGTAAATACATACTTATATAGATAATTACACCCAGACTCAGGACAAACAGACATGTTCATGCACACAAATGTTTGTCATGGATGGGAATCGAACCCACGACCTGCGGCGTGATAGGTGGTATCTTAACCAACCACGCCAACTGGCCCGTCAGATAGGCAGTCGCTCCATGTAAAATACTGGTATTCAGCTGCATCCGGTTAGACTGGAAGCCGACTCCAACATAGTTAGGAAAAGGCTAGGCAGATTGATTTTGGTTTGTAGTTTTTAGTTCCAAAATGGTTAGGTTAGGTTAGAACTGAGACCAACTACGCACGAGCGATGCCGCGGCAGCGGCCGGCAAGCGCTACTTCCAAGTTTTGTCTTCCAATTTTGATCTGTTTGCAATAGGGCTAAAGGTTGGCCGCCGTTTTGGCGAACGTGTCATTACAATATTTTGGCCAAACGTCAATCAGCCATAATAGGAAACAGCGCCTTTATGTATTTCGGCTAGACGTTTTGTATTACGCCGTATTAAATATACAATTTGATTTTGGTTATAATTAATTTATCTGCTTTTAATATGACTTTGATCTTTAGATATTGATAAAGAAACATCTGTGGTTTTCGATTCATCTCATAACATCACGCCTGCAATCTCCGAAGGGTTAGGCAGAGGTGTACTTACAGTACACCTACAGTTTTCAATTCATTGATTGTATTATTCCTATACTTATCTACCTATACGACATGTTTTTTTTATATACCATAACTCTAGGGTATTAATGAGACCATCTTTTTGAAAAACTTTTACTATGGGACCAAACCTGAACTCGCGAGAAACAAACAGCAGTTCTCTACATTTTGACGAGTTTTGCGAACATAAATGTATAGCACAGCTGATTTTTAAGCGCATCACTAGAGAACGGCTCGACCGATTCGGCTGTTTTTTTATTGTGTTCGTAAGGTTTATATGAAAGAAATTTTCCGGAAAATCCACCCTAAACACCCGGGCGACGCCGGGCACAAACAGCTAGTTTAATATAAAATCTTCAGTCATATAGGTACAGCACGACAACGTTCAAATGTTCCACCGTTTATTTTCGGAAAAAACCGATCTTTGCCGAATTATGACTGGTCCAATAAGGGAGAGACGGAATTAGTGCGGCAATCTATAGGCACTAATATATCGCCTCTTTACAAGAACAACGTGATATTTTTTAAATCACAACTTTACAGGAGAGCAATTTTAAACATTTAAGCGTTGATAAATTCTAAAATATTGATAATTTTACCGTCGGAAAACAATTAAATTGTTGCGGCAATTAATGTGCTTTCTGAAAATAAGCAAAAAAGACTTAGTTCAATATGAAATAAGTAAAAAAAACTGATTTAAAAAAACACAGACACACATGTCACGTTTTCAATGAAAATATGTCACAAAATGCTTGTAACATATTGATATATATCACATTGAAGATGTTAAATTTAGGTGTAAGGCTGTGTGATAAGTTAAATAAAACACACTATCAAAATCAAGATCTTGTATTTAAAAAATACAAATTTACGAAAACAATGGCTTACTTACACCATGAAATTAGTTTAAGGCACAATAATCAACAAGAGATCAATCAATCACATAGTACTTAGTACTCGCTTTAATTAAAATTATAAGGTAACTAAAAATTACTTTCATCCAAATAAAAAATCAAAAAGTTAACTGTACTTAAAGTTATCTAATAGTAATTAACGTCTTCTAACACAATTATAGCATCCAGTTTTATAATACTTAGAAATTCAAAACAGGAACATTGCTATCACGCTTCATAATCATAGAATCACAAATTCTCTTATTACTAATAAAAACACTATCATTTTAAATATAGCAATTAAATATTTCTAAAAAATACAATTCAAAAAATCTTTGTACTTAATCTTTGTACAACGATTCGTAAAATGGCTTGTGGTATCTAGGAATGAGGTTATAATTGACCAAATCCACGAGATCATCTTTTTTCTCTCTGGTAGTCCAGGCTTTTGAAGATAAGCCTTTTGCAAATTTAAATTAATGCTTTGGCTATTATGATTTCTCTTTTTTTTTTCACCACTATAGCTTTCTTGAAAAATTCGTCTGCGTATGATTCTTTGAAAAATATGGCATCGGGATCAGATCTTTAAACTTTTATCATCTTCAGTTCAGCCAGCTTCACAGTATGATTGTCTTCATCTTTCATTATTGCAAAGTTCATTTTAGTGCTTTTCCAATCAAAAAAATCATCGAAGCACATTTCATTAACATGAAATGGCTCGCTTTTTTCCGTGCCGCCTTTATAGCCCCGATAAATGCGTCAGGTGTATACATTGGTCCTGATCTAAGTTGCCTTTTAACTTTTCTCTCTATTTGAGAGTGAGCTGGATCGCCCTCGTTTTGCGTATGTCCTTTAACGAGATACTTGTGTGTAATTGATCTGAGATTTGGCAGAGTTTTGAGATCATAAACTTATTTTTTTGCTGTCCGGCACAATTGTCTGAATAAAAGACAATATCGAGGTCTTCAGTCGTTGCGGAAATTTTCTCCAGGTATTTGTAAACACAGGTAGCTATTTCGTTGACACCTCTATTGGTGTTAGACTCATCCCATACATAACTCTCAACTGAATTATTTTGTAAGCTAAAAATTGATAATTTAAGTAGGTGCATTTAGTTTGGACTTGTAGTAAAAAACTGAGACGTCTCCTTTGGGACATTGGAACACTGCTTGAAGATCATAGACCGCTACTAAAATATTTTTGTTGTTCTTATCTTTTTCTTTTTCAATACGAGACAAATTCTTTTCCTTAAGATGTAATTCATAATCTTGTTTGTTAGATTATTTCTCTTCATCTGTGATGTTAGGCTTCGCATATATCGCATAAATTCTTTTTAGGAGTAAAAAACGAAATGTTAAAATCTTGTGTGAAAATACGATAAAATGTAATGTAGGTTCCATAGGGGACGTTTTGGGATTTGCAGTTTAGATGTTAGGAATAAATAATTTATATCCCTCTGCATTTAAATTAACTAACCCTGATACATAGATGGGCCACTGCTTGAAGAACTGCTAGAACTCGAAGAACTGCTAGAACTAGAGGAACCGCTGCTACTAGTCGAATTACTACGAGGTCGGATGGAATCAACTGCGATGTCTTTGTCTACAAAGAGGATTGAAATAATGAAATTATAGGAACATAACTAGAAAAAAATATCAGTACAAGTAAAAAAATACCTTCTGTTAATGTCTGCAATGGTCGAGCTTTTGGCATTTTCATTCTCGTCTTGTGTTAAAATATCTATCTGAGAGTTTGAATCACTTAGTTGTACACTTAAATTATTTTTAACACCTGTAGATAATTGAACTAACATCCTAGATTGTGATGCCATCTGAAAAACAAATTCGTAAAAGTTACTTTATTTTAGCATGTATAATGTAACATTTTAGCATAATATAAACCCAAACTTAAAGGTTTTCAGAAATAATGATGTAAAATAAAATAACCCATAGTATTTGCAAACGATTCATCAACAACATGGTTACATTCAAAGATATCACAAAGAAAACTTATAACTTTTGCATCAATAATGTGACAATTTTCATTATCTCATTCTCAATACTCACGAGTTTTACAACAAAAACGAGTTAAATAACTAATATCACATCAAGTTAAAGTAAATAACAACAAGAAACATACCTTTGCACTAAAAACGTGGTATACTCGTGATAATACGTTTTTTGTGAAAAGCAGGAGCACTTCACTCGTTGCGCGTGTGGGGCAAACTAACGCGTCGCGTTGTCGAAGTCGTGCGGCACACCGAAAGAGACAACGTGATAACGCCATTTGCCACGGTCGTGTCGTCTCTTTCACTCATAGCTCCTGGAACATTCACTTTTAAAATGCCGCGTTTTTGTGGAAAATAAAATTCGACATCGCGGTTTTGAATATCAAATAATAAAAAAATACGTTTTTATGAGATGTCACGTTGCTCTTGTAAAGAGGCGATATATGTACGTGGGCTGTTCCAAAAATTTTTAGTGAAATGAAAAATAGTTAGGCTACGAAAAAAGTTTATTTAAAGCTTTTCAAAATACTCCCCTCCAACCCCAATGCACTTATGCATTCGGGTGAACCAACTTTCGAAACATTTAAAAAATGTATCTTGCTCGAGGTCGAAAACTACCGCCGAAATTCTTCGACGGCCTCGCCTGCAGTGTTAAATTTTCGCCCAGGAGGCATTTTTTTTTACCGTGGAAAATAAAAAATTGCATGGAACTAAATCTGGGCTGTACTGAGGATGAAGTAACATATTTTGTACCCCCGAAGTATTCAAATAGTCCATAGTTCTAGCAGCTGTGTGAGCGAGAGCGCTGTCTTGGTGAAAAAGAATGCCACGGACACCGCTCCTTGGTAGCTCGCTATTCAACTCCCCGAAAGCTTGAGGCAGACAAACTTTGCAATACCATTCACTAGTAACTGTTCTACGGTTTTCTACCGGAATTACTGCTACTGGTCCACTGCGTCGAAAAAACCGCAAACAACCTTTGTGAGTAACTCGTCTTCTTCAAACACCCATTGCGTGGATTGGTGGATCGTAAGAGGATCGTAGCTATAGATCCAAGATTAGTTAGTTGTAAGGATGTAGGATACGCTTTACCAAGTTCCTCCTTCGAACTTTTCTAGCATAAATTTGCACCAACCAACACGATGGGATTTTTGCTCTTCGGTGAGAGAATGAGGTACCAATCGTGTAGCAAGCTTCCTAACTTTAACGTGTTCATGCAGGATGGTGGAAACTGCCTGTGATCCAATATTTAGTTCAGCCTGAATCTTTAGATGTGCAATGTGTCTATTCTCCCGCAGTAGCCACTCTACTCTGACGACATTTTCATGAGTTCCTGCCGTAGTAGGTCGGCCGGGTCTCGAGTCATCGTTTAGGTTCTCTCGACCACGTTTTAATTACCGAAACCAAAAAGTAACTGTTGTTAACGCAGGAGCAGACACCCCAAATTCTCGTGAGATTCCTTGAAGGTTAACCCTCGTTTATATATTAATTTTTAAAAATCATAGCACGAAAAGCTTCCCGCGACACTTCCATTGTTGCAAACAAAAGAAGAGTGACAGATAATATTTACAAATATTTAAAAAAAGAACTACACATGATTTTCACCAAGGAGATTTGTATTGAAATTAGCCGTCAATTCAAAATAGTTACAAGAAAAAAGAGATTGTATTTATTCTGTGGCTAACAATTTTCGGAACAACCTAGGTACCTACTGGGTGTAATTTTAGTCACCGTTATCCTTTAAAGGGGGTTATTGTACTCATCATTTTGATCAACTTTTACTATGGGGCCGAGCCGGAAATCGCGAAAAAAAATCAGCTGTTCAGTACATTTATGTTCGCATAATTTGTCAAAATGTAGGGAACAGCAGATTTTTTCGCGATTTCAGGTTTGGTCCCATAGTAAAAGTTGTTCATAATGATGAGTACCTACAGTAATTCCGGTAGAAAACCGTAGAACAGTTACTAGTGAATGGTATTGCAAAGTTTGTCTGCCTCAAGCTTACGGGGAGTTGAATAGCGAGCTACCGTAAAATGGGGTGAATAGGGATGCAGGGGTGAATCGGGACGAAACTTAAAATGGATTTTAACGTCGAAATAATTTACTTTGTTGTCAACAAGGACACTTAATCGTTAATTATAATACAGTGAACACATTAGACTTCTTTTTGGCAACAAACTATATTATTTCAATGTTAAAATTAATTTTAAGTTTCGTCCCGATTCACCCCTGCATCCCTATTCACCCCATTTTACGGTACCAAGGAGCGGTGTCCGTGGCATTCTTTTTCACCAAGACAGCGCTCTCGCTCACACAGCTGCTAGAACTATGGACTATTTGAATACTTCGGGGGTACAAAATATGTTACTTCATCCTCAGTACAGCCCAGATATAGTTCCATGCAATTTTTTATTATCCACGGTAAAAAAAAATGCCTCCTGGGCGAAAATTTAACACTGCAGGCGAGGCCGACGAAGAATTTCGGCGGTAGTTTTCGACCTCGAGCAAGATACATTTTTTAAATGTTTCGAAAGTTGGTTCACCCGAATGTATAAGTGCATTGGGGTTAAAGGGGAGTATTTTGAAAAGCTTTAAATAAACTTTTTTCGTAGCCTAACTATTTTTCATTTCACTAACAATTTTGAGAACATCCCACGTACATATATATTAGTGCCTATAGATTGCCGCACTAATTCCGTCACTCCCTTATTGGACCAGTCAAAATTCGGCAAAGATCGGTTTTTTTTCCGAAAATAAACGGTGGAACGTTAGAACGTTGTCGTGCTGTACCTATATGACTGAAGATTTTATATTAAACTAGCTGTTAGTGCCCGGCGTCGCCCGGGTGTTTCCGGTGGATTTTCCGGAAAATTTCTTTCATATAAACCTTACGAACACAATAAAAACACAGCCGAATCGGTCGAGCCGTTCTCTAGTGATGTGCTTGAAAATCAGCTGTGCCATACATTTATGTTCGCAAAACTTGTCAAAATGTAGGGAACTGCTGATTTTTTTTCGCGATTTGTAGGTACTCATCATTATGAACAACTTTTACTATGGGACCAAACCTGAAATCGCGAAAAAATCTGCTGTTCAGTACATTTATGTTCGCATAATTTGTCAAAATGTAGGGAACATTTTGACAAATTATGCGAACATAAATGTACTGAACAGCTGATTTTTTTTCGCGATTTCCGGTTTGGTCCCATAGTAAAAGTTGATCAAAATGATGGGTACAATAACCCCCTTTAAAGGATAACGGTGACTAAAATTACACCTGTATATAAAAATCGATTGCCGCGCAATACTCTTGCAAAAACTCGAAAATGTATATTTTTTATTTAGTTCGCCTCATTACTGGGTATAGGCAAAAAGAAAATTAGGAAAAACCCAATGGAAGAGCCAAAAATGGAAATTAAAATTTTGGACAAGACAACGTCTGACGGGTCAGATCTATTGATCGATGGTCACATTTTATTTGCTATATTTCGGTTTTTCCGAAGATAAACGATTCAAAGTTCACTTTATGACAAAATCCAATAATGACCACATTATAATGTTGGATATTTCGGCAGAAATAAAAACATTTAAACGGAGATTTGATGGGATTTATTCGTGACAACGATTACAATTACAAGATGGCTATCCAGAACAATAGAACACCCATTAGACACGGCTAAAACCTCTAGACAGGAGGTATCAAACTCGAATGACACATGTCATGTCACACGTTGTCGTTTTAGGTTGCGTTTAGGAACCCGTATACAAATTCCAATCCAACACTGGCCCTTAAACACAAACTAAAACTATATTTCCACTATTATAAAAATAACGCTTTAGTTCTCTCTTTAGATCATTAATCATACGTAGAGTTACACAGCTAACATTAAATTCGTAAATTCATAATGTTTTTCTTTACAGAGTGATTTAGTTAATACATCAGCCAACATATCATTAGTTGATAAGTATTTGACTTCAACTATACCATCATTGACTATTTCTCTTATGAAATGATGACGAATATCTATATGTTTCGTCCTAGAATGGAACATAAAGTTTTTACAAAGCTTTATAGCAGATTGATTATCATTAAATATAATAACTTTAGTCATGATACCAAGAATCTCAAGTAAAAGTTTTCTTACGCACAAAGCTTCTTTACACGTGTCAGACAACGCCATGTACTCTGCCTCAGTACTAGACAGTGCAACAGTACGTTGTTTTTTACTCTCCCAAGATATAACGGACTTCCCCAGAAAGAACACATAGCCCGTATACGACCTACGATCTATGTTGTTTGATGCCCAATCTGCATCAGCATAAGCTTTAATATTCATACCACTTTTCGTAAAAACCAGACCCAAACTCAGTGTACCTTTTAGATATCGTAACACTCTCTTTGCTGCCTTCCAATGAACTTCACTGAAACAATTGTTAAATTGACTCAAGTAACTCACCGCATAACTGATGTCCGGTCTCGTACAAACTGATATGTACATAAGCGACCCTACTAAACCTCTGTAATCATAAGTATCATCCTTTTGAGTATCTTTCGGTAACTTCAGACCAGTCTCCATCGGTGTTCCTGAAGGTTTACAATCTTCCATCCGAAACTTCTTCAGCAATTTTAGAATATACTTCGACTGATTAAGAGAGATTTCATTACCTTTTCTAGACAGTTTCATACCAAGAATCTGTTGAGCTGGCCCTAGATCTGTTATATCAAATTCTTGCTTCAATCTTCCTTTAATTTTATCTTTTTCTTGGAACGTTGGAGTGCAAAATATTATCAAATCGTCGACATAAAGTGCTATTAGCATCATTGATTGATTTTCCAACTTATAGTAAACACATGATTCAGAAGTTAAACGGCAGAAGTTCAACTTATCACATAATACCTTGTTGATTTTATCGTACCAACATTTTGATGCCTGTTTAAGACCATAAACAGCTTTGTTGAGCTTGCATACCATATTTTCACTCCCTTTAACTTCAAAACCCTGTGGTTGCTGCATAAAAACCGTTTCTTCCAGGTCTGCATTCAGAAATGCTGTTTTAACATCCAAGTGTTCAATACTCATTCCATATTCTGCTGCTAAAGCGATCAACAACCTTAGCGTGGAGTATCTTACGACTGGGGAAAAAGTTTCTTGGTAATCAACACCATATTTTTGGGTGTAACCCCTGGCTATTAAACGAGCTTTATATTTCAACAACTCACCGTTGACTCCATATTTTTTCTTAAATATCCATCTGCACGACACTGGCTTATGATGCTGTTCGCGTTCTGTCAGAGTCCAAACTTTATTTTTGATAAACGAATTATACTCATCAGTCATCGCCTTACGCCAACTATCTGATTCTGGTCCATTTAATGCCTCAGCTGGAGTTTGAGGTTCATCAGGATCACTGTATTCCATCATAGTCACGAAGTTCGTCATGAGATGCGACTCAGAAGCATCATCATAGCTACAGTCTTCTAAAGACTCTGTCTCAGAATCTTCTTCTGGAAGATAAGTTGGATCCAAGCGATTATCTGATTTATCACTTGACCTTTCACTGTCGGAATCATCTATTGTGATTGTACTCATTCTTTGTTCAGTATTCTGTGATAATCTCTTGTCATCTGATTCAGATGGTTGAATTTCATTCCGATTCAAACGTAGATCAACAGGCAGTTGTTGATCACCTATTTCTTCATGTGACATTTCTTTCTTATAAAATTTATTTTCAATGAAAACAATATCACGCGAATTTACACAATACCTAGGATTATCCGGGTCAATGAGTCTATATCCTTTAGATTCTTCATTATATCCCACAAATATGTATGGTTTACTTTTTACATCAAGTTTCTTTCTGTTCTTCACCATAACATAAGCAATACAACCAAAAATTTTTAAATGGTCAAGCTTTACCTTTATTCCGCTCCATTTTTCTTCTGGAGTTATACCAGGAGCTGCCTTAGTTGGACTTCGGTTTTTTAAATAGACAGCAGTATTTACTGCTTCTGCCCAAAATTCCATACCGAGTCCAGCATCTCGAAGCATACACCTGACCTTTTCCATAATAGTTCTATTGGAGCGTTCCGCAACACCATTTTGCTGTGGAGAATCAGGTATAGTTTTCTGATGTTTAATGCCATTAATCTTGAGGAAATCCTGAAATTTAGAACTCATGTATTCTCCACCTCTATCACTTCTAAGTATTTTTAACTTGTTTCCAGTTTCATTCTCTACAAAAACCTTAAATTCCTGAAAATGCCTAAAGGTTTCATCTTTTGTTTTCAGAAAATAAATAAAATGTTTTCTTGTGTAGTCATCAATGAAACTTAACACATACCTAGCACCACTTAAAGAGGGAGTTTGAATAGGACCACATAGGTCCGTATGCACCAAACCCAACACATGTGTAGCTCTAGTATAGGACTTCGTGGGAAAAGGCAATCTAGATTGCTTTCCTTCAATGCATGGTATACACTGTTGATATTCAGACGCACTATAATTAATACCAGTTGCCATACCACACTGTAGAAGCTTCATGCTCCTTGCGTTGAGGTGTCCCAGACGCCTGTGCCACGTCTCTTGTGATGTCGAGTCTCCTACCGCTGCTGCTGCTACCCCTGACGTAGTTACCCTATCTTCAGTACAGCCATTGTCTGACATAGTGTCGAGTTGATAAACACCATTTACTTGAGTACCAGTAGCTAAAACATTAGAACCATCATACACAGTACATGAGGTACTATCAAAAGTAACTATATAACCCTTTTTGGTCATGGCACTGACAGACAATAAATTTGTACTTAAATTAGGTACATAATATGCATCACTTATTGTCTTTACACCATTTTTTAAATGAACTTTCACTTGTCCTAGTCCAGCAGTCAACAATTTTTCTCCATTTGCAATACTCACTTCAACAGTTTTATTAGAAATATTGTTTACCATTTGTTTGTCATTATTACACATATGGTTTGTTGCTCCGGAGTCTATATACCACACATCACTATTCACCTTCACAGAAAGAGCAGCAATAAGAGCCTTGTCCTTTGGTTTACTCTTCGGCTTGTACCTATCTCGACCATGACTTTGACTCTGCGTCTCCTTTTCTGCTCCAGGTTGTCCTGTAGTTTGTTTATCAGGACAATTCTTCAAGAAGTGGCCAATACGCTTGCACTTGAAACATTTGGGTTGCTTCCGAGTGATCAGTGCGGTTGTACTATCCCTCTTGTCCTCTCGTCTCCGTGTCGCTTCCAACAGTTTCCCTGAGACGTGTTCAGTACTTAATTTTGTACCTGCATTTTCAATGGCCATAATCAGCGGATCAAAGTCTTCAGTTAGACCACTCAACATTATAACAGCTACGAATTCATCATCCAGTGGTGACTCAATTTCATTCAACTGATGTGAGGCTTCCTTAATTTTGTTGAGGTAGTCCTCCATCGAGCTGCTATCACATAGTTTTGTCCCAAACAAACTTCTAAGAAGACCTAATCTTCTACATAATCCGCGACCTTCATACGCCTTCTTCAGGTTATTCCATGCTTCATAAGCACATTTTGCGGAGCGAATGTATGGAATTACTGCTGGTTGAACTGATAAGGCAATTCGTGCCAACGCCTTTTCCGCCTTCTTTTTATCGTCGTTCACGTCTTTCTCAACAAATTCCCATAGTTCTTCATGAATTAACAACATTCGCATCGAAAACTTCCAAGTTGAATAATTTTCTGACCCCTTGAGTTTCTCAATGGAATTCATGTATGTTGAAGAAGCCATTTTTCAACGTTTTTCGGTGACTTGAATTTACTTACCGTTTTTCTTCGTCAATCTGTCCGAAATACAAGCGTTTTTGAATATTAGCAACCACGCTCTGCTACCATGTTGGATATTTCGGCAGAAATAAAAACATTTAAACGGAGATTTGATGGGATTTATCCGTGACAACTATTACAATTTCAAGATGGCTATCCAGAACTATAGAACACACATTAGACACAGCTAAAACCTCTAGACCGGAGGTATCAAACTCGAATGACACATGTCATGTCACACGTTGTCGTTTTAGGTTGCGTTTAGGAACCCGTATACAAATTCCAATCCAACATATAAATGATAAATGAAACTTTCAAACTATCAAATTTACCTACTTGTCCTACCTACCTACTTCTCCCGCTCTGGGCGGAGCGGGAGGGCGTGTCAGACTTCTACTGACTAAAACCCACCCGTGTTCCTTCAGTTGCCTGTGCCAGGGCCACGGTAACTCTTTCGAACCACCCACGACCCTGGCAGGAACCTAATAATCCTACCAATCATAGAACGTTATGTTCGTGTACAACCATATTCACCTCAATGAAGTGACACGATCATCAGAATAGACTCATAGAAGGTCGGTGACCTCGCACCTAACTAAAAGTGAACATGTATCAAAACATATTCGTAACGAACTGACTGGTAACATGACAAAACCACGATATTGATTAATGCCTGTTAAATTGGCGATCTTGTCTTGATACCATCTAACCAAGTTGTTACAATGTAAGTAAAACCTCAGTAACAAGGTATAAAATGAAGTTACCAAACTATCAAATAATCAAGGAAACTGGTAAATACTGGAAACTGTCGAATTGACGCAACTGTCTATTCCGCAAAACTGTCCAATCAGCGAAACTGACTAATCTAGTAAACTGGCGAATTGACGCAACTGTCTAATCCCCAAAACTGTCCAATCAGCGAAACTGACTAATCTAGTAAACTGGCGAATTAACGCAACTGTCCAATCAGCGAAACTGACTAATCTATTAGGTTGGCGGAAAAATATTGCACAAGAAATTGTAAATTATTAGAATTTTCCGGAATATTTAGTATTGATCTGGGATACGTAAGAGTATTGTAGAAGGTTATCGAAGCTATCACATCAAGGGTATATAAAGGCGCGCTAGTGAAGATTTGGTTAGTTTGTGAAAATGATTAGTGAACATCATCTTCATACGATCATCTTCTACGAGTGGCGTCAGGGACACAACGTGAGTGTGGCTACCGCTAACATCAGCAAAGCGTTCGGTGCAGGTGTTGTATCGCGATGGAAGATAAGCCGCTGGTTTGCTCGCTTTGCATCGGGAGATATAACTCTTGAAGATCACGAACGATCTGGGCGACCGTCCACCTTCGACAATGAGGAATTACTCCGCTGTTTAAAGGCTAATCCAGAAATGAATACGCATGATTTGGCAGGGACTCTTGGCTGTCAACGTTCGACCGTCGAGGCTTATTTACACAAACTCGGCTATTGTAAAGTAATGGCACGATGGATTCCACATCAATTACCTGACAGTCATCGTCATGTCAGAGTTAGTATTTTGAATCGCTTCTTTTTCAGCCACATCGGAAAGAGTTTCTTGAAGATCTGGTAACCGGCGATGAGAGCTGGATTCTCTATGATAACCACACACGGCACGCCGTCTGGCTTCCTTACGACGCAGAGCCACCAACGCAGCCAAAGCCGAACCGTCACTCACGCAAGCATCTTCTCTCCATTTGGTGAGGTGCGAAGAGCCCACTCTATTACGACCTTCTCCCTGCGAGAAGGACGATTACGACTTCCATTTATATACTGAACAGCTTCAGAAACTGGCTGACGCAATAAAAGAAAAACGACCGAGAAGTGTCAATGTTCACTTACTCCATGATAATGCGCGACCTCATGTCGCTTCGGAGACGCGACAAAAAATCGTAGAGCTTGGATGGCACATGGTTGCCCACCCGCCGTACTCACCGGATGTCGCGCCATCTGACTATCACTTGTTCCGACCACTAAAGCTTTATTTGCGTGAGAAACTTTTTCAAAACTACGAAGACCTCAAAAAGGCAGTGGACAATTTCTTTTCTGCACAGCCTCCGGAATTCTGGGCGCAGAGCATCAACAATCAACCAACTAGATGGGCCAGAGTAATAGAGTTATTTGGGGATTACATTACTGATTAATTATTGTAAATAACAAAGTTATCAATAGATTCATTAAGTCAATATCTTGGTGGATGGTTGGTAGTTGGTGGTTGGATTCATTAAGTCAGTATCTTGGTGCAAGACTTTTTCGCCAACCTGATAGTAAACTGGCGAATTAACGCAACTGTCTAATCCGCAAAACTGTCCAATCAGCGAAACTGACTTATCTAGTAAACTGGCGAATTGACGCAACTGTCTAATCCGCAAAACTGTTCAATCAGCGAAACTGACTAATCTAGTAAACTGGCGAATTAACGCAACTGTCTAATCAGCGAAACTGACTAATCTAGTAAACTGGCGAATTAACGCAACTGTCTAATCCGCAAAATTGTCCAATCAGCGAAACTGACTAATCTAGTAAACTGGCGAATTAACGCAAATGTCTAATCAGCGAAACTGACTAATCTAGTAAACTGGCGAATTAACGCAACTGTCTAATCCGCAAAATTGTCCAATCAGCGAAACTGTCTAATCTAGTAAACTGGCGAATTGACGCAACTGTCTAATCCGCAAAACTGTCCAATCAGCGAAACTGACTAATCTAGTAAACTGGCGAATTAACGCAACTGCGTAATCCGCAAAACTGTCCAATCAGCGAAACTGACTAATCTAGTAAACTGGCGAATTAACGCAACTGTCTAATCCGCAAAACTAACTAACTGTCTAATACCAATTTTTATTTTTTTATTTTATTTCTCAATAGCTTAGACAGAAGTTGCTCTATCAATAAACATTACACATTTGAAATAAACTTTCGATTTTTTTTTTCAAAAAAAGAAACTAGGTGTGCCATAAGCTTCTACGAGTATTCCGTTCCCCTGTGTATACCCTATTTATTTCAAGACGGTAAAAAAAGTCACCCAGTATATTGAAAAAGTTTTTTTTTAATTAGCCGGTAAGAGGCTGTTGTTGGCAGTTTGTGCTTCTTGAATAACATTTTCCGGGGTTCAATTAATTGATTCGTCACTTAATCTCGACATTTTTAGCAGATTTACACAGATCGACTCCGAACTAAGCAAGAAATTAGTAAAATGGCGGGCTTATTTTAAATAGGCATGTATTTAACGCGGCAATAAATTAATCTGTCTCTGTCACCTCTGACCTAGAGTCAAGAGGAAACCCATCTCAAATAAAAAAATATCTGAATTTGGGATTAAAAAATAAATAAAGCCGGTAGCAAAAATAGTAGGTTGGCAGCTACCACCGGCGGATAAAAAGTAGAATATGGGCATTCTTAAATTATATAAAGTTAACTGAGATCAGAAGTAAATATGAATGAACAAGGTCACCAAACCTAACCTCGGGGTGCCCTTCGCTCGCTCTTGCATCCTAAGTCGTCGGAGCACAACTTCGCGGGGTACCTATTTCTGTGTAAATGGTTTTTACCATATACTAACCAAACCTAACCTCGGGTGCCCCACGCTCGTTCTTGCATCCTATGTCGACGGAAATATTTTCGCTGCCAAGTAATTTTTTTAATAGCATATAGTTAGTCACCCTTTAAGTGTTGTTAGTAGCCTGGAAAATAATTAGCCTTTTAAATACATGCGCGCTCAGCATATCTACTACTGTGCATGTGCAGCTGTAAATAGCTGCCACGGTCATATTGCAAAAAGGCACGAGCAAAATATACGTTCAGCCAAAAATATTTAAAATCTAGAGTAATTAATTAATAAACCGTTTAATGAAGTATTCGTTTTATTGTACATTTTATATGAATGTACTTGACTAATTTGTAAAACTAATACCCAAATAATAAAAAATCTTTGCTGGTGACGGAGTTAAAAATAAAAAAAAACTGTAAAGTAAAAAGTACTATTGCGAAAAAGAGGCACTCCGCACAGTTTGGCTGCTTGGAAAACGCTCTTTTCGAGCACATACATCGTAAAATGCTTTATGCGCAAAAACTAGTATTTCCTATTTCAGTTAGATTACCTACTACCTACTTACTTATTAGCGCTCATATATCCTCTTACAAAAACTAATCTACCTAATAATATCCGTGACATTTTATGAGACACATCACATTTTATGATGACATTCCATGTCATATTAAGTTAGAAAACCTTTTCATAGCGAATACGCACTCTATCGCATCGAAATAAAAGTGACGTTGAGTATATTTAGGTACTGATGTCACTGATTTTAGGTATTCCAAGCTATGACTCATCATAGGTAATGTTGCATTTCAACGAGGGTTAAGCTTTGAACACGTGTTAAATGTACTCTATGGTATCATGCATGATGCCTTTGGACACAAACTTTGTTTTGCCAATTATTGGAACTTTATAATTTTTTCAAAACACTTAGGTATTCGTAAAGTGGCTTTTATCGTATTTAGCAATACCGTAACACGCATTCCTTTGCTTTGCATTCCTGCACTAATGCGGAAAAGTGCGCAATCGATAAATATGAACCTATTCAGAGATGTGCTCTTGTTATATCAAAAGCACGAAGCCTCTGCGCCTTCATGCTTTTTTATGCCTAAAAATGTTGTTAGGTAATATATTTTAATATATTACAAACTGAGTAAATAAATAAAATATGTTAATTAAACGTTATATTTCATCAAATTGCCTATTTATTTTTATCAATCTATTTTTTTTTTATCTGTCTTTTTCAAGCCCAATATATCCAAATGTCTAACAAAAACATGGCTTAATACAAAGTTTTATCCATTTCAACTGAATCAATAGACTTATACATTACCAAGTACCTAAATCACAAGATTACTATACTCGAGTATGCGCGGACACATAAGTGAATGTGTGAGAAAATCATTATTTCATACCGAATCTGATTCTCGTATTCATAAGTCCATTTGTTTGTCAATCATGAAGTTGTAATGTAATGGGAATTCCTTTTTTATTTACCACGGATGGTAAATAGGGTAACAGACCCAAATATCAGCACTTTAAGAAGTCTCTAATTTCAATTTTATTTTTATATACAAGACTATAATTATTCATCATCATTCTCCTGCCCTTATCCCAATATATTTCGGGTCGGCGCAACATGTCCTTATTCTCTATTTTATAGTTTCTTTGGTCTTTACCCTACTCTTATAGCCATCGACGTTCATACTCAAAACTTTCCTCATAATGACAACCAATTTCCGCACAACTTTTCAGTCACTGGTGCCACTTTCAAACCTCCTCTTATGTACCTATTCATTTCATATTCTATCTATTCGTATAACACCACACATCCCTCTTAGCATTCTCATCTCAGCTGCATGCAATTGCCTTTCATTCATCCCTTTTGTGGCCCAACATTCTGATCCATACAAGACAGCAGGTCTAACCATTGTTTTATAAATCTTCTCCTTAAATTTAAGGGGAATGCAGGAGTCACAGATGTTTCCCGTGACCTGCCGCCATTTCATCCATCCAGTGTTAATCTACTTTGCCATCGCTTTGCACGAGTGAACCGAGATACCGAAAGGCGGACAGGGAGAAGCGCGCCATCAAGCACTATGGTTCCAGTACTGGAGATACCGCCGAAATCGCAGAACATATTATTGTTTTGGTTCTGCTGATTTTAAGCCAACATTCTCCAGCTTTTGTTGCTATTCTCTAATCTGCTCTGGATCTCAGGTTCATCTTCACCGAGAAGAACAATGTCATGAGCAAACAGCATGCACCAGGGTGCCTCTTCCTGTATGTTCGTCGTCAGAGCGTCCTTATTCGGAATCCTTATAAGTAAGAACTTAAAGCCGACCCTTGGTACAAGCCTACAGCCACACTGAACTCGACGGTATTGCCAATAGCCGACCGCACGTAGGTACGAGATTGACTGTACATAGCACGAATTAACTCTACATAATTCCCGGGCAAACCTTTCTCTTTCAAGGCCTGTCTCTTTCCTGTCTATTAATGACAATATAATAAAATCAGACTCACAAGTCGCCGCGGCCTTTGAAAATTTCTTTTCGGATATTCCCGTTTCAACTACTAAATCCCTAAACTCATCAACTTCTGTTGCTGAGTCTTTGCTTAAGGAAAATGTTAATGCTTGCGATTCGGAATTTAATTTTGAACAAATTACCTGTAGAGACATAATTAAAACCTTTCACACTTTAAATGTAAAAAAGACCGCAGATCTGTGGGGTAATTCTGTAGAAGTTGCTAAGTCTATTATTGACATTGTAGCACCTACTTTAGCTCTTATCTTTAATAACTGTATCGACTGTGGGGAGTTTCCTGACCTCATGAAATATAGTAAAATAATACCTTTGTTTAAATCAGGTAGTACATCAGACCCCACAAATTATAGACCTATTTCAGTACTACCTACGTTTAGTAAAATTTTTGAGAAATTAATTTTAGACCAATTGCAAAGATTTTTTAATAAACATAAATTATTACATAACAAGCAGTTCGGTTTTACAAAGGGTCGTTCAACTACTGATGCCGGTGTTGAACTTTTAGGACATATTTATAATGCATGGGAAGACAAATGCGATGCCTTGGGCATCTTTTGTGATTTGTCCAAGGCATTCGATTGCGTTCTTCATGAAACGTTAATCAGGAAACTCCGCCATTACGGGATCCGGAACACCGCTCTGGATCTTCTTACTTCATACTTGAGTAATAGGATTCAGAGCGTTGACGTTAATGGAAAAAGATCGCCCGGATCTATAGTAACAATGGGGGTCCCACAGGGCTCGATTCTTGGTCCTTTCTTGTTTCTTATTTATATTAACGATTTGCCCTACCTCATTAAGGATAATCATGATATAGTTTTGTTTGCGGATGATACTTCACTTTTGTTTAAACTTAAACGTCAGCAGCTGGTTACTGACGATGTAAACAGAGCGATCTCAAAAGTAGTTCACTGGTTCAGTGTTAATAATTTACTCCTTAATGAAAAAAAAACCAAATGCATTAAGTTTACACTAACTCACGTTAGGCAGGTGAAAACTAACGTGTTGATAAAGGGCGAAGAGTTGAATCCTGAAGATAGCACAGTATTCTTGGGCTTAACTTTGGATGCTAAGCTTCAGTGGGGCCCACATATAGATAAATTGTCAAAAAAGCTAAGCTCCGCAGCATACGCTGTTAGGAAAATTCGTAATTTAACCAACACAGAGACAGCCCGTTTAGTGTACTTTAGCTATTTTCGTAGTATAATGTCGTACGGTATTCTGTTGTGGGGAAATGCAGCCGACATTCAGACTATCTTTGTTTTGCAGAAAAGAGCTGTTCGATGCATTTATAAATTAAGTCCGAGACAATCTCTCAGAGAGAAATTTAAGGAGATTAATATACTGACTTTGCCTTCTCAGTACATTTTTGAAAATCTTTTATATGCCCATAAAAACATTAAATTGTTTAATAAATACAGTGATATCCACAATATAAATACTAGGAACAAACACAAATTTGTTGTACCTCCAACAAGGCTCAAGAAAATAGGTGGGTCATTCAGGTGTCAATGTATACGCTTTTATAATAAACTTCCAAGCCACGTTCAAGATCTGAGTCTTAATAAATTCAAATCATTCATTAAACGCAAGTTGTGTCAGAAAGGTTTTTATACCGTTAAAGATTATATTGAGGACAAAAAGGCTTGGGATTGAACTGCTCCAATTTTATTTTATATTATTTTTATTTTTGCATACTGAATGTTGACATTCATATTTACTTTGTAAGTATTATATTATTTTACTTTATTGTGAATGTGAAGACTATGTAGGTCATTGCTTTTTTTTTTTGTTTGTTTTATTTTTCTCTCAGTTATTTTTAATCATGGTCTGGCAGTTTGAGTAATCTATGCGGCCTACCCCAATGTCCTTTCTTTGGTATTGTTCGTCGAATCGTTGAGCTCCTTAAGTTCTGAGTTGAGCTGCGCGATTACTGACAAATCGCGTGCACTGACTGGACAGGTCCTCTCAATCTGTGTGGTTCTTTCCTCAAAAGACCATTTCAGACACCAATCTACATGGTCTTCACATGAAGTGACCAAGATTATGTCTGGACTTTATAAGAGACTGTGACCTCTGAGTTTGTTTCGGCCTTTCTTCTCAGAGTAGTCAGATAGGAAACGCCGACCTCATCTAGTTTAAAAAAAAAATATTGACTTGTAAAAGTGTTTGTACAAACCTACTTACAGAAATAAAAATCATTTATCATTTAAGGCACATCACAAAATATACCGAAGTACTCTTATCATACGCTTTCTCCAGATCAATGAACACCATGTGCAAACTCTTGTGTGCACCTCTAAATATTGCCTAATGCATCCATAAAACGTATAATGAAATAGCATTTAAATGCGTGTTCCGAGGCAAATAACATTTTGTTTGTAAAACGAAGAAATGAAATGATTGATTGATTGATGATGAATGAATGAAATGATTGAAATGTTATTTTCATTACACAATACGAGTATTGTCTGTTTTTCCTAGAGAAATGCTCCTAAAGATATGCGTTAGCAACTTTGTACAAATAAGCAGACGTACTATTTCAGTCCTACAGGTGCTTAGTGCAAATTCTTATTTGAAATAATTTTTTGTTTATGTAAGTGTTTCTCTTGGAATATTTCATTGAAAAAAATAAAGAACATTTATTTATTTGGTTTACATTTTAAAACATTCTGAGCATCCTACCAGAAAATATACATGTGGCCGGCTGCAACGTATACGGTAGTACGCATATATACAAGTGCGCGTAGTCGCAGCGGAAAAAAATCGATTTTTTTAATTTCAGTTACGCTAAATATCTGCTTAACTGAAATTAAAAAATTCGAATGTTTTCCTTGAACTATTTTTGAATTTGTTTCAAAATTTTAGGCTCAGTACTTTCGGAGATAAGGGGGACGAATGGTCAATTTTCGTCTATTTTCTTAAATAACTTTAAAATGGTTTATTTTAAAATTATAAAAATAATATATTTGAGACTAACAGTAAGCCCTTTCATTTGATATGTCACACGGTACAGTTTGCAAATCTTTTTTTTTTTTTCTTATTTGCCCCCCAAAGTTGACCCCATATTCAAAATTCATTTATTTACGTTACACGTCCGTGTTTGTGTCACAGAAATACATACGAGTATGTGTACCAAATTTCAACATAATCGGTCCGTTACATTCGGAGCAAATTGGCTGTGACAGACGGACAGACGTCTGTCTGTCCTCTAGGATCACTCGTGTGTCTGTCTAGACAGACACACGAGTGATCCTATAAGGGTTCCGTTTTTTCCTTTTGAGGTATGGAAACCTAAAAACAAGTGAGGTACCGTAAACTGGGGTTACTTTGATACCACTGGGGTTACTTTGATAACAACTTTTGACATATTAAAACTTATTTTTATAACATATAATCTACAACGCCAAAAAGAAACTATCTTAAATAGATGTATGATGCTTTGTAGATATTATTAAAATAAGTTTTTCATATGTCGAAAAACGTTAACAAAGTAACCCCGTAGTATCAAAGTAACCCCAGTTTACCGTACTTTTTTATCACGAAAGTTATTAGTTACTTGTTCAAGAATTGTGTGCCCATCTGTACCAATCCAATAATAGTACAATACTGGAAATTTTAGAACGTTAGCACTATATACTGCACGGCCGCTTTTTGTAGCCATTCAAACTTGGTCGGTTTATCCATGTATAGCGGTTGTTCTGGTATTTTTATTATATCTCTTTAATTAATTAGTGTAATGAGCTGAAATTTTATATGTGAATAGTTGCATTAATACACTAAATATTGGAATAGGTTTTATTTTGATTTTCCTTTAAAAAGTCCTATAATCGGATGTCATATAATATAGTGGTCCAATCGTAGTAAATTATGCCATTGCTCAATAATTACTTAGAGCACATTAATTAAACTTGGCAAGACATTGTAGACCCTTACAAAATACATATAAACGTTATAAGTTAGGCTCTAGAGTTCCTATTTTAAGTACTAGGACCTAATAACCTTATTTTACTTTTACGTGTATATCTTCTGAACGGTATGTTTTTTTCAAATTCTGTTTTCACAAACATTACACACAAATTCAAACCAACGTGTGTGAAAAATTAGAACTCTGCACTAAACCGTTTTATATAATTTTCATCAAAATTAAATAGCCAAACGTCAGCGCAGCGGAAACTTGAATATCTTCGTACACACAAATACACACTAATTATTGAATGTATTTTTTTTCTTGTACGTCCATAGGAAACAAAAAGTGCCGCTGGGCTGACGTAGTCCCAGCGGCACTTTTTGTTCAATAGCTCCGCAATGGTAGGATGCACAAATTTGTACTTACCATACACAATTACACGACGTCATACACTAAATATCTTCTTAACTGAAATTTAAAAAAATCGAATTTTTTCCGCTGCGACTACGCACACCACAAACAAGTGCTATTTTAACCTTTTAAGCACTTGGCTAAATATGAGTTGCCGTGCCCCTAGCGCGCGGCTACAAATCTACAAAATAATACCTACAATAAATAAGGAGGGGCAACCATTGTATCGATAAAAAAAAGTCAAAAGATTTTTATGTTTTATACCACCTTTGCAAACACACCCTCAGATCCATTTGCCTGACATAGAACTGGTGATATTTGTTAGTAAAATAACATATTTTTTCTACTAAATCATTGCCACAAAAATGTTCAAAAATATCCAGTTCCGAGGAGTCGCTGCTCAAAGGTACTGAAGGTGATACCCCTGAAATAAATTCGTCAATTTTTTCTATATCAGGTACAGGTATGTCTGACGTCCAATTAATGCCTTCATTGTCCTCATATTCCTGAAATGACAAATTAAAATTTATTACGTAGGTATATTCTTTTTTATATTCATTCGGTCAAAATTACATTTCAAAACAAATGGTAGGTAGGTATATACACTACCGCTCAAAAGTATTTGGCCACCTGCATTTTGTTTAAGTTACAAACAATACATTATAAAGAAATAATTTATTGGGTTTCATTGTTTGTATAACACTGCAAAATACTTATCTACAGTACAAATCGTAAACAGCTATTGTTATTTGCCGACTCCTGGCCATAAAACCATAATAGTATTATTGTCGGAATTTCTACGAAGTTAATCTTTGAAGTCCCAGTTTTGTTTGGATTTAGTTATTGAGAAATAAACATAAGTAAAATATAGAATAACTACTACAAATATTTTTACGGTAGTTATCTGATGTCATTTGACCAGAAAACACGCTCTGCATAGCTCAGTACTTAAAGTCTACCAATATTTTTTTGTTTCTCCCTTCTGAGTTTCATTTTTTGAAGAAAATGGGTAAAACTAAGGAATATTCCCAAGAGGTCAAGGGCATAATAATCGGCCTTCATAAATCCGGTAAAAGTAATCGTGAGATTTCAAGATTACAGAAGATACCAAGACAAACTGTTGACTACATCGTTAAGAAGTTTGCGGCTGAAGGAACAACTTGCAACAAAAGTCGTTCAGGCAGACCGAGAGTCACAACTTCGAGTGAAGATTTGAGAATAATAATTCATAGCAAACGGAATAGACGATTAACTGCACCGGAAATAGCAGCACAGTTTAATGCGGATCGCGATAAACCAGTCAGTGTATCTACAGTTAAAAGAAGACTTTGTGATGCAGGGCTCAAGGGATGCATAGCGGTCTCAAAACCACTTCTTAAACCTATTAACAAAAAAAAGAGACTTAATTGGGCGAATGAACACAAGAATTGGACAGTAGCAGATTGGGAAAAGGTCCTCTGGACGGACGAATCAAAATTTGAAATTTTTGGAACTAAACGAAGAGTTTTCATAAGGCGGCAGTCAAACGAAAGGGTGAATGACGCTTGTACTGTGGCTTCAGTTAAACACGGGGGAGGGTCTGTGATGGTTTGGGGCTGTTTCGGTGGTTCCGCTGTTGGAGATCTTGTGCGAATACAAGGCATCTTAAAAAAAGATGGTTACAAAAAGATATTGGAGGATAATGCAGTGCCTTCTGGAACCCATTTAATTGGTACGGGATTTATATTTCAACAGGATAATGATCCGAAACACACGTCAAGACTATGCAAGGACTTTTTAAAAAGAAAAGAACAACAACAGGTGTTAAAACTCATGATATGGCCTCCACAGTCCCCTGACTTAAACCCGATAGAACTATTGTGGGATCAGCTGTATAGACAGGTGCGAAAACGTTGTCTCACATCTCAGGAAGACTTGTGGAAAAAACTGCAAGAAGAATGGCAGAAGATAACCAAGACAACGTTGAAAAAATTAGTAGCCAGGTTGCCGAAGCTTTGTAAAGCTGTCATTAAAAATAAGGGTGGACACATAGATGAGTCCAAAATTTAAAAATTATATTCTTGTTATGTCTAAATATGGCTAATAAACATGTTAAAATAGTTATGAAGTAGTTTCACTCAATCAAACTTTTACAAAATGTATTTTACTAGGTGGCCAAATACTTTTGAGCGGTAGTGTAACTTTAAAAATAAAAATAAAGTTAAAAACTATAACCCGACTATGTAAAAAGGGCGAAACAAGAAAATAATTTAAATAGGATTCCAGAAATGCTTAGGTATTATTTTTTATATTTTTATAGTTTTTAACTTTATTTTTTATTTAATACTTTTCCGTTTCCCAATCGGGCATATACACTAGCCGCACGGCTAGTGTAGGTACATAATATTTTGACTTAAACAATATGACATCCTACTTAATCGTTGAATGGCAACGCCGGAGCACAGTAAGAGACAACGCCATACGGAACTCCGTTCGTTAAAAAGAGACAAACGCGAGTGCGAGTGCCTGTCCGACTTGGTAGGTACTGTCACAGTACCTTATTAATGGTAAGGACAACATACAACACGGTTCCAAATTTGAACAATCAATAGGATATGTAGATAAGTAGGTAATATAATAACAGAATTACATCATAATATTTAAAATACTATTTCGATTCATCAAGGAGTTACCTAAACCCAACGGAAGTCTTATTTAAACCTACTGAATAATGTGCAACGAACATAAGAAGAAATTGAAATACGTACTTACCTCTCCATCACTTCTAAATTCTTCTGTAGATTCGAATAATAATTCCTCTTCGTCGTCACCTTCTAATATTCTTATTAATTCCTCAGTAGTCGTCATTATTGAAATGTGACCATTTTATCGACAATGCACAAATACCCACGAACAACATTAATGGAACTTTCCATTCGTTTGATCCGCTTGTGACGTAGGCTGCGGTCGTATTAATGCGACAGCCGCGCTAGACTAACTAGAGAAATATGTTGCAAGCATATGCGTCTAGGGATGGGAACTAACGTCAAATGTTGGCATTATACAAAGATCCTGAGGGATATTTTTCTTTAGAATAATAAGGAAAAGAATTAATAACACAAGGCAATATGTTAAATTTAACTTTATTTCGTATGACACTGTTTATTTTATGCTCAATTTTGCATTATACCTGATTATTTAACTGTTTGTTATTTCGTTTTTAAAATGCGTATTGCATTGTATCCCATCCCTATGGTCATATTTATGCGACGCGCGCGATAGACACCGAAGAAAAGTCCAAGCTGCCAATTACTTATTTTTGTTTAAGTTTTTTCAATGCTTAGAGCTATGAAACATAATTTTAAGTAATTGTTGTAAATAATAGCTCTATTTAATAATAGTTTTAGTTGTACCACGCAGTTAATAGGACTAAAATAGAACGAAAAAATCATGCATGTTCTCTGTCGCAGAAATACGACACGAGCGGTAGGGACACGGAAATATGTGTCGCATATATGCGACACAAGCGGTTATAAGGTTAACAAGATATATTTGAGGTACCTATGTACATTTAATCTATTCACTGGTACTGCAAGAACAATTTAGGAACATTTGATTGATATGTCTATAAATTACGAAATCGACTGTGGCCGGGCTGCGTCGGAACACGTCATTTAAACTACAATTGGAATATGAACCTACCTCCTCTTGTATAAGGTAATGACAATGAGGTTTCAAATCTACTCACTTCGTAAAACTTTTTCTAATTAATACTCGTGATATTGGGCAGAGAAATCAGCTACAGATAAAATAAAACTGCTTTTTTTTATTCTTCTACACGGTGATTTCGATGGTATTCTATAGCATTGACATCATGGTAATCCACAATGACCTTATCGGGTATTTAATGGGCAATAATTTATGCACTAACTTTTGCCGGCGGCTTCCATCCGCGTGGATGACGGAAAATTTCCCACAGGAACGTGTCCTTTCATCCAAATCCGTTCAGCCATTTTTGTGTGATTGAGTAACACACATCTAAACTTTCACATTTATAATATACAGGTAGTATTAAAGTTAGTAGGATATAGGTTGCAAGGTACTTATACATTATCTATGGATTACACGGGCAGGAATTTGGTCATGAAATAATACGAGGAATATTTTTCATTACATATAAAATTTAATTATCAAGTCAAAGGTAAACTCATCGTTATCACTAATAACAAGAAATATACAGTGTGTTGGGAAAGTAGACACCAATACAATCATATTTGACTCTTATTGCCAGAGCATAAAGTTTAAAGTACTTTAGCAAATTAAAGCTAGTTTTCCATTTGGCTGCTTAAGACTGAGCAACTTCCCCTTAAACTTGAAACAAGGCGAGCAATTCGAGGCAATCTCAAATGAAGGAATAGCTTTAAAATCACTGTAAATACTACGGAAGCCAAAATACAAAAATATTCAAATTTAAAATCTAACAATCCGATACAATATTTATTGCTAAATTAATAACTGATTATTAAATAATATTATTACAATATATGAACATTTTAAAACTACTAAATAGACTTACGGTATGGTAAGGCCTCTTATACTCAAAATCGTAATATTTTATGTTGACGATCACCGTCATGTCACTGACATAGCTCATTCAATCGCTTTGCTAGAGAAGTTTATAATAAACGAAAGTCACTTAACTGTACATTCTTTCTTTCTAGACATCGTTCCATAATAAAGTCTTTCACGCATATCACTCTTTCGAATCATAGTTCTACATTAAGAGATTCAGTTACAAATTCTAGATATGTGGACGAGGCCTAACGCCAATAGGAAATCCAAACATTAAAAAATTTGACCACTAACATAAACCTGACAAAGTAGTTTTAAATTTATAAAATACTCAAGTTTATATTTACGTTGAACTATATGGTATAAGATTAAATGATAAACATGATAATTTTGACAAGTTTAAAAGTAAGACTAATTTCAACATTGGCGATAGGCCTACACTAAGAAATGAATTAGACTTAAAACTTTACGTATTACTTTAGCACCACTACTTACATCAAAATAAGGCTGAAAATTGATATATAGGTGGGAACGCCAAATATGAAATAAAAGCAATTTTTATACTAATGAAGAGTTTAACAATCACTTTATACTGAAGATGAAGAGCGATCACTTTTAGCTCCTTTTGCAGACTCCAGAAATAATTTTAACAAATGAAAGCATCGACACGAAAATGCTACATTTTCAAATGCGCGATATCATATACCCAAGAAATAATATTACATTTACAGCTAAATATGAAGTTCGTCTCACTTCCAGTTCCAATTCATCAAATCCCTAAAAGTGATCAACTTTAACAGCAACAGTATTCAAAGTGGTTGTCGCAGGGAGGTGTATTTGGTCCCAATCTGTGCTGAGATGTGCTTCGGTATCAGTAGCCTTGATCGTGAGGCCTAAAGAGGGCACGGCGTTAGCGCAATGAGGCAGACGCAGCGTCACAGGCCTCAGGAATACGAGGCCTTGAGGACCGCACATTACAAGTGGGGACAGCATCGCTTCACCTGTTTTTGGATTACAGTATTAATATTTGGAAAAGGATTAAAGGTAGTGTCGTTAGACATTTTAAAGTGCTATGTGAAAGTTTTGAGTAAGATTGCAATTTTGTAGATAGTTGTGTAATTTTTAATAGATTTAATTTGAAAGCTAGTATTAAATCTGGATATAGTTGGAATAAATAAAAAAATGCTCTATAAAGTTTGCAAAGGGTAGTTTTAAATTGGCAGCTAAGGCTGTGTTGGGTAGTTGTAACACGACATCGATGTTGAACACACAAACACAAATCGCAACACATTAATGCAGTTAGTTAACAAGCAAAGCATGAAAAATGACAGAAAAAGCAAGGCACGACAGTAATGGAATAAGTATAGTTTTAAATAGATTTCAAGAATCTATGGAAAAATAATGATGGAATATCGAAACGTGAAGACATATAAAGCGAAAACTTGAAACAAATAATAAAGAGGTCATTGAACATATTGTACAGTGCACAAATATCATCAAACATTTGTTCAAACATACTATCATGACGGATGTAAGTAGCACAGTCGTTGACGTCTTCGCTCTTCGATCTCTAAGTACGAGTGTATTGTGTTGCAGAAACTGCGCAAATACAAATGCAATACATGTTTTATACAACCAATGTTAGTCTTAAAAGTTAGTTAATAATATTATAAATATATGAATGTGGTGTAGTATTGAAGCTACTAAAACTAATGTGCATGAATACGTTTTATAACAGAGAAGGCATTATAAATATAGGTTATCCCATTTATATTATAACTAAACCAACTGACCTAGAAGATGCTACTTTGAAAAAATACTTAGTACACATAAATGCTCTTCATGCAATATCGTGCAATAAATATGTAAATATACATAAAATAACATTAATTGTGTATCAAATCCAAAACATCGAATCTAATATTCGAGAGAAAAATTTCGACTAACAATCACAATTCCCAGTCCTTGTGCAATATTTCCAGATTCCAAATCCATTCGCAAATATTAAAATGCCAATTAGTATGTGCAGACTACGATACTACAAGGTTTTAACGCGTGCTTCGTTACAAAAGCCTTTACCGTTGTCCATATCGATGGGAGGCCCCCCAACTCGCTGGCTCAGTCGCGGATCAGACACCGTAAAGTAGATCTTTTGCTTGATTCCCGGAGCTATTGCTTTTGGTGGTATTATTAAGGAGACGCCCCATTGCCTATCTTCTAACACCCCTCCTTCGCTATCAAATATTCCCCATGTTGTATGTGGTCCATCAGGCTCAACTTCCTCTGGTTTGCTAGAACTAGATTCGTTAGCCTCGGACGTTGATGGTATTACCGTAGTGTTTTGCTGAATTACGGTAGTTTCATTCTGACTTGAAGACATGTTTTGTGAATTTTCTTCACTCGTCTCTGAACTCTTTTCCAAAATCTGTTCGCAGAATGTCACACTTCTGCCCGGTTTAGCAGTTCGGTCATGTAAATCTTGTGAAGTGTACGGAGTACTTTGTGGCTTATTCACAAAGTTCATACTACATTCTGATGCATAATGTGTTTCCATTGATGTGGTCGATTCATAAGGTACTGGGGAGGTGGTCACTTTTAGAGCATTTGAAATGTGATCGGCTTTTCCATGCAATCTAGGAGCATACATTGGTTCGCCTTTCAAAACACTACTTTCAAAATTTTTCGATTTTTGTTTCTCTGCGTCGGTTTTTGAATCTGTTAGACGGAGTTTCGAAAAATCTATTTCTTGGAATGTTTCACTTTCTATGCCACTCTCAGCCTCTGCTTTTGTCTGATACACAGGTTCTCTGCGAGATAAGTGATTAGCATCACCAAGCTCATATGGGCTACTTCTAGCGCTACTACTACTTCCTTCTTGTTCTTCAGTCTGTGTCACTTCTTTTGTTTCCTGTTGCGACTCGTATATTACACTCTCTTTCAAATCTCTCTTCGACACATAAAGTGGTTCCCTTATTTTAGCTGAATCACTTTCATTTGCTTCCTTTCTAGTTTGATAAATCATTTCCTTTTTAGCCTGATTTCTTTGCTTTATTATCTCAAGCTTATCTTCTAGCCGTATACTGTAAGTTGATTCTTTTTTAGCCAATAAAGCTGCTTTCTGTGACAAAATTTCTTGTTTAGATACGTATGTACATTCTGCGGAGGCTGGTCTTACATCAGGTCTCATATCCATCATTTCGTGGCGAGTGCCATATTGTGTATCAGAGCAACTAGACTTAACTTCAGATCGAGTGGCGTATGGTGATTCGGTTTGGCCTAGCCTAGCCATCATTTCTGTGCGTGTAGCGTACGGGGGTTCACTCATACATTTACTCATAGGGGATACCCTCCCGGGGAAGTTCACTGGTGTCAGTAACCTCCTATCTGGCCTCACACCATAATGATTCTCATTCCAAGATGTGCTAGATGGCGGATCATAAGTCCTTTTTCCATAAAGAGGTTCTTTACACAATGCATCCATTCTTTGTTTTAACATGTCTTCTTTTGTGCTGTAGGGAGATTCGGAAAATCTTTGTCGTAACATTTCTTCTTTCGTCGCGTATGGACTATCAGGTGTTAGTCTCGTTCGTAACATGTGCTCTTTACTAGAATACGGAGATTCACTGTAGAGAGAATCAGATTGCTTGGCAATCTCTTGTTTGTTTGTGTATGGACTTTCTGAAATTAATTCATTTCTTGTTGCATAAGGACTTTCTCTGATACATTCTTCCCTTGAAGCGTAAGGGCTTTCTCTTACACATTCAGCCCTCGTGGCGTATGGACTCTCTCTTGAACATTCATTTCTGGTAGCGTAAGGGCTTTCCCGGGCACACTCAGTTCTGGTTGCATATGGACTTTCCCTTAGACATTCAGCCCTCGATGCATAAGGGCTTTCCCTCACACATTCTGCCCTCGATGCATAAGGGCTTTCTATTGCACATTCAGCCCTGGTCGCATAAGGGCTCTCCCTTATACACTCTGCCCTTGTAGCATAAGGTGGGTCCATTAAAGGCATTTCCAAAGTTTGCCGATTTCCATATGGATTTTCAAAACTCTGGTTGGACATTTCAGACCTGCTCGCGTAAGCGTTTTCAGTAGATGTATCATAAAGAGAAGTGTAAGTCCTTCGAGGTTTAGGAATAGGATCATAAACAAAATGTTCTTTACTTTGGTATATCGGTTCCGGAGGTAACGGTTGTGTGGGATGAAATGGTTCATGTTTAACTTGCTGTTGTCTTTGGTAGATGGGGTCTATTTTGGTAATCATATTAAAGCTGGACGACTGTCCGTAGATACCTCTTCTATTATACTCTATGAGAGAGTTTTGTCTACGTAACAGCGGGGTAACTTTCGGTTCTGTTTCTATGTCGCACATGGAGTTCTGCCTTCTGAGGCTCTTCATGACGGGTTTGGCGTCATAATCTCTGACGGTACAGATAGATCCGTTTCTTTCATCGCAAAACGAACTCTGCCGTTTCAGGATTGGCTTCAATACTGGTTTTTCGCAAGAGGACGAATTGCTTCTTTGCAACATCTGGTTCCTTATTTGCTGGTTTCTCATGTGTATGCTCATATCACTGAGGTCAGACTTCTCTCGTCTTAACATCGGCATATGCGGCATGTTGGGTCTCTGCTGCAAGTCACTTTCACACAGTGACTTTTGTCGAGACACCTTTTGTGAATTTTTCGTTTTCGAACGGAATAGATCGAGGACGGCGTTTTTAATGAACGATGGCTTTTTAGATAATTTCTTTTTAGTTTTTGGTGAGAACGTCTCGTCGCGCTCCACACTTGAGTTCATGGCATCTGATGAACTGCGGACACCCACAACCAAACACCCTCTTAGTTACTCAATGACAGATAGTTTGAGGACATATCAGATGGTTCAACATAATAAAACTCTAAGAAGATTTATAGAAAGTGAGTCTAAAAAGAAATGGAACAATATTGATATCTCTGAAATGTCCCAATGAGCATGACAATTTTCAAAAGATGAATTTTGTGATTCTAAAAAAAGCATATTGAAATAATGATCAGGAAATATCCAAGACACATTAATACAAATGTTTCATATAGATTTATGACAATTACTACAAAAGATCAGATCATTTTACAGAAATAAGTGATAAAGAAAATGGAAAGTAAGGGAAAGGTAGAAGAAGATCAAATTAGACAGATTACGTAAGAATACATATTGAATGGAATAAAGAAAGAGAAAGTTATGAAGAAATTAATTCAATATGCTTTTATAACATTATCATCAAGTTGCACTAAAATGCAGACACGCACTGCCAATAGTTTGTTCCGGAACAAACAACTAGATACTTCTAATAGATTACAATGTTATTTCAATATTACAATTTACAGACTAACGCCCCGATATAGAGATATATGTTACAAAATATATGTATAAAACTGTTTATAATACCACATACAAAACCATAACTAATACTGTGGCCCGACAAGACATTGTTAGTCGTTTGTGAAGCGATTGGTGTTTGCATGTTAGAGCAAATTGTACAGGGGCTGATAATAAAACGAAGGAGAAAATGACAAATCTCAATGAGATTTCAGAAACATGCATTTTGTAAAACAGAATCATTAATTTTGACATGTTTTGTGAGATTGTAGATGTATTGGGACCTAAAGTGTAAATACACGCAGATGGAATGTGCAGTACGATAGAGCTTACCTTAAGTTATGCATGTGTTGGGGTTTTCTGTAAAGCTCGAACGCTGATCCGCGTTGTTCTCTACTACCTGCTAAATCTGAAAATAGAGGAAGTTAAGAAAAAATCGACCAATTAATTAGTAAACAGTAAGAAAACTGTAGTCAATGGTAACTTATTTCCATAGTAACCATTTTTTAATATCATTATAAAGAAGAGGGGCTAAATAATAACAGCTGCAGAGGTCGATATTCAAGGTTCAGCAACACTTGCCGAGGTCGGTCCTTGGATGGGTAACATACCCAAACCTTTCTGTGCCTCGGAAATCACGTAAAGCAGTTGGTCCCGGCTGCTCGTTACGCATAGTCAGAAGCCCGAAAGTCTGACAACCAGTCAGCCAAGGAGTATCGTATTACCTGCCTATCTGACCTCCACACACCAGTCACTAGGCACTGGGTTGTGGAGGTCAGATATGCAGTCGCTCCATGTAAAATACTGGTATCCAGCTGCATCCGTTTAGACTGGAAGCCGACTCCAACATAGTTGAGGCTAGGCAGACTGATTGATTTAGAGATTATAAAGAATCTCCAGTGCTAATTGATTTGAGTTGTAGTATTGACACGATAAACCAAATGTTTTTTTAGTGCGAAGATTTTCTATTGACGGATATAGTGTTTAGCTTCAATTCCATTTTCACATCGTTTACTTTCTTTCTAGAGGTAATCGGTATTCTTACAATCTTCTATCTCTATCAATATAATTTGAGTTATATTATTTCTAGACTTACCTATTAGATGTGGATTGTGTGGAAGGTTGATAGCCCGGTGGTGTGAGGGTGGTCCCGAGTATGGCGGGGACTGCGGCGGCATCTGACCGCCGTACATGTTTTGCTGGAATTGTACCATTCGATGAGGACATAAAGTACATATTAGGTTGGGGAAAAAGTCTTTTCGCATTATAGTATGTATGAACTTGTAATAAAATCTCTTTGGCTATACTATTTGTATCTGGCTGGTTTTGGAGGTAGATACACTAGTTAGCACATGATTATAACTAACTAAACTAGTAGGGACAAATATTTTGGCCCATGTGGCGTGCCCGCCGCCTAGACCCTTAGCAAAACAATAAAACTGGGACGGATGCACGCGACCGCTCGCATCGACGTCTCCCAAACCAATCTCATTGAAAGTTTAAATTTTAAAGAATTCCAAATTCAAATTAGGAAAATGTGTGATTTTCATTTGTTTTTCGTACCGTCAAGATGAGTGAATCTAATGAAGAAATTCGATACATTTTAAAATTTTACTACAAAAAAGGTAAAAATGCAACGCAAGCCGCGAAAAATATTTGCGATGTTTATGGACCTAGTGTAGTGTCTGTGAGAGTAGCACTAATTTGGTTTAAGCGTTTTCAATCCGGAAATTTTGATGTCAAAGATGCACGTCGCTCTGGTCGCCCTATTACGGATAAAATGGATGCCATTTTTGAAAAAGTGGAGCAAGATCGGCATATCAGTAGTTACGACGTAGCTGAAGAACTGGAAATTGACCACAAAACAGTTTTGGTGCATTTGAAAAAAACTGGGTACACAAAAAAGCTCGACATTTGGGTACCTCACGAGCTCACTGAAAGAAACCTAATAAACCGTGTACTCATTTGTGATTCTTTATTACGACGTAATGAAACCGAACCATTTTTGAAGAAGCTGATAACTGGTGATGAAAAGTGGATCACGTATGACAAGAACGTGCGAAAAAGGTCGTGGTCAAAGGCCGGTCAGGCTTCACAGACTGTGGCGAAACCCGGGTTAACTCGCAACAAGGTGATGCTGTGTGTGTGGTGGGATTGGAAGGGCATTATTCATTATGAGCTGTTACCACCCGGCAGGACCATCGATTCTGAACTCTACTGCGAACAACTGATGAGATTAAAGCAAGAAGTTGAGAGAAAGCGGCCGGAATTAATCAACAGAAGGGGTGTGGTTTTTCATCATGATAACGCTAGACCTCACACATCATGGGGTGGTTTTGGGATCTACCTCCTAGTGGTCCACCCCGGACAACGGCACCACAGGCTTGCCTGTGGTACGGCTGAACGATCCCACTTAGCGGTGGTAGGCTCCGCAAGGGGCCGCCTGGCTCGCGACCACCATCCCACCGGAGTCTGGCGCCAAGCAGCTTGCTGTGTTCCGTCGGTGTGTGGGAGTGCCAGTGCCTTTGGGGGAGGAGGAGATTGTCAGTTGCGCTGTTTGGTACCGGTTGTGGTCTCTGAGTCAGCTAGCCGGGTAACTCATTTTGGAGGGTAGCGGGATCCGAAGCACGGTGCCAGCCGTTGGCCGACCGCAGTCAGTAGGGGGCCCAAGTAGCACGCCAGCCACGTGCCAAAGGCTGCCCCGCCAACTCGCGAAAAATCCCGGTATGCTCCACCGTGCCAGCCGGCGACTGGATGGGAGGACCCGGTGGCCATATCCGGTGAACTCATCTGGAGACTGCGTCCCCGCAGTCTCCAGATGAGTTCCCCGTAGGTTTGGTTGGCTCTAGTGTTCCACTTGGATCACTGAGCGGCGCCTCGACAAGTCGACTTTTTCCCCCAACAACTCCACTCAATGACACACAAAGCGAAGAAAAATAGGGTAAAACAACGGCTGCACTTCCTCCCACTAAAAGTGCACCTCACTAATATCAGGGGGTTGCACTCCAATCTCGATTCGGTCCATCACCACCTTGAGACCGAGAAGCCGCACCTGTTTTTCCTAACGGAGACGAAGATAACAACCCCGTCGGACGTGGCGTACCTCAACTACCCGGGGTACTCTCTTGAACACAAGTTCAAGAAGCAAGCTGGGGTCTGTGTGTACGTCCGCGATGACATTTGTTGTCGTCGTCTCCGTTGCTTTGAGAAATCGGGTTTCTCTGCCATATGGCTACTTGTGGATACTGGCGTGGAGAAATCTCTCTACATCGGCATCTACCGATCGCATAGCGGTGACCAGGAGACAACAGCGCTCTTTAATTTCCTCGTGGAGTCGACTGACGTAGCCCAGCAACGGTACCCAACGGCGAAGCTCATTTTTCTGGGGGACTTCAACGCCCATCATAAATAATGGTTGTTCCCATACCAGAAAACTGACCATGCTGGGTTGGAGGCGCGCAATTTTGCTTTAACGCTAGATCTAACCCAGATGGTGAATGTGGCAACGCGGGTACCGGATGTTGACGGCCATACACCCAATTGCTTGGACCTTCTGCTGGCATCTGATCCGGACAGTCATTCAGTATCGGTCTCAGCCCCGCTGGGAACGTCTGACCACTGTCTGGTGAAATCCATATCAACCTGCTCTCCTCCAGATGAGAGCCCTAGAGGCACGAGGCGAGTATGGCGATACGGGTCAGCAGACTGGGATGAGATGCGGCACTTTTTTGCGTCTTATCCATGGCGGCAAGTGTGCTTTTCCTCGGGTGACCCCTCGCGTTGTGCTGACGCGGTTGCGGACGTGATTCGGCAGGGGATGGAATATTTTATTCCATTCTCCGACATCCCGCTCGGTCACAAATCCCGGCCTTGGTATAATGCAGAATGTGCCCACGCTGAGGCCCGAAAAGAGACTGCCTACCAAGCCTGGGTCAAGGCCCGCGACCGCAAAGTTAGAGCGCGCAGGGTTCGCGCGAAGAAGAGAGCCTTTAATTCTGCCGCCAAGTTCTGCAAGCGGGTTTTGCGTAGGGCACGTTTTGACCATGTCGGACATATCGGGGCCAGGCTGGCTTCGCACCCTCCGGGTAGTAAACAGTTCTGGTCCCTGTCTAAAGCGGTTGAAACGAATTTCTGTCGTCCCACTTTACCTCCTATGTTGAAACCTGATGGGTCGCTGGCTCACTCTGCAACTGAGAAGGCAAATTTATTTGCATCTCTCTTCGCAAGCAATTCGCGTCTGGACGCTGGCTCAAAGCAACCACCTACTGTACCTCATTGTGACTCCTCGATGCCGGAGATCGCAGTACACATTAAAGAGGTCCGAAGAGTATTGTGCAGTCTAGACGTGAACAAGGCCAGCGGGCCTGACGGCATTCCAGCGAGAGTGTTGAGGCAGTGTGCGCCTGAACTGTCTCCTGTATTGACACGTTTGTTCCGCCTCTCTCTTGAAAAAAGAACGGTGCCGAAATCCTGGAAGCTTGCAAATGTACAACCAGTGCCCAAAAAAGGCGACCGTGCAGACCCTGCCCATTACCGTCCGATCGCCATTACCTCCATTCTGTGCAAAGTTTTGGAAAGGGTACTGAACAATAAGTTGCTGAACTACCTTGAAGACAATGATCTCCTTAGTGACCGTCAATATGGCTTTCGCCGGGGACGGTCAACTGGCGATCTTCTTGTGTATGTCACGCACTGCTTTGGCGAAGCCATCGAGAAACACGGCGAAGCACTGGCCGTTTCGCTTGACATCTCGAAGGCCTTTGACAGGGTCTGGCACGCTGCTCTGCTCAGCAAGCTTCCTGCTTATGGCATCCCAGCTGATTTTTGTAGCTGGATATCAGATTTTCTTAGTGAACGGTCGATTAGAGTAGTTGTTGATGGCTGCTCTTCTGACCTTATGGCTATTGATGCCGGAGTTCCTCAGGGGTCTGTTCTCTCTGCAACTCTTTTCCTGCTGCACATCAATGACCTGCTTCGGCCTGGTATTGTTGGGTACGCAGATGACAGTACAGTTTCAGAGAGATACTTGTCCAGCGCAAAAACCAGCGGGGCTGAAGTTCGTTCCTTGAGAGAGGCCATGGTAGAGCGGACAGATTTGACCTTAAGCTTTGTCTCCCAGTGGGGTGATGATAATTTGGTCTCTTTTAACGCCACCAAAACGCAGGCGTGTCTTTTTACCGCTAAAAAGAGTCGTTTCGCCCAAACTCCTACTTTTCGGGGTACATCTGTTCCTGTAACTGATCGACTTGAGCTCCTAGGCATGGAGTTGACATCTGGTCTCAACTTCGGCGCCACCATCGAGTACAAGGCCCAAACTGCGGCCAAGAAACTGGGCATCCTGAATAGGGTGAAGCGATACTTTACGCCTGGACAGCTTTTAACCCTTTACAAAGCGCAAGTCCGATCCTGCATGGAGTATTGCAGTCACCTTTGGGATGGATCAGCTAAGTACCAACTAGCTGCGCTTGACTCGGTGGAACGCAGAGCTAAGAGGCTCATTGGCGACGTAAAACTGGTGGATGCCAAGCTTCATTGCTTGGCTCATCGCCGCAAGGTTGCCTGCTTGTCGGTCTTCTACAGATTGTACTTCGGAGAGTGTGCCCGAGAACTCCACGACCTCATTCCACCGGCCCCCTTCTACCACCGGACATCTAGACGCACTGCCAGTTACCATCCCTACCTGGTTGCTATTCCACCAATTCGCACTAAGCGCTTCCAAATGTCTTTTATAATGCGCACAGCAAAAGAGTGGAACTCACTACCTGCGTCTGTGTTTCCGAACGTATACAACCCTAATCTCTTCAAAGTGAGAGTGAACAGGCTTCTTCTGGGTAAGCTCACTCCATCGTCGACATTGTCTCTGTCACCTCTGACCTAGACTAGAGTCAAGAGCAAACCCATCACAAATAAAAAAAAAAAAAAATCTTTAGCCACTCAGCAAAAATTAAGAGAGTTTGGCTGGGAGGTGTTAATGCATCCGCCGTATAGTCCTGACCTTGCACCTTCAGATTTCCACCTGTTTCGGTCTCTTCAGAATTCTTTAGGCAGTGTCAGGTTAACATCACGAGAGGACTGCCAAAACCACTTGTCGCGGTATTTTGACCAGAAGTCCCAAAATTTCTATAGCAATGGGATCATGTCCCTACCTACAAGATGGCAAAAAGTTATCGAACAAAATGGTACCTACATACTTTAGTTAAATGTAAATAAACTATATTAAAAAATGTTTTGAATTTTCTTAAAAAATGCGAAGAAACTTTTTCCCCAACCTATTAGTATTGATACTATTGGTACGACATTCGTGTTTTCAGACCCCTACAATTGCCAACGTGTCGTAGACGGAAACGCTAGAATCGTTCAAGACTAAAGGCTTATTTTAATTTAATCAAATTTTTAATGGCTTTTTATCTTTTTTTTTATGGGCGCTATTGAAGGTCTGCATCATGTATAATTTCAACATGAATATTAATATTTTCAAAAATTAAAAAAAAAATTTTTTTTTTCAGAAATTCAATATTTTGTAACCATATTTGAATTAAAAGAGTGTTCGTGGAGTTTCTTGCCCGTTCTTCTCTATAGGTAGGTACTATCGACGAAACTTACATGTGAGCAATTTGAAAACAAAATCCCGTGCACACGATGACCACATCTGTTAGCAAGCGTTACTAAAGCGGCCCAGCGCTGCAAGCCAGAATAGTCTTTACGGTGTATAGATGTAAGTTTCCTCGATTGTACCTACTACGCTTTGGAATGAAATATCTACACAATTCAATGTTTGTGAGAACATGAGTTTGAAGAGAATGGACGGTCCCATATTTTTGTACCTTACGGTTTTCAATGATTTTGAAAAGCCCAATTACATCAATATTGGGATAATGTCGTTTACAAAGAGATTGGTGCGGGAGCCTACGGAAACGGTTGGAGAAAATCTACATAGTCATCGCTAACTTACTAAGTAGCTTAAATTATATTCGCAATTGCTTTTGGTCATTCAAAAAGTGGTTAAGTACAAAGTGCAACCCACTCATGCAATACTCACCTGTTGGTAATTATTGTGGTTATGTGGCCTATGTGCGGGCTGTGAGTGCGAGTGTTGGTGCGAGTAGTGCGGAGACCCGGGGAACCCGCCCGGCGCGGCCTGACGCGGCCCTGGCGGGCCTGCGGGGGGCGGGGGCTCCATGCTCTGCTAAGGCGAGAGCAATAGTATTGTTAGGACTACAAGCAATAGCTAGCTACAGACTATGCTGAAGAAATCCATGCAAATTTGATTAAACAGTTGGTACGATAATTAAATACAGGAAAAGAGTTAGTGACTTGTACCAATTAAAAAAAACACATACAGGTTTTATCGAGAAAGATGTGTTTAGTAGAGTTGAAAAACTGTAGATATAACTTACCTATCAACCTAACTTTTTTTTTGGATTCAAACAAAGTTTATTAACAAATTTTACTGCAGATCAAATTGCTGAAAGTTGATTTAATTTAGCAGCTCAAAAGTTAATACATATAAAATTAAGTAAATCTCAATGCGAGAAAAAGTAGTGTAATACCAGTAAAGTATTAAAAAAACAAATGTGTATATTATTTAGACGATATCATAATACTTTCTTACCCCATTTCTAGGATGGTGCGAGTTGTCAGGAGGCCTGTAGTGTTTGGGCTTTGGAGGAGGCACGGGCTTGTAGGGCGGCACGGGGGCCCCGCCACGCCCTCCGTAGTCCGCTTGAGACGCAGAGTTTGTACGCCCACTGTGCGAAATACATGAAATATATTTAGGTGAATAAAAATAGCAAAAATATAAAAGTACAACTAAAACATCCATCTCTTTTCATCAGGCGAAATCGAGGTCAAGAGCAAGCCCATTAAGCTTTAAAAAACCTGCCAAGTGCGTGTCGTACCACACACAATGAAGGGTTCCGTAGTTGGGATGAATTTATCCCCAGAACAAACTTAACATTGTTGTTGAAAAACATGTTCTCCCACATACCCTACCCTAACAATAAAAAACAAAAACATACATGTTAATCAATGACAGTATCTTTAAAAACCTTCGCGCCCTTAAAATATTTAAACACAACATGTTTGACTTTGCAACATTCTGTCAAGGAAATTGGAAAGAGTATTTCTAAGGCCTGATTATGTCTTTGATTTATATGGTACTAGCCGTTGCCCACGACTTCGTCTGCGATCCAGTATGTATAGTAGCCTATGTCCTTCTTCAGTCTACCCATGTGCCAAATTACATCCAAATCCGTTCAGCCATTATAGCGTGAAAGCGTAAGTAATCCACAAACAAACACACTTTCGGATTTATAGTATTAGTTAGGAAGACGAATAACCGGTCTATCGACACTCAAGTCTGGACTCACTAAGTGTAATTTTTTTTTAATACTCTTAACGCACCACTAAAGTTTTTATGTTAATATAATTACGTGGCGCCATCTATGATCATTAAGAACGTTATTGTTGTTTTCCTCGGGAACAGTACTTTTTTTCGGGATGAAAGGTACCCTATGTTCGTTTCTATACACCAGACAACGTATATGCAAAATTTTATGATGATCAGTTCAGTGGTTTAGGCGTGAAGAGGTAACAAACAAACTTACTTTCGCATTTATAATATTACGTTAGGATTGGTACATACAATAATAATATAAAATGCATTAAATTCTATTATCATCAGTCAACCTGTTGACATAATTAGTAAATAATTGGTCGAAATAGCATCTACCAATTATGAATAGACAAGAAGATTTGGCAACAGATTAAAAAAAAATTAATCGTAATATGATTTCGTTCGAAAATCAGAAGTAGGTACCAACTAAATTGTAAATGGATTACAATTTAATGAAGATAGGCACAAAACAAAGTAGTCATAAAAAAAACATGGCTACATGCTGCTCGTACATATCAAGCTATACATTTCCAGTATAAGCTGGTCTCGCATTGTCTATAGGATTCCGGTACAATGAGAGGTGAGTTACCGCTAACTAGCCGTGTGTACAAAGGTAGAGAATATGTACGCACCTGTATTTGGCATGGTCATTGGTTGGCACGTTGGGCAGCGACGGGCCCCGCGCGTGCATGGGCGTGTGTGGACTGTTGCCGTTCATAGGCGGCGGTCGGCTAGTTTGAGGACTTCGGTATTCTGGGGGCCTGTTAGAAGCACTAGTGAGTATCACACAAGTAAGGTAGTAAGGTTCACACCTATTTGGTATTGAAAGATGTAAGCCGCAATTTCACTGGAATTCTAATCCTACCTATTACATTTTTGTTTCGTTTTATTCTCGGTGGTACCTATTTTCTATATGATGGCTATACGAGGGGAAGACCAAGGAAAAGATGGATGGACGGTGTGAAAGATGATATGACTAGAACGGGAGCGACTACCGAGATGACGACTAATAGAGTAGTGTGGAAGAAAATGGCATGTTGCGCCGACCTCAAATAAATTTGGACAAAGGCAGGCGAACGATGATGACTTTCTGTGTAACTAACAATGAACAAGATACGGAGAAAAAAGGAAAACGATGTGGTCAATCATCTCACCCGAAGTTTCAGTAAAACTACGATATCATAGGTTCATAAGTTAACTGTATTACTTTTACTATCGGTACACGAAATAAACAATTGAAATTTGTATTTTCTTTTTATTTTATTGAGTTCATACATACTTTTTCTTGTACTTAATCATTTTTAACACTTGATATCAGCACTTTATCCACCACTTTTACACATTATTTTTATCACACGAAACATCTGCGCTACGAAATTTAAACTTACAAGAAATGCATAGACACATAGAAACTACTCATAGTATTTTAGGAGTTTGGAATAAACTCCTAAAATACTATGAGTAGTTTGAGTTGGATTGAGTAGTAAATGTATTATTATCGTATTATTATCTAACACTGTGAAATTGTAACAAGTGGCTGGTACTTTGTCTGGTATTTTGTAACTATTGTAAGTTAGTTTTGGTCAGTTGACTCGACCTTTTTTGGGATTAAAAGGTTTCTATTGTGTTTTTTTTTTTGCTGAACAGCATGGTATTTAAAATGGGATGAGCTTGTGTTACATAATTATTGCAAATCGTGGTGACTATTGATTTCCTTAAGTTTATAAATTATCTTTAATTTTTTTCTAAGAAAGAAAGAAATAAAAATATTTTATTTGGGACACGCACAGGAAATATAAACAGTAAAAAAGAGCATAGTAAACTAACAAAATTAACATTTAAAAAAGAAACAAAATAAATGCAAAATATAACAATTAAACATATTAAAACTTTTTGGCCTCGCACAGGGCGAGGCGAAAAAGGCTCCTATCTCAGCATAAAGCTGCAATATTTAAATAAATACCGCAGCGCTGGTATTCTGATAGGGCCCAGCTATTGCTGTCCCAGTTTTAGGCTTCGTGTGTCTGGCTAAATAAATATCTGGTAGATAAAGCCGTGTCTAAGATAGGCTCTATCTACAAGATATATGTTTTTCCCAAAATGGAATTGGTTTGTATTAAATTATCTGTAAGATAAGTTAACCTGAACTTACGCGAAGATGGTGAAAAAGGCAATAGCTATAATAAAACTGACCTGTAGTTCTGTTCTGGACTTCTGTAGTCCAGCGAGTTGTGTTCGTGTGAGTTTGAATTCCGTTGAGGACTATGTGTCATATTACTCTGTGACATTGCTGTTGGGTTCGGAGGTGGTGGAGGCTCCATTTTACTGTAAAAAGTAATTATTATTAAGTAACTGGTACAGGTAGAGAACAAAGCGGAACAAGAACCAAAGTTGTCGACATAGCTCACAGAATAAGCAAGCTGAAGGGACAATGGGTAGGGATATTAGCCGTAGAATCGATGACCGTTGGGATAGACGTGTTCTTGAGTGGAGAACGCAAATCGGCAAACGTAAGGCAGGACGTCCTCAGGCTGGTGGAGTGACGACCTTCGCAGGGTGTACCAGCAGGATGAGAGTTACCGAAAATCGAGCTGAATGGCGTGCAGTTGGAGAGGTCTATGTCCAGTAATAGACTGCTATACGCTGATGATGATGATAACCGGTAAGTAGACTTTGATAGTTAAGAAACGGAATAATACATGTTTTTCAAAACTCAAGTCTGGTTAAACATATAATCCGGCTTACACACAAGTAACAATAATAAGTTTTTATTTCCAGACCACATAGATCCATGACAAGAAAACCTATAACTAATGTGAGTATCCTAATAATAACCTTCTGCTAAAGTCTGCAGTTGAACCTCACACAATCCACGTAGTATGTAATACATACAATAATATATCCTAGGACATTATTCACACCGTCACCTGATCCCAAACTAAGCAGAGCTTGTACTATGGAAACCAGATAACTGATATACTACATATGCTTTTTTTTTTGTAAATACATACTTATATAGATAATTACACCCAGACTCAGGACAAACAGACATGTTCATGCACACAATTGTTTGTCCTGGATGGGAATCGAACCCACGACCTGCAGCATGATAGGCGGTATCTTAACCAACAACGCCATCTGGCCTGCCATACTAATGTAAGCTAGCATGTTCTCCCCGAGTGGGAGAGGCAGAGATGTATTTCACCCACCTTTTGCCAGTTATAGTCCCAAGTAGGTAATAAGGGGTGAACCTATGGACATTTCACGGACACAGTTCTTAACTCTATTTACTTCTGAGCATTTCTGTCAAAAAAATCTAATAACACTTTGGTTGACTTGGGCATCAATCTGCATTGTTTTCAGGGGATGAAGAATTCGACATAATGAAAAAAAAAATCAAAAGTCATTTATTCTAACTAGGCTGAGAATCAGCACTTTTTGAACGTCAAAATTACATAAGACAGTCCCCCAAAACGCCCGCCCTTCACCACTTCCTAGTGCTTTAGCTGGGGAGAAGAAGTGGCGCAACAAACTCCCCAGCAGCAATGTTTACACTCCATTCCAATACTCACATAGAAGGTGGTGCGACTTTGAGGTCATCAGGTGCGTTGGGCGGAAGGCGACAGGAACCCACCGCAGAACCATTGTTGGAGGCGCCGCTGTAGTCATACGACGGAGTGCCGTCGTAGGAACTCTGCTGTTGGTATAGGAAAAAATAAAAAAAACCGGCCAAGTGCGTGTCGGACCACGCACAATGAAGGGTTCCGTACTTGGGAATGAATCTCAAGAACAAACTTAACATTGTAGTTGAAAAACATGTTCTCCCATACATTCCAACTGCAAATGTAACTTTGTATGCACAATATTGAGAGATTTACCATGTTGTTTTAAGACCATAGACTTCTTATAGGTTTTCCTGTAATCTATAGGTATTGAACTATTTTTTTTTATTTGTTCAAAATTTTAGGCTTAGTACTTTCGGAGATAAGGGGGAGGAATGGTCAATTGAATAACTTTAAAATAATTTATTTTAAAATTATAAAATATATTATATTATATAATTATTATATATATATATATATATATATATATATTTGAGACCCTTACAGTAAGACCTTTCATTTGATATGTCACACGGTACAGTTTGCAAAACTTTTTTTTTATTTTCTTATTTGCCCCCCAAAATTGACCCCCATATTCAAAGTTCATTTATTTACGTTACACGTCCGTGTTTGGGTCTCAGAAATACATACGTGTAGCAAATTTCAACTTAATCGGTCCCATTAGATTCGGAACAAATTGGCTGTGACAGACGGACAGACAGACACGAGTGATCCTATAAGGGTACCGTTTCTTCCTTTTGAGATACGGAACCCTAAAAATGTCAATTTATACAGTCGTCGTCAGATATATTGTAGCAGACAAGGTGACCAAATACTTCTGAACAATTTAAAATGTCAGTAAGTTCCATACACTTCAAGTTACCATTAATATCTGAACATTCATTACTTCATTAATATCTGACATTTTCACACACTACTAACCAAAAATATCTGAACCTTTTCATCGTATTTATACCACAGATAGTGTTTGTTTTTGGTTCAACATTTTTATTACGCACTAACGATAAGCTCAGTGTTTGTCTACGTAGATACACTTAACGTTGTAAGTGTTCAGACATTTTTGGTTAGTTGTGTGTATAGAAATTATTGACAAGCATCTGCTCAGATATTAAGAAGTAGTTAATGTTCAGATATTAATGGTAACTTGTAGTGAACTTATTGTCATTTTAAATTGTTCAGAACTATTTGGTCACCTTGTCTGCTACAATATATCTGACGGCGACTGTACCTTTTCAGATGAAATGGGTCCTAGAAAAGATATTTTGACGCATTTCGGTTGCACGCGAAATCAACTTTTGTTTTCAAAAACTAAAGATTTGCCTTATTCGTTTCAATGAATAAAAAAATTGATTTTTGTCACTAAATTATGAGGGCAAAAATACGACAATTTGGCTCGATACAAAAAAATCGAAGTTTATTCAAAATTAGCATTTTTTATGAGAAAAAACTGTTCTATTCGATTGTAATTAAAGCAATTAAAAAAAAATCGTCTACAGTGTAGTGTGAGTAATGGTGAACGTGTAGCCTACACGTTCACCATTAAAGACACAAAGGGATTATGGGTTTATTTTAATGTAAAAAAAAAATAAGAAAATTCAAAAAAAAAAAATTTTTTAAGCCTTTATGCTCCGTTTGGCCATACCACTGTTCAAACCCCATTTCGCCTTAATGTCGAAGCGAGTAAAATTCATCGTTGCCGAAACAAATCCAACGGCACATACCTACTTCCAAAAGTATTTTCTATGATGATCTTTTGGTGGTAGGTACTTATGAGCTTTTATTTTTCGTTATTTTCCACTACAAGATTAAACTTAAATGGAATGTGTGCTTCTTAAATTGTACCGCAAATATTCTATTTCTACTGCGTATGTATGAATTTAGACTGAACTATGATCGATATTTGCCCACAACGTCGATGGCGACGCTAAAATGTGAAGAAGTAAAGGATTGGTTTCAGAATACGTCCACAAAATACTAAAATTCTTAGATTGAATTTCTACTTACTGGATTAGAAGGATGTCGATGTCTATCCAACGACCCCTGTCCTTGACTAGGCTGTATGATCATACTCGTCGGTCGAGCAGTGTAAGTCGCTGCCTCATCGCTTCCCGGGTCTTTAGGGGGCCCGAATAGACGCTCTTGAGCACTTGGACGATTTGCCTGGGAGAAGAAGAAATTGTTGAAAAACTTTCATAGGGAAAAAGATCTGGAATCTGTACCTAGATTAATAAATCGGAGCATCATGCGGAGTGGAAACTTTTTTGTCACAGTCACGATGTGCAGCTGCCTAGTTTTTTTTCGTGCTTTTCTATACTAATATTATAAAGAGGTAAAATTTGTTTGGAAGTTTGTATGTAGCGGTCACGGAGCACAATGGTAGCGGTTAATCTCCGAAACTAACAATCGGAGTTGAAAAAAATCTTTTTGCATATAATAGCCCAATTCTTGAGGATGACTAAGTGAAAACGAATTAATAGCGCGGGCGGCAATTGCGACGCAGCGGGTCGGGGGCCGAAATATCACGCGGACGAAGTTGCGGGCAGAAGCGCATAATTGTATGTTTCCATACTTCTTCTTTATAAGAGGGATAGGTAATCCTGAGTACTGACCCTAATAATAAGTAGATTTCAAGTTGCCTTTTATATTTCCGTGGATAAATAATCATTATTTCTTTGTCTCTAAAAGTATGTCTCATTTTCTGAACGCGCTTCGGTCAGTTAAAGACGGCCTTCAAAACGCTTGTTGTCCTTTCAATCCCTTATTCTTGACTCCAATAATAAACTTTTTGTTGTTCTGTGGAGACGCCAAGTTTTAAAAAGAGTTTAATTTTTATAATTTTCTTATCCAATCGCAAAATCGCAGTGACCCTAGTGTGCCTCAATAAATTAAGGCCTCCAGCCAGGGCATAAAACTTAAAAACTAAACGACCACTCGCTAAGAGCACTCCCTGTGGGGTACGGACCTCGGCTAAGTGTGCCGCTGGGGGAGCACAGCAAGGGACAGGCTGGATGGGATTAATAATATTATTTTGGGACGAAATTAAAGTTACAGACTCATCGGCACGGGCTGGCTCGAGCAAGGGCCGGGGCGAGGAGTCTAGCCAGAAGATATGTGAGGATACTTACAGAAGTGTTATGTCGTAGATTATGTGGCGGTCTCCCAGGAGGCGGAGCGGGCAATAGTACACCGCCGGCTGGTCGGTTCACTGTGCCGCGCGGGGGCAGTTCTGGTACTGACGGAAACAATGCTTCATTATACAGGTGAACAAGTATTGAATAGAAAGTAGACTGAGCCTCCAACGGGAGCTTCCTCCAGTGTATCATATTTTTATTTTTTTTTATATTTGCTCTGACAAGCAGTGGAGGCCCAGTGATAACAGCCACGACTTACGACTTGTAGGTCGTAGTTTCGAACCCTGACAGGCGTTTTACTTTATATAAATTATTTCATCACCACTGCTCTCAATAGTGTGAAGGAAAACATTGTCAGAAAACTAGAACCAAAAATTCAAAGACATGTGACATCCACCAATCCGCACTGGGCCCGAGTGGTGGATTACGGCCCATACCCGCTCACAGAGAGGAGGCCTTTGTCTCAGCAGAGTGAACATTATTTATAGGCTGATTATGCATATGCTTTAATATAATATTTATATATTTGCTTTAATATAATAATAATATTCTTTATTTCAGTCATTTTGTAATATGTGTATGCCACTTACTGTGGCTGGACGCAGAGATTCCGTTATAATTTGTAACAGCCTATATCTCCACAGATGGGGTTTATTAACAACTCGCACCTCAAGTGTATATGTGGCGTCTCTCCACAGACAATGGCCCACCTTCCATCTTGCGCCGCATGTGTCAACTATGCCCTTGAGGATCTTATGGCTGCGTCGTCAGGGAACGGAGTTCGAGTGGCAGAATTTTAGGCTAAACATAATAATTGAATTTTCACGACCTATCCAGTCAGCCGTCGATACGCTAAGAAAAAGTAGACCTGCGTACACTTGATTTGAACAAGTATTAGTACGTCCAGACCACTGACTGACCGGCAATTTCAGGATAAGATGAACCACGGATTAGAAAAAACAAGTGGAAGTGCCCACGCAGCTATCGGCATGTATTATATTAAAATAATGCGGAAAAAATGTAAAATAATAACAACCTTCGTCAGTTGTATTAAGTCTTAGTAATTTTGTATAAACAACAAATTCAACTTTGCCGAAAAGCTTATTTCTTGTTCATACAAAAATGAAACCGGCCAAGAGCGAGTCAGACTCGCGCACCGAGGGTTCCATACCATCCAAAAAAAGTGTGCTACGAGTATTTAGAGACATCGATTTATGTTTCCTGTAATCTTTACATAAACTTCTATCACATAGAATAATTTCAGGTTTTTCTCTATGCAAACTTCGGAGATAAGGGGGACGGTATTTTTTTTTACATTTTTCATCAAAAGTCGAAAACTATTTTTCCTAAAAAAAAAAGAAAAATGTTTGAAAATGTGCAAACAGCGTTCTTTTATATGATACCACACATGCTCTAGTAGCCTCACTTCCGAATTTTTAAGACCCCCTTTCAGGCCCTGTTGCAAAAATAAAATCTTTCTTATTTGTAAAATAGTTGGGCAAACGTCATCTAAAACTATTCCAAAATACAAGTTGATAGCAATAGTAGTTCTTGAGATATCCTGCTGTGACAGACAGACTGAGTCGCACCATAAGGGTTCGTTTTTACCATTTTGGTGCGGAACCCTAATTAATTATTACAACTGACGAATGTTGTTATTATTTTACATTTTTCCGCATAATTGTGACACACACCGGATAGCTGCGTGGGTATTTTCACTTGTTTTTTTTCTATTCTGAAGGATGAACAATTCTGGCAAAGCTCGCTTAGCGAAGATTTGAGTATTTGATATCGGTAAAACTACATTCAATCAAATTAATGTTTCCCTATATTGGATTAGTTGGCCCTGTACCAATATTTCTGGAGTAACTTTCGTGATGTACTATAACAGTCAGAAGTCGACTAGCAATCTCACAAAACTATGGCATAGCAATATTAGTTGTACTTATGACGTTCTATAAAAACGTTTGACAATACTACACATTAGTAACTTTGGCAGCCCCCGTATAGCGCAGGCGATAATGGTCATTGCAGTGTTAGTGGACTTCTAGACGTTGACTGTACCTCTGGTAAAACATATTTATAGACTCGTTGTAATATATGGAACCATTGCAATAAGCATGCTGTTCTTGAAAAATAAGGGGAAAATCAGAAAAAAATAAATGACAATCTAGTTCTCCCATGTTCATTCTCTACTTATTGCTTATGCCTGTGATCGTAACGAACTTACCGGTTCCATACAGCGGTGAGTGCGGTGGCGAGTGCGTCATAGGATTGAGTTGGTAAGGCGGGGCCTCGTTATTGCCCAAACTGTGGCTCTGACTGTGGTTCACCCCATTGGTCGGCGCTCCATTTGTGGTCGCTGAGAAGCCGTACTTGCTGTCGCCGTAGCCGCCTTGCTGTTTATCGAAATACATTTGATCATCTAACTGCTTAATCCTTGAGTGAAAAAATATACTTTGAAAATTGACCGTGCATTATTTCGGAGAAAGCAAGTTCTGGTCTCGTCGCATGAGTACCAATTCAATTGAAAAATATTCGGATACCTCCAAAAGCATGAGAGTAAAACTGTATTTACAAATTAATAAAGTAAGATCCTCCACTCTTAATTTAGAAAATAATTTTAGAGAGATTAGCACATGTAGCTTGAGGGTTAGGAACCTGCTTCCGTTAAATGGTTTGAAAAAAATATGGTACCATCTGCTATATTTTAAATTGAATGTACGGTAATTCTCATATAACATTGTCCGTTTTTACAAAAATTGAAATCCTAACTAGATCCAACATCCTCATCTTGTATTCTTTAATTTTCCAATTTAAAATCAATTCAGTAATCACCAAATATGACCAAAGAACAATAAATCACACAAAATACATTAAGCAGATACAAACCGTATAAGGAGGTGGCACAGCGTCGGCCATATGGTTGATATCATCATCCCGGTCCATGTTATCTTGAGTCGTAGCTATTGAAGGATCAGAAGACGACTTGACGAGTCTGGGGGCCGGCGGAGGACTCACTTCCAAGTCACTTTCAGGACTCGAAGCGTACGAAAGTCTATTCTCAGTACTCGACGACATTGAGAACAAAAAGTCGTCCGATAACGGTTCAGGCCTCTGTTCCGCCATTCCAATTTGGTAACGTGTTTCGCCGCATCCGGGAGGTAGGTTATGGAATGGGGTGACAAGACAAGACAAATGAATGATTGCATTTAACACATTACAGAAACTAAAAACGGGGTTTAGCGTCTGTCAATGATTAATGGTTTTTCTGGGTTTTTACACACGTTCGATATTCAAACGAGTTAATTTGAAAGAAAACTTTAGAGAACTTTTATAACAAACGAGTCGATAGGTTCGTCCAAGGAGACGTTATATATGCAATAAAATAATAAATGCAGAATTATAAATGACAATAGAATTTGAATATCGATTCAATAAAACACAGGTGGTATTTAACACTGGTAATTTGTGACAATATTTACAAAACAAAAACACACTGGCAGTAAATATTTGGCTAAAACTAAACATTATAAAACAAACAAAATACATATAATAAAAAAGTAGTGCCATAAGCAAATTAACACAAAGCAGTCAAGCAGCCAATATACAAATAATAAGCTAAGAAAAACAAATTAATACTTGTGCTAAATCTAAAATGGTAACTTTGGTTAACTTTTTTAGAACTATCTTCTATCTAGACATACCCTAAATGCTGTTCAGAAATCGGTTTACTGATGACAGGATGAGCATCTCTTTCTGCTTCTGATTTACTTTCATTCTCTATTTTCTCTATCTCCTCTAATTTTAAAGTAGGAAGAGATAAGTTTCTATACTTATTTAAATTCCTACCTGAAGGTATAGGTAACGTTCGTACTTCGCTAAATCTTCCAGGATCCGCTGGGGACTTTTCACTACATTTGCAATTAGGTATCCTACAAGTTTGCCTCAACGGTCGTTCTAGAATTTTGAATAAAGGCTTCGGATTCTCTTTTTGAAGCCTTGCCTTCCATTCTGGGACTTCATTTGTTTTTTTAACGTCATTATCAGTTTGGAAAAATGAAGCTGGCCGGTACTGATCTGACATTGGAACGACTGAGGATGGACGTTGAACGTTTTGAACTGGTGATTTGCTTGTCGTTTCAAGAACGCTGTAAGGTCGAAAACTCTGTGGTGGATAAACATTACCTTTGGCAAATATGTGAGAGAGCTCAGGGCTTGCGTTCAAAGGAGATTTTAACTTAGGATTTATTTTCCTCTGATAATAATTCTGCCTGTCATCATAAGGGTAACTAGCTAAAGTATGTCTGTTTTTATTATTAGTGAGGTAAGTATTTGGCACACTGTAAGCATTGTTAGGCATGCATGGGGTTAGAGTTTCAGAGTAGTAGTAAGGTACTACATGATTTCTGTTAGCGTCATACAAATGGTCATGATGTTTAGTGCTGGGGTTAAGATTCAGGGGGGGTAAATTCTGGGGGGAACTGACGGGTCGTTGGGGGGAGGGAGGGTACATGTTCAAAGGATAGGAGATGGGGTAAAAGGCTGGGTACGGCGAAGGGGGTATGGGGAAGTATATGTCCGACACCATTTCAACGTGCTACACCGCCGCAAGACAGAACAGAAACGAATTGGTTAATATATAATGTTTTATGATCATTTAAATGTGGATACAACCGTATGAAAAGACTTAAAACTGGTTTATTAATGTGCAAATGGATTACGGCCGTAAGATGACTTCGACCATTCAGATTATACCATTGTAGGTATCATCGCGGACACTGGCGGTGAACCACTTTTCAACCTTATTATTAAAGTAATAGATACCTAGTTGATATCAGCCGGATTATGTAAAGTCATGATGACTTTCTTGTAGCTAGTGGTATCCACATTTTAGATGCCGATTAAATAAATTATAAAGGTACTAAGAGACATCGAGAGCACATAAAATTTACCAAATGCACCGAATTGCCTTTACCAAGCAACCATCTTGAAGCATGATGCGTTTACTGTTGTAATACAGAATACGTTAACATTGAGAAATTAATCCCATGAAGAAATGGATAGTTACATATAATAAGAACATACGTACAGGAAGTGAGTATGTTTTGTTATAAAACCAAGTGATTAAGGATTCTAGTAACATAATAAACCCTGGTTTCTGAGAGCTCAAGTCATGATTACTTTGAGTGAAATATGAAAATATGCAATACTCCATGGACGCTATGAAGTTCCTTATTTATTGACAGGCAACCGTAGACGAAAATATACAATACTTCATGGACGCTATGAGGTTCCTTATTTATCGACAGGCAACCATAGACGAAAAAATGAAATTCTTCATGGACGCTATGAAGTTCCTTATTTATGGACAGGCAACCATGGACGAAAAAATGAAATTCTTCATGGACGCTATGAATTTCCTTATTTTTATTGACAGGCAACCATAGACGAAAAAAATATCATGGACGCTGAATTAAATAAATGGTTGGAAAGATTATAGATATAACTTAACCAGACTTTCCGAAACCGGGTGTAAGTAATCAGAAACTAAACTGACAAAACGAATCACATGAAACATTTAAAACCGACCTTCTATCCTTGTTTTACAACAAAACCCTCACCAACATCCTTATAGTTAAATAATCAAAATAGGTACCATCAATATTTTAAATATCATTACATTCAAAATGCTCACCTTAGTCTCTGACACCCACAGTTGTTGCTGTTGTGTCCTTTGTATCAAGTCTATGAGCTTGCTGAACCATGTGTTTTGGTTCGCTTCACTCAATGTGATCGTGTGGGTGAACACGTGGCCCCATACTCTCTCCATGTGCTGGCACTGTTCTAGAAGTTTCTTTGATGATTTGTGTGCAGACCTGTGGAAATAAGAAAATGTTTAATTTGGATCTCTCGACAATATTTTAGTGCTGATTCTGTTATGAAATATTCTGATATAATTTTCGTACCAAAAATACGGCCGTTTATTTTAGCAAATTTTCTCTGCCTAAAGAAATAAGTGCTTGGGGGAGGCCACCGTCCAGCAGTGGACTTGGCTGAAATGATGATGAATGATGAAACAAATAAGTCAACAAAATCATTTCTTGGGTCTGCTGCTCTCTCTTTTTTCTTTATTTCTCTTTCCTTCTCCCCTGTCACCTCATCATTCATTCCCTTTGCTTTCATATCATGCCTCTCACCATCCATTATTTTATTTTTAACCCACTTCAAAAAAAGGAGGACTCAGTTCGTCGGAATCTTTTATTTTTTTATGTATGTTCGCCGATTACTTGAAGACGGCTGGACCGATTTGGAAAATCCCTTTTTATTTTTATTTATATTGAAACAAATTAATACACGTTTTACTTACTTTGGCAATCCAGCCCTAAGTTGCTTAATTATATGTTTATTATCTGCTTTCAAGAATATCACAATAGGGTAGAACTGGGCATAGTTGAGCCTGTCCACTGCGTTGGGGGTGATGTCCAGTAAGGCATGCTTGCCCCTTTCCATAATCGTTCTGATGCTGGACAGGCGGATTATACCGGCGGACTTCGTTTTAGTATCTTCTAAAGTGCTGTCCATTTCTAAAACAGAAAGAAAAGTCAAATTCTATTTTTTTTTTTATTGGATCTGGCTCGTGGTTTTCGTCAGGTGGCTTTTTTAATAAAAAAACATTTTTGGGGAAGTTCTATATCTTTATAAGCACTTCAATAAACGTGTGTTTGAGAAACGAATAAGTAAGTTTTTGCAAGTAAATTCAGTATCTTAACTCAATTAGTGAAATCAAGTTTGTTTACCTGGATGATTTGATAATCCTAACCCAACCAACCAAGTAAACATCGCAAGCGTATAAAAATCTCAAGATTATTATACAAAACCACATAATGGCAACTACGGGACTTGTAAAGAACTGTACAAAACATAAAAAAAAAACAAATAAGTAAAACTTACTTGGCGACGAGAATTTATCAGGGCTCTCAGTCAACAGACGTTCTCTGGCTATATCTGCGACTGCGCCAAGTACTATCACGGGTCGAACAAACCCGGGCTGTTTGAGCACCACGCGTTCGTAGGCCGGGAACTTGCTGATGCTGTCTGAGAGTACTACCTCGTCCCAGTGTTCCTGTGGGTTGATAAAGTGATAGGTAATGTCATAAATGTTCTTGTGAATATTTTGGTACACCATTCGGCTAGATTTGCTGAAAAATTAACAAATTCGGGCAAATTTATATATTTCTGATTTGAATTAAAAATGCGCGTATATAGATAGGTATGTATATATATGGTATATACATATCTATATACGATCTATATATTATATGTATTCTCTCGAGTTGAAAACGTATCGTAGACTGATTACACTAGTTTACTAAATTTTAATTTTTGTCTGTTACCGCGAACTTTATGATCGTTTTTGTTTACTTGTGAGATATTATTTTCGAATATACCCTCAGAAATTTTTGTGCATCTCAAGTGATTTTATTGTTCATTTCATCATTTAAGTGTTTTGTTTGTTAATAACGTGCGTGTTTCCTTTTGTTAAGTAAAAAAACTAGAGCTGATCGATAAATTTCATTTATATATTTGAACTCAGCATGTAGTGTATAGCCAACAACAGTTAGAATTTTCCCGGCAACAGATACATTGTAAACTAGTATTATTATTATTTAATTTGATACAAACAACTACATTTTGTTAGAAATTAAGTTTTAAAAAAGGGTCTTCGAAAAATTATAATCACAGTAGGGACTTAATACATGTCAATTATAATGAGCCTACCTTGCCAAGACTCTTACTACGCCGATGCGTAGAGCGACGTCTTCTAAAGAAGTTGTGTTTGCCATCGTTGCCGCTCATCTCTTTCTTGGTGGCGTTGAACTGCGCCGTTGCCAGCTCTTCAGCGCGAGCCTTGTTGGGTATTGTGCCTTTTTGGACCTCTTGGTTGTTACGACCTGAAAGAGGTAATAGTGACGAATTAATAAAAATGCATAGTTGAAAATAGGCCTTATACATTGTGGAGCATGAAATCGGTCTTTAGCGCCTTGGTCAGACTTGTATCAAAAATATATCAAATACAAATTATTTATTTCAAGAAGACCATTCAATATCGATCAGCCTAGCCTTTTCCCAACTATGTTGGAGTGGGCTTCCAGTCTAACAGGATGCAGCTGAATACCAGTATTTAACATGGAGCGACTGCCTAACTGACCTCCACAACCCACTTACTGGGTAACACGATACGATGGGAAGACTGGTTGTAAGACTTTCGGGCTTCTGACGACCCGTAACGACTGTCCAAGATCCAATAAAGACAGCCGGGATCAACGGCTTAACGTGCTTTCCGAGGTTCGGTATGTAAAGATGGTCACATCTCCACGGACCCGGACACGGACACGGACGGATCGACCCGTGCGGCTGTTATTACTTAGCAACATTGACAGCACATTGACAGCAATGCAATAGTCAAGAGATGCGTCGTACTGGGAATGATATTAAGACAGTATCTACAAGAGACAACCGAAGTTTTTCAGTACAATTAATGTTACTATTGATAAAGCTCACCTATCCTATAGACCTGCCAGGCCCCCACAGTGCCGTTGTGTAGCGTGTCGACAACATGGAACACGTCACCGCATCTGAACGACATCTCGCCGTCCGTCGGCTCCGTGTAATGGAAGTGGGTCTTTATGTGGAAGGAATCGCCCGCTGAAATGGTAAAAGTTAATAAAGAAAAGAACATTTTTATTTGTACCAGCAGCATTTATACCTACAAGATTAGGAGGAGAAATATCGTGAAAAGTGTCAGAGGTGCGACATTAATTTTGAATAAACAATGACCGAAGCCTCACAATATTTAGTACTACAGGGTTATTGGTAAAACACCAACTTCTTAAGGGGTCATTGTACTCATCATGATGAACAACTTTTACTATGGGACCAAACCTGAAATCGCAAAAAAAATCAGCTGTTCATTACATTTTGACGAATTATGCGAACATAAATGTACTGAACAGCTGATTTTTTTTCGCGATTTCAAGTTTGGTCCCATAGTAAAAGTTGTTCATAATGATGAGAACAATGACCCCTTTAGAGGTTGTTGGTGGTTTACTAAAAAAAAAACGAATTTTGAAACTGATATTTTAAGTGACTACACTACCGGCGGTTGATGACCCCGTAAAAAACATAATCAATTTAATTTTTGTTTTAACATGTTTAGCTCGACACGATAAAACAGATTTTATCAACTGTAACAACACTACCAGCGCGGTCTTAACTCTTCAGCTTTATTATATTACTAGCATCTGCCCGCGACTCCGTCCGTGTAAAATTTCCTGTTCCCCCGACCCACCGCGTCGCATTGCATTGCATCGCCTGCCCGCCTATTACTTCGTTTTCCCTTAGCGTTCTTTCTAACTGTTTACTTGTTGCTCGGCTTCTTGCATGATGTTAAATATGTATCCTATAAATATAACCTTCCTCTAGAATGGGGCTATAAAATGCAAAAATAATTTTTCAGATCCAACTTGTAGTTCCAGAGATTAGTGCGTTAACACGAACAATCTCTTCAGCTTTATTATTAGTAAAGATAAGTAAGATCTACTCACGCATCTGCCCACTAGCAACAGCATTGTATTCATCGGGTGAATGCTGCACGATGAGATCGATTCGTTCTTGCAGGCTCAGCAGGAACAGCACAGCTTCCTCTCGGGTCACGCCTTTCATCTCCATGTCGTTCACCTGTTCGACCGCACAAAACTAGGACTCAATGTTCGTGTTATTCTATAAACTGTCAGGAAGTAATGGACAGAATTTACATTTTTGTCGTGTGGACAGAATTTACATTTTTGTCGTGTTTACATTTGTGTCATAACCAAATAACGTTAAATGATAAATGATTTTAATTTCTGTAAGTAGGTTTGTACAAACACTTTTACAAGTCAATATTATTTTTTTTAAACTAGATGAGGTCGGCGTTTCCTATCTGACTACTCTGAGAAGAAAGGCCGAAACAAACTCAGAGGTCACAGTCTCTTATAAAGTCCAGACATAATCTTGGTCACTTCATGTGAAGACCATGTAGATTGGTGTCTGAAATGGTCTTTTGAGGAAAGAACCACACAGATTGAGAGGACCTGTCCAGTCAGTGCACGCATTTGTCAGTAATCGCGCAGCTCAACTCAGAACTTAAGGAGCTCAACGATTCGACGAACAATACCAAAGAAAGGACATTGGGGTAGGCCGCATGGATTACCCAAACTGCCAGACCATGATTAAAAATAACTGAGAGAAAAAATAAAACAAACAAAAAAAAAAGCAATGACCTACATAGTCTTCATCGTTCTTCGTTGGTTTTGAAAATGCGATTCGACTATGTCAAGATAGTGTAAGGCAAGGATGACGAACCTCTATACATCTACATGCAATTTTATCTAAATAAATATTGAATGTGACAATCTTGACTATACTACTGGAAATATATTTGACAGGGGACTGCCGACATAAGTGAAAACTTAAACGTAAACTTATGCAGTCGCTGGGACTCGCCGGCCGCTGCCGCGGCACCGCTCGCTTCGCTCGCTCGGCTCGTGCATTGTGTGGTCACAGTTCTAACCTAACCTACCTTTCAGTGAACACCTGAGTTTAACCAACTACTATAGTTGTAGTCTAGCCGCACTTCGTGTTTTAGCCGTGACATACACATTAAATAATATTCACGTAATGTTCATATTAACAGTTTTTTATTTATTAAAATAAAATAGCAAATTAGAGTGACTTTGCTGTTGCAAACTAGATAACTTAGAACTTAAATGCCTCGATTGATGCTGTGCCCAAAATATTGAAGTGAAAACTTCTTTAGGCGCGTTGAGTTACTTTACGGTTTCGCGTCACCGCGTCACCGTGACACCGCGACATGCTATGCATAGTTTTACATTTAAGTTTTCACTTCTATCGGTTTCCAACTGCCAATATTTTTCAGTTACGTGCCACCTATGGCACGTGCGCCATGCCATTTATATGTTGAATGAAGTATGATTCGCAACCGTAACAAAATATGTATTTACAGGACTATAATCATTAGATTACTCATGTCACATCATTTGATACAACTCCTTAAGTTAGTATAATCCTCAAATGTCAAGATTTCATGAAATAGTCATTCATTAGGATTACCTGGTCTTAAAGAGTTGTATTGAAGACTTTAATAATTATAATTCTGTAAATATAGGTACATATTTGTTACAGCCGCGAATCATATAATTTAATCAACGTACAACCTAATACTGACTTGTAAATTGCAAAAAACGTAAGAAAATTTAAATTTCGCGGCGCGTTGAATGCAACATGCTAATATTATATGACGTGTTACGTTGTCAAGTTTTCACTTCTGTCGGTAGTCCCCCATGACTATGTTCTTTTCTTCTTTTATATTTGTAGATACATAATAATTATGAATGACTATGTATGAAGATGTAACTAGTGACCGATACTTAAACACATGATTGTACTCATGATAATAAACAACTTTTACTATGGAACCAAACCCGAAATCGCGAAAAAAAAATCTGCTGTTCCAAACATTTTGACGAATTATGCGAACATAAATGTAGGGATCAGCTGATTTTCTTTCGCGATTTCAGGTCTTGTCCCATAGTAAAAGTTGTTCATAATGATGAGAACAATGACCCCTTAAGAGGTTGTTGGTGTTTTACCAATAACCCTGTATATTTAAGTGTTAGATTGTATATTGTATAAGTATTAGATATCATCATTACTATGAAAATATATCAATATTTCCACAAGATACATTACCCCTCAATAAATAGATAAGTACGAATTTGAAATTAACGGAAACAACACGAAACCATCAGAATACCTATATACTTAGTACCTATTGTGATATGATAACAGTGTCGAATGAATTTTCTGGACTTATAGTAAAAGAAGATGATTAAAACACATACCTTAAGTATTTTATCAGCCGGTTGCAGGCCCTGTAAGGCCGCCGGACTGGTCGGCTGGACGCCGGACACGAACACCCCGGACCGGTTGCCGCCGCACAACCGGAGACCCACAGAGCCCTCCTTTTGGAAACTGATCAGCCTTGGCTCGCTACTGTAAAAGGAATATAAGGTAACTTTATGGCCTTAAGGAGGAAGCGTCAGGGTAACCCGCGAAATTCAAATTTTCTTATGTTTTTTGCAATTTGCAAGTCAGTATTAAGTTGTATGTTAAATAAAGTATGATTTGTGGCCGTAACAAATATGTATTTACAGAATTATACACAATAGAATCAGTAATACAACTCCCTTAAGTTAGTATAATCCTAAAATGTCAAGATTTCATGAAACAGTAATTTTTTAGGATTACTTGATCTTAAAGAGTTGTATTGATCACTTTAATAATTCTAATTATGTAAATAGATACTTACGACCGCAAATTATAATTTGATCAACGTACAATATAATACCGACTTGTAAATTGCAAAAAAACGTAAGAAAATTTTAATTTCGCGGGCTACCCTGACGCTTCCCCCTTAAAGTGGCATCCACCAAAGCAAAGGTAGCCCGCGAAATTCAAATTTTCTTGCGTTTTTTTGTTTGGTCTTTTTCAGACCAAACCACGGCAAATCTGACTTAGAGAGATGTATTGATGCTTCTTATGGTTATAATTATGTACTTAAATACATATTTCTTTAAGATACAATCTGACACTGACCTGCAAATTTTAAAACACACAAGAATTTTGAATTTCGCGGGCTATCTCTGCGTATCCACCTAAACCTTACGGATCTTTGGCAGTAATTATTTTGGATGTTTTATTATGTAACTAACGGTCTGTTCATGCTTCGTACGGGTTTTACAACTTGAAAAAACATCGTGATTTCTTTATTTTATGAGTATAATATTAGTGTATTCTATATGTATATAAACCTTCCAGAAAAAAAAATGATGGTAAAAACCGCATCAAAGCGTTTATTCGTATTAACAAAGCAGTCAAGTCACACACCGCGATCCGAAAACGACTATAATTTATCATAATTATGTATAGATCCAAGCGTCACTTCTTTTTATGGCATTTTAACGTGATTTTTATGTATTTAAAAAATATTGAGTAAAATAAGTTGTCTTACGATGGTTTATTTCTTTGATTATTCATTGCTTCTTCTTCGTATAGTTGTCTTCTACTGCTGTAGTAATCTGTAACGTAAATGAAATGATGGCATTATGGATGAAATTCTACACCATAAACATACAAAATAACATAATTATACAATACTAGCAGCGCCCTGCAGTTTCACCCGCGTAAGTCTCGAATCCGTAAGAATATGGGGACAAAAAGTATCCTTTGTGTTAATTCAGGGTATAAACTATCTGTGTGCCAAATTTCATTAAAATCCGTTCAGTAGTTTTTGCGTGAAAGCGCATTTATAATATTATTATAGGAGGAAGTAGGATAGTAGGATGTAACAAAAACCCTGTTGTTCCTTTTAACACATGATTCTACTCATGATAAGAAACAACTCTTACTGGGGCACAAACCGGCAGGCCTTATTACGTATCTTGCAGAAGGCTAGCGATAGCAAAATTTGCGCAATAGTTGCTTTTCAATCGCAAATCGATATGACGTATCGCTGATACATAATACCCATGTGCGAATGCAAATCGATTGAAAAGCAATTATTGCGCAATTTTTGCTATCGCTAGGCAAGATACGTAATAATAGCCTGTGGAATTCGTAACAAAAAAATCAGCTGTCCCATATATTCATGTTCGCATAACTCGTCAAAATGTAGGGAGCAGCTGATTTTTTTTTCGCGATTTCAGGTTTGGCCCCATAGTAAAAGTTGTTTGTTATCATGAGTATAATCATGTATTAAAAGAAACAACAGGGTTTTTGTTACATATTGTATATAATAAATACAGTCGAATTTGGCTATATGAGTACATACATAAGTACCTGCATTTATTTCTTTCAGATTCCTTACTTCATATTATTTTCAATAAATGTGGTTTAGAGCAGATAGGTACCATACTATAATTATTATCTTTCAAAACCCATTATGTACTAGATCAAAATGGGTTATGAAAGTTTGACGTTTAAACTTTTTTAACTGATTCAACATCAGCGCTTGCATTTTGGGCTCATTATATCAAAATCTGGTCCTTTCAAACTTGGTCCTTCCATCTGCAACACGTACCTTCATTCCTCGGCGGTGGCGGTCTCGGCGGCTGGTCGATCTGTTCGTGCGACATCGGGCCTCTTCGTGCGTCTCCGCCTCTGACCGGCGCCGCCACATACAGATTCTGACCGCTACTTGAATACCCAGGGGATGGTTCTGCAGCTCCATATACGTTGTGTGGACTGGCTTCTGTTAATAAATAAGAAATCTTGATGAACAACGTATTAAGTAGAGTCTAGATATGAAGACTAAGAATGAGATCTATCTATCGATTTGTCACCGTAAATTATTGTGAGAACCGTTAGTTTACTATCAGTATTTATTTCCGTTAGATTATAAGCTGCCGAAAAATTGTGAACTGGGTGAAACAGGTTAGGTTAGAACTGTGAACAAAAGCGTGAGAGCCGAGCGAGCGAAGCGAGCGGTGCCGCGGGATCGGCCGGTGAGCATTACTTCCAAGTTGCTCGCAGCTAGACAGGCTATTTAGTATTAGCGCAAGGTGCGTCACGTCGCAAGCAAGTTTGATACCAGCCAGACCGGCTGGTATCAAGTTTGATACCAGCCGGTCTATTCTGTAAAAATCTCACCGTGAAAACTTAGGTGAAGTGAGCTGTCATTCCACGTGACGCTAGGGATTGACACTACTGACAGCTCACTCCACGCTCACCTCACCTAAGTTTTCACGGTGAGATTTGTACAGAATAGCACTGCAGTTCACAATTTGTCGGTTTCCCATGGATAGATTATAAACTATCGAATAATAATGCGCTTAATTGTAAATGGTTTGTCGCAGTTTGCAATTTTTCGACAGTTTACAATGTAACGGAAATAAAACCGATAGATTATAAACTAACGAAGTTCATAATTATACGGTGGCATATTCAAACCGGACAGTCCCACTGCTGGGAGAATGGCTCCCTTTCCTTCTTCACACGTCTGTCCACTGCCATTCCTGATGCTAAAGCTGATTGCTAAAGAAAAAAAACACTCCTCTCTTTTGAAAATTAAATATCAATAGCATCCATATTTTATTGGCAAATTGTCATGTAAATATGAAGAATACAATAAAGCCACAAGAAATATCTCCATTAGTTCTAAATCATGTACGTCTTCCTAAAGTTCCAAATATTTGCTAAGGACACGGATTTGCATAAATTTTTCCAATTACGGTTATTAATTAGGATAACTACTATAGTAATTGGCCACGCTATAGTAACTGACCATTCATAAAAAAATGGATCAAGTGCGTGTCGGACCACGCACAATGAAAGGTTCTTCTTATAGGTTTTACTGTAATCTATAGCTATAGAATTATTTTCTATATTTTTTTCAAAATTTTAGGGTCTGTAGTTTCTGAGATAAAGGGAGGGGAATGGTCAATTTTCGTCTATTTTCATAAATAACTTTAAAACAGTTTATTTTTAAATTATAAAAAAATATATATATTTGAGACCCTCACAGTAAGCCCTTTCATTTGATATATCGCACGGTACAGTTTGCAAATATATATATATATTTTTAATTTTCTTATTTGCCCCCTAAAATTGACTGGGTCACAGAAATACATACGTGTACTAAATTTCAACTTAATCGGTCCATTAGATTCGAAGCAAATTGGCTGTGACAGACAGACACATGAGTGATCCTATAAGGTTTCCGTTTTTTCCTTTTCGAGGTACGGAACCCCAAAAAGAGGTATAAAACCAGGTAATGCAAGAAAGCTCATGGATGAAAAGCACAACAAATATATTGTGTGTTTTATTGCTTCTTCTCCTTGTTTCTACCTCTTTTTCATGAGTGGCCAGTTACTATAGCGTGGCCAATTACAATAGCAGATACCCTTTTTTTTTTTTGGGTGGGAAATCATCAAATAACTTCTCCCGCTCTGGGTGGAGCGGGAGGGCGTGTCAGACTTCTACTGACTAAAACCCACCCGTGTTCCTTCATTTGCCTGTGCCAGGGCCACGGTAACTCTTTCGAACAACCCGCAACCCTGGCGGGCATCGGCCTTAGCGGAACCCTTCAGCTAGTGCTGACATCTCTTTGAGGCGTGCGTGGAACACAACGCGCCGTCGACCCGGGCCTGGTCCTTACCGGACGGCGAGCTACCCATTGCTCGCCATCCGCAAGCCCGCGCCTACGGTGGCCGGGAATCGGCTATTGATTCCCGACGCCCAGGGCGTCTCCTGCGGTGACTAGGGGCGTGAGGGCGCAAAGATTGCCTCTCCCTCACGCGTTCAGCCTCCTCCTTCGCGAGCATTACTGCTTCGCAGAAGGAGGTGATGGCTTCCCATGCACTCTCGCTCCGTACCATGGCCTGTACCAGGGCCGGACGCGAGAGATCGCCGCCGCCGATCGCCTCCGCGAGGACGCGGCGGTGCTCTGCCCAAGCCGGGCAGACCTCCACCGTATGCTCCACCGTGTCCTCCGGGCGATCCACACAGTGGTAACACCCGGGCGTTTCCTCCCGCCTTATCCGGAACAGGAACCTCCCGAAGCAACCGTGTCCGGTGAGGACCTGCGTCAGGCGGAAGGTGAGGATGCCGTGACGCCTCTCCAACCACTCCTCAAAGAGGGGACTTATCGCCGCAATTGTGGCGTGCCCAGCACTGGGTTGCGACAGTCGCACTCTCCATGTCGCCATGAGATCCCGCCGGAGCTCTGTCCGCTGTGCCATGATTTCTCGCGGCAGCGGAGTTACGCCCCGGCGTTTTGCCTCCTCGCGCCACTCCCATGTGTATGCGAGGCCTTTTGCCTCCAGATCCCATGGCGGCAATCCGGCAAGGAGGCTCGCCGCCTCACCAGAGACCGTGCGGTATCCCCGAACTAGCCGGATGGCCATGACCCTATGGGACGCGTTCAACCGGCGGGTTGGTCGCCGCCCCAAAGAACGCGCCCACACAGGTGCCCCGTAAAGGGCCATGGACCGCACGACCCCCGCGTAGAGCCTCCGGCAGGAGGCGTTTGGACCCCTTGATTGGGCAGGAGCCGCTTCAAGGCAGCCCTGGCCCGCTCCAGTCTGGGAGCCAAACGTCGAAAATGCTCCACGAAGTTCCACCGGCTGTCGAGGACGAGTCCCAGGTACTTCATCGTCGGCTCGACGCCGATGCGAACCCCTCCTACCGTTATTTGGGAACCCGACGGTGGCGCGTTCCGAGGACCATGAAAACACATTACCTCGGACTTGTGCAGGGCCACCTCGAGTCCCAATCGCCGGATCCTCTCGACGATTATCGCAACCCCGTGTATCGCTAGCTCGGCCGCCGCTTGGTGTGACCTCCCCTGCGCCAGGACCAGCGTGTCGTCAGCGTAGCATACCACGCTGACGCCGCTAGGGAGGTCAGCGCGCAGCACCCAGTCGTACCCGATATCCCACAGATGTGGCCCTAGGACCGATCCCTGTGGGACACCGCACGACATCTCTCGCCGGTTCCACTCTCCCTGATGACCGGGGTAGATGACAGCCCTGTCCGTCAAATAGGCCTCGACCACGCGACAGAGGTAGGTCGGCATCCGGTGATACCGGAGTGCCTCCCTAATGCAACTCCAAGGCAGGGTATTGAAGGCATTGGCGATATCTAGAGACACCGCCAAGACGACCCCACCCCGGGCCACAGCATCCCCTGTTGTGAGGGCTCGCACGCACATGATGGCGTCCACCGTAGAGCGCCCCCTGCGGAAACCAAACTGGCTCTCTGCCAAATCCGGCCCCACTCGCACCAGCCGCCCGACGAGGCGGTCTGCAATGACTCTTTCAAAGAGCTTGCCCACCTCGTCGAGCAGGACAATGGGCCGGTAAGCGGACGGAGAGTCCGCAGGGCGTCCCGGCTTTTTAATGAGAACCAGTTTCCCCGTCTTCCACCGAAGTGGGAACTGGCCTCTCTCCAAACATGCGCTTAGGAGCCCCCTTAGTCGAGGCTCGAGAGCCTCCAAGGCCAGAACCCAGGCTTTTCCAGGAAAGCCGTCGGGTCGTGGGGCGGTATTTTTGGCATTCATCCTACGTACCGCCACTCTCAGCTCTACCTCGGTCACCTCCGGAGCATCGTCATCGTCGTCAGCGGTGTGGTCCGCATCGGGCACTGCAAGAGGCGAAGCCATAGGCGGGGGGGTATGTTCCCCTCGCGAAGGGAACAGAGTGCTCACCACATCCTCCACGAGCTGGGGCCGGAGACTCTGCGTCAGCGGGGGAGCCCATGGGCGGAGTTTGTCACGCACCATTTTGTAGGGGCGTCCCCACGGGTCCCTGTTCAGAGTCCCCAGCGACTCCTCGCGGGCCAGACCTCTGGCCTGCAGGATCTCCGCTCGGAGGGTGGCCTTCGCCGCTCTGTACCCCTCGTACAGCTCCGTCTGAATGGCTTCCGTATCCGGAGGGCGAATACGGAGCCTGCGGTGCCTGGTGTACCGGCGTCGTGCAGCAACGCATGCTTTGCGCAGAGTCGTCAGCTCCGGCGACCACCAGCACACCTGGCGCCGGGCGCGCCCGGGCTGGACCCGGGGCATTGCCACGTCACATATTTCAGACATGGCCTCCCGGAACCACTCTGCCTCGTCGTTGATGTCAGCAGGCCTGTCCGGTGGTGACACCCAGGCCTGCACGATTGAGGCTTCCAGGAGGAGCTCCCGGTCCAGCTGTTTCAGCGCCCAGCGCGGACCACTCGGGGCCACCGGCGCGCTCGAGGTCTGGGCGGAGACGTCAAACCGGATATACCGGTGGTCGGAATAAGTCTCCACCCCCTCCATGACGCGCCAGTCGACCACATGCGGCGACAGAGCGGGGCTGGCGAACGAAATGTCCACTACTGATTCACCCCGCATCCGCACACACGTGGGGACAGAGCCCCGGTTTAGGACGACCAGGCCTGTCTCCAGAGCCCAGTCCTCCACCATCCTGCCCCGTGTGTCCGTATACCGGGAACCCCAAGCCACATTCTTAGCATTGAAGTCCCCAAGGACGAGCACGGGGAGGGAACCGAACCCGACGACGACGACTCTCAACTCCGCAAGGGAGTTGTGGAACTCGGCGAGAGTTCGGTTCGGGGAGAAGTATACCCCTAAATAGCAGATACCCTAAATGATTTACATACGTTTGAAATAACCCTAGTGCTATTCTTGCCTTGAAATCTTGAGCAGAAAAAGTTAAATGAGTAGGCTAATTAGGCTCATAAAATGTTATCTATTGGATACTCGGTATTTTAATGTGTTTATCCTTATTCTCTTTCATTTGTAACTGTGCCAACTAATGGTAAGCTGATAATGTCAGACGAAAACATTATTTTCTAGCATAGTGCAGCCGAGCTTAGAGAAGTAAGCGAATAATTAGCATATTACATTCGAATTTCTACTTGTGCTTCTCTAACTGATGAATTTGTAGCTTCGAATACGAATTGCACATCACTGCCTGAGAATTACCCGGAATCATCGATTTATATCTCTGCTCGGAATAAGTATTTCTTAGGGAATGCGCCTTAGAAATCCAAGGATCAAGGGACAGATACCTAATCAAATCCGATCTGAATAAGGAATTGTTCCACTCCCTGTTTGTAAAAGAAACATCAAAAATATTCCATTCCAATACAATATTGACGTAAATAAATAATTACTTATATGGGAAGTCTTCTCTGGTACTAAAAAGTTCTTTCAGACTGAAAAAAACAATAAATATCCAAGTCCCAAATTCACTTACCAAGACTATTATAATTATTCTGATAATTCCCATTCGTGACTGTCTCTTCCCTGATCAGCTCCCTCGTCACCACCAGATTCAGGCGGTCCTTACAAGACTCTATGAGTTTCCTGGCTTCCTTAAGGGTCATGGCATCAGTCACTGGGGTGTTGTTGATCCTGGTCACCATGTCTCCTTCGCAGAGACCCTGGCCACCTTGGTTCAACTGTTCTCTGGCTCGCAAGGTTAGTTCTTTGACGTAGAGCTTGCATCCTAATACTATTCCGAAATCTGGAAGAGAGTTAAGATTTAGATTAAGAAATGGACTTTGAATGAATGTTGGTTATAGGCCCAAACAAAAATCAGTAACTTGTTTGTTTAATGAGTATTCAAAAATATATAAAAACGGACGGTTTAAATCCAACTATTGTAAAATTACGGTACAGTCACGAACCAGGATTGTTGAGCCACTAGCTTATCATCTTAACATGGTTGTGTTACACGAATGCTGCCCGTGAAATTTGACACGGAACATTTCATAACGAAAAACGGCGGCATTCGTGTAACACAACCAAGTTAAGATAATAAGCAGTGGCTCAACAATCCCGGTTCGTGACTGTACAAGAAAAGTGTATCCGCAAACAGAGCAGCCACGACCGTCAATGGTGACAACGACAGTTATTTTTCATACATTTAACTACATTTTAGCTTTTATACATCGGTATGGCCCAGTTTTGGGTTGTAGAGGTGACAATAATTATTGCAGCCACAAATCGTCTACTAGAGTAAATAGGCCAAGGATTAGGTACCTTGTATAACTACATACATCCACCAGGTTGTCGGTAAACCATTTGGGATGGGTCGGTCCATACAAATAGGTCGATTAAACAGAAGATTAGAAAAATAAATTGAGCTACCTTCTTTCTTCCCATTTCTAGTGAGTGACAGTTTGATGGTAGTAGGCGCCGTGGGAGGCGGCGCGGGCGCACGTCGTCGCACCACCAGCGACACGGTGGCGCCACTGTCGCGCAACACTTGCACTGCTCGCGCGTACTCCACATTTTCTAGAGGCACGCCGTTCACTGATACTATTCTGTCGTTAACTCTGGAAAGATAGAGGATTATAGTAATTAGAAACTCGTGGAAAATGAATGAATGAAATGCACCGACCCCAGCGTGATTTGACCAGACTCGATTCCTCGAATGAACCCAGAGATTCACACTAGCCCCTGTTGGGGCTTAATAAAAATATACTGGATGATTTTTTTACCGGCTTGAAAAAAATAGGGTAGAATATGTAAGTGAACGATCAATAAACACTACACATTTGCAGTAAACTAGAACAATAAAAACAGAATTTAAAAAAAAAACTTTATAGATCGTTTAAAATATCGAAATTCAAATCATACGCACTAAGCAGCCTGTCTGCTCATGAGTTAAATTTCGATTATTTTTTTAACTTGGTATGGCTTCTACTTCGTACGTACTTACCCTGTTTTTTCAAGACGGTAAAAAACTCATCTAGTATAACAATTAGCGTCATGTTACATGGTGCAAAAGAGACCATTACATCAAGGAGTAGACCGGGGGGAGCGATATAATGGTAGGGAAGACGTGCCCTTAGGATATGGAAGGATTAGAGAGCCGTACCGGATATGCATCCTATAGTAAGCAATGGAATTGTGGAAAATTGATGTATATGGCTGGGCTCTTTTAACGACGTCGCCGCCAGGTTCTTTTAAATTCAGCTTCACCGGTAAATCTTTTCGCGGAGGTAAACTGCATTCTCGACTCTTTTTTATGTCACTGCTATGCTGTGGTGTCCTAAAGTCTACGTCTGAGATCTCGCTACTATCCGCTTCAGGTTTCTTGTAGATCTCGCTAGCAACCTTCTTGATCTTATCACGTTCTTCAGCCGTGTCCATCCAAAAATTGATTTCCTCGTCGAAGTAAGTCATGTCTTGTTTTAGTTTGTCTTTCCAAGTGTATACAGGGTGAATGTTTCAAGTGGGCGTGGATGGCCGAATCCGTAACTAAGAGAAATAGCGAAAAAGTACTAAAAAGAGTCTCGGGCTTGATTTTGATGAAAACTAAAACTGCATCATTAGATTTTTGAAAAATCAATATTTCTAGCCAGGAATCGAAGAAAAAAAAACTGTATTATTACACCATTCGATAGTGTCGCTAATAAGGAACGAATTCTGGGAAGTAATGGCATACGGCAAACTAAAGGAAAGAGCTCATTTTTAACTAAATACTTTTTTTTATTTTTCTTATGTTACCTACCTATTAAACCTTGATATGGATTTTTCAAAAATCCAATGATGCAGTTTTAGTTTTCATCAAATTCGAGCCCAAGGCTCTTTTGATTACTTTTCGCTATTCCTCATAGTTTCGGATTTGGCCATCCACCCCACTTGTGTAGGCCGACGTTCTTAGATTTGGCAAGTCGAAGTTAACAAAATATCATTGATAAAATGACAAAAATAAGAGTAAAATCAAAATGGGCTCGTTATATGCTTGCATTAGGACAAAATAATGGGTTGAGATGGATTGAGATGTTTTAAAAGTCACGCCAGTCCAATGAATAGCCCTACAGAAAACCACTCTCGTAAAGTGAATATAGGTCATTGAAGATCGACAACTGTTTTAGAGTGTATCCTTATACATATATACAAAAACCAGTTGGATCAATGCAACATACGACCAAGAAAAAGACAGTGGTCTATCGCAGACATAAAGCTCCATTTAAACAGTGCAAGTTTATCGCCTGTAGCATACCATAAAATTGAAGGTCAATTAATTGGCACCGTCTAAACATCACGCACAAGTTACGTACAAGTTGTTATTAAAAACTGGTATAGGTGAAATAGCACTTACAATAAAATCGCACTCAATTCTGACATGAAAATTTTCTATCATTCAAACATGAGCGAATGACACAAGACGTTCAATAAAATTAAATTACATATTTAGCAGCGCAAATACGGGTAATATCTACTTCCTTGAATCAATTGTACAAGGACGTGCAACTCTGTGTTTAGACGAGTCAAAACTTGCATGCAATAATCGCCTGACAATTTTATTGCCTTTGGTGTAAGTCGCATGCGACTTTATTGAATTGCAAAACTTGCATTCAATTAGTGCATGGCTATTTTATAGAAACACTTGCATGCAATTCTTGAATGGCAATAAAATTGAACATGCTTTATGGCATGCGATTATTGCTCTTGAACGTTCCAGATTCTTGCACCGTTTAAATTAAAGGAGTCGCTGTCGACGATGCAACGACAGTGGACTAGAAGACCAGAAAACAATACTTACTGCAGCTTATCTTCGGCCGGTCCTCCTCTTAACACATCAGATACTGCAATGGACGGGTCGCCGCTAGCAAAGTGAGGGTTGTCTCTGCCTCCAGAAACCGCGATACCGAAACCATAGCCCGGCACTCGGTTGAGACGGACTCGGTGAGTCTCCCATCCTGCGCTGCGTTCGGCTGTCTGTAAAGTAAATATTATGGTTAGGTATGTACTCGTAGATAATCTCACCAAGTTTTTATATCTAAATCAGTTTATGGTAGATAAGGTGGAATTCAAAAAGAAAAAGTCTACTGACTGATGGACTCATAAAAAGATTCAGAATCGTTAGAACAGCAAAAGCAATAGAACTGATTAGAAAACATAGCTTAACAATTTGTCCGTGGCTCAGAAAGCACGTTAAGCCGTTGGCTCCGGTTGTGATTCGTGTATGTTTGACAGTTGTTACGAGTCGTCAGAAGTCCGAAAGTCTGACAACTAGTCTTACCTTAGTAAGACTGGTCGTCAGACGTATCGTGTTATCCAGTAACAGGGTTGTAGAGGTCAGATAGGCAGTGACTCCATGTAAAACACTGGTAGCTGCATCCGGTTTCACTGGGAGCCAATCCCAACATAGTTGGGAAAAGCCTAGGCAGATTATGAACAATTTATACATTTTACTCAAACGAGAGCATTCTTGCTAATCCGTGTAAAGTTCACATTGTAGTAGAAAGTAACATTTAGGTAAGTACAGTCACGAACCGGGATTGTTGAGCAGTGGCTCAACAATCAGCATATCATCTTAACTTGGTTGTGTTACACGAATGCCGCCCGTGAAATTTGACATGTGATATTTTAAGAACGAAAAACGTGCGGCATTCGTGTAACACAACCAAGTTAAGATTATAAGCTAGTGGCTCAACAATCCCGGTTCGTGACTGTACATGGAGATTCTAAAACTTAAAACCTTTAAAGCTCAGTCGGTTAATCCTGCTCACACCTTAAGAGAAAAGGTCGTGATAAATCAGTACTAGCACAACGATATATACTAGATTACAAGGCAAGCCTAGGTTTATGACTAGCAGTATTAATGAAGGCTGTTATCCTTAACCTGCTACACTACGATGGGTGACGAAGCTTAGAACGTAAGTTACTGAGTAATCACGGTACAGCGTGGTAGAGTAATTGTGTTGAGTAAAGAGATAATTACATGAACATTCGTTTTTTAAACTCACATAGTAGTAGTGGTTATTAACATAGTCGAAAACGTACAGACGCCAGCACATCAAGCTACTATAATCTGTCAAATTTCTTTAATAGATTTTCAAATTTATCGCTAAAGCATTAGGTTCAAAGTTTATTGGGAAAATTTGACAGGATTGGGTAGCTTGATGTGCTGACGTCTGTACCTAAATAAGCAGAAGATTAAATCAAAACCATCGATTTTGAGTTTTCCCAAATGACTAATGAGAGGACTTTTCTTATAGGGACTACTACAATATTGAGCTCAGAGTCAGAATATGCAGCAATCGGCAACACGGCAATGTGCTTGTAAGACTTTTAGTTGCGAGTTTTTAAGGCTCTAGTGAGTTCACCTTATAAGTAATCATTATAAATATGGCAAAAAAGTATCAGGCGCCTTCCTATCGCTCGTACGTGCGACCGTGCTTTCAAACCACAGAACAGATAAAAGAGATTTTATCTGTTCTGTGGTTCAAACATACTGATATCTACTAAATGTCCTATTGAAGATCGCGCGATCATGCAAAAACTGTGCATCTCTGTTAAGAGCCATTTCGAGTGTGATCGCATCGCATCGCTCCAAAACAGGACACACAATTTCTTATCGCGCGAGCGGTTTCATCGCACGATGAAATCGTATCGCATCATCGCCCGAGCGATGGCAATAGGACGGAGCCTCATAGTAAGTCCAAAACATGCGCGCAGGCAACATCATCCTTTTTATACCAAGATCCGCTTGGAAAGTTGATTCAAGTCTTATCGTCCCTGGCCTCGCAAAGAATACAAATATCTAAGATAGGTATATAAAAGATAATACTTATTCATACGCAAAGACCAATCGGTGATTGCAGTATATACAAGTTTTGCGCATACGCTTATACTATATAGTGTAACTTATACATAACTTTATGGACACAGGAGCCTTGAAATGTCCGAGCTTATCACAAACCTACTGCCTTGCATACACAATCACGTTATTCCTGGTATGGTCTGTTTAATAAATGGAAGTTTAAAAATAATAGTCAATCTGAAAATGAAGATAACACAGCAGGGTTTTTTTTAAATAGGTACTTACAGTTAAACTATTGGTCTATTTGATAGATATCCTTACGATATGGCGTGAGAATCGAATTCCTAACGACTGTCATCACCCTAACTATTAATTAAGTTATCTTTATTTTTCTGTAAGATAAGAATGACTGAGGAACTGATTTGGTATTCCTAATTATTTCTAACATTCTGTAGTCTAGTTGTTTCATCGGCCAATTCTGATGCAGATGGTTACTTTGAATTACAGTATGTACTTTCCGATGCCGTGCGCCAAATTGCCATAAACAAACCTTAGCATAATCAGATTATAACGTTCTAACTGCTTGGATAGAGACCTCCTCTCTGTGAGAGGGAGAGGGTCGTAATTTATCACGCGGATCTACCTAGTGCGGGTTGGTAGAGGTCTTCGAATTTTTGGTTCTAGGACTTGCCGGTTTCTTCACGATGTTTTACTTCAGCGTTTTGAGAGTGATGATATAAATTACACAAAGTAAAGCGCCTGTCAGGGTTTGAACCTACGACCTACTCGTAAGTCGCGGCCGTTACCACTGGACCACCTCCGCTCCCAAAACCTTATTAGTTACTAGCTTTTTCCGGCGGCTTCGCCCGCGTAGAGGTCGGAAATTATACTAATTATAGTAGGTACTACCGGGACAAAAATGATCTTATGTCCTAATCCAGCTCGTGGTCTACCTATGTGCCAAATTTTATCCAAATCCGTTTAGCCGTTTTAGCGTGAAGCGTGCAAACAAACAAACAAACTCACTTTCGCATTTATAATACTAGTTAGGATTAGGTACCAAAAACCAATCTAAAAAAATATATATTCAATCATAATTTAGGGTCCTTGAGTTAATTAAGGGTTTTAAAAGCGAGTAGTGAATGTAAGCAAAAGAAGGGGATACGGATCAATGAATAAAAGCGCAATATAAAACGTCGCGTCGTTTAGAAAGAAGTTTATTAGCCATACAGGAAAGGCAAATAACGAACTTAATAACTTTACGATAGCACCAATTTACAGTTTACAGGGTCAAAATAAATTAGCGAAACTCCGCAGACGTGATATGCATCGATATATAAATACGTTAAAATAAAATATGTAAAAACAATTGATTTTTTGGGGGTTTCAACCATCGCGGGTAATGTTGACTTGTTACCTAAACGAGTTGAGAAAATCTTTTTCTTTTGTTTTATCTCGATCGGACTGTTAAGCACAGAATTAACACTGGGTGGATGTAATGGCGGCAGGTCACGGGAACAATTTGCGACTGCCGCATTCCCCTTAAACTCAAGGAGAAGATTTATAAAACATTGGTTAGACTAGAATGAAAGGCAATTGCATGCAGCTGAGATCAGAATGCTAAGAGGGATGTGTGGTGTTACGCGAATGGATAGAATAAGAAATGAGTATGTAAGAGAAAGTCTGAAAGTGACACCGGTGACTGAAAAGTTGTGTGGAAATCGGTTGTCATGGTATGGGCATGTGATGCGGAGGAATAAGGCAAATGTCGTCAGGAAAGTTTTGAATATGGAAGAAAGAAACGATGGATGGACTGTAGAAAGATGATATGGCTAGAAAGGGATTGACTACCGAGATGACGACAAATAGAAAAGTATGGAAGCAAAAGACATGTTGTGCCGACCCCAAATAAATTGGAACAAGGGCAGGAGAATGATGAATGATATCGTGTTTACATTTACAGATACGGCTGTAAAGAAGTAATATTAAAAAAAAAACATTTTCTTTTATTAAATTCAAGAAACTACACTAACAGCAGTCGATGAACCCAAAAAAAACTATAAAGTTTTTTATTTTGTCATGTTAGGTTATCGATACAATCACGTCTGCTGAGTTTTGCTAGCTAATTTAATTTGACCCTGTACATATCAAATGTTTGCAAAACAATCACAGGAAGGGGAAATAATAGAATATTTGGAAGAACACGACCTCTATTTACACTGTCCCCATTTCTCCCTATAAAGCTGGCATGAAACATCTCAAACAAAGAATTGTAATTTTCCTTTCGATAACGAACAGATAAACCGTTGAATTCAAAGAAGCTTTTGTTCAAACTATCAACGTTTTGATAACAATGTTCATTGTTGACGAGTTATCTATCTGCCGGTTTGCAAACACAAATGCTACTGTTTACATCAATATGGAAGCCAGTTCCTCTTACTTGGCAAATAGTGTAAACGACATTATATCGAGTAACATTGTAAATGATGATAGAGAGCCAATAAATATGGCGTAACTGCTAAGTAGTTAGTGTAATGTGCACTTCCAAACGGCCTATTGCATATCGTTGCAAAATGTTGTCCCTCAAAAAGAACCTATGACTCAGAACTATGCAGAAAGGTTGGCCGTAGCGTGCAAAGCCAGTTCACCTTTGTTGAGTAATTGTTAGATAATTAATTACGCACTAAGAAGTAAAATAAATGAAGGACAAATGAGATCAAGTCAGCAATATCCTTTTCTGGACAGGTGTTGTACCTTTAAAACCGATGAATAAATATGGTTAGAAACTAAAGTAGACGCCAGAAACAAAGAGTAATTCCAACAATTCACTTTACCGACTATTTACTTGGCGTTAAAGTAGATAAATTTTATAGCCATTAAGCGCCATGTAACTTAAACATCAAGCCGCGATTCCCACGCCGTCGGGAGAGGTTGCCACTCCTTGATAAACTACGAGAATTGCAGTGGATTTGACTTCACTCACGCGCAGGGTTCCCTTTCTGAATCATTCGATAGACGATGTTTGTTCTTCTTAGACTGATTTTGAAAGATTATCGACTGTTTTGATTGCAAATGGATCTTCGAGAGGCCTATTGAAATTGTAATGATGATATTAGACAAGTTTGTTGTAAACTACAGTAATTCTATTTAAGCAAACGTCTGAGAGCAAAATAAACAGAAACATTTCATATTTTTTGACATTATCATTCATCTTATAATGGGAACACTTATGCAAGTTATGCAAATAAAATTTCATCACGAAATCATGAACCATGCTACAGATACTCATCTATAACGCACAATAATTAGTGTATTCTTGCTATGTTGAGTAATTAAGTAACAGTTATACGGAATCAGATAGCAACCGTGACTGCAGATTTGAATGCAGATAACTGAAGACCATTATGTCAATATATAAAATGTCTCAGTAAATCCACCACTGGAATTCATATCGAGGGGTCACGGGCTATTTGTATTAAGCGACATTTTTGGAACTGTACAGGAGAGCATTTCAAAGTTTAATTATTCGGAAAAAAGAACATTGTAAAAATAATGTATCAATATTTTTACGGCCTATCGAGGAATAGTGTCTATCTCAGTTTATAGGTAGGTAGCTTATAACCATATTAAATCTCAATATGATTATAACTCCATATCGGCCAGGATGTCGCTTAATACAAATAGCCCGTGAACCCTCGAATATGATTTTTTTCATTCACTAGCAGAATTTTGCGGCCACCCATTACCAGAGTTCCCTCTGGTAATGGGTGGCCGCAAAATTTTCATGTTATGAGGAATAGCTATGTAGTTTTTTAAACCCACTTTTCTAACATAAAAACATTGCCTTCCTTTTTGCAAGTCTGTTCGAGATTTGCTCCTAATAGCGTGCTTTCAAATGGGAAAAATTAAAAATATCATGCACCCAAGAGTGGTACGGTAATTTCAGTTTTAAATGACATTAATTACTTGACTATGCGTAAGTTTCGCATAATGTGCGAAAATCTGCAAAAGTTTATAACAAAGAGTGAAACTTTTGCTGGTGCTATCACCATGCCATTAGGTACTTATATTTATAATATAAATGAAACTTACATTCGATACATTAATATTCGTTTTGCGTGCTAAAAGAAGTAAATTATTCTATTGATACCAAGTACAAACACAACCTTGTGCTTCCTACGCGAGTCTGTCCAAGCTACGCATGTTTTAAGACAAAATGACCACATTGTATTAATGTTATGCCTTCTGTAAGCCCACGTTAGATACGCTGTAACGGTGATTACCCAATTCCTATACAATGTCTTTATAAGTCGGTAATACTGCTGAGAATATATGTCCAAATACAATGTTTAAGAATTTTGGCTGAGTGCTCTCATTTTGGAAATTACTGAAATGCAGTACTTCAAGTAAGTTAAGTTCTACTTACTTGAATTAAATGATCATTTTAACCAGATAATTATTTAATGGAACCAGAACGATGCTTGCGTTAGCCATCTCCGGATGTTTTGTACGCCCCGCACTGTGACGGATAGGGTATTATCACATTACTAGTGAAGGAAAGTTTAGGTTTAATTTAAAAGATTTGAAGGTATGTGCTCTAATGAATGAGCCTAGAAAGAGGTTCTTATTAGTTCCGATAATATTTACAGGGTTATTGGTAAAACACCAACAACCTCTCTCTTCTTAATAATAATTTAATAACGCACAACCTCTTAAGGGGTCATTGTACTCATCATTATGAACAACTTTTACTATGGGACCAAACCTGAAATCTCGAAAAAAAATCTGCTGTTCAGTAGATTTATGTTCGCATAATTCGTCAAAATGTACCTACTGAACAGCTGATTTTTTTTTTGCGATTTCAGGTCTGGCCCCATAGTAAAAACTGTTCATAATGATGAGTACAATGACCCCTTAAGAGGTTGTTGGTGTTTTACCAATAACCCTGTATAGAAAATGGCCCATTGTTTTTTATTTGATCAACGATGACCTGATGTGAAGGCTATTTTTAGAGCAACAGCAACAGCAGCGAACCCAGTCAAACTGCAACATGTCGATACTCGTCGTCGCAGTCACAGGGAGTCAAGAACATAAAACATAATTATTATTAAATAGGGTCTCTGGAACCTCGAATATAGGTAGAGCCTTCGACAAGTCGCGACATGTTCAAACTCGAAACAACACATGACTCGTCCAAGGAGCCGGATCAAACCCGACAAAATTAAATAACAGGTTCACAGGTCTAACTACTGATAAAATTAAGACTCGGCATTTAGTAGCATACGAAACCGGTAAAATAATGAGAATGAAAGATAATAGGTACTTTATTTATTTAATTAGGTAAATCAATACAGATAAGGCACAACAACTGTGGGAAAGAAACTATAGATATGACCCGACTCTACAAAACCAATAGGTAATCAGCAACTTGTAACTAAAAGACACCTCATAAAAAGACAAAAGAAATATATCAAATCCTGATGATTAAGAAAACAACTTCTAGAAGGAGGATACGAAGATAATGCTGCATGTGCATGACAATAATAAAATTGAGTGCGAAATATCCAATTAACTTAACAGTTCAAGAAGGCTTTATTTTATCGTTTACCGCAATTAAATCTGTACGGGACAGTTATAAAATATTTATAGTTTACGCGTTTAGTTACAAGGAGGTGATTGTGGCCAATGAGGGTTTTCATAAAAACACACGCCACAAGTTGGCACCACTTTGACAAGAGGTCTTCCATTTCGACAATGAATATAAAATGTATGATGACCTTCATCATTCGTTCATCATTTAGTTACGACTAAACAAAATAATATAGGCGCTTTGACACTTTTGACAAGTGCCCGGACCTGACGTCTCAGTGCTGCCTCCTGGTGAACGTCGTTTCAGAAAACCCTAATTGATAATTACGATCTATGCAGACAGATTTTAGCAATCCATCAGTACATAAGGCAGACAAACCTGAGGGCAATTACTTTCGTTTCGCATTTTTACTAAGATTTTGAACTGAATTGACATAAGCTTTTCAGTAGCATTTTTGACAGAATGATAGAAATGACAGAATGTCACTTTGCCTTGGCCCTCAGCGAAGGTGGATTTGATGTAGATAAACCTCGGTTTTGGAAGCAATTAGTAGAGTCTCAAATTAGTCTTCTGACAAAGCTCGTGCAACTGTTCAAAAATACAAACAACTAAGCATTTCAGTCAAAATTAAATTCGAACGGATTTGATTTTGGAATTAGTAATATACATTCGAATACCTATATGTCTTGATTTTTATCAAATACTTACAAATAATCTTATTCTTAATCAAGACATATTATAACAAAGACTTTTTGAGAGAATGCTGGAAGCTAGAACATGTTGGAAAGAAGAAGCTTCGCTTGCTAGAGGAGATACAGTTTTTAGATAGATTGAATCAGTGGACTAAATATGAATCTTGTTTCAACAACCAAATAATTATGTCAAGAGTGTCTTTCGAAGAACTAAAAGATCGAGGATTGATTCGATAAATAGTAGTGGATTTTTTATTGCGTCTATTCGCAAAGCTGTTAGATTCAAACCATGACGATTTTGTGCGCTCCATTTTTAACAGATTAGATTTTTTTTCAAATAATTTGTGTTGCTTTCATCAATATTAAACACATTAGAAAGAAATACAGTTGGTATTAAACTGATAAAGATTTCACAATAACTCTAAAGCCTCTACAACATTATTTAATTTTATTTAAACAAGCTTTTCAACACAACACAAATAAACGAGTCCCAAAATTTTGCCCATTTACGGAGTCTTATACAAAGAGCCACATTGGGCAACTTTAGGTCAAAGTATGTTATGATAGGTAGGTACCTATATATTGCACCTACACAAAACTTAACAGCCAACAGGTAGATATTATGTAACAGAAATCAAATCACATAAAGTCAAGCCATAAGTACTAATAATACATTAACGTTTGATATATTTAATAGTGCATATTATTTATAGAGTGGATCGAATCTCAACTGCAACTTCAGTAGGGGCGTTCCGCAAATACCAAGTATTATAATAGATACCTATCATGAATTTGTTTCTAAACAATGGGGTATTTTGAGAATATGTGAAGAGAGACTTGATTTCCGAAGAATGGAAGACATTCTTGAATCAAAAGAATTACATAAAACGGAAGAATGTTTACGACTTATTACGGAGATGTTAAACGTGGGAGGATAGATTTCTTTGGTCAAGAAACATTGCTTTTTTGTGTCATCTTAGTAGGAAGTGAAGATACAAAAGCCCGCATTCGACACACTTTGTGCGAACATATAAAAATACCTCATTAGGTATCCGAAACATACAATCTAACGAAGATAATTAATTTTCACCATGTTTAAGAGCAATTTCTTACACCGTTCATGGTGCTTTTAATCATTAGTCATCACCTTTTGAAGCATTGACTACGAAATCTTTGACTTTTAACTTTATGATACCTAAAGTCATCAACAAAGTGAATAAACACATGAATAGCGACATTAATTTGTCAAAAAAACAAAAATGAAAACGATTTAAAGAATCCAACGCCTCATGAGCTGAGTCACGCCTTAGCCGGAACTCCTAAACGCGCTTTATTAGCTAAGAATTTAGCTGCTATTGCAGTCGCTGATACGTTTCGCGCCCCTTATAACCCTGGGACGTAATACTCAATGTAATTGTCATGACGTATTTACTACACGTATTTCGCTAATGGTCTACGACCTTTTAGTGAGGGGTGAACAGAAATATAAGCAGTAATAACTACAGGTGCAACCAGTGAGGCGCGGTTTTGTTACGTCAAAGGCTAATTCAGTACAGAGCTTTTGGAACAACAGTTTCTAATGAAGACATGCCTTTTCCCATACGAAGCAGGAACGAAGGAACTTAGTGTGGGTGTAGGGCCTATTTAAATCTGTTACGTCGTGCATGTACTCGTATATGAATAAATAGTGTCTCTAATCATTTCAGACCAAAGACAGGTTAAAGGTTTCCTTGCGATGTTTTCCACCAACAAAAGTCGGTGGTGTGGTGTCTTCGATTCACAGAAAGTAGGCACCTAAGTGTATGACATAAAAAAAGGCTCAATGCAACTCAGTGTGCGGGAATGGCGTAGGTACTGTAACGGTTCCTCGAATGGAAATCTTTTCTACGGGATCTAAACTAAAACTATATCGAACTGATCGCGTATAAGACATATATTTTTCAATCTTTTAAAAACAACGCGACTACATTGGCTGAGACGGCGACGGCCCGTCTCGCTCATCAAACTCTGAACGCCTTCTTCTTAAATTGACCGTACAAATGACAAAATACCGTCAGCCAGATCTTTTTAGATCGGGCAAGCCTCGATAATGGAACCTCTAGAGTATCTTATGAAGATCAAACTATTGGGTACATTATTACTACAAAGTGCTACTGAATTAAAATAAGTCAGTACCAGTACCTACAATCTCATGCTCTCATAATCATGAAGTGACGACTTTCCCTCACATTACGTTACTATATACGCTAAATAATTCATTCACAATGTAATGACGATTAGCCCATGCAGTTGACAGTGATTGCACAAGCAATTACGACTATCAAACGCATATGATTTGAATAATCGGTTGGTACCTATCTACTAATTACCGTTGCAAATAATAGAAGTTACTGATGTTTTGAACTAATTATATTCGTGTTATGGGTCACTAACTGTTTAACTTAACACACTGACTTGTATAATAATAGTGGTTTCTCGGAAATGTGGAAGTTAACTGTGTTTCTCACTAGATATAAATACAGTTAGGTAAGTTACTAACTTAGTACAGTCTAGGTAGGCAAGAACAACACAATCTTGCAATGACATGTACACGTTGTACCTAGATTTTTTAAAGATATTTAAGTGTACGTTATTTATTACTTACCTAATTTTCGCGCAATAGATTAGGTAAGTATTGTTGAACAGAAACGTCCAAATAGAATATGGACTATTTAAGGCTGCACATACTTACATTCCCTTTCACCATTCTCCTGCCCATGTCCCAATTTATTTGGGAACGAAGCAACATAAACTGGGTGACTTTTTTTTACCGTCTTGAAAAATACATATGCACTGCGCACCCTGCGTAGTGCGTATGATTTGAATTTTCTATAGTTTTTTCAAAATTTCTGTTTTTATTGTTCTAGTTTACTTCAAATGTGTAGTGTTTATTGATAAAGCAATTTATGTCTAAGCTATTGAAAAAACAAATAAAAATCTAGGTATGCCATAGCCTTCTACTCCGTTCACCTATTGTACCCTGTTTTTTTCAAGACAGTAAAAAAATCATCCAGTATACTTATGTCTTTTTCTTTCATACTTTTCTATTGGTCGTCATCTCGGTAGTCACTTCCTTTGTAGCCATATCATATTTCACACAGTCCATCCATCGTTTCTTTGGTCTTCCCTTACGCGTATAGCCGGCCACATTCATACTCAAACCCACAGAAATATCTTATTTATTATATCTATGCTCAAACCTTTCCAGACATTTTCCTCATTCCTCCGCATCATATTATATTCCCTTTGTTATTGGTAAAAATAATTGTAGATTGAATGAAGCCATTGATGTGTTAGATTACCTAATAATATCGAATTCTTGACTCCTACATATCGAATTGCCGCATCAAACCTAAATATCAAACAAAGTAAACTGATGGGTTAAATCGCAAGGAATCCATGCTAATAGAGCCTGCACTTTGATTGTGCTTAATTAAACTAATTTTAAAAGATGACTATAAAGTAATTACATGATGAAAACTTCGCTAATGGATGCGTAAAATAAATAAGAAACGAAAAGCGGCAGATTTTGTCAGCTGAAAACTTTTGAGAGAAGAGCTAGCTCAAGTCATTAAAATAAACAAAAATAAAGTTATCTTCTAAGTAGGTACCTGTAACTTTTCAAATCCAAAGTTATCCAATTTCATGTTGAAATAATTAAGATTGATGTCACCGAACTCACTCATATGTCACTAAACTTTGGAATAACAGCCTCAATTTCATTACCACATTAATTAAAAACAATCCACTTGAACCACATCACTATTTTAGTAAAAAAAAAACAAATGAAGACACGGATAATTTAAAAATAAAAGCAATATTTTATAATACAATGGCACAGCAGAGCTATTTGAATTTAGAATTCAAATGTCACGCCGAAGGTTGTATAGGCGTCCACCGGTGACGCCCGTCTCACGCCTTATGAGATTACGAAGTTACGAACAGCCTTCCCAAACTCCGAAGGCAGTAACCAGCCAAGAATTAAAATGAACTCGACGCGAGTTAATATCTGTAACTAGCACTCGTTTTCCTAAAGCGGCTGGTTAAACACCACGGCTATGCAAATTGAGGTTTTGTTTACTTGTAAGTTAGTTTAGTTAGTGGCCGGTGGCGTGGCCCAAGATAGAGCGCCGAAGAAAGTATTGACCAAACATGACAAGTGGCTGGCTCTTTAACATAGAGCGTAGGTTTTGCAGGTAGTTTAACTACCTATTTGAGTGCTTACTTGGACAATAACATGGTTTGGTGCATATTTTCTAGTTTGGTAAACGTTCGATTTCCTACAGCCTACTGGTCGGTTCATCATCTTGGAAATAGGTAGGTACCCAAAACTTCCGTTTCCAGCAAAATATCGTAGTACTTAAAGTAAACCCTCCCAAATTGCCGTATCTATCTAACAGCTGACGAACTGACCTGACCTTCCAAACTGGGACAAGTCCGGGGAAAGCCTGTGCTATTCAACTGCCACCGTATGCGCATAGTAAGCCACTTATCGGTACTTTTAATTAAAACATTTATACGCATCGCTCGCACTTTTCCTCTTAGTTGAAGAGCTCAATTTATTATTGACATCGCTTAATTTAACGGTGTGAGTTGCGACGCTTATAACAGATGCTCTAGAATTTTAAAACAAGTGCGAATACTATGAAAATACAGTGGGTGTAAAAAGTATTCGTACACCTAGGGTCTTAATGAAAAAACAAATGTTTCATTTAACAGATTTTACATTTATTTAATTTAGGAAATACTAACAAGTAGCTCAGGTTAGTTGTACTTTATTTATGACAAAAAAAAATTTCAAACAAAAATTATACGCAGTATAAAAATATTTTTATATCCACTATGCGGAAATCCGCCAACAAAAAGTATTCGTACACTTTAAAAAAAAAAATTAAAAAAAAATGAAAAGTCATTATTAATATTTTGTTGGTCCACCATTATTCTGGATAATAGCTTGGAGTCTCCGCGGCATTGAATCAACTAGTTTCGAGACATAAGAAGGTGGTATCAGTTCCCATTCTTCGTGAAGTGCAATTTTTAGCGTTTGTTTACTTGAAATTGGTCTTTTTTAAATTTTATCTTTGAGATAATCCCATACATGCTCTATGACATTAATATCAGGTGATTGGGGAGGAATTTCAAGGACACTTGGTGTGTTAAATAGGATCCATGCTTTAGTATTCCAAGCTTTATATTTAGGATCGTTATCTTGTAAAAATATCCAATCATTTTTAAAACCCATCGCTGCTGCACTTGAGTGAAGATTCTCTTTTAGGATGTTTATATACATCTTGTGATCCATAATTCCATCAATAAATGCAAGCTTGCCCACCCCAGTAGCACTAATACAACCCCATACTAAAACAGATCCACCACCGTGTTTTACCGTCGGACACATATTTTCTTTTTTAAATTCCCTATTAGGTTTTCTCCATACCTTATAATGTCCATCTGATTTAAAAATATTAAATTTTGATTCATGTGTGAAAATAACACGTTGCCAAAAATTCTTTTTTTCATAAATATATTTTTTTGCCAACTCTAATCTTTTTTTTCTATTAATGTCATTCACCCAACACTTCTTGCGCGCAGATCTACTATGATAATCATTACTACGTAATACATTCCGTAGAGTACTGACTGATATTTTACAATCATAGTTATTCTTAATTTCCTGTAATATTTGAGGAGTACTAATTTTTGGATTTTTTTTCACACAGTTAACAATTTTTCTTTCCAAACGCGGCGTGATTTTTGACGGACGTCCACTTCTAAATTTATTTTTTACAGTTTTATTAACACCAAATTGATCAATTATTGTCTGTACAATTGAGCGTGGTCTATTGACAAGTTTTGAAATTTCACTTAATGATTTGCACCGATTATGTAAGTTTATAATTAATTTTCTTTCTTGTTCACTCGTTTATTTTCCTTTACGACCCATTTTTGCTACTAAACGCGTCTATACACGTTCCAAATGTAAACAAAACTAAATATTACGCCTTAGAAATAATCTTGATATTTGAAGCATAGCAAGAAATCTTTTGGATTAAAAACATACACGATTTAAATTGAAATATAATGAATGTACGAATACTTTTTAATAGCCATGTTTTGTGTAGTGGATATAAAAATATTTTTATACTGCGTATAATTTTTGTTTGAATTTTTTTTTTGTCATAAATAAAGTACAACTAACCTGAGCTACTTGTTAGTATTTCCTAAATTAAATAAATGAAAAATCTGTTAAATGAAACATTTGATTTTTCATTAAGACCCTAGGTGTACGAATACTTTTTACACCCACTGTATATAAAAATAACTGAAAGTCTTAAACAGAAAAAGACCAAAAGAAGGAATCCTGCTTCTTGATCAAAATTGTCGGGAGATGTAAAGATTTCAGGATGAGGTAGGGTGCAACGCTGACTAAAGAAGCCCAGAAAAAATGGAGAAAAAGACGAGATCTTCATAAACTCGGCAGTTGTGGGATGAATAGACACATTTCGGGATGCAAATAAAATATTGGTAGGTAAATCTAATTCTGCCTCAATTATTAAAATCGGAATTATCTGGGCAGCTGAGGTAATCTATTGAATTGTCATCCAGTGGGTTATTGACCTTTGCTCAGTTAATGCTACCTAGGTACCTAAGTTAGTTCTAGTCTTCATTACAAACTGCCTCCTCGAATACCCGGCATTCGCGATTCCATAACGATACGGTCTCAAATTGAATTCCAGTTACACTTTGTATTTCACAAAGCTGTCGAGTTCACAGTAAAGTGTAGGTATGCGGCCACATCATTATTCACCCAGCGATTCGTATACCAAAGCTACAAAAACAACAGAATGTCACACGCATCAACAAAATGATGACACACTTATATCAACGTCATAAGGTTCATCATCGTATGAAGAGCAATTTTCCCATTAGCTGTTTGAGTTTTGTCTTAGCGCAGAAACAATGGACATTCTATGCACACCGGATCGGTAACATTATCTGGGGCTTTTCAGTCTGTTTAGCCTTTGAAACGGAGATATAGAGTTCAAAATTGCTTGCCAATGCATTCTGTATCCTAGAATTGATATTAATACCGTCATTATGATGCGTCGCAGCAGCGCCTATCAACAATGTGTTATTGAATATCAAGTATGGACATTTGCTATATAAGCTGATAAGTGAATTTTAGATAACCAAATATGGGTGTTGGTATTCTGTCTGTTCGAAAAAAGAATATGTTATTTGGTCATTCTATATTTGGAATGACGATTACTGGAAGCTTGGATTTAAAAACATTTGTATGTAAGTAGGTAAGTAATATCTGTGGTAAGAAAATGAGTGTAAGCGCAACTTGATTTATGAACCCCCTTATGATTATTTCACAAAACTTAACACGTTCTGTGCGGCAGACACGCATGTGCGATTTTCGAACGTTCACCATGTGCTACCGGCGCATATGCGTGTCCATACAATTTATGTACTTCCTTCGAATGCGGCGCGCCGCACCTGTGGGTTTTTTGTGCATCTCTATTGTTCTTGGCGTAATTGTTTTATGACTCATAAAAAATGGGAAATTTTTCAAACACACCTAGGCGTCTCGCCGCACTTGGGATAAGTTTGTAACGGCGCACATTTGTGCCCAGCCGCACTGGGTAGAGTTTCTTCAATCGCGCCTGCGCGCTCATAGCACCACACGAAGTATTTTTTGGGCGCGCATGAGTGTTTGCCGCACAGGGTTTAGTGTATCATAAAGCAGCACTTGGAGCAAGTTCGCCAAATAATTCAGCAGTGAATGTGTTAAACGGCTGTCCAAATACAGAGCGTTTTTTAAAACCTTACAGGGGAAGCGCTAAGGTAGTCCGCGAAATTCAAATTTTCTTACGAATTTCGCAATTTACAGCTCAGTGTCTGGGTGTATGTTGATTAGAGTTCGATTCGCGACCGTAACAAATATGTATTTACATAATTATTATAATCATCAAGATCAGGAATACATCTCCTAAAGTTAGTATAATCCTTAAATTCATGAAATAGTAATTCGTTAGTATATTAGTGATGATTTTAATGATTACAATTCTACGTATATAATTTTTTTTTTTACGGTCGCGAATCATATTCAGATCAACATAAAACCTGATACTGACTGCAAACTGCAAAAAACGTAGGAAAATTTGAATTTCGCGGGCTACCCTTGCCTTATGGTGATTGCGCTAAGGCAGCCCGCGAAATTCAAATCTTCTTGCGTTTTTTGCATTTTTCAGGAGAGTGTAAGGTTGTATCTTGATCAAAATATAATTTGCGACATTAAGAAATATGGATTTACCATCATCATCAATACATCTCTCTAAGTTAAAATTGCTCCGGATTCATCATTGCTTTGGTACACAATCGGAAAACCTGCTATATATGTGAATGTTTATTGAACTTAATAAATTGCTAAATAAATACTACAACTTTTATTCACCTCATAAAAGTAAGTCAGAAGTATTGTTATTTAAAAAAAGATAAATTATGGAATTTAAAATAAAAAGGAAGTGTTTGCTTTTCAGTAGGACAGCACTGATTTATTTAAGTAAATATATATTTTCAGGTCAGTCCCATCAAAAAAATTGGACATAGTATAACATACAAGTGCTGTGTGAGTTGAAAGTGGTTAATTAAAATGGGCAAATGCTTTCAAGAACACTAAATGGCCATAGACATAACAATAAAACTTCTTTTGTCTTGTTCAGTGTCTCTGAAAGCCTTGAGACACATAAAAAAAAACTAGTATGCATAATACCTGTTTACATTTGTATTAAACCTAGGTTAGTTAATTTAAGGATAAAACAGAAAAGGCCACAAATAAAAAATACATAATATTTATTAAATATCATTGTATCATTACCAAAAGAACACCTTGTAAAACTAATTGAATACATTATTGAATATAGTATCGAGTTAAATCCTAGTATCATGAATATCCAGGAATTGTGGACAAATTAGTCCCTTTAAATCCTAAAACCTCATCAGGGTTTGCTTTCAACTTCTCTATAATAGAATGTTTATTAAATCTTATATCATTTACATATTCTTGTTTGATCATCCTCATTTTCTCTACAATCCTGTTACGGAGAGTTTTTTCTATATCTGGATCCTGTAATAGACTGGCCAGCTCTGGCAAATTGTCAGGTAAGGCAATTTCGTTTTCTGTATATTCTACTGAAATAGTTTTACTCCTTGTTTGCATCTCACTGTGACCTTTATTTGTATTTTTTACACAAATATGTTTTTCCGGGATCATTTCAACTCTTGACTGCTTGCCATCATCATCAAATACTATTTTTGTGTTCAATTTACAGTCACACTCGTTGTCTGTTGATACTTCTGTATAAAACTTTCGCTTTTTGCATGAACTGGGTCCAGCTTCACTATCTAAGTCCAATAAATGGCCATACTTCACCTCGATCTTTGTCATAACCTCTTTGCAGTTATTGTAAACAGTTCTCAGCTCTTCTAAGTCATTTTTATCTATTTCTGTAACAATGTTTATTTTGTCGTCGTATTCCTCCGAGATCATGGGTATTTGAGCAGTCTCTTTAGATTTTTTTTTCGATTTGGACTTCTTTTTTCGAACATTTTCCAAAGACTGTGGTGATTTTTCCTTGCTATTCATAACGGGAGATGTGCGTTCATCTGTTTTAATAAGTTCACGGACATGATTCTTCACAATAACATACGACTTTTGCTCCAAACGCGGTTTTCCAATGACGGCAACTTCAACTGGCTTCTCGCTATCTTCATGAACGACCATCATTCAATACTGTTTAACTCATTCAACTAACCTTTATTTTAATGAATTATTACGCTTTTATTCAAGATTTAATCAACATTTTACCAAAAACACGTGCTTCGCAACAAACATACGCCCCAACAATTTGACGTTGACACTTTGACAGTTGTACTGTAGAGACGCGATTCAATGGCGGACTCGCGCAGTAGTAATGGGGTCGTGAGTGGCGTTGCGTTGGTCGAACGGCGCGCAATCGCTATGGATCACAGAATCGATAACTCGTTTCAATAGTCGACTAAATTTAAAACACTATCAATTTGGTCGATAATTTTATTATTTAATAATTATTACATACACATGAACACATTACAGATTAACGTTTTAATTATGAAGTTCGTCCATTTCTTTAAAAATTGAACATTAGTCGATATTTTCAGGTGCATGCGCCAAGGTAGCCCGCGAAATTCAATTTTCTCAAGTTTTTTAAAGTTTGCAAGTTAGTGTCAGGTAGTGTGTTGATCAAAATATGATTCGCGACTATTAAACAATTATGTATATACATAATTATAATCATAAAAATCATCAATACACTAGTTGATGATTTTAGCCATTATTATTCTGTAAATACCTACATGTTATAGTCGCGCATATTTTAACAACATACTTCCAGACACTGACCTGCAAAAAAAAACGTATGAATTTCGCGGGTTACCTTTGCTCACCCACCTTGAGCAGTAGCTTTATGGTTTGTTTTAAAGCAATCTCTGCACTGAAAAGTAGTTCAAACACTTTTCAGCTGTGAATCAATGAAGCAGAACTATTCGGAGTCAGTTATTTAGAAAGACTAAAAATGATTTTAGAGTACAAAATAATGAATTACAAACAAAAACTATTTAATACAGTAAAAAACATTTAATATTAATTATTCATTAATATCCCCGTTTTTCCTTTTTTTCTTTTTCTTGGGCACATAATCTTCTGCAACATGCTCTTCAATTGTTTCAACATCTTTCTTCTTTTTAGATTTTTTACTTTCTACTGGTTCCTCAACTGATTCTTCAAAACCCTTCCGCTTTTTCTTTGATTTCTTAGTTTTTTCTGGTTTATCTACTTGAGTATGAACATTTTCTGAATTATCTATAATTTCTTCTGTAATCTGTTCTTCATCTATAAGTTTTTGTTTCTTTTTTTTCTTACTTTTCTTTTTACTCACAACAGTAACTTCTTCACATTCGGGTACTGTGTTTTCATTTTCATCTTTATCATTGTCTGTAGTATTATTAAAAGAAAATGACTGAAAACCAAATTCTTGATGAATTTCTACCTCCTTTTCATCATTAGTTGTGCCAGAGAACCCTCGGAAGGAATGGTCAGCTCTATCATCATAACTTGTATCATTACTGGTTATATTTATTTTGTTTTTAGATTTTATAGCAGCCAATTTACTTTTGAAATAATCCTCCATACTGCCTTTTTCTGTGAAAACTTTTTCAGTAGTTGTGATGACAGTATTTTCTGCAATGTCATGTTTCTCTTCAACTTTTGGTTTTTCTTCATTTTTCAAGGTTTTCTTTCCAAAAATATTGGCCAAGTCCTTTTCGCTGTAGCGAGTTAAGTCTTTTCCACGTGTATATTTATGGTAATGTACTCTTGCTTTACTTTTCTTAGACTTAACTTCTAGAGATACACCACTGTGTAGTTTTTCATCATTATTATCACCTGAAAAACGAAAGAATTCAACACTAAAATAGGCGCATAGTCAAACGACACTGTATCGTCCCAGGGAAAATTGAATACATACTCATGTAATTCATTAGCAACAGATGTTTATCTAATAACAATAATTTTAGAGGTCACGTTGTGTTTTTATCTCACACATGGTGTTTTTATCACTAAAACTCCACTTGTATAACTATGGACTTTGCAGATTTGCAGTAGGTACTCACCGTTTGATAAATTTGCCAATAAAGAATTGAAGTCGTCTTCATGTTTTGTCCACTGGTCGTTCTTGTCCTCAAAACCCAAGCCTCTGTCATCGTTCTTGTATCTAGCCACAACATGTTCCACAATTCCATTTTCTTTAGCACCTAACCCCTTCCCTTCACTCCATCCCATTTTTTCCAACATTCGCTGGCCGAACTTCGTCGAGTCATCGCTCCACGCATTATTTTTAGCCCGTAAATTAATCACTTTCTGTTTACGACGGGGTGCTGCTAACATAGCCATGATTATTGTATTTTTATAAACATCGCACACGTGAAAGGTAAAGTTCTAAAAACAAGATGGATGGCGGGCAGGATGAGCGAAGATCGCGGAGGTGTGTACCGATACGATGCGTGGTGATTGGTCGAACGTCAAATGAAGTTCGCTCGCTTTGTAGTGGAAGCAGCCGTATGATTGGTTTGGGTATTGTAAAGTTGGCACCTATGTCGGGAGCGCGGTTCAGCGATGCATTAGTCCGTACTTTGAGCATGTATTGAGTTCCGGGTACCACATTTTGATATTTCGTATTTTAAGCATGACCAATTCAAAAGAGCGATGCGGACTTTTTTGATGCCCTATGATTATTTTCCCTCTTTTTTATATACTTGTACATATTATTATTTTAAGACTGTTAGTGTTAGCTTATATACTGTAATTTATATAAATACATTGGTAATATATTTTCGGAGATAATATAAAAGTAAACCAAAAAAATGAAAACTAAGAATAAAAAACTTCCAGAACATCAATTTACATTCATTAATCAATTGCAATTTGCAAACAAAACATAGTAAAATCAGTATACTAAGTTAGCAAGTACCCAACCTTACCTGTGAGCCCGTCTTTGCGGTAACTGGCGCGTTATAATAATAATAATAATATCCTAGGAAATTGCTCACACGACACGCGGTCATCTGATCCCAAACTTAGCAGAGCTTGTACTATGGAATCCAGATAACTGATAAACTACATAGGTACACTACTTTTTCTTTTTTTTTTTTTGTAAATACATACTTATATAGTTAATTACACCCAGACTCAGGACAAACAGTTCATGCACACAAATGTTTGTCCTGGATGGGAATCGTACCCACGACCAGCGGCATGACAGGTTGTATCTTAACCAACCGCGCCACCTGGCATCAGTTGATTATCAACACATCAGCTTGTAACTTTAGTCTGAAGAAAATATTATGCTTCCCACTCACCTTTAAAGTTATTATTAAACAATAAGTATATCCTAGAGCGCGGGAAACTCCAAACTTGGCGGACAGTTGCAGCAGAAGTCTTTTTTTGTGTTAAAATTTATAATTTAAAAAACCTGTAATATAAGATCAGTAGTCGTAGTTTTAGTGTCCTATTTTCTTTTACTTATAGTTTTATTTTTGTGTAGTATATTTTCTTCGGTAGTGGTAAGTCTTTTTTTAATTTTTGAGAAAAAATGAACGACCTGCCTGATCCGGGGGGCTTCGTCCCTCCGGCAGGCAATTTTGCAACTATAATATCCAATGAATCAGGCATGGCTACCGATAGGTCGTCTTCCGCTCGTCACCTTAAAAGAAGCCGTGTACATATTAGCAAGCACTGCAATAAACGCCGCACTACCCGTAAAAACCACGGTTCCGAGTCGTCGGGTTGTGGTTGCATAGAATCTTCTACTTTAGAACGTACTGCATCAGATCCTAACTGCTCCGAAATACTCGTATTCAACAAAGTGACTGATATTCCTGCTCCTTCTTTAGTTGTTCCCACTCAGATAGGTCGAAAAACCTACAACAAAACCGACAGTACGCCTTTTGTTACTCTTGTCCAAAAACAATTAATTTCACCAGATGACGGAACGACGTTGCACCCGATCACATTTGGCAAATTCTTGAAACACAACGCCTTCCAGAATATTATAATCAACGGTAGCGTCAAAAAAATCGGGCGCAATAAAATATCACTATCTTTTTCTTATTTCCTGGATACAAATTCCTTTATTACTCATAATAGTCTTCAGACATATAATTACAAAGCTTTTATTGTATCATCATTCTCCTGCCCTTGTCCCAATTTATTTGAGGTCGGCGCAACATGTCTTTTACTTCTTTACTTCTCTATTAGTCGTCATCTCGGTAGTCACTCCCTTTCTGGCCATATCATCTTTCACACAGTCCATCTCCGTCCGTCTTCCCTTATTCGTATAGCCCACCACGTTCATACTCAACACTTTCCTGACGACATTTTCCTCATTCCTCCGTATCACATGCCCTTACCATGACAACCGATTTCCACACAACTATTCAGTCACCGGTGTCACTTTCAGACTTCCTCTTACATACTCATTTCTTATTCTATCCATTCGCGTAATACCACACATCCCTCTTAGCATTCTTATCTCGGCTGCATGCAATTGCTTTTCATTCATTCTTTTTATGGCCCAACATTCTGATCCATACAAGACAGCAGGTCTAACCATTGTTTTATAAATCTTCCCCTTGAGTTTAAAGGAAATGCGGGAGTCGCAGATTGTTCCCGTGACCTGCCGCCATTTCATCCATCCAGTGCTAATTCTGTGCTTAACAGTCGTATCTACTTCGCCATCGCTTTGCACAAGTGAACCAATATACCGGAAGTCGAAGCAGACCGGGAGAAGCGCGCCATCACGCGCTATGGCTCCAGAACTGGAGAGACCGCCGAAATCACAGAACATATACTCGGTCTTGGTTCTGCTGATTTTCAAGCCGACATTCTCCAGTTTCCGTTCTCATTTCTCCAATCTGCTCTGGATCTCAGGTCCATCTTCACCGACAAGAACGATGTCGTCGGCAAATAGCATGCACCAGGGTGCCTCTTCCTGTATGTCCGCCGTCAGAGCGTCCATAATCAACAGGAAGACGTAAGGACTTAAAGCCGACCCTTGGTGCAAGCCTACCGCCACACTGAACTCGTCGGTGTTGCCAGCAGCCAACCGGACGTAGGTTTGACTGTACATAGCACGAATTAACTCTACATACTTCCCGGGCAAACCTTTCTCTTTCAAGGCCTACCACAAGACATCCCGAGGTACCCTATCATACGCTTTTTGCAGATCAATGAACACCATGTGCAAGTTATTGTGTGCACGTCTGTACTTCTCGCACAATTGGCGGAGTGCAAAAGTGGCGTCCACTGTTCCTCGACCTGGCATAAACCCAAACTGGTTTGGGGTAATCTCACTCTCCTCTCGCAATCTTTTCTCTATTATTTTCTCCCATACCTTCATACTATGGGACATAAGCTTTACCCCTCGATAGTTGTTGCAGTCCTGTACATCACCTTTATTCTTGAAGATGGGCACTAGCGAAATATTGCACCATTCTTGTGGGATCGCTTCTTCATGCAAAAACTTATAGAAGAATAAAGTCAGCCACATACATGCATCTTCTTTTAAACACTTCCATACTTCTACTGGTATGTCATCTGGGCCCATGGCCTTTCCATTTTTCATACTTGTACTGCCTTCCTTACTTCATTCATGCTAATTTCCCTCACCAAACCCATATTTGTTTGTACCTCTTTGAGCACACCATTCCATTTATTCTCTTCGTTCGTTCGTTCATTAGCTTTTCAAAATAAAACTTCCATCGTTCTTTTATCTCGTCATCTTGGGACAGAACCTTACCGGCTTCATCTTTCATACACTTAATATGAATTATATCTCTCGTTCTCCTTTCTCCTGCTTTTGTAATCCGGTATAGTTCCTTCTGGCCTCTTGGGCTGTCCAGTGAGTCATACAACTTCTCCTGCGCCTTAGCCCTGGAAACTGCTACCACCTTTTTTGCCTTCCTCTTCCATTCTTTATAAATTCTCTTCTTATCTTCTTTCATACTACATTCCCGTTTTCTACACATTGCCATTCTTTAAACGCAACTTTCTTTTCTTTAAGCATCTTTTGCACTTCTTCATTCTACCACCATTTCATTTTCTATCAAGTTTTTCCCTTTCGATTCTCCAAACACGTCTTTTGCTACTCTTCTTATACAATCCGCCATCTCTTTCCAACATTCATTCACAGTTTTTCCTTTCATATCCTTCATTTCAATAATTTTATCTACCACTTGACTCTTAAACAAACTTGAACATTCCTCTTTTTCTATCATACGCCTCATATCATACCTGGTTTTGGGTGGGGGCCGTTTTTTGTACTTACTGGACGAGATACTGACTTTTACCTCCATTATTATTAGTCTGTGTTGTGTGACTAAGCCTTCGCCTGTTACAATTTTTGACACATTTTAGGCTGTTCCGTCTTAACAGCAAGAAATCAATTTGTGTCGCGTGGCGGCCACTTTTGTAAGTAATAAGGTATATTAAGGTGTATTACAAAGCTTTTATACCAACTTTTAAAGTCACTAGAATGGGTTTAGAACTTGGTGTCCCTACGGAATGGTCTCCGGAGGAAGTTATTGATAATATAAAGGTACCAATTGGTTGTGGTCCAATTATAAAAGTCAGACGCCTTAATTTTAAAACCACTGTTGATGGTAAAATAATGATGCTTTTAATAAGTCTTACCCAGAATTTTTTAGGCAAAAATTAATTAGAACACAAAGTGGCACAAAGTTCAGTATATTATGCTGAAGCAGCAAAAGTATATCCCGAAGTAACTAAACCGATACACTTTTTTCCCCTCCTTTTTAATATTGCTGACCAAAAATAATAAATTTCTTATTTTATATAAGAATAACAATGCGAATTCCTAATAAACAGTGTCAATACAAAATCATTTTAGGAGTTTTCCAAATAGTAGTAGGGTTGCATCCATAAATCAAAACGCGACTAATTACCTTTCCAATGACAGTTGCATGTACGATCAATATTCGCAACCTCCATCGTTTCGGTATCGCGTTACGTCACGATAGCTATAGGAAAAAAAGTTAATACAACTTGTCGCAAAAATTTCGGCAAACATTCGCTACATAGAGATCACTCGCACGGATGATGAAGATGTGTATCACCATGCGGAATTTATAAGCCGGGAGATCAACACAAAATTGCGTTTTGACATATTTATGGAAGCATCGCATTATATGACATAATGGGGTGCGTGCGTCGCCGTGCTTCCCTATAACTAAAATTACATATTTCATAATATACTTTAAACAAAAAATCACTCAAACTAAACGTAGCAATTTCACAGTTGTAATTACGTTTATTTTGAGCCTTATAAAATTAATTATTTTTTGTTTGGAGTATGAATTTTTAATTTCATATGAACTAACAATTATTCTGATATAAATTTTACATAATAATATTACTGTAGTAAGGAGAAATTGGAGAAATTTGGGGTTGTAGTAATTCTGAGCGTTTTTAGTAGTTTCATGGTTATAAATGGAATGTTGTTATAGATATTCCATACATATTTCAAAATTCTGAGGCCGCTAGGACTAAATCACTATTTATGAGGTATTATTATATATTTTCCATTTAATTTTTTATTAGTAGTTCAATCCACGAGCTCAAAAACTGCCGTCGCACATTTGATGAAAAACTTGCTTCGAAATTTTGTTATTTTTTTAAATAGATAAGAAAAAATTGCGCGAAAGCGAGGCCGCTATGAACTATACTAATAACCACCACTCAATAAGTCAAGTTGTCGAAGTATTCAGTTTCTCAGAAAAAGAACGCAAAAATCACGGTCGAAATGTAACAGCGCCCTTAATCCAACGCATCAGGCGCAAGAGCATCAAAGCAGCTCATGGCCTCCGCTAATCGCACTAAACCCGCTCCAGACAAGATAAGAGCTTTTGAGGCAGTAGGGGTAGATAATGATACAACCGATTGCTTACGTTTTGATATAATATCATATAACGTATTGGCACAGAGTTTGTTAGAAAGCAACACATACATATTAGGTTGGGGAAAAAGTCTTTTCGCATTATAATATGTATGAACTTGTAATAAAATCTCTTTGGCTATACTATTTGTATCTGGCTGGTTTTGGTATCATTGAAAGTTTAAATTTTAAAGAACATAATTCCAAATTCAAATTAGGAAAATGTGTGATTTTCATTTGTTTTTCGTACCGTCAAGATGAGTGAATCTAATGAAGCAATTCGATACATTTTAAAATTTTACTACAAAAAAGGTAAAAATGCAACGCAAGCCGCGAAAAAAATTTGCGATGTTTATGGACCTAGTGTAGTGTCTGTGAGAGTAGCACAAATTTGGTTTAAGCGTTTTCAATCCGGAAATTTTGATGTCAAAGATGCACGTCGCTCTGGTCGCCCTATTACGGATAAAATGGATGCCATTTTTAAAAAAGTGGAGCAAGATCGGCATATCAGTAGTTACGACGTAGCTGAAGAACTGGAAATTGACCACAAAACAGTTTTGGCGCATTTGAAAAAAACTGGGTACACAAAATAGCTCGACATTTGGGTACCTCACGAGCTCACTGAAAGAAACCTAATGAACCGTGTACTCATTTGTGATTCTTTATTACGACGTAATGAAACCGAACCATTTTTGAAGAAGCTGATAACTGGTGATGAAAAGTGGATCACGTATGACAAGAACGTGCGAAAAAGGTCGTGGTCAAAGGCCGGTCAGGCTTCACATACTGTGGCGAAACCCGGGTTAACTCACAACAAGGTGATGCTGTGTGTGTGGTGGGATTGGAAGGGCATTATTCATTATGAGCTGTTACCACTCTGCTGCACCATCGATTCTGAACTCTACTGCGAACAACTGATGAAATTAAAGCAAGAAGTTGAGAGCGGCCGGAATTAATCAACAGAAGGTGTGTGGTTTTTCATCATGATAACGCTAGACCTCACACATCTTTAGCCACTCAGCAAAAATTAAGAGAGTTTGGCTGGGAGGTGTTAATGCATCCGCCGTATAGTCCTGACCTTGCACCTTCAGATTTCCACCTGTTTCGGTCTCTTCAGAATTCTTTAGGCAGTGTCAGGTTAACATCACGAGAGGACTGCCAAAACCACTTGTCGCGGTATTTTGACCAGAAGTCCCAAAATTTCTATAGCAATGGGATCATGTCCCTACCTACAAGATGGCAAAAAGTTATCGAACAAAACGGTACCTACATACTTTAGTTAAATGTAAACAAACTATATTAAAAAATGTTTTGAATTTTCTTAAAAAATGCGAAGAAACTTTTTCCCCAACCTATTATTTAAACGATGTGAGGTGTTGCACCTCATTTGGCAGGTCAGGATTGATCGGTTGCTAAAACATATTTTAAACGAATCGCCCGATGTTTTATGCCTTCAAGAGGTAGAAGTGAAGCATCTGAATTTATTCAATGAAATATTAGAGGATAGCGGTTATTCTGGAATTTACAAAAAGAAGAAATGTGAGATGTTGCACCTCATTTGGGAGGTCTGGATTGATCGGTTGCTGAAACATATATTAAACGAATCGCCCGATGTTTTATGCCTTCAAGAGGTAGAAGTGATGCATCTGAATTTACTCAATGAAAGATTAGAGGATAACGTTTATTCTGGAATGTACAAAAAGAAGACTGGAACCTCGCTGTTCGACGGCTGCGCAATGTACTTCAAGAAAGATGTGTTCATATTGGAAGAAGTTACTCATGTGGAGTTCTATCAGCCGAAAGTATCAGTGTGAAGCTGAGGCCGCGCAGCATACCCAACTCGCGACTCGTGGTAGCCAACACACATCTTCTGCGTCACCCGAAGAAGGACGTCATGCGACTCGCGCAGTTGAGGCTGTTTCTCGCTGAGATCGACAGTGTCTTACGAACTTAACGGACGGAGGTCTGGGCCACAGAACAGGTAAAAAAGGTCTGGGCAACTGCCAATAATATTGACTGGAGACCTCAACTCGCATCCAGGCGGTAACATTATAAAGTTACTGGAGGAAGGCCAAATTAATAAGTATAATGACTGGATTGACAATGAGTGGAAACATATTGGGATCACGGATAAATGCCAACGCTTGACAGTTTATGTGAACAGAATTCAAGGTTTGAATACTAACTTCGAGGAGTTAGAAATATCAGGTTGGCGGAAAAGTCTTGCACCAAGATAAAAGACTAAGCTTTAGTGGTCGGAACAAATGATAGTCGGATGGCGCGAGATCCGGTGAGTACGGTGGGTGCCATCCAAGCTCTACGATTTTTTGTCGAGTCTCCGAAGCGACATGAGGTCGCGCATTATCATGGAGTAAGTCAACATTTTCAGGTCTCAGTCATTTTTCTCTTATTGCGTCAGCCAGTTTCTGAAGCTGTTCAGTGTAAATGGAAGTCGTAATCGTCCTTCTCGCAGGGAGAAGCTCGTAATAGAGTGGGCCCTTCGCATCCCATCGAACAGAGAGAAGATGAAGATGCTTGCGTGAGTGACGGTTCGGCTTTGGCTGCGTTGGTGGCTCTGCGTCGTAAGGAAGCCAGACGGCGTGCCGTGTATCATAGAGAATCCAGCTCTCATCGCCGGTTACCAGATCTTCAAGAAACTCTTTCCGATGTGGCTGAAAAAGAAGCGATTCACAAATACTAACTCTTGACTCTGACTTGACGATGACTGTCAGTTAGTTGATGTGGAATCCATCGTGCCATTACTTTACGATAGCCGAGTTTGTGTGAATGAGCCTCGACGGTCGAATGATGACAGCCAAGAATCTCTGCCAAATCACGCGTATTTATTTCTGGATTAGCCTTTAAAAGCGGAGTAATTCCTCATCATCGAAGGTGGATGGTCACCCAGATCGCTCGTGATCTTCAAGAGTTATATCTCCCGATGCAAAGCGAGCAAACCAGCGGCTTATCTTCCATCGCGATACAACACCTTCACCGAACGCTTTGCTGATGTTAGCGGTAGCCACACTCACGTTGTGTCCCTGACGCCACTCGTAGAAGATGATCGTTCGAAGTTGATGTTCACTAATAATTTTCACAAACTAACCAAATCCTTACTAGCGCGCCTTTATATACCCTTGATGTGATAGCTTCGAGAACCTTCTACAATATTCTTACGTATCCCAGATCAATACTAAATATTCCGGAAAATTCTAGTAATTTACAATTTCTTGTGCAATATTTTTCCGCCAACCTGATAAATAACTCAGAATACTGCAATCGCTTCAGCTTGCGCTGGGGAACAGAACCCTCCGCAGCCAATAAGCTACACAGCGCCATGATCGCGGACATTTGCGGTAAACCACTTTGAACCATATTACCATAGTAATAAGTTCGAAAATGGTTCACCGCAAAATATCCGCGATGGTACATCGACATGTTCACTTTAACACTTGCTACATTTTCAGTCGGTGTACGACACTGCTAGAAGTGGCAACGATCAACTTTTTTCAAGAGTGGCCACGATATTGAGGACTGTAAATGTAATCCAACAGCCTACGTTGACTATGTGGATTGCAGCCATCGGAACGCCTGCGTCTGGCACCTTTCGGTCAGTTTCCGAATGAGTCCTCTGCGTCCGACCATCAATCGCCCGTTGTTATTATCTTCGAGTTACATACTGAGAAGCCATACTAATAATGCGTCCTAAGGCTTCTAAGCATTTGCCTCAAATACCACGGTGAATGAGAGATGGCCTGACAAAAATAACTAACAATTATATATGATCGGCCACCAAGTGGTCGGCCTTGTTAACTCACATTTTGGTTTTATAATTTTGTTGAAAAGTAGAAAATGTTGTTGTGTGTTGTTTTGAGCCTGCACGGGAGAAGGGGGTCCTCCAGTATTGTACTGGAGGACCCCTTCTCCCGTGCAGGCTCAAACAGTTGCAGTACAAAATATATTTTAAGGTGAATTTAAAGGAATGTGTATATTACCTTAGGTGTGAGCTTTAATTTAAAAGCCCTATCAAAATAATGATAAAATTTCATATTAGGTACTAATAAAATGTCGTCGTGAACACCATGACAATAAGATTCATTCCGGGCAAGGTTCGTGTTTGGTTATAAACCAAAACCGCTTTGTTTTTAATTTTAAGCGCGTCATCATAGCATGCGATACGCCTATTACGTCACGAGTTCACGACTTTTTGTACGCCTGATCCGATGTCAGAACAATTGTTTTTTAGGGTTCCGTACCTAAAAAGGAAAAACGGAACCCTTATAGGATCACTCGTATATCTGTCTGCCTGTCTGTCTATCTGTCCGTCTGTCACAGTCAATTTGCTCCGAATCTAATGGACCGATTAAGTTGAAATTTGGTACACGTATGAATTTTTGTGACTCTAACACGGACGTAACGTAAATAAATGAATTTTGAATATGGGTGTCAATTTTGGGGGGGCAAATAAGAAAATTAAAAAAAAGTTACGCAAACTGTACCGTGTGACATGTCAAATGAAAAGGCTTACTGTGAGGGTCTCAAATATATTTTTTTAATAATTTTAATACAAACTGTTTTAAAGTTATTTAAGAAAACATACGAAAATTTACCACCCCCCTTCTTATTTCTGAAACTACTGAGCCTAAAATTAAAAAAAAAATACAGAAAATAGTTCGCCCCCGGAGCATGCGTAGTTCATACAAACGAAATACCGAAATAATTTTTAAAGTTGTGTTAGTAGTTGTGTTATAAGTTATTCCGATTGGATTACAGAATATCTAGGTTCCCAAACATATATTTTGAAAGGACACTGATTTGAAGACGAGATATGAGGAATTTAAAACTTCTATAGAAAACTTGTTTTTTCTCATATTTCATGTTTAAATGAATGCTCTTATTTAATATAAGATATTTGGGAACCTAGATAATATTCTGTAATCCAATCGGAATAAATACACACTACTTTTAGAATATGTTTGATTTACAAATTATTTTGGTATTTCGTTTGTATGAACTACGCATGCTTTGGGGGCCCCTTAAAATAACATGCTAAATCTCTCAATTTTCTGCGTACAAACTTACATTTGCAGTTGGAATGTATGGGAGATCATGTTTTTCAACTACAATGTTAAGTTTGTTCTTGAGATTCACCCCAACTACAGAACCCTACATTGTGCGTAGTCCGACACGCACTTGACCGGTTTTTTTTTTATGTGGAATCACCGTCGTGATGGGAATTTGACGAAAAGCTATTTTGTATGGATAATATTTTTTGCAAAAATCATTTTACCTGCCTGACTACCAAAAAACTTAATTTTTATGGTAGTCTCTCGGTAATCTGTCGAATTTATATGTTTTTCAGACGTCTGACGCACCCCAGGAGTGCGTAAGAAAAAAAAATTAGAAATCTTTACATTATAAGTGTATAGGGTGATTAATTAGTGACCATGATTATACTCATGATAACAAACAACTTTTATTATTATTATGACAGGCCAGATGGCGTGGTTGGTTAAGATACCACCTGCCATGCCGCTGGTCGTGGGTTCGATTCCCATCCAGGACAAACATTTGCGTGCATGAACATGTCGGTTTGTCCTGAGTCTGGGTGTAACTATCTATATAAGTATGTATTTACAAAAAAAAGTAGTGTATGTAGTTTATCAGTTATCTGGTTTCCATAGTACAAGCTCTGCTTAGTTTGGAATCAGATGACCGTGTGCGAATATATTATATTATTATATATTATGGGACCAAACCTGAATTCGCGGAAAAAATATCAGTTGTCCCATCCATTCATGTTCGCATAACTCGTCAAAATGTAGGAAGCAGCAAATTTTTGTTCGTGATTTTAGTTGTTAATTATCATGAGTACAGTCATGTGTTTAAGTATCGGTCACTAATTACCAGTCACCCTATTGAAAGGTATATCTTAAATATATAAACGTAAAAAAAATCATCTATGGCGACCGCGGGTTTACAGTAGTTGTGAACCTATGGGGTTCGGCCATTGACCTTGACATAATGTATGGGGTTTTTCAGACGGTTGAGGGGTTAAGAATCTCAAGTTATAATAAATGTAGGTAAGTACCTATTAGCATCTCTGTTTTAAAAACAAATGACTGGACTTTGAACTACTTTTTCTGACATCTATATCTATATTCTATATATTCTATAAATATATAAAAATCAATTGCTGTTCGTTTGACTCGCTAAAACTCGAGAATGGCTGGACCGATTTGGCTAATTTTGATCTTGAAATATTTGTGGAAGTTCAGGGCAGGTTTAAACGGTGAGAAACACAAATAATAAGTAACTGAAAATAATAAAAACAATAAATCTTTCTCATGGTCTTAATTTTTTCGTTTAGCTGTACAGCTGTACTTCATTATTGCCATAATATTGCTACCTAACAAAGCACGTACGCACACATACCTACGCATTTACATTCATAAATGTATTTGTAGAGGTGTACAATACAAGGACAGAACTAAATCCGCCATCTTGTCTTGTAAATACATTTTTTATAAAAAAAAAAAACAATTTCACAAATGTTTACAGACCTGTCAATGTCATTCAACCGTCAAAAGATGAATATAATTAAATTGAACCTGCAGCAACCATATTTTTAAAATCGATAGACTGAAATAGTAAGGGAAAAGTGTTAAATACAATCAGGGTAATTAATTGTTAAGAATATTGTCACTACGTCAATACAACTGTCAAACTGATTACACGGACAATTTAAATTGGTAATCAATCTGCTGAAAAAAATATTTTTATGCCTTTATATGGAACTATGTTACATACTCATTTTGAGTCCTTAGTCCCCACTTCAGGATTATCTGTAATTTTACTTTACGGTAATAGAATATATTACGTAATAACTAAAGGAAAGTAGGTAGTTAACAACTCGGAAGCTGAGAAAAGTGTGCAGGAAAATAATTATTGAAAGGAAACGACTTGTTATGGTCCCTGCACCGGTTGCCAGTGCTCATTAATGTCATCAAAGTATCCAAGTTGCCGTGATCGCAAAACTTGCGAAATACTAACGACGACGATTGAGATTCGATTACAAACCGAAGAGATGCGAGAAAAACCGTAAACGAACGAAAAATTTGTGGGCTGGACTTTCTTCTTTGGTCAAATCAACTACGGCTACGCCTTTAACAACCAACGCTTCCCGATTTTTTGTACAATTTGATAAGTTATCGCCAGGTTTTCGCTTACCGCAGCGTCGGTGTGAAAAAGGCATGAGTGTTTCGTTTTATGCAGCTCTAAACCAGTGAAGGAATTTGAAAATCTTTTTAGTGTTGCCATAATTACAAAGTTATGTGGTCAATTAAATATTAAATTGCATAAACCACAAGGTATCTGTTTCACACCGTCTAATTTGCTGGGAATGATGATACATTTATGAGCACAAACAGGAAAAGAAAGGTTCCCTCTGTAACCAATACCACAATTGCAATGTAATTTAGTAACAGTAACATGCTTGGTACAATCTCGTTTACATAACCCATAAAGGTCCAAACTTTATGTATAAACAGGGATAAGTTTCCCTGCAATTAGGTACTTTTAACACCATTTTTATTTCGTCCATAATTAAAATGTAATAGTGAAAACATGGCCATAGCAGGCGCGCTGTTTTCCACGGACACTGCGGTCTCGCTTGACCAGAGCGGCTAGAAGAAAGCTGTAGTGAGAAACATTCCTATGAAAACGAGTCTCTCAGCACGTTGCAGCAGTTACTAAGTACTAGATAGTCTAGATATCTATTAGAACGGGACCACTTCCTCAGTGTAATTACCTTCAAGTCTTAAGGGGTCCTGAACCTGAAGTAAAGACAGGATGAAGTAATTTTGATGGACACTATTTTAGTCGGTTCAGGTAGGATAAAAGCAGGTACTTTGTTGAGTTTGGATATAATTGAATAATTTGACTTACATAAAAATGTTATTACTTGATTGTTAATTACAGTTACTTACTTAATAATTATTATGTCGTACAATGAACATTAACATCGAGAGAGTTGAAATAATTGGAGAGATCTTGAACCGAGGGGAGAAAATAGGTAAAGTGTCTTAAGAAAATATAACTTTTTGCTGTTTGAAATCTGCATAAAACCTCTTCTGCATAAAAAAATAAAGTCAGTCCCTACCACATCACAGTATCAAGATGAGATGAACTATTAATCGATTTGGATTATTTATAAAATGCTAATCAAAACAAGAATCAACTAAATAGAGAGAGTTGTTCTGGCAGTGGCTGTACGCGTTGTTTATGGTCAGTGAAAACGCGCGAAAACTCCGCGCTTGCGTGATAGCATCCATACAGGCGGGAAACGTATCGCGACTTATTTCGTGTAGTTTCCATATTTTTATGGCTGTTAGATAATTCTGTTCACTCAATTTTCGAGTGATTGGTCTCAACATTTAAATTTTTATTTTATGGCGATATTATTATCTTGCTCGAACGTGTTGAGTTAAGTACTGTCTGTGAAGCTGCAGTTTCACGGCACGCGAAAGCGGTAGAAAAATTTGATAACTTTATTTCATTATAACTAGTAATTAGTAAATTAAAAAGCACTACAGTACAGAATCAGTGCAGCAAGCGAAAAGAAAGCCGAAAAGGGCTTATGGGCCGATTAGTAGAACTTAGGAAAAAAGGTTTTTGGTTTTTTCGTTGACGTTGATGTTCGGTTTACTACAAAAGCAGTCGTGAATTTCACAACCATTTCTAATGCTCATTATCTCAAAAAGTATTCAGCTGTTTCGCATTCCGATACCAAGGTACTGAAAGTACAATCAAATCCATAAACCCTACATAATACAGTGCTACTTGCTCAGTCAATAGCAAAGATATTACGCAGAATATCATATTTCCTGAACGATGTCAATCAAATTCGACTCTTTACGAGGTATTTCGGAGAACATGATACCTTATTCAAAGCAATACAAATGTTAATCTGTGCTACATGTAGGTGAATGCCCATTTTGCTTCCATATTGCTTAGTCAACGTGGTCATTTTGCATCTCAGTTATTTCGAGATCTAGACGGGAAGTACTGTAGACGACCTATATTGGTGGCCGGTACTTCAATGGAGTCTATATTTGTATGAATTGAACTTGTCAACTACAGCAACAGTTCATTTGTAAGGAAAATCTTAAAGAGGAATTGCAAAGAGATCAAAATATCGAAGTTGGAGACATTTTTTTCGACGTTCATTGTTTTTATCTAGGTAATTATAAGGTTAAGGTTTTAAGAGTATGGGAAGACCAAAGAAACAACAGATGGATTGTGCGAAAGATGATATGGAAGCCGGAAAGTCACCACACTACTAAGATGAGGGCTAACAGCGTTGTATGGAAGAAGGAAGACCAAAGAAACGACGGATAGATTGTGCGAAAGATGATGGAAGCTCGAAGGTCACCCCACTACTAAGATGAGGGCTAACAGCGTTGTATAGAAGAAGGGAGACCAAAGAAACGACAGATAGATTGTGCGAAAGATGATGGAAGCTCGAAGATCACCCCACTACTAAGATGAGGGCTAACAGCGTTGTATAGAAGAAGGAAGACCAAAGAAACGACAGATAGATTGTGCGAAAGATGATGGAAGCTCGAAGATCACCCCACTACTAAGATGAGGGCTAACAGCGTTGTATAGAAGAAGGAAGACCAAAGAAACGACAGATAGATTGTGCGAAAGATGATGGAAGCTCGATGATCACCCCACTACTAAGATGAGGGCTAATAGCGTTGTATAGAAGAAGGAAGACCAAAGAAACGACAGATAGATTGTGCGAAAGATGATGGAAGCTCGATGATCACCCCACTACTAAGATGAGGGCTAATAGCGTTGTATGGAAGGAGGAAGACCAAAGAAACGACGGATAGATTGTGCGAAAGATGATGGAAGCTCGAAGGTCACCTGACTACTAAGATAAGGCTAATAGCGTTGTATAGAAGAAGGAAGACCAAAGAAACGACAGATAGATTGTGCGAAAGATGATGGAAGCTCGAAGATCACCCCACTACTAAGATGAGGGCTAACAGCGTTGTATAGAAGAAGGAAGACCAAAGAAACGACGGATAGATTGTGCGAAAGATGATGGAAGCTCGAAGGTCACCCCACTACTAAGATGAGGGCTAACAGCGTTGTATAGAAGAAGGAAGACCAAAGAAACGACAGATAGATTGTGCGAAAGATGATGGAAGCTCGATGATCACCCCACTACTAAGATGAGGGCTAATAGCGTTGTATGGAAGGAGGAAGACCAAAGAAACGACGGATAGATTGTGCGAAAGATGATGGAAGCTCGAAGGTCACCCGACTACTAAGATGAGGCTAATAGCGTTGTATGGAAGAAGGGGACGAGGATGATGATGACAATTAATATCGCTGATCTAACGTTGCAAGAAAACTGTATACTATGCAAAGCATTCGCTTTATACAATAGGGACAGTAATTAGGTACCTACTTGATTAAAGTCTAGATTTTCAACATAATCCTTTAAAGTTTCGTAAAATCTTTAGCTCGCGTGGCGTCTGATGAAATTACAATGCAACAGTATGTGCTCCTATATAAACAGCAAAGTTTGTTACAGTGACTCATTTATCGTTCACAAATGTTTGGTTTATGATAACCAATCGTTTGACGTTAACTCATACGTTAATACTAAAGATTCTTTAGAATACATTTTGACCTGAGTATTCAAGAGGCATTTACGTCATTGGATACTTGGACTTATTCATTAGCGCATAATAGATAAAGCATATTTCTGGTGGATAATAATAAACCCAAACAGTATCTCGTGTTAATAACTTGAAAGGTCAGCTCAAACTATGAGAGACCTCTTTTAAAAGCTTCAACCAACCAATATTTGCATTAATGAACGGACATTGTGGGTAAAAACTGCCGGAGCCCTCAAACGTGGGAATCTTGACGTGTGACTCATTCCTTGTTATGCGAGCCAAGAGTAATTTTGCAGAATTGCATATAAAATAAAAATATACAGAGTAAAACATTTATCTTCAGTTAATTTTAGTCCTCTATTATAAGATACCACAGGAGCCAATAATTAGCGGAGTTAACGGTGTACCTCGGAGGCTGAACGACTGGGTTCGAGGCCAAGAAAAATAAACTAAAAAAAGTAAATTATTGGCGACCCAACCACTTTGCCGTCGACAGCTGCGAATTGGCGCGAAACAGGTTTTTGGTGGGATCAGTGACGTCACCTGACATGTGCCTTCCTCCAGTTTTGGATGTTGGAACAAAAAACAAAGACTCTTTCATCTCTCAGGTCCATTCGATTTTACGGCACCTTATTATTATGTTAGTGTATTGTCTGCTTCGATTGTTATTACAAGCAGGTGACGTAGGATTTTTTTGTAGCATATAAGAACAAGATACAGGTTCCTAAAACGGAACTATGAAAACTTAAACAGGGTCTAACTTCAGAGCTTTCTTTGTCTTGTTAAAACTTCAAGTGGTTCTGTCGTAACTTTTTGAAATCAATATGCAAGTTATGTTGCGAGCTGACTATTCTAGATAAATTTACTCTCCTTTGGCATAGGTAGGTTATTCATTATCATCAAAGGGTCATTACTTTTCACGACTTTTTTAACTTTCTCAACCGAATATAGTGTGCATAATATTTATAGGTTTTCCTTCCCAAATTACTTTTACCAGTTCATTGTTTATTTTATTAGTGTCTTGTCTGGTTGTGTGTGATGAATTGATGACTACTGTTGTAATAATTGTATTTAGAAGTATAAGAAGAATTTGAATTGAACCAAGGGATTCAAGAACCAGGTATCGATTTGAAATTTTGAAGCATTAGCACTTGTTCTTGTTCTCTGTGTATTGTAATGTAATCCACTTATTGTGTATGTATTTGCGTCATCCTACTGACCATTGTTGTAAGAATTATGTGATAATATTGTCGCCTCTACTCAACAAATTTCACAGTTTTTCGCGATATTTTCAATTAACTGGTCCATCTAATGAAATGTCTTCACTCGTTTTTCGCGATATTTTCAATTAACTGGTCCATCTAATGAAATGTCTTCACTCGTTTTTCGCGATATTTTCAATTAACTGGTCCATCTAATGAAATGTCTTCACTCGAGTTACTTTCCAAGCGTTGACGTATAAATCACATGCACACAGCTATTTCATTCTGCAGTCTTATATAATTTGATATCAAATGTGCATGCAACCACTGCGTAACTAACTCAGTGGAGCTAGAAAACTCGTTTGTGTTCAAGTATGAATTATTTTTATATAATTGCACACAGTCACATTGCTATGTAAATAGACCCATTGTTTAACGCGGATTTTTATAAAAATCTCTTTTGTTTGTTAGTTACAGTAACTTTTTGTTGGAAGTTTCACAAAGCAACATGAAAATTACTTGCATATTGTAAGATACCAATAACCGCAAATTAGTGGTCAACACGATTTGAACTTTAACAATATCACAGGTTGCTCATGCGCCACAAATAATGGTCGAAACATAAAACTAAAATGTATCAAATAATTGAGAAGTCATTGCACTTATTCATAGGTAGGTATGCAACGGCAAACGTGTTTTGCTTCATCGATACCTACTCCGAGAAGCGGTCGGCTTACCTGAGAGTCACTCCGGACGTGGTTCAAATTATTCACCACTAATCCGTTGTCTGTTGCTATTGGATCCATTTCTGTCAAATCATTATCCGTGTTACTTTAAGTTTCAACCACACATTGCACTATACACGTTCAAACTTTAAGCCGCGGCCGTATACCACCGACACCAGTCTTAGTCACTAAAGAAAAACGCATCTAGACACGAGAAACTAGTGAACACACAGGCGCCTGACCCTCCGGAGTAAGGCTTCACTGGCTTACTTTAAACAAACGAGTTACACCACCGACTTAAATCAATAAACCTCCGTAATAACATTACGATGTGAGCTACAAAAGTTTTCTCGGAAATGAAAGAGTTTGTTACAAGTTTTGTTGAGCACAACGTCTGGCCGATCGTAAGGACGCCCGGCGGCGAAAAGTTAACCGTGCGTGATTTCTGGGGGACTCAAAAGCAAATGGTCATATAAGCTATCAATCTTTGCATACCAGAGAGGTTAGGTGAAACGGACATTCTCGGTTTGGTGCGTAGCGCTACGAGAGTGAAAGGGACGAAGTGTCCGCAGGTACTCCGTCTCGAAGTGGGCGAACAGTATCTACAGGTTTTGCTCTCCCACTACAAGGAGGCACGGAGCGGACTCGGAGCCTCGCGAGCTTGAAAGTTTAGTTGAAAAACATAACAAGCATTACGTAGTCGTCAAATTGCCACTAACCGCCAAGCATTTTTGTATTTTAGACACGTATGACCATAACCCTCAAATAGTACCGGTTTGTAGAATTTCTGTGTTGATTTGTTTGGAAATTAAGCACGTGTTACTTTTGCTTTTATGACATTTAAACTTTTTTAATATGTTTGGTGTGTAGGTTAGGAAATTAAAAGCTAATTATACTGTTATAGGAAACGTTATTAGAGAAGAAACAAATTCAATCACAGAAACATTTGATAAATCGAACCGAACTGGTCCCACAATGCATCTCTGGTGAAGGCCGCTAGAGCTAACCTCTACACAGGACACTCCTGCGCAGGGACTCACGCACACTAGCACAGCCTCTCATGAATACAAGGAACCACATTCAAGAGAGCTGTCAGTGAGACGCACGCGTGTATAACACAGGGATTATTCTTACCTGGTCTTTGCGTTCCTCTGCAATTGGCATTTTTTTGAGGTGCTATTCCTATAAATACTCACTTGTCTACTTAGATAGGCAGGTGTTACTCATTTTCCTTCGATATTGGTGCATCAAGGATGTGAACTATAAATGTGAATTTGGTTTATTTCAAGGACATAGATACTTTACTATCTGCTAGTGCCCATTCTCTAATTAGGTTTCCGTTATTCCGTACCTCAAAAGGAAAAAAACGGAACCCTTATAGGATCACTCGTGTGTCTGTCTGTCCGTCTGTCACAGCCAAATTGCTCCGATTCTAATGGAGCGATTAAGTTGAAATTTGGTACACATATCAATTTCTGTGATCCCAACACGGACGTGTAACATAAATAAAGGAATTTTTGAGGACACTTTTGGGGGCCAAATAAGAAAATTAAAAAAAAAAGTTTTGCCAGTTGGCGTGGTTGGTTAAGATACCACCTATCACGCCGCAGGTCGTGGGTTCGATTCCCATCCAGGACAAACATTTGTGTGCATGAACATGTCTGTTTGTCCTAAGTCTGGGTGTAATTATCTATATAAGTATGTATTTACAAAAAAAAAGTAGTATGTATATGTATTTTATCAGTTATCTGGTTTCCATAGTACAAGCTCTGCTTAGTTTGGGATCAGATGACCGTGTGTGAATAATGTCCGCCAGGTTATTATTATTATTATTATTATTAACTATACCCCGTGTGACATATCAATTAATGCTTACTGACACTGCTGCTGCTCTGCACTGCTTGCTGACTGCTGGCTTACTGTGTGGGTCTCAAATAGATTTTTTTGTTTATAATTTTTTTAAAGTTACATAAGAAAATGGACGAACATTGACCATCTCCCCCCTTATTTCCGAAACTACTGAGCCTAAGATTTTGAAAAAAAAAATACAGAAAATAGTTCTATACCTATAGATTATAGGAAGACCTATAAGAAGTCTATGGTCTTGGTAAATCTCTCAATATTTTGCGTACAACTTACATTTGCAGTTGGAATGTATGGGGGAACATGTTTTTCAACTACAATGTGAAGTTTGTTCTTGGGATAAATTCATCCCAACTACGGAACCCTTCATTGTGCGTGGTCCGACACGCACTTGGCCGGTTTTTTTTATATGTTAGTCCTTATCATGACAGGCCAGATGGCGTGGTTGGTTAAGATACCACTTGCCATGCCGCTGGTCGTGGGTTCGATTCCCATCCAGGACAAACATTTGTGTGCATGAACATGTCTGTTTGTCCTGAGTCTGGGTGTAATTATCTATATAAGTATGTATTTACAAAAAAAAAGTAGTATATGTAGTTTATTATCAGTTATCTGGTTTCCATAGTGCAAGCTCTGCTTAGTTTGGGATCAGTTGACCGTGTGTGAATGTGTGTCTTAATTATTTAGATTCAAATATTTCCATTATGATTATTGTGAAGCAAGTAAACCTTCTAAGTAGTGAGACGTTAGCTAGCAGCGTACGTGAATTATGTAGTGCGGAAAATAGAAAAAGGAAATCGGCATACGGTGGCCAGGAAACACGCAATTGTATTATTCAATCAAAGATTCTTTTCAATACAGTTAACATGAGAGAGAGGCGAGGGGCTCGTGGCATAATGACAGCCGCACTGTTCGATCACTTGCCACGGTCGGTCCTTGGATGGGTGACCATCTTTACATACCGAGACCCCTCCGTGCCTCGGAAAACACGGTCGCGGCTGTTATTCGTGGATCTTTGACAGTCGTTACGGGTCGTCAGAAGCCCGAAAGTCTAACATTCTTACCAAGGAGTATCGTGTTACCAAGTAACTGGGTTGTGGAGGTCAGATAGGCAGTCAGTCCATGTAAAATACCTACACTGGTATTCAGCTGCATCCGGTTAGACTGGAAGCCGACCCCAACACCCAATATTATTTTATTTTTACACTGATTTCATATTTATGGGTAAATTTCACGAAATCTGGCCACGTCGTTTGTGCGATTTAAACCATTACCTACTTTATTTTTTTCTGGGGATATGTAAAGTCGCAGGTCTACTCCGATAAACCAGTAACTGAATGCCAACATTCGATGCATTATTGCCGAAATACAGCCTGATTTACTACGAAGAGTGTGTGAAAATTTGATCTCTAGATTACGCCATGAACCATGAACGCGTCAGCCGCGGCGGCCACATGCATGCCCGAAATCATATTCAAACATTAATGCCATAATGCCATAAAATTATCTGTCAAATAAAGCCAATTTCATGGATATTAAAAATATTTTTTCTGTTTTATTTCAATTTAAAGTTCTCCGCCTCTAAAAAAGCAGCCGATATTATTTTTAACCGACATAAAAAAATAAAAAAAATCTACTTTAAAAGAAATTAACTCAAAATTAAGACAACTTTAATTGCGGAAGTCGGTGTCTTGGGATCTGTATTTTAGTTTTTTGCCACCGACTTCCGAAATTAAAGTTATTTCTTAATTTTGAGTTAATTTCTTTTTGAAGTCGATTTATTTATTTTTGTATTTTTTTTTTATTTCGTAATTTTTAGTTTTTACTTAGTAAATACTGGAATATTTGTTTGTAATAAGAAGTTAATAGTTTTGTTATAAATATTGCACTAGAATTTGACCTAGGTTTTGAGATGTTATACTTATAATATTATCCATTTGACACGACACCGGTAGCTCGTATCAATAATACAGGCCGTCACACTTACACGTATTAGTCCATTATCTTGAAAACTACTGAACCGATTTTGATGAAAATCGCGAACGAAGTCGTGGGCAGAAGTTAGTACTTAATAATTCCGTGCCTACATTTAACCCAGGTGCTAATCTAATGGATAATCCCGAAAAAAGGTAATTTTTGACACTCACATCAATAATATTGTCAACAAAGCGTCGAAAGCACTAGGTTTTATTTGCAGAGTCTCGTCTGATTTTAAAAGTATCAAGACTCTTAAGATATTATATTGCTCCTTTGTTCGTAGTCACCTCGAGTATGCCTCTCAAGTCTGGAACCCCAACTTACATACATAAATCGATCGTTTAGAGGGCATACAAAAAAAAATACTTAGGTACAATCAATTTCGTTCTAAAACATACCCATCTAATTACAACTTGCGGTGTAAAAAAATTCGTATTCTTCCACTTTATGAAAGAAGAAAATTTTCTGATTTAGCATTTTTATTCAAAATTGTAAACGGATCTGACACGTCGTCAGATCCGTATCTTTGTATGCCCCGAGCTGCTGAGCAAAATTGGGCTGCGAATATGTTCTTCGTTTTTGCGTAAACCTCACTTGTTGCACGTACCAATAGCAGGAACAACTTACAGACAAAATTCCTACATGATAAGTGCGAGCCGTATGTATAATGAAACCAGCCAGAAAGTTGACATAGATCTTTTTAATACTAGTGTGCCTAAATTAAAGAAGGCTCTTTGCAATCACTTCTTCGACAAAATAACGTAGTCCTTGCATTATATACGAATATACAGAACGCGAAAATAACACTGTCTGCTACCTAGTATATGTTAATATGTGTGAAAACTAGTAATTGGCCATCATCTTGTTATAAACTTAGTAACCATTGTGTCTGATTAGCTGTAAGTTTTCCAAAAATAATAAAATAAAAAAAGAAGAAAGAAAAGAAATAAAAAAAAACGTTCCTTATCTCGCACAGGACGATGCAGATAAAGATTAAATCTATTTAGAAATTTAGAAAAAAAAAAAAATAGTTCAAAGTCAACATCAGCCAAATTAATTTTGAAAAAAAAAGGCGATGTCAAACAATATGTCATGACTAAACAAGAATTACTTTTTATAATTACAGTTTCTGCGGTGATTTCATGCTGTTCTACAATGTTAGAAAAATCTGGAAGGCCCCGACGCAAGCCATAATGGTGATATATTTTCTTAGAAGCATATTTTCATTGCTATGCTAATAATATTCGTAATCGTCCAAGAATCTTCCCATGATTTTCCAACATGGATCTGAAGCCTCCAGCCAAAATAATATACTGCAACCTCCAGTCTATTCGCCTCCTATTCCAGCCTGTGGACCACTGTTCCACTGGCAAGGCAAGGGCCTCTTCTCATTCAGGGAAGGAAACATGCATTATGGTTCGACAATTAAGACAATTTAGTTACCACCGTTTTATACCAAAACAGGATCCATGTGACCGTGAAACAAATCTATATGAATTAAAATCATCAATAGGGCAATGTTGATAGGAATTTGATTTAAGATGTTTCATAATCAAATAGTTTCTAATTTCAGGCTTCAAAACAAACACTGGAAGTCAATAACCCAACCGTAATGCGAACCAACAACTGACCACACCAATAACTTCAACAACCTTTGGCAACAAACTGTTTATAAAAAAAATTAGACTCATCAAAACATATAATCAAAATGTGGAATGGAATCAAACCGACTTATCTCTGGCACAAGACGGGCAAGGTACATATGAGAAATATGTTAGGTGCTCGAAACTCGGCCAGATTCGAAACCGTCCCACCGAGAAACTACGATGTGCCAAAACGAGAAGACTTATTAAGACTTTATGGTATCATTATGGGCAGTGCTGCATTCACTGCTTATCTGTTTGGAGCCTTCAGTGAACCAAATGATTGTAGGAAAAAAGTAAAAGTAGAAGACGACGAGATATGTCCTTCTGATCCCTGTCCGGCCCTTCAGTCGCTCCCTCGTCCAAAAAAGTGCCCTAAACCGAAAGAATAAGAATAACTAACAAAATAAAAACTACCAATCAGAATAATCAGATCCATCAATTCAGAGTAGAAAAAGACATTCGTTAAAACAAAATTGAGTTTTATTTTAATTATGCCTTGGAGTGGGATCGCGAATTCGATTCCTAAGTCTGACACAGTTATTTTTGGTTTTTGCAACAGGAGTTTCTTAGTAGCTGGTCATAGGCGTTGAGAGGAGACCAAAGGCAAGATGGATGGATTGTCTGAGGATGGTGTGAGGGATATAAATGGAAAGGGGATGAATGATAGCGTCTTCTACAAGGGATTTTTTGGCGCCTGAATGTCATTGCCAGGTGCGTTGTTGGCAACGACAGTGATATAATATAATGTGGTAAACATTATTTATGAAATTGGCACTATCATTGTGTATTGACAAAATATTAAGATGGCGGCGCCAATACCGATTTTGAAAACGCGATGCGTTGTTAACATGAATACGAAATGTACTGGGGTTTGAAAGATTTTGACATTTTGGTGTAGGTATTTTTTTGTGTTGATGCGTTCATCTGAATTTTAATTTAGGTATTAGAAAAACGAGGTCGCACATGATGTGTAACATCCGACATCTCATCTTGGTAATAAGCAACATTAACATTATATTCTGAAGAAAAAAAAAACTGGATTTGATATGATTTTTCTCCGAACACTACGTCGAAAGATTCGAGATATAAGGCGCGCGCTCACGCCATTCGAGGTACTTACATACCTAGTACTCATGCGCGAACGGTTTTTACGTGTGGGGGTGTGAGCGACTGATTGTGAGATGGCAATATGAAACAACCCATAAAATACTCTTGTTATTACAGTACGTCGGAGGACGGGTCACTTCTTATAATCTCACTAGCGACCCGCCGCGATTTCGCACGGGTAGTAGAGCATAATATTTGCAATAAAAACTATACGTATAAACCTTCCTCTTGAATCATTGATGAAAACCACATTAAAATCCGTTCAGTAGTTTTTGAGATCATCGCGATAATACGGACAGACAGACAGACGCAGCGGGGGCTTTGTATTATGTAGTTATATTTCTTAAGCCTGGAATACACATGCTACTAAAAAGCATTCTTGTTTGCTACTAAGCAGTGTGCTCATTTATAGAATGCTCTCCGAGTGTGTACTGCTTTCATGAGCAAATGTGCTCATAAAAGCATACTTATTATGAGCATGCTTGTTTCTAGCACGTCTGAGATACACATGCTCATTATTTGGCTTTTTATCAGGTTGGCGGAAAAATATTGCACAAGAAATTGTAAATTACTCGAATTTTCCGGAATATTTAGTATTGATCTGGGATACGTAAGAATATTGTAGAAGGTTCTCGAAGCTATCACATCAAGGCCTCAAGGGTATATAAATAAGGCGCGCTAGTGAGGATTTGGTTAGTTTGTGAAAATGGTTAGTGAATATCAACTGCGAACGATCTTCTTTTACGAGTGGCGTTAGGGACACAACGTGAGTGTGGCTACCGCTAACATCAACAAAGCGTTCGGTGAAGATGTTGTATCGCGATGGAAGATAAGCCGCTGGTTTGCTCACTTTGCATCGGGAGATATAACTGTTGAAGATCACGAGCGATCTTGCGAGCGACCTTCGACGATGAGGTATTACTCCGCTGTTTAAAGGCTAATCCAGAAATAAATACGCGTGATTTGGCAGAGACTCTTGGCTGTCATCGAGGCTCATCGAGGCTCGACCGTCGAGGCTCATTTACACAAACTCGGCTATCGTAAAGTAATGGCACGATGGATTCCACATCAACTAACTGACAGTCATCGTCAAGTCAGAGTTAGTATTTATGAATCGCTTCTTTTTCAGCCATGTGGCTGAAAGAGTTTCTTGAAGATCTGGTAACCGGCGATGAGAGCTGGATTCTCTATGATAACAACACACGGCACGCCGTCTGGCTTCCTTACGACGCAGAGCCACCAACGCAGCCAAAGCCGAACCGTCACTCACGCAAGCATCTTCATCTTCTCTCCGTTTGATGGGATGCGAAGTGCCCACTCTATTACGAGCTTCGCCCTGTCACAATTTCTTATCTGCACAGCCTCCGGAATTCTGGGCGCAGGGCATCAACAATCTACCAACTAGATGGGCCAGAGTAATAGAGTTATTTGGGGATTACATTACTGATTAATTATTGTAAATAACAAAGTTATCAATAAATTCATTAAGTCTTATATCTTGGTGCAAGACTTTTCCGCCAACCTGAGATTTCTGACTCCTCGAAGTTAGTATTCAAACCTTGAATTCTATTCACATAAACTGTCAACCGTTGGCAGTTATCCGTGATCCCAATATGTTTCCACTCATTGTCAATCCAGTCATTATACTTATTAATTTGGCCTTCCTCCAGTAACTTTGATAGCAGCGCTGTCAGAAAACGAGAAAAGAGTTGCGCTGTCAGTAAATTAATCACGCGAGAGTGAGTACTTGTCGCGTGTGTCATGTTAGCCCTGCTGTGGGCTTAGCATGACCGCTTGTCTATCTCTACGAAGAGTAGACATCTTTTTCTATACAAAGTGACATTTCGCTTCTCCGTTTGACATCGCACCGTAGAAATCCTTCTACAATTTGTCATTTTGTCTTTCGTTTCTAGCGATCATTGTCTAGGCCCTTTTTTATGTAGACTATTTCGGAAGAAAGTTTTCTTTCCCAACTGTTAAAATCACACTGACCGATGATAATTGTCCAGGGTAGTGAAGATAATTTGCGCCATGCTTAAGACAGTAGAAAACTTTCTACTCGACAGCCGCAAAGTATATACGGTTGTCTACAAAATCATTTTTTAACCCCATAAAGTAATTTTTCATATTGTCCATAAAAAAAGTGAAAAATTCTATATAAAACACGTTGAGAATCGCATCTTCTCCGGCGCGACGGGCGCGACTCCGCAGTTGTATTTATATGTGTGACTTAAAAAAACAAAAAAATGAAAATAAATAAATGACGATGATTTATATTTGTAAAAATTGAGAATTGAAAAGAAAAAAAATCCTATGAAAAAACAAAGATTTCTGAGTCGAATTATGTACAAAAGTGAATTTCGTAAAAAGTGCAGTTGACTCTTTCTACTTTGTTGCCGTCGTACACGGTAACGTCATTATTGTCTACTCTTCCGTCGACAAGACGCTTCTCTACGGCTCTCGTGCTAAGCCTGCTGGGCATGGCTCTCCAGCATTAACGAAATCGTAGTAGGCGTACTATGATAATTATATGGGTCAATTTACGCAGGCACACCTGCCAGATACAGATAGACCGTACGGTGGACCCGGCGGACCCGGTGTATGGTTTACATACGTGGCGATACTGACGATAGAAAGAGAATGTGTGTGTGCTGGCTTCTTCTTTGGTCAAAGAATTGTTGCAGTGCTGGTACTCTTCTGGGCACCTTGAATTAAGGTTTTAATTTCAAGTCATTTTTTTTTGTACCCAAAGTTAAATGTTGTTGCATTATTATTTATTACAGAATAAAAAAAAAGTGAAAAAATTGTCTTTGAAACGAAATGTCATCGTTGCGAAGAAAATGTTTGACAGCCAGGAAAAGATGCCGAAAGCATTTTTTTAAACATTTTCAGGACATGAGAAAATATTTCAAATTAAAATGGTCAGAATGAGAATGGACAGACGGGAGCCGTTGAAGTTGTTTTGTTTGGTTATGTCAATGGCTGCTGGCGTGGCGTATTCTTTTGGAACCTTTACAGTGCCATTTCCTTCATTTTGGAGTAGCAGCAAAAATAGTAGTGAAATTGAACAGTGAGCAACGATGACAGAACAGAAACAAAGCTTGACCTTGTCACCAAGCCTGCAGCTTCTTTGGATGTTCTTCATAGTGCTAGTGGCAATACTGCTAGTGAAAGTTCGTGAGACGAACGAAGAACTTGGTACAGAATGGTATATAAGTGTACAACAGGCCAATCAGAGAGGAAAGGTTTCTCAGTTTAGAGTTTTATTTTTGTTTTCGTTGCGACTCTCAGTTGTATATTTTGCTTGTCTTATTTATTAATAAATATTACCACTTATAGATTGTTAAATATATGGTATTAAAAGTGTTTAAAATTTTAAGTTAGTTTAAATATTTTTACAGAAGCCGTTGTTTAGTCGATTTATTGTATTTTCCTTTCAATCATAGCTTTGTCCATTGCTGTACAAAGGGCTCTATCACTGATTAACTATTAAGAAGAATTTTGAATTTTACAAAATAATTTTACACTATTTTCAAAATAATCAGTGAGGCTTATTCTGGCTTGATGAATCGTTTGTGGGAGAATATTAACTCTCTGTAAAAGGGCCATTGTAGATTGGAGGTAATAGGAAAAGTGCCCAAAAGGCTGGCAGCCTTGCCACTATAGAGTTATGAGGAACAGGGTGCCAGTCACGCGGTAAACTCTGCTTGCGCGATGCAGGATTTTTGTGACGTCAGGTCTTTGATGCGTAGTTCGCATGTAGCGTTGTAAATGCCGCTACATCACTCCCCTCCGGAGACCAGAGGTCGATAGTGGGCTAAGTCAGTGCATATTGTGATGCTTGCCAGGGTCAGTTGTGGTTTACCGTGAGTAGGAACAGTCTGCGGAGATTCCCCAGTGAGTCGAGGTGGCGCTGCGTTATGCTCCAGTGAATCGGATATACCGCCGGGTTGAGACTGACGGCTGGAGTCGACCAGGAGAAGTTACATGAGTTCTTCTTGTTGAATTGCCGAAAATGCAGTGTGCTGTGCCAAGGTTGCTGATGAGGCTGAGGGTGACTAGGAATGCGCGTCCACTGCATGGTGGTGGTCAGGATCGGCTTCATAGGGCTGGCTGACTGTGCGACTCGCCGCTCGAAAGCTTGAGGAAGTGATGATGATGACGTCGCGCTGAAGGCTACGCTAATGTCCACGTTCGGTGTCACCAGTATAGAGGTATGAAGAACAGGGTGTAAAGTTCACTCATCCTCCACAGAAAAGGGAGGATCCTCCGACCAGACGGGCTCACCCGTACTGCCTCCCTATTTATTAGATATACTCTTTGGCTACTGCCCGATGGTTGACGTTGGGGTATTGTATATCGACGGCAGCAAAGTAGTCAACTGCACTTTTTACGAAATTCACTTTTTAGCGTAATTCGACTCGGAATTCTTTGTTTTATCAAATGATGTTTATCTTGATTTTCAATTCTCAATTTTTAGGGTTCCGTAGTCAATTAGGAACCCTTATAGTTTCGCCATGTCTGTCTGTCCGTCCTCGCTTAATCTCTGTGACCGTTAGCACTAGAAAGCTGAAAGTTGGTACCAATATGTATATCAATCACGCCGACAAAGTGGTAAAATAAAAATAAAAAAATGTTTTATTAGGGTAGCCCCCCTATATGTAAAGTGGGAAGTGTTTTTTTTTAATTTGAACCCTAACGTGTGATATATTGTTGGAAAGGTATTTAAAAATGAATAGGGGTTTACTAAAATCATTTTTAATAATGTCAATAATTTCGGAAATAATAGCTCCAAAAGTTAAAAACAATGTGTCCCCCCCCCCCCCTCTAACTTTTCCTCTGACTTCGTTTACATATTTTATTATCCTGAACGTCTTTTTTCAAACAAAAAAAGAATTATTAAAATCGGTTCTCGCAATCCAAAATTACCGTTGCAGGAGCGCGGAGCGCTGCTGGAGCGCGAACATAATGGATACCCACCTTTAAACTCATAAGTGGGAACACTTATTGTGACGGACGGGAAACTACGGAACCCTACACTGAGCGTGGCCCGACACGCTCTTGGCCGGTTTTTTTACTAATATTAAGTCACGTTTAAAAAGACAACTACTTACACATATTTTTCATTGGCAGTTCGTTGTAACATGCTGGCTCGTAGGTTTGCACGTTGTACTAGGGAGGTGAAAATTACACTCTTTAGAGCGTATTGCCAATCTATGTACACGTGTGCCCTATGGGTCAGCTATACAAAGAGCTCGTACAATGCTCTGCGAGTCCAATACAATAACGCTTTCAGAGTTATGTTGGGGCTGCCGCGCTTTTGTAGTGCATCGGGGATGTTCGCGGAGAATGGCGTGCCAGATTTTTACGCACTGATGCGGACACGAATAGCATCCCTGATGCGGCGAGTGCGTGACAGCTCCAACAGCTTGGTGGCTATAGTAGCCGACAGGATGGACAGTCCAATGATGTGGCAATGGATGACCAGTCATCGTGCGTCATTCTGTTATGTAAAATAAGTTGTTCTAGTGTATTTTTTGTGTAGTATGTGTTTTCATGTATGTATGTATTTTGTGTATAAAATTATAATGTGTGTTTGTTTATGGACTTATGGTCTGAAATAAATTTATTATTATTATTATTATTATTATTATAAAGTGACGAAGTAGACACGGACATAAAACCATTAGTCCTTGTTTAATTCGCGTCGGACAATCGGCGCATTCACCTATTGCAAACAAATGCCAGTCATATAGCCGTTTTGACGTCGGTTTTTAGGGTTCCGTACCAAAAGGGTAAAAAGGAACCCATATGGTGCGACTCAGTCTGTCTGTCACAGCTGGATATCTCAAGAACCACTAATGCTATCAACTTGAAATTTGGAATAGTTTTAGATGACGTTTGCCCAACTATTTTGCAAATAAGAAAGATTTTTTTTTTCCAACAGGGACTGAAAGGGGGTCTTAAAAGTTCGAAGTGGGGCTACTAGGGCATGTGGGGGTATCATATGAAAGAACGCTGTTTGCACATTCTCAAACATATTTTCTTTTTTTTTTAGGCCGCATAGTTTTCGTCTTTCGATGAAAAATGTAAAAAAAACCGGCCCCCCTTATCTCCGAAGTTTGCATAGAGAAAAATCTGAAATTATTCTGTCTGATAGAAGTTTATGTAAAGATTACAGGAAAAATAAAACGATGTCTCTAAATAGCACAGTTTTTTTTAATATATGATGGTACGGAACCCTCGGTGTGCGAGTCCGACTCGCTCTTGACCGGTTTTATTTGAAAAATTTAATCAATTGGCGAACTAATAAATAATAATAATTTAATAGGTAATTATTAAAAACATATATTTGTTGTGGCATTTATTTTACCTATCTCAATAACAGATCTTATTACTTATTGAACTGAGTTTTTTTTTTTTAATATATGATGGTACGGAACCCTCGGTGCACGAGTCCGATTCGCTCTTGATCGGTTTTATTTTGCGTTATTTAGGTACTTACAACAAAAATAACTGACGCCGGCGTTACAAATAATGTTTAAATAAAGAAAATTATTACAGCGGATATTATTAACAAGGCTAATTATTTGTAACGCCGGCGTCAGTTATTTTTGTTGTAAGTACTAAAATATCGCAAAATAAAACCGCCTTATTAATAATATCCGCTGTAATATTTTTCTTTATTTAAACATTATTTGTAACGCCGGCGTCAGTTACTTTAGTTGTAAGTACTAAAATATCGCAAAATAAAACCGCCTTATTGTTTTTTTTTTCGGTATGAAATATACCCTATGTCCGTTTCGTTTCTGTACACGTGACAACGTATATGCAAAAATTCGGGATGATCGGTTCAGTGGTTTAGGCGTGAAAAGGTAACAAACAAGCTTACTTTCGCATTTATAATATTAGTTAGGATTAAATTTTGAATTTAGAAATTTTAGTTAAATTAAAAAAAAAAATACCGTAAGAGCAATGATTCAGGATGATCATGGTTAGCTAAAAATATCAAATCACACATTAACTCAATTCAATAGTTATCAACGATATAGTGATTTGTGATTCACAGAAAGCGTTGACGCCCACAGAAAAACGAGCTCACACATCACAGATGGAGACTGATTGTGATAACTGCAACATTCATAGCATATTATTAAACATGTTTTATTTGGACATCTGTTTGTCCGTTACCACGCTTATAACTAAAGAACCACTTATCCAATTTATGTAGCTCTTTTGTTTTAATCCATGGATCTCTCTGGGTAGGTGAGCTGGGGTGAGCTAATCATCCGATCCTACTATCCTACTAATACAATTAAAATGTGAAAGTTTGTGAAGATGTTTGGATGTTTGTTACTCAATCACGCCAGAACGGCTCTGGATGAAATTTAGCACAGAGATAGATTATAGTCTGAAATAGCACATAGGATACTTTTTTCCCGGAAAATGTACGGTTCCCGTGTGAGAAAGGAACAAAGGAAAAAAAAAAGAAAAGAAAAAAAAAGAAAAAGAAAAAAGTGACAAAAGGGAAAAAAAAGAAAGAAAAAAAAAGAAAAAAAAAGGGAAAAGGGAGGGAGAGCAAAAAAAAAATAATAATAATAATATTGTTGTTACAGGTTACCGGCGGCGAAGATTGTTGTGTGGTTGTGCAAGCCCCCATTGGGGGAGAATTGCTTCAGGGACACACATGGTTCAATTTGTAAGGGATCAAGAAGCGCCTGCGGACCATAAAATAAGATTGCCAAGGGTGCTAGGTCAGCAGCCGCCCCACGTTTCGGCCCGTATAACGAACGTTGGAAGGGCCATGGGAAGGTTGGAGGGTTCCCGTGTGATAATTTCCAACATCCACGCGGGCGAAGTCGCTGGCAAAAGCTAATATTATAAAACGTAGGATTAAACTGTAGACGACCCAACGTACCATCGCTTTTTTGGACCACGAAGGCCCAGAACCCGGACAAGACATAGTCGAGTCAGGGAATGCCGCAATAACGGCGGCAAGACCCGTGAAGAAGGATTGGCTGTAGAGACGGCATGGCGGCTTTTCTTTCCAGCTAACACAGGTGCTCTACGGACATGGGTGCTTCGGAAAGTACCTGTGCAGTATAGGCCGGGAGCAGATATCCTCTCGCTTCCGGTCGTGGTCCACTCAATGCAGTTGAGACATTTCTGGATTCCCGTCTCGTCTGTCTCAACTGCATTGAGTTTTGAGTTACCTCCTAAAGCCATTAGAATACCCCGTACGTAATGCTAAATATAAACGAAGAGTATAAACATTTTCGAGCTCGCTGCGCTCGCTCTCCGCAGTCTAAATTCTCTTATTTCTCTAACTTTTCTGCACAAGTCGAAAAGTTACTCCTATTCCTACACATGAATGGCCAAAAGAAAACCTAGGCGAGGCAGGATGCCAACAATTCTTGAGCTCACTTCGCTCGGCTGGCATCTCTGAGTTCTCAAAATTGTCTGTTGACTTATTCAACACAGTAACCTCTTATTCTGTAAGAATGGTCAAAAGAAATCGCTCTTGTATCCTGCGTTTTCCTAATTTTCTAAGGTTCAAAAAAATAATAAATATATCCGAGGTTCCAAAATTTTTCGAGCTCGCTTCGTTCGGCCTTGAATCCTGCATTCACCCTTTTCTGCATAAGTTGACAAAGATCTCTTATTAAACTATATCAATGCACAGGAACAAATACTAAAAACTTTAGCTCTTCTACTCTCCAAAAGTAAAAAATCAGGGCGCCGGTAGTGCTGAAACCTTCACTGGGAGTGCCCTTCTTTTACGGGTAAGTAATGCTCGAAAACGAGGTGTCGGAAAAGGAGTGGGAGGATACAGCTTCCCTCCGTATCCACACTAGACGCACCATAGGATGAGGCCTCCGGGTGACAGATTTAGAGAGTCTGTCGCAAGAACAGACACAGAAACAAGACTGGGTGGCGCGCCAATTTCTACGCACGACTTCTATGAGAAACTGCGGCGGAGAGAAAAGGCTGTAGAGGGTGACGAGGTCTGCAATGCAGACCGAGTGTAACATGCATTGTATGACTCGAAGGCCTTGAACACCGAAAGGATTCTTTACGTGTTTCAGATACACCAGTCTGCAAAGTATTCCTTATTTTTTGGAGAAAATACATACTTGTTAAATTTTTTGATGAAAATGAAAAAACAAATTGAAAGTCACTTCAATTTTAAATTACACGCAGTCGCGGTCAACAGCCATGTGTCTATGGAATTAATGTAAACAAGCATAAAATGGTGCGATAACACTGGGGTGCTCGGTTGACACCAGAGACAGAGCTGCACATTGGAACCAAACGTGCACATTTAGGTTACCCATTAAATACTTCTTTATCAAAAGTGGATAAAAAAAATCTCATACTGGAAACTTTTTAGCCGTCAAGAGAAGCCTGACAGACACAGAGTACTTTTTATATTCAGGCTGACAGATGACACAAATTCAGCCAGCTGCAGCCATTTAGCAGAAACTTGTTTGGTTTCATGAAAAAATGAAAATATAAATGCCTGAAAAATTTTAATCTTGAAATGGTAATTTTCACTACACGAGTGTTGGACACAATATGGTTTACAACTTCGTTCTACCTCGGATACCGCTTCATGGTATCAGTCATAGACCGTTATGGAACACATAGAGTCGATGGGACGTACATAAGAAGACGACCAGATGGCCTGCCGGTTGAAGAAGACGATGATTGAGTGTGCGTATAGCCTGCTATTGTAGATGCATTACCAGTGCAGATACTTAGAATTTATTGGTTTACTAGCAAGTAGCAACATCTCGTTTAACACCTTATAACCACCAAATAAACTTATACAACCGCATGGACTTCTCACGTTCAAAACCGCTGAGGCCAAACGAACGTAATTTGTTTAGCTGTGAGTCGCGCAAAAGTCGAAAACTATGAGGCCTATGTGCAAACAGAGCTCTTTCATAATGATACTCCGCATAGCAGCCTCCTTTCAGGCCCTGTTGCAAAAAAAAAAAAAATCATTCTTATTTGCAAAATAGTTGGGCAAACGTCATCTAAAACTATTCCAAAATTCAAGTTGATAGCATTCGTAGTTCTTGAGATATCCAGCTGTGACAGACAGACAGAGAGTCGCACCATAAGGGTTCCTTTTTACCATTTTGGTACGGAACCCTAATAAACGGATAAAATGAGGCCCCCCGAAATGTGCTGGCACATAGTGACGTAGCGACAAGGGGGAACATATCCTCTTAATATTAATATTATTATGAGTTCACCAAATCTCACTTAAAAAGGGGAAAACAAAAATATAATATACTTAAATAGTAATATAATTTATTTTTGTTGCAGGTACGTTTACCCAGTTGAACATTATGCAAAACCCAGACATCCTGATAAATTGAATTTTTGGCTCTAGGACCTGTCGGTTTACTATCAGATCATTTCACGAATATTTATTGTTGAGTGTGGCCACAGAGAGACAATTTAATATCCATCGATTAAGTACCATCCTTTTTTTCCCTAAAAAGTTGTTTTAGTTTTAAGATGGTAGTACCTTTGCGACATTAGGGTACCACTCATTTCAGAAAGACGTGATGGTAACCCAATAAAAATAAGCTATGGTAACATGGCATCCGCAAGAGGCGATAGCGATGTGTTGCAATTTGCATTTTCATTCTGGCTCTCATACAAATTCCTACAGGCTGTCATAGATATCAGCACCCTAATTGCGTAACACACTATTCGGCTAACACTTATATCGAAATCTGAATCATTTTGAAGCAAATTGCTAATCCATTGCTTTATATGTTCGAAAAATTTGTCTTCGCAATATCGTAAATAACACAATGACTGTTGTTGAACTGTCAAAATGAAACGGATTCCGATTGATAGTGTGTTACGCAATTAGGGTGCTGAGGGGCTGAAAAGTTTTGAACCTAGGGATGGGCCGCGGATGACCGATACATGATGATGTTTACGGATTAATTACTAAAAGCGTAATGACGCTAATGACATGAAACTCTGTATTTATACTAAAGAGGGTATTCGCAAATTAGTAATATGCAGCGCGAGACAATAATGACACTTGAAGGCACTTAAGCTCGAAAAATTTCTGTCGCTCTGGTAGATATGGGTCATATACGGCGATTAAGGGGCATACACGGGCTGCTTGAGCAGTTAACCAGTGATCAAAATACACGGACCGCTCGTGCAGTCATAATCAACAGCTGGAAGCTGCCATTGATAACTGCTGCAGCAGTCGGTTTCAACTGTAAGACCAGTAGCAACATGGATTATCTGAGATGGGGTGAAGAGCGCGGGCGGAGGCGATAACTGCGCGAGAGAAGTCGACAGCTCGAAAAGTCAGTGTGTACCTGGCAAATGCTTGACCGCATGATGAAATTTCACCGTGCAGCTGACCGCCTGGAGCAGTCGCAATTGCTCGAGTGGTTCCATGTTTGTATGTAAATAGAAGAATGTAGTTCACTAAGCAGCCGCAGCTTGAAGCAGTCGATCCTGACTGCTTCAAGCTGCCAGTGTATGGCCGCCGTACGATTAATATCAGGAAGAGGAAATACTCTTGCGTGTGTAATTTTCTGACAGCGCAACACTTTCTTCGTTTTCTGACAGTTCTGCCATACAAAATACTCGACTCGTTTTGTCAAACTTGATGTTTTCTCGACCAACCCTAACATGTCACCTAAGTTCTCTCGAATTTTGACAATTCAACACGAGACAATCTCAGATTTTTCTATCGTTTAGTCGTATTTAGCCGTCCTCGACTTTCGACCTCGACGAAAAGAGTAGACAAAACACTGAGTTTCATAGTTGGCGGTTTCATTATACCTACTTATTTTAGTCATAATTTTATTTTACAGTATATTAATAATGATTAATGAAAATACTTAGTTTTAAACAACTATTTATATTGGAAGGAAGTTCCTTTGCACGGCCGCGAGAGTAACTGTGGCGGAGGGTATAGATGAGCATCACTTTGCGCGGCCGCGAGAGTAACTGTGGCGGAGGGTATAGATGAGCATCACTTTGCGCGGCCGCGAGAGTAACTGTGGCGGAGGGTATAGATGAGCATCACTTTGCGCGGCCGCGAGAGTAACTGTGGCGGAGGGTATAGATGAGCATCACTTTAATATATCGTCATATTGTATTTTAATTTCGGCATGCCAAAGAAAAAAATTAATTCAGATCTCACCGTGAAAATTTAGGTGAAGTGAGCGTGGAGTGAGCTGTCAATAGTGTCAATCCCTAGCATCAGTTCTCATATCATCTCTACTCGTTTGTCGCAGCGACAAGAGCTATCAATAGAGTACTCGCTCAGCGACGCTCGCTTGGCGGGCAGAATACTCGCTGAGATGAGAGACTCACGTTTGGTACATACGCATACCAGCGAGTAACCGCTTGTCGCCGGCGTACACTCGCTGCTCGTTGCTCGCCAACTCGTTTGTAGTTTCTAACTGTACTCGCTTCTCGCTCATCGTTGGCGGTGGTACAAGAGCCTTACTGTGAAGAATGTGTGAGATTACGTCAGCCGCGGCGACCACATGCCCGAAATCATATTCAAACATTGACGGCATAAAATTATCTATCAAATAAAGCCAGTTTCATGGATATTAACCATATTTTGCTGTGTTTTATTTCAATTTAAAGTCCTCTTAAAAAACACATGATACTATTACGAAGACGTGTGACGACGCCATTATAGTGACAAACAGTGACAACTCTCACTGGATTATTACGAAGACGTGTGAAGACGCCACTATACTGACAAGCAGTGACAACTCTCACTGGCTTATTCTGTGGAATAAGTATTTTCTCTAAAACTGTGTGATTGGGTTAGTTATATACACTTGTCAGTGGTTAAAAGCTGGCAGTGCCTTTGCGGTATTGACAACACCACTCGTTTCTGAAGTGATTTATCAAATCTGTAGGTGAAAGCTAAAGGACCTTTTATAAATTATTCAGTAGAGCTCATTAAAGATGTCTATACCCGAAATTAGATATTAAAATCGACCGTGTATAATAAATAATTAGTGGCTGTAGGACTTTGATCAATACGGGTATACTGAATAAGAATCATTGAAAATACAACAAATGACAAAAAATGGACTTAAGGTCCTTTAGCTTTCACCTACAGAAATGTGGTGTTATAAATATCATCTAGTACTGAATTTTTTTTTTTATTAATTGTTTTTTATTATTTCGCACGTTTTCTCTTAAGACATCTGACATTGGCAGAATTGTCGACATTGGCACCATTGCCATAGAGAAAAATAGAATAGAAAGGTCGTGGTGAATTATGGTGACCAGCGATTATAATCTCTGGTGCTAGCATATATCTTGCATATATAACATTTATGTTCTGTGCTCTGGATAATAATCTATGCTCTGGTGGTGACTCAATGAAAAAGTAAATAAATTAAGCAATATAGCAAAAATAAACATATCTGAATCAATGCAAAATAATAACACCCAAAAATTCTAAGGGAATGTAATGCCGAAGCGATTTTATGAATGGATTCCGTTTGCAATTACAGTCTACGTGTCGTTCAAATTCTTTGAGGCTGTCCTAGAGTTTAGATATGGATCAGCCCATCAATATCATCAGCCAAAACCTAAAATAAAGGGACGGCGTGGAGCTGACGACGACGATTAACCGTATGTAAAATATTATCTCCTATTGTCTCTTGCCTTAAGGTCATAATAACACACATATCAACTCGGAAACGGATCGTAACCGTATCAACTCGAGCCGTTTAGTATTCTTTGTATAAAACTCCCTACTGAAAAGCACAGTCATCGGAATCGTAACGCAAACGATTCACTCGAGACAAGCTCACGCACAGCGGTGTGGCGCGTGGTCAAAGAGAATTAGTATTTCAACACAATCTCAAACTTTTCTTTTAGGCCTATGCGGCCTTCGGGCCTATGGGTTTCCTACTTTTGATGAAAAATTTAAATAAAAATACCGCCCGGGGGCGGGTGGGCCCCCTTATCTCCAAAGTTTACATAGAGAAAAATCTGAAATTATTCTGTGTGATAGAAGTTTATGTAACAGGAAAAATAAAACGATGTCTGTAAATAGCACACTTTTTTATATATGACTAGCAGCGCCCCGCGATTTCACCCGCATAAGTCTCGATCTCATAGGAATATCGGGATGAAAAGAATCCTATGTGTTAATCCAGGTCATATCTGTGTGCCAAATTTCATAAATATCCGTTCAGTAGTTTTTACGTGAAAGAGTAACAAACATCTATCCATCCTCACAAACTTTCGCATTTATAATATTAGTAGGATAGTAAGATAGGAAGTAGGATATGTAGGAAGTAGGATGGTATGGAGCCCTCGGTGCACGAGTCCGATTCGCTCTTGACCGGTTTTTTTTTATTAGTGAGGCTGTTAGTATTAAATTTTGAATTTTTGACAGTTTCTCCATAAAAAAATTGTCAGTCGTCAATTTTATTTCACGGATAAAAGATAATATTTATTACAGTCAAAACTAAAAAGATCGTTTTAGTTAAAAGTCACTTGTCAGTGGTTAAAAGCATAGATACTTATATGCTAAAGGCTGGCAGTGCCTTTGCGGCATTGACAGCACCACTCATTTCTGATATGATTTCTCAAATGTCGTGGTGAACTGTGGTGACCAGCGATTATATCTCTGGTGGTGACTAATGAAAAACTAAAGAAATGTAGCAAAATAAACATGACGTCTGAATACATTCAAAATAATAACACCCAAAAATTCTAAGTCCAAGTAATGGTGAGGTGTATAATGTATGATTGGATCCAGTTTTGTGGTTCATTCTGGTTGTCGTATAAATTCTTTCAGTCTGTCATAGATAAATACGGGTCACACGGACATTACGATCAAGATCTATCCAAGCCTAAGCCACAGGAAATAAAGGATCAAATCGAACATGACGACGATAAACCGTATGTAAAATATCTCCATATTGTCTACTTATTCCAATTTATTTGGGCTCCAAGCAACATGTCTTCTTCTTCTTCCATATATCTATATTAGCCGTCTTTTCGGAAGTCACCCCTTTCGTCTTATGTCATATCTCACTTATACATTCCATCCATCGTTTCTTTGGTCTTCCTCTTCACCATAAACCCTCATCAAACCACTTCCTCGTTATAAGCCCACATTCATACTCAAAACTTTCTTCACGACAAGTCCTCATTCCTCTGCATCACGTTCCCATACCATGACAACTTGATGGTTTAATTTTCATTGATTAACAATTATTTCCCTACTTTAGTAGTTTCAACAGTCGTTCTCTTTGCCGCACTGATGGCCTCAAATATATTGTACTAAATGACACAACTTATTTCACAGATAACGTGCGAGTCTATACACATAATTATATTGTCCGCAACGTGACGTCTTCGAAGAAATGATAAAATAAGCTGTGCCAAGGAAGCTATTCAATCATTGCCTGCAATTGTCAATTTCTTTCTGGTTCTCGTACAATGTATTTTTCAGAGTTTATTTGCTCAATATGGGTCACACGGTAATTAGCAAGCCCAACCATAAAAAGGAAAAGAAAATCAACGAACCTGATGATGATTAAAATTTTCTATGTAAAATAGTGATTGTTACTGATGTAAAAACTTTACATCTCACCGCTTTTTCCAATAATCTGGGGGCAAGGAAGTGCCCCCGCCAAGTCGAGCAAAACAAAGGCGCGGCCGTACCATCCTTTTCTCGAAGCCATTCGACCTATTTTCGACCCCCTGTAAGTTCGTTGTGGAAAAAACTAGAAGCCTAAATTTTCAGTGACCAAGAGGGCATTACATCTATAGATATATTTCCAAGTTACATTAAATTTTAACAAGTAGTTTAATGCAAGTCAAATTTCCTTAATTTTGTCACTGACTCACCGATCATCTAAATTCCAAGGTATTTCTAGCAGACCTACAAGCCCCAAATTTTTAACACAGTTATTGTTGAGCCTATAAAGCAAGGAAAACTGCCATTCCAATTTTTTAGTCTAGGGGCATGGAAGTGCCCCGTCAAGTCGAGCAAAACAAAGGCACGGCCGTATCATCCTTTTCACGTTTATCACTGACTCACTGACTCTCCGATCATCAAAATTCTAAGGTACTTATTGTTTAGCCTATACAGCAAGGAAAAACTCTGACATTACGAATTTTTAGTCCCGCTTTCTAGATATACAAACTGAATAAGTAAGTTTGTAATCCTATATAAATTATATTTAATTACAAAGTTACTTTTACAGTTCTCAATTAGACTTCATTTAAATTGATGAAATAGGTAATTAGCACTTTTAAAAATTTCCACGATACCGCAGATAAACCGCAGAAAAGATAAAAAGGACCTACAAAACCTACAAAAAGACATGAGATCCCAGCAAAAACATAACATGTACAAAAATGCACAAATCACGCAACGCTGTTTTTCTGCCATAAAAAGTTGTGAAATCGAATGTAAATCATATCGGTTAATTCAATACCTACCTATCTATGGGAGCAGCTATCCAACCACTTTGTCATAAATTGATACCCTGTTGGTCAGCTAACAACATTTTATAGTAACCATACCAATATTACATTTCTTTATTTTTTTTTTATAAGTAGAGTGATTTGGCAATTGCACACGGCAATATAATCTACACAACACAAAATCTATCTAATACTAGCGCTTTGAGCTTTTATTTGTTTGAAATTACCTATATGGAGGACTATTTAAATTACCTAGTAGATTATGTTGCTGTGTGCAATACAATAATAATGGGTTTTCTGAAGCAATAACGGATAAACGAAAAAAGGACTGTTCAAACCGAAGCGAATCCCGAGCGGGATGTGGGACGAGACTGCGTGCGTCGAATTCCGAGCGGGATGTGGGATTAGACTGCGTGCGTCGAATTCCGAGAGGGATGTGGGATGAGACTGCGTGCGTCGAATAGTTACGCGACTATTCGCGCCAGTTTGAACACAAGTTAGTTGACACAATCTGCGCGAGTGACTTTCGTCCTGCATTCCGCGCGGGATTCGCGTTAGATTAAACGGTGTTGTTGAATACAACGTGTGGCGAAAATTTGTACCTCACTAAAACCACCCCGGCGGTCAACTTGACCACCGGGGTGGTGGAAGGGACAACGTTGCCTCTCAAAACACCGATCCGAAAGCCCCTCTGTGCAACGCCAATTAGGGCACTCTGGGGTGTTCCCGAAACCCAACTGAGAAAATGTGCAAGGCAGCACGTCATCACTGTGCGCCGTCTTTACCTGAGGTCACTCAGTGGGCAGCCAGAGTACCCACTCTGAGTGACCATGACCCCCCAAATTCCCGCCTGCCTTAAAGGATGCAGGCGGGCTTTCGGCTCCTGCCAACCTACTCTTGTCGTGGCCGCTGCTATCCGAGTGCTCCTTGTCGCGCGGCAATGGGTCGCAGCAGTCGGTCGCATCTGCCGAGCAGCGACCGCTTGAATCCGGACGCTAGGTACCTTAGTAATCATCGAAATATATCCACATATTTACTTTACATTTTCAGCAAAATGCAGTAAAATCTTGTATCATGAATGAGTAAAACCTTGTGTATACTTACAGAATTTTAATTTAATATAAATTATAACTTAATCCAGACATTCATTTAGAATGAAGATATAAAGAAGTTTTTTATAATAAGGCACATGTTGTATTTGGGTTCCGTACCCAAACGGTAAAATGGGACCCTATTACTATGACTCCGCTGTCCGTCTGTCTGCCCGTCTATCACCAGGTTGTATCTCATGAACCGTGATAGTTAGACAGTTCAATCACAGATGATGTATTTCTGTTACAAAAAAAAACAATAAAATTAATATTTAAGGGGGCATGGGATGCAACAAACGTGATTTTTTTTGCCGTTTTTATAGATAATGGTACGGAATTCTTCGTACGCGAGTCCGACTCGTACTTGACCGGTTTTTTTTTTAAAGTTATGTTGGTTGTAACCTTAGACATCCTATCTCAATGGTTGTAACGGAACGCACGGGAGAGGTAAAGTATAGAACCACTTATCTATTGATTTCGTTAGACAGATAGCCTATACCAGTGATTGTTGGACGACATTCAAGGACAGTAGACAGTAAAACAATAGCAATCTGTCTTTTACTGAAAATATGTTATTGGGTTCGGCCATAAACCGTTAACTATAGAGAAACATGTTAAGTTCTCTTTGTCTCTTTTATCAATGTAATATTGTTATTCTAAATAATTAACAATATTGTATGAGTTATATCCGTGTTTCTTATATAGGTAACAATAGTTTAAGGGGTAGTGTCGTGATTTAATTAAAATTGGTACGCATAGTTTAGTTCAAGGGGTAGTGTTGAACTTTGTGAACGAAACCTCAAAAATGTCTATGATGTAAGTGTCATGTTGACTTTGGCACAGTACAAATATCAGACAGTATTTTATCTTCATACAAACTGTCGGCACGCGAGTAATACCTACACGCCTCGAGTTCGGTACACACTCGATAATCAAACAGTCGCGAATGCGCCGCAGTGACGAACGGACGGTTTTGCAAGCAGTAAGCGTGCGATTTGTGATAAATATTCATTGAAATAAGTACAAGTACTTAATTAATATGGCAAAGAGAAATAGTAGACTACTGTTGATTTTGGTTGCTTGAATTGGTCAATAACGCACCCAGAGATAACATTTTTTAAATTACCTGGAAACTCCGAAAGGACAGACTATAAAAAAAAAATTATATACCTACTACGTAAGTAATTTGTTTCTTTTTTTAATATGTATTTCGCTTTTTCCACCGAGTAAAATACCTAGATTATTAAATAAATAAGTAGATAGGGTGAAAAAAGTAACACACGAATGACCTACCTACGCTCGCATAAAAAACTAGTAGGTAGTTTCCTAAGGTAGGCTATCTACTTATGTACTGAGCTACTTACATATATTATAGGGCTAGACGAAATATCGTTATGAAATAATTATGAGAGTAATAGATGGTAGGTAACTACGAATAGTACTAAGCAACTCGAAATAACTACAAAAGAATAGTTATTTCGAGTTGCTCCGTACTGTTGATAATGGGGACGTTAATAAGCTGAGCTGAAAAAAGATTTTATAATTACTCGTCAGCTGTTTCATGCATTTTGGTTAAGTAGGTAGGTGTTAAGTTTGTAAAGATTGTAGTTTGGTAACCTGTGACAACAGCAGTTTATTTTTTAAAATATAAAATATAATATTTACAATCACAAAACTAGAAAAAAACCCAAGCAGGTGATGGTGGTAGGTAGGCACGTAAGATGAAATTAAAACATCGAAGGCGGGCAGCCCTATCGCGTGTTTACGTACCGCGCGGCTGTAGGTAATTATTTTGAGAACAAGGGCCGAGTCACATTACTGTATGATATTTCTACTGTGACTGGTATCCATCATTCAACTACTACGTAGTCTGTGCATCATAAGTTATGTTATAATCTGTGCAAGTATGTGTCCGTATTATATTATTATTTGAATTATTTAAAGTTTATTAAATCCACACCCAAACAAAACCACAGAACACTATGGGTGTTTGGGTGTCAGCGAGAGTTGTCTCGCTAGATTATTCTGTGGAATAAAAGATTGTGCACCGCTAGGAGCAATAGTGTTCTGTGAGATTGTGTTAGTTAAAGACATTTGTCACTGATTAAAAGCTGGCAGTGCATTTGCGGCATTGACAGCACCACTCATTTCTGATATATGTCGTGGTGAACTCTGGTGACTCGCGATTATATCTCTGGTGGTGACTAATGAAAAACTAAAGAAATGTAGCAAAATAAACATAACGTCTGAATACATTCAAAATAATAACACCCAAAAGTTCTAAGTGAAAGTAATGGCGAGGAATTTATTTTATGATTGCTTCCAGTTTGCTTATTCATTCTGGTTTTCGTATAAATTCTTTCAGTCTGCCATCGATAGATACGGGTCACACGGCCATTACGACCAAGATCTGTCCAAGCCTAAGCCACAGGAAATAAAGGAACAAATCCAACATGACGACGATAAAGCGTATGTAAAATATCTCATATTGCCTACTTGTTCCAATTTATTTGGGCTCCACGCAGCATGTCTTCTTCTTCCATATTATTAGCCATCTTTTAGGAAGTCACCCCTTTCGTCTTGTATCAGCTCTTACTTACACATTCCATGCATCGTTGCTTTGATCTTCCTCTTCACCATAAACCCTCATCAAACCACTTCCTCGTTTTAAACCCACATTCATACTCAAAACTTTCTTCACGACAAGTTCCTCATTCCTTTTCATCACATGCCCATACTTGATTTGTCAGTCATATCTATTACAGTCAAAACTAAAAAGATCGTTTTAGTTAAAAGACACTTGTCAGTGGTTAAAAGCATAGATTATACACTTATATGTTAAAAGCTGGCAGTGCATTTATTTGCGGCATTGACAGTACCACTCATTTCTGATATGATTTCTCAAATGTCGTGGTGAACTGTGGGGACCAGCGATTATATCTCTGGTGGTGACTAATGAAAATCTAAAGAAATGTAGCAAAATAAACATGACGTCTGAAAACATTCAAAATAATAACACCCAAAAATTCTAAGTCAAAGTAATGGCGAGGACTTATTATTTTAGTGATTGGTTCCAGTTTACAATTGCATTCTGGTTCTCGTATAAATTCTTTCAGGCTGCCATAGAGAGATATGGGTCACACGGTCATTACGATAAATATCAGCCTAAGCCACAGGAAATAAGGACACAATCCGAACCTGACGATGATTAACCGTAAGTAAAAATCTCTATATGATCTCCTTATTCCAATTTATTTGAGCTACACGCAGCATGTCTTCTTTTTTCATATATCTCTATTAGCCGTCTTTTCGGAAGTCACCCCATTCGTCTCGTATCATATCTTACACATTCCATCCATCGTTTCTTTGATCTTCCCCTTCACCATAAACCCTCATCAAACCACTTCCTCGTTATAAACCCACATTCATACTCAAAACTTTCTTCACGACAAGTCCTCATTCCTCTGCATCACATGCTCATACCATGACAACTAGATGGTTTAATTTTCATTGATTAACAATTATTTCCCACAAATGTTGGTACTTTAGTAGTTTCAACAGTCGTTCTCTTTGCCACACTGATGGCCACAAATATATTGTACTAAATGACACAACTTATTTCACAGATAACGTGCGAGTCTATACAAATAATTGTTGTCCGCAACGTGACGTCTTCGAAGAAATGAATAACACGCTGTGTCAAGGAAGCCTATACACATAATTATACTGTCCGTTGTAAACAGCCAGTCTAGCTTTTTTTTGTAATTGTTTAGGTAATTAAAATTATTAAATAGTAATTGAAAATCGTCGATTAAATGAAAAACATCTTCAGAATGATTTCAAATTATAATTTAGTGTTCAGTATTCAAACAATCATACCTGATTATTATATCATATTTGAACTGAGTAGGTATACACGTTTTCTGAAGCAATAACGGATAAACGAAAAAAGGACTGTTCAAACCGAAGGGAATCCCGAGCGGGATGTGGGACACGACTGCGTGCGTCGAACGTGACTATTGGCGCCAGTTTGAACACTTCCATACAAGTCAGTTGACACCATCTGCGCGAGCGACTTTCGTCCTGCATTCCGCGCGGGATTCGCGTCAGTTTGAACACTTCCATACAAGTCAGTGGACACAATCTGCGCGAGCGACTTTCGTCCTGCATTCCGCGCGGTATTCGCGCCAGTTTGAACACTTCCATACAAGTCAGTTGACACCATCTGCGCGAGCGACTTTCGTCCTGCATTCCGCGCGGGATTCGCGTCAGTTTGAACACTTCCATACAAGTCAGTGGACACAATCTGCGCGAGCGACTTTCGTCCTGCATTCCGCGCGGTATTCGCGCCAGTTTGAACACTTTTATACAAGTCAGTTGACACAATCTGCGCGAGCGACTTTCGTCCTGCATTCCGCGCGGGATTCGCGACACTTTGAACACTTCCATACAAGTCAGTTGACACAATCTGCGCGAGCGACTTTCGTCCTGCATTCCGCGCGAAACTCGCGTCTGTTTGAACACTTCCATACAAGTCAGTTGACACAATCTGCGCAAGTGACTTTCGTCCTGCATTCCGCGCGGGATTCGCGTCAGTTTGAACACTTCCATACAAGTCAGTTGACACAATCTGCGCGAGCGACTTTCGTCTTGCATTCCGCGCGGGATTCGCGTCAGTTTGAACCATGTTTGAACGGAGTAGTTCAAGTAAGAATACAGGGTGTCTCAGAAAGGTGTGGCGAAAATTAAGGATGTGGTACAGACCATCAAACTGAACAACTTTCTCCATGGGACCAACATCGTAATCGCGAAAATATTATCAGTCGTCCCATACATTTGGGTCGAGTAGGTATTGAAGTATTGTATGGGACAACAAATGTTTTTCACGAAATATTTTAGAGGGTCTCTTCATTATTACATAATAAACTTATCTGCATAATCTCGACAAAGCGACGTCTATTTTTGTGTGAATGGACAAAAGAAAATCTAATCTATTCGAGAAAGGACGCAAAACAAATCCAGCTCGCTTCGCTCGCTCTTGCATCCTACGTCCTTTTAATTCCTAATACACTTTTCTGCATTTATGTCGACAAAGTTAATTCTATTTCTGTTTGAATGGACAAAAGTAAACAGCCTATCCGAGACGGAATGAAAAATTTTTTGAGATCGCTTCGCTCGCTCGTATAGTTGTCGCACGGACCCGCTAGCGAATCCCCTGTTAAAGTTGCGGTTTAATAAAATTAATTATTATTTTAAAATAAAAATGCACAAACCTCATTTCAATATTTTTTTTTTTCAATTGCTCAGATTTTCATATATATTTTTCTGGAATTTCCTGTAGGCTCATAAGGCTCTCAAAAAATGACCATATCACGACTATAGGTAATCCTAGATATTCTCTTAGTAGGTAAATGTGGCGCTGAAGCTCAACTACTTAAAAATAATAAATAATTCTGCCAGCGCAAGGTGAGGGACGTATGTATAATATAGAAGGACTGGTTTCAAGATCTGGTCCTGTATTCAGACGTAACAAAGAGGCGTTTTCGTATTAAACATATCTTTATCGTTTTTAGGGTATCGTACCAAAATGGTAAAAAGGAACCCTTATGGTGCGACTCAGTCTGTCTGTCACAGCTGGATATCGAACCACTAATGCTATCAACTTGAAATTTGGAATAGTTTTAGATCACGGTATTTTGCAAATAAGAAAGAATTTTTTTTTACAACAGGGTCCGAAAGGGAGTCTTAAAAATTCGAAGTAGGGCTACTAGGGCATGTGGGGTATCATTATGAAAGAGCGCTGTTTGCACATTCTCAAACATTTTTTTGTTTTTTTTTTTAGGCCGCATAGTTTTCGACTTTTGATGAAAAATGTATATATCCATCCTCTTGATGCACATGAAAACCTCAATAAAATCCGTTAGTAGTTTTTGAGATCATCGCGAACATACAGATAGACATACGCAGCGGGGGGACTTTGTTTTATAATATTGTATGTAGTGATTTGTGAAAAAGCTAGAAATAATTGAATGGTGATGATTATCTTCTTTATGTATATAATTCGTACGTCCGTATGTCACTGAACTCCTCCTAAACGGCTGGATTGATTTGACGAATTTTTTTGTGTGTGTTTGCGTCATTGGATGGTTTAAATTCACAATTGGACACGGTAGGTGGCGATGCGATCGAGTTCTAGGAAACAGAACAAAGTCTCTCAGGTCAGTAAAAATATACCTAGTGTTTTGTGGCGCAAAACGATTCGTGCCTGTCACAGCACCTGTTATTAGTATCATCCCTTTTACCCTCATGTTGGGGTAAGCTCAGCGCTGGGAAGAGACCATACTACCGACTTAGACAATATTTATGAATGCTGTCAACATTGTGTTCTGCGAAGGTTCTGTGACGTTTAATCCTGCCCCAAATAGTGTTGTCAGCATTAAATAATATTGCCAAATTAGCCGGGAATTAGATTCGTACGGTCTTATCCCAGCGACGAACTTATCCCAACATACTGTAGTTTATTTTGCCTTTGATTTTAGATTTTTTTTTTTAATGTGGAAATTTTAAATTTCTTACTGTTCGCTAATTATTAGAAAAAAATACATTGTGACGGGAATTTCCTCAAAATTATTTTAAGTTATTTCAACATATTTATTTTGCTATATTTTGTATGATAGTTGAAAAAAGTGTGCAAACCACGTACAAGTAGACTATTTAATGACGTTGTTGATACTTTTTATTGTTCAAAATAAACAGTATAGTTTCTTGTAAATCGATGGTTTTAAATGAAACTCGAACGTGATTTTGCCGGAAATTGGTTGGGAATATTGGTGATTTGAAATTATACAAATTATTTTAAAATCCCTCCAAGTCACATGTAGGAATAACAACTCGTCTCTTGAAATCGAATATTTTGTAGGGTTCCGTACCTCAAAAGGAAAAAAAAACGAAACCTTTATAGGATCACTCGTGTGTCTGTCTGTTTGTCCGTCTGTCACTGCCAATTTGCTCCGAACCTAATGGACCGATTAAGTTGAAATTTGGTACACGTATGAATTTCTGTGACCCAAACATGGACGTGTAACGTCAAAATGAATTGTGAATACAGACAGGGGTCAATTTTGGAGGCAAATAAGATAATAAAAAAAAATAAAGTTGTGCAAACTATATCGTGAGACATATCAAATGAAAGAACTTACCTTCAGGATCTCAAATATATTTCTTATATAATTTTAAAATAAACTATTTTAAAGTTATTTAAAGAAATAGACGAAAAAAATCAAAATTAAATTCCTGTGTTTATCAGTGGAAACTTGTAAATGGCCTTCAGATACGTATTGTTTAAGGACATTGTGTACGTTAGCTGTAAGTTTCCTGAATAAAATAAAATAAAATAAAATAAACCATTCCATATCTCCGAAATTACTGAGCCAAAATTAAAAAAAAAAATAATAATATAGAAAATGGTTCTATACCTTTAGATTACAGGAAAACTTATAAGAAGTATATGGTCTTAAAACAACATGGTAAATCTCTCAATATTGTGCATACAAACTTATATTTGCAGTTGGAATGTATCGGAGAACATGTTTTTCAACTACAATGTTAATTTTGTTCTTGGAAATCATCCCAACTACGGAACCCTTCATTGAGCGTGGTCCGACACGCACTTGGCCGTTTTTTTTTATCATTTTTCCCTTTCTCGCAAAAAGTGAACAAAAATGTCCAAAATGGGTCCATTTTGGTCGTCTTGTTACACGCCCTCACCATAATAAATAATAGAAAATAAAGAATTTTAGAGAGGTAAAATTTGTTTGTAAGTTTGTATGTGGGGATAATCTTAGGTACTACTGATCCATAACCGAAAATTCTTTCAGTAATGGGAATCTACAGTATTGCCGAATGTCATAGGATATATTTTACGTTAAAACAAGCAAAATCACGCGGAAGAAGTGGTTTTGGCTCCTCTCGCCCCTTGGATCTTGCCCCTAATTGCCTATCTACTCACCCCCTTCAATATTAACGGGTCCGCCATCTAACGTTTTTTTTTTCCACCTAGTACTTATTTCATGAATGGTAACACTTAGCTCATGTCTGATTTGACAGATAATTAGTTCTATCCTTCCGCTGAACGAATATGGTTGTGTATACGCTTTTCGCTTCGCTAAGTGGGCCTGCGATCGACTTACAGAAGATGCCGATTTTGCCAAAAAAAAATCATCTTTTCAGATGAAGCTCATTTTGATCTTGGCGGGTATGTAAACAAGCAAATTTGTCGCATTTGGGGCATTTGGGGCACAGAAAACCCGCACGCATACATTGAAAAGCCGACGCACCCAAAACGAGTCACTGTTTGGTGCGGATTTTGGTCCAGAGGCATAATTGGGCCATTTTTTTTTTTCGAAAATGAGCAAGGAGTGGCCGTTACAGTCAATAGCGATCGTTATCGGGCCATGTTGAACGAATTTTTGTTCACAAAAATTGAAGAGGAGGATATTGGCAACATTTGGTTTCAACAGGACGGCGCTACATGCCACACAGCCGAAGCTACACTCGATGTTTTGCGCCCTGTTTTTGAAGATCGCATTATCAGCCGCAGAGCTGATGTCGTTTGGCCACCTCGGAGCTGCGATTTGACACCGTTGGACTATTATTTGTGGGGTGCCGTCAAAGATACGTGTTACGCCGACAAGCCAGAGACAATTGACGCTTTAACACATTCGGTGCGGCAGACACACATGCGCGTTTTCATAACTTTCTTCGAGTGCGGCGCGGCGCACATGTGTGTTCGTTGTGCATCTCTATTGTTTTGAAAACATCGTAAAAAAAAGGGTCGGTAAGGGTGTAGCATAAAGAAGCGTTTGCATAAAGAATTCAGCAGAGAATGTGTTAAAGGACAATATTCGTGAAGCCATTGGTGAAATAAAGCTGCACACAATCAAACATAATGTACTTAAAAATTGGACCGATCGTGTAGGCTACTGCATGGCCAGCCGAGGCAGCCATTTGAATGAAATTATTTTTCATTATTAACCGGAAGGATTGTACTTTCAAATAAAAAAAGAAATTTGAGAAAATATTCAGTAGTTTTTTTTATAGCATTTTCAAAAAAAAAAGTTATCTGGCGGACCCTTCAGATACCCCAATTAATGGCCGCCGATTTTTAGTAAGTTAAAAGTACTGTCAGCACTAGTTTTTAAATACCATTTAAATAAAGATTTTTTTGCTTAAAAGTTCAATACCTACTAGTCTGTTCTTGGGATATAATTTTATTGTAATATTGAGGAGCACATCAATCTTTTGTTAATAATCAGAGTTTATTAGTTTTTATTATTAAGAAAAAAAAAGATTACATATCTAGGATTCGCGGGCAGAAGCTGTTAGAGAAATAGAGAATAATTTGCGGAGGACAAGGACAACTTGACGTCAAAGACAACTGAAGACAATAAACACCGAAAATAATAAACCACAGAGTACCAGGAGTACTATACTGCCGTCATAAGGAAAAAAGACGTATCTGAATTTTCTTTCCAAACAGATTTATTTACATATTCGGAATCGCATCTATCAGTATTTTTAAATTGGCGAAAACCTAATAATTCTTACTATTAAAAGACGCATCTGCCCTTGTATCGTATAGTTTAAACAAGGACAAACTATTGTTTTTCTCCATTTCATTATTTCTGTAGATACGCCCTTTTTCCTTACGGGGCGGCAGTATAGTGATAGGTACCAAAGAGTATAATAATATGGGAGATAGGTACCTCCCTATTTCTTATTGTACTCTAGGGTATATATGTTCTGTACACTTGAGTACTTTTTGGTTCTGTACTCTTGACATCTTAGAAGAAATGCAAAGAAATGGAAATCGCCGAGTCTAAAATTATGTGATAAAAGAATAAAAGATTCAAAATTATCGTGATGATGCCTAAGAGGACACTCTTACATGATGCGTTCTTGTTTTCAATATCTTTCATCGTCTCGTACAAATTCATGGAGAGTCTTATAAAAAGACATCGGTGCTGCGCTCACGATCGGACTCAGACGGAGATTCCTACCCACCTAGATTATTACAACACTGCCCCACGAGCTAAACAAAGAAGGGACGAACATCTTCGTCGTAAATTCGATGAGTAAATGTATGTAAATTTTTTGTTACAATTAATGACAGACTTTTATCAGGGATGCAATTTAGAACTTACTGCTAGCTACAGCAAAATTTATCTGATATTTAAATCAAAGGTTTAGGGCGGCTGCACTATCCGCACGAGTAAACCATTAGTACGTAAGAGAATATTATTTAAATAAAAATATCTGGAAATAAAATATGATGTTGATAATGATCGATAACACAAGAGAGAGTATTCAGTAGTATTAAATCTAGAAATTAGTGGCTTATCAAAGTGGTACAGTTTCGGCCTACGAAAAATAGAGCCATTGATTCTCTTTCACATTTATAACTTGCCCAATACGTACTCGTCTTTACACAATGGTAAAGTAGGTAACTTTAACATTTAGGACTTACACTTACAGGGTGCCCCTAATATAATTCGTACGTCTGACTGAACTCCTCCTAAACGGCTGGATTGATTTGATGAATTTTTTTGTGTGTGTTTGATTGGGTCACTGGATGGTTTAAATTCCCCACGGTAACGGATAACCTCCTAATAGGTCATTGTACTCATCATTATGAACAACTTTTACAATTGGGGCCAAAACTGAAATCGCGAAAAAAAAATGTTGCTCCCTAAATTTTGACGACTTATGGGAACATAAATGTAGCGAACAGTTGGTTTTATTCGCGATTACCGGTTTGGTCCCGTAGTAAAAGTTGTTCATAATGATGAGTACAATGACCCTTTAAGAGATTATCCATTAATTACAGGACACTGTAGGTACCAGCCATGTTTAGCTTAGGTGTGTCATTGTCCTCTTAATTTATTATTTCTTGGTATGAAATGCATGCATTGGTCACTCAGTCAAGACGGCTGTTTCTCTTAGTGGCGGTGGCAGCTGCTTGGTTGCGTGCTACGATTACAATGAACAATATATTTGTACACAGTAGGGTTACTAGGTATCCAGGACCTGCAGTCTCGACCGTAGATAGCGATCGCTATACGACCAAATTCGATCGCAAAGTCCTAGTAGACCCCTCTAGGACAAGACCACTAGACACTAGACGGTCAAAATTGCATGACAAACACGAAAAAATCACATGCTTGTCTAGCAATTTTGACTGTCTAGGTACCCCACTAGGACTTTGCGACCGAATTCGGTCGTAAAGCGATCGCTATCTATGTCGAGACTGCAAGCCCAGGTAGTTTTAATTTATTACTACAACATACCTTTTTTCGTCTCTTTCTCCCAGGATATGTGTTCAAAGGCTGCGGTGGCGGAGGAATATGATAGAAATAAGGTGGCGTGTAAAGCATATCGTCCATCCCAGACGTGATAGGCGTCCCTCGTGATGGAACCATAGACCGCACTGTGCCATACAAACTCCTGTTGCGTCCCTGGTTCCCGTACATATTCATCTTCACACCGAATTCACACTGGCTCCACAGTTTTCTACCTGTGCACGTTCACGTTCAAAAAGTCTCATAAAATACGCGCGAAAATGAAACAGATAATCGCGAACACCGCGTAGAATGCAAAACTCAGTTTATATAAGTACAACTTATTTTTATTTAAAAAAAAAATAAGCTACCGGAGTATTGTTTTTTTTTTTATAGTTTGTAACGAGGTTTTCTAATAGATAAATATTTTTAGAAATATTAAGATCTTTAGTTCCCCGTTTTTGGACGATTAATTAAATGTTGTTGAATGAACGCGAGCGACCGGTGTTATTATCACAGTACCAAATGCGTGTTTCGTTAGAGAATGTAGAGTTCCATCATGAACACATTACATCTAATTATCATAGTTTATCTGCTTTTTCCAATAGGCTACGTGGAGCGCGACGTATCGACATAGTGATGTTTGAAAATGAACAAAAAATGCGTAGGTACACGCAGATTCGCGCGCCGATCCACATCGGTAGGTTTAAAAAGTCTTGTCATAATTATATTTGTATTAATATCAATTATTTTTTTGTATGTTATTACGTCGTTTGAGATGTATTTTTTTACGTAAAAGTTTGTCACTATTCCTATACATCCTATACTATTAAATGAGCAATATTTGTATATACATACATGTATATTATACTAGTTGACCCGTCAGACGTAGTCTTGTGAAAATTTCAATTTCGATTTTTTGGCACTCCAGTAATCAGGCAAACAAAGCAAAAAAAAAAAAAAAATTCAAATTTAAAATCAGTCGAGCCATTTTCGAGTTTTTGCGAGACTAATGCACGGCAATTGATTCTTATGTATATAGATATATATTATTATTGTAATCACGTTCTAGAAAACGGCTCCAACGATTTCGATGAATGTTGCAATATAGAGGTTTACGGGGGCGCAAAATCGATCTCCCTAGGTCTCATTTCTGAAAAAAAAAAAATCGTTTTCTCTATTTTAATTTTCACCCGAGCAGAGCTCGTTAGACCACAAAGTAAATAACGCAATGAATGTTGTTGAACTGTCAAAACGAAACCGATTTCGATTGATAGTGTGTTACGCAAATAAATAGGGTGCTGGTACTTGTAATTAATTAAGATTCAGACAAAGCTCATTTACACACTTCAAATAAGGTACCTAATAGGCATAATTTCTTCCTCTTGAGCCTATGGCAAGAAGCCAATAATGTACCTACCTAAAAGTAATTGGTCAGTTCTTTGCGTAGGTACATAGGTAGGTGTAATCTTGCAATTTGTAGGATCACCGCTTCGCATAGGTACCTAGAGTACTTATTTAATTCATCATGAGTGTAAGTTCTAGGTACACCAACAGTGGCTACTCAATGTGTCCTAAAAAGTTTATTACACCTTATTTAAATTTGCAAATGCAAATGAAAAACTGATTAAGTAAGTACCTACCTTCTTACTTCATTTTTATGGTTAAATTAAAGTAATTAAATTAAAAAAATTGCGCTGTAAACTGTAGTGTGGCAATATACAATGAGTCGGTCCAAAAAAGTGGTTAAAGCTATGAAGTAACGTCAGTGTTTAATATTAATTCTAGTTAGATTTCGGGACATCAGGGCTGGCCTATTTTAAGCCCAAAGAATCAGCATTGCCATCCAACGTGGCAATAATAATAATAATAATAAAATCATTTAATTCGAGTATCATTGGCTCATAATAGAAATAATACACTCACACAGTCACATTACATACACACACTACAAATTTACAATGCTGCCAGCCTTTTGGGCACTTTCCCCATTGATAGCGATCCAGACGAATATTTATTTTTTCATGCCCAATGAGCTCTTACCGTTTTTATTAGTACATTTTTATCAGTACACAATATATAAATTATTATTAGCTTGTATGTTGTAATTAAGCTGTAGGTTGTATTTTATTAATAAGGTATAAGTTGTAATATAGGTATGTATATACTAAATTCTAGCTAGTAGAATCATAAACACGAATAAAATGACTGATTCATAAATACATAACAATTCTCACATTATACTTCACAAGCTTTCAAAAACTTTTGAATGATACCTGCCATCTAGTGGATAAAACCGAGAGCACCACACAACTGAAACCTCCAACACAACAACGCTTGTCTCGATTACGAATCATAAGCCAAGCAAGTATTTAGTTGGTTCTACCTGCGATTACTAGATGGCGTTGCGTTGCGCGGCAAGTCCACCACAGAGACAAGTCAACCTTGTCAACCTTTTGGTTAACCAACTTGATTGACTGTGGCGTGACACTTCATATCCAAAAACGTTTCGTCAAAAATGGCGGATCAAAGAAAGTAACATACAAATAAAATTATTAAAATGTAAATCCTTTCTGCTACCACGACTCCGGTCCAGAAATAATTTAAAGTAACAGCATAAAAATGGCAGCTAGAAAGGTGGCTAGGGCGTTTTTCGGTTTAATTTTCGATACGGTACACTGTGCTGGTATCACTGGCAGGGACAATGGATTTGGAAACAATTACGTTTGGGCGGGATCGTTAGAATCGGGACTACAGATAGCCACTCACCATAGAAAGCCTCTCATGGTGATAATTCACAAGTCATGGTGCACCGCCTGCAGAAACTTGAAGCCGAAATTCGCCAACTCTCCAGAAATACAGACGCTGAGCAAACACTTTGTTATGGTCAATCTGGTTGATGAAGATGAGCCGAAGAATACTGTTTTTGCGCCGGACGGAACATACATACCGAGGTACAAGTTTAAAATGCTTGTGAAACTTCGGTCTAGGATTTGTTTATGCTGGTCCAGTAATAAAAAACTGTTTTATTTACTAAACCTTGTAGGTGTAGGCTATGTGTATATGTCTTGTTACTTAGCTTGTTGAATCAATAACGCGGGTGCCGTCTACTAATTAATTAGAACATTAGCATCTAAGCTGTTTCTTACTCATTTTCTATAATTGGTCATTACAGGGATCTATCTGAGTCTCTATTGAACGGTAGCCTTTCACTAGCTGATAATAAATTAAGATTATGAAAATTATCGCAATCTGGATAAATTATGCTAGGTATTACTTAATCTAAATTCAAATATATCTATATTATACAAAAGTACTTCTTTGACAACATTCATTGATAAGAACGCTAATAGAAAACTTATTATGTTTATTACTTATTAATTGACTGTACTAGCAGTATGATTTTCTAAAATTATGCGACAATACTCAGTCCTTTGCCCTCCACGTTCAGTCCAGGCTCATTCTGTCTTTTATCTGCTATAAGTAGGTTACATTATACCTTCCGCAATAAAGGTCGTTGACGCCTTCTACCAACGTATTCCAATATTTCAAAAAGATACAAAAAATGTAAAGGCAGTGTCGCTAACACGATCAAAACAAACGTATCGCGGTAAGAGGCGTCCTTGTCGCGAGCACGTGGCATGTTTTTCTTTTTGTTTGCATTTTTTTTTATTTAAGTTTTGAGACTAGTACAAGTGGGGTTAATGAGTTTTATTGCACCCTTGTCTGTCGTAAGATCTTATCAAGGAAGGAACAAAATAACAGATGGATGGATCGCAAGAAAGGTGACAGTTATGGTTATGTAGGAAGTGAACACTGAGATTACGGCTAATAGAGATGTACGGCAGAAAACTAGCGACGTGCCAAATAATTTGGGTTGAAGTGTTCGATTGTAGAGCCCTAAATCCAACAGTTGACTGCTATATTGATGATGAAGAAGGGCGGAGGGATAATGAAGCATTACCTAAATAATGTATTTCGTATTTCTTTCCCCAGAATCCTATTCATATCACCAAATGGCTTGGTGGACACCGACATTGTGAATGAGGATGGCAGTTCTCAACATAAGTACTTCTATAGTAAACCTGAACAAATTGCCAAGTCTATGAAAAAAGTGCTAGACAAATACAAAGAGGAACAATTTGACGTATGAAGAGTTTATTACTAGAAGATCTTACCGATGTAGACGCAAATAACGATACAAAAAATTGCTACTATCATAATGTAAAATTTTATTTTAAATTTATCTGTGTAAATTAGAGAATTGACAAATTTTATTGGTTCCAGGGTCAAAAAACCTAAAAAAAAAGACAAATAATCCTAAAAAATTACTCTGGCAAACTGTGATATAGATCAGTCTGTGTGATGTTAAGATCAGTCTGTAACTCTGTATTATTTCTGTATCAGTAAAATGACTGAAACCGCTTATTTAATATTTCAATTTACTTAAAAAAAAAACCAATCATAGATATAAAATTTACGTCGGTCCTCTATTCAAAAGCTCTGAGCTTTGGAAGTCACTCATACATTACAGCCTCTAAGAGTGATATTGCTTCACTGAGTATATCTAGTTCACCACGGGCCATAGGCCTGCTATCAACCTTGCTTGCTCTCTTGGACATTCTTTATCAAAGTATGAGCCTTTCGCTTTCATAACTTGCGTTAAAGAAAAGTTTTGCTCATCTAAGGAACGTTAGCCTTATAGAGGTATGAGGAACAGGGTCTGAATGGTTCTCACCCCCATAGAAAAGGAGGATCCTCCGACCAGACGGGTGTTGTGTCTGGTGGGCTACTTCCCCATGGTTGTGGTCGGGATTCTATATATGCTAATCGCGCGGATAACCCTCCTTGTGCTATGCAGGATTTGCGTTATGTCAGGTATGATACGTAGCTCTCATGTGGCGTTGAAGATGCCGCCACAATCTGCACCATTATCCAGTTTAAATAAATTAAGAGGACTTACATCTTCGACGACGGGCTCGACGTACATTTCCACGGTATTGTTTAGGGGCGGCAGCGGCATCGGCATGGGTGACGCCGCCGCCGAGGACCTTCGAGATATGCTGTTGCAGGAGCATTGCGAGACGGACCGACGGGAACGGGGAGATTCTCTGTGGACAATGGAAACATTCTATTTATAGCTTTTTTTATTTTTACGCCTCTCCCACAAACACTGACCTCTTTTCATTTGCATGCTATACCTGGGAAGCTGCTAAAGGAAGTCTTTGGGGGAACATGTAAAAGTAGCTGTCATTCACAGTCAAAGTGAACAATGTCTCCACGACAGCGCGCCGGTTTGGTGGGTTCGAAGAAAGCTCGGGGCTGCTGGAACCACCCACAGCAATAGTATGTGAGATGCTTTGCAAATCCAATAGGTTAATGTTATTTTCACATCTAAGCGTTTATTCAATGTTAGGTTCTTCCAAATTGGTATACGGCGAAGGCCTTATTATGTACTGTTACGTTTACACACTTTATACGATTCAATTTGGTCGCTCCACCCAAAGCACGTCGTTTAGACGTGATGATGGCAGGTCGAGCAGAGCCCTTACTGAATGGATGCCGAAACTAAACAAGCTTTGTCCGGGTGGTGGACTTGCCATAAGTTCCGCTGTTCAACATAGCTTCATTTACATCTGTAATTTATATGGTGTACGTTATAGAGTATTCTATCGATGTATCTTCCTTCTACAATACGGATGTATGCACCATAATCGGTCAAGTTTATTTACAAGCCAGACTCAGTTTTTTAAGGGTTCAGCAGACAGGCGCGACGCGACGGCGACGGTGTGACACGACTCCTGTAGAACAATTTCCATGAAGTTTTCATAGAAATTGTTTCACCAGCGTCGCGTCGCGCTTGACTGCGGTAGCCTTTACTGTATGTGCTTGTTGTGCATGCTAGTCAGGTACAAATTACGGTAAACAGCAAGCAGTCCAAGCTTAACATTGGAATTGTGTTAACTTTAGTTGGAACTCGCACTCACGTACAGTGATAACAATTCATCAGTAAGAATCGTGTTAAGGCCTGTGTTGACGAACGATTGCTAATCTTGGGCAATACCTTCTTGCTCCTAACCGCAGAATAAATGTATGATATGGACAAGCTTTTATTTTGCCCCACTAATGAGCAAAATTCTTCCACAACCTTCCTCACTTATACCACCTTGTAAACCTTCGTTCCCATTCCCCATTATAGGACATTCCTACAATATTTGTCTTTCCCAACATGTTGCCTTTTCTGGGGAACCTGTTATGAATGTTTACAAGTTATACGGTCAGCTTTCCTTTTCCCGCATGGGCGACGTTGCCCGTCTTCTTCCCACAGGTGTTGACTCTGGCCTATACCATATTGTCTTGCTGTATTCCGTCAGTGAGACAACTGACGCTAAGGATATGGCCAGTATATATTTGCCGATATAGCGTACTCGTAAACCAAAAAAATCCCGATGAACACTGCTAGTAGCAAATGTAACAATGTAAAAGCTGATTGCATCCATACATATTTTTAGACTTTTAGACACTCCGCAGCTATCTCCTCTATTCAGGCCATTCAAAGTTCTAGTTGTAACAGTTCTCGATTAACATGCATACATTCAACAAAGCTTTGGAATTAATTAATACATTTGTAAACACACAGACATACGTGGCCATTTGTTATTGACAGAATATTAATTACAATAAAATTTTAATAAGCTAGTGGTCAACGACCGTGTGGGAACTGGGGCACGGAAAACAACTGATGGTAAGGACATAATCCATTTTGGTCCAATTGTCGAAGCCAACAAGTTGTAGGACCTTTGCTCTTGGTTTTATTTGAGTTCAAAAATTTACTTTTTTTGTTAAATGAAAAAAACCACGTTTTTGGTATTTTTGTTAGGTGTAAAATATAACAAAAATATGCGTATATTCTATCTATAATATAGGTGTAAACCTTCGTGAAATAATACATATTTTTGTAATTACATACACACACTCATACTAATAAAATTAAAATACTGGCGTATATTTCATTCTAACTCTTTAATGATTTATAAAAACGTTAACAATTTATTTAATATGGTGTACAATAATTGTACCTTACTCAACTGTCACAACAATCGTTATCATCATCATCATCATCATTTCAGTGGAAAGACGTCCACTGCTGGACATAGGCCTCTCCCAAGCCCCGCCACTTCAACCGGTTCTGTGCTTCTCGCATACAGCGGATTCCTGAGGCCTTCACCAGGTGTGGTTCCGTGTGAAGGCCGTCCAACGCTACGTTTTTCGGTCACCACTCCAGAATGTTTCGGCCACATCGGACATGTGTTCTGCGAGCAATGTGCGGGCAGGGCACATTGCTCGCCACTGCAACTGAAGATTGGCAATTCTTCGGGCTATGTCGGTTACCTTGGTTGTCCCACGGATCTCTTCTTTTCTGGTTTGATCACGTAGGGAAACTCTAAGCATAGCCTCTCTATTGCCCTTTGGGTGACTTTAAGCTCTCTTGTGACCCATTGTGCACGTTTCAGTGCCATAGATCATCACTGGCAACACTCACTGCTCAAAGAATTTCGTCTTGAGACACTGTGGTATATGAGAAGATAGTACGTAGCTTCCCAAACGCTGACCAGCAGAGTCGGAATCGACGATTGACCTCTTTCTCGAAGTTAAACCTACCTAATTAGACAGTTTGGACTAGGTAAACATAATCGTTCATAACTTCTAAGTGTGGCTGTAGTCTCCTATCTTCATGAGGGTGTACATAGGCATTTGATATGAACTTCGTTTTGTCCATGTTCATTTTAAGACCCACTCTTTCGGAAGCTCTACTGAGGTCATCGAGCATTGTACTGAGGCTCCTCCACAGGAGACTACCATATCGTAATTTCCATGACTACTATATCGTCGGCAAACGGCAGGTGAGTGATGTACTCGCCATTGATGTTGATTCCAACCCCTTTCCAGTCCAGAACCTTGAGGAAGACATCCTCCAGTGTAGCGGTGAAAAGTTTCGGAGAGATAACGTCTCCCTGTCTCACCTCTCGCTGCAGAAGGATAGGTTTCGAGGTCTGGTCCTGGAGTTGTACTAAAATAGTAGCGTTTTCATACAAACACTTTCCAAGTCTCGATCGAATCGAAGGCTTTCTCTTGATATCCTTTGTTATTGTTGGATACCTACATATGTACATGAATGCCATATCTACAGTTCAAAGGCCTGCCCTGCTGAACAAAAGCATATGGAAGCATGAATGCTTGCTTATGGTTGCTTGGAGCCTTGGAGCCATGAATGAGGCATATATCAACATTTCCTGTGTTAGCATATCTTCATTATTCCATTCAATTAGCCTCTCTTATGATTATTACGACTACTGTAATAATAATACTAGTGCACCAGGGCCTGCAATGTCGACATAGATAGCGATCGCTTTACGACCCAATTCGGTTACAAAGTCCTAGTGCGGTACCTAGACGGTCAAAATTGCTTGACAAGCATGTGATTTTTTCGTGTCTGTAATGCAATTTTGACCGATACTGCAGCCCCAGTTCGTCTATTACTGCTCCCACAGCACGAGATGAGCAGTCCTATTCGTTAGCCCTTACTCCAAGATAGATATGACAAAAACCGATAATTTTAAATGTTACCATGGGATTGGAAGTTTAACCAGTATATAATAGATATTTTCAACTCAGTCAAGAAGCAACTTATGCTGAAATTGTCCATGAAGGAAACACAAAAATGACCAAATGATGGCATTCCTTCTCCAAAGATTTACTCTTTGTCAGAAATTGTGTATAAATAGAGTGGGTGCGGAGATGTTAATGAGTCGTTAAATCGAGCATTGGCACGAAGAATAATTGTGTGACGAGTTGGGACTGTTGGAACTTAGAACCTATAATGTCAACACCTTTGATTACTTTTAAATTGAGGGGAACTCCCCTCTTGTTAAAAACTGTGTAAGTAAATTAATTTGCGGTAGACTTTTATATTTCTGAAGCAGATAAGAGTTGAACTAATTTTGATTCACATAACATATTCCTTATTTACCTGTGAATAACATTCCCCATCGAAATAAATGCTCGGTGATTTTTGTGATGGGGTCGATTAAGTCTACCATCTTTAGGATACTTAATCTAATTACCTTCTGCTTCTCCGACACACATGGTGCGAGGTCCGCTCACACCTGCACCTGACTGGCACGAAGTAGCCCAGCTGGGGCAGCGGCCCTGGTTCCGTGGAATCACTGGAATCGCTCCACTCCGGCTGGCTGAATAGACCCATGTCCAGGGCTGAAGGCATCGTGAAGAACCCTGGCCTTCTTTTAAATACTGTTCTTTCTTTGGGTTTCTTTTTTGGAAACGGAAGGTTTTGGTTTCGTTGTTGCAGTTTTGTAATTTTACTTAGTAAATGTTTTGACTGTTGCTTACAGTTATAGTTTAAAGAGTTTTTGTTATCGACTTTTGGTTGATTTGCTCTTTGGAAAACGCAGTTAGTTTAGTACGAATAATTCGAGAGAGTCTCTTTCAAAGTTGTATGATATTGCAGCTTTAAGTTTTAATCTTCATAGTTTTGCTGTGTAGGTTGATGTTGACTTAGAATCTCACTACTGATAAAGCACAGATTTCGATGTCCTTCAATCAGAGTTCACACTACATGAGCAGAATTTGTTTAGAAAAACACCACACTTATAGTCAAGTTGTTTGCCACTGTTTTGGAAAGTTTTCCAAATGTCCAATTAACAGGCAATAAGGTAGCACTCACAACCTTTTCTAATTGCACTGTTTAACACTATTACCTTACACGTGCCGAATATTACTTCAGAATTAGAAAAACACGTCAAACACCACAAGATGCCAGAGTTTAAGTGTAAATTATACACAAATTTAAGGTTGTTTAAAGTTTAGTGTACAAACATAATGATAAGAGCGTGACGAAGTGCGTCTACAATTAGATTGAAATAGTAATGATATGAATGATAAGATTAGTTGTAATAATAATTGGTTTTAGGTTAACACGTCGCCTCTGAAATTGGAGCGCCCAGCCCAACAGTTATCAACGGTAGCCCAAAAAAACACAATTATTGATGGATTATATAAAGGTGTTCAGACGCTGTTTAATCATTTTAACTACAAATAAAATGAAAGTTTCTGTGAAGAATTCAATAGTGCTGAGCAGTGAGCTGTTTTAGGGGACGCTGCAAATAATTTTAATTTTCATAATTTTATAATGATTATTTTTTTACTTTCATGCATTTTCAAAACGAAATCTAGACCAATCAGAACGTTGATCCCCATCAATCTTATTATATAATACAATTTTCGTGTTATTCCTTTGATAATCCCTTAGTTATTCAAATAATTGGGCATGGGCCAGTTTCAAACATTTCAAATATCCTTTTTCCAACTGCTGGTTTTGAAAGTGCACCCGTGATGCAAAACATTCCAACTCCTGCACAGGAACAAATATTTGTCCGTAGGTACAGTCACGAGCATAAATACCTTATAATCACGGAAGGTTCAAAAGCGATTTAATCTTACAATTAGTCTTCGAAAGTTCGAAACTATAATTCAAAATCGTGACTTTGAGAAAAGGCCTATTTCATAAAATTGTGGTTTCGAAGACTTTAAAGAAAGAAAAGAAAGAAAGAAAGAAAATACGTTTATTTGCGATAAACATCGCGCAAAGAAATATAACAACAAAATAAAACAATTAAAGAACAAGTTTGGGGAAAATATGCGTCACATTCACGCAAAACGGCCGTCGCTCAGTATAATGCCGCGACCCCATACGAGACAGAGCCTCAGCGCTGGTTTTCAGCGACAGCCGGCGTTGACGTAATGACGTCGACCGGTGCATCATGCAGTGGAAGTACAAATGACAATTAAAATTAAATAAATAAGATTATTGAATATTTTATATTAACTTTAAGAGAAAATCGCTTTTGAATCTTCCCGTGACTGTACCAAGCGCGGGCACATCATCGAGATGAACACGATGTACCATGCACGTTATTTACATTATCCTCACCTACCACTTAAGTGCTATGTATTTGTATTATTGTAACAGTACCTACTTAACATTCGTCAGTGAATAGTTTTGGATGAACTGCTTGGAAGAATGTGTTAAGTAATTCTAGTAGATAAACGTTGATAACAGGTGCCCGTTTCCTTTTCAATTTCATGCACTGGGGAATATCTATGGAAATGGGTGGCCATGCCATGAAGTCCTCATGAATTATAATAATAATAATAACCCCACCGCTGTATCTCTACGTTGACGTCGTGGTGGGGCTTGCGTGCTCCAAACTTTAGGTCTGTGCCGGTAGAGTTTGCCGGAACGGGTCTAGGATGAGGAGCCAGACCAAGAGAGATACAAAAACCCGCAGGGCAGCATGTGGCGAGCTGATGGGCAGTAGCGACTCCATGGACCCTATCTCCCGGGAGAAATCTTGTCCTCATCTCTGGCTTGCCTTTATTGGCTGGCTGGAGTGAACACTGACGAGGAACAGAGCTCCCACCTCTTTCTTGCCTTTATTGGCCGGCTTGAGTGGAGATTCGCAAGAGCAAACGTGCTCGGAGGAAGGAAGTATTCCAGTAAGGTGCTGGTAGGGATCTTGACCGTACTTCCGGGATTGTCCTGATAGCCGTGGAATACCTCTCCACTCCTCAAGCACCTCAGGAAGTGTTGCCCCCAAACCCATAGCCCAATATGTTTTGTTTCCACGTACAACAATAGTCCTGTACCAACCGGGGGTTGTCCTTGGGTGCACTTGCATAGTGCATACAGGGATAATCGTCGGTTGGTGCCTCCTCATCATTTAAAATTATCTAAGGGGCCTCTGCGAGTTGGCTTCGGCTCCTCGTACGCCTTCCAAAGGTCCGGGACCCCAGGGTCCCGAGAAATATCAAAAAATCACAAATAATAATAATATCCTGGGACATTTCACACACGGTCATCTGATCCCAAACTAAGCAGAGCTTGTACTATGGAAACCAGATAACTGATATACTACATATACTATTTTTTTTTTTTGTAAATACATACTTATATAGATAATTACACCCAGACTCAGGACAAACAGACATGTTCATGCAAATCCTTTGTTTCATTTAACTGTCTTGTCTTCAATGGATAAGTCATCACGATGACCCCAACGATTCCATCCACAAAGTTGCAGTAAATTCCTCTAATTTACGGACTTTTATTGGTTAAAATTAAGACTCTTGTATCTTTACCTATAATGAAGCAAAGACCTCATAATTTTGCATAGTATGCCCTCCCATATGGAAGTAGCTATCATAAGTAAAATTAGCTTACGAATCTATTTATATGCCCAGTTTGACAATAAAAAATGCTACCATTGGTAAGCAAAACGATTAATTTTTAACCGACTTCAAAAAGGAGGTTTTCAATTCTTTCAAATTTTTTGTTTGAAAGAATATACTTCCTAGGTGGTCCATATAAAATTTATTAACTTTGCTTGGGTAGTTTTTGAGTTAGCTTTAATAATGCGTATTTTTCCCACTTAGTTTAGGTGGATGATGTTTTAATAACTTCCTGTCAGTGTTATTTACGTACATAGCAGGGTCACTACCCTGCCCCCACAAATCCTAATACCACTGTATTAGAATTAAAACTGTACTGTAACTGTACTGCACTGTATTAGAAAAAAAAAAAACTTTTTAGCAAAAAATAAAACCGACTTCCAAAACAAAACACTACAAAGTGATAAATAACTTTAATTTCGGAAGTCGGTGGCAAAAAACGAAAATACAAAACCAAACACACCGACTACCGAAATTAAAGTTATTTTTCACTTTGTAGTGTTTTGTTTTGGAAGTCGGTTTTAGTTTTTGCTAAAAAGTTTTTTTTTGTTTATAGGAACCGAGCATTAGTGAGTATTGCGCAATATCTTCAAGAACAAGAAGTTTTCTGGTTGCTGCCTAAATTGGTCATCGTATAGTTATTATCAAAGCTGCAAAGGGCAACATCGGCCTATTTCACGTATCAAAACTGTTGATTATTCCCCAATATCTCTCTGAATCTCTCCACTTTTTATTTTTGTCTATAAACCCGTAATCTATGAACATTTCTATAACCCAGCAGCTGCTCTAGCCTTTGTTTTTAAACAAATATTAAGAGCTGTACCAAGCTCGGGTTTCGTTAAAAAACATCCCAACCGTTCTTGAACGTGAGGGCACGCGCATTCCTGGGAAACGATATTCTGTTTTTTTTTACTAGGTATATTTTTTTGGATCGTGACTCACAAAGGATCCGACGTAATGTAATTATGATTACACATTAACAATTTTTTTGGCTGTGGTATGGCGGGAGAAAGGGTTTCTTATGGCAAGTATCAAGTAGTGTTGGGTAGGTATTGTAGCTTTATTTTGATTTTTTCCGCAATAGTTTCGTGTATAGTCACAGATGGGACACTGTACAGTTTAGGTATGAAGCTACAAGTACGCGGCGGGCCTATCTCACTGGGCCTATTCAGTAGGACTGCCGCTGTCAGAAGGTATAAGAGTTACGCGTTAGAAAGAGAGGCAGCTTGTAGGTGAATATAACTGTAGGTAATAAGCGTTGTGCGACCTGAATTGCACTTTATTGTGTCGTAGCAAGAGTTGCTTTTTAATTAAATGATTTTGCGGAGTGTCCCATCTGTATGAATCTGTGGTATAGTTGAAACTATTTCACGAAGTCCTATTAGTTATTGCAATATAAACCTTATGATTAACGTAATAAAGGCTTCAATACTGGACTTCGTGAAATATTTTAACAAAATCTTACGCCGTTATTACTTACTTTAAAAAATCTACAGTTAGGCAACTGAATATTTAAATTAGAAGTGAAAAATTATAATACATAGAATCACCTGTCTAAGCTTTTTCCCAACTATGTTTGGGTTGGCTTCCAGTCTAACCGGATGCAGCTGAATGAATACCAGTATATTACATGGAGCGACTGCCTATCTGACCTCTACAACACAGTTACTGGGTTACTTTCAGAGCTTCTTTCTGCTCGAAATTAATTTGCTTAAGCTCTTTACTTAAGCCCTAGTTGGCATACAAAATGCAGGTCATGCGACTGCATTTCATTGGCCTACCAACTTTTACGGCTTTGCGATAGTGACCGGTATTACGTAGTAGTTATGACCAAAATGTAGGGAGAGATTCAACAACCGAACCTAGCTTTCTACAGTTACTGGCATTATAAGCCTTTTGAATTTGCAGAAGAAGATGTTACTATGCCAGCGGGTTAGATTGACGACGACGTGTTTATTATCAAAATGTCCAAGTTCAGAACAATTGTAGGACTTAAATCATGACCGTCAGTGATCAATGATCATCGATTCGTTTTATGGCATTTGCGATAAAGGGTAATCCCAGTAAGAAAGCCAAAGCACTCCTTTGACAGTACACATTACGTAAGACCGTACTTAAGGAGATTTACTACTGTACCCCCATTGTTCGTACCACCGTCATTCGTGTCATTTCGTAATTGTCTTATTATCAGTTATTGTACCGTGTTAGTTTTAGTATCATTAGTACCACTGAATGAACATTTAATTTCATAGAACCTAAATCACGTCCCAAAAAAAGTTCTATATTGGTGACCCTGACGTGATTTTAAAAATACGGTTCTGCACCCGCGAGTGCAATTGCATTTCACACAGACTTAGACCAACTTTAGTGTTGTTACTATTTTACGAACTTTCGAAATGTCCAACCCTACCTCTGCTGCTGCCGCTGACTACAAAATAACTGTCGATCCTGGGCCCCAAGTCTGCTATTTTTTATAAATTCGTCATTCCAACACGATTCTGACACGATTTTGCTAAAAGTTCGTAATCTGCTAAATTCATAATGGTCGATAATTGGTAGGTCAGTGGTCTCGTAATAGAATCGTGGTACTGATCAAAGGAACTTGCAAAATTTTTGCAGATTACCGCATACGTCATAACGCTAATTATAAGATCTGTATTTTCACCTGTAGCAAACAATAAATAAATGAATTATGAATTATTATGAGTCAGTCTTTCATTTGTCATTATGTACGAGATTACCATTTTAAGCCACGTCTTTCAATGGAGTGTCAGTGGTTGACCATTGGTAAGTCATAATGACGTCATTATATTAGTAGATTACCAAACTTGTCAAAATCAACAATTATGAAATCAATGACAGACCATTCTGACACTATTGTAATAGCAGACTTGAGGCCCTGAGCACACAGCCGCCATGGCTGGCGCCGCACCTGGCACATGCGGCTGGCACGGGACCATCGATATGGTCACATATTTTTTATTCGCGATTTCATGTTTGGTCCCATAGTAAAAGTTGTTCATAATGCAGAGTACAATGACCCTTTAAGAGCTTTCTCGTATGAAGAGATAGACCTAATATATAAAAAATCAATCTGCCTAGCCTTTTCCCAACTATGTTGGGGTCGGCTTCCAGTCTAACCGGATGCAGCTGAATACCAGTATTTTACATGGAGCGACTGCCTATCTGACCTCCACAACCCAGTTACTAGGTAATACGATACCCCTTGGTGAGACTGGTTGTCAGACTTTCGGGCTTCTGACGACCCGTAACGACTGTCAAAGGTCCACGAATGACAGCCGGGATCAACGGCTTAACGTGCTTTCCGAGGCATGGAGGAGACTCGGTATGAAAAGATGATCACCCATCCACAGACCAACCCCGGCAAGCGTAGCTTAACCTGATGGATCGACCCGTGCGGCTGTAATTACATAGCCACGAGCTCCTAATATATAGATACATAGATTATCGAGTAGGTAATCCCAGCAACATCTGATGGATACTCTGCTTCTTGCCATAAAGAAACACAGCTTTACAAAAACGACAAAAACAAACCATACTTCTCGGATACACAGCTATTTATCACACAAATTTCAACATCAACCGCTAAATAGAGATGTATTCGTCGTGAACAAACAGACAAACAGACAGACATACCTCCATTTATTAGTATATCTTGACACTCGGACATACAGACACGCAGACATACATACAAGCGTAGAATTCATAGTAAATCATCCTTTAGAGCTTTCAGTTAAACATGACCAAGTACAGTCGAGCACAGAAGTGATGAGTATGAATTATGAGAAGTTTGTGTGTTTGTTTGTAAAGCACGGGTGACTGTGACTCACGATCTGTCAGTTGATGTGGATTATTCATTTGATGGAAATGGGACGTACATAGTCATAGGCAGGCATTGGGTACAGGTTAGCATAAAAGTTATAGACACATCAAATATATTCTCAGATATTGATGTTCTGATATTTATGATCATCTGACTTTTCAAGGAACGAAATTAATTTGATCTAAAATTCATAGAGCTAGCCTTCATTATGGAAATACTCATTTGACAATGAATGAATGAAATGCACTCCAGCGTGCTTTGACCAGAATCGATTACTCGAATGAACCCAAAGATTTAGACTAGCCCCTGTAGCCTCATGTTTCATGGGGCAATATTCAACTTTTTTTATTTTTTTATTTGAGATGGGTTTGCTCTTGACTCTAGTCTAGGTCAGACACAAAGTGACAGAGAAAAAGTCGACGATGGAGAGAGCTTACCCAGAAGAAGCCTGTTCGCTCTCACTTTGAAGAGATTAGGGTTGTATGCGCTCGGAAACAGCCGCAGGTAGTGAGTTCCATTCTTTTGCATTGCGCATTATAAAAGACATTTGGAAGCGCTTAGTGCGACTCCAGGTAGGGATGGTAACTGGCAGTGCATCTAGATGTCCGATGGTAGAAGGGGGCCGGTGGAATCAGGTCGTGGAGTTCTCGGGCACACTCACCGAATCTGTAGAAGACGAAATCTGTAGAAGACCGACAAGCAGGCAACCTTGCGGCGATGAGCCAAGCTGTGAAGCTTGGCATCCACCAGTTTTACGTCGCCAATGAGCCTCTTAGCTCTGCGTTCCACCGAGTCAAGCGCAGCTAGTTGGTACTTAGCTGATCCATCCCAAAGGTGACTGCAATACTCCATGCAGGATCGGACTTGCGCTTTGCAAAGGGTTAAAAGCTGTCCAGGCGTAAAGTATCGCTTTAACCTATTTAGGATGCCCAGCTTCTTGGCCGCTGTTTGGGCTTTGTACTCGATGGTGGCGCCGAAGTTGAGACCAGATGTCAACTCCATGCCAAGGAGCTCAAGCCGATCAGTTACAGGAACAGATGTACCCCGAAAAGTAGGAGTTTGGGCGAAACGACTCAACTGCATGCAGTTGTACTACGTTTGACTTTGTTGTAGTCGTGACTTCAACTTCAGGTTAATCGTTTTGCTTACCAATGGTAACATTTTTTATTGCCAAACTGGGCATATAAATAGATTCGTAAGCTAATTTTACCTGTGATAGCTACTTCCATATGGGAGGGACTACTATGCAAAGCTATAAGGTCTTTTCTTCGTTATTCGTAAAGATACAAGAGTCTTAATATTATAGGAATCAGCCATAAAGTGGTCAACTCACAACACATAAATCTGTTTTTTAAATAAACCTATCTTCACTCTCCCACTTTTCTACCGACCAGTCCTCTAGCGTATTTGTCACAGAGCGTCTAGACATTTGTATGCCGCGCCCGTAGTTCCGCTGTAAGCGCTGCGCTGCCAGACCACTTAGAATAGTAGACACATTGTAAGCATTTTAAACTTGTACAAGCAAAGTTTCCTTTTCCGTTCGGTTCTGTTTTTGCTTCGTGGTCCTTGTTTGGTTGCATTAATTGGGTGGTATACATAGGGTGACTGATAATTAGTTACCGATACTTAAACACATGATTGTACTCATGATAACAAACAACTTTTACTATGGGACCAAACCTGAAATCGCGAAAAAATAAATCAGCTGTCCCATACATTCATGTTCGCATAACTCGTCAAAATTTAGGGCGCAGCTGATTTTTTCTTCGCGATTTCAAATTTGGTCCCATAGTAAAAGTTGTTTGTTATCAAGAGTACAATCATGTGTTTAAATATCCGTCACATTTACTAGTCACCCAATATAGGTTATTGGTGAAATATTATTTTGTTTGCGATTTCCTACTTTATCGAACGTTTCACACTGTTCTTTTCGGTAGAACTTTTTTTTTTAAAATTGAACAGTCTTCTGTCCTATGATCCATTCTTGTCGGACTGTAACTTTTACAATTAGTGAACCAGTGGTTTTAAAATCCCTCTCAAAGCAAGTTATATTCATTGAGCTTATAATAAAAATAATAAGCCTTTGAATATTTATTGCATATTGTTTGTTTATATTTCTTGCCAGTGTCCAATGACCTAGTTTTAATAAAGTAGCCTAACTAGTTATAACAATACTAACTACTTCTCACTTCATAGTAGTTCTCATAGCCAAGCTTTCTTACGTGTCCACTGAATAGTAAGCAAATGGAGTGATCATAATATTCAACTCCGAGCGATATAAAAATAGGCAAGCGACAAATGCTGCGAAATTCTCATTGTGAATACTTGCGATAACGAGACTATTATGAGCAAGAGCGAAATAGTTTAGATTACTGATCACACTGCCATCTTTATACTTGCTTGGAACGAACTGCAAAGACGGCGGTTGATGTCGTCGTTACCCGAGAATCGTTATATTAGGTATCTAGTAAAGAATGAAAAACATTTAAGGAGCACATTTTTAATGGCAAATAGACTATGTCCTATTATGTGATTTTATTTTATTTTATTTATTTGGGACAAAAAACAGTTATACAGTACAGCATTTACAAAATGTAGTTATATTACAGTCGAAAAAACGTATAACCCACACTATTGTCCACGAGGTGACATAGGAGTATGATAACGAACGCATGTTAAATGAGAAAAAATAAATAAAAAATAATGTACATATTTAGAAGAAAAACACTATATACCGACGAATCGAAGGAAGTGGATGACAAGAGCGACTCTTATGGGCGACTTGCAAGAGATTGTGAAACCATTCTTTTAAATTTAGATTGCGATAGCGCGAAAATATCAAGATCAATGAATTGTGAGTTATAGGTGATCTACGGGCTATGGAACAAAAACCCTCGCAGTGGCGAGTTCGTTTGTACCATTCTATTTCCTAGCTACTCTTTGTATCAACAACGTATTATTTACAATAGAAGCTCAAATTCAAGCCTCAGCGAGTCACGGCCTCACGGGTCTGTGTGAGGTCCAAAAAAATAAACATCAGTCATCTTAGAGCGTGGGCGATGCTCGGAATCAGATGTTTTGCTTTGATCAATCCTTCTGCTTGGGTTGCGTTTTTTACATTAGCACAGCCCTCAGGCTTGAGTTTCCTTGAAGGGTTGGGCAGTGACTGTGGGTTCCTATTTGAACCCACAGTCACTGCACTGCAGTTTGGTACAGCTATATTACAGATAGGAACATACAAGTATTCGTGTCTTAAATCTAACAGCACAACCAATTTCACTTTGAAAGTGTTCTTTGTATCAACATCTGTTGTATAATTTTAAAGACTCATTTATATGCACTTATATTCTAGATAATGTATTAAATACTAATTACTAACTAGGTACCTATTATTTTAATACGTTTGAGTGTATGACAAACGTCGACATTGAATTAAGAGTGGCCGTCAACCAGATCGCTGTTTTTAACCGACTTCCACGCGGTTTCTTACGCGATTACTCAAAGACGGATGGACCGATTTGGAAAATTCTTTTTTTTGTTTGAAAGGGTATACTTCCGAGGTGGTCCCATATAAATTTTATTAACTTTGCTTGGGGAGTTTTTGAGTTAGCTTCAATAATGCGTATATTTCCCACTTATTTTATGTGGATGATGTGATGATGTTTTAATAAATTCCTATCACTGTTATTTACATGGCTATATATCTACAATTATTGTGCTCAATTATGCATTCGAATTTGTGTGGGGTAGGTTCCACCACTAAAAAGTGAAAAATAAAAACTTTTTAGCAAAAAATAAAACCGACTTCCAAAACAAAACACTACAAAGTGAAAAATAACTTTAATTTCGGTAGTCGGTGTCTTTGGTTTTGTATTACACCGACTACCGAAATTAAAGTTATTTTTCACTTTGTAGTGTTTTGTTTTGGAAGTCGGTTTTATTTTTTGCTAAAAAGTTTTTTCGTTTATAAGTTTGCATATGCGAGGTATAGGCGAATTAACACCAAACACTGTATAGCGAAGAGGTGGGGCTAGGGGTGTTATAGGTTTGCGAGGCGGTCTACGTGGTACTCTGAAGTTGAATTTATTTAATAATTGTGGGCAGTCAATCAACAAACCAAGAGCTCCGGCTCCGTTCGGGTTTCCAGGGTGCTCATTTTGTAGTAGCCTAGTTTATCGAGGTATGAGACATATTTAAATTGCCATCCTTTGAGTGCCCTAGGTGTCGGATAAACCTTTTTTGGATTCGTTCTATTCGCAGCGAATGAGGTTTCCATACTAGAAATATATCAGAAATGTGTGGTCATATTAAAAGGGTGCGGGTACAGACAGACCATCAACCTGAACAATTTTCTTCATGGGACCAACATCGTAACCGGGAAAAAATAATCACCGGTCCCATACATTTGGATCGAGTAGGTATTGAAGTTTTTTACCACACAGTTCTGATATACGCTGTATGGGTATGTAAGGACTTTGCTTCACGGAAAGCGGAATATAGGTATAGATAAACCATTATAAAAATGAACGCCCCTCCACAGCGGTTACGCTCACATGCAAAAAAGGTGTATCGACGTAATACACATAATTGGTCTTTGTCATTGGTTGCTCACTCTCAGTCACCGGCGAGACATGAAAGTGGGACCACGCGTCGATTTCGCCGCAAAAGTACGGTCAACATGTCAACGCAAAAAACTACTACTTATCACATATACTAGGTATGGGCTATGGATACTATGGCGCAATGTCAAAAATAGATTTCCCTATTACTGAGAGAAAATGTTCTACACTTTATCAAACTTTATTTCGAATCCCTGGCGTGAGGCTCAGTAGTGACAATTTCAACAAAACAGAGTTTGTTAAAACTAATAAAAAATAAAGAATGGATTGTCTGATTAGTGATGGTGACCATTTTTTCCTCATCGTTGCCACTGCCAGGTGTGATGCTACAAGAAGTTAGTTGGAAGTGTATAATTTCTATACTGTAACTTAAATCAGATTGGAACTGGGTCGTCTATTGAACCTTAAACGAATCGTATCGAATCTCAGTACGATTAGTCTCGTGGTATCGAAATATTGTTAAGAAATGGTGTGAAGTTTGTCAGCCTAAAAAAAGAATTGTCAACATTATTCATATTAACCAAAAATAATATAGGTCCTAGGATACTTCCTAGAGGAAATCCTATATACACGTATGTATTCCTGTGACCCAAACACGGACGTGTAATGTAAATTAATGAATTTTGAATATGGGGTCAATTTAGGGGGCAAATAAGAAAATTAAAAAAAAAATTGCAAACCGTACCGTGCGATACAATGAAAGGGCTTACTGTGAGGGTCTCAAATATATATATTTTTATAATTTTAAAACAAACTGTTTTAAAGTTATTTAAAAAAGTAGATAGATAGAAAATTGTCCAGACCCCCTTTATCTCCGAAACTACTGAGCTTAAAAATTTGAAAAAAATATAGAAAATAATTCTATAGCTATAGATTACAGGAAAACTCATAAGAAGTCTATGGTCTTAAAATAACATGGTAAATCTCTCAATATTGTGCGTACAACTTACATTGTCCATAGTTAAACAAAAAGAATCCAACCCACATTAGGTGTAATGTGGGTTGGATCTTTTTCGTTTAACTATGGACATTTGTAGTTAGAATGTATGGGAGAACATGTTTTTCAACTACAATGTTAAGTTTGTTCTTGGCATAAATTCATCCCAACTACGGAACCCTTCATTGTGCGTGGTCCGACTCGCACTTGAACGGTTTTTTTCTTTCTACCATCTAATCTTCAAAATACAATAGGTCCCCACGAGCCCACGACACTTGAGTAAATCACCATTTAGCATCGTGGGCTCCCCTACCATTGTACGTATTATATAGGTACGCTAGTCGCGCGGTAAACTCTGATTCAGACTCTGATTCTGACTCTGATCAGCACCCTAATTGCGTAACACACTATCAACTGGAATCTGAATCATTTTGAAGCAAATTGCTAATCCATTGCGTCACATGTTCGAAAAATTTATCTGCTCAACAACGTAAATAACGTAATGAATCTTGTTGAACTGTTAAAATGAAACCCATTCCGATAGATAGTGTGTTACGCAATTAAGGTGCAGGACTTTGCGTGACGTCAGTGTGCAGTGTGATGCGTAGTTCGCTTGTGGCAATGTAGATGCCGCCACAGTAGCTTAAGATTATTGGTGCCTTACGTTTTCAGTTACGTTACGAGCACGATTGTTTCGTCAGTCGGTGTATTGTGTCTGGATCTTAGTTTTGGCTATAAAAAAAACAGTTATATTCCTTCCGTTATGTATATATAATATCTAATTGTATGTCTCCTCGTGGGATTTCATAAAACGTTTCCCAATATTTAATTTACTATTCGTTTTTGGCCTCCATTCTCTGTCTTTCATTCCCATGTTCATCATCAGCTGGCCATTACATAAGAAACTATACAATTATCGACTAAACACGAAAAAGGCATTAAGGACAAGAAAAATCACAATAGCGTGGGTTTATAAACGGTCACAAAATTCTAATGTCCACGGTAATTGCTTCGTCTCGTACAATTTAATGGAGATAGCAAAGGTTATGTAATTTGTAGGTACGACGAACTTACACGAAATTACAAGTTAATTTTGTACTAGTGACTCAATTATTGGACATCGTGAACAGACAATATCCAGTGAAGAATAAGAAAAGAACATCGTAACCAAGCAAGAGTATAATTTGTTAGTAATATTCAATGGTCTTTTTGAAGAACTGATCAGAGGCTCCTTCGTGAAGTAATAAAGAAAGAACTTACTCTCTTCAATACTGAGGAAGACAGGAAAGTCCTTAAAGAAAAGGAGTAGGAAAAGAATTACAGCATATTTTAACCGTCTATCTTCATAATATATTAGTACCTATCTACATATACACGCGTAATTGTGTTGGAACAAAATTGCTAATCAGCAAAATATTAGCGGCTATAAAATTATAAACGTTGCTGCCATAAACCAGTCTGTTGTGGCTGTAGTAAATCTATCGACAATAACCTCATTATTGACAAACAACAAAGAAAACCTAAAACCAACATAGTAATTTCCTTTATATCGCCATAAATTGTTCACGCACAAAGTTTCTCGCTTCAATTCTTACACCACAACTACACTATCATTGAACTTTGTTTCCGATTCTTAAACTCAATAACCCTCACTTTGTTAACAGATTGACAATCCTCTGTTGCATTCAGCAACACCTTTATTACATCCACATACGATTCGAATTCTCCAGATACAACAGTAAATGAGGTTTGTGAGTAGATGATTCATCGAACATTGTGTTGTACTACGGCGACTCTTTGGCAATTGCTTTTGTAGGACAGTTTGCAGTCCGACTGCTGCCCTCTCTAATGAACGTATGCTTTGTATAAGACTTAAGCTTTCAGGGACATGTTGAGAAAGCTGATCGTGAGCAAATGCGTTGTGCAGGCAAATTATCTGTAAATAGTAATCCTTTGTACGAGAAATATGTGTCAGAGAAATGGCCAATAGGTACGGATTTTAGAGGTGGACTTCGGAAAGGCCTTATTTTAAGCCACGGACAGACCTTTTCTATTATTGTTTTGACTGTCTTCTTAAGGGGCTGTTCTTTTTTAAGACTGATCAACTAATTTCTCTCTTCCGGGAAACAGGACAAAATTGATGGCACTATTGATAGCTCCCTATTTTCGGAATGTGACTGGCCTAAATACTCCTTCAAACTCACAACCAGAACCGAACCAATTCATGTTGAACCGAACAAATTCATGTTCGCTTGCCTCTTCTTTCAAACAAAGGATCTTGTTGCTACCAACTCAAAATATAAGTAGGCGGATAATCGCATAATTGCATCAATGCAAGATTCTGACGATAAAATCCGACTTTGACGATGATTTTAACAACTTTGTATATGTAGCTTTTCGTCCCACATGTGCTGATTGTAAGCACGTTCGATTACTCACCGAATTATTCTGAGATACAAAAAGCATGTGTCATCAACTAATCGGCTGATCAACCTTGGCAAGTAGGTGCAGTTTTTTAACCGACTTCAAAAAAGGAGGTTCTGTATTCGACCCGTATGTATGTATGTTTGTATGTCCGCGATTTTCTCAAAAACGAATGGACCAATTTTAATGATTCTAAGTTACGATTAAAATTGACTAACGTAATCTACATACTTTCAGGAAGGTTTTAGTATATAATACATTAGGTAATTATTGTTATGTACGAAGTTATATGCATAAATGTACTGTAAGTCTAGCATTTCTATGCGGATTTTGATGATTCTTCTTTTCGTTCGTCTTGGGCTTATGTAATTACTAGCAGCTCCACGCGGTTTCACCCGCGTAAGTCTCGCTAGAACCCGTACATCGAGATAAAAAGTATATTCAACTAAAAGTAAAAACCGACTTCAAACACCTAAAACGAATAAAATAACTTTCATAAAAAAACTTAACAGCTTTTGAAGTCGGTGTCTTCCATTCTTCAATATCAATGCAACTTAGCTTGACACCTTAGCTTGCCACCGACGTTCTCTTTTTTGAACTCGGTTAAAAATGAGACCGAATTTTGGCAAGCTGCAATATGCTAACATTATTTTTTGTGTATTGAATTCTGTTAATGTGAATTCTTACCATAGGTTTGTTTTTAGCGATCCACGTTACAACTTTTCTAAATTGTTTAGTTTTTCATTATAGGTATGTACTTACGAAGTATTGGGATAGGTCAAAGGACATAGAGACATCAATGTTTCAAATATTTTACTGAACCATTTACTTCCAGTTAACAGCTTTGAGACTCGGAGGTAAAACAGACATACCAACCCAACGTGAACATATTTTCTTAAATCCTTCTTTTGCTAATTTCTCCACGGAACACAGCAAAAACTGCCACGCAAAACGATTACCTACGTACATTTTTCAATCTTGTAATTGAAAACAAAAACGGTACAAATGTACAATACGCCCTGGTACGTGACAAACTCGCTTGTTACCGTCACAGAGGTTTTTTGTTCGATCCAAACACGTGGGTCTCATTTACTACACAGGTTTTTTCTGCCTTGTAAATTCTAGCCATTCTTTTTTTGAATCCTTTAAGAAGAAACCGGTCAAGTGCGTGTCGGACCACGCACAATGAAGGGTTCCGTAGTTGGGATGAATTTATCCCAAGAACAAACTTAACATTGTAGCTGAAAAACATGTTTTCCCATACATTCCAACTACAAATGTCCATAGGTAAACGAAAAGGATCCAACCCACATTACAATTACAACTAATGTGGGTTGGATCCTTTTCGTTTAATTATGGCCGAATGTAAGTTTGTACGCACAATATTGAGAGATTTACCATGTTATTTTAAGACCATAGACTTCTTATAGGTTTTCCTGTAATCTATAGCTATAGAACTATTTTCTGTATTTTTTTCAAAATTTTAAGCTCAGTAGTTTCGGAGATAGAGGGGGGAATGGCCAATTATCGTCTATTTTCTTAAATAACTTTAAAATAGTTTATTAAAAAAAATATCATTATTCATTTCTTTCATTTGATATATCGCACGGTACAGTTATTTTTTTATTATAAATATTAATATTTTTTTAAATAATATATTTATATTAAATTATTTTTATATTATATTATATTTTTTTTTCTTATTTGCCCCCCAAAATTGACCCCCATATATTCATAAAACACGTCCGTGTTTGGGTCACAGAAATACATACGTGTACCAAATTTCAACATAATCGGTCCATTAGTTTCGGAGCAAATTGGCTGTGACAGACAGGCAGACAGACACATGAGTGATCCTATAAGGGCTCCGTTTTTTCCCTTTTGAGGTACGGAACCCTAAAAAAAGAATAGTGATGATATACAGGGGGTTGAATAGGTACTGAATTAAAAAAACTTTTCAAGTCCTAGAAAGAAAGACGAAAGACTTTTCGTCTTTCTTTCAAGGACTTGAAAAGTTTGATTCGCGCGATTTCGTGCATAGAAGAACATCCAAGCTCTGTTTGTAGACAAATTAAGTTGAGTTCAGACGGGAGATTAACTCAATTCTGGCCTAAAACATTCCTTATGGTGAAGTACTACCCTGTATGTTCAATATTGTTTGAGTCATACACGCAAAATTTCAAAGCTCTATCATCGCCTTCTTCAAAGGCATTTCTTATACGGTGTTATCCCAGAAAGGGCCACAGGGTCATTGTATCAATCTCATTGTTTACAAAACTGACAATGTGAGATGCATTACTCATATTCGCAGTAACCCTTCCACTAACAATATGTGTTTGTTTAAGAAAAGGGTTCTGCACTAAAGGGGTCGGAATGTCAGATTGAATCCACGACCTGTGAGGCTGTGAATCAGAAGTCAAGTGTATTCCTTAATGAAATAATAATAATAATAATAATCTATTATAGATTATTATTATTTATTCTTCGTACTTGTTTCACAAAGCAAATTAAATAATACTTCGTATACGTATAAACGAAACTGGATGTAGGATCGTTTTCCCAAAATAGCAGTTTTACAAAAAATAGTCTGCTAGATGCGCTATTTTGAACGCGTTCGGAGTAATAGTTTTCTCTATTTCTGTATACTCGTAGTTATGCCTTTTGTTATGTCAAACTGGGTGACACGCGCAACAGTTATTCCTGTTGTAGGTAAAGCGAGCCGTTTTACACAAATGTTGGTTACAAAATACACACATCAAAAGCGTCAAGGGATCAAGCACGTCTTTGCTAGTTACTAAAAATCTGGTTTTTAATTATATTTTTTTAACTCCTATGGATACTTTTAAGTAAATTTTATAATCCTGCAAAGGGTTTGAGGCCAAATCAGAAAAATTTCTGCCCTGCATCTGAGTGGAATCAATACAAAAGAACGTTATTATGGAGAGAAGACGTCATTTGAGCCGAGAATAAATGATTAGAGCCGTGAGAACGTTGGAAGCTCGTTCTCGGTAACGTGCTGTGGCAATCGCACTGATGGGCTCTACGCAAGTCAACTTTGTACACGTTACCGCATCACTGGCAACGTGGCAGAACGACATGGAGGACGAGCTCGCATCACCACACGCAGCCAAGATCGTTGCATACAAATTACTGCTCGACGAAATCGTACAATGATGTTGGTTACCAGGCTTCATGCTCTTCAGGGATGTTATTAAGTGATCAAACCATAAGAAATCGCTTGCATGAATTGTTTTTCGGTTCCCGCAGGCCGCTACGTGTGTCAACGTTTGAGCCCCGCAATCGCAGAACCTGTTTACAATTGGCTCGTGAATACAGAAATTGGGCAGAAGAAGAGTGAAGTTTTGTGTGTCCTTCTGACGAATCTCGCTTTGGTATGAGGTCAGATAATAGCTGTACACGGTCTTGGAGGACCCTTGGACGCCAAGAACGTTTTAAATCATGCCAGGAAGTCCATGCATATGTGGTTTGGATCACCGAACTGATTTGGATCAGAGGCAATATCAATGCACAGGTTTACGCTGAAACGATTGTAACAGATGTTGTCATTTCTTTGCGGATCCAAATTGGTGCTTCATTTTTGCTTATGCATGCATTAGCATGCTTAAGCACGTCCACACATTGCCAGAGGCGTTGTAAACACACTTGCCGCAGCTAATATCAACGTCTTATCCTACCATGGCCTGCTCAATCGCCAGACTTGAACCCCATTGAGCACACCATCCCATGTGTGCTCAATAGGATTGCTTCAAAGTAGAACTCTGCCAAATAGGGATGCCGTACACACACCAAAATTTTTTTTCACTTGTTACAACGGACGTGGGCAGCCATTCCGCAACGTAATTTGGAGGAACTCATATTGAATACGCCGAATCACTGCGATTGTATTATACGCGTTAACGGCGAAAATACAGAATAATTGTATATTCTACGCAATAAAAACCTTTAAAAAATATTTTTATCGCATATTATTGTAAGGACTCGTGACAATAATATGCGATAAAAATATTTCACCTTAGTTTTTTAGCTCAGGATTTTTCACCTTAGCTGTTACTCCTGACTCAGGAGTAACAGCTAAGGTGAAAAATCCTGTATAAGCAAAAATCGCGAATTCTTTATTAATGAAAATCCAGAGGTACTTCGTCGATCTACACATACGAAAACATTTTATTTAATCAATCTAAATATATATTTTTATTTAATTTCAATAGGGCAATAAAATATTTAAAAGGTACTTTACGTTGATCCCTAGACACTTTTCATGTGTGTAATAAGTTTATGAAATTTTATTTATTGATTCCTCGCCGGACTGTTAATAAACGTCATTTGAAACACGTAACACGTGCGAGCATTTTTGAATGTTGTCATTGCACACTTGCATCCATCAAAATAACCTCACCACCTTTGACCACTTGACACTTCACGTTTTTGACGACCTTATAACAGTCTGTTATACACGTTAACTGCCATGTCAGGCACCGGTGCTTGACAGACATAGCACCTGTTAAGGCCATGTCAGTCCCGGGTAACTGACGCCACAGTATATAATTTAGATGATGATGATGCACCGAGTGATTTCCCGCGCAAATAAATTGGCGGCCGGCGGACGGTTCCTGACAAAATACCTGACATGGCCCAATAGCTATGTTTTGTTTCGTTTGGGCCTCGTCAGGCACATATGCCAGACATTTTATTTTTTTTTGCTTTATTTTACATTATAATCACCGGAAACAAATTAAAATAGTCATATAATGTGATTTACTTGAATATACAACCAAAAAACAAAAATAAAAAAAAACGTCATCAAAATTTTACTATGGCAGTTAACGTGTTAAGTTTCGGTGAAGTAAGCTGTCATTCCTGATGCTAGGGATTGACACTATTGACAGTTCACTTCACCTAAGTTTTCACGGAGAAATTTTTGCGGAATCGATTGGCAAAATCGGACAAACAAAACGCTCATGAAAAACTGAAACTATTTGAGAATAGTCTGGTATTCTTTGCTACTCTAGAAGTTCATTGAACCGTCAATAAACAGCCGGACTTTTTGTTAGATCATTGTTTTTCTAAGTACCTATCTGTTAGTTGCCAAAAAAATGGCGAATGACGATATAATTTTGTTTTGTCTGAAAACATTTGCAAATTGCGACATTGGTTGATAATGTTTATAAATTCTCGGTTATTTATTAGTTACTGTAAAATAGACATTTCCAGGGTTCATTGTAATTTATGATTTCCTGAGAAATGTCTCTATTAAGAGGATTTTAAAGTGCCGATACGCGGCGCGAGTCTTGGAGGCAATAATTATAATACATTTCCTTTTTGAAATATTGTTCGGGCGATAACGTTGTCCCCCTCTAAACCTTTACGAAATGAGACAATTTTAGTCTCATTAGATTCAGTACACCTTAATCTAGGTCTTTTCTTTTTTAGTATTTCAGTTATGTTGTTTAATTAAAAAAAAATAAAAACGCTCGAGGAAGTTTTTAAGTCAAAAATATAGATGTTTAGATGCTAATAACTTATATCGTACGCAATATTTCTTTACAATAAAAAACTTCCGAGCCTAGTTTTACATTATACCTACAACATTTCCAGAAATTAATGAAAATTACACTATGTTTACGAGAAAACCGTTATCGCTTCTTGTATGAAAATTTACAGCTTCACCTACGAATATTGTAAGAATTTGCTCCGTGTGTAAAATTTTCAGCAATTCGTGAAACGGAAACTGACTAATTTAGTGCGAAGAGTCATTTATGTCTACAATAAATAATTATTATGAAACCGTAACACGATTCCACATCACTAGAACATCGTATGAAGGGACACTCGACTATTTTTAGCTTGCGAGATATGTCACGGTTTGTTAGGAAAAGCTTAGTCGAAGAATCGAATATAATAGACCTGGCTGGATTTAAATCCGGCCAGCTCTATTATATTGCTTTCTAAGCATTTGAAATTGGAATTAGGTTATCTGTTATTTTAAAATGACAGACAATCTAATTCCAATTTCAAATGCTAGGAAAAGCATTTTATTTTTAGTAGTTGTTAAGGCAAATTAAGCGCTAATTATTTATTAGGCCTTGTTAAGATAATTAATCAAGCTCCATAGGTGTAAAAAAACATTGTTTTGCAATGTAATTATTATCATAATAATGTAGGAGTTATTCTAACATGACTTATCTTTATGTAAATTTATTAAGCTTTATTAAAATGACTCCTACAGTATTTAACATACTAAAGATTAATAGATTATTGTAAAGGTTATGTGGTAGCAAGTCTGAAGCAAGTAAAAGTAACGCTGAAGGTTATTTTTGTTCAAAGTAAACAATTCAATGTAGGTCCCTATTATTAGGATAGGGACAAAGTTTACTTTCAAGTCTATTTTAAGATCTGTACCTATAGTCGTTGTTAACACTTTAGTAAATAAATCGTTCATTTTTAATATTGTCTTTAAAAAGTTTCATACTTAATAGAGGAATTAAATGATTGTAAGTTGTGTTCTAATTACTAAAAATTATATTTGTTGGAGACATTTATTTCCTGTGTATCCTGTATAATCTGTGCCTACAGATTATACAGGATACACAGGAAATAAATGTCTCGGAATATACCTCTACATACCTATGTAGAGGTATATTCCGAGATATAGGAATATTCCGGCTGTGATCCCGTTTGCTAATAATGTCAATCTTCGGCTAATTTCAGCCACTATAAATCCGATTAACTAACAAAGTCAGTATTTCCATAGTAGAAATATCCCAGGACATTGCACACACGGTCATCTGATCCCAAACTAAGCAGAGCTTGTATTTTAAAACTGATATACTACATACACCACTTTTTGTTTGTAAATATACTTATATAGATAATTACACCCAGACTCAGGACAAACAGACATGTTCATTTCATGCACACAAATGTTCGTCCTGGATGGGAATCGAACCCACGACCTGATAGGCGATATCTTAAGTTCTTAACCAACCACGCCAGCTGGCCTGTAATATTTCTTGTCATATTTCTACTGTGGTATTTCTATCAAAGCATTTATTGTACCCTCATTGGGAGGTGGGAGATGGACATGTTCATCAGTGGAAATATCCGTACCTACTGATAAAAAGTATTATCATACTTTTCAATGCTCCAATTTCAAATTGCATGAAACATTTCTGAAGTTTACATAAGCTTTTCTCGTTCCGTATTCCCAAAGCTACAATAACTATTGATCCCAGAAGACGTGGTTGAATTGCAAAGAGGATTTATCTACGTAGTTTAAAAGTAACCTCCGACCTAGTAAGACACTAGTGACGTAAGCTTCCGCTCTACCTATGCCAAGTTTTATCATAACCCATTGTTTGGCTCAGAGTTAATTAAGTTCTCAGATAATATATATACTAATTCCATGGTTCACCGCAAACAAACCACAAATATATCGGACGCCATTTAATTTAACGGCCATCTTTGATTTAATGTAGTGATGTTCGATGTTTTTTAATTACCTAGTCGATTTTTAAGTCGCAAAATATTGATCGAATACTTAATTAACGAATTAATGGGAGTGAAAGCAAAATGAATTGTAATTAATTGAAAAATTAATAAGTGAAGTGAAAACTGTTTGATACTTTTCAGGCCGTAACAATTCAAAATAAAGTTATTAGTTATTACAATTGTTTTTATGATTATTGGTTAAATTGTTTGTCTATTCTTTCGTCATTCTTATTTCAATTTGGAATGATCATTATTTTTAACTGCCATTAGTCTCACTGTATGTACCCGCATAAGATGCATAATATAAATCTCCACAATTGATAACAACGAATGTTAGTCTGTATTGATGTCTGTTCGTCCGTTTATCTTGATCGCAATAAAACTTTATTGTCTTGTTATCAATGTCAACCATCAATCAGGAATCGGCTTTGACCAAAACTATACCTTATCCCTTTGAGATAAAGATTTATTTGGGGTATTTTTTTCGTGAGAGCAATGAGTCCATGGCGTTCAAGGCCCTCTGTGGCCCCATGGCTGCCATTTATAAAGATTTTAGCTATAATAGGAAATCTGTTTGGCTTCGCACGTGAGAAAATGTAAGGTTTATTTGGTCATTATCCTTTCAATAGGTTCGCGGCTTGAAAAATAAAATATTTTAATTTCACAGCTAATAAAAACTTACTGGGCTGAACGTTTATGCCATCTTTTCGCCTACCTAGGTATCTCTTTATTATTTCTGTTTCAGGAAAGGCACACGTGTGAGAGATTTTGTTACTTTTTTTTTTTTTTTTTTCCTTTTGGCAATTGAGCCGGTGTCGACTATTCTGCCAGCGTCACGTTTAGACGGCGGTCCGTCGGCTTATTTTGTTACTTATCATCATTGTGCTTTTGCCAGCAGCTTTGCCCGCGTGCATGTTGGAAATTATGCCACGGGAACGTACTACCGGGATAAAAAGTATTCTATGTCCTAATCTAGGTCATGGTCTACCCGTGTGTCAAATTTCATCTAAATCCGTTCAGCCGTTTTTACCGTGAAAGCGTATTAACAAACAAACAAACTCACTTTCGATTTATAATATTATATGTAGTTAGGATAGGATGTATGTATAGTTATGTGATCTTTCGTTACCTACTTCTACTCGTAATAAACAGTTTCAGATGAGAGAAGGTCATATTTTATATGTAAGTAGATCATTCAAATACATAACAAAAAATTAATCAAACGCTACAAAATATACCCAGTAACTGGGTTGTGAAGGTCAGATAGGCAGACGCTCCATGTGAAATACTGGTATTCAGCCGCATCCGGTTAGACTGGAAGCCGGCTCCAACATAGTTGGGAAAAGGCTAGGCAGATGATGCTACAAAATATAATGTGCGGCCTTATCGCTTACGTAATTGATGTAGTAATACGTCTTTTGTTTTCTTAGATTACTTGCAGTCATCATCTCTGTTTACTTACTTCGATGTCTTATCGCCGCTCATGGAACATACTGGCGTATCATTTTCAATCACATTACAAGAGAGCCGAAAAACCATTTTTTTGCCCGATTACTTTGATAACAAAGCCATCGAAACAAATGAAACGTGGAGCTAATTGTTGCTTATCGATGAGGGTTTAATAATATTTTACAGTAACAAAAATTTTGCAAGGATGTATTTTTTTTAAAAGGCTTCAGATACCTACGCCTCATTGTCGAGTGCCAATTTAAGAATAAAGAAAAATAATGACAGTTAGGCCCCTGCATTTTTATCAAAAACCAATTCACAATAACAAAAGGAATACTGAAATAATACAATAAAACAAAATTAATAGAGAAAGTTTATATATCAAGCATATCAAAGTCATATTGATTAAATAGATAGTCTGATATAGGGCTGTTTGTGCCACCAAATAAGAACGCCGACAGGCGTTACTCAATGTTACGCCAGTCAGTCGCGACTCTTTTCACGGCTTTTTGAGATAAGCCTCATGAGCGTTTTGAAAACATAAATAGTTACAGATATGCCTCTTTGTGGTGATATAAAACGACGAACATTTTGGTACATTAAACTCATTTTAGACTTTATGAAATACGTCTCTATTATGAGTATGATATTCCACCAAATCATTCATCTCTTTTTGACTCTCGCTTTCCGGCATGCACATCGGCACACCTGCTGAATAGCACAATTAATCTGCCTTTCAGTTCCCAAAATTCATGCCATTATATCAACCCAACATCCAACGAAGAAAATGCATTTAAAATATAAACGATGCAGATTCAGCAGATTGAATTTCGCTCGGATATTGCACATGTAAATCCCATCTCGCTGCAGCTTCATTCAGTTAATCAGATCACACTCCGCACGGAATATTTAAATAATCAGAATAAGGGTCGATTCATATCAAACTAGCTCAGAGTCGAAGCGCAGCGAAGCATCAATCTAAGAAAACATAGCAAATTCACCCTTCTTATCTACAACGTAACGCGCCGTGTCAGCACTGGTTGCTCATATTCCGTAGAATGCGCGCTAATTCGCGCGTCTTTTTTTACCGACTTCAAAAAAGGAGGAGGATGTTCGTTTCCATGTATTTTTTTATATTCATCTATATTTTCGTCAACTGTGGACCAATTTTGAAAATTCTTTTTTTATTTGCTATTTCACAATTTCTTAAATCCCGAGGTTGAATCGTCATGTTTATCGTTCCAGGATATTATGTGTTTAGGAGGTATTATCCACTCTTGTTACTTCTTTCCTCGAAGTTTAGGTATTTACTCTACCTATTCCGATCTCTGGTTATGTGTTATGGTTATGGCTCCAGTCGAATTGGTGTGGGGTATCATAAATAAAAAGTGAAAAATAAAAAAAAAAAACTTTAATTTTAGAAATCAGTGACAAAAAACTAAAATACAGACTCAAAGACATCGACTTCCGAAATTAAGGTTAATTTTCACTTTGTAGTTTACTTTTTTATAATAACGTTTTTTTTAATCTCTATAAATATAATGTGCTTTACGTTGTAGAGATAAGGGTTTTGCTATAACATATCAAGTTCACCCTTATCAAAGCGAAGCACTTGCAGCGAAGTGTGAGTTCGACTCTGCGCTAGTATGAATCGACCCTAAGCTACTCCATACTTCGTACTTTAGTTTGAAGAGATAACAAGTAATCTGGATAATGTAGAACAACAAATTACATAATTGTCGAGAGTTTCTTACTAAGGGTGTAGGCATAAGTATGCAAGTAGGCGCAACTTGATAGAACTTATGTCGCATAATCTTGATGAGATTATGCGACATAAGTTCTATCAAGTTATCAAGTATTAATTTATAGAGTCGAGAGTTATTTCGACTTGGGCGTGAGTTATTGGAACTTATGTCTTTATCTCTATCTAGAAAGAAAAATCTATCTAGAAAGTTTTCATCTTCGTTATACTTATGGTTTAAAATGTTAAATAGTCTCTTTTAATATAGAGGGTCACTGGTAATTAGTGACCGATACCACATGATTGTACACAAACAACTTTTACTATGGCACAAAACCTGCAGTCACGAAAAAAAAATCAGCTGCTCCCTACATTTATGTATGTTCGCATAATAATATCTCGTGAAAATGTAGGGAACAGCTGACTTTTCCCATAGTAAAAGTTGTTTGTTATCATGAGTACAATCATATGTTTAAGTATCGCTCACTAAATACCAGTCACCCTATATTATGATGTGATGTGTGTGTGTGTGCGAGTAGAGCCATTTAAAGTCACAGTTTGGTTAACATTTGCGAAATTAAAATTAATAAACATGTCAGTTTCAATAAACGATATAGTAGTAGGATATAACTAGAAGGACTTTATTGGTGCGATTCCGAAACTGGGCAGAGCGGCGCGGAGAAGAGAAAACTGGCAAGTGTTACCACTGAAGCGGAGCAGAGCGGAGCGGAGCGGAGCGGAGCGGAGTGGAGATTTCGAGCACTGTGATTGGTCGGACCGCTCGACTCCTGTCCGGCTCGGGGCCGCGTCATATATTTTATTTAAAAGTCCGCTCAGCTCAGCTCCGCTCCACTTACACTGTTTCTACTGACGCGGAGTGGCGATTTCGAGCACTGAGATTGGTTAATTCACATTCCACTCCTCTCCACTCCGCCCAGCTCCGCGTCCGTGGAAACGTACCCTAAAATCTGTAGGCTAGTCAAATGAATACAACACTTCAGTGTTGTTTATCGCTGACTCATAGTGGATCTGAAAAATGGCTCCTTTATAGTAATAATATTCCTCTATTATGCAATAGTTCGTTGACAAAATCTAAAAATGTCTTTTGAACTCATTTTTTATTAGTCCAAGCTGACGATGAGAAGTTCCTTGCTAACGTTTTATTTTTATATAATGTACTCAAATCTTCTAGTTTTAAATTTATATTTGTTTGATATTTCACGCCCTTTTTGACGTGAGATGAATTTCCGGGACATTTACGATGAGAGGTACAATTAATTATGTGTTTCAGAGCGTCCAACGGTCCATTCACACTATCCAACCTAATATTACCTAATTATTATAAATGGGAAAATCACCGAACGTATTATAATAGCATTTGGTAAGTTGGATAGCATTGTTCATGGATAAGACCATATGGACACTCTTTTTAATTTTAACATGGCAGTGAGCATGGCTTTTTTCAAGATATTTTTCAATTTCATTTCATATATTCACATAATTAGTATTACACTAATCGTTTAGGTATTCTTATTTCTTATGTTTTCGAGCCTAATATGTTTATTTGTCACAGAAACACGTGCATACAAAAATACTACTCGACTAAATGCCAAATAATGTTTGGCCAAAAGCTCATGCATCCCTCGAATAGCTCCATCATCAGCATGTTCAATTTGTAAACAAAACATCCATCAATTACTACTAATTGATCGATGCATTTAATTAACAATGGCAACAACAGTCCGAAGCCTGAAAATCTGTAACCTTTGCATATCGGTATTGCTCAATAAATATGGTTGTAGAGGTCAGCAGTCAAAAAACAAAACACCATCACGGCCTATAACGTTCCTCTTACTAATGCCCGGTTTCTGAGGTTTTTAAACGGAGTTTATCCTTTTGATAGTGATTATTGGTTCTAAATCATGTTTCTGAACACTTCGTTAAGGAAGAATTTAGCTTAAGGGGACTACATGACCTAAAGCGCGGTCACTGTCGGACTGCATAGAAAAGAAAGAGAAGCGCGATGACACAGCGCTGGTAATTTATTGCAAAATATGAAGCAATTATCGATTTACAAAAAATCTAGTGTTTAGACTAAAAAATTAAAACACTATCACGTTAATATGTTGCTTGTAGAATAATCTGACAAAAAATCTGGATGATTGCATGTATATTAGTATGGTTTTTAATCGTTAAAAGAATTTTTTAGAGGTATCTTAGTGATTTTTTTCTATCGTATCAAATTAATTGTATCATGTTTTCAACACACTATCTAACTAGCAGATATCCTGAAGAATATCATATATTTTTCTAATTTTGCTTACTGCAGTACGTCATATACTTTTAGAGGCATTATAAAACTTGCGTTATTTTCGTTTAGGTCCTGTAATCCTCTTAAAAGTCGAGTAAATTACTATCGAGGGTTTATCTAAGGACCTCCAAAACCGAGCATTAATTTTGTGGAATCAATAACTATCAGGAGCTTAAGCTCCGTTTAAGAATTCTTTAGAAACCGGGCATAAGACCTCGTCTCTTTGTGAAAGAGTGGACCGTGGTCGACCAGGCGGGTTCAGGCGTTGGGAGTCAGTCCATGTTAAATCTTTAGATATCCAGCCGCATCTGATAAGACCCAACCTCGTCCAGGTTGGGCTGATGATGTATCAATGTATTTTAGAGCGTTACGAATAGCTTTTGTACTGTTTACGACATGTATACGATGTGCTTCTTGTGCCAAGTTGTGAACACGCTGTCTAGCGCTATTAGTCGTCGACCCGTCGTCCCATATACAGTCGTCGCACGGCCCATTAGCGAATATTTCTAAATTTTCGCTATTACAGTTGCGTATTGTAAAAATTAATTAATATTTTAAAATAAAAAATGCACAGTTGTACTTGTACTCGTAAGATAAGTGATTTACCAATATTATCGTCAAAGTTGAAAACAACCTCTTTTCAATATTTTTATGGCATGGTATTTAATGTTGCTTTAAATTTTCTAATGCTCAGATTGAAGTATAATATCAAAGTTTCATTTTTTTCTGGAATTTTATGTATGCTCATTTAAAATTTAAAAGTCTATTAGGCTCTCAAAAACGACCATTGCACGACTATCAACTATATCTGCTGACAAGAGCACGTGGCTAAAGGAGATTCAATTACGAATCCACGTTACGTGATGGATGACGCTCTAGTTCCAATTTTAAAAGGCAAATTTGATACTTCGTTGGTGGTAGTAAATTAATGATCAACGCACATGAGTACGTATATGACAGGATCCAAATCTTTGAGGCATAATAGAATAAGCTCATCACAAATTAACAATGCACATGGCCAATGACTATATAGCCTCTTGACTGCTCATACGGGAGACTCAGGCTTACGGCACATAAATGAAATTGCACTTATAGTAGATGACAATATGAGTAGCCATTTTAGTTTTGACCAGTTATTGGATCTCTGCACATGCGGTTATTTTGGTACCTTTTAAAATATGTCTGCGTAAATAAGAAACAATTATGAGTTCCTGTACAATTAAATGGTATGGGAAATCGTCTAGAACATCCCACCTATGAAAAAGATGGTATAAGTTTTCATCGGTAAGTAAAATATTTTTATAATTTTTTATTCTTATGAATAACAGCAGGGCTCAATCAAAACTAGTTGTGTACATAAAATGGCACAAAAATGTATACCGCTTTGATGTCTTTTTGAAAAGTCCTGTTCTCTCACTAGGGTATTGTCAATACGTCTATCCCTTTCTATCTGTAGCAATGCTGTAGTGTTATGACAACTTCAAAACAAAGTCGATATTGACGATAAAAATAATTATCGATGATTCCTAATGGGAAAAAGTAATATTACTTAATCTTTACATTTTAGATTTCCAAACATTCCGGAACTGAAAGAAAAGTGGATTAATGCAGTTTACAGGGATAATTGGTTTCCAAGAATTTATTGTTCTTTCCGACAGGGACATTGCGATTATTTTTATTAGACATACTTTCAATCGATTAAATTAGCCGATTGATTTAATGGAATAAAGATGGAGTTAAAGGTTGACTGGTAGAAAATGTATATGGCATTAAGTCCGCCTCTGTACATATTTTGTGCTTGAAGTATTAAATAAATAAAGTTAAATTTGAAGTGTGACGTCAGTGTTTTATTTACACCCAGTTAACACCCTATCAAAATAGTTATAAAAAATGTAGAAATAGTAGACGTCGATTTTATCGATATCGATATTATTGTTGCAAAACTTACTTGTGCATCACTATGTATGGAACATTCGTCCTGACATTGTTGCATCGGCCAATCACAACCACTGTATTTTCTTCGTCCCCCGGCCCGCAGTGGTGAGACGTGCGCCTAGACGAAATCGGTCTATCAGCTCTCAAGTGGTTTAATTATCTTTGTTGCTGGCCAATGGCAATTTAAACTACAAGTTAGGTAGATGACAGGTCTTGATGATAGTGCAATTATTTGCCCCAATTAGTAAGTGAAGTGGAAATCAGACTATAACATCGACAGACACTTCTAGCACAAAATACTACAAACACTACAGACAAATCCAAAAATAGGCACAGACACAAAAGCAATCCTCCAGCCGTCTAAAACCAAAAGCAGCGCTTCCATCATGCCGTGTCCGTGGGGAGCCGGGCATCCAATGAAAGTCGCGTTATTTACCACTGTTGTTGTATTAGTGACGTGACAGACCAATTTCTAGGGCACACGGCGATCCCGACGCCTACGCTTACGTAGCCGGTGACCGATCTGTGGCTAAGGTTGTCACTAATTGTTATTGTTTGCAAATTGATGAGCTAATTACAAAATCTTATGCTGATTAGATTCCGATACAAAAGTTTAATTGACTGCATCAATTATCAAGTGAGATTTATCCCAAGAAATTATGGATTTAGTTTTTTCTTTTGTATTATTTTAACCTTTATAGGATCACTCGTGTCTGTCTGTCTGTCACAGCCAATTTGCTCCGAATCTAATGGACCGATTAAGTTGAAATTTCGTACACATATGTATTTCTGTGACCCAAACACGGACGTGTAACGTAAATAAATGAATTTTGAATATGGGGGTCAACTTTGGGGGGCAAATAAGAAAATTAAGAAAAACGTTTTGCAAACTGTATGTACTGTGTGACATATCAAATGAAAGGGCTTACTGTGAGGGTCTCAAATGTATTTATTTTTCATAATTTTAAAATAAATCATTTTCAAGTTACTTAAGAAAATAGACGAAAATTGACCATTCCCCCCTTATCTCCGAAAGTACTGAGCCTAATATTATGAAAAAAAAAAAAATAAAAAAAATAGTTCAATACCTATAGCTTACAGGAAAACCTATAAGAAGTCTATGATCTTAAAACAACATGGTAAATTTCTCAATATTGTGCATACAAACTTACATTTGCAGTTGGAATGTATGGGAGGACATGCTTTTCAACTACAATGTTAAGTTTGTTCTTGAGATTCATCCCAACTACGGAACCCTTCATTGTGCGTAGTCCGACACGCACTTGGCCGGTTTTTTATAACAAATGCTAATTTAATTCCCAGGTTTGAATATACAACAGCCCTCTAAAAATGAGTATTTCATTCGAAAGAAATAATCTAACGGTCGGACCGACAGACAACCCTACCTGCCATGTTTTGCAGATCTATATCCGTTGAATGCCGGCTGTCTAGCAGTTGACATCTTTCGTATGGATACAACACATCTATGGGGAAATATGAGCGTGGATGGGATGCCACATACTAAAGTATAAATATAGTTGCCTCTTCTAGTTCGGGATTATAAGAGGCAGGTGGATCGGTGTTAAATGTCCCATAAGATTTAAATATGGAATTAGAAACTTGCTTTTATTTTGGAAACTTTAATGCTGTCTGCCTTGTTTCAGCTCAGAAGGGAATTTATTGCCATGTATTTATAAATACATAATGCATACTAATATTAAAATTTTGTTATGTGTGTTGCTTTATTTTTCTAAGCTTCACTTAGCTAAGGTTTTAGTATGTCGGAATGGAAATAAAAATAAAATAAAATCATGAATGAACTACCAAGGAGGTAGTAACAGAACGTCATTAATTATCATTGAAATTAGTCGAATCAATTTGAAATTCGAACAAATTGAATATCGAATGAACACGAATAGTCCTGCTGTGAAGCGCACACCATGACACCAGCAACTACCCGCAATGAGAGATTTGTCTTTAATTGTGCTCAACACGGCCAGACTAATTGCTTATACAAATTATTATCACTTGTCCATCGGTTTAGCCGCCTGAGTAAAAATCTACCCCTTAAAATCTTTCCCTTGGGTTCCCAAAGTTTGGGTGCAAAAACAGGTTCAGGATTGGCTGGTTGGGCTTAATTATGCTGAAACGAAAAATCTTTTATCATTCAACTGTTAAAATATTCATCATCACATACACACTCACACTCAGCACATACACACTCACGCTCATCACATACACACACACACATTTGGTTACCTTTTAGTCCTAAGTTAATTAATTGTGCTGCTGAAACCGTTCATTTGTTATCTTTATAATTCATATTATCTGTCGAAAGAGACTGAATCCTGCGACACAGGCTATCCTAGTGCGGGATTCAGTGACATACCTATAATGTACCACTTGTTTATGAATCAATACACTTTTTATTATTTATATTATTATTATTTTATTAGGATTATTTGAATAATCCCATCAATTTTATTGGTTGAAATGAAAACTTTGTAGGTTTTATCTAAATGGAAATGTAGTTGCTGATATAATTCTTGAAATTCCTAATTATTTGGTGTACCTAAATATTATGTTATTACTTTGCTAGCTTTGATTTCTCAATTATCAGAAAGCTCAGTGTTTCGATTTATAGTAGCACTCCGTTTTCTGACACCGCATTCCAATTTCGAATTATTCTCCATTAGGAACATCAAAGCAAAGTTGACCTCTTTAGTACGATTTGTTTTAAGAGTTTAGTGTTTTAGTCGATTATAATTTTTATGTATGACATCATCGGCTTCATAAGACAGCGTGGTGTCGCTCATTCAGTAAATTGACGTGCGGTATAAACACGCACGCCTCTTCAGTGCATTACATTGAATCTAACGAGTAGTGGGTAGCAAGTGACTGACGATTGGGTCATACTTGACAACTAAGTAAACCAACGAGTAAAACCTTGTGTTTATAGGTTAATTAAAACAACTGTCAAAATTAATGTAAAGATTAATGTACTTCATTTTTTATCAATAAGTTTTTTCACAATATACTTAAGTAACTTACTTAAATATAAGTAATTGCTTAAAAATGGTGAAGATATTAAGAGTGTGTATCAATTTGAAAGAGAGCAATGACGTCAAGATAATGTTATTGAATACTACGACTAACTGGGGGATTGTTCCGTATTAACCCACTAACATGAAATCGAGCTTTTATTCAGCGTATAAAATAACCCTATTAAATTAAAATATCTATGTCTAAGAAGCAAATTGGCATAAATATTGTCCTCATTTATCCGTCATTAGCAAATTCCGGTAGCAAATGTTTTCACATCCGACGCTGTTTCATACAGGTCAATGCATTGTGCTTATATTTATAAATAAACTGTTTTGTCCAATTAACTTGTTATATCAAAATTGGACCGAAACAATTTATCAATAGGTCAATCAATTATTATTTTGCAAAATGTCAATTCAATAAAATGTAACTGCAGTCACTTGGCCTTCTTGTCCAATTATTCAACCGTTTTAAATACCTCTACTGGCACCTGCTACGAAATATTTTTTTTAATAAAAAGCGAGAACTTTTTTAAACTTGCCGGTGATAAATTAATATAAAACACTCATCACAATTTCACTCTCACTTTCCACATTCGTATTCGTGTTCGTAAATCGAATATTACGTCACTAACCTATACACTACTATACTATTTTTGGTCGCACCACTAAAGTTCTACATATATTTTTTAATTTCAAAATTTTGAATTTCGAAAATTTTGATTCGAATCGAATGCGTCAGTCAGCGAGGCGAGCGCGTCGCGACGCTCGCGTCGACTGGCCGCTTTCGGCCGCCTGCCAAAGAATCCATGCCTGAAAATATATTTATGTGGATATGGTTATTTACCTCCTGACTGTCACGGCGTGTTTAATTTTTTAATTCATGGAATTGTAGTTTTACGTAGGGAGAAAGTTATGTAAGTACCTACAATTTAACGAAGTACCGAAATTCCACAATACGTATGTACAACTAAGTAAGGTTACCGACCGAAAATTGATCGCATGTTTGACGTAGTTGAGGAAAGAAAACTCGAACAAAAGCTTTTCGACAGAAACTGGCAACTAAGATACAAAGAAAACACCGATTTAAAATATCCAGAAATCTCCCGCAAACTAATTTGAAACAAAATTACACGTTGTTACTTAAAATTACGTAAGTCTTTCATGTCACTACACAATTTACTCGACATGACAACATTGCCATTTGCGGTTCATTACCCTAAACGTCAGGCACTCCCAAACTTAGCCAATAAAGATAATTTAAGCTCATAAAATCATAACTAGCCGGAAACCCACGTATTTAAATATAAAACATCATAAAACTACTTATCTAAAATAAAAGTTTTGAATGCAGGCGATCCGCGAACTGCAACTAACAAGGCCAGTATAATCTAATCTGAGGTAGAAGCAATAATGAACCTTACTGTTATTCAAATAGGGATTTTTGGTGTTTCTATAGAAGTAAGTTTTGCCATCGTGGGTGGGAAAATATAGGCGAATTTAGGACAGATATTGCTTTACCCAGCTTGCAGTAAGAACGACCCCAATGTGAAGCGACGTGGAGATACTGGCCGACAATTCGGTATTAGTGCCAACTGTAGGACAATAATTCGCAATTGTTCTTAGTTTTGCGGACTCCATAGCATCAGGGATCATCGCCGCATTCGTAAGTGTCAGTAGATTCATGACAAGACTTCTGCCCGCAGCTTAGCCCGCGGGTAGGTACTATCGGGATAAAAAGTATCCTATGTCCTATTCCAGGGCATGGTCTACCCATGTGCCAAATTACATCCAAATCCGTTTAGCCGTTTCAGCATGAAAGCGAAACAACCATAACACAAACGAACTTCCTTTCGCATTAATAATATTAGTGATTATTATAAATATGTATAGATTAGTATTAGGATAAGATATCTTGTCCTGCATGACTACAATCCGCTATCCGAGAGGTGAAAGACTGGCCATCACTCATCATGGACTGGCAAGAAGAAGATCAACCAAAGACCTCCTTGAAAGCGAAATTCGTTACACATTATACATATAAAAAAAAATTGTGTAAAAAATTACATATTCTACCTCTATACGAGCGAAGGAAATTTGCGGATCTTGTTTTCTTATTTAGTGTTATAAACGGATCTACTGACGTCACTGAGTTGGTGGGCAAGATTGGGCTTGGTGTACCGAGTGCATTTCTTCGAAGACCACGTCTTCTTCACGTGCCTCCAGTCAAAACTAACTAGGTATAGGCAGAACTCATACGTGATAAGAGCTTGTACTTTTAATGTGGTGTGTCAGGATGTCGAGTTAGATTTGTTTACTAATAGCATTAAGGAAGTAAAGAAAATTATGAATAATTGCTTTTTCGATGTATATGTAACCTTTTTTTTTCGTCTCTTTCATTATTGTATTTATTGAGCGTGCGACAACTGATTTGCGTATGGTTTACGTCGCTGTTTTAGCGATTTGTTAATAATACTCTCATTATTCGTTAGTGGAAGCTTGTAATTGGCCATCTTTTACACATTGTACTGTATATTAAAATGTATTAGCTGTAAGTCTTCCTAAAATTAATAAAATAAAATAAAATATTTCACTCAAACGTGGTGCTTGCATTGCTCTGTCACAAGTCACCGTTCCAGATCTAAAAACATAAGTTTTATGCATTTTTTTACGCATCAACCACTGACATGATAACCAGGCTTCCGACATCGGAAGGCTTAAAAAAAGACCACCAACTAAACACAGGGTATGGACAGGAGCCTTGAAAGCTTGTGGTTGAGACTGAATATTCAAACAAAACAATTCAGTGTCCTAGGGAAACTGCCCAGTGTCCATCCGGCGGCGACAAAAACTAATTTGACATCCTTGAACATAAGCCCACTGTGTATACGAACTCAGTTATAAGCAAAAAGCTTTGGCTTTGCTGCTTTTCTATTACAATCCAGAATTTGCTTTGTAACTGACTGACTATTTTCAGATATAAAATGGGAAATTCGCAATCTTGGTCCGCAGATAGAAATCTGAAGGACTTTTGGAAATTGGTCAACTAATCGTAGCTTTGAAAGCCAGGATCCTTTGAACAAAGTAGTATGTGAAAGGTAGGGCTCAAGGTAATAAGCAGGAGAAAACATATCACATAAGAAGTAAGAACTTATAAGAAGAAGAGGACAGAAAGTTATTTTATTTCTTAGGAAAAAAGTACTACTTCGTTGAAGTTTGCTAATGACGAAGTTGTAATATAATTTCAGAAAAGAGTGGCCTTAGATGATAATTCAAATCAAATCAATCATTTATTTGTGTGGTTTTTGGTACAGTAGGTGTTATAAATACATATAGCATTCAAAAAGCCTACCCGTTGGGTTTACACAATTAATTACAAGATATGTTAAGTAAAAACCGGTCAAGTGCGTGTCGGACCACGCACAATGACGGGTTCCGTAGTTGGGATGAATTTATCCCAAGAACAAACTTAACATTTCAGTTGAAAAACATGTTCTCCCCATACATTACAACTACAAATGTCCATAGTTTACCACACCCACATTACACCTAATGTGGGTTGGATCCTTTTCGTTTACCTATGGACAAATGTAAGTTTGTACGCACAATATTGAGAGATTTACCATGTTATTTTAAGACCATAGACTTCTTATAGGTTTTCCTGTATTCTATAGCTATAGAATTATTATTATTATTATTTACCATGTTGTTTTAAGACCATAGACTTCTTCTATGTTTTCCTGTGATCTATAGGGATTGAACTATAGGTATGAGATAAGGGGGAATGGTCAATTTTCGTCTACTTTCTTATATAACTTTAAAATGATTTATTTTAAAATTATAAAAATAAATATAATTGACACCCTCACTTTGAGCCCTTTCATTTGATATACCGCATATTACAGTTTGAAATTTTTATTTTTTTATTTTCTTATTTGTATAATTGAAATTTGTATTAAGTAAATATAATTGAAATTAATGAATTTTGAATATGGGATATTCAAAATTCATTAACTTACATTACACGTCCGTGTTTGGGTCACAGAAATATAATACATACGTGTACCAAATTTCAACTTAATCGGTCCATTAGATTCGGAACAAATTGGCTGTGACAGACGGACAGACAGACAGGCAGACACATGAGTGATCCTATAAGGGATCCGTTTTTTTTCCTTTTGAGGTACGGAACCCTAAAAAATAAGTAATAAATACAATTGACAAATTACAATTGGATGTCAAAATACTCGTAGTAGATAACAAATTAAAATGAAGTCAAAAAACATTTTAATAACACCAATTTTTTTTTTCCGAATTTGAATAGTGTGATCTATTTAATAGAAGAGAAGCTCGTGGCTAAGTAATAACAGCCGCACGGGTCGATCCATCATGTTAAGCTAAGCTTGCCGGGGTTGGTCTGTGGATGCGTGACCATCTTTACATACCGAGTCTCCTCCGTGCCTCGGAACCACTCCGTTCTGAATGCACGTAGCAAATTGTCACTTAGGTGCAAATTGCGCATTTATACAGCGTGCATTCGCCCCATCATGACCTATGCTGGTTCAGTGGTTGCGCACGCAAAACCTCACCTCATTCATAGGATGCATGCCCTCCAAAACCGTTTCCTCCGAAAGGCAACGGGAGCCCCTTGGTTCGTTCGGAACGAAATCCTCCACGTAGATCTCGACATTCCCACCATCTCCCTGTTCTTAAAACGCAATTCCAAGCGTTTCTTCGACTCAGCCACCAACCATCGCAACCCTCTGGTTGTCGAGGCGGCTAGCTATGTCCCCTCTCGTATTAGTAAGGTCCGCCGCCCTAGGCTTATCCTCTCAGATCCCTACGACCCCATAACTCTTCTCCAGGAGAGCAGTAGGGACCGTAGGAACAAACACAAATCGACATTCCGACCTCGCCGCCGACGTCCCTCGCGACGACCCCGTAATAATCGTCCTCCCCCTGTCCCTTGCTCGGGTATGAAGTGCCAGCTGGTGGCGTAGCTGAGCCAGTAAGTAGCTTTAAACTCTCCTGACAATAATAATCATTCAAATTTAATCCAGCCTGTCCCATCTTGCTGTCCTCCCCCAGCGACGCCCTAAGCCGAGGCCCGTTCCCCACAGGGGGAGCCCTTAGCGTGTAGTCGCTTAGTCTGTAAGTTTTATGCCCCTGGCTGGAGGCTTTGAGTTCTCTTAAGGCAGCCACAGGATAGTCCGGTTAAGTAGTCACGGCCTCTCTAGGTCAACTACGAGATGCCATACATAAAAAAAAAAAAATTAAAAAAGTGCCTCGGAAAGCACGTTAAGCCGTTGGTCCCGGCTGTCATTCGTGGATCTTTGACAGTCGTTACGGGTCGTCAGAAGCCCGAAAGTCTGACAACCAGTCTCACCAAGGGGTATCGTATTACCTAGTAACTGGGTTGTGGAGGTCAGATAGGCAGTCGCTCCATGTGAAATACTGGTATTCAGCTGCATCCGGTTAGACTGGAAGCCGACCCCAACATAGTTGGGAAAAGGCTAGGCAGATTGATTGATTGATCTAGTTAATAGAAATTTCTTTTGAATTTTACTCTTAAAATTTTAATATTCTCTGGTATCCACATACCAGAGAATATCAAAGATAATTTGGCGCCATACAAAAATACTACTGCCCACCAATGCTGTTTTGGACTGCTTGGAGCACAACATATGAATGTGCCGTCGACTCTGGTCATTTCTGTGGGATAACTTAGGGAATAACTTCGGGTTGGTTTTTACAAATACTGCAACATCGAAAATATACAGGGACCAGCACATCAAGCTACCCGAAACTGTCAAATTTTCCCAATCAACCGTGAACCTAATACTTTAGCGATAAAGTTGAAAATTGATTAAAGAAATTTGACAGATTGTAGTAGCTTGATGTGCTGGCGTCTCGTCTGTACATTTCACATTTAATAAAAAAAGGTCTACAGGTGTCTGTGCATTTTGCCCTCATTGATATGAGGATTGAGCCTCAGTGGTATGGTATGCAATGCCAGACCTGAATTCAGCAGTGGGTGGATAGTGTGGTACAGAAGTTAGTAAGAAATTACAAAATACATACAGAGTAACATAACACAATACGGATTGTTTTAACAACATTGAAAGTTGAAACACGTGCGCTGCGAGGCTGCATACGCAATCAGCTTCACTATCGATAAACGCATGTTCACCTTTTAGTATTCGCTCATAAAGAAGCCGTTTACTTTCTCGAGATTATGGGTTCCTGGTAAGATTAGAAAATGAAGTGTTTGGAAAATATGTTGCTTTATTTGCTTACGTTTTTCTTTTTTTCCCTCTCGTCTTCTGTATTACGCTGGAGTGAGAGCCTGGTCTCTCAATAGTGTGACTGCAGGTAGCTTTTTGTTTTCTGTATCTTAAAATATGCTTTCTATGTACCTCGTATCCCCTAAATTAGGTACATGAGCTATTTAAATTTTAGCAGCGGTTTTGATCTTTTTGACACGCCAGTTGGCGTGATTGGTTAAGATACCACCTATCATGCCGCAGGTCGTGGGTTCGATTTCCCTCCAGGACAAACATTTGTGTGCATGAACATGTCTGTTTGTTCTGAGTCTGGGTGTAATTAACTATATAAGTATGTATTTACAAAAAATAAAAAGTAGTATATGAAGTATATCAGTTATCTGGTTACCATAGTACAAGCTCTGCTAAGTTTGGGATCAGATGACCGTGTGTGAATAATGTCCCAGGTTATTATTATTTTATCTTTCACGTTTTCTTGCAAATGTGCGATGTATGTATGTACTTACATGTGAAAATGTTATACGTACGAGTAATACGATGCTTTAACATTACCTATGCAAACCTAAGCAATGATGTCATTAATTAGCTCGAAGTGTTGAAATGCTGATAAATCGTTTTTTCAGATCAACAGTGTTGTAGTATTCAAATTACTTTGTAGTACTTTTGTGTCTTATTAGAATTTTATAGTCTTTCATTCAGGCAGCTAAACTTGAACCATTTCTAATGAATTCTTAAGCTTACCCTTTACCGATCCGTTTAAAACACCTAAGGAAAGATAGAAAAGTCCTTATTTATTGACCTCTTTTGGCGATGGTGGCCCATCTGTGCAAGTTTTTTTTTATTTGTGATGGGTTTGCTCTTGACTCTAGTCTAGGTCAGAGGTGACAAAGACCAAGTCGACGATGGAGTCAGCTTACCCAGAAGAAGCCTGTTCACTCTCACTTTGAAGAGATTAGGGTTGTATGCGTTCGGAAACACAGACGCAGGTAGTGAGTTCCACTCCTTTGCTGTGCGCATTATAAAAGACATTTGGAAGCGCTTAGTGCGAATTGGTGGAATAGCAACCAGGTAGGGATGGTAACTGGCAGTGCGTCTAGATGTCCGATGGTAGAAGGGGGCCGGTGGAATGAGGTCGTGGAGTTCGGACAAAGAGGAGAGTTCTTCTATCGGTGGCCAAGACTCGGTCACTGTGTAAACGGAAGAGTATTGCAAATATCCGAAAGTTCTCAATACCTAGAGTTACCTGTGTATTGTATATTTATCTAGTACGAGTACAGAGCATTATATAAAACTCTATACAGTAAAACTGTACAATACGCGTCCGCCGTCCCTGGCACTATTAATTGTTCTGTGCAACCTTCCGTTATTTATATAAAATCTGATACGCTGCGTTACGTAATTACTTTGTGTTGGAAATAACAACTTTACGAAACAACATGGAGTCAAAATAAGCTTATGGAAATATAGAATAACCAACCCGCACTGGGCCCGCGTGGCCCACGGAGAGGAGGCCTGTGTTCCAGGAGTGGGAACGTTATGGTATGCTAACCCACGCTGAATATGTGAAGGAGAGTATTTATTACTCTCCACCACTAATATTTAGCCAATGGCATAGATTTCTATAAATTAACGTCAAATTATATGTGAAAATAATTTTAATCAATATGTTTCATACATGCAATGTTAACAATAAGTCAAGCTACGCTTGCCGGGGTTGGTCTGTGGATAGGTGACCATCTTTTCATACCGAGACTCATCCGTGCCTCGGAAAGCACGTTAAGCCGTTGGTCCCAGCTGTCATTCGAGGATCTTTGACAGTCGTTACGGGTCGTCAGAAACCCGAAAGTCTGACAACCAGTCTTACCAAGGGGTTTCGTATTACCCAGTAACTGGGTTGTGGAGGTCAGATAGGCAGTCGCTCCATGTAAAATACTGGTACTCAGATGCATCCGGTTAGACTGGAAGCCGACCCCAACATAGTTGGGAAAAGGCTAGGCAGATTGATTGATGCAATGTTAACAATACAGGTAACACCAAAGAAAATTATACAAGAACAAAGTACATACCTGTGCAAATTATGGTTCATCACCATATTTTCTTTAGTATGATCCCCGTATCCTGAAACCAAACGAAACGTCATTAATATCCGAGGCGTACAAATAGGTCCTGAGGAAGTTTCTAGTAAATAATTAATTAGTCCACTTTCTAGGCTAATCGCTGAAAGTCAAGAAGTCTTTAAGTTGTATTTAGTAGACGCTTCCATTGACTAAATAATTCAAGGAAGTCCCTTGGGATTTTGTTTATATGTCGCTGCTTTGCATGAATACCCGCACAAACCAAAATTTTGTAATTACTGGTTTATAACACAGCCAAATGCAAAATAGTCCTTATTTCATGGAAGTAAGACTCGCATTCATAACGGCAAAACCGCCGATTATGCTGTTATGAATGTGAGTCTTACTGACCATGAAATAAGGACTATTTTGCATTTGGCTGTGTTATAAACCAGTAATTTCAAAATTTTGGTTTGTGCGGGTATTCATGCAAAGCAGCGATGTGTAGTTTGAAAAGTTTCGGAATTTCTTTTGAAATGAGGAAACTGGCATGTCGTAGAACCGAAAAATTTTAAGTCATGTAACATCCACAAACCCGCAGTAGGTCCGTGTGGTGGATAACGTGACCCATTCCCTTTTACAGAGAGGAGATCAGAGTTCCAGTAGTTGATCGATCTGCGGAGGAGCCTCGGTATGTAAAGATGGTCACCCATCTACGGACCAACCCCGGCAAGCGTAGCTTAACCTGATGGATCGACCCGTGCGGCTGGTATTACTTAGCCACAAGCTCCTCAATTGTAGGAACGAAGCAACGGATCCCAAATTCATCATCATCATTGGCAGCCGTGTTCCACCCACGGCTGAGTCTGCACGGCTTCCCAGGTCAGCCTTTTCCCAACTATGTTGGGGACGGCTTCCAGTCTAACCGGATGCAGCTGAATACCAGTATTTTACATGGAGCGACTGTCTATCTGACGTCCACAACCCAGTTACTGGGTAATACGATACCCTTGGTAAGACTGGTTGTCAGACTTTCGGGCTTCTGACGACCCGTAACGACTGTCAAAGATCCACGAATGACAACCAGAGTTCCAGCATATGGAGGAAAAATAATAACCTGGTCATATTTTAAAATGATAATGCAGACGGATTTAACACAGAATAAAGATAACGTTCTCTAAAGCGGTTTTGTTTCATTTACGTAGAAATAATGTCGTGATTGCAGGATGTCATGTCCATCTCGATAATATGTAGCGGATGTCGTCGAAACGTTTTTCTGACCACAAATTGTCACCACAATGTGAACACATCCTTATTTCTGTAGGTGGCAACATATTTTTTCAATAAAGACGTGCCCTTTTTAAATTATAATAGGCTTTTAAATATTTTTATGATTTCGATGGAGCAGAAAAAATGTTAAGTCTAACTGGAAAGTAGATGAAAATTAGACGTGGCATTCTACTATACAAAACGCAATTCTTTGTTTTTTGGACAAAGCTAGAAGTCTAGAACAGCTTCTTTGAAAATGTCAAAAATCCAAAATCTCAAAATCTTATTTTATTATTATTTCCTCGTGATTTATGGTGGGTCCACACGCTACAGACATCCTCAACTTCTATAGAATTTTGTCTGCGCAAACAAAGCAGTACAGACAAATGTCGATGTGTCAGAAAAGTCGAGTTTGCATCTACCTTTTCAAATTTCGAAAATCCAAGTCTGAACTAATGAAAAGTCTGCGCAAACATTCTGTGGAGATGTCTGCGTGAAAATTTTTGCTAAGACTTCAAGTCTGTACAGAATTGGAGACAATACAGACTGGCCTGTTGGTCTAGTGGTTAGTGGCCCTGACTGCTATGCCGGAGGTCGTGGGTTCGATTCCCACCCAGGACAAATGTTTGTGTGATGAGCATGATCATTTGTTCTGTGTCTGGGTGTAATTTATCTATATATGTATGTATTTAGAAATATATAAGTATGTTTATCAGTTGTCTAGTACTCATAACACAAGCTCTGCTTAGCTTGAGGCTAGACGGCGTTGTGTGATAGTTGTGGAATATTATATTATATATTATATTATATTATATTAATTACAGATATCTGTAGTTCTGTACGACCTTGTCTGTATAGTGTAGGGGTTATTAGGTTCAAACTCAGCACTGTCAATGAGGACAATAAAATTTAGGAAACATGTTTTAATGTAAACAGACAATGGTGCCGATTCTGTTGTGCACAAACTAAACTTAATTTAGGCTATTGCTAACTTTTTCTCTCTAATAAAACAAGAAAGAGACGGGCGTAAATTAGAGCTGTCCAATTTAATTGGAACTAATATTTCCATACAAATTTAAACGACACGCAAAAACATGCCGACTAAAAACACGGTGAAGCGCAAGGCGTAAACTATTTTGACATCTCTAACTTAGTTCTTATCAATAGCCGTCCTTTTCTCTTTTCTTAAAAAATGAAAAAAGAAGAAGATTTTTTGAAGGATGAAGTTTCTTGTTCGGGTCAGCGATCTCAGGAAAGTTTTCGGTCAAAAAAATCCCACCATCGGATTCAAAGCCAGAAATTACCGTGAGGTTTTAGAACTAGCTTTAATTTACAAGTTAACGGTTGCTTTACGGTTTAAGGCTCCCGCAGAAAGGTGCGACGCGACTCCGGTATAACTATTTCTATAAAGTCTTCATAGAAATTGTTCCACCGAATCGCGTAGCAACGTCGCGTCGTCGTGCTTGTCTGCGGAGCCTTTAGCTTCATTTAACGTTCTCCGGTCATTGGATGGTATTTGAACGTTCTTTCTTATTGTTACTTACACAATAGTGTGTAAAATTATTTTGTCACCGCAGTGAAAACTTCAATAAAATGGAAACTTAATTTAGTTCTATTTATGTTTTAAATGTCATTAGCATAGCATTTGGATGCTAGATTCTGTACCCTAATTTGCGTAACATACCATCAGTCGGAATCGGTTTCATTTTGACAGTTCAACAACATTCATTGCGTTATTTACTTTGTTGACCAGACAAAATTTTCGAACATATGAAGCAATGGATTACCAATTTGCTTCAAAATTATTCAAATTCCAATCGATAGTGTGTTACGCAATTAGGGTGCTGTTTAGATTGACTTGATTCGATCGCGTCTGTCCTAAATTCTCATTGATTAAAAATCTCTAGGGTGCTTGGCTGAAATGGGTCAGATCAATCTTCTAGAATGTTCCAAATATTCGGCTATTATTACCAGCACTGGATGGAATTGGTGATAGATAGTATTTCAATGTTTTTATTGACCATCTTTGCCGGCGCAAAAGTCCAAGGAGCAGCTGCACCCCAATTGCGTAACACACTAGCAATGAAATTCCTAATCAATTGCTTCATATTATGTACGAAAAATTCGTCTGCTCGACATTGTAAATAACGTAATGAATGTTGTTGAACTGTCAAAATGGATGACATTGCTATCGTATGCGTGATACTCAATTACCTCGCTTCGAACCAAATGCTACGTGATTTCGGCAACTTGTGCGAATTTCACTAATGAAACTGAGCGTAACTACCCTCGTATTATATTATAAGTGGTTCAGCTATAGCCCTACACCTAGTTCACTACGTCATCAGTCAATAGGCATGTTGGTATGGACCATTGGATTATTCCATTTTGCCCCAAATAAATATGGTCCTGATTTCCTGTCATCATCCGACGCTTTTTGGTTTTTTTTTAAGCTGCTTCAGTCATTCTAAACTCGTACGAAGTTTTTTTTTAGAAAAGCTGTTTTTTTGCATTTTGCAGGTCAGTGTCAGATTGTAAGTTGACCTGAATATGATTCGCGATTGTAACAAATCTGTATTTATAGAATTATACTTAATAATTAAAATAATCAATGCAACGTACTTTTACATACTTAATAATTAAAGTTCATATAATCCTCATGAAAGACTATTAGGTACTTGAAATCTTGATATTTTGGATTATACTAACTCAGAGTTGTCATACTGATTCTAATGATTATAATTTTGTAAATACAAGTATGATGCGGTCGCGAATCATACTTTAACCAACATACAACCTAATACTGACTTGCAAATTGCAGATAAACCTTAGGAAATTTCAATTTCGCGGGCTATCTGGAGCTTCCACAGCTATAGCGAGAAAAAGTGAACTTTTAAAAAGTGAAAGTTTATGCGAGTGTAATTTGCTCCCACCATAATCAATTAGTGGGACAGTGGACGACAAAATTGTGAACATTCCACTTTGTCCGAATGGTGGAGCAAAGTGGAATAGTCCCTTATAATCACCACATACCACGTCCAGTACGAATACAGAAAGATGCGCATTTTCTCACAGAGCTCATGAACGTAGCCAGTCATGATTACTACCGAGTCTCGGGAAGAATTCTGATTAATTCTTATAATTACACTTGATTCGTTGAGAATAATACCGTCTGTCATGTCTAAAGGCCGATCTGATACGTCTTGTTGCTATGAGATGACCTCATTTAAAATGCTTTTATCTTATTCTTTCGTTAATAAAGACTTCGAAGTATAAGGTCTATAGCAAAAGAAGATCCTTTCTTCTTTAGATTTGCCATTGTTATTGATTTGATGTTGTTATTCGTGGCTGTGTTTTGTCCACGAAGTAAATAATAAGTAAATTAAATATGAATGAATGAATAGTAATATATTTACTTTATTTACTGCATCCGGTTAGACTGGAAGCCGACCCCAACATAGTTGAGAAAAGGCAATTAAGGCAGATTGAATATACATATTTACTTCATGATGTGACCTATGATAAATAAAAGTGATAATAGTCAACGCAGCCAATGGACTTGAATGGCGTGTTGACCCATTTTTCTCAAATACAAACTATTTGCTTGATTATATGTACAAACCGATAGAGCTGTACTTAGGTACTTACGAGTATTATGTACTTACGTATTTCATCAGAGCCGACACTTATTCAAACGTAGCATGCAACCTATTGATAGAAGACCCATTAAAACTTTACCCAATCTAGGAGTTTAATTGATTTAGTCTAGTCGTCCCGAGTTCCAAAACTAAACCAAAATTACCTCTGAATATGTGCCACGGATAACATATCGTACATACTAATTCCATGCATATCGCATAGTTTCACAGCGCGGCAGATCAAAGCCACAGATTATAATAAGTCCATACATTGGGTCTTCCGTCAAATGATTTGTAACAAATCGTCGTTGATGCATCGTTTCCGGAACAAATAGGGACTGTTGATTAGAATTGAAATAGACAGTAGGTTCCGCTCCATTGATCATGTGAGTAGCACTTATGTAGTCTGTTGGTGTTTGTTTATTTTATTAGACGTGCGTGTAATATTGTAGAGGATAAATCGATCCGACAGAATTATCTGCCAACTTATAAACATACAGGGGAAATAAAAACCCACAAGAAACAAATGTTTCACGGTTTACACATTTTGGTTGGACCTATTTCTTATTGAAGGCTATCCCGTATAGATAGATATTCTTGTGTATATGCATATTACTATGTGGCAGGAGTATATTAGGTCACACGATCACCAATCCCTCTAAGAGGACCACAGAAAGGTAGCCATTGTAGCTTTATCAAACGTGAGTGCAGAATCAGTAGCAAAGGTCAGTAACAAAACCTACCATCTAATCAAACAATGCCGAAACATTCATCCCTCATTTTCATAAGACCTTGAATTGTAGAAAGTATCACCAACGATGAATTTATTTATAAATATAAACCAGGAAGCAACAGCATCATCCAGTAGGTTTATATTAAACCACAAAGGAGTTTCATTGATCAGTATGCAACTACAGACTGCAGTGCGGCTATCAATCGTCCCATTGATTTTACTGCTCCATAATATTCAGCAGGCTATTAAAATGTAGTAGATGAAACAGGAAGAGATAGTTGTTAAATTAACGCTGCTTGAGCTGTAAACAACGTAGTGTGGACGGAGAGATGAATTCTGTTGGTCAATATTCTTTGAAAGAGGAAAGCTATATGAAAAAAGCATAAAGCAAGTTGGACGTTTAAAACAACATAGAACTTTTTCCTTCTTTCATTTTTGGGACCCATCTATCTCTGTTAGGGATGCCCCGGATGCAGAATGAAATAAATGGTGAACGATGTGTTGTAACAATACCTACATAATTATCGGTTTTTTTTGTAAATGAATTGGTCCTTTTCAACGTTTTGAAAAATTACAAGCATATTGCAAGATTTGCCGCTCCCTTAAAATGGCAGACGCCTAACCTTTTTTTTTTTGGTTGGGTAATCATCAAATAACTTCTCCCGCTCTGGGTGGAGCGGGAGGGCGTGTCCGACTTCTACTGACTAAAACCTACCCGTGTTCCTTCAGTTGCCTGTGCCAGGGCCACGGTAACTCTTTCGAACAACCCGCAACCGAGTCATGGACCTAATTAGGTCAATTCCCTGAGTATCGGCCAAATGATCGGACGTTTCCAACTACACTTTTGGTATTTCGTTCGGTCGCTTCGGATCCGAACACGAAGTCTAAACGAAGTTCGTTGACAAACATCAAAATGAAGTTCGGTCGGATCCGAACCGACCGAACGAAATAGATTGAGTAGGGAACATTCGGCCGATACTTCAGATTTATCGTTTCGGAGTTGAGCCCCAGAGTTGCCCCTTCGAATGCACGTAATTTTTACTGAATTATTGTCGATGGTGGCGCCAACACTCTTATTTAACTTTCATTGCTTAAAGCAAAATAGTAATTACTGCACAACCAATGCATGCGTTCTATTAGTACAAACAAAACGTTAGTGTAAGCATAAACAATGAAGAGCTGTGGAATAGATTACAGAGCTGTTCAACCCGATCCGTTCTTTAAATAAAACAAATTGAGTCGATTTGTTCAATCGTTATTTTGTTTCACGTGTAGTTTACCTAGAACACCTAAAGCTGCCAGGAATAGTAAATTGATCACCATTTATACACCTTATGCACTAATATCATATAAAATAGTCCAGATATTAATTTTCAAATCTCCATTGACAGTCATCAATCAATCTGCCTAGCCTTTTCCCAACTTTGTTTGGGGTCGGCTTCCAGTCCAACCAGATGCAGCTGAATACCAGTATTTTACATGGAGCGACTGCCTATCTGACCTCCACAACCCAGTTACTGGGTAATAAGATACCCCTTGGTAAGACTGGTTGTTAGACTTTCGGGCTTCTGACGACCCGTAACGACTGTCAAAGATCTTCGAATGACAGCCGGGACCAACGGCTTAACGTGCTTTCCGAGGCACGGAGTAGTCTCGGTATGAAAAGATGGTCACCCATCCACAGACCAACCCCGGCAAGCGTAGCTTAACCTGATGGATCGACCCGTGCGGCTGTTATTACTTAGCCACGAGCTCCTCACCTCCGTTGACAGTCATGTGATTAGATAATTATATCAGATTTGGCAAAGATCTTACCGCTATAAAGCCTGGCTTTCTATGCTTATTGTTTGCATAGAAAGCAAAGCTTCTGAAACTGCCCAATTAGCTCAGCAGCTTATACAGGTTCAAATTAAATTAGCTAGCGAAACTCTGTAGACGTAATGGACATCGATATCTACGACAAAATAAAAATAAAAGGATTTTAAGATTTTATTTTGGATACCGATCACGTCTGTGAAGTTTACACAAAAAAAAACTGATTTTTTAAACTGATATTTCAACTACACTTCTGTTGATGACCCAAAACAAAATCATCAAATTAATACAGAATTTATATTTTGCGTTATCATGTTTAGGTATCGATACCCATCACGTCTGCGGAGTTTCGCTAGCTAATTTAATTTGACCCTGTAGATGTAGTACTCATAAAAAAGTATTCTCACTACTAGTATTCTAGTGTAGTATTTTCTCACGATATACAATAAACTGAGCGCACGCACGATACAGGAGAATTCCTAGATCAACAAAAAGAGGCCTCTCATTAATTTAGTCATTTGTATGATAAGCTTGTCATCTTAAAGACTGGAGGCACAATAAATACATCGGAGTTCTACACGAGTTTGTTTATCATTTAAGTAGTTATCGGTCCCAAAGAAATAAAGATCCTTCGAGGCTTTTGCAGTACCATATCTAAAAACAAAAGTGAAAAATTAAAAAGTTTTTTACAAAAAAAACAAAAAAACTACCAACTTAAAAAAACACAGTAACAGTGACAAATTATTTATTATGTTATTTTTCCTACTTTTTTTTTTTGTAAAATAGGTATTTTTATTTCATTTTTTCTTGAATGCATAGTACAACATTTCTCGTTTATAGTGTAAAACTTCGAAGTTGTATGAACTTCGTTTACTTACAATATTACAACATCAAAACTGCCATATATTTCCGCACAAAAACCCAAGCTAACGAGTCATCTATCTAACACGACTTCACGAGCATGTTTACTCATTATAGTCATTATCAAGCTAATAAAAAGTTCAACTTCATGTACTGTAGCTTAGCATTGCACCTGAAAGGTCATTGAACTGTACTAACAAGAGTAATGTAAACAGAAACAAACGTGGCTAGTCTATGGTCTGTGCTTTGTGGTCGGCGGTCGGTGTGAGGTGGTTAGCTTTGCTTTGTGTGAAGTTTCTTTGACTGTTTTTAGTTAATGAAGCATTTGCTCAGTAATTTTATGATTAGGTATACCTAAGTAGGATTTTCATAATGAATAACTATACAGGGATGACTGAAAACATGCGACAAATTTTAAGGGGGTGTTCTACCCATCAATATGAATAACTTTTACTATGTGAACCTAAATGTAAATTCGACCTTATACTAAACTAGCTGGGCACCGCGACTTCGTTCGCATGGAAGTCGTAAGATACACGATATACTAAAATAACAGCCACATTTTTAGAAAACTCCCTCGTCCCCGACCCGCTGCGTTGCATCAGCCTTTATTTATTTTATTTTTCTTGCGCGGATCCCTAATTATTTTTCTAAATTAAAAGTAGCCTATGTGACTCCTTATAACATCAGCTATTTGCCAGTGAAACTCCCGTCAAAATCGGTCAAACAAACAGAACAAACAGACAGACAGACCGACAGACATACAAACATTTTAAAAATAGTTTTTTGTTATAAGTACCGTATATACTTAAATAAGCATTTAGTAAAAAGCTGTTATTTTGACAACACGAACAGACACTTCAATTTTATTTATTTGTATAGTTTTATTTATTTATTTTTTTGTGGAAAATGTATAGATGGTCCAATCGGGTGTGTACTTTTACATGGGAAGATCGATTTTTTTTTTGCGAATTCTTAGTTAATCCCATAGTAAAAGTTATTCATATTAATGAGTAGAACACCCCCTTAACTTTTGTCGCATGTTTTCAAAGTCACCTCGCTGCTTTGCATGAATACCCGCACAAACCAATATTTTGAAATTACTGGTTTATAACACAGTCAAATGCAAAATAGTCCTTATTTCATGGTCAGTAAGACTCACATTCATAACGGCATAATCGGCGGTTTTGCCGTTATGAATGTGAGTCTTACTTCCATGAAATAAGGACTATTTTGCATTTCACTGTGTTATAAACCAGTAATTTCAAAATTTTGGTTTGTGCGGGTATTCATGCAAAGCAGCGACCTATATTGCCGTTGTAAGCAAAAAGGGCACAACTAACATTTTTTTAAAAAATTGAGTTACATACATATTTAGAATCAGAAAAAAAAGGCTAATCTGCTCAATTTTTTGTAGATTTTTTTTTTAAATGTTAGTTGTGCCCTTTTTTCTTACGACGGCAGTATAGATAGATATCATATCGAGGGTTCACGGGCTATTTGTATTAAGCGACATGTTTGAAACTTTACAGGACAGCATTTCAAAGTTTCATTATTCGGAAAAAAGAACATTGTAAAAAAGTATCAATATTTTTTACGAAAATGTGGCCTATTTACTGTTAATAATCAATAGTGTATATCTCCGTTTTTTACGTTTATCACTTTTGATGCAGGTAGATATGATAATAGCAATAACCGCCAGGATGTAGCCCATGAACCCTCGATATTCTAATTTAACTCTACCAAAATCAAGTATTTAAAAGCACGGAACAAAAATGCTCGACGTATTTCAGGGAAATCAGTATCTATTTAGTCAAAATCTTGCTTACCTCAATCAATCTGCCTAGCCTTTTCCCAAGTATGTATGTTGGGGTCGGCTTCCAATCTAACCGGATGCAGCTGAATACCAGTATTTTACATAGAGTGACTGCCTATCTGACCTCCACAACCCAGTTACTGGGTAATACGATACCCCTTGGTAAGACAGGTTGTCAGACTTTCGGGCTTCTGACAATCCGTAACAACTGTCAAAGATCCACGAATAACAGCCGGGACCAACGGCTTAACGTGATTTCCGAGGCACGGAGGAGTCTCCGTATGAAAAGATGGTCACCCATCCACAGACCAACCCCGGCAAGCGTAGCTTATCCTGATGGATCGACCCGTGCGGCTGTTATTACTTAGCCACGAGCTCCTAAAATCTTGCTTACCTATACTTAGTTATTTCGATATCAAAACAATTTAATTTCCAAAACCGTTATATAAAAACCTATAACACATTTTCAGCTCTTTGAATTTGTATGTGTACTTACTACCTATTCCTATTTTTCTATTATATATTCCTAGCTTTAAATTTTACGATTCAATCACTAACAATATAGATAGAGGTATATTATTGTCAATTCATACTCAACAGTGCAGGCAGACTTCATTCTACTTTCAAAATAAGTTCTCAATTCAAAACTTTTGTAAGTACCGTACTTTTGCGAACTTGTAAGTAAGATCTTTAGTATAAAACGCTCATTGTACAAGCGGATCTTTATACAATTAGTCTCTGTCATCAAATGAATGCTTATTATTTTTAGCCTTTACAAGAATCTTTGAACAAAACACGTGTCACGCCATCCGTCTTGCTCGAGAGACAACTAAATGAAGATGGAGCAAAACGAAACTATATGGCGCCAGAGCAGCAGAACTTTAGACTTGAGATCTTCAGTTCTTGACAATATAATATGTTGGTAATTAGTCTTTCGTTTGACACTATAGTTAAGTTAGCACTTCCGCTAGGTTTATTATAATAATTTAATGAAAATTTTGTAGACATTGCGGTATAATGATCACACAGCTTTTAATGAAATAAAATTAAAGTTTACTAATTACTTTAATGTGCACTTTTTTAAAATAGAAACAGCTGTTATCGAGATCAACAATGAATGAATTGCACCGACCCAAGCTTGGTTTGAAACTGACCCGAATGAACCCAAAGATTCACACTAGCCACTAGTGATGGAGCCTCATTTTTCATGGGGCGTGATAATGGTAGCGGTGCCCTTAGGATATCGAAGGATTATTAGAGCCGTACCGGATATGCATCCTAGAGTAGGCAAAGGAATTGTGGAGAGACAGGTGATATTATTTTATGGATGGGCAACTTTTAACGACAGGTTGTTCCAGGTCCAGCTTCACCGGTGAATCTTTTGGCGGGGTTAAACTGCTTTCTCGACTCTTTTCTATGTTACTAACTCACTACTATGCTACATGTTGCTTTATCCAAAGTCTTCGTCTGAGGTCTCGCTACTATCCGTTTCAGGTTTCTTGTAAATCTCGCTAGCAGCCTTCTTGATCTTATCTCGTTCTTCAGCAGTGTCCATCCAAAAATTGTTTTCCTTGTCGAAGTAGTCATGTCCTGTTTTAGATTGTCATTCCATGTGTAAATGGTCGGACGACTTTCTTGGATTTGGCCTTGTGAACAAATAAGTCTTTCGCCAATTTGTATAATAAAAACTAAACAGTCACGTTTAAAAAAAAATATGTCCTCAAACTTTTTTATTCGATTATATAAAGTCCCTGAAATGAAATGCCAGGCCCTATTATTGTAAGTATGTAATTCAAAGATATTCGATTATATAAAGTCCAAAAAATGAAAAGCCAGACCCTATTATTGTAAGTAAATCAAACGCTACTATTTAATTCTGTTCATCTCAATAAGAGTACGCTTAGGATGATCTAATGGCACCCCCATCTATCGTAAGTTTCCCGTATCGAGTTCCTGTAACCCGAGATAGGGGTTACTATGTTGTGCAAACTCATTTGAAACTCGCTTTAAATTGTGAAGTAAAGGGTCAAAACTTGATTTGTCCTAAGGTATCCAAATTTTACAAAATACATACATTATACAATACATAAATATACAATAAAAACATGAACACTCTGCGATAATTATTTAAATATATCATCAACGCAAAGGCAGCCATCGCATCTCTTTAATGAGGTTCTTATAAATTGCTATTACGAAAATAATTAGATACTACCGGAAACTATCTTTTGTTGGTAATCTATCATCAACTCATAAAATATTCTGCGTCTACTATACTATAGTTGTACTCGTAATTAAAAAAAAAAACAAGATGTTGCTCTTATTTTTAGTTTACCGTATCTCATTTTCAATATAAGCTTAAAACACTTAAGTCTTTAAAAATTGAGAGCGAAAAATTGTGAGCGATATTTTTTCGAGTTCCAATCGAGTAGTACTACATCAACTACATCAAAGCATCCCACAGTTCCTACGTTAACCACAGCTTCCTTTAACTGTCATTGAACACAAGTCTTTTGTCTTCAATAAATGAGGAATTCATTACCATGTGTAATGTGCCATCATCGCCCATGCATGGTGACCAATCAACCGTCCGTTGGTCATCGCACTCGAGTACCAACGTACTCATAAATTAACCCACGTGGTCAATAAATTATCTTTTATGCATGCGGTTTGGATGATAAGTCGGCGACTTATTCGGAGAACTAATAATAGGGATGGCCTTGACCATATTCTATGCTCTTCTGACTCATTATTATCACTACTTACTTTACTTTTTCAGGCAGCACAAGTCTTTCGGCCGAGCCAACGTATGTCACCAATGACTACTTGAGGGAACGTCACAACATGACGTCAGGTCAATCTTATCCCAAGATAAGACTCATATTAAATGCTCAAATGTAGTCAGCAGGATTTTCTTTAATTTCTTTGAAGCCCTCTGTTGCGCTTGCGCCGGAGTAGCGTTTAGTTCAGGGTAGGCTTTTAAAACACAAAGCTTTGGCGATAGGGACTGTCTTATCAGGGTCTGTAAAGCTAAAGCTACTGACGTTCCCACAGAACTGTTGAATGCAACCTATGACTATGGTTTGAATGACTTTCTTGTTACAGATTTCATTGTTATTTATTGTGTTTAGAGATCTTAGCAGGACGTGTGCCCGTGACCCATTAGGGCTGTCGCATGTCAGATAAATGAATAGATGCTTTTTAGAGTTCCGTACCAAAATGGTAAAAAGAAACCCTTATGGTGCGACTCAGTTTGTCTGTCTGTCACAACTGGATATCTCAAGAACCACTAATGCTATCAACTTGAAATTTGGTATAGTTTTAGATGACGTGTGCCCAATTATTTTGCAACCTGTTGCAATATATATATACGAGTATATATTGCAACAGCAGCAATTGCAGCAGATTGATTGATAGTCTTCGAATTTGATGAAAATGTAAAAAAATACCCGAAGATCTTGTATCTTGTATGTTTATGTTGTAGATTTGTAGATCTTATATCCGAAGTTTGCATAGAAAAAATCTGAAATTATTCAGCTTGATAGAAGTTTATGTAAAGGTTACAGGAAAAATAAAACGATGTCTCTAAATAGCACAGTTTTTTTTAAAATATATATATGATGGTACGGAACCCTGAGTGCGCGACTCCGACTCGCTCTTGACCGGTTTTATTTGAAAAATGTAATCAATTGGCGAACTAATAAATAATAATAATTTAATAGGTAATTATTAAAAACATATATTTATTGTGGCATTTATTTCACCTATCTCAAAAACAGATCTTATTACTTATTGAACTGAGTTTATCAGATAACAATAAAAACGTGTTTTTAATAATTACCTATTAAATTAATATTATTTATTAGTTCGCCAATTGATTACATTTTTCAAAAAAGCATCTTTTTATTTAACATTCTCAAAAATTTGGTCCGTGTGAGCGAGAGAGGTGACCAACGCGACAGCCCAGTTGATCTAACATGGCTTCATTTTTATGTTTGCTCTACAAATACTTGACGAGCAAGCGTGTGGTGATCTATCTATGCTCATTACTCCTTCTTTCTTTTTCTGTAAGAGAAGAGGCGTTTTGTGCAGTAGGTAAATTAAAGTCCGGAAATATATGTTTTTGGTTTACTACCGGATTAATCTATTATGAGATGATATATCACTTTAAATAAATTCTGAAGTGAACATGGGGAGAGTCATCGCCCCTATAGCGGTTATAGCAAAACGTGTCGGGGTTTAAATTACAAATAGTGTATGTTTTGTGTGCTTTCTACTTTACACGGCAAACAAAACTTCGTTTGTTGGCATTTTGTGTTTGGCAGCTTGTATTACCTATCAGGTATAGGTGTGGGCATGCATAAGTAAAAGTTTTTGAATAGTGAATAAATAATTATGAACATAATAATAATAAATAATCTTTATTCCCAAAAATGCACGAACATTACATTGAACAAGATACAAAGAATATGGCTCAATCTAAGTGAATCACAGTAAAAAAGACCCTGACCTCTAAACTAGTTAAAAACCTGTATCTTAGAAGTCAGAAGTCAGACATATAGTTAAGTAAAACATTTATTCATTGCACACAAAATACATACCACAACACACAAAAGCACAGTTAAATTTTGCATTTTCTCAACTATGTTGGGGTCGGCTTCTAGTCTTACCGGATGCAGCTGAATACCAGTATTTTACATGGAGCGACTGCCTATCTGACGTCCACAACCCAGTTACTGGGTAACACGACACCCCTTGGTAAGACAGGTTGTCAGACTATCGGGAATGTGACGACCCGTAACAACTGTCAAAGATCTACAAATGACAGCCGGGATCAACGGCTTAACGTGCTTTCTGAGGCACGGAGGGGTCTTGGTATGTAAAGATGGACACCCATCCACAGACCAACCGTGGCAAGCGTAAAACTTAGCCACTGGTCCCTGAAATAAAATTAATAATATCTATACACATACAATGAATAAACGCTAAGTAAGAAAGTATTATTGCTATTAGGTAGCTAGCTAGCACAGACTAGCTCATTCATTCAGTAAGGATAAATTTGTTCTGTCTTGAGTTCTCGACCTACATAATTTGCCAGGAGTTGCTAATTTCGGCTTTTGTCAAGAGTCTGTCTGTAGTAACACCTACATTTGAATTTGAATGCTACAGTCACAGTTTCAATCCCTAAAGGTCCCAGATTCTTATGTAGGAGAAGTGGCAGAAAAATATTTTGAGGACTAGGTATCTAATTGATGTGAGCAGTAGCAATATTTTAATTATTTTGAGGACTGATTTTTCACAAAGGAATAAATACTGCAGTTTGACAGCTTTTGCATAGAAAATATATGTCAAACCGCCATTTTTGTTCTACAGATAAAAGTAATCAGGCGATTGAAAAATCGGCCCTAAATAGAATAAAAATACCATTTGCATACTTTATTCTAAATTCATTTTCCACAGCTACGAACCAACCAAAATACTGGCCAGTTACAAACTGTACAATTACATTTTCTACAACCTTTCGAGCCGTTAAAAAATAACGCATTCCATACACGCCCTGACTTTGTGTGACGGACAGCGAACGGCTATAAAACCGGACCATTTTATTGTCGCATGCGCCTGCTGTTGCACTATGACAGGCTGTCCCTCTTTGTAGATTTTAATTCATTACTTTATGCCATTGTAAATTATCACCTTCCATTTAGGTATTATTAGTGTCTTTACGGTTCGTTACTCATAAAGAAGTCACGTAAAGTAACGTAGTAAAGTCGGAAGATTCATACAAAGCGATAAAGTGATACAGAGATGACTTGCTTTTCATTAAAAAAAAAACTTTCTTTGCCTAATATTGGACTTTGGCAGAGCTTCTCCCAATTCTATTGTTATTCCAAACATGTTTTCCGACCGAAGTACAAATATTTATGTAGTCCCAAGTCCCTACTGCATTCTCAATACGAAAGCCGAACTCACTTTGACGCGAAGAAAAGGTACCAATCCTGTCGGACAAACGGCCAATCTGTATTCTCACCCAATACGTTACCGTAGCTTACGAGAAAAGTCGTATGAATGCGTCCAAAATCCGCGTAAATCCAGATCGTCCGATAAAAAATCGCAACATTCACAGCTGGCCTTAGTGCAATAAAAAAAAGGTCCATTCAGCGTTCGCTCATTTGGGAATTGAGCGAGCCTGAAAATGCTGAACACAGACTCAAACATAGACGAATTTATTCATTAAGCTCGTTTCATGACTTCAATAAATTATCAGGTCGTCTGGCACGGCCCTAATTGGTCTGAATATTTAAATGGATTAATTAAATATTTGATAGCTATGCTGTTGGGGATTTGCAAGTATTAATATTATTTTCTCTTTCAGGGAATGATCTCCGGCTATAAAGATTGTAACTATAGATAGGTATCTAAGTACGATCTTGAGAAAGGTGGTTTTTGTCAACGAATATTAAAATCATTCACTCACTGAGAGACGAGGATGAAAATCTGTATGAAGTTGGTAATCTTTGCCGATAGTAAATCCCATCGGGCAACATGGCTTGTCAAATAATAAAATAGGAACAGAATAAAAATGGCGTCAGAAATTCCATGTTCTTGAGGGATTTTCATCGGAATATGGTCGCATTTACTTTGACTTTCATTTGTTTGTACCTACGAGTAAGCATATAATAAGTAACTTTTCACTTAAAGTAATGGTTGGTAATACCTTCTTGGTATAGTAATTCTAACCTCGGGCTTCAGAGTTTTAGGGCAATGCCCGGTTAATTCTTCAATTCCCATGTCCAAGTTAATAATTGTGTTCCTATATCTTGCAATAGAATAGCTTAGAAAAATTTAGTTAGGACAAATATATAAATATAAAAAACTACCCCCTTTTTATTTCCGGGGGATCATCTACAGGTGACAGTGGGGGGTATTGTGTAAAGTTAAGACTCTAAAGGACACATGCTAATTTAATTATTCTCTAGAAATTAAAAATAAGATTGCCTTGTGGTAGAAAAAAAATTAAACTTGCAAATGACACACTGGGAATTGATGAATGTCGTGGCGATCTTAGAATATTGATTATTTCAGTCTTTTCATGAAATGGTCGTGTTTCATGAAATGGCCAGCTAAAATTATCCATATCGATTAAACGTGAATGTTTAAGGATACCTACTTATGTCAGTCGACGTTTGGCCATATCATGTAGGGAATCCTCGTGGTCCGATCGTAGAAATTGCCCTTATCGTGAAATCATGACGAAAGCAACCTATGTATCGACATTCCCAGCTAACCACCGGGCATATCGCAAAGTAGTTGCATTTCACGCCGCTTATGGCACCCCGACTAAATGGGTTAGGCTAGGTTAGAACTGTGTCCAACCGCGCGCGAGCCGAGCGAGCGAAGCGAGCGGTGCCGCGGCAATGTCCGGCGAGCGCTACATCCAAGTTGGCCGCAGTTACTTGGTAGGAGTTATTTAATATTTTCATTCTCATCCTATTATTATGTACCCTAAGGAGCGAAAGAAAAACAAAGGAAAACCCTTGAAAAGATGGCAGGATGACTTGATGAAGACGGCTGGAAAGACATGGACTAGGCAGGTAAGGAACAGGAAGAATAGGAAGGGCTTGGAGGAAGCCTTTGCCAAATGGCATACAGACTCAGAAACGTTTTGTACCACAACTATTACTCCGAAACAGGTGGTGTGTGTCGGACCACGCACAATGAAGGGTTTCGTAGTTGGGATGAATTTATCTCAAGGACATTGTAGTTGAAAAACATGTTCTCCCATACATTTCAACTGCAAATGTAAGGTTGTACGCACAATATTGAGAGATTTACCATGTTATTTTAAGACCATAAAATTCTTATAAGTTTTCCTGTAATCTATAGATAAAGAACTATTTTCTGATTTTTTTCAAAATTTTAGACTCGGGTGGGGAATGGTAAATTTTCGTTTATTTTCTTAAATAAATTTAAAACAATTTATTTTAAAATTCGACCTCGCGCACGAAGGGTTCCATACCATTATCTATAAAAAATCACGTTTGTTCTATGGGAGCCCCTTAAATATTTATTTTATTCTGTTTTTTAGTATTATGTTGTTATAGCGGCAACAGAAATACATCATCTGTGAAAATTTCAACTTTATAACTTCATGAGATAAAGCCTGATAACAGACGGACAGCGGAGTCTTAGTAATAGCGTCCCGTTTTACCTTTTGGGTACGGAACCCTAAAAAAACGATGTCTCTAAATAGCACGCTTTTTCAGAAATCATCAACAAAATTACATTAGTTCATTATCGGTCAAGAGATGGCGCTGACCTAAAACTGCAATATTCTACACCGCAATGTTAAAATTCTACGAATATAGACCTCGCCGATGAATAATGAAAACATTTCACGTTTCACAATCAAAATGTATATAATTATGATGGTGATGGTACGGAACCCTAGGTGTGCGAGTTGTTTTTTTCAGTACTATACAAACTATCATTGATCCACATTGCCATCACCACTATCTAGAACATACATCACACAATTATGACAATTACCATACAATGTAGTTCGATCTAGCTCCCATTTCAGATTCTGATTACTTTTTCAAGGGTCACGGGTACGTGGGATCAATTCTATGGGAAACAAAGGAACGTGGAACAGATAATGGCACTTATTATGGTTAAGCGGGAACTTCTATGAAATTAACTGTCTGGATCATAATTCGTTTTGTTTTCTGCGGCAGAGATTTTATGAGCTCAAAAATCAATCTGCCTAGCCTTTACAACCCAGTAACTGGTTAATACGAAACCCCTTGGAAAGACTGCTTGTCAGACTTTCGGGCTTCTGAGTTTCTGACGACCCGTAATGACGGTCAAAGATCCACGAATGACAGCCGGGAACAACTTAACATGCTTTCCGAGGCACGGAGGAGTCTCGGTATGTAAAGATTGTCACCCATCCACGGACCAACCACGGCAAGCATAGTTTAACCTGATGGATCACGCCGTGCGGCTGTTATTACTTAACCAGGCGCTCCTCATGGTTTTTATGAGGTATAGGAAGGTTATGACAACCTGTCTTACACAGGGGTATCGTGTTACCCTGGTTAACTGGGTTGTGGAGATCAGATAGGTTGTCGTTCCATGTAAAGTCTAGACTGGCACTGCAGAGGTTATGATGAAGAAACACCGCATGACTTAGTACGTGATGTACAGCGTAAAGAAAGGATTAAATTGTATTAGGATGATGGGCCCAAGGGAATGTTCGTTTGCTAAGATAATCAACCAACGTGGTAGGAAGTCCTTAGGGCTTATATAATAAAGTCCTTAGAGCCAGTCCACTGTGCACTAAATGATTACAGAATATATTTTATCTACACTCATATCGTAAAGTTCCGATTATGAATGAAAAAATAGGACCATAATGACAGACTTTATGCATACAACTCAAAGAAAATTAAAAAGTTTTATTATGATAATGATTTCTTAACAACATAATGCTATAAAATAGATTTTTATAATTATTGTATATGGGGACTGCGTTAGGGCGCATGCGCAGTTGACCGATGACAGCTCCGTAGCCATAGTAACGTAGTCCACGTTACTATGGTTTCGGAGCTATTATTTTGTTAGTTTACTTTTTGCTAAGTTTGGTTTTTTATTTAAATAGGTAACTACGTTTTGCATGAGTGTAGTTATAATAGTGTATGAAACTGAACAAAACTAAGTATTAATACCCCTCATTATGCAACAGTCTGTTTCATAAACTACTATTATATAATGAAATAAAACTAAGTATAAATGATAAAACTGGCTGGAGTCTGGACAAAAGGTGATACAACCGATGCCTTTTACCCCTAATGCTTTTTAATCCTTTTATGATTCGTCATTGGATACTTTGGTTACAACTCATTTCTGAATGTGACATTTAGTTGAATTAGTTAGCACTTATAAGCACATAGACTCTAATAGTTACAAAAAGAGAAATAATAGTTATAAAAGTAAAATTTTAGAAGGATGTGTTTGAGTTTTGGCTACAGCCAACAATAATAAGGATTCCACCAGCCCAATTGTGTGAAAAAGACACTTGATGGATTATAATTCAAACGACCGATATTTAAGGCGACGATAACCGACTTTTAATGATTTTAAACTGAAGATTACGTCTAAACGAGTAGGTAATGATTTGGAAAAAAAAAGTGTTAAATTAGAGTACTTTCTTAATAATATGTGAATATTTTAGTTATGTTTAGATTACTTACATCAGTCAATCTGCCCAGCCTTTTCCCAACTATGTTGGGGTCGGCTTCCTGTCTAACTGGATGCAGCTGAATACATCATGCATGCGTCATCATCAGCTACATGGAGCGACTGCCTATCTGACCTCCAGAACCCAGTTACTAGGTAATACGAAACCCCTTGGTAAGACTGGTTGTCAGACTCGGGCTTCTGGCGACCCGTAACGACTGTCAAAAATCCACGAATGACAGCCGGGACCAAAAGGCATGTTTATATTACATAGTGTAATTGATTTGTTAAGTTATGTCTAACACAGATGGAAAAATGAGAATCACGCAAAAACTATCAAGCGTATTTTTAAGAAACCATTTTAAAGATAATTTAATTATTTATCTTTAACTACTTATACGTGTTTTATTAAAATACTTTTTTTTATGTATAACTAGCTTCTGCCCGCGACTTCGTCCGCGTGAAATTTCTTGTTCCCCCGACCCACCGCGTCGCATCGCATCGCCTGTCCGCGCTATTGCTTCGTTTTTGCTTAGCTTTCTTTTTTCTTTTTGCTCGGCTCCTAAGGATCTTAGCGTGATGTTAAATAGCCTATAGCCTTCCTCAAGAATTGGGCTATCAAATGCAAAAATAGTTTTTTTTTTTTTTAAATCAGATTGGCAGTTCCAGAGATTAGCGCATTCAAACATACAAACCAAAAACAAACTCTTCAGCTTTGTTATTAGTATACCAGCGGGGCTGAAGAGTTTTCAGCCTAAGTACCTTCAAGTGTCATTATTGTCTCGCGCTGCATATTACTAATTTGCGAATACCCTCTTTAGTATAAATACGGAGTTTCATGTCATTAGCATCATTACGCTTTTAGTAATTAATCCGTAAACATCATCATGTCTCAGTCATCCGCCGCCCATCCTTAGGCTTAAAACTTTTCAGCCACCCACGCCTTCATTTTTACCAAATTGCTTATTTTTAATTCAGCAATTGGAATATACGCGCGCAAAACTTCATGTTTATTACACTCTCGCCTTTTATTTTTAATTTCGGTAAGTGCTACACCGTTGTAAGTATTAACCATTAGATTAAATGTCTGGTTTGTAAGGTAAAAAAGAACCATTCGAGTAGAAATCCGGGAAATGGGAATGTCCAATTGCTAAATTGCAATTGAGTAGTGCAGTAATTAATTCGGTTGAATGGCCGAAGATCACAAAATGGAGGCGAAATTCTTCCTTGGTTTTCAATTTGATAGCAGCGCGGGGCCTTTGTTTCTGCACAGCTTAGGGCTTGTTAACGTTACCAAATAACAAAATAATAACCGTTACGTATGATATCATAATACCGTTACAAAAATTTACCGTTAGTTGATAACATTACCAGTAATATAACGTTTATAAACAATAATGTAAAATTCGAGAAATATCGTTTTAGCGATAAAATTATTAGTGGTGGCCCGCGAATTTTCTTGTTTTTTGCAATTTGCCGGTAAGTGTCAGGTTGTAACCAGATCAAAATGTGATGCTCGACAATAATAACTATTTACAGACTGTTATTACCATAATAATCATTTACTCATCATCATCAATCAACTTAGATTTGATGTATTAATTAACTAGATTTCCGAAATCTAGCTAAGAGAAAAAAATATAAATTACCTATGGTTATAATTATGTATTTAGGTACATATTTTTTTATTGTCATGACTCACCCACTTATAACCGTTAAAAAATAACGTTAAATGTAACTTAAAATACAAGTATCGTTAATAAAGAATGACGATAAAATGAAGCATAAATAACGTTAAAATCATTACCGTTATTTTAATATTAACGGTAACTCTGTCAAAGAAACGTTAACATTATACATTTTTTCCGGTATTTAAAGCCCTGGGTAACGGCCGTCAGTATCAGATTGAAAATTACAGATTTTCAATCTGTAATTTTGACATTATGCACAAACCGTGCGAAGCCAAAAGGAAAAAAAAAATTGAATAATATATTTAAAAAAAATATAATATTTAAGATATGATGAGTATTTCTTATTGTGCTACCGTTTGTTTTTCCTTAAATAAATACATTAATTAAGGGTTCAAAAACGCTCTGTATTTGAACAGCCTTATGACCGTTCACCGCTTTCCTGGTCAGTTTCTACCAAGCGGAAAAATACTCGCGGATGCTCGAGCGCTTTTTAAATTTCACTGGATAAGTAAATTTGACGCAGACAACACGCTTGATAAACGCTTGACGTCTGCTTTGAATTTTATACTTTTAAAGCCAATATTGATACTGATTGATACAGTTCAATCAGATAAGGGTCAAGCCACACCTGTCAGCACGGGATGCTGTATCCTTTTCTATCTCTCAGGATCGTCATTAACTAGAGCGAGAAAGATAAGCGCGGCGGAATGCAAACGCATCGCCAATTCCGCCGCGCGCACGCGATTTTTCCGTTTGGTGGAAACTAACCCTTAGGCAACCAAAAGTTTAATGTTTTGTTTTGCTTTAAAATGCATCAAATGGAGTTTTTCTCGATCTGTTGTTGTATTACAATCATTTCTTTATATGTGAGAGAACTCTGACTCTCACAAAAAGAGTGCCTTGGATTTATGGCAAGTTTAATTACCTATGCAGTAATCCCAGCTATTTTTCCTTTTCTTTAGTTTGTTATCTTCTTTTGCTTTCTGTCCTTAGTTAGGCATGATCACAAAGCAAAAATATACACCGATAGAGAAACAATAGCTTAAAATACCATGAAGACTACACATATTTTAATAAATAAGTAAAACACCATCAATAAACCACCCATAGAGTTCAAGGAACTATTGAGTCATACTCATAATGAAATGAGTTCTAAATACATCCAATTTTTCCGATGTCAGGTACAGTTAATGTGAAAATTAAGCTCAAAATAAAAACAATTACGAATGATCAAAAATAAAAAAATAAATAAATAATAAAAATAAAGCAACCCGGACACATACAAGTCAGTACAAAAACAAAAATCAACGAATTATTCGAAGACTAGAAGCCATTTTAGTCCTCGTGAGGCCAAAACGTCGTGTTTGAAGCAATTATAAGAACCAGAAACAGCGGAGCAGAAATCGCTAATTCAATTAACGCAATCATGGCAATGCTCGTGACCTAATCACCGACTATATGAGCTTCATTGGACTAATTTAGTGAGTTCGCTTGGTATGTGACACTCAACTGATGGCCGGTACAGATTTAGCATTTACTGTACTTGGTGTTTGATTCTAATGGCTTTCATGTCTTTATTGCCCCAATGATTGGAAGCCCTGCACGTGTAGGCCGCATAGCATAACCACTTCTATCTTTACTCTTTGAAGAATAGACATTTCTTTTGAGTGATACATGACTTGAACATAGACAAGACAAAGGTCATGTTAAATGCCCATGTAACTCTCATAAAGATCGTAGACGCTCCATTCGAAGTTGTGGATGTTTACCTAGGACAAACTGTCCAGTTAGGTAGGTCCAACTTCGAGAAAGAGGTCAATCGTCGAATCTGACTCAGCTGGGCAACGTTCGGGAAGCTACGCAATATCTGCTCGCTCGTCCCAGATACCGCAGTATCTCAAGATGACCAGTGCGTGTTGCACGGCACTGAAACGTGGTTGCTTACAATGGGCCATATTAAAATGCTAAAAGTCACCTAAAGGGTAATGGAAAGGGCTATCTATGCTTGGAGTTTCCCCACGTGATCTAATCAGAAATGAATAGATTCGCAGGAGAACCAAGGTAACCGACATAATCCGAAGAATTGCCAAATTTTTATGGCAGTGGGCGGGGCACATGGCTCGCAGAACAGATGGCCGATATGGGTCCGAACAGTTCTAGAGTGATGGCAACCGCGTACCGAAAGACATAGCGTTGGAAGGCCTCCCACAAGATGGACCGATGACCTTGTGAAAGCTGCAGGAAACCGCTGGATGCGGGAAGCACAGATCCGGTCGAAGTGGCGGTGCTTATGGGTGGCCTATGTCCAGCAGTGGACGTCTTTTGGCTGAAATGATGATGATGATTTCTTTTAAGAGTAAGTAATGTAACATTTATCACTTTTGATATCGCCTCGTTGAAATCTTTCTGCAATCAGGCCAGATGGCGTGGTTGGTTAAGATACCACCTGCCATGCCGCTGGTTGTGGGTTCGATTTCCATCCAGGACAAACATTTGTGTGCATGAAAATGTCTGTTTGTCCTGAGTCTGGGTGTAATTATCTATATAAGTATGTATTTACAAAAAAAAAAGTAGTGTATGTAGTTTATCAGTTATCTGGTTTCCATAGTACAAGCTCTGCTTAGTTTGGGATCGGATGGCCGTGTGTGAACAATGTCCTAGGATATTATTTATTTTATTTATTTATGTTATTTTTAACCGACTTCAAAAAGGAGGAGGTTCTGAATTCGTCTGTTCTGACCGATTTGGAAAATTCTTTTTTTTGTTTCAAAGGGTATACTTTCGAGGTGGTCCCATATAAATTTTATTAACTTTGCTTGGGTAGTTTTTGAGTTAGCTTCAATAATGCGTATATTTCCCACTTAGTTTATGTGGATGATGTGATGATGTTTTAATAACTTCCTATCACTGTTATTTACATAGCAGGTAGTGGTATTCGATTTTGTGTGGGGTAGGTTCCACAACTAAAAAGTGATAAATAAAAACTTTTTAGCAAAAAATAAAACCGACTTCCAAAACAAAACACTACAAAGTGAAAAATAAGTTTAATTTCGGAAGTCGGTGGCAAAAAACGAAAATACAAAACCAAAGACACCGTCTACCGAAATTAAACTTATTTTTCACTTTGTAGTGTTTTGTTTTGGAAGTCGGTTTTATTTTTTGCTAAAAAGTTTGTATCTTTCGTTTCTTCTGTGCCTACGGGGTGGTCATGCCACGCGTGCTAATATTAAGATGGTCAAAAACATTGAAATAACTAACAGTCTGTTCCAATAATTAAACAAACATTTAACATTAACAATTTAACATAAAAGCATTTTGGTAACCACAGATCTACCGTTTTGGATTATCGTCTCCTATACTCACTGCTGATCAGGAGCATTCGGATCGGAGCAATGACCTAGTTAGGGTTGGATCTGGTTGGAATGGCAGCCAGCAGATTATCAAAAGACTGGGACTGCATGCGCTCGATAACTTTAGGGGCGGAGAAGTAGTATTGTGTGCGTCTCCCTTTTCATCCCGTTGTAATACCACATGTAACAATTAAGAATTCTTATGTTCTTACTGTAATAACACATGGAGTATCTTATTGTCTTCTTGATAACGTTTGAGCACAAAAGTTTCATTGTGTGAACTTGGACAATAAGGCATTGTTGAGCTGGTCTGAATCCCAAGAAGTTTTGATAAAATGTTGTTTATTTTGTAACACTCTTGCTGTGGAAGAAGGATATCCCTTTACTGGGAAGGACGCAACAGGGAAAGAGAGGATTTCTATCAGAATTGTCTAGAAGAAATATATTCACCGCCATCTGTGCAGTGAGGTATAAATGTCATCAACATCATCTTCCTGCTCTTGTCCCATGTTAATTGGGGTCGGCGCAACACGTTTTCTTCTTCCATTCTTCCCAGTAAAATATAAATATGTTTCACCATCATACTATGAACACGTTAGGCTGTATAGCCGTAGAGTAACTGCTGTAGTAATTGACCACGCTATAGTAACTGGCCACTCATAAAAAAAGAGGTAGAAACAAGAAGATGAAGCAAACTCATCAAAATCAATCCATAGCTTTTTTCCAACTATTTTGGGGTTGGCTTCCAGTCTAACCGGATGCAGCTGAATAGCAGTATTTTACATGGAGCAACTGCTTATCTGACCTCCACAACCCAGTAACTGGGTAATACGATACCCTTTAGCAAGACTGATTGTCAGACTTTCGGGCTTCTGACGACCAGTAACGACAGTTAAAGATCCACGAATGACAGCCGGGACGAACGGCTTACCGTGCTTTCCGAGGCACGGAGGAGTCTCGGTATGTAAATATGGTCACCCATCTACGGACCAACCCCGGCAAGCGTAGCTTAACCTGATGGATCGACCCGTGCGGCTGTTGTGGTTTAGCTTAACCTTAGCTAACCCGTGCGGCTGTTGTTCTCTTTTTTTATGAGTGGCCAGTTACTATAGCAGTTACCCTATGGCGTTTAGATGTGATCTTTCACTATTGTGCTCAGAAACGCCTCCATCAAGTGAAATAATTCAGTACCAATTATATGTGTTACATGCAAGCATACAGGTTAGATTTTGTTCTGTTTCTCTTCCCATACAAAAACACAGAATGAATGGTAATAATATTACTTCTGTAAGTAATAGAAAAAGCTGAAGTTTAAAATGCAAGGAAAAAATTCCTATAATAACCGAGATTGACTTCGTTCCCTACGTGCTGGCCTGCGACAGGTTCGTTAAAATTTAAATCCATGGCAAATAAATAAGTACTTTTATATAAGAAATTAAAGCTGTCAGGTCGTTACAGACCTTCTCGCTATCTAAGCTAATGTAAGGGTGTATTCATGTAGAAAGATGGTAACCAGCGCCGATATGCCAGCACTTCTCAGTGCCGACCAGCGCTGGTGGTCAATGCTGCTCGGCGCAGGCAGTTTTCATACTTTTTGCCAAATTAGCTCAAACCGTCGCCGATAAGTTCCTATCTGGTTAGTCCGCGCCGGTTCGCGCTGATTTGGCGTATGAAAACTGCCTGCGCCGACCAGCATTGACAACCAGCGTTTGTCCTTACCTTGACCTTACCACCTTACCACCGGTAACCTTAGTGGTGTCGTATTCATGTACAACGCTGGTAACCGGCACCTATATGCCAGCACTTCTTACTTAGGTAAGTCACGTTGTTGAGGACATGCTGGTTATGGAGAAGGTCTGCTTTACTGGTCCATTCTATATCATCACAATAATTATTGTTGGCAGCGAGTTTTGAACTATTAAACTATTGTTGTTTAATCTCAATAGGTACCAAGAATTTAATCTGAACCCTTGGTCAGAAGAGGATAGGCAAAAGTCCAAAAAACTTTTCTGACACGAGATGGCTCCAGTAATGGTTATACATATAGACATAATAGATTGTTTTGTTTGGGTTTTTAATGGTGCACAGCAGATCCGAGTGGAAATAATGGTGTTCTTCAGAAAGCTCAGGTGCCCTACTCGCAACGGGCGTGCATGTATGATGACCAGATGTATGGACATAAACGAAGCAAAAGGAGTAGGTATCTCGTAAGGATCGTAGCAGGTGGCGTTCTGTAGTTCCTGCCTACCCCCATGAGAAGAACAATCAAACCATTTCACGACGGAGTTATTGCTTTTGACTGTTACATTACTAGGTACTAGTGATGTACCGACTAGTCGGCCATATTTGTAGACGGCGACTAGTCGGCTAAAACCGCCAACTAGTCGGCCCAATTTTTACTCGTATTAATATGCTTAAAAATTTAGAAGAAGAGGATGATTCGAAATGATATTGAAATCTTAACTGTTATTATTTTATAATAATCAGTTTTACAGTTTACTTTCAGTGCAATCTAGAATAGGATAGGAAATCAGGTAAGGAATAGGGGAACCCTGCATTTGATCCATGGACTTAGAACCAGAAATTAAATATGTATAGTAATTAATTAATAGGACCTACTTCTAACAAAAACGAAGAAACTTTAGCCAAAATTTGGTAATAAGTAGTTTTACAACTTAGAAATAGGAAGTTAGGGAATTTTCCATTGACCTAATAGTAATAAAATAGACTTAGATCCAGAAATCAAATCAAAATAATAATAACACTTCTATATAACAAAAAAATATATATATTATATTTAGCAAACCGTTTAGAAATAGGAAAGGAACTCTTTCTTTAATTACTTAATTGGACTTAGACCCATAGAATCAGAAATCAAATAAAATAAAATAAACTATCTAACGTAACAACCAAAAGCAATGATCGGCTTGGCCGACTTAGTCGGCCATTTTGCAGCCGACTAGACGGCTAGTCGGCCAAAGTCATAGTCGGCCCATCTCTAATACGTACTTAATAAAAAAAAAACCTCTAAGTGTAATACAGTTTTACTTATATTTTCTTAATATAAGTTATTTTCTTAATATAAGGTATTATAATTATTTAACCTTTTCATTCTTCTTGACCTTTTATCTAATTCTTAGAAACAAATTAGACAAACTTGGGTCATTATCAGGAATTCTGACTCAATACGAATTATTATCGCCTTCGCTATCGAGTTGCCGATGTTTGTGGGAACTTGTAACATTAAATAAATATCTATTTTGTTTGTACTTCGAACGGTTTCGTGGCTCACGATAAGGGCATTACTTTACCGTGTTAAGACTCCCGCAGACAAGCGCGACGGCGACGGCGCAACGCGACTCTGGTGGAACAATTTCTATGAAAACTTCATTATTAAAATATTGTTCTACCGGAGTCGCGTCGCGCCTGTCTACGGGAGCCTTTATTTCGCATATTTTTACTTCTTCGTCATGTCGATGGCAAGTCAGTGTGTTAAATATTGTAGGCCCAAAACTTGGCACTTTTTTGCTGTCTCTACCAAAATCCTAGAAAACAATAAAAAGTCATCTTGTTCTTCACACACACACACACACACACACACACACACACACACACACACGCGTTGTAAGAATAAAGTATTTGAATACCTTCCTAAACTGACCTACGACGAAACTGAAAACCTCCTTTAAAGTCACATACTCACCCTCCTACATGTGTATGTAGGAGGGTGAGTATGTGACTTTAAATGACGTGACGTGAGAATGAGTGTTCATTCATACATTCTACACAAAAGGGGGCTAAAACTAGATGTAGCCGCATTTCGGGTTTTAGCCGTAACATATCAATACTGCCCCCTTATGTCAAAAAGCGGCATCTCAATAAATGTATGTTTATAAAGAAAACAGGGAATATGTATTCGAATTTATTAGTAGGTATAAATGATAGGTTAGGAAAAGATGTGTTAACAACTTCTTTTTTAAACCGCAAGAAGATGCAGGATTACTGTATATTGTGAATTCTTAATTAGTGTTTCTGTTTAAATTAATCATCATCTTCCTGCGCTTATCCCATGTTACGTTGGGTCGGTGCACTCCGTTTTCTTCATCCATTCTCTCCAGTCAACCGTCACGCTATCATTCACTCTCTTCTCTTTCATATCATTACTTACACAATCCATCCATCTTTTCTTTGGCCTTCCTCTCCCTCTCCATCCATCAACATAACATGTAAAAGAGTGATGAATATATTCATGACTCTTTTAGTCGTTTCCTTCCAAATGTAAACAAGCACAATCGGTCTTCATGCAAAAACTTAATTGAGCTGTAGGAGTACGTACCTACGCTAAGTTTTGTAACTATTCGATCGTTAAAAATAAAAAGTAAAACTCGTTTACACGACGTAAAACTAATTTCTGGAAGCAGAAAAGTTACACGGTCTCGTTAATTGTTAATTAACAGTTTGGTTTAATTGAAAACAATATCTGTTAGTTTGTAACGTCATGCTTTTGCTGGCTGCACCGCAAACTGTTGGTTTTTAAATCTGACAAGTTGTTTTTTTTTTTATTGTTGCCATTGATGGCTGCACCTAGATCAAAGAGAGATACTTGGTAATACTTATTCTTTTTTTGTGATTTATAGCAGGTAAATGATTTTGACGATTGTATCAACATTTTATTTCTTAAATTCAATTCAATACTTTTCGTAATACTTAGGAAGTTCTTATCTAAAATATAATTGCAAAGTTGGAGCAATACTGAGAATTTTTACTTGAAATAATTCAAAACACTTGACAGGAATGACAGGTAATTTCCATAATTTTCTTCATGAAACCACAATTTTATGATCTGCTATTTCATACTACGCACTATAAAGTCAATCATTAATTAAAAAAAAAAACAATAAATTAAAATTAATAAACGAGTTAGTCGATTTTATAATAATAAATCACGTACCCGCATCTCTAGCCGATATGCACGGCCAAGCGTTTCAAGTCAATATCGTTTCAGTAATTGGACATTATTTTTAATTTAGAACGCAGCCGGGCATCGAACTCCAAACCGAACCTTGCTATGCACGTAGCGATCGACACCTTAACCAATGGCGTTTTATGGTATTCGAATTTCTGCAATGACATCGAAGGAATCGATCGCTTCTTTCCATTGTGAATCGATTAAAGCAGGAGACAGCACAAATTGTTGCTTTTTTTTAAATTTTCTATGCCTTTTTTTCAGCCAGCGTCTTTGTTTCTGCTTTTAACTTCTGAAACCGATTGAATTTATTATTTCGATACGGAATGTAAAACGTGAAAATATGAAACAAATTACTTGACAACCAAGTTCTTATTGTTCAGACCGATTTAATTTGAGAGTAAAAAATGAAGTAAGTTGTAATCTGTGGTTTCTTTAGTTATTACTCAACCACAGATTACTTAGTTTCGTCTAGCCGATTTCTAAAAAGAAATGGTTTAGTCAATAGTGCAATTTTTAAGAAGTATGGTAAATTGAGCTCGTGGTTGTCTATCTGATCTCCACAACTCAGTTACTGGGCATTACGATTTTACGATACTTATCCCTCGGTAAGACTGGTTGTCAGACTTTCGGGCTTCCGACAACCCGTAATGACCGTCAAAGAGCCATGAATGACAGCCGGGAGCAACGGCTTAACGTGCTTTCTGAGGCACGGAGGAGTCTTGGTATGTAAAGATGGTCCGTGGATGGGTATCCACGGACCGACCCTGGCATCGATCGATCCGTGCCGCTGTTATTACTTAGCCACAGGCTTATCGCACACGGGCTGTACGCTACTACTTATTATTTACTTGAAAAAGAATTTGATGATACAAAAGTACTTAAATAGAAGCATTCAAATCCCAGTTTAACAAAAAGCTGATAATAAGTTGTTTGAAGACGTTTCCCATGGCACGTTCACACGAGCCGTCACACCCCGTGAGCAATGGAACTATAACTGCCTACTGCTCAAATTGCCCACGGGGTTGGCCGGCCCTTGACCCCGCGAAGTATTGTAGCTCATGTAAGTAATCCCTTGAATATTGACATTTGACCTGATTCAATTCTATTCATGACTTCTGTCTGTCCTTGGATGACGTCAGATATGGAGGTATAATATGAAGGCAGCCTTCATATTATTACCTACATAAAGGGAAGTTATAATCCAGTCTTCTAAAATTAAATATATGTCCGACTTATTGCTTCATTCGACTTGTATTTATTCATCGCAAAGCGAACCTGTTTTTCTTTTGTTAGTAGAGATTATATTTAATAGTAGGTATATCAGAATCGATCTACTTAGCATGCATAGTAAGTGCACTCAAATCTTGCACAGTAACACAAAAAGAAGTTCCTTACAGGTTACACACGAATATCCAAAAAAGAACAAAAAAGCAATATGGCGTCGAGCAATTTGACAGATGTTCTTATTTTAGTTTGCACTAATATTGCATCGGCACCAAAACATCTGCTCCGGCGAAATATCAACATTTGCATCTTTAAACGATCGGCAGCTGTTCACAGCACGTGTCGACCAATTTATTTTTCATCTTAAAAATTCCATATTAGTGTAAAACAAGAAAAAAGGGTTGTATGACAAGTGAAATTTAAATTATGACGAATAAATACATTTTATATTAGGTCAAGTTGATTACAAGGTAAATAAAAAGGTCCTAAAAATTTTAAATAACAAAACATTTATTTAGATGAATAAGACAGAATTCTTTCATTATTGTCTTGTAAATGAAATACACTACGCCTCCGTCCGGCACATGTCTAAATATTAATATCTCTGTGATCATATCACCAATCAACTATTAATTTATCATAAGTATAAATAAGTACAAAACCAAGAAAGTATTTTCCTTGATCTATGACTAATATTAAATCAAACCAAGACGGTTCAAGATTTAATATAAAAATAATACCCTGGGACATTATTCACACAAGGTCATCTGATACCAAACGAAGCAGAATTTAAATACATGGCTCACAATTTTCCCCAATTTTCTTGAATTATTTGTACGGTAATTTCTAAGTAAAATACAACGATCAAATAACACAAAAATAAAATACAAATGAGCAATTTAAAAAACGAACAACGTTTTACTCAAATACAATAAAATTAAACTGCGAACTGACGAAGACAATTTGTGGCATTATAACGACATGCCTCAAACAAAAATGTAAAACCATGTCTACGTTGTCTATGCTGATTGCTGTGTAATGGCGGAGTTGGCGGACAATCGCGTTAATAAGCAGAAGCCTTGACACTGAAACGTGCTTGTACCTTGTACTTACCTAATTAAACAAATACGTATACCTAACATAAGTAATGACGCAAAACGACATAACATGGTAAGTCTTATAATTTTCTTGACATAGACTTCTTGTAGTATTCTTATTTAGACGAAATTAGTTCCTGAACTTGAAAACTAAGAACAATAAAAAGAAACTCCATTTGGTTCCTTCAGGACCTTGCTGAGGAACACAAGACCGACCAAATTTTAATGCTCAGTGATGAACAGCCACACGGGTCGATCGCAGGTTAAGCCACGCTTGCCATGGTCGGTTTGTAGATGGGTGACCATCCATTACTTATTGAGACCCCTCCGTGCCTCGGAAAGCACGTTAAGTTGTTGGTTCTAGCTGTCATTCGTAGGTTTTTGACAGTCGTTACGGGTCGTCAGAAGCCCAAAAGTCTGACAACCAGTCTTACCAAAGGGTATTGTGTTACCAAGTCACTGAGTTGTGGAGGTCAGAGAGGCAGCCGCTCCATGTAAAATACTGGTATTCAGCTGTACCCGGTTAGACTGGAAGTTAACCCCAACGTGGTTGGGAAAAAAAGGCTAGGCAGGCAAATAAACATAATGTATGTGCCTGTTTCAGGATATTAGAACCTTATTATGTAAAGTGATTAGCAAAGCACTGGTCTAAATTGCATTCGTGTGCATAACAGGTTGCATTATGTTTTTATTGTGTCTAGTTACGATTTCCGGTTTCGCGTAGTTAGTAAAAACTTGTTAGTAAAAACCTTTCTATCTTTTTGCTTCCTTTATACTATAATGAACTTCGCAACCATGATTTTTTTTTGTTAGCTCGCATTATCCCACTGCTGAGCAAACTCCCCCAAATCCTTCCAAGCATCATTTTACAGGGCCACTTCGATCCAACCCTTGCGATACGCATCTAGGTCGTCTCGCCACCTCTTCCTGGGCCGGCCTCGGCGGCGCCGTCCATCCTCAGGCACCCACCGTATGGAGACTATGGCCCAGCGATCGCTATACATGCGACTGACGAGACCCACCCAATCCCATTTTAGCTTGGCAGCCTTTTTGCCTACGTCTAAGATCCCTGTTTTGGAGCGCAGAGTGGTGGTTCGTATTCTGTCTTGAAAATATTTTTGAATGAATGAATGAAATGCACCGACCCCAACGTGGTTTGACCAGACTCGATTACTCGAATGAACCCAAAGATTCACGCTAGCCCTTGTTGCCTCATGTTACATGGTGCAACAGAGACCATTGCATAGATCAAGGAGTAGGTAGACCGGGGTGCGCGATAATGGTAGGGAAGACAAGCCTTAAATATGGGAGGGATAAAGCGCTTATCGAGTATGCACCCTATAATAAGCCTTGGAATTGTGGAGAAATGGGTGATATAATTATGGATGGGCTCGTTTTACAACATCGCCGCCAGGTTACTTCTAGTCCAGCTTCCCCGGTGAATCTTTTGGCGGTTAAACTGCGTTTTCGACGCTTTTTATGTCACTGCTATACTGTATTAAACGTTGCTGTTTCTAATTTCTTCTAAAAATTATCTTATGGAAATATTTCTCCTCTTATATTATTATCCCTTTTTATAAAGTGCCCTACTACAGAGCAAGGGGTGTCATTCCATTCTTCCACTTGTCTATTGCTGACTATGGCCAATCTTTGAGTTCGTTGAGTGCTTATATCCTTCTGGCCCTGCTGCACTGCCGTTTTTATGCAGTTTGGTATCCACTCAGTCCTGTGGTACGTAGTTTTATAGTTCCTCTGGAATGGGACAGATGAGAACAGCCAGTTCGATTTAAGCTTAGCAGCCATTTGACCTACATCAGCAATTTGGGCTATTAGAGCGCAGTTTTACATCTGAAAAATTACACTATATCCCGCTTCCTTCTTTCTAATAACCGGGCTTTTTAAGGACTAGGTACACGATAACATTACTTAAGAAATTAAGACAGTATACTTCTTATAAGGTTTGTGGCTAAGTAATAACAGCCGCACGGGTCGTTCGATCAGGTTAAGCTACGCTTGCCGCGGTTGGTCCGTGGATAGATGACCATCTTTAAATACCAAGACCCCTCCGTGCCTCGGAAAGCACGTTAAGCCGTTGGTCCCGGCTGTCATTCGTGGATCTTGGACAATCGTTACGGGTCGTCAGAAGCTTGAAAGTCTGACAACCACTTTTACCAAGGGATATCGTATTACCCAGTAATTAGTTTGTGGATGTCAGATAGGCAGTCGCTCTATGTAAAATACTGGTATTCAGCTCCATTCGGTTAGATTGGAAACCGACTCTAACGTAGTTGGGAAAAAGCTAGGCAGATGATGATTTCTTATAAGAAACAAACTGAATCCAAGTTCATTTAACAAGTCCAAGTTATGTGAAATATTGCCACCTATTTGACACCTACAAGAACAATGCTTATCGTTGTTCGATAAACCAGAGACAATCTAGTGTTTTTGTGTTCGGTTTACACCAGCTAACGACTTCTGAGAAACGAGAGAACATTGCCTTATACGATGTTCCTGGAACTATTGCTGAGTGTCGGATTTGTTTAAGTTCATGCATGTTACAGTATCGTGTGGTTTTACAATGTTGGTTAATTCTTTCCTCCTCTTCCTTTCATATGAGGAGCATCTGTTCAAAAGGTCGTATTTCGCTTTTCAACTTTTAATTATTTTTGCTAACCCATTAGAAAATAGTCCATCGAATGAGCCTAAAAACTTTTCAAAAGGAGTGTATTTCTCATATAACAAAATTCAAAAATTTTGATTCCGATCATATGGATGTATTTCACATCATGTTCTCTTAGATTTTTAAACAGAACAGCCATATTTCTTCTACAAAAAGTATCGTTTATTTATTGTTCTATTCAAAAGGTCATATTTTTCCATACTTCGTAACTTTAATAATCGAAGTTTGTTTATGATATAAGTACGACCTTTTGAACAGATGCTCCTCATTTGTGATCGGTTATGCCCGAGACACACAAACCTAGATTTTCAAAGCTAGGATAGCAAGATAGCTAGTAAGCCAGCAAGCTACTCACTGTAGTCTCGTATATATACAGAACAGGCAGATAATTTTTCATGTTCCAGTAATTTAGGTGATTTTATTTTGGCCCAAGTTATTTTGATCTGGCGTCAGGATAAAATATGGTGGTGTTGTGAGCAAGACCTTTTGCCACGAGTGCCATTACTGCATCTCAATCCCAATTATTTCTTCAGAAAGTTACTTCGACATGATCAAAACATTTCTCGAGAAAATTAGGAGGTTTTGGTGGCGTAGATACGAATTTTTGTGTCCAGATCATTCCTACGGTAGTTATTGATATAGCGGGGCAATGGAGTAACACACTATCAATTGGAGTCGGTTTCATTTTGACAGTTCAACAATATTTATTGCGTTATTTACGTTGTCGAGCAGACACATTTTTAGAACATGTGAAGCAATGGATTAGCAATTTGCTTCAAAATTATTCAAATTCCGATTGATAGTGTGTTACGCAATTAAGGTGCAGGAAGTGATTGGCGAAGAACCGAAGAGCTAAATCGGGCAAAGAAACGAAGTTTTGTGTCAGTGGGATGACAAACTTTCGCACCATCCATGGCCTTATCAACCAGGAAAAATCAAAGGATTTAATTAATTTTGCGAAACACTCATCGCTCGTTCGCAAATAAAATAAGAACACAACGATAACTGTATGAATTTACTTAAGACTTTATATCATCATCATCTGCCTGGCGGCCTAGCCTTTTCCCAACTAAGTTGGGGTCGGCTTCCAGTCTCACCGGATGCAGCTGAATACCAATATTTTACATGGAGCGACTGCCTATCTGTCCTACACATCCTAGTAACTGGGAAACGACGGTGGATTTTCCGGCTTCTGTCTGACGACCCGTAGTAACGACTGTCAAAGATCCACGAATGACTGCGGCTGTTATTACTTAGCTTTTAGGACTATGTATAAGTAAAGTAACGTATTATGTCCTACATAGCACAGTGAGGAAAACTTAGGTATTAGATTACTGAAAAGTTAAAGTAAACTAAGTTTTAGAATTTTATATACAGGGTTATTGGTAAAACACCAGCAACCTCTTAAAGGGTCATTGCACTCATCATTATGAACTACTTTTACTAAGGGACCAAACCTGAAATCGCGAAAAGAAATCAGCTGCTCAGTACATTTATGTTCGCATAATTCGTCAAAATGTACTGAACAGCTGACTTTTTTTTTGCGATTTCAGATTTGGTCTCATAGTAAAAGTTGTTCATAATGATGAGTACAATGACCCCTTAAGAGGTTGCTGGTGTTTTACTAATAACCCTGTATATATGTATAAAACAAAGTCGGGTTTGTCCAAACACATAACTCGAGCACGGCTGGACCGATTTTCATGGTTTTGGATTTGTTGTATTTGTCTCCGTCCCGAATAGCAGAATAACTATTAAAATATCGGAAAAATACACGAAAAAAAATTAAGAAGAAAATTAATTTTCTCATACATCAAATTTGGATAGGACAACATCTATCGGGTCAGCTAGTGAATAAATAAGATCGAGGCTTCAGCTAACTGTACTTCTCAAAACTACACATTATAGTTCCAGGTTCCAGCCACATCTCAGCAAACATCTCACATATTGTCGTACCATCAGCCGTGAACACTCATCCATCTGTCATAGTCATGGGCCCGTAGACACCAGACCCCCCCTCTTTTATTTTTTACATGCGTTCAAAATAACTTAGGGTCGGTTTTAGGCTTGTTTTCTAGATTTTTGAGAACAATCCTCAAATGTCATGATTTCACGAAATAGTCAATGATTAAAATTCTGTAAATACATACTGGTTACGGTCGGGAATCATATTTTGATCGACCTACAATCTAATACTGACTTGCATTTTGCAAAAAACGTAAGAACATTTGAATTGCTCGGATTGCCCTGGCGCTTTCGCTTTAAGTGAATAATATTGTGATTACGTAAGTTTCTATTGTTATGTTATGTATGACCCTTAGTAACAACATCAATGGCACGACAGAGGACGTGGACATCGAAATTACCTTTACGGTCATGGCAGTAATTGTGATTTCATTTGAATTACATGAATGACCAGGAGCTCAATAGTGGATTGATTCCCATAGCAGGCGGGGTCAATTTCCGAACGCACCCGCATCTACTCTTCAATGTCCCATAGACAATTGTAGGCGATTTTCAACCTTGTGTCTTGCTTCAAAAGATTCAATGGCTTATTTAAATACGCATTTATCTTTGTAAAGTTTAAATAATGGTCTCTAACAATATTCTTCTCTCCCCTTTTTGGTCGTTGGTCATGCAATTTTTCAATCTATTTCGAATTGCCGCGTTTCGTGCTCGGTGGCAATTTCTTTAGTACCTGCAACTATTTCGGCACAAGACATGATTACTTTTACAGTTTCTTCACGTAATGCCTATAAAGGCATGTATTTAGGTGTTTTTAGCGTAGCCCCGTTAAGTTTTTCTGTTATGTGACAACTTGACAAATACCTAATGCCTTTGTCTTGTAGCGTCTCTCTTTGGTTGAAAATCTTGTTTTTTTTTTGTGGTATTTGTTGGATAGTCAGACTAACTTTTTGACTTTTTTTCTTGTATCGACGGCACTTTATCATCTCTTTACCTACCTTCCTACATTTTAGTAACTGCTCGGCTCCCGCAGAAAGGCGTGAAAACTTCATAGAAATTGACCTACTTTACCAGAATTGCGTCGTCCGTCGTACCATCGCGTCGCGTCGATACTTCAGAACTTAGGTAATGTGTTTGGTATGTGGTATCTCAGATTGATCAATGTTATATCCAGAGTCCGACTTCACTCACTGACGGGCATAGGCCTCTCTTTACTTGTGCCAGTGCCAACCTCATCTAGGTTTATTACTCTGTTCGATTTAGGTGTAAAAGTATAGTGTCTTGGTTTAGGTTAGGTTAGATATGTACAATAAAACACTGTTTCCAATATTGGTGCGTTAGGCGTGTTATCGCTACGGCTGCTCGTACCAGACTGAGCTGGGCGCAGTGTTGCCGCTTAGGAAAAAATAAACTCACCAAACTTTTACTAAAATGCCACTAGATTGGGTGAAAAAATAAATTCAGAAGTCACAAAATTATTTAATTTATCTTCGTCAACTAAATTACTGATTATTTGTTCTTAATTACCATTAGGTATAATCAGTAGGTAATGGTATGGTAATTAAGAACAAATACTATACTATACAAATACTTGCCTATATACCTACATTTGTTAGTCTATCTTCTACAGACTAAGAGGGGCTCGTGGCTAAGTAGTAACAGCCGCACGGGTCGATCGCTTGCCGCGGTCAGTCCTCGGAGACCCCTCTGTGCTTCGGAAAGCACGTCCTGGCTGTCATTATTTGATCTTTGACAGTCATTACGGGTCTTCAGAACCCCGAAAGTCTGACAACCAGTCTTACCAAGGGGTGTCGTGAGAACTTGTCTACTCTGAAATATCGCGCCCGTATACTGCGGTACCTAAATGTGGTAGTGAGCGGCGTCATTTCAGAGTAGACAAGCTCTACCCGGCAACTGGGTGGTGGCCGTTGGTCCCGGCTGTCATTCTTGGGTCTTTGACAGTCGTTACTGGTCGTCAGAAGCCCGAATGTTTGACAACCAGTCTTACCAAGGGGTATCGTGTTACCCAGTAACTGGGTTGTGGAGGTCGGATAGGCAGTCGCTCCATGTAAAATACTGGTATTCAGCTGCATCCGGTTAGACTGGAAGCCGACCCCAACATAGTTGAGAAAAGGCTAGGCTGTTTAATTGGTTTGTAGAACTAACTACCTTACTAGGCACTTTTACCTGACCTACCTAACCTATGAAGGTAGGTAGTAAGTAGGTATGTAAAAGTATCCTAACTATTATAGATAAATCCTAGTTAAGAGATAATAGCTAACTAGGTATAATATACTTACCTATATTCATTACAGTACGTCAGTAATATAGTCTTCTACCTAAGTAAGACGGTGGGTACATCTACTTAGTAGCGTAGTTGCTTATCTAAATTAAGACTAACTACAAGTAGGTATAATTAGCCGGCTCGTGCTAATCAAGCAAAACTACAGTTAATTACCTACCTACCTACTTACGTAAGTAAATCAAAGTCAATGTTAGGTTTACCACCTACTTAACTATTGTTCGCTAATTAGACGCAGGAAAACTAACTTAAATGAAAGCATTTTGTGTTGTCATGAGCAGGGAAAGACCAACCGAGATGACTAATAGAGAAGTATGGAAGAAAAAGACATTGTTGCGCCGACCCCAAATAGATGGGATAAGGGCAGGAGAATAATCCTTGTCTTATTATCTGATCATTGAGAACATGAATCATATAAATAACAAAGTTTAGAAGCAGTTAAATAGGTATAACGTCATAAAAGCTTGTTAACGGAAAATTTTCTAACTTTTTACGCTCAAACAACATTCCAATCTTATCAACGAAGTAGGTACTTACCATTGACAATGAACCTATGTCTATCGTTCATAAGCTCCTTCGACAATTTGGGGCATTCCTTACTTAAAACAACACACAAATCATTCAACTTTGCACCGCTTTGTTTACTAACAATCTCGATAAAATAATTACACTTATCACTGTCATTTGCACCCGTTATTATTTCAAACTCATTTAAATTAAGAATTCCTTTTTTAACTAACACGTCTAAAATATTTGTTTCGCATAGTTCTCGTAATAAAATATGTTTGTGTCGCAGCAGACCGGCACAAACGTCACCCACCGCCGCCATCGTTCAACTAAAGGAAGGAACTAAAGTTAGTTACGTTGAAAAAACTCCATTCAATCCCCCCATTCAAACTCGGAACAGATGCGAACAAGGCATGCCGCATGCTCCACTTGGGTAACTTACCCTTGAAAAGGTGCCTGTTTTTGGGACCTTGTGTCCCTTTCCTACTTCTTGATTAAGAAAGAGATAACATCATTACGTTTCATAAAAGGTGACGAGTTCGAAAACATCGTATAAGTAACTTTTGACCAAGGGATATTTCATACGATATGTATGACATGTCAGACAGTGGTTGTTTTATTTATCGAATACGAAATGAGTACAGAAACGGTTTACTGCATAAACTTATTACAATATCTGACACCCAAAATACAGGCATCGGCCTAGTTTGGGTGTTACGTTGTGCCTTTGAGTGTCTATCCTAATGTATTTTTAAAGTATATTTCTTTTAGTGACAAATAAACGTTTTTATTTTTTTTATTATATTGAATAAAAAATAAAATACATAAAATATTATTAGTGCCGGTTGCACAACCATTTTGTTAATGTGGATTACTACATAAAAAGTTTGATTTGTTTGCCTACTCGCAACTCGGTAATTGATCAAATAGTACCTAGTTATTGCTCGAAGTATGGTATAGTGTATGTGTTACACAATGCAATCACGGTCAAATTGGATCTTAATAAAAGTGAAACTTTTAATAAATATGGCATTGACAGCCAGTTTAAATATTATCCTAACACTCACTCAAATTCTATTATTCTACGACGAACCTCAACTCAAAGTAAAATGGTTTGTAGGTACAGACGCCAGCAGGTCAAGCTATCCGAAACTGTCAAACTTTCCCAATCAACCTTGAACCTAACGCTTTAGCGATAAAGTTGAAAATCTATTAAAGTAAGGCAGATTGTAGTAGCTTCATGTGCTAGCGTCTGTACTTACATACATTTGAACGAAATAGAGCATCATAACAAGTTTTTTTAATCATAAAAAGATGCGGCAGGCAGTATCCCAACAACTTCTAGCGGTCGTACTGGCAGCGAGCCAGAGGTAGTGGGTTCGAAGTTAAAATGTTACACTTTTAATTAAGTAGGTACGTGCTAAGAAGTGAAGCAAGAAATGCCAGCATAGACACGGGACATAAAACTTTTTGCAGCCCTTTTGTTTTAATTTCATTCTATGAACCAACAAAAAAAAGTGTTGAAACTATTATCCTTCTCTTTGAAGTAGACCTCACTTTTCTCGACAATGTTTTAATAATTTAATTGAATGCTTGTCTATAAATAAGTAATTATAACGTATTTTATTTAAATAAAATAAACATTCCTCTCGCGCAATTTCACGTCAAATGAAAAAAGTAATGCGTTAGGTACGACCATGTAATTCCGGTTACAATAATAGAACCACTCTATTGCTCCCCTGGGTGTCGTAAGAGGGATGAAATCTGAGGGATTCACTTAATAATAACATCACCTGTTAATTGTGTAATCAACTAATAAGTATGTACAATTTATTGTAGACAATGTACTGCCACGGTTCGATCCCCAGGTCGAGGAGTGTTTTAGTTTTTTATTGGCAAATTCCTATAGCGACCCGGAGTCTGGATTTATGACCTATTATGTGGGACTTATGACACATGACATGAGGACATAACACCATTTTGATATTAAAGTTCATTTTGTTTTAGCGAAATAATTATGCAAATATTTTCTCAAATGCGCCAAGTTTAGTGCCGGCAATGAGGACAAAAACTGCCACTTGCTCACTTCAGATGTCACTGCCATCACTAGTCCAAGAATTTGACAGTTAGCTGTCACTATCTATACATATTTTTGTAAACCAGACGTATAATTAATTAATAAGCCCCGTTGCGCAGATGTTGGCGGCAAAAATACGGGGACCCATGTAAATAATCTTTGCACATGCGAGAGATGTTAAAAGACGAATACTGTGGGATAAAACCCTCTGAATAAAACTTTAAAACCCGATATTTCGTCGAGACTGTGTGCTATCCTTTTTAAACCTCATGGTTTGTTTGGTTATTTCTTTTATTTTAGAATGAAGATGCAGAAAATAAGCATGTTACATTGTGCTCCACAAGACTATACGTTATTATTATTACAAACAGACGTTTTACATTGTTAAGTTTTCTTAGTTCCGTCAGGCGCCACTAGGTCCCGTGCTCTCCTGCCGTGCCAGTCCTGGGAACCGCGGTAGACTTTATGGGAGAAATTCGTAATGATAAGATACTTCCAAGAGAACTGTCTGTTTTCATTAGCTACAAGCATTTGTGGTGTACCTAATATTATGTAAATTAAAGTACCTAAAGGAGTGTATGTGTGTATTTATATTATCATATTAGATCGGTGCTAGAATTAACCCTTAATCAAACATAGGGAAATTATTTCCCACCCGACAATGATCTACATTTGGTATTTTATAATTAATCGATAATCGATACTTCAAATTATTTCGATCCATCAAAAACTATACCATATTTCTTTTAATTTCTGGCAACACTGTCTTAATAAATGTCACATGCCTTAAACGTCAAAGTCAGTGCAAACTTCGAGGTCCGTTTTTTCCGTCAATTTAGCTCTAAATTAGGATTGTTGTGAAGTGTTTTTTGTCTGACGAGCAGAAAAATTCTTATAAGTACGTAACTGTCCTTATTTCTGTAAGTAGACTATATTTCTGATATATTGATGGTATAAACAGTGTATAAAAAGAAAACTCCGTGCTAGTTTTGTATGTCTAAACTAGGTGGGAAATAATTTCCCTATATCCATTTCGGTAAATACTAAGTGGGAAATTAATTCCCTATATCCCTTTCGCGTTCATTGTTTTATCAATATATATAAAATGTTGATTCTGTCTTTTTGTTCAAATTTTTTATTTTAAAATAAAAATAATAACAAAGAATATTGAAATCATTATTGTTATTTTTAGGAACGTAAAGAGTTTCAAAATGTCGTTGCAATCTAAAATGAAAAGAAAGAAGACAATAAATGTTTCCGAAACAGAAAAATTACAGAAAATAGTAGATAATTTGTCAGATTTATCAGACATTGATACCGAGTCTGAGGATGAGGTTATGAGTCTGTTTTGTTTCCATTATGTGATTATTACTTTTTGTGCAATAATAAATATCTTAATTTCTATGATTTTGTTTTTTCTTAATTATTCAAAAACCAAGTAAAGTCAAAGGCAACAACTAGTCATGCAGCACAACTAGGCATTGCAGTAAAGGATATAGGGAAATAATTTCCCACCATTGAAACAAAACATATCCTAATCAAACATAGGGAAATATATTCCCACCAGAAAAAAACTACTAATACTATGTTTTTTTTTATATTTAATTTATCATACATTAAAACTATTTCTAAATGTAAGCTAAATCCATTTTAACATCTTTGATAAGTCTTACACAGCGCCGCGTTTGTTTAAGGGTTAACATCTCTGAAGTTTTTCAGTCAGGAAGATCACCCTCAAGTTGGTTTTCATTTCCAATCAGCACTCTAATTGCGTAACACACTTTCAATAACAATCTGAATGATTTTGAAGGATATTGCATTCCTTCTATGTTCGAAAAATTTGTCTGTAACGTAATCTATGTTGTTGAACTGTCAAAATGAAAGCCATTGCTAAGGCGTGTTACGCATTAACCCCGCAGGCTATTCATGTCGTACGCCTCCAGTCTTCAACATAAAAATAACTTAAATTCAACAAACACAAAATAAGATTGTAAAACAAATAAAGTTCATTTTGTTTTGAGCGAAATTATGCAAATATTTTCACAATTACGCCAAACGTAGGACCAGTATACACATACATTGTCGTATCTAGTAAAACGAAGACAGAACTTCTAAGTCCTAATGAAGTAACTACTAAAACTTACTAATCAACTTAAATATTTTTTTAAGTCTATGATTTGCTTTATCTGTTGTCGTCATTATTGTTTGTTTGACGTTTCGGACGTTTCTTCGGTTGGCATTCTAATCTAACCTATACTTTCTTACGGGATTTCAAATATTTCTACTAAAAATATAAATAGTTATCGTTCAATTAATGTTAAGATAGTAAAATAGTGTGTTTGTGTTACATTAGGTGCAAAAAATGGCGCCGATAGCGAAGAATACATTGGATGGTAAGGAAAAATGCTGCCAGCCAAAACACAACCAGACTCGATAAAATTACGACTTTCTTTCAAAATTAAATGAAAATGTAACAATTATTGATGTTATGCGTAAAATAGTGCTGTATAAGAACCCAATTTTTATATTAAAAGCATAATTTTGGTACTTTTATTCTCGTTTTGGCGTCATGTAAACACCAATGTATTTATTCATTGTAGACACAGACTCGGGCTCCGATTCTGACAGCGGGTCGAGTGCGAGCCACAGTAAGAGCCCTAGCCCCGCGCCTGGCAAGGAAGGTAGTCATTCAAGGTAATTATTAATAAACAAACTAATAGCAACAGCTTAGATTCTCGCTATAGATTTCTAGAGCATTTGACTGTTAACATCCTAATTGTGTCATCACATTTGAGTGAAATAAGTCGGTTTCTTTAGCCAAAGTGATAGTTTACCAAGCTAAATAACCCTTAAATTTCTCATACATGCTGCTTGCTTTATTGATGTACCTTGTGCAGTCTTATTTGAATTTTAGTTATTCGCAAACTAAGTAAAGTTCTAGCAGTTCAACTGAAAATCAGCCTTAGTAGCAGTCTCTATTAATAGTATGCAATTTTTTTGTTAACATTACATCATTTATGAACAATTCTTAGCTTGGGAGCACTCTGAATATGGGAATAAATAAAATAAGTTAATGAATGACTGAAATCTCTTGACAGGTGAACTACCTTCAATACTTCATAATCAAGGAGTTTATATAATTTGCTTATATAAACTCTTTGTTCATAATGAACAACAGCACAATATCAATTTACCCACAATAACTTATTACTACATACATTACAATTTAAATTCCAGATCAGTTTCCCGCAGCCCAGCCAAGTCAGGAAGTGAATCTCCTAAATCTGCGCACTCTGCCCATTCCAGAAGATCTTCAAATGTTTCTAGAAGCAAGTCCAACTCCCCTGCTCACTCCAACAGATCTCGCTCAGGGTCTGCTCAAAGCAACAAGTCGGGGTCTTCAAGCCCAAAGTCCAATGCCTCTGGGAGCCCCAAACAGAGAGCCTCAAGGTCTAGAAGTGGTTCAAGGAGGTCTCGTTCAGGCTCAGCCAGTGCTAGATCTCGTTCAGGAACTCCTAAAAGCCGTTCAGCTAGCCCAAAATCTGGCCCACACAGCCCCAAATCTCGGTCCCAGTCTCCTAAATCCAGATCACAGAGCCCAAAGTCACGTTCACAGACCCCTAAATCCTGGTCACAGACACCAAAATCACAGGTTGCTAAAAGTAGGTCTCGGTCAAAGTCTGCAGCAAGTGCAAGTCCAAAGAGTAGAAAGTCCAGATCAAGGTCTGGTAGTGCTTCGTCCAGGTCTAAAAGTCCTGTTGCCAGGCCAGAAGCACATGACAGCAGGTCTAACTCACCGGGGCTTATGATTGATGATGCAGATGCACCAGCTAAGGACAAGTCCAAGAGTCGTTCCAGGTAAATATTTTATTTTATACTGCAGAGTATATTTACATTTTTGTGTATTTCTTTTTATGCTCTTCCTTGTTCTTAATAAGTCTGGCATAAAATAGTATTAAGAGGTGGAATATTATTGTGTTGATGGAAAGGTTATATTACATTTTGACATAATTAACAGAAAGTTGCTTTTTACTGCAATGCTAAGTTGTTGAGAAGCAATTCATTAATCTTCTAGCTGTTACGTAAATATGTGCCTATTCATAGCATTTGCATCAGAAAATGCAGAATGTAATGTAAATGTAAATGAATGTGCACAAAATGTTTCAGATCTGGTTCAAGGCACTCAAGATCGAAGTCCCGAAGCAAATCCAAGTCAAAGTCCAAAAGTCGGTCGAGGTCGCGGTCTAAAAGCTCCAATGCCTCTGAACCTGATGTTGGTAAGTAGTCATTCAAAATATACAGGGTCAAATTAAATTAGGTAGCAAAACTCCGCAGGCTGATGGGTATAGCACACAATCCTAATCATAAAGCAATAGCTTTTGCCCGCAGCTTTGCCCGTGTGGAAGTCGGAAATGATCCCACGGGGATATACAATGTAGTACGGAATAGAAAAATAATTCCATACTACAAAAAATCATGCTGTTGCAATTTTTTCTCTATCTTCAACAATCATCTTCATATCTCAGCCAATTTACATAAAATCTTTAATGAATTATACACCCAAACCTTCCTCATGGATCACTCCGTCCATTGGTGAAACCGTATGGAAATCTGTTCGGTAGTTTTTGAGTTTATCGCCTTCATACACACGCGGCGGGGAGGACTTTGTATTATAATACGTAGTGATTTTTTAATGACGAACCTATTCCTCCAGGTGAAAAGAAAAAGCGCGCAGTACTGTCAGACTCGGAAAGCGACGGCGGCACTAAGGCCACACCCAAACGCAAGAAGGCCGGTTCAGACAGCGGATCAGAGGCCAGTGACAAACCTAAGAAGAAAACCAAGGGGATTGTCGACTCTGATGATGATGAGGAGGCGAAGAAAGATGGTGATGGTGGTACGTTCATGGAGTTTTACTTCAAATGCTATTTGTCTGATATAGTTTGTCTCACGGAATAAAAAAAACAAATGGAAGTGCCCACGCAGCACGCAAAAATATGTAAAAATAATAACAACCTTCGTTAGTTTTAATAAGTCTTAATTTTGTATGAACAACAAATAGGTAAAGCTTTTCGTCAAAGTTGATTTTGTCATTCATACAAAATTAAGACTGTGGGTCCAGCTTAATGGCACATTTGCTGGACACATGTCATTACATCGCGGCAGGCGCAGACGGAGATGGCAAGATGAGCTGGACTCCTTTAATACATTAGGCGCGGCAGACGCACATGCGCGTTTTCGGACGTTCACCAGGTGCTTGACGGCGCGTATGCGCGTCCATACAATTTACATAACTTTCTTAGAGTGCGTGACGCCGCACCTGTGCGTTCGTTGTGCATCTCTATTGTTTCGAAAACATCGTAAAATAAGGGTCGGTAAGGGTGTAGCATAAAGAATTAAGCAGATAATGTATTAATAAAGATTGGTCCTTGGCAGCTCTGGACAGAGAGAGATGGAAATAGAGTAGGGAGGCCTGTGCCCAGCAGTGGGACAATAAAGGCTAAAAATAAAAAAAATTAACAACTCACGAAGGTTGTTATTATTTTTACATATTTTTCCGCAATACCTGTGTGGGCATTTCCACTTTTTTTTTCTATTTCGTGGTTTGTCTGTTGGTTTAGTCAAAATTAAAGGCTGGTTTTCCAGTTAAGTATCTATATTTGAATAATAGCAAAATACAATTTTCTCACTTAAAACTTGTCAGCCCCCCCAGGGGGGATAAGTCCCCGCCAGGATTGCGGGTTGTTTGAAAGAGTTACCTTGGCCCTGGCACAGGCAACTGAGGGAACACGGGTGGGTATTAGTCAGTAGAAGTCTGACACGCCCTCCCGCTCCACCCAGAGCGGGAGAAGTTATTTGATGATTTCCCATCCAAAATAAAAAAGGGGCACATGTTTTTATCCTACTACTACTACTACTACTTGCTATCTTCTACTATCTTCTTGTTATCCTGGATCGCAGACGAAGTTGCGGACAACAGCTAGTTTTATCTATAAAAACAAAAAATAATAATAATATATATATAGACAGAAGCACTGAACGACGATCGGCATTTATTATAGTAATATGGTGCTATTTTTTGACAGTCAAAGATTAATAATTTTACATTTTTGTTTGAAATTTGTTGTGTTTTTAATATTCCACAGTGACAGCGGACGCGCTATTCGGTGACGCGTCAGACATCAGTACTGAAGACGAGGGCGGCGCTGACAAGGCGTCAGGCAGGTCTCGCTCCCGCAGCCGCAGCCGCAGCCGCAGCCGCAGTCGTAGCCCCGGGGACGCACGACGATCTGGTGATGAACGAGGAAGTGGGGATGAGGTAAAGTTATACATAAACAGTGCAATGCCAAGGTTTCTAAAGGTACGGGGTGCGGCGAATGTATAAGTATCTCCCGGGATGGGGTCCCGGGAGATACTTATACATTCGCTCATGGTACTAGAAGGAACAGTGGGGTTTTAGTCACTAGGAGTTATACATATCCCTCCGTTCTTCCCAGACAAGAAAAAAAAAGGATACTGCCTACTACATGTCACTATACTTAGGTCAGAGATACGAGAAAAAATACATAAAAATGCAACTTTTACAAATATCAACTTTAAAATCAAGTAATCTAAGTTGATTTTTGAATGAAACAAACTATCGATAACGTCATAAAATAATTTTAGTTGCAATGGAAACTGAACCATACGCTATTAAGTTAAAGTTTTTAATTCCAAAGCATGAAATTTATCTCGTCTCGTTGGCTTTAGTTTAGTTAAAACACTTACTACAAGAATCCTTACAGCTATGAAATAAAGGCGCATTCAATGTCAAATTATACCCTTGGAATGTGTTTGCATGGTTGAATGTATCGCTAAGACATTCAGCTTCCTTCGGTAACACATGTGGATAAAATAAGAGGTTATAACCGACTTCTAAACAGAGGAGATTATTAATTAATCATCATGCTATGAAGATATACAGACAGGGTTATTGCTAAAATGTCTGCAATCCAATAAGGGAATGTAAGAGAGGTCATTTGCCACATTACCCCATAAGACTCCTACGCAAATGTCAACCACTTTTTTCGGCCGAAAACTACCATTTTAGTCAAAAAACCTGCTCAAAATATATAATCTTAAAAAAAAAAGTCAAATTACTCGAAAATGATTGATTTTTGCATAGCGGTTATAAGGAGTCATGTGGTTGCAAATGACTTCTCCTACATCCCCTTATGGATTGCCGACATGTTATCAATAACCCTGTGTTACGTTTCGAGTCAAACTCGATAAAGGAGACGAAAACTTTGTTCCGTGTGTTACCGTGTTTCTATGACGATCAGTGATCGCGCAACATTAACTTTTTGCTATTCTTCTCATAACTCTTAAGAGGATTGTGAAGCTGTAAATTTTCATACAAAAAGAGATAACGTTTTTCTCCCCGTAAACATAGTCTAATTTTCATAATTTTTGGCAATGTTGTAGGTATAATAAAAAACTAGGTCCGTACGTTTTTATTATAAAGAAATATTGCATACGATATAAGTTATTAGCATCTAAATATCTATATTTTTGACATAAAAACATCCTCGAGCATTTTTATTTTTTAAAATTAAATTAAATTGAATTACTAAAAACGAAAAACGTACAGACCTAGATTGAAGTGTACTGAATGTAATGGGACCAAAATTGTCTCATTTCGTAAAGGTTTAGGGGAATGAAAAAGTTATCGCCCGAAACATTAGTTATGTAGATAATTGTATGAAATGTAGGTAATTGCCTCCAAAAATCGCGCCGCGTATCGGCACTTCACAATCCTCTTAAAATCAATCTTTACAATTCAATACAATAATATCTTCTTTTTACCAACATTCTAGCGAGAACCACGCGACAAACCAGAAGAGGAGGAAGAGGTAGAGATCCCAGAAACACGTATCGATGTAGATATGCCCAAGATCTGGACCGAACTGGGCAAGGAGCTGCACTTTGTGAAGTTGCCCAACTTCTTGTCGGTGGAGACGCGTCCTTACGACCCGAGTACCTATGAGGATGAGATTGATGAGGAGGAAACTCTTGATGAGGAAGGTCGCGCCAGGTGAGAGTTCTTCTAACATATACGTCAAATTAAATTGACTAACGAAACTCCACAGATGCAAATGTTTTTTTTTGGGATCAAGGACCGCAGGCAGGTCAGTCACTTGTGTGAGTAGTTTAGAAAATCCGTTTTTTTTTGTTTCACCGTGTTTGAATATCGACGACCATCACCTCTGTGGAGTTTCGCTAGCTAATTTAATTCGACCCTGTATAACATACGATCACGCTTCTGTTACCCGAAAGGATAAGCAGAGGTGAATATTATACCCACATTTCACCAGCTATGTATAAGTCCCGTGTAAAAGGGGTCCCCCCCCTTTTAAGGTTTTGTCGGTTTATTTTAAAATGGATAAATTTCCCGTGAAATATTGATTAGTAATCAGTACTAGTTGTTATTATGTACTTGCAGCTGCCAAGAGTAATGTTACGATTTATTTGTTGAAAAAGTTTTTGATGACTTCTTTCCTCTCACTTTCCTGCAATCCGTGGGAGTGATTTCGTGAAAAGGGACAGAAGTGACGCATGTTTGTTGAAAGTTTTGAGTGACGGATTGAAATGTTGCCGTACCTTTTGGTATGGAACTAGAAAGTACAGTAGTTGCCACAGAGAAATAAAATAAGGTGAGATGTCAGATTTTACACATCATATGCGACTACTGTAAGGCTCGCTCGATTTTTCTTTCTTTTTTTTTCCATTCGCTTTTTTTGTTATTTCATCAACGATAATCTATCTATACTAATAATAAAGCTGAACAGTTTGTTTGAACGCGCTAATCTCTAGAACTACCAGTCGGATTTGAAAAAATATTTTTGCATTTGATAGCCCAATTTGAAGGAGGCTATAGGCTATACAGGGTTATTGGTAAAATACCAGCAACCTCTTAAAGGGGTACTCATCATTATGAACAACTTTTACTATGGGACCAAATCTGAAATCGCAAAAAAAAATCTGCTGTTCCCTACATTTTGACGAATTATGCGAACATAGATGTACTGAACAGCTGATTTTTTATCGCGATTTCAGGTTTGGTCCCATAGTAAAAGTTGTTCATAATGATGAGTACAATGACCCCTTAAGAGGTTGCTGGTGTTTTACCAATAACCCTGTATAACATCACGCTATGACCTTCAGGAGCCAAGCAAAAAGAAAAAATCTCGGAAAGAACGCTAAGCGAAAACAAAGTAATTGCGCGGGCGGTCGATGCGATGCAACGGAATTTCACGCGGACGAAGCCGCGGACAAAAGCTAGTTATTTATAAATTTGATTTAAAAAAAATCTGCAATTGAAAATCTATCCAAAATATTTCCAGGCTAAAACTGAAAGTAGAGAACACAATGCGCTGGCGCACAGTATTCGACAAGGAAGGCAACGCGGTCAAAGAGTCTAACGCGCGCATGGTCAAGTGGTCAGACGGCAGCATGTCGCTACATCTCGGCTCTGAGATATTCGACGTGTACAAGCAGCCTTTACATGTAAGTAAAGTCAGGGAGAATGATTGTAAAGTAAATTGACTGCCAACTCAAGTTGTCCGTATATTTTTCTGTAAAAGTTGAATAAAATGGCTATAACATGACAAATTAACGTAGTGTCAATTTACTTAATAATTAATTTCTTTGACTGTACACTAACGGAGGGGCTCGTGGCTAAGTAATAACAGCCGCATGGGACGATTTATCAGGTTAAGCAACGTTTACTGGGGTTGGTTTGCGGATGAGTGACCATCTTTACATACCGAGACTCTTCCGTGCCTCAGAAAGCACTTCATTCGTGAATCTTTGACAGTCGTTACGGGTTATCAGAAGCCTGAAAGTCTGACAACCAGTTTTACCAAGGGGAATCGTATTACCCAGTTACTGGGTTGTGGAGGTCAGATATGCTTCTACTCCATCCGGTTTGACTGGAAGCCGACTCCAACATAGTTGGGCAAAAGGCTAGGCAGATTGATTTTTTGAGGTCCAAACTACCCGCTAGTATCCAGAAAAATAATGGCCGTTTACGATCCATGTCGCAAATATTTGTGTAAAAAGCCTTAATAAAAGACCGCTGTCTGGACTATCAGACATTATTCGAAAGTAAAGAAAAATTGTCACGAACTTCGACAAAACTCACGAGGTTCCATCGTTTGTCTTCGGAAAACCGAAATATAGCGAATGAAATGTAATCATCGGCCAATAGAAATTGATTTATATTCCCACTTAAATTATTATAGATTGACGCACTAATTCCGCCACTCCCTAAAGCCACGGAGAGAGCGTTGGCCGCACTTAACGGCCGGAGTGATGGTTGTCATGAAAATGATGACAGCGGCAATGATTTAAATCATTAGATTCGCCCTACCGCATCAAGAGATAGTCGCATTTCTGTTTCGTTTTGACACCTCTGACACGCAACGACGCAGTGATTTCACTTTATTATCGTGGAAACGCTGTTTAATAATGTGTTAACTTACTATTTTCAGTATGGACACTTTTTCTTGTGACTAAGTACGGTGAGGGCAAATCTAGAGATTTAAATCTTCGGGGGCGGGGTTTGACTTAATGTCAATTACTGGTGAAAATTATAGATTTTCTTGACGGCCGTAATGGCCGTTATCCTAGGAAACCAAAGCTTTTATTGGACCAGTCACTTTTAAATCGGCAAAGTTTGGTTTTCCGAAGATAAACGAGTCCTGTCATAGTGTAATTTATTGTAATAACTGAAAACCTTTTAATAATAAAAGGGTTCTTTGACCTCATCATTATGAAAAACTTTTAATATGGAACCAACACTAAAAATAACAGCTGTTCTGTACTTTTGTGTTCACATAAATTGACGAAAGTGTGGAACAGCAGATTTTATGCCACATTTTCAGTAGGTTGGTCTCATTGCAACAGTTGTTCATAATGATGAGTTCAATGACTCCATTCAGATTTTATCAGTAATTTCAATTATACTTAGTATAAATAATAAGTTTGTAGCTCGCGGTGTAGCCTTTTATCTCTTTAATTCCCAGTATCACTTGTAGGTGACAGAAGTTAAATATTTTTGTTCTACCCAAAGACGTTATAATACTGGACCGAGCACTTGTACACAAAAAACGGTCTACTTGAGATAGCAAGGACAAAGGCTGTTTGTCCCTTTCTATTAGGGTGGCTATAATTTTGTGTAGTTTCTACTTCGCTTACGGAAATGACCTACTTCAAACATACTTGTTATAGCAATTATTTTTATTTTAACCATTCTTTTTAAAGTAGGTAAACGTTATTGTATGTAAATAATTAGTTGATTGATCTTTAGCTCACGTGATTGATATTATACCTAAGCCTGACAAATTATAGGATAGCACTATTTCTAAGATTAATAACATAATGATGAAATAGATGGGTATTGCTACACTTTAAACTTTTATATGGATTTTAAGTATAATTAAAGGCGAAAAGTCACGCACCAGTCATGAAATCTATGAAGCTAAAATTTGGCAGAAAGGTAATTTATAGGTATAGTCATCTATTGTACCTATGGACGCTTTTACCTTTGGACATTGATTATAATAAACAAAACTGGCAGTACTAAAAATATAATATTGCAACACTGTGGTGGCATTTTTATTCTCTAGCAACACCAGTGAGTGGCGTGACGCTATCGGTGATGTGTGCAGTGTGAGGCCATTTTGGAGATAGTCTGAAATGTCCATAGGTACAATACATGACCCTACCTACTATAGGTCAGCTAAGATTTTGCGAGAGGGCCGAAATTAAGGTGGTCTAAAAGCTTATCGTAGGGTTAAGACACACGTCTAATAAATAAACACGTATTGTAATCAACATTTTTATTCACACAAATTCACAACTGTTAAACATTACTAAACAATACAGTTTTGTGTAATTTTTGCCTCAAACCAATTTGATGAATTTTATTTTTTAAGGAGTGAGTTTTCGAATGATGTAAAATACGTAAATTAAAATAGGAATTCGCTAATAATTTTACGAGTTGCAACTCATGTGGTTGGTCACAATGAAGAGACTGTATCGAATGTGGTGGCTGAAATAACAGGCGCAGTTTGAGGTGGAAAATATGCAGTAAAGACATCAACATATGTGTTTTGTTTAGTGCATTAACATTTGTTAAAAATAGTTTCTCACATGATTTAATAAGCTCGAATACAAATGTTTAGACATACTTTAAATTGCCCCTGTCTATAAAGGCAGTCAAAGTGGAAAAAAACATTAACATTGACACTATAATTGTGATCACTATGTTGTTTTGGGGCAATTAAGGCCTGAACAGCAGCTGTAATTTTATTTATAAAGAAGTAACCAATCGGACATTTAAATTTGTATTTTAATGAGACTATTTGAAAAACAATCACCTCAGTGGCCAATTGTTCTGGATCAGTAGGTACAACCTCACCAAAATCTACATAGCCCCAAAATCTGTCTTTATTTTTGTCATAGACTAGTTCTGATTTTATTGACATGGCATCAAAAACAAGACCAACATCTTTAACACTATTATTTGTAACTTTTAGGTATTCTAATACCTCCTGCAAAAAGCCTGGATAACAGTCATTCTTACACAACATTCTCCTTAATGTGGCCGGATGAGGCAATTGAACATAATTTCTTAAATATAAATATGCTCTTGATGAATAAAAATAAAGAGATAAAGCAAATTGTTTGATTTGGTCAGAATAACGCACACTTTTGCTGTATTTAGCAGGATTGAACTGATCACAAATGTTTAAAAAATTTGTCTGTGCCATATTTTTAACTTCCTCAAAATTGGAACACTTTTTTTTAATATCTAACATTGATTTTAAATTATTAATTTTAATATCACGTCTATTGAGACGTTGTGACAATATTTTACTCTACGTGATAAATCTGACTCTCTTTTCTTATCAAAAAGATCGGTTTGGACATATTTATCTTGAACAGCAAGACATAGTTTTTTTGCTGGGGGTTCACAATGTTCAGATAATGGAATAATATTTTCCATCGACACCAGAGGTTGGCGAGAGCTCGGTCCAGGAGCAGAAAAGTCCACATCTTGACTGGGTTTGGCCGGTTTCAAGACAATGTTGCTTATCACGGTTATCCTCTTAGTCTTTTCTCTGCAAACAAAATAAAAGTTCATATTATATAAAACCAAGTGCACTCCGGGCTCTAAGGTGAAGGTATTGGATAGAATCTGTAACAAGCCTAGGAGGATGATGATGATGAATTGATGATAGTACGAAATTAATAAATAATTATGCATCTTTTTGACAGTACTAATGAGCTACATTACTAAGTATAAGTACTCACTAAAGGAAAAATCGAAGGGTTTGCGTTCATTTTCACTACTCTTCGTGAACAAGACTGTAAAATCCTCCGACTTAAAATGTAAACTGCATACAACAGAGTTTTTTGTGATCGATCCCGGTATCACATCTATCCATTTTTGACGCAAATCTGGCTTTTTTGGTATACTGAAACAAAAATATATTTAGGTACGCTAATTATGGACACCCTACTCAAAATAGTACATTTTTTATTATTTACCTGTGAAATGATATACCGCGACCAGCCACAGATTTACTTCCACAATTTTTAACACAGCACTTTTTAACCATGTTGTATAAATGTTGAAATAAACATAGAGGAAAGCAGAAAGAGTGTATCACCAAGTAATCACATAACAACCTATCAAGTATCAACTAGACAGCTGTTAACAAAATTGTCGAACGCCATATTTTTTAATGTTGCCAGTGCTACAAATTAACATGTCTAATAATAAAATATTCTAGCGTATTTTAAAATTCAATATTACTGCTAATAGTAACACGGATGATACCATAGTTATTAACAAATATATTTCAATCATAATCAATATATCTTTGTAACAAATTCCTGCAATTAAATATCTTCGATTGTGCTCTGTTTCATTTCGAGAACTACTAAAATGAAAATATATTTCAAATGGCAATTGTTAGAAAGTGACAAACGGCCCCTGTGCTAGCTATCTCATCTCGACCGTTTTGCCTCCATAACCATTAGCAGAGTAAAGTAGACCTTATGACAGGCACGTAAGATTTATATTTATGTTTCACTTATTTTTAAGAGCGCAGTCCTTTGATATAAAGTCCTTGGTTCTACCACAAGGCAATTTTATTTTAAATTTCTACCTTTTTTTCTTTTTTTTCAGGGTGGGATGTCATCAAATCGAGGGTTCACGGGCTATTTGTATTAAGCGACATGTTTGGAACTTTACAGGAGAGCATTTCAAAGTTTCATTATCCGATAAAAGACATTGTAAAAAAGTATCAATATTTTTTACGAAAAAGTGGCCTATCGACGGTTAATAATCAATAGTGTATATCTCCGTTTTTTTACGTTTTTCAATTTTTAATGCAGGCAGATATGATAATAACTCAGTATCGGCCAGGATATCGCTTAATACAAATCGCCCGTGAACCCTCTAAATAACTTTCTCCACACTGGGCGGAGTGGGAGGGCGTGTCAGACTTTTACTGACTCAAACCCACCCGTGTTCCTTCAGCTGAATTTCTACCTAAAGAATAATAAAAATCGCATGTAATTTTACACAATACCCAGTGTCACCGATGATCTCCCCCGGAAATAAAAAGGGGTAGCTTTTTTAATAGACATTTTTTTCCTAACTAAATGTATAGCTATTGAAAGATATAGGAAAAAAAAAAATGATTAACTTGGACATGGGAATTGAAGACTTAATCAATCTCTGTATTTTTCGCAAGTGGCAAAATCTTATGATTAATTGATTATTGACAATTACAACTTAAATTTTATAATTTTTTACTAAACCTCTTTTCTCCACTCCACAGGGCGATCACAACCACCTCTTCGTCCGCCAAGGCACAGGTCTTCAAGGCCAGGCGGTGTTCCGCACCAAGCTGTCCTTCCGTCCGCATTCCACCGAGTCCTTCACTCATAGGAAGATGACCTTGTCGCTCGCTGACCGGTCTACCAAGACCTCGGCTATTAAGATATTGTCGCAGGTCGGGGCTGATCCTGATGCTGATAGGAAGTATCAGCTTAAGGTATGTGGGAAACACGGTGAATTTTATGTTTTGTGGTTATGAGTAAGCCATGCCATAGTTTGGGGCCAAGGGTAGACCTTTTATTTTCATGATTAAATTTAAAAGTAAATATGGCTTAATAAGTAGCTGGCGATATGTGGGTGTAATTTCAGCACAGGGAATTCTCATAAGCCCAAGCTCGCACGGACTTAAAAATATGACGCACTGGATTTTCAACTCTCGGCACTAAACAGTGCGTTGAAAATCCCCGTGGAAAAATTGCCCGTGCGGACCTGGGCTAATAGGTATCAAAGTTATCAATGATCCAAACGGATTGGCTTTGTATTCGTGTGTGCTGTATAATTTCATGTCTTTCTCGTAGTCTATTCTGCCAGGGTAGCAGTAAATGAAAATTATTTCTACAACCAAGCGACATTGTTGTCTAAATAAGATCTGAAGTTGGCAACACATTCAGATTTCGTATTGCTGGTGTCTGAGAGCAGATGTAACCAGTACCACTTTCAATCAGCTCGTTTGTTTATCGACTAACCAACCAACTTATAATCATCATCTTCATTCAGCCCAAAGTCGTCTATGGGTGGTGGTGGGTATGCGTATGGGTCTCCACCAAACAGAAAAATCCTCTCAATTGCTCGAGCACTTTTTAAATTTCACTGTGCGAGGATTTTCCCGCTTGGTGGAGACTGATCCTATTGCAAGCCACACTAGCCCCAAACCACAATAATCGCTCCTGCCAACCTATCACGTCAAAAAAAGCATTTACTCAAAATAATGTGATATAACAGAAAGAAGAGATGGAACTCCGCGCGGCCATGCGCTCGCGCGCATCCACGCGGCCCAAGCGGCGCGCGGGTGGCGGGCGGGGCGCGGCGGGTGCGGCGCGGGACGACTCCGACGACGAGGGTGGCGTGTCGCTCGCTGCCATCAAGAACAAGTACAAGCAGGGGCAGAAAGGTATGTATCATGCGTTCCCAAGTTAGTTTCCAAGCATATGATCAAATACAATACTACAAGGTTATTTTGGCTCGTGGCCAACATCCGAACTAAAGACGCCATCTTGTTTTGTCAATACAATTTCTGTGACAATTTAATAATGAGGGTTTTCATGAAAATTCAGGCCACCAGTTGGCGCCACTTTGACAAGAGGTCTTCCATTTCGACAATTAATATAAAATATATGATGACATTCATCATTCGTTTCATTCATTCGTTCATCATTCAGTCACGACTAAAGGAAATGTAAGCGCTTTTACACTTTTGACAGGTGCCCGGACCTGTCGTCTCAGTACTGCCACCTAGTGAACGTCATTTCAGGAAACCCTCATTGTTTAACCACAACGCCCCCTTGTCAATGGCATTCAAGTGCCAACATATTTTACTTTTTGTATTTTCAGATGCAATATACAGGGTTATTGGTAAAACACCAACAACCTCTTAAGGGGCCATTGTACTCATCATTATGAACAACTTTTACTATGGAACCAAACCTGAAATCGCGAAAAAAAATCAGGCGTTACATGCTGCAGGTGATATATGCGAACATAAATGTACTGAACAGCTGATTTTTTTTCGCGATTTCAGGTTTGGTCCCATAGTAAAAGTTGTTCATAATGATGAGTACAATGGCCCCTTAAAAGATTGTTGGTGTTTTACTAATAACCCTGTATAAATATTTGCCTATGTCACTCCGACAATTAAGTAGACACCTCATAAGTTAAAATCCATCAAACCGTTTATACTACAGAGCGTGCTAAAGAAATAGACATACGTACAGCTTGTCTTCTCTAAAATGACGCGCCCCACTACTTAATTTTGTAGACGTACACTACGGTGAATGCGGCAGTGGGGCGCCTCATTTCAGAGTAGACAAGCTATACATTCATACTCTCGAAAAACATTACCCTCATTCTGGGGCAGTTGGGTAAAAAAAGAAGTACACCAGTCCTTCTGCGTTTTAAGTGGAAAGCACTCCGGAATCTCATAACCGGCCTTTCAACGATGATGACTATACTTAACGATGATTTCGATATACTAACCTCACCATACTTTCCACAGCATCAGCAGGTGCAGCGATTTACTCGTCCGAATCGGACGCTTCTGACGTGGAAACCCGACGCGCGCGCCGCCTCGACCGGGCGAAGGCGCTCAAAGACTCCGACGACGAGGGCAGTGACCATGCGGATGACCAGACCACTCCTAGGAGAAATAGCAGTGCCAGTGGTTCCGCTAGTGGAAGTGGCAGCGAGTGATGCGTGTACACAGTGATGTGGTATTTGAGTGATCGAAGGATAAAGTATGAAAAATATTTTGACATGTTAACCTGTTCTGGATTTAAATAACACAAAACCCGAAAAGGGTTCATAATTATGAACAACTATTACTATGGGTCAACCCTAAAACCGCGAAAAAGAATACGCTGTTCCATTACATTTATACTACGGCCGACGTACCTTGGTGAGTCTGAACATGGCTCTCCAAACTTTTGCGCATGTTCTCTCACTCACACTCGTCTCATATCCCATTTGGTTCGTAAAAAATGAGGCTGCGCAGCCTTCTGCGCGAAGTTCGGACTCGCCAAGATACGTCCGGCCGTATTGTATGAACGCTTAACTCAACAAAATGTATAGAGCAGCTGATTGTTTTAGCGATTTCAGGGTTGGTCTCACAGTAAAAGTGAGTTATAGTGAGTAATTAGTGACCAATACTTAAACACATGATTGTACTCATGATGAAAAACAACTTTTACTATGGGACCAAACCTGTGATCGCGAAAAAACAATCAGCTGCTCCCTACATTTTGATGAGTTATGCGAACATGAATGTATGGGACAGCAGATTTTTTTAAGTATCGGCCACTAATTACCAGCAACCCTATACAGTATGTTAGGTTAAACGAGGGACAAATTGAGGGTATTCAATATTCGATTCTCGTCCCAAATATGTAAAAAACCTATAACCTTAATTTGTGATATAATAGTCCAATAAAATACATTATTCATGAACATGAACACGAAGTGAACTTGTAAACAGTAAAGTAGTCACGCGGCAAAACACGTGCCTATCTTGCCGAAAAGGAAGCCAGCCTGTGCGCAATCCCCGCTCCTTTCCTTTGTGTTGTCTCCGATGCACCGACAGGACATACTTCCGCGCTTACCGCAGTCTTTGCGAGTGCGCCGCTATTGTCTAATTGCGCTTTCGCGTATCGCTTAAACAACCCCGCTTACTTCGCGATAAATGTGTCCTGGAAACGTGTTGTTGAATAAACAAAAATGAAGTCTTATCAATTATCGTGATATGGTTCGCGCCTACGCGTTATCGCATTGGAAGCTGGTGATGAAGAAAAAATTCACCCATACCATTTTAGACCCGTTCAAGAACTCGCGAGTCAACGACCACGAACCACGTGTGTCATTTGCCGCTGGTTTTTGTCCAATTTAGACAAAAACATTTTATTTACTGATGAAGCCACATTTATACGAATTCCAATTATAATGAACATTGGTGGAGTAATGAAAATCCCTAGTTCTGCGATCGCTACCGCAAGGATGCATACACGTTGGTTCTGGATTAATATGGTTCTGTCTGTTATTTATCAGTTTTTTTTTTTATTAGTATCATGAGCTGTTGTGGATTTGAATACGTCGCTCGTTTAAACTAACATACCATATAGTTCACCGCACTATACAGGGTTATTGGTAAAACACCAACAACCTCTTAAGGGGTCATTGTACTCATCATTATGAACAACTTTTACTATGGGACCAAACCTGAAATCGCGAAAAGAAATCAGCTGTTCAGTACATTTATGTTCGCATAATTCGTCAAAATGTACTGAACAGCAGATTTTATCCATTTTGATTTTGTCCCATAGTAAAAGTTGTTCATAATGATGAGTACCATGACCCCTTAAGAAGTTGTTGATGTTTTACCAATAACCCTGTATAGCCCTGAACTGAAGACCTAGCTCGATAAACCTGTGCATGTCATGTGTACCTACTCAACTTTCTAATAAAATTTGCTATTGTAAATCTAGATGGAACTAACGACGACTCGACGCTTTGGATGGTGTAGTATCCAGGACGTACGATGCGACTTTTTTTTTGGACGCTATAGTGTCCCTGGACAGTTGAATGGATGATGATGGGATTGCCAAGTGTCTTAGGACCGTCAAGTGTTAAGATACTGATGATTGATAAATGAATGTGCATGATTTAATTCACAAAGGCAAATGAAATGATTAGATATTGACAAAACTGTATTGTGTTACTTAGTAGTTAAGACTGTGTAATTGATTATAAGTTGTAAATATAACTAGTTATTTAAATTTATTTGGAGTTTTTTTTATACTGTCTGGTCTGCTTGGGTCGTATATAGCTGAATTTTTAACATCTTATCTCAGCCAAAGCGATCGTCGCACGAATACACAATCGTCGCTCTCTTTCCTAATAAGTACCTGGGCGACCGAGCTCTACTCTGATGAAAATAGAGAAGACCCATTTTTTTTTTCAGATTTGAGCTAGATCGATTTTTCGCTCCCGTAACCCCCTATAAAGGATCACTAGCAAAATATTCACAGGCTGTTCTACCAATGAATATGAACAACTTTCACTATAGGACCACCTCTGAAATCACGAAGAAATTCTGCTGTTTCAGACATTTCGGTTGAGTACTTAGAATGTTCTACAACATTCTAGAATATTATCGAAAACAATTAACTTGAAAAAGGAAATGTATAGAGTTTTGTAGTGTCTCATTACTTTGGTGCCAACCCAATACAAGACTTACACTACGGCCGATTTATCTTGGCAGGTCCGAACATAGGCACTAAGAAGCTTCGCGCATGTTCTCTCACTCACCTTTGCCTCATGTCACCATTTGGTTCCTAAAAAATCTTATTGCGCGAAGTTCGGACCTGCCAAGATAAATCGGCCGTACTGTACATCATAAACATAATAAAGCACATTCCTGTTTCTGCAGCCAAGCAGCCTATCTACAGGGTTATTGGTAAAACACCAACAATCTTTTAAGGGGTCATTGTACTCATCATTATGAACAACTTTTATTATGGGACCAAACCTGGAATTACGAAAAAAATCAGCTGTTCAGTACATTTTGGCGAATTATGCTAACATAAATGTACTGAACAACTGATTTTATTTTCGCGATTTCAGGTTTGGTCCCATAGTAAAAGTTGTTCATAATGATGAGTACAATGACCCCTTAAAAGATTGTTGGTGTTTTACTAATAACCCTGTATATTCTGGTAGGCATTTAAACAATATCTGTGGGATAGTAACGCATGTGCGATGTTTCTGGTATAGCATATATGTTGCTATGTCCACAACGGTGCCACTTAGCATCAGCACTCTAATTGCGTAACACACTATCAATCGGAATCGGTTTCACATTGACAGTTCAACAACATTCATTGCGTTATTTACGGTGTTGAGAAGACACATTTTATGAACATATAAAGCCAATGGATTAGCAATTTGCTTCAAAATGATTCAGATTCCCATCGATAGTGTTACGCAATTAGGGTGCTGGTGGCCCGCGTCACATGCCACAGACGGCACTAGTCTATGAATTGGTTCGAAGTTCTCCATACAAAATTGAGCTGGATGGGTCTGACCCACACGTCATGTCAGTCCCGTGTCGCGAATCATTATTTTCGAGAATACCATTTTAATTCGGCAGCATTGTAATTCTCGTGGTCCCTTCCAGAGACTATGCCAGGGTCCACGGGTAATAAACGAAGAACCTACGAATACCTACTCATTATTAACACGATAGCGCTAATGGCTTGTTTGGTATCTAAAAACATTAAGAAAAAAATAACAGTGACCATCCCAATCAAAATTTAATGAATCATTACAGTCATCGTCGAGTTATCAATTAAATTCAAGACCATTACGCCTTCATACACAATCTTCCCGACAGCGAGTATTTTCCAGATTCCTGCATCTTCCTCCATAATATTAGGGAGGGAGAATCCACAGGAACTCATATGTATACGGGTTCTATTGTAGAACCTGTCAAAGGTAGACCTAGGAGCCACCAATTCGCAGCTCTCAAGATCAGTTATAGGAAAAGCTAGTTTCACGTTCAAAGTCTCGCCAATCTTAAGCGTTGGTCTAGAATCTATATCTAAACTAACACTCGAATTAGGCGTAACTTTAGATACACTCAATGGCACGTATTCTGAAAATAAAGTAAGTTTGAATTTAGTTTTTTTTGTATTTAGAATATTACTCTGACAAATCATGACACGTTTCCAAACCGTAAAAAAAGCTAAGAAAAAAAATATCTTGGAGCCCTTGAGACAGCTGTCAGTGTCATATTTTAAGGTGATTGCGCTGTGGTCGCCCTCGAAGTTAAAATTTTCTTGTGTTTTTGCTAAGTGAGATTTCTTCCAGATTCGTTATTGTTGTGAATCATATTTTGATCAAGATACAGCCTTACAATGACCCACGGAACAGGTAAATTATCTGTTCCGTGCAATGATCTGCAAATTTATAAAAAATACAAGAAAATTTGAATTTCGCGGTCTACCACAGCGCTTCCCCCTTAAATAAAACTACCCACTAAGGGTTGAGGCACATCTATGCTTCTATGCTCTATCCGATTCTATCGCTCAGGATCGCGTCATTTCCTAGAGCGAGAAAGAGCGTGCGCGCGGCGGAATCCGAGCGAATGGATAAAGTAAGAAATGAGTAGATATAAGGGGAAGTTTGGAAGTGGCGCCAGTGACAGAAAAGTTGAAAGGAAATCGTATGGCTTGGTATGGGCATGTGACTAAAAGAGGGATGACTAGGTACTTATAAATGTGGTTGGATGGAGAGGGAGAGGAAGGCCAAAGAAAAGATGGATGGATTGTGTGAGGAATGATATTAAAGAGAAGGGAGTGAATGATAGCGTGACGGTTGACAGGGGAGAATGGAAAAAGAAAACGGGGTGCGCCCACCCCACGTAACATGGGATAAGGGCAGGAAGATGATGTTCTAATTACATAAAAATACTGCGATTGGTAAAAAACAAAAGAACTTTTTCTATACACAGATTAGGTCGTTGAAGCAAGGTCCTACACCAGCGGCCGAGGCGAGCTGATGAACCACCATAATATGCAAATTCAACGCATTGGTAGCTAAGCCATTATACTTAATATTATTAACCTCACTTGTCCTGCATGTAAGATAAAAATGACTTATCCATTACTACACAAGGAAAATACACAAGTCAGTCGTGTAATGGGATTCCGACACGAGGCCCTGATTGCAAATCAGTTCAGTGTCATTCTGAAAGCAGAAGATATTCCAAAGAACCTTACCTGTTATCGTGACACTGATAACTTGGAACAGCTCTACCCAGTCATCATTAAAATCTTTCGTGTACACACTTAGCACCCAGTTCCCGTGATCCTCGTCAATAAGAGGCCCAATCATAAAGTCATTCGCTTCCATCTTTTTTAGTTTCTGATCAAACATATGTAATGAAAACACATTAGAGTTATCTTCTTGGTTTAAAACAGGTTTTATATTTTGTACGAATTTTGTTATGATTGGTTGCACTGCTTGATCGATTTCTATGTGCCGTAGTTTATGTGGTCTTATGTCAAGTTTCATGGCGTCTCCATTCGGTTTGTGTATGTAATATACAGCTTTAGCATTTATCACAGGTGCGGATATACGGATGATATCATTCAGGAATGCGTTGATTGTTATTGGTCTCAACTCCACTCGAGTTTTGGCTGGGAAAAAAGACTTTTAAAGTTAAGAACGTCAGATAACATCAAACCTGTATTCCCCGTAGGGGTGAGCAGCGGAATGAGGAGTATAGTACGTTGGTAACTACAAGTAAAGCGCGTGTCGCTTCGTGAGATACTGTGCATAACTGTGAAAGGACTGTAAATCAATGGTTAAGTCCCATCTTGGCACCTGCCCATTTCGGCACCCATGAATTAAATTTTCACGCCCACGAAAAATTACCATCTCGGCACCCGGTCATAAATCATTGTTAGGTACACATAAAAAATTTAAACACAGTATCTATTGAGTAAATCAACTTGACTATTTTAATACTTAAATCTAAGTAAATATTTTTTTAAGTTACCGTTTATAAAATAAGTGTATTTTATAGATAGCGATGTGGATTTTTTGTTGCCCTATGATTATTTCCCCTCTTTTTTATACCTATACTTGTACATAATAATTATTATTATTTTAAGAAAATTAGCTTTTAAATTAGGTAAATATAGTAGCAATAAGAGTTTATTTTGAGAATACTAGTGTAATGTGGACAAAGTAAAACATATTTTTATGGGTCTATCACAGACAAGCCCTTGAATCGCTTTATCTAGAGACACCATTATCTCTGCCTTGGCAAACTTGGAAAATCATAAAATAAAATCAACGGTTTGATATACAATTACTATAGATTTAGAATTACTAGAGAGATATAATTCATATTAAATGTATGAAAGATGAAGCCGGTAAGGTTCTGTCCCAAGATGACGAGATAAAAGAACGATGGAAGTTTTATTTTGAAAAGCTAATGAACGAAGAGAATAAATGGAATGGTGTGCTCAAAGAGGTACAAACAAATATGGGTTTGGTGAGGGAAATTAGCATGGATGAAGTAAGGAAGGCAGTTCAAAGTATGAAAAATGGAAAGGCCATGGGCCCGATGACATACCAGTAGAAGTATGGAAGTGTTTAAAAGAAGATGGATGTATGTGGCTGACTTTATTCTTCAATAAGTTGTTGCATGAAGAAGCGATCCCACAAGAATGGTGCAATAGTTCGCTAGTGCCCATCTTCAAGAATAAAGGTGACGTGCAGGACTGCAACAACTATCGAGGGATAAAGCTTATGTCCCATAGTATGAAGGTATGGGAGAAAATAATAGAGAAAAGATTGCGAGAGGAGAGTGAGATTACCCCAAACCAGTTTGGGTTTATGCCAGGTCGAGGAACAGTGGACGCCACTTTTGCACTCCGCCAATTGTGCGAGAAGTACAGACGTGCACACAATAACTTGCACATGGTGTTCATTGATCTGGAAAAAGCGTATGATAGGGTACCTCGGGATGTCTTGTGGTGGGCCTTGAAAGAGAAAGGTTTGCCCGGGAAGTATGTAGAGTTAATTCGTGCTATGTACAGTCAATCTTGTACCTACGTCCGGTCGGCTGCTGGCAACACCGACGAGTTCAGTGTAGCGGTAGGCTTGCACCAGGGGTCAGCTTTAAGTCCTTACATCTTTCTGTTAATTATGGACGCTCTGACAGCGGACATACAGGAAGAGGCACCCTGGTGCATGCTATTTGCCGACGACATCGTTCTTGTCGGTGAAGATGGACCTGAGATCCAGAGCAGATTGGAGAAATGGCAACGGAAACGGGAGAATGTCGGCTTGAAAATCAGCAGAACCAAGACCTGTTCAAGATATGTTCTGCGATTTCGGCGGTCTCTCCAGTGCTGGAGCCATAGCGCTTGATGGCGCGCTTCTCCCGGTCTGCTCCGACTTCCGGTATCTTGGTTCACTTGTGCAAAGCGATGGCGAAGTAGACCGGACTGTTAAGCACAGAATTGAAACTGGATGGATGAAATGGCGGCAGGTCAAAGGAACAATCTGCGACTCCCGCATTCCCCTTAAACTCAAGGGGAAAATTTATAAAACAATGGTTAGACCTGCTGTCTTGTATGGATCAGAATGTTGGGCCATAAAAAGAATGAATGAAAGGCAATTGCATGCAGCCGAGATGAGAATGCTAAGAGGGATGTGCGGTATTACGCGAATGGATAGAATAAGAAATGAGTATGTAAGAGGAAGTCTGAAAGTGACAGCGGTGACTGAAAAGTTGTGTGGAAATCGGTTGTCATGGTATGGGCATGTGATGCGGAGCAATGAGGAAAATGTCGTCAGGAAAGTGTTGAGTATGAACGTGGAGGGCTATACGAGTAAGGGAAGACCAAACAAACGGTGGGTGGACTGTGTGAAAGATGATATGGCCAGAAAGGGAGTAACTACCGAGATGACGACTAATAGAGAAGTATGGAAGAAAAAGACATGTTGCGCCGACCCCAAATAAATTGGGACAAGGGCAGGAGAATGATGATAAGTTTTGAAAAATATTTATCTTGATTTAATAAATAATCAAGTTGATTTACTCAATAAATACGTAGGTACTGTGTCTCCATTTTTTGATACCTAACATTGATTTGTTACTGGGTGCCGAGATGGGAATGTTTCGTGGGCATGACAAATAAACTGATGGGTGCCGAGATCGGAAGGTGCCGAGATGGGACTAAACCAAATCAATAGCAACGAGCGGGATTTGAACTTGAACTCGCCACCACTATACATGAGTCTGCCTCCTAGTCACTGTGCGATTGTTACTACACATTTAGCGGTCATTTTACGTAGCAAACAATACGTGTATTTGTCTAGCCCAGAGAATACTGATTTCATTTGAATGTGTTACTATTTACTCATATAATCCGTGGTTTTTTATCTTTAGATAATAATGACGAGATACGTATTTTGTAATGTTTTTCAAACGACTAAAAAACAGTTCTTGAAGGCCCAACCCAACAGGAATACCTAGGTTGTAATATCATAATAGTAGGTATGTATTATTGTTAAAAGAATATTCACAATAAGTAACGAATTATAGATGTTTAGTTTTACATTCATAACAAAGTTTTATTCTTTTTATTTTACCTACAAATAAATATATGATTATACTCATGATAACAAACAACGTTTACTATGGGACCAAACGCGAAAAAAAATCAGCTGTTCCCTTCCCTACATTTTGACGAGTTTTGCGAACATACGTAAGATTTTTCTTCTCAATATGTAGGTACTTTATTTTCATATTTTTACTCTCATTTAACATGCATTCGTTATCATACTTCGATGTCACCTCGTGGACAATAGTGTGGGTTATACGTTTTTTTCGACTGTAATATAAGTACTTTTTGTAATGTATGTATAACTGTTTTTGTCCCAAATAAATAAAATAAAATAAATGTAGGGAACCGCTGATTTTATTTCGCAATTTCATATTTGGTCCCATAGTAAAAGTTGTTTGTTATCATGCGTACAGTCATGTGCCACTAATTACTAGTGACCCTATATATACTGATCGAGGGTATCTGGTAATCTGTGAGACAGGGTGAGCTAGTGCGGATACCGGTCTCCTACACTGGATTAGGTATGTTATAAGAGGACTTATATGAAAAATACTTCATTGATTAAAGAGTGAATTATTTAAACTTCTGTTTATTTTCTTTTATGTTTTGTCACCATAGTCTCGGCTTAGGCACGTTCTTTTAATGGACATGTCAAGACTTAATCACCTCGCACTGATTAGTTTCGCATCACGTTTTACTTACTGAAACCATGAACCAATTTCAGAACTGCATTTCCGACTATAAGTAATTCTATTTAGCAACTAGAACATTGATTTGACCCATTTACAGTCTTAAATGGCTATAACATAATTGAAATGCATTTAAAATTACGTTTCGATTTTTAAAATCTCTCTCTCTCTTACATTTTAAATATCGAAACGTATTTTATTTTTATCGCGAATTTTTCTCAAGAATTAATATTTCTGATTGATTAGCTAGATCAGTCGAGCCTGACGGTAAGAATCGATAGTGAAGTACGTACCGACGATGTCTGGGTGTCCGAGTTTGTAGATGGTTAGGGTGTGGGTAAACACCGCGAGGGTAACTGTGAGCAACACTACTATTTTTACCCCTCGGTTGGGTAAGAGCGCGCGCATGTTCTGGCGCACAGTCACTGACAGTCGGCACATTACTACGGCTAACTGATACGATATTTCTCGACAATACGTAGAGCAAGTAGGTTGGTACGTATTTTTGACTGTGATAAGTGGTCGGTTTTTCTGCTGGGATTACAAAAAATATTGCTGAAAAAAAATTATTGGACCTGTCACATTCGGGAGGATGTGATATTGTATCTAGTACCTACAATTATTTTTTGGCACAGGAAAATATTAATCTAAATAAACCAACCAGGAATTAAAGGACAACTTTATTTTTATTTATTTTATTTATTTATTTAACCGTTTATGTACACACAAATGAACAGACAATTTTATTTTATTTTATATCAACGAATTATTAATTAATATAAAATAATATTTTCCTTAGGTATGCCATAAACTGCCAGGGTTGCGGGTTATTTGAAAGAGTTACCGTGGCCCTGGCACAGGCAACTGAAGGAACACGGGTGGGTTTTTTAGTCAGTAAAAGTCTGACACGCCCTCCCGCTGCGCCCAGATCGGCAGAAGTTATTTGATAATTTCCCACCCAAAAAAAGATATGCCATAAAAAAAATAGCTTCTCTGTGATGGCAACGGGTCCGTGATGTTTCTGGAACTATTGGTCAAATTAAATTAGCTAGCGAAACTCCGTAGACGTGATGGGTATCGGTATTATTATTATTTATACAAGATAAAACCAAAATAAAATTGATTTGCTGTTTTTTTCTTTGAGGTCAACCGCTCTGGCTCTGGTAGGGTTCCATACTTCAAAAGTAAAAAACGGGTTGAGTGAATCCTATAAAAGATCACTCGTGTGTCTGTCTCTGTCTGTCTGTCCGTCTGTCACAGCCAATTTGCTCCGAATCTAATGGACCGATTAAGTTGAAATTTGGTACACATATGTATTTCAGTGACACACCGACGTGTAACGTAAATAAATGAATTTTGAGGGGCAAATAAGAAAATAAAAAAAAAGTTTTGCAAACTGTACCGTGTGACATATCAAATGAAAGGGCTTACTGTGAGGGTCTCAAATATATTTTTTTATAATTTTAAAATAAATCATTTTAAAATTATATAAGAAAGTAGACGAAAATTGATCATTCCCCCTTATCTCATATATTTCAATCCCTATAGATTACAGGAAAACATAGAAGAAGTCTATGGTCTTAAAACAACATGGTAAATAATAATAATAATATCCTGCGACATTTTTCACACACGGTCATCTGATCCCAAACTAAGCAGAGCTTGTACTATGGAAACCAGATAACTGATATACTACATACACTACTTTATTTTTTATAAATACATACTTATATAGATAATTACACCCAGACTCAGAACAAACAGACATGTTCATGCACACAAATGTTTGTCCTGGATGGGAATCGAGCCCACGACCTGCGGCATGATAGGTAGTATCCAACCACGCCAACTGGCCTGTCAAATCTCTCAATATTGTGCGTACAAACTTACATTTGCAGTTGGAATGTATGGGAGAACATGTTTTTCAACTACAGTGTTAAGTTTGTTCTTGGGATAAATTCATCCCCACTACGGAACCCTTCAGTGTGCGTAGTCCGACACGCACTTGGACAGTTTTTTCTTGTTTAAATCCATACGTAATGCTTATTGCGTAGATATGTGTGTTGCCGCGTAGAAGTTTTCGGTTAGACTGACGTCAATCTGACTTGCCTACTACTTACTTGGCCGTTGGCGATCACCCTTGCCTGGAGGTGGGCAGCTGGCAGCTTGATTGCCAAACAACTTAAAAAACTGACCATTTGATATGTGCAGTCAATATACTATAGAGCGAGTCTAATGTCATCAACCAGGCACAAATCCAGACTCCTTGCTGCTACTGAGAAAGTCCAGATGGAAAAACCTAATAATACTGCCCGACCTAGGAATCGAACCCGCGCGAAGTGCTTACGACAACTAGAACAACGAGGCAGTCAAGTGTGACACAAATAGCCCTAAGGATATTTACAGACTGCGAGGTACCTACAGAGACAACAATCATTCACCTATTATTGTTGAAACGGGTTCCATTCTTTTGAAAAACGAAATATTTATTATTATTATTATTTATTTACTTCGAACACATGATTCATATTGTTGTTAGTACCACTTATAAAACTACGTTAGTAACATTCTAAACAAAACAAAACTAAAATGAAATATAAAAACACTAATTCATATACCTATAACTATAACTATGCCCCCTTCCCGCTGCACCCGACCCGCAGCTGTGCACACGGGTCCAGTACCCCAGGAACGGGCAATCTGGCTTATTCGATATCACCTTCAGTATGCTGTTGGTGCTCGCTCGAATCCTTCGCATCAGGGATGCGGTTCTTTTTCGCATAATAGCATGAAAGCCATCTGCCTCTGCTTCCGCAAACATCCCCGATGCGCTACAGAACCGCGGGAGCCCCAACAGCACCCTAAAGGCGTTATTGTACTGGACGCGAAGAACGTTGTAGGCCCTCTGCGTATGTCTAACCCACAGGCTGCACGTGTAGAAAGACTGGCAAAACGCCTTGAACAGAGTAAGTTTCACTTCTCTCGTACATCGTGCAAACCTACGGGCCAGCATATTACATCGGACCGACAACGCTCTTCGCTCCCTTTCAATATCACTGTCATCATTCAGGTCCTCATTTACTATGTGGCCAAGGTACTTAAAATGCGACACTCTATTTAGCGGTACACCATACAGAAATACCGGAGGAACTGTATTAGGCTTCTTAGTACCAACCCTAAACACCACAAGCTCACTCTTCCGTACATTGTACAACAAACCATGAGACGTGGCGTATTTCTCACATATCTCCAGCATCCGTCTGAGTCCATCAATCGAGGGACTCAGCAGCACCATATCATCTGCATAACTTATACTATTAATAACCTTACCATCAATAGAGCATCCGATACCAGTGCTGCTGAGCTCCTCGATCAAGTTATTGACGTATAGATTAAAGAGCGCCGGGGAAGTCAAACCACCCTGTCTCACCCCACACTCCAATCCATACGCCCCAGAAAAAGAACCCGCCCATCTGACCCGGTTGACTTGGTGATCATACCAGTAGTCTAAGAGCTTAATAAGCTCATTAGGAAGACCTTGCTCACGCAATTTCGACCATAGGATATTATAGTCAACCAGGTCAAACGCCTTGGAGAGATCCAAGAAAGCAGCATACACAGGTGTGTTTCTATCAGTATAGTACCTGACCGTGTGCTTGAGCGCCAGTATAGCAGTTTCCGTGGACAGCCCAGCTCTAAAACCGAATTGTGCATCATGTAGATTGAGCTGCCTGGTTACTCTGTGCTCAAGCACACCGTCAAGAACCTTTGCTGTTACCGTGGCCAACGATATCGGCCTGTAATTATCCTTGTCTGAGACATCGCCGGTCTTGTTCTTGACTATGGGCACAACTATCGTCCTCATCAGATCAGCCGGTAGATACGAGTGCCTCACACAAAGATTATACAGCATAGATAGGACTCTTGGGAGATGCGGACCAGCATACTGGAAATGTTCTATGCTGAGGCCATCGTGACCCGGAGATTTGCCCCTGGTCATCGACTGTATGATATTCCGTATCTCTTTTGATGAGATATTAATCGGATCACCAGACAATCTACTCTCAGCGACACAACCCCGTTCCTCCAACTGAAGCCGCGAGGTTACTCCAAAATGCCTTCTAAACATGTTCGCAATCTCCTCAGGTTCAGTTATGCCATTAACGCTCACCGGAACCGCAGGTTTAGGGCTCAACCTTTGTGTGGATTTCCAAAATTTTTGAAAATGCTTGCTCCTATGTTCTGTTGCCAAAATGTTCATCTTAATTTGTTCCTCATTATCCTGACAAAACTTTAACTTTTGTTTAAAAACTTTTCTCGTCTCTCTCATTTCCACAAACACCTGCCCCGTGTGAGGTTTTCCATACCACACCCAGTTAAGAAAGGCCCTTCTCGCGTTCCCGTGAGCGTCCCTGACATACCTGTTCCACCCAATCACTGTACGCCGACCCCTCCCATCTCTTGACACACTAGAGCTGCCCTCTGCCGCTTCCCCAAGCGACGTCACAATATCACTGTACAATGCATCAATTATTTTACTATGTTCCTTGTTATGGCAAAAATGATCATTGAAGATGGGTAAAGCGTTTAATATCAAACGCAAAACTAAACTATGCTGTAAACACCTTGGCTTTAAAACTCAGGAAGATACTCCCATATTTATTACGGAGCATTTAATATCAAAAGGAACTCGCCTACATTTCCTCGCCCGAGACTTAGTAAAACCAGGCGCCTATAAATACTGTTGGACAGCCTACTGTAAGGTGTATGTAAAAAAGGACGAAAAATCGCCGACTATTATTATTAGAAGTGAAGACCAGATTCACCGACTGACTCTGCATTCTTGACTACATACATGTTGCCTCCGATATTTATACCACTATATGAATTATACTCGTACTATAAATATTGTACTTGTCTTGCCATAAATATGTCACGAAGAAAATATTTTTTTTTTATTGCAAATAATATTTATTACTTTTACAGTGTGTTAGTTTAATACATAAATATAAAACAATTTAAAATATAAAAAGCTTATTCGAAGTGGTCTCCATTGGCTGCAATACAGTCCTTTAAATTTTGAGGCCAGTTATCAATAGAAGCACGCACTCTTTCCATGGGAAAATTCTTCACTGCCAATCGTATGGATTGTTTTAGGGACTCCAAATTATCATGGCGTTTAGAGCAAGCCGTACTCTCTAAAACTGACCATAAATCATAATCCAGCGGATTAACATCGGGACTAGACGACGGCCAATCTTCAGCTCTGATGAAGTCCGAAACGTTCACTTCCAACCAAGACTGCGTGGACCGAGCTTTACATGGTGTTGTTAAGGGCTTAACTACCTTCTCAAGAACGGCATCTTGATACACTTGTGCCGATGTTTTGATACCTTTTTCACAAAAATATGGCTCAGTCACTCCTTCATAGCTAACACCCCACCAAACCATCACTGAAGTCGGATAATGCCCACGTTGCACTCTGTCGACTAATTGGGAAGCTTCCATAGAGCTTTGAGCATAAATACGGTCATTTTGTTTGTTAAAATGTTGTTCAATTGTAAAGATTTTCTCATCCGTAAACAAAATCTTTCTGTGACCTCCCAATGCGTACCGCTTCAGTAGTTGTTTCGATTTTACCACCCTATTCTTTTTTTAAATTATTAGTTAAAAAATGACCAGTGCGTCTCTTATAGGCTGCAAGTCCTAAGTCATCTTTTAAAATACGCGACATGGTTCTGGGTGCTATCTTCATCTCCCGAGATAAAATCTTTTGCTTTCGGACAGGATTTCTTCGAATTCTTTCCCTTACTGCTTTGACCACCGTATTCATAAGAACACTACGTGGACGGCCAGATCTTTTTCTGTCACAAACAGAGGAGGTCTTATTGTACCTACTAATAGCCCGGTACACAAACATTTGACTAATACCAAGCGTATGGAGAGATTTAAAAATTGCATTTTGCTTCATACCAACTTTGTGTAATGCAATCACAGCGATTCGGTTCTCTTTATCACCCCACTCCATTTTAATATCGCAAAATATTGTACAATGTATTGGCGCCAAAATTAGAAAACTCAATGAACAATCGTATAAAAATGACAGATTCCAAATTCAAATGGCCAGACTAAGACAAATCGAAACAACTAAGCATTGCCGCTTCGTTCCGTGTTTTTTTATGCAGTCACCCGCTTTTTACTGTATACTGTTAACACTTTCTGCGCGGTACTAATCACCATAGTTAGAAATAGATGTTATATAACACGTCGTAACTTTATATCACATATGCCTACACATAACTCATATACATTAATTATACACTTACACAACAATCATTTATCCTAAACAATCTTATTTCTCATAGCCTTATACTACACATCCCCAACCAAAACTCATTTATACATATACAAATCGTCACTACTTACAATACATTCAGTCGCTAGTTACATATCGACCGTCGCTATTAACAATGTCGGATATACATCTTTACCAATATTCACTTTTTTACATAAATCGAATTACAATTTAAAAAAAATTCTTCACTGTCAAAACAAACTTTGAACTGAGGGTAGTTCAAAGTTTGCCCTAACGATAAAAAAGAATCTTTATGATATTAACAATGTCAGTTCTGCGAAAAAGACCACGGTTCAGTAGGGACTAAACAGTAGTCTCCCTGCAGAACCGACAATGTTAATAAGGACCGTCGATATACCTCACACCGTCTCGTGTATTACGGTACATTAGTTATATAAAACGAGCAATCGATCGTTACTATTTCAATTCTACATTATCTTTTCTTGTAACTATTAATTATGAGAGTACAACAATTACCATTACTTTAAGGTATTTGCTCCATGTAATGACATTCAGTCTATTTAAATTCCAATTAAATGAGTGATACGCTGCAAACAGTTACTGATATAGACAATTTTGAGATTGCGCGCACCTTGGAATGCGACAGTAATGAGCTGTCTAAACACGTTTTTGTAAAGAAAAGTGACATAACCATTTTTCCACAGTACATTAGAAGCATTTATTGTAACTTTGATGATTTTTTATTGACATTTTCTACATTTAACTTCGAATCGGATATCATAATATTAATTACAGAATGTAGGTTAAATTCTAATAAACCTATTCCTCAACTTAACAATTACACTTCATATATGACTTCAAGTCAGTTAAACTAAAATGATGGGGTAGTCGTTTATGTGAAGAGTGCACTCGAACATCAGGTTACAGAAATATCACTATCTCAGGCCTCTTGTCTGCCTGGATATATTGAATAACGTCATTCTCTGTACCGATCACCTAACTCAAACACTGACAGTTTTGTCAGTTCGCTCAACAATCATTTGGAGACCATAACACCAAATAAAAACATTATTGTGGCAGGCGACATAAACATTAATATTATACCTAAACTAACTGAACAGTCTCATGAACTGAAAAACAGAATGAACTACCTTAACATGTTGTCTTTACACGGTATCCTTCCAGGGCATCTGTTGCCAACGAGAGACAAATCATGCCTGGACCACCATGCTTAAAGTAAATAAGAAAAAGTTTTCATCCACTATTGCTATCCTTACTACCACAGTAACTGACCATTTCACAACCCTTCTAGTATTATCTAAGCAAAAATGTTTACAAAATGTTCGTAAAACATTTGTTGACTTTGATCAGGCCCTACATTATCTAAAAGAAAAGAACTTGAGGGAATTACTTTTCTGTGATGATCCTAATTCTCTGTGTACCCTGTTGATACAAACTCTAGCTGACTCCATTAAATTAAATACAAACACATTAAAGATCCCTTGCAAAAAAACGCATTTTAAAACCGTGGATTACCAATGGTATTTTGCGCTGTATACAAAATCGGAATAAACTTCAAAATAAACTTCGACAGGATCAAACCAATGAAATTCTAAAAATAACATATAGACGTTACAGAAACTACTGTAACAATTTGATTAAAAAACTAAAAAGGCAATATGAAAGGAATCTGCTATCTAAATCGGTTAATAACAATAAATTACTGTGGAAAAAAATAAAAGTTATTACCTACTCACAGAAAACAAATATTTATGATGCAGAATTGTTAAAACTTCAGCCAACCCCGTCTGATTCAGTTAATTTTATCATTAATTATTTTTCTAAAATTGGTCATGACCTGGCTCAACAAATCCTACCCGCAAATGACAATAATGCCTTCGGTCGGAGCTGTAACGCTTCAAATCGAGTAAATTCTTTTGTGCTTCTTGAAACTGACGCTGACGAAGTATACAGAATATTAATTAACCTAAAAGCTGACAGTGCCCCTGGCTGGGACAACATCTCTACGAAATTTCTAAAGTATATAGGCATGGAAGCCGTCCCTATCATAGCCCATCTTGCGAACCTCTGCTTTAAAACTGTCATCTTCCCTGCCCCGTTAAAAATAGCCATTATTACTCCTGTGCACAAGGGTGGGGGCAGAGACGATATTAATAATTATAGACCTATTTCTGTTCTTACTACTATATCCAAAATTATTGAAAAATTAATAAATGTTAGGCTTCTTAATTACTTAAACAAATTAAATATCATCTCTGACTCACAGTTTGGTTTTCGTCAAGGTATTTCCACTGAGGACGCTGTCATATCACTAACTTCATTAGTAGCTAATCATCTTGACAATGGAGATAAGTGCCTGTCTTTTTAGACCTTAAAAAGGCATTTGATACCGTCTCTACGCCTATCCTTGTAAACAAGCTGGAAAAAATAGGTATTAGAGATATCGCGCTTGATCTGTTAAAGAACTATCTTTCAAATAGGAAGCAGAGTGTCAAAGTGGGGCAATATATAAGTGATGTCACAGATGTATCATACAGCATCCCCCAGGGAAGTGTATTAGGTCCAACGCTCTTCAACAACAAGAAGGCTTCCTTCTTGTCACAGTTATGGCGTGCCAGCAGCTGCCGACTTGTTTTGTGCTCTTGATTTGTATGCAGATCTATTTTGTTTTATTTTTCTTTTTGTAAAATCGAGTTTATTATCTTTTTGTATGCACGTGTTTGTGTGACAAATAAACTTATTTTTCTTTCTATACAATCCTAATGAATGACTACTTCATGAAATCTTGACGTTTGAGGATTATACTAACTTATGGAGTTGTATTACTAATTCAAATGATTATAATTATGTAAATATGTATTTGTTACGGTCGCGAATCATATATTAATCAACATACACCCAGACACTGAACTGCAAATTGCAAAAATCGTAAGAACATTAAAATTTCGTGGGCTACCTAGAAAAGGTTATGGTTAAAGTGAAGTTATTTTGGTGTAACTTTACTCCACGCTTGTTTTTATCATGGATACAATATACAATATTTGAAGATGTCTGATACATTGTTGATTTAATCCGCGCTTATCAGATAAATCACATCAAATAGGACACTGAAAATAAACTACACTTGAAAGTTAACTGAATTATTGTGCAAATGGCTATCTATGTAGGTAAATACTTGAATGAAAACCGGTCAGTTGAGAATTACCTACTCAATTCACTCCGAATCTCAGTACGACAGCGTAAGATACCTAGGGTTCAACAGAAATGGGAATTTGGTACAAGACCATCCAACCACAGCTCCCAGTGTATAGTTGGACTTATCAAAATCTGCTTAGCAGAAGTGATTTAGTTATGGCACTAAGACTTCATTCCGGTCACATTCCATCAAAAAATTTGGTTTTCTGATGAAAAAGGTTAAATCACCCAACTGTGAAGAATGTGGAGTAGTTGAAGACGTGCAACATGTTTTGATGGAGTGTGTGCGGAATGAGGCTTTGCGATATAATTTACTTGGTCCAACAAACAAATATAATATAGGAGAGTGTAACGCTATCCTGGCTTGTCCTTTCTCGGAACAAGCTAGAATACTGTACAAACTAGCATTTTTTATTTTAAAGTAAGTATTAACTATTTGTAGGTGTAGTTTATTGTATTGACGTTACAGGGCGATGTTATCGCTCAGCGAAGAAACATCGAAAAACCAAGAGACCAATCAAATCAAATCTAAAGACCAAGAGACGCGTAACACATGATTGTACTCAGTGTAACAATGGGACCAAACCTGAATTCGCGAAAAACAAAAATCTGCTGTTCCATACAATCATGTGTGTGTCAAAATGTAGGGAGCAGCTGATTTTTTTTGCGATTTCAAGTTTGGTCCCATAGTAAAAGTTGTTTGTTATAATGAGTACAATCATGTGTTTAAGTATCGGTCACTAATTACCAGTCACCCTATATAAAGTAATCTTGAAGCCAGTGTGGCTCTATGGAATTCAACTCTGGGGCAGCGCCTGTAACTCAAGCATTAGCATGATGCAGAGAATGCTATTTTGAGGTCAATTAGTGGCGTTCTTTGGTTTGTCACGAATGCTGAAGTACACAAGGAGTTATCAACGAATACTGTCATGGACGAGATCAAAAACATCACAAAAAAAAAAATACCGGGAAAGACTGGAATGGCACCCCAACGATCTGGCTGCCGCACTGTAAACAAGAAGTTACAAGAAAATACTTAAAAGGAATGACATCGTGTAGTCCACCCACATCTATGCATTTTTAATTTTATTTGTGATGGGTTTGCTCTTGACTCTAGTCTAGGTCAGAGGTGACAGAGACAAAGTCGACGATGGAGTGAGCTTACCCAGAAGAAGCCTGTTCACTCTCACTTTGAAGAGATTAGGGTTGTATACGTTCGGAAACACAGACGCAGGTAGTGAGTTCCACTCTATTGCTGTGCGCATTATAAAAGACATTTGGAAACGCTTAGTGTGAATTGGTGGAATAGCAACCAGGTAGGGATGGTAACTGGCAGTGCGTCTAGATGTCCGATGGTAGAAGGGGGCCGGTGGAATGAGTTCGTGGAGTTCTCGGGCACACTCTCTGAAGTACAATCAGTAGAAGACCGACAAGCAGGCAACCTTGCGGCGATGAGCCAAGCTACGAAGCTTGGAATCCACCAGTTTTACGTCGCCAATGAGCTTCTTAGCTCTGCGTTCCACCGAGTCAAGCGCGGCTAGTTGGACCTAATCATGAATACGGAGTAGATGGCTAGCTGGAGTCACGCTCATCCCGCAATGTTTATCTCCAACTTATCCGCTAAAAGTATACTCGTAAAACTGATCGCGGGTTGCCACAGAAGAAAAAAAATATCACTTCGCACTCCAAGGGTTCTGTACTTCTGTATCAAGCATATACTCGTAGTTGGAATACAGTGGTTGTCAACGGATATTTATCCAAAGGGGCCGATCATTCATCATTCACCTTGCCTTTTCCCAACTACATTAGGGTCGGACAAACTATAAACAACGGGTGACTCCCGGACGTTTATCCGACTGTAAGCTAAAAAGGTTGGTTATGTCTTTGAGCTTAAATTATTTTATTTTAGTTGAAATTTTACAGATTGTAGTAGCTTGATGTGCGCATTGTCTAAATGAAATTGAAAAAAAAAAATCGTTTGTTTTCCCAAACCTTGAAAAAATATTTGTAATACTTCACTTGATTTGAAAATATCGGCATTACTTATTTAATTGATTACTTGTACATTTCAGATTATCAATAATGGACGAACCTACTTGTATAATCTGCAATTTAGTAGAAATAAAAATTAAGGAACAGTTAAAAAAAAAAAAAAAAACTAAAGATATACGCTTTTATCACACACTAAAAGTGATAAAAGAATTAATTTGACTTGTATTAGTTAAGGTATATATATACGTATAAGTACCTATGCAGCTTGTCACTTCTATATTCAACTGAAGCGTGGAGCGCTTTTTAGTTATGTATAACTACTTTAATTAATTTAAACAAAGCGCTCCACGCTTTTTGATTTAATCATTGGATATAAAAGGTAGGACAAGCTGCATCGGTACCTATAAAAGACAGACCCTCGACACTAAGTGCATATATTGGATCCATCAAAACGAATCATACTCCAGGGTTTTACTAGTAGCCGCTAAAGAGTTCCACTATCCACCTCCTGCCTCCATCATCAGACCAGCAATCAGTTAAGCAGTGCGCAAATTTTCACAGCTCCAAATCTGAAATCACGAAAAAATCAGCTGTTCCATACATGTTGGTCAAGTAGCTATCGAACTTTTATATGAAACAGCAGATTTTTTTTTCGTGATTTCAGAGTTGGTCCCATAGTGAAAGTTGTTCATATTCACGGGTAGAACATCCTGTGAAAATTTGCGCACTGCTTAAAAACTTGTCCTGTATATTCACGCGGACAGAAAAAAGCTTTGATTTTGTATTTGGTTATACAGTTGGTATTGTTGATCGAAGAGGTTCAATAGAAATGAAACAGCAACACCTATTGCTTAATTATATACTAGGTATGTTTTACTATCATTAGTTAAGGCGCCCTAGCAGTAGCGATTATCCAGGGGGTGAAGCTACCGACGCGGGTGTTGATATCAGGGTAATACAGGTTGGCACAGTCGTAGGCATGCGAGAACACGCCAATCACAGCACCAGAAGAGTCCAGAAGGGGGCCTCCGACATCACCCTGAAAATGATAAAGATACTCAATACTCTATTGATGCGGACATATACAAAATATATAAAAACATTTTAAAATTTAAAAAAAAAACAGGTATCGCGAACAGGGTCAAAGCTACTGGCAGTCAAGGCTCTAAAGAGAGGAACCTCCTAACAATACGCGCCGTGTCCAGAAGTACCGCTCTCTGAATCAAAGCCTTAATACAGCTGTCTAACGAGAGCCTCCTTTGGTGTTGTTCGAGGCTCTTGGCTATTATATCAATTGTTAGACCTTATAATTAATTACCTCGCACTGTCCCCTCACGCCGACGTCCAGCCAGCCGGCACAGACCATGGTGTTGGCGACGGTGAACCCAGCCTCGTTGTGTCGGTTGGTGCAGGTCTGCTGGTTGATCAGCCACACCTGGGCCACTTGCAGCCGCTCTGAGGGCGTTGCGTTACCGGTCTGTTGAGCGGAGAGGTCAATAATTGAGGATTGAGTTTGATGTTGATTTTTCTACGCAATATAGTGCATTATTCAGAGTGGATTTGTCTTAATTATACCTAACGTAACCGTGTAAAACGTGTAAAGGCATTTTGCAGCACATTCATATGTATTAAGAAGGTTTCTACTTTATATTTCACCACTTCTTCCAACAATTATTGTTTGAATAACATGATTAAATTGAAATTGAAAAAACGTCGACGAAAACTGCGGTTATAAAATTAAGGTTAAGGGTCGGTACCAGCAGAACGTGTTATGGGTTTGGATAAGTTTATGTTGCAAATTTTAAGTAAATTTCCATAAAGGCAAATTGGGAAATTTCAAATTTTCTGAATTTACACGCCCGAAATCTCCATACACAATAAATTACTATGGAGAAAATTCAGAAAGTTTCCGAATTTTTTACGGCAAACAGAAGTAATGTTATGGAAAACAGAAAAAAAATAATGGGTTCACTGTTGTTTGTTGTCTTTATTTCTTTTATTTGTTATCATAAAATTAACTAGGTGACATCTTTTTACGCCAAAGATATCAAAACGAGACAGTGCTTTTGGCACGTTTTTAGTGTTTTTTTTTTTTTTAACAGTCGTCGACAAGGTTTATTCTCAGTCCGATTTTATCACTGACTGGTGAAACTTTTGAGCTAGCCAGACATTTTATGTTTCGTGGTGCTTTAAGTTTACTATAAAAATTAAATTAAATAAACTTTATGTGAGATATGTAACATCCACAGTGGGTTAGTAAACAATAATCGTATGACTATGTTAGTAAACTCTAATACTTTGTGACTAAATGACTTATTTGATTGAAGCCATCAACGACCTAAGACTCCGTGAACATACCAGATGCACTGCAGTAACAGGGCAACCAGCACCACAGACAAACAGCAAACAAAGACAAAGAGCAAACAGCATCCTGAATCCATTATTATATTGCACACGTATATGGACTTATCGAAAACTCATAACACGATTTCCTGGCGCCAACCCTTAACGTGTTGCCCATTCCACGTTCATCAGATGCTTTTGGAGCAGACCATACTATTCAACACAACCTGGCTGGAGATGTACACGTTTACAGTGTATTTGTTAAATGCCTGTTGTTTTATTTACGGCGCCTAGGATCAGTAAGAAAGTAAAAATCATACACAACTTTTACTTTCTTTGAAAATATAAAAAAGTAAACTAACACTAACACCCAATATTAAAAAAAAAGTATAAGCGCCAGGGTAGCCCGCGAAATTCAAATTTTCTTACGTTTTTTGCAATTTGCAAGTCAGTAGTAGGTTGTATGTTGATGAAAGTGTGATTTGCGACCGTAACAAATAAGTATTTATAGAATTATATTCATTAGATTCGGTAATACAACTCCTCAATTTAGTATAATCCTAAATGTCAAGATTTCATGAAATAGTCATTCAATAGGATTACCTGGTCTTATAGACTGTATTGATGACTTTAATGATTATAAAAAACATAAGAAAATTTGAATTTCGCAGGCTAATTTGAATTTCGCAGGCTACCCTGGCGCTTCACCTGCAATTCATGCAAGCGGTCCCAGACAATATGGCGAATTGACCATCATTCATAGCTACATGAATAAGATAAATCTAAATGAAAAGTGTTCTGATCTTCGATCAATATTACAAGATCGAGTGTTCTGATGGAAACCGTGAGTTTTTTTTATTAACCGACTTCATCTGCTGATAATTATGATTATCTTCACGACTTTTTTGTATTTTGGGTGTTCTCAATGTAGCTCGGCTCGACTGGTTTGGGCTCTTCAACTCTTGAATCTTGAGTCACTGCTGTGTGTCCTACTATTACGTACAGTTACGGAAATCAATTGTTTAGCAAATTGACTACCTACCAACTTAAATTGTCTGTATATTCGAAACACAACTGGCATTCTTTGAAATGCTTATAATACGGCAAATTGACATAGTGCGTAAATGGGGAAGAAAATTGTCTAATTAGTTCCGCGTAGATGGCGGTAAGGGTTGGTTACTTTCATTCAGTTGTCAATGTCTTTCATTCAGCTACTTTGTTAAAAACATTGGCGCAAGATGGCGCTAAGTGTTTTTATTCTTGTCGTCGATTGGTCGCTTTGCCTTCAAGATGACTTGCTTCCGGGAAACAACCCTTATTGATAAATAATTAACCTACTTAACCCATCACAAGTATCCTTATAACTTACCGGGACTGCCTCAATTTTGTGCTGTAGAAGAAACAATAAATTTTTCTTTTTACTTAAAGAGGGTTTTCATGAAAATTCACGCCACCAGTTGGCGCCATTTTGACAAGAGGTCTTCCATTTCGACAATGAATATAAAATATATGATGATGTTCATTATTCGTTTCATTCATTCGTTCATCATTCAGTCACAACTAAAGAAAATATAGGCGCTTTGATACTTTTGACAGGTGCCTGACCTGACGTCTTAGTGCTGCCACCTAGTGAACGTTATTTCAGAAAACCCTTATTTTAAGAAAAGAAGACAGAGTTCTGACTTACAGACGTAACTCCCCATCCGACAGCCCAAACCATCTGGAGGGCTGGATAAGTATATCCAGTTCCTGCGATATGGGCAGCTGCAACCAGGTTGGGCTGGAAGTTGATGGGCAGGTTCGTTCTAAGGACCGCGATGTCGTTCACTAGGGTCGAGAGCACGAAGTTCTCGTGAGGAGTGATACGGTTGATGATGTAGATGGTACCGCCGGAATTGCCATTGTTGGAGCCTACCCTGGCTCGCCACCAAGTGAATGGGTTGATGCTGTAACAATAATTGCAATTTTTTTACTACCCGTACCATTACTTCGTTTACAGCTTTTTTCTTTTTGCTCGAATCCTGATAGTCTTAGCGTGATGTTAAATAGCATTTAACCTTCTTTAAAAATTGGGCTATCATATGCAATCAGATTTTTTCAAATCTGAGTGGTAGTTCCAGAGATTACCTCCTACCAAATTTTACCCAATTTTACCTCTTTATAATATTTGTACGTTTCCGCGTATCCACCTTAGAGAGAAGGAAAGAAAGAAGATACGTTTATTTGCGGTAAATATGACGCAAAGAAATAACACAACACAAAATAAAAAAAATAAAAGAATAAGTTGGCGGATAATATGTGTTACATCCACGCGGCAAACGGCCATCGCTCAGCATAATGCTGCGACCCCATGCGAGATAGAGCCCCAGCGCGGAATAACCGGGTGGATTTTTTGGGGTGGATAAACAGAATAACCCCGATTAAATGGGAACAAATCCACACTCTGGGCTATTTTTGAGAAATTCCTGATGGATTCAATAAGGAATACCAACATCAAAATAATGTTCTACTTCTGGCTTCAAAAGATTAGAGTAAATTAAATAATATATTATTAATATAACAATACGAGTAGTCGGTAACACGTTTTATTCAGACGTGTAACATTAGTTCCTTTACTATTTGTTACATGTCACATTTAAACGAGATAATGTGAATAACTGAATATACCTATTTGAAATTTTTGTTGAGCAGTCACGAAGCACGACTGGCTCTCTAGACCTACTACTAGTACCTACTGTATATTGTACGATGTTATAGATACTTAGTTATAAATACTAGGTGCCAGGTGGAGATAACAAATTGTCCTTCGACAAACTATTACTTTCAAGTTTTTTTTTTACATTGGATTTTGCACGCTTCACAACGCTTCAGCGTGTGAGTGCTCTACTCTCGAATCTCGATAATATGTCGCCTTGTTAAAATTATTCCAACATAAAACCTTATAAATACGACTCTTTTAAATCCTAAGATTAATATATGTATTTTTAGATAGATATACCTTTATATACCAAAAAATGTAACTGAAAAATTACGTGTAAGTATTGCTTTCCGTTGGGTACTGTGTCTGTCGTCACGATTCACGTCGTCACACTCAATGGATTAATCGAAATCTTCTTCTATAAGTTTTCTTTTATCCTTCGGATGAGCCCTATTGGTTTTCGTTATCAAACTCGTAACCGCTAAAACGATATTAACACACATCGACGAATTTTATTAGATTTTTCTCTGTATTTATCGTCAACATGTTTCTGTATGTGAGGCGTGCACTTTTGGATTTTCCAAGTTTTCTTGAAAAAAAAAAAAAAAAACTGAAAATTCCTTTACGTTACGTAATAATCCAGTAACTCACACTACACTCTGGTATCATTGTACTCCAATAAATCATTTCAGTATTGGCATACCAAAAGGTGCCGGCAGACCGACAGATTTGCTCAATTTTTAACCGACTTCAAAAAGGAGGAGATTCTCAATTCGACGACCGCTTTGCAAAATTCTTTTTTTGTTTAAAATTAACTTTGTTTGGATAGTTTTTGAGTTAGTTTCACTAATGCGTATTTTTCCCACTTAGTATATCGCTGCTTTGCATGAATACCCGCACAAACCAAAATTTTGAAATTAGTGGTTTATAACACAGCCAAATGCAAAATAGTCCTTATTTCATGGTTAGTAAGACTCACATTCATAACGGCAAAACCGCCGATTATGCCGTTATGAATGTGAGTGAGAAAAAACGAAAATACAAAACGAAAGACACCGAAATTAAAGTTATTTTTCACTTTGTGGTGTTTTGTTTTGGAAGTCGGTTTTATTTTTTGCTAAAAGGTATTTTTGACGATAGATTCATGTGATCAAACAAGATTGAGTGTGTAAGCAACTGACGATCGATAACGTCTTTTTTGACGATCACTACTGTGAGTAGTTTTTGGCGATCAATAAATCAACAAACTTGCTCGATTTTAATCAGTCGATCGATACAATCAAGCAAATCTTTAAGAAGCTTATTGATTGTCAGAACACAGCATATCGATAACGATCGTCAAAAATCGAGAAAATCTATACGCACCATAAATAACCAAGTTCAAAAAGATCTCTTGTCTGTGCTCGAGAGCTCTACTTACACTCCATCAGTATAAAAGCAGGACGCGGCAGACAAGATGGCGGTTGTGGTTAGGATGGACCCTCCACATTTCTGGACATAGGCACCCACACCCTGGTTAGTCAGCAGAGCAGTCAGGAAAGGATACTCATTGATATCTACGTCTTCTCCGCCAGCTATTCTTGTATCCAAACCTGGAAAAAGTAGGTACATTAAATATCAAATACCTATTTGAAAATTCTCAGTTGCAGCTATAATGTAAGTTGGAGTCTAACACCCGTATTTATAAACAAGTCATTACTTGAGGATAGAGTAATGTGCCAGCACATCAAGCTACCCGAAACTGTAAAATTTTCTCAACCAACCTTGAACGTAATGTTGTCAATAGTGATAAAGTTGAAAATCTATTAAACAAATTTGACAGATTGTAGTAGCTTGATGTGCTGGCGTCTCTACGTTACTTACTTGAATAAATGCTTGACTAAGAATCAACGTTGCATTCCTAAATCAAACGCAAAATGGTCGAGTTCTCAATTCTTAAGTAAAGAAAATTTTACATTTGAGTACAGTACAGTTCTAACTTAAAGCAATAACTAAACTATAGATTAAAAATCGTTACTTGAGTAATTACTTTTAATGAAGTAATCACTTTTACTTGTTTATAAATACGGGTGATAGATTTTATGCCCAGTATTTTTTTTTACCAATTTATGAATTTACAAAATAAATTATTTATTTTATTATGCCAATTCGCTGGCCCCTTAATACATGGGTCTTACAACTTAGCTAAGCTTAATCAGCCTACAATGTTCCCACGGCTGTCCACAGCGGACACAGCCCTGCTCTCAGTGAGAGGGGGTGGGACGTAATCCACCACTCGAGCCCTTGCGGGTTGGTGGATGTCACATATCACCGATCTTTTTGTAGCAACTTTCCTCTCAATTTCCTGCAATTTGTGGGAGTGATTTCATGAAAAGGGACGGAAGTGTGTAACAGGAAACCAGGGAAGCGCGCGCTATTTGATTTGACCAATGAGCGCACGCGGTGCTAAAGCTGGCCGTCAGTTTGGTACCGGATGTCACACATCTTAAGCGACTACTGTAAGACTCGCTCGCTTTTTTTGATTCTAGAACATGCCGGTTTCCTCACGATGTTTTCCTTCACCGTATTGAGAGCAGCGGTGATAAAATAATTTATACAAAGTAAAGCGCCTGTCGGGTTCTCACCTACGATGGGTGGGACTTAGGACAGTCGAAATGTGGGTGGAATAAAACACCCCTATCTACCTACCCCGGCGGAAGAGCCCCATGTCGGTGTTAATACAGTTGATAGATATGAATATGTTATACTGAACTAAGATATATCTTGTATCGTGGTAGCATACTTAATTCAATTAGAATCCGTATGACCGTATTAGATATCTAAATTATTTGCCATATAAGTGAATTACTGACAACTTGTAGTTAGTTCTGCGAACAGTAGACCTCGCGAATAACAATTAATATACTTACCACTAAAGTGATTTAAAACGGGATATTTACCAAGTTTTTTTTTTCTACAGATCTTCACCAAATTTTTATGAGATCAAATTAAAGTTACTGCCTTTCAAAAAAATAATTAAAAACATCAAAATCGGATCTCATAAAGCGGGGATATCCAGTAGCCTCCTTTTTAGAGAATTACCACCCCTCCAGTCAAAAATCCGTGAGACAAATAATTATACAGAGTTATTGGTAAAATACCAACAACCTCTTAAGGGGTCATTTTACTCATCATTATGAATAACTTTTACTATGGGACCAAAACTGAAATAGCGGAAAAAAATCTGCTGTTTCATACATTTTGACGAGTTTTGCGAACATAAATGTAGGGAACCGCTGTTTTTTTTCGCGATTTCAGGTTTGGTACTATAGTAAAAGTTGTTCATAATGATGAGTACAATGACCCCTTAAGAGGTTGTTGGTGTTTTACCCATAACCCTGTATAAAGTCGTAAAATCTGTAATCAAGTTGCGTCTAGATCGGTTGTAAAATACGACCTGTAGAGGAGTAGCAACAAACTGACAGACGAAAGCAAATTTTGCCAGACTTGAAGCAGAGATGCTTCGCTCGGTTAATTAACAAAAAATGGTGAAAAACACCTTAATGTTTACAAAAAGTATTGAAAAGAAGATACTTGAAATCTGTTGATATTATTCAACAACGAGTAAGTACCTATAACTCAATGTTTTAATGATTTCCTGCATGCTCACTCTCAGTGATATAGCACCTAGACACGACATGTTGCTAAATGATTTATACACGCGTTTATATTTTCCCGTCGTGTGGGTAGTTTAGAAACATTTTATTATAATTACAAGCCACGTGCCCGATGGGATTTTTCTGAGGCAAAAATGACGAACTTGCATACAAACTTTGATCCCCTATTTAACAACTTTAGGGGATGAATTTTCAAAAATCGTTTCGTTATCATCATATGCCTAGCCTTTTCCCAACTATGTTGGGGACGGCTTCGTTATACAGGACAATTTTTATCACCAGCCAAATTTTCACAGGGTGTTATACCCCTGAATATGAACAACTTTCACTATGGGACCCACTCTGAAATCACGAAAAAAAATCAGCTGTTTGTCCACCGCATAGTTGAGTACATAAGTGCAGGGTGCCTATCGGGACGAATGACCGCAGCGTTCTTCTTTGACGTGGCATTTGACAAGGTATGGCACAACGGCTTATTACGTATATATAAGCTGTGGCAACTCAATGTGCTTGACCGTCTCGTGCTCATCATACGAGTCTACTTTTCAAATCATACCTTTCGCTACCGTATAGGGGATGCTCTTTCATCCCCGCATCCAATCCGAGCTGGTGTCCCTCCACGCTCCGTGCTCTTCCCCCCGCCCCCCTCTTTTCTCGCAGTACACTAGCGACATCCCCAAACATAGCAAGCGTCAGTTGGCCTTATTCGCTGACACAGCTATAAATCACTCTGGTCTTCGCACCGAGTACATATCGATGGGTCGAGTAGGTACTGAACTTTTGTATGAAATAGCAGATTTTTGTTTCGTGATTTCCGAGTTGTCCATAGCGAAACTTGTTCATATTCATGGGTAGAGCACCCTGTGGAAATTTCGGTAGTGATAAAAAAATGTCCTGTATAAGGAAATCTTATGCATTTCATGATTCTAGATACAATGGTTTAGCGGTTTTTTTTTTTTTTTGGATGGGAAATCATCAAATAACTTCTTCCGCTCTGGGTGGACCGGGAGGGACTTCTACTGACTAAAACCCCCCGTCTTCCTTCAGTTGAACAAGCCGCAACGCTGGCGGGCCTAGCGGACCCCTTCAGCTAGTGCTGACATCTCTTTGAGGCGCGAATCTGAGTCTGAAGTCTGAACGCGTGAGGGCGCAAAGATTGCCTCTCCCTCACGCGTTCAGACTTCTCCTTCGAGAGCATTACAGCTTTGCAGAAGGAAGTGACGGCTTCCCATGCACTCTCGCTCCGTACCATGGCCTGTACCAGGGCCGGACGCGAGAGATCGCCGCCGCCGATCGCCTCCGCGAGGACGCGGCGGTGCTCTGCCCATGCCGGGCAGACCTTCACCGTATGCTCCACCGTGTCCTCCGGGCGATGAGCGGTTTAGCGGTTTAGCCTGTGCGTTGTTTGTCAGTAGAGAGTTTTTCTATCTGGAATTTGTCCAGCAGCCCGGAGTCTGGATCTATGCCTGGTTGATGGGACTATGCTCGCTCCCTATTACATGGGACTTAAACATAACTGGCGAAATGTGGGGGTACTAAAAGGTACACGTCTGCCTAACCCTTCGGGAATTACAGGCGTGATGCTATGCTGTGTTATGTAACTGGACAATTTTTTCTTCAGGCGTTTGTCGTTGCAGTAGTAACTATTAGAAAATTGAAAGCAGTCAAGCAGTCATACCAAGGGGCATCGTATTACCCAGTTACTGGGTTGTGGAGGTTAGATAGGCAGTTGCTCCATGTAAAATACTGGTAGTCAGCTGCATCTGGTTTGACTGGAAGCCGACCACAAATATTTATCATAGTTGGGAAAAGACTAGGCAGATTGATTGAGACGTATTGTTTTGCAGGCTCAAAACTAAACAATATATATTAATAATTAAATAAATAGCTTACCTCTGACATTAACGAAGAAATAAACTAAAAATAAAACAGAGATCTTCAACATTTTGTATCACTTCACTGCCTATATACCAACTAATTGAAAGAAACTCAATAAAAATGTGTGATAATCTAAAATATCTAAATCATTTTCAGCATTATCTAAATAATTATCGTATACGATTCCGATAATGGGTGACCTTCGATTGATTAAATAGTTTTAATAAATGAAGCGATGAACTTTATTAATTCTTAAGTGTTTCCAGCAGAAATAACTGCCTCGTTGGTCTAGCGGACGTAAGCGCTACTGCTCTCCATGAGGTCCTGGGTTCGATTCCCGGGTCGGACAAAGTGTTATATTGGATTTTTCAATAACGAATAGCTCAGTTTGGATTTGTGCCCGGTTGATGCCAATAGGCTCGCCCCTATTACATGGAACTGAAACATACCTGGCGAAATGTGGGTGTAGGATTATAGGTAGGCAGTAGGTACAGCTCTGAGAAGCTCGTGGCTAAGTAATAACAGCCTCACGGGTCGATCCATTAGGTTAAGTTACGCTTGCCGGGGTTGGTCTGTGGATGGGTGACCATCTTTACATACACGTTAAGCCGTTGGTCCCAGCTGTCATTCGTGGATCTTTGTCAGTCGTTACGGGTCGTCAGAAGCCCGAAAGTCTGACAACCAGTCTTACCAAGGGGTATTACCCAGTAACTGGATTGTGGAGGTCAGATAGGCAGTCGCTCCATGTAAAATACTGGTATTCAGCTGCATCCGGTTAGACTGGAAGCCGACCCCAACATAGTTGGGAAAAGGCTAGGCAGATTGAGTAGGTACAGCCTGCTCTGCCTGACCCTTCGGGGAATACATTATAGTATAGCATATTGAAAGTTTCCAAATGCTTTTTCAGTGTCAATACGACGTTGCCATCTTTGTGATTGCGTCCTCTTAAATCACACAGATAATTTTACATTGTCGGTGGGTATATCAAGATGTTAGAGTAAATGTGGAATGTTTGTGTAAAGAAAATAAAACATATTATAAGACATAATAAAAAATGATGTTCAATTCTACAATAAATTTAATTAAGTAACAAAAATTAAAAAAAAAGTTTTATTCACAAGGTATTTTGGCACAGGTAGGATAACATTTATATAGAAACGTATGTACAGACGCCAACACATCAAGCTACTACAATCTGTCAAATTTCTCTAATAGATTTTCAACTTTATCGCTAAAGCATTAGGTTCAAGGTTGATTGGGAAAATTTGACAGTTTCGGGTAGCTTGATGTGCTTGGCGTCTGTACATAGCCTATTAAAAAAAAAAGAAAAATACGTACACTATTATTTTGTATTTAGGGCATTCTAGTGCATTTGTAATGTAAGCAGAATAAGTATTGATAGTGTGGCGCCATCTACATCGCCACATGACAACTACGTGGGTAAGTAATAGATGATATAACAACAAAATCTCTAGTATTAACAACATATAACAACGGAATCTATAATTTTATTTAATATAGCGATTACTTAATATAATGAACGATTGATATAATTTTAAAATAACTAATTTTTATAAGCATAACATACATTAAATATAACATCGTTTGACATAACATACATTAAATATAAAATCATTTGACATACCACTCAAAAGATATAAAACTTATTTGGTCTAATATGATGAAAACGCCTACTTAAAAACACAAAGCAAAATTGCATAGACACGGGTTAGTTTATTTAGTATTATTTTTATGTTGTAGCCTGTGGGTAGCTCAACAAAAGTTATTGTTTGTTGTATTTTTTCTTTGTTTTATTCTTTGTAAGTTCTATCGTAGTTATAGGTAATAGTAACCTAAGTAGATATTAAACATAACTAGTAACTGATTACCACCTGCGCTAAGATAGGTCGACGGAGCCCCGCTGTGCGGGGCTCCTATTTCTGGGTGGTTTAAAAAAAATAACCACTAACCTAATATAACCTAACCTATCCGAGTCGGGGTACTCTCGTGTCGGGGTGTTAACCATAATGACGTTATTTATATAAACGTTAGACCTAATGATTTTCGATTACATAAACGTTATATCAAACAACGTTATACTAATTAAGTTTTAGAATAAATAAATGTTATATGTAAAGAAATTATATCAACAGTTGGTACGAGTATATCTCACGTTGATTATATCTTATGAACGATAATAAAATGAAATTAGACCAAATGAGTTTATACGTTATGAGAGGCACCCCAACTACGTATCACACTGACGTCACGCAGTTGTTATTATTTAGCCACGAGCTCCTCTCCGGTGTAGCCATATATATAATAATGACTCTACGTAGCATAAATTGAGCTTATCGAACCTTCGCGTGCTTGGGAGACCCTGGCCCTCGTAGGACCCGGTTGAGGACAATTACTTACTGAACTATTACTAGTATACTGGAAGTGTAAGATGAAGATAACTTTTATCTGAAGAATAAATAATGACAGTTTGATATATTTTCTACACGAAAGCTGTCAAACCGCCATATTTATTCCATAAATAAAAGCTATCTGACGATTGAAAAATTAGCCTTAAGAGGATTGTGAAGCTGTAAATTTGCATACAAAAAGACATAACGTTTTTATCCCCATAAACATAATCTAATTTTCATAATTTTTGGAAATGTTGTAGGTATAATAAAAAACTAGGTCCGTACGTTTTTATTTTAAAGAAATATTGTATACAATACAAGTTATTAGCATCTAAATATCTATATTTTTGACATAAAAACATCTTCGAGTATTTTTATTTTTTTAAATTAAATTAAATTGAATTACTAAAAACGAAAAACGTACAGACCTAGATTAAAGTATACTGAATGTAATGAGATCAAAATTGTCTCATTTCGTAAAGGTTTAAGGGAGTAAAAACGTTATCGCCTGAAACAATATTTATGTAAATAATTGTATGAAATATAGGTAATTGCCTCCAAAAATCGCGCCGCGTATCGGCACTTCACAATCCTCTTAAGTATACAATTATTTAATAAATGGCAATGTTATACTGACGAGTATTACTGGCGAAATGTGGGTGTACAACATAAGTGCACCTCTTCCTAACTCTTAGGGGAATATAGGCGTATGTATGTATTTTCTTTAAAATATTAACTTGCCAGCCCATGGCGAGACATTTAGTAAATAATCCTATTATTAAGACCGTTAAGGCCTATTCAAACCTAAGCGGTATTCGCTGCCGCTATGGGTAGAGGTACATACCGCGCGGGTTTCGCTTAGGTATTTAGTATTATGTTTCGCGGCAAAAGCGGTACAGATGAATGAATAGTAATATTACCGCATACCCACTCGGTTTTCTCTACCGCAGACGGTAGCGAATACCGCTTAGGTTTGAATAGGCCTTTATTGTGCTATTTTTTAAAGCAAATAAAAATATTCTAATTTTAAATTGTGCGCCTGTTGTATGATTTCTCTAGATTTTCCTTCGATCAACAAAAGTAAAAGATTACCGATGAGCGCGTCAAAAACGGCCGGAAAAATAAGAACACAAATAATTATTGTGATTTTATTTTGCAGCATACATAGTTTTTTCAACCATATTGCTTAGAATTTCTAAGCAATAAGGTTCAAAAAACTATGTTTTGCTTTATCTTTGTTATGCTTTATATTTCCATAAATATTTTTGTTCTTATTTTAAAAATACGTTTACGTTTTACGTTTACGTGTAACAAACTTTATGTTTGAGTGTTAAGGTTTATAATCAAGTTATATGCAATCTCGGTCACTTGAGCGATGTGTTTTTGTTTCTAATCCTAAGGACCTGTTTCACCACCTACGATTAAGTTCCTATTAACTTACTTGGCATATAATTTCATACAAGTTCTGTTCTATTTTTGAATTTATTCGGTAAGTAGTGGCTATTCGCACATCGTGAAATAGGCCCTTAATCTTGTGCTATTGTTGATCGAAGAGACTTTCTGATTAAAATTTTAGCGGTAAGTCGGTAAGAATATCAGTATGTACAGGAGGTTTGGGTAAGTCGGTTACATTCTGCTGTAGTGGCTGGGGCTGGGGTTGCCTTCTGAAGCTGCTCCTAATTCGGGCACCTCTCTGGTATGTCCACTCGCGGTTCTTCTTGGGCAAGCAAGACACGGCAATCAAGAATACGAAAATGGTACCGAAGAAAGCCCAAAGGAGGATTGCAGCGGTACCTGAAAAAAAAAAACACATTTTTTTTTAGAAGACATTATTGAACCTCATTGCAGAAGCCTGAAACTCTGCCAAGTGGAGCCATATAACTGGGTAACTGGGTTGTGGAGGTCAAATAGGCAGTTGCTCTGGTCTGCTCTGATCCAGTTAGTCTGGAAGCAGACACAACACTACTTAAAAACTATGTGCTAAAGTGCGTTTTGGGGGACTGTCTTATGGAAATTAGACGTTTAAAAAGTGCTGATTCTCAGTCTAATTAGATTAAATGTTTTTATTTTAAATATATTTGGGAAAAGGCAGAGCAGAGTCTGTAGTGCTCCCATTACTGTGTTAAAATCTATATACTAAAAATGAAATGCTGTTAGTTGGTAACCGCATCACTTTAGAACGACTGGACCGATTTGGCAAATTGTTGTTTTAAAATGTTCACGTCGTAGTAGTCCGAATCAGGTTCTTATGGAAATAAAAAAAATTAAGTAAGTAAAAAACTCGAAGTGCATTTTCTATGGGAATTTTGTAGGTATGAATTATGGACAGGCCAACGTCTGTTGAGTCAGCTACTTAGTTATATATAACTAGCTGTTGTCCGCGACTTCATCTGCGATCCAGGATGAATGTCCTATGTCCTTCTCCAGGTCTTCCCATGTGCCAAAATTCATCTAAATCCATTCAGCCGTTTTAGCGTGAAAGCGTATTCAACAAACTAACAAACACACTTTCGCATTTATAATACTAGTTAAGATAGTTAGGAGGATGAAAAACCGGTCTATCGACACTCTAGACTCACAAAATGTTTTAGTTATTTAAATTAAAAAAAAAAAAAAACTTAACACATTACTAAGTTTCTACAGGGTGTAAGTGTATATAGTGTCAACCTTTTAAGGAGTCATTGTACTCATCATTACTAACAACTTTTACTACGGAAACAAACAAAAAAAAATCAGCTGTTCTCTACATTTTGACGAATTATGCGAGCATAAATGTCCTGAAAATCAGAATTTTTTTTTCACGATTTCAGGTTTGGTGGTAAAAGTTGTCCATAAAGATGAGTACAATGAACCCTTAAAAGGTTGCCACTGTTTACACTTTCACCATGTATAATAATATAATTCAATCATGATTCGAAAGACATTGATTTCCTCGGGAACAGTACTTTTTTCGGGATAAAAGGTACCCTATGACCGTTTCTGTACACCTGACAACGTATATGCAAAATTTCAGGATGATCGGTTCAGTGGTTTAGGCGTGAAAAGGTAACAAACAATCAAATAAATTTGCTTTCGCATTTATAATATTACGAGTAGTTATAGTATTAGTTAGGATACTTGATTGTGCTCTCTATACGTATATGCTACTGTATGTGGCCTTTCTAAACTGTTGGGGATCTGTGAAAACTACGCTCACAGCCATGGCTTGATTTATAATGTCCAATAAAGTGAATGGTCTTTCGGGCCAGAAGTAAATCTCCAACAACGGTTCCTGCCATAAAATTATATGGAACATCACTGAAGAGGGTGGAACATGTTAACTATCATGGACATATGATGTCCTCTGATCTGAGGGACGATGCAGACGTAGAGCGAGAACGCAGGGCGTTGTCTGTAAGGGCGAATATGATGGCCCGCAGATTTGCTGTACCACTGAAGTGAACGCACCATTGTTCAGAGCATACTCTACATCTTTGTACACGAGCAGCCTGTGGGTCTCATACACGCGCGGACAGTACAATGCCCTGCGTGTGCATATAATAATGCATTCAGGGTGCTGATGGGGCTGCTCCGATTCTACAGTGCTTCAGGGATGTTCGCCGGGTCGCAAGTAGACTTTTTTTATTTTACTATACGAAAGCGATGCACATCCCTGGTGCGCAGGGTTCGAGCTAGCTCAAGCATCATCCTGAGGCTGTTCGCGCAGTACCTCAACCATTGCTGGTTGAGGTACTGTATGGTTCACATACTGAGCAATCGAAGTCTGTATCTTTGTATGTTTATGTGGTCTTTTTAATTTATGTGCTTTTGTTTTATTTCATTTTTTGTGTAAATGATCCTCTGTTGGTCGAAATAAATGTTTTATTATTATTATTATTACTTAAAACAATCGAAAAACGAAAAGCAATCCTACTAATATTATAAATGCGAAAATTTGGATGGATGGATGTTTGTTACTCGCTGATAAAAGCTAGTGATAGGATAAAACAAGTGAGCTCGATTGGTTTTGTTACTTGACTGCTCGTCAGTGATCCAAAAATCACTACTGTACAATCCTAACATCACCAAGATCTCAGGGATGCTTAGATCACTAGCTATGCTCAGTGTTACTAAGATGACTTTGCGATCGAGGAATCCTAAAATCATTACGATGGTAGTGATTATTGTTTTTATAAGGTGCTAACTTAGTTTTGCCCACATGGAGATGGAAAAAAATACAGAAAATGTGCTAACTTTCATCTACATCGGTCAAACGGTGTAGAAGTCAATTCTTAGTCAGATATTCCAAATTCCTTTTATTACATAGATGAAATACTTACTGGACAGTCCACGCGTGGGTTGCCCTCGCGAATCCAGAGTGGTAGTCATGGACACCTCCCCGTCTTCCCCAATGACCTTGGCAACCATTGTCCAAGGACGCAGGTCTTCGACTGTGGGGTTCAGTATAGTGAGGGCACAGGCACCGTACAGCTCACCCTCCTCGAGGACATACTGAGGAGGGACGTTCTCGGAGGTAAAGCCTGCATCAAACAGTTAAAATAAATGATTCATGATTTTATTTCTGTTAGTAGGTTTATATAAACACCATTTCACGTCAATAATGTTTAAAAAACTAGTAGCCAAGATTATTTCTAAACAACAAATACTTTTGAATTGTTTCAATTAAGTACCATGTTAATGTCATTAGCGTCTGAAATAGACGTCGTTGACTTTAAGGTGCTGATTGACTTGAGCATTCACTTGTAATAAACATCGAGCATTCACCGTTTTTAAATTTGTCGAACTGAACAATGAACAGAGCCAAGCATAGAGCCAAACATCGCTACGAACATTTTCACGATCATTCTAGCGAACGCCCTAGTAAATGCTCGGCAAAAAATGTATTCTTCACGCAAATATCAGACTTGACGTTCACGCGTGCTCGGCTCGGCTTTTGTCTTCGAGCTTTTCAGCTCGCTCGCTAGAATGCTCGCTAAAACGCTCCTGTTTATTTTAACATTCCCTAGAATGCATTACAAGTGCGGCTTTAAGCCGCTGATATACTTGAGCATTAATTGCGCGGACGGGATGACATTAATTGAATACTACGAAAATTATTTTAGTACTAACTAGGTATAGTGTATTTATATTTATTTAATATTATTTTTACCCTATTACTTGCTTACCTAGTCCATCGCTGCGCACAAATCTACAGTACTCCAACTTGGGCCCATCGAATATGCGCAAGCGCACCACTACAGAACTGCCCGACCAGCGGTGATTCACCACCAAGCGCTCTGCAACAGAATAAACAGTTTGTCCTAAATGAAGCCGAATTCTACATACGAAGTGTACACGCATAGGTCACACATAACAAACACACAACATACCACATCTAACATACACACACACACATCATGTTTGCACATCTAACAAATTACACTGGGAAAATAATACTGATGTAACTATAGCCTCTTTGACTGGTCTCCAAGAATGGGCGCCGCCGCCGCGGCGACAGTGGTCCCCATACTAAGCGGTACAAGACTTGTTGCCTATTGTTAAAAATAAATATTCTGGTACGAGTACCAACGGTTTTAGCATAAATTTCTTATTCTTACGGTTGACGTAAACATTGAAGAAGGCTCTCTGTTCTTCAAAATTTGCTTTCAGTCCTACATTGCAGCTCCACAGGCCTTCGTCCGATGTCCAGATATTGTTGAACCTGATACCGCATTCTCCCGCGTCAAAACCATTGCCGACGTATTCGTAGCCTGCTGATGAGGTTGCTGCAAAATAAGGAGTGTTATTTTTGTGCCTGCCTTATGTTGTGTGGCATACTGCTGGGCAAACGCCTCTTTTTCCAAAATTCTCTATTAATTGAGATTTCTAGCCACGTCTGCCCTGCAAGAGCAGTGGTGGCCCAGTGGTAATGACCTCGACTTAAGAGTGGTTCGTTACTTTATGTACCTAAATAATTTCATGACTACTGCTCTCAAAAACGGTGAAGGAAAACATCGTGAGGAAACTGGCATATCCTAGAACCAAAAATTCGAAGACATGTGACATCTACCAACCCGCACTGGGTCCATGTGGTTGCCCATCTGATCGGGCGCATGTGAGTGACGTTGTCAGCACACTCCCACTTCAGCTAGGCTCTTTTTTTCTCCATCATCCCATACCTCAGTTATGACGCAGTTCGTTTCTAACGTAGTATACGTATATGATTCGTTGCTTGTCGGCTAATCTTGAGTTTACATTTTCTGTTGTTCAGTAAGTGACCAGCTTTGGGCACCGTAGGTTAGAAAGAACAGGGCGCATGTTGTCTTGTACACGCTTACCAGTAGTTGTGACCACTGACCAATATGCAGACCCACGTTACAAAACTCAAGCTTAGCTTACAAGTGTGATACTCACATGGACCAACGTTGAAGACAGTTCCGTTCGGTGCCCTGAAGTAGCAGTAGCGAACAGCGGCGTTTATGGAGCAAGACACCGTCTTAGCGTCGCCTTCCATACCCGAAATCGATGAGTATGTGCTTTGCAACACCGGCTCTGGTTACATAAATAATTTATTGCTAGAGTTTCTTGTTAAGGAGGACCGTCGTTCAAATGTGATAAACATGGAATAGCAAAAGGACTTCATTAAAATAAAAGAAGACGCAAATACCTGTAGTCACACAAATCCTGCATTGTGGTATCAAACATACGCGATATATTTACAATAGCCCGACTTAACCAGTCGGACAGTAGCCTACCAGATATACCACATCCGGGAACTTCCCAACCTGTTCCTCCATCCAAAAAGATATATGATGAAAATGACACACTAGCGACAAACAAAATAGATGATCCCGAAGTAACAAGTAACTAAAAAAAAAAGTATTAAACTATTGTCTCGGAAGTAATCAAGATAAGCTAAAAGTATAACGCCTTTGTCTTGCTTTCGACAAAATCGAAATAACAGTAGGTAAGAATTGAATTAGGTTCGTAATTATTAAATTACAAGGACTAAGGAGTAATGATAAGATATATAACTAACTGCTTTGTATTTAATTACAGAGACATCCATAATTAATGCTAATATTATAATGCGAAAATAACTCTTGTCTGTCTGTCCGTCTGTGTTGTCTGTCACCTTTTCACGCTTTAACGATTGACCGGATTTAGATAAAATACACGCATAGTCCTGAGTTAGGACATCCGATACGTTTTATCCCGGTGGTACGTTGAGATAATTTTCGCCTCCAACTAGTTTAAAAATAAACAAAGTTTGGTGAACTTACTTGCATAATAACCATGATCATGATAATCATGATCCAGCGTTGACTTGTTGAGGACGAAGAAACCATGGCTGGTAACCTGTGTAGTGTTGACGGCACAGCGCCATATACCCGGGCGCTCCAAGAGAGGCGTCAAGAGGGTGAGCTTGCAATCATGTTGGTCAACAAACGACTCGTAACTGTAAGACAAAACAATATTATACGATTGTGTGGAGCAAAGTAAAGCACATGGCCATTTTCATTCGATTTCACTTTGCTTAATTGAGTCATTGTTATTAAGAAATCTTCGATCACAGGTTAGATAACAGTACCTACTCTGAATTTAGTTATCTACTGGATCCCCCTGCAGCAGTGCGACAGAGTTAGAAGTATGACGATTCGATTTTATTCTTAATTTCTTACTATTCATAACATTGTATATTCATTATATTACGACCGCGACCGTCCCACAGTGGGTACTCTAGCTAGACAATATGTTTTAACGCGAACAACATCACCGATTCTCGAAATAATCTCATCCATCATAAATATGTACTAATAATTGCCTTAAAGTTTCCGACATGAGGAGTTTCTTTCCATCCTCAGTTTCGATTACTTTTGTAAGTAATACCTCAGCTTCTAGAAATAGAATTGCTCCTTTTACAACTGCTGCACTTTTGTCTTCGCCTCTATAATGAATAGTACTAACCGTATGACGTCGTTGTATCCATCTTGGTTTACCCCACGGGTGGCGATGAAAATACTACCGGAAGGGTCGCTGAACGTACAGCTCATTATCTCGTGCTCCTCTGGCACGACACACTGCAGTATCACAGTTGAATACTGCCCGATTACGCTCCCAGTAACTTCTGGCGTGGAGTCAACTAGAAGGAATCGAGGTCAGAGCATTGCATGAAGAAATTATAAAGTTCTTAAAATAAATGTTTCGATGTATTTAAAGATATCAAACATATTATGATAAAATGTTATTATATACCTGCTGCTGCTGCCACCACGTCGACGTAGACATAGCGATTACGAACGATAACTGTGCCAGGAACGCCAATCCATAGCTTCCAATATCCATGATGGTCCATCGTTACTCTGTCCACCACAACTCTGCACGGACCGAATCCATCAAAAATAAGTCTGTGCTTGTTATCCTCCAGCTTGCAGTACACTGCGTCTTCAGGACCAAAGGTAACATTCACAGCACTGCCCGCTGTCCATACAGTATTATCCACGTCATTATAGGTTGCATTCGATTCTAGGAACAAAACGTATTGGCTGTTATTATCAGCACCAGAAACCTGAACACACGGAATAGAAAAAACCAGTGGAAGTTCCCACAGCTAGCCGGCGTGTGTCAGAATAATTGTGATACACGCCGGTTGAACAGCAAATAAGTTTTTCGTCAGTCGAATTATTCAATTTTGACGAATAACTTATTTGCTGTTCATACAAAATTAAGACTTATTAAAACGGACGAAGGTGGTTATTATTTTACATTTTTTCCACATTTGTGACACATCATATAGCAGCGTGGGCACTTCCACTTCCACATTAGGGATTGTCATTCGATTCTGGCTGCGGGTAACTAAGGGTTAGATGTTGGTTTCCCTTTCCTCACTTGGACGCGCGACATTTTTTATCGTGATTTTGATAAGTAGGTAGGTACAATCTTACAAAACATCAATTTGTTTATTAAACATGGTGCAATAAATGTTATCTTTCTTTGTTGAAACTTTAGTTGGTATCAAGTTTAAAAAAAAAATATAATCAACTGGATTATATTTTTTTTTTTTAAACTATAACATCCCAAAGGTATGCATGTCAGTAGTTCAGTACCCAGAATGTGATTTTTTTTAGGTTTACAAACATGTTAATAGGAAAGAACAATGCTCAAAACGTCCCCACCCTTGTAGCATTTTAAAACCTATGTTAATCAAAGGGCCGTAGCCATAATATCATTTTATTGTATGATAGCGAAAATGAAATGTCTGTCCGAAAAAAGTTATATCGATACGAAGAAACCGGAATCATTCACAATTGTGTTGCCGTTTAATGTGCTTTGTTATTAAAAAGAATTATGTTGTTGTTTTGTTTCGTTACCACTGACGTTTTTTAGTTTTAAAATAAAAATACATTTTACTTTTATTGCAGCACAGAGGGGTATAAAGGGCACACTTACTAACTCAGTATCTCAAGACAACCTAACCTGCCCGTGGTGCACCCTGCTCATTAGAAATGAAGCTCTGACAACCGACAAATGGCGGTACAACCATTCTAAATAAAATGCGACTAAATGGCACAGGCTAGTGACAGGCAGCAGCGTCACTAGAGCATGAAGTTGGGATCTGCGATTGCCAACCTGCATGGCCCGCCCAGCGTGGCGATTATGAGCAAACCCTTCAAATGGCAAGCCCAATTCGCAGCCCCCAGTTATCGGCCGCCTTGTTGATTTTGGCGGCGATTACGGTAACAGCAAGGTAGGAGGTGCAAAGAATCCCCAGGTTACGAATGGCCGCCAAACCCAACTGATCTTGGCGACGTATAATGGACGCACTTTACGGCTCGACGAACACGTAGTGCAGCTAGAAGAAGAACTCGGAAAAATAAGGTGGCACATTCTAAGATTGTTTGAAGTCCAAGGAGAGGAGAAGGACACAATAACCCTTGAATCGGGCCACCTTATGTATTTTCGAGTGGGAGACCAGCTATGCCAAGCTGGAGTCGGGTTCCTGGCAAACAAATACCTTTCTGACGACGTTGTAGAAATCTCCAGTGTCTCGAACAGGGTAGCGTACATCGTAGTGAAGTCAGCCAAGAGATATAGCCTCAAGGTTGTTCAGGTTTACGCACCGACCTCGGCATACTCGAATTACGAAGTCGAGGAAATGTTTGAGGACATCTCCAAGGCCTCGCATTGTACTACTAAGGCTCACTACAACGTTTTCGTAGGGTATTTTAACGCTAAAGTGGGAGTACAGAATTGAAACAATCGGTATAATCGTTAGTAGGATCCTACGGGTCTGGCAGAAATCATAGGGGGCGAATGCTTGTCAACTTCCTTGAGGAGGGGCTTTTCTTGATGAACTCCTTTAAGAAACCGCCCTAAAGCAAGTGAACGTGGTGAAGCCTCGATACTAAGATGAAAAATGACATTGACTTCAACATAAAGGATAAAAAGCATATATTCAGGGATATCTCGTCGTCAACAGGTTCAACACCAGCACAGACTTCTCCCTTGTCGCTCTACCAAATAGCGGAAATCCTCAAAGATGCACGCGATTTTGTAAAATGCGGCGTACGGGCAAGAAGTTCATACTTTTGGAAGAGACTGGAGCTTAGAACAGAACGACGTAAAACCCACCTATCATTTTGCCGGAACAATGGGCACTCAACAAAAATATTAGAACACTGGTACGACGCGGCCTCCGACGCTGCAATACGCACTCTATAGATAAAGCGATTGAGCAAAATCGGGGGTTGAAAGTATTAGTCCAATCACTTGGGAGGAGCTACCTGACGAAATTGACCAAATCCAGTGGGGATATCATCGTTCCGAGGCCGGAAATCCTTTCGGAAGTAGAAAACTTCTACGGCCAATTATATGCATCCGGCATTTGGACCTGACCCGAGTGAGGATTCCATGGTCACCTTAACCCGCCATTTCACAGAAGACCTGCCAGAAGTTAGCCAATACGAAATCTAGGCGGCTTTTAAACAGCTTAAAAATAAAAAAGGATGGAGATACGACCGAGCTCCTGAAAGCGGAAGAAGTATACTGAAAGAGCTTCGGGAGCTCTTAAACTCTGTCCTGTTCTCTGGGAGAACTCCAGAAACGTGGCGAAGGAGTGTGGTCGTTCTCTTCTTTAAAATGGGTGATAAGACCTTTTTAAAGAATTACAGACCCGTTTCGCTCCTAAGCCACCTGTATGTTGTTTTCAAAAGTCGTTGACTTTATTGCAACACACAGGGGTGTAAAGGGCAGCCCCCTTACACCCCTGTGTGTTGCAATAAAAGTAAAAGGTTTTTTGTAATTAAGAAGGTATTTTTATTTGAACTAAAAAAACCTCAATGGTTATTTCACATAAGCGATATTCAACAGTTCTTCATTGAACTTTTCTAACTGCCCCGGGAGTTGTATCCCGTGCGGGAGTCATCACCATTTTGATTCCAAAGAGTTGTTTGAAAGCTTCGAACGAAGGTATTTAATCATCCCAGGTAATATGTTTTTCTGTTTATTTTTTGCCATACTTTAAATAACAAAGAACATTAAACATAATTGTTACTGATTCCGGTTTCGTCTATCGATATAACTTTTTTCGGACAGACATTTCAGTTTCGCTGTCATAAAACAAAATAATAAGATGGATATGGCCCTTCGATTAACATAGGTTTTAAAGTGCTACAAGGGTGGGGACGGTGTCCATACATTTTTGAGCATTGTTCTTTAAAATGATGCCCAGTACTTACTATTCCCTCCAACCGAAAATTGTGTCGGGATTTGTCTCGTAAAAATCTATCCCAGCGAAAAATCTGTCGGCCGGAACGTTCTTTGCATTTTGTTGGTTTTAGTTATGAATAAATAAGTAAAATAATAATAATAACAATAACGTTACGCGTAATTTTCGACATGATACACACCATGCAAATACACTTTATAAATTAGCAACCAAATACGTCGAAATACGTAACATTATTTTGGCACGTTCAAGTGAGTCGCACTAAGCGCTTCCAAACATCCTTCATAATGCACACGGCAAAAGAGTGGAACTCACTACCTGCGTCTGTGTTCCCGAACGCATACAACCAGAATCTCTTCAAAGTTAGAGTGAACAGGCTTCTTCTGGGTAAGCTCACTCCATCGTAGACTTTGTCTCTGTCACCTCTGACCTAGACTAAAGTCAAGAGCAAACCCATCTCAAACAAATAAATAAGACTTATATTAGTTAGTAAATAAACTCTTACCTTTAACACTAAAAAAGACAAAAACTAAAAACAAAACATGAAACTTCCACATTTTGTAATGTGTATCACTTCACTGCCTATTAAACAACTACAGCAACCAATATACTAAAATTGATCAAAAAATGAATGATGATCGAAACCTCTGTTATCTTATCGTTTAGGCTAATTACATCGATTGATCATGTAAGTAGCTAGCTGCAGTCAGAACCAATGTTTTTGTTTTCGAATGTGCAAATCACAGAGTTTCTGTGGTGAAAATCTTGGAAACAGTGTTTGCGTGAAGGGCCTTACAAAACTTGACAATCATCTTGTGTTATCATCACATGTTACAACATGTTACAAATAAAGCTCAACGCACACGTATATGCACTGCACGGGATCAGCATCGGCTCAACTCGAGCTTAGATTCAAGATTATTTCTATGAAACTCCATAGAGGTACTGCAAAAAAAAATCAATCTGCCTAGCCTAGGTTGGGGTCGGCTTCCAGTCTAACCGGATGTAGCTGAATACCAGTATTTTACATGGAGCGACTGCCTATCTGACCTCCACAACCCAGTTATTGGATAATACGATACTCCTTGGTAAGACTGATTGTCAGACTTTCGGGGTTCTGACGACCCGTAACGACTGTCAAAGAACCACGAATGACAGCCGGGACCGGGAACCGGGAACTGGGAACGGCTTAACGTACTTTCCGAGGCACGGAGGAGTCTTGGTATGTACAGGTGGTCACCCATCTACGGACTAACCCCGGCAAGCGTAGCTTAACCTGATGGATCGACCCGTGCGGCTGTTATTACTTAGCCACAAGCTCCTGCAAAGCATACTTAAAAGTATCATAACGGCATCGCCTTGGCTTGGGATAGTAAACAGCTCTTACCGAGCTTACGGCAGTCCGCCCATTGTTTCCTGACTGCCGTGGCCGCTACATAGAGTCTGCAATTTACCGTCGAATGACGTCACTGAAACGTATTTATGAAAATAAGTTGGTGTTAGTGGTTTTAGAGGGAATTTTGGACTCCGTAAAGTCAAACCTGTCGTTTTTCACCCAAAGCCATTATTTTCATGACGGCCGTCTCTGCTGACGTTATGTGGCGGCCACCGTTGTCGTAGAAAACCAAAGTTTTACGGCAGTTAACGTTTTGACGTTTAAAGTCATTTCATTATCGTTGCAACAGTGAACTAACAAGTCAACATCACTCTGAGGTAAAGTAGTATCATAGTTAGATTCGATTATCCTGGAGAATTTGGGATCATCTGCATACATCTGTATAACATTCAGAGAATTTGAGGCAGTGTGAAATTCGTTAACGAACATGCAACAGAATCAGACTGATATGTGAGCCTTGCGAAACCCCCGAAGTGGTGCCGTAGGTTCCAGATTTTAAACCATTAATAGCGATACAAAGAAACGGTTTTCAAGATAAGACTTTAGCCAGTCATAAAGTGTACCGGTGATGCCATACGCAGATAGTTTGGATAGAATTATACGGTGAGGGACGCGGTCAAAGGCTTCGCTAAAGTCTGTGTAAACTACTTCGATCTACTTGCCACAGTCGATGGCATCAGTTAACATATCTGTAAAGGTAACTAGGACAAGCAAGGGCAGAAAGAAGAAAAAGCAGGAGAAGGGCAAGGGGGGCGGAGTTGAACCACGAAACCATGTTGAGCATCGCTCAAGTAGAGTTTATAGTGTGACTGAATGTAGGGACAGATTAGGGATTCAAAATTAATGGCTGCTTTGATAAAAAAGCACCACTGCTCCATACATTTGGTCATTGACTTTAGAAACTCAAGTGTTTGCGTAAAGAAAAACAACGCATAAAATTAGTCTGTAATAGCTTTATTTATCAAAAATAGAAAAGTTTCATATAGGTACACAACGCTTTTGTTTATAGGCTTTTTCAGTCAATATGTATTAAAAATATAATTCACTTAATTATTTTTAAGCAGTAAATATATTGTGTCAGTAAATAATATAATTTTCATCGATTTCCATTAAAAACTCCTTAAATAACAAAAACTTGATCTCATTTCTATTTACTTACACAGGTACTTTTTGAAGAAAACCTTCTAATTAGTTCCGCGTAGATGGCGCGCAGTGTTTGTTACTTTAATTCATCTGCCAATAGAGTTCCTTGCTAAAAACTTTGCTACAAGATGGCGCTAAATGTGTTGGCCTATCGCCGATTGGTCAACAAGGAGCTAAAGTACACATTAACTCCATGCTTTTAATTCAAGATTACTTTGACAAGTGACAAACACTCAGCGCTCTCTCACGGCAAAGCGTTCAGCAAACAACCTATTAAACCACTTTCTTGATGATACGAAATAACCTAAGTTTTTCGTTTTTATTAGGTACTTAAATTCATATTCCTTTTCCATTAAAATTTTCGCGGTATATTAGTAAAGCATATCAGTATGTACAGGTCGCGGTTGTTTTTTTCTAAAGCTGTTCCTTATAATGGAGGCTCTCTGGAATGTCCACTCGCGGTTCTTCTTAGGTACGAGAGACACGGCAGCGAGGATCAGTAGCAAGCACACGAGGGTAAATAAAGTCCACATCAGAATTGGAATCAACACTGAAACAAGACAGTTTTTGGAAATTAGTCACCTTCAGATTTTTATTCAATGTGGGATTCTCGTATCACTATGTCGTCCTAACCTCACGAAGCTCAGCTTTGTTTAATAAATATATATTAAATACTAGCAGTAAACCCTAAATCTGTCAATAAGTTTTTAGACAACTTATTTGTTGTCAGTACATACCTAATCCTAAAATCACTATTCAGTCAGTGATCCTTAGATTAAGTCAGTGATCTACAGATAACTTTGGTTTCAGTGGTCATAAAACCGATAACTCAGTGATTATGTTTCCTATTCTGTGTTACAAGTTTTTAAATGACTTCGAACTAGGAGGAGGCCATTTTATCAAATGTTTGATTTTGCAGAGATTTCTGTACCGTTGCATGTGATCTTCTATTTGTTTGGTACGGCGAGCCAACAAATTATACCCATTTATTTTGTCAAAATTGAAAGTCTTTTATTCAAATTTGGCTGAGAATCAGCACACAAAACATGCGCCCACTTTTACTGCCAAACCACCACCAACTCCAACTCTGAAATCACGGAACAAAAATCTGCTGTTTCACATACATTTTGGTTGAACTTTTGTATGAAACAGCTGATTTTTTTAGCAGGGTTGATAGTGAAAGTTGTTCATATTCATGGGTAGAACACCCCGTGGAAATTTGGCTTCTGATAAAAAAATGCCCTGTATTTTATCAGCATTACTGTTTATGTTACCAGTTTACAAAAGGCTTTAACTAAATTTTTGAGATGCCTAAATTTCTAAGAAAGACACGTCGACAGCCGCTTTGCTTTTGTTTTTGTTGATTCTCTAGAACACGTGTGATTGGATTGCTTTATCTTTAAGAATGTTGGCCCCAGTTACTAAACACACTAGGCACCTCTCCTAGATATGATCAACCAATGTAAGTAATGTTAACCAATAATTTAATAATTAAAAAAAAAAACCGGCCAATTGTGTGTCGGACTACGCACAATGAACCATGAACAAACTTAACATTGTAGTTGAAAAATATTTTCTCCCATACATTCAAACTGCAATATTGAGAGATTTACCATGTTATTTTAAGACATAGACTTCTTATAAGTTTTCCTGTAATCTAGGAATAGGATAGAAACATTCTCTGTATTTTTTTTTCAAAATTTCAGGCTCAGTAGTTTCGGAGATAAGGCGGGGGTGGTCAAATTTCGTCTGTTTTCTTAAATAACTTTAAAAACTTTAAAACGATTTATTTTAAAATTATAAAAAAAATTGAGACCCTCACAGTAAACCCTTTCATTTGATATGTCACACGGTACAGTTTGCAAAACCTTTATTTTATTTTTTTTTGCCCCCAAAATTGACCCCATATTCAAAATTCATTTATTTACGTTACACATCCGTGTTTGGGTCATAGAAATTCATACGTGTACTTAATATCAACTTAATCGGTCCGTTAGATTCGGTGCAAATTGGCTGTGACAGACCAACAGACAGATAGACACACGAGTGATCCTATAAGGGTTCCGTGTTTTCCTATGAGGTACGGAACCCTAAAAATATTAAAAAGTATTGTGATTAATATTTGGATGTTTCTTTTTCATAACGAAAATGAATGCACCGAGCATTCATTTTCGTTGTGTTTCGTTATAAAGTGATATTTTATAGAATTATAGATACTTACGCAACGTTGTACTCATGAGCGGGGGTGGTGGTATGAAGGTGGATGTCATGGACATCTCCGCCTCTGTTGCAATGGTCTTGGCGAACACCGTCCAAGGGTCCAGGTCTTGAGGTACGGGGCTCGGAATGTTGAGGGCACACGCACCGTATGCCAGCTCATGCGAGTCAAAGTCGTACTCAAAAGGCACGTTGTCGGACGTGAAACCTGCGAAAGAAAGAAAAAGTATTTATTATTATATTGTATATTCGCACAGGAAGATCACAAGTTACACTTAAAAAAAAAATTAAAAAAAAACAAAAGTAAAAATAAAAAATGAAAATATAAGAACATTCCCGTAAAGGCTCCTATCTCAGCATGATGCTGCAACATTTAAAAGTGTCGCAGCGCTGGTATTCTGATAGGGCCCGCTGTACACAAATATAGATTATTAAAGTTCCACTTCACATTATTATCATATTGTCTACAATCTCAAAAAAATTACGAAATTTTGTTAAGTTATTAGAAATGTTTAGAATCGCAAATATTCTTTCCTAAATACATAGTGACAAAAAAACGTAGTTTGACAATTTATTTTTAAACTTTTTTTTTGATCTGCTCTTTAATAAAATTAATATATTGTTATAACTTATTTTGCAAGACAGAAAATGTAACAACTTAAACATAAAAAATAAAAACATGTTTATAATTTCACTGGGAAAACGTTTGTTAAGCGATAAACCTTTAAAACTCCTGTAAAATTAGTAAGTTCTGAGATTATACACTTTTAATGCGAAAAGGCGATATACAGGGTGCTTATTGGTAAAACACCAGCAACCTCTTAAGGGGTCATTGTACTCATTATTATGAACAACTTTTGCTATGGGACCAAATCTGAAATCGCAAAAAAAAAATCAGCTGTTCAGTACATTTTGACGAATTATGCGAACATAAATGTAATAAACAGCTGATTTTATTCCGCGATTTCAGGTTTGGTCCCATAGTAAAAGTTGTTCATAATGATGAGTACAATGACCGCTTAAGAGGTTGCTTGTGTTTTACCAATAACCCTGTATCTAGGATAAAGAAAGGTTCTGCCCATTATATAACATAAAATAGCATCACGCAAAGCAGTGGTGGCCCGGATAGCAACGGCGACTTACGAGTTTTTAGGTCGTAGGTTCGAACCCAGACCGGCGCTTTACTTTGTGTAAATTATTCCATCACCACTGCTCTCAAAACGGTAAAGAAAAACATCGTGAGGAAACCGGCATGTCCTAGAACCAAATATGCGATGACATGTGACATCTACAAACCCGCACTGGGGCCGCGTGGTGGAACAAGGCCCGCTCCCTCGCACAGAAAAAAAGGCCTGGGTCCCAGCAGTGGGAACATTATAGGCTGATTATTAATAGGTATCACTCCAGTCATCTCCTCCGAAGGGATAGGCAAAGATGTAGCCTCATGTAACAGGCAGCGAGCATATTGTCATCAACAGTGCTGCCAGTTTAGCGCTTTCGCCGCTAGATCTAGCGCTTTTTTAATGAGCCTAGCGCGCGACTAAAAATTTTAGCGCCTAGCGGATAATTTAGCGCGTTTTGATTTCTAAGATGGCAATACTTAGAGAGGGTTTTACCGACATATTTTAAGGGGATGCGCAAAGGTATCCCGCGAAATTCAAAAATTCTTACGTTTTTTGCAATTTGCAGATCAGTATCAGGTTGTATCTTGATCAAAATATGATTCGCGATCATAAAAAATATGTATTTACCGAATATCTTTAGAATAATAATAATAAATATATCTCTCAAAATTGGAATTGGTCAATTGAATGACTTTTTCATGAAATCGTGACATTTGAGACAAAAGTCAAAACCAAAGAAAAATTAGCGCGTTCAGCGCTTTTGGATACGCTGATTTTATCAAATCTAGCGCTTTTTGAAGCGCTGTTAGCGCTGAATGGGTACTTTGATCTGGCAGCACTGGTCATCAACCAACCGGGCACAAACCCACACTCCGGTCTGCTACTGAGAAATCCCTGACGAAGAAACCCATTATCACTTTGCCCGACCTCCAGACCAGCGATGGCGAACCAATGGCACGGTGCCATTGGTTGGTGGCACGAACCAAAATAATTTGAGCACGGCATGACTTCAAGAATTTAGGTACAGACGCCAGCACATCAAACTACTACAATCTGTCAGATTTCTTTAATCGATTTTCGACTTTATTGCTAAAGCTTTAGGTTCAAGGTTGATTGGGAAAATCTGACAGTTTCGTGTAGGTTGACCTGCTGGCGTCTGTACATACTACCATTTCATCTAGTTTGCAACAACAGAAATCGCGCTAATTTGTTCCTTCATTTAAATAAATATAAAACTGGGTGTTATTGTGAATAATATAGGGTCTGGTATCATTCATACACGAAATCTCTTAAGGATTCATTGTACTCATGATTATGAACAACTTTTACTATGGAATCAAACCTGAAATCGCGAAAAAAGAATCAGCTGTTCCCTTTAAAGAATCACAGTTATATTCGCATAACTCGTGAAAATATACGGAACTGCAGATTTTTTTCGCGATTTCAGGATTGGTGCCATAGTAAAAGTTGTTCATAATGTTGAGTACAATGACTCCTTAAGAGATTTCGAGTATAAATAGATAGATCTTCTATAGTTATATACATAGTCTTTAAAATTATACAAGAGATGTTGATACAAAGAACACTTTGTATGTGGTGTTTGCCTGTAATAGGGATGATGACTAAAAATGTTTTTTGTCCGTCATGTAGATTATTAAAATATATTGGACACGTATTTTTTCTTTTTCTACGTAATCAAAAGATTATGGCGATACATTGAGTTAAACAGTGGCATGACGTCACGTCTTCGTAGATTTTATTGTTTTTTTTGGAAAATTGGCAGTTAGATGTATAAAGGTTCGCCATCCCTGCTCTAGACCAACGAGGGGAAAATGTCTCGCGAAAATTGGTGCCGCACCCTATTTTGCGTAACACAGTTTCAATCGTAAAGGATATTTCTAACCCATTGCTTCATAGGTTTAATAAATTCTTCTGCTCAACAGCGTAAATACCGCAATGGACGTGAGTGAACTGTGAAATGAAAGAAAATGCGATCAATTGTCATTTTATGTGTTACGCAATTACCCCGCCGGTTCACACTACAGTAAAATCTCATTAAATTACTGTTATTTTAATCGTTTCTATATTCTTAGTTTTTATAAAGCTGTCGTTATTTAAATGTCTAATCTTATTTCATGTTTTTTCATTAAGAATTTCTTAGTAACAGCCCAAAGTTGGGAAGTTGCCGGTGTGATAGCCCGGTGCAAGCAAGTCTCACCGCTCGTGTCGGATTGCCGTCCCATCGGACTATGAGAGTGAGGGAAGAGAGAGTGCACTTGTGTCTGCGCACACACGTGCACTATAATATCTCCCGCGCCGAAGGCTGGTTTCCGCTGAGATTGGTCGCCATGCCCGAAATTCGGTCTGGAGGACTATTATTGCACGTGTTTTCATTTATTGACGTATTGAGTTCTCCACATTGTACAAACTGATGGCTTTGGAAAGCGGTCCGGAAAGAAGTTCTGCGCTCAACGCACTTTCCGCACCACGAATTTATTAGCACTGCCGTCTCTAGGCGCCGTCGTGAGGACTCGGAAACGTCCTGATTGGGACGTTTTGTCTTTAGTCCGCGCTTCCCAACTAAACGCTGTGTAGTCACGTGTCACGGCTAGATTTAAACGTCGTTACTATGAACGTAACATATCTTGTGCATAATAAAAATAATGTCAAGGATTCCCTTCAGGGTTTTGCTTACCTAGTCCGTCGATACGGACAAATCTGCAATATTCCAGGCTGGGTGAACCCCCTATTTGCAAGCGCAAGCTCACGGAACTGCCGTGCCAACCGTGGTACATCGACATGGGCTCTGCAACAAAGTAATTATAACATTACGCTTATAATCTACGAAGGGTATACCTAGGTATTTACAACATCATGTCGCTTGTTTATTGGGGCCCCCGGAGCATGCGTAGTTCATACAAACGAAATACCAAAATAATTTGTAAATCAAACATCTTCTTAAGGTAGTATGTATTTATTCCGGTTTGGTTACAGAATATATAGGTTCCCAAATATATATATTGAAAGGACACTGATTTGAATACGAGATATGAGAAATTTCAGATTTCTATAGAAAACTATATATATATATATATATATATATGGGAACGAACGAAACACCAAATTATTTTGGTATTTCGTTTGTATGAACTACGCATGCTTCGGGGGCTTCTTAACATAGACCCACTACCTAGTTACTATTTGAAACTGCTTTTAAGAGGATCACGAAAATAGTTTTTATTTTTATACCTAAGCCTGGTCCAATATTAACCATTTTTCATTCATTCTGCCTAGCCTTTTCCCAACTATGTTGGGGTCGGCTTCCAGTCTAACCGGATGCAGCTGAATACCAGTATTTTACATGGAGCGACTGCCTATCTGGTCCAATATTAACCAAACAACAATAACTCTGATTAACCTAACAACATGAATAGGGCAATGAAGCTCTAAGAGCCCAGTGCTCTTGATTGAACTGTCTTGGAATTTGGAACCCGTAATGGGGAAGAAAACTGTGAAATTAGTTCCGTGAAGACGGTGTTAAGTGTTTGTTACTTTCATTCAGCTGCCAATGGTGTTCCTTGTTAAAAACTTTGCTGCGAGATGGCGCCAAGTATTTTGTCTTTACGCTAATTGGTCGCTTTTCATTCAAGATGACTTTGATAAGTGACAATCACTCAGCGCTCTCTCGTGGCGAAGCTTCCAGCAAATAACCCCGTTAACCAGAACTGCAAATATAAGTTTGTACGCACGACATTGAGAAATTTACCATGTTTTTTTACGACTTCCTTGGTTTTATATGTTTTCCTGTAGTCTACAGGTATACAACTAAATTAAATAAATTAAGAAAGAAGAAATAAGTAATTTTTTTTTAATTTTAACCTCAGTAGTTTCGGAGATAAGGGGGAATGGTCAATTTTCCTCTAATTTCTTAAATAACTTTAAAACAATTGATTTTAAAATTATAATAAATATATTTGAGACACTCATTGTAAGCCCTTTCATTTGATATGTCACACGATACAGTTTGCAAAACTTTTTTTTTCTCATTTGCCCTCCCAAAAGTGACAGGCGGACAGACAGACAGACACAGAAGTGATCCTATAAGGGTTCCGTTTTTTGCTTTTGAGGTACGGAACCCTAAAAATGACGTGATTAATATGGTTCGAAAGCCAGTTCCAACACTTCTATCTTCGTTGTGTTCTGGCTAAACAGACAGGAAATCCACGAGTAAACTTAAATGTGGGAATTCAATCTGAGCAGTCACTGTACGTATATACTGTCTTGTTTCATATTTAAAAAACCACCCCAAATTGCCTTTTTCAATAATTACACCTAATTCTGTCTCTACGAAGAATAGACACAATTTCGTTCTATACAAAGTGGCATATTAACATTGAACATGTTTTGTCGAATGCTGAAGATCGATGTCACACTCCCACTCACTCACAAGTATCGCCCATTTTCGCTCAGAGTGTGACATTGCCTTGGTGTCGTGAGTTTTAGAGCTTTATAAAACGTTGAGGTCTCAAAAGACGCGTATTAACAAGGGCAAAATAAAAAATCAAAAAGTTTTCTTGAAAATCGCAAAAATGTGAAAAATTCGAAAAAAAAATTTGGGGTCTTTTGTCATAAAATCAACTATATCTCAAACACTAAGTGCGATGTAGAAAAAATGAAAAAAGCCCTCGGGGTATTGAGTTGGACTACATTTAAATTATAAATTGGACCTCTGTATCACTAATAGTCTAGGCAGGAGCCCTTTGTATGGTGTAATTTCTGGGAGCGCGCTACTTAGATGCGAGTCGCGTCGCTGTGTTGTTATGGGAGTGTTAAAAGAGTTTGATCGTGAAATGTATTTGTATTTATTTGTAAATAAGTATTTTAATTTAATTTTGTAATGACGTTAATTTTTTTAAATTAACTTTGTTTTGCGATACTTTGAAAATACTTCAAATTATTAATTTATTTTAGAACTTTATATTTGAGACTAAAATTATTATTTCTATGTTCATAACTATTTTGTATCGCTTCGTTGTTGTTGTAGTCTAAAGAAAAATACTCTTATGAATATTTCATTAAAGTTCAAAAGATTGCATGGCGTAATACGGATGTTTTACTTCGTGCATTTGAGCTCTATTACTTCAAAGACGATAAAAAATCTATTAGGTCTAATTCTATTAGATTAGGCATCGTACAAATGAAAAGCCTGTCTGCATTTTCAATGTACCCGAAGGCCGTATAGGGCACGAGATCTGTGAATTTTTCTGCCTACACCTAGCTCACCCACACCTAGCTTGCGCTCAGTGACGCCTAAAACGAATATGAATATTATTCGTAAAGGCGTTTCGTTCTGTGTGCTCTACAATCTGTCATTTTTCTTTTTCTACCGTGCTCATGCTTAGTCTTTACTTACCGTAGATGCTAACTTCAAAGGCTCTGCTCAGTTCTTCATGATTGTGGACCAGTCCTACATTGCAGCTCCAATTGCCACTGTCATTAAGCCAGAGGTTGTTGAACGTGATGCCACATTCTCCCGCATCCAAACCGTTGCCGACGTACTCATAGTCTGTTGATGAGATTGCTGTGAAATAATAACGAGGGTGGTTTTAGTTTCAAAATAAGTGCAAGTTCATCCTCCTTGTCTTTGTGGGCTCGGCCAACGAGGCCAGTTAGTGAGTCCGTCCAGTTGACAGTTCAGTCACTGGCGTCATGCACATTTGAAGACAGTTCAGTAGGCTTAGACAAATGGCATTCGCTTCGGAGCAATTCTATTTGTACAATTTTAGCTGTCGACGTATCACTATGGAAGTCATCGTTGGACGCTGTCAATACGTTGACCTATGATCACGTGACATTTCGATAGCCTATGTATACATTTTTGGTTTTTCTACAAGCGTCAACGCTAATCGAATGTTACTTTGTCTAGGCCCGCTGTACTGAATGGCATCGTGTTCGCGTCAGCTAAGGGCACAAGCCGCTGAACTAACTCACTGAACAACATACATTGTATGTATGATGCCTACTGTATCCTCCGAAGGGTGACTCCAGACTCCGGGCTGCCTCTCGCACTGACTCGCAAACAGGGCGCCAAGTCTGCTATTTTTTATTAATTCGTCATTCCAACACGATCCCATTGTCATTTTGCTAAAAGTTCGTAATCTGCTAAATTCATAATGGTCGATCATTGGCAGGTTAGTGGTCTCGTGAAAGAATCGTGGTACTGATCAAAGGAACTGTCAAAATTTTAGCAGATTACGGCATACGTCAGTCTTTCATTTGTCATTATAGAATAGAATAGAATAAATTTTATTTCGAGCCAACTCATATATGGTTAGTAACATTGTTTTTAACATTATGTAAGAGATTACCATTTTAAGCTATTTCTTTCAATGGAGTGTCAGTGGTTGACCATTGGAAAGTCATAATGATGCCATTATATTAGTAGATTACAAAATTTGTCAAAATCAACAATTATGAAATCAATGACAGACCATTCTGACACTATTGTAATAGCAGACTTGAGACCCTGGCCTAGTGTCCGGAGCACATTATTCGAATTTGTTTGGTGTTGATGGAGCATGTCTTTTTTTCCATACATCTCATTAGTCGACATCCACTTTTATTATCTTTTAGGTACACAATCCATCCAACTTTTCATCCACGTTCATACTCTACTTGCAGCATGTTTCTTTCTTCCGTAAATCTATTATTACAAATGCCCTTGCCTTAATGACAGTTGGAAAAGAAGTGTGTTTTACAAATATTCTTGTGTGGGATCACATGTCTCACGTAATATTAGTAAAACACCCTTCCATTACTTAAATACAAGTATAATTAGAACACATTACATATTTCACGCCTTGTAAAAAGTCCATAGCAAAGTGATTGTTTGACACATAAATTTAGTTTTTTTATTTAACACTGGGAAGTCCATTATTTCAACGATGACAAACGATTTTCACAATCAACTTCTTGTTCTAGTAAAATGGCGCCAATTTGCTATACCATGTTTAGTTTAGTTGTTACATAATATAAGACATGGAACACTATAATACACAAAGATTAAGGTTTTCATAGTAGCCTTACATAGGTAGGGCAAAACATTTTCAGAGTGAGTTCAATAAGTCACTACAGTGCAATGCGTGAGGTAGGTTCAGAAGGATTCAAAATTGTGGTAACTGAAGGGTTTTTAAGCTTATTGAAAAAGGGATTCAATAGTTTTGTAAACAAAAAAAAACTTTTTTTGGAGAAAATGGAATATCCTGTTATAACGATCAGAAAGTAACCCAAGTAGTTGGGTTGCGTATGCGACTTTGTCTCTGTCACCTCCGACTTACACTAGAGTCAAGAGCAAACCCACCTCAGGAAAACAAAAAAGTGTGCTTGAAGTGAGCTGTCATTCCACCTAATGTTAGGGATGGTCAGCTCACTTGTTGCTCACTTTACCTACGTTTTCACGGTGAGATTTTTACTGCTTCCGGTAAAACAACCCCATTGTTTTACCGGCAGCTTTGGGCGAGAGAGCGCTGTGTGATTGTCACTCGTTAAAGTCGTCAGCGATAAGAAAAAATACTTAGCGCCATCTTGCGGCAAAGTTTTAAACTAGGTACCTGTATTAAAGCCATTATTGACAGTTGAATGAAAGTAACAAACACTTAGCGCCATCTACGCGGAACTAATTTGACAGTGTTCTTCCCCATTGATCGGCTGGTGCGATACTCACATGGACCAACATTGAAGACAGTTCCGTTCGGTGCCCTGAAGTAGCAGTAGCGAACAGCGGCGTTTATGGAGCAAGACATGGTCACTGCGTTGCCTTCTTCGCTCTCAAACATAGAAGCCGCGCTTTTCAATTCCGGGTCTGGAAATCAATATTTTTTATTTTACTATTTTATATAAGAGCAGTGGTGGCCCAGTGGTAACGACCGCGTCTTACGAGGGTCGTAGGTAGGTAGGTGAAACCAGACAGGCGCTTTACTTTGTGTAAATGATTTCATCACCGCTGCTCTCAAAACGGTTTATTATTATCAATGAAGAGCTTGTGGCTAAGTAATAACAGCTGCACGGGTCGATCGATCAGGTTAAGCTACGCTTGCAGTGGTTGGTCCGTGGATGGTTGATTATCTTTATATCCTGAGACCTCCGTGCCTCGGAAAGCACGTTAAGCCGTTGGTCCCAGCTGTCATTCTTGGATCTTTGACAGTCGTTACGAGTCGTCAGAAACCCGAAAGTCTGACAACCAGTCTTACGTATTACCCAGTAACTGGGTTGTGGAAGTTAGATAGGCAGTCGCTCTATTGTTAATACTGGTATTCTGCTGCATCTGGTTTGACTGGACGCCGACCCTAACATAGTTGGGAAAAGGCTAGGCTGATGATATATCGTAGTCAATGTTGCTCTAACGTGTCCACTTTGCGTTCAAAGTTTTACGGAAAAAGTGGGATCTGCTAGTCATATGGGCATATGAAAGAGGAGCACGTCGAAACTGCCAACCACCATGACAGAAGGCCAAATTATATACAGAGATATAAATGGACCGTATAACCAAAATCAGTTAGAAAGCTTTGATCATAGTGCTGTCAAAAGATCATATTTTGAAGCAGTACCATTACACCTACCATTATAATAGTAACTAGTCGTCTGATCCAATATAGACGCGGTGACGGTAAGAAAGGCATAGCTGATGTCTCGTGCGGTGTTGACAGCACAACGCCATATTCCTTGGTGCTCCGTGGAAGGCGTTAAGAGGCGGAGAGTGCAGATATGGCTGTCAGAATCTGATTCGTAACTGTAAGATAAAACATTTATGAAAATAAATGAAATACATTTCTGTAAGTAGGTTTATATGAACACTTTAAAGGTGAGCGTCCACTGGTCCGCAACGCACGCATGGCACGCAACGGATTTTGGTTTGCTCTGTATGAATTCATATCGCACTGCGTCCACTATCAGTACCGCCCGTACGGAGCGATCACCGCACGTCTCAAGGTACTCATCGTTTTTGAATTCACCGCGTCACCGTGAAAACTATGAGCGTGGAGTGAATTGTCAGTGTCGTCCCCTTTCTAAATGTAGTGTTTTGTTTCGGGTAATAAGGTTTGTTTATATCGAGCAAATTAATGAATGTAGATCTTGACAGGTGAATGTGATCAAAAATTCTTTGTTCAGCATGAAGTACGAGTAAATCAGTAATAAATAATAAATGATATTCTCAAAACACTGGTTGCTTCAAGTTTATTTTATGAACCCACATTCTACGATTATGTTTAGTGTTTCTTCCTCTTCTGCCATCAAGCAACTGATAATCTTGATAATATCTTGGTCAATCTCCATGACAGACGACGTCTACTAACAACAACAAAAACACTCAGACTAAATAAAAAATCCGGACACAGTGGACTTATGCCATCGGCAAATCCGTTCTATACGATGCGTGCTGTGCGGGCGTTGCTGCCGGTGCGGACCAGTGGACGCTCAGCTTTACAAGTCAATAATATTTTTAAAACTAGATGAGGTAGGTGTTCCCTATCTGACTACTCTGAGAAGAAACATCGAAACTAAATCAGAGGTCACAGACCCACAGTCCCTTTTAAAGTCCAGACATAATCTTGATCAGATCGTGTAAGGACCATCTAGATTATGTGGTACTGAATAACATAGCAAACTGAATTGCAAAATAAAACAGCTCGAGGATATATTCTCACAGTACTCCCGATTTTCTATGTTGATAAAATCGTTAGGCCTAAAATTGAGAGTGAAATGTTGAAAAATATCTCAGTTTGTAGAGCAAGAACTTATTCTTCTACAACTAATAATGTGCTTGTGGAAACAAGTGCATTAGTTGCTGAGTTGAGTAGATCTAAAAATAATGACTATTGACAAGTACTAACCGTATGACGGCCCCACTGTACCCGTCCTCCCCAACCCCGTGGCTTGCGATGAGGATATTACCGACAGGGTCGCGGAACAAGCAAGCATGGACCTCGTTCTCTCCTGGCACGGAACACGTCATTATTACCGAAGAACCATTCTTCACCACGTCTGTTGTCACTACTGGCCTGGAATCTGGAATAGATTGAGGTCATCATCATCATTCAGCCGAATAGACAGACATCCCTGCGGGACAAAAGGTTCCTTTGCTTCTCGCATCCATCTTATTCCCACGACCTTAGTCCGGTCATCAGAATTGTGGTATTTCGTTAAAGTTTTTAGCAAGTCTTCATGAAACATGATTCGGAATATATTCACACAAACAACACAAAATAATATTATATGTAGATACTACTCAAACGGATCCTTAAATGTTACAATAGTGGATATATTACATACCAGCTGCTTCTACGTCCACGTAGAATTTGTGACTACGAAGCATGACTGTGCCAGAAACGCCAACCAATATGTTCCACCATCCTTGATGGGCCTTCGTTACTCTGTCCACCACGAGTCTGCACTGACCAAATCCGTCGTAAAGATGGTTAACGTTGGAGTCTACAAGCCGGCAGTACACCGCATCTTCAGGACCAAGAGTAAGATTCACGGAACTACCCATAGGCCATACCATATTCTCCACGGAGATTTCGACCAATTCTAGGAATACATTTTTAACGTTATTAATTGTGTCCAAACACGTAGCATGACATTATAGATATTGTGTTGTAAAACGTTAGGTAACCTGTAGCTGCAGCAAGTTATGAACTATTGTAACATTACTTGATTACTATACATAAAAGCTTATTGAATATCCTTACCTAAAATATTCACTTCAACAGTCGCTCTGTAAGTTATTTGGTTTCCATATACAATAGCCCATGACCCATGATGAGCACGAGTGACATTTCTAACAATGAAACCACAAGAACTAGAATGAAATTGGTCAACTTCAAAGTCTGTAACTTCTTCATCATTAGCATACAGCTTGCAAGTGTGATGCGTAGCATTAGGTAAACTCAGATACAGATCCGCTCCTTCTGTAATAGTTATTGCTTCTCCTAGAGACGATGTTTCTGAAAGAATAGATTAGTATTCAAATTTATTATCAAGTAATCATTGTCCGTTAGAGATTATTAACTGCGTTATCTCTGGACGTGGCCTGATAAGCGGACAATTATCATTAATTTTAATATTATCGATTACCTTCGATGCGAATACTAAAATGCCGCCTTCTTTCGATATGATTAGATGACCTGGTAGCCCTTGCGATCAGAATCCAGTCGCCGAGCATATCTAAGTCCAGAACATCGACCTTAACTCCGCATTCGATGCCATTTTCTTTAAGAATTTCTACGTTGGGAATATGAAATCCATCTATAAAGGCGTATTGCAAGCCATTTGGTGTCATTAAATGACAACTCTCATTTTCAACAAAGCTCGCGGTGGTAATAGTTACTCTATGTGACGCCCCCAATTTCGTATCCAGAATCGTTTCCGTCAAATTTTCAACCACTCTAAAGTCATCTAAAATGGGATTTGCTGGATCTGGAAAAATATATGGAAAATTTGCAATATAAATCATCGAATCGAGATCCTTCTCCTTATGTGTTTTACTTTATGTCCACGTTAAACATAACAGACATTTTTTTTTTCAAATTAGTAAATCAAACCTTTATACGGTATCTAACTTTAAAACTATTTTACCTTCTTGTATGATCTGGAACGTCTGCCGTCTCTCAGTAAACTGATTACCATTACTGAATTTGCCAATAATCTGCCATTCACCCAGCATATCCTTAGTAATTTGACTCAAAGTAATCTGACAAGCTGGTGTGTCCACACTCTTCAAAACTACTCCATTCGGAGCGATGACATTGTTTAAATCATATGTTTGGCCTGTAGGCATTCTGTACTGACAGTTTTCGACTTGTCCAACTACACTTTCTACACTAACTTCTAAGGTGCGTCCCAAAATAACGAGATATCTGTCTTCTGGTAATGTAGTTACATTATAGGCCTGGTCATAAGGTCGCTCTTCATCTGAAACAGTATCAATGTTAGAAACACCTTAAACTTCATACATTTACAAACCGTGTCCCGATGGTATTTCCATCGACAAAAATGACGAACTTCTATATAAATTTCATCCCGTATTTAATTTTCAAAAATGCTTCCATTCTGCTCACCATTATATAATATGTATAAAAGAAACTCTTGTGCATTTCATGCTTCTAGAGTTCTAGACTTAGTGGTGTAGGCTCTGCGTGCTGTAGTGAATGATTTTTTAGTGAAGATTTTTATGTAGTAGATATTTTTAGTTTAATTTTCAATACTTACTGTACAAGAAAAATTTCAATGGTAGATGTATTTCATGCAAACCAGTAACCACTGAACGGAATTTTCCATAGATCGTCCATTCTCCTATCGAGGTTTTATCTATGTCTGTGAAATTAATGCTACATAGATGTGTACGGTCGAAAGCAATTCTTTCTATGTGAGGATAATTGACGTCACTTGTGATAACGAGGTCTTCGCCATTAGGCGTGATAACGTTACAGGTGACAGCAGGTGCAGTGCTCGTCACTCCAGGATTTACACTACCACCGTAGTGAACAGGGTGACTAAACAGTTTCTGTGTGAGCGAACCCCAGGCAGCACTCGGGTTATTGTTGTTATCTAAAAGATTAAATTAAGTACAATATTAATATATAAAAAATACTAAAGTGCAGCTGACCCACCTTTGCATTAATGGTCGAGGTTTTTTAGAATACGAATCGATAGAATTTTATAATTATTTTATATTTTATTTAAAAACGGCAATAAAATAAAATATAAAAGAATTATAAAATTCATATTCTAAAAAATTCAACCAAGCCAGCTAACTGCTATAACTGACTGTATTAAATAAAAAGTTTTATATAAGTCTGAAATCAACAATCTGTCTTGAGCGAGCGTGGTGATCAGTGCTCGTGCCTTCTCTGTATGAGAAGAGGCCTATGCCCTGCAGTGGGAAAATAAAGTCTTGTATTATTATTATTTTATTATTAAAATCTACTGTTTTGTTTAGTAAATATGTAGGTGTTTTTTTTTACACCATTGGATAATTTATATGATTCCACAAAAAAATAACGACCACGTTAATGTTCTCCTTTTGTAAAGTATAATATACTCTTACCTTGAATATATAATCAGTGATGATAATGAGAATTACCGGCCAAGTGCAAGTCCTATCTATGTACTGTAGAGATTTCAACACCAGGGGTGTTCTAGTATAAAACCTCGTCAGGTCTAAACAATAGATTAAGAGACCAACATTAAGGAGAAAACTATTGATAGATTTTGGCTCCGGGCCAAAAGGCTAGCTAGATAACAAGTTATATTGTAAAATGATATAAAATATATTCAAGTTCTACATGAATGGTTTATTATTTATACGGTCCCAAAAGAAGTAAAGGTCCGTCAGGCCTTTACGATACCGTACCTACTATCATATAACTACGCATTACGCAATCAGTGGTCAAAAATGTCCGGAAAAGTCACTAAATATTAAAAAGTAATGTTTAATTCTCTTTTGAACCCTACAGAACATGTTATTATACCTAACTTATAACTAAAACCTTTAGTTATTCGGTGTTGCGCCCATTCCGGAGCGAAATATTAACTGAGAAAATGGCATGCGATAGACTGAAATGATTCCATAGGCTAACTTAACCTTACTTACCCTAACTTGCACCCGAATTGCGTAACACACAATCAATCACAATATGAATGATTTTGAAGCATATTGCTAATCCATTACTAAATATGTTCGACAAATTTGTCAGTTCAACAACGTAAATAACGCGATGAACGTAGTACTGTCAAAATGAAACTGATTCCAACTGTAAGTGTGTTACGCAATAGCCCTCTAACCTAACCTAACCTGACCAAACCTAACAGTGTTTCTTTTTATGAATGTTGGCAAGTTCTTTCTAGTAATCTATTAATTTCTATACAACACAAAATATATTAAACTTACTCCAAACAATATTGGCAGGTTGGCATCGCATTTCATCATTTTGGGTAGAGTTGCCACACAGTCTCCAGTTTCCTAACAAACTTTCAGACATTGGTCCTAAGGTGATTCTACACGAGACAAAGTTGCTGCTTCTTTGTACAATGACGTTATCCATTTTAAAGTTTTCTGCCTTTGTGAGTACTCCATTTGGAGGTTGAACATAACACTCCTCTTCAAATGATCGTTTGTCCAAAGATATATCAATGAAAAGTCCCATTCTTGTGAAATGGTCGATGGTGCTTAGTAATTTTATATCTTCATCTTCATTATATTCGGGTTCTGAAATGTGTTTAAAAGTTCGAGATATAGGACAGGTTTTATAAAACTAACGGTTTTTTTTATTTTATTTTAAATATAATTTAAAATTGTAAACCACTGCAAGATTTCTTGTTGGAAGATAATTTAAAATTGTGCGCCTCTCCACTGTTTGATAGGAAATTTTGCGATTTTTACAAAGTTATGAGTACTTTTGTTTCTATAAATTTTTAATTAGGTATCTCTACATTCTTACCTGCAACAATGACAGTGAGATTGACGGATCTAGTGCTTGCATCGTCTTCCAGTTCATGATCGTAGGTCATGACCCAGATTCCTTCATCGTTGATATCAATATTATGTACAGTTACCATACAATCAATGCCCTGTTGTTGATTTATTTCATATTTGTCAGTTGTGGTGCTTACATCATTCGGTGTGAATTCGAAAATTTTATTTTGTGGTGATTTTAACAGACATGTTTTCACATTGTGGTGAGGCTCTGTGAACACGAAGTGCGGGAAATAACTTCCTTCATTTGCGGTGATATTGAATATATCACTGCTGCTAACGCCACCTGCAATTAGAAGTTTTTAAATCAGGTAACACGTAGGCCAGCCATAATTACGTATTTTCTTTCATCTTTCTTTTCTCTTTATTATACACAAATCAAATAATTCCAAATTTTAAACTTATTAAGTAGGTACTAGCTTTTTCCCGCGGCTCCAACCGCGTGGAGGTCATAAACGAAAAAAAACAGCCAAGTGCGTGTCGGACCACGTACAATGAAGGGTTCCGTAGTTGGGATGAATTTACCCCAAGAACAAACTTAGCTAACTAGTTGGAAAACATGTTCTCCCATACATTCCAACTGTAAATGTAAGTTTGTACGCACAATATTGAGAGATTTATCAAGTTATTTTAAGACTATCGACTTCTTATAAGTTTTTCTGTAATCTATAGGTATAGAACTATTTTCTGTATTTTTTTTTTTTCAAAATTTTAGGCTTAGTAGTTTCGGAGATAAGGGGGGCATGGTCAATTTTCGTTTATTTTTTTAAATAAGTTTAAAACAATTTATTTTAAAATTATTAAAAAATATATATATTATATATTTGAGATAGCTCACAGTAGTCACAGTAAGCCCTTTCATTTGATGTGTCACACAGTACAGTTTCCAAAACTTTTTAAAAGTTTCATATTTGCTTATCGTTTCAATTATGTCATGGGAACGTACTACCGGGATAAAAAGTATGCTATCGTGTTTCTGGAAAATAAATTACTTCGATTTTTTCCTACCATGCAATGTGATAAACATACATTAACAAACATCCAGTTTTCAAATTATAACATCAGATATTTCGTAGGATTTATTATAAACCTTCGCAGCAAACAACATAATTTTTGTCTATGTTTGTTCTTATGTGGCTAAGTAATAACAGCCGCACGGGTCGATCCATAGGTTAAGCTACGCTTGCCGGGGTTGGTCCGTGGATGGGTGACCATCTTTACATACCGAGACTCCTCCGTGCGTCGGAAAGCACGTTAAACCGTTGGTCCCCGCTGTCATTCGTGGATCTTTGACAGCCGTTACGGGTCGTCAGAAGCCCGAAAGTCTGACAACCAGTCTTACCAAGGGGTAATCGTATTACAACCAGTAACTGGGTTGTGGAGGTCAGATAGGTAGTCGCTCCATGTAAAATACTGGTATTCAGCTGCATCCGGTTAGACTGGAAGCCGACCCTAACATAGTTGGGAAAAGGCTAGGCAGATTGATTTTTGTTTGTTCTTATTAGCCTTTTAAGGCTTTGAAAAAAGTCCTAATATAAGTTATGAATTTAAATAAAAGGCTACTCATGCTCTACTAATAATTCTTCAAATAATTTTCATTTTTAACATCCACTATCTACTCGTTCTTATAAGTCCCTAGGTTGTAACAGTACGTTGACATTAGGAGCCGCGGCGGGCCGCACCGCAGTGTAGGTAATTGTTTGGTTGTTTTTTAGGATTTTTGCAACGCAACGCATTGCAAAAATCCTCCTAGATAGGAAGATTTTTGCAATGCGTTGCAATGTGGCTAGGTCTGCCAAAATGCGCGCGAGCCTTTAAGCTAAGATGCCACGTGACTATGCTATGAAGCTACGTATCCTTTTACAAGAGACTATAGCTGCTACGACAATGTAATATCTTGAATACTTGGCATAACATTCACGCATATCAACGTCCGTTTGTCCCTGATATAACAGATTAGTCATTATAATCAAGATAACTCTACACAAATGTCATCATACTAAGTCCAATTAGTTGATAATGCTTGCGACATTTAGGTAGCCTGTAGGTACCTTGTTTTGGTTTCTCACGTTGCATCATTTTCATTAAACAGCATTTTTTTATTATTGCATTATTTAACGTTAGGTACGCTTTTTTGTAGTAGGTAGTTATAAATTGTTCTAACAGGAACATGATAAGCAGAAAAGAATGGAAAAACCGGCCAAGTGCGAGTAGGACTGGCGCACGAAGGGTTCCGTACCATTATCTATAAAAACGGCAAAAAAACCAGGTCTGTGTATGGGAGCCCCCTTAAATATTAATTTTATTCTGTTTTTTACTATTTGTTGTTATAGCGGCAACAGAAATACATCATCTGTGAAAATTTCAACTGTCTAACACGGTTCATGAGATATAGCCTGGTGACAGACGGACAGACAGACGGACAGTGGAGTCTAATTATTTTTATTTTTGTTTATATTAAAAATAGAAAAATTATACTAGCCAAAATTTGTTTCGTGCGCCAGGCGCCGTAGTGTTTATTAGAAGACGTCTAGTGTTGTGGTTACTTGATTTAACAAGTTTCACATTAAATTAAGAAGAAAAGAAGAAAGAAAATACGTTTATTTGCGATAAACATGGCGCAAAGAAATAAAATAACAAAATAAAACAATTAAAGTGCTGTGTGTGCCATGAACAGAGACCTGGATTTGATTAGCGAATGGTCGCGGTCCTTCGGACTGCAAATCAACCCTAGGGAATCCCAGGCTATAATTATTGGCGGCAGATATATGCGGAATAGGCTCGATGTTGCGTCGCTGTCTCCACTCTGTCTGAATGGAGTTCAGATTGAATACGCAAATACGGTTAAAAACCTGGGGGTGACCTTGGACTCCTATTTATCGTGGACTGACCACGTTGCTCAAGTCAGTCGTAAAGTGCACTACACTTTTCATTCTTTGAAAAGCCTCCAGTGCTTCTTACCCCTGAACACCAAAATCTCCCTTGCTCAAACTCTCATTCAGCCTATTATTGACTACGCAGATGCCTGTTATATGGATGCCACCGAGGAGCTTTTGAATAAACTTGAGCGTTTACAAAATATCTGTATTCGTTTTGTTTTTAACCTTAAAAAGTATGACCACGTCTCTAACTTTCGCAAGACTCTCAAGTGGCTCCCTATTCGACTTCGCAGGAACTCTCGCATATTGTGTCTGCTATTTAACATCCTTCACAACCCTAAAACACCTTCCTATTTGCGGGAACGCTTTTCTTATGCCCGTCCTTTTGATGCGCTTTGCAGGTCGCATCTTAGAAACCTCCTAAAATTTCCTTCCCATTCCACTGACTTCTACTCCTACTCCTTCACTGTGCACGCGGTTCGGTTGTGGAATTCACTACCACTTGACATTAGGGACTGCCAAACTGTTGCAGTATTTAAAAGAAGAGTGAAAGAACACTATCTTTCCATTTCGTCATAGTTATTTTAGTGATATTTATTCTAGAAGTATGTATGTATTTAAGTATTTGTTATATGTTTTGTTAGCTTAGTGAATTGTTTTTTAGATTTTATGTATTTTTATTTTCTCTCTTATTCTTACACACGGTGTCTACATCTCTTTTTATCCCCTGTCCTATCGCAGGTATGCTGGAAGAGATTTCTTTAGAAATAAGCATCACCTTTGTACGTAATTTTCTGTTCCTTTATTCTTGTCTGTTTATTTGTGTGTACATAAATGGTTAAATAAATAAATAAAGAACAAGTTTGGGGAAAATATGCGTCACATTCACGCAAAACGGCCGTCGCTCAGCATAATGCCGCGACCCCATACGAGACAGAGCCTCAGCGCTGGTTTTCAGCGACAGCCGGCGTTGACGTAATGACGTCGACCGGTGCATCATGCAGTGGAAGTAAAAATAGGCATTTTTACTTCCACTGCATGATGCACCGGCCTATTAAAATTAGATAAATAAGATTAATTCGATAATCCATCAACTATAAATATCATCTAGTACTGCATCTCTTTTTTATTCATTGTTTTCTTATTATTTCGCACGTTTTCTCTTAACACATCTGCCATTGGCAGAATTGTCGACATCGGACCTTTACCATAGAGAAAATAGAATAGAATACCGTGTTTAGAACTTTAGACTATAAAATTAAAAGTTTTACAGTTTACAAACCGATAAATTATAAACTAAGTTCATACATATTTAGATACTTATGTACAACTTTCTATGGTCCAAGTAAAGATCCCAAATGCGACTGCTGTTGCATGGGGTCCTGAGTTCGATTCACAGGTTGGGCAAAGTGCAGAAAATGGGTTTTTACAATAAGAAACTCTCTATAAGAGCCCGGAGTCTGGATCTATTCCCGATTGATGGCAATAGGCTCGCCCCCAATTACAGAATCTTAAACATTACTTATGAAATGTGTTGGTACTAAATACACGTCTGCCTAGCTCTTCGACCTCGAAGATAGGCGAAATATTACGTATGTAGGTATACATAGTCGTTACGATAAATCTATTTGCTTATTAAGAATATTGTCACTTTGATAGCATTATTATTTAGTATTAATTTTCTACCCATTTAGCAAGCAACTTACATTATGTAACCAGCCGCTGCAAACAAGTGCAAAAATGTTTATTTTACCATAATTATCCGCTATGTTAAGATTTCTGTATATTCATACTTTGTAACAATTACTATGTAAATCCTTGAGTGTCACAGTACCTACATATATTGAAGTCGTTCTATTAATAAACTCAGCTCAAGTCACGAATTGTTTATAGGATTCTATACTTCTCTTCGTATGACGTGATACAACATGTACATCATAAAAATCTGTACAGTCTTAATAAACAATGCCTACCAGCGCCCTGGCAGAGATTTCTGTGGCGCCCCTCACTAGGTACTCTCCGAGGGGCGAAAATATTAGCTTTTGCTCCTAGAAAAGGTCGAATGCAGAATGCAAGAGTGAGCTCGTTCAAGCTCGAAAAAAATTGAACTCTCCTCGGATATGTTAATTTGTTTATACAGAAATAGAAGTCACTTTGTCGACACATTCAATAAAGTTCGAGGGATAGGAAAAGCTCAAAAATTTTTGCACCTCGCTACGGAGAGCATGAGATTTTTTTGTTGAGCAGGCATGCAGATTAAGGAAATAATTTGTTGACTTATGCAAAAAATTTCAGAATTCAGACTTCAGAGAACGCAGGCTGCAAAAGCGAGCTCAAAATTTTTTAGCACCCTGTCTCGGCTTTTTTTGGCCTACTCATATAGAAATAGGAAACTTTGTCGACTTGTGTAGAAAAGTTAGAGAAAAATATAACCCTGCCTTTGCTGTCAATGTCACGCAATCGGGTATATAAGAGAAAAGGTAGAGAATTAAAAGGCCATGGTTCGCGTAGGGCACGGGCGCCCCGTTCATAACTGGCGCTCTGGGCGGGCGCCATTAATAAAGAAGAACTGTAAACAGACATCCATTTCATGACAAAACCGAGATTTGTTTATCGTAAATTATATAGTATTTTTTTAAAGGTATGGAAGGGAAAGGGAAGGCCTTTGCCCAGCAGTGAGACACAAACTAGGCTAACAAAAAAAAAAGTTTTTCACCATACATATCGAGGGTTCACGGGTTATTTGTATTAAGCGACATCCTGGCCGATATTGAGTTAAAATCATATTGAGATAAAATGTACCTACCTGCATTAAAAAGTAAAAAACCTAAAAAAAACTGAGATAGACACCATTGATTCTTAATCGTCGATAGGCCACTTTTTCGTAACAAAATATTGATACTTTTTTACATCTTTTTTCCGAATAATGAAACTTTGAAATGCTCTCCTGTAAGGTTCCAAAAATGTCGCTTAATACAAATAGCCCGTGAACCCTCGATATTATAAAACAAAGTCCTCCATCTGCCTTTCTGAACGCGATAAACTTAAAAACTACCGACTGGATTTTCATACGGTTTTCACCAAAAGACGGAGTGATTCATGAGGAAGGTTTGGGTGTATAATGCATTAAGGTCTTGTGTAAATTAGCTGAAATATGACATTGATTGTGAGGATGTCCTAAAAAAATCATGCCGACTGGGAGCTTTCCTGGCGATGGCGTGGATTTCACGATAGTATTTCAATTATTAGTATTATGCTACTAATAGGATTTGGCACGCAGATACATAGGATACTCTTTATCCCGGTAGTACGTTTCCGTGGGATAATTTCCGACCAATCAGTATTGGTGGTTTGAAAACACTCCGAAGAACAACGGTGTTGCAAAGGAGAGCATAGGTTAAACTGGACATTCTGGAACCCCTAAAAATGTGCAGATGTTGCTTGTTTCAGTCCGAAAAAATCCGATATCATCCACCGCCGAGACGGGCACCTATCTTCCTATCCATGCTTATCATTTCAAACTATTCGTAAAATCATAACATAACTCATACCTATTCTTTCTTTGTTCTAAATTTAAAAAAAATGTACCTAAGCTTGTTTACTGATAAAATTAAATAGGTAATTACGATAACCAATAATATATTCTCTTAGGAAAAAACCTATGCTATGCTTGAATTTTTATCTACTAGATGATAATTATAATATTACAGCTTATGTAGAGTTTTTAGGGTTACGTACCAAAATGGTAAAAAGGAACCCTTATGGTGCAACTCAGTCTGTCTGTCCGTCTGTCACAGCTGGATATCTCAAGAACTCTAACGCTATCAACTTGAATTTTGGAATAGTTTTAGATGACGTTTGCCCAACTATTATTCAAATAAGATTTTTTTTTTTGCAACAGGGACTTAAAAATTCGAAGTGGGGCTAGTAGAGCATGTGGGGTATCATATGAAAGAGCGCTGTTTGCACATTCTCAAACATTATTTCTTTTTTTATGTCGCATAATTTTCGATTATTTGTGCGAAGTCCGACACGCACTTGGCCGCTTTGTTTTTTAACTTTACAGCCATCACAAGATCTATAAGGAAGTCTATTTATGCACTGTGGAAATTACCGGAATCATCTGTAGATGATGATACTGATATGTCAGTCAAGTCAACATCAAAGATAGATTCGATAACTAGTACCTATTCGACTGAGTTTATTTTCTTTGTTTTATCTTATCTCAGCTCATTTGAATACTACTAATGATTGGCTGGATGGCAACAGCGCGCTTTTATTCACGTGTCACTCAGTATTGGTGAAAATAATAATATAATAATAATATCCTGGGACATTTCACACACGGTCATCTAATCCCAAACTAAGCAGAGCTTGTACTATGGAAACCAGATAACTGATATACTACATATACTATTTTTTTGTTTGTAAATACATACTTATATAGATAATTACACCCAGACTCAGGACAAACAGACATGTTCATGCACACAAATGTTTGTCCTGGGTGGGAATCGAACCCACGACCTGCGACATGATAGGTGGTATCTTAACCAACCACGCCAACTGGCCTGTCAAAATGGGTGTAAAGGACACACGTGTAAGGGATTTGGAAAAAATATACATAAATACCTATGTTAATTTGGAGCATTTTCTTAATAACTTAATATGTGGATATTTTAGATACTGTTTATAGTGTAATTACCTTGTAAAGTTATGTCTAATCGCAAGTGATCGGATAATCGGACGCTAATATACCTAAACATCACTTTTATTCCCACGAAAGAATAATACGGACATGCATTTCAGAATCCCTTCTGTTCGTATAAAATACAATAAATTCGTCGATTCGATCTGTTAGATAGATAAATCAATTTCCACTACTTGACCACATTGTGCACATTATCATTTTTTATTGATATTCCATTTGTTTTGAATAAAATAAAGATACTAAATCAAAATAACCACTGCTATAATTTCATTAAGTTTGTTATAGTTATTTTTAAAAAAATGTTCAATCCCGGGAACCCGGGATTACTTATTTATTCAGAAAGGAATGTCCATATTATTCTTTCGTGGGAAGAAGTTTAGGCAAAAGCTGTCAAGCGTAATTTTATGAAACTTTCAGCATTCTATTATTATTATTTATCTTTTAGTACACGTACTTTTGTTTTATGTATAGTAATTAATAATGCGTCTAATTTGGGACAGCGCTCCTTGATGGGCGTGTTCTATTACTGGCTGGACGTACGACGCGTTGCTTGAGCTCAGCACAGAACACGCAAGCTAACCACTCAAGGCCGTAGGCATATATCTGCGTCTTAAGCGTCTACGTCTTAGGTATGTAGTACCTACGTGCAATTTTAAAAACTCACCTCATTTTTTATTACTAGCTGACCCGACAAACGTTGTCCTGTCAAAATGTCAATAATTCATACAAAATTCCCACAAAATGCACTTTCAGTTTTCCCGAATTTTCCAATTTCTCAGCAACTTTTCAAACATTTTCTTTCATACAAAGCCTTGTTCTGACAATTACAAACAACAAAAAAAAAAAAGAATTATCCAATTTGGTGCAGTCGTTCGGAAGTCATGCGCGTACGTACATTTCGACGATTCATTTTTATATAGGTATACGTAATAGATGCAAGTAAACAGGTAGTAGATTTATTATATAAAAGCCCAATACTAACAATTAGTAGGACTCAAAAAGTTATTTGGCACTACAGAAACGAAAGCTTCTGCCATTTTTTTTTTAAATTTCGCGATATGTAGTATATATCTGGTGACTGGTAATTAGTGACCGATACTTAAACACATGATTGTACTCATGATAACAAACAACTTTTACTGACCAAACCTGAAATCGTGAAAAATAAATCAGCTGCTCCCTACATTTTGACGAATTATACGAACATAAATGTAGGGAACAGAAGATTTTTTTTTTTTTCAAGATTTCAGGTTTGGTCCTATAGTAAAAAGTGTCGGTAACTAATTACCATTCACCTTATATAAGTCTCATGTAATAGAGGGTGAGCCCAGTGGGTGACCATCGACCGGGCATAAATCCAGACTCCGGGATAAGCTCAATAACACTTAGCCCAACCTGGAAATCGAACTTAGGACCTCATGCTTAGCCTCGCGCTTGCGACAACTAGACCCACGAATCAATTTTAAATTTCATTGTTTATTAAACTGAACCTTACGAACCTAAGAACTAAGACAATTCTGTAGGTGAAAGCTAAAGGACCTTAAGTCACATTTTATAAATTATTCAGTAGAGCTCATTAAATATGTCTATACCCGAAATTAGTTATTAAAATCGACCGTGTATAAAAAGTTAATAGTGTATCGTTGTAGAATCTTTTACCATTTGATCAAAAAATGGACTTAAGGTCTTTTAGCTTTCACCTACAGAATTTAGTCTTCAAGAAAGATTTACAGACACCAAAATAAACAACAGTTTACCTGCGAACAGGATGGTGAAGAATACCCCAAATAAACACAACCGTAGCATCTCAACTCTGCGAGACGACTGTACAACAGTCATGTGTCTATCCGTGACAATTTACATAACAGATAACACCTCCTATTTCACCTCGTGAAATATAAAGTCCTATTGGTAAATGCACTAGACTTTGTTTTATCTTATCTGTCTTGATCCGTGTCCCGACGATTTACATAAGTTTGATTAATTGATTAAGACATTTTGATTGGTTTCGTTTGCCTTGCTAAATATAGGTGTTCTTGAATTCTTTGTTTTTACTACATAAGTACAAAAGCTTCTTCGTTTTGCTTGAATTCATTCATTGGAATGCATATTAGATACCGTTATCAATAATTAATTATAGCTTTTGATTATAATTTGAGTTTTATATAATCTTTTTTTAAGCACGTGTTTCTTTGATAATAAAACAATTCTGCTTTATTTTAATCAATGTTCAGAAAAAAAAAATATATATCGTGGAAGTAGCATCTTCCAATTGGTTCCTGTTAGTTTCTGGGAAATGCTATACCATGCTGTCTCATATAGAGTTGTAGGTACATATACTCATCAGCACTTACCATTGTAACTTATCCTCAAGTACGATTTTACTAAACAACAATACAAATAATCATATTCCTGCCCTTATCCCATGTTACTTGGGGTCGGCGCACCCCGTTTTCTTCTTCCATTCTCCCCTGTCAACCGTCACGCTATCATTCACTCCCTTTTCTTTCACATAATTCCATTCCTACAAATAAATTTCATTTTTAAAAAAAAGTTCCGGTGGGCCCGCAAAATCAATGCAAATTGGATGCAAAATTGCAAATGTACGGGTTAATGCGAAACTAAAGCGATGCAAATCAATACAACTAGTACTCTTCAGCTGCCACCTGGCACTGGATTTGAATTTCTGTTTGAAAAATATTACCTGGAAATAAAACTTAACTATGTGCACGAGGTTGTGTTGGTTGCACATGGATTTCACAATCGTTGTGCTGACAGGATTCAGGAGGCTGAAATGCTGGATAAAGGGCCAGAATGCTTAACGATATTTTACAATGGCATTGTGGATATTGGTGGAGATATTGTATTATTTGCCGAGCGAAGCGTCTTTGCTTCAAGTCTGGCAAAATTTGCTTTCGTCTGTCGTAAAAGTGTTTATTTGAAACCAATTTACAGAAATAAATGTCATTTATCATTAAATAAATTATAAATAACTATAAAAAAAAATCCCATTCAAAACTATAAAAACTGCTAAAAACGCTCAGAATTAACAGTAAATTTTTCCTTACTACATTAATATCATTACAGAAAACTTATTAGGTTTGCAATTTTAATTTCTTATGAACTAACGTTTATTCTGGTATAAATTTTATGTAATGATATTAATGTAGTTATTACATTATATATATTATATATATATATATATATATATAAGACTCAAAATATACGTAAATACAAATGCCAAATCGATGCGTCGCCGTGCTTCAATTATGTGAGAGGCCTCTTAATCTTTACTTTAAACATAATGATGTTCGTCTCGATAACTATTTTATTATAAGTAGTTAGTTAGTTAGTTAGTTAGTTAGTTAGTTAGTTAGTTAGTTAGTTAGTTAGTTAGTAGTTATAGTAGTTTTTTTGGTAATGAAATGAAAGTACATAGTATACTTGTTGTAAAAGGTGACAAAACCTGTCTTGATACCTACTTAGGGCACATGGCAGCTATACGACACGACTTGTCCTAATTGGATATCGGTAGATCGCCCACTTTTTTAAACTGAAATTTATACGTATAACCGCTGCAACGAGGACCTCTTGTCACATATACAAGGTGTAATTTAAATAACGCACAAACTCTTAAAAAATCTGCTGTTACCTACATTTTGACGAGTTATGCGAACGTAAATGTAGGCAACAGATGACTTTTTTTTCGCGATTTTTGGTTTGGTCCCATAGTAAAAGTTGTTCATAATGATGAGTACAATGACACCTTAAGAGGTTGTGCTTCATTAAACTTACACCTTGTATACTTAATGGTTAAACAAACTTGTCTTGTGACGTTTGACAAAAATTATATGAAGCGTTACATCCTGTCACATCCGAAGAGATTTATATTAGGGTTGATGGCTTTGAGAAAGAGGATGCGGATGAGGAAGCTTTAGAAATACGTAAAGTTAAGTTTTAAATGTCTTTTATAATGCGCACAGCAAAGGAGTGGAACTCACTACCTGCGTCTGTGTTTCCGAACGCATACAACCCTAATCTCTTCAAAGTGAGAGTGAACAGGCTTCTTCTGGGTAAGCTCACTCCATAGTCGACTTTGTCTCTGTCACCTCTGACCTAGACTAGAGTCAAGAGCAAACCCATCACAAATAAAATAAAAAATAAACCGTTTTGAGGAAGTGTATAAGGATGAGGATACGAAGAGGAGGAAGAGGATGAATAAGAGGTTGCGGATGAGGAAGATAGAACCTGTGATTTCAGATTAAAAATTTAAACTAAAAAAAAAAGATTGCGAACAGGCCCTTTAATTTTTAGAAAAAAAAAAAATTATAGACAAAATTCATAATAAGGAGATTGAATTGAATGAAAATTAACTTTGAAGCTGTTTCTCGGTTTCTCCAGATATACGGTTTCGTAATTCGTCGTACAGCGCTACTGAAAAGGCGTTCACTATGAAATTCACTGCCTCACAAATTAATCTTAATTAATGAGGAAGCGGAAGAGGAAGAGGAATATTTATGCCTAATTTTGGGGATGTGAAAGAGGATGAGGAATCGCAAAAAATGAGGAACTACCGCATTATGAGGATGAGGAATCCTCATGAACCCTGGTTAATATAAATTTTATATTCAACAGGCACAAACAATTTATACTCATATAAGTTCGCTTTATTTCCTGACCAAACGCAAAGAGCGCTGTACATGTCTCAATGTACTGATGGGCACCGAGTAGATATCAGAGCTAAAAAAAAAGCAGAAACAACCTCCCACTAGCGCTATACCCATGCAACACACGCATCACCCATCTGTCATTTAATTCAGAGCCATATCGCAAATGTAATCGGGTAATGTAAATTTCAGTGATAAAATATTTTTTGATGAAATAAGTTTTAGAGTATATAAATGTTATATGTAAAGAAATTATATCAACAGTTGGTATATCTCACGTGTATTATAACGTCTTGTGAACGTAAAGAACATAATTTAAAAAAAATATATCGACTTCAAAAAGAAATAAACTCAAAATTATGAAATAATTTTAATTTCGGAAGTCGGTGTCTTGGAATCTGTATTTTAATTTTTTGCCACCGACTTCCGAAATTAAAATTATTTCGTAATTTTGAGTTTATTTCATTTTGAAGTCGATTTCTTTTTTAAATTATTTTTTATTTCGTAATTTTCAGTTTTTAGCAAAAACTGGAATATTTGATTGTAATAAGTAGTTAATAGTTTTGTTATAAATATTGCACTGGAATTTGACCAAGGTTTTGAGATGTTTGACATGAAACATGACTTTGACACCACACCCGTAGCTCGTATCAATAAGCCAGGCTGACACACTTACACGTTGAAAGCTAGGTCATCCTAACTATTTCCGTTATTGAGAACGGATAAACACTTACCTGGTCATCATCAGACCTTCAGAAAGGATCATGTAGTAGCATCCATGCTCAATTAGATAAATGTTGAAAGCTAGGTCATCCTAACTATTTCCATTACTGAGGACCAATAAGCACTTACCTGGTCATCATCAGACCTTCAGAAAGTATCATGAAGTAGCAACCGTGCTTAATAAATGTTAAAAACTGGGTCATCCTGTTTCCGTTACTGAGAACATTGTTTATTTTTTTTTTAGATGTTTTCCCTTTGACACCACACCCGTTGCTCGTATCAATAAGCCAGGGTCCGCTAGGGCCGATGCCCGCCAGGGTTGCGGGTTGTTCGAAAGAGTTACCGTGGCCCTGGCACAGGCAACTGAAGGAACACGGGTGGGTTTTAGTCAGTAGAAGTCTGACACGCCCTCCCGCTCCACCCAGAGCGGGAGAAGTTATTTGATGATTTCCCATCGAAAAAAAAGGCCGTCATACTTACACGTATTATTCCATTATCTTGAAAACTAATAAACCGATTTTGTTGAAACTTCCACTGTGCCCTAAGTTGGAGTAAATGTAAGCCAACAAAAAAAGAATGGTCACGATCCGATTAATAGTTTCGGAGATATGGGTGGACAAACATACATCCATACAAACATGCATATATTAAATTTTGTATATTTGTTTGGAAGCCCTAATAGGTCATCATATGTGAATATCTCGCAGATCCAATAATATTACATACATACGTATCGAATTGATAACTCCTTTTTTTGATGTCGTTAATTAAAATGAAAATATTCTTTAACACGCACCATTTACATTCACCAGGTAGATGTGTTTAGCGGTCTTTGCGAAATTAGTAGGTAAGTTTATTAGTCAGGAAATAATGCAAACTTATAAGAGTATAAATTCTTTGTGCCGTGAATAAAACCTCGAGGATGTAACGGCGAAGTATAATTGGACTATGTTATGCAAAAGGCAGCCATGTCGCGAAAAGTACAAACAGAGTTATAAGCATTTTTCTGTCGATGGTTGCATCATGGATGCATGGACAAGGCTGCATTTGACGGCTTATATCTCCGTGATAAATAGAGATATCGGTATGGCTGTTTTTGCAAAAAAATCTTGCATGTCGAAATTAGTATGGCTGTGTTTATAACAAATTTTTGGACAAAGTGCCTGGCTGCTTTCTGCATAACTAGGTCCATCTACAATGTTTTAATAATTTCCATTGCAGACACAATAGACAAACAATAGACGTGAATTATTCGCACAGTGTGAGCTTTAAATCAGAAACAGAATGCCAACATTGTTGAAAAATCAATGCAATGTTTAGCATTGTCATTGAATTAATCAAAATAATTTAAAGTCTGTTATATATTGTGAGTATTAACGTGAAAAACAAAATGTAGAAATAGAAATAGACAATTATTTGGACTTTATAGTTGTTAATTCGATGATTTCAAAGATCGATGAATTAATTGTAATGGGTGATAAATTGAGACTGGGGTTCCATCACATATTGGAATACAGGGCAATGAAAAGGCTGACATACTGGAAAATATGCAGCTAAAAATGGAAAAGACCTTACCTTAAAAAGAAAGTGTTACGACTTTGGAAGGAATATTTTGAAAAACGTTAATTGGGAAAAAGGAACTGGTATAAAAACATTTAGGATCAGCCATTTCGTGTGCCCGTTTATGAATAGTAATTTAAGTAGATTTGTTGTTACAGCTCATAGACTCAGATCTGGACACATTCCATGTAATAAGTTTGTGTTCATGATGAAAAAAACCAACTCGCCTAATTGTGTGGAGTGTGGATTTGTGGAAGACTTACATCACTAAATTGAAGGACTGTGTTCGATATGAGTCTGATAGAAATTTTAATTGACCTTTAAATTATCAATAGTAAAAATTACAAAATTATATCCTAACTTGACTAAAACTATTCACAAACTAAAATATGGCGTCAAAAATTCATCCGCGTCGCTGTCGACTGGTAATTAGTGGTAATATACCCAAAAGACTGGCGGCATTAGCACGTTGTATGGCAAGCTTAGCCTTTGGCCAAGGTAAAACCCAGCCCTTGGGTCATGGGAAGTGTCAACCAGCCGTTTTGAGATTTCCTTAAAGAGGCCATGAGCACTCGGACCCCACGGCCTAAGGGTTTCAACTCCAAACGGCTCAAAAATATAAGGTATTTACGCCGCTTGAGGTTTTTACGCAGCCGCAGCAGCGGCGCCAGGACAACACGCCGCCGCCGTGCCAGGAAGATGGGATGGCTCAAGAGTATCGACACACGTTGCATCCCACACTCAAGGCCTACCCATCTTTCATGGAAATACAGAAATACAGATATGCCGTCCGGTCTCTTGCCATCGTCGCGTGCTAAGCCATTGGGTTCTAATACAGCTGGAACGCCGACGGTGAGTAGGGCTCGTCAGATGATGTAATTAATGTTCGCGTGCCGCGCTAAGCACACTTCGGCTGCAAGGCAGGCCGTGGTGTCCGAGGCTGTTGACAACTTCGCCACAGTGACAGCGATGAGGAGAACAACATGGGGCTCCTAGTCGAAGGGAAGCAGCGAGGCGTAAACTAGTGTAGTCAAAACAAAATGCCAAAATGCTTGACGACGGTAGTGCATGATGTCACAGACCCGACTCCCACTTACCCACAGCCAGCAGGCGCGCACGCTCCTCAGAAGTAACAGAAGTGTTAAGTAAATTGTTCTGTACTACTCTACAGAATGGCTCATCCCACCGTCTCTGGGAAGTTGGATTATCGGGTATATCTGAGTTCAGGCAAGCGAGTCTCCAGGTATCTATAGACTCAGTGAAGCACGACACATCAAAATTAATCAGTGTGGAGGCTAGGATTTTCCTGATTAATGTTTCAATGCCGTGGGCCGAGGGTATGAAAGCCGGTAAACTAATACGAGAAATTTTACGGACGCCAAGGCCTACGAATGGGAAGAGTAGCATTTGCCCAAGTTCGGTCGTCCATGGCTACATTTAAAAGTTAATGTGTGCCGGATAATTTGGTCCATTTTGTCTAAAAGAAATTATATATTTGGCTCGTTGAGGTTGCACCGACTTGATTTAGGCACATTTCATAGAATTCTGACTCATCCAAATGCTGCATGGCATGGCCCAAATGTAATCCATAGCAGCACGTATTTTATTATTATTTATTTAGGATAGGATGGGAGGGATAAAAATCCCTAATTAAAAAATATTTTAAATAAAAGACCTCTTCATTATTAAGCCGTCTCTTGGTTAAAAAACATGGCCGTTTTTAACCCGAGTAGGTATACATAAGGGGCTCGTGGCTAAGTAAAAACAGCAGCATAGGACGATCTATCAGGTTAAACTACGCTTGCAGCAGTTGGTTCGCGAATGGAACATTACCCCTCCGTGCCTCTGAAAGCACGTTAAGCCTTTGGTCCCGGCTGTCATTCGTGGATCTTTGACAGTCGTTACGGGTCGTCAGAAGCCCGAAAGTCTGCATGACAACCAGTCTTACCAAGGTATCGTATAGCCCAATAACTGGGCGCTCCATGTAAAATTCAGCTGCATCCGGTTAGACTGGAAGCCGAGCCCAACATCGTTGGGAAAAGGCTAGGCAGATGATGGATGAGGTATACATAAGAACAAAGTAAACTTGGTTCAATGTCCTTAAGAAGCTCACTGGCTACAATGGCTACGTTACTCTTCTGTCAACATTTTGCTTCACAAGTTAGGACCTCCCAAGTAACCGCCATAAGTTAAAATAGGATGCCCATGTTTTCTTTTATTATTTTTATATCATGGCATTAGTTTGAATACATCATTGCATCGCTTTTGTAATGTTATCAAAATTCGCCCAGACCTTAGCAGATTGACGAGATCTAGATGGGTGAATATTTGACCTTTTAACCGCCGTCATTACCTTCCGCCAAAAGTTGATGAAGGAGAATATCGTTAATGAAATATTTCATCAATTCCCAGAATCTGCTTAAGGACCAGAATCAGGAATTGCTGAAATATTTCATTAAATATATTCTCTTTCATCAACTTTTGGCGGAAGGTAATGACGGGCGGTTAAAAGGTCGAATATTCACCCAGATACCTATTCACAGTCATGAAATTAATATCAATAGGGATGATGTCTGGGTAAAAAAAGGAATTCTAATTAGTCCGTCAGTCGGACCATAAAAAATATTAGACACGTATTTTTTGCTTTATCATGTTAATAAAAAATGACACAGATAACACGCATTAAAGTTAGGGAGTGGGGGCTCGCTACGTCACTTCTACGTATAAAATCTAGCAAGGCGTGACGTCATGCCACATTTTAACTCAATGTATCGCCGTAAACTTTTGATTACGTACAAAAAGAAAAAATACGTGTCCAATATATTTTAATAATCTACATGACGAACAAAAAAACATTTTTAGTCATCATCCCTATTCAGTTTTAGAATTCCTGGGTAACTTTTTAGGTGCTTGCGTGTCTTTCACTTTTTCAGCTTTCTTAAAAACTCACTTCTGTAGCTTCCTAAAATGAAAAAAGGACATTGTTATTGAGTTTTTATTTCAGGAATTTCTCTGTCTAAAGTCTGGATTTGTGCCCGGTAGATGGCAATAGGCTCGTAACCTATTATGACATGGGATTTAAGACATAACTGGCAAAATTGGGTGTACTATAGGCACTGTGGAGGATCTAACTCCACAGGGGGAATAGCTAAATAGAAATAACAGATGGAGACGCAGAAAAGTATATAAGTTGAAACTACAATATTCGGAGGGAATCGAGCACTTCTTAAACTACACAGCCTAGCTCAAGCCAAACTGCGGCCTGAAACAAAAAACACGAACTACCTTTTTGATTTATTTAAAAAAGGTAGTTCTATACCGGCGTGAGTGATAAAATGTCAGCCAGTACAATATAAGGTTGTCCATTGCATGGAACCTTCACAGTACCTACACCTCTGCCTAACCCTTTGGGAATTACAAGCGTGATGTTATGTTATGAACGCCTAAATTGCCGCAGTCTCCAAATCTTCGTCTTTTTTATATACTACCCGAAAGAAAAATTACTCCATCATCACGTAAACGAATCTACTCACTACCTACATTATAAGTAATACCAGCAATTATTGTCCCTAAATGCTTCTTCTCATACAGAGAACGCATAAGCATTGATCACCACGCCTGCTTAAGACGGGTTAGCGATTTCAGACTTATATAAATGATGAGTCCAGGCTTCCTCACGACGTTTTCCGTCACCGAAGTCAGCAATGTCTAAGACAAAATTTGACAGTAAATCGAAAAAAATACATTTGTACTTGACTGGATTTGAACTTTTGGACCCACAACCTCGCATTACATGCAGTAGATAAATTTACAACATCAATTTTTCCACATTTTGGACCCTTAAGTAAGTCCTGGTCACAGCAGTCTTCCACTTGGGCGAGCATCGAGCCGGTGCGTGCGCAGATCTCCGTTCATGTAGAAAACTATTCAGCGCACTGGTCCACATGTTCATCGTGCCACATAGGTATACTCATCCCAAGTTTTCTTTTAGGTATATCTTTTATAGAATTTAATAATATTTGTAACTAGTGAACCGACTTTGTTTCGCACGGGTGCCATCTTCTAATCTAAATACTTATGTGGCGACATCGCAAAATTTTGAGATTTCTATGCTATATCATCCGTCTAGCCTTTTTGGTAAGACTGGTTGTCACACTTTCGGGTTTCTGACGACCCGTAACGACTGTCAAAGATCCACGAATGACAGCCGGGAGCAACGGCTTAACGTACTTTCCGAGGCACGAGGCATCGTTACATACCAAGATACCTCATCTTGGTATGTAACGATGGTCACCCTTCCACGGACCAACCTCGGCAAGCTTTGCTTAACCTGATCGATCGACCCGTGCGGCTGTAATTACTTAGCCACAATCCCCTAGCATTAAAGTAATACATTAATATTTAACATTTCTTTGCTATATCTATGTTAAATATTAATGTATTATTTTAATTCTCTGAAAGATAGTGTAAACCGCATAAAAATCCATTGTGTAGTTTAGAAGAACTATGCAGTCACTAGACATGAAAAGCGACTTTGTTTTATGCTATATAGGTACATATACATATATACAGTACATTTTTTAAGCAATGCGCAAATTTTCGCAGGGTGTTCTACTCATGAATATGAACAATTTTCACTATGGGACAAACCCTGAAATCACGAAAATAATCTGCTGTTTCATATAAAAGTTACCTACTTACTCGACCAAAATGATTTCAGGGTTAGTCCCATAGTGAAAGTTGTTCATATTCATGAGTAGAACACCCTGTGAAAATTAGCGCACTGCTTAAAAAATTGTCTTGTATACTTGTTGACTTTTTTTACCGTCTTGAAAAAAATAGGGTATAATAGGTGAACGGAGTAGAAGCCTATGACATACCTAGTTTTTTGTTTTTTTTTTAAAAAAAAAATAATAATATCGAAATTCAAAACATACGCACTACGCACCCTGCGTAGTGCATATGATTTGAATTTCGATATGTTTAACGGTTTTATTGTTCTACTTTACTTCAAATGTGTAGTGTTTATTCATAGAGCAATTACAGTCTAAACAAAAAACTAGGCATTCCATAGGCTTCTACTCCGTTCACCTATTTTACCCTATTTTTTTCAAGATAGTAAAAAACATCATCAAGTATATTGATACTAGCTGACCCGACTAACCTTGTCCTGTCATAATTTCAGTAATATATACAAAATTCCCTTTCAGTTTTCCCGAATTTTCCAATTTTCCCGGCAACTTTTCAAACATTTTCTTTAGATACAAACCTTGTCCTGACAATTACAAACACAACAAAAAAAGAATTATCCAATTTGGTGCAGTCGTTCGGAAGTTATGCGCGTACATACATTTCGGCGATTTATTTTTATATATACAGGGTTATTTGTAAAACACCAGCAACCTCTTAAGGGGTCATTGTACTCATCATTATGACCAACTTTTACTAAGGGACCAAACCTAAAATCGTAAAAAAAATCAGCTGTTCAGTACATAATTCGTCAAAATGTACTGAACAGCGGATTTTTTTTTGTGATTTCAGGTTTGGTCCCATAGTAAAAGTTGTTCATAATGATGCGTACAATAACCCCTTAAGAGGTAGCTGGTGTTTTACAAATAACTCTGTATAGATATAAGATAAAGTAGGTACAACCTTCGTAACATCAACAGTCTAGAATTTCTTTGATTTACAATTTGCACAGAAGATTAATTTAATTAAATACGAGTAGAACTTAACGGTAATTATAGTATAGTTCCCTCAAAACAATAAACGTTACGATAACACAAAGCACGTTTAAGAATGAACATAATTATCAAGTATGAAAGTATCTATCCCAAATCCAGCTTGTATTAGAAATAATAATGTTAGCAGTGGAGGAACAGAGCTTACATTAGAATAAATGACTACTGGTAATTTGGTCCTACTTTGCTCCTCTACGTGTAATTATGCTCCTGTTCTGTAAAATGTTTTCGCCTATTCTACGTTAAAAATTTTGCAACAATTAATTAAATTATGAACGCATCCGTTTTTGTCCATTTTTTCGTTTTTACCCATATCTCACCAATTTATATAATCCAAAATAGCAAAACATATTATAACTGGAGCAGAGTTTGAATTAGGAAAGCATTAATTTGCTCCAACAGCTTTAACAATGGAGATTACATAGAAACTATATCTAGTAGCAAAGATACCCAACACCATGGGTAATTTTGCTCAGTATTATTTGTCAAAAATAAATTCATAATATACTTCATAATATCTATTTCCCTATATAAATACTTATCAAATAAGCTATATATCCATAAAATAATACATTAAGTAAATTGTATAGTTGATTTTCTAAAAATAATCATAATTTTCAACATTTGGAGCAAATATTGGAGCAAAGTAGGACCAAATTACGGACTGTACCGAGATGACGACTAATAGAGAAATATGGAAAAAAGAAATGTTGCGCCAACCCCAAATAATTTGGGATAAGGTCAGAAGAATGATGATTAGAATACAACAATGAATAACAGGAATCCACAAATAACAGGCAGAGAGTGAAAATTAAGACTCCTAGAAGGTAGAATAGGTGAAATCATATTATCATGTGCGTGTTTGCAGTTCCGGGCATTTGGATCGCAAAAAGACAAAACACAACCGAATGATATTGCAAAGATATAAAAATATTAACAAAGTGTTATTGTTAAAAAACCAAGATCTTTGAAATTGTAATTGAATTTTGGCAGCGTTAAAATCCATTCGTTGTGACTAGTTTTTTCGAAAAATCTTAATGATTAGGTAGTCTAGACTAGAATATAAATGTCTGGAGAGACATGAGAGAATGTGCAAGATCGAAAAGCAGCTAGTTACATCTTCATGCTAAAGTTCCAACAAGTTAATACTCTATAGGTATTTTTATTGCATTCCACATGTAGGTATTCTTAGGTGGTAAACTTATAATTAGATCATGTGGACCCGGTCGGGCACAGCAAAATAAGTGAGTTTGGAGAGAGGAAGCACTTGTTAATTATCTAATATTACTTAAAACTATATTATAATAATGATGTAAGTAGGTATTTTCTGAGATAAACTACAATTATATAAACAGAATCTGTTGAGAGATGTGTGTGTTGTACTCGTATGTAGTTATGACTTTATAAGCCTATCAGTTAGATATTCGCTTCCGAGTAGTAAGCGATTTAGCGATTTAGCAAAAAATGTCTAAGTTTTTTTTTTAAATATGTTAATTGTTTAACATATGTTATATAATATGTTAGTTATAGCCGTAACAGTTAAACAAAATTATTTCAATACTTTTAACACATTCTGATTTATTAAATTACGTGGCAAATATAAACAAGTCGGACGAAGTAGCGCCGCACGCAATGTCCTTTCGCCTTTTCTCTTGAGTCAAAGAAATGTGTGTACGACTGTGGCATACACAATGTGCATGTGGAGCGAAACTAAAGCTGAAGAACTTGATTTTATCTTCGCCTAGAATAAACTTTATATTGTAAGTGATACTGTCCATATTTACTTACCAACTTCTCCCAATGTTAGGACTGTTTGTTGCTCAGTGTAAGCCAAAAGCCAACCGGCGCACCGCAACATAACGTCATCACATCAGTCTCTCTTTGGACCGCGTGGAGGAAGGACGCATTTATCCGCGTCGCTTCTAAACTATATTATCAGAAAAACAAACGTTAATAGTTTAATCCATTATTTGTTGAACATCGGTGTAAACTATACGAGCATTTGTGTAATTAAACCGTGTAACTCCGTCATCAGTGTGTGTTTCTATATTTTTGTCGCGAGGATTTCGTTTTTATATGTAAGTATATTGATTTTTTCTCCTGTTAGGTGACAGGATACTTATTCCTTCACTCAACAACATTTTTGTTGTTCTGATCGATACGGATTTTAAGTAATATAAGCCTGCTTCCTTTGATTCGTTCAATTAAAAGTTGATAGTTTGCCGAGAAAGCACGTTGCGGGTACGATTCCGTTACTTATGTGTTCTTTTGAACTTGTCTGACTACTATATTCAGTCAGCCATTTCTTGTGTGTAGTATCAACTGAGTGAGAGTACTAATTTCTAAATTTTATGAATATTTAAATGTGTTACAATCGAGTTTCGTTCGCCAGTTGGTTTATATCCGACATCGACGTGATTAATAGCTGCTGTGTTTACGTTATAAAGATCATCGGTACGAGGTACGACCAGTGACTAACATGCGGTTACAAGCTGTGGTCTATTTACTTATAGGTAGTAGGTATAAAGGAATATCAATTACGGAACTTTGTATCCGAGGGCTAGTTCTTGTGATTGGTATGTAAAAAGAATTATACATTTTGATTGCAGGGTGTCGCAAGGGTCCGATTTCGGCCCCTGTGGGACACTTCTTCAATTATGTTTTTTACTTAAGTATTTTGCTTGAGTAAATATAATGGTATAAGTACATCAGACGATCTCCTTGTTTACCGGCTTGCCGTATAGCTATTTTAACTTTCTTGAATCATTGAATTTAGGTATTACCACCTTTGTTTAAATAAAATATATGACACAAATAAGAGTTTTGGCACATTTATAGCAAAATTCCAATCAACTCAAATATTTCTTAACTTTCATTTTTTTTAAGTCCGATGTCAATCCAAAGAAGTCAAAACATCTAAGTTACGAATACGATAATGGTCGTATTAATTCGTAACTTAACCGCAGTGATGACCACATCTCTACGAACTCTGGAACACACTGGCCATTCAAAAGAATGATCCTAACCCTTTTAATGAACATAATATATTCAGTACATGAATAGACGAAGATACGGTGAACTCAAGCAACGGTACAGGAACAAAATTAACAAGACAACGTGGTAACGAAATGGAAGACGGAAACGGTACTATATACAATTATTATGCTAAGTAGACGCGTGCAAAATATCGTACTGACACTTCCTAGACCAGCTACATTTGTTATAGAACATGATAAATTGAAACCTTTTGACACTTTAAATGTAAATATGAAGTTAATGTTGCAGCAATTTGTTAAGAGATTAATAAGAGTGTGGAGGTCCTGTGCCGTAAGAGATTGCACATGCTTACAAGTGCTCTTATTTTTAAGGCCCACTAAGAATCAGGAATTTATACCAAACCTATCAATTCTACAGAAGGATTTCAGAAAAAAATAGCTCAAGAAACTGTGGCAGCGCGCACATCTTGCGCGCGCCTACTTTCCTCCGGGCTAATTGATTTTGTATAGCAAAATCCAAAGAGCCAGTTGCCTACCCAGTTAGGAGTGACATTGTTATAACTTGCAACGTTGCTGCTGTTTACATTCATAAGCAGGAGATGTACATCCCTTGCTATATTGTCTGTACCCGTGGGTGCATTGTTTTGGTGATACAATTCAGTTAGAATGTTAGTGCAAACACATAACAAGGTGGAAATAATGTACTTAGATGTTAAATGTCTTCATTCCATTGATATACATCTATATCAATGCTTCGTTACCAAACATTGAGAAATCTACTGCCATGTTAAAAGAAAATACCTCGGGCGGGAATCGGGATGAATAAGATTTCTGTATAGCCTTGGTTGATTTGACTTGAGCTACTCAAGTATTATTGGGAACCAACATGTTTTTTGTAAGTGTGTCTATGTTATAATAATAAATACCTAATAGAAGAAAGATATTAACAAGTAAAAGGTAAAACAGTACAACTTAAATTGAGGTATCTTGGAATCATATAAAACGACTCATCAGTGTGTTGTTTTCCCAATTGTTTAAGTTTCCCTGTAAAACAACAACCCGAATCATGAAGTAATGTAAATGAGACGTTAGTCATAGTCACGACTACAGTTTTTACACAAGCTCCTCGTCTAAACATATCCAATTCAAGTCAAGTTAATGACTCACGTACAAAGTGATATTACGAAACCTAATTTAAGCGTTAAAAACATTACTATACATCCTCTTTTGTTATGCAAACCGATTCAACATTTTGCCGATTAAGTAGAATAGTTCAATGTGACTACAATGTTCGTGTCATGCTTATTTCCATTTGCTTATAAATGTCAATTGTTTTTGCTGTTATTTTCCTCTGTGTCTGACAGGTATTGCATTATCTAAGAATTCTCTGTAAGTTCAAGTGTCCGGACTATCTGCTTTGTGTGAAGCATCGAAAAGTCAAATCATCCTGATTTCCTGAGTCGAGTTTGACCTGTCTTTTGTCAAACCAAAGTCCTCGTTAACTGTGACAAGCATTCATGATAATGACTGATGACTTGATGAGATGACACATCAAAGAATTCAATATTTCGTTGAACTTTTATCGCCTTGCGTTCGTGCCTACATACATTTATGTATTTGTCCTACAATCTTCTAGCTCACACAATAAAACTCGCACAAATCGCTAATCACCAATCATGATTAATTTACAAGCTCCAAATCCATTTCAATGCATCTGAACTGAATGTTGCTAAGTTCTCATGCATAAAATGGCAGTTTTACGTTTACAAGACGTTTACGATCCCAGCAATGATACAATGGTATATTATAAAATTAGTGCACGCATAAGGTTCACTAACAATGGAAGAGTATGTGTGACGTGTTGGCCTGCACTATTGTTAAGAGTTACAGACTCGCTGGCATTGACGTTAATTCTGAATTTCGATAGAAAATTAACCTTAAGACATAGGTGACAAGGTGTAATAACAAAATCAAGAGCAATGTCTTTTTGTGTCTGCCAGACCCTCTGTCGATTTTAACGTCGATTTTTATGTCAATGTCTACTAAGTTATTATCGATTAATAATTTCGCTCAGCACCTTTTTAATATCCACCAACTTTTTTGTTGCAAACTAGATCTCTGAAAGTTTATTCGCAACTGTATAAAGGAAGATTTTCGTCACTAAAATTGTGAAGTGATCCAAAAAGTTTATCTTTAAAACGAAAACTAAGCTTATTGAGAAACTCAGCGACCAGACACGCCAGTTAAGCAATTCTTATAATCGTTTTACATAAAAAAGAACGTGCATTATTAGTCTTTATTGCAACGTTTACAAAACTGTTTGTTTTGTCCATGAGACGTTCTCTACTGAAATCTCTCTATTGATAAACGTTGTGACAAAACCAGGTCTTGGTGACCCAGACAGACTCAACAAGACATGAAATTCTCAGTCTCATGCACTTCTAAATGAATTGAGGACTTGCCGTAACATAGTTGCCGTTCATTGATTATTTTCTTTTAATATGTATTATGTTTGACGATGTTTGTTTACTTTGGATTTGATTTTGGAACAATTATATTGTTTGCATATACAGCAAAAGACATTAAATTAAAATATCGTCTCCCCTGTCACTGTGTTTCTTTAGACTCTTGTCTGTTTAAACTGACGCATGCTATGCAATATTAACAGCGGCCAAAGAATGAGCATGATATCCAATTTCGTAACAATGTTTATATTAGCCTGAGTACTTCGCTTTCAAAGCTATCTCGGTCATACTATAATAAACTATCTTAGGTACTACATATCCTGGACTGTAGCCAGCCATTGCACTCTGAACAATAGTAACTATTTCTTTTGCGAGCTATTATATTGTAGGCAACAGGGGTGCCACCCCACAGTTTCAAAATTAATTCTGGCCACAGAGCACGGAATCACCGTGCTGTCTGTAGACGGCGCTATTATCTTTCCAACCATTTATTTTACTTTAGCATCCATGAAGTATTGCATTCTTTTGTCTATATAAAAAATTAAATAAATAAAAATATTTTGTTGGTCTAACATTATCTTAACACTATGTTAGTAATGAGGTACTTAATCATCAATTAATGTAGGTACCTATTTAAGTACTATCACTGAAAAACATAATAAATCCTTGAAAATAAATTAAAATTAAATTGAAATAAATAATTTAAAATAAACTAAATATAAAAATAAAATGGAAATAAATAATTTAAAATAAATTGATATTAATTGAAAATAAACTAAAACTAAAATAAACTTGAAATAAATTATTAAATTAAAATACAAATTATCAGGTAACAGGCAGCCTGATAAGCCTTTCCACAGCTTCCGAAACTGGTCTATGACATAAATATATTATGGCAAAAGTAAAATAAATGGTAAGAAAGAGTAAACTTACTAATAAAATTCATGGCGCCTAAAGTGCATTGAGCCCGCAACTTCTGTCATCTTCGCCATTCAAAGCCATCAGTTTCTAGTCCTTGCGCATTTATTTTACCTTGAGTTTTGATTCACTGTCAAAATAACAGTGATCTTAATTAGGGATACAATAAAGTTGCTCTACCACTGACAAGTCCGATCTGTCAAAATCACAATGATCTTTATTCTTGTTACAATAACTTTGATGTTTGCTTGCTTCTATCAGAGGTAAAATAACTGTGTAAGGAATTTATACGTCACTAGCTTTTGCCTGTGACTTCGTCCGCGTGAAATTTCTTGTAATCCCGACCGACCCCGTCCGATCGCATCGCCTGTCCACGCGATTACTTCATTTTCGCTTAGCGTTCTTCTTTTTGCTCAGCTCCTAAGAGTCCAAGTGTGATGTTAAATACCTCATAACTTTCCACAAGAATTGGGCTAACAAATGCAAAAAAGGTTTTTTAAATCCGACTGGCAGTTCTAGAGATTAGCGTGTTCTAACAAACAAATTCTTCAGCTTTATTATATTAGTATTTGTACGAGCCAATATCGCTCGTACAGCATTTTTACTTTATACCTAAGTTTTATAACCTACTTTAGTCGTAACTTAACAACACAGCGTATCGTACGTCACACGTGATTGTGAAACGTAAATATAAGTGCGATTCAATTAAACACCTTTTAACTAATATCGGTGGTTTTTGGCATTACTGTCAACATACTTTTACTACAATCTACAATCGAGAATACTGCGTTGCGGCTAAACCGGCAGAAATCCCCAACATCTTTTTGGTCCTTCGAGCCGGATTTTGAGGATCCACGGTTTTCATTGTTGTTAATTGATCTCGTAGCTGAGTCATAGATTGGAAAGATTCTTCATACAAGTATTAATTGAGCCGTATTATTTCAGTAGCATCTGGTTATACTGGAAGCCGACCCTAACATAGTTGGGAAAAGGCTAGGTAGATGAGATGATGAGTTTTGTACGGAAAGTGTTGACAGTGGGGCCTCTAGCAGCGAGGCTTCTCCGTGATCTGTGATTCTTTCCCTTTCTATCCCCTAATGCAGTGACCGCAAATGGCGGCAACGCAAGATTCTCATTTGCAATATTACTGTCATCCACCTTGTTTTATTGAGAAATCACAGTTGGCGTAATACTCAGCGAAAGTCTGACTTTTATGGTTTCTGCAAGACTTGCAAATGACCAGGGACTGTGTGATTTATGAGAGGTTTCAGTAATAATCTGGTGTATTCAAAGCTGAATGACGCCATTATTTCGCTTACAGTTTGAATGCTTGGCTTGATATTAAACGGCGCCTCGTTTCAGAGTTTGGTAAAAAGCCAAAGAGCAGATAATTTGGCTAGTATTCTAGACCTCATAAATAATTTTATTTGAAATGCCAGTAATGGGTCTACGATGCATGTTTTAAAGTGCTTCTACTATCTAAAGTTATAACTAACTAGCACTTTGTCATGAAACCTAAAGTTACTTTTTATAGGATTTTGATCATTAAGACATTCATTAAGTTATACAGGGTTATTGGTAATATGTCGGGGCATGTAGGAGAGGTCATTGGAACCAATAAATGACCCTGTGTTACCATATGCAAATGTAGTAGTAATTTGACATCTCATTTTTTTTGTTTTTGTGATTCTACAACTTTGAATATTAATAAAAAAAATGCATGAAGTATTTTTTTATTATTATATGCTTGCTCATACTTCATTAGATAATAATCAACCATAAAATAACAATATCTTTAACAGTTTTAAAATCAGAGCTACAAATCGTTACAATTTTCATTATTTTGAGGAGGTTCTTAACCGATTCCAAAAAGGAGGAGGCTCTCAATTCGACTGATTTTTTTTTTGTATGTTTGTTACGCGATTACTTACAAGACGAATGGACCGACTTGGAAAATTCTTTTTTTGTTTGAAATACTTCCGTGGTGGCAAAAAACGAAAAAAATACAAAACCGAAGACACCGACTACCGAAATTAAAGTTATTTTACACTTTGTAGTGTTTTGTTTTGGAAGTCGGTTTTATTTTCTTGCTAAAAAGTTTTATGACTAAAATGGTCGATTTCCGCCAAAAAAAATGGTTGACATTTGCATAGGAGTTACAAAGGGTCATTTGCACCTCTCCTACATCCCCTTAATGGACTGCCGACATATTACCAATAGTCCTGTATACAGGGTTATTGATATAACACCAGCAACCTCTTAAGGTGTCATTGTACTCATCATTATGAACAACTTTTACTATGGGACCAAACCTGAAATCGCGAAAAAATCAGCTGTTCAATACATTTTCACGAATTATGCGAACATAAATGTACTGAACAGCTGATTTTTTTTTTCGCGATTTCAGGTTTGGTCCCATAGTAAAAGTTGTTTATAATGATGAGTACAACGACCCCTTAAGAGGTTGCTGGTGTTTTACCAATAACCCTGTATATGAAGTTACACTCGTTGGATTTCTATCGTTCACAATACTATTGTGATGAATTGTGTATGGATAGGTATGACTTGTTCTGGTTGCCCATTCCAACTTAATAAGATAATGATTGTCTCAGGAACTGTTCTGTGGGAACGAGCGTCAAATGTCAGCGTTATATTTGTTATTTCCTTATTAACTACTGCATTATCGGCTAGTTCAAGTATCAACGTTACAATAGAACACAAGTGTGCTATTGTATCTACGTCTTTGTTTTGTATTTCTATGTTTATTACTTACTATTTCCTATTTTAAAGTAACAAATGTCTAGCTTCGTGCAATGTTTGCCATTTAGAAATTGTTTCTAAAGCATCGTAATTTTAGCGAGTATCTTCTTTTGCTCATGTCTCACATGTGGTAGATTCTATATTAATTTTAGATACAACAAATCCGCCAGGGTTGCGGGTTGTTCGAAAGAGTTACCGTGGCCCTGACACAGGCAACTGAAGGAACACGGGTGGGTTTTAGTCAGTAGAAGTCTGACACGCGCTCCCGCTCCACCCAGAGTGGGAGAAGTTATTTGATGATTTCCCATCCACAAAAAAAAAGATACAAACAAATGCACCCGGCGAGAGATGGGCAAAGATCGTCACCCACTGGACGCCTCAGGAAGGACATCGCCGTCGAGGTAGACCGCGGCGAAGGTGATTTGACGATCTAATCATGTTTGCGGGGCCAACATGGCCAGAAATCGCACAAAACAGAGAGATTTGGAAGCAAAAACATAGGCTATTCAAAAAAAAAAAAAATACAAACTCTTAGTACCATTCTATTTACTTTCATATTAACTTTTGACGGGCTACCCATTGGACTCATAAAAGTTTTATAACGGAATAGAAGATCTATCGAAATCAGGTTTGTTAGCAAAAACTGGTGTGATACACTTTCATTTAAGTATTTATTTTAGGGGCATAACTCATCGATAGCTCTATAGGATGTGTAGGTACGAATCTTTAAAATTTTATGAACTGATGACAAGTTATAGCACACGGGAGCATATACTTTGTTTTGCAAAATAAAATTGAAATCGGCCGTTTATAAGTTGACAAAAAAATTAGGATAACTGTTCAAGAAAATCACTTCAATGAGAGAGCCGAAATAAAGCATTGAATACAAGAGCCAATTAAATTAGTTAAAAAATGCATCAAAAACCTGACTCCAAAATTAAATCATCAAAATGTTTTAATATAATATTAGGTTGGGGAAAAAATCTTTTCGCATTATAGTATGTATGAACTTGTAATAAAATCTCTTTGGCTACTATAAATACTATTTGTATCTGGCTGGTTTTGGTATCATTGAAAGTTTAAATTTTAAAGAACATAATTCTAAATTCAAATTAGGAAAATGTGTGATTTTCATTTGTTTTTCGTACCGTCAAGATGAGTGAATTTAATGATGAAATTCGATACATTTTAAAATTTTACTACAAAAAAGGTAAAAATGCAACGTAAGCCGCGAAAAAAATTTGCGATGTTTATGGACCTAGTGTAGTGTCTGTGAGAGTAGCACAAATTTGGTTTAAGCGTTTTCAATCCGGAAATTTTGATGTCAAAGATGCACGTCGCTCTGGTCGCCCTATTACGGATAAAATGGATGCCATTTTTGAAAAAGTGGAGCAAGATCGGCATATCAGTAGTTACGACGTAGCTGAAGAACTGGAAATTGACCACAAAACAGTTTTGGCGCATTTGAAAAAAACTGGGTACACAAAAAAGCTCGACATTTGGGTACCTCACGAGCTCACTGAAAGAAACCTAATGAGCCGTGTACTCATTTGTGATTCTTTATTACGACGTAATGAGACCGAACCATTTTTGAAGAAGCTGATAACTGGTGATGAGAAGTGGATCACGTATGACAAGAACGTGCGAAAAAGGTCGTGGTCAAAGGCCGGTCAGGCTTCACAGACTGTGGCGAAACCCGGGTTAACTCGCAACAAGGTGATGCCGTGTGTGTGGTGGGATTGGAAGGGCATTATTCATTATGAGCTGTTACCACCAGGCAGGACCATCGATTCTGAACTGTACTGCGAACAACTGATGAGATTAAAGCAAGAAGTTGAGAGAAAGCGGCCGGAATTAATCAACAGAAGGGGTGTGGTTTTTCATCATGATAACGCTAGACCTCACACATCTTTAGCCACTCAGCAAAAATTAAGACAGTTTGGCTGGGAGGTGTTAATGCATCCGCCGTATAGTCCTGACCTTGCACCTTCAGATTTCCACCTGTTTCGGTCTCTTCAGAATTCTTTAGGCAGTGTCAGGTTAACATCACGAGAGGACTTCCAAAACCACTTGTCGCGGTATTTTGACCAGAAGTCCCAAAATTTCTATAGCAATGGGATCATGTCCCTACCTACAAGATGGCAAAAAGTTATCGAACAAAATGGTACCTACATACTTTAGTTAAATGTAAATAAACTATATTAAAAAAAATGTTTTGAATTTTCTTAAAAAATGCGAAGAAACTTTTTCCCCAACCTATTATATTTTGATTGACACATTGCGTCTGCGGAGTTTCGCTAGCTAATTTAATTTGATCCTGTAGGTATATCTCAATTAAATAGAGGAGTAGATAGTGCTGAGAAAGAAAACAATGAAAAATGTGTTAAAGATAAAGATAATCTTATTTTGCAGTTTAGTTACCATTCCATTATTTAAAACAAGCCGTATTACAAATAGTGCAATAACATTAGGCAATAACTAAACAGTATTTATTACCGTTACATATTATTCCTGTAGCCTACATTATTCTCATTTCAAAACCATAAAAGAAAACACGCCAATGGAGTTACAATTTTAGTCAAAGACAAGTCGCAATGAAAACTACTAGAATGTTCCCTGAGTATGCGGGAGGCGGTTGCCATGGTAACCGGGGGTGAGCTATTTCCATCCGTCCTCCTTTGATCTTACAATGCAAGCAAGCATTCCTCACGAACGTTTCGACATGTTACACCTATCTGGAGATCAGGTCACGACGCGGCGACGGTAAGCCGAATTCTTTTACCGTAAGATTTGGTATGTTGAGCCTGTTTTGGCAAGGACGTTTTTTTATCTCTTCTAGTGAACGTTTAAAGGACTAACTACACTTATTCAGCTCAATTCAGCTTTTGTCCATAGAAAAAAAAATCAGTTTTGTATGGAACGACGCGGAAAGCTGAACGCATCTCCGTATTCTCTATACAAAACTCGTGTTTTTTTTCTAAGCTGAATAGTTATAGTTAGTCCCTTACTTTGTGCTGTAAACTTCTGTACGGACATTATAAACTAAACTGGAAGACCCACTTGCACCAAAAATGATGAATATACGTTTAACACTAAACAAATTTAAAACATCGTTTGGTTTCTGCAAAAGTTACAAAGACAGAGTGATGTTTTAAATGTGTTACATAGCGCTAAACGTATTTAGTGATTAATGGTGTAAGTGGGCCTAAACGTATTTAAACTGGACTTAGCTGCATCAATATTAAAAAGTAAGTAAGTTCTTAATTGCCTTTTGTGAGTAGAACATAATTATCAGCAATCAGACTTAGGCCTAGCCCGCACTGCAGCGATAAAAATCGCGCAAAATATTATATTATAATATTTTATTATTTAATTACTGCGATAAATATTTCGCGCGATATTTTATCGGTATCTACAGTTCTACACGCATAGGCGATTTAAAATTCGCACTCGTTGCAATGCTGAATATAATAAAAATCGCTCGAATAAAATTCGCAGTGCCCGCTAGGCCTTAAGGAACAGATCATTTAATATAGTCTGTTCATCTACATTTTCCAGTTAATTTTATTCTAAATTTAGACAAAATTAGTAGGTAGGCTAACTAGCCGGTTCAGCCTGTCTAATGTGTAAACTAGGTATTACTAATTCATTTTGCATATCGAGTTATTTCATCATCAAGACATTTTTCTCCAATTTCTCCCTAACATCTAGGCTAGGCAGTATTTAAATTCTTAGTAATGGTTTTACATGACTTCTTATGCTTTGTAATCAAATATTTTATTCTTTATAGAAATTAATACGATGACTGTAAATGTTATTATTAATTACACAAGAAAATACTAAAATGCATTACTTACAAAAAGTTTCACCAATAAAACTGCTAACGTTCGCGCCATGATATCCGTTCTAAATACAAACGGTAAGCTGCGTTCACGTTAGTTCACACGCATTGGCTTCATTCATAATTTACGAATCATTGTGTGGTTGTATGTCCCACGGTCTGAACAAATCTTAAACGTAAGACTTGCTAGACTTGTTTAGATGCTCTACTGAGGTATTTGCACTAAATCTTTATTTACCTATGTGTAGGTCGTAATTTATGAGAGTAGTGGGTCAGGACAAAGTTGTTAGCGTAGTATGTCCCATAAAGATTATAATTAGCATTACGTATTCTAGAAGATTTATGCTTTTTCTTCATTTAAGACAAACCAAAAATCTGTTTAAGTATCTAATTTTAAGTTTCTCTCAACAAGTCTTGGTAGTCTCCCAGTTTATCTGTATTGTTAAACAATACAAGAAGTAGCCCCTCATTCTCTGACTATCTAAAAATTACCAACAACATTTTTAATATCGGACTAGGCCACATTCTTCACCCAAAAAAGATACTGCAGAAAGCAGAAGCATTTTACAACAGGAAATTGACTGAACACTGCGTGGCGGAACAGGAAAAATATCAAAGCAATTTGCTACACAACGACCAGAGCCAGGGCAGCTCCATCCGTAAATAAATTAATAACATAATAACACAGAACTATTACGCTGTGACTGCATGGCTGTTTAGTGTTTAAGCACATAATCTGTGGCACGCCGAGAACAAACAATGCGTCGAGTCATAGACTTTAGGACCATAGATAACGTATTGTTTTTACGATGCACGTCGTGAAGACGCGGGGCTATGTCAAGTAGATTTTGTTGTAGAAGGTACCGCGTATCTTGCTTGATTGATGATGGTAGGAGAATGTTGGAATAGGGCTAGGTATTTTCTTTTACCCTTTGTTAGTTGCAATCATCCATCCTTCTGACGACAATACTGGTAATTACCAACACTATCATTAGGAGACCGAAATGTTGCCAACTATACAGGCAAAGACAGGCCTGTATAGTTCGCGTTTCGTACTAAGCGAGCTAAACAATAATAGTACTGTCAAGACGCCATTTTGTTCCGCAATACTCGCACTTATGAGCAGTAACACAAAGCACAGACGCCAGCACATCAAGCTACCCGAAACTGTCAAATTTTCCCAATCAACCTCGAACCTAATGCTTTAGCGATAAAGCTAAAAATCTTTTAAAGTTTGACAGATTGTAGTAGCTTGATGTGCTGGCGTCTGTACTACCTAACTAATGTGGGCACTTCTCTCGGGGAACTGCCTAGCAAAACCTAAAAACTTTTATAAATAGATAACATAAATTCTATTTAACTGACGCCTGTTTTCCCCGAATACTCGTAGTTAGGCAGAGGCATAATATACCTAAATTTTATTGATTGATTAGTATTGAGTACTAATCAGTCTGCCTAGCCTTTTCCCAACTATGTTGGGGTCGGCTTCCAGTCTAACCGGATGCAGCTGAATACCATTCATTTAAGTACATGGAGCGACTGCCTATCTGATCTCTACAACCCAGTTATTTGGTAATAAAATACCACTTGGTAAGACTGGTTGTCAGACTTTCGGGCTTCTGACGACCCGTAACAACTGTCAAAGATCCTCGAATAGCAGCCTGGTCCAACGGATTAACGTGCTTTCTGAGGCACGGAGGAGTCTCGCTCGGTATGTAAAATGGCCACTCGTCGACGGACCAACCCCGGCAAGCGTAGCTTAACCTGTTGGATCTATCCGTGCCGCTGTTATTACTTAGCTACGAGCTCCTCTTATTTCTTAAGCACATTAAAAAATTAAGTAAAACTAGTTTTGCTCTCCTCGAAAATCGTTCTGAAATGTCGTTGTATCTTTTATCACAGAAAAAATATCGAATTATTTTCTCGATTTAAGTATAATTCGTACAGTTACATTATTAACGACTATTACGTCTTATTGTACTCGATTACACAATCAAAATTAATTGTTCCAAATCTGATGTTTATAATTACGTACGTACCTTATGTACCAACATAATTGACCTGGTTTATTTTAACAATTTTATAATAACAACAACGAGAAGGAATACTCTATGAGGAAACTTGCGTGTTATTTTATATTATTCACAAACTATAATTAAACGTGTGAATGCACCATGTCTGGTATCGCCTTGCTACATATAAGTGCAATATGAAAACATTATTCTATGATCCGATAGATTATTTAGAGTTTAATCAAATAACTACGTATTATGATGTAATATCATATAACCTACTACCTACCTGACAATCACCCCATCCGTAACATTAAAAAAAAATAACATTACTGGCTAATAATAAATATTCTACTCTTTTCTGACTGATGGCTGGTTTCACAGGTCCTCCACAAATAAAGTATAAGTACCTATAGTAGTCGCGTTTTAGCGTGGCAATAACGGTTATTGCCCTTTCCCTAATATCCTTCCTTAGGAACGCAAACAATAAACTTTGTATGGTTTTTGTTATAGGAATATATTGTTGGAGATTAATCAATCTGCCAAGCCTTTTCTCAACTATGTTGGGGTCGGCATTAAATGGAGCGACTTATCTGACCTTTACAACCCAGAAACTCGGCAATACGATACCCCTTGGTAAGATTGGTTGTCAGACTTTCGGGCATCCGATGACCCGTAACGACTACCAAAGATCCATGAATGACAGCCGGGACCAATGGCTTAACATGCTTTCAGAGGCGCGGTGGAGTCTCGGTACCTATGTAAAGGTCCACCCGACCATCAACCACCTCGGACCCATCCAAGGACCAACCCCGGCAAGCCTTACTTGCCCTGATGGTAGACCCCTGTGGCTGATATTACTATTACTATCCACGAGCTCCTTGATGGTCTACCTACATATCGTACTGTCGCCCTAACATTTGTCGAGTATTTGTTTGACGCAACTATGATGCGGAGTCTATAAAATGTAGGTGGGTCAATGACCGCTATGGCTATGCTACCTTACTTACCCTGATGGGTAGACCCTTGTGGCTCATATTACTTAGCCACGAGCCCCTTGAGCTGATGTGCTGTCGAACCACTGATGGTCTACCTATATATCGTACTGTCGCCCTAACATTTGTCGAGTATTTGTTTAACGCAACTATGATGCGGAGTCTAGAAAATGTAGGTGGGTCAATGACCGCTATAGCTATGCTAAAACGCTACAACTACAACTATGATTTGTCTCCGAAACATGCTCTGAGCATCATCATCATCAGCCTATAGCAAACTACTGCTGAGTTGCTTAATTTGGCCAATTACAGCATACGAGTTCTAATTCTAAATAAGAGCAACTATGCTATACACAACAAGATCCGGAAAAGGAAATTCAAGCTCATTTGACGTCTTAAAATTTGAAAAAAAAAAAAGGCAATTGGCAAGCCACGACTTTACAGAAGATTAACACACATAATGACGTGTACCTACCGGCCTAATATTTTGTAGCAATAACTGGTTGTTGACCTTATATTTTTTGTCTATAACCACAGATTCTATAACTAAAAGTCCTGATCTCATCACATGACGCAAGTAAGGCAAACGCAATTAAATAGCGATCACTCTTGGCCAGTCATAGAAAAGCTCTATTGTTAAAAGATTACCATCTTAGTTTGCGAAACAATCTATGGAGAACCATAGAGTATATTATGTTTTTATGACAAAGGCTGTCTCTCACACAGCCTATTAAAACCCTATTGTTAGAGCCTCTTTCGTTATGTGGCTCAATCTTTAATTGAGTTGGTTTGTATAACTGCAAAGTAATTCATAAAATAATAAATTATTGATGCAAATTATTATATTCAGATTTGTAACTAACTTCAGAAATCAATTGACAAAAAACATGAAAATGGAATAGTCAAGTGGCAAAATCAGAACAAATAAAATAATAAAATACGAAAGCAAGCGGAAACAACCCCCTTGTTTCCGCTTGCTTTCTTCTGAGTTGGATGCATAGATAATAATAAATATTCAACTACATGTAACCACATTAGTATATTGAAGCTACAACCAGTCTTTTAAAGACAGCCTCGTTTACATATAAAACGCTGCGTTTTCCTGCCGAGTCAGGGTCGATGCCATAATCCATACGATTAAATTGACAATCGATTTAACCACCCGCATATTTAAATTTCGATTGCGTTCTATCGATTTTTTCTTTGTGAGTGTGAGTTTGTTATGTTAAATTCGTATGTTAAATTCTGTTTTATTCTTATGTTCAGTTTATTTAAAATTCTAACGTAGAACGTAGGTATTCACAATTTTATATTAGGTCTAGCTTCTGCCCATGACTTCGTCCGCGTGAAATTACTTGTTCCCCGACCACAGAAATATAAAAAAAAAACATCTTTCTATCTATATACCCAACCCATCCCGTCGCATCGCATCGCCTGCCCGCGGTATTACTTCGTTTTCGCTTAGCATTCATTCTGACTTTTTTTATTTTGCTCGGCTCCTAAGGGTCGTAGCGTGATGATAAATAGCCTATAGCCTTCCACCAGAATTGGCTACCAAATGCAAAAAGAATTTTTCAAATACGACTGGCAGTTCCAGAGATTAGCGCGTTCAAACATACAAACAAAGAAACAATCTCTTCAGCTTTATTATTAGTATACAGGGTTATCGGTAAAACACCAACAACCTCTTAAGGGGTCATTGTACTCATCGTTATGAACAACTTTTACTATGGGACCAAACAAAAATCGAGAAAAAAAATCAGCTGTTCAGTACATTTATGTTAGCATAATTCGTCAAAATGTACTGAACAGCTGATTTTTTTTAGATAGATTGTTGGCGAAGTGAGTGTTAAGGTACAATATAACCAATAGCATTATTTTTGGGCTGCAATAACTGTAGGTGAGTACCTAAACACATTAGGTGAGTGGGGGGAAGATGAAAAACAGGGTAACACAAAAAGTCGTCCATAACGCCAGATACGGAGCAGTTTTTAGTGATGGCAACATTTTTAAGACCACCATCTTGTTACGACACACTTAGCGGTTGTGTGAAAAATGCAAATGTTGGCGAAGTGATTTTTTCACAAATTAATTGAGTGTTGTAATCTTACCCCGTGCCTGTAACTTAACTTACGAGATAGGAACGAAGGTTTTATTGGAATATCTACTCATTATTTTTAATTCTTAGTTCTGTATGTTATATTTAAATAAGGCTATTTTTCATAGTTACATAGACAGGCCAGATGGCGTGGTTGGTTAAGATACCACCTATCATGCCGCTGGTCGTGGGTCCGATTCCCATCCAGGACTAACATTTGTGTACATGAACATGTCTTGTTTGTCCTGAGTCTGGGTGTAATTATCTATATAAGTATGTATTTACAAGAAAAAAAGTAGTGTATGTAGTATATCAGTTATCTGGTTTCCATAGTACAAGCTCTGCTTAGTTTGGGATCAGATGACCGTGTATGAGTAATGTCCCAGGATATATTATTATATTATTGTTTAAGGATTTATTACAATTTTCTATCTTTACCCATCGACATTTTGCGGGGTAAAATTAAAATTTATAAGACTAAAATGAAAGAAAGATGCAAAATTTTGTTATGTAATATCTCTGTATTAGAATAATGTCTAGGTAAAGGACTTTGATTCATAGTGATGTTTTATTGTCAGTATAACCTCAAGCAACTAAAGTGGATAGTTTTAGAATTGGGGTAAAATTGAAATATTTAAAAAATGTTTTATCTTTGTTAATTAAAGGTATTTTGACACTACAGGCAGTTCTGAGGTTTCCGGACACTTCAAACTATAGACTAGTGACCATCAACAACGTCTGATATTCATTTGATTGATTTTAGAAACTATTTCGATCTTTCGCCATCACCCTATCGTCTTCCCCCTGTTTCATTAATGTGATAAAAACATTTTTTTTAATTTATTTTTGCTTTGGAACAGATTTAACAGGATGTTATCAATATGATAGAAAAATATACTCTTTGGTCTTTACTCACAAAAATATAATTTTAGCAAAAGCTAATATGTACTGTTCTGCAAGACTTCAAATACAACACTTTACTTCGTTCGATCTTCCCCCAACTCACCTTACTAAAGTCCAACATTGGAATATCGGAACACAAGACGAAGACATCATAAATAACGTTGCTAATGTGCCCCTATCTCGTCGTTGGACGCTATCTACCCTTCAGTTATCTGCAATGCAAGGAGTTCCTACACTTCCTACGCAAGAAGACGACATTATCGCAATACGTATATCGTGGGAGTACTGTGGGTTTCACTGTCGGATAAATAAAACAGCTACCGTTTAGGGAATTCAAGTTTAGAACAAGATGGCTACATTACAATAAGGGATCCCCGAAGCCATCAATTTTGTTGTAGTAATATTGTCAATCACTTCAATTGCATTTGGTAGACGATCATTTGCGCATCAGTGTGTACCAATCATATAAAAATTGACAGTTGCAATATAGAACGTTTTGGGGACCCTTAAGATGGCAGCTGATATGCAAAATGTTTTTTTTTTTTTTAATATAAACGTATATTTTGAAGTAGGATATGTCACCAGAAATCTATAAGTATAGAACTATTTTCTGTATTTTTCTTTTTCAAATTTTTAGGCTAAGAAGTTTCGGAGATAAGGGTCAATTTTTGTCTATTGTCTTAAATAACTTAAAAAAATACTTTAAAATTATAAAAAAAATATATATTTGAGACCCTCACAGCCCTTTAATTTGATATGTCATACGGTACAGTTTGCAAAACTTTTTTTTAAATTTTCTTATTAGTCCCCCAAAATGATCCACATATTCAAAATTCATTTATTTACACATTCGAGTTTGGGTCACAGAAATTCATACGTGTAGGTACCAAATTTCAACTTAATTGATCCATTAGATTCGGAGCAATTTGACTGTGACAGACGGACAGAAAGACAAACACGCGAGTGATCCTATAAGGGTTCCATTTTTTTCCTTTTGAGGTACGGTATAATAGAACCCTAAAAACTATTATTTGCAAGATTGGAAAAGGCGATTGGCGACTAGCGAGGGTGAATATTTTTGTGACTTGCGCTCTGTTCAGTTTCCATAAAGAAAAAATATTTATATTTTTTTTTTTTTCTTAAAAGGGACAGCCTAGCTCCCATTATTTGGGAAAACTGAAATGGCTTCTCCTTCCCAACTCCCATCATTTGGGAAAATCTCTAGGGTACACATGTCTCTTTCAGTAAAAAAATAATAGAAAAAAAATGGCAAGTTTCAACACAAATCAGTACGGTCAATTTAGAAGTATAATAGCCACTAAACAAAAGGTCCATTTAAGGCGAAGGTTAGAATCTCGTTACACAATCAAGTGCTGGTACCAAATGCCATTAGAAAATGCAATGACACTTTCTAAACTGCTTATTCATTGACAAGATTAAAATAAATATGAATTTTGTAGCGTAATGAAATAAAAATTTAATTTACACCCCTTTGAATTCACGTATAATTTCGTAAAATATCAAAACATAAGAAAAATAGTAAAGGGTCATATAATTTCTACCAAATTTTTCAACGTATATTAAAATTTTAACAATTTTGAGAAAGATGAAGAAGAGAGAAGAGAAAGAAATTTATTGAAGTATTTTTATTATTAACGGATCGGTTAAATTTTTGCCGTGCAACTTGCCTTGAACAAACTTAGTTGAAACGACCTAGCCTTCAAGATTGCAACCCCCTCAAGTTCGATCGTTTAAACAAGCAAATAAGTAGATATAAAAATGTATCGATCGAAGAGTACCTATAGTTAAAATAATTACTCATACATCTGCCTAGCCAACTATGTTGAGGTCGGCTTCCAGTCTAACCGGATGTAGCTGAATACCAGTAATGGACCTCCACAACCCAGTTACTGGGTAATACGTTACCCCTTGGTTCTCAGACTTTCGGGCTACTGACGACCCGTAACGACTGCCAAAGATCGAAGAATGTCAGCCGGGACCAACAACTTAACGTGCTTTCCGAGGCACGGAGGAGTCTTGGTATGTAAAGTTGGTCACCCATCCACGGACAACCCGTGACAAGCGTAACTTAACCTGATCAATCGACCCGTGCGGCTGTTATTACTTAGCCACAAGACCCTCTAAAAATAAAAATGGATGCCTAAACATTTTATATTCGTTTTAAAAGGATAAATTGCTGACCATGGGCAGATTACTATAACACCTAACCACTTGTAAAATAAACGAAGACATGTATGATGTACAAAATTTGGGCTTACTTACGGGCTTACCAGTAAAAGCCGAAGTATCCCGAGCACCCCCGACAATGACCCGAAGTGGTGACTCAGCGAAGACGCACAAAGCACAGGTGCTTCACCTCGCCTCATACTAGTTTTTTTTGCTCCAAACAGTTATAAACTTTACATTATTTACTTTTAAGGACACTTATGGTTTGTTCTATAAGAAAATGATGCTACTATCAAGAATAACTTCGCCCTTATAACAATGTTCTTGAAGAATAGACCTTTGGATTCTCAGCTTTAATTAAGTTTCACTGTTACGGTTAAAGGACAGAAACTGGTTAATATGGTGCTAGTAAGTAAACTGCCGTTAGTTATGCCTATGAGAATTGCAATTTTTTTATCATAGACAATATAGAGTAATGGTAGTTTTGACCCATGGTGGGTGTAGTTTCTAACGACGACCGATAGTTTAATAACTAATCGAATTACGCATGTACTAAAAACTAAACTGTCAAATTTTCCCAGTCAACCTTGAACCTAATGCTTAAGCGATAAAGTTGAAAATCTATTAAAGAAATTTGACAGATTGTAGTAGCTTGATGTGCTGGCGTCTGTAAAAAACGGATTTAAAAAATCGGTTATAAATTAATGACAGAAATTCTAAATCACCTGAAATAAACATCACCTTTCTACGTATTTTTCTGTTCCTTTCTTCTTGTCGGTTTATCAGTGTGTACCTACATAAATACTTAAATAAAAAAAAAAAAAACACGATTTATAAAAAGCAAACTATTGCATCGAAAATTTCCATTTGAACTAAAGCTACATTCAACTTAACGCAGATTCAATTAATGTTAATGTAATGTAATTCAGTTATGTCATAATGTAGTAACAATCTATCAAATTTCTTTAATAGATTTTCAACTTTATCGCTAAAGCATTAGGTTCAAGGTTGATTGGGAAAATAAAGGTTGGGGAAAAAGTTTCTTCGCATTTTTTAAGAAAATTCAAAACATTTTTTTAATATAGTTTATTTACATTTAACTAAAGTATGTAGGTACCATTTTGTTCGATAACTTTTTGCCATCTTGTAGGTAGGGACATGATCCCATTGCTATAGAAATTTTGGGACTTCTGGTCAAAATACCGCGACAAGTGGTTTTGACCGTCCTCTCGTGATGTTAACCTGACACTGCCTAAAGAATTCTGAAGAGACCGAAACAGGTGGAAATCTGAAGGTGCAAGGTCAGGACTATACGGCGGATGCATTAACACCTCCCAGCCAAACTCTCTTAATTTTTGCTGAGTGGCTAAAGATGTGTGAGGTCTAGCGTTAGCATGATGAAAAACCACACCCCTTCTGTTGATCAATTCCGGCCGCTTTCTCTCAACTTCTTGCTTTAATCTCATCAGTTGTTCGCAGTAGAGTTCAGAATCGATGTTCCTGCCTGGTGGTAACAGCTCATAATGAATAATGCCCTTCCAATCCCACCACACACACAGCATCACCTTGTTGCGAGTTAACCCGGGTTTCGCCACAGTCTGTGAAGCCTGACCGGCCTTTGACCACGACCTTTTTCGCACGTTCTTGTCATACGTGATCCACTTTTCATCACCAGTTATCAGCTTCTTCAAAAATGGTTCGGTTTCATTACGTCGTAATAAAGAATCACAAATTAGTACACGGTTCATTAATTTTCTTTCAGTGAGCTCGTGAGGTACCCAAATGTCGAGCTTTTTTGTGTACCCAGTTTTTTCAAATGCGCCAAAACTGTTTTGTGGTCAATTTCCAGTTCTTCAGCTACGTCGTAACTACTGATATGCCGATCTTGCTCCACTTTTTCAAAAATGGCATCCATTTTATCCGTAATAGGGCGACCAAAGCGCTGTGCATCTTTGACATCAAAATTTCCGGATTTAAAACGCTTAAACCAAATTTGTGCTACTCTCACAGACACTACACTAGGTCCATAAACATCGCAAATTTTTTTCGCGGGTTGCGTTGCATTTTACCTTTTTTGTAGTAAAATTTTAAAATGTATCGAATTTCTTCATTAGATTCACTCATCTTGACGGTACGAAAAACAAATGAAAATCACACATTTTCCTAATTTGAATTTGGAATTATGTTCTTTAAAATTTAAACTTTCAATGATACCAAAACCAGCCAGATACAAATAGTATAGCCAAAGAGATTTTATTACAAGTTCATACATACTATAATGCGAAAAGACTTTTTCCCCAACCTAATATGACAGTTTCGGGTAGCTTGACCGCTGGCGTCTGCACCTAATTCCAATCAAGGATTCTATTTATTTTCATAAAGGCCCAGGACCCAGGATCTTATCATTGTGGTATTGATATTGGCCGAGGTCACTGGTAGAAACTGGTAGGTAACGGACGCGACAATAATAAATAATGTGATAATAGACCACAGACAAGACAAACATAGATACCTACTTGTGATCTGAAATATAATACATCTATTTCTTTACCTAAATAATACAAATACAAAAATCGTTTATTGTCGTAATTAGCATATTATTAATATTATACAAAAACGTCTAAAAAACCTCATACATTATGTAAGGTCATGTCAATGTGTGCTCGAATGTCAGCCGAACCCCATAGGTTCACAATTACTGTAAGCCCGCGGTCGCCATAGGTGATGCTTTTTTTACGTTTATATATTTAAGATATACGTTTATATACCTATTATGTAAATTTTTTTTTTTTACGCACACTTGGTTTGCGCCAGGCGTTTTAGCGGATAAGACGTGTTTGGAGCCTCCCTTTAAGCAAACAATACCTGTATTAGGCGACTGCTCTTCCATAACATTGCCGTATTATACCTACTTAGGTATACTAACTGTGAGTTACTATAAAATTAAATAATAATTGCTTATTAAATAGATCTTTGAAAAGACACAGTTAGTGAGCTTTCTCTCTTGAAGGTTCTTGAAATTTCTCACCTACTATAGAAAACTTAAAATATGAAATATTTCCAACTACTGAAATTCTCACAAACTCGGTACCTTGTTTTAAAATAATATTGTCACAACAAAACTGCTCCAAATTCATACAGATCTTTATCAGTCCTGGTAGATAATATTCATTCTCACAAAAAGTTTATTGCAGTTTTTCCACAAACCACAAAAAATACGTCGTTGTACATTACGACAGAAATTTAAAAAGTAGGCTGAATATCATTGCCCAAAACCTGTTTAAAAATTAAACCAAGAAGAAACGAAGTAGCCAAAAACAACGCCGTCACTATAATCGGATCGCGGGGGACCGTTAAAAGGCGTAGAATCGAAAGCGTTTATCGATTAAACCAAACAAATTGGAATAGGTCGCGACAGGTCGCTCGCGCGTGACGACTTAGTTACTCGATTGGTCAACTACATCGATTTTCGTAGGTATGGTTCCTACGAGAAAAGGCTACCACTAACCCCGGCCTATCGGGAAAACGCTTGCGCTCTTGCGCTATACAAAAATATAAACATATAACAATCTCATAGACATTATAAATTATGGAACTATATCAATGCGCCACAGAGGCAATGTAAATTGTCTTTGGTCCCTGGCCCCATTGAGCTAGAAAAACATGGAGATGGCATATTCTACTTTATGAAGAATAGTTATACCAAGTTATACAAATATATCTGTCATATCGACACAGACATGTCAAAAAGCGTTTTGTTTCTTTATAACTAATCAAGAGCTGCGTATGAAAAGAGAGACATCTAAATGTTTGTCAAGGACTAAATTTGAAAACACTCTTGTGTGACGTCAAAATCGTGTCCATGCGTGACCGGTCGCCATGTCGAGTGCTAAGTTTTGTGGTAGATGATTGCTGTCAAATGGTTGCTTGTTCTCTCTCTTGCACTCGCAGTTACATACCTATGAAAGGCGGTCATGTTGAGTGTCCAATGTTTGTAGGCATGACCAGTCCATAGGTTTATAAGTCAGTGCCTGGCCCTGACATCAAGTAACATACAGAAATTGTCAACTTATAGGCGGGTTGAATACGAGGCTTTTTGCCTGTTTTAATAATAATAATAATAATAAAACATTTATTATCAGGCTACAATAGACCTTACAAACTAACATATATAAAGTATAAAACAAAACTTGTGTTAAATATAGCTTAAAACTATGTTAGTAGCACTTCACTTCACTGGCTTGTCCTTGAGCTGTCCTGTGGCACTTGTCCGCGGAAGCGACGGAACACCACGTCCTGCGGCCAGCATACAACATATTGTTTTAAAGTTATTTATGAAAATAGACGAAAATTGACCTTATCTTCGAAAATATAAAAACATACAGAAAATATTTCAATACCTTATAGATTACAGGAAAACCTATAAGAAGTCTATGGTCTTAAAATAACATGATAAATCTCTCAATATTGTGTGTACAAACTTACATTTGCAGTTGGAATGTATGAAAATATAAAGTAAATAAAATAAGTAAGTAAACGAAGCAGAGCGCAGGTCACGAAAATATTCACCCTCTCTATTGTAATGTTCGCCAGCCCCCAATCCCCCCACAATCTTGCAATTTAATAGTTTTTTTTTTTATTAAAGAGAGTACCTACAGACATAACTTTATGAAAGAAGTATTTCCTCCGGATCCTACTTCAGTAACTTCAGTCTACACAACCTTAGGTACAGACGCCAGCACATCAAGTTACTATAATCTGTCAAATTTCTTTAATAGATTTTCAACTTTATCGCTAAAGCATTAGGTTCAAGGTTGATTGGGAAAATTTGACAGTTTCGGGTAACTTGACCTGCTGGCGTCTGTACATTCATCAAAATAGTAGAAATCTGTCACCGTTTTGTCCCTTTAGAGAAACAGATCAGAAAAAAAAATTATCTGTCCCCCTGTTAGCAACGAGAGGACAGTTCGAACTTTATTAAGTTTTTTTTTTTATAAACTTGCTTACAGTGGGATAGATCAAACTTTTTTTCCAATCTGTTCCGTGTTATGTGATCTAAGGGGACAAAACAGGGTGACAGATCGGAATAATCCAATAAGACATAATAATCACTTGGTCAAAAGAATTGAAACTGGTGACCGCAATTTTTTCAAAATGGCCCCAAAACTAAACAAATTAACGTTTTCTTGACGTATATGTGAATGTTTTATTTATATAGAACAATTGTCACAGAATATTATAATAGTCCAATATTATGTAGGACCATTGTGTACTGCACAGCTGTTAAAATAATAACTCTAACACAGTGTAAACGAAGCGCTTAGCGACGAACAATACGCGTGCTTGCGTCAATTACCTTGTTAATTATAGGATAACCGATCCGTGTGCGTGCCCACGTGTTGATAATAATTATAATTTATAATGTTATTTACTAGTATAGACCTAACCAACCTATTCTTTGTTACCTACTACCTATTAGTTCTCTGCGGTATTTGCTCGCGGACAGCGCGACGCGACTCTTGCATGGAAATTGTTCTAATATAGTCGCGTCGCGCCTGTCTGCGGGAGCCATAATTTGGCAGTTAATAACTAAGTTTGGTCTGAAACACACAGGGTTAAAAATTAACTAGCGAAATTCCACTGACGTGATGAAGTATCGATATCTAAATATAATAAAACAAAAAAAAAAGAGAGATTGGATGATTGATTTTGGGGCCAACAAGGCAGTGTAGTTACTTGTAATATGAGTTTAGAAAATCTGTTTTTTTTTTTACGATAGCCATCACGTCTGCGGAGTTTAAGTACCTAATATAGTATAGGTATATTGTCTTGTTATTACGTACTTAAGTAATGAAAATAAACTGATCGCATATTTTCATGTATCTAAAGAAAAGGATAAAGTATGGCATATGAATTTAGGTAGGGCCACAGAATAATACAGATGGGACACTCCGCAGTTTAGGTATGAAGCTACAAGTACGCGGCGGGCCTATCTCACTGGGCCAATTCAGTAGGACTCTGCCGCGGTCAAAAGGTTTATGAGTTACGCGTTAGAGAGGCAACTTGTAGGTGAATAAGCGCTGTGCGACCTGAATTGCTCTTTATTGTGACGTAGCAAGAGTCGCTTTTTTATTTACTTAAATGAATTTGCGGAGTGTCTCATCAGTATTAATCTGTGGTAGGACTGGATAAATGATGCGGTTAACATTGCAACTAGTTAACTACCTTTTACCTACTCATCAAATTATGGTTGGTGGATTTGAACTTGGTATTGGCAATATTATAAGGTTTCAAAGTTACATGTTAAACATGTAACTTTGAAACCTGTCTCATTAAAAGTAAAAAATAAAACAATACCTATTGAAATGCTTATTGAATGTGTAAGACACGTATTTAAACTGCAGGAAAAAAAGAAAATAAGTAACATCCTGCACTTTGCATGCGCTTGCAGCTTGCGGTTTATAAACTAGATACTGTCACTTGCAAGTGTGTGTGTTCTAATCTCAATAAATCATTTCAGACACCAATCTACATGGTCTTCAGTCTTCACATGATCTGACCAAGATTATGTCTGGTCTTTAAAAGAGACTGTGACCTCTGAGTTTGTTTCGGTTTTCTGCTCAGTTTAGTCAGAGAGGAAACGCTAACCTCATCTAGTTTTTAAAATTTAATTGACATGTAAAAGTGTTTGTACAAACCTACTTACAGAAATAAAATCATTTATTTATCTTTAGGAATATTCACTTAAAGAAATTGAAAAGCGATTTTCTTTTGAAACAATAAGATTACACAGCACATAAAGTGCAACATACAAAAACACTTTTTGCGAAAAAATAAGACACAAGACCCATGGTACTAAAACGTTGATATTTAATATAAAATGATAAAAAAGGTGTTAAAATTGTTTAATATAAATTATGAGGACAACACTTGTGAATTTAACAAAATCTAGTGAAATCTACAAGCGTAATATTCGCTGCTACAGGCAGCACCGAATGGAAATAAGATATAATAGATCCTTGAAAGTAGGTCTTAGGAGACGTACTTTTAAGGATCTATTAATACCTTGTGACTAAATTAACATAATTACCATTTTACACATAGCTCTATTTACTTAACTTAATAATAAAATGGACCACAAATCACAATATAAAGATTTAATTACCGTACCTACTTACTTAGAATGACACAAGGTAACTTAATCTCCGATCTACAACGCTGGACAATCGGAGTACTTTCCCTATCACTGAGTGATGGTTCAGTGATCCGGCTACTGATTACTTTCACTGGCTGTCGCTAACAATAAGATATTAAAAAGGTTTTCATAGCTATGGTAAAAAAAAAATGGGTTTGTCGGTGACTGTGAAAATGAAAGGGAAAACAAAGTATAAAACGAAAACTTTTCCTAAACTTTTATTTTAAGTAGTAGCTTCTGAAAATTATAATATCCTATGATCCTCGGCAAGCTTCCCATTAGTGCAAGAATTTTCGGAATCAGATCAGTAGTTCCAAAGACCCCCTACATACAAATTCACAAATTTTACCTCTTTATAATATTATTATATTTTAATATAGATCACGTTCTCCTTTTACTTAAAAATATAACATCTAAATTATGTTAAAGCCGTTTCAATGGAAGTGATCAATTAAATAAGACTGCACTGTGTGGTGTGCAACAGAGGGAGACACCCTTTCTGTCGAAATACATTATTATTTAATAAGAATAACAATATTTTACAAAGCTTATCAGACAGATAAAGCTACGCAGAAAAAAAAAATATTTCAAAGGTAAGTGAAACAGAAACAGAAGCCAAAACCTTCTTGACGCTCAAACGGAACAATACTTTAAACTCTTATCTCGACGTGTAAAATTCACGTGTTGATCCATGTGCTTAAGTAAGCATATAATTATTACTATATATTTGCATATAACCAATAACCCTAGAGCACTAAAGAGTACAATGTTTACACGTTAATTTTTAGTGAAACTTCACCGAAAAACGACCTCTTTTATTGAGCGTACCTATTCGAATTTAGAATTCGAAATATGGCGCGAAAGATTATATAAACAAGATGGCGCTAGATTAAAAATATGACAATAAATCAATCCTTTCTCTTTTTACGCTATTACAATGTGTTCATGAGAAGTTTTAGGTAGCCAGGTATCATATTGGGGCCAGTGTGCCGAATACGTTTAACACCGTTTCTCACCAAGTAAAAATAGCTATTGAGTTCTTAAAGTGTTGTAAACTGGTTTTTAACATAAAGCCTAGTCTATTTCCTTGGAAAGTTTACAAGGAAATAGACTGACTAGCTATTCAACATCATCATCTGTCTAGCCTTTTCCCAACCATGTTGGAGTCGGCTTTCAATCTATCCGGATGCAGCTGAATATCAGTATTTTACATGGAGCGACTGCCCTCCACAACCCAGTTACTGGGTAATACAATAGCCCTTGGTAAGACTAGTTGTCAGACTTTTGAGCTTCTGATGACCCGTAACGACTGACAAAGATCCCTGAATGACAGCCGGGACTAACGGCTTAACGTGTTTTCCGAGGCACGGAGGGGTTTTAGTTCGACTAGCTATATATACTAATATTATGAAGGCAGGCGTAATCTTCTTTCGAAAATTCTTTCACTAATGGGACACTACATTGCCGAGTGTCATACTATATTTATGTTGAATCAAGAAATTCAACCGATGAAGTCGCGAGCAGAAACTATTTAGGTTTAGAACACTAAACTCGCCACAAAATAATAGGTCCGTTTTGACATGAGGGTGTCCCTCTTTGTCCCGCTATGTTTGTCTCTCTTTGGCATATGAAAAGATATGGGCTGTCAAAACGGACCTATTATTTTGTGGCGAGTTTACCCATATATACACAATGCTCCAACTTTTAGGTGAGCTTATCACCCTTTACCATGCAAAACTCAGACACCAGTCTGCTACTAAGAATTTCCAAATACTTAGTAAACTATTTTGTACCTATATGTATAGGTATTATTATTCGTGTTGACAACCCATTAAAAACGTTAGAAATTAGGTATACTATATGACGCAGTGCCAGTATCATATCTAGGCTATAGAGCTGTGCTCGCCTTGGATAGTCGTGTGACTATTACCTACTTAGATATTAATATTTATGTTTTCGATGTCAGATTGTGATTAAACCTAGGTATCTCTAGTCAGCCATTCCACTAGATTTCGAACCGTGCTTGTATGAGTTTTCTCTATTGTCAGATTTATAATAAACTCCGTTGGCGTTCTGTAGTTTCTGCGTACCCCTATGGGAAGAAGGCGTGAATTTATGTGTATGTATAATAAATGCCTACATTGATAGCAGACAATGCTGAGCATAAGAGATTTCTTATGAGAAACATAATAATTCGTAAGATTCAGAAAGTGATCTGCCTTAGGAGAACTTCGATGGATATTACGCCGAGATGACACAATCGGCAATACAAAATAAACTTTCACCCCGTTTAGGATTATTTTTGAGACAAAAAGTAGCCTACGTCCTTCCCCAGGATGCCGTCTACCTCCATTCCATGCTTAATTTTAGCGAAATCCGTTCAGTGGTTTGGTTTAGTTTTCAGTTACCTAATCGTCTATGATAGCCGATTGTGAAGAGGCGCCATAAGAACAACTCATGCGCAGTCGCTGACAGCTCGGATAAAAATAAATCTCTCAACACATGTCGTTCATGTGCCTACATAAACAATGTCTCGTAAAAGCGAAACTACTCTCTCCATGTATTTAATAAAATAAATGCTGGTGTTTCACAGCAGTGCGCTTGCGCTGATGCAAAACTAAAAACACTTAATACATGAAAATCAAAATATTTAAAACGGTGATAGCAATTTCAGAGGCCATAAAATATTGAAAAGATTTTCGAGTAAATGACCATGATTCAATAACATTCTACATTCCATTTGCTAGGACTAACTTGATTACACATTTATTAAAAGAACTTGTCGTTCTGGCAAATTAATGGCAACTAGTGAATGTGATTGTATGGATATGTTACACCTTTCTTTCCTTCCCAAACTTCAAGAAGTCTGTTCAAGACAATCTTGCAACAAACTTATGATTTATTGTTGTTATTTTTATTGTTGAACCATTTAGGTAGGTACTTATATATTTTCTTTGAATAGCGTCCGTCGTATCTTTCAAAATTGTATTAATAATTTGTGTGGAAACTGTTTTGGATTATGTATTGCTATTTTGTATGTTGTACTATCTTCTTATTATATTGTTTGTTTGTTTCCCAAATAAAAAAAAACATCAATTAGGTAAGTAGGTAGGTACACCAATCTTGATGTTGTAATTTTTAACCGACTTCAAACAGGAGAAGTTTCTCATTTCGACTGTATTTTTTTTGTATGTTTGTTACACGATTACTCAAAGACGGATGGACCGGTTTGCAAAATTATTTTTTTATTTGAAAGGGTATATATACTTCCTAAGTGGCCCCATATAAATTTTATTAATTTTGCTTGGGTAGTTTTTCAGTTAGCTTCAATGATGCGTATTTTTCCCACTTAGTCTATGTGGATGATGTTTTAATCTATGCGGATGATGTTTTAAGAACTTCCTGTTACTGTTATTTACATAGCAGGTAGTGGTATTCGAATTGTGTGGGGTAGGTACCACAACTAAAAAGTGAATAAAAAAACTTTTTAGCAAAAAATTAAACCGACTTCCAAAACAAAACACTACAAAATGAAAAATACTTAACTTTAATTTCGGAAGTCGGTGGCAAAAAACGAAAATACAAAAAAAACATACAACCGAATTGAGAAACTCCTCTTTTTTTTTTGACGTCGGTTAAAAACCAAAAATACCGACTACCGAAATTAAAGTTATTATTTTTCACTTTGCAGTGTTTTGTTTTGGAAGTCGGGTTTATTTTTTGCTAAAAGTTTTTTCTTTTTCTAAATCACAAATTAGAAAAAGATTCCTCCCATGATGGGAGGAATCACAGAAAGAGATTCCTCCCATTTAGTGACGCGCCCTCTTACAGAAAAGCGGACGCCGCCATCCCTTTCTTACAACAAGTCGCTCCTATTCAGTCTCGTCCAAAACACAATGGCCGCCTAGATAAACTAAGCATCTGACGTTTTGTCAGCCACTTATCTGTTCCCCTAGCGTGTTCCTGACACCAGTTGAAGGCGTGCAGTTGTGTTACCACGATAACATCCAATGATACTTCGATCTAAGATAGCGATGTTCACGTGGGATTGAGATCGCATGTACGGAGAATGTAGCTATGGAATTTTAGATCTGAAATCTATAGGACGTATGAGCGAAAGAATTTATTAGAACATGGCTAATTATATTAATGTGTTTATTTGTGCATGTAAGTTATAAATTGTTTTTGCGCATATGGGTCATAAGTTGTCATTAATACTAGTCAGCATACTAATATAAAGCTGAAGAGAGTGTTTGTTTGTTTATATGTTTAAACGCGCTAATCTTTGGAACTACCATTCGGTTTAGATTTTTTTTTTGCATTGGATAGTCCAATTCTCCAGGAAGGCTATAGGCTGTTTAACTTCACGCTAAGACAGAAAGAACGCTAAGCAAAAACGAAGTAATAGCGCCGGCAGCCGAGGCGATGCGATGCGATGGAGTGGGTAGAAGCTAGTAACATTATAAAGCATGTTTCATAGTGTAGAACTGTGTCCTGCCACAGTGACATACAAATGGTACAAAAATTGGAACAAAAAATAGTGAACAAAATAGTAAGTAGGCAGGTACACTTTTCTCATGTAGATAAAATCATACGAGTACCTACTTTTATATAAGTAAGTACGTATTGTTTTTGTGCGTTAGGAGCTCGTGGCTAAATGGTCCAACGTGTTTGTCCGTGGATGGGTGACCATAGCACGTTAAGCCCTAATTTCTGTCTTTTTTCCTCAGTGCCCCGTTGCGTACACTTCAACCCGGTTTATTCCCGGTCGTCCCCACCCCGTCGTCTCCACTGGGCACGACTGGGAAAGCAGTTTCGTTCCTCCCCAGTGCTGACGATTGGAATTTTTTATTTCCCACTCGTTCCGCTATACACCGAGAGTCAAAATGCAATAATGGGGATTTCAATAAGAGATTTCACGGATTGTTAAAATGTTTTAATTACGACTTTCTGAGCAAGAGTGAGCAAAGTTTTTGATTAAAAATACTAAGGCAATTAGTACAGTATTTGTTAATCACAGGTAATCAACGAATTTACAATAATTCTCTCAAAATTATGCATCACAGATAATCAACGTATTTACATAAAGTACACCTTAAACTGTAAGAATTTGTGTAAATACGTTGATTATCTGTAATGCATAATTTTGAGAGCCGACCCCAACATAGTTGGGAAAAGGCTAGGCAGATTGAGGGAAGTGGTAAAGTGAAAAATTAGCACCTTCTAATTCAGATAATTATTCGTACTCTTTATTGACCTTTTCTGAAATAAGAAATTATTTATTTCTTTATGCATGTCTATAATGGCTATAGGCTTTCTCAGAAGAATTCACAGACGCGGCAGAAACATATAAAAGCCAAATCAACTACACTAGGACTTGTAGAAACTAGAAACCAATCCTGGCTACATATTGTGTACCTAACACACCAAGTGTTACTTATTTATAATCAAGTTGAATCATACCCGACCCAAAACCTACAATTTTCACTTGCTCGTGGCTAAGTAATACAAGCCGCACGGGTCGGTCCATCAGGTTAAGCTACGCTTGCCGGGGTTGGTCCGTGGATGGGTGACCATTTTTACATACCGATACTCTTCCGTGCTTCGGAAAGCACGTTAAGCCGTTGGTCCCGGCTGGCATTCGTGGTTCTTTGACAGTCGTTACAGGTCGTCAGAAGCCCGAACGTCTGACAATCAGTCTTACCAAGGGGTATCGTATTACCCAGTAACTGGGTTGTGGAGGTCATAATTATAGGCAGTCGCTCCATGTAAAATACTGGTATTTTGACAGGCCAGCTGGCGTAGTTGGTTAAGATACCAACTATCATGCCGCAGGTCGTGGGTTCGATTCCCATCCAGGACAAACATTTCTGTGCATGAGCATGTCTGTTTGTCCTGAGTCTTGGTGTAATTATCTATATAAGTATGTATTTACAAAAAAAAAGTAGTGTATGTAGTATATCAGTAATCTGGTTTCCATAGTACAAGCTCTGCTTAGTTTGGGACCAGATGACTTTGACTTTGATTATTATTATTATTATTATTATTATTATATATAGAAGCTGATCCCAAAATAGTTGGGAAAAGGCTAGGCTGATTGATAGAGGTGGTAAAGTGAAAATTGTAAGTTTTGGGTTGTGTACTTAGCATATTTAAGCTTCTAACATCTTCCCCACAACTGGCAAGCATCTCTGCATTGCAATCTATGTTAATATAACTCGTTGCATCGATGTCGCCTCAACTAAGCTGAGACCGGAACCGGTTTATCTAACTCACAACACCAAGATAACATTTTACGACTTTTTACCAGTTTCCGTAATATCCTGGCATGTATGGAAGCTTATGCTAGTTGGATGCAGAAATACGGTGTTAAGACATAAAAATATGGCTTAAAAGGAAGCAGGATTGGACTCCAATCGTTAAAAGTTGCTGATTTTAGGAAACTGTATCGATGAACGAATTTTGATTTTTGTCTAGCGGTGACTGGTGATGTCCGATTTGTCTCACTGTTAGCTGTCTTAGCGGAAAGCCTCCATTATTTCAAACATGGCACATACATCCAGATAAAACGAACTGCATTAGGATCGTTTGCTTCTAAATAAAATATTCACCTAAGCCTGGGCCTACATTGGCCTAACTTTCGCTCGACACGCATCCAGCAGCTTTTAACGCTCATTAGTTTCTAAATACCAATTATCCACAAATTAAAATCATAATGTTAAGCATGACTTTGCAAAACATGTTCGTTAACAGCTACATTTACGCTTTTTTCTTTTCTTAATTGATTACGACGAATTAGCTGCGTCCAAAGTCGTTACTTTAATTAGGAGTCCTGTTTACTCGTACACATTGTTATCTCAATGATGTCTAACATCGTTAGGCTTACAAAACTATTGTTTATAAATATGTTTTCCTTTCATTAAGGAAGAGTAAATACTCGTTTGTGTTATCATTATCATTGACAAGGCACGTTTTACTTTCAGATGGTATCGCGGAATCATGCGATCAACGTTATCTCCGCTGCGCTCATCTGAAGACTAGTGACGTCAAGTGAAGTCCTAATCCTGAAGTTGTACGAGAATATCAGTGGCTCGAGTATCGACAAGTGAGCATCACTACAAGTTCCGAATTCGAATTCTGTGCTGCGTTTAAGCGGTAGTGACGGTTAAGTAGGACTCGCGTGTGAAGTGGACGTTAAATAAAGAATAGTAATGGCTAGCACTGGCGGTGAAATTTGGCTGCAATGGTTCGCGTGCTGCTACCAGCCCGCCGCGCAGGCGCAGCGCACGCGGCGGAGAATAGACAGATCCATGATCGGTGCGCCAACCAACTTTCAACACACAGGACACATAGGTAAGTTGGTCATTTGTACCTTTCTTGCCTACTGGCGAAAGAAGTAAACACTGAAGGTAGTTTTTGATAATGGGTTGATTCACAACACAAATAAGGAAAATCAGAAGTAATCAAAATATGCCGATGAAAAACTACGTGTATAGTAGAATTAGGCTCAATTGATACAAAGTTACAAACATAGTAAAAAGCGTCGCAAAAACTCAACTTTGTAATGTTTTTGTTAGAGAACTGAAAATACCCATACATATCTACAAATATACAAAGTTGAAGTGTCTGTTTGTAATGTCAAAATAACAGCTTTTTACTAAATGCATAAGAAAGTTGGTATATTATTAGATTATATACTTATAACAAAATACTATTTTTTTTTGTCTGTCTGTTTGTTCCGGCTAATCTCCGAAACGGCTCGACCGATTTTGACGGAACTTTCACTGGCAGATAGGTGATGTTATAAGGAGTAACTTAGGCTACTTTTATTTTCGAAAAATAATTAGGGTTCCGCGCAAAAAATTAAAACCCGTGAACAAATAGCGCGGGTGAGCATTACAACGCAGCGGGTCGCGGGATGAGAGAGTTTTATTAAGATGTGGCTGTTTTTAGGGTTCCGTACCTCAAAAGGAAAAATCGAAACCCTTATAGGATCACTCGTGTGTCTGTCTGTCTGTTTGTCTATCTGTCCGTCTGTCACAGTCAATTTGCTCCGAATCTAAAGGACCGATTAAGTTGAAATTTGGTACACATATGTATTTCTGTGACCCAAACACGGACGTGCGCCCTTCATTGCGCGTGGTCCGACACGCTCTTGACTGGTTTTTTTTTAGTATATCCTGTATCTTACGACTTCCACGCGAATGAAGTCGCGGGGCACAGCTAGTTTCTCATAAAGTCATAACAGTGAGTCACTATGTTCTGTAGAATGTGCGATTCTTGGTAATGCTTCTGGTAAATAAAGCAATGGTAACAACAACAATTTTATTGTATTACTTTTTATACGATTGTTGGTATTAATAACATTGAACATTACCATTAGATTCAGTAAAAAAAAGAGAAATGAAAACGCTGCCTCTTATAGTAGACTTAACCAAAGAGCTCTAACCTGTATTAAAACTTCTTAGATAAAACAGCTAACAAAAATTTGAAAAAGAATTGGCTAAACGAGTCTGCACAATCTCTTATCTCTTTCGAATAGGCACTCGAGGGCGATCATCGTAATCCTGACGATCGATGGCTCGATAACGGGCCGTCAGTCAATCGATTACTATCATAACCTTCCCGAAAGGCAAGGTGAACGACCGAGGCATACCTACAACACGAGGTTCTTAAAATATGTTTCTTGCTGAAGCTAGAATCTATATGAAGCGAGTAGCTTTAGAACTTTCCACTTCCACATTGATGACGATGTTACGTAGTAAATTCGTCTAGAAAGTGTTAAATCCTGTCTAGACTTAGAATAGTAAATAATGATTGATGAAAAACAATCAATTTACATCTTTGTCAGCTGAAGTTCTGTAAAATTATGGAATTAGAAACTCATAATGTCACACGTACGAGTCTCATCGCCATCTTCTTGCATCAACCTTTGAAATAAGAAGTTCATAACGCAGACAAGTGCCAGCGGCCTTGAGTGGTTAGCTTGCGTGTTCTGTGTTGAGCTCATGCAACACGTCGTACGTCTACCCAGTAATAGTACTCGCCCATCAAGGAGCGCAGTCCCAAATTAGACGCATTGTTAATTTATTATAGATAAAATAAAAGGTATTATATTAAGACATGTATACTAAAAGATAAATAATTAAAATATCTTTAAAATGGTGCAGGTTTCATAAAAATACGCTTGATAATTTTTTGTGTGATTCTTAGTTTCTTATCCGCATTAGACATAACGGAGTATTCCCGGTTGAGCACCTATTTTTAGAGCACCTATGCCATAGGTGCTCTAAAAATAGGTGCTCAAACGGGAATACTCCGACATCATTTTACAAATTAATTACACTATGTAATACAAACATAGGTAATCTTAAATATTCACATATTAAGTTAGTTAGTATATATTTTTTCCGATATATATATATATATATCATTAGTCATCAATCCTTCGATTAGACGTATCGTCGTCGCCTAAAAACGATGCCAATGTCAATCAGGGTCAAAATATACATACAAGTCGCTAAACAAAATTCAGTGAAGGAGCAAATATATTTTGCAAAGATAATTCCTTTAGAAAAGAGTTATAAATCCAGGCGTAAATCTTAAGCATTATTAGCAAACAGTAGTACTTACAACAAACACAGCAGAATCTTATACCAACATACTTTACTAGTAATCACATAAAACAAACATCACCTAACTAAACATACGCAGACCAGACACTTTACCGACCATCGTAAAAACTAACATGTCAGGATACGTAAGGATTACAAAACTGAGCCTTACATAATTGATTTAACGACTAAGACGTGTCCCCACGCGTATATATATGTAGTACGAACGTTACATAAAAAAATGATCGCATTTGTATTCCACAGGACGAGTGAGCTCCTAATTTGGATACGGATAGACCGGAGACTCTGTGTTCCTATTAAGGAATGCTATTCTGCACCAGTAGAGATAACTATCGGACTTTTAAAAGGAATGGCCTGTCGACCGTCATAGTGCGTTTTGTGCAGTCAATGTGAAATGTTTGTAGTAAACGAAGTCTAGTCAATGTGACATTTTGTCAGCCCTAGGAGCAGTTTGATAAGACTGGTTTTGCTTAGGTTGTATCTACATAAAAGTTCTGTAGCTTTTGGTATTTACTTTGCAACCAGACTTATTAGTAAGGCTTTTAGATTAATTTTAATTTAAACTAAGCATGTGTAGTTAGTGGGTTTGGTTAGCATTTTATTTCAATTACAATGCAAAAGATATGTCGTATACTTCGTTCAAACATCGACAAAAATGTTTAAACTTCAATGCACAAATCAATTATCGTTGTATCTTTTTTGTCTAAAGTCCAGATACAGCTGCAATTAAATTGATTTCCTTTTCCCATATTTTACTGCTTGCATCTGCGCCATTTCTTGCTAGTCACTTGCATTAGATATTATTTAGTACTTTAGTAGTCAGAGTAATACCAGAGCTGTCTGGACCAGTTATCCCTCTTCAATCCTGTTTAAGGCTAAATCAGGTACCTGGTATTTGTATCCAATCTGATTTCATCTACCGATCCGTCTTTAGATGTCTTTAATGCCGCTTCAATAAATAAAATATCAATTTAATCAATTTTTGCTGAAGATAAATGAAAATATATCAAGAATTATAGGTACGTTTTTTACGTAAAATAGACTTGATTTGACTACTAAAAGTTAATTTTGTATGCATCTGTAAATGAGGTTTTCAAACTTGGATAGTGAACGTTAATTCTTGCATTCGCCCGCCAGTGAATGGTCATAATCGCCAATTAGACCAAAGTATTGCAGATAAAATCTGTTTCATTGAATTTTAAACAGTTCCGGTTTGTTAGATCCATATTAATTAGTATTGTATCTTTGAAGTTTCTGGTTTGTTTTACATCAGAATTTCTAAAATGTTGCCTTTTTCATTAAATTTGGAAATGATATCAAATCCCGGCGAATTAATTAACCAAATAAAGTACACGTAGATTAACCTAGAGACTAGAGAAACATTCATAAGTCTAAGTAGGTACCCAGGTAGGTATTTATCTTTCTCATTAAATAAAGTAAAGCCGCTAGCTTTCTGTTTACGTTTCCACTTTTGCTACCCTGTAGGTATTACAATATCTTGGATTCTTGGCAATACCAATATCTCCATAAAGTACTAGAATCATACATAAATATTCCCTAATAGACTCATTTACCTATATGTCATAATGCCTCAAGAATTCAACAAACAGTAAGTTAGTAATGAGCCATTGTAAAACAATTAATAATATAAATGTATAACAATGTATGTATACTCAGTCATACGGCCATTGTAACATTAATAAAAATACCTAAATTAGGTATAACTATACGTCAGGTAAATCTGTCCAGGCTGCTAATGTACTTAGGGTGGATTTTACCAATGAAACGGAACGCGATCAGCACGTCTAAAACGAGTTCAAGAGCTGTCAGTGTCAATATTTCAAAGAAAATAATGACACTGACAGCTCTTAAACGTGGTTTACGAGTTGATCGTGTTCAGTTTCATTGGTGAAATCCGCACTTAGTGATATCGCTCTTAAAGTTCTATTGACCCCGAAAGTAAACATAAATAAAGATAAGTAAATAATATACTTCATTCATATTAATGAGCTCGTTACGTGTCTGTGCCCATGCGGTGAACTTTAACGTTGAATGCTAACACAATAACATGTAACTCTAACTTGTACGGAATTAATTACATTACAATGTTAAGACACTGTAAAAGTCATCAAATTAATTCTTTGATTATATCATCAGCATCACAGTTAATTGATAGGCAAAAAACAATACGTAAGACTGAATAGTAATCGATGAAAACAGAATCCATAGACAAACAAAATTAGTTTAACGAGCATTGAAGCGTCATACAAACAGAAACGCGGCGGAATGTCGCTGCATTTTAAATTTAGAACATCCGAGACGGTTTGTACGCATATTATTTATTCGTAACTGCTTACTGCTAGCTAAGGATGTTAGTTAACCACAGATTACCTACACATTAATCTTTGATATTTATTATGATTACTTAATGTTAATTCTTGTAAAACAGTTTATAAGAACACGTGTTTCAAAAGATAATTTATTTTCGTTGTCTTCTTCTTTTTTGTATTACAAAAAAATATGGCTGATTAATTTGATTAACGGAATATCTTTTAGTAATACAAAATTATTGTGTAAGTATTAGATACATGACGCAAATGTAGGTGCAAACTTTCAATTTAAAGTTGAATGCAAAAAATATTGGTGACTAAGCGAGTATAAGCATTATTTTAATTAATGCAAATATTTGCAAATGTATGAAATTAACGCCATGTTTGACTTCAAATCATTAAAATAACATGTAAATTAATTAGAAATTCACTTGCTTACGGATACATTATTCATGTCCACATGATTTTATCCTTGAAAACAATATTGCTTGTTCGCACATGTTTACAAGAAGGCAGCCCTGTAGACGAGTTTAAAATAAATAGGCGAGTTCGGCGGCCGTGTCGGTCGGCAAGCGCGCCAGTGACTCATCCCGATTCTAACGTCCCTAGTCTGCAGTCTGAACAGAGCGCAGCCGCTCGCGACTGTCGCTATCTGTCCCCGTCTGAACAAGGCGCTTATTGGGTTCAACAAATTAGTGATGTTCCAGATTTAACTGATGACTTTGTTTTGACCTCAGACCAATAAAAAAGTTTATTGGTCTGAGGTTTTGACCGTAAAAGTCTTTAAAGAGTTCCTGTTTTTCACAATAAAATGTGATTAATCCATTTGTCACGTCTGGTGACTAATAGCAATATAACATAACCAACTAATGACCTCTTTTATCTCTTTAAAAAGAGTTTTGTATAGCAGTGCACAACTTAGTCGAATTTAGAAATTAGAACCTAAGCTAGGTAGCTGTCAGTAAGTTTGCAACATCAAAACTGTTTAACAAAGTTTGATAAACAAGTGTCGCAAACGTAAACATATCAAGTATCTATTTCTAGTGTTGCCAGCCCTAATAGCATAGAATTTAGCGCAATTTGAACTTCCTTGAACCATACTCTCAGATAACATTTGCGCTATAAGCAGATTACTATTTTGTAAAACGTTTATGAACTGCAGATTATCAAAATTTACTACAGTTGGCAAAGCTTCAAAGTTTATGTGGTACCTATTTAAAAAATAATCATAGTAGGCTGATAATAATTGTTAGAAATAAAGTAAACTTTAGACTACAAGACTGGACTTGAAAATAGACTTTATAACCTAGCTTAGATTTCCGATGAGCGCATCAAAAACGGCCGGAAAAATAAGACCACAAATAATATTGCAAAATAGTTTTTCAACCTTATTGCTTAGAAGTTATGTTTTATTTTTCCATAAATATGTTTGTTCTTATTAGGGTTCCGTATCAAAATGGTAAAAAGGAACCCTTATGGTGTGACTCGGTCTGTCTGTCCGTCTGTCACAGCTGGATATCTCAAGAACTACTAATGCTATCAACTTGAATTTTGGAATAGTTTTAGATGACGTTTGCCCAACTATTTTACAAATAAGAAAGAAATAAAAGTATGTATATATTTTTTGCAACAGGGACTGAAAGGGGGTCTTAAACATTCGAAGTAGGGCTACTAGTGCATTTGGGGTATCGTATGAAAGAGCGCTGTTTGCACATTCTCAAACATTATTTCTTTTTTTATGCCGCATAATTTTCGACTTTTGATAAAAAATGTAAAAAAATAAATACCGTTCAGCCCCTTATTTCCAAAGCTTGCATAGGATCCCTCCTGGGGAAATCGACGGAACTCTTCAAATTTATAGGCACTCCTATAGCGATTTGGGTGTTTTTAATAGTAACTCGTGCTTTTGTTCCTGGAAAGCACCATTTTTTCAAGTGGAACTGTTGATGAAAATCACAGATGGCCACCGGAACTACTCAATAATAAGTATTTCACGGGTTGCGATTTGATTAATTGTTGCTAAGTAATTTATGGTCGTCACAGTCATGGTGATGTGGAGTTGTCCTGGTACTACCAGGAGAACTCCTCAAGAATTAACGTCCCTGCATCGAGAAAAGCAATATTTTGTAAAAGGTGATGAGCAGTTGACAATAGATATTGTGACTTAGATAATTTGTTTTTTCGGAAGTCGGTTGTTTTTTTGGGGAAGATGTTTTTTTTATTTTCAGTAAGTAATCATATCAACGCTCATATCACAAACAGACGTAACTCATTTTTGGCAACTTTTCAGTAGAGCCAAAAAACTAATCTTTTTACTCGATTGGTCATCGTATTCTTTCTTGTTTTGATTACAAAATCATTGTGGCAAGTATATTGTGATGGTAATTGTAGCTGATAGTTGGAGAATTAATATAATATCAAAGAAACTAAAACAATTTGAAGCTATATTTTAATAAAAATGCTTTCTTTTTATACATATACGCCATTTTGTCAAGTCCCAAATTAGAAGAGAAAAAAAAAATAGAAAAAATAATCTATAATTAAACCCAACTATTGACGGAATAAAGTTGAGTAAAACTAATCCGACCAAAGACTGAAGATCTGCATATTTTGCTTTGCAAATTTTGTTGTGATCAAAATTTAGAGGAGGTATGTTATCTTTTAGGAATTTAGCTTCTGACCTTATTATGTTTACAGACCTATAAGATGTCTCGGTATGGCTAGTTTTGAAAAATATTTTAGTTCTACGTACATTTATTTCAGTAATTGAGAAAGGGCCGTTTGTGCCGCCAAATTTTATAAATATTATGGACTTTATTAGGCGTCATTAAATGCCCACTTTTTTCACTGCTTTTTGAGTTAAGCCCCATCAGTGTTTTCGGAACCGACATAATATGCAGTTATAGAACATTTTGCTAAAGGTATTTAACTAATTTTCAACTTTTTTATGACATACCTACGCCTGTTTGTGCTGTGAGCGACGACATTATGTACTTAACAAGAAACTCAACTCAAACTCAATTTGACCTTTTTTAGATACCTTTTTTATTTTTATTATTTTTATTTGAGATGGGTTAGGTTTTGACTCTAGTTTAGGTCAGAGGTGACAGAGATAAAGATGATGATGGAGTGAGCTTACCCAGAAGAAGCCTTGTTCACTCTCACCTTGAAGAGATTAGGCTTGTAGTATGCGCTCGGAAACACAGACGCAGGTAGTAGTTCCACTCTTTGGTTGTGCGCTTTATAAAAGAAAACGCTTAGTGCGAATTGGTGAAATAGCAACTAGGTAGGGATTGTAACTGGTGCGTCTAGATGTCCGATGGGAGAAGAGGGCCGGTGGAATCAGGCCGTGGAGTTCTGGGGCACACTCACCGAATCTGTAGAAGTCTGTAGAAGACGAAATCTGTAGAAGACCGACAAGCAGGCAACCTTGCGGCGATGAGCCAAGCTGTGAAGCTTGGCGTCCACCAGTTCTACGTCGCCAATGAGCCTCTTAGCGCTGCGTTCGACCGAGTCAAGTGCGGCTAGTTGGTACTTAACTGATCCGTCCTAAAGGTGGCTGCAATACTCCATACAAGACCTACCTATAATATACCGGCCTAAATAAATAGATAAGTACTATTCGGGCCCTAGGGCCTTTACTAATGCACTTAGCTGTCTTGAAAAGCACTACTAATGCATTGGTATATAATATATGTAAGTAATTAATTACTGTAGGTACTCAGGAAACCCACAGGCATGTAGCCGTTTCGCTCAGTTACTCAGTAGAGCACGTATACGTATAAGTAGGTATGGAAGGTTTCCTGTGCAATGAATATGATAATCTGCTTTTTGCAACTGCGTTTTTTATCGGCAACCTGATGGATCGACCCGTGCGGCTTGTATTACTTAGCCACGAGCTCTTAAAAAAAACTGGCCAAGTGCGTGTTGGACTAATCACAATGAAGGGTTCCGTAGTTGGGATGAATCCCAAGAACAAAGTTAACATTGTAGTTGAAAAACATGTTCCCCCATACATTCCAACTGCAAATGTAAGTTTGTATGCACAATATTGAGAGATTTACCATGTTGTTTTAAGACCATAGACTTCTTATAAGTTTTTTTTGTAATCTATAGGTATTGAACTATTTTCTGTATTTTTTTCAAAATTTTAGGCTTAGTACTTTCGGAGATAATAGGGGGGAATGGTCAATTTTCATCTATTTTCTCAAATAACTTTAAAATGATTTATTTTAAAATTTAAAAAAATATATATTTGAGACTCTCACAGTAAGCCCTTTCATTTGATATGTCACATTGTACAGCTTGCAAAACTTTTTTTTAATTTTCTTATTTGCCCCCCAAAGTTGACCCCCATATTCAAAATTTATTTATTTACGTTACACGTCCGTGTTTGGGTCACAGAAATGTGTACCAAATTTTAACTTAATCGGTCCATTAGATTCAGAGCAAGTTGGCTGTGACAGATGGACAGACAGACAGACACACCAGTGATCCTATAAGGGTTCCGTTTTTTCCTTTTGAGGTACGGAACCCTAATAAAAGGATAAAGATGACATAACATTTATTTGTTAAGACCTTATTTCTTTCGCTATTGTCAATGTATTGTTAAACAAATTAAAATTAGTAGGCACAGAGTAATTAAAACTAACAAAAATGTATGGTGTTATATAATTTAACACATTACTAAAAATGACACCAATATCTTAATTCCTTAACCAACAATAAGGAAAAACATTTCCTTATCTTTTTTCTCCTTCGTGTGTACTCTGTCCATGTATTCCTATGTATATTTGTAGGCATATCTATATAGACGGTAAACAAGACATTCACATGATAATGCGAACAGGATAATGTAAGCTTAAGAGCCCCACGAAGCATGCGTAGTTCATACAAACGAAATACCAAAATAATTTGTACCTAAATCAAACATATTCTTAAGGTAGTGTGTATTTATTCCGATTGGATTACAGAATATATAGGTTCCCAAATATATATTAAATAAGAACATTGATTTAAACATGAAATATGAGAAAAATAAGTTTTGTATAGAAATTTTAAATTCCTCATATCTCGTCTTCAAATCAGTGTCCTTTCAAAATATATGTTTGGGAACCTAGATATTCTGTAATCCAATCGGAATAAATACACACTATCTTTAGAATTATATGTTTGATTTACAAATTATTTTGGTATTTCGTTTGTATGAACTACGCATGCTTCGGGGGCGCCTTAAAGTCGACAAGTTCAAACTTCCAAAGTTGACCTTATGATATGACTGCTAAAGTGAGGCTATTAATTTCTAAGAATATGTAGTTCGGTGTACTAAGTACAAAACATTAGCCATTTTAGGGTTTCGTACCTCAAAAGGAAAATCGGAACCCTTAAAGGATCACTCGTGTGTCTGTCTGTCTGTCCGTCTGTTTCAGCTAACAAACACGGACGTGTAACGTAAATAAAATAATTTTGAATAATGGCGGTCACTTTAGGGGTTTAAATAAAATTAAAAAAATAAGTTTTGCTAACTGTACCGTATGACATATCAATTAACGGGCTGTGAGGGTCTCAAACTGATATTTTTTATATAATTTTAAAATAAATTGTTTTAAAGTTATTTAAGAAAATAGACGAATATTGACCATTCCCCCTTATCTCCGAAACTAATGAGCCTAAAATAGAAAGAAATACAAATTAGTTCTATACCTACTTCTGTCTGTTCTGTTCTGTCGGTCTGGTGGGTGGAAGTATATGGTCGTATATGGTAAATCTCTCAATATTGTGCATACAAACTTATATTTGTAGTAGGAATGTATGGGAGAGCATATTTTTCAACTACAATGTTTAGTTTGTTCTTGGGATAAATTCATCCCAACTACGGAACTCTTCATTGTGCCCGTTTTTTTTCTACTAAATAGCTACCTACTTATTTAGTGGAAACCTATATATTAGTCAGTGATTGTCTGCAAGAAATTGCCCTATAGCTATGGACTCAACAGTGACACTGGATCGATATTAATTTGGCCAACGTAAAGGTTAAACACCAAGGTTAACACTAAAGCTTAACACTTTTCAATCCAATCCAGTAGCTGCTTATTGGTCAAATTTCGATCTTATTGGATTCAAACTTTTAAAGTAAGGTCTAACGCAGATGGGGCCAGGCCGCGCCGCAACGCAATGCATTGCAGAAATCCTTCTTTATCACTTTCGTACTTTGGTGCAATTTCACAAAAAAGATGTAGAGTTCATTAAGGGTTCTACATGTTTACCGAACCTTTATGAAACTGCCAAGGTACTGGAGTGCCTCGAGCATGTTTGCCGAAGTGACGGTCCCGGATTTTTACGCCATCATGAGGTCGAGGGTCGCGTCTTTTAGGCTCGGCGCAAACGGGCTACAGACCACAGCCACCGTTGTTCGGAAGCCGCCACATTTTATAACCCGTGACCGGGTGGAGCAGCGCAACAGTGGCGGGTGTCGGCGTCTTGTGTGGCCCGCAGCGACCACAAGTGGCGAGTCGCGGACACTGCTGTAGCGAGCGACAGCCACCGGTGTTCGGAAGCCGCCACATTTTATAACCCGTGACCGGGTGGAGCAGCGCAACAGTGGCGGGTGTCGGCGTCTTGTGTGGCCCGCAGCGACCACAAGTGGCGAGTCGCGGACACTGCTGTAGCGAGCGACAGCCACCGGTGTTCGGAAGCCGCCACATTTTATAACCCGTGACCGGGTGGAGCAGCGCGACAGTGGCGGGTGTCGGCGTCTTGTGTGGCCCGCAGCGACCACAAGTGGCGAGTCGCGGACACTGCTGTAGCGAGCGACAGCCACCGGTGTTCGGAAGCCGCCACATTTTATAACCCGTGACCGGGTGGAGCAGCGCGACAGTGGCGGGTGTCGGCGTCTTGTGTGGCCCGCAGCGACCACAAGTGGCGAGTCGCGGACACTGCTGTAGCGAGCGACAGCCACCGGTGTTCGGAAGCCGCCACATTTTATAACCCGTGACCGGGTGGAGCAGCGCGACAGTGGCGGGTGTCGGCGTCTTGTGTGGCCCACAGCGACCACAAGTGGCGAGTCGCGGACACTGCTGTAGCGAGCGACAGCCACCGGTGTTCGGAAGCCGCCACATTTTATAACCCGTGACCGGGTGGAGCAGCGCGACAGTGGCGGGTGTCGGCGTCTTGTGTGGCCCGCAGCGACCACAAGTGGCGAGTCGCGGACACTGCTGTAGCGAGCGACAGCCACCGGTGTTCGGAAGCCGCCACATTTTATAACCCGTGACCGGGTGGAGCAGCGCGACAGTGGCGGGTGTCGGCGTCTTGTGTGGCCCGCAGCGACCACAAGTGGCGAGTCGCGGACACTGCTGTAGCGAGCGACAGCCGCCGGTGTTCGGAAGCCGCCACATTTTAAAACCCGTGAGAGCAACGCGACAGTGGCGGGTGTCGGCGTCTTGTGTGGCCCGCAGCGACCACAAGTGGCGAGTCGCGGACACTGCTGTAGCGAGCGACAGCCACCGGTGTTCGGAAGCCGCCACATTTTATAACCCGTGACCGGGTGGAGCAGCGCGACAGTGGCGGGTGTCGGCGTCTTGTGTGGCCCGCAGCGACCACAAGTGGCGAGTCGCGGACACTGCTGTAGCGAGCGACAGCCACCGGTGTTCGGAAGCCGCCACATTTTATAACCCGTGACCGGGTGGAGCAGCGCGACAGTGGCGGGTGTCGGCGTCTTGTGTGGCCCGCAGCGACCACAAGTGGCGAGTCGCGGACACTGCTGTAGCGAGCGACAGCCACTGGTGTTCGGAAGCCGCCACATTTTATAACCCGTGACCGGGTGGAGCAGCGCGACAGTGGCGGGTGTCGGCGTCTTGTGTGGCCCGCAGCGACCACAAGTGGCGAGTCGCGGACACTGCTGTAGCGAGCGACAGCCACCGGTGTTCGGAAGCCGCCACATTTTATAACCCGTGACCGGGTGGAGCAGCGCGACAGTGGCGGGTGTCGGCGTCTTGTGTGGCCCACAGCGACCACAAGTGGCGAGTCGCGGACACTGCTGTAGCGAGCGACAGCCACCGGTGTTCGGAAGCCGCCACATTTTATAACCCGTGACCGGGTGGAGCAGCGCGACAGTGGCGGGTGTCGGCGTCTTGTGTGGCCCGCAGCGACCACAAGTGGCGAGTCGCGGACACTGCTGTAGCGAGCGACAGCCACCGGTGTTCGGAAGCCGCCACATTTTATAACCCGTGACCGGGTGGAGCAGCGCGACAGTGGCGGGTGTCGGCGTCTTGTGTGGCCCGCAGCGACCACAAGTGGCGAGTCGCGGACACTGCTGTAGCGAGCGACAGCCACCGGTGTTCGGAAGCCGCCACATTTTATAACCCGTGACCGGGTGGAGCAGCGCGACAGTGGCGGGTGTCGGCGTCTTGTGTGGCCCGCAGCGACCACAAGTGGCGAGTCGCGGACACTGCTGTAGCGAGCGACAGCCACCGGTGTTCGGAAGCCGCCACATTTTATAACCCGTGACCGGGTGGAGCAGCGCGACAGTGGCGGGTGTCGGCGTCTTGTGTGGCCCGCAGCGACCACAAGTGGCGAGTCGCGGACACTGCTGTAGCGAGCGACAGCCGCCGGTGTTCGGAAGCCGCCACATTTTAAAACCCGTGAGAGCAACGCGACAGTGGCGGGTGTCGGCGTCTTGTGTGGCCCGCGTACTATAGCGAGTGGCTGCTGTGCGGTGCGTCTATACCAAATATAAGAAAAAGTGTGTTAAGTCGCTGTCGCTGGCCACCGGTGGCTGTGCTCGGTGGCCCGTTTGCGCCGAGCCTTAGGTAAAGTTTGAGACGGCCCAGTACCAGCATTTTGAGGGGTGTCTCGTGTAACCTAGTAAGCCCCATATTTATGCACTGGATTTCGGTTCACCTAAGCGAGAACATAAAATGACCAAAGATTACGAGTATAATATCTTAATATAATAATATCTTAGGACATTGTTCACACACGGTCATCTGATCCCAAACTAAGCAGAGCTTGTACTATGGAAACCAGATAACTGATAAACTACATACACTACTTTTTTTTCGTAAATACATACTTATATAGATAATTACACCCAGACTCAGAACAAACAGACATGTTCATGCACACAAATGTTTGTCCTGGATGGGAATCGAACCCACGACCAGCGGCATGGCAGGTGGTATCTTAACCAACCACGCCATCTGGCCTGCCCAAGTATATAATTATTATTCTGGATGCAATCGAATCAGATTACTAATGAAAATCAATTTGTGATCGATTGGACTTAGTTTTGTTGACGTATTTATTCATAAAAGGTGAAGGCTGATTTAAGCCAAGCGCACAACAAGCCGCATTTTCATACAAAAAAGTGCGGGGTGCCCGTCTGTGCTTTGCGTTGATTCATGGATAATAAAATAAAAAATAAATAAAATAGTGTATTATTGCAGGCAATAAACCCATATACAAAAATAATATACATAATAATAGGTTGGGGTAAAAGTTTCTTCGCATTTTTTAAGAAAATTCAAAACATTTTTTAATATAGTTTATTTACATTTAACTACAGTATGTAGGTGCCATTTTGTTCGATAACTTTTTGCCATCTTGTAGGTAGGGACATGATCCCATTGCTATAGAAATTTTGGGACTTCTGGTCAAAATACCGCGACAAGTGGTTTTGGCAGTTCTCTCGTGATGTTAACCTGACACTGCCTAAAGAATTCTGAAGAGACCGAAACAGGTGGAAATCTGAAGGTGCAAGGTCAGGACTATACGGCGGATGCATTAACACCTGCCAGCCAAACTCTCTTAATTTTTTCTGAGTGGCTAAAGATGTGTGAGGTATAGCGTTATCATGATGAAAAACCACACCCCTTCTGTTGATTAATTCCGGCCGCTTTCTCTGAACTTCTTGCTTTAATCTCATCAGTTGTTCGCAGTAGAGTTCAGAATCGATGGTCCTGCCTGGTGGTAACAGCTCATAATGAATAACGCCCTTCCAATCCCACCACACACACAGCATCACCTTGTTGCGAGTTAACCCGGGTTTCGCCACAGTCTGTGAAGCCTGACCGGCCTTTGACCATGACCTTTTTCGCACGTTCTTGTCATACGTGATCCACTTGTCATCACCAGTTATCAGCTTCTTCAAAAATGGTTCGATTTCATTACGTCGTAATAAAGAATCACAAAAGAGTACACGGTTCATTAGGTTTGTTTCAGTGAGCTCGTGCGGTACCCAAATGTCGAGCTTTTTTGTGTACCCAGTTTTTTTCAAATGCGCCAAAACTGTTTTGTGGTCAAATTCCATTTACATTTTTACCTTTTTTGTAGTAAAATTTTAAAATGTATCGAATTTCTTCATTAGATTCACTCATCTTGACGGTACGAAAAACAAATGAAAATCACACATTTTCCTAATTTGAATTTGGAATTATGTTCTTTAAAATTTAAACTTTCAATGATGCCAAAACCAGCCAGATACAAATAGTATAGCCAAAGAGATTTTGTTAAGCACAGCACACGAAACATATATCAGGCAACCTGCATGCTGTGCTTAGGGGGGTGGTTAGACTCTGATAGGCGGGGGTTATCGTCGTCTTTATGCAAATTAAACCAGTACAAGTATTCACAAATATAATAAAAAGGCACGTAAACACAATTCAGAAACAAAATATACATAAAACACAATGATAATACTTACGGCAATAATCTTACCTTCGAAACACTAATTATTGCAATAATACAGACACTTACAGACACTACAGACACGCGACTATACAGGGCTCTATTGAGCATGTCACTTGATCATTAGATGCTTTGACTACCTTGCTCGATACAAATTTGGAACTATTTATGAACTAACTCACAATCCTAGGGGACGCATATATATTACTTTTTCTCTATAGCTAACGTAGCGGGTACACCTCACCCAAGTAAAACTACGACACCAATATATGTGGTTTAAACAGTAACCACGCCCCTATTTTCTCGTGCAAGTCACGACCTGTCGACTTTTCTGAGCCAGGGATAAACCCGTACGCAGTTTTGTGTTGATTCTCTGCGTTCAAGTCACAACGTGTTTATTTCCGACAGACAAGCATAGTCTTGTGGAATATTTATTGTTTAGATGATGTTAAGTACTTTCTTAAGCTACTAGTACATTCTTAAGCTACTTATAACTAATAGCAAACGGAGCTAGGAGTATGGTGCTTCTCCTACAGATTTTATTACAAGTTCATACATACTACATATAATGCGAAAAGACATTTTCCCCAACCTAATATATATAGTAAACAGTGAAACACATTAAACATTAAAACAAGAAGGTATGTATAGGTACATACCTCCATAATCCTCTCATCATCATCTGCCTAGCCTTTTCCCAACTATTCAGCTGCATCCGGTTAGACTGGAAGCCGAGCCCAAGGCTTCCAGTCTAACCGGATGCAGCTGAATACCAGTATTTTACAGGAAGCGACTGCCTATTAGATCTCCACAACCCAGTAACTGGATAATACAATACCCCTTGGTAACACTGGTTGTCAGACTTTCGGGCTTCTGCCGACCCGTAACGACTGTCAGAGATCCACGAATGACAGCCGGGACCAACGGCTTAACGTGTTTTCCAAGGCACGGAGGGGTTTTGGTATGTAAAGATGGTCACCCATCCACGGACCAACCGCGGCAAGCGTAGCTTAAACTGATCGATCGACCCGTGCGGCTGTTATTACTTAGCCACAAGCCCCACTATATATATATATATATGCATATAACCCTGAACGTGACCACAAAAAACTAGCTAGATATGATCTTGATGTTTCAATAATAAGCATTTAATTGATAGATCAAAATCATCATTTCGTGGCATAAATAATTACGTATTGTGATTTATTCTATTATTTAGACCTGTATAGAATACATACGGGCTCATTATTGAGTGTGCAAATCACCCCCTGCCTATTTATCCGTTTATTATAGAACTGATCAGGCAAGGGATATGTATTGTCCTTCCGTAGTGTCCTGAAATCAGACCTCACGTCTAGTTTAGGCACCAGTCTCCCACAGTATAATTATTGCTGTTACGGCTTTTGTATTGATACTCATAGCTGTCGAATGTCACATTATTATGATAACCAGTCCACTTTAGCCAAGCAAACCGATAATCCAATAACTTTGTTTCAATATCCTGCAATAGTCCTACACCAATCGGAGGCTGTCCTTGGGTACACTTGCATAGTGCGAACAGGGATAATAATCGTCGGTTGGTGCCTCATAACAGGCCTCTGCGAGTTGGCTTCAGCCCCTCGTATTCTTCTAAAGGACACTTTTAATAATTATATAATAATATTGTAAAGCTAATAGCTTTGAAAAGGCGAGGTTACAATTCTCATTTACAGAGTCGACAGGAAACCCTGACTTTCTTTGACCTGCAGTATTAGTAACAACGGAAGGTACCATATTCACGTGTGATGTTGTTAACCAGTCAACAAACTAAACATTCTTATATTATTCATTCAGTAGGTACTTTATTTGCATCATAAGTTCATAACTACAGAACTGACCTCAATTGTTAAAAGATTTCAGTTTTTAATATCTTCCGCGGGCGCATTTTGTAACCACATTGGGCTAAGCTGGGCCACAGTGGACCACATGTGCTCAGTGATCATTTTATTACGACTAACTGCCACTTCATACTCCATTAGTTAAGAGATTATTAACGGCTTCAAATATGAATTATTGTGACGTTATGAAGGAATGCTTAACTGAGTGCTCTGTTATGAAATGAAATTTATGAAATACTTAATAATATGTCCGCCATTTTATATGGTTGCACACTGTCATTTAAAGATGTTTGACAATCGTTACGGGTAGTCTTGCCACGCTAACTCTGCCACGGAATGAATGGGCAACCTCAAAAAGTTTTACATATGGTATACTAAAAGTTGTCGTGTAAGTAGATCTAATGATTTTGATATTTTGGCTATTGATTTTGCAAAAAGGTTTCCTATTAAAACATTTTTTCGAATACTTTTTTACGCCTGTTGATGTTGTTTACAAGATGATCGTTTCAAATTACAACATAATGAAGCAAAACAACAAACTTTGTGGTTATGCGGGAATCACTCATTATGAAACTACTCTTTAAAGTAAATTTATAACAAGTATTATATTTGTAAATTCCATGTAAGTAGAATTAAAACCTAATATTCAAGCTGAATATAAACAAATTCTTTTTACAGACAGTGTTGCCGTCTATAGATTTTCAAATTCCACCATTTTTTCACTTACGCAAAGTAAGCGTGGCCAGACTAGTTAGAAGCCCGAAAGTCTGACAATCAGTCTTACCAAGGAGTTTTCGTATTACCTAGTGTTGTGGAGTGGGATCTGGAGGTCCGATTCGCTCTAAGGGTTCGCTTTGTGTAAAATACCCTACAGTACGACACAACTTAGGTGTAGCATCGGCTAAATTCGTAAAACCGATCAACATCCGAACTGAGTGCGCCTTCAAAATCACCAAGATAACAATATTTATTACTTATTTTAGGCGAAAATGATCTTTACGGAAAGGCAATAATTTGAAAGTCATATAACCAAATACCTACATTCGTAAAATTTAAATGAATGAATTCAAATTTTTAAAATGATACATCTAAGTTGTGTACCGTATTCAGCTGCGTTTGGTTAGACTGGAAGCCAACTCCAACATAGTTGGGAAAAGGCTAGTCAGATGACGATGTAACCGTCCTCTTTCTATGTTCTAAGTTCGATAAAGTATTGAAAGTTTAGTCAGGTCAGAATACTAGAAATTCTGTTTGCTGCTTAATCAGACTTTGATTGTACCTAGCTTTGAGGTACTATTAACAATACTTTTCCCTGCAGGGTTTCGCAGAGGTGTAACTAAAGAACACCCGCATTTTGCCAATTATGTTGTAAGATCCGTGTAAGTAATAAGGGGCGAGCCTTTTGCAATCAACTGGTCACAAATCAGACCTCCACGCTGCTATGCTACTGAGAACATCCGCAAGGAAAACATGAACATAATTATTATAGCTATGTCTGCCTACTTCTTAGGTATCGATTACCTTTGCATTCAATAAAATCAACGAAGACGTCATAGTCCCAAGTAGAGATGCCGTGATTAGCCGCTAATGTCGAATAATTTGCTGGTTTACACTTTGAAATAAATAAAACACAGATTTAGAAATAATGTAACTAAAATTACTTGCATAGTCCTAATTCTATTACGGTGATTTCACGACACAAGGATGTTCCCCAAAATCGAGGTGTTTCTTTGAACGAAAAGTGCTGTCAGCTGTTGGGATTGCCATAACAATCGATAAAAAATCATTGTAGTAAGTAATCAATGTAGCAATGGAATACCATAAATACTAAAAACTCGGTAGGTTCGAGACAGCCGGAAGTCTGCTATTTTTATATAACACAGATTGCAGTATCGTTTTTCATGTCGAATAATTATGAAGAATAACTCGACTAGTCGCCATAGGAAATGCCGAGTAGTCGCTTATCAATTATTCGCCATTACAACTATTCGCGGCATCACTAGTTCCAAGTATCATGAATAATGAAACCGCAGATAATGCGATACTTTTCTAGATACTCGTACCTACGTAATATCTACCTTTGTTTTAATTACTTTGCTATAATATCGCACGCTTAGTAATAGACTGACCTAACTAAAAAAATGGCTATCATGACATGTCTTACAGAATGGCTTATAACTCAGTCAAAAAGCATAATAATAATGAAATAATGTATTGTAGGAATAATTGATGAACTGATTATTGATACAGAAATTATATTTTGAAGAAATTTAGTTAAAACGAATTTCTTTGTACGGTTAACTCATTTTGGACCTGAACCGTAAACGGTCAGTTTACTATTAAGCGTGCGATATATCTACCTAGCCTTTTTCCAACTATCTTGAGGTCGGCTTCCAGTCTAACCGGATACAGCTGATTACCAGTATTTTACATGGAGCGACTGCCCATCTGACCCCTACAACCCAGTTACTGGGTAATACGATACCCCTTGGTAAGACTAGTTATCAGGCTTTCGGGCTTCTGACGACCCGTAAAGACTGTCAAAGATTCACGAATTGCTGCCGAGACCAATGGATTAACATGCTTTCCGAGGCACGGCGGGGTCTTGGTATGTAAAGACGGCCACCCATCCATGGACCAACCACGGCAAGCGTAGCTTAACCTGGGCGATCGACCCGTGCGGCAGCGGCTGTTATTACTCCTAATCATCATTACAATGACTAGACTTAACTGCGACAAATTGTTCGAATTCGAAGAAAAGTTATGCTATGGTATGATTTTCTAGACGAAAGCGATTTCATTACAATGACAAGGAAAATTCTTTAGACCGTATTTCGTTTCATTAAGGCTCATTTTCACCACACATCACTTTAAGCGTTTAACGCTAAACGAGTTTAAAACATCATTCTGTCTCTGTCATCTTCAAACGATTGAAAGAAAAGGAGAGATGTTTTAAACTCGTTGGTGAAAATGAGCCTAAACCCTCAATTACATCTTCACTACTATCCTAACTTTTTAATATTATAAATGCGAAAGTAAGTTTGTTTGTTACCTTTTCACGCTTAAACCACTGAACAGATCATCCTGGATTTTTTATATACGTTGTCAGGTGTACAGAAACGGACATGGGGTACCTTTTATCCTTAAAAAAAGTACTGTTCTCGAGGAAAACATCAATAGCTTCCTTATGATAATAGATGGCACTATACGAGTCTTTCGAATCATGATTGAATTACGTTATCTAAAATGTCAATTAGAATTAATTAATGGTGATATAACAACCGGTCATTTTTTAGATAAATTAAGATCACATTTTAAGTTACTAACATACTACTAAAATTTCGTGTGTTATTCTAAATTAACGCGAGCGAAGCCGCGGGCAAAAGCCAGTCTTTTATAAATGCGAAAATGAGTTTGTTTGTTTGTTGCGCTTTCACGCTAAAACGGCTGAACGGATTTGGATGAAATTTGGCACATGGGTAGTCTATGACCTGGATTAGGACATAGGATACTTTTTAATCCCAGTAGGACGTTCCCGTGGAATAATTTCCGACCTCCACGCAGGCGAAGACGTGGGCAGCTAGTAGTGAAACTTGTAGGTGGTAGTGTGTTAAGCTAGTAGGTAAATCATAAATAAACTACTCAAAACAAAATAGGGCCCACCACGATTTATTCACAAAAAGTGTTGGCATGTTACATCAAACTCATTTATGGGCAAGTTCAAGTGTTTTACCTTAAAACTTAGATGTTTACGAGTTCTTATCATTCTTTACCCTCAACACATATACTCATAAAAAATACATTTGTTTTGTCAGTTTTCATTTTCGATGATAAAAACCAAGTGGGCCCTATTTTGTTTTGAGTAGTTTATCATAACACCACGCATGCAATCACTTAATTTTTACTTACAGTTCTAGATCGCGTCACGTAAAGCCGCTCTGAAGCCAGGCTTTCCGATGCGCATGGCATGGCGCGCTGCTGTTTTAGTATAGATATTGACTACTGCGCAGTCATTTGTAGCCTACTTCAGAGCGGCTAAGACATGACGAGACTATACAAGCAAACATAAAAGGCCTCAAGATTCCTGAATCTGATAAGTATCAACATACCTTTCAACTACACGTGGTTCTATTAGAACTTCATGATAAATGATACTCGTAAATGATTTTATTTCTGTAAGTAGGTTTTTACAAACATTTTTACACGTCAATCATGTCTTTAAAAACTTGATGAGGTCAGCGTTTCCTATCTCACTACTCTGAGAAGAAAGACCGAAACCAACTCGGAGGTCACATAGTCTCACATAAAGTCCAGACATAATCTTGATCAGATCATGTAGATTGGTGTCTGAAATGGTTTTTAGATGGATGACTTTTTATCTAACTAATATTATAAAAAGATTTGATTTTTTGTATCTTATACGCTTTCACGATTTTGATGAAATTTGATATGAGGATACTTTGAACCCTGGCGAAGGACATCGGCTACATTTTATCAATATTCCATGCGGGCAAAGCCGCGGGCGGAAGCTAGTGACTGACAAACTGTAAGTTGGTTAGTTCTGGATATTAATATTTTGGGAATTTAATCAGCATTGACAGCACCTACAATATTCACTTTAGGTATATATGTCATCTTTTTATAGGAACTAAAATATCTACTACCGATCTATTCTGTAAAAATCTCACCGTGATAACGTAGGTGAAGTGAGCTGTCATTCCACCTGATGCTAGGGATTGACACTATTGTCAGCATATTATTATCACAGAATAGCACTGATGTACGCAGAATTTTACCTAAATGTTGCAGGATGCTTATTTTAGCTAGACATTATTTATAGCAGGCCTTGTCTCATCCAGCACCATGACTCCGCATTGCAAACATTCAAAAACCCTATAAAAAAAACTTACGCAAGGCAGAGACAAAGAGTAGCCTCTATAAATACACGCGTGAGGTCGTGACGAGAGATTCTGCAAGCTAATACATATTCGCGGACGTCCGCCTCGCCTTGAAGTTCAAGAATCACCTATTTATTTCTGGAAGCACTTTGTTTCCGCGTCTTCGTGACACGCTGTGTCATTATATCGAGTGAGATCTTTAAAATTCAAGTGATGAGGAAAACTCAACATAGTTTTTTTTTGTTTAGGTCGTGATGGCCCAGTGTTGAAGGGCTCGCCTCGCATGCACGAGGTTGTGGGTTCAAATCCGGGCAAGTACCAATGTGACTTTTTGGATTCATAATGTGTTTTTGTTCTGTATATGTGTTTATCTCGGCATCGGTGAAGGAACAACATCGTGAGGAAACCTGACGGCCTCATCACCATTCCAATCTATTTGGGGTCGGCGCCACATGTCCCTTTTTTCCATACTTCTCAATTAGTCGGCAAAAAAAGAGATACCTGTATGTTTTTATTCCTAGTTCAGTCAATCCAGCAGCAAAATTGCAGTATCTACTGCTCCGTCCGGACATATTGGATCTTCCTGCATATCAAATCAAATCATTTATTTTTGCAAACGTGGGTAATTGGTACATAGCTGTTTTCTTAAAATATAGTAACTAATATTTAATTCCAAAATTAAACAGAAGTTCTATAAATGTCAAATCATTAGAATTACAAAAAATAAATTTAAAAAAAAACAGACTAATCACATATAATAACATATTTACAGTAATATCAAAAAATAATGAAGTATGTCAGTGTCAATCAAGAGGAGCTCGTGGCTAAGTAATAACAGCCGCACGGGTCGGTCCATCAGGTTAAGCTACGCTTGCCGGGGTTGGTCTGTGGATGGGTGATCATCTTTTCATACCGAGATTCCTCCGTGCCTCGGAAAGCACGTCAAGCCGTTGGTCCCGGCTGTCATTCGTGGATCTTTGTCAGTCGTTACGGGTCGGCAGAAGCCCGAAAGTCTGACAACCAGTCTTACCAAGGGTATCGTATTACCCAGTAACTGAGTTGTGGAGGGATAACAGATAGGCAGTCGCTCCACGTAAAATACTGGTATTCAGCTGCATCCGGTTAGACTGGAAGCCGACCCCAACATAGTTGGGAAAAGGCTAGGCAGATTGCTTTTATTGTCAGTGTCAATCGGATGATCAGAATAAAAAGTGTCAGAATAGGAACATGTATGGAATCATAATAATAGTTTATCAATCAGTGCAGAGATTTATCTCAATTAATATTTGGTTTAGTGCCCTTTTAAACTTTATTATAGTCATATTTTTTATCACACCACCAGGTACTTTGTTATAAATGCGTGGGGCAATACCTACCAAAAGTTTCTTGTTAATAAGTTTCTTGAAAAATCGGTTAATTACATTTATCGCTTATACTTACTTTTAAAATTAGGGAAAAATCAGATATAAAAGCAGTTAAATGGTGGTTTATTCAGAAAACACAGAATCCATTTTTAAAGTCGAACATAAACCAAGCCCTCCCATAACCTCGCTAAATACATTCAGCGCCATTAAGAAAAAAAACCGGCCACGTGCGAGTCAGACCTGCACCCGAAGGGTTTCGTATCACCGTACAATATTTAGATAACATACTTATATTAAAAAATTTTTTTTTTTTTTTAATCGAAGAATTTTTTTTAACAATCTCAAAGATAACTTTGTATTTCCTAATGATACTGTGAATGACAAAGTTATTTTTTGCTGTTGCAGAAAATCGGCCATATTTAAACAAAACACCCTGTGAATAGTATTTTAGTATTTTTAAAATTTAATAATATGGTACAAAAGTTTCAAATTCGTAACTTGTTAAGTTGTTGTGACAGAGCTCGTACAAAAATGGTCTAAAACTGAACTCTTTTGCGGCCCCCATTTCTTAATTTTTGGAGACAAAAATATAAAAATGATTTTTGTACTCTGCTCTACTTGATGAGTTCTAGACAATGATACCCCACGTGCCAGGGTAAGAAAAAAAAATTCAAAATCAAAAGTTAGTAAGGGGTAACCTTTCATTTTTAACTGTAACTGTTTTTATAGTAGCAATAGAAATACAGAATCTGTAAAATTTTCAACTGTCTAGTGTCTACCTATTACGGTTCATGAGATACAGCCCGCTGAAAGACAGACGAACGGACGGACAGCGGAGGCTTAGTAGTAGGATTCCGTTTGGCACCCTTCTAGTACGGAATCCTAAAAACTTAAAGGCATGATTTTGACTTGTTATGTAATATGAAATTTATATGGATACAATATTACAGTAGATCAAAGAAAATTGCAGATAAATAAGTCCATTTGCGTACATTATGTTTATCGGATATCATCTCAACACTCCTTGTCGAGATAAAAATTGCAATTGTGAAAGTTAGCTTATCTGTCCGAGTACCTACCTACAGCTGACGATTTACCTGTAAGTATGGACGGGATTATTCTACCCGTCATCGCGCGTCATACTGAACCACTTCCTTATAGGGGTCTCTACATTACGTACAGTCGTGAAAAAACAACTCATCTTTCCTCAAGAGTCAATTTCAACATGGCTTTGAGGCTTTCATACGGAGAGTTGTTCAGAATGATGTACTAGGCGAAGTACATCGTACATCTTCACCATTTATATTTTAAATTGGGCATAAACAAAAGAACTTCGGAATATGTCCACAGTCTTTGATATTGAATCTTGAGTTTGAGCAAAATCAGACTTACAAAGTCGCTTTTCAATTCAAGTTTGTTAACAATCCTACCAATACGTAAAAAAATTACGTAAGAACACAACATTGTAATTACAAAGTAGCACTCATACAGTCTCCAGTTTTTTTTCACATTTGCAATCACAATATAGTTTTTTTTTTCTGAGGTCGTTCGGCGACCTTAACATTTGACTCATCTTCTCACAAGGTGACTGTGAGAGTATTATATTTAACTACCTGGTATGTACAGTCAGCTTCACAGAGATGTTAAGACACTACCGAGCGCGCAGTGGCGCCCTCAACATTTGTTCGGTTATTTCTTTTATTTTAGAATGAAAACGCAGAAAATGAGCACGTTACGTTGTGCTCCACAAGACAATACGTTATTATTATTATAAACAGTAGTTTTATATTGTTAAGTTTTATTGTACTTAATGCTTAAAACGGGAAATGGTGGTCACTTTTTCCGTTTTAATGATTACAATAAAACTTAACAATATAAAACTACTGTTTATAATAATAATAACGTATAGTCTTGTAGAGTACAACTTAACGTGCTTATTTTCTGCATTTTATTTTTAAATTAAAAGAAATAACAAAACAAACGATGAGGGCGCCACTGTGCGCTCGGTAGCCTCTTTTAACGTCGACATGAATTCATAAGGTTTACAATCTTAGTTCCATAATATTGTATCAATGTAGCCAGCCGCAAAAAAGTGTCGTATTTAATTGTAGGTACACATTATTATGGACAGAGTATTATAGGCCGCGACTTAGGTACGAGTACGTGGATCCGAACCCAAGCAGGCATTTTGCTTTGTGTAAATAATTTCATCACCACTGTTCTCAAAACGGTGAAGGAAAACATCGTGAGGAAACCGGCATGTCCTAGAACCAAAAATTCGAAGACATGTGACATCCACCAATCTGCACTCGGTCCACTCCCTCTCACAAAAAGAGGAGTAAGGTGTCCCAACAGTGAGATAATTATCGGCCGATTATTCTTATAATATATACAGAGTGTAAATGTAAACAGTGTCAACCTTTTAAGGGGTCATTGTACTCATAATTATTAACAACTTTTACTATGGGACCAAACCTAAAACCGCGAAAAAAAATCAGCTGTTCAGTACATTTTGACGAATATGCAAACATAAATGTACCGAACAGCTGATTTTTTTTTCGCGATTTCAGGTTTGGTCCCATAGTAAAAGTTATTCATAATGATGAGTACACTGGCCCCTTAAAAGGTTGCCACTGTTTACACTTAGGTACACCCTGTATACAAGCATATGAGCATATGCATATGTTTGTTACGGAAAACAAATTATAGACGGTGGTCGCAAGTAGGTACTACTGCTGAGCAGGAGGGCTTTTGTTCGATTACACCCGGCAATCGAACACAGGCCCTCCTGCTCAGCAGTGCGGGCAATGTATTATTGGGTTTTTTTATCTGAAATTTCCCAGTAGCAGGCCGGAGTCTGGATTTGTGCCCGGTTGAATATAACAGGTGAAACGTGGGTGTAACATTGGTACACCTCTGCCTACCCCTTCGAGGAGGACAGGCGTGATGTTTATAAATTGTAGACAATCAAATGAGTTCTTGTCTACATATTTTTGAGGCTGACTGTAATTTCGTAAAATCTTTAAAATCCATGAAGTTAGCGTAAAGGCGCCGCATTATTTGTTAATGAAGGCTGATGCGAAGGTTGCAGGATAGGTATCGCGTGTTTGTCTGACCTGAGAATATCTTGTTCTTTCTATAGCTACAAATGTTGTAGTTTGCCTTTAGGCCTTTCTGCAAATGAGCCACATGTTGATTCTAGAGTAAACAACCTGTTACACTTTGTTAACCCCGGTTACTTTTTTTCCTTCTTGTTGTATTATTAGTGAGTTATACAGTATGTTAACCAACAGAGGGCGTTCCCGTTAACCCGCAATAGTATAGCATCCATACATGCTAAAAAAAATATTACCATTCGAAAACAAAATGGTTTTTATTTTTTTTTTAATATTAAAATATTCACTAAAAATGTTAAATTGATACGTAAAAGCAACACTCTGTACACGCGTACTTGAAGGACGGAAACATCGCAATTTAGTTTTTATTTTTAGTGAATATTTTTATATTTTTTTGAATATTTTTTGTGAATATTATTAGCATTTTTAGTGAATATTTTTATATTAAAAAAAATAAAAACCATTTTGTTTTCGAATGGTAATATTTTTTTTAGCATGTATGGATGCTATACTATTGCGGGTTAACGGGAACGCCCTCTGTTAGTTAACATACTGTATTTATATCGGAGGAGCTCGTGGCTAAGTAATAACAGCCGCATGGGTCGGTCTATCAGGTTAAGCTACTCTTGCCGCAGTTGGTCTGTAGATAGGTGACCATCTTTTCATACCGAGACTCCTCCGTGCCTCGGAAAGCACGTTAAGCCGTTGGTCCCGGCTGTCATTTGTGGATCTTTGACAGTCGTTACGGGTCGTCAGAAGCCCGATAGTCTGACAACTTGTCTTACCAAGGGGTATCGTGTTACCCAGTAAGTGGGTTGTGGAGGTCAGATAGGCAGTCGCTCCATGTAAAATACTGGTATTCAGCTGCATCCGGTTAGACTGGAAGTCGACTAGTTGGGAAAAGGCTAGGCAGATTGATTGATTTATATCTTCATATCAAGGCTTCATATCAAGCAGTTGACTCTACATCTGCATTACAATGATACATGCATCTTTAAAAAAATAAGATCTTAAGAGGATTGTGAAGTGCCGATATGCGGCGCGATTTTTGGAGGCAATTACCTACATTTCATACAATTATTTACATAAATATTGTTTCGGGCGATAACGTTTTCATCCCCCTAAACCTTTACAAAATGAGACAATTTTGGTCTCATTACATTTAGTACACATTAATTTGGGTCTGTACGTTTTTCGTTTTTAGTATTTCAATTTAATTTAACTTAAAAAAATAAAAATGCTGGAGGATGTTTTTATGTCAAAAATGTAGATATTTAGATGCTAGTAACTTATATAGTATGCAATATTTCTTTATAATAAAAACGTACGGACTTAGTATTTCATTATACCTACAACATTTCCAAAAAATATGAAAATTAGACTATGTTTACGGGGAGAAAAACGTTATCTCTTTTTGTATGAAAATTTACAGCTTCACAATCCTCTTAAAATTGCGAAACAAGATAAAAACCACAAATTCTCCAAAGACTGGACCAACTTCTCAGCGGCGCGGCGCCCCGTTACAAACCGTGCCTCAGTTTCGTAGAACGCGATCAATCAACAAACTATCACTATTATCTATAACCACAAGGACATCTGCATGAGTCAGGGAGCTACTTATCTCTGTTTTGACAGCAATAGATGTGTCTCACGAAATGGCCGTGATTTGTAGATCAGTAGCTGTTGTGTTGTGTTAGGTAAGGCCGTTTGTGTGATTGGAATGTTGGCCGTAACATTGTTTTGACTGTTATGACTTGCAGCGGCTTGTTCGAATAAAATATACGTTCCGTTTCATTTAAATTCGAACTAAGCATTACATTCTTTCATGTTCCAAAGGAATGGAATGATCCAACCAGAATGTTTGATGGGCCTAAACGAAAGAGAAAATACGGTCTTTGATATTGTGTATCATTTGATTTTCAATTGGAAATTAACTATCCAAGATCCTTCATCTCAAATAAATAAATCTAAAAAATATTGTAAGATTTTCCTCATGAGTTAAAAATACTCTGTGGTTGTAACCACCACAGAGTTTTTAACTCATGATGAAAACTCAACGTAGTAGAAGTCGATAAGAATCGAGATGCGAGCAGTACAGAGGCTGCTGTCTCTCCGACACAGGTAGCGATCGCTTTACGACCGAATTCAGTCACAAAGTCCTAATGACGCCATTAGGTCTAGGCGACTAAATTCGGTACGTCGAGATTGCAGCCCCTAGAATGGTCGAATGGCGACGACCGACGATTGGTGTAGGCCTTGGTGATGATGACTAGCAGTTCGGGTCTAACGTTTGCAGTCTACTCCCTGCCATTTCAGAACCAATTATAAACGATAATTACCAAATAGATAGTTATCATAAATCCGTGCCGCTAATGGTGTGACCTTCTGGGCTAAAATAATTAGATATGGCGAACTGACATAACTCTCGTTGCGTGTTGCTGGTCATTTGTTACGTGAAATGCTTCACTATTTTCGTGACTAGATAGTTTATTGTTGTTTATGATGATGGTTATTGTTCCTGACACTGAATAATTTGTACAGACGCCAGCACATCAAGCTACTACAATCTGTCAAATTTATTTAATAGATTTTCAACTTTATCGCTAAACCATTAGGTTCAAGGTTGATTGGGAAATTTTGACAGTTTCGGGTAGCTTGCGGTGCTGGCGTCTGTACTTGACTAATATTCTTCTAAACTTATGGTTTGTTGACACTGTTTGTTTTTCAAGAGAAAGTTTGGTGGTCCACTTAAAATTAATGAATTTAGCAATCCTGTCTTTTGACCGTTCAAAAGATTCGTTAATCGATACGAATTCTTGTTATATTTTTAAAATGTCAAGGTCTACGATTTTTTAAATGAACAAGTCTTTGTTCTTGTTTAAAAACTATTTAGCGCTCTAATCATTCTTGAACTTAATGTGTGTGAATGTGTAGGTACTAATATATCTTATTATAATGATTCCAGGCTCTACAGATGTGGACATCCCGTCGTCGTTGCTACACACCATGCAGAATCAGATGCAGAGTAAGGGCGGCTACGAGATGGCGTATGGCGTAAAGGTGATTATCCCATGCTGCTTAAACTTTATAGTGGTCCATACTCACAACAGGGACATAAGACACACTATTTTGATATCTAAACCAAGATTTGTCACTATCAACAAAATTAATAGGCTCCTACTTAGGGTGCATCCGATACCGATTCCAATGCCAATATATCGGCGATACTTCGGGTTTGCCAATATATCGGCATCGGCGATATTTTGATTGCCGATACGACGATACTTTTCAAATTTTGCGCTTTCTAAAAAGTAACATACACGCGCGCGCTGTTTCGTTTATTTCGTTGCAAACGAAGCACGAATAATGACACCTTAGGTACACTCAAACTTGAAAAAAAATTGCCTAAAAATACTTTATTTCCAAATGAGTTCTGGCGCATCTGAGAGACTATTATCCACCGCAGCCAGGTCTCATTTAAACAGACTTGCGAAATGGCCTATATCCGCAAAACTGGGGAATACTTTGTTTTTTAAACGAAAATCTTATTAATGTTCATTTGAATTTACTAACCCTATTAACTGTATATTATTATTATTTTATTTTTTTAATAACCCGACTTATGTTTTATTTATTTTACCTTCATTTAAATTCAATAAGCGATTCGGCATGGGTATCGTTATCGCCGATATATTTATAAGAGTATCGGTATCGGTATCGTATCGGCAAAAAGGCGTATCGATGATTCCCTAGTCGTACTACTAACTACTGTTGCGCAGGCGTACACCAACGTTCAACTTACCAAGTGAATTGCTGCTTAGACATAGGGAAAAGATATATCCATTCAATAAAGATAGTAGAGGGACTGGCTGTATAGTAATATCCAGTTGAATACATATACACATACATACTATCGACAAAACGGACGCCTTTACATCTTAAAGTTGATTTTTGTATACACTGATTCATTGAAAAAACCCTGCCCCTATGGTCTTTTGTTTTACTTTGTCATAAGTGCAGTTGCAGCTTGCAAGCAACATTGTTTCAAAATTGGAAAGGCGTAGCTTTTGTCGATCGTACATAAACTCACGTCTTCTTCCCATGGGGGTAGGCAGAAACTACAGAACGCCACCTGGCTACGATCCTTACATACCTACTCCTTCTGCTTGGTCACTATATGTCCTTCTAGGGCGTCCCTTCCACTCGCATCTGCCTTATAAATAGCTTTTGTCAGTCGCCTTTCAATTTATTCTCATTATTTGTTATGAAATCTACCTAAAACATCCATTATCAGGGCGGGTTACTTTGACCCTAGGGCATAACTTTGGCCCAATTCGAGGCAATTAATGCAAATATTATCTGCCTCCTACTACATTTAATGCAAATATTATCTGCCTCCTACTACATTTAATGCAAATATTATCTGCCTCCTACTACAATTAATGCAAATATTATCTGCCTCCTGCTACAATTAATGCAAATATTATCTGCCTCCTACTACATTTAATGCAAATATTATCTGCCTCCTACTACATTTAATGCAAATACTATCTGCCTCCTACTACATTTAATGCAAATATTATCTGCCTCCTACTACATTTTGTTTGAGGTGAACGCACTGACTTGCCAAAACTGTAGGTTCTTAAATTCTTATTTATGGGAAGTCAGGAAATTAATTGTTAAGCAAATTGACGACTTACGTCTATTTGCCGTATTATAGCCATTTCATACATCTGTCAAAGAATGACAGTTATAATTTTAATAAACGGACAATTTAAGTTGGTAGTCAATTTCCTTCACAAATATTTTCCCTGACTATACCTACAAATGACAAAACAATATGGTATGACGTCATTCATTGAAATAGATCGGAGTTTAAAACCAGACAGTCGAGCTTCAATGAATCATTCTTGTCTACAAACCGCTTACTATTTTAAAACTACTAGTTTAGTTAATTTATACGTATTCAGATATCAATAACAATATGCAGTTTAGAATCATTGAATATTTGGTCATGTTACTGAAGGCTAAATAACTATGTACTTTCCTATTCTGTAAAAATATCACCGACCGGGCAAGGCAATTGCGTAACACACTATCAATCGGAATCGGTTTCATTTTGACAGTTACGTTGTCGAGCAAACAAACTGTTCGAACATATGAAGCAATGGATTAGCAATTTGCTTCAAAATGATTTACATTCCGATCTTTAGTATGTTACGCAATTAGGGTGCAGATGTATGAACGTAAACGAAGCAAAAGGAGTAGGTCTGTAAGGATCGTAGCAGGTGGCGTTCTGTAGTTTCTGCCTATCCCCATGGGAAAAAGACGTGAGTTTATATATGCAGGGTGACTGGTAATTTGACGTATTCCTTCCAGGACATGGTAGTGTGACCCATTTGCAGCAATTAAGCACCCCATAAAGCCCAGATGAAAATTCATGGGACTCGAGAAAACCTAATTTTTGTGTATTTTTGAAAATTTCCCATAATTCGTCGGTAACTATCACTTCATTAAACTCTCAAAATTGAATGGACTTCATTGCTATTCCATTGGGCACTTAATACTTTAACAAACCTTTCGATTTAACCAATTTTTTCTAAACATCGAATATTTAAAAGTTAGAGGAAGAAATTTACTAACCATTTTCAAAAATATTTTACGTACTTACATGAACTTGGCACCAGTTATCTCAAAATTTTAGTTTGACATTAAGCGTACAAATTACAAGGAAGACATCTTCATTTAATCAGCTATCTAACGACGTACAAAGGTTAAATAAATATTTAGAGCTGCCGAGGATACAATCGATAATGCTGGCAAGGGTCGAATTGCAAATTATTGAAATATTTAAAAATTGTGCGATAATCGAATTAATGAACTGTTGTATGCCATCCCACTACTTTCTAATCTACCAGCAATCCATCAAACGTTAGGCACCCAGGTCGACATGACCAGGACACGAGTCGCGGTGCGGCTTTTGAGTTTTTAAAATGAGTTACGGTGGTCGACACCGGTGCCTTCAGTAGAAGTACTAAGGCAAATACAAACATGCAGAGGAACACATAAGAACTCATTTCATTTCAAGAGTTACCTAGATAGAAGTTAGAAGAAGAGTAAGGGCTTGTATAAGCTATTTCAACAATTGCCAATTTTATCTTTTTTGGTATTATCGACTATGGCCCCTCTAATTTTTATTTTGTTTACGTAGGAGTGTTTGTCAATGCTTCCTACGTAGGTTTAAAATAAATTTGCATTGAAAAGGCTCTTCAATTTCATATTTTAAGGAATTCATATTTTATGACGCATTTTGGAAAATTTTCTGAAACTAAGGTCCAAATATCATTTGTTTCAAAAATCAACGTAGGTATGTCAAACTACTTAGGTTCATTTTCACAACAAATCACGAAGCGTGTTTACCGCTGCACGAGCCTATAACATCATTCTGTCCCTGTCATCTTCAAACGATTGAAAGAAACAGAGCGATGTTTTAAACTCGTTTAGCGTTAAACGCGTTCAGTGATGTGTGGTGAAAAGAAACCTTACTAGAGTATGTGTAAATTAAACGACAAGTGAACCGTGACCAGTTAGTAGAACGCATGTTAAAAACTCAAAAGCCGCTCCGCGACTTTGACGGCGCCCTAATTGCGTAACACACTATCAATCGGAATCTGAATCATTTTGAAGCAAATTGCTAATCCATTGCTTCATATGTTTGAAAAATTTGTCTGCTGGACAACGTACATAACTCAATTAATGTTATGTGTTATGCAATTGCCCCGCTAAGTGCCTAACGTGTGATGGATTGCTGGGAGGTTAGAAAGTAGTGGGATGATATTACAACACTTTGCAAATTCGATCTTTGCCAGCATTATCGACTGTTTCATCTGCACCTCTAAATATTTGTTTAATTTTTGTACCTCGTCAGATAATAACTGATTAAAAAAAAGTCTTGCCCCTAATTTGTACGCTTAGTGATAGAGTAAATTTTTGATAACTGGTGTCAAAGTTCATAGATGTTTTTGAAAACTTCGTTCTTTAACTTTTAAGTTGTTATTTTAGAAATTTGGTTTCATCGAAAGGTTTGTTACTCGTAAAGTATTAAGTATCGAATGGAATAGCATTCAATTTTGGAAGGCCATTCAGTTTGAGAGCTTAGAGAAAAGTAATATTAAGTGACGAATTCTGGAAATTTTCAAAAATACATAAAAATTGGGTTTTTTCGATTCTCATGAATTTTCGCCTAGGCTTTATGGGGTGCTTAATTGTTGCAAATGGGACACACTACCACGTCTTAGAAGGAATACGTCAAATTAAAAGTCAGCCTGTATATCACCGTGAAGACTTTGGTGGAATGAGCTTGAAGTGGGCTATCATTCCACCAGGTGCCACACACACTATTATTATTATTATTGACACTATTGACAGCTCACTTGAAGTTCACTTCTTCTGAGATTCACGGTGAGATTTCACAGAATAATCTTCAAAGAAACTAAAGGCTCCTGCAGGCAGGCGCGACGCGACGGTGCGAAGCGATTCTGGTAGAATAATTTCCATGAAGCTTTCACAAAAAGTGTTCTACTAGAGTTACGTCACGGCTGTTTGCGGGGGCCTTAAGACAGAAATAAGTCTGTAGGCAGGTAGGGCTTTGTTCTTTCTCTGATTCATTGGATTTTCTTTCAAGTTACCTTTGCCCCTGGTTATCTTTATGATCTGTTAACGCTTTCATAGCCGTCATAACAATAATACTTCTATTGTGTCTCGTTCAGTGTCCTTGAAGCGTTGTGATACATTCATGCTCCCGTATTAGTAATACCTACCCACTAAATTAATCCTAATATACCTACCTATATCATCGTCATCATTTACCTAAGCTGTCCTTATCCCAATGTATTTGAGTTCGGCGCAACATGTACTTTTCTTCGATACTTCGCTATTAGTCGTCATCTTGGTAGTCACCTCCTTTCTAGCCATATCTTTCATACAGTCCATCCATCCTTTCTTTTGTCTTTCCTTGGCCATCCACGTTCATACTCAAAACTTTCCTCGCGACGTTTTCCTCATTCCTCCGCATCACATGCCCATACCATGACAACCGATTTCCACACCATACCTACAACCATGAAACTAATTTATCTTTATTTCAATTTCCAGGTGTATTGATGTGCGCAGGGCGCTTCGAAGGATGTAAGTGATAAAACGAGAATAACAAAGATCGAATGCCCTGTGTGACTGTGAACATGATCTAAACAGACTTTATTTATTAATGACTACGTTAAGTGTAAGCAATAAGTTTTGTTGTGTAAATAAGAAAGTAAACCGAATTCAAAATATTAGCGAGTTACCCAAAATTTATGTTAGATTTATTACTTAGGTACCGTTGAATCTGTGTCGTGACGATAACATTGACGACTGTCGTTTTTCAAACGGGTCATGACGACAGAGAATAAGTAGGTAAATTGACAAATGGCGCTGTTGTGTCGTGGACGTCATATAGGCAGTTGCTCCATGAGAAATAGTCGATGAAAAATAATGGTATTCAGGTGCTCCGGTTAGACTGAAGCCAGCCGTAAAATAATTGGGAAAGGGCTAGCCAGATGATGATGACAAACGACAATGTAAAATATCACAGACGACAGTCAACCACGGCATGGTAAATATTTGGTTTGGTTCTTCTTTGGAACGGTCATAAAATAACGGCTGTCCAAATACAAAGCGTTTTTGACACTTTAATGTGTTGGTGAAAATGACAGATTTTCAAGACGCAAATCGCTCGTTTAGAAAACCGTAGCTTTAATATGAACAGCGCCATTTAATATGCAAGCTACGAAATTTTAGATAGGACGACTGTCGTCACGACAGAGTGCAAATCGGACCATACTCGTCTATGTATCACGAAACTATTGTTCCTTTACTTCTCTCCTTTTACTATTAAGAACTGTATCGTCAATTATTGTTAAAGGTGATGACGAATGTACATAACTATTATAAAATAGTAAATAGACGCTCCTCAAAGCCAGCTAGAACATGTTAAAATCATAATTTTATTTACTAAAGTGTATTTTTCTTTTCTTGTCAATTTGGTAAACAAACATAGCGTGCTGAGAATTAGATTTGGGAAAAAAAATTGTTTAAATGGTTATAATGGCTAACAACAACTGCCTCGCTTGTCTAGTGGTGACAAGAGCTGCTGCTGAGCATGAGGTGGGGTTCAATTCCCAGGTCGGGCAGTGTTATTGGGTTTTTCCATCTAGAATTTTTCAGTAGCAGCCCGGAGTTTGGATAAGTGCCTGGTTGATGGCAAATATGACAATAGGCTCGCCCCCTTGGCCTCCTTGGCCCCCTTGGCCTCCTTGGCCCCCTTGGCCCCCTTCGCACCCTTGGCCCCCTTGGCCCCCTTCGCCCTATTACATGGGGCTTAAACAAAACTGACAAAATGTGGGAGTATTATCTAGGTACACCTGTGCCTAACCCTTCGAGGATTACAGTCGTGATGTTGTGTGTGTAAATCCTAACAATCTATAATGTAATAATTTATGGGTGCCGTTTGTGTTTCTAACAAGACCTTCCTACAGTTCCCGTCTTGTAAGTTTGTCGCTCTGAAGTACGCTACAAATGACGGATAATTCCAATCTGTCACCCTACTTTGATAACAGTTTGATCTGTCTCCCTATTAGCAACTTTATCCACGATAGTTCGAACTGTCCCCTCGTTGCTAACAGGGGGACAGATCATTTTTTTTTCGATCTGCCCCTCTTAGGGGACAATGCAGGGTGACAGATCGGAATAATCCCAAATGACTGTGCAGTAGTCAATATCTATAGGTACTAAAACATCAGCACGCCATGCCATGCATATCGGAAAGCCTGGCTTCAGAGCGGCAATCTTACGTGACGCGAACTATACCTAATTTGAAGCGTGGGACGCGAAAAATCAGGTACTGTGTTTGCTTACCAAATTAAAAATATAAGGAAAAATAGACTTGATAAAGTTAAATTCAATTATATAATCTATATACAATAAATAGAAATACCTACTCCAGACTGTTATTGTACTTATGAAATAAAGTGTCTTGTGTATTGTGACTTATAGAATTATTATATTTACCTATACGTAAATTATGTGCTTACTTAGGGCTAATTTTTCAAACGTCACATAACTTTTATTTATGGAATAAATATGGCGGTTTCACAGCTTTTGTATTCGTAGTCAAACTGTCATATTTATTATTCAGATAAAAGTTATCTGACTATTGAAAAGTCAGCCCTAAATTTGAATTTATACTATACGGTGTTAAAACTAGACGAATGAAAATAATTGTATCATCGATTTGAAGAAAGGTGTGTGTACCTATCAAGATCAACCAATGGCATAGACAAAATATTTTGATGTGTCAAGTGTTGGAGCCACTATTATAATTATTTAAACTGAATACGTATTTGAATATGTAGGTATTTGAAGATGTTGGAATTTATTGCTTAAATTCGAAATTATGACTTACATCCTTAATTATTATGTACCTCTTATTCCTCGAGAAATTGCCAACTAGGTATCGTCGGTTTAAAGGTAAAACTCACTTTTTGGCCAACGGTTTTCTCGAGACAAAATTTACATCAAGAAAAAGTAATTAAATGTATACCGTAAATCGTGACATTAATTATTATATAATCAACCTCATAATGATCAAACTGCAAAACAATGAGCAACATGCCATTTATCTGAAAATAATATTTAAAATGGCTGTAACTCTAATAATGATAATTAACACTTAATGAGTACATTTAAGCCGACGATATATTACTTTCATATACTTACACATAGATTACTGAAAGTCCTGAAAACCTGAACTTCAAACATCATAATATAAAATTTAAATATTCCTAAGGGCTAATTTTTCAATCGTCAGATAACTTTTATTTATGGAATAAATATGGCAGTTTGACAGCTTTCGTGTAGAAAATATATCAAACTGTCATATTTATTTTTCAGATAAAAGTTATCAGACTATTTACAAATCAGTCCTAAATGACAATGACTTTCGTCGCTCCTGCCCTTAAATGCGCAAATACTAAATATTAAAGTTTTTTAATGTAGTATGTAAGTACTTACAGTCGCCGTCAGATATATTGTAGCAGACAAGGTGACCAAATACTTCTGAACAATTTAAAATGTCAATAAGTTCCATACACTACAAGTTACCATTAATATCTGACCATTCATTACTTCATTTGTTAATAATTTCTATACACACCACTAACCAAAAGTATCCGAACACTTACAACGTTAAGTGTGTCTAAGCAGACAAACACTAACTCTCTGTGGTATAAATAAGATGAAAAGGGAATAAAACACTTGACGTAGTAAGTGTTCAGATATTTTTGGTTAGTTGTGTGTAGGTATAAAAATTATTGACAAGCATCTGTTCAGATATTAATGAAGTAATGAATGTTCAGATATTAATGGTAACTTGGAAGTGTATGGAACTTACTGACATTTTAAATTGTTCAGAAGTATTTGGTCACACATTGGTGCCGATTCTGTTGTGCACAAATTAAACTTAATTTAGGCTATTGCTAACTTTTTCTCTCTAATAAAACAAGAAAGAGACGGACGTTAGAAGGATTATGAAGCTGTAAATTTTCATACAAAAAGCGATAACGTTTTTCTCCCCGTACCTAAACATCTAAGTCTAATTAACATATTTTATTGGAAATGTTGTAGGTATAATGAAAAATTAGGTTCGTACGTTTTTATTGTAAAGAAATATTACATACGATATAAGTTATTAACATCTAAATATATATACTTATTTTTGACATAAAAACTTCCTCGAGCGTTTTTATTTTTTTAATTAAATTAAATTGAAACATTAAAAAAAACGTACAGATCTAGATTAAGGTGTAGTGAATGTAATAAGATCAAAATTGTCTCATTTCGCAAAAGTTTAAGGGGGTGAAAACGTTATGGCCCGAAATAATTGTTATGTAAATAATTGTATGAAATGTAGCCTCCAGGACTCGCTCCGCGTATCGGCACTTCACAATCCCCTTAATAAGACCTGTCAAATTTTGTTGAACTATTAATATTTCCATACAGACGACACAAAAAACATGTCGACTAAAAATACGGTGAAGCGCAAGACGTAAACTAGTTTGATATCTCTAACTTAGTTCATAGCTATAGCCGTCCTTTTCTCGCGCTGCCAGTTAGTAAAAGACAGCGATTCTCTATTTTTATTTTAGTAATGAACAAGAGGATCGGCACCAATGTTTTCCTATAATACCTCACAAACACTATTAGGTACTTACTTTCAAATCGAATAAAGGCACACTTTGTCGAATTATGTAAAAGTATTTGTGCATAGATTAGGACATTAGTAGATACACTATTATATCGTGCTAAGGAACGGGGTCGTATCTGGCATAATCTATGATGAAAAAATCTCTAAATGTATCCATAGATGAAAAAAATTAGGCACATGCATTTTTTTACTGACTACAAACGTGAAGAATGTAACATTTAAAAAAATAGCCTTTTTTCTTAGCACGACAGTAAAAATCGATGAGTTCTTTTGAAACGTCTCATATTTAGCTGTAAGTTTAATTTATAATAATTACTTTTCTAATCATTAGAGGTTAATAGGTTTAAAGTCAATTTCTCGTCCTGTATAGTCTTCTTGCCCGAACGGTTTTGGGCAACCGAATGACTTAAACATTGTTCGTCTGGAGACTGAAACTGAATTATATATTTTTACAATATTATATATTACCTATACAATTTACATAAAACCCGTCAGTGTTGTAGCCAAAAAAGGGTGTCACGTGCCATTGTTTGTTATGCTATTTATTTATTTTTCTCTTGTACTACCCATCTCTTGTATTTTGACTTAATTTTGCACTGAGCAACTGCAGTTTAATTTCTGGATCATAATAAAATTAAAAAAGTACCGGTATTCTGTAATTAATGTGTTACAAATCATATCTTTTTATTGCTGAAAATATAGCATAACAAACAATCGACTGCTGCACCCTATTTGAATAAAATAATAATTTTGTCATTTTTTAGTTAAAACGACAAAGTTTTGTTATAAAACATTGGTAGTTATACACATGTAGGTATATAAAATAATTTGTAATGTTCTTGTTCTATATAAAAAGAATTACAAAAGTGTTTACGCGTTTTATTTAGCGTACTAAATACTTATTCCCTACCCTAGGCTGTTTAAAACTTGACTCAGTTTTTACTAGTGAAAATTTAAGAAAATTAAACACGCTCAGTTTTAAAATCGCCGCTCTCGAGCATCATGTCTGTCAACCGAACCAAATGACACCAAGTTAAAGCATGTTCTTTGTTGGCATTACTAAATATTTTTCATTATTTGATTAGGTAAGGTAATTGCTGTAGTAATTAACCACGCTTTAGTAACTGGCCACTCATAAAAAAGAGGTAGAAACAAGGTAATGCAAGCAAGCTCATAAATGAAAAGGACGAAAAATATTTTTTTGTCCTTTTCATTCATGAGCTTGCTTCTTCTTAGTTACTAAAGCGTGGCCAATTACTACAGCAATTACTCTATCTTGTGACTAAAAGTAAAAAAAAGGTTTTTTTTAGAAATTAGTAGGCCATTCATAATAGGTAAATTTTAAAAAACCGTTTTCTTATTAGAAACCGGTGTTTTATAACGTGGTCTGTGTGTATTGTTTATATTAATGACCAATAAACGCATTGGTTTGCGTTTATTAAAACAAACATTTATATATTTTCGTTTATTTCGACTTCTTTCCAACCATTTATTTTACTTTTGACAGCCCGTTTTTTTTAGGCTTCGCACGGTTTTTTGTATTCTCTGTCTACGGTTTGTGCATTGAAAGCTCGAGTTATGAAGTTCCTTATTTATTGACAGCAACTTGACAGCAACTATAGACGATAAAATGCCCTCAAAGACGTGTTAAATCGATTAAAACATCTTCATAAATAAAGTCGATTGTTAGAAGAAATCGAATTGGTAACGCATTAGGACATCACTAATTGATTTTCACTCGAGCTGTCAAAAGTAAATTACATGGTTGGAAGGTTGGTAAACTAAATATGCTTTGACACTGACACGGTAGTTTATGCACTGACATTTGACAGTGACACTCACAGAACACTATGTGACACTGCTGACGATACATGGCGACGCGACGCCCTACATTATTTTATTATTCGTTTTCGTGATATATTGGCGTTGGCGTCACAAGGCAGTATGTATACGATATTTATACTATAAGATTGTATTCTATGCAACGTAAAGTATAAAGTAACAAGGTTTCTCATATTCCAACCAACATTACAATATTGCTGCATCATCACACACCTACGCGGGAAAACAAAATTATTACTAGCTTTTGTCCGTATTTGCCGTAATTTATACAAAATGCTTCAAGTATTAATATGTCTTATACTTTTTTTCGCGCTTTCGTTCATTATTAACCAGAGGAGGTTGCACAAGTCGTTCGTATCACAGATTAGAATACCAAATAAAGTAGTGATCGTTACCGGTGCTAACACCGGCATCGGCTACGAGACCGCTAAAGAGTTGTCCAGACGAGCTGGCAGAGTCATCCTCGCCTGCAGAGATCTAAACAAAGCCCAGAAAGCTGCAACTGAAATTCAGTCAGCGACGGGATATGAGGTCATTGCCAAATATTTGGACTTAGCATCTTTCAAAACAATTCAAGCTTTCGCTAAAGACATAATAAAAACTGAGGGAAGAGTAGATATTCTAATCAACAACGCTGGCACAGGAGTTCTCGACAACTCTCTTACTGAAGACTGCTTGCCGATAGAAGCACAAGTTAATCATTTCGGTCCATTTTTACTCACTATGTTACTGTTGCCCGTAATGAAAAATTTGCCTGAAACAGCTCGAATTATTAACGTTACGTCAATAATGCATATGTTTGGGACAGTAGAGAATTTGGATAAGCAGGGGAAGACGTTTTTAGAACGTAGAAGAGTTTATTCCAATACGAAACTGGCGAACATCCTTTTTACGCGGAAGTTAGCCGAAGAAGTGTTTTTCAAGAATAACAATATTATTGTGAATTGTTGTCACCCCGGAGCAGTTTACACTGATATATTTCGGAATCAGCCAAGAATAATAAAAGTAATTTTGAAGTTGTTGTTTCTGACGCCGAAACAAGGATCACAAACTTCAGTATTTCTGGCGGCTCAGGAACAGATGCCCGGGCTGCATACCTCGGGTAGATACTACACCAACTGCGAGGAAGATACGCCTTCCAAACGAGCTCACGACCGTGAAGCAGCACAGAAGTTATGGGACTTGTCGCTCAACATTTGCTTTAACAAGAGTCGGTGATAATTTGTATACTATTACTGATAACTCATGGTATTATAACAGTGGTCACTATAAAACGTTTTTAGTTTCATTTCATGGATTTTTTTTCTGGAAACTAAAACATACTGTGAAATAAAACTTGATTGATGGCCATTATCAATCAAGTTTTATTTTACAGTATGTTTTTGTAGTATCAAATCATCACTAATGTTCATATCACGAGTTTCGTCAAAACGTCATAGCGATCCTCATTAAAAACTTCATAATGTTTACAAATGTTTGTAACTAGGTAAGTAAGTACCTGGTCGACAGAGCTCTGCTCGAGTGAAAATAGAGAAAACATTATTTTTTTTAGAATTGAGACCTAGCTAGACCGCCGTTTTATCACCCCCCTCAAACCCTATACTGCAACTTTCATCGCAATCGTTAGAGGCGTTTTCGAACGATTCGAGAACGTGATTACAAACAGTTATAATTATGTATAAGTATACAAATATTGCTAATTTAAGGGTCAATTCCCATTGAAAGAGCAGCGGCCGGCAGCGGCTTTAATATTAAGAAAGTTCATAGTCATTTGAAGGCAAAGGAGGGACCGCGCTGCCCCTCGCGGCGCCGCCCCTCCATTGCCTTCAAATGACTATGAACTTTTTAATCACGTAGATAAGGTTCTTAATATTAAAGCCGCTGCCGGCCGCTGCCGACCGCTGCTCTTTCAGTGGGAATTGACCCTAATAGTATAGGATAAGACCGATAAAAGAATAGATTTCACTTTAGACCGGTTTAAACCATCGAGGCATTTTGAATTTCAAACTTTATTCCGACAATGTTCACTGTTCAAATTCGAAGTTTAAATACAAACAACAATGTGAGCTCGTTTTGCATTTAATAATATGGATCCTGTGGATACTTAATTTTAAGCTAAAATAACAACATCACTTTTGTTACAAAAAAAATACACTCAATTATTTACTATTATTGGTTTTGTATCAATATCCGGACAGAAGTTTTTCAGCTAGTGGTCAGCGATTTCCTTTGACCCTCCACTGGTAGCGCCTTCTATACTTACCATTAGCTACCGTAAGTTATACCACTATAATGACCAATAAAGGGCCAAAGGGCAATGGTCAGGGCTATGCTTGGAGTTTCCCTACGTGATCGAATCAGAAATGAACAATTAAATAAATAACTAATACCCATAAAACAAAACTTAGATGGAAAACAATTAAACAAATAACTAATACCCAACAAAACTTAGCCCAGTGGAACTACTCACAATACGAGACAGCCCAAATTATGCAACTAAATGAGGTAGGCCATTTTTTTGCCAACATTGGCAAAAACTTAGCTACGAAAATAACGAAAAACAAACACTCCATCATCACGGGCAGGTAGCCATCCCTCACCTTCACCTACGGACACCCGAAACTCACCTGTAATTTTTCTTACCGTCCTGGAAGTAGACGAATCCCTAATCCTACAACTACGTTCTGACTGTGCAGTCGGCTGGGACGGCATGTTCATCGCTAATATTGAAAAACTGTCGACATGTACTGGTTCCGCCAATTACTTACCTTTTTAATCGTAGCCTACAGGAGGGTGCTGAAAAAAGCTGTGGTCCATCCAATATACAAGGGGGGGGGGGGGGGGGGGGACAGACTATGTTAATAACTACAGACCGATATCGGTCCTACCTGCACTCTCAAAAGTTCTTGAAAAAATTCTCAAAACTCTCTACAAAAATTTCTTGACAAACACCAACTGATTGCTAATAACCAATACGGATTTTGAGCAACTCTATCAACAGAAGATGCAGTTCTGGATTTCACGCAACAAGTTGCCTCAAACCTAGATAAAAAATCGAAATGCCTACTCCTGGACCTTTCGAAGGCTTTTGACACAGTATCTGTTCCCAAGCTCATCATGAAGCTGAAAAATATCGGGTGTGCGTGGAATGTTTCTAGAAATTTTTAAATATTACCTAAATAATCGTAAGCAATGTATTATGTATACTTACGATGAGTTGTGATGAGCTTCTCGTGGCCTATGGTGTTCCCCATGGAGGGATCCTTTCCCTGACACTATTTCAGGTTGTAGCATATAAATGTACTGTAACAATTAATTAGTCGACTATCTAGAAATTAATTATCTGTGGGATTTGCCAATTAGTCTATAACATTACCACTGTCACCTCCCTATAGTCATCAAATAGTTCCTATGACGTAATGTTGGCCCCATTGTTGTAGGATGAACACGATAGGCTATCGTTGTTAAAGCATGGACCTAATTGGTCCATGTGTTAAAGTTTAACAGTGGAGCCAACATTACGGCATAGGAACTATTTGATGAAACTCTCTATAGAAACACAAAGTCTAATAGAGTAGACGAGAGGAGCTACTTCTTTTTTTCTACGATAGTCACTGAAGCCTGTATAGTTCCCCGAAATTGGGTGAGTACTTATGAGTACTCACCCAATTTCGGGAGACTATACAGATTCTCCTAAGGACACCATAGTGTCCTTAGGAGAATCTGTATATTTTTATAATGTGTTTTATCCTACATTATTATTCTTATCTTGTAAACCACTGTGATGCTAGTTCTCTCTGCTGACCCTTTTCCTTGTCTTGGGGCTACGGACCTCGTCTGGTTAAGAAACTACGCACATCACAGAGGCTTACCGGATCTCCCTCTGAGCTCGCGGACGCACCCTTGCGTGTTTCCAGGGATCACCGCTTCGGGTAAATCACTACTTTGAATAGATCGCTGTTTCAGCTAGATCACAGCTCCGGATAGACCACAGTTTTGGCTAGACTACCGGCCATAACCCACTACACCGACTAGCTACCGTCCAGAACTCTCGTCTCCACCTGACATTACTGGCCCCACTACTCCGGCAGCTTACACGCCAGACGCAGCCCTCTACCCGGCGACTACGGCTGACAGCCAGACTTAAGGCTGAACACGCCGAGCCACCGCAGCGCCAGCCAGACGGTCCACCCAGGGCAGTACACTTCCACCTTTTTATCACCTCGAAAGAATTACCTTAGACACAATAACTTCACGACCCTCTACAGTAACTTTGTTGGCATAACCTAAAATAAACTCTGTTTAAGTGACACACTAGTCTCATTGCTCTACCCCTCGAACCCATAACGCCACAAGGTAAATGACCTCTACAGAGTCTCCCAAACGGTAGAATTTATGCTGACACAGATGACACCACAATTCTTGTAGACCGAATCACTTGGAACATTGTGAAAACAAATGCGGAGATGGCCATGGCTAAAGTTATGATGTGGTTAAACTCGAACCATCTTACGAGTACATTAAACCCACAAAAAACGACTTATATTCCTTTTGCTATACGACATAACGCTAAACCACTCCTTCTTTTAGTAAAACTGCTCACTCCTGCACAAACCCGCCCACCTATTGCACTTGTCCTCCGCTTGCATGATCTGAAAGTGTTAATTACCTCGGAGTACAGATAGACGACGGACTGAGATGGGTCCAACAAATTGACGCCGTCGCCACTAGAACATTACGTCATAACATAAATATACTTAAATCTCTCAGAGTATCCGCCAACCTAAAAGTTCTTAAGATGGTGTACCACGTTCTATGCCAATCAGTGATTGGTTATTGCATAGTTGCGTGGGGCTGTGCCACAAAAACTAGCTCTCTGAGGGTGGAGAGAGCACAGAGAGCTATACTTAAAGGCATGACGAAAAAGCCCTATAGGTATCCCTGAACCTGAACTGATCTCCAACTGTAAAATAATTACGGTTCGTCAGCTTTATGTGCTTAAATCCACCCATAGAAAGCAGGTCTCTCACCTCCTATTCCGAATAAATTAGGGTTAAAAAAACCGGCCCTAAGCCAGAGACTAGGGATCCCCAGCACGTTTTAACTGGAAGCTTAAGACTTAATTTTTTTTATTTGTGATGGGTTTACTCTTGACTCTAGTCTAGGTCAGACGTGACAGAGACAAAGTCCACAATGGAGTGAGCTTACCCAGAAGAAGCCTGTTCACTCTCACTTTGAAGAGATTAGGGTTGTATGCTTTCGGAAATACAGACGCAGGTAGTGAGTTCCACTCCTTTGCTGTGCGCATTATAAAAGACATTTGGAAGCGCTTAGTGCGAATTGGTGGAATAGCAACCAGGTAGGGATGGTAACTGGCAGTGCGTCTAGATGTCCGATGGTAAAAGGGGGCCGGTGGAATGAGGTCATGGAGTTCGCGGGCACACTCTCCGAAGTACAATCTGTAGAAGACCGATAAGCAGGCAACCTTGCGGCGATGAGCCAAGCTATGAAGCTTGGCATCCACCAGTTTTACGTCACCAATGAGCGTTCCACCGAGTCAAGCGCGGCTAGTTGGTACTTGGCTGATCCATCCCAAAGTTGACTGCAATACTCCATGCAGGATCGGACTTGCGCTTTGTAACGGGTTAAAAGCTGTCCAGGTGTAAAGTATCGCTTCACCATATTTAGGATGCCCAGTTTCTTGAAAGTGGGTAGAACAAACGTGTCAATACAGGAGACAGTTCAGGCGCACACTGCCTCAACACTCTCGCTGGAATGCAGTCAGGCCCGCTGGCCTTGTTCACGTCTAGACTGCACAATACTCTTCAGACCTCTTTAATGTGAACTGCGATCTCCGGCATCGAGGAGTCACAATGAGGTACAGTAGGTGGTTGCTTGGAGCCAGCGTCCAGACGTGAATTGCTTGCAAAGAGAGATGCAAATAAATTTGCTTTCTCAGTTGCAGAGTGAGCCGGTGGATTTGACGCCGGTGGTCAAATGCTTTTCAATGAAAGTTGTGTTAAGCTTATGAGAGTTCTTTATAGCCTTGACACAAGCTGTTGCATCAGCTGAGAGGGTCTTTTAAGTTGGCAAAGTATTCATATCAGTAAACATTAATAGGCACCCGTAGGTAAATAAGTTTGTTCTTGCATACTTCGTTTCGAGTAGTCTCCAAGCTGCCAGCCGGCTGCTGATTGCTCCAAGCAATCAGCAGCGTTGTCGGTTACGACGCCAAATACCTTTTGAGGTCCTATTTCATCAATGACAAATAGCAGGAAACATAATGTAACTACAATATTTTATTATTAGTTTTAAATTAGTATACAACAATATTAAATAAAATGGAGTTTTTTTTTTTGAGATATGTTTGCTCTGGACTATAGCCTAGGTCAGATGTGACACAGACAAAGTCTACGATGGAGTGTTCGCGACTGTACCAAAACATAATGTATGTAGAAGTTTATATGGAAGTCTAACATACTTCTACGTAATAAACCAGGGCGAACTATTATTTTCTTGACTATTTTTTGACACCAAATTCAAACACGTAAGTGTTTCGCGGTAATCAGGTGAGGATTGTGGCGAGAAAGGCTCACCACGTAATCCTCACCAACACTTTATATCTCTGGAATCCCTAAATGGCTATTTTCGAGATTTGGCATAGCGTTACGACTATTTTTTGGAATTGAAACCAAGTCGATACTCCCAGCCGTTTGCTTGCACTGAGGTGAGGATTGTGTGGAGACGTTCACCCCACAATCCTCACCAACATATAGCTATATAATAGGTTGGGGAAAAAGTTTCTTCGCATTTTTTAAGAAAATTCAAAACATTTTTTAATATAGTTTATTTACATTTAACTAAAGTATGTAGGTACCATTTTGTTCGATAACTTTTTGCCATCTTGTAGGTAGGGACATGATCCCATTGCTATAGAAATTTTGGGGCTTCTGGTCAAAATACCGCGACAAGTGGTTTTGGCAGTCCTCTCGTGATGTTAACCTGACACTGAATAAAGAATTCTGAAGAGACCGAAACAGGTCGAAATCTGAAGGTGCAAGGTCAGGACTATACGGCGGATGCATTAACACCTCCCAGCCAAACTCTCTTAATTTTTGCTGAGTGGCTAAAGATGTGTGAGGTCTAGCGTTATCATGATGAAAAACCACACCCCTTCTGTTGATTAATTCCGGCCGCTTTCTCTCAACTTCTTGCTTTAATCTCATCATTTGTTCGCAGTAGAGTTCAGAATCGATGGTCCTGCCTGGTGGTAACAGCTCATAATGAATAATGCCCTTCCAATCCCACCACACACACAGCATCACCTTGTTGCGAGTTAACCCGGGTTTCGCCACAGTCTGTGAAGCCTGACCGGCCTTTGACCACGACCTTTTTCGCACGTTCTTGTCATACGTGATCCACTTTTCATCACCAGTTATCAGCTTCTTCAAAAATGGTTCGGTTTCATTACGTCGTAATAAAGAATCACAAATGAGTACACGGTTCATTAGGTTTCTTTCAGTGAGCTCGTGAGGTACCCAAATGTCGAGCTTTTTTGTGTACCCAGTTTTTTTCAAATGCGCCAAAACTGTTTTGTGGTCAATTTCCAGTTCTTCAGCTACGTCGTAACTACTGATATGCCGATCTTGCTCCACTTTTTCAAAAATGGCATCCATTTTATCCGTAATAGGGCGACCGGAGCGACGTGCATCTTTGACATCAAAATTTCCGGATTGAAAACGCTTAAACCAAATTTGTGCTACTCTCACAGACACTACACTAGGTCCCATAAACATCGCAAATTTTTTTCGCGGCTTGCGTTGCATTTTTACCTTTTTTGTAGTAAAATTTTAAAATGTATCGAATTTCTTCATTAGATTCACTCATCTTGACGGTACGAAAAACAAATGAAAATCACACATTTTCCTAATTTGAATTTGGAATTATGTTCATTAAAATTTAAACTTTCAATGATACCAAAACCAGCCAGATACAAATAGTATAGCCAAAGAGATTTTTTTACAAGTTCATACATACTGTAACGCGAAAAGACTTTTTCCCCAACCTAATATAACTTCGGAATCATAATGAGACTATTTTTGATGATTGATGATGATTTCTTGACTATTATTTGGCGTACTCAAATTTGATTTTCATGAAGTTTTCAAAGGTGAGGATTGTGTAGTGAAGGACACCTAAGTTCGTTTAGCCTCGCTCATGTAGCTACCGCGTCTTTTCATACTTCAGTTCATAGTTCGCGCCGTGAAACGAAGTATGCAAACACGTGGTAGCTACATTACACAACAGCTTCGTTCCCAGTGTGGCCGGCGCTTACCACGCTTCACACCAAATAACGAGAGCAAGTAACCACCGAGCCAGACCAAGTGGAAAGTAACGAACGAAACAAGAAACAAGAAACAAGAAAAGTCTTTTAATTTGTTTAATAAACTGATTCTTGGACAGTTGTTGCACAACCGTCTAAAATCACTTGATACAAAATACATTTTTCAAAAATCAAACGATACAATACAATTTTAGAGCACATTGCACAGTTTTTGAATTACTTATACATTTTTTCTTAGTTCTAAAATTACGTTAATTTCTCGTGTATTGCGAACAGGGTTGGGTGTGATTTTGTTACGAGAATTTTATCGTGGAAGGGGTTTCTCATCTTTTTCTGTGCCTGTGCTCAGAATGTGCAGCAGAAGGTTTTGATTTCTCCTTGTATCTTGGTTCATCTGAAAGTAGAAAAATAATATTCAATGGCCGGCTGTAAGTATGACCAGTGGTCCACATTAGCACCCTGGATCGCAAGCACTGGAAGTTATGGGGAGAGGCTTTTGTCCAGCAAGGATGATACAGGCTTTTTTCCGTGGAGAAATGCTGCACTACCACGGGGAGATAGTGCAGTTACTCGTATGTGGGACTCCAACCCACTAAAACTCCACGGTGTCCTCCTCTGCCGCTTGTGGCGAGAACACGGGCACACGTTAGCACTCACAGCGAATCCGCCGCGGCTGTCCGTCACCGGACCCTCCTCTGGGGAGTAGTCCCATCACTGGGCGCACCAGAACACATGGCACGCCGTGACCACCCCAGGGACCAAACCAGCACATGGGCGCTAGACGACCCCGTGTACCTAGGCACCCTTAGTCTCACTGCGACAGGTCAGTGGCCCGGCCGCCTACCACTTTTCGGCCGTAGAGGATAGGGAGAGAGCGGCCAACGAAATACCGACCCTCCTCTCCTTCGGCCCCACCGCGTCCGCCATCAGACGGTGGCAACCCCGTCAAGGAGGCGGAAGGTAGGGAGAGCGGCGCACCGCAATACCGGCACTCCTCTCCCAACGCGGCCTCCAACCCTCAGCTGCGATGCCTCCCATATGACATCGCGGACCGCCTCAGTTGTGATGTCGCCCAAGCGGCACCGCAACCTACTTGTTGGCCGCTACGTCGTCGGCTTCCTGGAAAAAGCCCTGACAAGCGGCCCCTCCTCGGGTTCCTCTTCGCTTCAACGTGGGTGAAGCGAAGAGGAACCCAAGGCGGGGGGACTCAGTAGCCATGACTTGGCCCACGGCTACTGAGCCCCCCGCCTTGACAAAAAGATGATACAGGCTAACAGTAAGTATATGGCACTTGGATTTTAGAAAAAGTATTTATTCGTACGTAACAAAAAGACGATACAAAATCTATTAAAGTCATAAAGCTCTTAAAGTCATAAATTCATATTTACATAATAGGTTTCAATGTGTAGATGTTAATGGTGTGAAATGTTCCGGGTTACCAGTTCAGTTAGGTGTACCTCAAGGCTCAATACTGGGCCCATTCTTATTCTTAGTGTATATTAATGACTTACTATTCTATTTAAAAGGTATATGTGACGTTGTACTGTTTGCAGATGACACCTCTCTTATTTTTAAAGTAGACAGGAACAGACAATATTTTGACGACGTAAACAGTGCACTCTCAATGGTTACGGATTGGTTTACGACAAATAACTTAGTTCTCAATGCCAAGAAAACAAAATGTATTAAGTTTGCCTTACCGAATGTTAGAAATCTAGGACCCAACATCGTCTTAGATAAAGAGGTGCTTAAAACTGTAGACTCGGCAGTTTTTCTGGGCATACAGTAGATGCCAAACTTCAGTGGGGCCCTCATATATCAAGCCTAGCGGGAAGGCTCAGTTCAGCCGCTTACGCCGTCAGGAAAGTAAGACAATACACTGACGTTGATACAGCTCGGTTAGTCTAGTTTAGTTATTTTCATAGCGTTATGTCCTACGGTATTCTGCTCTGGGGCAAAGCCGCTGACATTCAAAATATATTTGTACTTCAAAAACGAGCTGTTCGAGCAATTTACCAGCTAGGTGCTAGAGTTTCTCTGAGAGATTTTTTTTAAACATATTGGTATTCTCAGTGGCATCACAATTCATCTTCGCCAACATCTTATATATTAGACAAAATATACATTTATACACTAAAAACAGTGATATCCACAATGTTAACACCAGAAATAAGGACAAATTACGTGCTCCGTTTCACCGGCTTCATAAGGTTCATAACTCATTTGTTGAGCTCGGTATATCCTTTTATAACAAGTTACCCTGTTCCTTGCTAGATTTGCCCTTCAATGCGTTTAAAGTTAAAGTAAAATCTAACCTTTGTTCGAAGGCATACTATTCTATCAACGACTACTTAAACTATAAGAATAGTTGGTCGCTGTGATTAACTCAAGACAATGTTTATGTTCTTTCTCCAGAATTAGCTTATCTTCTGACAGGTTATAGAGTAGAGTTCATATAATTATTTATTTTCTTTGACTGTAAAAGTCAATTTATTTTAATTTTATTTTTATTTATCATGGACATAATCTACTCATACTTAAATAAATAAATATATAAACTAAGTGGGTTCTTTGTGAATAAAAAAAATCTAATAGTTATATCAAACAGAAACTAGATTATATGTACAAGCTAAAACTAAAAGATATATATGTATATTATGTACAAGTATATAAAAATCATAAAAATAAAAAGGTGACAAGCTCATAGGGCATCAAAAAATTCGTCCGCATCGCTGTCAATGGTAAAAGTGCCCAAAAGGCTGGCAGCATTGCCACGTTGGATAGCAATGCTGATTCTTTGGGCTAAAAATAGGCCAGCCCTCTGGTCACGTGATGAGTCGACCAACCGCTTGGCGATGTCCCGAAATACTCGATGAGCACTCGGACCCCAAGGCCCTAGAGTTTCAACCCCAAACGGCTCAAACATATAGCTCCCAATAAGGTTGCTATATTTGCGCCGTTTGAGGTTTTCTGCTCCTGCAGCAGCCGCCCCAGCACAACCCGCCGTGCTAAGAAGATGGGATGGCGCGAGGGTGTCGACACAGGTTGCATCCCACACCAAAGGCCTACCCAACTTCCAAGGCATTATGGTCATTCCGTCTGGCCTCTTCCCATCGTCGCGTGCCAAGCCATTGGGTTCTAAAATATATATATTTATAAATATATATATATATATTAATATATATTTATGTATTTAAGTATAAATATAAATATTATGTAGGTAATAGGTAATACGGGCTGGTATCCGCAAACACGTCAATGCGAATCTACTCATTACAATGTTTTTTTATGAGTGGTATTGCAATATGTGGTTAGCTAGTGACCTCGATAATTGATCATATTATTCTTGCCTGAGCAACCGGCAGCAAGTTCGTCATGCTCCCTTAGATGTCACTGCTTGCAGTAGCGTCGGGGGTCGGGTTGCCTCCTTCCCTCAAATATGGCGAGGGGGGTGATGGCTGAACTCTGCGTTATGCTCGTGAACGGGTGCTGCTTGTGGTGACTGGTCGTCTTGCTGTCCTTGGTTTTGTTTTGTTATTAGTAATTAACTTTGTTTATATTACTTCGATGGTCCTAGTTTATCATTTGTGACTTCGAGTTGCAGCTTCATGTACAATTTTCATATAATAGGTTGGGGAAAAAGTTTCTTCGCATTTTTTAAGAAAATTCAAAACATTTTTTAATATAGTTTATTTACATTTAACTAAAGTATGTAGGTACCATTTTGTTCGATAACTTTTTGCCAACTTGTAGGTAGGGACATGTTCCCATTGCTATAGAAATTTTGGGACTTCTGGTCAAAATACCGCGACAAGTGGTTTTGGCAGTCCTCTCGTGATGTTAACCTGACACTGCCTAAAGAATTCTGAAGAGACCGAAACAGGTGGAAATCTGAAGGTGCAAGGTCAGGACTATACGGCGGATGCATTAACACCTCCCAGCCAAACTCTCTTAATTTTTGCTGAGTGGCTAAAGATGTGTGAGGTCTAGCGTTATCATGATGAAAAACCACACCCCTTCTGTTGATTAATTCCGGCCGCTTTCTCTCAACTTCTTGCTTTAATCTCATCAGTTGTTCGCAGTAGAGTTCAGAATCGATGGTTCTGCCTGGTGGTAACAGCTCATAATGAATAATGCCCTTCCAATCCCACCACACACACAGCATCACCTTGTTGCGAGTTAACCCGGGTTTCGCCACAGTCTGTGAAGCCTGACCGGCCTTTGACCACGACCTTTTTCGCACGTTCTTGTCATACGTGATCCACTTTTCATCACCAGTTATCAGCTTCTTCAAAAATGGTTCGGTTTCATTACGTCGTAATAAAGAATCACAAATGAGTACACGGTTCATTAGGTTTCTTTCAGTGAGCTCGTGAGGTACCCAAATGTCGAGCTTTTTTGTGCACCCAGTTTTTTTCAAATGCACCAAAACTGTTTTGTGGTAAATTTCCAGTTCTTCAGCTACGTCGTAACTACTGATATGCCGATCTTGCTCCACTTTTTCAAATATGGTATCCATTTTATCCGTAATAGGGCGACCAGAGCGACGTGCATCTTTGACATCAAAATTTCCGGATTGAAAACGCTTAAACCAAATTTGTGCTACTCTCACAGACACTACACTAGGTCCATAAACATCGCAAATTTTTTTCGCGGCTTGCGTTGCATTTTTACCTTTTTTGTAGTAAAATTTTAAAATGTATCGAATTTCTTCATTAGATTCACTCATCTTGACGGTACGGAAAACAAATGAAAATCACATATTTTCCTAATTTGAATTTGGAATTATGTTCTTTAAAATTTAAACATTCAATGATACCAAAACCAGCCAGATACAAATAGTATAGCCAAAGAGATTTTATTACAAGTTCATACATATACTATAATGCGAAAAGACTTTTTCCCCAACCTAATATGTTCACCAACCAACAACAGCGAATAGTGGAATAATTTATGTGAACTAGTAAAGTAGTTCAAATCTACCCTCATATTTTAATAACGACGCTAAGATTGAAAATAATTGTAAAACGAAAGAATCTTCGTTTAGTTGTGGACTATTTAACATATAAATATTTGTTAGCAACTCGGCATTCTTATTTCACATGTAATACTTAAAAAATATTTTTCATGTTTGATGTGAGACTCGAACCCGAACGTTCGCCATGCGAGGCACAGTGCTAACCACTTTGGCCACCGTAACGCTTACGAAACGTAATAGCAATCATAAGCGGGCAACAAGTTGCCAATGTGTAGTATTGTCAAACGTTCTTATAGAAGAAGGTCATAAGTACTACTAATATTGCTATGCCATAGTTTTGTGAGATTGCTAGTCGACTTCTGACTGTTATAGTACCTAGCTTTAAGACATAATGCGTGTGTGTCAATTATAATACTCGTAATATTATTGCGAGGGCTATAATGCCCAAAATCGTTTTTGAGTTCAAATGTGGTTTTTTTTTGTGAGATTTTTGTGGGTATTGTTTTTGTAAAATTAGCTTCGATCAACAATACCAACATTGTTCATAGAAGGAGATTACGTTCGAATCAGGTACGTTAAATATTTCTCCAGAAAAACAAGAACTCGGGCGGCACACCACCCTGTCGGGGGCTTTTTGACGAAATCTCGTTTTATTAGATGTACTGAATTGTGTTCCTAACTTTAATCACGTCAACCTGAGGTGAACAGCGGCGAGCTACAGGTCGAACTTGTACCGCGTCTGAGCTGGACATAACAACGAGGAGCGAACGAAGAAGAAGTCGAGAAAGTAGTTTAACCCCGCCAAAAGATTCACCGGTGATGCTGGAACTGAACCTACCTGGCGGCGATGTTGGTAAAAGATGTACCACAGCACGAGAAGATCGATACTTGGTCAACATGAACTTGGTGAACTGCACTTACATATCAGTTCCGACGCCTCGGAGGAAGTAACCCAAGTGCATGGACTGTAAGACGGCGGCTTGCTGAAGCAAATTTAATACCATTGAAACCTGCAAAGGGCCCTAAATTGGAGCGTGGGTATCGTATTTCGAGATTAACTTATACCCGGAACCATTTAAATTGGGAGTATTGAAGTTTGGTCAAAAGTGGTGTTCTCAGGTAAATCAAAATTTATGCTCTATAAGAACGACGGAAGATTAAGTGTACAGAAGATCAGAGGAGCGATTCAAGCAAGCATCCATTTGAAGATAAAGTGGCCTATGGCGGTGGATCCGTACTTGTATGGGCCGGAAATTGTGCAGAGTCGCACAGAGCTGGTGGTTATAGAAAACGGCACTATAACTAGCGAAAGATAAGTGGAAAAAATCCTAAACGAATACGTTGGTCCATTTGTGGTTGGGAGCGGATGCTATCTTCATGCATAACAATGCCCGGCCTCATACTGGTGAAATTGTGAATGACTTACCTTCAAGAGGTGATAATTAACTATATGGTGTGACCAGCACGCAGCTCAGACCTCAATCCAATCGAGCATGCTTGGAACGAGCTCCGACGGAAAGATAAGTGGAAAAAATCCTAAACGAATACGTTGGTTCATTTGTGGTTTTGAGAGGATGCTATATTTATGCATGACAATGCCCGGCCTCATACTGGTGAAATTGTGAATGACTTACCTTCAAGAGGTGAACATTAACTATATGGAGTGGCCAGCACGCAGCCCAGACCTCAACCCAATCGAGCATGCTTGGAACGAGCTCCGACGATGTGTGAGACACAGAAACCCTTCCCCGTTTACGCTTCAAGAGTCAAAAATTGCGCTCGTAGAGGAATGGGAGAATATTCCCCAACATCGTATAAGCAACTTGGTATACAGCATGCCAAACCGCATATCCGCAGTGATGACAGCACGTGGAGGTAATACAAAGTACTAAAACTCAAGAAAGTTTTAGAGGTAGAAAAAAAAATGGTTTTCTATTTTTGTTATAAAATGAGATTGGTTATTTTTTATTTATGTATTTTATTTTATGAAATATACGTACAAAGTGACACATACATTTTATTACTTTCATTTAAGGAACACTTGATTGTCTATTAAACACAACTTATTTCATTAAGCTAGCATTCTTAGTTTCCGAGACTTTCAGGTATCTTTATGTGACTCTAATTCATTGCTCTCGAGGGTAGTTTACGCAAAGCACGTGGTGCACGCAATCAAAGGCACATACTAAGAATAAAAATGGACCCAGTATTGAGCCTTGACATACACCTAATTGAACTGGTAGCCCAGAACATTTCACAACATTATCATCTACACATTGGAATATATCACATAAATAAGAATTTATAACTTTGAGAGCTTCGTTTTGGACACCGTAATGACGTAGTTTACGCAAAATCATTTCATGGTGCACGCAATTAAAGGCTTTGTTTGGAGAGATCACAAAAAGCTCCATCAGCATTTTGAGAGTTCTCCCATGCGTTAAATATGTGTTTCAGCAGAGCAACACCCGCATCCACCTCCGAACGACCTTTTGTAAAGCCATATTGTTCATCATGAAGGAGGCTGTTTAAATTATCATATCTTGCAACTGCTTGAGTATTACCTGATGATATATAATGGTATGACTTTGTGGAATGACTTTTCATAAGGTCAGGAAAAGTTCCTAAATCAACACATTTATTAAAAGTAACAGCTAAATACGATGTCTATTATATTACTTATGTCGGAGACTGGTTCCCCTTTGCCGTGTCCTATAACCTATATTATACCCTATATTAACCTATATTTATATATGTAACCTGCTTGACACTGATTTTCGTGCCGTGGTATAATTGTTGCCAACAAGATGGTTAACCTAGCTAACTAGCCAAGGATCGCCAAGAACTACTACAGTTCCCGTAAACTTACTTGGCAGATAATTTCATACAATGGAACAGAATCCGTTTTTGAAATTAATCGGTGATTTGGATATCGTGAAAACCCGAAAGCCTCTCTTCCGTCGAGTGAAGGTTCATTTTTGTTTCATTCCAAGTTAACGCGACACCACCAAAATTATGTGAACATTCATCTGCTCTTTTCATTTAATTTTTCAATCATTCGGTAGGCAAGGTCAAGTCCAAAAATCCAACTAATGAATTCATTTTTGATTAATTTTGTGTTCAGACGTTTAACTTCGAGTGAAAGGCAAAAGTGAAGCGTCACCATAATCTTCAGTTACGGGACATTATTACATTATTCGGGAGCTTTTCACCATGCGCTAATCCATGATTCAGTGTCAATTCTGGTGGATCATATATTCTATTAACATCGATGTCTATTTTAATAGCTGATTAAATAATGTCAGATTATGAACAGTTTCGTGAAGTTGGCCCTTAGTATCGTCGCATTTGTAACGATCGGTCGACTCGTACCTCTCTCCTTACGTCGATGCCTGCGGTCGCGCTCGCGGCTCGTGCGCGACTCGGGCGAGGAGCGCCGGCGCGGTGTGCGCGGTCCCGCGTCTGGTCTCGGGCCCGCCTCCGGACACCACCACCACGCGGGCGGCGCGGACGCGCGGCTCCGCAACGGGGAACCGCCCGGCGGGTACGCGGGGCCCAGGGGCAGCGGCATGTGCTGCGGACAAGAGTTTACAATGGTACCTTACGTCTTAGAACTCCTAGACTCGCTTGCATCACAAATCGCTGAATGCGGTTAGCGATAAACATCATTCTGTTTCAGTCAATCGTTTGAAGATAACAGAGGTAGCAAAGCACGTTTAGCGTTAAATGCATTGAGCGATTTGTGGTGCAAGTGGGCCTTAGTCTTCTTTTTTTTTGTTATCCTATAAGGTTCATTGCTGGGACATAGTTCTCTATGAGAGGATTGGTCCCTAATCCACCGCGTGGGCAAAAGCCTCCCTGAAATCCATCCAGGAACTATTTTCTTTGCAAGATAATGCCTTGCGGTGCGCGTCCAGTTCACGTGGCTACTTCTCTCTGAGCTGGCCTCGTTTCTCGACTCCATCTCATCTGTCTGACTTTAGGCACTTATTCTGTGGAGACTTTTGCCCTAAGGTTATTGGACATGCGGTTAACGTGACTTGTCAATCCCACTTAAACCTGGCAGCCTTTTTGCCTTGTGTCTATTACTTCGTTTTTGAACGCAGCTTGGTGTTCAGGATTCTTTTGTTCTTTTTACGTCCAATATGCTGTGAATCTTAGTCTTAACGTCTATGAAATAATGTTATTTGTACTAGAGCTTCTTTTGAAGTAGTTATAGTGGTATAGTTTGACCGATACTGCTGTATCACGCTTTAGGTACGTGCGCGTCGAGTCAAGGGTTTGGAGGGGGGGCAGTGCAGGCTACTCATTGGTTAACGCTCACGGCGTCCCACTCTCCGCGGTACCGCAGTATCGGTCAAACTATAGTACCCAGTACTACCACTATAATTATCTATCTCGCAACACGATCTACTCAGTTACGTCTATAACTCACTTGTGGGTAGTTAGGCGGCAGGCGGTAAGGCGCGGCGGGTACGGCGCCCTCGCCATCCGCACACACAATGGGCTGAGCGGGCAGGCGGGTAGGGCTCTCAGACGTCACCAGCTGTCGAAGTTAGATGCACTAGGTGTTACGAAATGGTAAATATAGCTAAACGTTACTTATGAAGAAAGTAAGTTCTTTATAAGTTTGGGAATCAAACAAAAAAATAAGAAATCCTAAAATAAGTAGGTTCCTTATATTGTAAAACTCACAAAATACGGCCGTAACATTTTTTTTTTTTTTTTTGTAACCGGCGGGGTAATTGCATAACATAAAATTGATCGCAATGGGTTTCATTTTGACAGTTCACCCACGTTCATTGTGTTATTTGCGTTGTTCAGCAAACAAATTTTTCAAACCTATGTAGCAATGGATCAGCAATATCCTTCAAAACTCTCCGATTGTGATTTAAAGTGTGCAATTAGGGTGCTGCTTTCAATTTTAAAATGGCCTTTTTATGTCGTTCACTATAGTCTGGCCACGCCAACTCTGCATAAATGAAAAAATGGTGGAATTTCAAAATCTATAGACGGCAACACCGTCTGTACTGCGGAAAAATGTTTTTAATAGTTTATTTTGTTTATGTTCAACTTGAATATTAGGTTTTCATTCTACCAGGAATTTACAAATATTAAGTTAGTACTTGTTACAATTTACTGTCTATAGTAGTTTCACAGTGAGTGATTACCGCATAACCACAAAGTTTGTTGTTTTGCTTCATTATGTTGTAATTTGACACGAGAACTGGTGTAGCAGTGTTCGAAAAAATGTTCTTAGATAAATAATCTATTAACTCTCGAATGTCGGAGACTAAATTGACTTGACTGAAATTGTCAAGCTGTATTAGGAGTACATTATCATAAAGGTCATTTTAATATTTTCACTTGTCAATTTAGTGTAACTGTCCGACTTAAGACACTTGGAGCATTTTTTCTTATGTCGAACTGTGTAACATAAGACATTCGAGAGGTTAATGAAAAGGCAGAATATGAAAATCATTACAGTCACTTACACGTCAACTTTTAGTATACCACATGTAAAACTTTTTGGGGTTGCCCATTTATTCCGTGGCAGAGTTAGCGTGGCCAGACTAAGCTGTAGGCAGAAGCGTACAGCATAAATATAGTCGAGCTTATTATTGCTTTACCACTATTGACAAAACTTCACTAAGGGCCGGTTTTTTGATCTGTACTTAACTCAACCAATGGTGAAACCTAATAACTAATGGTTGAATTTTGGCTAAACATTGACTACGGACCAAAAAACTGGCCCTAAGGTTAAACTCGTAACGCCCAAGAATAAAAAATACCATGAGAGCTAAATCCCCAGTGTTCATTTTAATGTACATAATATATGAATATGGTTAATGCCCAAGCAAGTCTGCGCTTATTTTTGTGTAAATAAATGCTTAGGAATTTTTTCAAAAATTTTAAACGTCAAAACGTTGACAAAACGTTGACACGTTGACAACATTAAACACAAATCAAATAATAGTCACCATAAATATGTATACTGGCGGGGAATTCAAACTAGACACAACATTTATTTTGTACATCGTAATGTACGCTGGGCGTTTACGCGTACTTTTTAAAACCCATGTTTGGGCTTTAATGATTTCTAATATTATGTACAATAGAATGTACATGGGGCGGTACGAGTTTAAAACTATCTAACTGCCACAAAGACAAATCGACCTTGTCGTTTTATGACGTGCAAGTAACATTCAACCTTAGCTGTGAAGCAATAACGAGTTCGACTATATCCGCAATTATTATTCACCAGCTTGTATGAGTCAAATCATCCCATGTAATAGGCGGCGAACCCATTACTATTTCCAGACTCCAAGCTGTTACAATATTTTAATTAATTAGTTACCAGTCACACAAAAATATCCAATTGGGTACCTGTACCTGTTGCTTGAGGTTGTTGAAGTCGTTGCTCATGTCTCGGTACCTCTGCAGGCACTCCTGCCACATGGTGGCCATCTCTGCCATCTCCGAGCGTTGCTTCTTGATCTCCTCCTGAAAAAGAATAACATATCCTGTTAATATAGCTGTGCATATACTGTTAATAATCTTAGATGAAAAGTGCAGCATTAAGTTGGAAGCCACACTGGCGCGACACGTCTTGCGTCGGTGATGAGCGGGAAAAATATGTACTAATACTTTTCGTAAGGCGCCATGTTCCGCGTCACGCGACCGCGACCGCGACCGCAACTGCGACCAGCGCGACCTGCAGTCTGGTGTAGTATGAATGAAAATTTTATAAACAAATATTTACTGAAAAAATATTAATTTGCATTATATCCTGTGCAGAAAAACTACTTCCTTCTAAAGTAGAAAGTGCCAATTTAGAAACTTATTGTTGGCCGCGTAAATATCATTAGCGAATAACAACGTGTTACGCGGCCGCTTCAACGTGGCATACCATTATACATATATATATATATATATATATATATACATAGACTAGTATATATATATATATTTATTAGTGTAGTGGCATACTACAAGCGGCGAATGGCAGCGACCAAAGCATCTTGTCCTCCTCCCTCCTCCGCAAGTCGCCACCGCTCCCCCCAGTCGCGCCAGCGTGGCTTTCGACTAATGCTTCTTGAATCGACAACTAGACTGCATGTGGTGGAATTTCGCTGATAACAGTTAGTCTAGGGGAGTCTCTTTTAGATAGGTAAGTACCTAAACGTCAAATCTATCGATCCGCAGAAGGATATTGAACCTTATTCACTTGTTATAGACATGGTCACCGTATCATGGTGAAATGAGGTGTCGTTTAAAATGTGCCAACTGGAAAATTTGGTGCCACTTATTCTTTGTAGTGAACTGAATTCGGCAAATTCGGAAGATAATGAGCTGAATTCAGTTTATTGGGCTCTTCATTTTCAAATATCTTTTTCAAACAGCTCCACCATGAACGCTCTTCCATTACTTTGTCAAGTTTCATAGAGAATCGGGCACAACCCATTCAGGTCAGGACAGGTGGCAGTTAGGTCTTCGATCACCAACTTGAACGTTAGATAGAACAGCGAGGTTTTCATCTAATCTAAACTATAGAGAAAAGGTTTGATTTTTTTTAAGTTTGTTTCTTCCGCTTTCACAGCTAAACGACTAAACCAATTTTCATGAAATTTGGCATGGGATACTTTGAACCCTGGGGAAGCACAAAGGTTACTTTTTATCGACATACCACGCGGGCGAAGCCGCAGGCGGAAGCTAGTATATTCTATAGTTACAAGAGTCGCTTACCATAAGCCTAGCGTCTGTGTCCCCGACGTCCCTCGCGACGGTCTCATAGCGCTGCATACATTCGCGCCACAACCGCAGCTGAGTCGCCGCTGATTCACGCACGTTAGCGGCCGAGTCCTGAAGATAATACAGGGTGAGGGTGTTTATAAGCTGGTTGCAAAGCCTTAGGGGGTGGTAGGTGACACTATTTAGAGCATTTTGAGATGTCTTATGTTTTTTTTTACTTTTACTGCAAACTTTTTTTTTTAAATAACACAAATGCTTGGAACTTAGTTTATTAGATTAGGTCCAACAACAAAAATGAAAAAAATATAACATACTAACTTTAACTAGGGAAATTAACTGTAAGAAATTGGGTTATTTAAAAAAAAAGACGAAAGACACAATAGACTTGCAAATAAAATATAATAATAACATAATTGAAGAAGTAAATAAAATAAAATTTCTAGGAATAAATATTGATAATTATTGTAACTGGAAATCTCATGTAGAACTTGTTTGTAAAAAAATTCACAAATTCGTTTACGCACTTCGTAAAATAAGAAAAATAACTAATATAGAAACAGCTTTAATGGTAATACCATAGTCATGTATGTTCAGTATTAAGGTATGGGATAATCATATGGGGAAACTCTACAGGCGCCCAGAGAGCTTTTATAGCCTAGAAAAAATGCATAAGGCCAATTTATAGTCTTAAGTGGACTGATTCGTGCCGACCAATTTTCACTGATAAACGTTTACTTACACTACCATCCCTATATGTGTTTGAAATGTGTAAATTTGTTAGAAACCACCTCTCACTTTTTGAGCAGGATGATAAGGTCCAATTTAAAAGGAAAATAATAGGTACAAAAGACTTTGGTAGTTACCTCGAAGCAGACTAAAGTTCTGTAACAGAAACTGCTACACCATGGCGATGAAGATTTATAATAAACTACCGGAAAAAATAAGAAAAATGAATAACTTAGAATTCAATAGAACTTTAAACAATTGGCTTTGTGACAGATGTTTTTATTCAATAGATGATTACTTAAATTTTAAACAGACATGATGTAACACTATATTAAACGAACACACACTTATTTACTTATAATTATTAACATGATTTATAAATCTAATATTTAGTTAAATTGATGAACTGTCTTGACTGTGAGATACTTATATTCTAATAAACTGATGTAACTTCAAGACATTATTACGCATGTACCTACTAGAAATATTTGCACGACTGATAAGTCGAATATAGTGAAACTAAAATGAACTATTTTACCATATTATTATGTAAGTACCTATACCTATTCTGGCAAATAAATAACTTTCTCTAACTGCTAATTTGTGTATACATTAGCAGTAATACCTCTCCTAAATACGCTAAACCAATGTTGAATGTATATGCTGTTGGTGTTCTTTAATAAATAAATAAATAAACCTTCATTTCATTTCATTTCGAAAAATAGCAGATAAAAATGAAAAAAAAAACCTACTTCGTCCTCTAAGACATATGGCTCAAAATGCTCTAAATGGTATTAACTATCACCCCCTTAAAGCCTTACACACAGCTTCCAAACATTATGTATCATTACAATAATTTAGGAGCGATAATTGCAAGTTTAAGGCGGTCCAACGTTGATTTGGTTAAATTGGTTCTAGCTAGAGAGAGGGCTGAACACATTCGATATAACAATATTACCAGCCATTATTATCTCACTGCAGGGCAAAGGCCTCTTCTCATACAAAGAAGACATGAGCATTGATCACCACACTTGCTCAAGACGGATTGGCGATTTCAGCCTTATATTAAATAAGTCCAGGTTTCCTTCACCGTTTCGATGTAACTGAAAAATTGGATTCCAGGATGGGTTCAAACTAGGTTAAAGGCAATAATGCTTAAAAAAGTGGCAACCAAAGACAATCCCAAATCTGTCTACATCGTGTACTAAAAACACATCTTTTTAAAGGGTTACACGGTCCTGATAAAATATCAAAATGTAGGATATCTACTTTGATATTTTTATCCTGCGAGAAGCCCTTGAAGCACCGCATGAGCTCTTTCCAGAGCTTCATCATCTTGTCCATCGCCTCTCGCTGTTCAGCTATCTCTTGCTGCAACAAGCCACGCGTCTTATCAGAAATCCTTGTAGGAGGACTCTATAATAAAATAAAGTGTCCATGAATATTAAGTCTTATGGTCGGTCCCTAAAGTATCTGATAAAAATATAAACAAACAGGTTAAGGCGAAAGCGTCAGAGTAGGCCGCGAAATTCAAATTTTCTTACGTTTATTGGAATTTTCAGGTCAGAATCAGGTTGTATGTTGATCCGAACATGATTCGCGACCGTAACTAATCTGTATTTATAGAATTATAATCGAAAGTAAGTTTGTTTGTTTGTTTGTTACCTTTTCACGCCTAAACCACTGAACCGATTACCCTGAAATTTTACATATACGTTGTCACGTATACAGAAACGGACATAGGGTACCTTTCATTCCGAAGAAAGTACTGTTCCCGAGGAAAACAACAATAACGTTCTTATGATAATAGATGGCGCCAAGTGTCTTTCGAATCATGGCTGAATTATAAATTATAGAAAATTTAGTGTGTATAAAGTTTTTCCGACAACCACGCGGGCGAAGCCGCGGGCAGAAGCTAGTAGAATTATAATCAGTAAAATCATCAATACAACTGTCTAGTCTATATAAATGCCCAAAGCTTTCCAGCATATTATTCTGACATGCTAGCGAACCTAGACTGTAAGAACATCCATGCTATTCTTGTCTCAGTCTTGGCTAAAGCCATGTCTCCCTTCAACGTCCTATTCCTTGCCGGGTTTTCAACTAATAAGAAATGCGCGCGTTGCGGGTGGCGGTGGCGTTGCCATATACCTTCGTCCACATAATATTTATTTTTCAATTGCCCATGTCTGCACAACCTCCACTGCAAAACGCGGGCGAGCATCTCTTTTTGGAAGTAAACCTGAATCACGTGAAAGTCCTTCTAGGTGTTTATCATAGCCCTTCGTCACGTAAAAATTTATTTTCCTCCTTTGAAAACCTTATTAAACCTAAAATCTTAACCCTCTTACAGTCATACGATCATCATGGGTGATTACAATACTTGCATATTGAAAATCGTTTCCCACTCCTTCACACTTCTTCTCTTCGATCAATAGTTCAATAATCTAATTTATCAATTCTCCCTTTTTAAGTGCATTTTCCAAACTGTAATCCCTCACTTTTGGACCTTCTCATTGTTTCCTCTCTTCAAGTATACATGGTCAATGCCCAGCTGACATGTTTTCTTTACCATGACCGCAAAGGATTCCTCCTATAAGGCAAAAGGTAAAATTCTCCTGCCGCGCAATTTTAGTGGAATGAATTTAGATGATCTTCGAAGAGATGCTAACATAACTGGGCTCCTTTATTCAGTGTTGAGTCGATGGATGATAAAGTCAACCTGCTGACAGAGAACCTTGTGCAGCTGTACGATATTCAAGCTCCCATTCGTGCAGTAAAAATTAAACATTTTCCGGCACCATGGATTACAGAGGATATTAGAAGGATCATGCACAGGAAAGTAATTTCAAAAAAAAAATTTAAGTGTCGGCCCTCGTCGTCAAACCGTGAGATCCTTGTTGATGCTCGCAATAGCTGCAATAAGGTGTGTAAAGATGCCCAACGCCGCCATATCCACAACTCAGTTAAAGGAGATAAAGTCTGGAATCGATTCCTACAGACTTACATTGATTTATTAAATCAGCACTCACACACATCATCTTCGTCCTACTGTAATGGGACCATGAAGGCAGCCACAGCAAATAATATTTCAAACCTTCCAACTCCGGATCATCCCCCGTTTATTTTTAGTCAATTCTCTGATTGTGATGTTAAAAAGAGTGTAGTTTCAATCGCGTCTAACGCAGTTGGTAGTGATTGTGTGAGTCGGAAAATGATAATGTCCTCGACGAAATCCTTCCTATCCTATGCTATTTCCTAAACTACTCTATATCCTATGGTGTCTTTCCTTCGATGTGGAAAGTGGCCTAAATGACCCCTTTACCCAAAAAATCGAATCCTGCTTCCTTTTTGGAATCTTGCCTTTCCTCGTCCAAAGTTCCAGAACGGCCTGTCCACTATTTCTTTGTAAGAACAGTCTGCTGAATCCTTTCCAATCCGGTTTTCGTCCTGGTCACAGCACCGCTACAGCCTTATTGAACGTTACCGATGACAGATGCTTAGGCATGGAGGAAGGAAATCTGACGGTTCTTTGCTTATTGGGTTTTAGTGATGCATTCAACACTGTCGATTTCAATATCCTGCTTCGTATGCTTCGCACGCTTAACATATCTCCAACGGCAATTGTCTGGTTTCGTAGTGGATCGACAAGCATCTTTCTTCGGGTCGGCTACAGGACGTAAGTCGCAATATTTTTGACTGCCACTACAACTGCGCTTGCAAAATCACTATTACTTCCCATCCTTTACTATGATGGTGTCAGTTATCTCGATCTCACTGAGGCATCTAGTTATGCCTCTAAGCAATCAAACTTGAGCGACTTCAAAACTTTTGCATAAGATTTACATTTGACAGGCCAGTTGGCGTGGTTGGTTTTTTTTTTCGTTTATTTTTCAACATTTTAGTTACATAATATACAATCTTAACACCTTGTCTAAAGACCTTTAAAGGTTTATGTGACAAAGTGGAGGAAGCAAACACGCTCACAACAAATACTTAAAAATTATGTTGGCTACTTAAAGAATTGAGATGGGATGATGTCACCAGTAATATAATATTTTTTTAAGGTAGATTTACATTTTTTATATGTACTAGAGGCAATATTTGACTGCACAGTTTCAGGAATTTTATTTAGAGCATCAGATAATATATATTCCCACGTTCTCCTGCCATACACATTTACAGTTGTAGGTAGTTTATATGTTGGCAAGTAATCAAGATCACGTAACTGTTTTGGTCTACTGTTTAAAGTTAAGGAGCTAATATTATTAAATTTATCCAAGATAATTGCCGACCTGAATTTATCATAGACTGACACAATTTTACAATATTTAAATAATCCGTACTCATCATCTTTATATTTAAGTTTAATATACTTTGGCACAATAGTCTTGAGTATACTTAGTTGTAGTCTATATATTTTATCTACATAAGTTTTGTGGGAACGTCCGTAACTATTTAGCCCATAGCTTATGACTGAATCCGCCAGAGCAAGATACAGCATGCGTAGAGCATGTGTAGAGTGTGGAAGGGTTGTTTATGTTTAAGGATAGCCAACTTGACGTTAATAGATCTTAGTTTGTTACTTACACTTTCAATGTGTGGTTAGATACCACCTATCATGCCGCAGGTCGTGGGTTCGATTCCCATCCAGGACAAACATTTGTGTGCATGAACATGTCTGTTTGTTCTGAGTCTGGGTGTAATTATCTATGTAAGTATGTATTTAAAAAAAAAAGTAGTGTATGTAGCATATCAGTTATCTGGTTTCAATAGTACAAGCTCTGCTTAGTTTGGGATCAGATGACCGTGTGTGAAATGTCCCAGAATATTATACATATATTATTATTTGGCTTGCGCAAATATGATCACATTTCTTAATTTCGTACTAAACTCAAGTGGCTTCCCAAACGTCTTCGTCCGAATTCTAATATCGTGTTTCAGCTCTACAGTATTTTGTTCAATCCCACGACCCCCTCATATCTTAAAGAACGTTTCAAGTTCCTTCATGACACACAAATATCGAGGCCGTCAGAAAATTTTGACTAGAGATGATGCATTCCACCAGTTTTTTATGATAAATCATTTAAGCAGTACTGTTTTGCAATGCCTTGATAAGGCGTACTCAACTTTGTTCATTTTAAAAACTATGATAAAAAAAACACTATCTTCTTACAGGATCTTTTTTTTTGTGGTTCTTGGTACTTCATGATTATTATTGTATACAACGTGGAACAGGACAATTGAAATTTCTATAGACCACGAAATTCCTTTAGCCACAGGAAAATATTTTTAATTTTCTTATTTATCAACATGATGTAGATCTGAAGTACATAAATAATAGGTAAACATTGTAAGGTCAAGAGAACCTGTGCAAAAAAAAACGTATAATATGATTCTATTCACTGCGTCTCAATATGCTTGAAAGACATAGAAAGGTTTCATACGATTTCACTCTGACGCGCCCCTCCCAGTCCCACAAAATCCTACAATTAGAAAGAAAAAGAAATATTACATCCGCAAATTATGCATTAGTGGTGCATAGACAACTGCGACTGTGTGTGTATGCGGATTTTTTTCGGCAGTCTCAGACTCTCGGTAATTAGATCAGTCAGTGCGCTGCGCCCTTGAGGAGAACACACGCCTATTTTTTTATTACGAGACAAGCCGCGCGTGCATTGTCGTGATTTTTCGAAAATATTACTTGTTATTGTTTTAGTAGGTGGTTATTGTGATTAAGGACGATTTATCATAGTTGGATTAGTGCATAGATTAGTGCCTTATTGTTAAGTAGTAGTGTAATATTAGTTAGTTAGGCATTTATTAAGAAGTTCGTTTACTGATTAAGTTTAGGTTTGTAAGTTTTGTAGTTTAATTATGCCTCAACTACGGTACACAGATGCCGAGTACGCCGACATAGTTCTTACGTATGGAGAATGTAACCGAAATGCAGATTTAGCGTACATACCGGGAGAGATATGGTGATACACGAACGTGCCCCACCAATAGCCGTTTTTTACCCTGGCCGTTCAGAGGTTACTAGAGAATCGGCCTTTGGTTCCTCAAGGAGCGGGCGTGTCTTCAAATTCAGTAATCGTGGAGCAACTTGGTGAATTTGTGCCACTGCATTGTTATTCTCCGACTAAAGTACCTACCTACGCCCCGCACCGCCGCCGACGCGCCCCTCACCGCGCTTCGCAACAGGTCAGTGAATTTCAGTAGATAAAGCGTGTTTACCTTTTATGCAGTTGATAGGTACTGCTATTTATTTTGTTTGAAAATTGCAATTTTTCAATTTCCCATTAACTAATCTTCGTGTTAAAAGGTTTGATGGAAAAATTAAAATAATTAATGCCTTTGACAAACTCAAAAGAATGGCAGATGGGAACTTGTTAAGACCAGTCCGTGAAAATTTAATAAGGCGATATCGCTTGTGCATTATCAACAACGGTGGACACTTAGTAAATTTAAAAGTTTGACTATTGATGATGTAAATTCTGATTGTGATTTGATATTATGTGATTAATCATTCAATCGGTTACCTTTTAATTAACAATGTGCAACTTAAGTAGTGAGTCTGTGCCAGTTGCATTATTATTCTCCGACTAAAGTAACTACCTGCGCCCGTACCACCGTCGCCGCCCCGCCGCGCCGCTCCCCACACCGCGCCGCGCAACACGTCAGTGACTTTCCGTAGATAAAGCGTGTTTACTTTTTATGCAGTGGATTCTGCTATTTATTTTGTATGAAAATTGCAATTTTTCAATTTTCCATTGACTACTAATCTTCGTGTTTTAAAATATTTCGATGGACTAGTACTGTGCTCGTTTTAATTTAATGTCGTACATCCAGATACACATTGTATGTTCATATTATAGATAAGTATAATGTGTTATGTATGTATTTATTGTATTATATGTAAATGGTACACCACAGACTGACTACCTGCAGTGTTGTCTGTCCTTTCTCCCTTAATCCATCCAAAGGTTGACTTTAAAAGATCGCTCTTAGCGATAAGACCGCCCATTGTGTCACCCCTTGTAAAATGTATAAGTACATTAAAAATCTGTCATTTTTATGGTGTACATAATAAAGAGTATTCTATCTATTTATGTATGTATATAAAATCATCGACGAAAATTGAGGTTATAAAATTAACCTCAATTATTATTTTTAAATGAAAAATATTTTTAAAGTTACTTGAAGTTAGAATATCGGGTTTAAGTATTCAAATAATCAAATCTAAGCACTCCATTTGTAAGTAGCACTACAGATTGGCATCCATACTTTCATAGCTACGTTTTGTGATCCATTTGTTTATATTTTCATCAGATACTTTTGGAACAGACCATAGACAGATAGAATTAACGAAAGCGTAGTCGCTTCGTTGGTGACAACTAAGTCAAACATACCTTTAGAACCTTCAGATAGTTGCTCCTTCCACTCACGGTGCTGGTCTCTCCATCAGCCACACTCATCCCCGAGTCCCTCTCTCTCTCAGAATACCTATCCCTGTCTCTATCCCTATCTCTGTCTCTTTCTCTGTAGACATCCTCCCGCGACGCCACTGAGTCCCTGTCACATTTCTCCACATTCCGCCTCCAGCGCCGATCCTTACTCGACACATTAGTCCGAGGCCGCGGTTCCACAGGTTTCTCATCATAGTACTTCCCCGGTTTCTCATCGTAGTACTTCCCCGGTTTCTCATCGTAGTACTTCCCAGGTTTCTCATCGTAGTACTTCCCAGGTTTCTCATCGTAGTACTTCCCAGGTTTCTCATCGTAATACTTCGGCACTTCATCATATCTTTTGTCTCTCTCATCGCATCGCCTGATTCTGTTTATGTCACTTCGTGCGGTTCTGCGGCAGTTCCGATCGTCGTCGTAACCGTCTCTGTGCACATCGAAGCTCCGGCTTGTCCTCTGCTCATAGTACCTCTTCTTCTCTTCTTCGTAATGTCTTCTCGTCTCCCGGTCGAAGTCTCGGTAGTCAGGGGGCCGTGTTCTGTACGGATCGACACAACTTTTCGTTGGGATGACGGCCGAAGGGTATTCGGGGTATCGATCGGGGTACGGGTCTTCCAAGTGACGCATCCTCGACCTCGTAATATCCACTTTGCTAGAATATTTAGGAATGTGCTTGTCGTAGTAAGATCTGTCTTGCGCTTCACGTTCGACTTCATGAGGTATTACCATTTTACTATTCTCGCGGCTTCGAATTTTGCTTGAGATGTTCTCCTGGCTCCGTATTCTGGACGCGCCAACCTTTTCTCGAGATTTTTCATGACTTAACTTGATTGGGTGATGGTCGATTTCGTTCGTTTCTGATCGTCTCGCAGCGACTTCACATTGTAATGACTTGTGACTCTGAGTGCGAGCCTGTAAGAATTGCCTAAGTTGAGTAACAAGATACAAGTTAGAAGTGACTAGGTGCTTAGAATGATCAGAATGGTGCGGTCAAAATTAAGGGTGTGGTACAGACAGACCATCAAACTCAACAACTTTCTCTATGGGATAGTAATCGCGAAAAAATTATCAGTCGTCCCATAAAAAACTTCCTTATTACGCCATTACGAAGTTGGTCCCATGGAGAAAGTTATTCAGTTTGTTGTTCTTTCTGATACATCCTGTAAAATACTACGTACCACTTGTAATTTATGGTTGCTATGGTTACTTTTTTTGCCTTTCATTTGTGCACAGAGCTTTGTAATCGTCTCGAGGAGCATAAATTGGTCTACCGGTACGGTAGGAGAAGGAACTTCTTTTGGTTGGCTGAAATCATTGCAAACAGAATAACAGAAGACTTACAAGCCATGTCCCTGCTGATGTATCATATTGTGGCAATAGACTTGCCCCTTATTATTTATTTATTCAAGGTCAAATTAAATTAGCCAGCGATACTCCGCAGATATGTTGGGCATCAATGAACATGATAAAACATAAAAAAACAACACCACGTCTGTGGAGTATTGCTAGCTAATTTAATTTGACCATGTTTATTTATTGCTCTAATACATAATTTAATTAAAAATACATAAAAATAAACAATCTACATGCTATTATCAAACATTAAAATGATATGAATACCATAGAATATAAAACCAAGCATTCATTGGATTTTTATTTGATCATATTACGTAGGCTGTTCAGTAAGTCTTGTCGTCTGATCACACACATTTATATTTTTTCGAAATAAACTCTGTTACAGTTTCTAAATTTGTTCATACACACAAACCACTCATTGTTCCAACTATCCCAAGTTCGTCCTCAAACGCACAAACTAACCCTTCTTCTGTCGAAAACTTGCGGCCTTTTAAACGGTTCTTCACATACGGAAGTAACCAGACGTAACAGGGCGCGAGATCAGGACTGTAGGGAGGGTATTCGAGTGCTTTGATACCGGATTCTCTAAGGAACTGCAAAGTACCACCGGCTCTATGAGCTGGCACATTGTCGTCGTGTAGGAACTATGATCGGAGTCCCGACTTCGGTCGTCGATTTTTCCGTTACTCTCTGTGTATACCATTTAGTAGTAACAGTCTTTTATCCACTAAGCATAACTGATTTTAATAATCCTTGTTTATTAAAAAAAAAAAAAAAAATCGTTTCTTGAGGGATTTGGATTTTCGAACTTGTGTCTGTTGCTCTTTATTTTCGAAGACCTATATTTTACTTTGGGATTTAGTTGGCCCATAGTAATAATAAATCCAGGTTTCATCACCTGTGATAAATTGGCCATTTACATTTTTTGACTGGCCATCATCGCGAATCACTTCAGCATAGATTCCGCCCATTGAACGCGACACTGTTTTTGATGCTCATTTAAAGTATGGGGTAACCACAGCCTTTTTACAGTTCAAGCCAAGTTCAAGTTTACAGTTCAAAGTCAACCATCGTTCCACGATCCTTACAGAAGGGCTTCTTAACCAAACACAACATATCTCATCAAAACATTACCTATCGTTTTATCAAAATAGACTAGCTTTTGCCCCCAGCTTCGCCCGCGTGGATGTCGGAATACTATACGTATAAACCTTCCTCTTGAATCACTATCTATTGATGAAAACCGCATTCAAATCCGTTCAGGAGTTTTAGAGATCATCGCCAACAGACAGACAAACAGACTCGGCGGGGGACTTCGTTTTATAATATGTACTTAGTGGTAGATCGTCACGTTTGCTCAACCACCTCATCTCGACTTTGATAGTTTGAACATTAAATGTCTTGACGGACAGGTAATATAAACGTGTTCAGTCTTGTAATCGACTAAATTTAATAATAAAAACCACGTCAAGACATGTTGAACACCCTAACGTATTGATGTCGAGTTGTCGACGCTTGAAAGGCAATATTTACCAAACGACATGTTGGCAACTTTACACTAGAGTATTTTCAAGTTTTTTTTTTTTTTAATGTGTCATAACTACATTTAAAATGCAGTTTGAAGGTTTAATAAACTGGCATTTAAAGATTATGAACTTTCTCAATAACTTAATATGGCTATTAATCTGTGATATGGCCCAAAATGTCCTTTAGTCAATGTTGCCTTTCAAGCGTTCGATGTCTGTATATAAGTACACTTCTGAACACCTGAATCGAGTCACTCTGCATTTTTTGTTTAATGGTCTGTAGTTATTTAGATGGTCGTGAATCCGGAACAATATTGACACCAAAATGATAGCCAGCATATCGGCTCCAAAAATATATTAAAAAAAAATTTTGACAGGTATATTATTATATTTCGATCTCATATATTTTTAGACCTGCCACGTAAATATGCACATTGGCTCGATTGTCGGAGTCCGGAGGTGTATTATATACACGATGTCCCGTAAAGAATGGATAACCTTGAAATAGCATATAATAGACCTTATGGCCGTTCTAAAAAAAAGGAGTATTTCGTTGGCCGCTCTCCCTATCCTCTGCGGTCGAAAAGTGGTAGGTGGCCGGGCCACTGACCTGTCGCAGGGGGACGAAGGGTGCCTAGACACGGGGTCGCCTAGCACCCATGTGCTGGTTTGGTCCCTGGGGTGGTCACGGCGTGCAATGTGTTCTGGTGCGCCAGTGTAGGGACTTCAAAGGAGGGTCCGGTGACGGACAGCCGCGGCGGGTTCGCGATGAGTGCTAACGCGTGCCCGTGTTCCCGCCGCAAGCGGCATCGGCAGAAGAGGACACCGTAGAGTTTTAGGTGATACTACCTGCTGGCAGCGCCACAGTGAAAAATGAAAAAAACATGTTTCTTGATAAATTTTACCGTTTATACACGTAATGCGGTACGTGTAATAGAAAAAATTGTACCTCAACGAATAATTACATATACATACATACATACAAAATTATTACAATTAGCAATAATATAATATATATATATAGGTACAGGATGTGTCGTAAATAGTGGTCCAGAGTAAAGGAGTCGATACACTGTATTCTTATGTATCACATACCGAAATTTTAACCATTTTCAGTTAAGGGTTTGCTGTTTTAGGGTTTATCTTTTCGTATTCTGTTTCGTTTTAAGTAGTATTGTTTTAGTATTAAAATTGCTGCGTCCTATCTGGGTTCAATGCTGTACCTGTACTGTCAACAACTTTTGTACAATGACTGCAATAAACGATTGAGTATTGATTATTTTAATAAATGGTTAATTTGAAAAATAAGTTTTTTTAAAAAGCCAATCACAGATCTTACAATAAAAAACTTATTGGTTTAATCCTTAACAGTTTGCAATACTAGTAACTTAACAAAAAAAAATGTTTTGAGCAAATTTAGCTGTCGTTTTAAATGCTAAAAATTTTACCACTTAATATTTTACCATTTTGTAATCTGCATTTAATGAGGTATTTTTAAAACTAATAGCCACTAACAGTGCAGTACATTTTTTTACACAATATGCCCCTAAAGTCATATGATTTGCTGGAGATGAGTATAGAAATTGGAAACAAATTAATTTCTTTAAGTACCTTTGACTTTAAAATATAAAAAAAGGGTTTGGATATGATAGTATACATATTCAAGAGTAATAATAAAAAAAAAAACAATTCAAATATATTGATATTTGTTGAAATTACAGCCAAATTCGTGAAGCAAGGTACAGAAATTTAAAAAAAAAACAACTTTTTTTCGGAGACCCTTAACTGAAAATGGTTAAAATTTCGGTATGTGATACATAAGAATACAGCGTATCGACTCATTTACTCTGGACCACTATTTAAGACACATCCTGTATATATTTGTATTTTTTTTAGAACGGCCATAAAGTCTATTATATGCTATTTCAAGATTTTTAAATATTCTTTACCGGATATACCCCTTCCGCTGTATAGGGACTTGAGGCGAAACGTGAGTTTACGTAGGTTTTTAGCCTCTGCCTAATCCTTCGGGGAATGCAGGCGTGACTTTATGTATCTTACATGTCGAGATCTCTAGAAGGCACATCGTCTCTGTGTCGGTCCCTGTGGTGGTGTCGGTGCCTATCCCATACGGTGGAGTGGTCGTAGTCATCGTCGTCGCGACAGCGCCTCTCCTCGCGACGTCGAGCGTGGCGCTGCCTGAAACGTTATCATAATTAGAATGGGTATTACATTCGAAACACCTAGTTTTAAAAAAAAATCGTTTATTCAATAAAGGCTGACAATCAGCACTTTTTGAATCACCCGCCCTTCTCCACATTTATCTTTGGGTAGGGTGTGAAAGATCTTTCAACATCATCTTTCTCCCTTACCCCGTTTATTTGGGGTCGGCGCAGCATGTCTTCTTCCATACATCTTTATTAGCCGTCATATCCGTCATACCCGGGAACTCTATACAATGTTCCCAATGGTATATCAAGGACGGTTCGCTAACCCTAAGATAAGATTTATAAGCATCTCCCACAAAAAATAATTTTATGCCAAACTTACTTCTTCTTGTCCTTTTTGATGGCTTCCTCTAGAAAAGCATATATAAACGAATCTTGGTCTTGTGGGATGGATTCACCAGCAGCTTCCTAAATCAAATAAAACTTACATTATAAACAACTTTGGGTAATATTTTATCCCATCTTCCCAGAGGCAGTCGGATGAGGCGCTGCAGCTGAGGGGCTGCAGGTTGGTACGGAATATAAATCTTATAAATACATCCATTAATACTGCTAACCGTGCCTGCCTGCTGGCTGTGTGTGAGTGGGAGACGGGCCTCTGGCTTCAAACACTTCCGTCACCAAACATGGGCACTATGATGGATGACACCACCTTCCGGCTCGCTACTTGTCTGCGCTTGGGCTCTCCATGTGGAGCTCCGCATCGCTGCCAAAGCTGTCGACTGCCTCGGACACCATGGCCTAACTTGCAGTAAGAGCGCAAGCTGGATAGCACGGCACGCCAGCATTAATATCATCCGTCATGCTCGTGTCACCGTCGGGGTGCCAGTTGTTTGAGAACCCAACGGTTTGGCACGCGACGATGGAAAGAGACCTAACGGAATTACCATAATGCCTTGGAAGTTAGGTCGACCTTTGGTATGGGATGCAACATGATGTGTCGACACACTTGCGCCATCCCACCTTCCTAGCACCGTGCGGAAAACCTCAGGCGGCGAAAATATTCCACTATTTTTGGAAGATATATGTTTGAGTCGTTTGGGGTTGAAACCATGGGCCATGGGGTCCGAGTACCCACTTAGTTTTTCAAGACATTGCTAAGCGGTTGATCGACTTTCACGTGACCAGAGGGCTGGCCTATTTTTTGACCAAAGAATCAGCATCGCCATACAACGCGGAATTGCTGCCAGTCTTTTGGGAACTTTTCCTCTTGACAGCGATGCGGACGAATTTTTTAATGCCCTATGATCTTTTCCCCTCCTTTTTTGGTGTAAAAAAGTGTACATGGTAGGTACGAGTATATACTCGTACCTACCATGTACACTTTTTGAAAACATTTTTATGAAATAAATTATTATTATCTCCATTATTTATTTTTTAAACTTATTTTATTACATTTTTAAATATTTTTGTAAAAAAAACATTTAAAAATATAAAAAGTAGTGATCCGCCGGTAGCGGGAGCAGGGTCCAAACTACCGGTGGTTAGGGCCCCAGAGACAGGAACCTCCTCACGATACGCGGCATATCAAGGAGGACTGCGTTCTGAACCAGGCCCTTCACCCAGCTACCCAACGAGAGCCTCTTGAGATGTGGGTCGAGGATCTTAGCGATAAGGCCATTGACCGTAACGACAACACAATGATTGCCGGGTCCACATTCCACATAGCGACAACCTCGTGGGCTAAGTCGAGATACTTCAATTGTTTCTCCTTCTCAGCCGCCTTCACGAGGTTCCCGTCATGCGGGACCGTTATGTCAATAATCATTGCGCGTGGCTCTATTCGATCCACTACCACTATATCAGGCTTATTGGCTACAATAGTCCTGTCAGTGATAATAGATCGATCCCAGTATAACGTGAAATGGTCATTCTTGAGAACTGGGTCGGGCACATACCTGTAAATAAGGTACCTCAGAGTCCACAAGGTCGTATTTCAGAGCAAGTTGCTGATGGATAATCCTGGCCACTTGGTTATGCCTGTGCAAATACTCGCCGTTAGCCAAACGAGAACACCCAGAAGTAATATGTCTGATAGACTCACCGGGACAATGGCATGCCCGACATATGTCGATCGTCCCGTCTTTCATTATATACTTCCTAGTTATTCGTTAGCATAACTTCATCCATAATCGCACAGACCGAACCTTCAGTTTTCCCAAAGAGGTCACCGAAGCGTAGCCAGGCCACGAATGCTAAGAAATCTACGTCGGGCCCATGAAGGGCCCGGAAAAAGCGTCCGTGGAGCTCTTTGCTTTGCCATACTCCCTTGCGGTCGTTGGTACTGAGCCCCACAGGTTTGCGTCAGTTCTCTTTAGCCAAGGACAACGGGGTGAGTCCCTTGTCCACTGCAACCACATCTCGGTGCATACTCACGTCAGCCTTGACAAAACATCCTCTGAGACTGCACACCTCGCGGTTGTGGAAGGTCTTAGGATTTCGAAAACCTCGACCCCCGCACTTCCGCGGAATGTGCAGCCCCATGACAGACGAACGCGGGTGATGCATCCGGTTTGCGGTCAGCAGTGACCGGACGCGTCTAGAGGGCGCCTAGTTCAGTCTGGGTCCACTTGAGTATGCCAAAGGAGTACATCAGGACCGGTATGACCCAACCGTTAAAGGCGCGCACCTTGTTGCCGCCTGACAAAGAACTATTAAGTTCCTTTTTCAGGCGACCGAAGAAGCGCTCCTGCAAGGATTGTTTCATGTCGGGCCCGTTAATGCCTAACCCCAGAGGGGTTAGGCATACCCAGGTATTTGTAGGTATCAGTTGCGGAGAGTGATCTCTGGTTATGGAATCTGAGAGTTGTAGTCCCTCAGATTCCACAATCCCGCCCCGCTTTACATGCACGACTGATTATTATTATTATATGTACATATTACCTATTATTTTAAATCTGTTACTTTATATAATATGTTCATGTATATTCATTAAAATATTAACCGGTGCAGGTGATGTAGAACGTGGAGTTGAAGCGAGACCCGCTTTCAAAGCCAAAGAAACGCCCTCTCTTCTGAAATATCACAAAATTATTTAGAGTGGCTAAACCGCTGTGTAGGTAAATTGGTATTTATGGTTAATTAATGAATGCATAAGTTATTGGCCATCCGTGTATACGCGAGGACATGATCTCCCATTCTTTCTTAAGTATAGCATAGACTTTGCGTCTGTTCTGTCTGATCGAACGTAAGCTACACCAAGTTCTTGAAATACGGACTGCCACAGCTACATTCATGACAAGAACTTGATTTTTTTTTTAATGAACTTGGTCGGTTATTTCAGGATTTTGTTACGCCGTTTAATTTTTTTTTAATATTCTCGGGAATCAGACATTCTTGGGTTAAAACTACGCTAAATAGACAAATAGGTAATATTTAACAGTAACATACGCCGCTCGTCGATGGCGTCGCGGCGACCGCGCATGTCGATGCGTTTCAACCGGTGACTGCGATACTGAGGGACTGCTGACTCGATCCCTATTAACATTGTAAACCTTGTTAATTTCTTTAGTTCAATTATTAGCCCAGTACCAACCCGTATTCGGTTGATTATCGCTTACCTATTGTAACGGGTGTAAAAAGACGCATTATCGAAGCCGAGTCACTGTTCTTCCCGTACTTACTTAATTGTATTTTTTTTTGTACTGAGCCTGGGAACGTTCTCGTTACGGAGATATTGAAGGTCAAAGTTCTATCTTTTTTTATGAAATCGAGTTTTAAAAGTCGTGTAGTAAAGTGTAGGTACATACCATGCATGTCCCATAAGCCCAGTTTTCCATGCGTAAAATTGCGCGGTGCCGTAAACAGCGATTTTTCACACCAAAAATAAAAGTTGTTTCCCACTAACCATTTTTGCTCAATGTCCCTAACATTAAAAACACATCAAAAACAAGATCAGATCAGATGTAAAAGTAAAGTAAAAATTCATTTTATTTTCTACACTAATTCAAACATAGTACAGACATTACTTATTAAAATAAATGGAGTGGACTGACGCCTAAACTAGGGCAGCCCTGTATTTCAGGACTCCAGGTCTTCCTCCCGCGGCGAGTAAGTTGGTACAATTTATTAATGAGTGACAACTATTCGAGGTGTAATTAATTATATAGGTATATTGTGTGTTTGTGTGAGCGCGTGTGTGGTGTGTGTGCGTGCGTGGGTGTGTTGTGTGTATGATGAATGAGAGTACGGTTGCGCGCATCTGCGCAGTATGTATATATGTATGCGTGGTTATGGGTGAGTGAGCTTTGACTGCTTTTGATTTACTACAGACAGAACAGAGAAGTTATTTAGAAATTATAAGTAAGGATTCCGTGTCATTGTAATTTAAATTTAGAAGATATTTTTGGACAATAGATTTACAATCATGCGAGTTTTTTGAGAATATATTTAAAAGAGCGTTAAGTTTATTATATAAATAAGGAGCTAGGAAACATGAGTGTCTCCTGAAGAAAGCAGTTTTGTGCTTAGTTGTTTGTTTTGCATATTCTGTTATTTCTTCGTGCAGGATATGTTAACTTAGCATCGTAAGTTAGTTCTTTATGTTTGCGAAGTGTAGTGTGGAGGATGATGTATTACACAAAATATGAGACAGACACTAACTATTATGTTTAATTGTTGAATTTGAGGTGTTCCATTGTGTACACCACTGTGTCCGCAATGAAACATTTCATAATTTTTTGTTTTGAATTTTTTGAATTTAAAAAAATCTATAAATGTCATCCGATACCCAATAAAATTGCCTATATACCTGTAAAAAATTAGACTTCTATCTGTTAAAACAAAACTGTAATGTCTATGAATTTTTAGTGTTTCATTGTTGGACACAGACTACAGACTTCGTAGATGACTGCTTCGTGATGAGTCTTTTTACACTCTGTAGGTAAGTATTAGGGCACGGCCTCAGGCTTGAATCTATAATAAAATTTCTATGTAATACATATATTCTATTCATTACCTCTTGGTAATGTTGGAATCATGAAGTCCACTTAAATTCTGCACAGTGGCAGTCTCTTGTAAACTAGCTTTCGCGGAGGGCACTCGACAGGCGGCTGGACCACACTGCAGTTAGATAGAATCATGGAAAATTCAGCATTAAACTACTAGGAGCAAAAGAAGTATTTCCAAGTGAAGTCAAGTTACATAAAAGTCGGTTTCAGAAAGGACAATAATGAAAACTGGCAAATTATTACTGCAATCAATTAACCCATCCCACCGTAGACCATTCCTACAGCTTTTTGCGTTAACTACTTTGTCGCTGACTGTAAAATAATGAAAAGACACACTTTCTCTTACTGCATTTTCAAAAATCTACAAGATAACAATGATCACGCAGCAGCGATACCGATGTGAGACGCTTAGCTCAGCGTGTTAACAGCCAGATTCTCGGAGAAGCATAGGTAATACAATTTATAGGTAGCTGTTGACGTGACTGCGAGGTTCACCGATGCTTATTATATTACTTACGCTAGTAGAGTCTGTCACTACGGAGTTAGAATCGTCAAGCCCATCCCGTTTCTTCCTACTCTTGCGTTTTGACGCGTCAAATTCTTTGTACAATTTTTTACTATCGCTCGACTGACATTCCATCGTAAATAGTCAAATGGATCTCCCGACATTGGAGATCAATATTCCTAAACTAATTTACATATATAACTCTCATCACTGTATTAATTATGGTGTTGTAGAATATTTTTACGAAATATAAGAATTTTAAAAAATGGTAACCAAAAATACAAAGTCAAAACGGGATGACAATAATGTGTATATAGTAAGTTGAAATAAGAATTCTGTGCTCCGGTCAGATTCTTGGCGGCCAGATCTATACGAGCCATACGATGTCATACTCCTTCGATAGAAATAGAGGTGGGAAAGAAACCCATCGTAGATAGAGAATGAACTATAGATTCGCTATCAGCGTGCACCGACATGAGATGGCTATAGTCTTATGACATTAAATGGAGGTTGCCAACTGAATAATTTTACCCATATTTATGGGTAGTCGACCTTTTACCCATGATCATATAAAACGAGATCTGTATGTATATTAAAAAAATTGCCTTTTATGCTTTGACGCAATTGCGTAAAAATAAAATAAGGCAGTTGAAAGAAAAAAACGTTTATTCAAAATACATAATTACTGACCCTTAAATAAAACTAATTTGGTATAAAAATTTCGGACCTTGACATCCTCTTCACACATTTTTTTTGTTGCGAAATGCATCCTAACTTTCAAGTATTTCATGCAGATTGCTTTAATTAGAAGTGGAAAATGGCAATCCAGGAAACATTGATTTTGGAAACGTTGGGCAATTTGACAAAATAATCTGACGGACAAGCAATTCTTCAGATATTTTTGCAAAATATTGTGAAAAATGTTATTCTCGCTAAAGCTTTTGTTTTGACGGAACATTTTTTCACATATTTCGCAAATTGTTACAACATCTTTGCTGGGATAGGGCAAGCCCCCCTTATCTTTTTTTATTGTAAGCTCGTGTATGTACATTTCTTTTTAAATTAAGGCAGACAAACATTCTTGGCATTTTAAATCTTTTTCGAGTTTTTGGACAACAAAACCGCGAATATAGATCACGACTTGTTTATAAAACTCAGTGAGTCTTCTTGGATCTGCCAAATAATCATGATCCTTCATAATTTTTATTAAATCATTTTCTCCGCTGTGGTATTCCCCAAAGTTATCATCGGAATCCTGAATTAATATATTCCGATCGACTGTTTTATTGATTGCCACTTCAGGTTTGGTATAGGTTAAAATATTTATTTCCTGTAAAGGAATACAATTTTCTGTCGTAATATACTTAAGCTCTCCATGTACTCCTCCTTCCTTCCATCCTTTTGAAAGCAGAGCTAAATTGCCTCGCCGTGGGGTTGTTATTAAAACCGCCCTTAGTTCGTATAGCACTAAAAATATTCGAGATGATCCTGGCTGAATTTGTAAGTACAGAGAAAGGTAAGAGAGTTACTTCTAACATAGTTCTCATACAAATACAAAACCCTTTTTATACATATTAGGAAACCCAAAAATCCAGTTTTCCTATTAGCATCTAGGATATTTTTCTATTTATTTTCAGTTCCGTTAAATATTTAAACATGTTTAGTAAAAAAAAAAAATATGTCTGGAAAAATTTCCATTAAATAAGGGTATTTTGAGTATATAGGCATACATATTACGTGTATTCAAAACATCAAATAAATTATTTATTTTCGGAATGAAATCAATAGTTGCATCAGAATTTCGAAAGGTAGATATCAATCGAACCATTTCAAATTTGAAAAAGCCAATCCCAGTTTAGGCCCTTTTTGTGTTGAGATAAAGGCACATAATAAATGACAAGTTAATTAAAACTATTCCAAATTTGAAGTAGGTACAGCAGCATTATTAGCTGCTGAAATAAGCACATGACTGTCCTACAATATAATATTATAATTATTAGGTTGGGGAAAAAGTCTTTTCGCATTATAGTATGTATGAACTTGTAATAAAATCTCTTTGGCTATACTATTTGTATCTGGCTGGTTTTGGTATCATTGAAAGTTTAAATTTTAAAGAACATAATTCCAAATTCAAATTAGGAAAATGTGTGATTTTCATTTGTTTTTCGTACCGTCAAGATGAGTGAATCTAATGAAGAAATTCGATACATTTTAAAATTTTACTACAAAAAAGGTAAAAATGCAACGCAAGCCGCGAAAAAAATTTGCGATGTTTAGGGACCTAGTGTAGTGTCTGTGAGAGTAGCACAAATTTGGTTTAAGCGTTTTCAATCCGGAAATTTTGATGTCAAAGATGCACGTCGCTCTAGTCGCCCTATTACGGATAAAATGGACGCAATTTTTAAAAAGTGGAGCAAGATCGGCATATCAGTAGTTACGACGTAGCTGAAGAACTGGAAATTGACCACAAAACAGTTTTGGCGCATTTGAAAAAAACTGGGTACACAAAAAAGCTCGACATTTGGCTACCTCACGAGCTCACTGAAAGAAACCTAATGAACCGTGTACTCATTTGTGGTTCTTTATTACGACGTAATGAAACCGAACCATTTTTGAAGAAGCTGATAACTGGTGATGAAAAGTGGATCACGTATGACAAGAACGTGTGAAAAAGGTCGTGGTCAAAGGCCGGTCAGGCTTCACAGACTGTGGCGAAACCCGGGTTAACTCGCAACAAGGTGATGCTGTGTGTGTGGTGGGATTGGAAGGGCATTATTCATTATGAGCTGTTACCACCAGGCAGGACCATCGATTCTGAACTCTACTGCGAACAACTGATGAGATTAAAGCAAGCAGTTGAGAGAAAGCGGCCGGAATTAATCAACAGAAGGGGTGTGGTTTTTCATCATGATAACGCTAGACCTCACACATCTTTAGCCACTCAGCAAAAATTAAGAGAGTTTGGCTGGGAGGTGTTAATGCATCCGCCGTATAGTCCTGACCTTGCACCTTCAGATTTTCCCTGTTTCGGTCTCTTCAGAATTCTTTAGGCAGTGTCAGGTTAACATCACGAGAGGACTGCCAAAACCACTTTTCGCGGTATTTTGACCAGAAGTCCCAAAATTTCTATAGCAATGGGATCATGTCCCTACCTACAAGATGGCAAAAAGTTATCGAACAAAAAGGTACCTACATACTTTAGTTAAATGTAAATAAACTATATTAAAAAATGTTTTGAATTTTCTTAAAAAATGCGAAGAAACTTTTCCCCCAACCTATTAATATAGGACACGGCGTGGTAAGTGTTGGAATTGAATCCAGGTTCAAGTCAAATTGTTTTTTGTCTTGCGAAAGCAAGAAGATTCAAAATGTTTGAAACATATCCAAGCACTTTGGTTTGGCTGCCAATTTTTTCGTCCAGTAAGCAGTTTTTTTGGGAAACTGGTAAAAAAGAAATAGCGTTATTATAGTAAAAATATGATAGGAATTTCGATTTATGGGTAAACTTGCCGAGCACTGGTATCCCTTAAACTGGTATCCCTCAAACAGTACAAGAATATTACTACAAAACAAATGAAATAAAACAGTTTAAAACACGTTTAATTGTTCATTACTTCTGATAATTACGTGTTAATATAATGAATGACAAATTCTATAAACGTTTTAAATCGTAAATACTACTATTTTATTAGAAAAACTAACTCTGTTACCGATAAAAGGTTATATCTGCATTTTTTTGTTCTGGTCGATTTGTACAACATAATACACTACAGCGCCCAATATTAAAAGTAATTTAAATTATGTTCTGCAATTACACATTCACACAAATAAAAAGAAAGCGTCGAAAACACAGTTTTCCAAAGAATTTTTATCACGATGGCACTGACAGTTGACAGCTGTTGTTTGTTGGGAGTCAAACTAAACTGGCTCCAAACAAAAAAAGATGAGTCGCAAAAAGGGATAGAAAATCCCTATATCTGTCTTGCTTACTCTTACTACTGGTTTAATAAATGTGTCCCGCTCTGATTTATTATTGTTATTTTAGTGACCAATCTATAGTTCATTCTCTATATTTTGGCACCTGAATGACATTGGCAATAGGTGTTGTTGGTAAACATTTGTTGATGACAACAGTGGTGCAGATATTGGTGCCGATTTTCTTGTTCAGTACCTAACTAAACTAAAATTAGAGAATCGCTATCTATTACCACATTACTAACAGGCAGCGCGAGAAAAGGACGGCTATGTACTAAGTTAGAGATGTCAAACTAGTTTACGCCTTGCGCTTCACAGTGTTTTTAGTCGACATGTTTTGATGTGTCGTTTATCAAAACTAAACTCAATTTAGGCTATTGCTAACTTTTTCTCTCTAATAAAACAAGAAAGAGACGGTCGTAAATTAGAGCTGTCAAAAGTTGAACTAATATTTCCATACAAATATACGATAATAGACGATACGTAAAAACATGTTGACTAAAAACACGGTGAAGCGCAAGGAGTAAACTACAGTTGCGTGTAAAAAAATCGACCCACCCCGAACAATAACCTATATATTTTTTACCAAAACCTTCTTGGATGTATGTAGATTACGTTAGTGAAATAAATATTAAACCTGATTCATTCAAATTTTGAGAAAATCGCGAACTGACGAGCATTCTGGTCGAATAAAGACTCTTTTGTTGCGTGGGAAAATACCTGATTAATTAATGATCAATAAACGAGTACAACTAGGTACCTACTTGATTAATTAATCTTTACAGGGTTATTGGTAAAACACCAACAACCCCTTAAGGGGTCATTGTACTCATTATTATGAACAACTTTTACTATGGGATCAAACCTGAAATCGCGAAAAAAAAATCAGCTGTTCAGTACATTTATGTTCGCATAATTCGTCAAAATTAAGTCATACAATGGAAACGTACCTACCTTTTTAGGGTTTCGTACCTCAAAAGGAAAAACGGAACCTTTATGGTGATTACTCAAGTGTCTGTCTGTCACAGACAATTTGCTCCAAATCTAATAGACCGATTGAGTGGAAATTTGATACACGTATGAATTTTTTTGACCCTAACACGGACGTGTAACGTAAATAAATGAATTTTGAATATAGGGGGTCAATTTTGGAGGGTAAATAAGAAAATAAAATAAAAAGTTGCAAACTGTACAGACGCCAGCACATCAAGCTACTACAATCTGCCAAATTTCTTTAAAAGATTTTCAACTTTATCGCCAAAGCATTAGGTTCAAGGTAGATTGGAAAAATTTGACAGTTTCGGCTAGCTTGACCTGCTGGCGTCTGTACATATGACATATTCATCATGGGCACGCCACAATTGCGGCGACAAGTCCCCTCTTTGAGGAGTGGTTGGAGAGGCGTCACGGCATCCTCACCTTCCGCAGGTCCTCACCGGACACGGTTGCTTCGGGAGGTTCCTGTTCCGGATAAGGCGGGCGGAAACGCGCGGGTGTTACCATTGTGTGGATCACCCGGAGGACGCGGTGGACCATACGGTGGAGGTCTGCCCAGCTTGGGCAGAGCACCTCCGCGTCGCGATCGGCGACGGCGATCTCTCGCGTCCGGCCCTGGTACAGGCCATGGTACGGAGCGAGAGTGCATGGGAAGCCGTCACCTCCTGCGAGGCAGTAATGCTCGCGAAGGAGGAGGCTGAACGCGTGAGCTCATGCCCCTAGTCGCCACAGGAGACGCCCTGGGCGTCGGGAATCGATAGCCGATTCCCGGCCACGTAGGCGCGGGCTTGCAGATGGCGAGCATTGGGTAGCTCGCCGTCCGGTAAGGACCAGGCCCGGGTCGACAGCGCGTTGTGTTTCACGCGCGCCTCAAAGAGATGTCAGCACTAGCTGAAGGGGTCCGCTAGGGCCGATGCCCGCCAGGGCTGCGGGTTGTTCGAACGCCCTCCCGCTCCACCCAGAGCGGGAGAAGTTATTTGATAATTTTCCATCCAAAAAAAAAAAAAAACAAAAAAGGACATATTATCAAATGAAAGGGCTAACTTACACGCACAATGGTCCACTTGAAGGATTAAGTGCGGAAACCAAACCCAATAACATAGAACATAGAAGGGCTAACTGGTCTCAACATATTTTTTTTTTTATAATTTTAAAATAAATTGTTTTAAAGTTATTTAAGAAAATAGACGAATATTGACCATTCCCTTATTTCCGAAACTATTGAGCCTAAAATTTTGAAAAAATGCAGAAAATAGTTCTATACCTATAGATTACAGGAAAACTTATAAGAAGTCTGTGGTCTTAAAACAACATGGTAAATCTCTCAACATTTTTCGTACAAACTTACATTTGCAGTTGGAATGTATGGGAGAACATTTTTTACAACTACAATGTTAAGTTTGTTCTTGGAATAAATTCATCCCAACTACGGAACCCATCATTGAGCGTGGTCCGACACGCACTTGGCCGGTTCTTTTTTTAAAACAAGCCCAGTCGTGGTGAAGAGGATACAGTTTATTTGAAAAATCTTATTCCTTTGATCCATAAACTTAAAAATTGGCCTGAATATTTATTTATCTAAATCTATACTAATAATAAAGCTGAATTTGCTTTTTTTTTTCTTTTTTAAGGTTTGTATGTTTGAACGCGCTAATCTCTGCAACTGGATAGCTTGATGGGCTGGCGTCTGTACCTATGTAAGACAAAGCCTGAAAGTGACACTGATAAATTGATTATAATCGTTATACGAGTAGGCATGTCATGACGAGGAATAATAAAGGTGTATGGAAGAAGACATGCTGGCGAACACAAATAAATTGTGATGAGGGCAAGACGGTGTCGATGGATGATGATGATGTGATTTTAATACCTATCATTTCTTATGCGATAATAGGTTCTGACGTGAGTAAATAATACATGTTTATTTTTATTTAGCTTTTATTGATTTTATACATTGTCCTTTAAATTAAACAAGCTTCTTATGAATGCTTTCTGATTTTTTGCTTGGGTTCAAATCCTTTTGTTGCATGATGTTACGTTTTCTTAACATGTTGGCTGCATATTTTTGATGACGGTTTTGGCATCCAATGTAGCTACAACCCAATTCCGACATAAATTATCATGTTCAGGAAAACTGCATTTCAGATATACAATATGTAACACAAACCCTGTTGTTCCTTTTAACACATGATGGTTCTCATGTTAACCAACATCTTTTACTATGGGACCAAAACAGAAATCGCGAAAAAAATCAGCTGCTCTCCATATTTTGACGAGTTATGCGAACATGAATGTACGGCACAGCAGATTTTTTTTCGCGAATTCCCGTTTGGTCGTATAGTACAAGTTGTTAGTTATCATGAGTACAATCATGTGTTAAAAGGAACAACAGGGTTTTTGTTATATATTGTATAATTAATACACACTGCAGAATTGGCACATATATTTCCCATAATAGTGGGTAATAATTTAAATAAAAGTTGGCAACGCCAAAGTTCTTAGGTTAGAATTAATAGTTGTAATTTTGTGTTTTTTATCGATGAATTTACGTCTAGGGTACATTATACACAATGGATGAACACCATAAAATTTTATTGATAGCCTAGTAACTGATAAAGAGTGGTATACTTACGAATGAAAAGACAAGTCTGGTATTTTCGTTCCACTATTACTTTTACACCTTTTGTTGAAATATTAAGTGTAAATTGTTCACAACAAAATATAACTTATATTAATTATAACTTAAAGCACTTAAAAACTGTATTTTATAGGAGAACGATAGCTAGCTGCACGTTAACTGTCAAACTTTGTTTATCAAAGTAGTGTGCTAACCTTGAAAAACGTGACACGCGCCGTGAGTCAAAAAATCTCATCGTTCTGTTTCATTTCTTTACACGACATCGGCGTAAGTTGCTCTTTTTCTTGGGTGAATGCGACGAAAGATATCTATTTGTCTATAGCATTCTCTGTCTACGGTCTAGGGTCACAGATTAGTACAGATCCTGCACTCCGCAAAATCATTTCAATAAAAAGCGACTCTTGCTACGACACAATAAAGTGCAATTCAGGTCGCAAAACGCTTATTACTTACAAGTTATATTCACCTATAACTTGCCTCTCTTTCTATCGCGTAACTCTTATTCATGCTAAGGATGCACAAAATAAAATAAAAACGACGCGTTCGTGTCTCGCTGAGCGCGTATAGACCCTAGTCAACACCGTGTTGTCGCGAGCTGTAGGCACTTATCTCGAGTGGAATGTACGGACGCCAGCAGGTTAAGCTACCCGAAACTGTCAAATTTTGCCAATCAACCGTGAAAATAATACTTTAGCGATAAAGTTGAAAATCTATTAACACATTAACTGCTGAATTATTTGGCGAATTTGCTCCAAGTGCTGCTTTATGATATCCTAAACCCTGTGCGGCAAACGCTCATGCGCGCCCAAAAAATACTTCGTGTGGTGCTATGAGCGCGCATGCGCGGTTGAAGAAACTCTACCCAGTGCGGCTGGGCGCATATGTGCGGCGTTACAAACTTGTCCCAAGTGCGGCGAGACGCTTATGTGTGTTTGAAAATTTTCCAGTTTTATGAGTCATACAACAATTACGCCAAGAACAATAGAGATGCACAAAAAACCCACAGGTGCGGCGCGCCGCATTCGAAGGAAGTTATATAAATTGTATGGACGCGCATAAGCGCCGCCAGCACATGGTGAACGTTCGAAAATCGCGCATGCGCGTTGGCCGCACAGAACGTGTTAACGAAATTTGACAGATTGTAGTAGCTTGATGTGCTGGCGTCTGTACTAGTGCAATGGCACTGCTAGGGTAGTGAAGACAATTTGATTTTGCAATCGCCATGCTAAAGATAGTAGTAAACTTTCTACTCGACGGCCGCAAAGTATACCTATACGGTTAGCTACAAAATCATTTTTTTTTCTTTTGCTTATATTTCGAAAGTTTTTGCCTCCCTTTATGGAACCCATAACCCCCTAAAACTACATGTAGGTAATACTTTTTCATATTTTCCATACAAAAAGTGAAAAATTCCATATAAAACACGTTGAGAATCGCATCTTTTTCGGTACTACGGGCTCGCCTCCGCAGTTGTATTTATATGCGCGACTTAATATTTGTAAAAATTGAGAATTAATACATTAGGCGCGGCAGACGCACATGCGCGTTTTCGGACGTTCACCAGGTGCTTGACGGCGCGTATGCGCGTCCATACAATTTACATAACTTTCTTCGAGTGCGGCGCGCCGCACCTGTGCGTTCGTTGTGCATCTCTATTGTTTCGAAAACATCGTAAAATAAGGGTCGGTAAGGGTGTAGCATAAAGAATTAAGCAGATAATGTGTTAAACTAATGTGTTAATGTGTGACTGGCCTGTTGGTCTAGTGGTTAGTGGCCCTGACTGCTATGCCGGAGGTCGTGGGTTCGATTCCCACCCAGGACAAATGTTTGTGTGATGAGCATGATCATTTGTTCTGTGTCTGGGTGTAATTTATCTATTTATCTATATATGTATGTATTTAGAAATATATAAGTATGTTTATCAGTTGTCTAGTACTCATAACACAAGCTCTGCTTAGCTTGAGGCTAGACGGCGTTGTGTGATAGTTGTGGAATATTATTATTATATTATTATATTATATAAACACACAAAAAAAGTCCTTAAAAAAAACAAAGAATTCCGAGTCGAATTCGACTCTTTCTAATTTTGTTGCCGTCGTACTGTCTACACGGTAAGTAGTATGTGTATGCAGTTGATAGTTAACCACGCTCGCAAATGCAAATATCACTATTATAATGAAATCAATCAATCAAATCAATCTCTTTGTTATAGTTATTTATTTTTCGATTCACTGTGCGGCGCGCCGAGGGCACTGATATGAAGTACCTACCTCAAATCCGGAAAGTTGCAGTTGTAGTAGAAGCTTCCTCTGGAATAACCGCCACGTTGCTACATGGCTCATTCGGTACCTACTTGAACAGCCATTGAACTTGGCTCATCAGGAAATGTCAGTTTGTAACATTAGTAAAAACAGCGACCGGGGACAAATGTTGCAGCAATGTTAACTGTTGGTTTGGAATGATAGTACGATAACCTACAAAAGTGTAAACGAAGCACTAAATCGAACTATCAGATATCAAGAGCAGCCAAAGTGGTACTGCTAGACGGCGATTTTAAACAGTCTCTTTGGATAATTTCCGACCGCAACGCGGGCGATGCCGCGTGCAAAAGCTAGTATTGATATAAAAGACGAAATCTAAATCTTGCGTCATCGCCTATCACGTGACCCAAAATGTATCATGACGCCTGTATGCACCGAAGGGTAGGGAGAGGTGTAGGTACCTATAGGGTCCAATAAGCCACTCCCTAACCTAGAACTCCCAGAAAATGACCAATTTCAGGATTTCCCATCATATCGATTCTCATTCAAACCCAACCTTCCAAAACTAAGCAAATAAAATATTTTTAATACCAGCTATTCACAAACATTCGACTCACTGACATTACAATCGAATACGATTGTAAGGTTTTATTTCGAATAAACTTGCTTTGTAAACATCAGAGAAGTAAGCTCAGTCTGGATTGATTAATTTAATCTAATATTTTATTGAGAAACAATATTGTTTTATTTTGTTTCATTTTATTTTGTTACATTTTATGTTAAGTGAATTTAGCAAACCAGGTCTAATGTTATGTGAATATACTTGGATATAGGCAGGGTCAAAATATTATTAAAACTTTACATATATAATTTAAACGACGCGACGCTTAAATTAATTTTTAGTTTATAGGCATTATGAATATTCTTTTTATTTTCCAGTTTTTATATGTGGATGGCAAAGTAAGTTTATTCGAAATAAAAAAAAACATTATAAAATTACCGCTGGTTTCATTTTTAATTAAATTAATCACTCAATGTTCATTTATAGTAAACACGTTATGTTACGAAATACTTAATAATAATATTTCTTGTTACAACACTACGAATTGGTAACATAAAAGCATAAACGAATCCGACAGCAAATCAAACGGTTGTGAATAACACTGGTGCATAGACGTAGAACAGCATTTCCATTTTCCTTGTGTCTATCTACTACAAAATACCTATATATGTATGTCGCAGATACATTTTCGAATCCCCTGTTTTACATAACCGCTAGCTGTTTAATAAAACAGCTCCGTTATGCAAAACGGCTGAACAACGTGCGTTCAGCTGGATTGTCATTGTATTACGTTTAACGAAACTACTATCCACTTTTAGACATAATGCAGAATCGGTCGCAGTAACTAAGCTAGGGCACCCTGAACTTTGTTAGGGTCGATTTCACTCTGTTACTCGTTTTATTCATTTCTGTTTCGGACGTTCGGACGCCATTATTGTTGTTATAACACACACAGAGCCAAGAGCGACAACACGTTTACATCATTTACATGCTGCATTGATAAATGCAAAACGTTTATGAAATTCTGCGTGATAAAAGTTCAGTAATTAAAGAAAATCGGTAAACGTCGTTCAGCTGTTTTACAAAACGGAGCTGTTTTGTAAAACAGGTAGCGATTATGTGAAATAGCTGATTCTACAATCCATCTGCGACATGAAATAACAGAGCCTGTAAGTTTGGTTACCTCACCAAGATAACGCATTTTCATGGGTGTAGTAAGCCTTTAAAAACGAAAACTATCAAAATAAAAATTTAATTTGAATATTATGATTTTGATGATGGTCATAATTTTCATCATTGCCTGAATCAAATTTAATTCGGTAATAAAAGGTAAACTAAATTATAAAATGCCAATTCATGAAAAAAAATAAAATTCAGATTCAATTTCAATATATTATAGATTATTGTAATTCACATTAAACTTAATTAAACTTATAGCCCACATAAGCTCCTCACACTCTCCACTACGTTTTCTCTTATAGACAAAGGCGCTAAAGGTACTCGGTATAAAATCTCCATCATAAAACCAATAAACAGATTCAAGTCCCATTTTATTATAAAAATCAAAATTACGTGTTATAATACATCTTTTTCACAATCGAACAATAGAAATCGATTATAGCACATTGACATTCTTGTTGTAAATAAATCATCATGGACATAAATAACAAAATCGGATCGTATAGCCTAACACTTGAGACACCGCTATAATGAGGTCGGAGTCGCGAGACTGTCACAGTACGTAGTAGCGCCGCACCGGGCGTCCGTATCACTATATGTACACGTACCCACAGGTAGCCCGGCCGCCAGGCGTCCGCTCACTACACAACACTACTCCGCGTCGTCCGCGCGCGCCTGGCTACAGTGGAACAGCACGTCGGCCAGCTCGTGCGCCACCTTCTGGTCCAGGATCTGGCTCATGACGAGCGACAGCAGGCGGCGCTCGTGGCGCCGGATGAGCGGCCGGTTCTCCGGGTGCTCGGCTAGGCGCAGCAGCGTGGCGGCCGCGCGGCGCAGCATGTCCAGCGACGTGCCCATGGCGTCCGGGTTGTCGCGCAGTGCCGCCACGCCGTGCTGGTTGGCCACGCCCAGCGCCGTCTGCTCGGCGCGCTCGATGAAGGCCACGAGCTGCGCCACGGCGGGCGCGTGCAACGCCACCTCGCGCGCCGCCGCGCCGCCCGCGCCCGCCAGATAGTGCAGCAGGTTCACGGCGAACTCGCGCACCACCGGCCGCTCGGGCCGGCACAGGTCGCGCGCTAGCCCCGCACACAGCGCCGCGATGCGCCCACGCGGTGGCGTCGCCAGCACCAGGTCCACGTTGGCGTCCGTCACGCACAGCTTGCACAGCGCCTCCAGCGCCAGGCGACGCGGTGACAGCGGCGAGGCCGCGCCGGCTGCGGGCGGCGCGTCTCCCGCTACGGCCGCGGGGCACACGGACCAGTGCAGCAGCCCGTCCAGCAGCGGCCGCGCCACGGCCTCGGGCTGCCCCGCCAGCTCCACACCGCCCGCAATGTTGGCGCAGCACACGAGCGCGTCCTCGCGCAGTTGCGCCAACGCGTCCCACCACCACTCGGCACCCCCGCGCAGCGAGGAGCAGCAGGCGGCCTGGTCCTGCTCGTCGCGCGCTGCCCGCTCGTAGGCGCGCGCACGGGCTGCGCGCGGCGCGTGCTCGTGGTGCAGTAGCAACAGCTTACCAGCCAGCGCCAGGAATGCGCCGGAGCGACTGAACTCAGCCTCGTTGCCGGGCACGAAGGTGAGACCACGCAGAATGTTGGAGAGCGCGATGCAGCGACGCGCCAGCGCGTCGCGCGTGTCATCCACGAGGTTGAGGCTGGGCTCGTCACGCGTGTAGCACTCATCCTCGTAGTCGGCCAGGCGCCGGCGCCGCAGCACGCCGGCCGGGTCGCGCACGGCCAGCGCGCGCCCCGCCGGCTCCAGCTCCATGGGCTCGGGCGCCAGATTGTCACCCGAGGGTTCGGGCGCCAGTTCGGGCGCTGGCGAGGGCGCGGGCGAGGGTGCGCGTGGCGAGGTAAGCGGCGGTTCGGGCGCGCGCGCTCCACGCATCACGCGCACGAAGGGGAGGTGCAGGAACTCGGCGCGGAAGACGGGCAGCACGTGCGCGGCGCCGCCCGTGTCGCCACCGGTGTGCCAGGGCTCCAGCACGTCGTGGTGCGCGTGCTCGGCCGTGTCCTCGTCGTCGTCGGGCGCGAACAGCTCGTCGTCCGGCTTGTACACGACGGGATGCCGCCGCCGCGACTCGAGCGTGTAGTTCTCTCCGTTGAGGAAGCGCACTCGGTCGGTCGGGTCGGGCGGCTCCCGCGGTTCTCTCGTTGTTTTCGCGCTCTTTATCACGGGCTCGGGACTGGCGGGCGGCGCGTACCAGGGTCCGTCTTCGTTCGATGGCGAGTCGAACACGTCGCTTAGACTTTTGTGGAAGTGTTCAAGTAATAAGTCGAGCAGGCCAGGCATATGCTGTAAGCCAAAGTATCCTATGCAGTTGTCGTCGAAGAGAAGAATGTTAAGGATGTCGAGCGCCCAGCAAGTCTCGGCGAGCAGCCCGGATTTGAGCGCCATCATGATGCGCCACGCGTCGACGGGCGCGACGTCTGCCTTGGTAAGTCTTCTCCGTTTCTCGCCGGTCGGGACGGTCGCCTCCACGCACTCGGCAGGGAATGTTAGCTCTCGTTTCAATTGTCCGGGGGCAGTCAGAACTGGTGCAGTGCCCTGAAAAATTACGTTGTTTTAGTTAGGTTGTATCACACACAATGATTTTAATATTTTATAAGCCATGCCACAATTCTTGAAAGGCAATTAATAAGTATTGCAACATACCGGAGAGGGCGCGGTGGAGTTGTAGGGATCTTGCGTCGGTGGCCGAGGCGCACCTCCCCATGCGGGACCTCCGCTCGGCTGGAACACGTACCAATTGGTTATTCATTTCAAGCCTATTACTTATCAACACACAAAATACATTACGATAGAAGAGCACAAACACGGGTAAGGCAAAAGCGGCAGGCTAGCCAACGAAATTAAAATTTTCTACGTTTTAGAGTTGTATTGATATCATTCTATACCAATTCTTACGGTCGCGAATCATATTATATTGATAAACATACAACCCGAGGCTCGACTGGCAAATTGCAAAAATCACAAGAAAATTTTGAATCACCTTGAGGAGGTGATTCAAAATTGAGAATCAAATCATCGTCATTATCGCGGCCTCGTTTGAAAATATAAATAAAGAAAAACCATTAATTTGCGGTAAACATGCAAAAAATAGAACAAGTTTAGGGAAAATATCATCGTCACATCCACGCAAAACGGCCATCGCTCAGTATAATGCTGTGACCCTGCGCGACAGAACCACACAGCGCGCTTTTAATAGCAGTAGGTAGCAAAAGATGTTCCGGAAGGCAGAGAGATAGAGATACATACCGTGTTGGAGTAGGGTGGGTGCGTCCAACTGGGCGGCTGCGGCGCGCCGGGCTGTGGGCGCCAGGGCGCGGCGGGCGCAGGCGGTGCGGGCGCGCGCGGGAACTGGCCGCCCCACGCGCCGCCGAAGCGTGCGCCCGCGCCGGCCGCTGGGGCACCCGCCGCACTGCCCGGGGGCCCGCCCGCGGACCCCGCGACCCCCGCGCCCCCGGGGCCGCCGTATGCAGGTTCTCCTTTCGCGAAGTCAGGATGCCTGCGCGGAGCCCCGGCGACCGCGGGTGCGCCTGCCAGCGCCTTGCCGCCGGCGTACTGTGGACACGCAGCGACACGTGTGAGCGCATGTTATCGATTCACCCGAGCCTCGCTCTCTTTCATTTCCAGCCGGTCTAATCTATAGAAAACACACCGTAAAAATTTTGGCGAAGTGAGCTGTCGTTCCACTTGATCCATTACATACGGAGACCCCTCCGTGCTTCAATAAGCACGTTAAGCCGTCGGCCGCAGCTGTCATTCGTAAATTTTTGACAGTCGTTACGGTTAGTCGTAGGCCCAAAAGTCTGTCAAACAGTCTTACCAAGGGATATCGTGTTACCCAGTAACAGAGTTGTGGAGATCAGAAAGGTAGTTGCTCCATGTAAACTGCATTGCATACTGCTGAATCCGGTTAGACTGGAAGCCGACCCCAACATAATTGGGAAAAGGCTAGGCAGATTGACATCTCACTTCAAGCTCACTTCACCTAAGTTTTGACAGTGAGATTTTTACAGAGTAGCACTGCAGACCTCGGACTCGAGACGGCAGCCGATTTAGTCTCACTAGTACCTCCTGTGAAACTTCTTGGTACTCGTCTCTCAATCCAGGACTCCGGAAATCACGAGATTGGTACGAACCGTCAGTTTTTAAGGTTTTGGTATAAAATAGTCTAGGCAGTGTAACAAATATTTATCGAATAATTCTTTCAAATGACTATAGTACTGCTTATTATTTCTTATTTTTCCGTTAACGAAAATAAAAATTTGTCTAGAATTATAGACTAATTATAAATCACATTATTGAATATCTTTTGCACATTTAACAATTTCAAATATTTGGGAAACTGACAGTTCGAACCATAACGAGGTAGTATTCGTTACAGAAAGCAACAGTTAAATAATTTTGTTACACTGGCCGTGCACCCAAATGTGTTCGCTTTAGGATGATTTTTTCGTACGAAAATCAATCGAAGGAATCACAGAATAAAGTACAAAATTATGTACAGTAAATATATCATACACTGATGCATTCGACCGATTTATGTTGCTGTAAAAAACAAAGCTACGATTCCGTTAACTTACAGCTAAGCTTACATGATTTGTGAGGATTGAATGCATGCACATGATTTAGTGACCAAAATTGTTCATATAAAGCCACCACCACACACTCTAAACCTTTACTTCCATGTTTTGATTATTTTTGTTAAATTTTGAAGGAGCTAGTGGACGAGTTTTTGTTGGGCCATCGCTCAGCCAAACGACCGGCGACGACAAGAATCCGAAAAGCCAATTAATCACACCGCAAGCCAAAAATTTTGTTAAACAAAAATAGAAGAAAAAATTAACAGTGATAGCTTAAAATTTTGTCAAACGAGTGGTATTATTCGAAAAAAAAATGAAGCCAAAACCACGAATGAGATTTGCCCCTTACACGATAATCGTTTTCTGATTTCCTCCCAAAACAAAATTCTCAGATGAGAAATAGTAAACTGTTTGAATCATAATTGTTCTGTTAAAATAAATTTGTTGCCTTTCTGATCTAGAAACACTTAATCAGTAAATAATTATGTGAAAAATTGTGTGCACAAATATTCAAACCACTAGTTATTGTAAGAATGATGTGCAATGAAAATAAAACTTGATATAATATCTTGATTAGTTTGTTCGCTGAATAAGAAGTTCTTCATTTGCATTCCTGATTCTGTCTTAAATTGGCAACAACCTTTTAAAAAAATGCATCGTAAGTTTAGTAAGATGTTACACACGATAGAAATTTAAAATCGTGTGCAAACGAGAATCGTGTTGTGGGGCTCGCGTGAGCAGTCCGTGCGGGTGAGAATGAGACCGTATCGCCAATCGATGGGAAGCGGTGTTGAGTGCGTGGTACAAACGGGGCGTCCGTACGTAGGGTCTGGGCGTGGGCGACAGCGGCGCCACCAGCTGCCGCGCGAGCTGCGAGTTCAATAAGTTACTGACGGACTGCGCGCCGCCCGACATCTACACACCAGACAGAACCGTCACTCACGACATCACGTCGGCACAGGGAATGTCACTCGCCGCGATAACACATTACGCGTTACACAACAGAGTAATAATGCTAATACATCTAACTTATACATGCCTGTAAACGACTTAATGCCACACACAATCTGCAGAAATATATTGAACAGTTGGAACACTAGACAGCTCTTTGATTGAACTATCAGAAAACGTGGGATATTAAGACGTCTATGGGCAATCTTAGCTTGCCGCTCACCAGAAAATGTATCATCAAATTTTTTGAGTCATTGACCCTAATAAGAAACATAATTAAGAACACGGCTCTCTCTCCCTTTATATATAAATATCTGATGATAAATTGCCTAGTGTGGCTTTAGAACATACCAATGGTTTTGGGACGCCTATCATTTACTCCGTTATGAAATACGGCTGTATATCGAGTCTTTGAACACCATGCCGTCACACTTCATTATTGGACATAACACCATGATATTAAATGATAAATATTAAATTCTTAACAATCATTAACTGATATTATGGGTACTTTGAGTAATGTCATTATATTAAAAGCTTTTGTTAACTGATACTCTATGGACCGTTACAGTCTGACACTAAGTATGTATTGGATATCGTTCGATGTTTTGCATTGAGATATTTCAATTGGGCCAAGGGCTGATCTGTCAATAGTTGGATAGCTTTTATCTGAAGATAAATATGACAGTTTGACATGTTTTCCTTAAAAAAGCTGCCAAACCGTAATAGTTATTCCTCAGATATGTTATCTGACTATTTAAAAATCTGTTATGCTCCTTGGCAAATAAGTTCTAGGAATGACTTAAAAACTGAACAATAACCAAATAAGTAATAGTGCAATACATAAGCATTTCATTTACTTGACTGTATAGTACTCCTTACATGCTAGACATGCAGGCCAATATTTAGACTGGCTACAGGGAATGGTAACTATTGACATACCAGACTAAGTTTCGTTCAACAAAAAATTTACATCTGCTAATATTTCAAATTTCACAACTATGATATTGGAATATAATCAAATTGGAACAGGAAGAATTTTTTTTTTTTAACCGTTTTCTATAATAATATTAATAAATTAACAGTCTAGTAGTCTAAACTGATTCATGCTACACGTAATAATTTGAGGCAACTTTTACCCAAACATCTGATTCATGGCACTGTTTTTTAGTTTCAGAACAGTGAGTTGAGTATCGAAAGTTGCGTCAATTTTATAACCCATAATCTGGAAGCACCGCTGCGAATGACACAATAATCATTCATAAATTATTTATTTTCGTTAAATGCATTTTTATGCATAAGCGCATCACCACTCTGTTGGTGCGTCCAGACTATGGCGAACCTTAACTAAATCAAGACACAAAGTTTAATGTAGTGTAGCACGTGTTAATGTAGTAGTTACCTCATGCGGCGGCTGCTGCGGCGAGATGGGCGGATGCGGCGGGTGCTGCGGATGCTGTGGGTGTTGCGGGTGCTGCGGGTGCGGCGGGTGCGGGTGTTGCGGGTGCTGCGGGTGCGGCGCGCGGTAGTAGTCGGGGTAAGGCTGTGCGGGCGGCGGCGTGGCGGCGCCGGGCGCGGCGCCACGGTATGCGCCAGCGTAGGCGCCGTACTGCTGGTACTCGCCGCCCGTGCCCGGCCCGCCCACCGCGCCCACGGACCCCACCGACCCGCCTCGGTACCCTCTGCTGGAGGAACAGACAAACACACATTGGCTACGAAAACCCCACAAAAATAGGACAAGTCTGCAACAATATGGCCCCTTGCACCACAAAAATAAACGCGTTTACCGCTAAACATGTTTAAAAAATAATTCCGCCTGTGTTGTCTTCAAACAGTTGACAGAAACAGAGAACATTGACTTTAAGTCACAAAAACCGTTATGTGAGTAAAAATTATGGGCGGCATAAACATGTTTTTTTATTTGAAAATAAATTATGCCTAATTCAATTCATAAGTTTGATTCAAAACAAACCTAATTATTGCTACAATGCTGAAAACCACGTCTGTGTCGTATGGGGTCGCGGCATTATGCTGCGCGACGGCCGTTTTGCGTGAATGTGACGCATATTTTCCTCAAACTTGTTCTTTTATTATTTTATTTTGTTGTTATATTTCTTTGCGTCATGTTTATCGCAAATAAACGTATTTTCTTTCTTTTCTTTACAATCCACCACAATTATAACAACGATCACAACATTTCACTATCGTATACAGGTTCACACTGAACTAACTTTAAAGGTACGAGTAGTAGTGAAAATGGGCCTTCCCCTTTACGCCGATAGACCGGTGCTAGTGTACTATTAACAATCGTAAGAATTCCCCGAGATTAGATACAAGCGATATCCATTGGATAATCAGTATGCAATGCTATGTGAGTGAGATAGGTTGAATAAGGGTCAAGCCACATCTGTCAGCACAGAATCGCATTTTTCATCCTCTATCGTTTTCTATCCGTCAGGATTGTCATTTGCTAGAGCGAGAAAGATAGAGTGCGCGCGGCGGAAACGTCGATGCGTTCGCATTCCGCCGCGCGCACTCTATCTTTCTCGCTCTAGCAAATGCCGATCCTGAGCGATAGAAAAGGATAGAGCATGAAAAAATGCGATTCCGTGCTGACAGATGTGGCTTGACCCTAATGCGGAAACGAGGAATAGTATTTTTCTTAACTTTTCGAAGTAGCTTTTGATCTTAATAAATAAAATAAATAAATCATTTATTTTGGACCAAACACCAGTATACATATTATAAACCTGCCAAACTGCATGACAGTTTGTCGGCAGGAATAGCGCTCGTCTTAAAACATTTGGTACTTAACAATCTAAATCAAAAATATATGTAGGTATATAGCTACAGATAATTTAAATAATATACTTTCGTAGAATAAATAGTCGTTCCACCTTACACACACCGACTACACTGAAACGCCCAGCGCCCACACACACGATCGGCACGCAGCAACGGCGGAGGCAACTCATACAGTTTGTTTTCTACAAACACTAGCGACCCACCCCTGCTTCGCACGGTTTTTACGACTTGACAAAATATCAAGATTTTTTTACTACTCATATTTAAATTTAATCCTAATATATTATAGTCATGAACCTACCGGAATAAATTATCTAAGTGATGTTGAAAACCACATCAAAATCAGTTGCGTAGTTTGGGAGTGTGAAGTGGCTTTAATTTATAACTAGCTGACCCGACAGACGTTGTCCTGTTCAAATTTGATGTATGAGAAAATTAATTTTCTTCATAATTTTTTTTCGTGTATTTTTCCGATGTTTTAATAGTTATTCTGCTATTCGGGACGGAGACAAATACAACAAATAAAAAAAAAAAACATGAAAATCGGTCCCGCCGTTCTCGAGTTATCAAGTGTTCGAACAAACCCGACTTTGTTTTTTTTATATATATAGACTAGCTGTTGCCCGCGACTTCGTCTGCGATCCAGGATGAATAGTAGCCTATGTCCTTCTCCAGGGTAGACCCAAGTGCCAAATGTTCATCCAAATCCGTTTAGCTGTTTTAGCGTGATAGCGTAATTAACAAACGAACAAACACACTTTAGCATTTATAATATTAGTTAGGATAGTTAAGAGCAAGAAAAACCGACCTATCGAATCTCTAGACTCACAAAATGTATTAGGCACTTAATATAATTCAATCATGATTCGAAAGACACGTGGCGCCGATCTATAATCGTAAGAACGTTATTGTTGTTTTTCGGGAACAGTACATTTTTTTGGGATGAAAGGTACCCCTATGTCCGTGTCTGTACACCTGACAACGTATAAGAAAAATTTCAGGATGATCGGTTCAGTGGTTTAGGCGTGAAAAGGTAACAAACAAACAAACAAACAAACTTACTTTCGCATTTATAATATTAGTTAGGAAGTTAAGATTATGTGAGTATAGATTTATTATTATTATTAAGTTCATACCAAAAAACTTTCTGTTAAAAAATATGAGTTTCATGAGCTCACCTGTCACTATCGGGACCATAAGGAGGATAAACAGGCCTATTCGGCTGGTAAGGAGATCCGTATTCGTACCCGTAACCTTGTTGGTAACCTGTGAATCGATTTACACATTATAATACAATAAAAAAGTTCGACATTGTATAGAATTGTCTCTATGACTATTTTACTCTATAGGATAGATAGTTCCTTTCTGAAATTCGTTGTGACTACTTGTGACATATTAACAGACGAGTACTGTAAAAAATTTAATTTGAAAAAGACGTGCATACTGGATGACTTTTTAATCGTCTTGAAAAAAATTGGGTATAATACGTGAACGGAGTAAAAATTAATAGTATCGAAATTCAAATCGTACACACTACGCACCCTGCGTATGACTTGAATTTCGGTATTTTTTTAACGATCTATAAAGATTTTCAAAATTTCTGTTTTTATTGTTCTAGTTTACTTCAAATGTGTAGTGTTTATTGATAGAGCAATTTCTGTCTAAGCTATTGAAAAAACATAACAAAAAAAACTAGTTATGCCATAGACTTCTACTCCGTTCACCTATTATACCCTATTTTTTTTCAAGACGGTAAAAAAATCATCCAGTTTATAATATTATAATAAAACCATGCAGACTGTATACAGGACATTTTTTTAAGCAGTGCGCAAATTTTCACAGGTTGTTCTACCCATGAATATGAACAACTTTCACTATGGGACCAACCCTGAAATCACGAAAAAAAATCAGCTGTTTCATACATTTTGGTCGAGTAGGTAATAAACAAGTAGGTAGGTAAACTTTTATATGAAAAAGCTGATATTTTTTCGTGATTTCAGGGTTTGTCCCATAATGAAAGTTGTTCATATTCATGAGTAGAACACCCTGTGAAAATTTAAATTTAAAATTTACCCCATTGCTTAAAAAAATTGTCCTGTATTATGGGATATACAATATACAACACTAAATAAATAAATATCTTTTTATTTGCAAAATTATATATTTATGGCCATAACAAGCTATGTTTACATTATGTTACAGGAAAAATATAGGAACAGACAAGACAATGATATTAACTATACAAAGGAGGTCTGATCACTTGATACCGTCAATAAATCTCTTTAACTATATCGAAAATAATAAGGGTTTGCAACAACAATGAAATATTTTGTTACTGGCAAACTTGTTGGTCATACTAAAAGTTTACTAGAGATGACCATGCACTTATTTATCTTCATGCAAAAACGTAAATGCTTTTATCTACTCTCATTTCGTAAAATTCGAATTATAAACTTCAAAACGAGTTTATATTGACATACTTTATAAACACAATACCGAAATTTAAAAACAGAATAATATTATAACAATTTTTCTGTAACAAAATAAGTTATACTTAAAACAATTTTTTACCATTACAATACAGGTCAAATCCAAGAAGTTAATATCACCAAGAAGTTCCCATCAATTATTTTTTCTAATGGAACGCATAAGGGGGCGCGCCATTTTTATAGCTTTCAGAAAAGTTTTGATTCCAATTTTTACTTGTCTATGGCAGCGCCCGCTTTAGCGCATGCGCGGTGATGTGCTGGGTTTTGGCGCCATTTATAGGTTTTGTTGTACTGAATTTCGTGGGATTTTTTATTTAGGTTCAATGAGTTTAATACCAATGTATGAGAGTAGATAAAGTAGTTAAAGAAACTGCACATAACTAAGTATTAAAAAACACCCTTCATTATGCAACAGTTTCATAAAGTACTATTTTATAAAGACCAAAAGAATAAATGATTATATGGAAGATACTTTTATATTATTACCGGTATCATGCGAATGGACAAGGGTTAATATGTGACATAGGTAAGAGCCACGGAGTAGTAAACAAATGGAGAACTAGCATATTCAATCAGACTTTCATTTGTGACACACTGATGCTTGTCCATACGAAAAACTTGCATTCCAGCTGCAAGACAGAGTGTACGAGCCATACAGTCATTTTTCATTGTGAGAGAGATGATGCTATACAGGACGAATTCCTTTTTCGCAACGGAACATCGACACTGAAGGTGTTACTTACTACACCCACTCGACCAACGTCGATCGACATCAGTCAACGTTTCCAAATGACATAAATCGATTTTCAATAGGTCGATTACATTGAAGTTAGTGCTTTGATTGTAGTAACATCCTAACACTTCAGAGTATGGCCCCAACTTGAATGCAGTAGATCCGAATGCATAAACATATTTTCATCTTAGTCTCGTTACTAGCTTTGCAGTACTTTTACAATAGCTCTCAATTCGTTTAGCACCCATGTAGTGAGGAGATGTGCAAGTGTTAAGTACCTGGGGGTCTCCTGGGCCCCGGCGGCTCGTCGAACGGGTTGGAGGCGGCAAGGTTGTCGCCGCCCGGCCCGCCGCCTACAACCACACGTCTTTGTACCCACACGTACCCGAGAGGAATGCTAACCCTCCGACCTCACTTCCATTCTAACTACTCGCACAGAATAAATAGGGACAGATGCACTTTCGACACAATGTGTGAATGGGACCTCGCACAATTTGACATACATTACGAAAATCCAGATCGAACGAGTAATTATTTCATTAATCAAAATACTGCTATCAGGATTCTTGCAGCTATGAAAAATTAATCACAATAGCCAAAATACAACTAAATTCTGACCATAGCACACATCAATCGCTTTAGGCGATTTAGTTTCGCATTCTGTATCTATTTATTCCGTACCACCAAAGTGCTCAATGTAACATCGGTAGTAAACACCACAGAAGAATTATTGTTATATTTACAGTAGAACATAGTGTATTCACATGTTAAATTCCTCTGAGATACGACTGTTACCCCCGGTTTCTAAATGCCTGTTCAAATTAATCTGTTGTCAAATATCCCAAGTTTCAGTGGCTGTTATTTTCGACAACCAATCACAATAACGTGAGATTTTTACAATAGATTAAGGTTCACTTGCACCACAAATCGCTATATTAATTTAGCTTCATATCGTTGCACATTTTGAAAACATCGTTCTATGTCTGTAAATAATAATTGTTTGAAGTTGACAGAGCCAAAATGATGTTTTAAATAATGTTAGCCCTAAATGTATTTAGTTGTTTATGGTGCAAGAAAGCCTAAATTATCGGTCTCTTTTGGGCTTTCAGTAACTCGGTGTTAGAAGTTAGTGGTAAGCGGTTAGAGCCGTATGATTGGTTAGCAGTGGCCACTCGGAGACGGTTAGATAGTTAGTTGGCATGAAAATAAACAAAAGAAGCGCCGTCGCGGCGCATCGTGCAGTGTCAACGTCGCACTGGCGCGCTCGGCTCAGCTAGGGCTAGCTCATGTACAGCGGGACTAACGGGGCCAGCTCTATGAACACAGATGACAAATCGTATAGATACTATGGTTGTTTAATTTGACATGGAAGACGTTTTGTATAAAATCCGCCTTTTTTGTAATATAATATAATAATTACCTTTATTTTTTATTTAATTTTGTTTATTGTTTTAGGTACCGATTATATTCTGGTAATGATACAAATGATATTAAGACGGAAGTACATATTTCAATTTCAGAAGAAACATAGGCGCCAAAATGAATAGTTCTAAGAATAATAAAATACGCGGTTTTTTATCCATAGCGTACTATTGCACGGTTTTGCTCCGCTTATAAATAGTAAAAGCTAAAAAGGCAGGTTATTCATGGTTAACAAATGTATCTCGTACAACACAGTTTCAGCAACATGATTTTGAGTAGCTGGAAACATGTTTTGCCAGCTTGTTGCTGGCATTCGCATACAAAATATTAAAAAAAAAAATCATGATGCGGCAACATTGGTGCGCAACTTTTTTACCTTGAATACGAGACTTTATATACCATTTCATATTTTCAAACCGTAAAATCTGCGTAGTCGCCGGTGTTCAAGAGCGCCTATCAGTGCACGACCGTGCGAGTGACGTGACGCGGTGCCACTACAGTCGGAGCTAGCGACTGTCTATTCACACTAACAATCAAAAAGTCCGTACCACCAACTCTTACACACATGGTTTATGGAAACTGTCTGCTATGACATCATAGTATGAAACGGCTTAAATGTGCACGAAGAAAACTTATTCAGCTTCTTAATAGCGTTAGTGTTTCTTTTTTTTAAATTTTTTTTACATGTTTATTGCCACAGTTTTAAAGATCAAACAGTTTAGCCTGAAAATATAGTTAGAGCCATGTCTGGCTACCGTCATATAACCCTATGCGCACGCGAATGAAACTAGTTTTTAGCTAAAAATGAACTGGAAATAAGAGTTGTTGGTACAGCAAGAGATGAAGCGACATTGAGAGGGATTTGGTAATAAGTATACCGTAGACAGGCGCGTAGTATGTACCTTGCGAGTGGTTCGGTTGCGGCGGGTAGCCGGCATACTGCGTGCCGTACCCGTCCATGGCCGCGCCACCCGCGCCTGCGCCGGCGCCCGCGGGGAATGACTCTTGCGAATTTGACGACCCTGCTGAGGAATATGAGCCGAATGTTATATGACCTCAGAACTCATAAGATGCTTTATAAAAGTTAAGCCTAATAAGTATATTATTAGATCACAGTAATGAACTCCAATAAAAGTTTTAAATTCCGAAATATAGGCAAAAATGCACCTTATTTTTTTATGTTTAAGTTAGCCTGTTGCTTCAAATTGTTTAAGTTTGCATGTAGCTTCAAAATCAAGATTAGAGACCTTAGAGAAAGCATTTGTCAAAAATGTTTTTCATATACGGTTAACACGTCAACTATATTAAACAAAAACAAACAGCACTAAAAGTGACTAGAACCATAGAGTGTAAAGAAATAATTATTGCAACTGACAGTCACATAAAGAATTATTTAGATGTTTTCCCATTAAATGTACAGTCGTGAACTACGAATGTTTACAACAAGTGAATTTATCCGAACATACCTGTACTGGACGTGCTATTGGATTTGCCGCTCTTTTTCTTGGTGGATGCTTCAACTTGGTTGATGATGGGTTGTGGGTCAATGCCACCGCGGTCAAAGTGGCACTCATACGCAAGCAAGTTCTTCGTGTAGTGCTTGCGAAGCGTGTAGGCCGCGGACGACGACGCACCGATACCCAGCAACCCCGCAATGTCCTTCCACGTCTTATTCTTCGTCACCTGCAAACATACAATAATAAGTAAACGTAAACGAACCACTTTGCAGTTTTAAAGTAAACAAATGAACACGAGGCGACAGTTAACTGGAACATAAAGTGTGAAGGTTTAGTGCTCAGTGGAAAAGGCGATAACTCGCGCGTGTTAACGAGTGGAAACCTGACCATGCCGGCGATTCTCTAATGGCGAGATATTCTCCTGTCGCTCGACGCGGTGACGCGACCGGCGCGGACGGCGAGACGCGCCGGAGTGCCGCGCGCCGCCCGCGCTCCAACAGTACAATGATAAAAATTTATTAACTATCGTTAAAGGCCCGGCGGGTTTATGGCGCCTATTCGCATAAAGCGCGGTACATGCACTAACATAAATCCTTGCTGAAGTCTATTAGTCTCACTTGCATAGTGCGCTGCGCCTCGGTTTTACTAACACCGCTAAAGTGATACTCGAGAATACAAATGTTTACAAATGTTAACGTTTAAACTGTAAAACCGAATTGAATTACACACACCGTTCGACCTCTGTATATTTATTTGTTTCGAGTTTTAGTGGTAAGCAAAATAGACTGCAGTCTTAAATGCAAGATATACGTTTATAGTGAGTTTAAGTAATAAGGGAAAAGCTACGTAAGACTGAGCGTTGGCTGAATGCACTGAAACGTATAACGTTGTTCAGTCGTAACAATTACAAGCGAAGTTTCAACCAAGTTGCACTTATATTTTTATACCCCGATTTACCTTTTACATGCATATATTTTATTATTTCAGTATTTAATTTCTAAAAAGGTGTTGATTATTATGTAGCTAAAAAGTTAACTAATTCCGTTGTGAGCCGGTTTTTTATTGAGACGACGTCGCAACTTAAAAATTGAGCGCGCATTTATCAGTGATGCTAAATATGGCAGACGCCTTCACATTGTGCTACTTACTCTCTTGATATAATATTTAAATCAACCAAATGGTAAAAGTTGTTTAGACTCGGAAAGCTTGGGTATTATAAAGGAATACCGGATTAATAAATTGTATTTGTTTGAAATGTCAGAGAAAACTTATTTTTAAATCATTATGACTGAAATGTATTTGAAATCTATTGAAATTGACTCGCTTAGATCGATGTAGCGTCGTCTCGTCTCATTTACGACATGAGACCGGTAACTGGTAACATAATAACGCATTTCCCTCCGCTGACCCTAGCTACTTTCGCGCCGTGAAAGGTAGGTGCTATTTCAGTAATGTTTGTGAATTAAATGAGTCGTCCGGATTCGCGAGACCTCAGTAGTTTTTATCACAAGACATTCAATCAGTTCTATGTTTTTTGCTATATTAAGCAATGTTGGTCAATCTTTCAAAACAATATAAGCAAGGATTTTTTTTTTTATTTGAGATGGGTTTGCTCTTGCCTCTAGTCTAGGTCAGAGGCGACAGAGACAAAGTTGAAGATGGAGCGAGCTTACCCAGAAGAAGCTTGTTCACTCTCACTTTGAAAAAGCAAAAAAAAATTGAAAACTAATCATGAATAAGTTCTATATAGGTACTATGTCGGCCGATGGCAGCTAGGCGCGATAGACTTGTGTTAGATCACTACACTCTTTGTTGAGCTAGCCATAATTGCATAATTATAAATTATTACTGAGTTCAACGTGAGCGTAGACGAATTTATTACAAGCGAGTACAACTTGGGCACAGTCAGGTGGCTCGGTCAGTCTGAAAGGCTAATTAATAGAAGAGTTCAGACCAACCAAGCCACCTCCCGATGCTGTTTCATGCGGCAAAACGCTCGGTAGGTGAGCTTTAGACACGCCTCGCACGAGTCGTTTCCATACTTACGCCTTTGAGTGAGCGTAAAGCCCGGTCTGACCCAACTAGTTGGCGACATTATTAAATATTTTTCCTATTTCACATGAAGGAGCAATGCTGGCCCAGTGGAAACGACCATCACTTACGAGTTGTAGTCATAGGTCCGAACCAGGCAGGCACCTTACTTTCTGTAAATTATTTCATCACTACCTCTCCCAAAACGGTAAAGGAAAATCATCGAGAGGAAACTGGCGTATCATAGAACTAAACACTCGAATCCACCAACCCGCACCGAGCCCATAGCCCACTCCCTCTAAGAGAGAGGAGGCCTGTGTCTCAGCAGCGGGAACATTAAAGGCAGATTATGTTATGAAGGAGCTGGCAGTCCGTACCTCGACGAAGCCGCCGCGTTCGCGCACGAGCAGGTATAAGCGGTAGAGGTCGAGCGGCTGCTTGGAGATGGTGGGGCAGGCGGCGATGGGCGTGCGGCGCTCGTCCATGAAGGCCAGCAGGCGCTCCACCCAGCCGCGCCGCTCGGGCGCGTCGTCCATCTCGTACAGCTTGCCCAGCGAGTCCGACTTCTGGCGCAAGACACACTCATCACAAACCCGACCCATAGATACGCCCACAGGACATACTCGATACAGAGAGGTCTAGCGCAGCACAATCTTATCACCCTTAGGGCCAGTTTATCGAACGAAAATTGTTGCAAAATTAATATGACAAATTGTCAAGCATACGTTAATTGCTGTGATTGGTTGAATGATTTAGCAATAGCCAATCGCAGCAGTTCAGGCGCGCTTGACAATTTGTCACATTACTCCTAACTACGTATATTATAACTGCGCAAGAGAGTTTGTTTGTTACGGTTTCACGCTAAAACGGCTGAACGGATTTGAATGAAATTTGGCACATGGGTAGGTAGACCATGACCTGGAGAAGGACATAAGACTACTTTCCGTCCTGGATCACAGACGAAGTCGCGGGCAACAGAGCTAGTTTTGCGATAATTTTCGTTCGAGAAACTGGCCCCAAGGCACCTGTCTTACCGCCGGCGAGGAAGAGACTAGCTATCGACTATTTTCTCACTCAAGAAACGTACAATAGAGAGAGTTCTCGCCGGCGGTGTGAACAGTAAGCTATTAACTATTATATGTATCTCTTTTTCTGACACGGGACCAATATCTGTTGTACAGTCATGAGCACTAATATGTATACACTGAACAACTTTTAAAATTGATTTTTTCCTACTGTATTGATTATAATATCATTTTCAGTTGCAATCGTTATTACACGAGAAAAACGATTTTTAATTTTGTTATGTGTATACATATTTTTGCTCGTGACTGTAAGTGTCTTGAGCGAGAAAATAGTCGATAGCCGGTCACTTCCTCGCCGGCAGTGGGACAGATGGCTAGGCAGCACTCGGTGCCCTGTAGTCGGGAGACGACAGTGGCACTGCCGAAGCGTCATTGCAACACTACTTTCGTTGTTCATTCGCCACCGACGGCACATACCTCGCGACAATTCATTGTTAGTCGCCGTAGTCTGCCAAGCTACCGTGACAAGAAGCTTGTCAAGTAATTTGTCTCACCAAATGTCATGCAAGGTCAACTTTCTCAGATTTTACGAATTGTTTTTTTAAAGTTCATCTGATAATTTTGAAATCAAAATAATGTAATGTAACAATAATTTACTAAAGTCGATTTCTAATCAAGACAGTTCAATTTTTCAATTCTGGGTATGAGTATGTCATATGGGTCGAAATGTTCAAGCCTGTCTACCTTTATATTAAAACTAAGCACCAGTTGTTTACTTTCTTTATAATAACCAGAATTTAAAAAGTACACCAATCAAGTGATTAAATCTAAAGTCTTTTGAATTATACTAAAACAAGTGCTTAGTTTTTAATTTCTAGCAAGTACATCTAGGTATACATAGAGTATAATTAGTCTTATTTTACGCAGAGTATTGTATGAAGTGAGCTATTTTCACGGCAATCAATTTCAAGCGTTTAGATTGATAGTGTATGTGTTACCGGGCCTGACGAAGACTCGCCTATTCGTCGCCTTGAATTTTCAGCCTAGAATAAAAAAAGTCCACTAATATAAATTTTATGTTCATCAAACTACTTTCGTCAGCCCCGTTTGTTTGGAAAAACTCCTTATGATTCATGAATAATTAAAAAAATAAAGCAAAATTAGAGAGAGAACAGAAAAAAAGGAAATGAAAAATTAAGTGAAATGATTATAAAATAAGGAGTTTTTACGAAATTGCATTCCAATATTAACCCTTTTCAATAAACTACATATTACAAGCTAGTACATAGTTTACGAAACGGGGACTTCGGGTATTTATTTTCATGCAATCGATGCACTGTGCATATCAATATATAAGTTCAACAGGCTTCAGATGTCATGCTGTACAAAAGTGGCTACAGTACACAATAGGCAAGAACACGGAGATTTTGTTTAAATCTAAAATGTGTGAAAATGCTACATAACAGTGAAATTCAGAACCAACAGAACCTTTTGTTGTGTAAAGTGTTTGAGAGTATTAAAACAATTCTCAGTTGAAAAGTTCCTAAATTGTTTCTTGAAACTAGTCCACAACCAAAAGGAAAACCCGTAGCAGAAAGCGAAACAAAAGTGAATAACTAAAGGATTTCTCAAGCTTCAAGCTAAACTTTGTGTCGAAAATTGTAACTGAAAAAAATATGTACATGAATCAGACAATGTTATGCATTAAAAGGCAATGCATTTTGTATTATGCAGATAGAAAATGACTAACATGCAATCGTAACACGGTATGAGAGCGTTCACGCCGAGCGTGCTGGCAACGTCACATTTCTAAAGGTTTTAGTGATTATTTTATTAAATTTAAATCAAAGTACTATTGTTTTTTCAGTCAAGTAACTAGATTGTTGGTATTTATAAGTATGTATGCTATTTTTTTTACAGTTATTTTGGTATTAACTTATAACAATTGGCATTATTGTCAATTATTTTCTATTTGCAGTTTTTAGTAATACTTAATATTTTTTATTTACTATATAATAAATAGTAAAAATAATTATCAACAACGATTTAGTTATTTCGACTGAATAAAAAAAATTGTACTTTGATTTAAATTTAATAAAATAATCACAAAACCTCTAGAAATGCGACGGTGCCAGCCCGCGCGGCGTGAACGCTCTTAAGTGAAAATATTAATCGTATCGAGCACTACTCATGCTTATGATCTTTAACTTGATATAAACCTTTGATCTGTAGGACTCCGGCGCAATGTGACTGTTAAATACCTGAAATACATGATAAAATGCAATGCCTCCCTTTCGCTTACACACAGCTTATGTTAGGAAAGAACAAGACAGTTGAAATGTATGAGGTAAACCTATAAAAATCTTAGAATTGCCGGTGATGTGGCTCTCAATTGTACAGGAACCAAAAATAATGTTGGGTGCACGAATGTTGACCACACAAATAAGTTGGGTGTACAAAGTATACAATGCATCACATAGTATAATGCAAATCTTCATAGATTTCGTGTGATCGACACCCGTGACAAGTGAGGTTCGATATGGATTTCCACATAAATGCAATAATTATGTGAATACTAAAAAATACGAAAGGATTTTTAAAATATAATTTCATTCATCTTTTTTTGTTCTCGTAACCTGACTTCTTCGTTTCTTTAATTTTAGTTCGCCTTACTTTGTTACGTTATCAAATACATTCCTATTGTAAACCGCTTCTTGGAATCTATTATTTTGGGCTTACGAAAACAAAAACGTCCTTCAGACAGTTGCCATCAGAAAACTGGCTTAAGGACAAGGCAGGTATTAGGGGGCTTTTAGTCAATCATGCATTCGCAAGTCTAACTAAAAGCCAAAACCCTTAGTTACACAATATATAGAAGTCTGAACCAGCAAAAAGAACAGAGTAGACGAGGGAGTGGTACTACTTGACAATAATATCTGTGGAACCAACCCGGTTTTGGCAACTTCAGGCCATTTGCATTTTTTTGTTCCTTGTAAGGTGTGCTAAAAATCCTTCAACTGATTAGAAGTAAGCCCAGGTATGCACGAGCGATTTTTTAACGGTAACGACGATTTTTTTTTGCACTGAATTTTTAGCTTTCGTTGTTGAGCCGAGCATTGAGAAACCAACAGAGAGCATATCAGCGTGTCAAAAAATACACTGTTGGATTTTCAACTTTCAGCGGTAAGCAGTGCGTTGAAAATCCAGTGCGCAATAAACTATAGGCCTGTTAAAAAATCGCCCACGGGTACGAGGGCTAAGGCCCTTTGTACACACGTTTTTCTTGCCGTGAAAAACTACGTTTTATATACAGAGCGTGGCACGGTCGTCAGTGTTGTATGGATCACTATGGATGGAAGCTTGTTGGCAGACACGCCTTTTCAACGGCGCAGTTTATACGCCGTACCGTAAAGAAACCGTGCCATGTCCAAGGGCCCTACACTGTTTATTCACTGCACCGGGAACGGGACGGCAACGAGAAAACAGATGGCGGCGCCGAAGTAGCGACAGTACGTAGTCGGGCCATAAGTTCTGTCACATAGGTAAAATTTCGAATTTAGATCCAAGCCGAGAAAAATATGGGCATTCGAAATTTGAATATTTAAAGAAAATAAAAACAAAGGGTTTCTGGAATTTTGTTCATTTTCTAAAATGGAGTGGACGCGCAAAGAAGACAGTCGCATTAATTGCATTGCATCGTTGCGGTCACGCGCCAACTGAGATTTTCAAACTGCTGAAAAATTTGAAAATTCCACTGAGATTTATTTATCGTACTATCAAACGATTCAGGGAAGATTCAAGATTAGAAGATAAACAAGGGAGCGGTCGAGCTCGGACTGTTCGGACTCCAGCGGTCATCAAAGCAGTGAAGGCGCGTATCCAACGAAATCCTGTCCGCAAGCAAAAGATGTTGGCTCTGCAGATGGGACTAAGCAGAACTACTGTTAAAAGGGTGTTAAATGAAGACCTAGGACAGCGTGCTTATAGAAAAAAAAAACAGCACATCTTCTTAACGGACGACTGAAGATAATCAGACTCGAAAGAAGCCGGGTTTAAAAAAATAATAAAATACCGCGAAATACTTTTTTTCAGACGAAAAATATTTTATGGCTGATGGGGAGGAGAGTTTCAACAAACAAAATGATAAACTGTATGCACACTCTAGTGAAGAAGCGAGCAGACGTGTGCCACGTGTTCAGCGTGGTCATCACCCTTCGGCATTCATGGTTTGGCTTGGGGTGTCCTATTTGGGTCCAATGGAGGTGTTTTTTTGCGAAAAAGGAGTGAAAACCAGTGCCCTTGTATAACAAAACACAGTCCTAACAAACATTGTGGAACCTCTTTCACAAACAATGTTCGAAAACAAGCACTGGGTATTCCAGCAGGATTCTGCGCCGGCTCATAAGGCGAAAAGTACCCAAAACGGGCTCACGACCCGTGGAATCGACTTTATCAGGCATGAGGATTGGCCCTCATCCAGTCCAGACTTGCAATCCCTTGGATTACAAAATATGGCAGAACTTAGATGAGAAGGTCGGCGCTAAGCCCCATCGCAACTTGCGAGTCGCTTAAAGCATCCCTGATAAGCAGTCGCCGATATTGACATGAACGTCGTGCGTGCTTCGAGTGATGACTGGCCTTGCAGATTGAAATTATTCGAAATGTTCCTCCTCTTGCTTTGATGCAAGTCGCATCAAAGCAAGAGGAGGAACATTTCGAATAATTTTAATGTAGTGTAAATCTGTATTTTATACCCTTTCATTAGATATATAAATGGTTGTAGTGCGTAACTCATTGTGTCAGTTATTTAACTTCCCATATGTGACAAAACTTATGACCAGACTACGTACATTTACTATGGCCGAATATTCTCGTTTCTCGTTGGCGTCCGTTCCCGGTGCGGTGAACAAAGGTTTATGGTGTTTCGATGAGCTAGGCAGTTCCACAGATAGGTCAGTGTGGATGACGGTGTTCTGGTGTGGTGTGTGGTGTGACGTGCGGCGAGACTCACGGGACTCGAGGGCGGGCGCGGCCACGACGAGGGCGAGGCGTCATAGTCATCGTGCAGCGACGAGTGCGATCCACCGCCGGGCGATGGCGATGGCGCCGCGCTGCCCGGACCATATTCTTTGCGCGACCCGCCCTTACTGGAGCCCGACCCGCCGCCGCATACTTCTTCGCCTGACGCTGCAACAACACGTACTGCTAGATTAGTTCATTGTTAAAGCAAACAATTGATTTCTAGTAAATTTTAGGGAAAATCCGAGGGCACCGAGAAGCGCAGGGCAATCGTTCTGGACATGCATGGGGGAGGCCTACCGCCTATATGTTGAACAGTGTAGGTCTTTCGGCGTAATAACGAAGATGCAATTCAATATCGTCGCCGTGCACTGAAGAAAAATTTATTGTTTTTATTTTATTCATTTGTTGTGTAGAAAATCTCGTAACGCATATTTTGAACAAAGATGCACAGCTCTGCTTCTAACGCCTTCTATTGATGATAATAAACCTCGGAGAACCTCAATGAAGGCCATATTTCAAATAGTTTTTATATTGCCCTGTAAAATAACGTTTATTGCAATCATGAGGTTTCCACTGTACGGCGACGATGTGTTTTGATTGATAATGTTCATACCTGCGGATGCGTTACTAAGCGTGCTCTGCTGGCTGCCTTCATCTAGCGGTGCGCCATCCGGTCCCGTGGTGACGAGTGCGGTGGCGGGCGCGGCCGGCCCGTTGTCGTGCGGCTCGGCCGGCGCCGTGGGCGGTGGCATGGCGCCCTCGGGGGCTCCTGGAGTACCTGGCCCGCCTGGACCAGGGGGGCCCATGTGCCGTGGTTGCTGCTGAAACAGCAAGGATGTACGGTTACTTACGAGCCGAACAAAATAAATTAGGAATCACCAACATCTGCTGGTCTATTCTGCGAAAATCGCACCGTGTAAACCTAGGTGAAGTGAGCTGTCATTTCACATAATGGGATTGACACTTGACAGCTCACTTCAAGCTCAATTTGCTTAAGTTTTCATGGTGACATTTTTACAGGATAGATCAGATGTTGTAATCAGTCAGATTTCGGAGTAGCAGGCCCAGAATTTCAATCAACTAATTGAGGTAGATTGCCCGTGACTCAACTCATCAAACAGTAGATCACTATACTAGTCCAGTTGAAGTACCTTCAGAGGAGGGTAGTGCTGCGGCGGATGCGGCGGTGGCGGCGGGCGGTACCCGTACGGGTAAGGATGGTGGTTTCTCGGCGGGTAGCCATAGGGCTGCGGTGGCGGGTAGTGCGGCGGCTTGTAGCCGGGGTGGTGCGCGTAGGGCTGCGCCACCAGCGCGCCGGGGGGCGGGCCGCCTGGCGACGGCGCGCCCGCAGCGCCGGGGCCCGGTCGCGCCGTCGGCCCGCTGCCGTCCGACAGCGATGACGACGTTCGCGGCGGCATCGCTACGTTCTGCGTGCCTGCAATTAAACAATCCAACGATTATCGCAAAACGAACGAAAAGAATACACAAAATCGTCAAATCGTACTTTTAAACACTGCGGGCAGATAACTTGCTCTATCTAGTAAACAACAAACACTACTAGACATAACTCCGAAACTAGCGTCGCGCCGGTTTATAACACAAATTCAAGTTGAGTGTCAAGTGTATCAATTAAATTGTATACGAGAGTGCAAGCCACAAACATTGGCGTATATCGCTTTTGTGATCGATCGTGGAGCCCGGCGCCGCCGGTGCTCGCACACACAATTTGAATAATACAGTTAACGAGGGCTCGCCTAAGCCGGCCGAGCATCAATCGAGGGCGGAGAGACGCATCCGATCACTTTCGTTTTCCCTCGGCACGTGAGCAGAATGCGCCGCTAGCCTGCGAATTCTCGCTGCACTTTATTGCATCCGTATATGTGCATACGACATGCACGCAACGCATTGACCGAGGCCGAGATACGAGCGGCAGTGATTTGCGACGACGAAAGTGGTATTGCAGCTTTTATGTAGGTCGATTTGCAGTCGGTTATGTTAGTGTTACGTGAGAGCGACTACCGTCTGTTACACAGTTAATATACATTTGCAATTAGGTCGGTGCAATGGCGAAAACCGCGCCAACAAAGCGCAAAGTTTTTCAGTGTACTTGTGAAAGGCGCCCTTTACGACGTTTTGTATTAATAAAGATAAACACGTGTGAGGGTCGACACTTTAATCTCATCAGCGGACTATTATCGGGCTATTATATTGTGTCGGCGCGATCAGACGGCCGGCAGACGGCGAGGCGCCGGTGAATCATAGATAACAGCGCTGTGCCATACGCGCCCACCTTATATATCTATTTGTTTACGGCGACCTTTAATGAGTGTAGCGCCACGGTAATGGGGTCGTCCCGACTCGACTCACATCCGACCAATGTGTCGTAAAAATAGCACGCGTACTATTTTGAAATGTGTAATAAAGATAGCATGCAAACGAGTATTTCACGACAGAAATCATCTCTTTTAATTATCTCTTACTAATGGTCCTAAGCCTAATATCTGTTTGTAAACAACAGCTGACAGGCGCCTATTAATCTGCTTTGGCCAACTGTTATCAAGTGGACGAAATGCCGTGTAATCTCCATTGTTTATTTGTAAACAGTTGCAACAGCACATGAGTGCATTGTTTTCACGTTACAAGAACAGCTTCTGTAGATCAGATACAGAGAATGACGTGAATGCTAACATCAGGACCTATACGACTGTTTGACAACCCATAGGGAATCATCTTCATTTAGAAACGTTTCGGTTATTCAATGGTTAGTTCGTCTAGTTCCCAGATATGACTACAAAACAAAAGCTTATAGTTGCATAGTTTACAAAGCATACGCATAAGTACAAAAACTTTATTTAACAGACATTAATTCGTGTCGTATCTGCTACGTTGAAGCAGAAGACAATAGTCGCTAAAGAACGCTAGTAGACCATAAGTAGCGTTCTTCTCTCAGTCATATAAAGAAATAGTGACCGTTTCACGCAAACGGTCTCCCTACATGCAATAAGTCTTGTAGTCTGATTGAGCAACGCAGCTAGTCGCGGACTCGAACCAGCTCTGTCAAGGTTAGCGCCCGTCACCGCGAGACCGCGTGCGTAACGCACGAAGCCGAGGTCTTTACTTTCCCATCCGACAATAACGCCACAGTTGCACGTGCAACTCGGTGCAAGGTTTCTGTTAATGTTACTTTGAAGTTTGAACATGTGTCTCGAAAAGAAACTGACACGATTTATTCGGTGGTGTTTCATGAGCAAATTGGTGTATAGACAAAACAGGATGCTCTACAGACATTTCATCATTAGGTTGAACGTTAGCATGTAATCAATCTACAAAATTAAATTAAATACCTAAATTATCGAGAGTCGACTGTATTTGCAGAGGGACTAAAAATACCTCTTTTTAATGGTAGGTAGGTAGGTACATAGATAATGTTAGAAATTACTTTCGACACATGACTTTTAGTCTGAAAAACTGTTTCTGTAATATTATCCTCTACGTTTTGAATAGCGTTACCAACCCTACTACATAATATAATATACTGCTATATTAGAAGCCTAAATACTATATTTAAAAAAAAAATAGTATGCGACACTATATATTTTCATTTCAATACGAAATGGCGAGATGTGTAATAATTATCTATTAGTTATGTTACGACTTTGAGACATTTATAATAGGTTGGGGAAAAAGTTTCTTCGCATTTTTTAAGAAAATTCAAAACATTTTTTAATATAGTTTATTTACATTTAACTAAAGTGTGTAGGTACCATTTTGTTCGATAACTTTTTGCCATCTTGTAGGTAGGGACATGATCCCATTGCTATAGAAATTTTGGGACTTCTGGTCAAAATACCGCGACAAGTGGTTTTGGCAGTCCTCTCGTGATGTTAACCTGACACTGCCTAAAGAATTCTGAAGAGACCGAAATAGGTGGAAATCTGAAGGTGCAAGGTCAGGACTATACGGCGGATGCATTACCACCTCCCAGCCAAACTCTCTTAATTTTTGCTGAGTGGCTAAAGATGCGTGAGGTCTAGCGTTATCATGATGAAAAACCACACCCCTTCTGTTGATTAATTCCGGCCGCTTTCTCTCAACTTCTTGCTTTAATCTCATCAGTTGTTCGCAGTAGAGTTCAGAATCGATGCATGGTCTTGCCTGGTGGTAACAGCTCATAATGAATAATGCCCTTCCAATCCCACCACACACACAGCATCACCTTGTTGCGAGTTAACCCAGGTTTCGCCACAGTCTGTGAAGCCTGACCGGCCTTTGACCATGACCTTTTTCGCACGTTCTTGTCATACGTGATCCACTTTTCATCATCAGTTATCAGCTTCTTCAAAAATGGTTCGGTTTCATTACGTCGTAATAAAGAATCACAAATGAGTACACGGTTCATTAGGTTTCTTTCAGTAAGCTCGTGAGGTACCCAAATGTCGAGCTTTTTTGTGTACCCAGTTTTTTTCAAATGCGCCAAAACTGTTTTGTGGTCAATTTCCAGTTCTTCAGCTACGTCGTAACTACTGATATGCCGATCTTGCTCCACTTTTTCAAAAATGGCATCAATTTTATCCGTAATAGGGCGACCAGAGCGACGTGCATTTTTGACATCAAAATTTCCGGATTGAAAACGCTTAAACCAAATTTGTGCTACTCTCACAGACACTACACTAGGTCCATAAACATCGCAAATTTTTTTCGCGGCTTGCGTTGCATTTTTACCTTTTTTGTAGTAAAATTTTAAAATGTATCGAATTTCTTCATTAGATTCACTCATCTTGACGGTACGAAAAACAAATGAAAATCACACATTTTTCTAATTTGAATTTGGAATTATGTTCTTTAAAATTTAAACTTTCAATGATACCAAAACCAGCCAGATACAAATAGTATAGCCAGAGATTTTATTACAAGTTCATACATACTATAATGCGAAAAGACTTTTTCCCCCAACTTAATATAAAAAAAACCCGTTAATATAGGCTCAAAGTAGAAAAAAATATGCATTTAAAAATAAAATATTTTTGGAGCATAGGTACCTACTGGCTGGCTACTGAACAGGCTGGATCTGGCCTCTCCACCACCGACCGATGCTTTCTCTAAATCAACTTATTGAAAAGTGCACAGAATTTAAAACACCGTCACAAGGGTTTAGTCATCGGTGAAAAGAGATTATGATTTTTCAGCGGCTGACTTAAGATGAACATGCCAAAGACCAAACTCATGACAAACAGCATCAAAAGGAGACTATACATTGGGGGTGAGGAGATTGCATATGTCCAAGACTATATCTATCTGGGCCAAATAGTCTCCTTCCCGGCGCGAAAAGACAAAGAAATTGCTAGACGCACTGAGAGCGCCTGGAGGAGCTATTGGTCAATGAAAGATCTTCTAAAAGGAGATCTACCACTATGTCTCAAACGGAGAATTATGGACATGTGTATTCTCCCCATTCCCACATATGGTGCTCAAACCTGGTCTTTGACTCATCAGAAGTCCCAAGCTCGAGGTTTGCAAGCGAGTGTCATGTCTGCCGCATGTCAGATGACAAATGGGCTAAGAGAACCACCGATTGGGTCACACTAAACGCACGACGACATCGCGGCAGGCCGAGACGAAGTTGGCGGGACGAGCTTAACTCCTACTGAAAGACTGGCCGACACTAACAAAAGAATATTTCAATTTTAACGCTCGTTAAGAATATTGGGAATATTGGGAGGAAAATCACCAGGGTATGACGCTCACAGCGTGGAACACATAACGCATAGGTTCCACCTTCCTAGAGTACTTGCAATGTTATGTAATTTGTGCATAAACGACTCACACCTACCCCCTGCCCTGATGAAGACTCTGGTGGTACCGATTGCCAAGAGTAAAACGGGGGATGTGTCTGAAAAATCCAACTACAGACCCATTTCGCTAGCCACGATTGTAGCGAAGGTATCTGACAGTGTGCTGAACTCGTATTTGAACAAGCATGTTAAGTTACGTGACGCTCAGTTCGGCTTTCGTCCTGGCTTGTCGACTGAGACTGCTATTCTTAGCCTGAAGCACACTGTGAAATATTACACTGACAGACAGACCCAGGTTTGTGCTCGCTTTCTAGACCTCTCGAAAGCATTTGAACTAGTGTCTTATGATATGTTATTGCAGAAGCTAAAGGAAACGGGCCTGCCGCCAGAGTTGACATCACTTTTTAGGTATATATGTAGTGTGGGCGGGTGAATTTTCGAGTGAATACAGACTGGAATGCGGAGTGAAGCAGGGGGGGTTGAGCTCGCCCTTGATTTTTAACTTATAACAAATGCCCGTAGGGTGCTACGAAGATGGTGTCAGTGTAAACAACCTTACAAGCTATGCCGATGATATGGTGCTGCTGGCTCCCTCGATTTGTGCATTGCAGAAGTTGCTTGCCGTATGTGAAAAGTATGCGGCCACACACGGTCAAGTTATAATGTAAAAAAATCAGAGTGCATGATCTTCAAGGCGGGTACAAAGTGCCCAACTGTTGTCCCACCAGTGTTACTCAATGGTATTCTTCTTAATCGAGTATACCGTTTCAAGTATCTTGGGCATGTGGTTACTGAAAATCTTGGAGATGATGTAGACATGGAGAGGGAGCGCAGGGCATTCTCAATCCGGGCGAACATGCTGGCCCGCTGGTTCGCTCGATGTACAAACGCGGTGAAAGTAACTTTATTCAGAGCGTATTGAACATCTCTGTACTCAGCGAGCCTGTGGTTCAGATATACCCAAAGGGCTTACAATTCTCTGCGCATCCAATTTAACAATGCACATACAGGGCGCTGTTGCGTCTGCCACGCTTCTGCAGTGCGTCAACAATTTTCACTGAGTAGCGCACAGACGGCTTTGATGCAACCTGGCGCAAAAAGACAGCCTCACTGGTAAGCAGATTGCGTGGGAGCAGTAACAGCATCCTGAATGTAATAGGCAATAAGTTGGACAGTCCACTGGTGGGCTCTCTTAGTTATTAGGTTCTAATATAGTTTTTAAGTTCTTACTAACAACATAATGTTCATGTAATTAATCAATGGTTGTCTGAATAAACAATTTCATTATTATTAAAAGACATTTGTGTGGAAAAGGGAAGGAGGCCTTTGCTCTGCAGTGGGACAATATAGGCTAGTTAGATTAGATTATATATTTTTACAAGCAATGGCTTCGAAAATATTATATTTAGTATTAAAAAAAAAGTTGGTTACCCTAGTTTTGAACGAGTTTTGTTGTATTACTTAATTTTATTCAACTTATCACTACTGATATTATATATTAAAGACTCACAGATAACGTTTCTTCGGCTTGGAATACCTCAGCACATAGATATAACACGGCGTCCATCGAAGTCAAGTGTCAGGCACGAAGGGCGCGGGCTTGCGAGCAATGTGCGGACAGCCGCGCGAAGCCACCGCGGACATAGCTACCAACACATTCCACGCATACCATCAACCGCGCCCACGTTGGCTGCATATAGGGCAACCGAATGATCGAAATCGAAATGGATTGTCGGTAGAAAGCGTGGAATGTCTCAGCTCGCAGTTTTGTTACCGTTAGGTCGAACGTGCATACTTTCAGCTCTCTTGTGGGGGATTTCCGAGGAGAAAGCAAAGGGCGGGAGTAGCGAATGGTATATAGCAGTGGTTCCACCAATTTCCACGGAGTACCAAGTAAACGGAGTAGTCATGTGAGTAGGTACCTACTCCTAACAAACCACCCCAACTCGCCATTGTTGGGATGCGTGGCGAGGAAGAGGTCTGTCTTATTGTGAGCTATCGTCGGCTTTGATTGATGCATGAGTTTTAGAAACTGTCGCGCTTATGTTGTAGGTCATCCTTATTGAGTGTTTTCTGGAACATTATTCCTTATATTACCCCATTTACTTGTACGATTTAACACACGTCTAAAGACCTCAGTTGTGTCATTCATAAACGGGGATCGGATAATCGGATACATATTTAATTTACCTGTTAATTTTTGAAGTAAGAAATTCTGAGAGCGGCTTCTTAATATTGTTTCTTAAATATAGATCTCGGGAATCCAGAAAATCCGGGAATGCACAACTAATTGTTGGACACACGGTATACGACTTCTTGAATGTGGTATTTTTTTACATATTAAACAAATTCTGGGACACCGATATCACATAACTATTCGTATGCTTGTTTTCGTTTACTTGAAATTAGTTTTTAACCCCCTATGCAAATATGCAGTTGGGCAACCTACTTTACAACATTAGCTAGCATTCGATTCTTAAGTCAAAAAGTACTAAAGGAGATCATTCAGGCTCCATACATTTTCGGACCTTTCCTGAAAGACAACCAAAAAGAATGGTACGTGTGGTTTAGTACTAGTCAATTGGAGCAATAGTTAATATGGCACAAAAGTTGTACGATTACTCTCAGCCAAGTTACACAAGTTCGATGATTCGTCATTTTCATACAATTATTAGGTTTCCGTACCAAAATGGTAAAAAGGAACCCTTATGGTGGGAGTCAGTCTGTCTGTCTGTCTGTCACAGCTGGATATCTCAAGAACGACTAATGCTATCAACTTGAAATTTGGAATAATTTTAGACGACGTTTGCCCAACTATTTTGCAAATAAGAAATAAATAAATAAATTACAGGAAAAATAAAACTATGTCTCTAAATAGAACAGTTTTTTTTTGTACTCCGACTGCTCTTGTTTTTGATTTCTGAAAGTGCAGAGAAACAAAATAATAATAAATATTGCTAGAACTAAAGATCTTCAGCAATGTAATTATAGCGCGAAAGCTGTGGGGTAATATTATCTGTTCTATTGTACAAGTTAGAAAACCGTTATTTTCAAACTTTAAACAAAAATTTGAAGAAACACTAGTGGGTATTAGTCAGTAGAAGTCTGACACACCCTCCCGCTCCACCCAGAACGGGAGAAGTTATTTGATAATTTCCCATCCCAAATAAATAAAAACAGGGATATTATCAAATCCGTAATATTATAATCGTAGTGAAATTGTGAAAATAATTACAAATAACTAACCTACGGTTTATTTATCACGATCAACAATATTTTACTCGTGGCTAAGTAATAAAAGCCGCACAGGTCGATCCATCAGGTTAATATCCTGGAACATTCCACACACGGTCATCTGGTCCCAAACTAAGCAGAGCTTGTACTATGGAAACCAGATAACTGATATACTACATACACTACTTTTTTTGTAAATACATGCTTATATAGATAATTACACCCAGACTCAAGACAAACAGACATGTTCATGCACACAAATGTTTGTCCTGGATGGGAATCGAACCCACGAACTGCGACATGATAGGCGGTATCTTAACCAACCACGCCAGCTGGCCTGTCAAAGCTACGCTTGCCGGGCTTGCTCAGAGGATGGGTGGTGACCATCTGTACATACCAACTCTTCCGTGCCTCGGAAAGCACGTTAAGCCGTTGGTCCCGGCTGTGATTTGTGGATCTTTGACAGTCGTTACGGGTCGTCAGAAGCCCGAAAGTCTGACAACCAGTCTTAGCAAGGGGAATCGTATTACCCACGTTCTTGTCATACGTGATCCACTTTTCATCACCAGTTATCAGCTTCTTCAAAAATGGTTCGGTTTCATTACGTCGTAATAAAGAATCACAAATGAGGTACACGGTTCATTAGGTTTCTTTCAGTGAGCTCGTGAGGTACCCAAATGTCGAGCTTTTTTGTGAACCCAGTTTTTTTCAAATGCGCCAAAACTGTTTTGTGGTCAATTGCCAGTTCTTCAGCTACGTCGTAACTACTGATATGCCGATCTTGCTCCACTTTTTCAAAAATGGCATCCATTTTATCCGTAATAGGGCGACCAGAGCGACGTGCATATTTGACATCAAAATTTCCGGATTGAAAACGCTTAAACCAAATTTGTGCTACTCTCACAGACACTACACTAGGTCCATAAACATCGTAAATTTTTTTCGCGGCTTGCGTTGCATTTTTACCTTTTTTGTAGTAAAATTTTAAAATGTATCGAATTTCTTCATTAGATTCACTCATCTTGACGGTACGAAAAACAAATGAAAATCACACATTTTCCTAATTTGAATTTGGAATTATGTTCTTTAAAATTTAAACTTTCAATGATACCAAAACCAGCCAGATACAAATAGTATAGCCAAAGAGATTTTATTACAAGTTCATACATACTATAATGCGAAAAGACTTTTTCCCCAACCTAATATATAAAAAAATAGATAAAACAGGTATACCCTAGTTTAAGAGACAGGGTATCAGAAATTGTCAACAGATGTACCGTGTAATTACATCACCATGTTCTACCATAATAATGTAGTTACATAACTTTATATATCTTGATTGTTACTATTTTTAAGTTTTGTTTTTCTCATCATCTGTACTTTCAAGATCAATAAACAATTTATTTATTTATTTATTTTAATATATCATTATTTTATACTTTTTCAGCTCTTTCAGACATCAATAAATGTATGAAAATTACAAATCATCGAACTTGTATCACTTGACTCGAGTATAGTAACTTTTGTGCCGTATTAACTATTGCTCCAAATGGCTAGGTTCTAACCATACGTACCTACTATTTTTTTCGTTGGCGGCACTATCAGAAAAGACCCAAAAAAAAATGATGTCCTTTATCAATTCCGGAATCGAGAGAATTTTACGATGGGTACGAATGTGCATTCCATATTAGCCAACAGCCAACACCTACCTGAACGTAGTAATGCATACGAATATTCTATCACTGTTCATAAAACATTATCAGACGTTTTTTTTTATTATTCTCACAAAAGAATATTATAATTATTATGGAAATCAATCCAAGTATTTGTGGGTTTCATAATGTCAATGTTTTTTTTTTGCCAACCCTAGGTCGCCACCGCAAATTACTGCTATTGAAACCGCCAACAAGGCAAGTTATTTAACTGAGGCAATCTCTATTTACTGCAAAATTCCATACATAACCAGCCCAATGATTGAACATTATGCTGAATGTAATTATGATAAACAAGGTGCCTACATACTAGATGTTAGTTTTGAGGCAATAACAGATAGTTTTGACAGTATAAAATACAACATATTATCGTTATTATAAGCTATATAAACGTTGCGTCAAGCGTTCACAATTTACACCAAGTATCTAAACTGACGAACTCAAGTCACAAAGTGGTTGTTCAAAAGTGGTATGACATGAGTATTTGTACTAAGAGAATTCATAGTCACGCAGACACGACGCTATTAGCAACACGAAATATGGCATCTGTTCTATCTGTACATAAGGATTCATAATATACATTTCATATATTTGTTTCTAAACGTATTTTCTATATTATAAGCATTTTGTCATGTTTTGACTAGATTAGAAGTCTGTCTTCTTCGTAGCCAATAAACTGTCAAGTCAAGCAAAAACTATACGACTTGAGAATTATCCAAAAGCTTTTTGTAATATAAATTACTGGGTACATCATGTAAAATGTGTTAACAGCAAAGAGCATAAACAGAACATAGACAATAGCGTTAACAAGCAGCCTAGTTGAGACAAACGGTGGCGTCGCGTCGGAGCGACGGCGATGTTTGTCGACCCATTTAACTTGATCACCACTAACACAGTCGCCGTCCCCACATACGACATGATATACAACGCTGATTTATCTTAGAATTTACACATTTCTACAGTTTACATTCAACATTGACCATGCTGAACAGTGCAGCAGCTGCATACTAAACGTATTAAACGTTACGTCACCTCGGGAATTCCAAAAATAAAAGCATACAAGAAAATAATAAAGGATTTTAAACCGTGTTTAGCAACACGTACGATTGCATAAATTTCATTTATTCAATATCGAAAGCCGAGGCAAATTGTCAGTATGGCTTATAAAAACAAGACGAATCAAATGAAACCTTTAGAAGTATTTCATTGACAAATTAAATCTCGTTTTCCTTTTCAATCTCGGGGAGAGGGACCGAAAACAGGGTGGTTGTTACGTCTGTGAGGTAAGTACATCTGGTTATCGGTCGTGGGGGGTAGGTGGGTATACTTCTACATTTAGTGAATGTGTATAGTATACTATAGAATGAGCCGTGCAAGTCTGGCCGAGGTTAGGGAAAGAATGTACGCACCATTAGCCAAGGGGGCAGACGGAACGGGGTGAATGGGCTGTCGAACCCTCTGTCGACCTTGACTCGCCGAGATTTATCACTTTTCCGGGGTAATCTGAATACAATTAGGCGATGGGCAGCCAACTGGCGATGGCGGGACCGCAGACACGCAACAGGTTCCCGTTACAGAAGTCATATTCTTTTAAAAGTTTTTTTTTTTTGTTTCTGTCGTTGCTCAGGACCGCTATGTATTCAAATCTTAAATCTTAACGTTGGACAAGAATAATGAGAATCATTGATTGGCACTTGTGTTTTGCACAACAAACCTGTGAGTAGTAGTAGTAGGTATTGATCAAAAGTACCTACGTAAGGTACTTTTGATCAATATCAAAGTAAATACTTGAATGAATACTTGAATGTTTAAGAAGTCTGGACTTGCTGACTAGAACAAAGACACACATACAAGAGCTGGTCATAATAGAATTTACTTAGCTGTGACTTCTCGAGATAGGAAATGTTTTAAGAAATCGCATTGATGTATAAAATAGGGATGAATAGGAAAAAAATGTTTATGACAGCAATAGGTGGATATTTGGTAGAAAGAATACCATAAATAATAATTATAACGACCACGTCGTTCCTTGCACAAAAAAAAATCAAAACAAACCACGAAGGATCGTTTACGTAAAAACGATCAAAACAAACATTATGGCAGGATCGGGGCTAAAAGCGTTTTGTTTTACCTTTTTCATTTAAAGTTTGAGGTCGTTGGCCTCGCCAAGGACGTGCAAGCACGTGGCCGTACATAGAGGCATTTCAGTTAAACGTCAAACACTTGTACCGACCCTCACACATCGCATGTGTGAGGGTGAATACTTAATGCGCACAATCAAACACAGATCACTTCCGAACTCGAGCTATAAAACACGGTAACACATAAATGCATTATGAAACCGTATTAATTAGGATTGCGTAAAGGCTTTATAACGTAAGTTATTAATTGTTATTATGACACATAATATGAAAATTACTGTTCAAATTAATGTATTTTATTAATCGTTTTACATTGTTTTTCAGCACATGGCCTAAATTAATTTTATTTTGATAATTCCAAGTCAACCAACTTATATCAGCTTTTAAACCATTGCAACAAAAAAAAACTAACAACTTCAAATATTTTCTAAATATATAAAATGTTAAGCATCGAGCTAAGTATAAACCGAAGTAAATATAGGTTTCAAATGTCACTGAGAAACAGCGAGCGGCAGCGTTCGACTCGGTCCCAAGAGCCAGCCTTATCTTAGTTGATGGCATTCCACTGCTCGGCGGCCGATACGCACGACGGACGACTGCGAAACGCTTTTAGCGCCCGTATACTGAACAACCGACCACTGGGCTAAAGAATTATCGCCCGACACGACAACACCACAAGGTCTGAAATACGATAGCCGCGATAATAGGTACACTTCGCGCAAAAGAAACCTTATTGGTCGAAAATTAAAGTCGTTTTCGAAAGTCACGTTGTATGCGGGCGTCAAACAATACGCAATTCACCTTCGAACGCGTCGGGTTGCGGTATTGCGGCTTCATTGTGTTAAAATAACGATGGAACTTGGATTGGAAACGAGCATAATGCGGTCGATAAACAGAAATTTATTTTTATTTACACATCGATAAAGAATATTACAATCAATCAATGAGATTGCCGCATAGATAAGAGATAACGAATTCTTGCACACAGACATTACCTATTTGATAATAACATTACTCCTTATTTCGATTTGTACTCTATTTACTTTAATCCAATTTCGTACAGTAATAATGACCTACATTTTTTTTTTACGGAAGTTATAAAATTGTTTGTCATGGTTATTATTTATTGCTTTTTCGCCTAGTAACCATGCCATTTTTGTTTGTTTCTATAAATAGGATTGATTTATATAGGTATCGTTTGATAACTTTTCAGTATCTATTTTTATAAATAGCAAACTAAACTAGACATTTAAAAGTTTTAACAACTTATTAAACCAATATGAAATCATTGGTGCACATTTGAACACAAGCAGGCAACATTATAAAGCAGCGTATTTTTCCTCAACCGCTTCGTCTATAATTTTCTAGCGCGAGACTTCACATATTCACTCGATGTTTGTCGAGAGTCAAGAAGTCCGACGAGCCGAACGGTTGACGTCATACAGTCATGTTAACCTTCTACCACTACACCAGCTCGTGACAATTTACGTGGCGGACTATAATACATTGCTGCGCAAGTTCTCGCCGTATTTGCCGACGAGGAACACGAGCAGCGTTGGACTTGGAGGTTGTTTAGTACGCTCGGAACGCTGGAGATACAGAGTGAGGGTGTATTGCGGTCATATAACCGGTATTCGAGTGGCGCGGCAGTCGGAGCTCGGCCGGTCTACAGCCCGATGTTTTGAGAAAGCCACGTTCGGCAAGCGGCGACGTTAACAAAACACGATTGCTTTTGCGGTTGCCGTTCGCTACAGCCGGTTTAGGCAAAATACCAAATTGCTTTTTATGATACCTGCATATGAGGGCGGCATAATGTTTATTTTGAGGCCAAATTACTTCACTCAACCGGGACAAATTGATAACTGTTAATGCTTTGTATACGAACAAACCCTGACTTTGGTGATTATCCAATTAGCATAAGATTAAATAATAACTAAATTATGGGCTTAGCCTACAATGTTCGTGTTAGCCAAACGTCTGAAAAGGTGGAAGTTGGTATTTGCTTCCATAGCGGTAATTAGACAACAGGCACAACAGTATAGAAAGTGAAACAAATAGAAGGAACGATTGCTTATTGAAACACCTCATCAGATACCTGGAGTAGGTGGGATGTTCGAAAAGATGATTTTGAAATCATGTAATTCTAGAATGTTTTTAAAACAGAACTTATAATTATATTGTCATGTGTCAGAGCAAGCTTCCTGAGTTTTCATGTCAACATATTATTGAATGCCATGCATGGTACTGCCTCTGAGAAAAGAACCTTTGATTTGACACAAAATCGAAATCCCAAATTGAAACGAATTATTCAAATCTCATATTTGTTCGTAATAAAGGATCTTAAAAGGCACTTATTGCGAAAAAATCCAGCGTGAAATAAAACAATCAAATTTTAATGATTTGGAATGGTCACCAATCGCAAGTTATTGAACATGCGTGAATACATTTACAAAGCAATTTGCGTTCCGATTATACTTCAAGAATATGCGAATACCATGGATTTTACTAACTGCTGATACTTTACTAATTGTGAAGTGGTCCCTTATTATTAGAATACGAGGAAATAAATTAGAAAAATCTATATACAACAACTGATACATGTATGTCTACTGTCATATAAAAAGGCCTATATACAAAATCCAATTACTCGTTTGCGTCATACAATGAATACCTGTTTTTTACATCGTTTGTTTGTTTGTCCGGATTAGTATCAGATAAGGTTGAAATGATTTTATTATTTTTAATTGACTGATAACATCATCAATATCAATGTGCATTTTTTTAATCAGAACAATACGTAATAACTGTAATAAGAGTGTCTCTATAACTTGTTGTATGATAAAAAAAAACGATTTGGTTGAATTTTGGTCTATTTCAGAGGGGAAAGGGAGAAAAGTAACCTTACCATTGTATCCAAGTTAATGTCAGATATGTACTGGCTTATCAAGTGAGGTAGCATACAAGTTTATAATTATTCAACTGTTCATGAATGGAATTGTAGTAGGTAGGTATTACTCGTCTAAAACCAAATGGGAAGGCAAAGTAACTATATGTATTCGTAATATACATATTCCTACGTCAAACAAATCGTGACAGTGAGTAGGTAAGTATATAAGATGCGACGTCCCCGGTGGGTGAACCCGTCAAGGTCATTTCGAGGGAAACCCCACAAGGATGTTCTAGGAATCTTTACATTTCAACAAGATGTAAATTGGAATGTCAACAAATACTTTTAAAATGTATTAGGATTCGATACGCGGCTCGTTGATCAAATACTGAATACATTCGTAGCATATTAGTCAGCCTAATGAACAACGCTGTCCGTGTCAATTGATCGATTATGCGAATTCATCATTTAACGCAATCAATGTAGCTCGACTTTTCAATCGGGATTTTTACACTTTTATCAAAATCGTGCCAAGTTCGGGAAAGTAAGAGTCGGATTGGTTTTTTTATGTTGTTATATAGGTGGGATGGTTTGTCAATGGTGAGGTCGGTGGCTATCCGGCACATAGGAGCGCCTCGTGGGCCTCAGGGGTAGAAGGTCCTGTTTTGCGTGCTCGCCCCGACCGTCGGTGGGGGTAAGTTTTTCACGAGGCCCTATATACCGCGACCACCCCGACTCGTACATAAGGTGGGCGGGCTGGGGTGGTTCGCGCCCGCAAAAGGGGCAAAATACGGCGTACTCTGGGCGCCCGTTCTATGTGGGTCAATGTCGGGAAAGCCCGTGTCTACCGGTGACGGAGTATGCACAACGAATCTGATCAACACACCCGTGACAAAACAAAGGATATAGCAAAACCTCCCAAGAATATATTAAGACCTTAATCCCTGGAAATAAGGTTCAAATTCAAAGAGAACGCAAACGAAGTGCAAGTTCATACAGTTTATCAGTTGACGAAAACATAAATCTGGTTAGAATGATTAGTGATTCCACAGATGCGAGTTAAGTGATTATAGGATCAAGTTTATTTTCACGGCAACATTGTATTTCATTGACTTTTCTACAGAAATAAACGCACCCGCAATGAAATTACTATCAAAGTTCTGAGTTATCAATTTTATTCATCATTCACATAAAATCGTGTCTGGCTAATCATTTTCAATGTTTTGCATTGTAAAGCTTGGTTGGTTTTACTCATTCATGTGAAATTGATGCCATTGTCTTTTTACTTTGGTTTACCTTTATTTCAGCTTGATTTGTGTCCAAGACAGCATACACATAACTTTCGGGCATAACTTGGGCACTTGTTCAGCATAACACCCACAGCGGTCTGCCACAGTCATAACCCTGTCACACTGTTCCTAACCACTGACCGCCGTCATAGCGGCTATTACGAGGCGGTACTTCTGACTATGGAACCGCGTGTCTCGTGTCTTAATCTCTGCCCACTTGCACCACAAATCGCTTAATACATTTAACGCTAAACTAATTTAAAACAACAATTCCATTGCCAGGATGGTTCTAATAATCCTACCATATCCTAAGGGCACACGTCTTCCCAACCATTATTGCGGCGGGTTCATCTGCATTCGTAATCGAGTCTGGTCAAACCACGCTGGGGTCGGTGCATATTATTCATTCACTCATTATGCCTTTGTAATCTTCAAACGATTTATAGAAAATCTTTTAAATTTGTTTAGTGCTAAGGTGGTGCAAGCAGCCCTAAGACTTGGAATTAGTGAAAAACATTGAGGGTTAACTTACCAACAGCCGGTGACATGGAGCGTGAGCCACTGGAGCCTGTCGGGCTGGGCGTCGGCCTCAGGTGTGGCGTGGTAGCGCGCCCAGCACCGCCGCTGCCGCCCGAGTCATTGCTGTTTTGACCGGTCAGATCCTGAAACAATAGATTACAATATTAACATCAACAGTCGACGCCATAGGTGCATATATCGGTTTATCGGGGTAATGCAAGACTGATGATACTGATGACTGAGATAAATACATGAAAAGTCAGCTTAAATATATAATTTCTCTACAAAATTTCATCAAAAACTTTTTTACATAAAAGAAAACAACCGAAATCCAAAAAAACAACTACAAAGTGAAAAATAACTTTCATTACGGAAGTCAGTGTCTTTGGTTTTGTATTTACGTTTTTCGCAACCGACTTCCAAATTCAAGTTATTTTTCACTTTGTAGTTTTTAGTTTTTTTTTTGGAAGTCGGGGTTTTTTTATAAAGTTTTTATTTTTCACTTTTTAGATGAGGTACCTACATGTTGTAAGTTTTTTTACAGGTATTCAAATTTGTGGGAAATTTGAATACCTGTAAAAAAAAAACTTACAACATCATCCTCATAGACATGTGGAAAGTGGAAAAATACGTAATAGTGAAGCTAACTCAAAAACAACCCAAGCAAAGTTAATAAATTTTACAAGGTACCAACTTCGAGGTATGTATGTCTTCCCGAATAAACCAAGAATCGTTCAAATCGGACTACTCTGTAAAAAGATATGCGTGGTCATAAATAAAAAATTAAAAAACCGGCCAAGTGCGTGTCGGACCACGCACAATGAAGGGTTCCATAGTTGGATGAATTTATCCCAAGAAGAAACTTAACATTGTAGTTGAAAAACATGTTCTTCCATACATTCTAACTGCAAATGTAAGTTTGTACGCACAATATTGAGATATTTACAATGTTATTTTAAGACCACAGACTTTTTATAGGTGTTCCTGTAATGTATAGATATAGGACTATTTTCTTTTTTTTTTTTCAAAATTTTGGGATTAGTAGATTCGGAGATAAGGGAGGGGGGGTCAATTTTCGTCTATTTTTAAATAACTCTAAAACAATTTATTTAAAACCTATAAAAAAAATATATTTGAGACCCTCACAGTAAGCCCTTTCATGTGACATGTCACACGGTACAGTTTGCAAAACTTTTTCTTATTTTCTTATTTGCCCTCCAAAATTTACTTTACACGTTCGTCTTTGGGTCACAGAAATTCATATGCGTACAAAATTTTAACTTAATCGGTCCATTAGATCTCCGGATCTAATGGACACAAGGCTGTGACAGACGGACAGACACATGAGTGATCCTTTAAGGGTTCCGTTTTTTTTTCTTTTGAGGTACGGAACCCCAGAAAATACGCCTCGACTAGAGAACCTCTTCCTTTTTTTCGTCGGTTAAAAATTGAAAATGTATCAACTTAAAATATCAAGCACACGCTTGATTTCGCATTTATGTCTAAAGCATGATTCAACTTACTACGATCAAGAACGATAATTCTAGCTAGTGTACGTTCAAGATCAAGAACTCAGGATAAAACCTAGAATTACAGTTGATCTTTCTACATAACATTTTTTAGAATGTAGTTGCCGCGGCAGTTTGAAATCTTCCCTAGAAGTATACGTTGGTCCTACTATAAATAATATTTCTTAGAACGTATTTTCCCTGGGTGGAAATCTTTTTAAGATTTAAATGAAATTTTATGAGTAAAAGCCTCCAGCAACAATGTTTAATTTTTTCGTCAATTGTTCAGAAAAATGAATTCATTATTTGATACTGAAATCAATATTGTGCTCTAGGGCTTCTCCACCTACAAGGCCTCACCCTGCCACGCTGACTGCCCCGTTGGTCTCGTGGTCGCAAGCGCGACTGCTGAGCGTGCGGTCCTGCCCGAGTTCGATAACCGGGTCGGACAATGTTATTGGGTTTTTCCATAAGGACTTTCTTAGTAACAGCGCGGAGTTTGGAAATTGGCGGTGTGATATCCCGATGCTTTGGAAGTCGGAAAGCAAGCTAAGTCGTTGGCCCTGCGCCTGATATATCTCCGGTCGTGTCGGATTGCCGTCCCGTCAGACTATGAGAGTGAGGGGAGAGTGCACGTTTTGTCTGCGCACATCCTTGTGCACTATAATATATCCATAGTCTCCGCTGCGATTGATCGTCATGGCCGAAATTCGGTCTCGAGGACTACTAACTATATTCCTACAAAGAAGTTTTATCTCATACATAACAATGACGGCTACATATTCACTGCCACCAAACAGTGCAGATGTAAGGTGATAACACTTGGTGTGACAATTTATCAGAACCTACATAAATGATCGTGTTATTGGTGTTTGATTAAATTCCAGTTGAATGTCGTTAATTGATAACAAATAATAACACAAGTGTCTGAGAAGTGCGAAAAAGTACAAAGAAATTAAACTTTATACATATACCGCCGGACTTACTATATAATTGACATTTCTGGTCGGGCATGAATTGATCGATCAGGTTAAGTTTTTGACTGGCCTGTTGGTCTAGTGGTTAGTGGCCCTGACTGCTATGCCGGAGGTCGTGGGTTCGATTCCCACCCAGGACAAATGTTTGTGTGATGAGCATGATCATTTGTTCTGTGTCTGGGTGTAATTTATCTATATATGTATGTATTTAGAAATATATAAGTATGTTTATCAGTTGTCTAGTACTCATAACACAAGCTCTGCTTAGCTTGAGGCTAGACGGCGTTGTGTGATAGTTGTGGAATATTATATTATTATATTATAGTTACGCTTGTCGCGGTTGCTCAATGGATGGGTGACCATTTTTACATACCAAGACCTCTCGGTGCCTCGGAAAGTACGTTAAGCCGCTGGTCCCTGCTGTCATTCGTTGATCTTTGACAGTCGTTACTGGTCGTCGGAAGCCCGAGTCTTACCGAGGGGTATCGTATTACTCAGTAACTGGGTTGTGAAGGTCAGATACGCAGTCGCTCCATGTAAAGTACTGGTATTAGAATAGAAGCCGACCCCAACATAGTTGAGAAAAGGCTAGGCAGATGATGATGATGACGTTTCTGGGCTACTTACCAAACTAAGTTATTATTTCCTGAAAGAGGAAATAGTTTTAGACTAAAGTAAATGGTACCCTTTGGACTATCAATCAATACAAAATACTGAAAATTGTAAGCCGACCTTAAATTTGATCATTAAGATATAAGAAAACAATGAAACAGAGATGGAAAATGTTGCACTTGGAATTTCTTAAGTCATCAACATCAACAAATGAGCATTATAGGACCAACATCCTTGATTGTTGCCAATCTATGATTTCTCAGAATGATAGTTACTGTCATCCAAATTCAGTAACGAAAAAAAACCGTTCATAAAAGATTTAGTACTTATTCTAATAACTATTGTAAATGATAAAATAAGAAGCATCCATAAGAAAATCCTTATAATTTTTACGCAACTCAAAGGTTTATAAACAATCAAATGTCGTAAATTATTACTAACAGATGCTAATGTAAAAGGCAATTCTCATTTGCATAATCCACACGGCATAAAGTGTGCATTCTTGTGTCTAGGTGAGATGCCTTGACACTGCAACCTCGGCAGTTAGAGCAACAATAGCACGCCGAGTCAATAGAGCACGGCCACTTGCGGTAATCGTGCAATAAAACAACGTACGGAATCTCCGCAAACAATGCGCTCGCAACCAACACCAAAATAAAAACAAATGCGGCACGCCTCGCGCTAATATTAAACTTGGACGCAGATCGTCTTTTGTACGGTAACTAAGTTATGTAACGTAAACCAACAGTCGTTAAAGTACAATGGAACAACGAGTTATGCATAATAATGCAAGTTCATACGAACCCATAAAAGCTCACCCAACTAACTATTGTACACAGTTGACAATCATAATATGATAGTACGTACCGTTTCAGCGCAGTCAATGTTCGTAGCTCGTAAATCAATCAGTGGTCCTTTTCTATTACAACATACAACGGTAAACGCGATTAGAGCGAGCTTAGAGCGGACGAGAGTAACTGTGCAACGGACGCGTAAATGTTAAGCTTTTTCAAAGTTAAAATCGAGTCGTATTATAGAGAGAGCGGCGACGGTGGAACGCGTTCTCAACGTTCGAACGGGCTCGACGAGGCAACTCACGACCCCCCGCTGTCGAGGTTAGCTCGCCTGCGAGAGGCTCCGGCGTCGATCAGACGAGTCCGGCCGGTGGGGCGGGGCGCGGGGCGGCGGGGAGCGCGATAACTGCGGCGATGTTTTTGCCCAGCGCTCCAGCTCGCTCGCTCGGCGCACCAGGCGCGTTCTTCATTTCGTACAGAGTCCATTATCTCTAAGGCTGTCCCTTTCGCACTCGTTGTTCGCTTCGTCGCGCCTCGCCGCACCGGCCGCTGTTTTATTGCCAGCCGACGATTTTAACGTGCGCTCGCAACGTCCGCCGGAGCACAAAAGTTTTTATGGAAATTTCATTCCGAATGCGCCTCACTCGCTTGCTCACTCGGGAACGTCAATATATAAAAGCACGATAACGAACGGACGAGTCAATTAATTATTATTGTTGGAAGCTGTCGGGACGTGTTGGGCGGCTCTATCTAGATACAGTATCTGCTGTAGTGTTTTCAGATGTACCTAGTAAATTGGAAGCGAAATTATTTGACGTAGGCCATGTATACTAACAAAGCTAGACAGACCAAGTGACTGTTTGATAACAGGATTATAAAAACGTTTGATGAGGCATGCCAAAAAAGGAAATTAACAGACGAGTAGTATTTGATTTTGAATTGAATGATTAGACTATTACAGGTCCTTAAATAAATTAACTGGTAGTAAAAATAGAATTGATGCTCGGTACGCCCAATACGTTGATGAGAGACATACCTAACAATAATGTTGGGGTTCCACGACTACTTATCTATCTATTTAGCCCGTATTATTTTCGTGGAGGCATTTGCACAGCAGCGGTGCTGTGCAAAGTCCTCCACAAAAAATATTTACTATGAGTACTATTTAAATTTTCCATTCGTAGTTAAGTGCTTTCACACTTCCTGATATAAATTTTACTAATAGCTCCTCAAACAGTACAGCCGTGGAAAAAGTACAAAGGACCAGTTTAAGACGAAAGGTTCGGCGAAAATTTGAATGCACTCGAAACAAAACAGAAAGTTTTAATACATCTACATTTCAGAACTACCCGGCATTTTATTAAGATCTAACAAAACATTGATCAGCTGTTTGAGTGATTGGGCTACGTTGATTACGATACGTCAGTCGAGCACGAACGAACGAGATCGGCTTAAATTGACCGACTGCACTTGGCCCAAATCCCGACGCAAATAAACACAAAATCTCTCTTGTTGGTGTGTCTACACATTGTGTGGAAACTGCCAGCGGCACGGTAAATAGAGGGACTAACGCAACCACACAAATCTACGTAGCCTACGTATACTACCCTATATAGGTGCCTACCTTATATAGGTGAGGTGCAGTGGGAACAAGGCGACGACGATCATGAATCCCGCTATTGAGCCGAGAGAAACGCTCACGTGGGCCCGACTAACAATGTGCGGTACTTATCAGGACTGCTATGGTGCAAAGATTTTGCTTCACAACTCTACGCTTTATACTGTAAAGCGTAGAGTTATCAGAATCAAGGTGCGGTTAGGTAGGAATAAAATACATTTCATTCGGTCACGGTTCATTCTTTCTTTGTGAGCTAAAGATACGAGTTTTATAACTTTTAATTTGCTATTGGTTTCGTAAGTTTATACCAGAACTAACTCCGGGCTTTCAAAGGGTCTGTTGAGTGTTACAAAGTCTCTACATATAACTTTCCAAGAAATCTTTTGAAAAACCTTGGTGATGTAACAAGAAACGGTGAATCAAACTCACGTAGCAGTCAGGGCGATTGCAATCGGTTATCGCGTCTCATGTCGCTATTACGTTCATTACTGTCCTGAGCAACACACGATAGATAGTTAGATTTTCATATTAATATCTGGTAGGCTAGGTCAGTGGCACGGGAGCCACGCTACAGTGACGTGCGCTATAAATAGTCTGCTGATGGGCATTGAAGCTCGTCTAAATAACCGCAAATCCCCTGCTTCGCACTTCTCCACATCATCAAACGTGCAAAACGAATACGCTATATTTTGCTTGCTATTCGTCGTTATTGAATGTTACGACGACTATGTCAAGTAACATTAATGTCATCACATTCGTGTGCATGAACATGTCTGTTTGTCCTGAGTCTGGGTGTAATTAATCTAATCTAACTTCTAAATAATATAATAGATGCGAAAGTAAGTTTGTTCATTACCTTTTCACGCCTAAACCACTAAACCGATCATCCTGAAATTTTGCATACACGTTTTCACGTGTACAGAAACGGACATAGGTTACCTTTTATCCCGAAAAAAGTACTGTTCTCGAGAAAAACAACAATAACGTTCTTATGATAATAGATGGCGCCACGTGTCTTTCGAATCATGATTAAACTTTTGTAGTGTTAAGAGTTTTTTTTTAATTATTTAAGTAGGTAGGTACTTAATACATTTTGTGAGTGAGTGTCGATTGACTGGTTTTTCACGCTTTCACGCTAAAACCGCTGAACGGATTTGGATAAAATTTGGCTCATGGGTAGACTATGACCTGGATTAGGACATAGGATACTTTGATCCCGGTAGTGCGTTCCCGTGGAATAACTATCGGCAACCACGCGGGCGAAGCCGCGGGAAAAAGCTAGTCTATAATAAGTATGTATTTACAAAAAAAGTAGTGTATGTAGTTCATCAGTTATCTGGTTTCCGTAGTACAAGCTCTGCTTAGTTTGGGATCAAATGACCGTGTGTGAAGAATGTCCCGGGATATTATTACTTTTAGAAAGTTTGAGTTATCTTCAAAACCAATTTGGATAGAGTTTATTGCAGTGGTAAAAAAGTAGTACGTAGAGAAAAAATACAAGTCCTCAGTCTTGTATAAACATGTTGAAACAACCAAGGGAATGAAGCTCACCGATGTTATCGTAAGCCCACTTACCTCATTTCAAGTAATAACAAAAGTATAATATCAATGTCATATGAGACATGTCGAGATTAATCGGCGTAAATGCGTTCCAAGACCATTCAAGAGTTCGTCGACCGGCGTGCGAAAATGTTGTCGTAAATAAATAATTCACAAGGCTAGTGTTCTCGGTTGGGGCACGTGGTGCCGGCCACGTGTAGTAGGTACGTAAACATTTACATTACATAACCGGCTCGTCATCGACGACCGCGCGCTATTGAGAGCGAAATGCTGTGTAACTCTTACAAATCGTTGCACCGTACACCAACTCACCCCGCTCAAACACGGCGCTCTTTCACGCCTGGACTCTCAAAATCGAAATTCAGACCACTTGTTCTATTTTCACCAGAAACATTTTTTACTAAAAACAACACGGCACGGCAAAATGTAAGAACTCAACAAGTCCTTCATTAAGAACAGGGCGAAGGGCGTATAAATGAAAGGTAAACAAAGAGGGTGCTCAGTGATGGTTTGTGTAAGGACTGGTAGTGCGTAGTGCCTGGAATGCCTGGCCTACCTACAGTAATCTTATACGGCTCGAACAATTATATACAACGAACCACGTGTAGCGGGGGAAAGTGAGTAGGTCGCGACCCGTTACCACATTGAGAGTCTGATATTTTCCGAGTCGCTCGATGGCTTTGCTGCATGCATGGGCAGTTGAAAGTTTAAAAGATAGAGAGATGCGAGTTGAACGAGGAATTGTGTGTTGCCTATGCGGCTTGAGCGATAGGTGGAAGATCGTGTTTAACAAACCACGGACATTATTTCAGTTGTTCTTCATTAAGCGGAATGGCACATTTCGAGTTTTACGTGTAGTAGAACTAGGCCGAAACTACTTTCACAAAATCCCAAATTCAGCAAGTCAAATGAAATAACTCCAAAACTGAACAATAAATTTGCTCAAATGTTATCGGAATACCAATGGTCGGTAAGAGAGATAGCAAAAAGTTTAACTTGGGTTAGTAGTGGATCGTCTGCTTGTATGTGTGAGTGTATTTGTGTAAAATAGACGGTTCCGCAACGAAGGCAAGTGGTACACACTTTATTGAATGTCTTTATAGGCCACCTGTTACTCGGGTCGGTGTCGGCGAAACAGCTGATCGGGCTCGAGCGAATTATTATTATTGTTGTCGGATGTCGGCTCTGGCTTATTTATTTGTGACGAAGGGGGTTGAAGTGGGAAGGGGGAAGCGACGCCGAAGCTCAACTTTCCCCGCCAACTTCTACTATTGTTCGATTGTAACGTGATGACGTAGAGCGCCGAATTAATTAAGTGAACTCCACGATAGGATTTTCACTTCGGCATCGTGAAAGTGAATATCAACAGCCAATAATAATTTAGAATATAAATTGAAAACGATGCATTAACATATCGTTTAAGGTCATTTTTGGGGGCAAATAAAAAAAAAAGTTTTGCAAACTGTTCCGTGTGACATCACGCTTTCCTATTCGCTTCCATAACCGCGGAGCCCTGTGCTAACTAAGAATCCCAGTGCTACGTCCTTGTCCCAAATCCCGTTTTGAAAATTACTGGTCCCTTTAATAAGACTAAAACTGCAGTTTAAGCTTGTTAACTTGTTATTAAATTCTTTAAACTGTATGATGCAAGTTAAAATTAACAGAAGGGCCATTCTAAAATCTATGGATACTGAAAAAACCTTACTGTCTGACGAATTCAGCAGGTTATATTAATATGTTTTACATGCAGAGCATCCCGTTAAGAGGCTCTATGATATATGTGCATAAACGGCATAATATACATAACGACAAAGGCTGAAACCATAATATTATTACGTAGCTGCACGAGTAGCAAATGTAATCACCAACCACGTCATGTTTTTTACCAAATGACATGTTTCATAATGACTGTTTACGTGCAAACCCCAATAAGGTATACTTACCAGGCAGCCAGGTTTGAAATTACAGTGTGCTAGATAATGAGTAAGTGTTTTATAAATAAATAAATAATGCTTCAGTTTACAAGTTTTGTATTATCAGTCATTATTCATCATTCTCCTGCTCTTATCTTAATTTATTTGGGGTCGGCGCAACATGTCCTTTTTTCCATACTTCACTATTAGTTGTCATCTCGGTAGTCACCCGTTTTCTAGTGATATCATCTTTCACACAGTCCATCCATCGTTTCATTGATCTTCCCCTACTCTTATAGCCGTCAACATTCATACACAAAACTTTTCTCACATTTTCCTCATTCCTCCGCATAATATGTCCATACCATGACCACGGATTTCCGCCCAACTTTTCAGTCACCGGTGCAACTTTCACACTTCCTCTTATGTACTTATTTCTTACTCTATCCATTCGTGTAACACCACACATCCCTCTTAGCATTCTCATCTAGCTGCATGCAGTTATCTTTCATGCATCCCTTTTTGTGGCCCAAGATTCTGATCCATGTAAGACTGCTGTCTTTAGTTAGACCTGCTGGTCTAACAATTGTTTTATATATCTTCCCCTGAAGTTTAAGGGAATGCGGGAGTCACAGATTTTTCCCGTGACCTGCCGCCATTTCATCCATCCAGTGTTAATTCTGAGCTTAACACATTGTCTGCTTAATTCTTTATGCAAACGCTTCTTTATGCTACACACTTACCGACCCTTATTTTACGATGTTTTCGAAACAAGAGATGCACAACGAACGCACAGGTGCGGCGCGCCGCACTCGAAGAAAGTTATGTAAATTGTATGGACGCGCATACGCGCCGTCAAGCACCTGGTGAACGTCCGAAAACGCGCATGTGCGTCTGCCGCGCCTAATGTATTAACCGTCCGATTAACTTCGCCATCGCTTTGCACGAGTGAACCGAGATAGCAGTCGGAACAGACTGGAAGAAGCGCGCCATCAAGTGCTATGGCTCCAGAACTGGAGATACCACGGTAATCGCAAAACATAGGTTGTTCTGGTTTTCAAGCCAACATTCTCCAGCTTCTGTTGCCATTTCGCCAATCTTCTCTGGAACTCAGGTTCATCTTCACCAACAAGAACAATGTGACAGGGTGTCTCTTCCAGTATGTTCGATGTCAGAGCGTCCTTATTCAACAGGAAGAGGTAAGGACTTTAAGCCGACCCTTGGTGCAAGCTTACAGCCACACTGAACTCGTCGGTATTGCCAGCAGCCGACCGCGCGTAGGTACGAGATTGACTGTACATAGCTCGAATTAACTCTACATACTAACCCGGGCAAACCTTTCTCTTTCATGGCCCACCACAACACATCCCGATACCTCGGAATATCATACGCTTTCTACAGATCAATGAACACCATGTGCAAGTTCATCCAATGCCCGAATACCGGCCAAGATACTAGACTGACTAATATCTTGTAACCGAACATAAACCAGTAAAAAGTATAGAATTTCTACAACAAGCTTAGTGATTCTAAATTATTATAGATTTCTAATGTCATAAATTCATTAGCATTACATAAGACAAATAGCTTTTAAGTACCAATTGGCTGTTACGCATATTAATTGCAGAGGAGTCGTAATCTTCCAAAGTTCTATTTGAGTGCTATTTGTTCCAGTTGTTGACTAATTTACTGTCGTGCATTACGAACTACTGATAACTGAAAAAATTAATGGATAAAAGTCACACAAAAATCGTGTCGGCTACTGCAAATCAGAAATCTAAGTCAAGAAATAGTAGGTACTTCACGCGTTTATCAGGCACCTCAATCAATATGACTAAACAGAAAAAAAAAACAAGAGGGAACAATGTAAATGTCCAATTAAACGGAGCTCGCACACGTCATCGCAAGGTGTTTCCCGAAGAACGCACATACACACACATGGACGATCAGCTGATTGCTCCGATTTTAACCCACACCACTGAGTCGACTGTTAGAGAACATAAATAATGACGGCCCACCTACCTAGCTATACGTAACACACAGCGTATAATTTGTATGAGCCACCGACAGAAGAGGAATGTGTGATACGCCGACGTTTTCTCCGCCATTATAGTTTTTACGACAAGATAAATAAAATCGACGATTGATCTGCCTCATTGCTGGCAGTTAGAACTTTATTCAAGTGAATTTGTCGAGCGTGAGATCGCATTAAATAATCAGAAACGCATACAAGCATTACGAACACATGCGCGATGATAACAATGCTCTTTAGTAATCACATCGCAAGAACGCTGGAGAGCTTTTTCTTTTGACTCAGCGTTCCTGGACAATATAAGAACTATGGATGTTAAGTAAGGAACTGACCAAATATAAATCAATATAATTTAATATATAGGGTGACTGCTAATTACTTAATTAGTGACAGATACTTAAACACATGATTGTAGTCATGATAACAAACAACTTTACTATGGGACGAAACCTGAAATCGCGAAAAAAGATTCAGCTGCTCCCTACATTTCGACGATTTATGCGAACATGAATGTATGAGACAGCTGATTATTTTTTCGCGCATTCAGGTTTGGTCCCATAGTAAAAGTTGTTTGTTATCATGAGTACAATCATGTGTTTAAGTATCGGTCACTAATTACCAGTCACCCATATAGGAAACATATATAACATATAGGAAAGAATTAAACCAAGAAGAGAGATATATGACTAGCGATGCAACAAGAAAAGCGACTACACTTAAATTGTTATTACAACTAAATGTTAAGAAACCGGTCCACCAGAGAAAATCGGTATTTTCACAAAACAATTAATTGTGTTCTAATATGAAGTAAGATGGGTTGGTCTATTAACTCAAATGTTCAGTTTCTCTAAAAACTTATTTGCAGTGAAGAACTTCATTGAGGATATTGGCATCTGTAACGCGAACCCGAAAAGAGAAAGTATCATCCTTATGTTGCAGGAAAAGGAAAGTTCTTGCTTTTGTAAATGAAGCAGCCAGTGTACTGTGTAGGTTAGGGACCATTTTAGTTTTAATAATACATATGTGCTTGACGGGTTCTGTTGACAAATTACGGTGTTGTCATTCATCCCAGGTAATGCAGGAAATTGACTTTGTTGAATAGGAAATGGAATTTATAATTTAGTGTTGCATGTCAAGCAATACATAGTTGTACCCGCCAAATCATCGTTTTACACATTATTATTTTTAAAGATCTCCTATTTAATAGTAAATGTGCCAATGAAAGAACTTGATTTGTGATGTTGAAATATTGATGTTCTTTCTTCTGAATTAATTCAGGATTGGGTAAAAAGTATAATTTAATTAAACCATATACGTTAAACAAGACGTTATCTACAACAATTTGAAAATTATTGGTCCATGTGTAAGAAGAGTTGTTTTTTGTCTCATTATGGGAAATAATGAGCCAAAAAACCACTCATTAATTTCGACCAAATGAAGACATCAAACACGTTCAACATTTTATCATGCAATTTCCTTTAATTAAATAAAATTGATTTACAGTGAAATAAGCTTCCAATGTTCAACAGAGAAGAGATACGGCGCGCCGTACAAATACGCCTACAATGTTACCGACGGCAAATGAAAAGCGACAAGTATCCAGCAGGCAGAACTTAACAGCTTAATTCCTTTTTTGCTGTGGCATTATTTCTGTTTTTGTGAAATAAATACCTTTTTGTTGATATATAGTTTCAACTACTTCCAATTATTATTCAATTCACAATCATTCTTATCACCGCCCTTTGATATTTCTAACATAGATCCATCAAAGTCAACAGTACTTGAATTTAAAGCAAGTAACAGCAGTCGCCGGTCATATGATAATAAAAACAAACATCTAACCGCTCCGCCACAAAATAGAACCGAGTATTGAGCCAACGCACACACAGGCACGGAGGCGGTCGGATGTCACGCAAACACCGACAAACTCAGCGTCGGCACACTCACGCACACAAGCGCGATAGATAAGAATCGTCCCATTTTACATTAGAGTCATGCGGCCGCCGCGATACTTACTGTGTTCGCAGGCAGCCTTATGATGACAGCCGTCTTGAATCCTTTTCTCAACTACACCGAAGCACAAATTAGGGCGAGCTGGCGCACATACACTTCTCACACACACAACAAAATATTACGAATGTTGAAAAAGTGACAAATTTTGCTTTACAGCAAAACGTTCCGAATCATCGACCGGCGCCGGTAATAGGAGCGGTGCCGGGGCGAAGGCGGTGGAAGCTAGCAGAGAGCGAGAGCCTCGTGTGGAATATTGTACGTTCGATTGCGCTAGCAGTGCGCGCGTTTCAGTTGGCGCACGGCGACTGGCGCAGGCGAGGCGTGCGGTGCGACGAAGCGGGCGGGCGAGCGATTTCACCGGGCTGATATTGCGACGGCACGCCGCTCGCTACGACCCATATGTATAGCTACAACGAGCGAGGGCACGCCAGAGAACCTCGAGCGGGGGGTCGCCGAGCGCCGAGCTGCACGCACTCAACCAACTATCCAACTCAACCAGTTATTTGTTCGCCTCAGCCAGCATTACTTTGTACCGAAGGCACGTAACTACTTTTTTGTGATACATTCAGTTAATATTTATTCACTTGGAGTCTTCGAAACCTATGAATTGTTCAAAAAGAATAATAAAGCATCGATCTTGAAAAAACAAAAAGCTCTACCATGAAAGCCATTTAAAACAAAATATGTAGCAAACTTCTCTGGTACACGAGGCATTATAAAGGTTACAGTTTACAAACACTACAGTATTATAATGCTATTCATTAAACTTGTTTGCGTGTGCGTAGAATGTAGATACAGCCATAAGATATCATTATAATATGAAATTGTTCATAATATACATATATAGACAAGCGCGATACTGTTGGGTAAATATGAGATCGTGGACTTATCACTGATAATAATGAACGGAATCACTTATCAGTTATTAACATAATAACAGGTAATACAATTCACGTTACCACAAATACACGCAAAATCACAGTCATCTGTGATACACCTAATAATTAATTAGGAAATATTGATCGACTGCGCGAGCCAATAGTAATATATCTATATACCACATCTCATTTACTGTCGCAGTGCAAACAGTGATGGCCTATTGGGAATGCGGGTCAATGCATATGCGCACTGTGTCTGTTTCATGATATTTATATTGTATTTGTATAGAAGTGATACATAACTACGCTATCTCTATTTATTCGGTGATAGTAGTTATAGCGTGAAATGCTGCCAAATTAGGAAATCAGTATAACCTTCTGCAGAAGGACACAAATGGTTTAGGAAATAACGTAAAGAACGTCATTTCCAATGATAATAACACACGCATAGGGGAAATGTGTGCCAACTTTGTTTGAACCCAATAGTGTGTATGTTGAGGCTGTGTGAATCCATTAGCGACGTGTACCATGTGTGGTAATCGAGTAAAACTATAGTACGTTCAATTGAGGAGCTGGAAGAAAAAAATTGAAATGGTTGTAGCTTGATTGAACACGGCGCCAACGACGCCTCCCTGCGGGACTTCCGACTAGACGCCCGATGGTCTACACAAAACCATAACTTTAAATCACAGTTAAAATTCTCTTGTAGCGCCATTGCATGCTTGTATTTTTATTGCTATGTTGACAAATAAACTATGTTGGGATATTAAAAAGGCAACGATCGTTAATAATAACTTGGTGAGCACTTATGCGGATGAAGTTAATCACAAGTACTCAGATTTACCCAGTTTGCTAAGAGTCTGAAAGTCATTTACCCACACATGCAAACAGAAAAACCATGATTAAAATATCACAGTAAGCTATTAAACATTACATTACATTATTGAAGTAAGTGTTAAAAGAATCATGATCAAGAAATATCACAAGATAAACCTAAACGAGATTTGTGATGGTTGAATAGAAATTATAGAAAAAACTGCAGAGAAGGAATGCGCTTATCCTACAGAAGAAAATATCTGTAATCATTATCATTGACAAAACCTAGTATAGAAAATCAATTCTTATAATCTCTAGTAGCCTGCATTGCCTTAATATTAAAAATAGAAGAAATACGTACAAGTAAAAACACTTTACATATTTCCATGCCAAATTATGTAAAAATAAATAGAATAGTATAATAATATTGTGTGATGCCAACGAGATCCATCCAAGATTCAGCTACATTGCTACGGCCAAAAGCTGATATAGGTCTGTTTGTCTCATGTTTAAGAGGCAAGAGAAAAAGTTTCAAGTAAACTTCCATTTCGTCCAATTTGAAGCGGCGTATGGTGTAACTTACATTATTAAAATACCCGTATATCCGTCACTTGTTCTTGAATGTGTTATTCCAAAATATCAATATAAGCTCCCAACATGGGGAGTGAACTACCAGATATATTTAAAAAATGTTGAGTTATTCTCGAGACTGAGGAAAATATGCAGAGAGGGTGAGGCGGCACCTCGCAGGCGGATTTATCGTTAATTTCGATATAGGAACCTGTTCTGTAAAGTGGCGGTCCGACCGAGCCGGAGCTGCGTAGTCAACCAGCTCCGCAAAATAAAAGAAATATGTTTTAGTGGGTTAGCGAGCGTGTTTACGATCGGATTCCTCGGGCCCGATTATGCCGCCATTAGTTACATAAGCGGCCGGGCGGCACCGTAATTAGACAATTTGTCTTATAGCCGATAATGTCATAAAAATAATTCACAAGGGATCTTTGGCAAATTTAACCGTAATTGGATTAAACTTACGATACGGAGGATAACATTATCTAAAATAACCTTTAGCTAAAAATAGTTAAGACAAAGAAAAAGTGCCCGACTGTTTTTAAAACCATTTATAATTTTGAACTTACAGAACTTAATCATATCAATTTCATAAAAAAGTTTTGAACAAATATGTTCAAAACTGAAACCCTGATCGAGCTGATTGAGCAAACTTAAACAATATAATACGTTTGATCTAATAATGTTTAAATATACGTATATGAACGTAGCATACGATGCACAAGTAATATGCACGTGGCGCCATCTGTCGGGCGCAGCGCGAAGCTCAGACCGGATGCTCGACCAGTTTAGTAGTGACATCGAACACCTGCAAGCACAACCGACACCACTGTTCTGCCTACGTATTCTGTTTTGAAAAAGCATTGCTATCACAGGTGAACTATACAAAATATTTAAATATATACGTTTATTACGATAACTAGACAGTTAATAGAAGCAAAGAGCCTAGCACTATCACTTTAAAAGAGCCCATAGAGGTTGAATAGGCTGGGTTATCAACGAAATAGATTTCCATAAAGGAAACATGCAATGTCCATAAAAGCCGGTCGCTTGAACAGTTAATTGATCCAATGTAAACGGATAGGGGAACTCTGATAAAAATTTAAGTTTACAATAGGCTCTGGAAAAGCTCAAAGAAGTAAATATCAAAAGCATGACTGGAAGCAACGTTAATATGCATAACAACGGTCCGAATGCGTAAGACATTATTTATTTTTTTTGTTTTGTATGTATATGCGTGGAGCATCCTTGTGTCCTTGTTTGGCGAAACAATACGCGGTTGTTACGTAAGTTTAAAAGACGCGTCAATGGCATCTCGACCCTGCCTCTGTTCTCGTCACTGACCCACATTACTCACTCGCTACTCGTAATAACAATAACGGTAAACTCATTCTTTACATAATATTGCACCGCCTGTGATTAGTGATTACGTTTACAGTAACGCGCATAAATTAACATCCGTTAGCCAATTTTTGATGGCTATTTTACCTCATCAAAACAAATTCAGGGAACTTAATGAGATTACTTGATTAATGAAGAACGATATTTCTGTTTCTTGAGATTGTTTCCAAAAGCAGATTCTTCTGTTGTTAAATGTTGGTAAAGTAAATAATTACTTTGTCCATATCAGAACACTTAGAAAATGTAAATTTGACAGATATGAACACTTCACGATTGTGATCTGCTCGTGAATAATATTAATATTCGATAGGAGACAATCAAACGATTGCTTAGACGCCTATCATGATAGGCTACAATTTCATGTAATAAATCACCGCCATTTGAAGTGACATAATCAATTTATTTTTAAACTAGCTGTTGCCTGTGACTTCAAGTGCGGTCCAGGATGAAAAATAGCCTATGTCCTCCTTACCCAGGTCACGGTATATCTGTGTGCCAAATTTCATCCAAATCTGTCAAAGCTGTTTTCACTTGATTACAAACAAATAAACAAACTTACTTTCGCAATTTTAATTGACCGAGCGAGCGAAGCGTCATTGCTCAAATCTCGCAAAATTTGCTTTCGTCTGTCAATTTGTTGCTACTCCTCTACAGGTCGTATTTTACAACCGATCTGGACGAAAACTGGTACACAGGTTTTACGACTTTATCGATTTTTTTTCGTCGGGGATTTTTGATTGGAGAGGTACTTCCTCCAAAAGTGGACAAAAGGGGCTACTGGAAATCTTCCGTTTATGAGATCCTATTTTGATGGTTTTTCTTTTTTTATTTGAAAGGTATGTAGGTAGGTAGTAAGTGATCTCATAAAAAATTGGTGATATCTGATTTAAAAAAAACATGGTAAATATGCCGTTTATAACTTTAGGGGTATATTAATTGTTGCAAAAAAGTTTGTGCTCGCGAGGTCCTACATCGCGAGCACAAACTTTTTAAAATCAAAACAGTAGACTGTTCTCTAGTATGGTAGTTAGAATGATTAGCAATACAAGCCAATAGCAATAAAGTATTAATTTACAGATACCAGGCATCAGCGAATTCTCTGAACTGGATGCGAGTGAATTTTCTTTCCAGATATATTTCCATCCTTTTAGAAAAAAAAGTAAATTTAATCAAATAAAAAACCCGACTGCGTAAAGACTTAAAAAGTGAACTTTAAAAAAGATGGAAACAAGATGACCTATTTTGTTTACAAACAATCTCATGCAGTCGGAGGTAATAGGTTAAATTTAGAAAATTCCTCCGAGTCCGACTGCATGGGATTGTTTGGAGACAAACAAAATAGGTCAATCTTGTTTCCATCTTTTGAAGATGCCTCCGACAGCATGAGATTGGAGGTAAAATAGGTCAATCTTGTTTCCATCTTTTGAAGATCCTTCGACTGCATGAGATTGTTTGGAGGCAAAATAGATCATCTTGTTTACATCTTTTTTAAAGTTTACTTTCTAAGCAGTCGAGTTTTTTTATTTTTTTATTTACACTTTCTAGTTAGGAAGGATTATTTTTCTCTCACTATATTAAGTAACGCTTTAGGTAACGGTCGTCAAAATTATCTATCAAAGATATCATATTATTGAGTTTTGTCACTCGATTTTTTTTTAATCATACGTGAGAAGGAACTTCGTTCCAGACGGGGGTAACCACACGTTTTTATCATTTCTCATTCTAAAATACATTTAAACATATTATTTGTATATATTTTTGTAATCACCTTTTAAAACTCTTCATTTTGACACCCCACTCGATAGGTTTGGGATTTTTTTTTTGAAAGCACATTTAAGCGCCAATAATCCGCCAGTTTTTGCGCCAAAATTATTTATAATTATTAAGAATTATTTATAATTTTAGTATACCCAGTGACACTCGCGCAATAGAGACGAATCTAATGACACATCGTTCATCAAAATCGGTCAACCCTTTACATACACACATCAAAATAAGTTTGCGATCAGTTTGAAAAATCGAAATCTTTTTTTGTTACGGCAGACTATATTATAATTTCTTCTTCTTTTTAGATTCTTTACTTAAAAATATAGAATTAGAATATGAAACAATAAAACAAATGCAATTGTTTTTCCATATAAAAAGAAATTCAATCCAAGTTTATGCTCATTCAGAAATGTGACCTAGTCAATTTTAACGGATTTAAAATATTTTTTTCGAGGAAAGTTGTGATTGCAAAATGCCAACAGGTTCAGAAGCAGCGCATCAGAAGTTTTACGAGCAAGAATTGAAACTTTGAGGGAAGAATATAATCCACGAGAGAAATAGCACGCAGAGTTGATGTATCCCAATGCTGTCTTGGCCACGTTGCAGAGGTACCACGGCATGGATAATTTAGCTAACCAACCCCGCAGTGGTCGCCCAACTGTTCTGACTGCTACTCAGAAGCGCTATATTACCAACAATCAACACCATAAAAGCAGAAGTGCGGGCCGCCTGTGGACTTAAAGTTAAAACTCGGACCACTCGGAATTGCTTACACCAGGCTAGACTACAAGCACGGAGGTCTTGGCGAGCACCTCTGAATTTACGGCAACGTCAGCGACGGAGATTGCAGTGTGCTAGGCTCCGGCAAAATTAAGAAAATGAGGAAAACATTTGGCAAAACTGTCTCTTCGTTGACGAATCGCGAATCAGTATTCTTCATCCTTTCCTCAGTAGCTACGTCTATATAACAAGGCTAATAAAATTTTAAATATACAGGGTTATTTGTAAAACACCAGCAACCTCTTAAGGGGTCATTGTACTTATCATTATGAACAACTTTTACTATGTGACCAAACCTGAAATCGCGAAAAAAAAATCGGCTGTTCAGTACATTTTGACGAATTATGCGAACATAAATGTATCCCATAGTAAAAGTTGTTTATAATGATGAGTAGACCTCTTAAGAGGTGGTTGGTGTTTTACAAATAACCCTGTATACGCTATGTGCAGATCAAAATGTAAAAGAACATTTAGTAACTACTTGAAGCTTTTACAATGCTGTAGTACATAAGTACAATTTCATATTGTAATTTTAAGGGTGTGAGCCTGGAAATGTCATACAGGCCCCGAGCCCAGTATAGACTCCAGCTCCCACAAAGATTTGATTCAGCATGTAACTTAGATACTATGTACCAAAATAGTAGCTTTTTGAGAAAATAAATTACTATTAATATCCAGATAACCGACGTGTCCCTGTCTGGAGAAGACCTGGAGACTCTGAAAGGCAAAGAACTGCCACTGAAACTGTTTAGCAAGGCGAGTAATCGGTGTCCTTTTGGGGTGGAATTATGATTGGAGCTAGAACGCCTTTGATCCCGGATCGAGGCTCCATGACGGCAGTCAAAACAGTCGCTATTGATGGAATTCTCAGACGATTCCGAGTCAGTATTCATCCTGAGCACCAATTCGTACTGGTCGATGATAATACACCAGCACAACGATCTCAACCAGTCAATGCTGCTTTCCGAGAATACGACATCACAAGGTTAGACTGGCCTGCCGGCTCGCCTGACTGAAACAATACAGCACGCGTGGGATGCTCTTACGCGAGCTGTTTGGAACCGTCAGCGACCTCCCCAGACAGTGCCAGCGATCAGGGAAGCCGCTATTCAAGAATGGGATAGGTTACCGCAAGAAATGCTGGATATCTTGACCCTCAGCATGCCCAGGAGGATCACAGCAGGTGTTCGAGTCAGGGGAGGAGATATATTGTATTAAATAAAAACCTTATATTAATAAATTGTTGTAAAGTTTGGTTAAACAATCTTTTTCTTTCTATCAAATTTCTGTTACATTACATTAGGATTTAATTATTCAATTTTTGTTTTAAAAAATAGTTTTATTTTTTAATTTCAAACAGTGTATTTCTATTTTTTTAAAGTTGTAACGTAAACACTTTTTCTTGACAAAGTTAAATTTTAAAATATACGAGCTTTTGCTAGTAAACACAAACTTTTTTTGATGTGTGTTGTATAGGTCAAAAATATAACCCTACTTTTTTGGCTTCGCCGCAGTCGGCTAAAACCAAAGCGAATACTATTTTCCAGCTAACATTAAAGTAGTGAGGCAGCAGTACGATGATAAATGCCGAGTCTCTGCTTAATACTATCCCACCTTTCCGCACTGAACAACATTCTAAATCTTCATTCTGTTTCTGTGGCACTTCGAAGACGTGGTTCTATCTATATCATCCAAAACGTCCCATATAAATTCTTTCGCGATTTACGCGCTGACAAGGGTGACGATTTATGAAGATAAAAGTAGAAAATATTCAATCCATGAAGTTCTGGACCATGGATCACATTAGGCCTTGTGGCCATACCGCCTGAACATAAGTGTGTGTCGCAGTATAGTCATTTTCGTTTTCAACATTAGAACCTGGTGCCTTTTTCAGTAAGAATGAATAAGTATGTATGATTAATTATTGGTGGTAGATCATCATGATGAATGATCATCATTCTCCTGCCCTTGTCCCAATTTATATGGGGTCGCAGTGTAAATCGTTGTTAAGATGCTAGCTGGACAAGTCACTGTTGAATTTCCTGGCCACACCTCCATTTGTCCCAATTCCAAGAATTGTTTTGCACTAATAACAACAACTGAAAAGGGCAGTATAAGAAAGGGTTAAAAATTACTTTTAATTCATTTTTGCGCTTACCGAAATGACATTATATGTAAGTGAGTTTCAGTTTTTTGAAAAATATTAATGATGGATCTTCAAAGTTAGTTAGTGTAGTTAATAAATAGATATACTTTAACCGCACTTTTTTAATACCTCAAGACTATATAGGAGACTAATCGGACTAAAAAGTACTTGTACCCTCATGTACCCGGACTAGATATGATATTATATGTTATATGTATAATATATATATATATACAGGGTGTAAGGGACAGCCCTCCGCAGACTGATAGGGTGAATTCAGTACATCATACCAAGATGACCGGTACATGAAATTATTTCAGGAACGTTATGGGAATCCAATAAACTTAATTTGTTTGTGTTTTTGTGCACAAATCGAGGCATCTGTTACTGGTTGGGAGGGTAGGTTAGGTTAAGTATGCGGTGAGTTCAAAGAACTCTGTAGTTAGGCAGAAAGTGAACAGCTGATTTAATGCGTCGTTCGTTAAAGTATTTCAACATCCATTGCTGATTTTTTTATTTTTTTTTATTTTATCTGACGTAACTAGTGCTGCGTACAGATAATGTCATTGTAGTTTTACTTTGAAATAAAGAAACAGTAACTGAAAAAACGATTAAAATTTTTTTAATTTACCTGCGAAATTTTCCGATCGAATGTGATTCAAAATAAGGAGCTAAATGCGCCCTGTTAGTTTGCGGAGGGCTGTCCCTTACGGGTGTAAGGGTGTAAGGGAGTGTATATAATATCATAGCCATCTTTTGGAGGAGCTCGTGGCTAAGTAATAACAGCCGCACGGGTCGATCTATCAGGTTAAGCTACGCTTGCCGGGGTTGGTCCGTAGATGGGTGACCATCTTTTCATACCGAGACGCCTCCGTGCCTCGGAAAGCACGTTAAGCCGTTGGTCCCGGCTGTCATTCGTGGATCTTTGACGGTAGTTACGGGTCGTCAGAAGCCCGAAAGTCTGACAACCAGTCTTACCAAGGGGTATCGTATTACCCAGTAACTGGGTTGTGGAGGTCAGATAGGCAGTCGCTCTATGTAAAATACTGGTATTCAGCTGCATCCGGTTAGACTGGAAGCCGACCCCAACATAGTTGGGAAAAGGCTAGGCAGAATGAAATGAATGATCTATTAGCTTTTGAATTTTAGTCATTTTAGTCTACGCACTTGAGTACAACTTTGTTTTTTTTTTCTGTTTTTCAGAATACGAATAAAAGTCGAAGTCGAAGTAGAAAAAGTCTAAAAAATTGAGTTTTTTTTCTTCAGCACAAAAATGTTACATTTGTGGATCTACTTCTAAATTTATGAATGATATATAGGAAAATCTCGGTTTTGGTATTTCTCCCCTTCACGCTTGGACTCGGTTCTCTCGAATGTTTGCTTCACATCGTCTTCATCTCGAAGTTAAAAAATAGCAAGTTCGAGACGAAAGTGACAAAAAAAATGTGAAGCAGCGTTCAGCTCGAATCCAAGATAGGTTTAAGGCTGAAATGTATTTAATTGTAGATAAACGAAAACCAGGATTCGGTAATACGAATGATGGGAATACTGCTGGTCGGTTTTTTGAGAATCCTGAACAGGCTTCAGATATTACAGGTGTAGATGTGACTCTAACTTTGGCACTATCCTTCGACTTCGGGTTACGATATTGATATTGCTAAATTTTATTGTTTGACACAGAACACAAAAAAATGTACCTTAGTCTCGATTCGTACATGTCTGTTATTGTGCACAAAATTCTTGTGCACAGTGTAGATATTGTGAATTCGGCTCGTCTACCTATCGGGCAGTTTTTGAGGATGCTCAGGAGGCACGAGGCACGCAATAAAAATTGTAAAAGATTCCGAGAGCACAATACTCGAAAATATTCACGTATAGGATCACGAATAGGGATCAGAAGGGCGGGCGGGCATAGGGGTTTAAGTTCCCAAAAAACCGACAATCAAACATCCTTCTGAGGTTTTAGAATTAATAATAACCCTTTACTGTGTTCTAGTGTAAGTGTTCTTAGTAGTTTTTGTCAAAATATTAGTATACCAGATTATAATGTAGAAGATTATTCAGAAGAATTTAGTAATGTAGAATAATTAAGAGTTGTAAATACAATTGTACTAATAAATTTCGAATCTGTGTATTCTACTAACTTTTATTATTAGTTGAAAACATACTGATTTTTTTAACACCAAGTTGGTTTTATGATCTGCAATATGCATGTTATTTAAAATATTGTTAATGAGTAGTAATGACGGCCCATTGTGTAATTAGTAACTAGGTTACCTATTACGAGTAAGAGTTGAGTATTTTATAACTGTTGTTAACAATTATATTATTGTTATTTTTCTACCTGTCTCAATATACGAAATATCTATTGTCATTTTTAGGGTTCCGTAACCAAAGGGTAAAACGGGACAATATTATAGAACTGTGATAGTTAGGCAGTTGAAATTTTCACAGATAATAATAATAATAAATGTTTTTGAGCATTTACAAGTATTGCAGTAAATGGGTATGTAAATTATACATGGTAAAATTATAAATTTGCTACAATTATAGTGGTTGCAGTTCTGATTTCCTAACTAGGTTACTGTATAACCTACTGTATACTGTATGAAGGACTGACAGTTCCGTTCCATCGCGGATTACAAGCATAGGTTTTTTTTTTTTAATTTACGAACATTTGTATTTTACTGCTACAAAAATATGTTCTAACTAAATGTAAGTAAAGAAAAACAAAAAGAATTAAAAAAAAGTAACCGCGAACAAATTTGAAAATAGATGACTAAAAAGTATTTCATGAGTGTGTGTGTGTGTGTGGTGGAAAGTGTGTGTGTGTGTGTGTTTACTTACCCTCAAATATGATGTATTTCTGTTGCCGCTATAACAACAAATACTAAAAAACAGAACAAAATAAATATTTAAGGGGGCTCCCTTTCAACAGACATGATTTTTTTTTTGTAGTTTTTATAGACAATGGTACGGAACACTTCGTGCGCGAGTCCGACTCGCACTTGACCGGTTTTTTTTATATTGTTGGTATACGCGACCCTAGCTTCTGTTATTTGGTGCTTTGTGCTGAAACAGCATTAAAACATCATAAGAAAGCCGTACAAACAAAAAAAAAAAAAAAACAATATATAATTTTGTCTAGCTAGCTTGTTCTAATGAAAACACTGGGGGTCGGCGCAACATGTCTTTTTCTTCCATACTTCTGTATACGGCTATTAGTGGTCATCTCGGTAGTCGAAAATAGGGATGCCAGATTTTTTGCTTTGAATCGATCTTCTGGATCGTAACCTCGTGAATCGATTCACGATATTGTATTGAGTCGATCATAATCGATCTCGGAACATCATATCGCATTTTTATAAAAATAATAAAAGTACAGTATGCATGCAAAATTATTTATTTTAACTTAATCTACCACGGACGCCGCCGTTGCGACAGGTAGCCGTAATAGGCGATCCAGTGTGTCTGTCTTGCTAACATAACAGACAATAAAATAAATAAAATATTATCACGGTATCACCTACCTTCATATTTCATAGAATACCGCTTTTGAATAATGTAACTCGAAACAGTTGAAAGTAATCTCATTCAATGTTTATGTAGGTAATCTTACTTTGTTGTAGTTCGTACGGTACGTTTCGGTTAACGTTTAGGTTTTAGTTGATATGATTTTTTCATACGATTTTGACGCATACGATTCGATCTGGGCGAAGATCGCATCCTGTTGAATTTATTCAAAAAATCGGTAGATCGTATGGCCATGAATCGATCCTTCTGGAAGATCGATTCAGATCGGACATCCCTAGTCGAAAACTGAAAAATACAAATATTAATCTGACAGTACTGATGATTAAATTGATGTAGCAAATCAACAGTTTCTTAGCCGCCAAGCTTGGATAAGGATTGATTGGTGATTGGTGTATTAAGGTCTTATAGTAGCTGCTGAGTTCTGGTTCTTAAGCCATAATTGTCGGCCGCCATGTTCTTAGATCAAAGGAAACTTCACCCAGTCAGCATATATCTGGATAGTGCTTCTTACTTAATAATCTTAACCGCCTCGTTTTAGGCTGGACTCACATTCTGAATTCCTCTCTGAATTCAGAGTCGGAATTCATAATTTCAATGCAAGATAAATCAGTCAATCACACATAGATAAATCAGATAAATTCAGTTAATAGTAGTCTCTAATCAGTAGTCTCGTGTTTCTCGGCACAGGCAAACGTCTTGGATTTGGAAGAGGAATTAATTCTCATCGCACTACTTTTAGCGTTGAATATAAAAAAAAGAATCGCAAACGAATACACTGTATTCATCCTCTTAATGTGAACATAGTAAGGGAAAAAAAATTACGACGTATCCTAACAGATTTTTTTATTACTACAGAATGTCAGTAGCATTATTTAATGAATTACTATGTTAGGGACAGCTTTCGATGCACAATTTTAACAAATTCACAAGTCACAACACGTCTAACCGTTACCGCTCGCAGTGTCACTGAAACAATTCATAATATTCTGTACAAATCTCACCGTGTAAACTTAGGTGAAGTGAGCTTCAAGTGAGCTGTCATCCCACCAGATGCTAGGGATTGACACTATTGACAGCTCACTCCACGTTCACTTCACCTAAGTTTTCACGGTGAAATTTGTACAGAATAGCATTGCTGATTCCCGGTATGTGTGTGTGTGTGTGTTCGCGTGTTCTTGAAATGTATAGAAAAACGCGCGTTATGAAATCATAATCTTAAATATTCCGTTCCGGAATTTAGAACGCTCGTCAGTGTCATTCATTATCATTATCAGCAAACATCAGAATGTGTGTGGAGCATAATTAAATTGTATGCAATTCTAATTAATAATATTAATTTCGACTCTGAATTCAGAATGTGTGAGTCCAGCCTTTCACCTGGCCGTAACCGGTTTATATTCTTGACGTAGCAGACTCTATAGGGTAATAATATTACTAGGTTTAGTTCAGCAAGGGCAAAAAACATTATTTCAATTGTAAGGTGGTGTAGCATAAAGTCGACCCGCTTTGTAGACAAACAAAGTGTTGATCTGGTACAGAAGTCGCAAAGTACGTGACAAAGGCCTTCGACAAAGTCACCGTTACGCAACAAAGATAAGGCAGGGTTTAAATAGCGTGCTAGATGAGTAAACACGTCACGCTTATTATTTATAGCGTTGAGAAGTGCCGAAACATTGAATGAACTTTTCTTTTCGTGACGAGAGAAGTGGGCGTGTGTGCGTGTCCCGGTGTCGATGTAGGCCACTGCCAAGGTCGAATGTTTAATATAAAGTCTGGCGCCGGGACATTAAAATGGTCGGGCCCTCCCCGGACCCCCCTTATCCCCGGCCCGGCGGTCGCAATCGTTGCACTCGTTATTTATTATCTGGAGGCATCCCCCGCTCATGAACGCCTTCAGTCTTCAGTACCTACACATCTGTATATGTATAGGACGTCGTCGGCACCCAAGTACGGTATCGACACAATAATGAATTTAATGAAACACGGATTTCGTAACGTGAGCGATCCGGAGAACAGCTGACGCGACTCAATTACCGACACCCTGACCTATTGAATTGAATGACGAAATTCGCATCAGATTACTACGGATAGATGTAAAACGTAGGCGTGATCGCTTTGAAGGTCTTGATCAAAAGAAGAAAATCGTCAGCGACTCAACGTCACAAGACGTAGTTACGGTAACGTAATAAATGTGCGAGTAAATATTGATATTCACAAACAATACACGTAACATTGTTTTACATATGAATGAGTATGAGTGTATGAACACAAAGGTTTAAGTAAATAGACGTTTATACGCATTAATTATGTGAATGGATTCGAAACTAATTGGAAATAGTTTCACGTTCAACTATCTCTAAAGATATTCTCGGGAGAATGAAGAGGAGTTTTACACAAGTACATTAATATGTAAAACATTAAATCTAAGTATACAAATCTGGTGTCGTCGGTCGATTGTATGACGAAGCAGAGCGTGCTCCCGAGAAACTTGGAACTCTCGCTTTCGAACAAGAAACGCTTGGTTACTGTGGCTCGACAACTCTATAAACACACAGACAACTTCAACAAAACATAGATGGATGCAAGCGTGACATTCACCTACATTTTCAATATACAGAGTGTATCAGAAAGGTGCGGTAAAAGTTAAAGGTGTGATACAGTACAGACCATCAAACTAAACAACTTTCTTCATAGACATCGCGTAAAAATAATCAGCCATCCCATACATTTGGGTCGAGTAGGGACAGTTGATAATCTTTTTGCGATTTGCGAAAAGATTTATCAACTGTCCCATACAAAACTTCAGAACCTACCTACTCGACCCAAATGTATGGGACGGCTGATTATTTTTTTTGCGATTTCGATGTTGGTCCCATGGAGAAAATTGTTCAGTTTGATTGTCTGTACCAAACCCTTAAAGACCACAACTTTCTGACCATCCTCTTTCTCTCTCTCTCTCTCGGTAGCTCTCTGAACATTGAAATATCTTGAATGAATGAATACAAATACAAACATGAGTAGACACATACATTAACCCACATAAAAGTCCATAATTATTAAATCGTCTGGTAAATGTTGGGGATACCCCGTTGGATGGTTGCCAACAGGAAGGGGCCATCTTTAAATAAATTCGGAATAATAATGCGTTCAAGCGCCGTAGATTGACGGCAGGTTGAATTTTGACATTCCACCACTATGCATTATTGTCTTGATTTATTCGAAGGAATAAAAAAATAATTTTGTCCATCTTGACTTGGTCGCGCATCGCGATACCTCGTGTCGAAACGAAACATAAAAACTGTTGTTTGCGAAGCTACGTAGAATGCACGAATGTTCAGCATGGAGTGAGGCTAGGTATGCACGAGTCGTTTAAGAGTCTTGGTCACGAATCAGCGGCGGAGGCCGAGGCGTGCCCGCCCATCGCAATCAGATGACATCATGCTGCCGCCACATACTCCAATTCACTAAATGGACAACTCCTTGATGCAAGACTGTTACATTCAGGAGGTAATGGCATGTGTCTATGTATAAGCCATACAGACATACATAAACTCACGCCTTCCCATGGGGGGTAGGCAGAAATTACAGAACGCCACCTGCTACGATCCTTACATACTCCTTTTGCCTCGTTTATGTTCCTACATCTGGTCCTACACGCATGCCGATTGCGAGTACTACGCACCTGACCTTTCTGAAGAACATTACGAATAAGGTAGGTCACTATATGTCTTCCTAGGGCGTCCCCTCCCGGCGTTTCCACTAACATCTGCCTTGTAAATACCTTAGTTATTCGCCTTTATTTTGAGGATGAATGCATCCTCTGACATGAATATGACCAAACCATCTAAGCATACTCTTTTCAATTTTATAATATATAAGCCATAGGTGAAACCAATTAGCTTTTTATAAGAACAAGCATTACCAACATGTTGCATTGATGTAATTAGCTTTTTGATTCTCTAATTAATAAATTGACGTATTACCGGCGTGTGGTTCTCAAAAAGAGCGTGTGCACAAAGATGCGGGTCACGTTGGCTTAGCTTCGGTGTCGTCAGAGGCGCAGGTCGCAAAACGTCACAAAGCAGCCAGTGATTGATGGTTGCGGTGACACTTGTTACGTCAGCTGCCGGGGGTCGCGGGGTCAATGCCGTCACGATTACAATAACCGACGGGATGTAATAATAATCATCCAGCTGAGCGTGTTTATCGTCTAGGTATTCACTTTTGCGATAGGGTTGTGTCTACTTTGTTTGCAGACAGAAACTCAGTATCTTATCGATTTACAGCAATTAAAATGAGATTGTCAAGTTCTGGAAGGAACAGTGACAATCGTACAAATTAATTTTGTTAGCGTCAGCATGGCATAACTTTCGCCGAAAGAGACTGCGGCAATGTTGTTTAGTTTATTAAAATTCATAAAACAAGGAGGGTGGTCTCAGGTTATGTTACATTACGACCACCCAGCACGGTGGCTGTTCGACCCCATTCTGAAGGCAGGGTCGGTGCTATAAAACGACACGGTCGCTTTTACGACAAACATCTACAACACACATCCGCATATTGTAACATAATAACGATCTGGTAAAGGTCTACGATACGATGCGAACTCGAGTTATTCAAGTATTCTATTGACTGAATACAAACCTATTGAATTACATTAGGTACGATCCGGAGAAAGAAAACTATACGGTCTTACGATTTCATACAACGGCAACGAGCTGTTGTTATTTATACAGCCGAGCCGTCTCGACTTGTATACTGAGATAGAGTGAATAACGAAATGTTTAAGAATCCTTTCTGTGTTGTTATTTTGATAACGACAAGTCTCGTTATCAAGGCTTGCCCGTTCCATCATACACCCCATCCAACGCTTTCCACCATCGTCAAGATCGTCAAGAGCTGGCCCATTTAGCAGTAAAAGAAAACAGGAGGTGTAGAACACCAGGTTGGAACGAAGTTCCTTTCGCTTTATATTATGTAAGAGCTTTTGCCCGCGGCATCACCCGCGTGGATGTCGGAAATCTATACGTATATAAACCTTCCTCTTGAATCAGTATGCCTATTGATGAAAACCGCATTAAAATCCGTTCAGAAGTTTTTGAGATCATCGCGAACATACAGAGAAACAGACAGACGCGGCGGGGTACTGTTTTATTATAAATGTATACATTACAGAGCCATCTATATAAGTTTTTCGCTTCAAAAAACATCTAGATGGCTCTGTATATTAAAAAAAAACCGGTCAAGTGCGTGTCGCACCACGCACAATGAAGAGGTCCGTAGTTGGGACGAATTTATCCCAGGACCAAACTTAACATTGTGGTTGAAAAACATGTTCTCCCATATATTCCAACAACAAATGTCCATAGTTAAACGTAAAGAATCCAACCCACATTACACCTCATGTGGGTTGGATCCTTTTTGTTTAACTATGGACAAATGTAAGTTTGTACGCACAATATTGAGAGATTTACCATGTTGTTTTAAGACCATCGACTTCTTATAAGTTTTCCTGTAATCTATATTGAACTATTTCTTCTTTATTTTAATCTGTATTTTTTCAAAATTGTAGAAAGAAAATACGTTTATTTGCGATAAACATTAAACCCAGGATTTCAGAGATAAAGGGGGGAATGGTCAATTTTCGTCTATTTTATTAAATAACTTTAAAATGGTTTATTTTAAAATTATAAAAAAATACATTTGAGACTCTCACAGTAAGCACTTTCATTTGATATGTCACACGGTACAGTTTGCAATAGTTTTTTTTTAATTTTCTTATTTGCCCCCATATTCAAAATTTATTTATTTAATTAACACGTCCGTCTTTGGGTCACAGAAATACATATGTGTACCAAGTTTCAAGTTAATCGGTTCATTAGATTCCGAGCGAATTGGCTGTGACTGATGGACAGATAGACAGACACACGAGTGATCCTATAAGGGTTCCGCTTTTTCCTTTTGAGGTACGGAACCCTAAAAAACCGGCCAAGTGCGTGTTGGACTACGCACAATGAAGGGTTCCGTAGTTGGGATGAATTTATCCCAAGAACAAACTTAACATTGTAGTTGAAAACATGTTCTCACATACATTTCAACTGCAAATGTAAGTTTGTACGCACATTATTGAGAGATTTACCATGTTATTTTAAGACTATAGACTTCTTATAAGTTTTGCTGTAATCTATAGGTATAGAACTTTTCTGTATTTTTTTTAGGCTCAGTAGTTTCAGAGGGGTGGGGAGAGTAGGTCAATTTTCGTCTATTTTCTTAAATAACTTAAAAAAAAATTATATTAAAATTATAATAAAAAAAATTGAAACCCTCACAGTAAGCCCTTTCATTTGATATGTCACACTCACACGGTACAGTTTGCAAAACTTTTTTTTTTCTTATTTGCCCTACACAATTGACCCCATATTCAAAATTCATTTGTTTACGTTACACGTCCGTGTTTGGGTTACAGAAATTCATACGTGTAATAAAATAATTCGTACGTAATTTCAACTTAATCGGTCCATAAGATTCGGAGCAAATTGGCTGTGACAGACGGACAGACTATAAGGGTTCCGTTTTTTTCTTTTTGAGGTACGGAACCCTAAACACGGCACTTGAAACTGACTTTTTCGGGCATAACGCTTTTTACAAGCTTTTATTTAGTTTTACCTGTCCCGATGTTTGTCTGTAATCGAATCTAGCAAGTTAAATTTGACCCACTTTCCGGTTTCCGATTGAGTTGAAATTTTACATGCATATGTAAATTGGATGACAATGTAATATTATTATGCTAATCATAACATAGAGCTAATCTGATGATGGAGCCGTAAGTTGGCCAGGGGAACTCGGTAATAAAACGACGCAACCCTATCGAGTTTGGGCTCGTTTGATTCGTCTTGACAAGGACTCTGGTATCCAGACGATATCCAGACTAATAAAAGCTTGATTTAAAAAAAAACACATTTTTTAAATAATACACTTGTTCTTTACGCGAAGATTTCTACCAGTTCACTTACCGCAAGCCGCGTTAAAAAACCTCGTTCAATAAAAGAAAAGAGAGTCCATGTTCCCACGGATATAGCCTTGGATATAAACTGTGCTCAATTACATTTGACTGTACCTACCGGCAAATGTTAGCAGACATGTCATGTCAACAGACGAAGCAAACTAAGTTGAAGGTTTCCAGCTTGAAGTAAACACATTGTATGTAACTTGCTTGTTTGTCTCTGTATCGATGATCATTATTGATGACATGATACTGTTCAACTGACCATCATTATGTAGAGGTATTCTTGCCTTATCATTAAATATCAACCCTAACGCAAAAGCAATAAAAGGTGTTTAGAAAAACACTCTTATGATGGCTCTTCTCTTTCGGTCTATTGAAAAAAGCAGACGACGTTAACGCTGTTGTGAATACTACGCATCGCAAGTTATTAAAACATTTGCATGATATTAATATGGGACTTTCATGGGAATGTTATGGTTTAGTGACGTAATTGCCGTATTAAAGACATTATATCTAATCGTTATAGGCAATATCGTGAGTTTACGATGATTAATAAAGAAGGTAGACTGTAAAACTCTCGTTCATCAGGTATGGAGCAGTAAAATATGTTAATATAAACAGTTTACTAAGAACATAAAGTTGACAAAGTAACCGCAACGGGTGGTAGCGGTGCACGCAACCGACCGCAAGGAACACAGAACATTTTGCATTTAGCGGTCTACAACGGACTCCCCTAATATCGCTTGCTATACATGAATGTACTACGAGCTTTTGAGGTAACCGAGATTTCTGCCTGTACGGCTCCCACATTGCAGAATGTAATAATACGCTACACGTTGCAGTATATTGGGAGTTTTGGTAACACTAAAGCCGATTTAGTACGGTGCAAGCGTCCTCTCAAGTTCTCTATAAATATTTCAGGTATATGTGTACTTGAGTGTAGGACTGGCATGACACTCGGGTACGCAAATCGTGCAATGTTTTAGTGCTATCACGGCGCAGTTCGTTTGGTTATGGGACGCCGGTCCGGTTTACTGCCTCGTTACCGGCGATACAACGTTTTACAGCCCGATTAAACCGCTCACCCAACCTACGGTCCCTGTAATTGGGGTAAATCTTTTTATTGAAGTCTCTACAGCTAACAATTCTATTGCCGTACCGTATTGTATAAGCAAATAGATTTAAATAAGTATACAACAAGGCTGTAAATCGATTTTAAAAACAATTTTACATTCTCATTATAAATAATGTATGTGGTTCGTTCATCATCCTGACGTATGATAGATTACCTACAAAATTTAAACATGTTTAAAATTCGCGTAATGCAAAACTGAAATAACACAAAGGCTTTATCTGCTCTGTGAGTCGTATAAATTATTAAAATGCAACAAAACGAGTGGGCGACCACATTTTGTTCACAACCGGCCTCGCGGCGCATTATCGAAATCGGACCGCAATAATTACATTCGAGCCGAATGCGGCCACTCCATCCATCTGTCCAACCGACTAAATAAAATATACGTCCGCGATAAAATTTTATCAATGAAAATATATTATTCATTCTCTGGAATAGCGAACATTTTAATGAAACTTAGTATTCAAATAAAACCATTTCAATCAGCGCAGAATTTAATTTTTAAAATATTGAGACAGATATTACGTACACGCTTTGAATTTTATAAGGTAAATGTTAAAACTAAAGTATCACTATGAAAATACAGGGGATTGACCAATATGAATTTTCATATCACAGAAGTTTTATGAAAATTTAACAAACAGCTCATGCATTTCAAAGCAACAAAGTTACTGCATCTGTTAAATTCGTTACTGTTATGTTTTAGTAAAAAAAAGGCAGGTATCAAATAATAACCCGTCAGCGAATTCACACAAAAATTTGTCCGAATGCATAAACGAGAGAAAGTAGAAACGGTAAAGCAGAGACTGTGTAACAAAAGCAAACAGAAGGCAACGTGAATTTTGGCGTTGGGTTAGGTGGGCGGCACCGACCGGATTATGTAGCACCCTCGGCTTATTCAATTAAAAAGGAAACGTACTCAAGCGCGCATTCTGACTACTCGTAATTCTGATACAGAAGATCCTATTTGAGAAATGAGATTCGTTTTAGCCCCGTCACTAGTCAGGTTCAATCTATAGGCAGAGTTAAACTGTTTAGCTGTTATAATCAACGTCTCCGACGAATCTTCAGTTCAGTGTTTTAAATGCGAACCAAAGTAGAAAAGTAATTTGTAGTAACTCGCAATAATCATATCTCAGTCATATAGAATCTATTTTCATATTAATTTATTGTTTTTAGCATTTTGTCATCATCATTTCTCATAATGGTCACTTTTCATGATGTTGCCAAATTAATACTGTAAGTAATAAAAACTATTTTCAAGTGAAAAATAACAGGTTGCCGCGAATAGTCGCTATTATTCGGTATTCGGCATTATTCGACATTTTTTTGCTATTCGTCGAATACCGAATAATAAAGTCTATTATTCGACATTCGGCGAATAGTTGTCTAAAATAAACTTTTAATGAGAAAAACAACTATGTATAGGCTTCAAAATAATCACTTTATTTTTTCTTAAAAAACAAAACACACTTAGTTTAGTATCAATTATTATCATTATTATTAAATGTCATACAAGAATCAGTCATATTAAAGTTAGGCTTTTTAATTAATATTGAAAATCCAAAAGGGACAGATTGTGGTGCAAAAAAAAAACAGTTTTTCTGCACGATTCATACACCAAACCTGCCTCAGAAAATAGTTTTTCTGAATAAACAGAGCTTGCTGGTGTGATTAAAAATCGTTTCTTAAAATGGGGAATTCATTTTTACAAGCCTACCATTCATATGGGTTTATATTTCTGTCAGCCTGTAATGGGTTATTTCTTCAGCTTTCCTAATTTCATTTTCTTTTCTCATCACCTTAGAAAAAAAATTGATTACAGTAGGTAAAAAATAAATGATTCTACAAGCGTGATAGGTACATTCGATAACAAATAAACTATTTTTATATTCCTATGTTAATGTCCAATAATAATAGCGAATTATTCGACTATTCGCCATAGGGAATGGCGATTAATCGGTATTCGACTATTCGCTATTACAACTATTCGCGGCAACTCTAAAAAATAACTTTAATTTCGGAAGTCGGTGTCGTTGGATCTGTATTTTACTTTTCGGCCACCGACTTCCCAAATTAAGGTAAGTTTTCACTTTGTGGGGTTTTTTTGGAAGTCGGATGATTTTTTTGGAAAAAGTTTTTATTTTTCATTTTTTAGAGGGTCAGTTTGTAATTTATCTAAGTAACAATATCCTAATGTCAACTGCTCGTCACCTTTTACAAAATATTTCTTTTCCCGATGCAGGGACGTTAATTGTTGAGGATTTCTCGTGGTAAGTGCCAGAAGAACTCCATATCACCATGTGCATTGTGACGAGCATAAATTACTTAACAACCATTATTAAAATAGGTACCTAATCGAATCGCAACCCTTGAAATACTTATTATTGTGTAGTTCCGGTGGCCATCTGTGATCTTCATCATCAGTTCCGTTTCATCAAATAGTGCTTTCCAAGAACAAATTCACGAGTTAATATAAAAAATACCCAAATCGGTACAGGTGTGCCTATAATATCTGAAGAGTTCCGTCGATTTCTATAGGATCCCATCATCAGATCCTGACCTGATGACAATGAGACCAAACCAGAAAGTATACCCTTTCAAACAAAAAAAGAATTTTCCAAATCGGTCCAGCCGTCTTCAAGTAGTCGGGGAACATACATAAAAATTTATAAAAGATTCCGACGAACTGAGAACCTCCTCCTGTTTTTGAAGTCGGTTAAAAATAACAAGGTGAAACACATAATACATTAAAAAAAAACAGTTTCATAATATCAGTAGTGTAGTATGTATGTACTAAGCGTCACTAAGCAGATTAATTCAAGAAAGTAAACAAGCATGGTGGCAAGCATATTAGCGGACATGAAACCACGTTATCATGGGAGCAAACAAGAAAACCAGAAAGCAAGAATTAGAAAAAGCAAAGTAAATAATCTTCAAATAAGTAAGCAAACATGCAACCAAGAAAACAAATATGCAAAAACAAGCAAGCGTGCAAAAAGAAACAACAAACATACAGAAAAGCAAGCGACCTTTAAAAAGAAGCGCCTGTGTAAGACACAAGCATGCAAATCGGCAAGCGAACAAAAAGTGAGCAAGGCAGTGTTTTTGAGTGTTCCACCAGAATAGCCCCCGTCATCCTTTTATTTCTTGGCAAACAATAAAAAAAATGGGATATGTGGTAAGTCTAGCCTAGTGTTATCCTATGAGTAGGCAGTTAAAGGCTTATTCACTATGTGCGGCAAAACCCCAAAAAATCAACCCTCACACAGACAGATAATAAAGAAGTACAATACCATTTTTAAATTCAGTGCATGCTACAGTCGCTAATACAGCGGAGTGACAAACAGAAATTTTATGCGGAGTCTGAAAAAGATATTTTCTTTTTCATAGCTAATGTGATAGAACACTAGTTGAATATAAAAGTCATTTACTACGCATGCCTCGAGAAATGTTCATGTGAAAATTTCGAGTAAAATGTATTTGCTTTGTTTTTACATGCGAACGCACGTCGCGTCGCCTGTCGGCTGATTACGCTCCGCGCTGTTACCGTCATTCATTTGAGTCTGTACACCGCCCCACTCAATCTCGTTTATTATGAACGTGCAACGGGCGAGCAACCCTGCCTCTAGCTTTTTACATTTGAATATTTTGCTTCATGCATTACTTTTACATTGTTACGAAAGAGTCTTTCCCCGGGATGATAGTGCACATGAGTTGCAGCGTTCATTTACGTGAGGAATATTTTTAATTGACATTAATATCCGTTTTATTTTTCAAAGATGCTCTGTACCGTATAATCAAGCAAAGTTTGTAAAGGAAGCTTGGACTGAATTAAGTTTAAACAAGAACTTATGTTAACACTGCAGTAACAACTGCTACAAGACAAAAGCCTGTACATACGGCTACATGTCAAGCTAGACATTTCCAGTATAAGCTGACCTCGCATTGTGTATGATATCCTTACAATGAGAGGTTAGCTTATACTGGAAATGTATAGCTTGATATCTACATATCAGACATACACACACGGCTACCCGTGAGTACAAGTTTCAGTACAGTGTAGATTGTTCGTTAGATTTACACAAATCTGTTTGATGATATAATAACCCTCACAATAGCTGGAAATTACAGGGGTCCGTTGCATAACAATAGAAGAAATACGTCTTTCAGGGATTCCAAAACATTGTAGCTGTTTCAGTAGATAAAGATATGGCAAAATGCATTCATATAAAAATAAAAAAAAAACATTGTATTTAAGACAATTTCATTCAATCTCGTAGGTAGCTAATCTATAGAAAACTAAATTAGTAAGCTGGACTTGTATCTCTACGCTATTAAATCATTAAACACACAATCTCATCATTAATAGCTCCAATGTCCTACGTTTGACAAATGATCATCATCAATACTATTAATGAAGACAAATTAGTGCGAACACGATTAACATTTCGATAATACTACATGTTATGTGGCAGCGAAACTGGGTACTTTGGCCGACAATGAACATACAAAATTGTAAAATGAGTGAACATTTTTATAAAGCATTTCTTTATTCGAATCATGGGAGCGGCACATTTCTCCTGAGCATTCACAATGACGGTAAAGTTGCATAAATAAATAACTCGAATTAGAACCCTTCACGTAGCGCGCAAACGTTGAATGCTCGCGACTCACGGTGAATAATTTCTTACCCGCTTTTGTGTTCAACGTCTCAGTAAATACCTGACATTTAACTGACAATTGATGAATTTTATAGGGAAATGTTTTTGGAGGAAATATTCGGTAATTCTCCTTGTTACCAAACCAACATAGATTATGGAATAGTAATAAACAAAAACTGTTTTCCCAAGAAAAATATCTATTGACTTCCCACGCAAGTTGTAAGTATCGGCTGGATAATAAAACCACCCATTAAAATTTATGTTCGATTGTAACTTTTTGATAACAATACACGACAAGCAATCGGACCAGAACTCTTTTAATTGATAACAAAATTCTAAAAAACGCTCTGAACGTTATCGCTAGTTTTTAGCTAACCTCCCCAAACAATTGGAACAGCTGATCCTTTGAAGACGAACCACAACAAAAAGAAATCGCAATCGTTGTGATTTCAAAATTCCCCATTAAAACATTTGACAATAAGGCCGGGGTGGCAGCGGGGACTAGGGAGCCATGGGTTGTTGCTACAATTGATAGGAGCGGCGAGTTTCGGGTTCCCCTCGTTTCGGGCGATACACAGCACTCGGTACATTCATTACAAAAAGCGTCACATCGCAGAACGGGCCCCGGTTTAATAATTCCACTCATTTGAGTTCCCCCGGGCGACTCAGCGAGACAATGCGCGCCCGGCTAACGGTATCAATCAACATCAAACAACCCCGCTACGCTCTATCTATACACAGCTTTAGGCTTTAGGGTTGTACGATTTGAGCATATATATATTAGTTTATTGAGATTATGCAAACGTAAAATCCCACGCAATGTTAAGTTTCTTGGGCTTTGAACTTGTATTTAGTTCATAACAATCAAGTGTTACGTAACCTCTGTGTTGAACTAGAACTATTATTGGATCTCACAGGATAGGAAGCAATGGATCTAGTTTGTTTCTTTTATTTGTAACCTAAATTAAATAGACACGTAGCAAGAACACTCAAATGATAGTTATATGAACTATCATCACACACTAGTGGCTTCATAAAGAATAAGCACCTACTAAGGCTTAGCAAATTCAGCACATAATATAGACGTAGCCAACATTTAGTTTAAAAGCTGCTTTAATATAAAGCTGGATTATGAATACACTTTCAGCATAAAATATGCAGGCCCTAATGCGCTTTGAAGTCTGTAGTAAACGATTCTTTTTATCACACAGTCGTTATGCATGCACAAGCCGACGTCGATAAGCAAACGCCCGCGGGATATGTGCTCATCTCAATCCTCGCAAACACATTAGTAGTAGGGCACATTTGCTCATGACGCATTCTCATCAAATAACCGAATCATACGTTTCAAAACAAACAGCGCACCCACGCAAATCCATGCTCATAGACGTAAAAATAAAACTAAAATCAGATTGTAAACACGAAATTAATCATCACGTTTCTCTATAAATAACAAATTCTGACAAGAGAACTTTTATTTCCTCCATCTACATTGTTATGTCAAGAGAAATTGCTTTCATTTTTCAGTCGGATACAAAGTATGTAAATACACCCACAACGCGTACACGACGAACACTTGTAGGTTTTTCAGTGTGGCGACGCGATTCAGCAAACAAGCTTATTGTCAAGTGTCGTGCGCCGGACGGCGTACTAACTCTGAATATGGCTCGTCCACAAATAGAGGCCGAGTTGTCCGAAGCTCGCTCGTTTTCGTGGGCCACATGTGCGCTAATGAAGACACGACGTTTATGATTATGTTTATTCACGTCCGCTCGGTTTCTGATGTAGGATGATGCTATACGTAACGAACAGACCGAGCTCATTTATCAATTCAATCAACAAATGAGCGAACTGACGACGTCATTAGAGAGAAATTACAGAATGTAATTACAGAATGTTATTATGACAATTGCTGACAAAACTAGGATACAATATTCATCCCTATTGTTTTTCGGAAAGATTTTAACGTTAAAATGATGAAAGGCAGGATTACTCGCATGTACAGTGAAAATAAATGAATGTACTCGACGAGACGTAAGAGAGTACAAGAAGCTGCATTAGGTGCGGCAACCGACGGCGACGTTGTATTTTGTTCTTTGCGTGACCGCTGCCTACATTATTCAGCCATTAGTGTACGTCTGTACGACACACGACACACCAGTCCTACGTCAAACAGGCCTACGTCATGACTATTTACGTATATTTAAATATATATTAAACGTCACTGATTTATTTTACCTAGGAGGATAGAGACTTAGTTCTGAAGTGTATTTGTCTAATTCACATGAATGTATTTCAGCGTTTACGTATGAATCACTACGCGGATATAAGCCGTCATATTTACTAGCAGTGCGTAATTTTTAATAAGTGTCGGTACATGTTTCTCTAGAGACTACCTACTTGGTTGGGTGAACGGTTTGCGGGTGATGGCTTTTTAATACCCTGCCTTCTTGATTCATCGGGCGGCAGACACCGTTGATTGATTGTGGGGAGAATTCTAGCCACGGGCTAATATGCCTTCGCTTGTAACAATTATGATTCATTCTTGATCGATAATTGACTGTTTATTAATTACTTACCGAATCTGGATCATGTGCGTTTGGCGTGGATGGCTGCGCTGGCCTAGGTGGTGGCGGGTAACCCTGCAAACAAAATGAGATATTTTTATTGTAAAAATCCATCACTTTTTTTTCTTTCAAAGAAACTACCTAGTGCTATTAACATCAGAGTAATTTAATCGGGGAAATGAGTTAATTAAATAATCCTATAGATACGTAAGAACCTACATTGTACCGTTCAAATAACTTCTACCATAACTAAACAGGCAATTCAAGTTACAATGTAACTTCAATTGCCTGCCTTGCTCGCCGATATGATCGTACGTGGTTCGTAAGTTCGAATTAACAACATTCTATAGTGCGGACATTATCAGTGTTGACGATAATAGCACCATAGTGCAATAAGAGAGGCATTTAAAATGTTACCCAGACTTGTCTAACTATAGGAGCATGTGTATGAAAGACTGCGGTCAACAATATCGGTCTTATGACTAGATCGCCGCTCGGTTGGCTCCGGTCATGACACGGGACTTCTAATTGAAACCAACTCCGACTGGCGCCCGGCTAAACCATTCCGATGCAATCCACTGGCAGCACAGCTATAACTACTCCAAAATGATAACACAAACAAAAACATATTTGTAGCAAGCAACACGAAGTGTTTAACTCAAAGTCGGCGGCGATTCGAATTAAATCGCAATTTCAAACGGGCGACGATGACAAAAAGTTCACAAGCTTAAAGTTAGTTTTGTGCGGCACTGTAAGCCGAAGGCCAGACTTTCGTACTGAAACTACGTCCCAAATTCAGTACTAAAAACAATTAGTATAAAAATTAAATCACAAAATACTAGCGGTGGAATGGAAGCAGAATGGACTGCCACATAACGGACTTTTTTGAAGTTGAATCACATCAGCAGTGCTTACATCGTCATCAAACGAAAAGAATAGTGGGCAAAAATACTTTACGTCATGAGTTGAACGTTCACATCAAGCTGAACCACATTCGGTATTCTAAAGTTAAACCAAAGTTACCCGAAATGGAATATTTGGTTTACTTTACAACTTTTGCTGAAAGTTAAAAATAGTGTGGTAATAATTTTACGGCATAATATTACGAGTTCAAATACGAATACTACGGCATAGAAAGTAAGGGTAAACTTCTCCGAAATAGCAAATAAACATCTAATACAACATTTTGTGCTCGCGAATATCGCAAAACTCCGCAATTTGGTACGTTCAAACTTTATCTCGCAAAACATACTAATTGTTTTAACTCGTTGACATGACAAATGGGAATTTTATGTAACGGCTGGCTGCAGTTACTTTACGTTAATCATTTTTAGGCTGTAAATAAAACTGGATTTCATAATTACGCGGATGGTTATGGATCTGTCTAGTTTTTGGCAGAGACAAACCATTTGTTATTGTTAAGCAGGTCATACAATAGACCTAATTTGAGCGTATTTTCAATGAGTTTGTTATTGGAAATAGCAAGCGCTAAATCGTTTCAGGTACCACACGTACCAGGTGGTTCTGTAAAGGAGTTTTACGAAAAGCTCTAATTCTGAGGGTTCAGTACCCGAAGAATGCCAAACGGTACCCTATTACTAAGCCTTCGCTGTCCGTCCATCTGTCTGTCAGCGGGCTTGTATTTCATGAACCGTAATAGGTAGACAGTTGAAATTTTCACAGATTGTGTATTTCTACTTTATAAAAACAACTAATAAAAAATAAAATAAGTTAAAGTTAAAGGGGGTCCCCATATAAGAAACGTAGAAAATATTGTACTGTGTTGTGGTACGGAAACATTCGTGTGCGAGTCTGACTCGCACGTGGCCAACTTTTCTATACCTTCTACCTTGGTTTAGATTGTGTGTGGAATGCAATAGAAGAACAAGTATATTTGGCCTACTCGGAAATAAACAATTTTTAGTAAATTAAATTAGGTAGGTAATTGAAAAGCCGATGGTACTTGTGGTAACACAAAATTAATAAGCTCAATATCAATTTGCGATACATATTAAACTGGATCCACCAATTAAATTCCGAGCAGTTGACTTAGAGAAACGTCCGAAAAGAGGATTAATCCGTTTAATATTTCCGGCATTAACTCCGGGAGTAGCTGCTCAAAATTAGTGAGGAAAATGCACGCCGACTGTAACAGTGGTAAGGTAAGTCTGTTCCAAACTTATAATGAATTGCGAACAAGTTTGTGAAACGGCCACGACATGATCTCTTTATCAGCCTTGTGGACACACGGTACGAAATAGGGATATACGGTGTAAGCTCATTACAAATATGTACTAAACAATCATGCAAATTAGCTGTAGATAAATTCCTAAAATCATTAGACTACAATAATACCGAAGACCTTCTGAAAGTAGGCACATAAATAAATAACATAAATAACTACAAAAAATCACGTAAATAGTTACACACACACAGAAACCCGTACTCACCTGCTCACAACAACCGCACTCATACAAATACATCAGTATATGTCAAGCACAAACGTAATAACAAAACACAACAACCACCACAGTTCGTTGAATCTTTTAAAAAGAATCAAAGGCAGTGCACCGATTTCAATTAAACCATTTGCAGGATCTTTTGAATAAATGTTTGTACATCGCACTATTCACACCTCGAGTGAGGACTTGTAAGTATTGTGCTGTTCTGAGGACGAGGAACACTAACCGCTCGTGATACAGTTTTTACTAGTACGAGAGGTTAGGGCTAATCAGTCTAATGATAGCCGAGGCCTACAATACATCTCATACCTATATGTTGACTTTGTTATAAAGTGCCCATAAGATGTACCTAATACCGATCTCATCTAATTAATATCAAATATTGTAGATTTTAATTGTAATTCTTGTATGGCTGTCACTTGATTATGCAATAAATATTATTATTATTATTATTATTATTATTAAACAAAGTTGATGATTTTATCATTATTCATTGATATTTAAAACCAAGAAAAAAAAAATCATTTTATCGAGGACCAGTTCCGGTGGACGGGCAAATAATTTCGTTAAACTGTGAGTTCAAAGATTCATTCAAAAAGATACTTAGCTAACATTACTTGGAAAAATAAAACATCATTTTAGTGTTAAAATAGTTGGTGAGAGCATATTGTCACAGATGATGGGTACTCGTACACCCGGTGGCAGTTCTCGAGTGTCGCCTTGTCGAGTCGTCTACGAGTACGTACCTCACCTGCGAGTACATGCTCTCAATAAATCGGGCCATCTCTAGATGCAGCCTTCACAGCTCACACTTAGGGCTGTCCCTGCAACACCTTCAGTAAAACTATCATAATAATGGAGCAGAAGTAGACGAGTCACACAATAGACAAGACAAATGTCAGTTTCTCTTCTCTTTACAATTGAATTGCATTATTTTGCGGAGATTGCAAAAGGGGGGAGCGAGCGGCATAATTTATCCAAGTCGGCAATTCCCGACAGCCCTGCCACCGTGACTCCGCTCCGCCACAGGAGAGAGAATGTACGCTCCACCGTCAGCGCTTTAGAGGTTTCCAACGGCGAGCGGGGCTGCCACACTAAAGTTAGGAGAATCCGGAGCATTTTGCAGTTTGTTATTATGAGAGCGGAGTGCTGCCAGCGATAAGTTGCTCTTTATGTACAGGGAAAAACAAGGACACAGCGTAAAGTCGCTTCTTAGTTGATGTTGTAGTTGCGATAGTTGCGAGAATAAGTTGACTACTGCAAAACATGGACTTTGAAGCGTAGTTTTATTGCGAAGGTGTATAACGGATTAAAAAGAAAATTACTGGCAGTATCTTCTTATCATCGTGATGGAGGTTCCAGTGATGGAGACATTGAGAATATTCATAGTCGTAAATTGTTCTGATAATTCAACAATTGTATGCATGAACTAGAGATTCCTAAAAAGAAAACCTCCCGGAGGCGCACTTCAGAATAGGCAAGCAATTAATCGCACGGCCTTTGACAAATATATTTCCTTGACAATAAAATATACTGAGTTTTTACTGGCGAAGGCGAATGTCCGGACTAGAGAACGGGTAGAACTGTCTCGTGCAACTGGCGCGCCTACTGTGGGGGAATATTAAACGGACCGTACCCCGCTAGCCATGCCATTATTATTATCTTGCCATTCTGTCCCAGTTCCGGGATCCAATATCCAGTATGCTACGCTATCAACCGATGTGATTGCAAAGCAAATGTTGTGTATCATTACTATTCGACTATCGAAAGGTTAACGATATTGGGCCTTTCTAAAATAAGCATGAAGAGAATTAAGGGTCGACGTGTATTACAAAGTATCGCAAGGTGATATTTGTACAGCTCTAGTGTAGTATCGCAAGGTGATGTTTGTACAGCTCTAGAGTAGTATCGCAAAGTGTATTATATTTGTACAGCTCTAGCGTATTTAATGTTGCTTTAATACGAAAGTCCAGTAAAATATAATTAGTGATTCCTCATTACCGCGCGGCTGGCGTGGCCCCTCTGGACGTTCGTGCGTCTGCTGGCTTATGGTTATTAATAACGCTGGCCGACCGCCCCGCCCCGCGCGCGGCCCCCTCTGGCCCCCACGCTCGCCCGCGCTGCCGCTGCCGCACGTCTGACATTTTAATTCCGGAGCCGCGGGTATGAGTCCACTGCATAATTTTTCTATCGACAATTTTGTCGACATTCTAAAGGTACTTCTCTATTTATACTAGATGCCAATGAAGCATAAAATTATATTGTACCACATGCAAGCCTCGGAAGTTTATCGAGAAACATAGGAATAGGCCGGTTAGGTACTGCTTTTATCTATAAAATGTGAGTGGTTTACTTCAGCGTTTATAGAAAGGTCTATTACTGTTATTTCGATCTAAAATACATCCAATTCATGAACATCACTCGTTTAAAATAACGTAAATAACTTATTTTCTCCATATCGACATCGATGAGACAAACTGTTAGACGATAACCGTCAATTTGTTTCGAGTTTGAATTATATAAACGGCTATGCTGCGTTCGCTAGTAATATTCCGTGTAGTCGGAGGCACGCGTACAATAATATCGAGTGAGTCAGTGAACATCACTAGCCACGAATGCTACAATGGCGGTCGGGCGAGCGCAGGTCGAGCGCAACATGGCTGCCTGGTAGGCGGTTCGAGTGAAAGGGACGGAGCAAGCATCGACTGTTGCCCTCCCTATCGCACTCGCACGCAATGCTCGCATCGATCTCCACTCTCTGTGCTCGCCCCCAGCACCAGAAAGGCGGAACTAACAAAATTACAAAGCGCTTTCGAGCCGCTAATCATAAAATAAGATACGACGTTTCATTTCGACCTTACGACTCTCGAGCGATCACGATGCTGAAATGGCCCTTGACTCTTAAAATTCTCTACTGACATCGTAGAGTATTACCAAGCGTAGCTCGCCGAGAATTTAGTTAAGCCTCCGCACAGTACAGATAGATTTATGTTGTTTGTTCGAATACAGCAACTATAGTTCAATGCGGGAAGGTGAAGTATTTACAAGCATTTATTTATCTATAGCAACAAGTATAGAGGAAATTCAGGTTCTATTATGAGATAAAGAAAAGATTCTGTCCTGTCTTAATTTTTAATTACAGCGTTACTTTTGAATGAACATTGTCTTTTAGAGTCGGCTAGGTAAGGAGGCTAGGGAAGGTATAAAAGGTATAAAGCTCTACATCTCTTCGGAGCCGGCGCCGATGCCGGCTGGGTTTATGTTAGCATAAATTGTAGCCGTAGCCTGGCGGCGTTTAGTTCCAGAGTTGTATAAAATCGACACAAGCCGCGCTCTCCCACTGCTCGGAGTTTCTGCTCCGTCGATTACATGATATCTTGAGTGACGTTTAATTTTTGCATAACGCGCTTTTTTCTTTTCAAGATAAGATTTCTGAGATGAATGCTTCACCTTCTAAATGTTTTATCTTCTGGTGATGATTATTAACCGACTTCAAAAAGGAGGAGGTTCTCAATTCGTCTGTAGGATGTTTATTTTTTTGTATGTTTGTTACGCGATTACTCAAAGACGGATGAACCGATTTGGAAAGTTCTTTTTTTGTTTGAAAGGGTTTGAAAATTTATATGGGACCACCTAGAAAATTTTCCACCCCTTTTGGTGGAAAATTTTCTAGGTGGTCCCATATAAATTTTATTAACTTACTTGGGTAGTTTTTGAGTTAGCTTCAATAATGCGTATTTTTCCCACTTAGTTTATGTGGATGATGTTTTAATACCTTCCTATCACTGTTATTTACATAACAGGTAGGTAGTGGTATTCGAATTTGTGTGGGGTAGGTACCACAACTAAAAAGTAAAAAATAACTGGCAAAAACCGAAAATACAAAACCAAAGACACCGACTACCGAAATTAAAGTTATTTTTCACTTTATAGTGTTTTGTTTTGTTAAAAAGTTTTTTATTTTGGTTGTGCAAGTTATGTGGAAGGACTGCTTAAGTAAGACAGTATTTATTTTAAAGGTCTTCTTTACAATTTGTCTTCTGTCTTCTGCTTATGTAGTAAGCATAATAGCTTATATAGTACACTCAATCCGGCCATCGAAAAACATTAGATAAACTTTTATCATCAATAAAAATAGTGGAGGAATGAGTAAGCGTGAGGAATGCAAAACGAAATGTTTCATAGAGACAGAGAAACTTGCGACTTGTTTAGAGCGTTTCGTTCGCATGCAAAGCTGCCAACATGTGCTACATCTCCATTATATCGTGAAGCCGTCGCTAGGCCGGCCACGTGCGAACCATACACGGGCGAGGCGGCGAGTAAGGACATAGAAATATGTAAATCGCACGGCGAGCCAAAACCGTTGGCTCACGTTGACGATGAATGCTGATCGCTGCACTATGACTAACCGATCATCCATGGCGCTGCTCTACGAGTCACGACAGATAGGATACCAATTATTACACACTCATATAAGGCATGTTTCCTTTTTTCGTCGATTATCCTATCATTTTATGGGTGGGTAATAGCTTGGTTCTTGGTTTCTGCGATGTTTGGATCATGTCAATATATGCAATCATATTGAGAATGTGAAGATCATTTAAAAGGAACTGAATAAAAAGAAAACTTTACTACCATTCCTGACAACTGTAGACAAAGTGAAAATGGCTCAAAGGCACACTTCAACCATATCGGAGAATTAGATTATAATGCCTTTTGGAGTTCAACATAACCTAACAAACTTTTCAAACATATGATCCAAGTAAGAAGTTTTCATTGTAACACCAACCTCTTGGAAAATGGTACTTACTTATTTAGTTGTGTTCATTTTATTGTTCGCTCGGCACTGTAAACGTGCAATTCCCTGATCGAACTTATCGACTTCTATAAGTCGCTCAAGTTCTAGTTGAGCTTGAGACAACTCTTGGGACTAGTTTTTAGGCCGGGGTCGAATGTCCACAAGGGCGATGTAAAACTTAATACCTTAAGGGGGAAGCTCCAGGTAGCCCACGTAATTCAAGTTTTTTTACGTTTTTTGCAATTTGCAAGTCAGTAAGTATTAGGTGGTATGTTGCTTAAAGTTTTCATGAAATAGTCATTCATTAGGATTATATGAATTTCAGAGAGTTGCATTGGTGATTTTAATGATTATAATTATATAAATACAAATTTGTTACGATCGCGAATCATATTCAGATCAACATACAACCTGATACTGACCTGAAAATAGCAAAAATGTAAGAAAATTTGAATTTCACTGGCTTCCTGGAGCTTTTGCCTTAACTAACTAAAATATTATAAATGCGAAAATTTGTTTGTTTCTTTGTTACCTTTTCACGCCTAAACCACTGAACCGATCATTCTGAAATTTTGCATATATGTACGTTGTCAGGTGTACAGAAACGGACATAGGATTCCTTCCATTCCAAAAAAAAGTAGGTACTGTTCCCGATGAAAACAACAATAACTTTCTTATGATATGCCTTTCAGATCATGATTTAATTATATTATTATAGAAACCAGTAGTGTGTTAACGAGTTTTTATTATTATTATTAAAGTACTACATACACCGTACCGTAGTACATTTTGTGAGTCTAGTGTCGACAGACCGATTTTTCATCTTCCTAACTATCCTAATATATTATAAATGCAAACATTTTGTTAAAATCAAGATAAGTAAAACCAAGGTAAGCAAAGATATTACTCGAGGGCGAATACAGAATATTATTGTTAATGTTGACAAGAAAAACAAACCTATTTTCACAACGACGGTTATAATACGTAAAATAAAAGAGTGAAAAGAATAGCGAAACAGGAAAACAAACATAACGAAAGTAAAAGCCGTCCATTAGGTGGGGTATGGTATGACCATAGACGGTTTATTGAAATAGTTATGGTTGAGGATGGTAATTTTAAAAAATTGCTAACAACGAGAGTTTTCGTACATTCGGCAGCAGTTTAATGTGTAACGATAACAGTAAAATTCATAGCCAAAGTTCCATCCACCGAGTACCCGGGATTACTATATACTTTCCATATAGAGTGGGTTCAATTTCGTTACTAGCTATACAGATTCGAATCTATGCGCGTGTGCTGACACAAGACACTACACAACTACACTTGTAAGAAGACATTACAAATGAAAAAATATATTTATTTATATAGTAACTGCTTCTACACATACCATAACAATGTATTTTTTTTAGCTGTACCGGGTACGCAGCACAACACATTTTCTTCCATATTTAGTAAATAAAAGAAAAAGAAGGGAGTGACTGATAGCGTGACGGTTGACAGGGAGAATAGAAGAAAACGTGTTGCGCCGACCTCTAATAATATGGGATGAGGGCAGAAAGACGATGATGATTTAGTAAATAATACTTCAGTTTTTCCCAGGATTATATAACAATAATAAAGTTTATTCATCAAAAAGTAACAACACAATTGACATTTTCGGTGAGCCACAAACGATTTATCGATAACATTGTTTCTATATTAACGAGATACAGAAGATGACTAATTCTAATTAAATTCCAATATTATGCTCAGTAAGATAAGAACAGTAAATATACAAAATATGATTAACAAACTGAAATCTAAACACTTCTTGGTATTGACAGAATGATTTTATATAAGCAATACCAATAAGTTACAAGATAAATTCGCGTGGTTATTTTCGATTGGCAACTAACAGTTTATCATGTTTTCGGGTAGATATCTCGCGAGTCACACACTACGTAGTCTAGCAGTGGAGTTTCGGCCAAAATTATCAAAAATTCCGTCGGCGACGACGTTCTCCGCGATATCGGCGCGATAAACAAAATGCAAACATGACGCCGACTCGTCGAACCAACATGTTTAGATACTTATTAAAGTTTCGGTTAAGGCGCGGTAAGACACATCTTCAAGGTAAGGTAGTAAATAGTAAATGTAGATAAATACGGTTGAAAATGGCGAAGCGTTTAATTTTAGTTGAATCTCGTGTCCGCCAATGGTGCCGTTTCTGTTGTGCATAAACTAAACTTAATTTAGGCTATTGCCAACTTTTTCTCTATAATAAATTAAGAAAGAGACGGACGTAAATTAGAGCTGTCAAATTTAGTAGAACTAATTTTCTATACAAATTTAGACGACACGTAAAAACATGCCGACTAAAAACACGGTGAAGCGCAAGGCGTTAACTAGTTTGAGATCTCTAACTTAGTTCATAGCTATAGCCGTACTTTTCTCGCGCTTCCTGCTAGTAGCAATTCTCTAATTTTAGTTTCGTTATTGAACAAGAGAATCGGCACCAATATGAAACTTATTTCGTAGTTTAAATTGAATTAATTACGAGTACAAAAATATGAATAGTTGTTCCTTAAAATATTGATCATTTCGAGACGAAAAACCTTTTCGTCTTTTTTCTTGCGATTTGTTTTTCAAAATGCTAGATCATTTTTTATGATATCTATCATTCCTCGACTCGACTCAACCTCACTTAGGTAGTTTGATATTCATAGTTGCAATTTTACTCCTCATCTCAGTTTCCTCAGTCAAGTGTTTAGTTGTAGTAACATCATTCTCCTGTCCTTGTCCCAATTTATTTGGGGTCAGCGCAACATGTCTTTTTCTTTCATACTTCTTTATTTGTCGTCATCTCGGTAGTCACTCCCTTTTTGGCCATATCATCTTTCACACAGTCCATCCATCCGTTTCTTTGGTCTTCCCCTACCCGTATAGCCATCCACATTTATACTCAAATCTTTCCTGACAACATTTTCCCCATTCCTCCGCATCACATGCCCATACCATGACACACAACTTTTCAGTCACCGGTGTCACTTTCAGACTTCCTCTTACATACTCATTTCTTATTCTATCCATTCGCGTAGCACCACACGTCCCTCTTAGCATTCTCATCTCAGCTGCATGCAAAATCCTTTCATTCATTCTTCTTGTGGCCCAACATTCTGATCCATACAAGACAGGCCAGCAGGTCTAACCATTGTTTTATAAATCTTCGCCTTGAGTTTAAGGAGAATGCGGGAGTCGCAGATTGTTCCCGTGACCTGTCGCCATTTCATCCATCCAGTGTGAATTCTGTGCTTAACAGTCCGATCTACTTCGCCATAGCTTTGCATAAGGGAACAAAGTTACAGGAAATCGGAGAAGACCGGGAGAAGCGTGCCATCAAGCGCTATGGCCCCAGAACTGGAGAGACCGCCGAAATCGTAGAACATAATTATATTCGGTTTTGGTTCTGTTGATTTTCGAGCCGTTGACTTTCTCCAGTTTTCGTTGCCATTTCTCCAATCTGCTCTGGATCTCAGGTCCATCTTCAACGACAAGAACAATGTCGTAGGCAAACAGCATGCACCAGGGTGCCTCTTCCTGTATGTCCGACGTCAGAGCGTCCATAATCAACAGGAAGATGTAAGAACTAAAGCCGACCTCTGGTGCAAGCCTACCCCCAAACTGAACTCGTCGGTGTTGCCAGCAGCCGACCGGACGTTTAATTAACTTTACATACTCGTACTTCACGGGCAAACCTTTCTTTTTCAATGCTCACCACAACACATCCCGAGGTACCCTATCATACGCTTTCTCCAGATCAATGAACACCATGTGCAAGTTCCTGTGTGCACGTCTGTACTTCTCGCACAATTGGCGGAGTGCAAAAGTGGCGTCCACTGTTCCTCGTAAACCCAAACTGGTTTGGGGTAATCTCACTCTCCTCTCGCAGTGTCTTTTCTATTATCTTCTCCCATACCTTCACACTATGCGACATAAGCTTTATCCCTCGACAGTTGTTGCAGTCCTGTACATCACTTTTATTCTTGAAGATGGGCACTAGCGAACTATTGCACCATTCTTGTGGTAATTCCATTCCATACCATACCATTCTTGGTTTAGTTGTAGTAAAATTATTATTAAATTCATAATGTACCATAGAATGAACATTTAATTTCATAGAACCTATATCACGTTCCAACAAAAGCTGGTGCTGGCTTGGTGTGTCCTATTTGGGTCCAACGGAGGTGTTTTATTGTGAAAAAGGAGTGAAAACCCTGAAAGGAGTGCCCTTGTATAACAAACATTGTGGAACCTCTTTCACAATGTTCGAAAACAAGCACTGGGTATTCCAGCAGGATTCTGCGCCGGCTCATAAGGCGAAAAGTACCCAAAACTGACTCACGACCTGTGGAATCGACATTATCAGGCATGAGGATTGGCTCTCATCCAGTCCAGACTTGAATCCCTTGAATTACAAAATATGGCAGCACTTAGAGGAGAAGGTCTACGCTAAACCCATCGCAACTTGGAGTCACTTAAAGCATCCCTGATTAAAGCAGTCGCCGATATTGACATGAACGTCGTACGTGCTTCGATTGATGACTGGCCTAGCAGATTGAAGGCTTGTATCGAAGCAAGAGGAGGACATTTCGTATAAATTTTAATGTGGTGTAAATCTGTATTTTATACCCTTTCATTTGATGTATAAATGGTTCTAGTGCCTATACACACCGCCGGCTTACGCTGAAAACCAGCGCCGTGGATTCGTGCCTTCGTGCACGGGCCGCGGCATTATGCTGAGCGTGTAGCCGTTTCGCGGGGTAGTGACGCACATTTCCAAAAACTATTGTGTGTACTTATGTTTTTTGTTTTGTGTGGTTTGTTATGTTTTATTATTTTGAGTTTCGCTTTTCTTGTGTAGTTTGTGTGCGTCATTTTCACGCGAATAAACTGTTTTTCTTTCTTTCTTTCTTCCTTTCTTTCTAGTGCGTAACTCATTGTGTCAGTTATTTAACTTTCCATATATGACAAAACTTATGACCAGTCTACGAATATTGGTGACCCGAAGTGATTTTAAAAATACGGTTCCGTACGTAGTCCGCGAGTGCAATTGCGTTTAATACAGACTTAGACTATTGTTAGTGTTGTTACAACTATTTTACGAACTTTCGAAATGGCCAACCCTAACACTGCTGTTGCCGCTGACTCCAAAATTACTATTGATCCTGAGCACACAGCCGCCACGGTTGGCGCTGCTGGCGTCTACGCACCTCAGCAAGCTGGTCCGTGTTATACCATAGACCAGCACCAGCCGTCAGAGGCGTGGGAAGTTATAGGGCACTTAAGCTCATGTGGGCATGTGTGTACCATACGACTACAGTGAGTTTGGGTTGAGGAACCAACTGTCAATTATAAGGTACGTCGGCATCTACCTTGAGGATGTTTAAAACGTATTTTATTCGATTTTCGAAATGTCTTTTGAAGAGTTTATTGAATTTGTACGATGTAATAATCCATACAATTACATATCGCGACGCTATTTGCGAGATGCAGAAAACGCAATTGAGTTTTATGATGAAAATTAATTTAAAATTAGATTTCGCTCTATGATATTGTAGTGAGCTTTTTGTTACCACTATTACTATTATTTGTCACAAGATATTGGTGGTAACAGACGTGGATTGCGAATTCCACCCATAATCCAAGTATTAGCCGCTTTCATATTTTATGCAACAGGAAGTTAGCGACCAATCAAGAAATACTCAGGAGTTTCTTTCTGTGGATAGGGTCAATATTCGTTTTGGGTTCACACCTATCACGAATATTGACTCTATCCCAGTCCCACAAAGAGATACCTACTGCACAGGGTAGCGGTATTAGGGCTACATTTATTGCAAGGCATTTCAGTTAACAAGTACAGTATTTTTTTTATTGTTTATTATTCAAAAAACATACATTTGTTAATCCTTAAAACATACCACACAAACTATCGCGGGCTTAACAGCGGTATGGCAATAATTATAACTGTTATAATTATTAGCCATCCAATTCTCAAGCATTATCACCAAATTTTTTGTCCAGGACATAGTTTTTGGTTTGTGTATAAATTATTAGTTTGTTTATTTTTATCGCTCTACTTTTGTTTGACAAAATATGTAACACTTCAAGTTGAAAAAACTACAGATAATGCACTCACACATGTTGTTCTAAAAACAAGTTAAGCCACTAAAAAAAAAAATGAAAGCCACTTCAAAATGAAATTAATTCAAAATTATGAAATAACTTTAATCTCGGAAGTCCGTGTCTTGTGATCTGTATTTTAGTTTTATAACACCGCCTTCCACAATTAAAGTTATTTCATAACTTTAATTCCTTTTTGAGGTCGATTTTTTGTTTTTTAAATTACATTTTTATTTCGTAAATTGGGACAAGGGCAGGAGAATGATGATGACATTTTTATTATGTAATTTTTAATTTTTAGTAAAATCTAGAATATTTGTTTGTAATAAGTAGTTAATAGTTTTATTATAAATATTGCACTAGAATTTGACCAAGGTTTTTAGATGTTTTCCCTTTGACACCACACCCGTAGCTCGTATCAATAAGCCATGCCATAACACTTACGCGTACCTATTAGTCCATTTTCTTGAAAACTACAGAACCGATTTTGATAAAATTTGCACTTTTCCCTAAGTTGAAGTAAATGTAAGCCAGTAAAAACATCACGATCCGATTAATAGTTTCAGAGAAATCCGTGGACAAACATACATACATCTATAAAATTTTGGATATTTGTTTGAAAGCATAATAGATCATCATAATATATGTGAAAATATTGCAGTTCCAATAATATTAAATACAAAAAATCTGCCAAGCCTTTTCCCAACTATGTTGGGGTCGACTTCCAGTCTAACCGGATGCAGCTGAATACCAGTATTTTTCATGGAGCGACTGCCTATCTGACCAGCAACACAGTGATTGGGTAATACGATACCCCTTGGTAAGACTGTTGTCAGGCTTTCGGGCTTCTGACGACCCGAAACGACCGTCAAAGATCCACGAATGACAGCCGGGACCAACGGCTTAACGTGCTTTCCGAGGCACGGAGGAGTCTCGGTATGTAAAGATGGTCACCCATCTACGGACCAACCCCGGCAAGCGTAGCTTAACCTGATGGATCGACAATAATAATTGATAACCTCCTTTTTTGAAGTCGGTTAAAAACAGAATATTTCTCCAAATAAAGGCGTGTTCATGACGTATGACGTACCTCGACTCACACTCATTCGAGGAACCTCATAATTTCCTTAATCTTACCGACTTAGAATACCGATTTTGAGGACCTTTCGAGGCACGCTTTGAGGTCTCCACGACCGATTTGTGAGTTGAAGAGTTTTCGAGGGTACGACTTAGAATAAGTCTTTTTTATATATATTAGACTCTACACTGTATATATTTTTTGAGCTTGTAATATGTAGATATACGGCTAACTGTGCAACGAAAAAGTGGTAAAACGTCCACTTTTTCGTTGCACAGTTAGGTTAGGTTAGGTTACGGTGTCCCGGTTAGGGCAGCGCCTTAAAGATACGGCCTAATGGTAATCATTTTAGAATGTGGCCAATATGGAATCATATACTTTCCTCTCTCACGTCTTAACGTTTGCAATATTCTCTTCTACATAAAAATGACTGCAGATTTCTCCATTATAAAAAAAAAACAGGTATAACAGCGTGCATGATCATAAATTAGTTGTCGACCAAAAACAGTTATATATAAATAGTTCCTTAACCGCCCATCGATTTTACAGAACATTATCTTACATTTCAATCGAGATGATTAATTTGTCTTTATTTTACTAAATCGTTGTTCTTTAGTTTTGTAATGTTTAAATAAGCTGTCTGGATAGTAGGTAAAAAGGATTTCTGATTCGGATTTTACAGTGGAGTATTGACTGAATTTGCAATTCAGAGCCGGCAGAACGGCGTACGTTAACAGCTCGTGAGCCAACTACTAGTTGGAATTACCTTTCCTGTTCAACGTTAGCTACTTCATCCGCACTGGCGCAAATGGAATGCAATGAACTTTTCATGTGGTGTTCAGACCGCTAAGTAAACGTGAGTTATTCAAATCACTTGAATCAGCTTAATGAAGGTTCAGTGTGCTATAAAAATATAGTTTGCTTTAATTTAATTAGTTTTACAGTAAGTACGACTAAATTGGAATTAAAAGGGCTTTTTGGATGTAAATTTCACGCAGGAGAACTACAGTTGGAATCGTTTTTATAATCTTATAAGTCAAATAATTTTCAAACATACATAACAGTAACTAGTCTACTAATAAATGCGATTTCTAGTCCGTAGCTGAAGATAGAAAAGCCTTCATCCAATTCAGCATTGAATATTAAAATCAACGTGATTTCATCTATATAAATATATATAAAACATCGTGAGGAAGCCGGGGCTTGTCCTAGAACCAGACATGTGACATCTACCAACCCGCACTAGGCCGCGTGGTAGATTATAGCTCACAGCATCGCAGAGAGGAGTCCTGTTTCCCAGTGGTTGATTATGCTATGCTTATGTAAGCGCATCACTTCAGAACGGCTGCACCTATTTGACTAATTCTTTTTTGTTAGTTTGTATTTGTTAGGACAAGGATTGTATGAAAGAAAATGTTTGAAAAATTGTATGAAAATTGAAAATAAAAATCTCCATATAAAAAGTGAGTGAGTGAATAAGACAGAAGTGAGGTCTTCGAAAAGATTGATGTTTAGTTCCGTGTCTTAATGTTTTAACCGACTTCCAAAAAGGAGGAGGTTCTCAATTCGGGTGTTTATATTTTTTTAAATGTATGTTCAGGCACAACCCCGTCATATCGGATTTGCAAAATTCTTTTTTTGTTTGAAAGGGTATGCTCTCAAGATGGTCCCATTGCCACCAAGTCAGAATCTTGATGAGGGGATGTCATGGAAATTGACGGAAACCCTCAAATTTTATAAGCACACCTATAGCGATTTGAGTATTTTTTATAGTGACTCGTGCATTTGCTCTTGGAAAGCACCATTTGATGAAGTGGAACTGGTGATGAAGACCACAGATGGCCATCGGAACTACTCAATTAAATCTAAGTATTTCAGGGGTTGCGATTATATTACTTATAATATGGTTCCTAAGCAATTTATGCTCGTTACAATGCATATGGTGATGGTGACTTCACCTTCAGCTCCAGTTCTCCTGGTTCTTACTAGGAGAACTCCTCAACAATCCCCTGCATCGAGAAAAGTAATATTTTGTAAAAGGTGATGAGCAGTTGACATTAGGCCATTGTAACATAGATAAATTACGACCCACTAAAACGTAAAAAATAAAAACTATTTAACTAAAAAAAAACTACAAAGTGAAAAGTAACTTGAATTTCCGAAGTCGGTGGCAAAACTTAAATACAGATCCAAAGACACCGACTTCCGAAATTATAGTTATTTTTCACTTTGTAATGTTTTTTTTTTGGAAGCCGGTTTTTTTTATCTGTTACATCCAAAAAAAATGTTGTTTTGTGAGAAAAAAGTTATAAACAAGTTGTAGAACGTTATACTTATACCTGCTATTTTAAAAAATAATAATAATAATAAACATTTTATTTCTCTTCTACAAAGGTATCTTAAAAACAAAAAATATGTAGAATATAAGATCCGCTTAATCCTTTGTGGGACACTGGTATCTGCACTAGGAAACCCTGTCTCACAGATTTTTATCAATCGTGACACCGAGGTATTTTAAAGAGTCCACTTTTTCGAGTTTTGGGCATGAGCACGAGTATGAAGACCTGTTGTTGCATGAGTGGGCTGTGATATTTAATAAGGGGTTTTGAGTGTAGCGAGTGTTTGTTAGTGTAATTTAGTATTTAGTCTTTTCTGTATTAAGTGAGAGTAGGTTGTTGTTTAGCCAGGTCATAACTAGCGAGAAACCCATCTAAGCAAAGTGATATACTTCCTCCTAAGTGTTTCCATAGAAAAGAAGAGCCGTGTCGTCCGCAAATGTAATAATGTTGCCATTAGTAAGGTTTAACTGGCATAGGTCATTGATGAAAATTAAAAAGAGGGTAGGCCCTAAAATACTCCCCTGGGGAATACCGATATTTACTTCACATTCATCACTCAAACACTCATCGACCACAATACGCTGAGCTCTGCCACTCAGGTAGCTTTCGAACAATTTTAGCTGTTCGCCACGAATTCTGAGGTGCTCAAGCTTCTTCAGTAAGAGTGGCGCAGAGACGGTGTCAAAAGCCTTAGCCAAGTCGAGGAAAATCGTAAGGACCTTTTTCTTCTCATCCAACCTAGAAACTACGGTATCAGTAAGTTGATGTATGGCATCGCTTGTTGATCTGCCTTTACGAAAATCATATTGATTATCTGATAAAAGTTTGTTTGTTTGTAGATAATTGGTTAATTGCTTGTTAATAACTTTCTCAAGAATTTTGGATAGTGTAGGCAAAATGGATATTGGACGATAGTTATTGACACAGTCCCTACTACCAGACTTATGGACTGGATGAACTATGGATTTCTTGAGATCCGATGGAAATTCACCAGTGGAGAGACAGATGTTGCAAATAAATGCGATAGGATCAGATAGTAAGTCACAGTATCTTTTAATTAACTCAATGTCATCACACTTTTCGGCACTCGTGGTTTTAAGAGATGCTATGATAATTTTGATCTCATCCACATCAGTGGCCAGAAGGACAAAAGAGAAGAGACAAGGTGGCAGAGAAGAGGTCTGGTATGAGGCAGGGTCTAACACTATGATAGATCCCGCTAAAGACTTGCCGATATTTACGAAGAATTGATTAATCTCATTGACATACTTTTTGGGCTGTTTTGGATCAATGAGATCATTGTGTGGACTTTTCTGCTTAGTGGTGTAGGTGATTTTTTGACGGTATCCCACAATTTTTTAGTATTGCCTTGCCTTGAAAATACCAGCAATCGTAGTTTATAGAACTCTGTGTTAATTACCGTTGTGAAATTAATTAATTGTCATTTTATTTCATTACATGGTCGTACTGTAATGGGAAGATTTGGTCTCATTTTCTTCCTTGTCTGATAATAAAGTTTTATTGTTATATTACTTACACCCGTGCGAAGCCGGGGCGGGCAGCTAGTTTATTTTATTTTTCAATCTAGATTTAAATGACCACGGCTACTTGTCACAGCAGTTGAACTACTTCAAACTTATTTTGTTTTCAGTAATGTTTTATATATATATTTTTAGTTGGAGTAAACAGATAATAAATTCTGTAAACAATGGTTCATCTTTAAGAGCGTTCACGCCGCGCGAGCTGGCAACATCGCATTTCTAGAGGTTTTTGTGATTAATTTATTAAATTTAAATCAAAGTGTGTTGTTCTGTCAAGATCGTTGTATTTTATAATTATTCATGTGTAACATTTTTACTCTCGCTTTCCTGCATACCTACAATCTGTGGAGTAGTTTCGTGAAAAGGGACGGAAGTGTGTAACAGGAAGCCGGGGGAAGCGCGCGCTATTTGATTTGACCAATGAGCGCGCGCGGTGCTAGAGTTGGCCGTCAGATGGTACCAACTCAAACAGACGTCAGATGTTACGCATCACATGCGACTACTGCAAGGTTCACAAGTTTTTTTTTTTAACATAAATGTTAAAAAGAGTAAACTCTATACTAAATAAAAATATTTAATCGTAATACTGTAAATACAAAATAATTGACAATAATGTCAATTTTTATGAGTAAATACCAAAATTAACTGTCAAGAAATAGCATACATAAATACCAACGATTTAGTTACTTGAATGAAAAAATAATACTTTGATTTAAATTTAATAAAATTGATTATTTTATTAAATTCGACGAAAAAACAAAAACCTCTAAAAATGCGACGTTACCAGCCCGCGCAGCGTGAACGCTCTTAACACGGGTCGTGTAATTTTAATATTATTATGGCAAATGTCATCTTTCACAAAATCCTAAATTATTCATTTTGTGAAGAAACCGTTTTGCGAGACCGATATACATTTGTATGTGTAACAGCTATTTGCTATTTTTAGATGATGAAAGTAACAGCGGAGAAGTAAAAACAATCAATTGATAATACAAGTCACGACATGGTTCAAAGGAGGTTCAAATGGAAACAAGAATTCCATTCATTGTTTTGTCTTTGCTTCGGATCCTATTGATATTTTTTGTCGTCAATTAATTTGGATATTAGCAGGAGTAAAAAACATATTGGTTATTAAGTTTCAGAACGATGACTTGTGACTTGACTCATTAAGGGTCGGCACTAGGAAATCGTGTTATGGGTTTTGGATAAGTTTATATAGAAAACTTAAAGTAGTAGCCACAAAACGTCTCACTAGCTCAACAGTTCTACCAGTCAGGGAAAGTCGGATTGAGTATAAATTTTGTAGATGATTGTAAAAAAAAAAATAACAACACCAAAAACGTGCGAAAAACACTGCCGTATTTTGACAACTTTGGCGTAAATAGTCAGTTTTTTTTAGTGATATTAATTTTTTTTAACAATCATCTACAAGGTTTAATCCTTAATCCAATTTTTTCACTGACTGGAGAAACTCTTGAGCTAGCCAGACGTTTTTTTTTCGTGGCTACTACTATAAATTTTCTATATAAAGGAGAATGCCCTCAAATATAGGGCGCCCTGTACCAAACGACAAGTCCGCTGTCACAACCAAACCCAGTGTAATTAGAGGAGAATTAAATGCTCTTCCTATATTGTAACTATATTTTACATGGATTTCCGCAATTCGTATTTATTTGCCATTTACCTACTCAATATTTTGAGGTTAGGTTCGAGAAAATGACAAGCTCGAAGTTGTCTTTTAAGTACCTACATAATAGGTTGGGGAAAAAGTTTCTTCGCATTTTTTAAGAAAATTCAAAACATTTTTTAATATAGTTTATTTACATTTAACTAAAGTATGTAGGTACCATTTTGTTCGATAACTTTTTGCCATCTTGTAGGTAGGGACATGATCCCATTGCTATAGAAATTTTGGGACTTCTGGTCAAAATACCGCCACAGTCTGTGAAGCCTGACCGGCCTTTGACCACGACCTTTTTCGCACGTTCTTGTCATACGTGATCCACTTTTCATCACCAGTTATCAGCTTCTTCAAAAATGGTTCGGTTTCATTACGTCGTAATAAAGAATCACAAATGAGTACACGGTTCATTAGGTTTCTTTCAGTGAGCTCATGAGGTACCCAAATGTCGAGCTTTTTTGTGTACCCAGTTTTTTTCAAATGCGCCAAAACTGTTTTGTGGTCAATTTCCAGTTCTTCAGCTACGTCGTAACTACTGATATGCCGATCTTGCTCCACTTTTTCAAAAATGGCATCCATTTTATCCGTAATAGGGCGACCAGAGCGACGTGCATCTTTGACATCAAAATTTCCGGATTGAAAACGCTTAATCCAAATTTGTGCTACTCTCACAGACACTACACTAGGTCCATAAACATCGCAAATTTTTTTCGCGACTTACGTTGCATTTGTACCTTTTTTGCAGTAAAATTTTAAAATGTATCGAATTTCTTCATTAGATTCACTCATCTTGACGGTACGAAAAACAAATGAAAATCACACATTTTCCTAATTTGAATTTGGAATTATGTTCTTTAACCCTTTATAGGACGGCTCATACAAAGTGGCCAGTAAACTGGACACTCACTTCAAGGTCGTTATCTCATAGATTTTTATTTATATATTGAACCTTATGAACATTTACGACCCGCGTTAGAGCACACTGGCCCGTCAACTAGCCAGCGTTCAAGTTCGCCGCGCGACATTTTAAATTCGCGCCTTTTTTCAAGATGGCCTGTGAACTGGCCACCGTGCACCCGCGCAGGAACATTTGTTGTCATCGCGCGTGTACGTTACGTGTTTACAAGTTTTATGGTGAACAAAAATCATGTCTTCTTGGAAAAGGTAAGTGAAACTATTCCTTTATAGTATATACTTCGATGTTATGTGAAAATGTAATCGAGGATAATAAGAAAAACATATATTATTTGCGATTGAATACAAACCGGTGTGTTGAAAAAATAGAACCTAAGAATTGCCTACCTAACTTTGAGATGTTGTATTGAGTATTTATTTTCGAGTAATCCCTATGAACCATATTGTTTTACAACAGGTATATAAGCATGTGTTATGATATTGTAATAAATTTGCGATAAACAATCTTGTTCGGTAGTTATAACCTATTATTATGTACGTCTGGGTTTTTTTTGGTGGTTTTTTTGCTTGGTACTTATGAAATTCGTAATGTAATAGTTACACATTGTAATTTTCTCATTGTTTTAGACACACATACACTTATCGGGAGTTGGAGTCTCTAGACGAGACCCAATGGAATGACTTCGTGGGTATTACTGATGACCAGGCCACACAATCAGACATTGGTGGTGATTCTGATGCTGATGATTGTTTCGACGAAAGTTTTAGTACCAGCACCGTGAGCACACGTAGTCAAAATCAAGGATCATGCTCTGGAACATCGTCTTCATCACAACCACCACAGGAGTTTTTGTTTCTACCACCACCGCCTATCCCACCATCGCCACCTCCGCAGCCGCCTCCATCTCCACCGCCACAGCCGTTATCATCAAACGAAGACGCAGCTCCTCGAGAGAATATTATTATATTCTCTCGAGGAGCTGCGTCTTCTTGAAGATCTTAGTAAGTGGAGTAATAATAGATTTCGAGAACCACCAGTGTACAAGAATAGTACATTCAATAATTACGTGGGCATAAAAACTGAAGTAGATCTAAATTCACCGAAATATGTTATGTTAATTCTATTATTATTAAAGGCTGATTAGGAAATACATTTTTTTTTATTATTATTATCGTCTTTTCCTAAAAATAAAATAGATTTCATTAATGTCCATTTTACTGGCCAGTGATATTGCTGTGATGGTTAGTGACGCAGAACGTTCAATGGCCAGTTTACTGGCCGTATGATTTTCATGATTTTCTCGAAAAACAGAGATTTTCAGGTCTTTTTTCAAGAACATGTCATTATGATTTACGGCACAGAATATATATTTATCACAAAATATTAAGAATTAAAAAAAAAGTTAGAGTGTGCGTTAAAGGGTTAAAATTTAAACTTTCAATGATACCAAAACCAGCCAGATACAAATAGTATAGCCAAAGAGATTTTATTACAAGTTCATACATACTATAATGCGAAAAGACTTTTTCCCCAACCTAATATATTATGTTTTATTTATAATAATATCATAGAAATCCACAATAAAGATGTTGAAGTTGAAGTCTAACTTCGTCGCGATTGACCCACCTTCACTCTGAGCTAGTGTTAAGGTAGGGAAATTTCTAAATAGCAAAAGTCAAAGTGAGAAGTGTCAAAAAACAGGTGTTAAAGTGACAGATGTCAAACTATGAAATCTTCCCGTGGTACTACTGGATCGCTTGGTAGTTCTCTACGGGAGTATTTTTTACTCGTGGTACTACTGGTAGTAATACTGGTAGTGCCATGGGCAACAAACGTTCGCAGTAAGGGCAGGCTGAATAAGCAATCGATATTGTTTACTGATTCATTATAACTTCAAAACGTAACATAACAACAGGCCTATTTTACCTTCTCTCGCGTCCGAGCCTGGTCCAGGCCATGGTGCGGAGCGAGAGTGCATGGGAGGCCGTCACCTCCTTCTGCGAAGCGGTAATGCTCGCGAAGGAGGAGGCGGAACGCGTGAGGGAGAGGCAGCCTCACGCCCTCAGTCGCCGCAGGAGACGCCCTGGGCGGCGGGAATCGATAGCCGATTCCCAGCCACCGTAGGCGCGGGCTTGCGGACGGTGAGTAGTGGGTAGCTCGCCGTCCGGTGAGGACCAGGCCCGGGTCGACGGCGCGTTGTGTTCCACGCGCGCCTCAAAGAGATGTCAGCAAAAGATGGGGTCCAATAGGGCCGATGCCGCTGGGGTCGCGGGTTGTTTGAAAAAGATACCATGGCCCTGGCATAGGCAACTGAAGGAACACGGATGGGTTTTAGTCAGTAAAAGTCTGACACGCCCTTCCGCTCCACCCAGAGCGGGAGAAGTTATTTGATGATTTCCCATCCACAAAAAAAAAGGCCTATTTTACCTGAAGATGTAGGCAGAGGGCTCGTGGCTAAGTAATAACAGCCGCACGGGTCGATCTGTGGTTGGGTGACCATCTTTACATACCAAGAGTGCCTCGGAAAGCGTGTTAAGCCGTTGGTCCCGGCTGTCATTTGTAAATCTTTGACAGTCGTTACGGGTCTGCAGGTCTATTCTGTAAATATCTCAACGTGAAACTTAGGTGAAGTGAGCTATCATTCTACCTCATGATACATAGGGATTGTCAATATTGACAGCTCACTTGAAGGTCACTTCACCTAAATATTCACCGTGAGATTTTTATCTGTAGCCCGGAACTCTGACAACCAGTCTTATCGTGTTACTCAAAGTGGGTTGGGGATGTCAGATAGGCAGTAAGCTCCTTGTAATATACTGGTATTCAGCTGCATCCGGTTAGACTGGAAGCCGACCTCAACATAGTTGGAAAAAGGCTAGGCAGATTGATAATTAGAATTTACCTATAGGTAGTACAACCACAGTTCGATTTTGAAATGTCAGTAATAATCAGTAATAATAAGGTATATCAGAAATGAAAAACGTAATGTGATTAATTAATAAATTATTTATACCAGGGCGGAGAAAAAAAATGTACAGATTAAGCTATGTAAGTATATCCGCTGTCGATCGCATCCAGCAAATAAGCAGTGATTAGGCAGATCCCCGTTGATTGTCTATAGATTGCTGAAGAAATGTTCGGCGATACTGTATTTACCAGATCACGCTGAACAGGTGGAGGTAGGGGTGGTGGTACTGGAATTACGTTTTCCTCCTGTGGTATTGTGTCTTCCCTTGCAAAAAGGGTCTACTAGAATTAGGCTGTCTTTCTAAATAATTTTACAGAGAGATAGCCATAAAAACTACCTAGCTTTTGGGAAAGATCAACTGCTAAGCAGTGTACCAATCTGATGTAATGTTGTCCATCAGGTTTCTCTGAGGACAATTGGGTGGCACTCGGTAACGCCTTGCAACACGTACCATGGACTGTCCACATCCAAAGCACACATCACTGTGACCAAATGTAGGTTCAAGTATCATCAGTTCGAAATCTAATGGAGTTACTTCTTCTATCAATGTAAAACATGGCATATGATACTACCAGGATTGATCTGAAAGCATAAGTGTTTTATGTTATAAAAATGATTTTTAATCCCTGAACTGAATAAATAGTCCCAGAAGTGGGTAGGTACCTTAGAAGCTAACTACAATAGAAATGCTAGGTGAGGTAAACTAACAGGCGTCGGAGCAATCCATGATCTTAAAACACGAATCATATCCGCGAATATATTTTCTGTGTCATGTACTCTAAATTGTTGTAACAATACAAGTGACCAGTTTATACATCGGTGGCGACGACTTGCTGGCCAATGTCTTACTCTAGATGGGAGGCATCGCTAAGGATTATCACACAAAAACTACGTTATGAAAAAGCACTTGAACCCCGATTTTCGTTAATAAGTATTTTAATAATTATATTCAGTTAGTTCAGATGAAACTGAAAATAACGTCATTCGTGACGGCGCCAAAGAACCGCAGATTATATATAAGCACTATTTAAATCAGCCAAAAACAAACGTCACAATAAATACATTTTCTTTTTTGAATCGGTCCTCTTTTCTTAAAATGTATTCCAAAATAATAATTTCAATTATTACGACGCAACGCGTGACCTTAATGTTTTTTTTTTCGTTACACTTCTTAACATAAATACCTAATAATATACTAAAAAGCAAATCGGTACTTACATAATTATATTCTTCATTTAAATGTTTATTGCTATATTTTTTACATAGTAGCAACATTCGGAAATTAAGTGCAACGGATACACGTGGAAATACGTGGATATACGTGGAAAATACGTACAAAAGTAAAAAAATACTTTTATTTTTGGTGTCCGAAATCCGGGAATCTTTTTCATAACAAAAACACGATTTAAAAAAGAGGAGTAATTTTATGAACCGAATTTGGTTGTGACACGCTCCCCTGCAAACCCATAACACGATTTCCTAGTGCCGATCCTTAATAGATGTTTTCATTCGAAAAGTTAGATTAGTAAAAGTTTAACCTCTCGAATGTCTTATGTTACACAGTTCGACATAAACAAAAATGCTCCAAGTGTCTTAAGTCGGACAGTTACACTAAATTGACAAGTGAAAATATTAAAATGACCTTTATGATAATGTAATCCTAATACAGCTTGACAATTTCAGTCAAGTCAATTTAGTCTCCGACATTCGAGAGGAACCAAACCATCTTGCAGACAGTAGGTACACAACACAATAGGTTACTGGTTGACAAAATGTTTTGTTTTAACTGTGAATCATGCATAACAAACTTGTTGAAAACTTCGTTTCAAGGGTAATGGGAAGTTTACCGTCTTAACTTTGTTAATTGCAACTTAAACACATAATATATGTATGTACTATGTTTAAGGAGTCTGAAACGGCTTTCTTGTAGATTTGTATACTTTCGTTTTCGGATAATACGGTTTACTTTATATCATGCGGGTTCGTTGCTAAATAATAACAGCCGCACGGGTCGATCGAAGGTTAAGCTACACTTGCCGCGGTCGGTTCATGGATGGGTGACCATTACTGGTGATCCATTACATATCAAGACCCCTCCATGCCTCGGGAAGTCGGGAAGCAAGTTAAGCTGTTGGTCCCGGCTGTCATGGCATGTCGTTACGGGTAGTCAGAACCCCAAAGATCTGAAAATCAGTCTTGCTAAAGGGTATCTTATTACCCAGTAACTCAGATAGTCAGTCGCTCCATGTAAAATACTGATATTAAACTGCATCCGGTTAGACTGGAAGCCGAACCCAATGTAGTTGGGAAAAGACTAAGCAGATTTATTGATGCAGCAGACCTCTTTCCACTATCGATTAAGTATTATAAATCAACTAGCTGACCCGTCCGACGTTATCCTATCCAAATTTCAATTTCGATTTTTCGGCTGTTTCTTTTGGTTTTTTCTAATTTTCTTTTTTCCTAAACCACCCCAGTAATGAGGCGAACAAAATTAAAAATAAATATTCTAATCGGTAGAGCCATTTTCGAGTTTTTGCGAGACTAATGTATATAGAGTGACTGGTAATTACAATTAGTGACCGATACTTTGACTGGTAATTAGCGACCAATACTTAAACACATGATTGTACTCATCATTGTGAACAACTTTTACTATGGGAGCAAACCAGATTTTTTTTGCGATTTCAGGTTTTATCCCATAGTAAAAGTTGTTCACAATGATGAGTACAATCATGTGTTTAAGTATTCGTCGCTAATTACCAGTCAACCCCTACACATGTATAAGATATAAATTATGGTTGCTAATTTTTATTAATTCCGTGTTTAAAGTAACTAAACTTAATTCGGTTATTTTTATAAAAACGCTAAGTCACATTTTATTTCTATCAGGACAATGTTAACATGTTAACACTCAATTTTAGCAGTCCCTAGTGTCGTCTTATGCCCGTTTTCACCAACCCTAAGTGACTTAGAAAAATCCCTAAATATTATGTGCACTGTTGGATTTTCATCTCTCGGTGCTGTGAAGCCTACCGCTAAAAATCCAACAGTGCAGTTTTATTTAGGGATTCATTTAACTTCTCCCGCGTGAAACTTCTTGTTTTAACTTAAAACATATCCGATGACACTCGGTAATACTGTAGCTTGTAGGATTAGTAGTTCCGTAGATAACCCTCTACTACATACAAACTCACTAACTTAATTTTATGCAATTTTGCTTCTTTATTATTTCTTAACTGCAGAAATAAAGATTTAAGGCGAAATGAGTCCCAATGAAGATATTTTGACGCATATCTGCTGCACGCAAAATAAATTTTTGTCCTCAAAAACTACACATTTTTGCCTTATAATTTTTTTCATGAATATAAAAAATTAAGATTTTCTTTAGTAAATTATGAGGGCTAAAACACGATTGACACAATTTGGCTCGATACAAAAAAAAAATTGCAGTATCCTCAAAATTAGTTTAATGAGAAAAAACTGTTTTAGTCGATTGTAATTAAAGCAATTTCAATAAAATTTCGTCTATACGTTCAAATTAAAGACGTGGGATTTATGGGTTTATTTTAATGTAACAGAGCATATAGAATTTTAAAAAGAAATAGTTTTAAAATTCTTTATGCTCCGTTTGGCCATACCAATAATGCTCCAAACCCCGTTACGATACAATTTCGCCTTAAGAACGACAAATTCGTAGTTTCCTGTGTTTTATCAAGTGGGAAATACTTTCGAAGTCGCATTGTGATTCAAGTAGAACAAAAAAAAAAACATTAGAATAATCAAATTCAAACATCCCAAAAAAATATTCACTGTACTATTACTATTATAATTATACTATTCAATAATCTGTCTGTACAGTGGTGATATAACAGACCCCAATAATGTCTATTGCCAAAACGTATTGTTTTTTTTTTTCTCTGTTGTTACGCACAAATCTCTGGGGTGACTCGGATTCAATTAGTAGATATCACCCGTCAGCTGGTTTCCGGTTTTGGGGGCTACCCCAAGGTCGTAAAATACAATAAAAGGATTATTCACAAAGTTCCTATAGCAGGTGGACTGGACGGCGCCGGTGCCGGCCTTATCTATCAATAAATTACATCACGTCAAACAACACGCTTGTTCAATATTGTCCATCGTTGTGAATACGGCACTTTTTGATATGACACCGAATTTGTATAAAAGTTTTCTCTTCTTTGCCGGTATCGTCTAGTTTAACGCGGAAATTCTTGTTTTTAACATGGTATTCTGATTTTTTTTTTTTGTTAATCAACTGGAAAGAACGGCCGAATTTCTTGTTTGGTTCAACATAGCTCATGCTCATTGGTATGTACTAGATGAATTTTCAAACTTGAAAGGACGGCCGAATTTCCTCTTTGGTTCAACGTAGCTCATGTTGACATGACTCTGTTAAGATGTTTGCCCAACACTATTTCTGGATCGAAATCTTTGGTTCATCAATGACACAATGTTTTCTGTGCCAATGCCAATGGTCTGTCCAACCATCGTTTTTCTAAATACTAAATGAATTTGAAACTTGAAAGGACGGCCGAATTTCCTCTTTGGTTCAACATAGCTCATGCTGACATCATTCCATTAAGATATTTTGCCCTACACCATTTTTTCGAAGTCCTCACAAATGAATTATTATATATTAATAATATTATTAATAATTATACGAACTACCGGCTATATTGTACCGAGACTTATTAATAGTCTACCCTCAGCAATAAACAAAAGTATTACACATAAAAATATCAAATGTAAACTTAAGCAATATTATTTAAGTATTATTTAGGAATGACTGTAACTATTTAAATACCTACCTAAAGATTTTATTCATTGTATCGACAATAACGCATACTTATAAAATGCAAGATTGTTTAGTTTGATTTAGACTCATGATACTCGTAGCACAAGTTTAAACCTTAGTGGTTTTTGGTTGCTATGTAATAAGTAATCCTGTATTCTTTAGTTTAGATGATAAATAAATAAAAAATAAAAAAATAAAAAAATTATCAGTTTTTCGTGGGTCATTTCTTCTTTGGTTCAACATAGCTCATGCTGACATGATTCTGTTAAGATTTTTTGCCCTACCTGCACCATTTCTGGACAGAAATCTTTGGTTCATCAATGGCACAATATTTACTGTGCCAATGGTCTGTCCAACCAACGCTTTTCTAAATACTAGATGAATTTTTAAACTTAAAAGGACGGCCGAATTTCCTTTTTGGTTCAACGTAGCTCATGCTGATATCATTCTATTAAGATTGTTTGTCCTATACCATTTTTGGGCCGAAAGCTTGGTCCTACTAATGGTCCATCCCACAAATGTTCTTCAAAGTCCTCACAGATGAATTATCACTCTTTGTTTTCGTGGGTCATACCTGATGTGGCGGTGGTTGTGCCCCATGCGGTGGCATATGGGGCGGGTGCTGCGAGTCCTGGGTGGGTGACATAGCACCGGGCGCACTTTGACCTGCGCCTGGGCTTGGCGCGCCGGGCGGCTGCGTCGGCGGCTGAGGGGAACCGCCTCGCTCATAGCCCTGCACAAATTCAAATATATTTCCATCATCATTGGACTATAAGCAAATTAGAAAAAAAATATTGTATAGTTAACTTAGATCCAATTCGCGGCATGTGACAAGAATTTCTGTAGTCGATTTAGCTGTTTACAAAATTCAGGAACAGTGCCTTCGTTTATGAAATTTGGGCGCAACATTGACCAATATTAGAGTAATAGTGCTCCACCAGCAGCTAGAATATTTATAATCTTTATAATCTTAATATTTATAATAATTCCTCTTCTTGACGTGAAAAATTGTAACTATGCTCTTTTGTCAGATATAACTTCCAAGAATTTGTCCTAGAGATCATTTTTAATAATTAATTAGAGAGCTTTCCTAATTAAGTATAATGAAGTCGCAAGAAGTTAACAAGTTCCCGACAGATCGAAAACTTCAAGTGGGTGATAACAGCTTCTACACTGAACAACCGTGCAATATAAAAGATTTGGAGAACGGGAAAAATCGTTTCGGTTGATATAACGATGACTTTGACCCCTTTCACTTCCTTACAAGACCGTAAAACATTTGAGTGTTTATCGCCCCGCGTCTGGTGTAAATTCAGCTGGACGAGTCGAATGATTGATGAGGCGAAACGCTCGGAAACACAAGACGATCATTTTCATTTAATATATTACACCTTTCAGAGGGCCTCGTGGTTAAAGCCACATGGGTCGATCGAAGGTTAAGCTACGGTTGCCGCGGTCGGTTCGCGGATGGGATCCATTACATATCGATAGCCTTCCGTGCCTCTGAAAGCACATCTTTGACAGTCGTTACGGGTAGCCAGAAGCCCAAAAAGTCTGACCAGCAGCCTTACCAAGGGGTGTCGTGTTACCCAGTAACTGGGTTGTGGAGGTCAGATAGGCAGTCGCTCCATGTAAAATACTGGTATTCCGCTGCATCCGATTACCAGATTATTTGATATTACACCTTTCAGAATGGACTGCTGTATTCACTTCTGTGATTATAATAAATATGATTGTGATGCAAACCCTGCATATTTTGTTCTCATAATACAATCATGGTATTGTATTTTTAGGGTTCCGTACCTCAAAAGCAAAAAACGGAACCCTTATAGGATCACTCATGTGTCTGTCTGTCTGTCCGTCTTTCACAGCCAATTTGCTCCGAATCTAATGAACCGATTAAGTTTAAATTTGGAACACGTATGTATTTCTGTGACCCAAACACAGACGTGTAATGTAAATTAATGAATTTTGAATTTGGGGCTCAATATTGGGGGACAAATAAGAAAATTAAAAAATATATATTTGCAAACTGTACCGTGCGATATATCAAATGAAAGGGCTTACTTCACAGTAAGCCATATATCGCACGGGTCACAGGTCACGGTCACGGGTCTGGAATATATATATATATATATTATAATTTTAAAATAAACTATTTTAAAGTTATTTATTTATAAATAAATAAATAAAAATAAATTAAGCAAGCAAGGTGGTACTGTTCTTTTCTTCTTTATGGCCTTTGCTTTAATTTTTTTTTCTTTACTTACACGTACCGAGCAGAAATCAAAGCAGTAGTACTCGTAGTAACACAACTCGTCCATGATCTATCAACAACTTGAGACCAGTAACCTGCACATCGATTCATACAACACCCCAGAGACTTCCCCTGTCACTTGATTGGCTAATCTTAATGCCCCGGAGATTACAAAGCACGGCTACAATACCTTGTGGCTGTTAAACCAGGACTATCTGTTGTTGCACTTCAAGCCTATTTCCTGTTCTGTACTAGATCTCGGAAACGTGTTGGAGAGAAATCATTTGCCTAACTCGGTTTTTGTCTAGAATAAGTTCTTGACATTTCTGTTACACGAATATGTCATTTTTGTATAACGTCCATTCAGATGCCATTACAATACAAATCAGAAAAACATGGAAGTAACCAAATATCAAATCCGACAAAAAATTTAAGAGCCAACATTTGTCTCCGACTCAGCATAAAACTTTCATTGCTTGGGGTTCGCATAAAATGTAACCGGTGTTGTAATAATGAATCGAGCAGCAATTGAAATGGGAACACTCAATTAATCACAGCCGACAAAGCTCTCGTGTCCTTGGCCGTGACTCAGAATCGCGAGCACGCTCACTCTAATTACCAACCTTTTTGTTATACACTCATTCGGGGTCTTCGAGACATTGAAGCTTGAAGGTATTATGGTAATAGTAATAGCATTGTTGTCCGTCTGACAAATAGAAATAATCTTTTAATAACCAAATCCTTCGTAATGGGTATGAAAATGCCTGGGAAAAATTTCGAGACATTTTGTGGTGTTATGACGAGACTTATTACGCCAAACATGACGCCAGTATTAACGACTCTTTTCTCGAAGAGACAAGGCAGAGGTTACCAAACCATGTTTACTTTTTTTTCACATTAACTCCTAAAAGTACTCAAAAAGCAAAACCCTTTTTCAACCGACTTCAAAAAGGAGGAGGTTCTCAATTCGACTGTATGTTTTTTTGTTGTATGTTTGTTACGCGATTACTCAAAGCCGGATGGACCGATTTGGATTATTTTTTTGTTTGAAAGTGGTTCCTAAAAAAGAAAGAAACTTCCTAGGTGGTCCCATATAAATTTTATTAACTTAAAATTTATATGGGACCACAACTTGGGTAGTTTTTGAGTTGGCTTCAATAATGCGTATTTTTCCCACTTACTATATGCGTATGATGTTTTAATAACTTCTTATCACTGTTATTTACATGGCAGGTAGTGGTATTCAAATTTGTGTGGGGAAGGTACCACAACTAAAAAGTGAAAAATAAAAAGTTTTAGCAAAAAATAAAACCCGACTTCCAAAACAAAACACTACAAAGTGACAAATAACTTTAATTTCGGAAGTAGGTGGCATAAAACGAAAATAACACCGACTACCGAAATTAAAGTTATTTTTCACTTTGTAGTGTTTTGTTTTGGAAGTAGGTTTTATTTTTTGCTAAAAAGATTTTACTATTGTCACACCTAAGCTCCCCTCGAAAATGTCATTCGGTTGTCGTAGGACCACGACAAGCTATTGTCACAAAACGGGTTTTGCTAACCGTCCTTAACAACCAGTTCACCACGCTAATATAACTATTAATGATGTTCACACACACGCACACACACACACACACACGCACATTAAATAAGTTGGTATAAAGCAACGGGCACGTGCAAGAGCAGGGTCGGCGACCACGAACGGCCTTGACCGTGCATCCATTATGCACACCCGTTTACTTGCAAACGAGTGCACCGCAACGCATCTACGCCTACTAGTGCCTATGTAAATATGTCTGTATGTATAATAAAACAGCACGAAAGAGCTCCACTACTATCGGATGACGTAACATGATTGGCCGTTCCGCCGGTATTGTTGGCCGTTTCTAGTAGTGCCGGCGGTTTTGATGCAATGCACACGTTGTTCAATTAATTGAACGTTTCGCAGGGAAACATGCGACGCAATAACATCGTAAAAACATCGTTCAGGTTTTATTGGATAAGTAATTTGCGTTTAGATTGAGGCTAGCATCCAATTAATTACATGACTTGGATTACAGTGACAAGTTTTTTGAAAGAAGATGATCTTGATTGATATGGATTTTTGATGGCATCGGCTTAGGGCTACACTTAGCGCTATTTTGAGTCACTGTTGGTGTAAGTAGTATGTCATTCTTGAGTTGAAGTCGGACAACTGCAGTATATTAAAAATAATACCCAATCATTATCCCAGTTAACATAAATCGACCTCGCTCGTCCTCGACATAGATCTTGCTGACAATGCAGACATTCATTGCATCAGTCAGTCGCAGAATGCTTTCACTCGGCAGCCAGTTTCCGCGTCACGTTTCAAGGCTGCAGATAAGGTTGGCCTGATATTCACTAATCCAGGTCAAGAGGAGTCATTCACTTTTTATGTTTCCCCCTACCGGTTGGTGATAATTGAATAATAATCGTGACGTCAACAGTTCACGGCCTTCTGTTACGTGTTATTTATTGTTCTTGATAACGAAACAATACATATGTTTGTAATTATAGCGCATGTGACATTGTAAATATAGTGCCAAACAAGTTTTAGAATCAACTAGTTAGCGGGTAACCGGGTTCTGTTGCCACTCAAAAGGTTTTACGTGGGTTCTATTAATGAAGAAATTAAAGATTATATTATGTACGTGTAGGTATGGCCAGTTTGATTCGAAAGAGCAATGTTATAATTTATTTATTTATTATTCGTAATCAGCTTAACTTGGCTCTTGCTTATACAGGATGTTCGGCGCATGGACCGACACAATTTTTTAGGGGATTGCTAGGTTAAAGACCCCATGTCCTAAGTGTGACGGTAATTGAGATATCGACGGTTAAGAATCAATAGTGTTTATCTCAGTTTTTTACGTTTATCACTTTTTGAGGCAGTTTAATGCAGGTAAATTTAAAGTTTAATTTGGCTTGGCCTATTTAGGCACTAGCTCAAAATTTACAAAATATTTTTTCTATTTTTAAAGATATAAACATTTCAAGTATCTTTCTATTCAAAGCAGAGAAATTTATTGTTTATCTCCTGTAAAGTTAACTTTATTGAGATAGACACTATTGATTCTTAACCGTCGATATTATTTTTTTTGGTTTTTGCTTTGAATTACCCAGATTCTCGCGGTAAGTCGTTATATATATATAACTTCCTGGCAGCACTGCTAAGAGCCATTGACATTCCCATTAGCATTACCGGAACGGTAGACGATTTGTGACACACAATGACATTGGACAGACACGCTTAATGACACTGGACAGTGAAACGAACACCAGTCGCTGTAAAGTAAATCAAAGCAGAGTTATGTAACAAAAGCGTTTCCAAATAAACATTATCGTTCTCGATTCGAACAGTTCGTCACTGTACATACTAAGTTTCAAAGGAGGCGAGGGTGGGTCGGGTGGTAGGTCGTCTGAGTCCAAAACAAAATACAAAGAATTGTTAGAACTTTCACTGAATAATAATTTCGCGGTAAAAGTTTGCCGAACAGAATATAGCAGGAAATCGAGACTAATGCTTGGCAACTGAGTTTGGCTGAGTTTCAGTCGAACATCCGCGCCAGTCGCCAACCAATCCATCAAAGGAGGGTGACTGGATCGGGTGTGGGGTACACCCCCGTACCCACATAAATATTGCGGGTAGGTGAGTACAAACCCTTTGACCGAGTTCTGTTTACTTTCGTTTTCGCTCAGCTGACGGGGCCGCCACCCCGCCCGTGTACCTCCGCACTATTATTATGATAATTAGAGAGCCATCAACGTGATATTAACTACACAGTCTAATTGTAGCGACGCTAACGAACGACAAGCTCAAGGGCGTAACGAGTGTCGGCCTCGGTATCATTCAATATCAATATCGATAGGCTCTAATTTATGAAACTGTATACAAAATAATTAGATAACCTGTTAAGTGTGATTTTTGTGGCGTTCAAGTTTTATGAAGTGCTTTTGTGTCGGTCCATTTGTGTTGAGCTCGTCGAGTTTTTTTAAACGTCTCACCCGGAGGTGCGAGCAGGGGTGTCCCCGAGAGCACTCAAGGTTGCAACGAGTGCGGACGCGGTAGACAGGGCGTAGACGTGCATTATTAGGTGGGTGCCGGAACACCCGCGGGAGCCGAGTTGGGGGCGGTAGGGGTGCGCGTACGTCATCACCTGAGGCGCGCCCTTGAAACCGTCGTCGCATTCATTGCACCCGGATGCGGGCCGTATCTCTGAGCCCGCAATACTCGCACTCAAGACACCACCTACCTATCTTATAGTCTCGGGGACACACCCCCGACACCACTTTCGAGTACCTACACTTAAACACTGCAAGTTGTGAAAATTTCAGCTAATCGTCTGTGCGACGTGCTTGATGACGTAGCACATCTTTATCGCCGGTCTCATACCGCGCTACCGTTAAGGGCGTCACACACACCGAAGATACTATAATATATCGCGAGAGCGTCATTCGTCCCTAGTACAGGCTGTTCAGTTTTAAAGCGCGTAAGAAACTTAATATCGCTAGACCTACTTGACAGCTCATCAATTGAAGATTGGTACAGTGGATTCAATATTAACGTTGTTTGCTCAGCTCTGAAGAGGTCGTAGCGTGATGTTAGCCTATAACGTTCCTCAAGAATTGGGCTACCAAATCCAAGAATTTTTCAAATCCGACTGCAGAGTAGTTCCAGAGATTAGAGCGCTCAAACAAACAAAATCTTCAGCTTTATCATATTAGTATCTTCAGCCGTGCGTTAAGATGTGTTGTTTTTTTTTTTTTCTATAAGCACGCAGTCCTAGGTCTTCATTTAACACCCTTTTAACAGTAGTTCTGCTTAATCCCATCTGCAGAGCCAACATTTTTTGCTTGCGGGGAGGATTTCGTTGGATTCGCGCCTTCACTGCTTTGATGACCGCTTGAGTCCGAACAGTACGAGGTCGACCGCTCCTTTGTTTATCTTCTAATCTTGAATCTTCCCTGAATCGTTTGATAGTACGATAAATACATTTCAGTGGAATTTTCAAATTTTTCAGAAGTTTGAAAATCTCAGATGGCGCGTGACCGCAACGATACAATGCAATTACTGCGACTCTTGTCTTCTTTGCGCGTCCACTCCATTTTAGAAAATGAACAAAATTCCAGAAACCCTTTGTTTTTATTTTCTTTAAATATTCAAATTTCGAATGCCCATAATATTTTCCTCGGCTTGCACTCTAAATTCGAAATTTTACCTAAGTGACAGAACTTATGGCCTTTTTTTTTGTGGATGGGAAATCATCAAATAACTTCTCCCGCTCTGGGTGGAGCGGAAAGGGCGTGTCAGACTTTTACTGACTAAAACCCACCCGTGTTCCTTCAGTTGCCTATGCCAGGGCCACGGTATCTTTTTCAAACAACCTGCGACCCCAGCTGCATCGGCCCTATTGGACCCCATCTTTTGCTGACATCTCTTTGAGGCGCGCGTGGAACACAACACGCGTGTCGACCCGGGCCTGGTCCTCACCGGACGGCGAGCTACCCACTACTCACCGTCCGCAAGCCCGCGCCTACGGTGGCCGGGAATCGGCTATCGATTCCCGCCGCCCAGGGCGTCTCCTGCGGCGACTGAGGGCGTGAGGCTGCCTCACGCGTTCCGCCTCCTCCTTCGCGAGCATTACCGCTTCGCAGAAGGAGGTGACGGCCTCCCATGCACTCTCGCTCCGCACCATGGCCTGGACCAGGCTCGGACGCGAGAGATCGCCGCCGCCGATCGCCTCCGTGAGAACACGGCGGTGCTCTGCCCAAGCCGGGCAGACCTCCACTGTATGCTCCACCGTGTCCTCTGGGCGATCCACACAATGGTGACACCCGGGCGTTTCCTCCCGCCTTATGCGAAACAGGAACCTCCCGAAACAACCGTGTCCGGTGAGGACCTGCGTCAGGCGGAAGGTGAGGACGCCGTGGCGCCTCTCTAACCACTCCTCAAAGAGGGGACTTATCGCCGCAATTGTGGCGTGCCCAGCGCTGGGCTGCGACAGTCGCACTCTCCATGTCGCCATGAGATCCCGCCGGAGCTCTGTCCGCTGTACCGTGATTTCTCGCGGCAGCGGAGTTACGCCCCGGCGTTTCGCCTCCTCGCGCCACTCCCACACGTGCGCGAGGACTTTCGCCTCCAGATCCCACGGCGGCAATCCGGCAAGGAGGCTCGCCGCCTCACCGGAGACCGTGCGGTAACCCCGGACTAGCCGAATGGCCATGACCCTCTGGGACGCGTTCAACCGGCGGACTGGCCGCAGCCTCAGGGAACGCGCCCACTCCGGTGCCCCGTAAAGGGCCATGGCCCGCACGACCCCCGCGTAAAGCCTCCGATAGGAGGCGTTTGGACCACCTAGATTGGGCAGGAGCCGCTTCAAGGCAGCCCCAGCCCGCTCCAGTCTGGGAGCCAAACGTCGGAAATGCTCCACGAAGTTCCACCGGCTGTCAAGGACGAGTCCCAGGTACTTCATCGTCGACTCGACTCCGATGCGAACCCCTCCTACCGTTATTTGGGAACCCGACGGTGGCGCATTCCGAGGACCATGAAAACACATGGGCTCGGACTTGTGCAGGGCCACCTCGAGTCCCAACTGCCGGATCCTCTCAACGACTATCGCAACCCCGCGTGTCGCTAATTCAGCTGCCGCCTGGTGCGACCTCCCCTGCGCCAGGACCAGCGTGTCGTCAGCGTAACATACCACGCTGACGCCGCTAGGGAGGTCGGCGCGCAGCACCCAGTCGTACCCGATGTCCCACATATGCGGCCCCAGGATCGATCCCTGTGGGACACCGCACGACATCTCTCGCCGGTTCCACTCTCCCTGATGACCGGGGTAGATGACGGCCCTATCCGTCAAATAGGCCTCAACCACTCGACAGAGGTAGGTCGGCATCCGGTGATACCGGAGTGCCTCCCTGATGCAACTCCAGGGCAGGGTATTGAAGGCGTTGGCGATGTCTAGAGACACCGCCAAGACGACCCCACCCCGGGCCACAGCATCCCCCGTCGTGAGGGCTCGCACGCGCATGATGGCGTCCACCGTAGAGCGCCCCCTGCGGAAACCAAACTGGCTCTCCGCCAAATCCGGCCCCTCCTGCACCAGCCACCCGACGAGGCGGTCTGCAATAACTCTTTCAAAGAGCTTGCCCACCTCGTCGAGCAGCACGATGGGTCGGTAAGCGGACGGAGAGTCCGCAGGGCGCCCCGGCTTCTTAGTGAGGACTAGTTTCCCCGTCTTCCAACGAAGTTCCAACGAAGCTTGACTCGGTGGAACGCAGAGGTAAGAGGCTCATTGGCGACGTAAAACTGGTGGATGCCAAGCTTCATAGCTTGGCTCATCGCCGCAAGGTTGCCTGCTTGTCGGTCTTCTACAGATTGTACTTCGGAGAGTGTGCCCGAGAACTCTACGACCTCATTCCACCGGCCCCCTTCTACCACCGGACATCTAGACGCACTGCCAGTTACCATCCCTACCTGGTTGCTATTCCACCAATTCGCACTAAGCGCTTCCAAATGTCTTTTATAATGCGCACAGCAAAAGAGTGGAACTCACTACCTGCGTCTGTGTTTCCGAACGTATACAACCCTAATCTCTTCAAAGTGAGAGTGAACAGGCTTCTTCTGGGTAAGCTCACTCCATCGTCGACTTTGTCTCTGTCACCTCTGACCTAGACTAGAGTCAAGAGCAAACCCATCACAAATAAAAAAAAAAAATTAAAAAAAAAGAAGTGGGAACTGGCCCCTCTCCAAGCATGCGCTTAGGAGCCCCCCTAGTCGAGGCCCGAGAGCCCCAAAGGCCAGAACCCAGGCTCTTCCAGGTAAGCCGTCGGGCCCTGGGGCGGCATTTTTAGCACTCAGCCTACGTACCGCCGCTCTCAACTCTACCTCGGTAGAACTTATGGCCTGACTACGTATTATGTCATCGGTATATTAACATAGCTTTCGCAAATTGGCCAGTGTTCTTCTGTGTGTGGTGTTCCATTGAATTGTACGGGAGCGATTTGTCGAAGATAATAATATATTTTATATTATTCTCGGTGTGTGTGATGCCCTTTACACAAATTCACCTTACTATCAAGTATTATTGATACTTCGAATCTAAGTCGACGTGTGAATGTCTACAAATTAGTGTAGGTCAACTTTGAATCGTCTTTCAAAGTTACAGTAGCCGTGTAGTTGGCGAATAAGTCTTGTGGTGATTGGAGAGTTGGAGTTCAATACTACCGTCGTCGTGTTTAAAGATTGATGTTTCTATCAGTACGAATCTAGTGCTCAATCTCGGGCTTGTGCAAGATAAATATAAAATCTTATCCTACCATGATCGTCAGTAGCACAAGATTAAATACTTCTATGAACCCGGTTGTTGAGATTATGATTCTGTTGTCTCGTCCTAAATGATGAACTAATTTGATATTTGTCTAAAATTACATCAAATCTGGATTATGTTAGATAATTATGATTTGATTATGTCATGATTATTTCCCAAAATTTTAAAACCTAAAGCCAATAAAAACCTTTATTTTCCAGCCAATAATTCAGCACTTTCATTTGCCGAATATTTATTGGATAGCCGTCGGCCGTCGGTAAAGACAAATCAAGCAAATGAGCAACCAAAACAAATCTTTGAATACAGTGCTCAATCTTTGTTGCTTAAAGTTTCTGTTTCGTTTTTGGAAAAGGTCCACGAGAAATAAGCATATAACCCATTTTTCCTCAGTGGGGATTTCTGGACATTTTGTTCGATTCCAATTTTCCCCCAAGGAGGATTATCAGGAGGGAAATTCCAGAAGTTTTTTCAGATTGAATTCGATCCCTCAGATTTTTCAGGGCGGATTTGTCGAATAAACCACATTTTACCAATTTGACTGAGTTGCGAAAATGTTGAGTGCTGTAGATCCTAGCGATATAAACACCAAACTATTAAAAGCCACCATAAAACTTTTGAATACATTTTGGCAATACATTTTATTGGCAAAATATTGTATTTCACATATTCCTATATGGGCACTTATGAAACGACAGAGGCTAGGTGCACGGTTCCAATAAATTGGTCGTTTCCTACGGAAAAGAGCCGGCAAGAAATTCCACGGTTACTCGTTTAGAAATAACGGGCTTTTACAATGTTTTCAAATTAGTGTTGATAGGTATGGGAAGATAGAGTGCGCCTGACTGCAAGTACCAGGTAATTAGCAAAATAGGAAATAGTCAACCAATCTACAGTCCGCCACCATAGACAGGATAGGATAGCTCAGTCAGGCCTACCATAGAGAAATAACAATATCAAAACCAAAAACTCCATTAATACAAACCAAGTTTTTGCCTTATATTTTTACTATAAGCTTATTACGAACTCGTAACGTTTCCTTTTACGTACCGGCAGCAAAAGAAACAATAAACGTCTCAGATCCGGTATTCAGAACTGTCAATGATTAATTTTAAAAAGTAACCGTAGAATCCTTGTGAGGAAGCTAATTACTGCGAATTTGGCTCATTTGAAATTCCACGATAGACTCATTCTAGCACAATTATATTTAATGAGGACGTTAACGCATCGCTAAGTGTCTTGTTACAAAGAAAAACAATGCGGTAATTAGCTAACAACATTGTTTGGACCTCTAGCTATATTTACTGAAGTGCTAATTTTGGAATATTACGACCATTAGTTATATTCAGGTATCCGGTATATCGGGCTTTGCGATCGTTATTTGCTCATCCGTGAGTTTGTTTCGCCATTTCTTCTCAGGGATAGTTCGATAGGAAGTGTCGACTCCATCTAGCTTATTTTTATTTAAAATGACGAAGTGATCCCGATATCCTATTTACATAATAAACAGTTTCATTTCATTCCATTACTTTAGTGTAGTAGGTAAGTACAGTACCTACTTAAGTTTGAAGGCCTAAACGTAAGAAATTGGAAAATATCGTTGAATACACGAAAATGAAAATTTTAGCTAGATATCTTTGATCCGATTAAAAAAAAAACTTCAAAAGATTCCTTATTGACGTCTAAAATCCGCTATTTTAATTTTATAAAAACAAAACTTATCCTATAACCAGCGCGCGACCTAGACGAGTCGATAGACACCTCATGTATTCAAATTAATTTTGTCCTTAGGACGCTTCGAGGGTATAAAGAATCTTACATACAGAGATACGCGTGAAAAACATAACCGTCTTTAGTGTCGCACAGTCGAGTGAAAAAGAACATGATTTAGGAATAAGCCATAAAGTATGTCAAACTATTTCTACTTTCCAATTAGTAAAATTCTTATGAATGAACTAGCAGCGCTCTGCGGTTTCACCCGCGTAAGTCGCGAACCCGTAGGAATATGGGGATAAAAAGTATCATATGTGTTAATCCAGGTTATAAACTATCTGTGCCAAATTTCATCAAAATCCGATCTGTAGTTTTTGCGCGAAAGAGTAACAAACATCCATCCATCCTCACAAACTTTCGCATTTATAATATTAGTAGGATTAGTAGGAAGAATGATGAATGAACCGACCCCCGTGTTTTGACCAGACTCGATTACTCGAATGAAGCCAAAGATTCACAATATGACAGGAACAATGGAAATATTCCATTCCCGATACTTTTAGTGCAGCCCTCGTATTTATCAATGGATGGGCATCTTTTCACGATGTTGCCGCCTGGTTGGTTTTGGTCCAGCTTCACCGGTGAATCTTTTGGCGCGGTTAAACCGCTTTCTCGAATCTTTTCTATGTCACTGGCATGCTGTGTTTCAAATCGTTGTTTCCAGTCTTCGTCTGAGGTTTCGCTACTATCCCTTTCAGGTTTTTGGAAGGAAGTTCATCAACGCGGCCCGCGACAGGAGTCGACTGGCAGAAATCGTCATGTAACGAAAAAACGCGTTCATACCTCAGTGGAAATTCTTAGGACATTAATTAATGCTGAGATACGCTAAATGAAAAATAATATTCATAATGACTGGATTACTAGCAAATATCTAGAGTATCTTTGATAATCCTCTCTCCTTATTAAATTCAGAAAAGCTACAAACACAAATCCAAATACTTAACATTCATGAATGTGCGAAGTGAGGATAGTTGGATATTCTATATTTTTTAAGATAAAGAATGACTCAAGATATATGATATTCTTCAAGAATTGAAGACAAAGCACCTCCTAAGGTAGTTTATACCAAAGTACAGAGAGGCATGTTTTGAAAACGGCCTTGTTCGTAGTAGAATCATTTCTTAACATCGATTTCTACACGAGTTCGCTCCAAGAGCCCTGCTTCAAACATACCTCTGGCTCCGTTGCACAACGAGCTTACGTCAGCGAGCGCGCGGAGCGGCTTACGTCATTCGAGCGTATCTTGAGCCTCCAAGCTAAGTTAGAACTTGCGCCTATGGCTTTTAGAGTCGTGTTCCTTCGAAGACGGTTTAAGTATGATAGAACGTTTATGTTCATGTGAGTGGATGAGGCTCCGACGCGCCGCCGGCTCAACGATTCTGAGAACCGTTCGAGTCGTCTCTCTAGTTTCGGACTTGAATATGAATCCTCCAACACTACGACCGAGCATACCTAAACATATTTCTCAGAAGACGACATCGTCAGGATGGTTTACAGATAACTTCTTCTCCATGGGTATAAGAAATGTTGCACGAATTCAATTGAGCAAGGACTTTCAAAAAGTTTCGCTTTTAGAAATTAATGACGTTATCTTTAGTTTACCATTTCAGTATACGATTTGCTTAGAGCCCGTTTTTTGATCCGTAGTTAACTCAACCAATGGTTAAACATTAACTAATGGTTGAATTTTGGCTAAATGTGAAAGGCTAAACATGAATTAATTATGCCATTAGTTACTATCTTTTAATATGAATGAGCTAACATGAATACATTCATGTTTATCCTTTCACATTTAGCCAAAATTCAATCATTAGTTACTATGTTTAACCATTGGTTGAGTTAACTACGAATAAAAAAAAACGGCCTTTAGAGATGTTATTAAGTAAAGTAAAAATCTAGTCTTTTCTCGCGTAGGATGCAAAATCTATTAAAAAAACAGGTTTCTTAATAGCTCTGTAGTTAACAGGGTAGCCACCGGATACGGCTATCGTTATAGCTGTAATATGCCTCTCTACCTCTACCGGCATGCCTCCTAGGATACCTCTTTAGAATTTAGCATTTCCTGTAAGATATAAACCAAATAAGATTGATATTATTTAAATCGAAAACTCGGGAAGTTCGTTTTGATTGCATAAAGACTTTTAACCTTTCATATGCCGGGAACGTAGGTCTGCGCGATTTTAGCTGTACTCGAAAAAACACCTAATTACATTAATGTAATTAGGTGTTTTTTCGAGTGGCGCACTCGCATAAAAAAATGGTGCGCAGACCTGCGTTCCGGCATTCGAAGGGTTAATATGCATAATATGCACTTTTAATATGCATTCATTGGCAGTAACTTATACCTTGTTCTGTTTTCAATGTACACAAATTGAAAGGTGCTTCTATTGACATATCGTGTCTTTCAAAAAGGCATAAACTCGAGCTTATGGCAGCGTGCACTCATGAATCCCTTTATAAATGTTCACTGTATCTGCTTAAAACTTATCTCGCATTTTGCTGTCAAAAGGAATATTTGTAAGATGACAAATCCTGAGTGCAGAGATTGGAAAAGCAGGAGTATTTTAGAGTATTAACTGACAGTTAACTTTTATCAAAAACCCCTGGAGGTTTTGTCTTGGTAGATAGTATATATATATATATTAAAGATGGTTCTTAATAGTAGTGGAACAAAACTTTTATAGAAAAATGTCAACCTAGAAAAACTATTTTTAAAACGTTTCAGGCAACATTTGTTACAGTTGTCCGTGCTGAAAGTGGAGATAAATTGAATTGTCTAAATACTTTAAGCGCCAGTTCAAGACATAAATACTTATCTAAACAAGGTTTCTGGCAAACTCGTAGGACTTTTACAAAATTGAACAGTTGTTTTTTATCACAAGTATACTTAATTATATTTACACAAACGTGGAGGTTGTATTGACAAAGGCTGAATCAATAGATAGCATATATCGACTTGGTAGGGATATTGATACATGGCGGTTTATGCTAAGACGCAGAACCAAACTGCGTCTAGAGGACGTTAACCCTTGGTCCTACATAGCGTTATAGAGATTCAAGAGGCTACACACGTAACTGCAAGCATGACAGGCCTGTATGAACAATCATTTTGTGCTAACATCTTGATTTTGTGCAAGGGGCTTGCGGCATGAAGGTTGATAGAATTTTTATTATGCGGCTTGAAGAAGCCACGCTTGTGCAAGCATGATTGAACACGTGTACGTAGCTATGCACGCCAGTTGCACCAATTAATGCAGCTATAGCAGGCGCGTCATCGTCGTCAATCGCTCAAGCAAAAACTGATACTCCTCCAGCACGCGAAGCATGACCACCATAGAAACGGGTTTTGTCTACGGAAGAATAGACAAAATGACAGATTGTTGAAATATTTCTACGCATTCTACGAGCCTTAGCATATAGAGAATAGTAGCATATAGAGAAGTTGTGCACGTGTGTATCCATTATACTAGGTGACTGGTAATTAGTGACCGATACTTAAACGCATGATTGTACTCATTATAAGAAATAACTTTTACTGTAGGACCAAACCCGAAATCGCGAAATAAAAATCAGCTGCTCCCTACGTTTTGACGAGTTATGCGAACATGAATGTATGGGACAGCTGATTTTTTTCACGAATTCAGGTTTGGTCCCATAGTAAAAGTTGTTTGCTATCATGAGTACAATCATGTATTTAAGTATCGGTCACTAATATCAGTCACTATATTTATGATGTCATATCGTTATCAGTCACTTCATCATTTACGGCTTTGTAATTTACATATAATTGGATTAGCTATTACCATTATATATTGGATTAGTTATTACCATTATTACAGTTGAATTGATCATGGTCGAACGGATTGTCACAAAATATCGATCTGTTAGTGTTTTCAAACCGTTTAAAATAGCTGTAACTACCGTTCAATCCAATAAATGATTGAAATAGATTCGAGGGTTGTATAAGCTAACATGATAACCAACAGAGAGCATACACAATGTGCGATTTTTTAATATCTAACGTGACGTCCATTGTAGGGAAGTAAAATGTATACGTGCACGTTATAATAACGTTATCGTGTTCCATACATTTTACTTCCCTGTATAATCGTGATGCCGTGGACGTCCACGATAATATCGTCACGTTAGAAATTATAAAAGCGCACAATATTGCTAATCTCGATAAGACGTAGCTGTAAAACTCAACTTAGTTCAGTCATGCTATAATTAGTCCAAGTATGTTAAACTTCAAGCAAACTTGGCATAATATTCATGCTATTTGTTTGCATGCATGTATGTTAATATGTTAAGCAAAAATTCAACAAGTCTCCAATTTAAAGATAGACTAGTTGACAAACCAGTTTCTTTTAACGGACACTTTTAAGTCTTCTACAATAAAATAATAAAATTGAGTGTTTTACAAAGTGACTCGAACGAAACACTTTATGTCGACTCACAGTCAGTCAACTTATTGGTCGTTTGTTCTATAAATAATGGAACGGCTTCTTTTTATGCTGCACTATTTTCGCCGAAAAATTAAACATCTGTGATATTATTGTACCAAAAATGTTTTGGTCAAACAGAATCATAATATGAGAATGATTGGGTGAAAAAAATAATGTTGATAAATAGTAAAAGGCCGATCAAGAGATTTAGTCTTTTTTGAACCTTACTCGATTTTTACAATCACAAGACCCACAGCTATTCCTATTCTAGATTTCAATGAAGGAAACTTAATAACGCGTCTCACTTCATGTTTCAGGAAAAGATTCAACTAACCAAGCTACTAAAAGTTCAGATGATAAACAATATCTGTCGCATGTCGAAGTCAGCCGTACTAGTACAACGTTAAAGCATAATAAGTGAATCACAAACCTGGTGTGGCGAGAAAGGCGGTCGTGAGTTGGGTGCGCCTGGAGGTCCTGGTGGCGGGTACCGCTGAGGGTACGATCCAGGCGGGCCATACGCCCCCGGGGGCTGTTGAGGACCGCCTGGGGCACCCGCGTAAGGGGGCCCACCATAGCCCCGAGGCGGCTGAAACAAAACATTGGAACTCTAGAAATTAACTTCAAAAAAACTTTGGTGCTTGATCTGTGATCGGACGAAACTAAACAAAAATAGAACAAGTAAATAACGTTTAGTTTGCATAATATTATAGAACCCATGAATTATCTCTTGCATTAGACAGATAAAGGCACTTGCACAGCCTAATTCGGAACCAAGATGAGCCAAACATACAAGTAAAATACTACAAAGCTGTCTTCCAGAAGTAACTTTAAGTATGTTCAAGTCTGTCAAGACGCGTAAAAACCTAATAAAAACGGCACATATAAAGAAACATTCCGATGACCGTCAATTTCAATATTAGCGCAATAACACTGGGTCGTTAACCGCATTCGGAAGCCTTCATAATTCGGAATAATGTGCAAATGTAAATAAGAAGTCGAGCGCGCCTGTCTTCAGCCAGGTTCAACCAACAAACCCTTAACTTGACAAATCGCTAACTGCTAACGTATTCTTCGGTCGTGTCTTACCAGGGACACCATTATGACAATCGAATCAATCAAATCAATTGAGGCCATTTTGTAAGACACCTGGTGAAACACCATGAATTTATTCACTTAATTGATTAAAACAGATAAATGCACTTCCCAATGTGTTCATTATTCGAGCGTATGGCACACATGAGCTGCATCTGAAAATCAGCGTCAGATGGTAGGTATACCTTGTGTTGTCATCTGACATTATGCTGAGGCGAATCCTTTTTAGCATTATAAGCATTGTTTTTTTTTTTTGTGTATTTTTATCGAGTTAAGGTATTTTTGTTCAATGCCAATAAACGCAATTGTCTTTCTTTCTTAATAACTAGTACCTACTCATTCATCGTTCATTATCTACTGAATCATATTATGTAACCGGTTTCAATCATTTGACGTTTTATTACAAGTAGTGGTTGGAATTGCCATCTTGTAAAGGAAGCTGGTCCCTGGAAATCATCGATAAGCTAGGATGAATATCAGATGATTACAGTACCAAGTTTTATCCTCTATCATCAAACGTGACTATTCCGCAAATTAAATTGACTATTTATTAACTTGAATTAGCCGTAAATTCAAATCGCAACGATCCATGAAATAAGGAAGATACTGAGACGCCATTTATCATTTTAAAATCTGTAATTTTTTTTAGTTTAGTAAAAGGTTTAAACTCAAGTCTTTTTGGATTTTTATTGCTCTATAATACTGTATGTGACGATAACGACAAAATTAATTTGATGCAAAGGTAGAATGTACGGGTTTAGAATTAGAACACAGAATGAAAACAACAATATTAACAATGACAGTTACGCTTAAAAACGACATATTAGGTATAACTTTTAACATTCGAGGTAATACTAAGGATAATATTTCGGATTAGAAAAGTACAACATTGTTATTAAACAATCCAATATGTTTCTCAATTTATTTTCATTCATAATCTCCATTAGTATTTGTACTTTTACTTTATTAGATTAGTACTACTGTTGCTAAAAGAGCTACATTTGTGCCACGATTCGTTGTGCACTATAAACATGTTTCCGTTTGCAAAACAAATTATGCAATACATACATAACTGATTTTATTTAACATGCGTGATATTTAATCTACGGATGATCAGTGACATCAAACCCCAGAAACCAATCCATAAACTCAGTTTTACGAATGATAACAATATTATGCATCAATCGTACGATAATTTAAGGAAATCATTTCATTAGACGCCGACCATTTGATGAAAACAAACAACGATTGATTAATTTCGCACTTCATTACGAACAGCGCTATATAAACTCATCACATATGTCCTGTGTTTAATAAAACCCTTTTCGTCGAAAGCCCCTCTAACGTGCCCGTAAAATTAATGCGCTTTTACTGTAATATCAATTTTCAGATAGATACCGTAACTAAATAATTGACGTCCGAAATAATTCGCTGTGCCAACAAAGTCACCCGCTTCAGTTTTCAGCTCTCATTCTGTTCTATGATGGAAATTCAATTATTCGTACGAGCCTCGCTCCGACGAAGCCAACGAGCGAGCAAGCGGGATCGGTGTTACTCTTTGATCAATGTTTTACGTCTCCAAACTGAGGCCTTGTTCTGAAGGTTTCCGGATGTAGTTTGACTAGGAGATATGAGACTTGTGTTCGCCAATTAGAGTTACATTTTTACGAACATTGGGGTGTTTTATGGCGGATTCAATGATTTATGGGGGCGGTGTGCCGGGGTGCGGCATGCGCGGGGTGTGGTGAGGGTTGCGCAGGGTACGGGCGCCGGGGGGCGGCGGCGCGCCATTGGCCGCCTCGGCATCGATCGCGCGACGAGCTCGCAGTGGCCCGCCCGCGCCTGCCAGCCTCCACCTACGTTAATAAGTAATCATCCGACCCCGCGATACCTCAGCGAGTTTTCCGGACAGAGCTGGAGCCGCCGAGACGGGCCTCGTATCTCCAGTAGGCTGGAACAAAGAGCCACACCACATAGGGCGACATCCGTATTGATTTATGCAGTAATTGACCCGCGGGTAGGTGCGCAAGCCGCGCACCGCCCTCCCTACGCACCTATCTTATTTGTTTTCAAATTATGTACTCATGCCTATTATGTAAACTCAATTATAGATGCAAATGATACCTATTAAATAGAAAAAAATAAGACCAATGTGTACTTGAAAAGATATCGGTACACAACTATCCTTTACGTAAGGAACGTCGCGACTCTCAGATTACCTAATCGTCGCTTAAGTTCTAACACAGCGGAAGTCAAAATATCGTGTCATTCGATAGGGAATATTATTCCCTATCGAATGACATACAAAACGAATTTTGCTAAAAATTTGACTTCCGCGGTGTTAGAACTTAAGCGACGTAATAAAGAAAAGCCTGCCCTATATAATTTGTAATACGCAGTAAGTAAAACCCAAATAAAATCTCGGTGACCCATTGCCTCAAAGCCGTCTTCAAGGGCCTCATGAAAAGTTCATTTTAGAGATTTGAAAGGTTTTCGTAGTCTCGAGTGACTGCAGGCATCAGTGAATACCGCAAGTCAGGAAAGCAAAACAGACAAAACCGCACTGTAATCGTTAAGGTTGGGGGTTGAAAATACGAGAGTCTAACGTAAACCACAACGAAACGTAACGTAAAAGGTATTTCATTTTCGCAAGCGGCTCGGAAAGCAGCCGAGCCGTGGAAAACAGTTTCGAGAATGAAATATACAACTATAGCTTCCGAGTGAATTCAGCAAATAAACAAGATAATAATTTAAATGCTTCAACAGAATCGTTTGTTTCGCTGCAACTTACCACGTAAACGTACAACATTTACGTGGTGTAACTTAATTAGTCTTACGACAAGGATGTGGTTCCTTAAATTCTATTCTTCAATGTCGTTATATATTCAACAACTTAGTACTTCTGTATCTTTTCTGTAATATTAAAGAAGCTTTTAAGTACAGCAGTCATTACAACAAACTTTTGCCAAGTTTGACCATTACCTAATTCATATACCTAGGTAACTGCTTTACAAATGTATCGAATTCTGAAATCCTAAAAGCCTTTTAAAAACAATTCTAGTTAGAGCATATATAATAAACAACGTTTGCGAACGTAGTCACCAAAATAGACTGCGTCAGTTCTGTTAGAATGTAAATTGTACGTGAATAACGCTTTCCGTAGTAAACTCAGCTGTTAAGTGTCATTGTGACTGAAATGTAAAACACTTCTTACGAATAAGGAATGTTGATGTAATATTTTATCAAGCCGACTATACTACGTGCGTGCTTTAGTTTAATATGAATGTATACATACTTATTGTTTGATATCTCGTAATAGTTATCCAAACCTAGAGCTAGTGAGTATCAAAAATATTTTGTTTTATTTTATTGTTATTTTATTTATTCGGAAGAACCAACAATTACACATTATATATTACAAATAGATAGAACACAAGGAGTTATACAAATGTGCATCCAACAACGTTTTCCACAGATACACAAAAAGACAAAGACAGTATTGATAAAGTAAAAGTTCGGTGCAAGGCATAAAATACATATAAATTACAGCAGTAAGGAACACTGGAGAGATTTAATATTATCCACATACATTTTTGATTATGTCAAGCAACATGTTTCTAAATTTTCCAACGGATAAAGCAAATAAATCCAAGTTAGAGAAAAACTTATTGAAATTGCCTGTGAGGCGACGTAGAGGTGCCCGCAAACCTGCATTCGTACGACTAGGAGTGACGGCGAAAACAGGTCGTGCACGCACCTCACGTCCCTGAATGGTTCTAGGGACAACATAGCATAACTTCTTACAAATATCCACACAATCATATGAGTTGTTACACAGATCGTATAGAAACATAGTTTCTAGAAAGGTACGTCTAGACTTCAAAGTGAGCAAGTTGTACTTTTTCAATAAGTCGCGAAAATAGCGATCGCAATGGGTTAAACAGCCAATTAAATATTCAAGTACTTTAAATTAACTCCGATAACTGGAAAAACGACACAATCTAAACATAGGACTAGTTCTGCCAGCTGAGTAGCTGCTATGAGACAGCGTGGTGCGAAATGCGGTGTACCAAGTTAATTGGCATAATTTAATGGGATAATATGGTAGATATTACGGAGCGCGCGAAGTGCATCAAACGCGACAGTGCAAGTGTGTAGTGCCGTTAGGAATGTGACCGGATTCCGATCCAGCTCGTCGACACGACCACATTCACCCACTTGCATCGCTATTATGTCATTACCACCGGCCTAAACATTAACCCTATTACTCATAATGAATAACTCAGTGATTTTATTACACCACCGACTTAAAATAAGTTGAATATTGGTACGCTGTCCTACTATGTTCTTAGAATTCTGCTTGAAAAGTTACATTTTTCCTGGAAATAGCTATACAGACTGCTTTCGCACGACGTGAAAATTTCTACTTCCCACGGCAAGTCGCGGGAAGTTGAATTTCAACCATAAAAGGTTGTTCTGTGTATTTTTAAACATTGGATTTTTTTAAGTGTAGACGTGCGCCACTATAATCAGGCTATGACAAAGCTTGACAAAAATGGCAATCCTAACCACCTCTCATGAGAAAATGGCATCAAACGGTCGAACAAGAGCTACAAGAGGAACAAACAGTAATTTGTATTTTACAACTGTTCTATTTATAGGTCACATTGGTTTCAAATCGGGCTCCCATTGTATTGACAAGGTTATGTTTATTAGTTGAACTGGCCGTGAGTCCATTGGCAAGAGAATTCATGTTCTTGGGAGTTTCAAGGTTTATGCAGATTGATGTTATCTCGGCGTGCAACTTTAGCTTGATATCGCATATCATCAATGCTAAGTTCAAATGGCTATTTCATCAGCTTCTGTGCTTGGTGGTGTGTGTGTTTGTGTGCCCAGAACAAAACACGACGGTTAAAACTGGCCGCAGTATCGTCAATGCAGTTGCAAAAATACTTTAAACATGGTGAATGTGAGGGCCAGTGGGCCGTGATCACCTTCTACCCACAGAAAAAGTTGGGTTGATCTATACTTAGCCAGCCACCACGCGGTCAATTTATTATTAATATTGTGTCATCATCATCATTTCAGCCGAAAGACATCCACTGCTGGACATAGGCCACCCCCAAGCACCGCCACTTCGACCGGTTCTATACGATACGATAAATCTACATGGTCATACGAGGGCTGCACTAAAAGTATCGGGAATGGAATATTTCCATTGTTCCTGTCATATTAAAATCTTTTTAATTGAAAACTCCTTGGTTTTAAAAATCGAATACCATTTATTTATTTTAAAAAAGATTCTCGCTCTTGTCACAAGGTTTTGTCAAACTAGTTGAGTCGTTGAGAAAATGGAATTGACTCGAGAAAATTCAAGAGCGATGATTTATTATGACTTTCGAAGTGGTTTAACACAAAAACAGTGTGTTGACCGGATGATTTCTGCATTTGGTGATGAAGCCCCATCCAAAACCACAATTTACCGCTGGTTTGCTGAATTTCAACGTGGACGTGTCAAGCTCAGTGATGATCCCCGTCAAGGTCGTCCAAAAACTGCAGTCACCCAAGAAAACGTTGATGCTGTGCGTAAGCTGATTGAGGAAGATCGACATGTGACATACAGCGAAATTCAGGCAACTTTAGACATTGGCATGAGTCAAATACAAATAATCTTGCATGAACAATTAGGTGTAAAAAAGTTGTTTTCCCGATGGATACCGCATTCGCTCTGTGAAGAGCAAAAAGCGGCTCGCGTTACTTGGTGCGTCAGAACTCTCGAAAGATTCCACGCAGGATCCTCAAATGCTGTATACAACTTCGTATCAGGTGACGAATCCTGGATATACGCGTACGAACCCGAAACAAAAAACCAGTCATGTTGTTTGGGTGTTCGAAAATGAGTTAAAGCCAACAAAAATTGTTCGTTCACGGAGTGTTGCAAAAAAAATGGTGGCCACGTTTGTCTCCAAAACCGGCCATGTTGCGACTATTCCTCTTGACGGACAAAGAACGGTTAATGCAGAATGGTATGCTAGCATTTATTTGCCACAGGTCGTTTCTGAACTCCGTAAAGAGAACTGCAACCGCCGCATCATCCTCCATGCGAGTTCTCACACCGCGCACAGAACAAAAGAGTTTTTAGAGCAAGAAAACATAGAATTATTAGACCATCCGCTGTACAGCCCCGACCTAAGCCCTAATGATTTCTATACTTTCCCTAAAATAAAGAATAAATTGCGTGGTCAGAGATTTTCATCACCTGAAGAAGCTGTGGACGCCTACAAAACGGCCATTTTGGAGACCCCAACTTCCGAATGGAATGGTTGCTTCAATGATTGGTTCCACATCGTATGGAAAAATGTGTCAAATTTCGCGGAGAATACTTCGAAAAGCAATAAATACATTTTTAAATAGAAATGTTGTGTCACTTCCTTGATTCCCGAAATTTTCAGTGCCGCCCTCGTATAACTTTATATGCAGATGATACGTGCTTATTTTATTTCGGAGCCAACATGCACGACATTATTTCAAAAGCCCAAGAAGACCTCAATGTCCTATTAGAGTGGTTCAAATATAATTTACTAACCATAAATATTTGTAAAACTTGTTACGTTGTCTTTAGAGCTAAGAATAAAAAATTTCCACAGTACGACACACTAACAATTGATAACATCCCACTAGATCAAAAAACCTGCGAAAAGTATCTTGGTTTGAGAATAGAACATCACTTAACATGGCACAATCAAATAGACCATATTAAAAATAAACTATCAGCACTTACAGGATCACTTCATAGTATAAACCAGTGCATACCTGAAAAGATACGTTATACTATTTATAATTATCTTATTAAGTCGCATCTGTTATATCTCATAGAAATTTGGGGAATTGCCGGAAAAACAAAGTTGCAAGAATTACAAAGAGTACAAAATAAGGTCATAAAGATATTGTTTCGCTATCCATATCTAACATCAACCTGTAAAATTTATAAAGAAACAAAACTAATGAATATCAAACAACTCTACACCTTAGCGAATATCTTGAGGATATTGTGCAGGGGGTAAACCTGTAAGACCTTAGCGAATATCTTGAGGATATTGTGAGTATAAGGTACGCCGCCACCCTGGTCGACACACTCTCGATCTTTACCACGTTGCTCACAAGGGAGTTATGGACGATAAACCCGACACCATCTTGGGACTGCTGGTCGCCCTCCCGGAAACAGAGCAAGTTCCTTCGGACTTCAGATAATCTACTTTACCCCATCGTAACCTGCATTCATCCTGGTGTTCGGTGACCTTCTCGTCGTTCCGGTGTGTACGCGTGTGGTTTGTTTGCCAGGTGCAGTTTTCGGTGATTGTGGTAGCCGGATCTCTTTTGGAGGGTGGAGGGGGTTTGGCATAATCGCCACGCTTGGCAAGCGGGTTGCCGATCGCAGTATGGTTTTAAAAATAAATAGAGAACGCTGCTGCCTATTCTCTAGCAAGTCCCATAGTCGCCTTTTACGGCACTCACGGGAAGAAATAGGGTGGCGGAATGGTGGTATTCTTTAAATCTGGTACCACACGGAACATTGTGTACGTCCTATAAATATAATCTATTCATATTCGTGATTGTGCATACGTAAAACAATAAACTAAATAACAGCTTAACAGCAATAATTTATATCCATCCTTTAACAGGTTATGCCACCCTCTTTAAAGTCGACTAAGCATTCAGCTATGCAGTAGCAAGATGCTTAGAAAACTTGCAAATTGGAACGCCCACAGCGTCTTCGAAAGAAATATCGACTTTATCGAGTCTTGAACTTAATCTCCGGTACTAATTTGAAATAGTGATGTTGGAAGGTATTTTATGAGTTGAACGTTGCATCGTTGATTCCCATTTGATTACCAGGATGATAAGTTGCTTTTTGAAAGCTTTATACAATAACAATTGAAAAAGAAGATCATCCTGACATAGTTAGCGTTTAGGTCAACATCATCATTCTCCTACCCTTGTCCCAATTTATTTGTGGTCGGCGCAACATGTCTTTTTCTTCCATACTTTTTTTCCATACGTTAGTGTTTAGATAGTTAACAAAAATTAGGGCGATTTGATTATGCTAACAAAGGTCATTAAGTTATTCTCTAACTAACTAACACTGAACGACAGGTGAGCTTACATTACATCCATAATGTAGATAAGATAGGCCACACCGCTTTTTATACCGTTCCGAAAGGTGTTATTTCAAGTTTCACGATGAATTGTACTGGCGATGGCGTGGGGAATGCAGGTGAAGGGCTTTAATAGCCCGTGGCCATGCAACTTGATGATTACACACATGTGGAAAGTTGTTTGGTGTGAGAGCCACTTTACGCTTTGCGTAACACTTTTGAGATAGCCGGTATTTTTTGGACAGAGTAAAAGGAAAAAAACTATTTAATTTGTGTGTTAGCTTTGAACATTATGTTCGAGACAGAACATAATCATCTTATTTACCATGCATGCAACACATTCGTGCGTTCAAATTTAAAGTATGCACAAATTTTTCTCTACATCTGCATAAGTCATGAACTAATACTAATATTTGTCAGAATCATCGTGTAAATTTTCTTTTATTTTTTTTCAGTACTGATTACTGAACATCTATAAGCTGCTATCCAAATTATGCCTATTTCATACCATTTTATTCATCGAGGATTTGATTTATGTGTTTACAAATATTTAAATTACAAGTCGATCTCAAAGGGGCTTGTGGCTAAATAATAACAGCCGCACGGGTCGATCCAGGATAAGCTACGCTTGCCGCGGTTGGTCCGTGGATGGGTGACCATATTTACATACAAAGACCCATCCGTGCCTCGGAAAGCACGTTAAACCGTTGGTCCCGGCTGTTATTTCGGGTCGTCAAAAGCCCGAAAGTTTGACAACCAGTCTTACCAAGGGGTAACGTATTACCCAGTAACTAGCGTCGTCGTAACAGTTACTTAATTGGGTTGTTAATTGGGTTGTGGAGGTCAGATAGGAAGTCTCTCCATGCAAAATACTGGTATTCAGTTGCATCCGGTTTGTCTGGAAGCCGACCCTAACGTAGTTTTGGGAAAAGGCTAGGCAAATGATGAAGTCTATCTCAATGCGACTGCGATGGGCTATGACGAGAAATCATCGGCTTCCCAAATTATTTGGCAGCGGTCTACAAGCACACTATTACTCGCATTTTAACTGAATTTTTGTTGTAGAAGTTCGAACTGTCCAAGTGGCCGCTTATGCACACAACAGTTGTTTGGATTTTCAGATTTTCATAGTTTGTTGGATTTAATTGTAATATTTACTATAATATTAACGTTGTGGCAAACAACGATATACTCGTATTATAAGTAATTATTACGTAGATGCTGTATATTTTTTCATCCAAGAGTTTTATCGCGCATTACTTTCAATTTGAACACACTGCCGTCGTAAGAAAAAAGGGCACAACTAACATTTTAAAAAAAAATCTACAAAAAATTGAGCAGATTAGCCTTTTTTTTCTGATTCTAAATATGTCTGTAACTCAATTTTTTTTAAATGTTAGTTGTGCCCTTTTTGCTTACGACGGCAGCACAGTCTCTCTAGTTTTCTCTCTTTGAGGTTCGGCTTGTTATATTATTTTGCGGAGAACTGTGTGTCTTTGCCTTCATATCGCATATATCGCCATGCTAATTACTTGACTACGGCGAAGCAAAAAGGAAGGTTGATTTTGACCGGTATGTATATTCCCTCATAACTTCTAAACTCCTATCATAATTTGACAAATGAGGTATCGTTGGAAGCGTCTTGATCGTCCGCTGGTTATTGACTAATTGACGTTACATTAAAGTGAATATGGCGCTCTTCAGAGGATATAGCCATGAACAAAAAAAAAAAATCATAATGATGCCGAGTTGGGTAACAAATGAAAGGGCTTAATTAGCACATTTCAAAAATATTACTCGCGGCTTTGCTTGCATGCACCTGATAATTAGGAATAATTTCTAAAATCTCACCTCAGATGTGAGCCGAACATATTATTATAACTCTGATTAGTGATCTTGGTCTTCAGGATTTTTTGTATACACTTCATATCTTGAATGAGACATTGTCTTATTAAACGAATGCAGCCGTACAATTGTTATCCCGAATGATTTTACCCAGACAAGATTATGGTCATTTATGGTTGAGCCAAAAGTCATTAAACAAAATTAATAATAATAACAATATCCTGGGACATTATTCACACACGGTCATCTGATCCCAAACTAAGCAGAGTTTGTACTATGTAAACCAGGTAACTGATAGACATGTTCATACACACAAATGTGACAAACATTTGTCCTGGATGGGAATCGAACCCACGACCTGCGGCATGATAGGTGGGATCTTAACCAACCCCGCCAGCTGGCCTGTCTAAAGACTAACGGTAACAAAATCATTGCAAGTCCAATATAAGTAATTAAGCGGCGTCGTAACAGTTACTTAATTGACGAACGTCATTCAACATATAGAGCGAAACGAATTGTTTAAACACCTCAAGGAAACAATATTATTATGTATAAAAAGTAAACACCGTTTAACAGCGATGTTAATGACCTATGACTAATACAAGAGGCCTGTAATGTATAACATTGGCATTCGTACAAACAGCAGTGGCAGCGTGCGCGGACGGATACGAACAAACATTACATAACTTTGATTGTGTTTGTAAAAAGTTGGGGATTCCCTCCACTACAAGCGCATCTTGCTTACACAGACACACCGCAGATGTGTGTGTGTGTAACCTTGCCTTCCTTTACATATTAAACGCCGTCGGGCTATCCCTTTGCGTACCCACACAAAAAAGTCGATCCATAACATTACTATAATATATTGTTATCAGAAAAAGAAAATTAATGAGTTTCACTGTTACCGCTATTATTATTATTATCCCCAGCGTACTCCTGTGAGGAACGATAAAGGCCCACTGACCTGACCGGTTCACTTTTTATACGTGTCGAGTATCAACAATGGCACGTAAACCGTATTCATACGAGTCATCTGTTTCTACTTCCGGCCACACGTGCCTTGAATAAAACGGTTGCAGGAATCTTGACATTCAATAAAATTTCATGTTGTTGAATTCTATCTATCGTCACCTGAATGCTTCTGATGAAATTTTATTTTGTATAGGACGAAAAAAAGCATCGTAAAGCTGTAATAATTGCTTGAAGGCGCCTTCAAACAGACGCGACATGCGACGCGAATCGCTCGCTACACGCGGTCCTTTGTGTCGTGTGCGATTCACACGCGTGTCGCGCGTATTCGTAGGAGCCTTTACTCTAGGTTTTAATGTGTCAAGATCAAGATGCCATTTAACATTTTTATTACAGATATCCTCTCGTTCTAGACTTGGCAACGGTTTCCTTTACGTAATTGTAAATTAACTGAAAAACAAAAGAAGTCGTTGCATTAGCGGTTAGCGCGAACGATAACGCGCACGTTTGCGTCGGCGGCTCTGTCGTCACGGACTAGCGGAAGGCAAATACGAATGTCTGTGTATTTAATTATAATACTCTATAAATAGAAAGAGCATTACGTCGTGTTATGCGGTCGGTTACGGCAAGTTATTTCGGTCCGCGCCGTCACGAGCCCCCGTGAATGTCAAGCTCGCGGTAACTCTAACTAGGTGCCACGGCGGTTAGGCAACAGGTGGCCTGCACCGCGATCTTAGACAAGTAAACATTTGCATGCACCCAAGAAATTCAACTGTGGGCTGAACATATTAGATTCCTCCCACTGCAGCAACTATTCGCGTCTGGTCTCAAGTAAATTCCTGAATATTATGCTTTACTGTTTGTTGCCCTTGACTCAAAAGACTGGTCGAGAAAACCGTAAGTTTAAGATGCTATTATAAAGCAAACATCTCTCTCGATATGTACTCTACGAAAATAGTAACGTCAAACAGTGTTCGATCACACCAAATCGTCACCAACACGTCTAAACCATAATCAGAATTTGATAACAACATTAAAAAGTTGTAATAATCAGCTTATACCTAGTATATAATCAGAAATGTAAACAAACGATCACAAAGTGTTACTGACCTAATAAGGCGACCCCTTTTCCACCCAAGACGGTTCAATAAAGAACTCCCTTTAGGTACGTAGTATCTAAAGTACCTAGGTACATAAGAGCGGCGGTCGTGACCTTTTAATATATACTCCAATGTATAGACGCTCCCCGCTTTACGCAAGTACCTACTGACACATCACATCAAGAATGTTCCCCCCAATGTGGATAAGGCGTCTTTGACAAGTTAATCCCATTTAAATTGAGATAAAACAGAGCGTAGTTTATAAAAGTATTTCATTGATAAAATTATGACTACATTATTATTTAGATTTGATGAAATTCTCACAATTCAACGAAGTGGAGAGAGTAAGGCTGTATATCCAGAATAAAAAACTTTTTTATGAAAACATTTAACTAGTTCTACTAGTACAACCTGGATGAGGCTGCCGGCTGGCACAGAAGCGTGGGGATTGGCACAAGAAAAGTGAGGCCTATGCCCAGCAGTGGGTGAAGTCGGACCTCGGGACGATATTTCACTTTTTGAATTTGTATCAAAACATGATCACCAATACACACTAGGAAATTGGGCATGAACCAACCCAAGACTGTTTGAAGAGTATTATTAGACGTGATTGGATGCCGCATCCTGCAGCTCAGTGCCTTTTTTTCGCGATACTCCTACTGAACCAATACTTAAAGCATATTTCAACTTCTTGAATTTGTATCAAAACATGATCACCAACACACACTAGGAAATTGGGCATGAACCAACCCAAGACTGTTTGAAGAGTATTATTAGACGTGATTGGATGCCGCATCCTGCAGCTCAGTGCCTTTTCTTCGCGATACTCCTACTGAACCAATACTTAAAGAGTATATCAACTTCTTGAATTTGTATCAAAACATGATCACCAACACACACTAGGAAATTGGGCATGAACCAACCCAAGACTGTTTGAAGAGTATTATTAGACGTGATTGGATGCCGCATCCTGCAGCTCAGTGCCTTTTCTTCGCGATACCCCTACTGAACCAATACTTAAAGCATATTTCAATAATCCACGTTATGACAACTGCGTATCGCAGTTAGTTATAAAAACATTTTAGTAACTTTTTTACTTTTACATTACATTTGATATCGTCAAGTTTATTGCTCTCAGATCCTAAAGAACGTGCTTACTTTAACTTTAAAAACCATAAACATAAAAAGTAGAACAATAACATCTTTTTATAGACTTCTAAATCGGCATAACGTTGTTTGATAATGGCACTCGTAATAAACATGAATCCTGGCCGTAATCTTTTTACATCGCGTGTAGTATCTAAACAAACATGAATACACTATAGGTGTATAGGTATGGAAGTCATTTACCTTTCCGGCTGCGCTCAGCCTCAGTCCTTGGCAATGGCCCCTTTCACATACGAACAAGTATACACATTTATCGATGTAACGTAACTACATAACATTGTTTGCATCATTAATGTTGGCTAACGTTGGTTTATAAAATTTTGCTCGTAAAACTGTTTTGCGGGAACGAAATTCGTAGCACTTAAAAGCTCGAAGATGGTAGATAGTTTGCGTGTACTAGTTTAACGTACGTAACCCATTTGCAAATATAATTTTGGTAGACACGAAATTAATTAACGTTGATTACATACACTAATAGCGACTGTCTGTCTTAGTAATCTACAGTCCCAGTAATTAGAGAGCACGTCACTCTGGTTGTCACGCACACAAACCGAAGTGATAATGTGCTTGACCTACACAGACCTCCCTTGTTATTAATCCGACGTTTTGATTTCAACCGCCGACCGGCGAAGGGAGCTGGCAATTACGTGACGTCACCACGGTTTAACGACCCCATTACAACATTCAACATATTGTATGAATGAATGCAAGCCGCGTGACGGCTGACGTTTTTGTTCGTCAATAAGTCGCAGAGTAAGCAAGTTGTTGCGCCATCACTCAGATGAGGTGCGACGCAGGTGTTTAACAAAGTTGGACCAAGTTATGCTGAAAGCAGCCATATGACACTTTTTTCAAAAATGAGTTATATAAACACAGTCATACTAATTTCGACATACAAGACTTTTTGCAAAAACAGCCATATCGATGTCTCTATTTATCACGGAGATATGAGCCGTCAAATGCAGCCTTGTCCATACATCCATAATGCAACCATCGACAGAAAAATGTTTATAACTGTTTATACTTTTCCCGACATGGCTGCTTTCTGCATAACACGGTCCAATTTATCTATAGTTCCATTCATACGGTGAGGAATTATTTTCAATCACAAATCACCGCTGCCAAATCGGCATAGATTGACAATAAGAGGAAATCAAAACAATTTGCACGCGTCATTGATATACGCTTCAATTTTAAACATTTGTGAGAAGGTCACAATGTCCGAATCAAAATTGGCACATGCCAAGTGAAATTTTAATAGATGGCAGTTAAGCGTTCGTTGACCCAATGCGGTAGACGATCGAGGCCGAGCCCATTATCCAAGCACAGCACAATGACACGATTATCAGACAGCACGCGGGTCCGAGACGGCTCGCATTGATTTTACGAAATCCACATCACGGACTCAGAATGAACGGTCTCCGTCGGCCCATTCATCTCGTTTTCATGTACACACCGCCGCTATTGCGATACGAAAGTGAGAGCGAAATTTACTCGGGCTGCAACTACGCACAGAACCGCCATGTATTGCCCTAAATACGACGAGAGAATAGATAACGGTCATTAGGTAATTGATAATGGAATAACGTTTGAATTTGAGTATTATTATGCTATTAGGGTTGGGGGTGATTTTGAAATAGATTTGTATTGCAGTCTCGTGTAATTTGCAGTGTTCACATACCCTAGTATTAAGAGGCCGTATACGAAATTTTGCCGATTACGCCGATTTACGTGATTTTACAGTTAAAATACAGTATTTCTTTTACGTTTTAATGCACAGCATGAAAGATCATTTTATTTATGATCTAATGTATGAGCCACGTTTTATTTTTATTATTTAATTTTGATTAATCGACCTAAAAAGGCGACTATTGGTGAATTTTTGCTGTAAAAGGTTTAGAATATCACATATTCACGAATCGTTTTGACGTCTAAAGGGTATGAAAAAACTTACAATGTATTCTTGTGAAAGTTGTCTATACAATGTATGCATCATTTTCTACCACATTCATATAAAAATGTTGAGTAAAAAGATATTTAACTTAGTCAAATTTTAGAGAAAATGGGCAAAGAATTTCTTTTGATTTCGGCTACTTAGAACTCTCGTTCATAAAACTAAAACAACAGAAATAAACTCCAGTTCAAAATCAATCCGTCCTGAAATAAAAAAATCAAATAATTAAAAAGATTTGGCAATAAAAAACCTTTCAACCTAAATCTCGCATTATAAACTCGACGCAAAATAAAAAAAAAACCGGCCAAGAGCGTGTCGGGCCACGCTCAGTGTAGGGTTCCGTAGTTTCCCGTCCGTAAAATATAATAAAATATGTAAACGAAGTTAAAAAAAAATGCTTGCATATACGATTATACTACAAACTTAGTCCAGAAATAATTTTGTACAACTTTTTGTCTTTTTTGTACAAAAATTGTTGTTTCCATCAAGTTCAAAATGATTTTCCTAGAAAGTCCTTATAAAGTTCTACTTTTCAGATTTGTTTCATATTTTCTAAACTTATGGTTCAAAAGTTAGAGGGGCGAAACATTGTTTTTTACTTTTGTAGCGATTATTTCCGAAATTATTGACATTATCAAAAAATGATTTTAGTAAACCCCTTTTCATTTTTAAATACCTTTCCAACAATATATCACACGTTAGGGTTGAAATTAAAAAAAAATCACTTCCCACTTTACATAAGGGGGCTACGCTAATAAAACATATTTTTCCAATTTTTATTTTACCACTTTGTCGGCGTGATTGATATACATATTGGTACCAAATTTCAGCTTTCTAGTGCTAACGGTCACAGAGATTAAGCGAGGACGGACAGACGGACAGACAGACAGACATGGCGAAACTATAAGGGTTCCTAGTTGACTACGGAACCCTAAAAAGTAACCTTAGTGTAACGTAAACAGCGTAGCAGGGTGTTTCTCCGTTTTGGCGAAAAACACTTTCCGGTGGCATATGTTTTTTCTGGAAACAATTTAACACTGATGCTGATTTGCTAAATAGCTCTCATGGGATGAATTTGAAGGCGCATTATTCAATATATGCATATACCTGTCGAAAACAAAGAAAACTAACAAAACATCACGCAAATCGTCATTCACCTCCGTTTCCAAGCAACACCACTTAGTCTTGTCGTAATTTATACAAGAGACGAAAAAATACTTGACGATAATTTTAAACTAATAACCGCCCAAATAGAATAAGTAAAAAAAAAACGTCATTAGGCGCATCAATGTTTGCAAATATGTAGCGAGGTATATGCATATATTGTTTTGTATTGATTTATCCCATCATATTGTTTTAGCAAAACGGAGAAACACCCAGTACCATAATTTATTGAAATGAACTTTTCATGTTGTGCCTTAAAACATATAGAAATACAGTATTTTAACTGTAAAATAAAATCATGTAAATCAGCGAAATCGACAATATTTCGTACACGGCCTCTTAACACGCGTATGGAAATTTGTGTAACTTATTTCGCCAAACAGTGCACATATATATACACAGTATAGTATAGTCAAAGAAATTTTTACTTATTGACTGATGGAAATTCGTAACTTTATGACTGGAATACCTAATTCGTTTGTTACTCAAAATAAAAACAACTGCTAAACTGAGATACCTTAACAGGCCCACGAAGCATGCGTAGTTCATACAAACGAAATACCAAAATAATTTGTAAATCAAACATATTCTAAAGGTAGTGTGTATTTATTCCGATTGGATTACAGAATATCTAGGTTCCCAAACACATATTTTGAAAGGATACTGATTTGAAAACGAGATATGAGAAATTTAAAATTCCTATAGAAAACTTATTTTTCTCATATTTCCTGTTTAAATCAATGTTCTTATTTAATAATATAATTAATTAAAATTATTAATTTAATTTCAATGTTTTTATTTGGGAACCTAGATATACTGTAATCCAATCGGAATAAATAAACACTACCTTTAGACAATGTTTCATTTACAAATTATTTTGGTATTTCGTTTGTATGAACTACGCATGCTCCGCGGGCGTCTTAAGCTCGAAGCCATTCTGTTTCATTCTGATGTATGTTTCATATCAATCAGGAAGGGCGCAACTCACGTTCAAGCTGTTGAGGGCAATAACTAGTAAAGCAGAATCACAACAATTTGTAGTGCAAAGGAACCAAATATTACACCAATCGATGCAGAGATACCGATACATTCTATGTAGAAAACAGATGGACCGCTTAGACAAAAACGTATACAACGAAGGATACCAGATGCAAGACAATTGAGTATATAGACAAACACACACATACCCACTTCACACACAGCTAAATCTAAATATAGCGAGCGCCGATATCAGCGGCTCGCCCTTGAACCAGTCGCACGGAAACATTTTATTATTATTACCGAGCTGTCGGCGAGCACGAGTATGTCGGGTCGTCGACCCCGCAACCACGTGTCTCCTTATCGACAACTATCTAACACGATTGTGGGTAAACAACATGCCGAGATAAATGACTAATTCCACAATGCTTGCCTATTTGAGCCATTCATAAATAATCAGCGTAACGTCATAGCGATTTCGTTGACAATAACCGTCTGTGATCACGTTGAATTCTTAATGAGCTAGGACATCCCACGTTTAATCAACGAATTGTCCTCAAGTTTAAATGTTACTTCGTAGCTCTTAAGTTTCGCAATATCGCCAACTTTGGAGTAAACACTCAAAAGCGAGTAAGATTACGTCTATAGAAACAAATACAAGTAGAGATCGCCAGAAATCGATAACCCACAGGCCGGCCGCCCGCCTGGTCAAAGAAAAGCAATGCAATACGTCCATAAATAATAAATCGTCTAATTGTAAAAGGCCGTGACGGACGGAAGAACGTGCATATCGTGGGAAGTGGGACATTGTTACGTAACCGGTATTTGTTCAATGGCCAGCCTACACGGGTACATCCTTACAAATGCGTACGACCTTGAATGTGAACTCGAAAGTGTAAACAGGCACGTGCTCGATGCATTGTTTTATAGCCGCTGGTTGTGAAATACCACAAGCAATACTACGTTTAGCAGTGTGCTACATTTGATGGGCAGAACATTGCTTTTGGTCCTTATCAACGCAAATCTTCTAATTTGGTCTCTCATGGAAAAAATCAGAAATAAAATAAGGTTCAATAATTTTCCTAGAAAGGTCTATCAAACAAAGCCTCTCATCATTCTCCTGCCCTTGTCCCAATTTATTTGGGGTCGGCGCAACATGTCTTTTTCTTCCATACTTCTCTATTTGTCGTCATCTCGGTAGTTACACCCTTTCTGGCCATACACAGTCCATCCATCGTTTCTTTGGTCTTCCCTTACTCGTATAGCCCTCCACGTTCATACTCAACACTTTCCTGACGACATTTTCCTCATTCCTCCGCATCACATGCCCATACCATGACAACCGATTTCCACACAACTTTTCAGTCACCGGTGTCACTTTCAGACTTCCTGTTACATACTCATTCCTTATTCTATCCATTCGCGTAATACCACACAAAGCTCAACTCATATTAATGGAACTCGTAGCGACATCTATTTTTATTTGTCTACATTACTGATCAACAATCTAAACCTGTAAAAATAATCCACATCAATTTATGCGGAAATTGTTAAACAACTTTCTTTTACATTAAAAGAGCTGAAAATTGGAAGCGAACGCAGCCGATAGCTAAACGAAGCCGTTCAAAGTTCACGTCAAGCCAGATAGATAGATACATGTGTCACATGTCAAGTTCCACTCACGTTGATTCAGTCAAACACACGTCCCAGCGCGTTGCCTCTACATAATGCATGTAGGGGGAGCGGCACTGGATCGGCGTCGTCAGCGAAGCCTCGCGTTTCACTACCCTTTACTTTAGCCCGTTTTTGAACCGAGAGGCAAACGCGCATATCTCCGCCTGGTAGCGAGTTATATTTGCCTACACATCAAACTTTCACTATCGCTGTGCGCTTTCGTTTTTATATCTGCTAACAGCGGCGGGCCCGTTTTGTTATTCCTGCGTATTTTTTTTTTCCGTTTTGCGTCTGACAACCGACACGCTGCTGACGCCAACAGGCAATAGCTCGCCTGCCTTTGTGGCTTACTTTAACGGAAATAACGGCAAGCCTGATCATTATTGGTAACGATTTTCCATGTTGATATTTTATTAAAGATTGGAGGTATTGGACCCTCATAAAGGAGATGTTAATTGCAGTGCTTTTAGATAATCAGGTAGCACAAGAAGATCACTAATTAATTATGTGTTATAATTAGCTATAAGCACTAACTGCCAAACGTGGGTTTGAAACAATGCTAACGCAATTAATGTTAAAATGACTGACCTAGTTAAGAGGGATAAAATTAATTATAACTTGAAAATAAAATTTAGCAAAACATGAAACTCAGAAAACATTGTGATGTTAACACAAGTAAGCGCGCGCGAAGTCCACGTGGTTGCCGCCATCGACCGGCAAAAAAGATCACGCGGCGTCCGCGTGTTTCTACTACTTCAGTGCTAAAGGGCATTCCGTTGAAAGCCGTTGTGTTAAAAGATCTCTACTTCATTTGGTTAGGATATTGCAATGACTTTGACCTAACGAAAAACGTCAGCACATTGGCTGACTAAACTGCCCACAATTTTATTTTGGAAGCATCTTGGTCTTTACTCCGCCCCAGTAAAAAAAACCTGGATCCTCAACTCTTTAGCTATACAGGATTATTGGTAAAACACCAGCAACCTCAGTACATTTATGTTCGCATAATTCGTCAAAATGTACTGAACAGCTGATTTTTTTTTTGCGATTTCAGATTTGGTCCCATAGTAAAAGTTGTTCACAATTAGTACAATGACCCCTTAAGCGGTTGCTGGTGTTTTACCAATAACCCTGTATACTGTCATGATCATGGTACCGAACGCCAAGAAAGGACTGGATTGCGACCCCAATTCAATACATATAAATCGATACGGCAAGGATTTGTATTGTGATTTATATTGAGCGTGCAATCCTCCCCGATAAGCCTAAATGCGAATTTGCCGGCTTTTCTCGAAAAGTCGAAAAATCTTATTTCAGTTTTAAATGATAAATGATTTTTATTTCTGTAAGTAGGTTTGTACAAACACTTTTACAAGTCAATATTTTTTTTTTTTTTAAACTAGATGAGGTCGGCGTTTCCTATCTGACTACTCTGAGAAGAAAGGCCGAAACAAACTCAGAGGTCACAGTCTCTTATAAAGTCCAGACATAATCTTGGTCACTTCATGTGAAGACCATGTAGATTTATGTCGTGTTTAATGTTAACAAATATACTTCTTTAAGATATTTTCTAAGAATTTCAGTATTCTCGTTGAATAGTATGTGGTGCATTCAGATGAATTAAGTCACAAGACGCGAGATTTCTTTAGAAATAAGCAGTATGTTGTACCTTACTTTCTTTTGTGAAATGGTTAAATAAATAATAGGGATGAAAAGAGTTCTTGAACACGCGATGGCTGCGTAAAAAAAAAATGTTATCTAACAACTTCATCCCGCGAATTCGTCTGCGTGAAATTTCTTGTTCCAACGACACCTGCGTCGCATCGCATCGCCTGCCCGGGCTATTACTTCGTTTAACACATTCTCTGCTGAATTCTTTATGCAAACGCTTCTTTATGCTACACCCTTACCGACCCTTTTTTTTACGATGTTTTCGAAACAATAGAGATGCACAACGAACGCACATGTGCGCCGCGCCGCACTCGAAGAAAGTTATGAAAACGCGCATGTGCGTCTGCCGCACCTAATGTGTTAATGCATTATGTAAAGCCAAGCATGGCAACTTTAAAAGTATGCAAGATTTGTTGTACAAGATTTTTGTTTGATTTCTGTTACGGACATTCGGTTGGACTTAATATCCTAAATACGAAGTCCGTAGATTATTTTGTATTGAAAATGCATTTCTATCAATGATATTTTAAGTGATAAGTAGGTATTTCTATATTTCTTTTTCGATTAGTCTGTTGTTGACAAGACATAACCTCTAAAACTTCAAACTGAAATATCTTTAATTCCTGACTTCCTATAAAAGTATAACTGAAGGACAAAACTGTTCAGAAATTCAAACTCTATACTTTTAGATTTTTTCATAGGCAGATGCAAAAAAAAAAATGTCAGCAAAAATTTGTTTGGGAGTTCGCCGGTGTTCTTTAATTTCTTGTTAGCGTATTTAAATAGCCTTCCTCAAGAATTGAGCTATCAATTGCAAAAAGATTTTTTGAGATCCGACTGACTAGTAGTTCTAGGCATATCAAAAAAAAAAAACAAGCAACTTCTGCTTTTTTATTAGTATAGATAGATAGATAGATAGATAGATTAGATGTGTTTAGCGAATAATAGAAAATACCGGCTAAATACGAGGCGTAACTTTAGAAAATTAATTAGTTGTTGTAACACCAAAGGTGAATTTATTTGAACCGAAAGTGGAGGAAGACCGCTTTAAAAATTATCATTACCCTGGAAAGTTTTTGAAGCGAGAGCTCAAAGTTGTAGCACCGTGAAGGGGACATCTTAAACTTATTTCTTGGTTAGAAGTTTTCATACGGTTATTGACCTGTGATTGAAACTTATGCATACTTGTTAAGCTTTAGTTAGGGGCTTTACTCGTATCATTCAAATAGAATGAAAGGTAGCTGTTCACTGTTGCCGTTTTCATAGTTTGCTTCATAGTTCATTTGTTTCAGTTTTTCACATGCTCACACGCATTGGTCACCAGCATCACGAACTGCTTGCGAGTAGGACTATTTAAAACCTACGGGTTAGTACCGAACACCGCATTTGCTTTCACGCACGAGCATGCGCGGCGTGCAATAGAAACTAGTCGTGTTGCTACGGTCTGTCATTGTGATTGGGCGGCTATGCCGTTCTGTTTTCGGTCGCTTTCGTTGTACCTTTATGATTGTTTACTGTTTGGTTGAATTAGCTGTATTTTTAATCATGTGTAAAGCAGCCGTGTTTTTAGGAACAATTTTTATACGTCCAAAAACGTATCTCATCCAAATAATTTCCTTTTTTATTAAATTGCTATGGGAAGTTAATATGAAAAGTTTTTTTTTCCATAAGTTTGAAGAGAAAAACAAAATCCAGTGTTTTCTTTGCTATTTTTTTCCTAAAAATCTTTCCCTGTTTTCTGATCTACAGTAGTATGAACATTTTGCTAAAATAACTTTTTTGTTCGTAACTTCAGTTATAAATAAACCATTCTAAAAATGAACTCTCTGCCACCAAATGTGATCATGTCAATGTGTGAATATGTGAGAGGAAATACTCATTGCAACACATTACTTGAGTGCGTGCGGCGACTTTATTGTAAACATGGACTCGTCGCCGCAGTTAAGAGCTCAACTAATCGTGCGATCAGTCCAGGTAATAGCATTATACGGCGGGGAGTGTGGGGTTTATATGGAAGGACAAGTTTGCTCTGTTGTGCGTTCGTGTCATTTATACACTAGTTGGTCGACAAATCCGGCTGTTCGGCGTTTGGGCAAGTCGGGTAGGTACCGTTTGCATTAAAATCTGTGACTTTTGTAATTTGAAACAAAATATTTACTTGACTGCGAAGATGCTTTTTCGTTGACGTTTTTGACCGTACTTTTGCGGTGGAATCGCCACGTGGTCCTACCTTCATGTTTCGCCGGTGACTGTGCAACCAATGACAAAGACCAATTATGTGTATTGCGTCTAAACACATTCTTTGCATGTGAGCGTAACCGCTGTGGAGGGGCGTTCATTTTTAGAATGGTTTATCTATACCTGGGAATGTAACATAATACAAGTTTTTCATTACAGAGTCACATAGATATTCCTGGTAATCCTAATAAAACTGTTTAAATAGCACAAAAACTTCAGATTTATGCAATGATGCTTAAGACGTTTATGTTGTAACACAAAATTCTTTGCAGTTTTTGTAAAAAAAATGCCTAAATAAATGAAGGTGAATCGTGGTGAGAAATTCTCAATAGAAATTGTTTCCCACTAGAAATCTTATTTTTCCTGGTCAACTTATTTTTATTCTCGTGACCAGAAACTTAAATACTGATTCTACAAAATGCTAGTACTTGCTGAAAAATAAAACAAAAGTTGTTGGGGCATTGGTCCATAGCAAACTTGAGTCTAGTGCATGCGTATGCAATCATTTTGAGAAGTAATATGCGTTAGCTTTAGAAAAAGTTCAAAAAGCATTCCTTATTCCTTGGTTTTATCCTCTCTTGTATCCCACTAAATTCCTGTTGGGTTGCTTAAGTTTCAATTATCTAGAAGTAAGACGGTCGCGCGAACAGATGACTAATATTTAAAATTCTTAGGGGTATTTATTGATGTTCGTGATCGGCACAATGAAATCTGCAATAATCTATTTGTCCCAGACATTTACTGTCGCAGCAGAAAACAACGCTTACTGGCTGTTCCAACTTGCCATACTGTTGTACACTCCTAGTCACCTATTCCTCGGACATAGTTTGCAAATGAATGGAAGGTGATACTGTCAGAATGTATGAATTTTTGTGAGAAGAATGCATGACTGTGTTAAATAAATTATACGTTAAAATAGTGTAATTGGCTTCGGCCGTTCTATTTTAAAAAAAAGAAAAGTAATAAATAAATAAACACAGTTTCAGCAACATGTTGCAAGCGACAGGGAATAGCAGTGTTGCTGGCTGATAAGGTTTTGAATTAATGGTAAACACAACATTGTTTCCAGCACATTAGAAGTTGCAGGAAATGTATGAGTGAGTAAAATGTCTCTTCTCCGGCCTGTCCCCCAGTAATTTCAGTAAATGACTTACTTTTAAAACACCTTTCAATATGATAATTACGTACATACCTATGAAATTGCCGATTTTTGATACCGGCTAATGTGAAGATCTTTCATTCTATTTAGAATTCCAAATTCAAATTAATTTTATAATATAGCATGACATTAAAAAAAATCTGTTGTTCATATAATGTAGATGTTTCTGTACCTGTATTAGAAGGTATTAAGCCAAAATGTATAATGAACTGTGATTGGTTAAAGATGGCGGTTGATGTTTGCCATTGACGTTGATGATGTTATTGAGACAGTTGCTTGGTGGATATTTAGCTGGTTAGTTCTAGTGCTACGACAGGTATCCTATAAGGGTTCCGTTTTTTCCTTTTGAGGTACGGAACTCTAAAAATAAATTAAGAGCATGGATTTTTTTTTAAATAATAATATTTCTAAACAGATTTATCTTTTTGATACATATATTATAATTCTTCTGCACGCGTGTATGTCACTGAGCTCTTCCTAAACGGCTAGACCAATATGTGGCGCTGCAATCGAGTTCTAGGAAACAGGACGTCTGTCTGACCAGCTAGTAATTTGTATATCCATATGATACCAAAAAGTACGAAAAAAACGTGAAAGGTAAGAAAAAAAAGTAGGTATCTCTACATACAGTCTGTCAGTTCTAGGAAACAGGACGTCTGTCTGACCAGCTAGTAATTTGTATATCCATATGATTTCAAAAAGTACGAAAAAAACGTGAAAGGTAAGAAAAAAAAGTAGGTATCTCTACATACAAAGTATCTCCCCTGCATGAATATCTCCCCTAGACTTTCCTAAAATAAGAAATTCACTAACCCCCCTTATTTATAAATGTTGCTTAAAATTAAGAGACATTTAGATGTCAAAAAATGTATGGTTGCACAGATGCTTAACTAAGCAACATTCATAAATATGAGACCTTATGACTGTCCACTTTACAGATCATTTAAGAGTACCTGCATAACTCAGAATATACCCTAAAACCGGCCAAGTGTGTGTCGGACCACGCACAATGAAGGGTTCCACAGTTGGGATGAATTTATTCCAAGAGTAAACTTAACATTGTAGTTGAAAAACATGTCCCCCCCATACATTCCAACTGCAAATGTAAGTTCGTTTGAACAATATTGAGTGATTTACCATGTTATTTTAAGACCATAGACTTATAGGTTTTCCTGTAATCTATTTACACTCTTAAATATACTCTGTATTTATCCAAAATTTTAGGGCTCAGCAGTTTCGGAGATAAGGGAGCAATGGTCAATTTTCATCAATTTTCTTTATTAACTTCAAAACTATTTATTTTAAAATTATATAGCATTTCACATATAGGTATTTGAAATCCTCATAACAAGCCCTTTCATTTGATATGTCCTTCTTTTTATTAATTTTCTCATTTTTTCCCAAAAGTGAACCCCATATTCAAAATTCATTTATGAATTTCTGTGACCCAAACACAAATCGCACCTTGATAACAAAAGTGGCATTATCAAAACTATGTTTTCTAAATAACTTCATCATTTACTGGCATATTTTCAGTATATACAAAACTTAGAGTAAGATAGTCAAATTGCAGTCTTTTATTTCAGTTATTTGCTAAGATATTGACCAAAATGCTGCATCAAAAAAGCTTTAAATGGACATACAGAAAAATTGTAATTTTTGTATAACGCCACTTTTGTTTTCAAGGTGCGAAATGTGTAATATTGTAAACATGTGTTTGGGTCACAGAAATTCAAAATGTGTACCAAATTTCAACTTAATCATACCAGTAGATTCGGAGCAAATCGGCTGTGACAGACAGGCAGACACGACACACAAATGATCCTAATAGAGTTCCGTTTTTTCTTTTGGACATATGGAACTCTAAAAAATATTGTTCTGCATGTCCCATATGTCAAATAAAGTCTTAACTTCTCGAATGTCTTATGTTACACAGTTCGACATAAGAAAAAATGCTCCAAGTGTCTTAAGTCGGACAGTTACACTAAATTGACAAGTGAAAAATACCGCTTGACAATTTTAGTCAAGTCAATTTAGTCTCCGACATTCGAGAGGTTAACGCACAATCACCCATTTAGCAACTGTTTCTCAAAATTCATTTACCATGAATATGAGGCTTATTTAGACATCATGCGGGTGTATGTACACTGAGGTGTCTATGGCCGTGTTCTAAATAAAAAGCTGTTACTGTAATTGGCTATTGGGCTTCACAAGTGAAAATATATTGATGATGCTGACTGTATGTAGCATACAGAAAAGTGATGGTATATTATTGATTAATAATTTTATCATAATCATATATCTATTTTAATAGGTATACCTTTAAAAAAAAAGATCTTCTCCCTAGAGAAAATAAAGTAGAAAAAAAAAATCATTTCAATTAGCAATGGTAATTGAATATAAGATTTGTTTGATTCAATCTGCCCTGCCTTTTCCCAACTATGTTGCAGTGGTCTTACAGGTCTAACCGGGTGCAGCTGAATACAGCAGCAGTACAATACAGCAGTATTTTACATAGAGCAACTGCCTATCTGACCTCTACAAGACTACAACCCAGTAACTGGGTAATACCATTTGGCAAGACTGGTTGTCAGACTTTCGGGCTTCAACAACTGTCAAAGATCCACAAATGACAGCCGGGACCAACAGCTTAACATGCTTTCTGTGGCACTGAGGAGTCTCGGTATGTAAAGACAGTCACCCATCCACAGACCAACTCTGGTAAGTGTAGCTTTACCTGATGGACCAACCCGTGCAGCTGTTATTACTTTGCCATGAACTCCATATAAGATTTGTTTCATTATTGAGTTGGAATGAATAGTCAAATAGTAAATGTTTAGAACTAAATTGCACTGATTGGACATAGATTTCAGTTAGTTTTGTTTTTTATACCCCTTTGCTACAAACAAAAATTCTGATTGATAGTTTGATTGTTAGAGTTGAAGTATTCTTATGGAAACTATTATTATGGATTCATTACTTATCTTAAAAAAAAAAGTAGATTTAGATAAGACAGACTTTGTAAGGAATGTTAAGATAGTAACAGGGGAGATTTAAATATTATATCGAGAGTTCACGGGCTATTTGTATTAAAGTAAAGTAAAAAAAAAATCTCTCTTGTAAAGTTCCAAAAATATTACTTAATACAAATAGCCCATGAACCCTCGATATATAATAATTTGTTTCCCAATGATTTTAAATGATAAATGATTTTATTTCTGTAAGTTGCTGTTTGTACAAACACTTTTACAAGTCAATCATGTTTTTTTATGAGGTCCTCGTTTCCTATCTGACTACTCTGAGAAGAAAGGCCGAAACAAACTCAGAGGGTCAGTCTCTTATTAAGTCTAGACATAATCTTGGTCACTTCATGTGAAGACCATGTAGAATGGAGTCTGAAATGGTCTTTTGAAGAAAGAACCACACAGATTGAGAGGACCTGTCCAGTCAGTGCATGCATTTGTCAGTAATCGTGCAGCTCAACTCAGAACTTAAGGAGCTCAACGACTTGACAAACAATACCAAAGAAAGGACATTTGGGTAGACTGCATAAATTACTGAAACTGCTTTTTTGTTTTAATGATTCAATTAAAAATAATTTATTTCCAGAAAATTGGGCTCAAATAAAAAACAAATCCAATACATACTAATATTATAATTGCAAAAGTAATTCTGTTTAAAACTTTAAACCTTTTCACTCTAAACCACCAATTTGTTGGAACCAATTTTATTGTTATAAGATGAGACAGATAGGTATTGTGGGACTTGGAGGAACACAGTAATAGGCTATTTTTCATCCTAAACCTATAGTAATAATAAAGCTGAAGAGTTTGTTTGGGTGTGCTAATATTTTTGCTTTTGATAACCCAGAGGAAGGCTAGTCACTATTCAACATCACGCTAGGACCCTTAGTAACCGCAAAAAGAATAGAAGTCAGAAAGAATGCTAAGAGAATATGAAGTAATGGCATAGGCAGGCGATGATGGGATGGGGGCCAAGAAATTTTATGTGGACGAAGTTGCAGGCAACAGCTAGTAAAATTTATATATTGGGCAGTCTGTAGTTTCATAATAATGTATACTATAAAATCAGTTATTGAATCTTCTTTTATATTTAAACTGAAATTACATAATAAGTTTAATTTTTCATATTTTGTTCTTTCAATATTCTTTGTTTTTTACATATTTATTAGAGAAAATGTCAGTGAGTTTACCCTAAATCAGTGTAGGTCATTTTAAACATGAAATTGGTAAATCCAGTGTTAAATTGGCGAACACAAATGATTACATACTGGGTATTATTTATTACAGGGCATATGTCAAACTTAACTACAGCTAAAAAGCTGTACCCAGTTGCTTTCATTTGCCATAATAACAAAATGATTATGGCTTAATATTTGCCATCAATTCATAATAACAAAATTTACTAGAATGTTTTCAGGAACATATTATAGAATTGTTTTCATATCTGTCTAAAAATCTTGTTTTAAAAGACATTGACATAAATAAAATATTATATGGGTCATTAAAAGGTCTTCCAGGGGTCCATGATGGTAATTCATAGAGTATGTAGGTGATTGTTTCTACCAAAACATTATTCTAAAAATTATAATAACAATACTAAACTTACCGTAGAATTTCTATATGGGCTTCCTTGAGGATTATAAGGCGGCATAGGCCTATGCTGCGGCCAGCCAGGGCCTGGGCCATAGCCCGCCGGCGGCTGCTCATAACTATTGGGATAGCGGTGTGGCGGCGCCCCGCTTGATTGCAATAACGAATTCAGCGTGGGCGTGGGGCCAGGTGCCTGCGACACCGCTTGTCCCGGAAAAAAGCGCGGCTGCTGCGGCGGTGGCCGCGGTTTGCCGGGAAAACCTGGCCGTGGCGCGTAATAAGGATCCGCGCCTTCTGCGTATCTATACTGGCCGTACTGGTCCGTCACTGGCCTTTCTATTCCTCGGTCGTGGCCGGGCGCCTCGCCACTGTCGCGTGGCTGCCCCGGTTCGGCCGACATCGGCGATTTGCTCTTTGTGTTCAAGACGCCATCGGGCGGAACGCGCCCGACGGACTTGTCGGTGCCGTTTTGCAACAAAGCGTTCCGAGATTCACTGAGCTGCTCCGATGGATTCTGCTCAACGTTCGCTTCGCTACGCTGAGACTCTGCTTGCGTCGCAGCCATGTTCGGCTGGCAACGGCCGTCCCTGCTAACACTCGCTCTGGCGATCGACCGGCTCGCTTACGTTACATCGGAATCGGGCGTCGGATTGCAAAACCGCGACGCGGACACTTCCATCACTAACACGTAGATTAACTATACACAAATAGTAACGCGAAACGGACGAATTATCGTTCACCGACGCACACACATCGATCACATCACATATCTACTCCATTGGCGTAAACGAGGTTAGGGAAAAGGTTACATATCTAGTAGGCGATTTTGTCACGCTATAACTGAACATTTCATATCACTATCACGTTATTAACACTCCGTATATTTTCACTTATGACAAAACTCATTCCCAATCCCACAACCAAGTAAAATACTTAAAAACAGAACAATAGAATCACGAAACTTCCAAAATTATTAGCGTCCGCCATTACGGACTTGAAATTCTGCGCTTGACGACGCTTCTGCCTATGTTCACTCCAGTTACAAAAAATATTTTTGTTGAAACTTTTGCCATAGATAGCTTAGACTATCTCTAAATATTTATCTCGATATTTTTTCAGTTTCAATTGTACTAAATAATTAGCTAATTGTACACTAATTGGAGCAAAATAACCCAAAATTATCTGTGCATGTTTACATTTTTGTACTATTGCGACCACGTAGTTACTACGGCGGTACCAACATAAAACATGCAACAAAGTGACAAGTTCCGCTGGCGCCAAGGCTTTCGTTGCTAAGTTCATTTCAAGTTAGTGGCCACTCTTTAATTTCATGATGAATTAATCTCTGAAATGAAAATATTGTAAATTAAATTCAATATTTTTATGCTATTTGATTAATCTGATAGTTTTATCAATTTGTTGATCTAATCATGTAAGAATAAAAGTGTAAACGTACGATTCCATTTCCGATTTTATACCAACATAAAAACCCCTAAAGATTTGATGCATAGAGTAAAGAATAATTTAAACATGGAAGTATTATTTTTTACAAAAAAGAAATGCTTATAGAACTGGGGACCTGGGGTTTTCGAGATATCAAGAACTTTATGATTGATTTTAATTTTGTTTTAGTTTATTCAGCTCAGTCGGCAGTAACTTTATTAAACTAAATTATTTTTCTTGGATTACACTATTAGCTTGTCTATGATTTGGATTCGGATTAATTCGGAAGCAAGCCTTAGTCGATTAAAAGTAAAGGTGAAAGACGAGTTTGTCAGTTTCGATTTCAGTTAATCCAAAGTGTATAAACATAAATAATAAATTGAAAGTTAGGGCGGGGTTTTCGATCCGTAGTTAACTCAACCAATGGTTGAATTTTGGCGAAATATGTTTGCTACTCAATGCCATTAGTTTCTATTTTTAACATGAATGAGTTAACATAAATATATTCATGTTCTATCCTATCCTATCTTTTAGAGAAACTTTAATATTGTGTTAAGAGTTTTTTTATTTTTTATTTAAGTACCTAAGTATTTTTTTTTGTGAGCCTAGAGTGTCGATAAACCGGTTTTTCATATAACTAAAGTGAGTTTGTTTGTTTGTTAGGTTTTACGCTAAAACCGCTGAACGGATTTGGATGAAATTTGGCACATGGGTAGACTATGACCTGAATTAGGACATAGGATACTTTTGATTCCGGTAGTCCGTTCCCGTGGGATAATTTCCGATAATCACGCGGGTGAAGCCGCGGGCAAATGAAATGAGAATTGATGCTGGCTAGCAGCGGTCAAAAGAATTTTGAGATGCCTGGTTAGTTTTTTTACTCTCGCTGTCGTGGCCGTCCCCACGATGAAATCAGTGCACCGCAATGGCTGGCATCTGCTGCAAGTATTGCGGTGGCACAGACCACACGAGAAGAAGGTCCGTGAAATGCGGAAATTACCTGATGATCCGCAAGCGCCGACTATCATCCATAACATCGGCGTAAGACCTACAAGTGTACGTGGTAAAATGGGTCCAACTACTAAGCTCTATCCTGTGTCCGATGCTGACCACGGAACAAAGGTGCAAGTTCTTAACCGAGATTCACAAAGACGTCCGGGATTTGTACTGCGTACTACTGAATTGGACATGGTTTACAACTACTTGATGAAGACGATGGCCACCAGCAGCAGCAGCTTTCCGTCGAGACCAGACGTGCTCAACTTCATATAGGCCAAGAAGAGCAAAGGTTACGCTTAGGGATCGCTATATACAGCGGTCTTCGGTCACAGGGTGTACGACGGCAGACTGCGCACTTACGTCATACAAGAGTTCGCCAAACAGTACGAGACGGTGCTGTACACAAACGTAACACACGCATACTCTAGATTGCCACGCTACTTTGGAATGAAACGAAGCGACGAACGGTTTTATATTATTTATATTTAATGCACTTTTCAAGAAAATCTTACCATCTGGAGATGATGATGTTACTATAGTGAGATTGTTCAGTGTGCCATCAATGTTGAGACACTGAAGGGTAGCGATTGCTGTAATACTATACCAAAATGGTTGCATGTGCAACAAAAGATGACAAAGAGTTTTCGTCTCTTTCCGCAACGTCAACGGACTGAAATATGTTACATACACGTCGAGAGGCTGGCAGAGTTGCTGCGCAAAGTCGCAGCCGAATCGATAACCATCCGCGAGGGTTGTTTGGACACACAGTTTCCTTGGTTGGACATGTGTGTGACTAGCAGTAAGTTTGGATGTTGCATACAATCGGACGGGATGAGAGTGAGCTTGTCCATGAATCGCACCACCATCCAACGACAACAAAGGATGTGGAGGGAAAACTATGACCGAATAATCGCAGTCTATGTCGATCCGGGGTCGAGGATTCCGTTAGCCACCGTAGAATCTAACCAGATTTACGTTCAAACGAATCCCTAAAAAATACGTACGGTCGCACACGCTCGAATGGTGGCGCTAATGAGTACGTAAAAATTGACCGGCGCAGTGGAGTCAGCCGAACGAGCCGACAGAGAGAGAGAGCTTCGATTTTCCCGTATCATCCAAGACTACGCAGCACGTCCTCAAGTACACAGGTTTCGTCTCAAGTGGTTCGACGCGAGACAGCCGCCGCACGGAGGGGCAAGATTACTAAAATCGATACAATAAATAAAAACAATAAGTTTTGCTTTACAACGTGTGCTGCGACATAGTTCATTAGCTGTGGCATATGAACGCAGGTAAACGGACTGGATCCCCTCAACCCGTACTCCCTACCACGCCCTCAGTCTGAGCCGATCACTCGTGGAGCGAATACGTGAGATTTGTGCGTCAGCGCAACATTAAAGTGTACACAGTTTTTTTTTTAATACACGTGATAGAAACCTTAAAAGTGGCTAAGGCAGCGTCAATTTCAGGTATGTATTGTATTATTTGACATAATATTTATATTTTGGTATTTGTTTTTATGGGTAAAATTGTGAGTCAATGATTGCACAAAAAAATATAGTCAGAATTTAAAAAAAATATTAAAACAATTAGGGACTTAGTTATGTTTCGGAACCGATCGGGCTTACATTTCGATTTGTAGTACCAGCGGCTGTTATAGTTACGACTGTATTTTAGTTTTTTGCCCAAGTTCGCCCTATTTTAAATAAATGACATTGTAAACGAGTTAGGTCGCTGTATTAAAATTAACCCATTCTTATTATTTAATTCCATTTGTTACTTTTTTACACAGGTACGGACTCCAGTACCTTATTTATTACAAGACGAGAGTTGTTTATAATAATGAAGAACTCTGGACATCAAAAACCGCAAGATCAGATTGATTCTCTTCAAAAGGAAATGGAAAAAAGAACCGAATGTGAGGGTCGCTCTCGGACAGCTATTTGGCAAACGATTAATCGTTTTAAATCTGACTATAAGTCACGATGGGAAGCAGCGCACCGCATGGAAGATAGGTTTTGTAATAAAAATAAGACGTGGCTAGATACGTCACTTTCTTTTCCTACACTTAAATTAAAACGAAGTATTCCCGGTCGTCCAGCAAAACCTTTTGAGGAAAGCACAATCAGAATGAAGCGACAAAAGACTTCTGAGTTGAGAAAGAGTACGCCTTTACCTGAGCTGATTTATGCCACACGAGTGAAACTGCGAGCTTCAGGACAGGGTGCGGCTTCAAAAATAATCAAAGATATTTTATCTGATCCATCAAAGCCTACTGAATATTCAAAAGCCTATCAACAATCACTTGAAGTAGTTATGATGTCCGGAGAGGATAGTCTAGCACTCATAGTGGAAGCGAACTTATCTCGTCATCAATACAATTTAATAAGATCGAAATCTCCGAAAATCTACCCGTCTTATAAAGTTGTACAGACTGTAAAAAAACAATGCTACCCAGAGCCTAATAAAATCAATATTAGTGAAACTTCTGTACATGTTGATTTGCAGACAATGCTTGATCTTACAACTGAACGTTTGGTCTTAGTTCAGAGAGACGTGTTGCAAACACTGAATAGTGAAGAGTTAGAAAATATGTATTTATTTTCAAAATGGGGATTCGATGGTAGTAGCGGCCACAGCTCATATAAACAGGCTTTTTATGGTCCCGAAGCCAGTGATGCAGCGGTTTTTATATGATGTTTCGTACCCCTACGTTTGACATCTGGATCTACGGTGATTTGGCAAAACCCTAGACCAAGTTCGACGAGTTATTGCAGACCCTTAAAAATAGAATTTGTCCAGGAAAGCACCGCAGTTTCCATAGAAGAAAAAAAAGGGTCGACCACCAAATAAAAAATCGTCGACCAACTATTATACAACTTGATGGACATAATATGAAAATCAAACATACTTTGATGTTTGCGATGATTAACGGAAAAGTCTGTAATGCGGTCACGATTGTCACGAACACAACTTCAATACAGATGTGCTACATATGTGGAGCTTCATGCAAAGATTTTAATGACATAGCCAAAATGCTTACTAGGCCTGTAAAAACAGAACATTTGGAATTCGGTATTTCAGTCTTGCACGGATGGATACGTTTCTTTGAATGTCTTCTCCACCTGGCATACAGACTGCCTATTAAAAAAAAACAAACGCGGAAAAATAAGAAAAATGTAACAGGAGTTTCAGACAAGGAAAAGGTTGAAGAAACCAAGAGAACAATTCAGGCTCAATTCAGAGAGAGACTAGGCTTGATAGTAGACAAGTCCAAGCCCGCAATTCCGGCCGCTTTCTCTCAACTTCTTGCTTTAATCTCATCAGTTGTTCGCAGTAGAGTTCAGAATCGATGGTCCTGCCTGGTGGTAACAGCTCATAATGAATAATGCCCTTCCAATCCCACCACACACACAGCATCACCTTGTTGCGAGTTAACCCGGGTTTCGCCACAGTCTGTGAAGCCTGACCGGCCTTTGACCACGACCTTTTTCGCACGTTCTTGTCATACGTGATCCACTTTTCATCAGCAGTTATCAGCTTCTTCAAAAATGGTTCGGTTTCATTACGTCGTAATAAAGAATCACAAATGAGTACACGGTTCATTAGGTTTCTTTCAGTGAGCTCGTGAGGTACCCAAATGTCGAGCTTTTTTGTGTAGGTACCCAGTTTTTTTCAAATGCGCCAAAACTGTTTTGTGGTCAATTTCCAGTTCTTCAGCTACGTCGTAACTACTGATTATGCCGATCTTGCTCCACTTTTTCAAAAATGGCATCCATTTTATCCGTAATAGGGCGACCAGAGCGACGTGCATCTTTGACATCAAAATTTCCGGATTGAAAACGCTTAAACCAAATTTGTGCTACTCTCACAGACACTACACTAGGTCCATAAACATCGCAAATTTTTTTCGCGGCTTGCGTTGCATTTTTACATTTTTTGTAGTAAAATTTTAAAATGTAGATATCGAATTTCTTCATTAGATTCACTCATACACTGCCGACAAACTGTACAGCAGTTTGGCAGAAAATATGTGATTTTTTTTGTTTAGAATTTTCTTGAATGAATAAATAAATTAAAAAAAAAAATATCTCTCATCTTGACGGTACGAAAAACAAATGAAAATCACACATTTTCCTAATTTGAATTTGGAGTTATGTTCTTTAAAATTTAAACTTTCAATGATACCAAAACCAGCCAGATACAAATAGTATAGCCAAAGAGATTTTATTACAAGTTCATACATACTATAATGCGAAAAGACTTTTTCCCCAACCTAATATTAGTAGGGTAAGTACACGCGTTAGGCGTGAATGAAATATGTGATGAGAGTGAAGAAAGCAGGCGAGAAGCAGCAGAGGGACAGAACGTACTTGGAAATCCGGATTATTTCGATCTCCCTGTTTTGTCCTCTTAGAGAAACAGATCGGAAAAATGTTTGATCCCAATTTTAGCACATTTATTCACTCCTATCTGTCCCAGATAGGAGTGAATAAAGTCGAACTGTCCTCTAGTTGCTAACTGGAGGACAGATCAATATTTTTTTCCGATCTGTTCCTCTAAGGCGACAAAGCGGGGTGACAGATGGGAATAAACCGGAAAAATGCCTCTCTGGGAAACAGGTCTGACCGTCTACCTACATGGTGTTGAGTTGTTGACCGATGATGGTGTGTTATATCATTATCATCATTAACCTTTTCACCGCCAAGCACTTCTATAGAAGTTCGGGATTTTCGTGCCACCAGCGCCACAACTTCTATAGAAGTTGTTCATTTTAATTATCTTATTAAAATAAATTTACTGTGATTAAAAGCTTTGTTTCATTTTATTATTTAAGATAGCACTGTCTACTACCCTGTTTTTTATTTTTCTACACAAAATAAGCCCTAGTTTGTCCTAAAATCGGCAAAAACAGAAACTCCGAATTTTGTTACTTTCCTCAGAACGCCAATCACTTCATATCAAGTTGGCCAGTGATGTGCCGTGAAAGGTTGATTTCACCATTGAAATATTTATAAATACAGAAAGTTACGAATATCGAAAACATTTTGAGGTCAATAAAATATGAACTTAGTTATCTACTTCATTACAAAGGATAGTAGATGAATTTCGACCTTCAGGTAGATGCCGATACGTAATTATAAAGTTGTTACTAATTCTTGTCGATAGTTATTTTCCCATCTCTACAAAACAATTGGTCGTCTATGCCCCTGTGCGCCACCGAGTGCCACGAACTACTATAGAAGTTGGTCAGTGACGTCATAGGCGTGCGGCTGTCAAGGTCACTTTGGCATAGTGCAGCACAAAATCGGATTCGCGCGCACGCATCTTTCTTTCTTTCACTTGCAAATAGAAAAATGAGTGAAGAACTTGATTCGGACGAACTTCTGAAAATTTTGCAAGGTGTGGAATCGGACTCGGAGTATTTTGTGGAGAATATTGAACCAGAAGATAATTCTGGGGTATGTCTAACTGGATGATAATAATAATGTTTATTCATCAAAGAGTAGGAATTCAATAAGTATGTAAAATGTTCGGTGAATCCAGTATCTCCAGATGCACTGTAATTACAGTAGATTTAGGTACTGTTTTTGTACTCTATACACTATTATGGTAAATACAGTGTATGAAAGCACTGTAATTTTAACTTTTTTAGAAATTCTTTTCAAAGAAAAAAAAGGAAACCTAATTGCAATTCGTATAAAAATCATCTAAATGGATGAAACGTAACGTTATATTGTAGATATTATGATTTATGTACCTATTCTGTGCTTATATCTACTTGGTCATATTATTATGCGGAAAGGGGAATTACCTAGCAAACTGTGTCGCTATTTCTTAGTGAAATTATGTAGTTAGATTTTAGTTTCGTGTATGGGTTTCAATTTGAGGCGTTTACTTTTAGTTAGGTTATTATGCTTATGACTTCATCATGTTTGTTTAGTTTTGTTGCGCTCACAGGTTCACTGTGCTCGTAGGGATAAACCGAAAACTATTTGGGAAAGTGATTCAAAACAGTGAACAATTCAAAATTCTGCCACTTAGATACCTACGGTAAAAAACGTTGACTGAAGTTATTAAAAAAAACACAGGAATAAACAAAAGTAGAAGAAAGAAAGACCATAGACCCCATCCCTGATCAGAATCGAATTCAACGTGCCCTCAGTGCCAATAACTTGATATGAAGTTAAAGAATGAGATCATGAAACAAATAGAGATGTACCCCATTCCTTATAGTTCTAATTGAGTTATGTATTAGTTTCTTTGATACTCATAAATTATACTGTTTTTTCTTATTAAGGATACTGTGAAATAAAACAAATCTGGAAATATTTAATCAGTTTTTATTTATATTCGTAAAATCAACTTTAAATCTAACTTTACGCGTACAAATCTTATTAATCGATATGACGATATCCCCATCACTACTGTTTACTGTATATTTAGTTATACATTTATAGCTTGGCGCTCGGCGAGGCATTGCGTTTTGTGTACGTTGGCGGCGAAAAGGTTAATTAGGTATGTAAAAGGTTAAAAGAAATTATCAATATTTGATAAATAATAAAATTAAAGTATATTTAAAAATAACCAATTTTCAATTGGTCACATCACGTTCAATGACGATTGTTAAAATAAATTTAAAATTTCTGCGTCTTAATTTTTGTCTTGCGAAATAATCGTCGTTTGACAGGAATAAACTAAATTTAGGTGACTTTAGTTTAGAGACATTTTCTTTTATCGATAAAACTAACATCCGACCCGACCACATCACTAATTGACTAACGAAGTGTACATACTTTAGAGAACGAAATAGGGAATACCAGCGAATACAATCATTCCAAAAGAAACTGTATTTTAATCGTATAAGATTGATTTTAACTAGATGTTCTATTACATCATTAGTAAATTGAAATTAACTAAGATTTTATTACAAAACAAATAAAATCGTACTTACCGACAAAAAGTAGTACAATTTGTTCTGCACATTAAAACAGGAAGATAAATAAACTACTTATATCGCTGAGTAGGTAAATAATTAATCGAAAATCCGGTCGGCAGAACTCAAATATAGGTACTGTAATTTATTTAGAATTTATTTGTTAATAAAGAGATACCTAACAATTTTGTTTGTAATAGCTATTAATTAATACATCATAGCTATTCAATGTTTAATCTGTTGGCAAATCCGCATACCTACTCTATTTTATTTTTATTTTATTTATTTCCAAAAAACTTAGTACTATTTTACAATGGCAATGTGACAATAATTTCAATAAGAGTAAAGAGATTAGCGTCTGTAGCCGAACTAGGCATAGCCTGTATTTCGGCTATCAGCACCATTCCCCTCTAGTATTTATTATAATGCAAGAATAGGTGCCAAGCAATAGAGGTATACAAATTACATCAGTACTACAGGATAAAAGTTGATAAGTAATCTAGATAAATCTATGATCATTCATTAGTGTATGTACTTCAAGAGCAACACACTACAGATAGCTATCTCTCTCTGTGTCATACGTTCCGTATTATCTATCGCAGTCGTAGTTGAAAAGGACTATACACCTATATGTAAGTACTTTATAATAACAACGCAACAAACGCCACTCAGTATGAACGTAGCGTATCTTTCCTTTATAAAATATAATTGGTTAAAATTGACTAAGTCAGATTTCTAAATGAGCGTATGCTTGGATTGAATTTCTTTTTATATGGAAAAACAAATGAATTTGTTTTATATTCTATTTCTATATTTTTAAGTAAATAATCTAAAAAGAAGAAGAAATTATAATATAGTCTACTGTAACAGATTTCGATTTTTCAAACTAAACGAAATCTTTTTTTGATGTGTGTTCAAGTAGGGCTAAACACGACCAAGAGTGATGTGTTTTGTAAGGCGGGCATTCTCGGGGACTGGAATCAGTCCTCCAGAATACATGTCTCGTGTCACAGAGCGCATCGACAAAGTTTGTGCATGAGCGAGACCGCATGTTCCAGGGGCTGCAGTCTCGACAATTGATAGCGATCGCTGTACGACTGAATTCGGTCGCAAAGTCATAGTGGGGTTCCTAGACGGTCAAAATTACTTGACAAGCACGAAAAAATCACGTGCTTGTCAAGCAATTTTTTACCGTAAGACCCCATTAGGACTTTGCGAGCGAACTCGGTCGTAAAGCGATCACTATGTATGTCGAGACTGCAGTCCCAGAGCGATTAGAGGTGGGCATATAGAGCTTGGGAGTGACCGGTGACCTGACCAGAATCTGACAGAGGTGTGCCGCCTGGATGATGCCGCCACGAGTGTCAAAGTCCCGAACGCTTCAAATGTACATACGAGGGAGACAGTATGAGATATAAAGTATGAGACTTCTTGTTCTGAACAAAGTAAGTATATCCGAGTCACTGTTCCCTACATGACTAATCTGTCACTGCGTCATTGCGTGTTAGAAGTGTCAAAAAAACGAAACACTAATGCGACTATCTTTTGACGCGGAAGGGCAAATCGACCGATCTAAATCTTTGCCACTGCCATCATTTTCATTACAGCCGTCACTGGCTCTAAATTAGATCTGATAACTTTTTAACACTGAAGGCATGTTTTTGGTGGTGCCCGTTTATTTTGCAAAGTAGTGTATGTATGTTAGTCTTGAGTGTCAACTTTGTGTAATTTGCATTTGCTACCGAGTGAATGTAATGCCTGGTTTACACAGTGAGAGCTGCTGACTAGACAGCTGCTAGTACTGTGTACTCGCATGCCAGTAGTTCGGCTTGCATTGGTTGCTTACACAGTGCGAGTTGCTGCACTGCAGCTACTCGGTAGGCCGACTCCCACGCTAGCTCACACTGTGTAAACTAGCCATTATATATCCGTCGACTTGTGGCTGACTCACTCCTCTAGGGTTGTCGCATTTTGTCACCTCTCTCGCTCACACGTGACCAAATTTTTAAGAATGTTAACCCATTCGTTGCTACCAACGCACCATTTGCGTTGATCGAGATTTCTACGTCATGCCACCAACGTACCATATGCGTTGAGTGTACTCTAAGAAGTTACCATTTTGGGGTGGGTTTTTTTTATTTAGGGTTTTTTTTTAAATTGAAAAACACATTAAATTTCGTATTCTCTATTGTAATCATTAAAAATATTAAGTGGCACCCAGGTGATGTTTTTAAAATATAAGTGGCAATGAATGGGTTAAATGAAAAGATGCTTTTCTGAAAAATGTGTTAAAAATGTTTTCAGAAAAGCATCTTTTCATTTAACATTCTTAAAAATTTGGTCCCGAAACAGCCCTTCTTAAGAAGTAAAATAAATACGAAATATTTTAAAATTTGATTTATTTTCATGTCTTCGTTATACAAGTTTTGTTAATTTGTTTGCAAAAATATTGTTATCTTCACCAATGTTATTACACCAATATGTTTTATTTCAATCATATAATACCGGTACGTCTGAACACAAGATTATATTGCTACTTTACACTAGTTTCATAGTAAAATGATAAAAAGGTTCACACAAATAGGTGACGATGTGGCTTCTTGAGAAAATGGTTACAATTTCTATCTAAATACTTCGCAACAGAAACAAGGGAACATGCTAATTTTAATTGAGCGAAATTCTATAATATAAATGCCAAATATATATATATATATATATATATATATATATAATTTCATAAAATAACGTAAAATAGCATTTCAATAAAAAAAAAATCTATAAAAGTACACATAAATTAGTTATGGCATAAAACTATTATCTAAGTATAAAACAAATCTCAAATTTAACCTAATTTAAGTACAAAGATCACGGGTCTCAATTTATAGGATAACATTTGAAATTAAATGTGATGACAGATCTCGCTAATGTAAGCTCGATTGAATGCATTTAGTAAATATTAATTTAATATGTACATGGAACGAAGTATCTTATTGTGCTTTATACAATGTTCAAGTTAATAATGATCACGATTTGTCTATATATCTCGTCTTAAAAGTTATCAATAAAATGCCAACAATTAGTAGAGTTAGGCCAGGTTTCAGAAAGGTAACTCAAAAATTAGCTAACTGACAGTCAAGTGATTTGATTGGCTGCTGTTATTTTATGCAGCACACAGCAGTTAACATAAGTTTGACAGACTTTTAGTTTATTTTTGAGTTGATTCTTTAGAAACCGCGTGTTAGAAGCGTATTTACATTACATTTGAAAACCGGAATGTTCCACTCTACTGTGTCAATAGATGATTTCTCTTCACTTACATAATATTATCAATTTCGATATGCCACTATCAATTTTATACTTTCCGTATTAATACTGCAACAGTCTGATTGTTACTTCGTTAACTTAAATATTTTATTAAATTGAGTTTTAAGGCAATTTTTCGTGTTTCTTTAGATTCTATATCAAATGTGTTGAGCATTTGAGCTAGAAGCTGGTTATGTTACGTTGAACACTGGACAGTAATGTCGACGTTAATGCTTTAATCAGGAGGAGCCGAACTCTGCCATCCAGGAGAGATATTTCTGGATGTCTCCCTTGGACACGGACTTGTTGCACTTGGACAGGGCTTCCATGAAGTCCTGCTTGGTGACGGGGAGGTCGAGCTCTTCCTTGGCAAGTTGTTTGATCTGCTCGGGCTTTAGGCCGGCTATCTTGCGTCGCATCGACATCATTGATGCGTCCCTGGAAAATGAAAAGGTCTTGTTATTATTTTTATGTTGTTGATTACAGTATTGAATATGTTGCATCAAGCCGTTTTTGCTTGTGTATTACAACCTCGTCTTGCCAAACACCTAACACAGCCAAAGTATTCCATATAAATGGAATACAGTACAGCCACTGAGATTTTCCTGCCAGAAATACTCAATAACACTTTCGAAACTAACTCCACTCACTAGAACAACGACAAAGGTAGTAATTGCAGAAAAGAAATGGTTCTGCCCTTGTCTCATCTTACTTGGGGTCGGCGCAGTACGTTTCCATTCATTCCCTTTTTATTCTTCATCATCCCTCACACAATCCAGTATTATTTTCTTTGGTATCTCTCTCTATTCATCAACATTGTAAATGTCATCTTTTGACTAGCCTTTTTAATTTGGGCTCGGCTTCTAGTCTAACCGGATGCAGCTGAGTACCATTATTGTACATAATGGTTTCTAGTATAAACAAGCCGTGCGCCCGATGGAGTTTTTCTTCGGCGAAAATTACGAACTTTCAAACATGCTTCCTTAGTGCTCAATTTCGTTATACGAGGTGTAACATGAATAACGTAATAACATCATAAGAGGTCATTTGGCGAGTAATTATACGAACATAAATGTAGGGAAGTGAACAGCAGATTTTTTTTCGTGATTTCATGTTTGAATCTATAGTAAAACTTTTTCATAGTGATGAGTACAATGACCCTGTAGGAGGTTATGCGTTATTTAAGATACAACATGTATAAGGAACTTTTGTACAAAGATGCTTCTAGATCCAGCGGCATTCTGTCAGTGAATGAATGAATCTAAGATAAAAATCTTATTTAAATATTACATAATCCTAACTAATATTATGAAATGCGAAAGTGAGTTGGTTTGTTACGCGTTCACGCTAAAACGGCTTTGGATGAATTTGGCACATGCACATGGGTATATAATGACCTGGATTAGTACATAGGATACTTTTTATCCCGGTAGTACGCTAACGTAGGACAATTTCCGACCTCCATGTGGGATAAGCTGCGGGAAAAGCTAGTTATAAATATTTTCATCTATAAAACTCAACCAACCTGCAGACATTAGTAATATCAGCTCCGGAGTACCCGTCCAGCTTCTTGGCAATAGCGTGCAGGTCTACCTCGTCATCTAACTTCACCTCTTTCAGATTTATCGCGAGTAGCGCCTCGCGGCCATCTTGCGTCGGCAACGGGATGTAGATGCGCTTCTCCAGCCGCCGCCGCAACGCCTCGTCGATGTCCCAAGGGAAGTTTGTTGCTGCTAATACCATCACCACCTGGAACATTGCGAAGATACTTGAACTTTTCTTTTTGTTTTTTCTGTCAAGGGTAATTACTTAAGTTAACAAAACTAACAGGAAAACTATACCATCCAGATATTACTAATGCAATTCTGTGCACACTTACTTTTTAAGCAAAATTCAGCAATAACCTGAACTCACGCATGCAAGATACATCTTGCACATGTAACAAAAGTTATTATTTTTAGCACAATTATCGCTAGTCAATGAAAATGAGAAGCGTCAAGTTGACTATGCTCACTTAAGGAGGAAGCGTCAGGGTAGCCCGCGAAATTCAAATTTTATTTATTTGTTTAACCATTTATGTACACACAAATAAACAGACAAGAATAAAGGAACAGAAGATTACGTACAAAGGTGATGCTTATTTCTAAAGAAATCTTCCAGCATACCTGTTGCCATTAAGTTAGTATAGTTAGGATATTAAGTTGTATGTTAAATAAAGTATGATTTGCGGCCGTAACAAATATGTATTTACAGAATTATAATCATTGGAATCAGTAATACAACTCCTTAAGTTAGTATAATCCTGAAACGTCAAGATTTCATGAAATAGTCATTCATTAGGATTACCTGGTCTTAAAGAGCTAAAGTTAAGAGGTAAAAAGATACTTGTTACGGCCGCAAATTATATTTTGATCAACGTACAATCTAATACCGACTTGTAAATTGCAAAAAACGTAAGAAAATTTGAATTTCGCGGGCTACCTTGACGCTTCCCCAGTCACGTCTAACGGTGTTTTTTTTTAACGATTTATTTATGAATTGATGAACAAGCATAGTACACATTCCTTAGTGGGCTCATCATTGACGGAGCCCAGTCCGTCCATCTGAATTAGCGCGTCGTGACTGCTCGTGTTACAGTGTTATATTACTTACTTTAGCAGGCTCATCGTTGGCAGAGCCCAGCCCGTCCATTTGCACGAGTAGCTCTGACTTGACGCGTCGCGACGCCTCGTGTTCGCTGTCGGAGCCGCGCCGCGAACACAGCGAGTCTATCTCGTCGATGAATATCGTGCTCGGCGCGTAGAACCGGGCCTGGAACCAACGTCAGTGAAAGTTATAATAAAGAAACAAAAATAATATTTCAAGCTGTGTGCCCGAAGGGATCCTAGCAGCAAAAGTAACGAACTTTCACCCGTTTATGCTTTGATCAATACCAACTAGATATCGGGTCGGCGCAAAAAATACCTCTCGGTAAATAACAGCGCACTTGAGACGTGAGCTCTTATTTTTTTTAGTTAGCTTGAAACACAGCCAATGTAAACACGTATCAACATGCCGCTGTGTGAATTATGCGAACATAAATGTACTGAACAGCTGATTTTTTTCGCGATTTCAGGTTTGCTCCCATAGTAAAAGTTGTTCATAATGATGAGTACAATGAAGAACTCCACGACCTCATTCCACCGGCCCCCTTTTACCATCGGACATCTAGACGCACTGCCAGTTACCATCCCTACCTGGTTGCTATTCCACCAATTCGCACTTAGCGCTTCCAAATGTCTTTTATAATGCGCACAGCAAAAGAGTGGAATTCACTACCTGCGTCTGTGTTTCCGAGCGCATACAACCGTAATCTCTTCAAAGTGAGAGTGAACAGCCTTCTTCTGGGTAAGATCAATACATCATCAACTTTGTCTCTGTCACCTCAGACCTAGACTAGAGTCAAGAGCAAACCCAACTCAAATTAAAAAAAAAAAACCCCTTAAAAGGTTGCCACTGTTTACACTTAAACCTCGTATAATAAGAGATCGCACGACAAGTCGTCAAAAAAATAAGAGCACCAATCGTCAAATCGGTACTGCCAAACATTAGGAATAAACTACAATAAAATTATATAAAATAAGAACAAGAACTACTATTAATACTAAGAATTAATTTTGAAGAATTCAATGTTCAGCCTGTTGCGTACGCTTCAGCCCTTGGTTGAAAACAAGTCAAAAGAGAACTGCTTGCATAAATAAGTCATTAAAGTCTTTACTCGCTCGTACTAAAATATGAGTTTTGCCTGTAGTTGGTAGAAGACAACAGCATCATGTTTAGTGCAAATAAATATATTTTCTTTCTTTTTTGACATCTCGGGACCCTGGGGTCTCCGGCCTCTGGAAGGCGTACGAGGGGCCGAAACCAACTCGCAGAGGCCCCTTAGACTATTTTAAATGTTGAGGCACCAACCGACGATTATCCCTATATGCACTATGCAAATGCACCCAAGGACAACCCCCGGTTGGTGCAGGACTATTGCTGTACGTGGAAACAAAACATATTGAGCTATAGGTTTGGGTGGCTAAAGTGGATTGGGTAACTTGAACTATGGAAGAACTATGTCCCCTGCCTGACCAATGTTATATATTATACACGGATAAAATGGCAGGGGGTGACTTGCACACTCAATAATGTGCCCCCGATTCTTTCTTTATTATGTTATGCAAGTGAATATAATTAGTTACCATTTCAAAGAGCAATCTGACTAGTTTCTCGGACTCGCCGCGGTACTTAGAGGTGAGGGTCGAGGAAGAGACGTTGAAGAAGGTGGTCCCGCATTCGGTGGCAACGGCCTTGGCCAGCATGGTCTTACCGGTGCCAGGCGGGCCCACCATTAGCACGCCCTTCCAAGGTCGTCTGATGCCCTGCAATGTGGGAAAAGAGGTTGTAGTAAGTACAAAAGAAATATCTAATAAAAGCAGAAGTGAGTCAATGTGTGACAAAGTGTGCGAGGCAAAATTCCAGTTTTTAAAATATTTGTATTATGTGGAAGAAGGACCGGCTTTCCTATTTTTAAGGCTTCAGTAGCTATGCCGTCATCACATTTATTCATTCATGCTCTGCAGTGCCTTGAGAACTTCCCAGCCTGTGAAAGGTTGAATGTTATCGGAGCACGAATATATAGCGTGGACAGAGAGAGATGGAAGGAGAGAAAGGGGGCGTTTGCCCAACATTAGGTTAGTAAAAAAAAAAAAACTACTGAATATGTGTGGATGTATAATGTTGCATGTACGGACAACACACTATGATCACTCATCAGTTAACCAGGTATGGAGGTGACACCAATATTCTCGTAAATTATACCTAGTCTTAAGAGGATCAAAACTTGGAGAGGTTATAAAATTCGTTGGTAAAGTCGACTATAATTTAAAACAAAAATACAAGAACAAAACTCAAGTTTACAAGTAAATGAAGATTATAGCATTTTATTTTTTATACATGTTCTTCCTTGGTTAAAATAATAGATGAATGTCAACCCTTGAATCCGTATGCAGCTTTTAAAGACAGTATGTACCAATTCCAATGAGAACATATTTGACAATGATATATCAATGAAAGCATAATGCTTGCAGACAATTGAGGATCGTAACAAGGTTAAGGTTTAAGTAAATTTTTACAAGGAATATGTGGAATACTAACTTTAAAGAAGTCGGGCATCCACATGGGCAAGACTACGGCCTCCTCCAGCAGTCGCTTGGCCTCCGCCAGGTCTGCGATGTCGTCCCACCGGATGTTGGGGTTCTTTTGTACTATGTCACGCTCTGGAACATTGAACAATTGAATTAATAAATAACTAATACCTAGATTAATTAAAAATTAAAATCATTTATTTGCGTAAATAAGTTACAGAAAGTTCTTAAGGGGTAAGCTCCAGGTAGCCCGCGAAATTTAAATTTTCTTTCAAAAAGCTCCAAGTATGGAGCTTTCGCCTTCAAGATTCAGAGATCTCTTGTTCTGCCTTTAATTTCGTCGTACAAATTGATAAATACAATCGCGTCGTTTGCAAATATGAGTCGAATCCTTGCTTGTTTGCGGTTGGCCTAAAGGCGGCTTAGTGCTCATATACACGAGCGGCACGTTTGCAACGGCAGAGGCAACTGCAATGCTGTTGGCAACTTGCCGCCTGTATTTATGAGTACTAAGGTATTTTGTGCAGGGCAACTTAAGAGAACCCTACGCCCAGCCGTGGTCTACAATTGTTCAAGTCCTTGATTGACAGTAAAATGATATTGAGAAAGACATTATCATATTCATCATCTGCCTAGCCTTTTCCCAACTATGTTGGGGTCGGCTTCCAGTCTAACCGGATGCAGCTGAATACCAATATTTTACATGGAGCGACTGCCTATCTGACCTCCACAACCCAGTTACTGGGTAATACGATACCCCTTGGTAAGACTGGTTGTCAGACTTTCGGGCTTTTGACGACCCGTATATTCATATATGAAATACCACTTTGACTCTATACCTGTATTTTACATAGAGCGACTGCCACCCAGACCTCCACAACCCAGTTACTGGGTAACGACTGTCAAAGATCTACGAATGACAGCCGAGACCAACGGCTTAACATGCTTTCCGAGGCAAAAAGTTGTCTCGACATATAGTAGTTACCCATCCACGAACCGATGGCGGTAAACGTAGCTTAACATTCGATGGTCCCGTGCGGCTGTTATTACTTAGCCACGAGCTTCTCTTAACTAACAGTAACTCTTTTTGCTGGCCTATTTTTAACTGTGAGCTATGAATAATTTATATAAGTAAAATTTTTTGTTTGTGCTTCTTACCGAGCATATCGACGAGGTCACCATCAGCCGCGGACGGGGGCTCAAACCTTCTCTCTTCATCTTTATGTTTCTCGTCGTCCGTGTCGCCATTGTTGTTGTCTCTGTCTTGTTTATCTTTGCCGTGATCCTTATTGCTTGCGTCCTTTGTTTTTGCTGTAAGTTAAAATAAGACTCGAGGTTAGGTTATGTTAAAAATGATAGTGGTCGAAGATCACAGTCAGTGGCGTTTTTGGAGAGACCTGTCGCCTATTTCCGGGTGTGGACTGCTACAGGGTGATGATTAAGTTGACATGAGATAATCAACATCATGCCTAGCCTTACCCTACAATATTGGGGTCGGCTTTCAGTCTAACTGGATGCAGGTGTGCGACCAGTATTTTTTTACAGGGAGCGACTGCATATTTGAGCTCCACAACCCAGTTACTGGGTAACACGAAACCGCTTGGTAAAACTGGTTATCGGACTTTCCGGCTTCTGACGACCTTTAACGACTGTCAAAGATGTTGATATGAGAACATCATCATCTGCCTAGCCTTTTTCCCAACTGTGTTGGGGTCAGCTTCCAGTCTTACCGGGTGCAGCTGAATACCAGTATTTTACATGGAGCGACTGCCTATCTGACCTCCACAACCCAGTTACTGTGTAATACAGTACCACTTCGAAAGAGTGGTTGTCAGACTTTCGGGCTTCTGACGACCCGTAACGACTGTCAAAGATCTACGAATGACAGCCGGGACTAACGGCTTAACGTGCTTTCCGAGGCACGGAGGGGTCTCGGTGTAAAGATGGTCACCCATCCACAGACCGGCCGCGGCAAGCGTAGCTTAACCTGATTGATCGACCCGTGCGGCTGTTATTACTTAGCCACGAGCCCCTATGTTGATATGAGAACATGTTATACAAAATAGTATATCGGAAATCCTGAATTATTTTGCAAGAAATTACGAGTGTCTAAAAACGAACACCGATAAAAATAAAGATATTCCTTCATTTGATTCATGGTTTGAGCTTATCAAGATATATGTGAATTTGAATTGCTTGTATAAAATACAAGCGTAACTATCAAGTTGCAATCACTAGAAAAAGTGGCTAAGTGGCGATTTCTTTTGTAGTAACTTTAGAACTGATTACAGTTCAATCAATAGGAACTTTTCACCAATGAAACTGAACGCGATCAGCACTGCATCTAAAGCACTGGCCACACTGGGAACAAAGCGAAACGAAATCGGAAGTATGAAAAGATGCGGCGGAAATCTAAACGAACATAGCTTCGTTTCACTTCGTTCTGTGTTCTTGTGGCTTACGCTTTAACCGCGTTCAACTCAATATTCCATAACAACGCTGACACAGCTGATAACAGCAAGCACATCTAAACCGCATTCGAGAGCTATCTCTCGAATGCGGTTTACATGTGCTTGCTGTTCGCGTTTAGCTTCAGAAATTCACCCTTACAAGTAGAACCCATGGAATGGCCAGTAAAAGGTTTAAGTATAACAACTACCAGAAAACACGATATGTACATCAAGTTTAGACCTCTTTTACATCTACCTGAAAGCACATATTAAATGCATAACAGCATCTTAATTCCAAAACCACGTAACTATCACTGCCGAACGACTTAATAGCACGGCTATTAACTAAAGTCTCACAAATGCTAAACAATAAAATGTAACATTATTGCTAAACCCAGCTGCAATGTACGTGAAAGACCATTTAATTGAATATTAAATTACAATGATAAAATGTTAAGTTTAGAAGGCTCACTACGATCAATGGGTGAGAAATAATTGCAGGCTACCATTGAAGCATCACAATAGCTCTGACCAAGGCTTTCTAGTACAGTGTAAAAGAGGGGAGTAGAGGATATTAGGAGAAAATGGGAGATCGTTTACTTCTTTTTATGGTTGCCCATCTGTGATACATTATAAACAATAACCACAACTACGCAAAGTTGTTCTTTATCATGAGTACAATCATGTGTTTAAACACCAATACTTAAACACATGATTGTACTCATGATAAAGAACAACTTTTACTATGTGACCAAAACTGAAATCAGCTGTTGCCAACATTTGACGAGTCATGCGAAAATAAATGTAAGGAACAGCCGATTTTTTCCGCGATTTGGTTTCATCATGAGTACAATCATGTATTTAAGTATTGTTCACTAATTACCAGTCACCCTATATATGTGTATGTATACAAGTGAAACAAACACAGACAAGTTTAACACAGTGACATGCACTTTACTTGCAGTTGCTGTCTGTCACAGACTTGGGCTAAATATTTATCTTACAACGCACAGCTTAAAACCTCCGGGTCTAGCCTAGACGCATGAAATTTTTCCCAAGAGTTTCTTACACAGCGAAGATGAGCACTAAGGATTTTTGAAATTTCATTCCCGAAAGGGGTTAATAAGGAATGAAAGTATGGAAGTTCGTCATTTTTGTCGACGAGAAATCCCATCGCACACGGCTTTGAACAAAGAAATGGGTGTGCTTTTTTATTGGTCGCTTGTTCTTCACTTTATTTCGAACCAAATACCTATAAATTATAATGGTAAATGTGAAGCCCTTTATCACTGTGTGTGATTTTTTTGGCACATGTTTGTAATTGAATTAACCTTCTGAACTATCTATGCCATGCGTATACTAAACAGTGCTTTTGTGCCTGTCCTATCGCCTTCATGTATACATTTTTTATTAAGCTCTGCGGAGCGGTGAGCACGTTTTACGTCCATACTCTGCAAATACCTATTATTATTTATGTAATATTGACACAAGTAATAAGACGTGGGTTTTGTTACGAGATGGTAATTCCTGCTTTTTGCAGAAAAGTCAGTAAAAACTAACTTTTGACAAAAGTAAATTTTAAGTTCATTTTTTAATGCAGTTTTTTCACTGTTCGACAATGATTTGCCTACATCCTTCCTCTTTCAAAATAACATAAAGGATATTGTTCAAAATTGCACCGTACACTAGGACTCCTTGTGTTGTGAGTTAATCTTGTCTAGTGCAATATATCTCTTTTCTATTTAGCATAATAGTTATTTTATTAAGAGTAAAGTTCACTTCTATGTTCTATGTTATTGGGTTTGGTTTCCGCACTTAATCCTTCAAGTGGACCATTGTGCGTCGTGAGCCATAGCGGCCGTCGGGGTTTATTCCAACCAGCCCACCTCCCTCCAGAAGTTGGTCACGGCTTCTGGTCTGTTCAGAACATCTGTTAAAGATTTGGGTGTCCCGAGGGTTTGTGTTCTAATCTGGGCAACGCCTGTGCACTCGAAGAGCACATGCGGAACGGTTTCCTCAGCCTCCATGCAAGCTTTGCACAGAGGGTAAAGTTCACTTATTGACATGGCCAGTTGAAACAACTTGTCCAGCCAACAAGCAGCTACATATACTGGCTAGCTATTAAACGTAAAAATGTCAAGCACAATATGGGTTAATATCTAAGAGCACGAAGCATCGTGCTTCGCATACAAAATAAGCATATATTTAATTAGTAAACATTGATTCTAAGTCGTGTGCTTCTATATTTGTAACCAATAAATAGCAACCTACTTCCTACTTCAAGTAGGTACCTTTTTACTTAAGTTTTTTTTTCTTGTATAAAAACGCTTATCGTAAGCACGTATAACCTTTTAAAGCTACTGAGTCGTGTTATTATTAAAACATTGATAAAATAAATCGATTGTATGCAATATACTTAGCATTTGTATTGAGTCAATCAACCGCTAACCACAGATTGTATTATGAAACCATCTCACTGTTGCTTCCTGTGGTTATTTACGTAAAATATCATAACACTACGAGGAAAGTAATGTAATAGCAGTCGGAAATAGCTTGTAAACCTTTTTGCCATACGGTGACCTGTACCCGTATTACGTATCTTGCAGAAGCCTAGCGATAGCAAAATTTGCGCAATAATTGCTTTTCAATCGCAAATCGATATTATGTATCAGCGATACGTCATACTGATTTGCGATTAAAAAGCAATTATTGCGCAAATTTTGTTATCGCTAGGCTTCTGCAAGATACGTAACAAGCCTGCCGTTTTCCCTATTAATTAAATTATCGCAACTGAGGGGATATCGATAGGGCAAACCAAAGTTATGTTTATAACAATAAAGTGTACATGTAATTCAGAAGCCAAATGAATATAAGGCGACTTCAATTAATTACAATTATTATAAAATTAATTTATGGCAATCATGTCCTTTGGTGTCATGTCATAGGTTTTTATTTTTGTTCTTTTAGTAGCTGTTCGTGCCCGGCATCGCCCGGGTGAATTTCATGTCTCTATGGAGATAGAGTCTAAATTTTCCGACATTCCCGGTGAATTAAAAATAAATCGGCCATACAGACTGTGTCCTGACAAATATTGGGTTGGCGCAAAAATAATTAGACACTATAAAACTCTATACATTTCCTTTTTCAAGTTAATTGTTGTCGATAATATTCTAGAATATTGTAGAACATTCTAGGTACTTGTAATGGTATATAAAGCCGCCCTCGCGATCGGTTTAGTCGGTCCCAGGCTGGAGGCTTCGAGTTCGCTTAAGGCAGCCACAGGATTGTCCGGTTAAGTAGTCACGGCCTCTCTAGGCCAACTACGAGATGCCATTCACAAAAAAAAAAATCCGTTTAGTCAGTCTGAGGAAAAATGGACGAGCGACAAGTTCGAACACTATACTTATATGAGATCAGACAAAAACTCTTTACGTCGGGGTTGCAGCGAAAGTGATTGACAGATAGCGACAGGGACTGCACGACTGGCGTCTGTAAGAATGTGCGGTACCCACCGAGCCAAAACTTTTCGATACCCAAGCTCATGACTATATCCCGGTTCGTGACTGTACGTGATGTGGCATTTGTCTAAATAAATAAAGTACAGAAAAAGCAAGGAATATCTGTTGTTACTAACCGCTATGTGCCTTATTTGCTGCATTCTTGGGATTCCTAACGTCGGAGGTCTTCCGTTGCGAGGAGGTGGCGTTGCGACTGCCTGGTGCGGTTCTCTTGTTGTCTGTGCGCGCCGTCCGTGGGTTAGCTCGTGCCGATTTCATTGCGGGGGGCCCTCTGTGGACAATTTACAATCATTTAGGGACAGTTTTCCTGTAAAGATGGAGTTTTAATTGGTTGAGTTTGAGCGTGAAGATAGATGCATATCGTATAGGACAGTGATTATGCCTCTATTCACGATATTTGCAAAAACTCGCGGCTTTTCCCCATGGGGTAAGGCAGGCAGAGATGACTAAGCACTTTGTAGTAGATGCTGCGTTTACTGCTACATGTACAGGGTCAAATTAAATTAGCTAGTGAAACTTCGCAGATGTGATGGGTATCGATATCTAAAAATGATAAAACCAAAAAGAAATTAATTTGACGATGTTTCTTTTTTGGGGTCATTTACTGCCGGCAGTGTCGTCATCAATTAACGGAATCTTGGGTGCTATTACTATCAAAAGTATGGATATGATCAAAAATTCCCGGGAATCGGTACTATGACCAAAAATTCTCAGGGATCGGTACTTTGGTTACGGATATTAAAACATTACTAGAACTGATGATTATTTTACTTTTATACTTACAATGTTTTTCTCTACACATATAATTAAGATTACACTCAATACTTATAACATATAATTATTATCGGGAAATTGTTACTGAAAGTATATTTTTATAATAAAAAATAAAAAAAATGTTCCGAAAATAAAATCGGTTTCATGTTGGTAATGTTAATTATTTTCTGTTGCACTTTTATAGATGACCCTTTCTTTGGTAAGTCTTTACTGTTAAAATGCTTAATACTATTGAATAAACGTATTTCCCTAACAAACGCGATTTCTACACCTTTTAAATATTAATAAATATTTTTTCGAGCAATACCGCAATTCTGAGATCATCGTCATATCCATAATATATATATATATATTAGTGATATCGTCTCAAACATCACCCAAATTTCTCAAACAAGCACGATTTCAACACATTTTTAATCATATTAAATATTTTTTCAAGCAATCCCGGATTCCCGGGATTATCGCCATATCCATATTAGTGATATAGTCTCAAACAGCACCCAAGTTCCGATCAATGGTCGTCACTTAAAAGATCAACTTAAAAAGCAGTTTTGTTTTAGTCAACACGATAAACAGATTTTATCAACTCACACTTCAAGTAACTACACTACCAGCGTTCTTTGACCCCAAATAAAATCATCAAATATTTTTATTTTTAGATATCGATACGATACCCGTCATGTCTGCGGAGTTTCGCTGGCTTATTTAATTTGTCCCTGTATTGAGACGCATCAAAATGATTCCACTACAAGATGAGTGTGTTAAAGCCTTCAAAACTTCAAAGCAAGGGTGTTTCCACCAAGATAATCTCCAGATCTTTTGACGATTAACATAATAATCTTCACGTTGAGTTGAACTTTTGTAAAGCTGTTTTGGTGAACTTATTATGATGTCCAGCTTTACAAAAGGTGAAGGTTATATTATTATTATTAATATTAACATACAAATTCTATCTACAAATATATCATGTCATAAACTATGTTACTTATAGATCTACATAGAGTATAGCTGACCAGACAGATGTCCTGTCCAAATTTCAATAATTCATATAAAATTGCCATAGAAAATGTACTTTCAGTTTTCCCGAATTTTCCAATTTTTCTCTTCATAAGAACCTTCCACGGACTTCCAACGAATATTTGAAAAAAAAAAAAAATTGCCGAATTGGCCCAGCCGTTCTCGAGTTTTGAGCTTAGCAACACATTTGGCCATACATTTTTATTTATACATATAAACATATGAATTCTATATGTATAATGAATTCTGAGGAACTCGTGGCTAAGTAGGTTCATATCAGGATAATCAGGTTAAGCTACGCTTGCCGCCGTTGGTCCGTGGATGGGTGATGATCTTTACATACCGAGATTCCTCCGTGCCTCGGAAAGCACGTTAAGCCGTTGGTCCCGGCTGTCATTCGTGGATCTTTGACAGTCGTTACGGGTCGTCAGAAGCCCGAAAGTCTGACAACCAGTCTTACCAAGGGGTATCGTATTACCCAGTAACTGGGTTGTGGAGGTCAGATAGGCAGTCGCTCTATGTAAAATACTGGTATTCAGCTGCATCCGGTTAGACTGGAAGCCGACCGCAACATAGTTGGGAAAAGGCTAGGCAAATTGAAACATATGAATTCTATCTACATAATATATCTTGTCATAAACTACGTTATTTATAGATCTACATAGTTGTATATTTTCCACCTGACGTCATTTACCTATCTTTATTACTTAGCTGCATAAGGAACATTATGCTTTGTGTGAAAACAAGAAACAGCTGTAGGTACGTTTTTATCTCATCGCCTATATAAACTTAAGATCGAGAAAAGTTAATGACTATAATGAAGTTATAAAAATAATATCCTAATCTAACTAGAACTATTAAAAAACTAAAATATGGCGTCGAAAAATTCATCCGCATCGCTGTCGACTGGTAATGTACCCTAGAGACTGGCGGCATTGCCACGTTACATACTTAGCCTCTGGCCAAGGTAAAAGCCAACCCTTGGGTCACGGGAAGTGTCAACCAGCCATTTGGAGATATCGTTGAACAAACCATGAGCACTTGGACCCCACGGTCCGAGGGTTTCAACCCCAAGCGGCTCGAAAATATAATTACCGATAAGGTTATTATTCTTCCTGGCACAGCGTGCTGTGCTGGCGCTGCTGCAGCGGCTGCGGAATACCTCAAGCGGCGGAAGTATAATATCCTTATCGTTAATGACTTAATTAAACACAAAGATAGACACAGAATAATTTTATTGTTATGCCAGTCATTCTAATTATCTCCATGACGAAGCCTGCGTTTTTTACGCATGCAAAATGCTATAAGGAAATGAATGCAAAAGGCAGACAACCAGGTCTTATCCCGCAACTTGGAAGAATCTTAAAAGTGAACTGATATTTTTTAGGTTTTTATCATCATTCTCTTGCCCTTATACCAATTAATAAGGGCAAGAGAATGAAGATTTTTATATTTTTAGATGTGAAACAATCTAATGGTTCATCTGATGGTAAGCCTAGGTACGCACGGGCGATTGTTTTTCGCGGACTGAATTTTCAGCGCACTGCTTAGCGCCGAGAGTTGAAAACCCAATAGTGTTTTTTTGACGCGCTGGGTTGCGCTCTGTTGGATTCTTAATGCTCGGCTCAATACCGAGAGTCCAAAATCCCGCCGCAATATAGTTACGCCAGTGAGGACCTGGGTTGAGTGTAGAAGATGTGATCTACAACACAGTCAACAGTGTCAACACCAACACAGATAGTGGATGGTCCAGAGACAAGAGCAAAGTTATCACTAGTAGTTCTGCGAACAGTAGACCTCGCGAGCACAAACTTTTATGCAACAACCAGTAAAGTTATTTAAAACAGTATATTTACCATGTTTTTTTTTTATCACGTTTTCAAATTTTTATGAGACCTGCTTCAGGTACTACCTTTCAAACCAAAATGAACCATCGAAATTGGATCTCATAAGGAGCTACTGGTTATCTCCGTATTCAGTAGCCCCTTTTTAGGGTTCCGTACCTGAAAATGAAAAAAATGGAATCCTTATAGGATCACCCGTGAGTCTGTCTGTCTGTCTGTCCGTCTGTCACAGCCAATTTGCTCCGAATGTAATGGACCGGTTAAGTTGAAATTTAGTACACGTATGTATTTCTGTGACCCAAACATGGACGTGTTACGTAAATAAATGAATTTTGAATATGAGGGTCTATTTAGGGGGCAAATAAGAAAATTAAAAAAAATAATTGCAAACTGTACCGTGTGACATATCAAATGAAAGGGCTTACTGTGAGGGTCTCAAATATATTTCTTTTGTAATAATTTTAAAATAAATAATTTTAAGTTATTTAAGAAAATAGACGAAAATTGACCATTCTCCCCTTATCTCCGAAAATGAGGAGATTACAGGAAAACTTATTAGAAATCTTCTTCTTAAGGAAACTTATAAGAAGTCTTAAAACAACATAGTAAATCTTTCAATGATGTGCATACAAACTTACAATTCCAGTTGGAATGTATGGGAGAGCATGTTTTTCAACTACAATGTTAGGTTTACCCAACTACGGAACCCTTCATAGTGCGATTAAAAAAATTAAATTAAAAAAAAAAACCTGTATACCAAGTTTCGTCGAGATCGGTTGTAAAATACGACCTGTAGAGGAGTAGCAACAAAATGACAGACGAAAGCAAATTTTGCCTGACTTGAAGCAGAGACGCTTCGCTCACTTGGTCAATAATGCAAATGAATATGGTCTTATAGTTTGTAAAACAATCTTATTAATGGCAAACATGATTCATGGCATCCTTGTACTAAACCGATTTATCAACCAATACAATCTTCAACATATAAAACCAATATAATTATGTAGGTCAATCAATTCAATGGAACCAAGATCATAAAAGCCGTTTTAATTTTAACACCTGTGCGTCAAAATGTCCTTTGTAAAAAACAGCTGTTTCTGCAAATAATTGTGTAAGTACAGTCAATCAAGAAGTTAGATATATAGGCCAAAATATTCATCTTTCCACTAGACTGCCAACATTCACGTACGTATGTTGACAACTGTTGAAGCTTAAGGACACACCTATAGGGCCTATTACATTACACTATTTCTCGGGCACGATTTATCGTTTGCCCTGCCTACCAGGCAGGGCGCCGCTTATCACTCGGTCGCTCTGTTTAAGGACCTTGACTCCCTGTTTCTTATTACACTACCCTGTCCCTGCGGGCAGGGCGTAATGTAATAGGCCTTTAAAAGTTAGACCGGGGAATATACGTTGAATTTTAGGATACCTTTGCATTAATTTAAAACAATGATTTTTATTTTTATTTGACGTGTAGGGTATGGTAACGTACAGCGGCAACTAAAACGCGTTTTCGTTTTTTTACCTTGATGCGGTCCTGGAAAATGTTTATGTTTTATTATAATTTGAAGAGCTAAGTTCAAAAACATGAAAAAAATCGCTGTTAAGATTTAGGGTTCAAACCCAATGTCCCTACTATCATCTATCATAATGATCATCTTCCTGCCCTTATCCTTGAGGTCAGCGCAACACGTTTTCTTCACCCATTCTCCCCTGTCAACCGTCACAATATCATTCGCTCCCTTTTCTTCCATATCATTCCTCACACAATCCATCCATCTTTTCTTTGGCCTTCCACTCCCTCTCCATCCATCAATCAGTCTTTTAGTCACTTGCGTTTCCCTCCTCATGCCATGACAACATTTTTTTACTACTCAGCACACTTACAGGATTGTTTATTAAAATTGGTTGCAAGTTATCTGCTTGTATACTAAATAGCTTGTTCTACTGTACATAATGTTTATGTTGCAACATTATTGACCTTCGACACATCGGCGCCTACGCAACTATTTCCGAATGATTACGAAGTGAAACGAAGATGTAACGATACCTTTTGGAGTTATACTACTTTTGTGTTAGGTAGGTAATATCAGTTGTGATTTTGTCTGATTAATTTTGGGCCGAAATATGAGTAATAAAATAACATCCTTGAGGTGGGTTTTGCATATTTGACTACTATTTGGATCTATGTCGTAAGTCGATGATTTATTATAAAAATCTAGTAAAGAACGATCAATAAACAAACAAACAAGACAGAGGAGATTTATACCAAGAATTTAGTTCACACAGGCTAATGTTGAAAATGACGATGAAATAAGAATTAAATAGACTATATCAAATTACTTAATAAGTAATGAGTCCAATTTCTATAAACCTTTATATCTTTATTGTTGTAAATCAACTTTCATTTATCTTAAGTTTAAACAAAACTACATTTCTATTGTACAGTTTTACAACATAAGTTAAGTTATTCTAGCTAGACCCACGTGGCAAACATTGCGGACTATTTAGCACCTTAGCACATGCACGGCATGCTCCACGACCACGTGCTAACAACTTCACCTGTTACCTTTAGCTGCATTGTGCTAAACAAAGCTAACCGCATAGCTAAATTAACTAGTTAGGTAGGCCGAAATCGGAGAGGCTTGTGGCTAAATAATAACAGCCGCACGGGTCGATCGATTGGGTTAACCCAATCGATCGACCCGTGCGGCTGTTCTACGCTTGCCCCGGTTGGCCCATGGATGGGTGATATTTACATTATACCAAGACCCCTCCGTGTCTCGGAAAGCACGAAAAACCGTTGTTCTCGGCTGCCATTCGTGGATCTTTGACAGCCGTTACGGGTCGTCAGAAGCCCGAAAGTCAGATAACCGGTCTTACCAAGGGATATCGTATTATCCAGTAACTGGATTGTTGTGGTCAGATAGGCAGACGCTCCATATTAAATAATGGTATTCAGCTGCATCCGGTTAGACTGGAAGCCGACCCCAACATAGTTGGGAAAAGGCTACGCACATGATGTAGGCCGAAACCACAAACCACAACTCATAGATTAAAAGGATGTCATTAAGTTTTTTTAAATAAAGTCATCCAGGATTTTTTTCGACGCTGCATATTTGCTAATACCGTTGACGATGTATTTAAACGAAAAAAGTATTTTTGCTACCAGTCATAACAATCACGCAACGACAAAACCTTCAAATCATACTGCAGTTGTGCTGGACACAAACTTCCATGGGAGAAATTCCAAATGGTCTTACAACATTGGTGGAACGACCTTGATGGTCGTCAAACTGGACCATCAAACTTGTTAATCAAACATCGAACAGTATCGACTAAAATAATACATTAACTTGACATGGGCCAAATTTACTACCCAATGCGACATCGCGGCAGGCCCAGACGGAGATGGCGGGATGAGCTAGACTCCTTCAAGAATTGGTCCTTAGCAGCTCTTGACAGAGAGAAGTGGAGAATATACAAGCGTTTGCCCTTCAGTGGGACATCACATGCTTTTAATAATAATAACTTGACAATGGCATAATGACCTCTCATTTCGTGATTTCCTTCGACTGAAATAATGACACGGCATGGTCTGAGTTTAGTAACTTTCCGACTCCGTGTAGCTATGGGCCTGGTTCAGATGTCAAACAATCGATAGCGTTGGCTTTAGTAAAAGATATGTACTAACTTGTGTTCTACACTGGTGGGTGGGGGCCACAAATTGGGGTCTCTGTCGGGCGGAGGGGGCCATATATCGGGGTCAATCTCGTGCGGCGCTGGGGCCCACATCTGGTCGCGTGTTGGCAGGTCCTCGTAGTCTGTAAAAGAATTAAGAAAAACGTTTATTGATGGTCAAAAAGCTTTATTGAAAATGCCTGTGTGATCTCGGGAGCATTTACGAAATTTCTTACTACGAGTATTTTGGACCATTTACAATTTACGAGTCGTTATCTTTACCACGATTGAAGCAAATACCTCATAGGTTTGCAAAGTAGACCCTCTCATATGGAAGTTAACTATCACAGGTAAAATTTGCTATTTAAATGCCCAGTTTGGCAATAAAAACGCAACCATTGGTAAGCAAGACGATTCGTTTTTGTTTATAAGAACCGACCGAACATAATTCTTAATCTTATATTAAGAATTATGTTTAAGTATACCGCACTGTCCAATGTCAGTTTTTGCCAATGTTTTTCTTTTTTTTTTGTGACGAAGATCCCAAATTTTCTCAATAAGTAGTTTATAATCCTTTGCGACCTTTGCGATACCTATTTGATTTCTCACAAGAACATCGTGAAAGCGAAACAATTTTTTTATGTATGTCGCAACTTCTAGTTGTCTAGTAAATGCAGACTTCTTTTTCTTGGAAGCTGAATTAAAACGTTGCAAAGCGCAGCTGCTTCAATTCCCTTGCAACCTATTAAACTCAATTACGTATGTCCGACACTGTGGAATAAAAGTAGAGGTAAACCGCTTTATTACAATTTATGCTGAACGGAAATTAACCGATACCTACATTGGAACAGGTTAAGAGCTAAGAGCACTTACCGTTAATATCAGATAAGGATAAACTCCAGCCCTTATAAGTTATATAACTCACTGATAACCTTTAAGAAGAATGGTTCAATAATAATGTATTTTTTAGTCTTTATTAATACACGAACTTAATAAACTCTGGTACTTTAGAGCAGCCGTAAGCTTGCAACTAAAAATTGTCGAGCAACTTTCAGTCATTAGAGTGCTTACATAAAGAAATAGGTTTCCGGTACAGGCGAGTCTGTACGGGTCGCTACCGATCGGTGCAGGTATAATATTCCCACGTTATCTTATGCACTCACTTATAAAGGTCACTAAGAACAGATTTACCTGTTTCTATTATGTGGTTTGACCAGTACTTACCAGTACCGGACCCGTACAGACTCGCCTGTACCGGAAACCTATTTCTTTATGTAAGCACCCTTACCTCGTACCATAGTTGTCTCTCTCTAATACCTTTTAATTAGTTAAATTTCGTATAAATTACCGCCAGTGTGGATAAGAAAGCGAACCGGAAATTAGCAAAATGACAGAAGTGACAGGTTTTATTGAAAAAAAAAAAAAATCTTGAATGGAATGGAGAATAACAAATTCCTTTAGCAGACATCGATTGAGGAGCGATGTGCATGCATGCTGAGACTTAATAACTAGCCGTACCCGCGGCTTCGCTCACGTGACTGGTTTCTATTGGCATTATACAACGTGTTTTTTTTATATACCATAACTCTAGGGTATTAATGAGACCATCATTTTGACCAAACCTGAAATCGCAAAAAAAAAAATCAGCAGTTCGCTATATTTTAACGAGTTTTGCGGACATAAATGTATGGGACAGCTGATTTTTTTTTCGCGATTTCAGGTTTGGTTTGGTTCAAAATGATCGTCTCATTAATACCCTACAGTTATGTATATAAAAAAAAAACACGTTGTAAATAAAGTTAATCGAAACGTAAAGTCATATGTTGTGTTATTTACTACATCACTCTACAAACATTATAGAAATACAAACTATGTTAAGTTAACATTTATTATTATTTGGATATCTTACAGCATCTTTATAATAAAAATATTAAAAACCAATCCCTAAAAGTGAACATCAGTTAGAGATCGAATTCACGAACCGTGGCTTTACAGGGCGAACGTGAAACGTTGACAATTTGACTAAAATTCAAACCGTTCTTAAACATGTCACGATTGGCAGCTTAGCTCCCTGTAGGCGTGATGATATTCATTTCATATACTAGTATTAAATCCGTATCTACCTACAATATTATTACATTTTGTCTCGTCTAATAAAATTTCGCGGTAATCTGTACGGACTTATTACAATAATGCTAATCATGCAATGCACAATAAAAAGCGCGATTATATAAAATATATCCTATTCTATGACCTGCACCCTAATTGCGTAACACACTATCATTCGGAATTTGAATCATTTTGAAGCAAATTGCTAATCCATTGCTTCGTTATGTTCGAAAAATTTATCTGGTCGATTACGTAAATAATGCAACGAATGTTGTTGAATGTCATAATGAAACCGATTTCGATTGATAGTGTGTTACGCAATTGTCCCGAGACCTGTAAGGAATATTTTTGGAAAATTTGAACAGAATCTATTCAGTAGTTTTTGTGCCAATTCGGAACGTACGTCCGGACTAACGGACAAAAATTTAAAAACTATATTTTCGGCATCAGAATCGTTCCGACAGCAATCTTCATTTTCTTTTCGCTCGGCTCCTGAGGGTCGTAGCGTGATGTTAAATAGCCTATAACCTTCCTCAATAATAATAGTAGTGGGCTATTAAATGCAAGAATATTTTTTCAAATCAGACTGGTAGTTTCAGAGATTAGGGCGTTCAAACAAACAAACAAACTCTTCAGCTTTATTATATTAGTATAGATAAGAATTGTTTTTCCAGGTTTCGATTTCTTTCTTTAGCTTCAGAAAGAACAAAGGACTGTCTCTTGAACTTGTCCACTTGGTAAAGGTCACCTATGATCTATAAAGGCTCCTATTATATTATGAAACTACAATAAAAACAAACAACGTTCAAGGTACAATACAAAGTTAAGGCCATTACACGCATGTTATTAATTCATTATCTACGAAAATCGATAGTCACCCAACAGGTTATAGTCACCGTGTCTAATGCCACGCGTAATTGTGTTTATTGAGATTTAATGGCTCCCAGGGAAAGCCGTTACTTAGTTTTATCTTTCCGACACGCTCGATTACGCGCCAATTTACGCGTAAAAGCGTCACCTGCGTAAAACTCGAACGACATTGAGGGGCCTACTTTAATTGAATCACATTATACAGCCAAATAGCGACAAAACAAGTTTTGAAAATGCGGAATAACATAACCTGACGTCGTATACAGACATAAGACAGTATAGTACACCCACAATTCACCAATAATGTTGTAAGTCTCATATTATGAACAAATTTATTGACGGGAACAAATCTGGACTCCCCAGGCTGCTTGCTATACTGAGAATTTTCCAATAGAAAACCTAATAATATTCGACACAGAGATCGTCATATAATTAGGGACTCCACTAACAAGGCAGTCAAAAGCTATATACATGTAGGTACTCATATTTATCAGGGAGTGGAATGAGTAAGTGGTTATTATCAGTTCGCCATCATCCCGCATGTGTCAAAAGTTAATGGAGGGAATCGGTTATCAAGGGGCCCACTAATTGGAACCTTGGCAACTAAGTGCTTTAGTTTTAATTAAAAGGTTGTTATGTTTTGGCTATCGTATGCTATTATGGTGAGATCGTCCTGTTTCATTAGTCCTCTATATTGACGATGTTTTAGTTCGTCGTGTTCCTCTTCTTGTTGAAAAATTATCCCATCTGCCCAAACTTTTTAAGGTTTCGTATGTCCGAATGAAAAAAACGGAAACCTTATAGGATCACTCGTGTTTCTGTCAATTTGCTCCGAAACCAATGGACCGCTTTTGTTGGGTACACATACTGTGACCCAAACACAAATGAATAACGCAAATAAATGAATTTTAAATATGGGGTCACTTTTAGTTGGGAGGCAAACAAGAAAATTAAAAAAAAAAACGCATGCTGGTACCGTGTGACATATATGTCAGGTCAAATGAAAGGTCTTACAGTGAGGGCCTCAAATATATATTTTAAAATCATTTAAGAAAATACATGATGAAAATTTAAATCTCCAAAACCACAGAGCGTAAAATTTTGAAAACAAAAGTACAGAAAATAGTTCTATACTTATAGGTTACAGGAAAACCTATAAGAAGTGTATGGTCTTAAAATAGCATGGTAATTCTCTCAATATATTATTACATTTGCAGTTGGAATGTATGGGATAAATTCATCCTAACTACGGGACCCTTCAATATGCGTGGTCCAACACGCAACTGGCCGGTTTTTCGTATAAGTAGCCAGCATGGCTAGCCTAAAAGAAAAAAGGTACTTTGGGATTGATTCTTAGTTTAGACTTTGGAACACGGGTGAATGAGTAGTAAGTATTTCTATGGAGACGGGACGTTATACGCTTAGTATTGACAGGCCAGCTGGCGTGGTTGGTTAAGATACCGCCTATCATGTCGCAGGTCGTGTGTTCGATTCCCATCCAGGACAAACATTTGTGTGCATGAACATGTCTGTTTGTCCTGAGTCTGGGTGTAATTATCTATTTATGTATGTATTATTTAATACAAACAAAAAAGAAAGTAGTCCCAGGATATTATTATTATCATAGTCCCCGACAACGCGTTATGATCATCCTGACTGATATCTCAAGGACCCAAATCGGATCCTTATGCCGTCATCGACGACCTTCGAATGTTTGTTACCTACATATATAACGACTTTTCGAAGAGACCCAAACGCGATTATTATGTAAATGTGACTGACGAATTAAATCAAGTTTAGGTTAATGTGTTTGTCGCGCAGTATCCATGTCACACCACGATAAAAACTAGCATACACATTATTTATCAACGAAAGCGATGAATACAAAACGAAGTCTAGACAACTAGAAATTAATAAACCAGATAAGACACGAAACACTCGGTCAAGCAGTTCGAAAGTATAACGATAAATATCGGGGGGTTCCGTGTTACAATTCATCATACTTTCTACAACAACGTTTCTAGATACGAATCAAATTTTATGGGTACGCAACTAAAACGATATAAAACTCATCAAATACAAAACTACACTGCACCACAATGATACCGACCGCCGTTTTGCGAACTCTTAAAGACGTTTTGAGGTATATTAGTAGCCATTACATTCTAAATCCGTGTATGTAATGGTTTTTGGCCAGTTTCGTCACAATACAAGCATAATTTTGTGTGCAATTTCCTCGTAAGATGTTGTAACTGATAATATAAGAGTTTTGAGCACAAAGAAGACTGGATGAGAGTCAGACTAACTCAATTTTATGTGCAGTGTTTGACAACGGTACTTTTTCATGTGCATTATTAAAATCAAATTACATTCGCGTCACTGTGATGAAATCTACAACATAATTTAATTATTATGTTGTAGATTTTCTGATATTTTAATAAAAATGTTTCCTGATGAAGATAACCTGGGTTATCTGATAAAATTACGAGTAATTTTTTTATCAGACACAAACTAAAATTTCACTTGTCTGTTGCCACCATTAAATAATGAATCAATGATTATCTCTGTTGCTAAAGCTGAATTTGTTCAAACATGTAAAGCAGATGAACCAAAGGTCCACCTACATTTTCATAATAGATAAAGGTCTGCCCGAATTGCTATTATAAGAGTCCGCCGTCCAACTCTAGGACAATAAAGAGTTGAATTTTGGAAATAAATTGATCAGACAGATCAAATAGATCAATATCAATAGAATCAAACTCGCATCAATTACCAGCACCCCAAATAACCAATACCAATAAACTTCTATTCATAAAGACCCTACAATTTAAACACACAAAGCATAAATCTGAACCAAAACAAAATAGACAATAGCAACGGGTGAATATAGCGAGATATCGTCCCCTATTGTACCACCACGAATGGTGACATAATTGACGACATGGTAGCCTTTATCGCTCGTTCAATGGTTCCATCGAAGGTCGCAGTCGATTACCGTCGTATTTGGCCTTATGACGTGGGTTAACGAACTTTTCTTGATAATTGCTTGCTCATCCATGTGTCTGCCGTTTCACTTTTTAACCGACTTCCAAAAGGAGGAGGTTCTCAATTCGTCTGTATTTTTTTTTGTATGTTTGTTACGCGATTACTCCGACGGATAGACCGATTTGGAAAATTCATTTTTTTTTTGAAAGGGTATACTTCCGAGGTGGTCCCATATAAATTTTATTAACTTTGCTTGGGGAGTTTTTGAGATAGCTTCAATAATGCGTATATTTCCCACTTATTTTATATGGATGATGTGATGATGTTTTAATAACTTCCTATCACTGTTATTTACATGGCTATATCTACAATTATTGTGCTCAATTATGTATTCGAATTTGTGTGTGTTAGGTTCCACAATTAAAAGTGAAAAATAAAAACTTTTTAGCAAAAAATAAAACCGACTTCTAAAACAAAACACTACAAAGTGAAAAATAACTTTAATTTCGGAAGTCGGTGGCAAAAAACAAAAATACAAAACTAAAGACACCGACTTCCGAAATTAAAGTTATTTTTCACTTTGTAGTGTTTTGTTTTAGAAGTCGGTTTTATTTTTTGCTAAAAAGATTTTTTAGGGTTCCGTAGTCAAGAAGGAACCCTTATAGCTTCGCCATGTCCGTCCGTCCGCAGTTTAGCACAGAGACTCTTAGTACGAGAAAGCTATAATTTGCCATGGATATACATATTAATCACGCCGACAGTGGTACAAATCATGAAAAAAAAATTTTAGGGTACCTCCTGTACACGTAAAGTGGGGATGTTTTTTTTTCTCGTCTATCCCATGGTGTGGGGTATCGTTGGATAGGCCATTACAATTTTTTACGGGTCTGTGAAAACCAGTTTTCGATTCAGGGATCCGTTTGCGTATTAAATTGCTAATTTTTATTAGAGTCTAGTGTCCCCTCCCCCTTCCCAGCTAAATGGTTGCTTTTGGATATGTGAATAAATACACAGCAGTAGTATATAAATTAAATTAAAAGGACAGCTCACAGCTAAGTAAGGTTAAGTAGGCTTTACAAATTTACGAGTACTGCGGAACCCTTCATTGTGCGTGGTCAGACATGCACTTGGCCGTTTCTTTTAGTCAGAAATCGGGTGATTTAAATTGAGCGTTTTGGTGATTGCTGTTTTATGTAGTTTATTGAATGACTGTGCAGATACCTAATAGTAGGGGAGGCCACGATGCTAAATGGTGATTTATTCGAGCGGCGCGGGCGACCTATTGCATTTTGAAAATTCGATGGTAGAAAGAAAAAAAAGGGGGGGGGGGAGCGGCTACAGGTTTTCAAAAATGCAAAAAAAGTCTGTCACATGGATTTACTCAATCGTGTCAGATATTGATAGTGTATAATTCTATATGCTCCACGTGTTTCTGATAACGGTGGAATATTAATTTGCCGGTTTGCATGGTGGGGCGGACCGTACGAGAGGGTTGAAAATGGGGGAAAAAGAAAATATTTGAGCGCGTCAGATATTCAGAAGGGATGTTAAGTAAACTCAAAAGGAGCCTATACAAAAGACTGACGAATTGGACGCGACCAAAACTCATGACGTATTTTTGAAAATGCTACAGAGACGGTTCAGCTTGGTATCATTTTTTCAAAACGTCAGATTAAGGAAATTCCTCCACATAGTTGTCAGATTATGGGTCAGCACGACAAGGACATGTTTTGATTAGTGTGCTATTCTTCTCTTTTACCTAGTTTCGTGTTTAGTGTTCTTTTTCTTAAAAGAAATGTGTCTTCGAGTAAATTACTTTTTCAAGCGCTGACACAGTAAGTTCTTTCAATGATTTTATGGATAGTTTCAAAGAGTTTCCAGGTTCTTATTTCTGAAAGTCTGAAAAAAGCTACTCAAATAAACTGCTCACGAATCTCACGTCTTGTCCTTATTGTTAATCACAGTTGGCATGACATTTGACACCAGATTACTTTGAAAAGCTGTTAGAAGTCGGGAGTAAGCTATAAGCTAGACATCCACGGTCATTATTCACTCCAGTTTTTTAACTCGAAGCCCATCAAGAACTACTATCGTACCATTCAAGCCATGTCAAGAAACGAGTTTCTTGTCAACCATAAACGTTGGCTGAAACCTGTCCATCAAGAGTAGACCTTCAATAAGTAAATATCTTTGATATTTCAAGGGTGATAAATAAAGGTACTGTGGCCAGTTGTTGAATATTACCTTGAGGTAAAAGGTGATCGAACTGCGTAGGTATACATGGACGAAATTGTTTTTTCTACCAGTCATTATTAAGCGCTAGCCACAATATAAAAGAAATGAAACGCTTTCCGCAAAGTGTGCATTATTTATCATTTAGGTAACATTTTGGTCCATGACAAGTAATTCTTGGTACAACAATGACGCCATCAAAAATTGTAGTGAAGTCATCTTATCGCCATGGGAATTCGCATTTTTTGGACAATTTAATAAAATATCATTGTAATGGCTTGAAGTCCCAAAGGCAAACCAATGTCGTGTCAAGAGGTCAATGAGGTAATAGCAATTTCATGTTCTTCTTAGTAGGATATTATGACCGGCACCCTAACTGAGTAACACACTATCAATAGGAATCTGAATCATTTTGAAGCAAATTGCTAATCAATTGCTTCATATGTTAGAAATATTTGTTTGCTAGACAACGTAAATCACGTAATGTGTGCCCTATAGGCGCATTTGTGTGCTGGGTTGGTGAAGAATAAAACCAGGAGAGTTTCTTCCTTGTAGATCTTCTTTATTTCGGAGTGTTCTTCTTAGTACTGTTGCTCGCCAACTGTACCGATACGCCAAATGACCCGGAATTTATACGTTATCGGCTAACAAAATGTAAGCCCTGTGATTGGTCAGCCAATCAGAGCGCAGGACTTTTCGACCAATGAGCGCGAAGTCGGTATTGGTGCAGTAGGCTTAGCTACGACGTTACTTTACCGTAACGAGAGCCATTTGACAATTTTTACATTTTAACAATATTATACAATGCAAACATATAACAAATTACATATTTTCAGCTTCTATATAACATAAACTAAACGAGAAAAATACAAGACAAGACAAACTGTTATACTTAAAACTATGAACTGTACTATCAGTCTGTGTTTTCACTTGTCCCGCACATCACTCCCGCCGTGCGACCGCGTCGTATTAAGTTCCGGTGCGGGCAAGTCGTCCGTAGGTAGGGGCAGGATCACCAGCTTCCTCACTGGCCGGCGCAGGACACCTCCCTTGGTATGTATGTCCACCGTCCTCACGACGTTGTCAGGACCAGGATACACCGCGATGACTCGTCCTCGTATCCACACGTTGCGGGGCAGGTTCGGGTCGACGATCTGCACAATGTCGTCCAGTTGTACTGCTTGGCCTCGTCCGTGGGGCTCCCGCCGGTGTTGGAGCTCGGGAAGGTACTCCTTCACCCAGCGGAGCCAGAAGATGTCTGCGAGCCTCTGTGCAGCTCGCCAGCTGGACCGGGAGATGGTGTCTCGCTCGGTGAATGTGCCCGGCTGCGGCACACGCCCAGGACCCCCCAGTAAAAAATGGTTGGGAGTCAGGGCCTCGGGATCTTCTGCGCTGACGGAGACGTGCGTCAGCGGACGACTGTTCACTGTATACTCCACTTCGGCCAGTAGAGTAGTGAGGACTTCTTCGGTGGGGTGGCGCTCATGTAGTGTCGCTGTGAGAGCCGTTTTGACTGAGCGAACCATTCGCTCCCAAGCGCCGCCCATGAATGGAGCTCCAGGCGGTATGTAGCGCCAGGAGATTGTCCTCTTCGCTGCTTCTTCTGAAGTTGCCGCATCGATGTTTTGTCGAAGTTCCTTGTCGGCAGCTTTCAAATTGGTGCCGTTGTCCGACCAGATTTCAGTCGGGCAGCCTCGTCGCGCGATCATTCGCCTAATCGCCATCACTGCAGAGTCAGTACTGAGTGAGTGGGCTACTTCTAAATGTATTGCTCGCGTTGTGAGACATGTGAATATGGCCACATATCTCTTCTGTCTGGTCCGTCCGACGGTCACGGAGAGAGGCCCGAAGTAATCGACCCCGGTGAACGTAAAGGGTCGCTTGTGATGTGCTAAGCGACACGCTGGCAGGTCCCCGGTCCTTGGATGTGGCGGCACTTGGGTCTTCATGCGGCAGAAGAGGCATCTTCGGAGAATCGTGCGAGTGATAGGGCGCAATCGCAGTACCCAGTATTGCTGTCTGCACTCGTTGACTGTTGCCTCCACACCGGTGTGATGGAGTTGTCGATGTATGGCCTGTATCCAAAGCTTCACTGTGGGATGATCTCCGTCGACTACTAGCGGGTTTTTAAAATCCTTTTGCATATCTCTGACCGCTTGGATACGACTCCGGATTCGTAGGGAGCCGTTTACTGATTCGACGCTGAGCTGGTGCAGGCGGCTTTCTTTAGCGATCGGCCTCCTGCTATTCAAATTTTCTATGTCTTCCTCGAAGGCTTCTTCCTGCGAAGACCGCATCAGCAGCTCTTCAGCTTTCTTGAGGAGCTCGGCCGTGACTGGAAGAAGCTTGAGTGACGATTTCTTCGATGCTGTGGGTGCCTGTTGTTTCGCTGTAGTTGGCTTGTTTCTCTTCCAGGTGGGATCAGCTTCTTTGTTCTTCGTCGTTCGTCGGTAGTTGACCTTCTGCCTAGGGGTTCTGCAGAGCTCGATGAACTGCAGAACTCGTGCTGTCGAATATCGAAGACGGTCCCAGTTGGAGAATCTCACCGGATCAGGCAGACCCTTTGCTAGCTTCAGTCTTCTTCTGTCGGTCAAATGATGCGTCTTCTCCTCGTCGGAAGGTTCTTCAGGTGTTGTCCTTGCGGTTTCTATAGGCCAGGAGTCCTCTGTCAGGTATAAGAAGTCCGGCCCTTTGTACCATCGATGATTTCTATTGAAGGCGGCTGGTACATTTCGTGTGGCATCGTGCACAACTCGGAGTTTATCTGGTTTCATAGGATTAATGACAGCGAAGTGAGGCAGGTACCACGTCTTCTGTGGTGTCTTCTGAAGCGGCGCAGGCTCAGCGTATCCTTTTTCTATAAGGGCGTCCATTTGTTCGACGTATCTTTTCTTCAGGGCTGGATCACGGTCAATCTTCTTCTCTATGTTTAACAGTCTCTTTAAAGAATTGTCGTAGTTATCAGGGAACTTAACATCATCTTTCTTCCAGAGAAGGCCGGTCTGATATCTGGCTTCTTCAATCTTTTCAGTCTTCTGTTCCAGTATTTGAAGCGCCTTTTCTTCTGGATCGGTCTTCGGTCTCTTCGGGTTTATGCAGAGGGCGTCAATCTCAAAGAACTTCTTCACTAGGTCCTCTAGGTTCTCTTCCGAGTCTTCAGTCATATGTGATACGAAGTCTATCTTCTGTCCGAAGGATCTCGTTTGGCTTCCATGAAGAACCCATCCCAGCGGCGTGAGAGATGCCACCGGGTGGTTCTTGTCGCCTTTTCGGGTTTCTTTGATGAGTAGAAGATGCCAATTGTCTTGACCGATGAGAACTTGCGGCTTTGCGTTGGAGTACGATAGATGTCCCTTGATGTCCGATAGATGCGGGCATCCTTCCACCAGTTCTTGCGGAACCCGTTGAGATGAGACTTGTAAGTTCTTAACTGTTCTTGCTTGAATTTGCTCTTCTCTGTTGTTGATCCCTTTTAGCCCGATAGTCACCCTTCTTGACGTCGATTCTGCCGTCTTCAGCTCGTTGATGGTTTCGATTTTCAGCGGATCTATGGGTCCTGTTGCTCCGATGCTATTTACGATGCTGTCGTCGACGAGCGTCACTGTTGACCCATCGTCCATTAATGCGAAGGTGTTGACTACTCCTTTTGGTCCTTTCACCTGGACCGGCAGGATCTTCAGATAGGATTGCTTCTTTATTGTCCATGTCGAATTTATGACTTCTGTTGTCTCTTCGTTATCTGTCTTCTCTGCCTTTTCTGTTTTCTTCTCATAGTGAAGCATGTTGTGGTGCGTGTATCTGCAGCTGTTGATACCACACGGCTTTGTTCGGCAGTTGTGAGTCTTGCTCCTATATCGCAGGCATCTGAAGCAGAGGCGTTTGGACTTCGCTGTATCCCATCTTGTGTTGGCATCCATCTTCTTGAATGCTTCACATTCTGTTGCATTGGTGTGGCTTGTTCCTTCGCACACGAGACACTTTGGTGTGTTGGTCTTCTCAGTCACGTTGGTGACCCGCTGCGTCTTCCTTTGTGGTGCGGCTGTAGGCTGTGCTGCCACCTGTTCAGGCAGTGCGTAGGGTCCGCACAATTCGGCTTCTCTTTTGAAGAACTTTTCTATCTTGATGAGGCAGGGGTCTTCTCGCGGCTGTGTGGCTGAGAAGTCGTAGTAGCGATAACGCAGTGTCGGTGTCAGCTTGTCTACCAGTGTCTTCGCCAGTTCAGGGTTGTACATATAATTGAAACAACCCAATGTCTTCAATGTTGCTACGACGTTGGAGAGTTTCGTAGCGAATATGCAGATGTCCCTCGCTGACTCGGAGAGGCGCGGCAGACTTCGAAGTGTTTCCATCTCTATCATGGCTATGGATTCTGGTCTTCCAAATCTGGATTCCAATGTCTTCATCACTTCTGTTGGGTGCGCATTTGTGATCAGCAACCCTTCTACAGCTTCCTTGGCCTTGCCTTTCAAATTCCTCCGTAGTCTGTTCATATTCTCGACGGCGCTGAACATTGCTTCTGTTTCATGATAGGCGGCACGGAAGGGCAGCCACTCCTGATGCGACCCACTGAAGAACGGTAGCTCGATGAACTTGGGCCGCTGAGCGGCGCTGACAGCCCTAGTGATGGCTTCAGCTAAGAGGGCTAAGTCCCCTTGACCTCCCGCCGGTGTATGACGTGTTTCTTCATACTTCTGTTGGTCATCGTGGACAGCTGTTGGTTCTACTGGAGGGCGATGTGGCTCGTTGGCGATGGCTAACACGGGACGAGTCACCTGGTTTTCCAACCAGCTGTCTACTCTTGCATTGACTTCGGAGTAGAGGGAGACGTTATCTTCTTCCCCTTCTTCTTCTTCATCCGTGTCCTCTGTCTCTAGTGCGGCGAGGCGCGCTGCAGCTAGTTCGACTTGGAGGCGGAGTAGCTTTTCTTTCGCTTTCGCTATTTTCTGTTGTTTCGACTTGCTATGCGTCGATCCCCCTCCTCCCCCCTTCTTGCTAGGGGGAGAGAGGCACTGTGGGCCGGTTGGTTTCGACGTACCGGCGTTCTTGATAACTCGCTTCACTGTTGAGGCATCTGTTTCATGGCGAGCATCTCTGGAGGTGACAGCAGCGGGCGGCTTCATCAGCTGTTTCGGTTTCGCACCCGCAATCAGCGTCGTTGCGGCTGAAGGCGCGACGGAGCAGGCGGCGGCGCTGGCGGGGTGCGAGGCGGGGGCCGTCTTCGCGGCCGAGGCGGAGGTTGCTGCAGTCGAAGCGGTGGCGGCGGAAGTTACGGTGGTTGGATCAGTCGTCGCGGAGGTGGCGGTATTTTCGGAAGTCTCCGTGACAGTCGTCCCTGTATGTGTCGATTCCGTCGTGGCTTCCGTGCTGGTGCCGGTCGCTGAGGTCCCTGGCGTGGTTTCAGACGACGACGGCTTCTGTTCGTTCGACGGCTTGCGGCCCCTCCCCTCGGAACGTGTAACGGGCATGACGTCAGCTGATTTTTCAATCGACGATCTTGAACACACTGGATACGATCTTCAGAGCTTCTTTACTTGAGGCACTATTATCTTCAGGCGGTATTCTTCACAATAAATCCGTTACGAACGACCATTAAATGTGCCCTATAGGCGCATTTGTGTGCTGGGTTGGTGAAGAATAAAACCAGGAGAGTTTCTTCCTTGTAGATCTTCTTTATTTCGGAGTGTTCTTCTTAGTACTGTTGCTCGCCAACTGTACCGATACGCCAAATGACCCGGAATTTATACGTTATCGGCTAACAAAATGTAAGCCCTGTGATTGGTCAGCCAATCAGAGCGCAGGACTTTTCGACCAATGAGCGCGAAGTCGGTATTGGTGCAGTAGGCTTAGCTACGACGTTACTTTACCGTAACGAGAGCCATTTGACAATTTTTACATTTTAACAATATTATACAATGCAAACATATAACAAATTACATATTTTCAGCTTCTATATAACATAAACTAAACGAGAAAAATACAAGACAAGACAAACTGTTATACTTAAAACTATGAACTGTACTATCAGTCTGTGTTTTCACTTGTCCCGCACATAATGAATGTTGGTTGATCTGTCAAAATGAAACCGATTCCTATTGATAGTGTGTTACGCAATTAGGGCGCAGGAAATAAACTGCGGAAATTATCAAATCCAAATATATATTATGGAGGCATAAATACTGTAATTAAATTTCAGTCATGACTTGGCTAAGTCCATTGTGTTAGGATATTGAACCTACTCTAGTTTTTTATTAATGCTTGCTATAGAAACATGAGTCAAAAAGTCTACGACCTGCCTGAATAAAAAGTGTTGAAATATTAACTTTGCATACGCTAATGCTAATTTTGAATATGAAATTCAATTATTTACGTTACACGTCCGTGTTTGGGTCACAGAAATACATACGTGTACCAAATTTCAACTTAATCGGTCCATTATATTCGGAGCAAATCGGCTGTGACAGACGGACAGACAGGCAGACAGACAAACAAACAGATACACGAGTGATCCTATAAGGGTTCCGTTTTTTCCTTGAGGTACGGAGCCATAAAAATTGATTTACCTATGCGCTATTGGGAATTTGGCAACCGCAAAAACAAGTTTTTCATGCACAATGAATAAAGGCAAATAGTGCACCTATATTCTCGACCTTCGGGTGTCTTTAGGCCTATTTGAAAATTAAAATAAGGGGACAATTTACACTTAATTGTGAACGGAAATACCAATCTACCTACTGTGGGTTAAAACAATTATTTTTATACTGCATTTATCTACCACATCACAACATCCTCTGAGCTCATCCGTTTTGAGGCAGATATCTCCCTAATTTCTTTCTTCCACATAAGGCGGTGATCTCTCCACGTGCTAGTAAACGACATTCATTCGACCATTTCCCCACTCTCGCTGCTCGCTAACAGTGGGATCAGAGGCTAAGCTTAACACATTCACTGCTGAATTATTTGGCGAACTTGCTCCAAGTGCTGCTTTATGATACACTAAACCCTGTGCGGCAAACACTCATGCGCGCCCAAAAAATACTTCGTGTGGTGCTATGAGCGCGCAGGCGCGATTGAAGAAACTCTACCCAGTGCGTCTGGGCACATATGTGCGCCGTTACAAACTTATCCCAAGTGCGGCGAGACGCCTAGGTGTGTTTGAAAAATTTCCCATTTTTTATGAGTCATAAAACAATTACGCCAAGAACAATAGAGATGCACAAAAAACCCACAGGTGCGGCGCGCCGCATTCGAAGGAAGTACATAAATTGTATGGACACGCATATGCGCCGGTAGCACATGGTGAACATTCGAAAATCGCACATGCGTGTCTGCCGCACAGAACGTGTTAAGTAACTTTAATAGCGCGAAATTAAATATAATTTCCAGTTTTATAATGGTCCTCTGTTTCCTTCGGAAGTGTCGACCAACATAGTGTGATAGCTCATTTCCAGATGAACTAGTTGGAAAATATTTACTGTTATTTTATCAGGCTGTGGCATTGACCACGGCATGGGTTTTTGTGATACATTTATGATATGTGCTGAAACTTAAAACTCAAACAGAAAATGTTTGTCATTAAAACCGAATTCTTATTAAACGACGAGTAATTGTGACATTTGATAATGACAAACATCCAAGGCGTTATTAAACCACCAGAATGCAGTTTAAGCGGGAGCGACTCCTGCGCAGAAGCCTCGGAAGACAAGCAAGGCAGGACAAGCTGGAAGGGGTTTAAGTCGGTAAGGAATTGACATAGCGTTTTGGTTAATCTTCTTAAGTTCTGAGTTGAGCTGCGTGATTACTGACAAATGCGTGCACTGACTGGACAGGTCCTCTCAATCTGTGTGGTTCTTTCCTCAAAAGACCATTTCAGACACCAATCTACATGGTCTTCACATGAAGTGACCAAGTCTGGACTTTATAAGAGACTGTGACCTCTGAGTTTGTTTCGGCCTTTCTTCTCAGAGTAGTCAGATAGGAAACGCCGACCTCATCTAGTTAAAAAAAAAAAACATGATTGACTTGTAAAAGTGTTTGTACAAACCTCACTTACAGAAATAAAAATCATTTATCATTTATCAATCGTAAACTCTGTTGTCTTACAATGTATCTTTATCTATCTAAAGCATAGCATGATCAGCCCACTGCTCCCACTGCTGCTGCTGTGTTCCCTCTGCTGGGACACAGGCCTCCTCTCTGAGAGAGGGAGTGGGCCGTAATCCACCACGCGGGCCCAGTGCGGGTTGGTGGATTTCACATGTCTTTGAATGATTGGTTCTAGGACATACCGGTTTCCTCGCTTTGACAGCAGTCGTGATGAAATAATTTACAAAAAGTGAAGCACCTGTCTGGGTTCGAACCCACGACCTACAACTCGTAACCCGCGGCTGTTACCACTAGGCATCACTGTTATCTATCTATACTAATAATAAAGCTGAAGAGTTACGTTTGTTTGAACGCGCTAATATCTGAACTACCAGTCGGATTTGAAAAAATCTTTTTTGCATCTGGTAGCCCAATTCTTGAGGAAGGCTATAGGCTACTTATCGTCACGCTACGACCCTTAGGAGCCGAGCAAAAAAAAGTCAGTAAGAACGCTAAGCGAAAACGAAGTAACAGCGCGAGCAGGCGATGCAATGCAACGGGGTGGGTCGGGGAACAAGAAATTCCACGCGGACGAAGTCGCGGGCAGAAGGCTAGTATTGCATAAAGACTCTGCATTGGCGGGTTTCTCATGAGACTAATACAAGGATGAAGATACTTACTGCCTGCAAGTGGTGTGATGGCTTTTTCCCCGTCGTGTTGGAACATCTGCAAGGTGGACACCGTCGCCTTCAGCTGTTCATACTCGCGTGCCATCTGCTTCTGAACCTGCACAACCAAGAAGATAGCCCATCAGTCCATTAGCAACTACTTACACCTTTCTAAAAAACATATTAGACAGTACATAGCTTGAACAGACACGGACACCTAGTAACCGTGGAGTTTCTTGCCGATTCTTCTCCAAAGGAAACGGCCAATTGGAACCGTGCGCCTAGATTCTGATGTTTCATAAGAGCCCATGTACTATCGACAAAACGGACGCCTGATTCATTGAAGAAACCCTGCCCCTACCTATGGTCCTTTGTTCTCGTCCAACAATAAGAAAGTCGGAACGGCACAAAACATTTACAAGCAAAATTGTTTCATAATTGGAAAGGCCTGGCGTTTGTGTGTGCATTTTAATATTGCAAGCAGTCTTAGGGGAAGTTGAATACTATTTTTGTTCATTGGTCAGCCTTGAGTTTAGCTTTCCCCAGCATATAAGGACTTTAGGCGAGTTTAATCAAGATGACATGTTAAAATTTTTGCTGATACCGCAAAAATCAACATGGTGAGCCTAGATTACGACATGCAAAGGTGAAGGCAACGTAAAGAGAGATAGCTGTGGTGTTGTTCTACAAAAGTATAAGAACACGGCAGCAAATTAATATTACTACTTGGCACACAACAGTTTAAATTACAAAACACAATTCGCAACAAGTTCAAAAGTTCCTAAAATAAAGCCTAAATATCCAATTACATTGTATTACACTATTTCTACGCAACACACGTATGTATTTCCCATAGGATTATTTAAAACGATCCGTTATTATTTTAATAGTACCAGGAGTACAGACTACGTAGGAGCTTAGCGTTCGTAGCAAAAAGAGGTGTGACTTATTTGAATGTGTAGTTTGTATGTGGGCGAAAATGCGATACTAATCACCATTCACCAGTCAACGTTATGCTACTGGCAGTTTATTATGCAGAAATGCAGGTCGGTATAACGACCTGTATATGTGCCTAATTTTATGTCTAGACTTTAGAGTACATAGAACAGCCATTGTCTGAGGAAGACTTGTTTGAATGTCTAAGCCTTATCAGCGATGATGATAAATTTAAAGCCGTTAAACGAATACAAATAAAGAGAGATGAATGTATGTAAAATATAACGTCTTCAAGGGAAAGAAAGTAGCGCGCATATCAATGCTGATCACTGGCCTTTTTGAATATTAAAGATGTAACGACTTTTGCAAGTCGAGTACAGATTTCAAGTGTCACAAATGAATTATAGCAGCATGTTGTGAAGACAAATTGAATGAAACTTGATAATGCCTTTATGGATAATGGTTAGTTTCAATGGAAACTCATTTTATAAATGGTATACCTATTGTGTTAAGATTAAACAAAGTTCACACATGTGAAATCTCAACATTAGCATCAAATTACAATCTAATCCTTCAAGCAATCGCTCACTGCTGAGCGATTGCTTGTTGCACAAATAACACTAATATACATTAACTCAATAATGGATAATTAATTATGCATTAAAGATACGCACATGATTTTCTTGATGTGGTTATAAAAGTGAAAATGACGATCTGTCACTACGATTATCACACAATGTGCACAATAAAAAAATATTTTAAACACTTCCCACACAAAAAGTCCAATCCGTTGAGTAACATCCGGAGATCACACGCCACATAACGAGCTTATTTTCACCTAATTTAAGCTTAAATATCTTGACCGATTTCTACGGAGCCACTAATATGAACACAACTTTTTTAAGTAGGACGTTAATTAAAACTGCCTACAATCTTATCAAATTGAACGTGTAATTGGGACACCGCGATATTCACAAATCACAAGGTAGTAATAAAACTGTCCGTCAAAATAATATATGCCGTATCTTTGTTCAGGTAAAGGCGGAAGTGGCGTGCATAATTTTGACAGATCAGCACAGTTATAGTCTTGAACAAATTTGGGCAGTCCGTACGCGTCACCGAACGACCGATATACTGCGTGGAGAAGGTTCGTCGACCCGCGTCGTCAACAGTTCGCGGCCTGACGGAGGCAACAACACGCATGACAATAATAAAACAACCACGACGGACATACGTCGACAATAGAACAAACGCTTGGCGTCCTTCCAGTCTCTAATTTAGACTAGGTGACCTAAACTCAAGTAAAAAGCCTGCAGCTCTTAGCACCATAAAGTCCTGCTATTAATCAAGACAGTTATTGCGAAGGAAGGCTAATATATGAGATGAGTCGACGCGCTCATATTATGTTTTATTGGTTCAGTCAGAACCAGTTCATATTAGACTCTATAGTGCTTGGGCAATACTTGTCTCACTCGCTGGTAAAATATGTAGTCCTGAGTTGAACAAACATGAGACTGTGATGTTGCATCCAACTACAAATATTATTTGATCGTTACAAGCAAGAATTTACATTTGATACAAATTTTAGTTAAAAGACGACACTTTAATCAAAAACTACCGAATTGAACCATGATTTTCACCAACGTAATATTTACGTAACGACGAGAACAATAGAAATGTAGCCATTACATTTTTATCATCTCTTGTAGAGGCCATGGAAACAATGACTACAGATTCACTGGATCGGTCACTCGCCTTTCAAAATAAGATAATTTATTTATAACAAATTGCTTAATAGCATGACACGTAATCGCCTGACTCAAATCATTTAGTACGAAGTTACGTGTTCATATGCAAATGTATGGAGGTGCAAAAAGGCAAAAACCGACGCATGACGGCAAAGTAGTAAAAGTGTAACAATTTAATTACAAATGATTGGTAATAATTTAATCGATCGATTTACGTTCCAGTGAATTAACATGGAATATTTTTTGTGGAGTTATATGAAAGAAATAAATGAAGAATATCAAGCCACGATGATTTTTTTTTTTGTTATTACTATGTCTCGATTGATGATCGATGCGATACGGCGAGAGGCTGTATGATTTATTTATCTTTTTCGATCGGGCAGCTTTGAATCCGTCGAACAGGAAATCGTGGGTAGACGGAACATTCTGCGCATGAACATAATTATGTGCTGCTGGGGAGTTTGTTGCGCCACTTCTTCTCAGCTAAAGCACTAGGAAGTAGTGAAGGGCGGGCGTTTTGGGGGACTGTCTTGTGTAATTTTGACGTTAGAAAAGTGCTGATTCTCAGCCTAGTTTAAATAAATGAATATTGATTTTGATTCACATTGATTGAAGAGTCGAAGCTAACACCTCTGTGAAAAGCGTGATAATATTTTACTGTTACTAAATATAAATGCTGAGATTGCAGCCGTATCAATTTAATTACTTCGCCAAACGTTAGTCGTAAAACAGGAACGTATATATGCAGCCACGATTGATTAGCTGACTTTGTTCGAGCAAAAATGATGGTTATTTTATACCTGTCTCTGACGAACATAATAATATAATAATAATAATCTTTATTGTAACAAAAACACATTATACAAATTGATTGCGTACGTAAATATCTACAATAGTTACAAAACTGCAGCTCCAAGAGGGAGATATCGTTCCAGATTCCAGAGATGAACATACAGAGGGGATTAAAAAGAACAATAACAAATATTACAAAATTAAAATAGTATAAAATAAAATAGTAAAAAACTAAAATAGTAAAAATAAAATAGGTAACTGCTTAATGTTGTGGTGTTGTATATGAGTGTAGTGCGTGTCTGTGGGGTGTAAGTGTAGTGTGCTTGTGGAACCTCCCCACGAGCACACTCTACGCTACGTGTTTTTGGTGTGCATGTTTACGGAAGAAAGATCTTTAGAGTTTGACTAAATTCAAATTAATAAGTGAGAGTATGTAGCCATTGATCAATAATTCTTTTGCATTCCCGGAGAGTACATGGAGAAATAGTAAGCACTGCACAGTGTTTTAAAAAGCCCTATTTTGTCTCATGCCCTTTTTATTGCAAATATCGTTAGTTTATATCATTCCAAGTACTACAGTAAAAATCCGGCTTCGATATGACCTTTAGTTTTGACAAAAAAAAAAAAATCGAAAGTTTGAAAGAAATCAAAATTAAAAAAAAAAGAAATCAAAATGTAAAATCACTAATAACTTTTGAATAACGCGGAGTTAGATCGTGATTTTCATAGTATTGATAGAAGAGCGTATGAAGAATATACTGTATAAAAATCTCGATCTAATACGGCATTATACTTGAAATAATAATTATAAAAGAAATATGATAGAAATGTTGTTATTTCATAACCTATTAACTTTAGAAATTATAAAAACGGGCAGAATGTCTGTTGTTATGAATGTAAACATTACGTATAATCAGATTTTTAAATAACAGCCAATTTTATTTTATATGAATTTTTTTGTGATTTTCATGACCCGGTTATAGGGAAACTTTCGAATTTTTTTTTGTCAAAACTAAAGGTCATATCGAAGCCGGATTTTTACTGTAGTACTTGGAATGATATAAACTAACGATATTTGCAATAAAAAGGGCATGAGACAAAATAGGGGTTTTTGAAACACTGTGCGCTGTATTTATTCAATTATTTATAAGGCACGGGACTATAGAAAATGAACTACCGGCGGACAATTTCCAATTTAACACCCGATGTCGGGCAGACTCTGTGAGTTCTAGGTTTTTGTCTTCTAAACTCAGGGTTAAAAGACAAGTTTGAATGTTTCCGCAATACTGCATAACTAAGCACAAAAGAGTGCCTTACTGTAGGTAGCTTCCATAGCGTGTACAGTTCGCTGGTAGGGAAGTGATAGAGTTTAAAGGCCATTGCCTTAAGGCCAGCCCTCTGCGCCTTTTCCAAACGCAGCAAAAGACATTTACCAGCACCAACCCAGGCCAAAATACAGTACGTTAAAACGGAATGGGCAAGACACCGTTCTCAGGGTAGAGAAATTAGCGGAAGACCTTAGATTTTTAAAAACAAAAATTAATTTTCTTAGACCAGAGACCAGTGAATTTAATCTCTATAATTCTATCTCTAATATGGAATCCTCTGTGTTTTTGCCTGTTCTGAATCCATATTATTTGCGAGTATATTTTGTGAGCTAAGGTAATCCAGCAGACGTTTGTTTAGTACTTTTTCGAGGAGCTTAGACAGAATTGATAATACAGATATGAGTGTGTAGTTGTTGACAGTCTCTGTCTCCACTCTTGTAAGTAGGGTGCACAACGGCCTTTTTGAATACCTACCGTTGGGAATAATCCAGATGTAAGGGCAAGGTTGGTAAGGGAAAGTCGTGGCAGGTAACTGGGACAAGAGTGCTTGTAGGTGATTACAGTTGCGGGGATACCATCCCAACCCGTATCACTAGTTAGTCGTAGGCCACGAATAAGATAATCTATATCTTCGTTGTCTCTGCCAAAAATAGCCGTCGAGTTAGGGTGGAAATCTAAAGTGCCAGGGTCACAGCAGTGTCGGTAGGGTTATAGTTTGGGGAGTTATAGTTTGATATGCCAGTTTTGTACCCACGTTTGCGAAAAAGCCATTGACAGAATCAAGTGATTGAGCTGGATCTGGAGTTATAGATAACAACCTACTGGCAAAGGCCTTACTCTTTTGAAGATTGGAGATAGTTCTAATGAGATTCCAGGTAGCTTTCGGGTTCTTACGATGTTTTTCAAATTCATGTCGTTCATGTTCACGTTTTAATTTCTTGTATCAGAGTATTATTATCAGCATCCCTCCTCATTTTGCGATACATATTTTCCCGGTTTCGAATACACCTAAGGAGCCCAGGTGTGAGCCATGGCTTAATAATGCGTTTTCGTTTCGGGACAATAGAATCACAACTATTTTTTTCAATAACTGAGGATACAAGTTTGACCATGATAGAGGCAGCAGTTTCAGCATCTTGACAGTTCATAACGGGAGTGAAGTCAATATTCTCAAGAGCCACTACGCAAGCATTAACGTCTACACGATGCTGACGAGAAGGTGATTTAGGGATATCTAATTATAGATTACAAAAAAATCACAACAGGAGCATGGTCATTGATCAGTAAGTCAGTCAAGAACTAAGGTAATAGTTGGTTTATTTGATTTTAGTATAACGTGGTCAATTAAACTATCGTTGCGTGTCAGGAAAACTTGAGCAGGCAACATGACATGTGACGCAACAGCATTTTGGTTTTGCAATTTCAGGTTTGGTCCCATAGTAAAAGTTGTTCAAAATGATGGCCTCATTAATACCCTAGAGTTATGGGATATCAAAAGGAACACGTTGTATAGCGATAAGCGCCACCGCATTTTTAAAGATGAATACAAGACATTTTGCATCGGCGAGGCTTTTCTAAAAGGAACTGTTTATTACCTATTTAAGTGATGAAATCTTTCCTAAAATTTCAGTTTCTTTGAAACATATGCCTCTGTTGCTTAAGTAAACCCAAGTTTGAGGAAAGCAGAAATTGCTCTTAGTCTAGCACTGGACTCTAATGCTTGACTGAAGACCAATTTCTGCTTTAGCAACAATCCTCTAGTGACTAGAGGATTATTGCCAGAATATTTTACGGCTCCCATTAAAATAACAAGTGGAGTTAGATATTGTAGAGAATAACTATAACACTCGACCAAACTAAAGGTGTTTCTGGGTTACCCTCGTTTCAAACGCTTACCGGCCCTTTCAAATGCCAACTGAAGTGAACTGGTTCAGTCATATTGCTTGAATATACCTTTCCCTTTATCGACTCGTAAACAACTAAAACTAAAAGGAATTTATTAGAATAGAAAGTATTTTTAACAGCCTTCAGAAGCCATAAGTCGAGTTTCTTTATTGTGTGTGACAATGTGGAATGTATGTGTTACGGGTAATGCAGCACTACACGTAACACATACGTAACAGCATTACAATGCTAGAAGATTAAGTAAACCTAGGTTTACCCGGGTTTACGGCATTACCCAAGATTTTTGACTAAGGTCCGAATAGTAATTAAATACATTTTTATTCGGGATTTAGCCGTGTACGGCTGAATTACCCAGCCAGTGTTGGGTAGACTTAGGTGTCTACACCTAAGTCTCCCCAACACTGACTGGGTAATTAAATTCTCTTGTGCCTAAACGGACCCTGGCACTCGCCGGCCGCTCCCGCGGCACCGCTCGCTCGGCTCATGCGTTGTGTGGTCATACTTCTAACCTAACCTACATTACAGCCTACACCTAAGTTTTACCATTCTATCATTAACCAGCAAGCATTGAGTAGACCTAGATGAGTATGGATGAATCCCAAATTAAAATTTATTTTAATTACTATTCGGACATTACCTACCGAGACTCCTTCGGTGATTATAAGTGAAACCGGGTAAATCTAGGTTTATTCCATCATTTCGTATTTACCGGTAACATATGTACTTATACGCAGGATTTTAGTGATACTTTCACTGAACTTTTGTATTTTTAGGATAGGTACGACTTTAGAATAGAACTATGTATTCCGTCAAACCATTTTTGTTATTATTAACCCTTAATTGGTCGCCTGGAGTGTGAAACACTCCCCAGTGCATCTTTGAAGGTTTAGAACTCTTAAAGTTTTGAATTTCTGATGTTCCCGTTAGCTTCGTAAAAACCTTTATGATTTTGTAGCAGGCATCACTCGGTCGTCTACAATAGTTGAGTCAAGAGAGTGCGTTTGGAGTGTAAAATACTCTATTTACGTACTTCAAATTTGGGGTTTTGTTTGGGAATATTTGATTGTTTTATTTATACGCAGTGTGGTAGTTGGTAAACTTTAATGTTGCTTAATTCAAGGTGATTGTCACCGCTATTGCCAAAATGTCATTGTTAATGCGAAGGTCGATATCTGGATTAAGTGAGTTACATCAACAGTGAAGAAACTCGATCACTTTACAAAAGAATTTGTCGGGTTTCACTTGACTAGCACAAAAACCGTCGCTGTATCGATCGCAAGGACATGATATACAACAACAACTGTTTGTCTATTTTGTATTTAGTAATGGCCGATTCCTATAATTTACGGACCGTTATTAGTTTAAATTAAGACCCTTGAGATGACTTTACCCATAACGAAGCAAAGACCTCATTTATACCTTTGCATTGTAGACCCTCCCATAATTGGCAGTAGCTATCACAGGTAAAATTAGCTTACAACAAATTTATTTATAAATATGCCCAGTTTGGCAATTAAAAATGCTACCATTGGTCAGCAAAACGATTCGTTTTTGTTTATAGGAACCGAGATTATGTGGATTATTGTGGGTGCAGTAAGCGGCCACAATAGTATTATTATAAGGTCAACAGGCTTTAGTTTATTTACATATATCCCGATTTTGTCAATTTATGTACTTTCCTCTAGGGTCAGATTACATAAGCGGAAAAATCGTCGTGGATGCACGAGCACTTTATTTCGCTGAATAGGTAAGTGTATCAATATTGACTTTAAGTTTAAAATTCGATGCAGACATCAAGCGTTTATCAAGCGTGATGTCTGCATCCAATTTTATACTTAAAGTCAATATTGATACAGTTGCTTATTCAGTGAAATATAAAAAGTGCACGAGTATCCGCGAGTATTTTTCCACTTGGTGGAAACTGACCCCTACTCTCTACATCGTCATAATTGAGGCCATAAGACAGGAAGTTGGACATAGCTGCTTCCACAAAAGTATCACCACAACGACTGGTCCTTTCGCTTCCCCATTTCAGCAGATTCTCGTGACCTTCACCAGGTGGTCGGACCACCTACAATCATCGACTTCCCTGCGTGACCTCCGTCATGTTAATTCAATTAGGCCCCAAGAGCAGAAAGCGTCCGTTGTGGCAATTTGTGACAAATCCTTCAAGAGGGCATCGAGAAGGTTCATAATCATACAATATATGTAACAGCCCATAAAATTCCACTTAACTCCCAGTAATCGCTACTACGAAAGGTCAAAGGCCAATGGCCAGATGTCATATACAGGGTTATTGGTAAAACACCAGCAACCTCTTAAGGGGTCATTTTACTCATCATTATGAACAACTTTTACTATGGGACCAAACCTGAAATCGCGAAAAAAAGGTCAGCGGTTCAGTACATTAATTATGTTCGCATAATTCATCAAAATGTACTAACAGCTGATTTTTTTTTGCGATTTCAGATTTGGTCACATAGTAAAAGTTGTTCATAATGATGAGTACAATGACCCCTTAAGAGGTTGCTGGTGTTTTACCAATAACCCTGTATTTCACAACTCTCGGCAGACTGATTGGCAATCGCAGGTTGTTATTAGCAGACATGGAAGACTCCACTGACCATCTTAATTAAAACTAGCTGTTGCCCTCGGCTTCACCCGCGTGTATGAAATTTTGAATAAAATGCGATTCAAATAGGGATTTGAATCGGATTTTATTCAAAATTTCATGTTTTTTTTTTCGCGAAACCCTAATTATTTTTCTAAACTAATAGCAGCCTAAGTTACTCCTAATAACAAAGGATAAAATCGGTCCAACCGTTTAGGAGATTAGCCGGAACAGACACAGAATCCTTTTTTATATTGTTTTTTTTTTAATGTAGTTACCTACCGTACATACGGTAACTTTCATATGCATTTAGTAAAAAGCCTGTTATTTTGACATGTCAAAGATAGTTCAATCTTATTTATTAGTATGTATAGATAAAGTTGCCTTAAATGTATGTTTGGTGCACTCTGGGCAATCAGCCGCGTCACGACTGCTGGCCGACCAATATTTTCACTATACATAGTTTGACCGATACCGCTGTACCGTGCCTTAGGCTTCTGTAATTATATACTCTAAGGAGTCTAGGGCCTTAGGTATGTGTGCGGCGAGACGGAGGGGACAGAGCAGGACGCTCGTCAACGCTCACGGGCGTCCCGCCCCCGCGGTACAGCGGTATCGGTCAAACTAAACTACATGAGCTATTCTCATTAGTTCCTATGAGAGAAGTTGTCTTACGCAGACACAAAAAAGTTGGTAAGGCCATCCATGCTGAAAAACACAAAGCAATGTTTAAATATTTATGTTGGTAATATTCAAGACCATTATTCAGTACGTGATTTCATCAAGTGTAAAGTTATTCTTTTCAATCCTACAGACCCTTCGTAAGATAAACAGCGTGAAGATTGAACAATAATAAAGTACGTGTATGACTTAGCAAAACCATTTGTATGTAAATCAAGCGTGTATTGAGTGTGTAAAATCGTTGTTTAATTGTATTTCCAGCACGCCTTATTGGTTGGTCCTTGGAGGCGTGACATCAATTTATTACGCTGGCCATAAGGAAAAGATCTTTATACCTATAGATTTAGTCTAGTAATTAACCTGAATAGTTTGGCCTAAAGTCAGAGCTATTACCTACAGATGATAGACTCACGCATCTTGATGCTTCGTTCACACGTATCAATTAAAAAAATAAAATAAAATCTTTTCTAAGGTGCTTTGGGGCGGAACAAAGCGAACAGTGGATCCGCATCAACAGGAACCAACAGAGTGACAGTACAAGGAATGACGAAATCCCTAGCCCTACCAAGAATTAATCATCAGTTTGGGACTACAAAATATTGTGAAAGATAGAGGAAAGAAACAGGCTCATGCTCTAAAGAGGAAGCCCAGGCAATGATTCTAGCTGTCTCTTTGCTCGTTTATATGTAGAAACAAACAATCATAATTTTAGTGTATGAATGTTTTTCGCACGTTAATTCTAAATAGTCAATTGACTAGTTCACTGCGAGTGCGCCATTTCATAAATTTACTATGACTAGCAAGTATTATGTAAACAAACATTGTTGTGATACACTTAAGGTGGTGTTACACCGGCGAGCCGAGACGAGGCGGGATGGGCGAGAATTGAAATCACGCTTACCCTTTTACACCGAAAAATGTCCATCGCTATACCGCGAGCCGTGTGCCAGCGCGTACCATCGCGAGACATCGCGAGCCAGCGCTTGATGGAAAAAGAGCGTGCGTGTCCTCAATGGCCGGTGCGAGATTTGTATATCCGTTTTACAAAGTAAATAAATACTCTATTCTTAGAGCAATAAACTTTAATATTGTACTAATTAATATTTCTCGTATCGCACATCCCCCGCATCTAGATCTTTTACATCAAACAAAGACAGGGCGTGGTAGAAATTTTGCCATATAAATTTCCGCCGGTCACCGGCCAAGCGAAGCGTGGATGGGATGCGCGAGAATTGAAATCACGCTTACCCTTTTACACCTAAAGATGTCCATGGCTATACCGCGCTGTCTCGGGATGGCCAGCGCTGCCTCGCGCCGGCTCGCGATTTCACACGCCGGCCATCGCTACCTCGTGCTATCACGCGCTGTCCGGCCAGCCGTGTCTCGTGCGCCTACTACGTTTTGTCTCACGATGGTCGGAGCGAGCCGGCGTGTGCCAACGCTTGACGGAGAGAAACCGTGCGAATCCTCGATGGCCGGTGCGAGATTTGTATATTCGTTTTACAAAGTAAATAAATACTCTATTCTTAGAGCAATAAACTACAATATTGTATTAACAAACATTTCAATTCTCGCCTCGCACATCCTCGCGCATCTAGACCTACACCAAAGATAGGCAGGGCGTGGATAGAAATTTTGCCATACAAACATCAATTCTCGCCCATCCCATCCACGCCTCGCCTCGCCGGTGTAAAACTACCTTTACGGCTTTACGAATCCGTAAACATGAAGATGAGTCATTCAATAAAATTTGATGCCGTGTTTATGCTAATACCAATATACTACACATAGAATGTACTACATTAGGTACGTACTAAAAAAAATGTCTTCATTTAAATGCGATATTTCTATCAAAGATTTCTCACCAGTTTTCCTGCAATGATAAGCCACCTTATTTTCCTTTGTGGGTTTGATAAAATGCGGCTAGGGATTGTATGGGAACACATACGCTGGCTGGGAGGTCTAGTCTTTGGCAGTGCACATAATTAATGTATGGGAGAAGCGCTGAATGCACCTTGTAGTAAAATAAACCCAAGTGCGGACAGAATACTATACTGCCCTGAAGGAGGCTAGGTATTATCAGGTAAATATCAATGAATGCTAGGTGTAAGTGTAATATTAACCATGTGTGGAGAATCCTACACAACCCTGCAGTACGTCTGGAGGTCCGTTGGTAAAAGGCATATGAAGGGATGCAGAAACCTTGTGAAGTTGTGTTCACACATAGTTTGTAGATCCGTGTTCAAAGTTTCACATGTCTCTTTATTGGTCTGAGTGTCTCGGTATATTCCAAGGCGTTCTATCAACTAACGATGGCGTGCATAATTTGATCATGCGAAGTTTTCTACCTCAATTGTTCATAATTAACCATTGCGGTTAACTTAATTGCTCGCTGCATTATTACTTTTTTGTTTAATTTCATTTTAATGCTCGAGTGATTATAGGTACTTATGGTATGGGAAACTAAGTACGTGTTTTGGAAAAACTTTATCTAATATCCTAGTTCTGGATGTCACTTGTTAGTTTAAATAAATGTCCGAGAATCGTGCAGTATAAGTGTCCGTTCACACAGACCGGCTCGTAGAGGAGAGTACATTTTATAGCGTTTAAAAAAGAGTTTTGGGTCATTGAAATAAGGTTGATTATTCTTTTACAGTGAGCGCGTTAGGTCGGCACTTAAGCATTCTCATTTAAAAAAGAAGTGAAATGAAAATCTACCTTATTTTAATGACCCAAAACTCTTCTTTAAACGGGATAAAAAAGGACTTTCCACTTCGAGCCGGTCTGTGTAATCGGACACTAAGGGTCAGTTCAGACCAAGCAGAAAAATCCTCGCGGAATTTACTGGCCCCATAGAAAATAGGACTGACACAGTCATCTCGGCGCGAGCCGACTGAAAATTTTATACTTTAGGCTATGGCAATACGGTCCTATTTTCAATGGAGCCAGTTAATTCCGCGAGGATTTTTCAGCTTGGTCTGAACTGACCCTAAAATTTTGGAGGACCAGATTGCTTTAGAACGATTACGACGATTTTTGAATGATTAAAGCATCGAGCGGCTCTGCTGTCTACCTTTCTGTTGTTTAAAAAACCTTTATTCAGTATTTTCTATATAACCTTTTTAGGGTTCCGTACCTCAAAAGGAAAAAACGGAACCCTATTGGATCACCTTATTGGATCTGTCTGTCTGTCACTCACAGTCAATTTGCTCTGAATGTAATGGACCGATTAAGTTGAAATTTGGTACACATATGAACTTCTGTGCCCCAAACACGGACGTGTAACGTAAATAAATGAATTTTGAATATAGAGGTCAATTTTGGGGGGCAAATAAGAAAAAAAAAAAGTTTTTCAAACTGTACCGTGTGACATATCAAATGAAAAGGCTTACTGTGAGGGTCTCAAATATATTTTTCCTATAATTTTAGAATAAATGTTTTTAAAGTTATTTAAGAAAATAGACGAAAATTTACCATTCTCTTCATAAAATTTCTCTCTGTAGTTTCGGAGATAAGGAGTTATCTCCGAAGCTACAGAGCCTAAAATTTTGAGAAAAAAAAAAAACAGAAAATAGTTCTAAACCTATACGATTACAGGAAAACCTATAAGAAGTCTGTGGTCTTAAAATAACATGGTAAATCTCTCAATATTGTGCGTATAAACTTACATTTGCAGTTGGAATGTATGGGAGAACATGTTTTTCAACTACAATGTTAAGATTGTTCTTGGGATAAATTCATTCCAACTACGGAACCCATCATTGTGCGTGGTCCGATACGCACTTGCTCGGTTTTTTTTGTGCTTCATCAGGGCTTGATTAACTACCAAACCAGCAGATGTGGAACTAAGCTGGGATTAGGACTTACGACTGTTGTAAGTCTTCTATCAATACCAACACAATAGCCACTTATGCGCGTTTAATCGGTAAATCCATACGTTATGACTACGCGTGGCTTCAGCTGACTTATGACGTGTGATATGATCGCCTGTGTTCCTGGTATGCAGGTCGATAAAACATGCACTTAATTGCGAGACGTATGGCAATATATCTCTATTCTTCGGAGTCAGACAAAATATTTGCAGTCCTTTTTTTATCGAGACATATCGTCTTGATATTATAATATATTTGCCAAGTATTCTCATACATCAAGTACCAAGCCACATACTCTTGTATGCATCAATCCTTATATGCGTAAAATATCGCGTAGGCGTATGATAAGTGACTCAGAATACCATTGACCTCATCAAAAAACGTTATACGAAGCTTTCTATTGAGACAAACGACTTCACAGCGACAAATTGACAACGCAAATTAGATAGGAAGGAAAGAGATTGATAGTTTTTAGATGCAAAACTGCAAAATTACCGATATTTGCATGAATGGAAATAAGATACTTAAGGCGAAAGCTCCAGGTAGCACGCGGTTCTAATGATTATAATTTTATAAATACATTCTGGGTGACTTTTTTACCGTCTTGAAAAAATAGGTGAACGGAGTAGATGCCGCATACCTAGTTTTTTTTTTTAATTGAAATTCAAACGTAGTGCGTATGATTTGAATTTCGATATTTTTAAAGATCTATAATGTTTTTTCGAAATTTCTGTTTTTATTGTTCCAGTTTACTTCAAATGTTTCTTGATAGAGCAATTTCTAAAGGCCGATTTTTTCATCCGTAGTTAACTCAACCAATGGTTAAACATTGTAACTAATGGTTGAATTTTGGCTAAATGTGAAGGGCTAAATAAAGATGAATGTATTCATGTCAGCTCATTCATATAAAAAAATAGTAACTAATGGCATAACTCATTCATGTTTAGCCTTTCACATTTAGCCAAAATTCAATCATTAGTTATTTTGTTTAACCATTGGCTGAGTTAACTACGGATCAAAAAATCGGCGCTAAGCTATTGAAAAAACAAACAAAAAAACTAGGTATGCCATCTACTCTATACTGGTATACGGTACGGTCGCGAATTATACTATAATCAACATACAACTTAATACTGACTTGAAAATTATAAATAAACGTAAGTAAACAGGATAGAACAGCTGTCAGTGCTGATGTAAACAAAGTCCGCGTATTAAAATATCTAAAAAATAGAAATCTGTTATAAATGTAACTAGTAAAGTATTTAAATTGTGTGTATAGTGAGTGGAGACACTAATAAATGTTCGCAGAGTGCTACTTTGGACCATATTGAAATAAATCCTAAAAAACTTATCAATCACAACGAAGCAGTATCAGTGTTAGTTAAGAGTGATCTTTACTATCAAAGGAACAAAACCAAGTTGTGGACTAGCATAACTACAATAATAACTAAAAACAGTGCATAATGTTAGTTAAAATCACAAAAATAAACACAAAAACAACAAAATAAATCAGTTGAAAATTCAAATTTTTAATTCGTGTCAAACCAAAGACAAAAACCTAATTCGTTTTAGTGATGTGACAAAAATAAAATTACTAAAGAACGAATGATATAGAAAGGAATGACATGACCTTGAGCTGTGCAGTAGTCGTTTTAATGTTGAGGCTTGGATACCAGCCTTTTGATACTGCGATTCATTACACGAAGAAAAATATTTAATATACTACAGAAAAATGGACTGCTATGACAATAACATAACTTATCGTAATAAACCTCATAGGACAAGCTCGTTAACCGACCTGTCTAAAATGAATGATACATCTAACTCTCACGCATCTGAATCAACCATGACAAGTTTGCCAAGCACATCCCCAGATGGAAATCGCCCATGCTGTGAAGTCCGTCAAGAGCAAATAAATCAACTTACATGTGAACTGCAGTCCGCTAATAACGAAATCGACATATTAAACGAAGAAAATATAAACCTGAAACATGAGTTAGCAAAATGCCAAAAAACCATAAACCTATACAAAAAATTAGACTTTATTGAACAATCACCTAAAACTTCGAACAGGAAAAACAAAAGAAATAAAGTACATGATAGTAACAGACAGGTGGCTCGCTTGCAGTTTATGACACCTGAAAAATGCAAACAACGACCTACTGAAGAAAAAACAAGCATACAGTTGGTGATTTCGGAAGAGACGGTACAAAACGAAGTTAGCACACCAATGGGTAATAGTACGTGCTCAATGATGATGAATAATCTAGAAAAGGCACAGATAACCAATGATGACACACGGAGCTCTAAAAATCAGATGCCAGAACAGGATACAGCATCCAACGATATACAATTTACTGAACTGGAAAAGAAGAAAACTAAGAGACCAAGCGTACACGACGAAACCAAACAAAGAAAACTGTGCGTATTAAGTAATAGTACACAAAGAGGCATATTGCAAGCGATTGAAGAACATTTTTCTAAAGACTTTCAGTATCTTAGTTATTTAATGCCCAACTCAAAAATAAAACATTTATTAGCCAACATACAATTAAAACTAGAGGATTTCGATGTAAATGATTACTGCATAATTTTATTAGGCGAAACAGAAATTAAAACTAACAATAACTTTATCGATCTCGTGAAGATAATTAATGAAAGCTTGAGACATATGACCCACACAAATATCATTTTATGCACACCTACTTACATACGAGGTACCCCCATATATAACTATAAAGTTGAGATCTTTAATAACCTACTTTACATGGACCTTGAACATCATAAATACGCATACTTTTTCGACACTAATAATAACCTAGAATTTAAATTCGAAATGTTCTCAAAGTCATCAGGAAAACTAAATAAAGGTGGAATAAATTTTATACTTAAAAATATAATGGATAGGATTAAAATTGACTTGCAGTTATTTCCTTACGTAAAAAATAACGCAAATGAGCATAACCAACAGTTTTTTCTTTTATAATAATATACACATTTTACATCAGAATATTGCAGGCCTTATTAACAAATCTGACATTCTGACGGTACATTTAGAAGAACTTGACATAAAAAATATACCTATTGACGTAATATGTATCACTGAACATTTTATGACACCAGAACAGGAGGCTACAATTAATTTACCCAATTTTCGCCTAGCAACAAGTTTTTCGAGAGACGTGAATAGGGGAGGTGCCTGTATATTTACCAGAATAGGTCATCCATACACAGTACTAAATAATACATTTTCGATTAAAGGAATCATAGAATATAGTGCAATAGAACTAACGGAACATAAGTTGATAATTATTTGTATGTATAGAGTACCCAACACATGTATGACTACGTTTCGTAATAATCTAGATAAGTTGTTACGCCAAATCTGCGACAAGACTAATAAGAAAATTGTTGTATGCGGGGACTTTAATATCAATACATTAAAAAGAAACCGACAAGCCCTAGATTTTGAATATATTCTGGAAAGCCATAATTTAAAACTAGAAATTAAAGTTCCTACTAGACTCATCAGTGGCACTTGTATCGACAACTTTGCTCACAATACTCGTAAATGCAAAAGTGAAATAATGGAATTCGGACTATCGGATCACACTGCCCAATTATTGCATTTTCCAGTCAAAAAAACCTGTGCAATAAAGTCTTGGCGTATTAAAAGACGCGACTATAGTCAAGAAAATTTAACAAAATTTAAAAACTGCATGAATAACTTGACATTCTCTGACATTTATCTCACAAATGACCCCAACGCAGCTTATGATTGTTTTTTGGAACTGTTCCTATGTTTTTACAACTTGTGCTTTCCCTACAAAATCATAACAAAAACATTACATAAAAAAACTAAATGGGTTTCAAAAGGGATCAAAACATGCAGCAAAATAAAAAGAAAATTACTATGGCAATATAGGACACACAGGACAAAAACAAACAAACATATATTTACGCAATACGCTGCTAAATTTAAAAAAATTATACGCCTAACACAGAAGGCACAAAATACCCATCACATAAACACAACACAAAATAAATCAAAAGCAACTTGGTCAATTATAAATAACTCTAAATTTAAATATCCCAGAGAACCAATCAGTGAAATATTGAGAGATAATAAGAAAATTACAGATCCAACATCGATTGCGAATAGCTTTAATGACTATTTTATCGACCAAATTGCAAAATCAATGCAAACAAATAAATGTGCTGGTAAAGCACCCCCAAATCCAAATATTAAAACTAATTTAAATTCAATTTTTCTTATCCCCACAACCCCAATGGAGATAGAAAGAGAAATTAGACAGCTTAAGAACACCCAAAGCGAGGGTTATGATGGTATATGTACCAAAGTAATAAAACACGTGTCGCATTCAATTGCTGCTCATTTAAGCCACATCATAAACTTATGCGTTTCAGCTGGAATTTACCCCGAAAAGCTCAAAACATCTGTTGTTATTCCTCTTCACAAAAAAGATAACAAACAAGATATGGGAAACTATAGACCTATAGCTTTGATCCCTATCTTCTCTAAACTATTTGAAAAAGTCATACATAGTCGTCTATACAGCTTTTTAGAAAAATATAATGTCCTGGTTAGCGAACAAAAAGGATTTCGCAAGGGTAAATCTATAAACGCTGCAATATATGAACTTGTAAACAGGGTATTGACTAGTATGGACAGTAGAAATCCAATATGTGCTATATTCATGGACATGAGTAAAGCTTTTGATTGTGTTGACCATAGCATACTGCTCCAAAAATTAAATATGTGCGGCATAAGAGGTACAGCACTCGACCTCATTCAATCATATCTGCATGAGCGAAAACAAATTACAGAAATTACTAGAATATGCCACAAAACGCGGTATGAGATGACATTTAGATCCCACACTAGAACTATAAAACTAGGAGTTCCACAAGGTAGTGTTTTAGGGCCCCTACTCTTTCTAGTGTATATCAATGACCTCCCCAGACATATTAAGGAACCAATGGTACTGTTCGCAGATGACAGCACGGTAATAATACAATGTGACGAACAAAACGACTACGAAAATAAAATCAATGAAACAATAAGTATAATAATTAAGTGGTTAATAAACAATAATCTGAAAATAAATATGGGCAAAACAAATATAATGCACTTTCACCAAAGAACTCAACAAAAAAGTATTAATGTACCAATGGGCAGAGAGTAGAACCGGTAACAAGCACAAGATTCCTGGGAATTGATATTGACCACAGACTGTCATGGACAACCCATTTAAACAACCTCTGTAAAAGAATTAACAAATCTTCATTCACTCTATACAAACTCTCCTATTTAGTTAGTAAAGAAGCCGTCTTGACGGCCTATCACGGACTTGTTGCACCATTACTCAGATATGGCTTAATATTCTGGGGAAATTCGGTAGACAAGGAAATTATATTTAAAGCACAAAAGAAATGCATCAGAGCAATGTGCCAAATAGATAGTACAACAAGCTGTCAACCTCACTTCAAAAATCTCAAAATTCTCACATTACCCTCCCTGTACATCTATGAAGCTAATATTTTTGTAAAATCGAATCCAGAGTACTATAAGACTGCATTCAAAAGCTATTATCGAAAGTTAAGAGATAAAAAAAGACTAGAGGTAGAAATACCCTATGGTAAAACGGCACTATTAAATAAAAGTATTTTATGCATGACATCGTTGATTTATAATAAATTGCCTGATGACATAAAACAATTACCTATTCTCCAATTTAAAAAGAAATTACAAACATTCTTAATAAATAAATGTTATTATGATGTCAAAGATTACTTGGGGGACAAAACTATGTTATTTTAATGACAGCAAAGGTCTGGATATTAAATAGTATTTCTAGAATAAACATTGTATTGTATCTGGAGGTATTTCTTCCTTATAGTTTATACCTTATAAATTTTAAAATATGCCATTAATAAAATTCAAAAAGGTACTTAATAACTTGCTTAGTGACCAATGTTACTACACACTGGATGATTTTTTCAATGATGGCTCAATATAATGCTTTGTTTCTATGTTATATGAAAAAAAAAAAAAAAACTTAAATGATGAATTAATTTGAAATTGAAATTTATTATTATTATTGATATTTAATCATATTTTTGACATTTTCAATTATTCTGACTTACATTTATAAATAAATAATTCCTCATTTAAATCTGACATCATTCAATTTTTAAATAATTGTTCAATTTATTTTGAAATTTTAACTATGCATGATTTTCAAACATCTTTTTTTTCTGTGAAATTTAAATTCGTAATATTGAGCTATATGCACACCATATTTGTACGCCTCCTGGCATAACATAGCGTTCTATTCACCAAACTCAAGATCTGTATTTCTTTACCTGTGTTAACAAATAAAAGTGATTTGATTTGATTTGATTTAAATTTGAATTTCGCGGGCTACCTGGAGCTTCCACTTAAGTAGTTGTGAAATATGGATGCAAATCTATGCAAATGTATTAAATGTTTAGGCAATCAAATATTCATGAAGATTTTGAAATACGTATCAGTTTGAAACACAGGTTTCGGACCAGCTTAGGCCCCAGTCTAAGCAGAGATAAAAGTTACGCGCTCCGAGAGTGCTGGTTGAAGGTGGCGCGGAAGGAAAAGTTCTTACTTAGTAGAATGTGGGGGAAGCCTTTGCCCAACAGCGGGGCATTATAGGCTAAAAAAAAATAGTCCGCTGAAAGATAGATCAATATGAAAGATAATATGGCTAGGAAGAAAATTAACTCTGAGACAACAGCTAACACCGATGTCAATCAATCTGCTTAGCCTTTTCCCAACTATGTTGGGGACGGTTTCCAGTCTAACCGGATGCAGCTAAATACCAGTATTTTACATGGAGCGACTGCATATCTGACCTCCACAACCCAGTATCTGGGTGATAAGATACCCTTTGGTAAGACTGGTTGTCAAACTTTCAGGCTTCTGACGACCCGTAACGACTGTCAAAGATCCACGAATGACAGCCGGGACCAACGGCTTAACGTGCTTTAAGGCACGGAGGAGTATGTAAAAATGGTCACCCACCCATGGACCAACCCCGGCAAGCGTAGCTTAACCTAATAGATCCGACCCGTGCGGCTGTTAATACTTAGCCACGGCAAATACGGATGTATGAAATAAAAAGACGTGTTGAGGCGACCCCAAAAGAAATTGCGATACGGGCAGGAGAGGATAAGATAGAATTACGGTTAGAAAAATGTTTTCAGCTATCGAATGTACCTAATGTATACAAATAAATCAAATTGAAGTGTCTATTTATAATATCAGAATAACAGCTTTTTACTAAATGCATACGAAAGTATATACGGTACATAATTTACAAAAAAAAAAATGTCTGTCTGTTTGTTCCGACTAATCTCCGAAATGGCTGGACCGATATTGACGGGACTTTCACTGGTAGATATCTGATGTAATAAGGAGTAAATTGGGCTACTTTTATTTTAGAAAAAGAATTAGGGTACCGCGCATAAAAATTGAAACCCATGAAATTGTGAACAAAATCCGACTAAAATAGGGAAGTATTGACATGCACGCGGGCGAAGCCGCGGGCAACAGCTAGTAGAACATGGAACCTTTACTCGCAAGGGCAACGCTGTTGTAACATAAATGCCTCTGATACAAAAATGGTCATTGAAAACAAGATAAGAGACCCAAATGTTTCCAGGTCAAGATTAAGTCAAACATGTGTTTCGAAACATTTTGCCATACATACAGCACCCATTTTCCTTATTCTTATAAAAAAGTTTACTCTGCAGAATAAAATGTTTAGTTTCAACTTTTCAAGGCTAATCATTACCTATAACAATAAAAACGACTGGGAAGATGCTCAATAGGTGAACAATATTATAATCAATGACCTTCACAGTTCATGAAATATAATAGATATGCATGTAATGGATTATTAAAATTAGGTAGTTTTTTTGTTCTTTTTTTTTATGAAGGATGTTAGTATATTATGCTACAAGTGCGGAAATCATCTTACGCACGTGTATCATACAACGTTTTACTATGCATTGTGCGAGGAAATAAAAAATATATATTGAAAAAGTATTTTTCTTTTATTTAGCCGGTAAGAGGCTGTTGTTGGCATTTTGTGCTTCTAGAATAACATTTTCCGGTGTTATATTAATTGATTCGTCACTTGAACTCCACTGTTTTAGCAGATTTACACAGATCGACTCCGAAGTCGAACTAAGCAAGAAATTAGTAAAATGGCGGGCTTATTTTAAATATTTACTACTGCGCATGTGAAAGGAGCTGCCACGTTCGTATCGTAAAAAGGCACGCGCAAAATATACGTTCAGCCAAACATTTTAATGAATATTTAAACCTAATTTATTTATCAAAATCTAAAGTAATTAATTGAAGTATTAGTTTTATTGTACCTTTTATATGAATGATTATCTGTACTTGACTAATTTGTAAAACTTTTCTCAAATAATAAAACGTCTTTGTGTTGGACTGAAGACGGAATTAAAAATTAAAAAAAAAGCGAAAGTAAAAGCACTAGTGCAAAAAGTGGCACTTTTTCGCATAGTTTGGCTGCTTGGAAAACGCTCTTTTCGGCAACATGCATTGTAAAATCCTTTTCATCATCATACCTTCAAGGTAACAAGATTATGGCTATTTTGGAGATTAAGTTTTCGCTTTGAAGCTGCCTCTAGACATCTATACTAATATTAGGTTGGGGAAAAAGTCTTTTCGCATTATAGTATGTATGAACTTGTAATAAAATCTCTTTGGCTATACTATTTGTATCTGGCTGGTTTTGGTATCATTGAAAGTTTAAATTTTAAAGAACATAATTCCAAATTAAAATTAGGAAAATGTGTGATTTTCATTTGTTTTTCGTACCGTCAAGATGAGTGAATCTAATGAAGAAATTCGATACATTTTAAAATTTTACTACAAAAAAGGTAAAAATGCAACGCAAGCCGCGAAAAAAATTTGCGATGTTTATGGACTTAGTGTAGTGTCTGTGAGAGTAGCACAAATTTGGTTTAAGCGTTTTCAATCCGGAAATTTTGATGTCAAAGATGCACGTCGCTCTGGTCGCCCTATTACGGATAAAATGGATGCCATTTTTGAAAAAGTGGAGCAAGATCGGCATATCAGTAGTTACGACGTAGCTGAAGAACTGGAAATTGACCACAAAATAGTTTTGGCGCATTTGAAAAAAACTGGGTACACAAAAAAGCTCGACATTTGGGTACCTCACGAGCTCACTGAAAAAACCTAATGAACCGTGTACTCATTTGTGATTCTTTATTACGACGTAATGAAACCGTACCATTTTTGAAGAAGCTGATAACTGGTGATGAAAAGTGGATCACGTATGACAAGAACGTGCGAAAAAGGTCGTGGTCAAAGGCCGGTCAGGCTTCACAGACTGTGGCGAAACCCGAGTTAACTCGCAACAAGGTGATGCTGTGTGTGTGGTGGGATTGGAAGGGCATTATTCATTATGAGGTGTTACCACCAGGCAGGACCATCGATTCTGAACTCTACTGCGAACAACTGATGACATTAAAGCAAGAAGTTGAGAGAAAGCGGCCGGAATTAATCAACAGAAGGGGTGTGGTTTTTCGTCATGATAACGCTAGACCTCACACATCTTTAGCCACTCAGCAAAAATTAAGAGAGTTTGGCTGGGAGGTGTTAATGCATCCGCCGTATAGTCCTGACCTTGCACCTTCAGATTTCCACCTGTTTCGGTCTCTTCAGAATTCTTTAGGCAGTGTCAGGTTAACATCACGAGAGGACTGCCAAAACCACTTGTCGCGGTATTTTGACCAGAAGTCCCAAAAATTTCTATAGCAATGGGATCATGTCCCTACCTACAAGATGGCAAAAAGTTATCGAACAAAATGGTACCTACATACTTTAGTTAAATGTAAATAAACTATGTTAAAAAATGTTTTGAATTTTCTTAAAAAATGCGAAGAAACTTTTTCCCCAACCTATTATTATAAATTCGAAAGTAACTCTGTCTGTTACCTTTTCACTCCTCAACAGCTGAACGGACTTCAATAAAATTTGGCAAGGCGATAGATGGCATCCCGGGGGCGGACATAGGCTACATTTTTTTCTTAAAAATATTCCTATAGAAGCTGATTTAAGGGATGAAAGTTTGTATGGAAAATCCATGATTTCTGATGTTTGGGATATGAAAATTCAAATTTAAGCTTTTGGTAAGAAATAATGTTTTACATGTTTCAGCGTTTTGTGAAATCATCCCTTAAGGGGGTAAAATAGGAGAAAATTTTAAAATCCATAATAATATTATAAATTCGAAAGTAACTCTGTCAGTCTGGATATAAATGGCATCCCGGGGACGGACAAAGATTTTTTTAATTTAAGATGGGTTTGCTCTTGACTCTAGTCTAAGTCGGAGGCGACTGAGACAGAGTCGACGATGGAGTGAGCTTACCCAGAAAAAGCCTGTTCAATCTCACTTTGAAGAGATTAGGGTTGTATGCGCTCGGAAACACAGACGCAGGTAGTGAGTGCTCTTTTGCTGTGCGCATTCTAAAAGACATTTGGAAAAGCTTAGTGCGAATTGGTGGAATAGCAACTAGTAGGGATGGTAACTGGCAGTGCGTCTAGATGTCCGATGGTAGAAGGGGGCCGGTGGAATGAGATCGTGGAGTTCTCGGGCACACTCTCCGAAGTACAATCTGTAGAAGACCGACAAGCAGGCAACCTTGCGGCGATGAGCCAAGCTGTGAAGCTTGGCGTCCACCAGTTTTACATCGCCAATGAGCCTCTTAGCTCTGCGTTCCACCGCGTCAAGCGCGGCTAGTTGGTACTTAGCTGATCCATCCCAAAAGTGGCTGCAATACTCTATGCAGGATCGAACTTGCGCTTTATAAAGAATTAAAAGCTATCCAGGCGTAAAGTATCGCTTCACCTTATTTAGGATGCCCAGCTTTTTGGCCGCAGTTTGGGCTTTGTACTCGATAGTGGCGCCAAAGTTGAGACCAGGTGTCAACTCCATGCCTAGGAGCTCAAGCCGATCAGTTACAGGAACAGATGTACCCCGAAAAGTAGGAGTTTGAGAACGCATTTTTTTAAAATAATCTTTTAGGGGGTGATATAGGGGATGAAAGTTTGTACTTGAACATCCATTGAACTTGGCTCATGAGGAAATGCCAGTTTGTAACATTAGTAAAAACAGCGAGCGCGGACGAATGTTGCAGCAATGTAAACATCACAAGTTGGTTTGGAATTAATGTACGATGTCGTACAAAAGTGTAATCGAAGCGAACTATCAAAATCAAGAGCAACCAAAGTATCACGGAATATAAAGCGGTACTGCTAGACGGCATTTTAAAGTCTGGGGATAAGTTTCGACATCCACGCGGGCATAGCGGCGGGCAAAAGCTAGTCGAAAATAAATTTAATTTGGTTATACTTATAACGTATTTTTAAACAAGAATGTATCATCTATAAGATACCCTTTTTACGATTTGTTTACCTTTAGTTAATTACCTAAACCGATGGAGTATAGGCGTAGCGGTAGTAGGATGGAGTGTAGCGTAATTAATGGATGACTCTGTATGTGCGGGTGGGGGACCCCAAGCCCTATAATATAAAAAATTGTCAAACCCTGGAGTCGATGTGTATTCGCATATTTTTTTATTAATTAAATTTGAAAAAATTGCCACATTTGGTCACTTCCTCGGCCACCGTGTTCACAAATGTTCACAAGCATTTTTCAAAATCTGATTTCTGCATAATATTTTTAAAATAAACGTGCTATAAGATGTGTATTACAGTTTTAGAGTACCTCATGTGGTTTTTTTTTAATGTTAAAGTGCAAAAATTGTTTCTGTAAAAAAAAAAAACACTGTCTAAAAATGATATGGAATATACTTACCATTTTGGAATCTGCATTAAGGGGACAAGTTTTAAAAAATATGGGCAGCTAGATTTCCATACATTTTTTTTTTACACCAGACGAACTCACTTAGGAAATAAATTACAAAAACAATATTATCACTTAAAGATTAAAAAAAACTACGTGAAGTAATCTAAAATTGTAATACACATCTTATGCACGTTTATTTAAGAATATTATGCAGAAATCCGATAGTGAACACGGTGGCCGAGAACGTGACCTAAGGTGGCAACTTTTTATAAAAAAATAAACGGGCGGGGGAAAACTACCCCTTCAGTCACCCGGATGCTACAGATTGACGCGCACGCACGTGTCACGCTCCCCGAGAGGGCGCGGCCGCCGTGGGCCTACAGTTGTGTTTTGGTTGATCGTGTAACCGTCTTTCTCATACACAAACGTCCAGTACACAGAAATGGTACGTACACTAGCAGTTTGTGGTTTTACTAGGAGCAATTCGGTATCAGAGTATCATGGAATACATTACACAATGCTTTCCGTCACACAAAGATCTAGGGACGACGGTACCTTTTGGCAGTTCAAAGCCTGCAAGTGTGATGGAAAATGTTATCACCAGTTAATTACAATACAATCGCCGTACGTACCTACTGCCAAATTAACTATCAATGAGCGAGCGTAGCGCGATGCTGGAGGTACAGACGCGCGCGGGCGGTTCGGAGCGCGTGGTGACCATGTTTTTGTACGGACAACCAGGTAACATAACATGCTTAACTTTGTCATTTTTCATGATACAGTTTTGAAATTTTGTACATAGATTCTTTACATAAAAATACTAGACACGTGTTTCGGGTTTCGCATATATACTAAAACTAATGTTGTATATATATACAAATACACTCATACCTAATTCCCATGGGGGTAGGCAGAAACTACAGAACGTCACACCTGCTATGATCCTTACAAACTCCTTTTGCTTCGTTTTCGTTCATACATCTGGTCTTAACGCGCGCCACACGCGCCTCTGAAAAATGCTAAAAAGTGACTTAGACAGGTAAGAAGTAAGAATCCTGGATATGCCAAAATGGAGAACATTCACAGTATTAAAAACTGTAGCAAGCAAAACATAGCAGTGGCTGTCATGAAGCCTATTGCTTGAAGCAGCTGATTTACTTAAACTTTCCAAGAATCCAGCAAGGAAACTTGAAAACAAAAGAGTTTATCAATAAAAGAGGATGTTTACACTCATTCTGCGATAGACTAACTTGGGTGTGTGTTAGTAAACAGGACATTGACAGCTAAGCAAGTGTTGTTAATTTTTTACCTCAACTTTATCATTTATATTTTCTGTTTTATGTGTACATAGTATGTATAAACTGCGCCTTTAATTTTTGTAATTGGTTTTATAACATTTATATATAATACATACATAAACTCACACCTTCTTCCTATGGCGGTAGGCTGAACCTACAGAACGCCACCTGCTATGATCCTTACATACTCCTTTTGCCTCGCTTATGTCTTCCTAGGGCGTCGCCTCCCGGCATGTCCACTCACATCTGTCTTGTTACTTGTTGTCTACCTTTTGTTAGTCGCCTTTCATTCATCCTTCAACATGACCAAAACATCTAAATATACTCTATTGAATTTTTTTCACTACATCTCCTTTTAAACCACACCTTGGCCTTATCACATAACATTTTAACTAAAGAAAATAAATAATCTATACGAGGTGAACAGTGAGTTACCTCTAATTTAGCATCACAGTGATCTTTATTTTAGTCTTTACTGTCATTTTTATAAGATTGATAACAATTGTATGAGTTGCTGTCAGAGGTAATAACTGTGAAAGAACTGTACCCAATCTGTTTTGCTTCTTTGTGCATTTGACTCAATTAGTGAGTCAGCTGCACTTTCGTCCTCATAAAATGCATGATATATGATTATTAGGGTTTATCTTTATGCTCGAGATATGAGATGTTAGTTATGATAATGAATGTCTGCTTGTTTATGCCTGTATGTTAAATTAGATTGCTACCTTATGGCTGATCAGTTGTGAATTGACAAGGAAGATGCATTTGAAGATAGTAGTTTATACAATTTATGTGAATGCCGTATATACCAGCCTGTTACTGTCCCACTAATGGGCAAAGGCCTCTTCTCATGCAGAGAAGACACAAACATTGACCCGATTAATTTATATAGCCAGATTTTTTATATATTTAAGTATAGAATTTTTTCTAGATTCTTAACTGTAAAATTAACCTTCTAATAACTTCGAAAGCCAAGCTAAATATAAACCTATGAGTAATGTTTATTTAAACAAATATAAGAACAGTTAACTTTTTATGTCACTAATACAGGGGTTTGTACACATGAAACTTAACAGAAATTTGTTTAAAACCAATAAAATACAGTTATCTTTTTGTAGAGGTTTTAAGGTCAAAATTTAGTATGAATGCATGAATGGTTTAACAGTCTGTTCGGAATTATGGACACAGTAAGACAAAATTGTAGCCAAATTCATTAAAACATTACTTTTGCTTTTTTTTTTTTGAGAATTTTTTACACTAGGAAGGGTTTTTATACTACAAACAACTTGAAAGTTAAAGGATACAAGGGCTTAATAAACTATACTATTAAAAGATATGAAAATACAAACAATGATAACAGATTCATATAAAGATATGTCTTATCAGATTGTTTTATTAACTCTTAACACACTGATATCAAAACTTTGGCATCACTGACTTTTGAAATTAAATATTATAAAATTGCTTATCATGCAGGTGGATTTCAAGATTGTGAAATGCATATTAGGTAACTTACATAATTGCTAATGAAATATGTTATGTATTATGTCAATATGTTAATATCGAGCAGTTCTAGGAATGTTGACAGACTAATTTGGATATGTTAGCATTCATAGTTATAAGACGACCCACTGACCATTCCCTTTTGTAGCTGTATAATTTTCTCCGAAACATGTTTTGGTCATGTTAAATAGATTAGTTTAAGTCAGTTTCTTTGTTTAAAAGAAATTGGTAATTTAGCTTTAATAAATGAGGACATTGCTTGTAAGTGGGATGATTCACAACTTTTTTTTTCAAATGTAGATTATTGAAACAATAAAAACTATGTGGTATTGTTTACAATTTAGTGTAATGAGGAGAAGGGCTATGGCACAAGTTTTTAAACATAAATTTCACGGTAAGCAGGATTATTTCTTCACATATCTGTATGGAATACAGAAAAATAAAAGATAAAATCTAATTAAGATAATTATTGTAGTGCCACATGTCATTATTGTAGACAAAGACTGTTTGTGATATTGGGAATATTGTTGTTGCTATGATAAAATCCTAGCCAAAAAATCTGCTACTTACTACTTACTAGCAGTATGGTATCCAAGCATGGACAACAACAGACCTAGATAACCTAGATTCAAGTACAAAAAGGACATAAACAAACCTACATGGTAAATTATGTGAACGCTGCGGGTGGCCTTCCGCCTTCCTACCGTCCGCGCAACTAATTAGCACCACAGCTTATCATAAAAGGAAACGTTAATATTCAAGGTAAGCAGCCATCGAAGGTACTTAGAAAACTTGAAGGTACTCACCAGTTGCCACTTCGACTTGCGCGTGGGGTCTGCGATGGTGATGAGCAGTCTGTGGATCATCTGCACCGTGCCCTCGTAGTAAACCAGCGCCGACTCATAGTTCCCCATCAATGCCATCTCCCTCGCCAGCTTCGTGTTCTCGCAAATTTCGCCAACAGAAACTGCCATTATTGTCATTCCCGCTGCGTACATGTAACTTATCCACAGTGAAAACTTTATGGTTCTTCGAGGAGACCACTTCGAAGATTACAATCGCGTGTGACATCCAATAATCCAAATGTAACACTTCGCATTTTCACAACATAACCCACACGACTTTCATTGTATTTATGATTGACACATTGCAAATGTATGTTTACATGTGATACAAATTATCTCATGGTTCCTGCTGAATTTATAAAAACTATGACCTATTGTGACAAAACAAACTTAACAATTTCGTTCGACAGTTCACACTTCACAATTACAATCACTAGTCAACTGCCAACATCCCCGAATAGAGAGCTAGTTTTCTTTTGCAAACGTAAACTGGTACTAGTGCTGGTATTAAAATTATCGACTAATGTAGTGACATAAAAAATATTAATGGAAGCTCCAGGTAGCCCGCGAAATTCAAATTTTCATACGTTTTTTGCAATTTGCAAGTCAGGTTGTATGTATCTTGAGGCACGGAAGTGCCCCCGCCAAGTCGAACAAAACAAAGGCACGGCCGTACCATCCTTTTCTATATAATTATTTCTATTTTATTTCTATATATATTAATTGGACGTAGTTAAGCAGAAAGGACCTAATCCACACCAAGTCACTTTTGAGTAATGGGCGTTTGAAGTTTCAGCTGTAATTGCTCTAAGAGGAACATTCTTTTTTTTCAGAATGTTTTTTTTTTATTCTAGTAGTCTAATATTGTAATTGTTAACGTAATATAAACATTTTTTTTTTCAGTAGGTTTTGAGATATTAAGCAAAGTGTGGGTTGAGTCCTTACAAAGAAAAGCTATTTTTAAAGAAGTCGTAAAAAAATTTAATTCCTCAGAAAAAACTCAAGCCACAAAATAATTTATTAAAAATAAAATTAAATATTTATTAAAAAATAATGTATTCAATCAGCTTCCTTATGCTCTCTTTGACACAGAAAAAAATAAAATAAACTTAAAAACGGTACAGACATGGGCATAGAGAACTTCATTATTCTTCCTCCAAATCAAAATCCAATGTTGGTCCATATCCATCTACATCTTCGTTTATGTCCGTTCCTGTGAGGTTATTATAAAACGCGTGGCAATCTTCGGGTATCAAATTATACATAGATTTGAGATCTGCTAGCTTTGCTTCGGCAATAGCCTTTCCTTTCCTTACTACAAAGTGTTACGACTGTAAAAATATTTTTAGTTATAATTATTTTGTTTTTATTACTGCCGTGCCTTTAGTCGTGGATAATTTTAAAATTTAATACTAGTATATTTTTAACATATTTATGCACTTGTTACAAATATAAATACGAAAGTCGTTTCAGTTAAAATATAAGTGTATGAGTCAATCACTAAATCTTTTTCTTATAAACGACTTAACCTTCTTGAGTCACTTTAGGTTATTAAGAATTGTATGGATGTTTCATATAAAACCTTTTTTCTGAAATAGCCTAAGTGTTTTGAGTCGTTTCTAATAAACAAAAACAGAAGTTCGTTTGCAGTAAACCTAAAACACAGAAACGACCCAAATTGTTTAAGTCGTTTCAGTGATTTTCAAGATTAAATTGTTAGGCAAAATTTAATTCTCAGAAAGGACCCAAACTGTTTAGAGTTTTATCTGATAAATTATCTTTAAGAATACGTACATAGAAATTGCATTACTCAGAAACAATTCAAGCAGGTTGGGTTCGTTCAGCAAATTTTTTTTTCGTGCTCTTCATACATGTGGGATGAGTCGGGGTAGTAAAAAAAATAGTTTCTATATACATTTCGAAAATAAAGTCTTTACTGTATGATAGATTCGACCCTCAGAAGTATGATGGCATACTTAACTCAATTCCGACCAAACAGTGGATTAGGTCCTTTCAGCTTAACTACGTCCAGGACGTAGTTAAGCAGAAAGGACCTAATCCACATCAAGTCGCTTTTGAGTAATGGGCTTTTGAAGTTTCAGCTGTAATTGCTCTAAGAGGAACATTCTTTTTTTTCAGAATGTTTTTTTTTTATTCTAGTAGTCTAATATTGTAATTGTTAACGTAATATAAACATTTTTTTTTCAGTAGGTTTTGAGATATTAAGCAAAGTGTGGGTTGAGTCCTTACAAAGAAAAGCTATTTTTAAAGAAGTCGTAAAAAATTTTATTCCTCAGAAAAAACTCAAGCCACAAAATAATTTATTAAAAATAAAATTAAATATTTATTAAAAAATAATGTATTCAATCAGCTTCATTATGCTCTCTTTGACACAGAAAAAAATAAAATAAACTTAAAAACGGTACAGACATGGGCATAAAGAACTTCATTATTCTTCCTCCAAATCAAAATCCAATGTTGGTCCATATCCATCTACATCTTCGTTTATGTCCGTTCCTGTGAGGTTATTATAAAACGCGTGGCAATCTTCGGGTATCAAATTATACATAGATTTGAGATCTGCTAGCTTTGCTTCGGCAATAGCCTTTCCTTTCCTTTTTTTTTTTTTTTTTATAAATTTTGTGGCTATGCCACTGGCTTGGTTACAAGACCTTTAAGCCAAGTCTTTATTTTAAAAGTCTCAATTTGAAAATTTTTAAGAGTTTATACACTTATAATAATTATAATTATTTTTTTTTCCACTACACACTTCCACAACTGTTTTTAATGAATTTAAAAATCGGCACGAAACACTGTTTAATTTTTAGAATATCATTCAGGCGGCGGGAGGAATTATTTGGTAAGATATCACTCAATTCACTGGCAAGTATCAGTCTTTCAATTGCAAAATTTTGACAGTTCAAAACCAGGTGTTCAGCGTCAGCTTGCGGTGTATTACAGAATTTACAAGAATCACTTGATATTATGCCCAAACGGGATAAGTGGGCTGGTGTGGTGGTATGGCCAAAGCGAAGCCTGTTAATCGTAGTGATGAAGTGCCGGCTGGCTGACTCCAGGTCGTCGTACCAGGGCTCTGTCGGTAAGTCGGTTTGGATACTTCCGTACCATTTTCCTTTTTGCTCTTGGTCTTTCTTCCACATTTCAACCCAAAGATTTTTCAGTTCTTCGTTTATCGAGCTATAATAATCAGTGTGCGGTACACTAGTGACATGTTGAACATCCAATGAATTTATCCCCTTATTTGCAATTGTATCTGCTACTTCATTTCCAGATATACCTTTATGCGAAGGAATCCATATAAAAGATATCTCAATGTCTTTACAATTTAACTTATAAATAATATCTTTAATACTGTACAAAATATAGTTAGCTTTAAAACTCAATTTCAAATTTTTTAAAGCTTCCAAAAGACTCAATGAATCAGTTAAAATTAAAAAGGATTTATAAGACTGGTGAATATGACTTATTAACTTTAACGCTTCCAAGATTGCATAGGCTTCTGCAGTAAATATTGAGCATTCATTGTTCAGAACAAAGCTTTGAAAGAACTTGGTTTGAGGATCATATAAAGCAGATCTCACATAGTTATTTCCCTTACTTCCATCAGTGTATAGAGTATAGTACTTATTATTTTCTGACAAAAATTCTAGCATGTCATTATTATTTAGAATTCTGTGTTCTAGAACATGAATTGGATGAATTATACTAACATAGTTGTGGGCGTAGCAAGGCCACTGGGACTGATTTTTAATCCTTGTGCATTTATTACAAATTTCCAGATAAATCCGACACAACTGTGGAGCTATGCCCTTCAACAGTTCATCTGCTGAAGACAATGGACCAGAGACATTCACTAGGTGAGGGACTATTCTCTTGATAACATCATTATTAGCTGATGACAAAAGTTTGATGCAATATCTTTCACAGAGCAATATTCTCCTCAAAATAAGGGGCATGATCTTGGTTTCAACTTCCATGGCTCGTATGGGAGTTGAACACATTGCTCCAGAGATGATTCTCAGAGCCTTGTTCTGAATTATATCCAATCTATGTACATATGTACAATTAATGTAAGCTAAAGTGCTATAATCAAAGTGGCTTCTTACAATTGCTTTGTACAGTATTGACAATATTTTTGGATCAGCTCCCCAAGATACCCCAGCAAGGCATCTTAGAACATTTAGTCCTTTGTAAGAGTTTTTTGAAATATATTTAATGTGCTCTTCAAATTTAAGTTTTTGGTCAATGACAATACCTAAGAACTTATGCTGGTTGACTCTTCGAATGCTGTCTGCAGCATATATAACATCAGTAGTAGGGTTGTCATCTCCAAAAATCATTACACTGCTTTTTGAAGCATTAATTCTAAGATGCAGCCTATTAGTATAATAATCATGAAGTTTTGCTAGTGCTATATTTACAGTATCAATAGCTGCACATAAATTAGAATTTGAACTGTACAGAACTAAATCGTCAGCAAATTGCAATATATTTACATTCTGAGTATCAACATATTTACATATTTCACAAGTGTACAAGTTATAGATCAAGGGCGACAGAGTTGCACCTTGCATTGTGCCTTTACTGGCCCACTCTGGTCCATAAAAGATGTTATTATGTTTGACAAAGAGTTTTCTGTTACTCAAGAAGTCATAAATCCATTTGGATACAAGTCCAGGTAAACCTATACTACCAGTCAATATTTTGACAAGTATGCCAGGGTCAACATTATCAAAAGCACCTTGTACATCCAAGAATACGCAAACTGTATGTAATTTACCATTTTCTGCCCTTTTCAGGTCTGCTATTAGGGAAATGAAACTGTCAGCACAGCTACGACCGCGCCTAAATCCATATTGCAGTGGTGGAATAATTTTATAGGATTCAGAGTACCAGTCTAAACGATTCTTCAACATATTCTCAAAGATCTTTCCAAGACATGAGGACAACGAGATTGGACGATAACTGCTAGCTAAATCTGGTGGTTTATCAGGTTTCAAAATGAGAATCACACACTGTGTTTTCCATGATTCTGGTATTATTTGTTTACGCCAAAGACTGTTAAGAATTTTTAAGAATAAATGTTTTACATCATCATCAAGATTTTTAATCAGTATGTAAGGGAAGTCATCTAAACCTGGGGTTGTATTTTTTCTAGATTGTAAACTCATTGAGAATTCAGTCCATGTAAAAGGATCTAATAGAAATTTGGAGTTTGGGTTGTCATTATTGAGATCAAAATAATGGCTATATTCACTACTATCTATAAGATTACTATTATCAAATATTTTTTTCAAAAATGGTTGAATAAATTCATCCCTGTATGATTTGTTACCAGATCTGATGCCTTTAAATCTCTTAATAAGGTTCCAAATTTTACTTAGTGGAGTAGTTCTATTGAAAGTGTTGCAAAATTTGTTCCAACCAATCTTCTTTTGTTCTGAAATTGTACGTTTTTTTAGCGCATCTAATCTCTTATAATTAATATAATTATCTATAGTTGGATCACTTCTGTACAGTTTCAGAGCATTGTAAGATGCAATTACACCTTGCTCACAAATACAATTCCACCAAGGAGCTGGAATTCTACATTTAAAATCACCAGTTTTAACTAACTTTGGAATCACCATTTCCTTCAAGGCATCGAGGCGAGTACAGAATTCGAGGTAAGTGGACATTGGATCCTCTTCATCAATCGTCATGTCATGGAAAATATTTTTGGATTTTTCAAAAAACTTACTCCAATCAGTTTTATTGTATAAAAATCTATCAACAGGTGGATTAACTTGATATTTGTTAGCACAAATTGCAATTTTTGTAATAGTTGGATAATGATAACTTCCCATTGTATCATCATGAACAGACCACTCACAAAGTGGCGCCAGATTTGGACTAACGAAAGTGACATCAATTGCCGATGGATTACAATGAGGGCGATTAGCTGTAGTAAAGTCACCATTATTAATTATACATAAGTCACTATCATCAATTAAATTATACAAATCTTGCCCCCTGCCTTTTGTGGACACGCATCCAAAGGCAATATGATGGGCATTAAAATCGCCACTTACAAATATAGGTTTAGGGAGGTCCCTGATAATATTCCGCAATCTATTTATTCTTATATGCCCAGATCTAGGTGGACAATATACACATAAAACTGTTATGTCGCCTATTCTTGTAGATACTGAAATTGCAATAGTCTGAATATGTTCATAGAAACGGGTGTCTAGAACCCTATATTTTAAATAGGGCTTTAATATGATAGCTACTCCATTATGACTGTTAGCTGAATTTTTATGGTGGAAATCATAGCCAGGTATTTTAAAACTCTGTTGGTCTTTTAGCCAAGTTTCATTTATTAGACAAATATCTATATTTTGATTTTGTAGAAAATTTATTAATAAAGGTTTTTTACTATGTAAACTTTGAGCATTATACTGTGCAATACTTAAAGAAGTTAAAATATTAGAGCTCAGATCCATTATGTCGATAGATTTTTGATGAGCATGTCTTTGATAGACGACGTGGTAATGGGCACATCGTCCGGTTTGTTGCCTAGCTGTACTAGGGTATGAACTATAGCCATTAATACATCATTATTGGCAATGATTTGGGCTTTAATGTTTGGTTTGAGTGCGGTTTTCTTCTCAGGCATGGTTTCTGAATTTACGAGTAAGGGTGTGTTATGCACACTATCCACATTGTACAATTTCATTTTGTTTTTATTTACAGCAAGTTCTTTATTTTTATTAATTATATTTTGCTTATTTTTAACAGCAGACTCGGAGCGGTCCGGTAAAGGAGGGAAGTCAGTTTCCTTCTTTGTATTAGCAATGCTGGCATAAGTAATTTTTTCCTTTTTTTCTAACATTTTCCTCATCTTAACCGGACAGGTCCTTGAGATAGCCAAATGAGGTCCACTGCAGTTAATGCAGCAGAGCTCATTGGGCTTGTCACATTCTTTGTAGGAGTGTTCTCCAGCACAGCAGCTGCAGCGCTGTTTACCATTGCATACATTGGCCGAGTGATTGAATTTGAAGCAGCGATAGCATTGCAAAAGGGGTGGTATATAGTCAAAAACTCTATATGAGAATAGGTCGTATTGTATTGAATCTGGTAGCGAATTCGATAGGAATGTAATGCTGGCTGTCTGAAGTGGTACCCTGTTCTGTCCCACTTTCTTTGTAAATCTTCTCACTGCTACAATTTCATAGACAGAAGAAAGCTTTGTGTACAACTCTTTGTTGGATATATTGGTTGGTACGAACCTGATGATGCCAACTCGTTCTATCTGGGCTGCAGGGATATATGCCCTCATCTTATGTCTTTCAAGGAAGCTCGCATTATTGATGAAATTGTTGGCCGTGTTGTATTGCTTAAACACGACTGCGATTTTATTCGCATTGACACGGCGTATGGCCACCACACCTTTAACGCCCGTTGCGAAAATGTGATTTAAATATATGGGGCTTTTATTTCCCAATCGTTCTTTGTCCTGACTTTCTACAAAAACTTTAAACTCCGTGTTAGCCGAATGTTCTGGATACAGTCTTTTATAATTAGGCTTGAAGTAGGGTGCGTAATTAATAGAATCACTTTCCTCACCGCCGCCGACATGGTCATCAGCATCAGCGCCAAAAGTCCGCTTCCGAATCTTGGGATTCGGGGCTTCAGCCTCGCTCCCCTCATTCCCGTCCATTTTCAGGACGATAACAAACTATTTACAGTAAATTTAAACAATATACAGTATTTAAATTGAATGAAAAAAAACTTTGAGAAAAATGAAAAGTGCGTCTTTTTTGAGATTCCCGCCAGTTCTCCTTCCTTTCCTTTCCTTACTACAAAGTGTTACCACTGTAAAAATATTTTTAGTTATAATTATTTTGTTTTTATTACTGCCGTGCCTTTAGTCGTGGATAATTTTAAAATTTAATACTAGTATATTTTTAACATATTTATGCACTTGTTACAAATATAAATACGAAAGTCGTTTCAGTTAAAATATAAGTGTATGAGTCAATCACTAAATCTTTTTCTTATAAACGACTTAACCTTCTTGAGTCACTTTAGGTTATTAAGAATTGTATGGATGTTTCATATAAAACCTTTTTTCTGAAATAGCCTAAGTGTTTTGAGTCGTTTCTAATAAACAAAAACAGAAGTTCGTTTGCAGTAAACCTAAAACACAGAAACGACCCAAATTGTTTAAGTCGTTTCAGTGATTTTCAAGATTAAATTGTTAGGCAAAATTTAATTCTCAGAAAGGACCTAAACTGTTTGAGTTTTATCTGATAAATTATCTTTAAGAATACGTACATAGAAATTGCATTACTCAGAAACAATTCAAGCAGGTTGGGTTCGTTCAGCAAATTTTTTTTTCGTGCTCTTCATACATGTGGGATGAGTCGGGGTAGTAAAAAAAATAGTTTCTATATACATTTCGAAAATAAAGTCTTCACTGTATAATAGATTCGACCCTCAGAAGTATGATGGCATACTTAACTCAATTCCGACCAAACAGTGGATTAGGTCCTTTCAGCTTAACTACGTCCAATTATCTATATAAGTATGTATTTACAAAAAAAAAGAAGTATATGTACGAGAAAATTTCGGGAATCAAGGAAGTGACACAACATTACTATTTAAAAATGTATTTATTGCTTTTCGAAGTATTCTCCGCGAAATTTGACACATTTTCCATACGATGGAACCAATCATTGAAGCAACCATTCCATTCGGAAGTTGGGGTCTCCAAAATGGCCATTTTGTAGGCGTCCACAGCTTCTTCAGGTGATGAAAATCTCTGACCACGCAATTTATTCTTTATTTTAGGGAAAGTATAGAAATCATTAGGGCTTAGGTCGGGGCTGTGCGGCGGATGGTCTAATAATTCTATGTTTTCTTGCTCTAAAACTCTTTTGTTCTGTGCGTGGTGTGAGAACTCGCATTGTCGTGATGGAGGATGATGCGGCGGTTACAGTTCTCTTTACGGAGTTCAGAAACGACCTGTGGCAAACAAATGCTAGCATACCATTCTGCATTAACCGTTCTTTGTCCCTCAAGAGGAATAGTCGCAACATGGCCGGTTTTGGAGACAAACGTGGCCACCATTTTTTTTGCAACACTCCGTGAACGAACAATTTTTGTTGGCTTTAACTCATTTTCGAACACCCAAACTCGTGACTGGTTTTTTGTTTCGGGTTCGTACGCGTATATCCAGGATTCGTCACCTGATACGATGTTGTATACAGCATTTGAGGATCCTGCGTGGAATCTTTCGAGAGTTCTGACGCACCAAGTAACGCGAGCCGCTTTTTGCTCTTCACAGAGCGAATGCGGTATCCATCGGGAAAACAACTTTTTTACACCTAATTGTTCATGCAAGATTATTTGTATTTGACTCATGCCATGTCGATCTTCCTCAATCAGCTTACGCACAGCATCAACGTTTTCTTGGGTGACTGCAGTTTTTGGACGACCTTGACGGGGATCATCACTGAGCTTGACACGTCCACGTTGAAATTCAGCAAACCAGCGGTAAATTGTGGTTTTGGATGGGGGCTTCATCACCAAATGCAGAAATCATCCGGTCAACACACTGTTTTTGTGTTAAACCACTTCGAAAGTCATAATAAATCATCGCTCTTGAATTTTCTCGAGTCAATTCCATTTTCTCAACGACTAAACAAGTTTGACAAAACCTTGTGACAAGACCGAGAATCTTTTTTAAAATAAATAAATGGTATTCGATTTTTAAAACCAAGGAGTTTTCAATTAAAAAGATTTTAATATGACAGGAACAATGGAAATATTCCATTCCCGATACTTTTAGTGCAGCCCTCGTAACAGTTATCTGGTTTCCATAGTACAAGCTCTGCTTAGTTTGGGACCAGATGTCCGTATGTGAAAATGTCCTAGGATATTATTATTATTATTTTCTCGAAGCCATTCGGGCCATTTTCGACCCCCTGTAACTTCGTTGTAGAAAAAACTAGAAACCTAAATTTTCAGTGACCAAGAGGGCATTTGTAAGTTTTAGTTTAAGAATTATTGCAAGTCAAAGTTCCTTAATTTTGTCACTGACTCACCAATCATCAAAATTGTAAGGTACTTCTAGCAGACCCACTAACTCCAAATGAACACAGTTATTGTTTAGCACAGCAAGGAAAAACTGACATTCCGAATATTTCGATGGCTCCTAAGTATACTGAGTCAACTGTACTTCTGCAACTGTACTTGGAAGGCGATAAAAAGAGTGAATAGTTATGAATAAAATAATATGAAATTTATTTTGCACTGTTAATATGCCTTATTATGATTAGCTATTTTTCTTGATTGTATTAACATTTGAAATATAACTATTCGCTCTTTTTATCGCCTTCCTATAAAATTATTAGAAGTACAGTTGACTCAGTATACTTAGGAGCCATCGATTTAGTCCCGTTTTCTAGATGTACGAACTGCATAATGTAATCCTATATAAACTGTATGTAATTAAAAAGTTACTTTTATAGTTCTCAATTAGACTTCATTTAAATTGATGAAATAGGTAATTAGCACTTTTAAAAACTTCCACGATACCGCAGATAAACCGCAGAAAAGAAAAAAGGAAGAAATCAAATAATCAAAATCAAAAATCATTTATTCAAACTAGGCTGAGAATCAGCAGTTTTTGAACGTCAAAATTACATAAGACAGTCCCCCAAAACGCCCGCCCTTCACCACTTCCTAGTGCTTTAGCTGGGGAGAAGAAGTGGCGCAACAAACTACCCAGCAGCACAGCTGTCTGTTCAGTTAAAAAAACAAAATGAATCTATATAACACTGCGCATAATAATTTAGGTACATTACGCAACACAAAACATTAAATTAAATTATTTGCTATAAGTAAGCTAATATACCAAAAAAGAAAAAAAAAAACGAAAACTATACTCAAGCAGAAACAAAATACAAAACTAAAAACGTAAGCAGATCTTTATACCTAAATAAAAGCCTCCAGTAATAAAGGGCGTGCCCACTTACATATAGCCGTACATATTGTAGTCGTAACTCGAAGTCACAGATGATAAACTAGGATCATCGAAGTAAAATAAACAACGAGTTAAGTTACTAATAACAAAACAAAACCAAGGTCAGCAAGACGACCTGTCACCACAAGCAGCACCCGTTCACGAGCATAACGCAAAGATCAGCCATTACCCCCTCGCCATATTTGAGGGAAGTAGATAACCCGACCCCCGACGCTACCGCAAGCAGTGACATCTAAGGGAGCATGACGAACTTGCTGCCGGTTGCTCAGGCAAAAAAAAACTATGATCAATTGTCGAGGTCACTAGCTAACCACATATTGCAATACCACTCATAAAAAAATAAACACTGAAATGAGTAGATTATGTCAATAATAAATAAAAATAAAATTAAAATAAATTGACCTTGACAGTCAAAGAAAATAAATAATTATATGAACTCATATAACCTGTCAGTACGTATGCTAATTCTGGAGAAAGAACATAAACATTGTCTTAAGTTAAACACAGCGACCAACTATTCTTATCGTTTAAGTAATCGTTGATAGAATAGTATGCCTTTGAACAAAGGTTAGATTTTACTTTAGCTTTGAACGCATTAAAGGGCAAATCTAGCAAAGAAGAGGGTAGCTTGTTATAAAAAGATATACCAAGCCCAACAAATGAGTTATGAACCTTATGAAGCCGGTGAAATGGAGCACCTAATTTGTCCTTATTTCAGGTGTTAACATTGTGAATATCACTGTTTTTAGTGTATAAATGTATATTTTGTCTAATATATAGGTAAGATGTTGGCGAAGATGAAAGAAGAAGAATACCTACAAAAAGAAATTAGATCCCATCAAAAACACAACATGTACAGACACCAGCACATCAAGCTACTACAGTCTGTCAAATATCTTTAATAGATTTTCAACTTTATCGCTAAAGCATTAGGTTCAAGGTTGATTGGGAAAGTTTGACAGTTTCGGGAAGCTCTTGCAATGCAGTTTTTCTGCCGTAAAAAGTTGTGAATACGAATGTAAACCAAGTCGGTTAATTCAGTACGTACCTACCTATCTGTTGGAGCAGCTACCCAACCACTTTGTCATAAATTGATACCTTGTTAGTTAGCTAACAATATTTTATAGTAACCATATCAATATAACATTTCCATATTTCTTTAATAAATAGAGTGACTTGGCAATTGCACACAGCAACATAATCTACTAGGTAATCTAAAAAATCCTACATGAGATACTTTCAAACAAATAAAAGCACAAAGCGCTAGTATTAGATAGATTTTGTTTGATTATATTGCCGTGTACATTTGCCAAGTCACTCTACTAATAATTTGCGCAATAGGATAAATACGCTAAAAGTCGGCCTCCTAACGGATTTTCTAACTTTGGAGCTCTCTGGCTGGTGCGGCGTGTAATAGCCTGCACCTTTATCACAATGATGTGAGAAAAAACTTAACTCAAAGACGTAATGGCGGACTTCAAAAATAAAATAATTTCCCCATTGATGAATCCTCGAGGAACCAATACCATAGAATTAATAGCAGCTAAACATGCCCACGTACCTTTACAATCCAGAGATCCCACTCAGACCCAGGGAGATGGGAAGATATCTCGTTCATGCGTGCGTGATGGCCTGTAGGTCTGTAGCTGCCGGCCGGCGAGCAAATCTTCTTAACCCGACATTACTACTCATGTTGCGACGTACAAAGAAACTACTCATACGCCTGCGAGGCGCATCATATTGACTAATGACTTTATTCAAAACCTATAAGTATGATTGATATGTTTTAACTGTTTATATAATTGTGTATATTACTAAAAAGAGAAAAACATAATTTTAAATAATATTTATATATTTTTATTATAAAATCTTTAATCAAATAAATCTTAGGAACAAATTTTAGGAACTTAGGCAATTAAACATTTTTCTCATTAAAAATAATAAAAAAAACAACTTAAAGTATACACTTCTCTTAAAAAATAGTTAATTAAAGTAATTAACTAAAAAACAACTAAAAAAGTAACAAAAAAAATATTTTAGAAGAATTTTATTAATAGCGCAAAACTTACATACAAGCTACTCATACGTCTTTGGAGCGCCAAGGGTAGTAATATCAAAAAAACTAGCACAATTACCGTAACGCAACCACCGTTCTACGACACGTGCTGGCGATGATTGAGATGTCCTTGAACGTGAATGCCATACGCGCGAAGGAAAAAAAAAGAGAGCAATATATCAAAAATGCGGGCGCCTCTGCGACGTAGAGTAGTAATCTAGGGTTAAAGCTATCGGTGGAATGGTTGAAACTCCAAAAATCAACACTGCACTATAAGTCCTCAATGAAGCACAGATGCAGGTCCATTTATTTTACGAGTATCGTCAAGGTTTCATCAAAAAAGGAATATTCAAAAGGCGGAGCGATTAGCACTCGCCATGTCTCTTTGCGGGGCGGGAAGCACACACACGCGCTGACGCCATCTATCGGTCATTTTGCGAGAAAACTAAAGAAAGTTCCGATACATGGGCGCTGCGACAATAAATATTGGCGCGAGGATTCATCAATTGAGAAATTAAAATATTTAATTTGAAACACTAACATTATTATATTATAGGAACAAATCCTAAAATGTTATTATTTTATTTTTTACATTGAAAAAAGCATTGACGCTTCACCACTGGCTCTATCAGTTTGCAACAAAACGATAGCGGTTTTAGACTGATTGTTAAATCTATTTTATGTATAAATAGATAAATTTGACTTATCTAATAAAAGAAAAAAAGTAATAAGGTTTAAATGCGTCGAGAACGAAAAACCCTACAGTCGGCTGTTTACGGCCCATGGTCGGTCCCGTTATTAAACCACGCTGTGCATTTCATTCATTCATTCATAGAAGGGCAGGGTTGTCCAAATAAAACAATGACGCTAACAATAAACATTATATTCGTAGTTCTAGATATAATACATACTATGAAACATAAATACAATCTGCAGTTATACAGTATTACGTCTATATACATTTACAGCTCGCTTTATTTAGCTTTCAGCAGAAGTATGGTCAAATGTTAGAAGTTAACCGATAATCAAAATATAAAATGTTAACAAAACGTCTGACATTGTGAGTTGTTAGTCAAATTATTTTTGAAGTTTTTTCTCTCTTTATCATATGTTTAACTACCAATACATGTCAAAATATCGATAAACATAATGATTATAATAAAATCCATCATAGACGATTTAGTAATAAATGTCGAGTTTAACATATCTCCACAAAATCTAAGGTAAGCTTACCATGCTTAATTTAAGTTTTACTCCACATTAATCGTCAACAAAGGATCATCATTCGCTTACAAAATCAAAATAAATACACTTGGAAATCTCAATGATATTAAACCAACTTTATTTACTCTAACCATGCTATAAGATTTAAAAAAAAAACTAACATTTCAATAAGTTGCAACACTGAAACCAGTTTGAAGTTGCCAACATAATCATATTGCAATTTATTGAAATGAAACAGTTAACAAATACCTAAGCTTCTTAAAAATAATAAAAAATATGTCACGCCTACTGAGTATACTCATTTTTTTTTTCTTTGTCAGTTTATACAAAGTCATAATTTACCGCGGAAATGTAACGAACGTACCGTCTGCCCTTTGCATTGTTAGTTTCAGCTATATAATTACTATGATGGCTAGCATTAGTATCTAAAGTAACAGATTGTGTACATCAAATTATTCTTTGGATAAAATACATTAGGGAAAGCTCATAAATACATATAAACACAATATAAAATATATGCAACAACAATACAGGCTGTTTATTTGCGTATGGTGAATTTTAAGGCATTTTCTTTAAACGAGTGAAAACCTTTGTGTTGGTATTCGTTTTTTTTTTTCTTCTTTTTTTATCCATTTCCAATTAGGTTCAAGCCAGTTTTATACAACAAATATACACCCTCTATAATTTATTTCCCATTTACAAGTAAATGAACATTGCTGTAATATCTTATGTCAAAAATAAACCAAAACAGCTCTTAACATACATGCACCAGTATAACTTAGTTGAGATTATTGTAACAAGATATACAAAGATAACTTAATAACTTGAACACTATGAAGAATTTGGTGTTAACTCTATATTAATCTAGCACCAAATTGTATTTACAACTTATTTATGAGAAAAGAAAAGACGAGAAAGAGACTAGGTAGACATAATCGTTGTGGCGAAATAAGTATGGCGTATGAGTTTTCGAGTCTTATTACAGTGATTTCATGCCCGGTTTTCATTTGTAGAATAACCCTTAGTATGTCGTCAAGTGATTTGCATGGCTAATGTTACTTCAGCTTACCAAACACAACCGCAGATTTGCTGGTCAGAGACTCGATTAGGCATTCTTCTTTGACAGTTATTCCAGCGTAGCTATTCACAACCATTCGATACGCTTTCTTTTTAATTTATTTGAGTTTGCTCTTGACTTTAGTCTAGGTCAGAGGTGACAGAGACAAAGTCTACGATAGAGTAAGCTTAGCCAGAAGAAGACTGTTCACTATAACTTTGAAGAGATTCGGGTTGTATGGGTTCGGGAACACAGACGCACAGACTTTGGCACCGAAACGAATATGAATTAATGTTATCGAAGAAAACGCTGTTCACAAATTTGAAACCCGAAAATGTTAACAGTTTAACACGTTCGTTGCATTACGAGATCTATCAGATCTCTTGCAGGACTTTTGTATTGTGCGTTGAACATAATCGTGTTGTTTCACTCCTTGCGGGAGGATCTAACGTGTAAAGTTCTTTAGGTATGAGTAGGACAAATATACATATTTGCTTCCTACTTAAAGCTGAATTCAAGGACATTAAAAAAGAAATTAGAGATGGATTAGGTCCCTTACGCACAGTACTGTAATTATTTTCATTCCTTGCGTTAGGAGATATGTCGGTACTCGTGGAATCGTACGCCTCGTAGACGCAAGAGAGGGAAGGTGGGCGGCGCGGGCGCTGCGTGACTCGTTTTAGTGTTGTCCTAGCATCGACGTGGGAGGTCGCGCGCACGTTTGCGAAATAACACTCGCGTATATACCTACGTGTTGATTATCATTTTTGTTATACAATGAGTGCTTTTAAAAGAAAAAACTGTAAAAATCTATTTATTTTGGTGAGATTTCTAACAAAAAATCAACGCCGGATTATACTGCTGCATCGTCCAGTAAAATAATTTTTTTGGAAAATGTTCAAATTTGCCCCCCATTGGCTAATAATGACAGTGATTCTGATTATGAAATATTTAATCATTCGAGTTTACTGAACAAAAATCTTCTTGGATACAATTCAAATAACATAAATTAAAGAGGGGAGACTTTATTTCCAACTAACATCTGCCCGCCTTTTTTTCGACATTACGTGGTTTTTATTTTTTTTGTGTTTGAAACGCGTTATGTACTTACTTCTTCTGTTGATTGCCTGAAAATTTTTGGTTGTTTTTGAGATTGTCTTAGCTTAGTAGCATTTCTGGTGGGCTTTGCTACTTATCTCTAATGCTAGAGTGTTTTAATTATGTAAGCATTATACTACACAGGGGGGAGGGGGGGGGGGGGGGGGGGGGTTCACATCACTCTCTGGTAAGTTTCTGGTAGCCTAAATTTCGGTTATTAAAACAAAAACGTTGTTATAGTAAACTTACAAGAGACCTGTGACATCCAGCTTTTATTTAATACCTCCGTAATTTTTTTTAAAGCAACAACAGCCTAAGAACAAAAATATACATAAGACACTCGAATAACGAAACTAATAAAATTAGATTCCATCGCATTTACTTCACTGACATAGTTGCATGCTGTTTATTTATACAATGCATTTTATTACAGAATTACCCGAAGGAAGATGTACTGATCATGTTTTCCAACGTGGCGACAAAAAAAGACGTTGTGTGGGTTGTTACGAAAAATTACGACGCACATTAAACAGCACTGACGCTTCTAAAAAAACTAAACGAATTTTTAGCATTTGCGCGCAATGCAAGCAATCAATGTGCTTACCATGTTTTAATGAAAAACACTTTGCATAATTAATAAAACTTTTTCAATCGACAACTGAGATATTATTTTATTCCCATCACTACTTACTACACATATTGAACTATCTTCGGTTGCGGTACGAGATACAATCGATATCATTATTTTTTTTTGGTATTTGTAGTTTATTCAAATGTCATAACTGCGTGCGAACCTAGCAAAATATAAAGCAATAGGCTATCTTTCACCCACAAAAACTTCAAAATATATTTGATTGTTTTTTTGGAAGATATAAATTATTTTCAAAACTGTATCTTTAGGAGACTGATTAGGTCTCAAACGCACCAAAAGGTAGGTTAGTTTCGAGATCTTTTAGGTCTCCAAAGCACCAGCTGAAAGTTCTTTGAAAGTGATGGCGCAGGGAACGTGTTAACTAAATAGACAACCTATTCTATTCTTCCGACAGCCATTTGCAGTCGGGGATTGGGCAAATCAGGCAACCGAAAATGTATTATTTTCGACTCGGAAGCATGTCTTGTGAATAGCGATATGCTGGTCTAACATTTCAAACTTCTAGGTTTCATTTAGAAGTCCATAAAAATAAAACTGTCACTACAATAACACTACTTTACACACGTCTACACATAGCTATTTAAGTTTAGACCTAAATTTAAGTAAAATAAGATCTAATTTTCAATGTAAGAGAATACGGCTTTACTGTCTTTATTTTTAAAGTTATAAAGACCTTTGAATGTTCAACAAATTAAATCATTTATTTGCTTGAATATAGGTAATACTTGAAGTGATACATATAACGAAAGTTGTTTGCTTTATGTTCATCGTTCAATAATGTTTAAGTAGGATAGGGATCATATCTATCAATCATCCTACATTAAAATGTGTAAGTATTTACTGTTTGCCAAAACTTTAACTTTTGAAACAATATGGCACTAGATAATTGAAAATGTAAGTCACAAATTAATTATCTGAAAAATGAGATGGGGGGCTTAGTATTTTACACGAAAACAAATGCTTTTTAATGCAGTTATCCAATAAAGTTTTTTACTTAAAAATATGAATTTATATTTGATTTAACGCTTTCATTGGTATGTTCTTCTAAATCTTTCGTTGTGGTATTGCACAATAATAAGAACGTGTTATTCAAAAATGTTAAAAAAGTTTTTTTTTGTCTAATGATGTTGCTAAAGCAATAACAGATATAGCTGGAAGATTATGAACGTATTACACATATACAGGGTGAGTTTCTTAACAGATATTCAATCTCCAATTCACATAGTTGCCACAGTGATTTCTATTTGAAAACTTACCCTGTAATTATAATTTATAGTATTTATTATTACATTATACATATACAACCTTACGAAGCATATGGGTTATCACATGTGGTGGTCCGATTCTTAGTCATAGAATAGAATTTCGTAAGCAGTACTATCAGATATCTCATACACGGTAAAATTGAAATCATTCATATACATGAGTATTTTTTCCCCTGGAAAGTCTCCAATGATTTGAATTACACACTGTATCTTTCATTATTTTACATCAAAATATTTAGAAGCCTTTTTATTCTCTTCGAGTACAATATCATAGCAGCATTTTGTTTCTAAAATATGGGTAGTATTAAAATGTGCCTTGCTTTCATAAAAATGAGTTTATTTGTGCGTGTTTAAGAGCACAGTAAATAAGTTATTATTTAAAATTGCACACATTAAAATAGTACCCAACAAGTATAGTCTTTTATGCCAAAGATTAGTATGGGTACTTATAAAATACATTTAATTAAGCATACAAACAATTCGTTTGTCCCTAACACGAAACGTCAGTGTATAATATCAATTTATTTATTTTTATTATTTTATCATTAATATTAATGAATACATTGAACATAATTTATTGAGCCTGGTAATGTTATAACGTTTCAACAAACGCAATGGACGTATTTATTTTCACAATCTGTGTATTTTGACAGCTAGTGTTGTTTTATTTTAGTTAATTTAGTCGATTATTGTAGTGTTTGTCATGAATAGTCAGTTTTATATTTAAATAATATTTTGGGACGTGAAACTCGCAAATTCTTTATTATTTTCCTAATTTTAAAGTCTATTTGTATTTGTCTTTTAAATGCTCCAGAAATTTATTATTGGTAATAAACGCCTCTTTTAGGAACATCTTATCATCAATGTGACTGCATAAACTGTCAATCAGTCAGGTAAAGTTTTCAGGCCAGAGGTTCCAGAGCTATCCGGTCACCGAGCTTCCAATGCTTAGTATCCTCTCATGCAGCCATTCGTACGTCAGCAGTGATATTCCCGAGAAAATGATTTCTTGCATACATTTTACCTGGGCCGTCAGTGCATGTTCTGACATATATGATCATTAAGCCTAGATTGCCCAGATCAGTAACTGTGTGACTTTTATAGTTGAATAAATATATTATAATTCATAAGACTTGCTTTCTTCATCCAACACAAAAGACCCTCTTTTCCTTCTCAAAGACCTACGAGCCCCACATCCCTACCAGCATAATTACTAAGCTTATAGACTATTCTCCACCCAGCCAAAGACGCACGACTAATTCTACCCTCGATTGTCTCACGCTAAATCGAGACACGCCTTTGCGTAAACACGTATATATGCGTAATATCTCCTTCCAGGGCGACATAATGCGACGATAAAGTTAAGTCGCACTGTGTATGTTAGCGTGGCATGAAATACTTTAGTTGGCTATCACGTCGAGATGTTCCTTCGGCATTGGTGGTAGAACGTGGACCTGCTTCGCTTTACCTGCATGGTACACTTGACCTGGACTGAATGGTTCGAGTCGGGGGTGGGCTGAGATGTCTTTCTTTGGATCTAGAAAATTACATATTGTTGTATTAACAATATGCCAGAATACATGGTCTGGCATATAATATTAAGAAGAGTGTGGTCATGGTCTGGGGCCAGGGGTAAGTACCCAGAAGATGTACCTTCAGTGAAATTAAGCGGTATGCCCCTTCTGAGGGTGGACCAATTTAAATATCTGGGTCACTTATTGACCACTGGCCTCAAAGATGATGAGGAAGCGGAGGGCGCTGTGTGTGAGAGCTAACCTGATTGCTCGCAGATTCAGGCGTGCCTCTATAGAGGTCAAGTACACTAAATTCAGTGCTTACTGCACGTCTTTTTACTCTTGCAGTATGTGGGCTCATCATACTCGGAAATCATACAGCGCCCTTCAAATTCAATACAATAACGCATTCAGGGTGCTGATGGGGTTGCCACGATACTGCAGCGCATCAGGGATGTTTGCTGAAGCTCGCGTTGACTGCTTCTACGCTGTGAAGCGATAGCGGTGCGCATCCCTGGTTAGTAGGGTGCGGGGTAGCACCAACAGCATCCTGTCTATGGTAGCAAGCAGGCTAGATTGTGCGTTTGTGAACCACTGCTGCAAGGTATCGGCTGGACCTGTCACCTTGCAGCAGTGATGTCACAAAGTGTTTCTGTGTTAATGTTTTACTAACATAGTTTGTAAGTGTTACTAGAGTCTTGTTACTTGAATAAAATGATTATTATTATTGTAAAGGGTCGTTATTATTCAAGTTGGGAGGTATGAAAGGGGGAGAGTCCACACTTTAGGAATGACACTTCTTCCATAACAGCACATTTAACACTCGTAGATGAACAAAAGTTTGCGCACCTAAGTAATTCAGTAGCAATGTTACCAGTGTGAGAAACTATATGAGAAGCTATATCGGGTTAACAGATTTTCGTTTTTTACGTAAAAAGAACAAATCCTTAAGATGCCCCCGAAGCATGCGTAGTTCATACAAACGAAATACCAATTCTAAACAATAATTTGTAAATCAAACATATTTTAAGGTAGTGTGTATTTATTCCGATTGGATTACAGAATATCTAGGTTCCCAAACATATATTAATTAAGAACATTGATTTAAACAGGAAATATGAGAAAAGTAAGTTTTCTATAGAAATTTTAAATTCCTCATATCTCGTCTTCAAATCCTTTCAAAATATATCTTTGGGAACCTAGATATTCTGTAATCCAATCGGAATCCAACCTTTAGAATATGTTTGATTTACAAATTATTTTGGTATTTCGTTTGTATGAACTACGCATGCTTCGTGGGCCTCTTAAACTTTATAAATACCCTGTTCTTATCATTCTCATATCAATGAAAAAAAAATGTAATAATAGTTTCCAGTTATATCGCTACACCCACTGATGGTCCATGGGCAAGGCGTATTATTGTTAATGTCATTCTTCCTGCGTTAGACTGAAAGTGTAGGTGTCTCGAGCCTTTTATAAATATTTTTTTATTTACCTTTGGTATTAGCTGCGATGTATTTGGACAGTCGGACGGTCGGCAGCGGTAGGTATCCGGCGACTAACGGCATCACGTCTAGGGTTACATTCTGCGGTTCCGTGCTTGTACATTCCATAGTTATAACACCTAAAAAAATAGATGATATTAACGTGACTCAAAATTGTTGAGCAGTGGATTTTATGTCAAATATGTTGATATCTCCAGCTTCTGATGAATAATTGTAATGTCAAATCTTATGATGACTAGTAAATTTTTTAAGGGCCCAATTACATTTCGATCGTGTTTTTCAGTTAAATGGCCAACTTTGACGTTCTTATTCTGAGAAACTGAAAAACTTCGACAGCTTTGACTTATAGAGTGGTGGAGAATAGTTATTAGTATAGTTCATAGCGGTCTCGCTTTTCGCAATTTTTTCTTATAAAGCCAAAATTCCGAAGCAAATTTTTCATAAAAAGTGCGACTGCATTTTTTTGAGCTCGTAAATTGAATTAATTACATAAGAAAATTAATTGAAAAATATATAATAATATCTCTTAGATAGTGTCTTAGTCCATAGCGGCCTCAGAATTTTGAAATATGTATGGAATATCTATATAAATATCCCATTTAAAACTATAAAACTACTAAAAACGCTCAGAATTAACTGTAATTTGCTCCTTACTACATTAATACTATTACGTAAAATTTATACCAGAATAAACGTTAGTTCATAAGAAATTAAAATTTCATACTTTAAACAAAACAAATACAATACTCAAAATAAGGGTTTTCTTAATTACAACTGCCAAATTGCTACACAATGCGATGCGTCGCCATGCTTCCATAGACCTTATCTGTCAAAACACAATTTTGTGATAGGCCCCTTAACAATGATTACAATGATTGCCTATCATTATTAGTCACCATGAGATTGGACACCAGAATTATTAAAAAAAAAAAGAAAACCCGCCTGCAAAAACACAACTGAAAAGAGTTATAATCTATAGAATTATGGTACTGCAAGCCAAACAAACAAAGCTTAAATATAGTGTAACTTTTGTTTGTCCCCCCGCCTACGATACCAAAAGTCAATAGATTAAAATGCTTGTTTTTCTCTTTTCAGTTATGTGCTTTTGCAGTCGTGTTTTTTAAAAAAATATTTTTTCTATTTCAATCTTTTTAGTTGTATTAATATATTTGGAATTGACTCATTACTAGCTTTTATTTGATACCAATATAGCTGTAATTTATTTTAAAAATCCTTCACCTCCCTTATTTTGTATTTCCATGTAAATATAAGTATTATAATAGCATATGTCACTGCCACAATTAAGACACATCTAACGACACCTCATATGTTAAAATCCATCAAGCCATTTAGGCTACAGACTAGTCTAGACATACATACAGATATACTCTCGAAAAACATTACCCTCCTTCTGGGGCAGTCGGGTAAAAATGACTCAAAGTAGGGGTAAATCTGTTAGGGCTTTACCTGCAGTACGACCTAGAACCGCCCACATGGTCTGGTCAGCAAGAACTTCGTACATAAGTGAAGTATATTCTGTTTCATTTACCTGAAATTAAGTATATTTGGGTTAAGCAGAGCAAAATATAGCAACAGTTTTAAAAATAATAAAATATATAATGAAAATGACAGAATGATTTCAATTTAAAGCCATTAGCTATTCGGGTCTATTGGATACTCTACTTATAGCATAGCCCATAAATAATAAAATTAAAAAAAATAATTTCCACATACCCTCTGCACGCTCAACTGCAAACAGCACATCTGCGATGCCCTACAAAAGTCAGAGCCCTTACTAGGCTCCAATTTAGTCCTTATAACAAACAGCGTCGTATAGTCTTGTATATCAAACGGACAGCTGAAAGGTCTGCCCGGTCCCTCGGAGTCTGAGGGATGATAGTGCACAGAGAATGTAGCCTTCATTGGACCTGCTTTAACCAGGGGGTCTTTGAGGAGTTCCCACATGAATGAGGCTGTTGTACCGTCTGATGCTACCACCTGGAAAAAGAATAATAATGGTAATAATTTCCATGTTCTGCAATAGCCCTGCACCAACCGGGGGTTATCTATGGGTGCACTTGCATAGAGCAAACAGGGATAATCGTCAATTGGTGCCTCAACACTTAAAATTTTCTAAAGGGCCTCTGTGAGTGGGCTTCGACACCTCGTACGCCTTCTAAAAGACCGGGACCCCGAGATATGTCAAAGACTTTTAAATGCAAATAGAATGTCAGAAGTTTTAGAGCTGCTTGTCAGGCTTTCTCTTTACATCGTGAATTTTGAATCGAATCGAATTTGATTAATTCGATTTAGAGGAGGATGGAGGATGTCGAAAGTCAATTCGCTAGACTATGCAGGATTTACAGTTTCTGGCTTTATCGTAAAGGTTACTCTACTAGATCCAAGTTATCACCTCAAAATAAGGCACTTTTGTGTTTAAAACAAAAATGAAAACATACTATAACCATGATCTGAGTTTTCAAGGAAAATACTATAGAAGAGAATAAGTATAAGATTTTATAATAGCTCTTATTATCATCAGCATTATTTCTGACAACAATAAATGTTTCACATCAATATTTGATAATATGAAATCTCTTCAAATTGTGTGTCCAACAAAGGTTGCCTGACTAAAAAAGAAAATCCTTACCATAAGATCAGAATTCTTCGGATTCAAATCCGCCACAGAGTTATCAGCGCCATCACACTCTAACTTTGGGTCTGTTAGCGAGAACTGCACCAGATGCACCACTGTAGACTTGAGGGTCACGTGGATAAACTTCCTCGCGTTCGAGGTGAGGAGTCGCCAGGACGCCACCATGGGAGGGGTGAAATGTAACGGCACTTCTGTCACGGCTTCCCACCAGGGACAGGTTAGCCAGACCTGTGGAAGATGAGCAAATTATTTATTTTTCTTATTCTGTTCTGAAATTACTTGAGGAGCTCGTGGCTAAGTAATAACAGCCGCACGGGTCGATCCATCAGGTTAAGCTACGCTTGCCGGGGTTGGTCTGTGGATGGGTGACCATCTTTACATACCGAGACTCCTCCGTGCCTCGGAAAGCACGTTAAGCCGTTGGATTCGGTTGATGTTGGTCATTCGTGGATCTTTGACAGTCGTTACGGGTCGTCAGAAGCCCGAAAGTCAGACAACCAGTCATACCAAGGGGTATCGTATTACCCATTACTTTACTGGACTGTGGAGGTCAGATAGGCAGTCACTCCATGTAAAATACTGGTATTCTGCTGCATCCGGTAACACTGGAAGCCGACCCCAACATAGTTGGGATAAGGCTAGGCAGATTGATATTGAAATTCTATAGTAAAGTATAGACTCACAGTATGCTCAATACTCTTCTCTTTCCTAGGCTGCAAGGTGGCAAACAGTCGCAGCGGCACGCGGGTGGTCTGAAACGGCTCCATAGATTCCACCTTGATAGACAGCTCGCGACACATCGCTGTTTCATTGTCTGCGAAGCGGATGAGCAGGCCTGATGATGTCTTGAGGAGTATTGTTGTATTCTGGGGAAGGGAACAGACGATTTTAGTTCAAAATATCGTCGTTCAGTGGTTATCGTATCGGACTGGCGAGCAAAAGGTTAACTAAATTAATATTTTTAAGAAATGTCATCTAAAAATAAAATTTCTTTTAGTTGTATGTTTAGCCTTAGTTACAAGAAACACTCTTTTTTTGAAAAAGATAAATAAAACTCTTTATGCTTTTGAGTATCGCAGTAATACGATATTTTGATATGGAATTATTTTGTCCTATATGTAGATAAGAGGAGCTTGTGGCTAAGTAATAACAGCCGCACGGGTCGATCCATCAGGTTAAGCTACGCTTGCCGGGGTTGGTCCGTAGATGGGTGACCATATTTACATACCGAGACTCCTCCGTGCCTCGGAAAGCACGTTAAGCCGTTGGTCCCGGCTGTCATTCGTGGATCTTTGACAGTCGTTACGGGTCGTCAGAAGCCCGAAAGTCTGACAATCAGTCTTACCAAAGGGTATCGTATTACCCAATAACTGGGTTGTGGAGGTCAGATAGGCAGTCGCTCAGCTACATCCGGTTAGACTGGAAGCTAACCCCAAGATAGTTGGGAAAAGGCTAGGCAGATTCATTGAATTTGTCCTATATGTAGATTTAAGACACACACGCTTCTTGTAAAATTTTGGAATAAGTTATTGGTAAGGATGAATTCGAAAATGTGTGATAACGCAAATCTTTACAAAACACTTGGTTCGTTACAGATGCGAAGACCAACAATTTAACGTCGCAAACAAAATGTAAATCAACAAACCTCTTCAATATGCGAGCTCCCACTCGTCACCACCAACTCCATTGCCTGTTCCAATCCAGCCACAAGATCCTTCTTCGCTTCCACCTTATTTAAGAACACATTCACTCCCTGCGTCACCACTTCACATCCCATCTTAGTACCAATGAGAACATTCGACAAAAACTCTAATTTCCCTTCCACTACCAAAGATACCTGAAATGAAATTAATGTTATTTAGATAGAGATATACACACATGGTCAGGTTTTCTACAGTTTCTAAAACAATTCACCAAAAAGCAAATTGATTGAATAACTAATGAAACATGCATTACAATCCATGTCATAATTGGTACAGACGCCAGCACATCAAGCTACTACAATCTGCCAAATTTCTTTAATAGATTTTCAACTTTATCGCTAAAGCATTAGGTTCAAGGTTGATTGGGAAAATTTGACAGTTTCGGGTAGCTTGGCCTGCTGGCGTCTGTACATTCACATTCATAACATAATGTTCCCTCTGCTGGGACACAGGCCTCCTCTCTGTGAGTGTGAGTGGGCCTTAATCCACCACGCGGGCCCAGTGCGGGTTGGTAGATGTCACGTGTCTTCAAAGTATTGGTTCTAGGACATGCCGGTTTCCTCACGTCTTCCTTCAACGTTTTAAGAGCAGCGGTGACGAAATAATTTACACAAAGTAAAGCGCTTGTCTGCGTTCGAACCTACGACCTCGTCGACTCGTAAGTCGCAGCCGTTACCACTGCGCCACGACTGCTATTCTGCCGTCAAGACGTATCTGACATTTTTTTCGAAATAGTTATTTATATATTCGGAATCAGTAAAAATGACGCATCTACCAGTGTTTTTATATTAGCGAAAACTTAACGAAAACCTAATAATTCTTAATATTAAAAGACGCTTCTGCCTTTAATATTGTAAACAGGACAAAATATTTTTTTTTCGTTTTTATATTTCTGTAGAAACGTTCTTTTTCTTTACGGCGGCAGTATTTATACATCATTAGTTAATTATTTAATACAGGATGTAATGGAAATCGTCGCTCTAACTGTTTCCATGAATTCAGCACATAATTCTACAGTCAAGAATCACCGACGAAAAAAAAACTGCTATTCCATTGTATTGTCGATTTTCTATAGACTGTACTTCGGTGAGTGTGCTCAGGAACTCCACAACCTTATTCCACCGGCCCCTTTCTACCATCGAACATCTAGACGCACTGCAAGTTACCATCCATACCTGGTTGCCATTCCACCAATTCGCACTAAGCGCTTCCAAACATCCTTCATAATGCGCACGGCAAAAGGGTGGAACTCACTAGGTACCTGCGTCTGTGTTCCCGAACGCATAGAACCCGAATCTCTTTAAATTTAGAGTGAACAGGCTTCTTCTGGGTAAGCTCACTCCATCGTAGACTTTGTCTCTGTCACCTCTGACCTAGACTAAAGTCAAGCGCAAACCCATCTCAAATAAAAAAAAATGTATTTGTATGAAAGAGCTGTTTTTAGGGTTCCGTACCAAAATCCGACTCAGTCTGTCTGTCTGTCACAGATGGATATCTCAAGAACTACTAACGCTATCAACTTGAATTTTGGAATAGTTATAAATGACGTTTGAGCAACTATATTAAAAATTCGAGAAAAGTGGGGCTGCTAGGGCATGTGGGGTATCATATGAAAGAGCGCTTTTTGCATATTCTCAAACATTTTTTCTTTTTTTTTTGGCCTCATAGTTTTCTACTTTTGATAAAAATAATAATAATATAATATCTAATAATAAAATGTAAAAAAATACCGTCCCCCAAATCTCCGAAATTTGCATAGAGAAAAATCTGAAATTATTCTGTGTGATAGAAGTTCATGTAAAGATTACAGAAAAAATAAAACGATGTCTCTAAATAGCACAGTTTTTTTGTATATGATGGTACGCAACCCTCCGTGTGCGAGACCGACTCGCTCTTGACCGGTTTTTTTTTTATAAAAAAAAATCTACGTTTGGGGCTCTACTACCATGTGCTGAATTCATCGTAACAGTTTATGCGTCGATGCCCCTGATGTACAGTTCAATCTAAAGATTACAAAATTTTTTCAAACTAAAATGTCAATGCGAATCTTTAGAATCTATAAGTCTATGTCACCGTAAGATTGTGAGAACCGTTAGTTTATATCTATTGTCGATAAATTGTGAACTATTGTTAGTGTGTAGTTAGTATTGTGACTAACCGCGCGCGAGCCGAGCGAGCCAAGTTGCTCGGAGCTAGACAGGTTATTTAATATTAGCGCAAGGTGCGTTCGTCGCAAGCAAGTTTGATACCAGCACGCGTAGCATGACCGTTATAATAACTGGTTTTGCCGATGGAAGAATAGACAAAATGACAGATTGTAGAAAAATTTCTAACATTTCTAACATCTAAGCATGGCGATCTATATTTGTCTATTCTTCCGTGGACAAAACCCGTTTTAATAATGGTGACGATACGCATACAGTTCACAATTTATCGGTTCCCTATGGAGAGATTATAAACTATCGAAAAGTAATGCGTTAAATTGTAATTATACGATGACATATATAAGCCATTTGGATAAAGCTGTTTATTTTTTTTAATCACCAACCTGACCAAGTTTAAACGTCCCACATTTACTCGCTACAAAATCGAGTAACAACTCATTCGATCCAGGTTTCAAAATAACCGTTTCAACAGAAAAACAGTTTTCGTAACTGTGTCGCATCGTTGCGGAGGGTTTTCGGTATTTGCAGCTGTCGGAACGTTTCAGTGTTACTTTCGGGTTTTGACATTCAACGGTGACTTTTTGTAGGGATCTGTCTTCTTTGTAATGTAGTTGTGACGTTATGTGTAAAGGGTTCAGTAAAGGGTTCTTGGGTTTTAAATCGTCCAGTCTTATGCTGAAATGTAAAAATATTACATGAAAAAAAAACACTAGTATAATCTATATATAAAAATATTAAAAATCAATTGCCGTGCATTAGTCTCGCAAAACTCCAAAATGGCTCCACCGGTTTGATTTTTTTGTTTTGTTCGCCTCATTACTGGTTTAGAAGACAGTACAATGTCTGACGGGTCAGTTAGTTTAGGATAAAAATTTAAAGCCTCCAAAACGACCCGATAGTTTATATTAATTCTTCGAATATCGACTTACTTTAAAACAAGGTTGTTGAATTAATGATATTTTATCATATTCATATTCATTTATTCACATCATTATATTACCAGAAAAACCTCAATCATCGTCATCGGTTTAGCTGAAAATGTCATAGCCAAAACGATCAGTAGAAATGACTAAATATTCAACAAAAGAGTGGGTCTCTTTGTCAGCTGAACGTCATTATAGTTATACGTATACCGCTGTACCGCGCCTTAGGTTTGTGCGCAGTGAAACGGGGGACAGTGCAGGCCATTCATTCATCAACGCTCACGGCATCCCGCCGCTCATTCATCAACGCTCACGGCGTCCCGCCGCTCATTCGCCAACGCTCACGGCGTCCCGCTGCTCATTCGCCAACGCTCACGACGTCCCGCCGCTCATTTTCCAACGCTCACGACGTCCCGCTGCTCATTCGTCAACGCTCACGGCGTCCCACCGCTCATTCGTCAACGCTCATGACGTCCCGCCGCTCATTCATCAATAGTCACGGCCCCCCACTCCCCGCGGTAGAGCGGTATTGGTCACATTCTAATTGAACAACAAGTTGAAATAATCCTGAAATATAGTCTCACCTTGTAATTAAGTTAGTAGTTTCACTCTCAGGCTCAACCGGCCCCCGTTTCGGCGAGCTCACACTACCGCTAACACTTAAATCAGTCTTATAACTTTTAACAGGCGTCTTTTTCTCCGCCTTATCATCCTTACACCTCTCTATACTTATTGCTGCCCTAGTACAAGTCACATCTTTCGGCAAGTAACTAACGACCGCCATGCGACATTGGACCTTATTGTCAGTGATATATACCCCACGTTCTGACGGCACTAAGGTAGCTGATACGACCTTGAAACATTCGTTCAACTCTGTGAGGACTGTTTCCGAATTTTTGGATAGGTCCTCTCGTATTGATTTCATCATTTCCTCGAAATAGAAGTTTCTGACTAGGATTTCTAATTCGGCTGTGCTTGCTATTGTTGCTGAGAGCTTTGTGTATCTGAAAGAAGAAAGCATATTAGTGAATCTTCCATTGCCCTAGTTTTTGTGTGCAAAAAGTCGAAGAAGGACCAAGAACAGCGGTCTTTTCCTTGATAAAAAGCACCTAGCTATTAAAAACCAGTCTTTAAATAGATAGTAGTTGCACGACCCTTGGGCAAAGAATTCCCGTCTCTTTATTCCAACAACAGTTCCTGATGGCATGCTTATTTTCCTATCTTGTCCGTGGTCCAAAGTGGACGCGTGTTTTAAAACCCAAGTTTAAACACAAGAAACAAGTTTTTTAGTTTTTTTTTTAGATTAACCAAAATCTGCCTAGCCTTTTCCCAAGTATGTTGGGGTCGGCTTCCAGTCTAACCGGATGCAGCTGAATACCAGAATTTTACATGGAGCGACTGCCTATCTGACCTCCACAACCCAGTTACTGGGTAATACGATACCCCTTGGTAAGACTGGTTGTCAGACTTTCGGGCTTCTGACGACCCATAACGCCTGTCAAAGATCTACGAATGACAGCCGGGACCAATGGCTTAACGCGCTTTCCGAGGCACGGAGGAGTCTCGGTATGAAAAGAGACCCATCCACAGACCAACCCCGACAAGCGTAGCTTAACCTGAAGGATCGACCCGTGCGGCTGTTATTACTTAGTCACGAGCTCCTCTTTTTTTTAGAATAATGTCTTACATTAATATAAAGTCTCCGTCAGATAACAAACAAATAAAAGTCATTGACCCGACTTGCACCAAAAAGTCCCGAAACTTATTCATTAGAGATCGCTCGTCATATAAACTGTCGCTTATTTGATAGTGTTAGCGAAACTGCCATTACATTTTTTTCGTATTTGTGTTGTTAACGCCTTTTATTTTTTTGTTACCTGGCGGAGACTTTAGAATGTCAACTTCAAAATCATAATTACGTACAAATCTCTAAAAACTGACTTTTCACCGACAAAAGACCCACCTGTCCATATCATTCATCTTCTTAGCAGCTGCCACCAGCTCCAGCCTGGTTTGTGCAGCCAGGTCCCGCCAGCCTTGCTCCTCATAAGACCTCAGAGCGTCCATCAGGAATACCACTGCTTTACTGGTCTCGCCTAACTCGGAGTAGAAGGCGGCTAAATCCCGGCCTATTAGACGGGCGAACCTGAAAGTAATTTATTTTTCAATAAAATAACTGGTTCTGGATGTAGGTAGTTATTTGGATAAGTTTTAACACATTAACTGCTGAATTATTTGGCGAATTTGCTGTAAGTGCTGCTTTATGATACACTAAACCCTGTGCGGCAAACGCTCATGCGCGCCCAAAAAATACTTCGTGTGGTGCTATGAGCGCGCATGTGCGGTTAAAGAAACTCTACCCAGTGCGGCTGGGCGCATCTGTGCGGCGTTACAAACTTGTCCCAAGTGTGGCGAGACGCTTATGTGTGTTTGAAAATTTTCCAGTTTTATGAGTCATAAAACAATTACGCCAAGAACAATAGAGATGCACAAAAAACCCACAGGTGCGGCGCGCCGCATTCGAAGGAAGTTACGAGTTTATAAATTGTATGGACGCGCATAAGGGCCGCCAGCACATGGTGAACGTTCGAAAATCGCGCATGCGCGTTGGCCGCACAGAACGTGTTAAAGTCACTACTCCTGGTACAGCGTTTTCAGATCTAGCCTTGCCCATTACAATTTGAAACTTAAGGCCTTAATTGAATTTTAGTACTAAAATAACTATTAATATTATTAGTTTTATGCATGAGGTGTGTAAAGATCGCTCATTCACCATAAAAAAGGGAGGTCTGGTGGACTACTGCCCGACGTTTGATGCCGGGATGTATATATGCCAGTCGCGCGGTAAACTCTGCTTGCGCGATGCAGGATTTGTGTGACGGTAGGTCTTTGATGCGTAGTTCGCATGTGGCGTTGTAGATGCCGCCACAGTTTGTTTCTCAAAAAAATATCCTTACGATCGATGGACCATAGTTACAACAATCCTTGGTGTGATCGGGACCAAATCTGGGTTTAGTTCAGCTATGTAACCAGAGTGAACCAAGCCCAGATTTCGTTACTCTCAACCATGGAGAGCAAGATTTACTTTCATCACCAGACAAAAGTTCGAAGCAACCTCACCTTAACCGTCCAATATGCTTATAAGTCCCCATAGCCAGCTCAGCCAGCTCCAGATAATACTGCTGGAAGCAGGTCTTGCTACATAACGCCTCTTTCAACCTATCAGTCGGCGTGGGATGCTGGTTGTTGGTCTCGTTATCTCCCATGCCTGCTGAGAGCATGACTACTAGGTGCAGTTGTTCTGAAGACGGGTCTGGCGAGCCGGGGAGAAGGCCACAGAGTTTGCCCAATTCGTGGAGCTGGAACAAGGAAATAGGGGATTATTTAGTTACTGGATCGGGTTGGTATCAGAAAGCCTATTCCAGTATTTAAAGAAGTTCAAATTCGCAATCTGATCTCAGCAACAATCTATATCTATACTAATAATAAAGCTGAAGAGTTTGATTTTTTGTTTGTTTGAACGCGCTAATCTCTGGAACTACAAAAAAAAAAAAATCTTTCAAGAAGGCATCACGCGGACTAAGTCGCGGGCAGAAGCTAGTTAGTGACAAAAACTTGTCATAAATGTAGGTAAATTAAAAAGGTATATTTGACAGATTAAAACTGTGATTAGAATGCAGACGTTCTAGTCTAGATACGGGAAAAAAGTAACGAGGTTTTGTACATACTCATTTTTTATTATTTTATGTTTCTCCGAAAAGCATTCCCGATCAATATTGTTGACTGATTTATTCATACGCATTTTTGGGGATTTCCTGATTAATTACGGGCAAAAAATATCGCGTTTATTCATCAATCATAATATGGCAAGGATGACTTATTGTGAAATGTGTATGTGACTACAACCGTAAGCAATTATAGCACCGATGAAATCGTTATTTAGTAGTGACATGCAGGTCTATTGCCTCCCAAATAAGAAGAGACCTAGAATAATCTGAAAACAAGCCAAGTTTGAGTCGGGCTCGTGCACTGAAAAAGCGGTTACTTACGTCAATTCGGGCATTCGTAACGTAATGCAAGGATACGTCATTCAACAAAGCAATATTGTCATTTGTTTTCACTGTTCTGGCTTGATGCCAACACAAAACAACAACTGAATTAGCCAAGGGCGTGTCCAAGGGGCTCGACTGTTCGGTAATTGATATTGGATTGTATAACAAAAATGTAATTACGATTATGTCATACATAGACATAACATAACAAGCCGACAATAGCGATATTTCAATAATCGATTGATTGTTCGACTTTGAGATTTCTGAATTTCAAATGTGCATTAACAAGCTGCGTACTTTCTTTATTTTTTGACGATATAGCTCTGTGATATCTTTAAAAAACTTGTCTGTTCACACATGCGTACCACATGCGCGCAACGTATCTGGACTCATATGAGTTAGCTGGTGCTAGTTGAACTAAACTAATATATGTATTAGCATTATGCAGTAGAGGAGCTGAGTCGCAGTACACATATCAAGCGCATTGTTATTAGCTGCTAGTCTTTCACATGCACGCAACGTGTCTGACCTGATATGAATTATCTGGTGCTAGTTGAACTAATCTAATATATTTTTAATTACCTTATCCTTAGCATTATGCAGTAGGAAAACTTGAGTCGCAGTACACATATCGAACGCATTATTATTAGCTGCCACTCTTTCACATGCACGCAACGTGTCTGACCTGATATGAATTAGCTGGTGCTCGTTGAAGTAATCTAATATATTTTTAATTACCTTATCCTTAGCATTATGCAGTAGGAAAACTTGAGTCGCAGTACACATATCGAACGCATTATTATTAGCTGCCACTATTTCACATGCACGCAACGTGTCTGAACTGATATGAATTAGCTGGTGCTAGTTGAACTAATCTAATATATTTTTAATTACCTTATCCTTAGCATTATGCAGTAGGAAAACTTGAGTGGCAGTACACATATCGAACGCATTATTATTAGCTGCCACTCTTTCACATGCACGCAACGTGTCTGAACTGATATGAATTAGCTGGTGCTAGTTGAACTAATCTAATATATTTTTAATTACCATATCCTTAGCATTATGCAGTAGAAAAGCTTGAGTCGCAGTACACATATCAAGCGCATTGTTATTAACTGCCAGTCTTTCACATGCGCGCAACATTTCTGCTCATATAATGCTAATCTAATATGATACGTTTTTATTTACCTTATCCTTAGCATTATGCAACAGCGGCGCTTGAGTAGCAGTACACATATCTAACGCGTTGTTATTAGCTGCCAGTCGTTCACATGCGCGCAACGTTTCTGCACATGCCAGTTGCGCCCAGCATGCGGCCGCGCCTTCCACTGCGGATGCACCGAGTAGGGATAGCTCCACTAGAGTATTGTGGACGGTGGATAGGCAGCGGGAGGCGATCTGGAAGGTAAAGATAGGATGGTGTTTGAATAATTTGAAGAATCTATCAAAAAAAGCACAGTGAAATAGTCTTCGTGACACTAACGTGCGACAAAGAGTATCGACGACCGACTCATTTATTTTATTTTAACATAAAACGGCAGTCTATTACTACTTTCACTGACTAAATGATATAAGTTGTAGAAGTACTACGTGACCAGAACAATTAGGCGCATGACAGCTATGAATTTATTGGAACTTGGGAGGGAACACCGGAACGGTGATTGATATTGTACGTATTATCCTCACTACCGAAAGCAAGTATACGACTGCGCTTCACTAGGGGAAGCGCGGGCATAAGTGCGGGGTGTGGGCGCCGAAACCGAATTCCTGTCATGCGCCTAATTGTTTTGATCAAGTAAGTAATACATATTTATTTACATATGGAATTAGTAAGATAAATCCTTTAATGAATTTCTAAAATAGACTTAGATTCTGAAATCGACGCAATAAACTTGACGTCAAATTGTAAATTGCATCTATATAATTTACAATTTGACTTCGAAAATGACAAACATTGATGATGTCAATTTTTATTCGTGCTGCAGGGTAAAGTATATAAAATACAATACACATTGTTTTATATATATAACCTACATGATAAAACATCAACAGTTAACAGATGAACTGCTCATCCCATTTATTATTATGCCAATTCTGTAATACCGTAACAAGTCATTTCCTGAGTGACGTAATGCCACCGTTTTTGTCTGCACTTGACCTACCACATCAGTCAATACATTATTAAATACAGAGCATTGGTAATGATAAGTCATATTCGTTACACATGGGTGGCCAAGGGGAAAATATTGGTTTGAAATATACAGGTGGACAAGTAAATCAATGCGGCATACCATTGGCGAACCGTGACTGAATAGAAATGTGTTTTGGACTTTAGTTGTCAAGTTGGAATGTAAGATTCCAGAGAGAAAGAGAGAGGTTTGCAGTATGAGGGAGTCAGATTCACTGTAATCTTTCCAACCTGAAATCGCGAAAAATAAAATCAGCAGTTCCCTACATTTTGACGAGTTTTGCGAACATAAATGTATGGGACAGCTGAATTTTTTTTCTTGTAAAAGTTGTTCAAAATGATGGTCTCATTAATTCTCTAGGGAGTTATGCTATACCAAAAAAAAAAAAACACGTTGTATGTACGCAGACGTAATTGGTATCGATATCTAAACACGACAAAATAAAAAAAGATTTGATGATATTTTTGGGGTCAACGACCGCTGGTAGTGTTGTTACTTGAAGTATGAGTTGAGAAATCTGTTTTGTTTTATCGTGTTAAGATATCGGTACTCATCACGTCTGTGAATATTACACAAAAAAAAAAACAGATTTTTTAAACTGATATTTTAACTACACTGCGGTTGATGACGCCCCAAAAAAAAAACATCAGATTAATTTATATTTTGCTTTACCATGTTTAGATATACCAATCACGTCTGCGGAATTTCGCTAGCTAATTTAATTTGGCCCTGTAGAATTAGGCCTGTATTCCCAAAAGGGTTGGACTGTGGTGTAAGTACACCCTCATTTCGCTAGTTATATCTACCAGCGCGGTTTGCGTAACACATTCTTACAGTAGCAATGGCTTTCATGTTGACAGATCAACAACATTCATTTCATTTCGTAATTTACATTGTTGAGCAGACGAGCTTTTCGAACATATGAAGCAATGGATTAGCAACATCCTTTAATATCATTCAGATTGTGATTGAAAGAGGGTGCTGACATGACATAACCGATTAAAGCCAAACTAAAGACAGAAAACTGCATATTTTTTTCTAACTTAGCTTTTTGGCTTGAGAAAGAGTTGACTTGAATATTAGAAAAAAAAAAGTGTCTGTCAGCTGTGTGTATTTCCAATATAATGGATAGATTGACCGCTACAATGAAGAAAACGTGACAACGCTTCGCTTGTATTTCACTCCTCATATTTTTTCCATACCGGGGGGGCCTTAAATGAAAATCGATTCATAAGGAGTAAACTCCAACAACTTTCTAGCTTCGTAACAAAAGATAAATTATCATTCAATTCAAATGACAGGCAATTTCTAGTGTCAATACCTACTTGTTCTAATGCATGAAAAGAAATACACTAGCTATGGAATCTTTACTAAGAAGTATACCACGGACAATTCGGAACATACATTCGACGTTATAAATAATTCATGATTGCAACACGTTATTGGACAGTAATTGCTTCGTAATTATCTTCAATACTCGCGTTTAATTGTTTGCACATACATCATGTATACTGTATAATAGTAGCATTACTTGCTTGAAATAGTTATTTGGTTTACGAGTCTTTATTTTCTATTTCTAGTGTTTACTGAAACGAGGGGAGACAGAATGGGTGAAAGGCTTTTCTTGCAAAAAGTCATATAATCAAAAATGTGTACCTAATCCATAATTTTGAAGCCCGCATTTAATTAATCGATTGATTCAACCGCTCAAATACAAGTCTACCTCGGGTGCCGTAACGCAGTTGCCAGCATTTTCAGGTCGTCATCCTGGGGTTACCTGGCTAGGCTTGCTAAGCAAGTATACAAACGCAAATTAGGAGTGAAGAGCCATTATGTTCAGTAAGGGATCGCGATAGACTAAGTGGATATATGAAACATTGACAATATACACCGAAACAAAAAGATAAACTAGCTTTCTTCGCCCGCGTGTAAGTCGGAAATTATCTCCAGGAACGTAGGTATACTACCGGGATAAAAAAATGAAGTAGGCGCAGTTCGAGCCCGCGCCGTTTCTTTTTAACCGACTTCCAAAAGGAGGGGGTTCTCAATTCGTCTGTATTTTTTTTTTTTTTTTTTTGTTTGTTTGTTACTCGATTATTTAAAGACGGATGGACCGATTTGGAAAATTCTTTTTTTGTTTGAAAGGGTATACTTCCGAGGTGGTCCCATATAAATTTTATTAACTTTGCTTGAGGAGTTTTTGAGTTAGCTTCAATAATGCGTATATTTCCCACTTATTTTATGTGGATGATGTGATGATGTTTTAATAACTTCCTATCACTGTTATTTACATGGCTATATCTACAATTATTGTGCTCAATTATGTATTCGAATTTGTGTGGGTAGGTCCCACAACTAAAAAGTGAAAAATAAAAACTTTTTAGCAAAAAATAAAACCGACTTCTAAAACAAAACACTACAAAGTGAAAAATAACTTTAATTTCGGAAGTCGGTGGCAAAAACGAAAATACAAAACCAAAGACACCGACTACCGAAATTAAAGTTATTTTTCACTTTGTAGTGTTTTGTTTTAGAAGTCGGTTTTATTTTTTGCTAAAAAGTTTTTATCGTCAAAACGTTTGGTCACTAACCTAACCTTGTGACAGCTATTTGCTCGGCACTAGACTTTTTAGCATTCCTTATGATGTAAGCTTTTCTCGGTTGGATATTTTTAAATTTCTAACCAGATTTACAGCCGATATGAGACGACATCTGAAATTATTTTGCTATTATCAACTTAATATGCATTTTTGACCCTATTTTGGCCAATAAATATATTGTTTCTCTTTAGGTCCTAGTAGTGATTTGTCAACTCTTGACAATGACGCCAGAATCAACATTCTAGCTAAACAAGTTTTTGCGTTATTCAAATTGGAATTTCGACACATAGTTAAAAATAGAGGGTCGGGCGCATGCGCCTGCACTCGCGATGTGACGTCGTAAGCAAATGAAATCCTGCTTCAAAATTGTTACAAATATGACCTATCTTTTGAATGCTCAAAAATTACTCTAGCATTAAAAGTGTCGTAGTTACTAGCGGTTGAAATCTTACATATTTTTGGCGGTCAGAAATATTGAACTTACCAACAGTATACTGAGCGAAAAGACGTTTTCACGTCAAAATATCATATAATAATATCTTACTCCTAACCTGTGTGCCAAAGTTAAACGTAATCCGTTCAGCCGTTAAGCAGTGAAAAGGTAACAAAATGACAGACTTATTTTCGAATTCATAATATTAGTATGGATTTTTCTGCCAAGCATGTGTGATTTAGGCACATTCCAGTTTATCAGTTACTAGTATAGTGATTATTGGTGGTCCATTTTCAGTAGACTTAAACGGACTGATTTTCATCAGCTAATATCAATGTCCACTAATTGCCTACATACCTACAGGCATCATTAAGCAATGTAAAACTAGCAAAGATTAATGTAATAAATCAGAACAAGCGGCCGTGTGTTAATAATTGCAGTATTCAGGTGCGCGTGCGCGTGGGCAACGATACGTCAGACGGGGTTATATTTCATGTTACGCTTGAAGTGTTAGATATAAGGTGATGTTAGTATCATGGATACTATGATAGCTTTAAAAAGTAGACGATATATTTTATGGAACCTTTCTGCAACAAACTTTTATAGCTCGCATGTTCTTTCAGTGGCAATACTCTAGACTACTACGGAGTTCCAATAGAGTAGTGGGATTGATCCATGGCATCACAGCGGGCCCGATCAGCGCTACGGTATTTATTTTTTAAATATCGCAGCATTATCACTCTATGGGGAGGTAGTTATGCTTACAATATACATACAGCTTTCATTATACAAAAAAGGGCCATAAGAACCATGGTGAGAATTCCTCAGTGGGTATCGTGTAAGGAGTACTTTAAAGAACTTCAGATACTAACGGTCCCTTGTTTGTATATTTTAGTTCTTCTCACTGATCTTATGAAAAAGCTGCAGAATATAGAAACACCAGAGCAAAGAAGTAAGCGGGAAGCTACTAGGCGTAGGGACTTACAAAATAATATGCAACCTCATTTAAAAGTAGTGAGCCATGCTGCAGGTTATCAATCAAACTGTTTAATAAACTACCTGTACACTTAAAGTCACTATACAACATAAATCAGTTTAAGCAGCAGTTAAAAACATTTTTGATAGAAAAGTGCTATTACACCCTTGATGAGTTTCTGTGTGACACATACAACTAGACTTTAATTTATTATTATACTATTTTTATTGACATTATATTTTTATTTTATTTTGGCATTGTTTAATGGATTAATCTAATTTAATTTGTTTTAACATTCTTTATTTGACATACGTCATGTTATAACATCACTATTTTTATTGACATTATATTATAATACTAAAAAAATAAACTAAAACTTTAAACTTTTGACTTTTGAAATGTAATTTATTTGTTTTTATATATATTTTTGCTGTTGTTTTACTTTTTTAAATTAATTAATTTGTTTACTGTTTTATTGATTTGAATGATTCATATTGTAATTCTTTTAATATTTATTTTTAATGTACCTAGTGTGAATTTTCTGGTTAAGCTACGCTTGCCGGGGTTGGTCTGTGGATGGGTGACCATCTTTTCATACCGAGATTCCTCTGTGCCTCGGAAAGCACGTTAAGCCGTTGGTCCCGGCTGTCATTCGTGGATCTTTGACAGTCGTTACGGGTCGTCAGAAGCCCGAAAGTCTGACAACCAGTCTTACCAAGGGGTATCGTATTACCCCGTAACTGGGTTATGGAGGTCAGATAGGCAGTCGCTCCATGTGAAATACTGGTATTCAGCTGCATCCGGTTAGACTGGAAGCCGACCCCAATATAGTTGGGAAAAGGCCAGGCAGATTGATTTTAGTGTGAATTTTCGATACAATGTAAAAATTGTTAGTGAAATAAATGAAATGAATTATGATGAGATAGGAGCCTTTTCGGCCTCGCACAGGTCTTTCTTTTTTGTTTTTTAATGTCAACTTTGTTAGTTTTAAAATGCTCTTTTTTTAGAAATAAGAGAAACTATGCGACAGGAGCGCCCAAAGCGAGCTCGAAATTTTTTAGCATCCTGCTGGAGAAGTCAGATTTCTTTTTCTTTCCTACGGGTGCCGGGTGGTACAGCTACCATAATATGAGCGCTCCTACAAAGCGCGCGGCCTGTAGCATCTGCTATCCAGTACTGCCCGCCTGCCGTCAGGCAGGCAAGCTACCTGGTCGGGTTAGCTTTGGGGCTCCTGAGCTGGCTGGACCCCTAAGCCAGTGCCTTGTTTGCCTAGGCGTAAATCCGGGGCTGCTTGCGGCCTATTTTGCCTACCATATTATGGTAAAATTACATAAAGACAGAGACGGATCAGACAGAGATAATAATAATGACTGTTTATTTTCGCAATCCGGAATCATGCAAAACTATTTTTAATGTTATTTTCCGTGTTTGAAATGTCTATCGACATGTTTGAAAGTGAAAGGCATAACTCACTCCAAAGGCTTATGTTTTCACTGAAACTAGGCGACAACTAAACGTTTGTCTAAATAAAAACGCTACAGTTACAGCAGCTATAACTGGCCATGGGTCATTTAACAAGCACCTCTTTGTCATAGGAGTCACAGACAGTCCACTGTGCAGAGCCTGCATGGAGGATGACGAGACAGCCGCTCATGTGCTTCTAAACTGCCCGGTGGTCGCCGCATATAGGGCAAAGTACTTCGGTAACCCTGATACCCTCCGTGAGGTTGTCAGTAACACCAAGGCGCTGCTGGCCTTCTTTGAGGAGCTGGGGTGGATCGAATAATCGATTTTCCCACCCTTACGCAAAATACGCACATTGACGTGAAGTTGCGGATACCAGCCCGTTTTACCTCAATCTGCCTAGCCTTTTCAGCAGCTGAATACCAGTATTTTACGTGGAGCGACTGCCTATCTGACATCCACAACCCAGTTACTGGGTAATACGATACCCCTTGGTAAGACTGGTTGTCACATTTTCGGGTTTCTGACGACCCGTAACGACTGTCAAAGATCCACAAATGACAGCCGGGACCAACGGCTTAACGTGCTTTCCGAGGCACGGGGGAGTCTCGGTATGTACAGATGGTCACCCATCTACAGACCACCCCGGCAAGCGTAGCTTAACCCGATGGATCGATCCGTGCGGCTGTAGTTACTTAGCCACGAGCTCCTCTTTACCAGCCCGTTTTACATATTACCTATAAATAAAAGCGCGGTGTTGGACTTTCGGCGCTGAGCTGAGCGTTGAGAAACCAACAGCGCTTTTATTTATGCATTAATTTCGGTGTCATCCAGTGATAACTTGCATAAAAGGTTTATCCGCCAGTAAAACAAACAGCTCCTATAAATGTTTTAATTGGGTATTATTTGGATAAAAATGCAATATGTAGTGACTAATCCCTATAATAAAGTCACTGGTGCAGGATGATAAGTTGAATACCTATACATACATACATAACTACCTATATTCCATGTTTTTCCCTTACTCTCGTGGGAAAATACTAAAATAGCGTGATAAAATTATAATAAGGAAAATTATGTAAAACAAATAGGTATTAAAAACTGATAGCAGACATACCTCCCAAGGTTTCGATGAAGGCAGTAACATGGCACTTTGACGTTGGAACAAATAGCTTCTAAAATCCAACAGAGAAGCTTTATTCTTAATAATCAGCTCTCTAAGATGTTGAGGAACCAAGGCAGTTAATCTCACTGCCTGCCATGACGTCACAGGTTGCTTAAAAGTCTCAAGCCATTTTGGACTCTCTGTCACATTAGAATTGAGCACAAATTGGGAGAACAGAGCATCTAATTCGTCATACTGGACTAACGCCTCGTCATACAAGCCTAGCATTTCTAGGACAAATGCTAGTTGTTCCTGTAAAAAAAAAATATATGTTTTAGTGCAGCTTTTACAGTAAACACTCAGAAAGGATAGGAAATAGCATTATGAACGTGAAATGAGTAATGACAAGTTGAGGTAGACTAGTTAGCCAAAATGGCGCTCTTAAGAGCGTTTATCCCGCGCGGACTAACAACGTCGCATTTCTACAGGTTTTTCGTGATTATTTTAGACAATAATGTAAATTTTTATAAGTATAGCATACATATTTATAAATACCAACGATCTAGTGCATGGCTGAAAAAAAGCAGTAAATTGATTTAAATTTATTAAAATAATGACGAAAAACCTGTACAAATGCGACGTCGCCAGCTCGCTGGGATGAACGCTCTTAAAGCATTCAATCTATATTTGAACATTTTGATAAATTAGAATCTATTTCACAAAGAATTTAATTGCTTACCTGCAGAATAAAATATTTACAAAAATCCCAATCTGGATTATTTCGTTTCTCCCTCTGCTCTCTCATATACTCTTCAAATTTAATAAGGGCCTTATTATATGCCACGAGGACAAAATGCCTAATCTTTGCTACTAGCGCCCTCCAAGACTCTGCACTCCTTGCCTCAGATTTGATAGGATTTATAACAGAAATAAATCTATCCTCCGTCTGTTTTATGCCAAAATCACCTTTGATTTTGTCCAAGACTGTGGTCCTTGGTAATAATTTGTTTGTTTTTCGTATGTCATAAGTTTCTACTAATACTATCATCCAGTCTGTCACGCCATTTTTTTCGAGTTGTTTCAGCCATGCCTCTATATCTTCTCTTAGAGTTGTCTTATAGTATTCTATGTCCTGTTAATGGAGATTGAAATTATTATTTATTTGAAAAAGTGCACACTTATTAAAAAAAAAAAAACCAACAAGTTAGAGTATCATCCGAAAAATCAAATAAAATAAACAAAGTACTAAGAAGAAGTGATTAGGAAGTAGGGAAACTTGGTAAATCAGGACATGTATTATAATAATTATTTAAATATTCTATGGCAATATGTACATTGCACAAATTTAACTGTAAGCTTTCTGTTAGACACTAAGTTTGAAAGTTTGCCAGGAATACTAATGAAAATCAACCCAAATAGCTAGAAATTAGCGGTTCATCCGATACCGATGCCAATACATCGCCGATACTTCGGGTTTGCCGATATATCGGCATCAGCTATATTTTTATTTCTGGTACAACAATACAATTTCAAATTTCGCGCTTCAAAAAAGTAATATAAACGCGCGTGCTGTTTCGTTTATTTCGTCGTCAACGAGGCACGAACAATGATGTCTTACTCGAACTTGAAAAAAAATGGCGCAGAAATACTTGACAGGCCAGATGGCATGGCCGTTGGTTAAGATACCACCTGCCATGCCGCTGGTCGTGGGTTCGATTCCAATCCAGGACAAACATTTGTGTGCATGAACATGTCTGTTTGTCCTGAGTCTATAAGTATGTATTTACAAAAAAAAAAAGTAGTGTATGTAGTTTATCAGTTATCTGGTTTCCATAGTACAAGCTCTGCTTAGTTTGGGATCAGATGACCGTGTGTGAACAATGTCTTAGGGTACTTTAGTTTCCAAATGAGTTCTGTATTATCTGAGAGACTATTTTCCACCGCGGGCCGGAGGTCTCATTCAAACAGACTTGCGAAATCGCAAAACTTGAGAATATTTTTTAAACAAAAATCTTATTTAATGTTAATTTAAATTACTAACACTATTAACCTTAATTGTAATTTTTAATGTTAACACTATAAGCTCTTACTACTCCTGGACAACAAAAATGTATAAATCATGTAATTTTTAGTATTTGTTTCTGTATAAGTGATTTTGTAATCTTTAGAAATAAATGAATTCAAAACGTAAATAATCTGATTCTGTCTGTAATTTTTTATATTTATTTTTAAAAATTAACCCAACTTGCGTTTTATTTATTTTACCTTCATTTAGATTCAATAAGCGTATCGGCATCGGTATCAGTATCGTCAATATTTTTAAAAGAGTATCAGTATTGTATCAAGGCATATTGACGCATCCCTACTCTAAGATACAAAGTAAAAATTACATTACTATGTGAGTTACATATTATGCAAGTTCATTTTACAGTATGTTACAAAATATACATATAAATACACACAACACACATACATGTTTTAATAATTAAATTTATTATCAACAAATTTTCAAAGCAAAGAATGCTATTAAATATAAAAAAAACCAATAAGTAAATCTTATCAGCAGAACACAACAAAACCTTATCAGGAATCTATTTTTTATTGTTATTTGACCATACAGGTATGGTTGTAACCAACATTAATTTTATAAATGGAAAACTGAGTCTCTATATGTATTTGCTTGGTATGTATTTACAAGTAAACTGCAGAACAGATGATAGAATAGTTGATTTTGAGCAAAGGGTAGTTTGTTAGGCTGTTTGTACATGCTAAGGAAAGTCACCGAGCCTATGCAAGAATTTGTGTTGTTTTTACACACTGTACACAAACTGTGTACACTGCCACAGTGCTAAACAAGAAATAATCTTGTCTGGGCTAGACACAATGCACTCTGTGTTGCTGCGGTATAGGGAGGGACAGCTTAGGTAGGTAAACAATCAAAAATTATTAACAGATTTTACTAGTGCACTCTACATACGACTGCCCAAAAGCAATCTTATCATTTACACATTAATATTTGTCTTGTCTGCAGTATACACAACAAGTTGTTGTGCCTAGGTTCAATAAAATTCTTAACATGTACATGATGAATTGGTCCATGGGCGCGTGGACATGTACAAGCGGCCTTACTAGGCAGATTATTTAATGAAATAATTTTTTATCCTATAAAATAAAGAACTAAAAAAATAGATTGACTACAAGGCAAACAAAAACTGCAAGAAAATAAAGATAAACATGATTTCGTTTGAATAGAATTTTTTCAACAATGTACAGCAACAATGGGATATCAAAACATATGAGTCTGGGTGTAATTATCTATATAAGTATGTATTTACAAAAAAAAAGTAGTGTATCTAGTATATCAGTTATCTGGTTTCCATAGTACAAGCTCTGCTTAGTTTGGAAACAGATGACCGTGTGAAAAATAATGTCTCAGGATAATATTATTATTATTATATACAAACCACACAGTCTGTCCAGTAAATATGGAATATTGGCTTCTTCAATAAGTTCAGCTCAGGCTGCACCCTGTCTTTATTATACTTGGTGAATGAAGCCTCCAAATATACAGACTTGGTGGCCCTTCCATATGACCGTCTCCATTCACATGAGTCCTGCGGTATGGCGGCCACTAGAGGCGCCTCTAGGGTGCAAAACAGATTCCAGTCTCCCGCGCCTAATATCAATAAAAATTAATTTGTTTATCTACATAAAAATAATCAAAGATTTGCATAAACATAAGGAGTAGAAACTTACATGTAACAATTGGCTTGTGTGTCATGCCTTCACGGTCGCCTGTTAAACTATCGACACCCTTCATTTTTCATCTGCTTTTCATCATCAGCACAATTCGTCGATTTTGCGGGCATGACACAAATAACACTCCGATTAATAGTCCAAACGGAATCCACCCACTTTATTCGCGAATATTAATTTACAACGAAGATATGGATACAGCAATTCTGTCAAAACTGCTAATTAATTACGGTGGATATTTTCATTAACTCTCATTATTTTTAATTCGTTTTGACTTTTTTGAAGAAATTAAAATCGAGAATTTGTCAAAACTCGCTGTCATCACCCAACTCGACAGATATTTGCGTTTCGTTTCATGATGTTATTGTTGTCATGTAAATGTTTTTTTCGATTGGTATTTTTGTTTAAAAAATAATATTTAGCTTATCTATTGATATAATTAACTCAACCAGTTTGTTCCTTAGACAAGATCGTAGATTTGTAGAGTATCATTTACAGCCATTCAGCAAGGATTAAAAGGTTTGGATCCCGATTTCAGTGTCACCGAGTCGGTGAATGGTAGATCTTTGGTAGAACCTTAGAATAATAAAAGATGAAAACACAACGCCCTACACTGAATTTATTGAAGTATAATGTGCCGAAGTGCCTTGAACACAAGTCCACCACGCAGTGAAAGTGAAACTCGATGGAATATTTGACTTATCGTACTTTTTGATACAATACAAATGTGTAGAGTTTTACTTTCTAGAGCACGCTGAACGCATATTTAAGACTTTAACCAACCAGTCGTGAAAATATGACCTTGACCTTCACCCCAAGGTAATCGGTGACAGTTTTCTTCCAAATTATTTCATTATTTTAGCTGAAGCAAAAAGCCTCGGTACTACAAAAATGATTTAATGAGGCTCAAACGGGCTCAAATGACTGTTTGCACGCACAACATTCTTCACCTCTATTGTGCCCAGAGTTTCTAGATACAATGTAATTACAGTTGATTTACTGTATTTTCATGGTGTTTTGTATTGAATTTTGTACAATTTCATACGAACTGTAATTTTGGCATCAGAGATTTCTTACAAATACTGCACATTTCGGAAATTTTTGGTGATTTTGTATGAGGACACTGTAATTTTCAAGATACGCTACTGTATTTTACGTTTTTGCATCTGGTAGCACTGATTAAGCCCAAAGAGTATAATAAAATCGTGCCTCTATCTTACAGACTAGGTTCTCTTCTCTATCAGTCTATGGACCGCCAAAATGTCGCATTCTGTTTTGGTATCGTCTCACAATAAAAGAAATTAATTTCGCTAATTTACTCATTACTTTAGTGATTAAAAGCAGTGATTAAATGCTTTGATTTATAAATATTTAAAGCAAATCTGGTGCATCAGTCAGGTAATTTCATAACTCCTAAATATCCTAGAACAGATCATTTCGTTATGTGAATAATTCCTTGTTCAGTTTTATTATGACTTATTTTTGTGAATTTCTGATTTAAATTATGTTCCTTCCTAGTCTTGGACGGCATAAATTAAAGTTTAACAAATATGTTACACAATATTGACGTTCTCTATTATTTAGCTTTTGTACTTAAGTATTCTGATTTGAAATTAATTACCTATGTGCTGATCACTTTGTCTAAGTATTGCAGCATTCTATTTAATTTTAGCGGACAAAATAAATACAACTCCATTTTTCCAACTTCAATTTCGCCGATATGGTCGTTCTGTTAACAATTTAACTTCAAATTGCTGTATTTGTAACCTACAACTCTGTAAATTGTATCCTCAGTCATGAATACCACGGCGCCAACGTCGGCGGATGCATGCCTGAGCATCGTGCACTCGCTGATGTGCCACAGGCAAGGAGGAGAGAGCGAGGGCTTCTCTAAGCGTGCCATTGAGTCTCTTGTGAAGAAACTGAAAGAGAAGCGAGATGAGTTAGACTCTCTTATAACGGCAATAACTACTAATGGAGCACACCCAAGTAAATGTGTAACAATACAAAGGACTCTTGATGGCAGATTACAGGTATTTTTTCAACTAAACATTGATATAATATAATTAACTCCATACACTTGGGCTCTCTCCTTTTTAAATACTTGTACATATTATTATTAAGTCTTAGTTTTTAAACATGTTATCAAGCATTTCAAAAAATGCATATTAGTAATAAATTCACTCCACACATTCATTAGCCTGATATTTTATATATAACAACAAATTAAATTTTGAAAAATGTTTTGGTTTTTTACTTTTTAAGTTTAGAGACCTTGTGTCTTTAACATCTTCAACAGGGGCATAGCTACTGCCGTATTAGCCGTATCTATGATACGGCCCCCCCCCTACGCAACATGTGTTAGCAAAAATTCTCAAAATATCTAAAAAATCAAATTCTTATTGATAATTTCGAGCTGAAAATATGAAAGAAACAGCTTAACCCATCCCAGTCAGGATGCTCCAACTTTAGAGCTCACTTTGTTTGCTCTTGTATTTTATTAGTAGCATCACAATGACAACTTAACCTAGTAAGTATCCAAGTCAGAGTGCTCCAATTTTCTAGCTTACCTTGCTTGCAAATTGAATTGTCTTAGCAAAATTACAATGGAAATTAACCTGGCATGTCAGTATGCTATTTTCTCGGTTGGGTAAAAAGGGCCCCCCCACAAAGGGACACTTTTTGATACAGGGCCTCTTTACGACTAGCTATGCCACTGATCTTCAATATACTTTTGAGAGGTAATGTTTTATTGTTGCACTGTTAATGCAAATTTATCTTTGTATCCAAGAAATCAGTAAGAGAGAGAGATCAAATCCTTGATCAGTAAGTGGCTAAAATAATGAGGCATTGACTCTATCAAACAATTGCCTACTAGAAGCCGTTTGAATGTAAGTGCTCAACAGTTTCCATGATTATATTTATTGTGATTTTGAGGATATTTTCCTTATGAATACTGGCACTGGTTCAGACAACATTTGTCAGCTTAATAAATTGAGCCTCCACAACACTGGTGTTCATTCAGTGGCTTGGGCAGTTAACCCTGTTACTGCTGCATATTTTTTTTTTACCCTTTGCTTTAGAATAATTTATTAAACACAACTGATGAAATGTGGATGTACTATTGGTACACTCCTGCGTAACCCTTCACACAAGGAAACAAGGTGTAATGTTATGTTATGTTAACACTCGACACATCTTATCCAAGAGTTTAGCTATAATGTGTTGCTGGTCTGTGCCAGATTTTCATACCAGACTGTAGGTCTTGTCTGTATGAGTGAACTATGAATCACTCTTAATTATTATTCTGGGGTGTGCCAGAATGATTCTAAGAATGACTGGCCCACCTGACTTCCCCTTTCTACACTTTTGATCTGCACGCATAGCACGACCGCCATAGAAACGAGTTTCGTCGACTGAAGAATAGACAAAATGACAGATTCTAGAAATATTTCTATGCATTCTACGCGTCTAAGCATGGCAATGTGTCATTTTGTCTATCCTTCCGTCGACCAAACGTCGTCATGCTACGTGTGCTGTGTTATGAATATATCCATGAAATAATTTCTCCTAGTGCTCAGTTTTAATTTAGGTGACAACAAGTTCTGAATGGGCATGACATTTTAAGGTTAATGAGACTTATCGGATCATTAATGGTTGCCTTAAACTGACCCCAGTACGAATGCTATATCCACTGACTGGCATTGCGCCTCTAGAAATTCGTAGGACCATAGCCAGCCGCATGTAGAGGGCAAAGCTACAAGCTAAATAACACCACCCATTGCACAACTACATCTCGGTGCCACAGAGACTTAAAAGCTGTAAAAAGACTACGATCCCAAGTCAGCCATAGCAAAGAGAATCTCTACAAATGGGGATTTATGGACGACTCGGACCTCAAGTATAATTGCGGCGTCACTCCGCAGACGAAGGCCCACTTCCATCTTGCGCCGCATGCCCTGTCACCAGACCACCACCTCTTAAAGCAGTATTATTTTAATCTTATTTGAGTGTGCGAAAGAGATGGAGCTAGACGTCCTGTATAGCTCCAACTCTTTCGCGCACTAAAGTAACATTAAAATAATACTGCTTTATGAGGTGGTGGTTGGCCCACCACCAACTCGTGGTGGTTTCGTTTAGGATCTTATGACTGCGTCAGCAAACGGAGTTCGCGTTGCTGAATTTTAGGCTAAACACAATACAGGGTGTAAGGGACAGCCCTTCACTCTGAGGGTGCATTCAGCTCCTTATTTTGAATAATATTCCACCGGAAAATTTCTCAGGAAAATTTTAATTTTTATATCGTTTTCGTCAGTACTTCCTTCTATTCCTTTATTTCAATGTAAAATAACATTCTCTGTACGCAGCAACCCATTTATGTAAATAAAACAGCTAAAATAAAAAATTTGCAATAGATGTTGAAATACTCGAACCACGCGTGAAATCAGCTGTTCACTTTCTGCCTAGCTACAGAGTTCATCGAACTCACCGCATACCTATTACCTACCTACCCCTCCGAACCAGTAACAGATGCTCTGATTTGTGCACAAAAACACAAACAAATCAGGTTTATTGGATTCCCATAACATTTCACACATCTTAGTATGATATACTGAATTCATTCTATCAGTCTGCGGAGGGCTGTCCCTTACACCCTGTATTGTGTTTAGCATATTTTTTTAAAATAAGAAACAAAATTTATATACAGGGTGTATTTAAATTTTGTTTCTTATTTAAAAAAAATATAAGAGGAAGGACATTGACAGTCACGAATTCAAGGTCGCTCAGCGCGCTGTGAAGCGAATGGCCCGCTCGGAGTTTCTCTAAAGGATAAGATCAGAAATTATGTTATCCGGAAATAAAACAGTCTGCAGAGTAAGCACGCTGAAGTGGCAGTGGGCTGGCCATGTTTATCGAAAGACCGATGGCCGGTGGAGCAGACGACTCCTGGAGTGGAGACCGCGTATCGGCAAGCGTAGTGTGAGACGCCCCCCAGCTAGATGGACCGACGACCTAAAAAAGGTGGCTAGTACAGACTGGATGCGGATGGTGTTGTGGCGCAGCTTCGGAGAGGACCTTGTTCAGCTGTAGACATGGGCCTCTCCAGTATACAAACATATTATTATTGGTTGTAAAACAACTAATGTCACATGTAGTCTTACAGCGGTGCTTTAAATCTTAGCTGAAAAATCAATCAAGACACTTAAAACTCACACTTATACTTTCTACGTAGTTGGGTTGAGTAGGAGCTCGTGGCTAAGTAATAACAGCCGCAAGGGTCGATCCATCATGGGCACGCCACAATTGCGGCGATAAGTCCCCTCTTTGAGGAGTGGTTAGAGAGGCGCCACGGCGTCCTCACCTTCCGCCTGACGCAGGTCCTCACCGGACACGGTTGTTTCGGGAGGTTCCTGTTTCGCATAAGGCGGGAGGAAACGCCCGGGTGTCACCATTGTGTGGATCGCCCAGAGGACACGGTGGAGCATACAGTGGAGGTCTGCCCGGCTTGGGCAGAGCACCGCCGTGTTCTCACGGAGGCGATCGGCGGCGGCGATCTCTCGCGTCCGAGCCTGGTCCAGGCCATGGTGCGGAGCGAGAGTGCATGGGAGGCCGTCACCTCCTTCTGCGAAGCGGTAATGCTCGCAAAGGAGGAGGCGGAACGCGTGAGGGAGAGGCAACCTCACGCCCTCAGTCGCCGCAGGAGACGCCCTGGGCGGCGGGAATCGATAGCCGATTCCCGGCCACCGTAGGCGCGGGCTTGCGGACGGTGAGTAGTGGGTAGCTCGCCGTCCGGTGAGGACCAGGCCCGGGTCGACGGCGCGTTGTGTTCCACGCGCGCCTCAAAGAGATGTCAGCAAGAGATGGGGTCCAATAGGGCCGATGCCGCTGGGGTCGCGGGTTGTTTGAAAAAGATACCGTGGCCCTGGCATAGGCAACTGAAGGAACACGGGTGGGTTTTAGTCAGTAAAAGTCTGACACGCCCTTCCGCTCCACCCAGTGCGGGAGATGTTATTTGATGATTTCCCATCCACAAAAAAAAAAAAAAAGGGTCGATCCATCAGGTTAAGCTACGCTTGCCGCGGTTGGTCTGTGGATGGGTGACCATCTTTTCATACCGAGACTCCTCCGTGCCTCGGAAAGCACGTTAAGCCGTTGGTCCCGGCTGTCATTCGTGGATCTTTGACAGTCGTTACGGGTCGTCAGAAGCCCGAAAGCCTGACAACCAGTCTTACCAAGGAGTATCGTATTACCCAGTAACTGGGTTGTGGAGGTCAGATAGGCAGTCGCTCCATGTAAAATACTGGTATTCAGCTGCATCCGGTTAGACTGGAAGCCGACCCCAACTTAATTGGGAAAAGGCTAGGCAGATTGAAATGTAGTTGGGTTGAGATTGATTGCATTTCCTTGAATCATTAACACAAATACTCGTAGACAGGTCATGAAAACAAATCAATCCTTATTTTCAGCTCGGCTTGGCCCCAGCTTAACTAGTAAACTATTGACAGACCAGATGGCGTGGTTGGTTAAGATACCACCTGCCTTGCCGCAGGTCGTGGGTTCGATTCCCATGCAGGACAAACATTTGTGTGCATGAACATGTCTGTTTGTCCGGAGTCTGGGTGTAATTATCTATATAAGTATATATTTACAAAAAAAAAAGTAGTATATGTAGTATATCAGTTATCTGGTTTCCATAGTACAAGCTCTGCTTAGTTTGGGATCAGATGACCGTGTGTGAAAATGTCCCAGGATATTATTTATTATTTATTTATTGTTTCAGGTGGCCGGTCGAAAAGGTTTCCCGCACGTTATCTATGCGCGTATATGGCGGTGGCCAGACCTACATAAAAATGAATTAAAACACGTCAAGTTTTGCCAGTTTGCTTTCGACCTAAAATGTGACTCGGTCTGTGTGAACCCCTACCATTATGAGAGGGTCGTCTCCCCAGGAATCGGTCAGTATTAGTGATAATGCTTCTATAAGTTACGTCTATTGTGTGTAGAACTGGTTTTAGACTAGGCTAGACAATCGTCTGTCTAGACAGACCCCTACTACAGTTAAAGTTGCTTATTTTTTCGAATCTTAATGTTATTTGACCCTGAAGTTTGCTTTAAACTTTAATAGTTCATATCAGTTGCTTCAAGACTTCGTTCCTTAAAAGTCGTTTTCGCTTGTCAGTAATACAGTGTATGTGTGTTTATGTGTTCCAATGAAGAAAACATTTTCAGATTTATCAGGTCTCACCCTGCAATCGGGCCCCAGCAGGTTAGTAAAGGACGAATACACGGCTGGCCTGAGTGGAAACGGCATGGACATGGACACTGGAGAGATGGTCACCATCCAGCACCATGCGACCAGTCCGAGGCATCACCATACGCCGATTCCGCACCATCATCAGCAGTTCCAGACGACGAATATTATCATTAATCAAGGACAAAGTAAGTGGACTTAACTTGAAGTTTGTCTGTTGTGAAGTTGAAGAAGAAAACACATTTGTATGGCATAGCCTGGAAGGAACAAAACCAATTATTACTATTATTATTTACTAGGCGAGAAAGCATTGAAGTAAGATTTTTATTATATTCATCCAGTCTATCCCATACAAACTGTTAATTCCATAAGTATATGTGTAACTTTTATTTTCGCTGCATGCTAAATATTATTTTGCGTTATGTGGTTATTAGCGCCTGAAGGCGTTCCGAACATGTTTTCGCCGACGCACGCGCCGCGCACGCCGCTCCGGGCACCCGCGCCGCCGCACGTGCCGCCACATGCGCCGCCACACGCGCCACTTGCGCCCTCCATGGGCCACGTGGCCCCCGCGCCGCAGATGTGTGGCCCACACCCGGGCCCCATGGCGGGGCCACAAATGGTTGGGGCCCAGTCCCCGCTAGGAGGAGGAATGGGCCAAGGACAGATGTCTTCACCTCGCCTGGCAGCAGCTCCTACAATGTCGCCCGCAACGCCTCAGATGCCTTCGATGAATAGGCCGATGTCGCTACCCAGCCCTCAACAGATGGCCATGGCTCAACAACGCGCGGTGGCTCCGAAACTCGAGCCCCCGGATACGATGGACGCTCGCGCTATGTGGCTGCCTAAACGAATGAACCATTGTAAGCTTTATTCTTTTGATTTGCACTGTATTTTTCATTTTGATTCAATTTCTTTTCTAATTGAGTGGTAATTATTGTTTTTGGACGAAATAATGGCCTAATACACAAACGCGACTGAATTTTAAGTCTCATTTTGTCTCTGTCACTTTAATGAGTATTGAAGCATCAGAGAGACTCGTTAAAGTTAAGTGTTGTTTGGGGTAAGTTTATGAAGGCTCTTTAAAATATATTATTTATGACTATTTAATTACCGCTGCGTGTATTCTAGCTGCCATGCCAGTCACTATGTCGCCGGGCGCCACCACTCCTCTCATTGATGGCTCAACCACCACCTTCTTCACTTCGGATCAAACGTCCAATGATTCTCCTCAGCTCACGCAAACTTTGTCTAGTAAGTTTACTTACATTTTTTATTAATAAAATTTTCCGGTAATGTTTTGGAGTTGTTTGGTTAGAATTCAAACTATGATAAATGTAACAGCAATTTAAAACTGATTGGGGCTATTTACAATAATTTTCTAACTTCTTTAACTTCTAAGGGAACTCACTCCTAATGTTCTGCATATCAGATACTGCTCCCAGTGCGTCGGTCGATTTCTTTTCACACACATTACTTACATTATTTTCTCACTGGTCTGTGTTAAATATTGCCGACAATGGATGATCGCCGTGGTTTACTTGAAATGGTGCTTATAAACAAATGAGCCACGATACTTTGTATAGAACGATCATCGTTCTCTCGACTCAGTGGAATCTGAGCCTTATGGTTCATAAACTCCTCTCATACGGCCAAGTAAACAAAATTAACCGTGTCTTTTAGATACCCACGCAGCCGGCACGGTATCCCCCGGTTCTGGCGAAGGTTCCCAACAGAACGGATTCACGACTGACGGCAGTCCTGCGCCTCAACCTAGCCCCTTGCCACATCGCACGCAACATCAGCAGCAACAAGGTACAATGTTTTAATTAATAAGGGTATATTTGATTATGAAGAACAGGTCAGCTTTTTTTTTTTTGCAGCAGTTAAAAGTTTCACGTTTTCTTAAGAATTCTTACACGGAGTTTAAACTTTTACACTCGTATTTATAAACAAGCAATTACTTGCTGCTAAGGAATTTCTTAGCGAAGTCATTAGAATTCTTCATTATAAAATATTATTCTATAGTCGAGTAATATTACGTTACTTACTTGAGTAAATGCTTGAGTAAGAATCAACGTTCCATTTCAAAATCAAAAAGTGAAACGCAAAATGGTCGAGTTCTCAATTCTTAAGTAAAGAAAATGGTGACTTTTACTTGGCTAAGAATTCTAACTTTTAATAGTAATAAACTTCAAGCAAATACTAATCTATAGAATAAAAATCGTTACTTGAGTAATTACTTTTACTAAAGTAATCACTTGTACAGTCTGTTGTCAACATTATCTAACCCACCCTAAAAACAAACGAATTTGGACCCTCTGCATGTAACATTAAGGTTTATTCAAGTTATATGAGCTTATCAGACAAGTGCTCGAGGATTTGATGAACAAATACAATAATAATACAGACACGCAAATCTGATCTTTAAAACGTTAGCATTAGGTTATATTTTATAACTATTTGTTATAATATGATAAGTGTAATAGCTTATTTTAATGATTGAGTTCAAGTAATTCTGGTCTCGTGGTCTGTGTATAAGACTGAGAAAAACAAGTTTCGAGATCAAATCCTGCGACAAAGATATTGTTTTGCTTTCAATATAGAATTTATATTCCAAACCTATTCCTTGTATTATTGTAAAGAACTACAGACTATACATAAACTTTTTAAAATGGTAATATTTTCACATAACTTGTAATAAGTGGGTAGTTGAAAAATAAATATTCGTATTCATTATAAAGCTGGTATTCAAATGCTACTATGGAGTGATTATTTAAAATACAAAATAATTTGCACGAGGAGAAGATGGCTGCTCGTGCTGTGCAAGAATAAACTTTATGATAGTATACTATATGGTTCAAATTTTAAACGGGCAGTTTGTATAGAAATAAAACTAAAAAATTGCAAGTTTAAAATGTCTATTATTTCATTAAAACACTTAAGTAAGATAAAGTAAGTAAATGCTCATATATTTCCAAATTAATATACTTTTTATATTAGTATGCCATATAAACATTAAAAAAGGCATGCTTATGCTTAAAAGTTTGTTATCGAGAAAATGAATTCATCTGTGAAAATGCTTTACAAATTTATAGCTGCCTATATGTAGTGAATAAACATGTTATGTAAATAGAAAAAAATCTATTTATAACAATAACATCACCACATAATCTGCAACATTTTAATGGTTTAACAATCAATCCATTGAGCATTTACTTACATGGTGTGTTTCAATATACCTACTAGATGAACTAGTAGCGGAGTAGCGCACCGTCCCCTGCTATAACTTGTTGTAAGCGGCTACGCATACCGCACACCATGTTCCAACACAAATCTTTGCCTCTCATGTGCTCCCAAGTCGATGTCACGACCTCAGCCAAGTTGTGTTTGTTTCGCACTTCCGATGTGTCCCAATTTAAAACCATTTGACCCCATAGATTTTCTATAGGGTTCAAATCAGGACTTTTAGATGGCCAATTAATAACTGTCATACCTTCTTGAGCAGCTAATCATTCCCGCACAATGCCTGCACGGTGGATGGAGCAGTTATCGTGCATGAAATAAATATGTGACGTTGGATAGGCAATTCGCACAGTCGGCAGCATGACGTCACGCAGAATCTCCAAATACAAACTGCTATTAAACCTACCACCAACTTCCACCAATTCACCAGGTCCCATGGACGACATCCAGCCCCAGTAGCCCAGGGTTATTCTACCGCTGGTTCTACAAGGTAGCAAGCACTTCTCGTTGTAACGTTCTCCTTTCCTCCGCCATAAGATTTTACGTCCATCTTTGTTCGATTTAAATGATTTTTCATCAGTGAAGATCACAACATTTTCTTCCCAATTAAAATTTAAATATTCCTTGGCAAAACGGACCCTTTCAGCACGATGAGCAGATGTCAATGCAATTTTCTGTGCCGGTTTATAATTCTTTATCCCAGCAGCGTGTAAATGCCTCCTCACTGTTTCCACTGAAATATTGTGGTTTATTGCGGTTGCACGAATGGGCAAAAATGGATTTTCAACGTGGCTTGAAACAATAGCCCGGTGGCGTTCGAATTCGGGACTATACTTAATGGCTTTTGCTCCTGGACGAATCCGCTGAATATTTCCATTGTCTCCATAACGTCTTAGCCATAGCCTGACCGTATTTCTCTAAAACAAAAATAAACATTTTTGGAACCGTGTATGTAACTTCTAAGGAGTGAATGTAATGGTAAAATAGCCAACTACGCGCTCATTAATCACAATCAATAAAATAAAATAGGTATAAATTACACTTACTGCTATATTAAGTCGGCGACCAATCTCTCTAATTCCAACATTCTGCTCATGTAAAAATATTATTTTATGTTTGGTATAGTCGTCAAGTTGCGACATGATGCTTTATTACAGCAAATTGCTTAAAAATACTTAACGAGTTAAACGATTTACAAATGTGTGTGCGCAGTCACTGCTATTAGGCGTAGTGTAACTTTTGTTACTCGTACTTAGATGAATTTATGATCTACCTCACGAAGTAAATATGTTTTACTTCGTATTCAACCATTCTTGGTAAATATAAATTCTGTGAACTTAAAGTTTTTTAAATTACCCATCCGTTTACAAGATAAGTTATTAGGCGAAAATCATATTGGTCGTTCTTTAATATTGTAGAAATGAAAACAAATTAAAAAAGAAACTGATGTATAGGTGGACTGTGTTTTCGAACCCACATGCTGTTCGTCGTCAATCCAGCATCAAACCGCTAAGCCACAAGAACTTGTTGGGAATACGCGAAATTAAAGATTGGGTTGTAATTATGTAGTGTGACTTAAAAGCTTTTCAACTTTAATGTTAACGAGATAATGATTAAAATAGCTTAACAAAAACATATATAATGCCGGTGGCTCCGACTATGTTGGGTGGGTTTACCTTAACGTTACGTGTTAAAGATCAAATTTGCGTGTCTGTGTTATTATTGTATTTTTGTTCATCGAGTCCTCGAGCACTTGTCTGATAAGCTCATATAAATTAAATAAACCTTAATGTTACAGGCAGAGGGTCCAAAGTCGTTTGATTTTAGGGTGGGTTAGATAATGTTGACAACAGACTGTACTTGTTTATAAATACGGGTGGTAACAACTATTGATTCGTCAAAATTATCTATTTAAGCGAATTCCTTCCTTATGTTCGGTTTTCGAGCTCCTCAGACCCCTCTTCCTCCTCCTCCTCCTCGTTACTAATTAACTCGACTTTTAAGCTAAATTCTTCCCTAACGAAGTGTTCAGAAACACATAGAATGGATATGCTCCGTTTAAAAACCTCAGAAACATCAGTAAATTTAGGACTGGAATTTAACTTTTTTAGCGGACAAAGGGCGGCAGCCATTTGTTCCCATCCCATAGCTTGTTCTCTCTCTCTCTCTCTCTCTCTCTCCCTATCTCTCTCTCTCTCTCTCACTCGTAGTGGAAAAGAACATATTTCATCTTAATAAGCAAGGTTTCTGTAAAAAAACAAAGAGAAAATTTTACTTTCTCTTCAGTTGGTCGCCATCAGTCAGATCATTTCGACGACTAACCGCATGAAGAAACCGATATTTTCGCATGGCTGGATAGCAGTAACATAAGTAATTATTCTCTTCTCTAGGCACTTGGACGGGCAACAACACACTGACATACACACAGAGCCTGGCGCCTCCCCCCGCCGCTCCGCCTGTACCTCTGGACGCCCCTCCACATCACCATTACTGTAAGTTGAACATACATAACTTGTCACACTAAACTGACGAAATTAAGCCTTGTGGACACCACACTCTCACTAGCAACAAAAATGAAATTAGAATCTTAGGTAATTTTCTTATTCTGGAACTAAAAACTTAACGTAATCTATATGTCGCAGCCAACAAGCTTAATTATTAGCCGTTTAGTTAAGGCGCCCCCGAAGCATGCGTAGTTCATACAAACGAAATACCAAAATAATTTGTAAATCAAACATATTCTAAAGATAGTGTGTATTTAATCCGATTGGATTACAGAATATCTAGGTTCCCAAACATATATTTTGAAAGGACACTGATTTGAAGACGAGATATGAGGAATTTAAAATTTCTATACAAAACTTATTTTTCTCATATTTGGAGAGGGATTTGCAGAGGGAGCGCAGGGCGCTGTCTGTGCGCTGTAACATGCTGGCCCGCAGGTTTGCACGGTGTACCGAGGAAGTCAAAGTGACATTATTTAAGGCCTTCTGTCAATCTTTTTACACCTGCAGCCTGTGGACTAAGTACACGCAGCGTACATACAGTGCTCTGCGAGTACAGTATAATGACGCGTTCAGGGTGCTGTTTGGGCTGCCGCGCCACTGCAGCGCTTTAGCTATGTTTGCGATGAAAAGCGTGGATGGTTTTCAGGCCATTATGCGGAAGCGTAGTGCGTCTCTTATGAAGCGCATGCGGGCCAGCTCGAACAGCCTTCTGAGCGTGTTTGTGGGCCGCTGGGACTCGCTGATGTGGCGGCACTGGATGCGACTACACACTGTGGGTGGTCGCGTCCAGGGCTTGGCTTAAACTGGCACTCCTGGGCGGTGCCACTTTGTGATTTTTATTTTTTATCTCTTTCTGTGGTTTTTTGTATGTACTAACAATAGCTATGTAAGTTTTTGTTTTGTGTTACTAACATTGTATGGACTACGTCTGAAATAAATGTCTTATTATTATTATAAAATATTTGAGGCATCCAGTATTTCATGTTTAAATCAATGTTCTTATTTAATATATATTTGGGAACCTAGATATTCTGTAATCCAATCGGAATAAATATACACTACCTTAAGAATATGTTTGATTTACAAATTGTTTTGGTATTTCGTTTGTACTAACGAAGCATGCTTCGTGGGCCTAGCATTTCAACTAAACGGCGCCGTTCAGCTGGCGGCCTGAATGATATTCAATTATAGGGTAGATTGGAACTGTGACCACACGCGAGCCAACTTAGTCGCAGTAACTAAGCCAAGGCACCCTGACCAAATGGGTTAGGTTAGAACTGTGATAAGAGTTTCGAGAAAGCGCGGTGAAAATAACCAAAATTAGAACAGTGTGATATGGAACCCCAAAAATGGACATCATCTGCAGTGTGGCAACGCAACACCGCTTACTTCGACGTCGCAGCGCCTCGCTGTTCCTTCGATAGTACAAAAAACAGCACGACGTCGCAACGCACTGGGTGCCATGTAAATGACGCAGCGTGCAACGCACCGCAACGCATCATTATTATATCGCGATATTGCGTATCAAGAAGAAAATAAGGAAGGGTATCATGTTTCAGATAACGGCAACCCCGGCGGCCTTCTCTCTAGTCAGCCGGCGCCCGAGTACTGGTGCTCGGTTGCTTACTTCGAGCTGGACACGCAGGTCGGAGAGACCTTCAAGGTGCCCTCCAGTCGACCCAACGTTACCGTGAGTATGATATCTACTAGTTTAGATTATTTTTTTCTATAGTCTATAAAGGTTCAAATTAAATTAGCTAGCGAAACTCGTCGTCAACCGCCGGTAGGGTACGAGCGGCTCGTGGCCGTACGCCGGTAGTTGCCGTCCGCCGGTGCACGACATTATGAATTTTTTGTTGGTTTTCATTAGGGCGGGGTATTCTCGTAGTCACTTAAAATATCACTTTAAAAATCAGTTATCCTTTTTTTGTGTAAACTTCACAGGCGTGGTGGGTATCGATATATCAACATCATAAAACAGGTTTTATCAACTTACACGTCAAGTAACAACACTACCAGCTGTCAATCATCTTTCAAATCTTTTTTATTTTTATTTTGTATTTTTATTTTGTATTTTTATTTTATTTTTTTTTTTTTTTATTTATTTTATTTTTTTTTTTGAAAGACTTGTTTGAATATCAATACCCATCACGTCTGCGGAGTTTCGCTAGCTAATTAAATTTGACCCTGTATACCCTGTGTACCCTGTAGAAGTGACTGTTCACTTCAGCCAATCACTTATGCACACCCATATCTTATTATAACAAAATGACGTCCGCCATCTTGGATTTCAAAAAGGATGGCTTTTTCCTAATAAGCACCCCAATTATACTCAAAATTGACACCCATATCAAATTATAAAAAAATGACGTCCGCCATCTTGGATTTCTAAAAGGATGGCTTTTTCGTAACAAGCACCCCAATTAGACTCAAAGTTGACACCCATATCATACTATAAAAAATTAGGTCTACCATCTCGAAATTCACCCTTAGTAAATAATAAAAAAGTCCACCATCTTGACACGGAACATACAAACAAACACTTTCACATTTATAATATTAGTAGGATTTCCAAACAGATGGAAGCCGTGTGCGATAACCTATTAACATTTTTTTTTACCGTGCGCCGGTCGACCATTTTATTAGCGTTATCAACGTGGCACGACATTACAAATAAAATTATTTATGTACTCTACAATAACAAAACAGATTTATTTACCTTACTTCTGTGCGTGGAAGCTGATGAAACCGCAGATCTTTATTTATGTAAGATGAAGACTTGCAATCACTCACAGCACACTTTGCATGCACCATTTTAAATAAAAAATAAACACTTGTCGGCCCTGAATGACGTATCCCGAACTACTAACATCGTTTTGTTCGCAGTTCGGGATCGGCTTACCCGCGTCTCGCCCCTCACACCCCGCACGATTGCCCTGTCTAGACGTCTTCGTTGGACGACTGTATGATTTTTAGACTGTGCTTGTACTGAATAAAACTCACCCGTGTCCCCACCCCAACCCGCAACCCTGGCAGGACACAACCTGGTGCTGACTTGCAAATTGCAAAAAACCGTAAGAAAATTAGAATTCCGCGCGCTTTCGCCATAATGATAAACCATTTCTATTTTTAGGTGGATGGGTATGTGGATCCTTCAGGTGGCAACAGATTCTGTTTGGGAGCTCTCAGTAACGTTCACAGGACAGAGCAGAGTGAACGCGCGAGGTAACTTAAACCATTATCAAAATAATTATAATAATACCAGCGTATAACTGTCCCATTTCACGGCAAAGGCCTCTTCTCGTACGGAAAAGGAATGAGCATTGATCACTACGCTTGCTCAAGACTTATTGGCGATTTCAGAATTATGAATAATAATAATAATAAGGTTAGTTAGTTAGTTACTTAGCACACGAGGTTGTTGACATATGGAATGTGAGCTCGGCTGTCATTGTGCCGATTGTCGTAACGGCCAATGGCCTGATGGCCGAAAGCCTCGACCACCATCTCTCAAGGCTCTCGTTAGGCGGTTGGATCAAAGGCCAGATTCAGAAGGCAGTACTCCTTGATACGGCCCGCATCGTGAGGAGGTTCCTATCTCTGCAGCCCTAACCACCGGTGCCTTGGACCCTGCTCCCGACACCGGCGGACTACTGTTTTATATATTTTTAAATGTTTTTTTTTTTAATATTTTTTAAGAAATATTTAAAAATGTATTTTATAAGAAAAGAAAATATGAATAAACGAAATAATAATAATATTCCGGGACAATTCACACACAGTCATCTGATCCCAAACTAAGCAGAGCTTGTACTATGGAAACCAGATAACTGATATACTACATACACTACTCTTTTTTTTTTTGTAAATACATACTTATATAGATAATTACACCCAGACTCAGGACAAACAGACATGTTCATGCACACAAATGTTTGTCCTGGATGGGAATCGAACCCACGACCTGCGGCATGGCAGGTGGTATCTTAACCAACCACGCCAGCTGGCCTGTCAATGAATGAAATGCACCGACCCCAGCGTGGTTTGACCAGACTCGATTACTCGAATGAACCCAAAGATTCACATTAGCCCCTGGAGCCTCATGTTTCATGGAGCTACAGAGATATTAATCAAGGAGTAGACCGGGGCGCGCGATAAAACTAGGAAAGGCGTGTCCTTATGATAAGGAAGGATTATTAGAGACTTACCGGATATGAATCCTAAATTACTTATAAGATCTTAAAAGAAACTTGTTCATGTTTTGTATATTGGGGTAACTGGCGTGAAACTTTTTACGCAGAAATCATATTATACAGGAAAAGTTTTTAAGCAGTGCGCAAATTTTCACAGGGTGTTCTACCCATGAATATAAACAACTTTTACTATGGGACCAACTCTGAAATCACGAAAAAAAAAATCTGCTGTTTCTTACAAAAGTTCAATACCTACTCAATCAAAATGTATGAAACAGCTATTTTTTTTTCGTGATTTCAGCGTTTGTCCTATAGTAAAAGATGTTCATATTCATGGGTAGGACACCCTGTGAAAATTGCGCACTGCTTTAAAACTTTTCCTGTATACTCAAGCTCGGCTCATAATTTGTGCAACGCAGTTTTTCTATTGTCTATACTGCCGTCATTAGGAAAAAAGACGTATCTGACATTTTTTCGAAATAGAGTTATTTACATATTCGGAATCAGCAAAAAAAGACTCATCTACCAGTATTTTTAAATTGGTGTAAAAACTAATAATTCTTACTATTAAAAGACGCATCTGCCTTTTTATCTACATAATACAAACTAAATAAGCACAATTTCAAAGATAAATTAACTAATTGGTTAAAGTTGTTAACTTATGATGAGTCTGAGAAACTTATTGAAATAGTAAAATAAAACTTATTCTTAGATTTTTTTATAATAATTTAACACAAAACATACACATTATTTTGTAAAGACGCTAATTAACTATGTAAAAATTGTTATGTATAAAACAATAGCACAAAATAAGGCGGTGATATACAACATCTAAAACGGCTGACCACCGACTACCCAAGATACGAGCAAGTCTCAGTTTGGGAGTCGTTTGTCTTAAATTAAAATGACTCACATTGATGTACATTCACCTCACTAAAAAAGATGAAATATATTGTTTCTTGTAACGTTTTTGTACTTTTTGAAGAATAAATTATTATTATTATTATCTTATAGTTTAAACAGGACAAAATATTTTATTTCTCCATTTCAAAATTTCTGTACATACTTCCTTGTTCCTTACGGCGGCAGTATATTAGTCTATATGGCCGCATTTTTTGTCATCTCTAAAGATCCATTCCATAATATGTCATCTAAAAAGATGCCTCTCCATTCCAGACTACACATCGGCAAAGGCGTGCAACTAGACCTACGCGGTGAAGGCGACGTCTGGCTACGTTGTCTCTCGGATCACTCCGTGTTCGTACAGTCGTACTACCTGGACCGAGAGGCAGGACGAGCGCCCGGCGACGCCGTGCATAAGATATACCCCTCCGCTTGCATCAAGGTAACGTTATAATATACATAATTAGCTACCGTTATATAAGGGGCGTTTATTAATTACGTGAGGCGATTTTTGTGAGATGTCGTGAGATTTGGCTCGATCCCCTCCGCCTAATCTCACGAGAGATGTTTCAAAATGTGCTTTTTTTACTGTAAATTAATCTGTGCTTGATTGCGTTGGATTTCTATAAATAAACATAATTTGCTTAATTATTTTTTTGTAATGCCGAACTGCATATATTTTATTATAATTACCCAGTTTTTCGCATTTTTATAGTTTATTGCAAAAAAAAAAATTACGTGATATTTGCCGAGATCCCCTCCCCCACGTGATGTTGTGTGAGATTCGGATCGAGGTTTCTGTCATGGTTTTAGAAAAAAAAAGTCGGGATGTGTCGTGGTGCACCCGAACGAAGTTCCTTTGGATGTATATTATGTAATAATACAAAGCCATCTAGTATGGTCTCAAGTTTCAAGTGTCAAAAGTTGTATTAAAAAACATGGGGGTCAACAGGGCATAACGTATTTTCGTGACGTCACATTTTCTTCCTGTTTACTCCTACCACAAGCCGCGTTAACACATTCACTGCTACAAAAAACCCACAAAAAACCCACAGGTGCGGCGCGCCGCATTCGAAGGAAGTACATAAATTGTATGGACACGCATATGCGACGGTAGCACTTGGTGAACGTTCGAAAATCGCACATACGTGTCGGCCGCACAGAACGTGTTAAAGAACTTCGAAAACAAAAAGTTTCGAGAGAAAACACATTGGAACTTCTAACACCGTTCTGTTGTATGTTCAGCTGTCTGTTATATACCTCTATTCTCCTGTTAGGCAGCCGTTTTCATATTGTACCTACTTACTTGAAATCCTTAGGTATTCGACCTCCGCCAGTGTCATCGCCAGATGCAGAGCCAGGCGGCCACCGCGCAGGCCGCGGCCGCAGCCCAGGCCGCCGCCGTGGCCGGACATATACAGCCGCAGCATCCTACTATGAATAAGTGTACGTTGTGCATATGTCGCACATGGATTGTAGAATCCACTGTTTTACAAAACCGCTAGTGATTTTACAAAACAGCTCCGTTATGTAACCCAACTGAACGACGTTTAGCGGTTTTATATAATTACTGAACTTTAACACGCAGGATTGTATGAACGTTTCACGTTTATCAATGCAGCGGGTCAACGATTAGAGGTTATGTAAAACAGCGTGAACAGAAACGTCAGATTGTAGTTCTAAATTTTGACGTTAGTAGCTCTGTGTGTCACGAAAACAATAATGGCGTCCATAACAAAAATAAATAAAATGAGTAATATGAGTGAAAATGATCCTAACTCGAGTGAAAACAGTGATTGGACAATTTTAATATGAAGTTTTTAGAGTTTTGTGAAAGTCAGTCCTAAAAATACTAAACTGCGACCAACTTGGAAGTAGCGCTCTCTCGGCTCGCGCGTGATTGGTCACAGTTCTATCCTAACCTAAACCGATCAAAAACTCAGGGTGCCCTAGCTTAGTTATTGCGACCGATTTGGCATTAGAAGCCACACCAAACGCTTTTAGTAAACCATTCTCAATACGTCTAAACGTGGGTATCAGTATTCTAAAACGTAACGCAATGACAATCCAGTTGAACTTTGTTCAGCTGTTTTACAGAACGGCGCTGGTATGTGAGACAACTAGTGGTTTCGTAAAACAGCGGATTCTCTACAATCCATCTGCGACACATATATGCGCTGGAGTTTTTGATCGCTTTGAACATAGGCGAACTTTGTGATTGGAATGAGAAAGACACTTCTTCGTGTCGATGGCGCGACACTTCATTAAATTTTGTTGCCACAAAACTTCGTCATTTTTACGTCGGAAAGGAACTGTTCTTGGGTCTTGATTGAGCCGTACTATTAAGGGTTCACACTGGCCCAAGTCAAAACTTTCATTCAGTGCTGAGTTCAGAACGGTCAAGAATGTTGGCGCCGTCTGTAGTGTAGTATAGTGACCCCGCATCCTATTTAAAAGTGATCGTCATATGTCAATTTTTGTTTGAAAAACCGGAAAGCGCACAATGCCGGCGCGACCACGCGTTCAGGCTCGTTGTTCGCTTTTAATAGGACGCGGCCGTAGGAAGTAGTTTTGCATTATCCCACAAAACCTCCAAATACATTAAATCATTATCAGTTACAGACCAATATAGCATTGCATTTATCGAGTTATTTTGCGCTTTTTGACCTACTACTGTGCTATTTCGACAACATGAGCTGAGCCAACTCAGGCTGTGCACTTTTGCTATACGTGAAAACTATTCTAGCGTCCACGAAAACAAAATCAACCTTATGTATTTGAAATAAAGTCGTAAATAAAATAAAAACGGCGAGAGCATCAATGCATCATGCAAATAAAAGTTTCGGGAACATCTAGAAAGTACCCGAACCATGATAACCGTGTCCAGTCCATGTGTGTCTGAAGTATCTAAATGGCGCAGGTTTATCGGCAGCGGCGGGGATCGGGGTCGATGACCTGAGGCGGCTCTGCATCGTGCGACTGTCCTTTGTCAAAGGATGGGGACCCGACTATCCTAGGACTTCGATTAAAGAGACGCCTTGCTGGGTTGAGGTGCATCTGCATAGGTGAGGAGTTTTTTTTTTATGTTTATTTACTTGTAGTATAAAAACCTCTGTATGCGAAGACGCCTTTGCCCTACAGTGGGACAGTTGTAGGCTGGTATTATTATTATGTAACGTTTGCCTGCGGCTTCGCCCGCATTGATATCGGATCTACCGGGATTAAAACTACCCTATGTCTTAATCCAGGTAAACAATGTATTCAGTCCGTAATACATTGTTTTCATATAACTATTGGTTTACGCGGTGCACGCCAGTAAAGTTCCCAGTCAGCATGATTTTTTCCGAGATCTTCAACAATCATCGTCATATTTCAGCCAATTACAAAATCTTAGTGAAATATACACCGAAACCTTCCTCATGAATCTCTCCGTCCATTTGGGAAACCGTATGAAAATCCGTTTGGTTTTGAGTTTATCGCGTTCAGGCAGACAGACGCGTCGGGGGGACTTTGTTTTATAATCTGGTTTAATATACTAATGTGGCTTTGAGGAGCGCAGGGCAGAAGATTTTCAGATGATAGTGAATAATAAACTTTGTTACGGATGTCTTTAAGTGCTGACGAATTCGGAGCGCAATGTAAGCCCTCCGAGAATTTGATGTCTGCGAATAGCCCTACCTCTGACCTGAAAATTAAGTGTATTTTTCAATGGCATCAGAAAATCTTTGGCTCTGTGATCCTTTCAGTCTGCACTTGAGTCTGAAACACAGTAGAATCTTCCGAGTAAACATGGACTAGTTAAATGATCAGCAAGCAATACATTACAAACATTTGCAATGCTTATTATATGTCGGCTGGAGAAAATGTATTTGCCCCGTCTTGTGACAATAACTTGAGGGGCCTGTGGCTAAGTAATAACAGCCGCATGGGTTGAGTAATCAGGTTAAGCTAAGCTGGCCATGGTTGGTTCCTGGATGGGTGACCAGCTTTACATACCAAGACCCCTCCGACTTGACAGAACGTTAAGTCGTTGGTCCCGGCTGTTTTTCGTGGATCTTTGACAGTCGTTACGGGTCGTCAGAAGCCCGAAAGTCTGACAACCAGTCTTACCAAGGGGTATCGTATTACCCAGTAACTGGGTTGTGGAGGTCAGATAGGCAGTCGCTCCATGTAAAATACTGGTATTCAGCTGCATCCGGTTAGACTTGAAGCCGACCCCAACATAGTTGGGAAAAGGCTAGGCAGTTGATTGTGACAATAACTTGTCACAAGACGGGGCAATTGCCTTTTCTCCTAGCTAGGCTAGGCTAGATTTTGAATTGGTCTATTCTAAATACTAGATAATTTTCTGTACAATCTTCTGTTAAAGAACATCGAACCCTGTTGGCATGCATAGACCGTCCGACATTTTGAAAAAGAAAGAAAAAGAAAAAACAGGTTTAGCGGCCAGCGATGAAACACGATTGTGCCAATCGACATAGTAAGTGATTAGATAACAAACAAAAATCATTCAGTGATGAATCTCGTGTGAAGTGATATACTTTCTCAGATATTTGTGTTCAAAACGTGGAAAATAACGCATTATTTTTTATGCGTAATTTTCCACGTTTTGAACACAAATATCTGAGAAAGTATATCACTTACGAGATTCGTCACTAAATATTTTTTATTTGCAATCACTTGCTTTATCCATTGACACTTGTTTCTTCACTGGCCGTCAGTGGCGGACGGTAGGTAGTGTAGGTATTCCAGGTCCCATATAAAAATGTTCGAACCTCTTTCCAAATTATCCTCAGAGCCCTGCAGCTTCTCGACGAGGTTCTGCACACGATGCCAATCGACGGTCCTCGGAGCACCATCGAGTAGGAGTTGATTGGCTTCTTTTGAGGCCTTCGAGCGACCGCGCGAGTCGTATCCCTAGCGACCCCCACACTAGTGCGAGAAATGGACGACCTAGTCGATAGAGTGGCGATAAATAGTGACGTGATTGTATCGAGTGAAAAGTTCGGGAGTGAGTGTGTGTCATACTACTTGTGTGTCACTGCAGCGGCGAAGATGATGGAGATATATCGTTGTTGGAACTTTAACCCTAAATGTTTTATAACTTTATGTTGTTCTAGCATAAGTAGTATGCCATACTTTTCATTCTAAAAGAGTAAGATGCCAATATGAATAGCATTTATTTAAGCCATTATTTTTAATCAAAAATTGTGATCACAAAATTACGTATTTGGCCTACGTCTTCCAAATTTATTTGTTGTTCGTCTTCCGGCACTAAAATTGTTTAATTAATTTGGTTTGGTAAAGAAATTGTTGGTTTTAGAAACATGTTTGCACCAGTCGTGGATGTGCATCGCTCGTTAAAATGGGGTGAACTTATAATTTATGTCTTGTATCACTAAAATGTAAGTAGTTGCAGTAAATAAGTTATATATTATAGATATGTATGTAGCAGTATTGAGATGGAACAAACTAAAGAACATTTAAGGGATCTCAGTAAAATATTTTTCACAAATCCTAAATGAAGTTATAACTACGTAAGGTATTAGTATTTATAAAAGAATATGAACGACGAAAACAAATATTTGTCATTGCTCAACAGAAATGAAATGAGTTCGTGATTATTTGTATAAAACAAACGAATTTTTGTAACAGCTATACCAAATTAAGGCATTTTTTTAAAAATAATAAATCCTAGTGTAGATGATATAAAACAAGACATAAATATGGTTCAACTTGAAAGAAGCCAAATGGGAATTAGCTTTCGATAGAGACAAGCTATCGCGTTGTTATAAGGTAGATTTTAGAGTAACTTATGATATTTGTAACGGTTTAGGCGTGCTGAGGGAAAGGCTGTATTTTTGTTAGCGTGAAGTGTGCCTCATTAGGGGAATTGCATGGACAGTTTAATAAAAGTGTTCATACACTATACATGCTTACATTTTAAGTGTGTATAGTGTGTGAGGTTCCTATTTCGTTATTTATTTAGTTCTAAAATTACAAAAGTTCATGCAATTTCGCTAAGTCTTTAGATGATCTGTGATGTGCTAACAAAACGTGTATAGTATGCGTGCGCGCACTCGAAGTCGGCTTATGTCAAGTTCTAACGAAAAAGTGTGACTTTATTATTTTCGGTGAATGTCTACACTAGATGTAAGGTAAGAATAAAATGACATATTTTGTGTACGAAAAAACGTAAGTGGTTATAGATAATAAGATTAGCAATGGTGTTTTTAAAAAGTATAAATATGAGATTTTTTGTCGTTTGCTTAAGATTTGCTTTAATTATTATTACTTGGCAGAATTATCTTGTGTTGAATGATTTTATACAGTTACTGTTAGTGTTTTCGATTTTTTTTTATACCATAATTATTTTTTTACTAAGACGAATGCGATCGAAATTTTCGATGATAAACTAATGTAGTGTTTATTATTTTAACTCTTAACAGAGAGAATATTATGCTTGCAGTTTTCTTTTTTTTTTTACATACAATAATCAGTTTTTATAAATGTTCAATTTTACGTTGATAACGTGTGATCATCACAGAATATTATATTATTTTTTGTTATTGCTTATAACGGTTTAGTTTATGCGTCGGAATTTTACAATTTACAATTATAAATATTGTTACCAATGTCTTTGTAAAGATTCGGATTATGCAAGTTTTGTAAATAGTACAATTTATTGAGAATATTTTTTACTATAACGTGAAGCGTGGTCGCGCTCCCAAATTACAAAGCAAAGAAATCGCGAGATGGAACTTAGTATTAACTATATTCATAAAAATTTTCTCTTAAAAGCTTCTCACAAAAATCGTGTATCAAAAATACCTCTTTATAGTGATGAAAAGGATTCAAAGGGTTTTAGATGATATTATATGTGGTAAGTTTTTTAAATGATGTTGAAGTTTTGAAATAATAAAGATATTTGTCAAATTCTACATAGGACAGTTATCGAGAGCCGTAATGTTTGACCTCTCGCGTACAATTATTATATTGTGAACCATTGACTAAACAGTTATTGGAGATATACCGAAGTTATCCAAAGTTTGAAGACTAATGTTTGTTGTTCGTATGGACATTAATAAACTATGGCTTTTGTAAATAATTGCGTCGTATTCTTGTTTAAAACAAGTTGATTGAACGTTGTTTCGGCGACATCGTTGTGGTCCTATATCCCGTTGGAATGATTTTGAGTAACTACAAGCGATTTTAGAAGTTATTGTGATTAGCATAAGGTCTGCAAAGTTAGAACAAGATTGTTAGCATCTTAGGTAATACTAAGCGTTAGTATTGATTGAAAGGCGAATTTTCTGCTTGCCTGTATAAAAGTTTCTTAATTAGAAGTGATATTTTTATTGGACTATTGATTTTGAAAATCGGACATATTTTTTTTTTGTAGCTACCGTGTTTGTGTAAGAGCGTATTACGTGTTCCGAATTCAATAAAAAGTAAATACAGAATGGTTTTATGAAAAGGCAAGTTGAAACGCTGCATGCACTGATAATGACATTTAATATTAACAAATTAATAGTTTATTCAGTTTGACGACTAAATAGGGTAAAAATCTTGTCATAATTGTTGTAAAACAATGTCCTCGCAATTTCCCATAAGAATTTTGTGAATTCTAGTAATATTAAGAAACTGCCATGTATTTTTGACATTACACTGTTGTTTTTCATTTATAGCTGGTGTTTGTTGAACAAAGAGGGATGTAGAATGCACACCGTGTAACATAGCCTTAAGCGCATAGTTAAGAGTGAAACTATGAAAGAAATGAATATAAAGGTTATTCCTCTAATAATCGTTTTATTTTACTGAAGTACCAGATGCTGTACATTGTATAGCACAACTCGTAATTTCTTTACCACCCACGAAACTTGCAAGGTCTGTGTGACAGTTTCAGAAAGTTTCAACCTTAACCCTTCGAATGCCGGAACGCAGGTCTGCGCACCATTTTTTTATGCGAGTGCGCCAGGGTGTAGGTGTTTTTTCGAGTACAGCTAAAATCGCGCAGACCTGCGTTCCCGGCATATGAAAGGTTAAGGCAGTTGTCCCACCCAGCGAGGAAGTGACTAACTATCGGCTATTTTCTCGCTCAAGAAACGTACAATAGATATACATTTCCGTGTAAACAAAAGAGATGCACATATTAATCGTTGATCGCTGACTGTACACGCCGCGCGCAAGTACTCGTTTGTCGCAGCGACAAGAGCTATCACAGAGAGTACTCGCTCAGCGACGCTCACTTGGCGGGCAGAGCACTCGCTGAGAGACTCACGCTTGGTACATATGCATACCAGCGAGTAATCATCTGTCGCCGTTGTTCACTCGCTGCTCGTTGCTCGCCAACTCGTTTCTAGTTGCTAGCTCTACTCGCTTCTCGCTCATCGTTGGCGGTGGGACAAGTCCCTAAGGGTGGGAATACACGTGCCTGTAGCTTATACAAAACTATACAAGTAGCTTTGAGACCATTGTGATATTCACCAATCAAAAGTTGTTATGGCACACGGCATGCGAGCTACTAGTATACTTCGTGCAAGGTACAGGCTAGTGTATTCTCGCTCTTAGGCGCGATTCCACCAAAATTGTGTTCAGCCCATTTGTACAAAAGCATTTTGTGCAGAACTCCAACAGTGCACGTACTGAGCTGCAGATCCATTAGAATCTGTTTCTACCGGCAAAGTTGTACGTAACTTTTGTAAGCGTACAGTGCAGGACACTTGTAAATGTTTACTTGAGTGAGACCACCGAGATAAACACTGTGTAATCGCGCCTTAAGGGCCGGTTTTTTGATCTGTAGTTAACCAATGGTTAAACATAGTAACTAATGGTTGAATTTTGGCTACATGTGTTTGCCAAAATGCCATTAGTTATTATGTTTAACCATTGGTTGAGTTAACTACGAATAAAAAACCGGCCCTTAGTGAAGTTTATTTACTGGGAATTGTTTTCAAAAGTGTTATAGCATTTACGAGGTCAAATTATTGAATATAATTCTACTGATCACCCTCTTGACAGAGAAAGACGCCGGAAGTTAAATTAAAATTTAGCTTGTTTTACCAGAAAACGACCAAAGGAAGGTCAACTATTTATTTTTATTTATTTATCTTATTAATTAACACATACATTTGTTTTAACAGGTAATACCGAAGCTAACAAAAGTAGTAATGATTGCTAATTGGCCAGTACCAAGTGGCGGGTCTAGTCTATCTACCAAGTTACACAGCGGACAACATACTAAGTGTCACCCTCTGGAATTCCGCCAAAGAGCAAGAAAATATGTCCAAACGCCGAGAGACACTTAAGGATTCTCACTGCACGAATCTACTAATTAATTAATTTATATATACAAGAAGTAACATGAATCGTAGAAAATATTACTAGTTCTTCGAACAGTAGACCACACGAGCACAAACTTTTTTGCAACAATTAAGTTATTTAAAACGGGATATTTACCATGTTTTCTTTTTTCATCAGATTTTCACAAAATTTTTATGAGACCAACTTAACCTAAGTTACTACCTTTCAAATAGAAAAGAACCCACTTTACCTCCAATGATGAAACCTGATCGCTGATCGGGTCGTTGGCGCACTCTGCAAGTGAGAAAGCAAAATTTGCATCTCTCTTTGCAAGCAATTCACGTCTGATCGCCGGCTCCACGCAACCACCTACTGTACCTCATTGTGACTCCTTGATGCCGGAGATCGCAGTTCACATTAAAGAGGTCTGAAGAGTATTGTGCAGTCTAGACCTGAACAAGGCCAGCGGACTTGACGGCATTCCAGCGAGAGCGTTGAGGTAGTGTGCGCCTGAACTGTCTCCTGTGTTGACACGTTTGTTCCGCCTTCCTTTTGAAAAAAGGACGGTGCCGAAGTTCTGGAAGCTTGCAAATGCCAAAAAGGGGCGACCGTGCAGACCCTGCCCATTACCGTCCGATCGCAATTACCTCCATTCTGTGCCAGCTTATGGATAAGGTACTGCACAATAAGTTGTTGACCTACCTTGAAGACAACGATCTCCTCAATGGCTTTCGCCGGGGACGGTCATCTGGCGATCTTGTGTATGTCACGCACTGCTGTGGCGAAGCCATTGAGAAACACGGCCAAGCACTTGCTGTATCGCTTGACATCTCTACGGCCTTTGACTGGCACGTTGCTCTGCTCAGCAAGCTTCCTGCTTATGGCATCGCAGCTGATTTTTGTAGCTGGATATCAGATTTCCTTAGTGAACGGCAGATCAGAGTAGTCGTTGACGGCTGCTCCTTTGACCTTATGGCTATTGATGCCGGAGTTCCTCAGGGGTCTTTTCTCTCTGCAACTCTTTTCCTGCTGCACATCAATGACCTGCTTCAGCCTGGTGTTGTTGGGTACGCAGATGACAGTACAGTTTCAGAGAGATACTTGTCCAGCGCAAAAACCAGCGGGGCCGAAGTTCGTTCCTTGAGAGAGGTCATGGTAGAGCGGACAGATTTGACCTTGAGTCTTTACTCTCAGTGGGGTGATCATAATCTGGTCTCTTTTAACGTCACCAAAACACAGGCGTGTCTATTTACCGCTAAAAGGAGTCGTCTTGCCCAAACTTCTACTTTTCGGGGTACATCTGTTCCTGTAACTGATCAGATTGAGCTGCTAGGCATGGAGTTGACATCTGATCTCAACTTCGGCGCCACCATCGAGTACAAAGCCCAAACAGCGGCCAAGAAACTGGGCATCCTAAATAGGGTGAAGCGATACTTTACGCCTGGATAGCTTTTAACCCTTTACAAAGCGCAAGACCGATCCTGCATGGAGTATGGCAGCCGCCTTTGGGATGGATCAGCTAAGTACCAACAAGCCGCACTTGACTCGGTGGAATGCAGGGCTAAGAGGATCATTGGTGACATAAAACTGGTGTATGCCAAGCTTCACAGCTTAGCTCATTGCCGCAAGGTTATCTGCTTGTCGGTCTGCTACAGATTGAACTTCGGTGAGTGTGCCCAAGAACTCCACGACCTGATTCCACCGGCCCCCTTCTACCATCGGACGTCTAGACGCACTGCCAGTTACCATCCCTACCTAGTTCCTATTTCACCGTATTTTAGAATGCGCACAGCAAAAGAGCACTCACTTCCTGCGCCTGTGTTTCCGAGCGCATACAATCCTAATCTCTTCAAAGTGAGAGTGAACAGGCTTCTTCTGGGTAAGCTCACTCCATCGTCGACTTTGTCTCTGTCACCTCTGACCTAGACTAAGTCAAGAGCAAACCTATCTCAAATAAAAAAGAAGAGACACTTAACTCGCTCGGTCAATTATTATTATTTCATTTTGCAAACCTTATAATTATGTTGTTCTTTTTTTATTTATAAATGGCATCTCGTAGGTCAACCTAGGAGGTTGTCGGGTGCTCAATCAGTCTTGCCTGTGTCGACGAACGAATTTCTTTAAACAAGGACATTATCTTTTTGTAAATATTCTCAAATGTTTTACACTCACAATAAATAATGAATAGGTACTAAGATAATTTGAACTGTGATTATACATAGCGAAATCTGTGTTTCAAACATTATTGTCCTTCCAAATAAAAGTCCTAAGGCACAAGAGGTAGCGACAAACAAAACAAGACATCAGTAAGTAACACGGTATTTCAAACAACGTGATTGATTAATGTAAACGTCATCGCAGTATCGAAGGTTCATCAGCACTTATATTCTCTACCACAAGTATAAGTCGCACTTTTAATAATAAACCGAAATAATGAAAAACACGAGTTTTTGACATTTAATCAAAAAACGAACTAAGTCCGCGTAAAGAGAGGTACAGTCTAACGGGCGCTTGATTCGGACAACTACAAGCGAAATAGAGCCGTCTCTTTTAAAAATTTCGGATGCGTCGTATTTCCAAAAACAATCGTAATTTTGTAATTATGCCACTTTATTATTAAAGGTGCGAAGTAGTCTGTCTATTGTATATTTCTTAGATGTGTTGGTCAACAAGGAGCGATGTGAGGGTTATCCGTACGAATTTATATGAATTTGCCCACACTTTGAGCTGGAAAGCGTCCGGGAGGATTTTTCGAAACCATGAAACCATAAGGAAAATATCCATGGCGCACAGACACATTCATTCTTTATTTAAAAAAAATAATCCTCAGCGTTTGTTTGAAAAGTAATCAGCCTGAAAGCCAAAACCACTGACTAGCTGACTTAGTATCGGTATTTCCGTCGATTTGGGGAGGTACTCGTATGTTCATTAGGTGTACGTAGGTACCTACGGCGGCAATTTTCTGTTAATTCCAGACGTAGCTACGCTCTTGCTTGTCCGCTACTACTTCCAGCTCCCTTCGGAAAGCGATACCTTTTATACGTTGTGACTCGCGACCGCGATAGGGGAGAACGAGGAGAGTTGTAACAAAATCCATTTCTATAACGGTACAGCTGTACCAACTCTCCTATTTTAATACTTTCTAAGGTTTCGAAATGGCTTTTATTGTGGTTTTGCATGGGTTGCTGTTTTATTGTTTCAGAATGCTTAATAAATCGGGAGACAGACAGAGGCACGTCTTCGAAGGAAACACACAAATTGTCTTAATATCCTACCAAAGTGTGATTCAAGTTCTTAAAGAATTGAAATATTTTTTTCTTATTTTTGAAAGTTTATTCAAGTTGATTTTGATTACTGTTTTTTATTTACATTTTTTTATTATTTAAGTAAAGGATCTAGCCGGTTAAGCATATGAAAACTGCACTCGCGTCTGATGAAGGGTTCTTACCTTGTTTTTATTGTTTTTCATCTAAAATAGCCATACACTTAATCTCACACCCCTAACCCCTATAGTAAGGGAATAATAGGGGTAACAACCCTGAACGTAAAATTTTATTTTTCTAAGTACCTATTGAAGATATCTTCTTGAAATTGAAACTGTACATGACTATTAATAATGTAATTATAATATATATTTTTTTAAATTTTTGTAATATCAAAAGCTGTAAAAAACGAGAAGTATATTTTTTTGGGGTTGTTTTTTATACCAACCCCCAAAGTGACACCTAACAAAAAAATATATCTTATTTGTTGATTAGTTAGCTATTACATGTTAAAGTCACAAAAGGGTCGAATGGGTGGAACATAGCTTAAAAAAATAAAAATCAATTAAAGATATGTAGTTATATGAAATAGTGTATTATATAATTCAATCATACAAACTATAAACATAATTATGGATAACGTTATTATACTGAATATTCAGTCATCGTCACTGTTTTCTTCAACAGTAGTAGTTATACCACTCGCATCAAACATGGAGGTCAAAATTTCAGCTGGTTTTATAATTTTTGATTTGTAACGAGCATGCGATAAGTAGTAAATAACAGTCGCTACATGAGAGCAACAGCCCACTGTTCTGTTCCCATTTGCACAATCACAAACATATCTTCGAATTCCTTTATAGGTGTTCGAATTTGGCTCATACTCGATAAAGCAATTATATGTCTTCCTATTAATATGCCTTGATCGTACCCTTACTCTTATAATATTTTCGCGATCTTTTAAAAATTCAAGGTTTAATTCGTTGTCAGTTATTATTTCAGTAAGATAACATACTGTTTGCGATAAAAATAAGTGCCAGTAAATAATATTTTAAGGTCAGTTTCACTTAATTCTGGAAAATCCATTACACTACTTGAAGATAATTTTGTAAAAAGTTTTCTACTCCGATTCAAGTTTTCATTTTTAACCAATTCTTGCATTGTATTCTGCTGTTTTTGACGCTCCTTCATAAAAGCAATAATAATATCGGCAAGTTCGACATCACAGTTCAATCGTTTACCAAAAGTGTTATTCAAAAATCCAGCTATTCTGCACAACGATTTTGCAACAGGTAAAAGCTTGTTGTCCAAAACATTATGAAATAAATGATATTTTTTACCAATAGCGCCATGTACAACTTCAACAGCCCAACGTACTTTAGTTACAAATCGTGATGCATTTGCCTCTTCTACTGTTAATTGTGATCTTTTCCCATTCAAAGCTGGCATAAGTACATGGTACCCTTGCTCTTTTAAAAAATCGACCACGTCACGGAAACCCCGATCAACAATGCAGATGTCACCTGGTTGCAGAAGCGTTTTGAGTCCATTCGGCTCCTCTAATATACTTCTTAATATACATGCGTCGTTCATCGTTCCATTATAGGGACCTGCTATGTCAACTACATAGCCATTTGTTGTACATATAGTAAAGGGCTTACACAGTGGTGTTTTCTTCTGTCCACTGTAACATTTTCTTTGGTAAACATTGTTCCTGATTTTTTCATGCCTAATGTAAGTTCCGTCAAAAATTAAACCAAGAGAAGTTTCTCCAAATCCGAGTAGATGTTTTGCGAGATAAGATGTTTAATTATTAATAAGATCTTGTTGAGAATATTTCAATCCAAATATTTTCTGAATTATGTCGTTTGAATTACCAGTTCTGAATTTAACTTAAAACACTGCTAATGCTTGTATTACCGACCGTTCATCACTATCTCTCATGCTAGAAAGCATTCCCGCTAATCTAAATATTTCTTCTTCAGAAACACAAAATCCGCCAACTCTATTGTGTAGTGTCAAACCAGCATTATTAGCTAAAAGATTTAAAAATTGGGAGACTTCACCTTTTTCTAAGAAACTATGGTTAGAATAAACTCGTAATAGCTGTAAATCATCATCAAAGAACCGTTTTTTTTATCAAATGGTTTAGGCAACATCTGTTTCCTTTTGGAATAAAAATTCTTCGTTTAATAAATGCTTGCAGGCGAGCATCTAAAGGCACAATAGTAAGATTATTTTTAGATTCACATACTGTACAGTAAATATGTGTTGTCTTAACTCTTTTGATTTGAAACTCTACATATTCTTCTTGACGTGAACCACTGCGACAAAACACTTGAAAGTCCGGATCATCCAAATCACTGCCGTAACTCTCATTGTCACCACTATCACCACAGCCAGTAGACGTAGTCGGTTGTGCAACTCTATACGAGTATATTATCAGTCTACATTTACAACAAAACACGGATCCAATATGTAAAGTATTTTTACAATAAGGTTGATATCTATTTAAATCTTCATTTGTAATAATACGTTTTAACTTTTGACTGGCTTTTCTGATACTTATTTTACAATTAGCACATTTGTCATCTTTTTTACGTTCAATTGTTTTCTCCATTATTTCTGATCACAAATGTTACCGTGAAAAACTGAACCGCACTCAATACACAATTGATATTTGAAACTCTCGCAAAACACTTAATAAAACACAATTTTCTTTTGCCTAAATATACGTATACTTCACCTGCCAATTATGTTTTGACTCACTAGTCAACTTCTTTTAACTTGACAAAACTTGCATGAAAATGAACAAGTCACTACATGTTCATTGTAGCGCACTACGAGTATAACATTGTACCGAGTCTACAACACTATTGTTTATGGTTGATTTGAAAACATACATATTTTGTTGACATTTTCAAGTTATATGAACGTATTTATGACGAGATATAATATATAGACAGTGCACAGGTGTTTATATAGTTTTTGGTAAAAATTGATATATGTATAAAATATGCATGCACGTATCTGTAATTGATTTTTATTTTTTTTATGCTATGTTCCACCAATTCGGCCCTTTTGTGACTTTAACATGTAATAGCTAACTAATCAAAAAATAAGATATATATTTTTGTTAGGTGTCACTTTGGGGGTTGGTATAAAAAACCACCCCCAAAAAATATACTTCTCGTTTTTTACAGTTTCTGATATTACAAAAATTCTAAAAAAAATATATTATAATTAGTTTATTGGTAGTCATGTACAGTTTCAATTTCATGAAGATATCTTCAATAGGTACTGAGAAAAAAAAACTTTACGTTCAGGGTTGTTCCCCATATTATTCCCTTACTATAGGGGTTAGGGGTGTGAAATTAAGTGTGTGGCTATTTTAGATGAAAAACAATAAAAACAAGGTAAGAATCCTTCATCAGACGCGAGTGCAGTTTTCATATGCTTAACCGGCTAGATCCTTTAATTTATTTCCACCTCTCAAAAACTACCTGTGTCACAACTTACCTCCACCTCTGTCGGTACTCGGTACTAGGAGAGTTGTGACATAACAACTCATTTCAGTTTAGGTCCTTTTTATCTGATCTAGATAATTTGTACATACCTACTATTTTTTCTATCAAAATCCTACGGACTATAAGGATAGAACTAGGTATTTGTATCTAAAACGTGCATTAAGCTAAGACTGTTTTCGGCTGATATATGTTCTTTGGCATGACAATTGTTACAACCCTCCTAGATATTTCCACCAAGATGGCTGATAGGGCCGCATCTTAGCAGATTGGAATCAAACTTTAAGAGCGTTTGCGCTCTGCATTCGATTCGAATTCGAGGAATGACGGTCTGAACTCCGAAGTGCCCGTAGTACGTATTGTATCTGTATCAGGGGTTGCGCATTACATCCAAATTACATCCGACTGAATTTAAACCATTCCAATTCGGATGGAACTCGGGATCTTAAATTCGGATTCAGATCGGATGCAGTGCGGAAACGCTCTTAGGAAGAAGCCTAGACGACAGACTAGTCCTCTAACCGCTAAATTCTCCTCCCTCATCCCACACCTCATCGTTGGTCACTCCACTATAAATACTGCGCGACTCACTCCCGCTCATCGGCACCATTCCAATCGACCGCACACTCACTTTCCAACAACGAACACACAGCGACACGGAGTAATCTCGCAATAGTTATTAGCATTGATGCTGTATATTGTAGGAGACACTGTTTTTCGTGTATGTATGTGGAATAGTTTTACAGCGCTATTTTTGTGTGTGACCTGTGGCACTGGCCCTCAGATTTTTGACGCTTTCATTGCTATTCCTCATAGTTGTTTGGAGGAAGTAATTGGGGAATTACGGAATGTTAGCTTGGCGTCTGTTTCTCTTACTTTTGTTAACGCCATTGGTGCAGATTGATTTAAATTTAAGTCAAATGCCCTAGTCTTCACTAATATACCAATATTATAAAGAGGTGTATTTGTATATAGGGGGTAATCTTCGGCACTACTGATCCGATTCCGAAAACTCTTTCATTAATTGGCAGCTACAGTATTGCCGAGTGTCACAGGATATTAATTAAAGGTTTAGCCTAGCCCTCCCCCAGTCATGCATATATTTTATGTTAAATCAAGAAATTTCACGCGGACGAAGTCGCAGGCAGAAGCTAGTGTAGCTACAAGCTGCACCCTAATTGCGTAACACACTATCGATCGGAATGTGAATCATTTTGAAGCAAATTGCTAATCCATTGCTTCATATGTTCGAAAAATTTGTCTTCGCAACACTGTAAATAACGCAATGAATGTTGTTTAACTGTCAAAATGAAACCGATTTGTACCTTCCAATACTAGTTACTGTAGCAAAGCCATTGCTTAGAAATGTTACTCTTTGCTGGATTTATCTCCGAGTCCTCTAGCTATATTCCTCTGTCGCAGAAGAGGCCTGAGAGATAACCAATAGATATAAAATAGGTAAGTTTTTAGGGTAAAACAAAAGTGTATTTAACTACTAAGGTAACCTCTCGTTTCAAGGACAACTTTTTAATTCAACAAACCGTTAAAACATTTGTGAATACAGTAAGACAAGGTTTAAATATTTACAAGTGTAGTCTGCGGAATGGCGTGAGGCGGGAATATTCCGAAATATTAGTTTTATTTTTAGCGTACGAGGCCGGTCCTGTTTACGTTTTTCACTTTACGATCGAGTTATTTCACAGCTTCCCAAACGATTTCCATCGAGTTTTATTTTTTTAAAGAATTAAAATTCTACATTTTATTTGAGGTTTGTTGTCAATTGTTCCGAAAATAAATTGTTAAAAGGCACTTTATCGTATAAGGTTTATTTAATTGAATGTCGTCAGGGCGTGGTTATAATGATAAGCTTATGTAACCCTTCGTATATATCGGCGAGACACAATGGCTTTTTAATTGTATATTATGTAATTACTACAGGTAAGAAATCAAGTTTAATTGCTCTTGATCTACTTTAATTCTGTTAAGATTCGGTTCATTTTTATCAGCTGCCGCTTTCCGCTGCGACACGATTAAGGCAAACTGAAATCTTTAACGCACGAGTATTTGTATGGAATTTGTTTAAAATTCCATTCCTAAATTATTATTTAAATGTTTATGATCAGTCTAATATCTATAGAAATATTATACCTAAGTACATAATATGTCGACTGTTTGATTATATAGGAAAAACAGCAGAATCTATCAAAATCAAAAGTCATTTGTTCAAACTGGGCTGAGAATCAGCACTTTTCGAACGTCAAAATTACATAAGACAGTCCCCCGAAACGCCCGCCCTTCACCAATTCCTAATGCTTTAGCTGCGAAGAAGAGGCGCAACAAACTCCCCAGCAGCACAGCTGTCTGTTCAGTTAAAAAAAATGATTCTAAACAACAGTGCACAAAATTGTTTAGGTAAATTGCGCAATACAAAACATTGAATTAAATTTAATTATTTGCCATAAGTCAGCTAGCACACGCCAATATACAAAAAAAAAGATAACTATACTCAAGCAGTTCATAAAAAACCGGCCAAGAGCGTGTCGGGCCACGCTCAGTGTAGGGTTCCGTAGTTTCCCGTCCGTCACAATAAGTGTTCCCACTTCTGAGTTTAAAGGTGGGTATCCATTATGTTCGCGCTCCAGCAGCGCTCCGCGCTCCTGCAACTGCTCCCGGTAGTGGGTACGTGCGCGAACACGGAGCGTGTCTTTGAACTTTGAACTTTGAACTTTTTGTCTTTTTTTGTACAAAAACTGTTGTTTCCATCATATTCAAAATGATTTTCCTAGAAAGTCCTTATAAAGTTCTACTTTTCAGATTTTTTTCATATTTTCTAAACTTATGGTTCAAAAGTTAGAGGGGGGGGGGACACATTGTTTTACTTTTGGAGCAATTATTTCCGAAAAAAAAAATATTTTAGTAAACCCCTATTCATTTTTAAATACCTTTCCAACAATATATCACACGTTAGGGTTGAAATTAAAAAAAAAATCACTTCCCACTTTACATATAGCTATACCCTAATAAAACATTTTTTTTCCAATTTTTATTTTACCACTTTGTCGGCGTGATTGATATACATATTGGTACCAAATTTCAGCTTTCTAGTGCTAACAGTCACATCGATTAAGCGAGGACGGACAGACGGACGGACAGACAGACATGGCGAAACTATAAGGGTTCCTAGTTGACTACGGAACCCTAAAAATACAAAACTAAAAACGTAAAAGAACTTTTTACCTAAATAAAAGCCTCTAGGCATATAGGGCGTGTCCACTTACATCTATTTACATTAGCTACCTACATTGCAAGATCAGAAACATCAATAGCTATGTTATCCACCTACAGCTTTTTATGAAAATTAGTTTTCTCGAAGGTTGAAGTAACTACGCGTTTAAACGAAACCAGAATCATAGACTAGGATTTGTTTACAGCCTAATGAGCTGACCAGAATAATTAAGCAAAATAAAACTTGGCATAAGGCGGAGATACCGTAAGATAACGAAGACATTTGAGTTTTTTTAACACACAATTATTAAGATTTTATCAATCAAGGTCGTCAAAGAATTTCTGTTTCTATCTTCGCTCAATGCTTTATCTTGAGTGGTTATTATTTCTATTATTGACTTGAATATTTGTCCCATTTTAGAGCAAAAGCTTCCTCTCATACAGGTATGTAGAGAGATATTGATCTGATCGTCAACGCTTGCTCAAACACAGGTTTCCTTAGGCCTTAGACCATAAGTCTGTGGCGTTCAAGACATATAAAGAAAAAGTCGCACTGGACCATGAAAATTACGATATTTAAAAACACTTTCGGACTGGAAATATCACGAAAAACATTTTGATCTTGAAATGTTTTAGAATTCAACCTTCAGTTTCGTCTTGTTATTTTCGTTTATGTCATACCTCGTCCTTGCCACTTTAAACCTTGTGAACCACGAATAGATCGATCGATACAGGTTTGCGCATGATTCATCAGGTCACTTTACTTTGATATTGGCACACGGCATTTCCGATCCGTTTATACCGCAAATGAGTTTGTATTAATTGAAGGTTTTATTTGGTTTGCGCTTGAGTCACTTTTAAAATTTTTTGGAATGATAATTTTAGAGTGTCCTTAACATTTGGAAAAAAAACCTTTGTTTTTTTTTGTTTTCTTAAGAGTTGAAAGTTTATAAAACAGCAGGTGGAAGAGCCGCACAGTTATTCTCTTGTTCCTTGTTCCTTAAGCTCTTTAATGTAGGGTGTACATACAGGATGTCCGGTAAAGAATGGATAACTTTGAAATAGTATATAGCAAACCTTATGTCCGCTCTAAAAAAAATCCAAAAAAAAAAATATATTCCAAGTAGGACCTAAGAAAAGATTAAAAAAAAAATACTGTGCAATTTCTAGTCACACTATTTACTGCCTCTCTGTCGGCATAGTCAACAATATTACGACAACAAATAACCGTATAAATGTATTCATTCATTTGTGGTCGTGGTGAAGAAGAATGTAAAAAAGTTACATTATTAAAAAAAAATTATGTTCTTCCTGGGATATAGTTATCTATACAAGGAAAATCAACTGTTCAGTACATTTTGACGAATTATGCGAACATAAATGTACGTAATGTTTTTCGCGATTTCAGGTTTCGCCCCCTAATAAAAGTTGTTTCATAATGATGACACCTTGTATATATTTTTGTATTTTTTTTAGAACGGCCATACTACATCGCAGGATCAGAAACATCAATAGCTAGGTTATCCACTTACAGCATTTTATGAAAATTAGTTTTCCCGAAGGTTGAAGTAACTACGCGTTTAAACGAAACCAGAATCACAGACTAGGATTTGTTTACTTTTCATTTGCAAGGTCGTCAAAGAATTTCTGTTTCTACCTTCGCTCATTGCTTTATCTTGAGTGGTTAGTATTTCTATTATTGACCTGAATATTTGTCCCATTGTAGAGCAAAATCCTAACCTAGAGAGATATATCTCTCTAGGTTAATTATAGGGTCAATTATATGTAATTTCAAGGTTATCCATTCTTTACCGGACACTGTATAAGTATGATAGGGGATACCTTGCATTGAGATTATTACCTAACGGAAGACCCGCTAGAGTAATTGGTATAAGAACCGAAGCTGTGTTTCACTGTGTAGATAGGTATTATAGGTATACACCTCTGCTTAACCCTTTGGAGATTATAGGCGTGATCTTATGCAGTGTTTGCGAAATCTAAACCAATAAGGAGACTATTAATCCGCTTCTGACTGGGTACAACAAAGTTAAGCTCCTTATTTTGCCCTTCCGAGGATGAATGTGGATGGCTATACGAGTAGGTGAAGACCAGAGAAATAACTTCAATTTCGGAAGTCGGTGTCTTTGGTTTTTGTATTTTCGTTTTTTGCCACCGACTTCCGAAATTAAATTTATTTTTCACTTTGTAGTGTTTTGTTTTAGAAGTCGGTTTTATTTTTTGCTAAAAAGTTTTTAATTTTCACTTTTTAGTTGTGGAACCTACCCCACACAAATTCGAATACATAATTGAGCACAATAATTGTAGATATAGCCATGTAAATAACAGTGATAGGAAGTTATTAAAACACCATCACAACATCCATATAAAATAAGTGGGAAATATACGCATTATTGAAGCTAACTCAAAAACTCCTCGAGCAAAGTTAATAAAATTTATATGGGACCACATCAGAAGTATACCCTTTCAAACAAAAAAAAGAATTTTCCAAATCGGTCCATCCGTCTTTGAGTAATCGCGTAACAAACATACAAAAAAAAAAAAAACATACAGACGAATTGAGAACCTCCTCCTTTTGGAAGTCGGTTAATAATATGACTCGAAAGGAAGTAATTAAGGAAGAAAAATATATGTTGCGCTGACCCCAAATTAATTTGACTATGGGCAGGTGAATGATGATATGCCTTTCTGAATTGTAGGTGTAATTTAGAATTCTCAGGGAAGTCCAGCCAAGCACAAGGGAGGAGGCCTATACTCAGCTGGAGCAATGATGACGATGAGACAAACCTATTGAAGTCTTAGATAGTCTGTCTACATCAGTATTGGCTTGTAAAGATGTGCACTCCGCGCCATTCTCATGTACCTATCTACATACATGCATAAGTCTGATGCACGTGCGTAATGGTATTCAGTAAATTAGGTACTCATTACACATAACAAATGTCTGAACAACTAACCTTGGATGTTGCATAGTTTGCACACTACTCACAAATTAGATGTAATGTATCTTCCTCTCCACAATATTTCGTTATTGATACTTTATCTGCGATATTTGATTTGCTGCTACGTCAAGATTTTCGTGGGATTTCTAGACAACACAACATAATTTCAGCACATATGACGTATTCCCCGAAGTGACTGTTCTTCCATATTTCACCAGTTATGTGAAAGTTCCCTGAAAAAGGGAGCAGGCAGATAGGAGGTAAGTGCTTCCGACAACAAATTTATCGTTAAAATTGTGTGAGGTCATAAAAAGTGAGTAATCTCTAAATGATTTAGATTTTGGATAATCTAGCACAAGATTCGATTTCTGTGATTAGATCAATTTTGATTATAAAATTATTGAATCAGATTTAAGAAGAAAATACAAATATGTTTGCATGTTCTACTGAGGTTATTAAAGTTAATAAGAAAATATGGTCCTTGAAATTATCTCGTTCAATTAACGCCTACATTTCATCACAGAATCTTTATAAATACAACTCCTAACGATACTTTTAGAAATATGATTAATAAAAAGGTATGAGTAACTAGCCTAATTATAATCTGTGATTTGCAAAACATTGCTAAGTGCGCGGGATGAAGACTGAAGCTAGTCTACAGGCAAGCAACAGTGAAACTTTTCATGACTTTAGTGATGGGCAGAGGTTTCAGACAAACAGTCGACAAAGTTCGTATGAAGAAGATTCTACGTAAGTACATAAAGGAGAATTCTGTTTCTTAGGGACTCCTTGATAAATATAACAGAAACTTTACCCTAATTGCGTAACACACTTTAAATATCAATCTGAATGATTTTGAAGGATATTACTAATTCATTGCTTCTTAATTCCTACATGTGTTCGAAAAGTTTGCTCAACAACATATAAATGACGCAATTAATGTTGTTGAACTGTTAAAATGAAAGCCATTGCTTGTAATTGTATAACGCAGTTGCCCCGCTGGAGGGTTCAGCCTTTACTGAGTAGATTATATTTAGATCCGATTCATCCAATATTCTAGAATAGATTGATAAAATATAACACGAGGTGGATATTCCCTGTATATGTGTCAATCATTAAGTTGCCTGAAAGGTAAATACTGATGATCGAGTTGAACTGGATGTTCCTTAGTAAAACGAGTGTATTTAACTTCAAAAGAGAGTACAGACGCCAGCATATAAAGCTACTACAATCTGTCAAGTTTCTTTAATAGATTTTCAACTTTATCGCTAAAGTATTAAGTTCAAGGTTGATTGGGAAAATTTGACAGTTTCGGGTAGCTTGATATGCTGGCGTCTGTACATAATATGCCATCGCACCTGTATACCCGTAGAGTTAGGCAGGGCTGCACTTCAGAGATTTTTATTAAGACTCATTAGTTTTTAGCGGTAATACAAGTTCAAATATGAAACTGTGTTGCTCATTACCACTTAACCCCTCCAGCTCGACCTTTACATAAGCTTCACAACAATAGGGTAAAAAGTGCGGGTGGGGTAAACTCGAAACCCGACAATCACCCATCCACAATGTCACAACGTTATTGTCCCTTTCCGTGTTACATCAACTCTCCTACCGAACCTTACTAATCGATATCGATACTCACTCAATCCCATCACTATTCGCTCGCAAGCGAATCGCGCGGGCGTCGTTCCATACTGGCCGAGCGGCCGGCATCACATCCGAACGAACGAACTGTCCCACTCGTGTGCCGCGTTTGCGAACCCTGCACTATCCTGTTACAACCCTATTCTGAAAAAATATTCGTAGACCTTATTTAACTTTTGTTTTTTATTGTGCTGTGCTGACGGAGTTTGGATTTTTTTTAAATAAAGAAATTCAGGTGAGTCGAAGATTATGTTGGTATAAATTAATACAGTGATAATATTATTTTTGTGAGTTGTGAATAATTAAAACTTACAATTATGTTTAAAAACGTCGAAAATTCATGAAAGAGCTTAATTTGCATTAACGAAGTCAAGGTTTTTCCTCAATTATCTAAACCGGTAGCGATAAAATGATTGATTAAAAGATAGGCGAGTTTGTTTCAGGAATTAATTTCTGTTTCAGCTCAATATATTTATGAGTCTTGATAATATTTGTACAAATTCACGTCTAACTTAGAAAAAACTTACTACTTTAAAGCGTGTAGTAACATTAATCGCGTGTTCAATCCATGTACCTTTTGAGGTAAGCAGAACGCTTTAAGACACTTTAGCTTCCATACCTAATGTTTTCGGAAGCAGTGTGAATAAAACTCAAGAAGTATTTCCTTGAATTCAATATTAGTTTTCTATTTATACAGCTCAATAAAATGTATAAATACTTGTCTTAGACATGTGATTTAGATATCTACGTCACGATTGGCGTTAGCGCTTTAGCAGAAGTATCATAATGATGAGAGCTATTTGCTACATTTATAAAATGTATATCGGCTATCTAGTCTAGTTCGTGAGGATGGATGGATGTTTGTTACTCTTTCACGCAAAAACTACTGAACGGATTTTGATGAAATTTGGCACACAGATAGTTTATAACCTGGATTAATACATAGGATACTTTCTATCCCCATATTCTTACGGGTTCGAGACTTACGCGGGTGAAACCGCGGGGCGCTGCTAGTAAATATTCATAATGTTGCTCACGGCGTGGTTTTCACGAAGACCATTCTGGACAGACTCTTTTAGTAGTGAACTGTTGTTCTATTCTATTTAAATCAGCGTGCAAACTCAGCCGAAGTGAGCTGTCAGTAGTGTCTAGCATCAGGTGGAAGGAAGCTCACTTGAAGCTCACTTTACCTTAGTTTTCACGGTGAAACTTTACATAATCGACTGGCTGGTGTTGTCCCATGTATCATTACACCTCCACCTTTGAGGATCTAATGAACGCCACAGACGCTGCCATTAACTGTAATTGGAAAACATTGTAAAAGCCAATTTATTTTAAAAGAGTAACCGTGGTGTTTCTTGCTGACTCTTCTCCATAGGAAACGAACAATTAGAACCGAGCACCTAGCTAGGTGGGCATTTATAATAAGTTAGAAGCTTCTGACGTTTAAAAGACCATGTAGGTTTATTTGAATTTCAGTGGACTGGCAATAAATAGGTACTAAAATACACGTAAGGACTTAGGACACGTTCGCGAAGATGTGGCCACCTGGCCCATTCTTTGTCGGTAACGAGACGTGTTATTGTCATCTTTCAACCAATAATCGTTCCCTGCTGACCAACATAATAAACAGTCATAATAATCACTACGCTTTGCACACGGATTGCCATATAAATAGTTCGTTGTCATAAGCAGCATCATGTCTAGATTACATAAATGCGAAAAGGGTGGATAAACAAGGGTGATGCCAATAAAAACTCAGTAGGAAGGAATGAGCTTTTCGGTGTTTCCTCTTCAACGGATTTAAAAAAAAAAAAAATTGGGTTAGTTTCAATAGAAGTCTTATGGCAGTTTATTTTGTGTAGGGATGCCTTCATTGTGTAACTATGAGCGCGTAGTTGACCTTCCACCATTGTATAATTTATAGGTATGCGCGTGCGCAGCTACGTAAGCTTTATGATGAGTAATGTACAGGTTGAAACATCGTTGGAACAAAGCTCTGACTTCACTGTAAATAATGACATATCAACGAGTAGACAGAGACAAGTGAATAAATTGAATTTGTAATGTCTATCCTTTGATGTCAATTGTGTCTCATGCTGGATTAAAGTAGACCTAAGTAGACTAATAATTTTATTAACAAATCAATTTTCACAGTGCCTGTGGCAATATGAAAATTGCTAACTGATTCAATCTGCTTAGCCTTTTGCCACCTATGTGGGGGTTCTGCTGTTCAGTCTAACCGGATGCAGCTGAATACCAGTATTTTACATGGAGCGACTGCGTATCTAACAACCCAAGTACTGGGTAATACGATACCCTCTGGTACGACTGGTTTTCAGAGTTTCGGGCTTCTGACGATCCGTAATTACTTACCAACGGCATAACGTGCTTTCCCAGGCACGGAGTGGTCTTGGTATGTAAAGATGGTCACCCATCCATGGACGGACCACGGCTAGCATAGTTTAACCTGATCGATCGGCTCGTGCGGCTGTTATTACTATGCCACGAGCCCCAAAAATTGCTAAGTGATTAAAATGCCTAAATAGACCTCTAGATTTTTATCGTCGTAAAACTGTTGAGTTCCTAAATAAACAATTAATTTGTTGTGTTTGTTTGTAAGAAATTAGATACGTAAGTAGGTACCTACAAATATTTACTTGGTGTTAATTCTTGTTGTTGTTGTTTTTGAGCATTTACAACAAAACACAATAATTATCTAAGTACCTACCTAATTAGCAAACAGTCAGTGTGGAACTTTGTGAAAATTAATAATTAAATCTGGCTTAATTTAATTTGGTACTAATTACTTGCATCGCTAAGTAATAATAAATACATATCTTTCAGCTATAGGTACTGTGCATCGAAGGTACCTACACTTTCTAGCAAACTAAGCCATGTTCTATTTTCTAAACCGACAAAAACATGTAAGATGCTTTTTTTTTGTGATGGGTTTGCTCTTGACTCTAGTCTAGGTCAGAGGTGACAGAGACAAAGTCGACGAGTCGAGGAGTGAGCTTACCCAGAAGAAGCCTGTTCACTCTCACTTTGAAGAGATTAGGGTTTTATACGTTCGGAAACACAGACGCAGGTAGTGAGTTCCACTCTTTTGCTGTGCGCATTATAAAAGATATTTGGAAGCGCTTAGTGCGAATTGGTGGAAGAGCAACCTGGTAGGGTTGGTAACTGGCAGTGCGTCTAGATATCCGATGGTAGAAGGGGGCCGATGGAATGAGGTCGTGGAGTTCTCGGGCACACTCCGAAGTACAATCTGTAGAAGACCGACAAGCAGGCAACCTTGCGGCGATGAGCAAAGCAGTGAAGCTTGGCATCCACCAGTTTTACGTCGCCAATGAGCCTCTTAGCTCTGCGTTCCACCGAGTCAAGCGCGGCCAGTTGTTACTTAGCTGATCCATCCCAAAGGTGACTGCAATACTCCATGCAGGATCGGACTTGCGCTTTGTAAAGGGATAAAAGCTGTCCAGGCGTAAAGTATCGCTGCACCCTATTTAGGATGCCCAGTTTCTTGGCTGCAGTTTGGGCCTTGTACTCGATGGTGGCGCCGAAGTTGAGACCAGATGTCAACTCCATGCCTAGGAGCTCAAGTCGCTAAGTGCTAATAACTACGAGACTTTTAAGCTCTGCTAGAGTAACGGTTGAGTATTCAAAAGATAGGTTATATTTATAACAATTTTAAGGCCGCATATAATTTGCGTATGACGTCACACTGCGAGTGCACGCGCATGCGCGCGACCCTCTACTTTTCACAATGTGTCGAAGTATCAATTCGTATAGCGCAAAAACCTGTTTAGCTAGATCAGTTATTCTGGTGCGGTGGTCAAGAGTTGAGAAAGCACTACCAGGAGCTATAGAGAAATAACTGAAATATTGGCCAAAATAGGGTTAAAAATTAATATGAATATTGAAATTGCTAAATAATGTCAGATGTCGTTTCAAATAGGCCCTAAATCTGCTCAGAAATGAAAAAAAAAACACTTAAAATGCCTGCATCAAAGGAATCTCATGAGCCTAAAAAATCTAGTACCGAACAAATAAAATAGCTACGGCAGTGTCAGAAACCGTAAGAAAATAAGTTGCAAATAGCAAAAAAGTCTCATACTTATCGGCCTTAAATCAGCTCAAAAATGAAAAATGTCTTAACCTTAATCGGTGAAAGCTTAATTTACAAGGAATGCAATGAGGCTAAATCTAGTGTCGAGCAAATACAATGGCCACGGCAGTGTCCAATTTGTTTTCACGAAAATAAACGGCGCGAAATCGAACTGCGCCTACAATTATTTTTCAAATGGTGATTTCAATTCGGTCCTCGCAAACAATTAATTGTAGTTGTCATTACGTCTTCGATGAGCAGTGAGCGTTAAATAATCGTAAACATTATGCATTTTTTTTTATTTTTTTATTTGAGATGGGTTTGCTATTGACTCTAGTCTAGGTTCCGTCAAGAGCAAACCCATCTTCGACCCATCGTCGACTTTGTCAACAAAGTCGACGATGGAGTGAGTTCACCCGGAAGAAGCCTGTTCACTCTCACTTTGAAGAGATTAGGGTTGTATGAGTTCGGAAACACAGACGCAGGTAGTGAGTTCCTCCTGCCAGGGTTGCGGGTTGTTCGAACGAGTTACCGTGGCTCTGGCACAGGCAACTGAAGGAACACGGGTGGGTTTTAGTCAATAAAAGTCTGACACTCCCTCCCGCTCCGCCCAGATCAAAAATCAAAATCTAAAGTCATTTATCATCAAACTAGGCTGAGGATCAGAACTTATTGAAGATCAAAATAAAATAAGACAGTCCCCCAAAACTCCCCGCCCTCCACCACTTCCTAGTGCTTTAGCTGGGGAGGAGAAGTGGCGCAACAAACTCCCCAGCAGCACAGCTGTGTTCAGTTAAAAAATTTGAATCTATACAACACTGCGCATAATAATTTAGGTACTTACATTACGCAGAGCGGCAGAAGTTATTTGATAACAAAAAAAAGGGAGAGATTTCCACAATACATTTCAAAGACATGATGTTCACTTCAAAATATCGCCCCTGATGACAGATACATTATAAATAACGTTGTTTAAAGAGCTAATGACACATTAACGCGTCATGTAAGCTCGGTACAAGTGACGTCACATCGACTCTGATTTAGAAGCACACGCGGCGGCAAACAGACATAAACAACTACTTCCCAGAAGGTTTACTGATGAGTTGGGATTTACCTAGATTTGATGTAATGGGAAATGAATACTGTTTAGATACTCGTAGTAATTAGTTGAGGGTAATTTGCTAAAATGTGGTGTGGATAAGCCAAGACGCTTTTAATTATCTAAACGCGAACCCTTGCTATCGTTCCCAGCAATGATCCTAAAGATGGTTATAAGTGTTTTCCTGGTCTACAAGTAAATGTAGAATACTTGAAGGGCCGTTACCTAATTGTTTGACGAGGTACAATAAAGCCAGTGGAAGTGCCCACGCAGCTATCCGGCGCGTGTCGAAATTATGCTGAAAAATATGTAAGTAAAATAATAAAACCCTTCGCCAGTTGTAATAAGTATTAATTTTGTATTAACAACGCATGTTGTTCATACAAAAGTAAGACTTATTACAACCGGCGAAGGTTGTTGTGTTTTTTAAATTTATTTATCATCTAAACAAAAGAATACAGGATTACATATTAAATAACAACCAAAAACCATATTTTTTCCGCATAATTGTGGCCCACGCCAGATAGCTGCGTGGGCAATTTCCCTTGTTTTTCTATTCCGTGGCTGATTCCTAGCTGACTAGATACTTTTGTTTACGCGAGCAGTTATAGTTTCGCAGAAAGAAGAAGATGGTTTATTAATTTATGCTGTAGCTATCTACACGTACAGCAGCAGTGTTCGTCCCATTTTATATATAGGTAGGAGGTTTGTAATCCGAATGTAAGAACGGCGGTATAATTCCCTCATATAATAAGTAAGTACCTAAGTATCAAGGCTACAAAACTTTCATCAGTCCGACTTCAGAAAAGACATTATTTTCTCCAATTCTTTTCTCGAGATTCTCGAGGGGCTTGTAGCTAACAGCCGCATGGGTCGATCGACCAGCTTAAGCTACGCTTACGGCGGTTGGTCCGTGGATGGGTAACCATATTTACATACCAAGACCCCTCCGTGCCTCGGAAAGCAAGTTAAGCCGTTGGTCCCGGTTGTTAATCGTGGATCTTTGATAGTTGTTAGTTAGTTTTGGTTGTCAGAAGCCCGAAAGTCTGACAACTAGTCTTACCAAGGGATAACAAAAAAAAGCTGTTTGTTGTTTTCTGGGTAAGCTCACTCCATCGTCGACTTTGTCTCTGTCACCTCTGACCTAGACTAGAGTCAAGAGCAAACCCATCACAAATAAAAAAAAAAAAAAAAATATGGTATTCCAGTAACTAGGTTGTGTAGGTCAGATAGGCAGTCGCTCCATGTAAAATACTGGTATCCAGCTGCATCCGGTAAGACTGGAAGCCGAACCCAAAATAGTTGGGAAAAGTCTAGGCAAATGATTTTTCTCTTATGAAATCGACCTTTAATTTTACCCTTACATTATTTTAGCACAGTGAGGGGCTTGTGGCTAAGTAGTTACTACCACACGGGTCGATCGATCGTTTAAGCTACGCTTGCCGCGGTTGGTCCGTGGATAATATCATCTTTACATAGCAAGACCCCTCCGTGCCTAGGAAAGCACGTTAAGCCGTTGGTCCCGGCTGTCATTCGTGGATCTTTGACGGTCGTTACGGGTCGTCCTGAAAGTCGGACAACCAGTCTTACCATGGGGTATCGTGTATTACCCAGTAACTGGGTTGTGGAGGTCAGATAGGCAGTCGCACTATGTAAAATACTGGTATTCAGCTGCATCCGGTTAGACTGGAAGCCGACCCCATCAACATCGTTGGGAAAAGGCCAGGCAGATGACGGTTATTTTCGCGCAGTAGCACTTCGGTTACAAAACTTTCTTCCTTTCATTAAATCCGTCTGTAAAGAGGTCTTGGCACAGGTGCATGTAATTAATAAGTCGGCCATTTTGTGGCAGTAATAACCGTTCGCACCTGAAGTTTCAGCTGTATTCGTGGCCAAACCGCTGATATTATTACGATATTTCCTGTCGTAAAGAGTACGTATGTTTAGGTTTGCGATGAGAGTTATTCGGAGAATCAATATAGGGAAAATGTTTACGTACTTATATATTTTATAATTTTGGACGAAAGACATGATAGTTTTGATTTCTAAATAAGTTGTGAAAGTATTCAAAAATATAATAATAATAAATTGTTTTCAAAAGTAAAGAAATAAATGCTTTTCTTTTCGCTGTTTCTGAGTTGGTTCCATAGTGTTCATATTTATGGGGACTTTCACCCCTGAAAGATTGCCAATGAATTCAAAGTTATGCTGTAGAATTCCTTTTGTACAAGAATTTCGATAAACCACCAATGTTTATTGTTTTATGGTATCGTAAGAAAGATAACGTAAAATGTTAAGATATAAAAACAAATGATATTTATGTAACGAGTTGCTGAAATTTTATGACTAGTGATGGCGCAAGGAGTTAGGCCGTAAGGGCCTTAGCACATCTCCGCCGCGAAACCGCGAAACAGCGAAACCGCATTGTTTCGCTGATGTTCCGCTACTCGAATAGCAGAATATCATGCGAGTCAGTTGAATTTAACTACTGCGGTCTCACTGCTACGGTGCCTGAAAGATGGCAGGTCAAAGTAAACTCCATCTTTCTAAGTCGTTCAATGCCGACTTTCCTTTATAGACACGATTTAAACATAGGTATTTTCAATTTAAAAAAGTATAATAAGTTTTTGGTATTTAATCGTAAAGCTAAGTTTCATTACTTTTATTTCAACACTGCGAGTAGAAACCTGAAACAAACAAAAGTTTATAACATCCATTCGTAAATGTACATCATTCATCATTCGCCTGCCCTTGTCCCAATTTATTTGAGGTCGGCGCAACATGTCCATTTTTCCATACTTCTCTATTAGTCGTCATCTCGGTAGTCACCTCCTTCCTATCCATATTATCTTTCACACAGTCTTTCCATCGTTTCTTTACTCTTGTAGCCATCGACTTTCATACTCAAAACTTTCCTCACGTCATTTTCTTCACTCCTCCGCATCACATGCCGACCATGACAACCTATTTCCGCACAACTTTTCAGTCAGCGGTGTCACTTTCAGACTTCAGCTTATGTACTCATTTCTTATTCTATTCATTCGTGTAATACCACACGTCCCTCTTAACATTCTTATCTCAACTGTATGCACTTGTTTTTCATTCATCCCTTTTGTGGCCCAACATTCGGATCCATACAAGACAGCAGGTCTAACCATTGTTTTACGAGTATATATCCTTCCCTTAAGTTCAAGGGGAATGCGGGAGTCACAGATTGTTCCCGTGACCTGCCGCCATTTAATCCATCCAGTGTTAATTGTTTGCTTAACCGTCCGATCTAGATAGAATTTGCAAGAGTGAACCGAGATACCGAAAGTTGGAGCAGACTGGAAGAAGCGCGCCATCAAGCGTTATGGCTCCAGAACTGGAGATGCCGCTGAAATCGCAGACCATATATTCAGTTTTAGTTCTGCTGATTTTCAAGCCAAAATTCTCCACCTGCTGTTGCAATTTCTGCAATCTGCTCTGGATCTCAGGTTCATCTTCACCGACAAGAACAATATCACCGGCAAACCGCATGCACCAGGGTCCCTCTACTTGTATGTTCGACGTCAGAGCGTCCATAATCAGCAGAAAGAGGTAAGGACTTAAAGCCGACCCTTGGTGCAAGCCTACAGCCACATTGAACTCGTCGGCATTGCCAGCAGCCGACCGGACTTAGGTACGAGATTATAGGTACATAACATGAATTAACTCTAATACTTCCCAGGTAAACCTTTCTCTTTCAAGGCCCACCACAACACATCCCGAGGTTATCATACGCTTTCTCCAGATCAATGAACACCATGTGCAAGTTCTTGTGTGCACGTCTGTACTTCTCGCACAATTGGCGGAGTGAAAAAGTGGCGTCCATTGTTCCTCAACCTGGCATAAACGCAAACTGGTTCGGGGTAATCTCACTCTCCTCTCGCAGTCTTTTCTCTATTACTTTCTCCCATACATTCATACTATGTGACATGAGCTTTAATCCTCGATAGCTAGTTGTTGCAGTCCTGTACGTCACCTTTATTCTCGAAGATGGGCACTAGCGAACTATTGCACCATTCTTATGGGATCCCTCCTTCATGCAACAACTAATTAAAAAATAAAGTCCGCCACATATATCCATCTTCTTTTAAACATTTCTATACTGGCCCAGGGCCTTTCCATTTCTCATACTTTAAACTGCCTTTCTTACTTCATCCATGCTAATTTCCCTCACCAAACCCATATTTACTTGTACCTCTTTGAGCACACCATTCCAATTATTCTCTTCATTCATTAGCTTTTCAAAATAAATCTTCCACTGTTCTTTTACTTCGTCATCTTTGGTCAGAGCTTACCGTCGTCATCTTTCATACATTTAATGTGAATAATATCTCTCGTTCTCTTTTCTTTTGCTTTTGTAATCCGGTAGAGCACCTTCTTGCCTCTAGGATTGTCCAGTGAGTCATACAATTTCACCTGCGCCTTAGCCCTCGAAACTGCTAACACCTTTTTTGCCTTCCTCTTCCATTCTTTATAAATCTTTTTCTTATCATGTTTCGAACTATCATTTCCATTTTCTACACCCTGTAAATTAATTAAATGCATTTTTTTTCTCTGTAAGCATCTTTTGTACGTCTTCATTCCACCACCATGTAGCCCTTTCTATCATACCGTTCCCTTTCGATTATCCAAACACATCTATTGCTTCAAACATAGGTACCTGTCATTTTTCTTATAAAGTACTATAAACAGCAGTTTTTGAAATAATTTTATGACGTTTTATTAGTTGGCTATCACCTGCATTCTATACCGTTCATCGTCACTCATCAAACGGTCACAAATAAACTTGTTGACAAACGGTTGGTGAACTTGTGATTGATATGATCGAAGATTGGGAGCAAGGGATAAATAATAGCAAAATGATATACAAATTGGAGCTTGGGGTGTAACAAACTCCTATTTTGTGTTGGCCTGGGGAAAATTCTAGTTTATTAACGAATAACTTTATGTTTTAATGATTACCTATCATAATTAATGACTATCATGTAGATAATAAAATTATCTTAACCTCCCAATACCACCTTCACCATCGGTCACCTTCTTCTCTTGTATCGACATAAATGACTGCAGGTGTTCGCAGGTTCATGCCTTGGTAAAAACATTAGCCAGTATTCAAGATTATAGATGATTGACAGCTTCATGATGACTCATGAAGCTGAAATAATAATAGAAAAATCTTATTGAAACTCTAACAAAACGTGAGGCATAACTATACAAATTACATTTTTCACACAATTTTGTACCTCCTGCCGACGGCGACGTCGGCCGATCATAGCGTCCAGTGCGAAAACTCTTCACTTCACCTGCGCCGGCGCACGGCCCAGATGCACGTCCTCGGCTAACAATAGTCCCTAAACGCGCCGCTGCCAGCGTTATCGTATAAGTTTCATAACAGAACATAGTGCGAAGTGTTTGGATGAAATGGAGTGGATAGCACTTTTGTTTTCATTTTTAGGGGGAGCTTATATTAGTTAAATCCAATGAATGATTGTTTATACACATTATTCAACAACAAAATTAGTTATTGTTGGTATCTAATCCAAAACTATGTATGTTTCACTTTCAAGCAATTTTTTAATATTTGCTTTGGTACTGTTCTCCCGAAAATTATGTTTTCTGACCTAAATTGTTTTTTTTTATAAATAACAATTAATTTTTTAGAAAAACTTTTTCCAAAATGAGTTAAGATGTAATTTTTACTCTATGGTAATAACAAATTCTCATAGAGCAAAAACTAAATCATACTCATTTTAGAAATTAGCTAGCAGTTTTGGAAAGTTAAAAAAAAAAAATATATATATATATATAAATGAGTAAAAGTATCTACTAGTTACGCCCTTTATAAATATTAATATCAAGTGGGCTGCACGTAGAGGAATGCCTATGTATATATTATATAAGGGCGTAGCTAGTAGGTACTTTTCTAAAGTTATATGTAAAATTCACAAGACACTTTTGTCTGTATAGTACCTATGTAGGAACATAGAGTATGTTTCTTCTGTTTATAAATATGTCAAGTGGCCCTGGAATATAATAATAACTCCAATATATTTTATTACAGTAGCATGCGCCATCTTTTGTTGTTCCACACCCACTGTCTGTCACGTTGTGTTTAAACTAAAATAATGCCAGCAAGATGTATTATTGCAGTCTCTTGCCCTAAATAGTTCTTAATATATCATTTATTTATTACTAGCTTTTGCCAGCGGCTTCGCCCGCGGGGATGTAGGAAGTTAACCTAAGAAACGTACTGCCGGGATAAAAGTATCCTACTTATATGTTTAATCTAGGTTATAAAATATCTGTGTGCCAAACATCCAAATCATATTAGAAGCATAATAATACTGTCGTGAATTCATGCAAGCCTAGTACTTTTTGCTACTACTCAGAAATTGTGCACAACGTGTCGTTTTATAATATTAGCAGGAGAGTAAAAAAAGACAGAAATGTTGCGCTATGAGGTTTCTAACTAAATTTAAAAATTAATATCTTTTGATTCTGTTCGATTCGGTCGATTTTGATGAAATAAACACTAAATGTTACTCACAATAAAGCTTCTTAGCTTTCAGTACTCGTAATTTTATTTTGAATCTAATGAGTGTCAACAAACAAACAAATCGACAAACAGACAAAAAATTCAAAAAAAAAAAAAAAATCGGTTTACGTTCAAAAATTTTTAATGTACAGACACGGAAGGCTTACGATTTAATTATATTTACAGATGAAAAAACATGCAACAATTTAGACTGTTCAATAAAATTCGAAGCTCAAAGAAATAAAAATGGCGGCCAAAAAGAAATAAATAAACATTTTGGAAACTTAGAACATAAAAAAATGTTCTGATACACCTACGGTACTGAACTATGAAGATTATAACGCACGTTATACTTAGGAAAGGGAAGACGCAGTTAGGACCTAAATATAATTTTGGCGCTAAGCCATGCACTATAATTATAGTAAGAGTGCCAAAATTCTATTAGCATTAGATGCCATGTCTGGCATCAATACTTTATGGACATACGCTAGTCTTGGACTGTGACTAATCACTATATGCTTTGGGTCGTAAATATTTTGTGACAATGATACTGAATATTTGGCCGGTGAAAGCAGTGTGTATTTTGTCCGAAAGGATATCTATTACAGTATAATGTTATTGAAAAAAAGAGAAAAGCAGTTTTGTTTGCCAGCAAGCGACACAAATCAAAACAATTTAAAGGTCGAAATTGCTGTCTTATAATATTAAAACAACCACATTGTTACGCTAAAATTAAGAAGAAGACTAGGTACCGCCATCGAATACTTACGTATCCCCTCAAACTATTTCAAAACTCGATAAATCTTAATAGATTTATCGAGTTTTACTAATGTAAAACATCGAAGATGCAAAAGGCTTACACAAAACTGCATAAGATAACTGGTCTAGTTTCCACAAATAGACTTTTCCCTAGCTTCCGACCTTGGCCAAACGAAGCATACGGTATTATATAGATCATGAGGCGAGCTTTCCGAAAAACATGTGTTTACACGATTACAAGGCGTGATCTCACTTCACAGGAACGAGAGCCGTGTTTGTATGGACTGTTGACTACATCCGAAATTGAACAAAATGGCTGAGAACGGGTAAGAAAGTATTCCGTTTTAAAATTTTCACGTAAAACGTTTTTGTTTGCTTCAGAAATGAGTTATTATTGTCATAAATATTTCTGGAGAAACAGCAGACTTAAATAACTATTGTATTATTGTTTCAAATTTCGAAACGAATGCCGACGTTTACGACTCCAGACATCATGCAAAGCCACTAATGCTTGATCGCATAAATCTTCAACCAAACTATTCCAAATCGGAATGAGAAATGGGCACACCAATACCACGATTAATAAAAGTATTCTATTTTAATAATTGAACAACGATTTCCGGATAACTGGCTCAAAAGTGGAATAGGTCGCCGAATCAGTCGCCCTCGACGGGCAGTAAGCAGTGTCCACGATGTCAGTTCATGTAAAAATAACGTGAATCTTGGCTGGTTTCCAGGTACGGCCCAACCGCTGGACACATCGGCAGAATTCCCAACTACGGAAAGACTCAAGTTAACGTAAGTTTTAAATGTTGATACGTTGTTTGTGGTTATGGACGATAAATTGCATGAGATGGGGTTCCGTATTTTCTCTGAATGTGTTGAATTTAGTTACAGAATTTTTGAACTAAATATATTATCATTTTTGTGTTCGTGTCCTCCAGCCATAGTTTTTGTATGTACTATTGTCGGACTTTTAATTCGCTGCAGTAAAATGACACTTCTTACTGTTATGTTGTTAACAAAAGCACCATTTTTGTAACGAAATGACAGTAAGAAATATCATTTTACTGCAGCTGGTTAAAAGTCCGACCATAAACATGAATTGACAGCTCAGTGACATAAAAACAATGATCTACAGTTTTATTTGTGACCTTGTGTTAACGTAGTCTTTTATGTAATTTCCAGCCAGTGGGTGCCTACGAGCCACCAGCATGCATTCAGAACGCCATGATGACAAAGGACAAGAAACCCTTTACATACACACCAGGTGGCCTCGATCTGTCCCAGATTAAAACTCCCAGCATGGCGAGAAGAATGGCAAGGCAGCGGTCTCAAGAAGACCATGAACAACAACAGTACTACGCTCAACAACCAACCAATGGCGGCTACCATCCCCAAGGAGGACCAGCTCCTCCGCCACCCCCGCCACCAAAAATGCCCGTTCCTCCGCCTCCACCACCACCAATAGTCATCCAAGCACCAAACTCGAAATCCCCCAAACCGATTGCACCCGGCGAACGCCCCGAAATTGTAATTCCCGAAAATCCCATTGGAATGTTACGAAAAACGAACAGCCCTTACCACTGGGAGGTTGAGAAGGCAGAACTACAGAAGTTAGGAAATACTCCTAAGTACATAGATAAAGTACCTAGTCCTTTGACCGTGAAAATGCCTCCTTCTTCCTTCACGCAGCAGCAGCCCCAGGTTTACACACCGCCATCGCAGAATAACTTCCAACGTTCTCCGTACGGCAATCAACGTAACCCGGAAAGCCCTATCTATAAGCCTGAAGCTCAGTATGCTCATCAACATTCTGCCTCCCCACAAGGGTCGCCACCAACGAGAGAAATTTTACAACGACAGGACTCACAATTCAACAAGAGTCCTCAGCCATATGCAGGCTTGCCATCCTCAAACAGCTCTCCATACTCACCTAGCCCCAATAACAACTGGAGACAACCGGAGAAAAGGGACTCTCCTGCTAATAATGTTCACAGTAGCCCACAATCCCTACACTCTAATCGTAGTCCGTTTTCACCAAACACACAACAGTACTCGCCAAATAATCAGCAATATTCGCCAAATAACCAGCAGTACGCCCCTAACCATCAAAACCAAAGCCCACCTTCCAACTCAGGTCCAGTTTTCCATACCTTACCCAGAGCTGGACAAAGAAACGCAGAATCACAGAACAACAATGTGGTGTACAATAACACGAAACCAAGTCAAAACGAAAACAAACCTCCAAATGACTCTAATGCAGCTCCTTGGAGGACAGCTACTCTAAACAGACATCCTAGGGAGCAAGAAAACCAACAACCCCTTTATAATAATACTAACTCGAATCAAGAGCAGTACATCCCTCCGTGGAAAGTTAACCAGAATAATATTACGGCAGCAAATAACGAAAACTCACATGTTCCTGCCTGGAAGCAAGAAAATAAACCTCAACAGCAGTACATCCCTCCATGGATAAATTCGCAGGACTCTAATAACAATAAGGTTCAAGAGAATAACTCTGCACCTTGGAGAATTCATGAGGCTCCCTCATCACCACCAAAGTCGAACCAACAAGAACAACCTCGTTACCAATCGACGATGTCCATTCCTGTGACACCTAGGAAACAAAACCCACAGCCGGAATACAATAACGCACCGCAAAAGGAGGTAGTATATGTGAATGAGGAGCCAGTATACTTCTGTCCCGAAAGTCCAAAGTCTATTCCTCCCTGGGTGAAAACACAGAAGGAAAAGACGAAGACTCCTCCTCCAACTTGGGTTCAAAGGCCTTTAGATGGCAGGAAAAGTCTTTCTAGGGATCTGAATACTCCACCTCGCGACAACCAAACGAATCAGGAACCAGAATGGGTTAGAAAGAGTAACGAAATGCAAAGAGGTGCTCGCGAAGTGATCAGTCCTCCTAAATACCAGCAGACTGTACAACCGTCGTGGTCAACACGGCCTTCAGAGAACCGTAAAAGTTTGCCAAGGGATAATGCACCAGGTTCCCCGGATACAAGGGTCATTCCTATTCAGATGGAGGTATCGACAACGGAGACGAGAGATTCTAGGCATGGTGGTCATCCACAGCCTGGACTGAGGATTACAATTGGTATGAACCAGAATCCAGAAGCTCGTGCGCCATTCTCGCCACCAACCCAACGCATCATGAGGGTGTTGTCACCACAACTGGTGAGGTTAGAGGACACAAACCAACAGCCGGATCTACCGACCCTGAACAGAAGTTTTCAAGACAGCCAGCCAAAGACGAGGATAATTCCGATTCAGATTGAAGGTGGAAATGGCGGGGCAAATAAGAGGTAAATATTTGGAATTTTATATTTAGGACGATTAAATGGTAAACCCTATGGCCAATACAATTCACATTTTTTAATCTACTACCCTACAGCATAGGTACAAAAACTATGTTATATATAAACTATTCTAAAGATTTTTAACGGAGGAGCTCGTGGCTAAGTACTCGTAATAACAGCCGCACGGGTCGATCCATCAGGTTGCTGGGGTTGGTCTGTGGATGGGTAACCATATTTTCATACCGAGACTCCTCCGTGCCTCGGAGAGCACGTTAAGCCGTTGGTCCGGGCTGTCTTTCGTGGATCTTTGACAGTCGTTACGGGTCGTCAGAAGCCCGCAAGGCTGACAACCAGTCTTACCAAGGGGTATCGTATTACCCAGTAACTGGGTTGTGGAGGTCAGATAGGCAGTCGCTCCATGTAAAATACTGGTATTCAGCTGCAAACGGTTAGACTGGAAGCCGACCCCTAACATAGTTGGGAAAAGGCTAGGCAGATTGATTGATCTAAAGATTTTTAACGCCTTGTATAATGAAATCCAAGTACACACAATTACGTCACTGCCATTTAAATAACGTCTCAAAATCTAGGATTACTCAAATATCTTCAGTTAAATATCACATTACAATTGTCTATCCTCGTTTCAGCTTCGGTGGGCGGTATTAAGGGAGCTACTGATCCAAAGTAAACAGTTTTTACTGCACCGCTTCCAAATGACTCAGTGTTTCGCTTGCTTTTATATTTAGCGTGCTCTTCAACACGTTCTAATTTTATTTTCCACTAATCGAATCATTCTCTAACGCTGTTGCCGTAATTAATTGGGTATTCAGGTTCATCACGATCTTTAATAAACCATTGATATCAGGTCACGGCTATTTTCTTAAATTGTACGGTCATGAGCACTAATATGTATACACTAAACAACATTTAAAAGTGATTTTCTCCTATTGTGTTGATTGTAATTATTTATGTCGTTATGAACATAGTATTTTGGAACTCATACTCGTAGTAATATGAAATAGGTCTGATCTCAAAGTTGCAGTCGTTATCACATGAGAAAATCGCTTTTGAATTTTGCTAAGTGTCTACATATCAATGCTCGTGACTGTACCTAATGTTAGGTGCATAATACATCTGCTGCTCAATTTTGCGCTTTTTTACTACGTTGTATTTTGTTTAAAACTATTTATTTTTTTGTATTTTCTTTCTAAAAATAATATAATATTGGAAATATCGTTCATAACCAAAACCTTATATAAAATTTTAAAGTAAATCTTCACGCAAAAGATAAACTAAACAAATCAGTCTCATATTTTTCTACCTATATTTAATAACACTTACATTGTTTTTTGAAAAAACTGAATTATAATAAAATATTAATCAGAAATAACCAAATATATTAAAATTTCTTCTCTAAAATACACAACATACTCGCACGTAAAGAATCATGCTATAACTAAAATTGATACTTATATATATCAATTAATAATGATAATTATATTATACATTTCCAGCGTATACTACCACAAGTTTACACATGAGGGGCCCCCACGACAGTCGAAGGCATTCAGAGTTCTGCAGATAATCACAGGTACCGAGGATCTGGACAACATCCAAGTAATCGAAAAACATCACGGATATACCGATTTATAAAAAAAAAAATATGTAAATATAATGTGTATTATTTTATTAATAAGTATAATAATATATTTTTGGTGTTAGTCTTAATAAATATAATAAGGCAATTCACGGGAGTATAAACTTTTAAAGTTACATATTTTATCACAAAAATGTATTTTATATTATGTGTGAATAATAATGGTTTATTAATAATCAATTTGCTAGTGTTATATACTAATAGTATTAAATGTTACAAATTAAATCGCAGATATTATGAATAACTTGTTGTCATTATTGGACTTGGAACTAAGTTCCTCTAATTTAACTCTCTAGAACTTATTATATTTTTTCCTAGAGTCGGATTGATGATAAATTATTTTTATTATTATTTTAGACACAAAATTAGTGATGTAATATTAATTTTCATTCATAAAATTTATAATTATAATAATAAATGAAGGAGTGCATAAAATATACGCGTATTATTAATTTAAATAACGATTATAATTATATAATTTAATGTATAAATCTTACGAATAATTATACGTTTTGTATATAAATCGAATAATAATGGCGAATCGAAATATTATGCTTTAGTTTCGATATTTTACTAATGCTCATGAACACAGCTAGCTTACCAAAGAAATCTTAGTTATAATTAATAAATTATTCTTAAATATATCGGAATAATGTTTAAATTATAGTTTCGAAACATATTATATTAAGTGTAGGTATTCTAAATATTAGCTATAATAGTTGTTTTAAAAGTTACCAAATCTATTATTTACTTCTATAAATTTAGATTTCGTTAACTATGATGAATTTATATTTCCTGTTACTAATTCACCTTAGTATATATTTATTTTATGTTTATTGCCTGTATTTTTTATGTATTTAAACATATTATATATTTATTTCTCCCTCATAATTCAATTAGTCCCTACTAATCCTTAATTAATTTCCATTGATATTATATAACAAATATATATATTTTGTTTTTGGACCGGATTAACGAAGTTATGGACTAACAAATTACTTCTGGAAGATTGGCGTTTTCATAACGATGTTGGAATTTCCGAAGTTTCCGAAAAAAAAAAAATGTTTTGTGTATTGTGATTAACTAAAAATTAATGTTGAGCACTGTAGTGATGTGACTGGTTGGTAAAATTATATATTATATTTCATTGTTCTCTATACAGTTATTATTTCTTTTTCATAATCATTATATACGTGTAATTTATAGATTTCTATATTTAGAAATTGATTATATAATTGTAATGTATAGTTTTTATTTCATTTTATGTATTTAAATTAATTTTAAATAAGGAATTTTCCCAACATAGAGAATGGCTTAGGAGATATTATTTTATGACCAGTTATCATCACCATATTGTTTTAAACATATTGAAATCAGACGAGGGGTGTGGCAATCTAGTCAGTGTGATCTTTCTTAAGTATATTACGTATATTATTATACATATACGCCTAGATATTATAAAATTTATTTTATATTAAAATTATTATAGATTTTATATTTTGCTTAATCCTATTACATATTAAAGTATAATTTAATTTTATAATAAAAAAGTTATAAAATTGTATTTGTTTTTGATTTTTGTGGGTCCCAGTTGATTTTTATTTATCTTCGAGCTTTTATGATCTTAGTTAACATTATTCGAAATATATTATGTTTATGTAGTTCTATTTAAGTATATAAGAAAGAGAGACGTTCACCTCGTTCATGTAACCCCAAACTAAAATGTTTTGATTTTAGAAGTTATCTAACTTGAAATCATCATCATTCTCCTGCCCTTTTTCCAATCTATTTGGGGTATATAATAATATGAACGATCATTTCAATTATGCTCTAATGTATGTGCTACATTTTTAGGGTTCCGTACCTCAAAAGGAAAAAACGGAACCCTTATAGGATAACTCCTGTCCGTCTCATCATCTGCCTAGCCTTTTCCCAACTATACTGGGGTTGGCTTGCAGTCTAACAGGATGAAGTGACCAGTATTTTACATGGAGCGACTGCCTATCTGACCTCCACAACCCAGTTACTGGGTAACACGATACCCTTTGGTAAGACTGATTGTCAGACTATCGGGCTTCTGACGCCCCTTAACGACTGTCAAAGATCCACGAAAGACAACCGGGACCAACAGCTTAACGTGCTTTCCGAGGCACGGAGGGGTCATGGTATGTAAAGATGGTCACCCATCCACGGACCGACCACGGCCAGCGTAGCTTAACCTGATTGATCAACCCGTACGGCTGTTATTACTTAGCCACGAACCCCCCGTCTGTCTGTCCGTCTGTCACAGCCAATTTGCTCCGAAGCTAATGAACTGATTAAGTTGAAATTTGGTACGCGTATGTATTTCTGTGACCCAAACACGGACGTGTAATGTATATTAATGAATTTTGAATATGGGGGTCAATTTTGGGGGGCAAATAACAAAAAAAAAAAGTAATGGCTAACTGTACCGTGCGATATATCAAATGAAAGGGTGCTGAACTGCAGCTATAAGGGTCTTAAATATTTTTTTTTAATAATTTTAAAATAAACTGTTTTAAAGTTATTTAAGAAAATAGACGAAAATTGACCATTCCCCCTTTATCTCCGAAACTACTGAGCTTAAAATTTTGAAAAAAAAAATGCAGAAAATAATTCTGTAGCTATAGATTACAGGAAAACCTAGGCTATGGTCTTAAAATAACATGGTAAATCTCTCAATATTGTGCGTACAAACTTACATTTGTCCATAGTTAAACGAAAAAGATCCAACCCACATTACACCTAATGTGGGTTGGATCTTTTTCGTTTAACTCCATGACATTTGTAGTTCGAATGTATGGGAGAACATGTTTTTCAACTACAATATTAAGTTTGTTCTTGGGATAAATTCATCCCAATTACGGAACCCTTCATTGTGCATGGTCCGACACGCACTTGACCGGTTTTTTATTTCATTATTTATTTTTTATTAATCGACCTCAAACGGCGACTGGTTTGTGATTTTTTGCTGTAAGAGGTAATATCACATACTAGCTGACCCGACAGACGTCGTCATGTCAAAATTTCAATAATTCATACAAAATTCCCAAAGAAAATGCACTTTCAGTTATCCCGAATTTTCCAATTTTCCCGGAAACTTTTCAAACATTTTCTTTCATACAAATCTTATCCTGACAATTACAAACACAACAAAAAATAATTAGCCAAATAGGTGAAACGGTTCTGAAGTGATGTGCTTTCATACATTCGGCAATTGATTTTTATTTATCTATTTATTTATTTATTTATTGTTAATTAAAACGGTAGCACCAATTACATTAATTAACATAAGATTGAAACAAGTAGAGTAAATTAAAATATTTCAAATATTAATATATAGAGGACACCCTAGCATACTTACTCTCACAAAACATCAGACATACACGCATAATTCTACTCCATTCATCAGCAAACAGATCACATTCAGGATTGGTGGTCACATCTAGAACTAGCTGACTCGACAAACGTTGTTCTGCTAGAATTATTCCCATAGAAAATGCACTTTCAGTTTTCCCGAATTTTCCAATTTTCCCGGCAAGTTTTAAAACATACAAAACTTGTCCTGGCAATTACAAACAAAAAAAAAGAATTAGCCAAATAGGTGCAACCCTGCTGTAGTTATGCGCGTACTTACATACATTTCGGCGATTCATTTTTATATATCTGTAGCTGAAAGCTAAAGGACCTTAAGTCACATTTTATAAATTATTCAGTAGAGCTCATTAAAGATGTCTCTGTGTAAATTCGACCGTGTATAAAAAGTAAATAGTGTATCATTGTAGAAAAAAATTATGATTATGAAGGTTTATTAAGCTATTATATTGTGATATTTTTTTGACAAATATTGTTTCTTAAGGCTGTAAAAATAAAAAAATGGACTTAAGGTCGTTTAGCTTTCACCTACAGATATATAGTTTTACGAATCATTCTGACGTCTAAAGGGTATGAAAAAATTACAATGTATTCTTGTGAAAGTAGTTTGCACAAGGTACTTTTTACCACTTTAATAATCATTTTAATTTTTTTTTTTGCTTTTGCTACAATTAATAACCTTTATACTTTTTACTGCTATACAAAGCACCTGGTTTTTCATGGTATATTTTACATCAGTATTGTAATGAATTGTTTACCTTTTTAAATATTCGTATTTTCCATCCGTGCATTAGCCTCGCAAAAACACGAGAATGGCTCGACCGACTTGATCTTTTTTTTGTTTTGTTCGCATCAATACTGGGGTGGTTTAGAAAAAAGAAAATTAGGAAAAACCCAAAGGAACACCGCAAAATCGGAAAAAAAAATAAATGAAAAAGACATTGCAACGCATTATGCCGCTATCCCACTGGCGTTTTACGAGCTGACGATGACGTCGCGAGTCTCTAGTCATTTCATCATTCTCCTGCCCTTGTCCCAATTTATTTGGGGTCGGCGCAACATGTCTTTTTCTTCCATACTTCTCTATTAGTCGTCATCTCGGTAGTCACTCCCTTTCTGGCCATATCATCTTTCACACAGTCCACCCATCGTTTCTTTGGTCTTCCCTTACTCGTATAGCCCTCCACGTTCATACTCAACACTTTCCTGACGACATTTTCCTCATTCCTCCGCATCGCATGCCCATACCATGACAACCGATTTCCACACAACTTTTCAGTCACCGGTGTCACTTTCAGATTTCCTCTTACATACTCATTTCTTATTCTATCCATTCGCGTAATACCACACATCCCTCTTAGCATTCTCATCTCGGCTGCATGCAATTGCCTTTCATTCATTCTTTTTATGGCCCAACATTCTGATCCATACAAGACAGCAGGTCTAACCATTGTTTTATAAATTTTCCCCTTGAGTTTAAGGGGAATGCGGGAGTCGCAGATTGTTCCCGTGACCTGCCGCCATTTCATACATCCAGTGTTAATTCTGTGCTTAACAGTCCGGTCTACTTCGCCATCGCTTTGCACAAGTGAACCAAGATACCGGAAGTCGGAGCAGACCGGGAGAAGCGCGCCATCATGCGCTATGGCTCCAGCACTGGAGAGACCGCCGAAATCGCAGAACATATACTCGGTCTTGGTTCTGCTGATTTTCAAGCCGACATTCTCCAGTTTCTGTTGCTATTTCTCCAATCTGCTCTGGATCTCAGGTCCATCTTCACCGACAAGAACGATGTCGTCGGCAAATAGCATGCACCACGGTGCCTCTTCCTGTATGTCCGCTGTCAGAGCGTCCATAATTAACAGGAAGATGTAAGGACTTAAAGCTGACCCCTGGTGCAAGCCTACCGCCACACTGAACTCGTCGGTGTTGCCAGCAGCCGACCGGACGTAGGTACAAGATTGACTGTACATAGCACGAATTAACTCTACATACTTCCCGGGCAAACCTTTCTCTTTCAAGGCCCACCACAAGACATCCCGAGGTACCCTATCATACGCTTTTTCCAGATCAATGAACACCATGTGCAAGTTATTGTGTGCACGTCTGTACTTCTCGCACAATTGGCGGAGTGCAAAAGTGGCGTCCACTGTTCCTCGACCTGGCATAAACCCAAACTGGTTTGGGGTAATCTCACTCTCCTCTCGCAATCTTTTCTCTATTATTTTCTCCCATACCTTCATACTATGGGACATAAGCTTTATCCCTCGATTGTCTGGAGACAAAGCCTGTGAGAATAACTACAGACCCATTTCAGTTTTAACAGGCCTCTCAAAGGTTTTAGAAAAAATCATTAACAGTAGATTGATAAAATATCTTGAAGAAAACAGACTACTTTCAGATAGTCAATTTGGTTTTAGGCCCAAAAGATCAACTAACCAAGCAGTACACAAATTAACTAATTATATTACTACCAACTTGGATAATGGTATGCACGCAATTGGGATTTTTCTAGACCTTGCCAAGGCCTTCGATACTATTTCTTGTACTTTACTTTTGCGCAAGCTAGAAACAATTGGGATAAGAGGAGCACAACTTCTATTATTTTCTGATTATCTCAGCGATCGTCGTCAATGTGTAAAAATCGGTTCGTATACAAGTTCTGAACTTAAAAATAGTGGTTTTGGAATTCCACAAGGCAGCATTTTAGGCCTAACGTTATTTTTAATCTATATAAATGAACTGTGCAGCCTGGCTCTCCGAAATGGAATCATAATGTCTTATGCGGATGACACCGCTCTATTGTTCTCAGCCAAATCAAGAGTTGAGGTCTATGAAAATGCTCAGATCGGTTTTAACATCGTCTCTGATTGGCTCCATAATAATCTCCTAACATTAAATGCAGATAAAACCCAATACATTTTATTTACAATGAGAAATACTAACATACCGCTTACTAATCTAAACATTTACGCACATAATTGTAGCACGTACGCTGACAGTGCACGTTCTTGCCCCACTTTAACTAAAGCTGACCATTTGAAATATCTAGGTGTTACTATTGACTCAAATCTAAATTTCCGTAAACATATCGATTTACTATGTACGAGAGTGCGCAAATTAATATATGTTTTTAAAAATTTACGGAATGTAGCTGACCATAAATTAATTAAACAGGTTTATTTAGCTTTGTGTCAATCCATTCTTACCTATTGCATAACTTCTTGGGGTGGTGCTGCAAAAACAATTTTACTGCCTTTAGAGCGCGCGCAAAGAGCAGTTCTGAAGGTTGCTACCTCTCGCCCTTTTAGATTTCCTACGCACCAGCTCTACATAGCATGTAATGTACTAACAGTGCGGCAATTATTCGTTCTGAGCATAATACTACACCAGCACGCTGCACTACCTTTTAACCCAGTACCGTCTGACAAGAGAAGGAAGGACTTGGTTTGCATAAAGCTTCAAACTAAACATGCGTTTGCTAATCGATTTTATGTATTTTTAGGACCTTTTTTGTTTAATAGACTCAACAGGGTACGAAACCTCTATAGGGAAAGTTATAAAAAATGTAGTATGATGTTAACAGAATATTTATCGATACTCAATTACACAGACACTGAAAATCTACTAGAAATTTTGTCATAAGGATAACTTATTCCCTCGTAAGTATTTACTTTTGTATATTTACGTAGGCTAGTTTTAGGTATTAATGTACCAATATGCTTCTTCTCATAGTTGTTAAAAGATTATTTTTATTTTTTAAATATCACTTTTACTTCAAATTTTAATGTCCCAACGTAATTGAAATGTAAAGCGATGGCCTGAAACACAGGTTTGAATAAACCTAGATCGGGTGGGTCACTACCTAACATTCTAATTCCAAACTATCATTACTTGCACCTGTAACTAAACATATACTTAAGCATTAGTTTATTATTAGGCTACATAATATATTGTATTGGAAATTTACTAATAACTGACTAAATGTACACTTTTTGAAATATTTTTATTAAATAAATTATTATTATTATAGTTGTTGCAGTCCTGCACGTCACCTTTATTCTTGAAGATGGGCACTAGCGAACTATTGCACCATTCTTGTGGGATCGCTTCTTCATGCAACAACTTATTGAAGAATAAAGTCAGCCACATACATCCATCTTCTTTTAAACACTTCCATACTTCTACTGGTATGGCATCTGGGCCCATGGCCTTTCCATTTTTCATACCTTGAACTGCCTTCCTTACTTCATCCATGCTAATTTCCATCACCAAACCCATATTTGTTTGTACCTCTTTGAGCAAACCATTCCATTTATTCTCTTCGTTCATTAGCTTTTCAAAATAAAACTTCCATCGTTCTTTTATCTCGTCATCTTGGGACAGAACCTTACCGGCTTCATCTTTCATACACTTAATATGAATTATATCTCTCGTTCTCCTTTCTCTTGCTTTTGTAATCCGGTATAGCTCCTTCTGGCCTCTTGGGCGGTTCAGTGAGTCATACAACTTCTCCTGCGCCTTAGCCCTGGAAACTGCTACCACCTTTTTTGCCTTCCTCTTCCATTCTATATAAATTCTCTTCTTATCTTCTTTCAGACTATCATTCCCGTTTTCTACACCCTGCCACTCTTTAAACGCAACTTTATTTTCTTTAAGCATCTTTTGCACTTCTTCATTCCACCACCATGTATCCTTTTCTATCATGCCTTTCCCTTTCGATTCTCCAAACACGTCTTTTGCAAACACGTTTTTTTTTCTCCTTATACAATCCGCCATCTCTTTCCAAATTTCATTCGCAGTTTTTCCTTCCATATCCTCCATTTCGATCATTTTGTCTACCACTTGACTCTTAAACATACTTGCACATTCCTCTTTTTCTATCATACGCCACCTGGTTTTTGGATGGGGCCGTTCTTTGTACTTACTGGACGAGACACTGACTTTTACTTCTATTATTATTAGTCTATGTTGTGTGACTAAGCCTTCGCCTGGCAGCACTTTACAATTTTTGACACATTTTAGGCTGTTTCGTCTTACCAGCAAGAAATCAATTTGTGTCGCGTGGAGGCCACTTTTGTAAGTAATAAGGTGTTCGTTTTGCTTTTTAAACCACGTATTTGTTATTGCCAGGTCGAAAGCAGAAGCAGCTTGCAACAGTGTCTCGCCATCAGTGTTACGGGCTCCGTATCCCCAACCGCCATGCACTCTCTCATACCCATCCTTCTGTCTTCCTACATGCCCGTTAAAGTCACCCCCCACATACACTTCTTCACTCTCTGGCACATCCAACATCACACGATCGAAATCCTCCCAAAATTTCTCTTTTACACTATCCTCACATCCTGACTGGGGTGCATACACACTTACTATATTTAACACAAAACTTTCCATAATTACTTTAACAGCTATCACTCTATCACTCACTCTTTTAACATCCACCACACATTCTTTCAATTCCCTATCCAAAACTATACCCACACCATTTCGCTTGCCATCGCTTCCACAGTAAAAGAACTTATATCCTTCTCCTATCTCTCTAGCCTTCGCACCCTTCCATTTCGTCTCTTGCAGACACGCTATATTGAGTCGTCGCCTTTTTAAGACATCTGCTAATTCTCTTCCTCTTCCAGTCATCGTACCTACATTCCAGCTCGCGCATCTCAATCTTACTTCTCTCACACTCCGAGCTTGCGTCTTACGTCGCACCCGCTCGTTCTGATGCGACAACCCTTGTCCATTTCCCACAGGAGCCGGGTGCTGCCCCTGCGCGTCGCCTGTGGGGTACGCCCTAGCCCTATCGCGCATTCTCATATTTCCTACCATGTTGCATAAGTTTTTACAGTCGGCCGCCCGCCTGACACCAACCCTCCTTGGGAATGCTTTTGTTGGCGGTTTACCCGCCACCGCGCGGGTGACCCAAGGTGCTTAAATTATATGCACTAGGTCTCAAGTTCCCTTAGTCGCCTTTTACGACACCCACGGGAAGAAATGGGATGGTGCTATTCTTTACGTCCGACACCAAACGGAAAAAAAAAATATCGCGAGTCTCTAGTAGCAAGCGTTAACGTTGCGCATCCGCTGAGTGCAACGGTAATGTCGCGCACATGCTGCGGACATGGACAGAGCGGGACGGTGTGATTGTACCTGTTGCCAAAAAACGCAACGTTAACGTCGCAAAGTCGCAGCGACAACGCTTGTAAAACGTCAGTGAGATAGTAGAAATGTAATAGAAATTGACTGAATGATCAAGTGGCTCCACCTGTAGTTTTCAACTGTTATTTCTAAGTGACCAGTACGTGGTATTAGTTGCACAGTGTGGCCACCGTGATTGTGGCTAGTGCCGCCATCTGTGTGTAATTAACGGAAACAAGTATACAAACCAGACGAACATAATATGTGAACGTAAACGAAGCAAATGGAATAAGTATGTAAGGATCGTAGCAGGTGGCGTTCTATAGCAAACAAAAAAAAAAAAAAAACAAAACAGAAAAAGATGTGACGTCATGTGTGAGTTTAAACACAAATTGTATATTATTGTATATTAAGTATGGTAAGCTTATGTTTTATGGGTATGTCATAAAGTGGGTCTAGAAGATGGGCTTCATTCTTTACTAAGAATTGCCTACGTACTAGATATTATAACGATTATTAATTCCTATATAAATATCTTTTTTACGAATTTTCAACTATTTTTTGAACCGACTGCACGAGAATGTTCATGCATCGCTAGTTCTTGTAAATAAAACCAACACACCAATTGAATGTTGTCGAATTGGCATTATGATATTGCAATTTAGTGTGTTACACAATTACCCCGCTGAACACCATTGAATGCAGTCTGTTAGTTTCTTACTACCATCGTGCATCGTCTTGATAAAAAAAAAAAAATTGTAGGCGCAGTTTGAGTCCGAACCATTTGTTTTGGCTAAAACAGATTGAAATTTTACTACCTACGGTTTCCGATACTGCCGTTCGTAGCCTTGTATTTGCTCAACACTAGACTTAGTAAGCTCATTGCTTTACTTATGAAGTAAGCTTTCACCGATTATGATATTTTTCGATTTACGGCCGATGTGAGACGACATCTCAAATTTTTTTGCTATTTTCAACAGATTTTCTTACGGTTTCTGACACTGCCGTAGCTATTGTATTTGCTCGGCACTAGATTTTTTAGGCTCATTGCATTCCTTTTGATGCAAGCTTTCTTCGATTGGGTTTTTTTTCATTTCTGGGCAGATTTGCGGCCGATATATGAGACGACATATGACATTATTTTGCTATAGTCAACTTCAACTGTTTTGACCAATATTTCTGTTGTTTCTCTTTAGGTCCTGGTAGTGCTTTTCAATTCTTGATAAAGACCAAAATAGCTGATTTAGCTGAACACGTTTTTGCGCTATACGAATTGTTATTTCGACATATAATGAAAAGTAGAGGGTCGCGCGCATGTGCGTGCACTCGCAGTGTGACGTCATAGGCAAATTATATTCAGCTTCAAAATTGTTATAAATATGGGCTATCTTTTGAATGGTCAATCATTACTCTAGCATTAAAAGTCTTTATAGTCATTAGCGGTTGAAAACATAAGTACATGTTTTTGTCGGTCAGACATATTATTGAACTTACAACCTCTACACCGAGCGAAAAGACGTTTATTCATGTTGGCTACGAGCTACGACGACGCGGCGACGGCTACGACTGCTACGAGCTATGAAATTGCGTAGACGGCTCAGGGGATAAGTTTCAAAAAATACTTGATTTTAAAGGAATACCTATTCCTTCTTATCTTTAAGTTTTAGTAAACTGTATGTCTGTCAGTCATTCAAGAAACTAATTTATACTAGTTTCTGCCCGCGACTTCGTTCGCGAGGAAGTCGTAAGACACCCACAATATATTAAAATAACAGCCACGTTTTTATAAAAATAATCCCTATACACTACGTATTATGTTTTAGTTTCAGCAGCCAAAATATACAGAGTCTGGACTGGTGACGCGGAAGCAAGCGCCACACAGTTATCAGTGTGTATAACAGCTCGTCCTAAGGTCAACACCCGCAGCCACAGCCCGCAGCCTACAGCAGCAATTTTCCTTTGCTTGCGAAGTTTTTTTTTTAGTGAATTAAATAACGCCTTCGTTCCTGCATATGTATTATAGATTAGATATAAGATGACTGGTTAAGTGACCGATACTTAAACACATGGTTGTACTCATGATAATAAACAACTTTTACTATGGGGCCAAACTCGAAATCGCGAAAAAAATCAGCGGTTCTCTACATTTATGTTCGCATAACTCGTCAAAATGTAAGAAACAGTTGATTATTTTTTTGCGATTTCGGGTTTGGTCCCATAGTAAAAGTTGTTTGTTATCATGAGTACAATCATGTCGGTCACTAATTACCAGTCACCCACAACACTGATACACTGACTGATGCATTCCACCATAGAAATCAATTTTTTTTTCTCCTAAGAGCGTTTTCCTGTAGCTACATCGATTAAGGTAACTGTCCTTACTGCCCCATCATAAAATCTACCCTATACATATATGTCATGATTGATTGCTTACCTACATAAAGGTATAGCGTGATGATAATTATTTAAAAGGTTAAATCTGTAATTATCTGCAATATTCTAAGCAAATGGTTCGTCTTTATAGAATTTGCGGTAAACTATAGAAGAATACGAACATAATGCAAATTGCTCAAACCTCACGGCAAATAACGTAATAATTTATAGCCTATAGACTGACCAGACTTTAGGCAATATCTGTGCAAAATTTTAACAGAATCTATACGGTAGTATTTGCGTGATGCTATAATTATATTTTCGGCATTAGAATCATTCCAACCAGAAACCGTATTCCGTAACACACTATCAATCGGAATCTGAATCATTTTGAAGCAAATTGTTAATCGATTGCTTCATATGTTCGAAAAATTTGTGGGCTCGACAACGTATATAACGCAATGAATGTTGTTGAACTGTCAAAATGAAACCGATTCCGATCGACAGTGTGTTACGCAATTAGGGTACAGGACTAAGGGGCGGTTTTTGATCCGTAGTTAACCAATGTATCCAGTGTAACCAATGTATGTAGCCGTAGTTAACATAGTAACTAATGGTTGAATTTTGGCTAAATGTGAAAGGCTAAACATTAATGAATTATGCCATTAGTACTACTTTTTAATATGAATGAGCTAACATGAATACATTCATGTTTATCCTTTCACATTTAGCCAAAATTCAACCATTAGTTACTATGTTTAACCATTGGTTGAGTTAACTAGGGATAAAAAAACGGCCCTTACATGACAAGCGCGAGAACTTCTTTTTCTTTGTTTCGTATAGTCGAAATTTGTCTATAATTTTGACGTCATTCTAATGCTCTTTCGAGTTTAATCTAGCTTAACGGCCATGACCATTAAGCTCGAGTAAACTCGAAAAAGGCTCTTTGACACTTCTTTAGCTCGCGATGAGAGAACGATGTAGCTAGTTATTAAAAACAAATGATTTTTATCATAGCAACATCGGCTTGAAGTTCCGTTTCAATCGCCTGATTTTAAGCTTTGGAATAAGTACTAAAATGTAAAGTACTATAATGATTTTACGTGCACCTGAAAAAAGCAAGAAAAGGAAGAAAAACTGTTTATTCACGTGAAAGTGACGCAACATACATACAATCGTTGTTAGCCTAAAAACAAAAACAAAAGGGTATCAATTCTAAAAATAATATTCCAGACGGAAATATGCGTCACTACCACGCGAAACGACGCCTCTTATTTATGTTTAGTTTTTCGTGTAACCGACTTTTTGATTAAAATTAAATGTTTTTCTTTGGCATGCCGAAATTAAAATACAAATGACGGAAATGAAAATTAGTGGCGCATAAATTACCTACTCATTCACCACACTTAATCCCCACAAATGACAAATGGGCCGACGATCACAATTTGACAAAGCGAAGGCCTATTTTAACAATCACCAGAAAACCCATGATATTACGTTAATCACCACCCTTAGGAAATGAACTGGTGATTTTAGTCATTATGTTGCGAAGGTTTGATATTGCCTTACAGCCATAACACCCTAGATTTCCTTAATCACCACAATTGGCAAAGTGACTGAAAGTGATGCTCATCTACGTAACAGTGCTCCTCTCTGCCACAGTTTCTCTCGCGGCCGCCGGAAGGAGCCTGGAGCTTTGAATTTTCATTATTAATATATTGTAAAATAAAATTATGATTAAAATAAGTACAATTACGAAACTGCCATGTTATTGTGGAGGGTTTTGTTTTTGTATCATAATTTTGTTTACTCTACTCGTCGTCAAAATCGAGGACGACTAAATACGACTAAGTGCCAATTTCACCAATGAAACTGAACGCGATCAGCACATCTAAATTGCGATTAAAAGCTGTCAGTTTCCAAATTCCCTAACAATAATGACAGTGACAACTCTTGAACGGGGTTTAGATGATTCGCGTTCAGTTTCATTAGTGAAATCCGCCCTAAACGAGAGAAGAATCGGAGATTATTTCGTGTTGTATTGACAAAATTAGAAATAACTTAGGTGACACGTTAGAGTTTGTCGAAAACATCAAGTTTGACAGAACGAGTCGAGTATTTTGTATGAAAACGAGAAAAGTGTTGCGAAAATTAGTCACGAGAGTGAGTAATTGTCACGTGTGTCGTGTTAGCCCTGCATATCTCGTACAATTACTTATTTCAAAAATACTCATTGTACAGTTTTGACGTCGCTATTAGGTATTTGTGTAGATGTGAATACAGAAGAAGATGTAGTTTTTACAGACATATTAAAAAAAAACATTATACATAAAACCACGCCTTCTCCCACGGGGGTAGGCAGAAACTACAGAACGCCACCAACAACAACAGGCTTCTTCTAGGTAAGCTCACTCCATCGTCGACTTTGTCTCTGTCAACTCTGACCTAGACTAGAGTCAAGAGCAAACCCATCACAAATAAAAAAAAATCCCTACTTGGAGTAAGTAGGGTTTTTTTTCTTGCTTCGTTTACGTTCGGTTGAAGACGCACGCCACGCCGGTTGCGAGTACTACGCACCTGACCTTTCTGAAAAACCTCACCAATAAGGTTACTACATGTTCTTCTAGGGATTCCCCTCACATCTTGCCTTTTAAAAAATACCTTTTATTACAGTTTTTATCTATCATCTAATAGACTCAATAAACACTCAACTTCCTGCAGCCGCACACCGGCGCACTGGAAACAACACAATTAATCTGTTTTATCAACCCCGTGACATCCCTGATTTAGCCTAATGGATATTTACGATGCCCGCCGAGGCAGTAAAACGCACATATAAAACTTCTTTTATTTAACATATGTACGAACAGTGGTTTTGATAACAAACACTTTTTACGGCTTGACGTATGCACGTATCAGATGTGAATTTTTGTTTATGTCCATGTTTCATTTATTTTTGTCCCACTGTGTTTGATAAGGGCAGGTAAGAGCTGTGTTTAATAATGACTAGATTGAAAATGTTAAGGATGGCTGTACCCCTTTATGAGTAGCATGCTTCTTGATTTGCTTTGTAAAGCCTTTTGGGTTAAGTGTTATTGGTGTTACGGCGAGTGGTGACATAAAGAGAGCTCTTGTAGGGAACGTTTCACCAGTAAAATCGAATAATTTTATTTTGAACTCGACTAGAAAAGGTTCTCTTCGATTTCAAAATAAAAGGCTGGCGAACTTTTTTAGCTAAGTTTAACGGTTAACCCAAGATATCTACAGGGTGAAATTAAAATAGCTAGCGAAACTCTGCAGCCGTGACGTGTATCGATATTTAAGTAAACACGATAAAATAAAAAGATTTTGTGTTTTATTGGGGGTCAACGACCTCTGATAGTGTAACTTGAAGTATGAGTTGAGAAAATCGGTTTTATCGTGTTAAGATATCGTAAACTTAAACTTCAAACATAAACTTCACAGATGTGATGGGTATCCATCACGTCTGTCAAGTTTACACAAATAAAACTGATTTTTTAAACTAGTATTTCAAGTGAACTGCGGTCGAAGACCCCTACAAAAAAATCATCATTATTTTTTGTTTTATCATGTTTAGATATCGATACCCATAACGTCTGCAGAGTTTTGCTAGCTAATTTAATGTGACACTGTATAACTTAGGTACGGTGAGAGAAAGCGACATGAGTATCCTGAACGGCAAAACTCAGTGAGCATGAGCATCGGTTCTATGCACCTTCCTGCATTGTAGAATGGAAGAGGCTTTTGCCCAGCGTGAGACTATTGCGAGCGGATATTAGTGCATACTAGAACTAACTGATATATTAGTAGGTTATCTATGTGTATATGATATGTCACCCTTTTTTTTGTGGATGCAAATCATCAAATAACCTCCCGCTCTGGGTGGAGCGGGAGGGCGTGTCAGACTTCTACTGACTAAAACCCACCCGTGTTCCTTCAGTTGCCTGTGCCAGGGCCACGGTAACTCTTTCGAACAACCCGCAACCCTTGCGGGATGATATGTTACCCTGAGATTATGAACTTCATTGGTTTATAATCTATCTCGCGAGATTGTAAACTATCGAAAAATTGTGAACTGCAACAATTAGTTTAACGCATTATTTTTCGATATTTTATAAATATATATAAATATATTATGTCCGTGGCAACCGACAAATTGTGAACTTGCATGTGACGAACGCACTTTGTGATAATACTAAATAAACAGCTGACTGCGACCAACTTGGAAGAAGCGCTCGCCGGCCGCTACCGCGGAACCGCTGGCTTCGGTCGCTCGGCTCGTGCGCGGTTGGCCACAGTTCTAACCTAACCTATTTAGTCGGGGTGCCCTGGCTTAGTTACTGCGACCAATTCGGCTACCGCCAAGACCTACCAATCAGGGACGGTTCACAATGTTACGTGTGACGAAATCGGACAGTTTGTGATCCCTGTCGGAAAGTGCAGGTTCGTTCACAATTTGACGTTTTGACATGAATAGATTATAAACTATCGAAAATTAATACGTTATATTGAAAGCAGTATGTTCACAATGTATCGATAGTTTACAATCTCGCGAGATATATTATAAACCAACGGTGCTCACAATCATACGGTGACATAAATGTATGTATTGCATATATTTGGTATGCGAAAAACGCACGAATTTACGTAGATTTTGCACGCGCATATACGTAATAAAAGCTACGTTTTCCATCAAAAGTTAATAGTTGTTTTTATCTTGTCGTATATCTAAATCCATATCAAAGCGTTTCGAAACTTGGCACTGATTATCTTTAACATCTAGAAAGAAGGGTGTTTACATCGAAAATAGTTCTATTTTCATTTACACTAATTTTCAAATAGTCTCAAGGCCATTTTGGTGTCATAAACAAGATTCCATGCCATTCATGTGTGTCAAACCTAGTTTCAATGAATTATAAAGTAAAATTGCCTCGTTGGCCTGGCAAGCGCTCCTGCTGGGCGTGAAGTCTTGGGTTCGATTCCCAGGTCGGACAAAGTGCACGGGCTTGCGGACGGCGAGCAATGGGTAGCTCGCCTTCCGGTAAGGACCAGGCCCGGGTCGACGGCGCATTGTGTTCCACGCGCGCCTCAAAGAGATGTCAGCACTAGCTGAAGGGGTCCGCTAGGGCCGATGCCTGCCAGGGTTGCGGGTTGTTCGAAAGAGTTACCGTGGCCCTGGCACAGGCAACTGAAGGAACACGGGTGGGTTTTAGTCAGTAGAAGTCTGACATGCCCTCGCGCTCCGCCCAGAGCGGGAGAAGTTATTTGATGATTTCCCACCCAAAAAAATAAAAAGGGTCGGGTAAAGTGTTATTGAGTTTTGCTATCTGGAATTTCTCAGTAGCAGCTCGGAGTCTTGATTAGTGCCCGGTTGATGGCAATAGACTCGCCCCCTATTACATGGGACTTAAGCATAACTGGAGAAATGTGGGTGTACTATAGGTACACCTCTGCCTAATCCTTCGAGGAAACAAGGCGTGATGTTATGTTGTAAAATAAAACTCGGAATAAAGGAGAATGGGCAAAAATGTATGGAAGCTGGTACTAGCAACTAATAACAACCACACATAGTCATTAGATAGATATTTAAATAAAATACAATAACTAGGTACTATGGCGGCTCATTTCAAATCGCTGTGTGAAAAAAGCTGTGGCGATGTTTCGTAGGACTTACCTGGACGGTACATAATGGAACACTTGAATAGTTAAAGTTCTAGTGGGCTTGTACATGAAAATAACCTAACTTACGTAACTTCACCATAACTTTTTGAAACAGCAAACAAGTGAGCTCCTATGGACTCACCAGTTATTGACGCACATTCAAAACTTACCTAGATAAAATACATAATTTGCAAACACGTTCGTTGAAACTTGTAGTACCAAACTATGTAAAAATAAATACCAAGACAATTACGTATAAACAGGGTTATTTAAACATTGCAAAGTATTAACTGTTCAAGCGCGCGCTGATTATCTGTTCCTCATAGAACACTTGGATAACAGTGATATACAAATCCCAGTAACACATGACGTGAATACACGACAAACCAAATCAGAATCATTGCAAGTACCAAGCAAAAATAAATTTTATGGCAGGCTTGGCTTCTTTCACAATACCTAATTAACTAAACCAAATACTTGTAGACATTAAAGACTCAATGAATAGTAAAAACATAAAGCATAAGCTGAAAGAGCATTACATCAACTCGATTATAATTTAACTGTTAATAGCGTGTTGATCAAACCTCAGGTCATGGCATGCTAAGACAGACGGGTGTGTCTCATATCATATAAAGGTTTAGGAATGAAACTCGGTCCAGTTGTATAGAAAATCAGGTTACGGGCGTGAATTAAAAACAGAGACTTTGAATTTAAATAACGTCCTTTACATTTTATTTAACGTTACACAGGGAAGGTTTTATGTCTGTCTCCTAGCACAGCGAATAGAGAAAAAGGAACGAACTGATAGCAGTTGTTGGTTATATTAAATCCTTTAGTGACAGTGTTGCTATTACTCAAAAGTAAGAATCGATAAATTTTTGTTACATTTAAATCGACTAAATACCAACAAGTTGTAATCGGTCTGTATTGTATCACACAGCATCCAAACGACAACAGTAGTAAATGCTTATACACAAACACAGGATAGGAATCTAGTTGCTTATTTACTCAAAGTTAATTATTAGATTCTTATAGTCAGATTCAAAAATCCTGTCAGTTGTTTTCTCTCGTGGTCGATGGTTCATCGACCACCTCTCTAGACCAACTAGAGTTGTCAGTCTATTTACTAACAGTGGGAACCATAAATAAATAGTTTAGTTCGCCACAAAGGTATATTTTCATTTCAATAACGTTCACAAGAAGTAATAAACGTGAGATATACCAACTGTTGATGTTGTGGCGTAATTAATGGATAACCCAGTATCTGCGGGTGGAGGACCCCAAGCCCTATAATATAAAAAAAAATGTCAAATCCCGGAATCGATAGTCATGCGCAATTGTTATTTTTTTTTTTTATAAAAAAATGCCACCTTTGTTCACTTCCTCGGCCACCGTGCTCACAAATGAAGGAATTTTCACCATCACTATCATAGGTTTTATTTATTTAACCTTGCCTCTTGCCAAATTTCATGATTCTAGGTTAACGGGAAGTACCCTATAGGTTTTGATTCCCTTGTGAAATCGCAAAATATGCGAAAATTTGCGACATAAACGGTCATATCTTTTGATTGCGTTTACTTACAATTTTGATTTTTTCTGTAAGTAGGACGATACGTACTTGTCATTTCAAGATTCTCTAAATGCCTTTAAATCTAAATATACTTTTATTGTACTGGGCGGAGGGTCTAAACATATTATTACCGATACTGGAATACCGGCAAATAAAAACATGAAATATAAAATACCTGCTGATAAGCAATTTAAGTGCATGAAATATTATCACTTTATCCTGTGATAAAGTTATTGGGTTTTTTACCTGGAATATCTCAGTAACAGCCTTTTTTTTTTTTTTTTTTTTTTGTGGATGGGAAATCATCAAATAACTTCTCCCGCTCTGGGTGGAGCGGAAGGGCGTGTCAGACTTTTACTGACTAAAACCCACCCGTGTTCCTTCAGTTGCCTATGCCAGGGCCACGGTATCTTTTTCAAACAACCCGCGACCCCAGCGGCATTGGCCCTATTGGACCCCATCTTTTGCTGACATCTCTTTGAGGCGCGCGTGGAACACAACGCGCCGTCGACCCGGGCCTGGTCCTCACCGGACGGCGAGCTACCCACTACTCACCGTCCGCAAGCCCGCGCCTACGGTGGCCGGGAATCGGCTATCAATTCCCGCCGCCCAGGGCGTCTCCTGCGGCGACTGAGGGCGTGAGGCTGCCTCTCCCTCACGCGTTCCGCCTCCTCCTTCGCGAGCATTACCGCTTCGCAGAAGGAGGTGACGGCCTCCCAAGCACTCTCGCTCCGCACCATGGCCTGGACCAGGCTCGGACGCGAGAGATCGCCGCCGCCGATCGCCTCCGTGAGAACACGGCGGTGCTCTGCCCAAGCCGGGCAGACCTCCACTGTATGCTCCACCGTGTCCTCTGGGCAATCCACACAATGGTGACACCCGGGCGTTTCCTCCCGCCTTATGCGAAACAGGAACCTCCCGAAACAACCGTGTCCGGTGAGGACCTGCGTCAGGCGGAAGGTGAGGACGCCGTGGCGCCTCTCTAACCACTCCTCAAAGAGGGGACTTATCGCCGCAATTGTGGCGTGCCCAGCGCTGGGCTGCGACAGTCGCACTCTCCATGTCGCCATGAGATCCCGCCGGAGTTCTGTCCGCTGTACCGTGATTTCTCGCGGCAGCGGAGTTACGCCCCGGCGTTTTGCCTCCTCGCGCCACTCCCACACGTGCGCGAGGACTTTCGCCTCCAGATCCCACGGCGGCAATCCGGCAAGGAGGCTCGCCGCCTCACCGGAGACCGTGCGGTAAGCCCGGACTAGCCGAATGGCCATGACCCTCTGGGACGCGTTCAACCGGCGGACTGGCCGCAGCCTCAGGGAACGCGCCCACACCGGTGCCCCGTAAAGGGCCATGGACCGCACGACCCCCGCGTAAAGCCTCCGGCAGGAGGCGTTTGGACCACCTAGATTGGGCAGGAGCCGCTTCAAGGCAGCCCCAGCCCGCTCCAGTCTGGGAGCCAAACGTCGGAAATGCTCCACGAAGTTCCACCGGCTGTCGAGGACGAGTCCCAGGTACTTCATCGTTGACTCGACTCCGATGCGAACCCCTCCTACCGTTATTTGGGAACCCGACGGTGGCGCATTCCGAGGACCATGAAAACACATGGCCTCGGACTTGTGCAGGGCCACCTCGAGTCCCAACTGCCGGATCCTCTCAACGACTATCGCAACCCCGCGTGTCGCTAATTCAGCCGCCGCCTGGTGCGACCTCCCCTGCGCCAGGACCAGCGTGTCGTCAGCGTAACATACTACGCTGACGCCGCTAGGGAGGTCGGCGCGCAGCACCCAGTCGTACCCGATGTCCCACAAATGCGGCCCCAGGACCGATCCCTGTGGGACACCGCACGACATCTGTCGCCGGTTCCACTCTCCCTGATGACCGGGGTAGATGACGGCCCTATCCGTCAAATAGGCCTCAACCACTCGACAGAGGTAGGTCGGCATCCGGTGATACCGGAGTGCCTCCCTGATGCAACTCCAGGGCAGGGTATTGAAGGCGTTGGCGATGTCTAGAGACACCGCCAAGACGACCCCACCCCGGGCCACAGCATCCCCCGTCGTGAGGGCTCGCACGCGCATGATGGCGTCCACCGTAGAGCACCCCCTGCGGAAACCAAACTGGCTCTCCGCCAAATCCGGCCCCTCCTGCACCAGCCACCCGACGAGGCGGTCTGCAATAACTCTTTCAAAGAGCTTGCCCACCTCGTCGAGCAGCACGATGGGTCGGTCTCAGTAACAGCCTGGAGTCCGGATTTGTGGCCGGCTGATGGCAATAAGCGCTTCCCCTATTACATGGGACTTAAGCATACTGGCAACATCACAGGCTAATGACATGAAACTCCGTATTTATACTAATGAGGGTATTCGCAAATTAGTAATATGCAACGCGAAACAATAATGACACTTGTAGGTACTTAGGCTCAAACCTTATCAGCCCCCTATCAGGTGTGTCTGCTGACTGCTAAAAGCTAAGTACGACCCGAGTGAAAAAGCGTCCAGCGGGGCGTTCAGCGTTGCGTGCAAGCGACGAAGAGCGTTCACCGAGCGCCGCTCGGCCGTCACTCAGGACACTCGCGAGTGCACGAAAGTCGCACGCCCCGCCCCGCCGGACGCTCGAGTCGAGCATCACTCAGGCCATACATTTAAAGTTATGGAACCGGTAAATTTTCCTGGATTTGTTTAGCAAACTACCCTAAAGAAAAATCTTGAGGATTTTTGGAGGATTGAGCTGATTTTCCGCCTTGCAATAGCTAAATACAAAACGTATTCCTTACAGCGATAACTGATAACATATCTCCCTTCCTTCAACGATCCTTGGCCATGTTCCGTAGTTGAGCAACTTATCTGCTAGGCAATTATTCCTTCGCCTACATTCTTTCACAAACAGGTTAGGTTAGGCATGTTTATTTTGGACGTCGACGTTTGTCGTTTATTCGCGAGGCGATAACGTGACGTCAAGACGACGACAAGAGTTTTTTTTTGTCGGAATTTCTTGAGATCGTGTCTTGTGCACGATAATAGTGCATTTGTTGATTTTGGATGTCTAGCATTAACCCTTCATCGAACGCAGATGTACGCGTACACGAGACACAAAGGATATTTAATTTTTAATTATACGAAAGGTTAAATAATTTTGACGACTGAGGCATAGATGAGAATTTAAATCGATTTTGAAAGAGGTTCAAACAAAGTTAGGCGTACAACATTCAAAATCGTGGTCTTTGCCTACAAAACCTTCATCTGTATGACAAATTAGGGAGGGGCGGAGCACTGACGTCTCCTAGAACCAACTCTACGCCTTTTATAAAAGTGACCGTTCGAATGTCAAAAATACTGCCAGCCTGATATAAATACACAGGGGCTTGAATGAAACCTCTCCGTGAGCTACGCCCACCCTTGAATAAAAGTATCGACGTAGTCTAACTCTAATTATGACTTTTATTCATAATATGACATTCGAGCTCTCAGGCTAATCCTACTTAAGCCTATAAGAACAATCTAACGTTAGGAATAAAATTCACAATCTGAGGTCATACCATTACAAGAGTAGGGTTAACTCAGGACAAATGAAACGCAAAAAACCTGACACTCCACCTGTTCTCCGTTTGCAGGGAAGGCCGAGCCCTAACGTCTCCTAGATCCAACCTACGCCTTTTATAAAAGTGAACGTTCGAATGTCAAAGATACTGCCAGCCTGACATAAATACACAGGGGCTTGAATGAAACCTCTACAGTACCTACTTTGTAAAGTAAAAAAATAAATCTTTATTTTTTTTACTCTGTCACTAAGTCACATCCAGCCGTTCTAAGTCTACAGACGAACCAATTGCCGCCGGCTTACCAAGGAGCTGTGACGTAAATTCATATTGTTTTCTATCTCTTATGTGTTATCTGCTACAATTGAAACTAACGCAATCCCGCACACGATGCTAATAGAAAAGATACGAGTTGGAGGCAGGAGTAGCTAATGTATATGTGTGGAAGTTGTGGAGGGATATGGATGGGAAAGTATTTGATTTGTTGCGGTAAACGATGAAAGATGCTTTGGGCCTGAAGATAAATGATAAATAGCCTGGTATTATTATACCTATTAAAGTTGAAGGTCGTTGAAGAATATCATACGTTTAAGTAAATTGGTCATAATCATCTGCATAGCTTAGCCGGCTGCCAGTCTAACCGGATGCAGCTGAATACCAGTATTTTACATGGAACGATTGCCTATCTGACCTCTACAACACAGCTACTGGGTAATACGGTACCCCTTGGTAAGACTGGTTGTCAGACTTTCGGGCTTCTGACGACTCATAACGGCTGTCAAAGATCTACGAATGACACCCAGGACCAACGGCTTAACGTGCTTTCCGAGGAACTGAGGGGTCTTGGTATGTAAAAAAGGTCACCCATCCACGGACCAATCGCGGCAAGCGTAGCTTAACCTGATGGATCGAACCTTCCGGCTGTTCTTTGTTAGCCACGAGCCCCTTAAGTAAATATATATGGTGTAGGAAAATCGATTGTTGGTTGTGGTAAGTGACAATAACCCATCAAAGCATGAGGACCCTGGATTGGCGAGCAACAAGTCCTGAGTTTGAGCTGCACTAGCACTGGCATCCATAGCCAAGGTTACAATTTTAATAAGAAGCGTAAAATTAACTATCCTACATTATGTTTCAATAAGCATCAGACTCTCATAATTTTGGAAGGTCGTTAGCCTAATGTGTTGGGGAAAGAAAGTCTTACCTTTACGTCACTAGTGTGATTTTCCTCGGCAGTGTTTTTGGGGACAGCAGGAAAATACAACGTTTTATTTAATAATTATATAACTAGGATTGTAAATAGACGTTTATTTTATATTATGTAACGCTTACAGCCCTTTAAAAGTTTTATGTAAAGAAAATATGTAATGGGTAATATGCACGCTTGAATTCACTGAGTGCCAAAAATTATTCGCTGATTGACGATCAATATCTGTTAGAACAAATATTATGTTGAATATAATGCCGTTGAGTCGCTACGCGGCTTATGAAAAATGTGAAATTACTTCTTTCACAATTTAATTTAAAAATAAAAAAGTATTAAAATATCAGCGGTCATCGTTCTAGTCTTTTCGTATCTTAACACAGAAAATTAAGAGGCATATCACAAAATTGCATTTTAACAGATTAGGTATATTGAAGCACGGCGACGCATCACATTATGTAAAGCGATCACTAATAATAAGTAGTAATTTGGCAGTTGTAATTACGTTTATCCCTTTACACCCGAAAAAAAAAAAGTTGCAAATATTAAAAAAAAAGTTAGATAATTGACAAGATTTGTAGGAGTCTAAGGAAATTAAAAAAAATGCAAACAAGAATCCTGAATTTTCGATCGGTCGTCGTCGGTTGTGTTCGAAAAATGAATCCGCTCAGTTTTAAGTTTTTTTTTTAAGTTACCCGCACTATCATATGCCGTCGGGTGCAAAGGGATATTTTGAGTCTTATAATTTTGTTTTTTCTGTATAAAATTTGAATTTCTTATGAACTAACGTTTATTCTGCTAAACAAACACGTAATAATATTAATGTACACATAGTAAGGAGTTTACAGTTAATTCCGAGTGTTTTTAGTAGTTTTATGGTTTTCAATGGATTTTTTTTATAGATATCCTAATCCTAACTTAATATTATAAATGCGAAAGTAAGTTTGTTTGTTTGTTACCTTTTCACGCCTAAACCACTGAACCGATCATCCTGAAACTTTGCATATACGTTGTCAGGTGTACAGACATGGACATAGGGTACCTTTCATCCCGAAAAAAGTACCTACTGCTCCCGAGAAAAACAACAACAACGTTCTTATGGATAATAGATGGCGCCACGTGTCTTTTGAATCATGATAGAATTATATTATTATAGAAACTTTAGTAGTGTTAGGAGTTTTTTTTAATTTTTTTATTTAAGTACCTAATACATTTTGTGTAACTCTTAACTATCCTAACTAATATTATAATTGCGAAAGTGTGTTTGTTTGTTTGTTGATTATGTTTTCACGCTAAAACGGCTGAAAGGATTTGGATGAAATTTGGCACATAGGTAGACCATGACCTGGAGAAGGACATAGGCTACTATTCATCCTGGATCGCAGACGAAGTCGCGGGCAACAGCTAGTTTCATATATATTTTAACATTCTGAGGCCGCTGTACATGCACTAAACCGCTATTTAAGAAATATTATTATAAATTTTTCATTTTCATTTTATTTCATTTACTATGTACAGTATTTTAACTCACGAGCTCGAAAAAATGCAGTCGCGTATTTTATGAAAAACATGCTTCGGAATTTTGCCCTTATTATATGAAAAAATTGCGAAAAGCGTGGCCGCTATGAACTATACTAATAACTATTCTCCACCACTCTATAAGTCAAAGTTGTCCAAGGCTTTCAGTTTCTCAGAATAAGAACGTCAAACTTGGCCTTTTAACGCAAAAATCACTGTCGAAATGTAAGAGGCCTGTCATTGATTAACGTCTGCTTGCCCCACATTTTTTGACGTTTGATCGTCTCTTAACTTGTAGCAACACTTATAAGTAAATAAACTAACTACGTAATTAGGGATAAGACTGTAGTACTTCCACGGTTATCTGAATGCTACCTCTGACATCAACCTTAGAGCAACGACATTAAAGATCACTGTAATGCAAAATTAGAGGTGAAATAACTGAGGAAGCAATGTATCTCGAATGTGTATGTATTTGCTGGTGGTCGTAATTATTACGAGTAGCACTGCCACTGCCCTTTGGATAGGATAATTCCAAATGAGATATTAGTGCCTTTTTTTTCTAATTTGTTTAATCGGTGTAATTTTAAATACCTGTTTATTGTAACCATGACCACTGTAAATCAGAGCTGTGCTATGGATCCCGCATAGCAGAGCATCATGCTGAGTGGAAGCCTTCTTATCATGTTCACGACGACGTCCAGCTGCCGACTTATACCGTGGTTTCACGGACCGTCGAGGCCTGTCACGACCCGTGCCGGTCATCCCATAAATTCGATCGGACGGGCGACGACAGACCGACTGTTCCCACGGCCTGTCGGCCTGGCCTGGCGCGGTCTGGCCTGTGAGAAAGCAGGCCGTGGGACTGCGGCATTAGATACTCTTCCGTGCTTTAATTAAATATTTGTTTTGTTTTACTAACTAGGTATTCCTAACTTGACTTTTTTTTAAGCACGTGTTTCTGTGACAACATAATAAATATTTGTTTCTTCTTTACTTACGTTGCAAGGCCGGCCAGGATATACGCGTCCCCATCGGGAACTCACTTTATAACCACATCGCTTAACCATTCGTAGTTAGTTGGTTCCGTTGACCTAATATCCCTCACCTTAAGACAACCATACCTCTACGATTAATCAGTAAAGTTTAAACCGTCTTAATTCCAGTGAGACAAACTCAATTATTTGGAACACGATCCACATTTAATGGCTGTCGTCAGTGATCCGTAACATGGGGTATAAAGAGGCTGCCGTTATGGACCGTGGATCGTCAACAGCGTTTTGTTACCCTTCGATCGGATTTGTAGGGGTAATTCTTGGAATTGAAAGGGTAATTTCAACGTAGTGTATTTCAGGTGTAATTTTAACGACTAGCTGTTTATAGTATGTCATCAAGTTTTGGAGTATTTAATTAAATATTCTATAAGAGTTGCGCACTCCGACAGCCTACACAAAAATGACATTCTATACAAAGAGTAACTTAATAACGCACACCTTTTAAGGGGTCATTGTGCTCATCATTATGAACTTTTATTAAGGGACCAAACCTGAAATCGCGAAAGAAAATCAGCTGTTCCCTACATTATGTATCGCATGACTCGTCAAAATGTAGGGAGCAGCTGATTTTTTGTCGCGATTTCAGGTTTGGTCCCATAGTAAAAGTTGTTCGTAATGATGAGTATAATGACCCCTTAAGAGGTTGTGCATTATTTAAGTTACACCTTGTATATAACGGTGATAGAAAAGACAAAAATGTATGGGACTAACATAAGCTACCTACTGAAAAGCGTCAATCCTGTTGAAAGTTGTTGTGGAAATAAGGGCGAGAATACACATGCCTGTAACTTGCACAAAAGTAAGCAAGTAGCTGGCATGCCGTGTGCCATAACAACTTCTGATGTCACAATGGCATGCCAGCTACTTGTACAAGCTACAAACATGTCTATTATCGCCCTAAGAAACGATTGTCAGTTGTCTAGGCCCTTTGTTTGATGGCCTTGCAACATCTTGCGGGCTGGCAAGGCCCTTTGTACATACGGTACACACGTTGTTCTTGCCCTGAAAAACTACGGTTTATTCGTCGTGTGTAGGCCCGGTCGTCAGTGTTGTATGGATCACTTTGGAAGCTTGTTGAAAATAAATTCATGGGCAATATTTTAAGGGGTCATTGTACTCATCATTATGAACAACTTTTACTATGGGACCAAACCTAAAATCTCAAATAAAATCAGCTGCTCCCTACATTTTGACGAGTTATAGGAACATGAATGTATGGGACAGCTGATTTTATTTTGCAAATTCAGGTTTGGTTCCATAGTAAAAGTTGTTCATAATGATGAGTACAATGACCCCCTAAAATATTGCCCATGAATTCAATTTCACCCTGTATACGCCGGCTTCGTATCGTAAGGGAACCGTGCCGTGTACAAAAGACCTGATGTTTTTACCAAATAATGAGCTTTTCTTATGTATCAATCAGCCTAGCCTTTTCCCAACTAATTTGGGGTCGGCTACCAGTCTAACTGGATGGAGCTGAATACCAGTATTTTACATGGAGCGACTGCCTATCTGATCTCCAAAACCCAGTAATGGGTAATACGATATCCCTTGGTAAGACTGATTGTCAGACTGTCGGGCTTCTGACGACCCGTAATGACTGTCAAGATCTACAAATTACAGCCGGGACCAACGGCTTAACGTGCTTTCCGAGGCACGGAGGAGTCTCGGTATGTAAAGATGGTCACAAATCCACAGACCAACCTCGGCAATCGTAGTTTAACCTATTGGATCGACTGATATTACTTAACCACGGACTCATGTATATACGTATATTTCATAAAAACATAAGAATAAGGCCTGTCAAAATGATATGACACTGAAACTGAGTTCATCAACTCAGTTTCAGTGTCATATCATTTTGACAGGTCAGCTGGCGTGGTTGGTTAAGATACCGCCTATCATGTCGCAGGTCGTGGGTTCGATTCCCATCCAGGACAAACATTTGTGTGCATGAACATGCCTGTTTGTCCTGAGTCTGGGTGTAATTATCGATATAAGTATGTATATTATTTACAAAAAAAAAGTAGTGTATGTAGTTTATCAGTTATCTGGTTTCCATAGTACAAGCTCTGCTTAGTTTGGGATCAGATGACCGTGTGTGAAATGTCCCAGGATATTATTATTATTTTGGGGAATTTGGAACGATTAACCGTGTAACAATTATAATAATAATAATAATAATAATAAATAATAATATTAAATGCTAAGACCCTCCACAACCGCGCGGTGTGCAGTCTCAGAGAATATTTTCTCAAGGCTGACGTGGGTATGCACCGAGATGTAGTTGCAGTGGACAAGGGACTCACCCCGTTGTCCTTGGCTAAAGAGAACTGGCGCATACCTGTGGTGCTTAGTACCAACGACCGCAAGGAAGTATGGCAAAGCAAGGAGCTTCACGGACGCTTTTTCCGGGCCCTTCATGGGCCCGACCTAGATTTCTTAGCGTCCGTGGCCTGGCTACGCTTCGGTGACCTCTTTGGGGAAACCGAAGGTTCAGTCGATTATGGATGAAGTTATGCTAACGAATAACTACCGGAAGTATATAATGAAAGACGGGACGATCGACATATGTCGGGCATGCCATTGTCCCGGTGAGTCTATCAGACATATTACTTCTGGGTGTTCTCGTTTAGCTAACGGCGAGTATTTGCACAGGCATAATCAAGTAGCCAGGATTATCCATCAGCAACTTGCTCTGAAATACGGCCTTGTGGACTCTGAGGTACCGTATTACAGGTATGTGCCCGACCCAGTTCTCGAGAATGACCATGTCACGTTATACTGGGATCGATCTATTATCACTGACAGGACTATTGTAGCCAATAAGCCTGATATAGTGGTAATAGATCGATCAGTGCGCCGCACAATGATAATCGATGTCACTATCCCAAATGACGAGAACCTCGTGAAGGCTGAGAAGGAGAAACAATTGAAGTATCTCGACTTAGCCCACGAGGTTGTCGCTATGTGGAATGTGGACTCGGCAATCATTGTGCCGATAGTCGTTACGGTCAATGGCCTTATCGCTAAAAGCCTCGACCAACATCTCAAGAGGCTCTCGTTGGGTGGCTGGGTGAAGGGCCTGATTCAGAAGGCAGTCCTCCTTGATACGGCGCGTATTGTGAGGAGGTTCCTGTCTCTGGGGCCCTAACCACCGGTAGCTTGGACCCTGCACCCGCTACCGGCGGATCACTATTTTTTATATTTTTAAATGTTTTTTTTTTAATGTTTTTATAAAAATATTTAAAAATGTAATAAAATAAGTTTAAAAAATAAATAAAGGAGATAATAATAATAATTTATTTAATGAAAATATTTCAAAAAGTGTACATTTAGTCAGTTATTAGTAAATTTCCAATACAATATATTATGTAGTCTAATAATAAACTAATGCTTAAGTATATGTTTAGTTACAGGTGCAAGTAATGATAGTTTGGAATTAGAATGTTAGGTAGCGACCCACCCGATCTAGGTTTATTCAAACCTGTGTTTCAGGCCATCGCTTTACATTTCAATTACATTGGGACATAATTTGAAGTAAAAGTGATATTTAAAAAATGAAAACAATATTTTAACAACTATGAGAAGAAGCATATTGGTACATTAATACCTAAAACTAGCCTACGTAAATATACAAAAGTAAATACTTACGAGGGAATAAGTTATCCTTATGACAAAATTTCTAGTAGATTTTCAGTGTCTGTGTAATTGAGTATCGATAAGTATTCTGTTAATATCATACTACATTTTTTTATAACTTTCCCTATAGAGCTTTAGTACCCTGTTGAGTCTATTATACAAAAAAGGTCCTAAAAATACATAAAATCGATTAGCAAACGCATGTTTAGTTTGAGGCTTTATGCAAACCAAGTCCTTCCTTCTCTTGTCAGACGGTACTGGGTCAAAAGGTAGTGCAGCGTGCTGGTGTAGTATTATGCTCAGAACGAATAATTGCCGCACTGTTAGTACATTACATGCTATGTAGAGCTGGTGCGTAGGAAATCTAAAAGGGCGAGAGGTAGCAACCTTCAGAACTGCTCTTTGCGCGCGCTCTAAAGGCAGTAAAATTGTTTTTGCAGCACCACCCCAAGAAGTTATGCAATAGGTAAGAATGGATTGACACAAAGCTAAATAAACCTGCTTAATTAATTTATGGTCAGCTACATTCCGTAAATTTTTAAAAACATATATTAATTTGCGCACTCTCGTACATAGTAAATCGATATGTTTACGGAAATTTAGATTTGAGTCAATAGTAACACCTAGATATTTCAAATGGTCAGCTTTAGTTAAAGTGGGGCAAGAACATGCACTGTCAGCGTACGTGCTACAATTATGTGCGTAAATGTTTAGATTAGTAAGCGGTATGTTAGTATTTCTCATTGTAAATAAAATGTATTGGGTTTTATCTGCATTTAATATTAGGAGATTATTATGGAGCCAATCAGAGACGATGTTAAAACCGATCTGAGCATTTTCATAGACCTCAACTCTTGATTTTGCTGAGAACAATAGAGCGGTGTCATCCGCATAAGACATTATGATTCCATTTCGGAGAGCCAGGCTGCACAGTTCATTTATATAGATTAAAAATAACGTTGGGCCTAAAATGCTGCCTTGTGGAATTCCAAAACAACTATTTTTAAGTTCAGAACTTGTATACGAACCTATTTTTACACATTGACGAAGATCGCTGAGATAATCAGAAAATTATAGAAGTTGTGCTCCTCTTATCCCAATTGTTTCTAGCTTGCGTAAAAGTAAAGTACAAGAAATAGTGTCGAAGGCCTTGGCACGGTCTAGAAAAATCCCAATTGTGTGCATACCATTATCCAAGTTGGTAGTAATATAATTAGTTAATTTGTGAACTGCTTGGTTAGTTGATCTTTTGGGCCTAAAACCAAATTGACTATCTGAAAGTAGTCTGTTTTCTTCAAGATATTTTATCAATCTACTGTTAATGATTTTTTCTAAAACCTTTGAGAGGCCTGTTAAAACTGAAATGGGTCTGTAGTTATTCACACAGGCTTTGTCTCCAGACTTGAATACAGGTGTGACCACAGCTTTTTTAAGCAGCTTAGGGAATATTCCTTTAGATAAACATAGTTGAAAAATGTGGGTTAGTGGAGGTGCAAGTAGGTATTTAAACCTTATAAGTATATTATTAGGTATGTCATCCCACCCAGTAGCACAAACAACTTTTAACCCGTTTATAATTCTGAGTACTTCGTCAACGTCGGTATCTAATAAAACAAAAGAATTTATTTTAGAGAATATCATAGTCGGGTTTTGAGGGGAAAAATTACTAGAATGTAAAGATTTTTCAGCCAAGTTTTTACCAACGTTAGCAAAATAATTGTTTATTTTATTCATTGCTTCGGATGGGTTTATCTCTGTTGATAGTAAATCTAGTGGAGGTTCCGGACTTTTCGATCTAAATGTATTAGTTTTTATAAATTTCCAGACCAGTTTACTATTTTTCCCCGCCTTTTGTAATTCATTTTTATCATATTGATTTTTTAGTTTTTTCAAAAGATTATTACAGAAGTTTCGATACCTTTTATATGTTACAGAAAGTACTTTGTTATCAGATAAGAAAGTCATACAAAAAACTTGACCGAAACAACCGTGGAGGTCAGAGGTATTAGAATTCATCGTAAAATGTGTTTCCTGGCGGACACACTGGCTTTCGAATAAACACTGCCTGTGTTTTCCAAAGGAAACACGTGGCCTTTAAAGGTGGTACTTTGTGTTTCCGCAAGGATACACATGGCACTCAACGTGAAAATGAAGTCGAATAAATATATCCTTGAAAACGAAGTTGGGTGAACTTGTCGTGTACCTACGGGTTATCGTTGCAACATGCATTGCCAAATTAATTAATAACGTGCATAACATAACCCTATTTAAATTTAAACATGGTCCGCTGATATTTTCCTGAAACTAGCTCTTGAACTAAATGCTAAAATTTTTGTAGTTGGTACTAGTAATTTTTTACTATTATCTTCTATTAATCTCGGAACCTCGGTTAAACCCTCTTAATTATACCAATTTTATATGGCTGTCTATTATCTATTAATAATCACAAATTAAAAATTAATTCTCTCTCTCTCTCTGTATTCGTGCCACACGAAAAGCTCCAGCGCCCACTAGGGGGCCCTAGAGTGTAATTTAAGCCGCGCGGAGGGGCGAGGCGGACCGCGAGCTGAGGACCCTCTGCGACGATAAGCTCGCGTGAGACCGCCGGAGCCCCGCAGCGCCGGAGCTGTGGCAAAAACCATGCATGCTGCTTCTTGCATGCTGCATGCTTGCATACTGCATGCTTGCTGCTTGCTGCTTGCTTGCTGCATGCTTGCATACTGCATGCTTGCTTGCTGCATGCTTGCTGCTTGCTTGCTGCTTGCTTGCTGCTTGCTTGCTGCTTGCTTGCTGCTTGCTTGCTGCTTGCTTGCTGCATGCTTGCTGCTTGCTTGCTGCTTGCTTGCATACTGCATGCTTGCTGCTTGCTTGCTGCATGCTTGCTGCATGCTTGCTGCTTGCTTGCTGCATGCTTGCTGCTTGCTTGCTGCTTGCTTGCATACTGCATGCTTGCTGCTTGCTGCTTGCTTGCTGCATGCTTGCATACTGCATGCTTGCTGCTTGCTGCTTGCTTGCTGCATGCTTGCTGCTCGCTTGCCGCATGCTTGCTGCTTGCTTGCTGCATGCTTGCTGTATCTAAATAAGAAATTAAAAATGTATGAATGATTAAATATCATCTGATGCATTTGATCAAAGAAGTGTTTGCCAAATAAATGTTTGTAAAATGAGTGTTTTTAAAATAAAACATTTGCGGAATAAGTTGTTTGCGAAATAAATATTATACGAAACGTTGGTTGTAAAATGAAAATTTGCCAATGGAGTTTTGGTGAATCTTTAGTGAACCCGTGAGTTTATGTATATATGTATGGAATCTCATATACGCAGACATTACTGAACTGTTTTAACTATTTATTCCCATTCCCTAACTTGGTCTGTGGCCTCCTTCTGGAGGTTCATACAACAGTCCTGCAAAAGGAGGCCACAACTTGTCCAGGCTTTGCCAGCGTAGTCGATACTACTGCCAGCAAACAATTATACTCATTAACAGTATACACCCGTAAGCCCGATTTTGTGTAAATAATTTATAGCTATCCGAATAAACTGGAGTCTCAAGTAAATACCAGTAAATTACACAACCAATTAACAGAAACAACTCCAGAACTATGAAACATGTATCCAATAAAACAGTGACGTCACCTGGCCATCCCGAGTCCGTTAATTAACAATTTCATGAGCGTCGTCGCGGGATTATGATGCCCAACACTATTACATATGTTGATGGAAAATAGATCCCTATAAAATGGCGGCCGTCTTTATTGAGGATCTTAACCTGTAACTTGGCGATGTAAGGATGTAATTACTTTGTGTGGGCTAAGGATTAGGATGTCTTTTATTGTATTGGCGGTTGGTTATTAAAGGGTTGGCATCGAAAGGGAATTTGGGATTTATTTGTCTTAAATCGTGGTGAGCGAGGAAATAAGCGTGTTGATTAATGTTCGCTTTTCTCTGTATAGGAATTTCGCTAGGACTGTTACAGGTTTATAATAAAGGTTGGGTTAGGTTACTTCCTTCTGTGAAACGGTCATTTCGCAGAAGGAGGCTGCGGAAAGGGAGAGGGAGATTGAAACCACTCTCCCAACCCGCAGCAGGCGAACTAGGCGTCGGCGGAGGGCGGACAACACCCTCTTCCAGCCCACGTAAATAGGTCCGGAGGGACGACGGACTCGGGCACGTCCGCCGCCCCTCATCTGGCAGGACCCGAGGCGGCGGCGCGTAGTGTTCCACGCGCGCTCCTAATGGACGTCGCGGGGGGAGTCTCTCACCTCACTCCCCCCGCGGGCGTGAGGTGGCCCGCAATGGCGGGCCAGCACTAGCCGGGGATCGTGGAAGGCGCACAAGTTCCCATGATCCCCGGTCCAAGTGTGGAAAGGGACCACCGGGGTGGTTTTTAGTCAGTAAGAGTCTGACAGACCCCTCCGTCCGCCCCAGGGTGGGGGACATCCATGAGGATTTTCCACCCCGGAACAAAAAAAAAAATGGTTACTTTTGTTAGCACAGAATCTTGTGAGTGAGCCATTCGCTGAATACATTGTGTCGGTGAAGAATCCTAGGGAACTGCCAGTTCATTGAGGACTGCCAATTGCAAAAACGTATGAAAATTTGAATTTCGCGGGGTACCTGGAGCTTCCCCTTTGGAGAAATCGTCAAAAAATCTTCAGGAGATACAAAGGTCGGAAATGACAAAATAATTCCGGAATTCGGTCGGGAAGAACAAGAGGAGCTCGTGGCTAAGTAATAACAGCCGCACGGTTCAATCCATCAGGTTAAGCTATGGTTGCCGGTTGGTGCGTAGATGGGTGACCGTCATTACATACCGAGACTCCTCCGTGCCTTCGAAAGCACGTTAAGCCGTTGGTCCAGGGCCTGTCATTCGTGGATTTTTGACAGTCGTTACGGGTCGTTAGAAGCCCGATAGTCTGAAAACCAGTCTTACCAAGGGGTATCGTATTACCCACTTGTGGAGGTCAGATAGGCAGTCGCTCCATGTAAAATACTTGTATTCAGCTACATCCGGTTAGACTGGAAGCCGACCCCAATATAGTTGGGAAAAGGCCAGGCAGATTGATTGACGGGAAAAACAAGTAACTCTCGGCTTCATTCAACGTCCAAGTTTAAGAAAAGTATATAGTGCACATGTGTCAAAAGTGGGCACCATCTTACTTACTGCCATTTTGCCGCAGATATCTAACTTCGCAGACGATTTTTATAGACACTTTCTTTTAATCGTTAAATAGTTTTGTTAAATTGTTTGTAGGTACCAACTAAGTTCGCTGCAGGTAATCTAAAAAGATTACACTTGAACTTGGTAATTTAGCTAATGGCCGGTTTTTTGATCCGTAGTTAACTCAACCAATGGTAAAACATAGTAACTAATGGTTGAATTTTGACTAAATGTGAAAGGCTAAACATGAATGAGTTATGCCATTAGTTACTATTTTTTAATATGAATGAGCTAACATGAATACATTCATGTTTAGCCTTTCACATTTAGCCAAAATTCAAACCATTGGTTGAGTTAACTACGGATCAAAAAACCAGCCCTAAGGGATGTGTTCACCAACACTTAAACTTCCGGTTAGATATTTAAACATTTGGTTTATTTCAAATTTCCTTCCAAATTTGACATAAACCATCTGTTTAAATACCTAACCGGCGGTTTGAAAGTTGGTGAACACAGGCCTTAGTTAGCTAAGTTGTCTTATGAGTTTGTTCTAGCTAGCGCCTACTTGTCTAAAGTTTTTGTTAATGGCTAACTTATTCACAGTAATTAAAAGCACATTGAATTGAATTATAAATCATTCAATCTGCCTAGCCTTTTCCCAACTATGTTGAGGTCGGCTTCCAGTCTAACCGGATGCAGTATTTTACGTGAAGCGACTGCCTATCTGATCTCCACAACCCAGTAATGGGTAATACGATACCCCTTGGTAAGACTGGTTATCAGACTGCCGGGCTTCTGACAACCCGTAACGACTGTCAAAGACCAACGAATGACAGCCGAGACCATCGGCTTAAGGGCTTTCCAAGGCACGGAGGAGTTTTGGTATGTAAAGATGATCACCCATCCACGGAACAACCTCGGCAAGCGTAGTTTAACATGATGGATCAACCCGTGCGGCTGTTATTACTTATCCACGAGCTTCTGAATTGAATTATACTTATGCAAAGAAAAATAAACCAATTATCTTCGAATAATCGGAAGGTAGCAAATGCAGGACGTTAAAATCGATTTGTTTTTTTTTTTTAAATCATTATTATATATTTACTAGCTTCTGCCCGCGACTTCGTCCGCGTGAAAGTTCTTTTTTAATATAAAATATATCCTAGGGCCGCTCTCGATCCCCGGACCCACCGCATCGCATCGCATCGCGTCGCCTGCCCGTGCTATTACTTGGTTTTCGCTTAGCGTTCTTTCCAACTTTTTTCTTTTTGCTCGGCTCCTAAGGGTCGTAGCGTGATGTTAAATGATTTTTTCAAATCCGACTGGTAGTTCTAGAGATTAATCAAATCAAATCAATCTTTATTTCAGACAATAATATTACAGTGTATACAGGGTTATTGGTAAAACACCAACAACCTCTTAAGAGGCCATTGTACTCATTATTATGAACAACTTTTACTATAGGACCAAACTTGAAATCGCGAAAAATAAATCAGCGGTTCTCTAAATAAATGTACGCAAAACTCGTCAAAATGTATGAAACAGCCGATTTTTTTCGCGATTTCAAGTTTGGTCTCATAGTAAAAGTTGTTCATAATGATGAGTACAATGACCCCTTAAGAGGTTATTAGTGTTTTACCAATAACCCTGTATATGTTCATATTATCATGGAGAATAATTATTTAACAATAATATTATAGCACTAATTTTAACATTAATTAAGAGATTATAATTTTCAAAAAGATAGACTTACACTGCAATGTTAGAATAGAATAGAATATAATAGAATATTTTATTTGCGTAAAACATGGCATACAAGGGTGTTAAATACAAATTGAGGCACAAGCATGTTTAGCTAGGATAAAACATAGCATGCAAAATTTTAAAGACAAGTTAAGCTACAACAACCGTTTAAAAAAAGATAGCAACATTTTTTATATATAAATTCTTTTATAGATAAATTCTTTTATAAAAACTCCACTTGAGTAACCTCTTATGAAATTTAATTTTAAATAATTTTGTATTTAAAGCTTTGAAATGCCTTGGTATTTTATTATAAATGCACACACACATTGCCAAGCAGTTACTATTGTATTTAGACAGTCTAGGCAAATCATTTAACACTAGTTTATATGGATCTCGTCGGTTCCGAGGATTGACATCATTTGCAGTCTTAAATAGTTGTTATCAGTACCTACTGTGGACGGATATACTGACTGATTAATAAAATACCAAACAATGAGATCAAGCAAGCATACAGCAGTATTTTTGAAAATAAAACAACAAAACAATAAAATTAAAAAATGGGCTACACGACAATAAATTGACATCATGTTCCCCGGCCGAGTCACCGAGCCACTGCACTGACGCACAGCTCATGAACCGCCCGAGGATCATGGTGTTATGTCGTGCTGTAAACACCAACAATAAGCTTCTCCAGACCCCGTGTTCAACTGAGGTTATTCATGATCAAACAAAAAAACAAAATTTTAGAATTTATATTTTTGTGCTGCTTTATTACCTACATTAATAAAAATTTTCTCGTCTCATTAGATCTCGCGGTTAACTGTTGAGGAATACGGACAGAATTCAAATCAATCTGCCTAGCCTTTTCCTAACTATGTTGGGGTCGGCTTCCAGTCTAACCGGATGCAGCTGAATACCAGTATTTTACATGGAGCGACTGCCTATCTGACCTTCACAACCCAGTTACTGGGTAATACGATACCCTTTGGTAAGACTGGTTGTCAGACTTTCAGGCTTCTGACAACCCGTAACGACTGTCAAAGATCCACAAATGTCAGCCGGGACCAACGGCTTAACATGCTTTCCGAGGCACGGAGGAGTTTCGGTATGTAAAGATGGTCACCCATCCACAGACCAACCCCGGCAAGCGTAGCTTAATCTGATGGATCGACCTGTGCGGCTTTTATTACATATAGCCACGAGCTCCAAAATCAAAATCAAAAGTCATTTATTCAAACTAGGCTGAGAATCAGCACTTTTTGAACGTCAAAGTTAAGACAGTCCCCCAAAACGCCCGCCCTTCACCACTTCCTAGTGCTTTAGCTGGGGAGAAGAAGTGGCGCAACAAACTCCCCAGCAGCACAGCTGTCTGTTCAGTAAAAAAAAAAAAAGAGTGTATACAACACTGCGCATAATAATTTAGGTACATTACTCAACACAAAACATTAAATTAAATTATTTGCTATACGTAAGCTAGCACACGCCAATATACAATAAAAAAAAAAACAAAAATAATAATCGAAAATTATACTCAAGCAGAAATAAAAATACAAAATTAAAAACGTAAGCAGAACTTTATACCTAAATAAAGGCCTCCAGTAATAAAGGATGTGCCCACTTACATATATGAAGATTGTACATGAAGCTGAAACTCGAAGTCACAAATGATAAACTAGGACCATCGAAGTAATATAAACAAAGTTAATTACTAATAACAAAACAAAACCAAGGACAGCAAGACGACTTGCTGCCGGTTGGTCAGGCAAGAATAATATGATCAATTATCGAGGTCACTAGCTAGCTAAGCTACCCACATATTGCAATATATATTTTCGTGTTATGCTACCGACTTCCGAAATTAATGTTATTTTTCTGTTTATAGTGTTTTGTTTTGGAAGTCGGTTTTTTTTTGGCTAAAAAGTTTTATTTTTCACTTTTTAGTTGTGGTACACAAATTCGAATACCACTACCTGCTATGTAAATAACAGTGATAGGAAGTTATTAAATCATCATCCAGATAAACTAAGTGGGCAAAATACGCATTATTGCAGATAACTCAAAAACTATCCAAGCAAAGTTAATAAAATTTATATGGGACTACCTTGGAAGTATACCCTTTCAAAAAATAAAAGAATTTTCTAATTCGGTCAAAACATAAAAAAACACAGACGAATTGAGAACCTCCTCCTTTTTGAAGTCGGTTGAAAAAACTAATGTAATTAGTGGTTCTTTTTTTGCTTTTCTAATTAGTCCTTGTTCATGACAATAACAATAATTCATTTTAAAAAAATCTTGTACCACACTTAAATAATGACCCCAAAATCATAAAAAAATTCCTATTTTGTGTCTCACTACATAAAATTAGTATGGTACGCTTTATCGGCGTACTATTTCTTAAGCATCTTGGTATGCTTTATTAGCTATTCAACGAGGTATAAACATTTTCGATACGTTGAAAAATATCTGAATAAACTAGATCCATAAGGAAAGAAACATCAATCAAATTTCATGTCCACTGTATTTTGAAAAAATAAACTATCTCGAAGGTGGTTCATTTTCGGTCGGTGTACTCGTGATTGATTTGAAACCTAATGACCTCTACTATCACGCCTTAAATGGATCGTGACATGTTTCCAAGAAGCCTGTATATTAGCAATATTGAGTTCTGTCCGTATTATAGTATATATATATATATATATATATATATATATATATATATATATATATATATATATATATATATATAAATACATAACCAAAGACATCGACTACCGAAATTAAAGTTATTTTTCAGTTTGTAGTGTTTTGTTTTGGAAGTCGGTTTTATTTTTTGCTAGAAAGTTTTTGTTTTAAATTAATTTTCAAATTTGTATGTCCACTGTCTTTTCAAAAAATTAAATAACTCGAATGTGGTTCATTTGTGACCCGTGTACTCATGAGTGATTTGATACCTAATGATATCAACTATCACCCTTTAAAGGGATCGTGACATGTTTCCAGTAACCCCGTATTTCGCAAATAGCGTGATAATACATAGCGGTCGTTGTACATAGCCTATTCGATGGCCAGACCTTTATGGAATATTTGTGCAAAAATTGAAAAGATTCAGTAGTTTTTGTGCCAATCCGGAACATACATGCACACCAACAGACAAACGGATAAAAATTCTAAGACCTATATTTTCGGCATCAGACTCGTTGCCACACCTCGCAGCAATTACTTTTTCAAAAATATTTAATGTTTATTTTTGACTTCGTTACTATTTCATTAAATGTATCCAACAACAGATCGCTGCTTTGCATGAACACCCGCACAAACCAAAATTTTGAAATTACTGGTTTATAACACAGCCAAATGCAAAATAGTCCTTATTTCATGGTTAGTAAGACTCACATTCATAACAGCATAATCGGCGGTTTTGCCGTTATGAATGAGAGTCTTACTTCCATGAAATAAGGACTATTTTGCATTTGGCTGTGTTATAAACCAGTAATTTCAAAATTTTGGTTTGTGCGGGTATTCTTGCAAAGCAGCGAGATATACATAGTAAGTTCATGTCACATAAATGGAGCTCGTGGCTAAGTAATAAAAGCCGCACAGGTCAATCCATCAGGTTAAGCTACGCTTACCGCGGTTGATCCGTGGATGGGTGACCATCTTTACATACCTAGACTCCTCCTTGCCTCGGAAAGCACGTTAAGTCGTGTGTCCCGGCTGTCATTCGTGGATCTTTGACAGTCGTTACGGGTTCTCAGATGTCAATTACCAAACCACAATAGCAATAGCCCACAATTCCTATCGCCATATTTAATAGCTTCCACAGGTATACAAATTGACGAGGAAACAATCAAACTGATCGGATTGTGTCGCCGAAGCTCAATTAACTCGGAAGTGGCGGCGTTTGCGCCGATAGCTACCGAGCTGAGCCGAGCTCGCCCGACGAGTGCCGATTGTCAAATTGTCACGCTTTGAAATAGGAACGCACTCTGAAAATGGAAAATTTAAGCCCCATAGTTTTTATAATGTAACTGAAAAGCGTGCAGTGCCTATGAGTGATATGAAATTGGTTTTAGTAGTTTTTTTTTTATGAAAACTCAGGTTTAATACTTGCAGGTATTGTCAACGCCGAAAGTTGCGTATTATTCACAGATTTTTCTGTCTGCCCATGAACAAATGTCCTTAATTATGGGGAAAATGGGAAAATGATGCGAATGTGTTTCAAAGTAAAAATTAGACCTGTTGTCTGTTTCAGCAGTTAAGGGAACCCCAATTCGTGCCCAATATGAGAATTTGTTATGCCCAAACAAATCTGCTTTGTTGAAAAAGAGCTTCTTTGGTATTGTTACAAATATTTTTTATTTTATTTATGATGGGTTTGCTCTTGACTCTAGTCTAGGTCGGACGCGACAGAGACCGAGTCGACGATGGAGTGAGCTTATCCAGAAGAAGCCTGTTCACTCTCACTTTGAAGAGATTAGGGTTGTATACGTTCGGAAACACAGACGCAGGTAGTGAGTTCCACGCTTTTGCTGTGCGCATTATAAAAGACATTTTTAAGCGCTTATTGCGAATCGGTGGAATAACAACTAGGTAGGGATGGTAACTGGCAGTGCGTCTAGATGTCCGATGGTAGAAGGGGGCCGGTGGAATGAGGTTGTGGAGTTCTTGACCACACTCATCGAAGTACAATCTGTAGAAGACCGACAAGCAGGCAACGTTGCGGCGATGAGCCTAACTATGAAGCTTGGCATCTACCAGTTTTACGCCGCCAATGAGCCTCTTAGCTCTGCGTTCCACCGAGTCAAGCGCGGTTAGTTGGTACTTAGCTGATCCATCCCAAAGGTGGCTGCAATACTCCATGCAGGATCGGACCTGCGCTTTGTAAAGAGTTAAAAGCTATCCAGGCGTAAAGTATCGCTTCACCCTATTTAGGATGCCCAGTTTCTTGGCCGCAGTTTGGGCTTTGTACTCGATGGTGGCGCCAAAGTTTACTCCATGCCTAGGAGCTTAAGCAGATCAGTTACAGGAACAGATGTACCCCGAAAAGTAGGAGTTTGAGCGAAACGACTCCTTTTAGCGGTAAAAAGACACGCCTGTGTTTTGGTGGCGTTAATAGAGACCAGATTATCATCACCAAAATACCTGATATTATTAAATATATGCCTAACAAATATAAAAAGTCTTTTCAGGGGTTATTACTAGAAAGTGCTATTACAGCGTAGATGAATTCTTAAACGATGTTCTGCTTGTATACAGGATATCCCAGAAAACCTGTACCAGCGAAGGTCTGTGGTCAGGGGACACTAATACCCATCGATTGGACCCCTATGTATGTTCCGCGATATTTTGTAGTTTTCGAGAAATTATTTTTTTTGTTTTATTTAGAGTTTTTTTAAACGTGGGCGGTTTTAGTCATAACTTATTCTGATTGCAGTTTTTTCGAGATTTTTTTTGTCAGTATTATGGCTAGAATGTGTGTTCACTTTTTATAAAACACAAAACACCCAAATCTAACTACCAGTAGCTCAGAATTTGATCACAAGGTTAAAATTTCTGTTTGAGAGAAATTTACACTTGATTTCAACTTGAAAAAAAAAATACATACACTTAACTCAATGACTCGTAAATAATTTTAAATACCCTATGGGTTCCTTAACTCTCAAAATAATACAAAAAATTTAGTACTTCGTAGGACATTTTCACTCGAAAATGGAGCTCAAAGTTGATACAGTTAAAAATAGTGAAATTTATTAAATGTATTTTAAATGACTTTTCTCACATTTTTGCGATTAATATGGAGAATAATTTATGAATGTTAGGTAAAATTGCGTATTTACGTAAAATTTTACTCGCAAGTCCATTTTTTTTTAATTTACACTAACAAAACACTGCTTAGGTGAATGAGATAGTGTTACGGGCTCAGGTAAATGGATATGGTACGGGGAGCAGGTAGTGTTGAAAAGAGACAACAATAATTATGACACAAGCACGGCTTACATTTCTCTCACTCTCTCAAGTTTCCAGAGAGGTGGATTGCGCTACTTTAAATATTTTTACCTAACCGTCATTATTATTCTCCATATTAATCGCAAAAATGTGAGAAGTCATTTAAAATGCATTTAATAAATTTCACTATTTTTGACTGTATCAACTTTGAGCTCCGTTTTCGAGTAAAAATGTCCTACGAAGTACTAATTTTTTTTATTATTTTGAGAATTAAGGAACCTATACGGTCTTATTACAAAAAAATGCTTAAATTATTTACGAGTCATTGCGTTAAGTGTATGTATTTTTTTTCAAGTTGAAATCAAGTGTAAATTTCTCTCAAACAGAAATTTTAACCTTGTGATCAAATTCTGAGCTACTGATTTGGGTGTTTTGTGGTGTATAAAAAGTGAACACACATTCTAGCCTTAATACTGACAAAAAAAAATCTCAAAGAAACTGCAATCAGAGAAAGTTATGACTAAAACCGCCCGCGATTAAAAAAAAACTCTAAATAAAACAAAAAAATTAATTTCTCGAAAACTACAAAATATCGCGGAACATACATAGGGGTCCAATCGATGGGTATTAGTGTCCCCTGACCACAGACCTTCGCTGGTACAGGTTTCCTGGGACATCCTGTAGAATTCACAAATTAAATTATAATTTTGTCGTTTAAATTTTGAATTGTATTTAAATTTTGACATTTAAATTTTGAGTTAAATTTAAACCAGAAAGCGCTTTAAGTCCAAGCTCAAGTGGTGTCAAGACAACATGGAGCACATTAAAATGGACATCTTAGCTACTCACCACAATGATAAGGACTTCAAGCGTTTTTGGAAGCATACCAGGAAACTGGAGGCTGGTTTGTGTGTGCCTGCGTGTGTTGAGGGTAGAAATGAGCCCCAGCAGATTGCCGAACTGTTTAGGGAACGATTTAAGGTTGTGTCTCCCTTACCAGGTGTGCGGCGGGGGCTTGATGCTGAGGTCGAGGATGGAGAGCGTTTCAGGTTTCAAATAAAAGAAGTCGCACAAGTAATTAAGAACATGACTCGAGGTAAGTCTCCTGGGCACGACGACCTCAGCATCGAGCACTTGCAGCACGCAGGGGTTCATTTGCTCAGGGTGTTGGTCAGGGTCTATAATTTGTGCGTAGGACATTCGTATTTGCCCCAGGAGCTTATGAAGACCACAGTAATTCCAATTATTAAAAATAAGACGGGTGATGCCTCCGACGGGAACAACTACAGACCCATCTCATTGGCTACTGTGATCGCCAAGGTGCTGGACGGTTTGCTTGATTGTCGCCTTAGTGAGCATATACATCTGGATGATGCCCAGTTCGGATTTAGAGCTGGGCTTTCGACGGAAGCTGCGATACTGCGACTCAAGCATACTGTCCAGTACTATGTGACGAGGAAAACGCCTATTTACGGCTGTTTTTTGGACTTGTCGAGGGCATTTGACCTTGTGTCTTATAATGTACTGTGGGATAAGCTTCGGGAAGAAACCAGCACACCTAGGGACATGATCAACATACTGAGATATTGGTACAGCAATCAAACCAATAATGTTAAGTGGGCGGGCTCATTTTCCACAGAGTAAAGGTTGGAGTGCGGGGTGAGACAGGGGGGGGGGGGCTGACATCACCACGGCTCTTCAACCTGTATGTGAATGGACTGATAGAGGAGCTCAGCGGGGCTGGTGTCGGTTGTTCAATAGATGGCACTTGTATGAACAACATTAGTTACGCCGACGATATGGTCCTGCTGAGCCCATCTGTTAAAGCCCTCAACATGCTCTTAGGCATATGTGAGAGGTACGCAGTGACGCATGGCCTCAGGTACAACTCCAAAAAAAGTGAACTACTTGTGTTCGAGGCGGGTAACAAAACTCCCACTACCATTCCACCGGTCAGACTTGGAGGAATGTCAGTAAGTAGGGTCACAAAGTTCAAGTACCTGGGGCATTGGGTCACTGAGGACCTCTCTGATGATTTGGACATTGAGAGGGAACGTAGGGCATTGGCAGTGAGATGCAATATGCTGGCGCGCAGGTTTGCAAGGTGCACAAATATGTTAAAATTACTCTGTTTAAGGCGTACTGCCAGTCATTGTACACCTGCAGCCTGTGGGTCCGCTATACGCAGAAGGCTTTCAGTGCCCTACGGGTCCTCTACAATAACGGGTTTAGGATGCTATTGGGGCTGCCGCGTTACTGTAGTGCATCGGGGATGTTTGCGGAGGCCAACACTGACTGCTTTAGAGCAATAGTGCGCAAGAGAGTGGCCTCCCTGATGCGTCGTGTGCGGGGCAGCACTAACGGCCTTCTAAACACCATAATGGAAAGGGTTGAGAGTTCTATTGTGCGACATTGGAATAAGGTACACACTTCAGATGGTGTCCTTTTTAATGTAAGGTAGGCTTTTAAGGATTAAGTAGATTTAAGGCACTAACATAGACTTCAGATTTACTAACAATTTTATATGGAATTATGTTCTGAATTAAATTATTATAATTATTAAATTTTGAATTTGTGATTCAGAATTAAATTCCGACCTTGTAATTAAAATTTTAACATTGTAGTTTCTTTTTTTTTGTATTGTTTGTCTTGTGCGACTAATTTTGTACGCCATAAATGGCAAAACATAATATGTAGCTACATCATATTAATTATAAGACCTGTATGCTGTACTCATGTTTTACAAAATAAATATATTTTATATCTTGTACGTTTTCTCGTCTAAACTTGAAATTTGTGTTTTGGAAAATTAAAACCTTTTCGCAACGCGTGCCTGTTGAAGCACTACTAGAAGTTTCTCAAAACTCCGCTTACTACTGAAAACAGACTATCTCAAAATAATATATTGTAAATATAAATAATGATCTCAGCATTCTCAACTATTGGTTTCCAGTTGCAAGCTGTTCTTGAACCATGAATCACGTCGTATTGTTTATGGTAAGGCAGCGGAAATACTAACGTTTCAGGATTAATGCTCATATACATCATTATTGCTAGTAACGTTGATATATGGCGCTTAAAAGGCTTCTCAGATCTGCAGTTGGAATAATGTTATTAGAGAACTGCAATGTGGGAGTTAGGAATAATAATCATTATCATTTTATTGGTTAGTAAACATCCTCTGATGGGCGTTATTATCAGGAAAAATAAACAATTCTTGTACAATTTCTAATCTAAACTAATATTATAAAGTGAAAAGATTTGATTTTTTGTGTTTGTTTGCAAAGTTTTGTGCTCCGTGTTTATTTACAATGGATAAACTCAAAAAATTCTTGACCAATTTTAAAAATTATTTTTGCATTTGACGGCCCAATTTTTGAGGAAGGCTATTTCACATTACGATAACACCCTATGGAGCCGAGCGAAAAGTAAAAAGTCAGAAAGAACGCTAAGCGAAAACGAAGTAACAGCGAGGGCAAGAAGAAATTTCACGCGGATGAAGTCGCGGGCAGAAGCTAGTATTGCTAGTAATAATAGCCTGGTCGCAGTCTCCCAAGTATGATTGCTGAATTATCCAGGTTTCGATTCCTAGGTCGGGTGAAGTTTCGAGTGCAGGTTATTGAGTTTTCGATCAGGAATGTCTCAGTACAAATACAAATATTTTAGTTTTCTTTAACAAGGTTTATACTACATAGCTAGTGATAAAACGAAGCAGCACGAAGCTCAGCTCAGCTCGAGCTCAGTGGCAGTACGAAGTCAAGGAGTTAGAGACGTTAACAGAAAAGCTATATTGCTTCCTTAAAAATTGATACAAAGTCACTTATTGGGCCTATCTTTGTAACCGCTTAGATCTTCTAAACTGCACAAAGGATTTTGATACACTTTTACCACCATTTAGACCATTTATTCCGGAAGGTTTATGTATAGAATTCATGACATAATAATAATAACACCGCTGTATCTCTACGTTGACGTCGTGGTGGGGCTTGTGCGCTCCGAACATTAGGTCTGTGCCGGTAGTTTACTTTGCCGGAACAGCTCTAGGATGAGGAAGCAGACCAAGAGAGATACAGAAACCCGCATGGCAGCATGTGGCGAGCTGTTGGGCAGTAGCGGCCTCACGGATCCTATCTCCCGGGAGAAATATTGTCCTCATCTCTGGCTTGCCTTAATTGGCCGGCTGGAGCGAACACTGACGAGGAACACAGCTCCCACCTTTTTCTCGCCTTTATTGGCTGGCTTGAGTGGAGATTCGCAAGAGCAAACGTGCTCGGAGGAAGGAAGTATTCCAGTTAGGTGCTGGTAGGGATCTTGACAGTACTTCCGGGATTGTCATGATAGCCGTGGAATACCTCTGCACTCCTCAAGCACCTCAGGAAGTGTGGCCCCCTTGTCGCTACGTCACTATGTGCTAGCGGCCGTTTCCGGAGGCCCATTATTGAGTGTGCAAGTCAGCCCCCGCCATTTTATCCGTGTATAATTATATAACATTGGTCAGGCAGGGGACATAGGTCTTCCATAGTTCAAGCTACCCAATCCACTTTAGCCAGCCGAACCCATAGTCCAATATGTTTTGTTTCTACGTACAGCAATAGTCCTGCACCAACCGGGGGTTGTCCTTGGGTGCACTTGCATAGTGCATATAAGGATAATCGTCGGTTGGTGCTTCCTCATCATTTAAAATTGTCTAAGGGGCTTCTGCGAGTTGGCTTTGGCCCCTCGTACGTCTTTCAAAGGTCCGGGACCCCAGGGCTCCAAGATATACGAAGATAATAATAATATTAATAACTCCACCGCTGTATCTCTACGTTGACGTCGTGGTGGGGCTTCCGTGCTCCGAACTTTAAGCCTGTGCCGGTAGAGTTTACTTTGCCGGAACAGGTCTAGGATGAGGAGCCAAGAGAGATACAGAAACCCGCAGGGCAGCATGTGGCGAGCTGTTGGGCAGTAGCGACCCCACAGACCCTATCTCCCGGGAGAAATCTATCTATCTCTGGCTTGCCTTTATTGGCCGGCTGGAGTGAACACTGACAAGGAACAGAGCTCCCACATCATTCTTGCCTTTATTGGCCCGCTTGAGTGGAGATTCGCAAGAGCAAACGTGCTCGGAGGAAATAGTATTCCATTAAGTGCTGGTAGGGATCTTCATCATCTTCCGGGCTCCGGGATTGTCCTGATAGCCGTGGAATACCTCTTCACTCCTCAAACACCTCAGGAAGTGTTGCCCCTTTGTCGCTACGTCACTAAGTGTTAGTGACAGTTTCCGGGGCCCATTATTGAGTGTCCAAGTCACCCCCTGCCATTTTGTCGTGTCGATAAAACATGGATCAGGCAGGGGCCATAGTCCTTTCATAGTTCTAGGTAACCAGTCCACTATAGCCATCCAATACATATTCCAATATCTTTGTTCCCATATCCTGCAATAGTCCTATACCAACCGGGGGTTGTCCTTGGGTGCACTTGCGTCCTGCCAGGATTGCGGGTTGTTTGAAAGAGTTACCGTGGCCCTGGCACATGCAACTGAAGGAACACGGGTAGGTTTTATTCAGTAGAAGTCTGACACGCTGTTCCGCTCCGCCCAGAGCGGGAGAAGTTATTTGATAATTTGCCACCCAAAAAAAAGGGTGCACTTGTGTACAGGGATAATCGTCGGTTGGTGCCTCATTTCATTAAAAGCGTCTGACGGGCCTCTGCGTGTTGGTTTCGGCCCCCCATACGCCTACCAAAGGTCCGGGATCGCAGTGTCTCGAGATATGTCAAAGACACAAATAATAATAATGATAATAATTTTTACTAACAAAAAACTTTGAGTATATACAGGTTAACTTAAATACTACATCACGAGTGACAGATATAAATATTATAGTGGATAGCGGAGCAAAAACCCAGTTCCATGCTAGGAATTAACCTGTGTTACGGAGAATAGCGCCGCTCCATCATTTTACTAGAAACTAAACTAGTAAAGTCAAGAGCAAACCTATCACAAATAAAAAAAAAAGAAAATTACCTCAAACGTCCATAGTAAACAATTATTGAGTTACTGGATTCCCAATTTAGGCATGTCTCTATACTCGTATAGGAAATAAAAGGTAATATAAAGGTACTAAAATACAAAAGTATGGATGTGCCACATTCACGACATGCAAGGGTGTGTGTTTGTATGTACTATGTGTGAGACAGTTTAAGGTAAAGGGCAACAGGTGCGTTTTTATTTTATTATTTAACTATATTTATTAATATTTTATTAGGGTTTAAAAGCGGTTGAGTTCTTAAAATTTTATTCGTGACGATTAAGGAGGTTATCAGTAGCTGTGTAATTTAGTTCTAGAAGCCAAGATTTTGATTTTCTTTTTGACTCCATTATGAATATTTAACTTGGACATAGCTCTTAAATCCCGATGTTTTGATATGCCACCACAGTAAATTGCACCCGTGCAAAGCAAGGGCGAGTCTAATCCTTAATAAAAGTTTTGTAACAATACCTACTTCTTAAAATAATCGACCCAATATACAGCACAGTATGGACAGCTGTTACTCCAGCATTCCCAGTTCCCGAGGTTGCTCGTAACTCGTAGGTAATAATGCTATACAATCTGGCCTTGAAGACAAAACAGTCGTGAACAATCGTGAACAATGTATGTGCGTTTATTGTGTGCTGATTTTTCAAGACCATTCATTGAAGTGGTTTGTGGAAGCCCTACTGTAAACAAAACATATATATGTCAGTGGAGAAGCATGGCATACTAATTATAGCATGGCATATTATTGTGATAATTTATAATAATACGTTTAGTCTGGAAATGTCCACTCTCGAGGACCGGTACAATTGAATGCCAGGTGGATAAGGTAGTACAATTTGTACCACCTTATCTCACAAGTGGAAACGGTATGTACATCATATTTTTATGGGTATATGCGTGAGCAAATCCCGGATCTCTCACCATAGGAAACCAGACGGACACCGAGTGGTTGGCGACAGTTTGACGTAACCCTTCGCCTCTCCCAGAAAGAGGCTATTCAAGAGGATTCCCACACAAAAAAACAAATGACAATCTCCTTGCGATGGCGGGACGAACTGGTCTCCTTCAAAATTTGGAAAATCAGAGACATGTTGACAATAAATTTTATATCATTCATCATCATTTACATCATCGTTTTGAAAATTCATTGTTTTTTTGTTAATATCTTATGAACGGTTATGAGTTTGATAACGAAAATAAATGAAAGAAAATTTCTAGGAGATTTAGATTAATCTATTGTGTGTGTCGACGCGAACCATGACAACAAACTTACACACTTCCCAATGGAAAGCAATACATACAAAGCAGGTTTATAGGTTAACAATAAGTTGAGACGATAATGTATCTTAAAATATTACCTATATCTAGGTTGCAAATTATTATGTACTAGTGAGCCCCAAACTAGACAGTTAGTCTGTATCTTGGGGCTCGGGGTACAGATTCCAGAGTGGAGACTAGAAGGTGATTTCAGGTGTTGTCAACACACCATGTGTTTGTATATATGTGTGTTGTGTGTGTGTGTTGTGTGGTGTGTGTGGGTGTGTATGTGTGCGTATTTGTTCCCATTGCGCGTCGTTTGATTCAGTGTCAGGTCAGGGTATTTATATTAATTGTTCCGTGTCATCATAACCATAGTTTTGCAACATATTCTTTATAATTTTTTTACAACTGAATGAGGTAGCATTTTTAATTTCACAGAGTTTACAGGCTTTATTGTACGTATTAATTAGAGAGTAAGCTGGGGAGCGTTTAGCTAGCAATGAGGTGCTGTCAGGTGTTGGGATTCTATAATTATATTTATGGTTATATATAGGGTGACTGGTAATTAGTGACCTATACTTAAACATGATTGTATCTACTCATGAAAATTTTTGCTATGGGACCAAACATGAAATCGCGAAAAACATCAGCTGTTCCCTATATTTATGTTCGCATAACACGTCAAAATGTAGGGACACTTCTGATTCTTTTCATGATTTCAGATTTCGTCCTATAGTAAACTTGTTTGTTATCATGAGTACAATCATGTGTTTACGTATCGGTCACTAATTACCAGTCACTCTATACTGGATGATTTTTTTTACCGTCTTGAATAACATAAGGTACAATAGTACAATAGGTCATAGCTGTGTACAATTTCGGAAACATGTAACAACTTATTGCTTACCTATGTACCACAATAAAGAATATTTGAATTTGAATTTGAATTTGGAGTAGAAGCCTATTGCAAACCTAGTTTTTTTTTTCAATAGCTTTGACAGAAATTGCTCTATCAATAAACACAATAAAAACAGAAATTTTGAAAAAACTTTATAGATCGCTAAAAAATAAAAGAAAAACTAGGTATGCTAGGCTAGGCTAGGCTTCTACTCCGTCCTCTATTTTTTTTACAAGACGGTAAAAAAGTCACCCAGTATATCAAGGATCGATCTAAAAATATTCAAATCTCTAGTTTTTAAAATTTCCCTACTAATATGAATTTCATGTATAATTGGGAGTATAAAAATGATTTTATGTTGGAAAATTTTGACAAGGCGACATATCGAGAGTAAAGCACTCAAGCGTTGTGAGGCGTGCAATAGAGAGAAGTGGAAAGAGTAGGGAGGTCTTTAGCCTAAAGTGGAACACCACAAGTTTCTATTTAATAATAACAATAAACTCCTTGCGGCTCCACGTCTCCAGAAGCAGCAGTTCAACATCATCATCATCATCTACTGCCCGACTTCACTCACTGCTGGACATCTCTCTCTCTTTTTAACCGACTTCAAATAGGAGGAGGTTCTCAATTCGACTGTATGTTTTTTATTGTATGTAACGTGATTACTCAAAGAAGGATGGACCGATTTGGAAAATTCTTATGGTGGTCCAATATGGATTTTATTAACTTTGCTTGGGTAGTTTTTGAGTTAACTTCAATAATGCGTATTTTTCCCACTTAGTATATGTGGATGATGTTTTAATAACTTCCTACCACTGTTATTTACATAGCAGGTAGTGGTATTCCAATTTTTGTGGTAGGTTAGGTTACCACAACTAAAAAGTGAAAAATAAAAACTTTTTAGCAAAAAATAAAACCGACTTCCAAAACAAAACACTACAAAGTGAAAAATAACTTTAATTTCGGAAGTTGGTGGCAACCTAGTATCGAAATTAAAGTTATTTTTCACTTTGTAGTGTTTTGTTTTGGAAGTCGGTTTTATTTTTTGCTAAAAAGTTTTTATCTAGTGTAAGTAATCCCAACTACTAACTCCCAATAAATGGACCGTAGTCGGTTTGATTGCGAACGTTACATAAAAAGAAAATTCATCGCATTAATTTTATGAAGGCCCAAAGTTTTCATCACGTATGTGCTCACGCGTGTGACGTCATCCTGCGCATGGGCACCTCGCGTTGTAAACATTCACATTTAACTGGGCTCGGGTTGAATAATGCTGTAGTTTTCTTTATTTATTGACACTGAGCAAAGTATTAAGTGGTTTAATATGTAGGATGTTAAGAAGAGTATTAATCCACAAGTTAACTGACTTAACAGAAATGAACGCAGTTATATTCAACGTCATCTGTCGTCCAATCTCAAGTTAATTTAGTGAATTTGTAGATAATATGTATGGACAGCCCACTGCCCTCTCGAAGAGAGAAAGCCTGTGCCACAACAGTGGGAACATCATATGCGTTATGCTGCTTATATGGACCACAACAACTTTAAAAAATCGGCCAAGAGTGAGTCAGACTCGCGCACTGAGAGTTCCGTACCATACAAAAGTGTGCTATTTAGAGACATCGTTTTATTTTTCCTACAATCTTTACATAAACTTCTATCACATAGAATAATTTCAGATTTCTCTTTATGCAAACTTCGGAGATAATGGGGGGGGGGGGGAACGTTATATTTTTACATTTCTCATCAAAAGTCGAAAACTAATGCATGCCCTAGTAGCTCTACTTCGAACTTTGAAGACCCCCTTTCAGTCCCTGTTGCAATATATATATTTCTTTCTTTCTTATTTCAAGTTGATAGCATTAGTAGTTCTTGAGATATCCAGCTGTGACAGACAGACAGACTGAGTCGCACCATAAGGGTTCCTTTTTACAATTTTGGTACGGAACCCTAAAAATGAAAGACAGAATAATCACTTGACAGGGATTTAAAAAATATAAAAAAATATAATAAAAAAAAAAATTCTTTTTATTTTTGTTGTTGTATTTGTATTGTTGTTGTATCGCATTCCAGTTGTTCTTTTGTAACTTCGTTGGATCGGAAACGGCTTAAATTTACCTAACACGAGTGCCAAATGACCTTCGAAACCCAATTATTGGGCACATCCGATATCCGTTCACACAGAATACTTTTATCCAGGTAAGGGCTATTTTTTCAATAGTCAGATCTTATCTGAAGAATAAATATTTCAACTTGGCAGCTTTTGTATAGAAAATATGTCAAACTGTCATCTTTATTCTTTAGAGAGATATATGACTATTGAAAAATCAGCCCTAAATGAAGAATACTTCCTTCACGATAGGTATGTATTCTGAGTAGGGTAAAACAGAGTAAAACATGCAGTAGGTATGCTAAAATACTGCAAGTCAATGACCCGATGACTCCCACAATTACAGATAAACCTAAATAGACTGAAAAAAAGTACAAAAAAATATGTTTACACATTTTATACGTCGCGTCGTCGCCCAATTTTCAATGGCCGCTTGAAATTCTTGTCTGTCAAATAAGTTTGAATTGATGCATCAAATAATAATAATTTCAAGTCACTTAGAAATAATATTTACAACGTGTGAAAACGATTTACTTTTTAAAATTATTTTGGCGTTCGAAAAGTGCTGATACTCAGCCTAGTTTGAATAAATGACTTTTGATTTTGATTACTATATAAATACTAGCTTTGCCCGCGAATTAGAATTACCTATGCAAACGTCAACTAGAGGTAGAAAATGCTTGTTTTTCCTCAACGTTCAAGCTATTTTTGGGTGTAGGTACAAGATTTCATCAAAATCAGTTCATCGGTTTAATATTATGGTCTGGAGCGTGGCTAAGAAATAAAAGCCGCACGGGTCAATCCATCAGGTTAAGCTACGCTTGCCGGGGTTTGTCCGTGGATGGGTGACCATCTTTACATACTGAGACTCCTCCGTGTCTCGGAAAGCACGTTAAGCCGTTAGTCCCGGCTGTCATTCGTGGATCTTTGACAGTCGTTACGGGTCGTCAGAAGCCCAAAATTCTTCTTACCAAGGGGTATCGTATTACTCAGTAAAAGGGTTGTGGAGGTTAGATAGGCAGTCGCTCCATGTAAAATGCTGGTATTCAGCTGCATCCGGTTAGACCGGAAGCTGACCCCAACATATTTGGGTAAAGGCAGATTGAACGTAACTAACAGACAGACACTTTCACATTTCAAATATTTTTTTTTTGGTATTTCATCATCATCTGCCTAGCCTTTTGCCAACTATCTTGGGGTCAGCTTCCAGTCTAACCAGATGCAGCCGAATACCAGTATTTTACATGGATCAACCCAATTACTGGATAATACGATACCCCTTGGTAAGACTGGTACTATTTTACTGGTATTTAATTTATAGATTTACTGTGTGTGAAAGACATTTAGCTTTATAAAACTATCAGGGTATTTAAATATTTGAGTACGTCGAGAGCTTTTTAAAACATGTTCGTGACGGATATGTTTATACGGTTTAATCACCGGATCATAAAGCGATCGTTCCTTAATGTTATGGTTCTTATAATCACATGATCTTTGGTAATGTGCATTACTTGTTTCAGTAGTTCAATTTATAGAAAGATAGAAAAATATGTTATTTGGGTCACGCACAGGAAATACAAACAGTAAAAAAGGTGCATATAAAACTAACATAGATAACATAAAAAAAAAACTAAAACAAAATTAACAATTAAAAAAAACAGACTGGAGCGAGGCCAAAAAGGCTCCTATCTCAGCATAAAGCTGCAATATTTAAAATAAATACCAGCGCGCTGGTATTCTGATTGGGCCCATGTGATACCATGGACACACCGACGGACAACTACAGGGTTATTGGTAAAATACCAACAACCTCTTAAGGGGTTATTGTACTCATCATTATGAACAACTTTTACTAAGAGACCAAACCTGAAATCGCAAAAAAAGAATCTGCTGTTTGAAGAATTATGTGAACATAAATGCACTGAACAGCTGGTTTTTTTGAAGAAAATAAAATACACACAATAGAATACCTATAATGTTGAGTACAATGTACTCAAAACTAGGCTCGGCGCAAACGGGCCTCCGACCACAGCCACCGGTGGCCAGCGACAGCGACTTAACACACTTTTTCTTTTATTTTGTATAGACGCACCGCACACGTGTAGCCGGTGGCGGCCACTCGCTACAGCAGTGTCCGCGACTCGCCACTTGTGGTCGCTGCGGGCCACACAAGACGCCGACACCCGCCACTGTCGCGCTGCTCCACCCGGTCACGGGTTATAAAATGTGGCGGCTTCCGAACACCGGTGGCGGCCACTCGCTACAGCAGTGTCCGCGACTCGCCACTTGTGGTCGCTGCGGGCCACACAAGACGCCGACACCCGCCACTGTCGCGCTGCTCCACCCGGTCACGGGTTATAAAATGTGGCGGCTTCCGAACACCGGTGGCGGCCACTCGCTACAGCAGTGTCCGCGACTCGCCACTTGTGGTCGCTGCGGGCCACACAAGACGCCGACACCCGCCACTGTCGCGCTGCTCCACCCGGTCACGGGTTATAAAATGTGGCGGCTTCCGAACACCGGTGGCGGCCACTCGCTACAGCAGTGTCCGCGACTCGCCACTTATGGTCGCTGCGGGCCACACAAGACGCCGACACCCGCCACTGTCGCGCTGCTCCACCCGGTCACGGGTTATAAAATGTGGCGGCTTCCGAACACCGGTGGCGGCCACTCGCTACAGCAGTGTCCGCGACTCGCCACTTATGGTCGCTGCGGGCCACACAAGACGCCGACACCCGCCACTGTCGCGCTGCTCCACCCGGTCACGGGTTATAAAATGTGGCGGCTTCCGAACACCGGTGGCGGCCACTCGCTACAGCAGTGTCCGCGACTCGCCACTTGTGGTCGCTGCGGGCCACACAAGACGCCGACACCCGCCACTGTCGCGCTGCTCCACCCGGTCACGGGTTATAAAATGTGGCGGCTTCCGAACATCGGTGGCTGTCGCTCGCTACAGCAGTGTCCGCGACTCGCCACTTGTGGTCGCTGCGGGCCACACAAGACGCCGACACCCGCCACTGTCGCGCTGCTCCACCCGGTCACGGGTTATAAAATGTGGCGGCTTCCGAACACCGGTGGTCTCCCCCCCGTCCCTTGCTCGGGTATGATGTGCCAGCTGGTGGCGTAGCTGAGCCTGTAGCTTTAAACTCCCCTGACAATAATAATTCTAATCTGATCCAGCCTGTCCCATCTTGCTGTCCTCCCCCCAGCGACGCCCTAAGCCGAGGCCCGTTCCCCACAGGGGGAGCCCTTAGCGTGTAGTCGCTTAGTCTGTAAGTTTTTTGCCCCTGGCTGGAGGCTTTGAGTTTTCTTAAGGCAGCCACAGGATAGTCCGGTTAAGTAGTCTCGACCTCTCTAGGTCAACGACGAGATGCCATTCACAAAAAAAAAAAAAAAAAGAACACCGGTGGCTGTCGCTCGCTTTTGACACTGGTGGCGGTAGCGCGCGACAGCTACCGGTGGCTGCGGTCGGTGGCCCGTTTGCGCAGAGCCTTTGTATGTTGTACTCACTCCCGACGCTCCAACCTTGCTTGTCTATGCTATAGACTATTGGCTATGACAAGCGATGAGCTTTTTGTCGGTACTAGTGCATGAACATGCAGAAGAGGTATGACAGTTATTATTATTACAGATAAGTAAAAGGAATTTATTAAGTTGTAGAGATCTATTAAAAAGAGTTTCAAAGCAGGTAATATTACGACAGCCTTAAAATTTCAAATATTTTCTCTTAAATAGTGACAAAAGAACGTAGTTCGACAATTTATTTTTAACCTTATTTTTCACCGGCTATTTAATAAAATTATTAAATTGTTACGAGTATAACTTATTATGGAAGACAGATAATGTAACTATTAAAAAAAAAATATCCATTTATATTATTAATCGTTAAACCTTTAAAACGTCCTCCTGTAAAATTAGTAAGTTCTGAGATACGTACACTTTTAATGCGAGAAGACGAAATTATCCCAACAATCAGTTAACTAAGTCTAAGAACTCATATAAAAAAAAAAAAAAATGCCATTCATGGGGACTGCCGACAGAAGTGAAAACTTAAACGTAAAACTATGCATAGCATGTCGCGTGTCGCGGTGACATGAACCCGTAAGATTTCACTCTAACAAAAATCGCTCAACGCGCCTAAAGAAGTTGTCACTTCAAAAAAGTACAAATATAGTTCTTTCTGTTATCAAATTAGCAAAGTCAAAGGGTTTCCACGTAACCCGTAAAAAAGAGAATAAAAAGAATGGCAAAGCAAGTCTTGGTATTTCTTTCTTTGAGCTGTTTTCATACTTCAAGTGTTTCAGCATTCCGCTAGCTGCTAGCTATAACAATGTCTTCTATGAAATATGCGGGTTACCTTCCCTCTTCAACTTATAAGGAAACGTTGTTTACAAGGCTTCATGCTGTTGGTTGCCCCTACCTAAATTGCATTCTTGAGAAAACGTTTTTAACTTTATTTTTTAAATGAAATATTTCTTTTTCATCGTTGTAGGTAAGCTTAATACAACATCGATATTCTTTTTTGTTTAAGGGGACTACAGGACCAAAAGCGCGGTCACTGTCGGACTGCATAGAAAAGAAAGAAGCGCGATGACACAACGCTAGTAATGTATTGCAAAAAATTAAAAACTATTAGTTAATATGTTGCTTGTAGAATAATCGACAAAAATCAGAATTATTGCATGTTAAGTATGGTTTTTAATCGTTAAAAGAAATTTTTAGAGGTATCTTCGTGATTTTTAGGGTTCCCTACCTCAAAAGGAAAAAACGGAACCCTTGTAGGATCACTCGCGTGTCTGTCTGCCCATCTGTCAGAGCCTATTTGCTCCGAATCTAATGGACCGCTTAATTTGAAGTTTGGTACACATATGTATTTCTGTGACCCAAACACGGAAGTGTAACGTAAATAAGTGAATTTTGAATATGGGGGTCAATTTTGGGGGCAAATGAGAAAAAAAAAATGCAAACCGTACCGTGTGACATATCACATGAAAGGGCTTACTATGAGGGTATCAAGTATATTTTTTTTATAATTTTAAAATAAATCGTTTTAAGGTTACTTAAGAAAAAAATCAATCTGCCTAGCCTTTTCCCCACTATGTTGGGGTCGGCTTCCAGTCTAACCGGATGCAGCTGAATACCAGTATTTTACATGGAGCGACTGCCTATCTGACCTCCACAACCCAGTTACTGGGTAATACGATACCCCTTGGTAAGACTGGTTGTCAGACTTTCGGGCTTCTGACAACCCGTAAAGACTGTCAAAGATCCACGAATGACAGCCGGGACCAACGGCTTAACGTGCTTTCCGAGGCACGGAGGAGTCTCGGTATGAAAAGATGGTCACCCATCCACAGACCAACCACGGCAAGCGTAGCTTAACCTGATCGATCGACCCGTGCGGCTGTTATTACTTAGCCACGAGCTCCTCCCCCCTCCTCCTAAGGTTACTTAAGAAAACAGATGAAAATTGACCATTCGCCCCTTATCTCCGAAAGTACTGAGCCTAAAATTAAAAAAAAAAAATACAGAAAATAGTTCAATACCTATAGATTACGGGAAAATCTATAAGAAGTCTATGGTTTTAAAACAACATAGTAAATCTCTCAATATTGTGCGTACAAACTTAGATTTGCAGTTGGAATGTATGGGACAACACGTATTTCAACTACAATGTTAAGTTTGTTCTGGGTATAAATTCATCCCAACTATGGAAACCTTCATTGTGCGTGGTCCGACACGCACTTGGCCGGTTTTTTTTTCTATCGTATCAAACTAGTTGTATTATGTTTTCAACAAATTTATTTAACTATAATATATCCTGAACAATAGCATATCATCAGTCTCATGCTCTTGCGCAACATGTCCCCTTTTTTCCATAATTCTCTATTAGTCGTCATCTCGGTAGTCACCCCCTTTTCTTTTAGCCATATTATCTTTCACACAGTCCATCCATCGTTTCTTTGGTCTTTCCCTACTCTTGTAGCTATTGACATTCATACTCTTTCCTCACGACATTTTCCTCCTATATGTATATTAGAATTTAAGAAGAGCACATACTGGGTGATTTTTTTACCGTCTTGAAAAAAATACGGCATAATAGGTGAACGGAGTAGAAGCCTATGGCATACCTAGTTTTTTTTTTTTTTTTGAAAAAGCAAAATCGTTTTTTTTTTATTTGTAATCATACGTACTACGCACCCTGCGTAGTGCGTATGATTTGAATTTCGATATTTTATAACGATCTACAAAGTTTTTTCAAAACTGGTTTTATTGTTCTAGTTTACTTCAAATGTAGTGTTTATTGATAGAGCAATTTGGGTCTAAACTACGGAAAAAACAAAAAAAAAACTAGGTACGCGGCAGACGCACATCCGCGTTTTCGGACGTTCACCAGGTGCTTGACGGCGCGTATGCGCGTCCATACAATTTACATAACTTTCTTCGAGTGCGGCGCGCCGCACCTGTGCGTTCGTTGTGCATCTCTATTGTTTCGAAAACATCGCAAGATAAGGGTCGGTAAGGGTGTCTACACTCAAGATATTTTTTGCACGCACCCGAGCGTTTGCCACACAGGATTAGTGTAGCATAAAGAAGCGTTTGCATAAATTTCGCTAAGAATTAAGCAGATAATGTGTTAAAGGATTTGATTGCAATAGAGAATGGAGAATTAGCTAGAAGCAGCATTAAATATGTGTTTTTGTGGGGGTGACATTCATAGCGACATAACTGACTCTTGGTTACTCACCATTTCAAGAGAAACAGTATATCGCTTGCAATCGTCTAAATTGCAGGCAATGAGCTGTTAACTCAGCAATTCACTGCAGCTAATTTCATATTAGCTACTGTCCCATCTATACATACATACATACTTACATACATACAAATAAATACAATTGAACTGTCTGTTTGTAATGTTAAAATAACAGCTTTTTACTAAACGCATATGAAATTGTATACGGAACTGATAAACAAAAAACCAATTTAATTTTTTTTTGTCTGTCTGTTTGTTCCAGCTAATCTCCGAAATGGCTAGACGGATTTTGACGGTACTTTCACTGACAGATAGCTGATATAATAAGGAGTATCTTAGGCTATTTTTATTTTAGAAAAAGGAATTAAGCTGCGGCGCAAAAAAAATGAAATTGTGAACAAAATCTGATTTAAATAAGGATAGGGATTGACGCGGGTGAAGCCGCGGGTAACACCTAGATTTATAATAAAACAACTCTACTTCCAGCTCTTACAACAGTTATAATGTGTAAACAAATAAATAAGGTCGACTTCGAGCTAAATTAACCGCGAAGCACGAAACAACGCGTGCGCAGTATTAAAACGGCGCTAAGAATATGACAAAGAGCTAAATAAATTAAGTGGTAAGGTCGAAGTATATTTCTGGATTATATGACATATTTAAACGCCTGCGAAGTTTTATAAACCTGAATTTGAGAGGGCTCTTTCGTTTTGTCACCACTCTTGCTCACACGTGACCAAATTTTTAAGAATGTTAAATGAAAATATGCCTTTTTTTTCAATTAGCGAACTATTAAATAATATTAATTTAATAGGTAATTATTAAAAACATATTTCTATTGTGTTATCTTATGAAATCAGCTTAAAAAGTATTATGATCTGTTTTTGATGTTTTTGAAATAAATGACACAATAAAAAAATGTTTTTAATAATTACCTATTAAATAAATATTATTTACTAGTTCGATAATTGATTACATTTTTCAGAAAAGCATCTTTTCATTTAACATTCTTAAAAATTTGGTCACGTGTGAGTGAGAGAGGTGACAAAACGTAACAGCCATGTTAAAGCGCTTAATTTGCGGGTTAAAATCCTGGCACACATTGTCCAGCTGTAAACTGAGAGAACCACAGGTACAATAGGGCCAACATACGGTCTGCTCAGGTCATTTTTAGGGTTCCGTACCTCAAAAGGAAAAACGGAACCCTATTAGGAACACTTCGTTGTCTGTCTGTCTGTCCGTCTGTCACTGCCAATTTGCTCCGAATCTAAAGGACCGATTATGTTGAAATTTGGTACACATATGAATTCTTGTGACCCAAACACGGCTTTGTAACGTAAGTAAATGAATTTTGAATATGGAGGACTTTTGGGGGGCAAATACGAAAAATAAAAAAAATGTTTTGCAAACTGTACCGTGTGACATAACAAATGAAAGGTGCTTACTGTGAGGGTTTCAAATATATGTTTTTTTTTAAATAATTTTAAAAGATTCATTTTAATTTTCTATTGAAAATAGACGAACGAAAATTGACCATTTCCCCTTACCTCCGAATCTACTGAGCCTAAAATTTTGAAATTATACAGAAAATAATTCTATACAACCGGTGATGACGCCGCGCTGATATTTCATGGAGAGATTTGGGAGGAGGCGCAGCGCATGGCAGAGGCGGGACTTTGTAAAGTCAGTAACTGGTTGGAATAAAACCTACTTACCCTTAACATTGCCAAAACTTCATATGTGCAGTTCAGATTCGCTAAAACCAAACCAATAGCAATAACCCTTAAGGTGCACTCTTGCGATTTCCCTGAAAATAGGCTCCAATGCCCATGTCTTACTATATCACAAAAACCAAATATAAAATAATTGCCTCTCGAGTTAGGAAACTTATTTGGGCCTTTAAGAAACTCTATTATGTGGCTGATCTCAACCTTCTTCGCACTTTATACTTTTCTTTAGCCCAGTCGATAATTGGTTATTGTATCACGGTGTGGGGAGGAGCCTGTAAAACGATTATGATCCACCTTGAAAGAGCTCAAAGATCATTGCTCAAAGTCATGACCTTCAAACCGTATCGGTTCCCGACTACATCGTTGTACCAAAACTGTACAGTGCTCACAGTTCGACAGCTATATATTCTCAACATGACACTGAAGCAACATCTAATAACACCGATAAACAACAGCTACAAAGTTAAACGCACAATCACTAACGTTTGTAAATACGTCAAATGTAAAACTGTCTCAGCTAGACGGCAACATCTTTTTCTTGCTACCCATATCTATAATAAAATAAACAAGGCCCTACATATTAACCCATTCACTAAAAATGAAATTAAAAAGAAAATAAACACCTGGCTACAAACACTGGATTACATACAGACAGAACAATTCATAACGTAAACCATGCAATTGGCAGGTCCCATTATAAACATGCCCGATAAACACACACACACACACACACACACACTCACTCACTCAAGCCCACACATACAAACACATGGATACACACCTACGCCTCAAGCAGATATTGTATGATTTAATATTGTTTAAAGTTTATTGCATAAAATCTGTGTAAAACTGGAACTGGGAAAAGACACTGATTCCTGTAACACAGGTTACAACCTAGCACAGGAGTCAGGGTTTCCATATATTAATGTAACATACTTTTATGTCAATAAAATATTATTATTATTATTAAAATATTATTATTATACAAATATACTTATATATTGTGCGTGCAAACTTACACTTTGCAGTTGGAATGTATGGGACAACATGTGTTTCAATTATTGTTCAACTATTGTCAACTGTTTCAAAATAGCTATGCCAAAGAATATTAGAAAAAAAAAAACATTATGCAAAAAGAAGGGGTGCCGTTTCAACTACAATGTTGACTTTTTTCTTGGGATACATTCATCCCAACTACGAAACCCTTCATTATGCGTGGTCCGATACGCACTCGGCCGTTTTTTTTCTTAATTTTAATGTCACTCGTTTTGAAAGACATACCAAAATAAGGTGGTCACTTTGTTCCAGACGAAATCTTTAACAAGGACTACTGGATATGTCATTACAATAATAAACACACAAAACACAGACATAAAACTGCCAATTCCTATAGTTTATGACATCCAGTGCATTTATCAAACACACCGGTCATGATGTAAAATTTTCTTGTGTATGTTTATTTATTTTATTTCAATGCAAAATGGCATTTAGTGCGAAATAACACATTAACGTTTAAGATGTCACTTTTATGGCGGTTACTGGAACTGTAGTCAAATTTAGCAGAATATTGTCTGCTAATTTTGACTGTATTTTTGTGAGAAAATGGGTCATGTGAAATTGGACCACAATCTGCCTAGCCTTTTCCCAACTATGTTGGGGTCGGCTTCCAGTCTAACCGGATGCAGCTGAATACCAGTATTTTACATACCCATGGTAAGACTGGTTGTCAGACTTTCGAGCTTCTGCCGACCTGTAACGACTGTCAAAGATCCGCGAGTGGCAGCCGGGACCAACGGCTTAACGTGCTTTCCTAGGCACGGAGGAGTCTCAATATGTAAAGATGGTCACCCATCCACGGACCAACCCCGGCAAGCGTAGCTCACCTATCGACCCGTGTCGGTGTTATTACTTAGCCACGAGCTTCTGTGAAATTAGACCACTTGGGTGGAAAAAGGATTATTTTCATTGTGTAGGTAGGTACACATACATACTCTTGCCTTCTTCCATTAGGCAGAAACTAAAGAACGCCACCGGATACGATCCATACATACTCCTTTTACGTTCATATATATTATCTGGTCATACAAGCGCCAGGTGCGAGTACTACGCACCTGACTTTTCAGAAAAATCACCAATATTTATTTATTTATTTATTCACAAGGCAACTACAACAGGTAACAAGCACAGTATAATACTAAATTCACATTATAGGTTCCCACCTGATTATCACCGAAAGCGTAATCGCACAACATGACTGACTTTCTGACTCCTGTGTCACAGGATCTCCTAGTTTGGGAGTCAGGGTTTACTCTATCTGTATGACCTTTATTCACAGAAATTCATGCGACCTAGTATTTAAGCATTGTTTAAGGTTTTTGTATAAATAAAGATTTTTATTATTATTTATTATTTATTACTAGCAACAACAAAAACAATGATGACATGTTGTGTGTCTTAGTTCACAAAGTTGTAGCTACAAAGTACGTGCGTCTGACCTCCGTCACACTTCTACTTAGGCAGGGAATGTATAGGAAACCAAACACACCAGATAAAGTACATTATAGACTTAAAGCTACATTATTTAAAGAAAACAGTATTTAAAGCGTTACAAGATTAAAAGGAAAGAGTACATAAATGTCTTTTGACAGCAGCGGCACGAGGGATAGGGTTGTAATATGGTCACTATATACCTATCCTTCTAATGTCACGGTCCCACGGCCCGCTTTTCGCAGACCGCGCCAGGCCAGGCTGATAGGCCGTGGGAACAGTCGGCCTGCGGTAGCCTGTCGTCGCCCGCCCGATCGAATGTATGTGATGATGATCTGTGGAATACTCGGCACGGGCCTCGACGGGCCGTGGGAACGCATCTGCCTTTTGTTAAGAGCCTATACTACTTCAAATGTTTTAGCATGATCCTCCATTAAGTCGAAAATATTGCAGCATTAATTTCGATATAAATATTGGTAAAGTTGAGGATTAATGTTAATTACTATCTGTGACGAAAACACGATTCCATAAAATTTTCACGATAAAAAAAAAAATCCAAAGTTACGTCTAACCCGCAAAATAAACCGCTGGTATTAAAAAAATACTTCAAATTAGATCATGAAACTTTGCATACTAACTGAACTAACTGTAAAGCCGGTCTTATGTGTTTCATTTGTTTTAAATTAGTATTATTTTCACCGTAAAAAGAAATTACTTAAACTATCGGCGTCTTGAAGTTTGTTCCCTGTCGCCCGAGCCCCGAACACCCCCGCTCAGTCAGTCTCGCTTCGGCTTTCGAACGGGAGGGTTGTGTCGCTTGTGCTCAGAACACACTACGCAACAGGTAAATAGGTAGTGAAGTAGCGCGGAAGTGGGGGCGAAATTAGAATTTGAGCTGAGGTTGTATAGGCTCTTAATAGCATTATTGTAATAGAAAGTAGATCTATCATGACGCCACGCCTTTAATCCCTGAAGAGTTAGGCAGAGGTGTACACCCACATTTCGCCAGTTATAATGTTTAAGATAGATCTATTGCTGCTGAATTTAGGTTGACCTCTCTCGTAAATCTATCTCCGACATTATTAGAGTCCGAATTGCAACCACATTTAAATACATTAGCAAATAAACGTGTCTAACGATAAAAACGTTGGATAGCGCGGAATTCTCTAGGCAATCACGCATGCATACATTTTATGTATGTATATGTGATACATACATATATGTATATATAATTATGTATAGGTATGTGCGGGCTCTAGTATGCGAGTGATGCGAGATCATTGACATGCAGCTCCATCACCCACGTGTAGTCTACGTGCTGCCAACAAAACCATTAGGGTGCGTATCCACTGACGCGGAGCTTGGCGGTGTGGAGAGGAGCGGACCGTGAATTGACCAATTACAGTGCTCGAAATCTCCACTCCGCGTCAGTGGAAACAGTGTAAGTGAAGCGGAGCGGACTTCCAAATAAAACACTCGACCCTGAGCCGGACAAAACGGCGTCGAGCAGGCGGTCCGACCAATAACAGTGCTCGAAATCTCCACTCCGATCCGCTCCACTTCAGTGGAAACACTTGCCACTTTTCACTGCTCTTTTCCGCACCGCTTCGCCAAGCTCCGCGTCTGTGGAAACGCACCTTTAAGAAGAGGAACCGATTATAATAAAAAAATGCACCCGGCTGAGCCCAATACTTGTAATGTCAAAATAACTGACAGATTCATGAATAAAAATAAACTGGCGAAGTGCGTGTCAGACCACGCACAATGAAGGGCTCCGTAGTTGGCATGAATTTATCCCGAAAACAAACTTAATATTATAGTTGAAAAACATGTTCACTCATACTTCGATATAGGTACGTCAAGGTTAATTCTTCATCTGCAAATGTAAGATCGTAATCGCAAAAAAAATGTGTGATAAAACTACAAATTAAAGATTTTCGGAATTTTTCCTTTACTTCCTTTCTTTACTTCAATGGGAAATAGTATCCTTAGATTTTGATTTATTTGCGAGTATCAAAATATGTCACATAAATGGCCGTATTTTTTTATTGCTTAGATGCTTAATTTTTTTAGATCTCCAAGGGACCGTACCCATACGTATTTGATATTAATTTCAACTTGATACCTCCACGCGTTCCTGAGAAAAACGCTCTTGATTGACTGACAGACAGACAGACGGATAACGAATTGGTTCTATAAGGGTTCCGTTTTTTTTCTTATGAGGTACGGAATCCTAAAAAGTGACGTTCTATATTTCAAAGTTAAAAAAAGGTTGGAAAATAAATTCGATCGTATTTTATTCACATCGAAATTCAAATTTCGTTCTAATAGAAACATTTGAATATAGAAAGCAACGGAAATGAGGGACATTTACTTTTTTTGAATTTCAAAAGCGTCAACGATGACGCGTGAAAACGGAAGAATCGATGCTAATTAGCGACGAAAACTTTTTACAGTTACAAAATCGAAAAGTCGGAGCGCGTTGCGTAATTCAGTTCTGAAAATACCGTCGTTGTTTCGTGCGTCCGCGCATCGACCTTGGTGACGACACTGATAGATCGCGTGCTTGCCCACGCGCAGCGTAGGGGTGAACTTTCTAAACGAAAACAGAATCAACAGAATGTTGATTAAAACAACCATTTGTTATGTTGTCAAAATGACATTGTTGTAAAAACTTATATTAAAATGCATAAAATTGTTTTAATTTAATGTTTTATCAGTTATATGAGTTATTTGTTTCTGTTTTAGCATGTCATAAGAAACAAATTCTTTATTTTTAATGCTTTCTTTTAGCCAGACAAAACAAAATGGCTTTTGTTTCTTCTAAAGATTTCGTCGCCAACCCTGACATTAATATTTAACATGTTGAATTAGTTATAAATACAACGGAACAGACATAATTGTTGCAGGCTGGATTTTATTTATAAACTGCAATATTTTGCACTGAAAAGTAATTATCTTGCCACTGGAGGCCACTGCGCATATTCATATTTTGTAAATTAATTTATTATTTTGGTTATCTCTACTATTTCAGCACGTAGGATAGTTAAATGCGATTGAATTTAATTTTATTTTGGTTGACTAATTAAATGTAATGTTCGCGAATTTTCCAACAGTGTGGTGTTTCAATCACTAGCCTTTTTCAAACTACGTTGGGGTCGGCTTCCAGTCTAACCGGATGCTGCTGAATAGATACCAGTATTTTACATAAAGTGACTGGGATAGCCAGTTACTGGGTAACACGATACCCCAGTAGTGTGGTGGTTAATTCCTTGTTTTTCCAGAAGAACTCTGAACTGGCGTAGGAGTAGAAAAATAAAAATTGTTAGAATTATCGTGCTCGCCTCCTATTATATTAGTATGGGACAGGTAAGTATAGTCGTCGATCCGTACTCCCATAGATTCGTGACATGTACCCACTAGCGAATATTTCTAAAATTCCACCGTTAAAGTTGCGTTTTGTAAAAAATAATTAAAAATGCACAGTTGTAAGATAAGTATTTACCAATATTATCGTCGCTAAGTCGTGAAAATATCACTTATAGTTTAGAAGCAGTAGCGAATTTAAAGTCGAAAACCAACCAATCATTTCAATAAAAAATATTTCTATATTTATGTTGCTTAAAATTTTCAAATACTCAGATTGAAGTATACTTATCAAAGTTTCAAATACATTTTCTGTCGGCTCATTTAAAAGCATTAGGCTCTCAGAATCGACCATTTAACGACTATATTCGTCTTTAGACTTATCTGGCGAAATGTACATTACGTATTGGTATACCTGTCATTGTACACCGGGTTGGAACGAAGTTCTTTTCGCTTTTGCACACTGTAGCATATCAGTGTACTGTACCGATTAGTAGTCGACTTAGTACATATTAATTATCTGTAGGATTTGCTAATTAGTCTGTGACATTACTACTTTCAGCTCCCTATAGTACTTGCTAGAAACTCGAAAGTTATAAATAGTCCTTTTTCTACGATAGACACTGAAGCCTGTATAGCTTCTTCAATTTATAGTTTATTCATAACCCTCTGTAACCTAAATTAAACTCTGTTTTAAGTGACCATTTAGTCTCATTGTTCTACCCCTGAACCCATATTGCCACAATACTATTGTTGCGTAACAAAAGTGTCGTGGAGGTCAAAATATTACACTTTTTTCGGTCTACCTCTCCAAGTGTGTAGAGTATACGTGCGATAAGAAACTTCGTTCCAATATTTCAATATAAAGAAAACTGTCCAAGTACAAACTCAAGTCAACAACGAAGGATTTCAAAACGTTTACCTAAATCTGGCTTTTATGATATAAACACAGCATTACACTGAGGCAGATATATTAGGTCGGAACATGTAAGAACAAGAAAACAGATGTACAAACATGGTAGTGCAACATTTAAGTCATTTATTCTCGGAGGAAAATATGTATTGCACTCGGAACCACTGAAAAGAGAAAACAGAGAAGGCTCGTTCTATTATCTATTGATAACTGAAAACAAAGCCAAACGGAATTAGTAAATAGGCCAACTGAAAGGTAATCAATCTAATTCATTACAATATCAAATAGATAGAAAATAATCTCTAAATGTTAGACATTTTTTCTCGTCAAAGAGAGGAGGCACTGCTGGTTGTCTGATTGATCGACCAATAATAAGATGACTACGTGAAGCACACGTTCCGGGACACTCCGTCGAGAGGCGGGATCGGATTTTTCATTAAAATGTACACATGAAGTACATACATTTTGACTCAACGTCTCATGACGGTGTGTAAAATTACCTCGATGTTTCGTCCGCCTCGATCGTGGCAAGCGGCGTGCACGCGCGTCACAGGTTGCGCGCGTGGCAGCACAGGCAGGACGGAGGCAAGGGGAATGTACCTATACGCACGCACATACCCGCCGTGGAACGTGTATCAAAACACGTACCTACTGCGCGCTTACATGTGTGCGCAGGGATCATAATGGTGACTTGTAAAATCTACCCCAGGTGACAGCACAAGGCTATTTTTCAAGGCTATATTTCGCACTATGACACATGTGCGTCACGCTCATGAAACTTCCATTGCCGGCGCCTGGTTGTCGACGGCTTTCATTGAGGCTCAAAGACAATCGTCGACAGGCTTTGTGCCGCATCGCATTGGATTTCTATACCCGCCCTACGACGTAATGTCCCGGAACGTCATCATTCTCCTGCCCTTGTCCCAATTTATTTGGGGTCGGCGCAACATGTCTTTTTCTTCCATACTTCTCTATTAGTCGTCATCTCGGTAGTCACTCCCTTTCTGGCCATATCATCTTTCACACAGTCCACCCATCGTTTCTTTGGTCTTCCCTTACTCGTATAGCCCTCCACGTTCATACTCAACACTTTCCTGACGACATTTTCCTCATTCCTCCTCATCACATGCTCATACCATGACAACCGATTTCCACACAACTTTTCAGTCACCGGTGTCACTTTCAGACTTCCTCTTACATACTCATTTCTTATTCTATCCATTCGCGTAATACCACACATCCCTCTTAGCATTCTCATCTCGGCTGCATGCAATTGCCTTTCATTCTTTTTATGGCCCAACATTCTGATCCGTTAACTGAAAATTGCCAAAATACACGATGTTTTGACGTTTACACGTGTTTTGATGTTTTGCAGTTAGACGAGCCTTGGTTGGATTGTTTACGATTGAGGCTAAACCTGAAGAGGCTTAGTTAAATGAACTCGCTTATTGGGGTACTTTGCGCTGATTGGTGTTTGAAATTAAGAAGAAATTGACGTAAATTAGAATTGTAAACTATTTGGAATTTGTCTTTCAATAATACAATAATTTTTACAACAAATATTATTGAATTATCAACATTATTTATTATTATAATTTTTGGCGCAAATTCCCAATGCATGTTTGCTGCAGTGGGAGATACTTTTTTGTGAATTATGTGATGTGGACCTTCTGAAACAATTTCTCAGTGTCCTAACCGTACAGAGAGCTAGCTAGGGTACACAATAAATAAAGTGTACTACAGTTTACCGGAATTTTCATAGTGTATGTCTACACATTCATAAACAAGTATTTCAACAATGTAACAATAACAATACAAGTCGGTATTTTAGTATGACTGAACGTTCTCTTTGAAATAAAATCAAAACATTGTAGATTGTAGTGATATTATTTTGCTGTCCCATTTCCTTTATTATCAATTAACCTGTTGGATGACGTAATTACAGAAACAATTAAAAAGACATTTTTGATTTAATTTATGATTTATTTAATAAAACGTTTACAAAAAATTAATCTACCTACATTTAGCCAATAGTATTTTTTACAATATAATTTATTTCCTAATTCCTATACAATTATAGTGTAATAATATAATAATAAAGTAAAGTTAAGTAAGTCAGGAAGTGCCCCCTTGTCGTTACGTCACTATGTGCTAGCGGCCGTTTCCGGGGGCCCATTATTGAGTGTGCAAGTCACCCCCTGCCATTTTATCCGTGTATAATATATAACATTGGTCAGGCAGGGGACATAGTTCTTCCATAGTTCAAGTTACCCAATCCACTTTAGCCACCCAAACCTATAGCCCAATAAGTTTTCTTTAAACGTTCTGAAATAGTCCTGCACCAACCGGGGGTTGTCCTTGGGTGCATTTGCATAGTGCATATAGGGATAATCGTCGGATGGTGCCTCCTCATCATTTAAGGCACGTCGCTCACACGAGCTAGAGTCGAGACGGCGTCAACCGCGCGGGCGTGCGGTGCCGGGGTGTGGGGGGCGGGGGAGGTGGTGCGGGGTTTTTTGTAAAGGGGTCGAAATTTTGTTTTTTTCATGAAAAATAAAAACAAATTGTTTTTTTAACTTTTCAAAACATCAAGCGAAAAATTCGAAACAAACCTGTTTCTTTCCAAAGGATTTTTTCGTTAATTTTTCAATTTAACATGCGAAAAAATACGGAAAAACCACAATTTGTTGTTTTCGTAAAAAAAAAAAAAATGTTTTTTTCGGCATTTTCCACGCTACCATACCGCGACGCCGCCGCGACCTCGCCTCGACTTACTAGTGAGCGACGCGCCTAAAATTGTCTAAGGGGCCTCTGCGAGTTGACTTTGGCCCCTCGTACGCCTTCCAAAGGTCGGGGACCCCAGGGTTCCGAGACATGTCAAAAGTAAAGCTAAAATTTTTTTTTTTCGTGATATCTACAGTTTTATACTAGTACGAGGGGATAGGGCGAATCAGTCTTTAGACAACCAAATCATATTAGTATACCACTTCACATTCTCCAACTTTTGACCTGCGTATTGTCATAACAGCTTTAAACGAATTCTGTCTATCTTGTTTATGTTTATTATTAAGTTACTATGTATGGTTGTCTCATTTATGCAATAAAGATTATTATTATTATTTTGATTACAGGTGCTAGTAATGTTGGTTCGGAATTAGAATGTTAGGTAGCGACCCGCCCGATCTAGGTTTATTCAAACCTGTTTTTCAGGCCATCACTTTACATCGTGTCCCGCGTAGATCTGAGTTTCTGGCAGTCGAGAGGTTAAGCAGTACAATTACTGATTAACGTAGTGTTGCTACTGCTTATTTTAGGGTGCACCCAAAACTGAGCGTTAATATGGTTGTGAAAATTCTATTGCTAGTCATTCATTTGAAAAAGTTCGTGTTCACGAGCAAGTTTTGGAATCAGTTCTACGTTTTGCCTACTGGTTACTATCAGCCGGTATCATCCCTCTGCTGGGCAAAGGCCATGACTTCCAGCTCTTGTCTGGTTCAACGTACCCACTGCTAAAATGCTCTTAAAGCGCTGAGCAGACGATAGACCATTATTGGCCGCGAACACTTTGTCCACGACGATAGAACGTATGGAAATCTTTGTAATAACGCACAATAGGACAAATAGACTGCCGGGATTTCCATACGTTCTATCGTAGCGGGCAAATTGTCGCTTCTAATAAAACCAGTGAAATAAAAAACAAATTAATAAAAGTTTTAATCATCAATTAATAACGTGCACTTTAGGAGCCGAGCCAACGATTTCGATCAGACAGTTTGGCTGTGTCACAGGCGTCATTATCATTATCATTTGTCGGAAACCAGAGACAAATCAGTTTAGAATAGAGGTCAAATTGCTATGCATAGATTAATCGTGCTATGCTTTATATGCCGTTTGATGAATGATTGTTTTTTGCACATTTTGAGCGATCAATCTCTGCACTTATACATTAATCACACTACAAAATCAATTACCGCATTCAAAACCAATACGCCAATCGAAATGCTAACAAACCCGTCGACGTTGAAAATACGTTTACAATTGCCGATTTTCAACGTCGATAAACCAAAATAGAAAACCCTTCGACATCGACAGCGCTGGCAACACAAATAGCCGACAATAGTTATTGACTTGGCTGTTGACTGCCAATAGCTGGCAATACAGAGTTTACAATCCAATTCGGCTTAGATATACAACAGGTTTTTTAGCTGAACAATTGTTTTTGATGCTTGATGCATTTAAAGTATAAAATGGATGATAAAATGATCAGTAAATTTGCATCCTTTGATTTGACAGTATAGATTTTTTTCATAAATGTTTCATAAGTGTTTCATAAGTGTTCTGTGTCCAATATGCAAGCTGTAATTAAGATACTTAACTGAAACCAGAAGTGCTACTGCGCGAAAATAACCGTCATCTGCCTGGCCTTTTCCAAACGATGTTGATGGGGTCTGCTTCCAGCCTAACCGGATGCAGCTGAATACCAGTATTTTACATGGAGCGACTGCCTATCTGACCTCCACAATCCAGTTACTGGGTAATACGATACCCCTTGGTAAGACTAGTTGTCAGACTTTCGGGCTTCTGATGACGATGAAAGATCCACGAATAACAGCCGGGACCAACGGCTTAACGTGCTTTCCGAAGCACGGAGGGGTCTTAGCAGTTAAGCTAGTCAATCGACGCGTGCGGCTGTTATTACTTTGCCACAAGCCCTTCTATAACACGGCAATTTGACGTAGTGTGTCAATTTAAGAAACAATTAACTTTCCTAACTGGATATTCAGATGAAAGATAGCCTTCTAAAGTAAGCATCTGTGATTTAAATATTGTAATTTTATTTGCCCAAAGCACTATCTATCCTGGGTTTAAGAGCCATTATAAATTAAAGTTAATAGTCTGCAGCTCGAGGCATGCTAAGAATTTTTAAAGTAAGATGCATTGTTATTGTGCTCATAGTTCTGGGTAAAGGATACAAAAGTTAAGGATTCATATTTTTCCTAAGATTTCTGGCAACCTGATCTACCTACTACAGGGTCAGAAAATCTAGAATAAGAATCTTGAATTACAATAGAAGAGCATTGAGTTCAAGAATGTATTGCGAGGTAATTGTTTCCTTCTCATAATAAAGGTAAGGAGAAGGGGGGGGGGGGGTAAACTTTGTACCTACGTAGCAGCAGCGGTACCTAGGTATAAGTACAGATAACTGACTTTAATACATAAAATACAAATAGTAAAAAAGGAGCATAGAAAAATAACAAAATTAACTTTAAAAAAAAAATAAAATAAGAAATACAAAATTTTCGATTTTGTCTGTAACAGAGGGCTATGCTGTTAAAAAATAAATACTTGGTACATATTTTGTACACTTTCCATCACAGTTAAAATCAAACAAATTCTAAAAATATTCGTGTTTCTCTGAGAACAGTACCTGCAAGCATAATGCTTTGAGATATGCGCTGTTACCCAACATTACAACAAAGTAGGAATGCTTTTTCAAAAGCACAAATACTTGTACTTTATAGTACTCTTTATTAAATATCTGGTACTGCAAACAGAACACAGTCGTCTACATAATAAAATGGAATACTCCATTTTATTTTATTACAACATACGTACTTCACAAATGTGAAGTACCTACGTATGTTGTCTTATATTGCAACCGCTATGCAATATAAGACAACAGAATTCTACAGTGTATTCTTCCTCAAATATTTTATTTCGTAAAAAAAGACATAAAGAAGGCTTTGCTTTAAGTTATTATGGACGTCTTGTTCCTTGTATTCCAATTTATTCATTCAATTGTATTGATATTGTAGTTGTTTTATATTTATTTCTTGCAACCTCTGTAACTTATAACTTATGTCATTTTATATTAATTTCTGTTTATATATTATAGTTTGTTACCAATTACTTTTTTAATATTTTTTTAGGTTATGTTGTCACTGTATTTGAGAATGTTGGTTCACCTGTTATTGGCCACTGTATAAGCCCATAACAGACTGTTACCTATAGTTCGTGTCAAATAACTTTGCCGCTCTGAAACCAGGCTTTCCGCTGCGCACGGCATAGCGTGCTGCTGTTTTACTATAGATATTGTCTACTGAGCAGTCAGAGCGGCAAAGTTATTTGACGAACTATACTATTATTTGATATTTTGTATACAGTTTGTGTACCTTTACAAAAAAAAAAAAGAAAAAACAAAAAAAAAAATCAAGAAATAAATTTGGGATCTTGTCTTGATTGTCATTGATAGAAATAAACTGTCGTATTTTTGCCAATATTGTGAAATTTTGCAGTAACTCCGTGACCAAAACAATTAGGCGCATGACAGCTATGAAGTTATTGGAACTAGGGAGGGAACACTGGAACGGCGATTGATATTGTACGTATTATCATCACTGCCGAAAGCGAGTATACGACTGCATGTCACTACGGGAAGCGCGGGGATATGTGTGGGGTGCGGGTGCCGAAACCGGATTCCTGTCATGCGCCTAATTGTTTTGGTCAAGTAGTACTGAGGAAAGTGCATTTCGCTAAGCTTAGCGTCGCGTCGACATTCTCAAGAGAAACTGGAAATGCTTAGCATAAAATAAAAGTGGAATCAATCGGTGAAATAACGTAGCAAGAATCATAGGACGGTAGCAGCTTCAATTAGAAATATAAATTTACTTTTTTTTTTCAGCCTTTTTATCGCCGTTGACGGGTAATGACTGTCGTTCACTGTATATTAATAATAGGTCTTTATATTTCTTGGTCTTTATACTTCAGCATGGGCTCCATCCTGAATAGTGTCCGATCAGATGATGAGGTCTTTACTGAACATGTTCAGCAAATATAAGCAAACCGTCATTTGGAAGTTCGAGAGTTATCTGAAAGATGTACCAGCCAACGTTCATCTGGTAAAATGGGCTCCACACCCGAGTATTTTAGGTGAGTTTTGTTTTTATAATAAATTGTGAACCAGATAATCATAGGTCTACCTATCATATGAAATTGCCGATTTTTGATACCGCTAGTGTGAAGATCTTAGAATTCCAAATTCAAATAATATAGCATGACATTTAAAAGAAAAAAGAAAATTGGTTGTTCTTTTGTTTTCACGCCGTTCGATTTTTCTTTGATATTGATGTTTCTGTAACCATGGAAAAATCGAAATTGCGCGATCTATTTTCGAATACGAATTCCGTCGTGGCACCAACGCAACGCAACACAGACAGCGCGCAATATTAATGTCATGTATGGACAAGGTACCGCAAGTGAACGCACGGTGCGTTTTTGGTTTGATCGCTTGCGTTCTGGAAATTTTGATCTCAACAATGAGCCCCAGGAAAAAAATCAAATCCAACAAGGCGGTGAAAAACGCTTTTAAAGAATTTATCAATTCCCGTTTCCAGAATATCTATAGCAGAGACATCAACCAACTTTCATTAAAATGGCGAATGTGCATCGTCAAAATTTCTTTAAAAAAAATTGTTTCATTTTTTTTCTATGTAAATCGGCAATTTCATAGGTAAATACCTAATATATTGGTAAGAAACAGAAGTGAAATAAGTTAAAAAAAAATAAACAGTCTTTAATTCCTTTATTTTTTTTTAAATCTTTTAAAAAATCACTTTTATAAAAATCATAAAAATATCAAAATGAACACTCTAAATATTAATCGAATAGAAATCACACAAGTCAAAGAAATAATCAGTAAAACAACACAAAATAACCGAAAAATAACTAAGCACACGATAATGGTCAGGTAGCACGTCCGTTCCGAGCGCCGTCTAAGCCAAAAGAGACCGTTGCCGCCGCTGTCATCTCGCCTTCCATTACCAACAATATTATTTTGTAAGGAGCCAGCCGCTCAGAAGAAGAATATCAGAATTGTTATGTTTTTGGAAAGCATCTTTGATGAATATAATTTTCACCCGCTTTGGCTTAAAATCTTCTTACAATTTTCGACAACTTGGTATAGGCGATAGTTGTCTCAGTACTCATATCAGTATCAGTACTCATCTGCGTGTAACAACACTTAGCCTTTCATAAACTTCACAGAAATCGCTCAAGAAGCAATATTACTCAACTAAAAGTTACGTCGAGTCGCTGAGCAAGCCCCTTACGTACAGACTACATGCAAGGGCACGGAGTATTGAGCCGATGGAGTGAATTGGAAATGTGGATTGGCGTGGTTGACAATGTCAAATTGACTTCTGTACAAGAATCTCTTGGCGCGTGGCCAAAATCGGAGCTAATGCCGCCATCTTGTATTTTTTCAGTACAGAATTATATTATGTAACGCCTCGTCATATGTTCAGCCAACGCCAAGCCAAAGCCAAGCCAACGCCAAGCCAACGCCAAGCCCACGCTAAGCCAACGCCAAGCCAAAGCCAAGCCAACGCCAATCCAACGCCAAGCCAACGCCAAGCCAACGCAAAGCCAATACCACTTTACGACAATTTGGAGCAGAAATTGTCAGCCATGCCAGCGAGTGACCGTTAGTGACGTCACATCCGGCCGCCGACGTGTATAAGTAGTCGGACCGCTCATTTGGCTGGAACATTTTGCTGCCGTATATGAGATAAGTCGAAACTCTGTTCAACTGTATAAGAATATCAATAAATAATTGTGATTATTCGTCAAGTGTGAAGTCTATTACTGCTTTCCCGTTTCATTCAGAAGTGGGATATGAAGCGTAATCGCCCTACTGCATCTGTTGGACGTGGAATCCGTCCGCCTGGTTGGAGTGAAGAAGAACAAGATCATATTAGTGAAGATGAAGAATTCGCGCCGCCACCCGCTAGGAGGGAGAAGATTGCACAGTATTGGTATGGTTGCAGAAAATTGACCAGTTGGGAGACATACATGGCTGGAGCGACAAAGTAAAATCATTTCCCCTTCAAGATAATCTCCGTGGTCAAGCACGTAAATGGTACAACAGACTCGATGAATATAACTTTTCCTGGGACGAATGGAATTGCATGCTAGCAAGAGCATTTCCCAAACATCGTGACTTCAGTGCTTTGTTAGACGAAATGATGAACCGGAAGAAGCTCCCGAACGAAACAATGACTAAAAATTACCAGGATAAAATCGCCATGTGCTTTCATTGTAATCTGTCTAACACTGCTAGTGTTTCGTGTATAATCAGAGGATTACCTCCTTCATTACAATCAAACGCACGGGCTTTCCAATGCCAGCGTCAAGATGAACTGTACGAAGCCTTCCTCTGTGCCCTCGACGATTATCGCTCACCAACATTCGAAGCACGTGACAAGCCGAAAAAGGACGCTAGACAGCCGAATCAGGATAAGAAAGTGAACCCTGAGACGACCCCTGTCCGCGTTGTAAGAAGACTGGTCAGATCCTACGGAATTGCTCATAACCTGATCAACGCATTTGTTTCAAGTGTGGTGTGCAAGGTCATATTGCCACCCGCTACCCTGGCTCTTCAACTACACATGCCAAGATGTCTGCCGAATCGAACAGCAACGTCAAGGAAGTTAAGCTAGTACAAAATTACAACGAAATTTACAAGAAGGTCGCGAAGTCACGTTACTCCGAGGCGGTGAGGGCCTCATGAAGGTTATCAACACCGGCACCAAGGACATTGAGTGGGAAGCCGGCCAGATCCTCGCACGAGCAGATAGCTGCAACGAATCAGTGACCCAAACAAGCCGGGTGAGTTCAATCCATTATTATCTTACTTGCCCACTATTTTGCCAAATAAGCCAAATTATTCAGTCACTAGTTCCTCTAATCCATGTGGCTTTACAGTCCCGTCTGCCTCGGTCTTAACAATTAATAAAATCAGTGATAGTACAGGCGGGGTACCTATATCCGAAATCAGTATGGGGAGTTTAAATGAAAACGAGCGTGATAGTTTAATACATTTATTATTACAATATAAATACACCTTTGCAATTGGCACAAAAGATCTCGGTTGCACTAATTTATTACATATGAAAATAAAACTTACCACCCAGCAGCTAATGTATCGTCAGCCTTATAGGTTATCGCACACTGAACAACAAATAGTTAATTCTAAAGACCATGGCAAGGCATTTACTAGTAGATATTTTAAGAAATTCGCGGCAGACAAACAATTTAAACATACGTTGAATGAAATTGCGTGCCCGCGTGCCAACGGGCAAGTTGAGCGCACCAATCGCACCATGCTAAATGCCCTACGCGCGACTGACCCTAGTGGAGCCGCTAATAGCTGGTCTAACCGTCTACCCGATGTGATTTGGGGAATAAATAATAAGCCCGGTGGTTTCATTTAAACAATGAAACCACCGGGCTTTAAGACTTATGATTTAATGTTTGCACGTAGTGGTAGGCCAGTGTGTGATGTAACCATCCCAGATCAAGTACCTGAATCGACCCAGGCCAAGCGTAGCAAGGCCAGTGCACGTATCAATAAAACTAGCGCTAGGATGAAACATAATTTTGATAAACTTCGTAAAATTTGCCATGTTTATTAGAAAGGAGATTTGAAATTATGGAGGCAAGCACCTACTAGCAGTGCTGCTAAGGTCAACACAAAGCTAAATGACTTGTTTTCAGGCCCCTATATAATAACTAAAGTAGTTGGCAATGACAGATACAGGATCAGGAGCATTAAGGCTACAAAAACTTTACGGAGCTTGTTTCAGCAGATTCCCTGCGACCTTATCGTAGCATAGCTTCTGTATCTGACAGTGCCAGCAGCTCTGATGACCAGCTGGAGACGGAAGACTTAATCGATCTAATAGCAAGCTAAAACAAAATCGTGTGCTCCATTGCGGGAGCAATTGTTGCAGGATGGCCGATTTTAACGCCTCGTCATGTGTTCAGCCAACGCCAAGCCAACGCCAAGCCAACGCCAAGCCAACGCCAAGCCAACGCCAAGCCAACGCCAAGCCAACGCCAAGCCAACGCCAAGCCAACGCCAAGCCAACGCCAAGCCAACGCCAAGCCAACGCCAAGCCAACGCCAAGCCAACGCCAAGCCAACGCCAAGCCAACGCCAAGCCAACGCCAAGCCAACGCCAAGCCAACGCCAAGCCAACGCCAAGCCAACGCCAAGCCAACGCCAAGCTAACGCCAAGCCAACGCCAAGCCAACGCTAAGCCAACGCCAAGCCAAAGCCAAGCCAACGCCAAGCCACAGCCAAGCCAACGCCAAGCCAACGCCAAGCCAACGCCAAGCCAACGCCAAGCCAACGCCAAGCCAAAGCCAAGCCAACGCCAAGCCAAAGCCAAGCCAACGCCAAGCCAACGCCAAGCCAACGCAAAGCCAATGCCACTTTACGACAATTTGGAGCAGAAATTGTCAGCCAAGCCAGCGAGTGACCGTTAGTGACGTCACATCCGGCCGCCGAAGTGTATAAGTAGTCGGACCGCTCATTTGGCGGGAACATTTTGCTGCCGTACATGAGATAAGTCGAAACTCTGTTCAACTGTATAAGAATATCAATAAATAATTGTGATTATTCGTCAAGTATGAAGTCTATTACTGCTTTCCCGTTTCAATTATATAATTTCACAAAAGTTTACAAACAGCGCCTCCCTGTCTACGTCATTCAAGTGCCAAAAGATCCTTGTACCACTGTTTACAAACATTGCAGTATCGGTGTGACAGTCATAAAATTATCATATTAAGCAATATATCAATCATCACTTCTTACTAGGCTCTCATTAGACCACTGCACCAACGTTTCTGATGTTGCAATTACTATTACGTTCTACTTGCAAATTGGTGATTGCATTATGTTGTTGTTATTACACAGGAGACGCCTTCTGATCTTTTTTTGGTTTTATCGAAATTCTACCTAGAATAACGCTTTAATTCCAATAGTAGGTAAGGTCAACCTCTTAATTGGTTTTACCGCCCTAAGGTTGAATGTCACTTGCACGTCTTTTGTTAGGTCTATTTGTCTATGTGACAGTTAGGTAATTTCAACATTAATGAAGTTTCAATTTACTGGGAATTGTTGTCAAAAGTGATAAAAGATAACGAGGTCGATTATACTTATAGGTCACTCAACTGGCAAAGATGATCGCTCAAGTGGCAATTATTAATATTAAAGTACATTTTAAAGACAACACTGGTCCCCAATATTTATTAACAGAGCTTAGGATCTATGTCAGTACCTACATCAATTAAATTATATTAAAATATCAATTAAGAAAATTTAAAATATCACTCAATTATAAAAAAATAAAAATAAATAACAATAAGACTATATATATATTTAATTTATTTGTTAATAAGGGGTTTTTATCACACGGATACGTCAATATTTATTAATAAAAATTCCCTATTCTTTCTCCTCTATTCTGTCAGATTCAATGACTGAATAATCTACTAACGAAAATGTATGAGCACTCTGTTTACGCCCTACTCTGTTGCACAACTTCACGCTGTAGGGTAATCGATACACTTGCTTGGCAGACGGTTGCCTGTGTGGCGTGAACATTATAGTGTTATGTTACCAATTTGGAAGTACCGAACTCTCTGCCGGCGTGTGAAGTGTTAACTTTATCAAGGGTTCAATTTAAAATACTGCCACTATCATTTGATGGCATGTAAATATACTCTTCTTTTTAGAAAATGAGTTTTTGTCTGTCCATCTTGTTCATATTTTTTCAGCGTGGACACACGGGCTTTCAAACAATGTGGAGGCCGCCCAGGAGAAGGACAGCACAGGCTAGAAAAAACAAATCTTTACTGGTGGCCTGGCTAACCCGTGTGATCAATGGTCCACATTTCCTTTGTCTAACAGTGGGATGATGCAGACTGACAGAAACCTGTTCTGGACAATTTTTTTGTATGTGGTGAAGTGGCTTGGTTGGAGCAATGCATAATGTCTAGAATTAAAGGTTGATTACAACCATAAAAACTTTTTACAAAAAAAAAAAAACAACAACCAAGGTGTTTTTTTTTTGGAAACAGTTTTATTTTTCACTTTTTAGAGGGTCAGTTTGTAATTTGTCTAAGTAACAATAGCCCAATGTTAACTACTCATCACCTTTTACAAGATATTGCTTTTCCCGATCCAGGGACGTCAATAATTGTTGAGGAGTTCTCCGGGTAAATACCAGGAGAACTGGAGCTGATGGTGAAGTCACCATCACCATAAGCGTTGTGACGAGCTTATATTGCTTAGCAACCATTTTAAAGTACCTAATCGAATCGCAACCCGTGAAATAGTAGTTAGGTATAATTTAGTAATTCCAACAGCCATCTGTGGTCTTTATCATCAGTTCCAGTTCACTAAAACGTGCTTTCCGAGAGCAAATACACAAGTTACTATAAAAAAACACCCAAATCGCTATAGGTGTGCCTATAAAATTTGAGGGTTTCCCTCGATTTCCATGGGATCCCTTCATCAAATGCTGTCTTGGTGGCAATGGGACCATCTCGAGAGTATACCCTATAGAACAAAAAAGAATTTTACAAATTCGTCTATATATGACGGAGTTATGCCCAAACACATACTAATATATATATTAATATATAAACATCCGAATTGAGAACCTCCTTTTGGAAGTCAGTTAAAAACATAATTTATTTTTCACCTTTTACCTGAAACCGTCGGCGAATATTTGTAGTAGGTAACCGAATATCAAAATACAATGTTTTAAACGGTAATGCTTATATTAATACTGGCTATAAAATAATAACGGTTCTTTAATTATATAAACATAGATGATCACTGAATAGTTTCAGTGGAATTTTATAGCTTTGTGCTATGCCTTGTAAGCGTCATCAAAGTAATGTTTACATCATAAAGATCATGTCTATTACTTATTTTATCTATGGAACGATATATACTACTACTTGATCAAAACAATTAAGCGCATGACAGGAATTCGCAAAACCCCGCGCTTCGCGTAGTGATGTGCAGTCGTATTTTCGCTTTCGGCACCTGCATACGTATAATATCAATCACTGTTCCGGTGTTCCCTCCCTAGTTCCAATAACGTCATAGCTGTCATGAATTATTTTGGTCACGTAGCTAGTACTTTCTGAAATCCCAAATGTGTTAAAGATGAATATGTCCTTATTATAATCAGCCAGTGCATGTTGCCACCCCTGAGACACAGGCCTTCTCTCGGTGAGAGTTAGTGAGCTGTAATCCACCACGCGGGCCCAGTGCGGGTTGGTAGATGTCACATGTCTTCGAATTTTTGGTTCTAGGACAGGCCGGTTTCCTCACTATGTTTTCCTTCACCGTTTTGAGAGCAGCGGTGATGAAATAATTTAACGAAAAAAAGAAAGAAAAAGTTTTTATTGAGACTCGCACAGGAAGATCAAAAATTAAGCTAAATACAAAAACAAAAGTGAAATGAAACTAATAAAACAGTCCCGTACGTTTACACAAAGTAAAGCGCCTGCCTGGGTTCGAACCTACGACCTACAACTCGTAGGCCGCGGCAGTTACCACTGGGAAACCACTGCTCTCAAAACTGTTATCAGAAAACATTAATTGAGCACCTAGGTACGTAACCATCAATACATTCATGGTTTTTAATTGTAGCTTCTTTTCTTATTTTATATCAAATTTAAAATAAAAGCATTTATTTCAATTAAGTCATTTATACTTTTAAATTGTTAAGGAGTCGGTCAGTTATAGTCAGAGAGTTGAAGCATGTAGTCCGTTCCAAAACGTAAATCTCTATGGGGAAGAACACTCAGGAACCTTCATGGATACTCTTTTTCCACAGATCTTATTTTGTGATGAATCTTTTTCTTACCTACGAGGACTTAGTGTAAGATTTACCTACTTAGATAATTAAATTAAATTAATAGTATCACAACATCAAATCTAAAGTTTTTAATTATTAAAATGTACTAAATAATTAAAAACTTCAGATTTGATGCTGCGATACTGTAATTATCTAAGTTTGACTACTAAATGGAACTTCTTTGGAATGCGCTCCCTCTGAACATCAGGACGGCAACCAATCGGTTGACTTTTAAAGTGAAGATACGTGAGCATATACGTAAGAAGTTGGCAGAAGCATCTTTGCGCTGATTTGTTGGATTCTTTTTCTCCTCTACTGATTGTTATTTCTCCTCTACCGATCGTTATTATTCCTGACAAAGTTTATTCTGGTTATATGTATGTATATATGTATATATTGATGTATTTATTATTTTATTTTATAGTTATTTTCGTGTTATCTATCCTTTATATTGCACCTGCCATGTTTTCTCTGCATCACCCTAAGGTTGACTGGTAGAAAATGACTCAGGCATTAAGTCCGCCTTTGTACGGTATTTGTTTTTTTACTTGTGCATAAAGTTTTAATAAATAATACATAAATAAATGTGTAGATATAATAGATAATATGTATATTTTCGTAGGTTAAGTTACATTTGCTTCAGTTGTTTCGTGGATGGGTGACCATCCATTACATTATAGAGGCCCCTCCGTACCTCGAAAAGCACGTTAAGCCGTTGGTCCCGGCTGTCATTCGTGGATTTTTGACAGTCGTTACGGGTCGAAGCCCGAAAGCGTGACAACCAGTCTTACCAGGGGTATCGTGTTACGCAGTAACTGTGTTGTGGAGGTCAGATAGGCAGTCGCTCCGTGTAAAATACTGGTATTCTAGGCAGATGAAGAAGACCTAAGAGTACTTAGTATTTATGTTCACTAGAACATAATTAACACTTACCATGTTTAGTGATATAATAATTAGTACGCTGGCAGGCGGATTGATGGTCGCAGTGTTACGAATTAGTACGCAGGTGCTTCGGTCTATCATTCTGATAATAATGATATTGTCCACTTACTCAGACATAATAGGATTGGCTAGGTGGCTATAGGATGGCGGAGCGCGCGCGGGAGGAAGACCCTCTCGCGGCGCCGCTCCGAAGGCGGACGAGGGGTCGAAGAAGACGTCAGTATGACAGTTATCTCCGACTCCTCCCAGGTGGAAGTTAGCAGGCGACGAGTGCGGGGGTTTCACCCTCACCTGTATTGCACAGGCTTCCACCAGTGCCGGACGAGAATGGCTAGGTGTTCCTGGCCATTCCCGTAGCCCCCCACCAGGGGGGACATGCGGGGCATGCGCCTTGGTTGTGGACGCAAAGGCTGAGCCGGATTCTCATGACCCCCCCATCAAGGCGATGCGGGAACACCGCTGAGTTTTAGTGGGTATACTGCCACTCTGGCAGGGAGTCCCACATACTCCGTGTCGTCCCCCGACGAGCGGAGATGCGTAATGTCATTTCTCAGCGACAAAAAAAAATAAGAGGTGACTATAGGATCTTTAATTGTTTTATTTTAAAGAGCAGTGGTGGCCCAGTGGTACCAACCGCGACTTACGAGTTGTAGCTCGTGGGTTCCAACCCATTCAAGCGCTTTACTTTGTATAAATAATTTCATCAGCACTGCTCTCAAAACGGTGAAGGAGTCGTCATCGTTAGGAAACCGGCATGTCCTAGAACCAAAATTTCTAAGACATGTGGCGTTTACCAACCCGCACTGGGTCCGAGTGGTTGATTACAGCTCACTCCCTCTCAAGGAGAGGAGGTCTGTGTCCCAGTATCCCAGCAGCGGGAACATTATAAGTTTGTTGTGCATTTGTTTTTAAATACTAGATTGCATTTTGAAGGGAAACTGTGAGGGAAAAGTGTGGTCAAAGAAACCTTGAGCGGAGCAATTTGTTCAAAACTGCAGTTTTAGTTTCTCGTAAAAGTAAGTTTGATTAATCTAGGAACTGGGACCAGAATTAGAATAGGTACAGACAACCACACATCAGTGGAGGGTAACACTATGAAAATCACCATTACTGTTAGTACATAAAGGCGCTCTATCCATGTGAAATTGTTACGTACCACTGATGTGCGGTTGCGTGTAAAAAAAGAACATGTGCGGTCGGCAGACCCCAGTCAGGAATGAAGTTCCTTCTCACGTATGATTTAAAACAAAAACAAAATTTTCGCAGCCGCCATCTTGGATTTACATTTAACTCCCTCGAAAACCATGAAGACGACACCCATGATGTAAAATATGAAAATTTTCGCAGCCGCTTGGTTTTTCATTTTGACTAAATTCACACTTTCTCTCTCTCTCTCTCTCTCTCTCTCTTTCTATTATAGACAGATAGAGAAAGTCGTATGGAGAGGGCATAACGCTTTATCGTTACGTGACGATTTCTACCAGTCAACTTCGAACTTCGTTCCAAAAAAACATCCATCGGTCTTACGTGATACTTGCAAGTAAATAGAAATGATGAAAATCTAATAAAATGGCTCATTTACCTACCTATTATTTTCCAGTGGCAATTTTGTTTCAGATTTCATGAGATGGCTCAGTAGGGAAAAATCTTAAACTTAAGAGCTAAGCTAGAGAATCTCTAGGGATACAAAGATAAAGTGAATGCAGATTATGATGCAGCGTATCATAAATAAAGTGCAACAAAAGAGGGACCTTTGTTGCAGTGACACAGACATTAGTTGCAACCTACTGACATAAATAAATAAAAATAAAATAAAATAGCCTTTATTGCTGTTTATTTCCTTACAAATGCCTACTTACTAAAACTAATTGATTTAATCTAACTTGCATTTGAATGATCGGCAACTGGATGTTTGTGTGGAACAGCTTGTCTGTCGACAAAGGCCTGCTCTAAAGATTTCCACGTATTCCTGTCTCTTGCTGAATATAACAGGAATACTGACAAATACATGCGGTCAAATGCAATACTAATGTATAAATGATAGGGCGATTATTATTAATTAAAATAATTAGTATTTAAACGTAATCGTCTTGCAAGCTGCCGCTGCAATTGGTTGCACTGATTTGTATTGGTATTTTGACATGTATTTGTTAATATTATGCATTCATTGAAATGTTTTAACGATTACGTTTTTACTATGGGGACTACACGACCTAAACGCAAGTTTTATAATGGCTAAAAGAATTAGATCCAATGCAGTTAACTAAATCAGAAAAATATATGATATTCTTCAGGATATATGCTAGTTAGATAGTGTGTTGAAAATATAATACAACTAATTGGATACGATAGAAAAAATCACGAAGATACCTCTAAAAATTTCTTTTAACGATTAAAAACCATACTAATATACATGCAACAATTCTGATTTCTTGTCAGATTATTCTACAAGCAATATATTAACATAATAGTCTTTTAATTTTTTAGTCCAATCAATAGATTTTCTGTAAAAAGATAATTGCTTCATATTGCAATGCAATTGCCTGCTTGTCGGTCTTCTACAGATTGTACTTCGGAGAGTATGCCCGAGAACTCCACGACCTCATTCCACCGGCCCCCGTCTACCATCGGACATCTAGACGCACTGCTAGTTACCATACCTACCTGGTTGCTATTCCACCAAATCGCACTAAGCGCTTCCAAATGTCTTTTAAAATGCGCACAGCAAAAGAGTGGAACTCACTACCTGCGTCTGTGTTTCCGAACGTATACAGCCCTAATCTCTTCAAAGTGAGAGTGAACAGGCTTCTTCTAGGTAAGCTCACTCCATCGTCGACTTTGTCTCTGTCACCTCTGACCTAGACTAGAGTCAAGAGCAAACCCATCACATATATTAGGTTGGGGAAAAAGTCTTTTCGCATTATAGTATGTATGAACTTGTAATAAAATCTCTTTGGCTATACTATTTGTATCTGGCTGGTTTTGGTATCATTGAAAGTTTAAATTTTAAAGAACATAATTCCAAATTCAAATTAGGAAAATGTGTGATTTTCATTTGTTTTTCGTACCGTCAAGATGAGTGAATCTAATGAAGAAATTCGATACATTTTAAAATTTTACTACAAAAAAGGTAAAAATGCAACGCAAGCCGCGAAAAAAATTTGCAATGTTTATGGACCCAGTGTAGTGTCTGTGAGAGTAGCAAAAATTTGGTTTAAGCGTTTTCAATCCGGAAATTTTGATTTCAAATATGCACGTCGCTCTGGTCGCCCTATTACGGATAAAATGGATGCCATTTTTGAAAAAGTGGAGCAAGATCGGCATATCAGTAGTTACGACGTAGCTGAAGAACTGGAAATTGACCACAAAACAGTTTTGGCGCATTTGAAAAAAACTGGGTACACAAAAAAGCTCGACATTTGGGTACCTCACGAGCTCACTGAAAGAAACCTAATGAACCGTGTACTCATTTGTGATTTTTTATTACGACGTAATGAAACCGAACCATTTTTGAAGAAGCTGATAACTGGTGATGAAAAGTGGATCACGTATGACAAGAACGTGCGAAAAAGGTCGTGGTCAAAGGCCGGTCAGGCTTCACAGACTGTGGCGAAACCCGGGTTAACTCGCAACAAGGTGATGCTGTGTGTGTGGTGGGATTGGAAGGGCATTATTCATTATGAGCTGTTACCACCAGGCAGGACCATCGATTCTGAACTCTACTGCGAACAACTGATGAGATTAAAGCAAGAAGTTGAGAGAAAGCGGCCGGAATTAATCAACAGAAGGGGTGTGGCTTTTCATCATGATAACGCTAGACCTCACACATCTTTAGCCACTCAGCAAAAATTAAGAGAGTTTGGCTGGGAGTCCTGACCTTGCATCTTCAGATTTTCACCTGTTTCGGTCTCTTCAGAATTCTTTAGGCAGTGTCAGGTTAACATCACGAGAGGACTGCCAAAACCACTTGTCGCGGTATTTTGACCAGAAGTCCCAAAATTTCTATAGCAATGGGATCATGTCCCTACCTACAAGATGGCAAAAAGTTATCGAAAAAAATGGTACCTACATACTTTAGTTAAATGTAAATAAACTATATTAAAAAATGTTTTGAATTTTCTTAAAAAATGCGAAGAAACTTTTTCCCCAACCTATTATAAAAAAAAAGCGTTGTGTAATTTCTTTCTTTTCTATGTAGACCGGCAGTGACCGCGCTTTAGGTCCTGTAGTCCCCTTAAATTTACATATTACAGTAAACTATCGAGCTTTTATCAAAATAAAATGAAATGTTGATGTATTAAAATAAAGCTTTGTTACTGATTTATAAAATCCATGCAAGAATGAAAATTGTTAAAAAGTGTTTCAGGCAACTTAGCAAACTGTCTAGAGGCCGCGAAATAAACCACGTAAATACCAACTACTACTACACTATACTTCTGTAAATATGAACGAATATATATAATTATGAAACTATAAAAAGTCGACAATTAATTCAGACTAGCTTCTGCCCACGACTTTGTTCACGTGGAAGTCGGTAAAATACAACCTATGTTACTCGTTGATAAAGTAGCTTTCTAAAGATAAAAAAAAATCGGTTAAGGATTTACAAATAAACATACACAAAAATAATGTTTATAATATTAGCTTGGACAACAACACTACATTACAATCGCAGACGCACGTACGCCAAACTATATTATACAATACAACGCAAAATACCGAATTACTGCCAAATTTATTGAAGCCCCGTCAACCAGACTTCAGAAATTCAACGCCAGTCGAAGTTTGACAGACATTGTTAAGTCATAGGATAGTTCGGAATAGTTCCCAAACCTAGAACTGCCAAAGAACTAATGGCTTGCCAAATTTTGGATAAGCACGTGAGCTAAACTGTAATCTCAAGGTTATATTGGAAATTACGGTAAAGAGGCAAACTTCGTGTTTGATGTGATTTTGTTTTGTTGATTACGCTGTTTCATATTATAGCGGAAAATAATAATGATATTGAAACCTAAAAACAAAAGAACACTTCCAAGTTCAAAGCGCCAAGCCAAATATTTTTTTTTTAAATAAATTAAGCTATCTATCAACAATATGTTCAGCCAGTTTTCAATTACCTAATACGCACATTTTGAATGCAACTTTGCAATGAAATTACTTAGGATTTTACAATTACAGAAAAAAATATAAAAAAAGTAGTGGTATTTTCGGAATTAAATTCTATCGAGGAAATTTAACCCAGTCGTGTTTTCCTTCAGTCAGAGTATTAATCAAATAGTCAATAATGAAATAGTGATATGAATGGTTACGAAAAAGCCCCCAGCTTATTTTGGTATCGCCTTAACGTGCTTTTCGAGGCACGGAGGAGTCTCGGCATGTAAAGATGGTCACCCATCCACGGACCAACCGCGGCAAGCATAGCTTAACCTATTTCTTCAAGCATTTAATATAAATGAACTCGTCTAATTGCAGTCCTTTGCTGGATATAGGCGTACCGCAAGTTACACTTGAAAACTACAGGACAATCAAAGTGTTTCGTATTTCTACAACGACTTTCAACAGGATTGACATAATTACGAGTAGCTTTTCGGTAGCATAAGTACATTTTTGATTTTTCCATCATCGTCGTATCGCTGATAGAATATCGCTCTGTCTAGGCCCCCTGGTTCTTCGCCATGCTTTATTTTTTCTGGTCCATCTTCCAAATTGTTGGTGGTAGCTGACATTGATTATTAGATTACGATTCCTGACTTCCTCAAGGCAAGGCTTTTTCGTTAATCACTTCATGATTCAGTAATTGTTTTATTTGATCTTTCAACTACTTACCTGGTATATTAATAATATACCAGGTAATATAATATATTAGTAATATTCCTGGTATATTAGTAATATTTTGCAGAAAATGAGTCGCGTTCTTGTAACTGTAGATTATGCAATATTGCAAAATTCTTTTGTTTTGGAACAATAACAAAATACACAATACACGCCTTCAAATCTGTCAACGGGTTTTCTAAATCGTGAAACAAATTGCTAAAGGTCAGGCGATATTTTAGAAGATTGTCGAAGCACTTCTGTCGCCAGTCTTAAAAGGCAGTCAGTATAAGGCACTAACATAGACTTAAGATTTACTAACAATTTTATATGGAATTATGTTCTGAATTAAATTATTATTATTATTAAAACAAAATACTTATGTTTGAAGATTTTGGGTACCTAATTTACTTATAGAAATTAAGTTTATCATTAAGATAGCTATTAATTAATGGGAATTATCTTTTTTCATGGGCGTTGAGTATAAGTGCAGCCACATTTTAAAATTAATGCTTGAAATCAATAACGGGGGGCTGTCAGTTCTAAGCAAATAATTTATAAATATTTTGCTTTCTACACAAATGAAAAGTTCCAATGGACTTCGAAAATTTTAGAACCTAATAAAACATTCAAAGCACCACCTAAAAATCGTACCACGTATTTTCTAACGTTTTAGTAAAAAATCAATAGTGAAACGCGAACTCTTTTTTTTAAATTTCATCTCACTGTGAAGTATGGCAGTTTTGTAACTTCTCACTAAAACTCCGCCGCTGCTCTAAAATTTATGTTCGAATCCTTTTTACTTTCGTTTTGACTTTGTTGACCTACATGTTAGGTTATCCAACATTGAGCGCGACAGCCAATCGCGGTCGGGTGAAGACGAGCGAACCAACTGAAGTCGCCTCCTCCGGCCCAACTGAAGGTCGCCGATGACTTGGAAACCTTTCAATCGTCTCTTTAATATCAACACTGCTGGAATTATCAATGTACTACGTAGGGCACGCGGAGAAACTGGAAACATTCGAGTTGGCATTAGTGTTACAACCGCCGCGCGTACTTGTCGCGTTCTGGCTTTTCGCTCAAACAATAAAATTATAAGCGATACGTTTATAAATAGCCGTTTCGGGCTCGCGGGCGTGTGTCGAGAGGGAGCTGCGTAGTTCTTCTCTGGAGGTCTGGAGGCGTGCGGTGCGCAGGCGCAACCACTCGAGACTGCTCACAGGTACACCTGTCTCACCTAACGCAATGTCATTATCACTATTATAATAACAGACGTGGATAACAAAGCTCAAAACTCACCGGCCATTCACCGGCGTGTCGTTGGCACGGAAAAACACGAGTTAATTTTGCAGTTAAATTTTACAGGAAGTAATTATGGAGTGGGAAGTATGTTAACGAGTGGGGAAGTAAGGGGAAGTGGTGACTGTCGAGTTCTGAGAAAAGTGTTTGTTTAACTTGGACCGATTGAGTTTTGTGTTTAATTAAAACCGTCAACTCCTATCTAGTAAATGTTTTAACCTGCTTTATTACGTAGTTAACTAAGTTTATTATGTGATGAGATGCAGTTTGTGTTTCTTCTGTTAAAAACGTTTTCTAAGATTTTTACGTGAAGGTGAAGTGGATTTTGTTTTCTATTGAAATGAGGAAGATTTTTCTAATTTTAAATTTAGATATAAAAAGTTACATTGATTTAATTGCGTTTTTCAACTGAAAGTTGTAATTTAATTATAAACTTTATTTTTTTGTAGTAATAAGCTTCTTTGTAGCTATTCTAGAACGGTGTTAATTTGATGATTTTCCTCAAAAATATTTCATATTCTCCAAACCTTTAATTATCTTGATTAATCAGAAATTTTAATAAAATCGTAACATTCGTATGTTCAAAGACTTCTCCAAATATTCAAGAAAATTCCCAAGTAATATAATTATACAGTATTATTCGTTAGTTACGAGAAATGATAGGATATTTTTATTAGTTTGCGTGGGAGGAGACATTTTGTAACATTTTCCGTTGGCGCAGTACATTCTATATCAAATCTATTTCTAGGCGAAACATAAATCTCGCTGGCTCAATGAGCTACTCGCTTTAAAAACAAAATATTTATAATCTTTATATATCAGCTCCAATGATGGACAGGGATAATTTAGACTCAGATAAACAGTTAACACTTCAAAGTTCTTTTTAATTAACTGTTAGATAAGTTGCAACAGAAGGTACTGGAAAAGGGCTCGGTTGTTTGAGTCGTGTTAATAGTTTAATTCCTTAAACATACTGTAAGTAAAACCAAACATTCCTCGAAAAAGGTGATGATATTTTTGGAACAGAAAACTGTTTTATTATTACATATTTGATATACTAAGTATTTAAGGATCGTAGTGACCATTTTGCAGGAGACTTTCAACTGCAATTAGTACTATTTCAGTCGTGCACAAAAATACACAAACCTCATAAACATACAAGTCTACTAGGTCACCCAAACATTATTGCTACTGCATGAATTAAACCCACGACCCTGTACACTGAAGGTCGTCTCCGCCACTGGATTTCCGACCGTTATATATAATAACTTTTCGGTTATTTGGAAGATCCAGCCAGATATTTCAAATATTTTTAACTCGTTTTATGTTGTTTTTAGCCTTGCATTTCGTCATGTATGATATCATGTGTTATAACAATGCTAATAGATTACGTCTTCTTCTGAAAATGAATGAATATATCCTTTGTAATGCATTTTTTTTTGTCAAAACATTGCTATTCATGATAAAGACGTGATTTTTTTACACCTTTGGTTACCTTAAAGACACATCACAGGGAAAGATAATTTGTTTAGACTCGAGAGGAAGCTTTAACCGATAGATTGCAAGAATTTACAAACCAAGAGCAAAATTCTTGAGTGTGTTTCTTTAACCTTTCATAATAACGTAAAGCTAGCTAGCTTGGGAAACATATATTACGATAATATTAAGATGTTAAAATATAAACTTCTGACCATGTCTAATAACAGAATCAAAATAAAGGAGAGAACAAAAACTGTGCTTTTATCAATGCTGTTACTTTCGGGTATTTCAGTCCTTATTATTCGGACATAGAAATTGTTGGTGGTGTTAGCTTTATTTTGACATTAGGGCTGCCTTTCACGATATATGTATGATGCTGATCTTCATAGATATTCTTTTTTCAAACTACGAGTATCTGCAGCCATCTATATCGTGTGTAAACTCTATTATCGATGCACGCGTTATTTGACGGGTATATAGTTTATTTCCTTTGAGTGTTGTAGAAAAAAAAAACAGTTTTTCGGCTCGCTGCCACGATCGGAATAGTGAGTGATCTCACCACGGTTGCTGTGCTAACAATATTCATAAACTATGCTCTAACAAACATTCAAATAGTAATTTATTATTATATATATAATATATATTGTAAGATGAGTTTTAATAACTGAGAAGTGATTGAGCATCTTGAAATTAGATAAATATTTTGGATACATAGTTTTTATTAGAAAACGCAGTTCCATTTTATTTTATTTTATCCAAAATAAGTTTTATGTGTTTATCTGAAACATAAAAAAAACATACATTGTCATTGTTTAATAGAGCTACATGTCATATTAGCCAATGACCGCTTGGGCAGACGTGTTATTGAGTGGGGTATCCTCAGGGTAGGTGGAGTTATGATAACTGGTAATGGATGCATCAGAGTGGCTGAGAATCAAACACATGACATGCAATTAAAGAACCCCATATCCAGCAACGGACTACTATAAGCTGATGATAAAGACTGGATGCTCACTCAAATGTTTCAAACTAGGACGATAGTTAAAAAACTCCAGTTCGCAAATCCAGCAGCTTTATTGCTTCCACATCGGTACATATCTTCGTTTTGCACACGTACTAGTTTATTCAATCACAATCAGACTAGTCTGCATTGCCAAAAGTCTTACTTGTAAATCAACATTAGGAAATAGATTGCACAGAGATTTATAACTGGTCTATCGTTACTTTTCAGCCTGGTTACGTCAGGAAACTTGTACATTTAGTTTGAATGAGAAATTGGTTAAAATAAGAAAGGATGTTGTTTTCGTCTGGTTTGTTTTGGGTATGTAAATATTAGGTTACCGATTTATATAGAAAAAAATCAAACAATTTTTAAAGAAATATTTTCGATACACTTTTGTCATTTTAATTAAAGTTCGTTGATGCGTCTGCTATAGGTATCTTGGGAACGGGAAACGATAAATTCGTTAAAGGCGTTTTTCACCGCCTTGTTGCATTTGAAATTTTTCCCCAGAGCTCTTTGTTGAGATCAAAATTTTCAGAACGGAAGCGATCGAACCAAAAATGCATCGTGCGTTCACTTGCGGTACCTTGTCCATACACGTCGTTAATCCCATTGCGTGCTGTCTGTGTTGCGTTGGTGCCACGACGGAACTGGTATTCAAAAATAGAGCGCAATTTCAATTTTGCATGGTTACAGAAACATCAATATCAAAGAAAAATCGATCGGCGGGAAAACAAATGAGCAACAGATTTTTTTTAAATGTCATTCTATTATAAATTTAATTTGAATTTGGAATTCAAAAATCGGCAATTTCATAGGTATTATTTGTGAAGCTATTTTTTCTGAACATTCTGTGGTAACGTGTAGATTTGGATTAATAAAAGTCATAAGGCAACTAGCGACCCGCTCCTGCTTGACACTGTTTTTGCGACTTGTCAAAACATTGTGTAGGTAGGTATATGTAGGTATGTTTATTAATAATGTATAATAAACATAAACCTTCCGGAATCTCTAAATGATCGTGAAATAGTGTTTTGTCGAAATACTATGACATTGCGGGATTGTTACAAGTGTGCAAAATTTTATTGAAGTCTTATTGAAGTCCTTAACACAATGGTTTGATCATAAAGGTCATTGTCATCGATTCTCAGCTCGTATTCTAACACAAATATCGAAATAAGGAACAGGATTGGTCCATATGGGAACACACGAGGCCAGGATTAGTGATTAAAATAAATAGTAAATACCTACGCAGATGGATAATTCTGGCCGTTTACCTAATAGCACCATTTATTAGCATCTTCCTAAAATTAAAGCCAAGACTACATGTCAGAATATGTAAGTACAGGGACATAAAATCTTGTTCATAACTGCATCATAAGTACTCAACCATTTTAATAGGTGCCAGAATAGACTTACATGTAGTTTGGCATTAATACTTAGTGCCATATTTAACATTAGTAAACAGTTCTTAACTCCTGAACCGTCGGAATAACTCCTTTGGTTCATGTCAATGTGTGCTCGAATGTCAACCGAACCTCATAGTTGTGAAACTTCTGTAAGCCCGATGTCGCCATTGGATGAGGGTTTTTTACGTTTATATACAAGGTGTAACTTAAATAAAGCACAAGCTCTTCAGGGGTCATTGTACTCATCATTATGAACAACTTTTACTATGGGACCTAACCTGAAACCGCTAAAAAAAAAAATCAGCTGTTCGGTACATTCGAATTATGCGAACATAAATGTACTGCACATTTACTAATGGAGTGCTTTGATTCGATTTTTAGAATACTAAAACCCGAGATTCGAATTTTAATTCACATTAAATGAAAAATCACTTGACATTTGAGGTTAATTTTATAACCTCAAATTTCTCAATTACAATTTAATAATGTCATTCAAACAATAATTGTTGGAAATAGTGGTGAGATATATAAAGTTGAAACCTTCCCTGTCAAGAGTTAGAAAACCCCATACATTATGTCTAGGTCATGTCGAATGCCAGCCGAACCCCATAGGTTCACAACTACTATAAGCCCGCGGTCGCCATAAGATGATTTTTTTTACGTTTATATATTTAAGATATACGTTTATATATCTATTATTGGGGTATATATTTGGGGTGCGTCAGACGTTTGAGGGGAAGATCCACGAATGACAGCTGGGACCAAGTGCTTAACGTGCTTTTCTAGGCACGGAGTGGTCTCGGTATGTAAAGATCACAACCACAAGCCGACCGAGGCAAGTGTAGCTCTGATCGATCGACTCCTGCGTTCATCAATTCCCTTTAGTGAGTGATTGCGTAAGAATTAAACCTGGACCGGGTTTGTTTCCACTTTCATTGAATACACTGGAACAGACTATACCTATATGACATCACGCTGTATTCTGCCAAAGAGTAGGCTGAGATACACCCATGTCTCGCCAGTTATGTTCTGCCATAAACAGGATAAATCTATAATTAGGGAAGCTACTGAGAGAGAATTTTCTAATGGTAAATTCCTAACATAACTTTGCCGACTTTATATATTACTAGCAGCGCGCAGCGGTTTCACCCGCGGAAGCCTCGAACCCGTGAGAAAATCGGGATAAAAAGTATCCTATGTGTTAATCCAGGTTATAAACTATCTGTGCCAAATTTCATTAATATTCCTTTAGTAGTTTTTGCGTGAAAGAGTAACAAACATCCATCCATCCTCACAAACTTTCGCAGTTATAATATTAGTAGGATAGGATTTTTTTAAGGATCGAACCCAGGACAATGACCGCCCATCATAATCACCATTTTTGAAGAATGGTGTTACCATTTTTGTTTAATTTGGTGTGTAATACAGATCCATTATAATTTGCTTAGACCCGCTCTTACGATCGATAGACCAACAAAGCAGTCAAAGGTGAAAATTCTTGTTCATACATCACAGCATCAAAGGTGTTGCGTCTACGTGCACTATAATGCTTTGATGACGTCACCTGCGCCGGCGGCGCCGCCAGACAGGTGTACTCCGCCACGTCATCACGACGTCTGAATGATACGACTCACCGGCGTATCACGTTTATTATTTGTATTTATTTACGTTTTCTGAATGTTTTGTTTTACTGTGTGTTATCATTGAGTTGAATTTACCATTTGGAAAGATATAATGCCAGTTGAGATAGATAGTCCACAGTCTCTAGTTACGGCTTAGGGACTAACTACACGTTAAACTCACTCTAGCTTTTATCCATAGAAAAAAAAACAGTTTTGGATAGAGATCGTTCCATACAAAACTGTTTTTTGACGTGAAAACGTCTTTTCGCTCCGTGTACGGAAGAAGAAGACAAAAACATGTAAGATTTCTACCGCTAATAACTACGAGACTTTTTATGCTAGAGTAATGACTGAGCATAGAAAAGATAGGTCATATTTATGAAAATTTTAAGGCCGTTTGAAATTTGCGTATAACGTCACACTGCGAGTGCACGCGCATGCGCGCCACCCTCTACTTTCACTATATGTCGAAATATCAATTTGTATAGCGCAAAATCGTGTTTAGTTAGATTAGTTATTCTGGTGTCTTTGCCAATAGTAGATTAACCACTACCAGGACAAAATAGGGTTAAAAACCGGCCAAGTGCTTGTCGGACTACGCACAATGAAAGGGTTCCGTAGTTGGGATGAATTTATCCCAAGAACAAACTTAACATTGTAGTTGAAAAACATGTTCTCCCATACATTCCAGCTGCGAATCTAATTTTGTACGCACAATATTGAGAAATTTACCATGTTATTTTAAGACCATAGACTTCTTATAGGTTTTCCTGTAATCTATAGGTATAGAACCATTTCCTGTATTTTTTTCAAAATTTTAGGCTCAGTAGTTTCGAAGATAATCAATCAATTTTCGTCTATTTTCTTAAATAACTTAAAAACAGTTTATTTTAAAATTATAAAAAATACATTTGAGACCCTCACAGTAAGTCCTTTTATTTGATATGTCACACAGTAAAGTTTTCAAAACGTTTTTAATTTTCTTATTTGCCCCCAAAATTGATCCCCATTTTCAAAATTCATTTATTTACGTTACACATCCGTGTTTGGGTCACAGAGATACATACGTGTACCAAATTTCAACTTAATCGGTCCATTAGATTCGGAGCAAATTGGCTGTGACAGAGAAAAATAATGTTAGATGTCATCTCATATCAGCCATAAATCTGCACAGAAATAAAAAACGAATCGAAGAAAGCTTGCATCAAAATAAATGCGATGAGCCTTAAAAGTTTAGTGCCGAGCAAATATAATAGCTACGGCAGTGTCAGAAACCGTAAGAAATTCTGTTGCAAGTAGCAAAAAAGCTTAAGATCTCGTCTCATATCGGCCGTAAACTCAAAACTGAAAAATATCATAATCCGTGAAAGCTTACTTTATAAGGTATGCAATGAGCTTACAAAGTCTAGTGTCGAGAAAATGAAATGACTACGGCAGTATCGGAAACCGTAGTAAAATTTCAATCAGTTTTCACGAAAACAAACGCGCGGACTCGAACTGCACCTACGAATTTTTTTTCTTTACAACTTAGGTAATTAAGTAGGTTAAGGTTACTCATCTTTTTGCAACGTTGACCCTTAAATAGATTTCACATTGTGCAAAGTTTCCACGTAATGAGCAACCTTATATTGTACTGGCTGACATTTAAATAAAACGGCCTTATTAAATAAATAAAAAAGGTAGATCGTGTTTTTGTTTTAGGCCGCAGTTCGGTCTGAGCTAGGGGTTAGGCAGTGTAGGTTAATGAAGAGTGCGTTTTTCTCCCAATATTTATAAAACCTCCATCTATTCATCAGTGGAAGTTAGGACTCCCACATTTGGCGAAGTTTTGGTTTTGATTGGCGCGTACTACGTTTTGCAAACCTTACCAAACGTGATGATTATGGGAACAGTCTTATGATATTTCGTTTCAACAAAAGAAAGCCAAAGTCTAGATCGATAACATCCAATCGATCCACCAATTGGGTGCTCCAATTCGGAAAATCCCTAAGTCCACTTTTTTACTTAGAGGAGTAAAGCACAAAATATTTTTTTTTAAAGAACAGATATAAATAAATAACAGTGATAGGAAGTTATTAAAACATCATCACATCATCCACATAAACTAAGTGCGAAATATACGCATTATTATTGCTAACTTAAAAACTATCCAAGCAAAGTTAATAAAATTTATATGGGACCACCTCGGAAGTACCCTTTACCACCACTCGGAAGTCTTTGAGTAATCACGTAACAAACATACAAAAAAATAAAAAAACAGACGAATTGAGAACCTCCTCCTTTTTAAAGTCGGTTAGAAAATAAAGTTTTGGTCTTTCATATCATAAGTAAGTTGGACTTAGGAATTTTTCGAATTGGGGCACCCAACCGGAAATCCGTGATGTAGTTATAATGTTGAAAACAAACTGAAACTTCTTTTCTCACAAGTTTTACATAACCTATTAAAACTATCAAAAATATGATAAAGTTTAAAAGCAGAATATACGTAAAGTTATAAGTGTTTCGGAAATTAGTGTTATTAGCCCACAAGATTAGGTTCATCAGTATTAATTTAAATGAGTTCTATTAAACTTTGGCCGGCCTCCAACAAATTTTCCTCGTCTCTAGTTTTTATTGATATAGTTTTCGTTGAAGCATCTCTGATTATTATTCTTACTATTTTGATGGTTAATCTGCTAGAAAAACCACGAAAATGGATTGTTTGCAGCTGTTTATCACTGGTTGAATGAAATATGATCTGTGCTCACTTTTAATACTTATTTTTATACTTAATGTTGTTTCGTGTTATCATAATTATCGACAGCTGTTATCTCCAACGGCCGAACCCAATAACCTATTTTCAGTAAAAGACAGATCGCTATTGGTGATAGACGATATAATTATATCTATCCGGTCCCGCCTGTAATTCGTGCATCTTTGACAGTCGTTACGGGTTGTTAGAAGCCCGAAGTCTGACAACCAGTCTTACCAAGGGGAATCGTATTACCCGGTTACTGGGTAGTGGAGGTCAGATAGGCAGTCGCTCCATGTAAAGTACTAGTATTCAGCTGCATCCGGTTAGACTGGAAGCCGACCCCAATATAGTTGGGGAAAGACTAGCCAGAACGAAAGAAAGGCTGTCCTTTCGTTCCTTTCGTGCGTTCGTTCGTGTTTTTTAGATAGATAGGTTTTTCTATCTCCAGTATGCCAAAACTGGTGATAGATAGGTTATTAGGTTCGGCCGTAAGGCTGGTAGCAAATATTCATCACTTGTAAACTTCCTTCTTAATAGTTGTAAGAGAAAATATTGCTCTCCGACCAATATTGCTATGTCCCATATTTAAGGAAAACATGTTCTCTAAATACAGCTCTATGCAGAGAGACTTTTCTACTTTGTGTACCTATGTGTATAGTCAGTGCGTATCCCCTAATGCCCGATATCACTAATTACTGTTAATGAAAACAGGCATCAACGTTGTGGTATATATATATTATTATTTGTTATTGTATACTTGCCATCATATAATACATGAATTGAGCTGATTTTCAACCTGCCTATCATCTATGTATATCCTAACCTTAACTAATATTATAAATGCGAAAGTAAGTTTGTTTGTTTGTTTGTTACCTTTTCACGCATAAACCACTTAACCGATCATCCTGAAATTTTGCATATACGTTGTCAGGTGTACAGGCACGGACATAGGGTACCTTTCATCCCGAAAAAAAGTACTGCTCCCGAGAAAAACAACAATAACGTTTTTCTGATAATAGATGGCGCCATGTGTCTTTCGAATAATGATTTAATTAATACGTTTTCATGCTAAAACTGCTGAACGGATTTGGATGAAATTTGGCTAGACTATGATCTGGATTAGGACATAGGGTACTTTTGATCCCGGTAGTACGTTCCCGTGGGATAATTTCCGACAACGACTAAAGCTAGTTCCATATAATTAGTACCAACCAGGAAAACGAAAAGACTCAAAGCAAAATCTAGAGCATGAACAACTAGGTATGTTTACATTTACTTACAGCGCACACGTAGGTTTCACCGTATCATAATATATGTTAAGTTAAAACGTTATCAGCATAATGCTGATCAACAAAACAATATGTTTTGTCTCACGGACGCGTATCTTGTGTAACATTTTGTAGGATTTCTCTCTTCCCTGTTGTTTTAGTTAGAACTTAGTTTGCTTTAACCGAAGTTTAGCTTACTGCTTTTTCATATTTGTTATATATAACTACGTTGTCTGTTTTGTGTTCATGTATCTTCATTGTTATTGTAGATCTTGGAATTTAGAACTTTAGAATTTGATGCTTTTCTTGCCAATCATTTTGTGTCACGTTTATTTCTTTCGTTTTTTTTTTTTGTTATCATCAATATTATTATGAAACCCGATCTCGACGCCCGTTGCAAACCGTGGCAGGGTATCTCGACACCTGCAAGGAATAACATCGTAACTCAGTTTCATTTTGAGTTACAATCGTCTTCTTGCTGTACAAAAAAATGTTGATTTTTTTGCACTCGTTTTTACAGTGTAAAAACATTGTAAAAATCTTTACGCAAAGGAAGACCGGAGTGAGAAAGTGGATCAGACAGGAATTAAAACGTAATAATAACCAGCAGGGGATCCGATCAGGATCCGACCGGAAGACTCATTTGGCACGATTAGATTAACTTTGCTGGTTGGAAAAAATCCCAAAGTTACCACTATTCCTATTGTTTAATCAGTGTCATAGCTACAAAACAGATGTTTTTTTTTTCTTATTTTTTATATAAATGAAAAGGTAGGTAGTAAGATTGTTTAGCACAATTAGCTGAGTTTGTCTTTGTAAATTGATATTATGTTTAAATACCTACCAAATGCGCGATTCCGTATTTATTACATCCAAACATCCAAACAATACTGTTCATACTACACAAGGGTAAGTAGGTACACCTCTACCATCGGAAAAGCAGGCATTATGTTTTGTTACCTACTATACAAAGTTTAAGGAAAATTCAAAGATATCCGGTACAGGTCTTTAGAAGGTATAAGGAAGGATGAGTCCTGAGTCCTTTATGTACCTATAACCCTTTTTCGCCATTACCTCTTTTCTGAGAATTTGGTGAATTATTAGTAAGGTGAACGACACTTTCAGATAAACGCAAAATGTCGGTAAACTGACCCTGGTTATACGAGTATCACTATAACTTTCGTTACTTCTGCCGATGCCTAAATTTGCGATTTTGGATGAGAATTTACATTGCTTTATAGTTCGAATCGGCGGTTATACTTAATTCTTAATAAAAAGAGCCCGATCTTTTATACAAGGTGTACCAAACCTGAAATCGCGAAAAAATCAGCTGTTCAGTATATTTATGTTCGCATAATTCGTCAAAATGTACTGAACAGCTGATTTTTTTCGCGATTTCAGGTTAGGCCCCATAGTAAAAGTTGTTCATAATTATGAGTACAGTGACCTAAGAGGTTGTGCGTTATTTAAGTTACGCCTTGTATATGAGAATACTTTTTGCTTTCCGGTCGGGTTGTCTTCGGCCGGAAAGCCCCGACGTCATGTCAGACTCGCCGATGAAAACCACACGTTGTTCTTTTAACCATGTTTTTAGTCCAGGAATGTTGGATTCATTCGCCATTCATATCTGTTGGTACATTCAGAGTTCCATACGTTAAGGTCTTCTTAACTATTATGGAATTTTACTTGTTATCGATTTCCTTCATTCCTACAAAATACCCAACATAAGTTTTATCCACACACAATATACTATGAATTTCTCGTCCTAAATTCTAAGTCCTTTCAACCGCCTAGAGGCCTACCTTTGTACACGTTAACACAAATAGTCTAAATACCTTCCGACCCAATGATACCATACTGAGACCCGTCATCAATCACGTTGTGTTATCTTTCAGTTTGAATTCTGTCAGTTCTGTGCGCATAAGGACGGTCGCATACCGCCGATCGTATGACCAACTAGGTATAAACTGTCGTTGGATTGGACTCCAACTCTTCAACACAATCATTCAACACACACACAATCAACTTTAAGTCTGCTTTGTGAAGAGAGAATAAATAAATGTTATGATATGATGTGCATTCGCGGCACAAGAACCAATAGCCAAGTTATTCGACTTCGACGATGGAGCAGCCCTACCTCACTAACAATAAACTCCAAACTAGATCCCGCAATCACTGTCCATTCCAAGGTTGCCTAGAAGAGATCACAGAAAACGCGCGCTCATTGTATGTTTTGTAGTGTTAAATTGTTTTTTTCTGTTATGTATGTAAATATTGTACTAATGCAAATAATTTTCATGAAATAGTAAGCTATTAAATGAAAATTAATTATTTACAATATTTACAATAGATACACACACCATGCACCATTATTTTAGTAATTTGCTATCGCACTATGTTAGCTCGCAACGCACTGAATACTTTTTTGTCGTTCGATAGTTTCAAAATCATAACCTAAAATCATTTATTCAAACTAGGCTGAGAATCAGCATTTTTTGGAAGTAATAAGACAGTCCCTCAAAACGCTCGCCCTTCACCACTCTAGTGCTTTGGCTGGGAAGAAGTGGCGCAACAAAGTCCCCAGAAACACTGCTGTCTATTCAGTTAAAACATATTATTAGTTTAATCGGTCGGGGATCACTTATCTCAGTTACTTTTCACAGTATTTTTTTATGTATTTTTTTATTTGAGATGCGTTTGCTCTTCACTATAGTCTAGGTCTGAGGTGATAGAGAAAAAGTCTACGATGGAGTGAGCTTGCCCAGAAGAAGCCTGTTCACTCTAAGTTTGAAGAGATTCGGGTTGTATGCGTTCGGGAACACAGACTCAGGTAATGAGTTCCACTCTTTTGCCATGCGCATTATGAAGGATGTTTGGAAGCGCTTAGTGCAAATTGGTGGAATGGCAACTAGGTATGGATGGTAACTTGCAATGCGTCTAGATGTTCGATAGTAGAAGAGAGCCGGTGGAATGAGGTTGTGCAGTTCCTGAACACACTCACTGAAGTACAGTCTATAGAAGACCGACAAGCAGGAAACCTTGCGGCGATGTGCCAAGCTGTGAAGCTTGGCATCCAACAATGAGCCTCTTAGCTCTGTGTTCCACTAAGTCAAGCGCAGCAAGTTAGTATTTAGCTGAGCCATCAGTAACACAGAGTTTAGGCGTTTGGTATCCAATCTACAACCCTACAAATATTTAGAAGGCGTAGCAGTCGACCGCAGTCTTTGTACAGGGTCAAAATAAATTAGCTAGCGAAACTCCGCAGACGTGATGGGATTTATGAAGTTTTTTTTTTCAGTCATCAACCGCCGGTAGTGTAGATACTTAAAATATCAGTTTTTTTTTGTGTTCAAGTAACAATAGAAAAAAAAACAAATCTTTTTTATTTTTATTTTGCCATGTTTAAATAATATTGATACCCCTCACGTCTGCGGTGTTTCGCTAAATAATTTAATTTGACCTTGTAAATTGAAAATGAGTTGGTGTTATAAGCGCATTGTCAAATTAATTTAGAATCACGTTTTACAACCACTATTACAAACAGACCAACGTGGATCAACGTTACATACCGACTCAGATCGTCGTAGCATCTTCTATTGTAGTATCGACGTCGGCTGATCTCATTTCCTATCAATGAAGACATCGATTGACGGTAGTCGACTGGATCTTAAACTGTTGTGTCGACTATCGGTGAGCAGTCCGCGATCTGCAGACGTCCTAAGATATCTCATACTGAATGGAGAATGGATGTTTAGGTAGGTCTGGCAGGCAGCCAAGCCGTAGGTGGTAAAAGGTGTTTTACAGGTGACGGCTGTCTCCTGCCAAGTGGTAATGAACTTAGAGAGTGCGTCTACCTCGGAATTTTTATTGTTTGTGAGTCTCCATGGAGTTCCGTGTTTGTAGATCACATCGGATTTCAGAACTACGAAGTCGTTTTTTTTTCTTCTAGCGACGTGGTTTATGTTTGCTGATATGCTGTTTGATTATTTTACAGTTGTGTACTCAGACTAAATAAAAAACCAAGACATAGCGCTGCGAACAATATAGTAAAGCATGCGCAAAACGACACCTCGCTCTGTGCAGACACGTTTACACGCTCACATTTACACCAACCTACAACTAAACTACACTTCATTACGTGCACACATGATTACGAAACCCGAAACGTGAGGCCTCACGTCACTGTTGACAGCGCTATGTCTTGGTTTCTTATTTAGTCTGTGGTTGGTGATTGTGTAGTAGTTTTTATAGTGGAGGTCAAGTATTTTAGTATTGTCGGCTGTGATTTGTAAATCTTTGACAGTCGTTACTGGTACTCGTAGCCAGAAGCCCGAAAGTCTGACAACCAGTCTTACCAAGAGGTATCGTATTACCCAGTAACTGGGTTGTGGAGGTCAGATAGACAGTCGCTCCATGTAAAATACTAGTATGCAGCTGCTTCCGGTTAGACTGGAAGCCGACCCCAAATAGTTGGGGAAAGCCTAGGCCAGCAGGCAGGCAGTTCAAAGATTTTAGTGTGGCGTGGTTTCCAATCAAAGATAGGTTTTAATTTCACTACTAGCATTACAGGTTGCTTTCTTTATGAATATTTAAAAAAAATATTTATTGGTTTCTAAGATCTTTTGATCAAATGAATGTGTGTTTCACTCAGCACAAAATGTCCAGTAAGTCCGCGTCCTATTTAAAGCGACCGTCACACGATCACACGTTCACGATCGTTCGAACTTTTTGTTCGGTCAACCTGAACGCATGGTCGCGCCGACAGAGGGAGCTTCCCAGTTTTCCGAACACAAGCTGACATTAGCACGCGACCGATCGCTTTTAATTAGGACGCAGCTTTAAAGTACAAAATAAACGTTAGTTACCAGCAGATGCTTTATATTCATTTTAGATGAACACGGAAGTAAAATGTTTTCAACTTTCAGCTTTGATTAAAAACGGAAGCCAGTAAAACGTTTAACATAACACAATATAAAAACTTTAATTAAAACTACGGCTTCGCTTAAATAAACATTGTTCAGTTATTTGGTAGCATTTGTGTGTAAACAACGCTGGAAGAAAAACAAAGCATAACAACTAAAATAATTTTTGTTTATAAATTGTGATAAATAAAAAATGGCATGATAGCTCAATACTCAATATAATATATTTATTGCTTCCAAATGTGAAATTAGGTGGTAGGTTTACAAAAAATATGATCATTGTGGACCCTATCGGGCACTGCAAAAGTAGGAGAGAGGAAGAGGGCTTTTATTTGACTACTTAGTTGAATGTAATGTACTATTTATATAACGTAATTATTATGTAAAAACATGGTACCTAATTTAAAATTTATCATTCAAATATTCATTGACATTACAATAGCATTTAGATATTAGAAATTGTTTTAATTTATTTATGAATATATTAATTTTTTGTTGTTCTTTAATGAATTCTGGTAATTTAGTATATATTTTAATTGGCATGACTAGTGTACTTGTTGAGTGCATTTTTAGCTTAGAGCTTGGTAAGTTTAACCTATTTTTATGGCGTAAAGTGTATTTTGACTGTATATTTTCTCTTGTCGTATAAAAGTGTTGGTAATTTCGCACGAATTTGCATATTTCTAGAATGTATAAGCAGGGGAGGGTTAGTATTTTTTGCTCTTGGAAATGGGGTTTGCAGCTGTCGGTGTCTTCAATATTTACTAGTACTCTTATAAGTCTTTTTTTAAATGTGAAAAGTGTCGGTACATCTGTGCTGTTTCCCCACAATACACCGCCGTAACTGAGCCACGCATGTGCGTAGGCATAATAGGTGACAAGTGCTGTTTTAAGGTTAGTGGTCTTTTTGACTTCACGAAGAGCGTATAGCCTGATGCTCGAATTTTAAGAAAATTCAAAACATTTTTTAATATAGTTTATTTACATTTAACTAAAGTATGTAGATACCATTTTGTTCGATAACTTTTTGCCATCTTCTAGGTAGGGACATTATCCCATTGCTATAGAAATTTTGGGACTTCTGGTCAAAATATCGCGACAAGTGGTTTTGGCAGTCCTCTCGTGATGTTAACCTGACACTGCCTAAAGAATTCTGAAGAGACCGAAACAGGTGGAAATCTGAAGGTGCAAGGTCAGGACTATACGGCGGATGCATTAACACCTCCCAGCCAAACTCTCTTAATTTTTGCTGAGTGGCTAAAGATGTGTGAGGTCTAGCGTTATCATGATGCAAAACCACACCCCTTCTGTTGATTAATTCCGGCCGCTTTCTCTCAACTTCTTGCTTTAATCTCATCAGTTGTTCGCAGTAGAGTTCAGAATCGATGGTCCTGCCTGGTGGTAACAGCTCATAATGAATAATGCCCTTCCAATCCCACCACACACACAGCATCACCTTGTTGCGAGTTAACCCGGGTTTCGCCACAGTCTGTGAAGCCTGACCGGCCTTTGACCACGACCTTTTTCGCACGTTCTTGTCATACGTGATCCACTTTTCATCACCAGTTATCAGCTTCTTCAAAAATGGTTCGGTTTCATTACGTCGTAATAAAGAATCACAAATGAGTACACGGTTCATTAGGTTTCTTTCAGTGAGCTCGTGAGGTACCCAAATGTCGAGCTTTTTTGTGTACCCAGTTTTTTTAAAATGCGCCAAAACTGTTTTGTGGTCAATTTCCAGTTCTTCAGCTACGTCGTAACTACTGATATGCCGATCTTGCTCCACTTTTTCAAAAATGACATCCATTTTATCCGTAATAGGGCGACCAGAGCGACGTGCATCTTTGACATCAAAATTTCCGGATTGAAAACGCTTAAACCAAATTTGTGCTACTCTCACAGACACTACATTAGGTCCATAAACATCGCAAATTTTTTTCGCGGCTTGCGTTCCATTTTTACCTTTTTTGTAGTAAAATTTTAAAATGTATCGAATTTCTTCATTAGATTCACTCATCTTGACGGTACGAAAAACAAATGAAAATCACACATTTTCCTAATTTGAATTTGGAATTATGTTCTTTAAAATTTAAACTTTCAATGATACCAAAACCAGCCAGATACAAATAGTATAGCCAAAGAGATTTTATTACAAGTTCATACATACTATAATGCGAAAAGACCTTTTCCCCAACCTAATATGAGGCAAATTTTTCAAGCTAGTCACCATCATTCACAACCCGAGATGACAGACTGCTGGCTTCTATTTCTTGGCTAACCCCCACGCTCCTGTGCCAGCCTTATCCAGGTCTTACCCGTTATGGTAACAATATCGTCTGCCCATCTCGCCGCCGGACGACTCGGCCAGCTTCTTACTTCAGCTGTCATCACTGCGCCTTGCCAGGTGGCCTGCCCAACTCCATTTGAGTTCCATAACTCCTTTTTCAATATCGAAATCCTTCGTACGTCTTTGGAACTCGGGCTGTCGGTCGGTGGTTTGGCTGTAGGTCATACATGCCAAACATGCATGCCCTACAGAAAAATAGTACTAGAAAGCTAGCAGCTAGTCAATCTCGGGTCTTGTATACAGAACTATTATTTTATACGTATACCTACACCGACACCTTACACCACAGATTAATACGATGGGGCACTCCATAAAATCATTTAAATAAAAACGACTCTTGCTACGACACGATAAAGTGAAATTCAGGTCACACAACGCTTATTACCTATTGTTATATACACCTACAAGTTGCCTCTCTTTATAACGCGTAACTCTTATACCTTCTGACCGCGGCAGTCCTACTGAATTGGCCCAGTGCGATAGGCCCGCCGCGTACTTGTAGCTTCATACCTAAACTGCGGAGTGTCCCATCTGTATTAATCTGTGCTTACACGAAGCCAGACTTACCAAATTGCATTTTCTTTACTGTTTGCGAGGTTCTTGCGTAACGTAAGCTCATGTCTGCATTACCCGCAACAACCAGAGAAAAACCAATTAGAGACATAATTTGAAATGTTCTATGTGTCAACATCATCATCATCTGCCTAGCCTGTTCCCAACTATTTTGGTGTCAGCTTCCAGTCTTACCGGATACCGCTGAATACCGCGACTGCCTATCTGACCTCCACAACCCAGTTATTGGATAATACGATACCCCTTGGGAAGACTGGTTGTCAGACTTTCGGGCTTCTGACGACCCGTAACGACTGTCAAAGATCCACGAATGACAGCCGGGACCAACGGCTTAACGTGCTTTCCGATGCACGGTGGGTCTTGGTATGTAAAGATGGTCACCTATCCACGGACCAACCGCGGCAAGCGTAGCTTTCCCTGGTCGATCGACCCGTGCGGCTGTTATTACATACAAGCCCCTTATAAATGTTGTGTGTCATATGTCTGAAAATTTATCTGCACCCATACCCTTCAAACCGAAACAACATGAATAATAATAATAATATCCTGGGACATTTCACACACGGTCATCTGATCCCAAACTTAGCAGAGCTTGTACTATGGAAACCAGGTAACTGATATTATACTACATATACTACTTTTTTTTTTGTAAATACATACTTATATAGATAATTACACCCAGACTCAGAACAAACCGACATGTTCATGCACACAAATGTTTGTCCTGGATGGGAATCGAACCCACGACCTGCGGCGTGATAGGTGGTATCTTAACCAACCACGCCAACTGGCCTGTCTAACACCACACCATAAGGAATTTGGAAACTGGAACACCATAAGGAATTTGGAAAAAAAAGTGGCGATATATAGTTTTGGTATTTGCGTAGGGATTTGTGAACACAACACACACACACACACACACTAGCATCGTTTGTGTGTGTGTGTCATATTCTGTGTGCATCAAAATCTGGCCCGTCAAGGTTGAGAAAAATAAACTTTTAATATCGTTAAACGAAAACGTATTTAGGAGACTGTCCTTAACTTTTGAGTAATTGCTAACTAATATACATGAACAGATTTTATAAAAATGATACAGTCAGCTAGAAAAATGTCAATTCTCACGTTTTATTTTTATGGTGCCAATCGATGCAGTTCCGTACCTAGGGTTAAAATACTCAGGAGATTAAATTACCAAAAAAGACCAAATGGGGTTACCGTACTACATACATATCGGAACCGTATCGCTATTCGTCCATATACCACTTCCCATACTTTGTCCAGTCTCCTTTTGTGATCTGGGTGAGCGGTTTGTATTTAGCCACACAGGTCAGCTTTGTTATAGTCAAACATCAAAGAACTATTTAATATAGGGCACATCACCGAAGACTACTTAGCTAGTTACTCGCTACCTCGCTAGACCCCATTTTACTCAAATAACCGTATTTGATTGATGTGATTTCGTTCATAGCTCTAGTTTTTTTACTAACGTGTCGACAAGTCAACGATCCCGAAATAGGGATGTGTCATTAAAAAGTATATTGGTTTTAGTTTTTTAGTCATAATTAGGAATGTGGTCTAGTGATTCAGAGTTTGACATAGTTTTGACGTGTTTTCACAGCTTCCATGATGAGTTATTGCGTAAATATAAATGCATGTGGGAGGTTTTCCTGGGTAATCATAAGTTTGGAACTAGATACAGATAGATAGAGATGTATTTTCCGTATGAAGAGGCGGTGATTAAGGAATATTACCTACTTGCGAAAACTACCGTTTGAATTTCAGTTTGCAGCATGCTCTTCAAACACTTTGGTGATCTTCATAAACAATACAGATTATAAACCTCGTACATACACATGAACCTTGAATAAAAATAAACCTAATACGGCACACCATTTTTAGGGTTCCGTACCTCAAAAGGAAAAAAAAACGGAACCCTTATAGGATCACTCGTGTCCTTGTCTGTCCGTCTATCACAGCCAATTTGCTCTGAATCTAATACACCCATTAAGTTAAAATTTGATTAAGTTGAAATTTGATACACTTATGAATTTCTTTTATCCAAACATGGACGTGTTACGTAAATAAACGAATTTTGAATTTGGGGGTAAATTATTGCAAACTGTGCCGTGTGACATGTCAAATTAAAGGGTCTTACTTTGAGGGTCTCCATTATATATTTTTTATAATTTTGATTTAAAGTTATTTAAGAAAATATACGAAAAATTTAACATTCGGGGCCCTAATCTCCGAAAGTACTGAGCCTAAAATTTTGGAAAAATACAGAAAATAGTTCTATACCCATACAGAAAAACCTAAAAGAAGTCTATGGTCTTAAAATAACATGGTAAATCTCTAAATATTATGCGTACAAACTAACATTTGCAGGAATGTATGGGAGAACATGTTTTTCAACTTCAATGTGAAGTTTGTTCTTGGAATAAATTCATCCGAACTATGGAATCCTTCATTGCGCGTGGTCCGACACGCACTTGGCCGGTTTTTTGAAGCCTGGACTAAAATTCGTTTAGTGCAGATACAAATGGGGTGAAGGTAAAAATTATACCAGAATAAATGATACTTCATAAGAAATCAAAATTACATTCTTTAAACAAACAAAAATAAATTATAATACTCAAAATAAACGTAATTACAACAGCCAAATTGGTACATAATGTGATGCGTCGCCGTGCTTCAATATAACTAATCTGTCACAACGCAATTTTATGATATGCCTCTTATTTCTCTAACACTGGCATGCGACGTTGTACCGTTTATCATAGAGCTAAAGCTTTTGCATATTAATCGAGTTACACTGTCAGCGGCCATTATACAGCCTGCCAAGTCGGCAAGAGTGACATGTCACCCGCGGCCTTTATTGTCACATTTAAACTGTCTCATGAATATCCACAGGTAAAAAAATACCGGCCAAGAGCGAGTCGGACTCGCGTACCATAAAAAAGTGTGCTATTTAGAGACATCGTTTTATTTTCCTGTAATCTTTACATAAACTTCTATCACATAATAATGTCAGATTTTTCTCTATGCAAACTTCGGAGATAAGGGGGGAACGGTTTTTTTTTACATTTTTCATTAAAAGTCGAAAACTATTCAGCCTAAAAAAAGAAAAAGTGTGCAAACAGCGCTCTTTCATGTGATACCCCACATGCATTAGTAGCCCCTCTTCTAATTTTTAAGATACCCTTTCAGTCCCTGTTGCAAAAAAAAAATATATATTTTTACTTTTTCTTATTTGCAAAATAGTTGGGCAAACGTCATATAAAACTTTTCCTAAATTCAAGTTGATAGCTTTAGTAGTTTTTGAGATATCCAGCTGTGACAGACAGATAGACAGACTGAGTCGCACGATAAGGGTTCCTTTTTACCATTTAGGTACGGAACCCTAAAAATGATAAGACAGTACAACCAAAACTAGCGACTTTTAAATGTAATCAAAGCTGGCATCTGACACTTTAACGTTTATCATAAACCAAAAGCTTTTGCATATCAATATTGTAGGACAGTGTAATCCACATTGTCTGCTGTCATTACACGTCTTACCAAATGTACGGCGAGAGTGACACCCGCGGCCTTTATTGTCACAGTCGGACTGTGATGTGGCAGTTATTATAGTCATAAATGTAAGTGATATATGAAGGGTCGCACTGGATGGGTGGCAATGCCAAAATATTGGAGACTATGTTAAATGTTGTGTTATTGTCACGACTAATGGTTTGGATAGTTTCTACCAATTAATTAGTAAGATACATTTGCATTGATCACCACGATTGATCTTTGTGTGTAGGCTCTTTAGCACTATTCTGCAGATACGATATTTTACTTTACCATTTACCAGATAGGCAGCCTCTTCATGTAAAATACTGGTATTCAGCTGCATCCAGTTAGACTGGAAGCCAACCCCAACATAGTTGGGAAATTTATATTGAGAGCCAATTTCACGAACCTCTGCAAGTTATTAAATGCTTAAATACTATGTAAACAATCAGCATTTCGACAGTGTTTTTTTTTTTTTTTTTTTTTATTTTTTTTTTTTTTATTTTTTTTTTTATGGAGATAGGTTGGCTCTTTACTCTAGTCTAGGTCGGAAGCGACAGAGACAGAGTCGACGATGGAGTGAGCTTAGCCATAAGAAGCCTGTTCATTCTCACTTTGAAGAGATTAGGGTTGTATGCGCTCGGAAACACAGACGCAGGTAGAGAGTCCCACTCTTTTGCTGTGCGCATTATAAATGTTGGTATTGCGATTATGTTGCACAGTGAGAAAAGATGCTTAGCGGGAAATAAGTACCTAATCAACAGAGTATTGCGAAATAGGCCCCATTCATGATCATCTTCCTGCCCTTATCCCATATTACGTGGGGTCGGCACAGCATGTTTTCTTCTTCCATTCTCCCCTGTCAACCGTCACGCTATCATTCACTCCCTTCTCTTCCATAACATTCCATCAATCTTTTTTGGCCTTCCTCTCCCTCTCCATCCATCAACATATGTATATTCATGACTCTTTTAGTCATACAACACGCGTTTCCTCCCTCCTCATCACATGTCCAAACGATTTCCTTTCAACTTTTCTGTCACTGGCGCCACTTTCAAACTTCCCCTTATATACTTATTTATTAATTTATCAATTTTCGTCACTCCACACATCCATCTCAACATTCTCATCTCCGCTACATGCAACCTTTTTTCATCCGTGTTCTTTACAGCCCAGCATTGCGATTCATACAGTACGATAGGCCTTATCACGGACTTGTAAATTTTGTAAATAGAACCCCTTACATTTCTTAACTATTATTTGAATATTACGAATGCACCTATTATTTTTTCGCAATTTTTTTTTAATTCAACTGTATTATACACTACGTACAGTGTACACATCCTAAGTACACTCTCTTGTTTAAAAATAACATTAAAAACCTCTATTCGTTTACAAGAGATCCATCAAACGTCTAGTTATCTACTCATCCATCAACGTACGTCAAACTGAGACCAAATTGAGCCCAGAAGCTATTTAATGGAAGTGCATTAATATACTACGCTTTCAGTAGAGCTAAATAAAAATTCGTGAAAAATAATCTTTATTTGCCATTTTATTGCTACAACCTACACATTACGACTCAATCAATCCGCCTGACCTTTTCTCATCTATGTTGGGGTCGGCTTCCAGTCTAACCGGATGCAGCTGAATACCTGTATTTTACATGGAGCGACTGCCTATCTGACCTTCTCAAACCAGTTACTGGGTAATACGATATACCCTTGGTAAGACTGGTTATTAGACTTTCGCGCTTCTGACGACTCGTAACGGCACAGAGGAGTCTCGGCATGTACAGATGGCATATCCATGGACCAACCCAGGCAAGCGTAGCTTAACCTAATGGGTCAACCCGTGCGGTTGTTGTTACTTAGCCACGAGCTCCTCTTACATATTAGGCCTATTTTCATTAATATGATATTAATTTTAAAGCTTTTCATAATTCTCTTCTCTTTCCTTATTCCATTTTATTTGGGGTTGACGCATGTCTTCTTCCATACTTCTCTATTCGTCGTCATCATATTAAAAAAAAAAAATATATGTACTGGCCACAAGTTGTGAAAACACGGAGTTTTCAAACTCATTATCATTATTATATTATATAGTACATAAGAGGAAGTTTGAAAGTGGCACCGGTGACTGAAAAGTAGTGTGGAAATCGGTAGTATGGGCATGTGATGCCGAGGAATGAGGAAAACGTCGTCAGGAAAGTTTTGGGTATGAATGTGGATGGCTATAAGAGTAAGGGAAGACCAAAGAAACGATGGATGGACTGTGTGAAAGATGATATGGCTAGAAAGGGGGTGACTACCGAGATGACGACTAATAGAGAAGTATGGAAAAAAGGGACATGTTGCGCCGACCTCAAATAAATTGGGATAAGGGCAGGAGAATGATGAAAATAAAAAGATAATTATCATCATTATTCAGTCAGAAGAGTTTCACATATACCACACACACACATAGGCCTCCTCGGCCAAGCATAGCTACTACGCTCATACCTAAGTTTCCCGCGTCCAGCAGACATGTTTTTCTATTATTATGTATTTGTATTAGAAGTGCACAGGCTAAATCTACGCAGATAAAATCGGCTTGCGCACACTTATAATCAATTAATAGCCATTAATTCAGCCAACGTGGTTATTAACGCAAGTATTTCTATTAGGCACTCATTGTACTTCAGACGCAGAAGACGGGAAATCATCAAATAACTTCTCCCGCTCTGGGTGGAGCGGAAGGGCGTGTCAGACTTTTACTGACTAAAACCCACCCGTGTTCCTTCAGTTGCCTATGCCAGGGCCACGGTATCTTTTTCAAACAACCCGCGACCCCAGCGGCATAGAGTGGTTAGTTTGCGTGTTCTGTGCTGAGCTCACGCAATGCGTCGTACGTCCACCCTGTAATAGGAGCTCCTTCTCTTTTTTCGTCGAGATAAATTATTAAAGAAGCTTTAACATAGTGAATGTTTCATAAAATAAAAATACGCTTGATAGTTTTTGCGTGATTCTCAGTTTTTTATTCGCGTTAGACATAAGTTTACAAATTAATTATAGACATAATCTAAAATATTCATATATTATAAGTTATTAAGAAAATGCTCTTGTTTTATCATATATTTTTCTAAATCCTTATTACTGTGAATATTTTAGATTATGTCTAATTTATTTGTAAACTTATGTCTAACGCGAATAAAAAACTGAGAATCACGCAAAAACTATCATACTCGTTTAGACGTGATCTTCAGTTTAAAATCATTAAAAGTTATCGCCACCTTTTTTTTTTTTTTTTTTTTTTATTTGTGATGGGTTTGCTCTTGACTCTAGTCTAGGTCAGAGGTGACAGAGACAAAGTCGACGATGGAGTGAGCTTACCCAGAAGAAGCCTGTTCACTCTCACTTTGAAGAGATTAGGGTTGTATACGTTCGGAAACACAGACGCAGGTAGTGAGTTCCACTCTTTTGCTGTGCGCATTATAAAAGACATTTGGAAGCGCTTAATATACCTACGTTCGGCTAACGAAAACCGTACTACCTTGTCATATTATATTATATGATGCAAATGGCGACGTCCAAAAGGTGACGTTTAACATCAATGGGGAAGAAAACTGTCAAATTAGTTCCGCGTAGATGGCGCTGTGTTTGTTACTTTCATTAGCTGTCAATGCAGTTCCTTGTTAAACCTTTTCCACGAGATGGCGTTAAGTGTTTTTTCGTGTCTCCGATTGCTCGCTTTGTCTTCAAGATGACTTTGATAAGTGAGGAACACACAGCGCTCTATTGCGGCGAAGCTTCCGGTAAACCATCCTATTAACAAGTTAAACGTGACAAAGTTCAAAAGTGTTCAACTTTTTCTTAGAGAGATGTAATCCTAAGCCCACAGTTGTTCTTTTGAGAAGACAAATGATTGGTTTAAAAATGTAAAAATGATGAACTAGCGAATTTCATAAAATTATGTTTAACCATGCATCGTTTAGATTCAAACAGCTCTGTAGTATTAGCAGTAAGCTTTTGCATTTAAATTGAGCTCAATGACATTCTATCTAACTAAGTGTCAAAAACCACAGAATGAACTCTAAAACTTTGGTAAAACAACGATTAAAACATGCATAAAACATGAACAAATGCAAAACATAATCGTACCTAATTATAAACACCTTTGATGCAAAATAACTACAGCGTTTAATTTTTAAACAGACAGAGAAAATGTCATCATATTTAACGAGACATTTTGAGCAAGCCTTTTGATATACCAAGTGCGTTAATGGCGACAAAATGATCTTAAAATTTGAATTTCAAACGATGCGATACGATGCTCGCAAATAATTCAAATGATCGGGTCGTTATTACGAACTGGAATTAAAACACAATGAATAAATTAAAGATACCAAGTTGCGATTAATCTTGTTTATGTAAATATAGGTAATACATAGCGTTTTACATTGCTTGGAAAATGGCAGACAAGAAAGGAGGCCTAAACCGGCACCGGAAACATGTTGAAAAATACAAGGTGTAACATAAATAACGCACAACCTCTTAAGGGGTCATTGTACTCATCATTATGAACAACTTTTACTATGGACCCAAACCTGAAATCGCGAAAAAAAATCAGCTGGTCGGTACGTTTTAACGAATTATGCGTACATAATTGTACTGAATAGCTGATTTTTTTTTATTATAAAATAGTAAAAGTTGTTCATAATGGCGAGTACAATGACCCCTTAAGAAGTTGTGCGTTATTTATGTTACACCTTGTATATACGTACTAGGCGCCGCCTTTGTACCGTTGTTATTAATTCATTGTTATTATCAATGAACTACAATAGATAGGCATATGAAGTTTAACTCTATTTTATCAGCAATCGCAGGAAACCCAACTGCCAAAATCAAAATTAACCCAATAAAAATAATCTAATTAAGAATTGGCCAGAAAATCGAGTTCAAGGCCTAGAGTTCCGCACAACTTATAGCCACTAAATTAATGAAGCAATTCTAATAGCAAGAATAGATTTCTTACCCAAACGTTGGCAGAGATTCGTTAAATCACATTTAACGATTTAGTACGCGACTGTACCGGTACCAGGGATGGCTGATTAAAATTTAGCTTAAATAAAATTGAAGAAAGTCAAAGAAAAACAAAAATACTGCCATATTGAATAGGTTTTTTTTAGAACATATAAACAATAGCAATAACCAGAATGGAAAATAAGAGTAGTTGCAATAATAAACATATTTTTTTTACTTCAGAAAAATGTGTCATATAATTTAAATCAACATGGTTATAAAAAAAGGAACAATAGTCAACATGGTAAATACGACAATGTTAGTCAAATATTTGACAATGGTGCTGATCGATTCTCATGTTCAATAACTGAACTAAAATTAGAGAATCGCTATTTTTTTTTTAACAGGCAGCGCGAGAAAGGGACGGCTATAGCTATGAACTAAGTTAGAGATGTCAAACTAGGTTACACAGTGTTTTTAGTCGACATGTTTTTACAGTCTGAATTTGTATGGAAATATTAGTTCCAACTAAATTTGACAGTTATAGTTTACGTCCGTCTCTTTCTTGTTTTATTAGAGAGAAAAAGTTAGCAATAGCCTAAATTAAGTTTAGTTTGTATACAACAGAATCGTCACCAATATATTGTTGAAAACATGTTTTTGGAAAAAGAAAATAGTAAACGCTTCAAAGATAAAAACATGAGTTTGATGATTTGTTTTTATACATAAACATAAATATCTGATTTAAATAAATAAAAAAGAAAAAAATTGCGCATCCCTGACCGGTACGTAGTCTGTCGGTATATCTCGTCGTGGCAAAAGGCCAAAGCCCCGAAATGATTCCTTCACAATAACACATTATCTGTGTATTATGTATGTCTATTGTACTCGATTGTACCTAGTTTTACAGGAATGTAGTTGCGTATTCAACTTTTTGGAAAAGTGTCAAATGGCTGTTATTTTCGTAGTCGTGAAGAGAGATTTTGATTCTTGTGTTGATGAAAGTGGTTTAACAGCAATATTTTAATAATAATTTATAATTATGAATGCAGGGCAATTTTTTATCAGGTGCCAAACTTTCACAGGGTGTTCTACAGAAAAAAAATCTGCTGTTTCATACAAAAGTTCTATACCTACTCGACTAAAATGTATGAAACAGCAAATTTTTTTTCGTGATTTCAGAGTTGGTCCCATAGTGAAAGTTGTTCATATTCATGGGTAGAACAAGCTGTGAAAAATTGTCCGGTATGTCGTGGTCAGATCTTAGAAATGATTATTTCATGAAGTGTTCGGTCATTTCATGAAATGACCGAATACTTCATGAAATGACGATCATAGAAATGGCCATATCGTGACGAAAGCAACCTATTTATCGATATTCCCAGCTGACCACTGGGCATATCGCAAAGTAGTTGCATTTCACGTCGCTAGTGGCACCCCGACCAAATGGGTTAGGTCAGGTTAGAATTGTGACCAATCGCGCGCAAGCCGAGCGAGCGAAGCGAGTGGTGCCGCGGGAGCGACTGGCGAACTCTACATCCAAGTTGGTCGCAGTTACTTGCCTATTTAGTATTTTTAGGACCGATGCACAAAAAAAAACAAAGCGGCATCAACACCTCTACCGCTGAATAATCCTAATTATTTTACGATATGATAACTGATGTTTGGCCACATCATGAAGTAATCGTGCGTTTAACTGTACATATCATCAAACGTTGAGTATTCAATGATCTGGCCAGACCACATCATGATGTGACCAGCGGTCGATGTTCTATTTTATGAAATAGTCGAATAGGTACTTCATGAAATGATCAATTCTAAGATCTGGCTACGACATATAGATATATACAGATAAACAGCTAGTCTGCTTAGAAAACGTTCTAATGTCAAATAGTTCGAAACGTAGTTACGTGGGATGAAACATACTTAAGTGGGTCAGGAGCAAATCTTTAACAGACGAAAAAGCGAAGCATTTCAGCCATATTTTTCCGCTATCTTCAACCTACCAAATGATTATTTAATTCAAAAATTACATTCTTCTACAGCCTAGTTTATTTACGAAATAATATTCCAGGTACAAGTTGTTAATTATGGACCTAGGCACCGTAGCTCAAGTTAAAACAACCTACAGTTTAATGAGAAAATTCAATATAATGTAGGAAAAAGGTCCGTTCAGCTATTAAGTTTAATAACCTATTGGTATAAATTAATTGTTGCTCGATTGCTATCGTTTAAATTAACTTTTACATTTCTTCGGTTTTTATGGGAAGTAATTGGAGGAGTGTTGCGTTAATTAGGTCGGTTTTGTTCTTCTTTGTCGTGTGATTAACCTGCAGGCTTATTACGTATCTTGTAGATGCCTAGGAATAGCAAATTTTGCACAATAATTGCTTTTCAATCGCAAATCGGTATTATGTATCAGCAATCTGCAATCAGCAGCTGCCTCTATGGAACAGTTAACTAAAATGTGCGTTTTCTTAAAGTGATCGTACGGCCTAAATGGGTACGGCACACCCTATATTTGTGCTGTGGGCGCACCTCGATTAGGTTAGATCCAAAGATTGCTCCTTTACTTCTTTTAGCGCTAGTGTCGTAGCGATAAGTGCATATTAGCAAACAGCAAGCGATTAGCGAATGATTTTTTTTTAGATAATACCTATTTTTATAACGTTAAGCGATTGATCGCGCGATGACTGCGCGATAATTGCTGATTGCAATTTTTTACGTAGTAAGCCTGCTGGTGTCAGAGTTTTTATGCCGCCCATGGTCGGACTTGGCTTCACATGCCGTCGAGAAATATCTCTCTGGCATGCCAGTTTCTTTAAGCAACGCCGGGTTTTTTAAGCAAGTGATAATATACACATGAATCCGAAAAGTCAGACGTGCGTGCATTAGGTTTGAACTCGAGACCTATGACTTGGCAGTCTGATGGTCACACCATTACGCTATCATTTCTGTTAAGTCGGTTATATTATATAAAGTTTTTTTTTTTTAACAAAATTATTTATTTATTTTTAAAGGTTTATCAAGAGCTTCTTTAAACAATATATCATATTATAAGTTTACGTAACATTTTTTATTTTAAATCTTTATTCATTTTAAAGGATTTTTGTACACATATGCGACGAAGTCAATCCCATCGTGCTTCAACAAATAAGTACTTACTCCTAAAATAAATAAACTAATATTAGACACACAAAACTTAACTTAATCTAATTTAATTTATTATCTAATAAAAAGTACATAATATTTTTGCTACTTCAGAAGTAGGCTTAGCTAAAATACCATGGAACATTTCAATATCCATTATTACCGATGATTTCAAAGAATTAAAAACTTTAGACTTACACAGTCACCAATTACTGGTTAACCAGCGTTCTCAAAAAACCTAGTGGCATGTAATAATTGACAAATTGAAGTACACAGAATGCGTCCTTGACACCGTCAGTTTTGTATTAACGAATATGTGTTTTTTGATCCTTATTACTATTAGAAATTGTCCAACTAATAGGTGTCAGGAACACGTTTTCTCGACGCCCCGACTGTAGTTGCAGTTTAGCCTTGCCAAGATGCCTATCCATTAGCTAAGCTTGGTTGATTACAGCAATACCTATTAGGTTTACGCGCTAAGGCCAAAATCTAGTATTTTAAAGGTGTATCTGCGCCACATGCCACTTTAAATTAACATCTGTACTGCTTTAAAGTCAGATAAATTATTTTTTATCAAATAACTATAACTTTAGTACTTAAATTACCTTACCTATATTCAATTCACAACACACATATTCAAGTCACTGTTTGACAGTTGTATGAAAATGATGTGTGTCAATTTGATACACAATTAGTATATTCAGCGCATCTGAGGATTGTGAAGTGCCGATACGCGGCGCGATTTTTGGAGGCAATTACCTACATTTCATACAATTATTTACATAAATATTGTTTCGGGCGATAACGTTTTCATCCCCCTAAACCTTTACAATATGAGACAATTTTGGTGTCATTACATTCAGTACACATTAATCTGGGTTTGTAGGTTTTTCGTTTTTAGTATTTCAATTCAATTTAATTAAAAAAAATAAAAATGCTTGAGGATGTTTTTGTCAAAAATGAGATGCTAATAACTTATATCGTATGCAATATTTCTTTATAATAAAAACGTACGGACTTAGTTTTTCATTATACCTACAACATTTCCAAAATTTATGAAAATCAGACTATATTTACGGGGAGAAAAACGTTATCTCTTTTTGTATGAAAATTTACAGCTTCACAATCCTCCTCACAAGAGAAGGACCGCCCAAGTGCGTGTCGGACTACGCACAATGAAGTGTTGGGTAGTTGGTATGAAAATCCCAAGAACAAACTTAATATTGTAGTTGAAAAACACGTTCCCATACATCGATATACGCCACGGCCAATTCTCCAACTGCAAATGTAAGTTACCCTTTGCTGTAAGTAAAAGAATTGTGTGATAAAACAACAAATTAACTATTTTCGGATTTTTTCCTTTACAGACCTTCTAGCTTCTTGCCAAATTTAATGATTCTAGGTCAATAGGAAGTTTCCTATAGGTTTTAATTTACTTTCGAGTATCAAAATATGTCGTATAAATGGCCGTATTTGTTTATTGCGTTGACTTAGAAGCTTGATTATTTTAGAGGTCCAAACGGACCGTAGACCGTTGACGTATTTGACATAACAACTCGATACCTCCACGCGTTCCTGAGAAAAAGGGTCTTGACAGACTGACTGATAGGCGGACAACGAAGTGATCCTATAGGGGTTCCGTTTTTTTCCTTTTGAGGTTACGGAACCTTAAAAAGAGGCCGTTTCTAGCGCACGCGTCTTGAGGGCTCAAAACCATCCTAATTCGGATGTTTTGTCTTTAGTCCGCACGTCAAAAAGGGCGACAAGCTAAACGCTGCCGCTGCGTAGTCACGTGTTACGACCAGATTTTAAACGTCGATTACTATGAACGTAACATATCTTGTGCATAATATCATTGGCTACACAAATCAACCAAATCTCCACCATCGCCCTACATTTCACCAATAATGCGTCTCCTATAACAATTTTTGGTTACTTCGCCAGAAAGTAACTCCATAGAGACATTACTCTGCTCCCGAATCGTAAAGTAAGTTACCCTTTGCTCTGGGATTGCTATATTCAATCTTGGGACCATGCTATCAGGTTTTATCTAAAGCGAGGGAGCGATCAAAACAAATGTTATATGAAATATTGCTATCGAGTCTAGGGGAATTGTCTTTAGTGAAAGAATTCGCTGTGTGCTTAGAACGCTGAAAAATTCTGTAGGTATTAACAATAATCAATAAATCACAATAAAATATTCGCAAATAATTTTGTTACCTTTATTTAAATGTGCGAATATTTTATTGTGATTTTATATGGTTCTATTGCTCCTATGCAGTCGGATGAAATGTATTATTTTATTATTTAATCTAATCGTATTTAGTAACAGTTTTATTATTGTATCAAATTTTTATTGCTAATATTGTAATGATTTCAATTTTTTATTGAAAACTATTCAATAACATTTTTAAATCATTACAATATTAGCAATAAAAATTTGATACAATAATAAAACTGTTACTAAATACGATTAGATTAAATTTTCACCTTTATATTAGAATGTTGTGCATGTCTAAATTGATGATTTACACATTATTGAAGACTATAAAAATAAATAAATAATTTTAGCCTTAAATTGGCCCTCTGCAGGACACTGCAAACTACGTTGGACGTGGCTGGCCTGAGTTCGATGATCGAATGAAAAATCGAGTAAAGGTTATTCGATTTTTCTATAAGAAAATTCTCAGTATAATAGCCCAAGTCTATGACAATTAAGGCCAGCTTACAATATTACATGGGACTTATTGCTACAAGTACGTCACTACCTAACTGCCCACCCTTCTTGAAATATAAGCGTGGTGTTAATTTATAAAGTAATCACACTAATATTATAAAGGCGAAAGTTTGTTACTCTTTCACGCACAAACTACTGAACAGATTTTGATGAAAGGCACACAGATAGTTTATAACCTGGATTAACACGTATGATACTTTTTGTCCCTATATTTCTATGGGTTCGAGACTTACGCGGGCGAAACAGCGGGGAGCTGCTAGTATTGTGTAAATAGACCGAGTTTGGGCTAAACATAATATTTAGTTTTCTAGTTCTACACGCCTTCTATTACATGGGACTTAAACATAATTGGCGAGATGTGGATGTACTATAGGTACATGTCTGCCTTACCCTACGGGGATTGCAGGCGTGATGTTATGTTATGAGATCTACACCGCGCCTAGGATGGACAGGGCGTCGTTTATCCTTGAGGGGGACAAAATTGGACCAACTTGTTATTTATTTCTCTTTATTCTGAAAAGCCGTCTTGGCAGCCCACGTATGACCGACATCTTCTTTTATAAGTTTACAACTAAAATAAATTATATTTATTTCGCTGCTGACTTTTATTGTTGAACAAATCATTTTACGAAATGGCGCGGTTTAAATAAATTGTTTTAAATCTTTTATTGTATTAAATGTTGACATGAAAAGTAGTCGATTATTGTATTAAAAACAAAACAAAAAGGTTGTTCCCAATACTTTGTTTCTTTAATTCCATTATTATGGAAGTAGAAATTGCTCGAATTGCTGGGAGGGGACGCCCTAGAAGGATGTATACCTTTTTGATGATGTTCTTCAGAAAGGTCAGGTGCGTAGTTTTCACAACCGGTCTGCATGTATGACCAGTAGCTGCAAAAGTTCAAATGGGGTCCCTAGACGGTCAAAATTGCTTGACAAGCACGAAAAAAATCAGTGCTTGTCAAGCAATTTTGACCGTCTAGGGACCCCATTAGGACTTTTTGAATCGTAAAGCGAACGCTATGTCCAGACGTATGAACGTAAGCGAAACAAAAGGAGTACGTAGGTAAGGATCGTAGCAGGAGACGTTCTGCCTACGCCTATGGAAAGAAGGTACTTTTTTTTTGTTTATGTAAGTTTATGTAATGTGAATATATGGGTAGAAATTGCTATTATTGCCTGTTATTTTATAAGTGAAGGATTTTTTTCGTTCGAAAATCAAAAATTTTGAAATCAAAATGTTCTTTTCTAGTTGATGCGAAGAGTGTACCTACACTCCTGTGCTCTACAATAATACCACATAATATACCTACCTAAGAAATAATTATAAAAATATTTGAGAAATCTATAGAAGTAAATCTTCTATACGTTTATAAAGTCCTCCCAGTTCTCTTAGTTGATTTATTTTAGTTTTCAATAGGTAGATAACTTTTATCTGAAGAATAAATATGACAGTTTGATATATTTTCTAAACAAAAGCTGTCAAACCGCCATATTTATACCTTAGATAAAAATTATCTGACTATTGAACAATCAGCCCTTAGTCAAACATTAATTTATTCGAAAGATTGAATTTATTTATTCGACTTGTGAATTTTATTTATAAACGGGATTATTCTGCAATGGAAACTAAGTGTGTATCAAATAATCCGATTAACTTATCGATATAGGATCAACTATTAAAATTACTATGAACGGCCAGAGATTAAATCGGAACCCAATTTGAAGGTTTTATTTATATTTGGTTCACGCATTCATGTGTGTTATTCAAACTTGATTAAGTACTTACGTAGTTTTGTGTAGGTATGGGAATTGGTTTTGCGTAATTGGTAGGTAGATAGATATCATCCATAAATATTTTTTGCACATTTTGAGGAGATATTGTTCTTCTCTTAGCGTGTAATGACAATATATGTAAATGGTCTCGGCCCAGCAGTGCTATTCTGTATAAATCTCACGGTAAGCACTTAAGTGAGGTGAGCGTGGAGTGAGCTGTCAATAATGTCAATCCCGAGCATCAAGTGGAATGACAGCTCACTTCAAACTCACTTCACTTAAGTTTTCACGGTGAGATTTGTACAGAATAGACCGGCTGAATTCGGGTACGTGTTTGGCACTCACTAGCGTCCAGCAGTTCCTGGAACGTGCAGCTGACAGAACACGTGGTAGATGATATTAAGTGTCCCATCGTTTGCACCACATTTACACTCCAAGCCGGAGTCGTCTATGAATGAACAGGTTTTCCTTGCTTCGCCAACCTGGGTCCGGAGACTGTTTAAAGAATTCCAGGTTACCCAAGGCAACTCAAGGCAAGAAATTGTATTGTAATTAAAAAACGCAATCAGTAGCAACACTTTATTTTCTACTACCTTCTGCCCGAGACTTCATCCGCGTATAATTATTTGTTTAAACATAAAATATATCCTATGACACTCGGCAATCCTGTAACTTCCCATTAGTGAAAGAATTTTCGGAATCGGATCAGTAGTTCTGAAGTAAAATTTGTGAGTTTGTATTTCGGGGTTACCCCCTACATACAAACTCACAAATTTTACCTTTCTTTATTATTAGTAAGGGGCATTCATTAATCACGTGAGGTGTTTAGGAGGGGGAGGGGGTCTAGCCGAATCTCGCCCAATCTCACGTGAGGAGAGGGGGGTCTCGGCAAATATTACGTAATTTACTTTGTCGCAAGTAACAGTGTAAAATTGCGAGAAAACTGGACCATAATGTATTATAAAAAAAATAATAATAATTAAGCAAATTATGTTTATTTAAATAAATCCAACGCAATAAAGCACAGTTAAGTTATCTATAATTAAACTAAAAATATGCATTTTGAAAAATCTCACGTGAGATTAAAGGGGGAGGGAGGGGGTCAAGCCAAAAAATCTCACAACATTTCACGAAGGGAGAGAGGGGTCGAAAAATCACCAAACTCGCCTCCTGTAATTAATTAATAATAATAAAGAGCTACAGATTACGCATTTTCCACAAAAAATCATGTAATAAAAAAAGAAAAGAAAGAAAGAAAATACATTTATTTGCGGCAAACATGACGCAAAGAAAAAACACAAACATGAAAAGAACAAGTTGGGGGAAAATATGCGTCTCACGAAAAACGGCCATCGCTCAGCATAATGCTGTGACCCTATGCGAGACAGAATCCCGGCGCGGCAGCGCTGGTTTTCAGCGACAGCTTGCGTTGATGTGATGACGTCAACCGGTGCAGTAAAAATAACATAAAAAGAAATAAAATTATTATTTTAGGATCGGCTTTCCCAACTATGTTGGGGTCGGCTTCCAGTCTAAAAAGATGCAGCTGATTATCAGCATTTTAGATGTCATGCCTATCTGATCTCCACAATCCAGTTACTGGGTAATACCCCTCTTAGTAAGATTGGGTGTCAGGCTTTCAGGCTTCTGACGACCCGTAATGACTGTCAACGATCCACGAATGACAGCCGGGACTGGGGGCTAAACGTACTTTCCGAGGTATGAAGAGTATATGTCACCCATCCACGGACCAACAAACAAAGCACAAGCGTACAAGCGTAGCTTAACCTGATCGATCGATCCGTGCGGCTGTTATTACGTATCTGCAAGCCCATTTAAATGTTTTTATAAATATAATATGTAAAATGGCAACATTCCGTTCCGTCGGCAACAACTCATGCGCCGCCGACATAATGCAATCTGTGCCCGCAGCATGTAAACTTTCAATAACAAGATTTATGCATTTTTACGAGAATTGATAGCAACGCTGTACCCAAAATAATAAAATTCCTAAAACAAACAAAAGGTGGCGCCACCCGGATCATATTATGCAGACACCACGGTCTCTAGTAAAACTATCTCGCGGAACAGAATTTGCCTTTCAAGCCGGCAAGATTTTTCCGCAAGGCATGACATTATTTCATACAAGTTACTGCTCCTGGTCCTCTACAAACAAGCCAACGTGCCCCAACGAAGGGTATTTCCTTGCAGTTTCGTAGCTATATTTTATCAGCATTATCTTTTAAAAGCTGGGAGAAAAAAGTGCTGTGAATCGCCCGGTTGTCCGTTGCGATATAAAATAGTGCAGCGCTCTCGCACTCGATTTATGTGGAAGGTCTGGGATCTATTTTTACATTCTTTTTCTCGCGAAAAAATTGTTTATTATGACGTGAAGCTTCCCATTCGGATTGGTATGTTCGTTCGTATGGAGCTGTGATAACGCTTTAACTCTTTTAGCGGGGTTAACGGACGATCTTTGGATTGTTGCCTAATGTTCTCTTGATGAGCGGCTTTTGTTTTTTTTGCAGTTATTGACGTAGAGAAGAATGTTTCAAATGTTATACTAATAGTGAAACACCAAACCATAACTAACGTTTAACTTATCAGACAGCTGTGCAGCTGGGGAGTTTGTTCCCAGATTAAACCCTAGAAAATGGTGAAAAGCGGCGTTATGGGGGACTTTCTCATGAATTTTGATGTTCAAAAGTGCTGATTCTCAGACTTGTTTGAATAAATTACCTTTTAATTGTTTCTAAAGAAGCTGCAGATTTGAAGTACTAAGTTCTCAATATGACTGTACCTACCTACTTATAGATTTTTCTTTGGGAATTTAATATTTGAGATATCATTTAAATTGTTCTGCTATGAAAGATGGAAAATAAACCTTTAAAATACTTGATGAGCGCCTAGAATATAGTTTAAATTCTGAAGTTAAGCTGAAAGTTATAAAAAAATAAAACATCAGTAGGTACTTAAACTTAATAAACTAACTAAGTAACTCATAAACTTAGTAAACTTTTCCCTCAATTGACTTAAACACATGACAATACTGCCTCCATTTTCCGCCAGCTCTATCAAAGAATAAAATCAAGTAATACTAAACAAGTAATAGCATCGCAAATGTCCGATACAGTAGTTCCAGCTGATCCGGGAGATCTGTAAGATCCGGATAGCCGGATAGCCAGTCAAGGGGTTGTCTTTTAATTATGTGAGATTTGAACAGGGAAAAAAATACGATTAATCACGATTATGGGATAATGTGACAATCACTTGTATTTCTTCATGCGCCGAAAAAATGTAATTTAATGTGTGACGTGTAAAAACTCTTTAATCTTCTTAATAATAAAAAAAAATACATGTGATCAAATCAATCAATCAAAAGTCATTTATTCAAACTAGGCTGAGAATCAGCACTTTTTGAACGTCAAAATTACATAAGACAGTCCCCCAAAAACGCCCGCCCTTCACCACTTCCTAGTGCTTTAGCTGGGGAGAAGAAGTGGCGCAACAAACTCCCCAGCAGCACAGCTGTCTGTTCAGTTAAAAAAATGATTCTATATAATACTGCGCATAATAATTTAGGTACATTACGCAACACAAAACATTAAATTAAATTATTTGCTATAAGTAAGCTAGCACACGCCAATATACCAAAAAAAAAAAAAAAAACGAAAACAATACTCAAGCAGAAACAAAATACAAAACTAAAAACGTAAGCAGAACTTTATACCTAAATAAAGGCCTCCAGTAATAAAGGGCGCGCCCACTTACATATAGCCGTACATGTAGTCGTAACTCACAAGTCACAGATAGGGATAAACTAGGACCATCGAAGTAAAATCAACAACGAGTTAAATTACTAATAACAAAACAAAACCAAGGTCAGCAAGACGACCTGTCACCACAAGCAGCACCCGTTCACGAGTATAACGCAAAGATCAGCCATTACCCCCCTCGCCATATTTGAGGGAAGGAGACAACCCGACCCCCGACGCTACCGCAAGCAGTGACATCTAAGGGAGCATGACGAACTTGCTGCCGGTTGCTCGAGCAAGAAAAACTATGATCAATTGTCGAGGTCACTAGCTAACCACATATTGCAATACCACTCATAAAAAATAAATAAACATTGAAATGAGTAGATTATGTCAATAATAAATTAAAATAAAATTAAAATAAATTGACCTTGAGAGTCAAAGAAAATAAATAATTATATGAACTCATATAACCTGTCAGTAGCTATGCTAATTCTGGAGAAAGAACATAAACATTGTCTTAAGCTAAACACAGCGACCAACTATTCTTATCGTTTAAGTAATCGTTGATAGAATAGTATGCCTTTGAACAAAGGTTAGATTTTACTTTAGCTTTGAACGCATTAAAGGGCAAATCTAGCAAAGAAGAGGGTAGCTTGTTATAAAAAGTTATACCAAGCCCAACAAATGAGTTATGAACCTTATGAAGCCGGTGAAATGGAGCACGTAATTTGGCCTTATTTCTGGTGTTAACATTGTGAATATCACTGTTTTTAGTGTATAAATGTATATTTTGTCTAATATATAAGATGTTGGCGAAGATGAATTGTGATGCCACCGTGAGAATACCAATCTGTTTAAAAAAATCTCTCAAAGAAACTCTGGCACCGAGCTGGTAAATTGCTCGAACAGCTCGTTTCTGAAGAACAAATATATTTTGAATGTCAGCGGCTTTGCCCCAGAGCAGAATTGATGCTGGGAGGGGGAGAGGAGGAAGCCTAAAAGCTCACGACGGGGGTATATCACCAAGGGGGTATATCCGCTCGGCCACGACCTTGCTGCTAGGGGCGGCGAGCGGTAAGAACAAGTGTACATACTAAAATGTATGAAGCATATACATTTTATACGTCACGTGATTAAAGGGTGGCCCCCAAGCAGTAACGATGTGAGAACGAGGTTGATATTACGTCTGAATGTTACTGCAGTCGACGCATCCGATTGTGCGGACTCTGGATTTGTTATACAACCAAGGAATAAGGTTTAATGGTTGTATAAAATTGAGTGCTGTATGGATATTTTAGATAAAAATTGTTCCATGTTTCTTATCTGGCGAAATGTGCGTGTATCTCTAGGTACACCTTTGCCTAACCTTTCCGGGATTTCAGGCGTGATGTTATGTTCATGTTTTCCTAAAACTTGTAAGTAATTGACTTCTATATCCAAGAGCAAACCCATCTCAAAAAAAAAAAAATACGTTGGAAAAAAATTGTATAAATTTGGTGACTGGTAATTAGTGACCGATACTTAGACACATGATTGTACTCATGATAACAAACAACTTTTACTATGGAACCAAACCCGTAATCGGAAAAAAAAATTCAGCTGCTCCCTACATATTTTGACGAGTTATACGAGTATGAACATAAATGTAGGGATTTTGTTTTTCGCGATTTCAGGTTTGGTCCCATAGTAAACGTTCTTTGTTATCATCGTTCACTAATTACCAGTCACCCTATATACTTTTAGAAAAAAGTGGTCATTATGGTTTAGTTGTAAATTGTTTTAACTTTGGTTTATAGAAGTTTAATACAAAAGCCACTAGTGTACCGACTATTGGCTTCGCATTAGTAAATGCAATAGGAATTCAGAGTAAAACCACACACTCAGGAAGTTGTAAACAACTTTGTAGATCATACATTATTATGTAAACAAGTTATTATTAAAAGTTAGTCATAATACTCATAGTCAGAACATACCTAGGTACTGACTGCTCTTTTAGTTTCGAATGTATTTGCAAACACTATTTGAAAACGCAAAGAAAATACTACTTCTTAAAAATCCAGAAGTTGTATACATACGTAGAAAAAGTCAAGGAAAATAATTTTATTATTAAGCGATTTGACTACCAGCTAAAATTGACCATATAATAAAATCACAAATTAATGTCACTTGCATGAAATGGCTATAACACGGCAAACTAACTTAGGGGTGTCAATTTGCCTAAGAATTAATTTTACTGGTTGTAGAATAATCATCAAAATACAGTACAACTATTTTCCTCGGCAATCATCGCATTTCACGTGTGTATAATAAATTTAAGTCAGAACTAAGTACTTTATTCTTGTTCAAATCAAAACAAAACAACAATAAAGTACTTACTTCTGAATTCATTTACACCATAAATCTTATAATTGATGGACATGGAAATTAGCATTCGTTTGTATTCAGAAATGCGATGATTGATAAATGATAAATATTTTATTTCTGTAAGTAGGTTTATACAAATACTTTTACACAATCATGACTTTATAAACTAGATGAAGTCGGCGTTTCCTATCTGACTACTCTGAGAAGAAAGGCCGAAACAAACTCAGAGGTCACAGTCTCTTAAAGTCCAGACATATTCTTGGTCAGTTCATGTGAAGACCATGTAGATTGGTGTCTGAAATGATGATTGCCGAGGGACATTAGGAAAATAGTTTTACTGTACCTAAAAATCAAACATAACTGGGAGGTTCTATCGTTTATCTTCGGAAAAACCGAACTTTGCCGAATTAAAAGTGACCGGTCCAATAAGGGAGTAACGGAATTAGTACGTCAATCTATAATAATTTAGGTGGGAATATAAATCATTCACATTTCATTCGGCATATTTCGGTTTTTCGTACTGTATATTATGGTTGAAGATTAACAGACTATCTTAAAAAGAAAAAACTCTCAAATTAACTATAGTAACTAACTGAAAAACAATACCCTTAATCCCTATTTCTTAATTCCAAACCCGAAGCTTATTTTATGAAACTTCACCTCTTTAGCTATCTACCTTTGTAATGGTTCGCCGGAATTAATTAAACGTTCAGATTAGAACATAATACAGATAAAATAACTATGAAATACGGTCCGGGCCTTTTGAAAATACTGACGATCCGTACAAAAGTTATTTAGGATCGTTAAAAAGTTAATTCTGAAGTAAGCCTTGAGATTGTTGTAGTACGAAATTGGAGATTATGGCGTCAGAATTGAGTGCGTTTTCATAGAGTAAACGCTTCTATTGGTTTAGTCGTAAATGGTAGGTTTATTTACTGAATTTTTAGTGATGTCTATGAAATTGGTTGAAAGTGAAGTACAGTCGATTTATTCTGTATAAATCTTACCGTGAAAACATACCTAAGTCCTACAACTAGGTACTTCTAGATTTTTACAGTATTTTTTACAGATTTTTGGCTCACTTCAATGAGCTTAAAGTGGGCGGTTAATAGTGTCAATCCGGTGGAATGACAGCTCACTTCACCTTACTGACCGTTCACTATAACTTGTCCCTTGCCGTGATGTTGGCGCCATTGCTTGTCAAGCTGTTGTTGTCAGGCAGTAGTGCCAACATCAACATGACGGCAACGGACAAGTTATAGTGAACGGTCTATAGTTTTCCTAGTGAGATTTTTACAGAATACATCGGCTGCAGTATTTGATAACGATGATGTACTTGCTTACTGTATACAGGTTGTACCAAAATATATGAAAACTACAATGTTTAAGTAAATTATAAGAAGGAGTGTCGTATTGGAGTGTATCGTTAGGGTTCTATGTTCTATGTTATTGGGTTTGGTTTCCGCACTTAATCCTTCAAGTGGACCATTGTGCGTGAGCCATAGCGGCCGTCGGGGTTTATTCCAACCAGCCCACCTCCCTCCAGAAGTTGGTCACGGCTTCTGGTCTGTTCAGAACATCTGTTAAAGATTTGGGTGTCCCGAGGGTTTCTGTTCTAATCTGGGCAATGCCTGTGCACTCGAAGAGCACATGCGGAACGGTCTCCTCAGCCTCCATGCAAGCTCTGCACAGAGGGCTGTCCGTTATGCCCATTGTGTAAAAGTGTTTGTTCAGCGAGCAGTGTCCTGTGATGGTCCCCGTCATCAGGCGCAGGCCGTTCCTATCCAGGCGTAAGAGTCGCCTGGTCAGTTTGCCATCCAGGCTTGGCATAGCCTCCCTGGACTGCCTGCACCCTGGTGCCGAGGACCACCACTCCTCTGCTTTTGTTTGGGTGATCTCTTGCAGCCATCTGCGTAATTGGTTGAAGGGGATGGGTATGATTGGTTCGGGCCCATAGACTGACGCACTGGATGCCCTCCTAGCAAGTTCGTCCGCTGCGTCGTTACCCAAAGACCCACTGTGTCCTTTTATCCATTGCAGTGTCACTGTGTTGCGGTTAGGTACCGTTGCTCGTTCTAACGCATTGTGACATTCTAGTATTAATCTTGAAGTAATATATTTTTTTTCTAAGGTTTGGAGTACTGAGGCACTGTCGGAGAGTATACGTATACGGGTGTCCGTAACTCTCCTGGCCTCTATGGCATACGCCGCTTGAATAATGCCCACACATTCTGCCTGGTAGACAGTGTTGAACATTCCCAGCGGGCTGGATATGTTTATGTTGAGGTCGTGCGAGAAAACTCCGGCACCGGTTCCGGAGTCGGTCTTTGACCCGTCAGTGTAAACCCTCAGCTCGTTCGGGCCCGAGTGGTCACGCTGTTCTTCCGTGAGTATTATGTTGTAATGTTTTTTAAAATAATGCTGTTTCGGGGCTCTGTCGCAGGCTGATGCCATCATTGGCCGTTTTTTGATCGCATCCTCCCTAATGCGTATGTGTTTAACCCTGGAGTCTTTGCTCAGGGTTCCGGTTATATTGAGCCTAAAGGCGGCCAAGGCTGCCTCCTCCCTCACAATGAGATGTAGTGGAGGCAGTCCAAGCATTGCTTGTAGTGCGGCCGTAGGTGCGGTTGATTGCCACACAGGCTAATCGCTGTAGTTTTTCGAGATCTTTCCGGGTTGTGCTCAGGTCTGTCCTGGGCCACCAGACTAGTGAGCCATAAGTAATGATCGGTCTGATAACTGCGGTGTATAGCCAGTAAGTGACCTTGGGGTTAATCCCCCAGTTCCTGCCAAGCAGTCTCTTACACTGCCACAGGGCTATGCTGGCTTTTGTGGTGATGTAATTAGTATGTCTAGCCCAGTTCAACTGTTTGTCCAAAAAGATGCCCAGGTATTTGGTTTCAGTCGATAGGCTTAGGGTAGTTCCAAAGAATCGTGGTAGTTGTAGTGTTGTCAGCTTCCTCTTTTTTGTAAAAAGAATCAGCTCGGTTTTGGTAGGGTTCACTGATAGTGTATGTTTATTGCACCAGTCCTCTACTATCTTCAAGGCCTGACGCATGAGATTACATAGAGTGTTTTCGTGGGTGCCGTTTATTATTATGGCTATGTCATCAGCGTAGCCAACAGTGAAATATCCTTTATCATTGAGTGTCTTAATAAGGCTGTCTACGACCAGGTTCCATAGCATCGGAGAAAGGACGCCCCCTTGCGGGCAGCCCTTTGCTACAATGGCCCTTGTAGTGTCGTTCACTGTCACTTGTACAGCTCTCAGTTTGAGCATGTTTGTGATCCAGCCACTCAGGGTTGAGTCTATGCCGTGTCTATCTAGTGCCATGCCAATACTGTTGAACATGGTCTTGTCGAAGGCACCCTCAATGTCAATGAAGGCGGCCAGTGCTGAGCATTTGTGGTCCACTGCGCACTCAATCTTGGAAACCACAGTGTGTATATCGTTAGGGTAAAAAAAAAAAAAAAAAAAGGAGTTATGTTATGTTATGTTATGTCAAATAGGCACAAAAAAGGCAATTTAGGACGGCAAAATTTACAACAAATAAAAAATAGATTTGAATCTAGTCGCCCCTTCCAAAACGTAGTTTCGTATGGAGAAGAATGGGCAAGAAACTCCTTTTAAAACTCTTTTTAAAACTGTTTTGTGTACATTATTTACATAATTATTGCACATAAAATAAGATGCGGCAAATAAAGAGAAATAGCATCTAAAATAAAAAAAATGCAACACCATTTTTTCAGAAATCCTAGAGTATTAATATTTTAATCGAACTCCTCGACCAATTTTCTCAATTTTCCATTGTTTCTGATTTACTCATGTATATATCGGTTAACTCATCCATCAATTATTCCTCAAACTCAAACATTAAAAACAGTTACGTAATAGAAATTCGCGCACGTATACGTAATTATGGGCTATTGTTGGCTATTATAGACTAGCCAAGACTTACATTAGACTGTTTGTTAGTTTAAATTCGATTTGATTACCATTACCATCATCGATCGAAGTAAATCAAACACCTACTTTAAAAATTAAAACTTAAACTAAATCTATTTATTTTAATTAGACCAATTGCAGGCACTTTTGTCAAGGAGTCAATCAGCAGTGCTATTCTGTACAAATCTCACCGTGAAAACTTGGGTGAGGTGAGCGTGGAGTGAGCTGTCAATAGTGTCGATCCCTAGCATCAGGTGGAATGACAGCTCTCTTCAAGCTCATATTACCTACGTTTTCACGGTGAGATTTTTATAGAATAGACCCGCAGTAGCCAGAAAGTTGAAGCGAGAAGCACATTCCAAAACGTAGATCTCTATGGAGAAGAACTGACAAGAAAGTACAAGGACACTCTTAAGGGGGAAGCGTCAGGGTAGCCTGCGATATTCAAATTTTCTTACGTGTTTTACAATTTGCAAATCAGTATTAAGTTGTATGTTAAATAAAGTATAATTCGCGACCGTAACAAATATGTATTTACAGAATTATAATCATTAGAATCAGTAATACAACTCCTAAAGTAAGTATAATCCTCAAATGTCGATTTCATGAAATAGTTATTCATTAGAATTACCTGGTCTTAAAACTTGTATTGATCATTTTAATGATTATAATTATGTAAATACATACTTGTTACGGTCGCGAATTACATTTTGATCAACGTACAACCTAATAATGACTTGTAAATTGCAAAGAACATAAGAAAATTTGAATTTCACGGGATACCGTGACGCTTTCGCCTTAAGATTTAACGACTGTGAAATCAGCCTAAGAGCTAATATTCTCTGTTAATATAAACACAGTAAAATAGGATATAAAATATCTATTTTGTGTAATAGAAGTGTATCCTCCTTCCTACTCACTTCACATACAGATGTATTTCAGTTTGCAATAACATTGAAGATTCCGTGTTATGTATTATATATTGCCAAAAACTACATTAATTTTCTGAAATGGTCTGTCTGAGAAAGGCCAAAGTTTTCGAAAATATCGTTTACATTTTGGAACAAATAGTTTTGTCTAATTTATTCCACTAAATAAAATAAAATCCTTCGACATATTCAATGTATCGTACCAGCCTTATTATCAAGGGGTATCGTATTACCCAGTAACTGGGTTGTGAAGGTCAGATAGGCAAACGCTCCAAATAAAATATTGATATTCAGCTGCATCTGGTTAGACTGGAAGCTGTCCTCAACATAGTTGGGAAAAGGCTGGGCAGATTGATTGATATTGATATCAATGTAAACTCAGCAATTTATCGAAGGCAGATTTGTATGAACCGAATAAACAAGAAAAACATTTTTATATCAATTAGAAAAGTAATAATAGGTAGGTAACTGATTTTTTTTTAAATGTCATGCTAACCTATGTACTCTGTTATAAGAACTGTATTGACTACCTATGCTATACAAATAATAAATGATTATTGATTATTGATTATTATTGATTAAATATATTATAAAATTAATTTGAATTTAGAATTCTAAATAGAATGAAATCTTCACACTAGCCGGTATAAAAAATCGAAATTCAAATTAATTTTATAATATATTTAGCATGACATTTAAAAAAAATCAGTTGTTGTAACTGGCAAAAGTGCATCGACAATATTTCTTTTAAAAAAATTGTTTGATTTTTTTCTATGTAATTGTCATAGTTAAAGACCTAATATATACGTCAAACGATATCAAACATATAAAACAATTCGTGTAATTATACTTAGCTATCAGGAGCGTAAAACTGGCTGAATATCTACTAAATATTTTACGACTAGCATAATTCCTATTAATGTTTGTTATCCTAGCGTATGCCAAATTTCGTAGTTACCTATTCGTTGCGAGTAGTTATTAGGTAGTAAACAAAAATGTATTTCTATACCGAATACTAGCTTCTGCCCGCGACTTCGTTCGCGTTGATGTTGTAAGATACACAATAATTATACTAAAGTAACAGTCATGTTTTTATAAAATTCCTACCTATCTATTTCTTCGTTTTCGCTTACCGTTCTTTCTGTTTTTTTTTTCTTTTTGCTCGGCTCCTAAGGGTGTTAGCGTGATGTTAATCTTCTTCAAGAATTGGGCTATCAAATGCAAAAAGATTTAATTTAAATCTGATGGGTTGTTCCAGAGATTAGCGCGTTAAACCAAAAAACAAACTCTTTAATTTGTTATTCTAAGCCTAATTTTATGATTTTTGACACAGCTTTTCCTATCTAAGCGATCGCTTTAAAGATCATTCTCCTGCCCTTGTCCCAATTTATTTGGGGTCGGCGCAACATATCTTTTTCTTCCATACTTCTCTATAGTCGTCACCTCGGTAGTCACTCCTTTTCTAGCCATATCATCTTTCACACAGTCCATCCATCGTTTCTTTGGTCTTCCCCTACTCGTATAGCCATCCACCTTTATACTCAAAACTTTCCTCAGAACATTTTCCTCATTCCTCCGAATCACATGCCCATACCATGACAAGCGACTTCCACACAACTTTTCAGTCACCAGTGTCATTTTCGGACTTATTATCTTTTAAATAATTTCAATAATGTACCTAATCTGTAGGTAAATGAGGACAACGAATTTTTTGGTGCTTTCTTTTTTTAATCATTTAAATAGAATAAGTTTTTATTAGAGATACAGAATAAAATTAAAACATAAAAATCGAAACAGAGCATTGATTGTTTCAAAAAGTTCAATAAAAAAGATACTCAAAGCTGTTTAACAATTTTGATGTGTTTTAAATGTTCCTTTTAACGTAAAACTACGAAACCAATACTCCATTACTGTTCTATTTTATTGCTTCAGTATTGGAAAGAGTAGTTGGCTAAAAGAAATGCATAACCTTTGATACCTGTGGCCTGTTCCGGTTAAATACATATAAAGTGAATAGGGCTATTGCATGGATGTGCACTGACTTTATTTACATTGGTGTATTGGCTTGTGGCTAAGTAATAACAGGCGCGCGGGTTGAATCAAGTTAAGCTACATTTGCCGCGGTTGGTTCGTGGATAGGTCTTTACATACCAAGACACCTCCGTGCTTCGGAAACCACGTTAAGCAAAATTTACTATTGTAATAAATCTTGACTTTAGAATGCTTGAAAAAGTAAACAACTATAAAAAAAAACAATAAGATCGTCAAATATTGTACATACACATACATACAAAAATCACGCCTTCCCATGGCGGTAGGCAGAAAATAAAAAACGCTACTTACGTCGCTCCTTACATACTCCTGTTGCCTCGTTTATGTTCATAAACATCTGGTCATACACGCACGCTGATTGCGAGTACTTCTTTTCTAAAGAACATCACCAATAAAGTCACTATTATACTATTAGGGCGTCCCCTTCTAGCGTTTCCACTCACATCTGTCTTTCACCTTTTGTTAGTCGCCTTTGATTCATCCTCTCAATAAGACCAAACCATCTAAGCATACCCTTTTCAATTTGAAATTGATATTGCGTTAATGTAAAATAAATTAGCTTTGAGCCTTAGGATACATCTGGCAGCCCTACCACCACACACAATTCTACGCATTTCTTCTCAGGGAGCAGCCATCTAGTTTAAAATATTGACGTGTAAAAGTGTCTTAAAATATCTACTTACAGAAATAAATATGTCATTTCGTTTCATTACTATTCCATAACTGAATACCAATCAGGTGTTGGTTCTCCGAGCCAATTTCTACCAAACAAACTTTATTCACAGCCCATAAAATTGCTCAATAGTGGACATAATTGGACTTGGTTTGGAATTAACACTAAAGTTATATGCGAGAGATGTTAAGACAGACGGATATTCTCTACAAAATGGCATTTTATTTTTGGAAAATGTAAAACAAAACAGCAAAACGCATCTGTTTTGGTTTTAGGTTATGCATTTGCCCTATTTAGAGCGAAGTAAGTTTATTTTTGTTTAGGTATTTGTAAATAGTTTTTATTATTAGGCAAAGCCGTACTGATGCCATAAAGCGCTTATAGGATCGCTCGTGTGTCTGTCTGTCTGTCGGTCTGTCTGTCTGTCTGTCCGTTTGTCACAGCCAATTTGCTCCGAATCTAATGGACCGATTAAGTTGAAATTTGATACACGTATGTATTTCTGTGACCCAAACATGAACGTGTAATGTAAATAAATTAATTTTGAATATGGGGTCAATTTTGGGGGCAAATAAGAAAATTAAAAACAAGTTTTGCAAACTGTACCGTGCGACATATCAAATGAAAAGGCTTATTGTGGGGGTCTCAAATATAAATATATATATTTTATAATTTTACAGTAAATTATTTTAAAGTTATTTAAGAAAATCGACGAAAATTGACCATTCCCTTCATTACCTCCGGAAGTACGTAGCCTAAAATTAAAAAAAAAAAGAAAAAAGAAAATAGTTCAATACCTATAAATTACAGGAAAATTTTGGTCTTAAAACAACATGGTAAATCTCTCAATATTGTGCGTACAAACTTACATTTGCAGTTGGAATGTATGGGATTCATCGCAACTACGGAACCCTACATTGTGCGTAGTCCGACACGCACTTGGCCGGTTTTTGATCATAATTATTATTTTCAGTCACTTTAAAAAAAAAAAACTTTAGAAACGTGTCTGAAAGTGTTTTATAAAAGATTTCTAGTAACTATGACTAAAACACACTTTCTTTGTTTACAGAATGGCGTCAAAAGGAGAATCTGTGAAAACAGAAGTCAAAGTGAGTATAAGCCAAGTATTATTATTAATTTGCCTAATTTTAGGTACTTAATGTAATAAAGTAGTAATTAATTGACAATATAATTAAGACAAGACGCATTACACAAAGCGTCAAAGTTAGTATTTAACTACTTATACCTAAACTACCTTTTAGGTCAATCAATCAATCTGCCTAGCCTTTTCCTAACTATGTTGGGATCGGTTGGGATCTTCCTGTCTAACCGGATGCAGCTGAACACCAGTATTTTACATGGAGCGACTGCCTATCTGACCTCCACAACCAAGTTATTGGGTAATATGATACCCCTCGGTAAGACTGGTTGTCAGACTTTCGGGCTTCTGACGACCTGTAACGACTGTCAAAGATCCACGAATGACAGCCGGGACCAACGGCTTAACGTGCTTTTCCAGGCACGGTGGAGTCTCGGTATGAAAAGATGGTCACCCATACACAGACCAACCGCGGCAAGCGTAGCTTAACCTGATGGATCGACACGTGCGGCTGCTATTACTTAGCCACGAGCTCCTCCTAAACCTAAACTACGTTTTATGTATAAGTAGTTAAATACTAACTGCTGGTTTATTTTAGATATATGTTTATTCAGAATTAAAATGAAATGTACATGAATAAAATATAAATAGAATATCCTAACCTAACTAAACTATGTGAAAATATATATTAAAGTATTTCTTTTGCCGATTGTACTGAGATTTTTATTACCCCAAAGAAAAATGCTTTTATAAACCATGCAAATTAGGTACTTAAGAAGTAAATATACATTGAAAGTTTTCTACTTTGACTCGACCCATTAATTGACTTTTCCATCTTAGGAGGAAATTCAAGGAACGTAGTAGAAACTTCAACAATATAGATGGTGTAAAAATAAGGAAAAGAGTCTATTGTTTATGATTTTGTACTAGAAAATGTTGGGAGTTAATGGTGAGAAAACTAACTGGAATATTTTGAGGAAAGTCGTTTTGTGAAGCTATGGAAGTGGTAACAAAGTGTCTCGTACATATAATGTAAATAATAAATAGAGAGCTTAAACCTGGCCTACAGTTTATATAAATATTAACAACATTTAAAAAAGAAATACTGGTTGCTGATGAATGAAAATCATTTATTCATTTCCTGAATTGTAAATGACAATGATCATAAAATTATAGCAACTTAAAAAAGGTTTTTCAAAAAAAGAACATAACAATATTAAAAAAGGTTATTCGTTCTCTATCAAGTAAAGGCTCCCCCGCAGACAGGCATTGACGCGACTCGGCGACGACGATGCGACGCGATTCTGGTAGAAAACTATCCATTTTTTTTTAATAGAAATTGTTCTATAGTCACGTCACGCTGTCGCGTCGCGCCTGTCTCTGGGAGCCTTTATGCCTAATTACTAATTAATCTTCGAAGGAATATCTACAACACTCATTTCAGAGGTCTCAATTGAAGATTATATCATGTATGTTCCTGATTATATAACAAATACTAAGCAAGCGGTACTGGTAGCCAAATAATTCCTCCATCAAGGTACCTTACACTCATAAATTATTGAAGAAATATTCAGAAGCAGACGACAGGTGTACCGAGTTACGGGTTCAGGGCCCCTGGGGCACGGAAAAGTGCCAGATTATATATAAGTACGATAATGTATAATATATACTTACTCATAAATATTGAAAGCAAACAGAAACAGTTCGGCCGTTATCTGTGCAAAGAGTGGCTATTATTGAAATATGGATTCAGTGGAATTTGGAAGTATTTTTCGAAATTAGGTGTGAAAGCTTGTATCTGTTATTTTACAAAAAAGTTATACCTTATTAATAATATTATAGATAGATAGCGAATTTTGTGAGTTTGTGTATATGTCGAGGGTGATCTCCGGAATCACAGCTACTATTTGATACTTCCAGTAGTATGGCGATTGGATAGAATAAGAAATGAGTACGTAAGAGGAAGTCTGAAAGTGACACCGGTGACTGAAAAGTTGTGTGGAAATCGGTTGTCATGGTATGGGCATTTGAGGCGGAGGATTGAGGAACATGTCGTCAGGAAAGTGTTGAGTATGAACGTGGAGGGCTATATGAGTAAGGGAAGACCAAAAAAACGATGGATGGACTGTGTGAAAGATGATATGGCTAGAAAGGGACTGACTACCGAGATGGCGACTAATGGAGAAGTATGGAAGAAAACGACATGTTGCGCCGACCCCAAATAAATTGGGACAAGGGCAGGAGAATGATGATAAGTAATATATTTAGTGGAAATTATGTGCGAACATTTGTATCTGTCATTAAAAAAAACTGTAATGGTAATATTATAAAGACAGTGAATTTTGTGAGTTTGTGTTTAAGTGGAGGGTGATCTCCGGAACCACAACTACTATTTGAAAAATCTTTCGCCGTCAGAAAGGTACATTATCCAGATGGTCATTATGTAAATATATGTATACAAAAAGAAGTACTTAACACTTTCAAGGACACTGTAAGGCTATAGCCTTCATGACAATAAAACTTCTATTGTGTCTCGTTTATCGCGCTTGAACTGTTGATAATACTAATGAGATACTATCTTGAATTCATGAGAGAACTTTTTGTTAGGGTTACTTCTCAGAAATTGTGCACTAATGAATGTAAAATTTATGTACCATCTTGAATTCATGCAAACCTAGTACTTTTTGTTAGGGTTACTTCTCAGAAATTGTGCACTAATGATTGTGATATTTATGTACTATCTTGAATTCATGCAAGCCTATTCCTTTTTTTCGGTTACTGCTCAGAAATTGTGCACTAAGTTTCGTGAACAGAATACCGTCTTGTATGCATGCAACGTAACACCGAGACAAAAGTATCATATCGAGGGTTCACGGGCTTTTTGTATTAAGCGACATGTTTGGAACTTTACAGGAGAGCATTTCAAAGTTTCATTATTCGGAAAAAATAACATTGTAAAAAAGTATCAAGAGTTTTTACGAAAAAGTGGCTTATCGACGGTTAAGAATCAATAGTGTCTATCTCCGTTTTTTACGTTTTTCACTTTTTAATGCAGGTAGATATGATTATAACTCAATATCGGCCAGGATGACGCTTAATACAAATAGCCAGTGAACCCAAAAAATTCAATAGAAAAGTATTTTGAATATGGAACACTATATATTATTTAGCTACACCTGTTTTTTCTGCACTAATAAGGAATTTCTGACAACTACCAGAAATGCCGCTGAAGCTGGGATGTAAAAGGGGAGAGGATGTACTGGTTTCATAAGTGATATCTTGTTAGCAGTTTACCAACTGTGTATCTCAGTTACCTGTCACCCTGGATATGTGTAAATCCAGGTAACTATCTGTATGCCGAATTTCATCAAAATCCGTTCTAAAGATTTTGCGTGAAAGAGTAACAAACATACAAACACACTCACAAGCTTTCGCCTTTATAATATTAGTATAATAATAATTAAAATCATCAATACAACTCTCCGAGTTCATATAATCCTAATGGATGACTATTTTATGAAATATTGATTTTGAGGATTATATTATCTTATGGAGTTGTATTACTGATTCTAATTATGTAAATACGTATTTGTTACGATCGCGAATCATACTTTATTCAACATACTCGTACATCCAGACACTAAGCTGCAGATTACAAAAATAGTAAAAATATTTGAAGTTCGCAGGCTACCTTAGCGCTTCTCCCTTAAAATTTAAAATCATCTAATTAAAAAAAACTACAACGATACAATAATGATATTTTTGATATATCTTTATGGGCTGACTATACTTTCAGGCAGATATTAATAAAAAAAAAAACAAAACAAGTCAGTGGGTGTGTACGTAAATAGAAAAATTCTTAGATGTGTGTATATAAATAAATATATCACGAGCTACCGACAGGTTACTGGCTTATTAACAATGTACTGTCAAGATTCCAACTAATTTTACTAATTATTTTACTACTTGCGTATGTGAAACGTAAAATAACTAGTTATATAGCAATATATTGGTTGTTATGTAGGTACCTATATGTTTTTTCTTTCTACACTACAGCTGATTTATTAAACAGGGCCTTTTTTAATTAACTAGCGCAACTTCACAAACGTTTAGGCTCCTGTCCCACCACCCGCCAATTTTCTCGCTCAAGAAACGTACGAAAGATTGTAGGTTTAAGTACAAAAGTACATACAACGGGTACAAAAATACCCTTTAGCCTCCCGCAGACAGACGCGACGCGACGGCGCGACACGACTCCAGTAGAACAGTTTCTATGAAAACTTACTGGAAATTTTTCTACCAGAATCACGTCGCACCGTCACGTCGCGCCTGTCTGCGCCGCCGAATGAAGCCGAGGGTCACTTGTTCTTCCCGTTATTATGTTTTTTTTTTTGTACTGGTTACGGAGATATTAAAGGTCAAACTCACTTTTTTGATATTGTTTTTTTTAAATTTTTTTTTATGAAAATTAGTTTTAAATGAACACGTGTCGGTATCTAATGGCAACAAAAAAAGCAAAAAAAGATTTCTTAAAATCATAATTTTTGTTGTAAACCGCTGATGATGGGTTCACGACTTCGTGTCGAACGTAGTTAATAATTGCACCTTTCTACAGCACTTTACCGTCGCCTTGCACAAATTACAGCGTAACGCGACAGTACACGATCAGCGTTCATAGTCAGCTGTACTCATTCACACATTCATATAAATACGAGTATATTCAATAAACCATCATCTTTGGCTATCCGTGACTTAACATTCAAGCTAACACCCAAGGTGTGTGCGACCCATTCAGTAGCGCTTACACTAATTATGATTTAATATTGTTTTTATTTATAATATGCAGAGTTGATAAAAATCATGACTAATTAAAAAAAAATCAAAATAATCGGATTTTTTGATTTATTTACATATTGCAATATTTTTGTATTTGGAAGTCAATTAATAATAAAAAAACATCTCTTCGTTTATTTTAATTTAAAAAAAAAAGTCGTATAAGTCGATTTTCCGATTACGATCCTTTTCTGCCACAGGTCGTGTTTCTAAATGTTTTACGCTACTAAACCCATTAAGAGGTCCATGAAGCATGCATAGTTCATAGTTCATACAAACAAAATACCAAAATAATTTGTAAATCAATCATATTCTTAAGGTAGTGTGTATTTATTCCAATTGGATTACAGTATACCTAGGTTCCCAAACATATATTTTGAAAGGACACTGATTTGAAGACGAGATATGAGGAATTTAAAATTTCTATAGAAAACTTAATTTTCTCATATTTCCTGTTTAAATCAATGTTCTTATTGAATATATATTTGGGAACCTAGAAATTCTGTAATCCAATCGGAATAAATTCACACTACCTTTAGAATATGTTTGATTTAAAAATTATTTTGGTATTTCGTTTGTATGAACTACGCATGCTCCGGAGGCGTCTTAACTCCTTATTACAACTTTTTTTATTTTTTATATAGCATTGCACGTATGTATGTGTGCACCGTAATTTATGTCGGGGAAGTCCCTTGACAGTTTTTGGCTGATTTTGTTGCATTAAGGACGGAGTTCACCGACTTCAAAACAACTGTTTAGATTTTTAATCAGATCTTTCCTTAGGAAATTTGACATAAACCAACTGTTTAAATATCTAACCGGTGATTTGAATATAGGCGAACACAGACCTAAAAAAGGAATTTTAAATAAATCATCGATTTATTTTAAATCACTTGTATTTATTCGCGATTTAAATCACTCATTAAAATCAGCTCAACCCTGATAATATTAGTACTAAAATTAATTCTTAATTTATTGTAATTTAATTACAATAAAGTTACAATCTAACACTAAAATATATATGTTATGTACAAGTCAATATAAAGGAGAGAACTTATTGGGCATCAAAAAGTTCGTACGCATCGCTGTCGATGGGAAAAGTGCCCAAAACGCTGGCGGCGTTGCCACGTTGGACGGCAACGCTGATTCTTTGACCTATAAATTGGCCAGCCCTCGGGTCACGTAAAGACTCGCCCAACAGCTTAGCGATATCCCGAAATACTCTTTGAACACTCTGACACCACGGCCCTTGAATATTATTTTTTTGTTATCATTGCTAATATCTGCCGATGCCCATCACATCTATGATGTTTAGGCAAATAATTTTAAAAGACCTAAGTCTATATACAACACTTTATTATGTACTGATTTATTTTGGCAGAGAAGTAATTTGGTTGGTCATTAAATATTAAAAGCATACATAACATACGACCGACCTAATTAAAATAGATATTTTGTTATTAAACTTGTAATGTCAGGTCACGGGAACAATCTGCGACTGCGATAAAACAATGGTTAGACCTGCTGTCATGTATGGGTCAGAATGTTGGGCCACAAAAGGGATGAATGAAAGGCAAATGCATGCTGCTGACATGAGAATGCTAAGAGGGATGTGTGGTGTTACACGAATGGATAGAGTAAGAAATGAGTACATAAGAGGAAGTCTGAAAGTTGCACCGTGACAGAAAAGTTGTGCGGAAATCGGTCGTCATAGTATGGGCATGTGATGCGGAGGAATGAGGAAAGTGTCGTGAGGAAAGTTTTGTGTACGAATATCGATGGCTACAAGAGTAGGAGAAGACCAAAGAAACAATGGATGGACTGTGAGAAAGATGATATGGCTAGAAAGAGGGTGACAATCGAGATGATGACTAATAGAGTATTATGGAAAAAAGGGACATGATGCGCCGACCTCAAATAAATTGGGATAAGCGCAGGAGAATGTTGATGAAACTTGTAATGATTATTATACTATCAACGCTTATATAAACCGTGGATAAGGTGATTAATCAAAAGATTATAAAGTTTTAACTTTCTTCTCTGTTTCATCGAATTTTTATGACCGACGTATTTCTTTGCTTGCATCAAATACTTTGTAGAAGGCTGACACAGTTTTTATCCAGCACAATTTATTTAGGTCAATAAATTGTATGCATGAATTGTTTTATAGTGTTGGATTTAAGTCATTGTCATAATGAACCAATAAATCTGTTAGTTTCCAACGTTTGTCTAATATTTTTTACTTAAAATGTGTTTTATAACTTCTGCCCACATCTTCATCTGCGTGAAATGTCTTTGTTTTAACATAAAATATATCCTTGGCAATACTGTAGCTTCCCATTACTGAAAATAAAAAAATCGGAATTCGATCAGTAATTCCGAAGATTACCCCCCTTCATACAAACTCACAAATTTTACCTCTTTATAATATTAGTATCAGTGAACTAGATTCTCGTTCACTGATTAGTTTCTATAGATAAAACGTGAGCTTTTCTCAAAAGGAAACTAAAGTATGAATTGTAAAAATAATAGAATGCAAAGTCATCCTAAAGCACTTACTTACCAGAGCTGCGTACGTAATGTAAGATCATTATTTTTACACAACGCCTCTTGCATCGAATTCATTAACATGACAGTATAATCCATCTTGCGCACAACAAGCAACAACAAAAGAACGAACGAAGGCGTACAATGAAATTGTAAATACGCGACCTTGGATTAGCCAAAGTCACACAACATTGTTCTTCATTAGACCCTATGACTTCTCTGAGCCAACTTAACGGCACACCACTTAAAGCCAAGAACTTTATTCCCGACACGAAAGTGCCAGCTCAAGCCTTTGGATTTATAGCCCTTTTATTTGACAACACTTTAAAAGACACTCGATTTGACTTTGTTTACACAGACATACAGTCGTGCGTGTCGAAACAACAGATGCATCCAGCTATTAGTGCCAACCTCTGAGTTATAGCTAATCACTAAAAAGATTAAATTCTATGGGGTAAATTACAACATTATGAATTTAAGTTGCTATTTCGATGCACAATTACGAGTGCATGAAATCTTCAAGAAATGCATCGAAACGAAATATTGTAAATATCTTATTCATCTAATATTCTGAATATTTGTGAATAGCATTCGATTCAGTAGCAAATGTAAGCAATGTCGAACCAGAAAGTTTTGGTTTCGAGCCAACATTAATAGCGGGGTGATATTTGGATGAGCAACCACTGTCGGCTGTAAATCTCGGGGTAAAGCTGCATTTATATAAATATGTTACTTTCAACTTCAAAACTATGCTCGGCCTTTAAAAGGGACATGAGAAAATGTAACAACTTTACTGTAAAACAAATTCAACACCCGCCTTGAATCCATGTAAAGATCAAGTACATTGGAATACAGAAATAAGTATAAAATCATCTCTTTATTTTAAACTTTTCCAAAACGCGGAAAACAGAAATAGAAAAATAGGACAATGTCATATAATAGCGGTGTTCGCTAAGGTGGATGAACTATGCGAAGATATATAAAGCGGTTAGAATCCAGACGGGACCCACGTCAGTGATCGGTAGTGATGCAACCGCAATGGTACAAGTAAGATGAACGGTAGCTGCATCGCTGATGAATGGAGGCGTAGGATTGCAATAAATAATAATCGCGAAACTGTCGGAAGTATTATGGATGTTGTTTTGACGATTTGCTCAAGACAAATTGTAGACGAGGCGCCCGTTATTGGGGTCGGTACCAAAATACATGGCGGCGGCGGAGCATACGGCAGTAGGCGGCAGGCGGCGTACGCGCCGACCGCGCGCACCACCTCTCGGATCCAAATGTACCGGCTCGTTTACTATACCCGCGCTATATTTAACCGCTGCGACCAGATTAATATCTGCATGTTCCGTCACAAAAATAAGTGATCCGTCTCCCGAAAGTTGTGATGTGAAAATTGATCTACGACTAGTGTGCTTGTACCTTCAGTGTCAGATATAAATGTGCTCGCTGGATAAACAAATACGCTCTCAGAACCGTAATTCACTGCATTGCAGGAAGTAAATACATTATATTTTGTGGTGAACATCAGACCTCGTGAGTACCTCGTATCTATTTTCTTCTGTTTTGTCAATTTGCCAAATCGCGTCCCGAGCTTTTAACGTTTTAAAAATTATGTCACATATAATATCCCATCGTAAACTTTATGATGTATGGCAATGGCTTTCAGTTTGAAGTAACGTAAGAAAACTTATTTCAGCAAAATGAATCCACCGTCAGCGCTTCACGGCGCGATGAGCCGGGACCGCAAGCCGTTCACCTATACCCCAGGCGGACTCGATCTCTCGGAGATTAAATCCGAGCGTATGGCGAAACGGCTAATGAGGAATGCAATGAATCAAGGAGTCCCTGAAACGCCAGTGCATTCTGTTCACTCGCAGTCAAATACATCGGCTCCAGTAGCACTTCCGAACTTCAATTGTTTGCCAGTTCAAGTGTTCCCAACGTTCAACTTGCCAGCAAATCCAAAATCTTTACTCAGAACTAGGAGTGACACCAGAGAAACCCCGATTCAAAGGATTGTACCGTCGAATGTAAACAGTACACGATATGATAATAATGATACATTTAATAACAATAATAAATATACGCCAGCGTACTCGCAGGTAAACAATAATAGACCTGTGTCTATGTACGAGTATAACACACCGCCCGCGCCGGCGCCGGTAAATACTTACAGTTTACCGAGAGTGAATTATGGCAGCGATGGATATACGGCTCCAGAACTTCCGGAAATTAGTTACGAGGCCGAGTATTTCCGTGCCCCACCGAACGTTCATAGTGCAACTGAACAGCTACCTAAGTTGCAAATAAGTGAAGAAAAAGAGAAACTACCTATTACAGAAAGTGTGGAAACAAGTTTAGATTTGACAATCAAACCGTTAGATGAAGCGACTATTCCAAGTTTTATTCCTACACCCGTAGTAACAAAGGAAGTGACTATTCCAACTATTATACCTACACCCGTAGGAACACATGATGCGATTATTCCGACTATTGTTGCCACACCTATAGTATCAAAAGAACTGACTATTCCAACAATATCTTCTACACCAGTATTAACAGAGGAAGTGAATATTCCTACAATATATCCTACACCCGTCGTTACAAAGCCTGTTGAAGAAAATGCAGTGACTGAAAATGAACAGGTTCAATTAAAATTACTGTATACTTATTATGTCTATATTTATATGTCTGTTTACGTTGTCTGTTATACATACTTACTATACAACATTACGGAACTATAGAGAACATACTAACGAACTCTCATTGTGAGTTTAAATGTTTTGTTATTAGTATTTAATGATATTTATATTTGTACATATACACAACACACACATTATGTATTTATTTATTTGTTGTTACGTATCTAATAAATAATACTAAACCGTTTGAAGTTATAGAAATAATATACTCGTTATAATATGTTTTCTTTTAATTTTCAGAGAGAAGTCAAAGTGGTAAAGAAACAAGTTAAGAAAGAAAATAAAGTAGAGGAACAAAATGGTAATCAGAATGGAGACACAAACGTTGAGGCTGAAATGACTGTGAAATTGCCAACAAAGAAATCGGCAGCTAAAACTGAGACTAAAGTAGAAGTTGTAAAGAAAACTCTACCCGATGGATCTGTTGAGGAAGTGAAAACTACAACAACAAAAACGACAATTGACGGAAGAACAGAAATCAAAACAAAAACTGAAACAACAATAATTCCGAAGGAAGATGAATCTGAAGAGGAAGTCGTAGAAGAGGAGGAGGAGGAGGAGGGAGAGGTTGAAGAAGTTCAAGATGAAGAACCTGAGACAAAAACAGTGACGACAACAGTTGCCGCTCCTAAAGAAAATGGGCAGGAGAGCAAAGTTGTCAAAACCGAAGAAAGGTCGGAATCAACGACAACAACCACTAAGAAAGTGGTCGTGGTTCAAGACTCTCCTAAAGAAAAACAGTCAGTGGAAGTAGAAGAACAACAAGAACAAGAAGAAGAGGAAGTTGAAGAGGAAGTCGTTGAAGAAGCAGAACCAGTGACGGTTGTTCTGAAGAAAGAAACGACACCAGAGCCACCTGTAGTCGAATCCAAGCCAGTTGAAGCAGAAGAAGAAGAGGAAGAAGAGGTTGATGAAGAACCCGAGGAAGAAGAAAAGCCAGCACCCAAAGAAGTAAAGAAAGAAGTAGAACCAGAACAGGAGGAAGATGAAGAAGAAGAAGTAATCGAAGTGAAAAAAGAGGAAGTGAAAGCACCTCTACCTAAAGATGAGGAAGAAGAAGATGAAGAGGAGGAGGAAGAATATGAAGAAGCCGAAGAAAAAGAGGAAACCAAAGTAGAAGTTAAAAAAGAGACTGAAGTTAAGGAAACCAAAGAACAGGAAGAGCAAGAAGAGGTTGAAACTGTTGAAGAAGAAGTAAAAGAAGAAACAGAAGCCATTTCAGAAAAACCTGCTGATGAGCCGAAAGAAACACCAAAAGAACCAGAAGAGAAAGTGATTAAAGTAGAAGTCGTGCCACCTGAGGGACCAAAAGAAGAAAAACCTGAACCAGCACCCCAGACACAATACAATATACCTATTAGGGAACCATCCATACCTCTTGACAAAGTCGAAGAAGTTGAGATCAAACCTATTGGAAGTTCACCAGTCATATCTAAAACTCACACAGAAAACACTGAAATTATCACTAGCACAATCGACCCATCAAGTGGACTTAGCAGACAGACAGAATACAATAAAATTGAAAACATTGTTACAGTGAACCGCACTACAAAGATTCTAGATCACAATTACGAGAATCTGACGCAACAAGGTATTCCGACCGTTAGGACGTATTTTCCGCCTCCTAGTATAGATAAAATTTCCACTTCCCCTTTGCCTTCAAGACCTTACCAACCTGTATATGCCCCTGAACCAACTACTGAGAGACGTCACAGTCTACTCTTAGAAAGGCTTAGCATGGAACGTCAAATGCCCTCAGACATTTACCAATATGGTAATCAGAATAATCAGTCATACGACCAGAACCAGTATCCAAGTGAACCCCGGGCTGAGGTTCTCACTGTTAGCAATGTGAAACCTAGTTCGATTACTAGCGACCAGCAGTGGTACCAAAAAACGAACCAGAATCTTATTTACAATAATGTTTCGTCTACCCCTACACCTACTGGTCAGCCTTGGGCTCAGCCTAAGTCCCAACCTCAGCCGCAGCAGCAATATCAGCCGCAACCTCTCTATCAGGCCCAGCATCAACCCCAACAGCAGTACCAGCCACCTACACAACAGTTCCAACCATCGCCTACACCACAGCCCCAATACCAGCCTTCTCCGACCCCCCAGCCTCAATACCAGCCATCTTCCGCTCCCCAGTACCAACATTCTTACTCAGAACCGGCCCCCGAAAGGGCACCATCAAGTTACTCTACATACACACCTACACCTACATGGGCATCCAACACTGACACACAACAGAACACCACACAATCTAATCAATTCTCTTACAAAGACAATTCAGACAGCTACCTAAAATCTACACAGCAGTACTCCTCAAGCTACGTCCCTCCCCCATGGGAGCAGGATACAAGTTACACATCAGTCAATAACACTTCACAAGTTTACTACACACCTGCTCCGCTGCCCGAAACTCAATCGTTCAATCCCGCTCCTGCCGCGGGCTGGAAACCACCTCCAGCGAAATTCTCCAAAAACACACCAATTGCCTATATACCACCAGCACCGAACCAATCCTTTGTTAGGTCCGCATCTGTCTCAGAACCTTCCAGAACTCCTGGCCGTAAGACTTATTACAGCGAATATGAAAGACGGTACATCACTGTCCCGGAATCTACTTACATCCCGACGGAGACCAAGTATCAGGCACAGCCTGATGCCTCCCCTCAGTACTACTACGATAACAACGAACCTTCGGAGGAGGTTGAGCCTCAATGGCGTAGAGAGCTAAGGGAGTTTACTGAGAAGACTTCTCAAACTACGACTACAACTACAGAGCAAACAAACGTGCAGCCTCCATGGCAAACAGAAGTTAATTATTTGAAGAATCCGTCCGTGGCGTATACTCCGACTCCGACGTGGAGTCAGACCTTAAGACCGCGTTCTTTCCGCGAGAGGAGTTTCGAATCTGAATATGTGTCGCAAGAGTGGCCGAAGACTAACACTTTGGGCAGGGGCAGGCCTCTGAGTACCATTAGCAAGAGTATTGACACGCCGATTCCTGAGAGGACCCGAGGTGTGTCGGTGGACCGGTACAACCCCGTGAGCTACCACTCGCCGTCGGAACATCCGCCGGTGCAGGCACATACACTGACGACCCCTCTGCCGCACGGTGGCTACCACAACCCGAACGTGCCTGCGTATCATACTCGTGCTTCAGCTGAACCAAGGTGAGTGAGACACAATATTTGCTATAAACCCGTTGAAACCAGGGGTTTGTGGCTAAGTACTAACAGCCGCACGGATCGATCTATCAGGTTAAGCTACCTACGTTTGACGCGGTTGGTCCGTAGATGGCTGACCATATTTACATACCAAGACCCCTCCGCGCCTCGGAAAGCTCGTTAAGCCGTTGGTCCCGGCAGCCATTCGTAGATCTTTGACATTCATTACAGGGAAATCGTATTACCCCCAAAGCCGACCCCCAGCATATTTGGGAAAAGGCTAGGCAGAAAAATAGATCCGTTATAACCAATTTTATCATGCAGTGACATTACATCCATGATACCACTGCACCATGTGAACTTGCATGATACTCCTGTTTGTCCTGTCGTCTTTCAACAAAAATATTATGTTTATTATGCTTCTTTTTTATTAATAAATCTGTGACTGTCACCTAATTATTTTTGTCTAACCACTGCCTCAGCACTATTTAAAAGTCCAAAAGCGTTTGTATGTTTTGGGCCTCATCCCGGTTTTCCATCTTAAGTATTTTTCAAAATGGCGTCGCACGATTATACCTATACATATGGATAGGGAGCATTTAGACAAACAAAAAATGTCAGTGATATAATGTCCTAAACTGTCGCATTACCTAAATAATTAAAGTTAAAAATGGCCATGATCAGCGCAAATATTTTCGTTTCATTCATATCAGAAGCGTGCAATACAAACCGCTTTTTCTGTTGAAAACCAAAATCATTTTAACGCTCATCATGCCCATTTTTAACTTTAATTATCTACGTATAGTTTAGGACATTATATCACTGACATTTTTTGTTTGTCTACATGCCCCCTATCCATATATATAGGTATTCTCGTGCGACGCCATTTTGAAAATAATCAAGATCGCAGAGACGAGGCCCAAAAGGTTCAAATCCCTTTAACAACTAGAGCTCCCAACATTGCTTCAAATGGTCATCATTGTAGAAATGAAACCGAGCCGTTTTCTCAAAATAACCTCGATGTTCACTATTTTCAGAGAGCAACCGACTTCGTATCAGCCACGAGTGTACCGGGAATCCCGTGCCAGCCCGCTGCAGTCCAGATCCTTCAAATACCTGCAATGGATCACCGGCACTGAAAATTAAACCACTTAGGACTAACATAATTTTAAGCCTCCTATAAATATTATTTTTACTCGAAAGTTATAAACATCGTTTTTAAGAAATGTTCTATTTATGTAAATTGAGGAATGTGATGTTGACAACTGTAGGTAAACTAAAGAAATCCTTCAAGATAATCCTAAAATTCTCTAGACCGAATTCATAGCGATTGTCGATGAAGAGAATGTTTGTCGTGTATAGATCGAAACGAATCGATTGTGAGGTGCTGTAAATTGTAAGTTAGGTTCTTTTAATTCTCTATCTTGTCTGTAATTAATTTTCATTTTCAAATAATGTACATACAGTTTGCCACGGGCCTTGTTATACGTACTAAATGCATGTTTTCAAGTATTTATTTCTCTCGTCTCATTTATATCACTGTTTGTATTGAGAAACTGCGCGATATTGTGATAAATCTTTTATATTATTGATTGTTCTAACCTAGTCAATGGAGACATGAATGTCGCTAGTCTTAGCTCTTTAACATATTCGTAAAAATACACCAATGCATTTCTGCTTCATTTCGTACCCATTAAGTACTTCAAAATTTAGTTTAATAATATTACAATTAGCATTTATTTATATTGTTCGAATTTTAAAAACAATTTTGCTGTCTAATGGTTTCGAAATTCAAATTATAAAAATGAACCCGAAATATTTTTAACCCTTAAAAACGAACAGTGACTGTTTATTGTTCTAAGCTTAAAAATATATTTCGTTTTTATTTAAAATATTGAATGAAGCGAAATTATTTTTAATTTTCATTAAACAATATTTGTAAGCATAAAAATTAATTGTATTATTAGAGTGTACACGTGACACATTGCGTCTTTTGTTAAAAAAGATCGCTATATGTGCATTAGTTTGTACACGTTTTGCTTTATTAATTTAGTTAGCATAAATATTACCTTATCTATTTATTAAAAGCTACAAATAACCGCAATATAAAAAACAGAGGTGTGTTTTATAAAGTTTCTTGTCTATTACATAACAAAATAAAATAGATGCATGGTCCTTAAGCTGTAACAAAGTATTGTTTCATTTTTATGTTATTTGTGAAATCATTGTTGAGTTTTATTTAATAAAATATTCAAGTTTATTGCTTGTTTACTTCATTCGTATTTAGGTCGTGGTAAAAGTCGCGCAGTATGAAATTTCAGCCATAAAGTTAGGATGTAGTTTTGAATTAAAATTGTGGTTTTATTTACTGATATAACGTGCCAGATATATTGTGGGTAAAAGAAAATTTTACTGCAGATAGGTTCATAAACTAAACTAAATTTAAGTTCGGAGATAAATCGGCGATAAGTATTAGTTTAGTCCTGTCAAATTATGATACTCCATAGACAAGTTTAGACGTGAATTGGCTACTAAAAATGCATCAATTTACGTCAGGTCCTTTTCTTAATAAAATAGAAAGAAAAAGATGCACTGAACTTAAAGTTAGTTTAGCTTGTGAACAAGGGAATCGACGCCATTATTTTTGTTACTTACTTATTTATAATTTTTCATAAAATTGCCTCGTTGGTATAATATTCGGGAGCTGTACTGCTGAGCGCAGGTTCCTGGTTTCGATTGCCAAGTTGAACAAACTGTTATTGGGTATTTCCAATGGGATTTAAACACTGCTTGATTATAGACAATTGGCTCGCCTGTGGGCTTAGTATGACCGCTTCTCTGCCTCTACGAAGAGTAGACCACCCTTTCTAATAGGTTGGGGAAAAAGTTTCTTCGCATTTTTTAAGAAAATTCAAAACATTTTTTAACATAGTTTATTTACATTTAACTAAAGTATGTAGGTACCATTTTGTTCGATTACTTTTTGCCATCTTGTAGGTAGGGACATGATCCCATTGCTATAGAAATTTTGGGACTTCTGGTCAAGATACCGTGACAAGTGGTTTTGGCAGTCCTCTCGTGATGTTAACCTGACACTGCCTAAAGAATTCTGAAGAGACCGAAACAGGTGGAAATCTGAAGGTGCAAGGTCAGGACTATACGGCGGATGCATTAACACCTCCCAGCCAAACTCTCTTAATTTTTGCTGAGTGGCTAAAGATGTGTGAGGTCTAGCGTTATCATGATGAAAAACTACACCCCTTCCGTTGATTAATTCCGGCCGCTTTCTCTCAACTTCTTGCTTTAATCTCATCAATTGTTCGCAGTAGAGTTCAGAATCGATGGTCCTGTCTGGTGGTAACAGCTCATAATGAATAATGCCCTTCCAATCCCACCACACACACAGCATCACCTTGTTGCGAGTTAACCCGGGTTTCGCCATAGTCTGTGAAGCCTGACAGGCCTTTGACCACGACCTTTTTCGCACGTTCTTGTCATACGTGATCCACTTTTCATCACCAGTTATCAGCTTCTTCAAAAATGGTTCGGTTTCATTACGTCGTAATAAAGAATCACAAATGAGTACACGGTTCATTAGGTTTCTTTCAGTGAGCTCGTGAGGTACCCAAATGTCGAGCTTTTTTGTGTACCCAGTTTTTTTCAAATGCGCCAAAACTGTTTTGTGGTCAATTTCCAAAAACTGGCATCCATTTTATCCGTAATAGGGCGACCAGAGCGACGTGCATCTTTGACATCAAAATTTCCGGATTGAAAACGCTTAAACCAAATTTGTGCTACTCTCACAGACACTACACTAGGTCCATAAATATCGCAAATTTTTTTCGCGGCTTGCGTTGCATTTTTACCTTTTTTGTAGTAAAATTTTAAAATGTATCGAATTTCTTCATTAGATTCACTCATCTTGACGGTACGAAAAACAAATGAAAATCACACATTTTCCTAATTTGAATTTGGAATTATGTTCTTTAAAATTTAAACTTTCAATGATACCAAAACCAGCCAGATACAAATAGTATAGCCAAAGAGATTTTATTACAAGTTCATACATACTATAATGCGAAAAGACTTTTTCCCCAACCTAATATACAAAGTGACATTTCGTTTCTCCGTTTTTGACATCCACCTTCTAAATTTGTAATTTTGTCTTTCGATTGTAGCGAACTTTGTCTAGGTCCTTTTTTATGTAGAATATTTCGGAAGAAAGTTGTCTCGGTCAGTGAAGACAATTTGACTGTCTTTAGACAGTAAAAAACTTTCTACTCGACGGCCGCAAAGTATATACGGTTATCTACAAAATCATTTTTTTCCTCTTCTTTTGCTTGTATCTCGAAAACGGTGCGTCCTATCGCAAAAAGTAATGAAAATTTTGCCTTCCTTTACAAAATCCATAACCCCCTAAAAATCTACCTTACAATTTTTCATATTTTCCATACAAAACGTGAAAAATTCCATATCTTCTCCGGCGCTACGAGCTCGCCTATATTTATATGCGTGACTTAATATTTTTTTTAAATTGAGAAGGAAACAGAACAAAAAATTCTAAGAAAAAACAAAGAATTCTGAGTCGAATTATGTAAAACAGTGAATATCGTAAAAGTGCAGTTGACTCTTTCTACTTTGTTGCCGTCGTACTGTCTACACGGTAATGTCATTTTTGTCTACTCTTCCGTCGACAAGACGCTTCTCTACGGTCCTCGTGCTAAGCCTGCAGGAACTTCAAAATAACTGACGAAATATGGATGTACTGCCCCCTCTGCATACGCCTTCGTGGAGTACAGGCGTGATGGTTTATTTAATTATCAGCTTTTATTATAGGATTACGTAAAGCTTTAAAAGGCAAGCCTTTAAAAGCTAGATAATTAAAAATTATGTCGCACATGCTGTCTGTTCACCAGATAAATCTTACATAATTAAAACTCTACGGCAAACATTACCCAAGCTACTTAACATAATTAATGAAATAAATTCTCAGTTAATTCACTTTACGGAACCTTTTAGAATGCAAGGTTGCGGTCACGTCCCAGTAAATAAGGATATACGTCTTTCACCCCCTCTCTTTTAACCCCTCTTTGCCCCACAAAACCGTAAAAATCTTTCTTTACAGCACTAGTACAGCGAAACGCTCTCTTCCTTCAACCAAAGTACTGTGTCGACGTGCATCCCTTGTACATTATGCGATTTCAAAATGCACTGATTTCAAACGTGGAAAAAGGTTTTATACGTAAGTAATCCTTTTCGGTTGAAACCACTTGGCAGAATGGGGTTAAGTATTTTTTTTTATCGAATTAGAATTTTAGTTTAGTAGAATTCTTTATGAAGTATGAAGAATTTTGTTGATTAGAATCCTGTGAAAAACGGATACCGAATTTTAAATAACGATTAGTTTTCTTGAGTTGTCTTGAACATATTGTTATTGGAAAGGAATGCATTTATGATAGACGTGGATTCTATCCGAAAAACACAAAAATACGCTTTTTTACCGATTTTCCCATACTCTTCAGATATCCTCCTGGTCCAGAGCAGGGTCCAAGACTGCAGGTATAGTGTTTTTTTTAGAAAAGTAAATTCCCTCCACAACCAGTCATAGAAATATCAACTTTAAACTCTAGTACTTACCTAATTTAAGTTGATTTTTGAATGAAAAAACTATCGCTTGACGTCATAGTGTAGTAGAGTATAGAGCATTGGTGGCACAGTGGTAACGGCCAAAACTTACAAGTTATAGGTCGTGGGTTCGATCCCAAGCAGGCACTTTATTTTGGGTAATTTATTTCATCGCCCCTGCTCTCAAAACGGTGAAGGAAAACGTCGTGAGGAAAACAGCATGTCCTGCAATCAAAAATTCGAAGACATGTGACATCTACCAACCCGCACTATAAGGCCCGCGTGGTGGATTACGGCCCCCACCCTCTAATACAGAGGAGGCCTGTGACCCAGCAATGGAAACATGATTATGTTAAACGTCATCAAGATGTCTTCGATGTCGTCAAGCAATGGAAACTGAACCATACGCAATTAAGTTAATGTTTTTAATCCCAAAGCATGAAATTGATCTCGTCTCGTTGGCCTTAGCTTAAATACCTACATCTAGCGCTAAACTTATGTAAAATATAATTCTGTCTCTGTCTTGTTCAACCGACTGACAGAAACAGAAAGATGTTTTAAATACCTTATTTGTGGTGCAAGTAGGCTAGGTAATAAAAGCCGCACAGGTCAATCCATCAGGTTAAGCTACGCTTGCCGGGGTTGGTCTGTGGATGGGTGACCATCTTTTCAGACCGAGATTCCTCCGTGCCTCGGAAAGCACGTTAAGCCGTTGGTCCCGGCTGTCATTCGTGGATCTTTGACAGTCGTTACGGGTCGTCAGAAGCCCGAAAGTCTGACAACCAGTCTTACCAAGGAGTATCGTATTACCCAGTAACTGGGTTGTGGAGGTCAGATAGGCAGTCGCTCCATGTAAAATACTGGTATTCAGCTGCATCCGGTTAGACTGGAAGCCGACCGCAATATATTTGGGAAAAGGCTAGGCAGATTGATTTGTGGCGCAAGTAGGCCTAAACTTTCACCAGAACCCAAGTTCTTTACTATACAGTGTACACAACAAAAATGCAGCGTTTCGCGTCCATAGCAAATATTATATGTATCAGCAGACATCTGGCAGTAGACTAACACATTCATCACGACGATGCAATCGCGTCCTTATCCAATTATTGCCGTTTCGCGATAAGCATTCCCTTGCCCCACTGCGGATCTGCGTATTTTCCTGAGATGTGGTTACATCGTGGTATAGAGGGATCGCGTTGGAAAGGTTAGTATGTAACAATGAGGTATAGGTGTGGATGTGTAAAAAGCCGCACGGGTCGATCCTTCCGGTTAAGCTACGCTTTCCGGGGTTGGTCCGTGGATGGGTGACCATCTTTTCATACCAAGATTCCTCCGTGCCTCGGAAAGCACGTCAAGCCGTTGGTCCCGGCAGTCATTCGTGGATCTTTGACAGTCGTTACGGATCGTCAGAGAAGCCCGAAAGTCTGACAACCAGTCTTACCAAGGGATATCATATTACCCAGTAACTGGGTTGTGGAGGTCAGATAGGCAGTCGCTCCATGTAAAATACTGGTATTCAGCTGCATCCGGTTAGACTGGAAGCCGACCCCAACATATTTGGGAAAAAGCTAGGCACATTGATTGAGGTACCAGGTGGGCTGAAAAGTTTTCAGCCTAAGTACCTTCAAGTGTCATTATTGTCTCGCGCTGCATATTACTAATTTGCGAATACCCTCTTTAATATAAATACTCAGTTTCATGTCATTAGCATCATTACGCTTTTAGTAAACTACATCATGTCGCAGTCATCCGCGGCCCATCCTTAGGCTCAAAACTTTTCAGTCCTTCGATACACCGGGTGTAACACTCTTAAGAGCGCTATTGTTGCTCAGATTTGCAATAGGGATTAAATAACATAGCGTACCGGGGGGCTGAAAAGTTTTAAGCCTAGGGATAGGCCGCGGATAACTGAGACATGATGATGTTTACTGATTAATTACTAAAAGCATAATGATGCTAATTACATGAAACTCTGTATTTATACTAAAGAGGGTATTCGCAAATTAGTAATGATCTATGCAACGCAAGTCAATAATGACACTTAAAGGTACTTAGGCTCAACACTTTTCAGCACCCCTGGTACAGGCATAATCAAACCTTCACTGTGGAATCGGCTGGGTATTGTAAGTTCGATTTCCGCACGAATATAATCTGCTTGCGAATAATACATAATATATGTTTCAAATGCGTTCTGCGTGTTGACAAGATATTGTTTTAGGACTCAGTGCAAGATTCGTGTGCGTAAACCATCACGAAGAAGAGATCCAGATTTGATAAAATTTCTCACGTCAGGTTTACACCGTAAGCGAGTAAGATAACTGAAATTATTACACATAATAATAGCCCCTATGTATATTATATACCTATGTGTATTAATAAAGTGGCTAAATAATAACAGCCACATAGGTCGATCAAAGTTTAAGCTACTCTTGCCGAGGTCAGTCTCGGCGCGGGAGACCTTCTCCGGGCCTCGGAAAGCACGTTAAGCCCTTAGTCCCGCCTGTCATTCGTACACTTTTGACAGTTGTTATGGGTAGTCAGAAGCACATTGGTCTGACAACCAGTTTTACTAAGCGGTATCGTGTTACCCAGTAAAAATCTGGTATTCAGCTGCATCCGATTAGACTGGAAACCCACCCCAACATAGTTGAGAAATGGCTAGGCAGGCAGACATACCATACATACGGCGTTGAAAAAGTCACTGATAATATAGTACACACCATATTCAGAATCTGTAACCTCATGCTTCAAAACCAGGTCCTTACACATCTAGGATTTCAATTAGACTTGTGTAAACTCTGGATATCCTACTCGTATCTTCTGACAGCCTAGTACCTTCTGATATTTAGTGACGGCTCATGTAACCCTTTTGAGGGATAACCTCGCCTTTGCATAGTTTATGAGACGAAATCTGTGGGAAATTAGGCTAGAGGTACATTAGGGTAATGATGGATAGTAAGGTGTGATATGAATGGTATGGCTAGCTTATTATGGCCGATAATATTAATCAGACTTTCAATAATAGAAATGACATGTGAAACTCACAACTAGTATTTATTTAGGATATTTATTTATTTATTCACTATTTACTTTGACATTTATTTAATTATTAACTACTAGATACTCCTTGACACTGGAAAATAAAAAGGTTAAAATTATTTTACAATTTAATAATGTTTTTATATTTATCGCTTCTCTATTACCGTACTATGCATTACGTTTTGTAGGAATATATCGTCCATGAACTTCCGATACATCCTAACTAGCATTTTTGCGCAAAACTTTATTTTAATACCAACTCATAATTACGATAAAAAAAAACAACCTAATACTAAGTGCATTTAGTTGTGATTTCATAAAAGACATACAATACTAACCAACTATAACTACTATATATAAAATTGTATGTTCCTCCTGTATAATTTGTTTGTAGGTATATAGAAGATCTCAGAAGTTATGCAAATCTTTGGAGGATACAGGGTTATTTTAAATTGGCTAGCTATAGTTCTAGCCTTTCATCTGTTCTGTGGTTCTAGCAGTACATGTGAAGACGATGCATCTAGAATAAAATGACTATACTACAAATTAAAGGTAGATAAAGAGTAGAGATTCGAAAGTCCAGTGTAGTGTGTTATATTGGTGAAAATGTTAGTACCTTAGTTAAGTACCTAAAGAAGTGCTGTTTTGCCGTGGATGGAAATGGAAGTTTTTCATCAGAAATACTAAAATGTATCTTGACGTAAGTTTTCAATACTGTTATTACAGAAGTTACCTAACTTACATGTCCTTATACTACTATACTATCCACCATAGCACCAACTTTGTGCTTAAATAAAGGTAAAAAAAAAGTTTAGCTCACTCTATACAAGGTGTATCACAGACGAGTGATCAAACTTAAGGGTGTGGTACAGACCATCAAACTGAACAACTTTTTACCGGAGACCAACATCGTAATCGTAAAAAAAAAATTGTTGTCCCATAGAAAACTTCAATACCTACTTGACCAAATGTACGGGACGACTGATTTTTTTTACGACGAGTTTGATGGTCTGTACCACAACCTTAAGTTTGATCACTCGTCTGTGATACACCCTGTATTCTACCTTTGTTCGCCAAAAGCACCTAAACAAAAGCAGTTCATATACCAATCCTATTATCCTAACTCAAGACTCACAAAAGGCGTTCTCTTGAGAATATTCAAAATACCACTCGTTAAGCGATTAAGGGCCTAATGCTTTCGATTTCACGATAAAAACGTTCGGTTGCAAGTCCCGTACAATTTGCCGGGATGAATATCCCGGGACGAATACCCCGTGGAGCTTCGTTATATCCCGCTAGAGGGGAGCCTATTATCTTTGAGGAGAAAAGAAATAGCGAAAATTGCTCTAATTTATACCCAGTGCGTGTAAATATTCTGTTGCTGCGGAGGTTTGAGTTCTGGTCGATTCGGGAATATGGGGGCTGATCCTGTGTCGTCGGTAAGTTGAGGGTGATGTTGTGATTATGAATTGTATATCTTAAGTGGTTTATTTTTAGGGCTCCGTACCTCAAAAGGAAAAAAAAACCGGCCAAGTGCGTGTCGGAATAGGCACAATGAAGGATTCCGTACCTGGGATGAATTTATCCCAAGAACAAACTTAACAGTAAGTAGAAAGACATGTTCTCCTATACATTCCAACTGCCAATGTAATTTTGTACGCACAATATTGAGAGATTTACCATGTTTTTTTTATAGGTATATTTATAGATTTATAGGTATAGGTATAGAACTATTTTCTGTATTTTATTTTAAATTTTAGGCTCAGTAGTTTTGGAGATAAAGAGGGAAGGGGGGGAATGGTCAATTTTCGTCTGTTGCAACCCCCCCCCCCCCCAGCACGCCCATGTTTCCAAGGGCTCATTTACGGAGACGTAGCGCATCGCGCGATGCGTTTTACGTGACATCTCGCGCCGCGTAAAACGTTCCGTCAAACATATGGCAATGTACGATGTTGTTTACGAAGACGCGGGGCGTGCGATGCGGGTCGCTACGTTTTACAGAGAACGGAGAATTGCAGGAATACCTAGCCCCAACGCTGCGTGCGCCGCCGCGATATAAGTCACGTGCGACGCGGCGATACCATCCGCGGGCGCCGCCTGCATTTCAAGCAAACGCGTGTAAAATCGCTTCTCCGTAAACGCTCTCTTACAACGCCATATATTTGAATTTTGTGCGGACCGCGCCACCCAACGCAACGCGCGACGCCCCGCGTCTCCATAAGTGAGGCCTAAGTCAACGCAATAAAACAATACGGCCATTCACCTATGCGTCATATTTTGATACTCGCAAATAAATCAAAACCCCGGGTATTTCCCGCTGACCTGGAATCATGAAATTTGGCAAGAAGTAAGGTCTCACAGCACAAGTAAAGGAAAAAGTCCCAAAATCGTTAATTTGTAGTTGTATCACATATATATTTTTTTTATTTTTATCAATTACATCTGTGACCCATAATAAAAGTTCCCATAGTATAAGTTGTTCATAACGATGAGAATTTGTGTATGAATAGATATATGTACCTTATATATCAATGTATGGAAGAACATGTTTTTCAAGTAGAATATTGTTTGTTTTTAAATTCTTTTAAACTACGGAACCCTTCCATGCGTGGTGCGACACGTACTTGGCCAGTATTTTTAATTATAAGAAGGTATCATGTGGGATACGGTATGATGAGAAGTCTTATATAACATAACAGGTAGATGTTATTGAGGCAGTTTTCTTAAACTTGCCGAAGTAAGATCCTCTTTCGTTTGCGTTTGTGAGCTTAGTATTTTTAGATGTAATGTAACTAGGTACAATGCTGAAAAAGCCAGGATGGCGCAAATAGAGTAAGGAAACGCAGACGATAACGATATTCCACTTAAACAATATCATCAAGATACACCAACGCAACAGCTGGATCTTGCAAATCGCCCGCAGAAAAATCTAAATTAATTAATAAAAAATCAGCATGAACATTCTTGAGTTTATATTAAGTAATGGGGGCTGGGGAGAAGGAGTCACGTCCAGTGACAGGCTGCCTTCGGGACATCTCCACAGGAATCCAATTAGTAAGGAAGGGTGAACCGCCTTAAAGCATGTAGATAGCCCTATCTACAGTGCCCTCCATAAGTTACTTGATATTTTTCCACTCCAGCTGTGATGCCACATTATGATTTAAAATTAAAAAAATAATCAGGTAAATAAACAAGAGATTACCTGATTATTTTTTATGATAAGTCATTAGGTAGTTGAATTAGTCAATAAAAACGTTTTGGCTTCACAGCTGAAGCCTTTTTAAGGCGTACTGTACAGCACTGTAATCGGGAGCTCTGTGGTTCACATATACCCAAAAGGCTTACAATGTTCTGCGTATCCAATACAATAACGCATTCAGGGTATTGTTGTGTTTGCCGCGCTTCAGTAGTGCCTCGACAATGTTTGCAGATGCACGCACTGACGGTTTTGATGCACTATGGCGTACGAAATCTGGCTCGCTACTCCGCAGGCTGCGTGGCAGTCCCAACACTATCCTGCAATCGATAGCTGCCCGGGCAGATAGCCCGCTAGTGTGGGCGCTTGCAAATCGCACCCGATCTGTTTTAGTTATTAAGTACTAATACAGGTTAAGCTATTTTGTTACTTACACTGTAGACCGTATTGTAGTCTGAATTAATAAAGATTATTATTATTATTAAAAATGTCAACAAATTTTTGGGGTTTTTGGATAGTATGTAAACTAGATTTAGTCATGTTTTTTGGCCGATTAGGTAAGTACTTAGGTTTTTGATTAATAAGCCAATTGCTTATTTTTATCTTAAACTTATAAGGAGAAAGCTCCAGGTAGCCCGCGTGATTCAAATTTTCTTACGTTTTATGCAATTTGCAGGTCAGTATCAGGTTTTATGTTGATCTGAATATGATTCGCGATCGTAACAAATATGTATTTATACAATTATAATCATTAAAGTCATCAATACAACTCTCTAAGTTCATATAATCCTAATGAATGACTATTTCATGAAATCTTGACATTTAGGATTATTTTCTCTTAAGGAGTTCTATTACAGATTCTAATGATTATAATTTTGTAAATACATAGTTGTTACGGTCGCGAATCATACGTATAATTGATCAACATACAATCTAATAGTGACTTGCAAATTGCAAAAAATGTAAGAAAATTTGAATTTCGCGGGCTACCTGGAGCTTCCCCCTTAATAAAGGAGGAAAATTTTGTATATGAGTAAGAGTAGAGAAAACCAATGAAACGATTAATGGCAGATGATAATAATATGGAAAGGAGATCAACAATAAGATCCACGGCAGCTATACAAAATGTAAGAAAAAAAAATGACATTTTAAGAAAATGAAGGTGAAGGAGGTGGTATTGTATTATATCGATTATGATCAAAGACAACCTTTTCATTTTGAATGCCACACTTACACCCGGTTTCTGAATTGTGAATTTGGAGTTTAGAAATTGTCAATTCAATGTAGCTCGCGAAATTTTAAATTTCTTTGAAAAAAACCGTAAGAAATTTTGAATTTCAGGCTACATTGATGGAAGTAGAGAAAGGTAGAGTTTGAAAAGATCGCAACTTCAAATTCTCAATTCAGAAACCGGCTGAGCCTATTACTTCATACTTACATACCTCAAGCATTCCTAAACGAATACAACACCAACATAGGTACCCTAAAATAAGTAAGAAAATATTTTTCTCTAGATTACCGAAAACGAAAAGACTGAACGCTTCTAACCTGTCAAAGGGTCTGTCATTCCCATACAGCAGACCCTTTCGTACCTTAGGGACCATTCCGATATTTATGGGGTTCAAATGATAGTGGCTTGATTCTTTTTCCATCGAATTCTCTCGATTCTGAAGGTATGTTGGAGTTGTGTTGAAGTTTCGATCGATTCTGTATTCAAATGTTGTTGGCAATTGTTTTTTTTTTCGGGGTGGAAAATGCCTGTTCAATTGTTTTTCGGTTTTCTTATGTTGGTAGTTCTATTGGATTAGCTTTCTGTATTATTATTATTTCAATTCTATTTGTTTGTGATCCAAAATGATCTAAAATACATTTATGGTAAACTTGATATTAGATAAATAATTCTCTCTAGTTTTAAATCCTACTATCCTACTACTCGTAATATTATAAATGTGAAAGTCTGTGATGATGTTTGGATGTTTGTTATGCAATCACGCCAGAGCGTCTGAACGGATTTGGATGAAATTTAGCACAGAGATAGATTATCGTCTGGAATAGCACGTAGGATACTTTTTATCCCGGAAAATGTACGGTTTCCGTGGGATAATTTCCAACATCCACGCGGGCGAAGCCGCTAGTAAAAGCTAGTGGGTATTAATTTTTACAACCGTTATTTAAAGATTAAGGAGGTTATTATGTTCGACTGAAAAAAATAACGGGCAGTTATTTAATTTTTCGGCGGTTAGTAAATTAGTGTGACAATAAACATAAACAGGAATTAAAGAGAAAATTGATCGGTAATTTCATACTGCAATATCAGTACACAACATGCTCAAGTAGTGTAATAAATGAATGGCCAGTAAAAATGTTGGAATGGGCAGTTAGATAAATAGTACTGAAGTTTATAGGTTAGATTGGAACTGGAACTGTGACCAACCACGCTCGAGCCGAATTGGTCGCAGTAACTAAGCCAGGGCACCCCGACTAAATGGGTTAGTTCAGGACTATGAAGTGGGTTGCAGAAGTTAGTTTAGCTTAGCTCACATAGCTGGCGTAGTTTTTCATACTTGTGTGCAGACTGCAAACTATGCATAGTTGTTTGTGTGCATGTGACTAATTTCTAGTTTATCTTATCTTAGTTGTCTTAGTTTAGCTTCGTCATAGCTTAGTTTTTGGTCTGCAACCCGCTTGAGTATCGTTTATTTAATTACCCATTTAAATAATTATTGTGACTCATTTTTTTTTAATTTAGTTTACGGCTCAATTTTTACTGCTGAACTTGTTAGTAAACATGCACTTTGTAAATTTTATCTTACCAAAACTACAATAAACAACTGTCGCTTTAAAACAGTGACGTTTTAAATGGCTTGTGTACATAACTGTCTATGTAAAATACGTTCATACGTACAACTAGATTACTGTTTACTTTATTAGGATCAGCTTGCCAGCCTAAATTGTAGCATTGTGTGAAACTCACAGCATAGAGTGATAAATGAGAATTTAAACGCAATATCTTCATGTAGAACGGATTGCGTATTGCCATGCGAGTAACTAATCTATGCAATGCATGTAATCTGCACAATACGTTTCCACGCTCACAAAAATACTGAATAATGTAGATAGACCGTCAGTGGCCTCGACACTAATCTATTTTGCAGACTGTACTCAAGAAAATTAAATAAAAAAGCTCCCAATTCAAAAATACCCAATTACAATTCAACAATCTCATAGAGTTGCTCCACTTATAAAACTATAATAGGCCAAGTGCGAGTCGGGCTCGAAGAGGCATGGTTTTATACAATATTTAACACTACGCTAATACAACACTGCCGTCGTAAGCAAAAAGGGCACAACTAACATTTAAAAAAAAAATTGAGTTACATACATATTTAGAATCAGAAAAAAAAGGCTAATCTGCACAATTTTTTGTAGATTTTTTTTTTAAATGTTAGTTGTGCCCTTTTTTCTTACGACGGCAGAACACTACACATAAAAAATACATTAGTAAAAAAACGGCGAAAAAATTTATCCAACCCCTTCAATTTTTAACTTCATTTTATTGTTATTATATTTTGTTATTATAACGGCAATAGTAGTACACACTCTGTAAAAATTTCAAGTGTCTACCTATTACGGTTCAAATGATACAGGCCTGTGGCAGACGGACGAATGGACGGACAGCGGAGCCTTACGTTAGCACTCTTATTTGTAAATGGGCACGCCCTTTATGGCTGGAGGCATATTTTGGTATAAAGTTCTGTTTACGTTTTTAGTTTTGTATTTATATTAACTGCTTGAGTATAGTTTCATTTTTTTCGTTTTATTTTTTTTATATATCGGCGTATGCTAGCTGACTTATGGCAAATAATTTAATTTAATTTAATATGGCGCAAATTATCAAAATTATTTTGTGCACTGTTGTATAGAATCAAATTTTTTAACTGAACTGACAGCTGTGCTGCTGGGGAATTTGTTGCGCCACTTCTTCTTCCCAGCTAAAGCACCAGGAAGTGGTGAAGGGCGGGCGTTTTGGGGGACTGTCTTATGTAACGTTGGAGTTCGAAAAGTGCTGATACTTACCCTAGTTTGAATAAAATGACTTTTGATTTTGATTTTTGATTCTGGTACGGAACCCTAAAAATCACATTAATATCTGTCATACTATTTTGCGTACAAAGTTAAACGAAGTATTCTATTCGCATTAAAACGATAATCGGTGTTTGGAGAAGTTTGCGACGACTTTCGCGAACTATAACGAATTCCCTGTCCTCCACCGCCGACGAGGAAGCGACTAGCTATCAACGAATTTTTCGATCAAGAAACGTACCAAATAGCCCGTATAACTAAAAGAGATTCGATACCTACATGGTGGATCGCTGAATGCCCGTTTGTTGCAGTGACAAGAGTTATCAAAGAGAGTCCTCGCTCAGCGATAGGTACTCGTTTGGCGGGCAGAACATTTACTGAGAGACTCACGCTCGCCAGCGAGTAATCGCTTGTCACTGTCGCGCACTCTGCTCGTTGCTCGCCAACTCGTTTTTTTAGGGTTAAGTAGTCTACAAAGAACCCTTATAGTTTCGCCATGTCCGTCCGCCTGGCTTAGCTCGAAGACTGTTAGTACTAGAAAGCTGTAATTTGACATCACCATATGCATTAATCACGCCAACAAAGCGGTAGGTATATTAAAAAAAAAAAAAAAACTCACAACTTTACGTGTACGTCTTGTTTATCCCAAGGAGTGGGGTGTCGTTGGATAGATCGTTCAAAAATATTGCGGGTGTGTAAACGCCTTTTTTCGATTCTGGGATCCGTTTGCGAAGCTTTAAAATGCAAATTTTTGTTAGAGTCAAGTATCCCTACCCCGGCCAGAATGGTTATTATTCAAAAATCCCGGCAGTAGTATCCCGGGTGTATCAGAAAAGTGTGGTCAAACTTAAGCACGTGGTACGGACCAACGAACTGAACAACTATCTCCATGGGAAAAACAGCGTAATCGAGAAAAAAATATCAGCCGTCTTTACTTTTCGATGTTGGTCCCACGGAGAAAGATGATCTTACCACACCCTTTAACCCTTCGAATGCCGGAACGCAGGTCTGCGCACCATTTTTTTATGCGAGTGCGCCACTCGAAAAAACACCTAATTACATTAATGTAATTAGGTGTTTTTTCGAGTACAGCTAAAATCGCGCCGACCTACGTTCCCGGCATATGAAAGGTTAATACGACCACACCTTTCTGATACACCTTTTATAACGAAGTTAAAAGGAAAACTATTACAGCTAAATAAGCTTTACAAGTAAACGAGAAACAGTCGAACAGCTTACATTAAAATCTGCATTTGGAATGTATGGAGAACATGTTTTTCAATTAAAATGTTAAGTTTGTTCTGGGGATAAATTCATGCCAAGTATGTAACGTACGTTTTTAGTTGATAGTAGAGCTGGCAATTAAAAACCGCTTCTCAATAATCGCCAGCAGTGGGTCAGGTGTCTGAGGAAGCGAATTCGCAAACTTTCGCAGTGCGAGTTAGTGTTTATGAATATCACGTGAGGTGTACTTGTATATTTTAAGTGCTTTCTTAACTTCGCGTACGGTGAATGTAGTGTTATGTCAAGTTTAATTAGGATTGATGTAGGAGTAAAGAGTTCTGATAATTTAATCGCCATGATATACTGTGCCGTCGACAGATTTCTCGAACGATACCATATTCTCAAAGCTAGAATGTACCATGTCAATAGTACTAATTATATTGGGGTCGGCTTCCAGTCTAAACGAATACAGCTGAATACCAGTATTTTACATGGAGCGACTGCCTATCTGACCTCCACAACTCAGTTACTGGGTAATAAGATACCCTTTGATAAGACTGGTTGTCAGACAATCGACATTCTGACGACCCGTGACGACTGGAATGACAGCCGGGACCAAGTGCACGGAGGGGTCTCGGTATGTAAAGATCCCAACCACAATCCGACCGAGGCAAGCATAACTTAACCACGAATAGTGTCATTAATAAATGAATCAAGATAATTCTGGTTTTGAATTGGAAGTTCCAAATATTTCCAACGTCATGGCGATTTAAGACCTTTACTTACTACACTTTCCTTATTATTGGAAAATCGATGGTTTCTTAAATACAGTACGGCCGTTGAGAGAATGCGTTATTGACCTCTGTCAGTTTCATACGGACGAATATGTCGATCACCAAACCAAAATCTGTTATGTGAACTTTTTTGAGATTTCTACTTTTTGACCTTTGCGTACAGTTCACTGCCCTATATACCGAAAAAAACTTCTAATTACCTATGAATACTGTACGACGATCTACGACCTTTTATAAAATATGCTATGTGCAACAGCTAGATTTTTTTGAGAACTTTTATTTTTCAATATTTCAAAAGTTTAGTTTTTGAAGATGCAGATTTTGGTTTGACAATAACGACGTGTTTTTCTTGCAGTCATGCAAGAATCTGGCTAACAGGATAGCGCAGAGATAGTGCAGTTATGTGGGACTCCAACCCACTAAAACTCCACAGTGTCCTCCTCCGCCGCTTGTGGCGGGAACACGGGCACGCGTTAGCACTCACAGCGAATCCGCCGCGGCTGTCCGTCACCGGACCCTCCTCTGGGGAGCACCCCCATCACTGGCGCACAAGAACACATTGCGCGCCGTGACCACCCCATGGACCAAACCAGCACATGGGCGCTAGACGACTCCGTGTCTAGGCACCCTCGGTCCCCCTGCGACCGGTCAGGTCAGTGGCCCGGCCGCCTACCACTTTTCGGCCGCAGAGGATACGGAGAGCGGCCAACGAAATACCGACACTCATCCTCCTCTGCAGCCCCACCGCGTCTGCCATCAGACGGTGGCGATCCCGTCAAGGCCGGGAGTGCTGAATTGTTGTTCCTCTAATTATGGGATACTTAACTTGTTTTGCATGTCATATCATGCATGCTGGTGAAACTAATAGCTGCCCCTGAAAACGCAATACTTCTCGATAGATTTGGGTGTAAGACTTGCCAGGATTAAAAAGGTATGGATCTGTTTTGATGGAATTGATCCTGGGTCTCAAAATCGTGAGAATCCTGAAAGCTGTTATAGTCCGGACGTCGAGAGAATGCGTTATTGATACCTGCCAGTTTCATACTAACGAATATGTGGTTTGCCAATTTGATCTTTTATTCTTTATCTTCTATTACTACTAGAAAGGAACTCATTCTCTCGACCAAACTGCAGTAGGAAGTGCACATCAACGGTAACACATGTACTACGAAACTCACTCTTGCTGTTACGACATAAAGGCGTTGTCAATGTCAAGTTATTGCCGCTATTGTGCGGCGGACTGTACCAACCAAGTTCACTTGATATCGAGAGAGTCATATTAGCACCAGCCAGGTTTAAATTCTAAACCTTGAGTTTCATGATACGGATTTCCAAAATTTTTCTATGAAATATCACAAACCTTATTACACTCCAAGACACTAAAACCACCACACAATGCAACCAGTTTAACAACCCAAGAAAACACAAACGAAAACATTGTACTTAACAATATTTTTCTTGAACAAACATGTTACAAACAGCTGTTAAGCTGGCAATATCCGTGATATAATCCTGCTAATTTACGAGGCACAGTCGTTTGCTGCAACAACAATAACGTGAAATGCCTCGCCATTTGACAGTATTATACTGGTAACGTTTGGATTAGTGCAGTAATCGTGATGCAGTGGGCTGTGAACTAGAATGTTCTAGCTTTACTGTTGACTGTGATTCTGTCTGTGGGAAATGGATGGTATTCCTGTAGTATTATACATGTGTAGTGCGCGTCAAATAACTTGAGCCGGTCCAGTGACGTTTTACGGTTTTTTTTTTTGTTGCGACTGTATGTATGCATGCATCCGCAGTCGACGCCATCTTGGGTCTAGTTATTTGACGCGCACAGGTACTTACGTCGTGAGATGAGATTTCGGGTGGATGATATTAACTAAGAATGTACAGTAGGTACTCTGTAAATATTAATGAAGATGTGCAAAGGAGTACTTTCGTTTGCACATCTTCATCAATATTTACGGGAAATAAAGTTACAAGGTGCGATACATGCTCAGGTCAACATAAAAAGGAAGATGGAGCGCCGCAAACATCAAACGTGAAGCCACCTTTATATCTATGGTGTGTCAATCACCTTTATATCTATGCTATGTGTTAAATTGTTTCTCTATAATTTGGGGAATAATATTGTAAAATAAAAAATTAAAAAAATCATATTTGAATTTATTTAATGGAATGGAGAAATTTTAAATCGTATTATGGCAACCCTCGCACTTTATGTCACTGCGTTCGTTCGTTGAGGTTTTTTGTTCCAAGTAACAAGGTTTTTTGTTACAAGTCATAGTTTATTTAATAAAAAAAACTAAGTATGTTATTTCCAGTACTTACACGTGAAAAGTGATTCAGTGAGACTTTTTATGTGATTTGCTATTGTTTTTACAAGTTTTCACTACACAGGAAGGCAAAATTATTTTTTTTAAAACTATTTTAACTAGTCGACGACTCGTCACGTACCTACTAAGAGCGGCGAGCATGGTTTTAGTTGTATGTATAAGTACTTGCAGGAGCACGGTTTTGTGGCTTTACTTTTGATGTTCGCGGCACTTCATCTTCCTTTTTTTTATTTGTGTATGCGATTGTGACTAATCAGTTGATGTCTAAAAAGGCTCGACTTGCTGTTCACAATGGTGTGCTGGTGTCTACGCTTATGTATGGAAGTGAATATTGGGTGTGGCAAAAGCAGCATGAAAGTAAATAAGTAGTGCTGTGGAAATGCGCTCCTTGCGACCCATGTGAGGTGTGACTATGAATGATAGGCTGAGGAATGATGTGATAAGGCTACGGTTTAAAAGAAGATGTAGTGACAAAAGTTGAAAAGTATGCTTATATGGTTTGGTCATGTTGAGAGGATGAATGAAGGCTACTAACAAAAGGTATTTACGAGGCAGATGTGAGTGGAAACTCCGGGAGGGGACGCCTTATGAGGACATAGTGACCTTATTGGTGATGTTTTTCAGAAAGGTCAGGTGCGTAGTACTCGCAACTAGCATGAGTGTATGACAAGATCTATGAACGTAAACGAGGCAAAAGGAGTACGTAAGGAACGTAGCAGGTGAGTTTATATTATGTATGTATGTATGTATAGCTGCACAAGTTCGTCCCAAATAATAATAACATACCGATAGAACAAGTCTCCACTTGCTCAGTAGTCAGTGGCGCCCTAAGCCTAGGTTCGAGTCCCAGTATGGGACGCCCTTAGCTGTGCTACTTAGTTTTAATTTCTAACCCGGCGAGAGGCCCTTCTGGCCCCGCCAACGCTCGGTTAAGCAGTCAATGCTCCCGGAGAAAACTGCGATAGGTCCGTATTAAAAAAAAAAAATACAATTTATTTGTTTCGTTTTAAATATGATTGGGCTACGGATATTTATCAATTATTTAATTACTTAACCAATTTATTATTTCTAATTAAATTTAAACATAAATAACATAATTATATATTTTTGTAATCCCCTTTTAATTTACTTTATTTTGATATCCTACTCGATAGGATTGGTTATTTTTTTTAAATTAACGTATTACTATTTCACGCCAAAAATTCGCCATTTTTTTTTTCAAACACCTATCTAAAGACGAATAAAACGATACCTTAACTGTCGAAATCAATTCAACCGTTTGGTAGATACGAGGTAATAAAGATATTTACGAACATACAAGATACGCGCGAAGAACATAACCTTTCCTTCGCTGTGCTAAAAGACTCGCGCCGCGCATCGGCACTTCACAATCCTGTTAAAGTTCAAAGCACGTTTCAAGATTATCTGGTTAGCTCTTAGCCAGATTCTTGCATGACTGCAAGAAAAACTAATACGAGAAGTAGTTACTTCACTTACTGCTAGGAAGCCCTGCCGGTCTATTCTGTAAAAATCTCACCGTGAAAACGTAGGTGAAGAGAACTGTCATACCACCTGATGCTAGGGATTAACACTATTGACAGCTCACTCGACGCTCACCTCACCTAAGTTTTCACGGTGAGATTTGTACAGAATAGCACTACTGTTATGCAGTACCATGAAAATATCAAATGCAAACTCCGAATAGATATTTATAACAATGACAAATCGCCAATGCAATTTACCCAAGTCACGACTGTCATTCAGAATCCAAACCAACAGATTAGCTTCAATTACAGAACGCACACGCTTTGACAGCGACTCTCGACCACGTCTACACCAGACGAAATGATCCTCCGTTATATATTTAGCCGCAGCTGTCTTGTCACTCAGTGTTAAGCCTGCACTACACTACTCGCGAAGTTGATCGAAGAAGTTAAGCAAATTCGAGAGTGTAGAAGGGCACTTCAGTTCACTTCGTGCAAAGAGTATCATTGACTTCGTGCAACCGTTTTATGAGGCCTATCACAAAATTGTGTTTTGACAGATTAGTTATATTGAAGCACGGCGACGCATCACTTTGTGTAGCAACTTGGCAGTTGTACTCGTAATTACGTTTATTTAGAGACTAGACATTCTTAAATGTAAACTTTACGTAATAATATTAATGTAGTAAGGAGAAAAGTACAGTTAATTTTGAGCGATTTTTTTAATGTAAGTACTTCAATTCACGAGCTCGAAAAAGTGCCGTCGCGCATATTATGAAAAACTTGCTTCGGAATTTTGGCATTATATAAATACATATGAAAAAAATGCGAAAAGCAAGGCCGCTATATACTATACTAATAAATATTCTTCACCACTCAATAAGTCAAAGTTGTCGAAGACTTTCAGTTTCTCAGAATAATAACGCCAAAGTCAAAAATCACGGTCGAAATGTAATAACTCTTTGTCGAAGCAACTTCGCGAGTAGTGTAGTGCAGGCTTTAGGCAGTTTCACGCGGTCTGGTGAAGCATAACGTCTGAGCTTACGAACTTAGTCTGCGCTAAAAATATGCACCTGTAAAAATTGTAGTTTTGTTATTTGATAGGTGTATAGTTTTTTAGGAGTATTTTTATTTATATCTAGCTTCTGCCCGCGACTTAGTTTGCGTGGAAATCGTAAGACACCACAATATTCTTCACCACCTTGATCACTAAGCTATTTGCTTTATTGAAGGTTGATAAAATAGCCGTTCTTAAATGTCATGATTGACTGCTTAGCTCCATAAGGGTGAATATAATCATTTAAAAGGTTAAATCCTGTAATTACCTGCTTTTTTTTTTAAATGGTTTTGCTCTTGACTCTAGTCTAGGTCAGAGGTGACAGAGACAAAGTCGACGATGGAGTGAGCTTACCCAGAAGAAGCCTGTTCTCTCTCTGCAGTCGGTCCCTCATATCTGAGGATCGTGGTCAGCTTCGGAGTTGCATCTGGAGCGGATGATCCGCCTCCACCGGTTTCTGTCCAGCGCATCCCTTACCACCGTGTAGAATTTTGAGGACGATGATTCCTTCACCTGATCGCTCCATCGTGTTGGTGAACGACCGCGCGATCTTTTGCCTTCGGTGTTCCCAACCACAATCAGTTTTTCCAAACTTTCATCGCCTCTGCGTACTATGTGGCCGAAATAGGAGAGAATGCGTTGTTGGCATATGGTCGACAAGCGGGTTTTCGTTCGAAGCTGAGTTAAGATCGAAGCATTGGTGCGTTTGGCAGTCCACGGTATTCTCAACATTCGTCTCCAGCACCACATCTCGAATGCATCAATCCTTTGCCTTTCTCGGGCTAAAATGGTCCACGTTTCCACTCCATATAAGAAGATCGGGAATACTAGGGCTCGTATCAATCTCATCTTGGTGTTGATACCAATTCCTCTCTTCTTCCAAATGCTATTTAAGCGGGTCATAGCATCTTTGGCCATGTTCACTGTTCACTCTCACTTTAAAGAGATTCGGGTTGTATGCGCTCGGAAACACAGACGCAGGTAGTGACTTCCACTCTTTTGCTGCTATATTGTAATCTAACCTTTTGGCTCGTATTTTTACAATTTGCGATAAACTGATAGATGACTTCGAACATAATGTAATTTTTCTCATTTCCCATAGCAAATAACGTGAACATTTATAGTGTACAGACCACCTTGTTTATACAAGGTGGTCTGTACCAACCAATAACATACAGAATTTTTTAGCAGAAGACACATCAGAGCTAGTTTTAGTTTTTAATTGCCTTGTAATGTGAAAGGCTTGAACACACCACTCGCGTTTACACCACGCTTTATGCATTAAAGTCGGAGTAGCTTTCAAAAGAAATAGTAATCTATGTGACTGTGTGAAAAGTTCTTACGTAAGCATCATGTCACCTACAGTTACTAAACTCAACATTTTGTAGATATCAGGGGGGGCTGAAAAGATTTTAGCCTAAGTGTACCTTCAAGTGTCATTATTGTCTCGCACTGCATATTACTAATTTGCGAATACTCTCTTTAGTATAAATACAGAGTTTCACGTTATTAGCATCATTACGCTTTTAGTAATTAAACCGTAAACATCATGTCTCAGTCATCCGCGGCCCATCCGTAGGTTCAAAACCTCAGCTCCCCGGTACGCTAAGTTTTTTAAACAAATCTGAGCAACAATAGCGCTTTTAAAACTGTTATATCCGGTGTACCGGGGGGCTGTAAAGTTTTGAGCCCAGGGATGGGCTGCGGATGACTGACACATGATGATGATTACGGGTTCATTATTAAAAGTATAATGATGCTAGTGACATGCCTTTAGTGTGGGATGCAACGTCTGTCGATACTCCATCGATACCATCTTCCTGGCTCGGCGTGCTGTGCTGGCGCTGCTGCTGCAGCTGCGGAAAACCTCAAGCGGCGTAAATATAACTTATTGATAATTATATTTTCGAGCCATTTGGGTTTGAAACATAATGGTGATGATAATCATTTAAAAGGTTAAATCCTATAATTACCTATTTATTAGGCTAAAAGGTGTGGGTTTCTTAAAACCACACCTTTTAGCTCGTACCTATTTTTACAATTTGCGATAAACTGATAGAAGAATACGAACATAACGTAATATTGTTCATTTCCCATAGCAAATAACGTGATCATTTATAGTGTACAGACCTATATACCTTGTATAACCAATAACATAAAGAATTTTTAAGCAAAAGATACATCAGAGCTAGTTTTAATTTTTAATTGCCTTATAAATGTGAAAGGCTTGAACACACCACTCGCGTTTACACCACGGTTTATGCAATAGTAATCTGTGTGACTGTGTGAAAAGTTCTTACGTAAGCATCATGTCGCCTACAGTTAGTAAACTCAACATTTTGTGGATACCAGGGGGGTTGAAAAGTATTGAACCAAAATACCTTCAAGGTCATTATTGTCTCGCGCTGCATATTACTAATTTGAGAATACCCTCTTTAGTATAAATACACAGTTTCATGTCATTAGGATCATTACGCTTTTAACAATTAATCCGTAAACATGTCATGGGGGGCTGTAAATTTTGAGCCCAGGGATGGGCCGCGGATGACTGACACATGATGATGTTTACGGATTCATTACTCAAAGCGTGATGATGCTGATGACATGCCTTTAGTGTGGGATGCAACGTCTGTCGATACTCTTTGCGCGATCCCATCTTCCTGGCTCGGCGTGCGGTGCTGGCGCTGCTGCTGCGGAAAACCTCAAGCGGTGTAAGTATAACTTATTCGAGCCTAGCGAGTATATTTTCGAGCCGTTTGGGGTTGAAACTCTCGGGCCGTGGAGTCTAAGAGCATGGTCTCTTTAAGGAAATCTCAAAACGGCTGTTTGACACATTCCATGACCCAAGGGCAGGCTTTTATCTTGCAGTACAACGTGGCGATGCCGCCATGGCAGTCTTTTGGGTACATTACCAGTCGGCAGCGATACGGATGAATTTCTGTGACACCATATTTTAGTTTGTGAATAGTTTTAGTTAAGTTAGGATATAATTTTGTTATTTTTATTCATGAATGCCTATTTTGGTTTTACAAAATATAGTGTTGAAATTAAAAGATTATATCTGTTAAAAAAATATCATACCAACAAATTAAGAATTCAAAGATTCGTATTTGTTTTCCGTTAACTTTTAACGAACTTAAAAACACCAAAACACACTGCTCACACATCGGCCTCAGAGAAGCGCAACACTTTTCATTCAAAAAAAGAATATCCGATTCGAAACCAAAAACGTGATGAAAGCAATACCTAGGGAAGTGACCAATCACACTGCAGCATTGGTCAAAGCACGAGTACAGCAGATTGCCCCCTCTATTCCTGAAGCCCCCTCCCCCGCCCTCTGATGGAGCCGCTCTCATTTCTTTTATGATCGCCGGTAACGCGGAAAGTTTGTTCGGTAACTGATACCGAAGCGGACTGGCTTCAAGTTAGACAATAACAGATGTACCGATAGCTCAGCTACAGTGCTGACATCCACAACTTACGGAAGAATTTTACAACTTCAGAACGATTTAAAAATGTTTACCCTCTTTAAAGTTTTAGATAAATTGATTTTGTGTTCGTCTTTTTTAGTACCTTTGTTAAAAGAAGTGGAGTCTAGCATCTGGCAAAATGTTTGTGAGTAAAACTTAGAACTTTATTTACTTACCTACTTAATATTATATTATTTTGTGTTTCGCTTTTTCATGTGTATTTTGTCTGCGTCACTTTCACGTGAATAAACTGTTTTTCTTTCTTTCTTTACATCATCTGTGAAAATTTCAACTGTCTAACTATCACGGTTCATGAGATACAGCCTAAGGATAGACGGACAGACAGACGGACAGCGGAGTCTTAGTAATAGGGTCCCGTTTTACCTTTTGGGTACGGAACCCTAAAAACCATGTTTTGCCTTTTTTCATTAGCAAGTATGAGTTCTTTTTCGAGATAAGCATACGACTATTTATTTAAATAATTATATACTTTTCAAATATTTTTGAGGTTATACTTGTAAGGGATATGGGCCTATAGAATTTCATTAGCTTTTTATTTTCCTTTTTAAATAGTGGTTTAACGGTTGATATTTTGTGTCAGGAAAAATATCAGGCTCTATATAAGATTTTCTATCAAAGCATCTAAGCCATCTCCCGCTAATGATTTTATAAATTTTGTTAATAGACCGTCGTATGCTACACTATTCGTATTTTAAATGTTATTTTTATGATTTTAAACACCTCGATTGGTAGACATGGGGCCGGAAAAAAAAATGTATCATCGTTGGCGTAGTTTTTTCCTAGATCCTGTTATAGGATTTATTTTGTCAACGGAGTGATAATTTGATGCATCTGCAATGTCATTTCTGTCAGTGAGATGTCATTGTTCATACGAATTTTGTCAAAACAGTATTACGGAATGTTGAATTTTGATCCATAAAAAGTAGCTCATTCATTTGAACATAATTGAAATGATATTTCATGTTGTGTATTAAAACTTATAGAAATTCAGTAACTGTAAAATCACATGAATCAGCGAAATTGACGAAATTTCGTTTACGGCCTCTTAAGTCTGTATTGCCATAAAAGTTATGTTTTCTTTTTACTACATAGTTTAGCTTCTCTTACTTATTTCTCTATAAATAAAATTCCATGACTGGATTAAATACAAACTACTCTTAAAATATTTATATTTTATAATTAAAAGCGTCAAAACTACACGACCACTTCCCTTGCCTTTAAAAATTGAAAAATTCAACATAAAATGCTACATACACAATTATTTAAAACGTGGGACATAACCACATTACCTTAAAGATTTATGACACCACAGACTATATTAAACTTCCTTGCTTAGATTTTTATTATATTTTTAAAGCTCAGCATCACTTTATTAACGTAAACACGAACTTATTACAGGGACTGGGAAGCTGGGGACGCACGTAGAACAACGGGACGGATCATAATTAAAAAAATCGTGTACATACTTGGAAAAAGGTATTATTACACAAAAGTTGTGAGCAAATGAAGAGTAAGGCGAATTAGGACGCACGCGGGGTCCGGACTTTTTAGGGTTGCCAAGTAAAATTTGAGCTGGGTGGTCTCATTTTCCGAGTTTTTTTTTTTGGACGAAAAAACAGATACGTAGTACGTTTCTATTAAAAAACTACTATGTCTGTCGAAGCTTAAAAGTTAAATTGGAAAATTAATGAGACATTGCCTAGTGCGAGGTACATACATAGAGAGTTAAAAAGGCCGATCGTGATGGACAAATCTTTCAATTTTTTCTTCGTCTTTAAGTTCGTCTGAAAAACAGTAAATAGTTACATATAGGTATGTGACAAAACCTTAGCACACGTTAAAAATAAACATATCAAAACAAGTTGACATTATAGCTATAACTTGACACCAAGCCCTGGGTAGTACCAACTTCAAAAAATTTCGTTTCGGTCTTGGACACAAAAAAGTTAACAGAATTAAGCTGAGCGAGCGAGCGGAATTCTGACGAGTTTCTAATGAACCGTCTCGTATTAGCGAGGAATTTTCACGTTCTCACGAAATATGAGAGCTTGCCACACTAAAAAATAATAACCGCAGGATGAAGTGACATAATCTAAGTGGGGGGAAGTCCGTTATTTAGGTCCGTGCTGGATATTTGGAGGTGGTCTGAAAATTGTTGTGGTATTTGTGAAATAAGAATAAAATATTTTTGCAAGTGCGAAGTTCTTTCCTTTTAGTTGAATTGATTCTATTGCCCTTTCGTATGTATCTGTTTAATCACACGCACCTAAAATGTCTTAACTAGTTTAATATTTGAAATAGGTACTACTGGTGTGAATAGATTTAAGCTGATTTATGATAGCAAATTATTCATACCGCTGCACCAACATGAATTGTTTATTTAAAATCTTAAAAACTGGGATAGCAGCCGAACCAAAGCTTGCATTCAAAATACAAATAGCCTGCACCAACACAGACAACGGCTGACGCCATCAAAATCATGCAATCTGTTTGTGCGTACTTTTTAAAATTCCAATTGGAACGCAGCAATCACTAGGAAGTGACACATCAAAGTGACGCGCAATAAAGCGTCCCATTCGAAATACAAATTTCGCGCCAAAACACTGCACTGGCTACTGACAAACAACCTTTTTCATGTTTTTGCTATGAATTTTTAGTGTTCCATGTTTAAAATTTGCGGTTTTTAGGGTATGTTTTTATTGATTTGTTTATTTATGTATGCTGTCCGTCGCAGATGATATAAATATGGATGTCGATACTGTCATATCAGTGTCTCGTTTAATCCTAACTTTAAAACAATTGCGGCAGATTATTTAAACGCCAGTTATTTATTGAAGTGAAACGATGAGTATTTCAACAAACGATCATAACACCTAACCTCCCACATATAATCGATCAAATCGATTAACTAAATAGATCGACTCCATAACTGAACCATGCAATCGATCAATAGGCAAAGCGGCCGAACAATACAAGAACTAATCGGAAGTTTTAGTTAGTTTGGTAAACTGAGATCTACCGGCGCTTCGGGAAACTTTTGATTAGCCAAGCGATGCCCAATGGTCTTCGGTGATCTGCGAATGTTTATTTGTTTATTTGTGTTTACCGTGCGTTAAGTAAAGGAGATTTGTAAAACTCAATTACACTTAGTTGTTATGGTTTAATCTTGCCAACCCAATTAATTCGATTCTTGGGACGATCTATCGACAGTGGTATCGATATAATAGCTCATTGAGTATCGATATCAATCGTAATAATCGGCTCAAACTTGTAAAATTTTGGATAAAAAGAAGGAAAAGATTATATTCAGTACCTGAGGACATAGGAATCCTGGAAGTATCTTAAAATTAAGCCTAAAGTACGAAATAGTGTCGCCATTTCTTACATTTTTCAAGACAAATACTTAAATGCTTCCAATTGGGGTAGGCAGAAACTAGAACGCCACCTTCTACAATCCCTACAAATACTCATTTTGCTTTGTTTACGTTCATAAATCTGGTCATACACGCACGCCGGATGCAAGTACTATTTTTTATTTATAAATATGTATGTAGGTATATTCCGCATGAATTATCTCTTGACCACTATTCTACTACAACATAATCTTTAACCCGTAAATGCAGGGTGTCGGAACGATGACTTACTGAAGAGGTCTCGCAGTCCCGTGCTACTCGTAATCTCCAATCAGACGCTGCTTACTGTACCGAATTAAATGGCGCTCGAGTTTACGGATCATCGCCTTTGTGACCGGTCGCAAACTAGGAGCCTTCATGTCAGTGAAGTTTGTGACTTTGTTGTAGTTTGCGTGGTTTATTAATTTGGTTGGTCCTAAAACGGTAAACTAGGATTTGAAAGCGGCCTTTTTATGTTAATAGAGTGAGAGGAAAATAGATGAAAACATTTAGTTGTAAGACCGATTCTGATTATGGGGTAAAAATGGTGTTCAGGTGTTCAGTACATTTACGAGTATGTTAGCCTAATTCATCAAATTGTGCTGAACAGCTGATTTTTTTCTCGATTTCAGGTTTTTTCCCATAGTAAAAGTTGTTCATAATGATGAGTACAATGACCCCTTAAGAGGTTGTTGGTGTTTTACCAATAAACCTGTAGATGTGTCTCTCACAGAAACGTTAAAACATATTTTCTACAACTCTATTTGCAGATTTCCATGTAACATGCCAACAAGATTTATTTATTTTAATTCCATCCGCGCAATCAGAGAATTCGATTGAGCTAACGCAATTTATTAGAAAAAATGTCATATCCCGTACGAAACGCCCTATAAAATGAGATAAATCAAAAACGAAATGTAATAAACAAAATAGCATATTCGTCGAGGGGCCAGTGTATTATTAACGAAACATTTCGAACTTCCCCTCAAGTTATTTACAGTTTGCAGTAAATAAAATAATTTCACTATTACTATTTGTCACGTCACGCGACGTGTTTACTATTACTGTAAAGAGAACCACGTACGAAATAAGTCTAAGTAATACGTTTCGCCCTTAGGGATTTCGGTTATTACAAGATATTACAGATAGCAATTTAGTTACAACATCCCAATGGTCAATCGAACCCAAGTATTATTGCGGAGATTTTCGCTAAAGCGAAATTGTCGCATCGAATGGGTTAGGTCGTTGGTCGTTCATCAAAGCGATGATTCTGGTGTTCAAGAACGCGAAATCCCGTTCAGATTGTAGTAAGAGCCAATATGTGTCGGTCTTCATTGAAATCCTGAAGCTCGAAGGTTTATTGGCAATTGGCGATAGGTCGGGGTCCTAGAGACCGTTGGTGATCGCTGGTTGTAAAAATCTTTACGGCGTAGATATAAACTACGGCAACGTAGGGTTAAGTGTGATTAGGGGTATGCTGCGTGTTGCGATATCGACACCTTCGGATGAGGGGTTATTGCCATTTTGAATTCAGAACGCGTTGAATGACTATGATTTAGTAATTTGATCTTGCAGCAAAACAGTGAACAAAAAATCTTTACAGCGGTGCTATTCTGTACAAATCTCACCGTGAAAACTTAGGTGAGGTGAGCGTGGAGTGAGCTGTCAATAGTGTTATTCCTTAGCATCAGGTAGAATGACAGCTCTATTCAAGCTCACGTCACCTAAGTTTCACGGTGAGATTTTTACAGAATAGACCGGCAGTACATAATATGAGCAGCACTTAGAATCACTATCACAATCATTGACTTTAACTTTGACAGCACACTTAAGAGTCTCATTTTGTCACCTCCCTCGCTCACACGTGACGAAATTTTTAACAATGTCAAATGAAAAGATGCTTTTTTGAAAAATATATACAATTAGCTAACTAATATTAATTTAATAGGTAATTATTAAAAAACACATTTTTATTGTGGCATTTATTTAACTCATCTCAAAAACAGATCATAATACTTTTTGAGCTGAGTTCATTAGTGAACACAATAGAAATGTGTTTTTAATAATTACCTATTAAATTAATATTATTTACTAGTTCGCCAATTGATTACATTAAAAAAAAGAATCTTTTCATTTAATTATCTAAAAAATTGAGTCCGTGTGAGCAAAATGTGACAGCCCTCTTAAAAATGTATATCTAATATTCATTTTGTTATTGTTCGATGTTCAAATTTTATTTTAAATCTTTCTAATATATTATTTGCGGTAGGTAAGCTTGCTTATATTTGGAAGGATAGAGAATTGAGGAACGTTACCTCAGTCAACCAACCTCTGCAATGCTAAATCCTTTTCCTGGTATTTCTATAACGTTCCCCTTTTCATCGCCCTGCTGTCATTTCAACAACAGGGGTCTGCAGGTTAACGTCAGGTGCAGAACATCGGCGGCTCCCTTTTGTTTTGGTAAGCATTTGTAGTTATTACATTTCCAAGAATACTTGCATTAGTTTCTTGGAAATCGTATCAGTCAATCTTCTATGAAATCTGAACGGTTAGCCATTTCTAGGCATAAATTATGTGTTAAATTCCAAGAAAACTAAAATATTGGAATTAACTCTTTAAAAATCGATTTTTATATAAGGCCAGTATGGAAGCTTTATGAGGAGTGAAAAAATACAAGCGTTAACTTAAAAGCGTTACGTTTTTCTGCGCAACGTAAAACAAACCAACGCCTTTACATCTTAAAGTTGCTTTTTGTATAGCACCGATTCATTGAAGAAACCCTGCCCCTGTGGTCCTTTGTTTTCGTCCAACAATAAAAAGTCGGAACGGTACAAAAAACAGGAGAAAACTCCAGTCGTGTCTCGGAGCTGACACATACACACTTTTCTTAGCTGTACATGTACTACTTACATATTATGTAACCACAGCTTAATATACTGTGCCCTTACTTTTCTTTAAATAAATGAATTATCATTCTTATTTAGCCCAGCTAGACGCCTATTTACAATGACAACTACTGACAATACGACATATATGTCGAAAAAAAAATTTGTAGGCGCAGTACTGTTTTCGTGAAAACAGATTGAAATTTTACTACGGTTTCCGATACTGCCGTAGCCATTGTATTTGCTCGGCACTAGACTTAGTAGGCTCGTTACATTCCTTTTGATGCAACCTTTTTCGATTGGGTTTTTTTCATTTCTGAGCAGATTTACGGCCGATATGAGACGACATCTGACATTATTTTGCTATTGTCCACTTCATATTAATTATTAACCCTATTTTGGCCAATATTTATGTTATTTCTCTTTAGGTCCTGGTAGGGCTTTGTCAACTCTTGACAAAGACACCAGAACAACTAATCTAGCTAAACACGTTTTTGCGCTACACGAATTGATATTTCGACGCGTAGTGAAAAGTAGAGGGTAGTGCGCATGCGCGTGCACTCGCGGTGTGACGTCACACGCAAATTATATCCGACCCTGAAATTGTTATAGATATGACCTATCTTTTGAATGCTCAACCATTACTCTAACATTAAAAGTCTCGTAGTTATTAGCGGTTGAAATCTTACATGTTTTTGTCGGTCAGATATATTGAACCAGTACACCGAGCGAAAAGACGTTATCACGTCAATACAAAATTGTCAATTTTTTACGACAGGTACTGTATAAAGCAGATAACTAAGAAAGCACTAATAAAATTGATGATTGCCGCCTGTCACCGTCACTGGTTTTATTAAATAGGCCCCAGTGTAATTGTTTACAATATGAGGTCGTAGACAGACAGGCGCTTTACTTTGAGTAAATTATTTCATCACCACTGCTCTCAAAGTGGTGAGGGAAGACATCGTGAGTTTCCTCACGGCATGACCATGAAACCGAAAATTCGAAGACATGTGACATCCGCCAACCCGCACTCGGAGTACAGTCTCGACATACAGTAAACGCTCAAAAGTCCATAAGCATGCTAAGGATTACATTGCTATGCGAGCACGAACTAGTACGTGTGCGTGTATGAGCCAACATTCCGCAGATAACACACACTAATGAATTGTTGCATGTCGTCGTACTACGCGAAATAACATTATATTTCTGTTGAATTTAGAATAATCGTCATAGTGGCGACCTGTTCTTACCATTGCATTGCTAAAATTCGCATAAACATAACATGTGCTGGTGGCTGTTTGGGCTAAGCAATGGTTTCACGATCAATGAAGTCTGAGTTCGAATCTTAATCACAATGTTGGACTGATTTTAGTTTCTTTGGAACCATAATAATATATTCCTATTTTAAGCAAAAATTTTTTAGATTTTTATGTTCATTTATTATTTATTTTTATAAGAAGTTAAATATTAGTTATTGTATTATTATTTAACTATTTTTGTGATTTTTAATTTATCTTTCGGTGTTGGAAGGTTTAAATAAAAAAGTCGTGCTGAATGGTAACAAAAATGTTTATTCGTTTTATTTAGTTATTTATAAAATTAACAAACTTAAGAGAATTGTGACGTTACATTCCTACTAGATAAAAGAACTTTTTTTTTTAACCGTTCATAGGATTTTTTGTTGTATACCCACTTAGTCAATTCATAATAACATAACAAAGAAATGATATTCTAATAACACATATATAATTGTCAATACCTATTTAGTTTTCTATGATCTACCTTTCTAACTTTACGAAATGAGTGACCAAGCGAACAAGATAAAGAATATTATATTTCTGTCCCATTACTTCCAATCAAGTAAAAACTTACAAAAAGTCAAATACTGCGTGAGATTTGAACTCACGGCTCACTGATTCACGCATCTATCTACACGCGCTTAACCGCTAGGTCATCTTTACACATGTTACAACTTTGAAATTATGAACTACAATCAGTTGTTGACGACGCATGTTTATGTTCTTGGAAATAGAAGGTCTTAAGTCAAACTAAACGCCAAGCTATTGCTTTGTGAGTTTGCTTATCGACTTTTGGTCGCGACTGTACATAGCGATCGCTTTACGACCGAATTCAGTCGCCAAGTCCTAATGAGGTCTTTAGACGGTCAAAATTGCGACAAGCACGTCTTTTTTATTTTTTTATTTGAGATGGGTTTACTCTTGACTCTAGTCTAGGTTAGAGGTGACAGAGACAAAGTCGACGATGGAGTGAGCTTACCCAGAAGAAGCCCTTTCACTCTCACTTTGAAAAGATTAGGGTTGTATGCGATCGGAAACACAGATGCAGGTAGTGAGTTCCACTCATTTGCTGTGCGCATTTTAAAAGACATTTGGAAACGTTTAGTGTGAATTGGTGGAATAGCAACTAGGTAGGGACGGTAACTGGCCGATGTTGATTTTTCGTGCTTGTCAAGTAATTTTGACCGTCTATTGACCCCATTAGGACTTTGCGATCGAATTCGGTCGTAAAGCGATCGCTATGTCGAGACGGCAGCCCCGGGTTCGCTTGGTGGATTACGGTCCACTCCTTCTCATTGAGAGGAGGCCAGCCAGCAGTGGGAACATTTATAGGCTGGTTATGTTATGTTGTTCTTGTTTAATTCACAACGACTATCTACGTAACGTAGCTATGTTCTAGGTACCATGTAATGTAATATGTCTTTACCTATTAAATTCCCGATTTACTCGTACATAGAAAAAAATTAAACATTTTTTTAAAAGAAATATTGTCGATGCACTTTTGCCATTTTAATGAAAGTTCGTTGTTGCCTCTGCTATAGATATCCTGGGAACAGGAATTGATAAATTCTTTAAAGGCGTTTTTCACCGCCTTGTTGGATTTGAAATTTTTCCCCGGGGCTCATTGTTGAGATCAAAATTCCCAGAACGGAAGCGTTCAAACCAAAAACGCACCGTGCGTTCACTTGCAGCACACCTCGTTAATATTGCGTGCTGTCTGTGTTGCGTTGGTGCCAAAACGAAACTCGTATTCGAAAATAGCGCGCAATTTAGATTTTGCCATGGTTACAGAAACATCGATTTCAAAGAAAAATCGAACGGCGGGAAACAAATGAACAACTGATTTTTTTATTTTTAACTGTCATGCTTTATTATTATAAAATTAATTTGAATTTGGAATTCTAAATAGAATGAAAGATCTTCACACTAGCCGGTATCAATAATCGGCAATTTCATAATAGGTAAAGACCTAATATTAGGGCACGAGCCTTTTGCCACATAGCGGACACAAATCCAATCTCCAAGGCACGACTGATAATTTCATAATGCAAAAACCCGAATAATACACCCACACGCCCAACAGTTGCTCAATGCGACCGCATTAGTAGACCAACAAGGCAGTCAACATTAATTTAAACAAAGTAATAAAAATAATTTAACTTTATTCCAAAAAAAGAAGAAAAACTTAGTAGTATTTTTTTTTTGGAAGGCGGTACCCTTCCAGAAAAAAATACAAATTGAAAAATAACTTTAATTTTGGAAGTCTTTGGATTTATTTTAGTTTTTTGCCATCGACTTCCAAAATTAAAGTTATTTTACAATTTGTGGTGTTTGTTTTTTTTTTGAAGTCGGCTACTTTTTTGTAATTTTTAAGTATGCCAATTTGTAATTTATCTAAGTTACAATAGCCTTATGTTAACTGTTCATCACCTTTTACAAAATATTGCTTTTCCCGATCCAGGGACGTTAATTATTTAGGAGTTCTCCGGGAGAACTGTAGCTGATGGTGAAGTCGCCTCCATTTCACCTTAATTATGTATTATGACGTACATAAATTGTTTAGCAATCATATTAAAGTAATCTTATCGCAACCCGTGAAAGTAAGTAAGTATTGTTAAGAATTGTTTTTTTAAGGATTAAAAACAAATATGTAACAAAATCTTTTCTCTTTATCGTATTAGTTTAGACCTACTAAATTTTATAACAAAAATTACTGAATGATAACTGTCAAATATTTTTCCGCTTGATGCTAGAGATTGACACTTTTGACAGCTCACTTGAATCTCACTTCACCTAAGTTTTCACGGTGAGATTTTTACTAAATAGATATTATTTTTTGTTGAGAATATTGTAATTGTTATTAGAACGAAGTTCTTTAAGGGGTTAAATATAATGATCACAAAAAAAAAAATCTTTGATACCCTAAGCTTTTTGCACTTCAAATTGTATTCAAACACCAAATGTAGTAAATGATCACCAAATCTTAGCGAGCAAATTATTGCGTTAGGTTAGGTTAGGTTTTTTTTTTTTTGTATTTGTGTGATTCGCTTTTAATGCTCTTTCTAGGTTTGGTTAGGTTAACAATGATTAGTTTGGAGTCATTTGCTTTAATAGGATAGCAAGATGTAACAATTTTGGTTATAATTTCAAATAAAATGGAGTTTTAATTTTGGTGATCATTTACTATTTTTGGCAGTAAAATGTTTTTTTTTTATGTTATATTTTACTTTATCTGGTGATAAGTTAAACATAAGCCGTTCTTTAATATGGTCTGTAATTGTAGGAGTTGACTTGTAGTAATCGTCACGTATCGGAAAAGCGGTATTGCTCTCTCTCTCTATCTCCTTCTACTATAGAGAGAGACAAGGTTAAATTTAATACGTTTTTAGTGTTCCGTACCGCAAAAGGAAAAAAACGGAACCCTTATAGGATCACTCGTGTGTCTGTTAGTCTATCTGTCTGTCCATGTCCATCTGTGACAGCCAGTTTGCTCCGAATCTAATGGACCGATTAAGTTGAAATTTGGTACACGTATGAATTTCTGTGACCCAAATACGGATGTGTAACGTAAATAAATTAATTTTGAATATGGGGTCAATTTTAGGGGGCAAATAATAAAATAAAAGTTAAATAAAAGTTGTACCGTGTGACATATCAAATAAAAGGGCTTACTATATCATTTAAAAGTTATTTAAGAAAATAGACGAAAACGGACAATTCCCCGTTATCTAAGAAAGTACTGAGCCTAAAATTAAAAAAAAAAACAATTGAATATTTTCTTCTATTTGTTCTATACCTATAGATTATAGAAAAACTTATAACAAGTCTATGGTCTTAAAATAATATGGTAAATCTGTCAATATTGTGCGTAAAAACTTACATTTGTAATTGGAATGTATGGGAGAACATGTTTTTCAACTACAATGTTAAGTTTGTTCTTGGGATAAATTCATCCCAACTACGGAACCCTTCACTGCGCGTGGTCCGACAAACACTTAGCCGGTTTTTTTTTAAATCCTACAACCATAAGAAGGAACTTCGATCCTGACGGAGGTCCTCCAACCACACACGTTTTTTTTTTATTTGTTCATATTAGCGGACCACGGGCACCGTTATTAGCACGAAATAATGGAGGACAAAATGTGTTAAAAGATTGAACAAGGCAAGCAGAAACCATTTCACTGTCACAATAATTTCCAAAATGGATGTTTTAAAACAAATATCGTTGAAAACAAAGCTAAACCCCAGTACGACATGTTTGTTAAATATCGTTCCCGTGTCGGTGTCTCGTAAATCTCTATATATACTAACGGGTAATGTTGTTTGTCCGAGTTTATGTCTGACTTCATTACTGGTGGGAACGCGGTCGGATGGTTGGTTAGATATTTCTTACTGGTGAGTCAGGGTTTAAAGCAATTACTATTTAGTTTAGCTTTTAGTTGGATAAAAAAAAACAAAAAACTTATTCGGTCACGCGGACTGCCGACAGAAGCGAAAACTTGACAGCACAACACGACACATTAGCACGTCGCGTGACGATTTTGCCTTACCAAAAATCGCACCACGCACCTAAAATTTTCTCTTGAAACGTCGCTCGCTTTTTAAATGTGCTAAATGCTCATAATATATTTTATATTTAAATTGTAAGAATTACCATGGTAGTCGATTATCACTAGCATAGTTTTGTGGCGAAAAAAAAAAAAACAAAAGGCTGACGTTTTTTTTAAATAGTTTCTCTTTTATCGCAGGTGCATTTCCAAATCAACATCATTCTCCTGCCCTTGTCCCAATTTATTTGGGGTCGCCGCAACATGTCTTTTTCTTCCATACTTCTCTATTAGTCGTCATCTCGGTAGTCACTCCCTTTCTAGCCATATCATCTCTCACACAGTCCATCCATCGTTTCTTTAGTCTTCCCTTACTCGTATAGCCTCATACTCAAAACTTTCTTGCCGACATTTTCCTCATTCCTCCGCATCACATGAAATACTATAATATCGCTAACACCCCGGCCCACGGGGTAATTGCGTAACATACATAAAATGGCAATTGAGCGCAATGGGTTTCATTTTGACAGTTCACTCACGTCACCACGTTGACCATTGCGTTATTTACTTTGTTGAGCAACCCAAATTTTTCAAACTTATGAAGCAATGGATTAGTAATATCCTTCCAAACTATCGGATTGTTATTCAAAGTGTGTTAAATTAGGGTGCTGGACCTACTACCATCTCTTCGCCTTTCTAAGTGAAGATCAATTTGGTTTCAGAATAAATATTATATTCTAAGCCCATATTTTCACTATTTTGATCAGTTCTCAATCTCTAACCCAGACTATTTCAATTAGATATACAGGCACTTCTGATTTGTCGAAGGAGTCGGTCATTCAGAAAGGTGAAGCTGTGGCCCATTCCAAAGGAGTCGGCCATTCAGAACGGTGAAGCTGTGGCCCATTCCAAAGGAGTCGGTCATTCAGAAAGGTGAAGCTGTGGCCCATTCCAAAGGAGTCGGTCATTCAGAAAGGCGAAGCTGTTGCCCATTTCAAAGGAGTCGGCCATTCAGAACGGTGAAGCTGTGGCCCATTCCAAAGGAGTCGGTCATTCAGAAAGGTGAAGCTGTTGCCCGTTCCAAAGGAGTCGGCCATTCAGAACGGTGAAGCTGTGGCCCATTCCAAAGGAGTCGGTCATTCAGAAAGGTGAAGCTGTGGCCCATTCCAAAGGAGTCGGTCATTCAGAAAGGTGAAGCTGTGGCCCATTCCAAAGGAGTCGGTCATTCAGAAAGGCGAAGCTGTTGCCCATTTCAAAGGAGTCGGTCATTCAGAAAGGTGAAGCTGTGGCCCATTCCAAAGGAGTCGGTCATTCAGAAAGGCGAAGCTGTTGCCCATTTCAAAGGAGTCGGTCATTCAGAAAGGTGAAGCTGTGGCCCATTCCAAAGGAGTCGGTCATTCAGAAAGGTGAAGCTGTTGCCCGTTCCAAAGGAGTCGGCCATTCAGAACGGTGAAGCTGTGGCCCATTCCAAAGGAGTCGGTCATTCAGAAAGGTGAAGCTGTGGCCCATTCCAAAGGAGTCGGTCATTCAGAAAGGTGAAGCTGTTGCCCGTTCCAAAGGAGTCGGCCATTCAGAACGGTGAAGCTGTGGCCCATTCCAAAGGAGTCGGTCATTCAGAAAGGTGAAGCTGTGGCCCATTCCAAAGGAGTCGGTCATTCAGAAAGGTGAAGCTGTGGCCCATTCCAAAGGAGTCGGTCATTCAGAAAGGCGAAGCTGTTGCCCATTTCAAAGGAGTCGGTCATTCAGAAAGGTGAAGCTGTGGCCCATTCCAAAGGAGTCGGTCATTCAGAAAGGTGAAGCTGTGGCCCATTCCAAAGGAGTCGGTCATTCAGAAAGGTGAAGCTGTGGCCCATTCCAAAGGAGTCGGTCATTCAGAAAGGCGAAGCTGTTGCCCATTTCAAAGGAGTCGGTCATTCAGAAAGGTGAAGCTGTGGCCCATTCCAAAGGAGTCGGTCATTCAGAAAGGTGAAGCTGTGGCCCATTCCAAAGGAGTCGGTCATTCAGAAAGGTGAAGCTGTGGCCCATTCCAAAGGAGTCGGTCATTCAGAAAGGTGAAGCTGTGGCCCATCCCAAAGGAGTCGGTCATTCAGAAAGGTGAAGCTGTGGCCCATTCCAAAGCGTAGAAGGTTCCCATGGAGATTACCGGGAAAGATATAGACACTCTTTTGAATTAAAAAAAGAGGTTATAATTATGTTCGTATGTATGGATTTTTTTAAAAATATTTGTTCATCGATATTTTCATCAATTATAGACCGATTATAAAAAAAAATATTTTTTAAATTGGTACTGGAAGCTAACGCGGTAGTTGGATATTTTATAAACTTTGCTTGGGTAGTTTTTAATGAACTTTGATAATACGTATTTAATCCACTTTGTGTATATTGATGATGTTAAAATACTTCCTGTCACTTTTGTTTAAAAAAAAACACTACAAGTGAGAAATAACTTAATTCGGTGGCAAAAAACTAAAACGCTATTGCAAAGATATTAGTAACGTCATTAATAATCTACAAATGGTTTCCCCAATCAAGCTAGAACGTTTCATCAATTTCCAATTCGTAAAACCAACACGGTCCACTACAAAGTACCACACTATAGCTTTGTTTTCCCAAACCGTCCCATAAAAACAATGGGGGTTTTAAGTTCCGACAACCTTTTATCTCGAATTGTTTCAGGATTCAGGATCCCTTTCATACCCGCACATTCTACGGTGTCGAATGTTTGTCTCCCGTCCCGTTCTAACGCTTCAAAAATGAAAAGGATGGAAAAATGGTTTGGGAATAAGCCAGTGGATAAAATGTGCGCCTACTTTGAAGTATAAATCTGATGCTGTTATAATATAAAAGTATGTATAGTCTTAAAAAATGTGGGTAGTCTCTAAAATAAGATTAGGAAGAGGGGCTTGTGGCTACGTAATAATAGCCGCACGAGTCGATCGATCAGGTTAAACTAAGCTTGCAGAAATTGGTCCGTGGACGGATGACCATCTTTACATACCAAGGCCCCTCCCTCTGTGCCTCGGAAAGCACGTGAAGCCGTTGGACCCAGCGGTCATTCGTGGATCTTTGACAGTCGTTACGGGTCGTCAGAAGCCCGAAAGTCTTAGTTGGGGAAACCATTTGTAGATTATTAATGACGTTACTAATATCTTTGCAATGGTGTTTTAGTTTTTTGCCACCGAATTAAGTTATTTTTCACTTACAAGGCTTACCTTACCCAGTCATTGGGTTGTAGAAGTCCGATAGGCAGTCGTTCCAACTGGATGCCAAACCCAACATAGTTGAGAAAAGGCTAGGTAGATACTGAATGGATATTATTATAATGATATCAGAAACAGAAACCAGAATTTTCGATGATCATCAGATATATTTGCAAGGCAGCGTTTGGATAAAATTTCTGCTGTGTTTACAAGAATCAAAGTAAAAAGCGTCGCCAATATTGTTAGCGGTATTACAACATTGTAGGTAACTTGTATTTGAGCTTGAAGCGAATCCAAGTCTCGAGTCAACAAACAACATTAACTTGTGACAATGTAGGTATGTAGCAGACCTGAAGTTGTGGTCACATTTGGGTTAGACAACTATAGTTAGTTAGCGACAAATTGCGTGTCTAGTCTACACTTGTTCTCCTACAAAGTTGAAACTAGGGGTGCATCCGATACCGATACCGATACTTCGGATTTAATTTATTTATTTAACCATTTAAGTACACACAAATAAACAGACAAGAATAAAGGAACAGAAAAATACGTACAAGGGTGATGCGGTGGTGACTTATCGAAATATCAGCGATATTTACAAAAAAAAGTAGTATATCAGTTATCTGGTTTCCATAGTACAAGCTCTGCTTAGTTTGGGATCAGATGACCGTCTGTGAAAAATGTCCCAGGATATTATTAATATTATTATCTCCTTTATATATTTTTTAAACTTATTTTATTACATTTTTAAATATTTTTATAAAAAAAACATTTAAAAATATAAAAAATAGTGATCCGCCGGTAGCGAGAGTAAGGTCCAAGCTACCGGTGGTTAGGGCCCCAGAGACAGGAACCTCCTCACAATACGCGCCGTATCAAGGAGGACTGCCTTCTGAATCATTATTATTATTTTTATTGTCGGTATAATGATACTTTACGAATTTCGCGCTTTAAAAAAGTTCATCAAACTTGAAAAAAATGGCGTAGAAGTAGTTTCTAAATGAGTTCTGTCGCATCTGTGAGACTATTTTCCACCACTGGGTTTCATCCAGACTTGCGAAATCGCCTATTTTTATATTTTTTATTTGAGATGGGTTTGCTCTTTACTATAGTCTATAATAGGTGAGAGGTGACAAGTCTACGATGGAGTGAGCTTACTCAGAAGAAGCCTGATTACTCTAACTTTGAAGAGATTCGGGTTGTATATATCTGTAAAACTTGAGAATACTTTTCTTTTTTTTGAAAAGACATTATATTAAAAATACCACAAACAAGAACATTATTTGCAAGTATTCAACTTTTTCAACGATCTGCTCAGCTTTATAATGCTATTAATAAACACATTTACATCTACCCTAAGAATTGTTATGAATGCAAAAAAATACTAACGGAATGGATAAGAAAGCTAACCTATAGTGAGACTGAATCACTTCTACAACAGACACACTAACACTATACTAACACAATTCTCCACACAAACATACACACCCTCACTCACACACACACACACACACACACACACACACACACTCACTTACACACACCAACCCTCTTTCACTCAAATCACCTTGTTTTTGATTATGTACTCGTATTGTATAGTTTACACTTCTTGTTTTTGAAAGAGCGGAGTCTCCTAATACAGGCATCTTTTGCTTAAAAGGAGGCTCCAATCTCAAATTTGTTGTACGTTTAAGGTTATCAAATAAACTATTTTTTTTTTTTTTTTTTTTTAAACAAAAATCTTAGTAATTTTAATTTTAATTACTAACACTATTAACATGAATTATTAATTTTAATAACTAATAACCTCATTCGAAGTCTGTAATGTTTTATATTAATTTAAAAATATTAACCCAATTTGTGTTTTATTTATTTTGCCTTCATTTAAATTATTATTATAATCTAAGCATATCGGTATCGGTATCGCCGATATTTTATAGAATAGAATAGAATAGGACTTTATTTGCTAAGAATGCAGGTACATACAAATAGGATCTAAAATAACATAATAAAGAACCGTGTGCATTCTGCCTTGTTGGCATGCAAATACAATACTTATTATACAACTAAGTTGAATAAGGCAAATAAGTAGTTATAATGTATCATTTAGGAAATCCTGGACAGAATAATAACATTTGTCTACAAGTAATTCTATAAGAATATCGGTATCAGTATCGTATCGGCAAAAAGGCGTATCGATGCATCCCTAGTTGAAATTATAAGTGCTTTGTAAATACTACCTCTCATTGTTATTTTATTTAAATTAAATGAGTATGTAATTATAAGACGAATATGAATATCGACTGCTTCGTTGGTGTAGTGGTTGCAAGCGCTACTGCTGATCATGAGGTTCTGGGTTCGATCCCCGGGTCGGGCAAAATGTTATTGGGTATTTACCATCTGGAATTTTGCAGTAGCAGCTCGGAATCTGGATTTGTAAGGGAAAGCAGAACGAGCGGACGAAACGTGCTGTGATGGACCACGAACAGCAGGTTCCACTGAAGATCGCATGCGATGAGGACGGCTTCATCAAGGTGGAGAGAAAGAAGAGGAAGCCTACTTATCGCAACCAGTGTGGGACGACGACGGCAGGATCTAACATGCTGCTACGTCTTGCGGTACCGACGTCGCAGCTATACGTGTCCCGTTTGCATCACTCTACGAAGACTGAGGACATCGTAGAGTACATACGGGTGAAGACCAACTGGACCTTGAGGGCGGAGAAGTTGGAGGCGCGCCATAACACCAATTTCAAGTCGTTCGTGGTGCGCGTTCCGACTCACCATTTGGTGACTTTCCTCAAGGAAGAGTTTTGGCCAAAGGTGTGCTGTACCGGCGTTTCCGCGGCCAGCTACGCGATACCTCGCAGCGTAACATGACGCCGTCATTACGAGTACAGTAGTTTTTGTGTATATAATATGTATTAAATTATAGTTATTGTTTTATACTTATATATACGTATATACACCTCTGCCTAACCCTTCGGGGAGTAGAGGCGTGATGTTATAAATATGAATACTTATGTGGTTTAATATAGTTAGAAATATATATTTTTTTCTTTTCATGAAAATTCAGAGTGCTTTGGATTAGATAATACTATAAACACCCCAAGAAGTACCTAGCGGATATAAGAAGAAGCTTCAACAGATTATCATATAAAAGTCAGAGTGCTTTGGATTAGATAATGCTATAAGTGTAAACAGCCCAAGAAGTACCTAGAGGATATGAGAAGAAGCTTCAACAGATTATCATATAAAAGTCAGAGTGCTTTGGATTACATAATGCTATAAGTGTAAACAGCCCAAGAAGTACCTAGTGGATATGAGAAGAAGCTTCCACAGATTATCATATAAAAGTCAGAGTGCTTTGGATTAGATAATGCTATAAGTGTAAACAGCCCAAGAAGTACCTAGAGGATATGAGAAGAAGCTTCAACAGATTATCATATAAAAGTCAGAGTGCTTTGGATTACATAATGCTATAAGTGTAAACAGCCCAAGAAGTACCTAGAGGATATGAGAAGAAGCTTCAACAGATTATCATATAAAAGTCAGAGTGCTTTGGATTAGATAATGCTATAAGTGTAAACAGCCCAAGAAGTACCTAGAGGATATGAGAAGAAGCTTCAACAGATTATCATATAAAAGTCAGAGTGCTTTGGATTACATAATGCTATAAGTGTAAACAGCCCAAGAAGTACCTAGAGGATATAAAAGAATCAAGTTGCATTATATTACCTACCAATCGTGAAACTTATCAAAATTAATCAATCTCCCTAAGCTTTTCCCAACTATGTTGGGAACGGCTTCCAGTCTAACCGGATGCATCTGAATACCAGAATTTTACATGGAACGACTGCCTATCTGACCTGCACAACCTAGTAATACGATAACCCTTGATAAGACGGGTTGTCAGACTTTCGGGCTTCTGACGACACGTAATGATTGTCAAAGATCCACGAATGACAGCCGGGACCAACGGCTTAAAGTTCTTTCCGAGGCACGGAGGAGTCAGGGTATGTAAATTTGGTCACCCATCCAGGGACCAACCCCGGCAAGCGTAGCTTAACCTGATGGATTGACCCGTGCGGCTGTGATTACTTAGCCACAAGCTCCTCAATCGTGAAACTAATCATGAATCAGCTAAACAAAGGGAACATATTCCATTCAGAATACAAATGTTTTAATCAGCAATCAAATTACCTAGAATACTCCATAATATGTATCGTATTCAACGACTATCGCATTGAACAAATAAAATAGACACAGTCATGTTTAACACCTAATTTGTCGCTCGAACAAACACAATTCTCTTTGACATTTAATTTAGAAGCATCACGGAAACACCAACCCACAATACACACATTATAATATAATTTCGGTCCCAATCAATGATTATATTATCAGTGCGACCAATCCCTGGGGCCCTTTACCCCATAATTTGGTACACGAATTGCGTTGCAGCCTTCCCCCTACCTATAATAAAATGAAGAAATATTAAAACGTCTGTGAAAAGGGCTGATTAAAACTGGACATATTTTCAGGGTAAGTTACTTTCATTTTGGGGAACAACGGTTTAAGTTAGAGCAAGAGATAGCTGAATGATCTTTAGATTGGAAGCAAACTCCAACTCAGTTGGAAAAAGGTATTCATATTAAAGTAATCAAGGCAAAGTAAGGTGTTTTAAGTTAAGATTTTGTAACAAAGACAAGCATCCATAAATGAGCCCTGGGAAGGCAGGATTATCCCGGGTTCGACAAGCATCTAACAGCTTCCCTAGTGGCACGTGTTATAAAAGAGTCGTGCAAGAATAACTTCGTCAGCAAGATTGTTATCATGCGCTGATGGTCCAGTGTGTGACGGACATAGGGAAGGTAATATGAGATATTTGTATAGGGTGACTGGTAATTAGTACCCGATACTTAAACACACGATTGTACTCATGATAAGAAACTACTTTTACTACTGGACCAAACCAGAAATCGCGAAAAAAAAAATCTGCTGTCCCATACATTTATGTTCGCATAACTCGTCAAAATGTAGGGAACAGCAGATTTTTTTTTGCGATTTTAGGTTTGGTCCCATAGTAAACGTTGTTTGTTATCATGAGTACAATCATGTGTTTTAAGTTCGTGTGTACGTGAATCACTATCACTACATTATCTATATATATATAAATGAATCGCCGAAATGTATGTACGCGCATAACTTCCGAACGACTCACCTACAAGCGAAGCGTTGTCACGATTTTGTGTGTTGATTATTTTCGTCCAGTCTTCATTGTAGTGGTCGATCTACCAAGTAAACTCTAGCCGTGCGTCGGAGCTGACACACCCTTTTTTTCCCATGCATTCGTCGTGCTGGCCAGTGCTATTATTCTAAAAATGAGATTGGTGCACTGACATGAAATAAGTATTAATGCATTTTCAGCGGACTGGCGGTAAAGGAAATTATTAAATAGAAAGGTTCGAATTTTAAAAATCTTTTCACGCTAGCGGAATGCACTTTTGCACTCACATTTCGAATGAGAAACAGAATTTTTCCGAGGTTGTGAGGTGAAATATTTATTTATTCATTATCAATCAAGCCCTTATCTTATATACCACAGAACGCGGTGGCGCGAACTTGATGAAATTATTATTTATTTATTTATTTCAGTTCATAATTTTTTTTAGTTCAGTTCAGTGCGCCTCTCTAGCGCCGGATTAATAGCGCCTTAACTAAACAAGTAGTCATTGGACGCATAAGTTATTCACTAAAGCTTAAGTTTCCTAGGAAAACTATTTCGTCATATTATAACGGCCGCCATGAAAAACTGTAATTTTCTCCAGTTTTTCTGCCAAAGATTTAAATCGCCAGATTTGCCCTCACCGTACTTAGTCACAAGAGAAAGTATCCATACTGAGAAGAGTGAGCTCACACATGATTAAATAGCGTTTCCATGACAATCAAGTGTAATCACTGCGTCATTGTGTGTCAGAGGTGTCAAAACTAATCAGAAAAGAGACTATCTTTTGACTCGGTAGAGCGAATCTAACGATTCAAATCTTTGCCAGTGTCATAATTTTCATGACAGCCATAACTGCGGCCGCTAGTAGCGGCCACCACTCTTATAAGTTACCGTAGCTTTAAGAAGCTCCATTCGAAAAAAATCAAATTCGAAAGACGCGAATTATTAAAAATTACAACTATGGAAAGAGAATTTATTTCAGCTCGTCTTTTTTATATAATCAGCCATTAAAGTGCTTTTATCAACGAGAATGTTAAAAGAAACTTAAAACTTTATTTTATTAGGTTTTTATTTTTATGATAGGTATTATGCTGTTTCAGAAGCCGTATTTTTGAAGCAGTGTTTTTAATGTTTTATTTTCATATAGACTTGGGCGGTTCGTGTTTGAAATGTTGGTACAGTCAAAGTCATTTATTTGCTTTAAATGCGGCAATACAAAGGTGGTAAATAAATGTTCTTATGCGATGACACATTTCGCCATATTTTTGCATGCAAATATTAATAAAATAAAGCTTTATTACCGTAATATTTATTTTATTTTCATTCGTTCAAATAAGATATTACTTACTTTATTTACAGTTGAAATAGGCGGCATTTGGCTAAGTAATAACAGCCACACGGGTTAATCGATCAGGTTAAGCTACGCTTGCCGCGGTTGGTCCGTGGATGGGTGATCTTTACATACCAAGACCCCTCCGTGCCTCGGAAAGCACGTTAAACCGTTGGTCCCGGCTGTCAATCGTCCCACCGAAGTCTGGCGCCAAGCAGCTTGCTGTGTTCCGTCGGTGTGTGGGAGTGCCAGTGCCTTTGGGGGAGAAGGAGATTGTCAGTTGCGCTGTTTGGCACCGGTTGTGGTCTCTGAGTCAGCTAGCCGGGTAACTCATTTTGGAGGGTAGCGGGATCCGAAGCACGGTGCCAGCCGTTGGCCGACCGCAGTCAGTAGGGGGCCCAAGTAGCACGCCAGCCACGTGCCAAAGGCTGCCCCGCCAACTCGCGAAAAATCCCGGTATGCTCCACCGTGCCAGCCGGCGACTGGATGGGAGGACCCGGTGGCCATATCCGGGGGGGTTCGGGCGTCCCCGCAGTCTCCAGATGAGTTCCCCGTAGGTTTGGTTGGCTCTAGTGTTCCACTTGGATCACTGAGCGGCGCCTCGACAAGTCGACTTTTTCCCCCAACAACTCCACTCATATGACACACAAAGCGAAGAAAAATAGGGTAAAACAACGGCTGCACTTCCTCCCACTAAAAGTGCACCTCACTAATATCAGGGGGTTGCACTCCAATCTCGATTCGGTCCATCACCACCTTCAGACAGAGAAGCCGCACCTGTTTTTCCTAACGGAGACGAAGATAACAACCCCGTCGGACGTGGCGTACCTCAACTACCCGGGGTACTCTCTTGAACACAAGTTCAAGAAGCAAGCTGGGGTCTGTGTGTACGTCCGCGATGACATTTGTTGTCGTCGTCTCCGTTGCTTTGAGAAATCGGGTTTCTCTGCCATATGGCTACTTGTGGATACTGGCGTGGAGAAATCTCTCTACATCGGCATCTACCGATCGCATAGCGGTGACCAGGAGACAACAGCGCTCTTTAATTTCCTCGTGGAGTCGACTGACGTAGCCCAGCAACGGTACCCAACGGCGAAGCTCATTTTTCTGGGGGACTTCAACGCCCATCATAAAGAATGGTTGTTCCCATACCAGAAAACTGACCATGCTGGGTTGGAGGCGCGCAATTTTGCTTTAACGCTAGATCTAACCCAGATGGTGAATGTGGCAACGCGGGTACCGGATGTTGACGGCCATACACCCAATTGCTTGGACCTTCTGCTGGCATCTGATCCGGACAGTCATTCAGTATCGGTCTCAGCCCCGCTGGGAACGTCTGACCACTGTCTGGTGAAATCCATATCAACCTGCTCTCCTCCAGATGAGAGCCCTAGAGGCACGAGGCGAGTATGGCGATACGGGTCAGCAGACTGGGATGAGATGCGGCACTTTTTTGCGTCTTATCCATGGCTGCAAGTGTGCTTTTCCTCGGGTGACCCCTCGCGCTGTGCTGACGCGGTTGCGGACGTGATTCGGCAGGGGATGGAATATTTTATTCCATTCTCCGACATCCCGCTCGGTCACAAATCCCGGCCTTGGTATAATGCAGAATGTGCCCACGCTGAGGCCCGAAAAGAAACTGCCTACCAAGCCTGGGTCAAGGCCCGCGACCGCAAAGTTAGAGCGCGCAGGGTTCGCGCGAAGAAGAGAGCCTTTAATTCTGCCGCCAAGTTCTGCAAGCGGGTTTTGCGTAGGGCACGTTTTGACCATGTCGGACATATCGGGGCCAGGCTGGCTTCGCACCCTCCGGGTAGTAAACAGTTCTGGTCCCTGTCTAAAGCGGTTGAAACGAATTTCTGTCGTCCCACTTTACCTCCTATGATGAAACCTGATGGGTCGCTGGCTCACTCTGCAACTGAGAAGGCAAATTTATTTGCATCTCTCTTCGCAAGCAATTCACGTCTGGACGCTGGTTCAAAGCAACCACCTACTGTACCTCATTGTGACTCCTCGATGCCGGAGATCGCAGTACACATTAAAGAGGTCCGAAGAGTATTGTGCAGTCTAGACGTGAACAAGGCCAGCGGGCCTGACGGCATTCCAGCGAGAGTGTTGAGGCAGTGTGCGCCTGAACTGTCTCCTGTATTGACACGTTTGTTCCGCCTCTCTCTTGAAAAAAGAACGGTGCCGAAATCCTGGAAGCTTGCAAATGTACAACCAGTGCCCAAAAAAGGCGACCGTGCAGACCCTGCCCATTACCGTCCGATCGCCATTACCTCCATTCTGTGCAAAGTTTTGGAAAGGGTACTGAACAATAAGTTGCTGAACTACCTTGAAGACAATGATCTCCTCAGTGACCGTCAATATGGCTTTCGCCGGGGACGGTCAACTGGCGATCTTCTTGTGTATGTCACGCACTGCTTTGGCGAAGCCATCGAGAAACACGGCGAAGCACTGGCTGTATCGCTTGACATCTCGAAGGCCTTTGACAGGGTCTGGCACGCTGCTCTGCTCAGCAAGCTTCCTGCTTATGGCATCCCAGCTGATTTTTGTAGCTGGATATCAGATTTCCTTAGTGAACGGTCGATTAGAGTAGTTGTTGATGGCTGCTCTTCTGACCTTATGGCTATTGATGCCGGAGTTCCTCAGGGGTCTGTTCTCTCTGCAACTCTTTTCCTGCTGCACATCAATGACCTGCTTCGGCCTGGTATTGTTGGGTACGCAGATGACAGTACAGTTTCAGAGAGATACTTGTCCAGCGCAAAAACCAGCGGGGCTGAAGTTCGTTCCTTGAGAGAGGCCATGGTAGAGCGGACAGATTTGACCTTAAGCTTTGTCTCCCAGTGGGGTGATGATAATCTGGTCTCTTTTAACGCCACCAAAACGCAGGCGTGTCTTTTTACCGCTAAAAAGAGTCGTTTCGCCCAAACTCCTACTTTTCGAGGTACATCTGTTCCTGTAACTGATCGACTTGAGCTCCTAGGCATGGAGTTGACATCTGGTCTCAACTTCGGCGCCACCATCGAGTACAAGGCCCAAACTGCGGCCAAGAAACTGGGCATCCTAAATAGGGTGAAGCGGTACTTTACGCCTGGACAGCTTTTAACCCTTTACAAAGCGCAAGTCCGATCCTGCATGGAGTATTGCAGTCACCTTTGGGATGGATCAGCTAAGTACCAACTAGCCGCGCTTGACTCGGTGGAACGCAGAGCTAAGAGGCTCATTGGCGACGTAAAACTGGTGGATGCCAAGCTTCATTGCTTGGCTCATCGCCGCAAGGTTGCCTGCTTGTCGGTCTTCTACAGATTGTACTTCGGAGAGTGTGCCCGAGAACTCCACGACCTCATTCCACCGGCCCCCTTCTACCACCGGACATCTAGACGCACTGCCAGTTACCATCCCTACCTGGTTGCTATTCCACCAATTCGCACTAAGCGCTTCCAAATGTCTTTTATAATGCGCACAGCAAAAGAGTGGAACTCACTACCTGCGTCTGTGTTTCCGAACGTATACAACCCTAATCTCTTCAAAGTGAGAGTGAACAGGCTTCTTCTGGGTAAGCTCACTCCATCGTCGACTTTGTCTCTGTCACCTCTGACCTAGACTAGAGTCAAGAGCAAACCCATCACAAATAAAAATAAAAAAAATAAAAAAAATCGTGGATCTTTAACAGTCATTACGGATCGTGAAAAGCTTGAAAGTCTGACAAACAGTCTTACCAAGGGATAAATAGGCAGTTGCTCCATATAAAATACTGGTATTCAGCTAGACTCGATTCCGACTCCAACATCGTTGGGAAAAGGCTAGGCAGATGATGATTTACAGTTGAAATACTCTTTTATAAGATAGAACATTTTAAGAAATAAATACCTCGGCAGCATCAGTTCCAACTAGGATCAGTTTCAAGTTGATGTATTCGGAAAATCAGATAGGAACTACAAATCTTCAATGGCATAATAGGACATTTGGTCAATAGGATTTTTTTTAGTTTAGTTTTATAAGAACTAGTGTGCACCGCACTTTCCAGATCCAAAGGTAACCTGTTGAATAATTTTACTGATTGGTATCGGTATCGTGGACTGTGTTTCACAACATTGAAATTCGGATTGATCATACTTAGGACAGGTGTCCCACCGCGAGGAAGCGAATAAGTATCGGCTGTTTTCTCGCTCAAGAAACGTACAATAGATATAGGTACATTCCGTGTAAACAAAAGAGATGCATACATTAATAGTTGATCGCTGACTGTTCACACCGCGCGTGAGTACTCGTTTGTCGCAGCGACAAGAGCTATCAAAGTGAGTACTCGCTCAGCGACACTCGTTTGGCGCGCAGTGCACTCGCTGGTACATTGGTACATACGCAAACCAGCGAGTAATCGCATGTCGCCGTCGTTAACTCGCTGCTCGTTGCTTGCCAACTCTCGTTTTTCTCGTTTTAATCGCTTATTTCGCGCATTTACACTTGCCAGGGTTGGTCCGTGGATGGTTGACCATCTTTTCATACCGAGACTCCTCCGTGCCTCGGAAAGCACGTTAAGTTGTTGGTCCCGGCTGACATTCGTGGATCTTTGACAGTCGTTACGGGTCGTCAGAAGCCCGAAAGTCTGACAACCAGTCTTACCAAGGGGTATCGTATTACCCAGTAACTGGATTGTTGAGGTCAGATAGGCAGTCGCTCCATGTAAAATACTGGTATTCAGATGCATCCGGTTAGACTGGAAGCCGACCCCAACATAGTTGGGAAAAGGCTAGGCAGATTGAATCGCTTATGGCCGGGCACTCCCTCTCTCAAAGAGCAGGCCTGAGCCTTAGCAGTAGCACCGATTAAGCTAGTTATGCTATTCCAATTACCGCCGTAAATTCCTTATCTGACTTATATTTTAGCTACTTGATAACAGTGTCTTCAATAATTTTGACGTCTTGACCTTTATAACCGCCGACGTCGTGTTCGATGGGCAGTTGATGTAAAATATTAATAATACCATGAAATTACTATGAACTACCCGGTTCGGGGTTTATAGGTTATTCTGTTTTATAGGTTACTAGCTGACCCGGCGAACTTCGTACCGCCTAACAGTCGATTCTTTAATTTTTTATTTTTTTTTAATACATATTCTGCTATATTCAGGACTACTACTATTCAGGAATACTAACGTCACTCAATTGTTTTGCCTTCCCGGAACCTCTCCACTAACACTTAAACTTTATGGTATGGTATTAAAGTTCAAATTGACTTTTAAGTATTATTACGAATCGATTGCATGGGAGTATAGAAAAGTGTTGTTTTTAGACCTTTTCAGGCCTTTTTTAATATTTTCTCTCCGTAAGAACCATCCTCGTACTTCAAGGAATATTCTAAAAAAAGAATTAGCAAAATCGGTTCAGCTGCTCTCGAGATTTGCGCTTAGCAACACATTCAGCGATTTATTTTTATATTATAGATTTACTGTTGATTATGTAGCTGTATGTAGGAAGTAGTAAGTAAGTTAGTAGTAAACAATAAATCATACGTCATTGTATGTGGTTATCGTTGGGAGAGACATACCAACATTGGGCATAGTGATAATAATCATCGGAGTGGCCTTTACTTTTTGGGATCGCAGACTACTCAAATAATAAACGAACTCGCGTTGTACCTGATATATTTTATAGACTTTCTAAACTTATTTCTAATTAAAACCAACGTGCCTATCTTGGCCGAGGGGACCCGTCTCGCTGACGTCTCACTAGAACAAAAGAAAGCTACGCCTTTTATAAAAGGGACCTTATTATGAACTATTAACGCCATCATGATTCCGTTGCGAAAAAGGGATGGTGCTATAGGTAATGTATAGCTCCACCTCTCTCTAGCACTGGAAAATGATGGCATTAATTGTTCATAATACGACCCCTGATATGAATAGACAGGGGCTTGAATGAATCCTCAACAGACTTATACCTACCGATTTAAATCACCCATCACACAGTCACAGTCACAGAGTCACAGAGTCACAGACAGTGCCGCGATGCGACTCTAGTAGAACAATTTCTATGAAAACTTCATGAAATTGATCTACAAGAATCAGGACGCACCGTCGCGTTACAACTCCCCTTTTTCGATAAGGACTCCAATTTGACTTCTTTGTTGTTAGAGGGGAACTTATTGTTTAAGAAAAATAAACTGTTTCAATGTAAAGTAAACTTTATCGAAAGTTTTAATATAACTCAAACTACCTACTATTTGTAATAGAAAAAACCGGTCAAGTGCGTGTCGGACCACGCACAATTAAGAGTTCCGTAGTTGTGATGAATTTATTTTAAGAACAAACTTAACATTATAGTTGAAAAACATGTTCTCGCATACATTCCAACTGTAAATGTAAGTTTGTACGCACAATATTGAGAGATTTACTATGTTACTTTAAGACCATAGACTTCTTATAGGATTTCCTGTAATCTATAAGTATAGAAGTATTTTCTGTATTTTTTTTTTTCAAAATTTTAAGCTCAGTAGTTTCGGAGATAAAGGGAGGAGCTCGTGGCTAAGTAATAACAGCCGCTCGGGTCGATCCATCAGGTTAAGCTACGCTTGCCGGGATTGGTCTGTGGATGGGTGACCATCTTTTCATACCGAGACTCCTTCGTGCCTCGGAAAGCACGTTAAGCTGTTGGTCCCGGCTATCATTCGTGGATCTTTGACGGTCGTTACGGGTTGTCAGAAGCCCGAAAGTCTGACAACCAGTCTTACCAAGGGGTATCATATTACCCAGTAACTGGGTTGTGGAGGTCAGATAGGCAGTCGCTCCATGTAAAATACTGGTATTCAGCTGCATCCGGTTAGACTGGAAGCCGACCCCAACATAGTTGGGAAAAGGCTAGGCAGATTGAGTTTCGGAGATAAAGGGGTCCCCCCCTTTATCTCCGAAACTACTGAGCTTTAATCATTTATAAATCAATAAAGTGTTTTTTTTAATATTTCGCGGACCGTATTTCAGCTCTTGCGACCACTGGTTCAATCGTCCCATATATTTGGGTCGAGTAGGTATTGAAATTTTGTATGAGACGACTGCTTTTTTTTTCAAGATTACGATGTTAATCCCATGGAGAATGTTGTTCAGTTTGATGGACCCTTAATTTTCGTCACAACTTTCTGAGATACTCTGTTTAGATACTCTGTGGTTATACAGCAGTCGGTCTTTGACGAAAACTATTATGCATCTGGTATGACCTACATTTTTGATCATCTATAAGGCAACAAGTAACAATATGCTGAGAGGTATTTCGTAACCTTTTCCTTTTGCTCGCATTCGAGTGGTGTATTTGGAAGCATCTACATGCTCACGATGATTCTATTTCTGTGGCTGTGAATACTGCCCCTTGAGGCAATAGCTTTAAAACCAGCGGGTTTTATAAGCGGATTTGTGGTAATTTTAAAGCGAACGCGCGATATCTATGAACAAAAAGTACGTAATTAAAAAAATAAAAATAAATAGACTTCAAAAAGAAATTAACTCAAAATTATGAAATAACTTTAATTACGGAAGTCGGTGTTTTGGGATCTGTGTTTAAGTTTTTTGCCACCGACTTCCTAAATTATAGTTATTTCATAATTTTGAGTTAATTTCTTTTTGAAGTCAATTTTTTTTTTGAATTACGTTTTAAATTCCTTATTTTTAGTTTTAAGTAAAAACTTGAATATTTGTTTGTAATAGGTAAGCAGTATTGTTATAAATATTGCACTGGAATTTGACCAATGTTTTGAGATATTTTCTCTTGGACACCACCACATCCGTAGCTCGTATCAATAGCCAGGCCGTCACCCTTACACGTATTTTAGTCCATATCTTGAAAACTACTGCACCGATTTTGATAAAACTTGCATTGTTCACTCCGCTGAAGTACATGTAAGCCAGTACAAAAAAATGGTCACAATCCGAGTAACAGTTTAGGAGAAATGCGTGAACAAACATACATACATACACCTATAAAATTTTGTATAGGTATTTGTTTGGAAGCCTTATTATATTATCATATGTGAATATATTGCAGTTCTAATAACATACATGCGTATAGGATCAATAAGCTCCTTTTTTTGAAGTGGGTTAAAAAGCGCGCCGAATGAAACTTAGACCGAAAAACCTGAAGTGAAGTTAATATAACAGCAGTGCTTAAAAAAATGTTATATTAATTAATTTACTGTCTTATAATACTCGTACATCAAAAGGAATTTTGATGCAGCAAAGCAGCTGTCACGCACAGCTATCGCAGTCTGCCTTGAAAAGTGCACAAAAAATAATTTGAAAAGAGTTGATGAAAGCGGAGTGATTGTTAAAAGGTGCTCCGGGCTTTAAAAGTGTTGAAAACACAGATTATTCGACTTACAACTTCCAACATTACCACTCTTGCTGCATCACACAACATACGCGCGTTTACCAAAAACCGTCGTCGTCACAACCACCCGAAAATCCGCTCAAAACCCGACTTAAAAGCCCAACACTACCCACATTCGGGCACGTCGCGCCGGTCCCTAAGCCATAAGCCGCGCCTTACCGAGATTACGCGAACGCGCGCGGGACATCCGTCATTGTCATGGTGTGCGAACGCCTTTACGATTAATTCGAAGGCAGATCATCTGTCGTAGATCAACTCTGTATTGTGGTAACAGTTTCGTTTGATGATAGGGGTTTAAAGGATCTTAGGAGGTTGGAGATCCAACAATGGGGTGGAGGTTACGAGATATTCACCCTTTGCGTTGTCGATTGTCATCATGTGATCCGGATTATTAAATAAGGATCACATGATCAGTGTGAATAGGAAGTAGATGGAGGTGTTTGGAAATGGAGCTGAATGAGTTTGCGTGATGCTTTCTTAGACTTCTTTGTTTACGAGAGGTAAGTATATGCATAATAATCAGAGATCGGAATAGGTAGAGCATAAATACGTAAACTTCCAGAAAAGAAGCAACAAGAGTGGACAATACCTCCTATAAAATCCCGGAATGATAAACATGACGATCAAATTTCGGGATTTAAGAAATTGCGAATTATTTATTATCCTTATATATATAATTTTTCTGTATGTGTCACCTAACTCCTCCTAAACGGCATCCCGAAATCATATACATAACGATAAATCTCGGGATTTAAGAAATTGAGAATTATTTATTATTTATTGTTTATGTATTACTATTAATATTTAATTTGTTACGAATGTATTCAAAGTACAAAAAAAAAATCACAATTTCTTAAATCCCGAGATTTAATCGTCATGTTTATCATTCCGGGATTTTGTAGGAGGTAGGAAACGGAGATGAATGATAGTTTGCGTGATGTTTTGTTAGATTTCTTTGTTTACGAGAGGTATATACATCATAATCAGAGATCGGTAGAGGTAGAGCATAAATACCTAAACTTCGAGGAAAGAAGTAACAAAAGTGGATAATACCTCCTATAAAATCCCGAAATCACACAAATGGCGATAAATCTAGAGATTTAAAAAATTGCGAACTATTTAGGTATTATTTACTATAAAGATGTTTAATTTGTTACGTATTCAAAGTTAAATAAATAATTCACTATTTCTTATTTCCCGCGAAATTCCTGGGATTTGGAAAGTGCGAATTATTTATTATTAAATATTTAATTTGTTACGGATGTATTCAAAGTACAATAAATAATTCACAATTTCTTAAATCCCGAGATTTAATCGTCATGTTTATCATTCCGTGATTTTATAGGAGGTATTATCCACTCTTGTTACTTCTTTCGTCGAAGTTGATGTATTTATGGTCTACCTATTCCGAACTCTGATAATAATATATTGAATAATGCGCCTTCAAGTTCATCGTTTCCTACAATAGTAGATACGTAGATATTAGTAGTTCAATGGGGAAGAAAACTGTCAATTAGTTCCGCGTAGATGGCGCTGAGTGATCTCAAATGAACTGTCAAACCCCATAGAAATTAAACAATATTTTGTGTTTTTGTGACTTTTATCAATATAATGGGTCGTTGTGTAGCCTTTGGGTGCAAAGAAATAGCCGTTGGCAAATTCCCAAGTAATTTTCGCATAAAGTGGGAAAAGGCACTAAAATTAAAATACTTCAAATCTTGTGATTTTTCGAGGTTATGTGGGAAACGTTTAAAGGAAACAGACTACTAGACCACTTCTAAGACGACACGCTGGTACCATACCTATTATTACTTATTAATGATGTCTTTTTATTAATAATAGTAAGCAAGCATGTCAAAAAAAATGTGTTTCCATTCAAATAACCATACAGTTTGTAACAAGTAACTTTATATCTTGTTTATCGTTAGTATCATTAAAAAGAAAAAAAGTAATGAGTCAATTTTATTTTATAACTTAAAAAACCATAATATTGTCCAGAATACAGCTAAAAGTCGATAACATGTTAAATATAATGCACCTTACGACAGGCTTGGCTTTCCTTCCTTATTGCGATACTCCGCTTTTTTAAAACTGCTCCTTCAACTGAGCGTTACGCCAGATAAACTACATTGTGAAGCAACACAAATAGATAAAAAAAAAAAACACGCAAATACTTCAAAATCGTCCACACAATGCACACGTCTTTATCAAAAATTTTGACAGCTGTATGTATATTACACAAACATACAGCGCCACCTTGCGGGAAACCACCCCATTGCGAAGTAAGTTCCAGACCTGAGTCAATCCTACACCTACAATACTACTTATGGCGCAATATCACGAATTGAGGTTAGTATTGCGTAATGATTGATCAAAAAGTTTGAGCGAGATTAAATTTGGCTTATGTTTAACTTATCACCAGATAAAGTAAAATATAACATCAAAAAACACTTTTTACTGCCAAAAATAGTAAATGATCACCAAAATTCAAACTCCATTTTATTGTGAAATTATAGCCAAAATTTTTACATCTTGCTATCCTTTTAAAGCAAATGGTTCAAACTAATGGAGTATTCCTGTTTGAGCACCTATTTTTGGAGCACCTATGCATTGAGCACCAAAGGTATTCTATTCATTCCCATTTGAGAATACCTTTGGTGCAAAGATGCTATAAAAGTAGGTGCTAAACGGGAATACTCCAAACTAATCATTGTTAACCCATAAATAGTTAATGATCACCAACATTTTTATATTTGGTGATGATTTACTACATTTCGTGCTTGAATTCAATTTGAAGTGCAGTCGTGACTAAAACAGCTAGAACTATTGTAAATTTAGTCTTAATTTTTTGGTGTTTAGTATATTTTTTTGGTAAGAGAGCTTAGGGTATCAAAGTAATTTTTGGTAGTCATTATATTTAACCCCTTTTTTAATTGAGCAAATTTTAATTGCACCGTATAGGATATTACGCAACTTTTAAACATAGAGCTATAATAGAAATGTCTCGTTGGTTTAGTAGCCGCAAGCGCTACTCCTAAGCATAAGGCCCTGGGTCGGGTAAAGTGTTATTGGGTTTGTCCATCTGGAATTTCTCAGTAGAAGCCAGGAGTCTGGATTTATGCCCAGTTGAAGGCAATAGGCTCGCCCCGTTTTACACGGGAATACGACATATGGGTGAACTACATATTAGGTTGGGGAAAAAGTCTTTTCGCATTATAGTATGTATGAACTTGTAATAAAATCTCTTTGGCTATACTATTTGTATCTGGCTGGTTTTGGTATCATTGAAAGTTTAAATTTTAAAGAACATAATTCCAAATTCAAATTAGGAAAATGTGTGATTTTCATTTGTTTTTCGTACTGTCAAGATGAGTGAATCTAATGAAGAAATTCGATACATTTTAAAATTTTACTACAAAAAAGGTAAAAATACAACGCGAGCCGCGAAAAAAATTTGCGATGTTTATGGACCTAGTGTAGTGTCTGTGAGAGTAGCACAAATTTGGTTTAAGCGTTATCAATCCGGAAATTTTGTTGTCAAAGATGCACGTCGCTCTGGTCGCCCTATTACGGATAAAATGGATGCCATTTTTGAAAAAGTGGAGCAAGATCGGCATATCAGTAGTTACGACGTAGCTGAAGAACTGGAAATTGACCACAAAACAGTTTTGGCGCATTTGAAAAAAACTGGGTACACAAAAAAGCTCGACATTTGGGTACCTCACGAGCTCGCTGAAAGAAACCTAATGGACCGTGTACTCATTTGTGATTCTTTATTACGACGTAATGAAACCGAACCATTTTTGAAGAAGCTGATAACTGGTGATGAAAAGTGGATCACGTATGACAAGAACGTGCAAAAAAAGTCGTGGTCAAAGGCCGGTCAGGCTTCACAGACGGTGGCGAAACCCGGGTTAACTCGCAACAAGGTGATGCTGTGTGTGTGGTGGGATTGGAAGGGCATTATTCATTATGAGCTGTTACCACCAGGCAGGACCATCGATTCTGAACTCTACTGCGAACGACTGATGAGATTAAAGCAAGAAGTTGAGAGAAAGCGGCCGGAATTAATCAACAGAAGGGGTGTGGTTTTTCATCATGATAACGCTAGACCTCACACATCTTTAGCCACTCAGCAAAAATTAAGAGAGTTTGGCTGGGAGGTGTTAATGCATCCGCCGTATAGTCCTGACCTTGCACCTTCAGATTTCCACCTGTTTCGGTCTCTTCAGAATTCTTTAGGCAGTGTCAGGTTAACATCACGAGAGGACTGCCAAAACCACTTGTCGCGGTATTTTGACCAGAAGGCCCAAAATTTCTATAGCAATGGGATCATGTCCCTACCTACAAGATGGCAAAAAGTTATCGAACAAAATGGTACCTACATACTTTAGTTAAATGTAAATAAACTATATTAAAAAATGTTTTGAATTTTCTTAAAAAATGCGAAGAAACTTTTTCCCCAACCTATTATAAGGTGCCACTGCAATGGCGACATTAATTTGACACACGTATACGGTTCCGCTTTTTCATTTATAAAGATATTTTAATTTCATTAAACGTCATTATTTATTGATTTATTTACAATTTCCTAAAATAGCATTTTGGAGCAACCTGTAGCGTAGAGATGAAATTAAAATGAACGAGAAAAAAGGCCACATCACTTGATTTTTTTTTCTGCGGGTTTATTAAAATTGGGATCACTCTGTGCAAAATATTAATTCATGAAGATACTAACCACCTGGATCAGAACAATAGACAAACTATGAACAAAAAAAAAAAAGGTGTTGGCCAACGGCCTTTTACCAGTTGGCATAGAAATTTGGCGAAAAAAAAACTTAAGTATCTAGTTACCTAGTAAATACTTACGTAGATAGATTTATGTCTTGATAAGTTTATTTTCGTTGAATGTATACATAATATGGATATCAAACATTTTTACGTGCAGAAACACTTAGCCAAAGTATCTTTGCGGCAAATCTAAAGGCAATCTTTGCGCCCTCACTCGCCTAGTCGCTGCAGGAGACACCCTGGGCGTCGGGAATTGAGAGCTGATTCCCGGCCACCGTAGGCGCGGGCTTGCGAACGGCGAGCAATGCCTAGCTTGCCGTCCGATAAGGAACAGGCCCGGGTCACGGCTGGGGATGGGGTTCACTAGGGCGAATGCCTGCCAGGGTTGCGGGTTGTTCGAAAGAGTTACCGTGTCCCTGGCACAGGCAACTGAAGAAACACAGGTGGGTTTTAGTCAGTAAAAGTCTGACACGCCCTCCCGCTCCGCCCAGAGTGGGTGAAGTTATTTGATGATTTCCCATCCAAAAAAAGAGCTCCTCAAGTATAAATAATACAAAAACATTGAGGAGAAAACAATTGATTGTTTTTGATATGTCATTGAGACGGCCCCCGGCCAAAAGGCTAGCTAAATTAAATTATAAAGTATTATAAAATATATTAGAGTTCTGCGTGAACAGTTTATTTATTTAGTGTAGATTCCAAAAGAAGTAAAGGTCCCTCAGACGTTTTACATGTGGTGGAAGCGCCGAGCGCCGGGTAGGATAAGCATGAGTGGTCGATGTCACGTTATGAATAAAAGTCTTATTTGGAGATCCTTTTATTCATCGGTGGGCGCAGCTCATGTAAAAGTTTCATACAATGGGCAACCTTATATTTTACTAGCTGACATTCTTTCGTTTTTACTGGCTAACAAATATCCAACTACTTTTGATATATTTTGAGCGTTTGCAGGCATGGTGCGACCAGTCCACCCATCAAGAAACATGTTAGGTGATATAGACTTAGGCATAATAGTGGATCAAAATTGTAACTGGAAATCACACATCAATTACGTATGCGATAAGCTAGACAAATTCGTATACGCAATAAAACGTCTACGATCAACACTGTCCGCAGATGCAGCAGTCACTGCATATCACGGATACGTATCGTCTGTGCTGTCATATAGTTTGTTATTATGGGGCAATTTAGTTGAAATTTTAAGGGCATTTCGGGTACAAAAAAGTGCATTAGGGCAATATCTGGCGCCTGGTTCTTGGACAGTTGTAAACCTTTATTTTAAAACTTCACATTTTATATTTACCCTGCATGTGCATGTACCCTGCACAGACGCCAGCACATGAAGCTTCTACAATCTGTCAAATTACTTTAATAGATTTTCAACTTTATCACTAAAGCATTAGGTTCAAGGTTGATTGGGTAAATTTGACAGTTTCGGGTAGCTTGACCTGCTGGCGTCTGTACATCAAAGAAATATGTATGCTAGTAAAACAAAATCCTGACTATTTTCGCATGCAATCTGAAGTGAGCCACAAAAAGGCTTCTGCTAGAAATAAATATAAATATGAATTAAATGGACCTCAATGTAGATCGCATTTTTGTAGAAAGAATGTATGTGTTAATGCCATTCAGGTGTATAACAAGTTACCAACCTCATTTAAGGAACTTCTCATACCTATGTTCAAGAATAGCTGACAAGTTGGTTACTAGATAATTTCTTTTATATGACATTGGCGAATATAATGGAATATTGTAAAAAACTAAGATGACATGTACTTAATTTTGACACTGATTTTAATGTAACGCTCAACTAATTATAATAATATTAATTCATATTGGACTTATTGTAAAACACTAATCGTTAAATTTATTGCACTTAAAGAATAACAGTTTATTCACTTGAAAGTGACGCACACAAAATACACATGAAAGCGAAACACAAGATAATAAAATATAACAAACCACACAAAACAAAACAAAAAAGTACAAACAATAAAGTTGTTGGAAATGTGCGTCACTACCCCGTGAAACGGCTAAACGCTCAGCATAATGCCGCGGCCCGTGCACGAAGGCACGAATCCACGGCGCTGATTTTAAGCGTAAGCCGGCGGTGTATCGCTGTCTGAGACCATTAAAAACAAGTAACATATGTTGAGATAACCATGATCAACTAAATAAACCTAAATAAAAAATACAAATATATAATATGTACATACAGACATAAATAATAAAATATGTAGCAACATTTGTTACAAGTTTGTGACCTACGTTCCAGAGAGGTATTATTTTCTGTGCTTGCGTTGCGTAACAGTTTGACAAGTGAGCCATGTGTCCAAACAACCACATCGCACGAGAATTGGAGTTATGTAAGCCTGAACAACAATAGCGTGAGGAAATTACAAAATGATGATGTAATGGGTGCAACTGTGCACTTAGTTAATTAAGAATGACACTTGAATATTTGTCACATTATTTATTGACACATTTTAATATTCGTACACCATATATGTTGTGGTAGAATGTACAGAACTTAAAAAATATTAACACGGTACTATGTAAAACTACATTCTTACAAATAAATTAATTCTGATTCTGATTCATAACAAAAGGAAACTTATTAAAATGGCGAATTAGCGCCCACTTAAGTTTTCAATTATAGGCCCCGTCATGTGTCAGATGTTTGACACACAATTAAAACTCAGTCAACACGAGTTGAAATCGACCGGTGGTGAATTCCATTGTTCTTTGAAAAAAGTTCGTTTTTTTAAAAAAAGTAGTTCGATATTTATAATGTGAAGTCTATTATGAGCAGGCTTAGCTCAGGACGAACAAATGCGATATTTATGAGTGCACATTGGCATACCTTAATGTTTAACTTGACTGAAACTTAGCGTAGTGTCAGGTTTTCGCGATCCGTTCGACCCGAGATAAGACTGCTCATAAAAGAGTATGATCACGCATTATAAATTTTATTCCTAGCGTTAGGTAATTGTTCTTATAGGTATACGAGTACAGGTAGGTTAATTCAATACATAAAATTGGACACTACGGTAGCCCTATTTTATCTAGAGTAGCTGATGTAAAGGCTTCAACACCAGGAGTGTTCTGGCATAAAACCTCCTCAGGTTGAGGAGAAAACAATTGATTGTTTTTGATATGTCAGTGAGACGGTCCCGGGCCAAAAGGCTAGCTAAATTAAAAGATATATTATAAAGTGTTATGAATAGTTTATTTATTTAGTGTAGATCCCAAAAGAAGTAAAGGTCCCTTAGCCTTAGTTAGTACTTAACTATTTCGGATTATCATCATCTGCCTAGCCTTTTCCCAACTATGTTGGGGTCGGCTTCCAGTCTAACCGGATACAGCTGAATACCAGTATTTTACATGGAGCGACTGCCTATCTGTTATCCCTCCACAATTCAGTTATTGGGTAATACGATACTCCTTGGTAAGACTGGTTGTCAGACTTTCGAGCTTCTGACGACCCGTAACGACTCTTAAAGATCCACGAATGACAGCTGGGACCAACGGCTTAACTTAATTTTTTTGGTCACCCATCCACGGACTAAACGCGGCAAGCGTAGATTAACCTGATCGATCGACCCATGTGGCTGTTATTACGTAGCCACGAGCCACGGTTACAAAATTAAAGATTAACAACTTTTCAAAACTTTTGGGTGACAGAACACGAGGTGCGACCGGAGTGGGTAAGCCAATAGAGAGAACGCTTCATACAAACGCAATAATAGGAGCACTACTACAAAGCGTGGCTGCATAACTTAGCAGCTGTGCCTCTGTGTGGGTTTACTCTGTGGAGCGACGTTAATACTAATTCTGAAACAAGAACATTACCGAAGCTCATACCTTTTCTTTTCTGGTTTATTTTGGCAAAGTTAGTTTTGACTAACGGCCGAACCCAATAACCTATTTTCAGTAAAAGACAGTTCGCTATTGATGATAGACAACATAATTCTATCTGTCCTTACGTTCCTTTCTTTCGTTCGCGTTCTTTTGTTTTATCTGTCTTAGATTATTGGGACGTTAAAACCATAGATAAATAGGTTTTAGTATCTCCAGTATGCCAAAACTTGTGATAGAGAGGTTATTGGGTTTGGCCGTAAGGGGACTGGCCAAAAGTAGCAGAGAATAGTTAAGCCGAGGACAGACTAACAGATTAAAAGACTACGTTTTTGTCTGTTTTGGTTTTAATAAATTATATTCGTTCTTAATACTTAGGACACACACACACACACACACGCAGGCACACACTTTTTTTTCTTTTTGGATTTTTTACTTACATTTAGTTAGAACATATTTTTGTATGAATGAATGAATGAATGAAATGCACCGACCCCAGCGTGGTTTGACCAGACTCGATTATTCGAATGAACCCAAAGATTCACACTAGCCCCTGTTGCCTCATGTTACATGGTGCAACAGGGATCATTGCATATCAAAGAGTAGACCGGGGGGCGCGATAATGGTAGGGAAGACAGGCCCTTAGGATATGGATAGGGATTATCGCCTACCCGGTATGCACCGTTAAATAAGCTTTGGAATAGTGGAGAGACAGGTGACATAATTATGGATGGGCTCTTTTACGACGTCGCCGCCGGGTTGCTTCTATTCCAGCTTCCCCGGTGAATCTTTTGCCGGTTAAACTGCGATTTCGACTCTTTATGTCACTGCTATGCTGTATTACACGTTGTTGTTTCCAAATTCTTCGTCTGAGGTTTCACTGCTATCCGTTTCCGGTTTCTTGTAAATCTCATTTGCAGCCTTTTTAATCTTATTTCGTTCTTCAGCCATGTCCACCCAAAAGCTGTTTTCATTATTGAAGTAGATCATGTCTTGCTTTAGGTTGTCCTTCCATGTGTAAATAGGGCGGCCGACTTTTTTGGTTTTAGCCTTGTAATTCATTGCGGCATGTAACAGATGCGGTTCGCGACGCCTGTGGACATGTGCGAGATAGCACATCCTGTGGTTCTTGATGCGTTTGGTTACAGTTTTTCCCTCTAGGATTTCATGCATTTTCTTTTGTCTTGGCTTATTCCTTGCGTGGTTAATCAAGTCTCTCATGATAACTCTTTCATATCTTCTCAGTCTTGATCTGTTAGTTTTAGTGAGTGCTGATACTTTCAAACCGTGTGTCATACAAGGTACGATCACCATTTGATACATGAGTCTGGCTAATTTCCAGTCCATCTTTGAGTTTAATATGAATGGTACTAGAGATTTAGCGTTTCTAGTGGCCTGTTCACAACGTTTTTTAATAGTGCTTTTCCTCCTTAAAGCAGATGTTATGTAGGTGCCTAGATATTTAATTTCATTAACTGTAGTTAACTTTATCCCATTAATGGATACGCAGGTCGTTTTCTGTGAGGCTATGGGATCCCTAATTAATATTTTTGTTTTTGTTTCATTTATTTGGAGACCGACACTAGCTAGTAGGGGTTTAATATGGAATACGATACCTTCTAGCCCTTTTAGGTCGTCAGTAATGAAGATAAGGTCGTCCGCGAATGATAGTACTAGGGGGAGATTGATTTCATGGTCTTGATCTAGTGTAATTAGTTGTGTTTCATCTTCGAGTGTTCTAAGGACATCATCCATTATCAATGTAAAGAGACGAGGGGATAGGGGGCAACCTTGTTTTACACCTTTCCCTTTAATGATCCAGCTGCTTTGCTGGCCATACCATTTGATGTATGTTCGTTCATTCATGCAAACCTTGATTATCCTGTTAGCTAGTGACTTGTTGGTCCTTTGTACTAAAATATCCCGCAGTGCGTTGAGGTCTACATTATCAAAAGCTTTTTCTATGTCGAGAGCGAGTACATAAATCCTTGTACCAGCCCGCCATTCTTCGTCCAATACCCTCTTGAGTGTAAAGATGTGATCATCTGTTGACCGATTGTTTAGAAAGGCAGCTTGGTAATTGCCCAATTCTTTTATTGTTTCGTCTAATTTTTTTAGTAAGTAGGAAGCATAAATTCTGTAACCTGTATTGCAAATCGATATGCGGCGATAGTCGTTTGAGTCTTTGGGATTATTATTTTTCGGAATTGGTACCTGCACTGTCTCTAACCAGGTGCCAGGTGCTTCGTTCTGGATCCAGGCTGTGTTCATATGTTTGGTGACCGCTTCCTGTAATATTCGGGGCATCGCTTTGTAAAGCTCGATCACCACTTGGTCTGTACCTGGAGCTGTCCCGTTTCTCATGTTGTTAATTATTCCCGTTACGTCATCCACAGTGGGTCCTATGTTTTGGGCGTCGGTTATTACCTTTTTTATGCTAATCGTTGGTATAGCTGGGCCCTCGGAATTTTTTAGGATTTTCTCCCATTTGGACATCGGAATGTATGCGTTTCTTTTACGTCGTTTTGTTTGTTGTTTATTTTTCCTGTAGAATAAGTACAGTACCTGCATGCGTTTTGAAGGGTGCTTTTTCCCCAGTCCATTGAAGAAGGCCCTGCATGCTTTTTGCTCTTCTTGGTATTTAACTATTTGAAGTGTAGCCTGACATTCTTTTACATGATTACGTCTATTGTGGTTAACTGGTTGCTTTCTTTGTAAAAATTTAGCCTTTTGAAGGTTAGCAAGAGCTATTCGGTGGTCCCTAGAGTGAAACGACTGGAAGATCAGAGTTTCCTGAGCAGCCGCTTTTAATAGTCCGGTTATAGTATTCCATGGTATTTCGATGTTTATGTCCGTTGGATTGATTCCTATATTTCCTAGTTTTTTGATTATGCAATCTTGGTATTTTGTTTTGGTGGATTTGCTATTTAGAGCGGCGTAATAGCACTGTTTATAGTTGAACTGTTTGGCCTCGTCGATTGTTGTCTCCTTCGCATCTAGCGTTTGACTTTGTGCCTTATGTTTGGAGGTTTGATTTTTGTTTACTATTTGATTTGTTTTTAACTGCCCCCAGATTATTTTGTGGTCGGAGGTGCCCCTAGCGGCCCATTCCCCTTTAATAAATTGGAAGAGTTTTACTGTTGCCTGCGGCGTAATAATGTGATCTAATTGAGATTTCTGATTGCCCTTTGACCATGTTATCCGGCATGATGACCTAGCTTTTGTTGTTTCTATTTGCAGTTTTTCCCTGTTGGCTATGTCCATTAACATTTCCCCGTTGTAGTTGGAAAAGTCATGATGGAGATTTTGGTGAATGAGCCCTTTGCGTTGAAATCTTTGCATATCTTGTCGACCGATATGGGCGTTAAAGTCACCTAGTATTACTAGCATACATTTCCTTGGCTTTTGTCTAATCAGGTTTAATAACCCCGTAAAAGATCTAGTTGCTTTATAGGTGCAACTATTGACGTGAGAGTTGATTATATAAAGATGATCAGGCTTGTCACTTCCCATACCTACTATAAGAGTAAATGACATCGCATCGGTATCCTTTTTCTTGTTTTTTATAGCAATTTGGGCGTCTTTTCTGATTAAAATTGCAAGCCCCCGGTGTGCTTTACCCGCGGCTGCATATAAATGCCATTCGTAGTGTATGGAGTTGTAGGTTCCTTCATTCATCCCGGTTTCTTGAAGGCAGGCTACGTGGATGCCCCTATGTGTAAGTTCTAAGTCTATTTTATCTTTTTTGTCAGGTTTGGAAGCCCCGCGGACGTTCCAGGTTGCAATACGCAAGTCAGGGCAAATGTACTTCGTTGTGGTAGAGGGCGGGTTTCTGAGTATTGTGTATCCGGTGGCATCTGCGACTACATCCGATATTGGTGTACTTAGTGACAATACTACTTGTTCACTCTGTGTTAATGGCCTATGTAATTGGGGGCTGTTGATTTGTAATCGGGATTCTGTGGAATGTTCCTGCTCAACTCGTATGTTGTACTGGTTAGTGAAGCTTTCTGTCTGTTGTGGTGTTTTGGCGCTGTGTAAGTTCTGCGTTAGAATTTGTTGGTTACTCATGTACTGATTGTTGCCGATCGTAACCCAGCTATCATAGTGCTGGTCTTTAAAGAAGATGTGAATGTTGCCAGGCACTGGCTCGCCAGTGGGTGCATACACCAGAGTGTTCACGTTATTTGTGTGAACATGCACATTTACGAGGTAGAATTCGGATGCGGCGATTAACATATCTTCACCTCCCCAGAACGCGTCTTTAAACTGCTCGGTTATGTATTTTATTATCCGTTGTTCCTGAGAAAGATTGCTGTTAGGGAGAAAGTCATGAATATTATTCAAAAGTGCTAAATAAATTCTGTTGTCGACACGATTAACCGATACATAGTTTGCAAGATCTCGGCGCACGGCCATGTGGTCGAGTGTCAAACCCATTAAGTTATTTATTTGATGAGCAACAGCCCTAAATAAACAATTTCCGTCCCTTTTCATTGTTACTACAAATGCAGTCATTGTAAAATTGTTTTTGTTTAAATGTTTGCAGAATTAGTGAGGATAGCCAATACACCCTAACATGTGTTACAAGGACCTTGAATACAGACTGGAGTAAGATTTATGGGCCGTTTTGTCTTAATTTTCTGTAGAATGATTTAAGGGGTAGATTTTTTGTAGTGTGCAGCTGAATTGGAACTTGGCATTCAACAATAAAAAGAAGGTTCAGGTTGTATAATTGTGTGCATAACGGAGATTATTTTTTATTTTTATTTACTTTATTGGGACATAAAACAGTTACACATTACATATAAGGTATGCCAGAGAATTTTAAAAAGTAGGTAAACATGTAACCCACAAAAATGTCCGCGAAATAATATCTAGTAACAAACAGTTATACAATTAAATTAAAACGTGCGCTAATATTACAGAAAAAGTATATACGTAGTCGTTAGTATTTAGACAATAATATTAGATGACTAAAGTAACTATTTTAAAGATTCTAAAGCCAATCTTTTAAACTTTACGTGAGTAAGCGCGAAAATATCCAATTCGATAAAGTGTGTGTTATACGTATCTACGATGCGCCGGAAAAGCGCTCGCGCACCAGCGTGAGTCCTGCACCTTGCAGTGTGGAACAGTTTTGTTTTGTTGAACTAATGACTAATTTATAACATTCGATAAGTAAACTATTTGTTTGACTTTAGTTACTGGGGAATCCAGTTTACTACTATATTTACTCTTAATATCTAGTAATAATATGGAAGGATCTCACCAAATTTTCCTTGCTGGGGATGTCGCAGTCGTCCTTTGTGCAGAGTCAGGAACTTTTGCACTTTGCACACAACACCACTGAATTTATTACGCGACACAAAATACAGCAAAGACACTATTCAATTTCGGCGGCCGATGCCAGAGTTTGTAACACGTGTTCGTGTATTTGGTTGTGTATAGCGCACGCTGTTCTGTGTTGACGCGACCGCTCGCGAAGGCGTCCCAAACAGAACTCTACATTTAGTTAGAACATATTTTTGTAGCAGTAAAATACAAATGTTCGTAAATTAAAAAAAAAAAATACCTATGCTTGTAATCCACGGGGGAACGGAACTGTCACTGCTTCATACAGGTTCTAGAGTAACCTAGTTAGGAGATCAGAACTGCAACCACTATAATTATAAAAAATTAGTAATTTTACCATAATTATATAATTTACATACCCATGTACTGCAATACTTGTAAATGATCAATAAACATGTATTATTTATTTGTTTTCTCTCTCACCAATGCGTGTACGCACTAAACCAGCGACACTGAATGATGGCGCCTATGATACTGTAGCATCTAGCTACGTTAGGTATTGTGTCGACTATACGTGCTATGAGGTACTTATAAAGGACGCCGCACGCGCTCGCGCATGCGCGGAGAACAATATATAAGTAGATGTATGGTACTCAATAAAAAGTTAGTTCATCTTAAGCCGTTCACCGTGTAGGACACGTCTTTTATTTATAAGTACCTCATAGCACGTATAGTCGACACAATACCTAACGTAGCTAGATGCTACAATACTTTACAAATTATAAAAATACAGCTTATCCATTCGATAAATTACAGTTTCAGCTGTAGGAACGTTATTCTTGCAACCAGTACAACAATTTCGATTGGCATCTCGCTGCTTTGTATGAATACCCGCACAAACCAAAATTTTGAAATTACTGGTTTATAGCACAGCCAAATGCAAAATAGTCCTTATTTCATGGTCAGTAAGACTCAAATTCATAACGGCACAATCGGCGGTTTTACCGTTATGAATGTGAGTCTTACTTCCATGAAATAAGGACTATTTTGCATTTGGCTGTGTTATAAACCAGTAATTTCAAAATTTTGGTTTGTGCGGGTATTCATGCAAAGCAGCGATCTGTTCCCTCACGTTTAGCAGTCGATATAAAAGTTCATAAAAACCGGCCAAGTGCATGTTGGACCATGTACAATGAAGGGTTCTGTAGTTGGGATGAATTTATCACAAGAACCTAAGCAGTCTAACATTGTAGCTGAAAATCATGTTCTTCCATACATTCCAATTGCAAATGTAAGTTGGTCGACTATCACTCGATAACTTGTAAAGCCTACTTAGTTGTGATAATGTTCCTTATAACATTGTTACATAAACTACTGCAGTGAAGATTTTTTTACATACCTATCCAAAAATAACTATTTAGCTACCCCCGCTAGTTAAATTGTTGTTGGTTGTGGGGGAGAGGGTTGGTCACTTGACAAAAATTAGCACTCAAAAGTTTAATCTTTCGAAAACGCATCCCTGAATCGAAATATGCATTCATCCCCACTTTTATTATCGTATTTTTTATAAAAAACTTTTTTTTTTATTTCCAAGATTTTATTTTATCACTTCGTTGGCATGATTAACATGACCACCCACGCCAAATTATAGCTTTCTAGTACTAAGGTCCCAGAGTTAAGCCGAGGACAGACAAACAGATTACGGAACCCTAGAAACGTGCAAACGTCACAAGCCATCACAGTTTCATTTACAGTGCCGCCATTGTAGTAGTTAAGTAGTACTAGAGAGCTCAGAAAAGCTACCAACTACCTACCACAATACTACCCTCATTCCAAGCTACGCTTATTTCCACAAGAAGACGCTGTAAACGTACTTGCTATAAACCCAGTTACGGACGGTAACAGTTTAAGAGCTACGCCTCGTTTGTCATGCCTTACTGTCAGCACCAGGCGTAGCAGCGGTATGGCTGTTGTCCTGAAGGTGACTAAGAATGTAAAGTTGTTTGAAAGTATTTCATTAAGGGGACTACAGGACCTAAATGCAACTAAACGCAGGTTTTATAATGCCTAAAAGACTAAAATCTACTGCAGTAAACAAAATCTGAAAAATATTTATTTATTTATTTTACCATTTATGTACACACAGAAAAATACATAATAAAATACATAATTATAATTAGGAGTACAACGGTACTGCTTATTTCTTAAGAAATTTCTTCCAGCAGACCTGCGAAAGGAGAAATGAAATAGAAATGTAGACAATAGTGTGTGAGAACAAGAAGAGAAAAATATGAATATGCGAAGACTTAAACTAAAATATTAACTATACCTACACGTATAACATAAACTTAAATAAATACATAAAGCTAAAATATATAAACATACAGATACTATACTTATATAAATACTCACAGTTGAGAGGAAAAGTAATGCTCTTTTACTCTATATTTGGAAAGAGACACGTGTTTTTAAATCGCGAATGCTAGGCGGAAGTGAGTTCCACAGTCTCACAGCATGGATAGAGAAGGAATAAGAATAGTAGCTAGTTTTATGAGGATGAGATTTAAGAAGGGATCCTACACGGTGCGTCGCTAGGGCGAGCAAAGGAAAAACGCTCACGCAGGTAGGAAGGATAAGACGGGTTGTGTAAAATGTTGAAGAGGAGACATAAAATCCGAGTGTTCCTGCGAAGGCGGATTGGGAGCCACTTGAGTTCCTTGCGAAAGTGAGAAACATGATCATACTTTCGAAGACCAAAAACAAAGCGAATGCACAAGTTTTGCAAGCGCTCAAGCTTGCTAATATGTAGCTCCTCAATAGCATCCAGGTAGCATGCGTCGGCATAATCTATAATCGGCTGAATAAGCGTTTGTGCCAAAGAAATTTTAGTCTTCAAGGGCAGGAGACTTTGAAGGCTTTTCAGCGAATGAAAGGAGAAATGTACCTTTCGACTGACCTCATTGACCTGAGCACGCCACGAAAGATTAGAATCAATAATTACACCCAGATCTTCTTTATATGATATTCTTTAGGATATAAGTGCTAGTTAGATAGTGTGTTGAAAACATAATACAACTAATTTGGTACGATAGAAAAAAAATCACGAAGATACCTCTAAAATTTTCTTTTAACGATTAAAAACCATACATGCAATCTGGACAAAAGTCCAACCCACATTAGGTGTAATGTGGGTTGGATCTTTTTCATTTAACTATGGACATTTGTAGTTGGAATGTATGGAAGAACATATTAATGAAATAGTGTTTTAATTTTTTAGTATAATCAATAGATTTTTTGTAAATAGATAATTGCTTCATATTTTGCAATAAATTACCAGCGTTGTGTTTCTGTGCAGTCTAACAGTGACCGCGCTTTAGGTCCTGCTGTGCTATTTTATACAAACCTCACCGTGAAAACATAGGGGTAGTTAGCGTGGAGTGAGCTGTCAATAGTGTCAATCCCTAGCTTTATCTCTAGTAACTAGGTGGAATGACAGCTCAATTAAAGCTCACTTCACCTAAGTTTTCACGGTGAGATTTATACAGAATAGACCAGCTGTAGTTAAGGGGGAAGCGTCAGGGTAGCCCGCAAAATTCAAAATTTTCTTACGTTTTTTGCAATTTGAATGTCAGTATTAAGTTGTATGTTCAATAAAGTATGAATAGCGGCCGTAACAAATATGTATTTACAGAATTATAAACATTAGGATCAGTAATACAACTCTTTAACTTAGTATAATCCTGAAATGTCAAGAATTCATGAAGCATTACCTGGTCTTAAAGAGATGTATTGATCACTTTAATGATTACAATTATGTAAATACATACTTGTTACAGCCGCGAATTACATTTTGATCAACGTACAATCTAACACTGACTTGTAAATTGCATAAAACGTAAGAAAAATTTAATTTCGCGAGCTACCCTGACGCTTTCGCCATGTCAATAGCTTACAAAATTTACACCACAGATAGCTAAATATGTTTACCGTTAAACGTATAATATGTCACCGTAAGATTGTGAGAACCATTAGTTTATAGTCTATCGGTATTTCCGTTAGATTAGAGGAGTTCGTGGCTAAGTGATTATAAGTCGCACGGGTCGATCTATTGGGTCAAGCTACGCTTGCCGGGGTTGGTCCATGGAAGGGTGACCATCTTTACATACCGAGACTCCCCCGTGCATCGGAAAGCACGTTAAGCCGTTGGCCGCGGCTGTCATTTGTGGTTCTTTGACAGTCGTTACGGTTCTTCAGAAGCCTGAAAGTCTGACAACCACTCTTACCAAGGGATGTCGTATTACCCAGTAACTGAGTTGTGGTCAGGTAGGCAGTCGCTCCATGTGAAATACTGGTATTCAGCTGCATCCGGTTAGACTGGAAGCCGACCCCAACAAAAGACTAGGCAGATTGATTGACATAATATACTATCGAAAAATTGTGAACGGGGTGAAATGGGTTAGGAGCTTTCGATTGCTGACTGCTATATACAACACTGGGCACAGTATGAAATAATAATAATAATAATATCCTGGGAAATTTCTTCTTCAAACTAAGCAGAGCTTGTATGGAAACCAGATAACTGATATACACATATACGACATTTTTTTAAATACATATATACTTATATAGATAATTACACCCAGACTCAGGACAAACAGACATGTTCATGCACACAAATGTTTGTCCTGGATGGGAATCGAACCCACGACCTGCGGCGTGACAGGTGGTATCTTAACCAACCACGCCAATTGGCCTGTCCAATATAACTTAACTTCGTTTTATTATGTCATGAATCACTGTGTCCAACAGTGGTTCACTGTAAACTTCTTCTTACATCAGTGTGTACCTAATAGTGCACATTTTTTTTTATAATGTCAAATCAGATTAATTAGGTTTCCGTACCTCAAAAGGAAAATACGGAACCCTTATAGGATCACTAATGTGTCTGTCTGTCTATGCGTCTGTCACAGCCAATTTGCTCCGTATCTAATAGACCGATTAAAATGAAATTTGGTACGCATATGTATTTCTGTGACCCAAACACGGACGTGTAATGTAGATGAATGAATTTTGAATATGGGGGTCAATTTTGGTGGCACATAAAAAAATTAAAAAAATATATTTACAAACTGTACTGTGCGACATATCAAATGAAAGGGCTTTACTGTGAGGGTCCCAAATGTATTTTTTTATAATTTAAAAATAAACTGTTTTAAAATAATTTAAGAAAATAGACGAAAATTTACCATTGCCCCTTTATTTCCGAAACTGAATAATGAAGAATATTTTTTTTTTTAAATTTTAAGCTCCGTTAAAATTTTGAAAAAAAAAATATTCTATAGCTATAGATTACAGGAAAATCTATAAGAAGTCGATGGTCTTAAAACAACATGGTAAATCTCTCAATATTGTGTGTACAAACTTACATTGTCCATAGTCAAACAAAACAGTTCCAACCCACATTAGGTACGAGTATAATGTGGGTTGGATCTTTTTCATTTAACTATGGACATTTGTAGTTGGAATGTATGGGAGAACATGTTTTTCAACTACAATGTTAAGTTTGTTCTTGGGATAAATTCATCCCAACTACGGAACCCTTCATAGTGCGTGGCCCGACACGCACTTGACAGGATTTTTATGTTATTTATAATATCTATTCAAATAATTGGTTGTAAATAAGTAAGTGTAGTTCAATCAATCTGCCTAGCCTTTTCCCAACTATACGGTCTAACCAGATGGAGCTGAATACCAGTAATAAACAAGGAGCGACTGCCTGTCTGACCTCCACAACCCAGTTACTGTGTAATACGGTACCCCTTGGTAAGACTGGTTGTCAAACTTTGGGGCTTCTGATGACCCGTAACGACTGCCAAAGATCCACGAATGGCAGCCAGGACTACTGATGGGTAATGGAAAAATTTCGGAAGGAAAAGAAAAGAAAAAAATTATTTTTCCAATATTTTTCAAATATTTTTCCAATACTTTTCCGATATTTTTCCAAATCAAAGAGCTAACTGTGATTAAAGATTAGAAAAAAATAAGACTATTATGTTTACTCTGACATCAAGCAATGAACAATTATAGATTGCTTGAATACGAGACTTTTTGCTGTAGTTATTATTCTAAGGTCTTTTGCCTGCTTTGCATGTGTCATTACTTTAGGTCTTTTATTTTGTAACGTGCGTTTTGTTTGTGCAGAATAAACATTTTTTCTTTCTTTTTTCTTTACTAAAAAAATTATAAATATCTAATCTTTAACAATTTATAATTCTTGCCATAAATTATATACATAAATCAGAAGAAATTACAATGTGCACTATAAACACACTATAAGTATCAAATAGTTCTTTTTGGTCGGGTAGACGTGAGCCGACGACGATGCGCAGAATCCACAATTGGGAAAATACCATGTGCAGATGGCGCAAGATGGCGGTTGCGCTCAATTCAACCCGCGGAGCAAATTGCGTAATACATCATTGGAATCAGTTTCTTTTTGACAGTTCAACAACATTCACTGCGTTATTTACGTTGTCGAGCAGATAATATTTCGAACATGCGAAGCAATGGATTAGCAATTTGCTTCAAAATGATTCAGATTTGATTGATAGATTGTAACTCAATTAGGGTGCTGGTCAAAAGATTGGGGACTAATTGGACTACTGTACTTAATCACGTCCAGGCGGAGCATTATACTGAACTGTTACTTGGTCCACATTCACATGTTTTCCTTTATAACCGTCTACAAGTTTTCAAAGTTCCTTCTAACATTAAAAAGCAAAAATGATTTTCTTTTGTCAATATTTTCTTTTTTCTTGGCACAAAAATCAGGGCATTCATACTCATTTATTTTAGAGGTATGATTAATTTCGCTTGTATTGCGCTGTTCTACAGCTGACTTAATTTTGGCGGGTTCTTTTCCTGGGTTTGGTTGATTTTCGGTTTTGTATAACTAGATCGGTTTTTCTCTGAAACTTGTTGATGATATAAAACCGACCAACTGAAGATTACGAAGAGATGCAGTAGAAAATATTGATCATGATACTTTTCGCCAGTGATGATTCGGATTCTTCAACAGAATAGATGACGTGTTAATGCAATAAAACCCTTTAAATGTAAATAAAACCCTTTAAACTCTGTGTTAATTTACTTCCTAAAGTCAAAATTTTACAGTAAACAATACTTTTAAAACCGAAAAATTTCCAACTTTTGAAAAATTTCGAAAAGGCTTCAACCCCTTTGAAATATTGTTTTCGAAAATTCATGTATACGATCTTTATCATTTAAGTATAAAAATAAGTATTCGGGCCATTTTTAAGTTACAAAGGAATAAGATTTTTCAAATAAACTGTATCTCCACGTTTCACCCCACAAGGGTGGAATTTTGAAAAATCGTTTAAGATGTTTCCAAAACTTGTATTAAAGATTATTTATACAAAACACAATGGCAGCTTCCCATACAATGTTTTATTTAAAATTAAATCACTACGTCTTGAAATGAAAAATACCTTATTTAACTCAGCGTCATCTTCTGAGCTAGTTTGTGCAACATTTATTATTAGACAAGGGTCAGATTAATAGATATTCAGTGTTGAAATTTTGAACAAAAACTGTCAACGGTTGTCAATGTCAACCACCAATAAATATTTTTTTAAGACTTTTAGTACTAGTCGTTTTTATTTCAGAATTACCATAACTTTTGATATTTTCCTACTTTGCTGCAATAATTTTATCTAAGGAAGAACACAAGAAACTTTTTGCCGATACGATACTGATACCGATATTCTTATAAAATATCGGCGATAAATAAATGTATTATTTATTTGAAGTCTTTCGACTTTCATTTAATGTGTTCTCCATGTTCAGGTAGGCGTGAATTATCGGGTAGGAAGGCAGTTTGTCAATAAAATACACAATCACTCACTCCACTCCTAGTTCTCCACAATTCAATCAAACACTTCGCAAAATAATTATAGATCGCTTAGATTAAGAGGGATGCGATTAAAAAAAACGTCCACCAACCACGAGTTCAATGCTCGTTTTACAAGATGGCTGCCTCACCAGTTGTCGATGTTCGTTTTTGAGGTTGACATTTGTACAACAAGTCAATTAAGTCTAGACAATCGGAGGCGCCGACCATGTTCAGGTAGGCGTGGATTATCGGGTAGAAAGGCAGTATTTCAAAAAATAACACGTATCGCAATCACTCCACTTCTAATTCTCGATAATTCAATCAAACACTTCACAAAATAATAATAGATCGCTTAGATTAAGAGGGATGGGATTAAAATATAACGTCCACCGACCACATGGTTGCGTGCGCACCTTACCAAAATCCGAAGTTACCTGCTCATTTTACAAGATGGCCGCCTTACCAGAGTGCTCGGTGTTCGTTTTTGACGTTGCCATTTCTACAAAATGTCAATTGACAGTCTAGAAAAGCGGAGGCGCCGACATATTATTTACTCCATGTAAATAAAATAACAAACTAAAAATGATAACAACAGCACGACAATTATGCTGTACCGACTATTTAGGAAAATAAATATAAAATTGCAATTTTAGTATTGCCAATCCAACCAACAATTTCCTAACCTTTTAGAACTAAGTAGTCAAAAAACTTTTCATTGAACATATTTTTTTATTTGGCCTTAATTAGATATTATGATAGCATAAAAGAACATAGATAATTAATTGAATTTATTTTGTATAAGTGTCACTTTTAGACGTTCAAATAAGAATTCGCCATTGTTCTTTTCGAGTTAATCAAGCCACGCAGTAAAATCCTCCCCTGCAAAATTGACTGCCCATTTTCACCCCGTAAGGGGTATATTTTCGAAAAACTCTGATGAAAGTATTCTTTATTTTTAGTCTTATATATAAACGTGAGTTTAGAGTTAATCGGTCAGCAAATTCTTCAATAAAAACTTTGACACACCCAATTCCCGTTTAGGGGGGGTAGTTTAGAAAAACAAAAATGAAAAAGTTCAAAATTAACATAAATATGTATTCGTGCCAAGTTTCAAGTTTATTAACTCAAGGAATAAGATATTTCATACAAACAAAAACCCCACTTTTCACCCCCTATAAGATTGAATTTCCAATAACCCCTTCTTAGTGCTCCCTTAAATTATAAAAGGAAGCCGTGTGCAAAATTTCACGTTCCTAGACCCAGTAGTTTCGGCTGTGCGTTGATTTGTCAGTCGGTCAGTCATTTTATTCAATCAATCAGTCAGTCATTCATTCAGTCAGTCAGTAAATATGTTCAGTATAAATAAAACCCTTTAATTCATATGTTATTTTAATTCCTGTAGTCAACATTTTACAGTAAACAATATTTTTCCAATATTTTTCCATATTGTTATTTTTCGGAAAAATAAACGGAAAAATTTCCAAGCTTTGAAAAATTTCCGAAAATTACCCATCACTAGCCAGGACTAACGGCTTATCTTGCTTTCCGAGGCACGGAAGATTCTCGGTATGTAAAGATGGTCACCCATCTACGGACCAACTCCGGCAAGCCTAGCTTAACCTGATGGATCGACCCATGCGGCTATTACTTAGCCATGAGCTCCTCTAATTAAGTATAGTTGCATTATAATATTCTAAGTACTTTTTATTTTATTTTATTACCTATTTTTGTAGAATTTGTTAAACCTGACTTGGTTTCCACCACTGAAACTCAGCGCTGTGCTGTGGGTCCCCCATATCTCAGCATCATGCTGAGTCTTCTTGTCACAGTCATGACGTGCCAGCAGCTGCCGACTCTATTGTTTGCTTTATTTTTGTGTTTGTAATTATCTTTTTGTATGCACATTTTTCTGTGAGAATTAAACTTATGATTCTTTCTTTCTTTTCTTTCTTAAAAGCATTTCTGCAACGACTTTCAACTGGATGTCATTAGCTTTTTGGTAGCTTATGTCAATTCAGTACTTGTTTGACTTTCCACCATCGTTAGAGCTGATAGAATATCACCTTGTCTATGCTCTGGTATGATGACCATACCATAAAGTTTCCCGCAGGTGGGCGCGACGCGACTCTAGTAGAAAAATGTCTATGAAAACTTCATGGAAATAGTTCTACCAGAATCGTGTCGCACCGTCGCGTTGCGCCTGTCTGCGGGAACCTTAACACTAAATCAATCTGCCAAACCTTTTCCCAACTATGTTGGGGTCGGTTTCCAGTCTATCCGGATGCAGCTGAATACCTGTATTTGACATGGACCGGCTGCCTATCTGACCTCCACAACCCAGTTACTGGATAATACGATACCCCTTGGTTTGACTGGTTGTCAGTCTTTTGGGCTTTTAATATTAGCCGAGACCTATGGCTTAACGTGTTGGCTTAATGGATAGTCACCCATCAACGAATCGACCGCGGCAAGCGTAGCTTCGATCGACCCGTGTAGCTGTTATCATTTAGTCACGAGTCCCTAAACAATACAACATACAACTATTATTTTATTAGTAAAGATTATTATTTATTATTCACGTCCGAAACTAGTGCAGCTTTTGAACGACAACTTTTGATTACTTCTTTAACTTGCTCAAGTGCTTTTAAAATATTACGTTTGGACTAAGTACCAATAATTTAGTAGTTCTTGAGAGCTTGAAGTTTAACTGAAAATAGTTTATGTTTATTAACAAATTGTTGAATAATTAATACATACCTCAATAATGTTGAGATGCTCAACAAAATAGATATAGGTGGAGTTTATGCAAGTTAAAAATACACAATAGGTAAATTAATCATATTTTCTACGTCCTACTCAGGAGGCGTTTCCACTGACGCGGATCTGAGCGGAGCGGAGCCGAAATGAGCAGTGAAAAGAGGCAAGTGTTTCCACTGAAGCGGAGTGGAGATTTCGAGCACTGTGATTGGTCGGACCGCCATGCTTGACTCCGTTCTGTCAGGCTCGGGGCCGCGTGTTCATATATTTTACTAGCGTTTGCCTGCGGCTCCGCCCTCGTGGTTGTCGAAAATTATCCCACGGGAACATACTACCGGGATCAAAAGTATCTTATGACCTAATCTAGGTCATAGTCTACCCATGTGCCAAATTTCATCCAAATCCGTTCAGCAGTTTTAGCGTGAAAGCGTATTAGTTCAATCATGATTCGAAAGACACGTGGCGCCATCTATTATCATAAGAACGTTATTGTGGTTTTCCTCGGGAACAGTACTTTTTTCGGGATGAAATACCTTTCATCCCGAAAAAAGTACTACACGGACACGGACATAGCGTATATGCAAAATTTCAGGATGAGCGGTTCAGTGGTTTAGACGTGAAAAGGTAACAAACAAATAAACTTACTTTCGCATTTATAATATAATACATATATATTATATAAGTTAGGATTTAAAAGTCTTACACTGTTTCCACTGACTCAAAAATCAAAATCAAAAGTCAATTCAAACTAGGCTGAGAATCAGCACTTTTTGAACGTCAAAATTAGATAAGACAGTCCCCCAAAACGCCCCCCCCCCCCCCTTAACCACTTCCTTGTGCTTTAGCTGGGGAGAAGAAGTGGCGCAACAAACTCCCCAGCAGCACAGCTGTCTGTTCAGTTAAAACAAATTAATCTATATAACATTAGATTAAATTATTTGCTATAAGTAAGCTAGCACACGCCAAAATACCAAAAAAAAAAAAAAATCTAAAACTAAACTCAAGCAGAAACAAAATACAAAACTAAAAACGTAAGCAGAACTTTAGACCTAAATAAAAGCCTCCAGTAATAAAGGGCGTGCCCACTTACATATAGCCGTACATGTAGTCGTAACTCGAAGTCACAGATGATAAACTAGGACCATCGAAGTAAAATAAACAACGAGTTAAGTTACTAATAACAAAACAAAACCAAGGTCAGCAAGACGACCTGTCACCACAAGCAGCACCCGTTCACGAGTATAACGCAAAGATCAGCCATTACCCCCCTCGCCATATTTGAGGGAAGGAGACAACCCGACCCCCGACGCTACCGCAAGCAGTGACATCTAAGGGAGCATGACGAATTTGCTGCCGGTTACTCGGGCAAGAAAAACTATGATCAATTGTCGAGGTCACTAGCTAAGCACATATTGCAATACCACTCATAAAAAAAATAAGCATTGAAATGACTAGATTATGTCAATAATAAATAAAAATAAAATTAAAATAAATTGACCTTGACTGTCAAAGAAAATAAATAATTATATGATCTAATATAACCTGTCAGTAGGTATGCTAATTCTGGAGAAAGAACATAAACATTGTATTAAGTTAAACACAGCGACCAAATATTCTTATCGTTTAAGTAATCGTTGATAGAATAGTATGCCTTTGAGCAAAGGTTAGATTTTACTTTAGCTTTGAACGCATTAAAGGGCAAATCTAGCAAAGAAGAGGGTAGCTTGTTATAAAAAGATATACCAAGCCCAACAAATGAGTTATGAACCTTATGAAGCCGGTGAAATGGAGCACGTAATTTGTCCTAATTTCTGGTGTTAACATTGTGAATATCACTGTTTTTAGTGTATAAATGTATATTTTGTCTAATATATAAGATGTTGGCGAAGATGAATTGTGAAGCCACCGTGAGAATACCATTATGTTTAAAAAAATCTCTCAAAGAAACTCTGGCACCGAGCTGGTAAATTGCTCGAACAGCTCGTTTCTGAAGAACAAATATATTTTGAATGTCAGCGGCTTTGCCCCAGAGCAGAATACCGTATGACATAACGCTGTGAAAATAACTAAAATAGACTAACCGAGCTGTATCAACGTCAGTGTATTGTCTTACTTTCCTGACGGCGTAGGCGGCTGAACTGAGCCTTCCGGCTAGGCTTGATATATGTGGGCCCCACTGAAATTTGGCCTCTACTGTTATACAGTTTTAAGCATCTCTTTATCTAAACCGATGTTGGGTCCTAGATTTCTAACATTCGGTAAGGCGAACTTTATACATTTCGTTTTCTTAGCATTGAGAACTAAGTTATTTGTCGTAAACCAATCTGTAACCATTGAGAGTGCACTGTTTACGTCATCAAAACCTTGTCTATTCCTGTCTACTTTAAAAATAAGAGAGGTGTCATCTGCAAACAGTACAACGTCACAGATACCCTTTAAATATAATGGTAAGTCATTGATATACACTAAGAACAAGAATGGACCCAGTATTGAACCTTGAGGTACACCTGACGGAACTGGTAGCCCGGAAGATTTCACACCATTTACATCTACACATTGAAACCTACTATGTAAATATGAATTTACTACTTTAAGAGCTTCGTTTTGTACACCGTAATGATGTAGTTTATGTAAAAGCTGGTGGTGCACGCAATCAAAGGCTTTGGAAAGGTCACAGAAAATTCTAATAGCATTTTGCGAGTTCTCCCATGCGTTAAATATATGTTTCAGCTGAGCAACACCCGCATCTGTTGTCGAACGACCTTTAGTAAAGCCATATTGTTCATTATGAAGGAGGCCATTTAAATTAAAATGTCTTAGCAACTGCTTCAGTATTAACTTTTCAAATATTTTGCTAAATGCAGGTAAGATAGAAATAGGCCTAAAATTGCCAACGTCATTTTTATTACCTGATTTAAATAAAGGTATGACTTTACTACTTTTCATGAGGTCAGGAAAAGTTACTACATCAACACATTTATTAAAAGTAACAGCTAGATAGGGGGCTACTATGTCTATTATATTACTTAACAGTTTAATGGAGATGCCCCAGTAATAACCAGAGTTTTTAGACTTAAGTGTGTTAAATACATTAACTACATCACGAGGTTTTATATGTTCGAAGCTAAATAAGCGACCATATTGAAGCACACTACTATGCAAAAGGTTTTCAGCTTTAGACGGGGATGAATTTAAGGAGCGAGTCGTAGTTATAGGTATGTTGGCAAAAAACTCATTAAATGCCTCAGCAACGTCTGCTGCTTTATTAACTAATTTGTTGTCGACCATAACTTCAAGTTGTTTGTCTTCTTTAACCGACTTACCCGTTTCATTGTTAATAATTTTCCAAGTGGTTTTTACTTTGTTATTGGAATTTTTAATTGTATCGCTTAAAAATTTAGATTTAGCACAAACACAAATACTTTTAAATAATTTTGAATAATTTTTGACATACTCTAGGAAAGGAGTATCAAACCTGTGCTTTTCAAACCATATAATTCGTAGTCTCGCTCTACTTTTATAAATACCTGGAGCCCATTGGTTAAAGCCAACGGTAGTGCCCTTAATATTAATGGTTTTTGTTTTGAAGGTAGATTGGTACTCTTTTTGCACAACATCAAAAAGGGCTCCAGAGATATCATTAGGATTATCATGTTCTACTATAGATGGTCTAATTCTTTGGGCTACATTATTTTTAAATTTGTTGCAACGACTAGCTGTATAAGGCCTGCATTCTATTTTATGCGGCTTGTTATGTAATGGCATAGGGAAGCTAGCTAATAAACCACAGTGGTCAGACCTTAAGCCACTTAGCACTAATTTACTTTTGGCATCACAATCACTAAATATATTATCAAGACAAGTTGACGAAGATGCCGTGATCCTAGTAGGTTCAAAAAACAAGTTAAATAAATTATAAGACCTAAAAAGATTGAGAAGCCTAATACTTAATGGAGTAACATCTAAAATATTAATATTAAAATCTCCACATAAAATTATACAGTTATTACTAGATTTTAACCTATTGAGTGCATCTTCCATTACCGATTCAACATGAATAAAATCTCCAGAAGGGGGTCGATATACGCAAATTATAACGTATCGCTCGAGTTCAACACAAGACAACTCAATAGTGCGCTCGATAGAAAGATTAACTAAATCTAACCGTTGTTTACATTTCAACTTGTTTGAAACCAGAACTAAAGACCCACCGCGAATAGTACTTTCCTTACAAATGCACTTTGTACAGTAAAATAATCACCATTTATAAACAATACTTCATGTTCCTTCAACCAGTGTTCAGTCATACATAAGACCTGAACATTATAGTTCTCCATAAATAAACTTAACGCTGGCTCTTTGCCGGACATACCCTGCATATTTTGATGTACAACATTCAATATTATGCGGCTCACCCATTGTCGCACCTAATACCAGTACTAACACCACTCACAACAGAGTAGAGCTTTCGAGCACTGTGGTTGGTCTGCTCCTCTCCACTCCACCCAGCTCCGCGTCCGTGGAAACGCACCCGTAGGATCTGGAAGGTAAAAGCAGCTCGTAATTAGAACATTCTTAATTCAAGCTAGGCATACGTAACCATCTACTTCATTTGCACTGAGTTAAAGGGTTCCTAAGAAGCATAATACATACGAAACGCCCAACTTTTTAAGTATTAAACCTTTATAGTTTTAATGGGCTTAATACTTATTAATCATCAATTTAAACAAATGACAATCACCTACACAGTTGACAACAAAGTGTCTTCCCACCATGAAATCTACAGCTCAGTACGACGTAACTTTGCACCGAAGTATTTTCGACTTCGATATGAAATTTGGACCGTGTTATGCAGACGGCAGCCATGTCGGGAAAAGTACAAACAGAGTTATAAGCATTTTTCTGGCGATGGTTGCACTTCGGTTGTATATTAAATTTCTGATTATTTTATACTAGCTGACCCGAAAAACTTTGTCCTGTCAACATTTCAATAATTCATACTAAATTCCGAAAGAAATTGCACTTTCAGTTTTCCCGAATTTTACAATTTTCTCGGCAACTTTCCAAATATTTTCTTTCATATAAACATTGTCCAGACAATTACAAACACAACAAAAAAAGAATTAGCCAAATAGGTGCCACCGTTCTGAAGGTGATGCGCGTACATACATACGGCAATTGATTTTGATTTATATAGATTGGATTGTACAAATCTCCGTGATAAAATAGTGAATCTGGTATGTCGAAATTAGTATGGCTGTGTTTATAACTCATTTTTTGGAAAAAGCGCCATATGGTTGCTTTCTGCATAACTAGGTCCATTTATCAGAGGGTTTCCTAAATACGAAGTCGCTGCGCCAGAACTGGCCCGGCGCAGATGGCAGCTTCCGTAATAGACACTTCCTTACTTGCATCTTGCTAGTTTCCACAGAATTTGTGATTTAACAAAGGCGTAGTAGACTGCACGGTTAAATATTAATTTGGAGACTTCAGGGAAGGTATTGAGAATTTGAAATTAGATGAGAAATCAGTCAATTTAAAAGAGAGCTGGGCTGTAAATAGCGTTTATTGTTAACTAATATTCAGAATACCTACTTGTGGAAATTAAGATTTAACCTCCTGGATGCCAGCGTCATGCCTATATTACATCTGTTATATAAAAAACAATATTTTTGCATTTTTTTGGACGTGTACAGATCCCTGTAATACCATAAAACCTAAGTTTCAAATAATATCCAATAATATTTTTTTCTGGAATCCAGGAGGCTAAGAAAGTGAAAAAGGTGGGCAAAGCTAAAAATTTTATTCCGACGATATTTGAATGCACTAATACTAGGTAAGGACTAGATACTACCATAATACCACTTAATAAATAATCTACTACTACCAAAATAATACCTCCAGATATCCAGTGTAAAATGTAGGTATCAAGGGTAAAAAGTTCCCATTCTAGATTTTTTTTCTCATGCTGACCATTCATACCATTCACAATGAAGATTTACTATTAACTTTCTATTCCTGGGATTTAGATGAATAGATAGATAGATAAAACATTTATTTAGTGCACACAAAAGGCACAGCACAACACACAAAAGCAGAATTAAATGATTTAAATTCACATCATACATATTTACCAAAACAAGGTGCCCATGTACAAAAAAAAAAAAGAAAACATACATCACGCTTAATACAAAAAAAGAAGAAAAACATAGATCACGCTTAATATTATAAAGGAGAAAGTTTGTGAGTGTGTGTGTTTGTATGTTTGTACTCTTTCACACGAGAAGTACTGAACAGATTTTGATGAAATTTGGCGCACTGATAATTTATAACTGGATTAACATAGGATACTTTTTGTCCATATATTTTTACGGTTTCGAAACTTACGCGGGTGAAACCGCGGGAACTGCTAATAAATAAATAAAAGTGACACTATGTCACACTTCAAATAGTGAAATAACGAACCAGCACCATTTAGGACCAGTAAGCAGGAAAATCCCTTTACAAAGCGCAAGTCCGATCCTGCATGGAGTATTGCAGTCACCTTTGGGATGGATCAGCTAAGTGCCAACTAGCTGCGCTTGACTCGGTGGAATGCAGAGCTAAGAGGCTCATTGGCGACGTAAAACTGGTGGATGCCAAGCTTAACAGCTTGGCTCATCGCCGCAAGGTTGCCTGCTTGTCGGTCTTCCACAGATTGTACTTCGGTGAGTGTGCCCAAGAACTCCACGACCACCGGCCCCCTTCTACCATCGGACATCTAGACGCACTGCCAGTTACCATCCCTACCTGGTTGATATTCCACCAATTCGCACTAAGCGCTTCCAAATGTCTTTTATAATGCGCACTGCAAAAGAGTGGAACTCACTACCTGCGTCTGTGTTTCCGAGCGCATACAACCCTAATTTCTTCAAAGTGAGAGTGAAGCTTGAAGTAGCTTGAAGTGAGCTGTCATTACACATGATGCTAGGGATTGGCACTAGGTATTGACAGCTCACTCCACGCTCACCTCACCTAAGTTTTCACGGTGAGATTTGTACAGAATAGCACTGCTGGCTTCTTCTGGGTAAGCTCTCTCCATCGTCGACTTTGTCACCTCTGACCTAGACTAGAGTCAAGAGCAAACCCATCTAATATAAAAAATATATATATAAAAATTATTTACAGAGCTTACTAATTAGGTAGGAAGGTAATATTTTGATAATTTAACGGAATTTCATTTTAACGGATCAGAATGAAACGGTGCGTGCAGAATCTTACGCTCCCATAGTTTGATGGTATTTGTTTCCAGAGGATTATGGGATCATTTATTGCTGAAGTAGGTTCATGAAGTATTAAAATATAGTATTATTTAAAATGCATTCTGACTTGTCTATGTCGGCAAGTGTGCTAGGTATGGCCTCAAAAATATATAGCAGTATACCAGCAGCTATCAGAAATATACGTAGTGTCTGTGTATCCTATAAGGAAGATGTCTTTGTTTAAATTCCTTTTAGATAGATATTACTACTCTATCACTGAGTTTACTACTGATTAGCAGAGATATGACGATTCTGACTTGCTAAAACACTTATGATTATTGTTTATTTATCTAAAATTGTGATGATCTATTTACCTAATTGACATTACATATTTTAAATTGAATTATTTTGTAAGCTATTGACAAGGGGGAAGCGTCAGGGTAGCCCGTGAAATTCAAATTTTCTTACGTTTTTTGCAAGTTACAAGTCGGTATTATATTGTACGTTGATCAGATTAAATTTGCGGTCGTAACAAGTATCTACATATTTACATAATTAGAATCATTAAAGTGATTAAGACTAGGTAATCCTAAAAAATGAGTATTTCATGAAATCTTGACATTTTAGGATTATACTAACTTAAGGAGTTGTATTGCTGATTCTATTGTATATAATTCTGTAAATACATATTTGTTACGGCCGCAAATCATACTTTATTTAACATACAACTTAATTTTGAATTTAATTTGAATTTCGCGGGCTACCCTGACGCTTCCTCCTTAATTGTAACTGCTTGTTTATGTTGATTTTGTACGCCATATATTGACAAAACATATTTTAGACAATATATAGTATACTGTAACCAATAGCCATAGCTATGTTTACCAAAATAAATGATTGATTGATGGATTGATTGATTGACTTATTAAAACACTAGCAGCACCGTGTGGTTTCACCCGCTTTAATATTGAACCCGTAATAATATGGGAATAAAAAGTATCCTATGTATTGATCTAGGTTATAAACTATCTATGTGCCAAATTTTATCAAAATCTGTTCAGTAGTTTTTGCGTGAAAGAGTAACAAGCTTACATCCTCATAAACTTTCGCATTTATAATATGACAGTGGGAAGTAGGATAATTTTAATTGGTATGTATGTGAAGGCGCACCAAGTGGCGAACTGGAATCACCGAAGAGGTCAGTTATAAGTAACACTGGCTGATTAGATTAATGTCACTCTAGCAGAGCGTCGCATCAATAGGTTGTGTGGTGGCAGTCTTCTGATGAGAGATGATGTCAGGGGAGCTGCTCTCGTACAAAGTCCACGACGAACTGCTACGAGTATATTCCGGCACAATCCTGATGATACTGAATCTGCTAATACGTTGACCACTTGTGGGTAGGTACTTGTTATATACGTATGTTATATAGTATTCAGAATAAGGGCGACTCATCAACACCAAGCCGAGCTGCAGGTTTAAAACACCAAAGAAGACTCAATAATTGAATTTATAGAGCAAAACGTTTTTTCACCCAATTTACATGCACGTCAAGAAAACAATCTCAAATAATATTTCTTTTCAATCAACTCTAAAGTCTGACAATTTCCTGAGAAAAAATGAAAATCAACATTTTTCAGCTCTTTGATTATCACGTATTCAATTTTGATGATACGAGGCCTCGGAGGCCTCGTAAACACATCACCTTCGGAATATCAAAGGAGGCGCAGTGTGTGAAATAAATGGCGGAGCACAATCAACGGTAAACGTTTCAGGGATCTAACATCAGCGAGATCATTGTGCAGAAGAATGGTGAGAAGGTTAGCAAATTAGATCAAATGACTTGCTTTCGTATATTTAACTGGTGCCCATCGTAAACTGAGATTAATCTTATGGAAAAGCTTATCCTACTAAATTCGCCACAAAATAATAGGTCCGTTTTGACATGAGGGTATCCCTTTTTGTCCCGCTATGTTTGTCTCTCTTTGGCATATGAAACGATATGGGCTGTCAAAACGAACCTATTATTTTGTGGCGAGTTTACTAAGTATTATAAATGTGAAAGTGAAGTGAAGTGTAGTGAAGTGAAGTTTAGATGTTTGGATATGTTACTCAATTACACAAAAACGACTGAACAGATTTAGATGAAAAATCGGACCTTGGTTAGGACATGGGATACATTTTGTCGACCTCCACGTGGGCGAAGGGCAAAAGCTAGTATGTACGTATTTATTACAAGCTACATACTGCGTACTTTAATCTAATATTTGATCGATGTATTTAGTCCACGACCTTTAAATAAACTTTGTAAATATATACATACCTACTCATTTTAATAAAGGAAAGAGACAATTTTTGGAAGAGGATATATTAATGTTTCTATAATTTTATCGTGGGACTAGCTTCTTCCCCGCGACTTCGTTCGTGTGGAAGTCGTAAGACAATTCAACATACTAGAATACCAGCCACATTTTGTACAAAACTTACCTGTTTGCTATGTTTTTGTAGTTTTGGTCTCAGCTGTCGAAATATACAGAGAGTCAAGACTGGTGACGATGAAGCAAGCGACGTCTGTGTGAGAAGCAGCTAAAGTGTGTAACATTTTTACCTACCTTTAGTATGTACGCTGATACCTGAAAGTTGGCTGTCGGCTCTGCAAGCTTACAGCTATGCGTACTTTCAAAATACATACTAACACTACTCTATCCCAAACATTTTGTTAATCAGAAAATAAGTAAGGTCTGGCGGCTCTGTGATCTTGAAGTATGTGGGATATTGTTGTCAATATTTTGCAGACTTGTTCTTCTGCTACTTGTCTGTACAGTAAGACGCCCGAAGCATTCACCTAAACGATTCCAAAGATTTCACGCGGTTGGCCCGAAATTGCTACATTATAACATAACAGCATTGGAACAGATAATGCAACACAAATTGATGGTGTATTGAATCAATCACGCCCTTTGATTTATGTGTATGTGAAGTTTACATTATGAGGTTTTAATGAGGGGGAAATCATGTATGTATCATGTTTACACAACATCACACATTGTTTCCCCGAAGGTTTAGGCAGGGATGTACCTTTAGTACGGTACGGTTTAAGTAGTTCGCATCACGTAAGTTTGCCGCTTTGAAACCAGGCTCTCCGATGCGTATGGCATGGCGCGCCGCGGTTTTAGATACTGACTGTTGCGAAATCATTTGTAGCCTACTTCAGAGCGGAAAACTTACATGACACGAACTACACCTATGGTATTATTAATTTATCTGGCAGTTTTATGTGTAGACTTTTTCGGGGCTCAATTTTTTTTTTTTGCTTTAGCAGTTTTGTAAAGCATACGATATGATTATTGTGCCAGTGCCAGTTCTTTATAACTAATTGGTAAAGCTTTCTATGAAATAACTTATATAATATTTGCATCGAATGCATTCTTAAAACACCCGTTATGTTTACATCTGAAGTTTTTAGAATAATAACAAACAACAAAAATCTGCCTAGACTTTCCCAACTATTTTGGGGTCCGCTTCCAGTCTAACAGATTGCAGTTGAAGACCAGTATTTTACATGGAGGTTACTCCATGCCTATCTGACTTCCACAACCTAGTTACTGAGTACCACGATGACCCTTGGTAAGACTGGTTGTCAGACTTTTGGGCATCTGACTACCCAGTAACGACAGTCAAAAATCTACGAATGATAGCCGAGACCAACGCGTAAACGTGCTTACCGAGGCACGAAAGGATATTTGTAATGTATGGTCACCCATTCATGAACCGAGCACGGCAAGCGGAGCTCGAGAATAATAATATACTGGATGATTTTTTTACCGTCTTGAAGAAAATTGGGTACAATAGGAGAATGGAATAGAAGCCTATGGCATACTATAGTGCATATTATAGTGTCTCCGAATTTCTAGCCGAAAAAGTTTTTGATTAAATAATTTTATCTTTTTCCTGACATTAATAATTAAGTTATATGTAATTTTTGACATAAATGGTGTAAATTTTGACATTAATCTTGTAATTTTGACATCAATTTTGTAAATTTAATCTAAATAATTTAATTTTGACAACATGTAGTAACTTTGACACTTTTCTAGTATTTGATTGACATTATAGTTTTTGACTTATTTTGATTTTTTGACACTATAACAATAATAATCTCTAATATATAATATTTCTAAATTAAAAAAAAAAATTAAATGCGTAGTCTTGGTAATTTTTCGATTTTCTTATTGTTAATTTTTTTCAATGTTATGGAAATATTTGTACGCCGATTAAGTATCGGCTAAACATGATTGGTTTCAAACGATATAATATCTTGCATGCTCTTGTATGTATACCATGTTTAAGCAAATAAATAAATCTTATCTTATCTTACCTAGTTTTTTTTTTGTTTTTTCCGTAGTTTAGACACAAATTGCTCTATCAATAAACACTACATTTGAAGTAAACTAGAACAATAAAACGAGAAATTTTGAAAAACTTTATAGATCGTTATAAAATATTGAAATTCAAATCATATGCACTACGCAGGGTGCGTAGTGCGTATGATTTGATTTGCCATAAGCTTCTACTCCGTTCACCTATTATGCCCTATTATTTTCAAGACGGTAAAAAATATCACCCAGTGGAGGTATGAGGAACAGGGTGTAAAGCTCACTCATCCTCCATAGAAAAGGGAGGATCCTCCGACCAGACGGGTGTTCTGTTAGTGGGAGTGTTGTCGGGACGCTGTATATAAGTCACGCGGTAAACTCTGATTGTGCGATGCAGGATTTTGCGTGACGTCGCCACAATTACATTGATATAAATAAGTTTAATTTTCATTATTTAAAAAATGATGACACATTAACAGATTCACGAGCGCTAAACGTGACACAATAGAAGTTTTATTGTTTTGACGTCATACACGTCGTGCGCACGCGAGCTATTTAATCTATAGACGACAATCTGATTAGTACAAAGTTAGATAGGTACTTAATACAAGTGGTTCGATCTAGTTGTTGTCCTAAGTAAAAGTTCCTCTATCCTAACTTTTTGGCAAGGTTAATTGATTACTTAACTTTGGTAAGGATTTACGAAGTTGTCTACAGTACTGTTGTTAGAAAACTGTTCCTTAGGTATTTATTGGGACAAATAAGTTACGATAATACTTACCAGCTTATGATTTTATCAGTATGAATTTGGATGGCTATAAGAGTAGGGGAAGACTAAAGAAACGATGAATGGACTGTGTGAAAGACGATATGGCTCGAAAGAGAGTGACTACCGAGATGACGACTAATAGAGAAGTCATCATCTGCCTAGACTTTTCCCAACTAGGTATGTTGGTGTCAGCTTCCAGTCTAACTGGATGCAGCTAAATACCAGTATTTTACATGGAGCGACACAACCCAGTTACCCTTTGGTAAGATTGGTTGTCAGACTGCACGACTGCACGACGACTGCAAAAGTTCCATCAATGATAACCGGGAGGCCGCGCTGGTGCAATGCGTCGGGCATGTTCGCGGACGCACACGTTGACGGCTTCCATGCCGTGCTCCGCAAGCAATGCGCCCGCGGCGCTCAGTAGGTTGTGCGCCAGCACCAACAGCATCCTGGCTGTTATTGCGGATAGACTGGACACGCATTACGTCTAGCAGTGCTAGACGTTTAAGACCCACATTATGAGATAAAGTCAAAGTCACCTCAGACCTAGACTAGAGTCAAGAGCAAACCCATCACAAATAATAATAATAATGTTTGGATGTTTTTATATTTTTTTTATTCTAATATTTAAAAATATAATTTATATATGTATTACAATTGTATTATAATTGAATAAAGGAAATAATAATAATGTTTTTAACTAATAACACTAAGTTTTACTCGTGGTTTTATTATACTGACGTTCTATGGATTCTATGGAGTCTAAATTAAAAAGTTTTTATTTCTATTTTTTCTTTTTAATAAAAACTAGTTTCTGTCCGCGGCTTAGCCCGCGTGATCGTCGGAAATTATCCCACGGGAACGTACTACCGGGATCAAAGTATTACATGTCCTAATCCATTTCATAGTCTACCCATGTGCCAAATTTCATTCAAATCCGTTCAGTGGTTTCAGCGTGAAAGCGTAACAAACAAACAAATTCACTTTCGCATTTATAGTATTAAGTATTATGAAAAACCGGTCTATCGACACTCTAGACCATACGAAATGTATTAGGTTAATAAATGACGTTATTGTTGTTTTACTCGGGAACAGTACTTTTTCGGGATGAAAGATACCCTATGTCCGTTTCTGTACACGTGGTGGTGGTCACGTGGTATGCTTTAGCATATACGTAACAAAGAAACAAAGAAACTTACTTTCCCATTTATAATATATTATTATAGTTAGGATAATATTAGTACACTAGGTCATATTTGTTTATCCTGAAGCGAGAGGTACTGTAACGAGCACAGGTTTACCTTACAATAACGAAGATTCAAAAGCGATTTTCTCCTAAAGTGTTGATGGTAGTTTTACGGTCTTACGAAAATAGTCCGTAGTTCCGTACATCAAAAGGAAAAAACGGAACCCTTATAGGATCACTCGTGTGTCTGTCTGTCTGTCCTTCTGTCACAAACAATTTGCTCCGAATCTAATGCACCGGTTAAGTTGAAATTTGGTATATATAATATGTATTTCTGTGACCCGAACACGGACGTCTAACGTAAATAAATGAATTTTGAATATGCGGGTCCACTTTGGGGGGCAAAAAGAAAATTAAAAAAAAAAAGTTTTGTAAACTGTACCGTGTGACATATTATATGAAAGGGCTTACTGTGAGGGTCTCAAAAGTATTTTTTAAATAATTTTAAAATAAATAATTTTAAAGTTATTTAAGAAAATAGACGAAAATTGACAATTCCCCCCTTACCTCCGAAAGTACTGAGCCTAAAATTTTGAAAAAAAATACAGAAATTATTTCAATACTTATAGATTACAGGAAAATCTATAAAAGTCGATGGTCTTAAAACAACATGGTAAATCTCTCAATATTATGCGTACAAACTTACATTTCCAGTTGGAATGTATGGGAGAACATGTTTTTTCAACTACAATGTTAAGTTTGTTCTTGAGATAAATTCATCGCAGCTACGGAGGCCCTTTATTGTGCGTAGTCCGACACGCACTTGGCCGGTTTTTTTTTTTTATCTGAGATGAGTTTGCTCTTGACTCTAGTCTACTGACTTATTTAGCTATTTGGTTTGGGTTTTGCTGATGAATGCACTTACACATTTGTGTGTGTAAAAGAAAACCGTTACTAAGAATACTAGTTAGCTAGATAAGTAGTAAATTGAAATAAGTAGCATTTACTAGTAGGGTAATGGAGACAAATCTTCCACAATTTATTTTCTAGTAGATACACATTTTATAACCATTTCAAAATATAACTACAGAAATAGACACTAAATCGGGTAGGTTAATTTTATTAGCAAATCGAAATCTAATCTCAATCTGTATCTGTTTATTTAATACCTATTCAAATATTTACTTAGGGCCGGTTTTTTGATCCGTAGTTAACTCAACCAAAGAAAAAGGCTAAACATGAATTTATTCATGTTAGCTCATTCATATTAAAAAATACTAACTAATGGCATAACTCATTCATGCATAACCTTTCACATTTAGCCAAAAATCAAACATTACTTACTATGTTTAACCATTGGTTGAGTTAACTATGGATCGAAAAACCGGCCCTTAGATAATACTAGGTTTTGATTTTGAGTATCACTAAGGCTAGGAACTCACGGAACGATTTTCGCCCGCCCGCGTTGGCGGGATCGCTGTTTTATTTCTAAACTCACGAGACTGGTTGTTTGTGCGGTTATCATCGCCCGCAAACATGGCGGGCGATGATCGCAAGACGGGCGGTTATTTACTATCATAAGATTACTCAGTTAAGTCCCAGACCTCCATGGACACGCACCAGAAAGGAGCTGTTGCGTTATACTTATTTAAAATATAACAGATTTCTTCCCATGCTTTGAGTATCAATTTCCTGTACTTCTAAGGTCTTATCCCATAGAACTGGCCTTTCTTGCACCAAAGTAATTAGTTCATCGACTTCAATATCCATTCTGCAATGTTTGTTGACAAACGTGCACAGACACGTCACGTCACAACGAAAACCAATGACAAAATGGCGTCGGATTACAGTACGCGCGCCCGCGAATCGCGCCGTGGTCGCCCGCCGACCGATTGCTGAGGTCGCGGGTTTTTACTACTTGCCCGCCGGTGCAGTGAGACCCGCAAACAATCATGCACGCCGCGGGCATAAATCGAGTCGTGAAATTTACTATCTACATTTCATTTCCATGTATGAGTACTACACGTTCGTAGGAGTGTTGCGGTCCCGCCATCGCGGGCGGGCGCGGTTGTGAATCACTCCCTGAGTGCCTAGTCTTACAGACTAATCAAAGTATAATAGAATAATTATATTTAGGTACCTACGCTAAATTAGTCTTCTTGAGGACAAAATGTTTTTAATTCGCGACTTATCAACCTTTGGTTGGTTACGCATATAAATCTACACGAATGGGTCAATAAAGCGTAGGGTATCGTTTGGTTTTTTGCATGCCAAAAACCGAACGCGAAACGACTCTATTTAACACATACCTCTGAAGTAGGTACTTCTGGCTCCCCGTATTGTAACACTTTCCCTGCTATTATTTCCGCACTAGGCGGCATAACCCAGCAAAGCATTACCTAACATTTGTTTGGCCGGCATGCCGAAGCCTTCCGCGGCATACCGCAGCTTCCTGCGGTATACTCAAGTCCCCCATTTTTTTGGGTGGGAAATCATCAAATAACTTCTCCCGCTCTGGGCGGAGCGGAAGGGCATGTCAGACTTTTACTGACTAAAACCCACCCGTGTTTCTTTAGTTGCAGGGCCACGGTAACTCTTTCAAACAACCCGAAACCCTGGCAAGCATCGGCCCTAGCGGACCCCTTCAGCTAGTGCTGACATCTCTTTGAGGCGCGCGTGGATCATAACGTGCCGTCGACCCGGGCCTGGTCCTTATCGGACGGCGAGCTACCCATTGCTCGCCATCCGCAAGCCCACGCCTATGCCCAGGGCGTCTCCTGCTGCGACTAGGAGCGTGAGGGCGCAAAGATTGCCTCTCACACACGCAGTCCTCCTTCGCTAGCATTACTGCTTCGCAGAAGGAGGTGACGACTTCCCATTCACTTTCGCTCCAGGGCCAGGCGCGAGATCGCCGCCAATACTCAAGTCCCCTTGTGACGATATTAACGAAATGTGAGTGCTAAGGGTATGAAAATAAGATTAATAAAAATAATTTCCGCTTACGAATCCTTTGCCATCAACGAGTCATGGGTCAAATCTACCAACATGTTCCTGACGTCGCATCGGGCCACAAGCACACCGCAATCGCGGGCTTCCCCCGCCACTCGCTCGCCCACACCATGAGCGTGCGCACACATATCGGTCGTCTCCTAATGTAATCAGTATACTTAAGAAATACAGTCATCATCGACATCAAGTAGTTTTATTACGAAGACAAGAGAAGACCACCAGCAGCACACCTGGAGGTTGATTCTCCTCAAATAAGTGGGTTCTAGAAGACGTCCGTCGACCTCGAGGCAGACCCAGGAGAAGATGGCGAGACGAGCTTAACGCCTACAGACAGGATTGGTCCACATTATATCAAGACAGAGAGGAGTGGAAAGAAGAAAAGGAGGCTGTTGCCCTGCTGTGGAAAACAACAGGCTTAAATAAATAAAATTAAAAAAAAAGGTGTGTGTGTCAGCTCCGACGCACGACTGGAGTTTACTCCGTATTTTTGTACCGTTCCTACTTTCTATTGTTGGACGTAGGAAGTGGAACGAAGGAGTAAACTCCAATAAACTCCAATAAAATTTAATATGCTATGCCGCGCTGTGCCGCCTGGTGAGCGCCGGCGCATTAACTCGTGCCGATATGAAAGAAGAAGACCGAATATGTGTCAAAAATAAATTGAATATAAATAACTACCCTTGTGTAAGCCGAAGGCGTAGAGGTGAAATACGTGACAGTATTAGAGAGGGAATGGGCGAAGCTATCGTTATTTATCGAAAACTGATCTAATATTTTATCATGATAGTTCGCTACCCTTATTTAATTAAGTACCACATTCTGTCCATTTTAAAACATTCTGAAATAAAAGTTAACGCAAACATGTCTCGATTTAAAATTTTGGATAACGCAACTCAGGCCCTCAAGATACAGTCGCTGTGGGTAGTTTGGGGGTCACTGTTCAAATAACTACATATCGCACACCTAGATCAAAAGTAGCACAACTCAAAATAGGATCCTCTTTTTTCAGGAACAGTAAAAAACGTTTTACTCGTTTTCTATTTAATCAATTTAAAATATTTTTGTATGATGTTGTAATTCATTAATGGAGATTGGTACCCATGTGTCTTTGGAGTCAATCAGTCAATGTAGTTTTCGACGCAGAGTCCGATAATCGCAATAACTCGATTTTGGATTATTTTGAGTTGTGCTACTCTTTATCTAGGTGTGCGATATGTTAAATATTCTACATAGTTGCAATAAGCATACATGATAAAAAAAGTTTATTTTGTAACAATGGACCAATCAATTATTGTTATTCTTATTCTACTCATAAGTGGCTTCAATGAAACTGCTTTTAAGAGAAAAACCTAATTAATATACGTATACTTTCAGTTTTTTTTTCGACAATTTATTTTCGACTTTTCTAAGCTTATTTTTATACCCTATAAAGTGTGCTTCATTATTGCTGCTGCACACTTCATCAAGTAAGTTGACAAAAACGTATACCAACGTTTACATTGTGCACAGCTTGCACATAAACTTTTTTTAATAGAGTCCTGTCGTAACTTTTTGAAGCACGTCTCACTTAAATCGTCAAATTCTCCCCGTACGCATTTAACCTGTGTACATTTAAAACATTACTTTTTTTTACAAAAACGTATTTCTAAGTTATAAACTCAAGTTCTAACAATAAACTAAAGTGAAGAAGTCTGTTGTGGGCTACAACTTGTAAGCGTTGGCAAGGTTTCACATCAAACTTAGTCGGTGTTGCCAGCCAATATCGAAACTATAATGGGAGACGAAACACTCATCAATCTATGTTTATGTAGTGTTTATTTGTTTACAGTTTGTAAGTAGCTTCATTGATAGGAGATAGTTTGAAAGGAGTTTTTAGATCATTAGTCTAGACGATTCTGTAAAAATATCACCGTAAAAACTTGAAGAGAGCAGTCAAAGGCAGGACTTATCATTTTGTGAGCTTTCTTTGGATGAAACAGCTACCTTTCTATATCTGGAACTACTCGTCGGATTTGAAAAATTCTTTGTGCACTGGATAGTCCAATTCTTGCGGAAGGCTATTTGACATCACGCTAGGACCCTTAGGAGCCGAACAAAAAGAAAAAAGTCAGAAAGAACCTAAGTGAAAACGAAGTAATAGCGAGGGCGAACGAAGTCGCGGGTAGTAGCCGGTCAGTTATAAAGTGTAGGGTAAAAGTGGGATAGTTGCCCTAGGAGGATAGACGCCGCATAATTGAAATTGTGACTTGTGAATGTATTTTCTTCGCAGTTAATGTTAATACTTATAAGCAAAGAACACGTACCTTAGTACTACCCTTAACTGCGATGATAGTACGTTTACAAGTCACAATTTCAATAATGGGGCGTCTATCCTCCTAGGGCAACTATTCCATTTCTACCCTAATTTAGTACCTAAGCAAGGTAATTGTGCATTGAATAATATAAATGTACATTTTTTTCTGTATATTTCAATTCTGAGTTTCTTTTTCTACAAAATCATGAGTTAGATAATGTATTCGACGTATTGTATTATAAGAGTCAGTCATGACCCAAATGAATTGACCTATTCTAGACATTATCCCACTAGTAGTAATAGGTTGGTTAGTATTTAATATTCGGGGCAACTATCTAAATATAAGTATTAACTTTTAAACATAACTTTATAATCTGTTGATCGTAGGTACATTTTAGATCGAGAAAATCTATTCTGAAACACTAATATGGTTTATACTATAAGGAGAGTGGATCAGTTCCGTGCTAGCAACTGTAATAAGTATACCGATACATACGGCCTGTGGCTAAGTAATAATGTTAAGCTACGCTTGCCGCGGTTGGTCCGTGGATGGGTGACCATCTTTACATAGGTACCTAGACCCCTTCGTACCTCGGAAAGAAATGTTAAGCCATTGGTCCCGAATGTCATTCGTGGACCTTTGACAGTCGTTGCGGGTCGTCAGAAACCCGAATCGAGTCTGACAATCAGTCTTACCAAGGGATATTGTATTACCCAGTTACTGGGTTGTGGAGGTCAGATAGGCAGTCGCTCCATGTAAAATATGTATGTGTATGTGTGTTTGTGGTATTCAGCTGCATCCAGGTAGACTGGAAGCCGACCCCAACATAGTTGGGATAGGCTAGGAAAATGATGACATACCAAACAAAAAAATGTACCTACCTTTACTGCTTATTTGTAACTTAATTGAATTGTGCAAGGTTGTTATAATGATTTAGCAAATAAAGATGTTTTTTTAAACTCATATAGTTTGGAGTCATTCATATGCTTCTCCATCTATAAAAAATCACAACCAGATGTAGTGTTTAACATTAAAGTACACTCTTGTGATAGAGCTGAAAATAATAATTGCGTTTGTCCCCTAATTAATAAAGTTTTGGAAACAAAATATTTAGGTGTAATTATTGACCACAGATTGTCATGGTACTCTCATATTGAACATGTTACCGGGAGGATTAGGAAACTCGGGTGGATTTTTGTAATTTCGTAATTTGATTTAGCAAATAAAGATGTTTTTTTTTTTAAACTCACGTAATTTAGAATCATCTATATGGAAGTACATTACTGGAAAAAACACATAGGTACCTACTAAAGGTCTATATAAAAAGATTTACCAATTAATTCAACCAGAATAAATGTTTATCAAGACTGATTGGTTCCTGAACACACCTGAATCAAAAGTAAATACGAATGTCGTCGAAACATTTCACATTAAAAATATCAAGGAAATATTTTTACGTTTCATTTCTCTCTTTTCATCGGTTATCCGTCCTCTGAGGACATTATCTGTATTTTTGCAGCTAATGTACAATGGATTTATATAGCTTGTGGTGCGGACCGGATAAGAGGAGATTTTTATGTGAACTGCAGTGTGAAATGGATATTTTCAGTGGTGGTAGGTATTTACACTACTCAACAAAGTCTAGGGAACAAGCCAACTATATCAACTTATTTAAGATGACGAACTAAATTAAGTACTTCTTGTACTTACTGACTACAAAAATTTGTAAATGTAGGTTGAAGCTGCAATAAACAATAGTTCGAAAATTTAAAAGCAAAAGCATTTTTAAACAACGTAAGTAAAGTAAGTAGCGATATTGAATTCTCCTTCTGGTTAGTCACTTTGGATCAGAGACCCAAGACGAATGGCGGAGCGATTCTATATAGCTTAAAAGTGACATTGACATGATCACGTGACATTTCGATAGCTAATATGTCAATCCCATACATTTTTAGGCTTTTTTGGCTTTTTTACTAGCGTCATCGCTAATCGAATGTTACTTTGTCTAGGCCCTTTGTATCGCTACCGAGCGCGACATAGCGAAGGAGGGAAAAAATCACTTGGATTATGGTGTAGACAGGAATTTGCCTGGGTGGAAGAACGGAGCTCGTTTTGATACGAGGTAATTTAAATGCGAAACAATACTGTGACGAGATTGTGCAACCTATGGTTATCCCTCACTGACAGCGGTAAGACCAATATTTCATGTTCATAGACGATAAATGCGCGTGCACACTCAGCCAGGCTGGTGATGAATTTGCTCTCCGAGAACAATATCACGCTGTTAGAGAGGCTACATTCCGATGACTTCAATCTCATAAAGAATGCGTGGGGATTTGCTTGGGAGAGAGCGATCAGTGACCTTCCCCAAAATTTTAACACGGAAGAAGACCTTTTTGCACTTCTTTCTAGAGTATGAAGCGATTATCCACAGGTGACAATAGACAACCTGATACTCCGCATGCCGCGTCGATGTAGAGCCGTCGGTAAAGCCTTGGGAATACCAACAGTTTATTAAAAAGTTGGTGTTTGTTTTTTTTTTATTTAATGTTATTTTGACGTTAGTTTTTTTTTTAATCTACAAAAAGTGACATTTTTGTTTTTATTATCATTTAGAATTTCATAATATTTTTATTTTATTATTTCACTAACAACACTTTTCTTTATTCAAAAATTAAAAATTAGTATTAAATGACGCTTATATTGATATAAAATTATGTTATATACAAAGTGTTAAAATAAAAATAATTACAATGAATACCCTACCTACTTGTCGCCTTGTCAGGTGAGGTTCCGCCCATTAAAATCATTATACGTGTTCATGATTATGGTGCAAAAAAGAGGAGCTCATGGCTATGTAATAACAGCCGCACGGGTCGATCCATCAGGTTAAGCGACGCTTGCCGGAGTTGGTCTGTGGATGGGTGACCATCTTTTCATACTGAGACTCCTCCGTGCCTCGGAAAGCACGTTAAACCGTTGGTCCCGGTTGTCATTCGAGGATCTTTGACAGTCGTTACGGGTCGTCAGAAGCCCGAAAGTCTGACAACCAGTCTTACCAAGGGGTATCGTATTACCCAGTAACTGGGTTGTGGAGGTCAGATAGGCAGTCGCTCCATGTAAAATACTGGTATTCAGCTGTATCCGGTTAGACTGGAAGCCGACCCCAACATAGTTGGGAAAAGGCTAGGCAGAATGATTTTGAATTGTGGTGCAATTTTATGATCTCTGAGCTGACTTTTACGGTTATTTAGAATAAGAATTTTACAATTAGAAACATGTCCAGAAACCTGGTAGCATCGCGATGTTGAATGGCAATTTTAACGTGGCAGGTTTCTGGGCACGTTTCCATATGCCAGCGTCGTGGAAGTGCCAGTGCCCTTTTGGTGTGCAAAATTACATTTAGGAAACTGGAAAAGTATGGGAGAGACCTGTGACCAGCAGTAGGACGACATAGTTGATTATATAAGTATGAGTGAGTATGTGGTTACTTTACGATAATAATTTATTTTTTCTGGGAAAGGTTGAACTATTTATTTATAAAAAGAGCTTAAAAATACGAAAATTTTATTCAAAGTGTACCTAGATCACAAGCTGAAGAAACTCGGTAGAGTAAACAAGAGGAAAAGCGGAGTATTTAAACAAGAAAAACGATTATAACATTCAACCCTTATTGATTCCTTATAAAAGTACTTCACTGACAAAAGTTTCGATTTAAAAGACCCCCAAATCGGTTTAACTAATTATTAAGACCCTTGTAGGTCACCAGCACAAACACGATTCAACCACCGTACGACAAATTAAATCGATGGCACAAAGTAACCGTCAAATTCATACTAGAGTGAATTTCATGAAATAGTCCCTATGCCGTAATGTTGGCTCCACTGTTGTAGGACGAACACGATAGGCTACCGTTGTTAAAGCATAGGCCTAATAGGTCCATGTGTTAACGATTAACAGTGGAGCCAACATTACGGCATAGGAACTATACGATGAAACGCACTCTAAAACAAAAGAGAGGTCCGGTCATTGAATAAAAATGTAATATAGAAGCGACACTTCCTCTCTGACTGCCTTGTTGGTCTATAAGTGGTCGCAAGCGCTACTGCTGAGCATGAGGTCCTAGTTTCGAATCCCAGGTCGGGCAATGTGTTATTGAGTTTTGCTATCTGGAATTTCTCAGTAGCAGCTCGGAGTCTAGATTTGTGCCTGGTTGATGACAATAGACTCGCCTATTACATGGGACTTAAACATAACTGCCGAAATGTGCGTGTACGGTAGACCTCTGTCCAACCCTATGGGGAAATAAGCCACACAGTTATTAAGTTATAAGTTACAAATGTTGTGAAACACAGTCCACGATGCCAATCAGTAAAGTTATTTAACAGATTGCCTTTGGATTTGAAAAGCACGGTCCACACTAATACTTTTAAAACTGAACTGAAAAATTTCCTATTGGACAAATCGCATGCTTAATAATAGACTGACCTAACTAAAAAAAACACAATCACTGACTTGTCTTACAAAATGGCATATAACTTAGTCAAAAAGCATAATAATAATGAAACAATGTATTGTAGGAATGATTGATGAACTGATTATGGATACAGAAAATATTTTGAAGATATTCAGTTAAAATGAATTTCTTTGTACGCTTAACTCATTTTGGACCTGAAACATAATAGGTCTGTCTGTGTGCCATTGAAGATTTGTAGTTCATGTCTGTATATACGTATTATTTAGAATTATTAGATTACATAATATAAAACTGAATTAATTTTGTAAAATCAATGTTGTAAGTTTTTAGTTGTTTATTTTAATTTTTAATGTTAATTTTATTTTATTATATTTATTTTTGTTTGTGTAAATTCAGATACAAATTATTGTTAATGAATAAATGACTATGACTATGACTACTTCCTCTCCGAATGCATTCAATGCCTATGCCTACAGATTCGGGGGTGAAAAACGTTCAACATCGTAGTCGTATTTTTTGTTGCGTCGCATGTTGCGATCTGCTCGATCATCGACGTACATAGGGAATATGCATGTGATTCAAATATTTTTTTCTAATAAATTATAATACTTCAGAATTATGCCTCCATCAATATTTTCGCTTATAATTTCTTTTTGAGCAAGAAATTAATTTTTAAAAAGTGCAAAAAACTGTGGCATTTTCAAATATTTGAAAAGCGACGCCATTGGTGAGAGCGAGTGTGACACATGCACGTAAAGTAGCGATGATATGTTTATACTATAAGCCCAGGTTTTCTTACGATGTTCTTCGCTTCTATATCAATTTCTAATTCTCTGGTCCAGCCAACACGACCGCGGTATTTAAACAGTGAACATGTTAAAAAGTCGTGGCAGTTACAAGGGTTGGGGCATCCCCGGAGGCGTCAGAGAGACGGGTGACAGTTTGTAGTCACATGTCCGGAGAGCGAAAATATACCTGTTCGGACGACTTTATTATTGTGTGGGATGTCTTTGAAGGAAATAAATTCAGTACTGACAATCGAGAAAATTCGCGTCGAGTCAGTCACATACTGAAATATATTTAATTATTTATGATCAATTATTTATATATATTGAGAATAAGAAATTGAAAGAAGTCCTCATGATTGGTATATGCAAGGTTGGTAGACAGTTTAGAGAAGATTTAAAGTAGGTACTAGTTTAAACTAGTGACTCACAATTACTAGGTACCATAATAAATATAATCACGATGACCGGTCACTTGGGATGCACTCCACAAACCTCCATGAAGTGACGATACTACTTGACCAAAACAATTAGGCGCATGACAGGTATTTGGTTTCGGCGCCCGCACCCGCACTTATCCCCGCGCTTCCCGTAGTGATGTGCAGTCGTATACTCGCTTCCGGCAGTGATGATAATACGTACAATATCAATCACCGTTCTAATAACTTCATAGCTGTCATGCGCCTAATTGTTTTGGTCACGAGTAATTATCTATATAAGTATGTATTTACAAAAAAAAAAGTGGTGTATGTAGTATATCAGTTATCTGGATTCCATAGTACAAGCTCTGCTTAGTTTGGAATCAGATGACCGTGTGTAAAATAATGTTCCAGGATAATAGGTATTATTATTTTTTTGATTTTTTTATATTTCTCGGGACCCTAGGGTCCCGGACCTTTGGAAGGCGTACGAGGAGCCGAAGCCAACTCGCAGAGGCCCCTTAGATAATTTTAAATGATGAGAAGGCACCAACCGACGATTATCCCTGTATGCACTATGCAAGTGCACCCAAGGACAACCCCCGGTTGGTAAAGGACTATTGTTGTACGTGGAAACAAAACATATTGGGCTATGGGTTTGGGTGGCTAAAGTGGATTGGCTAACTTGAACTATGGAAGAACTATGTCCCCTGCCTGACCAATGTTATATATTATACACGGGGGTGACTTGCACACTCAATAATGGGCCCCCGGAGACGGCCGCTAGCACATAGTGACGTAGCGACAAGGGGGCAACACTTCCTGAGGTTCTTGAGGAGTGGAGAGGTATACCACGGCTATCAGGACAATCCCGGAAGTACGGTCAAGATCCCTACCAGCACCTTACTGGAATACTTCCATCCTCCGAGCACGTTTGCTCTTGCGAATCTCCACTCAAGCCGGCCAATAAAGGCAAGAAAGAGGTGGGAGCTCTGTTCCTCGTCAGTGTTCACTCCAGCCGGCCAATAAAGGCAAGCCAGAGATGAGGACAAGATGTCTCTCGGGAGATAGGGTCCGTGGGGTCGCTACTGCCCAACAGCTCGCCACATGCTGCCCTGCGGGTTTCTGTATCCCTCTTGGTCTGGCTCTTCATCCTAGACCCGTTCCGGCAAAGTAAACTCTACCGGCACAGACCTAAAGTTTGGAGCGCGCAAGCCCCACCACGACGTCAACGTAGAGATACAGCGGTGGGGTTATTATTAATATAATTATTATTATAATTTTTTTATAAGGGGCGGAAAAGAGGGAGTCATTAGTGGCTTACTTACCCTACCATAATTTATAGTGTTAACTAAAGCACACGGTGTCACCGGTTTTTCAAGACCAAAGGTTTTGCAAGGCATCAGAGAGCTCACGAAAGGAAAGTTAATTAGTAAGGGTCGCTGTTGCAGGATAAGGTAGAGAACTATACCTACAGGGTTATTGATAATATGTCGGCAATCCATTAGGGGATGTAGGAAAAGTCATTTGCAACCAAATTACCCCTATGAGTAGCGCTCATAGGGGTTATTTGGTGCTAACCATTTTCGAGTACTCAATTTGAAATTTTATAGTTTTTAGGGTTTCGTACCTCAAAAGGAAAAAAATAACGGAACCCTTATAGGATTACTGGTGTGTCTGTCTGTCCGTCTGTCACAGCCAAATTGCTCCAAATGTAATGGACCGATTAAGTTGTTTGGTACACGTATGCATTTCTGTGACCCGAACACGGACGTGTAACATAAATGAATTAATTTTGAATATGGGGTCAATTTTGGGGGAAAATAAGAAAATAAAAAAAAGTTTTGCTAACTGTACCGAGTGACATATCAAATGAAAGGGCTTACTGTGAGGGTCTCAAATATGTTTTTTTTTAATAATTTTAAAATAAATTGTTTTAAAGTTATTTAAGGAAATAGACGAAAATTGACCATTCCCCCCTTATCTCCGAAACTGCTTCTTGTTCTATACCTAAAGATTACAGGAAAACCTATAAGAAGACTAAGGTCTTAAAATAACACGATAAATCTCACAATATTGTGCTTAAAAACTTACATTTGCAGTTGGAATGTATGAAAGAACATGTCTTTCAACTATATTACAATGAATAGAATAGAATAGAATAGGACTTTATTTGCTAAGAATGCAGGTACATACAAATAGGATCGAAAATAACATAATAAAGAACCGTGTGCATTCTGCCTTGTTGGCATGCAAATACAATACTTATTATACAACTATGTTGAATAAGGCAAATAAGTAGTTATAATGTATCATTTAGGAAATCCTGAACAGAATAATAACATTTGTCTACAAGTAATTCTGTAAAACATTTTTTAAATTTCATCAATGGCAAGGTTTTCATGTGTTCAGGAATTTTATTAAAGATAACAGGAGCCATACAGATCACACTTTTTTTTAATAAGCTAGTTTTAAATGTGCCTGTGCATAGTAGGTTCTGATATTGTGATAATGTTAAGTTTGTTCTTGGGATAAATGCGTCCCAACTACGGAACCGCTTCATTGTGCGTGGTCTGACACGCACTTGGCAGGTTTTTTTTGAAGACATCTGCGGTACATACAACTTTTAATTTTAAAAAAAAAATGTATGATTTTTTTAATATTATCTGCTTGTTAACACTTCAATACATAATAACCATAAAATTACAATTAACTTTAAGAGCTAGTTCAGACATGGCGGAATCCGTGCGGATGCAAATCGCGCGGTTCTAAACGCAAGTGCTCAAACAGGCGCGGATGTACTCGTAAATGCGGAGTGCCCGTAGTCATTCCAGTCCAATCATGGAAGTCAACGAAGCAATATATTATGTGAACTTGTTGCTCCGTAAAAAAAAAAGAAAGAAGAAACGGCAGTATTGGGTGCATCCAATATTACGTGATCGGCTCACCCATGGTCAGTTTCAGACTTTATATCCAAAATTAAGAAGTTTTGAACCAAAATTCTTCAATTATTTGTGAATCTCGATAAATTCATTTGATGAATTATTAGAAATTATCAGTGTACAAATTGCATCTAATGATACCCATATGAGGTCAAGCGTGGCCCCAGAAGAAAAAGTCGTGATTACATTAAGGTATTACACGAAGATATTTATTTTATACATCAGAATATATATTTTGTACTATAGAAGACTGTGAGTCGTCAGTGCTATTGCATGATAAAGGCGATAGAGACTCTCCTGGTACGATTGTAGAATATCCAGTAAAATATCCTTGTGGGTTTGAATATTGTTGGTTTTGCCAAAATACTGCATTAGGCGTGTTTTGCTGGCTCGTGATATGAATAGGCGCTGGTAATTTCGGCCCTTTCTGTATTACCTGGAGTAATTCAATTTTAGTAGCCAAACGCTTATTTTCTGGGACTTTTTTTAACTCTTTACACATATACAATGACTTAGCTTATCATCATCATCTTGCTTTGCCATACTTTCTTGTTCTCTGTATTCTATCCCTTGATTCAATGCTATTTTCTAATGTGTCAGCCAATCGCTCTTCTGAAGTAATTTTAGTTTTCTTCCTTTTATTGGGTACTGATTGTATTTCACGTGCATTAACAAAATTATCTTGGTTTTGGTCAATGTTTTGAATTCCTTCGTTTTTGGCTTCATGTACGTTTGAGGCCGTTTCTTTGTTTTCTACCGTCTTCTGAAGAAAAGAAAGCCGGTCAAAATACATGTATTTTGAACCTTTACATGCACCAGAACCAGAAGCCAGAAGACCACCATCCCGTATGTTCTTCCACTTTTTTGTAATGTTACACCTGGAACAGAAATCACTATCTTTAACAAAATTGTAGACTTATAAATACAGTAGCGGTCAGATAATTAAAGACACTCATTATAATTTAATTAAAACAGGCTTTGAAAATTTTTAAATAAAATAATTGACACTCATTATTTTAATCTAGCTGGTGCCCGCGACTTATAATGTATAAATGAAAAGTTTACAACTTTTTCTAACAAAACGATACAGATCAAGATTTTATTGTTTCAGATATCTGGGTACTGGTTGTTCCTTTGGAGAACTGCATTACAACTTTCGTCTTGGCAAATCTACAATTACAGGAATTGTCCGTCAAGTATGTGAAGCTCTGTGGGAAAAAGTCGCAAAAAATGTCATGCCTGAACCCAGCGAAGATATATGGAAGAAAATAGCTACAGATTTTGAAAAATATGAAAACTTCCCCAACTGCATAGGCGCCATAGATGGCAAGCATATAAGGATTACAAAACCCAATGATTCGGGATCTTTGTATTATAATTACAAAACTTTTTTTCCATATTGCTATTGGCAGTTTGTGATAGTAACTATTGTTTTTCTTTCATAGATATTGGATCATATAGAAAAAGTAGTGATTCTGCAATTTTTAAAAATTCGGTATTTTATAAAAGATTAATAGAAAAGTCATTACACATACCCAAACCTGAACCAATATCTGACACAGATCCTACACCATTGCCATACGTCATAGTTAGCGATGAAGCGTTTGGTTTATCCGAAACTGTAATGCGACCCTATGCAGGTAGAGGGCTATCATACAAAAAAAAAAAAAAATAGCAGGTTATCAAGAGCTCGACGTTATATTGAATGCACTTTTGGAATTCTGGCAAACAAGTGGCGCATTTTTCGTAGGCCTATAAACGTTAATATAGACTTTGCCGAAGACATAATAAAGGCCTGTTGCGTGCTACACAATTTTGTTAGAACTAGAGATGGTATACAGTATGAAGATACTTTATATACTGCGCCAATGAGTTATCTTAATACATTACATGCAGGAAGGGGTACACCGTCATCATTAAACATTAGAGACAAATATGCTAATAACTTTGTAAATGAGGGTCGTGTAGAATGGCAAGACACAAAAATATAAAATTAAAATTTGTTACAGTTCGCGCCAAATAACTAAACTCAAGATGGCGTCGCGTCGGTTGCACATAGTCACTAGCTACTCCGTTACTATGGTAACGTGATATTTTTCCCGCGCCCGATACTTACCTCCAATCACAATAATCGCGTTTTAATATAGTTTAGTTATTTGGGGTGGACTGTAACAAATTTTAATTTTATATTTTTGTGTCAATTACAAAACATGTAAACTACCCTGATAAATGTAAAATTAAATACCTACTACCCAAAACGAACCTTTTTTTCCAAAGAATCCTCATTTTCTCCAAAAATCTTCACCAGCTCCTGCCAAGCTCCGTTTCTAATAATTTTATTAGAATATTCCGCACATTGGATGTCTCACAGAGCAGTTCTCTTTTCCACCTCATCGATGAATAGCTCGGTGTCTAAGCGATCCATTGTCGCGATCAACGCGCTCTAGCGTCAAGTAAATAGATCCGAGCGGCGACCGCGCGAATTCATTTTCTAGCGGTTGAGTGGCGGTAGCCGCGCGATTTGTGAATCCGCGTGGACAGGTATGAACGAATTATAGGCGCTAATGTAAATAAGATCCGCGCGGTCTAACCGCGCGATTTGCATCCACACGGATTCCGCCATGTCTGAACTAGCTCTAATAGTTTTTAAATCAGAGCTACAAATCATTACAATTTTCATAATTTTGAGCAGGTTTTTTTGACTAATCTAATGGTCAATTTCTACAAAAAAAAGTTGACATTTGCTTAGGAGTCATAAGGGTTATTTGGTTACAAATGACCCCTTAATGGATTGCCAACATATTACTAATAGCCCTGTATATTTTAGTAACTGCAGGGACTCCCTTGTTTATACCATGACGATTCGAGACAAGAAGGCAAAGTAAAGGTATATTCCCACACAGATAATTATCAAAACTTCTATTATTCAACACACACTACAACTCAATCAAGTTCTACACATCAAGTCTACGTGTTTGAGTATTGATCAGCCTCAGATGGACGCAGGTAATCGATTCAAACTAAATAGAGTCGGTAATCCAATACTCCCGGTGGTACGCAATCAAGTAGCAAGGAATTACGTGTGCGAACACCTGGGGCTGGTATATAATTTTATATAAGAAGTTAATGTATTGGAAAGTTTTGTAAATAGTTAGTGTAATCATCATAAGGCTAGGTAAGTTCGATTAGCGACTCGACCCTGCTTTGCACGTCTTATAGATACAACTTGACAAAACATTGAGATTTCTTATCTTTACTATCTATCTATCCTGATGTATTTATACTATACTATGTATATTTATAATAAAGCTGAAGTTTTTCTTTTTTTGTTGGCTGAACGCGCTAATCTCCGGAACTGCCATTCGGATTTAAAACAATATTTTTGCATTTGATAGGCCAATTCTTGATGAAGGCTATAGGCTTTTTACATCACGCTAGCAGAGCTGAGCAAAAAGAATTAAAAGTCACAAAGAACGCTAAGCGAAAACGAACTAATATCGCGGTAGGCGATGCGATGTGACGAGATGGGTCGGGCGAACAAGAAATTTCACGCGAACGAAGTCGCGTGCAGATTCTGCCATACGTCTGTATGTCACTGAACTCCTCCTAAATGACTGGACCATTTGAAGTTTTTTTTTGTGTGTTTGAATGGGTTCTCGGATAGTTTAGAATTTTAGATTCACAATTGGACCCAGTAGGTGGCGCTGCAATCGAGTTCTAGGAAACAGGACAACAGGACTCTTTTTAGAGAGGAGAACTTTAACACATTAGGTGCGGCAGACGCACATGCGCGTTTTCATAACTTTCTTCGAGTGCGGCGCGGCGCACATGTGCGTTCGTTGTGCATCTCTATTGTTTCGAAAACATCGTAAAAAAAAGGGTCGGTAAGGGTGTAGCATAAAGAAGCGTTTGCATAAAGAATTCAGCAGAGAATGTGTTAAATTCAAATAAAACACAGAAAATGTTTTTAATATCCATGAAATAGGCCGCGGCGGCCACATGCCCGGAATCATGTCCAACATTAATGCCATAAAATTATCTATCAAATAAAACCAATTTCATGGATATTAAAAACATTTTTTCTGTGTTTTATTTCAATTTAAAGTGGAGAACTTTAAATTGAAATAAAACACAGAAAAAATGTTCCAAAAAAATGCTCCAAAAAAAAAAACATCCGATATAGTTTAATATTAATGTAATACACATAAACTTTTCGGAATAAATTCTCAAAATGATTTTGAAAACCGCATCAAAATCTTAAAGTTTAGAAGAACAACACAGTCACCAAAAGCGCCTTTAATTTATAAAATGTGTTCATTCAATCAAAAAATTCATGAATTGGTATTAAGTATTCATGAAGTAGACAATGAAAGTTGATAATCATGTCTATGGATAATGTTTACAGATATAATTTGACAATGTGTATCTGTGATCAACTTCCTACTGCTGGGGCTTGCGTCTCCTCTCTGTGAGAGGGTCCCTCACGCTTGGCAAAGGAATTGATAGAAAGAAAGAAAAATATTTTATTTGGGACACGCACGGCAAATACAAACGGTAAAAAAGGAGCATAAAAACTAATAAAATTAATAAAATACAAAAAAGACCTGTGCGAGCCCAAAAAGGCTTCTATCTCAGCATAAAGCTGCGATACTTAAATAAATACCGCAGCGCTGATTGCTCTCGTTGGCCTATCCTGCTAAAGGTGGCTTCCCACGGTCCGTGATATTGCGGGATATCACGCACGGCCGACGACCTCGGACAGCCACGCACCGTACACCAAGGCTTTTCCTAGGTCTTGAGATTGGATCCTTTGCTCATGTTTTTTTTTTTTGTTTACCCTTTTAATAAATTGTCTTTATCAAAGGGGGGAGGACATGTAGTGGTATGGAACCACAGATGCACACACATGAGCTTAAGTGCCTATAACTTAGCAGACATGCGAAGTTATAGGCACTTAAGCTCATGTGTGTGCATGTGTGGTTCCATACCACTACACTTGCACCGCACCTTTGAAGTTAGTAACTCGCGGCGGATCCGGCGCACCGCTACGGACTTGCCTGCGCTTCCACACTCTTCCCATGGTGCCTCCGTGCAGGCTGGTTCGCGTCCGTCTGCAATATAACGGACCGTGAGGAGCCGCCTTAATGTAAGTAAGTAGGTCTTTGACGCCACTCAAAGGTGACCCAAAGTATTATACAAAAAATCTCGAAAGACAAAGTTTAATTATTTGTAAATAAAACAGTCTAAAAACAGTGTGATAATGATAAAGGTGATAATGAAAGATCCAAAGACTAAGAGTGTTCCTTTCAGTATACAACCTAGCACCGTGGCTAGAGGAAATTCGCTCAACTTTCAGGCAAGCTCAACTTTCGGGAAGTTCAACTTCGCGACTCAAGTGTCGCAGTCGGCTGGAATGTGTTAATGAGTTTGGAAAACGACTCGGTATTTTAATTTGAACATTGTATTAAGTTTTTGTTTTCGTTAAACACAGGGGTTATTCTTTATTATTTGGGAATTGAAATGTCGATTGTTAAGGACTGGAAGATGAGAATTACCTATATTTGGAAGAGTATTATTTTAACAGTGGACAACGATGGATTGTATCATCATTAGCATGACGAGCAGCATCCATAATCAGCCTATAATGTTCCCATTCCTGGGATACAGACCTCCTCTCTGTGAGAGTGAGTGGGCCTAATCCACCACGCGGGCCAAGTGCAGGTTGGTAGATGTCACGTGTCTTCGAATTTTTGGTTCTAGGACATGCCGGTTTCCTCACGATGTTTTTCTTCACCGTTTTGAGAGCAGTGGTCATGAAATAATTTTCACAAAGTAAAGGGTCTGTCAGGGTTCGAACCTACGACCTACAACTCGTAAGTCGCGATCGTTACCATTGGGCTACCATGACAAGCAGTGGAGAAGTTAAATAAAGCTCTCTTTGGCAAGCAGTGTTTTGTTTGGAATCGGCGCAGGACTGCACAGAAGGAGGGTAATGTTTTTCGAAGTATGTAGGTATGTCTATTTCTTTGGCACGCTCTGTGGCTCAAACGGCTTGATGGATTTTAACTTACGAGGTGTCGTTAGATTCGTCTTAGTTGTAGGAGTGACAATTAATATCGTCCTTCCCCTCTATTTTTAGAAGGGAAGGTATTTTTTTAAATAAACTAGGTAGGTACAACAATATTAGTATCAAATAAAAGCTATTAATGAGTCAATTCCAAATATAAAGGCTGAATTTTTCAAGTGGGCGTGGATGGCCAATTCTAAATGGAATCAATAATATTATAATGCTGAATGCAGTACAGTCCTTGAGACGTTGAATCCAGCTATGTATTGAACACAATGGTGAATATTTTGAACAATTAATCAGTTAAGGTTTAATAGGTAGGTAACATAAGAAAAATATAAGTAATTTGTTAAAAAGAGCTCTTTCCTTTAGTTTGCCGTATGTCATTACTTCACAGAATTCGATCCTTATTAGCGACACTACTCGTATCGAATGGTGTAATTTTTTTTTTTCAAAATCAACGGATTTGATTCCTGGCTAGAAATATTGATTTTTCAAAAATCCAATGATGCAGTTTTAGTTTCATCAAAATCGAGCCCGATACTCCTTTGAGTACTTTTCGCTATTCCTCATAGTTTCGGATTTGACCATTCGCCCACTTGAAAAATTCATTCATATATTTTATTTTTTCATTTATTTTTATTTAATACATTTTTTATCTATATGAATATTATAACATTTTTATGCTATTTACTTACCTGCACCACTCGTCTTTTAATAATACTAAAAAGCTTGGATTAAAGCAAATTATTTAAATAAACAAAAAACCCGACTGCAAAAAACACATAACTGTAAAGAGAAAAACGAGCATTATTATCTATTAAACTTTGTTTTTTGTATGTTATTGCAGGCGACAAACCAATAACCTGAAAAATATGGTGTAACTTATGTTTGTGGCCTGCGATATCTTAAAAAAAACAAAGTTCAATAGATAACAATGCTACTTTTTCTCTTTTTAGTTATGTGTTTTTGTAGTCGGGTTTTTTTTTTGTTTTTTTTAAATCATTTTTTAGTCAATCGCCATCTGAAGATTCACCCTCAATCTAGCCATACAATATTTTATAGAACCCATCCATTGTTTCTTTGGCTGTCTAGCCACCATACTCAAACCTTTTTTCACGACATGTCTGGTAACGGCACCGTCAATAAGAGGTTCTACGAAGTGTAGTATTAAATCAAAGTTCGAAAACAGTCGTATCCTTTTGGTATACATAATACTTAATCCTTTAGTTTTATACTTACGACCCCCAAGGGAAAGAGTTGTGTCTTCATAGAAAAAAACCGGCCAAGGAATGAAGGGTTAGGTTTCTTATTTGCCCCCCAAAATTTCCCCCCATTTTTAAAATTCATTTATTTACGTTACGCGTCCGTGTTTGGATCACAGAAATTCATAAGTGTACCAAATTTAAACTTAATCGGTCCCTTAGATTCGGAGCAAATTGGCTGTGACAGACGTACAGACAGACAGACACACGAGTGATCCTATAACGGCTCCGTTTCCTTTTGAGGTACGGAACCCTCAAATTAGGCCGTACAACGTAACCATACATAAACTCACGACTTCTTCCCATGGGGGTAGGCAGAAACTACAGAACGCCACCTGCTACGATTCTTACATACTCCTTTGGCCTCTTTTACGTTCATATATCTGGCCATACACGTACGCCGGTTGCGGCTATCGTACAATTGGCAATAAAATAGGAAAATATGTTAATAGGTGGATTTCGAAGGGTTTAGTAGCATAACAGTAGAATAGTAGTATAACAGCCGCACGGGTCAATCGATCAGGTTATGCTACGCTTGCCCCGCTTGGACCATGGATGGGTGAACATATTGACATACAAATACTCCTCCGTGCCTCGGAAAGCACGTTCAGCCATTGGTCCCGGCTGTCATTCGTGGATCTTTGACAGACGGGCTTCTAAGCCCGAAAGTTTGACAACCAGTCTTACCAAGGGTTATCGTATTACCCAGTAACAGGGTTGTGGAGGTCAGATAGGCAATCGCTCCATGTAAAATACTGGTATACAGCTGCATCCAGTTAGACTGGAAGCCGACGCCAACATCGTTGGGAAAAGGCTAAGCAGATAATAATGACTTAATCCCTAAGTTTTGTACTTACGACACCCGAGGGAAAGAGTTATCTCTTCATAGAATAAAAAACTTGGCCTAACAAATTGCAAAAAAAGGAATATAGGTCAATGAGTAGCAAAGTAATGAGACGGTCCTTTCATCATGATTCTTTCAGGTAACTTTTGTTTAATGTAGGACATAATTATAGTATTTTTCAGAAATTTAAGAGGTTATTTTATTATTTTAAAAGAGGAGCTCGTGGCTAAGTAATAATATCGTTAAGCTACGCTTTCCGGGGATGGCCCGTGGATGGATCTTTACATACCGAGACATCGCCTTGGAAAGCACGTAAGGCGTCATTCATGGATCACAAGCCCGAAAGTCTGACGACCCGTCTTACCAAGGGGTATCGTATAACCCAGTATCTTGTTTGTGGAGGTCAGATAGGTAATCGCTCCATGTAAAATACTGGTATTCAGCTGCATCGGGTTAGACTGGAAGTCGTCCCCAAGCTAGTTGGGAAAAGGCTAGCCAGATTGATTAAGGGCCGGTTTTTTGATCCGTAGTTAACTCAGCCAATGGTTAAACATAGTAACTAATGGTTGAATTTTGGCTAAATGTGAAAGGCTAAACATGAATGAGTTATGCCAATAGTTACTATTTTTCAATATGAATGAGCTAACATGAATACATTCATGTTTAGCCTTTCACATTTACCCAAAATTCAACCATTAGTTACTATGGACGTTTGGTTACTATGGACCATTGGTTGAGTTAACTACGGATCAAAAAACCGGCCCTAAGAGGTTATTTTAAACTGGTGGTAATATATAAAATTGGCATTGTCGGAGGAACATTGTCACACACTAATTCATCATTTCATTATTGTTCATCTGAATAAAGAAGTAGCTTAAGGCTCAGAAAAAAATTTAGGTGTATCGATTTCAAAGGATATTATTGGGTACTGTGGCAGTTCAGACTCCACCTATGTGGAAATTCTGATTCTACTGACGGGTAACTATTCTACCATATGATAGAACCTTAAAGCAGAGTAACAGTTTGATTATAATCAAAAGGAAATCAAATATACCTACAATCTTCGGATAAAATCGCGCACTTCTTAAATTACACCGCCTAACTAACGCTAAAGCCGAACTGCGGCCTGTAAAAACATACGAACTACCTTTTTGTATTTATTTGAAAAAAGGGAGTTCTATAAAACAGCGTGGGTGATAAAATGTCAGCCCGTACAATATAAGGTTAAGGTCCATTGCATGGAACCTTTACAGTGCCTATGTGAATGAAACGATGTTTGTTATTAGCAGTCAACAGGATGCTGTTGCTTATCGTTTTGTAGTAGGTTTAAGAGCAAACAGAAGAAACAGCTTTAGTTTAGAACAAGAGGGAACAGTTTTTTGCTATATTTGAATGTTTTTTAAACTGTTTTGTTTGCTTAGTGCCAGAGGTGGCTACACCAATTGTGATATCATTGTCAATTTCTTTCTTTCTTGCTTTCAATGTTCTGGCTTATATCCTTTGTGGTGCAAATGCCCGAAGTACCTACGTACTGTAAAAGTTCCCGATATGAGAGACCTTTGATTTCTCGGGATCTAGGCTGATAACGTAAATAAAACTTTTAACGTAATGAGACTTGGTTGTATTTTAGTAAGAATAGGAAGTTGCCGTATTACTTTACTGGCCATTTGAAACGTAATTTATGTATGGCTGGCAATAAATTCTATCTTCAAATGAATTTTATTTAAAAAATATGGAATTCTGTTTTCATAGTCAGTCATTTGTTTACTGATTAGTGTTTTTCAACAATATGGACACGTTAAAAATACGTGTAATCATGGAATACGAGTTCCGTCGCGGTAGCAATGCCACACAAACGGCTCGCAACATTAATTACGTGTATGGAGTGAGCACTACAAACGAACACACGACTCGTTATTGGTTTGAACACTTCCGACATCGTAATTTTGATCTAAAATATGAACCCCGTGGTCATCCGAAAACTAAAGTCAGCAACAACGAATTAAAGGCGGTAGTGGAAGCTGACGATACTCAATCTACGGCTGATTTAGCAGCAGCTTTCAAAGTTAAAAATTTGTAAAGCTAAAAAACTTGATAAGTGGGTGCTGCACGAGCTGAACGAGCGTTAACGCCACGAATGGGTTGAGGTATGCATTGTGTAGCAACAGACATAAAAACGAAGGGATTTTGAACCGCATTGTCACTTGCGATAAAAATGGATTCTTTTTGATAATCGTAAGCGCTCATTATGTTGGTTAGACCTTGGTTCAGCGCCTAGGCAATGCCCCAAACGAAAACTTACCCTTAAAAAGTCATGGTCACTTTTTGCTGGTCTAGTGCTGGTATAATTCATCATAACTTTTTACCAAATGGCACCAGCTTTACTGTCGATGTGTCGATGACACAATGATGGAGTAGCTCGCAAATCTCCAGCCAGCCTTGGTTAATCGCTCGTCCCCGCTGCTCCTACACGACAATGCTCGAACTCATATGGCACAACAGATGGTGTCTAACCTACAAGAACTAGGGTTGAAAGTTTTGCGTCATCCACCGTACTCACCAGACCTTGCGCCGACAGACTTCTACTTTCCGTGGACAACTCCTTAGCAGGAAAAAAATTCAATACTCGAGAGGCAGTACAAAATGCCTTTTAAGAGTTTGTTGGCTCCCGTACACCTGACTTCTTCAAGAAGCGCATTGAAAAATTACCATTGCGCTGGCAGAGATGCATCGATAGCATGGGTGCATATTTTGATTGATAGAAATAAACATTATTTATATAAAAAATATTTTAACTTTCTGCATACTAAACGGCAATTTCATAGGTAAAGACCTAATATTATATCTTTTATATCTATACGTTTTTTATACATGTTGCTGTACCAGTGTCGGAGACGATGTATTTATTTTTAATTGATTTGGCTTTGATTTAATTTTATTCGTTTTATTATTTTGATTTGACTTAATTTGATTTGGCTATTTATACATTTATTTCATTTCAATTTATGTGTGGCAACTGTAAAAGTTCCCTGGTGGCACTGAGGTATTACTACGTTAGTAATATAGTTCAATGCCTGGTGGGAATCTTTTACTTTATCCCGGCATCTAGCTACGTAAATGAATAACTCAGCTCGCGTTGCACTCTATCGTGTATTTGAATAAAAACGCGTCTATATCTATTCGCACAGCCGTGCATCGGGCTGACGTCTCTCTTCTTCTAATCTACTCTTTTGTTATGTGAACATCCGAATGTCATAGACATTTGCCGGCCTGACATAAATTACTCAGGCTGGCATGAAACCTCTACAGTACCGAACATTTCAGAACATCACATTCAAAAACCTGATGGTTTATTCGATTTCATTATTAAAGATAATAAAAAATAACAACGAATAGACGAAGTAACAACCAATGCAAAAGAGGCATAGAACCTACAGAAATAAAATATTTTACTCCGATTGAATGAAGGCTCTCAAAAGTAACCATAAATAAACAATAAAATCTGAAAGCGAATGAATCTACAAAGGAAAGGGGTTTGATTGGCGAAAAAGTTGTTTTCTTTTTTTAGTTTTGTTGAGAATTTCTAGACTTTAGGTTGAAGTTATGTAATGTTTCGAGATCATGGAATAAGCTTTACGTTTTTGAAACAGAGCCATCCTTTGTTAGTATCAAAACAGATGCTCTATAAGTACAGTCAACATCTAAATTCCTTTTAAAAATTCATTTTGGGTACCAGTGCAGAACGGTTTAGCTGCACGGGTCGATCGATCAGGTTAAGCTACACTTGCCGCGGTTAGTCCGTGGATGGAATATCTTTCCGTACTAAGATCCCTTCGTGCCTCGGAAAGCACGTTAAGCCGTTGGTCCCGGCTGCCATTCACGGATTTTTAACAGTCGTTACGGGTCGTCAGAAGCCCGAAAGTCTGACAAACAGTCTTACTAAGGAGTATCGCATTACCCAGTAATTGGGTTGTGAAGGTCAGAGGGGCAGTCGCTCTATGTAAAACACTGGTATTCAGCTGCTTCCGGAAGCCGAATCCAACAAATCAAATCAATTTTTGATGGTTTTGCAAATATTTTTACCTATAAGTACCTACATCTATTCACATGACATGAAACTGTATTTATACTAAAGAGGTATTGAAGGTACTTAGGCTCAAAACTTTTCAGCCACAGCCACTTTTGTCGGTCACATAAAAAGTTGAAGCTAAAATTCAAAAAGCCATTTAAGAACGGAGATTTTCATTCTTTCATTCCATTCTTTACTCTTTCTTCTCCACGGGAGAAATCAATCGTAATTCTATCAATATAGAAACAAAGAAACAAAAAATAACGTTTAATATTATTTCTGGAATGCATATTCAAACATTGTTTATGTTTAACTTCTCCTTCAAGTTCAAAGAGGATTTGAAAATTCGAACGTAAATCTGTGAAACTGAGCCACTTTTTTCATAGTTCTAAAGTTCCTTTTTATTGTTTTTGATTTACGACTTCTACGCGAATAAGCTGTGATATTTATAGCACCCCGTTGCAGAGTGGATTCCAAAGGATTTTTTTTATTTTTTATATTGGAAATGTTACATTATTATTATTTGACTTATTGATACCATTTTGATACCCTAGTCAGCTCTAGTGTTTTTGGCCATTAGCCCGAGATTATCATGTACCTAATCAGTTAACTACAACCAGGCATTTTGGTCACAATTATTCACGATTTTATTTATTCATGTACCTATGTATTTAAAAAAATAATTTCGGTTAAACTATGGGACCCTTTAGACCTTCACCCAACACTTTTCTGGATTAAAACTCCACTGTACACGTGTATCCCCCACTTTATTGCCTTAGTATGGAAATTAAAGCAAATTTCGGGCAACCAGACTTGGAGCAACCCGGGCAATTGCTGGGGCATCTCTGTTAATAGCCTCGATGGCCCTTCACAATGCTTTGATGAGAGTAGTTCTAGTTTAGTTTTAGTTGTATTGCTTGTAAATTGGCCAATAGAGGAAACTGAAAATTGACACAGTAAAGGGCTGTGGATTTAATTTTCGGTCCAGTTGGACTGAAGTAGGTATGTAATGAGTTTATTTTGTATTGCTAGCTACAAATTAGGAACCTACTTCATATTGTGCGATGGCAAAATAAAAATAGGTGAAATAAACATGTATGCACCCTGTAACGTCACCAACACCCCAGCGGCAAATATAATAATTTATTATAATTATTTACATGTAAGCGTTTTGTATCTCATTTTAAGTGAACTGTTATTGTATGTTCTTATGATAAATAAAATTCGGACTACAAGACCTAAACGCAACTAAACGCAAGTTTTATAATGCCTAAAATATATGATCCACTGCAGTAAATAATATCAGAAAAATATATGATATTCTTCAGGATATATGCTAGTTACAGTGTGTTGAAAACATAATACAAATAATTTGATACGATAGAAAAAAATCACGAAGATACTTCTAAAAAAATATTTGAACTATTAAAAACCATACTAATTTGCATGCAATCATTCTGATTTTTAAATTATTCGACAAGATATATTAACGTAATAGTGTTTTAATTTTTTAGTCCAATAGATATTTTGTAAATGGATAATTGTTTCATATTTTGCAATAAATATGCAGCGTTGTGTCATCGCGCTTCTCTTTCTTTTCTATGCAGTCCGACAGTGACCGCGCTTTAGGTCCTATAGTTCCCTTAAGGGGGAAGCTCCAGGTAGCCCGCGAAATTAAAATTTTCTTACGTTTTTTTTTTTGCAATTTGCAAGTCAGTATTAGGTTGTATGTTGATTAAAGTATGATTTGCGACTGTGAAAAATATGTATTTGCAGATGTATAATCATTAAAATCAGAAATACGACTCCTTAAGCTAGTATACGAGTAATCATCAAATGTTAAGATTTCATGAAATAGTAATTCATTACTATCTTGGTCTTAAAGAGTTGTATTGATGACGTATGATTATAATTATGTAAATACATACATGTTACGATCGCGAATCATATTTTGATCAACATACAAATTAAAACTGACTTACAAATTGCAAAAAAACGTAACAAAATTTGAATTTCGCGAGCTACCCTGACCCTTTCGCCTTAAACCTAAATACTTCTCTTGTGTTTTATTTTGTTTTAAGAGAGCTATGTTTGTTGAAAAGTTATTAGTTTTTTTAAAGAAGATTTTTTACTGACTGTGCGCTTAAAGTACGCAAGTAATACGTAAAAAGTACCGAAACTATGAAATCTTTTCTAAACAAATGATGCAATGGCCTTCAAGCTGTGCTGTTTCATAATTATGTCATGGGCTTTAAAAAGATTACATGCAGAGTACGTACCTAACCTACACTCAACGACGGCGAACGTAAGAAAAGATGCATAAATGTAGAAGATGCAAATGTCAGCATCTTAGCTCGTGTTCTGTAGTTGCCTATAAAATGTTTATTTTTATTTTGAACAATGTTTACAATGTCTTCTACAAGACGTTAACTTAGAGTTTGGTTTTTGTCTGTTTAATGAAAATAGGCTCGCTGCATACTTCATGAAACTATTAGGGAATACTTATCACTGGCTTCGAAATGTGGATTTTCCTTTGCATACATCTTTGAGCATGACATCGCACCTATGTTCAAAAAAAGAAATAACTGAAATTTATATTTTGTGAGAAAACGTTTTAATAGTTGACATTGTCTACCTTAATGGCTTCCAATTAATCACAAAAAATAAAGAACCAACTCTGTCATTTTCATTGTATCCAGTCGGAAACTCAAAATATGCAAAATTTTGAGTTACTTCTTTTTTCGATTAAAGGTGCGACATTATCACTAGTAGTTCTGCAAACAGTAGAACTTGCGAGCACAAACTTTTTGCAACCATTAATATAAACTAAAGTTATTTAAAACGGGATATTTACCACGTTTTTTTTTTCAGATCTTCACCAAATTTTTATGAGACGAACTTAAAGTTACTAAACTTTTCAAATAAAAAAGAACCTCTGAAATCGGATGTCATAAAGCGAAGATCCAGTAGCCCCATTTTGCCCCTTTTGGAGGAAGTGCCGTTCCAATCAAAAATCCCTGACGACAAAAAATCTATAAAATACGTTAAACCTGTATACAAAGATTCGTCTTTTCGTCGAAACTGACAGACGAAAGCAAATTTTGCCAGACTTGAAGCAAAGATGCTTCGCTCGCTTCGCTCGCTCGGTCAATAAGAATCATAAATTACTAAATTAATTATAATTACAATAAAAACAGAAATTTTGAAAAAAAAAAAACTTTATAGATCGTTAAAAATTTCAAAAAAAAAAACTAGGTATGCCATAGGCTTCTACTCCGTTCACCTATTATGCCCTATTTTTTTCAAGACGGTAAAACCACCAATCAATCATCAATTAATTTACAATACTGGGTGATTTTACCGTCTTGACAAAAATAGGGCATAATAGGTGAACGGAGTAGAAGCCTATGGCATACCTAGTTTTTTTTTTTTTCAAAATTTCTGTTTTTATTGTTCTAGTTTACTTCAAATGTAGTGTTTATTGGTAGAGCAATATGGGTCTAAGCTATTGAAAAAACAAAAAAAAAAAACAAAACTAGGTATGCCATAGGCTTCTACTCCGTTCTCCTATTGTACCCAATTTTTTTCAAGACGGTTAAAAAAAATCATCCAGTATGATGAGGATGTACTTAGGCATATCACAGAATATCGTGCAAAAACGAAACATCAAAAACTTTTGCTAACAACAGCAAAAGGGACCCATATACCTGTTACCAACTATCCCAAACTGAATAGGTATGGGTCCATATAATATGTTAGTTGTAAGAATGTATAAATAAAGCACAAAGCACACGTGATCTGCACAATGTGTGGGCATTACTTCCACGACATTACCCGATGTGAAGGACCCGGCTTTATTTTTTATACAGGCTGCTACATTATGAGTACTTACTTCTTATTTTTGTTTCAATGTGCCACATAGTTTCGTTTGTGTATTTTTATTGTTTTTGTTTCGGAGAAAGGTTATTGATTGGGTCAGATCTTGGCTGCTCATGCCTAGATAGCTTAGAACAACAGTTTTATTTTGGCACTCTTAAATAATATTCCCAATTAAAGGGAAAGCACTAAGGTAGCTGCGAAATTCAAATTTTCTTCAGATTTTTGCAATTTATAGCTCAGAGTCTGGGTTTATGTTGATTAAAGTATGATTCGTGACCGTAACAAACATGTATTTACAGAATTATAATCATTAGAAATACAACTCTTTAAGTTAGTATAATCCTTAAATGTCAAGATTTCATGAAATAGGCATTCAATAGGGTAATATGAACAGAGACAGTTGTATTGATGATTTTAATGATTACAATTTTATAAATGCAGTTTTTTTACGGTCGCGAATCATATTCACATCAACATACAACCTGATACGTCAAATTAAAATTGTCTTACTTAAAAAAAAATAGAATTTCGCGGACTACCTGGCGCTTTCGCCTTAATATTTTCATTCTATCACTGTTGAAAAAAAAAAAAAAAAACGGAATAGAAAACTTTACTGAACTTTCTCTTCAATCAATCAATCTAAATTCAAAATTTAACGTGTGGTATTTGGATGATGGAACACTAGGAGGTGACGTAGACACTGTACTAAAAGATCTTGAATTCCTTAAGCAGCAGTTCCAATCCATCGGCCTTGACCTCAACAACTCCAAATGCGAAATTTATCTTTGTGACAATACCGACAGACAATCGACTATACAAAAATTCAATTCAATAACCCCAGATATCAAAGTTTTGGAAAAAAGCTCACTGCACCTTCTAGGTTCCCCAATTTTCGAAGACAGTTTTTCACCATTCGTCGACGATAAAATTAAACATTTTAACGATATTTCAGATAGACTTTCAAAAATTAATTTACATTCGGCATTCACCCTTATCAGATATTGCTGTTTTGGTCCAAATTTTATGTATTTTCTCCGCTCTTCCTCTTTATGGAAGCAGCCACAACTTTTAGACAAAATCGATCGTATTATTCGAAGCACCCTAACATCAATTTTAAATGTGGCATTGGACGACCGCGCGTGGCTGCAAGCCACACTACCCATTCGTTTTGGTGGGCTCGGCGTCCGCAAAATTTCTAGTGTAAGCCTACCGGCGTTCCTGTCCTCGGTCCACAGCACCGAAAAGTTAACCACAAGAATCTTAGCCCCTTCTCAGGTTGACTCTGAAGTGCCGTGTTTGACCGACGCGGTGAATGCCTGGAAAGTGGCTTGCCCGGATACGGTTCAGCCCGAGAACCCGTCTTCCCAGAGACAGTGGGATGAGCCGCTCTGCAGGTTGGTACGGAATAAACTTATTAATACGTCCACCAATACTGCTGAGCGTGCCCGCCTGTTGGCTGTGGGTGAATGGGAGTCGGGTCTCTGGCTTCAGGCTCTACCGTCACCCAACATAGGCACTATACTGAGTGACACCACATTCCAGCTCGCTACATGTTTGCGTGTGGGTGCTCCTTGTGGGGCTCCACATCGCTGTCAATGCGGTGAAGGAGTCGACTGCCTCGGACACCATGGACTATCCTGCAGCAAGAGCGCTGGTCGGATGGCACGGCACGCCAGCATTAACGACATCATCCGTCGGGCTCTTGTCACCGCCGGGGTGCCAGCTGTTTTAGAACCCAATGGCTTGGCGCGTGACGATGGGAAGAGGCCAGACGGAATGACCATAATGCCTTGGAAGTTGGGTAGGCCTTTGGTGTGGGATGCAACCTGTGTCGACACCCTCGCGCCATCCCATCTTCTTAGCACGGCGGGCTGTGCTGGGGCGGCTGCTGCAGGAGCAGAAAACCTCAAACGGCGCAAATATAGTAACCTTATTGGGAGCTATATGTTTGAGCCGTTTGGGGTTGAAACTCTAGGGCCTTGGGGTCCGAGTGCTCATCGAGTATTTCGGGACATCGCCAAGCGGTTGGTCGACTCTTCACGGGACCAAAGGGCTGGCCTATTTTTAGCCCAAAGAATCAGCATTGCCATCCAACGTGGCAATGCTGCCAGCCTTTTGGGCACTTTTTCCATTGACAGCGATGGGGACGAATTTTTTGATGCCCTATGAGCTCTTCCCCTTTTTATTTTTATGATTTTTTATACACTTGTACATAATATATATATTTATTTTTAGCTTGTACATATTCTCCCTATTTACTAGATAAACTTAGACAGTAAATATGAATTTTCATATTGTTAGTAAAATCTTGGCCGTGATTTGACAAATCTTCGGTCCACTAGCCACGTGTAATTAAGGTGTTACTTGACTAAAATGAAACATCCTGTATTCAAAGTCTTTGTACCGAAATGTTACAATGGCGGACGAAGGTAAACAGTTTTATTTACTTTTACGAGTATATTCATTTGTTTGTTATTTGTTAAGGCTCCCTCAGACAGACGCGACCTTTCCTTCACATTATATATTATTTATGGAAATAATTTGAAATTGATGTTCCTTTGAATTGACCTTTATCTAGTCATCCTTCATCAATCTGCACTGAGCCCGCGTAACCTCTCCCTCTCACAGAGAGTAGGGCCAGTGTCCCAGCCACAGATCTTAAAAACACAAGAGATATGGCAAGGAGGCATAGCGCTTGCGAATGCATCTGGCCGCAAAGTGGTTTGATGCCAGTTCCAGTCATTAGCCGAATGTCAACTTGCGACGGCTGCGCTGCTTATGATTTTTGACTTGCTTGCTTGCTTAGTACAAATCGATCAATGAATCGGCTGGTCAAATAGCGCAATGGATAAGTGTTTTACTGATACACTCACTCACACGATAGTTTCGTGAAGCGGCCGCTGCCGGCTTTTGTCAGTTAGAGATGTGATGTGAGGTTTGTTGTAGTCGATATTTTATACGATTCTATTGTACTTAGTACGAATGATTATACAATTAATTAATGAAAAATACAATTTGTTACTATTTCTTCATTACTCGACTTATCTTTTATTGAATCAATAGCTAATGGGAATATAGCTAACTAGAAATTTTAGAAATCTTTTATTTCCATCCAATGACGTAATAACCATATGTAAACTAAAATTAAAATTATTTCACCTGATAACACGAAAATTGTATTAAAAATATTAGACAGGAGCTCATGTCAAAATCCTTATCGCATTTTATAGGTAAGTATGAATCTTTTTGAAAACATAAATTTTCACCAATACAATCAATTGCCAATGAATAACCATTTATAAAACCATTTATAAATTATTACTATTATTATTATTATTTATATTTATTTTAATAACCATTTATAACTTATAAAAGCCGTAATGGAAAATATATAAACGTAAGATTACACTATTTAACTAAGATCGCAACACCTAAACTGTCTAAACGGCAAGTTTTAAATAAATATTTACAATTTACTGGCCAATAAAATCTATGTCAATAAAAATCTTGAAGTGTTACTTGTGTCCTCCTAGTCTAGATTCGAGTTGTATTAAATTTCACTAACTTTAGTTAGTTAATATTCCAATTCTGATCAAAATTCACTTGTATAGAGTAGGTATATTGAGGGAAACTCCTGTATCATTTTATTTTCCCAGTCGATAAAATCTCTAGGAAAAGAGCAGATATTATTGGTAACTGAATTTCATCGACATTTTTCTATGATTACACCACTTAACATCACTAGTTGCGTAATTTGCGCATGTGTGTTTATTCTGAGTCCGTAGCTACAGGTAGATGAACCGCCCTCTTTTTGCGTGTGTTTTGTTAGTAAGTTTATTAGTGTTGCTGTAAGTTTCTTGGAGTGCGGGAGAAATATGAACTCGTGTGCCGTTGTTATATTTTTATTGCTTTTGTGTTAGCAAATTAAGTGGGGGCAACGTGGATACATCTGGAACGGAATAATTTTGTGTACAAAGGATATCTGTGTTTTTAAGATCTGTGGTCCCAGCAGTAGGAACACTAAGGCGCTCCCTCACTGGAGCATTCGCCTGTAATGTAACAATCCAAGATTTGATAAGATTCGAATTCATATTACTAATTGTATCACGGGTGCTCCCACTCACTAATGTCAGGCGAATGCTTCCGTTGAATGTAATGTCACAAATTGGATCACAGGTACTCCCACTCACTAATGTCAGGCGAATGTTCCCGGTGAATGTGATGTCACAAATTCTATCACGGGTGCTCCCACTCACTAATGTCAGGCGAATGCTCCCGGTGAATGTGATGTCACAAATTGTATCACGGGTGCTCTCACTCTCTAATGTCAGGCGAATGCTCCCGGTGAATGTAATATCACAAATTGTATCACGGGTACTCCCACTCACTAATGTCAAGCGAATGCTCCCGGTGAATGTGATGTCACAAATTGTATCACGGGTGCTCCCACTCACTAATGTCAGGCGAATGCTCCCGGTGAATGTGATGTCACAAATTGTATCACGGGTGCTCCCACTCACTAATGTCAGGCGAATGCTTCCGTTGAATGTAATGTCACAAATTGGATCACAGGTACTCCCACTCACTAATGTCAGGCGAATGTTCCCGGTGAATGTGATGTCACAAATTCTATCACGGGTGCTCCCACTCACTAATGTCAGGCGAATGCTCCCGGTGAATGTGATGTCACAAATTGTATCACGGGTGCTCTCACTCTCTAATGTCAGGCGAATGCTCCCGGTGAATGTAATATCACAAATTGTATCACGGGTACTCCCACTCACTAATGTCAAGCGAATGCTCCCGGTGAATGTGATGTCACAAATTGTATCACGGGTGCTCCCACTCACTAATGTCAGGCGAATGCTCCCGGTGAATGTGATGTCACAAATTGTATCACGGGTACTCCCACTCTCTAATGTCAGGCGAATGCTCCCGGTGAATGTAATATCACAAATTGTATCACGGGTACTCCCACTCACTAATGTCAGGCGAATGCTCCCGGTGAATGTAATGTCACAAATTGTATCACGGGTGCTCCCACTCACTAATGTCAGGCGAATGCTTCTGGTGAATGTAATGTTACAAATTGTATCACGGGTGCTCCCACTCACTAATGTCAGGCGAATGGTCCCGGTGAATGTAATGTGACAAATTGTATCATGAGTTTGCGTACTGTAATGCTCAGTTTTCCTTACTCTCTGGTAATAATGCTTACAGACAAACACTCCCGGTTAGGAAGCGGCTTTAGAGGCTTATTACGCTATAAGCTGATTATGTTAGTCATATCTATAAAGATATTTTTTTACTTTCTGAACCCACTTTGGCAAAATCCACATCAACATAGCTTACCACTTCGAAAAACAGAACAGCGTAGCTGAACTCCCTCACATTCGGCCAATTCGTTTATTTTTTCCATTCACACTGTGGCAGTAGTTAGCAGCTCCGTTTGTACGTGCTGTTAGCGGCGGGGGCCCGGATTTTCGTCCAACACTCGCAGGCTAATCCCTGGCGGAAGTGTCGGACGACTATCACTTGAGATTCTCGTGAAGGTTCTGGAGTTAGGCACTTTGGTTTGAAATAATTATCTCTCCTTATTTATTAGGGTTATGAAATAAATTATTATTATTTTTTGACATATCTCGGGATTCTGGGGTCCCGAACATTTGAAAGGCGTACTCTAGGGGCCGAAGCCAACTCGCTGGGGACCCTTAGACAATTTTAAATGATGAGGAGGCACCAACCGACGATTATCCTATAAGCATTATGCCAATGCAAGTACGCCCAAGTACAACCCCCGGTTGGTGCAGAACTATTGCAGAACGTGGAAACAAAACATATTGGGCTAGGGGTTTGGGTGGCTAAAGTGGATTGGGTAACTTGAACTATGGAAAAACTATGCCCCTGCCTGGCCAATGTTATACTGGATGATTTTTTTACCGTCTTGAAAAAAATAGGGTACAATAGGTGAATATATATGTTCATATATTCCTTATTTAACCAATTTATTGGCTGAATTAAAATATATATATATATATATATATATATATATATATTAAGTAGAATGGGCTAAAAATGGTCATACTGTTTTGCTAATACTGTAACCATATTCTTTTGTTTTTGATGTTGGCCTCCACCCATGAAGATCAGTAAATACCGATAACTACATATGAAGGAACAATTGCCGTACTTTATTGTCAAGGGACGTACCTACTGCTACAGCTATAATTAATCGAATCTATTATTTTAGGACATCAAATTAATTTAGTATATTTTTTAACCATCCCCGGTCATGTCGGATTACCGTCCCATCAGACTATTTACCTAAACAAAAGTGCAAGTATCAATATGTTAAAAGTTATAAACCAACAAAGATACAATACGACGAACTTGATTTGAAACATGGGCTCCGAGTTATACGGTTACCACCTAACCCGGTTATGTTCACACGGCGCGATATTTCAAGTACCTACATTCTTGTACTTTTTGTATTCAAAACTAAAAGTTGTTCACACAGACCCAATACGATAAAATCAATGATTCGAGAAAAAAAATTGTGTTGCTAGGTCCGCTATTCGAGAAAATATCATTACGATTTTTATCGTGTTACATACATTTGGTCGTGTTGAAACTACAATAGAACACTTGTTTGAAACAGCAATGTTTTTAAAATTTTCATTGTTGTTGTCAGAGTGAAAGTTGTTTGTATTGTATACAACCGTCAACCGGACACATTGTATATTATGTGTAATTAATGTAGGATATGATAGTAACGAAGACAGTTCAATGGAGAGTGATTAAAGTAACTTGGATGAATCCGATTAGAAAATCTTAGGAAAATATTTTTATTAAAACTTCTTCATAAACGACGATAAAAAAGATTTGTTCGACTCGCACTTACTATAATTTTATCGATAATAGTTTATAATGTGTCTAACACTATTTTAAGATGACAATTAAACGTCATCATATCGCATAGAAATAATCACATTTTCGAAATCAATATTATGAATTAAAAGTATAATATTATTAAGAGAGATAATTTTGGTGGGCTGTCGCAGTTTCATATGTAATGTGTTCTTTTTTTATTTAATTTTTTTTCGAACAACGGCATGGAGAGCGAATTTTAAAAATTCTGACACAGGTCCACCTTTGATGACGTCCCGCAGGACTCTGAGCCCGAGCCGATTTAGCCCGATTACTAATTTTGAGTATTTAAAAATAAATAACCACTTATATAAAAATCTGCCTTACACAGCGCTAGAAAATTTTAAAACCTATCGTTTTATATATTACTTACATGATTTCGTAATAGAATTTTTCGCTAAGAAATACATTTATGTCGATTTAGTGTCATCTTTGCGTTTTTTTTTATCGTGCCAATTATCAGTAATCACGTTTCCGTCTTTAGCGTCGCCCTTGACCGTATGTTAAATTTTCTTAAAATAATTTTTATTTTGCTTAATGTTTACATCAATTAGAAATAAATAGGTTCAAAAAACTTGAAAACGCCTTAACCTGATGGATCGACTAGTGCGGCTGTTATTACTTAGCCACGAGCTCCTCTCTTTTAAATCAAAATATTGTTAGAAAATGTTGGTTACATCGTCCATGTTGAAATTATAGGTGCATATTGTGTGGACGATAGTAGACGTAACCTTTAAAAGCGTACAGAGATTAAGAAAAAAAAATGCAGTGCTGCAGATTTATTATATTTTCGTAGTTTTATAATGGGTCCCACATAATGTTCAATAAAGTTTCAACCACAACGAAGTTGGTTCTTAGCTTTGGAAGTACCTACTTATCTGACTTTTACAATTCAAACAATTAAAACATCCAGAGGAAATTATTTACTTAATACTTTAATTATTATGCAATATATGCAAGCGTGGTAATCAATGCTCGTTTCTGCTATGTAGAAAGGAAATGTTGTTGCGGTGGGTAGAATTATACAAAAAAAATCAGCTGTTCCATACATTCATGTTCGCATAATTCATCAAAATGTAGGGAGCAGCTGATTTTTTTTCGCGATTTCAGGTTTACTCCCATAATAAAAGTCGTTTGTTATCATGAGGACAATCATGTGTTAAAAGGAATAACAGGGTTTTTGTTACATATTGTATAATATATAGGTAATACGGAAATGTGAAGTAATACAGATTGATAGACATTGCACGATGGGTTCGTGGCGCGGGTCAATGAATTAGGTTAAGTTACGCTACCGCGGTTGGTCCGTGCATGAGCGACCATCTTTAATACCAAGACCCTTCCATGCCTCGGAAAGCACTTTAAACCTTTGGTCCCGGCTATCATTCTTGGCTCTTTTTACAGTCGTTACGGGTCATCAGAAGCCCGAAAGTCATACAACTAGTCTTACCAAGGGGTACCGTGTTAGCCAGTAACTGGGTTGTGGGATCAGATAGGCAGTCGCCCCATGTAAAATACTGGTATTCAGCTACATCCGGTTAGACTGGAAGCTGGCCCAATAGTTGGGAGAAAGCTAGGCAGACTGATTGAATCAAACATTATACGTTTTCTTTCTGTTATAATTTCCTAGTGTTTTACTTCGTACCGACCGTCACATTCCAATTACTCACACGAGTTTTCCACGAAATCATTAAAATATACTGAAAAAGCAATTAATGGTGAAAACTAATTGAAAATATTAACAGCAATTTCAAAATAATCTGGGATATTATTAATTGCATATCAAATAAATAATCACCTATCAACTTATTTCCAGCATTTATATATTATACTGTTTTACATCAAAAATACTGACCGTACAGCAAATTAACCAGAGCGTGCATACTCGTACATAATACTCACACTCATAGCAAAATGACATGGCGACTAATATTAACCCCGAGGTTAGGTTTGGTTAGGTTACTTTAAACCCTTTACACAGAAATAGGAGCCCCGCTATGCGGGGCTCCGTCGACATAGGATGCAAGAGGGAGCGAAGGACACGTAGGGAAAGTTACAATAATTTGTTTTTCTCAATAATGGTAAAAGGCAGTAGGTTTAATGTGCGCTAGTCATGCGCTAGCTATGCATTAATAAAAAAGCGCTTTACTTTATTTAAGATAAATAGCGGTGCGCCACGAATTTAAATTGTGGCTTATGTAGTTAAATTTGGAGTTGAGTATTTTGCTGTGAAATCACTAATTTTGATTGGAATTCAGATTATTTTAGGATACAAAAAGTATTTTATTTATTTGCGTTTAAATACTACCCAAATAATTTGTGCCGCTACTGTAAGCGGTATCTTTTATTTTATGAATGAATGAATGAAATGCACTGACCCCAGCGTGGTTTACGACGTCGCCGCTAGGTTGCTTCTAGTCCAGCTTCCCTGGCGAATCTTTTGGCGGTTAAACTGCGTTTTCGACTCTTTTTACATGCTATGCTGTATTAGACGTTGTTGTTTCTAATTTCGTCGTCTGAGGTCTCACTGCTATCCGTTTTAGGTTTCTTGTAGACCTCATTTGCAAATAAATTTATGTATTCAAGTTAAGTGAATTTAATTTTTCTCTTGACGTTTTAGTGCATAAATTAATTTTCAGGTTTCCATGCCTCAAATGGAAAAAAAACGTAACCCTTGTAGGATCACTTCGTTGTCCGTCCGTCTGACTGTCTGTCAGTCTATCAAAACCCTTTTTCTCAGGATTGCGTTGAAGTATCAAATTGATTTTATTACGGTCCCTTGGAGCTTTAAAAAAATCAAGCTTCTAAGTCAACGCAAAAAAAATACGTCCATTTTTGTGTTATATTTTGATACTCGCAAATAAACCAAAACCTAGTAGTAGTTCCCGTTGAGCTAAAACCATGAAATTTGACAAGAAGCAAGGTCTCGCAACACAAGTACAGGAAATTATTCGAAAATCGTTTTTTTTTTTTTAGTTTTATCATATAACTTTTTTGCGATTACAAACTTACTACTTATCGATCATGTTTTTCAACTACCACGTTAAATTGGTTTTTGAGATCTTTTGAACTACGGGACCCTTCATTGTGCGTGGTCCAACACGCACTTCGCCGGTTTTTTTTATTAAAAATAGGTTCATTGAACTACGGTTTTAAGTAGAAGTTTCTTAGCGAAGTTTGTTGATGTGTGTAGTAAGATTCACACGTTTATTTTGAAATTATTGCCTACTGGGATTTGAAGCTACGAACTTAAGGCCCCTATTACATTTTGACCGTGATTTTTGCGTTAAATGGCTTATTCTGAGAAACTGAAGACTTCGACAATTTGAGTGGTGAAGAATAGTCATTATACGTACTATAATTCATAGCGGCCTCGCTTTTCGCAATGTTTTCATAAAATGAGTGACAGCATTTTTGGAGCTCGTGTATTGAACTATTTTAATAAGAAAACGAAATGAAAATATATAAGAATATCTCTTAAATAGTGATAAACCACTAATTTAAAAATAAAACTACTACAAATGCTCAAAATTAACTGTAAATGTCTCCATCTCAAGCTTGCAGTTTACTTGACTCTTAAACCGTTGGGCTATTATATCTCAAGGAGTGTTTACCGAGGTACCCTATCATATGCTTTCTCCAGCTCAATGAACACCATGTGCAAGTTCTTGTATGCACGTGTGTACTTCTCGCACAATTGGCGGAGTGCAAAAGTGGCGTCCACTGTTCCTCGACCTGGCATAAACCCAAACTGGTTTGGGGTAATCTCACTCTCCTCTTGCAATCTTTTCTCTATTATTTTCTCCCATACCTTCATACTATGGGACATAAGCTTTATCCCTTGATAGTTGTGGCAGCCCTGTACATCACCTTTATTCTTGAAGATGGGCACTAGCGAACTATTGCACCATTCTTGTGGGATCGCTCCTTCATGCAACAACTTATTGAAGAATAAAGTCAGCCACATTCCATCCATCATCATCACATCCATCTTCTTTTAAACACTTCCATACTACTGGTATGTCATCTGGGCCCATGGCCTTTCCATTTTTCATGCTTTGAACTGCCTTTCTTACTTCATCCATGCTAATTTCCCTAACCAAACCCATATTTGCTTGTACAAGCAAATATTGAGCACACCATTCTATTTATTCTCTTCGTTCAAAAGCTTTACGAAATAAACTTTCCATCGTTATTTTATCTCGTCATCGTGCACAGAACCTTACCGGCTTCATCTTAAACACTTAATGTGAATTATATGTCTCGTTCTTCTTTCTATTCCTTTTGTAATCCGGTATAGCTCCTTCTGGCCTCTAGGGCTGTCCAGGAGTCATACAACTTCTCCTGCGCCTTAGCCCTGGAAACTGCTACCGTCTTTTTTCCTTTCTCTTCCATTCTTTATGAATTCTCTTCTTAAAGAAATTAATTAATTATCTTCTTTCAGACTTTCTATAATTCCCGTTTTCTACACCCTGCCATTCTAAACTCCAAAAATAAAGCTGCAGTTTATTGGCTGTACAAAAGTACAATAGCATAAATACGAGAAAGGTTGAAGGATCATCATTTATGTGTACAGTGCAAAATATCGAAATGTATTAAACGCGTCGACATCAACGGGAGGGCTAACAAAAGTGTCGTGATTTTATCTGTTATCAACGGCTGGCTTACGGAGCGGCCTCGGTTAAATCCTGTGACGTCACCACTGACCACGGATGCCCCTCAGTTGTTATGCTAATCTATCATTGTTGGTGATTAGGATATTGATTTGTTTGATGAGTTGTATTGAAGTAATTATCATCTATCATCTATCTAGCTTCTGCCTGTGAATTCGTTCGCATGAATTTTCATTTCCCGCGTCCCACCCCGTCGCATCGCATCGCCTGCGCGCGCTATTATTTATTTTTGCTCGGCTCGTAAGGGTCTTAGTGTGATGTTAATAGTCTATAGCCTACCTCAAAAATTGGGCTATCAAATGCTAAAGAATTATTCAAATCCGACTGGCAGTTCCAGAGATTAGCGTGCTCAAACATATAAGCAAACAAACTCTTCAGGTTTATTATTAGTATAGGGTGACTGGTAATTAGTGGCCGATACTTAAACACATGATTGTACTTATGATAACAGACAACATTTACTATGGGACTAAACCTGAATTCGCGAAAAAAAACAGCTGTTCCCTACATTCATGTTCGCATAACTCGGCAAAATGTAGGGAACAGCTGATTATTTTTTCGCGAGTTCAGGTCTGGTCCCATAGCAAAATTAAATGTTGTTTGTTATCATCAGTACAACCATGTGTTTAAGTATCGGTAGATAGATATATTTTCGAACCTTTTACGGTTATTTCCTGTTCGTAATATTTCAAAATATGCAGTCGAAGTATTCATAACTTTCGGCCTCTAACTGTAAATTGTACGACTGCGCATCGACTGACGTGGGTTTCGTCATGGCAAAGGCACAGAAGTTAATCGACCTGAAGACGAGGTTTTGACGCCGATTTTGCATGTGAACATTTGTTTTTATTTGTGTGTAGCGGCATCTACAAAGCCACATGCGAACTACGCATCAAAGACCTGACGTCACACAAATCCTGCATCGTGCAAGCAGAGTTTACCGCACGCCTGCCATACAGGGTGTCTCAAACTATCATTTAAAAACATGAAAAGTTGGGATATTCTCAACAGTTCAGAAAATTTTGCTAATTTAATAATTTTCAAGAAATTTACACTTTCACTTGGCTTTTTCGACCCTGTGAAGAAAATTTTCTACGTAGCGATTTCAAATCTGGCTGGAAGATGCCTTGATTGTGTACTGAAACTTTTTATGCTAAGATTATTAATATTGTTTAAATATGTTTTTAAATGAGAGGTGGTCACCTCCGCTTTACTCCATTTGCCTTTGGACCACTACGTTTGAGACAGCCTGTATATACAAAATCCCGACATTAACCGCGTCGCAGTAGCCCACCTGACACAATATACCCGTCTGGTCGGGAGTCTGGAGTAGTGAAAAAGCAAAAAATCTTCGTTTCGACTGTAGAACCCATTGGATGGATTCTGTTTTCCAATTCTTTGGTACCTAAACAAAACTTATGGAATGATTCCTAACAAAGTATATGTTTTGGCAATATAGGCCAATCAATCTTCATGTGATTGTATTAAATCAACCACACTTCAAAGTAGGTAAACATAAGTAATTTAATGACCCGGAACTACCTACAAGCATCAAACAAAACCCTTAACAACCCATACAATAATGCACGGCACCCGAACACCATCAACAAAGTTATAAGAGCATTCGCTAATGATTCGTCATTTACTTAAGTGCTTCCCCGCATCATGAGCCCGCAACGCCCGCAACTACCTTAAAATAGATATTTACAGAAGGTCGGCTCTATACAACGAGCGAAGACGCACGCACACATAGATGCATTTCACGTACAGCGAGTGCAAGTGCACTCGCAAGCGGCATTTGTTTGAAGTCGGCGCGTTGTGCGTACGCGTCATAGGCACTTGAACTTTTAATCGTATTCAGTAACACGACAAAACACAATAATGTTACCATGCTACAACTAATAATGTAGAAATGGTAGAAATAGTTGAAATTAGTTAATAAAATAATCATCATCATTGACTTTGAACCGGTCAGTGTTTTTCACATCACCTGTTCGAAATTTCAATTTATACTCGTATGTCATGCAGACCTAACCTAAAGCATTAATTAAAGCCATAGGCTATAACCCTTCGTTACATTCGGGATTAAATGAAAGAAAAAAAGAATAACAGTTTATTCACGTGAAAGTGACGCACACAAAATACACATGAAAAGCGAAACACAAGATAATAAAATATAATAAACCACACAAAACAAAAAACACAAAAACAAACATAAGTATAAAGTAGTAATAAAGTTGTTGGAAATGTGCGTCACTACCCCGTGAAATGGCTAAGCGCTCAGCATAATGCCGCGGCCCGTGCACGGAGGCACGAATCCACGGCGCTGGTTTTCAGCGTAAGCCGGCGGTGTATCGCTGTCTGAGACCATTAAAAACAAGTAACATATGTTGAGATAACCACTATCAACTAAATCAACCTAAATAAACATATAGCGGCCGTGACATAAGGCACTGCTTTATCCCCTTGGTGAATAATCTACTTGTTAAATTCAATTAATTAATATAAAGCAATATAAACATTAATTAACATGCATATCAGTTCATTGTATGGTTCATTCAATTTCGCTCATTCTTTTTCACCTCACAACCTTTTCTTTCGACAGAAACTGGTTGTCAGTTGCCCCCACATTGAAAGTTGTTCATCTTCATATTCACCCTGTAAAAACTTGACCTTCTGTATCTTATCTATTTTGTGCCATTGTGACCGCACCATTATACGATATTAACGAGTACGAGTATTAACGTCTATTTAGTTCTTGATAGAGTTTGCGCATAACCACAAAGTTTGTATTTCTGGTATATGTAAAGGGGCGTTTAGATTTACTTACGGTGAAGCTGCAATTGTAATATGTTATGATTACGGGAAGAGCCTGTTGCTTCTGGCATGTGGTGGAATGAGAAATAATAAAGGTTTTGTTAAACTGGCAGCAGTTATTATTTCCATTTTTCTATACCTTAATTAACATACAATCTAATACTGACTTGCAAATTGCAAAAAACGTAAGAAAATATTAATTTCCCGGGCTACCTGAAGCTTCCCCTTAACTACTAAAATATTCAACATATTTTAAAAATGCCTAAGTAGATTAGATATGGTAGGTAACCAGTATATAAAGGGTCAAATTAAATTACCTAGCGAAACTCCACAGATTCATTACGGAGCATCTGAGGTAATCAATCTCTTTTTTTTTGCATGGGAAATGGGAAATCATCAAATAACTTCTCCCTCCAGCTCTGGGTGCAGCGGGAGGGCGTGTCAGACTTCTACTGACTAAAACCCACCCGTGTTCCTTCAGTTGCCTGTGCCAGGGCCACGGTAACTCTTTCGAACAACCCGCAACCTGGCGGGCATCGGCTCTAGCGGACCCCTTCAGCTAGTGCTGACATCTTTTTGAGGCGCGCGTGGAACACAACGCGCCGTCGACCCGGGCCTGGTCCTTACCGGACGGCGAGCTACCCATTGCTCGCCATTCGCAAGCCCGCGACTACGGTGGCCGGGAATCGGCTAACGATTCCCGACGCTCAGGGCGTCTCCTGCGGCGACTAGGGGCGTGAGGGCGCAAAGATTGCCTCTCCCTCACGCGTTCAGCCTCCTCCTGAAATGAACCTTTTTCACGCAGCCGTGAGGCACACACTGGTGATTAAACATTTTTTTTAACTTCTTATTTGTAATTTGTGTTTCACGAACTGTGTCAAATAAATGTTATTCTTTCTTTCTTTCCTTCGCGAGCATTACTGCTTCGCAAAAGGAGGTAACGGCTTCCCATGCACTCTCGCTAAGTACTATGGTCTGTACCAGGGCCGGATGCGAGAGATTGCCACCGTCGATCGCCTTCGCGAGGACGCGGCGGTGCTCTGCCCAAGCCGGGCAGACCTCCATCGTATGCTCCACTCGGACGTTGCACATTGCATATTGCACATTGCATTTTAAATAATTTAACATTTAACATTGTTAAATAATTTAGTAATATCATCTTCATCGAAGCATTTTCTAATAATTTTCTGATTATCGAGTAACACGTATTTTATTTAGCAAAGATAAAACCCAGCAAATGCCAGTCCAAGAACAGCGAACCTCGTTGGCATACCTATGTACGGTAGTTACAAGTGTCGTCCGCCATTTTGAAAAAAAAATTCGGCGGATTATTCCGATCTGTCACTCTGCTTTGTCTCCTTAGAGGAACAGATCGGAAAAAAAATGATCTGTCCTCCTGTTACCAACGAGAGGACAGTTCGAACTTGATCCACTCCTATTTGGGACAGATAGGAGTGAATAGAATTTGACAGGCTAGATGGTTGGATGGTTGGTGGTTGGTTAAGATACTGCCTCGATTCTCATCCAGGACAAACATTTGTGTGCATGAACATGTCTGTTTTTCTTGAGTGTGTGTGTGTAATAAGTATGTATTTACAAAAAAAAAAAATAGTATATGTATCAGTTATCTGGTTTCCATAGTACAAGCTCGGCTTAGTTTGGGATCAGATGACCGTGTGAACAATGTCCCAGGATGTATTATATTATAAATAAAGTTGTTAACAGTAGGACAGATCAAACTTGTTTCCGATCTGTTCCTCTAAAGGGTTCCTCTATTCAGAGTGACAGATCCGAATAATCCATTTCGGCGGCCAGCTATAAAAAATACGAGTATGTGTCAATAGACAGAGTATGTGATTACAAACAAAAAATATTCAATGATGAAGCTCATAATACTTGAGTTCAAAAATATAAGAAAAATGTTTTTCCACGTTTGTGAACTCAACGCAAGTAAGAAAATTAAAAAAAAAAGTTCTACAAACTGTACCATGTGACATATCAAATGAAAGGGGTTTATTTATTTTATTTATTTTATTTTCTTTATTTTTGAAAGGCTTACAGACTAATAACATTATAATAACAATAAATAATATAATAACAATAAATAATACTCGTAGTTATCTGGTTTCCATAGTACAAGCTCTGCTTAGTTTGGGACCAGATGACCGTGTGTGAAAATGTCCCAGGATATAATTATATTATTATTAACTACAATGTTAAGTTTGTTCTTGAGATAAATTCATCGCAGCTACGGAGGCCCTTCATTGTGCGTAGTTCGAGTTATATTGAAATTTATCAGATGCCACTCATTTATAGCATTCTAAAGTTAGTCTAATATACGTTTTATAATAGTTAAAGCAAATGGAATTTCAATTTCATGCTTGAAATTGAAATTCCATTTGCTGCTGCAATATTGGTGTATCTTCGTAGTTGTATACCTATATTACTAATAATAAAGCTGAAGTGTTAGTTTTTTTTTGTTTGTCTGAATGCGCTAATCTCGAAAACTGAAACCGTTTGGATTTGAAAAATTCTGTTTGCATTTTATAGCCTAACTTTTGAGGAAAGTTTAACATCATGATGTGACTCTTAGGAGCCGAGCACAAAAGAAAAAAGTCAGAAAGAACGCGAAACGAAAACGAAGTAATAGCGTGGGAGGGCGATGCGATGCGACAGGGTGGGACGGGGAACAAAAAAATTCACCCGGACGAAGTCGCACGCAGAAACTAGTTAATTATACGTCTTCCATCTCGGAAAATTTAATCATTACGCACAAACGGAGCCACAGAACACGACAACGAACGGCAAGTAAATTACATTTTCATAATCAATGACCACTTGTATTAAAACCTTTTATATCCTTAAATACACCCACAAAATACTTCTATAGCCACAAAATATAAGACGGATTCGTGCAATAAACAGTTAAAGCAAACAAAATCCCCGTTCTTAGGCACTCATTTGAGGCGAATCATCGGAGTATATCTTAATTAGAGTCCCTCAAGCCAGGAGCTGAAGCCGTATATAAAAATTGTTTTCACCTTTCAATTATTACAAGACTTTCTGTTTGATGTTGTGCATATTGTAAATAGTGAATGATAAACGGTGAAAAACATTCAAAAGAATAGATTATCATAGAAATCGCAAAATCCATCGCAAAAGCCAATAGAAAAATAGCGAATGACAGGTGACTATCGGCCAATAGAAATATAGCGAATGTAAGGTGACTATTGGCCAATAGAAATATAGCGAATGACGGGTGACTATCGGCCAATAGAAATAAAGCGAATGAGAAGTGACTATCGGCCAATAGAAATATAACGAATGAAAGGTGCCTATCGGCCAATAGAAATATAGCGAATGAAAGGTGACTATCGGCCAATAGAAATATAGCGAATGACGGGTGACTATCGGCCAATAGAAATAAAGCGAATGAGAGGTGACTTTCGGCCAATAGAAATATAACGAATGAAAGGTGACTATCGGCCAATAGAAATATAGCGAATGAAAGGTGACTATCGGCCAATAGAAATATAGAAAATGAAAGGTGACTATTGGCCAATAGAAATATAGCGAATGACGGGTGACTATCGGCCAATAGAAATAAAGCGAATGAGAGGTGACTATCGGCCAATAGAAATATAACGAATGAAAGGTGACTATCGGCCAATAGAAATATAGCGAATGAAAGGTGACTATCGGCCAATAGAAATATAGCCCTGCCTTCTGCCCGCGACTTCATCCGCGTAAAATTTATTGTGTTACCAAATAAGTATATCCTATGACATTCAGCAATACTGTAGCTTCCCAATAATAAAAGAATTTTTGGAATCGGATCAGTAATTCCGAAGATTACCTACCCCAAAATATAAATTTTTCATCTTTATAATATTGTAGTATATATGTATGAAGAATACAACTAATACTCAATATGGAATACAACGTAAATAAATAACGCGGTGATTCGCCAAATGAACTCTTTCATAAAATATGAAAAGTTATTACATACTAACAGCACGCCGCGCTTTCACCCGCATAAGTCTCAAACCCGTAAAAATATCGGGATGAAAAGTATCCTATGTGTTAATCCAGGTTATAAACTATCTGAGTGCCAAATTTCATCAAAATCCGTTCAGTAGTTTTTGCGTGAAAGAGTAACATACATCCAACTATCCTTACAAACTTTCGCGTTTATAATATTATAGTAGGATAGTAGGATTGACGCACTAATTCCTTCACTCCCTTGGGACCAGTCATACTTAATTCAGCAAAGTTCGGTTTACCCGAAGAACGATGGATTCTTTGCATGTTGTCGTACTGTAATATTAGACCAACTTTGAAGTGTAGTGTCTTGATAAAGTGATCAAGTGAAAATTTACAAGGTATATAGTCTTTTTATAAAATTAAAGCCACCAAATGCTAAAGAAACCGGATGACTGACGGCAGGCTATTTCTGTAATCCACAGACGTGACGTAATATAAAAAAACCGGCCAACAGCGAGTCGGACTCGAGTACCTAGCATTTCCTACCATCAAAAAAAGTGTGCTATTTAGAGACATCGTTTTATTTTCCCGTAATCTTTACATAAACTTCTATTACATAGAATAATTTCTGATTTTTTTCTATGCAAACTTCGGAGATAAGAGGGCGAACGGTATTTTTTACATTTTTCGTCCAAAGTCGAAAACAATTCGGCTTAAAAAAATAAGAAAAAATGTTTGAAAATGAGCAAACAGCGTTCTTTCATATCCCGCATGCCCTAGTAGCAAATTTTTAAGACAACCCTTTCAGTCCCTGTTACAAAAAAAAAAAAAAAATCTCTCTTATTTGCAAAATAGTTGGGCAAACGTCATCTATAATTATTCCAAAATTCAAGTTGATAGCATTAGCAGTTCTTGAAATATCCAACTGTGACAGACAGACAGAGAGACAGACTGAGTCGCAACATAAGGGTTCCTTTTTACCATTTTGGCACGGAACCCTAAAAATAACCTTTAGAAAGTGCTCGAATTTTTTTGTCGCTCGCCTCCTCGACTGTTCCTTAGTCACCTACTGAATCACTATACTTTCATACAATCGCTATAGTTATGATTATCGTATCCACAAACCGGCTTGAGTGCAAACATTGACCATTACACTCAGAGTCCTGCCTACCTTCTAAGTGAAAATGGGCATGGAGATAAGTGCTATCAGCCCTCTATAGCCCTATGAGTAGTATGGGCAAGTGCCTATCTGCCTCAATAGTGCATTATTTGCCCATTCCATTAGCGGGCAAGACTGCTATTTCGACAGTGGGATTCTTTGATACAAACTCCACATTATGGAATAGGTATGTTTTTAGTAGGCATAATAAATATGCTATGTGTACCTTACAGCTTTCAAATACCACTTCGGATGTTTGGTGCATCGTTTGCCAAAAGAAAATAGCGGATAGGAGAAAAATTGAAAATATATTGCAAATTCCCAAAAGTCAGCTTTTGAACTTGAATTTAAAAAAAAAGCTATTGGTATACCTTCCAATTTTTTTTTATTCTAATGTGTAATATTGTACAATTCTATCTTAACCAAAACTATTTGCAAGTAACATCTAGTTTTTTTCTTTTATTCACTCACAAAGGCTTTTCAAGAAGTATAAAAAAAAAAGTTAAAGGTCAACTTCAGATCATCTTCTAACAATTATTTTCTAATGATATGCAATAATGCCATAAAAACCTTCAAACTATTTGCTAATTTGTATATCGACACAAATTAGCGTGCAATTAGTAAAAGGCTTTTTTGTACAATTCATTTCGATTTTGATAGAACTGTACAACATTACACATAACAATTAAAAAAATTAGGAGCCTATACCAATATTTTTTTTAATTCTAGAGTACTTTACAAACTATATAATATATATATATACTTCCGTTTGGTGCCGGACGTAAAGAATAGCTCCATCCCATTTCTTCCCGTGGGTGTCGTAACAGGCGACTAAAGGAACTTGAGACCTAGTGCATACAATTTAAGCACTTTGGGTCACCCGCGCGGTGGCGGGTAAACCGCCAACAAAAGCATTCCCAAGGAGGGTTGGTGTCAGGCGGGCGGCCGACTGTAAAAACTTAGCCGAAACTATATGCAACATGGTAGGTAATATGAGAATGCGCGATAGGGCTAGGGCGTACCCCACAGGCGACGCGCAGGGGCAGCACCCGGCTCGTGTGGGAAATGGACAAGGGTTGTCGCATCAGAACGAGCGGGTGCGACGTAAGACGCAAGCTCGGAGTGTGAGAGAAGTAAGATTGAAGTGCGCGAGCTGGAATGTAGGTACGATGACTGGAAGAGGAAGAGAATTAGCAGATGTCTTAAAAAGGCGACGACTGAATATAGCGTGTCTGCAAGAGACGAAATGGAAGGGTGCGAAGGCTAGAGAGATAGGAGAAGGATATAAGTTCTTTTACCGTGGAAGCGATGGCAAGCGAAATGGTGTGGGTATAGTTTTGGATAGGGAATTGAAAGAATGTGTGGTGGATGTTAAAAGAGTGAGTGATAGAATGATAGCTGTGAAAGTAATTATGGAAAGTTTAGTGTTAAATATAGTTAGTGTGTATGCACCCCAGTCTGGATGTGAGGATAGTGTAAAAGAGAAGTTTTGGGAGGATTTCGGTCGTGTGATGATGGATGTGCCAGAGAGTGAAGAAGTGTATGTGGGTGGTGACTTTAACGGGCATGTAGGAAGACAGAAGGATGGGTATGAGAGAGTGCATGGCGGTTGGGGATACGGAGCCCGTAACACTGATGGCGAGACACTGTTGCAAGCTGCTTCTGCTTTCGACCTGGCAATAACAAATACGTGGTTTAAAAAGCAAAACGAACACCTTATTACTTACAAAAGTGGCCGCCACGCGACACAAATTGATTTCTTGCTGGTAAGACGGAACAGCCTAAAATGTGTCAAAAATTGTAAAATGCTGCCAGGCGAAGGCTTAGTCACACAACACAGACTAATAATAATGGAAGTAAAAGTCAGTGTCTCGTCCAGTAAGTACAAAGAACGGCCCCCACCAAAAACCAGGTGGCGTATGATAGAAAAAGAGGAATGTGCAACTATGTTTAAGAGTCAAGTGGTAGACAAAATGATCGAAATGAAGGATATGGAAGGAAAAACTGTGAATGAAATTTGGAAAGAGATGGCGGATTGTATAAGAAGAGTAGCAAAAGACATGTTTGGAGAATCGAAAGAGAAAGGTTTGCCCGGGAAGTATGTAGAGTTAATTCGTGCTATGTACAGTCAATCTTGTACCTACGTCCTGCTGGCAACACCGACGAGTTCAGTGTGGTGGTAGGCTTGCACCAGGGGTCAGCTTTAAGTCCTTACATCTTCCTGTTAATTATGGACGCTCTGACAGCGGACATACAGGAAGAGGCACCCTGGTGCATGCTATTTGCCGACGACATCGTTCTTGTCGGTGAAGATGGACCTGAGATCCAGAGCAGATTGGAGAAATGGCAACGGAAACTGGAGAATGTTGGCTTGAAAATCAGCAGAACCAAGACCGAGTATATGTTCTGCGATTTCGGCGGTCTCTCCAGTGCTGGAGCCATAGCGCTTGATGGCGCGCTTCTCCCGGTCTGCTCCGACTTCCGGTATCTTGGTTCACTTGTGCAAAGCGATGGCGAAGTAGACCGGACTGTTAAGCACAGAATTAACACTGGATGGATGAAATGGCGGCAGGTCACGGGAACAATCTGCGACTCCCGCATTCCCCTTAAACTCAAGGGGAAGATTTATAAAACAATGGTTAGACCTGCTGTCTTGTATGGATCAGAATGTTGGGCCATAAAAAGAATGAATGAAAGGCAATTGCATGCAGCCGAGATGAGAATGCTAAGAGGGATGTGTGGTATTACGCGAATGGATAGAATAAGAAATGAGTACGTAAGAGGAAGTCTGAAAGTGACACCGGTGACTGAAAAGTTGTGTGGAAATCGGTTTTCATAGTATGGGCATGTGATGCGGAGGAATGAGGAAAATGTCGTCAGGACAGTGTTTAGTATGAACGTGGAGGGCTATACGAGTAAGGGAAGACCAAAGAAACGATGGGTGGACTGTGTGAAAGATGATATGGCCAGAAAGGGAGTGACTACGGAGATGACGACTAATAGAGAAGTATGGAAGAAAAAGACATGTTGCGCCGACCCCAAATAAATTGGGACAAGGGCAGGAGAATGATGATAATATATATATATATACTAAGATTATGTTAAATGGTAATTAGTAAGTATGATTTTGTTAAGCCAACCATAAAAAATTGACAAAAAAATACCTTGGGACCAAGATTTTTATTGGGGCCTGATGAGATAGCACATGACCCATCCTATCCGCCATTTTCATTTGGCAAACGATGCACAAACACCCTGTAAAAGCAAGATATTTTATTTCACTGTTAACATTATTTTAATTTTGTAAGGAATATTTAAAATTTAAAAAAAATTTACTCAGGTACTCACATTAAATAATGAGGTTTCTAAAACGAATAAATACTTAGTTCTCAAATGGCACATGAATTTTAGTCTATTATTTACTGCTTTGGTAATTTATTTCAGGTTTTATGTAGAAAAAGTAAGTACCGAAGTAATAAAACGAGCGTCTCTAAGTTTTATGTTTCACTGTTTCCTCCACATTACTTATACTTAAATAAGTTAAAAGTTACCTGCAAGTTAAGTAAGAGTAGAAACTATACGTGTATCTCAACAAAAGAAACGAAAAGGTAAACTTGATACGAACCATCATTCATCCAAAATCTAACACAGATTCACACAACACCGAAGATTCAGACCAAACTGTTACCACTTTTATTAACCTGGAAGTAGCAAAAGTTGGAGAAGTGTCTCCGTACTTAACGATCAGCACACGTGTGCAGTTCGCGGCAGGCTCACTCCGCTGAAAATACACGAAACTTGTACATTTTCTTTAAGGAGACCATGTTTTGGACGTATTTTGTTGATTACTATTAACAATTACTTTGTATGTTATCTACAGATTTGGCAAACAGTCGACGGTGTGCCTGATGAACAATTAATACGGTTGCAAACGAACCTGCAAATCCAGAACCAATGTTGACTGATGTATGTGTCTGCAATATCTTCAAATCGCGACAAAGCAGGGTTGTTTACGTGCAGAAATAAGTAAGTATTGTTGTAGCATTTCCAAAACAAGTTTTTTTCACAAAGCGATGTATGAAGTTAAGGTGATATCAGTTTTTATTTAATTGTGTGCCTTTTAGACGACATGTAAATAAATATGATAAGGTCTTTGTTGTCAATTTTATAGGTGTATCGTAGCCAGATCTTAGAATTGATCTTTTAGTGAAATGTACGACCATTTTGTACCAGGATGTGGTCTGGCCAGATCATTGAGTACTTTTTGGTTTGGCGATATGAACAGTTAAACGCACGATTACTTCATAATGTGGCCAAACATTAGTTATCATATCGTAAAATAGTTAGATTATTCACCGGTAGAGGAGGTCATTTTGTCTTTGTTGTGCATCGGTCCTAAAGAAACTAAATTGGCAAGTAACTGCGACCAACTTCGATGTAGAGCTCGCCAGCCGCTACAGCAGCACCGCTCGCTTCGCTCGCTCGGCTTGCGCGCGTTTGGTCACAGTTCTAACCTAACCCACTAACGGCGTGTAATGCAACTCCTTTGCGATATGCACAGTGATCAGCTGGGATTGTGGATAAATAGGTTGCTTTCGTCACGATATGGCTATTTCTAAGATGATCATTTCATGAAGTGTTCGGTCAATTCATAATGGTTATGTTTCATGATGTGGCCAAACGACGACTGACATATCATTAGAAAGAAAGAAATAAAAGTATTTATTGAGACTCACACAGGAATTTACACTTAAAAGTAAAAATAAAAACAAAAGTAAAAAAATGAATGTTGATGTTTTTAAAACGATATGGTTAGCTGACCATTTCATTTTTTTTTTTTTTTTTGAAACAGCCATTTGATGAAAGGAACGAACACTTCATGAATTGATCTATCATAGATCTGGCCACGAACAGGTAGGTTATCTTCTCCTAAATTCATATGAACTACTTAGGGGCATTGAAATATTCAGCATATAATTTGCTGCCTAAAATCTCATGGCCTCCCTACACCCTTTAGAGTTGTCCCAGTTATTTTAAATGAGATTTTAAACTCTCGTGCATAGACGAAACGTCGACATGATGCCGCCGCCGTAATGGCAGCCGATATTTTGAACTACCCTCTAAATGTATGTTAGTTTCAAACTGTCTGTACCTATCTAAAATTTAGACTATAATGGTGTTCTTGCAAAGAGAAGTTGAATTTTATTTTAAAAGACACAGAGAAGCGTATAAAAAGTTGGTTGGTTCGATAAACAGTATCCTCACGTCTACGGTTTCCATAAAAACGTTAAATGACAATTATTCGACGTAATTATCAGTTCTAGGAGTAATTCAAGTAGGTAGACCAAGTCCTGAAGAGATAAACTCACAACTTGGGTTAGAATGTTCAATCTGAAACCTTGAACGTAGCTTCAAAATCGGTCCAGAATTGACGAAAATACAGGTGAATATACATAAAAAAAAACCTGTCAAGAGCGTGGCGGACCACGCACAATGAAGGGTTCCGTAGTTGGGATGAATTTATCCAAAGAACAAACTTAACATTGTAGTTGAAAAACATGTTCTCCCATACATTCCAACTTCAAATGTCCATAGTTAAACAAAAAGAATCCAACCCACATTAGGTGTAATGTGGGTTGGATCCTTTACATGTAAGTTTGTACGCACAATATTGAGAGATTTGCCATGTTATTTTAAGACCATCGACTTATGTTTTCCTGTAATCTTTAATTATTGAACTATATTTTATATTTTTTTTCAAAATTTTAGGCTCAATACTTGTCGCGAAACGCGAGGCATTTCAGTCACAGTAACAGGGTAAGTGCACACTGGTATTAATATATTGTTCTGTGGCAACACTGAACTGGCTTGTCGATGTGCACTTTTAGAGGGTGACTCGAAAAGAGCGCGAACGCGATAACACGCGAGTGAAGTGCGGGACCGTTGCGGTACGGAGGACATGGATGGATGGAGAAAATCTCCGAGGCTTTTCCTACCCTGGAGCCAGGTGAGTGATAACATCACTTTAATAGACTGTTAAAACTGTAAGACGTGTAACTATAGGGAAAGCTGGTTAGAATGTTTTCCAAGGTATTGTTTAGTCATGTCTGCAATCCTCAGCATGCGGACTCCATAGCTAAATGCCAAGCGGGGAGCGCGGAGATCATTATACGTATGGCCTACCGTTCTCCCTTGCTACCTGTTAGGGAGTCAGGTTAGGAAGTGTTAACATATCGAGTTGTGCTTCTGGTAACGTATGCTGGGGATGGTTAACGGTCACTAGTTTGACGGCGTAGGGGCGTGACTAAGGGGTTGGAGGAGGTCACCGTGGGGGCAAAGCCTCCACGCCCGTGTGGTATCATGGTCCGGGTTTAACCCATGGTTTGCATAAGCAAAGGATAGTGGGACACCACAAGGGGCATCTAGTAGACTGTTGGAATGGGGTCACTCTATACGTGAGTAGACCCCTTGGGTTACTACGCAAGTAGACCCTGGCGGAGCATAGCTCAATTTTGTGAAGCAGATAATGAGTTCAAGTCACTAATCTATCTCTCAACCAAGCATAGAAATAACAGCTGACCCATGGTTATAAGTTTTATAGTATTATTGAGTTTACCTTTATGAGTACCTGTTCTACCTGTAATGGAAATGTTTTGTTGCCCACGCGATTCCGTACGGAACCCAGGCCTACAGCCTGAGTGAAGTACGGAAGGCGCGACAATACTTTCGGAGATAAGGGGGAATGGTAAATTTTCGTCTATTTTCTTAAATAACTTTAAAATGGTTTATATTAAAATTACTAAAAAAATACATTTGAGACTCCCACAGTAAGCCCTTTCATTTGATATGTCACACGGTACAGTTTGCAAAACTTTTTTTTTTTAATTTTCTTATTTGCCCTCCAAAGTTGACCCCCATATTCAAAATGTATTTATTTACGTTACACATCCGTGTTTGGGTTACGGAAATACATAATGTGTACCAAATTTCAACTTAACAGCCCGACTATTAGATTCGGAGCAAATTGGCTGTGACAGACGGACAGACAGACATACAGACAAACAGACAGACACACGAGAAATCCTATAAGGGTTCCGTTTTTTCCTTTTGAGGTACGGAACACTGAAAACCATACAGACGAATATTTAACCTCCTCCTTTTTTGAAGTCGGTTAAAAAGGGGAGAGAGGCAATCAATCAATCAATCAGTTTATTCGCATAATATGGGTTTACAAAGATGTTTTACAGGTACGGTTTCACCATATTCGGCTTATGTTAGCATGCAAATTATAATATAGTGTCATAATATGTAGACAATTAGATCTCTTAAAAATATAAATTAGACATTGATAGTCAAGTCCATTACAAATAGTCATCATGATATTAAAATAAAAGGTCAAATTATAGGAGTAAAATTAATTAGATTAAATTAAGAAGATACAATACAATGATACAATGACAATTAGCTGGGTACATTACAATTATTTCAACGACAATTAAATGTAGGATTACTATTACTTAATTAATTATTAACAATGATTACGTTACATTTTATCTTCAAAGTACTCCTTAACTGAATAATAAGCCTTATCAATAAGTAAAGATTGAAGTTTCTTTTTGAAAAGATTTACATTACTTAAACTGCGTATAGTTGAGGGTAGTTTATTATATATTTTAGGGCCCATGCAAACAAAGCTTTTAGACAAGAGTGCGGTTTTTCCTGGTGGAACGCATAATTTATCTGCGTGACGCTCTCTTTTGCGATACTCAAACAGTTCTAGATTGCAATGGATAAATAGTGCTATCTCATAGATGTAGATGCTGGGCAGTGTCAATATTTTTAATCGTTTGAAATGAGGCTCACATGAGTCCATTTGGGTTAAGTTACATATAGCTCTTACGCATCTTTTTTGCGCCCTGAACGCATTTTCCAAATCAGTGGAGTTGCCCCAAAAAATAACACCGTAGCGAAGAGTAGACGATACATAACCATGGTATGCAGTTATGGAAGTTGTAATATCAACGATTTTACTGAGATTACGTAAAGCGAAAGAATAACTGTTTAATTTATTACTTATGTGTTCTATTTGTTTCTTCCATGTCATTTTGTTATCTATGTATAATCCCAAAAACTTTGTTGACTCTACTACTTCTATTGTGTGGTCGTCACAACTAATGTTTAAATCCTCTATTGCTGGTCTTTGTCTAAAATTAATAGCTTTTGTTTTACTAATATTAATTTTTAAATTATTACTTATTAACCAATTAATTGTATTTCTTAGAGTCAAATTTATATTTTTAAGAATGTCATTTTTATCATGCGAGTCAAAGAGAATAGTACTGTCATCAGCAAAGAGGATAGTACTGTCATCAGCAAAGAGGATAGGATTATCGGTTACCGTTGGTATGTCATTAATATATATTAGGAAAAGCAATGGCCCCAGCATACTACCTTGTGGTACGCCATATTTGACTTTCCTCAGGTTAGATTTATATACTGTCATAGTTTTCGTTTTTGGGCAAATGTATGACATTTCAGTTTGTTGTAGTCTGTCAGTCAGATAGGATTCTATTAATTTATGTACATTTCCCCTAAAGCCGATTGCATAGATTTTATCCAATATTATGTCAAATTTAACGCGGTCAAATGCTTTTGTCATGTCCATAAATAGGGCAACAGTTGGACATCTCTTATCCATATTAGTCAAGACTCGCTTGCAAAAGTTATATATTGCTAAGTTGATTGACTTGTTTTTTCTAAATCCCATTTGTTCTTTGGCAATTAGATTATTACTTTCAAGGTAATTGTAAAGGCGGTTATATATGACTTTTTCAAAGATCTTAGAAAAAATAGAAAGTAATGCAATTGGGCGATAGTTGTTCATGTTATCTTTGTCCCCTTTCTTATGAATGGGCTTTATTATTGACATTTTAAGTTTATTGGGAAATGTACCTGTTTCTATAGATAAGTTTACTATATGTGATAGTACTGGTGAGATTATATGAGCGACCTTTTTTACAATATTGGTCTTAACTCCGTCATACCCCACGCTAGAAGTGTTTTTTAATAAAAATATGATTTTATAAATTTCAACCGGATCAGTGGGTGGCATAAACATTGATTTAATGTGAGATGGAGGGCATTTGAATGCAGGGGGTTTGTCTTCCAGTATTATTTGTTCAGTAAAATAGTTATTAAAGTGAGTCACTATTTTGTTAGGGTCATAGATAGATGCATCATTAATTTTTATCCCATTTATATGTTCGCGGGGCTGGTTATGCTTGTTTTTATTGATTATTTTCCAAGTAGTTTTAGATTTATTATTAGAAGATTTTATTGCGTATGTATTTTGGGCTTTTTGTGTCAGTTTTATAATCAATTTTACTTTTTTAGCGTATTTCTGAAATGTTGATTTATTTTCGTGTGTCCGTTTTTTCCTATAATTCCACAATAGAAACCGTTTACGTTTACAACATGTTGTTATGCCCTTTGAGACCCATTTCGGCTTCTTAAATTTAGAGATCCTTATTTTTATACGTGGAAAGTGTAAATTATAAAATAGAGTAAACATTTCATGGAATTCATTGTAAGCTTCGTTAACATCTTTAGAATCAAAGACTTCCTTAAAACTTAATTTGCTTACATTTTTAATAAACTTTCTTATATTATCCTCTGAGTAATCACGTTTATATTCATACCAATGATCAATACCGTATACTTTCTCTACAGGATATTGCAGGATTTGGGCTGTGTGGTCAGACAACGCTAGTTCCACTACACTTGCTTTGCACCCTTGAACATTATGTAGAATGTTGTCTATACATGATTGACTAGCAAGTCTGGTGGGATGTTGAATTGCAATCGTCAAATTATTGGTTAAACAAATTTCTTTAAACTCAGAAGATTGAGTAGTTTTCTTTAGCAAGTCTACATTAAAGTCGCCACATATTATAAGTTTCTTGTTTTTTGAATTTTTTATAGCCTTACATAGACGATCAAAAAATATATCGTAGCGTTTACATGTTGGCACTCTGTACATACATACAATAATTGTTTTATACTTAACTAGTTCAATCGCACAACATTCTATTACATGACTTATGGATAGATTAGATATGTCTGGAACTTCTTTCCATTCATGATTATTTTTAACAAGAATACATGTCCCACCCCGTTTTGAGTCATTTCTACAAAAGCTAGTAGCTAACGTGTAGTTAGGGATTGACACATATTGTTCATAACCTGACATAATAAAATGTTCTGATACGCAGATGACATCAATATTTAAATTATCTTTTAGCAATTCTTCTAAACAAACTGTAAGTGTATCAGACTTGGTTAGGAGACCTGCAATATTTTGATGTAAAACATTTATAAAATTATTCACGAAAAAACTCGTTATTTAACCTATTGACATGTACAGAGTTATTCATTTTGGTTTGCTCGATGTCATTTTGGAGGTCATATTTTATGATGTCATTAATGTAATACAAAATATCTGTAAATACAATACTCATGCCGTAATTATTGAGTTTACCTGTATAATTGTCAAACATTGTCAGTCATATAAAAGGTTTTTGTTACTGTCAAGATAGTAGGCATGCTCATGGGCTAAAATGTCAAGGTAAAGTAAGTTGTTAAAGTTTTCTATTCTACTGTTATAAATATTATAATGCCTTCCATATTTATATGTTGGCGTACATATTATTACATTTGTGTGTTTTATTTCACTTAATGTATTCCTTATATAAAATATTAAGTCAAAGTAAGCAGTGGTAGTTTTAAAGTCGTTTTCCCCTATTAGAATGATACAAAAGTCACTAAGTGTAAAGTCTTTCAACTTTTTGTCTATGTTATACAGCATGTGTTCTGTGTTTGTATTCGTCATCAAGTAGTGACATGACTCATATACGCCTTCAAAAGTATTTTCGGCTGTTTGTGTAATATTATTCTTATTATTGTTGCTTATTATGCATATTTTATTTTCCGCTTTTTGTTCCTTGTCATTGGTAAATTTTTGTAGAGTAGTTAGTTCCTTTTTCGGTGGTTCTATTGGACAAAAATCGGTTAATTTTGAAGAGCAAGTTGCAACAGTTTGTGTATGTTTGTCATTTCGTTTTTTCTTTTTATTCGGCGTTGTTGTTTTTGTAGATTTAATAGGGCTACAAGTCACTGTTTTATATAGTTCATTTTTCTTGACTAAATCTAGATTAAGTTTCTTTAGGTTTGAGTTTTCTAAAGAAAGGAATTCAATTTCTTGATGTGCGCTACATAGTTGGGTTTCGAGTTTTTCAATTTGTGCTTTTAACACAGTTAATAATTCCTCCTGTTTGTATTCTTTTGACAGATTAGGTAAACTAGACAAACTTTCGTTGTTGTCAGATTCCTCATCAATGACATCTGTCGATAGTTCGTTAGTTTTATTTAAATTTGAATCAGAGTGCGTGCGCGTGCGGTGGAAAGTGATATTTTGTAAGAAATCCATTTTTGTTATGTAGTAAATCCCAGTCTTACTTTGCAATATAATCAAATATCAATCTCAATAAGAATTACGACAATGACAAAAATACGTACTGCGTGTTTCAAAACATAGCATTCAAGCTTTCCAAGCAATCAAAATAAACGATAGAAAACACAAAAAGTAAATAGAAGCGCAAGTCGGGTCGGGATCGAACTTGAGGCACGTTACGCAGCTACCTAAGTCGTATACCAACGGACCAAGCTGACAATTACGTTCTAAGCAAAATTATGGGTTTGCTTGAGTTCTGTTGAAGAAATTGCCAAGAAACAATGTTTTTGTGACCATATAAGGTAATCGTGCGTGCACGGCACGAGACGGTGAGTCACTCAAAATTCACTGCGAAACACTGGTTTTTTCCTTTGTTGTTCTATTACCATGTAAACAAGTTTTGAAGTTTTTAAGTCCCGATATTGTTTATTAGTCACTGATTTAATTTAACTGAATTAATTACTGATAATCGTCCACGTCGTTGTTTGTTTTTATTAATGTAAATTTTATTCTTCTTTTTATGCAATGTTTATTGGTATGACAATAAGGGTATTTAACACAGTTTATGTAAGGTTATCTCACATTTATGACACCTAGGTGTTCACTTAGTTCATAGGTAGTCACTGTTATGTTTTTATAGTTCACTAGTAGTAATTATATAGAAACTGTTGGTAGGTAACTTTTTGCTTAGACAGAGCCCGTCACACGTCCACTCGGTAAGCGCGCTCGCTTGGACGAAATGTTGCCTAATGAATTGTGTGTGAAACATGTTTCCAACCACACATAAACATGTAGCTGCAACAGTGTTATGAAACAACGTGAAACACGGTTTATAAACAAATGTTGCCTAATGAATACCCGGCTATAGAGTGTATTGTGTGTGAAACATGTTTCCAACCACACATAAACATGTAGCTGCACCAGTGTTATGAAACAACGTGAAACACGGTTTATAAACAAATGTTGCCTAATGAATTGTGTGTGAAACATGTTTCCAACCACACATAAACATGTAGCTGTACCAGTGTTATGAAACAACGTGAAACACGGTTTATAAACAAATGTTGCCTAATGAATTGTGTGTGAAACATGTTTCCAACCACACATAAACATGTAGCTGCAACAGTGTTATGAAACAACGTGAAACACGGTTTATAAACAAATGTTGCCTAATGAATACCCGGCTATAGAGTGTGTTGTGTGTGAAACATGTTTCCAACCACACATACACATGTAGCTGCAACAGTGTTATGAAACAACGTGAAACACGGTTTATAAACAAATGTTGCCTAATGAATTGTGTGTGAAACATGTTTCCAACCACACATAAACATGTAGCTGCACCAGTGTTATGAAACAACGTGAAACACGGTTTATAAACAAATGTTGCCTAATGAATTGTGTGTGAAACATGTTTCCAACCACACATAAACATGTAGCTGTACCAGTGTTATGAAACAACGTGAAACACGGTTTATAAACAAATGTTGCCTAATGAATTGTGTGTGAAACATGTTTCCAACCACACATAAACATGTAGCTGCAACAGTGTTATGAAACAACGTGAAACACGGTTTATAAACAAATGTTGCCTAATGAATTGTTTGTGAAACATGTTTCCAACCACTCATAAACATGTAGCTGCAACAGTGTTATGAAACAACGTGAAACACGGTTTATAAACAAATGTTGCCTAATGAATTGTGTGTGAAACATGTTTCCAACCACACATAAACATGTAGCTGCAACAGTGTTATGAAACAACGTGAAACACGGTTTATAAACAAATGTTGCCTAATGAATACCCGGCTATAGAGTGTGTTGTGTGTGAAACATGTTTCCAACCACACATACACATGTAGCTGCAACAGTGTTATGAAACAACGTGAAACACGGTTTATAAACAAATGTTGCCTAATGAATACCCGGCTATAGAGTGTGTTGTGTGTGAAACATGTTTCCAACCACACATACACATGTAGCTGCAACAGTGTTATGAAACAACGTGAAACACGGTTTATAAACAAATGTTGCCTAATGAATTGTGTGTGAAACATGTTTCCAACCACACATACACATGTAGCTGCAACAGTGTTATGAAACAACGTGAAACACGGTTTATAAACAAATGTTGCCTAATGAATTGTGTGTGAAACATGTTTCCAACCACTCATAAACATGTAGCTGCAACAGTGTTATGAAACAACGTGAAACACGGTTTATAAACAAATGTTGCCTAATGAATTGTGTGTGAAACATGTTTCCAACCACAGATAAACATGTAGCTGCAACAGTGTTATGAAACAACGTGGAACACGGTTTATAAACAAATGTTGCCTAATGAATACCCGGCTATAGAGTGTGTTGTGTGTGAAACATGTTTCCAACCACACATACACATGTAGCTGCAACAGTGTTATGAAACAACGTGAAACACGGTTTATAAACAAATGTTGCCTAATGAATTGTGTGTGAAACATGTTTCCAACCACACATAAACATGTAGCTGCAACAGTGTTATGAAACAACGTGAAACACGGTTTATAAACAAATGTTGCCTAATGAATTGTGTGTGAAACATGTTTCCAACCACACATACACATGTAGCTGCAACAGTGTTATGAAACAACGTGAAACACGGTTTATAAACAAATGTTGCCTAATGAATTGTGTGTGAAACATGTTTCCAACCACTCATAAACATGTAGCTGCAACAGTGTTATGAAACAACGTGAAACACGGTTTATAAACAAATGTTGCCTAATGAATTGTGTGTGAAACATGTTTCCAACCACACATAAACATGTAGCTGCAACAGTGTTATGAAACAACGTGAAACACGGTTTATAAACAAATGTTGCCTAATGAATTGTGTGTGAAACATGTTTCCAACCACACATAAACATGTAGCTGTACCAGTGTTATGAAACAACGTGAAACACGGTTTATAAACAAATGTTGCCTAATGAATTGTGTGTGAAACATGTTTCCAACCACACATAAACATGTAGCTGCAACAGTGTTATGAAACAACGTGAAACACGGTTTATAAACAAATGTTGCCTAATGAATACCCGGCTATAGAGTGTGTTGTGTGTGAAACATGTTTCCAACCACACACACATACACATGTAGCTGCAACAGTGTTATGAAACAACGTGAAACACGGTTTATAAACAAATGTTGCCTAATGAATACCCGGCTATAGAGTGTGTTGTGTGTGAAACATGTTTCCAACCACACACACATAAACATGTAGCTGCAACAGTGTTATGAAACAACGTGAAACACGGTTTATAAACAAATGTTGCCTAATGAATTGTGTGTGAAACATGTTTCCAACCACACATAAACATGTAGCTGCAACAGTGTTATGAAACAACGTGAAACACGGTTTATAAACAAATGTTGCCTAATGAATACCCGGCTATAGAGTGTGTTGTGTGTGAAACATGTTTTCAACCACACATACACATGTAGCTGCAACAGTGTTATGAAACAACGTGAAACACGGTTTATAAACAAATGTTGCCTAATGAATTGTGTGTGAAACATGTTTCCAACCACTTATAAACATGTAGCTGCAACAGTGTTATGAAACAACGTGAAACACGGTTTATAAACAAATGTTGCCTAATGAATACCCGGCTATAGAGTGTATTGTGTGTGAAACATGTTTCCAACCACAGATAAACATGTAGCTGCAACAGTGTTATGAAACAACGTGGAACACGGTTTATAAACAAATGTTGCCTAATGAATACCCGGCTATAGAGTGTGTTGTGTGTGAAACATGTTTCCAACCACACATACACATGTAGCTGCAACAGTGTTATGAAACAACGTGAAACACGGTTTATAAACAAATGTTGCCTAATGAATTGTGTGTGAAACATGTTTCCAACCACACATAAACATGTAGCTGCAACAGTGTTATGAAACAACGTGAAACACGGTTTATAAACAAATGTTGCCTAATGAATACCCGGCTATAGAGTGTGTTGTGTGTGAAACATGTTTCCAACCACAGATAAACATGTAGTGCAACAGTATTATGAAACAACGTGAAACACGGTTTATAAACAAATGTTGCCTAATGAATACCCGGCTATAGAGTGTATTGTGTGTGAAACATGTTTCCAACCACAGATAAACATGTAGCTGCAACAGTGTTATGAAACAACGTGGAACACGGTTTATAAACAAATGTTGCCTAATGAATACCCGGCTATAGAGTGTGTTGTGTGTGAAACATGTTTCCAACCACACATACACATGTAGCTGCAACAGTGTTATGAAACAACGTGAAACACAGTTTATAAACAAATGTTGCCTAATGAATTGTGTGTGAAACATGTTTCCAACCACACATAAACATGTAGCTGTACTAGTGTTATGAAACAACGTGAAACACGGTTTATAAACAAATGTTGCCTAATGAATTGTGTGTGAAACATGTTTTTAACCACACATAAACATGTAGCTGCACCAGTGTTATGAAACAACGTGAAACACGGTTTATAAACAAATGTTGCCTAATGAATTGTGTGTGAAACATGTTTCCAACCACACATAAACATGTAGCTGCAACAGTGTTATGAAACAACGTGAAACACGGTTTATAAACAAATGTTGCCTAATGAATACCCGGCTATAGAGTGTGTTGTGTGTGAAACATGTTTCCAACCACACATACACATGTAGCTGCAACAGTGTTATGAAACAACGTGAAACACGGTTTATAAACAAATGTTGCCTAATGAATTGTGTGTGAAACATGTTTCCAACCACACATAAACATGTAGCTGCAACAGTGTTATGAAACAACGTGAAACACGGTTTATAAACAAATGTTGCCTAATGAATTGTGTGTGAAACATGTTTCCAACCACACATAAACATGTAGCTGCAACAGTGTCATGAAACAACGTGAAACACGGTTTACAAACAAATGTTGCCTAATGAATTGTGTGTGAAACATGTTTCCAACCACACATAAACATGTAGCTGCAACAGTGTTATGAAACAACGTGAAACACGGTTTATAAACAAATGTTGCCTAATGAATTGTGTGTGAAACATGTTTCCAACCACACATAAACATGTAGCTGCAACAGTGTTATGAAACAACGTGAAACACGGTTTATAAACAAATGTTGCCTAATGAATTGTGTGTGAAACATGTTTCCAACCACACATACACATGTAGCTGCAACAGTGTTATGAAACAACGTGAAACACGGTTTATAAACAAATGTTGCCTAATGAATTGTGTGTGAAACATGTTTCCAACCACTCATAAACATGTAGCTGCAACAGTGTTATGAAACAACGTGAAACACGGTTTATAAACAAATGTTGCCTAATGAATTGTGTGTGAAACATGTTTCCAACCACACATAAACATGTAGCTGCAACAGTGTTATGAAACAACGTGAAACACGGTTTATAAACAAATGTTGCCTAATGAATTGTGTGTGAAACATGTTTCCAACCACACATAAACATGTAGCTGTACCAGTGTTATGAAACAACGTGAAACACGGTTTATAAACAAATGTTGCCTAATGAATTGTGTGTGAAACATGTTTCCAACCACACATAAACATGTAGCTGCAACAGTGTTATGAAACAACGTGAAACACGGTTTATAAACAAATGTTGCCTAATGAATACCCGGCTATAGAGTGTGTTGTGTGTGAAACATGTTTCCAACCACACACACATACACATGTAGCTGCAACAGTGTTATGAAACAACGTGAAACACGGTTTATAAACAAATGTTGCCTAATGAATACCCGGCTATAGAGTGTGTTGTGTGTGAAACATGTTTCCAACCACACACACATAAACATGTAGCTGCAACAGTGTTATGAAACAACGTGAAACACGGTTTATAAACAAATGTTGCCTAATGAATTGTGTGTGAAACATGTTTCCAACCACACATAAACATGTAGCTGCACCAGTGTTATGAAACAACGTGAAACACGGTTTATAAACAAATGTTGCCTAATGAATTGTGTGTGAAACATGTTTCCAACCACACATACACATGTAGCTGCAACAGTGTTATGAAACAACGTGAAACACGGTTTATAAACAAATGTTGCCTAATGAATTGTGTGTGAAACATGTTTCCAACCACACATAAACATGTAGCTGCACCAGTGTTATGAAACAACGTGAAACACGGTTTATAATTAAATGTTGCCTAATGAATTGTGTGTGAAACATGTTTCCAACCACACATAAACATGTAGCTGCAACAGTGTTATGAAACAACGTGAAACACGGTTTATAAACAAATGTTGCCTAATGAATTGTTTGTGAAACATGTTTCCAACCACTCATAAACATGTAGCTGCAACAGTGTTATGAAACAACGTGAAACACGGTTTATAAACAAATGTTGCCTAATGAATTGTGTGTGAAACATGTTTCCAACCACACATAAACATGTAGCTGCAACAGTGTTATGAAACAACGTGAAACACGGTTTATAAACAAATGTTGCCTAATGAATACCCGGCTATAGAGTGTGTTGTGTGTGAAACATGTTTCCAACCACACATACACATGTAGCTGCAACAGTGTTATGAAACAACGTGAAACACGGTTTATAAACAAATGTTGCCTAATGAATACCCGGCTATAGAGTGTGTTGTGTGTGAAACATGTTTCCAACCACACATACACATGTAGCTGCAACAGTGTTATGAAACAACGTGAAACACGGTTTATAAACAAATGTTGCCTAATGAATTGTGTGTGAAACATGTTTCCAACCACAGATAAACATGTAGCTGCAACAGTGTTATGAAACAACGTGAAACACGGTTTATAAACAAATGTTGCCTAATGAATACCCGGCTATAGAGTGTATTGTGTGTGAAACATGTTTCCAACCACAGATAAACATGTAGCTGCAACAGTGTTATCAAACAACGTGAAACACGGTTTATAAACAAATGTTGCCTAATGAATACCCGGCTATAGAGTGTGTTGTGTGTGAAACATGTTTCCAACCACACATACACATGTAGCTGCAACAGTGTTATGAAACAACGTGAAACACGGTTTATAAACAAATGTTGCCTAATGAATTGTGTGTGAAACATGTTTCCAACCACACATAAACATGTAGCTGCAACAGTGTTATGAAACAACGTGAAACACGGTTTATAAACAAATGTTGCCTAATGAATACCCGGCTTTAGAGTGTATTGTGTGTGAAACATGTTTCCAACCACAGATAAACATGTAGCTGCAACAGTGTTATGAAACAACGTGAAACACGGTTTATAAACAAATGTTGCCTAATGAATACCCGGCTATAGAGTGTATTGTGTGTGAAACATGTTTCCAACCACAGATAAACATGTAGCTGCAACAGTGTTATGAAACAACGTGGAACACGGTTTATAAACAAATGTTGCCTAATGAATACCCGGCTATAGAGTGTGTTGTGTGTGAAACATGTTTCCAACCACACATACACATGTAGCTGCAACAGTGTTATGAAACAACGTGAAACACGGTTTATAAACAAATGTTGCCTAATGAATTGTGTGTGAAACATGTTTCCAACCACACATAAACATGTAGCTGCACCAGTGTTATGAAACAACGTGGAACACGGTTTATAAACAAATGTTGCCTAATGAATTGTGTGTGAAACATGTTTCCAACCACACATAAACATGTAGCTGCAACAGTGTTATGAAACAACGTGAAACACGGTTTATAAACAAATGTTGCCTAATGAATACCCGGCTATAGAGTGTGTTGTGTGTGAAACATGTTTCCAACCACACATACACATGTAGCTGCAACAGTGTTATGAAACAACGTGAAACACGGTTTATAAACAAATGTTGCCTAATGAATTGTGTGTGAAACATGTTTCCAACCACACATAAACATGTAGCTGCACCAGTGTTATGAAACAACGTGGAACACGGTTTATAAACAAATGTTGCCTAATGAATTGTGTGTGAAACATGTTTCCAACCACACATAAACATGTAGCTGCAACAGTGTTATGAAACAACGTGAAACACGGTTTATAAACAAATGTTGCCTAATGAATTGTTTGTGAAACATGTTTCCAACCACTCATAAACATGTAGCTGCAACAGTGTTATGAAACAACGTGAAACACGGTTTATAAACAAATGTTGCCTAATGAATTGTGTGTGAAACATGTTTCCAACCACACATAAACATGTAGCTGCAACAGTGTTATGAAACAACGTGAAACACGGTTTATAAACAAATGTTGCCTAATGAATTGTTTGTGAAACATGTTTCCAACCACTCATAAACATGTAGCTGCAACAGTGTTATGAAACAACGTGAAACACGGTTTATAAACAAATGTTGCCTAATGAATTGTTTGTGAAACATGTTTACAACCACACATAAACATGTAGCTGCAACAGTGTTATGAAACAACGTAAAACACGGTTTATAAACAAATGTTGCCTAATGAATACCCAGCTATAGAGTGTATTGTGTGTGAAACATGTTTCCAACCACACATACACATGTAGCTGCAACAGTGTTATGAAACAACGTGAAACACGGTTTATAAACAAATGTTGCCTAATGAATTGTGTGTGAAACATGTTTCCAACCACACATAAACATGTAGCTGCAACAGTGTTATGAAACAACGTGAAACACGGTTTATAAACAAATGTTGCCTAATGAATACCCGGCTATAGAGTGTGTTGTGTGTGAAACATGTTTCCAACCACACATACACATGTAGCTGCAACAGTGTTATGAAACAACGTGAAACACGGTTTATAAACAAATGTTGCCTAATGAATTGTGTGTGAAACATGTTTCCAACCACACATTAACATGTAGCTGTACCAGTGTTATTGAAACAACGTGAAACACGGTTTATAAACAAATGTTGCCTAATGAATTGTGTGTGAAACATGTTTCCAACCACACATAAACATGTAGCTGCAACAGTGTTATGAAACAACGTGAAACACGGTTTATAAACAAATGTTGCCTAATGAATTGTTTGTGAAACATGTTTCCAACCACTCATAAACATGTAGCTGCAACAGTGTTATGAAACAACGTGAAACACGGTTTATAAACAAATGTTGCCTAATGAATTGTGTGTGAAACATGTTTCCAACCACACATAAACATGTAGCTGCAACAGTGTTATGAAACAACGTGAAACACGGTTTATAAACAAATGTTGCCTAATGAATTGTGTGTGAAACATGTTTCCAACCACACATAAACATGTAGCTGCACCAGTGTTATGAAACAACGTGAAACACGGTTTATAAACAAATGTTGCCTAATGAATTGTGTGTGAAACATGTTTCCAACCACACATAAACATGTAGCTGCAACAGTGTTATGAAACAACGTGAAACACGGTTTATAAACAAATGTTGCCTAATGAATACCCAGCTATAGTGTGTTGTGTGTGAAACATGTTTCCAACCACACATACACATGTAGCTGCACCAGTGTTATGAAACAACGTGAAACACGGTTTATAAACAAATGTTGCCTAATGAATTGTGTGTGAAACATGTTTCCAACCACTCATAAACATGTAGCTGCAACAGTGTTATGAAACAACGTGAAAAACGGTTTATAAACAAATGTTGCCTAATGAATTGTGTGTGAAACATGTTTCCTACCACACATAAACATGTAGCTGCAACAGTGTCATGAAACAACGTGAAACACGGTTTATAAACAAATGTTGCCTAATGAATTGTGTGTGAAACATGTTTCCAACCACACATACACATGTAGCTGCAACAGTGTTATGAAACAACGTGAAACACGGTTTATAAACAAATGTTGCCTAATGAATTGTGTGTGAAACATGTTTCCAACCACTCATAAACATGTAGCTGCAACAGTGTTATGAAACAACGTGAAACACGGTTTATAAACAAATGTTGCCTAATGAATTGTGTGTGAAACATGTTTCCAACCACACATAAACATGTAGCTGCAACAGTGTTATGAAACAACGTGAAACACGGTTTATAAACAAATGTTGCCTAATGAATACCCGGCTTTAGAGTGTATTGTGTGTGAAACATGTTTCCAACCACAGATAAACATGTAGCTGCAACAGTGTTATGAAACAACGTGAAACACGGTTTATAAACAAATGTTGCCTAATGAATACCCGGCTATAGAGTGTATTGTGTGTGAAACATGTTTCCAACCACACATAAACATGTAGCTGCAACAGTGTTATGAAACAACGTGGAACACGGTTTATAAACAAATGTTGCCTAATGAATACCCGGCTATAGAGTGTGTTGTGTGTGAAACATGTTTCCAACCACACATACACATGTAGCTGCAACAGTGTTATGAAACAACGTGAAACACGGTTTATAAACAAATGTTGCCTAATGAATTGTGTGTGAAACATGTTTCCAACCACACATAAACATGTAGCTGCAACAGTGTTATGAAACAACGTGAAACACGGTTTATAAACAAATGTTGCCTAATGAATACCCGGCTTTAGAGTGTATTGTGTGTGAAACATGTTTCCAACCACAGATAAACATGTAGCTGCAACAGTGTTATGAAACAACGTGAAACACGGTTTATAAACAAATGTTGCCTAATGAATACCCGGCTATAGAGTGTATTGTGTGTGAAACATGTTTCCAACCACACATAAACATGTAGCTGCAACAGTGTTATGAAACAACGTGGAACACGGTTTATAAACAAATGTTGCCTAATGAATACCCGGCTATAGAGTGTGTTGTGTGTGAAACATGTTTCCAACCACACATACACATGTAGCTGCAACAGTGTTATGAAACAACGTGAAACACGGTTTATAAACAAATGTTGCCTAATGAATTGTGTGTGAAACATGTTTCCAACCACACATAAACATGTAGCTGCACCAGTGTTATGAAACAACGTGGAACACGGTTTATAAACAAATGTTGCCTAATGAATTGTGTGTGAAACATGTTTCCAACCACACATAAACATGTAGCTGCAACAGTGTTATGAAACAACGTGAAACACGGTTTATAAACAAATGTTGCCTAATGAATTGTTTGTGAAACATGTTTCCAACCACTCATAAACATGTAGCTGCAACAGTGTTATGAAACAACGTGAAACACGGTTTATAAACAAATGTTGCCTAATGAATTGTGTGTGAAACATGTTTCCAACCACACATAAACATGTAGCTGCAACAGTGTTATGAAACAACGTGAAACACGGTTTATAAACAAATGTTGCCTAATGAATTGTTTGTGAAACATGTTTCCAACCACTCATAAACATGTAGCTGCAACAGTGTTATGAAACAACGTGAAACACGGTTTATAAACAAATGTTGCCTAATGAATTGTTTGTGAAACATGTTTACAACCACACATAAACATGTAGCTGCAACAGTGTTATGAAACAACGTAAAACACGGTTTATAAACAAATGTTGCCTAATGAATACCCAGCTATAGAGTGTATTGTGTGTGAAACATGTTTCCAACCACACATACACATGTAGCTGCAACAGTGTTATGAAACAACGTGAAACACGGTTTATAAACAAATGTTGCCTAATGAATTGTGTGTGAAACATGTTTCCAACCACACATAAACATGTAGCTGCAACAGTGTTATGAAACAACGTGAAACACGGTTTATAAACAAATGTTGCCTAATGAATTGTTTGTGAAACATGTTTCCAACCACTCATAAACATGTAGCTGCAACAGTGTTATGAAACAACGTGAAACACGGTTTATAAACAAATGTTGCCTAATGAATTGTGTGTGAAACATGTTTCCAACCACACATAAACATGTAGCTGCAACAGTGTTATGAAACAACGTGAAACACGGTTTATAAACAAATGTTGCCTAATGAATTGTGTGTGAAACATGTTTCCAACCACACATAAACATGTAGCTGCACCAGTGTTATGAAACAACGTGAAACACGGTTTATAAACAAATGTTGCCTAATGAATTGTGTGTGAAACATGTTTCCAACCACACATAAACATGTAGCTGCAACAGTGTTATGAAACAACGTGAAACACGGTTTATAAACAAATGTTGCCTAATGAATATAGTGCTATAGTGTGTTGTGTGTGAAACATGTTTCCAACCACACATACACATGTAGCTGCAACAGTGTTATGAAACAACGTGAAACACGGTTTATAAACAAATGTTGCCTAATGAATTGTGTGTGAAACATGTTTCCAACCACACATAAACATGTAGCTGCAACAGTGTTATGAAACAACGTGAAACACGGTTTATAAACAAATGTTGCCTAATGAATTGTTTGTGAAACATGTTTCCAACCACTCATAAACATGTAGCTGCAACAGTGTTATGAAACAACGTGAAACACGGTTTATAAACAAATGTTGCCTAATGAATTGTGTGTGAAACATGTTTCCAACCACACATAAACATGTAGCTGCAACAGTGTTGAAACAACGTGAAACACGGTTTATAAACAAATGTTGCCTAATGAATTGTGTGTGAAACATGTTTCCAACCACACATAAACATGTAGCTGCAACAGTAAATGATAAATGATAAATGATAAATGATTTTTATTTCTGTAAGTAGGTTTGTACAAACACTTTTACAAGTCAATATTTTTTTTTTAAACTAGATGAGGTCGGCGTTTCCTATCTGACTACTCTGAGAAGAAAGGCCGAAACAAACTCAGAGGTCACAGTCTCTTATAAAGTCCAGACATACTCTTGGTCACTTCATGTGAAGACCATGTAGATTGGTGTCTGAAATGGTCTTTTGAGGAAAGAACCACACAGATTGAGAGGACCTGTCCAGTCAGTGCACGCATTTGTCAGTAATCGCGCAGCTCAACTAGCTCAACGATTCGACGAACAATACCTACCAAAGAAAGGACATTGGGGTAGGCCGCATAGATTACTCAAACTGCCAGACCATGATTAAAAATAACTGAGAGAAAAAATAAAACAAACAAAAAAAAAAAAAAAAGCAATGACCTACATAGTCTTCACATTCACAATAAAGTAAAATAATATAATACTTACAAAGTAAATATTAATGTCAACATTCAGTATGCAAAAATAAAAATAATATAAAATAAAATTGGAGCAGTTCAATCCCAAGCCTTTTTGTCCTCAATATAATCTTTAACGGTATAAAAAGCTTTCTGACACAACTTGCGTTTAATGAATGATTTGAATTTATTAAGACTCAGATCTTGAACGTGGCTTGGAAGTTTATTATAAAAGCGTATACATTGACACCTGAATGACCCACCTATTTTCTTGAGCCTTGTTGGAGGTACAACAAATTTGTGTTTGTTCCTAGTATTTATATTGTGGATATCACTGTATTTTTTAAACAATTTAATGTTTTTATGGGCATATAAAAGATTTTCAAAAATGTACTGAGAAGGCAAAGTCAGTATATTAATCTCCTTAAATTTCTCTCTGAGAGATTGTCTCGGACTTAATTTATAAATGCATCGAACAGCTCTTTTCTGCAAAACAAAGATAGTCTGAATGTCGGCTGCATTTCCCCACAACAGAATACCGTACGACATTATACTATGAAAATAACTAAAGTACACTAAACGGGCTGTCTCTATGTTGGTTAAATTACGAATTTTCCTAACAGCGTATGCTGCGGAGCTTAGCTTTTTTGACAATTTATCTATATGTGGGCCCCACTGAAGCTTAGCATCCAAAGTTAAGCCCAAGAATACTGTGCTATCTTCAGGATTCAACTCTTCGCCCTTTATCAACACGTTAGTTTTCACCTGCCTAACGTGAGGTAGTGTAGTGCAGTGTTATGAAACAACGTGAAACACGGTTTATAAACAAATGTTGCCTAATGAATTGTGTGTGAAACATGTTTCCAACCACACATAAACATGTAGCTGCAACAGTGTCATGAAACAACGTGAAACACGGTTTACAAACAAATGTTGCCTAATGAATTGTGTGTGAAACATGTTTCCAACCACACATAAACATGTAGCTGCAACAGTGTTATGAAACAACGTGAAACACGGTTTATAAACAAATGTTGCCTAATGAATTGTGTGTGAAACATGTTTCCAACCACACATAAACATGTAGCTGCAACAGTGTTATGAAACAACGTGAAACACGGTTTATAAACAAATGTTGCCTAATGAATTGTGTGTGAAACATGTTTCCAACCACACATACACATGTAGCTGCAACAGTGTTATGAAACAACGTGAAACACGGTTTATAAACAAATGTTGCCTAATGAATTGTGTGTGAAACATGTTTCCAACCACTCATAAACATGTAGCTGCAACAGTGTTATGAAACAACGTGAAACACGGTTTATAAACAAATGTTGCCTAACGAATTGTGTGTGAAACATGTTTCCAACCACACATAAACATGTAGCTGCAACAGTGTTATGAAACAACGTGAAACACGGTTTATAAACAAATGTTGCCTAATGAATACCCGGCTTTAGAGTGTATTGTGTGTGAAACATGTTTCCAACCACAGATAAACATGTAGCTGCAACAGTGTTATGAAACAACGTGAAACACGGTTTATAAACAAATGTTGCCTAATGAATACCCGGCTATAGAGTGTATTGTGTGTGAAACATGTTTCCAACCACAGATAAACATGTAGCTGCAACAGTGTTATGAAACAACGTGGAACACGGTTTATAAACAAATGTTGCCTAATGAATTGTGTGTGAAACATGTTTCCAACCACACATAAACATGTAGCTGCAACAGTGTTATGAAACAACGTGAAACACGGTTTATAAACAAATGTTGCCTAATGAATTGTGTGTGAAACATGTTTCCAACCACACATAAACATGTAGCTGCAACAGTGTTATGAAACAACGTGAAACACGGTTTATAAACAAATGTTGCCTAATGAATACCCGGCTATAGAGTGTGTTGTGTGTGAAACATGTTTCCAACCACACATACACATGTAGCTGCAACAGTGTTATGAAACAACGTGAAACACGGTTTATAAACAAATGTTGCCTAATGAATTGTGTGTGAAACATGTTTCCAACCACACATAAACATGTAGCTGCAACAGTGTTATGAAACAACGTGAAACACGGTTTATAAACAAATGCTGCCTAATGAATACCCGGCTATAGAGTGTGTTGTGTGTGAAACATATTTCCAACCACACATACACATGTAGCTGCAACAGTGTTATGAAACAACGTGAAACACGGTTTATAAACAAATGTTGCCTAATGAATACCCGGCTATAGAGTGTGTTGTGTGTGAAACATGTTTCCAACCACACATACACATGTAGCTGCAACAGTGTTATGAAACAACGTGAAACACGGTTTATAAACAAATGTTGCCTAATGAATTGTGTGTGAAACATGTTTACAACCACACATAAACATGTAGCTGCAACAGTGTTATGAAACAACGTGAAACACGGTTTATAAACAAATGTTGCCTAATGAATTGTTTGTGAAACATGTTTCCAACCACTCATAAACATGTAGCTGCAACAGTGTTATGAAACAACGTGAAACACGGTTTATAAACAAATGTTGCCTAATGAATTGTGTGTGAAACATGTTTCCAACCACACATAAACATGTAGCTGCAACAGTGTTATGAAACAACGTGAAACACGGTTTATAAACAAATGTTGCCTAATGAATTGTGTGTGAAACATGTTTCCAACCACACATAAACATGTAGCTGCAACAGTGTTATGAAACAACGTGAAACACGGTTTATAAACAAATGTTGCCTAATGAATACCCGGCTTTAGAGTGTATTGTGTGTGAAACATGTTTCCAACCACAGATAAACATGTAGCTGCAACAGTGTTATGAAACAACGTGAAACACGGTTTATAAACAAATGTTGCCTAATGAATACCCGGCTATAGAGTGTATTGTGTGTGAAACATGTTTCCAACCACAGATAAACATGTAGCTGCAACAGTGTTATGAAACAACGTGGAACACGGTTTATAAACAAATGTTGCCTAATGAATTGTGTGTGAAACATGTTTCCAACCACACATAAACATGTAGCTGCAACAGTGTTATGAAACAACGTGAAACACGGTTTATAAACAAATGTTGCCTAATGAATTGTGTGTGAAACATGTTTCCAACCACACATAAACATGTAGCTGCAACAGTGTTATGAAACAACGTGAAACACGGTTTATAAACAAATGTTGCCTAATGAATACCCGGCTATAGAGTGTGTTGTGTGTGAAACATGTTTCCAACCACACATACACATGTAGCTGCAACAGTGTTATGAAACAACGTGAAACACGGTTTATAAACAAATGTTGCCTAATGAATTGTGTGTGAAACATGTTTCCAACCACACATAAACATGTAGCTGCAACAGTGTTATGAAACAACGTGAAACACGGTTTATAAACAAATGTTGCCTAATGAATACCCGGCTATAGAGTGTGTTGTGTGTGAAACATGTTTCCAACCACACATACACATGTAGCTGCAACAGTGTTATGAAACAACGTGAAACACGGTTTATAAACAAATGTTGCCTAATGAATTGTGTGTGAAACATGTTTCCAACCACACATAAACATGTAGCTGCAACAGTGTTATGAAACAACGTGAAACACGGTTTATAAACAAATGCTGCCTAATGAATACCCGGCTATAGAGTGTGTTGTGTGTGAAACATATTTCCAACCACACATACACATGTAGCTGCAACAGTGTTATGAAACAACGTGAAACACGGTTTATAAACAAATGTTGCCTAATGAATACCCGGCTATAGAGTGTGTTGTGTGTGAAACATGTTTCCAACCACACATACACATGTAGCTGCAACAGTGTTATGAAACAACGTGAAACACGGTTTATAAACAAATGTTGCCTAATGAATTGTGTGTGAAACATGTTTACAACCACACATAAACATGTAGCTGCAACAGTGTTATGAAACAACGTGAAACACGGTTTATAAACAAATGTTGCCTAATGAATTGTTTGTGAAACATGTTTCCAACCACTCATAAACATGTAGCTGCAACAGTGTTATGAAACAACGTGAAACACGGTTTATAAACAAATGTTGCCTAATGAATTGTGTGTGAAACATGTTTCCAACCACACATAAACATGTAGCTGCAACAGTGTTATGAAACAACGTGAAACACGGTTTATAAACAAATGTTGCCTAATGAATTGTGTGTGAAACATGTTTCCAACCACACATAAACATGTAGCTGCAACAGTGTTATGAAACAACGTGAAACACGGTTTATAAACAAATGTTGCCTAATGAATACCCGGCTTTAGAGTGTATTGTGTGTGAAACATGTTTCCAACCACAGATAAACATGTAGCTGCAACAGTGTTATGAAACAACGTGAAACACGGTTTATAAACAAATGTTGCCTAATGAATACCCGGCTATAGAGTGTATTGTGTGTGAAACATGTTTCCAACCACAGATAAACATGTAGCTGCAACAGTGTTATGAAACAACGTGGAACACGGTTTATAAACAAATGTTGCCTAATGAATTGTGTGTGAAACATGTTTCCAACCACACATAAACATGTAGCTGCAACAGTGTTATGAAACAACGTGAAACACGGTTTATAAACAAATGTTGCCTAATGAATTGTGTGTGAAACATGTTTCCAACCACACATAAACATGTAGCTGCAACAGTGTTATGAAACAACGTGAAACACGGTTTATAAACAAATGTTGCCTAATGAATACCCGGCTATAGAGTGTGTTGTGTGTGAAACATGTTTCCAACCACACATACACATGTAGCTGCAACAGTGTTATGAAACAACGTGAAACACGGTTTATAAACAAATGTTGCCTAATGAATTGTGTGTGAAACATGTTTCCAACCACACATAAACATGTAGCTGCAACAGTGTTATGAAACAACGTGAAACACGGTTTATAAACAAATGTTGCCTAATGAATACCCGGCTATAGAGTGTGTTGTGTGTGAAACATGTTTCCAACCACACATACACATGTAGCTGCAACAGTGTTATGAAACAACGTGAAACACGGTTTATAAACAAATGTTGCCTAATGAATTGTGTGTGAAACATGTTTCCAACCACACATAAACATGTAGCTGCAACAGTGTTATGAAACAACGTGAAACACGGTTTATAAACAAATGCTGCCTAATGAATACCCGGCTATAGAGTGTGTTGTGTGTGAAACATATTTCCAACCACACATACACATGTAGCTGCAACAGTGTTATGAAACAACGTGAAACACGGTTTATAAACAAATGTTGCCTAATGAATACCCGGCTATAGAGTGTGTTGTGTGTGAAACATGTTTCCAACCACACATACACATGTAGCTGCAACAGTGTTATGAAACAACGTGAAACACGGTTTATAAACAAATGTTGCCTAATGAATTGTGTGTGAAACATGTTTACAACCACACATAAACATGTAGCTGCAACAGTGTTATGAAACAACGTGAAACACGGTTTATAAACAAATGTTGCCTAATGAATTGTTTGTGAAACATGTTTCCAACCACTCATAAACATGTAGCTGCAACAGTGTTATGAAACAACGTGAAACACGGTTTATAAACAAATGTTGCCTAATGAATTGTGTGTGAAACATGTTTCCAACCACACATAAACATGTAGCTGCAACAGTGTTATGAAACAACGTGAAACACGGTTTATAAACAAATGTTGCCTAATGAATTGTGTGTGAAACATGTTTCCAACCACACATAAACATGTAGCTGCAACAGTGTTATGAAACAACGTGAAACACGGTTTATAAACAAATGTTGCCTAATGAATACCCGGCTTTAGAGTGTATTGTGTGTGAAACATGTTTCCAACCACAGATAAACATGTAGCTGCAACAGTGTTATGAAACAACGTGAAACACGGTTTATAAACAAATGTTGCCTAATGAATACCCGGCTATAGAGTGTATTGTGTGTGAAACATGTTTCCAACCACAGATAAACATGTAGCTGCAACAGTGTTATGAAACAACGTGGAACACGGTTTATAAACAAATGTTGCCTAATGAATTGTGTGTGAAACATGTTTCCAACCACACATAAACATGTAGCTGCAACAGTGTTATGAAACAACGTGAAACACGGTTTATAAACAAATGTTGCCTAATGAATTGTGTGTGAAACATGTTTCCAACCACACATAAACATGTAGCTGCAACAGTGTTATGAAACAACGTGAAACACGGTTTATAAACAAATGTTGCCTAATGAATACCCGGCTATAGAGTGTGTTGTGTGTGAAACATGTTTCCAACCACACATACACATGTAGCTGCAACAGTGTTATGAAACAACGTGAAACACGGTTTATAAACAAATGTTGCCTAATGAATTGTGTGTGAAACATGTTTCCAACCACACATAAACATGTAGCTGCAACAGTGTTATGAAACAACGTGAAACACGGTTTATAAACAAATGCTGCCTAATGAATACCCGGCTATAGAGTGTGTTGTGTGTGAAACATATTTCCAACCACACATACACATGTAGCTGCAACAGTGTTATGAAACAACGTGAAACACGGTTTATAAACAAATGTTGCCTAATGAATACCCGGCTATAGAGTGTGTTGTGTGTGAAACATGTTTCCAACCACACATACACATGTAGCTGCAACAGTGTTATGAAACAACGTGAAACACGGTTTATAAACAAATGTTGCCTAATGAATTGTGTGTGAAACATGTTTACAACCACACATAAACATGTAGCTGCAACAGTGTTATGAAACAACGTGAAACACGGTTTATAAACAAATGTTGCCTAATGAATTGTTTGTGAAACATGTTTCCAACCACTCATAAACATGTAGCTGCAACAGTGTTATGAAACAACGTGAAACACGGTTTATAAACAAATGTTGCCTAATGAATTGTGTGTGAAACATGTTTCCAACCACACATAAACATGTAGCTGCAACAGTGTTATGAAACAACGTGAAACACGGTTTATAAACAAATGTTGCCTAATGAATTGTGTGTGAAACATGTTTCCAACCACACATAAACATGTAGCTGCAACAGTGTTATGAAACAACGTGAAACACGGTTTATAAACAAATGTTGCCTAATGAATACCCGGCTATAGAGTGTATTGTGTGTGAAACATGTTTCCAACCACACATACACATGTAGCTGCAACAGTGTTATGAAACAACGTGAAACACGGTTTATAAACAAATGTTGCCTAATGAATACCCGGCTATAGAGTGTATTGTGTGTGAAACATGTTTCCAACCACAGATAAACATGTAAAAGATAAAGATAAAGATAAAGATATTTTATTTGCTTAAAACATGGTATAAAAGGTGTTATTGAAAATAGATTGATCAAACATGTTTTGCTTAAAACTAAAGCGTGCAAACTTATACACTAAAATATTATGTCAAAATTGAAATTAATTACATTAAAGCTGTGCATCAAATTGGCATCAACTATGCAAAACACGGAAATCTCGAGCTCAATGAGGACTTATTGCCCGAATCGTGACTCTTTCTACCGTAGAGGATTTATATGGGTTTTTTTTCTTAGTTTCCTATTTATGTTTTTTTGTGGATATTGTTTTTGGAATACTTAGGTATGTAGGTCATCGATAATTATGGATATTTAACTTATTTAATTTAGCAATGGTGGCCCATTGGTGCCCAACCCAGCTTACGAGTGTACGTCGTGGATTCGAACCCAGACTGGCGCTTTACTTTGTGTATTTAATTTCAACACCGCTGCTCTCAAAATGGTGAAGGAAAACATCGTGAGGAAACCGGCATGTCCTAGAACTAAAAATTCAAAGACATTTGACATCTACCAACACACACTGGGCCCGCGTGGTAGATTACGGCCCGCTTCCTTTCACAGAGAGGAGGCCTGTGTCCCAACAGTAGGAACTGATTATATAATTATCTGTGGGGTCAAGCTGTTCTTAACGCGGTAAGTCCGAAGACAGGTGACTATTGTGTACACTTCCAGAGACCGTACAAAAATACCGTAAAACAAGTGAATATTTTTTTAAACAAGCTTTTAGTAGTCTGGATATCATTTAGGACCAGACCTTGTCAAGACGAATCAAGCGAGCCCAAACTCGATACGGTTGCATCGTTTTATTACTGAGTTCCTATAGCCACCTTCCAGCTCCATCGTCGGATCAGCTCGGTGGTACCAAAATATTGCATTGTCACCGATTATACATATGTATGCCAAACTTCAGCTTAATCGAACTCCGGGAAGTGGGTCAAAAACTTGCAAATTTTGAAAAGGACAACTTACATACGAACATTGCAACTTAAATAAAACCTTGTAAAAGAGATAGTTATAATAAGAAGCCTGAAAGTTGGACGGTGCTGAACAAAGGTAGAACCTTAGGACTTCGGTAAACTCCAATAGTTATCTTCCGATGGTAAAAATATTAAAATATTGCTCATTTAATTGTATAGGATATAATATCATTCATCATCTGCCTATCCTTTTCCCAACAATAAAAAAAAACTATGTTGTAACGATGTTGGAGTCGGCTTCCGGTCTAACCGGAAACAGCTGAATACCAGTATTTCTCCTCCAATACATTATTCCTCTCATCAATAAATAGCAATCATTAGAAGGTCCTATGTTAGATAGTGGGTAGATATTTAGGGGCTAAATCGAATATGTTACGCAAGACCTACATCCATCTTTGTACTTCAATTGGCTCGCTAGATTAACAACGTTACGTAACCAACTAAAAACAACAAGAAAACATCTTTGTTCTAGACCAGGGTTTCCCAAAGTGGTCGATATCGACCCGGTCCCCAAGGGGTCGTCGTAAACGAAAACTGATTTTGAGTGTCGACGAGGTCTAAAAATCGACCCCCATTAATTAACACAAGTTCTAATATGAAACTTTCTAGATAATAAGTTGTGTTACATGTTACATGTACCAATTTGTTATAAGAATGACTAATATTTTAGTAGGAAGTATCATTGTTGTAATTTAAAAAAAACTCAAAATGATGTCAAGTTTACTCACTTAACCAACCGCAAAGTTTTAATTGATAAAGTATTTTGTATCAATAGGAAAAAAACTAGAGATAGGATGTTTAAAGTAATAGGGATGATGCATGGGTAAAAAAAAGAAATTCTATTTAGTCCGTCAGTCAGATAATAAAAAAATATTAGATACGTATTTTTTTTCTTGTCATATTAATAAAAAAATTACTTAGATAACTCGCATTAAAGTTCGGGAGTGGGGGCTTGCTACGTCACTTCTACATATAAAATCTACGAAGACGTGACGTCATGCCACATTTTAACACAATGTATCGCCGTAATCTTTTGATTACGTAGAAAAAGAAAAAAATACGTGTCCAATATATTTTAATAATCTACATGACGGACAAAAAACATTTTTTAGTCATCATCCCTATTGGTTATGGGGGTCTGAGGTATCAGTTCATTTTGGAAAAGGGGTCTCTTGCCCAAAATAGTTTGGGAATCCCTGTTCTAGACGAAAACAGAAACACTTTCTCTACCTCATATTTTCGCTGATAGCTTACATAATTAATATCTCCCTCGGACAGTTATTGATAGTTTTTGTCACTATTCAGACTATGATATTGGGCTAATGATAGAAACCATTTGGGTAATGGATAGATAATAATATAAATTATGCTGCAGCCTTTTCTTTGAAGAGAATGATTTTTCTGCTTTTCTTTAAGACAATGTCTAGATTAATTATTGCGAATTGTGGAGGGTTTCGTGTATTATATGTATAATAACGTAACATCACTCCTGTAATCCCAGAAGGGTTAGGCAGAGGTATACTTATTAGTATATCCACATTTCGCCATTATCCCATGAATTAGAAGACGACCCTTTTGCCATCAACCGAGCAGAAATCATGTGATACGTCTGTTATTTTTTTGTTTAGGTTTTATAATAAAATATTGCTTGGTATTGTCTTGCTATAAAGGAGTTTTCTTTTAACACAACGCTTTGATGAATTCATATAAAATTATCATTCTCCTGCCCTTATTCCAATTTATTTGAGGTCGGCGCAGCTGGAAGAAAAAGACATTCTTCCATACTTCTCTATTAGTCGTCATCTCGGTAGTCACTCCCTTTCTAGCCATATCTTTCTAGTCATATCTTTCACACAGTCCATCCATCGTTTATATCAACCCGCCCGCAACTTCGAACGCGTGAATTTTTTTTTTCTTTTTACTCAGCTCCTTTTTTTTCGTGCAGAAATGCTCATGCATACTGCACTACCACGGGGAGATAGTGCAGTTATGTGGGACTTCAACCCACTAAACTGTCTTCCTCCGCCGCTTGTGGCGGGAACACGGGCACGCGTTAGCACTCACCGCGAACCCGCCGTGGCTGTCCGTCACCGGACCCTCCTCTCGGGAGCATACCCTATCATCGGCGCACAAGAACACATTGCGCGCCGTTACCACCCCATGGACCAAACCAGCACATGGGCGCTAGACGGCCCCGTGTCTAGGCACCCGTGGCTCCCCTGCGACCGGTCAGGTCAGTGGCCCGGCCGCCTACCACTTTTCGGCCGCAGAGGATAGGGAGAGCGGCCAACGAAATACCGACACTCCCCTGCGGCCCCACCGCGTCCGACATCAGACGGTGGCGACCCCGTCAAGGCCGTGGAAGGTAGGGAGAACGGCGCACCACATTACCAGTACTCCTCTCCCGCCACGGCTCCTAACCCTCACCGCAACCTATCTGTTGGCCGCTACGTTGTCGACTTCATGAGAAGAGCCCTGACGAGCGCCCCTCCTCGGGTTCCTCTTCACTTCACCGTGGGTGACCAAGCCACGGCTACTGAGCACCCCGCCTCGACAATGCGGGGGGTGGGGGAGGGGGTCCTCAGCTCCTAAGGGTGGTAGCGTAAAGTTAAATAACCTGTAACCTTCCTCAAAAACTGGGTTATCAAAGGCAAAATTAATTTTTCAAGTCCGACTACTAGTTATTTCCAGAGATTAGCGGGTTCAAACAAAGAAATAAACCCTTCGGATGTATATCAAATATCTGTCTGTACCTCAGAGGTATACAATAGTTACTCCACTTTTTTTTTTTTAATAATGTTTCTTGCACCATTAAAATCGTAAGAACCAGTTCTACATAATACTTATGACATCTATGAAAAGAAATATCCAATCATATATGACATTAAATCCACAATGGGTATAGGGCCTCAAATGATAATAATATTATTTACCTCTAAGCTTTGCTCGAACTTAATATTGTTCATTAGAGTATTATGTGTAATATATACTAATTCCATCCAATAATAATAAAAAATACTGTTGAGTTGGTTCCAATATCTATAAAACAACTACTGTCAAAATTGCATTCAAAGTTTCACTCCGCGCATTTTTGCCTCTCCTGTAAAATTTTTATTATGTCACATAATGTTGTATACCTCTGAGGTACAGAGACTCCTTGATTGTTATTCACATAATGTTTTCAATAATCTAATTTTAAAACTTGCCTACGTAAGAGGCAGTTCTTTGGGAAAGTTTTAGCCAAACACAAAGCAAATACACCCAAAACATGCGGTAAGGTGGTTTGCCAGGAATAGGGTAAATAGGTCAAATCGTTACCTAATCAGTAACCATCCTGACAGGTAGGAGGTTCGTGGTGCATCTAATTAAATTGAGAGTTAGGATACTCTGATAGGAATGGTTTATTGAGGGCCCGACTCTATTTAAGTTAATGGTGTTTAGAATTCTGCTTACGCATCCTACATATATCTATTCATACACGAAATCTCTTAAGGGGTTAATATACTCATCCTTATGAACAACTTTTAATAGGAGACCAAACCTGAAATCGGTGAAAAAATAATCAGCTCTTCCCTACATTTTGACAAGTTATTATTTATTTTTGGTTCCATAGTAAAAGTTGTTCATAATGGCGAGTACAATGATCCTTTAAAAGGATGCCTATGTATTCAATTTCACCCTGTATTATATTAGCGTCTGCCCGTGACTTCCTTCACGTGAAAGTCGTAAGTACACAATATACTAAAGAAACAGTTACATTTTTATAAAACTCCTTTTGATTTGTGACATCGTATCATATCGCCCACACGCGCTATTATTTCGTTTTCGCTTAGTGTACTTTCTGACATATTTTTTTTTGCTCGCCTCCTAATGGTCATAGCGTGATGTTATATGGCATATAAAAAAGTATTTTTCAAATCCGACTGTTCCAGAGATTAGCCCGTTTAAACAATGCATAGCATGTCGAGGTGGCGGTAACGCGATCCCATAAGATTTCCCTCTACCAAAAATCGCTCAATGCGCCTGAAGAAGTCTTCACTTAAAGAATTAATATCTATGGTTAGGTCCACAATGTACTGTTATATTTTTTTAATGATAGCCAGGATCGTCAGGAATCAATCTGCCTAGCCTTTTCCCAACTATGTTAGGGTCGGCTTCCACTTTAACCGGATGCAGTATTTTACATGGAGCGACTGCCTATCTGACCTTCACAACCCAGTTACTGGGTACTGGTTGTCAGACTTTCGGGATTCTGACGACCCGTAACGACTGTCAAAGATCCTCGAATGACAGCCGGGAGCGGCTTAACATGCTTTCTGAGGCATGGAAGAGTCTCAGTATGTAAAGATGGTCACCCATCCACGAACCAACCACGGCAAGCGTAGCTTAACCTGATGGATCGATCCATGCGACTTTTATTACTTAGCCACATGTCTGTAAGAATCAGTCAGTGTATGTTGTGCCATTAGGCAATATATGCAGGAACGCAGGCGTTTATTTAATTCACTGAAAACGAAAACTTCGCAAGCAATGGGAAATTGCTACTGCAGGCTGTGGATTTCGAACTCAGGACGAGCTGCGTCTCACGCGGACAACTTTACGTCGCTTGTTTCCGCGTCACTAGTGTATCTGTATACGTATATTTTGGCTGCTGAGACCAAAACTACAAACTTAGTATACTGGGATGCTTTATAAAATGTGGCTGTTATTTCAGTATATTGTCGTGTCTTACTACTTACACGCGAGCGAAGTCGCGGGCAGAAGCTAGTTTCAGATAAACATGGTTTTACAGTAAGGTGAAAGTTTAAAATTGCAATGGTTCTACTGGGTATACCAAAAGTCACGCAAATGTAACTTTGATTTAGAAAATACCAAAGGTGTAATTTCGTTCGTTATAAAAGGAGCTCTCGTGCAAAATTCCATGCTTCTAGACCCAATAGCTTAGGCTGTGCGTTGTCTGTCAAGGAATTTAAAATTTTTAATAAGTAGACAAGCCGTGTGCCCGATGATAATTCCTATCGAAAAAAAATGCGAAATTCCATTTTTTCAAATCCGACTGGTTGTTCCTGAGATTAGCCCGTTCAAACAAACAAACACAAAAACTCTTCAGCACAAACTATTATCCTATCCTACTATCCTACTAATATGAAAAATACGAAACTTTGGATGTTTGTTACTCAATCACGCCAGAACGGCTGAACGTATCTAGATGAGCTTTGGCACAGATATAGATTATAGTCTGGAATAGCACATAGGATACTTTTTATCCCGGGAAAATGTACGGTTCCCGTGGTATAATATCCAACATCCACGCGGGCGAAGCCGCTGGCAAAAGCAATTTAATATAATACTAGCTTTTTCCAGCGGCTATCTCTGTGTCAAATTTCTTCCAGATCCGTAGAGCTGTTCTGGCGTGATTGAGTAACAAACATCCATCCATCCAAACTTTCGCATTTATAATATTATAATACTATATAGGGATAATAATAATATTATAATATATAATAATATTATAATATTATTATCCTATATAGTATTATAATATTATACGCAAACACGGCAGAACGGATTTGGATGAAATTTGGCACGTAGATTGTTTATAACCTGCTTAAACAAACACTTTTTACCCCGATAGTTTTACGGGATCGAGACTTATACTACTTAAAAATGCCTTGCCATCTTCCTTGATCTTGCAAAGGCATTTGACCAGTTTCAACTGGCCTACTCCTCAAGAAACTAGAATGGATAGGAATAAGAGGAATTTGCCACGGATGGTTTAAAAGCTATCTGACAAACCGTAAACAGTACACAAAAGTAAGCTCTTTCACTAGTGATCAACTCCCAATTAACTTCGGAGTTCCACAGGGCAGTGTACATGGTCCCACGGTTTTCATTGTCTATATTAACGACATACTAAACCTCTCTGTGAATAATGCTGACATTATAACTTATGCAGATGATACTGCCATCATATTTCACGGGAAACGTGGGAACATGTACACTGTGTAGCAGACGAGGGATTGTCACTAATCGCGAATAACCTGGAAAGAAATCTCCTAACATTGAATGGTAGTAAAACAAAATATATTGCTTTCTCCAAGACCGCCGCTTCAAAACCTCCGGCACACCTAAAACTCAAATTGCATCACTGCTCCTCTAGCATTCCCACTTTCCCTTGTGACTGTCCTCCTCTTGATCGTACCACTTCCATAAAATACCTCGGCATTCTTATCGATGACCACCTAACATTTAAGCAACATATATCCAACCTTTCTGGCCCAATAAGAAAACTCACTCACACCATGCGTAAACTACGAGAATATCTACCCACAGACACTCTAAAACAAGTTTACCTAGCGCTATGCCAATCCATAATTTCATCACATCGCATCAGCGTGTGGGGTAGTGCTGGAAAGACCAACTTGATTGAAGTAGAACGAGCACAGAGAGCGCTTCTTAAAGTAACATTTAAGAAGCCCTACCGGTTCTCTACTGACTTACTCTATCATGAAACGAGAGTTCTCAGAGTCCGCCAGCTTTTCATTCTTTCTGCCTGCACCAAAACTCACAAAACTATTAAAAGCAGACCCGACTACACATCAATCATAAGCAAAAGAAACTACAGAATCCCAACACCTGACAACAGCTCTGCAAACTGTGCGAAATTAAAAATACCACCTTATTCAGCTGTATATAAATACCCTGTATATAAATATAAATACCCTGACCTGAAACTGAATCAAAAGACGTTTAATGGGAACAAATACGTACACACACACACACACACACACACACACACACACACACACACAAACATACCATACAATACTTGAAATCACCTCTCTAGTCTCCACTCTGGAATCCGTACCCCGAGCCCCAAGATACAGACTAACTGTCTAGTTTGAGGCTCACTGGCAAATATTATTTTGTAAACTAGATATAGGTAATATTTTAAGCTACTCATGTGTTCTAAAATTATGTCTGCTCAACAACGTAAATAACGCAACTAATGTTGTTGAAATGTCAAAATAAAACCGATTCCGATTGATAGCGTGTTACGCAATTCGGGTACTGGAGTTTTGCAAAAAAGAGAGATTCCAAGCATAGCCCACTCCATAGCTCACTGAGCGACCATGAATTAACCGTGATCATTTCCAAAAAAAAAACAGACGTCTTTCTATAACCAAACAAGGGGTTACACCGGTTTTGCCTGCTTCGTCTTTTGTTTTATCACTGAAAAAGCAAATATAAGCTAGTCAGAAAGTCTATATGCCTGCATACCCGTTATAACAACTCCTACAGAAGTAGGATATACAAGCAAGTGTTGTGCAAGTGGTCTTTTAAAAATCCAATGATGCAGTTTTACTTTTTATCAAAATCGAGTCGTGACTCCTTTGAGTACTTTTCGCTATTCCTTATAGTTTCGGATTTGGCAATCCTGGCCCACTTGAAAAATTCACCCTGTATATTGTCCAAAATATGCTCGCCGGGGCCTAGGCCGGAAAAAGAGCAAGAGCCGGGTAAACGCCGCACAGGAGGACGGCTCAGCCGGGTCGGCCGAGGGGAGCGCCGTGGAGGCGTCTGGCGATGAGTCGGACGCCGCTGGTGGCTCCAATTCGGAGCGGGCCAGGTTTGAGGAGGTCGTGGCCGCTGCAGTCGAGGGTGTGGCCTTGAAGAAGAAGCAGTCTTCTAAAGACAAGGCCATACCCGCAGCCAAGACCTCCATTATGGCGGCAGCGGAGGCTCTACTTCAAGGGCCTCCATCGGACGGAATGTCCGAAATGCGGGCGGAGGTCGCCCGCTTGACAGCCGCCATGGAGCTTCTCCGAAAGGAGAATGAGGAGCTCCGAGCAGACCTGGCCAGGCTCCGCGGAGCCGGCGCTCGGGAGATGTTGCAGGAGGGGGTGCAGCAGGGGCAAGGCGGCCTCGGGCCTGCAGAGGACCGAGTTCTGGCCTTAGTGCGGAAGGAGCTGGCAGCCCTTAACAACCGGTTCTCGGTCCTTGAGGGAATCGTCCTGCGGCCCCCGCTAGGCCGACCGGCGGCCTCGGGCCAGCCAAAGGCGGCTTCGTATGCCGCCATGGCTGCCACGGCCAAACCAGGGTCGGCAGGGCAGGCGAAGGGCGGGGCCGTGGCTGCGAAGGCGCCTGCGACGGCGCCTGCGAAGGCGCCCACGAAGGCGGCCGCGAAGGCGCCTGAGAGGGCCCCAGCTGTGGCAGAGACGACGCGGCTGCCCCCGCCTCCCAAATCTCCTCCGGCTGACGCCGAATGGCAGGTAGCTAGGGAGAAGAGGAAGGAGGGCAAGGCGGCAAGGTCGGCCAAGCGGAGGGAGAGGCGGCGGCGGCGCAAAGAGCGAAGCGTCGCGGCGAGGTTACGTGCCCCAAAGTCCGCAGCTGTAGTGTTCACACTACAGCCGGAAGCGGAGAAGAAGGGCGTGTCCTACTGCGACGTGCTCGCCAAGGCGAGGGCGGCGGTGAACCTGGAGGAGATCGGTGTTACCGAAGGCATGCGGGTAAGGGTCACTGCGACTGGGGCTCGGATGCTCGAGATCCCCGGTGCGGCCAGTGGCCAGACCGCTGATGCTCTGGCCGAAAGGCTCAGGGTGTCCTTAAATGCGGACGAGGCCCGAGTGTCCAGACCCGCCAAGTGCGCTGACTTGCGCATCCTGGGTCTGGACGACTCCGTGACGGAGCGAGAGGTGGTGGCCGCCGTGGTCAAGACTGGGGGGTGTGCCTTCGAACAAGTGAAAGTAGGCACCATCCGTCCTGACTTCACGGGGATGCGAGCCATTACGGTGAGCTGCCCCGTATCGGCGGCCCACAAAATAGTTGGGGAGGGCCGAAGGTTCCAGGTGGGCTGGGATTCTTCGCGGGTGAAACTGCTGGAACCCAGACCTCTGAGGTGCTTCCGTTGCCAAGTGGGCAACCACGTGGGAGCAAAATGCACCTCGGAGGTGGATCGCAGCAGTCATTGCTTCCGTTGTAGTCAGCCCGGTCACAAGGCCGGCTCGTGCAATGCCACGCCGCACTGCTATCTATGTGCGGCAGCTGGCAAGCCGGCCGATCACCGGGCTGGAAGCAAGGGCTGTGGTCCACCCACCAAAGCCCGGGGCAGGGGCAAGCCCTCCGCCTCCGCTACCGCCGTCACGGCCGCAGCCGCCGCCACAGCCGCCGTCGCTGCCGCCTTCACTGCCGTCGCCGCCGTACTCACTGCGGCAGGGCCCTCACAGGAGGCTCAGGGGGGGGGGCTAATATGGAGTGACAGTAATGGCCCCATTACGCCTCCTCCAGGCGAACATCAACCTGTGTCAGGATCTGTTGCTCCAGAGCATGGCGCAGTGGTCGATTAACATCGCCGTGGTCGCTGAGCCGTACTTTGTCCCGCCCAGTGATTACTGGGTGGAGGACCTGAGCGGCTCAGTGACCCTCATTTCGTCGGCCGCCGCCGGTACCCTGTCCCTCGAAGCCGTCAAGAGGGGACAGGGTTGCGTTGCAGCACGGTTCGGGGGGATTGTCGTGGTAGGGGTATACTTCTCCCCGAACCGAACTCTCGCCGAGTTCCACAACTCCCTTGCGGAGTTGAAAAACGTCGTCGTCGGGTTTCGTTCCCTTCCCGTGCTCGTCCTCAGGGACTTCAACGCCAAGAATGTGGCTTGGGGGTTCCCGGTATACGGACACACGGGGCAGGATGGTGGAGGACTGTGCTCTGGAGACAGGCCTGGTCATCCTAAACCGGGGTTCTGTCCCCACGTGTGTGCGGATGCGGGGCGAATCAGTGGTGGACATTTCGTTCGCCAGCCCCGCTCTATTGCCACATGTTGTTGACTGGCGCGTCATAGAGGGGGTGGAGACCTACTCCGACCACCGGTACATCCGGTTTGATGTCTCCGCCCAGACCTCGAGCGCGCCGGTCCGACAGGCCCCGAGTGGTCCGCGGTGGGCGCTGAAGAAGCTGGACCGGGAGCTCCTCCTGGAAGCCTTGATTTTGCAGGCCTGGGTGTCACCACCGGACAGGCCTGCCGACATCAACGACGAGGCGGAGTGGTTCCGGGAGGCCATGTCCGAAATATGTGACGTGGCAATGCCCCGGGTCCAGCCCGGTCGCGCCTGGCGCCAGGTGTATTGGTGGTGGCCGGAGCTGACGGCTCTGCGCGAAGCGTGCGTTGCTGCGCGGCACCGGTACACCAGGCACCGCAGGCTCCGTATCCGCCCTCCGGATACAGAAGCCATTCAGGCGGAGCTGTACGAGGGGTACAGAGAGGCGAAGACCGCCCTCCGAGCGGCGATCTTGCGGGCCAGGGATCTGGCTCGCGAGGAGTCGCTGGAGACTCTAAACAGGGACCCATGGGGACGCCCTTATAAAATGGTGCTGAATAAACTCCGTCCATGGGCGCCCCCGCTGACGCAGAGTCTCTGGCCCCAGCTCGTGGAGGACGTGGTGAGCGCTCTGTTCCCTTCGCGAGGGGAACATACTCCCCCGCCCATGGCTCCGCTTCCTGCGGTACCCGTTGCGGACCACATCACCGACGACGACGACGATGCTCCGGAAGTGACCGAGGTAGAGTTGAGAGCGGCGGTACGTAGTCTGAGTGCCAAAAATGCCGCCCCAGGACCCGACGGCTTACCTGGAAGAGCCTGCGTTCTGGCCTTTGGGGCTCTCGGGCCTCGACTAGGGGGGCTCCTAAGCGCATGCTTGGAGAGGGGCCAGTTCCCACTTCGTTGGAACACGGGGAAACTGGTCCTCATTAAGAAGCCGGGGCGCCCTGCGGACTCTCCGTCCGCTTACCGACCCATCGTGCTGCTCGACGAGGTGGGCAAGCTCTTTGAAAGAGTTATTGCAGACCGCCTCGTTGGGTGGCTGGTGCAGGAGGGGCCGGATTTGGCGGAGAGCCAGTTTGGTTTCCGCAGGGGGCGCTCTACGGTGGACGCCATCATGCGCGTGCGAGCCCTCACGACGGGGGATGCTGTGGCCCGGGGTGGGGTTGTCTTGGCGGTGTCTCTAGACATCGCCAACGCCTTCAATACCCTGCCCTGGAGTTGCATCAGGGAGGCACTCCAGTATCACCGGATGCCGACCTACCTCTGTCGAGTGGTTGAGGCCTATTTGACGGATAGGGCCGTCATCTACCCCGGTCATCAAGGAGAGTGGAACCGGCGAGAGATGTCGTGCGGTGTCCCACAGGGATCGGTCCTGGGGCCGCATTTGTGGGACATCGGGTACGACTGGGTACTGCGCGCCGACCTCCCTAGCGGCGTCAGCGTGTTATGTTACGCTGACGACACGCTGGTCCTGGCGCAGGGGAGGTCGCACCAGGCGGCGGCTGAATTAGCGACACGCGGGGTTGCGATAGTCGTTGAGAGGATCCGGCAGTTGGGACTCGAGGTGGCCCTACACAAGTCCGAGGCCATGTGTTTTCATGGTCCTCGGAATGCGCCACCGTCGGGTTCCCAAATAACGGTAGGAGGGGTTCGCATCGGAGTCGAGTCGACGATGAAGTACCTGGGACTCGTCCTCGACAGCCGGTGGAACTTCGTGGAGCATTTCCGACGTTTGGCTCCCAGACTGGAGTGGGCTGGGGCTGCCTTGAAGCGGCTCCTGCCCAATCTAGGTGGTCCAAACGCCTCCTGACTGAGGCTTTACGCGGGGGCCGTGCGGTCCATGGCCCTTTACGGGGCACCGGTGTGGGCGCGTTCCCTGAGGCCGCGTCCAGTCCGCCGGTTGAACGCGTCCCAGAGGGTCATGGCCATTCGGCTAGTCCGGGGTTACCACACGGTCTCCGGTGAGGCGGCGAGCCTCCTTGCCGGATTGCCGCCGTGGGATCTGGAGGCGAAAGTCCTCGCGCACGTGTGGGAGTGGCGCGAGGAGGCGAAACGCCGGGGCGTAACTCCGCTGCCGCGAGAAATCGCGGTACAGCGGACAGAGCTCCGGCGGGATCTCATGGCGACATGGAGAGTGCGACTGTCGCAGCCCAGCGCTGGGCACGCCACAATTGCGGCGATAAATCCCCTCTTTGAGGAGTGGTTAGAGAGGCGCCACGGCGTCCTCACCTTCCGCCTGACGCAGGTCCTCACCGGACACGGTTGTTTCGGGAGGTTCCTGTTTCGCATAAGGCGGGAGGAAACGCCCGGGTGTCACCATTGTGTGGATCGCTCAAAGGACACGGTGGAGCATACAGTGGAGGTCTGCCCAGCTTGGGCAGAGCACCGCCGTGTTCTCACGGAGGCGATCGGCGGCGGCGATCTCTCGCGTCCGAGCCTGGTCCAGGCCATGGTGCGGAGCGAGAGTGCATGGGAGGCCGTCACCTCCTTCTGCGAAGCGGTAATGCTCGCGAAGGAGGAGGCGGAACGCGTGAGGGAGAGGCAGCCTCACGCCCTCAGTCGCCGCAGGAGACGCCCTGGGCGGCGGGAATCGATAGCCGATTCCCGGCCACCGTAGGCGCGGGCTTGCGGACGGTGAGTGGGTAGCTCACCGTCTGGTGAGGACCAGGCCCGGGTCGACGGCGCGTTGTGTTCCACGCGCGCCTCAAAGAGATGTCAGCAAAAGATAGGGTCCAATAGGGCCGATGCCGCTGGGGTCGCGGGTTGTTTGAAAAAGATACCGTTGCCCTGGCATAGGCAACTGAAGGAACACGGGTGGGTTTCAGCCAGTAAAAGTCTGACACGCCCTTCCGCTCCACCCAGAGCGGGAGAAGTTATTTGATGATTTCCCATCCACAAAAAAAAAAGCCGACTCCATAGCTCACTGAGCGACCATGAATTAACCGTGATCATTTCCAAAAAAAAACAGACGTCTTTCTATAACCAAACAAGGGGTTACACTCTTTTGTTTTATCACTGAAAAAGCAAATATAAGCTAGTCAGAAAGTCTATATGCCTGCATACCCATTATAACAACTCCTACAGAAGTAGGATATACAAGCAAGTGTTGTGCAAGTGGTCTTTTAAAAATCCAATGATGCAGTTTTACTTTTCATCAAAATCGATCCGCGACTCCTTTGAGTACTTTTCGCTATTCCTTATAGTTTCGGATTTGGCAATCCATGCCCACTTGAAAAATTCATCCTGTATATTGTGGTATCAAATTGTAATATTCAATTAGAAGCAGCGAGACAGGGCCGCGTTCGTGCTGATGAATATTAATTTAACAAATAAACTTATTATCCTGCGCCCCGTTACAGATCGCTGTTGAGCTACGAAAACAACAGGATACTCGTATTAGTGTTGTGCGTGCAAATTTAGTAATGGTTTTCTTCTAGGTATTCTTATGGGTTCACTATCCATTTGCATAAAACTTTAAGCCATAATATAGAATAGAATAGATTTTATTTTTCTTACCACACATCACAGCTTAAAGTTCATAGTCTACAGATACAATTGTGCACTTAATTTGTGGAAAACTTGTACCTAAACTAAGTTTATACAAAACCTGAAAGTCTGGTCACCAGGCCCCCTAACAATTCATATATTACAAGTATTGTACTGAAGACGTTTTGTTTGAAATCACAATTTTTTATTTTAAATTTCATTATTGTTATTTATATTTTATTTAAGAAACATGCAAAGGATGCCTGAGAGTGTAGCGTGTATGTATTTGTATGTGTTAGTGAGAGGGTGTGTATGAGTAGGTGGAAGTGGGGTGTGTGTATGAGGTTGTGTGCGTTATTTTGGGAAACAGTAGAATTAGGACACGGTAGTAAAAAGATCTTCAGTTTGTGCGTAATCTAAGGCAAGTAGCCATGTAGTCAATGTTTTTTTAAACGTTGTCTTGCTTAGGATATGTGTTGAAAGTAGGTTATTTAGTTTATTGTATAGAAACGGCCCAAGAAATAGAAAGAAATTCCGAGAAAATTTAGTTTTAACTGGCCTAGATGTGCATACGTTCTTTTTTCTTTTGCGCACATCAATGTCCTTATGGCAGACAGAAACAGGGATAAGAGATCGTTGTTTTAACGTAACATGTAGAATAAAGAGCTGACGAATTGAGAAGACATTTGATAAGTTGTAAACATCTTTTGTGGGATGACGGAAGGGAAGAGACAGTACCACCTTTAGAACCGCCCTATGAGCCCTATAAATGGAAATGTTATGCGTAAATATAATTGGGATAAACACATCCTAATTATATTTACGCATAACATTTTTATGCATAACAGCTTACGCATAACTATTTAAAACTTAAAAAGGAACCTAATCAAACCGAACTTCGGTGTGACCTTTTTTTTGGGTGGGAAATTATCAAATAACTTCTCCCACTCTGGGTGGAGCGGGAGGGCGTGTCAGACTTCTACTGACTTAAACCCACCCTTGTTCCTTCAGTTGCCTGTGGCCACGGCCACAGGGCCACGGTAACTCTTTCAAACAACCCGCAACCCTGGCAGGTTCGGTGTGCCCCTGACGGCGACCGTCCTAGACGGTCAGACTCTTCGGGTCAGGTAAATTAGCCTACAAGATAATTATGGCAACATAATTAAACTGTAGGTATGCTAAAAACAATTATGGCAAAGTTTTATTATGCCAAAAAGAATTATACCAAAATAGTTACGCCAAAGAGTATTAGGAAAAAAATATTACCTATGCGAAAAGAACTGGTGCCATTCGTATGCCACAGAATTCTTATCTCAGTCAAGTAAGAAAAAATAACTCTTAAGATAATTATATAACTTATAGCTGAATAATCCTACATAACTGACTGATCTCTTAGCGCCGGAACCAACCTTGCAAACTGGCTCATATTTGTTTATAGGCAAGATCTTTTCTCGTAGTTATAGCAAGAGCAGCGCCCTAATTGCGTAACCCACTATCAATCGGAAACTGAATCATTTTGAAGCAAATTGCTAATCCACTGTTTCACGTGTTCCACCATATATTGTTTTGTTATATCTAAAACGGAGTAGGCAGCGTTTTCGATTAAAAATCCCAGACGGCTTGATTTTTTTCCGACATCTTCAACAATCATCGTCATATTTCAACCAATATAAACAAAACGTTAACAAATTATGTATAATTCCATAATAGTGAATCACTCTGTTGATATATGAAATCCGCATGAAAATCCGTTCAGCAGTTTTTGAGATCACCACGAACATACAGACAGACAGACGCGGAGGGGGCTTTGTTTTATAATATGTAGTGAAGTTAGGATTCTGCTATATTCTTTTCTATTCTACTCTACATCATTAACTGCCACATAAAACAACTAACTCACTTGTTTCACTTTTAATATTGTTTGCGTTTGAACTAGGTTTAATTATATAATTTTTCGGCAAAGAGAAACTAAGAACTAAACGAACGAGCGAACTAGAAGAGCTATTTGTACTAAGTTCAACGCTCGCTTATTTCATGGCTCTCCCCGCACAGCTAATATGGACTCCTCAGATTGAATTTTTAATGAAATTCACTGAAACCATTACAAATTAAAATGTAAAGATTATCGAAAACCCTACATTTTGCTCTGTTTCCTTTGTGAATATGAGTAATTGCCCTTTATTGTATTTATTTCTTATAACACTTTTTTCCATTATGTCCGTATGTCCTCATCTTTATCTAAGCCTTCTGCCATCTCCAATCAATCTGCTTAGCCTTTTCCCGACTATGGTGGGGTCGGCTTCCATTATAAACCGGATGCAGCTGAATACCAGTATTTTACATGGAGCGACTGACCTCCACAACCCTGTTACTGGGTAATACAAAACCCCTTTGGTTTGATTGTCAGACTTTCGGGCATCTGAGAACAGCCGTAACGACTGTCAAAGATTCACGAATGACAGCCGGGACCAATGGCTGAACGTACTTTCCGAGGCATAGGGGGTTCTTGGTATGTAAAGATGGTCACCCATAGCGTAGTTTAACCTGATCGAGCGACCCGTGCGGCTGTTATTACTTAGCCGCAAGTCCAATGTCCTCGTATTATTTAATTATTACACCTTTGTTGGTATCCTTGGTATCTGAAGCTCAAGTATTATATAATACTAGCTGTGGCGCCCGACATCGTCTGCGATCCAAGATGAATAGAGCCTATGTCCTTCTCCAGGTTATGTTCTACCGAAGTACCAAATTCCATCCAAATCCGTTCAGCCATTTTAGCGTGAAAGCGAACAAACAAAAAACACTCTCGCATTTATAATATTAGTTAGAATAGTTAGGAGGAAGAAAAACCAGTCTATCGATCTATCGACTAGATTCACAAATTGTATTAATTAGGTAGGTACTTAAATAAAAAAATAAAAAAAACTCTGAACACACTAGTAAAGTTTCTATAACAATATAATTCAGTCATGATTCGAAAGACACATGGCGCCATCTATTAGCATAAGAACGTTATTGTGGTTTTCCTCGGGAAAAGCACTTTTTTTCGGGATGAAAGGTGCCCTATGTCCGTGTCTGTACACCTGACAACGTATATGCAAAATTTCAGGATGATCGGTTCAGTAGTTTAGGCGTGAAAAGGTAACAAACAAACAAACAAACTTACTTTCGCATTTTTTTTCCGCGTTTTACCACTAGGTACCTTTTGGATATTGCATTTTTAATTTATATACGAAACTATTGCTTCGAGCTTAACTCATTGATTTGTGTATTTTGTCTTCAAAATATTCTTTTGTTCTGCTCACTACTATGCCGCTTTTTGACCTTTACATAAGGGGTTCCGTATCATGCCACCTACAATATTTAACAATACATATAAAAAAACCGGCCAAGTGTGTGTCGGACCACGCACAATGAAGGGTTCCGTAGTTGGGATGAATTTATCCCAAGAACTAACTTAACATTGTAGTTGAGAAACATGTTCTCCCATACATTCCAACTGCAACTGTAAGTTTGTAAGCATAATATCATCATAAGATTTACCATGTTGTTTTAAGACCATAGACTTCTTATAAGTTTTCCTGTAATCTATAAGTATAGAACTATTTTCTGTATTTTTTTCAAAATTTTAGGGTCAGTAGTTCTGGAGGTTATGGGGGAAAAATCAATTTTTGTATATTTTTTTAAATATCTTTAAAACAATTTATTGTAAAATTATTAAAAAAAATAATACTCGAGAATCTCACAGTAAACCCTTTCATTTGATATGTCACACGGTACAGTTTGCAAAACTTTTTTTATTTACTTATTTGCTCCCTAAAATTGACCTCCATATTCAAAACTCATTTATTTACGTCCGTGTTTGAGTCACAGAAATTCATAAGTGTACTTTCCAACTTAATCTGTCCATTCGATTTTGAGCAAATTGGCCGTGACTGACGGACAGACAGGCACACGAGTTCTATAAGGGTTCCGTTTTTTTCCTTTTGAGGTACGGAACCCTAAAAAATATTTTTTTAACTTAATTTTATTTTCATTATATTTCTTGTTATAGCCGCAATAGAAATACACTGTTTGTGAAAATTTCATCTGTCTACCTATTACGGTTCATGAGATACAACCCGCGGACAGACAGAGGGACGGACAGCGGAGGCTTAGTAACAGGGTTCCGTTAGGCACCAAGGTGACCAGGGTACCGACCCTTTTTTCTTCGAAAACAGCTTTCTTTGAGTTTTAATCTCGTCGGGAATTCCCGAAACAAACACGCGAGGACCACCAGAATCTAGTAAGACATCACTTGCCAAATCTCAATTGTCTAAGGTACATATCGGTATTCTCAGTTTAATTACGACCGCTCTAAGGATACCTAGATTTAGTACAATGAGTTAATTTAGTAGTTCAATGAGTTAGTTTAATAATTTAGTTCGAATAGATCAATCTAATACCAACGACAGTTGGAGCATTCACCGGAAAGTTTAGCGTGTATACGGTCCATTCCAGCCATGATTAATGATGATCACTCACTCATCCCTGTTCAGTAACTACTATCCAGTCTGGCTGGTCTGATTGGGAGTTTAGGCCGTTGATGTTAGGCACTGATATTAATTACTGTTTCTGAATATGGATGGTGATGTTAGCTTGAAACTAAGGGCATTCAATAATTCTTTTTAGTGATAGTATATATATATATATGTATTTTTAATTTATCGTCATTTAGGTAGTTCTTGGAAAAAGGAGTATGTTTTGCTTAACATTTTTGGCTATGCGCTCGTGTACACGATGCCGCCACCGCACCGTTAGGTATATATTCAATATCGCACGCATTTTTTGTGTTGATAAATACTGCTCATACCGTATAACAAGCGATGTGCCCCTTGTGCGGCGCTCCAGTCGTGACTGCTAGCGTCGCGAGACAGACGCACAGACGACAAAGCGGTGTGCCTGCGCCGCGCCGCTTGAGTGCAATTCACGACATGTGGCCTTCGTACATTTTATATGAAAACGTTTAAAAGCGGCATCATTCCTACGCCACGCGTTCACCTTACGCTGCTTCTGTGTAATTCACGCCTATACGAGACTATTACTAACAACCGGTGAAATCAAGCGCAGGCGGCGTGGTGGCGGCGCAGTGGCGGTGCGGAGGCGGCACGGACGCGTTTCTTATACACAGCTCAGAGGTGCGGCGGCAGCACGGACGCGTCTCTTATACACAGCTCAGAGGTGCGGCGGCGGCACGGACGCGTCCTTATACACAGCTCAGAGGTGCGGCGGCGGCACGGACGCGTCTCTTATACACAGCTCAGAGGTGCGGCGGCGGCACGGACGCGTCTCTTATACACAGCTCAGAGGTGCGGCGGCGGCACGGACGCGTCTCTTATACACAGCTCAGAGGTGCGGCGGCGGCACGGACGCGTCTCTTATACACAGCTCAGAGGTGCGGCGGCGGCACGGACGCGTCTCTTATACACAGCTCAGAGGTGCGGCGGCAGCACGGACGCGTCTCTTATACACAGCTCAGAGGTGCGGCGGCGGCACGGACGCGTCTCTTATACACAGCTCAGAGGTGCGGCGGCGGCACGGACGCGTCTCTTATACACAGTTCAGAGGTGCGGCGGCGGCACGGACGCGTCTCTTATACACAGCTCAGAAGTGCGGCGGTGGCACGGACGCGTCTCTTATACACAGCTCAGAGGTGCGGCGGCGGCACGGACGCGTCTCTTATACACAGCTCAGAGGTGCGGCGGCGGCACGGACGCGTCTCTTATACACAGCTCAGAGGTGCGGCGGCGGCACGGACGCGTCTCTTATACACAGCTCAGAGGTGCGGCGGCGGCACGGACGCGTCTCTTATACACAGCTCAGAGGTGCGGCGGCGGCACGGACGCGTCTCTTATACACAGCTCAGAGGTGCGGCGGCGGCATGGACGCGTCTCTTATACACAGCTCAGGGGTGCGGCGGCGGCACGGACGCGTCTCTTATACACAGCTCAGAGGTGCGGCGGCGGCACGGACGCGTCTCTTATACACAGCTCAGGGGTGCGGCGGCGGCACGGACGCGTCTCTTATACACAGCTCAGAGGTGCGGCGGCGGCACGGACGCGTCTCTTATACACAGCTCAGGGGTGCGGCGGCGGCACGGACGCGTCTCTTATACACAGCTCAGAGGTGCGGCGGCGGCACGGACGCGTCTCTTATACACAGCTCAGAGGTGCGGCGGCGGCACGGACGCGTCTCTTATACACAGCTCAGAGGTGCGGCGGCGGCACGGACGCGTCTCTTATACACAGCTCAGAGGTGCGGCGGCGGCACGGACGCGTCTCGTATACACAGCTCAGAGGTGCGGCGGCGGCACGGACGCGTCTCGTATACACAGCTCAGAGGTGTGGGGGCAGCGCGGTGGCGGTGCGGTGGCAGTGCGGTGGCGGTGCGGTGGCGGTGCGGTGGCGGTGCGGTGGTGGTGCGGTGGAGGTGCCATCTACACGAGCCCGAAGGCGCGTCATCCACGCGAGCTATAGTCGAGGCGGCCACGGCGCGGGCGTGCGGCCGGCCCGTACGCCCATGGGAGGAAGGTGTGAATTTTATTATACATAGTAGTTCTTTATTTAGGTATGAAGTTAACTTTCTTTATAAATAGGTAGGTACTGTAGAGGTTTTATTCAAGCCATGTGTACCTAATTTACATCAGGCTGGCAGTATCTTTGACATTCGAACGATCACTTTTATAGAAGGCGTTTCGAGTTTGTTCTAGGGAGACGCCAGCGAGACGGACCTCCCTCGGCCAATATAGGCGCGTTGGTCTTAAAATAGAAATAAGATTTAAAAAAAACCGGTCAAGTGCGTGTCGGACCGCGCACAATGAAGGGTTTCGTAGATGAGTTTATCCCAAGAACAAACTTAACATTGTAGTTGAAAAACATGTTCTCCCATACATTCCAACTGCAAATGTAAGTTTGTACGCACAATATTGAAAGATTTACCATGTTATTTTGAGACCATAGTCTTCTTGTAGGTTTTTTTCTGTAATACAGGGTGTTTGGTGCATCGTGTGCCAAATTGAAATGGTCGACTGGGGGGGTCACCTTCTATCCTTTCAGACCCCTAAACACTTCTCATGCCTTGTGGCTTTTTTTTCATCGACTTTTTATTTTTTTATAAAAAAAAATACCCAAATTTTGCATTCAATTTCAAAATAAAAAAAAAGTGTAAGTCGTAGACTCTTTTAATTTTATTTAGACGTGTATTGTATTACAGTACTTTTAAATTCAAAATTAGTGACATTAGCCATCCAGTTTTTTTTTAATTTACTCGCAAAGTTTCGGACTTCAATTAAAGCTGTCCATGTTACAGCTATTTACATGGCTATAAAAAAAAAACCAAAAGCGACCGGGATCTTCCAACTCCCTCAAAAACTCTCTAGTTTATCCTCTTGCTAGTGATGTGCCACATGCCATAAAAATCTTTTTACAACTTTGTGGATTCGCTAGAATTGTGAATCGAGTCACAAAATACTAAATTTGAAATTATGATTTAAAAAAATATTTTTACTTAAATTATACCTCAAGAACTCATCTGTTATCTAATCTGTTATCTCACTCTTGTAAGGTAAAATCTGTCTCGTATCTCTCTTTTTTGGGGGGGACGGTTACTAGAAATAAAAAATAATTGCATTTTTAACATTTATTTAATCATTTTTTACATATTCTGCTCAAATTGTTGGCCGCTATTGCGAATGCAGGCCCGACATCTATTTCGTATTTCCACAGTTGTTGTACGAAGTCGTATTTCCTCCTTAATTTGATTAAACGCCGTTTCAATGCGTTGAAGTAGTACCTCCCTAGTCGGAACCTCCGTGGCGTATACCAGCTCTTTGGCACGTCCCCAGACATAAAAATCTAGCGGAGTTAGGTCTGGGGAACGTGCCGGCCATGCAATAGGGCCATCGCGACCAATCCACGCATTGGGGAACACATCGTCAAGATATTCCCTCACAGTCAAACGCCAATGCGCGGGACAGCCGTCATGCTGGAATACTTTGGGAACATTTTCATTAAATACGGGCACCTCGGACACTAGTTCGGGCAGGTCATTTTGAAGGAACTCCAAATAGTTATCGCCAATGAGGTTATCGGGCAGGTAATGCGGTCCAACTACCTGATTCCCAATCACTCCTGCCCAAACGTTTACACTAAACCTCCTTTGAAAAGATTTCTGCCTTTTAACATGTGGGTTTTCCGTTTTGTTTGTCCAGTGATGCAGATTGTGAAGATTGAGGATCCCTTCTTTGGTAAATTTGGATTCATCCGTCCACAATATTCTTTTTAAGAAATTAGGATCATCCACATCCGTGTGTAACATAAACCGACAGAATGCCACTCGTCTGTCAAAGTCGCCACCCTCAAGACCTACAAACAAAGAACTCTTTTAAATTCCTGTTGAGCAGTAAATAATTGCACAATGAGATTTTTAATGACCGGCGGCGTCGGACCGTTTGTATGGGCTGGTTCACTACCTGGAAGTAGTGACGTCATACCCATTACCTGCTAAACAAAGGCATCGTCAAACAAAGTGTGTACGGGTTTAAAGTTAGTTCAAAATTACGTACCTTGCACCGGAGTGTAGTGGAATGGATGTTTTTCGTTTTGCTGAAGAACTTTCCACACTTTCCATATTGAAATATCAAGATGTGCTGCCACATTTCTGATGCTTCTTGTAGGGTCTTCCTCAAAAAGTGCCAGTATTCTCTCGTCCACTTCAACATTATGTCGCACAATATACATAAACTCATCTCAACTGTCGCTAGAAGTGGACGTGTCGCACCTTGTCCTTTTGAAGCTTAAGCAATAATAGTGCTTAATCCCTAGTCAATAATAGTTATTATTGTGTGAAGCCTGTACCGAATATATTGAATAATTCCATAAACATAAGTGAATAGTGGTGTTTAGTGCTTGACTGCAGCGTGCGGGGTGCCCGCGCACCTCACCGCTACGATAAGAGATAGTTGCCATAATTGCTGTCTCGGTCTACTCGTAACATACCAGCGCGTGTGATTGAGTTTCGCTCGAGTGCACTTGTACCGAATAATCGTCAACATGTTATCCTGCATGGTTTGTAACTCGGATATTGCAAACGATGATAACTTTGTAAAATGTGTTCGTTGCAATAAAAGCTACCATAAGCTTTGTATCGACTTCCCGCATGTAGACGCACAGGATCCAGAACATCCGATTAACTGGGTATGCCCGCAATGTCTGAGTAAACAGTCAAAGAGTGATAATTCTAGCATACCGTTGCGTCCATCTACGCCTACATCCATGGCAGAAATGACCTTCAATGACACCCGTCGTAAGATTATCCATACTAGGCCAGAGACCCTGCAACGGTGTCAATCTACGGAATCCTTACGCTCAGAGATAAGAGATATAATACGTGAAGAAATGCGTAACGCATTGCATGACACCATAGGCGAGTTTAAAGTTTCAATATCTGCTAACCTGAAGGAAATCAATGATCAAGTAACAGCTTTTAAGGATTCTATGAATTTCCTAAGTGATGAATTTGACAAATTAAAGCATGATAACATTATTTGTCGAAATGAAATTAACCAAATGAGGAAGGAGAATGAGTTGTTACACTATGAATTGTCCGAGATTAAGGGCAAATTCATTCAACTTGATCAACTGTCACGGGCCTCTAACATTGAAATACAGTGTGTCCCGGAACATAAATCGGAAAATGTAGTAAATATTGTTAAACAAATTGGCCGAACGGTGAGCGTGTCGATTAAAGACGATGATATACATTACTGTGCAAGAATTGCGAAATTGAATCCAGATAGTACCCGTGCACGGTCCATACTAACCAAATTTAATTCGCCCCGTACCCGTGATACATTTCTATCTGCTGTCCTGACGTACAATAAAAAGAATGTTCAAGATAAGTTAAACACACATGACTTGGGTATCGGCACGAGTCAAAAACTTCCTGTGTTTGTCGTCGAGAACCTATCACCGGATAATAAAAATTTGCATGCTGCAGCTCGAAAGCGTGCAAAGGAGCTAAAATATAAATATGTGTGGGTACGTGGAGGGCGCATCTACGTAAAAAAGGCTGAAACTACTGGTACAATATTCATCCGTAACATTGATATGTTACAAAAACTCACCTAAGCTTATTTTCCAGCTTATTTTGTTTAACGTGGGTTTTTGATGTTTATAATGTTACATTCATGTGGTGTTATAGTTTTTTCAATAACTACGTCATAATGTGTCAGATATTTTCATCAGTAGATGCGTGCCTAGTAGATGTTTACACCCATAGTGGCGCGAAGTTGTTTGTAATCATAAACACTGTTTTTTATCGATTTCATTTTTTCATTATTTCCTCTAGTTATACGAGTACATCTCATTTGCTTGCAATAATGAGTTATGGCACAATGGTCGTGGGTATATGCTTGACATTTAACATAGTTTTTACCACTTACCCACAATTCGCGTGCAAACGGCAAAATTGTTACCTTTTGAATCGGTCGATACGGTTTGTTTACTATTGCTTAGATGTCGTACATGGTTTTATTATACTGATTGTTGCTATTATTTTCTCACAGGCTCAGATCACATTACATTTATGCTATTGCCCCTCTAACCAATACCTTCTCAACCGTCAGGCTACCCACCTGTGTTATCTTATTCTTAACGTTCTTTCGACATAATATAATCAAATGTTCTTTGCTATAATTAATGATGGCTAACACACAGTTAAGTTTTTACTACCAGAATGCTCGAGGGATGAGAACTAAGGTATTGGATTTGTATAACGGTATTTTACGCAGTAGGTATGACATTTTAATATTTACGGAAACATGGTTGCAGGATGACATTTTTGACACTGAACTATGTGATAACAGATATCAGATATTTCGGCAAGACCGTGATCTTAGTTCTACTGGTAAAAAAACTGGTGGTGGTGTTATGATTTGCGTCAATCGTAAATTTGACACTAGACGATGTCAGGATGTTCAGTGTGCTGGTATAGAGATGTTGCATGTTATACTCTCATCTCGAAGCGTTGGTACTCGGGAAGATTTGCATATTATTCTTGTCTATATACCCCCCGATGTATCTAGTATCCCGTTACGTCTGATTAACATTGAACAAGCTATAACGGACACAATGGCTGTGAATAGTCATCATAATTTTGTTCTTATTGGTGATTTCAACTTGCCCTGTTTAGCATGGAATGATGAAGGCTATTCTGTATTAAATAACTGTTCGCTGCAAATACGTACAGCTGCTGCTTCCTTTGCAAATGAAATTAGCGTTCTCGGTTTATCTCAATACAATCTTAACGCAAATACTAATAACAGGATTTTAGATCTATGTTTTTCAACATTATCCTCCTATTGAATCCTGAAGATAGCACAGTATTGAATCCTGAAGATAGCACAGTATTCTTGGGCTTAACTTTGGATGCTAAGCTTCAGTGGGGCCCACATATAGATAAATTGTCAAAAAAGCTAAGCTCCGCAGCATACGCTGTTAGGAAAATTCGTAATTTAACCAACATAGAGACAGCCCGTTTAGTGTACTTTAGCTATTTTCATAGTATAATGTCGTACGGTATTCTGTTGTGGGGAAATGCAGCCGACATTCAGACTATCTTTGTTTTGCAGAAAAGAGCTGTTCGATGCATTTATAAATTAAGTCCGAGACAATCTCTCAGAGAGAAATTTAAGGAGATTAATATACTGACTTTGCCTTCTCAGTACATTTTTGAAAATCTTTTATATGCCCATAAAAACATTAAATTGTTTAAAAAATACAGTGATATCCACAATATAAATACTAGGAACAAACACAAATTTGTTGTACCTCCAACAAGGCTCAAGAAAATAGGTGGGTCATTCAGGTGTCAATGTATACGCTTTTATAATAAACTTCCAAGCCACGTTCAAGATCTGAGTCTTAATAAATTCAAATCATTCATTAAACGCAAGTTGTGTCAGAAAGCTTTTTATACCGTTAAAGATTATATTGAGGACAAAAAGGCTTGGGATTGAACTGCTCCAATTTTATTTTATATTATTTTTATTTTTGCATACTGAATGTTGACATTAATATTTACTTTGTAAGTATTATATTATTTTACTTTATTGTGAATGTGAAGACTATGTAGGTCATTGCTTTTTTTTTTTTGTTTGTTTTATTTTTTCTTTCAGTTATTTTTAATCATTGTCTGGCAGTTTGAGTAATCTATGCGGCCTACCCCAATGTCCTTTCTTTGGTATTGTTCGTCGAATCGTTGAGCTCCTTAAGTTCTGAGTTGAGCTGCGCGATTACTGACAAATGCGTGCACTGACTGGACAGGTCCTCTCAATCTGTGTGGTTCTTCCCTCAAAAGACCATTTCAGACACCAATCTACATGGTCTTCACATGAAGTGACCAAGATTATGTCTGGACTTTATAAGAGACTGTGACCTCTGAGTTTGTTTCGGCCTTTCTTCTCAGAGTAGTCAGATAGGAAACGCCGACCTCATCTAGTTTAAAAAAAAATATTGACTTGTAAAAGTGTTTGTACAAACCTACTTACAGAAATAAAAATCATTTATCATTTATCATTTATCATTTATTACCCCTCCTTGTTAGCAGAAGCGATGATCCATTGTTCCATGAAGACTCTCATCATCCTGCACTTGTCATAAAGCCTACTGAATTATTTTTAACACCCCTTGAGGAACTGCACATACCACGTCGTAATTATTATAAGGGTGATTATAAGGAACTGAATAAATACTTTAACAAGATAAATTGGGATGATAAATTGTCAGTTGAATCTGTTGACGTTGCTGTTGACTCGTTTTATACAGAAGTTAAACTTGGCGTGGAGCGTTTCATTCCCTTAGTTAATAAACCGAAAAATCATAAATACCCTGTTTGGTACAGTCATGCGCTCATAAAAATCATACGTGAGAAAATGAAAGTACACAAAAGATGGAAAAAATATGGTAATCCCAGGGACTACTACGAATTTGCATTGTTACGTTCTAGACAACACGATGTTGAAGCATCCTCTTTTCAAAGCTATATAACTCAGACAGAGAAAGCGATAACTCATTCTCCGAAGACTTTCTGGACCTATGTTAAAAGTAAAAGAGGCAGTAGTCAATATCCAAAAACAATGACCTTAAATGATGAGACATTTGAGACAGGTCAAGAAATTTGTACAGCATTTAATAAATACTTTCACAGTGTTTTCATCAGCCCGTCCACGCACTCTGCTTTAGCTACGAATACTCCTAATGAACTCACGGGCTCAGTTAATGTCCTGTCTAACCTCTCTATCACCAAAGACACCGTACTTAAAGCCTTGCGCGCGTTAGATACAACAAAAGGACCCGGTAACGATGGATTACCTCCTATCTTCCTGCACAATTGTGCTGATAGTTTAGCACATCCTATATCTTTGATATTTCAAAAGTCTTTAGCCAAGTGCGTCTGTCCCTCCTTGTGGAAAGCAGCTCATATAGTGCCAGTGTATAAGAAGGGGCCCAAGACGGATATAAAAAACTATCGGCCAATATCTATTCTTAACACACTTGGCAAAGTTTTGGAAAAAATCATCTATAATAACATATATCCAATCATCTCAAACGGCATAGGCCAGAGCCAACACGGTTTCGTCAGGAGACGTTCCACAGCATCTAACTTGGCCACGTTTTGTGACTATGTCTTGCATAATATGGAAGCCGGTGGGCAGGTAGACGTGGTCTACACGGATTTCGAAAAGGCTTTCGATCGTGTGGATCACGTGATCTTGCTGGAAAAGTTGCAAAAGCTTGGGATTCATGGAGATTTACTGAGATGGGTTAAGTCATACTTATCGAACCGATCGCAAGCTGTGGTTATGGGAGGTTTTAAATCTGATTTCGTTAACATCCCCTCCGGTGTTCCCCAGGGATCCTTATTGGGTCCTTTTTTTTACTGCGCGTACCTGTGCGATATTCAGTCTTGTTTCAAATCTGCAAAACATCTCATGTACGCCGATGACATGAAAATATACATGTGTGTAAAATCCAGATTTGATTGTGAGCGGATACAGCGTGATCTTGATGCTTTATTCGAGTATTATCAGCAAAATAATATTACCGTCAATGTCTCGAAATGTCAGTGCATTACCTTCAGCCGTTCTAAATACCCAACGAAGTATCCTTATGGATTTAACAATAATGCAATCGAAAGGGTTGATGTGGTCACGGATCTTGGTATAAGGTTGGATTCCAAATTGCTCTTTGACCAACATATTGATGTTATCACCAATAGAGCCTCTCGTAGTCTTGGTTTTGTAATGCGTACTTGTAAGCCTTTTAGTGATTGTCATACTCTAAAGATTATATACTTTGCATACGTGCGTAGTATTTTGGAATACTGTAGCCCTATCTGGTCACCCCAATACGAGGTATACATAAAAAGAATCGAAAGTTTACAGAAAAAGTTTGTAAAATTCCTAAACTATAAATCCCGGAAACGTCATGATTCCTATACCCGAGACTGCAAACACTATGATATGCTTCCCCTTGTAGATAGGCGTAAGATGTTGGATATGCTTTTTCTCTTTGATATCTTGCGAGGTCGCTTGGACAGCAGTGATTTATTATCATGTATAGATTTCTGTACCCCGAAAACACGTACCAGACACACAAAATTACTCAGTATCCCCGGCTGCCGTACAAAATACGGGAGAAATGCTGTTCTGACCCGACTGCCTCGCATCTATTCTGAAGGTTTTGAAAGTGTCGATATATTTCATTTATCCAAACAATCATACCGGAAACAGGTCAAGCAGATATTGTTTAGTGAACTAATTGTGCCATAACTCTTTCTAACTCTTTCTTATTCTCATATTTTTAATAAAGGTACATATCTCATATATTTCAACATAACACGTTTCTATTAGAGTGGAAATATATTCACAATGTCAAACAATGTTAAGCAAATTATTTAATTTTATATTTTTCCTTTTGTTAATTAATATAGTCATAGTACTTAGGTTCATTTTGTAACTTTATCTTCAATTTTAATGTGAGTAATGTGTCAACAACTTAACTTAACTTGTTAACTAACAACTATACTTGTTTAAGTTTTTTCTTTTGTTTTCCCTCACTACTTTCTAGTTAACCTAGTTTTTTCAATGCCGTGAAACTCTGTTATTGGCTTAAGTGATAATTGTCATCATTTCGCTATCACTGAACAGTGTAAACAAACTCACGATGCTGTAACTTTGACGCAACTGTATTGAATTGTTCAATGATAGTGGGGTGAACATTCATAACTCATGTAAATTAAATATAAGCTGTTGAGTTTCCTAATAAATAATAATAAATAATAATAAATATGGCCCCTTGGTTCATGAAAAGTGACACTGCCAGTCTCGCGTATGCGTCGGTATGTGTCTTGGAAGACTCTGCGGCCAGGTAGTCGTCTACCAGGAAAACGTTCCTGGTAAATTCGTTGCGCTGCACGAGCGACACCATTGGCGGCTCCATAAGCCATCATGATGTCAGCATATTCCTCGTTAGAGAACGTCGCCATTGCAACAACAAAAAAAATTCAACAAAGTTTAACAATAACACCAAAAGTTAAAACGTAACAAAAACCAACAAAACTCAACAAAACAAAGTAACAAAATGAAAAAATCGCGGAGTACGGTGAACTAACACACACGTCAGGTAGCAGAGGCAGTGATGTCTCGACTGACTGACGAATGACGGATTGACGGCGTCGCCGCGTCGGTGGCAGTTCGTCGTTTGTTCAAACTAGTTTAGGTACGCTATGCAAGAAAGATAGAGATAGAAGATAGATTTTACTTCGCGAGAGTGAGAAAACAAATTTTACCTGTTACTTAAGTAACAATTACGCAAAAAGACTTTTTTCTTTTGAATTTGGAATTTAATATTTTGTGACTCGATTCACAATTATTCTAGCTAATTTACAAAGTTGTAAAAAGATTTTTATGACATGTGGCACATCACTAGCAAGAAGATAGACTAGAGAATTTTTGAGAGAGTTGGAAGATCCCGGTCGCTTTTGGTTTTTTTTTTATAGCCATGTAAATAGCTGTAACATGGACAGCTTTAATTGAAATCCGAAACTTTGCGAGTAAATTAAAAAAAAAACTAGATGGCTAATGTCACTAATTTTTAATTTAAAAGTACTGTAATACAATACACATCTAAATAAAATTAAAATTCAGAGTCTACGACTTACACATTTTTTTTTATTTTGTAATTGAATGCAAAATTTGGGTATTTTTTTTATAAAAAAATAAAAAGTCGATGAAAAAAAAGCCACAGGGCATGAGAAGTGTTTAGGGGTCTGAAAGGATAGAAGGTGACCCCCCCAGTCGACCATTTCAATTTGGCACACGATGCACCAAACACCCTGTATATCGGTACAGAAGTATTTACTGTATTTTTTTCAAAATTTTAAGCTCGTTAGTTGCGGATATAAAGGGGGGAATGGTCAATTTTCGTATTTTCTTAAATAACTCTATAACAATTTATTTAAAATTATAAAAAATATATATATTTGTGGCCCTCACAGTAAGTTCTTTCATTTGATACATCGCACGGTACAGTTTGCAAAACTTTTTTTTTTTTTTTTCTTATTTGCCCCTCAAAATTGACCCTCATTCCCCCATTAATTTGTGCGTGCACCATATTTCAACTTAATCGATCCATTAGATTCGGAGCAAATTGGCTGTGACAGACGGACAGACACATAAGTGATCCTATAAGGGTTCCGTTTTTTCCTTTTGTGGTACGCAACCCTAAAAGTATATAATATATCGGTGTACAACGCGAGTTCGTTTATTATTTGAGTAGTTTGCGATCCCAAAAGTAAAGGTCGCTCCGAGCCCTTTACAGTACTTATGTGAATAGTTTTTTGAAAGTGTAGGTCAGTAGTTCATTGATTATCGGAAAACGTGACAATAATAAACATTTATTTTACGAAAAACCTGGGTTCAAAATCATTGGGATGCAATTTTTAACCGACTTCCAAAAGGAGGAGGTTCTCAATTCGTCTGTATGTTTTTTTTTTTTTTTGTATGTTTGTTACGCGATTACTCAAAGACAGGTGGACCGATTTAGAAAATTCTTTTTTTGTTTGATAGGGTATACTTCCGAGGTGGTCCCATATAAATTTTATTAACTTTGCTTGGGGAGTTTTTGAGTTAGCTTCAATAATGCGTATATTTCCCACTTATTTTATGTGGATGGTGTTTTAATAACTTCCTATCACTGTTATTTACATGGCTATATCTACAATTATTGTGTTCAATTATGTATTCGAATTAGTGTGGGGTAGGTTCCACAACTAAAAAGTGAAAAATAAAAACTTTTTAGCGAAAAATAAAACCGACTTCCAAAACAAAACACTACAAAGTGAAAAATAACTTTAATTTCGGAAGTCGGTGGCAAAAAACGAAAATACAAAACCCAAGACACCGACTACCGAAATTAAAGTTATTTTTCACTTTGTAGTGTTTTGTTTTGGAAGTCGGTTTTATTTTTTGCTAAAAAGTTTTTATTTTTCACTTTTTAGTTGTGGAACCTACCCCACACTAATTCGAATACATAATTGAACACAATAATTGTAGATATAGCCATGTAAATAACAGTGATAGGAAGTTATTAAAACACCATCCACATAAAATAAGTGGGAAATATACGCATTATTGAAGCTAACTCAAAAACTCCCCAAGCAAAGTTAATAAAATTTATATGGGACCACCTCGGAAGTATACCCTATCAAACAAAAAAAGAATTTTCTAAATCGGTCCATCTGTCTTTGAGTAATCGCGTAACAAACATACAAAAAAAAAAAAAACATACAGACGAATTGAGAACCTCCTCCTTTTGGAAGTCGGTTAAAAATTGCATCCCAATGATTTTGAACCCAGGTTTTTCGTAAAATAAATGTTTATTATTGTCACGTTCTCCGATAATCAATGAACTACTGACCTACACTTTCAAAAAACTATTCACATAAGTACTGTAAAGGGCTCGGAGCGACCTTTACTTTTGGGATCGCAAACTACTCAAATAATAAACGAACTCGCGTTGTACACCGATATATTATATACTTTTAGGGTTGCGTACCACAAAAGGAAAAAACGGAACCCTTATAGGATCACTTATGTGTCTGTCCGTCTGTCACAGCCAATTTGCTCCGAATCTAATGGATCGATTAAGTTGAAATATGGTGCACGCACAAATTAATGGGGGAATGAGGGTCAATTTTGAGGGGCAAATAAGAAAAAAAAAAAAAGTTTTGCAAACTGTACCGTGCGATGTATCAAATGAAAGAACTTACTGTGAGGGCCACAAATATATATATATTTTATAATTTTAAATAAATTGTTATAGAGTTATTTAAGAAAATACGAAAATTGACCATTCCCCCCTTTATATCCGCAACTAACGAGCTTAAAATTTTGAAAAAAATACAGTTAATACTTCTGTACCGATATATTACAGAAAAAAACCTACAAGAAGACTATGGTCTCAAAATAACATGGTAAATCTTTCAATATTGTGCGTACAAACTTACATTTGCAGTTGGAATGTATGGGAGAACATGTTTTTCAACTACAATGTTAAGTTTGTTCTTGGGATAAACTCATCCCCACTACGAAACCCTTCATTGTGCGCGGTCCGACACGCACTTGACCGGTTTTTTAAAAATCTTATTTCTATTTTAAGACCAACGCGCCTATATTGGCCGAGGGAGGTCCGTCTCGCTGACGTCTCCCTAGAACAAACTCGAAACGCCTTCTATAAAAGTGATCGTTCGAATGCCAAAGATACTGCCAGCCTGATGTAAATTAGGTACACATGGCTTGAATAAAACCTCTACAGTACCTACCTATTTATAAAGAAAGTTAACTTCATACCTAAATGAAGAACTACTATGTATAATAAAATTCACACCTTCCTCCCATGGGCGTACCGGCCGGCCGCACGCCCGCGCCGTGACGCCGCCGCCTCGACTACAGCACGTGTGGGTGACGCGCCTTCGGGCTCGTGTAGATGGCACCTCCACCGCACCGCCACCGCACCGCCACCGCACCGCCACCGCACCGCCACTGCACCGCCAGCGCATCGCCACCGCACCGCCACCGCACCGCCACCGCACCGCCACCGCACCGCCACCGCACCGCCACCGCACCGCCACCGCACCGCCACCGCAACGCCACCGCACCGCCACCGCACCGCCACCGCACCGCCACCGCACCGCCACCGCACCACCACCGCATCGCCACCGCACCGCCACCGCACCGCCTCCGCACCGCCACCGCACCGCCACCGCACCGCCACCGCACCGCCACCGCACCGCCACCGCACCGCCACCGCACCGCCACCGCACCGCCACCGCAACGCCACCGCACCGCCACCGCACCGCCACCGCACCGCCACCGCACCGCCACCGCACCGCCACCGCACCGCCACCGCACCGCCACCGCACCGCCACCGCACCGCCACCGCACCGCCACCGCGCTGCCCCCACACCTCTGAGCTGTGTATACGAGACGCGTCCGTGCCGCCACCGCAGCTCTGAGCTGTGTATAAGAGACGCGTCCGTGCCGCCGCTGCACCTCTGAGCTGTGTATGAGACGCGTCCGTGCCGCCGCCGCACCTCTGAGCTGTGTATAAGAGACGCGTCCGTGCCGCCGCCGCACCTCTGAGCTGTGTATGAGACGCGTCCGTGCCGCCGCCGCACCTCTGAGCTGTGTATAAGAGACGCGTCCGTGCCGCCGCCGCACCTCTGAGCTTTGTATAAGAAACGCGTCCGTGCCGCCGCCGCACCTCTGAGCTTTGTATAAGAAACGCGTCCGTGCCGCCGCCGCACCTCTGAGCTTTGTATAAGAAACGCGTCCGTGCCGCCGCCGCACCTCTGAGCTTTGTATAAGAAACGCGTCCGTGCCGCCGCCGCACCTCTGAGCTTTGTATAAGAAACGCGTCCGTGCCGCCGCCGCACCTCTGAGCTGTGTATAAGAAACGCGTCCGTGCCGCCGCCGCACCTCTGAGCTGTGTATAAGAAACGCGTCCGTGCCGCCGCCGCACCTCTGAGCTTTGTATAAGAAACGCGTCCGTGCCGCCGCCGCAAAAAGTTTTTTAAAATGGCTACTTGAAACAAAATTTATAAAACCAAGTTCTTGTAAAGCAGAAATAATCGTATCACCAATTGGTGTATCTATAGTACACCCACATTTCGCTAGTTATGTTTAAATTCCATGTAATAGAGGGCGAGCCTATTGCCATCAACCAGGCACAAATCCAGACTCCTGGCTTCTACTGAGAAATTCCAGATGGAAAACCCAATAACACTTTGACTGACCCAGGAATCGAACCAGGATCTTATACTTAGCAGTAGCGCTTGAGACCACTAGACCAACGAGCAGTCATACTATTTTATTTCTAGCCCAAACTAACACAATTATGTTACCTAGGTACTAGATACAAAGTAAATTGTTGGTTGTCAGAATTGATCATCATCTGCCTAGCCTTTTCTCAACTATGTTGGGGTCGGCTTCCAGTCTAACCGGATGCAGCTGAATACCAGTATTTTACATGGAGCGACTGCCTATCTGACCTCCACAATCCAGTTACTGGGTAATACGATACCCCTTGGTAAGACTGGTTGTCAGACTTTCGGGCTTCTGACGACCCGTAACGACTGTCAAAGATCCTCCAATGACAGCCGGGACCAACGGCTTAACGTGCTTTCTGAGGCACGGAGGAGTCTCGGTATGAAAAGATGGTCACCCATCCACAGACCAACCCCGGCAAGCGTAGCTTAACCTGATGGATCGACCCGTACGGCTGTTATTAAATAGCCACGACCTAGCTAGGTACTTGAATGTCTTGAAAAAAGAAAAAAATTATCGCTTACTTTTATTTCAACGTACAGGCAAAATAGATTCAGTTTTTTTTTTTTTTACATTGGAAAAGGTAAAAGGAATCGCGACATTAGAGGCCACTTTATGGTAATTTTAGAAACAATGACCTACAAAAAATATTTATGGAGTATATTTTGTGCTTTCGGAAGATGGTTTAATTTCAGTATGCACTGTGCCTTGTAAAACACATTACATATTATGATGCCTGAATATCATCATCATTCTTCTGCCTTTATCCCAATTTATTTGGGGTCGGCGCAACATATCCCTTTTTAGGATCCCGTAGTCAACAAGGAAACCTTATAGTTTTGCAATGTCCGTCTTTTCGTCCGTCCGCAGCGTAGCTCAGAGACTCTTAGTACTAGAAAGCTATAATTTGGCATGGATATACATACTAATCACGCCGACATAGTGGTAAAATAAAATCATGTTTTTTTTTTAGGGTACCTACTGTACACGTAAAGAGAGGATGTTTTTTCTCGTCTATCCAAAGGTGTGGGGTATCGTTAGATAAGCCCTTAAAAAATGTTACGGGTCTGTGAAAACCATTTTTCGCCCCCCCCTCCCCCCCAATCTAAATGTAGCTTTTGTGAAAAAATTCACGGCAGTAGTATATACAAACGAAATTAAAAGGAAAACTATCACAGATAAGTAGGCTTTACAAGTTTACCAGTAATAGTCGGCCAACTTATAAATAAAATGTAGGAGGTATTTGGAAAAGTAAAAATTTTGAACAAATTCCATTGAAAAATTACTTATTCAACTACAATGTTAAGCCAACTACGGAAAGTTTTTTTTTTCATTACTTTTGTAACATCTTTCCTCTCGCTTTCCTGCAATCTGTGGGAGTGATTTCGTAAAAAGGGACGGAAGTGTGTAACAGGAAGCTGGGGAAGGGCACGCTATTTGATTTTACCAATGAGCGGGCCGGTGCTAGGGTTGGCTGTCAGATGGTACAGCCAAACAGATGTCAGATGTTACGCATCATATGCGACTACCGTAAAAAATTAAATTAATTAATTGGCTCGCTCGTTTTATGATAATTTATTATTTATTTCTTTATTAGATATGTCTGAAGATAACACATAAAATAGAAACAAGAATGTGTGTATAGAAGAATGCATCACCCTCATGTTCTATCCCAATGTATTCGGGGTAGGCTCAGCATTTCTTCTTCCATACTAGGTCGAAAAATATGTGAAGGTGAGACAATTAACTATTCATGTTTACTATTATTAGCTGTCGCTTGCCAGTTTGATTGAATAAGGCTCCCGCAGACAGGTGTAACGCGACAACGCGACTCGCTCGGCTCTAGTAGAACAATTCCTATGAAAACTGAATGGAAAGTATTCTACCAGAATCGCGTCGCACCATTGCGTCGCTCCTGTCTGCGGGAGCCTGTAAACAGGACTATTGCTGTTTAACATTTGAGAAAATATTAGCAAATAGCTTTTGCCCGCGTGCAGGTTGGAAATTTCCCCACGGCAACCTACAACCGGGATAAAAAGTATCCTATGTGTTAATCCATGTTATAAGCTACATATTATATATGTGCCAAACATTCAAATCTTATTAGAAGCATAATTATGCAAGCTTAGGACTTTTTGTTAGGTTTACTGCTCAGAAATTGTGCACAACGAGTCATGTCTTTGATAATAATTGAAATACTATGTTGAATTCATGCCATCCTAGTACTTTTTGTAAGGTTACAGAGGTATCCTTTCGACGTGCTATGTTTTTTATAATAGCATTTTTGTCTGACATAACTTTCTTATTTGTGAACTGATTGAAATAAAACTGACACTATATGTTAAGTGAAGCTTACCACAATACATTAGTGAAAACCGCACTCAAATCGGTTTAGCTATTCCTGAGATTAGCACGGCAAATATTTTGGGTACTATTGTGTTAATAAAGACCCCCAATATTAGGTTTTCTCAAATATCTTGCATGTACAGATAGCGATCAATATATATATATATATATAAAGATAATATCAAGGTGACTACAGTAGGGTAGGTGTATGTGCATTTATTATATTTATGTATCTATGGACGTACAATCTCCCACCAAACATTAATACTCCAATAACCCACATACATTTGTCACAATACTAACACAAGGTGATGTTGAGCTCGTTGAGCTATGCGATTGCGTTGAGCTTGGTGAGCTGTGCTCAAATAAATCATTGGACGATTTAATAATACGCATAGCTGTTCCATGCAGGATTAATGTTTCTGTCTTGTCTGTGATATACGTTTTTATTGTCATTGGTTTATTGCTGTTTTAGGCATTTCTGTGTCCTGGGGAAAAGTGGAACGTTCATTTTCTGAAGTAGAAAAAGTACCTAAATTAAAAACCTGACAATGTTTTTTTCATAATTATAACAGTCTAATGCGTGTTTCAGAAATGTGTGGTCAAATGTAAGGGTGTGGTACTGACCATCAATCTGAACAGCTTTCTCCATGAGACCAACAGCAAAATCGCGAAAAAATTCTTAGCAGTCCCGTACATATACACACATATCTAATACACGCTGTATAAAATGGGACTTTAGGATAACGATGGTTACTTTTCTTTATTATTTACTAGCTTTACTAGTCCGCGTAAATGTTGGAAATTATTCCACGGGAAACGTACATTTTTCTGGAATTAAAGTATCCTATGAGTGAATTTCAAAACTATCATTTATTACCTAATTTTGGTAGAACATTTTGTAAAATATTATATTAATAGGTTGGCGAAAAAGTTTCTTCGCATTTTTTAAGAAAATTCAAAACATTTTTTAATATAGTTTATTTACATTTAACTAAAGTATGTAGGTACCATTTTGTTCGATAACTTTTTGCCATCTTGTAGGTAGGGACATGATCCCATTGCTATAGAAATTTTGGGACTTCTGGTCAAAATACCGCGACAAGTGGTTTTGGCAGTCCTCTCGTGATGTTATCCTGACACTGCCTAAAGAATTCTGAAGAGACCGAAACAGGTGGAAATCTGAAGGTGCAAGGTCAGGACTATACGGCGGATGCATTAATACCTCCCAACAAAACTCTCTTAATTTTTGCTGAGTGGCTAAAGATGTGTGAGGTCTAGCGTTATCATGATGAAAAACGACACCCCTTCTGTTGATTAATTCCGGCCGCTTTCTCTCAACTTCTCGCTTTAATCTCATCAGTTGTTCGCAGTAGAGTTCAAAATCGATGGTCCTGCCTGGTGGTAACAGCTCATAATGAATAATGCCCTTCCAATCCCACCACACACACAGCACACAGCATCACCTTGTTGCGAGTTAACCCGGGTTTCGCTACAGTCTGTGAAGCCTGACCGGCCTTTGACCACGACCTTTTTCGCACGTTCTTGTCATACGTGATCCACTTTTCATCACCAGTTATCAGCTTCTTCAAAAATGGTTCGGTTTCATTACGTCGTAATAAAGAATCACAAATGAGTACACGGTTCATTAGGTTTCTTTCAGTGAGCTCGTGAGGTACCCAAATGTCGAGCTTTTTTGTGTACCCAGTTTTTTTCAAATGCGCTAAAACTGTTTTGTGGTCAATTCCCAGTTCTTCAGCTACGTCGTAACTACTGATATGCGGATCTTGCTCCACTTTTTCAAAAATGGCATCCATTTTATCCGTAATAGGGCGACCAGAGCGACGTGCATCTTTGATATCAAAATTTCCGGATTGAAAACGCTTAAACCAAATTTGTGCTACTCTCACAGTCACTACACTAGGTCAATAAACATCGCAAATTTTTTTCTCGGCTTGCGTTGCATTTTTACCTTTTTTGTAGTAAAATTTTAAATTGTATCGAATTTCTTCATTAGATTCACTCATCTTGACGGTACGAAAAACAAATGAAAATCACACATTTTCCTAATTTGAATTTGGAATTATGTTCTTTAAAATTTAAACTTTCAATTATACCAAAACCAGCCAGATACAAATAGTATAGCCAAAGAGATTTTGTTACAAGTTCATACATACTATAATGAGAAAAGACTTTTTCCCCAACCTAATATTTAAAATTTCAAATACAAAATGTTCCACCAAAATTAGGTACTATTAGGTACCTAATTTTGGTGGAACATTTTGTATTTAATCATAGTTTTGAAATTCACTCCTATGTGTTACTCCATCTATCTCTGTGCCATATTTCATCCAGATCCGTTCAGCCGTTCTGACGTGATTGAGTATAACAAACATCTATCCATCCAAACTTTCGCATTTATAATATTATAGTAGGATTACACTGAATGTCAAAGTAGTTTTTCCTCAACATGGTTCGTGGAGTCAACTCTTCCTGGGTTAGAGATTTTGAGAATCCGTGTTGTTTCCGATTTACACACCCGTCTGTGTGTAGTCACGGCATTATAATTTAAATTGTGAAAAAAATAACTGGATTCATAAATGATATCGAAGCTTCTTATTGCAAATTTCACTATAAAACAATTTATCAAAAGAAGTTTTATGTAAGTATGTACATACCTAGTTTTTGTTTAAGTTAGTCTGTACCAATTTTATTAAGCTTTAATATTCTATTGGCTTGCTTACTTAAATAATTAAATATATCTTAGTCTAGTTTGAAAAAGTTCTACAATTACTTTTTTAGGGTTCCGTACCTCAAAAGAAAAACGGAAACCTTATAGGATCACTCTTGTGTCTGTCTGTCTGCCTGTCTGTCTGTCACAGCCAATTTACTCCGAATCTAATGAAACGATTAGGTTGAAATTTGGTACACGTATGAATTTCTGTGACCCAAATATGGACGTGTAACGTAAATAAATGAATTTTGAATATGGGGGCCAATTTTGGGGGGCAAATAAAAAAAATAAAAAGAAAAGTTTTGCAAACTACCGTGTGACATCAAATGAGAGGGGATGAGGAGAGGAGGGAGAGGAGGGTCTCAAATATTTGTTAATAATTTTAAAAATAAATTGTTTTACGTAATTTAAGAAAATAGACGTAAATTGACCATTCCCCCTTTATCTCCGAAACTACTTAGCATAAAATTTTGAAGAAAAAATATACAGATAACAGTTCTATACCTATGTATAGATTACAGGAAAACCTATAAGAAGTCTATGGTCTTAAAATAACATGGTAAATCTCTCAATATTGTGCGTACAAACTTTGCAGTTGGAATGAATGGGAGAACATGTTTTTCAACTACAATGTTAAGTTTTTTCGTGGAATAATTCATCCCAACTACGGAACCCTTCATTGTGCGTGGTCCGACACGCACATGGCCGGTTTTTTTGAACAATAGAAACTAATAGACCAATATTAATTCGATTAATTTTCCCTTTCAACAACTTCTAAACAAATTACCTAACACTGTTGAGTAATTAGAACTTTGTTTCAATGATTTTTTTTATGAAATGGCCTCATTGGTATAGTAGTCGTAAGCGCTACTGCTGATCCTGGGTTCGATTCCCAAGCCGGGCAAAGTGCTATTGGGTTTTTTATCCGGTATTTCTCAGATATTTTATATTTTCCGGTTGATGACAATAGGTTCGCCCCCTATTACATGGAACTCAAACATAACTGACGAATGTAACATTGGATTATCAGATCTAGACTGAAATGATGAAATCCTTTATTTTCATAAAGCGCAGCGTCCTCTAATTTCTTATGACAAAAACAGCGCATAACAAAACCATTTTCTTAGCATGGCAATTTTAATATTTTAAAAAACATTGAAATAATATTATAATTAATTTACAAAAGCTAACCACCACAAATACTATCCACTAACAGAAAATGCGTAGATTCTTATAAAGCCTTTGACGGTTTTACATAAAAAACAAAATAGCCAATAGAGAATACCTATAAAACATTCCCGAATCGAACCTCCACACATCACTATGAAATACGCAGCAACGTTACACATCATACGATAACATGGTTTGACATTTATTTGTCTAGACAATCCCGCAAGATTCAGATTTATTGGTGAACCTCTATATTATATTCTCTTCGATCTGTGGTAATACAGACGAGGTACAGAAGTGAAACTATGTCAAAAGCCCCAAAGTCTGACTACCAGTCTTACCAAGGGGTATCGTGGTGCTCAGTAGCTAGGTTGTGGAGATCGGACAGGCAGTCGCTCTATGTAAAATATTGGTATTCAGCTGCATCCGGTTAGACTGGAAGCCGACCCCAACATAATTGGGAAAAGGCTAGGTAGATTGATTGTCTAATATTATGATAATTTATTAGGTCAGGGGAATTAATTGTTAAGCAAATTGACTTCCAACTTAATTTGTTCGAAAATTTTATTTTTTATTTTTATTTAATATTACATGACAATTACGGCGTGTATAGCATTGATTACAATATCTTGCTGCTTTGGAATTTAATATATTAAATGATAGTAAAACTAAAATAAACTAAAACAGACTAACGTAAATAAGTCGGGTAACAAACACAAAATTGAAATTAAAAATAACTGTGCAAGGATAGCGTGATTTTCTTTCTGAATCCCGGTAGCTTGTCGCTGAATGTCGTCGGTGATACTGCAAATAGAGCTATGTCGTCATGAACTAATTTTACAGCAGAGCGATAAAACTGAATATATTTTCATTTGATTTCGAAATTCATTATGGTGTTCTATGTTATGTCGTCAATAAGACCTATTTAACTGTATGCAAATGAATCCTGAATGTTTCTTTAATGTCAAAATAAGTAGACATGTAACATTTTGCAATCAATTTTTTTTTTGACATAGAACGTTTTGCAGTATCACCGACGATATTATATTCTAAATCAGGGGTGTGTTTAATACAGTATTGTTGTAGTCGTGGCTCATTCGTATAACTGGAGACTGTAAACCTAGATTCGTTTTTACTAAAGGTGTATAAAATACCTTTTTTGGGCCATTGCGCATATTCTTGGAGCTGCTACATTACCTACTTTTACTTATTAGGTACTTGCTGCGTACCTCTGCGTGTGTGAAAAGCGACGATAAAATATATCAGAGTATAACGCGAGTTTCTTTATCATTTAATTAGCCTAGATCCAGAGATAAGTAAAGGTCTTTCGAGGCTTTTACAGTACGACCTGTATCGTATGTACTATAACAGTCAGAAGTCGACTAGCAATCTCACAAAACTATGGCATAGCAATATTAGTTGTACTTATGACCTTCTTCTATAAGAACGTTTGACAATACTACACATTGGCAACTTTGGCAGGCCGTATAGCGCAGGCGATAATGGTTATTGCGGTGTAAGTGGACTTCTAGACGTTGACTGTACACAGCAATACAATCCTTAGCGTGCTACTGCACTTGTGACCGCTTAATGTACATAACATAACATAACCTAACATCACACCTGTAACCCCGAAGGATTAGGCAGAGATGTACCTATAGTACACCCTCACGTCACCAGTTATGTTTAAGCCCCATAATAGAGGGCGACCCTAATGCCTTCAAGCGGGCACTAATCCAGACTCCGAGCTACTACTGACAAATTACTAACGTCAAAAAGCTAATAACACTTTTCCCGACCCGGGAATCGAACCCAGGCCCTCATGCTCAGCAGTAGCGCTTGCAACCACTACACCAAAGAGGCAGTCTCATTAGTAGACTAAAAAGGCATAAAAACATTTTGAGTTGAACTTCTCTCCTTTTGTTTATGATAATACAAAATTTATTCCTTTTACACTTGACATGGTTACTCGTACATGCGTTACGAATAAAATATATTTTGACCTAATAAAACACATATTTCTGCAGTTTTTAGGGTTCTGTACCACAAAAGGAAAAAACGGAACGGAAACGGACAGACAGACAGACACGAGTGATCATTTATGGGAAATGATCACTCGTGTCTGTCTGTCTGTCCGTCTGTCACAGCCAATTTGCTCCGAATCTAACAGACCGATTATGTTGAAATTTGGTACACATATGAATTCTTGTGACCCAAACACGGCTTTGTAACGTAAGTAAATGAATTTTGAATATGGAGGACTTTTGGGGGGCAAATACGAAAAATAAAAAAAGTGTTTTGCAAACTGTACCGTGTGACATAACAAATGAAAGGGCTTACTGGGAGGGTCTCAAATATGTTTTATTTTTTATAATAAAAAAAAAAATGTTTTATAGTTATTTAAGAAAATAGACGAACATTGACCAATCCCCCTCCAAAACTACTGAGCTTATTTTTTTTTTAATTCAGAAAATAGTTCTATATCTATAGATTACAGGAAAACTTATAGGAAGTCTATGGTCTTAAAAACATGGTAAATCTCTGTGCGTACAAAAAGACTGCAAATGTTGTAGTTGGAATGTATGGGAGAACATCTTTTTCAACAACACTGTTAAGTTTGTTCTTGTAAATTCATCCCAACTACGGAACTCTTCATTGTACGTGGTCCGACACGCACTTAGCCTGTTTTTTATATCTTTACAGCGTAGACTTTAACTAAATTCAATTATTTCTGTTCCTTTTAACTTCTTTGTTTTAGAAAAAATCTCTAAGTCTACCTACCCCAGATTGGATAGAACAGAGATTATTATTTTGAAGAAAGTGATTTAAATATTATGATATGCTTAAAGCTATTCTAAACGAAGATTAAATAAACGATGCAATAGCTCAGCTCTATTGGTAAGACGTCGTCCTGACGACCGGTATTGATTCAAAACCCTACCCATAGCACTATCGATATGAACCAATCATAGCACAAACAATACTATTCTTAGCTGATAAAAATAAAGTATTTGGGGCCTTACAGTAGTCGCATATGTGTGTGTGATATCTGACATCTCAAAAAAACAAAAAAAAAAAAACAGGAAAGCGAGAGGAAAGGTATTACACATCAAAAAGGTACTAATTATATTAGCAAACCACAGAGCTAAGAAAGTAATAACCTAACTTCCAATCCCAATAGAATTACCGTACCCATTTACACAACCCGCAATCTGCAACCAAGCCACGATTAGACCACAATAATTATAAGGCGGAGACCTAATACCTCTTGCCACCAGCGCCTTAATTACAACACTCTAGTAATTACCAGAGAACACTATAAATATAGATCAGACAAGATTTAAAGACTAGAAACGCAATGTATATGCAGAGCACGCAATGGATGGCAATTACAAGAATGCATCGAGTGACAAAAAGCCAATTACATTGAAAGCTCTACGGGTGGTGTTTTGCAGAGTTTTCCAACTTTGTGAGCAATGTACGATGAAATTCAGTTTGATTCTGAAAGTTTAACGGTTGCACAATGAAAGTGAGTTTAGTGATGGATTGGTTGCGTTGATGCAATTTTTGTTTAATGGACCTACAGCATGGAAGTGAATAAGGTCTATTCTAGATAGTGACATTTACTGCAAGCAATCTAGAGCCAACATTTATTTATTAAAACTTTATGCTTGAGCATAAAGTTAAAAAAAAAACTGTTCCAAGGAACAGCAAGGACTTTAATTTTCAGTTTCACTTCATTTCATCATCAAGAACAACTTGAACTATGTAAGAAAAAATTGCTGGCCCTACATTTTGTCAAGTTATGTTTAAGTAATTGTTACACTGTTCCAAGTTTTTAACATGTTATATTTATGTTCATGATGTTAGTGTAAACAATTGTTGGCGAACCAAATAAATAAATAAAAAATAAAAATAAAGTTATGTGAATATAAATGTATGGAGCAGCATTTTTTTATGTGATTTTGGCATTCGTCTCATAGTAAAACTTGTTTCGATAACTATACCTTGTATATCTTTTGATCTTGCAGTACATCTGTGGTGTCCAATCGTATAAAATCAGCACCCTAATTGCGTAACATACTATCAATCGGAATCTGAATCATATTGAAGCAAATTGCTAATACATTATATCAAATGTTCGAAAAATTTGACTGCTCGACAACGTAAATAACGCAATGAATGTAGTTGAACTGTCAAAATGAAACCGATTCCGATTGATAGTGTGTTACGCAATTAGGGTGCTGGTGTTTACATGCCTATTATGAAAAATCCATAAGCAAATCCAAATTCGGTAACACACACCGAAAAACTAACAAAATAAACATCGCAAAAAGACACAAAACATATTAAAATGTGAAGACGAGCCCAACAATCCTGGCATATTGGTGACGGCAATGTATTGGCTATGAAGCGTGGTAACGGGGCCGGCGGCACGTGCCTCGATTGTCGATGTCTTCAGATAAACACCCAGAGTGGGAGACGGTCCGTGGAAGTATGTGATGTGTTTATAGGGTGTAGAGTTTAATAGTCTTTGTGTGAGAGTGCACTTTCTTGAAATAGTTTCTAACGCAGTAAACGGGCATGTTTAGAATCTTCCACAATCATGGTTGAGTACGCAAACTTTTACTGTTGATAAAAAAAAATCCAAAAAAATCAACCGACTTCCAAAAAAACCCCACAAAGTTAAAAATAACTTTAATTTCGGAAGTCGGTGTCTTTGGATCTGTATTTTACTTTTTTGCCACCGACTTCCGAAATTAAAGTTACTTTTCACTTTGTGGGGTTTTTTTGGAAGTAGGTTGATTCTTCTGGAATAAAGTTTTTATTTTTCACTTTTTAGTGGGTCAGTTTGTAATTTATCTAATGTCAACTGCTCATCACCTTTTACAAAATATTTCTTTTCCCGATGCAGGGACGTTAATTGTTGAGGAGTTCTCCTCTGGTAAGTATCACTATCAGGAGAACTTCACTTCAGCATAAGCATTGTGACGAGCATAAATTACTTAGCAACCACTAATCAAATCGCAACCCTTGAAATACTTATTATTAAGTAGTTCCGGTGGCCATCTGTGATTTTCATCATCTGTTCCACTTGACCAAATGGTGCTTTCCAAGAACAAATGTACGAGTTACTATAAAAAATACCCAAATCGCTACAGGTGTGCCTATAATATTTGAAGAGTTCCGTCGATTTCTCCAGGATCCCATCATCAGATCCTGACCTGGTGACAATCGGACCAACTAGAAAGTCCTTTCAAACAAAAAAAAGAATTTTCCAAATCGGTCCAGCCGTCATCAAGTAATCAGGAAACATACATAAAAAAAAAGATTCCGACCAACTGAGAACCTCCTTCATTTTTTTGAAGTCGGTGTAAAATGCATTGGTACTTTGTGACCTTCAGGCATTAAACCTACCTGATGTAAAAGGCGTCTATTCAGATGTTGGCTGAAATGTCCCGTTGTCTACTTACGATTATACAGGATGTCCGGTAGTTAATGTATAACCTAGAAATGAGTTACAGGTTCTCAAGAGATGTCATCGAAGAAACAATCAATCTCTTCATTGAGTCCAAGGGAGGGCATAAATATGTTCATGCGTTATGCGTCTTCCTCTTCAAATTGTGGTTGCGGTTGAGATGAAATGATAACTTGTTAATTTCTCCAAAATATAAAATGATTTCTTGCATTATGAGTTAATGAACTTGGTACATTAGGAACTCAAAGTTTGAAGATGAAGCTATACAGAGCAAGGTCGATTCGAATGTAAAGAAGAACGGCCGTTAATTTAATTTTTCTGAACAGAGATGTTTTTTTTTTTAAATAGACAATTAATTCACTTTATTATAAATTCTTGTACGCCACGGCCACATAGGAATGAAAAAGTATTTTCTTTTGAAGGCCTTACGTTTTATATATGTATAACCTAAGCCATGTCAAAGTTATCCATTAATTTCCGGGCACCCTGTACTTACAAGTGTATATACTTCGATCATCAATCCGTCTGGTAGACATGGTGACACGGTCATGTAAGGCAAAACGACTAGATTCATATCTAATCAAAAAATCTGCCAAGCCTTTTCCCAACTATGTTGGGTCGACTTCCAGTCTAACCAGATGCAGCTGAATACCAGTATTTTACATGGAGCGACTGCCTATCTGACCTCCACAACCCTATTACTGGGTAATACGATACCCCTTGGTAAGACTAGTTGTCAGACTTTTGGGCTTCTGACGACCCGTAACGACTATCAAAGATCTGCGAATGACAGCCGGGACCAACGACTTAACGTGCTTTCCGAGGCACGGAGGAGTCTTGGTATGTAAAGATGGTCACCCATCCACGGACCAACCCCGGCAAGCGTAGCTTAACCTGATGGACCGACCCGTGCGGCTGTTATTACTTAGCCACGGGCTCCTTCGTATCTAATGGCACATTTTCATTAGTCGATAGCTCGGTCGATATACAGCATGCGGGGACTCCCCGCAAGCGGGGTAATGACTAATGAGTCATACTAAGTCGATAACGCCGAACGCTGTTGGTACACCGTCTGCGGGGAATCCCCGTAGCGGGCGTAGCGACCGATTAAATTCATAGGTCTTTAACACATTCTCTGCTTAATTCTTTATGCAAACGCTTCTTTATGCTACACCCTTACCGACCCTTTTTCACGATGTTTTCGAAACAATAGAGATGCACAACGAACGCACAGGTGCGGCGCGCCGCACTCGAAGAAAGTTATGTAAACGCGCATGTGCGTCTGCCGCGCCTAATGTATTAAAAAGCATGCAGGGAGACTGGGAGACACACATACACTGAAAATTAACCTTCTAAACAACTGCCAAACGTTTCTCAGTATACCGCAATCATTCCCTATTGACTAATGAAAACGATTCCCCGCATGCGGCCCCCGTTACAGAAATCTCCTGCACCCCACATACGAGCTCTATCGACCTATGAAAATGAGCCTTTACTGGATTTCACATTTTGTTTTGTTCAGCATCAAAGCAGTCCCTGATCAATTTCTTCATAATATTCTCCTCACATGTCATTAATGTTTGTAAATGAATAATCTAAATAAATATACTACATTAATTAATGCCTTAAATTACTACTATCTGCATTAAAAACAAACTATACCTCCAGAAACTTCCCTTTACCAACCTACAAAATCGAACCACACAACTCCAAAATAAACCACATCTTATCAGATAAACGTGTGAAAACTATTCTATCCGAGTCTCATACACTCATTACGTTAGACTCTTTAGAGGATTAGCTACGTGCCTCCTACTTCTCAATGAAGACATATGGAGGATTCTGTGTTTGCATAACAAATACCATGGGCTACAGGCCTAATTAAGAGTAATTGCGACCTCCTTCGAGATTGTAAGAACAAGGGACGAGGGATGCATGGTAATAGGTACCTATTGTGTAGGGATAAGAAAGTGGAATGGAAGTGGTCATAAGGAAACGGTTTGAGTTGAGATTGGGCAGTGGTTTTGGTGATGATATCTAATTATCTACTTATGGCTAAATCGTTGCTGTCTCTTAACCTACAGCGGTTTCTGAAATGCTAGGTTGTGACCTTATTTTTTAACCGACTTCCAAAAGGAGGAGGTTCTCAATTCGTCTGTATTTTTTTTTTGTATGTTCGTTACGTGATTACTCAAAGACGGATGGACGGATTTGGAAAATTCTTTTTTTATTTGAAAGGGTATACATTCGAGGTCCCATATAAATTTTATTAACTTTCCTTGGGGAGTTTTTGAGTTAGCTTCAATAATGCGTATATTTCCCACTTGTTTTATGTGGATCATGTGATGATGTTTTAATATCTTCCTATCACTGTTATTACATGGCTATATCTACAATGATTGTGCTCAATTATGTATTCGAATTTGTGTGGGGTAGGTTCCACAACTAAAAAGTGAAAAATAAAAACTTTTTAGCAAAAAATAAAACCGACTTCCAAAACAAAACACTACAAAGTGAAAAATAACTTTAATTTCGGAAGTCTGTGGCAAAAAACGAAAATACAAAACCAAAGACACCGACTTCCGAAATTAAAGTTATTTTTCACTTTGTAGTGTTTTGTTTTGGAAGTCGGTTTTGTTTTGCTAAAAAAAATTTTGTAAGAAATAGCTGTTTCTCTGAGAAATGAGGGTCTAAATATTTGACAAAAGAAAACGAACTGTAATGTTTACTAAGCATGTTTTGTTACGTTGTTTTGTTTGATGTTGGTCGCAGCTGATCCGATGGTAGCCAGAATGTATGGGTTGTTCAATGAGTATATCAAGTCGTAGTACTTTTATGTCTCTTTGAAGACTGTCTTATTCACAAATGATAAAAAGAAAGTAAAAAAAAAATGACTCGTGGCTAAGTAATAACAGCCACACGGGTCGATCGATGAGGTTAAGCTACACTTGCCGTGGTGGGTCCGTGGATGGGTGACCATCTTTACATACCAAGACCCCTCCGTGCCTCGGAAAGCACGCTAAGCCGTTGGTCCCGGCTGTCATTCGTGGATCTTTGACAGTCGTTACTGGTCTTCAGAAGTCTGACAACCAGTCTTACAAGGCATTACACAGTAACTGGGATATAGAGGTCAGATAGGCAGTCGCTCCATTAAAGTACTGGTATTCAGCTGCATCTGGTTAGACTGTTAGCTGACCCCAACATAGTTAGAAAAATTCTAGACAGATGATTCTTCTTAGCACTGACCCAAAATACTTAAAATTGAAAATTCATAGCAATTTTCTTATCACTACAATATAAAAATAAAAAAATACAAAACCGTCAAACGCCAAGTAAGTTCAGTTAGCAACCGCAAACAGAGGTCCCGGTGTATCGAAGTTAACAGTTTATTTCCTACGTGTTCTTGGGACAAATACGATTTTCTGTGTACGTGCTTCACCGTACACTAGCAGGGCTTGAATTGTACCTACTATTGCGAGAGTCCACTTTATAAAATTGTTATGTTTTTTTATTCTTTGACGGCGGTAAGTGAAATTGGAATGGACTTTGATAGCTTCGGATCGAAAATATTGTATTTACTGGATCTAGAAATGGAGAAACAGAATAATTGATATTGGAGTTCTGTCCGGTGATGCCTGGTTTTTGATACAGGGTTGATCCATTTCACCTAGTTTCACCGTACTATGTTAATTGGTTTAATCTTCTGTTAAAATAGTGTATCACCATGCGCTAATCCATGATTAAATGTCTTAATTCTGGTGGAACGTATATACCATTAACATCGATGTTTATTTTAATGGCTGTTTTACTACTGGTCAATTATGAACAGTTTGGTGATATTGGCCCTAAAGGCTAAATAATATAAGTATTACGAGGAATCATCATCATTATCAGTTATGTTACGAGTTGCCTGTTATAATGGGTGAGCCATAGATATACTATAAAACGAGCCTATTGCCCACTAAACGGTACAATTATAGAGACCACTCTGTTATTGAGATTTTCCTAATGAAAAAACTGAATAAACACTTTGCCCAACCGTAATAATCATATCCATGACCACGCTCAGCAGTTACGTTTGCGACCAATACACTGACTATACCTTCTGCCAGATAACCGTGCAATAAAAGTCGTTGACCCCCTCTACCAATGTATTCCAATATTTCAAAACGATACGAAAAATGTTAAGGCAGTGTCGCTAACACGATAAAAAAAACGTATCGCGGTAAGAGGCGTCCTTGACGCGTGCACGTGGCATGTTTTTTTTCTTATTTGCATTTAGGTTTCAAGACCTTCTTTTACAAATTGGGATTAATGTCTCTTATTGCACAATTATCTGGCAGAAGGTATAGGCATTCAAAAAGTTTCTTTACGATTTGGAAAAAGTACATTTTATGTTATTTTGGGCGTGTTAGATAATTTTATATTATGGATATGGACTGGCCATGTCTGCGAATTAGCTGTGGACCAAAATATCCACTATGTGGAGCCCTGAGACAGCTAGAAGGCGTCGCGCGCGGCTGCCCGCGTAGATGATGGGAGGACGAGTTGGTCAAAACAAACGACCAGTGGTCCGCTTTAGCAATGGATCGCAAGCACTGGAAGTCATGAGGAGAGGCCTTTGCCGAGCAGTGGGTTGATACAGGGCTTACCCTGTGTGCAGGGTTACCCTGTGTGCAGGGTTACCCTGTGTGCAGGGTTACCCTGTGTGCAGGGTTACCCTGTATCAACCCACTGATGGGTAACTGTTGCTACTGTGGTTACTGTTAAGTAAGGTCAACACACAATTGAATTTATGGTAAAGGCCAAATTGGCTATTCTGTTAAAATAACAGGACACAAAAAATCCTCTATTATTACTACACTTGCTTGCATTATACATGCATAATTATAGTATCAAGGGTTAATATCTACTGCGCACATGAGAGGCAAAATTTTTAACGGAAAAAGTTCGTTATTAATTCCAAAAGCTCCTTTTATGTGGTCCCCACATGACCGTCGCTTTTATTAAATTTCTTTGAGAAATAAAAAACACTAAAAATGTTGTTATAACACAATTACTTACTTCGCAAGTAAAGGAAATTGGAAAAGTTGTATGAAAATATCTTGAAGTCAGGTTCGACAAGAAAATAATGTTGAGGGTAGTTCGTTTTTGTGTATCGTGATTTTCAAGATGGCGTCTTAGGTAGAATAGTTTTATGAAAGTGGTTTAGTTTTAGATTTTTTAACAAGAGTTGAAACGATGGAAAGTATGTACAAAGTTAGATATAGCGATAATATGTATTTCGAGTCTTAGCTCGACATATACAGGACCGTCTTTTTATCACTATCTAAATTTTCACAGAGTCTGCTGTTTCATACAAAACACAAAAAAAGTCTGCTGTTTCATACAAAAGTTCAAGTTCACTCGACCAAAATTAATGAAACAGCTGATTTTTTTTCGTGATTTCAGAGTTGGTTCCATAGTGAAAGTTGTTCATATTCATGGGTAGAACAGCCTGTGAAAATTTGGATAGTGATAAAAAATGTCCTGTATAACAGATTGAATGTTTCTTATTAGGTACCTATGTTTTAACGTACAGTCCTGCCGTCGAGAGAATGCGTTCCTGATACCTGTCAGTTTGACAATTTCTAGTAGTAATAAAAGGATCAAATTCGCAAAACACATATTCGTTAGTATGACACTGACAAGAACGCATTCTCTCAACGGCCGGAGTGTAGCTTCATATAATCTCGTCCCTAGACCAACGAGGTTTACTTTTACAAAAATGTAAAAAAAACGAGTACTTTAACATGAGTTTTGCGATCAGGTTTAATTCTAAAACCATTCGTTAACCGGTCGATAACTCTATCTCTCTCATTGCTATCAGAACACGATGTTTATCATAGATTACTCAACTTTATCGAAACGAACCTCCCCAGAGGTCGCTTGTAACTAGTGGTTCCTACTACATAAAATCAGGAGTAGTGATGTATCACAAATCGTTTACATAAGTAGAGCCATTTGGTCTGATTTAGGACTCGGATCGCTGACTCAGTAGCCTGCGTATCGGCTATATCGTAAAGTCGCTCACTGTACATTCGTGTCTGATTATATGGCTGGTTCTTATGCTGTTTTGGGGTTGAAGGATAGTAGTATTAAATCTTCTTCGTTATTCGTTTTGATGCAGACTTTCTATTTTCCTATTTTTGTGATCTGAAACGGGGATTTTGCTTATCAAAGACTACAATTTACAATTGTTATGTTTTGTTGTTAAGTATTATAGTTTACAAGAGGGGCTTGTGTCTAAGTAATAATAGCCACACGGATCGATCAAATTAAGCTATATACGCTTGCAGTGATTGGTCCATGGATGGGTGACCACCTTTAAATAACAAGAGGCACGGAGAGGTCATTCATGGATCTTGGACAGTCGTTACGGTTCGTCAAAAGCCCGTAAGTCTGACAAGCAGTCTTACGAAGAGGTATCATATTACCCAGGGTTGTGGAGGTCAGATAGGCAGTCGCTCCATGTAAAATACTGGTATTCAGCTGCATCAGGTTAGACTGGCAGATTGATTGATAGTTGAATAGGTATTGCTATTCATAATGAAAATATTTCGTTATGGTAAATATATCTGATATAAATAATATTAGAAAGTAATACTTGATAGCCACACTGTGACATTAAAAGAGTCGAAAACCTTTCGTCGTTTAACCGCCAAAAGATTCACCAGGGAAGCTGGACTAGAAGCAACCTAGCGGCGACGTCGTAAAAAGAGCCCATCCATAAGTATATCACCCATCTCTCCACAATTCCAAGGCTTATTATAGGGTGCATACTCGATAGGCGCTTTATCCCTTCCATATCCTAAGGGCCTGTCTTCCCTACCATTACCGCGCCCCCGGGTTACTTCTTGATATACAATGGTCTCTGTTGCACCATGTAACACGAGGCAACACATGTAACACGGGCTAGTGTGAATCTTTGGGTTCATTCGAGTAATCGAGTCTGCTCAAACCACGCTGCGGTCGGTGCATTTCATTCATTCATTAGGTAATAATAGTTGATAGCCACACTCTAACGAATGAGGTCTAAGACCTGTAAAGATAATATTGTAAGAGGTAAAATTGATTAAATTTTAATTGGATCTTGGTATTTTAAAAGGTTCTCAAGGAATTCAGCCATTCTTTTTTTTCTAATATAGGTAATTCAAATGACGTACCTACGGGGAAAACAAAATCAAGAAGTTTTTAAAGTATTCTAAAAGGTGGCAAAATAAACAAATAGATCGAATACATGTTTTTTTTCTATTGCAAAATTGGTCTGCTTTTTAACTCGATCTCGCCTGAAGGTGAGGAGACTAGAATATAAGAGAGAAAATCGCAATAAGAAAGACGCCTTTATGGCGAAGGCGTCTTTCTTTGTACGAGAATAGGCCCTTTCCTTATAGTAGTACAGCAAATAATGCGAGCAACAGCTCTAACGCTCTAACCGTAGTGCTGCTATACCCGAATCGCTTTACCGTGGCAATAGCGGTCATTGCCCTTTCCGTAATATCTCCTCGTAGGAACCCAAACAATAAACTTGTTGTTATGATTGTTATGGTTTTTCTTTAGAAGAACATGTTGAAGATCACGATAGATATTGATTCAGGACGTTAACGTACTTTACTTCAGTTTTTGAAATAAAGAATGCTAGAAAATTTAGGTGGGTCAATGACCGCTATTGCCACGCTAAAGCGATTCGGGTATAGACACAACCACTAAAGTGCGTAACACACTGTCAGTGGTCGCTCAATTCCATATACGTAGCTGACCAACATGGCGGCAGGCGGGTGGAGGACTTGGCGGGACTGGCGGAACTGGCGGAAATATCAAACATTTAACTTAGTTCAGTGTATTTGACGAGCCGCAATCAAACTGATGTGTGCGAGTTATCTGGAATGACACTCTAATTACTGTTAGATAAGCGTTTAAGTTATAGGTGGAAGCGGTTTTGGCAGATGATTTTGGGTTTTCATGATTACTGCATCTTTGTTCGTGGGCCCATCAACTATAGGTAATGTCATGTGTGAACCATGTTCTATTGAAAATGGTATTTTGAAGTATTTACTTGAGTGCTTTTGTGGGTTCATAAGCCTGCTTTGGATAACCTTTACATAAGGTTCCGTTTAATAAGGTTGAGCAAGCCAGATAGCAACGGAAAAAGTTCAAAATCATTATCACTTTATCCCGACTTCGTCTCCGTATTTTTTTTTATTATTTGAGATGGGTTTGCTCTTGACTTTAGTCTAGGTCAGAGGCGACAGAGACAAAGTCTATGATGGAGTGAGCTTACCCAGAAGAAGCCTGTTTACTCTAACTTTGAAGAGATTCGGGTTGTATGCGTTCGGGAACACAGACGCAGGTAGTGAGTTCCACTCTTTTGCCGTGCGCATTATGAAGGATATTTGGAAGCGCTTAGTGTGAATTGGTGGAATGGCAACTAGGTATGGATGGTAACTTGCAGTGCGTCTAGATGTTCGATGGTAGAAAGGGGCCGGTGGAAGAAGGTTGTGGAGTTCCTGAGCACACTCACCGAAGTAGTCTATAGAAGACCGCAGGACACCTTGCGGCGATGAGCCAAGATGTGAAGCTTGGCATCCACCAGTTTTACGTCGCCAATGAGCCTCTTAGCTCTGCGTTCCACTGGGTCAAGCGCAGCAAGTTGGTATTTAGCTGAGCCATCCCAAAGGAGGCTGCAATACTCCGTGCAATTTGTATTTCATCATTTTTTATACAAACATATAGGATAAAGAAATCGGTCAAGAGCGAGTCGGACTCGCGAACCGAGGGGTCCTTACCACCATATTTATCTACATTGTGGGTGTGAAACTTTTTTGAAACTAATGTAATTTTTTTTGACGATTTCTGAAAAAGTGTAATATTTAGAGACATCGTTTTATTTTTCCTGTAATATTTACATAAACTTCTATTACATAAAATAATTTCAGATTTTTCGCTATGCAAACTTCGGAGATAAGAACCGTTCCCCGGAACGGTATTTTTTTTACATTTTTCATCAACAGTCGAAAACCGCGGCCTGAAAAAAAAAGAAAAAATGTTTGTTAATGTGCAAACAGCGCTCTTTCATATGATACCCCACATGCACTAGTTCGAATTTTTAAGACCCCCTTTCCTTTCCGTCCGTGTTGCAAAAAAGATATACATTTTAAATTTCAAGTTGATATCATTAGTAGTTCTTGAGATATCCAGCTGTAACAGATGGACAGACAGACAGTTTCGCACCATAAGGGTTCCTTTTTACCATTTTGGTACGGAACCCTAAAAAGTAGCCTATGTCCTTTTTCAGAGCCCAAGCTTTAGCATTTATAAAATTAATATGGTTAAGGCAGTAAAATAGCACATTTTAAATGCAAAAGTTACAAAAGAAGGCCTCAAAACGCCTTAGCACTTTGTAGTGCGTATGCTGGCAATAAAAAGGTGAAACCAACTCCTACGCAAACCTCTCTGCCTATCTCATTTGAAAAGAGAATACTCTTTGAAGTACATGCTTCCCGCTTACTCCTTATATCTTATACCAAAAAGCTCCGTTTGCGAGTTTTGTATCGCTATGAATATCGCACGGTCGCTTGGGACTAGCGACTAATTCCGCTACAACATACAACACGACCGGAATAAACGGAGCGTGGTATAGGCCTGTAAATATTTGTTTATATTGGACTAAACATTTATATTGTGTATATTTTTAGAAGGCAATGTTGGGACCAATGTTTGTTGTTTTGGGTGTCGATTTTTGTTTACTGACAAATTTTTTTTGGTTTATTTAGAAGTAAGTTGGCAGGATTTTGCGTTTGTATTTCGATATTCAGATTCTCAGACATCACAGCCTTGTTGTTGTAAAAACTTTTGTGATGAGAATCATAGTCCCGTGCTCTATATTATAATACAGAGACAGAATATAAACTAGCGCTTAGGGCCGGTTTTTTGATCCGTAGTTAACTCAACCAATGGTTAAATATAGTAAGATGGATAATGGTTGAATTTTGGCTAAAAGTGAAATGCTAAATAAGGGGTAATAAAATAGGGGATGTAAGTTTGTATGAAAGTCCATCAAGTTAAGATCTTTAAATTTTGTGTTTAGGCTGTTGATTGAAAATTTATTTTTACATGTCTCAGCGTTTTTGACAATTCCACTCCCGAAGGAGTGAAAAGGGGTTGGAAGTTGTGTATGGAAAGTCTTTCATTTACAAAGTAAAAATCACAAAATGTTTTATTCAGGCTTGGAAACTGACGCAACGGATTTATTGGTGTTATTGGAATTTCAACCCCTTAGAGGGGGTGAAAAGGGGGATGAAATGATGTGTTTATGTTGTTCATTCACAATTTTGTATTCTAGTAAAAAAGCTTCTACTGCCGCCCGTCACACACACACACACACACCACCATCCATCCTCACGGTTGAAGTTCCTATGAGGGTTTCAACTGTTGAGAGCCTGGAATCCAGTGGTCCAATTGTGTAAAGACCGCAAAAGTTCGCGAGTGGACACAGTGAGTTTTGTGTGTCGAGAACAGAATCGAGTTGTGAGTGTAACAAGTGACAGTGGTAGCGGTGTCAATCGCACTAAACGAACAAGAAAGAGGGTAGACCGTTTTGTCTGCCCGTAAACATCCACCCGCAATAACTTCAGTTTATCCGTGATCGTGGCACTTGCAACAGTGCCGAAATATCGGAAACTCAAAAAACTTATACATGGTAAATATCCCGTTTTAAGTTCTAATAATAGTGTTAGTGACCATGCCGGTTTAAAAACTTATACAGAAAATAGTTCTTTATCTATAAATTACAGGAAAACTTATAAGATGTCTATGGTCTTAAAATAACACGATAAATCTCTCAATATTGTGCGTACAAACTTACATTTCCAGTTGGAATGCATGGGAGAACATGTTTTTCAACTACAATGTTAAGTTTATTCTAGGAATAAATTCATCCTAACTACGGAACCCTTCATTGTGCGTGGTCCAACACGCACTTGTCCAAATTCAAATTCAAATATGTTTATTGTTTGTTACAGGTATAAAAAAAATTGATAAAGTTGTAATAATAGTAGCACTGTAACATACCTATAAGATGTACAATATTCTATTTCATTATTATTTGATATTTTTTGATATTTCTCGGGACCCTGGGGTCCCGGACCTTTGGAAGGCGTACGAGGAGCCGAAGCCAACTCGCAGAGGCCCCTTAGATAATTTTAAATGATGAGGAGGCACAAACCGACGATTATCCCTGTATGCACTGTGCAAGTGCACCCAAGGACAACCCCCGGTTGGTACAGGACTATTGTTGTACATGGAAACGAAACATATTGGGCTATGGGTTTGGGTGGCTAAAGTGGATTGGGTAACTTGAACTATGGAAGAACTATGTCCCCTGCCTGACCAATGTTATATATTATACACGGATAAAATGGCCGGGGGTGACTTGCACACTCAATAATGGGCCCCCGGAGATGGCCGCTAGCACATAGTGACGTAGCGACACTTCAACACTTCCTGAGGTGCTTGAGGAGTGGAGAGCTATTCCACGGCTATCAGGACAATCCCGGAAGTACGGTCAAAATCCTTACCAGCACCTTACTGGAATACTTCCTTCGTCCGAGCTCTTGCGAATCTCCACTCAAGCCGGCCAATAAAGGCAAAAAAGAGGTGGGAGCTCTGTTCCTCGTCAGTGTTCACTCCAGCCGGCCAATAAAGGCAAGCCAGAGATGAGGACAAGATTTCTCCCGGGAGATAGGGTCCATGGGGTCGCTACTGCCCATCAGCTCGCCACATGCTGCCCTGTGGGTTTTTGTATCTCTCTTGGTCTGGCTCCTCATCCTAGACCCGTTCCGGCAAACTCTACCGGCACAGACCTAAAGTTTGGAGCACGCAAGCCCCACCACGACGTTAACGTAGAGATACAGCGGTGGGGTCATTATTATTATTATTATAAACATTCTTACATTTGGTCTAGTCACTCTTTGCATTAATTAAATTAGACCTTAAAAAATATGATAAAAATTAATAAGCTTTAGTCAAACTATACCCTAAAATAAAACTTATACACACTACACTTGGACTATACACTTGGCTTTTTCTTTTTTTTTTTAAAACAAGCCCTGTCGTGGTGAAGAGGATACAGTTTATTTGAAAAATCATATTCCTTTAAATATTTATTTATCTAAATCTACACTAATAATAAAGCTGAATTTGTTTTTTTTTTTTTTTAAGTTTTTTGTATGTTTGAACGCGTTAATCTCTGGAACTGTCAGTCGGATTTGAAAAATTCTTTTTGCATGTGATAGCCCAATTCTTAAGGAAGGCTATAGGTATATTTAACATCACGCAAGAACCCTTAGGTGTCGATCAAAAAGAGAAAACAGTCGGAATGAACGCTAAAGGAAAACGTAGTAATACTCGTAGCGTGGGTAGGCAATGCAGAAGATCAAGAAATTTCACGCGAACGAAGTCGCGGGCAGAAGCTAGTAACTCATAAACTGTAAGACATACTTACGCTAGACACAGCGACATTATCTCAAAATAGATACCAATTGACTTTAAACTCTTTGCCTAGCAACAGCTTTAAAATCAAAACTAGAGCTTGTCCACTCGGAAATGACGCGCCCCACTACGTCATACACTACGGCAAAAACGTCAACGTGGGGCCCGTCATTTCAGAGTAGAAAAGCTCTTCTACCGACCCACAATGAAACAAATTAGTCCCAAAAATAGATATTGAAACAAGACCGTTTTCCTAAGTTTAGTCCTTCATTTTCGAAGGAATCAGGTGAATTTAAAATTTCCTTGTTCAGGAGTATTTTATGATGAGAGGTATAATGCCATAGTTCCGCGCTTACATAAACTAGCTGATAGAACTCAAAATATCCCATGGGAGGCCCTATAATTATAGGCCCTTATCCTGTATTCGAAGCGCTGAACTAAATAAGCATATATCTACTTCAGCCTACTCCAACTTTTATAGATAGGAACCGGACAGTCTATGGGTAAGTACTTGCGTATGGACTGTCCCATTTAAGACGCAGATAAGTGCCAATGGCCTAGAGTGGTTAGCTTGCGTGTTCTATGCTTAGCTCACGCAACGCGTCATACGTCCAGCCAGTAATAGGACTCACCTATCAAGGAGCGCTGTCCCAAATTAGACATATTATTTGACAGGCCAGTTGGCGTGGTTGGTTAAGATACCACCTATCACGCCGCAGGTTGTGGGTTCGATTCCCATCCAGGACAAACATTTGTGTAATTATCTATATAAGTATGTATTTACAGAAAAAAAGTAGTATATGTAGTATATCAGTTATCTGGTTTCCATAGTACAAGCTCTGCTTAGTTTGGGACCAAACGACCGTGTGTGAAAAATGTCCCAGGATATTATTATATTATTATTTAAAAAAAAAAGGTATTTTTAAAACACAACAAAAGTTGTCTTTAAAATATTCAAACACAACCGTTTTCCTAAGTTTTCGTCCTTCATTTTCGAAAGAATCAGGTGAACAGTTTAAAATGTCCGTGTTGCTTCAGGAGTATTTTACGATGAGAGGTATAATGCCATAGTTCCGCGCTTATTATAATACAAGGAGAGGTCATAAACTAGCTGATAGCACTCAAAATATCCCATGGGAGGCCCTATAAATATAGGTCCTTGTCTATTAGTTTTGCTACAGGCGATATTACCACATGGAGCATGGCGATATTACCATTATGGCACATAGCGATATTATCTCGAAAAAGAGACCAATAAACCCAAGTTCTTAGCCTGGTAACAGCTCTAAAATAACAATGAAACAAATTACTTCCCAAAATATTCAAACAAAAACGTTTTCCTTGGTTTTCGTCCTCCAATTTCGAAGGAATCAGGTGAACAGAAATTAACGAAGGCGAAAACAAAGGACCCATCTCAGATTTAGCCTCCAATTAAAAGTTGTACCTTTGTGAGACAAACCAACTGAGGTGCTAAATCGGTCGGTCGACCCTTCATAATCCTTACAGCGATTCTTTCTCGTGAATTTTTGAAAACTGAAATGTCAAAGGAAAGTGTTTCAAGTTGGAATTGACGAGTTGTTTGGGTATTTTTTGGGGTTTTTTTTGACAGGCCAGTTGGCGTGGTTGGTTAAGATACCACCTGCCATGCCGCTGGTCGTGGGTTCGATTCCCATCCAGGACAAACATTTGTGTGCATGAACATGTCTGTTTGTCCTGAGTCTGGGTGTAATTATCTATATAAGTACGAATTTACAAAAAAAAAAAAGTAGTGTATGTAGTTTATCAGTTATCTGGTTTCCATAGTACAAGCTCTGCTTAGTTTGGGATCAGATGACCGTGTGTGAATAATGTCCTAGGATATTATTATTATTAATTACTGTAGACTCGTTACTGTAGTGCATCGGGGATGTTTGCGGAGGCCAACACCGACTGCTTTAGAGCAATAGTGCGCAAGAGAGTGGCCTCCCTGATGCGTCGTGTGCGGGGCAGCACCAACGGCCTTCTAAACACCATAATGGAAAGGGTTGAGTGTCCTATTGTGCGACACTGCGATAAGGTACATACTTCAGGTGGTGTCCTTTTTAATGTAAGGTAGGCTTTTAAGGATTAAGTAGGTATAAGGCACTAACGTAGACTTAAGCTTTACTAACAATTTTCTATGGAATTATGTTCTGAATTAAATTATTTATTATTAATTAGGCTTCCCGTTCATGACGTCGGAGCCGCACCGGCGCAGGCGCCGGACTGCATGTTTGTGTATACGAATGAATATCGCCCATACGCCGCACCGAAGCCGCGCCGGAACCGCGTGTAGGTACACCGTATTGATGCCGAGTTAAATAGTAAAGCAACGATCACAGTTTAGTAAATCATTGCCAACTTTAAAGCGACAACAAGCTTTAACATTTCATTTTAATATGACTATATATTGTTTCACCAAAACACAGTTGACAAAGAACAATGGCGAATTTTTATTTGAAATAAATTTGAACGTCTAAAAGTGACACTTATACAAAAGAGATTCAATTAATTATCTATGTTCTTTTATGCTATCATATTATCTAATTAAGGTCAAATAAAAAATTATGTTTAATGAAAAGCTTTTGACTACTTCGTTCTAAAAGGTTAGGAAAATGTTGGTTGGATTGGCAATACTAAAATTGCCATTTTATGTTTATTTTCCTAAATAGTAGGTACAGCGTAATTGTCGTGGTGTTGTTATCATTTTTAGTTTGTTATTATATTTACATGGAGTAAATAATATGTCGGCGCCTCCGCTTTTCTAGACTGTGAATTGACATGTTGTTATGTTGTACAAATGTCAACGTCAAAAACGAACACCGAGCACTCTGGTGAGGCGGCCATCTTAAAAAATAAGCAGGGAACCTCGGATTTCGGTAAGGTGCGCACGCAACCATTTACGACGTTATATATTACGACGTTATATTTTAATCGCATCCCTCTTAATCTAAGCGATCTATAATTATTTTGTGAAGTGTTTGATTGAATTACCGAGAATTAGAAGTGGAGTGTTTGCGACATGTGTTATTTTTTGAAATACTGCCTTTCTACCCGATAATCCACGCCTACCTGAACATGGACGGCGCCTCCGCTTTTGTAGACTGTTAATTGACTTTTTGTACAAATGTCAACCTCAAAATGAACATCGAGAACTGGGAGGCGGCCATCTTGTAAAACGAGCAGTGAACTCGTAGTCAGTAGATGTTATATTTTAACCGCATCCCTATTAATCTAAGCGATCTATAATTATTTTGCGAAGTGTTTGATTGAATTATGGAGAATAATAATTGGAGTGATTGTGACAGGTGTTATTTTAATGACATACCCGATAGAAGAGAACACATTAGATGAAAGTCGAAAGACTTCAAATAAATAATACATTTATTTTGTTGTATATTTGAGTTTATTGTGTTCTTCCTTAGATAAAAGTATTGCAGCAAAGTAGGAAAAATATCAAATATTATGGCAATTCTGAACTAAAAAGACTAGTATTCAAAGTCTTAAAAAATATTTATTGGTGGTTGACATTGACAACCGTTGACAGTTTACAACTCTTAACCAGAAGAACAGATGCTTGGGCTCTGTATCTCTATGTAGTCTGTGGCTGTGTCCTATGTTGTTCAAAAGTTCAACACTGAATATCTATTAATCTGACCCTTCTCTAACAAAAAATGTTGCACAAACTAGTTCAGAAAATGACGCTGAGTTAAATAAGGTATTTTTCATTTCAAGACGTAGTGATTTAATTTCAAATAAAACAATGTATGGGAAGCTGCCATTGTTCTTTCTAGTTCACAACTAACGTCTCATTTACTATTCATTTCACAAACAACTTATTCCGAAAATGTTTTATGTTACAAACACTCGCTTTACAAACATTTATTTGGCAAATGCTTCTCTTTACAAATGTTTCACATTTATACATTTTTCATTTCATATTTAGATTCGTTTGGAAAAATCACATTAAATACTAAAATACCTGGGTGACAGAGCTGCTCTGATGAAAATAGAGAAAACGAATTTTCCCAGATATGAGATCTAGCTAGATCGATTTTTCGCCCCCGTAAAACCCTATAGGTATATTCCAACTTTTATCGAAATCGTTAGAGCCGTTTTTGAGAACGTGATTACAAATATTAGGTCTTTACCTATGAAATTGCCGTTTAGTATGCAAAAAGTTAAAGTCATTTTTATATAAATATTTTTTTATTTCTATCAATCAAAATATGCACCCATGCTATCGATGCATCTCTGCCAGCGTAGTGGTAATTTTTCAATGCCCTTCTTGAAGAAGTCAGGTGTACGGGAGCCAACAAACTCTTTAAAGGCGTTTTGTACTGACTCCTGGGTATTGATTTTTTTCTCTGCTAAGTTGTCCAAATTTTGGAAAAAGTACCTAAGTCTGTCGGCGAAAGTCTGGTGATTACGGTAGATGACGCAAAACTTCCAACCCTAGCTCTTGTAGCTTAGAGATCGTCTGTTGTGCCATATGAAGTCGAGCGTTGTCGTGTAGGAGTAGCGGGGACGAGTGATCAACTCCATCATTGTGTCTAGGTGCTCACAGTACACATCCGCAGTAATGCTGGTGTCATTTGGTAAGAAGCTGTGATGAATTATACCAGCACTAGACCACCAAACAGTGAGCATGACTTCTTTAGGGGTAAGTTTTCGTTTGGGGCATTGCCTAGGCGATAAATCATGGTCTAACCAATATGATGACCGCTTACGATTATTTTATTTTATTTGGGAAACAAACAGATGCAATAACAAATATATGTATACAAATAGTTCAACACAATCCAGAAACAGTTTCCACAGATTACTATACAACTAAGTTCACACCGTTAAAATTTTACAGAGTTTAGAATTTAATATTATATAACATATAACAATAATATTATTTAAATTTCGATGCCAAAATATTTCTTATATAAAATTTGAATTTGGGTAGAGAAAGGTGAAAAATATCTGAATCTTGATTTGCTTTTAATGAAATTGTGTCGTTGTACAGACGACATGCTCTTTTAATAAAAGTATTCTTACCATAATTGGTTCGGGAGAAACCAATTTGGAAGACAGTTCTTTTGCGTGCATTTAAGCGTGGACATCCAAAACTTATTTTGCTGAGAAGATAAGGGGAGTCCAATTGGCCTCTAATAATTTTATATAAATAAACTAGATCTCGCTCTGCACGACGTTCCTCCAATTTCTGAAGTCCAGTTGTATGATCAGTTGTATTATCAAAAATAATCTATTTTTTATGCGACTAATTTAATGCGACTACGTACAACGACAGTTGAAATAAGAAACAGATGTCGTGCATGCATACATTATGGAGGAGCTCAATGTGAACAAGATTTATAACTTTTTTTAACTAGCCTATTCTGTCCCAGTGCTGGTCAAAGGCGTCCCCCATTTCTTTCCATCTCTCCCGGTGTTTTGCCTCCTTTTTTATAACTTTACTTTAATAAAAACATAATAACCTTAATAAGTCTTTTCTTAACCCTGACTCTCCTAACTACTGTTTTGACTATAATGAATACTTTCTATGACATGTAGCATACCGTTAAAAAGGGTATCAACTAAAGAACTTTTTAAAATAAAGCTAAGTTCAAAATGGCTCTTAGTTTTTTTTTTAACGAATTTAGAAGTTGTAAAATTTCATACATTCAATAAAAAATTAAACTTTGGAAGCTTGTAAGGAATTTTCTTGGAACCAGTTGTATCAAACAAAGATGTATTTGGATTTAAATGACTTTGGAGAATACAACAAAATTTATTTTGTGCCACTACACCCACAAATAAAAAAGTTATTTCGAATTAAAGGAAACAATTTGGGTATTTTTTTTTTTTCATTAAAAAAAAACATATTTAAGCAACCGTGACATTTGTGACAAAGGGTGTATGGGTAGAACCTAGCTAATGACCTCCCAAATCCCTGGAAAAATTGTGTCTGTCCATGCGCCAAACACCCTGTATAAGGTCTATGCATGTATTCATACAATAAATCTCTTAAGGGGTCATTGTACTTATCAATATGAACAACTTTTACTATAGGACCGAACCTGAAATCGCGAAAAGAAATCAACTATTCCCTACATTTGTTGTATAACTCGTAAAATTATAGGGAGCAGCAGATTTTTTTTCGCGATTTCCGGTTGGGTCCATAGTAAAAGTTGTTCATAATGATGAGTACATTAAGAGATTTCGTGTATGAATAGATAGATCGTATATATTATATACGGGTTGTCCGGTAAATAATGGAAGACCTTAAAATACCTTATGGCCGTTCTAAAAAAAATATAAAAAATATATACTGTAAAAAAAGTAAAAAAATACTGTGCGATTTTTAGTTACACTACTTACTGCCTCCTGTAGCTATTGTACAACATTATAACAACAAATAACCGATGGAATTCATTCATTTGTAATCGTGGTGAAGAATGTAAAAAAGTTAGAATTTTTTTCTAAAATATCTTATATACTTTCTAGGATATACAGGATGTTCGGCGCATGGACCGACACAATTTTTTGGGGGATTGGGGGGGTTATTTGCTAGGTTTTACCCAAAGAACTACATGTCGTAAGTGTGACGGTAATTGAGATATGGCTTTTAATGAGTAACGGTATATAACCGGAATACAGTGACACTGCAATAGATAGAAGGACACAGGGGGTTGTTGGGTAACAATACAGCTGACGAACTTGCTAGGAGAGCATCCAGCGCGTCAGTCTGTGGACTCGAACCAATCTTACCCATCCCTTTCAACCAATTACGCAGGTGGCTGCAAGAGTTCACCCACACACAAGCAGAGGAGTGGTGATCCTCGACACCAGGTTGCAGGCAGTCTAGGGAGGCTATACCAAGTTTAGATGGCCAACCAGGCTACTTTTACGCCTGGATAGGAATGGCCTGCGCCTGATGACGGGGACCATACAGGATTCTGCTCGCTGAACTAACACTTTTACACAATGGGCATAACGGACAGCCTTCTGTGCAGAGCTTGCATGGAGGCTGAGGAAACCGTTGCGCATATGCTCTTTGAATACACAGGCGTTACCCAGCTTAGAACAGAAACCCTCGGGGCACCCAGATCTTTCACAGATGTTCTGAACAGACCAGAAGCCGTGATTAACTTCTGGAGGGAGGTGGGCTGGTTGGGATAACCACTGACGGCCGCCATGGCTCACGTACAATGGTGCAATTGAAGGACTAAGTGCGGAAACCACAACCAACAACATAGAACATAGTTTTTAAATACGATAATAACATCGCGCGAACGGCGCGCGAACGATGAGTCATTACGCAACCACAGATAACTTCGTTCGTAATTCCGATACAAGCCCACGGTTCTTGAGAAAGATGTGCTACACATACTCACCTATTCAATAAACATGGAATGCAAGAGGTGCGCCAACATACAAAATTCCAAAAAATAAAACAGGAACGCACCGTTTGACGCTTGACAGTTGCAGTCACTTTCGGCCGTTTGGGCCATTGGATCGTTTTGGCGATATCGATTCCGGCGTCATTGGGACGCGAAGCATGTGAGTGGGGTGGGCCTAACAATGTGTTTTTTGTAGTAATTTATTTTGGGCCTTAAGGTCCAATATCATCATCATCTCGTCATCATCCCGAGATGACGACTAATAGAGAAGTATGCAAGAAAAAGAAATGTTGCGCCGACCCCAAATAAATCGGGATAAGCCTTCTTATACATAGTTGCATAATGATGTGTAACATTTATTTATTTATTTATTTATCACATGAATTCCTTTGCCATCCTTTAACATCTGACATCTCACCCTAGTAATAAGAAATATTAACATTAAATCCAACACCATTGGTGAAATCACATAGCACGTGCTTCCCCGGCTTCCTGTTACACACTTCCGTCCCTTTTCACGAAATCACTCCCACAGATTGCAGGAAAGCGAGAGGACAGATGTTACTTATTAAAAATTACGCTAATAAGTCTAAAATTGTGATCTAATACTATCTCTGAGTAGTCTCTAGATCCTACTAAAAACTGCGGAAAATACTTCTTAACAGAAACTCTTCCAGAAACAAATTCTCATGTTAATTCTACCAATAAACTGAATACACAGACGATCCAACTTATCAGACTGAATGATAACTGGATCAAAATTTGAGGAGCTAAGGTAGTGAGGAGTTTCTGCTTGGATCCGATACTATTGTAATGGAATCGAGACGTGAGCAAATTACGGAATGGAAACTTGGATTCGAAGATATTGGATAGGAAATGAATCGATAGTACCTAGCGCATTTTTTAGAAGATTTGCAAATTGCCCCTTAACATGATTATAAATGGAAAATATTTAAATGATCTTCTAAAAACCTATTGACCTTCTAATTTAGAATGGTTTTTTAAACGAATACACATCAAAAACCTTTTTGGGCTTCTAATGACGCGTAGTAGTTTTAATATATGAGATTTTTTTTTAATTTCTGGCCTTTTCACACAGTTGGTCGGCTAGGGACAACCCAACCAAATGGGTTAGGTTAGGTTAGAACTGTGACAAACTGCGCGCGCAAATTTTTAGTACCCCAAAAAAATCGTCATTTGAGGTTCACAAAAAGAGACGCATACGATTCATTTTTTTCATTCGATATTAGAGTGTTCAATAATATTTTTAGGAAAACAAAATGCGATTTATTTGGGTTTCGATAAAATACGTACGAAAAGATAATGCAGTTGCCAGACATTCTTTCTACTTACGTTTGTAAATACCTATGAGGCTAAAACTTATAAGACTAACTAACCTACTTAGTAGTTATTTTATTAAATAAATCATAGGGCCATATTAAACTGAATAATAAGCAAGCGAAAACATTTGATAGAAATTATAATATGTAACTAAGTTAGATGTTGCCTACGACATAATTTTATGGTGGGGCGGCCCCTTCGGGTGAAGGGAAGGTCATTTTACTATTCCTGTATTTTAAATTCTTAGTCCCAAATGCTTTACAAAGTTACAATAGAATAATCTAATCGATATATGGAGAACTGTTTAAAGGCATCCCCTAACCCGATTTGCTTATGATTTATTTACAAGTTCCCAATATGTTATATAATACGTAATTGAAACTTATTTAGCTTAGGTACAGACCCTCTACGAGTAAGCTAAGTCTTTGTCAGAATTTTGATCTTGTAATGTAAATATAACATAGGATAATATTCCCCGAAAGGTTTGGCAGAGTCTTCCTATAGTAACCAAAAGACCAAAATTTTAAGAATGTTAACCTAGAAGATGCTTTTTTGGGTTCCGTATGCAAAGGGTAAAACGGGACCCTATTACTAAGACTCCGCTGTCCGTCTGTCACCAGGCGTCTCATGAACCGTGATGATGTATTTCTGTTGCCGCTATAACAACAAATAATAATAAAAAAAAACAGAATAAAATAAATATTTTGCCGTTTTTATAGATAATCGTACGGAACCCTTCGTGCACGAGACCGACTCGCACTTGGCCGGTTTTTTTGAAAAATGTAATCAATTAGCGACCGAACTAATAAATAATATTAATTCAATAGGAAATTATTAAAAACACATTTTTATTGTGACATTTATTTAACTCATCTCAAAAACAGATCATAATTATTTTTTGAGCTGAGAACACAATAACAATGTGTTTTTAATAATTACCTTTTTAATTGATCAATCAAAGTCAAAAGTCATTTATTCAAACTAGGCTGAGAATCAGCAGTTTTCGTAAGGATTACATGGGACTTAAACACAACTAGCCAAATGTGGGTGTAATGTACCTAGCTATAACTCTGCCTAATCCTTCGGGGAACGCAGCCGTGATGTTATACAAATTAAAAAAAAAAACAAATATTATGACCCGCACTCTAATTTCGTAACACATTATAAATCGGAATTTGAATCGTTTTGAAGCCAATTGTTAATCTATTGCTTCATATGTTCGAAAAAGTTGTCTGCTGGACAACGTATTATAAATAACGCAATGAATGTTGTTGTACTGTCAAGATGAAACAGATTCCGATTGATAGTGTTACGCAATTGCCTCGCTGAAGTCAGGTCGATTCCTCGCAACAACTACGTAGATACCAAACATCACAGTCTTTCTCAAAAATTCTCTAACAAAGGACTACGTAAACAACTAGCTATAACCAATCCCGGTTATCGAACAAAAGCAGTTTTCTTGTGCAACATCCATTATTCAGAGAGATAAGAGCAATTCTCTATTGTCATACCACCCGCGAGTGACCATCCGGGCGGAATCGATTGCGTCCATCACTAGTTGGAATCGAGACGAGTGCATCAATCGATTCTGATATTACTTCGTTTGTGAGTCGCGTGAATGCTAGGAAAATCGAGATGATTTCGTAATTGGAATTCTGTTGGTGTGGTGTCTAATTTTCGCAAAAATGGGCGTCTGCTTTTTAAAGAGCAACAGAATCACCAGTTATGTTTTAATTCTGATTTAAAAGGGGCGAGACTCCACGGCTGCTACTGACCTGCCAGGGTCGCGGGTTTTCCCCCCCGGTGGGTTCCCGCATTGTCGAGGCGGGGGGGCTCAGTAGCCGTGCCTTGGTCACCCACGGTGAAGCGAAGAGGAACCGGAGGAGGGGCCGCTCGTCAGGGCTTTTTCCAGGAAGTCGACGACGACGTAGCGGCCAACAGGTAGGTTGCGGTGCCGCTAGGGCGACATCGCAACTGAGGCGGGCCGCGATGTCGTATGGGAGGCATCGCGGCTGAAGATTGGAGGCCGCGGCGGGAGAGGAGTGCCGTTATTGCGGTGCGCCGCTCTCCCTACCTTCCTCGGTCTTGACGGGGTCGCCACCGTCTGCAATGATGGCTGACGCGGTGGGGCCGCAGGGGAGGAGGAGTGTTCGTATTTCGTTGGCCGCTCTCTCTATTCTTTGCGGCCGATAAGTGGTATGCGGCTGGGCCACTGATCTGACCGGTCGCAGAGGGACCAAGGGTGCCTAGACACGGGGTCGTCTAGCACCCATGTGCTGGTTTAGTCCATGGGGTGGTCACGGCGCGCAATGTGTTCTTCTTGTGCGCCGGTGATGGTGGGTGCTCCCCAGAGGAGGGTCCGGTGACGGACAGCCGCGGCGGGTTCGCGGTGAGTGCTAACGCGTGCCCGTGTTCCCGCTACAAGCGGCAGAGGAGGACACCGTGGAGTTTTAGTGGGCTGGAGTCCCACATAACTGCACTGTCTCCCCTGCACTATCTACCCTGGCCCAGGCAACTGAAGGAATACGGGTGGGTTTTAGTCATTAAAAGTCTGATACGAAGAGTGAGACAAGTTAAAAAATCTAATTGCGTCTGGGAAATGAATGAACCCAAAACCATACTCTCAGCAGTCTTGTTTGTGACCAATACACCAACAAGACAATTTTGGATCAGATTAGATTATAATACTCTGAAATATATGTTTACATTGGAGTTTTTCATTACATACAGTGTGTAGCAGAAAGGTGTGGTCAAATTTAAGAATGTGGTAACGGTCATCAAACTGAACAACTTTCTCCATGGGCCCAACATCGTAATCGAGGAACTAATATCAGCTGTCCCGTACAAAGCTTCAATACCTACTGGACCCAAATCTTTGGGACGGCTGAAAATTTATTTTCTCGATTACGATGTTGGTCCCATGGAAGAAGTTGTTCAGTTTGGTGGTCTGTACCACACCCTTAAATTTGACCTTGAAACCTTTCTGATACACCCTGTATAGTCAGTGTTCATAACTAAGTATACAATGTAATACTTTTTCATTGAAAGATAACTCAAAATGTGTTCCACAAAAGTTACGCAAGACGCGAAGAAAACGTTACGCGACAAAATAGCGTCATCTAAGAGGAATCCGGAGTATGTTTACTTGAGAGGAGTGCCGGAGTGTGGAAGTAGGAAGACGAAAACCTATACGCTGGAATTTATCTACGAAGATGTTTATAATACCTACCTATTGTAGACCAAAAAGTAAAACTAGGAGCCTATCTATGTCAAGAAGATAAGTTGCGGTGTTTGCCTTTAAGAAAGCAGCATTAGAAAGAAAGAAAGCAAACACGTTTATTTGCGATAAACATGGCGCAAAGAAATAAAATAACAAAATAAAACAATTAAAGAACAAGTTTGGGGAAAATATGCGCCACATTCACGCAAAACGGCCGTCGCTCAGCATAATGCCGCGGCCCCATACGAGACAGAGCCTCAGCGCTGGTTTTCAGCGACAGCCGGCGTTGACGTAATGACGTCGACCGGTGCATCATGCAGTGGAAGTAAAAATGCCAATTAAAATTATATAAATAAGATTATTGAATATTTTCAAAGTTTATGTAAATATAGAATATAGAGGTATAGAAGTTGAGTACATACATTGCGTTCCGTCAGCGCTAGCACCCACCGACTCCGACGCCGGCGCTGCGGACGGATGCATAATCTGTGCCGTGCGCGCGGCGCAGCTGTCAGAAATATTTTAGCTGTTGTTGTTTGTTTTGTCGGATAATTATATAACATGGCACAGCACATTATATAATTTTATTGTATGATGGGATTATGTAACAATGATGTTTTTGTGTGATTGTGTGAGTTTGTGTTAAAAATATAGATTTTATAACAAAATAAAATAAAATAAAATACTCGTTACATTACTTTCATTCTCCTGCCCTTATCCCAATCTGTTTGGAGTCGGAGTAAAATGTCCCTTTTTTTTTCATACTTCTTTATTAGTCGTCATTTTGGTCGTCACTCCCTCTCTAGCCATATCATCTTTTACACAGTCCATTCATCGTTTGTTTGGTCTTCCCTACTCTTATAGCCATTGACATTCATACTCAAAACTTTCCTCTCGACATTTTACTTATTTCTCCGCATCATGTAAGTACCAAGACAACCGATTTCCGCATAACTTTTCTGCCACTTTCTGAGTCGTATTATGTAAAAAAGTGAATTTCGTAAAAAGTGCTGTTGACTCTTTCTACTTTATTGCCGTCGTACTGTCTACACGGAAACGTCATTTTTAAGTCTACAAAACCTACGACATAACCCCTTTCCATGGCAGTCATGCTACGCGTGCTGGATAATCCTATGCTATACAAATAATAAATGATTATTGATTATTATTCATTATTGATAACAATACTTTTTTGAAGGCCTAATGTTGGACGAGACGATGACAACAAAGTAAAAATGTGTTTTGTGTCCGTAATTTTAACTACAACTCATTTCTTGCCTGGACGCGACTTTTATAAGAACCACTGTCCAATACAGTATGTTAACCAACAGAGGGCGTTCCCGTTAACCCGCAATAGTATAGCATCCATACATGCTACAAAAAATATTACCATTCGAAAACAAAATGGTTTTTATTTTTTTTAATATTAAAATATTCACTAAAAATGCTAAAAATATTCACTAAAATATTTAAAAAAATATAAAAATATTCACTAAAAATAAAAACTAAATTGCGATGTTTCCGTCCTTCAAGTACGCGTGTACAGAGTGTTTCTTTTACGTATCAATTTAACATTTTTAGTGAATATTTTAATATTAAAAAAAATAAAAACCATTTTGTTTTCGAATGGTAATATTTTTTTTAGCATGTATGGATGCTATACTATTGCGGGTTAACGGGAACGCCCTCTGTTGGTTAACATACTGTATATCAATCTGCCTAGCCTTTTCCCAACTATGTTGGGGCGGCTTCCAGTCTAACTAGATGCAGCTGAATACCAATATTCTACAAGAAGTGATTGTTTTCTAGACCTCCACAACCCATTTACTGGGTAATACGATACCAAAGAGAGAGGAGCCTGTGGGCAAATAATAACAGCCGCAAGGGTCGATCCATCAGGTTAAGTTACGCTTGCCGGGGTTGGTTCATAGATGGGTGATACCCTTTGGTATATCTGGTTGTCAGACTTTCGGGCTTCTGACGATCCGTAACGACAGCCAAAGATCCAAGAATGACAGCCGGGACCAACGGCTTAACGTGCTTTCCGAGGCACGGAGGAGTCTCGGTATGTAAAGATCTATTATCCGGTATGTAAAGATCCATCTACGGACCGACCACGGCAAGCGTCGCTTAACCTGATGAATAGACCCGTGAGGCTGTCATTACTTAGCCACGAGCCCCTACCACTAATAAAATACTACTCTGAGCAAAACATTTGCTATGTGGTTCTCGGAAATTGTAGACCAAAAGGTAAAACTAGGAGTCTATCTATGTCAAAAAAATAAGTTGCGGTGTTTGCCTTTAAGGAAGTAGCATTACTTGGTTTTAACATATGGTTAACAACATAAAGAATAGAAAGTAATTATAACTAGATCTTTCCCATCACAAATTCCCACAAATTGACAACCCCGGAATCCACCCCTGATTAATAACCCTATGTAAGATCCAGTGAACAAAATAACTGGTAACCGGAAGCAGCGCAAGCGCATAGACGTTGCCACAAACGCATGGCACGCATCCGATGCACGCCGCATCACTTCCGTAATGGGACGACCGACCTGTGGGGAGTATCGAGAAGCAAAAAAGATGCCGAAGTACCACGGAATCTTTTACTTCCTGGTGAATTATCTTCAATGCCGTCCAAAGCTTTTCTGATTGTTAATTAAATTATAGGTCACAGAAATTACCATTGTATACAGGTACTTGGAGAGGAACCTACTTTTCCTGTACACATACTGACATTAAAAAAGTTTTTAAACTATAAGCTGAAGCTCAAGAAGTGTTTCTTAAAACTTCGGGCCACCAAGACCTTGAACGTAATGACATGAAAAAATAATCTCTTAGTGTTTAAAATACGCTTCATAGGCAGGTGCCTACATAGCCCTAGGTGAAGAAATCGAATTTAGGGCCTTTCTGCCTCACTCACATGCGTGAGCATACCGTGTGTGATGTATAGCAAACTCCCCGAGTCCCGCGTGCGTGTGACTTGTATGACAGGAAAACGATATGATGCGAGCAGCGCGCATGCGGGCCAGACTCGGACACAATTAATCTGCATGACAGGAAAAATACCCTAAATTCGTTTTCTTCACCCTTAAGTAATGACACCTACACAATATTTTTCTATCAATCTCGGACAGACCTGTACTTCTACTTCTAACAGCCAAATACACCACAGCTATCTTCTGTGACGTATTAGTGCAGGGACACACAAACCAGCGGGAATTTTAATTGATTCCATCTGACGTGGCGGTTTAATACTGGCTTAAATTATGGCTTTCATTAACGGTGACGTACCGCGTCACTAAGAGCAGATTTCACCAATGAAACTAAACGCGATCAGCACATCTAAGGGCCGGTTTTTTGATTCGTAGTTAACTCAACCAATGGTTAAACATAGTAACTAATGGTTGAATTTTGGCTAAATGTGAAAGGCTAAACAAAGGCTATTCATGTTAGCTCATTCATATTAAAAAATAGTAACTAATGGCATAACTCATTCATGCATAACCTTCATGTTCATGTTTAGCCTTTCACATTTAGCCAAAATTCAACCATTAGTTACTATGTTTAACCATTAGTTGAGTTAACTATGGATCAAAAAACCGGCCCTAAGCCTAGTTCAAGAGCTGTCAGTGTCAATATATCAAAGAAAAAAATGAAAGTGACTGCTCGTGCTGATCGTGTTCAGTTTGAATTGGTAAAATCCGCACTAAGTTTTTTATTTCCAAACGCACAAGTGACAAATGACAACAGAACAGGTGTCATATGACTGTCAAAAGGACAGTAAATGCAGTGTTACAATATGAAAATATTAACTTAAATGTTGAACTTGCAACAACCACCATCCACACATCTACACGGTAGTAAACCACCATGGTCACCTCTGTCAGGACGCGGTTGGCGACCGCGTCAGTCCGTGTTCCAACCAAACACGGGCCACCCGATCGTAGCGTTCATATGTCACATTTTGTTCGGTGAGAGGAAACGCGTGGTCGCGCCGACAGAAGAAAAGTTACTTATGACGATCGCGGATTCGGACGCGCGACGATCGCCTTTAGTTAGGACGCGGGGTTAAAGAATCTTGCCTAATATTGGTATTTTTCTTCGAGATTAAAATTCCATCTTATTACATCCCGATTCCAAAGTGATTTTCTGACAAAATACGAAACCCTATAAAGATGGATTTTGTATCTACTAACAAATCAATAATTATTTTCTATCATATACCTACACCCAAAAACCTATTGACGTTTTCTACTAAGTACATACTAACTTTTATAAACAATCAAAGCACCATTTTAACGCACTGTTCTTTCATATTCACAGATAGGGTTTACTAGACCCAATGTAAAAATTAATAAGTACAGACGCCAGCACATCAAGCTACTACAATCTGTCAAATTTCTTTAATAGATTTTCAACTTTATAGCTAAATCATAAGGTTCAAAGTTGATTGGAAAAATTTTACAGTTTCGAGTAGCTTGATGTGCTGGCGTCTGTACATAGACATTGGTAGTTAAATAGAATAGAATAGATAAGTATTATATGCACCATAAAAATTACAGATATAAATGTAGAAATTTTACCTATATGGGAACACAATGGGCGATTTTTGTTATTACACAACTACTTTTTTTTCCACACACAGAAAATCTCGATTTTCTCAACAATAAACCATTAATAACAGGTAAAATCTACTAACAATTCCACGTCAATTCCTTCAACAACCTCAGTCCGGAAATTCAAACATGAAACATATTTAGATGGCTGTCACCGACGCAAATCCACTTAACCCTAGAAGTTAGTCTAGCACAAACCAGAATACATTGGAATTATGCAGAGTCTGCGCTCTGAGAATATAAAATATAACTTGGTTTAAACGCTGTTTTATGGCGCAGAATTATTATGTAATGTACGCGAGAAAGATTGGAGGAATTGTTTGTTTACCGTTTTAAAGAAGGCTGTTATAATAAATGTGGTTACAATTTTAGCTTACTTGTCACTTGTCTAAATAATAAATGATTTTATTTCTCTAAATGGGTTTGTACAAACACTTTGAAACGTCAATCATATTTTAAAAACTAAATGAAGTTGGTGTTTCCTATCTGACTACTCTGAGGAGAAAGGCCGAAACAAACTGCAGTCTCTTTTAAAGTCCAGACATAATCTTGTTCAGATCATGTGAAGACCATGTGGTGTCTGAAATGGTCTTTTGTGGAATGAACCACACAGATTGAGTGGACCTGTTAAGTTAGTGCACGCATTTGTCAGTAATTGTGTAGCTCAACTCAGAACTTGGCCGTATACGAAATTTTGCCGATTTTGCTGATTTACGTGATTTTATAAGTTTTAATGCACAACATGAAAGATCATTTCAATTATGCTCTAATGAATGAGCGGCTTTTTATTTTGTGTCGAGTATGATAGTGCAATATTTAGGTTATATTAAAAGATTTTTTATTGCCAATTTTTTTTTAATTTGTTGCACTTTTTTTTCAAGAAATTGATTGATTTTAAACTAAAGTTTATGTAAGTTGTTTTATTTTTATGAAGATTCTAAGTAGCCGAAATCAAAAGCAATTCATTGCCCATTTTCTCTAAAATTTGACTAAGTTTAATATTTTTTTACTCAAAAAGTTATATGAAAGTGGTTAAAAGTGATACATTCATTAATTAGAAGACTTTAACAAGAAGACATTGTAATTTATGCATACCCTTTAGACGTCAAAACAATTCGTAAATATGTGATATTCTACAGCTCTTACAGCAAAAATTCTCAAAACAGTCGCCGTTTTTAGGTCGATTAGTCAAAACTACATAACAAAAATAAAGAATTAGCGCATTCGTTAGATCGTAACAGAAATGATCTTTCATGTTATGTATTAAAATTTATAGAAATACAGTATTTTAACTGTAAAATATCTTCTACAAAATCACGTAAATCGATAAAATCGGCAAAATTTCGAATACGGCCCTCTTATGGGGCTCAACGGCCTCTTATAGCGCTTGGCGGTTTTCTACAATTTTCAAAACTTGGCATCAAAATATTGCAGAATTTCTTGACCTTGTAAATCAGAATATTGATTTAAGAAAATAATGAGCCAGGTTTTTAGTGTTAGTGAAAGGGTCAACAGTACTCTGCGATCCCTGTATCGTCTGAGAAACTTTTTACCCGCTTCTTCTTCGTATCGCGTCGGATAATCCTTGTTCGAGGTTTTTTATATAGATTGAGCCCATTAAGTTACCATTTTCTTCTATATATTATGGAGCTCGTGGCTAAGTAATAACAGCCGCACGGGTCGATCCATCAGGTTAAGCTACGCTTGCCGGGGTTGGTCTGTGGATGGGTGACCATCTTTTCATACCGAGATTCCTCCGTGCCTCGGAAAGCACGTTAAGCCGTTGGTCCTGGCTGTCATTCGAGGATCTTTGACAGTCGTTACGGGTCGTCAGAAGCCCGAAAGTCTGACAACCAGTCTTACCAAGGGGTATCGTATTACCCAGTAACTGGGTTGTGGAGGTCAGATAGGCAGTCGCTCCATGTAAAATACTGGTATTCAGCTGCATCCGGTTAGACTGGAAGCCGACTCCAACATAGTTGGGAAAAGGCTAGGCAGATGATGATTCTTCTATATATTACCCGCTAAGACGACCACAATGCTTGTGCTGACTTTGATTTTCCCTATCATCGACTACGGATCCGTGGCTATGTCGACTTGAATGCGGTTTTGTTGGATAGACTGCTCTACAATTATATCCGGTTCATATTTATCCTCAGGAAATATGACCATGTGTTCATGTGTCTGAGCTCAAAAGCATGTCCTTTCGTCAAAGAAAAAGTTTGCGCGTTTTGACCACGCTTTTCGCCCTTCTCAACTCTTCCTTCCTTTTCATCGTGTGACTCACTTCCATTCCTCATTTCTTCCTTTCATATCCAGTCCATTCTTCTTTGGAATGCGCTTCCTTTAATCAGGATGGCCACCAGTCGGCGCACCATGCATTTAAGCGAAAATCGCAGAGTGATGTTCAAAGTAAATAGCGTAGTCATCTATCTCAACACCTCTCTCTCATGTGTTTTATAACTTTGTAACCTATTTATGTACTTGTGTACCTATCCTATTAATTAAAACCTGGGCGACCTATAAGCTCTGCTGTGATGAAAATTGAGATAACGAATTTTCCCAGATATGAGACCTATCTAGATCGATTTAACATCGATGTATCATACAAATATTGCTGTAGGATAATTCATTATGATATATTTTGAATATATTTTGTTGTCATTGTTCCTCATAAACAGAGCACCTGCCATCAAATCTCTTCTCCACCCTTTGTTGACTGCCCTAAGGCATTAAGTCCGCCTTTGTACCTTTTGAGTGTGAAAAGTTAAAACAAATAAATGAGGATTCGGGAGCCATTGTTTCAAATTTTTTCCCACCCAAAACCGTTCCGTCCAATTTTACTGGCTTTCTAAATAACCGACTTAAAAGACGTTTATAAAAAAGCGTAAATGAAAAGAATTCAGAATTTTAAACTTTCTAAGCTCACTTTGTCAACCCAGTCCATTGGAACAGAACCTATAAAACTCTTATCTTCCTACAACAAAGGGTTATTCAATCTCAAAACACAAACAACTCAATAAAACTTCCTATGAAATTGTAAACAAAGTTGCTTTCAGCCGCTTTACAGCTGAGTAGTCCTGGCGTCCCTTCTCTGCAGAATATCACAATACTTATTTGAAGAGGATAATGTTGGCAGAGAGACTAGCATAGAGAGACTATTTTAGAGAGACTATTATGCTGGAACCTTTTAGCTAACTGTAGTAGAAAATGGCAATAATATGGCCGAGAAGGCTTTCACTCAAGTGTTGCTTGTGAATCCTTTTTTATTTAGAACAAATGCTTTTTATAGTCTGAGAAAGACGGTTGTTGGCAAAATATTTATCGTCAATAGGACTATGGATTTGTTGTTGAAAACTTCTTTGTGTTCTTTAGCACTAAACCGATTTGTGATCCGATGAAAAATCTTTTATTGTTTCACTATGCTTTCCGCGTTGTAATAGTTATTTATCCTACAAGTGCAGAAGTCATCTTACGTACGTGTTACTGTCATTGTGCGAGGAAATAAAAAATTATATCTATATTGAAAAAGTATTTTGCTTTTGATTTAGCCGGTAAGAGGCTGTTTTTGGTATTTTGTGCTTCTTGAATAACATTTTCCGGGGTTAAATTGATTTATTCGTCACTTGAACGTGACAGTTTTAGCAGATTTACACAGATCGATTCCGTATTAAGCAAGAAATTAGTAAAATGGCGGGCTTATTTTATATACATGCGCGCTATGCTTAACTACTACTGCGCATGTGCAATTAGCTGCCACGTATCGCAAACAAGCACGAACAAAATAAACGTTCAGCCAATAAAATTAATTTATTCATTAAAATATAAATCTAGTTTAATTAATAACGCGTTTAATGAAGTATGAGTTTTATTGTATATTTTATAAGAATAACCTGTACTGTGTAATTTGTAAAACTTTTCTCTAATAATAAAAACTCTTTGCGTCGGGCTAACGACGGAGTTAAAATTAAAAAAAAAAAACTGAAAAGTAAAAAGCACTAGTGCGTAAAAAGTGGCAGTTTCCGCACTATTGGAAAAATGGAAAACGCTCTTTTTGACCCATGCATTGTAAAAACATTTTTACGCTTTTTTAAGATTTTATTTAAAAAATAATTTGTTTTAGCATGAAATAGACGTTCTCTATACAGGATGAAATTAAATTAGCAATCGAAACTCTGCAGACGTGATGGGTATCGGTGACTACACTACCTGGGTTGATGACCCCAAAAAATCATCAGATTAATATCTTTTTTTTATCATGTTTAGATTTCAATGACCCATCACGTCTGCGGAGTTTCGCTAGCTAATTTAATTTGATCCTGTAAATCGTCCTCCCTGCATGAAATAGTTATTTTATCACATCACACTTAACCATCTAGAAAATTCTGGAAGCTTCCAGAATTTACTAGATTGTTAAGTGTCGTGTTGCAGCATTATAAATAATTCCCGTAAATACTAGAATATTCTCGAATTATGTCCTCGAACTTTCTAGACCTCGAAATAGAGGGTTAGCAGCGCTACGGGGCAGTTCAGTTTGGAATTCGAAACAGTGAGCTACTAGTGAGGAACATTGAAGTTATTCTGTCTAAACTTTCTGATTACTGTATTTGTAATTATTTAAATATAGCGTGTTTTTAGTGTAAATTGGTATATATTAATTTATCCCGAATCACAGCTCCTAACAATATTCTTTCATTCATTAGTAAATAGGAATTCAATTCTCACAAATAGACTTTATAACTAACATCACTAACTATTATCAGTAACAGCGAGAAAATTGAAGAGAAACTCAGTAAATGTTACAGATGTAGGAACGGACTGTTAATATCAGTCGGATTGCAGCGATCGCTCCGAATTCATTGCGGTGTCTATGAACACTACACACTGCTGCGAAGAATGAACAACAGAACAAACTCTTGTATCTGTCGAATCCAGAAAAGACAGGCTAACTTGGTCCCCCCAGATGGGTTCCCGCATTGTCGAGGCGGGCGGGCTCAACTAACCATGGCTTGGTCACCCATGGTGAAGCGAAGAGGAACCCGAGGAGGGGCCGCTCGTCAGGGCTTTTTCCATGAAGTCAACGACGTAGCGGCCAACAAGTAGGTCGCGGTGCCGCTTGGGCGACATCGCAACTGAAGCGGGCCGCGATGTTGTATGGTAGGCAACGCGGCGGCGGGTTGGAGGCCGCGGTGGGAGAGTATTGCCGGTATTGCGGTGCGCCGCTCTCCCTACCTTCCGCGGCCTTGACGGGATCGCCACCGTCTGATGACAGACGCGGTGGGGCCGCAGGGGAGGAGGAGTGTCGGTATTTCGTTGGCCGCTCTCGCTATCCTCTTGGCCGAAAAGTGGTAAGCGGCCGGGCCATTTTTTCGTCTATGGTTACCTGTCAATAAATAAGGAATTTCATATCGTCTATGAAGTAATACATTTTTTCGTCTATGGGTGCCTGTCAATAAATAAGGAATTTCATATCGTCCATGAAGTAATGCATTTTTTCGTCTATGGTTACCTGTCAATAAATAAGGAATTTCATAGCGTCCATGAAGTAATGCATTTTTTCGTCTATGGTTACCTGTCAATAAATAAGAAATTTCATGTCGTCCATGAAGTAATGCATTTTTTCGTCTATGGTTACCTGTCAATAAATAAGGAATTTCATATCGTCCATGAAGTAATGCATTTTTTCGTCGATGGTTACCTGTCAATAAACAAGGAATTTCATAGCGTCCATGTAGTGTTGCATTTTTGCTTCAATGGTTGCCTGTCAATAAATAAGGAACTTCATAGCGTCCATGAAGTAATGCATTTTTTCGTCAATGGTTGCCTGTCAATAAATAAGGAACTTCATAGCGTTCATGAAGTAATGCATTTTTTCGTCATGGTTGTCTGTCAATAAATTAGGAACTTCATAGCGTGCATGAAGTAATGCATTTTTTCGTCAATGGTTGCCTGTCAATAAATAAGGAACTTCATAGCGTTCATGAAGTAATGCATTTTTTCGTCAATGGTTGCCTGTCAATAAATAAGGAACTTCATAGCGTCCATGAAGTAATGCATTTTTTCGTCAATGTTTGCCTGTCAATTAATAAGGAAGTTCATAGCGTCCATGAAGTAATGCATTTTTTCGTCAATGTTTGCCTGTCAATTAATAAGGAAGTTCATAGCGTCCATGAAGTAATGCATTTTTTCGTCATGGTTGCCTGTCAATAAATAAGGAACTTCATAGGTATGCTTATATGTCATAAAAAAGTAAAATCAATGTTTGGAAAGTGTAGTGTGCAGACAACAGAGGCGCCATTCCCGTAGTTTTGAGAACTTTTACAATTAAATCTTAGTCTCAATCTGCCAAAAATACCTATAATTTCATAAATTGACATATTTCTGTCATTATGATGAGATGATAACGACTAAATATTGAACGTTTTTAATAATGGGACTTGGCTTTCAGGACACACAGGGCACGATATTAAGTGGTGGGTGATAATTTGTGGAACAGCACGACATTTACACTCCAGGGTGGAGTCATCTGATACCGCCAGTCTCCGGTGAGGCAGCGAGCCTCCTTACCGGATTGCCGCCATGGGATCTGGAGACAAAAGTCCTCGCATACATATGGGAGTGGCGCGAGGAGGCAAAACGCCGGGACGTAACTCCGCTGCCGCGAGAAATCACGGCACAGCGCACAGACCTCCGGCGGGATCTCATGGCGACATGGAGAGTGTTACTGACGCAACCCAGTGCTGGGCACGCCACAATTGTGGCAATAAGTCCCCTCTGTGAGAAGTGGTTAGAGAGGCGCCACGGCGTCCTCACCTTCCACCTGACGCAGATCCTCACTGGAGACGGTTGCTTCGGAAGGTTATTGACCGCGATAAGGCGGGAGGAAACGCCGGGGTGTTACCATTGTGTGGATTGCCCGAAGGATATGGTGGAGTATACAGTGGAAGTCTGCCCGGCTTAGGCGGTGCACCACCGCGTCCTCACGAAGGTGATCGGCGGCAGCGGTCTCACGCGTCTGGCTCTGGTCTGGGGCATGGTACGGAGCGAGAGTGCATGGGAAGCCGTCACCTCCTTCTGCGAAGCAATAATGCTCGCGAAGCAGGAGGTGGAACGCGTGAGGGAGGGGCATTCTTTGCGCCCTCACGCCCCTAGTCGCCGCAGGTGACGCCTTGGGCATTCCCGGCCATCGTGGGCCTGGGCTTGCGGACGGCAACCTGTGGGTGGGTCGCGCTCCGGTAAGGACCAGGCCCGGGTCGACGGCGCGTTGTGTTCCACGCGCACCTCAAAGAAATGTCAGCACTAACTGATGCGGTCCGCTAGGGCCATTGCCTGCCAGGGTCGCAGGTTGTTTGAAAGTGTTACCTGGCTGGCTCTGGCACAGGCCACTGCAAGGACACGGGTGGGGTTTAATCAGACACGCCCAAGTTATTTGATTATGTCCCACCCACAAAAATAGGGGTGGATTCATCTATGAATCTCCATCTGAGCAGGTTTTCCTTGCTTCGACAAACCTTTGTCCGCCAGTACACCGTACATGCTCGTCATCCTCACTGCCCATATCTCCCCCGCAATATAACTTCACCGCTAACCACCGACTGTTATTTTCACAGTGTCTGACTTTTGGACAATAAAGCAATTTAGTGGAAGTTCCACTGCATCGTTTGTATGACTATCCATTGGAATAGTTTTTCAAACGGCAACGTATTGGCGGGTTTTGATCGTTACAAAACTATTAGAATCTTTAAATCCGACGGGTGAGCTTTGAGCGCCGTTTCGTTGAATTGTGGGCAGCAGGGAAATGGGGTTTGGTATCAGAGGAGGAATATTTTAGGTCAATCTGCTTTATGTATACGGTCGGTATAGAAGTGATTGGTAAAAAGTAGAGCTTAACTAGTTAGATGATGCGGGTCTGAACATGATTCTATGTAGATGGTTTGGTCAAATGTAGTCGGTACAGTGGGCTTTAACCAGTTGGATGATGCGGGCTCGAAGATGATTCTAGATGGTTTGGTCAAATGTAATTGGTAGAGTAGGCTTTAACCAGTTGGATGATGCGCGCCTGAAGATGATTCTAGATGGTTTGGTCAAATGTAATTGGTAGAGTAGGCTTTAACCAGTTGGATGATGCGGGCCTGAAGATGATTCTAGATGGTTTGGTCAAATGTAATTGGTAGAGTAGGCTTTAACCAGTTGGATGATGCGCGCCTGAAGATGATTCTAGATGGTTTGGTCAAATGTAATTGGTAGAGTAGACTTTGACCAGTTGGATGATGCGGGCCTGAAGATGATTCTAGATGGTTTTAGTCAAATGTAATTGGTATCTGAGATCACGTCTTCAAGTACCAAATTAATTATTTTCATATATATTATATTCTTCAGTTTTAGTTTTCTTAATGTAACTAACTACCTGTTTTGTTATCGATTCTGTCATGAATAGGCTTTGTTTGTGTACACACAGAGATAGAAAAGGATTCTTATGTTACAGGTACATACTTCAAAGAAGTACTCCATACTTAAAAGAAGGCCTTTATAATGTACGTATTTGTTAAAACTTGTTTACTACGTGAATAAATAAACCAACAAACAAGTATCACAGTCTAAAAATCATATTTATACTGTGCAAGTATGGTACGTACCTGGCTTAAGATTTGTTCATGAAATAAAAGATTTTATGTTTCAAGAGTAGGCTTAACCAGTTGGATGATGCGAGCCTAAAGACGATTCTAGATGGTTTTGTCAAATGTAAATGGCATGTGTTTAATCGAACAAAAAATAATTCCCATTTTGATTTTCTAAAATATATCTTACTGTACATACAGGTTTATTGGTAAAATACCAACAACCTCTTAAGGGCTCATTGTACTCATCATTATGAACAACTTTTACTATGGGACCAAACCTGAAATCTGAATGGGAACATAAATGTACCGAACAGCGCATTTTTTAAGCGCGCCCTTAAGAGGTTGTTGGTGTTTTAGCAATAACCCATTATAACTGACTTGTACGTAAAGCATGCCTAATGCTAACAGGTGTTATACTTTAGCTTAACTTTACATACTTAGCGAACATTAATCATTATTATAAGTGCTATTTCCATTTAAATTTAAATAATCTAAGTTAGGTATCCTATGCTGTTTGTTTGTTATCTGTTGCATGATGTGGTCCCCTATAATTGAGAGAGCATATAAATTTTTATTCTTGTACTTATAATATAGCATGTAAGGCGTATTCTTTGTTGGAGATCCTAATAAAAAATAAATAAAATAAAGGTGCTCCCTCACTGAGAGCGTTCGCCTGTAATGTAACAGTTCAGATTCGAGTATTATTATTATGTTTCTATAAATCTCGAGACCCTGGGGTCCCGACCTTTGGAAGGCATACGAGGGGCCGAAGCCAACTCGCAGAGGCCCCTTAGATAATTTTAAATGATGAGGAGGCACAAATCGGCTATTATCCCTATATGCACTATGCAAGTGCACCCAAGGACAACCCCCGGTTGGTGCAGGACTATTGTTTGTACGTGGAAACAAATCATATTGGGCTATGGGTTTGGGTGGCTAAAGTGGACTTGAACTTTATTATTATTATTTTTACATCAGTGAGTGAGGAGAACCGAGGTAATGGTTATATGGTAAAGCTCCAAATCGAATCTTGGATTGTTACATTACAGGCGAATACACTCGGTGAGGGAGTGTCTTTAAGTAAATTTCCAGCAGTAGCTGGTGCAAATTTCAATCTAAAAGGAGGTTAACAATAAATACAAAAAAAATGGCCGTAAAATTAAGTACAACTTTCGAAAGTACTTACATGAGAAAAAAAATCTTTACGCTATTTGACAGCTAATGTGAAGCTGTATGACTATAATTTGGTCCAAGCGACTAAAAACTAAAATATTACTAAAGACTTATGATTTTTCTCTCAAAATCGTATCACCACTGCATACCGTACAAGCTAACAAGAATACCTATCATATCGTATACCGAAACCACTAAGTTTCTTTGTCAAAAATACACAGAATTTCTCGCTTATCCACTTAGTGGGGAGACACTAGTATGTCAGTGTATATTGCTATCCACTACCACTATCCCCGCGCTGTCCTCTTGACGGGCACTATGGCTTGTTGACCTGGGCATAGAGTAAGAAATATATATAGAAACGAAACTCATGTAAGTATGCTCATCATTATCATCATTTAAGCCGAAAGACGTCCACTGCTGGATATGCTTATATCCAGCAGAGGACGTCTTTCGGCTTCCTCAAGCCTCCTCAAGCGTCGCACGCCACTTCAACCGGTTTTGTGCCGAAGCCACTTCAACCGGTTCTGTGCTTCTCGCATCCAGCGGATTCCTGCAGCCTTTACTCTTCATCGGTCCACCTCGTGGGAGACCTTGCAACGCTGCGCTATAATGTCTGTGGCTGCGCATTTCGGTAAGCAGCATTTAATTATAGCGTATCGAGACTGAGACTTAGGGCTGGTTTTTGATCCGTAGTTAACTCAACCAATGGTTAAATATGGTGACTAATGGTTGAATTTTGGCTAAATGTGAAAGGCTAAACATGAATGTATTCATGTTAGCTCATTCAAATTAAAAAATAGTAACTAATGGCATAACTCATTCATGTTTAGCCTTTCATATTTAGCCAAAATTAAACCATTTGTTTCTATGTTTAACCATTGGTTGAGTAAACTACGGATTAAAGAACCGGCCCTAAAAAATTAGAAATGCTGTGAATATATAATAATGTCAAATGTGACAGGAGAAATCAAAGGAAATAGCAATTTTGAAATTTTTAAAATTATCGTATGTATCTGAAAACTGCAAAAACTGGCACTTCTGTGACTTTCCTAATGGTAATTCTTTTCAGTATTTGATCCTTATCAGCAAAACTATCGCTCGGTATATAAATATAAAATGCTTTTTTACAAAAGGGATCGGATTAGATTCCTGCCTCAGGAGAAGAGTTTGCAAAAAACAAAATATGCAGTTTTATCTTCCTTCAAATTGAGGTCATCTTTCCTTTGAACACGTTGCCCTACTACTCATTTCATACACGAATTTAGTCCTGATGTACCATCTCAAAATCATGGTCATTTACGCGGCCGACATTATTATATTTCCTTTCACTTCCATGCAACTGACTATTATTTTGGGATAAAGGAGATCCCAAAAATCGTCCCATATGTTTTGGAGAGGTATGAAATTACCTTTTTAACCGACTTCCAAAAGGAGGTTCTCAATTCGTCTGTATATTTTTTTTTGTATGTTTGTTACGCGATTACTCAAAGACGGATGAACCGATTTAGAAAATTCTTTTTTTGTTTGATAGGGTATACTTCCGAGGTGGTCCCATATAAATTTTATTAACTTTGTTTGGGGAGTTTTTGAGTTAGCTTCAATAATGCGTATATTTCCCACTTATTTTATGTGGATGATGTGATGGTGTTTTAATAACTTCCTATCACTGTTATTTACATGGCTATATCTACAATTATAGTGCTCAATTATGTATTCGAATTTGTGTGGGGTAGGTTCCACAACTAAAAAGTGAAAAATAAAAACTTTTTAGCAAAAAATAAAACCGACTTCCAAAACAAAACACTACAAAGTGAAAAATAACTTTAATTTCGGAAGTCGGTGGCAAAAAACGAAAATACAAAACCCAAGACACCGACTACCGAAATTAAAGTTATTTTTCACTTTGTAGTGTTTTGTTTTGGAAGTCGGTTTTATTTTTTGCTAAAAAGTTTTTTACCACTTTAACATGCTATAACTTTGTCTGACTCTCATTCTGATGATTATTGAATAATAATCAACTGCTTTATTAGTCATGAAAGTTTGGTATAAAATTGATCGCAAAAATCGAGCAGTACCTCCCCTATTTTTGGGTGGGAAATCAGCAAATAACTTCTTCCGCTCTGGGCGGAGCGGGAGGGCGTGTCAGACTTCTACTGACTAAAACCCACCCGTGTTCCTTCAGTTGCCTGTGCCAGGGCCACGGTAACTCTTTCGAACAATCCGCGACCCTGGCAGGACCAGTACCTCACCTACTATTTCAATATCAGTATCAAGCATCAAAAGATACTTGTAGAACTTGTGTTGTCAAAACTGTAGGCATTTATAATGCGTTTCGAGCGTGAGTGTCTCTCCTAGAAGTTCTTATTCTATGCCCTGATCTCGATAGCGGTCACACAATGGCCAATCTTCCGCCACTGCCATTTCATTCCATTTCAATTTGATGGGGAAGTATAGCGTGTTTTGTTTGAGTGGATTGGTGATTTTAGTATTTTTTCGATTACGGTTTCCTGTTTTGTGAACAATTTATTTAATAGTTATTGATTGTTCATTTCTATGTTCGATGTTAAATAGTGCTAAAAGGTGTTTTGCGGCTTCTTGCTGAGTGACTACCGCCATTCCTGTTTAGCCTTGATTATTACTAATAAAATAAAACGTTTTTTTATCGGGTTTTTTTGATTTATTAAATTAACTATTTTCTTTTTTTATTTTACACTTTTTAGTTAGGATTATTTTTTTCTCACTGTATTAAGTAATACTTTAGGTAACGGTCGTTAAAATTATCTTTCAAAGCAGTAAAATTGTGGGTTTGTCAGTCGATTTTAAGAATTATACAGGATGTTTGGAAGGTAAGGGTGAAAGTTGACATCATTTCGAGCATTTTGAGCCATACATGTTATAGACGAAGTCTGTATTTTTTATTTTTAACTGCTTTTTTACTTCTTTTTAATAATCCAATTACTGACAGTTAATAGTGCCTCAGTTAAAGCAAGCTGGTAAGTTATTTTTTTTTTTTTTAATTTTTCTGATAATTATTTAACCAAATAAACCAAGTTCCAAGCATCTGTGTTATTGAAAAAAAATACTAGACACTTTTAAAGTCGTAAACAACTTTTTAAATAAAAAAAAACTACGTTGTTTATATCAATTAAAAATGAAAAAAAATAGCCTCAATCGTTCAAACCTATTTAAAAGTAAGCTCGGTTATTGGCCTTTCTTTTAAGGTATCACTCAATCTGATATCTCGCCGGATTAGCGTGTAACAACCAAATGGAGAAAATTTTTATTTCTTAAATATAAAAATAAAACAACATTTTTAGTAGAATCATTTAATCATTTCATTTTCATTTTAGAAATGTGAACAGCGGTTTTCCTAATTTTTCCTTGCTTCATGATATTAAATAAAGGCTTCTTCAATTTTGTGGTATAGCTAGTCCCGTGTTATAACTTCTTCACCTTAGCCCGTCCCCAGATGTAAAAATCAAGGGGGGTCAATTCCCCCGCCAGGGTTGCGGGTTGTACGAAAGAGTTACCGTGGCCCTGGCACAGGCAACTGAAGGAACACGGGTGGGTTTTAGTCAGTAGAAGTCTGACACGCCCTCCCGCTCCAGCCAGAGCGGGAGAAGTTATTTGATGATTTAAAGGGGGTTAAGTCCAGTGACCATGCAGGCCATCTCTGTCGATCCAGCTGTCTAGGAAACAAACGCTGAAATATTCTCTCACTATCTCACTAAGATTATTGGTATTTTCCTTTCCAAAACGTCTGCCTCGTGTAAAAGCTTGAGGAGATCGTTTTGAAAAAAACTCGAGATATTTTCCGTTTAAATTATCAGGCAAAAAAATGAGACCCAAGCACACTTCTGCCAATCACTCCGGCCCATACAATAACGGAAATTTTTCGCTGGAACGACACCCGCTTCTTCCAGTAAGCATTGTTGTCGTCATCCATTCACTGATGAAGGTTATGAAAATTAGTTATTTCCTCCCAAGAAAATTTAGGTTTGTCGGTCCACAGGATACTTTTAAGGAACCACGAATCTTCAATGTCATTATTTATCAAAAATCTAGTATTTTAAAGCATGGTTTTAAAATTCAGAAATCTTTTCAAATCATAAAGCGGAAGATGCAACTCTAAATCACCAGAGTGGAACTTCACATTTCGAACAGGAACATGTATTAAATTCACTAAAAATGTTGTTTTATTTGTCCATTTAGAAATCGAAATAAATCTCCCTCATTTTGGTTTGTAAGCTCTAATTCTGAGAATTGGTGAGATATCATAAGTGATACCTTAAAAGACAGATCGGGTTGTTTCCGTTTAAACAGATTTTCAATTTTTCACATTTTTTTGTTTCGACAGCGTGTTACTTTGTTATCTCAAACGTACAGCTACGTACAAAATAAAATCCCCGCCCTTGGTTTTAAATAGATTTGAACAATCAAGGCTATTTTATTACTTTTTTTAATGCCAAAATGACGCAGCTTTTTTTATATTTTACTTGTTTTGTACGACTCCAAAAGTGTCCAGTATTTTTTTCAATAACACAGATGGTTAGAACTTTATTAGAAAAGATACACATCAAACAGGCCACGGAAAGAAAAAATAACATGCCAACTTTAACTGCCAGAAAAAGGTTATTTAGAAAAAAAAACAAAAAATAGTATTTTAAACTAAAAAAAACACACTTCCTTTAAGAAGATGGATCAAAATGCTTTAAATGATGTCAACTGTCACCCCCTTAAGGTTCTGCACCCAACTTCCAAACGTCCTGATTATTGAATTATATTATAATATTTATTTTCACGTTAATAACTATGTATTATACAATTTTATAAGAACTTTGTCACTGCTTTATTATAAGTTTTGAAAATTTAAATCGTTAAAGATCCTAAATGGTCATTCAAAATGAAAAATATTAGAGAAACCTAAACCTAAAGACTTCAATGATACCCCATTTGACATAGTTCGTCAACTTTATTTTTTTACTTTTTCAGAATAATTATGGCGTCTCACTACACCAACGAGGCAATCATTACAAAGACGTAACACAATAAATAAAAACATTGTTAGATTTCATTCATCGTCCGATATGCCGAAAACCCACAACTTTTAAGTAGTGGACCAAATTCGACATAACAACATATTCAGACCACGTCACAAACGTAGTACACGCTTGAAAATATCCCCTGAACCCCCGATCAGATTCATCCCTACTCATGCGCGTGCACAAACTGAAAAAAAATCTTTCTCTACCCACTTGAAAGTCACTCGTGCGCAAATCTTGACACATCAATACTGTCATACGCACACCGCCATTTTGTCGAAAGGCCGCCATATTAGAATTCGAGATGCGTGCACTAAAAATCGTAAAGTACGAGTTATTTGCGTACTGGGACGTAAACCTCTAAAATGTTTCGCTTATTTCGGTTTACGCGGCTACAGGCTATCTTGTTGCCGTAAATATTTTATGGTAATACGTCAAGGATCGTCGTATTGCTAGGTTTAACGGCCTCAATTACGGGTAGGTAAGGTTAGGCTTGCTGGTTTCGGTACACAATATTATTGCGCTCGTCCAAATATGTTACAAACACACTATCAATCGGAATCTGAATCATTTTGAAGCAAAATGCTAACCCATTGCTTCATATGTTTGAAAAATGTGTCTACTGAACAACGTAAATAACGCCATGAATGTTGTTGAACTGTCAAAATGAAACCCATTCCGGTTGATAGTAAGCTACGCAATTGCCTCGCTGGTCTATAAGTTCATTCGTCGAATGACGCTTTCTGGTATTTAATGCAGCAAATGACTGCTTCGAAAAATGCTTCTGTTGAGCATGGGGTCTTGTATTTGATTCTGGTGATTATGGTTATTGGGTATTTTCATCTGTATTTTTTTAGTAGCAGCCTGGAGTCTGGATTTGTGGTCAGTTAATGGCAATAGGCTCTCCCCTGTTGCAATAACTGGTGAAACGTGGGTGTACTAGATACACTTCAGAGAATACAGGCGTGATGTTATGTTTATTGTAGTACTTAACTAATTTACTTACTCATCTAAACTATACTAATATTATAAAGCTGAAAAGTTTGGTTGAACGCACTAATCTCAGAAACTACTAGTTAAATTGAAAAATATTTTTAGTGTTGAATAGCCATTTATCGAGAAAGGCTATAGGCTATATAGTATCACGCTAAGCCCAATAGAAGCGGAGCATCGATGAAAAACGTTGCAAAAACGGGGAAAATTTGTCCCTTTTGAGAGCTTCCGTTACGTGCGCTGCGTAAACGGTTAAAGTTATGCAACAATTATCTATGACGGAATTGTTTCTCTTGAAAGGACCTAAGAACAAGTCCCAGATACCATATGTCTATCTTTTAAGGTTGGCTCACTATAACTTTTTTAATGGTTTTTAAAATTATGTATACTAATAATAAAGCTGAAGATTTTGTTTGTTTGTTTGTTTGAACGCGCTAATCTCTGGAACTGCCAGTCGGTTTTGAAAAATTCTTTTTTGCATTTGATAGCCCAATTCTTGAAGAAGGCTACAGGTTATTTAGTATACCTTAGCAGCCGAACAAAAAGTCAGAAAGAACGCTAAGCGAAAACGACGTAATCGCGCGGGCGGGCTACGCTATGCGATGCGACGCGATGGATGGAACAAGAAATTTCACGCGGACAAATCGCGGGCAGAAGCCTAGTGCCTAGCCTAGCCCATAAATATATTATTATGATTTTTTTTACATTTCTCGGGACCCTGGGGTCCCGGACCTTTGGAAGGCGTACGAGGAGCCGAAGCCAACTCGCAGAGGCCCCTTAGATAATTTTAAATGACGAGGAGGCACCAACCGACGATTATCCCTGTATGCACTATGCAATTGCACCCAAGGACAACCCCCAGTTTGTGCATGGCTATTGTTGTACGTGGAAACAAAACATATTGGGGGTCTGGGTGGCTAAAGTGGATTAGGTAACTTGAACTATGGAAGAACTATGTCCCCTGCCTGACCAATGTTATATATTATATTATACATGGATAAAATGGAAGCGGGTGACTTGCACACTCAATAATGGGCCCCCGGAAACGGCCGCTAGCACATAGTGACGTAGCGACAAGGGGGCAACACTTCCTGAGGTACTTGAGGAGTGGAGAGGTATTCCACGGCTATCAGGACAATCCCGGAAGTACGGTCAAGATCCCTACCAGCACCTTACTGGAATACTTCCTTCCTCCGAGCACGTTTGCTCTTGCGAATCTCGACTCAAGCCGGCCAATAAAGGCAAGAAAGAGATGGGAGTTTTGTTCCTCGTCAGTGTTCACTCCAGCCGGCCAATATTATTCTGATCATTATTATAGAGTAAAGATTTATATGACCCATTGACATTACGAACTTTACTATGTTGGATACTTACCTCAGTTCCTCACGAAAAGAAAATGGTAGGACTATCCAGTAGGCACTTTTTCCTAACTAGTATATAAATACGTCATAATAAATGAACTGCCTTCTGTGTAAAAACGCCAGGGCCAAACACACCACATGAAAATATGAACGGTACCGTTGCCATGACAACTGTTCATGACAATGGTGGGGGAAGGGGGGTGGGTCTTTAGTTCTTTACTACGTTTTACGAGGTAGGAAAGAAAGGCTTCTTTTTATGTGTGGGTGTGTATTATGTGAATAATAAAATTGTGTGTCCTATGATGTTTTTGTCCGGTTTATAACGACCAGTGCCGAGGCTGATTCAATGCCCCTTTTTTTTTCTTTTTTTCTGTGGAGAAATGCTCATGCATTCTGCACTACCACGGGAAGATAGGGAGATAGTGCTCCACGGTGTCCTCCTCTGCCACTTGTGGCGGGAACACGGGCACGCGTTAGCACTCACCGCGAACCCGCCGCGGCTGTCCGTCACCGGACCCTCCTCTGGAGAGTAGCCCCCATCACCGGCGCACCACAACAAATGGCACGCCGTGACTACCCCAGGCACTAAGCCAGCATATGGGCGCTAGACGACCCCGTGTCTAGGCACCCTTGGTCCCCCTGCGACCGGTCAGGTCAGTGGCCCAGCCGCCTACTTTTCGGCCGCAGAGGATAGGGAGAGCAGCCAACGAAATACCGACACTCCTCCTCCCCTGTGGCCCCACCGCGTCCGCCATCAGACGGTGGCGACCCCATCAAGCCCGCGGAAGGTACACCACTGCACCGCAATTCTGGCACTCTTCTCCCGCCCCGGCCTCCAACCCTCAGCCGCGATGCCTCCCATACGAGATCGCGCCCCGCCTCAGTTGCGATGTCGCCCAAGCGGCACCGCAACCTACTTGTTGGCCGCTACGTCGTCGGCTTCCTGGAAAAGCCCTGACGAGCGGCCCCTCCTCGGGTTCCTCTTCGCTTCACCGTGGGTGACAAAGCCACGGCTACTGAGCCCCCCCGCCTTGACAATGCGGGAACCCACCGAACAACTGGATAAATTTCTTCACAACGCACTTTTAAGTATATACCTTTATTTGCATAAATTGTGGTATAGGATGTTCCAGCGACACATTCCGCCATTATACAATAGCATGAAAATTATTTAAATAATAGTATTGAATATATACGTGAATTTTTTACATCTTATTAAGACAAGATATCGAGCTTTTGACATAGTTTGCGTGGGTCTTCGCTATCACACTAGACCTAAGCAGAGGTCTGGAAAGATTCGATGATTCTCCTGATGGCCGATTGCTATAAATTGCGGACCGTTATTGGTTAAAATAAAGACTTTTGTATCTTTACCAATAACGAAGCAAAGACCAATGTCCTTTCTTTGGTATTGTTCGTCGAATCGTTGAGCTCCTTAAGTTCTGAGTTGAGCTGCGCGATTACTGACAAATGCGTGCACTGACTGGACAGGTCCTCTCAATCTGTGTAGTTCTTTCCTCAAAAGACCATTTCAGACACCAATCTACATGGTCTTCACATGAAGTGACCAAGATTATGTCTGGACGTTATAAGAGACTGTGACCCCTGAGTTTGTTTCGGCCTTTCTTCTCAGAGTAGTCAGATAGGAAACGCCGACCTCATCTATTTAAAAAAAAAAAACATGGCTGACTTGTAAAAGTGTTTGTACAATCCTACTTAACCTACAGAAATAAAAATCATTTATCATAGTTTTGCGTAGCAGACCCTCCCATATGGAAGTAACTATCACAGGTAAAATTAGCTTACGCATCTATTTATATGCCCAGTTTAGCAATAAAAATGCTACCATTGATAAGCAAAACTATTCGTTTTTGTTTATTGGAAGCGTGCGGTAGCCTCTACAGCGCCCATCTTGGGACTCTGGTGGTAAAGTCGTTTCCAAGATTTCACATGCATGTGCTGTCCATATGTATTTTGGAGATTGTACCTACATATTTGTATGCCATATTAAAACTGTACTTTTCTCGATACCATTTCTATTAAATGTTATAGAATGTGTTGTTGTGTAATGTCTATGTTCTGTGTAAAACTTTACCAAACTCTGATCATTAAAAGCTTTTACAACTATGTAGGAACCTACACTTTTTACAATTTTGAGCGTACCAAACTACACTAGATTTTTCCCCCGATATTAAAATAAAAATGCACGCAGTGCAGTATAGCATAAATTTCAAAATGGAGGTCTGAAAAATATTCTTTGACAATAATAAAAAAAAAAACAACGCGCTATATTTTCGCCTTGTTGTTTGTAGAGGGATGTTATTAGGGTCAAAATTGTGTATTAATGTAACCACGAGAAGTGGCATTTAGTTACATAAAAAATAGCGGGTTAGTTACAGTAAAATAGACTTGTACGTCATCATAAAGTGTCCTAAGATTTTTGGTGAATTAATTATGGCGAAATTGTCAACAGCCTCAGACACCAAAGCCTGTCTTGCAGCCGAAGTGCGGGTCGCTTAGTGCGGCACGACATCATCCGACGAGCTCTTGTCACCGTCGGCGTTTCAGCTGAACTAGAACTCAATGGCTTGGCACGCGACGATGGTAAGAGACCGGTCGGCATGACTTTATTTCCATGGAAGATGGGTAGGCCTTTAGTGTGAGATGCAACGTGTGTCGATACTCTTGCGCCATGCCATCTTCCTAGCTCAGCGTACTGTGCTGGCGCCGCTGCTGCTGCTGCAGAAAACCTCAAGCGGCGTAAATATAATAGCCTTATCGGTAATTATATTTTTGAGCCGTTTGGGGTTGAAACCCTCGGGCCGTGGGGTCCGAGTGCTCATGGCCTCTTTAAGGAAATCTCGAAACGGCTGGTTGACACTTCCCGTGACCCAAGGGCTGGCCAGACGCTAAGCATTGCCATACAACTTGGCAATGCCGCCAGTGTACTCTGTAACTCTTGGGTACATTACCAGTTGACAGCGATGCGGATGAATTTTTCAACGCTATATTTTAGTTTGTGAAAAGTTTTAGTTAGGATATAATTTTGTTATTTTTACTATTATTAATTTAAAGGATCATAAATAAATAAAATTAATTATTTGGAATATTTTAACGTCTTTGATAAAAGTCTGCCCGCAACATTCCACAAAAAGAGTACCCCTATCTCCACTATTCTCAACCAACTTTAAAAAAGCAAACAAAAATAAGCATTTTTCACTTAAAACCCTATTCAAAACAAAGACAAATATATCTCTTTGAAAATAATCGGACAAAACTAGACGCGAACTATCCTTAGATTGTACCAAGCATTTAAAGATTAAATTGTGAACATAATTCGTTCCCGAGAGCAGAGACACGCAATAAGTAGGAGCACAGAAGGTCGGGTTCATACAACGAGCGACATCGATCGCACACATAGACCCGTTCCACATATAGTCTGTTCCAAAAGTATCTAATAAAAGTGTAAATAAACTCTGTTTAGACTAAATTATTATGCAATCATCACGAAAGGGAAGCTGTAGTTATGTCGCAGCTTAGCCTTTGTAAGTAGTGCTCTCCGGCCGCTGCCGCGGCACCACTCGCTTCGCTCGCTCGGCTTGCACGTGGTTAGTCACAACAGTTCTAACCTAACCTATCCCATTTATTCGGGTTGCCCTGGCTTAATTACTGCGACCAATTCGGTTCGCGCGTTGGTGGTCACAGTTCCAACCTAAGCTATAATTACTATCATTCAGGCCGCAAGTTGAACGATGCCGTTTAGTCAAAAGGCTAGGCAGTTAATTGAAAGACTAAAGTTGCGACAGTAACACATACATCTCATCTGTATTTAGAAGATTTCAACTTTTTTATCTCACCACTTATTTTAACAATAAAATTGTTGTTTGAAATGTAATATAGCAAAGTTATTGACGAAAATTGTGGTTATTAAATTAGGTCATTTTAATTGTCAAAAGACAAACATTTTTATGATGATTTAAAATCAGAATTTTGGGTTTAGGTATTGTAATAATCAAAAAAGGACATTGCTCGTCGTCCATACATAGCTCGCCTAAGATCCAACAGGTAGGTGTATTTACTTTTTGGGTTTTAGATAATGTATATATTCGATTGAACATAAATTAAAACAACACTTTTGAGAATTCGGAAAAAATCAAATCACTTTCGGATTTTGAGGTTATAATTACGTCAATAAAAACATTCGGTATGTTGCAATAACTTAAGCATTTATTACTGAATGTAAGTACGTACTTACATTGGATTATAAATTGTAGGTAACGTTTTATTGCCACACTGCTAGGTCAGTCATAATACTTTGAACTACTGTTTCGAAAACAGCTCTGCTGCTATTATTCCCGTTATATCCCGCTGATGCTGAGTTTTAAAGGCTTGCATCCTTGTTGTCCACCCTACTCGTTATCCAAGTGAGAGCAATAATGGGTACTTCACTACCTTAGTTTTCTTTGAATTATCGGTCAAAAAAAAAAAAGAAATCGGAAAAGTAACAAAATACAAACGAATTCAGTACGCAACCAACGCAAACGCAGATCGAGCACAGAATACGCGCGCCAAGTGACATTACTACCAAATGTCAAATGTTGTCATCTGTCAATTCATCAACTGTCACTGTTGATATTATTGCTCGTTTCAAACAGCGCTTTCAATCGAGTTTTTTGATATTATGGTTCCGCGACATCATAGCGGACTGCTTGTAACTAAAAATCATTATCGTATATCAAGAGTTGAGAATTCTGACGCTTGTCTGTGTCAAACTTATTAAGAGTGCTGTTACAAAGACTTGGCTGTATGATCTATAATACCTTTGCCTATTAAAAACCTCAAATTGAACCAAAAAATAATAACACCTAGGATTATGACGGAAGTGAATACTTTTTAAAATGTTTTCGAAATTAAAAAGTGTCCGTTCTATTGAAATATTTGTAATGTATATTATTAAAAGAACTAGTAATTATAGTAAATGTTTCATGCATGTTGGTTCATAGGCCATTTTTGTCAATGTCCTTTACATCCACAAGTAGGTTCGTTTTCTGAACTTTTAGTTTACATTTTCAACAGATACTTTTGAAACAGACTATAGGTACAGCAAGCGCAAGCGCACTTGCAACTGGCATTTGTTTGAAATCGCCATACGTATGTGTGTATGTGCTTCAGTTTTCGCTCACTGTAATGGCTAGTTTACACAGTGCGAGCTAGCGTGCTAGTCTTCCAATCGAGTAGCTTACTTCGCGTTATCGAGTTACGACCATAACTCGAATGGCAGCAGCTCGCAGAATACTCGCATCGTTCGGACTGTTACTAAGCCGACCCCGTTTATCTTTTTTTTTAAAAAGACAGTAGTTCTACTGGAACCACTTTAATTCACCACAGTACAAAAACACAGACACACAAGTTCTTGGGTACTTAATTTTTGATGTCCCTCTTAATTGCTCACTTATTTTCGGCACACTAGATTACGCGAACTACCAGAATCTAACTGAATTATATATTATTTCTATGCACTGGGTAAAAATGCAACATCAGTACTTTAGTAAAGGAAAAGTCACTGTTTATAAGTAAAAGCTGACTTAGGCATTATTGCCTTGTAATAAGGGTTATAACAGGACGCTTTTGGCAGTAGCTCGCCAGTCAGTCGCAAGAGGATCCTGTAGGTTGACGAGTGCATTTTTTTTCTAAACACTAGGCAACTACTCTCATAATGATAACAGCCAAGACAAGCTGACTACTGACATACGAGTACACAATGCGAGCAGCTGTCTACTGTCTAGTCAGCAGCTCGCACTGTGTAAACCAGCCATAAGGAGCTAGCCTTCTGTACCTATCTATTCTGTGGGGGAGATAAAACGAAACGATCACCGGTTTCCCGTAGAAAACTCATTTTCGGACTCCTTTGATCATTGCCAGCGGAAAAAAAAGAAAAGGAACACGTGCACAAACAATGCAGGGAGAAAACTAAATTATTTTTTTAAAGGAATCGTTTGAATGTGCGAATTGTTATCTCTATTGTTAGCTGCAAGATTATTTTTGTGAATTGCTGGAGAGTGGAATTTTTTGCAATATTTTTCTTACGCTGAATAGAAATTAGTGCCGCAGGCAGTAAAGCTATGTACACACGCATTTACTAGTCGCTGGTGATTTCCAAATGTCACGTTTACACACAGATCTCTAATGGATGCCGTAAGTGGGGCCTGGGGACCTGTAATACAGGTTTTTTTCTAAAACCTACTTCAGGTACCAGACCTCACAATGTGAATTTTTATAGTTCAAAACTGTTAAGTGCTACAAAGTCATTGTGAGAGAAAAAAAATCTGGCTGTCAATTTGTCGCTAGCAATGTCAAAATCTCTACCTACCTAGCATAAAACTAGGCAAAAAAATTATATACGTGTTTTTTTTTTTCTGGAAACTACTCGTATGTCTAAGGGCTGCGTACGACTTTGTTTTTGGTTTGCGACTTTGTTTTTCCTTTACTTAATTTAAACAACTGGAATTAAAGCATGTGTAATGCGTTCCTTGCGAAGCATGTGTGGTGTGACTATGAATAATATGTATGGGGATGAGGAATGATGTGATAAGGCAACGGTGCGGTTTAAAAGAAGATGTAGTGACAAGAGTATGCTTAGATGGTTTGGTCATGTTGAGAGGACGAATGTAAGGCGACTAACTAAAGATATTTAAAAGGCAGATGTTAGTGGAAACACCGGGACGACGCCCTAGGAAGACATATGGTGACCTTATTGGTGATGTTCTTCGGAAAGGTCAGGTGCGTAGTACTCACAATCAACGTGCGTGTATGACCAGATGTATAAACGTGAACCAGGCAAAAGGACTATGTAAGGATCGTAGCAGTCGGCGTTCTGTAGTTTCTGCCTACCCCCATGGGGCATGACTTTATTAAATTATTAAATTCATTTATTTCAGGTCTTTAACCCATAACATAAAAATTAAAAAGAATTTTACACTTGCCATGCTTACACTATTATATAAATTAAAATAATTACACAAAATATCGAGAAAAAAAAAATGTCACATAATGTCAAAAATAAAATAAAATGTCACAATATGTCCAAGGAAATTTAAATAAAATTAATACCAAAGTCAAAGATATATATATCGCACCTTGATAACAAAAGTGGCATTTTCAAAACTATGTTTTCTAAATAACTCCATAATTTACTGGCATATTTTCAGTATATATAAAACTTAGAGTAAGAAAGTCAAATTGCAGTCTTTTATTTCAGTTATTTGCTAAGATATTGACCAAAATGCTGCGTCAAAAAAGCTTTAAATGGACATAGAAAAAAACTTTAATTTTTGTATAACGCCACTTTTGTTTTCAAGGTGCGATATGTGCAGGCACTGGCATGCAGCTGCAGCCATCTCCGCAAGAAAGGAGAATCCCACCGCTCGGACAACACGCTCAGGATCCCGTTCGAGCTACTCCTACAGCGACGCAGAAGCGATGCACTCCTTTTCCGGATTATTCCGTAGAAGTCATCGGTAGTAGCATCAGCGAACATTGCCGATGCGCTAGAAAACCGGGGCCGCCCCAACAGAATCCTGAACGCGTTGTTGTACTGGACACGAAGCGCGTTGTACTCCCGCAGAGTGAAGTTGGTCCACAGGCTGCACGTGTAGAAAGTCTGGCAGTATGCCTTGAATAAGGTTATTTTAACCTGTGAAGAACAACGTGCAAACCTGCGAGCCAGCATGTTGCACCGGACGGACAACGCCCTTCGCTCCCTCTACTTTATGTATAAAAATGTATGTATTTGTGTGTAAAAACAAACAAATACCATCAAAATGCATTGTTTATTTTCTGTAAGACAAGAGGAATTTGTACAAGTACCTTGGGTATATGTTGACCATTAGCCTTAAGGACGATGGCGATATTGAGAGAGCGGGGGGCGCTGTCAGTCAGAGCGAATATGATTGCCCGCAGGACTTAGCGTGCTTCTACGGAGGTTAGAAAAACACTTTTTAGAACCTTCTGCTCCTCATTTTATACCTGTAGCCTGTGGGTACATTTTACGCAGAGATCGTACAGTGCCCTTGTCGTGCAATATAGTAATGCTTTCAAGGTATTGATGGGGCTGCCTCGCTTCAGTAGCGCATCATGGATGTTTGCGGAAATGCGTGTTGATTGTTTTTATTGGTTAATGCATAAAAGATATGCGTCCTTGGTGCGCAGGGTGCGAGCCAGTTCCAACAGCATCTTGGTAATGATTGCTGATAGGCTGGACTGCTCTATTGTAAATCGTTGCTCCAGTATCTCAGCTGGAATTGCTTCAGCAAGCAATGATTATTTTGTTGTGTGTGTCTGTGTAATTGTATCGCTAACATAGTTGTAAGTTTATTCATGTTAATAACACTATATCAGCCTCATTGTTACTCACAATAAAGAATATATTATTATTATTATATTTGCCTACTGAAATAATTACAACAACCTTAGCATTGTGGCTTTCTTCACCACCTGATTACGGACATTGTAGAGAATCTCTATCCGGATCCCAATACCGTGAAGGGCTTATCTCTTAACAATAAATTATCCTTAGCATGTAACTTCCAACCAAGCATTCACACAAATAAATTATACAAACAAAATGATTTCACGAAAGCCGCCACAAACTCCATAGTGTAAAGTTTTGCTAAGCAGTAAGATTAAACTGTATAATTTGCAGACACGGTATTAAAGAGAATAAGTTCGCCGGTTTAATTGTTGAACTCCCGAGATGCTCCTAAACTTTGTACTTTTGGTAATAGAGTAAAAAACCGTATAGAAGCGAAACTCTAAGCTAAACTACATACAGTACCTAGCCGTAATATGGCCCATAAAGTTTAAGAGAAGGTTCGGCGTTGTAGTCACATCACCCGGCGAGCAACGAGCAGCGAGTGCGCGACGGTAACGAACAATTACTCCCTGGTATGCGTATGTAGCAAACGTGTCAGCCGCCAAGCGAGAGTCGCTGAGCGAGTGCCCTCTTTGATAACTCTCGTCTCAAACTCAAATAAGTTCATCGCGAACAGTAAGCGATCAACTATTATTATATGAATCTCTTTTTACCTACGCTGGACCTTGCTTTTGTACGTTTCTTGACTGAGAAAATCGTTGATAGCTAGTCGCTTCCTCGTTGTATATAAATACTGATGTACGAAATTCTTGTGAATGCTCTCATTTTGTGACAATATAGCGTGAAACGTGGGCAGTGTGGGCTACAAGCGAAGTTACTCACAACCCTAACTGCGTACGTATATCAGAAATGACTGAAACAGCTGCCAATAGCAGAGTACAGACATTTATGTAGAATGCGTTCAAAGGCGTGTCACTTCTATATCTTTTTTACTCTGTGCCTGGGCTCTGGGTGTTGTAAAACTGAAACACGGCGGCTTTCTTAAAGTTTGTATGATCTTCGCTATGTACTGTTGCATTGTTATGTAATTAGGATTTAATCTTAGCTGGGTGGGATATTATATTTGGATTTGAATGGATTTTGAGGCTGATGAATATGTGCTACTGAGATGGAACGTTTTAGTGTGTGAGTACTGGCTGATCCAAAAGTAATGATAAAAAAATAAATCGTTTTCTTGGGGACTTCTTCGCTAAGCATGATCACGCAAACTTAGTAAAAGCTACCGGTCAGCACATACCCGTCCGAGGTGAGAAGGAGGTGGAGTTAAAACTGGGTAACACGCCACGCTATAGGGTCATCATGGCTGACATAGTAGACGAAACTATTCAAATGAATAACTATTCAATATGAATAACTATTCAAATACCTCCCGGGAATTGTGGTCTATTTTTATGATTTTTTATGCTGACTTAGTGGGCAAGCTAACCTGGGAAAGTGTTACCAATACATTTTTTCATTTTATGATTGGCACATCTCCACAAAAATTTACTCATCCTGTATGTGGTATGGCAGTAATATTCATAGCCTCCACAAAATAACACAGAACCACGGCCTCGCGTAATGATCAAAATAGAATCGTCAGTGGAACTACTTGTGGTATCCAATATGTCATATTTTTTTCTATAAATAAGCAGTTTTTTAATAATTTTAAAAGGAATGAACATTTCATGCATATAACCATATTACCATTAGCTGGGATTTCATGACAAGCGATTAAGTGACTTTTTTTTTCTCTTGTTACCTATTATTAATAAGGAAAAGTTTAAATGAAAAGTGTATATTCTTATTTTTCCTTTATGTGGAACTACTGAATACTCCCACTAGTTCCTTACACGGAACAGGTGAGTTGCAGTAGTTCCATGTGGAACTAGCTACATGGAACTACTGGGAATATAGGATGTGGAACTACTGAATACTCCCACTAGTTGCATACACGGAACAACTGACTTGCAGTAGTTCCACGTGGAACTAGCTACATGGAGCTACTGGGAATAAAGGATGTGGAACTACTGAATACTTCCACCATACACGGAACTACTGAGTTGCAGTAGTTCCATATGGAACTAGATACATGGATATACTGGGAATAAAGGATGTGGAACTACTGAATACTTCCACTAGTTCCATTCACGGAAATACTGAGTTGCAGTAGTTCCATGTGGAACTAGCTACATGGAACTACTGGGAATATAGGATGTGGAACTACTGAATACTCCCACTAGTTCCATACACGGAACAACTGACTTGCAGTAGTTCCACGTGGAACTAGCTACATGGAGCTACTGGGAATAAAGGATGTGGAACTACTGAATACTTCCACCATACACGGAACTACTGAGTTGCAGTAGTTCCATATGGAACTAGATACATGGATATACTGGGAATAAAGGATGTGGAACTACTGAATACTTCCACTAGTTCCATTCACGGAAATACTGAGTTGCAGTAGTTCCATGTGGAACTAGCTACATGGAACTACTGGGAATATAGGATGTGGAACTACTGAATACTCCCACTAGTTCCATATACGGAACAACTGACTTGCAGTAGTTCCACGTGGAACTAGCTACATGGAGCTACTGGGAATAAAGGATGTGGAACTACTGAATACTTCCACCATACACGGAACTACTGAGTTGCAGTAGTTCCATACGGAACTAGATACATGGATATACTGGGAATAAAGGATGTGGAACTACTGAATACTTCCACTAGTTCCATTCACGGAAATACTGAGTTGCAGTAGTTCCATGTGGAACTAGCTACATGGAACTACTGGGAATATAGGATGTGGAACTACTGAATACTCCCACTAGTTCCATACACGGAACTACTGAGTTGCAGTAGTTCCATATGGAACTAGCTACATGGATATACTGGGAATAAAGGATGTGGAACTACTGAATACTCCCACTAGTTCCATACACGGAACTACTGAGTTGCAGTAGTTCCATATGGAACTAGCTACATGGATATACTGGGAATAAAGGATGTGGAACTACTGAATACTTCCACTAGTTCCATTCACGGAAATACTGAGTTGCAGTAGTTCCATGTGGAACTAGCTACATGGATATACTGGGAATAAAGGATGTGGAACTACTGAATACTTCCACTAGTTCCATTCACGGAAATACTGAGTTGCAGTAGTTCCATATGGAACTAGCTACATGGATATACTGGGAATAAAGGATGTGGAACTACTGAATACTTCCACTAGTTCCATTCACGGAAATACTGAGTTGCAGTAGTTCCATGTGGAACTAGCTACATGGATATACTGGGAATAAAGGAAATAAGCAAGCAAAAAAAAAATATTATCCTGTTATCATTACTTTTGAATCAGCCCTTATAATTTGATCACACGTCTAAGCTTACCTTTAGGGCCGTTCTAAGGCCGGACAGCAGAATATTAAAGTACCTATAAGTTGGAATAGGTCCGTTACATTTTTGATGATGTAAGAAACTGATCAAGACCCTCAAGACAAGGTTGATTTCCTCATAAAAAAGACAGTAAAAATACGCCAGCCAATCAATCACCTGCAGATTAATTAAGGTCCCATATTAGGTCAAGGCGATATCGAGTAAGATAGATTTCCTCCAGATTGGTCTGATTTCGGAAATCAGACGACTCTGTTCTTAGAGAGATGTATTGATGATTTCTGTGGTAATAATTATGTAAATAAATATTTGTTATTGTCGCGAATCATATTTTGATCAAGATACAACCGGAGACTGACCTACAAATTGCAAAAAAAAAAACGCAAGAAAATTTTAATTTCGCGGGCTGACTTAGCGCATTCTCCTTAAGAGGCTACCGAGCGCACAGTGGCGCCCTCATCGTTTGAGAATGCAGAAAATGAGCACGTTAAGTTGTGCTCCAAAAGACAATACGTTATTATTATTATAAACAGTAGTTTTATATTGTAAAGTTTTATTGTAATCCTTAAAACGGGAAATGGTGGCCACTTTTTTCCGTGCTACTTAACGTGCTCATTTTCTTCATTTTTATTCTAAAATAAAAGAAATAACCAAACAAACGATGAGGGCGCCACTGTGCGCTCGGTAGAGTCTTAATAAAAATCTTAAATTCATTCACTGACAGACAATGCAAAGCCATAACCGCTGGATTTAGAAGCATGAAATTTCGCACAAGAGTTTCATAAACAACGAATAAGGATTTTAGAAAAATCATCCCTTAAGAAGTTAAATAAGGCATGAAAAATTTGTATGAAAGTTAGTAGATTTTGCTGATGGAAAATCCTACATAGCCTTTTTTATTTACTAACAGATTATTATCATAATAATATAATATCAACTATTAAAAAATGTGGCGTCGAAAACTTCCTCCGCATCGCTGTCGACTGGTAATTTACCCGAGAGACTGGCGGCATTGCCACGTTCTATGGCAATGCTTAACCTTTTAGCCAAGGTAAAAGCCAGCCGTTGGGTCACGGAAAGTGTTTCCAACCATGAGCACTCAGACTAAATCTAGCATTGAATTTTTCCGAATATGAAACCATAAAATTCAAAATATCTTCATTATCTGTCAACACAACAATGCCTAATACTTCATAATCTTCTGAATAAACAATGAAGAATTATGCAAATTATACAGAACTTATTATACAGAAAGCAATCAAAAATTAATAGCTCTGCTGCCAAAACGTAAATTCTAAATTTCAGTTGTTATGTCCGTTTTATGGTCATTGTTCTGTTTTCACAAACAGCCATTGTCTAGTAGATAACGCAAGTATATTTACATACCTACAAAGTTATCTATGTATATAAAACATTTATATAACTAATTTTTGTCCAATCAATCTGCCAAGACTTTTCCCAACTATGTTGGGGTCGGCTTCCAGTATTTTACATGGAGTGACTGCCTGTCTGACCTCCACAACCCAGTTACAGGGTAATAGGATACCCCTTGGTAAGACTAGTTGTCAGACTTTCGGGCTTCTGACGACCAGTAACGACTGTCAAAGATCCACGAATGACAGCCGGGACCAACGGCTTAACGTGCTGTCCGAGGCACGGAGGAGTCTCGGTATGTAAAGATGGTCACCCATCCGCAGAACAACCCAGGCAAGCGTAGCTTAATCTGATGAATCGTTCCGAGCGGCTGTTATTACTTAGCCACGAGCTCCTAATTTTTTTATTCTAATTTTCCATTACTAATTTTTGTCCACCAACAGTAATTCCCAATGTTTTTGGCCGGGCTGAAGTTCGCGACCGCCATCTTGCACCATCTGCGCATGGTGTTTCCCCAACTGATACCTTAATTTTATTTTGCATAATATGTATAGTTCGCGTCAAATAAGTTTGCTGCTCTGAAACCAGGCTTTCCGATGCGCATGGCATAGCGCGCTGATGTTTTAGTATAGATATTGATGACTGCGCAGTCATTTGTAACCTACTTCAGAGCGGCAAACTTACATGACGCGGGCTATACTGTGTATCGGCTTGCGGCTACGATCAACCGGGCCAAAAAGATTGGGGACTACTGTACTTCTGTATGTCAAACATATTTTCAAAGGTGGTTTTAAATATTATTTATTTTACGGCTCAGTATCTATACATAATATTATATGTAAATCGTGTTTCGTGGTGTTGTTGGCCATTTAATAATTAATTTAATTTAAATTTATTATAATTTAATTTAAATTTAAAATTGGTAGGTAAACTGTGAAGAAAATTCACATTATACCTAATGGTAAGAATTCTTGGTTAGAATAGTGGGAAGAATCCGTTTCGTGTCATGTCTGTGTGACCGTATTTTTCTTCTAAACTACGCAACGGATTTTGATGCAGTTTTCGTCTTAATTTTTTTTGACAATTTATTCCTTAAGTTTTATGGAACATTAATATTATAAAACTTAAATAATATATATATTAAGAGCCTATACAACCTCAGCTCAAATTCACCACACCACACTCTTTATCAGTGTATTCATATTAGTGTGTTCTGAGCGCAAGCAACACAACTCTCCTGTTTGAAAGCCGAAGCGAGACTGAGCGGGGGTGTCGGGCGACAGGGAACAAACTTCAAGACGCCGCGCCGATAACTTAGGTAATTTCGTTTGCGGTGAAAATAATGGTAATTTAAAAAAAAAAAAACATAAGATCTGCTTTATGGGTCAAAACCAAAATTTTGGACCATTTCATTTATGTTATTTTTATGTCACAGTAACATAAAAGTAACATAGAGGAAAATAAGCGCTGTGTTCATGATGAGAGAAAAACAGTCAAGTATTTTTTTTATTTATAATAAAAATGTAACAATCTGAAAAATTGACAACAAAACTCTCATTTCGACGCTTAAGAAAATAACTACAATGCCGTCAAAAGCATTTATGTTTTTCTTCTAAGCTTTTACGTGATCTCAATTTTAAAATAACAGGTAGTCAATGTGGGCTTTTTTTAATTCCTCCAGTACTTTCGTCTGGTCTCCTTCTCTTTGTCCGTTAGCTCTCCTATTTTTTGTTTTTGTAGATTTTTATTTCTCTGGTCAAATTTTTCTCTTGTATTCGAATCCATTTTTGGGTTCGTTATTTTTATGCCTTTGTTTTTATTATATTATCTGTGAAAGAAACATAAAATCGGTTTGAGTTTAACAGGTTTCGATAAATCCGATATTTATGAAAACTATAAATAAGTATGCAAAGTTAATTGATCTAATTTGAAGTATTTTTTAAATACCAGCGGTTTGGAGGTAAATTTGGATTTTTTTTTTCTATCGAGAAAATTTTATGGAATCGTGGTTTTGTCCCACATAATACTTAACATTAATCCTCAACGTCACCATATATTTATTTCAAAATTAATGCTGCAGTATTTTCGACACAACGGAGGATCATGCTAAGCTTGAGGTATAAATATCGATTGTCAAGTCTTAAAAAATCTTGCAAAGAAAGAGTGGGTCGAAAGTTGTAAAATAGATAATAAAACATCAACTATGTATTTAATAAACCTATATAAAATAGTTCATTCATTACACTCTTTCGTATCGTTTTAATTGGGTATTCCGACTGGATTATTTTACTGTTTGGATAAACATTTAAATGCAAGGAACACTACTCTTCTAACCCAAATAACATATAACATGCAAATTAAAACCATGTTACAGACATAAATTATACGCTAAAATATCGTCAACAAAATCTAGATTCATCTCCTGAGTCATATTATTCCTGAGCCGGAAGCCGAGGTCTCAAACATTTTGCTGGCTCAAAACCAATATAGAGAAAGTTCGCTATTTCCATGTGTAAGGCAAAACCTTTACTGAATTCGATTGCTCCTTTTAATTATATTCTATAACATAACTTTGAAGACAGTTTTTCTGACTAATTCTTTAACTAAATAAAAATTGAAGTCCGAAGTCGAAATTCGAAAATAGTGTTAAATTAATATTTAATTAACGAATTAGCCTTTCAGTTAACAGCCTAGCCTTTTAACTAAACCGTCTCGGAAGTGGGCGCTACACCGTCTCGGAGGTGGGCGCTAAACCGTCTCGGAGGTGGGCGCTAAACGGTCTCCGACGTGGGCGCTAAATCGTCTCGGAGGTGGGCGCTAAACCGTCTCCGTCGTGGGCGCTAAACCGTCTCGGAGGTGGGCGCTAAGCCGTCTCAGAGGTGGGCGCTAAACCGTCTCGGAGGTGGGCGCTAAAGTGTCTCCGAGGTGCGCGCTAAACCGTCTCGGAGGTGGGCGCTAAAGTGTCTTGGAGGTGGGCGCTAAACCGTCTCGGAGGTAAGCGCTAAAGTGTCTCGGAGGAGGGTGCTAAACCGTCTCGGAGGTGGGCGCTAAACCGTCTCCGACGTGGGCGCTAAACCGTCTAAGAGGTGGGCGCTAAACCGTCTCCGACGTGGGCGCTAAATCGTCTCGGAGGTGGGCGCTAAACCGTCTCCGTCGTGGGCGCTAAACCGTCTCGGAGGTGGGCGCTAAACCGTCTCAGAGGTGGGCGCTAAACCGTCTCGGAGGTGGGCGCTAAAGTGTCTCCGAGGTGCGCGCTAAACCGTCTCGGAGGTGGGCGCTAAAGTGTCTTGGAGGTGGGCGCTAAACCGTCTCGGAGGTAAGCGCTAAAGTGTCTCGGAGGAGGGTGCTAAACCGTCTCGGAGGTGGGCGCTAAACCGTCTTGGAGGTGGGCGCTACACCGTCTCGGAGGTGGGCGCTAAACCGTCTAGGAGGTGGGCGCTAAACCGTCTCCGAGGTGGGCGCTAAACCGTCTCGGAGGTGGGCGCTAAACCGTCTCGGAGGTGGGCGCTAAACCGTCTCGGAGGTGGGCGCTAAACTGTCTCGGAGGTGGGCGCTAAAGTGTCTCGGAGGTGGGCGCTAAAGTGTCTCGCTGGTGGGCGCTAAACCGTCTCGGAGGTAGGTGCTAAAGTGTCTCGGAGGTGGGCGCTAAACTGTCTCGGAAGTGGGCGCTAACCCGTCTCGGAGGTGGGTGCTAAACCATCTCGGAGGTGGGCGCTAAACCGTCTCGGAGGTGGGCGCTAAAGTGTCTCGGAGGTGGGCGCTAAACGGTCTCGGAGGTAGGTGCTAAAGTGTCTCGGAGGTGGGCGCTAAACTGTCTCGGAAGTGGGCGCTAAACCGTCTCGGAGGTGGGTGCTAAGCCATCTCGGAGGTAGGCGCTAAACCGTCTCGGAGGTGGGCGCTAAAGTGTCTCGCTGGTGGGCGCTAAACCGTCTCGGAGGTAGGTGCTAAAGTGTCTCGGAGGTGGGCGCTAAACTGTCTCGGAAGTGGGCGCTAAACCGTCTCGGAGGTGGGTGCTAAACCATCTCGGAGGTGGGCGCTAAACCGTCTCGGAGGTGGGCGCTAAAGTGTCTCGGAGGTGGGCGCTAAACCGTATCGGAGGCGGGCGCTAAAGTGTCTCGGAGGTGGGTGCTAAATCGTCTCGGAGGTGGGCGCTAAACCGTCTTGGAGGTGGGCGCTAAAGTGTCTCGGAGGTGGGCGCTAAAGTGTCTCGGAGGTGGGCGCTAAACCGTCTCGGAGGTGGGCGCTAAAGTGTCTCGGAGGTGGGCGCTAAAGTGTCTCGGAGGTGGGCGCTAAAGTGTCTCGGAGGTGGGCGCTAAACCGTCTCGGAGGTGGGCGCTAAAGTGTCTCGGAGGTTGGCGCTAAAGTGTCTCGGAGGTGGGCGCTAAAGTGTCTCGGAGGTGGGCCCAATTTTTTTTTGTATGGAATATTCATTCCATTCTGTATCTGGAGAAGGGCTGATAGCTGCGCTACAGTTTACATTTTTGCAGCTATCATCGTTTTACTTGTTCTACTTATTCTTGTGTTATTGTTCCAAAATAAACTTTATTTATTTATTATTTATTTATTTAATGGCTAATAAGATTTACATCTTTTGAACGAATTTCAAAAACTGTTCCCTTTTCAAGTGACGAAATTTACTAAAAAAGTATGGACCATAGAAGTTACAAAAATATAATTAAAAAACTTGATTTTTAGTAACTAGCAAAAACGTGCGATGCCTAGAAGCTTGATGTGTGTATACTCGTATAATATAGTCTTTGTAATTTAACTGTTGGGAAATAGATGCTTCATTTTAAAGTAATTTGTATACTCGTACGTTATTGATTGTTAAATCTCTCACAGATAATTTGGAGATATGAAACAAATATTACATGAACAGTTTTCAGTTTTCACTTATAATACTAACCCCAAACAAACAACCCCACAATACCTTACGACACAAAACAAACATAAATAACAAACTTACAAAAATATCGTAAACAAAAGTTTAATTTCAAGTACAGAATAATTTATTTTAATATAAAATGCGAGGAGTGCATCCTACCAATCGGGTGGCGTCAAATAATCCGGTTTCCACCGCTCGTTACCAGTTTAATCCAATTCCTTTCGGTTGAAACTAGAAAAGTTTTCGATTCAACCGCGACCGAGCGGCGGAATGAATGTAGCGAACACACAGACAGACACAAAGACAGATAATCAGTAGTAAATTAGATGAACATTCCTTTTACATAGGAATTTAATTAAATATCGATCTAGTAATAAGTTTTAATTTGGTGAGAGTTTTTAGTGCTATTGGTTATCGAGTCTGTTTTTGCTGAGTATTAAATGTTGAGCTTAAGTATTTCGGTCATGTTTTGAGCAAAAATGCAGGAGGTCAGTTTAGGATGTCCTAGATTTTGTATTGTGGCGGCATCTACATCGCCGCATGCGGACTACGCATCACACTGACGTCACGCAAAATCCTGCATCGCGCAATCAGAGTTTACCGCGCGACTTGCATATACGTATACAACGTCCCGACATCAATCGTGGGGCAGTAGCCCACCAGACACAACACCCGTGTGGTCGGAGGATCATCCGTTTTCTGAGTGAACTTTATACCCTGTTCTTCATACCTCTATGTCTATAGTATATTACCAATAATGTCTTGAGATGCAAGACCAAGGCCTCTAAAGTGGTTTGAAGGGGGTAGGTAACGCTACGTTCATACGTAGACAAACAAGGTCGGATTTTTGCAGGATACGGTTTAGTCACAATATAATTTATATGTACCTATGAGTTCACACGTGCATTCGGTTTTGCCGGATACATATAAATTATATTGTGACTAAACGCAAAAATGAAGGAATCATCGTCCTCAAAATTCTACACGGTGGTAAGGGATGCGCTGGACAGAAACCGGTGGAGGCGGATCATCCGCTCCAGATGCAACTCCGAAGCTGACCACGATCCTCAGATATGAGGGACCGACTGCAGAGAGAGAGAAACGCAAAAATCCTGCAATCCTGCAAAAATCCGATCCGGCTTGTCGACGTGCCAACCTAGCGTTTAGAGAGACAATCAATCTGCCTAGCCTTTTCCCAACTATGTTAGGGTCGGCTTCCAGTCTAACCGGATGCAGCTGAATACCAGCATTTTACATGGAGCGACTGCCTATCTGACCTCCAAAACCCAGTTACTGGGTTATCAGACTTTCGGGCTTCTGACGACCCGTAACGACTGTCAAAGATCCACGTATGATAGCCGGGACCAACGGCTTAACGTGCTTTCCGTGGCACGGAGGAGTCTCGGTATGAAAAGATGGTCACCCATCCACAGACCAACCTCGGCAAGCGTAGCTTAACCTGATGGATCGACCAGTGCGGCTGTTATTACTTAGCCACAAGCTCTTTAGAGAGACAATTGTAACTAATACCTTGACCACAAATCCGAGAAAATTATTATGAAAGGTAGACGCTATGGTTTAGCTTGTACCCAAATGAGTCCCTAGCAAATTAATACAAATACATACCTGCTTACGCACACTTAAAATACACACATCAAAAAAGTCTAAGTAAGACGCATCAATTACAGAAACTACATGTTTTATTAATTGATACATTATTTTTTTTCTTAACAAAGTAGATTGGTATACAATCTTTTTGTTCTCGGAAACATATACTGGCTGATTTTAAAAATAGAAACATTTCGATTGTGTTTTGTTGTCATTAAAATGAAAGGTAATTATTTTTCCGAATTTCGTGTTTTCGTTGCGTGATAAATTTAGTATTTATCTCACTTTTATTATTTTGAAATAAACGGTTTTTGAAAAAAATTGAGTGGTGAGCCATTTTTTATGTCATGGAGTGACGCCATTTGACTGCTGATGAAATGCAGAGAGCTGTAGGAACGCTACAAGCGGGAAGAAATCAGTCCCAGTTATCTAGTCATTTTGGTGTCAGTAGGAGCGTGATTTGTCCAGCACCCAGGGGATTCTGCTGAGCAGCACCCAGGACGTGGAAGGAGTACAGGACTGATACATACAACTGACTGCAAGACGTCAGTCGATGTTAACCGACCGGGATATCTCCCGGGCGGTTAACTATCTGTTTAAAGCTACAATTCTCAAGCAGCGTTGTTGTTGACAAATAGGCCGCATGAATACGGCCTACAAACACGATGCCCAATTAGGTGCCCACCTATACGCCATAGGAATTACGCCCGACGAAACGAATGGTGTAGGGAATCCTTGACATGGTCCCAAGAGCAATGTGAAGAAATTTTATTTTGCGATGAGTCCCGGTTTGGATTTAGGCCTGATACGAGAAGGGTAAGAGTGTATCGTCATTCCAGAAATGCTGAACGGCTGAGATGCGTCCAGGACAGTGGCTCTACAGTGATGGTATGGGCAGGAATTATGAAGAACAGAAGAACTGAGCTCGTTTTTGTAGATGGCAATATGAACGCTGAAAGTTACGTTGAAGATGTCCTCGGGCTTTATGTTCACCCATTTGCACAAAGTCTTGGCTCAGATTTTACGCTGATGCATGACCATGCGCGTTTGCACACAGCTCGGAGAACCAGAGAGTAGTTGGCAATGGAAACATGCGAGTATTGCCGTGGCCTGTACAATCGCTAGACCTCAATCCCATCGAGCACGCATGGGACATGCTCCAGAGACGTGCTCTAAAGAACCTGGATGGAGTGTCGACAACCCAACAACTGTTAGACTTGTTAAAATTCCAATTGGAGCGATTGCCGCAGGGTCAGAATCTTATAAATTCAATAAAAAAATCGTTGCCGACAAGTGTTAAGCAACTGAGGCGTCACACTTTGTATTACCAAATAATCATAAAAAATGTCGTTATTTAATTTTGTAAAACATGAAAAGTTTAATTACGTTTTAACTTTATCTTATACTACGTATGTTATGGTACACTTATTGTTAATTATTGTGATTAAATAAACAACTGAATGAAGTATTTTATTGCTTTAGTCACGAATGCATCAAAACATATTTGATCCAGACCGCTGTACCGCGCCTCAGGAATGCGCGGCGAGGCGGGGTGCAGCGCTGGCGAATGAGCGGTGGGACGCCGTGAGCGTTGACGAATGAGCGGCCTACACTACCCCCCGTCTTGCTGCGCACATACCTACGGCGCGGTATAGCGGTCTTGGTTAAACTATAGTTATTATTTATAAAAGAAATAATAGATATATTACAATGGTAAAAATCGTTCAATGAAAACCGTACATATTGCTTAGACTTTTTTGATGTGTGTAGGTATTTAAACACAATTTCCCTTTTCAAAGAACTAAACAAAATTCTGCGAAAAAGAGCTAGCTTCAGCAACCAGACACAATAATTTGTAGGGAAGCAGAGCGAATGCTCATTGCGCTCCCAAGGCGGGATAAATTTGCATTCGTACTGTATACTAGAATAACGGACAGTCCGAAAGGAGGTGAGCAGTAAAACAATTGTTATTATGAGAACTTGCACCCGATGCGCCCGCTACTAAGTTCCAGTGTGTTTCCATTGATGTTGGAGAAATTAACTGATGTAGGTAAGCTGCGCGTATTTTTTAATTCATGCAGGTTCAAATATCCAGGATAGTAGTCTATGTCCTTCTCCAGGTCCCCGGCTACCTATCTGTCATATTTTAGAAATTAATTCCGTCGGTAATTACGGATTACAAGTCTCCAGGTCATGGTCTACTACCCAAGTGCCAGTTTTCATCTAAATTTGTTCAGCTGTTTATCGTGAAAGCGTAATCAACAAACAAACACTTTCGTATTTATAATATTAGTTAGGATAGTTAGGAAGATGAGAAACCGGTCTATCTACACTCTAGACTCACAAAATGTATTCGGTACTTAAATTTAAAAAAAAAAAAACTTAACACGCTACTAAAGTTTCTATACTAATATAATTAAATCGAAAGACACGTGACGCCATCATACAGAACCTTACATCTTAAGAAGAATTGTTGTTTTCCTCGGGAACAGTACTTTTATCGGAAAGAAAGGTACCCTATGTCCGTGTCTGTAGACCTGACATAACTCCCTACTTCCCCAGACAGACTTGCTACCGGTTTTTTTTTACGTTTATTATCTCGCTCACACTCGTCCAAATCATATCCTCTGTGCGGGTGGTGCGGGGTGCGCGCAGATAGCAAATATGACGGTCATACTACATATTTCAAACCAATTACAGGCTAACCAATTTGTATTCGTTAAAATATTTTTTAAGCGAACTTTAGGCTTAAACTAGTTTCAAACAGGCTTTATTTAATTATTACTGACGTCTATTAACGTTTTTATTTAAACCCCAATGATCAGCAGTGCTATTCTGATCAAACCTCACCGTGAAAATTTAAGTGAAGTGAGCGTGGAGTTAGCTGTCAATGTCATCCTACCTGATGCTAGGGATGGACCAAGCACATTTATGCAATCATAATCGAGATTTTAATAATATTTTTTACGCTATTCTAGTGAACATTTTATATTATTTCAAAGCTAGTATTTAAGTATCTAGTCGATGGTGAGGTCAAAATGAAAACCAAAGATGACAGCTGCAAATTTTTTTCAAATTATTCGTAATGGGTCTTTTTCCGCAGCCGCCATATTAAATTATAATTTTGACCTGACTATCGTCTTTAGAACCCTCAAACACCATGAAAACGATACCCATGATGAAAAATATAAAAAAATTCGCAGCCACCATCTTGGATTTTCGTTTTGACTTCACTATCGGATTTAGCACCTTCTAAAGCCATGCAAAACGACACCAATGATGAATAATTAGAAAACTTTCGTTATTTTCGCAGCCGCCATCTTGTATTTGAATTTAAAAGTGCAAACCACATAACCGTGTTTGGAAATTATTATCAGATCTATTTAAGAAGGCAGATTAGTTTATAGAAGTAAAATAGTTTAAAAGAAGTACACAGTTAAATAGAATACCAATTATTGTAAATCAGAAAGATTAACTAGATTAACAGCACTTCGTAATAAAAGCTCGCAGCAGGAATTTTCCGCTGACCAGTATTAACTGTTCAGATAGTTTTTAAAAGCAAAAATTAAAAAGAGGCGCATTAATTAAAAAAAGGTTTTCATCGTTTGAAGCTCAAAATTTTGTTTGACGCGCATTTGAATATTTCCAGTAAAATAAAAATAAAATCTGAATATTATATTAATGACGTAACGCGCAAACGTGGCGTGATCTTATCACTTCACACGACTCTCGTAGCCATAGCAACCAACCGCACCGAAGTGAGTCGGTTAGGTGAAGTGAGTTAGTAAGTGCGATGCGCAAGTGTCGTCATCGTATCACTTCACCCTAAACTGCAAGCGCGGCGTGGTCTTATCACTTCACCCGATTCTCGTAGCCATAGCAACCACCCGCACCGAAGTCAGTCAGCTAGATGAAGTGAGGCGGTGAGCACGATGAATGAGTGTCAGTTAAACTGTTGAATTTTGTAATAATAATCATGATGATTTGATAAATACTATTTTATTATTGGCAACGACTGGGTAAGTTAGGTAGGTTATTTAAATAAAAAGACTTGCGGATAAAGGCTCAGTTGTCTCTTCCTATTGAGTAGATTTGTTTGGTTAATAACAAAGCTGTACAATGTCGCGCAGTCTTTACTCAAATCGATCGACAATAATCGCTACTTCAAAACTCATCGCGATTGCGTTTTTTTTATCAGTTAACAGTGGGTTCATAACATTACCTAATAACAAACAATCTCCATGCGCATATTCTGTAGTAGCTAGCTTAAACGTGAATGATTTTATATAAAAAAACAAAATTGAGTGTCTGACTGCATTTCTGTTATGCTATTTTATAAAAAAAAAAAATAGTAATGTGTAGACACATAAATACCTACTAGCTTCGAAATAATATAAAATTATTAATAGAATTAGCATAAAATATTATTAATATCTCAATTATGATTGTAAATGTAATGCTTGGCCAAGCCCTAGCATCAGAGGAATAACAATGACAGCTCACTCCACGCAAGTTTTCACGGTGACATTTTTACAGAATCGACTAGCAGGTACATTTAATGTAAATAAATATTCCAATCTGTGTTTTTTAAGATCTGTGATTCCAATATTGGACACTGTTGTTTAACCAGACTCCTCTTAAACACTAAATACATTGGGTACAATAATAAATAATACCATTTTGAAATCGGCATTTTAAGAACATAATTATTATTTTTAAATTATTGGTCACTTGTGTTTCGATACTTTTTTTATACTACGGTTGCTTAAACTTTGTCAAAATTAATATTTTTCACAAAATTTTCACTACAATTTGAATTCTTGGTTTTTAAAAAAAAAAAACCGTTTAAAAATAGAAGTTATACTAAATAGTGAGAGTAAATTACTATAACAATAAAAACCGATGGAATTAATTAATTTGTGGTCGTGGTGTACAAGAATGTAAATTAAGGTAACAAAAAACATCAATATTATTTTTTTTAAATACATTTCTTTGGTACTACTTGGTTTATTTATTTATTTATTTTTTTTCTAAATGGCCATTAGTTCTACCAAAAACCATTTCAAGGTTATCCATTCATTACCGGACACCCTGTATAGGTAATATTTCGTATTTTCTCTTTTTTTCGAATTTCTCCAGCATCCACTCTTAACATGAATAAATATACAACGTGGCGCTGCAATGGTGACATTAATTTTACACACGGATAGGGTTAAGTGGCCAGTAATCATAAAAAATTATAATAAGATAAAATAATTCGTATATTGAAAATTTTAAAATTCCATACAAACTAAATACTAAAATAATAACCATAATTGGGATCACTGTGTGAAAAATAAATAAATCGTAAAGCTACTAAAGAAAGGCCGTCGAATGAATAGATAAACCCCACGTTGACATCATTTGTTCATCTGTTGGTCTATTGTTCTGAGCCAGCTGGTAAGTAACTCCATGAATGAATCTTTTGCACAGTGAGAGTGGTCCCAATTTTGGTTATTATTTTATTATATATAGTTTGTTTGATTTTTTTTTAAATTTACGAATAATTTTATCTTATTATACTTTTTATGAGTACTAGCCCTACCCGTGTGTTAAATTAATGTCGCCATGTTAGCGCCATGTTAGCGCCATGTTAGCCCACATAATTCGTTTTCAAATACGTCTCTTGGTCAGGGGTGCAATACAATAACTTGAATGGCATGTCGTAGGTCTATTTAACAATATTAGAGTAAACACATACAGTTTATAATTCGATACGGTTTCAGATAATTCTAACATTAAGAAAAAAAACCGGCCAAGTACGTGTCGGACTACGCACAATGAAGGGTTCCGTAGTTGGGATGAATTTATCCCAAGAACAAACTTAACATTGGAACTAGTTAGTTGAATGCAATGCAAATGTAAGTTTGTACGCACAATATTGAGAGATTTGCCATGTTGTATTAAGACCATAGACTTCTTATAAGTTTTCCTGTAATCTAAAGGTATTGAACTATTTTCTGTATTTTTTTCAAAATTTTAGGCTCAGTACTTTCGGAGATAAAGGGGGAACGGTCCATTTTCGTCTACTTTCTTAAATAACTTTAAAATGATTAATTTTAAAATTATAAAAAAATATATACATTTGAGATCCTCACAGTAAGCCCTTTCATTTGATATGTCACACGGTACAGTTTGCAAAACTTTTTTTTTTTTAATTTGCTTATTTGCCCCCACAATTGACCCCATATTCAAAATTCATTAATTTTCATTACACGTCCGTGTTTGGGTCACAGAAATACATAGGTGTACCAAATTTGAACTTAATAGGTCCATTAGATTCGGAGTAAATTGGCTGTGACAGATGGACAGACACACAGACAGACACACGAGTGATCCTATAAGGGTTCCGTTTTTGCTTTTGAGGTACAGAACCCTAAAAATAAAATATCCAGGTACTTACTTTTATGAAATCTCGTGTAACCATGGAAACAAAATCCAGGAATGTATATTTACAGTAGATAGTTATAGCAGCATCCTTGTTTACCTCGAACCCTCTCGAATGAAAACCGTAACGGAATCATTGGAATATTATCTTTACATAATTTAAACAATTTTAACATTGTTGCACTTAGGGCCGGTTTTTTGATCCGTAGTTAACTCAACCAATGGTTAAATATATTAACTAATGGTTGAATTTTGGCTAAATGTCAAAGTCTAAACATGAATGTATTCATGTTAGCTCATTCATGAGTTTCTATGTTTAAGAGGATTGTGAAGTGCCGATACGCGGCACGATGCTTTGAGGCAATTACCTACATTTCATACAATTATTTACATAAATATTGGTTCGGGCGATAACGTTTTCACCCACCTAGACCTTTACGAAATGAGACAATTTTAGTCTCATTACATTCAGTATACTTTAATCTAGGTTTGTACTTTAATCTATGTCTGTACATTTGTCTTTTTTAGTAATTCAATTTAATTAAATTAAAAAAATAAAAATGCTCGAGGCAGTTTTTATGCCAAAAATATAGATATTTTAATAACTTATATCGTATGGAATATTACTTTATAATAAAAACGTACGGACCTAGTTTTTCATCATACCTACAACATTTTCAAAAATTATGAAAATTAGGCTATGTTTACGGGGAGAAAAACGTTATATCTTTTTGTATGAAAATTTACAGCTTCACAATCCTCTTAACCATTGGTTGAGTTAACTACTGATCAAAAAACCGGCCCTTAGCTTAGCAACTATAGAAGTAATTGTAACTATTTGGAAAGTAGTGCTTGTATAAAGCCACAGACCAGTGACTTTTGACAGAACCCTTTTTTTGACTAACTTTGCCTGCGGCTTTGTTTGCGTGAAGTTTCTCGTTTTATCGTAAAACATATTATATGGCACTCAGCAATAGACTATCAGTGAAAGAATTTTGTAATCGCATAATTATGTGACTTCTATCTCTACGAATAATAGACACATCTCGTTCTATATACGTATAAAGTGACATTTCGTTTCTTTACTTTTGACATCGCACCATAGAAATCCTTCTACAATCTGTCATTTTGTATTTCGTTTCTAACGATCTTTGTCTAGGTCCTTTTTTAACGACTTCACAAAGGAGGAGGTTCTCAATTCGACTGTGTTTTTTTTTTGTATGTTTGTTACGCGATTACTCAAAGATGGATGGACCGATTTAGAAAATTCTTTTTTGAAAGGGTATATGCTTAGGTGTTCCCAAGAAAAATAAAAAGTTTTTGGCAAAAAATAAAAACAACTTTCAAAACAAAACACTACAAAGTGAAAAATTACTTTAATTTCGGAAGTTGGTGGTAAAAAACTGAAAATACAATACCAAAGACACCGACTACCAAAATTTAAGTTATTTTCACTTGGTAGTGTTTTGTTTTGAAAGTCGGTTTTATTTTTTGCTAAAAAAATTTTATTATGTAGACTATTTAGGAAGAAAGTTCTCTATCCTAAACTATCAAAATCACACTGACAACTGACAATTGTCTAATGTAGTGAAGACAATTTGATATTGTAACTGCCATGCTAAAGACAGTAGAAAACATGTATGCGGATATTTACAAAATCATGATTTTACAGGAGAGCGTTTTGAACGCAAAACTGTGATAATTAATAGAAGAACAAAGCTATCTTCTTGTACTTTACATCAGTTAATTAAAAGGAAATGGTTAATGCCAATTACTGTAATATTCATACACGAAATCTCTTAAGAGGTCATTGTACTCAACATTATGAACAACTTTTACTATGGAACCAAACCTGAAATCGCAAAAAATAAATGATTTTTTATTCGAGAATAAGAAGAATTCCGAGTCGAATTATGTAAAAAAGTGAATTTCGTAAAAAGGGCAGTTGACTCTTGCTACTTTGTTGCCTTCGTACTGTCTACACGGTAACGTCATATTTGTCTACTCTTCCGTCGGTTAAACGCTCCTCTATGGTTCTCATGCGAAGCTGTATGAACGTAAACGAGGCCAAATGAGTATGCAGCAGGTGGCGTTTTGTAGTATCTGCCTACCCCCATGGGAAGATGGCGTGAGTTTACCTATGTGTGCCAACAAAAATAATTCACCGTTAAACTTACACACAGGATGAAATTGAATGTATGGGCATACTTTTAAGGGCTCATTGTACTCATCATTATGAACCAAACATGAAATCGCGAAAAAAGAATCATCTGTTTCCTACTATGTTCGCATATAACACGTCAAAATGTAGGGAACAGCTGATTTTTTTTCGCGATTTCAGGTTTGGTCCCATAATAAAAGTTGTTCATAATGCTGAGTACAATCACCTCTTAAAAGGATGCCAATGAATTCAATTTAACCCTGTATAACAAAAACACATAAAACCATAAATCCTCTAATGAATTCTCTATTACAGCAATATTTTGCATAACAAAAAAATATTACACAGAACCTTAATAACTCAACAAGAATACCCGGTATCAACTCTGCCCAGTTAAAGTAGACAACAAGCATAAATTCACCGGCCAGAGTCGGCTAAGATTTTAATTTAACTTAAACCATTCTTCTTAATTTGTTAGTAGAATTTTAAAAGGCAAAGTTGGTATCGTGTTGGTAAGGCTGCCACATTCAGACAGACAATTCAGTTGTCTCTGATCATTATATATGGGTCCACTTATTGTTGTAAGCAATTGCCCATAAAAAGTTGTTCTGTTAATGAAGAATGATACAAAATGTACTTTTATGGGTCATTTTTGGCTGAAAAGGTAATTTAAGTTGAATTTACGGGATTGTTTTGGAAGTGGGTCGCGAGTGGTGTGCAAATGGCAATAACGTGGTTGTTTAGTGGCTGCCTCGTTGCTCTAGTTGTCGCATGAGGTCCTAGGTTCGATTCCCGGGTCGGGTAGTATTATTAGGTTTTGCCATCTGTAGGTAATTTGCTAGTAGCATACCGGAGACTGGCTTTGGGCCAGGTTGTTAACAAGGCAATAGGATCGCCCCTATTTGGTTTGGGCTTCGCTCGCCCCTTGGATCTTGCCCTTTTCGATTTAAATGTTCCACACCAATGTTTATTATTTTGATGTAGTGATTCGCCCCTTACGAAGGGGCGAGTGGATAATTGACATTTAAATAATTATTTTGCGACATATCCTTTGAAATTTAATCAAAAATGGTACAGTTAGACAGAAAAAGGCACACATTATGAATAACGCCATGTTTGATTGATTACTTTAATAACTCTATCTGTAATCTCACCAACTCGTGACGCTTGTGATAGTTTTTGCTGGGTTACCTATTATAACAAAAGGAACCTTTTTCCTAGCTCCTAGCTATGTAATCTACTTATTATTCAAACTAATAAACGATGATCAGGTATTAATAATAGATTGCTGTGCTCTTCAAAATCACCATTCAATCCCAAGAAGACATTATTGAAGTTTTAAGAAAAAAATATTTATTCACATATTTATAAACTTACCGAGTGTTGGCAGTACTTTTAACTTGTTAGGAATCAGGGGCGGTTTGGGGTATCTAATATTCAAGGGGGCGAGTAGATACACTAAGTATCTGTGCCTAAGTGTGTGTGCTCCACTCGCCCCTTGGATCTTGATCAAGGGGCGAGTGGAGCCCAAATTCCCTATTTCATGGACTCTAAACATAACTAGCAAAATTTTGGTGTACTAGGTAAGTACACATCTGCCTAACCCTTCGAGGAACACAGGCGTGATGTTATTTAATTTTAAGAGGCCGTATACGAAATTTTGTTGATTTACGGATGATGATTTTTGGATGATTTACGTCATTTTACAGTTAAAACACGGTATATATAATCTTTAAGTTTTAATTCACAATATGTCAAGATCATTTCAATTATGATCTAATGAATGAGCGTCTTTTTACTTTGCGTCGTACGAGATTTAGGTTGTTTTAAAAGGTTTTTGACATTGTAATTTTCTCATTTCCTTTAGAAGTCAAAACGATTCGTAAATATGTGATATTCTAAACCTCTTACAGCAAAAATTCTCAAAACAGGCACCGGTTTTAGGTCGATTAGTCAAAATAACATAATAAAAATAAATCATAATTGAAATGATCTTTCATATTGTGCATTAAAACTTATAGAAATACAGTATGTTAACTGTAAAATCAAGTAAATCAGCGAATTTTTTTGCACAGCTACTTGCTGACAAGATAAAATGCTCTGACAATCCCGAAATCACACTACCTACTTTTGATTTCAGTAAAACCCGCGTCCCAAATTCTATGGTACTGCTCCCACCACACGAATCAGAAATGGAATCGCTTATCATGAATCTTAAAAATGACTCTGCAACGGGCTGGGATTCTATTTCGAGCAGGTTTTTAAAAATGTCAAAACATATTATCGTCCCTCACTTTACCACGATCGTTAGGCTATGTATAGAGCAGGGCGTTTTTACCAGTGTATTTAAAAGGGCGCTTATCACTCCTGTCTACAAGAGTGGAGCTCGAGACAGCGTAACAAACTACAGACTAATTTCTGTGTTGCCAGCGCTCTCCAAATTACTAGAAAAAGTATTGAATAACCAACTCATAAAATTCTTAGAAAAAAATTACATATTATCTGACTCTCAATTTGGCATTAGGGTAGGTAAAAGTACAGATGGGGCTGTTAGCTCGTTAGTAGATTATATTACAGCTTGTCTAGATAATAAACAAAAGTGTGTTGGAGTCTTTATTGATCTGGCCAAGGCCTTTGACTCTGTCTCGATCTCTGCTCTTGTTGACAAGCTGGAAAGGTGTGGAATAAGGGGAACGGTACTTAAAATCTACAAAGATTTTCTTACTGGCCGTCTGCAGAGAGTTAAAGTGGGTAGTGCCATTAGCTCGGATGTCGCAGTCACCTATGGAGTCCCTCAGGGTAGCATTCTTGGTCCCAGTCTCTTCCTGATTTATATAAACGACTTATGTCAGATGACACTGAATAAAGGCAAAATATTTACCTATGCCGATGACACAGCTTTGGTATTTCAGGGAGAGACTTGGGATGAAGTCCAACAAAATTCGGAGATAGGGCTCCATAAAGTCAGCTTGTGGCTGAGGCATAACCTGTTAACACTTAACATATCGAAAACCTCATTTGTACAGTTCACTAACGCTCGCATAAAACAACCCAATGTGGCTGTATGTAATAGAGAAGTATGGAAGAAAAAGACATGTTGCGCCGACCCCAAATAAATTGGGACAAGGGCAGGAGAATGATGTGGCTGTCCGGATTCACACATGCAAATCACCTTTCACTCAACAGTGCTCGTGTACAACTCTGAGCAAATCTAAGACGGTCAGATACCTTGGGGTTCTCTTAGACGAGAAAATATCCTGGCAACCACATATCGATATGGTCTCGTCACGAGTCAGGAAACTGATATGGGTGTTTAAAAACCTGAGGCATGTAGCGGACAGCGATTTCCTCCGGACAGTTGCATTGGCACAATCTGTTATTGGTTACTGTATTGGGGTTTCGGGAGGTGCATGTAAAACGCATCTCTTATGCCTGGAAAGGGCGAAACGGTCCTTGCTAAAAACAATGTCATTCAAACCATACAGATTTCCCACTAAGACATTATACGAATTGTGCCGGGTATTTACAGTAAGACAACTTTTATTTTCCAGATTATTACTAAAAAACACGTATCTACCCCATATGATCCAGGTAAACTTCTAAATAAGCGAACCACGCCAAACGTAATTGAATCTGTTAAATGTCGCACGGCTTTTGCAAGACGATAAAACGCTTATTTTTCTGTATATTTATACAACAAAATTAATAGAATTTTAAATTTTTATCCGCTAACACTACTCGAGTGTAAACTTAAAGTAAAAAACTGGCTCTTTACTCTTGATTATGAGGATGTAGAGAAAATAATGAATAATTAATTTATTCCTACAAAGGAACACATACATAGAACATACCTTTCTTTCATACACCCACTCATACACATACACGTACGGGAACCCACCCACACGCACACGCACTCACCTCCCTTACACACATAGCACGATAGAATAATTTAAGAATAAATTATATTTTTGATATTTTTTTCATATTTTTCATTTCTGTTATAATTTGGTTTTTTTTTATGTTTTTACTTCTTTAAAATTGTATTTTTTAGCTCACACATTTTTTGTCTATTCTTATGTTGACATTAATATCTAAGCCAAATAAAATGGGAGAGGGCGCTGACTCCTGACATACAGGTACACCTAGTTCAGGAGTCAGAGGCTTCAAACAAGTTTCTGTAACATAATTATGTCAATAAAGAATTATTATTATTATTATTATAATTCGGCAAAATTTCGTATACGGCCTCTTAAGTTGGGAAAAGTAACATGAAAAATTGCTTTTTCTCCTATTTATACCAGTCTTTCAATAGTCCATACATTTTAAAAGTGTGATCAATAAGGCTTTTAACACGGAAGGTTTTCAAAGTGTTAAGACGCCCCCGGAGCATGCGTAGTTCATACAAACGAAATACCAAAATATTTTTTGTAAATCAAACATATTCTAAAGGTAGTGTGTATTTATTCCGATTGGATTACAGAATATCTAGGTTCCCTAATATATATTCAATGAGAACATTGATTTAAACAGGAAATATGAGAAAAATAAGTTTTCTATAGAAATTTTAAACTCCTCATATTTCGTCTTCAAATCAGTGTCCTTTCAAAATATATGTTTGGGAACCTAGACATTCTGTAATCCAATCGGAATAAACACACTACTTTAAGAATATGTTTGATTTACAAATTATTTTGGTATTTCGTTTGTATGAACTACGCATGCTTCGTGGGCCTCTTAAGGTGGTAAGTGTAAATAGTGGCAACCTTTTAAGGGGTCATTGTACTCATCATTATTAAAAACTTTTACTATTGGACCAAACCTGAAATCGAGAAAAAAATCAGCTGTTCAGTACATTTATTAAATGTTCGTATAATTTGTCAAAATGGAGAGACTAGCTGATTTTTTTTTAGAGGATGACACTGTTTACACTTACACCTGTATATCTATGAGGTGGTCACATTAAATTGCTTTAAACAGCTATCGTTAGCTTCGTTCATATTAAAGATAATTTCCACAAAGGACAAAAAAACGATGCTTTTAATAAACTTACTACAAATCCTTTCAGCAAAGGTTCTTTGACACTTAATAGTCCAGTAAAACAATAAAACAAACAACCCAAAAACACGCTTATCGAATTTCCTGAACAGTAGAAACATCTGTCTGGTTCCCGTCCGAAATTAAAATTCTTCCCCAAAAGATGGACGCCACTCAGTTAGTTAAAAACTCAAGAACAATTCCGAAGTAACTGCACTTGTTGGAACGAAAGCATTCAATTCTAATTTTACCTTGTTTTTACCTCCCAGCTCATATTTACGAGAGAATTCACAAATTGCTGGAAAACTTTTGTTTTTTATGAGTTCACAAGTTTTATTTTTGGTGAAGACGTTTTTCATTATGATAATTTGATCTAATAGGGGGTGAGAATAAATGGGGATGACAACAGGCACTTGGGACTTGAATACTTATACATGAGTGATGACATTGTCAGCGTACTTTGTTAATAAATAACATAAGTTAGATTTTATTTCGTCTTGTTTAGCTAAGCTACATCATCTTCTGCCTTGCCTTTTCCCAACTACGTTGGGGTCGGCTTCCAGTCTAACCGAATGCAGCTGAATACCAGTATTTCACATGGAGCGACAGCCTATCTGACCTCCACAATCCAGTAACTGGGTAAAACGATACCCCTTGATAAGACTGGTTGTCAGACTTTCGGGCTTCTGACGACCCGTAAGGACTGTCAAAGACCCACGAATGACAGCCGGGACCAACGGCTTAACGTGCTCTCCGAGGCACGGCGGCGTCTTAGTATGTAAAGATAGTCACCCATCCATGGACCAACCGCGGCAAGCGTAGCTTAACCTGACCAATCGACCCGTGTGGCTGTTATTACTTAGCCACAGCCCCCAATGATTTTAGACCGATAAATGAATTCAGCAAAAGGAGTATGTAAGGATCATAACAGTAGCAGGTGGCGTTTTGTATTTTCTGCGTACCCCCATGGGATGATGGTGTGAGTTTATGTATGTATATATGAATTCATTCTTGTCAATGAGAAGGGACGAAACGCATGTGACTCAAAGAGTGATGAATATACATGTTGATGGATGGAGAGGGAGAGGAAGGCCGAAGAAAAGATGGATGGATCGTGTGAAGAATGATATGAAAGAGAAGGGAGTGAATGATAGTGTGACGGTTGACAGGGGAGAATGGAAGAAGAAAACATGTTGCGCCGACCCCAAGTAACATGGGATAAGGGTAGGAAGAAGATATGAATTCATTCTTGTCGATGTAAACATCTTTTTGAGATTGACCGTACTACATAGATTAAAAACGAAGGTACAAATACTCCTCTGAGCTTTCATATACAACTACGTACAGTTCTAGGGACTGTAAAGTGTAGGGCAAAAAGGTTTTCAAGAAAGGCCGCATTCCAAATAATATTAAAATTAAGTCAAATGGATAATTCAGTGAAACTAATAAGTGATCAGAGGCAAAGTTATGAATTTCAAAATGAGAAGTTGAAATTGAAACTGAAAAGTTTATGAATGGAAGCGGTTTTAGTATCAGAAAGTTGGTTTATCATTTAGCTATATTTACGTCTAAGAAGATGACTTCACGTCTGGGGAATCACAACCCTCAGTACTTACTGAGGTAAACGTCGCGAAGAGTGTACTTCCATTCACTGCTACAATGTCATTAGTTAACGATCTTATAAAAGTCAACTCACACGTATAAGCACTGCACCATTCAGGCAGGCCTGTAACACCCACATAACGCGAACGAACAAGAACCACTGCGGCAAAGCTCCTGCGGAGCACGAAGTGAGCCTGCGTGCCGCAAAGCCGAACACACCGGTGTACTTCTCTCTCCTGCACTACACCACTAAGGTGGAGGACATCGTGAAGTACGTGTGCCGAAAGACGAGGTACTCGTCGAGGGTGCAGTTACTGGAATCGCACCGGAAAGTCCACTTCAAGGCTTTCGTCGTGCGTGTTCCGAACTATTATCTGCCCCTCGTCATGGAAGAAGATTTCAGGACGTGGTGTTCCGTCGCTTCCGCAGACAAGTTCAACAAGACAGCACCAAGTCAAGCTTTTGTTACACAAGATTTTGTTTATGAAAATATGTATATTTTAGGTTAAGGTTTTTGTCTATGGGCCTATGTCGCTTGAAATAAACGGTATTGGTATTATTATTATAACTTCAGCTATGTTTAAGCCCCATGCAATAGGGGGCGAGCCTATCAAATCAAATCAAATCAAATCAAAAGTAATTTATTCAAACTAGGCTGAGAATCAGCACTTTTCGAACGTCAAAATTACATAAGACAGTCCCCGAAAACGCCCGCCCTTCACCACTTCCTAGTGCTTTAGCTGAGGAGAAGAAGTGGCGCAACAAACTCCTCAGCAGCACAGCTGTCTGTTCAGTTAAATAAAAAAAAAATAAAAAAAAAAAATATTCTATACAACACTGTGCAAATTACATGCAAGTACATTACCCAACACAAACATTAAATTAAATTTAATTATTTGCTATAAGTCAGCTAGCACACACCAATATACTTAAAAAAAGAAGAAAAAAAAATCGAAAAATCGAAAACTATACTCAAGCAGAATCAAAATACAAAACTAAAAACGTAAGTAGAACTTTATACCTATATTAAAAGCCTCCAGTAATAAAGGGCCATCAACCGGGTACAAATCCTGACTCCGAGCTGCTACTGAGAAATCCCTGACGGAAAACCCCAATAACTCTTTGTCCGACCTGGGAATTGAACCTAAACAGATCACTAGACCAACAAGGCAGTATTTCATAAGAATTTTCTCTATGAAAATCCGTACAGCAACGTATAGCTTGGAAGCATCTCAACGGCATCGCCTCGCCTCAAAGAGATGCTGACCCGATCCGGTTACGTGGTTACGAAGGGTTGACGATTGGTTGACGACGAGCCGATCTTACATATACACGAGAGGACTGCCAAAACCACTTGTCGCGGTATTTTGACCAGAAGTCCCAAAATTTCTATAGCAATGGGATCATGTCCCTACCTACAAGATGGCAAAAAGTTATCGAACAAAATGGTACCTACATACTTTAGTTAAATGTAAATAAACTATATTAAAAAATGTTTTGAATTTTCTTAAAAAATGCGAAGAAACTTTTTCCCCAACCTATTATAAAGGTATGTACACGTTTAAGTTTCGTGTACGTCTTAGGTATAAAGTTCTGCTTTTTCGTTCTGTTTAATTCATTTTTTGTTATATTGGCGTGTGCTAGCTGACTTGACAAATGTACTTTTATTATTTTGCGCAGTGTTGTATACTCGTAGAATCAATTTTTTTAATTGAACAGTAAGCTGTGCTGCTGGGGAATTTGTTGCGCCATTTCTTCTCCTCAGCTAAAGCACTGGGAACTGGTGAAGGGCGAGCGTTTTGGGGGACTATCTTATTTACTTATGACGTTCGAAAAGTGCTGATTCTCAGCCTAGTTTGAAATAAATGACTTTTGATTTTGATACGTCATCAGCGGTCGTGAGGTGATGCCGATTCGGAGCAGAGCTTAGGATATGTGTCGATGGTCAAACAATACTTTAGTTGTTTCCTTTCAGTCTAATTGGTTCTAATTCTAATAGTCTAAGCACAAACTCTTTAGAGAGCAGTGGTGGCCCAGTGGCCAGTCAAAATCAAAATCAAAATCAAAAGTCATTTATTCAAACTAGGCTGAGAATCAGCACTTTTCGAATGTCAAAATTACATAAGACAGTCCCCCAAAACGCCCGCCCTTCACCACTTCCTAGTGCTTTAGCTGAGGAGAAGAAGTGGCGCAACAAACTCCTCAGCAGCACAGCTGTCTGTTCAGTTAAATTTAAAAAATATATATATAATATTCTATACAACACTGTGCAAATTACATGCAAGTACATTACGCAACACAAACATTAAATTAAATTTAATTATTTGCTATAAGTCAGCTAGCACACGCCAATATACTTAAAAAAAGAAGAAAAAACCATCGAAAAATATACTCAAGCAGAATCAAAATACAAAACTAAAAACGTAAACAGAACCCCATACCCATACTAAAAGCCTCCAGCAATAAAGGGCGTGCCCACTCACATATAGCCGCACATGTAGTCGCAACTTGAAGTCACAGATGATAAACTAGGACCATCGAAGCAAAATAAACAACGAGTTAAATTACTAATAACAAAACAAAACCAAGGTCAGCAAGACGACCAGTCACCACAAGCAGCACCCGTTCACGAGCATAACGCAAAGATCAGCCATTACCCCCCTCGCCATATTTGAGGGAAGGAGGCAACCCGATCCCCGACGCTACCGTAAGCAGTGACATCTATGGGAGCATGACGAACCTGATGCCGGTTGCTCAGACGAGAATAATTATGATCAATTGTCGAGGTCACTAGCTAACCACATATTGCAATACCACTCATAAAAAACATTGTAATGAGTAGATTATGTCAATGATAAATAAAAATAAAATTAAAATAAATTGACCTTTACAGTCAAAGAAAATAAATAATTATTTGAACTCATATAACCTTGTGGCCTAGTGGCCGCGACTTCGTAGGTTCGAACCCTGACAGGCGCTTTACTTTGTGTAAATAATTTCATCAGCACTGCTCTCAAAACGGTGTAGGAAAAAAACATCGTGAAGAAACCGGCATGTCCTAGAACCAAAAATTCGAAGACATGTGACATTTACCAACTCGCACTAGGCCCGTATGGTGGATCACAGCCCACTCCCTCTCACTGAGAGGAGGCCTGCGTCCTACGGTGGCGACATTATAGGCTGATTATGTAAACACTTCATAAGCAATGGGTAGGTACAGGTAGGTAGGTGTTTTTAGTTTTTTGCCTGTGCCGCCTGTATTCAAATTAAAATGCCATGCCATTTTTTCGATTCGTAGGCGGGTGAATATTTGACCTTTTAACCGCCGTCATTACCTTCCGCCAAAAGTTGATGAAGGAGAATATCGTTAATGAAATATTTCATCAATTCCCAGAATCTGCTTAAGGACCAGAATCAGGAATTGCTGAAATATTTCATTAAATATATTCTCTTTCATCAACTTTTGGCGGAAGGTAATGACGGGCGGTTAAAAGGTCAAATATTCACCCAGGCAGTTATTATTACCTACAAGCGCACGCGTTGTGAAGACTCGAAAACGTGTCTTTAGTCTGCGTCAAGCAAGGCGTAATAATAATATAACACGACCCTCGGTTCCAAGTAAGTAGTTCCTACTCAACAGCAGCTGGGTGTTTCTCTTTTTTCGTGCATATTACAAGTCCAGTAAGAAAAAAAATGTTTATTCAATAAACTTCTAAATTTTTTCCATAGAAAACTAAATGTAATAGAGTTATGCTTGCATGCATGTAAGATTGACTGTATAAATTAACGTAATTAGTTAAATATAAATTAAAAACTTTACTTATTCTCATTTCCGTCGTTGTCCATTTACTACTATCCTTAATACATTTGTATTTTATCCGAATAAAACGAAGTAAATAGAAAAATTATAACTATATAAATGTAGTATATTAATAAACGCAACGTTTACGTCTAAATTAAATAATGGTATCTTTTAAATATATTGAAATTATATCTGGTAAATAATTTTTTCAATTTTTTTCTGATTACCTTCGTTATGAGAAGAAATCTATATTGTAGTTTGCGCTAGACCTTAAATGCTACTCTGCTGCCATGTTTAGCTCCACGCACGTCTCAGTCTGGCAGCAAACGTTCGTAGCGTCTGCATGCTTGCTCGTGGAAAAAAATATTTTCGTGTTAAGTGTCGCGGGAGGTGATTATTCTGGATTCGTTCTCTTTCCTATCGTCCGTATTAGAAAGTGAGTATATATGATTTCATTTATTACGTAGCTTTTTATCAATTTTAATGATTACCTTCGAAGTTTAGTACATGTATTAGATTTGTAATTGTGATATTTTTGAAAAAAAACTGGACAAAGTATTCAAACCTCATTACCTTCTTCCTCATTCCGTTCGTTTACCCTCGTTTCTTTATTATAGAAATGATTATAATTTTATCGATACTAATTAAAAGAAAGTAGAAACTACTAAATGTTCAAAGATTAATTATATACTAATGATATTTGCAAAAAAAACCCAAATAATTCATCAATAAATTTGAAATTTGGAATCGTTGAGAATTTGCACGAAATATGCGAAACACCCAGCTACCTGTTAGGGTACCTAACCCTATTTGTTATTATTATCTCATAGTTAGTAGTAGTTAGTAGTCCCTTCCCCTCGGACCTCGATTACGAGCTGACGTGTTTGTCGACGCCACGCAGTTTTGTTTTAATATATTTAATTTCGTTATTTCTTCATTTAAATTCGTAAAATAAAATAGGAGTGCATAACTCTGAGAAGCTTTAACGCAACTCCTGCGACCTGCGACCACAGCCAGTTGAACGGCAAGCCACACCGCGCTGAGCGCGACCTTCCAGCTGGTATACTGCTATCTCCTTCGCGCAGCGCACCGCCCACCAGTGAAGACGATAGAAGGTATGCGCCTCTAACTCCGCCCTCATTAGCAACATAGCCCGGGCCGTGGGGAATACGTCTAGTGCATGTATGTTCGCCTGGTACTCAGCGGTGCGTACGCTCATACTACTCTATTGACGGTGAACTGGTGTTGAGACAACTTCCGTCGCCTCAATTGGCCTTTCCTGGAAAACGTAAACAGACTGACGTAATATTTTTGACCACGGCATTTTGTCCACCTTCCATCAATACTGCTCTCCTGGTACTTGCGCAGCTTTACAAGTAGAATCATGCCTGTTGATCGCACACCTCCTCAATCACCGCTGCCGACGACCTCGATTTCAACTTCAACGGTAAGTTCAGTACCCATACGTTCGCATGACTCGTCTGATTCTTCCCAAGTGGCACCATACGTCACTGACCGCAAGAAAGACAAATCAAAGAAGCTTAAAGGCAATGATGAAATTGTGTCGGTAACTTTGTCTACTTTCAATGCCTTCTCTGACAAGCAGGATAGTCGCTTTGAGGATCTAATGGAAAAAATTAGTAGCATTATTCATCAAAATATTGAGTTAAAACAAAGTGTCGAGGTCATGTCGAGTAAGTACGACGAGTTTTTGGGTCGTATTGCCAGCTTAGAGGCAGAAAGGAAAGATGACAAAAAAACCATCCATCAACTCGAAGAGAAGCTTGAGCTTTTGGAGCGGAAATCCCGATCGACCGGTATAGAAATCTTCAATATTCCTAAAGCAGATAACGAGACAAAGGAGGACCTTTGCAATCTTGTCCTCAATATGGGGTCGTCATTGAGTATTGATATTCAAAGTTCCAAGATAAAGGATATATATCGACTAAAAACGAAAGAAAACTCTCATCCAATCATAGTAGATTTCACCACAGCTCTTACAAAAGATAAAATCATCAGTGGAGTGAAGAGTTTCAATAAAGCAAAGGCTAAAGGAGATAAATTAAACACCTCCCATCTTCGATTACAAACTCCAGTGAAACCAGTCTATGTCTCTGAATGTCTCACATCAAGAGCGCAAAAGCTATACTACCAGGCCAGGTCTTTTCAGCGGAGCCATGAATACCAGTTTTGCTGGACTTCATTCGGTATTGTGTACCTTCGAAAAAAGATCAACGATCCACAAATTCGAATAATTTCGGAATCTGATATCGAGAAACTTAAGTGTACCGTGTGACTAGTCTTAGAATCTGTTTCATCATTTTTGTCTAATTGTGAACCCTATGTTATGTATGCCTCAAACTTGTTATTTTTATTTTTAATTTATTACTACTTTATTTCTACAACACTAAACATAAAACACTTCATCCACATTAGACTAGACTTAGAACTTTTTTTGTCATTTTTGTCTATTTGTGAACCCTACATTATGCATGCCTCAAACTTTTTATTTTTTATTTGTTACCACTTTATTGCTACAAAACTAATAATAAAACACTTCATCCACATTGAAACATTTTATGTATCGAACAGTCAATACATCAAGTATCATTGTAATTGTTTTCCAGAGTTGATTTTTAATTTTCTTAGCTTCGTTTTCATAACAGCCTTTATTTTCGCTTTGTCCAATTTTCCTGCTTTGATTCATTTTTGGTGACATGAATACATTAACTAATGAAATTGACAACTGCGCTGTCTCTAGGGCCTCAATCTGTGATATTGAAGACTGCCATAAATTAATAACTTTTTCGCCTAGCAAACGTCTGACTGTACTCACACAAAACATACGTAGCATAAATTGTAATGTCTCGGGTCTTGAATTACTACTAAATAGATTAAAAATTGAATGTGACATTATCGTCCTAACGGAGTGCTGGCTAGTAAAAACTAACACTATTCCAATTTTAACTGGTTTCCAATCGTTCTCTACTAAAAGAAATTTGAAACAAAATGATGGCGTTATTATTTATTATAGAGAACATATTGATTTAAAGTTCGAAGAACCGCTTTTTCGAGAAGGAAATTGTCTTCTGGCCCGTCTGGGCAAGCAAATGGTGATTGTCTCCATATATCGCTCTCCGTCATACAAAAACACTGAACAATTCCTAGAATCATTACATGAAACACTTTTAAAGCTAGAGGTTACAAATAACGTGATGCTTATTGGAGACATTAATATTCCTATTAATCATGATAAAATCAATCAAGCCGGTGAGAATTATTTAACACTAGCAGCCTCTCATGGACTACTACCTGCACATATAGAAGTTACCCGTGGCAAGAGTGGTACCTGTCTTGATCATGTTTTACTGAAAAGCTCACATAGTACACATGTATTGATTCCTCAAGCCACCTTAACGGATCATTACCCTGTGCTTGTTTGTATGGATTTTAACATGCCTCGAGTTTTTGCAAACACTACTTTCAGCATAACTAATAAGGAAAACCTAACTCAGGATTTACAAAATATAGATTTATCGCCTATATATCAGTCTCAAGACCCAGACTACTCGATGAACTACCTAACAACGGCAATACAGGATGCTATTACTAAAAATACCGTAATTACTGTTATGTCTAGGCGTAAAAAGATCATCAAACCCTGGATCACTCCTGGGTTATTGAGGTGCATGAAAAATAGAGACAGGCTTAACAAAAAACTAAAATCATCACCTGATAATGAAATCTTGAAAATAACTTATACGCGTTACAGGAACTTTTGCAATGCGATTCTAAGGAAAGTAAAACGTGCGTATGAAAAATCTGAGGTCGAAAAAACAAAAAATGATCCAAAAAGACTCTGGAAAGTACTTAGAGACATTTCTAACATGAATAATTCCCCTAACCACTCTAATCACCTTCTGAAAACTAATTCCTCGCCTGATAAATCGTTAAACGAAATAAATGGTTATTTCATAAATGTTGGTAAGAATTTAGCTGAAGAATGTCAAAAAAATATCCGACGTGACTCAGTATTGAAGGATGATAACCACTCTCTAAAGTTGGACTCTTTTGTGCTGGAGGATACCAGTGATGATGAGGTTTCTCGCCCTGTCATGGGTTTAAAAACCGAATGCTCGGTAGGAAGGGATAATATCTCAAATAAGTTCCTGAAACAACATAGTGACTTCCTAGTCCCACCTCTTACACATATTTTTAATCATTGTCTTCATACAGGTGTCTTCCCATCCCAATTAAAAAGTTCAGAGGTTCGTCCGATTTTTAAGGGTGGCGACAAAAATTTGGTAAGTAATTATCGCCCAATCTCAATTCTCCCCGCAATGTCTAAATTATTAGAAAAAATAATTAATAATAGACTGACAAAATATTTGGAAAAAAATATCTTGCTTGCTGAGAATCAGTTTGGTTTCAGGGCTGGTAGATCAACAGACCAAGCCGTTCATACCCTTACTAATTATATTTCTACCAATCTCGATAAAGGGCGTAAATGTTTGTCTATTTTCTTAGATCTAAAGAAAGCCTTCGACACTATTTCAATCCCCATATTAATTACCAAACTTGAAAAGCTTGGAATTAGAGGAACTCAGCTAAAACTTTTTGAGAGCTATCTTACCGGTCGAAATCAAAGTGTTCGAATAGGTAGTTACGTAAGTTCTGATCTACCGGTTTCCTACGGCATCCCCCAGGGCAGTATTTTGGGTCCAACCCTCTTTCTCATTTATATTAATGATCTCACAAATATCAACATTCCAAAATGTGATTTAATATCTTATGCTGACGATACAGTTCTTCTTTTCGCTGCTGATTCCTGGGATGAGGTCTTCATTGCTGCACAAACTGGGTTCAATATTGTGAACAACTGGCTTCGACATCATCTTTTGACTCTAAATAATGATAAAACTAAATACCTTACATTCAGTATCCGTCAGTCGATGTGTAATATGAGCAACTACGGCATAGTCCCTCATCAATGCTCCCAAGGTAGCAACTGCAGTTGTAAACCAATAGAACACGTTCATAAAATCAAATACTTGGGGGTCATTATAGACAGTAACCTCAGTTTTAAAGATCACATAAAATTACTCTCCTCGCGGGTCAGAAAGCTCATATATGTATTTAAAAAGCTGAGACATGTAGTTGATCTTTTGTTACTAAAGCAAATATACTTCGCCTTATGCCAGTCGATAATAACTTATTGCATCTCATCCTGGGGAGGTGCTCCTAAAACTGTTATTAATCCGGTTGAGATTGCTCAACGTGCGATCCTCAAGATCTGTACTTTTAAGCCCAGGTTTTTCTCAACCACTTTGTTATACCAACACTGTGAAGTTCTTAACGTTCGACAGCTTTTCTTACTTACTATCATCTTACGACAGCATAAAAAATTAATATATGACCCCAAACTTACACTTAGACGTAGGAATAGTTTAGTGTGTACTCGTGATCACCAACCACACACATCATTCATTAAAAGATTTTTTGCATTCTTGGGTCCTTTTGTGTATAATAAAATAAACTCTAAACTTAATATTTATCCCCTAAATAAGACAAACTGTAAGAATAAGGTAAAAGAGTACCTTTTAACTTTAACATATGTAGAGACAGAAAAGCTTATAATTGTACCAGAATAAGTAACTTCATAAGTTCTTACGCTTACATACTATAATTACCTATATAGTACTGTTCGACACTTATTTTAATAATTCTAAGTCACTATCACACATCCAAACTCCCATACATCCATTCATTCATCCACTCATCAAGCACCCACTCATCAAGCACCCACACATTCACACACCTACCTACACCAACACTTAACTTAAACTTCAATCACACACCTACACTCTCCAACACATTTATGTTTTTGTTATTTTTGTTTTTTATATTCTTTTATTGTATTTAAAATTGTCCTTATGACATTAGGTTTTTGAAACAAAATTGCACATGTTGGCTTAATTTTTTTCATTGTATCTTAATATCTCAGAGGATTGGCGCTGTTTGCCGAGATACAGGTTTACACCTAGTTCGGCTGCAGATGCTCCTATTATGTATTGTTTTAAAATAGCCTACTAATAATTTATGAATATTTCTTTGTAACAAACTTATTATTAGTCTCAATAAAAATTATTATTATTAAAATTATTATTATTATAGTTTCTTATTCTACACCACGACGCGCATACACACACAAGCTCACGTAGGCACTGCAGCACGAAACATTACAAGTTAGAACGTACAAAAAGCTATTTATCTCTTTCGCACGATTCTCGCTGTCGTTGCTCATAACGCGCTCAAGGTCAAAGTGTAGTAGCTTGATGTGCTGGCCACTGTACATACTGCAACAAGCATAAGACGATTTGTTTTTTACCCCACTGCCAAGGGAGGGTTATGTTTTTCGCGCGTCTTGTATGTTTGTAAATTTATTTATTACCTCGTATCTACCAAACGGCTGAATGGATTTCGACAGTTAATTTGTACAGGTAATTCGTATTAAAAACCCAAGTGTCCTTAGATAGGAGTTTGAAAAAAAAGGCGGATTTTTAGCGCCAAATAGTGATACGTTAATAAAAAATAATTAACGAAACGTATCGAGTTGGGTATCAAAATATAGATAAATAACTTATATGTTTATATTTAATTAGGAATAATAAATAATATATAATATTAGGGTTAATTCAATGATTGATAAATATCCGTAGCCAAATCATTCTTAAATTGTGTAAGTATAGGTAATATAGGTACATTTTAATAAAACTAAAAAGATTGAAATAAAAAAAAAAAAACATATTAAAAATACAAAAAATCCGCCTGCACAAACACGTAAAACTAAAAAGAGAAAAACAAGCATTACCTACCTACAATCTCTTGAATTTTGGTATCGCAGGCGGGGACAAACCAATAACCTGAAATATGGTGTAACTTTTGTGTGTGCCTGCGATACCAAAATTCAATACATTACAGGTAACGCTTGATTTCTCTTTTCACTCAACGTATTTGTGCAGGCGGGTTTTTTTTTTTTTTTTATTGATGTGAAAACTTCTTTAGGCACGTTGAGCGATTTTTGTAATGGGGCAAATCTTATGGGTTCACGTCACCGCGCCACCGTGACTCCTCGACACCGCGACATGCACTTCTATTGGCAGTCCCCAGGACTGCCATTTTTTGGGTTCCGTACCTCAAAAGCAAAAAAACGGAATCCTTACAGGATCACGTCTGTCTGTCTGTCAGTCTGTCACAGCCTATTTGCTCCGAATGTAATAGACCGATTACGTTGAAATTTGGTACACGTATGAATTTCTGTGACCCAACCACGGACGTGTATCGTAAACAAATGAATTTTGAATATAGAGGTCAATTTTGGGGCGCAAATAAGAAAATTAAATTGTGACATATCAAATGAAATCGCTTACTATAAGGGTCTCAAATATACATATATAATATATAAATAAATAAATAATAAATAATAAACATTTTATTTCTCTTCCACAAAGGTATCTTAAAAAAAAAAAACAAAATATGCAGAATATAAGATCCGCTTAATCCTTTGTGGGAGACTGGTATCTGCACTAGGAAACCCTGTCACACAGATTACCAGCCCCCCCCCTTCCCCCCCCCCCCGAAAACAGTGTTTAACTATGTGATCTTAGATAATATTAACAAATTATTTTAACCTTCGGTAGAAGAACAAAGTACAAAAAATAAAGGAATAAAAAGATACAACATTTAAAAGACATGATTGAAGATTGTGGTACCAGTGTAGTGTGTTGTGGAATGGTGTGGTGTGGTTGTAATTTTAAAATAAATTGTTTTAAAGTTATTTAACAAAATAGACGAAATTGGACCATTCCCTCCCTTATCTCCGAAACTGCTGAGCCTAAAATTTTGAAAAAAGTACAGAAAATAGTTTTATACCTATAGTCCATTACAGGAAAAATTATATTTGCAGTTGGAATGTACGGGAGAACATGTTTTTCAACTACAATGTTGTTTGTTCTTGGGATAAATTCATCCCAACTACGGAACCCTTCATTGTGCGTGATCCAAAACGCACGTGGCCGGTTTTTTTTTCACTACTTTTTGCTTAAACTGTATCTATAGCTTCAAATGGTACACAAAATATGAATCTAAAGCGTCGATCAACTAAGTTGACAATGTTGTAATATATAAAATTCAATCGCAAACTCTTGGCTAGGATGCCTGTTAACACCAATTTGGAAACTTGCAGGATTTAAATATGCAAGAGTGCGGATGACTGCGGAAGTTGGGAAGGCAAACTTGTACACAGCTAACTGCGGTGTTTGCTACTCATTCGATATGCTGGCGTGAAATTGTTGACGAAAAACTAAAGATTATTAATTTCATAACTTACAATATCTATATCTACACTTCTACACTTATATAATAAATCTGAAAAGTTTGTTTGTTTGTTTTTGGTTGAACGCGCTAAACTCAAGAAATACTGGTTCGAATTGAAAATTATTTTAGTGTTGGATAGCCCATTTATCGAGGAAGGCTGTAGGCAATATAACATCACGCTACGACCAATAGGAACGGAGCATCAATGAAAAATGTTGCAAAAACGGGAACAAATATTCCTTTTTGAGAACTTACGTTGCGTGCGCTGCGTAAAAGGTTAAAGTTACGCAACAATCATGTATGACGGAATGTTCCTCTTAAAAAGTTCTAAAAAAAGTCTGCGATAGCTATGTCTATCTTTTAAAGTTGGCTGGTCATCAAATTATATACTAAGTTTGTTTTTTTTTTGTTTGAACGCACTAATCTCTGGAACTACCAGTCGGATTTGAAAAATTCTTTTTGCATCTTACAGCTCAACTCTGAAGGCAGAATTGGAAGACTATATATAGGTTATTTAATATTACGATAGGAGCGGAGCAAAAAGACTAAAAATGAACAACGCTAAGCGAAAACGAAGTACTCGTAATTGCGCGGGCGGGCTACGCTATGCGATGCGACGGGGTGGGTCGGGGGAAGAAGAAAATTCACGCGGACGAAGTCGTGGGCAGAAGCTGAAGTGTATGTATGTACCTATGTATTTTTTTTTTTTTGCGATCGGGCTACCTGTGCGAAGCCAGGGCGGGTCGCTAGTATAGAATGTTAACACCAGAAATAAGGACAAATTACGTGCTCCATTTCACCGGCTTCATAAGGTTCATAACTCATTTGTTGGGCTTGGTATATCTTTTTATAACAAGCTACCCTCTTCTTTGCTAGATTTGCCGTTTAATGCATTCAAAGCTAAAGTAAAATCTAACCTTTGTTCAAAGGTATACTATTCTATCAACGATTACTTAAACGATAAGAATAGTTGGTCGCTGTGTTTAACTTAAGGCAATGTTTATGTTCTTTCTCCAGAATTAGCATACCTACTGACAGGTTATATGAGTTCATATAATTATTTATTTTGTTTGACTCTCAAGGTCAATTTATTTTAATTTTATTTTTATTTATTATTGACATAATCTACTCATTTCAATGTTTATTTATTTTTTATGATTGGTATTGCAATATGTGGTTAGCTAGTGACCTCGACAATTGATCATAGTTTTTCTTGCCCGAGCAACCGGCAGCAAGTTCGTCATGCTCCCTTAGATGTCACTGCTTGCGGTAGCGTCGGGGGTCGGGTTGTCTCCTTCCCTCAAATATGGCAAGGGGGGTAATGGCTGATCTTTGCGTTATACTCGTGAACGGGTGCTGCTTGTGGTGACAGTAGGTCGTCTTGTTGACCTTGGTTTTGTTTTACTTCGATGTTTTAACTCGTTGTTGATTTTACTTCGATGGTCCTAGTTTATCATCTGTGACTTTGAGTTACGACTACATGTACGGCAATATGTAAGTGGGCACGCCCTTTATTACTGGAGGCTTTTATTTGGGTATAAAGTTCTGCTTACGTTTTTAGTTTTGTATTTTGTTTCTGCTTGAGTATAGTTTTCGATTTTTTTTTTTTTTTGGTATATTGGCGTGTGCTAGCTTACCTACTTATAGCAAATAATTTAATTTAATGTTTTGTATTGCGTAATGTACCTAAATTATTATGCGCAGTGTTATATAGAATCAATTTTTTTTTTTAACTGGACAGACAGCTGTGCTGCTGGGGAGTTTGTTGCGCCACTTCTTCTCCCCAGCTAAAGCACTAGGAAGTGATGAAGGGCGGGCGTTTTGGGGGACTGTCTTATGTAATTTTGACGTTCAAAAAGTGCTGATTCTCAGCCTAGTTTGAATAAATGACTTTTGATTTTGATTTTGAGAATAAAACAAAGTCGTTTTTCATTTCTGTCTGTGTGACCGCTTTGTTCTTCTAAACTACGCAAAGGATTTTGATGCAGTTTTCATCATCAGTTAAAGAATTTATTGCGGTAGATTTATGTGTATTATACATTCTTATTTAAAGGTAGCTTGTGGCTAAGTAATAACAGGCGCACGGGTCGATCCAACAGGTTCAGCTACGCTTGCCGGGGTTGGTCTGTGGATGGATGACCATCTTTACATACCGAGACTCCTCCGTGCCTCGGAAAGCAAGTTAAGTCGTTGGTCCCGACTGTCATTCGTGGATCTTTGACAGGCTTTTCGGGTCGTCAGAAGCCCGAATATCTGACAACCAGTCTTACCAAGGGGTACCTTGTAACTAGGTTGTGGAGGTCAGATAGGCAGTCGCTCCATGTAAAATATTGGTATTCCGCTGCATCCGGTTAGATTAGAAGGCGATTCCAACATAGTTGGGAAAAGGCTAGGCAGACGTATTGACTTAAAGCAAAAGTCCAAAATAATGTTCTTGAATGAATAATTTCCTGACCTTCATCTACGAGTATACATTTCAATCAAAGAAACCCCGCTACCTCTTGTCCCCTAGACCACATTACACTCACCTCATTATGAAGAATTCTCGCTTCATCTTGTCTTCTAGACCACATTACACTCACCTCATTATAAAGAATCCCCGCTACCTCTAGTCCCCTAGACCACATTACACTCACCTCATTATAAAGAATCCCCACTTCCTCTAGTCCCCTAGACCACATTACACTCACCTCATTATAAAGAATGCCCGCTACCTCTTGTCTCCTAGACCACATTACACTTACTTCATTATAAAGAATCCCCGCTAGCTCTTGTATCCTAGACCACATTACACTCACCTCATTATAAAGAATCCCCGCTACCTCTTGTCCCCTAGACCACATTACACTCACCTCATTATAAAGAATCCCCGCTACCTCTAGTCCCCTAGACCACATTGCACTCACCTCATTATAAATCGGCCTCACAAGTACTTTGTTTAATGAACAGTCGTGCAAAGTCACACGTTCATCTAATAATCTAATTGTTCAGATTCTATTAAGCTGCAGTTAGCACCTACATTTATTAAAGTAATCTGGAGGCTTATGTCGCTGAAACTCCATTCAAGAGTGTTAGGTAAAACTAGACAAGCATACGCTGCATAGGTGAGGTCAAAAATTTCGTTTCAATTGGTTGACTTTAAAAAGGTGGAAGACAGCAGAGGTTTTTGGGTCTGATTGCTTGAATTTCGGAGGCATCTTGACAATTAGCCTCACGGTCATTATAATAAACTTCTGCTGACTTTTTTTTATTTATATGTAGGTACTCCGACTACTTATTCACTAAATATTACATAAAAGATCTTATACAACGTGTATTTTTTTACCATAACTCTAGCAACTTTTCCTATGGGACCAAACCAATTTCCCAAAACTCGTCAAAATGTAGGGAACTGCTGATTTTTTTCGCGATTGCAGGTTTGGTCCCATAGTAAAAGTTGTTCATAATGCTGAGTACAATCACCTCTTAAAAGGATGCCAATGAATTCAATTTCACCCTGTATAACGAAAACACATAAAACCATAAATCCTCTAATGAATTCTCTATTACAGCAATATTTTGCATAACAAAAAAATATTACACAGAACCTTAATAACTCAACAAGAATACCCGGTATCAACTCTGCCCAGTTAAAGTAGACAACAAGCATAAATTTATCGGCCAGAGTCGGCTAAGATTTTAATTTAACTTGAACCGTTCTTCTTAATTTATGTTTAGTTTTGGTATACATATATGGATAAGTAATAACAGCCGCTCGGGTCGGTCCATCAGGTTAAGCTACGCTTGCCGGGGTTGGTCTGTGGATGGGTGACCATCTTTTCATACCGAGACTCCTCCGTGCCTCGGAAAGCACGTTAAGCCGTTGGTCCCGGCTGTCATTCGTGGATCTTTGACGGTCGTTACGGGTTGTCAGAAGCCCGAAAGTCTGACAACCAGTCTTACCAAGGGGTATCATATTACCCAATAACTGGGTTGTGGAGGTCAGATAGGCAGTCGCTCCATGTAAAATACTGGTATTCAGCTGCATCCGGTTAGACTGGAAGCCGACCCCAACATAGTTGGGAAAAGGCTAGGCAGATTGATTGATTTTTTTTTGGTATATATAAAAAAAAAACACGTTGTATATTACTTAAAGAAGTATACACAGCAGAAAATACATACTAATTTTTTTATTCCAATTACAGGAACAATATTAATGCGAATTATCTTTTTCTATGATAAATTATTACATATCATGCCTTTCCGTTTATTTTTAATATATAAGTGTTTGTTTTCCCTTGTGAAATAAAAAAACCGGCCAAGTGCGTGTCGGACCACGCACAATGAAGTGTTCAGTAGTTGGGACGAATTTATCCCAAGAACAAACTTAACATTGTAGTTGAAAAACATGTTCTCCCATACATTCCAACTGCAAATCTAAGTTTGAACGCACAATATTGAAAGATTTACCGTGTTATTTTACGACCAACCTCCCTATCCTTTGCGGCCAAAAAGTGGTAGGCAGCCGGGCTACTGACCTGACCGGTCGCAGCTAGACACGGGGGAGCGCCCAAGTACTGGTTTGGTCCCTGGGGTGGTCACGGCGAGCAATGTAGCACACATTGCGCCGGTGATGGGGAGGACTCCACAGAGGAGGGTCCGGTGACGGACAGTCGCGGCGGGTTTGCGGTGCGTGCTAACCCGTGCCCGTGTTCCCACCACAAGCGGCAGAAGACACCGTCGAGTTTTAGTGCGTTGGAGTCCCACACACCACATAACTGCACTATCTCCCTGTGCAGTATGCATGACCATTTGTCCACGCAAAAAATGGGTTTTACATCACTCCAACGAATTTAAACATTCACGATAATATTTTGGATCATCACGCTATTTGGAGCGATGGAATGACCGTGAATCTTTAGACTTAAACAAGTAAAAGACTTATCTTGATTCCTTTATGAGAATGTAGAGCATACGTTTTCTAGCATAAAATCTTCACGTTCTAGAATTTTAAAAGATCCCACCAAGATAAGTTTAAAAGTAATAACATAAGAGCTAGCTCGGGGCTATTTTAGCTCGCTTAGCTAATATTTATTTTGATGAATATTCAGATATTCAGCGGTTTCATCCAGTTTCATACTGTGATGCGTTTCGTGTGAATATATTTGAATTCATTCAGCTCTTTATTTCAGAACGATTCAAATTCATTGTTTAACGAAAACTATGATATGTTTTTAGGGTTCCGTACCTCAAAAGGGAACACTTATAGGATCACTCGTGTGTCTGTCCGTCTGTCACAGCCATTTTGCTCCGAATCTAATAGACCGATTAAGTTGAAATTTGGTACACGTTTGAATTTCTGTGACCCAAACACGGGCATGTAACGTAAATAAATGAATTTTGTATACAGGAGTCAATTTGGGGGGGGGGGGGGGGCAAATATGAAAATTAAAAAAACAACCGTATGACTTAACAAACAAAAAAAAGTAGTGTATGTAGTATTTTTGTTATCTGGTTTCCATAGTACAAGCTCTGCTTAGTTTGGTATCAGATGACCGTGTGTGAAATGTCCCAGGATATTATAATAATAATAATAATAATAATAATAACCCCACCGCTGTATCTCTACGTTGACGTCGTCGTGTTGGGGCTTGCGTGCTCCAAACTTTAGGTCTGTGCAGGTAGAGTTTGCCGGAACGGGTCTAGGATGAGGAGCCAGACCAAGAGAGATACAAAAACCCGCAGGGCAGCATGTGGCGAGCTGATGGGCAGTAGCGACCCCATGGACCCTATCTCCCGGGAGAAATCTTGTCCTCATCTCTGGCTTGCCTTTATTGGCCGGCTGGAGTGAACACTGACGAGGAACAGAGCTCCCACCTCTTTCTTGCCTTTATTGGCCGGCTTGAGTGGAGATTCGCAAGAGCAAACGTGCTCGGAGGAAGGAAGTATTCCAGTAAGATGCTGGTAGGGATCTTGACCGTACTTCCGGGATTGTCCTGATAGCCGTGGAATACCTCTCCACTCCTCAAGCACCTCAGGAAGTGTTGCCCCCCTTGTCGCTACGTCACTATGTGCTAGCGGCCGTCTCCGGGGGCCCATTATTGAGTGTGCAAGTCACCCCCTGCCATTTTATCCGTGTATAATACGAGTATATAACATTGGTCAGGCAGGGGACATAGTTCTTCCATAGTTCAAGTTACCCAATCCACTTTAGCCACCCAAACCCATAGCCCAATATGTTTTGTTTCCACGTACAACAATAGTCCTGTACCAACCGGGGGTTGGGTGCACTTGCATAGTGCATACAGGGATAATCAAACCTCGGTTGGTGCCTCCTCATCATTTAAAATTATCTAAGGGGCCTCTGCGAGTTGGCTTCGGCTCCTCGTACGCCTTCGAAAGGTCCGGGACCCCAGTGTCCCGAGAAATATCAAATAATAATAATAATAAAATCGATGTCACTATCCCGCATGACGAGAATCGATGTCACTATCCCGCATGACGAGAACCTCGTGAAGGCTGAGAAGGAGAAACAATTGAAGTATCTCGACTTAGCCCACGAGGTTGTCGCTATGTGGGATGTGGACTCGGCAATCATTGTGCCGATAGTCGTTACGGTCAATGGCCTTATCGCTAAGAGCCTCGACCAACATCTCAAGAGGCTCTCGTTGGGTGGCTGGGTGAAGGGCCTGATTCAGAAGGCAGTACTCCTTGATACGGCGCGTATTGTGAGGAGGTTCCTGTCTCTGGGACCCTAACCACCGGTAGCTTGGACCCTGTTCCCCATGCCGGTGGATTTCAATTTTTTATATTTTTAAATGTTTTTTTTAATTCTAATATTTAAAAATATAATTTATATGTAAAAAAAATGAATAAAGGAGATAATAATAATATCCTGGGACATTTTCACACACGGTCATCTGATCCCAAACTAAGCAGAACTTGTACTATGGAAACCAGATAACTGATATACTACATATACTTCTTTTTTTTTTTTTTTTGTAAATATATACTTATATAGATAATTACACCCAGACTCAGAACAAATTATGTTATTATTTTTTACATTTCTCGGGACCCTGGGGTCAAGGACCTTTGGAAGGCGTACGAGGAACCGAAGCAGAGGCCTCGTAAATAATTTTAAATGATAAGGAGGATGATGATATTATTATTATTATTATGAAGGGTTTACTGTGAGATACTCAAATATATACTTTTTTATAATTTTAAAATAAATTGTTTTAAAGTTATAGACGAAAATTGACCATTCACCCCTTATCTCCGAAACTGCTAAGCCTAATATACAAAAAAAAAACAGACAATAGTTCTACACCTATAGGTAGATTACAAGAAAACTTATAAAAAGTCTATGGTCTTAAAATAACATGGCAAATCTCTCAATATTGTGCGTACAAACTTACATTTGCAGTTGGATTGTATGGGAGAACAACATTCGACTACAATGTTAAGTTTGTTCTTGGGAAAATTCATCCCAACTACGGCATCCTTCATTGTGCGTGGTCCGACACGCACTTGGTCGGTTTTATCGCTGAGACTAAATTGACAAGTAAAAATGTTAATATAACCTTTATGATAATGTAACCCAATTTGACATTTGCTCTTGTCAATTTAGTCTCCGAGATTTAAAAATGCACTATAGTTAAATGTTGGATAGGTGGTGATAATTAGAGTTCCGTACCAAAATGGTAAAAAGGAACCCTAGTGGTGCGACTCAGTCTGTCTGTTTGTCACAGCTGGATATCTCAAGACCTACTATTTCTATCAACTTGAATTTTGGAATAGTTTTAGATGACGTTTGCCCAACTATTTTGCAAATAAGAAAGAAATAAAAAAATATATATCGCACCTTCGGTAAGACAAGGGCACAACTGCACTTTTATGATTTTACAGGAGAGCCACTTTAAGATTTTTTTACATTAAATACCGTATTATTCTACTCATACCATCTTACCACCTTGAAATTATTTATCTTTGCATGAAATAAGCCCTATACTTTTGTGATTTCAAATAAAAGGGTATTTTAAAGCAGTTTGGCATATTTAACCGACTGTATGAAATTTTGACATTTATGGCCTTGTCTTACCGAAAGTGCGATATATTCTTTGCAACAGGGACTGAACGGGGGTCTTAAAAATTCGAAGTGGGGCTTAGTAGCCCCACTTCGAATTTTTAAGACCCCCGTTCAGTCCCTGTACATACATGTCCTAGTGGACATGTGGGGTATATAATACATGTGGGGTATAAAGAACGCTATTTGCAAATTCTCAAACTTTTTTTCTTTTTTTTTAGGCTCTATAGTTTTCGACTTTTGATGAAAAATGTAAATAAAAATACCGTTCCCCTCCCCTTATCTCCGAAGTTTGCATAGAGAAAAATCTGAAATTATTCTGTGTGATAGAAGTTTATGTAAAGATTACAGGAAAAATAAAACGATGTCTGTAAATAGCACCCTTTTTATATATGGCTAGCAACGCCCCGCGGTTTCATCCGCGTATGTCTCGAACCCGTAAGAATATTGGAATATAAGTGTCAATCCAGGTTATAAACTATCTGTGTGCTAAAGTTCATGAATATCCGTACAGTGGTTTTTGCTTGAAAGAGTAACAAACATCCATCCATCCTTACAAACTTTCGCATTTATAATATATATAGGATAGGAAGTAGGAAGTAGGATGATATGGAACCCTCGGTGCGTAAGTCCGACTCGCTCTTGACCGGTTTTTTTCTGTTTGTCGTGCGTATTGATTTTGATTATGAAAGGTAAAAAAAAGTGTTAAATCACAGAAAAAAAAATACAACAACTCTGCCAAACTGCAAGGCAGTTTGTTGGCAGACGAAGCTCCTACTTTTTTTAGCATTATTACATAATAAAGGGTGTCTCAGAATGTTTTTCGTTTTTAAATGTTAAATAAAAAACAACAAAATTAATTAAAACTCGTTTTATTTATTGTTATATTAAAGAGCAGTTCTTGAAGTTTATTTATGAAAAACAACCGTTTGCAAATGCGCACCATTCACTTATTCACACTCATTTAACCAGGAGCTAAAATTTTCAATCACTCGCTGGAGCATCGCTCTTGGGATAGAGTTGGTTTCTTCAGTGATTCTTTGCTTCAAAACATTCCGGTTGGGTGGCAATGGATTGTAAACTTTACTTTTTAGGTAGCCTCATAGGAAAAAATCAGCAGGCGTTAAATCAGGGCTCCTCGGTGGCCAGTTGATGTCTCCTCGGCTACTTATCACTCTTCCAGGGAATAAATCGTGAAGAGCAGCTAATGAGTCATTTGTAACATGAGAAGTGGCTCCATCTTGCTGGAAATAGGTGTTGCGGTTGTAGCCGTACTGGTTTTGCATGTCTGTAGCTTAAAAGTACGGATCATATTACAATATCGATCAGAATTAACGGTCTAAGTTCGACCTCGGTCATCCTCAAAAAAATAAGGACCGATAATTCCTTGATTTGATATGGCATCCCAAACAACAACTTTTGGCGAGTGCAAGGGCTTGTGATGCAGTTCTAGCGGATTCTCGAAAGCCCAGTAAGCTGCAATGTTGTTTATTCACGTGACCTTTGATGTGAAAATTCGATTCGTCGGAGAACCAGATGTTATTGAAACTCCTAAAACGGTTTTTTATTGTCCTGCAGAATCCGACTCGTTTATCAGGATCACCAGGCTTCATTTCTTGAACAATAACAATTTTATAGGGGTGAAAATGTAAGTTTTTCGAAATAATGCGATGAACCGTAGATTTGTTAAAATTAAGAGAAGCTGCGCGCAATCTCAACGACTGTCGTGGGTCGCCCATAACAGACTGGCGAACGCGGTCGACGTTCATGCTCGTTCTTGATTTCCTTTTACGCCCAGACGATTTGTCCGGCATTGTATTCCCAGTGTCTTCAAACTTGCACACCCAATGCTTAATTAAATTGGTTCTTGGCATATGTTTTAAGCTTGTTAAATTAAAATGTGTCCTGTAAAGACGACGAAAAACAGTGTAGGAATCGTTGTTTTTATAAAACGCTCGCACGCAAAACACGCGCTGCGGTCCCGTGAAACGATTCATGGCTACTAAAATTAACAAGCCGGCCAAGCGTTTGAGACCACTCCCCTCCCCCTGCTACCTGCGGTTGGCGCGTATTGGTAAATTCAAAAACGAAAAACATTCTGAAACACCCTTTATATACTTTTGCACATATACGTACGCTAAACTACGCATTCCTTAAGTTTTATCCAGCAGATTTTAAAACAGACATACAAGTTTACTAAATATTCTCTACCTACTTGATATGTTTCGTGAAGGCGTGAGGCCTTCTCGAAACATATCAAGTAGGTACTTATATATTTTATTTTTAAAAGTGGTTTTTGTGGTACAATTATATCGACTGGAAACTTATTAAAAATAGTTAAAACCAAAAAATTCTACACCTTCGACCGTATTAATTATTGCAAGTGGGCACCACAAACGTTCTCATGTTATTGCTCCTTTGAGATCTTGTGCTAATAATATCTCTCCAATACTGATGTAAGGCTACTGATAACACTGCCCTCTCATGATCCGGCAGCATTTGATTGAATGGCGGGTTTTTTATTTTGTTAGTATTTGTGCTAATTTTGTGCCTATAAACAAAAAATGTGGTCCATATTGGAATGAGAAAGAAGAAAGAAAGAAAGAAAATATATTTATTCTGCACAAACAAAACGCACATTAAAAAAAAACAGTCCTTAATAAGTTATTACACACATGCAAAGCATTAAAAAAAACCTAAGAATAATAAATAAGACAAAAAGACTCGTATTCAAACAGTACACAGTCAGGCCATAAATACTGTTACAATTAAAAATAAGAAACATATTACATTTGAATTTGGAATCTGTCATTTTTATACGATTGTTCATTGAGTTTTCTAATTTTGGCGCCAATACATTGTACAATATTTTGCGATATTAAAATGGAGTGGGGTGATAAAGAGAACCGAATCGCTGTGATTGCATTACACAAAGTTGGTATGGAGCCAAATGCTATTTTTAAAACTCTCCATACTCTTGGTATTAGTCAAATGTTTATGTACCTGGTTATTAATAGGTACAATGAGACCTCCTCTGTTTGTGACAGAAAAAGATCTGGCCGTCCACGTAGTGTTTGTACGAAAAAGGTGGTCAAAGCAGTAAGGGAACGAATCCGAAGAAATCCTGTCTGAAAACAAAAGATTTTATCTCGGTAGATGAAGATAGCACCAGAACCATGTCGCGTATTTTAAAAAATGACTTAGGACTTGCAGCCTATAAGAGACGCACTGGTCACTTTTTAACTGATAATTTAAAAAAGAATAGGGTGGTAAAATCGAAACAACTACTGAAGCGGTACGCAAAGGGAGGTCACAGAAAAATGTTGTTTACGGATGAGAAAATCTTTACAATTGAGCAACATTTTGACAAACAAAATGACCGTATTTATGCTCAAAGCTCTAAGGAAGCTTGCCAATCAGTCGACAGAGTGCAACGTGGGCATTATCTGACTTCAGTGATGGTTTGGTGAGGTGTTGTATGAAGGAGTGACTGAGCCATATTTTTGTGAAAAAGGTATCAAAACATCGGCACAAGTGTATCAAGATACCATTCTTGAGAAGGTAATTACGCCCCTTAACAACACCATGTTCAATAACCAAGTATGGTCCTTCCAACAAGACTCGGCGCCGCATCATAAAGCTCGGTCCACGCAGTCTTGGTTGGAAGTGAACGTTTCGGACTTCATCAGAGCTGAAGACTGGCCGTCGTCTAGTCCCGATCTTAATCCGCTGGATTATGATTTATGGTTCGTTTTAGAGAGTACGGCTTGCTCTAAACGCCATGATAATTTGGAGCCCCTAAAACAATCCATACGATTGGCAGTGAAGAATTTTCCCATGGAAAGATTGCGTGCTTCTATTGATAACTGGCCTCAACGTTTAAAGGACTGTATTGCAGCCAATGGAGACCACTTCGAATAAGCTTTGTATATTTAAATTGTTTTATATTTATGTATTAAACTAACACACTGTAAAAGTAATAAATATTATTTGCAATAAAAAAATTTTTTTCTTCGTGACAATATTTATGGCAAGACTAGGTATATAAATAATTGTCTATTGTTTGATGTCACGGCCAGTCAGTGACCAAAGAAAGACAAACCACAGACATATAGACAAACTACCTTTCCTCTGTGGTGCGCTCTATGTCGTCTTTGGCTGCTCCACTGGCAAATGACAACAAACCAAACAAACAATCAAAACAATAACAAAAAGCAGAACTGAATAGTTGAAAAATTACTACTTCTATGTTATATAAAGAACAATTTAAACTGTGCATCGCATCTGTGCAAGAACCGGTATTTGCTCAGCAAAATTCCAAATGAATGCGGTTGCTTTTAAGTTAACCAAAGGATATTTGTGGTAGTTGAATTAGATCATTATAATCAATGATATTCTAATATCATTGATTATAATAGATTATAATATAAAACTTTATCGGGATCAACGTAATAAAAATATAGTGTTTTTAAATGTAAGTAATTTTCCTTATAATTGCCTCTATATCCACCGTAAACTGGAAAATCATTTTCTCAAGTTTTATCACGGTCAGGAAATGAGAATACAATTTTCAATATATGCACGTTTATTCACTCTTGTTTAATACTTTAAATCTACCTTCCTCGACTAGACACCAAAATAGAATACTCGTGTGATATATTAGGTTGGGGAAAAAGTCTTTTCGCATTATAGTATGTATGAACTTGTAATAAAATCTCTTTGGCTATACTATTTGTATCTGGCTGGTTTTCGTATCATTGAAAGTTTAAATTTTAAAGAACATAATTCCAAATTCAAATTAGGAAAATGTGTGATTTTCATTTGTTTTTCGTACCGTCAAGATGAGTGAATCTAATGAAGAAATTCGATACATTTTAAAATTTTACTACAAAAAAGGTAAAAATCCAACGCAAGCCGCGAAAAAAATTTGCGATGTTTATGGACCTAGTGTAGTGTCTGTGAGAGTAGCACAAATTTGGTTTAAGCGTTTTCAATCCGGAAATTTTGATGTCAAAGATGCACGTCGCTCTGGTCGCCCTATTACGGATAAAATGGATGCCATTTTTGAAAAAGTGGAGCAAGATCGGCATATCAGTAGTTACGACGTAGCTGAAGAACTGGAAATTGACCACAAAACAGTTTTGGCGCATTTGAAAAAAACTGGGTACACAAAAAAACTCGACATTTGGGTACCTCACGAGCTCACTGAAAGAAACCTAATGAACCGTGTACTCATTTGTGATTCTTTATTACGACGTAATGAAACCGAAACATTTTTGAAGAAGCTGATAACTGGTGATGAAAAATGGATCACGTATGCCAAGAACGTGCGAAAAAGGTCGTGGTCAAAGGCCGGTCAGGCTTCACAGACTGTGGCGAAACCCGGGTTAACTCGAAACATGGTGATGCTGTGTGTGTGGTGGGATTGGAATGGCATTATTCATTATGAGCTGTTACCACCAGGCAGGACCATCGATTCTGAACTCTACTGCGAACAACTGATGAGATTAAAGCAAGAAGTTGAGAGAAAGCGGCCGGAATTAATCAACAGAAGGGGTGTGGTTTTTCATCATGATAACGCTAGACCTCACACATCTTTAGCCACTCAGCAAAAATTAAGAGAGGTTGGCTGGGAGGTGTTAATGCATCCGCCGTATAGTCCTGATGCACCTTCAGATTTCCACCTGTTTCGGTCTCTTCAGAATTCTTTAGGCAGTGTCAGGTTAACATCACGAGAGGACTGCCAAAACCACTTGTCGCGGTATTTTGACCAGAAGTCCCAAAATTTCTATAGCAATGGGATCATGTCCCTACCTACAAGATGGCAAAAAGTTATCGAACAAAATGGTACCTACATACTTTAGTTAAATGTAAATAAACTATATTAAAAAATGTTTTGAATTTTCTTAAAAAATGCGAAGAAACTTTTTCCCCAACCTATTATAAATGTACTCAGTGCTCGTGTGCTAACACGAGCATTCTAGTGTGCTACACTACGAGTGAACGAACGAACGAACGTTAGAGTGAATGACATATTAGTCAATACACCATCTAAATCACGCGAACACGCACATTAAAATAATTTAAATTAAATAAAATATTATATTACTAAAAAAATACAAGTAGTCCTTAATTATACAAAAAATGCTAACACATGTTTATATAAAGGTGAGAAAATAATTATCCAGGTTGTGTTTTGGTATCTACTCATATCACCCTATAATTAGTCACCAATCCCTGTACATTATAATTAATGTTTACTGATGAATAGCTCAAGCAATTAATTGCTTTGCAATATGACGTCACGGTTGACATTCCACTGATATTCGCCTAATGATCCCGTAAATTGCTCACAGCAGTAATTGCCGCGAAAAATCTATGAATTTGCTGATTAATTGGTTTCTGAATGAATAACGATTTGCAGGTCACGGCACTGAAGTAATCAATATGGGAAATGGGTCGATGGCCACACAAAGACATCACAATTATGCAAGTCGGACGGCTGAAAATGTATGTAATATAGATATACTCGTACGAGGTGTAAGGGATATCGATGCGCATGCTGCTGCCATTAATTCAGTTGGTACCTACTGTAACGTAACAAATAGCCGGGGCTATTAGCTAGTCACATGATGAGAAGAAAATACAGAGGATCAGTAAGAAACAAGTCAGGACAGGAACCAGCAGCAAGATCAGTAGCAAACCAGGAACGGTGGATCTGCAGCTCGGGACGCTCGGAGTCACGACTGTACAGCAGGGCAGGAGAATCCACAGGCAGAGAAGGAACGACGACAAGGCTGCAGCACCTTACTCCAAGGAGGAGTATAGCGGCGGCAGCATCCGTTGGCAATGGCCTACGACACTCCGTTAGAGGGATTTTAAAGATCCCTCTGTCCAAGGAGGACAATAGAGAAGGCGGCAGTGACTTAAGCCGTACCGCTAGGACTTCAAGTGTCCGAGTAGGGCAGGAGACAGGGATCCATGTCACTAGAGGTTTAGAGTGAAGCGTGGACTTGGACTGGTCGCCGGAGTCCTCCGGAAAATAATACTGGTGATGACTTCTCATGATATTTATTGTACTGACTTGTAGATAGTGAAGACTAGTTCGTAGGTAAAAATAAACTGCTTTGTAGGTAAAAACAGACTGATGCTTACAAGCAATGACGGTCCCTGGATAGGATAGGACCCTGTCTCGTTCTAGAAATACAAATAGATGCTAAAAATTTTAAAGATACGTCAGATTAGATGAGTTACAAACACAGCCAGTGACAACTAATATGAGAACTCGGCCTTAACACAGCTTATAATGGAGACTTAGCCTTATAAAAGAATAAAATCTGACAATTGACATTTGAGTTTTGATAACAGAAAAATGAAATAATTAAAAAGGCATGAATTATCAATGAAACAGTGTGGTTTCCATTGGAATTAGTGTTAAATGTAAGTATGTACTCCAACTCGTTCAATGTAAATAAAAAGCATGTGGTTTAAGAAACAAAATACCACACTATTCATGACTGTAGACCCACCAGCGCTTAAATTATTCGTCGATATATAGTTATGGGTATAGGTATTCCACTTTTGTATGAAAGATCAGATTTATTAGGGTTCCATAGTTAACAAGGAACGCTTACAGTTTCGCCATGTCCGTCTGTCTGTCTGTCCACGGCTTAGCTCAGAGACTTTTAATACTACAAAGCTGTAATTTGGCATAAATATACATATTAATCACGCCGACAAAGTTGTAAAATAAAATATGAAAAAAAAATAGGGTGCCTCCCCTACACTTAAAGGTGGGATAACCTTTTTTCTCGTCTATCCCATTGTATGGGGTATCGTTAGATAGGCCTTTCAAAATTATTGCGGGTCTGTGACAACCATTTTTCGATTCAGGGATCAGTTTACGTAATATTAAGCTTTAAAATGCTAATTTCTGTTACAGTCAAGTGTCCCCCCCAACCGAATAAATGTTTTGGATATGAAACAAAATTCAAATTAGTAGCATATATAACGAAGTTAAAAGGAAACCTATGCCAGCTAAGTAGGCTTTACACGTTAACGTGTAATAGTCGACCAACTTACATTTGCAGTTGGAATGTATGGGGAACATGTTTTTCAACTACAATGTTAAGTTTTTTCTTGGGATAAATTCATCTCAACTACGAAACCCTTCTTTGAGCGTGGTTCGACACGCACTTTGTTGGTTTTTTTAAACCCGACCGATGAAAAATTTCTTCGCTGGAGCAGCTGAATTCATGGTAAAAGATTGCGCGCGTGTTGCACGGTTACTATATAAGGTGACTGGTAATTAGTGACCCACACTTAAACGCGTGATTGTACTCGTGATAACAAACGACTTTTACTATAGAACCAAACCTGAAATTGCGAAAAAATCTGCTGCTCCCTACATTTTGACGAGTTAGGCGAACGTGAATGTATGGGACAGCAGATTTTTTATTTTTTAGTGAATTCAGGTTTGGTCCCATAGTAAAATTTGTTTGTTATAATGAGTAAAATAATGTGTTTAAGTATCGGTCACTAATTAGGTACCAGTCTCCCTATACTGGGTGATTTTTTTTACCGTCTTGAAAAAAAATAGGGCATAATAGGTGAGCGGAGTAGAAGCCTATGTCATACCTAGTTTTTGATTTGAAAAAAAAAAAAAAAATTATTTGTAATTGCGTAGTGCGTATGATTTGAATTTCAATATTTTATAACAATCTATAAAGTTTTTTTCAAAATTTCTGGTTTTGTTGTTCTAGTTTACTTCAAATGTGGTTTTTATTGATAGAGCAATTTGGGTCTAAGCTATTGAAAAAAACAAAAAAACTAGGTATGCTTTAGGCTTCTACTCCGTTCTCCTATTGTACCCATTTTTTTTCAAGACGGTAAAAAAAGTCATCCAGTATAGTAACCTCATTGCTGATGTTCTTCAGAAAGGTCAGTTGCGTAGTATTCGCAACCGGCGTGGGTATATGACCTATGAACGTAGACGACGCAAAAGAGTATGTAAGTGTCGTAGCTAATCGTAGCGGTTGGCGCTCTGTAATTTCTGCCTACCCCATGGAAAGACGGCGTGAGTTAGGTCACTTTTGAGAAGATTTTATTCTACAAGCAATTGACCGTTATCCATCATAACGGAGATCAAAAAATGAACGAGTAGCATATTTTAGGCCACTGCGAGGAAAATCCTCCTTGGATCGCGAAATAAGTTGGTAAAGTACCTACTTACAAATACAATTTGCTGTTTACTGCGCTTGACTCAGTTGAACGCCGAGCTAAGAGGCTCATTGGCGATGTAAAACTTGTGGATGCCAAGCTTCACAGCTTGGCTCATCGCCGCAAGGTTGCCTGCTTGTCGGTCTTCTATAGACTGTACTTCGGTGAGTGTGCTCAGGAGCTCCACAACCTCAGTCCACCGGCCCCCTTCTACCATCGAATATTTATGCGCACTGCAAGTTATCATCCATACTTAATTGCCATTCCACCAATTTGCACTAAGCGCTTTCTTTGGCTCGCTCTGTAGCCTAAACGGCTTGTTGTGTCTTTACATTATTCTTAATCGTGACATAGGCGATTATCGTACTATTTATATATATTGTATCTGGAGATGCACAAAAAGGGAGTGGAAAGTATTTTTTTAAATAAATTATAACAATATTCGTATAAAAAAAGGTAATGTAATTCAATGAATCAATTCCAAATAGTAGGTATATATATATATATAAAGATTGTAATGCTTGTTTTTCTCTTTTCAGTTTTGTGTTACTGCAGTCGGGCTTTTTGTTTTTTTTTTTTTTACCGTTTGGTTAGGGTTAAGGCGGAAGCGTCAGGGTAGCCCGCGAAATACAAATTTTCTTACGTTTTTTTGCAATTTGCTAGTCAGTATTAAGTTGTATGTTAAATAAAGTATGATTCGCGGCCGTAACAGATATATATTTACAGAATTATAATCATTAGAATCAGTAAAACAACTCCTTAAGTTAGTACAATCCTCAAATGTCAAGATTTCATGAAATAGTCATTCATTAGGATTGGTCTTAAATAGTTGTATTGATTACTTTAAAGATTAGGTATAAATAATTATGCAAATTACATTTTGATCAACGTTCAACCTAATACTGACTTATAAATTGCAAAAAATGTAAGAAAATTTGAATTTCGTAGGCTAACTTGACGCTTTCGCCTTTATATTGAAGACTGCACAAAAAGATGATTGAACAAAAGTTTGAGCGAGTTGAATTTTTATTGCACAATACTGTAATTGCACCGTGCAGGATAATTATTGCGCAGGTCTTGCTTACACGAATTAAAGTTTATGGGTTATCAATGTTGTTGGGTGAAAATAATGTATTGTTTGAGTGAATTCAGGAGTTAATCACTATCACCATTTCTGACGAAAAACTTCCACAGCAAGGCATAGGCCAATAATAATAGGGTTGCGGGACCAAGCATCGCTGCTTCGACCGGTTCTCTGCTTCATATTGCGCAATATATAATATTTATAGGGCAACATTATTGTAGGTGTAGGGGCCTCCTTAGTAGGAGGCAGAACGCGTGAAGGAGAGACAATCTTTACGTGCAGTCGACGCAGGAGACACGCGAATTGAGAGCTGATTCTCGGCCACCGTAGGCGTGGGCTTGCGAACGGCGAGCAATGGGTAGCGACAAGCGACGTTCGGTAAGAACCAGGCCCGGGTAGACGACGCGTTGTTTTCCACGCGCGCCTCAAAGAGATGCCAGCACTAACTGATGGGGTCCGCTTGGGCCGATGCCTGGCAAGGTCGCGGGTTGCCTGAAAGGGCCCTGGCACAGGCAACTGAAGGAACACGGGTGGGTTTTAGTCAGTAAAAGTCTGAGGCTCCACCCAGAGCGGGAGAAGTTATTTGATGATTTCCCACCCACAAAAAAACGAGCTTCCTTAGTATTAAAGTCTAAACTCAAGAGCCGTCACAATGTCTGGAAACTTTATGAAGCACCGCTAGTGACATGATATTAAAACACTTAATGGACCACATGATATACATAATATTGTCTCGTAAACTTACAATGTATCTAAGTGGAGCTACGAAGTCTTACATTGTACATCATTTTATTCGCCCTTTGTTTTCTGGGCGTTTTGTGGAGAAAAATAAAACTAAATTTTCCTTTCTCTATTTGACACATTCTTCCAGTTCTTTTTTCGTGTCTGCATAGAAATAATACGATTAGCAAGGCAAATATGTTGCAAGGAAGGCTGACTGCCCTGAACGCGCAAGTTGTAGACTTATGAACCATTTTAACCTACTTCAAAAAAAAGGTTCTGTATTCGACTCGTATGTATGTCCGCGATTTTCTCAAAAACTCATGAACCAATTTTGATGATTATTTCACTAACGTAATCATCATACTCTCAGAAAGGTTTTAGTAATAAATTAGGTAATTATTCTTATGTACGAAGTTATATGCATAAAAGTACTGTATCTCTGGCATTTCTAAGCGGATTTTGAAGATTTTTCGTTTCGTTCGTCTTGGGCTTATGTATGGAAAAATAAATTTACTTTAAAAAAGCAGAAACCGACTTCAAAAACCTAAAACGAATGAAATAACTTTCATAAAAAATTTAACAGCTTCTGAAGTCGGTGTCTTCAATTCTTCAATGCACCTTAGTTTGGCACCGACTTCAGAAGCTGTTAAGTTTCTTTATGAAAGTTATTGATAATAAAAACGTAGTGCCTTTCCAAAGATGTTTGGTTCACAGTATACAGAGTTTCTTCTCTTTTTCTATTCTTTCATATTCTATCAAAACCATGGCTATCGACAGCCTGCGACGCCGACCGTCAGTACGATTACTATCAGAAGCAAGTCTTGAAACTAAACAGTCTTATCATTTCATATACCTACTTACCTACCTGTGTCCATGACTTTTACAATAATTATTTCAATAGCTTCCAGCTAGTACCGCGTAATAGTACTTTCTGCCCGCGACATAGTCTGCGTGAAAGGACATTGAAAAAAATGGCCTATTGAACCAACACGCATGAAACATTTACTATAATTACTAGTTCTTTTAATAATATACATTACAAATATTTCAATAGAACGGACCCTTTTTCATTTCGAAAACATTTTAAAAAGTATTCACTTCCGTCACAATCCTCGGTGTTATTATTTTTTGGTTCAATTTGAGGTTTTTAATAGGCAAAGGTATTATAGATCATACAGCCAAGTCTTTGTAACAGCACTCTTAATAAAAGTTTGACACAGACAAGCGTCAGTATTCTCAACACTTGATATAGGATAATGATTTTTAATTACAAACAGTCCGCTATGATGTCGCGGAACCATAATATGGCTTATCAAAAAACTCGATTGAAAGCGCCGTAGATAGAGAATGAACTATAGATTGGTCTCTAAAATAACAATAATAAACCAGAGCGGGACACATTTATTAAACCAGTAGTAAGAGTAAGCAAGACAGATATAGGGTTTTTCTATCCCTTTTTGCGACTAACCTTTTTTTGTTTGGAGCCAGTTTAGTTTGACTCCCAACAAACAACAGCTGTCAACTGTCAGTGCCATCGTGATAAAAAATCTTTGGAAAACTGTGTTTTCGACGCTTTCTTTTTATTTGTGTGAATGTGTAATTGCAGAACATAATTTAAATTACTTTTAATATGGGGCGCATAAATTTTATTTTGTATAAAATAAAATTTGTATTTTGAATAAACGTTTTTTCTATCAACTGTCTTATTTTATTTTTACCCAATTGCGTCAAAGAATAAAAGGCATATTTTTTAATATACACACAGATCTTGTTTTATATGACCATGGGTAAAAGGTCGGCTACCCATAAATATGGGTAAAATTATTCAGTTGGCAACCTCCATTTAATGTCATAAGACTATAGCCATCTCATGTCGGTGCACGCTGATAGCGAATCTATAGTTCATTCTCTATCTACGGAAAGCGCTGTTTGAAACGAGCCATAATATCGACACTGACAGTTGATGATTTGACAGCTGACAACATTTGACATTTGGTAGTAATGTCACTTGGCGCGCGCATTCTGTGCTCGATCTGCGTTTGCGTTGGTTGCGTACTGAATTCGTTTGCATTTTGTTACTTTTCCGATTTTATCTAACAACTTGTTGTGAACAAAGGACTGTAATTTTCTCTTGAAATATCGACGTCTGGCTGAGTTTTACTTATACGGACCTACTTAGAACAACGACCTGGCTTATAATAAACGGTCTTTTGCTACATACCGAATGTTTTTATTGACGTAATTATAACCTCAAAATCCGAAAGCGATTTGATTTTTTCCGAATTCTCAAAAGTGTCCGTTGTTTTAATTTAGGTTCAATCGAATATATACATTATCTAAAACCCAAAAAGTAAATACACCTCCCTGTTGGATCTTAGGCGAGCTATGTATGGACGACGACCAATGTCCTTTCTTGTTCCCCCGGTCCACCCTTCCGTTCCACCGTTCTTTATGATTTTTTTTCTGTTCGCCTCTTAAGGGTTCAGTTCACCTAAGGGTTAGCATTATGTTAAATAGCCAATAGCCTTCCTCAAGAATTGGACTATCAATTACAAAAATATTTTTCAAATCCAACTGGTAGTTCCAGAGATTTTTGTTTATGTTAGCCTACATTGTCCCAGAGATTAGTGCGTTCAAATAATATATACAAATAAACAAACAACAAAATAAACTCTTCAGCTTTATTATTAGTATATACAGGGTTATTGGTAAAACACCAACAACCTCTTAAGGGGTCATTGTACTCATCATTATGAACAACTTTTACTATGGGACAAACTCTGAAATCGCGAAAAAAAAATCTGCTGTTTCATACATTTTGACGAGTTTTACGAACATAAATGTAGGGAACCGCTGATTTATTTTTCGCGATTTCTGGTTTGGTCCCATAGTAAAAGTTGTTCATAATGATGAGTACAATGACCCCTTAAGAGGTTGTTGGTGTTTTACGAACATGCATCCTTGATATAAATACTTACGCTCATAATGTATTGTTATTATGACAACCAGAACCAAGAGTATTACCCACTTTAAACAGTTTCAACCCCTGAAATCCTCGTCATTTATTTAGCCATTAAACAAAACTAAGTATAGGCCACGAACCGTATCAAATCCGCATGAAATCTCTTCATAACTTCGCGTCAACTATGAGCATTGTTACAAAGTCTCTGACTTAGGATCGCAGAAACAAGGGGGATATTTTGTAGGAGAATAACAACCATATAAGCAGCTATATTATAGTCAAAGCTAGCATACGATTCTTACGAGAATAGACTGAGAGTTTTTTTACTTTTAATTATTTATTTTACTGGTGAGTTTGTTGCACCATTTCTTCTACCCAGCTAAAGCCCTAGGAAGTGGTGAAGGGCTGGCGTTTTGGGGGACTATCTTATATGTAATTTTGACGTTCCAAAAGTGCTGATTCTGAGCCAAGTTTGAATAAATGACTTTTGACATCTTGAAGAGACAGTCTATAAAAATAGGTTTTTAAATAAGCAATACTCTCACAAACCTCTACCCTCAACATATAGTCTACTTCTAAAAACGGACCCTACAATAACGGTAATAATGTTCGTAGGAAGGCAGATGTGAGTGGAAATGCCTTAAGGGGATATATACCTTAATGTTGATTTTCTTCAGAAAGGTCAGGTGCGTAGTACTTGCAACCGGCGTGCGTGTATGACCAGGTCATATGAACGGAAACTCGGCAAAAGGAGTACGTTATGTAAGGATCGTAGCAGATGGCGTTCTATCCCCATGGGACGAAGGCGTGGGTAGGTCTTTACTTTATCATCCATCGGGGGAGGAGGAGACGGGTGGTGTAGAACCCCCCTGTGAAGGAAAAGTTGCGGAGCCCCCTTTTTGAGTTATGATTTTTTAAATATTCAAGGTCAATGACCCTGAGGTCAATATGAGCGATTCTCCTAAGGTCATCGACCTTGACCTCAACTTCAGAATCGCATCTTCTCCGCCGCTACAGGAAGCACAGCCTCTTCACGCTTGAGTAATAAGGCGCAAGCACCTATGCTGGCCTCTGCAACCTCGGAGCATGGTGCGTGCGACATAATACAGCAGGCGGAAGGTGCTCCCTGCGCGCCTCCAGCTCTAAAAAACACTCGAGGTAGGGAAAACAAGTACCCCGTGGAGTCGGGTCTGTGACAGTTTTTCAACCTAATCTATCCTAAATTTATTTAATATTATACGTTGACCTTATGTAAAACGAAACGTTCAATGATGCGAGACAAAATGTCAAAGTGACAAAATATTGCTTGTTTTTTTTCCTCGTAAACCATTATCTCCTCAATTTAAAATTTTACGTGGATGCCTAATACAATGATCGTTTTCGAAAAAATATATATGGACTCTCAACTCGATGGATTTTAAAGCAAAACTTAGCCGTAGGAAATATTGCCTTAATCACACTACGCCAATATAATTATATCTATGCACCACGCTTAGTGAACGGTGCCGTGATCACTGAGAGTTATTAACAGTCACCGTAAAGATGATGACCATCGTTTTGACGTTTTTTTTTTCTTAGTTAAGTCTTCTTCAAATAATGTTTGAAATGAAATGAAATTAAATTAAATTGCAAGAAGAAAAAGTATATAACAGATGGTCGGGTTTTTTTAACAGTTTCTAAAACAATTCGCTAAAACTGTAGCATACAAAATAATTGATTACATTAATTAAATAAATGAAGGTAATAAAATTGGAACATAAACAAGAATTTCAATCATTTAATTTTATCAAATTATAAAAGTAAAATGTCAGTGTGAATCTTTCACAGAATAGAATGATTTTTCGATGTCATTTTTTTTTTTTGTCTTTTGCTCTTTTTTATCGATTTACTCAAAATATTCATAGATCAAGCATTTTGTAGAAGAGGCTAGCATTGAATAGCTGATGAACTTACCTTTGATCATATTTTACAACTACTTTTGAATTCTCATTTTACAGAAGCTAGAATCTCCATAATTTCCACGATCCTGGTTACAAACTCCCTCGTAGGTACTATTGTAAACTGTAACGCGGAGTCACTAACTCGCGATCGTAAAACAAAGTTTAATATTCAAATAGTAATTAAAAATAATGCACGATAAACTGTTGGGTTACTTTGTTGCGTCAAAAATATGGTATAGTATGTTTCAAAAAGGTGTGGCGCAGATCGTCAAAATTAACAACTTTCTTTATGGGACCAACATCGTAATCGTGAAAAAATTAACAACTTAACCCATACATAACTTCAATATAGTTTGGCCACGCTAACTCTGCCATAGAATAAATGTTGCAACACCAAAAAGTTTTACGTCGTTGTAAACTAAAAGTTGACGTGTAAAGTAGATCTAATGATTTTGATATTTTGCATTTTGATTTTTGTATAATAGATTATACACGCTGCTTGGCTACTTGGTAGTATGTTTGGCTAGGGAGCAGCCACGATAGTTTTGTACTCATCATTATGAACAACTTTTACTATGGGACCAAACCAGAAATCGTGAAAAAAATCACCTGTTACCTACATGTATGCCGCATAACTCGTCAAAATGTAGGGAACAGCTTATTAGCTTAGGCAGCTTAGGAAAAGTTATAACAAGTACCTACAGTTATTATTTCTAAATTCAAGGTAGAATAAGTGAAGAATTTAAACCTTATGTTCAAACTGAATATAAACAAAATAACCTATCAAAAACAAAAAAAAACAACTAGTATCAAATTGCTTTTCCGTAGTACAGACGGGGTTGCCGTCTATCTTTTCAGTAATACCTACGTTTAGTAAAATTTTTGAGAAATTAATTTTAGACCATTGGAAAGATTTTTTAATAAACATAAATTATCACATAACAAACAGTTCGGTTTTACAAGGGGTTGTTCAACTACTGATAATTGTCATGTTGTTGAACTTTTAGCACATATTTATAATGTATGGGAAGATAAATGTGATGCTTTGGGCATCTTTTGTGATATGGCCAAGGCATTCGATTGCGATCATGAAACGTTAATCAGGAAACTCCGCCACTACGGGATCCGGAACACCGCTCTGGATCTTCTTACTTCATACTTATGTAATAGGATTCAGAGCGTTGACGTTAATGGAAAAAGATGGCCCGGATCTATAGTAACAATGGGAGTTCCACAGGGCTCAATTCTTGGTAAGTCGTTAATATAAATAAGAAATAAGAAATATTTCTTATTTATATTAACGACTTACCTTACCTCATAAAGGATAATCATGATATAGTTTTGCTTAGGATGACACTTGACACTTAAACATCAGCAGCTGGTTACTGACGCTGTAAACAGAGCGATCTCAAAAGTAGTTTAAAACAGTGATATCCACAATATAAATACTAGGAACAAACACAAATTTGTTGTACCTTCAACAAGGCTCAAGAAAATAGGTGGCTCATTCAGGTGTCAATGTATACGCTTTTATAATAAACTTCAAAGCCACGTTCAAGATCTAAGCGTTAATAAATACAAATCATTCATTAAACGCAAGTTGTGTCAGAAAGCTTTTTATACCGTTAAAGATTATATTGAGGACAAAAAGGCAGGGGATTGAGCTGCTTCAAATTTTCTTGTTTCTCTTTTTTATTTTTGCATACTGAATGTTGACATGAATATTTACTTTGTAAAGTAAAGTATTATATATATTATTTTAATTATTTTGAATGTGAAGACTATGTGGGTCATTGCAATTTTGTTTGTTTTATTTTTCTCTCAGTTATTTTTAATCATGGTCTAGCAGTTTGAGTAATTTATGTGGCCTACCCAAATGTCTTTGATATTGTTCAACGAATCGTTGAGCTCCTTAAGTTCTGAGTTGAGCACATTACTGACAAATGCGTGCACTGACTGGACAGGTCCTCTTAATCTGTGTGGTTCTTTCCTCAAAAGACCATTTCTGACACCAATCTATATGGTCTTCACATGAACTGACCAAGATTATGTCTGGACTTTATAATAGACTGTGACCTCTGAGTTTGTTTCGGCTTTTCTTCTCATAGTAGTTAGATAGGATACGCCCACTTCATCTAGTTTAAAAAAAAACATGATTGAAGTGTAAAAGTGTTTTTTCAAACCTACTCACAGAAACAAAATCATTTATCATTTATAGATTTTCAAATTTCATAATTTTTAGGGTTCCGTACCTCAAAAGGAAAAAAACAAAACCCTTATAGGATCTCTCGTGTGTCTGTCTGTGCGTCTGTCACAGCCAATTTGCTCCGAATCTAATAGACCGATTAAGTTTATTTATTTATTAAAGAACACCAACAGCATATACATTCAACATTAGTTTAGCGTATTTAGAAGAGGTATTACACCAGTAATACCATTTGGTAATACATTACCAAATGTATACACAAATTATAGGTGTACATAACATTTAAAAAAAGACATTGGACAGAAGCTGCTTATAAACGAAAAATAAAATTTCAACAAAGTTACTTAACTTTAACGAAATTGAATACCTACAACATTATACAAAACAAATAAAAACATAAAACAAGTTAATGAAGGGCATGAACTTAAAACACAATAATTCAGATACATAATTCTACTAACAAAAGTTATGTGACTACATGATAATTGTCTAGTATTTTTTTCCGAATACCACCCAAGGAGTCGTGAAAAATGTCCAGGTTTGAATTTTTTGTTAAGCATACTGTAATGGTTAACAGTCTTACCAAGGGGTATCGTATTACCCAGTAACTGGGTTGTGGAGGTCAGATAGGCAGTCGCTCCATGTAAAATACTGGTATTCAGCTGCATCCGGTTAGACTGGAAGCCGACCTCAACATAGTTGGGAAAAGGCTAGGCAGATTGATACTGTAATGGTTAATTGTTCTTATGAGCGGATCATGGGCACCGATATTGGTACGACGGGAACACCCAAATACTCCGAAATATTTTATTCCGAATTTTGATTATTTTACCGAAAGTCGTAAATGCGATTTGTTAGTTTTCCGATTTTCATACGTTCGAAGAATCAAATGCTCGAAGGGTTCTCGGTCCGAAAACGACATTCTGATTTTCAATACTTCGAATAAACTAAAAGTCATCAGGTTATGCTACATAATTTAGTGACAGAAACGAATCGCTGCAAAACCGACTTCACGCAGTCTTGTCTGCCCTACTCGTATTTTGAAATTCGTATTTGTGACTGACGGAATAAAGTTTTTTGTATTTATGTAGTGTACCCTGGTACGACAGAATGCAGGACAAAATGTGTTAGTTAGGACAGCGCGGGGTCTCTTACGTGGAACTGTGATGGGAACTTCTGCTAGAAGGTGACTACAATCAATCTTTCCGTTAACAATTTTGTGCAAAAATGAAATACTAAGCATTACTTGACGGTCACGGAGTGATGTCATTTTGAAGAAAGAAAGTCGATAGTTATATGGGCATCTATGAGAAATATCACGAGTGCTAAACGCCCAGGAGCGTGTGAATATACGTTGTATACGTTCAATGCGTTGAGAGTGAACAGCATAAGACGGGCTCCACGCTGCATGCGTATTCTAAGTTACTTCTTACTAGTGTTTTGAATAGTATCTTAGTTTGGGGTCGCCTGAAACATTTGGCGTTACGCTTAAGGAAACCAAGCATCTGAGCGGATTTTTTAACTACGGTATCAATGTGAGATGAAAAAGGCAGTTTACTGTCTATTGTAACTCCTAGATCTTTGATTTCACTTACTGATTCTAGTTTGGTGTTGTTAAGCGTATATTCAACCTTCAAAGAATTTTTTCGAGTAAAAGTGATTTGATGGCGAAAAGTGATAGTGGCGTTAAGGATCATTAAGTTATCGGTACACCAGCGGTTAATATTTTCAAGATCGTTTTGTATTTGAGTTGCATCATCAAGGGATTTGACTGTTTTATAAATCTTAAGATCATCGGCATACAAGGAGTAATTACAAAATTGAATTTTCGAAGTAATATCGTTAATGAATATTAAAAAAAGTACCTGACCTAAGTGAGACTGTTGCGGAACTCCAGATTCGGCATAGTACGATAACGACTCGAACCCACCTACTGCAACTAACTGAGATCTTTTAGACAAGTACGATGCAAGCCAACGTCACAAAAGGCCACCGATACCAATGAATACAATTATTTTTTTAAACCAGATGATGGTTTACTTTATCAAAAGCGCCAGTAAAATCTGTATAAATGGCGTCCACTTGTCTTCCATCATCAAGATCGCGTGTCAGGTCATTTAAGTATGCTACAAGATTTGTCTCCGTGGAACGACCGTGCATGAATTCATGTTGGTGAGGGGAGATGTATGATTTTGCGTGGAGTGTGATTACAGAACAGACAAGAGATTCAAATAACTTTGAGAAGCAGGAAAGAATGAAAATTGGTCGATAGTTTTTTACATCCGAACTGTCGCCTTTTTTAAATACAGGAATTATTCTTGCTTTTTTCTATATTTCCAGAAAATCACCTGATTTTAAAGAATAATTAAACAAAATACGACAGCGAAAGTATAGACGCACAACGTTTTATAAAAATTGGAGGGTTATTATCACGGCCAGTACTTTTGAATATGTCAAGTTTTTTAATCTTATTTAATATGTCCTTATCATTAAATTTAAGAGAAGCGATGTAAGATTTAGGGTTACTGATTGAAGGTTCGTGAGGTATAATTGGCCTATTACTAGAGAAAACAGAAGAAAAATGTGTGGCAAAGGCATCTGCGATTTAAGCATCTGAACTCACAAAGTTATCGTTGAGATGGACAGAAGAAGGAATAGAAGTACGAACATTTCGCTTGTTGAAATTTGATACACATTAATGTCATAGAAATTTTTGTGACGAGACAACATTTTTGAAGCGTAAAATGAAAATATCAAATTTTGGGTAAATATCGAAAAACTCTTAAAATTCAAATATCTCGAAAACTATTGAATTTCGGCCATACATATGGGGGGTTCAATTTGTTGCATTTTGGTCCCCTTATCAGCCCCTGACGGATATACGTCGAATTACCAGTAACCCTGTATGTATTTTTGTGACCCAAACACGGATGTATAACGTAAATAAATTAATTTTGAATATGGGGGTCAAATTTGGGGTGCATTATTGGAAACTGCAATTATACAGGTTTATTGGTAAAACACCAGCAACCTCTTAAGGGGTCATTGTACTCATCATTATAAACAACTTTACTATGGGACCAAACCTAAAAAAGCGAAAAAAAATCAGCAGTTCAGTACATTTATGTTCGCATAATTCGTCAAAATGTACTGAACAGCTGATTTTTTTTTTGCGATTTCAGATTTGGTCCCATAGTAAAAGTTGTTCATAATGATGAGTACAATGACCCTTTAAGAGGTTGTTGGTGTATTACCAATAATATTTAATTGATTAAATTAATTAATTAATAATAATATTTAATTTGAAAATAAATCATTTTAAGGTTATTTAAGATAGTAGACGAAAATTGACCATTCTCCCCCTTATCTCCGAAAGTACTGTGGCTAAAATTAAAAAAAAAATACAGAAAATAGTTCAATACCTATAGATTACAGGAAAACTTATAAAAAGTCTTAAAACAACATGGTGAATCTCTCAACATTATGCGTACGAACTTACGTTTGCAGTTGGAATGTATGAGAGAACATGTTTTTCAATTACAACGTTAAGTTTGTTCTTGGGATTCATCCCGACTACGGAACCCTTCATTGTGCGTTGTCCGACACGGACACGCACAATGAAGGATTCCGGCCGGTTTCTTTCACTTATGCAGAGTTAGCGTGACCAGACTCTACCTTACTCGACTGATTAATTTTTCGCGATTAACGTAATCGTCGTAATAAAACAAGAAAAATTAATCAATCGAGATTACGTTATTGATCTCATGGAGAAAGGCGTTCTGTTTGATAGTCTAGTTTCTGATACATGCTGTATGTATAATGGTGGGGGGAGGTATTATTGTGTTGCTTGGTTTATGTTTTAGCTATGTAGTCGATTGTTTTTTTTATGGTATTATTGTTTAAGCATCTAGGCCTTGTAGGGTTTGCATGGTAAAAAATATTTTTTGCTGTATAATTGGTAGTTAGTAGGTGCCTAGTTTTTAATGATTTTAATATTCAAAATCAAAATCAAAAGTCATTTATTCAAACTAGGCTGAGAATCAGCACTTTTCGAACGTCAAAATTACATAAGACAGTCCCCTAAAACGCCCGCTCTTCACTACTTCCTAGTGCTTTAGCTGAGGAGAAGAAGTGGCGCAACAAACTCCCCAGCTAGCTGTCTGTTCAGTTAAAAACAAAAAAAAAATCTATACAACACTGCGCAAAATAATATATCTAAGTACGTAGTCGGGACATAAGTTCTGTCACATAGGTAAAATTTTGAATTTAGAATGCAAGCCAAGGAAAATATTATGGGCATTCGAAATTTTAATATTAAAAAAAAAACAAAGGGTTTCTGGAATTTTGTTCATTTTCTAAAATGGAGTAGAGGCGCAAAGAAGACAGAGTCGCAGTAATTGCATTGCATCGTTGCGGTCACGCGTCAACTGAGATTTTCAAACTGTTGAAAATTCCACTGAGATTTATTTATCGTACTATCAAACGATTCAGGGAAGATTCAAGATTAGAAGATAAACAAAGAAGCGGTCGACCTCGTACTGCAGTGCTATTCTGTACAAATCTCACCGTGAAAGATAGGTGAGGTGAGCGTGGAGTGAGCCATCAATAGTGTCAATCCCTAGCATCAGGTGGACTGACAGCTCTCTTCAAGCTCACTTCACCTAAGTTTTCACGGTGAGATTTTTACAGAATAGACCGGCTGTTCGGACTCCAGCGGTCATCCAACCAGTGAAGGCGCGAATCCAACGAAAATGTCCGCAAGCAAAAAATGTTGGCTCTGCAGATGGGACTAAGCAGAACTACTGTTAAAAGGGTGTTAAATGAAGACCTAGGACTGCGTGCTTATAGAAAAAAAATACAGCACATATTCTTAACGCACGGCTGAAGAAAATCAGACTCGAAATACATTAGCGAAAGTTTTATCTATGTCTTTAGAAGAACAGAAGATTGAATTTATTGTACAAAGTATGAAGAACAGCTAAAAAGCTATATTAAGGAGCATAAACCACTTTCAACAAGTAAGATTTTTAAAGAGTTTAGTCAAAACCTCTCTAGTCGAATGGCACCCAAAGCCCTTTACTTATCTTTAAAGAGAAATTTCAAATACTTTTTTGATACAATGATGAAAGTAGATACTCTTCTTCTGAGAAAAGTTCTAACGACACTGTCACGCCATCATCTGATGAAGAACGCACATACTCAAAAGTCGTATGTTTTGATGTAGAGCCGTTAATTTGGGAACAAATACGACCAATTAAAGATTATTGTTCTGCACGCAATGATCCAAATAAGCCCTCTGTTACAAAACAAAAAAACGATGTAACTTGCCAATGCAGAAATGGACTACGATCATGGCCCAACTACTGTGGTGCCATATAAATACAAAATGTACATGGGTTTTTAAGCACAGCTATGCAACTGAAAACAATTTTATCAAATTTGATGCATGTTATAAATAATGTGGTGCCAAATTAAATGCTAAGACTTCGAAGTCTACGGAAACTCAAGCTACATTTCAGTGTATGATCCAAGACCCAAATGTAATTCATAATCATCATGTAAAAAATAAAGTTACTAATTATCAAAAGGATCTAAAAAATGAGTATCCTACGGAAGTACGTGGCAAATTATGAATAGACATATAAAAATTATGAAATATATACCACCATTTGTACCTTCTTTAAAATCGCTAGAGGACATCAGATTCCAAATTAAAACTGAAATTTATTTCCATAAAAATGTTATCATGTCTTTATGGGTTATGGAACTGACTGCTCCGTACAACTCGCTTATTTTCGATTTTACTCTTATAATTTTACCTCTTCCTTTTCCGCTTTCAATTGCACCTCTTATAATTCGCTACTGGTGCGAATCACAAGACAATTAATATTACAAATGTCTGTCTGAAGTGAAAATATGTACTAAAGTGAGCATTGACGCGAATGGAAGCATTTTTAAAAATCTGCATCCTCCTTCAGATATATCTGCGATAACAAAACATATATTTTTATATGTAGCTGTCGTTAAGACTGAAAATGGCAGTGTGCCGATAACGCAAATGATTACCGATTCCCATACAATACAAAATATTTCTATTTGATTGAACTCAAACATAATATGGGTGACATTGCCATAAGCAAGTAAGTCAAAATTATGCAAATTATTTTTTAATTCATAATTTTTAGGTCTTAGTAGCCTATGTAATAAAATTTAATAAAACGTACATACACATAAAGCACAATAATAATTATGAAAACAGAAACATAAACACAGAGCAGGTTTAACTGTTAACATAACCCCTTATCACTAAAAAAATCAATCTGCCTAGCCTTTTCCCAACTATTTTGGGGTCGGCTTCTATTCTAACCGGATGCAGCTGAATACCAGTATTTTACATGGAGCGACTGCCTATCTGATCTCCCCTTGGTAAGACTGATTTTCAGACTCGGGCTTCTGACGACCCGTAACGACTGTCAAAAAGCCGGGACCAACGGCTTAACGTGCTCTCCGAGGCACGGAGGAGTCTCGGTATGTAAAGATGGTCACCCATCTACGGACCAACCCCGGCAAGCGTAGCTTAACCTGATGGATCGACCCGTGCGGCTGTTATTACTTAGCCCTAAGCTCCTCATAACCCTTATTACTAATAAATTATAAATAATTTTAACCATTAATCTTGGTACTTAGACGTTATTTGACTTGCAAACTTATTGTGCATTTCTTTTGTCAATGGTTTAGTTAATAAATCTGCTAACATTTCTTTAGTAATAAATATTTGACATCAATAGAACCATTTCAAATATGCTGTCTAATAAAATGGTGACGAATATCAATGTGCTTCGTTCTAGCATGGAACATAGTATTTTTGCATAACTTTTGAGCTGCCTGATTTTCGTTGAACATTGTAACTTTACACAATGCGCCCAATATTTCCTACAAAAAATTATGAAGAAATAGAGCCTCCTTACAGCTGTCAGAAAGAGACATATACTCAGTCTCTGTGCTTATTAAGGCTACAGTTCGCTGTTTTCTGCTCTCCCAGGAAACTACAGAGTTGCCAACCTGAAACACAAAACCGGTATAAGATTTTCTATCTGTCTCGTTCCTACCCCAGTCGGCGTCTGCATACCCTGTAATAGTAAATTTACCTTTATGAAAATTTAAACGCAATTGTTTTGAACCTTTGAGATAGCACTCTCTTAGCTGATTACCAGAGTGTTTCATTGTAACAATCATTAAATTGACTCAGATAGCTGACTGCATGGGTAATATCTGGTCGTGATCCTACTACAATATAATATACATCAGTGATCCTATTAAATTTCTATAATCAAATTTGTCCTTTTGATCAACTTTTGATTTTTCAGGTTTCAAACCAGTCTCCATAGAGATCGCTACGGGTTTGCAATCTTCCATTTGAAAGTTTAACACTTTCTCAATATAATTTGTTTGATCCAAGGTTATTCTGTCCTTAAACTTGCAGATTCATGAGAAGCCAGATTTAGGGCCAGCAAGGTATACCTTAGGCATGAGCCTAAGATATACCTTGCTGGCCCTTTTGTTTTTTGCGTGGAGAAATGCTCATGCATACTGCATTACCACGGCCGCAGAGGATAGGCAGAGCGGCCAACGAAATACCGACACTCCTCTTCCCCTGCGGCCCCACCGCGACCGCCATCAGAGGGTGGCATCCCCGTCAAGGCCGCGGAAGGTAGGGAGAGCGGCGCAGCGCAATACTGGCACTTCTCTCCCGCCGCGGCCTCCAACCCTCAGCCGCGATACCTCCCATACGACATCACGGCCCACCTCAGTTGCGATGTCGCCCAAGCGGCACCGCAACCTACTTGTTGGCCGCTACGTCGTCGACTTCCTGGAAAAAGCCCTGACGAGCTGCCCCTCCTCGGGTTCCTCTTCGCTTCACCGTAGGTGACCAAGCCACGGTGAGTCCCCCCGCCTCGACCATGCGGGAACCCCCCGGGGGGACCTTGCTGGCCCTTAATCTGTTATTTCAAACTCATTTTTGAGTTTATTTTTAATGTCAATTATCTCCTTACATGTATTTGGTGTTAACATAAACTGCTATTATTGTAAGTTTCTTATCATTAGTGTGTTCATAATAAACACAAGCTTCTAATGATGATTTATTACAATTTAATTTGTCACATAGAACCTTATTTATTTTATCATTGCAGCCTTTAGCAGCTTGCTTTAAACCATAAAGTGCTTTATTAAGTTTAAAGACTTTATTCTCGCGGCCCTTTATTGTATAACTCCATGTTGTTGCTCCATAAATACCACTTCTTGTAGGTCAACATTGAGAATCGCTGTCTTTACATCTAAATGCTGAATATTCATGTTATATTCAAAAGCTATTCGCACAGTGTTCTATTACTTGAATATCTGAACACAGGAGAAAATGTTTCATTGTAATCTATCCCATATCGCTGTGTGAACCCTTTTGCGACAAGTCTGGCTTATATCTGAGGAGTTCACCATTGACATCCACTTTTTTTTAAATACCCATTTACATTTTACAGGTCTTTGACCATGAACTCGATCAGTGAGTGTCCAGAATTTATTGATGATAAATGAATCATATTCGTCTTTCATCGCTTGCTTCCAACCATCTACATTTCCGAACGTATACAACCCTAATCTCTTCAAAGTGAGAGTGAACAGGCTTCTTCTGGGTAGGCTCACTCCATCGTCGACTTTGTCTCTGTCACCTCTGACCTAGACTAGAGTCAAGAGCAAACCCATCTCAAATAAAAAAAAAATAAAAAAATATCTACTTATGGACTACTCAGCGCCCCCTGTACTGTCTGTGGTTCATCGGTATCGCTGGTGCAGGGTATTTCTTTGACGAGATGAGCTACCATGAATCCATCTGAATGCGAACTCGAAGACGACTCTTCTGCATCTTTATCAGGAATATACCTATCGTCTATATATATATCGACAGGCCAGCTGGCCTGGTTGTTTAAGATACCGCCTATCATGTCGCAGGTCGTGGGTTCGATTCCCATCCAGGACAAACATTTGTGTGCATTAACATGTCTGTTTGTCCTGAGTCTGGGTGTAATTATCTATACACGGTGACATTTGAATCACAGTTTTCCTAGAACAAACGTTGTTCAGACCATGGTCTACTACCATTTAATAGCATCAAAAAAAAAATACGTCATTGGTTTTTGAAAAAACACAAAGTAGACAAAGTTAAAATAGTCCGAATTTACGTTACAACACAGACACCGCTTCAAAGTAGTTGCGGCGCGGCGCACGCACGAGACAGAGCATTGGGCGGTTGTGCGTACAGGGATGAATTCCAACAGGAGTACCTACTCGTTTATTTGAAACTATTGAAAACACGTCTGGGTGCAGATAACAATGCAATGCCTGCACTAGATGTGTTTATTACAAACTATGAAAAGCATAATTTTATCAAAGGCCGCCGACAATTTTGTTTACACTACCAATAAGTAAGTATGTAAGTAAGTATGTATTTACAAAAAAAAGTAGTGTATATAGTTTATCAGTTATCTGGTTTCCATAGTACAAGCTCTGCTTAGTTTGGGATCAGATGACCGTGTGTGAAATGTCCCAGGATATTATTAAATATATTATCTGAATAATTAGTTAATAGTAGTTTCGTAGTAGTTTTGTTATAAATATTGCACTAGAATTTAACCAAGGTTTAGGTTAAGGCACTTACACGTATTAGTCCATTATCTTGAAAACTCCTGAGCCGATTTTGATGAAACTTTCACTGTGCCCTAAGTTGAAGTAAATGGAATTCAACAAAAAAAGAATGGTCACGATCCGATTAATAGTTTCGGAGAAATGCATACAAACGTACACAAATACATACATCTATAAAATTTTGTATATTTATTTGGAAGCCTTGATTATCATATGTGAATATGAATATAATATATCAGTTCCAATAATATTACATACATACGTGTCGAATTGATAACTCCTTTTCTTTAACCCTTTCAGACCTGGCGTACATAAATGTACACATTAAATGTAAAAAAATATTTAAGTATTAATTTCGCATGAAATGCAATTGAGGACGATTGTATTCAAAAGTTCACATTATAAAGTACAAAATACGATACAACTAACGCCATCTCTTAGCATATTTTGTAATTTTTTCGACAAGTTTCGACCAGTGGGTGACCAAAGTTGGAGCTGAGAAGGTAAGCTCATTATTTTATTTCTAAAAAAAATTGAATATCGCGAAATATACGTATTGCAAAATATTAATTGATGTGTTATATTACAATAGTGAAATGTAAGCTATATTTTGAGTTTGTTATTCTATTTTTGTACCCAATAACTCATTTTTTTATAATTGTACACAAATGTACACATCAGGCGTAAACAATGTTTTTACGGTTTGTCCAACTATTGTAAAGATATTACAAAAATCTATTATGAATGTTATTTGAAGATACTATTTTGATGTAATTTGATCCTATGAATTGGTGTAAAACCTTAGTTTATATTTTCAGATAAAAAACATCAATATGTTTACCCCAGACGCTTTGAGAGCGCTACATGAAGGAGATCTCTCTGATTTGGAATTATCATCGGATGATGAAGACCGGTTGGGATTTACGTCTGAAAGGGAGTTGCGGACTGTTCGAGTTGGTGCAGATGTCATAAACCACAACCAACGCGAGGTATTCCCACCTGACTCGGACGATGATGAAGAACCTAGCTCATCCTGGGTCGGAATGATTGACCAGGAACTAGATGTTCCTGACACCTACAATGAGGTAGTACCCGGAGTAACACCGACCATTGAACTAGACACCTCTTATGAAAATATTTTACGGAATGTTACGCCCAAGCAGAACATTAGATGGAGACACAGGGAGCTAGTAAACACGATTAGATCAGATTGGTTTCCACCAATATCACTTGACCCTAAAGTAGAAGCCCCAGTGGATTATTATTACAGGTATGTGCCAAAACAGTTATTTGAAACCATGGCGGAAATGACGAACTTATACGCAACTTTTTCAAATAGGCCCAGGTTCAAACCTACCTCCGCGGAAGTATTGGAAACTTTATTTGGCTTACATTTAGCCACTGGTATATTTGGCTATCCTTGCTTGAAAATGTTCTGGGAAACAACCATCAGCATTCCCTTGTTCTCAGAAAATATGTCCAGGGATCGATTTTTTGAACTACGCAATCATTTACACCTTGTTGATAATACAAGAATACCTGCTGGTTGCAATGATGCTTTTTACCAATATTTGATGCTGTTAGGAAACGATGTTTGGAATTACCACTTGAAAAGGAATTTTGCATCGATGAGCAAATAGTTCCCTTTACTGGAAAACATGTTGCTAAGCAGTACATAAAAGGTAAACCTTGTCCATGGGGACTCAAGATATTTTTTTTATGCGGTAAAAATGGCCAAGCCTACGACTTCATACTGTATCAAAGCTCTAGTCCGGAACTTGACAATAATTTCACAAAAAAAATTGGATACGGTGCAGCTATTGCCCTTCATCTCACAAAGAGAATTGGAGAAAGTACAGGTCACGAGCTGTACTTTGACAATTACTTTTCATCGTATCACATATTACAAATTTTGAAAAAAAAGGGTATCATGGCTGCATGTACCGCTCGTGTGAATAGATTTGCTAACCCAACATTAGTGACGGATAAAGAAATAAAAAAAAAACCTCGAGGATTTTCTCAAGAAGTGAGTAGTTATGACGAAGACGTAACTGTGGTCAAGTGGTGAGACAGCAAAATTACGCATCTAGCTTCTAATTTCGTTGGTATTGGAGAAACAGATCGCGTTAGAAGATGGTGCAAAAAGGATAAACAATTTATTGAAGTCGAACGCCCCGAAATTGTCAAGAAGTATAATCATGCAATGGGAGGAGTTGATTTATTAGATCAACTAATGAGTTACTACAGGACATTTATAAAATCTAAAAAGTGGACTCTTCGTATGAGTTTTCATGCATCCGATTTAGCAGTAGTTCAGGCATATCGAGAGTACCAAATTGATAGTGACTTGTTAGGCATACCAAAAAATAAACAACTCACTTTGCTCCACTTTCGTCGTCGGCTAGCTGAATGTCTGGTGATGCGAAATAAAGTTACGCTTGGTAAAAGAGGACGGCCAAGTGGCAGTAGCCCAACTCCGCAAATCATACCAAGACGACCAGGAGAGATTCGCCCTGTAGCCGAAATAACTCGAGATGGTGTTGGGCATTTTCCTGCACATGATGAAGGACTTGGGACGCGGTGCAAAATGGTAGGGTGCAAGGGCCGAACCCGGATAAAATGCATAAAATGCAAAGTTCACTTGTGTCTCACTAAAGATAAAAATTGTTTCTTAGCATTTCATACCTGAAATAATAAACTAATTCGTAAACTGATTGAACCTAAGACTGATTTATTTGCCAATTACTGATAAGCTCCAAAGAAGTATTTTTTTTTTGTTAGTTTTATGAATGATTATACATATTTCGTTTTGGTAATTTTATAAAATTATAATATCCTAATAAACAATACTAAATTAAACATTTTTTTATTTTGGAGAAACATGCATACACTATTTTTTTTTTCATTACGTAGGACGGATGTGCACATTTGTACACAAAAAGAAAAACTGTTTATTCTTGAAAAATTTACAGGCAAGATTTTTTTCTTTATTTTTCCTTTTGTTCTAATACCCTAATCTAGTTACAGGATTTTTTTTAGATTGATGGGAGAAAAAATAATAATTCAGGTCTGAAAGGGTTAAGTCGTTAAACTACAGTTACATTTATTCATTGTAGTATATACACAATTTTGTAAGAAATTAGTACTAACAGGTACTTTGATTAGACTAGTACATAAGTTACAATTTATTTTAATTAGATTTATTTTTAAATGAAGAAAAAAATGTATTTACGGGTTTTCAATAATTGTATAATAATAATCTTCCTTGTTATTGTTGTGTATACATTAAACAGCACATTGCTATGTTAGTAATTTAGGCATTTAGAAATCATTTTTTGTTTATGTATGTATTTCTCTTGGTATATTTCATTGCAAAAAAAATAAAGAACGCAAAGGGAACATTTATTTGGTTAATATTGTATAACATTCTGAGCATCCTACCAGAAAATATACACGTGGCCGGCTGCAACGTATACGATACTGCCCGGCCACAAACAAGTGCTTTTTTTTTAATAAGATATATTTGTGGTACATTTAATCTATTCACTGGTACTGCAAGTACAATATAAGAACATTTAATTTATATTTCTATAAATTACGAAATCGACTGTGGCCGGGCTGCGTCGGAACACGTGTGGCCTCCTTAGGTAACACAAAAATACGTGCAATTCGCTGATAATCTAAAATTCGAGAGGGCAATGTTTCCAAACTCAAACAAGGTATTTAAGTCATTGGGTAGCACTAACCTTTTAATAATTGATTTACTTACAAGCCAATTGTACTTACATATTTGTTCGCAAACATAAGAATTCTCGACATGCTTGGCGTAAGGTAGACATAATAAAAATATTATTGTTTTATTTCACAGAAATAACTCTTAATTTCTCCACAAGTGAGTTATTGGCATATACCTAAGCCCTATATGGGTAAAACCGCAAAAACTTGATTATTTTTTTTGCTTGTCCCCATTTTATTTATCTTATATCATCAACGTTATTTGATAACTGAGATTTGTGGTTTATTGTACTGAATGGATTTCTTGTGTTGTTTTAGATAATTTCACAAAATTTAAGCTATCTCTTACATTTTTTTTTTTTTTTGTAAATTTTTCATTACTACTACTTTCAGTTCCATACAAAAATGTATTTGTCCAACTATAACAAAAACTGCCATCGCTTACGAAATGGAATGGCTATCCCGTATTTTTAAGCTACTCGTATGTTGAATTTTTGTGATACTTGTAACAAATATTTTTTATTATTTTTTTAAAACGTGTCCAAAATTTTACTGAGTGTGTAACGTCATGAAAGTAACATCAATTACTGCCACATTTTAAGAATAATCCGACCACTTCCAGTATTTTATTTTCTTGAACGGCAGCACCATTGAACATGATGCCAATATTTAAAAAATAAAAACTGTCATTATTTTTCGAGTGAAATGATGTTCTGTGTGGGCAACGGAATTGTGGCAAAAAATATGCTTAAAGTGATTACAAGGTAAGTATCCATATTCTGTCTCACTATTATACGTGTTTATGTAGGGTTACTATTACACAAAAGAATAAATCTATTTCGCAGTCCATTCATTGGTACTGCAAGAACAATATAAGAACATTCAATTGATACGTCAATATATAATATTACGAAATCGGCTATCGCCAGGCTGCGTCGGAACACGCGGCGGCCACTACATCTACAGTAAGTTTATGCAATATTTATATTGTGCAATATGATTGAACCAGCCATTGTCAGCATGTCAGGGTTGGGAAAAGACTGTTTTTTTTTATTATTTATAAAATGTTGTTGTGTTCAAAATGTTTTAAACAAGTTTTTTTTGTTAGTTTTTTTTTTCTTTCTTTTAAACGATTTATCTTTATTATCAACACAAATCGATCAGGCCATCAATACATATCGCATCAATTATATCGCATAAAACAAATCACACATGGGAGTGGCGCGAGGAGGCAAAACAACGGGGCGTAACTCCGCTTTATTTATGTTAGCATAATTCGTCAAACTGTACTGAACAGCTGATTTTTTTTTTGCGATTTCAGGTTTGGTCCCATAGTAAAAGTTGTTCATAATGATGATTACAATGACCCCTTAAGAGGTTGTTGGTATTTTACCAATAACCCTGTATAAGTATGTATTTGCAAAAAAAAGTAGTATGTCAGTTATCTACTTTCCATAGTAGCTCTGCTTAGTTTGGGATCAGATGACCGTGTGTGAATAATGTCCCAGGTTATTATTATTATCTCCTTTATATGATTTTTTTTTACATGTACAAATTATATTTTTTTAAATTAGAATAAAAAAAAACATTTAAAAATATAAAAAATAGAAATCCACCGGCATGGGGAGCAGGGTCCAAGCTACCGGTGGTCAGGGCTCCAAAGACATAAGTAATAAATTAAACAGTTATTCTTTTGCTTTACGTAATCTTACAACATCAATAACTGCATCACATGGTTGTGTATCGTCTACTCTTCGATACGGTGTTATTTTTTGGGGCAACTCCACTGATTTGGAAAATGCGTTCCGGGCGCAAAAAAGATGTGTAAGAGCTATACTGTAACTTAACCCAAACGGACTCATGTGAGCCTCATTTCAAACGATTAAAAATATTGACACTGCCCTGCATCTACATCTATGAGACAGCACTATTTATCCATTGCAATCTAGAACTGTTCGAGTATCGCAAAAGAGAGCGTCACGCAGATAAATTATGCGTTCCACCAGGAAAAACTGCACTCTTGTCTAAAACCTTTGTTTGTATGGGCCCAAACTACCCTCAACTATACGAAGTTCAAGTAATGTAAATCTTTTCAAAAATAAACTTCAATGTTTACTTATTGATGAGGCTTATTTTATTCAGTTAAGGAGTACTTCGAAGATAAAATGTAACGCAATCATTGTTAATAATTAATTAATTAACTAATAGTAGTCCAACATTTAATAGTCGTTGAAATAATTGTAATCTACCCAGCATAATTCTTAATTTAATCTAATTTATTTTATTCTTATAATTTGACCTTTTATTTTAATATCATGATGACTTGACTATCAATGTCTAATTTATATTTTTAAAAGATATGATCTAATTGTTTACTTATTATGACATATTGTATACATATTATAATTTGCATGCTAACATAAGGCGAATATTGTGAAACCGTACCTGTGGAACATCTTTGTAAACCCATATTATGCAAATAAACTGATTGATTGATTGACAGGAACCTCCTCACAATACGCGCCGTATCAAGGAGAACTGCCTCCTGATTCAGGCCCTTCACCCAGCCACCCAACGAGAAGGAGGTGTTGATCGAGGCTCTTAGCGATAAGACCGTAACGATTATTGGCACAATGATTACCGAGTTCACATTCCACATGGCGACAACCTCGTGAGCTAAGTCGAGATATTTATTTTTATATTATTTATTATTTTTTTACATTTCTCGGCACCCTGAGGTCCCGGACCTTTGGAAGGCGTACGAGGGGCCGAAACCAACTCGCAGAGGCCCCTTAGAAAATTTTAAATAATGAGTTTGCACCAACCGACGATTATCCCTGTATGCACTATGCAAGTGCACCCAAGGACAACCCCCGGTTGGTGGAGGACTATTTCAGAACGTGCAAACAAAACATATTGGGCTATAGGCTTGGGTGGCTATAGTGGATTGGTTACCCAGAACTATGGAAGGACTATGTTCCCTGCCTGATCTATGTCATGGATAAAATGGCAGGGGGTGACTTGCACACTCAATAATGGGCCCCCGAAAACAGTCGCTAGCACATAGTGACGTAACGACACTTCCTGAGATACTTGAGGAGTGGAGAGGTATTCCACGGCTATCAGGACAATCCCGGAAGTACGGTCAAAATCCCTACCAGCACCTTACTGGAATACTTCCAGCCTCCGCGCACGTTTGCTCCTGCGAATTTCCACTCAAGCCGGCCAATAAAGGCAAGAAAGAGGTGGGAGCTCTGTTCCTCGGCAGTGTTCACTCCAGCCGGCCAATAAAGGCAAGCCAGAGATGAGGAGAAGATTTCTCCCGGGAGATAGGGTCCGTGGGGTCGCTACTGCCCAACAGCTCGCCACATGCTGCCCTGTGGGTTTCTGTATCTCTCTTGGTCTGGCTCGTCATCCTAGACCCGTTCCGTCAAAGTAAACTCTACCGGCACAGACCAAAAGTTCGGAGCGCGCAAGCTCCACCACGACATCAACGTAGAGATACAGCGATACTTATTATTATTATTGCGCAATCTTCAATATCCTTCAAAAAAAAAAAAAAATACGCTATTCGTGATATTGTGTTGTGTATCATTTAGGACCCGCCTAAGAAAAAAAAAAAGATCTTTTATAAAAATATTAGAGTAAATAGTATTGCAGTAGCAAATATTATTGTAGTATTATTGAAATACACAAGCCCGACACTTATTGACATGCAGCGACTCAAAAATGACAATAAAGTCTAATAAAGTCTACAAAAACCAATCAACTAAATTAGTTCCATCCAAAAAAGACTTTATTCTCCCAAATTGCCCAGATACAAGAAATTAGATGAGATTTCATCTAAATGAAGACAATAAAACATGCTTACACTAGAGATTTAGTGGTACAAACATGGCTGCTAATGCAAGTAGGTACCTAACGTACACATATTACGTAATTTGCTTGAGTAACTCGTTAAACAATATGCCTACTCCAAGATTAATAATAGGTATAAACTACAATACGTCGTAATAAACGACAGTGTTGTATGGATCACTATGGAAGTTTGTTGGCGTTTTTAACGACTTCAAAAAAGGAGTTATCAATTCGATACGTATGTATGTAATAAATATTATTGGAACTGCGAGATATTCACATATGATGATCTATTAGGGCTTTCAAACAAATATACAAAATTTTATAGATGTATGTGTGTATGTATGTTGTCCACACATTTTTCCGAAACTATTAATCGGATCGTGACCATTCTTTTTAGGCTTACATTTACTTCAACTTAGGTCACAGTGAAAGTTTCATCGAAATCGGTTCAGTATTTTTCAAGATAATAGACTAATACGTGTAAGTGTGACGGCCTGGCTTATTGATAAGAGCAACGGGTGCGGTGTCAAAGAAAACATCTCAAAATCCTGGTCAAATTCTAGTGCAATATTTATAACAAAACTATTAAATACTTATTATAAACAAATATTCCAGTTTTTACCAAAAACTAAAAATAATTTTTAAAAAATTACACGACTTCAAAAAGAGGGGTGGTTTTGGGATCTACCTCCTAGTGGTCCACCCCGGGCAACGGCACCACAGGCTTGCCTGTGGTACGGCTGAACGATCCCACTTAGCGGTGGTAGGCTCCGCAAGGGGCCGCCTGGCTCGCGACCACCATCCCACCGGAGTCCGGCGCCAAGCAGCTTGCTGTGTTCCGTCGGTGTGTGGGAGTGCCAGTGCCTTTGGGGGAGAAGGAGATTGTCAGTTGCGCTGTTTGGCACCGGTTGTGGTCTCTGAGTCAGCTAGCCGGGTAACTCATTTTGGAGGGTAGCGGGATCCGAAGCACGGTGCCAGCCGTTGGCCGACCGCAGTCAGTAGGGGGCCCAAGTAGCACGCCAGCCACGTGCCAAAGGCTGCCCCGCCAACTCGCGAAAAATCCCGGTATGCTCCACCGTGCCAGCCGGCGACTGGATGGGAGGACCCGGTGGCCATATCCGGGGGGGTTCGGGCGTCCCCGCAGTCTCCAGATGAGTTCCCCGTAGGTTTAGTTGGCTCTAGTGTTCCACTTGGATCACTGAGCGGCGCCTCGACAAGTCGACTTTTTCCCCAACAACTCCACTCAATATGACACACAAAGCGAAGAAAAATAAGGTAAAACAACGGCTGCACTTCCTCCCACTAAAAGTGCATCTCACTAATATCAGAAGGTTGCACTCCAATCTCGATTCGGTCCATCACCACCTTGAGACCGAGAAGCCGCACCTGTTTTTCCTAACGGAGACGAAGATAAAAACCCCGTCGGACGTGGCGTACCTCAACTACCCGGGGTACTCTCTTGAACACAAGTTCAAGAAGCAAGCTGGGGTCTGTGTGTACGTCCGCGATGACATTTGTTGTCGTCGTCTCCGTTGCTTTGAGAAATCGGGTTTCTCTGCCATATGGCTACTTGTGGATACTGGCGTGGAGAAATCTCTCTACATCGGCATCTACCGATCGCATAGCGGTGACCAGGAGACAACAGCGCTCTTTAATTTCCTCGTGGAGTCGACTGACGTAGCCCAGCAACGGTACCCAACGGCGAAGCTCATTTTTCTGGGGGACTTCAACGCTCATCATAAAGAATGGTTGTTCCCATACCAGAAAACTGACCATGCTGGGTTGGAGGCGCGCAATTTTGCTTTAACGCTAGATCTGACCCAGATGGTGAATGTGGCAACGCGGGTACCGGATGTTGACGACCATACACCCAATTGCTTGGACCTTCTGCTGGCATCTGATCCGGACAGTCATTCAGTATCGGTCTCAGCCCCGCTGGGAACGTCTGACCACTGTCTGGTGAAATCCATATCAACCTGCTCTCCTCCAGATGAGAGCCCTAGAGGCACCAGGCGAGTATGGCGATACGGGTCAGCAGACTGGGATGAGATGCGGCACTTTTTTGCGTCTTATCCATGGCGGCAAGTGTGCTTTTCCTCGGGTGACCCCTCGCGCTGTGCTGACGCGGTTGCGGACGTGATTCGGCAGGGGATGGAATATTTTATTCCATTCTCCGACATCCCGCTCGGTCACAAATCCCGGCCTTGGTATAATGCAGAATGTGCCCACGCTGAGGCCCGAAAAGAGACTGCCTACCAAGCCTGGGTCAAGGCCCGCGACCGCAAAGTTAGAGCGCGCAGGGTTCGCGCGAAGAAGAGAGCCTTTAATTCTGCCGCCAAGTTCTGTAAGCGGGTTTTGCGTAGGGCACGTTTTGACCATGTCGGACATATCGGGGCCAGGCTGGCTTCACACCCTCCGGGTAGTAAACAGTTCTGGTCCCTGTCTAAAGCGGTTGAAACGAATTTCTGTCGTCCCACTTTACCTCCTATGATGAAACCTGATGGGTCGCTGGCTCACTCTGCAACTGAGAAGGCAAATTTATTTGCATCTCTCTTCGCAAGCAATTCACGTCTGGACGCTGGCTCAAAGCAACCACCTACTGTACCTCATTGTGACTCCTCGATGCCGGAGTTCGCAGTACACATTAAAGAGGTCTGAAGAGTATTGTGCAGTCTAGACGTGAACAAGGCCAGCGGGCCTGACGGCATTCCAGCGAGAGTGTTGAGGCAGTGTGCGCCTGAAGTGTCTCCTGTATTGACACGTTTGTTCCGCCTCTCTCTTGAAAAAAGAACGGTGCCGAAATCCTGGAAGCTTGCAAATGTACAACCAGTGCCCAAAAAAGGCGACCGTGCAGACCCTGCCCATTACCGTCCGATCGCCATTACCTCCATTCTGTGCAAAGTTTTGGAAAGGGTACTGAACAATAAGTTGCTGAACTACCTTGAAGACAATGATCTCCTCAGTGACCGTCAATATGGCTTTCGCCGGGGACGGTCAACTGGCGATCTTCTTGTGTATGTCACGCACTGCTGTGGCGAAGCCATCGAGAAACACGGCGAAGCACTGGCTGTATCGCTTGACATCTCGAAGGCCTTTGACAGGGTCTGGCACGCTGCTCTGCTCAGCAAGCTTCCTGCTTATGGCATCCCAGCTGATTTTTGTAGCTGGATATCAGATTTCCTTAGTGAACGGTCGATTAGAGTAGTTGTTGATGGCTGCTCTTCTGACCTTATGGCTATTGATGCCGGAGTTCCTCAGGGGTCTGTTCTCTCTGCAACTCTTTTCCTGCTGCATATCAATGACTTGCTTCGGCCTGGTATTGTTGGGTACGCAGATGACAGTACAGTTTCAGAGAGATACTTATCCAGAGCAAAAACCAGCGGGGCCGAAGTTCGTTCCTTGAGAGAGGCCATGGTAGAGCGGACAGATTTGCCCTTAAGCTTTGTCTCCCAGTGGGGTGATGATAATCTGGTCTCTTTTAACGCCACCAAAACGCAGGCGTGTCTTTTTACCGCTAAAAAGAGTCGTTTCGCCCAAACTCCTACTTTTCGGGGTACATCTGTTCCTGTAACTGATCGACTTGAGCTCCTAGGCATGAAGTTGACATCTGGTCTCAACTTCGGCGCCACCATCGAGTACAAGGCCCAAACTGCGGCCAAGAAACTGGGCATCCTAAATAGCTGGATATCAGATTTGCTTAGTGAACGGTCGATCAGAGTAGTCATTGATGGCTGCATGGATAGGGTGAAGCGATACTTTACGCCTGGACAGCTTTTAACCCTTTACAAAGCGCAAGTCCGATCCTGCATGGAGTATTGCAGTCACCTTTGGGATGGATCAGCTAAGTACCAACTAGCCGCGCTTGACTCGGTGGAACGCAGAGCTAAGAGGCTCATTGGCGCCGTAAAACTGGTGGATGCCAAGCTTCATAGCTTGGCTCATCGCCGCAAGGATGCCTGCTTGTCGGTCTTCTACAGATTGTACTTCGGAGAGTTTGCCCGAGAACTCCACGACCTCATTCCACCGGCCCCCTTCTACCACCGGACATCTAGACGCACTGCCAGTTACCATCCCTACCTGGTTGCTATTCCACCAATTCGCACTAAGCGCTTCCAAATGTCTTTTATAATGCGCACAGCAAAAGAGTGGAACTCACTACCTGCGTCTGTGTTTCCGAACGTATACAACCCTAATCTCTTCAAAGTGAGAGTGAACAGGCTTCTTCTGGGTAAGCTCACTCCATCGTCGACTTTGTCTCTGTCACCTCTGACCTAGACTAGAGTCAAGAGCAAACCCATCACAAATAAAAAAAAAAAAGAAACGAACTCAAAATTATGAAGTAACTTTAATTTTGCAAGTCGGTGGCAAAAAACTAAAATACAGATCCCAAGACACCGATTTCCGAAATTAATTTCATAATTTTGAAGTCGATTTTATTTTTTTATTTTTTTTTCCTAGGGCGCGTTTTATTTTTTATTTTTGTTTTTATTTTTTTTACTTTAAGTGTAGTTTTGTGATCTTCCTGTGCGAGTCTCAATAAATATTTTTTCTTTCTTTCTTTCTTGACAATTTGTTACCTGAACTTTGTGTTGATTTTACGTTTCGAAACCAGGCGTTAAGCTACGAGCAGATTCCCTAGAAGAGCGGTGGCCGCCTCATAACGGCTGCAGTGACGGCTGTCATGAAAATGATGGTGTGAAGTTTGATTTTACAGTGTCAAAAAAGCTCTCTGAGAAAACTTCTACTGGTACTTTACGCCTGGACAGCTTTAACCCTTTACAAAGCGCAAGTCCGATCCTGCATGGAGTATTGCAGCCACCTTTGGGATGGATCAGCTAAGTACCAACTAGCCGCGCTTGACTCGGTGGAACGCAGAGCTAAGAGGCTCATTGGCGACGTAAACCTGGTGGATTCAAAGCTTCACAGCTTGGCTCATCGCCGGAAGTTTGACTGCTTGGCGGTCTTCTACAGACTGTACTTCGGTGAGTGTGCCCAAGAACTCCACGACCTCATTGCACCGGCCTCCTTCTACCGTCGGACATCTAAACCATCCCTACCTAGTTGCTATTCCACCAATTCGCACTAAGCGTTTCCAAATGTCGTTTATAATGTGCACAGCAAAAGAGTGGAAATCTCTACCTGCGTCTGTGTTTCCGAAAGCATACAACCCTAAACTCTTCAAAGTGAGAATGAACAGGATTCTTCTGGGTAAGCTCACTCCATCGTCGACTTTGTCTCTGTCACCTCTGACCTAGACTAGAGTCAAGAGCAAACCCAACTCAAGTTAAAAAAAAACACTAACTTACTTACTTATAAATAACGTTTTAGTGACGTCATTCGACGGTAAATTGCGAACGCTATGTGATGGACGTTAAGTGTAGTCTAGAGTGTCGACCGGTCGTGAGATTCTGCCTGACTGTAAAATCCTAAACGGATAAAGTGCTAAGAAACGAACTTTTTGGTTCTTAAATAAAATTGAGGTCTTACTACGCTTGTTCTGCACTGAATAAAAGACTTAATTATCTGTATCATAGGAGCCAATATTTAAACCCAAGAAGCAGCAATGTAATATATGTAAGTATAATGGTACTAAATACCTACATCTCTTTTTAAAGTCCCGGTAAGGGTAAAGACTCTCACAGAAAGGTGCGACGGCGACGCCACGGCGCGACGCGACTCCGGTAGAACAATGTCAATTAAGTTTTCATAGAAATTGTTGCATCAGAGTCACGTCGCGCCTGTCTGCGGGAGCCTTTATTCATCATCATCTGCCTAGACTTTCGGGTTTCTGACTACCCATAACGACTGTCTAAGATCTACTAATGACAGCCGGGACAAACTACTTAACACGATGATAATGAGGCACGGAGAGATCGCGGTATGTTATGGATAGTCACCCATCCACGGACCAACCTCGGCAAGCGTTACTTAACCTTGAAACCTATCCGTGTGGCTGTTATTATTTCGCCACAAGCCCCGATAATTATATGCTATCAATTTGAAAGAAAGAAAGAAAGAAAGAAAGCAAGAAAGAAAGAAAGAAAATACGTTTATATGCGATAAACACAACGGAAATTTAAAATTTCACTATAAACATAAATTACCAAGCCTTACCAAAACACCGTAAATAAGTACATTACAAGGTAATGTAGCGAGAGAGGATTGTGAAAATAAAATAAACAAATTGACCGCGAAAATACTGTAAAGGGTCAATCACATTAGACCCCAACATACCTCCAAGGGGCTCTTACAAGGGGATTTCACGTAAAACCATTGTATTACTTAGGTATACAGATAACATCTTGAAGATTACAAAGGTGTGGTTCTCCGACCAAAAAGGGTCAGTAGAATATGAGGTATTTTTTCATTTACATAAAAGGTGATGTTAGTTGTTCTCTGTTGCACTGGCAAAACTTTTTTAAATATTTTTTATTTCATCTGTACACAAGAAAATAAAATCAGCTGTTCAGTACATTTTGACGAATTATGCGAACATAAATGTACTAAACAGCTGTTTCTTTTTTCGCGATTTCAGGTTTGGTCCCATAGTAAAAGTTGTTCATAATGATGAGCACAATGACCCCTTAAGAGGTTGTTGGTGTTTTACCAATAACCCTGTATATAGATTTGTTTATTAATTGGTTACTGGCTCGTTAGTCTAGTGGTTTGCAGGCGCTACTGCTGAGCATGAGGTGCTGGGTCAGGCAAAATGCTATTAGGTTTTTCCATCAGGAATTTCTCAATAGCAGCCTGGAGTCTGGACTTGTTCCCAGTTGATGGCAACAGGCTCGCCCTTATTACAACACGTACGTGGGTTGAACGTCTGTGGGTGTTCGGGGAAATGCAGGCGTAATGTTTTGTAATCTTATTTTTTTAACATTTCAATAAAATTGTTACGTATGTTTCATTGCAGATTACCAAGTTGAGCAGACTGTATTGTGAAAGTCGGAGGGACCTTCACTTCCTTGGGATCTACAAATAACACGCGTTTAACTCTATTTGTTTTATGTTATAGTGTGTCATAAAAAATATTTATGCTACAAGTGAGGAAAGTAGGTGATATCTGACGAGTAGGAAATCATCCTACGCACGTGTATCATAAGTTTTACTAAACATTGTGCGAGGAAATATAAAAATATATAGGTATTGAAAAAGTATTTTTCTTTTCATTTGGCCGGTAAGAGGCTGTTAGCTTCTTGAATAACATTTTCCGGGGTTAAATTAATTCAATCAATCTGCCTAGCCTTTTCCCAACTATGTTGGGGTCGGCTTCCAGTCTAACCGAATGCAGGTGAATACCAGTAGTTTACATGGAGCGACTGCCTATCTGACCTCCACAACCCAGTTACTGGGTAATACGATACCCCTTGGTAAGACTGGTTGTCAGACTTTCGGATTTCTGACGACCCGTAACGACTGTCAAATATCCACGAATGACAGCCGGGACCAACGGCTTAACGTGCTTTCCGAGGCACGGAGGAGTCTCGGTATGAAAAGATGGTCACCCATCCATATACCCACCTCGGCAAGCGCAGCTTAACCTGATGGATCGACCCGTGCGGCTGTTATTACTTAGCCACAAGCTTCTCTACTTAGTCACAAGCTCCTCTTCGGGGTTCAATTAATTCCCGATCTTAATCGTCAATTGAACTCGACATTTTTAGCCGATTTACACAGATCGACTCCGAACTAAGCAAGAAATTGGTAAAATGGCGGGCTTATTTTAAATACATGTGCGCTCAGCATGTCTTCTACGGGCATGTGCAAATAGCGGCCACGTTGAATCGCAAAAAGGCACGAGCAAAATATACGTTCAGCCAAACATATTTAATGAATTTTTAAAAAATAATTTATTGATCAAAATTTAAATCTAGAGTAATTAATAACGCGTTTAATGAAGTTTTAGGTTTATTGTATCTTTTATATGAATGGTATCTGTACTTGAGTAATTTTTAAAATAATAAAAACTACGTCGGAGTGACGACAGAGTTAAAAAAAAAAACTGAAAAGTAATAAGCACTAGTGCGAAAAATTGGCATTTTCCGCACTGTTTGGCTGCTTGGAAAACGCTCTTTTCGAGCACATGCATTGTAAACAACTTTTATATCTAGCTTTCACGGTATGTCGCCGTCTAACTGATATCGGCTTGCTATGCCCTTAGAAGTCTTCGTGAGGAGATCAATATCGAACAATTAAAATTAGTGTAGTATTCGTTTGTAGAGTCCAGGCTTAGGTAGGGTATTTCTCTATGGGAAGGTAGTTACGCGTACAATGTGAACACAGCTTTTGTTGTTCAAAAAAGGGCCTTAAGAACTATGGTGAAAATTCCACACTGGGTATCGTGCAAGGAGTATTTTAAATAGCTGCAGATATTGACTGTGCCGTGCTTGTTTATTCTAGTAGTATCAAAGACGTTTACGTGAGTACTACTCAAGGACTTTGATATAAAGTCCTTGAGTAGTACTCACCGAACTTATAAAAAATCTGAATAGGCTCGAAACAGAAGAAACTAGCGAGAAGCTACAAGGAGTAAGGACTTGCAGTATGACATACATCCACTTATGAAAGTTGTCATGTGTAGTCATGTGGCAAGTTTTCAATCTATCAAATTGTTTAATAAACTACCTATAGAATTAAAGTCCTTATATAACATAAACCAGTTAAAGCAGCAAGTTAAATCTTTTTTGGTAGAAAAATGCTATTATGCTGTTGAAGAGTTTCTTACTGACGTGTGTTAGCTAGACCTTTATTACATAATATGACATAACATTTTAGAAATACTGACATCAATGAATTTAAAATTGTGACATTGAATGCGAGTGATATTACAGGCGTGTGTATTTTAATGAATAGCTAAAATATCTTTATTCTGGATGGGAATGTTAAGGACTTAGTTAACTACTACTTTGTGTGCTTATTTAAATGTAATGTGGACATAGTAAATTAATTTTAAAATTTTTATTGTTAATATTGGAAATTTAATGGAATTATTAGGTAGGTATTAGTGACATGTATTTACTTTTTTCTTTGTTGATATTGTTTTACATAGTGAGATTGTGTTCTATTAACTTGTTATTATTTAATTAGGTATTTGAGTAGGGATCTTTGTACAATAGTCAACAATATTAATTGTTATTGAATAAATGAAATGAAATATCATTTGTTTTTCTTCAAAGTTTGTCTCTTAATCTAGCCTTTACACCGGTGAAGATACATCAGATACGCCCTTAGTGGATAAAATAGGGCTACCGTAGTATGCAATTTTATCCATTTGAGACAAACATTGAATCAAACTGTCTATAAGTATCTATAAGAACTACCTAAGACCAGGAATAAACTTCCCGATTTGAGGTATTACCCTTGAAAGAGCAGGCTTAACTCAGGACGAATAAATCGCGAACGCCCAACACTATGCTAAGTGTCAGTCAAATTAAACATTAAGGTATGCTACTTTGCACTCACATAATCAAGCATTGTCCTGATTATGCCTCGTCAACAAAAACCTCAAACTACAATGCCTTAAACTTCATAGTCCTTTATGGAGTCAGAGGAAAGGAAAGTCAGAACTGTAAAAGATTGCTCGCTCATAACACATGAACTCACTCCAAAGGCAAAAATATAAAAAAAAAAAATTCATCACATAATGTCAACATTAAACCCCAATTATTATTACTAGTCCATACTGACTGAACTATGGGTCCTCAACCTGACACACTTTAAAAAATGATGTATTTCATACATTACAGTCCATAGATTGTTTGTTAGTAACAATTTGTGCTTATCTGCTATGTTAGAATAGAATAGAATAGAATAGAATGCATTTATTTGTCAGAATATTGTACAAAGTTGTTATATGAATTATGTATTGCGATCATAATATTCTGCCGTTTCCGGCGTACAAAAATATAGGATCATTACATTAAAATTAAGAATTAGAATTACAAAATTTGAATAAATTGAACAATAGTTTATATAAGTCAAAATGCAATGAAGTCAAGGAGATACAATATGATTTATAGGCAATAATGTCAAATAATTAGGTAAATTTGTCATTCATAAAATCTTCAGTCGAGTAATAACATTTGTTTAAAAGAAAGTTAAATAATTTACATTTAAATGTTCTGAGGCTGAGGGTTTTGAAGCAATCAGGTAATTTGTTATAAACAGTAATGGACATACAGTATACATTATTAGAGAACAATTTAAGTCTACGCCTAGGAACATTAAGCATATGCACTTTGCGGCTGGGTCTGGATACAACATCGTTATACAGGTCAAATTCATGTCTGTTATGGTGTACAAAGATACAAATTTCAAAAATGTATAGTCCTGGAAGTGGCAGTATTTTAAGTTTTTTAAATAGTGGAACACAACTGTCCAGTGGGTGCGCTCCACAGATTGAGCGTATGCATTTTTTCTGAGCTCGAAACACTCTTTTAAGGTCAACCGAATTACCCCATATCATAATACCATAGCGCAAAATTGATGACACATAGCCATGGTATGCACATAGTGCCGCATTAACACTAGCCACACGTGTTAGTCTATATAAAACGAATACAAATCTATCTATCTTCTTACATAAATCATCAATATGAGATTTCCAGTTACAGTTTTTGTCAATTTTTATCCCCAAGAATTTTACGTAATCGACCTCTTCTATTGTCTCATTTCCGTATTGTATTTTAAGCCGTGGACGCGTACTGTTATATGTCTGGAATTGTATCATTTTTGTTTTGTTAATGTTAATATGAAGATTATTGTGTTCAAGCCATGTAATCATTTTATTTAATGTCATGTTTATTTCATTTTGGTACTCAATAATGTCGTCATTTTCATTTATAATACTGAGGGTCGTATCGTCAGCATATAGTATGCAATTGTGGGAAGTGTTAGTTAACCACCTCCACGTGTGCCTTTGGATGTGGCAGTCTGGTCTCGCAACAATTATTTTCAGGAAGCCATTCCGACTGTTACGTCAAACGTTGTAGTAAGGATGCTGCTTTGTTACACATAATTGCATGAAAGCCATCTGTATGTGCTTCCGCAAACATGCTCGACGCACTACAATACAGCGGCAATAGCATCCTGAAGGCTTTGTCCCCTAGCCGCCAACGCCCTGCGTTCGCGCTCTATGTCGTCTTTGACTTTGCAAAGGCTATGCCCAGTTAGCAAAGCTGATCAGGTTATAATGACTTCCACACTTTCTTACTTTTTCAGCCTATAGACCTTTCTAACGAAGTTTCTAACAATGTAATAAGATCCATTGTTGAGGATGAATTAAGTCAGTATAAGTGACAGTGTGTAGACGGACCTTATATATTACAGAAACTAGCCATAACCATTTTATTGGTAATGCCCTATTAACCAAGTGATGTTTTTCTATTAATTATGCATTAGCATTCAAAACGCTAATTGGACAACTACTTTTTACCTGACTGCCCTGAAGGAAGGTAATGTTTTGCGAGAGTATATATGTACTTATGACTATTTCTTTGGCACGCTCTGTAGCCTAAAGCCTAATTAGCCTCTGTAGCCTATTTTTTTTTTTAATAAATTACAACATTGTCATTAAATAAAAGCTAGTAATGAGTCAATTCCAAATATATATAAGTATATTAATAAAACTAAAAAGAATGAAATAATAATAATAAAAAAATAAAAAACAAAAACCCGACTGCAAAAACAAAAGTGAATCAAAAGGAGAAAAGTAAGCATTATAATCTATTGAATTTTGCTAACGCAGGCGCAAAAAAAAAGTTACTTACACCATAATTTTCAGCCTGCAATACCAAAGTTCAATCGAAACGCTCTCCTGTAAAATCATGAATTTCTAGATACCGTAAATACTTTGCGGCCGTCGAGTAAAAAGTTTCGTCGAGTAAAAATTGTCTTCACTACCCTAGACATCTGTCAGTGTGATTTTGACAGTTTGGGATAGAAAACTTTTTTCCGAAATAGTCTACATAAAAAGGACCTAGACAAAGATCGTTAAAACAGAGACAAAATGACAGATTGTAGAAGGATTTCTACGGTGCGATGTCAAAAATGGAGAAACGGAATGTCACTTTCTATAGAAAGAGACTCATCTCTTTCTATACAAAGTGACATTTCGTTCTATCATAACATTCATATCATATCATTTATATTATATTCATATCACTTCATCTATTCTTCGTAGAGGTAGAAGTGGTTATGCTACGCATGCAGGTCATACACGCACGCCGCCGCCGGTTGAGAGTACTACGCACCTGACCTTTCTGAAGAACATCACCAATAAGGTCGCTATAACTATGACCTTCTGGGGCGTCCCCTCCCGGCGTTTCCACTCACATTTGACGTGTAGATTGCTTTTGTTAGTCGCCTTTCATTCATCCTGACCAAAACATTGAATCTCTTTTAAATTTTTATCGCTACATTATTAGTTGAAAAAAATAAAGCTTTTGCTTTATTTTTTACCCAATATACCCAATTATCTGACGGCTTTTGGTTTAAAGTCAACGGTTGTGTAATAGACCTCAAAAGTAACACCAACAAAGCCAAATAATATCTTACAAAATTTCCCAGTAGTTTACGCAGATTACTCGCTATCACAATAATAAGTACATTTTACCGGTTCACCCCGGAACCTGCCCAAGTAAGTAGTGATGTCACTCAGATTTTCCCTCGTGAATCGTGAGTGATGTGCCACCGACTCGAGCAGCATACAACGATACTACATTAGCTGGGCTCGATAGTGGTGGCATTGACGTGTGTATACAGCCTTAGTTTAGGTAGGGTGCAGGAGTACGTAAGTGAGTTTATGAGGTGAGAGAAATATAATGTTGCTACTATAGATGAACGGTGAATGATTTCTTAGGTAGGAGAAATGGGTTCAAAAATAAGTTCATAACTATTTATTGGCACTTATTTATTAACATAACACATTATATAATATTACGCCTGTAATCCCCGAAGGGTTAGGCAGAGATGTAAGTACCTATAGTAAAGTATAGTTTACCCACATTTCGCCAGTTATATTTAAGGCTGCCATCAGACGGACTGCACAGCAGCAACCACGCGCAGTCGATATATTATATTTAACTGCATGCAGTTGTACGTTTGACTTTGTACAGTTGGGACTTCAACTTCACGCGGTTGATCACTAACTGTATAGTTAGTGTGCAATTCACGCGGTCGGCTGCCGTCGTGTGGAGTCGATATTAACTGCTTTCAGTCGTGACTTCAACTTCACGCGGTTGGCTACCGTCGTGTTGTGTCGACACACGCTTTCCATCCCTAACCGCACATAGTTATCTGTTCCTTGACTAGCTGCACACTAACTGTATACGGTTAGCGATCAACCGCGTGAAGTTGAAGTCACGACTGTACAAAGTCTTTTCTAATATTTTTAATGCGACAGTATTATCTAGCGTAAACGTAAAGTATGGCATGTTACTATAATATATCACGTCTTAACTGCTTAATCGATTTTGAAGAATTTTGATAGCCAGAGAATGGAGTAAAATTAAATAAAAATTTCAAAATAACAATTGGGTACGTAAACATTTTGTTTTCTTATTTTTCAGCTTTTCAAAAGACCGAAACTTATTATGAGACCTAGCTAGATCGACTTTTCGCCCCGTAAACCCCCATGTTGCAAATTTCATCGAAATCGTTAGAGCCGTTATCAAGAACGTGATTACTGTCAAAACAAATATATAAATAAATATTTAATGTGGTACATTTAATCTATATTACAGGAGTTCGGGGCTAAGTAATAACAGCCGCTTGGGTCGATCCATCAGGTTAAGCTACGCTTGCCGGGGCTGGTTCGTAGATGGGTGACCATCTTTACATACCGAAACTGCTCCGTGCCTCGGAAAGCACGTTAATCCGTTGGTCCCGGCTGTCAGTCGTGGATCTTTGACAGTCGTTACGGGTCGTCAGAAGCCCGAAAGTCTGACAATCAGTCTCACCAAGGGGTATCGTATTACCCAATAACTGGGTTGTGGAAGTCAGATAGGCAGTCGCTCCATGTAAAATATTGGTATTCAGCTGCATCCGGTAGACTGGAAGCCGACCCCAACATAGTTGGGAAAAGGCTAGACAGATTGATTGGTACATTTAATCTATTCATTGGTACGAACAATATAAGAACAGTTAATTGATACGTCTAAAAATTACGAAATCGACTGTGGCCGAGCTGCTTCACAACACACAACATTTCTCGTTTAATAGTATCAGGAAATAAAATAACGTATTGAACATAAAAAGTACCTAACAAAGATATTTATTTACATTACTTTTCAGCTCGTTGCCGATCGGCACGTAATTGATACATCCCTATCTGTCATACACTCATCAATATAATTATCTATAGCTCATTTGCCTACGATGCATATTAAGCAATTTGTGCAATATGCGCTCTATACTACTCTAATATATATACTCTAAGCAATTAGAACATTCGTGTGCAATAAATACTTTACCGGAAAGCTTTTAGAGATAATGAAATTTTTGATCGATACCTATAGGTACAGTCAGCCTCCAAAATATGTGTACCTAAAATCTTCTCTCTAAAATCTTCGTTGCATGATATTTTACCATTGTGTAGCCACAAAACATATGTATAACACAGTTATTTAACTGAAAAAAAAAATAGACCTTTGAGTTTAATAAAATAATCACAAAAAGCTCTAGAAATGCGACGTTGCCTGCCCGCGCGGCGTGAACGCTATTAAAGAATTCCATGTTACAATCAATGATGACCTTACAACTATTATGAACTTTATTATTTTATCTGTAACTATCTTGATACCTAATCAGTTTGTCTGTACGGTGGTCCCCAAACTAGTTAGGTAGTTACCTGTGTCTGTTTCTGAATTATTGTAGTTACACATAGACAATCAAATGAATTCTAGTCAATATACAGGATTATTGGTAATATGTTGGCACATACTTAACAATTTGACTGATACATAATTGTTGTCAGTTTGAAAGCAATACTTACAGTTGTCCGCAGTTTAGGTATGAAGCTACAAGTACGCAGCGGGCCTATCTGACTGGGCCATTTGAGTAGGACTACCGCGGTCAGAAGGTATAAGAGTTACGCGTTAGAAAGAGAGGCGACTTGTAGGTGAATATAACTGTAGGTCATAAAGATTGTGCGACCTGAATTGCACTTTATTGTGTCGTAGCTAGTACTAGTAGAGTACCTTTTATTTAAATGATTTTGGGACACTCGGTCCCATCTGTATTGTGGTTGTAGTAACTGTAAGTCACTGATATAAACCTATGGACTTGTCATACCTACAAAATTAGCGTTCATACCTACAAAAATCGGGCACTTAACATGACCGCCTTTCGTAGGGTTCCGTTTGACAGCACATCTACCAATCATCCACCACAAAACTCGGCTCTCAACATGGCGACCGGTCACGCATAAACATTGAGATAGGAAAACTATGGAGTTGACATATTTAAATATCTATCATAATATTCAAATAGTTAAAATATAAATTTCTATCATTTCGACACAACCATGTGTAAAAGCGTTTTGTTTCTTATTAACTAATCAAGAGCAGCTTATAAAAACAGAGACGTATAAATGTTTGTCAAGGACAAAATTTGGCAACACTTTTGAGTCACGTCAAAATCATGTCTATGCGTGACCGGTCGCCATGTTGAGTTCGGAGTTTTGCGGTAGATGTGCTTGCTCTCTCTCTCTCTCTCTCTCTCTCTCTCTCTCTCTCTCTCTCTCTCTCTTGCACTCACAGTAACAAACCCTACGAAGGGCGGACATGTTAAGTGCCCGATTTTTGTAGGTATGCACGCTAATTTCGTAGGTATGGCAAGGGTTATAAGTCAGTGCGCATAAACATGATTTTAACGGCACACAAAAGTGTTGCCAAATGGTCTTGACAAACATTTAGATGTCTCTCTTTTCATATGCAGCTCTTCATTGGTTAAAAAGAAACAAAACGCTTTTTGACGTGTGTCGATCACCATCATTCTCCTGCCCTTTTCCCAATTTGTTTGGAGTCGGCGCAACATGTCTTTTTCTTCCATACTTCTCTATTAGTCGTCATCTCGGTAGTCACTCCCTTTCTTTCACACGATCCATCCATCGTTTCTTTGGTCTTCCCTTACTCGTATAGCCATCCACATTATGATAAATGATGATAAATGATTTTTATTTCTGTAAGTAGGTTTGTACAAACACTTTTACAAGTCAATATTTTTTTTTTTAACTAGATGAGGTCGGCGTTTCCTATCTGACTACTCTGAGAAGAAAGGCCGAAACAAACTCAGAGGTCACAGTCTCTTATAAAGTCCAGACATAATCTTGGTCACTTCATGTGAAGACCATGTAGATTGGTGTCTGAAATGGTCTTTTGAGGAAAGAACCACACAGATTGAGAGGACCTGTCCAGTCAGTGCACGCATTTGTCAGTAATCGCGCAGCTCAACTCAGAACTTAAGGAGCTCAACGATTCGACGAACAATACCAAAGAAAGGACATTGGGGTAGGCCGCATAGATTACTCAAACTGCCAGACCATGATTAAAAATAACTGAGAGAAAAAATAAAACAAACAAAAAAAAAGCAATGACCTACATAGTCTTCACATTCACAATAAAGTAAAATAATATAATACTTACAAAGTAAATATTAATGTCAACATTCAGAATGCAAAAATAAAAATAATATAAAATAAAATTGGAGCAGTTCAATCCCAAGCCTTTTTGTCCTCAATATAATCTTTAACGGTCTAAAAAGCTTTCTGACACAACTTGCGTTTAATGAATGATTTGAATTTATTAAGACTCAGATCTTGAACGTGGCTTGGAAGTTTATTATAAAAGCGTATACATTGACACCTGAATGACCCACCTATTTTCTTGAGCCTTGTTGGAGGTACAACAAATTTGTGTTTGTTCCTAGTATTTATATTGTGGATATCACTGTATTTTTTAAACAATTTAATATTTTTATGGGCATATAAAAGATTTTCAAAAATGTACTGAGAAGGCAAAGTCAGTATATTAATCTCCTTAAATTTCTCTCTGAGAGATTGTCTCGGACTTAATTTATAAATGCATCGAACAGCTCTTTTCTGCAAAACAAAGATAGTCTGAATGTCGGCTGCATTTCCCCACAACAGAATACCGTACGACATTATACTATGAAAATAGCTAAAGCATTCATACTCAACACTTTTGTGTCGATATGATAGATATTTGTATAACTTTTCTTCCTATTGTAGTATAATTATGCCATGTCCATAGTTTTCCTATCTCAATGCTGTAAATACTGCTTTCAAACTGACAGTTTACAAAATTCAGTTTTTTTTTTTTTAACAAAATCAAAGACCAATAACCCTGTATACATCTTTCTGAGACTGACTGTATCCATGGCGGACTGTAGTGTAGGCAATTACTCGTGCACTATGACAAAGTAGGTCGTGTCGTACTAGTAAACAATAAAATACACGTTTCTATAGATCGTTTGCAATATTTCGCCCGCGTTGACAACCCCTCACCATTCCCAAAGACTTATGAACCGGGTCCTCTTAACCAGCATAACGTGAAATCAAATTTCTAAAGAAATCAAGTGAAGTGTATAAGCGGGACAGGTCTGATTATATTTGTCGGTGGTGGGAAATAAAATTGATAGAGAAAACTGGTCGGTAAACTAGACGATACTGGGCTATCTCATTGACAAGGGACCTCTTATTAGTCTTTTATAAGGAAGTGATCTTATAATAATTATTTTTAGAGGAGGGAAAATGTTGAGAGAATATCTAGATTTCACAAAACCTGGATCAACTACAAGGAAAAACGATCAAAGAGCGCTTTTGTACTGTAACTCGTGGAAGTTCTTACGGGTAATTATAAAATGCCTAAGGCTACGTCCGCCTCTATACAGAGTAGTGTGCTTAGAAGAAAAATTATTATTAATATATACAGGTTGTCCGGTAAAGAATGGTAACCTTTAAATAGCATATAACAGACCTTATGGCCGTTCCAAAAAAAAAATACAAATAAAATGTACGTATATATCCCAAATAGTAACTAAGATAAGATAACAATAGATTTTGTTTGTGAACGACATAAAACGCTGCTTCATTAATTCCCATTTCTTAATGTATGCCGACGACATTAAAATCTACAAGTCGTGCAAAAACACACAAGACTGCTGGCTGCTTCAGGAAGACCTCGACAGACTTTCAAATTATTGTTGACATAACAAACTTCATCTTAGCTTACCTAAGTGCAATGTAATATCATTCACAAAAAACAAAAATCTAATTAAATACTGTTACACTTTACAAGGCACTTCTCTTAAAAAGTTGGCCATATTCGTGATTTAGGAGTTACACTTGACTCAAAATTGCATTTCAACCTTCACATTGATAACATTATCAACAAAGCCTATACTGATTTCAAACGACCGCATACGTTTATAACCTTGTATGTAACCTTAATACGCTCCCAATTAGAATACGCAGCCCCAATATGGTGTCCTCTATATGATAAATATAAGCTAAGGCTTGAAATGGTTAAAAAAATTTTTTTACGCTCCATTCACTATAAATGCTACCGCTCAAAACTATCTTACGCACAACTACTAAAAAAATACAAACTCCTAGGCTTGGAGTCCAGGCGTACCCTACTTATGGCTGTGATGCTGCATGGCATATGTAATAACAACTTTGACTGCTCTGATATCACCAATAAACTTTGTTATATTGTACCCAGAACTGTATTTCGGCGAGAGGCGCGCGTGCCCCAGCTGTTCCACACTGTCAAGTGCAGAACCAATGCTGGCGCAAGAGCGCCACTCCGTCGTCTCTTGGAAATATATACTTAACACACACTTTTTCGATCTTGATATATTTTCACTATCTCAAACAAAATTCAAAAGAATGGCTATTCAATTGCTTGCACAATAATTATGAACTCTTCCAATCATGAAAACTTCCTAAACTAAATCGCCTCCGGTAGATGCGTGGTTTTTTATTTATTTTTTATTACTCCATATTAGATTATTCCGCGGACATTGGTGTGGGTTACATGTTTACCTCTATTACCCTAGTTTGTCATTCAATAAAACTGTAACGTGTAACTGTTTTTTGTCCCAAAATAATAAAATAAAATAAATAAAAATAACATTCTTTTTCTCAGTAAAAATGCATTTAAGAAGCAAATCCAAGCAACCCTAAAGGATCAGCAAGCAATACATTTATAATAACGTAATGTCTAATAATGTACGCACACAAATTTACTTTATTATTATTATTTTCTTTATTTTCATTATATACATATGATTTACATTTTTAAATATTTTTATAAAAACTTAAATTAAATAAAAACATTTAAAAATATAAAAAATAGTAGCCCACCGGTATCGGTTTATTTTGTATAAACTTAATAATCAGAATATGAGTTCTAGGACAATTACTATTACTTATATAGGTATTGTATCTGTGTTCTTAGCTAGTTTTAAATACTTTAAATTGTAATCTGTGGAGAACGTAGTGGGTAGCATAATTTAAAAAAATGTAATAATTAAGATATTATGTGTATTTCTTATTGTGCTACTGTTTGTTTTTCCTTAAATAAATAAATAAATAAAGATACGATTTTTTTGAAAAAAATACTGCGCAATTTCTAGTCACACTATTTACTGCCTCCTGTTGGAAAGTCAACGTACAATATTATGGCAACAAATAACGGATAAAATTCATTCACTTGTGGTCGTGGTAAAATAGAATGTAAAAAAGTTACAATTTTTTTCAAAAAAATCTTAATTATGTACAGACGCCAGTAGGTCAAGCTACCCGAAACTGTCAAATTTTCCCAATCAACCTTGAACCTAATGCTTTAGCAATAAAGTTGAAAATCTATTAAAGAAATTTGACAGATTGTAGTAGCTTGATGTGCTGGCGTCTGTACTTTCTGGATGTATATATTTTGTGGGATATTATTAATTGCACATCAAATAAACAATGACCTATCAATTTATTTCCGTCATTTATATACTTTTTTACATCAAAAAAATACTGAGTGCACAGCAAAATAACCAGAGCGTACATACATAATACTCAGACTCATAGCAAAATGACATGGTGACTAATATTAACTCCGAGGTTAGGTTTGGTTAGGTTACTTTAAACCCTTTACACATAAATAGAATATATAGTAAGGTAATAAGGTTTAATGTGCGCTAGTCATTATTAGCGCATTAATAAAAAAGCTTTATTGCGGTGCGCCACGAATATAAATTGTTTCTTATTTAGTTATATTTTGAGTTGAGAATTTTGCTGTGCAATCAGTAATTTTGATTGGAATTCGGATTATTTTTGGATACAAAAAGTAATATTTTGATTTGCGTTTAAATACTACCCATATTTTTTGTATGTTTTTTTTTTTAAATGGTCTATTATATGTTATTTCAAGGTTATCTATTCTTTACCGGACCCCCATACATAATTGTATACTACTCATTCAGTCTGACGTTCTTTCTGAGAACATCTAATCTTATTACCCTGAACAACAAAAACGTTTCTCGATTGCCGCTGCTTTATTGTGGAATAGTGGGGGTTTCTACCGTAATCTTGGCATGAAATTGGTGTTAAGGCTAAGTACATAAGCCTCTTGAAAATAGAGCTCAATTTAGCATAACTCACCTTAACTCCTAAATAAAGTAGCCTGTCATCATCTGCCTAGCGTTTTCCCAACTATATTGGGGTCGGTTTCCAGTGTAACCAGATGCAGCTGAATACCAGTATTTTATATGGAGGGACTACCTATCTGACCTCCACAACCCAGTTACTGCGTAATACGATACCCCTTCGTAAGACTGATTGACAGACTTTCGAGCTTCTGACGACCCGTAATGCCTGTCAAGGATCTTTCGAATGGCAGCTGGGACCAACGGAATAACGTGGATTCCGAGGCAAAGATTGGTTTCGATATTTAATATAGGGTCACCCATCCAAGGCAAGCGTAGCCTAACCTTCGATCGATAAGTGCGGCTATTATTTAGCCAGGAGCTCGACGAGTCAAAAGCCTTAGAAATATCCTTTATTATAACAAAAAACTGGCTTAAAAGCCACAACAGACTAACTAAACTATGTTAAGCGGTAAATTATATTTAAGTGCTAAGTTTCACGGTGCGGGAATCCTCAGAGAATGGTCGGGAGTGCACTCCGCAACACTGTTGTTTGTGCAATGCTAAATATCAATACTTAGTGCTTCTGTTTTAGCGCGAATTAGAATTTAAGGTCTTAACTTGCTATTGGGACCGCGTAAAGGGGTACCAGTAGTGTTGTTCAAGTTATTACCCCAGAGCCAAACACAGCATCAAATACGCAAATACCGTGATATTTGAGCTTAGGTGCGTAGTTTGAACTCGTCTTTTGTAGGGTTCCATACCTCAAAAGAAAAAAAAACGTAAGCCTTATAGGATCATACCCTTATAGGATCACTCGGGTGTCTATCTGTCTGTCCGTCTGTCACAGCAAATTTGCTCCCAGACCGATTAAATTGAAATTTGGCACACATAAACTTCTATAAAAATTGAAAAAAAAAACGTTTTGCAAACTGTACCGAGAGACATATCAAATGAAAGTAATTACTGTGAAGGTCTCAAATATATTTTTTTATAATTTTAACATAAATTGTTTTAAAGTTACTGAAAATAGACGAAAATTGTCCTTATACAACTTAATGTTCTTACTTAGGTAGGTACTTACTTAATCTAAGGAAAGTGTACCCTTCCGCTAGTTTATATGGCCCAATTTCACAAAGTAAAATTGTACAATATACCGCCTTGGCCAAAAGTATTGAGCACCTTACGCTCGTACACGGTCAGTATGGGAAAAAATAAATCTATTGATTGATGGTTATTTTGTCCCGGCATCTACAAAGGTTTATAAATATGACTCACGCCGCATCTAGCAATAAAACACCTGGGTGCAATAAAATTTGTCTTTTTACCATTTTAGTATTTAATTATCAGTTCGCTGCTATCGCTTATTGTCGACACATCCAGTGATCTAGTGCGCTTTTGGTGTATAAAACACCAAAAGCTTCTTCAGAAGATTTTAGTGATATCTTTGTAATATGCCAAAACGAAACGAACTTTCATTAGAAAAACGGGTGCAGATACAGCTTCTGCATGAGCAAGGGAGATCACAGGTAGAGATTTCCAAAACTGTGAAATGTTCGCGCCGATCCGTGCAATATGCTATTGAGCGATTCTCTGCTACCGGATCACATCAAAACAGATCAAGAACCGGGCGCAAACGCATCACCACAGACCGTCAGGATCGTCAGTTACTGAGAGAGTAGTTAAAAAGTAGGAAAAAAACATCTTCAGAGCTCGCTGCTGAGTTGTCAGTAGAAATTAAGAAACACATTTCTGCTCGAACTACTCGTAGAAGACTTCAGGAAGCTGGTCTGAAAGGCTGTAAAGCCAGGAAGAAGCCGTGGCTCTCCGACCATAACAAAAAATCTCGGTATAAATGGGCCTTAAAACACCGAAGTTTCACCGCAGAAGATAGGTCAAATGTTGTGTGGTCAGACGGATCAAAATTTTAGGTGAGTAAGTCAATTTAATGCCCTAATAACATTAATGAAATGGTTTAAAAACCAAATGCATTGATGAAGTTATTTTAATTTTCCGGAATTCAATATTTTTCTCTTTATTGCAGATTTTTGGTACACCTGGTGTGACCTTTGTGCGTCGCCGGGTGGGCGAAAAATTTAAGCCAGTGATCCCAACCGTAAAACACGGCGGCAGCAGCATAATGGTCTGGGGTTGCATGACTGATTCTTGAGTTGGTGATGTGTTCGTGTGTGAGGGCCGCATGAACTCTACTAAGTACATTAATGTACTAGAAACTGCGCTGCTGCCTTCACTTACGACACTTTTTGGCGACACGAACATGGATGATGTTAAATTCCAGCAGGATAACGCGCCATGCCACATATCTGCCCGCACTATGACATGGTTTCGGGAAAATAACACAGAACTTCTAGACTGGCCTGCCCAGTCTCCAGCCCTGAACTCTATAGAACATTATGGGGTTTATTAAAGCGTAGGGTCAGGCGCCACACAATCAATAACAAAGAAGAGCTAAAACGCTGCCTGCGTCTGGAATGGAACGCGATTAATGCTGAAGATTGTAAAAATCTCGTAAATTCTTTACCAAAAAGAATTTGTGCCGTAATTAAGGCAAAGGGTGGACACACAAAATATTAATTTTCAAAATATTAAATTAAATACAGGCTGGCCCAGAAATCGACTGTAGGTGGTGATAGCTTTAGTCAAGCCTTTCCAAAATAACAAAACATATGTTCTGCAAACTCTTATGGGTCAAAATCACCAAGGTGGCAAATTCCAAATTCTGTTTTATGATGAATTTACCTAGCAGCTATTACTTTGATGATCAGCCTAAATGATCAGTATAGTTATGTTTAAACAATATTTGCGTTGGCAGAGCATGGAATTGATTACTACTCTTGTTATTTTATTTTTAAAGACAGCTATCGCTGAAAAATATCATTACGGGAACGTTTTTGTGAGGTTTATAATAATATTAAAATATAAAATAAGTATTTATTTTTTTCCTTGTTCAATAGCGGACATATATTATTTATAAATAGAATTTAAAGAAATGTAATGAAATTGCCAATAAAGACGTTTAAATGCAAAATATAGTGCAAATGGAGCTATTATGACGATTTCTTTGTCTAAAATATCTAAATATGAGAAATATCGCTGTCTTATATATAAATTAACATGCTATAGGTATAAGAAGTTCGCCTTATTTTAATATTACCAGGGCATTTTTTTTTAATATCTAAAATAATGTGTTATCTGTGAGTTTAGTGATGTTCCCGAAAATGATGAGGTGTTCGCGGAATGATGCGTGTGTTCCCTAAATGACGATATAGATACAATTTAGGTTTATAAAATCATAAGCAATGTTTTTGTATGTCATACTTATTTATTCATTTGGCATAAGGTTCTTAATTAACAAAAACATAACTTAAATCACTTTAAAGTCTTTTTATTGCTGTACTCAAGCTTCGGATTTTTACAAGTGTCACACAAACCATCCATGCAGTCATAAGAAGTTATGTCGGAACTATAATCCTCGATGTTTTTCTCTACACTCCCGTGATTAATTTGTTGCAAGTTTTTTAATTTGTTCAGTTTAAATTCGAAATTTTCGTGTTTGACACATAAACAAGATTCTCTGTCTCTGAATGTTGGAGCTACCACCCAAAACGGTTTTGCTCTTAATAATGTTGCATAAGATAAATTTATTCCAGTTTCTCTAATGAATTTTGACGTCAGTTCTTTAACTGTGAATAAAAGGAGGCGTTTTTGCTTCTTAATACCGTTTTCTTCACAAAATCTCTCTTGGCTGGGCACATCCTGCTGACATCCTGCACGGCACAGATAATGCATCCGTCCGCAGCGCCCCGGCGTCGGAGTCGGTGGGTGCTAGCGCGGACGGAACGCAATGTATGTACTCAACTTCTATACATATTATATTTACATAAACTTTGAAAATATTCAATAATCTTATTTATCTAATTTTAATTGGCATTTTTACTTCCACTGCATGATGCACCGGTCGACGTCATTACAACGCCGGCTGTCGCTGAAAACCAGCGCTGAGGCTCTGTCTCGTATGGGGTCGCGGCATTATGCTGAGCGACGGCCGTTTTGCGTGAATGTGACGCATATTTTCCCCAAACTTGTTCTTTGTTTTATTTTGTTATTTTATTTCTTTGCGCCATGTTTATCGCAAATAAACGTATTTTCTTTCTTTCTTTCTTACATCATCTCTTTCGAAGAAATCTTTGACTGTTTTACGAACTTCCTCCTTCAAAACAACCTCACGAATTTTGGTATCAGACTTCAGTATCGATGTACTGGTTCTCTCTTTTGGCAAAAAAGTCTTAGCCACATGAAGCAATTTATATTTCCGTACCATGTCACCGCTAACACATTTTTGGAAGACTTCCCTCTCTTTGGATTTTTTTTCTTAAAGTACAGGCCTTTTCTTTTAATTGCGCAGTCATTACTTCGTTGAATAAGAGATTTTTGCGCACTTCAGGAGGCACGTCGACATTTTTAATCAATTTGTCAACTTTGCTGTTAGGAGTTGTTGGTACCTGAACTTTTTCCTGTTCTCTTTTTAACCGACTTCTTTTCCTTTCTCCTTAGTCTTTTCATTAAAGTTTCATATTTACGTTTTATGTTAGCAATTGTTTTCTCTTGTTGTTTTATTTTACGGTATGCTTTGGCACTATCCTTCCGAACAATTTTTCTTCCCACTGTTCTTCTCACTAAAGACCGTTCTGTAGCTAATTCATCATCAGAATGGGGCGGAGTATTGTTAACTATATTTGATATTGCCTTCTTCTTTTCTCTGTATTTTTTGAAGCTTCTTTCCAAATTTTTCTCTGCTTTCGCTTTTCTCTCTCAGTCATCTCATCAACGTTTTTAACTTTCTTTTCAGCTTTTTTTTCTGATAGTACGCTCTCTATCCTTAGCCCTTTTTATTTCTCTCTCTTCCTCTGTCATCTTATCTAAAAATTTCCTTTTCCTGGCATTTTCTTTCTCTCGTTGTCGCAAGTAAGCCAAACTATTTTTTTAACTTGATTTTTTTATTTTTTTTCAGCCACATGAGACTCCATATTGCTAAAAAATATTAAAAAATATGTTAGCACAACATACACTAAATTAATTAACCAATAGTTATAATAACAGGGCGCGTTTATTTGAAAAAGTCATTTCGGGAACGTCATCATCATTTCGAGAACGCTCCGTCAAGTCCGGGAATGGTCCCGAAATGACCGTTCCCTAAATGACTTTTTTAAATAAACGCGCCGTTTTTAGACGGCAGCCATTTTTGTCATCATGTTAGGCTTTGTTATTGTAAAATATTTGAGGTTACTATTTGCTATAAAACACTACAAAACTTATTTTTCAATATTCCAAGTCGAAAAACGCATTCCCGGTATGATGACCTATTGATGTACGCTCTCTAAATAATGAATTGAAAGATACTTACCACTTATTTTCAATTGTTTTGGCGGAAACGAGAGATGACGACCGTTTGTTTACATCGTTCACATCACTGTACCATAGACAACTAAATGTTGCGTTCAAAAACTGAATTTTTACTGAGAATAAAAATTGCGTTCACTAAAATGACGCTTCCATTGCCGGACACAATATGTTGACTTGATTTTCTTTAATTTCTTTTCTTTCTTTAGTAATAAGAATAATTAATTGATATAAGATAAAATTGTAGGCCATTAAGTACGAAAAACTTTTCAATTTATTTTATTTTATGAATATTTCCAAAGTTAGTTTCTGAAGATGGCTACATAGGACGCGTTCTCGAAATGATTTTTTGTAGTTATTTCTTCAAATAATAATAAATGTGATATACTTTTACAGTATAAAATAACGTTACAGTTAATATGGACAGAGTTAAGTAATATTTACAATAACGATTTGTTTAAATAAACTAAATTTAGACGTTTATTTGCTGGTAAAGCTGATTCTCCACCTTGGTGATTTTGACCCATTTAATAAACATATTGTTATTTATTATAAGATAACTTTACAAATTAATTAAACTAACAAACAATCTAACACTAAAATAAAGTTACAAAAATAACTCCTAATCAACTAAAACTATTAAAAAAAAAACTAAAATATGGCGTCGAAAAATTCATCTGTAAGTAGGTATAAAACTATTTTCTATATTTTTTTTGAAAATTTTAGGCTCAGTACTTTCGTAGATATGGGGGAAAGGTATTTTTTTTTCTATTTCCTTAAATAAGTTTAAAACAATTTTTTTTTTAAATTATAAACAAAATAAATATTTGGAACACTTTGCGAAACTTTATTTTCTTAATTTTCCTTTACTTGCCCTCCAAAAGTGACCCCATATTCAAAATTCCTTTACTTAGGTTACACTTCCGTTTGGGTCACAGAAATTTATATGTGTACCAAATTTCAACTTAATCGGTCTATTAGATTCGGAGCAAATTGCCTGTGACAGACGAACAGACAGACAGACACGTGAGTGATCCTATAAGGTTTCCGTTTTTTTCTTTTAAGGTACGGAATCCTAAAAATAACAAAAACACAGCAACAGCGTATGTAACTTGCATCACAAGATTTTATAAATCAAAATAATAATTATTCTCATACGATGTAACAATGTTTATATAAATATGTCAAAATCTATCTTCACTTTTTATAAATTCCGTTAATAAGTCCTGTAGCTTCACTAATTGCTTTACCACCACTCTTAAAAACCAGCGTCCAAGCAAATTAAAAAGGAAACATTTTTAAAACCAGTCCCTATCTCATAATTCATTGTGAATTCAATGAAATTCAGGAGAGCCTTCATTTTCTTTTACGTCCTTTATTTTCCCCCTTTCAGTTCCACGATAAGTTCTTCACAAAACATCAGTTAGATAATTCCTCAAAAACGACTCAGAAGTTGCCAATGTTTGTTATTTTTTCTTTTTTAAATTTGACTTTTTAATTAGGAAAGAGCCCTTTCAGCTTCTTTAATCTTCTTATAAGATTGTGAGATTGTCCAAATTAAAATTCAGCAAAGCGCTGCTTAGTTTTATCGCGTTCTATAAACAATTCTGTTTCTCATTTAAATGAGCCTTAGCCATTTTACGAATAATAATTATAACAGGATTAAGTAATATTTGAAGTAATTTAATTTTTTTGGCTGTGGCAGGAAAATTGACTCTCTGTTAAGCGATCCCTGGTACTTTGTGAAAACGAACAGGAAAATTATAATACGTTTAATAAATTTATAATTGAAATTCTTTCATTATTATTTCCGTAGGCTTCTGATATTTTTATAAGAACTTAAATTTATTAACTTTCTACTCTAAGTATTTTTCTTTTTCGTGTTTAAATTATGTTTAGCTTCTGCCCGCGACTTCATGTACGTGGACTTCATTGCCGGGATAAATCCAGGTCATAAACTATATGTGTACCAAATGCCATACGTTTTTGCGTGATTGAGTAACAGACATCCAAACACTTTCACATTTATAATATTAGTAGGATTATACTATGGCCAACCTTTAGTTGTACGTATTCCAAAAACTATAAGGACAAGAGCCGCCATTTTTCATACCAAGTTCCATTCCAATTTCAAACTTGACAATCACAAACAAAGTATGATACTACTTCCTGCATAATGTGGTTTACGTCGCAGAGGGAGCCACTAGTATGCTGCAAGGAAGACTTGTACTACTCCTGTTTCCTCCCCAGAGTATAGATCAATAATGCAGGATGGATTTCCATGACACTGTTATGGCATGAGATACAAATAGTTTCTGTTCGATGGCAAACGGAACTTATATAGATATATCTGAACTGGAGATTTGAATTAAGTCTTGAGTTGTGTGATAAATATTATGTAACCCTGTGAATAATGATAACTCAGTAAACTCATTTAAACAAATGACATAGTGGGAAAAAGAATGGATGTCGTTATACGAATAACTTTCTGTTTCTTGAAGCCTGATCAAGTTTATCAAAAAAAACGACAGCCCAACAGATTCGGTGGTGATTCAGAAACTGGAATTATACAGGACAAGTTTTTAATTTAAGCACTGTGCAAATTTTCACAGGGTGTTCTACTCATGACTATGAAAATTCATATTCATGGGTAGAACTACCCAGTGAAAATTTGTGTTGTGAAAATTTTGCGCTGCTTTAAAACTTTTCCTGTTTACTGACCAATAGGTGTTTCCTTCAAGCATTTTTGTGTTCCTGTTTCAGGGATTAGTCTACATAGGGCACACACACATAGGGCACTTGAGCGTGATTTGGTTACTTTGTATCTGGTTGACGGAGCAATACCACATAGAGAAGTTTCAAAACGTGAGGTACTGTAGCCGTAGGTAATTGTAATGGACCAACTTTCGGTACGGTCTTCTTAAAACATCTGGTGATGCAATGTAAACCACATACTTGTTATCGCCTTTGCTGTACAGTGCGTGTCGGACTACGCGCAATGAAGGGTTCCGTAGTTGGGATGAATCCCAAGAACAAACTTAACATTGTAGTTGAAAAACATGTTCTCCCATACATTCCAACTGCAAATGTAAGTTTGTACGCACAATATTGAGAGATTTATCATGTTGTTTTAAGACCATCGACTTCTTATAGGTTTTCATGTAATCTATAGGTATTTAACTAAATTCTGTATTTTTTTCAAAATTTTAGGCTCAGTACTTTCGGAGATAAGGGGCCGATGGTCAACTTTCGTATATTTTCTTAAATAACTTTAAAAGAATTTATTTAAAAAAATTATACAAAAAAATATATTTGACACCCTCACAGTAATTTGGTGGACAATTTTCGTCTATTTTCTTAAATAAGTAATTTAAAAAAATATACAGGGTGTGGTGTAAATAATGGATAACCCTGAAATTGTCAATTGGCCAGATTATCATCTATCATTTACCCCACTTATATCGCCATATGCCCATGGATGACAAAATTATTGATATTTTTATTATTTTAAATAAAAATCGTACTTACTCTTACAAAATCAGCTGCCATTTCTACAATTGGTGATTTTTTTCGTTTTGGTTGTTTTTATGTCACTCCTGAATATTTGTATTGTCAGATCAGTATCAAGATTTTTTATTACATTCTAAGATAACATTGCAAAAAATACTTATTCTTAAATTTTAACATTTTTTCTACGGAATTACGCAATTTTGGGCCCCTGTATCGAAAAAAAATGTACTACACTGCGGTGGCCCATTATTTTAGATAATTACCTATTTAATGCATATTCTAAAATGGTATAATAATAACCAGTATCTTGATAAAGTACAAAGTTATTGCTGTTCGAATCTTAAAGGAGAATTTTCATACAAATTTGATTTTAAAATGAAATTACTTTAACACTGTTGTAACTAATTTTAGACTCAGAATGAGAATTTCCTTAAAATTTGATCACTATGGGTTTGTTGACACAATAAAAGACATTAGTATGAAACGGGAAAGCAGTAATAGACTTCACACTTGACGAATAATCACAATTATTTATTGATATTTTTATACAGTTGAACAGAGTTTCGACTTATCTCATGTACGGCAGCAAAATGTTCCCGCCAAATGAGCGGTCCGACTACTTATACACTTCGGCGGCCGGATGTGACGTCACTAATGGTCACTTGCTGGCTTGGCTGACAATTTCTGCTCCAAATGTCGTAAAGTGGCATTGGCTTGGCGTTGGCTCGGCATTGGCTTGGCGTTGGCTTGGCGTTTGCTTGGCGTTGGCTTGGCGTTGGCTTGGCGTTGACTTGGCGTTGACTTGGCGTTGGCTTGGCGTTGGCTTGGAGTTGGCTGAACACATGACGAGGCGTTACAATCGGCCATCCTGCAACAATTGCTCCCGCAATGGAGCACACGATTTTGTTTTAGCTTTTTATTAGATCGATTAAGTCTTCCGTCTCCAGCTGGTCATCAGAGCTGCTGGCACTGTCAGATACAGGAGCTATGCTACGATAAGGTCGCAGAGAATCTGCTGAAACAAGCCCCGTAAAGTTTTTGTAGCCCCTTAAACCCTTAATGCTCCTGATCCTGTATCTGTCATACTACTTTAGTTATTATATAGGGGCCTGAAAACAAGTCATCTAGCTTTGTGTTGACCTTAGCAGTACTGCTAGTAGGTGCCTGCGTCCATAAAATCAAATCTCTTTTCTTATAAACATGGCAAATTTTACGACGATTATCAAAATTATGTTTCATCCTAGCGCTAGTTTTATTGATACGTGCACTGGCCTTGCTACGCTTGACCTGGGTCGATTCAGGTACTTGATCTGGGACGGTTACATCACACACTGGCCTACCACTACGTGCAAACATTAAATCATAAGGCTTAAGCCCGGTAGTTTCATTTAAAGTATTATTTATTCCCCAGATCACATCGGGTAGACGGTTAGACCAGCTATTAGCGGCTTCACTAGGGTCAGTCGCGCGTAGGGCATTTAGTATGGTGCGATTGGTGCGCTCAACTTGCCCGTTGGCACGCGGGCACGCAATTGCATTCAACGTATGTTTAAATTGTTTGTTTGCCGCGAATTTCTTAAAATATCTACTAGTAAATGCCTTGCAATGGTCAGTTACTACTGTATCCAGATAGCCAAATAACGAAAACATTATTTTGAGTATTCTAATTCTCATTCTCATTCAAAATCTACTGAATTAACTGATCGACTGCACTCTGCAATAACAACGTTTGAAAATGCATCAGTTATAATTAACATGTATTCCTAACCTTTCTTATGTATCATTCTAAACGGTTCATTTGGCTTAGAAACCGGATGTAACTTGCCTTCCTTTCTGCCATGATCTCCCTTTCCATAAGCGCAACTTAAAGAAGAGGTTACATATTTACGAACGAACCGTGTCATTTTTGAGAACCAAAAATCACTTAATCAAATTGGTGCATCGTTTTAATCCTACGTGCCCTATTTCGTCATAGTGCAGTTGAAGAATTTTCCACCTAGCTGCCTCAGGCACTACAAGTCGATTACCACTGAGCGTCTTCCTATATAACCTGTCATCTATCAACACGTAATTGTTTATTATATCGCGTTCAGTCGACCCGGCTTTTAATTGGTCACTAATATTTTTTTATTTATCATCTTGATATAGAACCGTATAAAACCAATCAGTGACTTCTAAACGATTAATATTTACAGCATCTCTTGGGTTCCTACTTAACACATCGACAAGTTTCATTCGTTCATGAACCAGGCCTGTATTCTACACTGATATCGTATTCCTGAATTAACAGCCACCATCTTGCGATACGAGGTATAATATCGCGTTTAGTGAGAGTGGCTCGAACGGCGGTACAGTCGGTGACTACCTTTACGTTTTAACCTACTATAATTCCACGACTCCTAATGTTTCTAGCTCGTAGCTATGATACATAGTTTTCTCCCTAGCCGTCACTCGGCTAAAATACATAACAGGGCGCAAAGTACCGTCAGACTGTTTTTGTAATTAAATTCCTGCTATTCCTAATTTGCATGCATCGCTGTGAACTTTTATGTCTAACGTAGGGTCATACAAAGCTAACACTGGCTTAGAGCATAAACATTTTTTTTAAGCGTTAAAACTATCGACTTGTTTATCACTCCATACCAACGGTATTGTTTTCTTAGTCAATTCTGTTAAAGGGCGAGCTATAACCGCGAATTTATATATACATTTTTGAAAGTAACTACAAAGGCCTATAAATTGACGTACATCATGTACATTCCTCGGTACAGGAAAATGCGAAACTGCAATCAATTTTGGTTCTGCTGGTTGCACACCTTCATGAGAAATTTCATGCCCTAAATAAGTCACTTTCTCTTGTAAAAAAGAATACTTTCCCATGTTTAATTTTAGATTTTCAGATTCAAACTTTTGCAACACCGATTCTAACATTTTTATACCAGAACTAAAATCAACCGAGGGTAGTAATAGATCATCTATGAATGCCAGAATTTCGCTAGTTGAACTGTTTGTTTGCGACGTTTGGGAACGAATGGAATCGACAATTATACTAATCATTCGCATGAAAACTGAGGGAGCATTTGCTAAACCAAACGGAATGCGCGAATACTCATAATGGCCCTGGCCCTGAGGTGTTATAAATGCAGTTTTGTGAGTGTCTTCGTGTGCAATTTGTAGTTGATGATAACTTTAGCCATATCGAGGCTCGTAAAATATTTCTTACCGACTAACTTTGAAACCTGATCGTCGATGTTCGGCAACGGAAATCTGTCTTTTATAGTGACCGAGTTAAGGGCACGATAATCCACACATAACCGACTATCACCGTTCTTTTTCTTTACCAAGATAACTAGAGAGGCATAATCGGATTTGGATTCTTTAATAATACCGGCATCAAGTAACTTACGAACTTTAGAATTAACTATTTGTTGTTCAGTGTGCAATAACCTATAAAATTGACGATACATTGGCTACTGGGTAAGTTTTATTTTTATATGTAGCAAATTGGTGCAACCGAGATCTTTTGTGCCAATGGCAAAGGTGTATTTGTATTGTAATAATAAATGTATTATACTATCACGCTCGTTTTCATTTAAACTCCCCATACTGATTTCGGATATAGGTACCCCGCCTGTACTATCACTCATTTTATTAATTGTTAAGACCGAGGCAGACGGGACTGTAAGGCCACATGGATTAGAGGAACTAGTGACTGAATAATTTGCCTTATTTGGCAAAATAGTGGGCAAGTAAGACAATAATGGATAGAACTCACCCGGCTTGTTTGGGTCACCGATTCGCTGCAGCTATCTGCTCGTGCGAGGATCTGGCCGGCTTTCCACTCGATGTCCTTGGTGCCGGTGTTGATAACCTTCATGAGGCCCTCACCACCTCGGAGTAACGTGGCTTCACGACCTTCTTGTAAATTTCATTGTAATTTTGCACTAGCTTAACTTCCTTGACGTTGCTGTTCGATTCGGCAGACATCTTGGCATGTGTAGTTGAAGAGCCAGGGCAGCGCGTGGTAATATGACCTTGCACACCACACTTGAAACAAATGCGTTGATCAGGTAATGAGCAATTCCGTAGGATGTGACCAGTCTTCTTACAACGCGGGCAGGGGTCGGTCTCAGGGCTCACTTTCTTATCCTGATTCGGCAGCTGTCTAGCGTCCTTTTTCGGCGTGTCACGTGCTTCGAATGTTGGTTAGCGATAATCGTCGAGGGCACAGAGGAAGGCTTCGTACAGTTCATCTGGACGCTGACATTGGAAAGCCCGTGCGTTTGGTTGTAATGAAGGAGGTAATCCTATTATACACGAAACACTAGCAGTGTCACACATGTTACGAAAGCACATGGCGATTTTATCCTGGTAATATTTAGTCATTGTTTCGTTCGGGAGCTTCTTCCGGTTCATTATTTCGTCTAACAAAGCACTGAAGTCACGATGTTTGGGAAATGCTCTTGCTAGCATGCATTTCCATTCGTCCCAGGAAAAGTTATATTCATCGAGGCTGTTGTACCATTTACGTGCTTGACCACGGAGTTTATCTGGAAGGTGAAATGATTTTACTTTGTCGTGGTCAATTTTCTTCAACCATACCAACACTGTGCAATCTTCTCCCTCCTAGCGGGTAGCCGCGCGAATTCTTCATCTCCACTAATATGATCTCGTTCTTCTTCACTCCAACCAGGCGGACGGATTCCACGTCCGACAGATGCAGTAGGGCGATTACGCTTCATATCCCACTTCTGAATGAAACGGGAAAGCAGTAATAGACTTCACACTTGACGAATAATCACAATTATTTATTGATATTTTTATACAGTTGAACAGAGTTTCGACTTATCTCATGTACGGCAGCAAAATGTTCCCGCCAAATGAGCGGTCCGACTACTTATACACTTCGGCGGCCGGATGTGACGTCACTAATGGTCACTTGCTGGCTTGGCTGACAATTTCTGCTCCAAATGTCGTAAAGTGGCATTGGCTTGGCGTTGGCTCGGCATTGGCTTGGCGTTGGCTTGGCGTTTGCTTGGCGTTGGCTTGGCGTTGGCTTGGCGTTGACTTGGCGTTGACTTGGCGTTGGCTTGGCGTTGGCTTGGAGTTGGCTGAACACATGACGAGGCGTTACAAGTAATTAAACAAATTTATTGAAAAAAAAATTATAGAAAATGTTCGAAGTGAGCTCCTTCAGCTACTATGCACGCTCTACACCTTCTTATGAAGAACCGTTTCAATCGGCGCGCAACAGATAGGAACAGATGGTATGCGTCCTCTTGGCATGGTTATGGGTAACTGTTGGGAAAAAAATATTTCTATTATGTTGTTGAATACAATTTCCGCCATCAGTAGGTTGAAAGTGTAATGGAGGTGTAGCCTTACTTAATAGCTACCTAGTTTAAATGGATCTTAAAGTCGTTAAGTACTGCAATTTCACAAAGTATAAACTGCATTTACGTCCAGTATTAAAATATTAGGTAAGTACTTATAAAATTATGAGTATTTATCAAAACAAAGAACAATGCTCAAAACGTCCCCACCCTTGTAGCATTTTAAAACCTATGTTAATCAAAGGGCCGGAGCCATACTATCATTTTATTGTATGACAGAGAAAATGAAATGTCTGTCTGAAAAAAGTTATATCGATACGAAGAAACCGGAATCATTCACAATTGTGTTGTCGTTTGATGTGCTTTGTTATTAAAAATATGGCAAAAAATAACAAATAGTGAAATATTCTACCTTCGTTAGGAGCTTTCAAACAACTCTTTGGAATCAAAATACTAACTCCCGCACGGGATACAACTACGGAGAGCTAGCTAGAAAAAAGTTCAATGAAGAATTTTGTTGCTGTTTTGTTTCGTTACCACTGACGTTTCTTTAGTTTTCAAATAAAAATACCTTCACGATTACAAAAAAAAAAAAAAAAACTTTTTACTTTTATTGCAACACACAGGGGTATAAAGGGCACACTTACTAACTCGGTATCCCAAGACAACCTAACCTGCCCGTGGTGCATCCTGCTCATTAGAAATGAGGCTCTGACAATCGACAAATGGCGGTACAACCATTCTAAATAAAATGCGGCTAACCGCTATTTGCACATGGGATGAAATTCATCCCATTTTTTTTATTTAAGTAGTGGTTCGTGGGAGTAAAGTCATCCCACGCAAATCTGCTTTTGGTTTGAACCTTGTTCCACCACTATTAAAGGGTCCTTTCTAATTCCATACATTTAGTTTGATGCACTATATATTCCAGAGGAATTTGAGGTACGCCAACCCTCTATGCGACTAGTCAATCGTCTATGGAAAGATTATTTTTAGTCTGTAGTTGCAAATCTTTTTGTAAACAAAAAGTTGTTGTTCAAATTGGAATGCTTGTAATTAATGAAAATTGTATTAAGGTAAGTGGTTTTATTTATGTTTCGTGCTAAGAATAAACACACCATGCATTTTAAACCATAAAACATATAGGTCATTGCTTGTTTTTTTTTTTACTACAGTCATTTCTTTGAAAGTGTAACTAAAAATTGTTTTGTTATTTTTTACAACCAATTCTGAAAATGAAAACAAGTCATACTTTCAAACGAAACGTACATTACTATAAAGCCCTACTCACTAGCATTCTACTCGTAAGAAACATTAAACAGTCACAAAATTCCAAGAAGCTACGATGCAAATCGGTTTTGTTTACAAGATTACCGTGGGTGGGGCGCTCAACGGTTTTCCCCGCGTGCAGGTGAGCACATCGGATATATTATGGCGCAGGCTAGTGACAGGCAGCACCGTCACTAGTGCAAGAAGTTTGGGATCTGCGATTGCCAACCCGCATGGCCCGCCCAGCGTGGCGATTATGTGCAAACCCTTCAAATGGCAAGCCCAATTCGCGGCCCCCAGTTATCGGCCGCCTTGTTGATTTTGGCGGCGATTACGGTAACAGCAAGGTAGGGGGTGCAAAGAATCCCCAGGTTACGAATAGCCGCCAAACCCAACTGATCTTGGCGACGTATAACGGACGCACGTTACGGCTCGACGAACACCTAGTGCAGCTAAAATAAGAGCTCGGAAAAATAAGGTGGCAGAAAAATTGTTTGAAGTCTAAGGAGAGGAGGAGGACACAATAACCCTTGAATCGGGCCACCTTATGTATTTTCGAGAGGGAGACCAGCTATGCCAAGCTGGAGTCGGGTTCCTGGCAAACAAATCCCTTTATGACGACGTTGTAGAAATCTCCAGTGTCTCGAACAGGGTAGTGTACATCGTAGTGAAGTTAGCCGAGAGATATAGCCTCAAGGTTGTTCAGGTTTACGCACTGACCTCGGCATACTCGAATTACGAAGTCGAGGAAATGTTTGAGGACATCTCCAAGGCCTTGCATTGTACTACTAAGGCTCACTACAACGTTTTCATAGGGTATTTTAACGCTAAAGTGGAAGTACAGAATTGAAACAATCGGTATAATCGGTAGTAGGATCCTACGGGTTTGGCAGAAATCATAGGGGGCGAATGCTTGTCAACTTCCTTGAGGAGGGGCTTTTCTTGATGAACTCCTTTAAGAAACCGCCCTAAAGGAAGTGGACGTGGTGAAGCCCCGATACTAAGATGAAAAATGAGATTGACTTCAACATAAAGGATAAAAAGCATATATTCAGGGATATCTCGTGGTCAACAACCAGCACAGACTCGTCCCTTGTCGCTCGGAAATCCTCAAAGATGCACGCGATTTTGTAAAATGCGGCGTACGGGCAAGAAGTCCAAACATTCGGAAGAGACTGGAGCTTAGAACGGAACGACGTAAAACCCACCTATCACTTTGCCGGAACAATGGGCACTCAACAAAAATATTAGAACACTGGTACGACGCGGCCTCCGACGCTGCAATACGCACTCTATAAATAAAGTGATTGAGCAAAATCGGGGGTTGAAAGTATTAGTCCAATCACTTGGAAGGAGCCACCTGACGAAGTTGACCAAATCCAGTAGGGATATCATCGTTCCGAGGCCGGAAATCCTTTCGGAAGTAGAAAACTTCTACGGCCAATTATATGCATCCGAAGGCATTTGGACCTGATCCCGAGTGAGGATTCCAGGGCCACCTTAACCCGCCATTTCACAGAAGACCTGCCAGAAGTCAGCTAAGACAAAATCTAGGCGGCTTTTAAACAGCTTAAAAATAAAAAAGGATGGAGATACGACCGAGCTCCTGAAAGCGGAAGAAGTCGTGTACTGAAAGAGCTTCGGGAGCTCTTCAACTCTGTCCTGTTCTCTGGGAGAACTCCAAAAACGTGGCGAAGGAGTGTGGTCGTGCTCTTCTTTAAAATGGGTGATAAGACCTTTTTAAAGAATTACAGACCCGTTTCGCTCCTAAGCCACGTGTATGTTGTTTTCAAGAGTCATTGACTTTATTGCAACACACAGGGGTGTAAGGGGCAGCCCCCTTACACCCCCCCTGTGTGTTGCAAAAAAAGTAAAAGGTTTTTTTTGTAATTAAGAAGGTACTTTTATTCGAACTAAAAAAAACGTCAATGGTTATTTCACATAAGCGATATTCAACAGTTCTTCATAGAACTTTTCTCTAGCTGCCCCGGGAGTTGTATCCGGTGCTGGAGTCATCACCATTTTGATTCCAAAGAGTTGTTTGAAAGCTTCGAACGAAGGTATTTAATCATCCCACGGTAATATGTTTTTCTGTTTATTTTTTGCCATACTTTAAATAACAAAGAACATTAAACGGTAACATAATTGTTACTGATTCCGGTTTCTTCGTATCGATATAACTTTTTTCGGACAGACATTTCTGTTTCGCTGTCATACAACAAAATAATAAGATGGATATGGCCCTTCGATTAACATAGGTTTTAAAGTGCTACAAGGGTGGGGACGGTGTTCATACATTTTTGAGCATTGTTCTTTACATTAAAAGCTTGATATCTTGACCGAAGACTTTGTCTTTACCGAAGATTTGTTTGCAAATTAAAAATTATTTTTATTCTTTACTTATAACTGTTTGCTTTATCACCTACAACTTCTGCTGCACTACCAATACACATTTTTTTTAGTAACTACATATATTAAAACTATTGTGCAAATGTAAACAGTAAAATAGCTCGTAAGGTATGATTACTGTGCAACAGCAGAAGGAACTAAAACATCGCTCAGAATTACCACTAACAAAGTACATAAAATGAGGGTAAAAATAAATAATTGTCACCCTACCCACATACGCAATTAAAAAATTGTTGATTTCGGTATCTATTAAGAAAAATTTAAGAAAGTTTATTAAAACCTATGACACTACACATTTACTAATCTTTGCTGCGATCTAAAATAAATTGTGGTCACCCTATTTCCTAATTTAGAGAATAAAACTCGATTTTCTTATACAATAAAGGGTCTTTTAATTTGTTTTTGGTATAGAATTTGTTGCACAATTTTTTTCTCAAAAAGAGAAAATTAAATAAATGGAGGACTGAGAGTCCGAATTTTATCAAGGTCATAACTTTTAAGCAACAAGAAGTGGTGACCTGTTCGTGGTTTCACAAATTCTCACAATTTATTTAGTTGCATATAGGATTTCAAACTGTAGCGTAAGTTAATGGTTTCATTTTATTTGCGTAATAAACTTTTACGTGTATGAGGATTGAAGACCCATTTTGAACGAAGATATACAAAGTAGGACAGTGTTTTGCGATAATATCTCGTTTTCAAAAGTTTTGTTTGGCATTAGCTTAGATTTTTGCATAAAGACTTTTTCTGTAGTGTCCATAGTTAGGTACAGGTGGGCCCTCAATTCTCTATGTGAGAACTGAGGGCCGGACTTTACAGTCCATAATTCGCTTATTTGACTTTCACAAAATCTGATTCCAACTTTCACAATTATTTGGGAATATTCACTAAATCCTAAGCACATTTTGAAAGAGTTTTAACAAAGTGGCCATCACACCACACGCAAAAGTCTGAACAGAGTTATTGTCATAACACCAATTTATCTCGCCTCCTTGACGTCCGTATGTCACTGCAAGGATCCAGCAGAATATCAGCGTCAGGTATATTTGCCTGACACATGCTGAGCTGGTCTCCCATTTGGTGCAACCTTGAGACGCACACCGCAGTGTGTATAGTTGTTATTAACTTGGTTTAAGAACACATATGTCATAGTGTCACTTTTATTTCTCTATGTATGATTTCCTTTTTTTATATTAGCACCTTAATTTTATAATATATTCTTGTTTCATTTGTGATTTTCTAATTGTACTTTTGTGTGTTGTGTTATGTCTTTTTTGTGCACTAAATAAATGTTTTATCTATCTATCTATCTATTACTTTTACTGAATTCATTTTGATATTTATTTTGTTTGAAAAATTAACTTTTTTAATTTACGGTTTTTAAATTAATATTTAATTTTGCTACTTATACTTCTGTGGAGTAGTATTACTTGTAGTTTTATTTATTGTATACGTATACAGAGTTATTGGTAAAACACCAACAACCTCTTAAGGGGTCATTGTACTCATCATTATGAACAACTTTTACTATAGGACCAAACCTAAAATCGCGAAAAAAAAAAACAGCTGTTCAGTACATTTCGACCGTCCCTATTAACAATGTCGGATATACATTTTTACCAATATTCACTTTTTTACATAAAACGAATTACAATTTAAAAAAAATTCTTCACTGTCAAAACTGAGGGCAGTTCAAAGTTTGCCCTAACGATAAAAAATAATCTTTATGATATTAACAATGTCAGTTCTGCGAAAAAGACCACTGTTCAGTAGGGACTAAACAGTAGTCTCCCTGCAGAACCTACATTGTTAATAGGGACCGTCGATTTATGTTCGCATAATTCGTCAAAATGTACTGAACAGCTGATTTTTTTTTCGCGATTTCAGGTTTGGTCCCATAGTAAAAGTTGTTCATAATGATGAGTACAATGACCCCTTAAGAGGTTGTTGGTGTTTTACCAATAACCCTGTATATGTCGGTTCCATACCTTATAATAAACAGCATGTATCTAAAAGGTGTGGTCACGTCATGTGGTCATATTTAAGGGTGTGGTACAGACCATCAAACTGAACAACTAGGGACCAACATCATAATCGCGAAAAACTTATCAACTGTCCCAAACAAAACTTCAGTACCTACTCGACTCAAATGATGGACGGCTGATTATTTATTCGTGATTACGATGTTGTTCCCATGGCGAAAATTGTTCAGTTTGATGGTCTGCGTACCACACCTCTCTGATACATGCTGTGTTCGTGTAATAAGGTCTGTAAAATAATTTAAATTTTATATTTACGTGTATTTTACATGCGGTCGGCAACGAAAACCTTTTGTACAAGTGCCTGTGCGGGTCACTCCTTAGGTACTTGTATGGTCCAAGGCATAAGCGCGAGCTGGTTAGTCGGCTGGTTTTGTTACTGCAATTAAATGTACATCAAATTGGAGTTAGCTTTTGTAAGCGGTTTTTACAGTATGGTGAACTTTTGTTAGTCAGCAGAGATATATATAGAAAAAAATAAAAACTATTGCAGACCACAATATGAGTCATTAGGAAAAAACATAATTTAAAAATAATAAGTAAAATGGCACAATGAACTAAACTCATGCATTTCTTCCCTTGCACAGTCATCTTCATCATCTGATTTGCCTTTTCCTAGCCTTTTCTCAACTATGTTGGGGTCGGTTTCCAGTCTAACTGGATGCAGCTGAATATTATATAGAGCGACTGCCTATCTGACCTCCAGAACCCAGTTACTGGATAATACGATAGTACTTCCCTTGCACAGTATTACTATACTGTGCAAGGGAAGTACTATCTACCATTGGAAATACCCTACTGGTAATTTCCAACCACCGTTTGTAGGTCTTGGATTGATATTTCGTTTGTTGGTTTGATATTTCAATGGTCCTTTGTTTTTATACCATGTCCGAACTCGAAAATCCGATACTGTTATTCCGCGCGGGCTGGCAACGTCGCATTTCTACAGCCATGGAGTGTATTAAGAAACATATTAATTAGATTTAAATGTATTAAAATAATCACGAAAATCCTGTAGAAATGAAACGTTGCCAGCCCGCGCGGAATAAACACTCTTAAGACCTGCTCCACGGTTTCTAATTCGTGATGAGATTTGTTTGATAGTTTTTCACGATAACTCTCGCAAGTATTCGTTAATGCACTTTGTTATACATATATTCTACAAACTAAACTGATGCATACATGAAAAGTAACTGGTGTCCACAGGTGTTTGTACATAGAAGAAAGACATATTCAATAGTTAGCCGTAATTGATGTCATGTTTTTCAAGTCATAATAATGCCTATTTTGAAAATAAACATAAGTATATTACAGAAATTACACACTGAAATCATTAGTTTTTAAGTAATTTAAACGACCCGCGGCTTGGCTTGGGTACTAGACTATCGTAACGCGCACGGCGCGGGCGCACCCCAGTAAAGCTCTCAGCCTAACCGGCGTGATTTTTCCGACATCTTTAACAATCATCGCCATATTTCAGCCAATTTACAAACACACTTAAAGCTTCCTCATGAATCACTTCGTCCATTGGTGAAAACCATATCAAAATCCGTTTGGGAGTTATTGAGTTTATCGCGTTCAGACTAGCCATGAAAATTGCCGGCAATATTGCCAAAATTGCCAAAACTGCCGGGATTGTTTCCAAACTCTCCGGCAACATTGGGCAAGAAACGTATAAATAGAAAACAGTTTTTACTAATATAATTGCTTAGAGGAGAGGAGCTCGTGGCTAAGAAATAACAGCCGCACGGGTCGATCCAATAGGTTAAGCTACGCCGGGATTGATCTGTGGATGGGTGACCATCTTTTCATACCGAGACTCCTCCGTGCCTCGGAAAGCATGTTAAGCCGTTGGTCCCGGCTGTCATTCGTGGATCTTTGACAGTCGTTACGGGTCGTCAGAAGCCCGAAAGTCTGACAACCAGTCTTACATAACAGAGAGTCTAACATAGAAAATGGCATTTGAAAAACCCTATGTAATCGGGCAACTTTGGCTCCGACAATATTGCCCAATATTGCCAGGAATATTGAAAACTTTCCTGGTAAGTTTCGGAAACATTTGGCAATTTTCATCCCTAGTTCAGACAGACAGACTAACAGATAGACGCGTCGGTGAGCTTTGTTTTATAATATGTAGTGATAGCGATAATGTTGCTATCAATTATAAAAATTTTAGTAATCGCTCCGCTACATCATATCACTCATACCACAGCCATATCTCCCGGCTAGTAACAACAAGCGCCTGGATATGACAGTTTTTATTGTGCCCCAAGACCAGCGAGGGCGGGGTTAAATATAGGTATGTGTGTGACTATGACAAAAAGATAATCATGAGTGCTTGAGATACTGGCTTTGTATGGAAGACGGTTTCTTTAGTGCACGAGAGAAGGATTTGAGTGAAATCCGCGGGGAGTTGAGGAATATAGTAAATCATATTTTTTTTATTTGTATTTTTAGGTTAGCTCAATTTAAATCTGTTCTGTTCTATAATTTATGACAATAAATAGGTTCTACAGATTAATTGTAATACAATAATATTTTGATGTGACTTCCCCATACTGGAAGTCAGTTTAAGTCAAAGTCATTCGCAGTGGGTCATATTCATATGGAATGGGATTCTTTCCACTGAATCATTTTCCGCCATTGTTGTACCTAAACATCGTTGATTGCCTGAGCGTTAACTCGACTCTGGTAGTACAATTTTAATTAAGTTTTCATAGAAATGCGGCAGGGACACGTCGCTCCCGCCAGGGTTGCGGGTTGTTCGAAAGAGTTACCGTGGCCCTGGCACAGGCAACTGAAGGAACACGGGTGGGTTTTAGTCAGTAGAAGTCTGACACGCCCTCCCGCTCCACCCTGAGCGGGAAAGTTATTTGATGATTTCCCATCCATCCAAAAAAAAAAAGGGACACGTCGCTCCTTTCTGCTGGAGCCTTTACACATTCCTTAGGGTCGGTTTTTTGATCCGTAGTTAACTCAACCAATGGTTAAGGCTTAAAGTAATGTGTAAAGGCTAATGTGTGTTTGCCAAAATGCCATTGCAAATTTTTATAATATGAATGAGGTAACATGAATACATTCATGGTAACTCATGAATGTTTCACATTTAGCCAAAAATCAACCATTAGTTGCTATATTTAACCATTGGTTGAGTTAACTACGGATCAGAAAACCGGCCCTTAGGGCTACTTGATGTTACCCTTTAAGTATGTAACACGATTCACAAAAGTAAAGTTGCATTAAAGTGCACTATAAAATCAGCTGATAATATCTCTATCAAAGTCCGCTGTTACTGAGGCCCCACCCTAAACTAATTTAGCAAAGAAACTATGGGAACATGTCACCGCCAAATGACAGTGTTTTTATAGGTACTTGTTGCAGTCGTCTGCACCCTAATTAAATGATAAATGATTTTATGATTAAATGATATTTCTGTAAGTAGTTTTGTACAAACACTTTTACAAGTCAATCATGTTTTTTTTTAAACTAGATGAGGTAGGCGTTTCCTATCTGACTACTCTGAGAAGAAAGGCCGAAACAAACTCAGAGGACACAGTCTCTTATAAAGTCCTGACATAATCATGGTCACATCATGTGAAGACCATGTAGATTGGTGTCTGAAATGGTCTTTTGAGGAAAGAACCACACAGATTGAGAGGACCTGTCCAGTGCACGTATTTGTCAGTAATCGCGCAGCTCAACTCAGAACTTAAGGAGCTCAACGATACGACGAACAATACCAAAGATAGGATATTTGGGTAGGCCGCATAAATTACTCAAACTGCCAGACCATGATTAAAAATAACTGAGAGAAAAAATAAAACAAACAAAAAAAGCAATGACCTACATAGTCTTCACATTCACAATAATTAAAATAATATAATACTTTACAAAGTAAACATTCATGTCAACATTCAGTATGCAAAAATAAAAAGAGAAATAAGAAAATTTGGAGCAGTTCAAACCCAAGCCTCAATATAATCTTTAACGGTATAAAAAGTTTTCGGACACAACTTGCGTATAATGAACGATTTGAATTTATTAAGGCTTAGATCTTGAAAGCGTATACATTGACACCTGAATGAGCCACCTATTTTCTTGAGCCTTATATTGCGTAACACACTATCAATGGGAATCGGTTTCATTTTGACAGTTCAACAAAATTCACTTGCGTTCTTTATGTTGTCGAGCAGACAACATAAGAAGCAATGGATTAGCAATTTGCTTCATAATGATTCAGATTCCGATTTATAGTGTTATACGCAACTAGGGTACTGGTGTGTCGATGAAAGGATACAGTCGATTATATTAGGTTGGGGAAAAAGTCTTTTCGCATTATAGTATGTATGAACTTGTAATAAAATCTCTTTGGCTATACTATTTGTATCTGGCTGGTTTTGGTATCATTGAAAGTTTAAATTTTAAAGAACATAATTCCAAATTCAAATTAGGAAAATGTGTGATTTTCATTAGTTTTTCGTACCGTCAAGATGAGTGAATCTAATGAAGAAATTCGATACATTTTAAAATTTTAATACAAAAAAGGTAAAAATGCAACGCAAGCCGCGAAAAAAATTTGCAATGTTTATGGACCTAGTGTAGTGTCTGTGAGAGTAGCACAAATTTGGTTTAAGCGTTTTCAATCCGGAAATTTTGATGTCAAAGATGCACGTCGCTCTGGTCGCCCTATTACGGATAAAATGGATGCCATTTTTGAAAAAGTGTAGCAAGATCGGCATAGAAGCTGATAACTGGTGATGAAAAGTGGATCACGTATGACAAGAACGTGCGAAAAAGGTCGTGGTCAAAGGCCGGTCAGGCTTCACAGACTGTGGCGAAACCCGGGTTAACTCGCAACAAGGTGATGCTGTGTGTGTGTGGTGGGATTGGAAGGGCATTATTCATTATGAGCTGTTACCATCAGGCAGGACCATCGATTCTGAACTCTACTGCGAACAACTGATGAGATTAAAGCAAGAAGTTGAGAGAAAGCGGCCGGAATTAATCAACAGAAGGGGTGTGGTTTTTCATCATGATAACGCTAGACCTCACAATCTTTAGCCACTCAGTAAAAATTAAGAGAGTTTGGCTGGGAGGTGTTAATGCATCCGCCGTATAGTCCTGACCTTGCACCTTCCGATTTCCCCCTGTTTCGGTCTCTTCAGAATTCTTTAGGCAGTGTCAGGTTAACATCACGAGAGGACTGTCAAAACCACTTGTCGCGGTATTTTGACCAGAAGTCCCAAAATTTCTATAGCAATGGGATCATGTCCCTACCTACAAGATGGCAAAATGTTATCGAACAAAATGGTACCTACATACTTTAGTTAAATGTAAATAAACTATATTAAAAAATGTTTTGAATTTTCTTAAAAAATGCGAAGAAACTTTTTCCCCAACCTATTATTTAAACAATAAACATAATATGTAGCATATTCTTGCACATTCAAAAGAACAATCACATTATTTTTGAAATGTATTTTGTCAATTATTCCCCTTTTTGAAATAAGCATTGCTCCATCACTATATTTTTTTTTCTTTAAGAGTTCTGTACCTCAAAAGGAAAAAAAAAACGGAACCCTTATAGGATCACTCGTGTGTCTGTGTGTCTGTCCATCTGTCACAGTCAATTTGCTCCGAATCTAATGGATCAATTAAGTTGAAATTTGGTACACGGATGAATTTCTGTGACCCAAATACGGATGTGTAACGTAAATAAATAAATTTTGAATATGGGGGTCAATTTTGGGGGGCAAATAAGAAAATAAAATAAAAAGTTTTGCAAACTTTACCTTGTGACATATTAAATGAAAGGGCTTGATAAGATGTTTTCAAATATATTCTCTTTTATAATTTTAAAATAAATAGATTTTTAAAGTTTAATAACTTTAAAAATCTATTTATTTTAAAAGTAAATTGACTGTTTCCCCCTTTATCTCCGCAACTGCTGAGCCTAAAATTATGAAAAAAAAAATACAGAGAATAGTTCTATACCTAAAGATTACAGGAAAATTTATAAGAAGTCTATGGTCTTAAAATAACATGGTAAGTCACTTAATATTGTGCGTAAAACTTACATTTTCGCAGCTGGAATGTTTTTTATCTACAAGATTCCTCTCATTTAACTTTTACCATGAGAACGCTAGGTACCTAATTTTTAAGAGGGCACGCTCCTGCCATGTTAGAGATAGCTGCGCTACATTCATGTTAATCTGAGTTTAAGAAGATCTGAGGGCACGCTCCTGCCATGTTAGAGATACCTGCGCTATATTCATGTTAATCTGAGTTTAAGAAGATCTGACGGCACGCTCCTGCCATGTTAGAGATAGCTGCGCTACATTCATGTTAATCTGAGTTTAAGAAGATCTGACGGCACGCTCCTGCCATGTTAGAGATAGCTGCGCTACATTCATGTTAATCTGAGTTTAAGAAGATCTGACGGCACGCTCCTGCCATGTTAGAGATAGCTGCGGTACATTAATGCAGGTCATGGCCTACCCGTGCGCTAATTTCATCCACATTCATTCAGCCGTTTTAGCGAAAGCGTAATAAACAAACAAACTCACTTTCGCTTTTATAATATTAGTAAAGATAGTTAAGAGGATGAAAAACCGGTCCTACAACACTCTACGTAGACTCACAAAATGTATTAGGTAAATTACAAAAAATACTCTTAACACACTACTAAAGTTTCAATAATAATATAATTAAATCATAATTCGAAAGACACGTGGCGCCATCTATTATCATAATAAAGTTATTGTTGTTTTCCTCGGGAACAGTATTATTTACATGGCCTTAAAAAGCGTTAAAATAACGCTTTTTAAGGCCTTCTGCCAGTCGTTTTACACGTGCAGCCTGTGGACCAAGTATACCCAGCGGACATACAGCGACCTGCGCGTACAGTACAATAACGCATTCAGGGTGCTGTTGGGGTTGCCGTGGCGATGTAGCGCGTCAGGGATTTTCGCGGAAGCGGGCGTCGACGGTTTTGCCGCGATCATGCGGAAGCGATGCGCTTCCATGATGGCGCGCTTGCGCTCCTCCTCCAATGGCATCCTGAATGTGTTTTCAGACCGGTGGGACTCTCACCTGTTACGAAGGTGGATAGGTGTTCAGACACACCTACCATAATGGACTGGTGAACCATTGAACGCACAGTTCAATGGTTCATTAGTTGTTTATTATTAATAATTTAATTTAATACTAACATTAGGCTAAGTATACTATTTACTACTAACATTATATGGATTTTTAGTCTGAAATAAAATATTTGAATTGAATTAAATTGAATTATTTCGGGATGAAAGGTGCCCTATGTCCGATACTGTAGACCTGACAAGTATATGCAAAATTTCAGGATGATCATTTCAGTGATTTAGGCGTGAAAAAGTAACAAACAAACAAACTTACTTTCGCATTTATAATATTAGTTAGGATACACAGTAACAACCGAATGTCCCGCCACATTGACCATATTCATTACCTAATAAATATTGTCACGAAGAAAAAAAATTTTTTTTTTTATTGCAAATAATATTTATTACTTTTACAGTGTGTTAGTTTAATACATAAATATAAAACAATTTTAAATATAAAAAGCTTATTCGAAGTGGTCTCCATTGGCTGCAATATAGTCCTTTAAACGTTGAGGCCAGTTATCAATAAAAGCACGCACTCTTTCCATGGGAAAATTCTTCACTGCCAATCGTATGGATTGTTTTAGGGACTCCAAATTATCATGACGTTTAGAGCAAGCCGTACTCTCTAAAATTGACCATAAATCATAATCCAGCGGATTAAGATCGGGACTAGACGACGGCCAGTCTTCAGCTCTGATGAAGTCCGAAACGTTCACTTCCAACCAAGACTGCGTGGACCGAGCTTTATGACCCGGCGCCGAGTCTTGTTGGAAGGACCATACTTGGTTATTGAACATGGTGTTGTTAAGGGGCTTAACTACCTTCTCAAGAATGGTATCTTGATACACTTTTGCCGATGTTTTGATACCTTTTTCACAAAAATATAGCTCAGTCACTCCTTCATAGCTAACACCCCACCAAACCATTACTGAAGTTGGATAATGCCCACGTTGCACTCTGTCGACTAATTGGGAAGCTTCCTTAGAGCTTTGAGCATAAATACGGTCATTTTGTTTGTTAAAATGTTGCTCAATTGTAAAGATTTTCTCATCCGTAAACAAAACTTTTCTGTGACCACCCTTTGTGTACCGCTTCAGTAGTTGTTTCGATTTTACCACCCTATTCTTTTTTAAATCATCAGTTAAAACATGACTGCTTATAGGCTGCAAGTACTAAGTCATCTTTTAAAATACACGACATGATTCTGGGTGCTATCTTCATCTCCCGAGATAAAATCTTTTGCTTTCGGACAGGATTTCTTCGAATTCTTTCCCTTACTGCTTTGACCACCATTTTCGTATGAACACTACGTGGACGGCCAGATCTTTTTCTGTCACAAACAGAGGAGGTCTCATTGTACCTATTAATAGCCCGGTACACAAACATTTGACTAATACCAAGCGTATGGAGAGTTTTAAAAATTGCATTTGGCTCCATACCCACTTTGTGTAATGCAATCAGAGCGATTCGGTTCTCTTTATCACCCCACTCCATTTTAATATCGCAAAATATTGTACAATGTATTGGCGCCAAAATTAGAAAACTCAATGAACAATCGTATAAAAATGACAGATTCCAAATTCAAATGTAATATCTTTCTTATTTTTAATTGTAACAGTATTTATGGCCAGACTGTGTATAGTATATATGGCCGATACAAAGTAGTTATCTCCTACTAGCCCGTGGTTTCACTCACATCTTGAGGAAATACATAAATAAATAGCATCTAATATTTTAAATTCAGGACTCAGTCCATTTGTGTGGTGAATTTCATTTAAGGGGGAAGCGCCACGGTAGCCCGCGAAATTCAAATTTTCTTACGGTTTTTGCAATTTGCAAGTCAGTATTAGGTTGTTTGTTGATTCAAGTATGATTCGCAACCGTAACAAGTATGTATTTACAAAATTATAAATATTAGAATCAGTAATACAACTCCTTAACACGCCCCCGGAGCATGCGTAGTTCATACAAACGAAATACCAAAATAATTTGTAAATCAAACATATTCTAAAGGTAGTGTGATTAGATTACAGAATATCTAGGTTCCCAACATTAATTTAAAAAGGAAATATGAGACAAATATGTTTTCTATAGAAATTTTAAATTCCTCATATCTCGTTTTGAAATCAGTGCCCTTTCAAAATATATGTTTGGGGAACCTAGATAGTATGTAATCCAATCGGAATACACACTACCTTAAGAATATGTTTCATTTACAAATTATTTTGATATTTTGTTTGTAAGAACTACGCATGCTTCGTGGGCCTCTTAAGTTAGTATAATCCTCAAATGTCAAGATTTCATGAAATAGTCATTCAATAGGTTTACTTGGTTTTAAAGATTTGTGTTGTTGAAGACTTTAATGATTATAATTATGTAAATACATCGTTGTCGCGAGTCATATTTTGATCACATACAACCTAATTGAAATTGACTTGCAAATTGCAAAAAATGGAAGATTTTTTTTTATTTCGTGGGCTACCCTGGCGCTTTCGCCTTAAATCGATTAAGCCGTTATAACGTGATTGAATAACAAACATTCAAACTCTCGTATTTGTAATATTAAAACTCACAAACATTTAAAAGGTTCTATGATTTCGCTCTTCCGTTCCATTATAATATAGTCCAAAAAAGTTTCATATCCTTTAAGCCTTCTATTACCCTACCCTAGAAGCGCCTGCCATTAATAATAAACGCACTTCGATTATGCACAGGGACCACCGAATGTCCCCTAGCTATTGATAATATTCACTATTTTTGGAACTTACAAATATTTAATCCCAGTAGTTTCACTTTTTTATTGAGATGGGTTTGCTCTTAACTCCTAGTCTAGGTAGGAGGCGACAGAGACAAAGTCGATGATGGAGTAAGTTTACCCAGAAGAAGCCTGTTCACTCTCAGTTTGAAGAGATTAGGGTTGTACGTATATGTCACTTGCATTTTAAGAGCCTATACTGGCAAATGGCTTAGCATGATCCTCCGTTATGTCAAAAATACTGCAGCATTAATTTTGAAATAAATATATAGTATAGTTGAGGATTAATGTTAAGTACTATGTGTGACGAAAACACGATTCCTTAAAATTTTCTCGATAGAACAAAATTCCAAAATAAACCGCTGGTATTCAAATAAATCAGATCATACTGACTGAACTAACTATAAAGCAGGTCTTATGTATTTTTTTTTTATTAGCATCATGTTTACCGTAAAAAGAAATTACCTAAACTATCTTGTGCCATGCCGCCTGAACACCCCCGCATATATTACTTTCCTCTATGATCCCCGCTCCAGCGTTGTTATTGATACGGCAATTGCCAATACGGCAATTGCCGTATCAATAACAACGCTACGGCATTCCACGATTTTTTTTTAAATATACGGTATACGGCAGGCCTCTCATTGCCGTAACACAAAATACGGCAATTGGCTAGGGGTGAAACGAATCGTTTTTTCACTAATAATATTCTAAACAAGGCAACACTGAAAGAAACCTGTAACACAAAATCAATTCGCGACGCGGGGACTTCTCAAAATTCCTCGAACCATGTCCAATATGGCCATTCAACGACTTGTACACAAAATATTTCTATGAACTGATAGTAAACTAATGACTGTTGAATGAGTGGATATACCAGGCTAGATTACACAAGTTGTTTTAGGACTTTAAAGGACTTAGTTTTTATATATATATTTTTTAATAAGCAAATAAAAATATAAAACTCGTATTATTTCAAAATCTAAAGCGATGACCCTATGGTTTTTTTTTTACCTAAAATGAAGTCCTAATTATTGAGTATAAATGTAATCATAATATAAACATTTTTTTTTTTTAAATAAATAATGTAGTACGGCAATTTAGTATTTTTTCCCCTTAAATACGGCAAGCCGGACGCTGACATACGGCAGCTCAGATTTTTACGATAACAACACTGCGGCCCGCTTAGTCTCGCTTCGGCTTTCGAACGGGAGGGATGTGTCGCTTGCGCTCAGAGCACACATTACGCAACAGGTAAAATAGGTAGGATAAAGAGTGAGGTGGCGCGGGGAAAAGTGGGGGCGAAATCAGAATTTGAGCTGAGGTGGCTCTTGAGGAAAATACGTCATGTATCCGGGTAAATAGCACCTTAAACGGTAATTCAGGACACCAGTGTGGCGAATTTTATTCAAATCCCTTCAGCCGTTATAGCGTGATTGAGAAACAAACATACAAACTTTAAAAAAAGTAGTAGAACTTGACTGTTTTGTTCTGTTATTCTTCTACACAAAATAACATCCAAATAAAACACAACACAAAAGATTGCCGCAGAAACATAAGCCACAACAAAATTTTCATCTTTTAAACCGATGATATTTTAAGTAAAAAGTCGTAGATAGGTTATACACGCTCTGCAAGTGGCACGTCAAAATGTGGCTAATTGGCCACATTTTCGTCGTCTTGTCTCTTTTTCGCTCCCGATAATTACGACATGCCGTCCTACCTCAACGTGTCATCTAATAGTTCGACGTTGTGCCGTTTTTGAACATCGAATGTTGGGTAGGTAACGTATCTACGTCTTTTACTTATAATATCATTGTTTTAAACTCCCTACTAGAAGCGCCTGCCATTATAAATGAACGCACTTCAATTATATATAGGAAAACAACCGAATGTACTGCTGCTTATTCATAATATAATAATAATGGCTAATATAATATCTACTAGTACTACTAGCACTCTGTGGCTTCACTCACACCTGTGGCGTGTACTCAAATAAAAACTATACTATTTGAGGAGCCGGCGAACAAATCCGGACTTCTCCTGTGATTGTTGATTCTTTAGAGGTTTAAAACCAAGCTAAAGTTATTTAGGTAGAATTTTAAGCTTTAGTAAATGAATAGTGTATCAAAATTTAAGCCCGGATCTGGCTTTATTTCAATAGAAACCCTAGTTGGATGAATAGAAATTTAAAAAAGGGGGGGGGGGGGGCTTTTTTGAGAATTTCCATTCATCCAACTAGACAAGGATGAGTCCGTTTCTGTTGAAATCATTGTTTTTAACATTTTTTTTTTAAGACATTAGGGTTTTGATTGAAAATATTTCGTTAGTAAATATAAGAGTGCACAAAGAGCGCAAAAAAATAAATAATAAGAAATGTAGTGTGTGGACAAGTCCAGATTTACTCGCCCGCTCCTTATTTGTTAATCCAGGTCGCAGACTTGCCGTGTAGATTACCAGAAGGTCATACAAATAAATTCGCGTGATTGAATAACAAACACACGCACAAACATTCACATTTAGGAGGAAGGCGCCGGTGTCTGTCACACAGTTAATACTAGCACAGACATCGTCGTTTACTCTATCTTTAAAATATCTACACAAAACTTTGTACATTGTGTTTTTGATTAGGATAGATGAATTGTACAAACATTTGGACTGACCAGATGGCGTGGTTGGTTTAGTGAGATACCACCTGCCATGCCGCAGGTCGTGGGTTCGATTCCCATGCAGGACAAACGTTTGTGTGCATGAACATGTCTGTTTGTCCTGAGTCTGGGTGTAATTACCTATATAAGTATGTATTTACAACAAAAAAAAGTAGTATATGTAGTATATCAGTTATCTGGTTTCCATAGTACAAGCTCTGCTTAGTTTGGGATCAGGTGACCGTGTGTGAAAATGTCCCCGGATATTATTATTATATTATTTGTTAATTATGTTTTTATTTATTTATTTGTAATATTAAAACTAACAAATATTCCAAAAGTTTTAGGATTTCGCTGTTCGGTTCTGTTTTATAATATAATCCAAAATAATATTCATATCTCTTAAACCCCCTATTACCCCACCCTGCTAGAAACGCCATTATTAATAAAAGCGCTTTAATTATACACGGGAACATTCCGAATGTCGCGTCGCTATTGACATATTCAGTTGCAGGGTCAGTCGGACGCAGCGCACCACTTCCGGCGGATGTGGCTTGTCATTTCCGGTTGCGGAGGCTTGCACGCTGCACGCGACATTGTATACAGGGTGTGGTAGAGACTTAGATATGGGGTGCTTTAATTGTTTGTAGTTGCATTAATGTAGATTATCTTTATGAGGTGGGTAGGTTTAAGTTGATAAGGGATCGTCCTTTAATTATGTGAGATTCGAAAAGAGGGGAGGGGTCAGAAAAAATCACGTTTATAATGTGACAATCACGTGTATTTTTGTGCGACGATAAAATTTTATTAAATGTGTAATAAATATAATTATTAAACAAAGGATTTATTCCGATCTAATACCAACAACTAAAACCTACCACTGGTATTTGTTTCAACTCATATTTATTTTCTATTTCTAGCGTTATTAGTTATTTTAGTGATATTTATTCTAGTAGTGTGTATGTATTTAAGTATTTATTATATGTTTTAGTTGCTAAGTTAATTTTTTTTTTTAGATTTTGTGTATTTTATTTTCTCTTTTATTTTTTTTAATTTTTACACACGGTATCTACATCTCTTTTTATCCTCTGTCCAATCGTAGGTATGCTGGAAGAGATTTCTTTAGAAATAAGCATCACCTTTGTACGTATGTTTCTGTTCCTTTATTCTTGTCTGTTTATTGGTGTGTGCAGAAATGGTTAAATAAATAAAATAATAAAATACCAGTAGTATTAGTTGTTGGTATTAGAACGGAATAAATCAAACAAAGTAAGTGAAAATAATTTGCAACGTTCATTTATTGGAGAGATTATAATACCACAGACTTCGGTAAAATGGGGTTACTTTGATACTTCGGGTTTATTTTGATAACAACTTTTGACTTATGATAAACTTAATTTTATTCAGAGTGTGAACGCATCCAAAAGGATTTTATTTTTTGGTTAGCACCATGATAGTTTCTTTTTAAAATGGCGTTGTCGATAGTCCGTGTGTGCCCGTGCTTTCTATAATACAAGAAGCTTTTGTTGGTGTACCGGTTACTGGGCATTTTTATGGTAAGAAAAAATTTGATGCCTCCAAGAATCTATAGCTTTCTTAAAGCACGGGCTTACACCGAATATCTACAACGCCATATTAAAAAGAAACTCAGTGGTGCCAACCAAAAAATAAAATACTAATGGATGCGTTCACACTCTAAATAAAATTAAGTTTATCATAAGTCGAAAGTTGTTATCGAAGTAACCCCATTTTACGGTACAGAGTTTTTAATAGCGTTACTAAAGAAGTACGTTTACTAACGTAATGTAACAACTCATAAAGAAGTAAGGTCTATTTACAATTACAACAATGTCGCATGCTTAATAATAAACTGATCGATTACGGTTCGGGTCCAAAATGAGTAAAGCGTACAAAGAAATTCGTTTTAACTGAATATCTTCAAAATATAATTTCTATATCCATAATCAGTTCATCAATCATTCCTACAATACATTGTTTCATTATTATTATGCTTTTTGTCTAAGTTATATGCCATTTTGTAAGACAAGTCAGTGATTGCGATTTTTTTAGTTAGGTCAGTCTATTATTAAGCATGCGATGTGATCACACATTGTTGTAATTGTAAATAGACCTTACTTCGTAAACAATATTTTTTACCAATAATGAATTTAATTGTGCGTTTTTCAGAATCTATTTTATTAAAATATCTGACCCTTGGTATATTTTGCGAAAACTTTACCATAATAATATTGTACTACAGCGCTTATCTAGCTTGCTCGGCCCAGAAGAGATTAAACTAAGGAATCTTTCGTAGTTCATTGGAGATGACATCACAAAACGACTCTTATTAAAAAAAAAGATTGTTACTGGTACTTAAATACTACAAATTTCTAAAACAAAACTTGTAATGTCAGAAAAAGAAATTGAATCAGAAAAGAAAATAGGTGTAAAAATAATTCTGTCACTTTCTCCATAAGCGAAACGTTCATTTCATCATACATTACAATCAATTTCAATTTACATGGGTAACTGTCATCATGAGGAACGCCACATACTTTAACGGGAAAATTCTATTCCACGCTCAGCTTTTTAAGTTGTACTTAAAGTACCTATATGAGGAAGCGATTTTGGTAAGTATTTTACTGATTGCAATATTTTTGTGAAATTTAAGGTTCTGTCAAAAAAAAAAGAAACGGGCGAGCTTTACACTACTTGCATATGATGTATAATATGACATCTGTTTGAGTTGGTACCATCTGACAGCGAACACTAGCACACATCCGTGTTACACACATCCGTCCCTTTTCACGAAATAACTCCCACAAATCGCAGAAAAGCGAGAGGAAAGTAGTAACACATAAAAAAAAGATAGGTTGTGAAGCCCGTCTTGAAGATTCTGTTCGACGATATAACACAAATATATACAATTACTGAGATGGCCAATATTCAGTAGCCGGTAGTAATTTTTTTTTGGGTAAGGTTTATTGACTAGCTTTGGTATAAAACAATAATAAGGTTGCCGCTTTTTGTGAAGATTCTTAGGGAGCTGATAATCAAGTCGCAATTGTAAGATTTGTGGTTCATAATCGTCTTGTTGCTTTATCTTCCTCTAGATCTCTCAACGTCTGGATTTAAATCCTTTCGCCAGCAGCATGCAACCCCAGCCAGTCCAAATGCTACATGAACGTATATAACCACAAAAAGTCTAAAACTGAATCCCGAAATCCCGCTAGCCGCTTGCGTTTGTACCACACAATTCCCGGAGCCCCAGTGCGCTATTCTTATTCTCTTAAAAATCAGAAATTCCTAGATTTTAGCGTGATTAAAAAACTTGAAATGTACGGAAGTTGTCTCATTTATTTAATGTAAATAAATCGATTTATCTCTCTAGAAGAGATGGTCCGTATTTTGAGTTTATTGCAAGAACGTTTTAGAGAACTTTTAGATTTGAGATAAATAAGAAAGTGTCAAAAAATACTTTGCTCTCTTTTGGCACACCTCACAACGCTTCAGCGTGTGAGAGTGCTTTACTCTCGATATGTCGCCTTGTCAAAAATTTCCAACATAAAATCGTTTCTTTACCCACTCTCAAATATACATGGAATTCATATTAGCAGGGAAGTTTTAAAAAGTAGAGACTTGTATAAGATTAATATATTTTTTAAAATTACGTGTAGTGATTTCCGTTGGGAAGTGTGTCTGTTTGTCGTCACGATTCACGTCGTCACACTCTATACCTATATAAGTAAATAGTATAGCGTCTATATATAAGGAAATCTTCTTTATATAAGTTTTCTTTCATCCTTTGGATGAACCTATTGATTTTCGTTATCAAACTCATAACCGTTGACCGACCCTGTCTAAAACCGTATTGTGAATCGGAAAGAATGTTGTATTTATTTAAATAACTTGATAGTCTTTTATATAATATTTTTTTCTATTATTTTTGAACGGGATGGCTCTTGTCTACAGGCATGTCTATACTTGTGCACAGGCGTTATTATAGAACGTTTTAGCGAGGCAGGAAATACGCCCGTTTCGAAACAGCATGGTCAACGGACTGATAAGAGGAACAACAAGTTGTCTAGATAATTTAAGGAAGCCCACAGGTATGCGATCGCACCCCGAAGCACTTCCGGAGTCAAGCGACCCAAGCAGGCTATCCACTTCTACCGGTTCTGTCTCCAACAACACGAATGAATTAATTTGAGATAGTGAACTTAAATTAGTGACAGGTCTATGGGACCCCTACCAGATTTGTTGTTAATATCTTCAAAAGATATTAACAATAAAATTGGTTCATTCGTTTTTGAGAAAATCGCGGACATACATACATAAATACGGGTCGAACAGAGAACCTCCTTTTTAGAAGTCGTTTAAAAATCGATGAATTTTCTTAGATTTTTCCGTAAAATTTATCGTCAATATATTTCTATCTGTGAGGCGTGTACTTTTGGATTTTCAATTTTAATTTTTTTATTTAAGATTATGTCAAAATGCCTATATTCAATGCCAACCTCCTACATTTTAACTAGAATATTGAAACCCCTAATTTATCTACGATACAACATATTAAATAAAATAACATTTATTGTTTTTGTTTGATTTTGTTATTTTATTATTTTCTCTATTATATTAGTCAAATAATTGCAAATTAAGTATTTTAAGTGTCTTACTTCAATTTAGGCGATGTGTTTTTTTGTGCTCACACCATAAAATTATTATTATAAGTCTATACATGAGGACTTGTAATAGGCTTTCGGGTGTCTATGGTATTCTTTATGTATTTGTTTTTATTAGCTGTATGTCCTCCATGTACTAAAATAAATACATGTATTTCATGATTGCCACCAAAAGTACCAACGAAACTCGCACACTACATTACAAAATCATCGAAACTCCTTACAAAAATAACACCAGCCGGTCACCAGCTGAACCCAGGTCACATAGCCCACTTGTCCACTTATCGACGACTGAATCAACAACGGTTGCAATTTATTCAGAGCATCGATCGACTGTCTTGCGTCAATTATTCAATGGTAGGAACCACCTGGCCGATTGGAGGTGGGCGGTGGCAAGTTGTGGCATTTTAGATTGTATTAGTGCTGGTTACAGTTGGTATTACGAGTATTACGGTTTTAGAACGATTTCCACAGTTTTCATAGAAATTGTTCTAGTAGTATGCTATACTATAGTCTGCTGGTGCATCATCTGCTCAGCCTTTTCCCAACTATGTTGGGGTCGGCTTCCAGTCTAACCGGATGCAGCCGAATACTGTTGAAGACGAGGTTGATGAAGACGCCATTTTGTGGGTCACACCGGTCAAACCGGCCGTCAGCTATTTTCAGCGAATTGCACAGCTTCGGAAAAATAATATTTTTTCATTTCCTAATATTGTCCTGGGCCCATGACCTGTTGGGTTATTGGTTGGAAAGTAAGAAGGATGACGACAGATTTAATCACTCTCAACAGTTTTAATACAGCAACAGAACAATATAAGAAGAAGACATGACAAGTATGACAGGTGCATTGACAGCTGACACAGACAATATAGTGACACTGACGTTTAGTTTACAATCCTCAACAAATACCAGTATTTTACATGGAGCGACTGCCTATTTGGCCTTTACAACCGAGTCATTGACAAAAGTATAAGACTTTCACTAGGCATAAAAACTTGGTCGAATCTCAATCAAATATTCGAGTATGAAACAACAAACGCCGAGTCTTTTGTGCACAAACTATACTTAATTTAGGCTTTTGCTAACATTTTCTCTCTATACACACAACAAGAGAGAGACGGACGTAAATTCGAGCTGTCAAATTTAGTTGAACTAATTTTCCATACAAAATTAGACGACACGTAAAAACATGTCGACTAAAAACACGGTGAAGCGCAAGGCGACTAGTTTGACGTCTCTAACTTAGATCATAGATATAGCCGTCCTTTTCTCGCGCTGCCTTTTAGTGAAAGATAGTGATTCTCTAATTTTAGTTTCGTTATTGAACAAGAGAATCAGCACCGTCTTAAAACTCAAATCACCAAACAATATTAACGCCACCGCTAATCGAGTGCAAAGCAGTAGTAAGCCACCTATACTCGTATTGCATAATAAAAGTGTTACTTGCAACAAGATTCCATTTTTCAGCCGTTAGAGCAAGCTCGTAAGGAAACTTGCGACAATGTTGTACTTACTCGGAACTTTAGTCCATATGCAGTGTAAACGTACAGTCGCATGCAAAAGTGTTAAGTAAGGAAAATACGGTTTTTGACATGTAACTTCTTTCCTGTAATCTGTGGGAGTGATTTCTTAAAAAGAGACGGAAGTGTGTAACAGGAAGCCGAGTAAGCGCGAGCCATTTGATTTGACCAATGAGCGCGCACGGTGTTCGAGTTTGCGTCAGATGGTACCAACTCAAACAGATGTCAGATGTTACATACATATCGTATGCGACTACTGCAAGGCTCACTCATTTTTTTTTTTGTGCAGTGAGAGGGCTAAGAAAAGAATGCACTGACAATATTACGAGTATATGAATAAGTTAGTGAGGAACAAACCATAATAATATGCTGTACACATGTGATATGTATATATTTTTATATGTTGTTATATTAAATAGATCTGTAAACACTGTAGTTAAACATCATGCACATTACATCTTAAAATTCTGTTTAGGTCTAGCAATTGATAAAACTAGGTAAAGAAAAAAGTGGTTGGTTTACCATAACCCGAACGTGCCGAACCTCATTCTACAAGCGTATATGAAATTGTACAATAATCCAATCTGTCTATTACATAATAAAGTCGATCATTGCCTAACTTGGGCTTCATCCAAAAGGCAGTTATTCCTCAACTTGCTCAACTTTTTTTATATCTAAAAATATAAAAAGATGATAATACATTGGCCCTTAAGAGAAGCCTCATTGACGTGAGCATACTTCCCATCCTCACGTACGGTTCTCAAACATGGTCTTTGACGAATCAGCAGTGGTCCACGCTCGAGGTTTGCCTATACGGAGCATTCTAGGTATCAAACTAACAGACCGGGTTAGGAATACGACCATCAGCTCCATCACAAAGATAACTGATGTCACTTGGAAAACTGCCACGTTAAAATAGAATTGGGCTTGACACATCTGCCGCATGTCAGACGACCAATGGGCCAAACTTAAGACTCAATGGATCCCTCTTAATGGCAAGCGACATGGCGGCAGGCCCAGACGGGATAAGGTGGACTCCTTCAACAAGAACAGCCAGTATATTCTGTAGTAAAAATCTCACCGTGAAAACTTAGGTGAAGTGAGCTGTCATTCCACCTTTTTTTTTTTTTATTTTGGATGGGAAATCATCAAATAACTTCTCCCGCCCTGGGTGGAGCGAGAGGGCGTGTCAGACTTCTACTGACTAAAACCCACCCGTGTTCCTTCAGTTGCCTATGCCAGGGCCACGGTATCTTTTTCAAACAACCCGCAACCCCAGCGGCATCGGCCCTATTGGACCCCATCTTTGCTGACATCTCTTTGAGGCGCGCGTGGAACACAACGCGCCGTCGACCCGGGCCTGGTCCTTACCGGACGGCGAGCTACCCATTGCTCGCCATCCGCAAGCCCGCGCCTACGGTGGCCGGGAATCGGCTATCGATTCCCGACGCCCAGGGCGTCTCCTGCGGCGACTAGGGGCGTGAGGGCGCAAAGATTGCCTCTCCCTCACGCGTTCAGCCTCCTCCTTCGCGAGCATTACTGCTTCGCAGAAGGAGGTGACGGCTTCCCATGCACTCTCGCTCCGTACCATGGCCTGTACCAGGGCCGGACGCGAGAGATCGCCGCCGCCGATCGCCTCCGCGAGGACGCGGCGGTGCTCTGCCCAAGCCGGGCAGACCTCCACCGTATGCTCCACCGTGTCCTCCGGGCGATCCACACAGTGGTAACACCCGGGCGTTTCCTCCCGCCTTATCCGGAACAGGAACCTCCCGAAACAACCGTGTCCGGTGAGGACCTGCGTCAGGCGGAAGGTGAGGATGCCGTGACGCCTCTCCAACCACTCCTCAAAGATGGGACTTATCGCCGCAATTGTGGCGTACCCAAGCTGTCATTCCACCTGATGTTAGGGAATGACAATATTGACAGCTCACTCCACGCTCACCTCACCTAAGTTTTCACGGTGAGATTTGTACAGAATAGCACTGCTGGTTCTTAGTAGCTTTAGACCGAGAGAAGTGGAAAGAGAGTGCAGTGGGACATCAGATGCTTTTAATAAATATATTAATTAAATTATAATAACAGGTGCCCTAAAATATAATTTCATTTTCATTCACACAGAACACAATTTACAAAACGTACAATGTCATTTCGCTTCCACAGAATACTCCAACAAATGCACATTTTCATATCACGAATGTACATATAAAACGCTGTCAGCAATATGAAAATTTTAAATCACAATTTTAAACGAAATACTGTAGACTTCTCTCACCAAGTGTACTTTCAGAGGAACACTACTTGGCACTCTTGCGTTATATGCGTTTTGCATAATACTTAACCATATATTTTAGCACGGAAGTGCTCGGTATATGAAAGTATGTCTGGAAAATTTACAAAAAAAAAGTCTGGAATATTTTTGACTTTCTTTTTTGTGAAATATTTTTTGTTAGATTAGGTGGGTAGTGCGAAAGCAGGTAGGTACTTATTTTTAAAAAAAGCACAGCTAAAGACGTTTTTACATTTCTTCCCATTTATTCATTTCAATGAAAGTTAGCAGTGCGTGGCCAAATAATAATGCACCTACGTACGTATGTATTTAGAGCAGTTTTACAAGGGACTTTATTGAAGCATTTTTACATAACTGGCGATGTGCAACAGTAAAAACTTAAAAACACGTCTTTGGTCTAAAGCTGATCTTACACAGTTAGGTATTGATAATTTCCCCCCGGTGGGTTCCCGCATTGTCGAGGCAGGTGGGCTCAGTAGCCGTGGCTTGGTCACCCACGGTGAAGTGAAGAGGAACCCGAGGAGGGGCCGCTCGTCAGGGTTTTTCCCAGGAAACAAACGACGCGCAACAAATAGGTTGCGGTGCCACTTTGGCGACATCGCACCTGAGGCCGCGATGTCGTATGGGAGGCATCGCGGCTGAGGGTTGGAGGCCGCGGCTGGAGAGGAGTGCGGTTATTCCGGCGCGCGGCTCTCCCTACCTTCCGCAGCCTTGACGGGGTCGCCACCGTTTGATAGCTAACGCGGTGAGGCCGCAGGAGAGAAGTTTCTCTGTATAGCGTTGGCCGCTCTCCCTATCCTCTGCGACCGAAAAGTGGTAGGCGGCCAGGCCACTGACCTGACCGGTCGCAGAGAGACCAAGGGTGTCTAGACACGAGGTCGTCTAGCGCCAATGTTCTGGTTTGGTCCCTGGGGTGGTCACGGGCGTGCAATGTGTTCTGGTGCACCGTTGTACTCCCCAGAGGAGGGTCCGGTGACGGACAGCCGCGGCGGGTTTGCTTTGAGTGCTAACGCGTGCCTGTGTTCCCGCCACAAGCGGCAGAGGAGGACACCGTGGAGTTTTAGTGGTTTGGAATCCCACATAACTGCACGATTTCCCCGTGGTAGTGCAGTATTCATGAGCATTTCTCCACGCAGTAATAAAGGTATTTGAAATCTTTCAATTTAACTTATTCTTTTAATTTTAAGAAAGTGCAGAACCCAAAGAACTACCTACATCTATCACATGCAAATGTCGTAAAAGAAGCGAATACTTATTTAACACTGTAAATTACATCTTATTATGTAGTCTGCTTTTAATCTCTGAGACTAAATTGACAGTGAAAATGTTTAAATAACCTATACACTCCTACCAACTTATCTGTGAAATGGCGAAAATTGGAACTACGGCCGTCATGTTCAAATGTCATTCGATTGTCAGTGTCTACCACATTCGGGTTCTCTTGTTGTTTAGTCGTGATATTGCTGAATTTATAAAGTTAAATATGCCGAAAGCTATTAAAAGTGATGCTCGAAACATTATTCTAAAGGTTAAAACCTTTTTTGAAGAAGAAGCTCGAGCTCCGATTATTCCATTTAATCAAATATACAAATGAATTTCGGCAGCGACAGTTAGTGTTGTCAACTTTCTTGTTATAAGTTACCCGATACTTAACTAATTATTTAACTCCACGAAATATTCGTTTCTATTCTTGCTGCAGGTTAGCGTAACGGTAACGTACACTATCTAATAGTAACAGGTGAGTTTAGTCTCCGAGATTTAAAAATGCACCATAAGTAGAGAAGTATCTAAGTTTGACTTACGAAAACCTTACCTAACCATACTATGAAGTACAAACCTTGTTATATTATACGATGTTGTGATGACATCAATTGACAAATAAAGAGTTTTACCTGCACTCATATCGTAGTTCTGATTATGAATTCAAAAATAGTAAGTACCATAATGACAGACTTTATGCATGTGCAACTCAAACAAAATCAAAAAGTTTTATTATGATACAGATGTTTTTGATTTGGTTTCTTAGACTGTATGGGTCAAGTTATCTGAAATAAATGAATTTTATTTTTTTTTTAACAAAATAATGCTAACTTTTTTTTCTATTAAAGTACACTTCGGATCGACCAAGGAGTTTTCATTCGATTTTTATCATTGACCGATGAAGCTCCGTAACCATAGCTACATAATCCACGTTACTATGGTTTCGGAGCCATTATTGTGTTTGTTTACTTTTTACTCACTTTGTTTTTTTTATTTTATTTAAATAGGTAACTACTTATTGCATGAGTGTAGATAAAGTAGTGTATGAAACTGGACATAACTAAGTATTATGCAACCGTTTCATAAACTACTAAATGTGACAACGTCCAAAGTGATCATTGAGGTAATATGTACTACCTATAGTACATATTACCTCAATGAAAGTGATCAATATTTTATGTTAAGGTGACTGTTGAAGGGAAATTAATTGCTAAGCAAATTGACTGTTAAAGAACGGCAGTTGTGATTTTAATATAAGTAGGGTAGCCAATTTGCTTAACATCAAGTTCCCTGACTATCTTGCTCAATTCTTTTGCTGCGTGTATATACAACCAATGCTATCAACCTCCCTTTTGTCATCGGAACCCGACACCAGATGAATAATGATAGGCAGATAGCCAACCGTCGACTCGTGTAATGTGACTAAGGCGTCGTCCTAATTGGCTACGATCGTACGAGCCAACGATGCGATTTCGTCGCGCGACGAGATTAAACACAAACATTTCTTTACAGTGTCCTATTTGAAGCTTGTAAGTCATCGCGCGAGCACATGAAATGCTTAATAAAGATCGTACGATGGGTTTGATCCTACAATCAATCACATTACAAATCTCTATTGAATATCCTAATTGGTCACAAATCATCGCGCGAAAAAACTGTAGCATCTCTGTAAACAGACATTATTGAAATGGCAACGGCGCGGTGGCATCGTGTGATGCCCATCGCTGTTGACCCTCGCATGATTATTTTCATCGTGCGACGAATTTGCATCGTTACCTCGTACGATCGTTAGCCAATTAGGACGACGCCTAAAACGCACGGTTCACGTCCGAATAGACCGGGTTACATTAGCAGGCTTTCAGCCTACAAGCCGACATTACAATTGTAAATAGGACGACCTTTACGTAGGTACATGTTGTATAGAAAGTGTGTGCGTTGTTGAGTTTTAAAAAGAAGAAAAGGGATGTCTTGTTGAACAAAAAGTGTGTAATGTCTAAAGGGCGAGAATACACAAGCCTGTAACGAATAGCTTGCATGCCGTGTGCCATATACTTCGCGTCATGTAAGTTTGCCGCTCTGAAGTAGGCTACAAATGCATACGCAGTAGTCAATATATAGATATACTAAAACCGGCGTTAGTATAGACTAAAACAGCAGCGCGTCATGCCATGCGCATTGGAAAGCCTGGTTTCAGAGCGGCAAGCTTACGTGACGCGAACTTTATCAACTTTTGAATGGTGAATGTCTCAATGACATGCCAGCTACTTGCATAGTTTTGTAAAATTTTCCCAATCAACCTTGAACCTAGCTCATTTAGCAATAAAGTTGAAATTCTATTAATGAAATTTAACAGATTGAGGTAGCTTGATGTGCTGGCGTCTGTACAAGCTACAGGCATGTGTATTCTTGCCCCAGTATTCTATTAGTATTTCTCATGCTTAAGTAGATACCTACGACAAAAAACAACCGGTCAAGAGCGTGTCGGACCACGCACAATGAAGGGTTCCGTAGTTGGGATAAATTTATCCCAAGAACAAACTTAACTTGTTGTTGAACAACATGTTCGCACATGCATTCCAACTGCAAATGTAAGTTTGTTCGCACAATATTGAGAGATGTACCATGTTATTTTAAGACCATAGACTTTTATAGGTTTTCCTGTAATCTACATGTATTGTAACGAATAGCCATGATAAAAATTATAGAATAGAAAATACAGGGGATCAGTAAGAAACTCAAAGATAGACGTTATACTCGTAGCTTCAGTTTTCGATGACACGAACCAGTTCTGCAGCGCGTGACGCGCGCAATAACAGGATCAGCAATTATAACCCCGGATGATCATCCGTTGACGGCGACCAAGTCACTCCCTTAGAGGACCGTTAGAGATACCTCTGTCCGAGGAGGACAGTAGAGAAGGAGGCAGTGACTTAAGCCATACCGCTAGGAGTTTAGAGTGTCCGAGGAGGACAGTAGAGAGGGTGACAAGGCTAAAGTCATGCCACTAGAGGACTCAGTTCTTAGAGACCTCCCGATTTATCAAAAGCACGTACTTGGATTGGATGTTAGTCGGAGTTCACCGAATAGGAATACTTTTTGAGGGTTCCTTAAGTTACTTGGGCTGTTCTCCGGAACCCATCGGATAGAAAATACTTCACATTTGAGGTAGGTTCCACATTATTGATTGTTGATGATCTGGTAGGCTGCCAGAGATATACAGCTAGGAATAGACTGCTGAAGAATGGTCCTTGACATTGAGTGACGACCGTTTTTATAGGCCCCTGTCAAATATTCTAGAAATACAAATATTAAATATTTTAAAGTTACGTCAGATTAGATGAGTAACAAACACCGCCAGTGACATCGAACATGAGAATTGCTTACAATGCAGACTTCGCCTTAAAAAAAAAATCTGACAAATGACATTTGACAATATTGAAATATTCAAAAGTTTTTACAAAATGGGAAAATGAATGTAAAACGCATGAATATCAATGAAACGGTGTGGTTTCCCTTGGAAATTGTGTTTCTGAAATGTGGGAGAATGTAAAATGTAAGTATAGTGAAAGTTAGTAGATTTAGTATGAGTCCCAGCTCGTTCAATGTAAACAAACTAAAAACTTGGTGTTTAAAAAGCGTAATACCACATTATAGAACAATTTTCTGTACTTATTTTTTTCAAAATTTTAGGCTCATTAGTTTCGGAAATAAGGATGGTCAATTTTCGTCTATTTTCTTAAATAACTTTTATCGGCCCATCCGTAGAATCGGAGCAAATTAGCTATGACAGATGGACGGACAGACAGACAGACACACGAGTGATCCTATAAGGGTTACAGTTTTTCCTTTTGAGATACGGAACCCTAAAAAAAGAGATATAGATCTTCTGCAAAAACTTAAATCGCCCTCTTGAAGTGAAATTAAAATGTTTAAAAATAATAACTATTAGTAAGATTTGTAATAAATCCGTTTGTCCTTTTACAATATATAAAATAAATAGATAGAATAAATAGAATAAATCTCTCAGGCGACGCGTGGGAAGGCTGGCACAAAAGTAATTAGACACTTGGTTTACGTTTTATATTTTTTTATTATTATTACAATACAAAAAGCTTAGTCAATGATGTAATCACCATTAGCATCTAAGGCTTCATGCCAAGGATGCGGCTGAGTTTGGATGCCTTTCGCCCAGTACTCTGATGGCTGTGCCTCGAAAAAGTTGTTCAACTCCGCCTCTATATCAGAGAAATTATTAAATTGTTTACCCCGTAAATGTTGTTTCAGGGCTCTAAACAAATGATAGTCTCATGGGGCGAGGTCTAGGGATTAAGGTGGGTGGGGTATCGTCTCCCAGCCCATGTTCTCCAACTGTTGGCGAACGGCAGATGCGACATGAGGTCCAGCGTTATCGTGTAGTAAAACTACATTGACTCGTTTTCGTCGTTTTTGAATGAGCTGGATTGAATATTTCTCAGCGTTTATAGTTTCATTGTGTAATAGTTCATAAAACAGCATGCCTTGCGCGTCCCAGAAACAGCAAAGCAGAACTTTTAAACAACTGCAGGACAAAGACCTCTTCTCATGTAAATAAAGAGAAGGAGCGTTCATCACCACGCTTCCTCAAGACGTGTTGGCGATTTCAGATTTCAGTTTTATTAACTACAAATCCAGGTTTCATCACCACCCACGCGGAGGGGGGCGAGGCTCAGTAGCCGTGGCTTGGTCACCAACGGTGAAGCGAAGAGGAACCCGAGGAGGGGCCACTCGTCAGGGCATTCGCCGGGAAGCTGACGACGGCGGCCAACAAGTATGTTGCGGTGCCGCTTGGACAACATCGCAACTGAGGCAGGCCGCGATGTCGTATGGGAGGCATCGCGGCTGAGGGTTGGAGGCCGGGGCGGGAGAAGAGTGCCGGTATTGCGGCGCGCGGCTCTATCTACCTTCCGCGGCCTTGACGGGGTCGCCACCGTTTGATAGCTGACGCGGTGAGGCCGCAGGAGAGAAGTTTCTCTGTATAGCGTTGGCCGCTCTCCCTATCCTCTGCGGCCTAAAAGAGGTAGGCAGCGGGGCTAGTGACCTGACCGGTCGCAAGGGGACCAAGAGTGCCTAGACACGGGGTCGTCTAGCGCCCATATGCTGATTTGGTCCCTTGGGTGGTCACGGCATGCAATCTGTTCTGGTGCGCCGGTGATGGGGGGTTCTCCCGAGAGGAGCGTCTGGTGACGGACAGCCGCGGCGAATTCACGGATGAGTGCTAACGCGTGCCCGTGTTCCCGCCACAAGCGGCAGAGGAGGACACCGTGGAGTTTTAGTGGGTTGAAGTCCCACATAACTGCACTATCTCCCCGTGGTAGTACAATATGCATAAGTACTTCTCCACGAAAAAGAAGGTTTTATTCATCATTAAGATTTTCCTTCACCGATATCAGTAATATCCAAGATAAACTCAGAAAGTACATCATCTTCTGCCAAGCCGTCTTCCAACTATGTTGGGGTCAGCTTCCAGTCTAACCAGATGCAGCTGAATACCAGTATTTTACATGGATGGCTACTGCCTATCTGATCTCCACAACCCAGTTATCTGCTGAGTAAAAATACGATAACTTGGTAACACTAGATGTCTGACTTTTGGGCTTCTGAAGACCCGTAGCGACTGTCAAAGATCCAAGAATGACAGCTGGGAGCCTTAACGTGCTTTCCGAGCGGCATGGAGGGGTCTTGGTATGTAAATACACCGACCAAAAGCGGAAATCGTAGCTTAAACCTGATCGATCGACCCGTGCGGCTGTTATTACTTATCCCTGAGCCCAATGACTTCAGATGAGCCCCTCAAACTCAGAAAGTACTTATGAATTGAATAAGTCACATACGTAACTGTCCGGGCTTGAACTAGGGCGTGCATTCCGGAATTCCGGAATTTCGCAATTCCGGAATTCCGTAACAATTTTTCTGATATTTTAATTCCGGAATTGAGAGGAGTAATATCGGAATTCCGATATTCATAAATTGTTGATGTTTTGATTATTATTATTGCTGAACGCAACCAAACTAGTCTGTGGAACTTTCCACAAGCCGCTAGCCGGCCGGGACGCGCGCGCGCGTCCCGCTCCCTCCCGCACTCCAGTCACCCAAGCAACTTTACCGTGAGTACACGTTGTACAGCTGCACGCGACTCGCGGGTGTACGATGCAAAATGTGAGTATTATTTACGTTATATTTAATCGATGTTATACTTTTATGTTTGTCGATGATCGATTCGAATCGTGTGCGGTCACTCGAGTGAGGTTCAAAGTGATTTTTTCAGAATCAATCTACAGGGCAGGGTATTGTAATCAGTAAATTATTATATTATCAAAAAGGGTAAAATTGTTCGTTTTTTTTTTTTAATTCTAAGCTTATTTTTTGTTTTGTTTTAGGTCCACTACGAAGAAAAGCGTTGAATACTTACCTTTCTCCAACACGAGAACAAATACCGGTATATGGAATCATTTTCTACGTGCAAATGATGGCCAGTCCGCAAAGTGCAAAATATGTAACAAAATCTTGAAAAGTGTTGGTGGTGCCACTACTGGCTTACATACTCATATGCGGGCATATCACTCAAATTTAAAGGATACTGAAATTGATAATTCTGCATTTCCCTCAACTAGCGTGACAAACATAACTCCGGGAACGCATAATATACAACCTGCAACAGCATCAAAAAAGAGGAAGATCATGACAGACTTTTTTAAGTCAAGCGAAACAATGGAGGTGGTGGTGTCTCGAATGGCGGCACTTGATGGTAGCACCTTTAGATTTTTTACAGAAAGCCAAGATCTGCGAGCATTATTTAAAAAATCTGGATACGTATTACCCAAATCACCAAACACAATAGCTAAAATAGTGTTAAGTCAAGCCGAAGAAATTAAAACGGAAACCAAAAACATAATACTAAAACTAAAAACAGCCGGGCATAGATTTACTTTGACACTTGACGAATGGACGTCATTGCGAAATAAACGTTACATGAACATAAATTTGCATAGCAAAGGATTTGGTGGTTTCAATTTTAAAAATCTTGGATTAGCAAAAATAACGGGATCAATGCCAGCTTGGACAGCCTTCAATATGTTGCGGGACCATCTTGCAAAATTTAATGTGTCTTTGGAAGACGATGTCATTGGCCAAACCACTGATGGTGCAAGTGTAATGGTGAAAATGGGTACCTATTGCAAAGGCCATCACCAGCTTTGCCTCGCTCACGGAATTCAGCTTGCAGTCATTGATACTTTGTACAAAACTTCGAAAGAACCAGAACGAGCAGTGGTGTTGGAGTCTATTCAGCATGTCTCAGATGATGAAGGTTCTGAATCTGAAAATGATGATGTAGAAGAAGAGGGTACAGTAACAAATGAAAGTGGTTTTGAAATCGAGACTACTACTGTCCGTGTTGATCCAGTATTGTATAAGGAAATTATTGCGAAAGTTCGTCGGCTTGTTAAATTAATAAGAAAATCGCCCCTAAAAGCAGATTCACTGCGTGATTACGTAGTTAAAGAACACCACAAAGACATACAGCTACAACTTGACTGTTGCACGCGATGGTCAAGCATGTCTGACATGATTGAAGTATTTTTAAAGATAAAAGACTCCGTTCTAAAAGCCCTAATAGATTGGAAATCAGAGATTTCCTCTTCCGATAATGAAATTAAAACATTGACCGACATTCATCACAGCTTGGATGTCATAAAATTGGCTGTTCTGTCCTTGTGCCGTCGTGATGCGACGCTTTATACAGCTGATATCACGTTACAGTTTATGCTCAAGAAACTTGACGAACAGAACAGCTTTTTGAGTTCTAAACTTGCAACGAACTTGCGAAGTCGTATAAAACAAAGACAACTACTATTAGCAGGTGTGCTCCACTATTTACACAATCCCGAAGACTTCTTTGCACAAGCAGAGGATGATACATTTCATAAGCCCAATAATGAAGAAATTTCTGAGATCATTGTCGATTTACTAAGTCAGCTAAAGTTCAAAACTCCTAGCGAGCCCATCGACTCTACAACTGCACAACCCACCGCACTAGATTCTTCTGATAATGCCGTAATAAATAATGTACCAACTTTACAAGAGCAGCTCGATAGAGAATTAGATAAATGCAATAAAATCGGTAAGAATCTCTCGACTAATTTCGACCTCGCAGGCTTTGTTAAATTAGAAAAAGCTATGTATGATAACGAAGGAGACCGAGGCGTGTATCTGACAGAAGCTTACAAGTACATTTTATGCGTTCTACCAACGAGTGTGGAGAGTGAGAGAGTATTTTCCTGTGCTGGTTACTTTTGTAACCGAATACGCAGTTCACTCTCTGACAAAATGTTAGATGCTTTGTTGTTTTTGAGAACACATTATCAAGAACAACGAGCCTTCTCAAAGGAATAAATAATTATTATTTTCGTGATTTACTTGATCTCAATCTCAATATTATTTTGTTTTTTTAATTTTATGTACGTGACACGTTAACGTGATACATACTACGATTTAAATATCCTATGTTTTTTATTCATATTATTAATGTGTGATAAATAAGCCTTGTTGATTTTACGGTTTAAAAAGTTTAATTAGAGTAACAAGGGAGAAAATGACCAAATATGTTTAATTAGTTACTAAAAATGATTAAAAGACTGATATAATTATAAATCTTGTTTGATTTGAAACAAATTTCAAAAGTTACCAGTTCCGGAATTCCGGAATCAGATCTCCAGTATTGGAACTCAGTTCCGGAATTGAGAACCTTCCGATATTGCATGCCCTAGCTTGAACCCAAAACCCCGTGATGAGAGGCGAGGCCTTAGCCACTAGGATATTGCACCAAAAGATTAGATAAACAATATTCACCAAACATTGTGTAATAAATCCTCACAAAGTATACTCCACTTACCCTTATAACAATATTCGTGATTTTAAAACTCGCTCCAATTTATTTCAGTATCGTGAACACTGCGACTTTTAATTTATTCACGGCATATATATTTGATAGCAATACATCTGATAAAGTCAGTCGACAACGTGCTCTGGACTAATTGGGAATTTTTGCTTGAATGTTTTACACTATTTGGTTCGATGATGAATGGAATGTTTTTTTTTTTTTTGTATAATGTGAATGGATGCGGCCGGTATTCTAGAATGCTGCTCAATAGTCCTACATCACTATTCGCGATTGAAAACGAATTGTAAAGATTTACCATGGCAAATATTGTGTTCTGCCCACCAAGATGTACTGGTACTGAGACGTGGACACTCACGTAGTCTGTGTACAGGGTTAGAGTAGCAGAGAGTTCAACGCTTGGCATAGGGCTTACATACCGATTTCCAAACGTCGCGTCGTCGAGATCCGAAGACGTGCGGGCGAAGGTTTTCGATATAGGAAAACGAGTTATGGAACTCAACTGGAGTTGCACAGAATACCTGGCAAAGAAATGACAATGACAGGAAGAGTAAGGCTTTGACAGAGTGGCGTCCAAGGACTGGAAGGCGAAGTGTCGGTCGTCCGGCGGCGGGATGGGCCGACAAAATTGTTACCATCGCGGGTAGAACCTGGATGAGGCGGGCACAGGAGCGTCAGGTTTGGCAGAAAAAAGAGAAGCCCATCAGCTCAGCAGTGGGTGAAATCGAACTGTGGATGAAGAGGACATCCTTTAGTTCAAATTTAGCTTTAAAAACTTCGTGATTATGTTGCGTTATAAACATGCAAAACAAAAATGATTATAACCAGAATTTACACAGACACTAAGGCTCATTTTCACCCCACATCACCAAACGTTTTTAACGCTGAACGTGTTTAAAACATCGCACCGTCTCTGTCATCTTCAAACGATTGAATCGTTTGAAGATGACAGAGACAGAATGATGTTTTAAACTCTTTTAGGAGCCTAGGATGAAAAGAAATCGTAAAACAGTTTTAAGATTGTCGTACACAATGCCGTAATGTTTCCGTTGGCAATTTTATTATAGCTAACACTAATGCATTTACGGTCTAATTTCTCTAGAGTAGTAAGGCACCTATTACGTGTTGAAATGGGAATTATTGACCATTGTCCTTAACTTGATATTATGTATTTTCTGTGTATTCTTGTTGCAATTAAATTATGGAAATGGTTTCCTTATTTTTTTGTTGAATTCAGGCCGTAATGTTTTATTGGTTATTGAATTATTTATCATGAGCTTCATATTCAGGTACGGTGCATTGTTTCATGTTGGTAATATTAAATTGTACATCAAATGAATTCAGTCAGTCATTCAGTCAACACAAAATTGATGATTGCTCCAAGTAATCATTGTATATTTACAATACTTACTTAAGTGGGTTATAAAAATCATTATCGACACTATCACTACATCAGTAGCTACATAGGTGTTATAAAACAAAGTCCCCCCACCACGTTTGTCTGTCTATCTGAACGCGATAAACTCAAAAACTCCTGAACGGATTTTCATACGGTTTTCATCAGTGGTGATGATTCTTGAGGGAGGTTTATGTGTATAATTCATTACAGGTTTTGTGTCAATTTGCTGAAATGTGACAATGATTGTTGAAGATATCGGAAAGAAATCATGCTGACTGGGAGCTTTACTGGCGTGTGCGGTGTAAACCAATAGATTTATTTGAAACAATGTATTACAGAAATAATACATTGTTTACCTGAATTAAGACATAGGATGCTTTTAATCCCAGTAGGTGTAGGGTACGTTTCCGTAGTATATTTTCCAACATCCATGCAGGCGAAGCCGCGGGAAAAAGCGAGTTATTAATAATTAGGGCGACGATAACCGACTTTTAATGATTTTAAACCGAAATCACGTCTAACCGAGTAGTGTTAATGATTTGGATAATATACAGGATGATTTTTAAAACATGCGACAAAATTTAAGGCGGTGTTTTACTCATCAATATGAACAACTTTTACTATGGGACCAACTCGGAATTCGCAAAAAAATTTCGACCTTTTTATACAAAATGGTCCAATCGGGTATGTGCTTTTACATGGGAAGGTAATTTTTTTTTTGCGAATTCTTAGTTGGTCCCATAGTAAAAGTTGTTCATATTGATGGGTAGAACACCCCCTTAAATTTTGTCGCATGTTTTAAAAATCACCCTGTATATGCATGTTAAATTAGAGCATTTTCCTAATAACTAAATCTGTGAATATTTTAAATTATGTTTATATTACACAGTTTAATTAATTTGTAAAGTTATGTGTAACGCGGATAAAAAAAAAACTGAGAATCACGCAAAAACTGTCAAGCGTATTTTTATGAAACCTTCACCATTTAAAAAATAATTTAATTATTCATTTTTTAGTATACGTGTTTTATTAAAAAACCTTTTGTTTTATACATATATAATAAATTAATAATGCGTCTAATTTGCGACAATGCTCCTTGATGTGTGAATCCTATTCCTGGGTGAACATACGACGCGTTGCATGAGCTCAGCACAAAACACGCAAGCTAACCACTCAAGGCAATTGGCACATATAGCTGCGTTTTAAGAAATAACACCTGACACATTGACATAGTTATGCAATATGTATAAAGGTTTAAAGTGGTGTTTTCCTCACCTGCACTGAATGTGTTATGTTCAGCTTCACATTCAGCTGAATCATTCTATATAGTGTGACAAAACTTCGACGAAATACATGAAACAATAGCTTTATCACAATATGTCGACCTACGTCAATAAATTCGAATATAACATTTTACCCGTAAAATATTTTTAAATTCTCAATAGTATTTACGTCATTAAATATTATTTATTGTTGTATTTTCCGAGCTGATTATTCCTTGGACTTGGTTGTTTTCAATTCATATCTTATTTGGGGCACGTCACAGGAATTATCGCGCATTTACCTGTTATGCATGCTTAATTTATCATGAACGTACTATTTTTTTTAAAGTTAATTTCGTACTTCACCAATTGTCGAAGTGGACTTTAAGATTTAATACCCGAAATCGTATCGGAAAATTAGCTTCTAAATGTTTGACAATCAAAGTCTCCTACATGATAGCAATAGCAACACTCATGCTAGAGAAAAATGCATAGGGTAACACAACATATATTATTTTCAAAATTATTGACAATCCAAGTCTCTTTCATGATAGCAATACGCATGCTAGGAGAAATATGCATAGGGAAACATAACACATTACATTTTCAAAATGATTGACAATCCATATCTCTTTCATGGTAGCAATAGCAACAAGCATGCTAGGGAAAAGTGCATAGGGAACACAACACATTATATTTTCAAAATGATTGACATTCTAAATCTCCTTCATGATAGCAATAGCAACAGTTAGTTACGTAGCACGCATGCAGGAGCAATTATCCGCCACTAGAGAGGCGCCTAATTCCCTAGAGATGCGCCACACAGTCACATCACATAATTAGTTACGACGAAATCGCATTAGACCGACATCCTGAAAGATTACTAACCCAGAAAACTTGGAATTTCTTTGTGATTAGACTTCAAATAGTTAGGGAAATAGGTTTAGTTAAGATTCTTCGTTGAGAATCTACGCTTGTACAGTTAGCGGCAACATCTCTTAATTTGTATTTAAGATTTATCTTTAATGCGTGAAAAAACTGTTCACAGATCTCATGCCACATGACCTCCAAATAGCATTGGAAATGAACTTCGGTAATAAAAAATAAAAAACAAACATCATCGTCATCTGTTTAGCCTTTTCCCAATTCTATTGGGGTCAGCTTCCAGTCTAACTGGATGTAGCTGAATACCAGTATTTTACATGGAGCGACTACCTATCAGACCTTCCCAACCCAGCTACTGGATACAAACATTCAATATATTGACATCTTTCAATAGTAATAACGGAATCATGTCGCACTTTTCTTAAAAATAGGGCCCATACCAGAGTAATCGAAAAAACATGTCCAGTGTTAGAACAGAAGTTAAATTAAAAGAGCATTTTAATTTAACTTCTGTTCTAACACTGGACAACATCTGATTTTTAGGGTTCCGTACCAAAATGGTAAAAAGGAACGCTTATGGTGCGACTCAGTCTATCCGTCTGTCACAGCTGAATATCTCAAGAACCACTAATGCTATCAACTTGAATTTTGGGATAGTTTTAGACGACGTTTGCCCAACTATTTTGCAAATAAGAAAGAAATAAAAATGTATAATAATATTAATTTTTTTTAGGCCGCATAGTTTTCGACTTTTGATGAAAAATGTAAATAAAAATACCTTTCCTCCTCCCCTTATCTCCGAAATTTGCACAGAGAAAAATCTGAAATTATTCTGTGTAATAGAAGTTTACGTAAAGATAACAAAAAAAAAAAAAAACGATGTCTTTACAGACATCGTTTTTTTTTTAACCTGATCGATCGACCCGTCCGGCTGTTATTAGGTACTTAGCCACGAGCCATTTAATTTTTTTTTCGTATTTCTAAGAACGTTCACGTTGTATGTACTGTATCAATCTGTCAAAAACTCCTCTATTTTACCCACATTTTAGACAAGTTTTTGCCGATGATTTCCCCCTTTGTAACGTATCCCAGTTGGTGGTATTTTGTTCACGTTACTATCTATGTAATCCATTAGCTAATAAGTAATTTTGATATAACATTGCCACAGTGCGAAAACGTTCAAAGGATCGTTCGTTGGAAAAGCTACGCCAACTATGTGAGCTAAGCTAAACTAACTTAACTTAGTTTTTGGTCTACAACCCGCTTATGTGGCTGGTCCATTGATATTATACAGGGTGTAGGTGTAAACAGTGGCAACATTTTAAGGGGTCATTGTCACGAACGTGAACGTTCTTAGAAATACGAAAAAAAATTAAATGGCTCGTGGCTAAGTAATAAAAGCCGGACGGGTCGATCGATCAGGTTAAGCTACGCTTGCCGCGGTTGGTCAGTGGATGGGTGACCATCTTTACATACCGAGACCCCTCCGTGTCTCGGAAAGCATGTTAAGCCGTTGGTCTCGGCTGTCATTCTTGGATCTTTGACAGTCGTCATGGGTCTTACCAAAAAGTATCGTGTTACCCAGTAACTGGGTTGTGGAAGTCAGATAAGCAGTCGCTCCATGTAAAATACTGGTATTCAGCTGCATCCGGTTAGACTGGAAGCCAACCCAAACATTGTTGGGAAAAGGCTAGGCAGATGACGAGATAGGTAAACAATGTTTCGAATTAGATGAAAAAATCTAGTAATAAACAGACTTCAATCACCAAGACCTTGAAGAAACATTAACAAGACTAAGCCTTTTTTTTTGGGTGGGAAATCATCAAATAACTTCTCCCGCTCTGGGTGGAGCGGAAGGGCGTGTCAGACTTCTACTGACTAAAACCCACCCGTGTTCCTTCAGTTGCCTGTGCCAGGGCCACGGTAACTCTTTCGAACAACCCGCAACCCTGGCGGGAACAAGACTAAGCCTGGCTACCTTAAAATTAACCAAAACATTTAAAATACATAGCTTTTAATGATATTAGAGGCATTATAATAATTAGGCAATAATTATTCTGGTTCGCGAACATAACAACTTGATAGAAGTTGTAATTATTTAAATTAAACAATTTTAAACGATTATGTTGTAAGTTAGAAAAGTAGGTTAAACTGTTTAAGTACCTACCTGTTTGGTTTTTGAACAAATTGTAAAAATACAGGGTGCTTTTTATAAGAGGAATTCGATTCCTTGCTGTGGCAGCAGCTTTTCAAAAATCAAAAAAATGCAGTTTTATTTTAGTACAAATTTGAGATCATGGTTCCTTTGAAAAGTTTGCCATGTTACCCATAGTTTCGAATTAGCCCGATGTGCCATTGGAACAATTAAGAAAAGAACAATGGATTTGCGCGACTGACATTTATATTCCCCCCACTTCAATGTATTTCTTTTTTGGTTTGAAGATGATCCCAAAAATCGTCCTAGAAGGTTATGGTGCGCTATGAAATTTCTTATTTTTAAAAGTTTTTGTTTTCAACTTTGACATACTGTAAGTAATTTTGGATTTCTCCTTGACTGTGGGGCTGACTCTCACATTCATGATGAGTACTAGAAATTAAATTTATTCGGTATAAAATAGGTCGCAAAAATCGAGCAGTACCTCTCCCATTGGGTAAGTAGTATTTGTAAGACGTAAGTAAGTAAGTAAGTAATATTGGCAATCAATGATAAATAAAGCAGATTGGCTGATTTACTAACTTAAAAAAAAAATATCGGTGATAATTTTCCAAAACTTACGTAACTTCGCCATGCTTAATAATATTTTCTTCCGCTCCATATTTTTATTCATAACCAACATAAAGCACTAATTAGAATCAAACCCCTGACAAACCAATAAATTAAATACCTCTATTACAAACAATGAGTCTCTACTAATCATAAATGCAACTCAAAACACTAACCAAAATAGTTTGACAAATCAGAAGCGCAATACTGCATCAACTGTGTGCCTCTTTTAGTTGGTCACTGATCGCTGGGCTATTCAAATATGTACATTCATTACGGTCTTCCATAAACCAATTGAAGGCGGTCCAGGGTGACCGCGGAATCGAATAATTATAATATTCAATCTAATTTTGAATCAAACCAGTGACAAACCTCTATTACAAATAGGAAACCAGCATTCAACCTTACTTAAATGTAACTCAAACACTTACCAAATAGAATTACCATAAATAAATATATATTTCTACCATTAATTGTGTGCCACTTTTAGTTGGTCACTGATCGCTGGACTATTCTAATATATTCATTACGATCCACCATGAATCAATTGGGGTCGGTCCGGAGTGACCGCGGAAACGAATGAATTAGCATTTAATTTAGGTCCCTAGGTAGTTATTTGTCTCAATGAAAAGTTGGTTGGAAACAGCTGTTATGTTCAACTGATGTCTAGACGTAAAATAAATAATTTTGGAATACCCTGGTCCAGTTTTCCAAAAGGTAAGTTTCCAGTTTTCAAAATATATGGATCAAAAATCTTACCTTCTCAATCGGAATGTTCATAGTTTTGGATTTCTAGGGTAATGTATGGCTCCAATTCAACCTTTTGTTTTAAATAATGGTTCAGTTTTTCCGACATTGTGAGCAAAAGTAAGAAAAGTGTTACACTTTGGTAAGATGTCTATCTGTATTAATTCCTAATTTAATGAAAGGTATGTCGAATGAATAAATAATGTAGAAAGAATTGGCTAAAAACTGAAGTGACTGTTATACTTCAGTTTTTAGACGAATCTTTCTACATTTTTTTTCATAATCTTTATTGTGAATCATAGGTAGGTACATAAATATACAGATGGCCTTACAATAAAAAAGATCAGCTATGATCTGCCCGTATAGGCGTACAATATCAACAAGAAACAATTTATTAATGGAAAAGTAAAATAAGAATAATAATATAACAATTAAATACTGTCAGAAAATTTTTCTAACCAAATTATCAATAACTTCTAAAAAGTATTATAACAGCAATCAGTGGCACCCCACCCTTAAATAATCATAAATTACATGTATTATAATTATACGATGACCTATCTGATATCTTATTAAATATGGTCCCAGAGCGGTCCCTACTCGTGGAATTTGCTAGTGGGCCAAATTTTAGCTCTACGGGATTTTGTAAGCTATTCTAAAAGATAAAGGTCTGCTGGTCTAGTAATTTGAAAATTAAGTTCAAATTAATCTCCAATTTTAGCTATCTTCACTTCATTCGTCACCTCATCATTCATCATTCTCCTGCAACATGTTTTGTTCTGTTCAAAAGATCTTTTGTAATCTGTATACATAATGTGACTGGTAATTAGTGACCGATACTCAAATACAAGATTGTACTCATGTTAATTGATAACAAACCACTTTTCTTATGGGCCAATTCTGAAATCGCGAAAAAATCAGCTTTTCCCTACATTTATGTTAGCATAATGCACACATGATAACAAACAAATTTTACTATGGGACCAAACCTGAATTTGCGAAATTTGCATTTTGCATAATTAACATTTCGACATCATTGAGACACTTATTTAGTAAAAATGTTTTCAATTTACTTTTAAAAGATCTAGTGTAAACGATGCTTTTAATGTCTAAAGGCAACTTTTTGTGTTCGTCCATGCTCTTTTGCAATTTGAGTCTAATCCTTTAGGTAGGAGTCTAACTTGTCCCGCCATCTCCTCTGGGCCTGCCGCGTTGCCGGCCGAGCGTTCCTGAACTACAGAACCCAATCTATGGCTAATCGCGTCCAAGTCTGAAGCTACATGCAACAAATGTGGCCTATCCAGTTCAGTTTTAATTTGGCGGCTGTGTTGCCCACGTCTGCGATTTGCAACTTTAAGCAAGATAAATTATAGTTAGTTAACTAACATCTACAATTGGATTAACCATTTAAATTGATGATTTGAGGTGAAAATTCCAGGCAGACTCTGACATCAGCTTAGTCACGCACAGAATATAAACCAGTTTTATTTGAATATAAATACAAATACAAAAAGAAATACGAGCAAGGCTTGCAATAGTCGCATGTGATGTGTAACAGTTGACATCTCACCTTGGCAATAAACAACAATAGCATTAAATCCTGAAAAAAATGTTCAGGTATTCGAATAGTTATTTGGCAAAAGTACTATCTAGTTCCATACCAAATAAGCAAAGTTTTAAGTTATGGCAACATTTCAATCCAAAGAGCAAACATTTAAAAAATATACTTTTCTTATCTGTGAGATGAGTTGGTTCCATCTGACAGCCAACTCTAGCACCGCGTGCGCCCATTGGTTCCCCGGCTGGCTTCCTTTGCCACACTTTCGTCCCTTTTCACGAAATCACTCCCACAGATTGCAGGAAAGCGAGAGGAGGGATGTTACACATAAAAAATTGAACTTTGATATACGTAGTTATTGATGGACATTATTTTTTCTTCATGTTTTGTGTGGCTATGTTTAAGTAAATAACTTAACTTTATCTTACAACAGTCTTTCCAAAACTAAGTTGAAACAGCCAATTATTATTACAACTCATTTAAACTAATTAACGAACTCCAGACTACAACTTTCCAGGGGCTCCAGTCTCGACATAGACATCGATCACTTTACGGCCGAATTCGGTCGCAAAGTCCTAATGGGGCCTAGACGGTTAAAATTGCAAGACAAGCACGAAAAAAACACTTACTTGTCAAGCAATTTTGGCCGTCTACGGACCTCATTAAGACTTTGCGACTGAATTCAGTCGTAAAACGATCGCTATCTATGTCGAGACTGCAGGCCCAGGTATGTTGGTTTTACGGAGACAGCCGTAAAGATTTTGTATTTATTTTTGCTGGAGTGCCGCCAGCCTGCGCGTCCCTTTCCTTGTCACAGTGATGTCACAGAGTGACTCGGCATGGACATGGACAAGTAACGAGGTTACGTCAGGCACTGACACGCGGATCAAATAAGTATTTTATTTTTATTTGATAGTATTTTACCTTATATATATTATTGATTATTTATTTATTTCTGTAACTGCCCGTGACGTTAAATCGGGCCCTATACCACTTATTTGTAAATGTCGCAGCATCATCCTGAGATAGAAGCCTTTTGGCCTCGTACAGGACTTTCTGTTTTTTACTTCTTACAATGCGAGTCTCAGTAAATAGTTTTTCTTTTTTTCTTTCTTTTAACCAACTTACCTGGAATTTGTACAAGAGATAAACGTTTTATGCAATCGCTTTAAGAGCTAATTAATTATACTTATTCCCATTTCTTTGGTTGGTTTACTTTTGCTACCACGATTTTTGCTGCACATTTATTTATATTTTCAGAAAAGATGAGAGTAAATGTAAAATTAATAACATCACACCAATACTGATTTACGGCAATAGGCTCGCTCTCTGTTATGCTGCGGTCCCACGACCACAGGCCCTACCGCTGCGCCAGGCCAGGCCGATAGGCCGTGGGTACCGTCGTCGAATCCGATGAGGCCTACGTGGAAATACTCGGCATGGGCCACGATAGGCCTCGACAGGCGCAGCAACAACACCTAGCGCGGTCAGTCAGTTAACGGTAGCGGTACTTAAACAAAACTGGCAAAATGTGTAAGTAGCTATAGGTACAACTCTGGCTAACCCTACGGGAAATACAGGCGTCATGCTAGGTTAATTATGTTATGATTTACCTATTCATATTACTGACTAGCTATTGTTCGCGGCGTTGCCCGCGTGGATGTCGGAAATTATCCCACGGGAACACACTACCGCAAAAAACAATTATATTCCATGTCCTAATCCAGATCATAGTCTACCCATGTGCCATAAGGGTTTGAACCTTTTAGGCCTCGTGCTGGTTCGCCATTTTGATTATTTTTACGTATAAACCTTCCTCTTAAATTACTCATCTATTGATGAAAACCGCATCAAAATCCGTTCAGTAGTTTTTGAGATTATCACGAACATATTTTTTTTTTGAGATGTGTTTGCTCTTGACTCTACGTAATTTAGGTCGGAGGTGACAGAGACAAAGTCGACGATGGAGTGAGTTTACCAAGAAGAAGCCTGTTCACTCACACACAGACTCTCTCTCTCTGCTCTGTTCATACAGACAGACAGACACGCGGCGGGGGACTTTGTTTTATAATATGTAGGTAGGTAGTTATTTCCTCCTTTATCGATAAGTTTTCATTCCGATTCGATATCGAGAGAACCGCAGATATAGAGAACAATGTGAACATTCGCCTTATCGATATTGGTCCAGTTTTGATACAATCTGCCTGTCTCACTTTCTGGTTTAGTTATATTGCACGTTCAAAACAATACTTACTTTGCAGAGTATTAGGACAACCGATAAGTTGGAGTAACCTTTGATCAGTTGCTAACGAAACAATGAAAATTTAAGGCGCCAACCTTAGGCGGTACCTTGCGATAGTGCGTTATTCAGCGGCTACTAACTCATTAATTAAGAGTAATAAACTATATTTTAAAGCATATTATCAATGTTCAATATCTTACGATCACATTGCTCATTTTTGTTTCTTTTTATGCTTTACTAGCTTTTGCTGGTGGCTTCGCCCGCGTGGTTTTCGGAAATTATCCCACGGGAACGTACTACCGGGATAAAAAGTATCCTATGTCCTAATCCAGGTCATAGTCTACCCATGTTCCAAATTTCATCCAAATCCGTTGAGCGGTTTTAGCGTCAAAGCGTAACAAACAAACAACCTCACTTTCGCATTTAAAATATTATGAAAAACTGGTCTATTGATACTAGCTAGACTCACAAAATGGATTAGGTACTTAAATTAAAAAAAATATCTAACTCTACTAAAGTTTCTATAATAATATAATTCAATTATGATTCGAAAGACACGTAGTGCCATCTATTATCATAAGAACGTTATTGTTGCTTTCCTCGGGAACAGTGCTTTTTTCGGGATGAAAGGAACCCTATGTCCATTTCTGTACACGTGACAACGTATCTGCAAAATTTCAGGATGAACAAACAAACTTACTTTCGCATTTATAATATTAGTTAGGATAAATACATTTTAAACCTCCTTGTGAAGCAGTGACTAAAATTATTGATTGCATGCATCTTTTGCTATCGGTGACGTTCTAATCTTGAGGATTCAACTAATGAATAGATAATTTAAAAAACTAAATAATTCACGTTTTATTTTATTTTAAATTATTTTATTTCAAAAGATCGCTAGTCCGCTTCCTCTCGCTGAAAGGAGACAAACCAAGCGTCTACTGCCAGCATTGGGAATATGATAGGCTGATTATGAAAGTCTGTGTAGGTCCTTGGAAACTAAATACTGGATGACTTTTGTACCGTCTTCAAAAAAGGAGGTGAACAGAGTAGAAGCCTATGGCATAGGTACCTACCTAGTTTTTTTTTTTTTTTTTTTCAATAGCATAGACAGAAATTGTTCTATCAATAAATACTACACATTTGAAGTAAACTAGAACAATAAAAACAGAAATTTTGAAAAAACTTTATAAATCGTTAAAAAATATAGAAATTAATTTTTTTTTTTCAAAAAAAAATATACATACCCTATTTTTTTCAAGACGGTAAAAAACTCACCCTGTATACCTGCTTAATAGCATACCTTCCAACAGAACTTGCAATAACTACTGAGATCATTAGCTAATAGGTGATCAGGAACGAGGTAAAGATGTAGCCGTAGCCTTCTCGTGACTACAAGTGTAAAGTACAGGTGCAATGATGAAATTTTGTCTTTTAGTACAAACTAGAGCAAAATGTGAGGCCTATGATTTTCCCAGAACCCTATGCTTTGCTAATGCCGCGTTGTATGGCCCGTCGTCGATGCCCGTCGCGGCCCTTGCCTTTTGAGGCCTGTCGCGGCCCGTGCCGAGCATTCCACGGATCATCCCATACATTCGATCGGACAAACGACGACAGGCCACCACAGGCCAACTGTTCCCACGGCCTATCAGCCTGGCCTGGCGCGGACTGGCCTGTGAGAAAACAGGCCGTGGGACCGCGGCATATGTAGGTACATCTTCGCTTAATTTGCGTTCAATTAGGAATACAACAAGCACACCCCCTTTTGTAAAAACATTTTACTTCCGAGAAACCAACAGAAAAGATCTAGGAACCAGTAAACGTGGAAATCATTGATAACCGCGCGAACCGATTGGCTATCGTGCGCGTTTGATTCTCGCACGGGTTAAATATACAGACCGTAAAGTTGCTTTGCGTTTGAATTTAGTTTCATGATTTGTGTTTGTAAAAGCACCCACGATACAGGATAAATTCTTAGTGCAGGTCAATCTTTTTCATGAAAAAAAAAAGATTAGTAATAAAAAAATAAAACCTACCTATAGTTCGTATTCTCATCAACTTTTTCAAAAATAGAATGCATTCAAACTAAACTTTCGTGTTTCAATACATTCTATTTTTAAAAACGGTATACAGCATTAATTTTTAAAATAGAATGTAAACTTTATTGACAGTTTCCAGAAAACGTTTATAGTGTTAATTTGTTTCACCGAATCAATTATCTCAGCTGATAAGGTTTTTTAAGAAAACAGTAGTAAAATGAATGCGGAGGTAAGTCTGCACTCGTTCGTCTTTCTGTGAGATTCTCACACGATGTGCAAATACGTTGGTTTAGCAGGAATTAGTGAGCTCCTATCCCGTCTTATTAGTTAGGGCTGTCACCACTCAACATTTTTTAAATTTACTTTAAAAGTAAAACCGACTTCAAAAGCCCTAAAACGAATAAAATAACTTTCATAAAAAAACATAACAGCTTCTGAAATCGGTGCCAAGCTAAGGTGCATTGAGATTGAAGAATTGAAGACACCGACTTCAGAAGCTATTAAGTTTTATAAGAAAGTTATTTTATTCGTTTTAGGGTTTTGAAAGTCGGTTTTTACTTTTTTAAAGTAAATTTATTTTTCCATTTTTTGTTGAATATACAATTACATAAGCCTAAGATGAACGAAATTAAGAATCATCAAAATCCGCTTAGAAATGCCGTACATAAGAATAATTATCTAATGTATTACATTTAAAACCTTCCTGAAAGTATGTAGATTACGTTAGTGAAAGAATCATCAAAATTGGTTCATTCGTTTTTGAGATAATCACGGACATACCATACATACATACAGGTCGAATACAGAACCTCCTTTTTTGAAGTCGTTTAAATATATGCAATGAAAACGATAAGGGTTTCCGTGTAATGGCATCATACCATAACAGTCCTGATTCAGTAGATATTTTTTAAAATGGCTTGACCGTGAAGCAATTAATAGCAAAGAAACCCGGATGTGAGAACAACCACATACATGCCTGCAAGTTAGTATTAAAAAAAAAATCAAGCTTTGATCATTTTGCCAGTTTGCAAGCGTCCCTTCTGTTTAAAAAAAGAGGTCTGCATAACTATACAGAGGGACAACTATATGCAGATTTTATATTAATAAATAAACTCAAAATATTAATTTCAGTTAAACCATTTATAGACAAATGCCAAGGAGTCGGTCAGTCAGAAAGATGAAGCTTAGCCCATTCCAAAGCATAGTATAGAAATTTCATGGATACTCTTTTAAATCAAAATTAATTAACATAACACAAGTTTGGCAACCCTAACAAGATTATCGTTGCTCGCAACACCTTGCGAATCGGAAGCATTTATTCATGTAGATCCAATCTGTATCCGATCGGAATCAGCGTCTAACTGTAATGTCCTCCCGGAAATACATTTATTATACGTCGTTTGCATTCACTTAATAATCAATGGAGATATGGAAAATATTATTCTGTTTGTGAGTGTGATTTAACGCAGTCTACTCAATATATTTATTGCTTCCATATGTGAAATTACGTGGTAGGTTTACAAAAAATATGATCATTGTGGACCCTATCGGGCACTGCAAACGTAGGAGAGAGGAAGAGGGCTTTTATTTGACTACTTAGTTGAATGTAATGTACTATTTATATAATGTAATTATTTTATAAAAAACATGTACCTACCTAATTTAAAATTTATCATTCAAATATTCGTTGACACTATAATAGCAATTAGCAATTAGAAATTGTTTTAATTTTTTTTTAAACAATTCAGCTTAGTGCTTGGTAAGTTTAACCTATTTTTATGGCAGTATATCTCAGTCCACTGCTGGACCTAGCCTCTCCCATGCCACAACACCTTATCCGCCGCCTTTCGCATCCAGCCTGTCCCAGCCACCTTTTTAAGGTCATCGGTCCATCTGCTGAGGGGCGCACCACACTTCGCTTGCCGATACGCGGTCTCCACTGCAACACCCTAATTGAGTAACACACAATCAATCGAAATCTGTATCATTTTGCTAATCCAGTGCTTCATATGTTTGAAAAATTTGTCTGTTCGACAACGTAAATAACGCAATAAATATTGTTGAACAGTCAAAATGAAACCGATTCCGATTGATAGAGTGTTACGCAATTGCCCCGCTGGATTCGTCTGCTCCACCGGCCATCGGGCATGCGACAAATATGGCCAGCCCTGCCACTTCAGCTTGCTACAAGCTACAAGCTATGTCGGTAACTCCAAATAATTGAGTTTTGTGTATTTGTTTGTTATGTTAAATAAATAAATAAATAAATAATATTTTACTGCTAAACTACTGAACTGATTTTAAAGGGAAATTAACAGAAGGTAAAATGGGAATTGAAAATCGGGTAATTTTTTGTACATTATTATTTATTACATTATTTTATTATTATCTTTAAACCCGGAAGGAAACGCGAAGAACAGCTCTATACATACTTATAATAAAAGTGTAACTGATTGCTGTCTGTACATGAAATATATTTGAGAAAATCTATTATTGGGGGACTTTATTAACGCAATAGGACCCAAAATAATGATTTTTAGAATTTTTGTCTGATTGTCGGTTTGCCTGTTTGTCTGTGCGTTTGACTGCGGTAATCTCAGTTGTATGTATGCAGTTTTCGCTAATGTATGGCGGTATGCTTCACTTAACATTCAGTGTCTGTTTTATTTCAATTGGTTCATAAATAAGAAAGTTATGTCAGTTTGAAAAATGGAAAAGAAAGTGTTATAAAAGAGTAGTTTTCTTCCGAATAAATAAAATAAAACTGTTAACTACTTATTACAAACAAATATTCCAGTTTTTACTTAAAACTTAAAGTTACGAAATAAAAAAAAGAATTAAATCGACTTCAAAAAGAAATTAATTGAAAATTATAAAATAACATTGATTTCGGAGGTCGGTGTCTTGGGATATGTATTTTAGTTTTTTGCTACCGACTTCCGAAATTAAAGTTGTTTCATAATTTTGAGTTAATTTCTTTTTGAAGTCGTTTAATTTTTTTTTTTTAATTAGGTTTTTATTTCGTAAGTTTAAGTTTAAAGTAAAAACTGGAATATTTGTTTGTAATAAGTAGTTAATTGTTTTATTTTATTTATTCGGAAGAACCAACAATTACACCTTATATATTAACAAATAAATAAAACATAAGGAGTTATACAAATGTGCATCCAACAACGTTCTCCACAGATACACAAAAAGACAAAGACAATATTGATAAAGTAAAAGTCGGACAGAATATATATACACATAGGTACACATAAATATACATTACAGCAATAAGGAACACTAGAGAGAATTGATATTATCCACATACATTTTTGATTGTGTCAAGCAACATGTTTTAAAATTTTCCAACGGAAAGCAAATAGATCCAAGTTAGAGAAAAACTTATTGAAATTGCCTGTGAGGCGACGTAGAGATGCCCCCGCAAACCTGCATTCGTACGATTAGGAGTGACGGCGAAAACAGGTCGTGCACGCACCTCACGTCCCTGAATGGTTCTAGGGACAACATAGCACCACTTGTTACAAATATCCGAATACAAATTGTTACACAGATCGTATAGAACAAAGTTTCTAGAAAGGTACGTCTAGACTTCAAAGAGAGCAAGTTGTATTTTTTTCAGTAAGTCGCTATATGGGTGGTAAATACGACTCTTAGAACAACGGTAATGTATCGGTTTCTAGAACTTAAGTTGTATACGCTCGACACAGACAGAATACTTTTATTATGACAGGCCAGTTGGCGTGGTTGGTTAAGATACCACCTATCATGCCGCAGGATGATTCGATTCCCATCCAGGACAAACATTTGTGTGCATGAACATATGTCTGTTTGTTCGGAGTCTGGGTGTAATTATCTATATAAGTATGTATTTACAAATATAAAAAAGTAGTGTATGGCTACTTTTTTATATTTGTATAGGTATCAGTTATCTGGTTTCCATAGTACAAGCTCTGGTTAGTTTGGGATCAGATGACCGTGTGTAAACAATGTCCCAGGATATTATTATTATTATATATTATTATAATAGGGACTCCTTAGATTCTAGTTGAGACCAAAATCAAAATTAAGAGTCATTTATTCAAACTAGTCTGAGAATCAGTTCTTTTCGAACGTCAAAATTACATAAGACAGTCCCCCAAAACGCCCGCCCTTCACCACATCCTAGTACTTTAGCTGGGGAGAAAAAGTGACGCAACAAACTCCCCAGCAGCACAGCTGTCTGTTCAGTTAAAGGTATTACACAACAAAACAAGAAATTAAATTAAATTCATTGCCATAAGTCAGCTAGCACACGCCAATATACCAAAAAGAAAAAAAAAATCGAAAACTATACTAAAGCAGAAATAAAAATACAAAACTAAAAACGTAAACAGAACTAACAGTAAACTAAATAAAAGCCTCCAGGCATAAAGGGCATCCCCACTTACATATAGCATTATACACGGTTATTGGTAAAACACTAACAACCTCTTAAGGGGTCATTATGAACAACTTTTACTATGGGACCAAACCTGAAATCGCGAAACAAAAATCAGCTGTTCAGTATATTTTGACGAATTATGCGAACATAAGTGTACTGAACAGCTGATTTTTTTGTTGTTGTTCATAATGATGAGTACAATGACCCCTTAATAGGTTGTTGGTGTTTTACCAATAACCCTGTATACGTATGCAGCAGTAAATCGAAGTCACAAATGATAAACTACGACCATCGAAGTAAAATAAATAAAGAGTTAAGACCGGATTTTAATGATCGATACAAATGCAAATACGTGCTCGGGTGGACGAATTCCGTGGCTGATCTTAACACAAATCTATGCATACGATAAGCCTCTCGTGATTTTATCAACGAGTTTATCATCGAGCAGTATTCCGAGACCACGAATTGTGTTAATTCTGGCCAAGATTTTACTTTGTAGTGCTTGTGAGTTTTGCTTTGTTGTGTGTTTTTGTGTTGTAAATATTGCACTAGAATTCGACCAAGGTTTTGAGATGTTTTCCCTTTGACACCACAGCCGTAGCTCGTATCAATAAGCCAGGCCATCACACTTACTCGTACACGTCGTATTATTCCATATCTTGAAAACTACTGAATCGATTTTGATTAAACTTGCAGTGATCCCTAAGTTAAAGTAAATGTAAGATAATAAAAAAAAATGATCGCAATATGATTAATAGCTTCGGAGAAATGCGTGGACAAACATACATACACATATAAAAATTTGTATATTTGTTTGAAAGCCCTAATAGATTATCATATGTATTCACATATGATAATCTATTAGAGCTTCCATATTGCAGTTCCAATAATTTTATAGACACATACTTGTCGAATAGATAACCTCCATTTTTTAAGTCGGTTAAAAATACCTAGCAAGTCGGAAGGAAATACTTCTGTAACCAATGCTGCCGTCGCACAGTGTGTTATTTTGCTTTAGTTGCGGACATGTCAGTTTTATTTTTTTTCTTTATAGATTTAACCTTAATAAACCATTCTGAAAAACCCCCGTTTTTATATTTCATTTTATATAAGAGATACAAATATTTTAGTGAAAGGTCACTGACCTTCTTGAAAAAGTTTTTCGTCTGTATTTCTTTAATGAAGCAAAATTTCAGTGTCTTGCAAACTATCACTTAATTGTTGGTTTAAAATGTATAAATTGTAAAAATTACAAGGCTCTAACGTAACAGGAACCGGAATGAAAAAATATTTTTTCAATTAACGAAAAAAAAATATATAAAATTAACTATTTGCGGGTCGCGTTTTTTTTTTTGTTTTCGTAATATACTTAAGTAAAGTACCTTCAACTGGAGAAAATTCTAAATATGTATCTAGCGGGATCTCGGAGATATTGAGTTTCTAAGTTTTTATTAAATTTCTATGGAAATAGGGTTGTCACAAAAAAGTAAATATTTAAATTGATTAGTTCAATCGATTAAATCAATTTATGCTAAACATGTTGTAAACGCTTATTTATGACATTTCCTCGCTGTCGGATTCAATTATGATTTCGTCAGTCGTCAGCGTAATATTTTCTTCAAAACCTTCAGATTCTAAATTATTGTAGTGAACATTGTCTGTTGTTACGCATAGGAGTTGAAGCACTGATTTCGATAGGGGTAAAGGTTTTTTTATGTTTATTACGTGTACTAAGTGTTAATGAGGATATATATGGATCGGACGACTCTAATGCACGGTGAAACAAATCTAAAATTGTAGTTTTCCTGTCTAATTTCCGGGTATGATGTTGTCGATCATAGCGCCAGTATTTATTCCTTGACTCGCCTGCTTGCTCAGACAACATACCTACGGGTAACGGGCTGGCGTCTATGATTTGACGGCCATGAATTAATATTTTGTGCATCGTGACAGACATGTAAAACCAATTGTATTTTTCCACGTACTTTTTAGCTACTGATTTACAAAAGGCATCAAATTTTTCAGCATCTATTATTAAGCCACTCGAAAGCACTACTAAAATAGTATGCAGATCATCCCCCAACCATGTTTCTATGCCTAAGATATCTGCAAATGTTTTTCGATGTTGGTCTGATAGTGCTGTTCGTGCAGTGTTCCCATCATTGGTGGTCCCCGAATTTGGACGAACGACATCAACCAAAAGTGACAGTTTGTCTCTTATTGCAGTTTGTATATTTTTTTGCGCTCCTCAACAATTGAGGCAGCCGGTGATTTTTTACTAACTCTCCACTTCATGACTGCTGGATCATTTTTGTACCCCAAGTGCAGTAAAAATTCAAAAATTCTAATCCAAGCATGTAAGGGACTTATTCCATGACATAAGGCTTCTGGATTTACGGGTTTGTTGATGACAACATCCAACTTATTAAACTCCGTTGCTGTAGCTCCACAACAAGCACAACGTAATTGCGAAGTGGTCCCCGTAATGACGTTAAATACTTTACCATCTACAACAGTTAAATATAATTTGGGATCTGCAATTATAGTTTGACCTTTATCGGTTTCCGCATAAAGTGGTGCTAACTGATCTATTTCAGCCTGTATCCGATTTTTTTCTTCGATGATAAGTTCTTTTGTCTCATTACGATATTGAATCTTCAATGGACGACAAAACCTGTACGATTGTGGGCTTGGATTAGACCACAACACAAAGCCGTCATTAGTTTTTAATCGTAAAGGGATATACGTTGTTGTAAATAAACAATTTTCATTCTCGTTATCACCATCTAAAAACTTCTGTTTATAAAAAGCCTGTCCTGTACTACCATCAAACCCCCAAGAACCCTCAAATCTACAATATAAAATGTTATTTTGCTTTTGTTTGCAATATTCTGAAATGTTTTCGGTATTAAATTTTATGATTCGTCGGAATGTGTGTAGTAATAAACTATGAACTGAGACACTTGCTTCTCTTTCAGTAATAACTATGTCTTCTTCAGGATAACACATTTGCTTTGCTATTTTTAATTTATAGTATGGAGGATAAGCTAAGAAACCTCTGTCTTTCAAATCTTTCTGTATGATACAGTAATCTTCCACAGTTAGTTTCCTATCAATTACTAAAGAAAGGGCTTTATCAGGGGTGTAGGGTTTGGGTTCAGCTTTCGCTTTAATGGATGATGCAATTTTTTTAGGGCGAGTTGGACTTTTCAGGCACTCGTTGATAACGAATTCTAATCCTTGAGCAGAGCTTTTAATAAGTTTTTCTCCGTGAATTTCGTCTGTTACAATTTTCGACATCATTTTAATTATTTTTGACTGCGGCTGATCCTGAAGAGACTCCTCGAAACTCTTTCGAATACGACGCATTTGACGAGAGTTCATTTCATTCGCAGCAGATGGATTGTTATTCGATGTTCCAGGTATTGATTCGTCTTGGCGATTATTACATATATTAGAAGTTGATGGAGCTTCATGAGAAGTTCCAGGTATCGGTTCTGTAAACAACATATTGCTTACAGAGCCCATATCTGATGGTTTTGGTTCTTGAGGTCTTAAAAGATAATTGGAAGGAAAGGTTTTGTTTAATTCTATAGGACATTTTTTTATTCCGGTTGGTATTTTAATATCGAAAATTGTAGCAAGCCATTTATCATTCTTTTTACTGAAGCGTTTAAAATTTCTTTTGCTGCTAATATAAAGTTTTTCACACTTAAAAATAAATTTGGAAATGTTGTCTCTAAGGTTTTTATTATTAACGTCAATATCGTCTAGAATACCTGTTGGGAACAATGCATTTAAAATAGTCATTGTCCGATCATTGGTTTCTAGGTCACCCGGTCTTTGTTTTGACCCATATTGTCGGGCCTTTTCAGCCAAAATATTATAAATTTGCAGTTTCGTTAGTATTTTCGGATCCGAATTCAGGCTTAGGTCGTCAGTAATCATTGCCACTCGCTGACCAACATGAAGGTTGGCGCCCTCATGCCCCCCTTGCATTAAGTCCTCTGGTCGCGGCCCAGACGGACATCCCCCAGCAGGACGGGTCAGTGCCTGCTGAGGCAAAACAGTGCCATGGGTCTTTGACGGCTCCATGACACCTCACCCCCGCTTCTCCAGATATTATGTAAAGGAATTGGGTTTTAGCATTTGCCTAACGAGGGCGGACCCCTTCCCAATCCCACATAATACCTTCATCGAAGATAGATCATAAACAAAAGTAGTGATCAAATTCAACCGTAAATAATTTAATTTTGATTTTGAATTTTTGTACTATTTTTTCATATAAACTTAAACTGTGTAAACTATGCACGCCACAATTTAAACCGACAGTTGTTAATACCTACCTGAGTCAAAAATAATGAATCACAATGAGTAATATTCGCATGAAGTACTCGTAAGTATCGCACACAGGTTTGAGTGACAACCCTAACCGACAATTTCAAAATTCAATATTTCCGAAATCCTGGGCCTGTTGCAACTGATTTTTTTTGTGGTGTTAGTTATTATAGTGGTTAATATTTAGGCTTAATAAAAAACGCGACCGTGAAGAGAATGGCCGAAAAAAAAATATTTTCTAAATCATAAAAAAAAATCTCACTTGTCTGAGCAGTATTTTTAAAGTTTTCAAGAAAAAAATGGTTCCGGTAGTGAATTTCTATCATACCTTAAAACATTTCGTTTAAAAATCAAAATAAAAAACGAGATATTGTGTTTCTATGGTTTTTAAGGATTTTTCTCGATTTTATTTATTTCTCTTAAACTACAGTAGTTAGAGCCGGCGGAGTTTTGTTAGGAGGTTTGTTTCATTTTAGGCTTTCCGAAATACACATAAAACGAGCATGTCCGAACTAAGGCAAAATAACGCACTGTGCGTCGTAAGCAAAAAGGGCACAACTAACATTTAAAAAAAAATTGAGTTACATACATATTTAGAATCAGAAAAAAAGGCTAATCTGCTCAATTTTTTGTAGATTTAAAAAAAAATGTTAGTTGTGCCCTTTTTTCTTACGACGGCAGAATGTACTAACTGTGTATTTAAGATAGTATATCAGTTCAAGGCGACATGTTGTGCACAACCGGCCAGCTGGCGTGGTTGGTTAAGATACCACCTATCATGCCGCAGGTCGTGGGTTCGATTCCCATCTAGGACAAACATTTGTGTGCATGAACATATCTGTTTGTCCTGAGTCTGGGTGTAATTATCTATAAAAATATGTATTTACAAAAAAAAAGTAGTGTGTGGCAGTATTATCAGTTATCTGGTTTCCATAGTACAAGCTCTGCTTAGTTTGGGATCAGATGACCGTGTGTGAACAATGTCCCAGGATATTATTATTATTTTTATTGTTGACATTTCTCGGGACCCTGCGGCCCCGGACCTTTGGAAGGCGTAGTGGATTGGTTACCCAGAACTATGGAAGGACTATGTCCCCTGCCTGATCAATGTTATATGTAATACATGGATAAAATGGCAGGGGTTGACTTGCACACTCAATAATGGACCACATAGTGACATAGCACTTCCTGAGATGCTTGAGGAGTGGAGAGGTATTCCACGGCTATCAGGACAATCCTGAAGTTTGGTGAAGATCCCTACCAGCACCTAACTGGAATACTTTCTTCCTCCGAGCACGTTTGCTCTTGCGAATCTCCACTCAAACCGGTCAATACAGGCAAGAAAGAGGTGGAAGCTCTGTTCCTCGTCAGTGTTCACTCCAGCCGGCCAATAAAGGCAAGCCAGGGGTGAAGAACAAAACTTCTCCTGGTAGATAGGGGTCACTAATGCTCAACAGCTCGCCACATGCTGCCCTGCGGGTGTCTGTATCTCTCTTGGTCTGGCTCCTCGTCCTAGACTTGTTCCGGCAAAATTTACTCGACCGGCACAGACCTAAAGTTCGGAGTACGCAAGCCCCACCACGACGTCAACGTAGAGATACAGCGGTAGGGTCACTATTATTATTATTTCTGAGCAGTAATCCTAACAAAACGTACTAGGCTTGCATGAATTAAAAATAATACAGTTTTGAATCATTAGTATTATGCTTCGAATAGGATTTGAAGTTGAAGCAGGGCCCACAACACAATAACCCGTTTGGAATCCCACAAAGCCAGTGAAGAGTCTGCGATCACATGCAAACTTTATGATGAGTTGGTTAGTAGCGGGTCCGGATCCACATGTGTTGAGCCAATTGTAACAATAGACTTAACTGATGACACTGTTACTAAATGCAAGCTGTATACTAGCCATAACAAGATAAAAAAATATATTAAAATTAAAAGATTAATTACAAAAATTCATAAATCATTAAAACGCCATAAAGTTAACAAATTAAATACAAAACTTAGGCAAAAAAATCTAAATTTAATTCAAGAATTAGAAAAGTGTAATAGTGAGTTAGAATTATGTAATACTATGTATGATACTGACACTCAGCACCTTCAGGATGAATTGTTTGTAAAGGAATTTGCTCTAAAGGAAATCTTTAGTAAATATGAGGCTACTCAACAAGACCTGAGTAAGCGCTTGCAGGAGGCCAATGCGTTGGCAGATCTGGTCAAGTACAATGCGGAGAGGTATGAGTCTCTGACTAATAACCTCTCTTTTAGCTGTGCCTGCTCCCAGGAGCCCCAGCCTCAACTTGGTACACCCACACCCTCAGTGGTTCAGCCAGTAGGTAGCTGTATGTATGATAATAAGAATAGTATGAATAATAACAATAGTATGAATAACTTGATTAAAACAACATATCTATTTTCTGACAAATTTGGTCAAGGTTTTGGTAGTATACTTAATCAGTGTTCACAACAATCTGTAATTAATCATTGTTTACCCGGTGCCAGTATTAGCCAATTAATTAGGAAAATTAAATTAACAAAAATAAACCCCAGTTCCACTGTTATATTATTGTATGGGGATAGTCTAACTGTAAGAAAAAAGGACATAATTGAATGTGTCCATTTGATGTTGCATCTCAACGAAACCAATAATTGTAAATTTATTTTCTGTGCCTTACCTTATTCGCATTATTTGTCTGATGAGCAAAATAGGCACATTTATAATTTAAATATGTCAATTTATAATAGGACTTGTCATCACAGTGATGCTATTTTATATTTCGACTGTAATCAATTTATTTCTGATTACAAACTGACAAAAAATACAATGTATTTGCCACCTAGTTGTCGGAGACTTATTGCTAATCTTTTAGCATACAATATACAAAGTGACACCGGTACCTGTAGTGTACCATCGAATACTGTTAGTACTGGTACTAATACCACTATTGACACACCTTGTAGTTTAAACTATTAGGTGCGACAATGGGTCAGCCACATATATTGAATGTTGTACATCAAAATATGCAGGGTCTGTCCGGCAAAGAGCTAGAGTTAAGTTTGTTTCTGGAGAACTATAATGTTCAGGTCTTATGTATGACTGAACACTGGTTGAGGGAACATGAAGTATTGTTTATAAATGATGATTATTTTACGGTACAAAGTGCATTTGTAAGGAAAAGTGCTATTCGCGGTGGGTCTTTAGTTCTTGTTTCAAACAAGTTGAAATGTAAACAACGTTTAGATTTAGTTAATCTTTCTATCGAGCGCACTATTGAGTTGTCTTGTGTTGAACTCGAGCGATACGTTATAATTTGCGTTTATCGACCCCCTTCTGGGGATTTTATTCATTTTGAATCGGTAATGGAAGATGCACTCAATAAGTTAAAATCTAGTAATAAAAGTATAATTTTATGTGGAGATTTTAATATTAATATTTTAGATGTTACTCCACTAGGTATTAGACTTCTCAATCTTTTTAGGTCTTATAATTTATTTAACTTGTTTTTTGAACCTACTAGGATCACGGCATCTTCGTCAACATGTCTTGATAATATATTTAGTGATTGTGTTGTCAAAAATAAATTAGTGCTAAGTGACTTAAGGTCCGACCACTGTGGTTTATTAGCTAGCTTCCCTATGCAATTACATAAAAAGCCGCATAAAATAGAATGCAGGCCTTATACAGCTAGTCGTTGCAACAAATTTAAAAATAATGTAGCCCATAGAATTAGACCATCTATAGTAGAACACGATAATCCTAATGAAATCTATGGAGCCCTTTTTGATGTTGTGCAGAAAGAGTACCAATCTACCTTCAAGACCAAAACCATTAATATTAATGGCACCACCGTGGGCTTTAACCAATGGGCTACTCCAGGTATTTATAAAAGTAGAGCGAGACTATACGAATTATATGGTTTGAAAAAACACAGGTTTGATACTCCTTTCCTAGAGTATGTCAAAAATTATTCAAAATTATTTAAAAGTATTTGTGTTTTTGCTAAATCTAAATTTTTAAGCGATACAATTAAAAATGCCAATAATAAAGTAAAAACCATTTGGAAAATTATTAATAATGAAACGGGTAAGTCGGTTAAACAAGACAAACAACTTGAAGTTATGGTCGACAACAAATTAGTTAATAAAGCAGCAGACGTTGCTGAGGCATTTAATGAGTTTTTTGCCAACATACCTATAACTACGACTCGCTCCTTAAATTCATCCCCGTCTAAAGCTGAAAACCTTTTGCATAGTAGTGTGCCCAAATGTGGTCGCTTATTTAGCTTCGAACATATAACACCTCGTGATGTAGTTAATGTTTTTAACACACTTAAGTCTAAAAACACTGGTGATTACTGGGGCATCTCAATTAAACTGTTAAGTAATATAATAGACATAGTAGCCCCCTATCTAGCTGTTACTTTTAATAAATGTGTTGATGTAGGAACTTTTCCTGACCTCATGAAAAGTAGTAAAGTCTTACCTTTATTAAAATCAGGTAATAAAAATGACGTTGGCAATTTTAGGCCTATTTCTATATTACCTGCATTTAGCAAAATATTTGAAAAGTTAATACTCAAGCAGTTGCTAAGACATTTTAATTTAAATGGCCTCCTTCATGATGAACAATATGGCTTTACTAAAGGTCGTTCGACTACAGATGCGGGTGTTGCTCTGCTGAAACATATATTTAACGCATGGGAGAACTCGCAAAATGCTATTGGAATTTTCTGTGATCTCTCCAAAGCCTTTGATTGCGTGCACCATGACACGCTTTTGCGTAAACTACATCACTACGGTGTACAAAACGAAGCTCTTAAAGTAATTAATTCATATTTACATAATAGGTTTCAATGTGTAGATGTAAATGGTGTGAAATCTTCCGGGCTACCAGTTCTGTTAGGTGTACCTCAAGGCTCAATATTGGGTCCATTCTTGTTTTTAGTGTATATCAATGACTTACCATTCTATTTAAAGGGTATCTGTGACGTTGTACTGTTTGCAGATGACACCTCTCTTATTTTTAAAGTAGACAGGAATAGAGAAAATTTTGACGACGTAAACAGTGCACTCTCAATGGTTACAGATTGGTTTACGATAAATAACTTAGTTCTCAATGCTAAGAAAACGAAATGTATAAAGTTTGCCTTACCGAATGTTAGAAATCTAGGACCCAACATCGTTTTAGATAAAGAAGTGCTTAAAACTGTAGACTCGGCAGTTTTTCTGGGTATAACAGTAGATGCCAAACTTCAGTGGGGCCCACATATATCAAGCCTAGCGGGAAGGCTCAGTTCAGCCGCCTACGCCGTCAGGAAAGTAAGACAATACACTGACGTTGATACAGCTCGGTTAGTCTATTTTAGTTATTTTCATAGCGTTATGTCATACGGTATTCTGCTCTGGGGCAAAGCCGCTGATATTCAAAATATATTTGTTCTTCAGAAACGAGCTGTTCGTGCTATTTACCAGCTCGGTGCCAGAATTTCTCTGAGAGATTTTTTTAAGCATATTGGTATTCTCACGGTGGCATCACAATTCATCTTCGCCAACATCTTATATATTAGACAAAATATACATTTATACACTAAAAACACTGATATTCACAATGTTAACACCAGAAATAAGGACAAATTACGTGCTCCATTTCACCGGCTTCATAAGGTTCATAACTCATTTGTTGGGCTTGGTATATCCTTTTATAACAAGCTACCCTCTTCTTTGCTAGATTTGCCTTACAATGCGTTTAAAGCCAAAGTAAAATCTAACCTTTGTTCAAAGGCATACTATTCTATCAACGATTACTTAAACGATAAGAATAGTTGGTCGCTGTGTTTAACTTAAGACAATGTTTATGTTCTTTCTCCAGAATTAGCTTACCTACTGACAGGTTATATGGGTTCATATAATTATTTATTTTCTTTGACTGTAAAGGTCAATTTATTTTATTTTTATTTATCATTGACATAATCTACTCATTACAATGTTTTTTTTTTATGAGTGGTATTGCAAAATGTGGTTAGCTAGTGACCTCGACAATTGATCATAATTATTCCTGTCTGAGCAACCGGCAGCAGGTTCGTCATGCTCCCTTAGATGTCACTGCTTGCGGTAGCGTCGGGGGTCGGGTTGCCTCCTTCCCTCAAATATGGCGAGGGGGGTAATGGCTGATCTTTGCGTTATGCTCGTGAACGGGTGCTGCTTGTGGTGACTGGTCGTCTTGCTGACCTTGGTTTTGTTTTGTTATTAGTAATTTAACTCGTTTTTTTTTACTTCGATGGTCCTAGTTTATCATCTGTGACTTCGAGTTACGGCTATATGTAAGTGGGCACGCCCTTTATTACTGGAGGCTTTTAATATAGGTATAAAGTTCTACTTACGTTTTTAGTTTTGTAGTTTGATTCTGCTTGAGTATAGTTTTCGATTTTTTTTTCTTCTTTTTTTAAGTATATTGGCGTGTGCTAGCTGACTTATAGCAAATAATTAAATTTAATTTAATGTTTGTGTTGCGTAATGTACTTGCATGTAATTTGCACAGTGTTGTATAGAATATATTTTTTTTTTTATTATTTAACTGAACAGACAGCTGTGCTGCTGAGGAGTTTGTTGCGCCACTTCTTCTCCTCAGCTAAAGCACTAGGAAGTGGTGAAGGGCGGGCGTTTTGGGGGACTGTCTTATGTAATTTTGACGTTCGAAAAGTGCTGATTCTCAGCCTAGTTTGAATAAATGACTTTTGATTTTGATTTTGATTTTGAATGAAAGGAGATGTTCCAAAATGTATGGACCTTGGGCCAGGGACGTGTACACTACAGGGTGATTTTTAAAACATGCGACAAAATTTAAGGGGGTGTTCTACCCATCAATATGAACAACTTTTACTATGGGACCAACTAAGAATTCGCAAAAAAATTCGCATGTTTTAAAAATCACCCTGTATATATAAAAATAGGTAAATATATTTAAAACAGTTCTCAACTGTCAAATTACTTTAAAATGGCTTCGTTTGCTTGTAAACCACAATTAATTACACTTGAAATTGCAACACATAACAAAAACTCCTCATAGGGTAAACTGTCATTTTGATTGATAAATGACGTTTGACATGACAAGAAGAGGACTGAAGTGACACTGTTGTGACAGCTGACAGTTCTCTTTCTATAATCAATGGTCGATCTATGGTTTACTGGCATTGTTTTTATGCATAGAGTAACTAAATCGGTGAGACAGAAGTGCTTGCGACCACTATAATATCGATGTAAATGTGTTGGGCCCTTAACTCACTCACCCATCAGATAATACGCGATCTAAACTTCTTTAATAAAACCTATATTTTCACCCTTAATTCCCAGACCCAAGCCAGGTGTTCCACCGCATTATAAAATTATAATGAACGCGAACCGTTTGAAATAGACGACATGCAACCTTAAATACTACATGCCTGTCCTAGGTTCTGAGACAGGTCATTAGAACTCGCATATACAGGATGGTACAAATAGTGACGTCAAAAAGAAATATCTGAATTCCTCATACCCAGGGGTGTTCCGCGATTTTTTTATAGTTCTCGAGTTATTTTTTTTTTTTCGTAATTATTTAGAGTTTTCTGCCGGTGCGGTGGAGCTTCGAAAATTAATATCTTTTTTTGTAGTGTGTACTTTTCAGATTTTTTTTTGTGACGTGATTGCCTTCAATGTCGCTTTCATGTCACAAAAAAATCTCAATCCAATTTTCGAATACACCTGGGTATGAGGAATTCAGATTTTTCTTTTTGACGTCACTATTTGGACCATCCTGTATAATATTCAGAAGGCAGTCGGCATTGTGTCAATACATAATGCAGAAGCGATGCCACCTGGCCGCTATCGATTCATATAAGTAGGTAACTATACTTGTAGGTATTCGTTTGTTTGTCTGGGAGAAACAATGGAGTTTTTTAGGGTTCCGTACCTCAAAAGGAAAAAATGGAACTCTTATTGGATCACTTCGTTGTCCGTCTGCCTGTCTGTCTATCAGTCTGTCAAAACCCTTTTTTCAGGAACGCGTAGAGGCGTCAAGTTGAAATTAATATAAAATACGAGTATGTACGGTCTCTTGAAGCTCTAAAAAAATTAAGCTTCTAAGTCAGCGCAATAAAAATATACGGCCTTTTATGCAACATATTTTGATAAATCAAAACCTATAGGGTACTTCCCGTTGACCTAGAACCATGTTTGGTAAGAAGCAAGGTCTCACAGCATCAATAAAGGAAAATTCCAATAAAATGTAATTTGTAGTTTTATCACATTTTCTTTTTGTTTTGCGATTACAAATATACCTTTGTAGTTGGAGAATTGACCGTGACTTATAACGATGTATGGTAGAACATTTATTTTCAACTTTATAATGTTATGTAAGTTGTTTTTAGTGGAAATTCATCACAACTACGGAACCCTTCATTATGCTTGGCCTGACTCGAACTTGACCGGTTTTTTTTTTTAATGATTTCGAAGAAGTCTCGCTTTGTTGTGGTTGGTGTGTGAATTGAGGATATCCTTAAGTTTTTTTTAGTGTAGAAATGGAATGGCATGTATTTATTATTTACTCGAACCAAAAATAATTTCCATTTTTATTACCTAAAAATTTTAATGGATATATGTGCCTTGTCTTGTTTCTCTTTTTAAGAATTCCCATTTTGGCGTCCTAAAAACATCTACTAAATAGCCAAGTAACTGCAAACAATTTTGAGAAAAATCAGAATGATAAAAAGAGGAACATTTACTTAAAAAAAAGTGATAAGCATTAGAAGATCAATAAGTTTATAGAGGATCAATTAAAACATTTCCCATTTAGAATCAGCTTGGTAGTAAACATAAACATCACGTCTATATTCCTCTAATGGTTGGACAGATGTGTACTTTTAAGGGCCGGTTTTTTGATCCGTTGTTAAATCAACCAATGAACTAATGGTTGAATTTTGGCTAAATGTGAAAGGCTAATCATTAATGAGTTATGCCATTAGTTACTATTTTTAATATGAATGAGCTAACATGAATACATTCATGTTTAGCCTTTGATGAGGTCTCATCACAACTACATTGGACAGCTCACGAAACGTAGATGACTATGTGAACAAGATTATGTCGACCGCTAACAAACTCAGGAACATTAGATTTGACATTGGCGATGAGTGGCTCGGGACACTGATGTTGGCAGGCTTACCTGAAACTTATAAGCCAATGATAATGGGTTTGGAGATCTCAGGGATCAAGACAACCAAGAATAACATTTTATCTAATGACAGTTTCTAAACGTTTCCATTTATACCGTTGATAAAATGCATACAACTGCAAGCGAGCATGCAACTTGCAGCGTGCAAGCAAGCATGAAGCATGCAAGCAAGCATGCAGCATGCATGTATTCACGCTCGCCATCTGCTCCTCAGCTCGCGAGCCACCTCGCCCTGCCGCATCTACGCGGATTTAAATTACACTCTAGGGGTAGGGCAGACAAGACTACGTGGAGTCGGTTTTGTAGCGATTCGTTTCTGTCGCTAACTTTTGTAGCACAACATATTGACTTTTTAAGAATATATTTTAATTTTAATTTAAGAAAGAAAGAAAATAGGTACGTTTATTTGCGATAAACATAACGCAAAGGAATAAAATAACAAAATAAAATAATTAAAGAACCAGTTTGGGGAAAATATGCGTCATATTCACGCAAAACGGCCGATATGACTAATAATTTGATTTAATACCTTGGAAAAATACACCGAACAAACAATATTCGTTAAAAAATAATTATACGGTTTAATAAGTTTGTTAAACAAATAAATGTGATTAAAAACTAATTGAATTATGTTTCTGTGAAATATGTTTCATTCAAGTAGTCTTTGAAACAATAATATTTGAAATAAAAATACAAGGACCAAATATTGCAAGAAACATTTTCTGGGAAACGAAATTCTATGAAATTTCTGTCTGCGAAACAAGGGGACACCGTTTATATTACATAGTTGTAAAGTTATAGACGTAACACGGATAAAAAACTGAGAATCACGCAAACACTATCAAGCGTATTTTTATGAAACCTTAAATACCAAGCGTAGTTTAATTAAAGAGAATTTATCTTTTAGTGTACGTGTTTTAATATAATACCTTTTGTTTTATGTATATATTAATAACGCGTCTAATTTGGGACAACGCTCCATGATTCTATTACTGGGTGGACGTACGATGCGTTGTGAGTTTAGCACAGAATATACAAGCTAACCACTCAAGGCCATTGACATATAACTGCGTCGAGCATATTGCCATCAACTAAGCACAAAACCAGGCTTCCGGCTCCTACTGAGAAATTTTAGATGGAAAAATCCAATAAAATTGCCCGACATGTGAATCGAATCCAGGACCGCTCAGCAGTAGCACTCGCAACCAACGATGCAGACGCCAATAAAGGCTCCAACAGACAGACGCCATGCGACGGCGCGACGCGACTCTGGTGGAACAATGGCGCCGTTTCTCTTGTTCACAAACTAAACTAAATTTAAGTTCAGTGCATCTTTTTCTTTTTATTTCATTAAGAAAAGGACAGAAGAAATATTAGGTTGGGGAAAAAGTCTTTTCGCATTGTAGTATGTATGAACTTGTAATAAAATCTCTTTGGCTATACTATTTGTATCTGGCTGGTTTTGGTATCATTGAAAGTTTAAATTTTAAAGAACATAATTCCAAATTCAAATTAGGAAAATGTGTGATTTTCATTTGTTTTTCGTACCGTCAAGATGAGTGAATCTAATGAAGAAATTCGATACATTTTAAAATTTTACTACAAAAAAGGTAAAAATGCAACGCAAGCCGCGAAAAAAATTTGCGATGTTTATGGACCTAGTGTAGTGTCTGTGAGAGTAGCACAAATTTGGTTTAAGCGTTTTCAATCCGGAAATTTTGATGTCAAAGATGCACGTCGCTCTGGTCGCCCTATTACGGATAAAATGGATGCCATTTTTGAAAAAGTGGAGCAAGATCGGCATATCAGTAGTTACGACGTAGCTGAAGAACTGGAAATTGACCACAAAACAGTTTTGGCGCATTTGAAAAAAACTGGGTACACAAAAAAGCTCGACATTTGGGTACCTGACGAGCTCACTGAAAGAAACCTAATGAACCGTGTACTCATTTGTGATTCTTTATTACGACGTAATGAAATCGAACCATTTTTGAAGAAGCTGATAACTGGTGATAAAAAGTGGATCACGTATGACAAGAACGTGCGAAAAAGGTCGTGGTCAAAGGCCGGTCAGGCTTCACAGACTGTGACGAAACCCGGGTTAACTCGCAACAAGGTGATGCTGTGTGTGTGGTGGGATTGGAAGGGTATTATTCATTATGAGCTGTTTACCACCAGGCAGGACCATCGATTCTGAACTCTACTGCGAACAACTGATGAGATTAAAGCAAGAAGTTGAGAGAAAGCGGGCGGAATTAATCAACAGAAGGGGTGTGGTTTTTCATCATGATAACGCTAGACCTCACACATCTTTAGCCACTCAGCAAAAATTAAGAGAGTTTGGCTGGGAGGTGTTAATGCATCCGCCGTATAGTCCTGACCTTGCACCTTCAGATTTCCACCTGTTTCGGTCTCTTCAGAATTCTTTAGGCAGTGTCAGGTTAACATCACGAGAGGACTGCCAAAACCACTTGTCGCGGTATTTTGACCAGAAGTCCTAAAATTTCTATAGCAATGGGATCATGTCCCTACCTACAAGATGGCAAAAAGTTATCGAACAAAATGGTACCTACATACTTTAGTTAAATGTAAATAAACTATATTAAAAAATGTTTTGAATTTTCTTAAAAAATGCGAAGAAACTTTTTCCCCAACCTATTATTAGTTTAGTCCTGTCAAATTAGTTAGCGCCTGACGTAAATTGACGTTTTTTTAGTAGCCAATTTTTTAATCTAATCTTGTATAAGTATCTTAATTTGACAGGACTAAACTAATATTATTGTCCTTTTCTAGACATGAAATAGAAAGAAAAAGGTGCACTGAACTTAAATTTTGTTTAGTTTGTGAACAAGGGAATCAGCGCCAATTTCTATGAAAACGTAATTAAAATAATTGTTCTACCGGAGTCGCGACGCGCCTGTCTGTGGGAGCCTTAACGATTCAACATCAAAATGATGACTGCACTAGATAGACAAATGGTTAAATTTGTACCAACCATACAACCTAAATGTGGATAACCTTCTTCAAGATAGTGGTTAAGCGATGTCTTGGAACAGTATGTATCAGAAATGCCTGGTCATCACAGACCATCAAACCGAACAACTTTTTTCATGGGACCAACATCATAATCGTGAAAAAATAATCAGCTGTCCTATACAAAACTTCAATACCAACTCGACCCAAATGTATGGAACAGCTGACTATTTTCTCGCGATTACGATATTGGTCCTCTGGCGAACGCTGTTCAGTTTGACGCTCTGCTGTACTGTACCAGACCACGCATTTTTGATACACGTAATAATTATTATCCTCTTTGACCGTTCATAAAAACGGACATAAAATGATTCACGATAAGCAGTAGATCTGTACTAAAGTAAGCATACAATCAGATATCATCAAGCGAACGCGCTTTTGGACGGCCCTGGTTTCTATGGCCTAACCTTGGCCACCAATCGGCCACAGCTTTACCGCGTCTGACTAGATATCCTGCCCAACTCCACTTGCGGCGCATCGCCCTGCCCCCGACGCGCGCGACGTCGTGAATTTCGACTGACGACGGATTCCGGTGTTACGCACTCGATCTAGTAGGGTATGGGTATGGCCATGGCCTTTTGTGCTACTCGTATGCGGTGGACAGTCTCCTTTGTCTCAGGACCGTAGCCTCCGTAGGTCATTGTTGGCAGGACACGTTGGTTGAAAGGGAAGAATCAGTATGCATTACGTAGTTTATTTATTCAATACCCTAATTGCATAACACACTGTCGATCGGAATCGGTTTCATTTTGACAGTCCAAGTTATTTACATTGTTGAGCACACAAATTTTTCGAATATAATGTAGCAATGGATTAGCAATTTGCTTCAAAATGATTCAGATTCCGATCGATAGTGTGTTACGCGATTAGGGTGCAGGTAACGATTATAAAATTATTGAAACAACGTTATGTTAATTCAGTTAATCCTAAGCAATAGTGCGGAACTAAAGCAGTTTCCATTTATGTCGATAGAATTTAGCATAGGCATGGCAATCTATACGATATGATACGATACGATGCACTTTTGGTCACTTTTTGTGTCAGTAAGGAAACTGGATATCATTGGTTTTTGAAAAGCTTAGAAATTTTACTCAAATATGAAATTAATAAGATAGTCTATAGCAATATTTATACTCAAAATATTACCTAAAAGCAGATTACAAAGTATTATTTACCAGTGAGCCCGAAACTAGTCTGTAGGTATTATTGGGGCTTGGGGTACGAATTCCAGAGTGGAGACTAAAGAGGTTATTACAGGATTTATGGTATTGTGTGTACAAACACATGGTGTGTGTGAGTGTGTGTGTGTGTTATGTATGTAAGCGTATTTGTTTCCATTGTGCTTCGTTTGATTCATTGTCAGCATCCTAATTGCGTAATACACTATAAACACAATCTGAATGATTTTGAACCATATTGCTAAAATCCATTGCATGTTCGAAAAATGTGTCTGCTCTACAACTTAAATAACGCAATGAATGTTGTTGAACTGTCAAAATGAAACCGATTCCTATTGTAAATGTGTTACGCAATTACCCCGCAGATCAGCACCATAATTGCGTAACACACTATCGATTGGAATCTGAATCATTTTGAAGCAAATTGCTAATACATTGCTTATAATTATGTACCTACCTACGAACAATTTGTCTTTTCAACACCGTAAATAACACATTGAATGTTGTTGAACTGTCAAAATGAAACAGATTCCGATCGATAGTGTGTTACGGAATTAGGGTGCAGGGTATTTATATCAATTGCTCCGAGTCATCATAACCAGTGTTTGATTTATTACTTTACCTACTTGAAAATAAATCCATCTCAATGATTGTTAAACCACTGTAGATTAAATCAAGAGTATTTTTTATTCTTTACATGCATGCTTAACATGCGCTCAAGCATGGCATGGTATGCAAGTATGCATGTTCCACTGGATAAGCGTCTAACACGATAGTTTCGATGCCTCATCTGCCTGGCCTTTGCTCAACTACAGTGTAAACTCTTTATAACAAAATTCAACCGACCATTTTTTTTCGTTATAGAGAGTTTTCGCTTTATGGAGTGAAGAAAGAGAAACAACCAAATACTAATCACAATACGTTTTAAACATTTTTATTATACGTATTTATTTATTGGTTAATACGAGAGGTACCTACCTAATGTGGTTAGTAACTGGGGCCAACATTTCTAAAGACAAAGGAAACCAAGAGTAATGTCACACGTGTTCTAGGTAACAATAATAAAAGCAAGGCAGTTTACGACCCAGCGCGCGGCTGCAGTCTCGACATACATAGCGATCGCTTTACGAGTAAATTCGGTCGCAAAGTCCTAATGGGGTCTTAGACGGTCAAAATGGCTTGACTAGCACATGATTTTTTCGTGCTTGTCAAGCAATTTTGACTGTCTAGAGACCCTACTATGACTTTGCGACTGAATTCGGTCGACACTGCAGGCCCTGGTGTTTTTGCACCTCAAAGATTTAGTCGGAGCCTATTGTAAACTGGTAACATAAACAGTACCTAATGCTGATAAAATATATTTACTGACGTATAAATCTGAACGTATACAGGGTGTCCGGTTAAGAATGGATAACCTTGAAATAGCATATATCAGACCTTATGGCCGTTCTAAAAAAAAATACATATATGAAATTGTAACTTTTTTACATTTTTCTTCACCACGACCACAAATGAATGAATTCCATCAGTAATTTGTTGTCATAATACTGTACGTTGACTATGCCGGATAGGAGGCAGTAAATAGTGACTAGAAATTGCACAGTATTTTTTTTTAAATCGTATCTTAGGTTCTACTTGGGACACTTTTTTTTTGTATTTTTTTTAGAACGGCCGGGTCTATTATATGCTATTTCAAGGTTATCCATTCTTTACCGGACACTCTGTATACGTTATTTGGAATTGAGAACGGCTTTTACGCTATAAAGAGTGTTATGTGTGAGTGTTGTAGCGTGTGTGTGTGTGTGTAAGAGTGTGTGTCTAACAGATCAAATTGAATTAATTACTACGTTATAGGAAGTTTTACGTTATAAAGAGTTTACACTGTATTTTGGGGTTGGCCTCCAGTCTTACCGGACGCAGCTGAATACCAGTAGTTTACATGGAGCGACTGCCTATCTAACCTCCACAACCCAGTTACTGGTTAATACGATACCCCTTGGTAAGACTGGTTGTCAGACTTTTGGGCTTCTGACGACGTAACGATTGTCATAGGTCCACGAATGATAGCCGGGGCCAAGCTTAACGTGCTTTCCGAGGCACGGAGGGGTCTCGATATGTAGATGGTGACGCATCCACGGACCAACCGCAGCAAGCGTATCTTAACCTGATCGATCGACACGCTAGCCCTTTCAATCACAACATGAAGGATTTTGAAAGAAATACACAAACCATTCCATTCATAAGTATGTTAGAAAAAAATCGTCGGCTCGATAACTAACGTAAATAACGCAATGAATAATATTGAATTGACAATCTGTAACATTGACATTTTGCAAGTGTATTACGCAATTATCCCACGTATAGATGCTGGCGGGAAAAATTCCGAATCATTCCCGACGAATATTTCGGAAGTATTCCGAAATATTCCGAAACTTTGGGAATATTTCAACGGTTATTCCCATTGAATTATTCGGGCGAAATATTCGGCGGAAACATTCGATTGCGGGGTACGAATGTTTCTCGCGGGGGGGAAAACTTCTCCGGGGAGCATCTCCCCTCTTACCGCACCCCACATCGCCATCGCCTGCACGCACGACTCGTGGCAGTCGCCAGTCGGGCGTGCGCGGCCGGCGCAGCGGCAGCGGCCGGCGCACAGAGGTGCAGCGGCGGCGGCGATCGACGATCGATGCAAAAATGATTTTTCAGCAAAAAAAATAAAAATCTTAATTAAATTCATTTTGAATAATTCTGATTTAAAGAAACTTTCCCAGAAGTATTCCGGAATTATTCAGAATTTTTCGGAAGTTTTGCAACTATAATCCCACGGGACAGCTAACAAAAATACTCATTGATTACAGAGTACCTAGCCATCTAAAATAACACAAAGATATAAATAAATCTTCGCTAGTGTTATTGTCGGACTTCCCCAGTTTCTAGTACATCTAGTAAGCCAAACATTTAACGTATTATGAAATCTCGTGTATTAATTTTAATCGAAAACACGTTTTATGTGCACGTGATGGTGAATCGGATATTTTCCTCAACTACTCATACGAACTGTGAGTCACAAGTCACGACTGAGGAAACACCTTATAATATTATATCATCATCAGGGTTATTGGTAAAACACCAACAACTTCTTAAGGGATCATTGTAACTAACTTCTTAAGCTGTTCAGTACATTTTGACGAATTATGCTAACATAAATGTACTGAACAGCTGATTTTTTTTTCGCGATTTCAGGTTTGGTCCCATAGTAAAAGTTGTTCATAATGATGAGTACAATGACCCCTTAAGAGGTTGTTGGTGTTTTACCAATAACCCTGTATATTTATACAGTAAATTATTATATGCCTAGCCTTTTCCCAGCGCTATGTTGGGGTCCGCTTCCATTCTAACCGAATGGAGCTGAATACCAGTACTTTACATAGAGCGACTGCCTATCTGACCTCCACAACCCAGTAACTGTGTAATAGGATACCCCATGGTAAGACTGGTTGTCAAACTTTCGGGCTTCTGACGACCCGTAACGACTGTCAAAGTTCCACGAATGACAGCCGGGACCAACGGCTTAGTGCTTTCCGATAATAATATATTATAATGGATTGTGTAATTATGTTAATCAAAATGTAATTTACGTTTTTGTTTATCAAAAAGTATTTTTGATGACATTTTAATGTCATTGGTTAACAAATTAAACATTGTTTATTGGGAATTCCAGCAATCTCTGTTTATTTTAGGAACACGTTTTAGGTTCGGAAGTTTATCAATTTTGGGTTTTATTTTTTACTACCATATTAATTAGCTATTTTCATAATGTAATGTCGTACGGTATTCTGTTGTGGGGAAATGCAGCCGACATTCAGACTATCTTTGTTTTGCAGAAAAGAGCTGTTCGATGCATTTATAAATTAAGTCCGAGACAATCTCTCAGAGAAAAATTTAAGGAGATTAATATAATGACTTTGCCTTCTCAGTACATTTTTGAAAATCTTTTATATGCCCATAAAAACATTAAATTGTTTAAAAAATACAGTGATATCCACAATATAAATACTAGGAACAAACACAAATTTGTTGTACCTCCAACAAGGCTCAAGAAAATAGGTGGCCCATTCAGGTGTCAATGTATACGCTTTTATAATAAACATCCAAGCCACGTTCAAGATCTAAGCCTTAATAAATTAAAATCATTCATTAAACGCAAGTTGTGTCAGAAAGCTTTTTATACCGTTAAAGATTATATTGAGGACAAAAAGGCATGGGATTGAACTGCTCCAAATTTTTCTTTTTTCTCTTTTTATTTTTGCATCCTGAATGTTGACATGAATATTTACTGTGTAAAGTATTATATATTTTAATTATTGTGAATGTGAAGACTATGTAGGTCATTGCTTTTTTTGTATGATTTATTTTTTCTCTCAGTTATTTTTAATCATGGTCTGGCAGTTTGAGTAATTTATAAATGCGGCCTTCCCAAATGTCCTTTCTTTGGTATTGTTCGTTAAATCGTTCAGCTCCTTAAGTTCTGAGATGAGCTGCGCGATTACTGACAAATGCGTGCACTGACTGGACAGGTCCTCCCAATCTGTGTGGTTCTTTCCTCAAAAGACCATTTCAGACACCATTCTACATGGTCTTCACATGAAGTGACCAAGATTATGTTTGGACTTTATAAGAGACTGTGACCTCTGAGTTTGTTTCGGCCTTTCTTCTCAGAGTAGTCAGATAGGAAACGCCGACCTCAACTAGTTAAAAAAAAAAAAAAAAAACATGATTGACTTGTAAAAGTATCATTTATCATTTATTATAATTATTAAGTTACAGGCCAAAATACAAACTCTCTGCACTCTCTCGATGAATTGATGACCATTAAGGCGTCTGCCGCTAGAATAGCCTGGATATGAGAGCCAATGTTTTGGCGCTAATTAGGATTTGTCTATATCGGGCAGTGGCTTGCAGGCTTAGTTGACTGAACGACCTATAATTTTATGTGTTACGACTTTACGATTAACACAAGCTAACTGATCTTTAATGGCAAACTGAAGTACTTGTTGTTGTTGTTGTTGTTGTCTCCATGTTACAACACAGGCTGACAACAAGCTGGACGGCGAGCAATGGGTAGCTCGCCGTCCTGTAAGGACCAGGGCCCGGGTCGACGGCGCGTTGTATTCCACGCGCGCCTCAAAGAGATATCAGCACTAACTGATTGGGTCCACCAGGGCCGATGCCTGCCAGGGTCGCGGATTGTATGAAAGAGTTACCGTGTCCCTGGCACTGGCAACTGAAGGAACACGGGTGGGTTTTAGTCAGTAAAAGTCTGACACGCCCTCCCGCTTGCTCCGCCCAGATGCGGGAGAAGTTATTTGTTGATTTCCCACCCAGAAAAGAAACCAGCTGTCTAAATAAATCTCTTCCAAAAGCCATACATTTTAAAAAAACTTAAAGAAAATTAAACAAGTGCAACCGCAGCAAAAGCTATACGAATAATTACTACAATGATAGGGCATCGTTAGGTGAATGCAATTTGTAGTGACATGGAACGAACGAACTGGGTCAGTGGACGTCTGTCGATGAAATCCGTCGAGTACCTATAAATATCGATAGCGCGTGTCCCATCACTTTTATTCTGATTGCATTTAATACTTTCTTATTTTGTAAAAATGACTTTTGCATTTTTGTAAAGAGCTATTAACAATAATATCATAGAAATCATATTTTTTTTTGTCTTTGCGGAACATAGACCACTTACAAGACAATTTGAAGGAATATTTGTATCTGTAACACAACTTTACGCCTGTAATCCTGGAAGGGTTAGGCAGAGGTGTACTTATAGTACACCCACATATCGGCAGTTATGTTTAAGTCCCATGTAATAGGGGGCGAGCCTATTGCCACCAACAGGGCACAAATCCTGACTCCTGGCTCCTGGCTTCTACTGAGAAATTCCTGATAGAAAAACTCAATAACACTTTGTCCAACCTGACCTTTGGAAGGCATACGAGGGGCCAAGTAAACCGTAGAGACCCGCACCCTTATTGCGTAACATACTATCGATCGGAAGCTGAATCATTTTGAAGCAAATTGCTGCTTTGCAATCCATTGCTTCATATGTTCGAAAAATTTGTCTGCCCGACAAAGTAAATCAAGCAATGGATGTTGTTGAACTGTCAAAATGAAACTGGGTTCGCAATTAGGGTGCAGTTCGACTTTTTTAATGAAATGAGGCACCTACCGACGATTATCCCTATTCAACCTGCCTAGCCTTTTCCCAACTATATTAATTATTGTCTTTTGTAATTGTGACGTGCGAAAAGATGCTGATTCTCAGCCTAGTTTGAATAAATGACTTTTGATTTTAAGTGGAATGTGGTTTTTCCAATAGAAATCCCTCCTATGGTAAAAAACACGTTTTACGATACAAATAACATTTATCGCGAACTAGTCTGTTTCAAAAGGCCATTGCAAATACCGTAAGGGTGCCTTGGGTCAAAGGCAATGATATTATACACAAGATGTGTTACGATCATAGTAACCAACTCGATGTCAATGTCCAAATAAAAAGAGGGTCGTGCTCTGCTCTATTATTATTACGCCTTGCTTGACGCGGACTATAGTTTGACCAAGACCGCTATACCGCGCCGTAGTATGTAGTATGTGCGCGGCGAGACGGGGGGCAGTGCAGGCCGCTCATTCGTCAACGTTCACGGCGTCCGTCGTGCATTCCTAAGGCGCGGTACAGCGGTCTTGGTCAAAGTATAAATAAAGACAATACCCCAATGTACCCCAATTGGGACGCTTTCCAGTCTTCACGAAACGCCCGGTAGTAACATATTTGCCTCATTTTAATATAATATCATTGGTCAAATGCCCAAATCGAGACAAATGTTTACACTGTCTGCCGTGTCGCGACCATACAACCGAACGTCGTATGTCCTTCGGTACCTAATAGATGGTGATATAGACGCGTACTTGAGGATCTTTTTGTGTATTTAATGACACTAAACATCTGTCTCGATTCCTGCCAAAGTTATGCCTAGAGTCGAAAGTAAACCGCCCTTACCGTACCGACATATGTATGTAAAAAGCTAACTGGGCGGTAATAAGAAAGTGACAGAGTCAATTAATTCCACATGCGAAAAAAAAAACGCAACATTGCGCTGGAGCCAAAATAAAAGCGCCAAACCAAATAAAAATTGTTTAAAAATAAATTAAGCTATCTATCAAAATTATTTTCAGCCAGAGTTTTCAATTACCTAATACGCACATTTTGAATGCAATTTTGTAATGAAATTACGGATTTTAGAATTACTGAAAAAAATATAAAAAAGTAGAGGTATTTTCGGAATTTAATTCTATCGAGGAAATTTAACCCAATTGCATTATCATTGTTAAATTTTCCTTCAGTCAGAGTATTTATCAAATAGTCAATAAACATATATCCAAAAATTAAAGCCATAACAAATAATTACGAAAAGGCCCCCAATTTATTTTGGTATCGCCTTAATGGTAAGATTGAAAGTTGGTCTGAAAAAGTAGAGAACTATGAGTGAAAGAAAACTAATAGGTACCTCAAGGTCGTTGTTTGTAATAAACAAAACAATAGTTAGGTACTTACGTATTCAGTCTTATCACTCAGGCATTTGAAAAACTCATTACTTGTGGCTACTGCTGCGTGCTGGTGAGTCACCGATATTGGTAGGTAATAAAAATCTGACTTTTCCTAGATGCCTTCATCTAATCGTAGTAAAAATCTTTTGAATTTATAAGTATATTAATGTCTTACAATTGTAGGCAACTTTGACGGATGTGCACTTGACGCAAAAGTGCCCAATTCGCAAAAGTCGCTCTTCGCAAAATGTGCACTTCTCAAAATGAGTGTAAATTATAACACATTGGTCTCAAAATAAAAACTGTTTGCTTACACTATGCTTTTTTTATTATTTAGTCTTAATACACCAACAGTAATGTAATAATCTTATGTAAATTAAATGTTTTTTTTTTATGTTAGCAACATTTAGTTAATTCGAAGAAACATTTTTTTCTGAGGGTAGAAGTGAAAAATTTTCAAACTGATAATATTGCGAGTAACGTAGGTATCGATAAAATTAATACTGGTGTTGCGTTGGTTCGGTTGTGTATATTGTGGTTGTGCTTTATGGTTGTTAAACACATAAACGTATTCTCATAATTATTACTTCGTATGTTGAGCAGCGAGAATGATGGATGGAAAGGGTTTACAAATGAATACGAATCATAAAGGTAACTCACTCTTTTATATGACAAACAAAGATATTACAAAAAGAAGACAAATAAAAACGGAGCCATTTTGTGGCAATGTGTAAACAGGAAGAAATGCAGTGCTTTCATAACATACAATGAAGCAAGGAAAACTGTCCTTAGACAATCTAGGCATACTCGTGAGCAAGAACAAAATAATATAAATAAAATACTTCAACATATCGATTTTCTAAAAAGGGTAGTGTGTGATGTTTTCCGGCCAGTGCAACAAATATTGTTGACTTAAAATTACGGGAGAAATACCACCTAAAGATTATAATTAACAGCCATCATTTAATTCTGACAAGGACACGTCATTATACAAGGAAACGCTAGCCTTTTACACTAGAGATGATGAATATAACCATCAACCATTAAAATTAACTAATATTTAAAATTAACTATGATATTCAATAAATAAAATTAACATTAACGAATAAAAATATCATATCAACTTCTCCGGCGAATAATTGGCGACGTCGAACAAGTAACAATAACAACGCACTTTCGCTCGCTCTAACAACCAGGTTTCTCTCGCTCGCTCTCGGGGCGAAATCCGGAGCGGACGTGGTGTCTTGTTGCATCGAGTCGAGTCCAGCTAATAATTTAAAATATTCATTCCGTTACGTGCATTCAATTGTATGCTCTATCTGTCTTACGATAAAACACATTCACTGTTGGGGACATTTTATTCTAAATAAACGAGTGATATTTTTAACTAATATTTCGGTTGGTTAATGGTTAAATGGTTGATTCATTGATTAGTTTAGTTTTTTTTGTTACTCGAACGACAAAGCCTCGTCGGATTGTTATTGTTTTCGGTTACTGTGAAGATTGTGAAGTTGTTTTACAAAATGCTGAGACGAAATAATGATACCTACTTGAACCATTTCGATAGGCTCGTGGGTGGGAGTGGAAAAAGTTGCAACCGTAAATGACAGAAGCACCCGCCTCACATCAAATGTCCCTAATCATGTTCCTAAATGTAAATAAAATACAATAAACAAAAAAAAAAAAACATTAATGTACTTTTAAATACGCCTAGCTACTCTCACGCGTTCAAAATATTCGAATATCTAACCAAGATAAAGGCTAGTCAGTTCTAAGCCTGCTCAAGTATGAAGGAAAGTTTATTGAGTTTAACTTAACAATATCATCATGCAATAATAGAATATTCAACCATTAACCATGTTGCAGATACGTGAATAAAAATATCAACTAATATTTTCAACCAATAAATTTATCGAATACAGCCGGGACCAACGGCTTAACGTGCTTTCTGAGGCACGGAGGAGTCTCTGTATGTAAAGATGGTCACCCATCTACAGACGCCGGGGGGAGGGGGAGGGGGGGGGGGGGGGGTGTTCCTCTTACTTAGCTTCACACATGCTAAGTCAGAGAATTCTTCACTCACGGGTTTCCTCACGATGTTTTCCTTCACCGATTATCGATATTTTTATTTATCAATTAACCATTAACCAATAAAAAAATTCAACCAATATTCTCATCTCTATTTTACACCATACGACTCCTGAATAGGTTCACATAGCTGAAGTTTTAGGGGAGACTTTTTTTCTTTGTGACGACGGTGAAAAAGAGAAAATTATTTTATTTGTTACTAATAAGGCAAAAATACTTTTAAAGACTCCTGGAACATATTACGGAGATGGTAAATTTCAATGGAACAGCCACATCCATTCTATCAAATACTTATACGGGGCAATTTTTTTATCAGGTGCCAAATTTTCACAGGGACCCGTGAATATGAAAAACTTTCACTATGGAACCAATTCTGAAATCACGAAAAAAAATCAGCTATTTTATACATTTTTGTCGAGTAGGTATTGAACTTTTGTATGAAATAGCTCATTTTTTCCGTGAGTTCAGAGTTGGTCCCATAGTTAAAGTTGTTCATATTCATGGGTAGAACACCCTGTGAAAATTTGGCACCTGATAAAAAAAAAATTGCCCTGTATACCATAATTATAATTATTAATAAATATATGAATATAGCATTTAATATACTTCCTAATTTTCCTATTTTGAGTAAATTGTATACAAAACTTATGAAATAATATATTATAATACATACCTACAAAAATATAGATAGCTGTGTACCTATCTATATTTTTGTATAGTTAACTTGTAAGCGTGATCAATTAATTAATCAATTCATTAAAATCTGTGGCCCGACTGTCAAGCTGACGCTCGAAAAAAATGATTTCCGTGTATTTTTTATTTGATTTTTAAACTTATAATGCAACAATAAAAACTTATATGTTCCTACACCATTCCTCCCAACCCAAAATTGGCATAAAAACCAAAATATACTGTACCAGGACGCAAGAAGAAAACTACCGCCTACATACTACTGAACTATGACAAGGAGAATAGAATACCAAATACAATGCTGACGAGAAGTCGGACACGACAGGTGATACGAAACACACACCCAACATCTTCAGGTTCGTCGCTCAGCTTCGCCTCGCAGTTGCCGGAACCTGCTCCAGATGTGAGTCCAGTGATACCGGCCGCTACAGTTGCGTCGAGCTCGAGTGACGAATACTTCTCGCCGCCGACGATACCACCACCAATACGTCGGCGCGGAAGAGGCCGACCACCGGCCAGCTTAGGACTTCTAGGACAATCGGCCTCTGATTGGGTCCGGCTTCCCGCTCCCGGTGGAAGTGTGCAGCGCATAAGGTGGACACAAACCATCAACGAAAATGTCATGCGCGCATACTTTGGGGCTACAGAGGAGGAAGTAACCTTACAGCGTACGGAGGACGGATGCTCTCTCTGTTTCAGATGCTTGAACCTGTCTTCAACGTCTCGGCCCAACGATTGTCGGTCAGGTGCGCGTCATTCAACACAATCTTAGATTGGATAAGACTACACTTGATCGGCTGCGCTCGGAGAAACAGAGTAGTTCTGCTAGTAACCCTCCCCCATCTGAGAATGTCATGCATGCGCCTGCCGAGGTTCCACTGCGGGCAAACCAGCATGAGGAGGAGAATGCCAGAGCTTTAACTAAAGATACCCTATGCAATGTGGAATTAAGGAGCGTTTTGGAGGATGCGTTACGTGAGTACCGGTTCACATCACCTGACCTTAGACCACGGCTACCACGTTTGCCCATGAATAAAAAAAAGAGCACTGGTGTGTGTGCTCTGGATGCGCTGTTACCAAATTTCATCTCAATATCACTCTATCTTGTATTGCACGGCTGTTGCGGCATGTCGTATAGCTCGTGTCAAATTTCCAAACACTGACCGAGCTACACGACTGAAACCCGCCACACCAGCTTGGCAGTGCAGGATTGAGCGTCGTATTAATGAGGCCAACCCGTACTCACCGGGAAGCTCATCTGCTTCAGGGAGGGCAATACACGCCCAAGGGTGATGCGCTTTGTGACATGGGCGTTCTCGGGAACTAGTGTTAGTCCTCGAGAATATGTATCCCATATTACAGAGCGCATTGACTTCCTGAAACAAAAAGCTTATGCATGGGCAAACCGTATCCGGTATCGGTATGGGCGAAGAATGGATCGGTACACTCAGAACCGCATGTTCCAGCGTGATGAAAGGTGAATACAGAGAATGGAAGCGACTCATTCCCACTCAAAATGTAGCTGACGTGCATCCACAGGATAATGTAGCCATTAGTGCTTTTTGACAAAGCATTTGGTCGGTACCCGTCAGTCACACTTATAGATGCTGGCGGGAAAAATTCCGAATCATTCCCGTCGAATATTTCGGAATTATTCCGAAATATTCCAAAAGTTTGGGAATATTTCAACGTTTATTCCCATTGAATTATTCGGGCGAAATATTCGGCGGAAACATTCGATTGCGGGGTACGAATGTTTCTCGCGGGGGGGAAAACTTCTCCGGGGAGCATCTCCCCTCTTACCGCACCCCGCACCGCCATCACCTGCACGCACGACTCGTGGCAGTCGGGCGTGCGCGGCGCGGCGGGCAGCGGCCGGCACACAGAGGGGCAGCGGCGTAGGCGATCGACGATCGATGCAAAAATGATTTTTCAGCAAAAAAAAATAAAAATCTTAATTAAATTCATTTTGAATAATTCTGATTTAAAGAAACTTTCCCAGAAGTATTCCGGAATTATTCAGAATTTTTCGGAAGTTTTGCAACTATAGTCACACTGAAGGTGACTGGATGCGTGCTCTTGAGCAGGCGTGTGATTCAATACCAGACATGGAGGCTATTACCATCGTCCGTTGTCTAACTCTAGGACCGGACGGACTGCACAATTTCTGGATTAAACGGCTATAAAGGTCAAACGCCTGCTTAGCCTCGCAATTCCAGTCAGCATTAGAGACTGGGTCGCTACCACTGTTCTTTACGACAGGAGTTACCCATCTGCTCCATAAATTGGGTTGTACTATGGAACCTAAAAGCTATAGACCAATTACATGTTTACAAAATCAAAATCAAAAAGCATTTATTCAAACTAGGCTGAGAATCAGCACTTTTTGAACATCAAAATTACATAAGACAGTCCCCCAAAACGCCCGCCTTTTACCACTTCCTAGTGCTTTAGCTGGGGAGAAGAAGTGGCGCAACAAACTCCCCAGCAGCACAGCTGTCTGTTCATTAAAAAAGAATCTATATAACACTGCGCATCATAATTTAGGTACATTACGCAACACAAAACATTAAATTAAATTATTTGCTATAAGTAAGCTAGCACACGCCAATATACCAAAAAAAAAAATCGAAAACTATACTCAAGCAGAAACAAAATACAAAACTAAAAACGTAAGCAGAACTTTATACCTAAATAAAAGCCTCCAGTAATAAAGGGCGTGCCCACTTACATATAGCCGTAGTCGTAACTCGAAGTCACAGATGATAAACTAGGACCATCGAAGTAAAATAAACAACGAGTTAAGTTACTAATAACAAAACAAAACCAAGGTCAGCAGGACGACCTGTCACCACAAGCAGCATCTGTTCACGAGCATAACGCAAAGATCAGCCATTACCCCCTCGCCATATTTGAGGGAAGGAGACAACCCGACCCCCGACGCTACCGCAAGCAGTGACATCTAAAGGAGCATGACGAACTTGCTGCCGGTTGCTCAGGCAAGAAAAACTATGATCAATTGTCGAGGTCACTAGCTAACCACATATTGCAATACCACTCATAAAAAATAAACATTGAAATGAGTAGATTATGTCAATAATAAATAAAAATAAAATTAAAATAAATTGACCTTGACAGTCATAGAAAATAAATAATTATATGAACTCAGATAACCTGTCAGTAGGTATGCTAATTCTGGAGAAAGAACATAAACATTGTCTTAAATTAAACACAGCGACCAACTATTCTTATTGTTTAAGTAATCGTTGATAGAATAGTATGCCTTTGAACAAAGGTTAGATTTTACTTTAGCTTTGGACGCATTAAAGGGCAAATCTAGCAAAGAAGAGGGTAGCTTGTTATAAAAAGTTATACCAAGCCCAACAAATGAGTTATGAACCTTATGAAGCCGGTGAAATGGAGCACGTAATTTGTCCTTATTTCTGGTGTTAACATTGTGACGTGTTAACATTCTGGTGCTATCACTGTTTTTAGTGTATAAATGTATATTTTGTCTAATATATAAGATGTTGGCGTAGATGAATTGTGATGCCACCGTGAGAATACCATTCTTTTTAAAAAATTCTCTCAAAGAAACTCTGGCACCGAGCTGGTAAATTGCTCGAACAGCTCGTTTCTGAAGAACAAATATATTTTTAATATCAGCGGCTTTGCCCCAGAGCAGAATACCGTATGACATAACGCTATGAAAATAACTAAAATAGACTAACCGAGCTGTATCAACGTCAGTGTATTGTCTTACTTTCCTGACGGCGTAGGCGGCTGAACGGAGCCGTCCCGCTAGGCTTGATATATAATATGTGGGCCCCACTGAAGTTTGGCATCTACTGTTATTCCCAGAAAAACTGCCGAGTCTACAGTTTTAAGCATCTCTTTATCTAAAACGATGTTGGGTCCTAGATTTCTAACATTCGGTAAGGCAAACTTCATACCTTTCATTTTCTTAGCATTGAGAACTAAGTTATTTGTCGTAAACCAATCTGTAACCATAAATGCATGCATGCATAAAGTTCTTACATCCATTCTTAGAGCAAAAATTGCACACCGAATTGATAGTCACTCAATTATGTCTGTGTCTCAGAATGGGTGTAAGAATGTGTCCCGTAGTACTAAGGAGCTGCTCCTTATAGACATGGCCATAAGTCAACAGGTTCGCAGATCCCGGAAGGATCTGTCGACATGTTGGATAGATTATAAGAAGGCCTATGACACGCTGTTACATACATAGCTCATTAGAGTGCTGGAGATGTACAAAATAGACGCAACTCTACGCACCTTCTTGATGTCATGTAGGGAGCAGTGGAGGACGGCCCTTCTCTATCCAGAATGTCGACAGATCCGGGGATCGATGAACCGATCAGGATTGAGCGGGAAATATTCCAGGGCGATAGTTTGAGTCCGATAGATTCAGGTCTAGGCTATCGGTTGAGAAGAGGTAGTCAGGTGATATCTCACCTTCTTTACAGGGTTGACTTAAAACTGTTTGCCCCAACAATTTGCGACTGATGGAGCTACTGAAGGTAACAGAAACCTTCAATAGCGCCATCAGGATGGAATTTGGTGTGGGAATGTGCAGTCATGCATGTAAAGCGAGGGGAGGTTATGGAATCCGTGGGAACCCAACTCTCGGAATCCATACACCTTAGATCCCTCTCCTCAACCGAAATCTACAAGTATTTGGGTATGTCGGAAGCTTTGGGCATCAATGCTACTGATATGAAGCAATCGTTGAAGTAGCGCTTCTTTAGGCGCCTGAAAGTAAAGTATTTAATAGTCTTTAGTTCTAACAGGCGGAAACAAGGTGCGCGCCTTCAACAGTTGGGTCATGCCGGTTTTAATGAGCTCTTTCGGCATACTAAAATGGACTCAGACCAAACTCAATGCCCTGGATAGGAGGGTCCGAACGCTGCTGACTGCATACCGAATGCATCACCCACGGTCATCGGTAATGAGACTACGTATATATTATACCGCAAAAGTGTGGAAGGCGAGGTTTTTCACGCGCTAAGACATACAAAATAGTAGGCACTATTTTTTATATTTTTAAATGTTTTTCTATTTTGTGTTTTATAAAAATATTTAAATATGTAAATAATATGTATTTAAAAGAAATAGGTAAAGGATAAATGTTTATTAAAAAAAACTACATATAGATGCAGTGCACAGTACGAGTATATTACAATGAATGCCTGGAGTACTTATATCGGGTGTTGGGGAGAATACGACATTAATTGAAAAAATATATTCAGTATCGCGGTAGTAGTACGTACACCAAAAATTATCAAATTATAATCAAGGGTATAGCCGCAGGAATTTGTTTTTCCTTTGACAATTTTAACACATGATGTGAATACCACGCAAGTTTCATTTAGGTCATTCACATCAAAACAATTTCATTTACCTACTTGCTAAAACAAAACCAAATGCAATGGTGCGGCTCGCTACTCAGAAATAATACAATATTGTATTGTATTGCTGATTGAATTTAGACCTAATAACCATGACGATAAAATTCCTATTATCATAAGCAAACAAAGATTGCCGAGGCGCATTTCGTTTCGAAAACTAAGAAGCAAGGTTGCCAGTTCGACGTTTTTGTCTTAACAAAGTAAGTTTTTGTTCAAACGACAATAGTTTGTAAACACTTCCGCATTCAAAAGATTTATTGTCTAAGAAAAGGATGTAGGGTTTTCCCTGGAATTTGCTCCTGGTCCACTGTCTAGTGCGTGACGTGCTACCCTTGTGAGAGGGTGTTTTTTTTTTAATTTCGATTCGTAAGAGTGGTTTTAGCGCATTAACAATAATTATTGATTTTGTGTAAAATTGAAAATTGTTTTGTTGCAATTTCCTACAGTGCAGAGCTTTAATAGTTTTACTGCTGTGTTATTGACAGATAATTCGATTGTGTATAAGTTTTAAGTGTAGTAGAGTTTGGTAGGTTACGGTACCTACCTAATATGTAAACAATAGTGTGATAGTTACTTGCTGTTATTTCGTTGTAAGTTAAGTTTGGGGATTTATCAAAAATGAGGTTTATGCTTGTGATGTGAATACCGTAGAGAAACTGCTAGGCAGAATTATTGACGCTTTTAATAAATTAAAAGCAATGGCTATCAGTAGTGACTTGTTGAGGAAAGTAAGAAACAATATCACAAGACATTGTCACATGTGTGTTACGAGTAAATGGTGGACAAATTCAGCAATTAAAAATTTAATTTAGTGTACCATGATTGAAGTAAGTTTTTATTTAATGTTTAATTAAGTGTTTTTAAAACGTGAACCTACTGATAGAAAAGTCGCGCCTGCTGGCGGGCGGCAAGCGGTGAGCGCAGCGGGGATAAATGCCGCGCGCCATTTTTTTTGTACAGACGGCAGCACATCAAGCTACAACAATCTGTCAGATTTCTTTAATAGATTTTCGACTTTATTTGTAAAACATTAGGTTCAATGTTGATTGGGAAAATCTGACAGTTTCGAGTAGGTTGACCTGCTGGCGTCTGTACATTGTACTTACATGAATGAAACTGCGCCTAAAACGGACGAAACGGGTGCGACGTTGCCGCTCTCACGTGCAGTGCCTACAAGGTCAAATGAGGTTAGTAGACAATATTATAAAGGATGTTGTTTTAAATTCTGATTAGTTTTGCATTTAGTTTGTTTGAAAAATTAGTTTTTTGAATTTTGATGTAATACCTAATTTGGCAATGGTAAAGTGTTTTGGTTGACTAGTGCGGATCGTATATTCATTTAATGTCGTTATGTCGTCACCACCCTGTATAATGTGTATAGCTGACGTTTACCTACTGCAAATACATTATCAAATATTTTCTGAACTTGATTACTTTTTACAAAGAAACTACTGTTATCGTGCTAAAAAACGTGCAACATAAAAAAAAAAAAACTGTATGTAAATGGTTTTTCAACAATGGGCACAATGGGCCACAAATTTACCAAAAATTCTCACTAATTTTGAGAAGTGCTCATTTTGAGAAGTACACATTTTGCGAAGTGCACATTCTGCATCAAACCCATTAATTTGATGGAACGTTTGCCCTTCCCAGACGCTCCGTACTTTTTGGAACCATCGTTTATTATTATTTCCATTGAACATTTTGTTTTGAAAAATTCTAAAAACCCGACTGCAAAAACAGGTTATTGGTTTGTCCCCAAAGAGTTTTATATAAACTCTTTGTTTGTCCCCGCCTGCAATACCTTACAAAAAAATAAAGTTCAATAGATATGCTTGTTCTTGACTTCTCAGAGTATGTGTTTTTGCTTTGGTTTTTGCAGTCGGGTTTTTTTTCAATAATTTACTTTATTTCAAGCTTTTTTTTTTGTATTTGCAGATGAAATACATATAAATATTAGGTACAAATATGTAGGTATATAATATATCGCATAAGTCACATCCACAATTAGGACGAATCTAACGACACCTCATCAATCAATCTGCCTAGCCTTTTCCCAACTATGTTGGGGTCGGCTTCCAGTCTAACCGGATGCAGCTGAATACCAGTATTTTACATGGAGCGACCGTCTATCTGACCTCCACAACCCAGTTATTGGGTAATACTGTTTGGTAAGACTAGTTGTCAGACTTTCGGGCTTCTAACGACCCGAAACGACTGCCAAATATCCACGAATGACAGCCGGGACCAACGGCTTAACGTTTTTTCCAAGGCACGGAGCCTCGGTACATGATGGACACCCATCTATGGACCAACCCCGGCAAACGTAGCTTAACCTGATGGATCGACACCTCATCATGTGTTAAAATTCCGTTTAGGCTATACAGAGCGTGCCAAAGAAATAGAAATCTAGGATACTCTCAAAAAACATTAGGTAATCTTCTGGGGCAGTCGGGTAAATAGTATCGAAAGTATATAGGTTTTACTCGTAAGAACAAATCGATGCTCAATTTCCTTGTTTCGAGTGGAGAGTCGGGCTTACACACGGGGCTTTCCAAGAAGGTGCACACATGCGTGGCCAACCGCCAACGTTCTCCGATTTGCTCACTCAGTCACTCACACTCGTGCGCACGGCCAGCGCTTGCAACTGGCTGGCTGTCAGAGTGTCAGCGCGCGCACAACAGCGCAGTGCTCATTGCGCGTTCCTCCGTTAATGAACTAGAAAACGTTTTATTACTCGTTTTTATTTGTTAAACTGTTTACAGTACACGTTTTATTGGATTTTCTTGCATTTTTAACTCTAGGTAAGTGTTTTTACTTGTATTTTAGTAATTTGGTTCGATTTTTGAACGTTTAGTGTTCATGGTGTTTCATTCAGCCGCTATAGTTTTTAATGGATAATTGCTGTGGTATCGTGTTTCGTAACTAATGTCACTTGCAGTGTTTTTGTCCTTCCGCTATAAAAAGTAGATATAGTAGTGACGTTCTTTCAATTTAGATTTATACGGTATCCATTCGAGACGGTTTGATTTTGTTTTGGTACTCGGCATTTTAAATAAGGAAATGTCAAATTATATCGTTACGTCAAAACATGATTGTTGGTTTACAGGAACTGTAGAAATTATGTTTATTTAATTAAACAGAAATTGGATAATTGTATAGGTAATTAGATAGTTAGCGATGTCTAAATAACGGTCTCATAATTACTTAATTAGTGTTTGGCGCCGATTCCCTTGTCCACAAACTAAACTTAAGTGCATCTTTTACTTTCCATTTCATTAAGAAAAGGGCAGATAATAAATATTAGTTTAGTCCTGTCAAAATAAGATACTCCATTGACAAGTTTAGACGTGACGTGATTATAAAATGCCTACTAAAATAGGTACGTCAATTTACGTCAGGCGCTGACTAATTTGACAGGAATAAATTAATATTTACCTTCTGTCCTATTTTTAATGAAATAGAAAGAAAAAGTTGCACTGAACTTAAATTTAGTTAAGTTTATGAATATAAAGATAAATATAATTAGTCAGCGCCTGACGTAAATTGGCGTATTTTTAATAGTATTTTTTTTAATCACGTCTAAACTTATCTATGGAGTATCTTAATTTGACAGGACTAAACTAATGCTTATCGTCAGTCCTTTTCTTAATGACAGAAAAAGAAGTCTTGAAAAAAATAGGGATTAAGCTTCTGATAAAGATTATAAAAAATGAATACCTACTTTATTAAGTTTTTGACGCGTAGGCGTAGCCGCGTGAATTTTACGTTTGAATTAATGATTATCTCAAATTTGACATATTTTGAGTTACAGTAGTATTGCACTATCAGTGCGATATGTCAAAGCCAACTAGCGTAATTAAGTGCCTATTACACTAATGAATTTGTAAGAAATTTAATTAAGAAATCGAAAAATGTAATCGAGATTAGAACAGTTAGTTTCCGATTTAGTGCGATTGGAAGTTCCCGACCGCATTACTTCCTAAATTGTTTACGACTTTACGATTTAGTTTTCCTACAAAGATAGTGTTATAAGCACTGTAACCGTTTAGCCGTTTTGGAAGTAGCGCTCGCTCGGCTCGCGCGCGATTGTTCACAGAGTCTAACCTAACCTAATCCATTTGGTAGGAGTGGCCCGGCTTATTAAACGGGTTTGACCTAGGACAAACTAGTACGGCCTGAATTGGCCTGTAATTGGGATTGGCTGTATGTGATAAAACTTTATTTATATATTTATTTAAGCATTACCAACGAGATACATTACAATTATCTTTCTAACAATAACCTAACTTAGCATAATCAACTAAATTTTTAACGAGAGAGGTGCAAAGAGAATAGGAAGGCCTTTGCATAGCAGTGCGATAATAAAGGCTAAGAATAAAATATAATAAAACAATTTTTACGGCATACCGCCTTCCAGAGATAGAAATACTTTTCACATACCTTTAACGTGATCATTTCAATGACAGGAAAATTATGACCCTTATGGAAACTTGCATTTGCCTACATAAAATAAATATTATACTTACTGGATGATTTTTTACCGTCTTGAAAAAATAGGGAACAATAGGTGAACGAAGCAGAACCCTATGGCATACCTAGTTTTTTTTTTATTATAGCTTGGACAGAAATTGCTCTATCAATAAATACTACACATGTGCGTATGATTTGCTCGATTTGCTTGTCGATAAAAATAGTACATTTTGACGAATTATGTTAATGTTAATGTACTGAACGGCTGATTTTTTTCGCGATTTCAGGTTTGGTCCCATAGTAAAAGTTGTTCATAACGATGAGTACAATGACCCCTTAAGAGGTTGTTGGTGTTTTACCAATAACCCTGTATACATTGTATACAACTCATTCGAAAAATATTTTAGTCTAAATATTAAATTACTGCATACATTTATTTAATCAATTAACAACATACAACTAATTAAGAAATAATAATAAAATAATACATAATTGTAATAAAATAGTAACGAAGAATTTTTGTCCGTTTGTCTGTCTGGATGTATGTTCCGGATTGGCGCAAAAACGGCTGAACGGATTTGGGTGAAATTTGGCGGACAGTGAGTTTATAACCTGGATTAACACGGGGACTTTTAATTCCGGTAATACTCGTACGTTCCCGCCGTGGGATATTTTCCAACATGCACGCGGCCGAAGCCGCGGACAAAAGCTAGTATAATTATGTAAAAAAAACCGTTAAAAAAGAAAGCTGATAAAAACCGTTTAGAGTTTAGTTTAGTTTTACGATACAAACATTAACATTCCGTAAGCAAGTACATAGTATTAATTTGATCAGGAAGAAAGAAACATGCAATAAGCTAGAATACAAAATTACACCGCAGTTTATTAGTTTTTTTATTTAGTTTTTTTATTCATTAACAAAATGTTAGACATCATATTCAATTAAATTGATTGACACTTCAATAAATCTCTGATTACGGAAATATTTTTCTTATTTTTACAAACAAGCTCTAATTCGACTGTCGATATAAAAATTGTTTATAAAATGTCCAACCCTGTTTTTCTTTTGATAACTGATACAGTTGCCGTAACCATTTCTTTATAAATATCCATCTCAATTTTCCATAAAATAAAATCGTTAACGGTCTTTTCGAACCAATGTTTAATTAATTTCGTTGAATTTTGAATTATTTTCTGCCTCACTATATTTTTTTTAGGATTTAGCGAAGACATAATCAAAAGATTGTTTCACAATAGCCCGTAGTCAAACTGTGGAGTGACAAAAAAAATATTATCTTCGGGAAAAACCCCAGTTGACCAAAAAAAAAAAAAACGTTTAGAATACCCGAACAATGTAACCGTAGCTTAAAACTTATTTTTTCTAACCTGCCAGCAATGTCAAATTGATTCAAGCATAATAATAATTTCAGGGCCTGTTCAACCATCGGGCTTTTTATGGCCTGTTGTGTCCCATTGTTTTTGTGTGTATGAACATGTTTGTTTGTCCCGATTCTGGGTGTAATTATCTATACAGGGTTATTGGTAAAATACCTACAACCTGTTAAGGGGTCATTGTACTCATCATTATGAACAACTTTTACTATGGGACCAATCCTGAAATCGCGAAAAAAATCAGCTGTTCAGTACATTTATGTTCGTCAAAATGCTGATATTTTTTCGCGATTTTATGTTTGGTCCCATAGTAAAAGTTGTTAATAATGATGAGTACAATGACCCCTTAAGAGGTTGTAGGTGTTTTACCAATAACCCTGTATAAGTAGATAAGTATTTACAATAAAACTTTTTAGCAAAAAATAAAACCGACTTCCAAAACAAAACACTACAAAGTGAAAAATAACTTTAATTTCGGTAGTCGGTGTCTTCGGTTTTGTATTTTCGTTTTTTGCCACCGACTTCCGAAATTAAAGCTATTTTTCACTTTGTAGTGTTTTGTTTTGGAAGTCGGTTTTATTTTTTGCTAAAAAGTTTTTATTTTTCACTTTTGAATTGTGGAACCTACCCCACACTAATTCGAATACATAATAAATTGAGCACAATAATTGTAGATATAGCCATGTAAATAACAGTGATAGGAAGTTATTAAAACACCATCACATCATCCACATAAACTAAGTGGGAAATATACGCATTATTGAAGCTAACTCAAAAACTCCCCAAGCAAAGTTAATAAAATTTATATGGGACCACCTCGGAAGTAGGTATACCCTATCAAACAAAACAAGAATTTTCTAAATCGGTCCATCCGTCTTTGAGTAATCGCGTAACAAACATACAAAAAAAAAAAAACACAGACGAATTGAGAACCTCCTCCTTTTGGAAGTCGGTTAAAAAATAAGTAGTGCATGTAGTTTATCAGTTAGCTGGTTTTCATATTACAAGCTCTGCTTAGTTTGGGATCAGATGACCGTGTGTGAATAATATCCCAGGACATATTAGGTATATTGAGGTATTCCTCGTAGCGCTCCCGTTTTGAAACGCTCCCATCTAAGCGCTCCCGTTTTGTTCCTCCAAGCGCTCCCAAAAGGAGCGCTTCGAGGAACGATTAAAAATATTAAAATTTATTTCCTCGAAGCGCTCCGACGTTTAAAAATAGGGAAAAGCATGAAGTAATGAATTATATCGATAATTTTTAAAAACTCATGTGTGCATCATCGGCATCGAAGTTGCTTAATTAACCAAATTACGAAATTGAGAGAATAATATCTTTTTATCTATATTATTATTGTTTGGAAAGTCATTAAATACCTCATGATGATTACTTAAACATTTTTTATCATGTCTACATTAGTTTAACAAGATTAATTTATTTCAATACACGCATAAAAGTTTGTTTACATAGATCACGAATTTAGAACTGATAAAGAAAATGATATCTGTTTATATTCAATCTGATAAGGCGGCAAAACAACATTATAGGTATTGTTCATAATAAACTTCTACAATGAAATAACATTTTCCTTATGAGGTTTTGTATGACTGACACACTTACGTCATATCAATGGAACCCAAACTGGTTTTACGCAAAAACTCGTCACTTATATACCAAAAAGGTGCATACATAAATAAGGAAAAGGATAAACTAAATGATAGTTGAATGGTTCATTTTGAAATGACGTCGTCGACGCGGCACGATGGCCTTCGACTTTAGGCTGCCAACAGACGGACTGCACAGCAACCGCACGCAGTCGATATATTCAACTGCATGCAGTTGTAATCGTACGTTCGACTTCGTACAGTCGTGATATCAACTTCACGCGGTCGGCTGCAGTCAATGATGTTATAAGTAAAAAGACGTAGATAAGTTACCTACCAATTTACCCAACATTCGATGTTCAAAAAACGACACAATGTCGAACTATTAGATGGCACGTGGAAGTAGGACGGCATGTCGTAATTTCCGGGAGCGAAAAAGAGACAAAACGACGAAAACGTGGCTAATTAGCCACATTTTGACGTGCCACTTGCGGAGCGTGTATAACGTATCTACGTCTTTTTACTTATAATATCATTGGCTGCAGTCGTGTGAAGTAGATATTAACTGCATACTGTATGCAGTTAATATCGACTTCACACAACTGCAGCCAACCGCGTAAACTGCACACACTTAGGCCCTTCGCACACGGATCGTAAGCGTATCGTCATGCCGCATTAGCGCGAAAAATCTCATACGATTCGCTGCAGCACCGCTTCGTATGCGGAGAAGTTTGAACACGTACCGTGCTCGTATGGATCTCGTCCTACGCGTGTATTACTTGCGGAGGGCCTAACTGTACACGGTTAGCGATCAACCGCGTGAAGTTGAAGTTACGTCTGTATGAAGTCGAACGTACAACTGCATTCAGTTGAATATATCGACTGCGTGCGCTTGTTGTTGTGCAGTCAGTCTGTTGGCAGCCTTATATCTAGCAAAATCAAAACTGACCGTGTGGCGTCGCCCTAACGGAATGAGGAAAAAGATTAAGAAAAAGATGCTCGTGTGTTATAAGAATATTAATCTTGTTCTAACAGTTTAAAATAAACAAAAGTTAAGATTAGGACTCATTGGTTTTCCAAATATGCGATGGAATGAGGAAAATGTCGTGAGGAAAGTTTTGAGTAGAATGTGGATGGCTCTAAGAGTAGGGGAAGACCAAAGAAACGATGGAAGGATTGTGTGAAAGATGATTTGGCTAGGAAGGGAGTGACTACGGAGATGACGACTGATAGAGAAGGATGGAAGATTCTCATTCACACTCATATCTACCGATTACATTAACATATAAGTTCACTCTAATTGGACAACTATTTCTGAGAAACAACGTATGCACTGAATTCCAAATCAAACAAAACCAAATATGTACCTACATAATTATATATATACGTAAAATAATAAAATTGCTAAAATGCTAAAATTATAGTCTCGTAAGTTCTGAAAAAATGACTATGTTATGATCCTACTAATATTATGTGAAAGTTTGAATGTTTGTTACTCAATCACGCCAGAACGGCTAAACGGATCTGGGTGAAATTTAGCAAAGAGATAGAATATAGTCTGGAATAGCACATAGGCTAGTTTTTATCCCGGGGAAATGTACGGTTCCCGTGGGATAATTTCCAACATCCACGCGGGCGAAGCCGCTGGCAAAAGCTAGTAAGCAATAATTGCTATAATTTTTAATAATAATATTTTAATTATTACCTATAAAAATTATTCTTAATCACACAATACTTATGACTAGTGATATATTTATAGAACATACTACACTCTACCCTAGGGGATAATTTATTAAACGCGAGTTTTCCATTCTAGTGTTGCCATGACACCTACAGAGAGTCGCTGCTGTGGTATCAAACTCCGTCCATTATGTTTCCTGATTGGATACCTGCATTTGGTAAGTACGGAAGCTTAACATTTCATTACCTTTAACAAAAACATGCGTCAATCGTCACATTCGAATTTCGAACTGCGAAAGACATCAGCTGACGTCACACAAATCCTGCATCGCGCAAGAGATTTCAAAGAAGGACGGAGGATGAACTCATTATCAAAACAATATTACAAGAAATAAAAAAAAGCTAGTCTCTTAAAAGTTTCTAAACGATGAAACCACTACTACCAAAATCCTGCTAATTGCCTAACTATCAATGATATTTTAGTAAATAGAATTGAGAATACCATATTCTGGTGAGTGCGGTAACTCCAAGCTACCGTCCCAGGTTCTGCTTTTAGATATTGCAAATAATTACATTTTGATAGTCAGATGTAATAAAATATATTTATGTTCATTCTTTTTTTTCTTTGAGCACCCTAATAAAAAAACCGGTCAATGGCGAGTCGGACTCGCGCACCGAGGGTACCGTACTATCATATTATATATATAAAAAGTATATAAAAAAAGTGAAAAAGAGCGTAAGAGTGTAGAGTGAAAGTGAAAAAGAGGGTAAAATAAATTGATGTCTCTAAATAGCAATTTAGAGACATCATTTTATTTTTCCTGTAATCTTTTTTTTTTATCAAAAATCGAAATCTATGCGGCCTAAATAAAACAATGTTTGAGAACAGCGTTCTTTCATAATGATACTGCACATGCCCTAGTAGCCAAACTTCGAATTTTTAAGACCCCCTTTCAGTGCCTGTTGCAATATATATTTTATTTCTTTCTTATTTGCAAAATAGTTGGGCACACGTCATCTAAAACTATTCCAAAATTCAAGTTGATAGCATTAGTAGTTCTTGAGATATCCAGCTGTGACAGACGGACAGACAGAGACTGAGTCACTCAATAAGGGTTCCTTTTTAACGACTTCAAAAAAGTAGTTATCAATTCGATACGTATGTATGTAAAAACAAATATACAACATTTTATAGACGTATGTTTGTATGTATGTATGTTTGTCCACGCACTTCTACGAAACTATTAATCGGATCGTGACCATTCTTTTTTGTTGGCTTACATTTACTTCAACTTAGGTCATGAAGGTTTCAAGAAAATAGCTTCAGTAGTTTTCAAGATAATGGACGTGTAAGTGTGACGGCTTGGCTCATTGATACGAGCTACGGCGGTGTGGTGTCAAAGGGAAAACATCTCAAAACCTTGGTCAAATTCTAGTGCAATATTTATAACAAAACTATTAAATACTTATTACAAACAAATATTCTATTTTACTAAAAACTAAAAATTACGAAATAAAAATAATTTTAAAAAATTAAATCGACTTCAAGAAGAAACGAACTCAAAATTACGAAATAACTTTAATTTCGGAAGTCGGTGACTTGGGATCTATTGGTCTGGGACTTATTTTTTTTTTTTAATTATTTTTATTACCATTTTAGTACGGAACCCTAAAAAGCTGATGCATACAAAGTAAAGCCCTCTAATTGTTTCATATAATGTAACGCCTCTGAAATAAAGCGACACCAGAATTGCCATTCTTCTTTGTTTGTTTGTGGCTATTTTGTTACTTTCCGATCCTGATATTGGTTGAGAATTGTAACAACAATTTAGTTACCCACGTATTTTACGTGTGGAGGTCAGATAGGCAGTCGCTCCATTTAAAAAACTGGTAATCAGCTGCATCCAGTTAGACTGGACGCTGACCCTAACATAGTTGGGAACAGGCTAGGCAAATTATGATGATGATGTGTGGTTCTGACAAACCAGAAACTGTCTGGGATGTAGGATATGGTATTGAATCAAGACAAAATTGAGCTTGTCAATGAAGTTAAATTTTTAGGTATACAAATTGACGAATTGCTAAATTGGAAACCGGAACTAAAGGTCCGCATGTTACGCTTTGAGAGCTCTGAGGAACGAAATCACCATAGAACAATTACTGGACTTAGTTATGCAGAAAGCAGCTATATGGCACTTTTTTCCTAAAATGAGTTATAAATACAGTCATACTAATTTCGACATAAAAGTTTTTTTTTTTGCGAAAACAGCAGAAAATATTATTTGCAATAATTTTTTTTTTTCTTCGTGACAATATTTATGGCAAGACTAGGTATATAGCATACTTCACTGGGGAAACAGTTATAATTCTAATATTAAAAGAACCTTTGTACTGCAGAAACGCGCAATACCGACAATAGTCCGTATTCCCCAAACTGAAAGTTGCCGTCAATATTTCATAATGTTGGGCCACAGATTACTAAAATAGTTACTACGTAATTGGGCATAGGTACTCACAGTTTCAAGCATTATGTTCTTGTACTTTTAATTAAGAGGATTGTGAAGCTGTAAATTTTCATACAAAAAGAGATAACGTTTTTCTCCCCGTAAACATAGTCTAATTTTCATAATTTTTGGAAATGTTGTAGGTATAATAAAAAATTAAGTCCGTATGTTTTTATTATAAAGAAATATTGCATACGATATAAGTTCTATCTCATGCATCTAAATATCTATATTTTTGACATAAAAACATCCTCGAGCATTTTTATTTTTTTAAATTAAATTAAATAAAATTACTAAAAACGAAAAACGTACAGACCTAGATTAAAGTGACCTAAATGTAATGAAACTAAAATTGTCTCATTTCGTAAAGGTTTAAGGGAGTAAAAACGTTATCGGACAAAACAATATTTATGTAAATAATTGTATGAAATGTAGGTAATTGCCTCCAAAAATCGCGCCGCGTATCGGCACTTCACAATCCTCTTAATATGCCTAAATACGTTCATGAAACTGAGACAATAGAAGAACAAGAAATAAGGGAAGGCACCCGTAGAAAATATTATAAGTAAAAAGTAGATAAGTTACCTACCCAACGTTCGATGTTCAAAAACGGCACAAATGTTGAACTGTTAGATGTCTCGTGGAACTAGGACGGCATGTCGTAATTATCGGGAGCGAAAAAGAGACAAGACGACGAATTGACGTGCCACTTTCGGAGCGTGTATAACCTATCTACCTCTTTTTACTTATAATATCATTGTCCTTGGATTGATCATATCTTTATGATCAATCCAAATTTCAATGTTGTCAAACACAGTCCACGATACCAATCAGTACAGGTTGCCTTTAGATTTGAAAAGCATGGTCCACACTCCACACTAATTCTTTTAAAACAAAAGTGAAAAATTTCCTGTTGGACAAATTTCTGTATGCCGTTGAAGATTTGTAGTTCCTGTCTGGTTATTGTAATAAATTAGGAATTATTATATGACATAATATGAAATTGAATTAATTTTGTAAAATCAATGTTGTTGGTTTTTGTTTGTTATTATTATTATTATATATTTTTTTTTGATATTTCTCGGGATCCTGGGGTCCCGGACCTTTGGAAGCCGTACAAGGAGCCGAAGCCAACTCGCAGGCCCCTTAAATAATTTTAAATGATAAGGAGGCACCAACCGACAATAATTATCCCTGTATGCACTATGCAAGTGCACCCAAAGACAACCCCCGGTTGGTGCAGGACTATTGTTGTGTGTGGAAACAAAACATATTGGGCTATGGGTCTGGGTAGCTAAAGTGGATTGGGTAACTTGAACTATGGAAGAACTATGTCCCCTGCCTGACCAATGTTATATATTATACACGGATAAAATGGCAGGGGGTGACTTGCACACTCAATAATGGGGCCCCGGAAACGGCCGCTAGCACATAGCGACAAGGGGGCAACATTTCTTGAAATGCTTGAGGAGTGGAGAGGTATTCCACGGCTATCAGGACAATCCCGGAAGTACGGTCAAGATCCCTACCAGCACCTTACTGGAATACTTCCTTCCTCCGAGCACGTTTGCTCTTGCGAATCTCCACTCAAGCCGGCCAATAAAGGCAAGAAAGAGGTGGGAGCTCTGTTCCTCGTCAGTGTTCACTCCAGCCGGCCAATAAAGGCAAGCTAGAGATGAGGACAAGATTTCTCTCGGGAGATAGGGGGTCCGTGGGGTCGCTACTGCCCAACAGCTCGCCACATGCTGCCCTGCGGGTTTCTGTATCTCTCTTGGTCTGGCTCCTCATCCTAGACCCGTTCCAGCAAAGTAAACTCTACCGGCACAGACCTAAAGTTTGAAGCGCGCAAGCCCCACCACGACGTCAACGTAGAGATACAGCGGTGGGGTTATTATTATTATTATTTTTGTGTAAATTCAGATATCAGTTATTGTTAATGAATAAATGACTATGACTATGTAATCCTAACTAATATTATAAATGCGAAAGTAAGTTAATTTGTTGGTTTGTTACCTTTTCCCGTCTAAGCCACTGAACCGATCATCATGAAATTTTGCATATATACGTACAGTGTCTGGTGTACAGATACGGACATATCCTTACCTTTCATCCCGAAAGAAAGTACTGTTCCCGAGGAAAACAATAAACGTTCTTATTTATAATAGATGGCTCCACGTGACTTTCGAATCATGATTGAATTATATTATCATAGAAATTTTAGTATTGCGTTAAGAGTTTTTTATAATTTATTTTAGTAAGTACCTAATACATTTTGTGAGTCTAGCCTTGTAGAGTGTCGATATACCGGTTTTTCATCCTCCTAACTATCCTAACTAATATTATAAATCCGAAAGCGTGTTTGTTTGTTGAATACGCTTTCACGCTAAAATGGCTGAACGGATTTGGATGAAATTTGGCGCATGGGTAGACCATGACCTGGAGAAGGACATAGGCTACTATTCATCCAGGATCGCAGACGAAGTCACGGGCAACAGCTAGTAAAATATATTTGTTTTCTGAGGGACTGCAGCATCGTCTAAAGAAGCTGCCGTCACCAATATTTTTTCCCAGCTATGATGGATATGCCAATGAACCGCGTTAAACCGAATCTCGTTTATCCGCAAACAGGAAATTCCCCCAGTATTTACCAGTGCACTTCCTGAACATCTACTATTCACATTATACCTAATAGCAACAATACAATACTTCCTACTCTTTCAAAGTCCTCTACAAATTGTACCAGATAAGGCTCGGAAACCGGTTAATATTCTTAACCGGTAACGGTCATTGAAACCCAAACCGAAATCGGTTTAGGTTAAAGGTTGCACTTTACCGGTTTATGCGGAAAACCGGTTTTTCATTAATTTTGGTTTTGTTAGTGAAAGTTAACCGGATAACACCAAGTTCGATAGGGTTTCTGGGGTAATGTCACTATAACTTGTTGGAAGTGTTAAAAAATTGACGAAAACCATTTAGGTACGATTTACGGAATTAACCGGTTAATTTGGGTGTCAAAACCGTTTCTGCTTATGTAACCGGTAACCTTTATCATTTGGGTTACATAAAAACAGTTCACTTGTTTAACCGGTAAATAAAGGAACGATATAATAACCGGTATTTAATCGAAATTAACCGCTCTTTTTAAAAACCGGTTCCGAGCCCTGGTACCAGAAATTCAGTTTCGTCTTCTTAGAGCGTCGTTCGTCGAACTTGAAACATTTATACTTAATTGAAATGATGAAATAAAGGACCGGATGTGGTCGCTTCGCTAGTGCATTGTTGGCCGGACAATGTAGGTCTCTAGTTACGCCTCCTGAGTCCTGACACTTAATTCAGAGTAGCCAGTGCTTTGCTTGCAAAGGTAAACTTTGTACTCGTATCAAATTGTACGTTAAATTAATATGCGTTTCCTGTTAGTCGATAAAACGGACGACGCAGTTGTTTCCAATGTTGTGTCAGTGTTTTCTCTGATAACGAGTTCCCTTATCAGACAAAACACATTGGTGTCATTAAATCTCGAGAATTTAAGTTAAATTGTCTGGGCAGTCAGCCCAACTGATTGATATTTTTACCGCGGCATGCATGACCGAATAAAATAACTTTCTTAAAATACTTAACAGCTACTGAAGTTGGCTCAAATCTTCAATGCACATTACCTTGGCACCTATTCGATTCGTTTTAGGTTTTTGAAGTCTGTTTTTACTTTTTTTTTTAAAGTAAATTTTTGCTTGAACGCCACATAAATGTCCAGTCGATCAGAACCTAGTTTAGTTGTTATTGCGGAATATAAAAACAAGCCGGCTTTCTGCAATAACATCTCCGTTTTACAAAATACAGTTACTGTTTCCCTTCTGTTTTGATTTGTAAATAATAACTGTTTATATTTCAGGTATCCAGCGTGGTGGATCTCGTCTGCCATTTGTTGATAGTAGCCATTGCGACAAGTGGGTTCCAGTGTGATGTGAACAATGACACCGTGAGTAACTTGATGATGTTGCTATGTGAATGTTGCTTGTATTGTTTTAAAGACAATGAGGGTTTCTTAAAAAAAATGCTGCTTTTTTCGGTCGCAATATCCTAATGGAGCCCCTCCCCTAGACGGTCAAAATTGCTTGACGAGCACGTGATTTTTTCGTACTTGTCAAGCAATTTTGACCGTCTAGGGGAGGGGCTCCGTTAGGACATTGCGACCGAATTCGGTCGCAAAGCGATCGCTATCTATGTCGACACGGAGTATTCCTGTTTGAGCATCTATGCATTTGCACGAAAGGTATTCCCATTGGAGAATACCTTTGGTGCAAAATGCATAGGTACTCAAACGGGAATACTCCGTCGAGACTGCAGCCCCTGTAATGCTCGGTTCCTATCAACAAAAACGACTCGTTTGCTTACCAATCTTATTTTTCTGGGCATATAAATAGATTCGTAAGTTAATTTCACCTATGATCGCTACTTCCATATGAGAGGGTCTACTATGCAAATCTGCTATAAATAAGGTATTTAGTTCACACAAGTCTTAATTTTAACCATTATCGGTCCGTAAATTATAGGAATAACGGCCATATGCAATAAAAGGTGTTTTGTGGTAAAAAAATCACTGAATCTATTAGGAGTGTTAAAAATCGTGATGAAGATTCATCATGCATTAATATTATCTTTATGAAGGAACCATAAGTTTCTAAATAGTGAGATGTGGGTAGGTAAGCGCTAAAAGATAATATTATCGTTCAAGTGAGTCACTTTTTTTTATCCTTTCGTATGCTATTACAGAAACAATTAAAAACCATTGCGTCTCGCGTAGATCCGCGTTTGCGGGAGTCGAGTGGTTGAACGCATTTAATCTCATCTAACCAATAACCATGGATGATCGATAAACTCTCTTTATAAATCACAAAGAAGATGTTTAATAAACAAAGAAGATATATATGACTGACTTTCAAAACAAAAGATCTTAAAAGAATATAGGTAACAAATATAGAAAGACAAAAACATTATATCAAAGAAAAGTTATTCATGAAGGAACCAAGGCTAACTTCGAGTTGAATAATAAGCAGGTTAACTGACACGAGTCAGTATTGTTCTTATTATCAACAAAAAGTAAAGCATTGGTTCTAATGAGGACAATAACGTTAATGATTCCAATGACACGAAGTGTTTAAGAATGATGCAATGGAACCAGTTCTCTTTTTTTTTCTTTTATTTAAAACTTTTTAGATCATACAATAATTAGCTAAATGACTTGTTACATGAAAGATTCGTCTTCATAAAACATGTAAAATATTTTTATCTACCCTCATATCGTAAAGTCTTCAGAATTCAAAAATAGTACCATAATGACAGACTTTGTGCATGTACAACGCAAACCGTGTGTCTGTCCGTCTGTCACACCCAATTTGCTCCGAATCTAATAGACCGATTAATATGAGATTTGGTACACATATGAATTTTTGTGACCCAAACACGAACGTGTAACGTAAATAAATGAATTTTGAATATGGAGGTCACTTTTTCAATAAGAAAAAAAAAGTTTTTCAAGCTGTACCGTGGGACATATCAAATGAAAGCGCTTACTGTGAGAGTTTTTTACTGTGAGAATTTTAAAATAAATTGTTTTTAACCTTTCATATGCCGGGAACGTAGGTCTGCGCGATTTTAGCTGTACTCGCATAAGGCACACTCGCATAAAAAAATGGTGCGCAGACCTGCGTTCCGGCATTCGAAGGGTTAAGGGGGAAGCGTCAGGGTAGCTCGCGAAATTCAAATTTTCTTACGTTTTTTGCAATTTACAAGTCGGTATTATATTGTACGTTGATCAAATTATAATTTGCGGTCGTAACATAATTAGAATCATTAAAGTGATCAATACAACTCTTTAAGAATGACTATTTCATGAAATCTTGACATTTTAGGATTATACTAACTTAAGGAGTTGTATTACTGATACTATTGTATATAATTCTGTAAAAACACATTTGTTACGGCCGCAAATCATACTTTATTTAACATACAACTTAATACTGACTAGCAAATTGCAAAAATTGTAAAAAAAATTGAATTTCGCGGGCTACCCTGACGCTTCCTCCTTAAGTTATTTAAGAAAATAGACGAAAATTGACCATTCCCCCCTCCTTTACTCCAAAAGTACTGAGCCAAAAATTTTGAAGAAATAGTTCTTTACCTATAGATTACAGGAACACTTTAAGAAGTCTATGGTCTTAAAATAACATGGTAAATCTCTCAATATTGTGCGTACAAACTTACATTTACAGTTGGAATGTATGGGAGAACATGTTTTTCAACTACAATGTTAAGTTGGTTCTTGGGATACATTCATCCTAACTACCCTTCATTGTGCATAGTCCGACACGCACTTTTTTCGCATGGTTTTTTTTCTATTAAAGTAAACTTCGGATTGATCAAGGAGTTTTCAATTCGATTTTTATCATTGTACCGCGCATATATTATGGGTATGTGTATATTACTGTATATGGGGATCGCGCCAGGGCGCATGCGCGGTTGACCAATGACAGCTCCGTAACTATGGTAACGTAATCCACTGGTTTCGGAGCCATTATTGTGTTTGTTTACTTTTTGCTAACTTTGGTTTTTTTATGTAAATATGTAACTGATTTATGAACAAGATTATGGCTGGACTTTATAAGAGACTGTGACCTCTGAGTTTGTTTCGGCCTTTCTTCTCAGAGTAGTCACATAGGAAACGCCGACCTCATCTTGTTTAAAAAAAAAAACATGATTGACTTTTAAAAGTGTTTGTACAAACCTACTTACAGAAATAAAAATCATTTATCATACTTATTGCATGAGTGTAGATAAAGTAGTGTATGAAACAGCACATAACAAGGTATTTAATAAAAAATAGTAGTTTATGAAACCGTTGCATAATGAGGTTATGCAACGGTTTCATAAACTAGGTACAATTTTTTGACAAATCGTGTTACTAAATCTGTTCTAGGCAGTTACATTAACAACTAACCACCAACTATCCTTCGAATTGTAACAACCATAACCGACCAGTATTGTTTTACTAGGGCTGCCATATACTGTCACAAATAACAATAGCCTTACAATAACCAATAACCAACCAACAATACAATACAATAACAGATAGCCTTAACAATATTACATCTTTTTGCTAAGAAAAGGTACTCTAACCATAAACCTTTAAAAGAAAACAATTACAAATAGGATAAACCCTGGTCATTACCAAGAAACAGCTAAGTCTCCCTTTTCCTCATTCATTACATTATTGACATATTAATTATTGTATTTTTATCTCACGAAGCGACGCCTTTATCACTTGCTTAAATAACGATGGAGGCAAACATCGTGAGGAAACTGGGGCTTGTCTGAGAGATATTTCTCCACGGCATGTGAAGCCAAGACAAGAGCCCTATGGGCGGCATAAAAACTTACACCATACCTGCACCCTAATTGCGTAACGCATTAGCAATTGGAATCTGAATCATTTTGAAGCAAATTGCTAAGCCATTGCTTCATATGTTCGAAAAATTTGTCTGCTCAACAACGTTAATAACGCAATGAATGTTGTTTAACTAGCAAAATGAAACCGATTCCGATCGATAGTGTGTTACGCAATTAGATACAGGAGTCAGGGGGCCGATTCTACTAACAAAATTGTTCAAAAATTGCAATTGAATCGCAGCTGAACCACGGCTTTTGAGCGTTTTCGCATTCCACTAATGTAACAACGATCCAACTGCGGTTACGTTTCAGTTCAGTCACCGATCGATCTAAACAATCTCAAAAGCTATTCTGCTAACAAAACCGAACATGAGCGTGACGTTTAGTCGCATCATTATCTTTTTGACATAATTGAAACGTTTCGTTTCACATATTTCGCAAGCTGGGGCCGAAAACGAAACGTTCTTCTGAGTTTTCATTATTTATAAAGTTGAAATGTTACAAAAAAATATACAGGCTAAAGGTATAAGTATGGTCTGGATATGATTTTGTATTAAAAATACTTTTAGTAGCACTTATTCGTATTTAGTAATATTATTAGATTCAACTTTTTTTTTCTGTGGTATTATTAAAACATACTATTTGGAATGTTGGTCACACAGGTTACCCGCTGATACGTTCCTGTTACGATTCCGTTTAAGTTTAGTTTCCATTTTGCTTATAGAATAGTAGAATGACTTTTTTGGTAACTAGGTATCGAACGGCGATCAAAACTGAACTGTTGTTGAAACACAATTGAACGTGTAACGTTGCAAATTATTAGAATCGGCCCCCAGAAAGAGGAAGACGAAGCGAGCGACGCACGCGCTACGTAAAGCTACTTGTGGTACAGACGCCAGCAGGTCAAGCTACCCGAAACTGACAAATTTTCCCAATCAACCTTGAACCTAATGCTTTAGCGATAAAGTTGAAAATCTATTAAAAAAAATTGACAGATTGTAGTAGCTTGATGTGCTGGCGTCTGTACAAACACCAAACCAACGCACCCACGCTGTGAAGGGACCTAAAGTGCGGTCACTGTCGGACTACATAGAAAAGAAAGAGAAACGCGATGACACAACGCTGGTAATTTAATGCAAAATTGAAAATATGAAGCAATTATCTACATACTAGCAAAACTCCGCGGTTTCACCCGCGTAAGTCTCGAACCCATAAGAATATTGGGATAAAAGGTATCCTACGTGTTAACCTAGGTTATAAACTATCTGTGTGCCAGATTTCATCAATATCCGTTCAGTAGTTTTTGCGTGAAAGAGTAACAAACATATGGAGGATGGATGGTCATCCTGACAAACTTTCGCATTTACGTAGGTATGTTTACAAAATATGAATAATTAAAACACTATTACTTACGTTGTTAATATGTTGCTTGTAGAACTCAGTAGAACTTGTGCTCAGCAGTAGCAAGCACATGAGGTCCCAGGTTAAGCAAAGTCCTTTTGATTTTTCTTTCTGGAATTTCTCATTAGCAGCTCTAGAGTATCGATTTGTGCCCGTTTGATGGCAATAGGTTTGCCTCCAATTACATGGGACTTAAACATAGCTGGCAAAATGTGGTTGTACTGTAAATACACCTCTGCCCAACCCTTCGGGAATAAGGGTGTGATGGTATGCTAACAGCAAAAGACACGGTTGCATAAGTGAACATAATGCCCATTGCCCACGAAACCTCTCATCTCATCTCGAAAGGGGAAAGTTTCTTTTCTTAGCAAACATACGGTATGGAACTCACATATCGACCGTCCCTATTAACAATGTCGGTTCTGCAGGGAGACTACTGTTTAGTCCCTACTGAACAGTGGTCTTTATCGCAGAACTGACATTGTTAATATCATAAAGATTCTTTTTTATCGTTAGGGCAAACTTTGAACTGCTCTCAGTTCAAAGTTTGTTTGACAGTGAAGATTTTTTTTTTAAATTGTAATTCGATTTATGTAAAAAAGTGAATATTGGTAAAAATATATATCCGACATTGTGACATTGTAGGGACGGTCGATATATAATATGCAACACGTACTTTTTACCGCCTTTGCTGACGATATCCAAAAAATGAACGAAATCGGTCCAGTAATTAGGTTAAAAAGTAGTTTTAATTTTGAGCAAATTTGAACACTGTGGAATTGGATTACTAAGTCATGAGTAATGAGTCGCTGAACTTGAATCCTTGAACATGGGTGCAAAAATAAAAAAACCGGCCAAGAGCGAGTGGGATTCGCGCACCCAGGATTTCGTACTATAAAAAAAAATGCGCTATTTAGAGACATCGTTTCATTTTTCCAGTAATCGCATAAACTTCTATCACACAGAATAATTTTTCTGATTTTTCTCTATGCAAACTTCGGAGATAGGGGGGGGGGGGGGTATTCTTTTTTTACATTTTTCATCAAAAGTCCAAAAACTATTCGGCCTAAAAAAAAGAAAAAATTGTGTGAAAATGTACCCCACATGCCCTAGTAACCCCACTTTGAATTTTTAAGGCCCCCTTTCAATCCCTGTTGCAAAAATAAATATTTCTGTCTTATTGCAAAATAGTTGGGCAAACGTCATCTAAAACTATTCCAAAATTCAAGTTGATAGCATTAGTAGTTCTGGAGATATCCAGCTATAATAGACGGACAGACAGACAGACCGAGTCGCACCATAAGGTAGACGTGAGACGTATATACTGGAATAGGTTTTTGGAATGGGTTTTTGGCTGGACGCGTAAAGACTTATTCCGTGCTCACCACATAAACGCGTCTCGAGTATTTAGGCGTACGACGTTTGACAATTGACGCGAACTACCACACTCGTGTCTAGTTGGGAGTTTGCGACTCACTCGCACCAAAGAGTACTTTAATACGTATGACGTATCACACAACAAGCTCGGGCGGTCAGTTTCGGTAAAATTCGTCGAAACTCGGAGACGTTCGGTTTGGTACTCGAAGATTGTGAGTCGATTTATTACCTTTGCGATTCTAAACCTTATAACAATATAATTAGAGTTACTATTACTTTGGCAAGCAGCGTTCATTGTTGTTTGTTTACATTTACGTACGTACTTACTTCATCAAAACAATTTTCGTTTATTTTTTCAAATCACTCAAATCAGTACGTCGCTCAACGTCACAGGAATGGTGCCTATGCCTATTGCTTATTGTTTTGTATATTTACCCAATCCTAGATGAATAAAAAGTGACTTATATTGTAAATAATAAAGAACTGACTTTTGTTTAATTCGTGGACGGGTGTTATGGTGTATAGTGAATTATTATTCTATTATTATAATTGTTAAGTATTATAAAGTAAAAGTGATTTGTAAATAATTTGATATTCATTTAAATTGAAATTAACGATGGCTCCGAAGAGAAGTGTCGCATGGGACCATTTTGACGATAAAGGGGATTATAAAGCACAGTGCAAAATTTGTAAAATGAACATTTCATTTAAGGCATCAGTTTCTAACTTGACGAAACATTTAAAGAGACGACATGGTACTATACGTTTAGTGCCTAGAGAAAACGAACAAGTGGAACAGATACAACCAGAACTTCCAGAACCTTTACCATCAACTTCAGCAACTACTCAAGAAACCGGCTCTGCAAACGTTTTAGGTACCTAATTCATCGAGAATTATACGAACTACCACAAATATTACCTCATATTTGCGGAGAGATTGCTCAAAAATAAAAAAAGATATTGATCGCTATATTATGAATTTATTCATATCTGATTTACAACCGTTTTCCATAGTGGAAGATAAAGGTTTTAAGGAGTTAATTAACTTTGCGTTTCCAAATTATGTGATTCCTTCTCGCAAATATTTTGCAAATAATATGATGCCTTCCTTATATGAAGAAACGAAATCAGAAATCAAGAAAATAATTGATACTGAAGTAGAATCGATATGTCTCACAACAGATATGTGGACATCTCGTGTAAATGACTGGTACATGGCCGTAACAGGTCACTTTATAGATAAGAACATGGTCTTACAATCACTCCTCTTAGAATGCTGTGCGTTGGACGGTGGTTCGCATACCGGTACAGTTTTAGCCCAAGAACTTCGACGAATTGTTCAAGAATGGAACATTGAAGAAAAAATATTAATCGTTATTTCAGACAATGGTTCCAATATCAAGTATGCAATAGAAAAATGTTTAGGATGGCGCCATTTTAGTTGCTACGCGCATACTTTAAATCTGGCTGTACAAAAGGCATTAAATAATGAAGACATTAGCAATATAACCTGCAAAGTAAAAGCTATAGTTTCTTACTTTAAAAAAAGCACTATAGGCTGGGATAAGTTAAAAAAGTATCAGCAACAAGCTGGTAAAGATGTGAAAAGACCGCTACAAGACGTATCAACTCGCTGGAACTCGACATATTATATGTTGGAAAGGTTCATTGAAATCAAAGAAGAAATAAATAGTTCCTTGTCGAATCTTAATCCAGGTTTGAGTTTATTAACGCCACACGAATGGGTTGTTATTGAAAAGTTACTTTTAGTATTGAGACCTTGCGAACAAGTTACAAAAGAAATGAGTGGGCAAAAGTATGTAACGGGCAGCGCTGTGATTCCCATAACCACCGCTTTAAAATCTTCGTTAGTGGAACTAATATTAAATGATGCCGAGCCCCTTCCTGATGAAGTAGAAAAAGTGAGAACAGATCTTTTTGGCGAACTGGTGTCAAGATTTTCGTCATTAGAAAATAGCCGGACATACACAGTATGCATGTTTCTCGACCCTAGATATAAGCTTTACTTCGAAAACGAGGCAACGGCAGATAATACAAAAAAACATGTGATAGGATTAGTGACCAACCTCATAAGAGAAGCTGAAGCTACTACTGGAAGAGACAATCAAATTGATCAACCAACAAATGAAGGAAATTACGAAAGAGGTGACATCTGGAAGCATTACCACAAAAAAATGCAAAACATTCGGCCGGCTGGCACTGCTTACTCCAGGGCTGTTGTAGAAGTACAGCGGTATTTGGATGACAAAGTCGTCAACATCAATGAGTCTCCATTGCAGTGGTGGGCATTAAACAAAAATTCATATCCCCACTTAGCAATATTGGCTCGGCTTAAACAAAATGCACTAGCTACCAGTGTGCCCTGCGAGCAACTTTTTTCTGTAGCAGGAAATATTCTGTCCGAGCGAAGAACACGTTTAGGTGTTAGAAAAGTACAACAGATGCTGTTTATAAAAGAAAACAAAAAAATAATTTAGATAAAAAGAATAAAAAATAATGTAAAGAATGTAAAAAAAAAGATAAAAAAAAACAAAAAAAAAAACAAAAAGAAATTAAAAAAAAACTTAGTGATGTAAATATTAAGTACCTAGGTATAATAGTACAGTAAATTTGATTTTGTAAATAAAATCAATTATTGAAACCTTCTAAATACGCACGCTTTTCTGACAAAAATTGTTGGTACGTACCTATTTGAAGTATTTGATACGTACCAATAATTATTTTTCCATTAATACCATATTATGTTATAAAATAAGCTGACAGTCCTAAGCCTGTATAAAGTATGAAGGGAAGTTTTCAATAAGATTTACTTAATTTAAAATATTTTAAAATGAAGAATAGCTATGAATGAATACCCCTATGTACACATAGTCTGATTAAGTCTGATAGACGTTTATAATCCATAAAACGAAAATACTCCATTACTTGCGAAGACTCGCTAGTTATGAAACGTTCATAAACTTGAGACGCCTAAATACTCGTGGACCTAGTTTTTGGAATAAGTATTTAGACGGACGCGTACTTCTAAGACTCAGTACGCATTTTACCTAGTATATCTCACCTCTACCATAAGGGTTCCTTTTTACCATTTTGGCACGGAACCCTAAAACCATGTTCGACAAACACTGGATTGGGCACCATGGTGCACCAGCTCGGTTGTCTAATCAGAGTAATTACTTTTACTGAATATATTTTGTTACAATTTATTTATTTACGGTTTTTAATTTAATATTAATTTTGCTATACTTTTGTAAACTAGTATATTACTTGTAGTTTTATTTATTGTATGTGATTAAAAAGCCAATGTTTACTTGAACGAAGTCAATTTATTTTGGTATACACGAAGAGGTCATGTTATCGCTAAGAATCTTAACACCGCGAGTCAGCGGAGAATGCAAAAAGAACAACGCCATCTATCGCGACATTAGGAACTAAAAACATTAAAAAGTGCAAATCAAAACGTAAGATTGTACAGTATGTCGATTCCATACCGTATGTTGCAATAATTTTTGTGCGTAGGTACCTACTATTGTTATTTGCCAGTATGTATATTTTAAGCCCTAGTAATACGACACTAGAACGGTCATACTCGTAACTCATAACTTCATGTTAAGGTAATTCACGATCGACGTAGAACAATTAAGTCATTCCAATGTTATCTCGGTAAGGTAAGATATTAATTAGAATGCTTGCCGAGTTTTATCAAACTCATGGCAATCATTCTAATTTATACTTTATGGACAATGAGATAAGAGTTACATTGTAATTACTTATTCATGTTTTCAAACTAGTTACTTTTGATGCGGACGCATGCATGCAATGCTATTGTAGGTATCTTACGCACGCAATACACCAGGGCCTCAAGTCTGCTATTACAATAGTGTCAGAATGGTCTGTCATTGATTTCATAATTGTTGATTTTGACAAGTTATGTAATCTACTAATATAATGGCGTCATTATGACTTTCCAATGGTCAACCACTGACACTCCATTGAAAGAAATGGCTTAAAATGGTAATCTCTTACATAATGTTAAAAACAATTGTTACTAACCATAAATGAGTTGGCTTGAAATAAAGTTTATTCTATTCTATAATGACAAATGAAAGACTGACGTATGCGGTAATCTGCAAAAATTTTGACAGTTCCTTTGATCAGTACCATGATTCCATTACAAGACCACTGACCTACCAATGATCGACCATTATGAATTTAGCAGATTACAGATTACTTTTAGCAAAATGACAATGGGATCGTGTTGGAATGTCGAATTAATAAAAAATAGCAGACTTGGCGCCCTGTCACCACACCACACGAAACTGATTTTTGTACAAAGATTTCCTTCTATCCAAAGAAAACTCCGGTTCCTTTGGTTATAATTACACGAGAAATGAACTCACACGCGATTTATTGTCACAACGGACATAATTGTATATCATGGAAGATAATGATCTTAAAACAACAAACAGAAATATAAGACGTTGTAAAACAATCAACTTGATATAACTGAATATAACGTTTGTTTTAATAAATAAAATAAAACTACATATGCAATTAAGAGAAGAAAATAATGATGACTTAGTAATTATTTACAATAAACAGTTCTCTTAAAGTAAGCTCAAATCTATTAGCGATTGAAGAACTGATGTACTTAGTTACTTAGTTCAACGATCTCTCTAATGGAGTTCGATTTTAAATGAAGAAAAATCATTGTCACAAAAACTAACAGAATCTTTTCTTCTACAGCTTCAAGCAATTTCATTCCCATGGCTGGAACCAGTCCTCATCGTCCTCAACCTCGGCACCCATGGCTTCTACCCCTACCCTCGGGTCTTTCGCAACCAGTATCATAACATCTACGTGGAACAGATGCAGGTGACCACAGAGCCTAACTGCTACCCTGGAATGCTGCACATCTACCTCATTGATCTGCTCAACTTCCTCATCAATGTGATTTGGCTGAGGATAGTCATTTCTTATGTTGGGTCTGTACACAAGGTAATGGTAACAAATTGTCTTTTGAAGTTGCTGCTTTTGTTGATAAGAAAGTTGTATGAGCGAGAGCCTTGTTCGGACTTTGCTATTATTGTTATCGGCAATGATATTATTATTAGTAAAAAGACGTAGATACGTTACCTATCCAACATTCGATGTTCAAAAACGGCACAAATGTCGAACTATTAGATGACAGATGACGAAAAAGAGACAAGACGACGAAAATGTGGCTAATTAGCCACATTTTGACGTGCCACTGGCGAAGCGTGTATAACGTATCTACGACCTTTTACTTATAGTATCATTGGTTATCGGTGCATTTAATAATCTTATAGCTATGGTGACAAAAATTTCTAAAGCATAAATTCCTCCTTTGTTTAGTTTTTTACTTGTTTATAAAACACTAGTTGTTGTCCGCAACTTCGTCTGCGATCCAGGATGAATAGTAGCCTATGTCCATCTCCAAGTCATGGTCTACCCAAGTACCAAATTTCATCCAAATCCGTTCAGCCGTTTTAGCGTGAAAGCGTAATCAACAAACAAACACACTTTCGCATTTATAATATTAGTTAGAATAGGTAGGACGATGAAAAACCGGTCTATCTAGACTCACAAAATGTATTAGATACTTAAATAAAATAAAATAAAAACTCTTAACACACTTCTAAAGTTTCTATAATAATATAATTCAATCATGATTCGAAAGACACGTGGCGCCATCTATATTATCACATTGTTGTTTTCCTCGGGAAAATTGTTTTTTTTTTTTTTAATAATAGATGCTTGGAACTTTGTTTATTAGATTAGGTAGATATAAGTAAGATTAAGATTAAGTACATATAAGTCAAACCACAAAAATTAAAAAAAAAATAACATACCAACTTTTACTGGGGCACTGTTGGCAATTGGACCGTGTTATGCAGAAAGCAGCCATGTCGGGAAAAGTACAAACAGAGTTATAAGCATTTTTCTGTCGTTGCATTATGGATGTATGGACAAGGTTGCATTTGACGGCTCATATCTCTGACTTCTGAAATTAAAGTTATTTTTCACGTTTTAGTGGGTCAGTTTGTAATTTATCTAAGTTACAATAGCGTAATATCAACTGCTCATCACCTTTTACAATATATTGCTTTTCCTGTTGTAGGGACGTTAATGAACTGGAGCTGATAATGAAATCACCATTAGCTCCATTTCACCATATGAAGTAGGACGAGCATAAATTGCTTAGCAACCATATTAAAGTACTTAATCGAATCGCAACCAGTGAAATACTTATTATTGAGTAGTTCCGATGGCCATCTGTAGTATTCATCATCAGTTCTACTTCACCAAATGGTGCTTTCCGAGAGCAAATGCACGAGTTACTATAAAAAATATCCAAATTGCTTTAAAATTTAAGGGTTGCCCACGATTTTCATGGGATCCCCTCATTAGATTCTGACTTGGCGACAATGGGACCACCTTAAGAGCTTTCAAACAAAAAAGAATTTTCGAAATCGGTCCACAATTGACGGGAGAAATAGGTGTATATACATTAAAAATATATATATAATATAATACGCGACGAATTGAGAACCTCGTCCTTTTTTTATTTGAAAGTCGGTTAATAACTAAAAATAGCCGTTAAAAATAAAAACCTACTTCGTTTATGTATGGCTCAACAAAATACTCTAAATGGTGTCAACTGTCACTCCCTTAACCTTTCATATGCCGGGAACGTAGGTCTGCGCGATTTTAGCTGTACTCGAAAAAGCACCTAATTACATTAATGTAATTAGGTGTTTTTTCGAGTGGCGCACTCGCATAAAAAAATGGTGCGCAGACCTGCGTTCCGGCATTCGAAGGGTTAAAGCTTTGCACCCAGCTTCAAAATATTCTGTACGTAGGTATAACATAAAACTCTTTCCAAAAACAGAAAAACCCCGAGCCAATGCGGATGTTCCTGAGCTTGTCTGTCGTGAAGTTGGTGATGCAAGCCATGTACTTCGGATACCAGCCCTTCTTCTTCGACATGTACACCATTGAGACCGTCTGGTTCTTGAAGCTAACTGACATCTGTGAGTATATAATCTTTATCATCTTCGTTTTAGTTCAGTAGACTCTACTTCAGCAAATAGTTTGCGTGCCTAACTACATGTAACATCGACCAACCCGCAATAATCACGCTCCCATCAAAGAAAGCATTACTGGCTGATAATTGCTTATGGCATATCATAACAATCATATATCGTCGGAGATAGTGCAAACGGAGATAGTGAAGCTACCATACGTAAAGTGGCCCTTAGCTGCACCACGTGTAGGCTTATAGGGGAAGGTTATAAGTTTTTTTTTTTTTCTATATGTCAACGGCTTTTGACCTCATTTTTACATGGAGAGTTCATCCACGTGTTCGTCCATTCGTCCGTTCATGTGTTCATCCACGAAAAAACTTTTTAGTAAAAAATAAAACCGACTTCCAAAACAAAACACTAGAAAGTGAAAAATAACTTTAATTCGGTAGTCGGTGTCTTTGGTTTTGTATTTTCGTCTTTTGCCACCGACTTCCGAAATTAAAGTTATTTTTCACTTTGTAGTGTTTTGTTTTGGAAGTCGGTTTTATTTTTTGCTAAAAAGTTTTTGTTTTTCACTTTTTAGTGGTGGAACCTAACCCACACAAATTCGAATACATAATTGAGCACAATAATTGTAGATATAGCCATGTAAATAACAGTGATAGGAAGTTATTAAAACATCATCACATCATCCAATAAAATAAGTGGGAAATATACGCATTATTGAAGCTAACTCAAAAACTCCCCAAGCAAAGTTAATAAAATTTATATGGGACCACCTCGGAAGTATACCCTTTCAAACAAAAAAGAATTTTCCAAATCGGTCCATCCGTCTTTGAGTAATCGCGTAACAAACATACAAAAAATGAAATATACAGACGAATTGAGAAAGAACCTTTTGTAAGTCGGTTAAAAATCAGTCAAAGAGTTATCTGCCAATTAGGAACTTGCGTGCATTGCCTGCGAAATTTGAAAAAGGGCTCCATTTGTCAGATACGCGGAACTATTCAATGCTAGTTCCGCGGATTTGCACTGTCCCCGACGATATGTACTAATAATATGAATTGTTAAAATAAGCAGAAATCGCTTAAAGGATAAGTCCTTAGAGTTGGTACATTTTGCTTCAGATATAAAACAACTGACATAATCCTTGATTTAAAATTTGAAAGTGGTTTCGATACAATACTCAAATATTATCGATCGATGATTACAATCAAACTTCATTTGGGTTAAGAACAACATCTTGCGAAAGGATCAGTCTAAAGGGAGTTCTTTTTATTACAAAAGATTTCATAAATTAGTCTAAAATTACATCAGCAGAACTGATGTGCTGGCCAACTGCGAACTAAATAACATCATATCGAGGAAACACGGGCTATTTGTATTAAGCGACATCCTGGCCGATATTGAGTTATAATTATATTGAGGTATAATATGGTTATAATCTACCTTTAAACTGAGATAGACACTATTGATTCTTACATTAACTGGTATTTATATTGAGGAAATATGCAAGTTTACCAAATCTCATCCTGAGATGTTTGAAAAACTGGGAGAAAAAAAATGTAAGTTCAAAATTAGATACCCCAATAGATTAATTATTCCTGGAACGAAGACGGAGCTATATAGGCGAAGTTGCTATTCTATGTGTGCTCAGATTTATAACAAGATTCCTAACCAAATTAAAGAACTTCCTATGGTCCACTTCAGAAGGGCATTACACAGTTGGTTAATTGAGAATCCCTTCTATACTATAAAAGATTTCCTTCAGTTTAAATTTAATTGATCCAATTGTACCTATACCAAAAATTTACATGTCATTATGTTATGATTGAATATGTTAAGCTACTATTATACTACCATTGTAAGAACTTTTGTAACCATATTTGTCTGCAAATAAATCTTTGACTTTGACTCTTAATAGGCCACTTTTTAGTAAAAATATTGATACATTTTTTTTACAATGTTCTTTTTTCCGAATAATGAAATTTGAAATTCTCTCCTGTAAAGTTCCAAAAATGTCGCTTAATACAAATACCCCGTAAACCCTCGATATGATTTCACAAAATACCCTTTCAAACTATTGCCACATCTAAAGAATGTCCGGTGTAACAAATTCTAAAGGACACGTGTAATGGAATTTCGTTTGCCGTAAAATTACTTTCTCATACTTCGTATGATTCATAATATGCAAATTTGAAATCCACTTTGATATTTCTGTCCACCTTATTGCAATTCAATCCTTTAACGCAGCTAGCGTGTTCATAATAATAATATCAAGTGTCGATGTCGGGATAAAAATAATAGTATATGTATATATAATACATATATATGCACGTTCAATGGCATATATTGTAATAAACCTTATCTATGCAGCGCACTGTGCGCTTTCATATGACGTTCTTTGTTTAATTCTGAATACATTGTCATTAAAACGTTAACACATTTCATTGTCATGGACTATTTTGTTCATAGACAATATTATATGTGTATTGTAATTTATGATTTCAATGTTATTCGGAATACTTATGATTTAAATGTTCAAAACGGTACTCAGAATGACATGGATATCATAATAATATATTAATTGAATTTTTGAGATTTATCCAGGCTCTTAAATATCGAGCTTCGGCTCAGAAAAACTAAACAAAATGATGATTAAAGTTATAGTTAGTTATTATCGAAAACCAAAATACAGCAACTTATTTCGTTTTTTTTTTCAGTGATCGCCGTCATCTTCCTGGTAATTGTCCAGAAATACACCAAATCCCTAAGATTGGAAAAGGCAGCTACCCAGAACATTGAGAAGCCACCATCTTACATCGAGTGCCTGATCAATGGACCCACGCGCCCACCAGGCTATAACGTCAAAGACGTAGAAGTGATCATTGTAGATGAGAAGAAACAGCCCATAGATAATGGTGAAAAGTCTTGATTCGTATAGAAAATAGTTGTACTACCTACTACCTTTTTAGATAAGAGACGACTGTATCTGTCTTTGTTTTGTTTTATACAAATATTATTTAACAGCTCTCTTTAAGATGTTCACTATTCACTAAATAAGTGATAATAAGCAAATGCTGTATTTACCTATAATATTGTTTGTTACATTTAATTCTTTATTTTCTGTTGTTCTGTAGTGTATACGAACGTTGGTAAATCTAAATATTATTATTTATTAAAAGCCTGTGATTTCCCACTGCAGGACCAAGGCCTGCCTACTCTCTTTCCACTTCTCTCTGTTTAAAGCTGCTAAGGACCAGTTCTTGTTGAAGTAGTCCAGCTCATCGCGCCATCTCCGTGAGGGCCTGCTGCGATGTCGCTTGCCTTTAAGAGGGACCCACTGGGTCGTAATTTTGACTGATTTTGGTCGTCTGATGCGGCAGATTTGTCCAACCCAATTCCATTTTAGCGTGGCAGCTTCCAAGCGACATAATTTTAATTTATCTTTATGATAGAACGGATGGTCGTATTCCAAATCCGGTCTATTAGTTGGCTGGCAGGCTGAGAACTATGGAACGGAGTATTCTGGGTATCAACCTTCAATATTCGAATACTTCGTTCCATAGCTCTCTGGCAGACTTCGGGCTTGGATCTCCGCTGATATATCAAAGACCATGTTTGAGAATGGGAAGTATGCACACTTCTGTGAGTCTTCGTCATAAGGGACAGAGGAATACCACCCTTCTTTTCATTAGATCTTGCATGGCGCAATAGCTTTTCCAGGCATCTTGCAACTTATTTCCTTTGTTTTGTTTTTCCTGTAAAGAGACTACCTATTTGACCAATACAGAGATACGAGATCTAAATCTAAATAAATTTATTTAATTTTATTGCGAAGGATACCCAGTATTGGCTAATTTAGAATAAAATAAATATTATAATGTTGATAATGTTAATATCTCCAATAATTATAGCACTTCTTGGATTTTTTTTGAGAAAAAAAATGTTTATAGTGACAAAGTCAGGCATTTTGGTATATACTCCTCAGATTTAATCTTTCTCTTACGAGTATAAAGCAACATGTTAAATTAGTGTGCGTTTGGATGGCTGGTTGTCTGTATCGGTCCGCGTTAGGCTGGTGGCCAAAAATTGCTACTTATTTGCTACTATTTACTACCTATAGTTAATTAATTGCTACCTAACATTGAAACAGAATAAAGCGACTTCAAAATGACCAGCCTTTCTGATGTCAGGATAGCTGGTCAACTCTCCGTTTGTGTAAACTATTCAAATTCGTGTTATTGTATTTAGTTATTGTCTTTCAATTATTTTATTAAAACTTGTAGCACTTTTTTTTTGTTTGTTTTGGATGGGAAATTATGAAATAACTTCTCTCGCTCTGGGCGGAGCGGAAGGGCGTGTCACACTTCTACTGACTAAAACCCACCCGTGTTCCTTCAGTTGGCTGTGCCAGGGCCACAGTAACTCTTTCAAACAATCCGCAACCCTAGCAGGCATCGGCCCTAGCGAACCCCAGCAGTTAGTGCTGACATCTCTTTGAGGAGCGCGTGGATCAACGCGCCGTCGACCCGGGCCTGGTCCTTACCAGACGGCGAACTACCCATTGCTCGCCGTCCGCAAGCCCGCGCCTGCGGTGGCCGGGAATCGGCTATCGATTCCCGACGCCCAGGGCGTCTCATGCGGCGACTAGGGGCGTGAGGGCGCAAAGATTGCCTCTCCCTCACGCGTTGCGCCTCCTCCTTCGCGAGCATTACTGTTTCGCAGAAGGTAGTGGCGGCTTCCCATGCACTCTCGCTCCGTACCATGGCCTGGACCAGGGCCGGACGCGAGAGGTCGCCGCCGCCGATCGCCTCAGCGAGGACGCGGTGGTGCTCTGCCCAAGCCGGGCAGATCTCCACCGTATGCTACACCGTGTCCTCCGGGCAATCCACACAATGGGAACACCCGGGCGCTTCCTCCCGCCTTATCCGGAACAGGAACCTCCCGAAGCAACCGTGTCCGGTGAGGACCTGCGCGTCAGGCGGAAGATGAGGAAATTATTTTATTAAAACTTCTAGCGCCTAACAGATGAATGATTGCTAGGTACTCTAATGTTGGGTGTTTCGATCATTCATTCCATCAGATAATTTTCCAATAATATTGTATATTATATTGGCCCGAAGACTTGAAAAATCTGTCGTCGAAACTAGCAAAGCCCTTGCTCCAATATCAAGACTTATTATTATATTCCTAGTGATATTATCTTCTGTACTGTGTTAGTACTTTCATGATAGGTACTTCTTGTAGCTAGAATTAGTCAAATCATTGCAATTCGTATGATTCTCATTGGAATTGACGCTGTCTTATTAAAAATCTGGAACAAATTGGTTTAAACCAGAAATTACTACTCTTACTTCAAACCTGTTTCGACTAACCAAATGTACGTTCGAATTTTATGAAATCTCGCCTATAGTATTATTTTTATAATGTTAAGCATTGTATTCCTGTATTTTAAGGCTGTGTAAGTATTATTTTATTGATATTATTCTGGTGTATGTAGATCTCCGTGATATTCCGTATTTCTCGATTCATTTATGAATAGATATCGAATGAAAATTAAAGGTATTTTATAATGAGGCCTTATTTAATAAATATTTTAATATAGTTACTGCTTTGTTTGGACTTTCCCTTTGAAATTGGTCTTTGATTCATCCTCTTATCATGATGAAGCTTTTTTAAATTTACATCATTTCCTCCGCCGGCCGTTGAATTGTATATAGGATGACTGGTAATTAGTGACCGATACTACCGATACTGGTAATTAGTAACACATGATTGTACTCATGATAACAAAAAACTTTTACTATGGGACCAAACCTGAAATCGCGAAAAAAAATCAGCTACTCCCTACATTTTGACGAGCTATGCGAACATGAATGTATAACATCTGATTTTGTTTTCGCGAATTCAGGTTTGGTTCTATAGTAAAAGTTGTTTGGTATCATGAGTACAATCATTAGTTGAAGTATCGGTCACTAATTAGGTACCAGTCGCCCTATATTATAGATAATATAGGTTGGACTAACTAGAGCCTAAGCTCTAGCTAGAACAACTTACAACTACTTACTTTACTAGCTCTAAAGCTAGTAGATACAATCGATTCATTTGTTTGGTTAAACTGGTTAAAGAACAATCTACGATCGTTATCGATATTACGTACTAACAGTGAAGTGGTGTCCGGTACACTGGATGACTTTTTTACCGTCTTGAAAAAATGTAGGGTAAGTATAATAGGTGAACAGAGTAGAAGCCAATATGGCAACCCAATATTTTTTTTTTTTAATTTAAATATCGGAATTCAAATCATACTTTTAACAATCTATTAAGTTTTATCAGAATTTCTGTTTTTATTGTTCTAGTTTACTTCAAATGTGTAGTGTTTATTGATAGAGCAATTTCTGTCTAAGCTATTGAAAACACAAAAAAACTAGGTATGCCATAGGCGTCTACTCCTTTCACCTATTGTACCCTATTTTTTTCAAGACTGTAAAAAAATCATCCAGTATAAAGAGGAGCTCGTGGCTAAGTAATAACAGCCGCACGGGTCGATCCATCAGGTTAAGCTACGCTTGCTGGGGTTGGTCTGTGGATGGGTGACCATCTTTACATACCGAGACTCCTCCGTGCCTCGGAAAGCACGTTAAGCCGTTGGTCCCGGCTGTCATTCGTGGATCTTTGACAGTCGTTACGGGTCGTCAGAAGCCCGAAAGTCTGATAACCAGTCTTGCCAAGGGGTATCGTATTATCCAGTAACTGGGTTGTGGAGGTCAGATAGGCAGTCGCTCTATGTAAAATACTGGTATTCAGCTGCATCCGGTTAGACTGGAAGCCGACCCCAACATAGTTGGGAAAAGGCTGGGCAGATTTTATAATCATTCCATGCATTGATGTACCAAGTATAACGATGGCAACTACACACACAAATGAAAATAAAGTATGTAATGGAGTCTTTGGGTGGTGAAAGTAAGAAAACTGAAGGTCCCCACAAAAGTTTAAAAATAGCTACTTAGATAGATAATAATACTGACGATGCAAAATTCGGTAGATTACGTCATCTGGTTAATTCGAAACCAATCAACCTGCCGATATGTTTTGCGTTTTGACAAACACCAATTACTTTTTAAACAGGATGTAACAGAAAGGTGTGGTCAAATTTAACGGTGTGGTATAGACTATCAAACTGAACAACTTTCTTCATGGGACCAACAACGTAATAACACAGTATAAAAAGATACAGTAGGACGACACCTCGCAACAGGTAGGGTTGTCTCAAGTAAACAATATTTATTTATTTTAGATCAACAATTAACATCGTCATCAACATTATTATTATTTTTTGATATTTCTCGGGACCCTGGGATCCCGGACCTTAGGAAGGCGTACGAGGAGCCGAAGCCAACTCGCAGAGGCCGCTTAGATAATTTTAAATGATGAGGAGGCACCAACCGACGATTATCCCTGTATGCACTATGCAAGTGCACCCAAGGACAACCCCCGGTTGGTACAGGACTATTGTTGTACGTGGAAACAAAACATATTGGGCTATGGGTCTGGGTGGCTAAAGTGAATTGGGTAACTTTAACCGATTCATGGCCAATGACTCAACAGTTGAGTCATTAAAAAACCTTTAGGAAGGCCGATGGCTCAATTGGTGAGTCAAACCAAAATTGTATAAAAACGGATATTAAAAAAAAAATATCACTTAAACTACCATTTTTCAGATCTCATTAAACATTTCCGTGAATATCAGACCTGGCCCTTCATTTTACAGAATATTTTTAATAGTCAGGTGTCATAAACCTTTTGTTAGCCGATAGCCGAGGTGGCCGATTCATGGCCAATGACTCAATAGTTGAGAACGTGTGCCGACACGTTATGGGCCGAAATGTTATGTGCACATGGGTGAAGTTAAATCTATCTACTTCGATTTTTATACATACTATCTGTATATGTTTTATACAGGTATTTCTCTAATAAGATTATATTACAAACAGCCTAACAAATGACGCAAAAATACATTTAACATGGCAACATTACGCTGCACCACTAGCGCCACATGCGAATGCGTCTCCATCTTGCGGTAGCGTGTATTATGAACTATTTTCATTCATATGAAAACTATTTTTTTTTCTTTTAATATCTTCGTCTTCATCAGAGTCCAAAATTTCTTCAATGCTAGTATCTAAACTGTTGTTAGAAACTACATTGCAACTATTACGAGATTCAGTGAATGGACGCTTCTTTGGTACTTATACTTTTTTGTAAAATCGATTGACTACAGCTTGGAAAACCTTGATTTTCCTTATCTTCATTTTGTTGATCATGGAAATCAGTAAACATTGCCTGGCTACATTCAGTAAAATCGTCGTAGTCCTGATTATCTACAAATAATATTACAATAATAAATAATGATTGAATACATGTAGGTAAGGTTACTAAAATGTTTACTACCTCTGCAATATTTCATTAAAATCAAAAAATACTACCTTGAAACGCCATATTCACTTTTAATATCCACAAATTCGAATAGGAGAACACAGTAACACGTTTCTGGTTGTCAGACTGGCTCAAATGATGGCGAAAAGCATTAAATCATTACAAGGAGCCAATGACTCATCAGTTGAGTCATCCTTCAGGGAGGCCGATGACTCAAATGGTGAGCCACCGACCAATGAATGGGGCCTGGCTGAAATGTTCACGAAAATGAAGGTGGCAATGAATCGGTTAACTATGGAAGAACTATGTCCCCTGCCTGACCAATGTTATATATTATACACGGATAAAATGGCAGGGGGTGACACTCGATGATGGGCCCCCGGAAACGGCCGCTAGCACGTAGTGACGTAGCGACAAGGGGGCAACACTTCCTGAAGTGCTTGAGGAGTGGAGAGGTATTCCACGGCTATCAGTACAATCCCGGAAGTACGGTCAAGATCCCTACCAGTACCTTACTGGAATACTTCCTTCCTCCGAGCATGTTTGCTCTTGCGAATCTCCACTCAAGCCGGCCAATAAAGGCAAGAAAGAGGTGGAAGCTCTGTTCCTCGTCAGTGTTCACTCCAGCCGGCCAATAAAGGCAAGCCAGAGATGAGGACAAGATTTCTCCCGGGAGATAGGGTCCATGGGGTCGCTACTGCCCAACAGCTCGCCACATGCTGCCCTGCGGGTTTCTGTATCTCTCTTGGTCTAGCTCCTCATCCTAGACCCGTTCCGGCAAACTCTCACCACGACGTCAACGTAGAGATACAGCGGTGGGGTTATTATTATTATAAACAATAATTTACAATTATCAGAAATATTGTTTTTTTGTGAACCAGCCGCTCATCTAAGAAACTGTAACTGTAGGTAAGTACATCTTTATAAATGGGCGACTGACAAATATTTTCGGTTTCTAGATTTACTGAATTTGAAAATTTTGTTGTTGAACTTAATTATGTAAAAAATCCTCATCCTAATAAATAATTTTGCCAAAAAAATTATTGGGAAGCATGAACATGGCTTAGTGTTAAATTGAAATTGATGTTATCGCAATTCTTTATTGATGTAAAATGTCGACTTGCAATCTTTCACAACACACGTCGTATGCACCATTTTAATTATTATACCTACATAAATTAAAACAATAATAAATTGACACATGATAGCCCTGAAAGTTGTCTCCCGAACTACTAACACGATAGCGTACGCAGTTCGGGAGCGCCCTTCCCCCGTCTCGCCCCTTACGCCCCGCACGATTGCCCTGTCTAGACGTCTTCGCTGGACTACTGTACGATTTATAGACTGGTAATAGAGAAAAAAATTGCCGTCCCATACATTTGGGTCGAGTAGGTATTGAAGTTTTGTACGGGACTGCAATTTTTTTCTCGATTACCATGTTGGAAAAAGTTGTTCAGATTTATTGATCGACCACACCTTTCTGATACGCCCTGTATGTGTAAATATTTTTTGGGAAACAATAAACAAACGAATAAGCCACAGGTAAGTAAGTATTCACAATGCAATTAAAATTAAAAGAAGACAGACCTGCAAATGCCTTACGACTGAAACCTAAAGATTCTCGATCAATTGCTTATAGAGACCGCACCGTTATTATCACTTCTCCTACAATAATTCACATTAACTCTGAAACGGGCCAGTATTTTTGCTAAACTGGAAATCTGCACTAATTCTATTTACACATAACCATTACGGAGCATTATTACCTGGCTGGGAGCATTCCAAGTTTCGTGCAACACAAAACAGATAGGTACAGAAGTTCTACTCGATACGACTAGCGAAAACGCATACAGCACACGTCAACGTACAGCGAGTGCAAAGCAGTCACGACCGGCCCTTCAGACACGTTGGAATCCACGCGGCCACCGCCCCTTTCTTAAAACGCGCGGTTTCCGTCATGTATTCGTGTCTTCGTAAAGCTAGACCAGGGGTTCCCGACCTTTTGTTGGTCAGGGACCACTTTTATATTATTCTTGTTAACAGGGACCACTATGTAGGTATAATAAAAATAAACTGTAATAATCAAACTGAAACTTTAATTAACAACTCAATAGGAAATGACATAACAAGAAATAATAATATTTTTAGAATAAACTGCTGTAATTTTGTATTAATGTGATTTCTGAGCTTGCATCTTCTTCACGAGTTCGGCTATCCTAGGAGTAATATTGTTACTTAAAGCTACACGCAAATCATCACTTACTTTCAAACGATTCCTCGCCCCACCAACAAAGCAGAAAATCCTTGTTCGCTCTTCTCACTCACTACACGGCGACCAACGGCTCACCGCCCGCTAAATTTAAAATCATTCGCGGACCGTATTTTGGCTTCTGCGGACCACTGGTTGGGAACCAATGCTCTAGACAGACGGACTGCATTTCAACTACACTCCGACTGCTTTGCCATCAATGGCTTTGCCAAGAGCCTTGTAGATCACCGCACGTACGCATCTGTGTGCGTGCGCCTATTTTTGTTCGTTGCATGAAGTCAGTCTTCTGCACATTTCTTGCTATTTTATGCTTGCCATCTCAGCTGAATCTCTGAATTAAATGAGATGCGCTTATGGAGTTGGATGCTGCGTTTTAATATTGCTGTGAGTTAGTGTTATGTTTTTGGACGAAGGGGAAGTGTTATGTTTTTAAGAGGATTAAAATTAGGGACGGATTAAATGGTAAGTAAGATGTAATGTCAGTAGGTAAGTTCAGGATCGATTCCTAACTTCATTGTATTAAACATGAGATTTCTTGTTTGAAAAAACATGGTAGGTACCTCAGATAAAAAATAACTTGTCTACAACCCCGAAGCACTATCAGTGGCGTAATCAAAATACTTAAGTATTAAGGATCACGTCTAAACGAGTAGTGTGATTTGGAAAAATATATATAAGTACTTATGTTAATTCAGAGCATTTTTTTAGTAACTTAATATGTCAATATTTTACATTACATTTATATTACACAGCGTAATCAATTTTAAACGTATGTCTAACACGGATAAAAAACTGAGAATCACGCAAGAACTATCAAGCGTATTTTTATGAAACTTTCACCATTTTATAGAATTTAATTATTTATCTTTTAGTAGTACGGGAGTAGGTACCTTTTGTTTTATGTAAGTATACCCAATTAATACATTAGGCGCGGCAGACGCACATGCGCGTTTTCGGACGTTCACCAGGTGCTTGACGGCGCGTATGCGCGTCCGTACAATTTACATAACTTTCTTCGAGTGCGGCGCGCCGCACCTGTGCGTTCGTTGTGCATCTCTATTGTTTCGAAAACATCGTAAAATAAGGGTCGGTAAGGGTGTCTACACTCAAGATATTTTTTGCACGCACCTGAGCGTTTGCCACACAGGATTAGTGTAGCATAAAGAAGCGTTTGCATACATTTCGCTAGCAGATAATGTGTTAATGGCAAATTTGTGAAAAACTCACAATGACGAGACCATTGCAACGTTTGTAAACTAGTATAGCCCTGTTGTTTATAGGTAAATTTGATGACATAGCTGATAATCCTCTTAATATATCTATCTATCTTTTAAAATAAGATCAAAGAATTCCTTTCCAGTAATATTAATATTTGCTCTTTGAAACCAAAAACAGTTATCCCAAAAGCAACAACAGGATCGTATAACCGAGAACACTTCCAACCAGTAAGCTACACAATTATTTTAGTCCTTAATATCTACCTGGAATCTATCCAAAAGCGAATTCTCGTGGATTTCGTGGCAACCTCTCGGCATTCCGTAATACGCGCATATTAATTTCTGTTACACTGTTTCTGAAAGGTACCCCGAGAGAAATTTGTCTGTGTAATGCTTTATACTGATATTCTAAAGAGGTAAGCTTGCTTCTTGGATGTTTCGAGGAAGTTTTCAGAGTAAAGTGGCTTGTTCAATTAGTATCAAAGAGGTCGTTGTGCATTGATGTTTGTAGTAATAATTAGCGAAGTTACATTAAGGTAATCATAATCCCATCTTTGGAATAAACTTTAATACTGGTTTTGTAAAGCCAATTTAAATTATTGCTCAATGATTTAATGGCTGGTGCCCTATCTCTCCGAGTTTCAAGTTCCCCCAAGTTTTTATTTGTAAGTAAAAGTTGTACGACTGTCTTGACCGAAATCGCAAATAGTACAGTCACCAAATCAACGTCAAAAAGTATTTCTTACATTGTACATAGAGAAAATATATCTTCCACAATAAGGTTAATTTTAACAAGATATCAATTTATTTTATTCACTTTTGTACATACATGTCAGTACGAGGATTGATCAAGTGTCATCAACTCAGCTTATCGCAGTCCACAGCTGGACATCGGCCTCTCCCAGGCTCAAACGCAGCCCAACCTAACTAGATCCTTCTATCAGCTTCTTTCTCAAAGTTTCTACCGAGCTGAATGACTTGCTCTAGGTAGACGTCCTCCTTTACAACTTCGAGAAGCGCCCTTTGGATGTGGATTGGGCTCGGCAAGATGTGTGAATTGTACATGACTTTCGTCTTGGCCAAATTCATACTGAGAGGTTCCATTCAGGCTGTGCAGCATCTGGTCTAACTGTTCCAGCGTCTCTGCCATTATGACAATGTCATCGGCAAAGTGAAGGTGTGAGATGTACTCGCCGCCGTCGCCACCGTTCACGTTGATACCCTGTCCAGTCCAGTTCAGTCTAGAAGGTGTGCTTCAACGCATTTGTAAACAGTTTCGGAGATATTACATCCCGCTCGTGTCTCATCCCTCTGAGCAGTTGAATGGGACTGGTTTTGTGATCCTGGATTTGGGCAGTCGTCGTGACAGAGTTCACACAAGCATCTCAACACTTCAATTCGACATCGATGCAGAGAGGCCAGAACTGCCCATATTTCGATGGAGTCGAAAGCTTTCGCGTAATCCACAAATGCCATACACAGCGGCTGGTTGCACTTCCGTGGTTTAGTGTGAACTTTATAAATAATTTAATTTTATATTTTGGGGACGGGAATGAATGTATGAAAAATCATTTTGGGGAACTTGAAACTTGGGGACATAGGGCACCAGCCGATTTAATCTGTTGTTATTACGGACGGCTAATCACAGTAGTCAGCATTACCTACATTTGAGTGCTGCACGCGTAGCATGACCACCATAGAAACGGCCTGCGTATTACGTATCTGACGTGAAAAGCAATTATTGTGCAAATTTTGCTATCGTTAGGCTTCTGCGAGATTCGGGAGGTTCCTGTTTCGCATAAGGCGGGAGGAGGAAACGCCCGGGTGTCACCATTGTGTGGATCGCCCAGAGGACACGGTGGAGCATACAGTGGAGGTCTGCCCGGCTTGGGCAGAGCACCGCCGTGTTCTCACGGAGGCGATCGGCTGCGGCGATCTCTCGCGTCCGAGCCTGGTCCAGGCCATGGTGCGGAGCGAGAGTGCATGGGAGGCCGTCACCTCCTTCTGCGAAGCGGTAATGCTCGCGAAGGAGGAGGCGGAACGCGTGAGGGAAAGGCAGCCTCACGCCCTCAGTCGCCGCAGGAGACGCCCTGGGCGGCGGGAATCGATAGCCGATTCCCGGCCACCGTAGGCGCGGGCTTGCGGACGGTGAGTAGTGGGTAGCTCGCCGTCCGGCGAGGATCAGGCCCGGGTCGACGGCGCGTTGTGTTCCACGCGCGCCTCAAAGAGATGTCAGCAAAAGATGGGGTCCAATAGGGCCGATGCCGCTGGGGTCGCGGGTTGTTTGAAAAAGATACCGTGGCCCTGGCATAGGCAACTGAAGGAACACGGGTGGGTTTTAGTCAGTAAAAGTCTGACACGCCCTTCCGCTCCACCCAGAGCGGGAGCAGTTATTTGATGATTTCATAAAATAAAATAATATAAAAATAAAATATAAATAAAAATAATAAAAAATGAAAATAACATACATTTTTTTATCCACAAAAAAAAAAAAAAAGGCGTCTGCGAGATACGTAATAAGCTTGCGGGTTTTGTCGACGGAAGAGTAGGCAATAATGACGTTACCGTGTAGACAGTACGACGGCAACAAAGTAGAAAGAGTCAACTGCACTTTTTACGAAATTCACTTTTTTACATTATTCGACTCAGAATAATTATGTATTTTATTTCATTGCATTGATGGAGATTGTTATTAGTAGATGATATAAAATTAAATCTACATTAACTATAGGTATTTGATGAATATCTACAAAACCAACTGAATTGTTTGTTTTATCATAGGCCGATCCTTTTTCTGTTTAATTCTCAATTTATACATCTACCGTATTTTGGAAAAAAAAATATGCCCTTAACTATTTTCTTTGTTCATTTGCATTGTTCTTCTATTAAATTGTCACAGTATTGCGTTCAAAACGCTTTCCTGTAAAATCATGATTTTGTAGATAACCGTGTATACTACGTATTAAAAGTCTTTTCGCATTATAGTATGTATGAACTTATAATACAATCTCTTTGGCTATACTATTTGTATCTGGCTGGTTTTGGTATCATTGAAAGTTTAAATTTTAACGAACATAATTCCAAATTCAAATTAGGAAAATGTGTGATTTTCATTTGTTTTTCGTACTGTCAAGATGAGTGAATCTAATGAAGAAATTCGATACATTTTAAAATTTTACTACAAAAAAGGTAAAAATGCAACGCAAGCTGCGAAAAAAATTTGCGATGTTTATGGACCTAGTGTAGTGTCTGTGAGAGTAGCACAAATTTGGTTTAAGCGTTTTCAATCCGGAAATTTTGATGTCAAAGATGCACGTCGCTCTGGTCGCCCTATTACTGATAAAATGGATGCCATTTTTGAAAAAGTGGAGCAAGATCGGCATATCAGTAGTTACGACGTAGCTGAAGAACTGGAAATTGACCACAAAACAGTTTTGGCGCATTTGAAAAAAACTGGGTACACAAAAAAGCTCGACATTTGGGTATCTCACGAGCTCACTGAAAGAAACCTAATGAACCGTGCACTCATTTGTGATTCTTTATTACGATGTAATGAAACCGAACCATTTTTGAAGAAGCTGATAACTGGTGATGGAAAGTGGATCTCGTATGACAAGAACGTGCGAAAAAGGTCGTGGTCAAAGGCCGGTCAGGCTTCACAGACTGTGGCGAAACCCGGGTTAACTCGCAACAAGGTGATGCTGTGTGTGTGGTGGGATTGGAAGGGCATTATTCATTATGAGCTGTTACCACCAGGCAGGACCATCGATTCTGAACTCTACTGCGAACAACTGATGAGATTAAAGCAAGAAGTTGAGAGAAAGCGGCCGGAATTAATCAACAGAAGGGGTGTGGTTTTTCATCATGATAACGCTAGACCTCACACATCTTTAGCCACTCAGCAAAAATTAAGAGAGTTTGGCTGGGAGGTGTTAATGCATCCGCCGTATAGTCCTGACCTTGCACCTTCAGATTTCCACCTGTTTCGGTCTCTTCAGAATTCTTTAGGCAGTGTCAGGTTAACATCACGAGAGGACTGCCAAAACCACTTGTCGCGGTATTTTGACCAGAAGTTCCAAAATTTCTATAGCAATGGGATCATGTTCCTACCTAGAAGATGGCAAAAAGTTATCGAACAAAGTGGTACCTACATACTTTAGTTAAATGTAAATAAACTATATTAAAAAATGTTTTGAATTTTCTTAAAAAATGCGAAGAAACTTTTTCCCCAACCTATTATATATTTTGCGGCCGTCAAATCGAAAGTTTTCTACAAAATAAATGTCTTCACTACCCTAGAGAATTGTCTACAACGTCAAGCGTGACGTACTTACAATTTATCTCCGATTTTGACAGTTGGGATAGAATATAACCTTGAAATAACATGTAAAATACATGTATCCTTCAAACGCCCTTGTATTTTTCAATAAAATACAGAAACTTTCTTTCCTCCTTGGTGTATTTTTCGCATTTATATATTATAATAAGATGGTATTTTGAAGGTACACTTATAATGATGTTGATTTTAGAGTACATAATACTTGTATCATTAAATTGTTCGTATTACGGGTACCTACTGACTGGGCTGGCTGGATATACTCGTACAGGGTGTGTCGTAAATAGTGGTCCAGAGTAAAGGAGTCGATACACTGTATTCTTATGTATCACATACCGAAATTTTAACCATATTCAGTTAAAGGTCTCCGAAAAAAATAAAAAATTGTTTTTTAAAATTTCTGTACCTTGCTTCACGAGATTGGCTGTAATTTCAACAAATATAAAAAAAAACTGTTTTTTATTATTACTCTTGAATATGTGTACTATCATATCCAAACCCTTTTTTCTATTTTAAAGTCAAAGGTACTTAAATAAATTAATTTGTTTCCAATTTCAATTCTCATCTCCAGCAAATCATATGACTTTAGGGGCATATTGTGTAACAAAAATGTACTGCACTGTTAGTGCCCATTAGTTTTAAAAATACCTCATTAAATGCAAATTACAAAATGGTAAAATATTAAGTGGTAAGACTTCATAAAAAAATGTTATTAGCATTCGTAATGAAAGACAGCTAAATTTGCTCAAAACATTTTTTTTTTTTGTTAAGTTACTAGTATTGAGATATTTTTAACGTACCTCAGGTAAAAAAGGTCTATTGTATTCCTGGAATTGGTAACAAGCCATACAGATAATAAAAAGCATTCAAAAGGGCTCGGGGTGTGAGTTATGGGGAGTGATAAAGAAGGAATGCTGTTTCTTTGTTACTATTCTTTTGAAGAATGAGCAAGACAGACTAATTAGCAACTAGAACAATTAAAAAAGACCCTCTAGCTAGCCAGTGTGATTCCGTACGTCGCATGCGCCTCTCGTCTCTTTGTGTGTTATTTCTGCCGTTAAATTTCTATTTTGTGGACTTTGATTTGCTTCTGATTTGGACTTGTTGTATTGGTGAACCCTACGACTCTGGCTACCTTATTTTGACTTTGAAACTCTTGATGATTTGGAAACACGTGCAGTGAAGTGGCGAATTAGAGATGGCTCAGTACACGCCGAGAGAATATGCCGAAATGCATCTTATTAACGGCGAATGTGGCTGTGTCGGTAGAGTAGCAGCTCGACTGTATCGAGAAAGATATCCCGATCGTCGACACCCTGATCACCGTGTATTCAGTAGAGTACATTCTGCCTATTCCGAAGGTCGATTACCCGGCACAGGCATCGGCGGCGCCAGCGAAGGACGGCCGAGAGTGTTCGACGACGGAGAGATAATGGATTTAGTCCATGAAGACCCAACTACATCTGTTCGTGTCATAGCACGGAGGACGGGCATTTCTACGAGGACCGTTCACCGTGTTATTCAAAGGCATCAGCTGTACCCTTACCATTTTAAAAGGGTACAAACTTTGTTGCCAAGAGATGGGCCATTTAGAGTACAATTTTGCAGAGAAATGCTGCGTAGAATTCGAGCGGACCCACAATTTTATAACAAAATAATGTGGAGTGACGAATCATTATGTAAAAAAGATGGTTATTTCAATATGCACAACTTACACAGCTGGCAGCTAGAAAATCCCAACTTAATCAGACAGGATCGATCCCAGTATCAATTTTGTGGACGGGGATCATTGGTGGGCAAATAATTGGCCCGTTCGAGCTACCAGAAACGTTGAATGGGGAAAGATACTTAAACTTTTTGCAAAACGACCTCCCAGAGTTATTGAGAGATATCGATCCAGAATTAAGAGAAGCAATGTGGCTGCAAAATGATGGCTGTCCCGCTCACTACGCAGTTAGTGTGCGTGAAAATTTAAACCATACCTATCCCCAAAGATGGATTGGGCGGCAAGGCCCAATTTTATGGCCACCACATTCGCCAGACCTGAACCCCCTTGATTTTTTCTACTGGGGGAGTCGGAAAGAAAAAGTTTATGAAGTCCAAATCACTTCAGTTGAACAATTACGACAAAGAATCCAGGCAGCGGCTGAAGAGATAAAAACAAGTGGGTTTGCACGCAGGCTAAAGCGATCTTTTATTCGGCGGTGCAGAGCATGCATCGCCGCTGGTGGTCGCCACTTTGAACATTTGGTATAATAACAATGAAAATACTTATTAATTTAAAAATAGTTGTGATAATTAGTGATTTTTTTTGTTCTGTAAAAACATAATTTTTTTTTTCTGTAAAAACATTAATTTGTTCTGTAAAAAACATTGTAATGAATAATTCATTGTTCGACTTAATTTTAAGTTTAAGTTAAAAATACCAATACTTAATGGCATTTACTGTTTTAAGGTTTATCTTTTCGTATTGTTTCGTTTCAAGTAGTATTGTTTTAGTATTAAAATTGCTGCGCCCTATCTGGGTTCAATGCTGTACCTGTACTGTGCCTGTACTGTCAACAACGTTCGTACAATGACGATTGAGTATTGATTATTTTAATAAATGGTTAATTTGAAAAAATGTTTTATTTTAAAAAAGCCAATCAAAGAACTTACAATAAAATACTTATTGGTTTAATCGCCTATTAAGCAGCTCCAACAGCGTCCTGAAGGTATTGTCCGAGCGGTGGGATCTCCCCCTTTTGCAGAGGTGGATGCAGCTTCATAGAAGCGCTTCCCCTCGTATTATGTAATATTATTATAATTTAATTTATTATTATTATTTTTTTTTACATTTCTCGGGACCCTGGGGTCCCGGACCTATGGAAGGCGTACAAGGAGCCGAAGCCAACTCGCAGAGGCCCCTTAAATAATTTTAAATGATAAGGATATATATATATATTTATGATACTGATTTATTTTTTTTTTTTTTTTTTTTTGGGTGACATGTTTATGTATTTGATATTTTATTTGTTTGAAATGCCATGTATGTATTTTAATGTTATTTGATTTGAATGTTGGTTATTGTATGTTTATGTGTAAATTTTATATCAATTTAATGTTCTGTTTTATGTTTTTGTAATTAGTATGGACTTTGTCTGAAAATAAACGAATTATTATTATTAATCCTTAACAGTTTGCAATACTTGTAATTTACTTAACCGAAAAAACTGTTTTGAGCAAATTTAGCTGTCTTTCATTACGAATGCTAATAACATTTTTTTATGAAGTCTTACCACTTAATATTTTACCATTTTGTAATCTGCATTTAATGAGGTATTTTTAAAACTAATGGGCACTAACAGTGCAGTACATTTTATTTACACAATATGCCCCTAAAGTCATATGATTTGCTGGAGATGAGTATTGAAATTGGAAACAAATTAATTTCTTTAAGTACCTTTGACTTTAAAATAGAAAAAAGGGTTTTGGATATGATAGTACACATATTCAAGAGTAATAATAAAAAAGTTTTTTTTTTTTGATATTTGTTGAAATTACAGCCAATCTCGTGAAGCAAGGTACAGAAATTTTAAAAAACAATCTTTTTTTTTTTCGGAGACCCTTAAGTGAATATGGTTAAAATTTCGGTATGTGATACATAAGAGTAGGTACAGTGTATCGACTCCTTTACTCTGGACCACTATTTACGACACACCCTGTATAAGTTCTAATTGCGAAATGAAATCTTCGGTGTGGTTTTGAGATTTTTAAAGAGTATCGGAGTGGAAGGTATGTACTATATTATGATATAGTAGCGTGTACAAAATATTAATCTTATAAACAGTGGTCGGAGTAGGTAGAGCTGTTTAGGGTGAATGACCGCAAACATTGATGTTAACATGGATATGCCTCTGAAATCCCGGGATTTTGAAATTGTTGATTGATTTAAGTGAGTTAATATGGGTAAGTGGGCAGTTATGAGCAGGTAGTAGGTGAGCACCCAAACAGTATATACTTACTTATATACACACACAGGGATCCTGAAATGTTGTTAGAGGTAGCTTCGTGAAATATGAATTAATTAAGTAAAACTCTACCTACTCCTATAAAACTACTTAAACAATGGTTTTTTAATTCCGAGAATTCCCGGGATTCCGGGAAATATTTGGCATATCCATGTTATGTCCGCATGTCGCAAGTAGCAAAAACAGCTCCACCTACTCCGAAGATCGTAGACGTTTGACGATAGATCGAATGAACAAATTCCATATGTCCATTCGAATGAAAACGAACCTTTAATATATGAAACTGATGAAGTTTACAACGAAGCCAGTGATAGTGACATTGAATTGTAGACTATTTGTTATTTTTTAGGGTTCCGTACCTCAAAAGGAAAAAACGGAGCCCTTAAAGGATCGCTCGCGTGTCTGTCTGTCTGTCCGTCTGTCACAGCCAATTTGCTCCGAATCTAATGGATCGATTAAGTTGAAATTTGTTACACATATGTATTTTTGTGACCCAAACACGGACGTATAACGTAAATAAATAAATTTTGAATATGGGGGTCAACTTTGGGGGGCAAATATGAAAATTTAAAAAAAAATGTTTTGCAAACTGTACCGTGTGACATATCAAATGAAAGGGCTTACTGTAAGAGTCTCAAATGTATGTTTTTATGATTTTAAAATAAACCATTTTAAAGTTATTTAAGAAAATAGACGAAAATTTACCATTCCCCCTCCGTTATCTCTGAAAGTACTGAGCCTAAAATTTTGACAAAAAAATAAATATAGAAAATAGTTCAATACCTATTGATTACAGGAAAACCTATAAGAAGTCGATGGTCTTAAAACCAAGTGGTAAATCTCTCAATATTGTGCGTACAAACTTAAATTTGTAATTTGACATTTGTAATTGGAATATATGGGAGAACATGTTTTTCAACTACAGTGTTAAGTTTGTTCTTGGGATAAATTCATCCCAACTACGGAACCCTTCATTGTGCGTGGTCCGACACGCTCGTGACCGGTTTTTTTTCAATAATTTACGCCTACTCTTTTATTTTGTGTCAACCGATCTCGGTTGACACAAAACTGATTCGATTACGAAAAGTACATTACTGTTCAATTAATATTAATAAGCAAGATTTTTCCCTTTGATTGTTAAATAAGAAAAATACACAGTATAAAACAGGTGCGTGCAGCGTACAGGCAGTATACGTGTATGATTGTATTTTTCAGACGAACGTGATTTTTTTTTTCTTTCGAAAATTACATGTTTCATGTGTTTTCGCAATTTTCAACGATAATAGAAAATTTTCTTCCAAAATAGTCTACACAAAAAATATGTAGACAAAGATCGGTAGTTGTTTCTTATAAGTAATTTTAGGTAGTTCATATAATGGGCTGAAATTAATATACCTAAGTATACATAACAAACCGGCCAAGTGCGTGTCGGGCCACGCGCAATGAAGGGTTCCGTAGTTGGGATGAATTTATCCCAAGAACAAACTTAACATTTTAGGTGAAAAACATGTTCTACCATACATTCCAACTGCAAATGTAAGTTTGTACGTACTAAGAGATTTACCATGTTATTTTAAGACCACATACTTCTTATAGGTTTTCCTCTAATCTATAGGTATAGAACTATTTTCTGTATTTTTTTTTTTCAAATTTTAGGTTCAGTAGTTTCGCAGAAAGGGAGGGAATTGTCAATTTTCTTAAATAACTTTTAAACAATTTATTTTAAAATTATACAAAAAACATATTTGGGACCCTCACAGTAAGCCCTTTCATTTGATATGTCACACGGTACAGTTTGCAAAACTTTTTTATTTTATTTTCTTATTTGCCCCCAAATGTGACCCCATACTCAAAATTTATTTATTTTCAAATATGAACTTAATCAAATATATTCCAAATTTCAACTTAATCAGTCTATTAGATTCGGAGCAAATTGGCTGTGACAGACGGACAGACAGACACACGAGTGATCCTTTAAGGGTTCCGTTTTTTCCTTTTTAGGTACGGAACCCTAAAAACGAAACGATCGAAAAGTCACTATCTACGAAGAAACCCGACTTTAGGTGAGACGTCGTGCTCGGGAAGAAGAGATTTCGAGAAGGGTAGACAAGCGATTTCTATTCTACATTAGAGAAGAAATAGAAAGCGCCATTTTTAGTTATTTCTGTGTTGCTTAGATTTAGAGAAACGGAAGGGGCACGTGGCTAAGTAACAGCCGCACGGGTCGATCGATCGGGTTAAGCTACGTTTGCCGCGGTGGGTCCGTGGAAGGGTGACCATATTTACATACAAGAGACCGTCCGTGCCTCGGAAAGCACGATAAGCCGTTGGTTCCAGCAGTCATACTTGGATTTTTGACAGTCGTTACGGGTCGTCAGAAGCCCGAAAGTCTGACTACCAGTCTTACCAAAGGGTCTCGTATTACACAGTAACTCTAACAAGGTTGTGGAGGTCAGACAGGCAGTCGCTCCATGTAAAATACTGGTATTCAGCTGCATCCGGTTAGACTGGAAGCCGACCCCAACATATATTAGTTGAGAAAAGGCTAGGCAGGTGATGAGATTTTTAGAAACGGCGCTGCTAGTATTTTTTGCCAAACAAATGCATTGGATTAACTCTTTATGTAGGTACAAATCAAAAGTCTTCAGTAGGTATAACTTTTAACTGTTGATCCCACTGACTTTATTGAAATGACACTAAAGCAAGCTATCTGCAAGTTAAGTTCAAATAGTCGAAGTTTGATTAAAGTAGAACAAAACTTAAATCAGAAACAACAATATGTTTAAGTAGGTAATATTTAGGTAAGAGAGAGAAGAGAGAGAGATCAACTTAAAATTCTCAATCCAGAAACCAGCTGTAAATATACCCAAATAATAAAATAAAAACTTTCAGTTTCCCTATCAATTAGGTAAGTAAAAAAAAAAAAAAACCTAAATAGATACAACGAACAGAAAATTTCATTCTCATCTAAATGTTAAATATGTAAATCCGGCCCATAATCTCTAAAACTGAGATGAGTCGTCAAGCATTTTGCCCGGAATTCTTTCTGAGTCGCGCTGAATCATTTATTGTGTCCCGCGCCTCAATACCGTTATGAGAACCACGTTATAAGCCAGATACCGAATTGTTTCTATAAATTGTATCTTATTGTATTCTATTTTTGTCGCTCCTTATTTTATTATCAGCACTTAAAGTTCGCAACTGCGTGTTTTATTTAAGTGGGTTCCGTTGTCATGAATGAAAGCAATCTTGTTCCGGAAAATTGTTTAAAACGCCTGTTCAAAATCATAATCAAAATATTTATACACTACTTTCACACTACATTTTCAATACCTTTTAAAGTACTGTAATTTCTGCATGCTCAAAATTATCATGATCATTAAAAGTCTTAGTTGGTATAAAAATTTAATGTAATGAATTAGGTGAAGGCGCTGAAATCTGACATACAGGTTTTTACCTAGTTTGGGTTTCAGAGGCTTCATAGGTTTTGTAACTCTAATTTATTTCAATAAAGATTTTTATTATTTATTATTTTATTTTATTATATTATTTAATTTTTACATAAACCCACATGGGCACTTATGAAAAGTCAGAAGCTAGGTGCACGTTTCCAAATTGGTCGTTTCCTACGGAGAAGAGCCGACAATTGGCTTTTAAAAAATTGAAAATGGTTAACAAATCGAATCATCTGTGAGTCTACGAGGCCTACAACAATGTTAGAGGTAATTATATCTCTTCTTAGTGCTCTGAGACCCAGTTATCCTCGGTGAAATTAAAGGCACAGGAGACTTTTAAACTTGGCCTATGGAGTCGATTGTGTAATACAAGTGATTTTTACGGAACCCAAAAAAAAATATTATTTAGATTCGTCGAATTATTTTGTTTCAGGTATTAATTTGAGTAAATTGAAAACTTTCGACGTTGTTTTCGAACACGACTACCTAAAAATCAAATCAAATAATCAGTGGGGCTGTTGCGTAACTCTAGAAGTGTTCCACTCAGTCGTGAACAGTCAAGAAGTGCAGCTGCCGACTATTTCTGTTCTGTGCTAAAGATCTACTAGCTGGTCTACCCATGTGCCAAATTTCATCCAAATACCTGCATCCGTTTTAGCGTGAAGGCGTAACAAACTCAAAAACAAGAAACTCACTTTCGCATATATATATATATATATAATATTATATTATATTATATAACATAAAATATAGGTATACAGTTAGGATATTGTTTTTATTTTGGTTGGTTGGGTTTATTATTATTATTAGAGTTAATTATATTTTAGTGTGCACGTGTTTCTGTGAAAAATGAACATATTTTTCTTTCTTTCTTCTTTTGTGTTTGGAAACAAACTCCCAATCCTACACAAAAACGGTTTTTCCTATACGCCCTTATTCTCTAGCAACACAAAACCTGCACTTGTTAGCATCAGAACTTGTCGATGGACACTGTAAGTGGTCACTTTGTCAGAGTTGCGTCCATTAATCAACGAGTAGGTGTGGAGGCACTGATTACCAGGTCATTGGGCTTTGAGAACCAAATAGCTGGTCCTTGTTCGTGTATTAAATGAGTTAATTCCAGTTAGGTTTCTTTGAGCTGGTAATTAGAACGTTTCTAAAGGTGAGGTGAGGGTAGTTTTATTTGGGGAATCTGGAAATCTTCAAGTGTTTTTGAAAAGTTTTGTTATACGAGTGGCAGGCCTGCTGCTGGGCCTGCTTTCTGACTTACGTATATTTTTGACAAAGGCAACTATGGTCAAACGTGGGCGAGTGAGAACCAGATAAGCGAGAAAACTACAAGTAAGAGCAAATGCCAGGTACCGAAATTTTAACCCACGAAAACCTTTCTAAGTGAGAAACAGAAATCTCTATATGAGAGACGTTCTTCACACTTGAACCTCTATTACTGACTCTGTCTTTTGCCCTATAATAACTCTATATCTGAGAGATGAGCGTATATGTAATTTTTTAGTTTTCCATACCTGAAAAGGAAAAACGGAACTCTTATAGGATCACTTCGTTGTCCGTATGTCTGACTATCAAGACCCTTTTTCTCAAGGACGCGTAGAGGTATCAAGTGGAAATCATGGTTGAAATTAATTTCAAATACGTAGGTCTACAGTCCCTTGGGCTCTAAAAATCAAGCTTCTAAGTCAACGCAATAAAAATTACGGCCATTTATGCAACCTATTTTGGTAGTCGCAAATAAATCAAAACCAGGTACTTCCCGTGAGTTACAATCATGAAATTTGGCAAGAAGTATAGTCTCACAGCACAAGTAAAGGAAAAAGTCCGAAAAACGTTAATTTGTACACAGATTATAGAACATATTTTTCAACTAAAACCTCAAGTTTGCTTTTGGGAATAATTCATCCCAACTACGGAACCCTTCATTGTGCGTGGTCCAACACGTACCTGGCTGTTTTTTTTTTTACAGAATAGTATAGAAAACCCTTTATAATGTACACCATATAATTATGTTACAGTATTTTTATCACACGGAGCGACACGTGTTTTACTTATGTTAAACAAGTATACCTACACGCTGTGAATGTGTGCGTGAAGACGAGTAGCGTCAGCACATAACACACACGCCCCCACCTAACCCCAACCTACCAATATTAGCTTCGTCAGCTAATAAGTATTTATTAGATACAGTTCTTTCCAGAATATTTCATTGATTTATCAGCATTAATAATTATCTAGGACATGCGTCGTATCCGACCACGCTGTACCATGTACTACGTTAGCAATAAATATAGTATATAAGACCAATATAGAATAAATTAATTACTGTTTCGCTGTAACGCTGTCGAAATAAAGTTATTTTTTTAACTACTTCCGTTGTCGTTTACTTAATTGGCGCAGCCGGTAGGATCTCTGTAGTCAGTCTGCCGTGTATACAATTCTACGAGGAGCAGCCGACGTCCGTGTCTACGGTTAAGCAGAGATCGCCGAACAAATAAATTAATTAAGGAATCACGGAAGAGGACCAGCCACAGCAGTAATTCAGGGAGCATGAAGCTAGCTGCGGAATTGTGAGTAAATCTTTTTCACCTTCCTCTCAGCTCTTCCATCTGCATCCCAACCTTGTAATAAGTCTATGTGCGTGTATTATTAGGGATTGGACAACGCCGTAGTAATATTTGCATAGATTTTAGTTGTAGTAATATTTTTATAGTAGTGATATTTTAGTAGTACATTAGTGTGATTTTTTTCTCTTTACTCGTGTTACTTTTATAACTTTTCACAATGGAAAACGTAACCCGTGTCCCACAGGAAATGGTTAACATCATACCAATATTCAGTGGCGACGCTAGAACCTTACCTTTATTTATCAAAAAATGTGAATATATTTTGTCTACGTTCCAAGGAACCGTAGCTCAAAATGAATATTTATTTCATGTATTAACGAGTAGGTTATCAGGCGAAGCAGCCAATTTGGTAGGCGATAGAGATGCTATAAATACGTGGGATGACCTGAAGAAGTTGTTAAACCAACACTTCGGTGACCCACGCACAGAGGATTGTTTAGCGATGGAGTTAGAATCTTGTAGAATTAATAAGGGCGAAAGTTATTTAGATTTCTGCCATAGAATTCAGCGAATGAGAAGTGTTTTATTCGCTAAAATTTCAGAAACTATCATTGATGACTCTTTACGTCAGGCAAAACAAATAATTTATAGTAACAGAGCAATGAATGTTTTCTTGTATAATTTACCGCCATTTCTAGTCAGATTAGTTCGTTTGCGCGACGTTACAACATTAGAGGATGCGTTAAAAACTGTTTTAGAAGAACAAAACTTCCAGGCAGTCTATGAGTCTAGAACAAACGATAGACGTAATTTAAATAGAACTAACAGACCCAATTCAATTAATAACCAAAATGTATCTGATTATAATAGCCAAGATAAAGATTCGCATAACGTATCGAGTACACATGTACCGAATAACGCTACAAATAGCACATCTACACCGAACAAATCGCATCAGTACAGGCATTTTAGACAACATAATAATATTCAAAAGAATCAAGATAGTTATAATCGTACAAACAACAATAATAATTCGTCACCGCAGTCAAGTAGGTCATCTGTTCCGGTTGCACAACAGTACGCGGCACATGCACCAGGCACGGCGAATTTTGCAGCGCAAGCATCTACGTCAGGTTCGAATACTGATGTCACCATGCGTACTGCGAGTTCGCGACGTGTTAATTACATAAACAATTCTAGTGAAAACGAACAGAGTTCAAGTAATTCATACGAGTGCCAGGAATTTTCCCCTGAAGCCTCCGGGGCGGGAAATTTTTGCATAATGGCCTCTACACTAGGGAGCGAATAAAAATAAACTGTAATAAACGCTTAAATATACCACATATAGTTATACCAGAATTAAAAGCGGTTTTTATGATAGATACGGGGAGTGTTAGGTCGTTTATAAGCCCGTACATAGCAAATAAATATTTTAAAAATTATTTACAGTATGAACCCTTCGAAGTTGTTAGCACTCACGCATCGAGCGTTCATAGTGAAACGGCAATTATTCCATTACCGGTTACCTTTGGTAGCAAAGAGTTCCACAAATTTTATGTATACAGTGTAGACGATAGGTATGATGGGTTAATAGGTAGCAACTTACTGAAGCAATTACACGCAAAAATTAACATGGAAAGTCAGATATTACATTTAAAAAATACTGATATTCCCATAGTATATTCTCCACCTATGAGAGAGGTATATAATCTACCACCTCGTAGTGAACTTAGAGTAAGACTTCCGGTCAACTTATTGGACGGGGAAGCTGTGTTAGACTTCAAACAATTTACGGAAGGGATTCGAATGCCCGCCGCATTAGTTACATGTGTTAAAGGTTATGCAACAACCGTTATTCAGAATTACAGCAATCAAAGTAGAATTTTAGTGGTTACAGGGCCTTTTCAAGTCGAGCCATATATACAGAACCCATCTATAATACACAAGTGGACAGATTACTAACAAAGAATTTAGAAAAATTACAGTTAGATCATATAAATTCAGAAGAACGTATGGTTATTGAGGGACTTTGTACGGAATACTAAGATATCTTTTATTGCGAAAATATCCCATTAACCTTCACAAATCAGGTTAAACATAGAATAAGAACAAAAAATGAAGACCCAATAAACATAAAGGCATATAGATTACCGCCTATACAAACAAAAGAAATTAGAAGTCAGGTAGAGAAAATGTTAAGGGATAACATTATCCAGGAATCGCATTCTCCCTGGAGTGCTCCCGTACATTTGGTGCCTAAAAAGTTAGACGCATCAGGCCAACAAAAATGGAGAATGGTAGTTGACTATAGACGGCTCAATGAAATGAAAATTGATGATAAATACCCTTTGCCCAACATTAACGATTTATTTGACATGTTAGGTAAAAGTACTTACTTCACAACCCTTGATTTAGCTAGTGGATACCATCAATTGGAAGTCCAGGAGCAGGATCGAGCTAAAACCGCGTTTAGCACACCTTCAGGGCATTACAAATTTAACAGAATGCCATTTGGATTAAAGACAGCACCTGCAACATTTCAGCGAGCGATGGATAACGTCTTACGAGGCCTTCAGGGCTTACATTGCCTAGTATATCTTGATGACGTCATCATTTTTTCAAAAAGTTTGCCTGAGCATGTAGATAAACTTAGAGCAGTTTTTGACCGCTTTCGTCAAACAAATCTGAAAGTTCAACTAGATAAATCACATTTTCTTAGAAAAGAAGTACTTTATTTAGGGCATACTATTACGAGTGAGGGTTTGAAGCCAAATAATGATAAAATAGATGCTGTTCTGAGGTATCCCATTCCAGAAACTACTACACAGATTAAAAGCTTTTTAGGACTTATCGGATATTATAGAAAATTCATCAAAGATTTTGCTAAGATAACTAGACCATTAACAGCCTGTCTAAAGAAAGGTCGCAAAATTATTATTAATGAAGAATATAGAGAATGTTTTGAGACATGTAAAAAGCTTTTAACAAATGCACCTTTGCTACAATTTCCCGATTTTAGTAAAGCTTTTATCTTAACCACTGATGCATCCAATTTTGCAATCGGTGCCGTATTGTCACAAGGAACAATAGGCTTAGATAAGCCTGTTGCATATGCTAGTAGGACCTTGAGTGACACAGAAGTAAAATATAGCACTATCGAGAAGGAACTGTTAGCCATAATATGGGCAGTTAATCACTTCAGACCGTATTTGTATGGTAATAAGTTTACTATATTTACAGACCATAGACCATTGGCATGGCTGTATTCATTGAAAGAGCCTAATAGTAAACTCACGCGATAGCGGTTAAGGCTAGAAGAGTACGATTTCGAAATTAAGTATAAAAAGGGTCCTCAAAACACTAATGCAGATGCTTTATCTAGAATTAAGATTAATGCAATTGACGATGACTTAGATTCAATATTTGTAAATGTAGGAGATACGCAGGAACGAATAAGAGAAATAATAGAAAACGAATTACAAGATCTTGAAACCCTAATAGAAACAATAGAACTTTCAGATTCTGATGATGGGGTCACAGCCAATTCAGTTTCAAATAGAGAACACGAAGGTATCCCTATTTTAAACGAAGCCGTCGATATTAAACCAAAACAAATTTTAGTACATTCATGGCAAAAGAATAAATTAGCCGTAAAAGATATTTCTAATACCAAACAAAGAATTCTTGAAGTTCACTTACCGACGAATAATGACACATTAGTTAAAACCTTCTTGAAAGAATATTATATAGATCCAAAAAATAAATACTATATACACTTTGAACATCCGACTTTTAGAAAAACTTTTTCAAACATGGTACTTAAGTTATTTAAAAAAGATTCAGTTAAGTTAACAGAGTGTACAGAAAGAGTTGTAAATTTGACAGAATCGGAAGAAGATCAAAAGGAAGTTATTCTTAAATATCACGAGGGAAAAACGTGCCATAGAGGCATTAAAGAAACTTTAACCAAGCTTAAAAGACATTATTGGTGGGCAAATATGAAAGAAACAATTGCGGCAATCATAAACGCCTGTGAAACATGTAAACGCATGAAACATGTAAACGCATTTTATCGGTTTCCTATCATACGATAGGAAACCGATAAAACCCCATATTCAGTTAACACAAACACAGGATAGTCCTTTTCAAGAAGCTTTTATGGATTTATTATATATAGAAGGGAAATATTATTTAACTATAGTAGATGCATTTAGTAAAATAGCACAAGCCATAGAGGTACCGAATAGGAGTACACCAGAGATAGTTAGGGCATTAATTAAGTACTTTAGTATGTATGGTCTGCCTAGGAAAATTAGTTGTGAATCAGGTACAGAATTCAATAACGCTTTGATAAAAGAAATGTTAAGCTTATATAAAATTGAACTTCACATAGGGACTCCAAATAATCCCAGTTCAATGGCAATAGTAGAAAGGTTTCATTCCACCATTATTGAGATTTACCGTATAGCAAAATACGATAAAAGCGATTTAGATGCAGCATCCGTCATGACTTATGCTATCATGGCTTATAACAACACCATCCATTCAGCAACAGATTTTACGCCTTTTGAATTAGTATTTGGTCACACTTGTTCAGATAATGTATTTAACGTAGATAGAGAAAATAATTTAACTCAGAAACTATTGTTAGATCATAGAAAACGCCTTAAAGTACTTTATGAATTCGTAACAGAAAAATTAGAAGCGGATAAAATTAAAGTAATAAATAAAAAAGGTGGTGAAACGACACCGGTTCTTAAGACAGACGATAATATTTATATGAAAGATACTAGGATTAGAAAAGCTAAAGAAAAACCGCGATACGAAAAAGCAAAAGTAATTGGTGAAATTGAAAGAAATATAGTGCCAGTAGAATTAAAGAAAAGAACAACTAGAGTAGCGTTAAAGAATGTAAAACGTTCTCCACAGATCGGGGCTGGTACTTCTGGTACTAGTAGCGTCAACATTCACGCTGGACCTCCAAAACCTCGGTCAGAATCCGGGGATAGCAGCGCTGAAACGGGGAGTAGCAGTGAAGAGGAATAGCTATTGGACTATATATAAAACTGTAGATTTAGAACCATTAGGCTTACAAATAGATACTAACATTCGGGATTTTAGTAATTTAAAAACGAAAGTTAAGGAAAATAGATTAAGTAATGAAACCATAGGAATAGAAATTCAAATAGAATATCTAGTTAAACTAACAAAGGAAAGATTTTTTCAAATCTTACCTTTTCATTATAGAAATAAACGAGCCTTGTTCAATCCATTAGGCTCACTGGTAAAAGCTATTACTGGAAATTTAGATGAAGATGATGCAATTAAATATGATAAGGAAATTCAAATGATACAGAATAGAGAACATGTAGTCGAACGTAAAGTATCATCAATGCAAAAGGCTTTTGATAAATTAATAAATGACTCTGAAATAATAAATTTAAATATTAAAAACTTGGGTTTACATACTAATGGAATGGATAAATTAGTTGAACTTGAGTTTAGGTTTAACAAACTTTTCCAAATATTAAATACTATGTACCAAATTTTAAGTAACTTTCGAACTTGTTACGAAAACATACAAGAGATTGAGACGGCCATTGCCTTTAGTAAATTAAATACTTTACATCAATCCATTATAAATAGCACAGAATTATACAATACGTTAGAAATAATTGCTAAACATGCTAGAACAATATATCCAGTAAGTAAACGTAATTAAATTAAATTAGAACGTAATATTATACTCAAATCATATATGTATAAATAACAACAAGCTAGTTTTTGTTTTAGAAGTTCCCCTAATAGATAACGAAACATATAATTATTACAAGGTTATACCCATTCCTATATTCCATCCTCCAAACACCTTCACTATTATACCCAAATACCTGAAATCTGATGGTGAATAGATTGAAATACATGCCCGTGGTAAGCCCATGTGCTGAAATTGAAAATGATAAATTTCTCTGCGCTGAAACCAATTTTGCCCAGTATCCAACTGAGACCTGCATTGAACAAATAATGCTGATGAAGAATAACTACAAAAGCTGCATACAGAACCATATTGAAATAGAGAAAACTAAGGTACAAAAAGTAACCGACAGCCAATGGTTGGTTTACTCAGAAGAAAACCTCATCATCACCGAGAATTGCAATACAGAGAGTCTGAAACACACTATTCTTGGGACCTACATCGTGACCCCGAGCCAGCAATGCGAGACGCAAATAGGCGAAGTCGTCGTTGCCGCTACCACAAACACTACAGTTTCCAGTGTCCAGCTGCCATTGATCCATATGCCAGAGCTACAACAGGATCTCCAGAGAAGAGTAAAGAAAGTAGATCTAAGAAATGTGGACTTTAGTGATGTGAAAGAAGTGTTACAAAGAGCAAAAATTAGTGAAATAGACGATACAACTCAAACAGTGACAATAGAAATTAGTGTATGGTCCATTATCGAATATATGATTATTGTAATAGCAGTTATTATCTTTATAATGTATAAATTTCAGATTATAAAATTTTGTCGAAATTCTCCGAAACCGTCTGCGACACCTTCGGATAATTTCTCTCTTAGGGAGGGAGGAGTTAAGGAACCCCAACCTACCAATATTAGCTTCGTCAGCTAATAAGTATTTATTACATACAGTTCTTTCCAGAATATTCCATTGATTGATCAGCATTAATAATTATCTAGGACATGCGTCGTATCCGACCACGCTGTACCATGTACTACGTTAGCAATAAATATAGTATATAAGACCAATATTTTATTAGAATAAATTAATTACTGTTTCGCTGTCGAAATAAAGTTATTTTTTTAACTACTTCCGTTGTCGTTTACTTAATTCGCACATAATCTTCCGACTACGCCATTATCGCGGACGGTACCGAGACACAATATTTATATTGTGACCGTGAGAGAGCTCTTGCGCTTACCACAGATAATATAATAAATAACACACATTCACAGCGTGTTTGTATACCTAGTAACCACATGTAAAGCGTGAGATAAAAATACTGTAGGTACAGATATAAAACACACTGGAAATCACAATGGTCGGTCTTATCGCTAAACGGCGGTTACACCTGTGAGTTGTAAAAAAACGTTTTTTTTTTTCTGAGATGAAAAAAAAAACGTTAAAAAAAACATGAAAAAAATAGTCTTTTTTCTGGAGCAGGTTTTTTTTCATGAGTAGGAAAATAAAAATATGGTAAGGGCCAGGTGACCTGTAATCCTGCCGACAAACTGTCACGCAGATTGGCGGGTTTATAAAATGTGTACAAGTGTTTGGTCCAAAATACATGTTTTTTTTTTTAATATTTATTTAAGTGAGAAAACTGGTCTTGTACCACTTTAAGTGAGAAACTTCTGGTCCCTTGAACTCTCGCTCATCGACAACTCGACAACGTAACACGTGATGAATGTTGATGAACTGTCAAAATGAAACCGATTCCGATTGATGGTGTGTTACGCAATTAGGGTGCAGCGGGTCAATTGCATCGCTTCTTTTTAGAGACGTATTATTGATGATTGTTATGGTTATAATAATGTCGGTAAATACATATTTATTATAGTCGCGAATCATATTTTGATTAACATACAACCTGAGCCTGATCTACAAATTGCAAAAAAAGCGTAAGAAAATTTGAATTTCGCGTGCTACTTTTGCACAATCAGAAAATTACAATACTCAGCTGTCAAATATTTCACTATTTTGATCATAGATATAATATGCGTAGCATATAATAAAACTATGGCTTTGATTTTTTCGTCAATATAGAATAAATTATTTAAAATTATGAAATACCGCTTTGTAGTGCACTAAAACATTATTTAAGAAGTGAAATAATTAATATCGTAACTGGAAACATTCTAAATACTTTTTGTTATCTTCTAAAATATACTTTTTTGAGCATTTTTGTTCTGATGTAATTGGGGTCGAAGATTTTTATTAAACTTTGTTCCACTGTAAGACAAAGGCCCTTTCTCATATAGAGAAGGCACGAGCATTGATCACCACGCTTGCTCAAGACGGGTTGGCGATTTCAGACATAAGTCCAGGTTTCCTCACTATGTTTTCCTTAACCGATGTCTGTAATGTTCAAAATATTAATGTGTAAAATATTGTTATGTACCTGGCTAGGCCATTCATTATTATCATCATCACAATATCCTAGCCTTTTCCCAACTATGTTGGGGTCTAGGGTAGGCTGCCAGTCTAACCATGATGCAGTTGAACCTAGCCTTTCCCAACTATGTTGGGGTCTAGGGTCGGCTTCCAGTCTAATCGGAAGCAGTTGAATACCAGTATTTTACATAGAGCGACTGTCTATCTGACCTCCACAACCCAGTTACTGGATAATACGATACCCCTTGGTAAGACTGGTTGTCAAGCTTTCGGGCTTCTGACGACCCGTAACGACTGTCAAAGATCCACGAATCCACGAATGTCAGCCGGGATGACGAACGGCTATTATTTTACTAAATTAGGTATACCGATTTCAGCATCAAAGAAAGGATCTGTAATGTACTCAAACTTATGTAAATCGATGTAAATTAGACTATTCATTGAAGCACTATTATACCATGGAGCCTTTAAATGCTACGGCCCTTAATTACTTGCACATGTAGTATCTAGGACAAGCGACACGCTATATCTTCACAGGATTGTTTGGTTTATAATAAGAGCAATACAGCATAAAGCATAATCAGCCTATAATGCTCCCACTGCCCCAGCAGTGCCACAGGAGGAGACCTGTGTCCCAACACAGGCCCCCTCTCTGTGGCACCTTTCCCCCCGCCGACAAGGAAGCGACTAGCTGGCAACGATGGCGGTTTTCTTGCTCAAGAAGCGTAAAAAAGATTGTAGGTCTCGTCTAAGAATAAGAGATACCGACCGTCCCTATTAACAGTAGTCAATTTAGTAATTGATCGCTAACTGTTCATACCAGTACTCGCTTGTCACAACGACAAGAGCTATCAAAGATAGTACTCGCTTGCTTGGCGGGCAGAACACTCACCGGGAGACTCACGCTTAGTATATCAGTATACCAGCGAGTAATCGCTCGTCGCCGTCGCGTCCTCACTACTCGTTGCTCGCCAACTCGTTTTTAGTTGCTAGCTCTACTCGCTTCTCGTTAATCTCCGGCGGTAGGACAGGTGCCTGTGAGAGGGAGTTGGCCGTAAAGTCAAAGTCAAAAAGTCAAAGTAATTTATTTTATGTTCATACTCACCACCACGTGGGCCCTTGGTGGATAGGTATGTCTTCGATTGTTTGGTTTTAGGTCACGTCAGTTTCCTCACGATGTTTTCCATCATCGTTTTAAAAAAAATATCGAGAAGAGAAAATTCATCATCATCTGGCTAGCGTTTTCCCAACGATATTGAGGTCGGCTTCCAGTCTAACCGGATGCAGCTGAAAACCAGTGTTTTAAATGCAGCGACTGCCTCCACAACCCAGTTACTGGGTAATAAGATACCCCTTGGTAAGACCGACCCGTAACGACCGTCAACGGCTTAACGTGCTTTCCGAGGTACGGAGGGGTCTTGTTATGTAAAGATGGTCAACCATCCATGGATTAGGACAAGGACATGGACAAGCTTAACCTGATCGATCGACCCTGTAAGAAGAGTAATTATCATAAATAAATAAGGAAATAAGGGAAAACGTAATTTATTGCACTAAAGAACAACCGGCAATTTATTGCACTGAAGAACAACGGGAAATTCCTATATAGTTTTCATTGATCAGCAAGTCAGCTTTTAGAGAATTGTAGTCAGCAATAATAAATTCACATTATTTATCAGGTTTTGAATATACCTGGTGCTCTATATTTAAAAAATTAAAATATTATATTTCTAATGGTAATTAAAAAAATTAAAATTAAAATCGAAATTAAAATTATATAAATCAGTATTTTTCCCAAAATTTTGCAGTGTGTCTCTGGCTGTAAAGAACAGTAATCCCATATAAATAATAACAATCACAACAAAAATCCGAGCTCTTGCTATTTCGCTACCATTTTGAAACTACCAACTTCTTCCTTCGTTTATTAAACTATTCTTCGCTATATCAAGTCAAGCATTTCCCCCTTATCATGGTTCTAAAAGTCAATAAAGACTGCCTGATAAAGCGCTAACAGTGCTGTGCAGGTAGAGGGCGCCAGCATGGAACGATGCAAGTCTGTCCCGGCGCCCTGCGCCATCATACGATGCTAATTTGCATTTTGACAAAGATTAGAAGGTTACAGATAAGAGTAGGTAGTAAAAGTTTTGGATTATTCAAGGAATTGTACTACTATTTTGATGATTAAGGGGGAAGCGTCAGGGTATCCCGCGAAATTCAAATTTTCTTACGTTTTTTTTTTGCAATTTACAAGTCGGTATTATATTGTACGTTGATCAAATTATAATTTGCGGTCGTAACAAGTAGATATCTATTTACATAATTAGAATCATTAAAGTGATCAATACAAGTCTTTAAAAATGACTATTTCATGAAATCTTGACATTTTAGGATTATACTAACTTATGGAGTTGTATTACTGATTTTATTGTATATAATTCTGTAAGTACATATTTGTTACGACCGCGAATCCTACTTTATTTAATATACAACTTAATACTGACTTGCAAATTGCAAAAAACGTAAGAAAATTTGAATTTCGCGGGCTACCCTGACGCTTCCTCTTTAAGCGCGTTACCTCGCGTCCTATTTAAAAGCGAGCAAGTTGCAAGTCGCGTGTTCAGAAAACCGGAACACGTCCTCTGACGGCGCGACCACGCATTCAAGTTCATTGAAAAAAAGTGACATACGCACTCGACGATCGGCGTAATCACTTATAGGAGGATCATCGAAGCGTAGTTTAGCTCGGTGTTTGAGATGGAGTTATAGCTGCCTAGTTTTATGCGCGAGATAGAAGACTCTCACGCGCACCGGAACTAAACGCGCTTCGTTTAAATGTAGATTTATGACAGAATGCTATACTTAAATAAATTTTAGCTTAGTAAGTTCTTAACATAATAGGTTGGGGAATAAGTTTATTCGCATTTTTTAAGAAAATTCAAAACATTTTTTGATATAGTTTATTTACATTTAACTAAAGTATGTAGGTACCATTTTGTCCGATAACTTTTTGCCATCTTGTAGGTAGGGACATGATCCCATTGCTATAGAAATTTTGGGACTTCTGGTCAAAATACCGCGACAAGTGGTTCTGGCAGTCCTCTCGTGATGTTAACCTGACACTGCCTAAAGAATTCTGAAGAGACCGAAACAGGTGGAAATCTGAAGGTGCAAGGTCAGGACTATACGGCGGATGCATTAACACCTCCCAGCCAAACTCTCTTAATTTTTGCTGAGTGGCTAAAGATGTGTGAGGTCTAGCGTTATCATGATGAAAAACCACACCCCTTCTGTTGATTAATTCCGGCCGCTTTCTCTCAACTTCTTGCTTTAATCTCATCAGTTGTTCGCAGTAGAGTTCAGAATCGATGGTCCTGCCTGGTGGTGGAGCTCATAATGAATAATGCCCTTCCAATCCCACCACACACACAGCATCACCTTGTTGCGAGTTAACCCGGGTTTCGCCACAGTCTGTGAAGCCTGACCGGCCTTTGACCACGACCTTTTTCGCACGTTCTTGTCATACGTGATCCACTTTTCATCACCAGTTATCAGCTTCTTCAAAAATGGTTCGGTTTCATTACGTCGTAATAAAGAATCACAAATGAGTACACGGTTCATTAGGTTTATTTCAGTGAGCTCGTGAGGTACCCAAATGTCGAGCTTTTTTGTGTACCCAGTTTTTTTCAAATGCGCTAAAACTGTTTTGTGGTCAATTTCCAGTTCTTCAGCTACGTCGTAACTACTGATATGCTGATCTTGCTCCACTTTTTCAAAAATGGCATCCATTTTATCCGTAATAAGGCGACCAGAGCGACGTGCATCTTTGACATCAAAATTTTCGGATTGAAAACGCTTAAACCAAATTTGTGCTACTCTCACAGACACTACACTAGGTCCATAAACATCGCAAATTTTTTTCGCGGCTTGCGTTGCATTTTTACCTTTTTTGTAGTAAAATTTTAAAATGTATCGAATTTCTTCATTAGATTCACTCATCTTGACTGGCCTGTTGGTCTAGTGGTTAGTGGCCCTGACTGCTATGCCGGAGGTCGTGGGTTCGATTCCCACCCAGGACAAATGTTTGTGTGATGAGCATGATCATTTGTTCTGTGTCTGGGTGTAATTTATCTATATATGTATGTATTTAGAAATATATAAGTATGTTTATCAGTTGTCTAGTACTCATAACACAAGCTCTGCTTAGCTTGAGGCTAGACGGCGTTGTGTGATAGTTGTGGAATATTATTATTTTATTATTATTATTATCTTGACGGTACGAAAAACAAATGAAAATCACACATTTTCCTAATTAGAATTTGGAATTATGTTCTTTAAAATTTAAACTTTCAATGATACCAAAACCAGCCAGATACAAATAGTATAGCCAAAGAGATTTTATTACAAGTTCATACATACTATAATGCGAAAAGACTTTTTCCCCAACCTAATATTTAAATACCTTCGATTTAAAGCAAAGTTTACTGCATAATAAGGAACTGTTTACGTATAATCGTATAAAACAGAAAATAGACGGTGCTACCGTGGAATTTTTTCTATTGAAAAAATTTCAAGTAATCATATTATTTCGGTTTTAGCACAGCAGTAGACAATATAGTCAAATAACACATATGGAAAATCCAAATGATTTAACCATATACATTTGGTTTTATAGGAATTTTAAAAACAAAGTTTATCGATGTATCCCCTTAAATAGGACGCGGCCATGTATACATTATTAACTTAGGAGCCGTGTGCCCGCGTGAGTTTCCCATCGACGAAGATGACGCACTTCCATACAAACTCTATACTTGCTTTTCTTATTTTTTTAAATTCTTTCTTAGTGCTCCCTTTCCTTATACAGCGTTATTTATTGGTAATAATTTTTCAGCAATCCATTCAGGGGTTGTAGCAAATGGCATTTGCAACGAAATGACCCCTATGCAAACTTTTTCGAGTAATTTGACCTTTTATATTTTTCTGAAGATCAAACAAGTGCAAATTTATTTAAAAAAAAACCGGCGAAGTGCGAGTCGGACTCACGCACGAAGGGTTCCGTACCATTATCTATAAAAACGGCAAAAAAATCACGTTTGTTGTATGGGAGCCCCCATAAATATTTATTTCATTCTGTGTTTAGTATTTGTTGTTATAGCGGCAACAGAAATACATCATCTGTGAAAATTTCAACTGTCTTACTATCACGGTTCATGAGATACAGCCTGGTGACAGACGGACAGACAGACGGCCAGCGGAGTCTTAGTAATAAGGTCCCATTTTACCCTAAAAAAATCAAAAATGGTTGACGTTTGCATAGGAGTCATAAGGGGTAATTTGGTTGCAAATGACCTCTCCTACATCCCCTTAATGGATTGCCGACATATTATCAATAACCCTGTATAAGGAGCTCTTCTGCAAAATTTCGTACTTCCAAATCCAGCGTTGTCTGTCATTGAATTTTAGATTTAATTTTAGGTTTATAACTAACAATTATACGTCTTTAAAATATTAGTTTAGATGCTAAGTAGTTTATGATTTTGAATGTTATAACTCTTTCACTGATAGAAAGATACACTATTCCGAAGTGACGTAAGATTCTTTTATACCTGCAAAACGCACTAAACTACTAGCAATCTCCATGCGGGTGAAAGAAACCACTCGGAACAGCTTGTATTTAATTTAGCTTTGAGTTCATCTGGTCTATTAAAAGCGCCATGCTGTTTTCCCATTCGTAGTGTTTCTTGAAAACCGCTTCTTACTCTTTCAAATAATTCTCGGAAAGAGTGAAGTGCAATCTCCGTGCCTCGGAAAGCACGTTAAGCCGTTGGTCCTTGCTGTCATTCGTGGGTCTTTGACAGTCGTTACGGGTCGAAGCCCGAAAGTCAACTAGCCTTACCAAGGAGTACCCAGTAATTGAGTTGTGAAGATAGGTAGGCAGTCGTTCAATGTAAAATACTGGTCCTAAAAGCTGCATCCGCTTAGACTGGCAGCCGACCCCAACATCATTGGGAAAAGGCTAGACAGATGGTGATGAGTGAAGTGCTATGTCCTTTCTGCAAACTGTTCTTTGACCCACGTCGGCATACTTAATTAATAAAAGCTAGCGAATAAGTGCACACTTAATTGTATTATGTCATGTGATTCTCTAGAATTCCCTAGAGTCTAGAGATGTAGGTAAATCATTTGGAGAATTCTCTCTTTGGAAATGAGTGGACATTTTATATTATATATGGGACCATTACGTGACAAGACTCGGAATAAGCCGCTGTATAGTCTTTGAAATATTTTTATGGCCCTTCCAGGACCAATCTTAAGTGTTTAGGTAGGACCTAAATCTAAATGGTGTTAAATTGCTAGAAAATTAAAGTGAGGTCTTCATTCTTGAAGGATGTTGAGTTTAATAGAAATAATAATACTGTAGTAGATGTTCGCAGAAGAGAGGAGCTCGTGGCTAAGTAATAACAGCTGCACGGGTCGATCCATCAGGTTAAGCTATGCTTGCCGGGGTTGGTCTGTGGATGGGTGACCATCTTTTCATACCGGGACTCCTCCGTGCCTCGGAAAGCACGTTAAGCCATTGGTCCCGGCTGTCTTTCGTGGATCTTTGACAGTCGTTACGGGTCGTCAGAAGCCCGAAAGTCTGGCAACCAGTCTTACCAAGGCATATCGTGTTACCCATTACTGGGTTTTGGAGATCAGATAGGCAGTCGCTCCATGTAAAATGCTGGTATTCAGCTGCATCCGGTTAGACTAGAAGCCGACCCCAACATAGTTGGGAAAAGGCTAGGCAGATGATGATGATGTTCGCAGAATTTTGAGTTTGTAGTCTTTTTTAAACATTGAATTTTTATATGGTGAAGGAAGGCTCGTCTCTTTCTGAGCGCCGAACAAATAAAAAAATTGCCGCCAAAAACGCTCGTCCATCAAAGCATTCTTGTGTAGTTTTTTTGTTTTTAGAAAGAAAAACGTTCGATTAATTTATGCAGTGTTTTCGATGATGATAATAATGAATAGCCCAGCCAGATAGAAGTACTCGTACATAAGAATTTTTTAATTAGTACCTAAGTTGTACTTTCTGAGTTTATCGTGGACTCCGTGAACATTACTGATATCGGTGAAGGAAAACATAGTCAGGAAACCTGGACTTATGTCTGAAATCGCCAACCTGTCTTGAGCAAGCATGGTGGTCAATGCTCGTGCCTTCTCTGTATGAGAAGAAACCTTTGCCACCCAAAAATCTTCGTCCCTAACTATTAATCAGAACAAAAATGCTCAAAAAAGTATATTTAAGAAGATAAGAAAACGTATTTAGAAAGTTTCCAGTTACGATAATAATTATTGCACTCCATAAACAATGTTTTAGTGCACTACAAAGCGGTATTCCATAATTTTAAATTATTTATTCTATATTGACGAAAAAATCAATGCCATAGTTTTATTATACGCTACGCATATTATATGTATGGTCAAAACAGCGAAATATTTGACAGCTAATTATTGTGACATTGGCAACTTTCTGATTGTACAAAAGTAGCACGCGAAATTCAAATTTTCTTACGTTTTTTTGCAATTTGCAGATCAGTGTCAGGTTGTATGTTAATCAAAATATGATTCTTGACTATAATAAATATGTATTTACCGACATTATTATAGCCATAATAATCATCAATAAGTATACATCTGTCTTAGATTTGTTCTACGCGAGAAAATTTGAATTTCGCGGGCTACCTTTGCGGATCCACTTTAAAAAAGAAGCGATGTTGTATTTCCGCAAAAAAAAAAAATTAAAATCATCAATTAAATATCAATAAATATGCAATAAACCACTTAAAGCAAACTAGTTGTTCGTGCCCGGCGTCGCCCGGGTGAATTTCATGTCTCTATCTCCGGGCGGTGGTTTTGTCGGTTTTCATACAAAAATACCATCCAAATTTCCGACTTTTCCGGTGAACTTTCCCAAAAATATCTCTCATACAAACCTTGTCTTGACAAACACAACAAAAAAAAAAAGAATTAGCCAAATAGGTGCAACCGTTCTGAAGTAATACGCGAACATACATTCGACAATTGATTTTTATTTATATAGGGTGTAAGTGTACAAGCTTTTACTATGGGACCAAACATGAAGTCGCGAAAAAAATCAGCTGTTTCTGTTCGCATAATTCGTCAAAATGGAGGGAACAGGCGATTTTTTTCGCGATATCTAGTTTGGTCCCATAGTAAAAGTTGTTAATAAGATTGACACTGTTTACACTTCCACCCTGTATAAATTAATTAACCTTCCACCATTTATCATTTCGGTCACACTCTCTCAACCAACACCCTTCACCTTTGCACTTGCCTTAGTTTTCGCCAGAGAGTTGGTTCGTGTGACCTGGTTTGACCGCATCAGTTAAATGAAAACTTGGAACACCACACCCTTGTAGGAATATGTTTAAATCTTGTTATTTGTTTTGTAATAAAAGAATTCAGGTATAAGTCAGAAAAGTTGAAAGATTTTTATTTGGTTTAAACACTACAAAGCAAAAAATAACATCAATTTTGGAAGTCAGTGTCTTTGGGGTTCTTTATTTTAGTTTTCTGTCACCGACTTCCGAAATTAAAGTTATTTTTCGCTTTGTAGTGTTATTTTTTGGAAGTCGTTTGTTTTTTTTTTTTTTGAAAAAAATTTCTTATTTTCACTTTTTAGTGGGTCGGTTTGTAATATATCTAAGTTACAATAGGCAAATGTCAACTGCTCATCACCTTACACAAAATATTACCTTTCCAGATGCAAGGACGTTTATTGTTGAGGAGTTCTTTCTAGTAAGTACCAGGAGAACTTCGCCATATGCATTGTGACGACTGACGAGCATAAATTGCTTAGCTACCAGTATTAAAGTACCTAATCGAATTGCAATCCGTAAAATATTTATTATTTATTTTTATAATAATAAAAATAAAGATAGATAATAATTTACATAATTCCATGTACAGCAATAGTCCTGCACCAACCAGGGGTTGTCCTTGGGTGCACTTGCATAGTGCATATAGGGATAATCGTCGGTTGGTGCCTCCTCATCATTTAAAATTATCTAAGGGACCTCTGCGAGTTGGCTTCGGCCCCTCGTACGCCTTCCAAAGGTCCGAGACCCCAGGGTCCCGAGATATACGAAGAAAATAAAGATTATTATTATAATTATTATTAGTTCCGGTGGCCATCTGTGATCTTCATCATCAGTTCCACTTCACCAAATAGTGCTTTCCGAGAGCAAATTCACAGTTACTATAAAAAATACCCAAATTGCTTTAGACACCTATAGCAATTTGGGTATTTTTAGAATACTTAAAGAGTTCCGTCGATTTTTCCAGGATCCCATCATCAGATCCTGACCTGATGACAATGAGACCAATTAGAAAGTATACCCTTTCAAACAAAAAATAATTTTCCAAATCGGTCCAGCCGTATTCGAGTAGGTAACCGACGACCTGAGAACCTCCTCCTTTTTGGAAATCTATTAAAAATAATGTTTTTCTTGAGAGGTTCTCTAATTTGTTATTGAAACTTATAATAATGGTTACTGAACCAAACAGACATGTTTTGGAGGATAAGTCATGGCTAGTATGTAATAGTCAAGCAATAATTTCTGGTACAATATTTCTTTTCATCGAGGTGTCATAAAAAGTTTTCGTAATTCGTATTTTTTTATTTTTATTTATTAAAACTTTATGCACAAGAAAAAAAAACAAATACCGTACAAAGGCGGACTTAAAGCCTGAGGCATTTTCTACCAGTCAACCTTAGGGTGATGCAGAGAAAACATGGCAGGTGCAATATAAAGAATAGATAACACGAAAATAACTATAAAATGCAAGAATAAATACATCAATATATACACACATACAAACATACATACATACATATAATCAGAATAAACTTTGTCAGGAGAAATAACAATCAGTAGAGGAGCAAAAGGAGCAAATGTTGGATACATTTCAGCGCAGAGATGTTTCTGCCAACTTCTTACGTATATGCTCACGTATCTTCACTTTTGTTCAGAGGGAGCACATTCCAAAGAAAGACCGCCTGGACAAAGAAAGAATAGTGAATGAAATGACATCGTAGAAGACGATTGTTGGTAGAACGAAAATTTTTACTATGGGCAGAGCATAAGTATTGAATATGGGAAGTCGGATAAGAAGGAGAAGTGGGTTGGTCGAGAATAGAAAACAATATAGACAGAGTCCTCACCTCTCTGCGCTGATGAATGGGTAACCATTTTAAAAGCCATCGGTGCCCGAATACATGGTCATACTTACGAAGATTAAAAACGAATCGAATGCAGTTATTGAGAAGGCGGCCAAGTTTATTGAGGAGATTTGCATTCGGGTCATAGTAACACACATCACCATAGTCAATTATGGTAAAGATTAGGGACTGTACAAGCATTGCCTTTATGTGTGATGGGAGAAGGTTTTTCAACCGATAGAGCGACCGCAACGTTCCAGTGACTTTGTCACTAACAGTCTTGAGCTGCTTTCGCCAGTCAAGACAAGTGTAGACATGCAGACCAAGATCCTTAATATCGGAGCTAAACGGAATGACGGAGCTGTCAAAGATTACAGGTGGTACGGTTAAGTCATTCAGTTTTCTTATGCTGTAAGAGCTCCCAATTATGATAACCACTACTAGATTTACACACTGACTTTAAAAAAGATTCAGTCACTGAGGTAGTTGAGAAAATTATTTTGAAAAATACTGTCTTAAAATGCACTACTTCAAATAAAATCTCCTCCATATCCTGAAACATAAGTGCCTCTATAAACGGGTTACCACCGAATATAACGCTCGTGACGTATAAAATAAACAGGGCTGTCTCACACCGCTATCTTCGCTTCATTTTTCACTCTCAACTCCCTGAAGTTTAATATCAGCGTCGTAAGACACCATGTGTTATTAATGGACACTCGACACCCCTGATAGAAAACTGCACCACTACACTAGAGCTGGCTATATTGAAATTTTGCTTTTTTTCTACTTTGTTGCATTTTTCTGCTGGACAGCGCTCGAGTTTTGCTTTGTATTTGCCACAGTACAAACTCATTTTTGCCTCTTTAAAATATTAGTATAGATAGCTAGCTATCTTTGCTAACTCGATCGATCAGAGCCAGACAGCCTAAAGCAAAGGTGCTTGCCTCAGAATACAGAACAAACTTGCATGTCTTTTAATGGTAAACTGTTTTAGAACATAAAAGGAGCAATTTGATGTGCCTAAGCTAATGTGACATAGGAAAACTGAGGCTAGCTAATCAATTCCTTCAGTGAGCTAGGCCTAAGTCGCTTTAAATCTATACTAATAATAACGCCGACGAGTTTGTTTTTTTTTTTTTTGTTTGTTTGTTTGAACGCGCTAATCTCTGGAACGGAGTCGGATTTGAAAAATCATTTTTGCATTTGATAGTCCAATACTTGATGAAGGCTATAAGCTATTTAACATTGCGCTAGTACCCTTAGAAGCCAAACAAAATGAAAAAAAGTCAGAAATAACGCTAAGCGAAAACGAAGTAATAGAGTGCGTAGGTGATACGATACGACGGGGTGAGTCGGGAGGACAAGAAATTTCAAGCGAACGAAGTCACGGGCTGAAACTAGTATTATTACAAACTAGGCAGCCAACACACTACGTGAAAAGAACTTAATTCTTCAAAGTGATTACAGATTACTGGTAAAATACAATCCGGATTTTAAAACTCAACGTAGGTACTACATACAAAAAACAACAAAAAAAAAAAAGACTGCAATCAAAATCTTTTTAAAAGCAGAATTCTAACAAATGATTAAAGAGTGCTAACCTGAGCACTTCAATTATCGAAGGGACAGAAGGCCAACAAAGATGGCGCACGCCAGCGCCGCACAGACACCGGACTCCAACAAACTATTATCTTAGTTTTCCCGCTGACTCTTAAAAGAAAAGAAAATTTCATTTCGCACAGTCTCCATTAATTAAATACTTCTGAAACGTGACTCTGTTGTCGCGGTTTTATTCATTTTACTTGCGAGAAACATTTTTCTGAAAGTTGGTATGAAGGAATACACTGTTTATGTCAGTTCACTTTAGCGCTTTATAAAAGAGCTTCGTTGGTAGTCGGCCATGTTTCATTTACTTTTTTAATGTGTTGAGATAAAGCACTGACGGCTGCAGTCTTGCAGATTGTGAGGGAAGTTCAATTATAAAATTCTTTTCCGCCATTTTTTTTTCTGTTTTAGGTATGCACTTACATGCTTGAGCTAAACCGTTTATTATCTTTGTTTATTGCCTGTTACTAAAGATTCTACAGATTGATTGTTGGATTATCGAATATTCGATACTATACTTACTTGGTTTTTTTACCTACCTACAAGTATAGGCGAAAGTAGGTAATTCTGTTTTATCCATTTGCATGGCTCAATTAGGCACGGGACAAATTTTATTGTTATTACTTCAGATAGGAAACTTGGTTTCTATAGAAGAACAAAGCACACTTTTAATACCTATGGTTGTAATCAAAATTAAAAGTTGCGGACTTTGGCTCATCCTGAAATCCATTTTCTAATAAACGAATAGTTTGATTTTTAATTAAAGTTAAAATTTAATTGCTTAAATCAATTCCATTAATTCAAATCTGTAAATGAAACGAAAACAGAGTAGGTATGTGGGATACCTAGCACGCGGAACAATTTGTTAGAGTCAATATGGCGAAGTTAGTTGCGATAGTACAGTGCTAGCTAGAACTAACGTATGTTTTGAATAGGACATTATGCAATACAGTTTCTAGATGGAAAGCTAAACAGACTGTGATGTCTTGAGACGAGAATAAACATTTTATGGAAACGGAGGAGACCACATTGTTACTTAAGAATAAAGTGTTGAACGATTTAATTAATTTATAGACCTGCCCACAGATACAGACCTACACACCCCGCAATTTTTTTTTTTTTTGGTGGGAAATTATCGAATAACTTCTCCCGCTCTGGGCGACTTCTACTGACTAAAACCCACCCGTGTTCCTTCAGATGCCTGTACCAGGGCCACGGTAACTCTGTCAAACAACCCGCAACCCTGGCAGAAATCGGCTCTAGCGGACGCCATCAGCGCTGACATCTCTTTGAGGCGCGCGTGGAACATAACGCGCCGTCGACCCGGGCCTGGTCCTTACCAGACGGCGAGCTACTCATTGCTCGCCGTCCGCAAGCCCGCGCCTGCGGTGGCCGGGAATCGGCTATCGATTCCTGACGCTAAGGGCGTCTCCTGCGGCAACTAGGGGCGTGAGGGCGCAAAGATTGCCTCTCTCTCACGCGTTCCGCCTCCTCCTTCGCGAGCATTACTGCTTCGCAGAAGGTGGTGACGGCTTCCCAAGCACTCTCGCTCCATACCATGGCCTGGACCAGGGCCGGACGTGGCGGTGCTCCGCCTAAGCCGGGCAGACCTCCACCGTATGCTCCACCGTGTACTCCGGGTGATCCACGCAATGGAAACACCCGGGCGTTTCCTCCCGCTTTATCCGGAAGAGGAACCACCCGAAACAACCGTGTCCGGTGAGGACCTGCAAAAAAATCAGCTGTTCAGTATATTTATGTTCGCATAATTCGTCAAAATGTACTGAACAGCTGATTTTTTTTCGCGATTTCAGGTTTGGTCCCCATAGTAAAAGTTGGTCGTAATGATGAGTACAATGACCCCTTAAGAGGTTGCTGGTGTTTTACCAATAACCCTGTATACAGGTGATCTTTTTACCGTCTTGAAAAAAATAGGGTACAATAGGTGAACGGAGTAGAAGCCTATGGCATACCAAGTTTTTGTTTTTGTTTTTGTTTTTGCAATAGCTTAGACAGAAATTGCTCTATCAATAAACACTACACATTTGAAGTAAAATAGAACAAATAACAACAGAAATTTTGAAAAAACTTTGTAGATCGTTAAAAACACATTCGTATGCCCTATTATTATATACCCTATTTTTCCAAGACTGTAAAAAAGCCACCCAGTAAAAATATATATTTATAATTTTATAGTCACCCAGTAAAAATATATATTTTAAATATATATTTTATAATTTTAAAATAGATAATTTTAAAGTTATTTAAGAAAATAGAAGAAAATTGACCATCTCCGAAAGTACTTAGCCTAAAATTTTGAAAAAAAGAATACAGAAAATAATTCAACACCTCAGGAAAATTTATAAGTAGTCTATGTTCTTAAAATAACAGGGTAAATCTCTCAATATTGTCCATACAAACTTACATTTGCAGTTGGAATGTATGGGAGAACATGTTTTTCAACTACAATGTTAAGTTTGTTATTGGGATAAATTCATCCCAACTACGGAACCCTTCATTGTGCGTAGTCCGACACGCACTTGGACGGTTTTTTCATGTTAAAATCCATACCTAATGAGTATTGCGTAGGTATGCGTGTTGTTACGTAGAAGTTTTCTTCTGTTAGACTGATCGTCAATCTGACTTACCGTGTAATACCGCCCGTCAATCTATCAGCCATCAGTTTATTAGTGATCAAGGTCACGGATTGAACTGAAGCCAAACTGAACGTGTTACCTCCGTCATTACCGTGACTGTACTTTAACCTACTATAAAGTAGGTATTTTTTACAAACTTTTAATCAACTTGCAATGTTTGTTAGAGTATTACACTACCCTATCGGTAGGGCCCTATGATAGGGTAGGCGTGTCCCCTAGCTTTAGAGCCTTTTTGGGCCAATGCGGTCGGGAACACCCGATCGACCTAGCAGTAGGGCCTATCTCTCTATCAGCCGGTCTATTCTGTAAAAATCTCACCGTGAAAACTTAGGTGAAGTGAGTTTTAAGTGAGCTGTCGTTCCGCCAGATGCAAGGGATTGACACTATTGACAGCTCACTCTACGCTCACGTCACTTACACTACCCTACCTAGGAGATAGGGACCCTACCGATAGGGTAATGTAATAAGCCTCTTTGTTTGTTTAGCTCGAATCTTGCAAGCTGAATTAAAACCACTCCCTCTATCCTACAGAGTTGATATTTTGTACATGTTGGTTCAGTTCCAAAGACAATGCATTTCTGTCATAACCATGTCTTGATTCTATAGCCAGGATTGAATTCACAAATTCATAAATCCCGAGATTTAATCGTCACGTTTATCATTCCGGGATTTTATAAGAGGTATTCTCCACTCTTGTTACCTAATTATTTCCTCGGTATTTATGGTCTACCTATCTCTGGTAATGTCACACGTGTTCTAGGCAATTAACAATAACAAAAGCAAGGCGGCTGTTTACGACCTCAGCGCTCCGTAGGGTTACCAGATACGAAAATAAGTTTTCCTGGAAAAATCCCTGCCTGAGCAATAAGTTTCCCGACACTTCGGCAGCATTCATTGGTGCGCTGTGGACAAAGGAGAGAAATAGACTGTCCATAGTTCAGACCAATAAACTTTTATATTGGTCTGAGATCCATAGCTTCTGTTAAGGCTGTACTGTTGACATAGTTCAATCTGAAGAACCAATCATGTGAAATTTCATAAAATTGTTATGAATGACCAACAGTTGCTGTAAGCTATATCCAGCAATAAAAAGCACGTCGTTTAGATGAATAATTAATAAATAATCAATTAATTGATTGTTAATTATTAGATTTTATTCTTTAATTATAATTTTATTTCTTATATTTTCTCTATTTTTTTTTAAATTCCTGACAATTTCCAATATTCCCCGTTTCCCTGACCGACAGCTGAAATTCCGGACATGTCAGGAAATATTCTGTCATCTGGTAACCCTAAGCACGCGTAACATGATCACTTAGATCACTTACCTCTACGAAAAATAGACATATTATATTTCTATACAAAGTGACATTTTGTTTCTCCACTTTTGATATCGCACCGTAGAAATCTTTCTACAATCTGTCATTTTGTCTTTCATTTCTAACTAGTAACTAGTTTAAGTCCGTTTTTATGTAGTTTATTACGGAAGAAAGTTTTCTATCCCAAACTGTCAAAATCACACTGACAACTGACAATTGTCTAGGGTAGTGAAGACAATTTAGTTTTTGTAATCGCCATGCTAAAGACAGTAGAAAACTTTCGACGGCCGCAAAATACGGGTATCTATAAAATCATGATTTTACAGAGCATGTTGAACGCAAACTGTGATAATTTATAGAAGAACAAAGCAACATCATTTAGTTAACAGGGCATTTCCGAGGAAATGGTTAACCCCAATATTACTGTATTTGTCTTTTTTTTCCAAAATACGGTTGTTCGTCACTTTGGGAAAAATTTGTGAAGTTGATTATACGTGACTTAGGGCAAATTTTTCAATAAATTTAAATATTAGTCAGATAACACATAACTGAAGAATAAATATATCAATTTGACAGCTTTTTTATAGAAAATAATTATGTCAAACTGTCATATTTATTTTCTTCAGATAAAACTTATCTGATTATTGAAAAATCAGCCCTTAATATTAGTAAAAATGGAGAATTAAACAGAAATAAATCCTATGCTAAAACAAAGAATTCTGATTAAAAAAATCAGTCTGCCTAGCCTTTTCCTTTTCCCAACTATAATATGTTGGGGTCAGCTTCTAGTCTAACCGGATGCAGCTGAATACCAGTATTTTACATGGAGCGACTGCCTATCTGATCTCCACAACCCAGTTACTGGGTAATACGATACCCAGTAAGACTGGTTGTCAGATTTCGGGCTTTTGACGACCCGTTACGACTGTCAAAGTTCCACAAATGACGAATGAATCATATATGTAGGTGCGTTCACAGCATAATTCTACAATTTGACTCATAGATATGACGACTATATTATTTTAATATGAAATGCAGGCCACAGTTTCAATAACACGTCAACACATCAGTAGTCAGTGCAAGGACTCGACGCTACGTGTCTATGCGCCGACTATATTCGGATACCGAACGAAAATATAAGCTTATGGAATATATTAATAGTAAGTAGTATTTAAAATATTTTTGAAAGGAATATAGAACGTGTAAACGTAATGTTGAGCTTTCAAGGGGACTACAGTACCAACCTTTATTTTTTTCCGTGGACAAATGCTCATGCATACTGCACTACCACGGGGAGATAGTGCAGTTATGTGGGACTCCAACCCACTAAAACTCCACGGTGTCCTCCTCTGCCGCTTGTGGCGCGAACACGGGCACGCGTTAGGACTCACCGCGAACCCGCCGCGGCTGTCCGTCACCGGACCCACCTCTGGGGAGACCCTCCATCACCGGCGCACAAGAACATATTGCGCGCCGTGACCACCCCATGGAACAAACCAGCACATGGGCGCTAGACGACCCCGTGTCTAGGCACCCTTGGTCCCCCTGCGACCGGTCAGGTCAGTGGCCCGGCCGCCTACCACTTTTCGGCCGCAGAGGATAGGGAGAGCGGCAAACGAAATACCGACACTCCTCCTACCCTGCGGCCCCACCGCGTCCGCCATCAGACGGTGGCGACCCCGCTGTCCGTCCATACGTCATAGGGGAGTATGTTTTGTGGCATAAGAGGTGGACACTTGAAATTTTCACTCTAACTTAAATGTAAGGAACAGCTGATTTTATTTCGCGATTTCAGGTTTGGTCCCATAGTAAAAGTTGTTCATAATGATGAGTACAATGACCCCTTAAGAGGATGCCCATGAATTCAATTTCACTCTGTATATTTACTACTACAGACTGGTATATTCACTACGATACATAGCAGTGAGCTTCAAGGCCTAAAGTTAGTTTATAATTATTCGTATTATCTTTCAAGCCAAACAACTGAAACAATACTGGGAGAATTTTCATAGAAAATAATTAACCTGATAGTTTAATTAATCAATTTAAGTTAGCCTATTTCTCTGGTAGATACCAATATTGGGTGTAATTTTAATCATCGTTATCCTCTGAAAGGGGTCATTGTACTCATCATTATGTACAACTTTTACTATGGGACCAAACCTGAAATCGCGTAAAAACAATCTACTGTCCCGCTGTTCCCTACATTTTGACGAATTATATGCGAACATAAATACTGAACGGCTGATTATTTTTCGCGATTTCAGGTTTGGTCCCATAGTAAAAGTTGTTCATAATGGTAAGTACAATAACCCGTTTTAGAGGATAACGGTGTTAAAATTACACCCTGTATAAAATTCCAGAAACGAAGATAGTGTCAAAATCCGTTGTAGAAAATCATACCAACGAGCTACGAACGATCTACGAACTACATAAGTAAGTTTTGTGTTTAATAGAAATAACCTAGACGTAGCAGTTTAAATATCGATACCCACCCCCACCCACCTCACGTCTGCGGAGATTCAATAACTACTTGATTTGACCCAGTAGTAGAGCTACTTAACGCTTTGAAGGACACAAACGAGACACAATAGAATAGAATAGAATTACTGCTATAGCCGTATGGCGGTACGCGTCTTCGGTAGACCAATTTAAATGAAGTTTACATACAAATTGTTCCGCCAGATTCGCGTCGCGCCATCGAAATTTGCCTGCAGCCCCCTTTACCGCATGTTGTTCCAAATTTGGAACACTTCATAAACTCGTTGAAATGTACAGCCAGTGACATCTGACTGCTTTAGTAGTAAGTATAAATTGTCGACTAGTGTGTATCCGAACGGAAAAAGTCTACGGCGAACTTCTATGCCGTTAATCCATCTATATTTCAGTATCAGAACTCGTCTGGCGGCCATTTTGTACTGAATGTCTGGTTGACGTGTTTGTGTCGCCAATTTATATACGGTTTTGTGTAAATAAAATCATAATTTAAGTTCTAAAAGAAAGAAAACTTCAAGTTCGTAATTTAAATTAAATGCATCCTAATTAAAAATAGCCATAAACTCTGTTCATATTCTGGAATACTATGCACTATGAACTATAGTGCATAGTATTATATTATTCGGACAAATATGGAACAGTATAATAAAATACTAGTATTATATTATATCATTAGGACAAATATGGAACAGTATAATAAAATACTGGTATTCAGCTGCATCCGGTTAGTCTGGAAGCCGACTCCAACATAGGTGGGAAAAGGCTAGGCAGATTGAAATATGGAACAGTATGCAACATGGGTCATCATAATACTTTTAATGCTCTTTATGTAAGTACCTATAATATTGTAATATACTCTTTGTATTTAATTTATTGCTTACAGGTACAAAAGTAAACAATCATGTTTCGGCCACTTCCCGACGACTCTGATCATGAAAACCTATCAAAAATGTAATAACTGCGGTTACAAATCTCACGTATGCTGCAATAAATGTGATTGCTCCTTCTGCATAAACAAAGACCGAAAATATTTCAAGAGTTTTCATATTTTAACAAACGAATTAACCCGTACCTAAACAACGGATGTCTGATTATAAATCCTTACTCATATCCTAACCTAATTTATATAATACAGAGTGATTGGTAAACAATTAATATATTTATTTACTAGCAGCGCCCCGCAGTTTCACACGCGTAAGTCTCGAATCCGTAGTAATATCGGGATTAAAGGTATCCTATGTATTAATCCAGGATATAAACTATCTGTGTGGCAAATTTTACCAAAATCCGTTAAGTAGTTTTTGTGTGAAAGAGTAACAAACATCCATACATCCTCACAAACTTTTGCGTTTATAGTAAGATAGTTAGATTTATTAAAGCCAATAAATAAAGAAATATATAAATAGATCTAGCCCTTATATATCGTGCCTTCATGTTGTTCCCTATATGGAACAGGGGGTTTTCTCTGATTTTATACGATTTCCATGTGTTTTACTTTTTTCTAGGGTATTTTTCGAGGTAAGACATCATAAATTAATTTAAGCGAATTTAAAACACCATGGGTTAAACGGTTATAGCAACGTTGTCAGTATCAATTTCGAGACCTATTTCAAGTCTAGATTTATGAGGTTAGGAAACCAGGTTTGCCATGATATTAGACCGGGCGAAGGTCAGTGCGTCGTCACTTGTCTTCCTTTACTTACTACTTGAGTATCCTACGGGACGTGTCAATATTAGCCTGTGTGATAAACCTTCACTAATATAGTTTAGATTTTTTTATTATTATTTGAGATGGGTTTGCTCTTGACTCTAGTCTAGGTCAGAGGTGACAGAGACAAAGTCGACAATGGAGAGAGCTTACCCAGAAGAAGCCTGTTCACTCTCACTTTTAAGAGATTAGGGTTGTATGCGCTCGGAAACATTTGTAAACACATAAACAATGATTTCCGACATCATGACATTTTAGAACAAATCTAACTTAGAGAGATGTATTGATGATTCTTATGGTTAAAATTGTGTAAATACATAGTTGCTGTTGTTGCGAATCATAAATTTTGATCAAGAAAACAACCTGACACTGACCGGCTAATTGCAAAACAACATAAGACAATTTGAATTTCGCGGGCTACCATTGCGCATTCATAATTATTCGTGTCATAAAGTCGCTATATTTACAAAGTTACATCACATTTCATGATCACATGGTATCGGTAGCAAAAGATTCATTTAGGCGATTAGGTTTCATACTGCGCAATGCTAAGGATTTCAGCAACATCAGCGCTATTAAATCTATTTTTTTTTAATCTACATGTTCGCAGTAAACTGGAGTCCAGTGCATGCGTCTGGAACCCGCACGAAAAGAACACTTTACTCTTAGAAAAGGTACAAAAAGCTTATCTTAGGTATGTATATAAAGCCAAGCGGAGGGAGAGGCGGCAGCGGCGCAAAGAGCGAAGCGTCGCGGCGAGGTTACGTGCCCCAAAGTCCGCAGCTGTAGTGATCACACTACAGCCGGAAGCGGAGAAGAAGGGCGTGTCCTACCGCGACGTGCTCGCCAAGGCGAGGGCGGCGGTGAACCTGGAGGAGATCGGTGTTACCGAGGGCATGCGGGTAAGGGTCACTGCGATTGGGGCTCGGATGCTCGAGATCCCCGGTGCGGCCAGTGGCCCGACCGCTGACGCTCTGGCCGAAAGGCTCAGGGCGTCCTTAAATGCGGACGAGGCCCGAGTGTCCAGACCCGCCAAGTGCGTTGACTTGCGCATCCTGGGTCTGGACGACTCCGTGACGGAGCGAGAGGTGGTGGCCGCCGTGGTCAAGACTGGGGGGTGTGCCTTCGAACAGGTGAAGGTAGGCACCATCCGTCCTGACCTCACGGGGATGCGAGCCGTTACGGTGAGCTGCCCCGTATCGGCGGCCCAAAAAATAGTTGGGGAGGGCCGGAGGTTCCAGGTGGGCTGGGATTCCACGCGGGTGAAACTGCTGGAACCCAGACCTCTGAGGTGCTTCCGTTGCCAAGTGGGCAACCACGTGGGGGCAAAATGCACCTCGGAGGTGGATCGCAGCAGTCTTTGCTTCCGTTGTGGTCAACCCGGTCACAAGGCAGCCCGTGCAATGCCACACCGCACTGCTATCTATGTGCGGCAGCTGGCAAGCCGGCCGATCACCGGGCTGGAAGCAAGGGCTGTGGTCCACCCACCAAAGCCCGGGGCAGGGGCAAGCCCTCCGCCTCCGCTACCGCCGTCACGGCCGCAGCCGCCGCCACGGCCGCCGTCGCTGCCGCCTCCACTGCCGTCGCCGCCGTACTCACTGCGGCAGGGCCCTCACAGGAGGCTCAGGGGGGGGCTAATATGGAGTGCCAGTAATGGCCCCATTACGCCTCCTCCAGGCGAACATCAACCACTGCGCCGCCGCTCAGGATCTGTTGCTCCAGAGCATGGCGCAGTGGTCGATTAACATCGCCGTGGTCGCTGAGCCGTACTTTGTCCCGCCCAGTGATTACTGGGTGGAGGACCTGAGCGGCTCAGTGACCCTCATTTCGTCGGCCGCCGCCGGTACCCTGTCCCTCGAAGCCGTCAAGAGGGGACAGGGTTGCGTTGCAGCACGGTTCGGGGGGATCGTCGTGGTAGGGGTATACTTCTCCCCGAACCGAACTCTCGCCGAGTTCCACAACTCCCTTGCGGAGTTGAAAAACGTGGTCGTCGGGTTTCGTTCCCTTCCTGTGCTCGTCCTCGGGGACTTCAACGCCAAGAATGTGGCTTGGGGTTCCCGGTATACGGACACATGGGGCAGGATGGTGGAGGACTGGGCTCTGGAGACAGGCCTGGTCATCCTAAACCGGGGTTCTGTCCCCACGTGTGTGCGGATGCGGGGCGAATCAGTGGTGGACATTTCGTTCGCCAGCCCCGCTCTGTTGCCACATGTTGTTGACTGGCGCGTCATAGAGGGGGTGGAGACCTACTCCGACCACCGGTAGATCCGGTTTGATGTCTCCGCCCAGACCTCGAGCGCGCCGGTCCGACAGGCCCCGAGTGGTCCGCGGTGGGCGCTGAAGAAGCTGGACCGGGAGCTCCTCCTGGAAGCCTCGATCGTGCAGGCCTGGGTATCACCACCGGACAGGCCTGCCGACATCAACGACGAGGCGGAGTGGTTCCGGGAGGCCATGTCCGAAATATGTGACGTGGCAATGCCCCGGGTCCAGCCCGGTCGCGCCTGGCGCCAGGTGTATTGGTGGTCGCCGGAGCTGACGGCTCTGCGCGAGGCGTGCGTTGCTGCGCGGCACCGGTACACCAGGCACCGCAGGCTCCGTATCCGCCCTCCGGATACGGAAGCCATTCAGGTGGAGCTGTACGAGGGGTACAGAGCGGCGAAGACCGCCCTCCGAGCGGAGATCTTGCGGGCCAGGGATCTGGCTCGCGAGGAGTCGTTGGAGACTCTAAACAGGGACCCATGGGGACGCCCTTATAAAATGGTGCGGGATAAACTCCGTCCATGGGCGCCCCCGCTGACGCAGAGTCTCCGGCCCCAGCTCGTGGAGGACGTGGTGAGCGCTCTGTTCCCTTCGCGAGGGGAACATACTCCCCCGCCCATGGCTCCGCTTCCTGCGGTGCCCGTTGCGGACCACATCACCGACGACGACGACGATGCTCCGGAAGTGACCGAGGTAGAGTTGAGAGCGGCGGTACGTAGGCTGAGTGCCAAAAATGCCGCCCCAGGACCCGACGGCTTACCTGGAAGAGCCTGGGTTCTGGCCTTTGGGGCTCTCGGGCCTCGACTAGGGGGGCTCCTAAGCGCATGCTTGGAGAGGGGCCAGTTCCCACTTCGTTGAAAGACGGGGAAACTGGTTGTAGGGACTACAGGCAGCAATGTGCTAACGCTGCAAATGGTAATGTTCCCCCGCCCATATGGTTCAGCCGGCAGTCGTTTGCGCCGCGCCGAAACAGTAACTTGTGTACACTGTATTATCCCTGTTAACGTGAATATCGAATAGACTGGTTTTACGGACTTGTGCATTTTATTTACTCTCCTCACCACAACCACTTAGCAACCTCAACATTGGTGACCCCGACGTGATCTTATTAGCGACGTGGTTGTGTAGGATAAATTCGGACAGTGCGTTAGTGTAAACGAACAGTAAGCAGCAAGTGTATAAGTAGTGCGGAAATAGGCGCGGCGAACGACTCCCCGTGGACTTGGGACCTATCTACGGGAATTTCAAGGGTCCCACGATGCAGACACCGCCTCCAGCAGCAGGCCAAGTGGCCAGCATAAACGTCACAGACCGTATTCCTATGTTTTGGACCGACATGCCGCGGATGTGGTTCGCACAGTTCGAGTCCGCCATGGAACCACAAAAGCAGGGGGACGCAGCGAAATTCCACTTGGTAATAGCGAGGCTGACCAGGGATGCACTACAACAGGTTAGCGATTTGATTTATAAACCCCCCACAGAGAACAAATATGGCACACTGAAGCACAGACTGCTGACGGCCTACGAAGAAAGTGCCGAAAGACAATTTCAAAAATTAGTCGGAGAAATGGACCTGGGCACTCAACGCCCTTCACACCTATTGCGGCGGATGTCAGAGCTGGCGCAAAACACCGAAATATCTCCAGAGGCCTTACAGCGCTTATGGATTGCGCGCCTACCGGGATCATTGAAGGCCGTTCTTTCGGTATGTCAAGACCAAAAATTAGACAAGCTGGCCGAAATGGCAGATAAAATCATGGAGAATTTAAACAATGGAGAGGTAGCCACCATCTCTGCGACAACATCATCTTCAGCAGCAACGGACGTAGCATCGTTGATTAGCGAAATGACCACCGAAATGAAGGAGCTACGAAGAGAAGTAAACGAAATACGTGGACGCAGTAGGGGACGGGGAAACCGGCGCAGATCGCAGTCTAGATCAAGAGGTCCACGCCGCACCCCAGAGAGTCCAGATTGGTTGTGCAGCTACCACTACATGTACGGGAAGCAAGCAAGGAGGTGCACGAAACCGTGCAATTGGAAAGAAGGCTCAACGGCGGGAAACTGAGGTCGGTGCTGTCCTGTTCGGTGGGAGACAGCGGGGCCGCAACACAGAACCATCGTTTATGCGTAACTGACCGGAAGTCGAGAATCAGTTTTTTAGTGGACACAGGTGCGAACGTCTCAGTTTTACCAGTGCATAGTGTTAAAAATTGTGTGCGTTCTGAAAGCGGTTATAAGCTGTACGCTGCAAATAACACGGAGATAAAAACATACGGTATAAAGGTACTAGAACTTAATTTAGGCTTACGCAGAGTTTTTAAATGGCCGTTCATTGTAAGCGATGTCAAACAAGCAATTTTAGGTGCAGATTTTTTAGAGTCATATAAATTAGTGATAGATTTACATAATAAGAGGCTTATAGATAGTTTGACTAATTTAAAGGCAAATGGGTCAGTCATACGGTACGACGAAGCGTCGGTTAAGAGCATACAAGATAATATTAATAATCCCTATCGGGATTTGTTAGAAGAATTCGCGGAAATCACTAAACCAATGTCGTTCAGAGAATCGCCCGCCCACGCAGTAGTACACCACATAGTAACAAACGGCTCCCCGGTACACGCGCGTCCAAGGCCGCTACCGCCGGACCGTTATAATAAAGTAAAGGAGGAATTTCACCTAATGCATGAGTTAGGGATATGCAGACCGTCGCAAGGCGAGTGGTCTAGTCCGTTACACGTCGTGCCTAAAAAGGACGGGCAATTACGCCCGTGTGGAGATTATAGAGCGCTTAACGCGATAACAAAGCCAGACCGTTACCCCATTCCCCGAGTAAGTGACTTCACATATATTTTAGCAGGTAAAACTTGGTTTTCGCGACTCGATTTAAACAGGGCGTATCATAACATAGCAGTTGCAGCGGAGGACATCGAAAAAACGGCCATAGCAACCCCTTTTGGTCTCTGGGAGTTTCCACGCATGACGTTCGGATTGAGGAACGCAGCACAAACATTTCAGAGGTTCATGGACCAACACGTACTAAGAGGTATAGAGCGCATAGAGAACACAGATGGTAAGTCAGCACTTTTTTGTTACATCGATGACGTAATTGTAGCTTCAGACAATGAAAACATACATAAGGAGCATCTCCGTAAGCTATTTAAACGGTTCAGTGAAGCGGGAATAACCATAAATTTAGGAAAAAGCGATTTACGTCAGTTTAGAGTAGAATTCCTAGGTTTCGAAGTTACGCAGAATGGAATCAAGCCGATACCAGACAAAGTTAAGGCAATTACAGACTACCCACGGCCAGATACAGTAGAGCAACTCCGTCGTTTTCTAGGTATGGTAAATTTCTACAGGTCTCATTTACCACATGCTGTGGTGCACCAAGCAGAACTCAATAAGTTTTTACACAATGCAAAAAAGAAAGATAAGACAAAAATACCATGGGATAGCGCGAGTATAACAGCCTTCGAGCAATGTAAAGCCAACCTACAAACAGCAACTACACTGAGTCATCCTAGTGCGGACGCGCCCTTATCCATTATGACGGACGCGTCGGACACATGTGTAGGGGCAGTATTACAACAAAAGGTAAGCGGAACGTGGAAACCAATCGGATACTTTTCGGCAAGTCACTATTTTTACAGATCATAAGCCCCTAATGTACGCGTTCACAAAGGTAGGGAATAATAAGGAAATTCCAAGAAGGGCTAGACAACTATTGTATATTAGCGAATTTACAAGCGACATACAATACGTTAAGGGGCCAGAAAATATTGTTGCTGACGCATTATCGCGTGTAGAGTCCATTGTTTGTCCAACGGCGCTAGATTTCAACGAATTAGCTCAAGCGCAGGCACGCGATCAGGTTACGACCGGACGCGACGTTAGCAGTAAGTTAGCATTTAGGTATGTAGTTATGCCAGACGGCGATAGGCAAATTTATTGCGAAATGTCAACGGGTACCGCCAGACCTTACCTAACAGGTAAGTTTAGGAAACTAGCATTCGAAAGCGTTCACAACATCAGTCACCCAGGAGTACGTACTACACGTAAGATGACAACACAAAGATATTTTTGGCCGGGAATGAACAGAGACATTAACGAATGGACAAAAGCATGTATTCAGTGTCAAAAAGCAAAGGTTAATCGACACACAATTTCCAAACTAACTAGCTTCCCGCCATGTAGCAGATTTGAGCACATACACACAGATATAGTAGGTCCCTTGCCCACGTCACAGTACGGGCACCGCTATTGTATAACTATTATAGATCGTTTTACGCGTTGGCCTGAAGCAATACCAGTTACAGACATTACAGCTGACACGGTCTCCAAAGTTATCTACGAACATTGGATATGCAGGTTTGGGTGCCCAAACAGGATAACTACTGATCAGGGTAGGCAATTTGAGAGCGACCTTTTTAACAGTCTTATGAGATTTTTAGGGGTACAAAGAATTAGGACAACACCTTACCACCCACAGAGCAACGGACTAGTGGAGAGGTGGCATCGATCGTTGAAAAGCGCATTGACCGCACGTTTGACAGGTAGCATGGATTGGGTAGACCAACTGCAGACCGTTATGTTAGGGCTTCGTGCAGCGTGCAGAAGTGATACAGGTTTTAGTGCCGCGGAGATGGTATACGGCGAAACTATTAGGTTGCCAGGAGATTTTTTCCACGCGGAAAATAAGCAGGCCAACGACCCGAACACATATGTAGGGCAGCTTAGGCAAACAATAAACAAGCTACGACCCGCGTCAAGAGCGAGTAGCGATACGCGTAATATATTTGTAAGTAATGATTTAAAGAAATGTACACATGTTTTTGTAAGAAATGAGATCATGAAAAAGTCCCTTTGTCCAACGTATGACGGCCCATACAGAGTAATAAGTAGAAATGATAAAGTTTTTAGAGTACAGTTGTCAAATAGAGAAAGCGATTTATCAATAGACAGACTAAAGCCCGCGTATTTATTACAAGGCGTTGAGCAGAATGTTGACACAGATTGCGCGCAGAAACGTTTAGACAATAATATTGAAATTACTGAGGATAAATCGCTTCCGCCTATAGAACGAACCACGCGCAGTGGCCGCCGTGTAAAGCCACCGGTGCGATTTTTGCTACCATAGCTTATTGTAATTAGATCTATAGCAACGTTTAAATCACTGTGCCAAATTTTGCGAATCATTAGAACAAACGAAACATAATACTAAGTACCGGTCGTATAAATAATAAAATTAAAATTTAACAAAAATGGGAAACTATAACACTAAAAACGAGGAAGTCATAATAGCCCAACAGGGAGCTAATAACGCGAAACATGTCGGAGACTTAGAAACTAAAATAGAGAACTATGGTATAATTATTATAGTGATCGCCATCGTCCTATCCATTCTGACGATTTGTTTGTGCGGAAGACAATGTTGTACCAGTACTAAGAAATGGATAAGAAAAGAGTTGACAACTATATGGCCAGCAGGGCCCGCGACCACAGCGACCCAGCAGTCGGCTATCCCACGAGATTCATACGCGTAAGACCAACAGTACCGGAAACGCAAAATACGGCACAGGGATAACATTGTATGGTAGGCGGATATGTAATAACTATAAGTTTTAGAGTTAAGTGAACAGTGTATTGAAAATAGAAATGTAGAAGTGGTAAAAAGAAAACTTGGTAATGTTAAAAGAATCTATTGTATTTCAAAAAGTGTTAGCGATAACAATTATTAGCAACATAATTAAGATTAACAATGTATAACAATGTATAAATGTAGGTATGGGTCAATTATATTTTGCTGTTCGATCGTAGGTCACACCGCAGGGTTTGTGTTGTTGGTAACAGGCCACAATGATGCCAAGACAGGACAGCAGGATATAAGAGACCAACAGTTATTTTTTTTAAAGGGGGGAGGTATGTAGGGACTACAGGCAGCAATGTGCTAACGCTGCAAATGGTAATGTTCCCCCGCCCATATGGTTCAGCCGGCAGTCGTTTGCGCCGCGCCGAAACAGTAACTTGTGTACACTGTATTATCCCTGTTAACGTGAATATCGAATAGACTGGTTTTACGGACTTGTGCATTTTATTTACTCTCCTCACCACAACCACTTAGCAACCTCAACACTGGTCCTCATTAAGAAGCCGGGGCGCCCTGCGGACTCTCCGTCCGCTTACCGACCCATCGTGCTGCTCGACGAAGTGGGCAAGCTCTTTGAAAGAGTTATTGCAGACCGGCTCGTCGGGTGGCTGGTGCAGGAGGGGCCGGATTTGGCGGAGAGCCAGTTTGGTTTCCGCAGGGGGCGCTCTACGGTGGACGCCATCATGCGCGTGCGAGCCCTCACGACGGGGGATGCTGTGGCCCGGGGTGGGGTCGTCTTGGCGGTGTCTCTAGACATCGCCAACGCCTTCAATACCCTGCCCTGGAGTTGCATCAGGGAGGCACTCCGGTATCACCGGATGCCGACCTACCTCTGTCGAGTGGTTGAGGCCTATTTGACGGATAGGGCCGTCATCTACCCCGGTCATCAGGGAGAGTGGAACCGGCGAGAGATGTCGTGCGGTGTCCCACAGGGATCTGTCCTGGGGCCGCATTTGTGGGATATCGGGTACGACTGGGTGCTGCGCGCCGACCTCCCTAGCGGCGTCAGCGTGGTATGTTACGCTGACGACACGCTGGTCCTGGCGCAGGGGAGGTCGCACCAGGCGGCGGCTGAATTAGCGACACGCGGGGTTGCGATAGTCGTTGCGAGGATCCGGCAGTTGGGACTCGAGGTGGCCCTGCACAAGTCCGAGGCCATGTGTTTTCATGGTCCTCGGAATGCGCCACCGTCGGGTTCCCGAATAACGGTAGGAGGGGTTCGCATTGGAGTCGAGTCGACGATGAAGTACCTGGGACGGACTCGTCCTCGACAGCCGGTGGAACTTCGTGGAGCATTTCCGACGTTTGGCTCCCAGACTGGAGCGGGCTGGGGCTGCCTTGAAGCGGCTCCTGCCCAATCTAGGTGGTCCAAACGCCTCCTGCCGGAGGCTTTACGCGGGGGTCGTGCGGTCCATGGCCCTTTACGGGGCACCGGTGTGGGCGCGTTCCCTGAGGCTGCGGCCAGTCCGCCGGTTGAACGCGTCCCAGAGGGTCATGGCCATTCGGCTAGTCCGGGGTTACCGCACGGTCTCCGGTGAGGCGGCGAGCCTCCTTGCCGGATTGCCGCCGTGGGATCTGGAGGCGAAAGTCCTCGCGCACGTGTGGGAGTGGCGCGAGGAGGCGAAACGCCGGGGCGTAACTCCGCTGCCGCGAGAAATCACGGTACAGCGGACAGAGCTCCGGCGGGATCTCATGGCGACATGGAGAGTGCGACTGTCGCAGCCCAGCGCTGGGCACGCCACAATTGCGGCGATAAGTCCCCTCTTTGAGGAGTGGTTAGAGAGGCGCCACGGCGTCCTCACCTTCCGCCTGACGCAGGTCCTCACCGGACACGGTTGTTTCGGGAGGTTCCTGTTTCGCATAAGGCGGGAGGAAACGCCCGGGTGTCACCATTGTGTGGATCGCCCAGAGGACACGGTGGAGCATACAGTGGAGGTCTGCCCGGCTTGGGCAGAGCACCGCCGTGTTCTCACGGAGGCGATCGGTGGCGGCGATCTCTCGCGTCCGAGCCTGGTCCAGGCCATGGTGCGGAGCGAGAGTGCATGGGAGGCCGTCTCCTCCTTCTGCGAAGCGGTAATGCTCGCGAAGGAGGAGGCGGAACGCGTGAGGGAGAGGCAGCCTCACGCCCTCAGTCGCCGCAGGAGACGCCCTGGGCGGCGGGAATCGATAGCCGATTCCCAGCCACCGTAGGCGCGGGCTTGCGGACGGTGAGTAGTGGGTAGCTCGCCGTCCGGTGAGGACCAGGCCCGGGTCGACGGCGCGTTGTGTTCCACGCGCGCCTCAAAGAGATGTCAGCAAAAGATGGGGTCCAATAGGGCCGATGCCGCTGGGGTCGCGGGTTGTTTGAAAAAGATACCGTGGCCCTGGCATAGGCAACTGAAGGAACACGGGTGGGTTTTAGTCAGTAAAAGTCTGACACGCCCTTCCGCTCCACCCAGAGCAGGAGAAGTTATTTGATGATTTCCCATCCACAAAAAAAAAAAAAGGTATGTATATAAACGTTTGAATGGATATTATCCGTTTATGTACCCTTCGAACTTTCTGTTAGGCTGTTTAGGGTACAATTCTCTCGAGGTCACAAGAAAAAATGACCAAATTATTAATATGTGTAAGATCCTTCACGGAAAAACAGATGCACCTGAACTGCACGACGAACTGTCCCATATTTTTGCTCCAATAAATTATAGCCGTAACAGGAGGCACAGATTGTTCACTGTGCCTCGGAGTCGAACTGTCGCTAGAGCCCAGTCTCCTGTCCCTCGCACACTCACTGCGCTCAACGCTCGCTTGGATGCTCAGCCTGAATGTGATGTGTTCGCGGATGAATGGAAGAAGATCTGGTCAGTATGTCTGGAGTATTGTGAGAAGAGCGTATGTATGACTGTCAAGTAGTTGTATTTTTATTATTGTACTTAAATAATGTTTTAATATCTTAACTGATGTAATTGGCCTTGGCCGTTTTATGTTAAATAAATAAATAAAAAAATCACATATTACTAAGTTTTTAAACCAAAACCTGGTGCTTCAAAAGCGGATACCTACATCAACCTCCGAGCCATCACGGTAGGAAAATCTTAGTGCAATGCTTTTAGAAGAAAATCTATTGCATCTGTTATTTTACTTTTAAAATTATACGTAGTAACCACAGGAGTAACATTTTTCCACCGATATGCAAACTTGTACCAATTGGTGCCAATTCTCTTGTTCAATAACTAAACTAACATTACAGAATCGTTAGCTTTTACTAACAGACAGCGCGAGAAAAGGACGGCTATAGCTATGAACTAAGAGATGTTAAACTAGTTTACGCTTTGCGCTTCACCGTGTATTTATTCGGCACCATCGTCTTCCATGTCTCTCTATGTAGGTAGCCTTTTCTCAGAATGTATGATATGGAAATATATTTCTGCCATCATATTGAATGAAACACATAAACTCCATAACAATAAGGTGCGGGGACAATTTCATCTTGGACCTAACCCAAATGCCAAACCGTTGTTATGTAAATACTAAAACAGAACTGCTAGGCTCATTCAGACAATAAACCATTTGACATTTCTGATGTATACTCGCCTTTTTTCTGGTTTATCAACTACTTACTGGCTATGTCTAAAAAACATAACACATTGTACGGTGCAACCGCACATTCTGCAATTAGCAGTTCACGCCACACATTCATTTCAACTCATAATAATTAGTTCAGTTCGCGTTGGGCTATCAAGTCAGCCAGGCGTTCTCGTTACAGCCAACAAGGGCTTGTGTTACTCACTTCATTGCCACGCCATCAGTCCATAAAGCTCATTTTACCTTTAAGTACCTTTGGGACAATACAGTAGTTTAGTTTTAGTACTTACCTTCTTTTATTCCATTATCTAAATCCATCATCAGTATGGTCTAGCAAGGGATCACACAATATGTACTTGTCAAAACAAAATGAGGGCCACTAGGATTAAGTGTACCATGAAAATTATGAAATGAATTAATTGTTTAGTTTTAGTAAATATTAAACAATATTATTGTTTGCCGTTTAGGCTACTAACTGTTTAAGTTGCAATAGTTAGAAATAGAAAGTAGTTTATTGTTCATACAGTAAGCAGGTAACAAGTTGAGACGATATGAGTAACCTAAAGCTAGGTTACAAAACATTATTAACCAGTGAGCCCCAAATTAGTGTGATTCCTTGGGGCTCGGGGTACGGATTCCAGAGTGGAGACTAGAGAGGTGATTTCAGGTGTTGTATGGTACGTCTGGTATGTTTGTGTATGTGTGATGTGTACGTGGTGTGTGGTGTGTGTGAGTTTGTATGTGTGCGTATTTGTTCCCATTGCACGTCGTTTGATTGTGTCAGGTCAGGGTATTTATATTAATTCCGAGTCATATAACCAGAGTTTTGCAACATTTTCTTTATTATTTTTTTACAACTGAATGAGGTAATATTTTTAATTTCACCTATTTTGCAGACTTTATTATACGTATTAATACGAGAGTAAGCTGCGGAGCGTCTGGCTAGCAACGAAGTTTTGGGATTCTATAGTTTCTTTTACTTATGATTGAGTCGGGTCTGCTTTTAATAGGTTTATGAGTTTTGGTGCAGGCAGAAAGAATGTAAAACTGGCGGACTCTAAGAACTCTAGTTTAACGATAGAGTAAGTCAGTAGAGAACCGATAGGGCTTCTTAAAAGTAACTTTAAGAAGCGCTCTCTGTATTCGTTCTACTTCAATCATTCATTTAGTCTTTCCAGCACTACGCCACACGCTGATGCAATACTGAATTATGGATTGACATAGCGCTAGGTAACCTTGTTGTAGTGTGTCTGTGGGTAGACCGTCTCGTAGTCTACGCATGGTGTGAATGAGTTTTCTTATTCTGCCAGAAAGGTTGGATATTTATGTTACTTAAATGTTAGGTGTTCGTCGATAAGAATACCGTGGTATTTAATGGAAGTAGTACGTTCAAGGGGAGGACAGTCACAAGTGGAAGTAGCTAGAAGAGCAGTGATGCAGTTTGAGTTTTAGGTGTTCCGGAGGTTTTGAAGCGGCGGTCTTGGAAACACAATATATTTTGTTTTACTGCCATTTAATGTGAGGAGTTTTCTGTCCAGGTTAATCGTGATTAGTGACAATCCCTCTTCTGCTACACAGTGTACATGTTCCCACGTTGTCCCGTGAAATATGATTACTGCATTATCTGCATAAGTTATAATGACAGCATTATTTATAGAGAGGTTTAGTATGTCGTTAATATAGACAATGAAAAGCGTGGGGCCAAGTACACTGCCCTGTGGAACTCAAAAGTTAATGGGGAGTTGATCACTCTTGAAAGAGCATACTTTTGTGTACTGTTACCGGTTTATCCTGTGTTGTAGCTTTTAAACCATTAGAGGCAAATTCCTCTTATTTCTATCCATTCTAATTTCTTGAGGAGTAGGCCAGTTGAAACTGTGTCAAATGCCTTTGCAAGATCAAGGAAGATGGTAGGGCATTTTTCATTTTTCTTAATATGAGAAGAGACACAATTAGCAAGGGGAGTGGCAGCGTCCTCAGTCGACCTTAAGAAACCAAATTGATTGTCAGAGATGAGATGATTTTTCTCAATGAAAAAAATAAGACGGCAGTTAACTACCCTCTGTAATATTTTATAGACAGATCTGTAGTTATCTGGTGCATGTTTGGGACCACAATTGTAGATAGGGGAAACAGCAGCTATTTTCCAAAATTCTGGGAAGGTACCGGTCTCAAGGCTCAGGTTAAAAATGTGCATCATTGGTGCTAATAAGGACTTTAAAGCTCTTTTGATAAGGATAAATGAAATTTTGTCAGAGCCTGGAGCACTTTCGACATTAAGGTCAGATATAATTTTAATAATTTCGTACGCATCTGTCGGTTTAAGGAGGAGAGAATGAGGGTTTGAGACGTCGGATGTGTAAAGATTCATGAGATCGATTACGTTTTTTCCAGTATCTTGCCTGCCAGATGGGTTCCTACTGAGGTAAAGTGTGAGTTACAGGCGTTGAGTGTCCTTTTTCTCTATTGGGGCTCAGTAATCGGGAGCTTTCGTTGTTTCTAGGAGATATGTGACCTATTGATTTTAATATTTTCCAGAGATTTTTTGGGTTGTCTTTGTTATCAACTATCTGTTGGTTTGTAGTCAGACCTGATTTTTGAGAGAAGTTTGGAAAAACGTTTCTATATCGAGTGTATATTTTATTTCGGACAGGGACATCAGGGTCAGATTTACGGTCAATCAATCTGCCTAGCCTTTTCCCAACCATGTTGGGGTCAGCTTCCAGTCTAACTAGATGCAGCTGAATACCAGTATTTCACATGGAGCGACTGCCTATCTGACCTCCACAACCCAGTTACTGGGTAACACGATACCCCTTGGTAAGACTGGCTGTCAGACTTTCGGGCTTCTGACGTCTAACGACTGTCAAAGATCCTCGAATGACAGCCGGGACCAACGGATTAACGTGCTTTCCGAGGCACGGAGGAGTCTCGGTATGAAAAGATGGTCACCCATCCACAGACCAACCCCGGCAAGCGTAGCTTAACCTGATGGATCGACCCGTGCGGCTGTTATTACTTAGCCACGAGCTCCTCGGTTGGATTTACGGTCATTATGAAGTTTGTCACGATGAATCTTACTAATCTTACTAATCCTGGGGTGAATCATGGTTTGATGCATGCTAATTTGCTACCAATTTTTACTTGGCGCGTGTGTCTGTTTGCAGCAGACGAAAAAATTTTCGTGGATTCTGTGGTTGCAGTATTAACACTTGTGTCATTTATGACGATAGACCAGTCAACGCTGTTTAGGTCAGCAATAACTGCTTCTTTGTTATTTTTGCACTTTTATTTTCACAAACACATTTTGTTTTCTTACGGTTGTATAATATATGGTATATTACCACCTCTATTATAAATATTTCACTATTTACTTATCTCGCTTAGACAAAAGTTTATAACAGGAATAAGTTTTGAATGAATATTGTTGTTGTTTATTTTTTGTTAGTGAGTCACAATAGCAGTTGATTCGTTAGCTTGTGACAGCTGCGCCAACACTTTATAAACAATGATTATAAAATTTATTAGACGTATATTTGCACTTTATTAGATTTATTTATAAAAATGTTACCATGTCAAAAGTTCACTATTTCACATTATTTCACTAAGATAACAATTATCCCTATAGCTGGGATCATAATTTATAAATATAATCTGAATTCAAAATGAACACTTAAAACTATTTTTATTTAAGAAAATATACGGAGCTCGTTTACAGAGTTGGTTCACTAGACAGCAGCCTGGTATATAATCTCCCTGTTAATCTGAAAAAATAGTCAGACGTCCCATAGTACATTTAGGTCGAGTTTTCATGAGACAGTTGATATTTCTTGCGTTTACGATGTTGGTCTCATGGAGAAAGTAGTTCAGTTTGATGATCTGGAGTTCTGATACATCCTGTATACTCACATTTCGCCAGTTATTTTATAAGTCCCATGTAATTGGGGACGATCCCATTGCCATCAACCGGGCACAAGTACAGACTTGGGGCTGCTACTGAGAAAAAATACTAAGATTACAGATAAAAAAACCCAATATCACTTTGCCGACCCGGGAATCGAACTAAGGCCCGGTTTCCACCAAAACAGAGAGGAGAGGAGACGAGAGGAGATGTGCTGCAAAGCTGGCAGGTTATTTCCACCAAAGCAGAGAGGAGAAGTGTAGCGGAGAGGAGATGTGAGCTGTGTCAATCGAATGACGCTTTCGGGTGTGCGAGGCGCGGGGAGAAAGCAGCGGGGTGCGGGTTGCGCGAGCGCGTGCGCCGCCCGGCCGCCCGACTAGACACTTCTCCGCTCTGCCGCGCCGCATGCTCGCTCGCCGCACAAAATTCTATAGAAAAATGAGACATCTCTCCTCTCCGCTTGATCTATTTCCACCGAAGCTGAGCGGAGAAGAGATGTGGAAATAACGAAATCGGATTGGTTTATTCAAACACATCTCCTCTCGTCTCCTCTCCTCTCTGCTTTGGTGGAAACCGGGCCTCAGGATCTCATGCTCAGCAATAGCACTTGCAACCACTAGATCAACGAGACAGTCTAAACAATATTCGACACGAAACCCAAGAAAGGTATCCCTACAAGGATGACCGAGCAGACATCTACAAGGAAGACAACCCTACAAGGAAGGCCATCAGGTTCAAAAGCATGAAAACACAAAGAACCGTTGTAAAACCAGTGATTATGAAGACTTATTTTGGGAATGTAAAATTCTGTCGGTTCATGAGAGGGTAGTGTTGTCAGTAGCCTTGGGGCCAACCAGCACCTCTTGAAGCAGCATTATTTTAATATTACTTCAGTGTGAGTACGACATGACGTCTAGCTCCATCACTTTCCCACACTCAAATAAGATTAAAATGATACTGCTTAAGAGGTGGTGGTCTAGCTCCAGTATTGTAGTGATGAATTTAAAAACAATATTATTCGCACAAGATCTCAAAGGAGCAGTAATATGAGAAGATTTGTGGTGCCCACTTGCAATAACTATTATAATCGAAGGTGTAGATTTTTTTTTTTGATTCCAACTATTTTTAATAACCTTCAGTCGATATAAACAACTGAACCACAATAACCTCTTTTAAAAATAAAATATATAACTACCTCCTTGACATCTTTCGTGAAGGACTCACTGTAAAGAATATTTAGTATTTATTTTAATAGTATAGCGTATAGGTGAAAAAGTGTAAATTACGTAAGTAATAATGTTAAAAAAAAAGGAACTACGTCTGCCAACAAACTGCTATGCAGTTTGGCAGAGGTAACGTGTTGTTAAAAACTTTTTCTGTGAATAAATACTTTTTAATTATTATTTTTTTCATAGATAATATACGCAGGATAGCCTTTACCAAAACTATATCGTGTTAGTGTTTCAGCAGCTTCAATATCATCAGGATTGTGCCGGAATATAGCAGTCCGTCGTGGACATGGTACGAGAGCAGCTCCCCTGACACCATCTCTCATCAGAAGACTGTTGCCATACAACCATCGATGGAAAGATCTACTAGAGTGACTATCACCAGCCAGTGTCACTCTTATCCGACCTTTTCAGTGATTCCAGTAACTTCCTAACAAAACTAGATGTCGCCACTTGCTGCGCTGTCATATGTAATGTTAGAAAGCATAAATAATTAAACAACCAATTACCTGAGTATCTATACGATACATAGTGGTGCACTTAGCACTTATGGACAACCGGCCATTACTAATGCATTATTATGATTGTTGCTAATGAATTATAGTTTCACCGATAACTCTGTAGCGCGCCTTAGAAATTTGCTGCGAGGCGGGAGGACGCAGTGAGCGTTGACGAATGAGCGGCCTGCACTACTCCCCGTCTCGCCGCGCATATACCTGAGGCGCGGTACAGCGATATCAGAGATGATGGTAGGTTATATGAGTTCATATAATATATTTATTTTCTGTAAAGGTCTATTAATTTTATTTTTATTTATCATTGACATAATCTATTCTTTTCAATGTCGTTTTTTTATGAGTGGTATTGCAATATGTGATTAGCTAGAGACCTCGAAAATTGATCATAGCTTTCTTGTCTGGGCAACCGGCAGCAAGTTCGTCATGCTCCCTTAGATGTCTACTGCCTGCGGTAGCGTTGAGGATCGGGTTGTCTCCTTCCTTCAAATATGGCGAGGGGGGTAATGGTTGATCTTTGAGTTATGCTCGTGAACGGGTGCTGCTTGTGGTGACTGGTCGTCTTGCTGACCTTGGTTTTGTTTTGTTATTAGTAATTTAACACGTTGTTTATTTTACTTTGATGGTCCTAGTTTATCATTTGTGACTTCGAGTAACGACAAAATGTACGGCTATATGTAAGTGGGCACGCCCTTTATTACTGGAGGCTTTTATTTATATAGTATAGTTTTCGTGTTTTGTTTTCTTTTTCCTTTCTTCTTTTTTTTGGTTTATTGGCGTGTGCTAGCTGACTTATAGAAAATAATTTAATTTAATTTAATGTTTTAGTTGCGTAATTTATATTACTTAGATATATTATTAAGGAAATATTTAATGGAGAAACAGAAATCCACATGAATGCTGGTACTAGTAACAATAGCAGCCCTTTTTGTACTTACCACAAGGGTCACGGCCTATAGACAAGAGGGAGGGCTTTCCGAAAGTGAGTGTCCTTTGACTGATTCCTCCAAGTTGTTCGGTCTGGGACAGAGTCACATGAGGATTGGTGGTCCTCAGTCATCTGGGGCGTGTCACTGTTTGCTGTCTTTCTGGAGCTGCATTATCTGGGTGGGGACAAGAGGTACCACTCTAATTATAGGTTATGTATTTGTATATTTATTATTTATAAAAGTTACAGACATATATATAATCTATAGTTTTAAGTACACTGTAATCAGCTAGAATCACATGTTTTTCTGCTGACAATTTTACTTACCGGAGTTAATGGGTCACGCAGGAGGACGTCATTTCGTCATTCGAGATAATTTGGTAGTTGCTGAAAATCAGCGTCGATGACGACAGGTTCGTCCGACGTCACGGCATTTTGCTGAGCAACGACCGGTTCTTGCACATATGCGACGCACAGATTAAATTGTTCTTTATATGTCATAAAAGTAGTAATTTGTCAACTCTTCAGTTCTGCTCTTTCTTGTTTTGATTGTTTGGTTTGTTGTCATTTGCCAGTGGAGCAGCCAGAGACTACATCACAGAACACTAGAGCGCACCACAGAGGAAATGTAGTTTGTTTATATGTCTGTGGTTTGTCTTTGGTCACTGGTTGGCCCCTTAGAATAATAATCTAAGGGCTGGCCCTGACATAAAACAATAGACAATTATTTATATACTGTTAGAATAAGAGTCTTTTTGTCTTATTTATTATTCTAAAGTTTTTTTTTTTTTTTTAATGCTACGCAGGTGTGTAATTATGTAATGTGCGTTTTGTTTGTGCTGAATAAACATTTTTTCTTTCTTCTTTCTTTAAAATTTTGTGCAGTGTTGTATAGATTTTTTTTTTTTGTAACTGAACAAACAGCTGTGCTGCTGCGGAGTTTGTTGCGCCACTTCTTCTCCTCAGCTAAAGCACTAGGAAGTGGTGAAGGGCGGGCGTTTTGGGGGGACTGTCTTATGTAATTTTGACGTTCGAAAAGTGCTGATTCTCAGCCTAGTTTGAATAAATGACTTTTGATTTTGATGTCAGGACAGCCGCTGTCGTACAAGGTCCACGACGAACTGCTATATTCTGGCACAATCCTGATGATACTGACGCTGCTGAGCAACCGCTTCTGGTAAAAGCTATCCTGCGCCTTTAGGTATATATAAATAAGACCTCAAAACTCATCACTTTAAAACCATCTCAAATCCATAACAAAATCCACAGCTAATTAGTTTAAACCCGTACCAACAACCACATAGCCTTAGGATGCCAGCAGAAAGAGCATCAGTTCTGTATGAGAACGCCTTGGGGGCTTGAATTGTGCCGATCCAGAATGCAAATTACCAACGCCACCTGTACTAATGGATGCAGCCTAGGCTCTTTCACTTTTGGGCCATAGAAACGGCTGGCGTATTAGCGAGTGAGCAGAGGGGTATTTTGTGTTCGTACCTTTAGACGCCCCCGGAGCATGCGTAGTTCATACAAACGAAATACCCAAATAATTTGTAAATCAAACATATTCTAAAGGTAGTGTGTATTTATTCCGATTATGTTACAGAATATCTGGGTTCTCAAATATATATTAAATAAGAACATTGAAAAAATAAATTGAAATATGAGAAAAAAAGTTTTCTATAGAAATTTTAAATTCCTCATATCTCGTCTTCAAATCAGTGTCTGTTCAAAATATATGTTTGGGTACCTAGATATTATGTAATTAAATCTGAATAAATATGTTTGATTTACAAATTATTTTGGTATTTCGTTTGTATGAACTATGCATGCTTCGTGGCCACTTAAGAGGGTCCATTCTCAAAGTTGGCAACGTCAAATATTTAGCTATTTTGTATAATTTATCAATATAAATTAAATTACGAAATATTGCTTCGCAGTGCACTAAAGTATTGATTATGGTTTATTTTAATAACACTGAATTGTGTAAAAAAGCATTAGAAAAGCTTACGAATGCTTTTTCTCAAACATGCTTGGAAATTCGAGCATTAGTTTGACAACCTTCTTCGATATAAATCGAAAATGCTGTACTGGTCAAATACATACGAATAGGCGACGGGATATGTTAGTATGAAAATCCATGGCGTGTTTAGGGGCCGAAGAAATTATTATGAAATCCTTAACTAACTACCGTCACCGTCACCGCTTACTATCTGTCGTGTAAATTTAAAAATGGAACGCACTTTTTACTTCGACACATGGCAACCAAGGAGGTAATTTATTAAAGATTTTATCTTATCAAATAAAGCTGTTTAAAGTAAAAAAGAAACACAATGAACATATTGGTGCGTGAAAAATGATTCTCGAATTCATAATTAATTTACTTAGTTTGAATTTCCGCGCATCATTTCAGAAAAGTACTATACAAGTCTTGGCTGCAACCAGGCATTGATGGACCCACATCCGTCCATCAATGCTTCTTTTGCAAGCAATTTTTACACCTAGAGCTAAATATTCAGTGTAACGATATTAATTTATTTCCGTTACAGATGAGCCACAAAGGGTAAAAGTTTAATAAGCCGTGGTTAAAATATTAGCCATTCATCAACGCGTTCGACAAGTACACCCTAATTGCGTAACGTGCACTATCAATCGGATTCGGTTTCATTTTGACAGTTCAACAACATTCATCGCGTTATTTACATTCGTGCAGACAAATTTTTGAACATATGAAGCAATGGATTAGCATTTTGCTTTAAAATGATTCAGATTCCGATTGGTAGTGTGTTATGCAATTAGGCTGCCGTTTTATCGCACCTAAAACTTTTGACTGACATATTAATGTGTACTGCACATGAAATACCTAGGTCAGTTTTCAATCGAGATTATTACTTCAGTACCTATATTTGTAGAATACTAAGTTAATAGTTTAATAAAAAACCTGGTGTTCTCGTTGAGAAATCCAAGTCATTTTGACTCGCGACTAAAATCTTCGTTCGATTTCGTACTATTTATTTATTTATTAAACCTTAATGCACAAGAAAAAAAAACAAAAGGCGGACTTAATGCCTGAGGCATTTTAATGTTGCGTTTTTTATTTAGTCGGTTAACCTCACAACCTCCTAAACCTCTTAAACCTTTATCTTACTTTCTGTCCCTAAAATCAAACCCACAATTGATTTGTTTCTCGTGGCCCCACCGTCACCTGGTACGTATCTTTGAACACGCTCAAGACCTTTATTACTGCCCAAATAGACTTAAGTTAGCATTATATTAAGCTGCGCAGTAATTAAATTTTAGTTTATAACACAATCTCTTTCATTCAAGTTTTGGTGAAATAGTTTAGTAGGTACGTATTTTCAGAATTAAAGCGTTATATTTTGGTATTTTGTAGACTAGGTTGCTTGCATTAATCCTTATGTTTATCCTAGGGTACTTTACGTATTAAGATATGAAGTAATATATGTATTATTCGAGGACATTTCTTATCTGTGCAGTGGCGTAACTGCTAGGTGCAAAGTGGTGTGGGGCACTAGGGCCCCGCGGTGTTTGGGGGAGCCAGTTTCCGGGCCGAGAGGTCTGGCAAACCACCATGGCAATCGGCAAAGGGCCTCAGAGGCTACAATACATTAGGCTACTTTAAGCAGAAAGAGCACCGTCAAAAGTCATGCTAAAATTTTCGAGCACGCTCCGCTCACTCTTGAAGCCTCTAATAATACATTAGGCTACTTTAAGCAGAAAGAGCACCGTCAAAAGTCATGCTAAAATTTTCGAGCACGCTCCGCTCACTCTTGAAGCCTCTTTCTACTCATTTTGAATATTTTCTGCATAACTCAAACAAGTAGCTGCTATTTCTCTGAGAATGGTAAAAATAAAATCTAACCTATCCGTGGCAGGGTGCAAAAATTTTCGAGCTCGCTTCGCTCGTTCCAGCATCCACCGTTATCTTAGTAAATTGACTGCCAAACCCATGATAGCTCATGGCGACCACGCTAGCGACCAAGAACGGGGCTATATACGGTAGCTGTGGCACTATGTTCTGCTGTACAATCAAAAACATTGTCCGAAGAAAGCCTAACCTATGGTAAGGTAATAAGGTTTGAGTTCCCACATAGTAACACACACACAGTAACAGAGTTTGAAAAAAAAAATACGCCGCCGGGGAGATGGGTGACTGGGGCCCAATTTCGTCTTTGCACCAGGGCCTCTGTTCTGTAGTTAGTGTTCGCGCACTGGCCGCCGCGGGCAGACGTGTTACGAGTATTGTTTACGACGTCCATTTCGAAGCACTCTGTACTCGGAACTGACAATTTTGGCCGCAGTTCTGGCTGCATTCTTGATCGCGACACTTGCGGCCTGGTCGCAATACTGGCCGTCACGCGTCAGTGCGCGCTTAGCCTTACGCCACTGTATCTGTGAGACAATTAGGCTTGGCGGTTATCGCGTAGGTATAGTATGTTTATCTCACGATGCAACACGCGCAAACCCATGGAAAGTTTACCAAGTGTTCAAACACGCTGTGAATGTGTGCGTGAAGATGAGTAGCGTCAGTACATAACACACACACACTACAAGGAATTTTACTGTCCGGCCGGCAGTCCGATTTTTCACGGTCCGATATGGCCCGCCATAAATGTTTCGCGGACGGTACTGAGAGCTCTTGCGCTTACACACACATTCACAGCGTGTTTAAACACTTGGTAAACACAAGTAAAGCGCGCGTCGCTTCGTGTGTTAAAAATACTATGACAACAATCAAACGGCAATGGCGACATTGAATTGACACACGTATGTGGTTCCGCGTTTTCGTTTTATGAAAATATTTTAATTTTATTAAAAGTAATAACGTTTAATGAAATTAAAATATCAATAATATTATAATATTGATTTATTTACAATTTCTAAAATAGGATTTTGGAGCCAACTGTAGCGCACAGATAAAATTAAAACGAACGAGAGAAAAAAAGGACACGCCACTCTAGTTTTTTTTTACTGGGGGTATATTAAAATCGGGATTACGCTGTGCAAAAAATTCATTCAGTAAACTACTTACCAGCTGGATCAGAACAATAGATAAATTAAGAACAAAAAGGTGTTGGACTGTTGGTCAACGGTCTTTTACCGGTTGGCATAGACCAATAGCTTCATGAATGAGTCGTTTGCATAGTGTCCTAATTTTGGTTATTATTTTATTTTTCAATTTACGAATTATTTTATCTTATTATAATTATTATGATTACTGGCCACTAGCTACCCGTGTGTTGAATTAATGTCACCATTGTGATGGCACGTTGTATACAACCGCGGACATTTTACGGTGAACTACTTTCGACCTTATTACTAAGGTAATAAGGTTGAAACGGTACATGGCAAATGTCCGCGATGGTATATACAATTAATACGATGACAGGTATGCGTGATTGAGTAAGAATCATCTTCAGAAACTTTTACGTTTATTATACCTACCTAATTATTATAAGTTAAGAAAAAGTCGTTATGTTTATAGTGTAGGAAATTAAGTACCAAAAAGAGCCATTTGAACAAAATGTATTAAAAAAAAAAATCCGTAAAAGTTCTTAAATGTCAAGTATATTACAATCATTTAGGTCGAAATAATAGTCTGATTTGTAAATTAAATTAATACAATAAATACTTTCGCGAGCGCTTGATGTAGGTCTATGACGTCATAACAATAAAACTTCCTTAGCCTTCCGCGAACCGATTAATGTTAAAATTTTCCTTAACGAGGTGTTATCTCCTAACAGGAAAAAAAATAAGTCATTTAAATAGAATGGAAATTCACTAAACTAATCTTCACAAAAGTAATACCTACCATAGCTTGTTAATTTAACATTCTAATCAGTTGTATTTAATTACCATTAAGGCGGAAGCTCCAGATAGCCCGCGAAATTCCAATTGTATTACTTTTTTTGGAATTTGCAATTCAATATCAGGTTGTATGTTGATCTGAATATAATTCGCGATCGTAACAAATATGTGTTTATAGAATTATGATAATTAAAATCATCAATACAACTGCCTAAGTTTAAATAATCCTAATGAATGACATTTCGTGAAATCTTGTCATTAACTCCTTAAGTTAGTAAACTTTAGGATTTTACTAACTTAAGGAGTTGTACAGGGTGGGCCAAAAAATTGTTGTAAATAGCAACACTGAATATCTCGAAAACCGTTAGACAGAAGGACGCGCGGTGGGCGGGAAAATATGCGTCGCTTCTTGCAATTTTAATCACGATGGAGCGCTTCATGGAACAACAGCGTGCTTTTTGTTTTAAACAATTTTACAAAAACAACGATTCCTACTTTACTATACGACGCCTGTTTAGAATTGAATACGGATTACGCCTTCGTGAATGTCCAAGTGTTAATTTAATGTAAGCTTGGGTCGACAAGTTTGAACAAACTGGTTCTACAACGAGTATTAAACAAACTGGGCGGCCACGTTCAAGAAGAAGCGATGAGAGCATATGGCTAGTTGAAATTTTTGTAAGGAACGATTCAGAATCATCGCGTTCGGAGGCTCTGGCAATACCAAGAACTAGACTAAGGCGAATTTTGCATCTGGGCCTTAAACTTCACCCATACAGGCTTCAAATTGTGCAGAAGATGAAACCAAACGATTAGTTTCAACGTAAGTTATTGGCTGACACTACGCTGGATCGTTTCTGAATGTTTCCGAACAAATTGATTTCTCGCAGAGGTGACATCCCATGGCCTCCGAGGAGCCAGGATCTTACACCTTGCGATTTTTTTCTTTTGAGGGTAGATAGGCCCAGGTGGAATAAAAAGCGGACTGTATTACTAGGTTATAATATTAGGTATTTTACAGGTCAAAATTTAATTATTGAAATCGATGCGATCGTGGTCGCGGTGTTAAAAGCGCGCGAGCCGTCGTCGAGCCGCTGCTGCTACCACGCCGCCCGCTTCCCTCTGCTTGATGACGCATGTGTGTCTTGGAGGTGTTAACGTGTGCGTTAACAGAGGGTACCTGAAATTGCGAGTTTACCACAATAAAACCGACGACAATACCCCAATTAAAACAAAACATCCACGTGGTGATAGCCACGATTGCCCGCAGCATGTTTCAGCGAGTTTTTCAAAGTTTGCTTATTTGATTGCAGGAGTGTCATGAGACGGGGCACATCTCGACGATGTCATAAAAAATGCATTAAATGTTTGTTACGTTGAATAAATGATGAACAAAATAAAGTTTGTAGTTTTATTTCTAATCATGTTTCAAAAGTACAAAAACTTTTAGCCCTAGTAGTTCTAGTGATTTTAATTTTGTAAATACATGTATGTGATTGTCGCAAGTCATACTTTAATCAACATAAAGCCTATAAAAAATACTGACTTGCAAATTGCAAAAACGTAAGAAAATTTGAATTTCGCGGGCTACCCTAGCGCCCCCGTAACTAGGTACTATAAAACAACCATACATAAAATTAATGCTAAACCGATATCCAGAGATACCAAACATTGGCTACCTACTGGTAGCCAATGTCTGGATATACCGTTCCAACTTTAAGAATTCCTTATCAAAAACAGAGGCAAATATCATTCCTATAACCGACGAACAGGTATTGGAATTCAGGGAGCGAAAGGAAACCGTAAAATTTGCCGTGAATAGAGCACTGTATTTTCATGACGTGACAAATATGAAACAAATAAAAATAAAACGGGAATAGGAATATCGTCGGAAGCAAACGTGGTCGGTAATAATATATTCATGGGAAGTCCCAGAATGTTGTTTAGGCTCTATAGAATCGAATTGGGGACTGAAATTGGGCTCTTTAGTCAACTGAGGCCACTTGAACTTATCCCGACACATAAGGTGGGTCTGTTTTAATTTTAGATAAATAGTTGGGACTGGGTTGTGTTGTGTAAGAACTGGTCATATTCTTTATTTTGGGTTGTCCTAAAAACGACAATGTTTCATTAGGAGGACGAGATTAACTGCAATTACCAAGTTCTGCCTTGATCTGCACGATTACTGATAAATGCGTGCACTAACTGGACAGGTCCACTCAATCTGTGTGGTTCTTTCCTCAAAAGACCATTTCAGACACCAATCTACTTGGTCTTCACATGATCTGACTAAGATTATGTCTGGACTTTATAAGAGACTGTGACCTCTGAGTTTGTTTCGGCCTTTCGTCTTAGAGTAGTCAGATAGGAAACGCCGGACCTTATCCAGTTTTTTTTTATATGATTGACGTGTTTATAGAAATCTACTTACAGCAACAAAATCGTTTAACATTTATCTTATAGGATGAAATATACCCCATGGAAAGTGGCTACAGGTCCAGCAGTGAGTACTATTACTAGACTGATGCGCTTGAAACTTGCCCAGACGAGTACCGATGGCTTTCGGAAGGACACCTTTCAGGTGAAGATTTAAAGATGTTCTTCAAATAGGAGCACAGCTATAAATATTGGGCTTGCAAAAGCGATGGACGATGTCTTTGATGGAACGAGCGTGCCTAGAAGATGCCTGTTCACTCATGCTTTGAAGGCAGACGGGTTATATGTGGAAGGGAACACAAACGCTGGCAGATGTTCCACACTTTGGCTGTGTGCATAATAAATGTGGAGGAGAAGCGCTGAGTACGACTGGTCGGGATATTGAATGCTTCCAACATGTAAATTTTGATTTTAAAAAATGAACCCCGTGGTCACCCGAAAACTAAACTAAGCAACGATGAATTAAAGGCGATAGTGGAAGCTGACGATACTCAATCTACGGCTGAGTTAGCAGCAGCTTTCAACGTTAGCATCAAAACAACATTGGTCCATTTACGTCAAATTGGCAAGGTAAAAAAAAACTAGATAAATGGGTGCCGCACGAACTGAACGATCGCCATCGCGACGAACGCGTTGAGGTATGCCATGCGTTGCTTTACAGACACAGATCAATCTGCCTAGCCTTTTCCCAACTATGTTGGGGTCGGCTTCCAGTCTAACCGGATGCAGCTGAGTACCAGTACTTTACATGGAGCGACTGCCTATCTGACCTCCACAACCCAGTTACTGGGTAATATATTACGATACCCCTTGGTAAGACTGGTTGTCAGACGTTCGGGCTTCTGACAACCCGTAACGACTGTCAAAGATCCACGAATGACAGCCGGGACCAACGGCTTAACGTGCTTTCCGAAGCACGGAGGAATCTCGGTAAGAAAAGATGGTCACCCATCCACAGACCAACCCCGGCAAGCGTAGCTTAACCTGATGGATCGACCCGTGCGGCGGTTATTACTTAGCCACGAGCTCTTCCTTTACAGCCACAGAAACGAAGGGATTTTGAACCGCATTGTCACTTGAGATGAAAAATGGATTCTTTTTGATAATCGTAAGCGGTCATCATGTTGGTTAGACCCTGTTTCAGCGTCTAGGCAATGCCCCAAACGAAACTTACACCTAAAAAAGTCATGGTCACTGTTGTGTTTGGTGGTCTAGTGCTGGTATAATTAATCACCAGCATTACTGCGGATGTGTACTGTGAGGAACTGGACACAATGCGGTTGGAATGGAGAAGCTCGCAAATCTCCGGCCACCCTTGGTTAATCGCTCGTCCCCGCTGCTCCTACACGACAACGCTCGACCTCATATGGCACAACAGACGGTCTCTAAGCTACAAGAGCTAGGGTTGGAAGTTTTGCGTCATCCACCGTACTCACCAGACCTTGCGCCGACAGACTCCTACTTTTTCCAAAATTTTGAGAACTCCTTCAACGAAATGCCTTTGAAGAGTTTGTTGGCTCCCGTTCACCTGACTTCTTCAAAAAGGGCATTGAAAAATTACCACTGCGCTGGCAGAGATGCATCAATAATGATGATGGATGATGGCAGGGGTGCATATTTTGATTGATAGAAATAAAAAATATTTTTATAAAAATGACTTTAACTTTTTGCATACTAAACGGCAATTTCATAGGTAAAGACGAATTTTCGAATCATTTTGACGTCTAAAGGGTATGTAAAAATTACAATATATTCTTGTGAAAATCGTATATGCAATGAATGCATCACTTTTTACCACTTTCATATAAAATGTTTGAGTAAAAAAATATATAACTTAGTCAAATTTTAGAGAAAATGGGCAAAGAATTACTTTTGATTTCGGCTACTTGGAACGTTAAAGTTCAAAAATTTAACAACAGGAATAATAATGAAAAAAAATGCAAAAAAATGGCAATAAAAATCTTTTAAAACAACCTAAATCTCCAATTATAGTACTCGGAGCAAAATAAAAAGTCGCTCACTCATTAGATTGATAGAGAATAGAAATTATCTTTCATGTTGTGCATTAAAACTTATAGAAATACAGTAAAATGTAAAATTACGTAAATCAGCGAAATCGGCAAAATTTCGCATACGGCCTCTTAAAATGGAATTTGTTTCCAGCACGCACAGCATGACTATCTCTAAGAATAGACACATCTCATTCTATACAAAGTGACATTTCGTTTCTCCAATTTTGACATCGCACTGTAGAAATCCTTCGGCATTTTGTATTTCGTTTCTATCGATCTTTGTCTAGGTCCTTTTATATGTAGTGTTGGAAATACCAAGCGAGGGGGCGGAGCCTAACATCGCGCGATGGTGACTCAAGATCACGTGAGCGGTGGGGCGAGCGGTGCGCCGCCGCGCCGGCGGCAGGTGGCAACATACGACGGAGCGGGCACTCACTTCTTTGCTTGGCGGTTGGACGTGACGGTCGTTTATCGTAGCTAGAATATTGTGCATAGGGTACCTAGGTTCTAATTGATTATTTTTGTAATTAAATCTCATTTAGTTAATTTACTCGTTGTTTTTAATATTCAACCTCACCTCTGGTTTGTAAAATCAGAAGTGGGATTGACCACGCGTTTTAACCGTTCTTCCATCTATTTTTCTTATTTTTTTTTAAATATCAGTGCAGTGTTAAAAGTCAAGATGACCGGTCGTTCGTTTAGATCAAAAGAACGTGATTATTCTCGTAGACAGCGTCGTGATAAAAGTAGGTCAGTTAAACGTCGGGGTAGTTCAAATTTCGAACGCTATACACCGCCGTTAAATGAACGTGAGCGTCGAGTAAGGTCATCTAGGCGATGTGTACGTACTCCGCATCATAGTCCTATTAGGAATCGTGAATATTCACGTAGCCCTCATGGTAATTCTTGTAGGCACCGTGATAGCTCGTACGGTCGTCGTCGACGATGTGTTGGAGAAAATTTTATCTCGAATTGAATCGCTTGAGGGTAGATTGCAACCGTCAATAACACCGTCCAATATTTTTCCGGAGCGTCCAACCATCCAGCATTCTCAACCGTCTACGCTGGTCAGCGAGCGTGCCACGGTCCAGGCGGAGCGTGCAATCGAGGGCAGTTCACGGGCGCCAGAAAGCCGGGACGCAGCGGACAGGATTGTTGGAGCGTTTATCTTCGCTCGTTCAAGTAAAGTCTCAAAGTTTTTATATCTCGCAGTTTGATCCAAATGTTCATGATTTCGATTCATGGTGTGCGGAAGTTAACCGCGGGCGACACTTAAATAATTGGGATGATCGTGAATGCCTCGGGCGCATAGGCGGGAGCTTACGGGGCGATGTGAAGTTCTGGCTTAACGAATGGGTTACGGTTGATAGATCGTGGAGTAACTTTAAGGCAGAATTTCGATCATTGTGTCCGCGTAATACTGATGTGGCTACCGTGTTGTATGAGATCATGTGTACAAATTCTAACAAGTACGCCACCTATGCGGAATACGCCCGTAGGTCTCTTTTACGGCTAAATATTGTTAAAGGGCTGTCCGACGAATTAAAAGTCGCGATAGTCATACGAGGTATTTCCGATCCCCAAGTGAAGGCCGCGGCAACCAATGCCAAACTGCAGACAAAAGACTTTGTAGAATTTTTCTCGGTTTTTGTTAAGCCTGTAATCGATCATAAGAACTCCAGCAATTCTGTTCGTTCTGCTAAACCGTCGGGATCGTTACATCCCCGAAAGCGCGAAGCACCTCAGGGCGATAAAAATATTACGTGTCTCATTTGCGGCAAGCTAGGTCATAAAAAATGGCACTGCCCAAAAAAATCAAATACCGAGAATTCAGTCCCACAAAATGACACAACTGCTAAATCTTCTCCGTCGATATCAAACAATAAGAGAAATTCTAAATATTGCACGTTTTGTAAGCGCAATGGTCATTCAGTCGATTCTTGCTTTCAAAAACAGCGTTCTGAAGATGCGAGTGAGAAAAAGTCCTCAAACGTAAATTTTCTCCACAGACTCCACATTCTGTTAAAAGATTGGGCCCGCCCCTAAGGCTACCGACTGACCGGGCATTCAATTGAAACTGGTTTTGTTAAGGAACGTGTCGAATCGAAATCAAATAATTAAAATAATTTGAGTAACGTGCTCAGTTTGCTCCAGACAAAACAATGTGATGTCCGCGGTTATACAGAACGGACCTGTTGACGTTTTATTCTTAGAAACCGAGTTAGAATATCTAGATAGGCTTATTGGTCATGGTCAGGTACGGCCGAGCCCTAGTAAGACTGAAGCTTTATATTGTAGTCTCCTAAGCCATCTAAAGTAAGAGGCGTTCGTCAATTTTTGGGTTTGGCAGGCTATTTTCGGAGGTACATTACTGGGTACGCTTCTAAAACTGCTTGTATTGCCCAATTGCTTAGAAAATGTCAGCCGTTTGTGTGGGGCGAGAAGCAAGACTTAGCATGTGATTTTGTTATTATTTTATTCCAAGAACATGAGGGTAGACGGAAGCGAGTTGTCGGCTATTTTAGTAAATCCACGCAGGGTGTCGAGTCCTGTTACCACAGTTACGAACTCGAGACGTTGGCAATCGTTCGCGCTTTACAACACTTTCGGCATTATTTAATAGGCATAAAGTTTCAAATAGTAACCGATTGTATTTCATTTAAGTTGACTGAGCGTAAAAGGGCTTGTTGCCTCGTGTGGCCCGTTGGTGGGTCTACATGCAAGACTGCCAGTTCTGCTTGAGTATCGAACAGGTTGCCTCACGCAGACTTTTAAAGACGACAGCCCGCTACTGTTCTCCAAATTCGAAATCCGCGAAATTGGGCGAAGATTGCTCAGATGGCTGATTCTGAAACTCTAAAGCTTGATGCAAAAGCTGAAGGATTGCCAATTGGCTCCTACACGGTTCTTTATAAAGAACGATTTGTTGTACTACAAGTATTCATCAACTGGTGAAGACTCGTCTCCTTTGTTTTATCCCTAAAGGGCATAGGCTTAGTTTGTTAAGAGTTCTACGATGATCATGATCATATAGGAATAGACAAAACTACTGATCTTATATTGCGTCATTTTTGGTTTCCTTGGATTAAAAAAATATGTTGGTCATTGTATTGTTTGTCACATAAAAAAGTCCCTCGCGCTCCTAGCCAACTCATAGAATTTTGGACGAAGCCTGAGGTACCTTTTTCAATAGTTTACACTGATGTCCTTGGTCTCCTAACGGAGTCACATACTCCTCGTGGTAGATGCTTTTACTAAGTACTGTCTGTTGTACGCCCTGTACAGACAAGATACCGCCCAGTTAAAACGCGTATTTTCCAATACCATTTCACTATTCGGTATTCCGGTTACATTCGGTAAATGTGTGTGACCGTGGCAGAATGTTTGAAACTGCATCCTTTCAAGACTGGGTTACTGAGATACATACATTTTATCACGCTTGAAATGCACCGTGAAAACGGGCAGGTCGAGCGTTATTGCAGGACTGTACTCAACATGTTCCGGATAGAGGCGAGCAACAAGGTGCGCAGTGGTCCGATCGACCCGTACCTCGCCTCTGCAGCTGATGCCTGGCGTTGAAGGGACTACTCCAGTGCTGAGGTCTCTTATGCGAGACGTCGCGTGGAACGACTTGCACCCTAGCCGAGAAGCTCTTCTAACGCTGAGAAGACAGGGGGCGTCTGAATTGCTCGCTGAAAATCAGCAGCGGCAAGATACGTACGTCAACGAGCGTCGCCATCAGCCACGTAGTCATCGGCAGTTGCGTGTTCGTGAGCAAGGGCTCGCAGAGCACGGGGAAGCTGGACTCCGGCATGCGCGGTCCGTATAAGATCGTGCGTGCACTGCCTCATCGCCGTTACGAGCTGGAACTGCTTGCCGCGTCGTATGGCAAGAAGACCCAGTCGGCTGCAGAACACATGGTGCTGTGGCGAGGCGAATGGACGCCAGACACTTGCTCAGCTTTCTTTGAGGGTGACAAGCAAACGTGGGGCCTCTGTCACTGGACGACAAGTGTACTGTGTCGCTTGGTCGTAATGGTTTTTCATGAATGTATAAAACTGCAAACGTGGGGCCTCTATTATACATTCGTGAGGGTGACAAGCAAACGTGGGGCCTCTGTCACTGGACGACAAGTGAACTGTCTGTGTCGCTTGGTCGTAATGGTTCTTCACGAATGTATAAAACTGCAAACGTGGGGCCTCTATTATGCATTCGTGAGGGTGACAAGCAAACGTGGGGCCTCTGTCATTAACGCCGTTCGAAGTATATAGAGCGGCACATGTGTTGCCTATCTATCTACTTGTGCGGATTCATTTTTATTTATTTTATCTTAAATGTGCTGCGAGTGACCGAAGTCCGGAATTCGATCATTTGTAGTACATTTGCTTTATTTTTTGGTATTCTATTAGTTTTGCTGCTTTATCACAAAATAAGTAACTGATCAGTTGGTTTAACAACTTCATTTTAGCTAACATTTCCGAAATCCTTGCTTGTAGGCGCTTGAGTGCACGCTTGCGCCTGTGAGCATAGGTTTTCATGTAGATCTGCTATTTATGACCCTCTAAAGTACATAACGTTCAATTTTTGTTGTCTTTTCCCTTCTTCACGCTGCACTGTATTGTCTTTCCTATAACATTAAATGCGTTGCAGATGATGATCAAACTGATCAGGGTGCGGAGGGCCTGTCTCGTGAAGATGAAGCGGTCGAGGACGCCCAGCAGTCAGGAGAGGCCGTGTTGGAAATACCAAGCGAGGGGGCGGAGCCTAACATCGCGCGATGGTGACTCAAGATCACGTGAGCGGTGGGGCGAGCGGTGCGCCGCCGCGCCGGCGGCAGGTGGCAACATACGACGGAGCGGGCACTCACTTCTTTGCTTGGCGGTTGGACGTGACGGTCGTTTATCGTAGCTAGAATATTGTGCATAGGGTACCTAGGTTCTAATTGATTATTTTTGTAATTAAATCTCATTTAGTTAATTTACTCGTTGTTTTTAATATTCAACCTCACCTCTGGTTTGTAAAAGTAGACTATTTCGGAAGAAACTTTCTATTCAAACTGTCAAAATCACACTGACAACTGACTATAATAGTCAGTTGTCATCAAATTTTCTTCACTACACCCTCTCTAGGATAGTGAAGAAAAGGAGATGTTTCAAAATGGGCCAGGTCTGGTACACTACCTCAAAAAAATGAGAAAAACCCGTAGAATTCGGGAAAAATATAGATAATTCATTTAAATGTATACACTGTTGTGGTAGGGAATTGATATTTATCAATTATTTTTATCGACTTTCAACATGGCGTCTCACCGATTTAGTTACTCTGTTCATATAAACAATGACAGTAAACTATAGATCGACCACTGATCGTAGAAAGAGGACTGTCAGCTGTCACAACAGTATCACTTCAGCCCTCTTCTTGAGTATTAGACATGTCAAACGTCATTAATCAATAAAATGACAGCTTACCGCCATGACGGGTTTTTGTTGTGTGTGTAATTAATTGTGGTTTACCAGCAAACAAAGCCATTTTATAGTAATTGGATAGTTGAGAACTGTTTTAAATGTTTTTCCGTATTTTTATGTATAGTATACACGTACCTCGCCCAGGGTCCATACATTTTGGAACATCTTTGATTTTGCAAAATCATGATTTTACAGGAGAGCGTTTTGAACGCAAAATTGTTATAATTAATAGAAGCACAAAACTATCTTCTTCTATTTTTACATCATTTAGTTAATAGGGAATTACCAAGAAAATTGTTACGGCCAATTACTGTAATTGTTTTTTTCAAAATTGGGTAGAGATACCTTTACTTATAATTTACTTTTTTGTACGTCAATATTTACTAATATACAGTAAATATTGAAATTTAAACAGAAAAAAAATCCTATACTAAAACAAAGAATTCCGAGTCAAATTATTATGTAAAAAAACCGGTCAAGAGCGAGTCGGACTCGCGCACCGAGGGTTCCGTACCATCACATATTAAAAAAAGTGTGCTATTTATTATATGCTATGTGCTATGTGCTATTTTTTATTTATTTTTTTCTGTAATCTTTACATAAACTTCTTTCACATAGAATAATTTCAGATTTTTCAGATAGTAAGGGGGAACGTTATTTTTTTACATTTTACCTAAAAAAAAATGTTTGAGAATATGCAAACAGCGCTCTTTCATATAATACCCCACATGCCCTAGAACTGAAAGGGGATTAGAAACTTTTTAAAGTTTTTCATCAAAAGAAAAAATGTTTGATAATGTGCAAACGGTGCTCTTTCATATGATACTCTACATACCCTAGTAGCCCCACTTCGAATTTTTAAGATCTCCTTTCAGTCCCTGTTGCAAAAAAAATCTGTATTTTTATTTATTTATTATTTGCAAAATACTTGGGCAAACGTCATCTAAAACTATTCCAAAATTCAAGTTGATAACATTAGTAGTTCTTGAGATATCCAGCTGTGACAGACAGACAGACTGAGTCGTACCATTAGAGTTCCTTTTTACGTACGGAACCCTAAAAAGTGAATTTCGTAGAAAGTGCAGTTGACTCTTTCTACTTTGTTGCCGTCGTACTGTCTACACGGAAACGTCATTTTTGACAATTCTTCCGTCGACAAAACCCCTTTCTATGGTGGTCATGCTACGCGTGCATCAAACCAAATCTCCAAAGATAGTATAGTAAAGGACAACATTTCTAAATATAGGCTAGTTCTCACTGTTCTCAGTATCTTGCACAGTCTCAGGAAGTATAAAGGGCGACTTTACGATGTTAGGCACAAATTAAGGCAGTCTGTTCCGATAGTGTGCACTCGGGCCCGTCTTGAGATCTCACAATATTCTGTGAAGCTAAGATTAGTTTACACTGTAGGTGTATTTTAGTTTGAGAGATGGCAAAGTTTGAGCATGCATTGTATTCTAATTTAGTTTTTTGTAACTAAACAGAATAACCGTCGAAAAATCATCGAATTCGCTAATCAGCGTTGTAAAGAGGGGGTTGGGTTGGATTAGATTTTCAGGTCGGGTAAAGTGTTGGGTTTTTCTATCTGGAATTTCTCAGTAACAGCCTTTGTTTTTGGATGGGAAATCATCAAATAACTTCTTCTGCTCTGGGCGACTTCTAGTGACTAAAACCCACCGTTGTTTTTTTTATTTTTTTTATTTGTGATGGGTTTGCTCTTGACTCTAGTCTAGGTCAGAGGTGACAGAGACAAAGTCGACGATGGAGTGAGCTTACCCAGAAGAAGCCTGTTCACTCTCACTTTGAAGAGATTAGGGTTGTATACGTTCGGAAACACAGACGCAGGTAGTGAGTTCCACTCTTTTGCTGTGCGCATTATAAAAGACATTTGGAAGCGCTTAGTGCGAATTGGTGGAATAGCAACCAGGTAGGGATGGTAACTGGCAGTGCGTCTAGATGTCCGGTGGTAGAAGGGGGCCGGTGGAATGAGGTCGTGGAGTTCTCGGGCACACTCTCCGAAGTACAATCTGTAGAAGACCGACAAGCAGGCAACCTTGCGGCGATGAGCCAAGCAATGAAGCTTGGCATCCACCAGTTTTACGTCGCCAATGAGCCTCTTAGCTCTGCGTTCCACCGAGTCAAGCGCGGCTAGTTGGTACTTAGCTGATCCATCCCAAAGGTGACTGCAATACTCCATGCAGGATCGGACTTGCGCTTTGTAAAGGGTTAAAAGCTGTCCAGGCGTAAAGTATCGCTTCACCCTATTTAGGATGCCCAGTTTCTTGGCCGCAGTTTGGGCCTTGTACTCGATGGTGGCGCCGAAGTTGAGACCAGATGTCAACTCCATGCCTAGGAGCTCAAGTCGATCAGTTACAGGAACAGATGTACCCCGAAAAATAGGAGTTTGGGCGAAACGACTCTTTTTAGCGGTAAAAAGACACGCCTGCGTTTTGGTGGCGTTAAAAGAGACCAGATTATCATCACCCCACTGGGAGACAAAGCTTAAGGTCAAATCTGTCCGCTCTACCATGGCCTCTCTCAAGGAACGAACTTCAGCCCCGCTGGTTTTTGCGCTGGACAAGTATCTCTCTGAAACTGTACTGTCATCTGCGTACCCAACAATACCAGGCCGAAGCAGGTCATTGATGTGCAGCAGGAAAAGAGTTGCAGAGAGAACAGACCCCTGAGGAACTCCGGCATCAATAGCCATAAGGTCAGAAGAGCAGCCATCAACAACTACTCTAATCGACCGTTCACTAAGGAAATCTGATATCCAGCTACAAAAATCAGCTGGGATGCCATAAGCAGGAAGCTTGCTGAGCAGAGCAGCGTGCCAGACCCTGTCAAAGGCCTTCGAGATGTCAAGCGATACAGCCAGTGCTTCGCCGTGTTTCTCGATGGCTTCGCCAAAGCAGTGCGTGACATACACAAGAAGATCGCCAGTTGACCGTCCCCGGCGAAAGCCATATTGACGGTCACTGAGGAGATCATTGTCTTCAAGGTAGTTCAGCAACTTATTGTTCAGTACCCTTTCCAAAACTTTGCACAGAATGGAGGTAATGGCGATCGGACGGTAATGGGCAGGGTCTGCACGGTCGCCTTTTTTGGGCACTGGTTGTACATTTGCAAGCTTCCAGGATTTCGGCACCGTTCTTTTTTCAAGAGAGAGGCGGAACAAACGTGTCAATACAGGAGACAGTTCAGGCGCACACTGCCTCAACACTCTCGCTGGAATGCCGTCAGGCCCGCTGGCCTTGTTCACGTCTAGACTGCACAATACTCTTCGGACCTCTTTAATGTGTACTGCGATCTCCGGCATCGAGGAGTCACAATGAGGTACAGTAGGTGGTTGCTTTGAGCCAGCGTCCAGACGTGAATTGCTTGCGAAGAGAGATGCAAATAAATTTGCCTTCTCAGTTGCAGAGTGAGCCAGCGACCCATCAGGTTTCATCATAGGAGGTAAAGTGGGACGACAGAAATTCGTTTCAACCGCTTTAGACAGGGACCAGAACTGTTTACTACCCGGAGGGTGCGAAGCCAGCCTGGCCCCGATATGTCCGACATGGTCAAAACGTGCCCTACGCAAAACCCGCTTGCAGAACTTGGCGGCAGAATTAAAGGCTCTCTTCTTCGCGCGAACCCTGCGCGCTCTAACTTTGCGGTCGCGGGCCTTGACCCAGGCTTGGTAGGCAGTCTCTTTTCGGGCCTCAGCGTGGGCACATTCTGCATTATACCAAGGCCGGGATTTGTGACCGAGCGGGATGTCGGAGAATGGAATAAAATATTCCATCCCCTGCCGAATCACGTCCGCAACCGCGTCAGCACAGCGCGAGGGGTCACCCGAGGAAAAGCACACTTGCCGCCATGGATAAGACGCAAAAAAGTGCCGCATCTCATCCCAGTCTGCTGACCCGTATCGCCATACTCGCCTCGTGCCTCTAGGGCTCTCATCTGGAGGAGAGCAGGTTGATATGGATTTCACCAGACAGTGGTCAGACGTTCCCAGCGGGGCTGAGACCGATACTGAATGACTGTCTGGATCAGATGCCAGCAGAAGGTCCAAGCAATTGGGTGTATGGCCGTCAACATCCGGTACCCGCGTTGCCACATTCACCATCTGGGTTAGATCTAGCGTTAAAGCAAAATTGCGCGCCTCCAACCCAGCATGGTCAGTTTTCTGGTATGGGAACAACCATTCTTTATGATGGGCGTTGAAGTCCCCCAGAAAAATGAGCTTCGCCGTTGGGTACCGTTGCTGGGCTACGTCAGTCGACTCCACGAGGAAATTAAAGAGCGCTGTTGTCTCCTGGTCACCGCTATGCGATCGGTAGATGCCGATGTAGAGAGATTTCTCCACGCCAGTATCCACAAGTAGCCATATGGCAGAGAAACCCGATTTCTCAAAGCAACGGAGACGACGACAACAAATGTCATCGCGGACGTACACACAGACCCAAGCTTGCTTCTTGAACTTGTGTTCAAGAGAGTACCCCGGGTAGTTGAGGTACGCCACGTCCGACGGGGTTGTTATCTTCGTCTCCGTTAGGAAAAACAGGTGCGGCTTCTCGGTCTCAAGGTGGTGATGGACCGAATCGAGATTGGAGTGCAACCCCCTGATATTAGTGAGGTGCACTTTTAGTGGGAGGAAGTGCAGCCGTTGTTTTACCCTATTTTTCTTCGCTTTGTGTGTCATATTGAGTGGAGTTGTTGGGGGAAAAAGTCGACTTGTCGAGGCGCCGCTCAGTGATCCAAGTGGAACACTAGAGCCAACCAAACCTACGGGGAACTCATCTGGAGACTGCGGGGACGCCCGAACCCCCCCGGATATGGCCACCGGGTCCTCCCATCCAGTCGCCGGCTGGCACGGTGGAGCATACCGGGATTTTTCGCGAGTTGGCGGGGCAGCCTTTGGCACGTGGCTGGCGTGCTACTTGGGCCCCCTACTGACTGCGGTCGGCCAACGGCTGGCACCGTGCTTCGGATCCCGCTACCCTCCAAAATGAGTTACCCGGCTAGCTGACTCAGAGACCACAACCGGTGCCAAACAGCGCAACTGACAATCTCCTTCTCCCCCAAAGGCACTGGCACTCCCACACACCGACGGAACACAGCAAGCTGCTTGGCGCCAGACTCCGGTGGGATGGTGGTCGCGAGCCAGGCGGCCCATTGCGGAGCCTACCACCGCTAAGTGGGATCGTTCAGCCGTACCACAGGCAAGCCTGTGGTGCCGTTGCCCGGGGTGGACCACTAGGAGGTAGATCCCAAAACCACCCCAAAAATTGTTCCTTCAGTTGCCTGTGCCAGGGCCACGGTAACTCTTTCGACAACCCGCAACCCTGGCGGGCATCGGCCCTAGCGGTCCCCTTCAGCTAGTGCTGACATCTCTTTGAGGCGCGCGTGGAACACAACTCGCCGTCGACCCGGGCCTGGTCCTTACCGGACGGCGAGCTACCCATTGCTCGCCGTCCGCACGCCCGCGCCTACTGTGGCCGCCCGACGCCCAGGGCGTCTCCTGCGGCGACTAGGGGCGTGAGGGCGCAAAGATTGCCTCTCCCTCACGCGTTCAGCCTCCTCCTTCGCAAGCATTACTGCTTCGCAGAAGGAGGTGACGGTTTGCCATGCACTCTCGCTCCGTACCATGGCCTGTACCAGGGCCGGACGCGAGAGATCGCCGCCGCCGATCGCCTCCGCGAGGACGCGGCGGTGCTCTGCCATGCCGGGCAGATCTCCACCGTGTCCTCCGTGCGATCCACACAATGGGAACACCCGGACGTTTCCTCCTGCCTTATCCGGAACAGGAACCTCCCGAAGCAACCGTGTTCGGTGAGGACCTGCGTCAGGCGGAAGGTGAGGATGCCGTGACGCCTCTCCAACCACTCCTCAATGAGGGGACTTATCAGCCTGGAGTCTGGATTTGTGCCCAGTTGATGGCAATAGGCTCGCCACCTATTATATGAGTCATAAACATAACTGGCGAAATGTGGGTGTACCATAGATACACCTCCGCCTAACCCTTCAGGGAAATAAGGCGTGTTGTTATAATGTTACGTTTATTGTAAAGACGTTTGCAATTATTTTTCTGTTGTAATTTTTTACAGCAGTAAATATCTAGGAAATAAGTAGAAACGCTTAATGTTAGATTCACTAGTATGTCCGTTCCAAATATAAATTAATGTTGTGAATAAATAAGGTCCAAGTTCCGAAACAGCTCACCAATAACCAAATCTATCAAATATTTTGAAAGAACCAATATTGTCCTGCCACGGAAATCTTGGCCAAACATCACTCTTCGGAAACCTCATCAAAGCATGGCCAGTGTTACTGCAACCGTTCTTCAGGCCAAACCTAATAGAAGGTAGTAATTCAGCTCCGGAGATCCGAGATCCGTCAGCTCAAACAAAGATGACGGCGATAGAGTTGATTAGTTTCAACGCTTTGAGCATTTGCACATCCTTTGTGTACCTGGCTTTATTTTGGTCGGATTGTGTAGTTGCTTGGTTAATAATTTATTAGAGTGAGAATAATGTGTTGATTGGTGGAACTTTACAAACTGACTGTTCTTTTTATTTATTTATTTTTTGGTATTTTAAATAGCTGAGCCGACAGCTGTCCAAATTTTAATAATTATTCATACAAAAAACGAGGTTCAGTTTTTCCTGAATTTGAAGATTTTCCGGGAAATTCCAATTTTTCTTTCAGTAAGAACCTGAATCGAACTAGTACGAACATTTTAAAATGAAAATATTGGCAAATCGGACCAGCGGTACTCAAGTGATGCGCTTACCAACATTTCATTTTTATTATCTACTAGCAGACCCGACAAACGTCGTCCTGTCAAAATTTTTAAAAATCATAAAAAGATCCCATATAAAATGCACTTTTAGTTTCCCGAATTATCCAATTTACCCGGCAACTTTTTAAACATTTGTCCTGACAATTACAAACACAACAAAAAAAGAATTAGCCAAATAGGTGCAACCGTTGGAACTGGAAACGATTCTAATGCCGAAAATATAGTTTTTAGAATTTTTGTCTGTTGTCTGAATCACGAAAATTCTACCAGATAGATATTGATCAAATGCATAGGTTTTCCCTATAACTCTGCGCCCTAATTTTGTAACACACCTCGAAATCTGTTTCATTTTGACAGTTCGACAACATTCATTGCATTATTTACGGTGTTGAAAAGACAAATTTTTCGAACATATGAAGCAATGGATTAGCAATTTCCTTCAAAATGATTCAGATTCCGATCGATAGTGTGCTACGCAATTAGGGTGCTGGTCAATCTATAGGCTATAAATTAGTATTGCTTTATGTGCGTATTCTTCTATAGTTTACCGCAAATTGTAAAAAGACGAACCAAAACGTTAGAATATTGCAGATAGTTACAGATTTAACCTTTTAAATGATTTATCATGAATTCATCATGCTATACCTTTATGGAGCTAAGCAGTCAATCATTTTTAAGATGGAGTAATAAAACGGTCTTAGGAGACTGTTCTTAACTTTTTGAAACATTTTGATATGCATTCACAGATTTTGGAAAAAAATGTACAGTCAGCAAGAAAATGGGTCATTTTTACAAAAAAAACGTTTTTTGATGCCAATCTATCCTGTTGCATTCTGATCAAAAATTCTACCGGACCAACTAACATTTGAGTAGGTACTAGAAAAGTCAGAAATCGCAAAAACTTCCTAGGCTATAAACTATCACGCTAGATGGTATGGGGGAGGAGCAATATTGCATTATCTTCGTATTGTAAAATCACAAATTGTAAAAAGACGCGCCAAAAGGTTAGGATATTGCAGATAGTTACCGATATACGTTTTTAAATGATTATCATCAAGTTATACCTGCGACATAATTGTATAAGAACGGATATTTTAGCTAAATTTCAACAAAGCAAATAGCTAAGCGGTTGGACGATTGCTTTGCAAACCTGTGGTTGTAAGTTCGATTCTTGGTATTTTTGTAAATCTTTTTTTTTTATATTTAGATAAATAGAGCGTTTGGTTTTTAATCAAATGAACCAATAAATGCTGAGGGCTGAGAACTACGTGCATCTAAGACGCCATGCTGCAAGACTCGAATGCAGAGAACGTTGGAAGGGTGATGATTCTCCCTTACACATTCAAAGGATGTCCGCGGTACATGCACGGACGAACTCAAGACGCTTTTTGTTACGTGCGAAAGTTCAGACGTACGGACCTCTTCATCACCATCACCACCAACCCTAAGAGGCCAGAAATAACCTGTGAGCTCCTAGCAGGACATGCGTCTTATGACAGGCATGACTTGGTCTCTCGAATCTTCAACCTAAAGGAGAAGTGCCTTATGGACCTCCTCATAAATTCAAAAGTGTTTGGTGCAGTCTAATGTCATATGTATTCGGTCAAATGGCAAAAACGCGGCTTACCCTCGGCACATCTCCTTCTGTGGCAGGCCCAACGACATTGGTCATGTCCTAAGTGCTGAGCGTTGACCCTGTCCTGCACCAGATCGTGAAAAGTCATATGGTGCACGGTCGCTGAGGCGGACTCGATCCGAATTATACTTGCATGAAAGACGGACGATGCACTATAAGATTTCTAAAACGCTTTGCCACGAAACTATTATAGGTGAGCTCCTGTGGAGGGTGGGTGACGTGCTGATAAAAACGTGCGTGTACAATCGGTCCAGATCGATTCTATACTCGCCTGTACTCTCAAGAACTTTCAAACGGACATAAATGTTGAGTCATGTACAGCATCGAATTGATTAAATACATTAGCAAGTACGTAAACAAGGGCAGCGGCCAGGCACCATTCGCTTTGCAGATTAGTGATCGGGACGAAGTGAGCAAATACCAGTTTGGTCGTTACATCAGTACTTCCAAAGCAGTTTGGCGAATTTGGGCATTTTTAAAATTGTGTGAAGAGGACCAGTTTGCGAAGTCGCTTATGTTCGACGAGGTGCCGTCGTACTACACGTACGATAAGCAAATTTAATCGACGTCGACATGGATGAGCTGTGAAAGGGTTTCCAGGAATCTTTAAGGACACTACAATGGGAAGGGTTTATACCGTGCATCCTAATAATGGCGAGTGCTATTATTTGCGGTAATTACTTCACACTGTACGGGACCCGACGTCATTTGCGTTTCTGAAGGCAGTTGATGATGTAAAGTTTCCCACACTCAGCGCAGCCTGCATAGCACGTCACTTTTTTGACGGTGACCAATATTGGGATTACACTTTGGCGGAAGCCAGCGTCAGCGACAGTCCCAGTCGTCTGCGACATTTGTTTGCCATAATTTTGGTGTTTTGTGAAATCGCAAACCCATTTCTTGGCTCTGATTCACTATGACCACTTAACAATTCCTTACTTACCTTACCTTGAGCTAATCACGACATCTGCTAATAACGTATTCTTTATGACAATGAGCGAAACCGCCTACATAATATATAAAAAGAACTTCGTGATGGGTTTTTACAAGAGACGATATTGACGTGGATTATTATTGCACGTGGTAAGAAAGCGGGGAATCATACAGAATTGGTGCCCTGTTCTAGTAGAAATATCGGCATCAAGAAGACTTTTTACGAGCTTTGCGGCGAGTACTACTGAAGGTAACATTGAACAAAATGATGAACCCGTTGTATACAATTGTCTTAATTCACTTCAAGACGTGGTCTTTTCCATCGGTGGCAATCCACTGGTCCAGTATGGGTTACCGGCTCCGCAATCATTGGCACATCAAGACCGCGGAAATCGGGAATACGCCGCCGAAACTAATTACGATCTGGGCGCAATGAGTGAATGACCTACGTCTCTATATTCACCTCAGAGCAAAGGGACATTTTAACACTGTTCTCCAAAGTGTTAGCTTCAGTCAGGGTAAAAGGTTTTTCTTGAATGCTCCTGGTGGAAAACCAAAAGCATTTATTTCCACTGACCTCCTTCCAGAGGTCAGGAGACAAGGCAAAATTGCAATCGCGGTAGCGTCTTCCGGAATCACTGCCACACTGTTTCCTGGTGGCAAAACAGAATACAAACACAGACCACAGAACAGAAACTGGTGGAATATCTGATTTGTCTGGTGTATACGGGGACATCAGTCGAACACCGTACCTAGAGAATTCTTAGGTGTGTGAACGGGCAATTTTAACGCCCAAAAATGTTCAAGATGCAGCGATCAACCACAGTATTCTCTCTCAAATTAAAGGGAGCGAAGTGATATACATACACCTCCATTAACACTGTTGTGGAGCAAGATGACGCCACACATTACCCTGTATAATTTCTGAATTCGCTAACGGCAAGAGGACTTCCGGCGCACATCATCCAGCTTAAGGTCGGCGTCCCGATTATGCTTCTTCGGAACTTAACTCCACCGAAGCTGTGTAACGGAACCCGGCTCAAAGTCGTGTCTTTACAGAGAAACGTCATCGTGGCGGAAATTCTAGTAGGTTGTGGCGTTGGGGAGACAGTGTTTATACCGCGTATACCACTAATTCCCCACAAATTCCCCTTCCCGTTTAAGCACGTGCAGTTCCCTGTCAACTTGTCACAGGGGCAGACACTGAAAGTTGCGGGAGTCGATCTCAGGACAAGCGGCTTCTCACACAGATACGTTGCTTGCTGCCGCGTCACCAGTCTTGACTCTTTGTATATTTTTAACCGACTTCAAAAAAGAGGAGGTTCTCAATTTGTCAGTATGTTTTGATTGTAGTTTGATTTTGATTACGCAAAGACGGATGGGCCGATTTGGAATATTATTTTTTTGTTTGAAATTTTATTAACTTTGCTTGGGTAGTTTTTGAGTCAGCTTGAATAATGCGTATATTTCCCATTTAGTTTATGTGAATGATGTGATGATGTTTTAATAACTTCCTACCACTGTTATTTACATAGCAGGTAGTGGTATTCGAATTTGTGTGGGGTAGGTACCACAACTAAAAAGTGAAAAATAAAAACTTTTTAGCAAAAAATAAAACCGACTTCCAAAACAAAACACTTATTTTTCACTTTGTAAGTGAAAAATAAGTTTAATTTCGGACGTCGGTCGCAAAAAACGAAAATACAAAACCAAAGACACCGACTCGGTTTTTCAGTCGATTTTATTTTTTGCTAAAAAGTTATTTTGCTGTTGAGAACAAAACTACAAACGTTTACAAACGTATTGTAGTATATTGTGGTGTCTTACGGAGGAGCTCGTGGCTAAGTAATACCAGCCGCATGGGTCGATCTATCAGGTTAAGCTGCGCTTGACGGGGTTGGTCCGTAGATGGGTGACCATCTTTATATAACGAGACTCCTCCGTGCCTCGCAAAGCACGTTAAGTCGTTGGTCCCGGCTGTCATTCGTGGATCTTTGATAGTCGTTACGGGTCGTCAGAAGCGCGAAAGTCTGACAACCAGTCTTACCAAGGGGTATCGTATTACCCAGTAACTGGATTGTGGAGGTCAGATAGGCAGTCGCTCCATGTAAAATACTGGTATTCAGCTGCATCCGGTTAGACTGGAAGCCGACCCCAACATAGTTAGGAAAAGGCTAAGATTGATTGATTGTGGTGTCTTACACCTTCCACGCGAACGAAGTCGCGGGCAGAAGTTTGTATAGAATATATTTAATCCTGTTATTCGGTACTTGTACAGAATAAAACAAGTCTTGTCTTCGAATGACTGTCGAAAATCTCAGCTATGTACTTACACAACTGAGTTTTTGTAGGTACGTAACAAAGGCTTGTGTTTACATACCCATAAATTGCTATTACCAATATTGAGGCCCATTTTCAGTACATTGTTATGGTTTAACGAACCTAAAAATGAGTTGTTATCGAACAGAAAAGTGAAAGTTATTTTTAGGTGAACTTCGTACAACCCACGCAGTTGATGAATTACTAATTACTGAGAAGCCTCTTCCATAAATTTTGACGACGGCCGGGCGACCTACGCAAGCTTAGCTAAGATGCTTGTTTAAATTTTCTGTCTCTATCAAGCCTCCATCGGCAAGTTTGTTGGAAATACTTACTTTAAAATTTAAAAGTAGCATTTGATATTACCTTGGTAATATAAATGTCAATAGACTTATCTTTAGCCAAAGCTTTAATAATACTGACGTTACGAATGCTACTCAGCCACGACCTTGCCGCTACCAGCGGTGATTTGGCGCGGGGCGGCAAGCGGTGGGAACAAATGTATAAAGCCGCTGCTGCATGCAGCGCCTCGTGGCCCCGACCGATCACCATGTTCGGCAAGCCGATCCCTTAGGAGATGCGAGCCAAATATCTTGGTGTGACCCTCGACCACCACCTCTCCTTCGCTGAGCACATAAAGCAGGTGCGTTCGCGCGCCGCTTTCGCTCTCGGTAGACTCCACTCCGTTCTGAATGCACGTAGCAAATTGCGCATTTATACAGCGTGCATTCGCCCCATCATGACCTCAGGTTCAGTGTTTGCGCACGCAAAACCCCACGTCATTCATAGGATGCAGGCCCTCCAAAACCGTTTCCTCCGAAAGGCAACGGGAGCCCCTTGGTTCGTTCGGAACGAAATCCTCCATTTAGATCTCGACATTCCCACCATCTCCCAGTTCTTGAAACGCAATTCCAAGCGTTTCTTCGACTCAGCCATCAACCATCGCTACCCTCTGGTTGTCGAGCCGGCTAGCTATGTCCCCTCCCGTATTAGTAAGGTCCGCCGCCCAAGGCTTGTCCTCTTACATCCCGACAACCCCATAACTCTTCTCCAGGAGAGCAGTAGGTACCGTAGGAACAAGAACAGATCGACATTTCGACCTCGCCGCCGAGGTCCCTCGCGACGATCCCGAAGTAATCGTCCTCCCCCCCCGTCCCTTGCTCGGTAATGCAGTGCCAGCTGGTGGCGTAGCTGAGCCAGTAGTTTTAAACTCCCCTGATAATAATAATTACTCTAATTTGATCCAGCCTGTCCCATCTTGCTGTCCTCCCCCCAGCGACGCCCTAAGCCGAGGTTCGTTCCGCACAGGGGGAGCCCTTAGCGTGTGGTCACTTAGTCTGTAAGTTTTATGCCCCTGGCTGGAGGCTTTGAGTTTGCTTAAGGCAGCCACAGGATTGACCAGTTAAGTAGTCACGGCCTCTCTAGGCCAACTACGAGATGCCATTAAAAAAAAGGCGCCTCATGGTGTGCTTCATACGTTTTAGCTAAGCTACCGCTGGTAGCAGTAAGGTCGTGGCCGAGCGGTGCAGGGTGGGTTGCATCATTCTTACTTTAAACTTTTACAATAACAAACATTTAACAATAACAACTTTCAGTTAAAGTACCGGTTAGACAAAAAATGGGTTGCTCCATTAGACGATTTGTTAGCTGACGTCATAACTTTAGCTGTAACCTTAACCGCCCACGCTTCGCTGTTTATGTGGTGTTTTAAAGGTCCCTTAAGGGGGCATGTTACACCTTTCTTTAATGAGCACATCATTTTAAAAATGAAAGCTAGACGTAAACTCCACTTGGCAAGCCTACTCTTTAGTTTTATTAAGACTCAATCCCCTTCTTATTTATATGACAGACTATCGTGGACAATATGACATAGGATCGGTGAGAGGAGAAAATGTTCCCCACGGCATAAGTCGGCGGCTGTTAGAGGCAGTTTTCGCTACGTAGCTACTAAATGCTGAAACAAAATCCCTCCTCCCATAAAGTATAGGAAAAGTTGCTCGACTTTCAAATTAAAATTAAAAGCATTTTTACTAAAAGCCTTTTTTTCTGAAACTGTGCAGTCAAATATTGCCTCCAGTACATATAAAAAATGTAAACAATAATAATAATATCCTGGGACATTTGAAAGTTTAAATTTTAAAGAACATAATTCCATATTCAAATTAGGAAAATGTGTGATTTTCATTTGTTTTTCGTACCGTCAAGATGAGTGAAACTAATGAAGAAATTCGATACATTTTAAAATTTTACTACAAAAAAAGGTAAAAATGCAACGCAAGCCGCGAAAAAAATTTGCGATGTTTATGGACCTAGTGTAGTGTCTGTGAGAGTAGCACAAATTTGGTTTAAGCGTTTTCAATCCGGAAATTTTGATGTCAAAAATGCACGTCGCTCTGGTCGCCCTATTACGGATAAAATGGATGTCATTTTTGAAAAAGTGGAGCAAGATCGGCATATCAGTAGTTACGACGTAGCTGAAGAACTGGAAATTGACCACAAAACAGTTTTGGCGCATTTGAAAAAAACTGGGTACACAAAAAAGCTCGACATTTGGGTACCTCACGAGCTCACTGAAAGAAACCTAATGAACCGTGTACTCATTTGTGATTCTTTATTACGACGTAATGAAACCGAACCATTTTTGAAGAAGCTGATAACTGGTGATGAAAAGTAGATCACGTATGACTAGAACGTGTGAAAAAGGTCGTGGTCAAAGGCCGGTCAGGCTTCACAGACTGTGCCGAAACCCGGGTTAACTCGCAACAAGGTGATGCTGTGTGTGTGGTGGGATTGGAAGGGCATTATTCATTATAAGCTGTTACCACCAGGCAGGACCATCGATTCTGAACTCTACTGCGAACGACTGATGAGATTAAAGCAAGGAGTTGAGAGAAAGCGGCCGGAATTAATCAACAGAAGGGGTGTGGTTTTTCATCATGATAACGCTAGACCTCACACATATTTAGCCACTCAGCAAAAATTAAGAGAGTTTGCCTGGGAGGTGTTAATGCATCCGCCGTATAGTCCTGACCTTGCACCTTCAGATTACCACCTGTTTCGGTCTCTTCAGAATTCTTTAGGCAGTGCCAGGTTAACATCACGAGAGGACTGCCAAAACCACTTGTCGCGATATTTTGACCAGAAGTCCCAAAATTTCTACAGCAATGGGATCATGTCCCTACCTACAAGATGGCAAAAAGTTATCGAACAAAATGGTACCTACATACTTTAGTTAAATGTAAATAAACTATATAAAAAAATGTTTTGAATTTTCTTAAAAAATGCGAAGAAACTTTTTCCCCAACCTATTATTACTGGTCACATCCCATCTCAATTTTTTAAGTAGCTAACATAATTTTAAGTATTTGTTGTGAGCGTGTTTGCTTTCTCCACTTTGTCACATAAACCTTTAAAGGTCCTTAGACAAGATGTTAGATTGTAAATTATGTAACTAAAATGTTTTGCAAAATAAACGGAAAAGATTAAACCAACAAAAACATTTTGAAAATTTTCGAGTCGACATATCCGGCATATAATACCTACAATTTACTTTTTTTTTTTGTTTTAAGTTATATCAGTCAATTATTGTTGGCTCTAAGTGCGGTTTCACCAATGAAACTGAACGCGATCAGTACATCTAAGCCGAGTCAAGAGTGTCAATATTCCAAAGAAAATAATGACAGTGACAGCTCTTAAACGTGCTAATCGCGTTTAGTTTCAATTGGTGAAATCCGCACTAAACGGTAATGAAAACCGCAAAATACGTTTTGTAGTTAAGAAGAACAACGCAGTCTGACGTTATTGCCGTGAAGGTACTGTAAAAATCTCGAGTGGGATCTTTACTTTTTTCGGGATCTAGGCTGAATAAATCATAAACTGTTCATGTATAAGACTTTTCTATATTATTTCCATTTTAAATTCAACGCGCATAAATTCGCCCAGGCGGCTGCGCCTCTCCAACCAACTCTATCCCTTTTAATATAAGTGACCGTGTAATGGCCCGAGCGGTGGCGAAGTGGTGGCGTTGTCGAAAGGAATGTGGGACTCTTGATTGAGACACAATGTTGGAGTTCTGAACTTTTACTGTATAGTCAACGAGTGTTACAAGTTATGTTAACTAACTGTCTGTACTGAACTACTGACTGTGCTGGACTGATGGCTGTGCTGTACTGAGCTGGAAGAGCAGCGGTGGCATATATTATTTATACTTATACATCAAATGATTTCTAGAAAGTACCCTTGTACTTTAATGAATTATCTGTTAAACAAGATAATAATTACTTAATGGTAATAACAAACCATAAGTCTTCGAAGATAACAAATGATTTCCTTGAGAAAGATGAATAACAATATTATTTGTCCATTACACCTCCCCCCTTAAAATGGGAATAAACCTTATTCACATCAAAGATATAAATTATTTATAATTGCTTATTTTGTTTTTATATGAGCAATTCTTGATGAAAGTCTCAAAGGAAGGCATTCTTGCGATGGTCCTGGAATTTCTTCCATCTCAACGACCTCATTCCACCGGCCCCCTTCTACCATCGGACATCTAGACGCACTGCCAGTTACCATCCCTACCTGGTTGCTATTCCACCAATTCGCACTAAGCGCTTCCAAATGTCTTTAATAATGCGCACAGCAAAAGAGTGGAACTCACTACCTGCGTCTGTGTTTCCGAACGTATACAACCCTAATCTCTTCAAAGTGAGAGTGAACAGGCTTCTTCTGGGTAAGCTCACTCCATCGTCGACTTTGTCTCTGTCACCTCTAACCTAGACTAGAATCAAGAGCAAACCCATCACAAATAAAAAAAATTAAAAAAAGAATTGGTATTTTTATATAAATTAAAAGTAATACAATTAGTTATTCTTCCACAACAACTGCTTGAGTCTTCTAAAGCTAACAATCTGTTTTTGTGGCGTACAGAAGAATTTTGTTTTTAACAAGTACTTTCTTATTCTATAAAGTATAATATATAAAATACTATGAACTTAATTATATGTAGATAAAAATATGAATACAAAATAAGTATTATTCTTAACTCTATGGAATATGTTATTATTATTCATTTCATCCAATAAATTGTTAATTTTGGCAATTTTATGACTCAAGTCATCGAGATTCATACTAATTTTATTGAACGAAATAAAATCTAACTTATCTTCTATGGTATTATTTTTTAATTTATTACAACAATTATCATTAATAATATCAAAATCTGGAAGTATAGACAGATGGTTTGACATCATATCTTGATTCGATGAATGCAATATAATATTAGGAGAAAATAACGTACAATTATTTTGTAATTTTAAAATACCTGTAGATTTTAATTCTAAGTCGTTCTAATACGAGTACGCCCGTGCAACTCAATTCGCAGTAACCGTTAAAGTCAGCGATACATTTATTGTCAAATTTGACATAAACCTTTATTTTTAACAAACTTCAAAAAGGAGGAGGTTCTCAATTCGTCTGTTTTTTTTTTTTTTGTATGTTTGTTACGCGATTACTCAAAGACGGATGGACCGATTTGGAAAATTATTTTTTTATTTTTTTATTCGCTAGTATAGCGAGGTGATCCAATATAAATATTATTAACTTTGCTTGGGTAGTTTTTGAGTTAGCTTCAATAATGCGTATATTTCCCACTTAGTTTATGTGAATGATGTGATGATGTTTTAATAACTTCCTATCACTGTTATTTACATAGCAGGTAGTGGTATTTGAATTTGTGTGGGGTAGGTTCCACAACTAAAAAGTGAAAAATAAAAACTTTTTAGCAAAAAATAAAACCGACTTCCAAAACAAAACACTACAAAGTGAAAAATAACTTTAATTTCGGAAGTCGGTGGCAAAAAGGGAAAATACAAAACCAAAGACACCGACTACCGAAATTAAAGTTATTTTTCACTTTGTAGTGTTTTGTTTTGGAAGTCGGTTTTATTTTTTGCTAAAAAGTTTTTTAACTATTATTATGGCGCAACCCAGCCTAAGTAGTTATTTTTTAACGTCATCCACATGCACATTTTGCGGTCTTTACACAATCGAGAGCCTGGAATCCAGTGGTCCAATTGTGTAAAGACCGCAAGAGTACCGAAAAAAGTTCACGAGCGGACACAGTGAGTTTTGTGTGTCAAGAACAGAATCGAGTTGTGAGTGTAACAAGTGACAATGGTAGCGGTGTCAATCGCACTAAACGAACAAGAAAGAGGGTAGACCGTTTTGTCTGCTCGTAAACATCCACCCGCAATAACTTCAGTTTATCCGTGATCGTGGCACTTGCAACAGTGCCGAAATATCGGAAACTCGAAACAATTAATTTATATGGTAAATATCCCGTTTTAAGTTCTAATAATAAGATACAATATTGCCGAGTGTCATATTATGACATATTTTATGTAAAACAAAAAAATTAATGCGGACGAAGTCGCGGATTTTGACTGAGTCTATTACTTTACGTTGAGATTGAGATCGTCATTATTGTTCACACAAATACACACAATATATATTAATTACACCTCGAATAGTTGTCACTCATTAATAAATTGTACCAACTTACTCGCCGCGGGAGGAAGACCTGGAGTCCTGAAATACAGGGCTGCCCTAGTTTAGGCTCCAGTCCACTCCATTTATTTTAATAATGTCTGTACTATGTTTGAATTAGTGTGGGAAAAAAATAAATGATTTTTTATTGTAACACCCAAAAATAAAACATTCAACCACCAGAATCCGTTTGAGCAAATCACAAAACATTTATATTGTTTAGCTGGGAAATTTCACAAGAATTTGAAATACAATTCACCGCCAATATAAAATGGCGTTGGAACCGTCTTTCAAATAAATCGTCATCTTTATGAAATGGTATCGATAAATTTTATTGGCTCCACAATATCGCGGGAACACTGTCGCAGACTCATATGAAATATTAACGCCACTCGATTATATTTCACTATCTTTAGCAAACATTGTAGACGATAAGAGGGAAATATTTATTATTTCTGTACTATTTCTGAAGACATTACCGTTTCTTACTTCTTGTCACTAAATGTAAAGTTCATCACCACTGCTCTCAAAACGGTGAAGGATAACATCGTGAGGAAACCGGCATGTCCTTGAACCACAAAAACCCGCACTGGGCCAGGGGGGTGAGATTACGGCCCACTCTCTCTCAAAGTAGGCGTGGAGATCGGTAATTATCCTACGGGAAATACTAGATACCAGGATAAAAATATCCTATGTCCCAACCCCCTAAAAAAAAAAAAAACAAAAAAAATATGGAGGAAGTTAGGGAAGGCCTACGCAGAGACGACTTCCATTAATAAGTAATATAATGTGCATGCCAACATTATGATATTTCTATACCCACATATTATCTATATTTTGCTTACAAACATAATAAGAATAATAAAATTATAAATATGAATTTAACTGAAATAATAAACGCGTATTAATGATAATGAAATATGTAATAACTAAATATCGGATAATCGGATGCATTATTTACCTAAAGTTGAGGTGTTGGCTAATACGGAACACACTTTTGTATCGTTCGTAAAAATCTCCCGATTCCGGAATTGATAAATTTAGTACCTACTTTATAGAATTGGATGCTAGCTAATGTTGTGCCAAAGTGGCATAGTAAACGTCAGGATAAGTAATGTTAAAATGAATTTAAAGTAAACAAACATACGAATAGTTATGTGATCCCGGTGTCCCGATATTTTTTACCATATATATAATCCAATAGGTGTCCAATTAGTTGTGCATTCCCGGGTTTTTCGTAATCCCGGGTCTCATATAAAAAAAATTAAGAAGCCGCTTTCATAGTTTCTTAGCGAAAATTAAGTTTAGTTAAATATGCATCCCCAATATGGGATATTATGTTAAAATAATTACTATGATTAAAGTGTTCTATGTAGAATAAAGGCTTTTCTATTTAATATGTCCTAAGCCAGCTCACGGCCAAATTGCGGTTGAATTAATAGAAGAGCGTTATTAGAAGTGTGCGCAGGCCAATTTTATCTGCGTTGGTTCCTGTGCACTTACAAGCTCATCATTATCTGCCTAGCCGTTTCCCGTGTTGGAGTCGGCTCCCAGTCTAACCGGATGCAGCTGAATATCAATATTATGTGTGGTGTGGAGCGACTGCCAACCAGTCTTACCAAAGGACCAGTCTTACCAAAGAACACCAACAGCATAATACATACATTCAACATTGGTTTACAAAAGTATTTAGGAAAGGTATTACCCTCGTTACCCAGTGAGTAAGCCCTACACTACTCGCGAAGTTGCTTCGACGGTCAAAGTCGACCGAAGTCCGAAGTATGTGACTATACACACGTGCTAAGAACTACAGGACGCTTCGTATCCTTTGACTCGCGCGCAAAAACCGACAACGATCGGAAGTACGGAGTATTCCCGTTTGAGCACCTATTTTTAGAGCACCTATGCATTTTGCTCCAAAAGTATTCTAATGGGAATACTTTTGGTGCAAAATGCTTAGGTGTTAGGTGTTACGAGGCTCGCCTCGGGCGACTTCCGATTGTTGTCGATATGCAGATCGTGGTCGAAGTGCTCCTAGTGCACGAGGCTATATTGTCACGGACTTCGGACTTTGGTCAACTTCGACCAGTACCTACTTCATCGAAGCAACTTCGCAAGCAGTTTAGTGCAGGCTTTAGACTTTGGGGTTCAGACTGTCAAAGATCTACTAATGACAGCCGGGACCAACCAGCTTAGCGTGTTTTCTTTATGGGTATACATCCTAACTATTATAATATTATATTATTACTTTTTAATATTATAAATGCGAAAGTAAGTTTGTTTGTTTGTTTGTTACCTTTTCACGTCTAAACCACTGAACCGATCATCCTGAAATTTTGCATATACGTTGTCAAATGTACAGACACGGACATAGGGTATCTTTCATCTCAAAACAAAGTACTGTTCCCGAGGAAAACAACAATAACGTTCTTATGATAATAGATGACGCCACGTGTATTTCGAATCATGATTGAATTCTATTATTATAGACTTTAGTAGTGTGTTAAGAGTTTTTTTTTTTTAAAGTTCCTAATACATTTTGTGAGTCGTAGAGTGCGATAGACCTGTTTTTCACCCTCCTAAGTATAATATTATATATGCGAAATTATGTTTGTTTGCTTGATATCTGTTCACGCCCTAAACCGCTATTCTAAATAAACGTGAGCGAAGCCGCAGGCAAAAGCTAGTATGTAATATTAGTACAAATTCAGATTCAAAAGATAAATTCTCGTAAAAAACAAAAGAGCTTGAACGCGCACAGACGGTACAATGGAACATTTGATTCAAGGACGAAACAAAGTATTCTCCACGATACCTGTCTCGAAAAACTCAGAACTTCTCAGCCTTAAAATTCAGGCAAGACATGTCCAATTTGTCTGATAAGTTTCCATGAAATACAATCGAGTTTGATGGTTAGGTTGGTACTTGTTTTTTTTTTTACGTGAACACGTCTGTGTCTTGTATTTTTGGGAACAAGACTGCCTGAATTAATAAAGCTACCAAGTTTTTGCCTAGATATCTAGTATAACATACACAAGTAACAAAGGGTGTTTTTTTTTTAAAGGCAGAGAACTTTACATTGAAATAAAACACAGAAAAATGTTTTTAATATCTATGAAGCTGGCTTTATTTGACAGATACCTTTATGGCAATATTTTTTTAATATAATTTCGGACATGATTGTGACCGCCGCGGCTGACGCCAAGGCCTAATTTATTGAAAGAAGACACTCGATATAAAGGTAAATAAAAATAGCAATATGAGGTCCTGGGTTCTATTTACGGGTCGGGCAGAGTTATTGGATTTTCCGATCAGGAATTTCTCTGAGTAGCCTGGAGTCAGGATCTGTGCCCGGTTGATGGCAATAGGCTCGCCCCCTACTACATGGGACTTAAACATGACTTGCGAAATGTGGGTGTACTATAGGTACACCTCTGCCTAACCCTTCGAGGATAACAGGCGTGATGTTTTATTTAGGTATAAAGTTCTGCTTACGTTTTAAGTTTTGTATTTTGTTTCTGCTTGAGTATAGTTTTCGATTTGTTTTTTTTTTTTTTGGTATATTGGCGTGTGCTAGCTTACTTATAGCAAATAATTTAATTTAATGTTTTGTGTTGCATAATGTACCTAAATTATTATGCGCAGTGTTCATTTTTTTTAACTGAACAGACAGCTGTGCTGCTCGGGAGTTTGTTGCGCCACTTCTTCTCCTCAGCTAAAGCACTAGGAAGTGGTGAAGGGCGGGCGTTTTGGGGACTGTCTTATGTAATTTTGACGTTCAAAAAGTGCTGATTCTCAGCCTAGTTTGAATAAATGACTTTTGATTTTGATTTTTGTGACAATATAAACAGTTACAATAACAGACAACCAGTGAATGTCGTATTATAACCGATTGGTGTCCCCCAGTTGGACAATCGGAAACAAATAAATCATGTCATGTTAAAAACGTAATTGAAATTGTTTAGTCCGTTTAGAAGTTATGATGACACAGACAGGCAGGCAAAAACTTTAATCTTTAAACACGACTATTCTAACGTCTGGGATTAAATACTCATAGTTAAGGCGCCCGCAAACAGGCGCGACCGACACGACGGTGCGAAGCGATTCTGGTAGAACAATTTCCATGACATTTTCATAAAATTGTTCACCTAGTCGCAACGCGCCTGGATAAAAACCATAACAAAGTTGTAGGAAAAACTCAGCTTATTTTATATTCTTACTAAATAACATGTCAACTACAACTTTTCTTATAAAAATAACAATATTTTACACTTAATAACAATTTCGTAAGGGTAAATAAAAAGGCTACCATCCAATAACTGAACGTGGCAGGCCCTTAATAGGTTCAGCTAAGATATAACACTTATTTAATAAGCTGTTATAACCAAACACTGTTTCATGAAAGATTTTGTAATAACAGCATTTTCAGTTTCCTTTAGCCTTTTAAGGAAAGTTGTGAGAAACTGTTACTTAGCGGCTTGAGGTAGAATTACTGCTTCGTTTCAAAGCATATTATTATAATGAATAAAACTACAAAAAGTAAATAAGTAGTACGGTTTTGCATTTTTGAACAAATTAATGCGTTTTTAATATGCGTAAAGTTAATTAAAAAGCAGTACCAGGTTGTATGTTGATTTGAATATGGTTCGTGACAGTATCAAATCTGTATTTATAGAATTATAATCATTGAAATCGTCAATACAACTCTCTAAGTTCATATCAATCAACCAGCCTAGCCTTTTGCCAACTATGTTGGGGTCGGCTTCTAGTCTAACCGGATGCAGCTGAATACCAGTATTTTACATGGAGCGTCTGCCTATCTGACCTCCACAACCCAGTTACTGGGTAATACGATACCCCTTGGTAAGACTGGTTGTCAGACTTTCGGGCTTCTGACGACCCGTAACGACTGTCAAAGATTCACAAATGACAGCCGGGACCAACGGCTTAACGTGCTTTCCGAGGCACGGAGGAGTCTCGGTATGAAAAGATAACCCATCCACAGACCAACCTCGGCAAGCGTAGCTTAACCTGATGGATCGACCTGTGCTACTGTTATTACTTAGCCACGAGCTCCTCTCTCTAAGTTCATATAGTCCTATTTAATGAATATTTCATGAAATTTTGATATTCAGGATTATACTAACTTAATGAGTTATATTACTGATTCTTTTGTTTATAATTTTGTAAATACATATACATATTACAGTCGCGAATCATACTTTCATCAACATATAGCCTAATACTCCATTACAAATTGCAAAAAACGTAAGAAAAATTGCATTTCGCGGACTATCTAGAGCTTCCCCTTTAAGGATATAATTATGCACTCCCTATCCCTAGTCTATTTCGACAGCTTTTTCTTTGAACAAAAGCTAAAGCTTTCATTCAAAAGTGACTGATAGTTCGAATGTGTATATTTACCAGCCTGTCCAACTAGACTGCCCTTTGAATGAAAGTGTTTGGGCCTCGTTTACAGAGACAGACAGCGTCGCGCGTCGCGTCGGGCGGCGCGTGGGGCGGCGCGGCCCGCAATAAATCCAAACATAAATGGCGTTGTTGGCGTTATAGAGGGTTTACGTAGAAGCGATTCTACATGCTTGGTATTCAGGCGGAGCCTTCGGATGGCACCGCCACGTCGCACGAATTAAGTAAACGACCACGAAGAAGTTTAAAAGAATAACTTTATTAGTACCCGGTCACAGCACAACAGTAATTATTTAATTGTACAAACTATTGATCTTATATACTAATCTTATTGCTAACCAATCATTTATACTAGTCACGTATGTCCTAGATAACATCTGCTGATTTGTACATACTATGCTAAAATAATATAATTACTCGTATTAGCTGATGAAGCTAATACTGGGGGATTTGGGTTCCTTAACTCACGCGACTTTTATCGCGGCGGAGCACACAGCGTTGCCGCCAGCTATTCCTGCAATTCTCCGTTCGTAAGTGTAACGTAGCGATATACGCGGCGGGGCCCGCGGCGTTGCATGCGCCAATACGAACACACCACCTGCCGCTACACGCGTCGCCTCTCTGTAAACTGATAAAACGTACGACGCGCCTCGAGACCACGCCGCACGCGACGCGCAACGCTCCGCGTCTCCGTAAACGAGGCCTTACAGTACCTACCTACAACTCAAGTTCGTGACAACTATGTCTAAGCCTTTGCAAGCCAAGTAGATCATCTACCTAGCCATTTCTATGTTGGGTTCAGCTTCCAGTCTATATTAGTAGTATTTTACATGCTGCAACTGTGTTATCAGCAAGCAAATATTGGTCCCAAAAATGCTTGCCATATTTTTCAAAAGTCCTACGTCAATCTTTACTAATGCCTTCACAATCTAAATCAATTCTCAATTTCTTGGCTTTGCAATCACTAATTCTTTTGATATGAGTTGTCATTGTGTCAATATTCCTCACCACAAAAGTAAAGACTAAGAAGAAGCCATTGGCCATCTTGATAACATCACTAATAGAAAACGGACAGTACATATAGTATATTTCCCAAGAAAAGTATGCGCTTCGGAAATCATCGTCTATCATCGGAAATACGAACGCGTGATAATGAGATCTAATATTTACAAACAAGCTTTTACAACCATCGAAGAGGGTTTCTTCCGTACCTCAATAAGAAAAAAAGGGACCCTTATAGGATCACTTCGTTGTCCGTCCGTCCGCCTGTCTGTCTGTCAAGACTCTTTTTTTCAGGAACGCGTGGAGGTATCAAGTAGAAATTAATATTAAATACGTAGGTCTACGGTCCCTTAGAGCTCTAAAAAATCAAGCTTAGAAGCTTGATTTGATTTGTATTTTTTATTGCGTTGAGTTAGAACTCAACGTAATAAAAAATACGGCCATCTAAGCGACATATAATATTACCAATATTGCAACTAAATCATACTCCAGCTACCTAGTGATTTACTTCCCGCTTACCCAAGAATCATGAAATTTGGCGACAGCACCAGTAAAGGAAAAAGTCCGAAAATTAATCGTATTAATCTTTAGTTTATCACATATTTTTTTTTTGCGATTACATTCTTACATTTGTAGTTGGAGAATTGACCGTGATATCATAATCAATCAATCTGCCTAGCCTTTTTCCAGCTACCATTCTAACCGGCTGCAGCTGAATACCAGTATTTCGTATATCGAAATATGGGGGATTTTTTTTACTACAAAGTTAAGTTTGTTTTTGCAATATTCATCCCTTCTACGGAACCCTTCATTATGCGTGGTCCGATACGTACTTGGCCGGTTTTTTATAATGCCATGATTACAAAATTAGATTATGCAATTTCAACACAACTGACGATCTGCGACCTCAGTGAAAACTTCATACAGACGAGACGCACAATGATAGGTGCACTAAGCTTCACAGTTTTACCCCTGAATTTGCATCACAGTCAAAATCACAGTGATCTTTACTCTCTTTGTAATAAGGTTGCTGTTGGGTTGTCGCCACTGACACGTCTGTCAACATCACAATGATTTTTATCCTCGTTACAATAAAGTTGCTAATGGGCTGTTGCTGTCAGAGGTAAAATAACTGTGAAATATAAGCTTTGCCTCTAAGACACCGCAAGCACTTCCTTATAAACATGTAGATACATTTTAATACTAACTAGCTTACTAGGCCATTCGGAATAGAATCCAGACCGTATCATTGCGGCATCCTAACATCTGCGTCGCCGCCGCCGGTCTATTTGCATATCCTAACAGATCCTACACACAATGATGTCCTGCGGGGTCGGTTGAGACTTGCTTTAGCACAGATTTACTCGACGAAATTGTGTACATTAAGCTGTAAAATCCTGTTGCTGAAGCGCAAGTATTTGTGCATTGTATTAGGCCTGTAATCTAAACTTATACGAGGCGTAATATAAATAACGCGCAACCTCATAAGAGGTCATTGCACTCGTCATTATGAACAACTTTTACATTGGGACCAAACCTGAAATCGCAAAAAAAAACAGCTGTTTCCTACATTTATGTTCGCAGATTATTTTTTTACGATTTTAGGTTTGGTGAACCTTTTTAGAGGAAGTGCGTTATTTAAGTACCTAAATTACACCGTGTATAATAAAGAGGTAAAATTCTTTGTTTATCTGTATTTTGTAAAAGTAGGTGCTGACCCGATACTTAACCAAAATTCTTTCACTGATAGAAAGCTACACTACTGCCAAAGGGCATATTTTATGTTATAACTAGATATCGAATAATTGGATGTATATTTACGTAAAGTTGAGGTGTTGGCTAATTATGGAATGGCCTTTTGTATCGAAAAAGTTCCAGGATTCCGAGATCGTCCAATTTAGAGTTCTGATTATAAAATCGAATGTATATTTACTTACGTTCAGGTGTTAGCTAATATGGAATGCACTTTTGTATCGATCGTAAAAATCTCGCGATTTCTGAATTCCTGAACTCTCAATTCGTCTGTATGTTTTATTTTTTTTGTATGTTTTTTACGCGATTATTACGCGATTACTCAGACAGGTGGACCGATTTGAAAATTTTTATTTTTTTTGAATGGGTATATACTTCCTAGGTGGTCCCATATAAATTTTATTAACTTTGCTTGGGTAGCTTTTGAGTTAGCTTCAATAATGCGTAGTTTTCCCACTTAGTTTATGTGGATCATGTTTTAATAACTTCCTAGCACTGTTATTTACATAGCAGGTAGTGGTATTCGAATTCGTAGGTACCACCACTAAAAAGTGAAAAATAAAAACTTTTTAGCAAAAAATAAAACCGACTTCCAAAACAAAACACTACAAAGAGAAAAATAACTTCAATTTCGGAAGTCGGTGGCAACAAACGAAAATACAAAACCAAAGACACCACAAATAATAAAACACCACACCAAATAATAATACACCACAAAAAATAATAGCTACTTACCACATATTTAAGAAGTCATTTTCATACCATGTATCCGATTAGTTGTGCATTCCCGGATTATCTGGAATCCTGGGATTTATATTAAGAAAAAATAAATTAAGAAGCCGCTTCCATAGTTTCATATCCAAAAATTAACTTTAGGTATATCTGCATCCGATTATCCGATCTCTGCATACACACACGCACACGACACATGGACAAAATCCAGTTGCCAGTTTTTGAATAATACACAAACATTAATCGTAGTTCAAATTGAAACATTGTTTTCTCTCTTATAGGTAGATAACCAAATCTAGCTATTAAAAAAAATCTCTATTTAAATCGAGATTTGTTTTTCAGATCGGAACCGTCGTTGTATAATACTAATACTGATCATAATAAAAACATTGTTAAAAATGTTCATTATTATTCAGCACAAAACATGAAAAATAACACAATGTCCTACACCCTTTATACATATGTATATAGGATGACCGATACTTTAGTGACCGATACTTTAGTTATGCGAACATAAATGTATGGGACAGCTGATTTTTTTTCGCGAATTCAGGTTTGGTTCCATAGTAAAAGTTGTTTGTTATTATGAGTCCAATCATGTGTTTAAGTATCGGTCACTAATTACCAGTCATCCTATATAGCAAATGATTTTAGACAGGGTGTAGAAATTTTTCGTTGGTTATAATATTGTTATAAAACAAAAACCAGCTGTTTCATTCAATTTGACCGTGTTGGTTGCACTCCTTCAGGAAACATCTGTTTCTTTTTTTATTAATAACCTAACTACGAAAAATGTCTATCAATTTGCGTGTCGATGTCTCTTAGGGCCTGATTTTTGTATAGTTAAGGCAAAGTGTTTAAGAGGATTGTGAAGCTGTAAATTTTCATACAAAAAGAGATAACGTTTTTCTCCCCGTAAACATAATCTAACTCTCATAGTTTTTGGAAATGTTGTAGGTATAATGAAAAACTAGGTCCGTACGTTTTTATTATAAAGAAATATTGTATGCAATATAAGTTATTAGCATCTAAATATCTATATTTTTGACATAAAAACATCCTCGAGCATTTTTATTTTTTTTAATTAAATTAAATCGAATTACTAAAAACGAAAAACGTACAGACCTAGATTAAAGTATACTGAATGTAATGAAATCAAAGTTGTCTCATTTCGTAAAGGTTTAGGGGAGTAAAAACGTTATCGCCCGAAACAATATTTATGTAAATAATTGTATGAAATGTAGGTAATTGCCTCCAAAAATCGCGTCGCGTATCGGCGCTTCACAATCCTCTTAAGGGGGAAGCGCTAAGGTAGCCCGCGAAATTCAAATATTCCTACGTTTATTGCAATTTGTAGGTCAGTATTAAGTTTAATGATGATTCAAATATAATTCGCGACCGTAACAATCATATATTTACAGAATAATAATCATTAGAATCAGTAATACAACTTCATATGTTAGAAAATACGTCAAATCGCTGCTTTGCATGAATACCCGCACAAACCAAAATTTTGAAATTACTGGTTTATAACACAGCCAAATGCAAAATAGTCCTTATTTCATGGTCTGTAAGACTCACATTCATAACGGCATAATCGGCGGTTTTGCCGTTAGGAACGGCACCCAGTAATTTCAAAATTTTGGTTTGTGCGGGTATTCATGCAAAGCAGCGAAATGTCAAGATTTCATGAAATAGTCATTCAATAGAGTTATATGAACTTATAGAACTGTATTGATGATTTTAATGGTTATAATTCTATAAATACAGATTTGTTACGGTCGCGAATCATATTGAAATCAACATACAACCTAATACCGACTTGTAAATTGCAAAAACCGTAAGAAAATTTGAATTTCGCGGGCTACCCTGACGCTTTCGCGGTAACTAATGGATGAATTTTGGCCAAATCAATCAATCTGCCTAGCCTTTTCCCAACTATGTTGGGGTCGGCTTCCAGTCTAACCGGATGCAGCTGAATACCAGTATTTTACATGGAGCGACTGCCCATCTGACCTTCACAACCCAGTTATTGGGTAATACGATACCCCTTGGTAAGACTGATTGTCAAACTTTCGGGCTTTTGACGACCCGTAACGACTGACAAAGATCCACGAATGACAGCCGGGACCAACGGGTTAACGTGCTTTCCGAGGCACGGAGGAGTCTCGGTATGTACAGATGGTCACCCATCTACGGACCAACCCCGGCAAGCGTTGCTTAACCTGATGGATCGACCCTTGCAGCTGTTATTATTTAGCCACGAGTTATTCTGGCCAAATTTGTTTGCCAAAATTCCATTAGTTACTATTTATTAACATGAATAAGTTAACATGTATACACGATTGATGTTAACTCATTGGCCTTTCACATTTAGCCAAAATTCAACCATTAGTTTATTAATGTTTAACAACTACGGATCAAAAAACCGGCCCAACACTCTGTATTTACATTGCAGGAGTACCTACACATTTGCATTATTTGATTACAAAAAGTCCATATCAGCATGTATATTTTTAAAAGACAAATAAAAGAAAAATACGGCGAGATTTTGTAAATATATTTATTTTTTAATTTAAACTAACTGCATGAAAATTTTTGAACAAATATTTAGGTACCAAAAACACTGTGTATTATGGTTAGTTATATTGCCAGACATTTGAATCTCAAATTTATGGAGTAGGTACTATGAACTCGGGTTAAATTGTTCCAACAGTCGCCGTGTTAAACAGAGATTCAACTTTGTTTATCAAAGTTAACAGAAGTTTAATAGCAAAATGATTTAAATACTTTCATTTTAACACGCTTTTAGTAGTCAATTTATTGTGCAAGTTATCTTTAAGTGAACTATTTTAATAAGCAAATACGTAAATGCTAATTTTAGCTTATATGGGAATGGCTAGACAACTTTAAAGTAGAATCAAAATTGGTGCCGGTTGTCTTGTTTAATAAGACAATAACTAAATTAAAATTAGAGAATCGCTATCTTTTATTAAGAGGCAGCGCGAGAAAAGGACGGCTATAGCTATGCACGTTACAGATGTCAAAATTGGTGCCGATTTTCTTGTTCAATAACTAAACTAAAATAAGAGACTCGCTGTCGTTCACTAACCGGCAGCGCGAGAAAAGGATGGCTATAGTTATGAACACGTTATGAACGTTACAGATGTCAAACTAGTTTACGCCTTGCGCTTGACCGTGTTTTTAGTCCACATGTTTTTACGTGTCGTATAAATTTGTATGGAAATATTAGTTCAACTAAATCTGACACCTCTAGTTTACGTGCGTCTCTTTCTTGTTTTATTAGAGAGAGAGAGAGTTAGCAATAGCCTAAATTTAGTTTGTGCACAATAGAATCGACACCATTGTCTATTTTCAAAGTATTGTCACCAATTCGATTGAAAATACCATTTTGGTAGGTATTGCCCTTAACAATATCAACTCGATCTGTTTTTGTAAGCAAATCTTACTTACAGACAGATTCCACAACTAATTCATTTATAAACTAATATTATAAAGAGAATTGATTCAATTTTTTATACATTTGAATGTTTATTACGCTTTCACGCTAAAGCGGCTGAACGGATTTGGGTTAAATTTGGCACATGGATAGAACATAACCTGGGTTAGGACGTTGAATACGTTTTAATTCAATATTCTCACTGGATCGACAACGGACAATAATGGGGGTGAAACCGCGGGGCGCAGTTAGTTTTATATATGTACGTTTCAAGTAGTATAGTTGATCTCGTAAATGCTTTATCACCCTTGGGTTGAATGTCACTTGCGCGTCATAAAACGACAATGTCTATTTTTCAATGTAAGTAAGTCAGTTTCAAACTTAGTGAAGTTTCAATTTACTTGGAATATCTAGTTGTCAAAAGTGGAAGGGCTTGTGGCTAAGTAGTAACAGCCGCAAAAATCGATCGATCAGGTTGAGCTACGCTTGCCGCAGTTGGTCTGTGGATGAGTGACTATTGACAGGCCAGATGGCGTGGTTGGTTAAGATACCACCTATCATGCCGCAGGTCGTGGGTTCGATTCCCATCCAGGACAAACATTTGTGTGCATGAACATGTCTGTTTGTCCTGAGTCTGGGTGTAATTATCTATACAAGTATGTATTTATAAAAAAAAGTAGTGTATGTAGTATATCAGTTATCTGGTTTCCATAGTACAAGCTCTGCTTAGTTTGGAATCAGATGACCGTGTGTGAACAATGTCCTAAGATATTATTATTATTATTATTATATCAGATATTACTATCTTCACATAGGGGAAATAGTTTTGTTTTTGGGTCATAACTCTATAGTAGTAAATCACAGCATATTCATATTGTACACCAGAATTTTTTGGTTGTATACTTATGAATTGTAATACAGATATTTAATTATTTAGATGAGTTCAACGAAAATCCATTTTGTCCATATGTTATAGACTAAATGACATACACGACAAAAGTTATAAAATTAAAGGCAAACCTCGCAAATGAATCACTTGGTTCATTTAGGAAAATCTGCGCAAGAAGCGTGGGCCCAATGCGAATTACTTAAATACCGCAACCAGTCTTCTCTAGGTATTGACCGGGAAAAAACTAATTTTCTTTCACATCAGGTGGAAAAGTAGCTTTCCAACATCCTAGACACTTTGCACTAGACTCCAAAGTTTTGCTACTGTTCGAAGCATGTCTCCTGAGAGTTGCTTGTGGCACTCCAAATGTTTTAGACGCCAAAAGCCAGCCTATTTTATTACTGCGAACTGCTTCTATAGCTTTACGTGCTATATACACCTATGTCATTTTATCCATACAGCGTTATAAAAAATCAAAATTCAGCAATAAATGCAAAATAAACATTATTTACGGAAAAAGTTATTCAAATGCAACAATAAGTACTTAAGGGGTGCAATGCGCTAGGTAAAATCTTGAAAAATATAATATTAATACAAAAAACTCACTGCGATTAAAAAAAAAACTCGTAACATAACAATGTTTGTCGTCGGCCATGACACCCGAACGAGAGACAGGCGCGAGTTCACATTTTAACAGGTTGGTATGAGCCGGTAGAGTCACGTGATATAGTCGGCTATGGCGGGCTAGAAGCGCCAGAATTTGAAATGTGATGCCTGTGTTATTTTGTCCGTGTATGTCATTTTGTACGTACTTCCCCTACCAAGACTCCTCCGTGCCTCGCGGAAAGCACGTTAAACCGTTGGCTCTCATTCGCGGATCTTTGAAAGCCTGACAACTTGTCTTACCAAGGGGTATCGTGTTACTCAGTAAGTGGATTGTGGAGGTCACATAGGCAGTCGCTCCATGTAAAATACTGGTATTCACTGCTTCCGGTTAGACTGGAAGAGCTAAGCAGATGATGTGACGTAATCGTTGTCGTGGGCAGAAGAATCAGAAGGGATGAAAAACCATTCGCAGAATGTTCCATGTCAAAGTCAAAACAAACTAGTCTATGGTAAACCAGAAACAAGTGAGGAGCATGTCGTGAGGACTGTGTGAAGAGAGAAAGGGGGTGATTACAGAGATGGCGACAAATAGAGAAGTTTGGAAGAAAAAGACACGTTGCGCCGATCCCATATAAATAAGGAGGGCAGAGAATAATGAAACAAGCAGGTTGGTTAAGGATGTCATTGTCATGCTTGTTTATTATATCTAACTCCATAAGGGTTTTGCGTTACTTTTGCTTGAATCCTGTATGATAAGGGGTGCTACACAATTGCATGATTCGGCACAGCAGCCGGGTGGCTGTAGATTATGTTCGAGAAAACTCGCTCAGCTTATCCACGAATTGTGCCGAACCGACCCGAATATGATTCAGCGAGGATAGATGCTGAACGGAGATTGCCGATCGGCACGAGCTAAATATTGGCAATAGCTTAGTTTAACGGAATAGAAGTGAGGTGACATTTGAAAAGTAAGATAAAATGAGTCCATTGGACTAATTGCGAAACACAAAAAACACAAAATACAGCTGGCTGTGCCGAATCATGCAATTGTGTAGCAACTCTTATCATACAGGATTCAAGCAAAAGTAATGCAGAACCCTTATAGAGTTAGATATAATAAACAAGCATGAATGACATCCTTAACCAACCTGCTTGTTTCATCATTCTCCTGCCCTTGTCCCAATTTATATGGGATCGGCGCAACATGTCTTTTTCTTCCAAACTTCTCTATTTGTCGCCATCTCTGTAATCACACCATTTCTGGCCATATCATCCTTCACACAGTCCATCCATCGTTTCTTTGATCTTCCCCTACTCCTATAGCAATCCAAATTCATTTCTTGAGTTGCTCACTTGTTTCTGGTTTAACATACACTAGCTTTATTTTGACTAGCTCTTTGGTAGACGTCCAGTCTGTGATCGCCATTCCCATTGACATGGAATATTCCGCGGATGGTTTTTCATCCCTTCCGATTCTTCAGCCCACGACAACGATTACGTCACAACATATGCCTAGCCTTTTCCCAACTATGTTGGGGTCGGCTTACAATCTAACTGGATGCAGCTGAATATCAGTAAGTATTATACATGGAGCGACTAGGTAGTCGCTAGGTAGGAGATCTTTCCTCCATAACCCAGTTACTGGATAATACGAGACCCCTTGGTATGTCTGATTATAAGACTTTTGGGCTTCTCACGGCCCGTAATGACTGTCAAAGATACACGAATGACAGGCGGGACCCACGGCTATAACGGTCTTGGTATGTAAAGATAATCGCCCGTCCACGGACCAACCGCGGCAAGCGTAGCTTAACCTGACCGATCAACCCATGCGGCTGTTATATGAAATCCTCTAATTAAAAGTTTAATCCCTAAGAACTGTACGGTCTGGCCGGTGTAACACGACTACTTTTAATGGGACTCAAGGCTGTCTGCAGGGAGAAAGAAGTAATTATTTCTCCCTGCAAACTGTGCAGAACTAGAAATGTCTAATCATGAAGTAAACGTGTGACCAAGTAATATCAAATCACAGCATTAAATATTACTAGCTAGTTAAAGACTATTTTCAGCTTTAATAAACACTAGCTGTTACCCGCAACTTCGTCTGCGATCCAGGATAAATAGTAGCCTAGGTCCTTCTCAAGGTCATGGTCTACCCATGGCCAAATTTCATTCAAATCCGTTCAGCCGTTTTAGCGTGAAACAAACAAACACACTTTCGCATTTATAATATTTGTTAGGATAGTTAGGAGGATGAACAACCGGTTTATCGACACTCTAGACTCGCAAAATGTATTAGTTACTTAAATTTAAAAAAAAAACTCTTAAGACTCTACTAAAGTTTTATAATAACATAATTCAATAATGATTCGAAAGACACGTGGCGCCATCTATTATCATAAGAACGTTACTGTTGCTTTCCTCGGGAACTGTACTTTTTTCGGGATGAAATGTATCCTATGTCCGTGTCTGTACACCTGACAACGTATATGCAAAATTTCAGGATGATCGGATCAGTGGTTTATGCATGAAAAGGTAACAAACAAACTTACTTTCGCATTTATAATATTAGTTAGGATAATCATAAATCAGAACGGGGTAAAACCAAGGGTCATTGTTTAATTCATTTACTGTAATTACGTGTTTATTTTTAACTATCCTGTACGTATAAGATAGCATGACATCACACCAGTAATCCTCGAGGGCTTAGGCAGAGGAGTACCTATAGCACACCCACATTTCGGCAGTTTTGTTTAAGTCCCGTGTAATAGAGGGCTATTGCCATCAACCGAGTATAAATCCCGACTGCAGACTGCTACTGAGAAATTCCTGATAAGAAAACTCAATAACACTTAGCCCAACCTGGGAATCGAACCAAGGGCCTCATGGCCAGCATTAGTGCTTGCGACCACTAGACCAACGAGGCAGCAACCTATATTTTCCAGTAAATATCCAGCAAGTAATAATCATTTTCAAAAGCTGATGTGTCCCAACAGAAGTCGTTCAGTTACAATCCGCGGTTACAATCAACTTACTAAAGTTAGGATGTTCATTGTAATAAAAAGTTGAGTCTCCCTTTAATGCCATTGTTATGAACTTTGAACCATTTTAGTTCATTAAGGCGAAAGCGTCCTTACGTTTTTTGCAATTTATAAGTCAGTATTAGGTTGTATGTTGATCAAAATGTAATTTGCGGCCCTAACAAACATGTATTTACATAATTAAAATCTTTAAAGTGATCAATACAACTTTTTAAGACCAGGTAATCCTAATGATATACTATTTCATGAAATCTTGATATTTGAGGATTAGGTATACTAACTTAAGGAGTTGTATTACTGATTCTAATGATTATGATTCTGTAAAAAACGTAAGAAAATTTGAATTTCGCGGGCTAGCCTGACGCTTCCCAGAGTACCTTACTCGTCTGTTGCAGCTACACTACGGCCGTCACACATCAAGCTACTACAATCTGTCAAATTTCTTTAATAGATTTTCATTTTTGACTGGCCTGTTGGTCTAGTGGTTAGTGGCCCTGACTGCTATGCCGGAGGTTGTGGGTTCGATTCCCACCCAGGACAAATGTTTGTGTGATGAGCATGATCATTTGTTCTGTGTCTGGGTGTAATTTATCTATATATGTATGTATTTAGAAATATATAAGTATGTTTATCAGTTGTCTAGTACTCATAACACAAGCTCTGCTTAGCTTGAGGCTAGACGGCGTTGTGTGTGATAGTTGTGGAATATTATTATTATTATTATTATTTTTATCGCTAAAGCATTAGGTTCAAATTTGATTGGGAAAATTCGACAGTTTCGGGTAGCTTGATGTGCTGGCGTCTATACAAACGCATACCAGCGAGTAATCGCTCGTCGCCATCGCGCACTTGCTGCTCGTTGCTTGCCAACTCGTTTTTAGTTGCTAGTTCTACTCGCTTCTCGTTAATCTTCGGCGGTGGGACAGGTGCATCAAACCCCGAAAGTCAGACAACTAGTCTTACCAATCTTAACTAGTCAGAAAAGTAGGTACTGGTCCGGAATATAATATACATATAGAAATATCATTAAAGTGGCTCTAAATAGGCTCATTTATAGTAGTGGCGGTCAATACTATTTAACGGTTAGTATTATTTTGTTGAAAGTACTATCGACAAAACGGACGCCTTTACACCTTCATTTTGTATATACTGATTCATTGAAAAAACCCTGCCCTTTGTTAGGGTTCCGTACCAGAATGGTAAAAAGAAACCCTTAAGGTGCGACTCAGTTTGTCTGTCTGTCACAGCTGAATATCTCAAGAACTACTAATGCTATCAACTTGATTTTTGGAATAGTTTTAGATGACGTTTGCCTAACTATTTTGCAAATAAGAAAGAAATAAAAATATATATATATTTCTTGCAACAGGGACTAAAAGGGGGTCTTAAAAATTCGAAGTAGGGCTAATATGAAAGAACGCTGTTTGCACATTCTCAATCATTTTTCTTTTTTTTTAGGCCTCATTGTTTTCGACTTTTGATGAAAAATTTAAAAAAAATACCGTTCCCCCTCCTCTTATCTCCGAAGTTTGCACAGAGAAAAATCTGTAATTATTCTGTCTGATAGTGAAGTTTATGTAAAGATTACAGGAAAATTAAAACGGTGTCTCTAAATAGCACACTTTTTTTTAATATACTTATGATAGTACGGAACCCTCGGTGCGTGAATCTGACTCGCTCTTGACCAGTTTTTTAATAAAATGAACCAAAGGATGCTGAGGGCTGGAACTACGGAACTACGTGCATCTAAGGGACGCCATGCTGCAAGACTCGAATGCAGAGAACATTGGAAGGATGATGATTCTCCAAAATATTAAAACCAGTCGTTCTAATATTTTACTTTGTCATAAATACAATTGCAACCTGCAAGCAAAATTGTTTCAAATTTGGAAGTTTGCATTTGTCGATGTCGATGGTACCTACATAAGTAATTAAAAGGTACCTATGTAATGCTCAAATGACCACTAATTTACCAACTGGTTAACCAATACTGTAATTGGATTAAACAGCTGGCATATTGTGCGTATAGTAAATTGCAGGTTGCAGATTAAGTATACTAGGGAGCTGCCCCTGCTTCGGCCGGTTTTTATAAGTTGGATTTCTATAACCTATATAATTTTCCAGAATAAATTCTCTAAATGACGGTGAAAACCGCATCAAAATCCGTTGCGTAGCTTAGAAGAACAACACGGTCACACAGACAAACATAATAAACAAAAGGAAATGTTTTATTGACTTTCTAATGTACGCTTTTTAAAATTAAATACCTCTAAAAACTTTTTAGGCTTCTAATGCTGCACACTTTTTTAAATAAATGAGCCTCGTTTTAACTTGCTGGCCTTTTCTCGCAGTAACTAAGTTAGGGCACCCCGACCGGGTAAGTTTGGGTTAGAATGGTGACCAAACACGTGCGAGCCAAGCGAGACAGCGAACCTTATCCCTTTACACCCGAAAAAATAGTTGCAAATATTTAAAAAAAAAAAGTTAATTGACAAGGTTTCTAGGAGTCTAAGGAAACAAAAAAAAAAAACAAAGTAAAATCCTGAATTTTCGATCGGTCGTCGTCGGTTGCGTTCGAAAAATGAATCCGCTCGGTCTTAAGATTTTTTTTTAAGTTACCCGCACTATCGTATACCGTCGGGTGCAAAGGGCTACATCCAAGTTGGGCGCAGGTACTTGGTCATTTTTAGGAGCACAACGTAGTAATTAGGCTTACAAAAAGAGCATTCATTCTATTAGAGTGTACAATAATATTTTTAGGAAAGCGATATACATCATGGGTTTTCAAAACTTCTTTTCTACTATTCAAATGCGACTTGTGGGTTTCGTCTATTATGAAGCGCAATGGTAGCCCGCGAAATTAAAATTTTCTTACGTTTTTTGCAATTTACAGATGAGTGTTGTGTGGTTTTATGTTGATCACAATATGATTCGCGAATATAACGAATATTTGTATTTACATCATTGAACCACAATAATCATCAGGAGGAGCTCGTGGCTCAGTAATAACAGCCGCACGGGTCGATCCATCAGGTTAAGCTAAGCTTGCCGGGGTTGGTCCATGGATGGGTGACCATCTTTACATACCGAGATTCCTCCGTGCCTCGGAAAGCACGTTAAGCCGTCGTCAAAAGCCCGAAACTCTGACAACCAGTCTTACCAAGGAGGATCGTTTTACCCACGTACTGGGTTGTGGAGATCAGATAGGCAGTCACTCCATGTAAAATACTGGTATTCAGCTGCATCCGGTTAGACTGGAAGCCGACCCCAATTTAGTTGGGAAAAGGTTAGGCAGATTGATTGAATCATCAATACATCTCTTTAAGTTAGATGTGCACTAAAATGTCATTATTTACGAAATGACATTTTGCGAATAAATTTCGCGGGCAATATTGAGGCAGACGTTTCAGCCACCATTATCGAACTCAAATACCTCCTAGGTAATTATGTTATCAATATTATTGTTCTAAGCCATTATTTGGCAAATCCAATGAGTTAAGTTTTGCATAAAAGCAATAATGATTTATGTTTTGGCTGATCGAGTTAGGTCGTTGTTACTCAATCACGCCAGAACACGTGAACAGATCCGGATGAAAGGCAAAGAGAGTCTGGAATTGCACATAGGATACTTTTTATCTCGGAAAAATGTAGGGTTCCTGTGGGATAATTTCCAACATCCACGCGAGCGAAGCCGCTGGCAAAAGCTAGTATTCTTCCTATATATATTCAGAAGAATATACAAGAGAAAAAAAAACAACAATTATAATGTTGAAATAATTCAACTTTTTTATACATATGATACATTAACTTCGAATGGATAAAAAACAAAATGGCAGATAAAGGCGAACAATTTTGTTGTGACTAAATTTCATGTCTTTAAAAGTTTAGCTCGACAAGACCAGACACTTAAACAAAAACACTGTTATAACAAAATTATAAGTAAAAATAAATACCCAAATAGGACATGTTAAAAGCAGCTCGTACAAGTACAACAGAAACAGAAAACAATAAAATAGTATTTTTAAATATGCTACATACCTTCTACTTCCATATCCAAATTTTTTTTTTTTTTTTGTAGTCTATCACACGAAGACACTACAGCAAGAGAACTAAACACCACTAAGAAAAGCGTCAAAAACCAAGTCGTGCGATTGCAACAATGACTGAGTTCCGACTGACTTTATATCAATAAGCAAGTACGAGTAGCAATTTTATGGCAGCCAATTTTCAGATTGGTTATCTAACTGAAACAAAAAATGGTTTAAAGGATTTTTTGAGTAACTTTTGTTTTTTGCTTTTGACCGGTTTTATCATGCGAATACTCTTCTGTGCGACACCTAAATGCCTAAACATTAGGTCCGTACCTAAGAAATTGCCGTTTTACATAGAAAAAATATAACGATTTTTTTTTTTCAATGAAATATTATCGATGCACTTTTGCCATTTTCATGAAAGTTCATTGATGCGTTTTTTATTTCAATGAAATATTATATTATCGATGCACGTTTGACATTTTTAATGCCTTTGCTATAGAAATCCAGGGGACGGGAATCGATGAACTCTAAAGGCATTTTTCACCTCCTCGTTGGATTTGAAACTTTTCCTCGGGGCTCATTGTTGAGATAAAAAATTCCAGAACAGAAGCAATCAAACCAAAAACGGACCTGCGTTCACTTGCGGTACATTGCCGCTCATACACGTCGTTAATATTGTGTGCTGTTATGTTGCGTTGGTACCACGATGGAACTCGTATTCGAAAATAGCGCGTAATTTAGGTTACAGAAACATCGATATCAAAGAAAAATCGAACGGAAAACGGAAATCGAACAACTACTTTTGAAAAAAAAAAAATAATAATGTCATGCTATATTATAAAATTAATTTGAATTTGGAATTCTAAATAGAAGAAAGAAAAAATGATCTTCACACTGTTGCATTTTAAACTTTCGGCGATAAACTAAGAGTTGAAAATCCAACGCGCTTGTATTTCTAGTTGTAGTTGCACTGCAATTAATGGGCTCTGCTTACTTGAAGTTTATCAAAATGATACCCTTATTTTGTCTCGTGGCTAAGTAATAACAGCCGCAAGGGTCGATCGATCTGGTTAAGCGACGCTTACCGTGGTCAGTCCGTGGATGGGTATAGCTATCTTAGATGGCTATCTTAACATACCGAGACCCCTCCATGCCTTGGAAAGTACGTTAAGCCGTTGGTCCTGGCTGTCATTTTTAGATCTTTGACAGTCGTTACGGGTCTAACAACCAGTCTTACCAAGTAATATCGTATTACCCAGTATCTGGGTTGTGGGTCGCTCCATGTAAAATACTGGGATACAGCTGCCTCCGGCTAGACTGGAAGCTGACCCCTACATATTAGGTTGGGGAAAAAGTCTTTTCGCATTATAGTATGTATGAACTTGTAATAAAATCTCTTTGGCTATACTATTTGTATCTGGCTGGTTTTGGTATCATTGAAAGTTTAAATTTTAAAGAACATAATTCCAAATTTAAATTAGGAAAATGTGTAATTTTCATTTGTTTTTCGTACCGTCAAGATGAGTGAATCTAATGAAGAAATTCGATACATTTTAAAATTTTACTACAAAAAAGGTAAAAATGCAACGCAAGCCCGAAAAAAAATTGCGATGTTTATGGACCTAGTGTAGTGTCTGTGAGAGTAGCACAAATTTGGTTTAAGCGTTTTCAATCCGGAAATTTTGATGTCAAAGATGCACGTCGCTCTGGTCGCCCTATTATGGATAAAATAGAAAAGTGGAGCAAGATCGGCATATCGGTAGTTACGACGTAGCTGAAGAACTGAAAATTGACCACAAAACAGTTTTAGCGCATTTGAAAAAAACTGGGTACACAAAAAAGCTCGACATTTGGGTACCTCACGAGCTCACTGAAAGAAACCTAATGAACCGTGTACTCATTTGTGATTCTTTATTACGACGTAATGAAACCGAACCATTTTTGAAGAAGCTGATAACTGGTGATGAAAAGTGGATCACGTATGACAAGAACGTGCGAAAAAGGTCATGGTCAAAGGCCGGTCAGGCTTCACAGACTGTGGCGAAACCCGGGTTAACTCGCAACAAGGTGATGCTGTGTGTGTGGTGGGATTGGAAGGGCATTATTCATTATGAGCTGTTACCACCAGGCAGGACCATCGATTCTGAACTCTACTGCGAACAACTGGTGAGATTAAAGCAAGAAGTTGAGAGAAAGCGGCCGGAATTAATCAACAGAAGGGGTGTAGTTTTTCATCATGATAACGCTAGACCTCACACATCTTTAGCCACTCAGCAAAAATTAAGAGAGTTTGGCTGGGAGGTGTTAATGCATCCGCCGTATAGTCCTGACCTTGCACCTTCAGATTTCCTCCTGTTTCGGTCTCTTCAGAATTCTTTAGGCAGTGTCAGGTTAACATCACGAGAGGACTGCCAAAACCACTTGTCGCGGTATTTTGACCAGAAGTCCCAAAATTTCTATAGTCATCATGTCCCTACTTACAAGATGGCAAAAAGTTATCGAACAAAATGGTACCTACATACTTTAGTTAAATGTAAATAAACTATATTAAAAAATGTTTTGAATTTTCTTAAAAAATGCGAAGAAACTTTTTCCCCAACCTATTAGTTGGGAAAAGGCTAGGCAGATTGATTCATACATATTTCATTTTGAGGGCGAATTTTCATTTCAATCACGATCATCTTATTTAAACTAATATTGTAAACAGGCAAAATCGTTTGTTTGTTTGAAAAGGTCGGTTACAAAAATTCTTTCAGTGATTGATAGCACTTACACTATTTCTGAGTACTATAGGATACTTATGTTCTAAATCTAAGATATAGGTAGTTGACGGTAGTTGAAGTAGGTACCCGGAAAAAATCGTAACTTTTCCCTAACCGTGGCTCCCCCAATCTCCCGCAATGGTAGAATGGTTAGGAAAATGGAACCATGGCACCGCTGGTAGGCACCGCAGAAATAGACGTTATTTCTGCGGTGCCTACGAGTCACATGCTCTTATTTAGTTTCGCATTCCAACTTTCATTGACGTTACTATAACTATCGACGCACTGCTGGTTCTACTGGGGGTATAGAAACCATTATAAAAATGAACGCCCCTCCACAGCGGTTACGCTCACACGTATACACGCAATACACATATATTTTTTTTTTTAATAATAATAATATTCTGGGACATTTCACACACGGTCATCTAATCCCAAACTAAGCAGAGCTTGTACTATGGAAACCAGATAACTGATATACTACATATACTATTTTTTTTTTTGTTTGTAAATACATACTTATATAGATAATTACACCCAGACTCAGGACAAGCAGACATGTTCATGCACACAAATGTTTGTCCTGGGTGGGAATCGAACCCACGACCTGCGACATGATAGGCGGTATCTTAACCAACCACGCCAGCTGGCCTGTCGATAATTGGTCTTTGTCATTAGTTGCTCAGTCACCGGCGAGACATGAAAGCGGGACCACGCGTCGATTTCACCGCAAAAGTACGGTCAAAAACGTCAACCAAAAAGCATCTTCGCAGTCAAGTAAATATTTTTTGTTTCAAATTACAAAAAATGACAGGTTTATTTTATGCACACGGTACCTACCCGACTTGTCGCCGATTTGTCGGCCAACTCGTCATGTATAAATGACATGAACACGCGACAGACCGAACGTGTCGTTCCATACAAAGCGCACGCTCCCCGCCGTACAATAGTAGCTTGACTGATCGTACGATTCGTTGAGATCATGTTTACAGTAAAGTTGCCGCACGCACACAAGTAAAGTGTTGCAATAAGAATTTCCTCTCACGCATTGAAATAATCACGTTTGGTGGAGGGGTGTTCTTTTTTAGAATGGTTCATATATACCACAGTTAACAAATGGAAAAAATCGAGAGCAGAAGCTAGTAAAGAATATATTATATTTCATTATAGCCTACAAATTTCTTTTCACGCAATATGGTTGTTATAATGTTAATATTTTTGGTGTCAATAAATATTATTATTATTTATTTATATATTAAATCCGAAATCCAGATAATTTTAGCTGATTGTGTCCTTCTTAACCATTCAAATCATACAAAGCGATTCCTCACGCTTATTTAAGCGTGACATCAGCAGAAAAATATGTCAACAGCTGCATTCCGATATGAAGAACTCGACGGACTGAAACTCGAGTCCAGTAGAAAGTATTCAGGCAATTTTTGCATGGTAATGCAAGTTACATTTCACATGCATTTATTCAATTTCATGACTACGTCAAATAAAATGTCGGGAAGTTCGTCTGAACTAAATTTAAATAACTGTAAAATATTTGCTGAAGTTTTTTTTGTGTTGAAGTTATTTTCATTTGCTATGTGGAGTTTTCGTATGGTGCTAGGAATATGGGCGGATTTACTTAGTGTAGTAGACATTTTTGTATGTCACAAGAATTGCTTTAAATAAATCCTATTGTAGGTTATATTTTGGAGTTGTAATACTTCCCCTTCATTTATATTTATATTACTTGTAACAACGGAACAAATTATGAGACAATCTTAAAAATGCAACGTCAAACGTAATGCGAAAGCTCCAGCTAGCCTTCGGAATCCAAATTTTTTTACGTTTTTTGCAATTTGCAGGTCAGCATCAGGTTGTATGTTGATCTGAATACGATTCGCGATTGTAACAAGTATTTATATATAGAATTGTAATAATTAAAATCATCAATGCAACTATCTTAGTTCATATAATCATAATGAATGACTATTTCATGAAATCTTGACATTTAGGATTATACTAACTTAAGGAATTGTATTACTGATTCTAATGATTATAATTATGTAAATATATTACATATACGTTATGGTCGCGAATCGTACTTTAATCAACATACAAGCTAATACTGGCATGCATATTGCAAAAAACGTAAGAAAATTTGAATTTCGCGGGCTACCTGGTGCTTTGGTGGACGTACATTGCAATATTTTGGTGAACACGTTGTTACTTTTAGTTTCACCAAAAATGGAACCTACTTCAAATTCTTGTATTCATAGCATACTAGCTGTTTCCCGCGACTTGGTCTGCGATCCAGGATGGATAGTAGTCTATGTCCTTCTCCAGGTCATGGTCTACACAAGTGCCAAACTTCATCCAAATCTGTTCAGCCGTTTTAGCGTGAAAGCGTAATCAACTAACACTTTCGCATTTATTATATTAGTTATGATAGTTAGGAAGATGAGAAACCGGTCTATCGACACTCTAGACTCACAAAATGTATTAGGTACTAAAATAAAAAAAAAAACTCTTAACACACTACTCAAGTTTCTATATTAATATAATTCAATAATGATTCGAAAGACACGTGGCGCCATCTATTATCATAAAGAACGTTATTGTTGTTTTCCTCAGGAACAGTACTTTTTCCGGGATGAAAGGTACCCTATGTCCGTGTCTGACAACGTATATGCAAAATTTCAGAATGATCGGTCCAGTGGTTTAGGCGTAAACGAACTTACTTTCACATTTATAATATTAATTTAGAATTTAGGATGGGCTGCAACATCTACGACATGTGAAGGGTGTTATCACTTATCACTAGAAATCGGATAATAAAAAATAAAAACAAATTGTAGGCGCAGTTCGAGTCCTCGCCGTTTGTTTTCGTGAAAACTGATTGATATTTTACTACGGTTTCCGATACTGCCGTAGCCATTGTATTTGCTTGACAGTTCGACACTAGAGTTAGTAGGCTCATTGCATTCCTTATAAAGTAATCTTTCACCGATTATAATATTTTTTTAGTTCTGAGCAGATTCACGGCCGATATGAAATGACATCTCAAACTATTTTGCTATTTGCAACCTTTTCTTATGGTTTCTGACACTGCCGTAGCTATTGTATTTGCTCGACACTACACTTTTTAGGCTCATTGCATTCCTTTTGATACAAGCTTTCTTCGATTGGGATTTTTTCATTTCTGAGCAGGTTTACGGCCGATATGAGACGTCGTCTGACATTATTTTGCTATTGTCAACTTCATATTCATTTTTAACCCTATTTTTAAGGCCAATGTCTCTGTTGTTTCTTTTAGATCCAGGTAGTACAACTCTTGACAAAGACACTAGAATAACTGATCTACCTAAACATGTTTTTGCGCCATACGAATTGATATTTCGACACGTAGTGAAAAATAGAGGGACGCACGCATGCGCCTGCGCTCGCAGTGTGACGTCGTAGGCAAATGATATCCGACCTTAAAATTATTATAAATATGACCTATCTTTTGAAAGCTCAACTATTATTCTAGCATTAAAAGTCTCGTAGTTATTAGCAATTGAAATCTTACATGTTTTTGTTAGTCAGAAATATTGAACTTACTAAAAAAATCCTTATTTTATATTTTACATACACCTACATGCACGGTTCCAAATGGTGGTTAAAATCATACCATCCTTAAAGACAGGTCGACCTTCAAGCTACAAACTCCATAGTTGACTCACATGCCTCTAAACTTTGCCCGGCTTCATATCTTGTCAAATATTTGCTTTTGTGGACTAACAGGATGTAATCATACGGAAACTTTACGTAGATTCAATTAAACATCTCCTTTATCTTTAGACGACAATTGCTTAAGAATTGAAAGTCGGTTAATAATACAGCTGATAATTAAATAAGACAATTACATTAGTACAGATGTATTTTAAAAAGAAGTATAATACTGTAGAACTGGTGGACGCCGAGCTTCACAGCTTCGCTCATCGCCGGAAGGTTGCCTGCTTGTCGGTCTTCTGCAGATTGTACTTCGGAGAGTGTGCCCGAGAACTCCACGACCTGATTCCACCGGCTCCCTTCTACCATCGGAAATCTAGACGCACTGCCAGTTACCATCCCGACCTAGTTGCTATTCCACCAATTCGCACTAAGCGTTTCCAAATGTCTTTTATAGTGCGCACAGCAAGAGTGGTACTCACTACCTGCGTCTGTGTTTCCGAGCGCATACAACCCTAATCTCTTCAAAGTGAGAGTGAACAGGCTTCTTCTTCTGGGTAAGCTCACTCCATCGTCTTTGTTTCTGTCACCTCTGACCTAGACTAGAGTCAAGAGCAAACTCTCAAAAATCAGAGTAGACCTGCCTCACTAAAATCTTATATCTTATATAGGTCTTCAAACTGGCATAGTAAACGTCAGGATAAGTAATGTTAAAAATGAATTTCCAGTAAACAAGCATACAAATACATACATCAAAAAAGTCTAAGCAACATGTACGGTTTTGAACTTTTGAACGATTTTTATCATTGTAATATATTTATATTTCTTTTATAAATAATAACTAAGCATGTTTTGATGCATTAGTGACTGAAGCAATAAAATCCTTCATTCAATTGTTCATTTAATCACAATAATTCTGTAGATGAAAGCTAAAGGACCTTAAGTCCATTTTTTGTCATTTTTGTATTTTCAATGATTCTTATTCAGTATACCCGTATTGATCAAATGGTAAAAGACATTAAGTCCTACATCCACTAATTATTTATTATACACTATTTACTTTATATACACGGTCGATTTTAATATCTAATTTCGGGTACCTACAGACATCTTTAAAGAGCTCTACTGAATAATTTATAAAATGTGACTTAAGCTCCTTTAGCTTCCACCTACAGAATTAACAATAAGTGTACCGTGTCCTTTCAAAATATATATTTGGGAACCTAGATATTCTGTAAGCCAATCGGAATAAATACACACTAGTTTAAGAATATGTTTGATTTACAAATTATTTTGGTGTTTCGTTTGTATGAACTACGCATTCTTCGGGGGCGCCTTAAATGTACTTTGAAGAAATTTTGCCTTGTTATTACATTATGAAATTAGTGACATAAAATTATATGGTGACTTTTCCGTTTTTCGTACAAGTATGCACGACGGGACCGCCTTTCGGGAGCGTCAGTCGCTCGCCCGCGTGAACCATGGGACCGTCAACAACGAAAAAGTCGCCTTATTTTTTTATGTATCTTCATGTCACTAATTTCGTAGTGTATTTTTTGCTTTATAAGTTTTAGCTTTGCCTAGACCTAGCACACACGGTATAACCCAGGGTGGGTTAGGCCTAGGTGAACTAGAGCAAAACATTTTAACGAGGAACCAACACAACGGAATTATTTTCCGTAGTAGGTATTAGAAACGTTGCAAACTAATCCACCGATTGTGGCTACTAGCCTGAGCAAGCGACTGCCTCAAGTGTCCGGTTCATGTCAATGTGTGCTCGAATGTCAACCGAACCTTATAGGTTCACAACTACTTAAGCCCGCGTCGCCATTGCATGATGGTTTTATACGTCTACTGGATGATTTATTTTTTCATTATTGAAAAAAAATAGGGTACAACAGATGAACAGAGTAGAAGCCTATGGCATACCTAGTTCTTGTTTTGTGTGTTTTCAATAGCTTAGACAGAAATTGCTCTATCAATAAACACATTTGAAGTAAACTAGAATAATAAAAACAGAAATTTTGAAAAAAACTTTAGACATCGTTAAAAAATATCGATTTTGAAATAATACGCACTACGCGCGGTTCATAGTCCGTATGATATGCATTTCGATATTTAATTTTTTTTTTTTTCAAAATAATACCTAGTTTAGGTATACCATTCTATTCCGCTCACCATTATATCCTATTTTTTTCAAGACGGTAAAAAAGTCATCCAGTATACAAGACAATTTTTTAAGCAGTGCACAAATTTTCACAGGGTGGTTCTACTCATGAATATGAACAACTTTCACTGTGGGACCAACCCTGAAATCACGAAAAAAAACAGCTGTTTCATACATTTTGGTCGAGTAGGTATCGAGCTTTTATATGAAACTGCAGATTTTTTTTTCGTGATTTCAGGGTTGGTCCCACAGTGAAAGTTGTTCATATTCATGAGTAGAACACCCTGTGAAAATTTAGCTAGTGACTTAAAAATAGCCCTGTATATCCAATATATCCATCCCTCTCAATATTTATCCAAGACGCAGCAGCTGTTTTTTTTTTCGTGATTTCAGGGATGGCCCCACAGTGAAAGTTGTTCATATTCATGAGTAGAACACCCTGTGAAAATTTGCGCACTGCTTAAAAAATTGTCCTGTATATGATATACGTTTATAAACATTTTATATAAAGGTTTTTGAGGCAAGACGTTTGAGGGAAGCGAGCGGCTTTGCACCAAAATTGACCAGCGATTTTCGCTCACGTAAGTTAGATTAGTACGTGTGAAGCAGACGACTCTTAGTACCTCGAACACAGCAACTCAAACGCCAATAATGATTATCAAATCTATGAAAATGACAAAAACATATTTTCTTATTAAGTAGATTAGCTTTTACCCCCGACTTTGCGAATAAACTAAGGTCCATGTTTCTGAACTCAATCTGCTTAAAAAATTCCTTTTGTGGTGCAGATCTTTACTCGTTAAACAAAAATCAATCTGCCCAGCCTTTTCCCAACTATGATGGGGTCGGCTTCCAGTCTAACCGGATGCAGCTGAATACCAGTATTTTACATGGAGCGACTGCCTATCTGACCCCCACAACCCAGTTACTGGGTAATACGATACCCCTTGGTAAAACTGGTTGTCAGACTTTCGCGCTTCCCCGTAACGACAGTCAAAGATCGTCGAATGGCAGCCGGGACCAACGGCTTAACGTGCTTTCCGAGGCACGGAGGAGTCTCGGTATGAAAAGATGGTCACCCGTCCAATGACCAACTCCGGCAAGCGTAGCTTAACCTGATGGATCGATCAGTGCGGCTGTTATTACTTAGCCACGAGCTCCTCATCTTTACTCGTTAAACAGCAACTAATTAATCATAGGCTGTGTATTGTCTGTCAGTCAGTCACGTAGGTACTACTTCAGTCGCCGAGTTGTCGGTCTCTAGTGGCCGAGTGTGCGCTGTACCATACATAACAATTGGAACACGGCTACTTGACTTGCCGAGTTTTCCTTTGATGCTGAATTACTGACCTTTGGTTCTCTACTTCTAGTGGGTGTATTAACAATATGAGCTGTTGAGTTTCTACTTTGTTTAGTTGTGAACAATGTAGGTAAAGATTGATGCATTCTACAAGCATTTTTGAGATTATTACTTTAAAAAATTCAAATAAATCTGGAAATTAATCCGGATATTATCTGAGACAGAGTCCTTGTCGAGACAAATCAAACGAGCCCAAACTCGATAGGGTTGTGTCGTTTTATTTCTGAGTTCCCATGGTTGCCTTCCGGCTCCATCATCAGAACAGCTCCTTGTCATTATAATATTGCATTGTCATCCAATTTACATATGCATGTAAAATTTCAGCTCAATCGGAAATCGGGAAGTGGGTCAAATTTAACTTGCAAGATTCGATTACAGAGACACCGTGATAGGTGAAACTAAACAAAAGCTTGTAATTTTTTTTACAACTGTGGTGTTGCTTTAATTCATTCATTCATTCACTGACAGCCAACACAGAGCCTAAAACGGTATTATATAATGTGTATATAAGCATGAAACGCACAAGAGCTCTTTTTTTATAGAAGGTAAGCATAAACGAAGGATTTTTGAAAATTAAACCTTTAATTAAGAGGATTGTAAAGCTGTAAAATTTCACACAAAAAGCGTTAACGTTTTTCTCCCCGTAACCATAGACTAAATTTCATAATTTTTTGGAAATGTTGTAAGTATAATGAAAAACTAGGTCCGTACAATTTTATTGTAAAGAAATATTGCATAAATTGATGTATAAAATAGGGAAGATTAAGCACGCTGTAATATCACGCAAACATTTAGTGGACTAGAAACAGTTACATGTAAAGACACCCACACAACTACATTTCCCAATGTCGTGCGTCATGTGCATCAACAACCGAAATAGAGAGATATATTACGCGGGCTGTACCGGGAACGAGATAGCAATAATTGTCATTGTTACGTACCCGTAACAACTCAGAAACAAATTACGATTCGGATATTCCTCGCAAACCGAAAGTAATGTTCTATCTCTTTCTGCAAATGGCGCACTACCAACAATAATAATCAGGAGACTTTTGAAGAAAATAAATTAAGTTTTGATGTTCTTACGAGTGAAAAGTAATCTCGTGGAACTTGTTTTTGGTTTTTGAACTATTTGTGCCCTTCTTGAAAACACAGGAAGGCATTGTTGCTGCTTAGTTAGACGATTACGGTAATTTTACTTTACGTGCTACACAAACGCCAGTTCGATTGTGACTAGGGCCAATTGTGCCCATACACACAATTTGTGCGGTCCACGTCGAGGAGCGCGTATCCTATCTTCCCTATTTTATACATCAATAATTGCATACGATATAAGTTATTAGCATCTAAATATCTATATTTTTGACACAAAAACTTCCTCGAGCGTTTTTTTTATTTTTTTTTTATTAAATCAATTGAATTACTAAAAAAGAACGTACAGACCTAAATTAAAGTGTACTGAATGTAATGAGACCAAAATTATCTCATTTCGTAAAGGTTTAGGGGGGCGAAATCGTTTTCGCCCGAAACAATATTTATATAAATAATTGTATGAATTATAGGTAAGTAACTGCCTCCAAGACTCGCGCCGCGTATCGGCACTTCACAATCCTCTTAAGGGGCTGAATAGGAGATGAAAGTTTGTATGGACATTAGACACTTGCCGGTGGGAAATCCCATCGGGCATAACGGCTTGTCTTTAGTTATAACTTTGTTGTTGATAGTTTTTACAAAGTTTTCGTTTTGGGTTATTGGAACGAACAATGGAACGAAGCACTTTAACGCGGCTTGCAGTAGGAGTCGACGGCTAGAAATCGTCACGTAACGAAAAAGCGTTATGCCCGAAAGCACAGATTAACCGAAAGTCAATTCAAGGTCTCAAGTATCAAAAGTTTTTTAATACAGAGCCATCTAGTGTAAGTTTTTAGCAACTGAAAATTTATACTATTATAGATGGCTCTGTACTACTCTGTACATAATATAAAGCGAAAGGAACTTCGTTCCAACCGGGTACCGCTACCGCGGGTGTCCCACGAGTCGTCGACTTTTTGGTTTTCTTTTTCAGTGAGGCTGCGTTCAGACGACACGCGCCCGCTACGCGCACGCCACGCGCGTCAGCACCCGCGTCTAAACTCGCTTTGACATTTGCGCGTGTTGAGCGCGTGCTGAGTGCGGGCTCAACGCGGGCACACGCGTTCAGCCCGCACTCAGCACGCGCTCAGCACAGTAAGTACTTACAGATAATATTATAATCAGTGTCCGATATGTTTTAACAAATTAGTCAAAGCAAGTGAATCAAAATTAAGATTTTAACACAAGTTTTCACGAAATGTAGGTCTTTGTTTACCTATGAAATTGTCGATTTTTGATACCGGTTAGTATGAAGATCTTTCATTCTATTTAGAATTCAAAATTCAAATTAATTTTATAATATAGCACATTCAAAAAAATCTGTTGTTCATTTGTTTTCCCGCCGATCGATTTTTCTTTGATATCGATGTTTCTGTAACCATGGAATATTCCGTCGTGGCACCAACGCAACACAGACAGCACGCAATTTTAACGACGTTTATGGACAAGGTACCGCAAGTGAACGCACGGTGCGTTTTTGGTTAGATCGCTTCCGTTCTGGAAATTTCTATCTCAACAGTGAGCCCCGGGGAAAAATTTCAAATCCAACGAGGCGGTGACAAAACGCCTTTAAAGAATTTATCCCGTTCCCAGGATACCTTTAGCAGAGGCATCAACGAACTTTCAATAAAATGGCAAAAGTGCATCGACAGTATTTCTTTTAAAAAAATTGTTTGATTTTTTTCTATGTAAATCGGGAATTTCATAGGTAAAGACCTAATATTTTCTAGGATCCCGTATGGGTGTACATTCTCAGTAACAATCAGCAAAGGTGGCAGGTTATTCGTTACTAACTACTCACCATGAAGTATTGTCACGCAAACTAAGCTGTTATCAAATTATAAAGAGATTTGCATAAACACTGTGTTACTGCATTTATGGCTCTTTCACATTCGCTCGTAACTTAGACAATACTAGCGACCCGCCCTGGCTTCGTACGGGTAATAGAGCATTTTATATGCCTATTTTTTCCGACATCTTAATAATCATCGTCATATTTCAACAAATTAACAAAAATCAATATTGTATAAACCTTCCACTTGAATCACTGTATACAAGGTGTATCACAGACGAGTGATCAAACTTAAGTGTGTGGTACAGACCATCAAACTGAACAACTTTTTCCCGGAGACCAACATCGTAATCGTAAAAAAAATAATTGTTGTCCCATACAAAACTTCAATACCTACTTGACCAAATGTATGGACCGATGAATGAATGATGAATGATTTTTTTACGATTACGATGTTGGTCCCCGGGTAAAAGTTGTTCAGTTTGATGGTCTGTACCACACCGTTAAGTTTAATCACTCGTCTGTGATACACCCTGTATATTGATGAAAACCACATTAAAATCCGTTCAGTAGTTTTTGAGAACATCGCGAACATACAGACAGACAAACGCGGCGGGGGAATTTGTTTTATAATATGTAGTGATACCTATCACCAATGTATGATACAAAGTAAATCATGCGCCAGATAAGCAAGAAGCTACTGGATTTAAGGAACGAGCGTCTCTCAGTATCGTCAGCATTTTGTTTTATCACAACTGTTCTAAATATGGTGAGAAAAATATGTCCTAGGACCAAATTCGAAGACTTGTGACATTCACTAACCCGCATTGGCCCACCTTCTTCTCAGAGAGGAGGCCTGAGTCCCGGAAGCAGCGTGTTTCATAGACTTACCTACCACTTAATATATACATATCGTTGCCATCCGTCAGGGTTTCCTCGGATTAGTCCTAGTTTAGAGGGCGTCCGGGGAGCACCCGGGCGGGGTTTCATTTGCAGTCTGGGTTTTAGGCTGATGACCAGAGATCGGAATAGGTAGAGCAGAAATACCTAAACTTCGAGGAAAGAAGTAACAAGTCTTATAAAATCCCGGGATGATAAACATGACGATTAAATCTCGGGATTTAAGAAATTGTGAATTTACTTACGTTCAGGCAATCGATGCAAAAGTGCATTCCATATTAGCCAACAGGCTAATATGGAATGCACTTTTGCATCGATCGTAACAATCTCGCGATTCCGGAAATGATAAATGACTAGTACTTTGTGACTATAGAATCGAATACTTGCTAATGTTGTAAAGTCAATCAATCAGCCAACTATGTTGGGGTCGGCTTCCAGTATAACCGGATCCAGCTGAATAGCAGTATTTTACATGAAGCGACTGCCTATCTGACATCCACAACCCAGATACTGGGTAATACAATACCCGTTCGTAAGACTGGTTGCCAGACTTTCATGCTTCTGACGACCCGTAACGACTGTCAAAGATCCACAAATGTCAGTCGGGGCCAACGGCTTAACGTACTTTCCGAGGCACGGAGGAGTTTCGGTATGTAAAGATGGTCACCCATCCACAGACCAACCCCGGCAAGCGTAGCTTAACCTGATGGATCGACCCGTGCGGCTTTTATTACTTAGCCACGAGCTCCACCTAATGTTGTAAAGTAGGTCTCCAAAAAAATGAATATCAAGTAAACGTGTTACGAATAGTTACGTAATCCCACACCCTATTTGCGTAACACACTATCAATCGCAATCTAAATCATTTTGAAGTAAATTGCTAATCTAATCTAATTGCTTCATTATGTTCCAAAAATTTGTCTGCTCAACAACGTAAATAACGCAATGAATGTTGTTGAACTGTCAAAATGAAACAGATTCCGATTGATAATGTGTTACGCAATTGCCCCGCCAAAATTCCTGTATTTTTTAAATAAATAAAACTACAAATCTAAGAAATCGTTTCCATATCATGTATCCGATTAATTGTGCTTTCTCGGATTTTTTAGAATCCCGGGATTTATCGTTTCTATAATTTCTTAGCCAAAAATAACGTCTACACATCAGTAAATATTATTATCTTCACAAATTAATATAATAATGTGAAGACAAAGCCAAGGTCTAGATAGTAAAGTGTGTCTTGAAGTGCCGTCCCCGAGCGGTTTGCGGTGGTCACGGTAAATATCTCTCGAGCAGACCAGTACGCCCGGCGTATGCCTGGTTTAGCTAATTATGACTTGCAACTAAATATTACTAGTAGTTCTATTACGAGATCTTTTTATGGGATAGAAAGAAGCATACTAATTACAGAATACTACTTATTCTGTATTTAATACTGATATTATTAAATCTACTACTACTAATACACCAGGCTCTGTCTTTGAAACTGTAGGTAAGACACATTTATTTTACAAATCACAAATTATTTTATTAAAATAATTTTATAACATTATTTTATTTTATAGCTTAACCGAAACACATGATCAAACCGATTTTTTTTAAAGTTCCCTTTTCATCGATATACAATATGTAACAAAAACCCTGTTGATAACAAACAACTTTAAGACGCCCCCGGAGCATCCATAGTTCATACTAACGAAATACCAAAATAATTTGTAAATCAAACATATTCTAAAGGTAGTGTGTATTAATTCCGATTGGATTACAGAATATCTAGGTTCCCAAATATATATTAAACAAGTACATTGATTTAAACAGGAAATATGAGAAAAATAAGTTTTCTATAGAAATTTGAAATTCCTCATATCTCGTCTTCAAATCAGTATCCTTTCAAAATATATGTTTGGGAACCTAGATATTCTGTAGTCCAGTCGGAATAAATACACACTACCTTAAGAATATGTTTAATTTACAAATTATTTTGTATTTCGTTTGTATGAACTACGCATCCTTCGTGTGCCTCTTAAGGAACCATAAGTAAGCTGAATATTATTCAGCTTACTCGGTCCACACAAATAACCCTATAAGGGTTTTTCCTTTGAGATAAAGAACCCTAAATATTGATTCGGTAGTAAACTACTTACAACCATACATGGCTAGAGATCTTGATAACCCTAGGTACCCTGCTGTATCATTCTCGTGCCAATATCCCAATTTATTTGAGGTCGGAGCTACATGTCTTTTCTTCCATAGTCTACTTCTCCATAAGTTGTCATCTCGGTAGTCACTTTCTTTCTAACCATATCACAGAATAAATAATAGTACAGAAGTTGCAATGTTTCGATCTTGAAGAAAGCCACTTTTATAACAGCCTACAAAATCACTTCCTCCCCACGCGCAAGTTAAATTGTCCATAATCGCCGCGCTTGAGACTTATTATTACTTTGTGTCCTTTCTCGTCGTAACATACCTATGCCGCTGGACCGAGTAGTAAGGCTGTCTGGAGAGAAAAATAAAATACGGTAGATACCTTTTTTAGACAGCTGTCGCGCGGCACTTGTTCGCAAGGTTCGCAAGCTTGTTATCTTAAAGCTTATTATCGAGTGGCAAGTGCCGAGCGACAGCTGTCACTGTCACATGCCGCCGAGAATCAAAGTGTACCTTTATGATTCTCCACATTTACTGCGTTACACCGATGACGAAGTACACAGAAAAATAAGTCTGGCAGAGAGTGACAAAAAATTACTTTAGCGGGAAAAAATGTAGGTTTGTGCGATCGTACGATCGCGGGTTCAGTTGCGGCATATTTCTTGATTTCTGGTCCTCAATTACTTTAAGCGATTTTGGACCTTACTCCTTCGAGTAAGGTCCAAAATCGCACACAACCCCCATCACTCCGCTGAGAGCTAAGTTAAATGCCGGTAACTATAAGTAGGTAGCATCACGACTCGATATTTCTTGATGGATTTTTATCATTAAAAAAGTAACTAAGGTATAATGATAATATGAATAGTGTACTTACATTTAAAGTCGGGAGGGGGGGGGGGGCGTTCCTCTTACTTAGCTTCACACATGCTAAGTCAGAGAATTACTTACACTCACGGGTTTCCTCACGATGTTTTCCTTCACCGATTTTTTTTTTAAGCAAGTGATAATAGATTTATTGTAGCTACTTACGGAATGGAATTAACTTACGTTTCACAATTGCTTGGTAGCTTAAAAAAGATAACTTTGAGTTCTTCTGTTTATTTTATCATCTGACCCATACAATAACGGTTAGTGTTACAATTTAATTTTGATTGATTTTGTGCACAAATTCAAAAATAAAATAAAAACGACGCATTCGGTCAGCGGCGGGGCGTCGCGTGATAGCGTTGTACAGACGCAAGCAGGTCAACCAACCCGAAACTGTCAATTTTCCCATCAACCTTGAACCTAATGCCTTAGCAATAAAGTCGAAAATCTATTAAAGAAATCTGACAGATTGTGATAGCTTGATGTGCTGGCGTCTGAACGTATCGCGCTGAACGCGTTTAGACCCTGACTGACTAACAACATAAGGTTGTCGCGAACTGTAGGTACTTATCTCGAGCGGAAGATACCAGAGCAAGAGGACTGGCCATCATATCATATCATCTTTCACACAGTCCACCCATCGTTTCTCTGGTCTTCCCCTACTCGTACAGCCATCCACATTCATACTCAAAAACCTGACGACATTTTCCTCATTCCTCCGCATCACATGCCCATACCATGACAACCTATTTCCGTACCACTTTTCACTCACCTACTCTGCAGGTAGTCGGCTAAAAAAGCAAATTATCATCTCAAACTCTAATAACAATATTATCTTCATTTTAAATCCGAGATCGCCACCTCGGCAAGATTACATTTGCCCTCTGTTCCGAGTGTCGCAGAAATAATAGTAAATTTAAATTCGCTAACTTTGGACGCCTGGGATGTCTAGACGGTGCAGTCAGCAAAATAAGTACGTCGTACCTACTACTAATTTTATCTATGTAAGTATTACAAGCTATAGTTTTGAGAAAATTAAGTTTAATTATAATGGAAAATTTAATATTGGCAGATACTGTCATGGTCGGGGTTTTGATTACATAAAAGAAAAGGCACATGAGTCGTTCTTCTTTTTCATCGACAATGACATGTTCCCTCTGAAAAATAATCGTTTTTATTCCCAAATATTCGGTTTCACAATTTTTTTTTCACAAAAATTCATATGACAATACAACCATTAAAATAAACACTTCCGTTTTTATTATCAAGTACTGCTTTTTACAAAAGACATGTTACATAATATTCAAAAGTGGGAGTGGTGGTGAGTGGGGGTGGAGGTGTTGTCGGTAGAAAAGAACGTTCAGAGTGTGACGGAGTATTGTCGATAGAATAGGCGAACGCCCCACATACTGACTGGCCTGTTGGTCTAGTGGTTAGTGGCCCTGACTGCTATGCCGGAGGTCGTGGGTTCGATTCCCACCCAGGACAAATGTTTGTGTGATGAGCATGATCATTTGTTCTGTGTCTGGGTGTAATTTATCTATATATGTATGTATTTAGAAATATATAAGTATGTTTATCAGTTGTCTAGTACTCATAACACAAGCTCTGCTTAGCTTGAGGCTAGACGGCGTTGTGTGATAGTTGAGGAATATTATTATTATTATACACTTGCATTTCGATAATTATTTAGGGTTTAATCACTTTTATATATAATACTAAGCCACAGCCGCCAGCCGTCGGGGCTGACTCACGACTCGCTTTTCTCTTCTAAATATGAAATAGTCTACATCTACCTTCAAGTGTCCGCATTACTAATTTCCGAATACCCTCTTTAGTATAAATACAGACTTGCATGTCACTAGCATCATTACGCTTTTAGTAATTAATCCGTAAATATCAACAGTCACCCACGGCCCATCCCTAGGCTCAAAACTTTTCAACTCCCCGATACACTGGATTTAACACTCTTAAGAGCGCTATTGCTGCTCAGATTTGATATAGGGCTTAAAAATAGCGTAACAGGGATAGCGTTATACTAAAGAGGGTATTCGCAATTTAGTAATCTGCAGCGCGAGACAATAATGACACTTAACTTACTTAGGCTCAAAACTTTTCAGTCCCTCTGGTATTATGTCAATAACATTATATCATTCGCGGAGGTTGGACAAGAAAGCCAATCCTTTACAGTACCTGAGCAGCGTGTCCCCAATTTTGCAATAACAGCCGCATAGCGTAGCGTCCATGGATAGGTGACCATGTTTACGTAGACCCCTTTTTTTGTGGATGGGAAATCATCAAATAACTTCTCCCGCTCTGGGTGGAGCGGGAGGGCGTGTCAGACTTCTACTGACTAAATCCCTCGGACTCCTTCAGCTAGTGCTGATATCTCTTTGAGGCGCGCGTGGAACACAACGCACCGTCGACCCGGGCCTGGTCCTTACTGGACGGCGAGCTACCCATTGCTCGCCATCCGCAAGCCCGCGCCTACGGTGGCCGGGAATCGGCTATCGATTCCCGACGCCCAGGACGTCTCTTGCGGCGACTAGGGGCGTGAGGGCGCAAAGATTGCCTCTCCCTCACGCGTTCAGCCTCCTCCTTCACGAGCATTACTGCTTCGCAGAAGGAGGTGACGGCTTCCCATGCACTCTTGCTCCGTACCATGGCCTGTACCAGGGCCGGACGCGAGAGATCGCCGCCGATCGCCTCCGCGAGGACGCGGCGGTGCTTTGCCCATGCCGGCCAGACCTCCACCGTATGCTCCACCGTGTCTTCCGAGCGATCCACACAATGGTAACACCCGGGCGTTCCCTCCCGCCTTATCCGGAACAGGAACCTCCCGAAGCAACCGTGTCCGGTGAGGACCTGCGTCAGGCGGAAGGTGAGGAGTTTACATAGACCCCGCCGTGCCTCTGAAAGCACGTTAAGTCGTTGGTCCCGGCTATCATTCGTGGATCTATGACAGTCGTTACGGGTCCTCAGAAGCCCGAAAATCCACGACTATACTCACCATACTCGTCACCCCGTAGTCCGATACAGTTGTCACACGGACCTGCTAGCGAATATTTCTAAATTTCCGATGTTAAAGTTGCGTTTTGTAAAAAATAATTACCTATTATTTTAAAATAAAAAATGCACAGTTGTATATAAAATGCAGATAAGTGATTTACCAATATTATTGTCGCTAAGCCGTGAAAATATCACTTGTATTTTAGAAGCAGTAGCGAATTTAAAGATGAAAACCACCTCAATTCAATATTTTTTTGCATGGTATTTAATGTTGCTTAAAATTTTTAAGTGCTCCCATTGAAGTCCGTATACATATCAAAGTTTCATGTACCTATATGTTTTCTGGAATTTTCTGTAGTCTCATTTAACGATCACTTCAAGACTATACTCGCCTTAAGTTTTGCTCAGATTTGCTATAGGCTTAAAAAGCTTAGCGTACCGGGGGGCTGAAAAGTTTTGAGCCTAGGGATGGGCTGCGGATGACTGAGACATGATGATGTTTGGGGATTAATTACTAAAAGCGCGTAATGATGCTAATGACATGAAACTCTGTATTTATACTAAAGAGGGTATTCGCAAATTAGTAATATGTACGCGAGACAATAATGACACTTGAAGGTACTTAGGCTCAAAACTTTTCAGCCCCCCTGATAGTATTCCAATATTTGAATCTGTAATTTATATGGTATGTATAATAATGGGCTATTTATCTATTTTATACTTGTAGTTTTCTATTTTTCCTTTTTAGCCATCGGCTTGACGCAAAGGCCCATGTTCTTTGTCGTACAAATGCGACCTGATTACGGATTTTGCATACAACCATAATGTAGGATTAAAATAATTCATCACGCAATGACCGAAGCCGGCGTGTGCTGTAATAACAGTGCTCTAATGTTAATCAGGTGGCCGTAATTAAGAAATTGCTTGCATTTTGTTGTATAATTCTACAATTTAGTTGTTTCGTATGCTTGTTACTTTTATGCAGGCACTTAAATAATACAGTCAACAATAAAAAAATAAAAAAGTGTGCGGTCGGAGAACCCCGTCAGGAGCGAAGGTCCTCCTCACGTATGATTTAAAACAAAAACAACTTTTCGCAGCCGCCATCCTGGATTTACATTTTGACCCCACTTTTTTTGACACACTTTAGCACCCTCGAAAAGTATGAAAACGAAACTCACGACGAAAAATTTGAAAATTGTCGCAGCCGCCATCTTGGATTTTCATTTTGACTTCAGTATCGGCCTTAGCACTTTCGAAAAACATTAAAACTGATAAGGGTGTATAATGGTAATACGAGCTGTGCCCTGTTTATCAAAACTCACAAGTCTACACGTTCACAAGTTACATTTTACAAGGAAGTTTTTACAAGTTCGTGTAAATTACGTTTATCAAAAAAAAAAAAAAAAAATCTACAGGGCTTGTAAAATTGAACACTACTTGTAAGTTCTAAAATCAAAAAAATGTATGCCTCTTTCTTTTCCCGCCATTTTTTTTTGTTTATAATTGAATATCCCTACTTAAACGCATGGCTGAATGGTATATTGTCTGTGCCTAATATTGACAGAACATTAAAAAAAAGTAGTAGCGACAAAGTATTCCCGCCTTTTATTTATATTTTGAAGCTTGAAGAGTATTCGCGGCAAGGTCTTGCGATTTCTCTAAAAATGTCTAGAAATGATAATTAAATAACGGTTTTACAACTGATTCGCGACAAAAAAGACATTTTATTTAGCGTCAGGATGTCCAAACAAAAAAAATAGAAGAGTGGATGAATATTTTAATTAAATAGTAGTCGCTTGGTCTGGTACCTGCAGGACCTACTTATGTCCGAGAAACACCTTTCGTTAAATTCATAGGTCGTCCCCATATGACCGTAGTCAATTCTTGTTCTATAAGCTCTTGGTTCCATTATTCTAATATTTTCATCAACCCGTGATTCACTTGACCACATTAAAAAAAAAGAAAATTAACTTTAATTTTTTTTTATCACGGCACTTGTAAGACGGAATGGAGAGTCGCCGGACTCTCTCAGGATGTGCTATGATTTTCTACAAATTGTAACTTACAAGGGATTTTTTATAAACAAAATCACGAATACATGTGTAAAAATATACATGTGAAATAAATAATAACGCTTGCAACTCGTAATTTGCACGTGTAGTTTTGATAAACACATATTTGTAATAAATATTTTTTTTACAGGAAAATTGCTTGTAATACGAGGCTTGTAAGTTTTGATAAAAAGAACACTGGTAGAATAGAATAGAATAGAATAGAATAGAATAGAATAGAATAAAATATAATATCTTTATTTGCATAAAACATGGTACAGTAAACGCTCAAAAGTCCAAAAGCGTGCTAAGGATTACATTGCTATGAACTGTGCGAGCACGAACCAGTACGTGTGCGTGTATCAGCGATGTCTCACTCAACATTCCGCAGATAACACACACTAATGAATTGTCGCATGTCGTCGTACTACGCGAAATAACATTATATTTCTGTTGCATTTAGAATACTCGTCATAGTGGCGACCTGTTCTTACTGGCATTGCTAAAATTCGCATAAACATAACATGTGCTGGTAGCTGTTTGGGCTAAGCAATGGTTTCACGATCAATGAAGTCTGAGTTCGAATCTTAATCACAATTTGGGACTGTTTTTTGTTTCTTTGGAACCATAATAATATATTTGTACTATTTTAAGCAAAAATTTGTTAGATGTTTATGTTCATTTATTATTTATTTTTATAAGAAGTTAAATATTAGTTATTGTATTATTATTTAACTATTTTTGTGATTTTAAATTTATTTTTCGGTGTTGGTAGGTTGAAATAAAAAAGTCGTGCTGAATGGTAACAAAAATGTTTATTCGTTTTATTTACTTATTTATAAAATTAACAAACTTAAGAGAATTGTGACGTTACATTCCTAGTAGATAAAAGAAGTTTTTTTTGTAACCGTTCATAGGATTTTTTGTTGTATACTTAGTCAATTCATAATACCATAACAAAGAAAGGATATTCTAATAACACATATACAATTGTCAATACCCAGATATATATCTGGGTATCTGGGTCAGCAGAGTTTATTCAAAACTAGTCTATGATTTAGATTATATTTCTGTCCCATTACTTCCAATCAAGTAAAAACTTACAAAAAGTCAAGTACTGCGTGAGATTTGAACTCACGGCTCACTGATTCACGCATATATCTGCACGCGCTTAACCGCTAGGTCATCTTTACACATGTTATAACTTTGAAATTATGATCAGTTGATGACGACAATAATTATGCATGTTTATGTTCTTGGAAATAGAAGGTCTTAAGTCAAACTAAACGCCAAGCTATTGCTTTGTGAGTTTGCTTATCGACTTTTGGTCGCGACTGTACATAAGAGGTCTTAAATATAAATAGTTCCGCATATTTTGCTTACTTTTTTCAGCCAGGTATCCGCAACTCCACGTCAATGCGCGTATTTTGCGTACAAGGGTGTATTAAAATTGCCTTCACGAGAGGTGATTATTTGGTCAATGAAAGTCTGAGGCAGCCTGTGTAGTCAAATTAGTGACTGGCTACTTCTAACTGGCATGAGCTATTCTACCTACCCACATAGTACATATGTCATTCTTGGTAATACGAGAAAATAATAAAATGTAATGGTTCTGGAAACAGCAAAAATACAAAAATCCAAATCCTAGCTAGTTTTGTTTCATCCCAACGCACTTGCGAAGTCTAATTTAACTTATTAAGACGCAGATATATACCAACGGCCTTGAATGGTTAGCTTGCGTGTTCTGTGCTGAGCTCACGCAATACGTCGTACGACTCGTACGCCCACCCGACTCGATAGGACTCGCCCATCAAGGAGCACTGTTCCAAATTAAACGCATTATTAATTTATTATACATAAAACAAAACCTACTCGTATTATATTAAAACATGTATGTATATTAAAAGATAAATAATTAAATTATCTTTAAGATTATGAAGCTATTATTATTATTATTATAAGCCTATGACGTCCTACTGCAGGGCAAAGGCCTCCCTACTCTCTTTCCACTTCTCTCTGTCTAGAGCTGCTAAGGATCAGTTCTTGTTGAAGGAGTCCAGCTCATCCCCACATCTCCCTCTGGGCCTGCCGCGATGTAGCTTGCCATTAAGAGGGATCGATTGGCTCGTAAGGTTAAAAATTATGAAGGCTTCATAACAATACCTTAATTTTGCGTGATTCTCAGTTTTTTATCCGCGTTGGACGTAACTTTACAAATAATTACATTATTTAATGAAACATTATTCACATAACGTACGTTATTAAGAAAATGCTCTAATTTAACACATTTTTTTTCCAAATCATTAACACTACTCGTTTAGACGTAGATTTTCAGTTTAAAATCATTAAAAGTCGGTTTATCGTCGCCTTAAATCTATCAACGCCAACTTTGGCTGATGTGTGTTGACGCACGAGTGGCAGACTAAGAGAGAATGACCATTGAACATCATCGCTATCGTATATCTGAACAAATATAATTTTATTCTTCTTCATCTTAGTTCCCTCAATGCTGAGGATCGCGACCACATAAGTAGATACGACGCTTCTCCAAGTTTTGCGGTCTTCTGCAGTATGGGCCGCTCGGTAAATGCTACCTCCAAGTTGATCGCGTCTGACCATCTTCCCGTTGCTCTGCCTTGAGCGCATTTTCTTTCCACTCGGCGCAGTATTATAAGCCTTTCCAGACAATGCTTAGGTGAACGCACAGGTACTATGCCTGAAAAAGCTGAGGGCATGCTCCTGGCTATAATTAAAATAAAGAGGTAAAATTGTTTGTTTGTTTGCATGAGATCATCTCTGGAAGTATTTATACGATTACAAAAATTCTTTGACTGATAGAAAGCTATACTATTGTCGAGTGCCACTGAATATGTTTCATGGTACAGTTGATTACCACGCTTACGGAAGAAGCTAGAGTATTTATAAATCGATACCTAAGATAAAATGACCAGCTAATATTTATTGCTCTATATTTTACCCTAAATAACCCCCCAAACAGCACTAACCAACTATTTAGCAGAGTTTTAAACTTGATCACTTAAGGCCTCTAAGTTACGTCCTTGTCCTTGTTGTCCTTATTCGAGGACACGAACCACCTGACCTCGCACGAGGTCGGTTTAAATTTTAATAATTTTCGACAAGATGGTGGCTATTGACAAGCCTGTTTTTGCGTCAAGGTATGTTTTGCTTCTTAATTTATTTGATAGTTCATTAGGTATGGTGTGTTCTTGTTACCTTGTGTTAAGATAATGATAGCAGTGATAATATTTTAGTAAGTACTGAATTTTCCCTTTTTATAAAACAGCCTATGAATCTACTATCGGATTTAAGATTCTAACGATTATGGAAGAGGAAATAATTGTATAAAATGTGCCTTATCCTTGTTAATACCTAACTTTAAAATTTTCACCTAAACTAATAATAATTTATTGGAATACTGAGTGAAATTCTAACAAAAATCACAATTATTTTTTATCGTTCAATATCCTCTCTTCCTCCCAGAATACGTCTCTTGGCAGTTCGCCAAATTTAGTTTAAAGTCTTCGGCAGACTCAAGAGTGGTCGCTTTCACGGCCCATTGACCAAAACGACCGGGGCAGCGTCAATGAAAAATTGTTTCAATACTTACTTTGTGTAAGTAAACTTTGTTTGAACTTCTGAATAGGTCAACACAATGGACGTTTTTGTTTACGTGGTTTTTTGACTAAGAATGATGATGATCACTTTTAATTTTCATATTTTTTCTTGTAGATGTATAAATTATGTACTTACCTATAAAGATTTCTTATTATTGTCGGGTGGAATTATAAGGAGGGGCTCGTGGCTAAATAAAGGAGGTTAAGCTACGTGACCATCCATTACTTACAGATCGAGATTTCTCCGTGCCTCGGAAAGCACGTTAAGAGTGTTAGTTACATCTGGTGTACCGGGGGGCTGAAAAGTTCTGAGCCGCGGATGACTGAGATGAGTATGAGTGGGAGTAGGACATAGGTTACTTTTCAACCTGGATCGCAAACGAGGTCACGGGCAACAGCTATGCTAGTTACGTAATAAAAACAAACAAAGCGACGCTCAGAGTCGCACGGAGGCGTGCAGGTGGCTTGGTGAGGTCCGCGTGTCGTCGCTCGGTGTGCCTTGCGACAGAGAATCTGCTTTCGCTGCCACTTCGTCGGTCTGCGCTGACCCTTAATGATCGTCTCACGTCTGGCATACCTTGTTCTGTCAGCCCCGCCCGCAATAATTTTGCCGATTGACCATGACCTACCGCATGTACTTTGTTCCGATTCGAGAAGAGATGAAGTTACTGCACCGCCATAGTCAGTGATGAAAGGACTCGAGGCTTTTAAGTCTTTAATAAAAACTTTTTTACAAAAAAAAAACCACAGACTTTCATAAAACACTACAAAGTAAAAAATAACTTTAATTTCCGATGTCGTTGTCTTTGGATCTGTATTTTAGTTTTTTGCCACCGACTTCTGAAATTAAAGTCATTTTCCACTTTGTAGTGTTTTTGGTAGTCGGTGTTTTTTTTTTTTTGTAAAAGGTTTTTATTTGTCACTTTTTAGTGGGTCAGATTTTAATTTATCTAAGTTACAATACTGCCGTCGTAAGAAAAAAGGGCACAACTAACATTTAAAAAAAAATCTACAAAAAATTGAGCAGATTAGCCTTTTTTTTCTGATTTTAAATATGTATGTGACTCAATTTTTTTTAAATGTTAGTTGTGCCCTTTTTTCTTACGACGGCAGAATAGCCTAATGTCAACTGCTCATCACCTTTTACAAAATATTGCTATTCCCGATGTAGGGACGGTTGTTGAGGAGTTCTCCTATATGGTGAAGTCACCATTAGCTCCACTTCACCATATGCATTGTGACGAGCATAAATTGCTTCGCAACTATATTAAAGTACTTAATCGAATCGCAACCCGTGAAATACTTATAACTGAGTAGTTCCTATGGCTATCTGTGGTCTTCATCATCAGTTCCACTTCACCAAATGGTGCTTTCCGAGAGTAAATGCACGAGTTACTATAAAAAAATATCCCAATTGCTATAGGTGTGCCTATAAAATTGGAGGGTTGCCCTCGATTTCCATGGGATCCCCATGTCAGCTTCAGTCTTGGTCACATTGAGACCACTTCGAGAGCATATCCTTTCAAACAAAAAAAAAAATGATTTTTTGAAATTGGTCCACAATTGAGGGAGAAATCAGTATACATACTTACATAAATATCCCAATAATACGCGACGAATTAATAATCTCCTTTTTTTGAAAGTCGGTTAAAAAGAACTCGACTCGGTTATGACGGTTTGCAACTCAATCGAGTCCTTAAACCCTGAAAGGGTTTTAAGAGTCTTCGATTCACGACTCGACTCTTAAATCTTGAAATCAATCTTGATTTCAAGATCAATCAATCAATCAATCGATCGTTTTAAAAACATTCATATTTTAAACGACTCAAGCGCAACGAAAAGGTTCGAACCCTTATGAAAACCACTCAGTTAGTCGTGCGAGTCGCCAGTCGTGAGACGCGCGCGGAGGTACGGGTCAACAACCGCTGAAGTTTACCTTATTACGGTATCATATTAAACGACTCGCTTTATTAAACCACTCGAGTTCTTTACTTAAAAGACTCGTGACTAAGCCTTGAACCTCTTAGTAAAGATCTGAAGTCGTTTTCTTGATTCGAGTATTTCCTAATGACTCGAGCTCTTTCACATTAGTAACAAGCCTCAAGTCGTCTTTTTGCAATCAAGTTTTCAAAATCGAGGCTAGTCTGAACTATAACGCTTAAAAGCTTCGAGTCCTTTCATCACTGTCCGTAGTAGTCAGTCTCAGTCATAGCATAGCAATTTTCAGGCTATATTTTGTGAAAATCAAACTGTTTGTGCCTCTGTGCATATTCTTAGAAATAATTTAGATTGCCAATTGACACAGGGCTGAAACCAATCAGGAATGCGATTGAAACTATTAATGTCCATCGAATCAAATGTTTTTATTTATTTGTACAATGAATATAGTTTTATAATTAATGCATTACCAATATTCGTCTAAAATACGTGGAATTATTACAATTGCAATGTTAGGCATCAGTCATCGAAAATACTTCTTATAAGATATGTATTAATGGCCTGATAGTCCTGCACCCTAAATGCGTAACACACTATCAATCGGAATCGGTTTCATTTTGACAGTTCAACAACATTCATTACGTTACGCAGACAACTTTTTCGAACAATATGAAGCAATGAATTAGCAATTGGCTTCAAAATGATTCAGATTCTGATTGATAGTGTGTTACGCAATTAGGGTGCCGATACCTAATAGGCCGATGATAATGAAAATGGATGGAAGTTGGCGAGCAACGAGCAGCGACTGCGCTACGGCGACGAGCCAATACTCGCTGGTATGTGTGTACCAACCGTGAGTCTCTCAGCGAGTGTTCTGTGCGCCTAGCGAACGTCACTGAGCGATTACTCTCTTTGACAGCTCTTGTCGCTGCGACAAATGAGTACTCGCAGGCGGTGAGAACAGTCAGCGATCTTTTTTTTTAATTCTGTACCTCAAAACGAAAAAAAAAACTGAAACCTTATAGGATTACTCGGCTGTCTGTCTGTCTGCCCGTCTGTCATAGCTAATTTGCTCCGAATCTAATAGACCGATTAAGATGAAATTTGGTACACCTATGAATTTCTGTGACCCAAACATGGACGTGTAACGTAAATAATAAATGAATTTTGAATATGGGGGTCACTTTTGCGGGGCAAATAAAAAAAAATGTTTTGCAAACTGTAGCGTGTGACATAACAAATGAAAGGGAGAGGGAAGCTGTGTCTTAAATTTATTTTTGTTATAATTTTAAAATAAATTGTTTAAAGTTATTTAAGAAAATAGACGAAAATTAACCATTCTCTCCCTTATCTCCGAAACTACTGACACTAAAAAAAAAAATTACAGGAAAACTTATAAGATGTCTATGGTCTTAAAATAACATGGTATAAATCTCTCAATATTATGCGTACAAACTTAGCACATCTTTTTCAACAACAGTGTTAAGTTTTTCTTAAGATAAATTCATCCAACTCCGGAACCCTTCATTGTGCGTGATCCGACATGCACTTGGCCGATTTTTATTAATTAACACGTGACCTACAATTTCTACCTGACTCTTGAGCGAGAAAATCACTTCTCCGTCAGCGGTCAGTGCCTTTTAGTTTTGTAGGTAAACCAAAAAAGAAAGACAAAGAGCGTGTCATTTATTGCTCCCCTCTTTCTTTAAATTACAAAGATATCACTTTACAAGTGAAATGTATTTTAAAATGCAAATATAAGTCCGGAAACACCTTAATCCGAGCTTTCTTAGGTACGGTGACACAAAGTCTGATAATTCGAACTACTAAACCTGTGATGAAAAACTAAGCCGTGTTTCAAGCATAATAATAAATGGTTTTAGCTTCTTTATTTAGTGTGTATGGGACAGTAATGCATAAGGGGCAAGTCACACAAAAAATATTACCTAAACGTGGATGTACACAGGGTTATTGGTAAAACACCCACAACCTCTTAAGGGGTCATTGTACTCATCATTATGAGTAACTTTTACTATGGGACCAAACCTGAAATCGCAAAAAAATCAGCTGTTTAGTACATTTTGACGAATTATGCGAACATAAATGTACTGAACAGCAGATTTTTTTCGCTATTTCAGGTTTGGTCCCATAGAAAAAGTTGTTCATAATGATGAGTACAATGACCCCTTAAGAGGTTGTTGGTGTTTTACCAATAACCCTGTATATACCTAATCTGTTTATTTTTACTGGTTTCTCATACATCGTTCTTGTCACGACTGTTTAAATTGTGCATAATTAAGATGCAATTCTTATAAAATCTACGCAATAATTACAAAAAACAACACTTAAATTTAACGTATTTTTACGTTTGAAACTACCAAAGTGACAGAGATAGGTACTGAAAAAGGTATTATACTTACAGTTTGCATACCGGTAAAGTTTAAACGTACTAAACTTGTCATATGAAAAAAACCGGCTAAGTGCGTGTTGGACTACGCACAATGTGGGGTTCCGTAGTTGGGATGAATTTATCCCAAGAACAAACATAACATTATACTTGAAAAACATGTTCTCCCATACATTCCAACTGCAAATGTAAGATTGTACGCAGAATATTGAGAGATTTACCATGTTATTTTAATACCATGGACTTCTTATAGGTTTTCCGGTAATTAATAGGTATAGAACTATATTCTATAATTTTTTCAAAATGTTAGACTCGGTAGTTTCGGAGATAAGGGGCAATGGTCAATTTTCGTCTATTTTCTTAAATAACTTTAAAACAATATATATTTGAAACCCGGTACAGTTTGCAAAACTTTTATTATTTATTTTCTTATATGCCTGCATTTTTTTACGCTACACATCCGTGTTTGGGTCACAGAAATTCATATGCGTACCAAATTTCAACTAATCAGTCCATTAGATTCGGAGCAAATTTGGCTGTGACAGACGGACATACCGACACATGAGTGATCCTATAAGGGTTCCGTTTTTTCCTTTTGAGGTACGGAACCCTAAAAACAACTAAAAGACAACGGCCCGCACTTATAGTTACGCTAGTCGGTCATATTCCCATACAAACGTAGTATGGTGATTACTCGTCTGTTTGAAGGTGTATTTTAAAAACTAAAAATTATATCCTATTGTCTCGTCATTATCTACGAGTAGTCCTGTATGGAAGCAGAATCGGAAAAAGATAGGTATTGGTTTAGAAGTTATGAGCGTCGAAAATTCCATATTTCAACACCAATTTTAACGCATCTTTGGGTGAAAATAGCAAAATTGTTACCATGCAGGCAAAAATAATTTATTCAAGAATTCAAACGACTTTATTTTGAATAAATACATCCAGTAGCTTTTTCATAATATATAACTACGCCCAAAATTCGTTCACGAAATTTTATGCGCTCGTTTTCGTAATAAATCGTTTACGTACGTTTACCTATGAAATTGCCATTTAGTATGCAGAAAGTTAAAGTCATTTTTATATAAATGTTTTTTATTTCTATCAATCAAATATTAACCCATGCTATCGATGCATCTCTGCCGGCGCAGTGGTCAGGTGAACGGGAGCCAACCACCTCTTCAAAGGCATTTTGTACTGCCTCTCGGGTATTGATTTTTTTCCCTGCCAAGGAGTTGTCCAAATTTAGGAACAATTAGAAGTCTGTCGGCGCAAGGTCTGGTGAGTACGGTGGATGACGCAATACTTCCAACCCTAGCTTTTGTAGCTTAAAAACCATCCGTTGTGTCATGAGGTCGAGCGTTGTCGTGTAAGAGTAGCGGGGACGAGCGATTACCCAAGGCTGGCCGGATATTTGCGAGTTTCTCCATCATTGTGTCCAGTTCCTCACAGTACACATCCGCAGTAAAGCTGGTGCCATTTGGTCAGAAGCTATGATGAATTATACCAGCACTAGACCACCAAACAGTGACCATGACTTTTTAGGGGTAAGTTTTCGATTGGGGCATTGCCTAGGCGCTGAAACAAGGCCTAACCAACATGATGACCGCTTACGATTATCAAAAAGAATCCATTTTTCATCGCAAGTGACAATGCGGTTCAAAATCCATTCGTTTCTGTGTCTGTTAAGCAACGCAAGGCATACCTCAACGCGTTCGTCGCGTTGGCGATCGTTCAGTTCGTGCGGCACCCACTTATCAAGTTTTTTTACCTTGTCAATTTGACGCAAATGGTTGGACCAATATTGATTTGATGCTAACGTTGAAAGCTGCTGCTAACTCAGCAGTAGATTGAGTACCGTCAGCTTCCACTATCGCCTTTAATTCGTCGTTGCTGACTTTAGTTTTCGGATGATCACGGAGTTCATTTTTTAGATCAAAATTTCTATGTCGGAAGTGTTCAAACCAATAACGAGTCGTGCGTTCGTTTGTAGTGTTCACTCCGTACACGTAACTAACGTTGCGAGCCGTTTGTGCGGCATTGCTACCGCGATGGAACTCGTATTCTATAAGTACTCGGATTTTATCATGTTTATTGATTAGAAAGATACAAATGTACTCGTAGTGAAAACAAAACACTAATCAATGACTGAATTTGAAAATAGAATTCCATATTTTTTTCATTTGAATTTATTACCCGCTATATATTAATTACGTTTCAAATGGCCAGTATTATAGAACGGCAACTTCATAGGTAAAGACCTATTTTTTCACTAAATTAATAAAAAGTATATAAATAATTGCTAAAATAAAACTAAATAAATAGATAAATAAACTGAATAGCATAGGCATATTAGCCACCACGCCACCAACAAGTTCGAGCCGCCTACTAGTGCAACATTAATTGCGTAACACACTTTCAATCACAATACGGAATAAAAGGAATTGCTGTCCCATTGCTTCATATGTTTGAATGGTCATCTGCTCAAGAACGTAAATAACGCAATGAATGTGGTTGAACTGTCAAAATGAAAAGCATTTCCACTGGTGTGTTACGCAATTACCCCGCCGGTTCACATCCATTCTCCAAATGTCAACGTCTCATCCTATCAATGTAAACTCCGCCTAACAAGACAAAATCGACTGGCGTGTTCGAGTCACATTAAAATTTAGCTTCAACTTGAAACACCTACCTGTCACGATCAATTGTGAACTTATCACCTGCCTGAAGTAATGTACCCGCTTTGTATAACGTTATGTATCACAAGACGTTAATTAAAACGTTAAACAAAAACGCATTGGTAATAATAAATCTTTGGTGAGACACAAACGCGAGGTTGCGAGTTCAAATGTAACGTATTCAATCGGTTCAGTTAATTATAAAAGGTGAACAGTAAAATAAGCTGATTTATGCAGCTATTCAACACCTTCATTTGTGTTCCAATGTAGACAAGGCCTAGTAATTTATTGTATCTGGTGAAGCGTTTATGTAAACAAATAAAATAAAACGGAATACTTAGTTTGGTTGTATGAACGTACTAATCTCTGGAACTACCGTCGGATTTTGAAAAAAATATTTTTGCATAATTCTTGAGGAACGTTATAGGCTATTGAACATCACGCTATGACCCTTAGGAGGCGAGCTAAAAGAAAAAAGTCGGAAAGAACGCTAAGCGAAAACACAATCACAAGCGATTGGGAAACAGCGCGTTACACAAAGCGGTTAGAGTTCCAATTTAGCGGTTATAATATGGTATATAGCCGTCTTGTAATTTGAAGCAGGGACTGATATCGATATCCGAAATATACCGATATTTTTTTTGACTGGCCTGTTGGTCTAGTGGTTAGTGGCCCTGACTGCTATGCCGGAGGTTGTGGGTTCGATTCCCACCCAGGACAAATGTTTGTGTGATGAGCATGATCATTTGTTCTGTGTCTGGGTGTAATTTATCTATATATGTATGTATTTAGAAATATATAAGTATGTTTATCAGTTGTCTAGTACTCATAACACAAGCTCTGCTTAGCTTGAGGCTAGACGGCGTTGTGTGATAGTTGTGGAATATTATTATTATTATTATTATTTTATAGAACATACCAATAACGGAATCGATAACTGGGATAGATACCGATATTTTGTATCAGTAATCTGAGTATCGGTATAAAATTATCGATATTTTTATCGATACTCAGTACTGATATCAGGCTGCGACGCGACGTTGCGAAACCGCAGATCATGACAGGTGGGAATCGCGCGATCTCGGCGGCGGCGCGAACCGGAACGGCAACAGTGCACTGAGCGGCGAGCATTTATTTGATCAAAAGAAGCGCGTGCGCCCGCGTATTTTTCTGTATTTTAATTTTTAGCAATAGTTACCACGTTTCTGTGATTGATGTGATGGGACGTAAAAAGCTGAATAATGTTTACAAGCACTTTAATGTGAACCAAACTAAATTGAACTTGAAGTTTTTTACTTAATTAATTACATTATTTAAGTTTTTATTACAGTTACAAGCAGAAAACAGTAATATAATATATATAGAGAAAAGATTGCGAGAGGAGAGTGAGATTACCCCAAACCAGTTTGGGTTTATGCCAGGTCGAGGAACAGTGGACGCCACTTTTGCACTCCGCCAATTGTACGAGAAGTACAGATGTGCACACAATAACTTGCACATGGTGTTCATTGATCTGGAAAAAGTGTATGATAGGGTACCTCGGGATGTCTTGTGGTGGGCCTTGAAAGAGAAAGGTTTGCCCGGGAAGTATGTAGAGTTAATTCGTGCTATGTACAGTCAATCTTGTACCTACGTCCGGTCGGCTGCTGGCAACATCGACGAGTTCAGTGTGGCGGTAGGCTTGCACCAGGGGTCGGCTTTAATTCCTTACATCTGCCTGTTGATTATTGACGCTCTGACGGCGGACACCCTGGTGCATGCTATTTGCCGACCACATCGTTCTTGTCGGTGAAGATGGACCTGAGATCCAGAGCAGATTGGAGAAATGGCAACGGAAACTGGAGAATGTCGGCTTGAAAATCAGAAGAACCAAGACTGAGTATATGTTCTGCGATTTCGGCGGTCTCTCCAGTGCTGGAGCCATAGCGCTTGAAGGCGCGATTCTCTCGGTCTGCTCCGACTTCCGGTATCTTGGTTCACTTGTGCAAAGCGATAGCGAAGTAGACCGGACTGTTAAGCACAGAATTAACACTGGATGGATGAAATGGCGGCAGCTCACGGGAACAATCTGCGACTCCCGCATTCCCCTTAAACTCAAGGGGAAGATTTATAAATGGTTAAACCTGCTGTCTTGTATGGATCAGAATGTTGGGCCATAAAAAGAATGAATGAAAGGCAATTGCATGCAGCCGAGATGAGGATGCTAAGAGGGATGTGTGGTATTACGCGAATGGATAGAATGAGAAATGAGTATGTAAGAGGAAGTCTGAAAGTGACACCGGTGACTGAAAAGTTGTGTGGAAATCGGTTGTCATGGTATGGGCATGTGATGCGGAGGAATAAGGAAAATGTCGTCAGGAAAGTGTTGAGTATGAACGTGGAGGGCTATACGAGTAAGGGAAGACCAAAGAAACGATGGATGGACTGTGTGAAAGATGATATGGCCAGAAAGGGAGTGACTACCGAGATGACGACTAATAGAGAAGTATGGAAGAAAAAGACATGTTGCGCCGACCCCAAATAAATTGAGACAAGGGCAGGAAATGATGACAAGCAGAAAACAGTACGTATTGGTATATACTCTAAGCTGTTGGTAATAGACAAAGAGATTTAAGATAAATAGATAAAGCGACGGGTTTCATGTGTGTGATTTGACTTCTATGTAGGTACCTTAACAAGGTATACTACTAGACCGGCTGAGCGGAACTGAGATTTTTTCTACTAAGTTATGGTCAATTGAATATAACTCAGTTCAGTAAATTGAGTTGTTTTAAAAAGCAGCGATTGTTGAAGTCGACAAACTAACACATATAATTGTTTATTGTGATCGTTCAAATATTAAAACTATTTACGTGCGAATTTTGTTTACGTTTTCTGAAGTTATTTAGTTATGTACCTATTCTATCTATCTCGCACATGCACTACAGTGCAGTGACAGTGACGTGCAGGACTACTGTAGTGTAGGTATAGATGGGTATCCTACCAGTAGATCTATTCCTGTATCCTACCCATAGATGGGTATCTTGTACCTGCCTTACAGTTTAGTCAGTTGGTGTAGGTACCTACATACAGACGTACAGACGCCAGCAGATCAAGCTATCCGAAACTGTCAAATTTTCCCAATCAACCTTGAACCTAATGCCCTAGCGATAAAGTTGAAAATCTATTAAAGAAATTTGACAGATTGTAGTAGCTTGATGTGCTGGCGTCTGTACCTGTGTACCTAATTTAAGACTCTAAGTACTTATTTATTTTGCTTCTGTTTTCGACCGTTTTTAAAACACGACCGACCGGACACACGGCTATGTAACCGCTTGATTTGTATCAAACTGTTCATCTCCAGTATAAGCTGGCTTCTCATAGTACGGAAATCCTATACAATGCCAGATCAGCTTATACTGGAAAGTATATCTTGATATGTTACCGTGTGTACGTAGGTATGTCCGCAATTGTCTTCATAACTACCAACTTGACTTATTATTTAGGTTACATAATTTTAATAAAAAAATTGGATATGTATTAGAACTACTTTCTTCAGACATACGTTCTATAATTCGAATGCTACGATCCTTGCAACATCTTCGTTTCTTTCATCCAAAGGGTTTGGATTAACCGACGAATAAAAAGGAAAAGGTTCTCCTTTTTAACGACTTCAAAAAAAAGGACTGATCAATTCGATACGTATGTATGTAATATTATTGGAACTGCGAGATATTCACATATCATATCTATTAGGGCTTCCAAACAAATATACAAAATTTTATAGATGTATGTTTGTCCACGCATTTCTCCGAAACTATTAATCGGGTCGTGACCATTCTTTTTTTGTTGGGTTACATTTACTTCAACTTAGGGCACAGTGAAAATGTCATCAAAATCGGTTCAGTAGTTTACAAGATAATGGACTAATACGTGTTATTACGTATACTCGTACCTAAGTGTGACGGCCTGGCTTATTGATACGAGCTACGGGTGTGGTGTCAAAGGGACAACATCTTAAAACAAGGTTCTCAGTAATGGAAATAGGATGTCCCAGCTTTTAACATTTATTGAGCACGGTTGCAACTACATGATACTTTCTGAAGGTCTGATGATGACCAGGTAAGCGCTTATTGGTCCTCAGTAATGGAAATAGTTACGATGTTCCAGCTTTTAACATTTATTGAGCACGGTTGCAACTACATGATACTTTCCGAAGGTCTGATTATGACCAGGTAAGTGCTTATTGGTCCTCAGTAATGGAAATAGTTAGGATGACCTAGCTTTCAAAATTTATCTAATTGAGCACGGGTGCTACTACATGATACTTTCTGAAGGTCTGATGATGACCAGGTAAGTACTTATTTGTCCCCCGTAATGGAAATACGTTAGGATGACCCAGCTTTTAACACTTATCTAATTAAGCACGGATGCTACTACATGATATTTTCTGAAGGTCATCAAACACAAACATACGAACAAAATGGTACCTACATACTTTAGTTAAATGTAAATAAACTATATTAAAAAATGTTTTGAATTTTCTTAAAAAATGCGAAGAAACTTTTTCCCCAACCTATTATATCAGTATTTTAGTATCGGTATGGATACTGATAAAGGCACATTAAAGTATAGATATTATTATACTGAATGAAAATATCGGTATCAATATCGATAAAGAGATACCCAAATATCGGTATTTATATCGATATTTTGATATCGATACCAAAATTATATCGGTATGCAGTCCCTGATTTGAAGAGCAGCAGAGATACAACAGTGATACACGTGCGAACGTTCGTCCATGATGTATTGCATTTTTTCGTCTATGGTTGCCGATCAATAAATAAGGAACTTCATAGATGTCAAAAGTAAAAAAAATAAAAATATTAGGAAGATTCTAATATAGTAATAAAAAAAGGGAAATTTTTCGTTCCTGTAGCATATGTACGCATCAGCCGAAGTAGATGATGGCTGTCTGCTACGTATTGGTGCCGATTCTCTTGTTCAATATCTAAATTAAAATTAGAGAGTAGCTATCTTTTACTAACAGGCAGCGCGAGCGAAGGACGACTACAGCTATGAACTAAGTTAGAGACGTCAAACTATGTAGTTTACGCCTTGCGCTTCACCGTGTTTTTAGTCGACATGTTTTTACGTGTCGTCTGAATTTATATGGAAATATTAGTTCCAACTAAGTTTGACAGTTCTAATTTACGTTTCTCTTTCGTTTTATTACAGAAAAAGTTAGCAACAGCCTAAATTAAGTTTATGTAATTGGTCTGACGAATTACTCTTTTTCGTTTGGCAAATTTGTCGACATCGGCACCGCACCGACTGCCTAGAGAAAAATACGAAAAATAGATTAGAAGCAAGAACATAAGAACATCGATATATTTTCGGCGCCGTTTTACAGTTCGTTCGAAATTCTAAATTAAATTAAGAATAAGAACTTATGATAATTATATAAGTATTAGGTTGGGGAAAAAGTCTTTTCGCATTATAGTATGTATGAACTTGTAATAAAATCTCTTTGGCTATACTATTTGTATCGTGCTGGTTTTGGTATCATTGAAAGTTTAAATTTTAAAGAACATAATTCCAAATTTAAATTAGGAAAATGTGTGATTTTCATTTGTTTTTCGTACCGTCAAGATGAGTGAATCTAATGAAGAAATTCGATACATTTTAAAATTTTACTACAAAAAAGGTAAAAATGCAACGCAAGCCGCGAAAAAAATTTGCGATGTTTATGGACCTAGTGTAGTGTCTGTGAGAGTAGCACAAATTTGGTTTAAGCGTTTTCAATCCGGAAATTTTGATGTCAAAGATGCACGTCGCTCTGGTCGCCCTATTACGGATAAAATAGATGCCATTTTTGAAAAAGTGGAGCAAGATCGGCATATCAGTAGTTACGACGTAGCTGAAGAACTGGAAATTGACCACAAAATAGTTTTGGCGCATTTGAAAAAAACTGGGTACACAAAAAAGCTCGACATTTGGGTACCTCACGAGCTCACTGAAAGAAACCTAATGAACCGTGTACTCATTTGTGATTCTTTATTACGACGTAATGAAACCGAACCATTTTTGAAGAAGCTGATAACTGGTGATGAAAAGTGGATCACGTATGACAAGAACGTGCGAAAAAGGTCGTGGTCAAAGGCCGGTCAGGCTTCACAGACTATGGCGGTATTTTGACCAGAAGTCACAAAATTTCTATAGCAATGGGATCATATCCCTACCTACAAGATGGCAAAAAGTTAACGAACAAAATGGTACCTACATACTTTAGTTAAATGTAAATAAACTATATTAAAAAATGTTTTGAATTTTCTTAAAAAATGCGAAGAAACTTTTTCCCCAACCTATTATTTTGCCGCATTCATTGGTGGGATTACTTCTTTCAACAAATAGTTTTCATAATCCTTGTCTTAGCCAAAAATATTTGCCAAGCTAATTAATATTCATTACTTAGGGCCGATTTTGATCCGTAGTTAACTCAACCAATAGTTAAACATAGTAACTAATGGTTGAATTTTGGCTAAATGTGAAAGGCTAAACATGAATGCAATGGACTCGAACCTACCGATTTTTCGGTAGGTTCTACCAAAAAATAGACCATATCGGTAGAACGATATGAGATAATTTTTGGGATATTTTTTTTTTACCTACACATTTTGGGTACGAATCTACCGATATTTGTAGGCAACTCTACCGATTTGGCCTTGTGACGTTCGAGACCACTGCATGAATGTATTCATGTTAGCTCATTCATATTAAAAATAGTGATGACATAACTCATTCATGTTTAGCCTTTCACATTTAGCCAAAATTCAACCATTAGTTACTATGTTTAGCCATTGGTTGAGTTAACTACGGATCAAAAAACCGACCCATAGGTTCATTTTCACCACACGTCACTAAACGCGTTTAACGCTAAACACAGTTAAACCATAATTCTGTATCTGTCATCTTCAAACGATTGAAAGAAATGGAGCGACGATGTTTTAAATTCGTTTAGCGTTAAACGCGTTTAGTGATGTGTGGTGAAACCTTATCGCTTTGAAGGACACTATGGCCATAGCAGTAATTACAATAAAACTTATACATATTGCGTCTCGCTAGTTTCCTTCAAAGTGTTAATTAATCAACCAGTACCAAACTAAAATTAATATTTCCCCACACAAGATGTAGGTCTGTGAACTCCTGGAAGATTCTGAGCATTTAAGCTAGGTATTTCACAAAGTTTAAGTTAGTGTAGTATGATAGATAATATAGATATTTTAGACCCAGCTATTATAATTTTGTACGGTCTATCGAGACTGGTCAAATCATGATGGGTTTTGTGAATTTCATTAATTCTCTATACATATATTATACTATATGTAACAAAAACCCTGTTGTTCCTTTTAACACATGATTGTACTCATGATAACAAACAACTTTTACTATGGTACCAAACCTGTAATCGCAAAAAAAAAAAAACTGCTGCTCCCTACATTTTGACGTGTTATGCGAACATGGGACAGCTGATTTTTTTTCGCGAATTCCGGTTTGGTCCCATAGTAAAAGTTGTTTGTTATCATGAGTACAATCATGTGTTAAAAGGAACAAAAGGCTTTTTGTTACATATTGTATAGGAATAAAGTCGCTTTACGTGTGTCGACCGCTTTGTTCTTCTAAATTACACAACGGATTTTAATGCGGTATTTACCATAATTTAGAAAATATTTTCCAGAAGGTTTATGTGTATCATAAATTCATATTAAACTGAAATATGATAAAAAAAACCTCAATATATTGCCAAGTCGTAAAAGCTGCGCGAAGCGTGGGCGGGTCGCTAGTATTAAGTAAGTATTTTAAGAAACTCGTGGAAATATTTTTGTAAGGAAAAGGAAAATAAAAATCCGTAAAATCTATTTCATTTCGTTTATTCCAATATCGACCTTGAATACTTAATGTGTAACAAAGTCCAAGCTATCCTATAATATAATATGACAATCATCAGTCGCTCTCGTCTTTACCTTATAACATCCATCTTTACTTTGATAATTAGGTACACATACTCTTTACTTACATATACTTATATATGGTCGATTTATCATACATTTACTTATAAAGTCGACGTTTATCGCACTAATAAGTCTGTACTAGACTAAAACGCGGCAGAAATGTCAGATGGGTCCAAATTCAAGTTCTTTTTTTCATCCATGTTGAACAGGAACCCATCCATCTCAGTCACTCGCAAAGAAATTAATTAACAAACAAAATGCTTCAAGTATCAAAATTAATCATTCGCAGTAGTATAATTAGAGCAATATTATAATCAAATAAAAAATATTTCTAAAAAACAAAACTAACGTACAACCAGGACCAATTCATTAATGCAAGTGACTAAAAAAAAAGAAAATTAGACAGTTTACTATAGAGCAGTACCAGTAAGGTACAGTCAAACGCAAAATTATTTATTAAAATATAGTGTTCATTAGGAACAGAAGGCACTTAACCGCTTAAATTTGTCATTTAAACTGAACTCTCATTTAAGTCAATAAATAAAAATAAAAAACCTTTTAAAAGCGTTCTTATTCTTAATTTTTTTTTATGGCAGTGTTTTGTTTTGTAGGTGGCCATTTTTGGAGATGGTTATCTTTGAAAAATGTCCACCAACAATGCCTAAGTACGAGTAATTGATCAATAACATTACATTATTAACGTATGTATATTGGAATGTAATCAAAGTTACTTTTTACACTGTTACTTAACTATTTTAAATGGTGCTTTGAGAAATAGTGTCTTGGGATAATTTATGTATCCTAAATCCTAACACAATAGTCCTCAAGGGTTAACTAGAAAAAAAAAACATCAAAAAAATAACCTAATATAGTGACAAATTCAGCATTTTACGTGGTATTGACACAGATTAATGCAGATGGGACACTCCGCAAAATCATTTAATCATTTTAAAAAAAAGCGACTCTTGCTACGCCACAATAAAGTGCAGTTCAGGTCGCACGACGCTTATTACCTACACTTATATTCACCTACAAGTTGCCTCTCTATCGCGTAACTCTTATACCTTCTGACTCGTTAGGGTTATCTTTTTTTACGACGTGGCGTGTGAGTATCGAAATGACCGTGCGAGCCGGTCGGTGCGCGGCATCCCGCACTGAATTGGCTCGGCGACAAGGGCCAGCCGCGTACTTGTAGCTTCATACCTAAACTGCGGAGTGTCCCATCTATATTAATCTGTGGTATGGATAACATTTTTTTTTAGGGTGACTAAGAAAATCTTTAAATAGTTCGGGAGCTCAACTTTACAAACGTTTCTAATTATAATACAACAGGTTTTTTTTTTATATATATAAAAGGTGTAAAATATAATGTTGCCTACATTACATTTTATTCCAATATCAAGTAAAACACCATTATCTATCAATAATTCTGTATTTTAAGTTTCGTCACACATCATTTAAAAGTTATGGGCGAAAATTAACATTTATTTTTCTAAATACGTAGCATTAAAATAATATATCTGCGACATTAAATACGTAATAAACAGCTCTTAAGATCGGTATAAAAAAGTATTAAAAAAAAGATTAAACCTACTTCTCGAAGTACTAAGCGGTACTGTATTTATTCTGTGCCTACTTATAAACTAATTACAAAACAACATGTCAATAACAAAAGAAAAATAAAGCGAACGACTACTTAAAAACTATGGACACATTATAAAAATAATAAGAATTACTCTAAATAGAAAAACGCAGGTATTTATGCAATAAATTTGTTCGGTGTACAGTATGCAAAAAAAAAAAATCACTAAAACAATATTCCGTTCCAATCATAGTCGAAAAAGAAAAGTAAGTATTCATAACCAAAAAAAAAAAAATGTTCTGATTCGATTTTTTGTGCTAACTCTACAATCATTTGGACTAGTTTTAATAAAATTGTTTTGCGGCTTCTATGGTTACAGATTTACTTACATTGGTCCGAAATAAATAAAGGGTTTTATTCATGGGTATAGTTATTATTTTTATATACTAAGGATATTACATAGTATGGATAATACACAGATAGTTAGGCATATTATGTCGCATTGAAAACGTCCAAACAACGGATCCGATTAGAGGATAATTTTTTTTATTAATATTACAATTCGTTGATATGCATAATGATAAGACACCTTGTATATTCGCCTAATATTAACCATACAAAAGTTAATTTTACTGAATAGGTATTAAGTTCACACAATGTTTATCCATCACTGTACATATTTACATTTTATAATCTACTATATTTATTTAGTTGAAACTATTATTTAACATTACACGTCTATTAAAATAATGAAAGATACAAAATGTTTTTAGTTTTTGCACCGTTCGGGGGCATGTCACAAAAATATTAAGAATCACGCATTGGCTGCCTTTAAATATTACAGAGTCTGTGAAAAATATTAATTGTTATATAGGCCCTTTTTAATAAATCCTTGCAAAATGCTTTTTAACATAAATCTGTATGGCTTAAATATAATAAAATAACACAAAATGGCACTTTCGTTCCATCTTCAATATTATAAGGTAGGAACCATCCGTTTAGCCCAGCCTCAACCAACTTTTTAAACTTTGAATTTAAATTATTAAAACATAAAATCTGGCGCAGGTAAAACGCAAATGCGCGTCAAACGTTTGCCATCAGAAATATCTTACAATTATTTATTAAATAATTGATTGAATAAGTCAACTATTCAATCATTTATTGAATAATAGAACTATTCAACAATTTATTGAATAAAATAGTTGCTAAATAAGATGTAAAGAGGCGAGGCGACTATCAGGAGTTGTGAACATCCCATACCAATAACACTAACTAATAGCTAAGGCCGACCTATTTTATTACAAAAGTAAAGGAATAATACGTATAAAAGTCTTAAATACAAGTCATACACATCACTCAAATTCTGTCCTAAACATTTTACATATAAAATTACATACTCGAAATAATTTAGGCGTATCTACAACGATGCCTATTGTTACATCAGTCATTTTCTTAAAAACATTTTTAAATGTGATTTATTTGAATAATTATAACTGAATACATATTCTTAAAAAAACGCAATTTACTACGAACTTTCCACCATTTTAGGTTATCACCTTGCATTACATTTAATCAGTTTTTAATTGAACCCACATTAGAAATGCAATTATTCGTGTCTTATAATGTAATACTGTTATTAATTTTGCAAAATTATTTGACAATTGATTTTAAGTTGCTAATTGTTAAAAATGAAATTAAATGTAGCTTAGGGATCAGAATGAAATGAAGTTAAAAATGTTTAAAAAACTAAGTAAAATGAACTGCATGACTGCCAAAAAATACGCATTTACAATACATTGACGGATTCAACATACGTTTCGAGAATATAACTTCACTGAATGCTGTTTAAAGAGAAATTTACAGACGTCCTAATTTCTCTTTCAATTTGCAAAACATTTTGGCGCAACTTTTCAATTTTTAAGTCGTTGCCCGTTCTACCTAAAACAATTAGGCCTGATTTTTTTTTGCATTGATTGAACAGCCTTACAATTTGCGTCGGAACTTAAGACGTTTATAAATAAGTCATTTCATGAAATTACATTTACAGTATAAGATAAAAGTTACGTAAGTGTAGTTATCACTATCTGTCAAAAACATTATACAAAAATCCTGTCACAAACAAAAAAAAAAAATCATACAATCCCGAAGCGAACTCTAAAAAGTCACATTATCACAGGGTTCTAATTCAAACGTAAATTTCAATCAAAGGGGTTTATCCGGTGGGGTGTAATTGTCACTGGCAACACAAGTACCGTGTTTTAAATCATACGCTGTGAAGCGGTAAGGCATCTGGGAGCTTGGGAGTCACATCACCAAGCACATGGCATTACGCCTGGACAGTCAGATGTGGCTACACGAGCCAAGCGTGGCGCTAGCACCAGGATTCCTCGTGTGGTCGTTCCCGCTCCTCTTCCTCATCGCCATACATGTCGGCTAACTTGCGGAACCGAGGACCGAATGTTTGTAGATAGTTGAATTTGAGGTCGCCGTCGTCCGTACCTAAGGGAATTTGGTTTGATTAATTCTGTGTGATATTTTTTATGATGAGAAAAAATACAGTGTGATATTTTTTTTTGATGACAAAAAAATACAGTGTGATATTTAGGGCCCACTTGCAAACCCAAATAACTAAATACGTTTTGTGCTAATCGATGACAGAAACAGAATTATGTTTTAAATATGTTTTGCGTTTATCTCATTTAGTGATTTGTAGAGCAAGCGGGCCTTATTGCGTAAAAACTTTTAAGTTTGGTTTTTGTATGGTTTTAAGAAATTCAAATAAAATCAACTACTATGTTCGTGAAAACGAATTTTATTAAGCATCGAGGTAGAATGTCTAGACGCGCAGAAAACCAATAATTGACGTAACGTTTTAGTAAAATATTTCAATATGTATTCATTTCTATGTTTTTTATATAGGTAAGGCTCGGTTTCATATTGGCTCAATACAGCAGAATTTAAATCATCTTAAAGGGTATAAAAATTTATTTCATTAAAATATGTAGGTAGGCAAAGAATATTGTACCCTCTTTCTTGAAGTGAGGTTTAGAGTTAATCATTATTTACTTTACTTTGAAGTAGTTTTTAAAGTTATAAGTTTTATTTTTTGTTAAAAGTTTTATTTTTTTGTTAAATATCTAAAACTTGTATAACCACGGGATTCAATCAAACTATTCTCGGTTGGTTACAAAATATTTAAAAAAATATAAACAAAAACAAACTAACAAAAAATTACTTTAACAAATTACTTGTTCAATACCAGTACCAGTCGTTCTGAAATCCACTTAATTTACACTAGTATACAGGGTTATTGGTAAAACACCAGCAACCTCTTAAGGGGTCATTGTACTCATCATTATGAACAACTTTTACTATGTGACGAAACCTGAAATCGCGAAAAAAAAATCAGCTGTTCAGTACATTTATGTTCTAATAATTCGTCAAAATGTACTGAACAGCTGATTTTTTTTTCGCGATTTCAGGTTTCGTAACATAGTAAAAGTTTTCAGTACATTTTGACGAATTATGCGAACATAAATGTATTGAACAGCTGTTTTTTTTCGCGATTTCAGGTTTGGTCCCATAGTAAAAGTTGTTCATAATGATGAGTACAATGACCCCTTAAGAGGTTGTTGGTGTTTTACCAATAACCCTGTATAGTTGATATTAGTTTATGTGAAAATTATATCAGTTGGAAACAAGGATTTAAATACAGAATAGTATAGGTACGAGTACAACGCTACAAGGTTCTTTTGGCGCGTTGCCAAAAGTACGAATGCCGCCATCATGTTTTGTCAATACAATTTCTGTGACAATTTCACAAATGTTTACCAACAACGCCCCATTGTCAATGTCATTCAGGCGCCAAAAGATTATTTTTATTAATGGCGTCTCGCAGTTCAACCTAGGCGGTTCTGCCTCAATAAATTAAGGCCTCCAGCCAGGGCATAAAACTTACGCTAAGGGTGGTACGAACCTCGGCTTAGGGCGTCGCTGGGGGGAGGACAGCTTGGGACAGGCTGGATCGATTTAACCCTTCGTATCGCCGGAACGAAGACGTACGAAGGTCTTCGATATCGGAAAGCGTGTTATGGAATTCAAATGGAGTTGTGCAGGACCAGGTGTCCTGCACAACTCCATTTGAATTCCATGCAAGGCGCAGTGATGACAGGTGGAGTAAGGCTGTGACAGAGTGGTGTCCAAAGACTGGAAAACGAGATGTCGGTCGTCCGGCGGCAAGATGGACGGACGACACTGTTGCCTTCACGGGCAAAACCTGGATGTGGCTGGCACAGGAGCGTGGGGATTGGCACAAGAAAAGAGAAGCCTATGCCCAGCTGTGGGTGAAGTCGGGCTGTGGATGATATTGATGATGCCGGAACGCAGATCTACGCGAGCCACAATGGCTTTTTGTTTCTGTAATTATGGCATACGAAAGGTGGCGTTAGCCAAAAGATCCTTGTAGCACTAAAATTTTATACTTACAGCTCGCTAAAGAAGAAAGAGAACCACTAGTATTCCCGTCTCCCTCGTACGCGTAGTGTCGGACGTCGTCGTATGGTGTGATCTCCGGGTCCCTGTCTAGGACCGACTTCTTGTCATCTAGGAACCCTGAGATGTCTGGTGCTGCGCCTACCAAACCTAGGAGAAAAATGGAATTAAATTATAAGCAAAAAAAAAAGAAATTATATAATAAGAAAAAAAATATCAAAAAACCAGATTTCTCCAAGAATAGGGTAATATTATGGTCTTCCTATGGATTAAAGCCCTAAGTGCTAAGTAATATTCATGTTGTATTATTTAATGATACATTGTAAAATTAAAGATAATCTCAATTTTGGTTACAAGAACATTTTGGTATATTTAATTGTCTTCTTCTGATAGTCGGTACATAAGAGGAGAACAAGAGTGCTTAAGTTTTTAAAGTCGTATATGATTTATCACTTGACAAAAAATCCCACTAAATTGAAACATCACTAAGGTTGAAACTATCCAATTGTCACAGAGAGAATTAGACCTTGTCGTTTTATGACGTGCCGGTGACGTTTAACCTTGGGGTGATAAAGCAAATACGAGGTCGACTATACAACGTAATTAATAAACATAACATAACATCATGACTGTAATCCCAGAAGGGTTAAGCAGAGGTATTTTTATCCACATATTTGCTATCAACCAGGCACAAATCCAGACTCCGGGTGCTACTGAGAAATTCAAGATGGAATAACCCAAACACACTTTTCCCGACCCGGGAATCGAATCAAGGACCTCAAACTCAGCAGTAGTGCTTCCGACCACTAGACCAATGAGGCAGTCAAGTAATTAATCAACTCTGCAGACTAACATAAGTTAAAAAATAAAATAAAAACGTAAAACATATAATAGCCCGGAGCATTTTACATGAATCCCGATAAAAATCCAGGAAAATAATTATCGCTAAAGCATCGTCCATTTAAACAATTTTCATAGTCAACAGAGCTTTGAACTGAGATAAAAACGCTCCCCTCAATACGATATCAAATACCGGTATTTTATCGTTCGCCATTTTCAATACCGATCACCGTTGACCTGGCAAAAGCAGGTTAAAAATGAGCCCTAGCTCTCATTACAATTTTACTTTTTGCTCGGAACTGCTTGTGACAGGAATTGATATCGGAGGCGAGAAAGATTTGCGGATATTAGTAAATCAGATGTTGGTATGAATAGATGCTTTCTTTTGCTTTTGCTGAAGGAATTCTACGATCAATTTTACTTTGTGTATACTAGTATTACCGAGATACTTTTTTGTCAAAACGGTAACGGTTTTGTCATAGACTCATCGATGGTGACCAAACTAACTACAGGGTGACTTTGAAAACATGCGACAAAATTTAAGGGGGTGTTCTACCCATCAATTTCAATAACTTTTACATGTAATTCGCAAAAAATATTTCGACCGCCTTATACAAAAAGGTCCAATCGGGTATGTACTTATACATGGGAAGGTCGATTCTTTTTTTGCGAATTCTTAGTTGGTCCAATAGTTGAAGTTATTCATGTTGACTGGCAGAACAGCCCCTTAAATTTTGTCGTATATTTTCAAAGTCACCCTGTACACAAAATATGTTTGTGTCAAAATGAGAGTTTATGGTGCAATAGGCGGAATGTGAACTCTCAACCTTTCGCTGGGCGACCAGCCCTTCGACCACTTCCATTTTCATAATAGATAAGAAGAACTATTTTTACTTATTTAATTTTGTCCAGGCAAGTCTTACCTCGGGGACACCAATCCACACTGGCCACGTGGATTCCACCCGCTTCCTCCCACAGAGAGCTGAGAGGAGGCAAGAGATCCAGCTGTGAAAACACTTTAGCCTATATTTATTATGATTGTGTTCTTACCTCTACTCTGCATGAAGGTGTCAGTATCCGGCAGGGGCCCGTCATACATCTGCCTGAGCACGTGCAGGTCGTAGCCAGCGTCGCCTTCGCCGCCGCCCTCGTCTTCGTACGCGATGATGTTTTCTCTGATGTCGTCTAGTTCCTTCTCAGCCCAGGCGTCTGCTCTTCTGCGGTGGACTACCACTGCTAGGAGGAGGACTGGAAAGAAGATGGCGGTTAGGTATTTGGCGGTTAAGGGATCTTAGAAGTCAACATCCTCTACCACGTAACTAGTCCTTGAAAGTGAGCACTCAAACTATGCGATATATATAATTATTATTGTCTTCTATTTTTAAAATGTATAACATTATTGCAGCCATGGAGGTGCGTTAGTACTATTATTTATTCTTTGCTGGGGGTTCGAATTTCGAACCGTATAAAGAACACAACACTGCGCGCCAAAAACCAGGATCACGGACGATACCCATAAAGCTCAGTGGGACTGACAAATGTGCTAACGGAACACCGATTGGGTTCCACTAAACGCACAACGACTTCGCGGCAGACCGAGATGAAGATGGCGGGACGAGCTTGACTCGTACCGAAAAGACTAGCGGACACCAGCAAAAATGAGAGGGAGGACTTTGCCCTACATTTGGACAGTACAGGCTAGTTAGATAGATAGATTACATTTTAAAATACACACGCGTATGAGACAATTAACAGTTATTTAAGAAAGTGTTGTGTTGCAGCCCAGAAAGAGCTTTGTGATTTTTCTGTGCAGAAAAGTGGGTACTGTATTTTTAAGAATTATCGTAGGTAGCCGTGAAATGTAACAAACAGACGAACAGCCTTTCTGTGAATGTTCATGTAAAACACCGTCCCACAAAAGTTTACTCCGTTGATGAAATATATTTATAAAGCAGGCCTGTCAAAATATTATTCTGATTTGACCCGAAACCCTCCGTCGCAAAAGTTATGATTTTTATTATGAAAGGCATGTGACACAAACTTTTACAACTTAAAAAAAAAACATTTTGAATAATATTGGTGTTCGAAATAATATTTCTGTTTCTAAATATAAAAACGTTTATGAACCCAATTACTGTAAAATTTATGCTAAAAGATTCAAAGAGAGCCACTACAAAAAGCGTTAAGGTGGATGCGCAAAAGTTGCCCGTGAAATTCAAATTTTCTTGCGTTTTTTGAGTTAGATTTGTTCTAAAAAGTCATGATTTAAATCAGTTAGATTTAAATCATGACTTTACAATAAAATTGTGTAAATACATATTTGTTATAGTCGCGAAAAAAAAAAGAAAATGTGAAAGGGCTACTATTGATCGCAGTGATCAGCTAGAATCCTAGGTATTCTATAAAGATACTTATGCATGAATCTCGAATCAAAGCCGACAGATTACGAACCTAGCTTTCATTAGCAATTCAGGTTTAAGCTTAGTTCTAGAAGAATAAGGGGCCAAGACAGATTTTGTGAAACTAAATCCCATTTCTAGGTATAATCTAAGTCTCAGCTAAGACATATCCACTATTAGGTACGATATATGTATATACGTATATATGTATATATGTACTAGCTAGGCTGCCTCGTTTGTCAAAATCGGGTTACACGTTTACAGGAGGCTTCCACGAAATGTTTGTGTGGGTTCAATATTATACGGTCGATCGAATATGTGGAATATTTGAAAAATTCATGGCAACGATGATTTTGTTTTTTTTTTTTTTTTATCTTGTGCTATTATTATTTATTATTTAAATCTTTTCGCATTATAGTATGTATGAACTTGTAATAAAATCTCTTTGACTATACTATTTGTATCTGGCTGGTTTTGGTATCATTGAAAGTTTAAATTTTAAAGAACATAATTCCAAATTCAAATTAGGAAAATGTGTGATTTTCATTTGTTTTTCGTACCGTCAAGATAAGTGAATCTAATGAAGAAATTCGATACATTTTAAAATTTTACTACAAAAAGGGTAAAAATGCAACGCAAGCCGCTTCACAGACTGTGGCGAAACCCGGGTTAACTCGCAACAAGGTGATGCTGTGTGTGTGGTGGGATTGGAAGGGCATTATTCATTATGAGCTATTACCACCAGGCAGGACCATCGATTCTGAACTCTACTGCGAACAACTGATGAGATTAAAGCAAGAAGTTGAGAGAAAGCGGCCGGATTTAATCAACAGAAGGGGTGTTGTTTTTCATCATGATAACGCTAGACCTCACACATCTTTAGCCACTCAGCAAAAATTAAGAGAGTTTGGCTGGGAGGTGTTAATGCATCCGCCGTATAGTCCTGACCTTGCACCTTCAGATTTCCACCTGTTTCGGTCTCTTCAGAATTCTTTAGGCAGTGTCAGGTTAACATTACGAGAGGACTGCCAAAACCACTTGTCGCGGTATTTTGACCAGAAGTCCCAAAATTTCTATAGCAATGGGATCATGTCCCTACCTACAAGATGGCAAAAAGTTATCGAACAAAATGGTACCTACATACTTTAGTTAAATGTAAATAAACTATATTAAAAAATGTTTAGAATTTTCTTAAAAAATGCGAAGAAACTTTTTCCCCAACCTATTATATTTTTGGCAATATTTTTATAAGTTGGTAGGTAATTGAATATCTTCGAAAAGAACTCAAAGCTTTCAACAATTAATATCTCAAAAACCTTTGAAATTTGAAAAAAATATATATACCTAAATGCAAATAAAGATGAACATGAAAATCTAGTGGCCGGTCAGAAAAAATGATGCACAATGCCATACCTACAAACCTGTGATTGTATTTTTTTTTTGCTTCGCATGGTTTGTGCAAGGGATTGTATCTTTCCAACCTTAATGGTTTACTTTTGACAGCTCGAGTACTAATCAATTAGTGATTTTCGAATTTATGAAGAAGTTTTAATCGATTTAACACATTGATATTTAATTTTAAACAAAAATGTAAAGAAAAAACAGCGTCTATGAAGTATTGCATTGTTTCGTCTACGGTTGCCTGTCAATAAACAAGGAACTTCATAAGCGTGCTTAGGTATGTGAAAAGTATAAATGGTTGGAAAGAGTAGGTATAATAAAAATGTAAATCTTGAAGTCTTGAGTGAATATGCTGGCATAGGACCGCATCATCGGTTACCATCAGGTGATATCAAGGTGAGATAGTATTCAAACGCAAGCATATCCTAAGTAATATTTTATAAGCGAAATTAAGTTTGTTTGTTTGTTAACTTTTCACGCCTAAACCACTGAACCGATCATCCAGAAATTTTGCAAATACGTTGTCAGGTGTACAGAAACGGACATGGGGTACCGTTCATCCCGAAAAAAGTGCTGTCCCAGAGGAAAACAATAATAACGTTCTTATGATAATAGATGGCACCACGGGTCTTTCGAATTATGATTGAATTCTATTATTATAGAAACTCGTGTTAGTAGTGTGTTAAGAGTTTTTTTAAGTATATATTGTGAGTCTAGAGTGTCGATAGACCGGTTTTTCATCCTCCTAACTAACCTAACTAATATTATAAATGCGAAAGTGTGTTTGTTTGTATGTTGATTACGCTTTCACCTGACCTGGAGAAGGACATAGGCTACTATTCATCCTGGATCGCAGACCAAGTCACGGGCAACAGCTAGTCAATTATAAAAGGAAGTTAAGTTGTTTTTAGTGGTATTTATTACATGTTTTGTTTCCTAAATGAATTGTTTTTTTTTTTAAGATTGTATTTTAATTTCTCTTCTACTCTTACACACAGTGTCTACATATCTTTTTATCCTCTGTCCTATCGCAGGTATGCAGGAAGAGATTTCTACAAAAATAAGCATCACATTTGTACGTATTTTTCTATTCCTTTTTTCTCGTATGTTTATTTGTGTGTGCATAAATGGTTAAATAAATAAAAAGTAACAAAAGTACTTACTGGCTAATATGACGATGCAGACAAGTATGGCGACTAAGAAATTGGTGTCTATCCCGAAGGTGACGGCGGTAAACATGCTTCGTTGACAACTGGGGTCCGCGTTATGATGTAACGAGGGTTCTCCCAGATTGTACATCTGTTGAGAGAGGGAGAATATTAGTACCAGTTACAGAAATACGGAGGTATGAGGAACAGGGTGTAAAGATAGAAGAGGGAGGATCCTCCGACCTGACGGGTGTTGTGTCTGGTGGGCATTTGCCTGTCTGTTGATGTCGGGATGTTGTATATGGCAGTCGCGCGGTAAACTCTGCTTGCGCGATGCAGCATTTTACGTGACGTCAGTGTGATGCGTAGTTCGCAGGTGGCGATGTAGATGCCGCCACAGGATTAAGCTGACTATCTTGTAAAAGCAGACCAGGGTAAAACCTATTTATGGGGCTAGGCCATCGGGTTTTTGACTGAAGAGTAACTTAGCCCCTCCCCAAAGGTTACGCTTGTTAAGTAGGACTCCAATGATAAGAACCTACAATATTTTTTTAGTTGCCTTTCGCAGGACAATAACAGAGGTTATCAGCTGCTATCCTGTGGATGCCTTAATAAATTAAGGCCTCCAGCCAGGGCTTATAAACTACAAGTTCAAACTTCCAATTTTAAACCACTCAATTAACTGCACTGTGTATTATTTAGTAACAATTAGAATTTTCTTTAAAAAAATTAAGCAGTTGCGATAACCTTACAATATTGTTGAATGAATATTGTAAAATGAGTTGGTTTAATTTTATACAAAACAATTAGATATGGTAAATATACTTACAAAGTCGTTATATGTGAAGTTACTAATACATCCTACAAAGTTCTGATTGGTGGGCACGTGCCTCCAGCCGAATGTTCTTGCTATGTGTTGCAGGTCTATGCTGGAACCTCCCAGCTGGAGCGGTCCGTTTACTATGGACAAGAAATTTTATCAAAAATAGCCAAAAGTTAAAAATAAGGCAGGTCTTGACGGTAGTGTCAAGAGTGACCTGATAAAAACACATTTTAACGTATTAAAAACGTATAAATATATATATTTTGAATCAATGAATCTGCCTAGCCTTTTCACAACTATGTAGGGGTCGGCTTCCAGTCTAACCGGATGCAGCTGAATATCAGTAATTTACAAGAGGCGACTGCTTATCTGACTTCCACAACCCAGTTACTGGGTAATACGATACCCCTTGGTAAGAGTGGTTGTCAGACTTTCGGGCTTCTCCGACGACCCGTAACGACTGTCAAAGATCCACGAATGACAGCCGAAACAAAAGGCTTAACTTGCTTCGCGGCACTGAATCTCGGTATGTAAAGGTCCCAAGCAACCCATCCACGGACCAACCTCAGCAAACGTAGCTTAACCTGATGGATCTACTTGTGCGGTTGTTATTACTTAGCCACAATTTTGAATAACATATTTAAAAGTAGGTAGGTAGAGCTACCGTAATTAGAATGAAAGTAAACGCCTTAAGTATTTAAAACTATTATCAGTTTTAACCAACTTACAAACTTAGGCCTGCTAAATTTAATTAATGACAACAATAAATTCTAAAACTTTTTTCCAGTACTAAGAAATTATTTAAGAACGATTAAATTAATTCAAAGAAAATATAACTTAAACGTGAAAGATCTAGAAACTAACTTTTAATGTAATTTAGAAAACATTGAACACTTTAATGTTCACAAAATTATATTAATTAAATTCAGTTATTATGGGACTAACAAATTCTTGGGAATACAATAAACTATTTTCATGTACGTATTTAATATCTAGGTATAACGCTGTATAACACAAATTAATAACAATTCTATGGACGAATGTTGCTTAGGCATGAATCTTGATTCATTCTGACAGACAGATTTAACATCAATTTATAATCAGAATCTGCCGTCATAAAGAAAAAAGACGTATCTGACATTTTTTCGGAATAGAGTAATTTACATATTCGGAATCAGCAAAAAAAGACGCATCTACCAGTATTTTTATATTGGCGTAAGCTTAACGATAACCTAATAATTCTTGCTATTAAAAGACACATCTGCCTTTGTATCTTGTATTTTAAACAGGATAAAATATTTTTTTTCTCCATTTGTATTATATTATATTAATATTTTTGTATATACGTCCTTTTTTCCTTACGGCGGCAGTATAGTACGACAACGTTCAAAGGATCTATCGTTTATTATCTTCGGACAAACCGATCTTTGCCGAATTAAATCTGACTGATCCAATAAATCAATTTCTATTCATTGATAATCACATTTTATTCACTATTTTTCGGTTTTTCTGTAGATAAGCGATGAAATCTTTAAACGTTCTCCTACTGTGCTAGAAACACAAACTGAAACAAGTGTCATAGTTTATAAATCTTAGGTACTTCCTCCTGCAGTCTCTTTTGGTTTGACTCCAACATTCACCACAGAGAACGTATTACAACGTTAAAAGTCTTTTGACAACGACACAAGCTATTCCCTCTAGCTCTTACCCCGCGGTTATACGTATAAACATGTTGTGATAACTGTTTTCAACAAGTTTTGTAAGAGACTTGTTAAAAACGTCGTGTATAAATCATGTATCATACAAATGTATTGACGTCATTTCAGATATGTTTTGTATCTACAGAAATATTGAAATGGAGAAAAAAAATATTTTGTCCTGTTTAAAATACAAAATACAAAGGCACATGCGTCTTTTAATAGTAAGAATTATTAGGTTTTCGTTAAGTTTACGCCAAAAATACTGGCAGATGCATCTTTTAATAGTAAGAATTATTAGGTTTTCATTAAGTTTACGCCAAAAATACTGGCAGATCGCGTCTTTTAATAGTAACAATTATTAGGTTTTCATTAAGTTTACGCCAAAAATACTGGCAGATGCGTCTTTTAATAGTAAGAATTATTAGGTTTTCGTTAAGTTTTCGCCAAAGATACTGGCAGATGCGTCTTTTAATAGTAAGAATTATTAGGTTTCATTAAGTTTACGCCAAAAATACTGGTAGATGCGTCTTTTTTTGCTGATTCCGAATATGTAAAAAACTCTATTTCGAATAAAATGTCAGATACGTCTTTTTTCCTTATGACGGCAGTGTATTCAACTAGTCTTTTCAACTGACTTTAGGTGCAAACGATAAAGGAAAACAGTAGTCACTAGCGTATCACATCTTGTCTTGAATGCGTTTGTGTTGTGTGTGTGTCTTGTTATTGTATCTAGTGTTGTTGTTCTTGTGTTGTTTTACCTTGGTGTGATCCCGGGATTACCAACAGAAATAAAAACATTTTAGCAAAAAATAAAACCGACTTCTAAAACAAAACACTACAAAGTGAAAATAACTTTAAATTCGGAAGTCGGTGTCTTTGGTTTTGTATTTTCGTTTTTTTGCCACCGACTTCCGAAATTAAAGTTATTTTTCACTTTGTAGTATTTTGTTTTAGAAGTCGGTTTTATTTTTTGCTAAAATGTTTTTATTTTTCACTTTTTAGTTGTGGAACCTACCCCACACAAATTCGAATACATAATTGAGCACAATAATTGTAGATATAGCCATGTAAATAACAGTGATAGGAAGTTATTAAAACATCATCACATCATCCATATAAAATAAGTGGGAAATATACGCATTAATGAAGCTAACTCAAAAACTCCCCAAGCAAAGTTAATAAAATTTATATGGGACCACCTCGGAAGTATACCCTTTCAAAAAAAAAAGAATTTTCCAAATCGGTCCATCCGTCTTTGAGTAATCGCGTAACAAACATACAAAAAAAAAATACAGACGAATTGAGAACCTCCTCCTTTTGGAAGTCGGTTAAAAACAATAGACCACTCACCGTTCAAAATCTCCCTAGGCCCAGTAGGAGCAGCCAGGCTCATGCAAGTTGACAACTTGCATCTGTCCACAAACATTTCAATGGAACTTCTCATCAGGACTATTTCTATTAGATGAGGCTTGCCATCAGCAACGTGGACCACACTGTTGTTCAACCTGGTGGTACCGGATCCGTAGTTGACGAGGAGAACTGGGAAACCCTCCACTAGCTCTAAGGACATGAAATCTGTGAACAAAATTGTATGGTTAGCAAACATAAGTTACACTGTCGTTGAAAAGTGATTGATTTTTCCAAGGAAAGTGATTTTGACTTTGGAAAAGGTATGGTGGTGACAATGCCATGGCTGTGAATCTGTGTTGTATAGAAACACGGCGAAAGATGATTATTTTTTTAAACATCAGCATTTTGACTTATTATTTTTATAACTAGTTTTTTTTATTTAGTCTTAACTAATATTATAAATGCGAAAGTAAGTTTGTTTGTTTGCTTGTTACCTTTTCACGCCAAAAACACTGAACCGGTCATCCTAAAATTAGCATATACGTTGTCAGGTATACAGGCACGGACATAGGGTACCTCTCATCCCGAAAAAAAATACTGTTTCCTAGGAAAACAACAATAACTTTCTTATGATAATAGATGGCGCCACGTGTCTTTCGAATCATTATTGAATTATATTATTATAGAAACTTTAGTAGTGTGTTCAGAGTTTTATTTTTATTTATTTAAGTATCTAATACATTTTGTGAGTCTAGAGTGTCGATAGACCGGTTTTTCATCCTCCTAACTAATATTATAAATGCGAAAGTTTGTTTGTTTGTTGATTACGCTTTCACGCTAAAACGGCTAAACGCATTTGGATGAAATTTGGCGCTTATGACCTGTAGAAGGACATAGGCTACTTAAGGCTACTATTCATCCTGGATCGCAGACGGAGTCGCGGGCAACCGCTAGTAATTATTAGTATATATTTATTAGTATATTAGTATTATAAATGCGACGGTGAGTTTGTTTGTTACGTTTTTTTACATTAAAACGGCTGAATGGTTGTGGATTAAATTTCACAGATATGTTAGCCTGGGACTTGGAGAAGGACACAGGCTACATTTTATCCTGGATCGCAGGCGAACTAGCGGCTAACAGCTAGTTTTCAATATTTTGTTCCACTCCCTTGATACAGTTTATTACTATTTCGATGACGAGTTAGAATTAAATTTTGTGGCTTTATAAACATAGGTACATCAATACAATTTCGAATCATGAAACCATTCTATTAATTATTTCAAACACACCACACTTTCCACAAACATATCAAAAGACAACTAAACCAATTAATTACGAAATATCAAAACCAAAACATGGGGTAACAACGCAACAATATTTTCTATAGACTAATCCTCGCACCATATTAATTATATACAAACTAGGTGTACCACAATAACCAAAATAATTACGTAACAGTTGGAAAGGTATTAAAGGTTCCACCTATCACGCGATGGTTACTTTCATAAATCATAATGTTCCGTAGGTAGGTACACGGCTGTCAGTCATTATGGGATCATTAAAAAATCATTACAGCTAGCCATCAAGTGTCGGATGGCAGCGTGTTATGTAGTCGGACGGATAAGTTATTGATAATAATAATATTATTATCGAAAAACTTATCCGTCTGACTACATATATTATAATAACAGTACCTAACATATAAATAACATGGTAGGTATAAAAATGGGATATTAAAATTTTGTCAAGGGTTATTATTATTCCTGAATTTAGGATACCGGGACATATATTTGCAATGTATTAACATTATAAGAAGTCTTCTTCGTCGTAACGATAATTCTCTTTTATTAATTTTATTTAAGCTTCGACCCGAAGTCGGCTAGGCTACTTCGACAGCGTTAGCGTTGGCCATAGTGCGTTTTACACAGAGACCACGACAAGAGGTCAATCAACTTCTTATAAGAAGTAAATATTATAAAATATATATGTTACGGGTAATGCTAGAAGATTGAGTAAACCTAGGTTTACCCAATCATTTTGGGTAAAGTCCGAATAATCTCTTGCGTTGCGTGGTCACAGTTCTAACCTAACCTACCTTTCAGCCTACACCTAAGTTTAATCATTCTAGCATTACCTGAGTCGACCTGTATGGGGAATTAAAATTTATTTTAATTATTATTCGGACTTTACCCAAAATGCTTGGGTAAACCTAGGTTTACTCAATCATCTAACATTACCCGTAACATATATAAGGACTTTACCCAAAATGCTTGGGTAAACCTAGGTTTACTCAATCATCTAACATTACCCGTAACATATATAAGATCAAAATTACCGTTGAATTATTTTTCTCAAAAATGTTCTATTTAAGTTCACAATCTTGGTCATCCTAACAATAAACGTAAAGCCAACTAAAGCATAAATTCGCTCACAACCTTAGATTCCAAGAATGCAAATGCTTCATTCTGATTGGCTGTTTTTGCCGCCATCACAACATCGCGGGCGCTGATTGGCTACAAAAATAAAGGTACTTTTTCGTCCTGAATGAGGTTCTATTGTGGTGAGGAAATCATTATTCAAGTAGTTACGCCAATCTACTGTGACATGTTCATTGTTGGAGGTTGTTATGCTACCAAGTCGAGTTCTAGTTAACGATAGGTTTATGAACTTTTGTATACCTTGCTTTGTTTGGTAAGTCATGATCGAAATTTTGATGAAGGATTATTCTAGGAAATATGAGACATGGCGTCAGGAAACCATTTTCAAAGAACATAGGTGGTTTAAACTTACGTAATATTAGGGTGTAGTCCACTTTTTGGGAGTAGAAATCTCAATCGACACTTTTGTGTCTATGGACGGTCTCAAATAAGCAAATAAACCAAATTAAGACGTTTCAGCTTCAAACGCGCTTTTACCTATAGTTACACTGCAAACCATTACAACAACTAGAGCAATAATATTTTTATTGTCATTACCAGTGATCAGATAATCGGGCGCTTATATACCTAAACTTCTTCCCACAAAAGAATAATATGGACATTCCTTTCTAAATAAATAATTAATCCCGGGTTCCCGGGATTGAACAATTTTGTACAACCATAATAAACTTAATGAAATTACAGCACCGGTTATTTTTATTTACTATCTAAAACAAATGGAATATCAATAAAAAATGATAATGTGCACAATGTGGTCAAATTGATTTATCTATCTAACAGATTAGTGATCGAATCGACTAATTTATTGTATTTTATACGAACAGAAGGGATTTTGAAAGGCATGTCCGTATTATTCTTTCGTGGGAATAAAAGTGAAGTTTAGGTATATTAGCGCCCGATTATCCGATCACTGATCATTTATGTCAAACCTTGCCTTAATAATCTTTTCTACCCACAATCTTTAAAAAGTAAGACATCTCCATATTCAGGGCTATTTTTAAATCACTAGCTAAATTTTTACAGGGTGTTCTACCCATTAATATGAACAACTTTCACTATGGGACCAACTCTGAAATCACGAAAAAAAAAAAATCTGTTGTTTCATACGAAAGTTCTATACCTACTCGACCAAAATGTATGAAACAGCTGATATTTTTTTCGTGATTTCAGAGTTGGTCTCATAGTGAAAGTTGTTCATATTCATGGGTAGAACACCCTGTGAAAATTTAGCTAGTGATTTAAAAATAGCCCTGTATATCCAATATATCCATCCCTCTCAATATTTATCCAAGACGCCTAATCTCTCACCGGCCTTTGAAAATTTTCTCATAGTTGTTCTGTTACTGATAGTAACAATATGGTCATCGGGTTTAGATTACCATAATGCATCGGTAATGTCTTCTACAGCCATTCTCATGCAATAACGGGTCTTTAGTTGACAGTTAGAAGAGCTTTTTCGTTCTATTCATGTTAATATACTTAGTTATGGTTACACGAAGCCGCTATACAAAGACATGGTACGGCATAAATAATGTCATGGATTTTATTGAACTTTGAAAGTAAACCTTGTCTTGTCATTGAAGAGTAAGGCAGGACATTCACGATCGATGAAAAACCATTATTAAGTCATTGCATTTTATCTCTTATCGATAAGAGTTAAATTATCATAATCAGCCTGTATTGTTCACTGCTGGGACATAGGTCTACTCTCGGTGAGAGGGAGTGGTCTGGATCTACCACGCAGGCTAAGTGCGGATTGGTAGACGTCACATGTCTTCGAAATTTTGGTTCTAGGACATGCCGGTTTCCTCATGATGTTTTCCTGCCTAGGTTCGAACCCACGACCTACAACTCGGTAAGTCGGGGCCGATATGTTTAAATTATAATAATTGCAGAGAGTTTTATCAAATTCATGGCATTCATTCTAATTTATACTTTATTACAATTAAATAATAGTGTACATTGCAGTGACTTAGTGGACTTGAGTGGTTTTACGTCATTCTGATCGTGAATGTGCTGCTACATCAGCTAAGCTTTTTAAATTGCATAAAACATTGTTTTCGTAAACTTAATTACTTTTCACACCTCCGTAACTATGTCTGTAAGATTTTACTTTTTCAATTAAATTCATCTGTATCAAACTATAATAAATTCGTAAGAAATTTATGTGACATTGAAGTTTACATTTTATAATTTATTTTATAGTGTAAATCTAAGAATATATTTTACTGAACAGCTTAAGATTACAATTTAAATGCCTACTTAAAAAAAAAAAAGTCTCGACTTAAAAGAACCGAAAACTTAAAACATAATTATTTTCTTCGTAACGTTTCGTCATCTTTTATAACTATGCTCAATAAAAACGACAAAAAAAAAATAACTAGAATAAGTAGAATTTTCTAGCAATTTAGCTAAAAAGCGATGTTTTAGGTATTATTTTTTTTCTTAGTAAGATGTTCTTGGGCAAGTAAGTTGGCACAAATTAAGTGGGTCCTTCAGCCCGGCCCGATGTGGACACAACACTTTGGTCGATTGGCAATTTGGCACTCGTTCGGAAATATTTGCTTTCACCGTGAAAATACATTGAAAATCGCGTTTTAAACGTACATACCTACATTTCAGCTGTCGGTTAGAGTTTTATTAATTTTCGATTTTTTTTTTGTTTTGTGATTTATTATACTGCCGTCGTAAGCAAAAAGGGCACAACTAACATTTAAAAAAAAATTGAGTTACATACATATTTAGAATCAGAAAAAAAAGGCTAATCTGCTCAATTTTTTGTACATTTTTTTTTTTTAAATGTTAGTTGTGCCCTTTTTTCTTACGACGGCAGTATAGCGGTAACAAGTTTACAAAGATTTATACAATATCATTAATAATACAGGGTGTAAGTGTAAACAGTGGCAACCTTTTAAGGAGTCATTGTACTCATCATTATCAATCTGCCTAGCCTTATCCCAACTAATGTTGGGGTCGGCTTCCAGTCTAGCCGGATGCAGCTGAATACCAGTATTTCACATGGAGCGACTTCCTATCTGACCTCCACAACCCAGTTACTGGGTAATACGGTACTCCTTGGTAAGTCTGGTTGTCAGACTTTTGGGCTTCTGACGACCCGTAACGACTGTCAAAGATCCTCGAATGACAGCCGGGACCAACGGCTTAACGTGCTTTCCGAGGCACGGAGGAATCTCGGTATGAAAAGATGGTCACCCATCCACACACCAACCCCAGCAAGCGTAGCTTAACCTGATGGATCGACCCGTGCGGCTGTTATTACTTAGCCACGAGCTCCTCCATTGTACTCATCATTATGAACAACTTTTACTATGTGACCAAACCTGAAATCGCGGAAAAAAAAAATCAGCTGTTCAGTACATTTATATTCGCATAATTCGTCAAAATGTAGGGAACAGCAGATTTTTATTCCGCGATTTCAGGTTTGGTCCCATAGTAAAAGTTGTTCATAATGATGAGTACAATGACCCCTTAAAAGGTTGACACTGTTTACACTTACACCCTGCATATTACTTTAGTGCTAATTTAGTTTCTCTCTCGCTTAGGAAATACGTAAGTATCAAAATCTAACATCTCATAACGTATCATCACGCATGTAATCCCCGAAGGGTTAGGCAGAGATATACCTATAAGTACACCCACATTTCGCCAATTACGTTTCAAGTCCTATGTAATAGGGGCGAGCCTAAAGCCATCAAACGGGCACAAATCCAGACTTCGTACTGCTACCGATGATAATTCCTAATGGATTACCAAGTAACAATTTGCTCCACCTGGGAATCGAAACCAGGACCGCATGCACAGCAGTAGAGCTTGTGACTACTAGAACAACGAGGCCAAAACATTTCATATGTAATTATTCGACATTTCAATCTACATAGATTTATTTGTCTCATCTCGCTCTCATATTACAAAACAAATGTCATAAATTCATAACTCTCACCAACACGTCACAAAATTATGTAAAGCAGCGAAATAACGAGAGAGAGAAATATTCACATCAATTACATAATTGTAGCAGATCCTCACTCCGCCGTTGACATTTTTTGGCCATTCTAATTGAAGAGCCTGATGTGATTTTGTGTCGGGAAACGTAATTGGATTCTGATTTTAGGAGCATATTTCATTTTTATTATGTTCCTGTTGACCCTGTTTTTGGTCGTGGCTTTGGAAACGTGGTTTTTTTATGATAGATGGCTACTTTGGATGGATAGAGGAGCTCGTGGCTAAGTAATACCAGTCGCACGGGTCGATCCAACAGGTTAAGCTACGCTTGCCGGGGTTGTTCTCTGGATGGGTGACCCTCTTTTCATACCGAGATTCCTCCGTGCCTCGGAAAGAACGTTAAGCCGTTGGTCCCGGCTGTCATTCGTGGATCTTTGACAGTCGTTACGGGTCGTCAGAAGCCTGAAAGTCTGACAACCAGTCTTACGTACCAAGGGGTATCGTATTACCCAGTTACTGGGTTGTGGAGGTCAGATAGGCAGTCGCTCCATATAAAATACTGGTATTCAGCTGCATCCGGTTAGACTGGAAGCCGACTCCAACATAGTTGGGAAAAGGCTAGGCAGATTGATTGAGATGGTACTTTGGCTTTCATACTGTAGCTGGATTAGGTTTTAGGGTTGTTCAAAAATATTCGCTACTTATTTCAGATACAAAAGGGATACCCGTTAATATAATTAAGTTAACTTTTGCTCAGCCAATAAAACCATTAAAAAAAAAACTTTTGCCTTTTCGCATCACGAGCAAAGAAACAGACATTCATAAACTCAACATTCTTCTTTGCCTTTGCGCTACAGATAGCAGTCTTAAAGCATACCTAATTTATTTCATGTGGAAACAGTTCCGTTGGTCAACATTCTGTTGTTTCAACCCTACATTTATGTTCGCATAACTCATCAAAATGTAGGGAACAGCAGATTTTTTTGCGATTTAAAGTTTGGTCCCATAGTAAAAGTTGTTCATAAAGATAAGTATAAGAGGATGCCCATAAATTCAATTTCACCAAAGTTATCAAAATACGACAGTGCTTTTTGCACGTTTTTAGTAATATTCAATATTTTTTTCACAATCATCTGCAAGGTTTATTAAATCCGTTTTTTTTTCACTGACTGGTTTTTTTTTCGTGGCTATTTTTAGTTTTCTATATAAACTTATCCAAAACCCATAATACGATTTCCTGGTACCGACCCTTAAGGTTCCCGCAGACAAGCGAGTCGCGACTCAAGTAGAACAATTTGTATGAAAACATGAGTATATTTCTACCAGAAACACGTCACACCGTCGCGTCACGCCTGTCTGCGGGAGCCTTTAGCAACCCCCAGCAATATTCCAATTCGACAATACTCCAATTTTAATCAACCGTGTAAGAGCGTCATTATTGATATGTTATATCTACCAACGTAGCTTTCTCTTAAGTGCTATTACTGTAATAGTTGTTGATACGCTCGTGTTTTTCCTATACAGGGTGTACGAGAAAGGTGTGGTCAAATTTACAGACCATAAAACTGAACAACTTTCTCCATGGGACCAACATCGTAATCGTGAAATCGTTGATTCAGATGAACAGGGTATTAACTCAAAAAAACCTATTTTTCAGGAAAGCGATTAGAAGACTGAATACGATTGTGTTGTTCAAACGGGCAGACAAAAAAGTGCGAAAAAGGCGAAGATACTACCCCGCCCCCCGCCAATATGATGTCATATCGTTATGCAACCACGTTCATTAGAAAGATCGCATGATTTTTAGTAGGATTGTGTATTTTTGAGTTACTATCCTGTTTATCCAAACGAGCGAAATAATAATCAACCGTCCCTTCCATCCCGTCCCTTGGGTCGAGTAGGTATTAAAGTTTTGTATGGGAGAGTTGAATTTTTTTTTTTTTCGTGGTTACGATGTTAGTTAGTCCCTCGGAGAAAGTGGTTCAGTTTGATGGTCTGTACCCACACCCTTAAATATGACCACATTTTTCTGGTACATCCTGTATGAAGGTTTACTCGAGCGAAGTGGAATATAGGATACGTTATCCTTAATAGCCAATACATTACAGAGTTTCAACAGTGTTTGTAAATTACTTTTATAGCGTTGACTTTTAAGCTTGGGGAGATGCGAAAAAGATTGCTTGAGTTTAATACGTAGATACATGGTACAGGCGTAATTGATTTAAGATGTTGTTTTATATAGGCTGACTGGTAATTAGTGACCGACACTTAAACACATGATTGTACCCATGAAAACAAACAACTTTTACTACGGGACCAAACCTGAAATCGCGAAAAAAAATATCAGCTGCTCCCTACATTTTGACGAGTTATGCGAACATGAATGTATGGGACCGCTGATTCTTTTTTCGCGAATTCAGGTTTGGTCCCATAGTAAAAGTTGTTTGTTATCGTGAGTATAATCATGTGTTTAAGGGCCGGTTTTTTGATCCGTAGTTAACTCAACCAATGGTTAAACATAGTAACTAATGATTAAATTTTGGCTAAATGTGAAAGGCTTACCTACTTTTTATTTAAATGATTTTGCGGAGTGTCTCATCTGTATTAATCTGTGTGTCTATATTAATCCTGAACATGGTTTGTTTATACTTTCATCAGATAAGTACTTTTGGAACGGACTATACGACTTAGGTATAGTTCGTGTTGATTTGCGACAAGATAACAGACAAAAACACTGGATGGTATTTCCATGACAGACTGGCATGGTTTCGATTTGAGGACAAATACTTGGATGTTGATGGCGTGCAGATATTTAGCCCTGAAAAACCGACACGAACAATTATTGTGAATAAGTGTGCGTGATATTGATTGCCTACTCACAATGGTTCGAGTATGTCTGTGTGTGCAATCATATAGCTGATAGCGTGTTAGAAATGTAAGGACATACCTGAACCTAAACGAAATTTAGAACTTCATTTATGGAGATATCTACGCGGTCTATGTCATTTAGAGCTTTTTATGTACAATTATTATCGACCGATAGAAGGAATGTTTTTTTTTTCTCTGCAGCTGTCTACGGCATCGGTAATACCTACACAGGTACAAAACCCGCCCTTAAATCCGTCCGTCAAATTGTTACCATGGTAGTGCAGTTGACTGTCCATGCTTACTTCCTATAATTATGATGAACTTCTTTTTCAACAATTTATAAACTAAAAACTTAAAACTTTAACCAATAAAAATCGACATACCTTGTACTTCAAGCAGCGGATTATGTTTCAATGGTCCCAAATAGAACACAAGGCTATTACTGGAGTGTGACGTCACAGTCAAGGTCACATGGCCTTCCTGACAGGCCGGTGGTGCAGAGTACATGGCCCATCCGTCGCCATGGAAACCAATGGAGGTCTGTTCACAGTGAGGGCCAGATAACCCTTCTGGACATTCGCATTTGTCCGCGAATGGAGTACCTGAGGGTAGAAGTAGAATGTTAAATATAAAATGAATGAGCAATAATTTGTTGACAAATTCTATTTAATTAAACAATCAATTTGAGTCAGTAAAATTGACTGCAAAATTGAATTAAATCGTTTCGAAATAACAGTGTACATTGAGAATAATATTAGCTAATTTAAAGTTTAGACGAAATGTACAGACGCCAGCACATCAAGCTACTACAATCTGTCAGATTTCTTTAATAGATTTTTGACTTTATTGCTAAAGCATTAGGTTTAATGTTGATTGGGAAAATCTGACAGTTTCGGGTAGGTTGACCTGCTGGTTGACCTGTTGACCTTCGGGGGGCAACACTTTCATGGGGACTAAATAAGCCAAATAACTTTACAATGAACGGTAATTACAAATGATTCGAAGTCAAGATCAAAACAAGTCTTTGTGTCAATATACTAAAATATTGTTTTAATATCTCCAATTCCAGTTTAGGTGTTCCTTCTTCACCAGATAACCCAATAGCTACATAATAATATGATTCCATATGGGATTTCTTTGTAACTGAATCTGAAGCTGTCCTCCAACCACGTTAAAATACATTAAAAATCATTAATTATAAAGAAACTCACCTCCATTCAAACAAACAAGCGGCTCCACCACATCGCAAGTACATTCAGACTCAACCCTGGCAGAAACTCCCACAAAGCTGGTGGTGTTAGTATACACAGAGAGAGGAACGTTGTTCTTCATCAGCACGTTACGGCAGGAGTCTTCGCATTGCTCCTTTTCTATTAGGCATTCGTCTATCTTCACCATGTAGATCTTGGATTGGAGGTCTTCTTCGAGCTGTGGAGAATATTTAAGTGAGAATGGTATTCATTCATGTTGCTAAACAAACACTTCCACACAATACTCATAACGACCAGTCTTCTTTGCAGGGCTTGCACGGAGACTGAGGAAACCGTTGCGCATGTATTCTTTGAATGCATAGGCGTCACCCAGATTAGAACAGAAACCCTCGGGGCACCCAGATCTTTCACAGATGTTCTGAACAGACCAGGAGACCTGATCAACTTCTGGAGGGAGGTGGGCTGGTTGGAATAACCACCGACGGCTGTCATGGCTCACGCTCACTCAATAGTCCACCTGAACCTTCTAACATAGAATTCAATAGAATAAATATAACTCGCAAAGAAGTTACGGACATTTACAAAAACAGTGTCACTCTTGGCTTTGGTAGCCGATAATTGACTTTAGAATACTGGTATTCTCTTAATATGAGTTTCTGGAGTTCGATGGGTTAAATAGTAACCATGAAAGAGGGATACGACGGCAATGATGAAGGTCTAGGTTTGTTCTGCTACTTTTAAATTCTGACAAACTTTTGTAGACCTAAGCATGTAAAGAAGAGAGGGGCTTGTGCTAAGGGAGGGAGGCTTGTGGCTAAGCAATAACAGCCGCAAGGGTCGATCAATCAGGTTAAGCTACGCTTGCCGCGGTTGGTCCGTGGATGGGTAACCATCTTTACATACCAAGACCCCTCCGTGCCTCGGAAACCACGTTAAGCTGTTGATCCCAGCTGTCATTCGTGGATATTTTACCTACAGTCGTTACGGGTCATCAGAAGCCAGAAAGTCTGACAACTAGTCTTACCAAGGGGTATCGTATTACCTAGTGTAAAATACTGGTGTATTCAGCTGCATCCGGTTAGACTAGAAGCCGACCCCAAGATAGTTTGGAAAAGGCTAGGCAGATGATACTTATCATATGCAAAGAATATATATTTTTCCGAAATTCATCGCCAAGTGCAGGACCGTCCAAATCCATGGTAAAATTATAACACAGAACTACACTATGCCTTAAATAATTCCAAATAGGGTAACCCCATCAAATAAGGTCCTAATAACATCATGCGGATATCAATTCCACGAAATGTGTCTGTAACCTCATTCATTATAGCATTATATCCGAGGAAACATGTTCGGACGTTTAGGGGTTCAAACTTTGGTCACAGAACAGTAGCTGCAGGTCGGGTCGATACAACGAGCAAAAACGCACGCACACAGTCACGCTTCACATAGAGCGGGTGCAAGCGCACTCGCGAGCGGCATTTTGCTAAGATAGACTGTAATCACAGTTTAAAGATGATCAGTATCTCATTTAGGCCTTTTTTGTGAAAACAAAAGCTACGCTATAAAGGGGGTTAATGCAAAGAGCAGAAAAGCCGAAGAGTGGAACTCACTACGTGCGTCTGTGATTCCGAGCGCATACAACCCTAATCTTTTCAAAGTGAGAGTGAACAGGCTTCTTCTGGATAAGCTCACTCCATCGTCGACTTTGTCTCTGTCACCTCCGACCTAGACTAGAGTCAAGAGCATACCCATCTCTTTAAAAACAAAACTCAAAGTGACATTCCTGGTTACCTGAAACATCCTGAGATTTGTGCGAGTCACTTCGACCACTTTTTACTGGTTCATATACTCGTAAGTACTATATTTTACTACTAAAAAAACTTTTTAGCAAAAAATAAAACCGACTTCTAAAACAAAACACTACAATGTGAAAAATAACTTTAATTTCGGAAATCGGTGTCTTTCGTTTTGTATTTTCGTTTTTTTGCCACCGACTTCCGAAATTAAAGTTATTTTTCACTTTGTAGTGTTTTGTTTTAGAAGTCGGTTTTATTATTTGCTAAAAAGTTTTTATTTTTCACTTTTTAGTTGTGGAACCTACCCCACACAAATTCGAATACATAATTGAGCACAATAATTGTAGATATAGCCATATAAATAACAGTGATATGAAGTTATTAAAACATCATCACATCATCCATATAAAATAAGTGGGAAATATACGCATTATTGAAGCTAACTCAAAAACTCCCCAAGCAAAGTTAATAAAATTTATATGGGACCACCTCGGAGGTATACCCTTTCAAACAAAAAAAGAATTTTCCAAATCGGTCCATCCGTCTTTGAGTAATCGCGTAACAAACATACAAAGCAAAAAAAAAAAACAAAAAAACAAATACAGACGAATTGAGAACCTCCTCCTTTTGGAAGTCGGTTAAAAAGAATAACTAACTAATACAATAACGTTGTGAAAACTAACCTATTTACCTAAGCACTGTTGTTACTAACACCTAAATACATACTACTACTACTGGATCTTAGTCTGAAAATAAAGTTTTATTCAATTTAATTTTAATATGTTTACTGTGCCAAACTTCTGTACTATCCTGTGGTTTACGGGTCAAAACTTCTGTGTCGAACTTGTGAGGTCAAGGTCAACTAAAGAGTCGTTACAACTTCCAAAGACTTAAGTATCTTCGAATTAAAGTTGTAAAAGGAAAGTTTTTAGATCCATTTGTAAGATGATCACGAAAAACTGGCTGATCGAATTGATTAAGTGAACAGTGGGCGGAATTTGAAGTGAATCTATACTAATAAAGCTGAAGAGTGAGTTTGTTTGTATGTATGTTTGAACGCGCTAAACTCTGGAACTACCAGTCGGATTTGAAAAATTATTTTTGCATTTGATAGTCCAATTCTTGAGGAAAGTTACAATACCAAGCTAGGTGCACGGGCAGAGATGCGAAGCGACGGAGTGGGTCAGGGGAACAAGAAATTTCACGCGGACGAATACGCGGGAGAAAGCTAGTAGACAATATTTATAATATCGATGACGGAAGTTGGGAACCTTTTATGACCAGCATTGAACTAGAGTGGGATGTAGTTCATGATAGTATGAATTCTTCTATACAGAAGAAGTATCAGATACGTATCCTTTAAAAACATGGATGAATCTGCACTCTAATTGCGTAACACAATATCAACAGGAATCGGTTTCATTTTGACAGTTCCAACAACATTCATTGTTATATTTACGTTGTCGAGCACAGAAAATTTTCGAACATTTATGAAGCAATAGATTAGCAATTTGCTTTAAAATGATTCAGATTCCGATTGACAGTGTGTTACACAATTTAGATTGCCAATTGACACGGCTGAAACCAATCAGGAATGCAATTGAAACAATTAATATCCATCGAATCAAATGTTTTTATTTATGTGTATAATGAATATATTTCTAAATAATTAATGAATTACTAATATTCGTCTAAAATACGTGGATTATTACTATGGAAACGTTAGGCATCAGTCAACGAAAAGCCTACTTATAGGATAGGTATTAGTGGCCTGATAGGCCTGCACCCTAATTGCGTAAATATACTATCAATCGGAATCGGTTTCATTTTGACAGTTCCAACAACGTTCATTGCGTTATTTACGCTGTCGAGCAGACAAATTTTTCTAACATTTATGAAGCAATGGATTAGCAATTTGCTTCAAAATGATTCAGATTCCGATTGACAGTGTGTTACACTAACTGGAATCACAGCCGTCCCACGCCGAGTTTGTTTCCCCCGGAATCTCAAAAGAAACTATAATCTTTAATGCCACAAAAAAACCTTATTAAACAGTCACAGCATGAGGCTTAAGGCGACGATAACCGATTTTAAACTGAATATCACGTCTAAACGAGTAGTGTTCATGATTTGGGAAAAATCTATGTTAAATTAGAGCATTTTCTTTATCTGTGAATATTTTAGATTATGTTTATATTACACAGTGTAATTAATTTGTAAAGTTATGTTTAACGCGGATAAAAACTGATTATCACGCAAAAACTATCAAGCGTATTTTTATGAAACCTTCTCCATTTTAAAGGTAATTTAATTATTTATCTTTTAGTATAGACGCATTATTAATTTATTACACATAAAACAAAAAGAAAAACGCATATTAATTTAACGCGTTTTTCTTTTTGTTTTATGTGTAATAAATTAATAATGCGTCTAATTTGGCGCTCCTTGATAGGCGAGTCCTATTACTGGCTGGACGTATACGACGCGTTGCGTGAGCTCAGCACAGAACACACAAGCTAACCACTGGCATATATCTGCGTCTGAAGACGGTCGTAACCGTCTGCGCCTTAAAATTGATTTGCGTCTGAGATTTTCTATTTTCAGAAACACGTGAAATAAAATAAAAGGTTTAACAAATAGCTAACATACCTTTTCCTGGATCCCAATAACCATACTATCCAGTTTTTCAGGAGAATAATAAGGCGATCCGTGTGCGGAAAATCGGACATCCAAGAACACATCCTTCACAGTATTCTTCGTAAAAACGGTGAAAACATCCACATTGTCCAGAGAAGTGTTATACAGTTGTGCCAAACGACGGTGTAGTTTGTCCTTCTTACTCGTACCCTGTAGAAAAGAGACAGGAGATAATTAGAGACGTCGATAGAATGAATTGTTATGAGGGACGGTGCGGCAGACATTAGTAAAATTCGCTTGAGTTATTCTTAATCTACTTCTTGGCTGTATCTTTGGGCGTTTTGTTCGGTCAGTTTACATGGACAAAGAAAAAAGTGTAACGAAGACAATTGCTTGTGTAGCGACTTTTATACCATCATTTTATTATAATAGTAGATTATTCCCCCAGGAGACAAAGCCGTCTTATATCGCGATTGAATACGGAGCGTAAAAGCAATTCCAATTTCGAATGTTTTTTTTTTTTCATACCCAATTACGAATTTTTGTCGAGTTTCCAAATTCAAATCATCTATGGCCTAATGATAGATCTTCATCTTAGGATAGATAATTAGCAATTTTGCATGACATTTAATTAATTACCGAGATGGTGGTATGAAAAGGTATTTTTAAGATCAATTAAGTACCTATATATGTGTATATATATTTCTTCGTATGCATCGACAGATTGCAACCGATATTTTAGTCTGCGTGTATATTTCCCGCGTCAGATTGTGTTATCCATCGAGCGATCGCTGACATACATCAGTGACTCGCTTTGTGCTACAGGAGATCAGAGATACTTTAAATCTGGTTATTCCATTGGTATCTGATTCCTTTTGGCAGTGTGGACCACTTAGCATAAGCGAAATAAACACACTTAATACATTGAATAGGTACTTTTGCTCAAAGTATTTATTTTATTATATGGGATCTACTGATTTTAATGCTAGTGATGCAATTGCAATCGCTGCTAAAAAAGGGATTATTCCGATCTATCACCCTGTTTTGATCCTTAAAGGAACAGATCGGAAAAAAAATTAATCTGTCCCCCTGTTCGCAACGAGAGGACAGTTCGAACTTTCTGTCCCAGATAGGAGTGAATAAAGTTGTTAACATTGGGGACAGATCAAACTTTTTTCCCGATCTGTTCCTCTAAGGGGACAAAGCAGGGTGACAGATCGGAATAATTCTAAAAAAGTTGGTTCTATCTGATTTTACATGAAGAAAAGAAAAACTAAGTACCTCCAACAAGTACTTATTTAACAAACTACATCACAATGACACTACAGTTCTGAAAAGTCGACCGCGGCCAATTGCTCGTAAACCGCTAAGCTGTTAACTGGGCTCAATGAATCCCCGGATGAAACTTTACGTCAGCATAATTTGGACCAAGGTCAGGGACTAAGATCATAGAAGGAATGGATAAGGTAAGCACATTAGTCTAAATCAATCTGCCTAGCCTTTTCCCAACTATGTTGAGGTCGGCTTCCAGTCTAACCGGATGCAGCTGAATACCAGTATTTTACATGGAGCGACTGCCTATCTGACCTCCACAACCCAGTTATTGGGTAATACGATACGCTTTGGTAAGACTGATTGTCAGACTTTCGGGCTTCTGATGACCCGTAACGACTGTCAAAGATCCACGAATGACAGCCGGGACCAACGGTTTAAAGTGCTTTCCGAGGCACGGAGGAGTCTCAGTATGTAAAGATGGTCTCCCATCTACGGACCAACCCCGGCAAGCGTAGCTTAACGTGATGGATCGACCTGTGCTACTGTTATTACTTAGCCACAAGCTCATTAGTCTCTGTTTTTAATAACAAAAGAAGAATGTGCAAGTCGGGCTCTTGGAGAGTGGTCGTCCTCCTTTTCATGTTAGCTAATAGGAGTTATTTTTAGATAATTTGGAGTGACAGTGCTGATCAGGCAAAGAAGTCCAAGTCCAAGTAATTCGCTCGCTCTTACAGTCTCTTTGTATATTAAATACGAACGTTAATAATCTATACAAATAAATAAAATGTAAGTGTCTGTTTGCAATGTCAAAATAACAGCTTTTACGAAATACGCATACGAAAAATATATACAGTAATATATAGGTTTTGATTTTTTGCTGTTTGTTCGGGCTAATCTCCGAAACGGCTAGATCGATTTTGACGGAACATTCACCGGCAGATAGCTGCTGTTATAACGCTAATTTTTATTTAGAAAAAGAACTAGGGTTCCCTTACGCGCAAAAAACCAAAAAATGTGAACAAAATCCGATTGAAACAGGGATCTACGCGGGCGAAGACGCGGGCAACAGTTAGTGAGTATTATACGGTTTATTTAAAACAATAAATTAACGTTTTGATCTTAGATTTTTTCTTGTTTTATTGCTCCAAAACTATTACGTTACGTATTTTAATTGTCTGTGTCATATCTCTCTCCTTTCTAAGATCTAAGTTCCAGACAAAAAAGAATCTTCAGTGGCCGTATTATGAACTATTAACGCCATCATGATTCCGTTGCGAAAAAGGGATGATGCTATAGGTCATGTATAGCTCCGTCTCTCTCTAGCACTGGAAAAATGATGGCGTTAATAGTTCATAATACGGCTCCAGTTGGCGAGAACACTAAAACATCGTCTGCCCACTTAGTAAACAAGTTTCAATGAACATCTTAATTTCGTTGAAAATTAAGCAAAGTCCTGCCTCACTACATTTTATGATTTCCAAAAATATGCAAGATTAAAATGAATAAAGCGTTCGAGACAATGACTAAGCGAAACTGGTCTCATTTTGATAGGCATTCTAAGAATTTTTGTAAGTCCATATTTTTAAGGTTTTAAGTGGTTTAAAGTTTTTTGTGAAATAAGCGTTTTGTAATGAAGCTGTGCCGTCCAAAATTTTGGTAGGGAATTTAATTTTTAAGCTTAGTATTTAAGCAGGCGTATAAAATTTAGATGAAATTTCATTTTTTTTTTAAATACAGGCTGGTTTGATGTGAGTTGTGACTGTCCAGATGCTTTTGAGAGCAAAATATGTAATGGACCTTTGTAATCAAAGCCAGAACTTAAAAAAATAGAATCGTTGTGTAAATGTGTTTTTTTTTGCATTTGAATTGATCAGTTATTCCAATATTCCTGTTTGCATGATATTCCAAACTATTTTTTATTTTTATAAATATTCTATCGGCTAAACTTATTGGCCTCTGTTGCTATAATAGGTATGATAACCATACTATACTACTGCATTGAACATTTAGGTTTTTGGGTTCCGTACCTCAAAAGAAAAACAGAACCCCTACAAGATCACTCGTGTGTCTATCTGTCTGTCCGTCTGTCATAGCCAATTTACTCCGAATGTAATGGACCAATTAAGTTAGGCACCCAAACACGGACAACATTTTTTTTAAATATGGGGGTACTTTTGGGGGCACATAGTTTTGCAAACTGTACCGTGTGACATATCAAATAAAAAGGCTTACTATGAGGGTAGTTTTAAAGTTATTTCATCCCATCTCTGAAACCATTGAGCCAAAACTTTTGAAAAAAATACAGAACACAGTTCTATACTTAACGATTACAGGAAATTTATAGGTCTGTGGTCTTAAAATAACATGGAGTTTTTTTTTTTTTTCTGCATTTTGATTCTTTGATTTTTTTTCTAGTACTGAGCACAAACAGAACCTCATTTCTGTGTTTAATGCCCTGGGTGGGCAAAGTGTTATTAGGTTTTTTATGTTAGGAACTTCTTAGTACTCGTAGCAGCCCGGAGTTTGCATTTGATGGTGACCATCTTTACATACAGAGACTTTTCTGTGCCTCGGAAAGCACGTGAAGCCCTTGGTTCCGGCTGTCATTCGTGGATCTTTGACAGTCGTTACGGGTCGTCAGAAGCACAAAGCCTAGGGGTATCGTATTACCCAGTAACTGGGTTGTGGAGGTCAGATAGGCAGTCGCTCCATGTAAAAGTACTGGTATTTTGTTTTCCTTTCTATGATTTTTGTATATTGTATTTCGAATTATTTTAATGTTTTCCGTCCTTGTCACACTTGTTGTACCTACCTAGCTCATACACATGACTAGAGATCGGATAATCGGACGCATATTTACCTAAAGTTAATTTGCTAAGAAATTATGGAAGCGGCTTCTTAATTATTTTTGTTCATTTTTAACGTTACCGTACTTACCCTGACGTTTGATATGCCGGTTTAGCAACTTACTTTACGAGATTAGCTAGCATTCGATTTTTTACAATCGATACAAAAGTGTATTCCATATTAGCCAACATTTCCTGAACGTAACTAAATATACATTCGATTCTATAATCAGAACTCTACATTTGTCGATCCAGGAATCCCGGTATTTGTCCGATACAAAAGTGCAATCCATATTAGCCAACACTTGAACCCAAGTACCTAAATACATTCGTTCCTATAATCAGAACTCTACATTTATCGATCCCGGAATCCCGGGATTTTTTCGATACAAAAGTGCAGTCCATATTAGCCAACACCTCAACTTTAGGTAAATAATGCATCCGATTATCCGATCTCTCTAAGTGAATGATGTGGTCGCCTATAATTGGAAGCGCACACTTGTATTTGTTCCTGTTTATATTACCATACATGCAATCGTGTAGCCTACAGGCTACAGCCTCTGTTGGCGATCCAATAAATAAATAAATAATATACTTATATGTGTAGTTACTTACATCAGGTTCAGGAACAATGAACTCCTCAGCGGTGATGTTCACAAATCGTATCGACCCTGACTTGTCCACTGCTTCTTCAGGAATCTCCTTGATGGTCACATTGACTGTAGCTTCGACCCAATGGAAAGGTACTAGTGGCTCGTTTTCTTCTGTCACCTAGAATTTAGAAATATTTTTAATAACCTTTTTTCTAAAAGTATTAAAAACACATTTCCTTGATTTGTAATTTAAGAATTGAACTTGTGGGTACATCTATGTGATACATGCGCCGAGATGGATGTGTCTAATGTATCACGGTTAGACCCGCGATGGTTTGTGTGGTATATTTTTTGTCAGTAAAATTATACAGGGTTATTGGTAAAACACCAACAACCTCTTAACACATTATCTGCTTAATTCTTTATGCAAACGCTTCTTTATGCTACACCCTTACCGACCCTTATTTTACGATGTTTTCGAAACAATAGAGATGCACAACGAACGCACAGGTGCGGCGCGCCGCACTCGAAGAAAGTTATGTAAATTGTATGGACGCGCATACGCGCCGTCAAACACCTGGTGAACGTCCGAAAACGCGCATGTGCGTCTGCCGCGCCTAATGTATTAAGGCGTCATTGTACTCATCATTATGAACAACTTTTACTACAGGACCAAAACTGAAATCGCGAAAAAAAAATCAGCTGTTCAGTAGATACATTTTGACGAATTATTAGAACATAAATGTACTTACTGAACAGCTGATTTTTTTTTCGCGATTTCAGGTTTGGTCCCATAGTAAAAGTTGTTCATAATGATGAGTACAATGAGCCCTTAAGAGGTTGCTGGTGTTTTACCAATAACCCTGTATATAACATGTTTTGAATGTTAAAAATAATAAAAAAAATAGTTACGTCATCCTCCTCACAGAGAGGAGGCCTATAGCCCTGTAGTATTAACGAAATGTAGATTATAAAAAAACCTGCTTAATTTAAAAAAGAAAGCTTTTCTGCGAAGAATTTAATATATCATTATTAAATAATTATCTTGTTACCAAAATAGACGTTCAATTTGTCTTAGTGAGTGCCTAATTAATATTTCAGTACCTACCAAGATTAGGCGAACATAAACTAAAATTGATAATAGAATTAGATTCCGTGCCATATTATTATTTTATATCTAATTATTTCCAGGTCCAATCAATGAATTAAGGCCTCCATCCAGGGCATAAAACTTAAAAACTAAGCGACTACTCGCTAAGGGCATCCCCTGTGGGGTACGGAGCTCGGTTTAGGGCGTCGCTGGGGGAGGACAGCAAGGGACAGGCTGGATCGGATTAATATATACTACTGTGTCTGCCATACTTCGCGGACTTTAATGTCCCTGCTCCACAGCAGCCCACGGCTAAGCTTCGGGTGTGCGTAGCTTCATTTTGTATGAAAATGTAGGCAGGATAATCCACTGCGACCTGCAGCCACGCTACTTACGAATGCGTGGCTAGCAAACAAATGAACCGCGCAGCTAATGTGGGTTACCTCTCCGTGCATATCCTAAGTAGCAGTGCACGGTCGACTTAAGACTTGAAGACTATCTAAAGCCGGCCTCACATAGCTACACACAATGATACATGCCCACAATAGGGATGATGACTAAAAAATGTTTTTTTGGTCATCAATCAATCAATTTGTAGATTATTAAAATATATTGGACACGTATTTTTTCTTTTTGTACGTAATCAAAAGATTACGGCGATACATTGAGTTAAAATGTGGCATGACGTCACGTCTTTGTAGATTTTATACGTAGAAGTGACGTAGCCAGCCCCCACTCCCGAACTTTAATGCAAGTTATCTAAGTCATTTTTTATTAATATGATAAAGCAAAAAATACGTGTCTAATATTTTTTTATTATCTGACTGACGGACTAAATAGAATTTCTTTTTTTTTTACCCAGGCATCATCCCTATTGGCATTTTTGAGCTACGTGGTTTCACAGCCACACACTGATAGCTGACCTGCGCCACGCCAACGCTTAATTTGTTCTCCCAGTTTGGGAGAGAGAAGAGCGTGAACGGGTAGCGGGGAGGAAAAATTCCTGCCGTGACTTCGGAACGTGTCTACGCTTCGCTCGGGCGGCGCATCCGCAGCAACCCACGGGCCACGTGTACCTATGACGTCAAATAACCACGCAGACGTGCATAGCGTGCGCGTGGTCTGTTGTGTATTCTTCTCGTATGAAACAAAACTAAGGAGACGTGTGAAACAGCCGTGCGCAGCTGTCTGAGGCAGGCTTGTCTGGTACTCACGTTGAACCTCAACAAATAAGTTCCATTAGGCGTCCCTTCCTTCATGGTGATCATTCCAGTATTGCTGTGTATGTCGAAATACGGACTCCTCTGCTCATACGATGGTAGCCACATAAATCTCTTGTCTGCTAAGTCCCAATCGTCAGGGTCGTCAACGTAGACTCTGCCGATTTCTGTGTCGGGGGCTTCACCCTGTAGGAGAAAAATGAGGTTAAGAAAAGACAGTTACAGTAAAAGTTTTGCAAATAAATTGCATTAAGTAATAAAAAAAACAGAACCTGGGAACATTCAATAGACATGAACAAAGATAGACATTTAAAAATAAACAAAATCATAAAAAATCAACAACAAATGGTTATACGACACGTATAACTGAAAAGGCAAAAAAAACCAAACCAAAAAGGAAAACCAGACCAGAAAATAAAGAACAAAACATCAAGAATAAAAAAATGAACTACGTGCGAAAAGAAAAATTACACGATAACAATAGAAATCATACAAGGCAAAGAATACCAATCAGACCTCCAAAAATAAAAATATTCTCATCCTATCCATCCAATCAATCTGCCTAGCCTTTTCCCAACTATGTTGGGGTCGGCTTCCAGTCTAACCGGATGCAGCTGAATACCAATATTTTACATGGAGCGACTGCATATCTGACCTCCACAACCCAGTTACTGGGTAATACGATACCCCTTGGTAAGACTGGTTGTCAGACTTTCGGGTTTCTGACGACCCGTAACGACTGTCATAGATCCTCGAATGACAACGGCTTAACGTGCTTTCCGACGCACGGAGGAGTCTCGGTATGAAAAGATGGTCACCCATCCACAGACCAACCCCGGCAAGCGTAGCTTAATCTGATGAATCGACCCGTGCGGCTGTTATTACTTAGCCACGAGCTCCTCATCCTATCCATCCGTAGGTATAATAAATAGGACCAGAATTAATTTGCCAGTAGGTCTTATGTTAATGGTCCTTTCAGGTTACTGAGAGAGAACAGAACAATTATAAACGGTCTAAATGCGTCCACTTGACAAACTCTTAAACCCGGCCATTTCACAAGGTTCGAAGGCTTGCTGACCAGTTTCGGAAGCTGGTTTTTTTTTTCTTGATGAAAATAGATTTGTAGGCTTTCAGAGACGTCACGCGTTGTAGGTACCGTCGTGGACATTTGCGGTGAAACATTTTTCGACCTTATGGCTAAGATAATAAGGATGAAAAGTGATACATACATACACGTGTAGGTTTAGGTAATGGTTAATTAATGTCGAAGAGGTCGAGAATTCTTAGGGACGCTACGACCGTAATCATAGAGAAAACCAAATTGATAGTGTTCGAATATTTTTACGGTGAACTGTTTTTATTAGCTATTAAAAGACGTTTTATGGTTTATTTTTAGTAGGTTTTCTCAATAGGCGCTTACCAACGATACAATAACTTATTCCGATTATGGAGAGCAAATCAGAAAGTCTGATCCATTTTCCAATAAATCAACCCACAAAATCAGAACTACATGCAATCCGCAAATTGATTATTTTATTATTGTTATCCTAATACATTATCGTCGATTACAAAACATGTATTCAATGCCAGTTAACCCTCCAAAGCGTTTTACTTTTAAGGTTGCACTAGTCGGCGGCTCGAACTCGTTGGTGGCGTAGCTAATATGCATAGTATTTAGTTTATATATCTATTTATTTAGTTTTATTTATATAAAATGTATTTATTTAGTGAAATAGACAATGATTTATAACGAAAACGAGCGCGTAAAATTTCATGAACAGACTTTTGGGCGTAAGTATAGATGTTATGAAAAAAACGACTGGATGTATTTATTCAAAATAAAGTTATTTGAATTCTTAAATAAATGCATCTATGCCTGTACGGTATCAATTTTGCCATTTTCATACTCCGGGAGTTATTTATTTACACCCAAAGATGCGTTAAAATTAGTGTTGAAATATGGAAGTTTCGACACACATAACTTCCAAACCAATATCTTTTTTTTGCCGATTCTGCTTCCATACAGGACTAGATAAAAGGATATAATTTATAGTTTTGAAAGTACACCGTCAAACAGACGAGTAATCACCATACTACGTTTGTATGGAAAAATGACCGACTAAAGTAACCTTAATAACAACGTTCGGCGATAGCTAATTAAAACAATTTATTCGGCTCGACTACGGAACGGTAATTTTCCAATTCATTTAATAATTATCCGGGATACAGAAATGAGAAGCCTTTTGCTGATAGTAAATACAGTACCTAGATGCCAAAATAATCATTTAAATAATAAACAAAATAATGTTTCAGTGAACCTTGAATAGGACCTTCCTAAATTAATTACGCCGCGACGTGAATTTTAAATTGAGTAATTACCTAGATAGGTACCTACAATAATTTATTCTTGATTTTTCGGGTTCCGTACCTCAAAAGGAAAAAACGGATCCCTTATAGGATCACTCGTGTGTCTGTCTGTCCATCTGTCATAGCCAATTTACTTCGAATCGAATAGACCGATTAAGTTGAAATTTGGTACACATATGAATTTCTATGACTCAAACACGGACGTGTAACGTAAATAAATAAAGGGCAAATAAGATAATTAACATAGAAAAGTTTTGCAAACTGTACCGTGTGACATGTCAAATAAAAGGGCTTACTGTGATGAAATAATTTTTGTTAATAATTTTAAAATAAATTGTTTTAAAGTTATTTAAGAAAATATACGAAAATTTACCTTCCCCCCCCCCCCCCCCCCATTTTCACCGAAACTACTACTCCTAACAGAAGTATCTTCTGTATATTTTTGAAAAAATATACAGAAGATACTTCTGTACCTATAGATTACTGGAAAACCTATAAGAAGTCTAAGGTCTTAGAATAACATGGTAAATCTCTCAATAATGTGCGTACAAACTTACATTTGCAGTTGGAATGTACGTGAGAACATGTTTTTCAACTACAATGTTAAGTTTGTTGTTGTGATACCTTCATCCCAACTACGGAACCCTTCATTGGGCGTGGTCTGACACGCACTTAGCTGGTTTTTTTTTTTAAGTAGGTACTTACCTATTTAGTTTTCAGTTTCATATGCTTCAGCTATTAACGTTTCAGGCAATCTAATAGACTTAAGTTTTGGTTTTATAATTATTTCTCTGCTCTACTTCTCCTTTAATTTAAATACTTTGTTTTCAATACAATATAAATTACTAGCATGTCTTTCCCCAGGATTCAAAGTATCCCAATATCAAATTTTATCAAAATCGGTTCAGCCGTTTAGCTGTGAAAGCGTAACAAATAAACATACAAAAAATCAAATCTTTTCTCTTTGATTGTACAGACGCCAGCACATCAAGCTACTATAATCTGTCAAATTTCTTTAATAGATTTTCAACTTTATCGCTAAAGCATTAGGTTCAAGGTTGATTGGGAAAATTTGACAGTTCCGGGTAGCTTGATGTGCTGCCGTCTGTACAAAAATTAATTTCCCAAAATAACTACCAAACAAACTCTATTCAACTATTCACGTTATAAATAACAAAATGAAACTACACAGTTAAATTAAAGCAACTCCAAACTGCCACCAACTCCAACCCGCCGTGTTAACTGTCGGCGTTTAGTTTTTAAACTAAGCAACTTGTAATTGCCGATGAATAACTTAATTTCCGAAGTTGCTGTTTGCGACAAATCAATTATGCCGGCTTATAGCTTTTCCCAAAGTTCTGCGTAAGAGTTTTGGTCAATCCCCAGGATTGACCAAAACTTTAGGAGGGACGAGTAAAGCTGGTCGTTAAAACGAACACGGGACAAAAGGCGCGTTTGTGTTGAATATGGACAGTTACTTGACTTATGTGCTAGGACAGTTGAAATATCTCTTGTAAAGAAAAAAAAAATTAGTGTAAGTGCGGCATTAATTATTTTACAGTCAAGAGATCTCGTGAGATATTTGTACAAGTCCATCTTAAATTGTCACTTGCAGCGTACCTACTTAATCTGAGCTTACTTACCTACTTAATCTGAGTTACAACTTTACAAGGCTTTGTTAAGTCGAAAAGCAATTCTGAATATTTATACCTAACTATCTACTTATCCGTATTTCCAGCACAGTGTTAATGTAACTCACTAAATTTTGGATGAAAAAATTTAACTAAATGTAAGCCACACCTAAGCTAAAACATTTCTTAACTTCAATCAGTATGCCAGTAACTCGCCTCCAGTGGCATACATACTAAACGCTACCCCAGGGTATTTGTGGCAAGTCGCCTTCATTAAGCGCTGAGTTTAAACGAATCCCGCTTGCTTTACACAGATTGCGCGTAGTGCATGCATGGACATTCTCCTTTATTTTTTGCTCAAATAGTATTAAGTTAAAAGAGGAACTTGCTGTTTGAAGTTCTTTTTTTGAACGTAGCGAATTAACTTACGACAGTCTTGTGCATGGTTTTATTGGTACGTATTTTCTGAGAATGAGGAAGAAAACTGTCGACGTAGATATCGCTAAGTTTGTTACTTTCATTCTGCTTTTGTTACTTTCATTCAGCTGTCAATGGAGTTCTTTGCTGAAAACTTTACAGTGAGATGGTGCTAAGTGTTTTTTCTTGTCGCCGATTGGTCGCTTTGTCTTCAAGATGATTTTGACAAGAAGTGATAAACACAGCGCTCTCTTGCGGCGAACCTTCCGGGAAATAGCCCCACAGTCGGGCTGGTCCACAAATGCAAGGTCGCTCCTCAGCTAGATGAACCAACGACCTTTCAAAGCGCCTATCTATAGTCGTGACTGAATGATGAACGAACGAATGAAAAGAATGATGAACGTCATCATAGATTCACTGTCGAAATGAAAGACCTCGTCAAGGTGGCGCCAACTGGTCGTGTGAATTATCATGAAAACCCTCATTAGGTTAGTTTCTAATAGTGCTTACTAAGAGATGACTTTTCACCGCAGCGTAAGTTGTTCTACCAACACTAAGTGATTGACGGTGCTTGTATGCAATTATATACCTAAGTATGTACTTGCATGCAAGCATCCTCCTGCATAACAACCCCTTCGAATCCCATCATCTCATCTTTCCTGTCCTGTAACATCTAAAAGTTAGACTTGTTAGAGGATGCACGTGAGAAGTGCTTCTCCTCCTTTTGTTATCTAATTACCAATTATTAGCACCTCAACCTCTTTGGAAGAAAAAAAAGGACCTATTTTAAGATCAAACGACACCCCTCGTTAACCTAACTGTCTATAATGGCCCCTCGATCACTCATATTATACCCTCATTTAAATCTCTTGACACAGTTTCCAACCCCTATTTAAAATAAAGACTTAGCCCCGTCAGCCTTATGCCACATCCACACATACCCCTATAACTAAGAAATCAGGGCACGGCAGTAAAAAGTGCCTTCCCACATAATCCCTGTTTATGGTACCCGTACTAAACTGAGTTTCATTAAAGCGCAAAATTAACATTTTAATAGCCATATATTATTATAAAATAGCTACATAATCGTTAATGTTTATAGGGTATATCGAAACTGTTGACTTGATTGTTCATTGGTAGACAAAAACCGCTGGATTAAAAGTAAACAAACAAGGTATGGGTAAATTAATATTGTCTGTACTGCCCATAAACGGTGCTATGCTTTATTTTAAGATGGGTCTATTAAAAAGGAATCTATTTAGCGTGAAAGGTCAGTAAATAAAGAAGGAAAGGAATTTCTGGCAATAGGCTCGACCCCTATGTCATGAGACTGGCGAAATGTGGGTATACCATAGGTATTGTAAAGGTTCCATGTTCCATGCAATGGACCTTAACCTTATATTGTACTGGCTGACATTTTATCACTCGTGCTGTTTTAAATAAATAAAAATGGTAATTCGTGTTTTTGTTTTAGGCCGCAGTTCGGATTTTCTAGGGTGTCACTAACACCCTAGAAAATCGTAGCACCCTAGAAAAGTGTAGTTTTAAGAAGTGTGAGATTTTCTCCAAATATTGTATTGTTTCAATTTATTATAATTATAAAACTTATATTACTCTACCATCTGTTTAGCTTGTTATGTCCCCAAGTGGAGTCAGAACTTCCACATTGGTGAAGCATGAACTGCCACAGTACCTACAACTCTGCCTGACCCTTCGAGGAATACAGTCGTGATGTTATGTTGTGTATTATGAAAGAAATTCTATCTACAGATAAAAATACAGTTGTATAAATACACCGTTCTGAGCTTAGAGAACTCGGAAACATTGGAATAAGAACTTTGTTTGTTTTAGTACCATATAATCCTACTAGTAAAAGAATCTACTAACTCTTGGTAAATAATGAGATGTAGAGAAAGATACAGTCCTTAAAATCTTAATCTAGAGCGCCAACTTTATCGCCGCTTTTGTAACTTTAAACATAACCAGAGTAATCGACTATAAGATACAATGAAACCAGTAAAACAGTTTACTGCTTAGCTAAAATCTTCCTTCATTCGGATAAGTATTTAATCATATATTGCTGAAAATGCATGTCATCGTTACTTAAAAAAAATCAAAACAAAAAGCGACAATTAATAGTATTTACATTAAGGGGGAAGCTCCAGGTAGCCTGCGAAATTCAAATTGGCTTACGTTTTTTGCAATTTCCAAGTCAGTATTAGCTTGTGTGTTGATTAAAGTATGATTCGCGATCGTAACATGTATGTATTTATAAAATTGTAATCATTAGAATCAGTAATATACACAAATAATCCTAAATGTCAACATTTCATAAAATAGTAATTCATTAGGATTTTATAAACTTCGAGTTGTATTGATGATTTTAATTATTATACTTCTATAAATACAGATTTGTTATCGTCGCGAATCATATTCATAGTAACATACAACCTGATACTGACCTGCAAATTGCAACAAACGTAAGAAAATGTGATTTCGCGGGCTCCCTGGAGCTTTCGCCTTAAGGCAGATGTGAGTGGAAACTCCGGGAGAGAGACGCCCTGAAGGACATAGTTAAAGCGACCTTGTTGGTGATGTTCTTCGGAAAGGTCTGGTGCGTAGTACTCGCAACCGGCGTGCGCGTGTATGACCAGATGTATGAACGTGAACGAAGCAAAAGGAGTATGTACGGAAGAGGCGTAGCAGTTGGCGATCTATAGTTTCTGCCTACCCGGACGGGACGAACGCGTGAGTTTATGTATTTATGTAATGTTGCTAACTAAACTTTCGATATGTGCTCAGCACTGGGTCCTCGTGGTCTATAACGCCCACTTCTCTGGGCTGAGGATGTCTGTCATGTCCTAGAAGCGGGAACATTATAGGGCGATTAGGATAAGGCGTGGTCTATTCTATTGCAGTCTCGTGAACGAAGGTTTATTTTCATTTCATTCATGTTTAGTACTTGGCCTACTATAGTGAGCGCACAAGTGCTAGTCACCGCCTGAGGTATGTGAGCGGTGAGACAGGGGAGGGCGCGGTTTACAAGATTGGCAGACTGAGTTAGCTTCCCGTTGTCTACCTCCCCCGTCTCACCGCTGTCATACCTCAGGCGGTGACTTGCTAGTCATTGCATGCACTATAGTGTGAAATCACTAACCTCTATAGAGCAATATGAGAAGACAGGTATATGAGAAAAGGCCTTTACCTCGTTGAGGGACAATTTACAGGTTGGTATTATTTATACACACCCCACACACTGAATACAAATTGTATAATGAAACTAAGACTAAGAATAATTCTACAAATGAAAAAAGTGTTTCTAGATTTGGCACGAAAGAAAAATGCGCTACGTGATTATTTTGTTGGTTCACAACGAATAAATGGCCTTAATGTTGTAGAAGTGATAAAACGGAGTCAGTTTTAATTAAGAGTGACGCTGAAGATTAACTTTTTTGTTGTTGATGAATCGAATGAAAATTCTTTGTAGAATAGAATGATGAGCTTTTTATTTTAGAGCCAGGTATGGTACCTGAATTATTATTACGCATTTATTCCTTAATAAAGAGACTTAAACAAGAAGATAATACTTTGTTCTATAGGCAAGGGTCTAAAGAACAAAGTTAAATAGGGTTCTTTTCAGACTATAAGTTCTCAATTCTGCGATGAAGTTACCTACTTAAATACACCTCACCTAAGTTGTCAAGTAATAATCCTAATACAATTGTTTCGTGTTTTACCTACGTACTCAAATATACCATAAAACACAGGTCAATCACCCCAACACATCAGTATCTAAATTTCAAATGTTACCACAGTACAACCAAATCAAAATCGACGCTTCTTATCAATTAACAGAATTATTCGACAACCAATTGAAATCATATTGTTATTATGCGTCACTTAACTGTTGGATCGTTAATTGGATCTGCCAATAATAATCACCGTGGAACAGTCGGTTTGGCACATAGTTAATTAATTATAAATCATAATTGACAAAATATTGGCGCGATTTGTATGTCGCGTGGTGGGATTGTATAATCGAATAAAATAAAGGGTTGTTCCGATTGATTTGGAATGTTACCGTTGATCGTTTAGATATCGTTATCTATTGTTTATTTGTTTTTTATTATGCAGGGTGGGGCAAAAGATATGCATTGGTTTTGAAGGGCTACAGAAAAAAAATAACGATTTATGTACAAGGTGCAATTAAATAACGCACAACCTCTTAAGGGGTCATTGTACTCATTCTTATGAACAACTTTTATGAACAAAAAAAATCTGCTGTTCAGTACATTTATGTTCGCATAATTCGTCAAAATGTAGGTACTGAACAGCTGATTTTTTTTCGCTATTTGAGGTTGCAGCAAGATGGCGGCCATCAGCAGCGATGCACTGATGAAGGCGATTTCTGAAATTGTCAACAACTTTCCGCCACATTTGAATGGGTATGGCGGTTATTTCTTCCCTTATTATCATCTTGAGTCCATCCAAGGTGTGAGGACGATGTTTGAAAACTTTTCCATCAGGTAACCCCGAAGGAAAAATTCATAAATGCTCAAATCTGGGGAGGGTGCCGGCCACCCTACGAGTACGTCACCTGTAAGAGAGACCAGTCGCGCCGGGAACATTTGCATCAATTTCACCATTGAAATTCGAGCTGTGTGAACTGTCGCCGAATCCAACGTCTTATTGAATTGCCGTGAGGAACGTCTCCATGACGCGCAATGTTGAACTGACGCCGAAACGCCCTTAGTGTGGCGACAACAGAAAATGGTCGTTATTTTCTAAAAATGTGCGAACGGCAAACCCACGATGCTCTCCCCGTCCAAACCATTTTGCGTACTAATATGGCAAGCTCGCATGACCACAATGAGACCCCACCAAACATCCTACCCTCCCCGCCGCCAGACCCTTGCCCCTCCAAAACCGATGCATATCTTTTGCCCCACCCTGTAGTAGTTTTCGTAGGTACAAGGATTTTAGAATAGGTTCAAACTTTCTCTCTTTGATGAGATTGAGTTATTGTAGGTAAGGAAAATAGTGATGCGATAAACACGTTCAACATAAATTCAATCGTCAAATAAGCACATTCTAATTATAAAACAGACATCGGAATTTATACAAAAACAAAAAAGAAACAAAAAATACACAATTTCATTGACAAAGTACTTGACTAAACGAAATACCATCCAATACAATTCGATAGTATAGAAGAAAGAAAACGAGAAGCAAAGGTAACATAAATAACAACTATAATGCCAATTTATACTCACATAATACCGCCAACTGTATAAAATTTCATTGAAGTAGGTTTCCGGCTGATTGCATTAGGGAAAACAATTTTGTTAATACAATGTGTCATACAGTAGGTACTCGTGTAAGAAAGAAATATAAGAGATTAATTTCAATCTTTAAGCGTGCTGGTAACAAAATGAAAAGAAAAACTAATAAAAGTATAGAATACCAACAAAATTCTTTGAAAATTAGGAATAAGTGTCAATAAGTGATCAAACCGCAAATTATTATCTATTATTCAAATAGACCGACTACTTAAGTAAGAGGCCTAATCACAAAATTGCGTTTTGACAGATTGTGTATATTGAAGCACGGCGACGCATCACATTATGTAGCAATGTAGCAGTTGTTGAGTCTTCTAATATTTCTTTTTAGTTTAAAGTATGAAACTTTAATGTTTTCTGGTACACATTTTACTTAATAATATTAATGTAGTAAGGAGAAATTTACAGTTCTGAGCGTTTTAGTAGTTTTATGGTTTGAAATGGGATTTTTTAAAAGATATTCCATACATGATTCAAAAATCTGAGGCCGCTATGGACTAAACACTATTTAAGAGATATTATTATGCATACCAATATGTTACATTTCATTTTCTTATGTAAGTAGTTCAATCCACGAGCTCAAAAAATGCAGTCGCGAATTTTATTTAAAAAATGCGAAAAGCGAGGCCGCTATGAACTATACGTACTAATAACTATTCTCCATCACTAATAAGTCGAAGTTGTCGAAGTAATATTTCAGTTTGTCAAAATAAGAACGCCAAAGTTGGCATTTTAACGCAAAATCACAGACGAAATGGGCCTACGAAAAAAGGAATAATGTTACAATTATTAAATTTTGAAAATCGAACAAAAATGAAAAGAAAAAGTAACCATTGCAATAAAAAAGTGCTAAATACCACAAAGCTCCATTTTCAAAAAATCAAGCACTAGCGGAGGTAACATTCTCGATACAAAAAAAAGCTATATTTTATCGTTTAAAATATCGAGAGTATCAGCTTTTTAACTGTACTGGATGGTCAAAATTCTATATAAATAGTACAACTAAAATAAAATAAAAAAACTACGCTAAATTAAACATAACCAGGAAACTAAAAGGTGAACGATATTAAAGGTCTACTTGGAGGCTCAAAGGAAATATGTGATGGTCCCCGAAGGGATCAGAAATCTTTTTTGGCCTTGTCGAGCCACTTTATTCGGAATGTAATTGGCCTTTAAATATGTACCTAGGTAAATATCAAAAGCCTTTCCCGTTTTTATGGGTTATTTACTAAGTCTAATAGAATATCATGATGGTATTTACCCACTGGAAGAAGAGGGAATAATTCGGAAAATACTCTGAAAGTTAAATAAAAATAAAGTAGGGACATGTAACAAAAATATCTAACAAAATTTCCACTGATGAGAAATAATTAAAACAAGTCTTCCTAAAACAAGACCCAATATTCAAAAATAACAAAGCAAAACACTAGCTCATTCGAATTTCAAAACAAAAAAAAAATCTTATTTAAAAAGTAAGTTAATAAAAATGGAGGGAAACATATTCACGATACCTTGTAATTGTAAACAAAAATGTCACTATGTCCTGGTGCCATGGGGTTGTCATTCTTGTCTCCGATAACCACATGAAGGATGGAGACGCCTGTCAGTCGAGGAGTGCCAGAGTCGGTGATGGCTACTGGAATCTTGTACTCTTTACGCTGTTCCCGGTCAAATGACACAAGGGTCGATAGAATGTTGCCTGTGGAAAAAACGTATGATATTAATATTGTACCAATTTTTTTAGGAACGGGGTCCTTATTATGAACTATTAACGCCATCATGATTCCGTTGCAAAAAAGAGATGGTGCTATAGGTCATGTATAGCTCCGTGTCTCTCTGGCACTGGAAAAATGGTGGCATTAATTGTTCATAATACGGCCCCTGGACTGTCTGAAACCGCTAAGCGTGCTGAGTGTGCTGACTAACATTTTCATTAGAATAGGCTCTTGCCCTACATAAACAGCCTTATTTCCTCTGCTGGTACTCGGGCCTCCTCTCTGTAAAAGGGAGTGGGTCGCAACATAATATAAAATAAATTTGCCGCTCTGAAACCAGGCTTTAAGATGCGCATGGCATGACGCGCTGCTGTTTTAGTATAGATATTGACTAATGCGTAGTCATTTTCACGAACTTCAAGAGCGGCAATCTTACATGACGTGAACTATACTCGGATAATGTTAATTTGCACGTTTTGAATTATTTTCAGATGGAAAACATCATGAGAGTGAGAAAAACGTGTTCTAATAAGTAATAGGTAAATAACAAAGTCAAAACTGTACACTGAATATTTTTGAAAACGTAATTGCTACGAGGTCTGGGTGGGATCTAGTCTGATGCCGAAAATATAGTTTTATTTTTTTTATTTTTGTCCGTTTGTCTGTTTGTGTAGGTGTATTTTTCGGATTGGTGCTAATATCTCTGAACGGATTTGGATGAAAATAGGCAAACAGATAGTTTATAACCTGTATTAACACAGGAGGGTACTTTTAATCCCGGTAGTACGTTCCCTTGGGATATATTCCGACATCCACGCGGGCAAAGCTGCGGGCAAAAGCAAGTATGAGATAAGGCTTTTACCCTACGTATTCAGCCACACTATTCCCACAGTTGGGACTAGGGCCTCTTCTCTGTGAGAGGGATGGAGTAGGCTGTAATCCACCACAAGGGCTCAGTATGGGTTGAGACAATTACAATCCACTTAAAATATTAATATTATAAGACAATTTCCTTGCACGGACGTCTAAATCTTCCTTCCTTTAATTGACTAAACGACCATAACTCTTTTTGACAGCAATATTACACAGTAGATCAATTGACAATGATTTGTAGGCCATAAAGATGACAGTTGCTTGATAATTTACACGAACGATTGATCAATCAAATAGTATATTGACCTACATACACTATGTCAAATAAAATAATATCTTGCAAACCAATTAAAGTTTTAATTTTCTACCAACTTTTAATTGACTTGAAGAAACTTTAAAAGTTGTTTCATTTTAATGTCAAGTTTTCTCGACAGGTGATATTGAGAATTTATGTGGAGCGCCAAGCACGAGCATTTCTTCTATAAAAGTTTACGATTTATGTTGATTTTTATAGTTGTTTAATGTTTTCCATTGAGGAAAACAGATTATAACACCATTATAGTCTGGACGTCGAAAGAATGCGTTCTTGACACCTGTCAGTTTCATACGAACGAATATGGGCATTGCGAATTTGATCCTTATTACTATACTCTGATTTTTAATTTGCTTAACTAAAATGATAATGACTAAAATGTCGAAATGACAAAAAAGGTCGATCGCAACCGTCTACAAAATTAATAATCAGAGTTCATTAGAAATTGTCCAACTGACAGGTGTCAGGAACGCATTCTCTCTATGGTCGGACTGTAATGGTATTATAATCTGTTTTGAGTGACAAATATAGTAATGTCACTTAGAATAATTATATTTTGGGAAGTTAAGTTCGAAGAAGTCTTTATTCCGTCGATTAGCATCAAAGGGCTACATGAGCCAAATGTTCAAACGATTACGATAGGCCAGCTATTGCCTGCCAGCAATAGTCTGCCAGAAACCGCGAACTAATTGCCAAAACATCGACTATTCACCAATTTAAAAACCGAATCTTTTACTCAATACAAACAGAGGTGTATACAAAATTATAAACAAGCCAACCTTAATGGAGAGGACCAAAATTGAATTGGCACTTCGCAAACAAAGTTAGTGTTAGGCTTGGCACGCCATTTATTGCATGTTAACTACACTAATTGATCGAAACTCGATTTTGGGCGACTCTCGGAAAATTTCTGGCGCGCGAATGGGAGCCACTGAATTGAAACGGAATTGCTCCAAAGACGAATCGGGGAAGTTTCCAGTTGGAACCCAGCTTCGAGTTTAGTGGAATTTGTGTCAATTGGTCCATTGTGGGAGGGCTTTTCCGAAACACATTTTTGGAATTTAGGAAATGATTTTCACGTGCATTTGGTGCTGAAAAATGTTCGTGAATATTTTTGCTGTCTAGCTTTGTGTAGATTTTGTATCAAGATAAGTTTCCATTGAACATCAGCAGGTACTAATAACGTTTGATATTTAAGACAAATCATAAAAATAAATGATCAAATTCGAATATTCGATGTTGCGTTCTCAAATTACCTATAGTCGTGCTGTTTATACAGTGAATTATTTAGCTGTTCGTAAACTTAGGCCAATAGAAGCATAATATAATCTATTATGCTTCTATTATACTTTTACATAATACAACAGTTCTTACCTTGTATGTGGAATTTGGAGCGAATATCAAAAGAGGCCGATTCGTTCAAAGCGAAGGTGAAAGGCGGTCCATTCTCAGCTGAATCGTAGTCTTTCGCAGTCAGAATGACCACCTGGCCTGGAGGTTCGTTTTCATACCAAATTACTGGCTGAGTCTACAGAAAAAAGTAAAGAAATCAATTAATAAGAGGCATTTTCATTACAAAGTTTTCACAAACAGGATAAAAAATGATAAAATTAGCGAAAAAGTAAGTAATGAGTGTTTGATATAATTACCGCTTGGATCTCATTGAGCTTTTTCCTAACAATAGGATTTTTATAACGATATATCGAAATTGAGGAAATCAATCAATGGAAGGAAGAAAGCAATAATTTCTGAATACTGTTTTAAAATCTGATTTCTGTCATGATCTTAATCAAAAGTTATAACATTTCAGCCGCATACGACTTGTTTCATTTAAAAAAATATAGAAAAATAAAAATCACAAAAAATATAGAAAAAAAAATCCAATAAAATTAGCAATTCCTTTCATATAACTTCGGCCTTATCACACGCCTATTCGAATATGTATTTATGCATAATATGGCAAAAAATACTTCCGATATCCCAATGAACCCAGCGAATATTAAACAGTGGAATAAATTTTCTTACATTATTCCTTGTATTAAGAAACGGGCTGTACCACCAACCAGAATACCGAAAAGGTACTTCAAAATAAAAGGCAACATAGTACTAACGTTTACTGGGGAAATATAATAGCAGGATTATGAGTATCGGTCTGACATTTCGGGTTTTTGGTCGAAAAATGAAAAAATATTATGAGCAAACTATATTTTTCGAGCTAAATTGGTTGGTAAAGCGGCGATTCCAATGTAGATTTAAATACCAATCTTTCTAAAATACGTTATTTGTGTCTGCGCAAGTAAATAGGCACTCGATACAATAAGCTGTTAACATAATTTAATTATTCATTATTTCATAATTTTTAACATAGGGTGCATACTCGGTAGGCTCATTATCCCTTCCATATCCCATATAAGGGCACGTCTTCCCTACCATTATCGCACCCTCCTGTCTACTCCTTGATATACTATGGTCTCTGTAGCACCATGTAACATGAGGCAACAGGGGCTAGTGTGAATCTTTGGATTCATTCGAGTGGATTATTCCGATCTGTCACCCTGCTTTGTCCCCTTAGTGGAACAGATCGGAAAAAGAATTGATCTGTCCCCCTGTTAGCAACGAGAGGACAGTCTGAACTTTATTCACTCCTATCTGGGACTGATAGGAGTGAATAAAGTTGGTAACAGTGGGACAGATCAGCCTTTTTTCCGATATGTTCCTCTAAGGGGACAAAGCAGGGTGACAGATCGGAATAATCCATTCGAGTAATCAAGTCTGGTCAAACCACACTGGGGTCGGTGCATTTCATTAATTCATTAATTAATTCATTATTTAATATTTTTTAACATCGTTGCATTTCAATGAGTCGATTTAAGTTCACAAAGGCAGCATTACGTTTCAATTAAGTTAACCCCTAGTGGCTTCTTGGTAGTACTTCGAAGTCTTAAAATCTGCCAAACATCTACTTCTTAATAAAAAATCTTAAATTCAGTCACTAACGACAACGCCTAAACGCTCTAGAACTAGAAACATGCAGGAGTTCCTTTTTTTGCAAAATTGAGGACTAAGGAAGGATTTTAGAAAATTCATCCCCTAAAGGGGTTAAATAGGGGGTGAAAGTTTGTATGGAAGTTCGTAATTTTTACCGATGGGAAATCCCATCTGGCGCACGTCTTGTAGTCTATAGAGCCCTTCAAGCCTCAAACACAACGCTTATTCCTAAACACACGATCTAAATCCAAATAAAACCTCTTTTTACGGACGAAATACCAACACATCCCCGTCACATGACCATCTCGCTAGTCGCCCAAAGCTCTCCAGAGGACCATTCAGCTCTACGGAATGGAAATTAAACGTACCCTTCGCGGAACACAGGACCAAAGGATCGCTCTCCGAAATAAGAAAATGAACGCACATAGGTACCAAGTAGATTTGCATAAAAAATTGACAACTGAGCCGATGTGTGGAGTGAAACGTACCTTTAAGTAAAATGAGGAAAAAGGAGCAAAAAGAGATACGTTTTGCTTTTTTATTTTGGTTGTAGGATTTGGAAATGATTTGGGACGTGGGGACGTGCCGCAAGATTAGTAGTTTAATTTTTGTAAAGGAGTGAAAGGAGCACGATGTTTTGTAGTGTGTGAAGTTTGGATCTGAGCCTTCTACGAGTATATGGTGAAAGCTAGGTGTCGGTAGGTGTTGTAGTATCTGTTTGAATAGTAAGGCTAGGTATTTCTGGGAGATATCATAATGTGTTTTACGTTACAAACGCAATTTTGATACTGGCGAAATGTCCACCTATCCCTTCTATCGATCTAAGTATTCGTTTTTAATTCAATTAATCTGAGATGAATTACAAGAAAGCGTACCAACGTGATAAATCACATTCAACTTGGTTTAACTACTAAGCTTTACAAAATCCATTTAAAATTAAATTTAAAAGGTATTTTTCATGTGTAAATCATGAACAGTTTGGCCATAATTGTACTCAATTCAGTTTTATTGAGCCCTTAACCAAAGAAAATTCATTTACAAAAGTTTAAATCTTTTAGCTCAATTTAAGGGTACTTGATAAAGTACCAAGTTAAATCTTATTGATACAGATACAATTTCAGAACTTAATCGCTGCACTTGGTTTATACAGTCAGCGTAGTAGATTTGTTCCAACAGTTGTACATTGATTTTATTTTGGATCTCTACAGAAAACATCTAAATCATATCTCTATCACTTACGACCGAAATGTCAATCCATAGACAGGTTCTCTAAACAAAATTAGCCTTATATCCACAGGAACATAAGCTCCATATTCTTACCTCCGTCAAGAGGATTTTCGGTGACAGACATACAAACATACAGGGCAGAATAATGTGAGAAATTTACATAATATAATGTAAAGAGCCGTTTGCAAAGGTACCTTCACTGTACCTGATTTATTGGCAATATGGAAAAGGTTTTTTGTATGAAATGAAAATAAAAACCTGAATTTCGTGAATTCTTAGCCGCTTTATGAGATAATTGAAAATTTGAGGGTGCTTGGGTACGGATGTGCTTCTGTTTTGGTCTGTATTCTTGTGTTTTAGTTGGCGTGGTGCCGAATGCCTGTTATTAGGGTTGGCCAGCAGTTTAGAAATACGGACTTTAATCGGGAAAATGGGCATTTTAACATATTTTATTAATTTTCTTTATAGTGTCAGGTTTTCACCTGTCAAAAACTAATTTCATCAAACAAGTATTTATCTAGCTTACCTATTTAGGTAAGAATTTTAATGTATAATACGCTCTATCTTTGCCCAAGAACGTGGACAAAACATCAAACCATCCAACTAAAATTTCCCCCAAATTAAGCAGATGTATCTCCATTGTATAAACGCACAAAAAAGACAAAAATCACCCGACATTCTCTCTTAGCCATAGATTATGCTTAAAAAGGTGACATTATCGCAAAATGAATAAACGCTGACATGCCACGATTCTTTGAGCAAACGATTTCTGCGTTGCCAGATAACATTCGCACTTAATCCGGTAGATTCCGGCATTCCGGCATTCGTGACCGATCAGCCGGGCCGGATGGCCGAATTTCAAATAAGCTCCGGTTTCAGAATATGGATATTTTAGGCGTTTCGGGACTATGAAATGGTGGGTTCTAACTGCGGGGTTAAAATTGCTTAATTCAACGGTCGTGAAAGCTTTGATATTATTTGAGGGATAAGGATTTAGACTGCTGAATCGGATGCATGGAATTGTTATAGGTGAAATTAATGGCGATGATCACCATCCAATCTGTTTTAAGGACCTAGGAAGGAACTAGGTAAAGGCAGGAAACGTTGGTGACTGTATTAACAAAGGTGTCCTATTAATCATTTACTTCCTGGGCTATAAATAATACAACTGGCAAAGCAAATGTTTCTCGAAATGTGCTGTTTAATAAAGCAAAAAATGTACTTATTAAAGAAACTTGAAAAATTGACGAATTATCGCGTGACACCTGCCGCCTGATGGTTTTAGTAAATAGTCCCCAGGTACCTAAACGAAAATATAATCAATTATCGTGTTTCAAAATGAATAAAGAATATGTTGTCCTAGGTCCAACACCGTTAAGTTCACACCCTTCTACCACATTGACATTAAACTTCAGTTCTTAACATAACATCATACATAATACAGGGTGTTTGGAAGCATGGTGCAAAGCCCTAAGTGTACGGCCTGAGTGCACGCAAACACTCTCGAGTGTCGCGAGTGACGGCCGAGCGGCGCTCGGTGAACGCTCGTCGCCGCTTGCACGCAACGCTGAACGCCCCGCCGGACGCTTTTTCACTCGGGCCGGGTTATCACCCCTTAGTAGTAGTTTAGTATAGTTGACAACAGCATTTTGAGCCATATATTTTCTTTTTACATTTTTTTTTCAATAACAAATGATTGGAATTTTGTTTATTACATTAGGTACACATTAGAAAAATCGCAAAAAAAAAAAAGATAAGTTTATGTTGGCAATTAACGCTTTCAAGCAATATAAGTATTTTTGTTACGAAGTCTATAGCCGTTTAGTTACCTTGAAAGCTTTAACTGTCAGAAATTGGGTTACTTAAAGAAAACTAAAAATATCAGTTAATAATAAACAACCCAACTTTGTCTAAGACATTTTTAGCTCAAAATGCTGTTAAGGTGTCAACTATCACACCTTTATGAGGATACATCGAAGCGTGGTTTAGCTCGGCATCTAAGTGAGATGGCGTTATGGCTGTGTAGTTTGACGCGCGAGATAGAAGTCTCACGCGCACCGGAAGTAAACGCGCTTCGTTTAAATGTAGATTTATGACAAAATACTATACTTAAATCAATTTTAGCTTAGTAAGTTCTTAACATATTTAAATACCTTGATTTGAAGCAAATTTTACAGCACAATAAGGAACTGTTTACGTATAATCGTATAAAACAGAAAATAGACGGTGCTACTTTGGATTTTTTTTCTATCGAAAAAATTTCAAGTAATCAAGTTTTGGAGTTAGTACAACACTAGACAATAGAGTCAAATAACACATATGCAAAATCCAAATAATTTAACCATATACATTTGGTTAAACACAAAATTTATCTATGTATCCCCTTAGGGCTTTGCACCCAGCTTCCAAACACCCTGTTAAACCATAGCAACCTATGTTGCCTGCAAGCTTGATATACGAATGATTGTTTCCCTCAGCCCCGAGCAACGCGATATTAATCATAATATACTAAGCCTAAACAAACGTTACTTCGTCCTACACAAACACATTTTCTAAGGAATCTAGCTCGAACGAAGAAGATTTATGTGAAGATAAATCTTACGATAGTAATTGTTGAATGGTAAGAAAATAGTAGGAAAATTCGACGTTTGCAAAAATAGCTTTACTAAAACCACGGTCAACATTAAGACACAATTATTGGTTTGCTTTTACTTTGTTTCCGTTTTTTTTTAAATTAATGAATGTGGTATCATCATCATAGTTCTCATGCCCTTCTCCCAATTTATTTGGGGTCGGCGCAACATGTCTGTTTCTTCCATACTTCTCTATTAGTCGTTATCTCGGTAGTCACTCCTTTTCTCGCCATATCATCTTTCACACAGTCCATTCACCGATTCTTTGGTCTTCCCCTACTCGTATAGCCATCCATAATCATAGTAGTGGTACAAGCATAGCATGAAAATGTCTTATAGAACTATGTTTTTTTTTTAAACTACTGTCTCACCACTGCAATTCTGCGCTTCCACGCTTAGATAGTTCCTTTACCCGTAGCAAAAACGAAAACACATCCATATATCTATTTACTTACTTTAGAAATCCAGAAGATTTATCATCTACAAGACTTTTATACTCTATTAATTTTATTATGATCGCGTTGTAGTGTTTGCTAACATTTAACGCTGATGGCTCACTACAAAATCAATAGCAATATGTTTTAAAATACACTGTAAAATGTAGAATGCAAAAAAAGGTAAATTGCAAGTCTATTTTAGTTTGAAAGAGCTTAGAGTGAAAGTTTTTGTATTTTCATTAGTGCAAGAGTATTATTAAGCTATGCTTAAAGTTTGGTCATAATCTGGACCATATAGATGGTTATTTTGTGGCCGACGGTCCATTAGTGTGTATCTACCCACACCGATTGTAGTTATGATGTACAGTCGCGACCAAAAGTCGATAAGCAAACTCACAAAACAATAGCTTGGCGTTTAGTTTGACTTAAGACCTTCTATTTCCAAGAACATAAACATGCATAATTATTGTCGTCAACAACTGATTGTAGTTCATAATTTCAAAGTTATAACATGTGTAAAGGTGACCTAGCGGTTAAGCGCGTGCACATAGATGCGTGAATCAGTGAGCCGTGAGTTCAAATCTCACGCAGTACTTGACTTTTTGTAAGTTTTTACTTGATTGGAAGTAATGGGACAGAAATATAATATTCTTTATCTTGTTCGCTTGGTCACTCATTTCGTAAAGTTAGAAATGTAGAGATCATAGAAAACTAAATAAATAATTTCGATTTCTGTGAGGTAGACAACAAAAAATCCTATGAACGGTTACAAAAAAACTTAGTAGGAATGTAACGTCACAATTCTCTTAAGTTTGTTAATTGTATAAATAACTTAATAAAACGAATAAACATTTTTGTTACCATTCAGCACGACTTTTCTATTTCAACCTTCCAACACCGAAAAGATAAATTAAAAATCACAAAAATAGTTAAATAATAATACAATAACTAATATTTAACTTCTTATAAAAATAAATAATAAATGAACATAAACATCTAACAAGTTTTTGCTTAAAATAGTACAAATATATTATTATGGTTCCAAAGAAACAAAAAACAGTCCCACATTGTAATTAAGATTCGAACTCAGACTTCATTGATCGTGAAACCATTGCTTAGCCCAAACAGCTACCAGCACATGTTATGTTTATGCGAATTTTAGCAATGCAATGGTAAGAACAGGTCGCCACTATGACGAGTATTCTAAATGCAACAGAAATATAGTGTTATTTCGCGTAGTACGACGACATGCGATAATTCATTAGTGTGTGTTATCTGCGGAATGTTGAGTGAGACATCGCTCATACACGCACACGTACTGGTTCGTGCTCGCACAGTTCATAGCAATGTAATCCTTAGCACGCTCATGGACTTTTGAGCGTTTACTGTACAAAGCTTCAATTATTGATTTTTCCCGATTTTCGACCTTAACGACGATCAAATTGTAAGTTTCATGGGCTCAAAACAATAGTTTCTTTAAACCGAAACACCAATGATTTGCTGGATTCTGAGTTTCTTTCTTTTTCGCTATTTCAGAGTAAGGTCTATAGTAAAAAGCTGTTCATAAATTCGCCCCCTGAAAGATCCAATGAATTCAAAGTCACCCTGTATAATTGAAACTCCCATACCATAAGCACTATTCTACACGTCTGTAGAGAATTCTCTGTGTTAATGGTTTCAATATATTTCATGTCTATTAAATTATTATGACCCATAAAATGGCCTCTTTGTATCCGTAAGTACCTCGTAGTAAACCGCAAAATGTATATAATTCAATACACCACTTAAAACAACTTCAATTGTTTCTCTTGAATATTCTCACTTTGTTCCACATCGTTTTAAACTTTACTAGCACTAAACATCATGACTACTGTTTCGAAGAACCTGTATCTACCTAACACAGCGCCATCTATTAAAATAAATAAGAACTACTTCTGAATTAGTTTTATTTACACGTTTTCGATTTTTAGTTTAGATTAGAAAAGTTTAACTAACTCTACGAAACAGACTCATCTGTCTAGCCTTTACCCATCTATATTGGGTTTGGCCATGGTTTGGCTTCAAGTTTAACTAGATGTAGCTAAATAGGTACCGTTTTTTACTTATGCCTGGCAACTAAACAAAACTATTGTTTACCAGTTTTGTTAAGTTTCAAAAATTATAAACAGACTATGGATTTCAACAAATATAAGAATCCTCATTTCTATCTTGAACCAATTTCTCAGTAGATATTTAACACCTGAAGCAAACCAATAAGTATTGTGTATTTTTTTTTAATTTCTTACTAGCTGGGCCCCGCGACTTCGTTCGCGTGGAAGTCGTAAGATACACGATATACTAAAATAACAGGTAAAATAACACATTTCAATAAAACTCTCTCGTCCCTATTGTTCACAAACGTCTATTTGTTCAGAATTGTTGGGTTTTATTTTTCTTGCGCGGAACTTTAATTCTTATTCTAAAATAAAAGTATCCTAAGTTACTCCTTATAACATCAGCTATTTGCCAGTGAAAGATCCGTCAAAATCGGTACATCCGTTTCGGAGATTAGCCGGAACAAACAGACAGACAAAAATTTAAAAAATAGTTTTTTTTTTGTTTTAAGTACCATATATATACGCATTTAGTAAAAAGCTGTTATTTTGACATTACAAAAAGACACTTCCATTTTATTTATTTGATAGATGATTTTTTTTTTAGGTTAAAAAACTTAAATTTATAGTGGGAGTATTGACTGTGACGTATATAAATTTATGGGAGAACATGTTTTTCAACTACAATGTTAAGTTTGTTTTTCGGATAAATTCTTTTCGACTACGGAACCCTCCATTGTACGTAGTCCGATACGCACTTGGTCGGTTTTTTTTTCTTTGCGTCATGTTTACCGTCAATAAACGTAATTTGTTTCCTTCTTTCCATTTTATTTTGATTATAAATTGGAACCATCATCTATGAAACTTCCTAATTTTAATTACGAAACACAACTAATCTCTTCCCGAGAAAAATAAATAAACAAAATACAAAAATTGTTCTTGTCTTACATCATAAACTGTCGAAACACCTACCCTGTCGTAAATTCAACATAAATATCGAAGGGAAAACAAGCCAAGTCTTCGTAAGCATTATAATGTATTGTTTCAACGTCAAGTGTGATAGATAGTCTCCTCTACTTGTCTATGCACACTCTATCAACCGAGCCATCAATCATGCTATCATAGTTAAGGGTAGGCGTAATGAAAATTGTTGATAGACCATTATTGGTTTATTTAAAGGGTAGTCTCGACTGTTTTATAGGTACGAAATAACGTAGGTACTTATTTATTTTCTTAAACTGTTTTTTATGACAAATATGTTACAATAATCAGAAATTCTTTGGCCGCATGTATCCGAATGCAACTCAGGGTCAGATAAGTGGTTGGAATATCTAATTAGTAATTTAGAGGTATCTAGGTATACTTTACCTGGGACACAGGAAAGCTGATAAGAAGCAGAAATAGTTTGATTGGTGGTACTACCTTTCTGGGTCATCCATTAAATCGTGAGTTACGTTGAAAAACATTCAACAGAATTTTTCTTTATGAGATCCAAGCGACAATTTTAATATCAATTAATCCTGTTTAAAAATGTAGAAACCAAGTTAATATATCGACAAAAACTTCGAATATAAACAATAAGAGTACTTACATTCGTCAAAAACGGCGCATTATCGTTGATATCAGTGAGCTCCAAGATAACTTCGGTCGTTGACCTCAAGCTGTCAGATCCCAGCCTTCCTCCATGATCAGCAGCCATGATCAGGATCTGCCATCTGGTGAACCCAAGAGGCTGGTCCCGGTCCAAGGGTTTAGTGAGTCGGAGACAGCCATCGTTGTCAATTTGTAGGTACTCTTTCTGTTCATGTTTGACTAAGGAGTAGACGATGTTTTGAGGAGCCTTCCTTTCTTTGATGTCAGGGTCGTAGGCCTCCACCTGTTGGAATAGAAAAGTATTAGCATGCTGGCTCCAGGACTAAGGGTCATTTTCATCACACATCACTTAACGCGTTTAACGCTAAACGAGTTTAAAACCTCTCTCCGTTTCTTTCAATCGTTTGAAGATGACAGAGACAGAATGATGTTTTAAACTCGTTTAGCATTAAACGCGTTTAGTGATGTGTGGTAAAAATGAGCCTAAAGGTCTGGGTTCAAAGTGCGGATTTCACCATGAAATTGAAGTTTCAAGAGTTGTCAGTATCATTATTCCAAAGAAAATAATGACGCTGACAGCTCTTAAACGTGGTTTATGCGCTCATCGCGTTCAGTTTCATTGGTGAAATCCGCACTGAAAAAGGTACTGCTAGTTAGGTTAACCCAGTTTAACGTAGGTTAAACGAACTATTTAATTAAACTACTTACTTCTACTGTTAAGCTAAGTTCTTTTTTTAAGTGAAGATAGAATTAGATTTATTCATCATCTGCCTAGCCTTTTCCCAACTATTCTCAGGGTCACCTTCCAGTCTAACCGGATGCAGCTGAATACCAGTATTTTATAGGGTGTCTCAATAAGAGTGCACTATTTAAATTTCGTGTATTTTTTTTTTCGTGCAAGTGGCAACTCTGGAATTTTACAGCTGTCACCTATGATAGTTCCGATTATTAAAAATGGAGCGATAAACAAAAGAAGAACGCATTATCATTGTGAAAACTCATTACAAAATTTTTACTATAAAAGTTCTGATTAAGTATGGGATAAAATATCCGGCAAATGGCCCAGTTTTCGATGAGTTTTTGACAAAGATGTGGCTTATGTCACCGATAACGCGTTGAATCTCGGCCTTGAGCTCAGGAATTGTTTCTGGTTTATTCGCATAAACCCGAGATTTCACAAGACCCCAAGAAAGAAATCGCACGGTGTTAAATCACATGATCTTGGTGGCCAGTTAACATCAGTATTTCGTGAGATGATTTGGTCTGAAATCGTTGCTGCAATAAATCGATGGTTTCTTTCGTCGTGTGGTAGGTGGCGCCATCCTGCTGATACCACATGTCGTCCAGATCCTAGCCGTCCAGTTGAGGCTACAAGAACTCCGTTATCATGTTCCTGTAACGAGTGCGAGCGGTCCCAGATGCCCCATTTTTGAAATGGGTTTGCACAATGTTTTAACGCGTTCTTCTTTTATGTAGCCTCCATTTATAATAATCGGAACAATCATAGGTGACAGCTGTAAAATTTCAGAGTTGCCACTTGCACGGAAAAAAAATTACACGAAATTTAAATAGTGCACACTTATTGAGACATCCTTTACATGGAGCGACTGCCTATCTGACCTCCACAACCCAGTTACTGGGTAACACGATACTCCTTGGTAAGACTGGTTGTCAGACTTTCGGGCTTCTGACAACCCGTAACGACTGTCAAAGAAAGCAGGGACTTGCGGCTTAACGTGCTTTTCGAGACACGGAGGGATCTCGGTATGTAAAGATAGTCACCTATCCGTGGACCTGAATGACATTTATTGATAGCTTAAAATAGCTATGTTCAATGCTTAAACTCAGTATTTGTATGCCTAAACGTCTTCAAGATGCGCACGTTCCAACTTACACATTAACCATAGCTTTCCTTTAGGCAAGATAGATGTAACAAGCGGTTCCATTTTGTTTATACAATATGTAACAAAAACCCTGTTGTTCCTTTTAACACGTGATTGTACTCATGATAACAAACTACTTTTAGTATGGAACCAAACCTGAAATCGCGAAAAAAAAACAGCTGTTCCTTACATTTTGACTAGTTATGTGAACATGAAATGTATGTGACAGCAGATTTTTTTTTTTCGCGAATATCGGTTTGGTCACATATTAAAAGTTGTTTGTTATCATGATTGCAATCATGTGTTAAAAGGAGCAACACATACATATACATATTGTATAAAAGACGAAGTATTTCAAAGTTTCCCAAAATACTATTTCGAAAATAGTGAATGTTAGTACATACCTTAACAATACACCCTTCGTACAGCTTCTCTTCCTCAATAGTCTTTGTATAATTAGCCAAAAACACAGGCGGATTATCGTTCAAATTCTCAATGTTAATGATGACTTTAGCATAATCCTCGTAGATGCCGTCAAAAGCTCTGACATCAAGGCTGTAACTGGTGATGTTCTCATAGTCCAGCTCACTGTTGACGCGGATCTCTCCAGTGAAGTTCCTGATGACGAAAGCATCGTATGTGTTGCCAGCGACTATGCTGTAGGTTACCACGGATGCTGTTGAAAAAAATAGGAGAAAATGAGCAATTTATTAGGACAGGAGCTGTTGCCCGCGACTAAGTTTGCATATTTTTTGTATTTCATAATTTTTTAATACACATATCCAGGAAAGAAAGAAAGAAATTTTGTTTGGGACACGCACAGAAAACACAAAAAGTAAAAAACGAGCTTATAAAACTAACAAAATTAACATAAAAAATAACTATAAAAAAAAACCGGTGCGAGGCCAAAAAAGCTCCTATCTAAGCATAAAGCTGCTATATTTAAAAAATAAATAATGCAGCGCTGGTATTCTGATTATTTATTCGCGTGTTGCCACGGACACACCTACGGACATCTATTAAATATATAATATAAATCCCTAGGAGAATAAAATAAAATATAAACAATAGAATACCAAAAATCTTAAAAAAATAAAAACAAAAACCGTAAATGTAGCATATTTCCTTCCGCAGGACCCCGGCAATATACAAGGTGTAACTTAAATAACGCACAACCTCTTAAGGAGTCATTGTACTCATCAGTATGAACAACTTTTACTATGCGACCAAACCTGAAATTGCGAAAAAAATCAGCTGTTCAGTACATTTTGACGAATTATGCGAAAATAATTTTCTTTTCGCGATTTCAGTTTTGGTCCCATAGTAAAAGTTGTCCATAATGATGAGTACAATGACCCCTTAAGAGGTTGTGCGTTATTTAATTTACACCTTGTATACAATACAAAGGGTATTCGTAAAATTTCATAAAGATCATTTGAAAAGGTAGGTACAAAGACAGCCTGACACCGAGTTACATTCGCATTTATAATATTAGTGTGGATTTTAATGTAATATTAAATATTACATTAAAATCCACACTAATATAAAAACCCAAACTTAACATTGTAGTTGAAAAACATAAGTATTATACGTCACGATCAATTCTCCAACTGCAAGAAAAACTCTGCTGCTTAAGTTTGTAGTCCCAAAAATGTTTTTTATGTGATAAAATCACAAATTGTCGATTTCCAGACCGTTTCCTTTACTTGTGCTGTGAGACCTTGCTCCTTGCCAAATTTCGTAAATTTTAGATTCTAGCACAACGTAACCTATGGGTTTTGATTTACTTGAGAGTATCAATACATGTCGCATTAATGGCCATATTTTTTTACTGCGCTGACTTAGAAGTTTCATTTATTTAGAGCTCCAAGGGACCATATACCTACGTTATCGATATTAATTTCAATATGATACCTCCACGCGTTTCTGAAAAAAAGGTTCTGACAGACTGTCAGACAGACAGATAGAGAGAGGGACAATGAAGTGATGTGAAGGGTTCCGTTTTTTCTCTTTTGAGAGACGGAACCCTAACAATCTGCTTTTTTAAGAAACAGCTGAGGTTTTTTGAATAACTGTCATGTCCGTTACACCGTGTATAGGTTAAGTTCTAAAGTTCCAAATAATATTTAAAAAGTATCCAAAATCTTACCTGTATCAATATCCACGGCATTGACAACAGTAACCAACTCATTGATATTAGCATTCTCAGCTATAGACTCAGCAACATACGTATCTTGAGTAAAATGAGGTGGATTATCATTCTTATCAGCTATCTCTATCAAAAAGACTTGCTGGCCAGCATTGTGTTTACCAGGAATCAAAGCGGACTCTGAATTGTCTGTGGCAATGATCTTAATGTTATAGAAACTCCTTTCTTCTCTGTCAAACATTTTTAAAGTAGTAATGTTGCCAGTTACACTGTCAATGGCAAATGGATCTGATGGGTCACCAAGTTCATAAGAAATCTGGTTGTTAGCTGATGTTCCATCGGCGTCGAATGCTCTGACCTGCATGACAGGAGTACCAGGGTTCTCGTTTTCAAGTACACTGCCTGAGCGGATTTCACTGAATATAGGTATATTATCGTTTACATCTTCTACTTCGATTTGTATTATCGTTTCTGCTGCAAGTTTGTAGTTGTTCTGTGGAAAGAGAATTTGGTTATCCGGTTGTTTTTGTTTATTTATACTCGTAGCTAAGTAATCTGAAGTTTTAGTTTGCTTTAGAATATGGCTGTTTTAGTTTCATAATAAAGGGATTTGATTTTACTTATCCGTATTAATTTTATAGTTTTGGTTGTAATACAAATAGGTACCTATCCGATATCAATAAGTTGTTTTAGTTCAAACAAAAATAGGTCTGAATCTGTTCATACTCCGTAGTTGTCCGTTTACACAGACCGCACTTTTATCGCGTTTAAAAAAGAGTTTTGGGGTCATTTAAATAAGGTTTAATTTAATTTCAATTCGTTTTTAAATGAAAATGCTTAAGAGCTGACCTAACGCGCTCAGTGTAAAACAATAATCAACCTTATTTCAATGACCCCAAAACTCTTTTTTATACGCGATAAAAATGTACTCTTTTCTATGTGTGAACGGACCGGACACCAAAACGGTAATTGTATTCCTAATTTCAAATAGTCCAAAAATATTTATATATCGGATACTTTTTACTTTTATTAAGTACTAGCTTCCGCCTGGGGCTTCGCCCGCGTGGTCATGTGGATAAAAACTAGCCTTTATCCTTTTCCAGGTCATGGTCTACCCGTGTGCCATATCCAAATCCGTTCAGCCGTTTTAGAGTGAAAGCGTAACAAACAAAAAGTTTAATTTCCAATTTATAATATTACTTAGGATTCTGGGAGAATGAAATATTTTATACAGGGCAATTTTTTTTCAGGTGTCAAATTTTCACAGGGTGTTCTACTCACGAATATGAACAACTTTGGCTATGGGACCCACTTTGAAATCATGAAAAAAAAATTTGCTGTTTCATACCTACTCGACCAAAATGTATGAAACAGCTGGATTTTTTCATGATTTCAAAGTTGGTCCCATAATGAAAGTTGTCCTTATTCATGGGTAGAAACACCGTGTGAAAATTTGACACTTGATAACAAAATTGCCCTGTATATGTATTATATCCTTACCTGTATCCTAACAGTGAGTGTATAATCTGTGATCTTCTCGAAATCCAGATGGTTTCCCAACTTGATGTACGCGGTATTAGCTTCTGGCTCCAACACGAACGTATGCCATTTGTTCGTCTGTTCAGTCTGCCCCTGGACCAGCTCGAACTGGAGTTTCATTTCCTCGGGGATGTTCGAACTGTGAAATAAAAAGACAATCAGAACCTTTGTTTATTTTTCTTGCACTTAATTTCGGGAAAACAAGCCAAAAATGGATGCACCCATTAATTTGGAAAAAGATCACGATGCGACAACAAAAATGATCTAAATCAGTAATATTGATCATCAAAGATGTTTTAGTTTTGATCAGAAAATCTCCGACTTTTATTTTGTGTAATCTTCCAGTACGTCTCTTATCCCATATCTTTATTTCGTTCTTACTTTCTTACTTGTCCCCGTTCTATTTTACAGAAACATAATAGAATAGAATAGAATAGATTTTATTTTCTTACCACAAATTACAGCTTAAAGTTAATATACCTATTAAATAATTATTTATAAGTATGTATTTACAAAAAAAAGTAGTGTATGTAGTATATCAGTTATTTGGTTTCCATAGTACAAGCTCTGCTTAGTTTGGAATCAGACGACCGTGTGTGAAATAATGTGCCAGGATATACCTATGCATAGCAAACAATCACACACACGATTACTGAATCGATAAGTCCTCCTAAGATCTTAAAACCAAGTGGTAAGGTATGTTCCTGGGCGCCGCGCGGGTCACTTTACATGTAAAAATGCTACGTGCGAGTGACCGGCGACGAACAGAGCTCAATCGAAAATCGGTCCATCTTGCCGGGCACCGGTGACCGTCGCGGCCCAAATGGAATAGAACAGTGCCGGTCACCGGTGACCCCCATGGCAGTTAATGTGTTAAACCAGGGAATGCAAGTGGTAAATAACTTTATCTTTCAACAATATTACTGTGAGATTAAAACCAAGGTATTACAACACCGGCCGTCACTCAAACGAGTTTCGAACTGCACCTTTGAAAACGAGAACATTAAAAACTTCACCAAAGTTTAAACAATAATCAAACTGACATTAGCAAAATTTATTTTACTAAGTAATAGTACTCGTAACATAGATTGCCTGAAGATTTGTTAGAGGCCAATCTTCAGGATGTTTTAGGAAATATCTTGCAAAATTGTCTTAGGTAAAAAAAACATACAGACAAAATGAGAACCTCCTCCTTTTTGAAGTCAGTTAAAAAGTAGGGCAAGGTAAGAAAGAGCCTCTGACTTCATATTATAATGAAAATTGAGATTAAATTCAATCTATTAGGTTGGGGAAAAAGTCTTTTCGCATTATAGTATGTATGAACTTGTAATAAAATCTCTTTGGCTATACTATTTGTATCTGGCTGGTTTTGGTATCATTGAAAGTTTAAATTTTAAAGAACATAATTCCAAATTCAAATTAGGAAAATGTGTGATTTTCATTTGTTTTTCGTACCGTCAAGATGAGTGAATCTAATGAAGAAATTCGATACATTTTAAAATTTTACTACAAAAAAGGTAAAAATGCAACGCAAGCCGCGAAAAAAATTTGCGATGTTTATGGACCTAGTGTAGTGTCTGTGAGAGTAGCACAAATTTGGTTTAAGCGTTTTCAATCCGGAAATTTTGATGTCAAAGATGCACGTCGCTCTGGTCGCCCTATTACGGATAAAATGGATGCCATTTTTGAAAAAGTGGAGCAAGATCGGCATATCAGTAGTTACGACGTAGCTGAAGAACTGGAAATTGACCACAAAACAGTTTTGGCGCATTTGAAAAAAACTGGGTACACAAAAAAGCTCGACATTTGGTTACCTCACGAGCCCACTGAAAGAAACCTAATGAACCGTGTACTCATTTGTGATTCTTTATTACGACGTAATGAAACCGAACCATTTTTGAAGAAGCTGATAACTGGTGATGAAAAGTGGATCACGTATGACACGAACGTGCGAAAAAGGTCGTGATCAAAGGCCGGTCAGGCTTCACAGACTGTGGCGAAACCCGGGTTAACTTGCAACAAGGTGATGCTGTGCGTGTGGTGGGATTGGAAGGGCATTATTCATTATGAGCTGTTACCACCAGGCAGGACCATCGATTCTGAACTCTACTGCGAACAACTGATGAGATTAAAGCAAGAAGTTGAGAGAAAGCGGCCGGAATTAATCAACAGAAGGGGTGTGGTTTTTCATCATGATAACGCTAGACCTCACACATCTTTAGCCACTCAGCAAAAATTAAGAGAGTTTGGCTGGGAGGTGTTAATGCATCCGCCGTATAGTCCTGACCTTGCACCTTCAGATTTCCACCTGTTTCGGTCTCTTCAGAATTCTTTAGGCAGTGTCAGGTTAACATCACGAGAGGACTGCCAAAACCACTTGTCGCGGTATTTTGACCAGAAGTCCCAAAATTTCTATAGCAATGGGATCATGTCCCTACCTACAAGATGGCAAAAAGTTATCGAACAAAATGGTACCTACATACTTTAGTTAAATGTAAATAAACTATATTAACAAAATGTTTTGAATTTTCTTAAAAAATGCGAAGAAACTTTTTCCCCAACCTACTATTATCTAATTAACCTGATGAATATACAAGGTGTAACTTAAATAACGCACAACCTCTTAAGGGGTCATTGTACTCATCATTATGAACAACTTTTACTATGGGATCAAACCTGAAATCGCGAAAAAAATCAGCTGTTTAGTACATTTTGACGTATTATGCGAACATAAATGTATTGAACAGCTGATTTTTTTTCTCGCGATTTCAGGTTTGGACCCATAATTAAAGTTGTCCATAATAATCAGTACAATGACCCCTTAAGAGGTTGTGCGTTTTTTAAGTTACACCTTGTATATCATCATGCTATCTTTCTATTGCCTAAATCGTGTTTTTTTTACGATACCCACAAGATAAGCTGATCAACATTTAATTCAGAACCAACACTACGACTTCATCTGGATATGGGCCTATATACAATATACCACACCTAAAGCTCCATTTACACGTTGCAAGTTTCTGGAACGTTCAAAAGCAATAATTGAATGCCACAAAGCACGTTCAATTTTATTGCCATTCAAGAATTTCATGCAAGTGTTTATACGCGTGCGATTTCCATAAAATGGCATACGTTAATGGAATGCAAGTTTTACACCAAGGCAATAAAATTGCAAGGCGATTATTGCACGCAAGTTGTGCCTCGTCTAAACACAGATTTGCATGTCCTTGTACTTACAATTGATTCAAGTATTGCCCGTATTTGCGCTACCAAATATTTCATTAAATTTTTATTAAACGTCTTCTCAAGATTTTTAACCTTTTTCATTCGTTCGTGCAATTTTATTATACTTGCTGTTTACACCTTACCAGTTTTGAACGGCAACTAACTTGCCCGTATTATGCAGCACTATGGTACGGGTTGTTTAGACGGTACCAGTTAATTGCCCTTCAATTTTATGGTACGCCACAGGCAATAAACTTGCCCCGTGTAAATGAAGCTTAAATAATACAAAACAAAAATAAACGATACTTACATAGCCCTCACAGTAGCAATAGGCGTATTGAAATCCGAGTAATTTTCTTTTAATCTAATCGGCTCATCTGGTACTTCTATAAACGATGGACTCTTCTTGTTGGACTCCACAACTTGGATGTCTAAAGTTATAGAACTTTGCTGGGGCTGGCTGCCCATATCTTTCACTATCGCACTCAGCTTAAACTTATATCCTGGCGCTTTCTGTCTCAAAGAAAACAAATTAATTAGTGCCACGTGTCGCAGAAGTTTATAAAAGGAAAAGTAAACGTATTTATGTAATGGCTTATGTTGGCGATAAGAGTTATGTTTTAAAGTTGCTTAATAAACATTATAGAGTTTGCGATAAAGGACTTTAACACGAAAGACTTTTTTAGAGATTCCTTTCTTAGAAATTATATAGGTACTATAATCTAAAAGAAATTTTCTCGTCCCTATGCTTCTTAGTTTTATTCTAGTCACTTTGTAATAAAATGTCAATGAAATTAACTATAGTTCAAGAACGTAACTCAAGGTAAAATAACACAAAAGGAATACTTACATCAATAGTCTTGTTCAAAAATATGACTCCGTTGTCTGGGTCTATATAAAAATAAGCTTGGTCCGGCGAATTGGAATCCAGACTGTAATGGACAATGGAATTGTTGCCATCGTCTATGTCCGTCGCAGATATCCTCATCACTTCCCTCCCGCTCGCCAAGTCTTGAGGGACCGACTCCGAATACGACTGTATACATAAAATCAAGTTAATTTGGTGACATTTTTACAAGAAAAATCTTGGGACTTAGCGAGAACTTCATGTCTAGTACAATAGAAATTGTTGCTGTATTAACTTGGGATAACACTCGCATTCCGTCCTTTAAGGAAACCTTAACAGATTATGAAGATATGTAATATTTCACACAGAGTATAGATAGCATCGACATAGACACCTACGAGTATTTAGACATGTTCTACGCGAAGCATGCCAAAAGCATAGAGAAAGTTTTTCCAAAATAATTATAATCGTGCAGTGTGATAAAATGCGCCTAGGGGGAAAGAGCAGCCTAGCTAAAGAAAACACACCAACTACAAATGTGCAAAGAAAGTGTATTGAAACACACGAAACACAAAAAATATTATTACCAATAACGCCTTGAGCGGCGGCTTATGGTCCTAAATCACACATGCAGCAACATGCAAGTAGAGAAATAGAATATCTTTCAAAAAAAGTTCTTGATTTCGATTGGTACCATGGCTCGAAAAACCACAAAATTAATTAACTTTAATATCAACAGCAATGGTAACAATCGAACAAATATACATTTTATACAAGTTATAATTGCAATTTTAGTTTATTTTTGTGCGGTAACTCTCTCTGTTTTGTGAAATTCTCTCATTAGGACAAACCTTCCAAACATCTCCACGGAAGACCTTGGAAAAACAGGCAAGCGTTAATATAGTCTGCGCCACGTTTTGAGGCTAATGAACGAACACTTAATTAGTCACAATTAGGAGAAAATTATCAGCTGCAAGTTGAAGCTAACGGTACACGCCAAAGTATCGGAGAAGACTTAATTAGGAATCCAATAAGAAAGCTTGGAGAATTGTAATAAATATAAGTCACAATAGATAACACAGTAAATAAATATAAATACAGAACATTTAAGAACAAGTAATGTTTTAGAAGTTTGGAACACACTGCGATCATTTCTCAAACTTACAATCCATAAGATCTCAATTTACTTCAAGCAAGTTTTGCTGTCTAAGCTCAAAATCTTTGGAGTTTATACATTTGATTATCGACAAATAAATTAACTGCTTCATCTATACTCACAACTTTGTCGAACACAGGTTGGTTGTCATTGATGTCTTCTATAATAATTTTTATGGTACATGCATCGTCGAGCTGTGGTTGACCATTGTCACTGGCTCGGACTGTTATGTAAGCTTCTTTTTCTCTGGACGGTTCATCGTGGTCGAAAATCTGTGTTATTTCATCGTTATTAATATAAGATATAATTTTCAGTTCATCGGTTGTTTGTGCACCTACCTCTTCTCCAATAAGATTGGCTTTCAAAATATGACTATTCATAAAACAATATTCATTACAAGGGAAGAAAATTATTGATTAGAAATTAAATTATGCACCAGTTGCCGCATTTTATTTTCTTCCTTCAAAAGTAAATTAAAAATTCTCTAAAAAGCCTCAATGCTGACATTTTTAATCAAGAGTATCAACATCGTTTTGATCCTAATCCATATCAGAGTAAGGGCACACCATTACCATTTGGTTCACAACCCTCCACATTCATTTCACGCCAGCTGAATAGTTCCAGTGCTTTATTAACATAAGGTGTATTTTGTAAGAATGTTTGTGTACTCACATCAGCTGTAGTGATTTTTCCTGACTCAGGGTCCACATGGAACCTCTCCTTCTCCCCAGGAGTGGAGACGAACTTATATGTTACCGTGCCACCCATTTCGGGAGGATCCCGGTCTTCTGCATGCACCTAGAATTGTGGATAATGTTAATATTGTATCTTTACTGATAAATAAGTCTTCAAAGAGTTTGCTATAAGTATTTCAGAGTTCCCCAAGGGACCATATTTGGTCAAATCAGCTGGTTTATCGCAATTATAATAAGATCGAGGAAAATAATGGGCCGTTTCTTATTTGCCCAAACCGGGATTGGAACCCAGACATTTGCAAGAGGATAATAATATGATGGAAATCGCTGTTTATCTTTGGTCATAAAATAAAATAAAAACACTTCACACTTTCCGAAACCCACAAAGAGTAGGCATGATAAAGTCTTAAATAAAATATATTCACAAAGAAATATAAGAAGCCAATATTTTCGAACGAGAAGCTACACGTTTGACGCATAAAATATTAAGTGATTGATCAAACGAAATCGGAAGGCGTTTTCACAAACGGATAAACAGTATTTTTTCCTCAATCCTTAGAATGATAAGTCACTATGAGGAATCTTGTATTTTTGGATATTCTCAATATACTCCCATATACGTTCCCTCGTCATTTATCGTTTCAATCATCCTTCATTTTGGTATAAGCCTGTTTTCATTTACCGGTTAATATAGACCTCTGTTATTTACTCTCAACTGCTATTTTCAACCATTTTTGGGATGACGATATTGCCTTTTATAAAAAACTAGAAAATTCTTGTAAAGCTTTACCGCATATTTCACGGTAAAAATTGATAGACATTTTGATTGATATCTATGAGCGCCGCACTCCACCAGGCCACTGATCGTAACAGATGAAGAAAAACCGTTGACACACGATGCTCAGCAGAGAGAGAGCGATTAAGAAAAGATAGAACAGTTCAGATTGTCGGTTTGGCCAGAGTGTAAAACAGTGTTAAATAAAACATCCATTATGCTATTTACCAACCAAATAAAATGTTACAAAAAATAATATCTGGCTGTTAAGTCTCTCACTGCAGGGCACAAGTCACTGTTACAGAGAAGGCATGAACGTTGATCACAACGCTTGCTCAAGGCGGATTTATACCTCTCAACTGTCGATCGACCTACGGTCGGTAACCATAGAAATTTAATTGTGTCTCTTAACATGACAGTTAAGGTATGAGAGTCCAGGTTTCCTCACGATGTTTTCCTTTACCGACGTCAGTGATGTCCAAGATGAACTTAGAAAGCCAAGTGTGTCTACCAAAGATATAAATATGTCTAGATAGACAGTCAAAGCTGTGAACTCGTCGAACAAATAGCGTCTAATTGTTGGCCGCAATTTGCAAGCAGACTATAAAAGCACAATGTCAGGGCCTGTAGTCTCGACATAGATAGCGTTCGCTATACGACCGAATTCGATCGCAAAGTCCTAGTGCCCCTAGACTAGCCCTAGACGGTCAAACTTGCATGACAAACACGAAAAAATCACATGCTTGTCAAGCAATTTTGACTGTCTAGGTACCCCACTAGGACTTTGCGACCGAATTCGGTCGTATGGCGATCGCTATCTATGTCGAGACTGCAGGCTCTGGTGCGAGTGTAAGACGTCAGCTGTCACGCAGACCAGCATAACAAAGTTGGCCTGTTTTTTTTTATTTTTTTGCAGGGCGACACTCTATCTATATACAGGATTACTGGTAATTCGACTTATTCCTTGCAGGGCGTCATAGTAAGGTTAAAAAATGCAACTAAGCTGCCAAATGTTCTACCGAAATTCAGTAGCTCTTGAGTTTTTTTTTATAATAATAATAATAATTGACAGTCCAGATGGCGTGGTTGGTTAAGATACCACCTGCCATGCCGCTGGTCGTGGGTTCGATTCCCATCCAGGACAAACATTTGCATGCATGAACATGTCTGTTTGTCCTGAGTCTGGATGTAATTATCTATATAAGTATGTATTTACAAAAAAAAAGTAGTGTATGTAGTTTATCAGTCATCTGGTTTCCATAGTACAAGCTCTGCTTAGTTTGGGATCAGATGGCCGTGTGTGAACAATGTCCTAGGATATTATTATTATTAGGATATTTATAATGTATTTATTTCAGACATAATTCTAGTCCATAGTTATACACTCATACGATATGACTATTATGACGTATGACAGAAATTACGAAAAATAAAGTATTTTTTGCCGAAGTGTTAGACATTTTGAAACTTTTAATTATTAAAAAAGATCTACTACGGCATCAGCTATGATAATAACTTAATTTCCTGTATAGTAGCGCCGTAAATCATTTTTAAATTGAATTATTCATTAAAAAAAAAAAACAAAAATCGAAGTAACTCAAAAACTACTGAATTTCGGTAGAACATTTGGTGGCTAATTATTGCATTTTAACCCTACTATGACTTCCTGCAAGGAAGTACGAATAATACGTCGAATTACCAGTAATCCTGTATATAGGTGTCTAAATTACTCTGAGAGGAACATCTAAAAAGGATTCTCTCCACGGTTTAAGTTCTTAAATGTTCAAAAACATAGAAATAAAAGAGATACTTACAGTGAACACATAGGTCCCAACTGGCTGCTCCTCCTTCACGGTCGGCCTGTAGTTCAGACACTCGGTGAACAGCGGCTTGTGGTTGTCTTTTACAGCGAATTTCGGCATCGTCGCTGGTACAAACTGAAACCGTGTTAGGCCATGCCTCTACGTCAATTAAGAGCTACATACACATCTACGAAATAATGGACTCGCCCAGTCCTTACAGAAGGGAACAGTTAATTTAAATAACCTGTTTATCATAGCCAGAAATTATTCTATCGATCAAAACAAAAGGGACGGTTACAGTCCGTTCAGAGTTATTTTCCCTCGGACAGCAGCAATCCAACATCATCCTTATTGTAACGAAGCTAAATATCACTTTGATTTTGACAGACTTGTCAGTGGCAGCAATCCAACAGCAACCTTATCGTAAAGAAACTAAAGATCACTTTGATTTTGACAGACGTCTTGTCAGAGGCAGCATTCCAACCTTATTGTAATGAGAATAAAGATCACTCTAATTTTGGTAGTGATGCAAGATCAGAGGTAAAACGTGTATTATTTAAAAACTTGTTTTTAAATACAAGCTTTTATTAGTCAGGATATCATCTAGGACCAGTCTTTGTTAACAGAAATCAAACGAGCCCAAACTCGATAGGGTTGCATCGTTTTATTACTGGGTTCCCATGGCCGCCTTCCGGCTCCATCATCAGACCAGCTCCATGTCATAATAATATTGCATTGTCATCTGATTTATATATGCATGTAAAATTTCAGCTCAATCAAATACTGGGAAGTGGGTCAAATTTAACTTGCAAGATTCGGTTACAAACAAACATCGGGACACGTGAAACTAAAAATTACAAGCTTTTATTTAATAAAAGCTTGTAATAACTGTAAACGGACGCAATCTGCCAAATATTTGCGAATGACGTCACACACGACTGACATTTGTCTATTTGACTTTGTCAGCTAGTGATGTGACAGTATCTTCATCAAACTTCGAACTAGTACGTTAATTGTTGATCGATGTCATCAAATATTTATTTCCTTTCCTTTTCTCTAGTCTAGTTGCTGATTAATTGTAACTTGTGCAATTACTTTGTGTAACTTCGTTAGTAAGTTTGAATAAGTGGAACATAAACTTGAGTGATCAGCTTACGAAGTTGTTATAAAAAAAAAAAAAAACAAATACTTTGACAAATTTTAGGAAATATGATACATCGTTCAGTAAGAAATGGGCGAGGATAACACAAAAAAAAAAGTTATGGACATTAATTATCTTGCATTGCATGCTGTCCACTTAAAAAAATGACTAATCACGCAAACATACAATTAAGTTTAAAAAAAAACTCATTTATCAACGCTTTCTCAAAATCTAATTACATACAAATTAAATTAACAACTTTGTAAGTCAACATGCAATGACATAAAACATTATTTTAATCACCATTCTATTATATTAATTAATCTACAAAGAAAAATCTAAAATAAAATAATAAACAGTGCAAGACCAATTATAAATTATTTTAGTAATTTGTCCCGCATTGTAAATCAAAATGAAAAGTACAGTCACCGATAAAATACATTAAGTAAATACTACAAATATTTAAAATATATACACATAATAGAATATCATAATTAAATACCTGTACATTTTCCGGGAAACGCTTATTTTGGATAAAAATATTGTGAAAATTATTATGAGAAGTGGTTTTAATGTGAAATTCACTTACGTTATTCCATGAGTGCTAAAGGCATGTAGTATCATTCGTACATAATAATAATATTTATTTACATTAACGTATTAACTTTATTAGTCATGCAAAACATCTAGGATTATCATAATAATCAATATTTAAATAAAGAAGCGTAAAAATAACACGAAAATCTATGGGGATTAAGCTTTTGGGGGCAGGGTTGTGATGGTGACAAATGAGTCCTTATAATTATGATGGTTTTTTATAAAGCTGTATACTCACGGAAGAGGTGTGTATTGGCAGGTACCCGTCTAGATGTCTCGAGTGCCTTAATCTTGTTACATGGTGTGATGTGTGTTCCCGGGCTGTGGAATAAAAATGAGAATTAGATTTTGTTTATTTTTAGGAAGAATTTTCGAGCTTTTTTTCTATTTGACTGTACAAACATATTCGCAGGGAGTGTCAACACTAAGGCTTGTTTTTAAGAAATTGTGATTTTGTGTAATACTTTTCTTCCATTAGATATATCGAAAGCAAACCGTAGCTTAATATAATAACAATAGTCATATAAACATGAGAAATTACGGATTACAAACATAAATGTACCAAAGTAATAAATGATCCATTCCGCACCTTAATTTCTCAGACGACATCAAATATCTTATATCAAAATATTATATTATATTCCTAAATTCTATATCCTCCTAATTCAAAGCTCGAATCGTACCGAGAATTATCATCCGTGTTCGCACACGAAATTTAAGACGAATCCGTACCAGACCAGGTGCACTACATACTCTAATCTTATTCGGACCAATGATTCCATATGTATGGTCTGTACGTCTGGTTCTGAATTAGACGTGGTCTACCAAACCACTATGTGGCCGTCAATATAATTGTTCATCCGAGAACGAAGCCCTTTCGTGTGCAGAACTATGATCAGATGCATAAAGACGTATGTAGATTTGGTTAAAGGACGCTTTTGGCGAGAAAGTTCGTTTTCGTGATTACCTTGTGTTTGCCAAATAATTATGCACTTACGTGTCGTCCTGATCTAGACACAAACTTTTAACGTTCGTGAAGGTTTCTTCGAGAAATAAATTAAGTGACCATCTGATTTTGTAGCTTTAATATTTCGCAATATTTTTTTTATTTTTTATTTTATGCAGGACACCAAAATACAAACGACTGTCGTTTTGCGACTATTTTCTTCACAAGCATTTTTTTATAAATCCATAATATATACTAGAAAAGCAGACGACTAGCTCCAAGATGAAGTCGCAAGCAGCCAAGCACGTAAATAATGCAACCAATTATTATGTTAAAATCTAAGAGAGATGCTTCCCACATTCGAATATACACACATTAAGTTATCAAGCTAATCTCAGGTACAATATCACTTAGATACGCAGTCGTGTTCACATAACGTTTACACATATACTGTAAATGTAACCTTAGATTAACAAGTAAACGAGAATGTTATACTGACTGAATGTAAGTATTTTGTTTCTGTACAAAATGTTGAGCTTCTCTGCTTTAAAGGTTAAAATTACGTATCAAATAAAATATACAACGAGGGGAATACATATAATTTCTTTTTATTATACATATTCAGAAAGATTATACATATGTATTTTATAATAAATATATTATATTATGATTACGTAGTCAAAGGTTACGTTGACTAACCTACAGTTGTCAAAACAACTATTAGGTAGGGTTCGATTTAATTTTACTGCGGCCAATTAAAAAAATACAAAGACCATGAAAGCCAGTTTATTAATCCACCAATATAGTTAATTTAAGCGCCAAAAGTATTTACTTAAACGGAAAAGCGTATAATTAGCGCTGGCGTGTCTAGCATAAATAAAAACCATCATGGCGGACAATTGGCGGCCGTTTTCGGCTATTTATTGTTAAACCGATCGGATCCGAACCAAAGTGTCAGTTTGACGACCAAAAATAAATGCCCGGGCATGTAAAATGTGATTAAATTAAAAAACATTACAGTAAAAATTTATTGCCGGGAATAGACTGCAGAATTATTCTTTTTATCCGACTGCGCGAGGCAAAGGAGGGTACCCAATGTTTTTATCAGCCTATGTACTTATGTATACGAGATATGTGTGTATGTTCGTATGTTTGTTCCTTTGTGGTGCTCTAGATAACAAACGCGTGGGCCGATTTTGATGATTCTTACGTCAATCAATTTGTCTTAATCTTGTTAGTGTTACTAAAGACATGACAGGAACCAAAATTCAATATGGCGACAAGCAGACACAGCCAACCAATCAATCTGCCTAGCCTTTTCCCAACTATGCTGGGGTCGGCTTCCAGTCTAACCGGATGCAGCTGAATACCAGTATTTTACATAGAACGACTGCCTATCTGACATCCACAATCCAGTAACTGGGTAATACGATACCCCTTGGAAAGACTGGTTGTCAGACTTCCGGGCTTCTGACGACCCGTAACGACTGTCAAGTTTGTGAAAAATAAAAAAAGTGAAGTTGACGAACTATGTCAAGTAGGATAGGATAGGATATCATTGGATAGGTCTTTGAAAATCATCCTTAGGTTTTTCTAATCATGTTTCATTTGAATGACCATTAATTTAGGATCTATAACGATTTAAAGTTGGTTAGTAACAATTCTGACTTAAATTTTCAAAACTTGAAATATAGCTGTTATATATATTTTTTTTTTTTTATAAAATCTATACTAGAATATAAATCATTCTTAAAATCAAGTGACAATCCCAGAATGTTACTGTTAGGTTACCTAAGACCGTTACCTAAAACGTTACTTAATACAGTGAGAGAAAAATAATCCTAACTATAAAGTGTAAAATAAAAAAAGTATAACTAAAAAATTAAAAACCCGACTGCGTAAAAAAAACACTTTTTACGCAGTCGGGTTTTTTGATTTATTAAATTTACTTTTTATTATTTGCGGTTTTAATTAACTTTTAATGTTATTAATAGATTCATGTCAAGCTTTACAAATGGTTAGATTATTTTGTTGGACTAAGGTTGTCTGATAGTTAATTAATTGAATAGTATTCCACCTCTTCGCGTTTCTTAAATTTTATGTAACCGTGTTCTTTTGTGTCCCGAATAAAAATATAAAAAAATATCTTTATTTCCCAAAAATACAGAATATTTTGCTCTAAGTTTACAATTTTTGAATTTTCGGTAGAGAACATTTACAGTAAACATTTGGATGCTGCAGAAATCTGTACACAATAGATTAAACTCTATCTCTTAAACTAGGGTATCCTGTATCTTAAGAGACAGTGTTTCGCAGTAAAGGTCTAACTGTTATATTTAGGACTGGACTGTGTCGATTTACCTTCACAAGGGAAAAAAGTTACAAGTTTTATTTATTTATTTATTTTTTGTATTATGTATGAGTATGTGAGAGTGCGAGGACGAGAGAGAATTAATATGATTGTAGGTGTGTAAAAAAAATCTGTCTTAAATCTACATTATTAAAACATAATTGAAGCAAAGCGATAAAACAAAACTCGCGATTAAGAATATTCAAAAATAAAACCAAAAAAGTTAACCCTTCAAACGCGACCGTACAAAACATAAGCATCTAAAAAGTAATTACCGCAACGGGTTATGTCTTAAAAAAAAGTCTACTCCACATACCAGCCATTGACATCGTTTACTAAGCGTGTTCTATACTTGAATATTCAAATTGACCTCGTACAATAGACCTCACCTCCCCCTTAGATGACCTCCCTCTTGCCAAAGGAAGTCCAACAAAGGATCTCCGAGAAAAAAGGCTAGGTTCCGGTGTCAGGCGCACGCGATACACGTTCCCTTTGAATGCGCACAACTACTGTCTTCTACGGTTTTACCTACATTTATTTTTCCGTAAAGTATAATAAAGTTTATTGTATTCTTTATCCGTTTTATGTTTAAGTGCGAAAGTATATTGTGCTGTAAAATATAGAAGCGGAAGCTTTCTATCGTTTTCTGTTGTTGTACGATTCAGATTAATTGTTGAGAGTACGTTTGAGTTGTTATGTTGGCTATATCGGTTTGAGTTCGAAGATAAACTTGATTAACTAGAAAATAAAACGAAACATTTCTCCGTCGTAATCACAGACGGTTTTCTTATTTTTCCTGCGATCTTTCATTAGCACACAGCAAAACAACTCCCACAAAGTTATTAATCATAGCCATTAAAACCCAAAACACATCACTCACATACCGAAAATGCCACACTTAACTATCCCGGGAGCCAACCTAATAAGGTTCGTGTTACAAATACATTAATTATCGCCGCCTGTTGTACAATGGCCTTACGAATTGTTCCTGTGGGAGGTCGCTTGTCCTATACGGTACTATATGACCCTATATGATCGCTATGGACCCACGTCGCATTTTCACGGTTAACTGTTTACAACCCCGAGTTCCGGGATGAATATTTAATGTTGTAAGCAAGTGATTGTGTATCACCTACATATCCTCCATATATTTAGGTGATAATGTTGCAGTATATACGGTTTTTGGTATAGATATGAGGGATGCTGTATATTCCCTGAAGAGATACCGGATTGCTGATTACAGAATTAAGCCGCCTTTCCACTATGGGTTTGATGATTTACATTACATCTCGAAATTAAAAAAAAAATTAAAAAGTGTTTATTCCTTGCAGGATGTCATAGTAGGGTTAAACTGCAATAAATTAAGCCGCCAAATGTTCTACCGAAATTCAGTAACTTTGAGTTACTTAGTTTTTTTGTTATTTTTTTTTTTTTGTTATGAAAAACCCAATTTAAAAATGGTTTACGGCGCGACTATATTTACTGGAAATTAAGTTTAGATAGCTGATGACGTAGCAGATCTTTGTTAATAATTAAAAGTTCCAAAATGCCTAAAGCTTTGGCAAAATTGAGTAACTAAATATTTTGTTTTTCGTAATTTCTATCATACTTCATAAAAAAAATGAAAATCTCAAAACTACTGAATTTCGGTAGATGATTTGGCCGCTTAATTTGTTGCATTTTAACCCTACTATGACGTCCTGCAAGGAATACATTACATCTCAAAACTATTACTTAGGTATTATACACGCTGCTTTTTTATTGGCTAGGGCGTTGTCAGGATGGTGTTGTACTCATCATGAGAACCAACCTTAAACCGCAAAAAAAATAATCAGGTGTTCCCTACATTTTGTCGAGTTTTGCGAACATACTCGTAAATGTAGGGAACAGCAGATTTTTTTTTTCAGAGCCTGTTATGTCCCACTGTGCAAAGGCCTGTCTTTCCATTTTTTCCTGTCTCTTGCTGTATCTGGCCAATCCTTCAGATAGGCGTCCAATTCGTCACGCCATCTCTTTCTGGTCCTACCGCGTCGCCGATTCCTGTTATTCGGAATTATTAGGAGCGTAGTATTCATGATGAGTAACAGTATTATTAACCACGCATCTGTCGATATTTTGCCATCTTTATAGCCGTAATGCGTAAGTATATTTTTAAATTTCCATATTTCAAACAAAACAGTATCCACCACCACACATAATATCAATAATTCCCAATTATTCGGCGTACAATCTAATGATATCAAAGATACGTACCACCAACACATCAAAACCATTATCCTTTGAGTCAGTCCTCGCGTGTTCACTCCCATTTATACGATAATACCTCCCCGGCTTATCTCAAGGTACCGTATAGATCCCATTTAAGTAGAAACTGGTTTACCCGTGAAATGTTAACAAAATAAAAGTTGTTTATTTCCGTTTTCTACTTTATATATGTCGGTTTTGTTGATATCTTTGTCTGGCTTGGTCGTTTGATATGGTCGGATAGTGTGAATATTTTAAGGGAAATACCTAGTGTTTCGGTGGGTAGCGGATTAAATGGGAGTAGGTTCGCGAATATTTATTATAAACTAGCTGACAAGACAAACGTTGTTCTATCAAAATTTCAATAATTCATACAAAATTCCCATAGAAAATGCACTTCCAGTTTTCCCGAATTTTCCAATTTTCCCGGTAATTTTTAAAACATTTTCTCTCATACAAACCTAGTCCTGACAATTACAATCACAGCAAAAAAAGATTCAGCCAAATAATTCTGAAGTGATGGGCGTACATACATGCAGCAATTGATTTTTATTTATATAGAAGATACTTATGTGTATATACTCGTATATAATCTTCTCGCACACAATAAGGTACAAAGGCGGACTTAATGCCTTAGGCATTCTCTATCAGTCAACCAAGGGTAGTGAGGAGATAAGATAGCAGGTGCTCTGTTTGAGAGAAGATAATAATAATAATAAAAGCTTTGGCTTAACGTGCTTTCCCTGCCTCGGAAAGCACTCCCGGCTGCCATTCGTGGATCTTTGACAGTCGTTACGGGTCGTCAGAAGCCCGAAAGTCTTACCGAGGGATATTGTATTACCCAGTTACTGGGTTGTGGAGGTCAGATAGGCAGTCGCTCCATGTAAAATACTGGTATTCAGATGCATCCGGTTATATAAGCCGACCCCAACATAGTTGGGGAAAATATTAAAAAGATAATGTAATGAATTGTAAATAAAATAGGTACACAACAGGTTATTATTAAATTTCTTTTTTCTAAAAAAAAATAACGTTAATTCGCTTTAGGTTTTCTCTGAATATTCGGGCAACCAGGGATACAAATCACACAATAATTATGCACGAATAGACCCAGGACTTTTTTGTAAGCCATGTAAAATATGTTCTTATGTTATGTTTTTCCATGCGGGAATCGAAACCGCAATTGAACCGCAAACGAAATCCTGAATACACTGCTCTCTTTTCGTTTCAGCATTTAAAACTACAATGAAATCTTCCGTAGAGTTCCTTATTGAAGAAAAAACCCCTTTTAAATACCCTTTTATCTTTCCGTGTAGAAATAAATTAGCGTTCTCAAACGGCAGTCTACGGCTTCCTTAAATAAATCTAGGTGGTGCCTAATTTACGCCCTACGTCCCGTTTTAAAAAGAAAAAGTTGTAAAGTCTCTTAATTTACTTCGTCAAAGCCTTCATCAATCAAGCTTCCGGCCGGATTTAAATTGATCCGACGTTTCCATCACTACTTTTTGTACTGAATGAAACACTAGTGATGGGAAATTAGTATGCAAGACTAATTATTTAGTCGAGTTTCCGACTAATTTTGTTGTAGGTAAAAACTAAATAAGCATGATTAAACTATTTCTTTTTAATAAATAAAGTAATCCTACTATTCTACTAATATTATATAATTATTATTATTTATTATAAATGTAAAAGTTTGTGCAGATGTTTGGATGTTTGTTACTCAATCACGCCAGAACGGGTGAACGGATCTGGATGAAATTTAGCACAGAGATAGATTGTAGTCTGGAATAGCACATAGGGTACATTTTATCCCAGAAAAAAGCACGGTTCCCGTGTGGGATAATTTCCAACATCCACGCGGGCGAATCCGCTAGCAAAAGCTAGTCACAAATATGTCTTTATGTTACCCAAAGCACAAACACACATACGCATAACCAGACACGTGTGTGTTACACATAAAGTCTAGATTGGTGTTAGTGTCTTATGCCACCAGGCGCCGCGAATGAAGGTGTAATCCAAGGAATTACAAGAACATTCTGAGCAACTTAGACAACTAATGGTTTTCGTTTATATAGTGAGCACATGCTTAATAACAAGTTGATTGTATCATGTAAACGTAAAATTCTAAACTGCTCTCAACATCGTACTTTAAATAAGATTAAGATAGCATCCTAATTGCGTAACACACTATCGTTCGGAATCTGAATCATGACCTGATTCCACCGGCCCGCTTCTACCATCGGACATCAAAAAGCACTGCCAGGTACCATCCCTACCTGGTTGATATTCCACCAATTCGTACTAAGCGTTTCTTTCCAAATGTCTTTTATAATGTGTTTCCGAGCGCATACAACCCTAATCTCTTCAAAGTGAGAGTGAACAGGCTTCTTCAGAGAAGCTCACTCCATCGTCGACTTTGTCTCTGTCACCTCTGACCTAGACTAGAGTCAAGAGCAAACTCATCTCAAATAAAAAAATTAAAAATATTTTTGAACAAATTGCTAATCCATTGCTTCATATATTCGAAAAATATGTCTTCTCAACACCGTAAATAACGCAATGAATGCTGTTGAACTGTCAAAATGAATCCGATTCCGATTGTTAGCGTGTTACGCAATTAGGGTGCAGATCAAATTTCAACTTTGGTGGATTTTTAAACCGTCAAATCTGACCTAAAAAAAGGACTGATATGGTACCCCTATAAGTTTGTTAGATTCGACTGACTGATAATATTTTTGAAGTAAATCATGTTTGCTAGTAAACGAAAACTTACATTCTTCACTGATATCAATCTGCCTAGCCTTTTCCCAACTATGTTGGGGTCGGCTTCCAGTCTAACCGGATGCAGCTGAATACCAGTATTTCACATGGAGCGACGGCCTATCTGACCTCCACAACCCAGTTACTGCGTAATACGATACCCCTTGGTAGGACTGGTTGTCAGACTTTCGGGCTTCTGACGACCCGTAACGACTGTCAAAGATCCACGAATGACAGCCGGGACCAACGGCTTAACGTGCTTTTCGAGGCACGGAGGAATCTCTGTATGAAAAGATGGTCACCCATCCGCAGACCAACCCCGGCAAGTGTAGCTTAACCTGATGGATCGACCCGTGCGGCTGTTATTACTTATTGATATATAATATGGAAAAAAAAAATGTACCTAAACAATTTCGTTAATAACTTACTCATATTCCACTAGACGCGAATTTTATTACTCGAGAAGACATAAAGCACATGATGGATAAACAAAGGCAATAAATTGACTACTTGAGAAACAACAAGAAGCATTTGTCGTTTTAACTTATGAGCTGTTACTTTATTAGTGATTTTAGCCTCGAGTTGAGACTAAACTTAGTTAAGTTGTGCTATCGTAATATTAGTTTTTAGTATAACATATTTGAGGAGCTGGCGAACAAATCCACTTTTCCACACACTGCATTTTTTATTTTTTTGCGCTCTTTGTGCAAACTACTAACTTTCTTTGTGAAATATTTTCCATCAAAACTGGATCAAAATGCCTCAAAAAAAAAAGAAGTTAAAAACGGTGTTTTCAATCAGGAACGGACTCGTCCTTGTCTAGTTGAATGAACTGAAACTGTCAAAAAAAAAAAGGGTCAGAGTTTCTATTGAACTAAGCCAGAGCCGGGCTTAAATTTTGACACACTATTCATTTACTAAAGCTTAAAATTCTACCTAAATAACTTAAGCGTATTTTGGTTTTTGACCTCTACCCTAAATAATAAATCAATTACAGGGCAAGTCCGGATTTGTTCGCCAGCTCCACAATTATAGAATCCACAACACTACAACTTTCACATAAAATTTTGCTCGTAAAACGAGAAGCCAAAATTGTACACAGAGTTTCAGTTCAATAATACACAAGTCAAACCTCATCTAAATTTAAATACATACTTACTTATCAAAGGCAAAACGGTAAGACCTAAATATTGTCTATAGTTTACCAAACGCCATTGTTCTATTAACGAAATACCAATTACTAAACCATTATCTTCTCACTAACACAAAAACAAATCACGACACCATTTAGTCGATTTCCACACTCGATTAACATAATCGACTACACCTAAACGGTCCCACCTCTAATTAAACCTATTAATTGTGTCTGCTTATTTTGCCGGAGACTTTCGACTGCTGTTTTGACGTTTACACAATGGTCACTTTTTGTCCATTAAAATGGGCCAGGGAAGGTTTGTTGTGTGAGCACAAATTAATAGTCATGTAATTACGGTCTGTTAAGAGTAAGGCAGGATTTTGACAGGGAAATTAAGGGGTGGTCCTTAATATTTTTTTAATGGTAGGATGGCAGTCATTTGTAGTTTATTGAATCCTGAAGATAGCACAGTATTCTTGGGCTTAACTTTGGATGCTATGCTTCAGTGGGGCCCACATATAGATAAATTGTCAAAAAAGCTAAGCTCCGCATCATATGCTGTTAGGAAATTCGTAATTTAACTAACATAGAGACAGCCCGTTTAGTGTACTTTAGCTATTTTCATAGTGTAATGTCGTACGGTATTCTGTTGTGGGGAAATGCAGCCGACATTCAGACTATCTTTGTTTTGCGATGCATTTATAAATTAAGTCCGAGACAATCTCTCAGAGAGAAATTTAAGGAGATTAATATAATGACTGCCTTCTCAGTACATTTTTGAAAATCTTTTATATGCCCATAAAAACATGAAATTCTTTAAAAAATACAGTGATATCCACAATATAAATACTAGGAACAAACACAAATTTGTTGTACCTCCAACAAGGCTCAAGAAAATAGGTCGCTCATTCAGGTGTGAATGTATACGCTTTTATAATAAACTTCCAAGCCAGGTTCAAGATCTGAGCCTTAATAAATTCAAATCATTCATTAAACGCAAGTTGTGTCAGAAAGCTTTTTATACCGTTAAAGATAATATAGAGGACAAAAAGGTTGGGATGAACTGCTCCAAATTTTTTATTTTTTTTTATTTTTGCATACTGAATGTTGACATGACTATTTACTTTGTAAAGTATTATATTATTTTAATTTATTGTGAATGTGAAGACTATGTAGGTCATTGCTTTTTTTGTTTGTTTTATTTTTTCTCATGGTCTGGCAGTTTGAGTAATTTATGCGGCCTACCCCAATGTCCTTTCTTTGGTATTGTTCGTCGAATCGTTGAGCTCCTTAAGTTCTGAGTTGAGCTGCGCGATTACTGACAAATGCGTGCACTGACTGGACAGGTCCTCTCAATCTGTGTGGTTCTTTCTTCAAAAGACCATTTCAGACACCAATCTACATGGTCTTCACATGAAGTGACCAAGATTATGTCTGGACTTTTTAAGAGTTTGTTTCGGCCTTTCTTCTCAGAGTAGTCAGATAGGAAACGCCGACCTCATCTAGTTTAAAAAAAAAAAACATGATTGACTTGTAAAGTGTTTGTACAAACTTACTTACAGAAATAAAAATCATTTATCATTTATTGTGTGTGTCACCTTTTAGTCTGCTCAAGGAGCCTACGTTGCTTTGGGTCAGCAACGTCTTTGGTAACACATAACATATCGTAACATGAGGCCTTGTTTTCCCTAAAGGTTGGGCAGAGGTGGGTGAGGCTCGCCCCCTACTACATGGGGCTTAAACATAACTGGCGAAATGTGGGTGTACTATAGGTACACCTCTGTCTGACCCTTCTTTGGTAACACAGTTAAGGTATTTTAGGTACATATTTGAAGTCCAGAGTTAACACAGGTAAAAAAGTTCCTTGTCTTATCATCCAACACATTTTTTAAGTTTCCTTTGGGATCTCCGCTCTTATTTCTTAAACTTCCATAAAACTCTTTATAAAAGTACACGAACTTAAAAGTTTCTCTCAGTCTCTTTCTACTCATGACTCTTCTCTGTATTTAAAACCGGCGTCATATCGAGGTTTTCAGGATAACTTCAAAGAAAAGCGAGGAACATAGGAATTCTATGTTATGCAAAAGAGTTTAAAACTCTTTGACTTTGATGAAACACTTTAAAACGTATCTTTATTTCTGTTTATTCCTTTTCGCAGTTGTTTTATTTTTTAATATTTTCTTTGCTGTGGGCTACGTAATTAAATATAAATTAATATTTATTTTCTGATACTTTTCAACTAGCAAAAGAAGATGGAGAATTTCGTAATTCGTTGTTTCTTTTCTGCATTCCGTATCGAATGACATTGATTCCAGTAGAGGGCTAGAGAATACCCTCTACTTATAATCTTAACATAAAAAAGTCAAGCAACTAAAACAAATTACCCAATCAGATTCCAATTATTACCCTTTTACCTACACATCCAAATACCAATTTCTTTACAAAAAAAAACTAAATTCAGCTAAAATTTTACTCAAATATTAATAAAAATCCACAAATAATCAAAACATGTGACTCTTAACCTAGTTTTCCTACCTCTAATTGTACAACTCACCCTACAATTCAATCAGACGTTCTGACGACAGACGTAGAATCCATCGTCAAAAGCCAGATGTATGACAAAGCTACAGAATTGAATTGAATCACCTTTTCTGGCATCTAACCGGGAGCTCGTTTCACAAAGCGTGCAGTTCAAATGTGCAATCCTAATGTTGAAAACTAGGGGGGTTCAATATATAATCCTTAGATGGAGCGAATATTGCGTGTTGATTTGTTGCTGATTAGTAATGCTTTGGAACAGCCTGTAACTAAACTAATATTATAAATGAATGATTAAAACACAACGACTCCAGCGTCGTTTGACCAGACTCGATTACTCGAATGAACCCAAAGATTCACACTAGCCCCTGAAGCCTAATGTTTCATGGGGCCACAGAGACCATTGCATATCAAGGAGTCGACGGGGGGCGCGATAATGGTAGGGAAGACGTGCCCTTAGGATATGGAAGGATTATTCGAGCCGTACCGGATGTGCATCCGTGAATAGACAAAGGAATAGTGGAGAGACGGGTGATATTTATCTATGGATGGTCATCTTTTAACGACGTCGCCGCCGGGTTGTTTCAGGTCCAGCTACACCGTTGAATCTTTTGGCAGGGTCAAACTGCTTTTCCAAAGTCTTCGTCTGAGGTCTTGCCACTATCCGTTTCAGGTTTCTTGTAAATCTTCTAACAGCCTTCTTAGTGTTATCTCGTTCTTTAGCAGTGTCCATCCAAAAATTGATTTCCTTGTCGAAGTAAGTCATGTGACGTTGTCATTCCATATGTAAATAGATCAGCAACATTTACAAACTCACTTTTACCTCCTTATAATGAGGTAAAATTTGTGAGTTTGTATGAAGCGGATCTTCGGAACTGCTGATCCGATTCCGAAAATTCTTTCGCTTTAATGCGAAGCTATAGTTGCCGGCACGAAACTTGAATGCTGACCTTGAATTACTTTAAGCGATTTTCGACCTTACTCCTGAGACAATACGTATGCGCAAACAAACCCCACCACTCCACCCAGCGCTCAATATTCGTGCCGGTAGATATACAGTATTACCGAGTGTCGTAGGATATTTTTCATTAAAGGCGGACGAAGAAAGATTACAGAAATTACAGGCGGACGAAGTCGTGGGCAGAAACTAGTTTACAGTCTTAGTAAGCTTCAGTAAGGGTGTTGAATATCGGCTTTGATTGCAAATCCATAGCATAAGAGTTATTGACGCTTGAAAGGATTTTGAGCAGTTAGATTGATATTTGAGCGAATCTAAGAACCATAACCCCCTCCTTTTCTAGAAGTCGGCTAAAAACTGAATAAAATAATAGTTCAGCGCAATAAAATTAGTCACGAAATATAAGTTTATACACGGTAAGCCACCCGAACAAAGAAATAAGTTTTACAATACTAAGTAATTGATATTTGCACAAATATAGCGTGATAAAGACACGTTTCCGCGCTTTTATCGTCCATCTTTTTAATTTTTATTACATATTAATGTTGAGTAATACTAGGGTTTGGACCAATTTATTGTTGCAAATAACTTATTTAAGCGTTTTGCTATATAATTCAAGGTGGTATAAGACTCGGACCTGAATAATTATTCTAATCCAAACGTGTAAAATCTAGATAAAAATACTCTTAGAAAATAATTAACATTTCTTTTACATGAGAAAATTAAAGGGTTGTGTACATTATAATTTGATAAACTGTACAGATATTTCTTTAATAATTACCCACGATTTATCAAAATACATTACATAAACGTAGAAGTTCACATCAACTAAGAATGGCTTGCATGCAAGTAGGTACATGTCTGAGGTTGGGGTTCCCACGTACCCCACGCTTGGCTGCCTATAAAGGGTCACGGGCATTTAAACTTGCACCACTTTCGTCCCAGAGAAAGTTGGATAATTATTTTCCACCAAAAAGTTTCATATTTCGCTCTAGTTTCGTATTCAAGCTTCATTTGAAGGGTTAAGTCATATTTGTTGAACAAAATGAGAATTTAGTTGTAGAATTAAAATGTAATTCGTGTTTTAATCAAAAAGTCAGTAGGTTGTTACATATTTTGGTCAAGTTTTGTATTTTTCTAGTTATTTCAAATTTTGACGTAATATTTTACGATAATAGACGTATTAATTGGATTTTAGACCTAGATGGTCTAGGTAGAAACTAAAATTCGTCCCCAACACATCCGGAAAAAAGCTGCACAATGACGTCACAAAAAGTCTAATTCAAATAGATTTTACAGCATTTTCCTCTAGTCAAAAAATCTAAACCAAAAACTAACTCGAACGGGCCCAATAAATCTACAAACAGACCGACTATCTCCCCAAACTGATTAACAAGGAAACAAGCGACAAGAACAAATAACCGTCTAACTGCCATACAAACATTTAAAAGCTAACTAATAAGGTCTTAATGACCGGATAACTGATCGCCCTTCAGTTAATATTAAACTGGGTCGTAAATAACCAAGGCTCATTTGATTTGACGAAGATTTAACTGTTCTTTTTGGGGTTAGGTGAGAGAGATTTATTGGGAAGGTGTGACTGAAGACGATGAAATAGGTAAATAATAGCTATGATTTTAGTGAATGAAGCTCTATTTCATCACCACTTCTCTTAAATTGGCGAAGAAAAACACATGCCCTAGAAACAATCATTCAAAGGCATGTGACATCCACGAACACGGATTAGGCGTGGTGAATTTACGGCCCACTCTCTCTCACAGAATGGACCGGGTCGTACCCCGAGGCAGGGAGTGGTCTCGGGGCTCTCCGTGCCTCGGGGTTGGTCCCGGCTGTCTCTTTGACAGTCATTACGGGTAGTCAGAAGCCCAATATTCTGACAACCTGTTTTACCAATGGGTAACGTTTTACCCAGCAACTGGGTTGTGGAGGTCAGATAGGCAGTCGCTCCATGTAAAATACTGGTATTTATCTGCATCCGGTTAGACTTTAAGCCGACCCCAACATACCTAGTTGGCAAAAGGCTAGAGAGATGATGATTACTGAAAACGATGAAATAGTTATGCTTTTAGTGAATGAGTCTGTATTTCATCACTATTGGTTCTTAAAAACACAAGAACAAGTCCTAGAAACAGACATTCAAAGGCATTAAGTTCTGAGTTGAGCTGCGCGATTACTGACAAATGCGTGCACAGACTAGACAGGTCCTCTCAATCTGTGTGTTTCTTTCCTCAAAAGACCATTTCAGACACCAATCTACATGGTCTCCACATGAAGTGACCAAGATTATGTCTGGACTTTCTAAGAGACTGTGACCTCTGAGTTTGTTTCGGCCTCAGAGTAGTCAGATAAGAAACGCCGACCTCATCTAGTTTAAAAAAAAACATGATTGACTTGTAAAACTGTTTGTACAAACCTACTTACAGAAATAAAATCATTTATCATTGACATTTTGCCTGCGTGGTGATTTACACCCCGCTACGTCCCACAGAGAGTCACAGCAATAGGAGGTTATGTGACCAATGACTGACTGTGAAGGAAGACTTCGTAAGAAAACCAGAATTTGGAGTCTGAAATCGGCGACCCGCACAGAGCAAGCCAAGTAATCAGCTCATTTCTTCTCTGAATGGTAAAAGGCCTTAGCTCTGCAGTAGGATAATTACAAGCCAGTATTATTATAATGTTATTACAACGAACACTAGCTGCCACGTTGGTCGCAAGCACTAGTTCTGAACATGAGGTCCTGGGTTCCATTCTCAGGTCGGGTTTTCCTATCTGGAATTTCTCAATAGCCTGGAATTGTGCCTGGTTGATGGCAATAGACACGCTCCGTATTACATTGGACTTAAAAATAGCTGGCAAAACGTGGACTTATACGTGAGTATCTCTGCCTAAAACTTTTAGATAAACAGCTGTGAAAATGATGATATTATGTTATAAAAGGAACCTACTAACCTGTGTGACCTACGAACTTTATTAAAAGCATAGGTCAGAAGTTGTTTTCATGCGGAAAACTTCGGTCGAAGATTAATTTAAACTTTTTCTGTTGGATAGTTTGACTAGATGTGCCCGTGGCTTCGTCTGCGTATTGTTCTTTAGTTATTCATTTAATATTGCACATTTTGTTTTTTAAACGACTTCAAAAAAAAGGAGGAGCTTCTTCTCCGTTCGTCGGTTTTATTGTATATTCCCTGATTACTTCGAAGACGGCTGGACCGATTTGGAATTTTTGTTTTTTTTTTTTTTTTTGTTTGAAAGGTGATCCCGTAAATTTTATTAACTTTGCTTTGTAGTTTTTGAGTTAACTGCAGTATTACGTATTTTTCTATGTGGATGTTGTTATAATAACTTCCTATCACATAGCAGGTACCACAACTTTTTTTCAAAAAAACAAAAACCGACTTCCAAAAGAGACACTACTTAGTGAAAAATAACTATATTTCCAGAAGGGTTAGGCAGAGATGTACAGACGCCAGCACATCAAGCTACTACAATCTGTCAAATTTCTTTAATAGATTTTCAACTTTATCGCTAAAGCGAGGTTTCAAGGTTGATTGGAAAAATTTGACAGTTTCGGGTAGCTTGACCTGCTGGCGTCTGTACCTATAGTACACCCACATTTCGCCAGTTATGCTTAAGCCCCATGTAATAGAGGGCGAGCCTATTGCCATCGACCAGGCACAAATCCAGTGACGTCGACGACGATGAAGTTAACTTAGACTTATTTCTAAGTATCTAAGTATTAGGTACTTAGTTCCCTCTACCCTAAATCCCAAGTTATTTAAGCTACATGCGAAATAAACAGAACATCGTAACAAATTAGAAATAGTTCAAGTAAAATCGCGTTCAGACGGAGTTTCTAACGCAATTAACGTTTCGCGACTAAGTCTGTCTTCAAACTCGTATCTGTCAGCAATACTTGGATGTAAGTTTAACTATAATGATGGTTTGAGAGAAGGGCTTGGGAACCGGTTTATTTTCCAAACCGGTTTATGTCATTGACCGCGAACCAGATACGATTGCGGTTTAGGTGTAGATTAATTATCGTTATATTAAGTGGTTAATGGGAGAAACCGTTTTTTTACAAATTCCGATTCTGTTGAGCAAAACTTACCGGTTTGTTTTAGTTTCATCGGTATAATCCAGTTCTGTACCTACTACGCCATCTCACTTATACTGTGAATCTGTGCCTATACACTAACAAAGCTCTCGCTCTACGCCAACAAATACGCAATTACGCACTCACAATCAGATTGTATTAGACTGCGTTGTTAGCTGAGTCGTTTCGTTCTGTGTGTGCAACAACACTTGCATCTTCATTAATTGATTAATTGTGATGTTGTATAAAGTGTATATTGTGAAAACAAACAAGTACCTAAGCTCGTGAAAATACAAATAACAAACGTGCGTCTGAAAAAAACCGGTTTATTCAGGTCTTAGTATGGGTTAGTTTTAAAATTCGATTCTCTGTAATAAACGGTAATCAAAACTATTTAATCGAAACCGTTTTTGTAATTAACCAGGTAATCGATGAACGGAACTATAACGGTTCACGAACAATATTAACCGGTATTTCAAAACCGGCTCCAAGTTCTGTTTGAGAGTACCTAATGATGATACTTGCTTAGGAAAGATAATATTTTAAAGATACCTAAACTGTAAAGAGAAACTTTTAATGATAGAAGATTGGAAACTTTGCTAACGGTAAAATGTTTTAAGTAATTCACATAAAACTGAAGGCAAATGTCAAGATTTCGAATTTCTCTTTAGAACCTACTAGAACTTCAGATCGATCAATCTGCCTAGCCTTTTCCCAACTATGTTAGGATAGGCTTCCAGTCTAACCGGATGCAGCCGAATACCAGTATTTTACATGGAGCGACTGCCTATCTGACCTCCTACACAATACTCCTTGGTTGTCAGACTTTTCGGGCTTCCGACTACACGTAAAGTCTAAGATCTACAAATGACAGCCGGAACCAACGGCTTTACGTGCATTTCGAGGCACGGAGTGATCTCGATATGTAATGGATAGTCACCCATCAACTAACCGACCGCGGCATGCGTAGCTTAACCTTCGATCGACCCGTGCCGCTGTTAACATTTAGCCACGAGCGGCGAGCCACTTAGAAACTCAGACCAATAATGAATTGAATGGTTTATAACCGAAACAGAAAAAAAAGCGGTCATTTTTATAAATATTCCATCTTATTATAACTAGCGACTCACCCTTAAGTCGCACGGGAGCAATGACAACATGTTAAAACATCGAGATTTCAATGCTATAGGTACGGTATCCATGTAATTTATTAGGGTATTTTACACATCGGAATTAATTCTCTAATGCCCGATTTCTGAAGAATAACGAAGTTAGCTATTGATTCGACAAAATCATCTATTCCTTACGCTCGGTTTTTGAGGTCCTCAGATAAACCCTCGATAGTAATTCACTCGACTTTTAAGCTAAATTCTTCCCTATCTAAGTGTTCAAAAACACGATTTCGAACCAGTAATCATTATCGAATGGACAAACTCCGTGTAAAAGCGAACCAAAATCCATTGTGCAGTTTAAAAGACTAAGCGGTCACACACAGATACGATAAGCGAATATAATTTGTATAGATATGAATAAAAATACAATAAGGATTCTTATCAATCACATAACAACATCGCGCCAAGTTTCCTCGAAGGGTTGGGCATAATAGGTAGTACACCCACATCTCGCAAGTCATGTTAAAGTCCTATGTAATAGAGGGCGAGCCTATTGCCACCAACCGGGCAGAAGTCCAGACTCCTGACTGCATCCACTAAAAAAAATTTAGATGGAAACACCCAATAACACTGCCCGACCCGGGCATCAAACCCGGGCCCTCATGCTCAGCTCCTGCCGAGCCTACTGACACGCATACTGCACGTATTTAATACGGCTACTGTATGGTTCTTTGCGAAACTTCTCTCCACTCTGGTCGAAACTTTACCATCAATAAAAATACCTCCACAGTTCACAAACGCTGCATACTTCCTTGCAGTCCACAATAATTGGCGACGTAACGAAGATTAATAGCACTCCAGTTAATGATAATGGAAACAAAGCGAACGAGCCTCCGAAACACGGGAATTTCAATTCGCACTGTTTTAATTAAACGCCTGAAGCCTTAGTACATTTTGGTACAGTTGAGGCCGAAGAAATGTGTATAGTGAATTAACCGAGTTGTAGTTATTTTTTGTAGAAACATAACATCACACCTGTAATCCCCGAAGGGTTAGGCAGAGGTGTACTTACGGTACACCCACATTTCGCCAGTTATGTTTAAGTCTCATGTAATAGGAGGTGAGCCTATTGCCATCAACCAGAAATGAAATTCCAGATGAAAGACAAAAATAAAGAGATAAAACCCAATATCACTTTACCCGACCCGGGAATCGAACCCAGGACCTCATGTTCAGCAGGAGCGCTTGACCAGGGCGGCAGTCGAAGAGTTGATGTAGAAACTCGTGTTAATTTAGGATGGTAATAAAAAAAAATGAGGATTTATTTTATTATGTTATTAAAAATAAAAAAGTTTTGATTGAATACAGTTTTATACACCAATCTAAAGTATTCTAATTGTGTACGCTCTAGAAGTGCTTGTTTAATAAAGTTTGAAGGTGCTTTCGATATCAAGCTGCGGTTGTTTTGTGGAAGGTTATAAGGTGAAACTACTTACTCGGAAAGTTGTGTAGGAGTTTGTAATTGTGTAGTGGAATCGTATTATTGCTTGTGCAAATTCTTTCTCTCATTTATACAAGCATCATAGTTAGTATGATTTCATTAATTTCTAGTAATACAGAAAATAATTATGAAAGGAATTTGGTGACCAACTATTAACACATTATCTGCTTAATTCTTTATGCAAACGCTTCTTTATGCTACACCCTTACCGACCCTTATTTTACGATGTTTTCGAAACAATAGAGATGCACAACGAACGCACAGGTGCGGCGCGCCGCACTCGAAGAAAGTTATGTAAATTGTATGGACGCGCATACGCGCCGTCAAGCACCTGGTGAACGTCCGAAAACGCGCATGTGCGTCTGCCGCGCCTAATGTATTAATGAGGGCATAGTCAAGCACTGAAGAAAGAGAAGTCATAGACACAGACTTTTCTTCTTCCATTTTACGTTAATGATGCCAAAGACATAGCTAGTTAATTTGTTTATTTATGAGTTTATTAAAGAATACGATTGCCGATGCCTGTGTCCCGGTCGTGTATCGGCGCGGTTTTCAAACAATACGTAATTTAAATTTACGACTGCTATCCTGTTTGCGATGTCAATGAACTCATATATATCTAGGAAGTATATAATACTGTCTAGGGAAAGCCCCAGTTTCCAAGCAATAATTGTGCACAAGAACACACGTGGGATGGTAATGTAAAAAAAAAAAATTATAATTAAAAAAAAAAGGTAATAATTTGAATTAAAAATATTAATATCATTCATGTTCATTTATTTCGTTAATAAAATAAACATTTATCTGAAATGAAATCTCAGTGGCAACTCAGTAGATATTATGTAGTCTATAAACACAATAGGTTATTTAATAAATTAAATGTTTGCATGGAATAATTAATAAACGAGAATAAGTACAGAAATGTTTATGCTAAAAATTAAAATTAATATAAAATCTCAATTAAATGTTTACTTATTGTTTTGTTTGATTTATACATTATTTTTTAAGTAAGTATTTGAATAATTCTCTATCAGCATTCAGATATTTGCAAAATAATTAAAGGTGAAAATTATTCTGCACCGACTAGTAAATATCAAGTAATGAGAACATTAAACACATTGATATAAAGGCAAATAACTTTACACATGTTTAATTTTTCGTTTTATAATTATCATTGAAATTATTAAGTATCGTGTTCAACACGATTGATCATTTTGTTGCTAACCATGCGTGGAACTAAGGATGCGTTTCCACTGACGCGGTGCCGAGCGGAGTAGAGATTTCGAGCACTGACCGCCGTGCTCGACTCCGTGTCTCCTCTCCGTGTATGAACACGTGGCCCCCACGTGTTCATACATTTTATTTGAAGTCCGCTCAGCTTACACTGTTTCCACTGACGCGGCGTGGAGATTTTGAGCACTGTGATTGGTCAATTCACGGTCCGCTCCTTTCCCACTCCGCCCAACTCTCCGCGTCAGTGGAAACGCACCATTATTATGTTTGATACCACATCGCACCTTGAGTTGAGGTAGACGTTTACTGACAAATGATTGCACTGGCTGGACAGCTCACACAAATCTTTGTGGTTCTTTTTTCAAAAGACAATTTCAGACACTAATCTACATGGTCCTCACATTAGATAAAAAGACTTTAATCGCTGAATTTGTTTCGCCATTTCTTTTCAGGACTAGTCAGCTAGGAAAAGTCGACTCTATCTACCTTTTTTTAATATGACGTGTAAAGTGGTTCCCATATCCTATTTACAGAATAAACAATTTTATTTCCAAAATGATTGACGCAGCATCAAAACAAATTTCCGCCAAAGACCACAGGCTAATCTCGGCTCGTTAATGGATACCTCCAAAATCCTATTAAATCTGCAGCCCAACCTATAAACATATCCTGCAAATTAATCCTTCTAACGAACCTATCAGTTTGAGCATACTGACATACCCTACACACATTCAACGAGCACAAAGTAATCTCCTCAAATAGGGTAATTTCATCGCGAATTGAAAAGCTGTTACCATATTAGACATAGATATTAAAATATACAAATTATTTCTCCTAATGTTTTGGCAAACGTGTAAGCAGAGGCCACCAAACATTTCGCCGGTTATGTTTAAAGGGAAGCGTCAAGCTAGCCCGCGAATAACAAATTTTCTTACGTTTTTTGCAATTTGCAAGTCAGTATTAAGTTGTATGTTAAATAAAGTATGATACGCGGCCGTAACAAATATGTATTTACATAATTATAGTCATTAAAATCAGTAATACAACTCCTTAAGTTAGTATAATCCTCAAATGTCAAGATTTCATGAAATAGTCATTCATTACGATTACCTGGTCGTAAAGAGTTGTATTGATCTCTTTAATGCTTATAATTATGTAAATACAGTATGTATTTACGGTATGAATGTTACGGCCGCGAATTACATTTTGATCAACGTACAACCTAATATACTGACTTGTAAATTGCAAAAAAAAACGTAAGAAAATTTCGCTGACTACCCTGACACTTTCACCTTAACTCATATAAATCCTATGTAGGTAATTAGGGCGAGCCAATTGCCAAAATCATCAACATCGATAGCCCGACTTCACCCATTGCTGGACATAGACCTCTCTTTTTATATGCCAGCCTCATCCAGGTTCTACCCGCGATGGTAACAATTGCCATTAATTTTAGGACACAAATCCAGACCCCTGGGCTGCTACTTCTATTTCTGTCTCCAATTTATTCCAATTTATCAGCTTTTTCAAAAAAAAAAAAAACGCAAATGTTAGGGTGAGAACTCAAAAGCTTAATAATTTAGTCCGCCTATTTCTGCGGAGACGGCAGTGTGAACTCCGCGTATAAATAACGGAGTCAGCGAACGACCTATATAATGAAGCATAAAATGAACATCGGCTATGTTCATATACGAGCATGTTGCCTTCGACAGAATGTGCTCTTACACACTAAAACCACTCGGGTAATACGCGCGGGAATCCTCTATTGTTCAAGCAGTATGTCTCACACACCTAGTCTATTCTGTACAAGCACAACACAGCCGTATTATGAATCTTTCACGTTGTTTTTTTTTTATGTAGGGTTATAAAATTGGACGTAAAATTCTAGTCACGTTCTTATCCCTGTATAGAGTCAATCATTGTTTTATTAGGTACGCGTATCTGCGACCGGAGACCATGTGTGTGTGACAAGTTTTAAAAGACCCCTCTTGAACGATATGGCCTTGTTTACCGAGTGTCATATCGCTCTTTTTAACCGCATTCGGGGAAGGTTATTGTTGTACTGAGTAAATAAGATATGGGAGAACTTTAAAATGCTTTATTCCAAGATTTATCCGGTCATGATTTTACCTAAGATCTTTTGAAGGACTTTGCCTTATCTTAGGTATACCGACCTCCAATCTTTTTACCTCCAGTACGACATGAATAACTTGCGTGTACTTACTTAAGAGGGCTGTCGCATTTTGTCACCTCTTTCGCTCACACGGGACCAAATTTTTATGATTATTGAATAAAAAAATGACTTTTTGAAAAATGTAATCATTTAGCGAACTAGTAAATAATATTAATTTAATAGGTAATTTTTAAAAACACATTTCTATTGTGCTACCTAATGAAATCAGCTCAAAAACGATTATGATGTTTTTGAGGTTTTTGAAATAAACGACACAATAAAAATGTGTTTTTATTAATTACCTATTAAATTAATATTACTTACTAGTTCGCTCATTGATTACATTTTTCATTCTTAAAAATTTGATCACGTGTGAGCGAGAGAGGTGACAAAACGAAACAGCCCTCTTAAATCAATACTCTATTAATTAACTATTCTTTGAACCTGTTAATTGATATTTGTGTTAGTGAAAAGTTTTCAATTGATATTTTTATCGAAAACTGATTGATTGATTTGTTTCTTTTAATTTGTCCTTCGGCTGAAATGATGATGAGTGATAATTCATTTTCGTAAATAAGTTGGTTTTAAAAAAACACTTTTACATGTATTTTTTTTTAATATGCTAATATCCTTGAAGCGTTAAATAGGTACCGTACCTGTCACACGTTTTTATGTAGGTACAGGTACTGTTATAGCCAAAGAGTTTATATTAGCATAGCTTGCTTATATAAACTCTTTGGTTATAGCTTTTGCCCGCGTCTTCGTCTGCGTGCAATTTCTTGTTTCCCCGAACCATAGCCCGCTCGCTTAGGTACTTCGTTTTCGCTTAGCGTTCTTTCCGACTTTTTCTATTTTTGCCCGGCTTCTAAGCGTCGCAGCTTGATGATAAATAGCCTATAACCTTCTTCAAGAATTGGGCTATCAAAATGCAATATTTTTTCCAAGTCCGACTGGTCGTTCCTGAGATTATCGCGTTAAAACAAACAAATTCTTCAGATTTATTATATTTAGTATCACAAATTCACAAGTCACCAAATGGCGGACCGTCGAGCTATTTTGTGCAGACCTTAAGTACCTAAAGAGTATTTAAATTTATTTTTTTAATTTATAACTAAAACTCAATCTAAAAATATTAAAATAAAAATTTTGAGTAATTTAATTTATTTAACAAAGCTACTTTACGGATGGAAATAATTGAAACAAAAAAAACGGAAGTTCCTTGCCATGAATATTGGATAAAATTTGTATGTGGTAATAAATAACCAGAACTAAAAAACTTAGCTTTAGAATTTGTACAATGTTTGAGTAGGTAAGTAAGTTGTCTACCAAACGGACCGCGACATTCATATTATTTTTAAAAACGGATCCCCAATGAAAGTAATTGGTGATCCCTGGTGATGAGTATACAATATGTAAAAAAAACCCTGTTGTTCCTTTTAACACATGATTGTACTCATGATAACAAACAACTTTTACTATGGGACCAAACAGGAATTCCCGAAAAAAAAATTGCTGTCCCATACATTCGTGTTCGCATAACTCGTCAAAATGTAGGGCGCAGCTGATTATTTTATTCGCGATTTCAGGTTTGTCGTATAGTAAAAGTTGTTTGTTATCATGAGTACAATCATCTGTTAAAAGGAACAACAGGGTTTTTATTACATATTGTAGATTATTTTATTGTTTATTAACCACTTACCGGTTTACCCGTAAATCTTGATAAGTGCGATGCAAATGTCCTATGTCCTCATAAATATGGATAATACTCGCCTTCTGCCAACTAGGATATTTCTTCGTAGAAGGAATCTTTTTCTATCAAATTGAATTCATTTACGAACTGGCCTAGTGCCAGAGATAGCATTTCCATTACACGTTTCTATTCTTTGTAAGTTTGTATTTTTATCTATGTATTAAATTGTACATATACACTTATGTAAATGTACAATGATGATGTATATACTAATCTCTATCTTATTTGCACGCAGGTAATGTAATACCTACTTTTAAATCTTTACTACAATTTAACGTAAGCTCAAATCACTATCACGCACTATTCAGATCGAAAAGTAGATCACGATAAAGTGGAATCTCTCTAAAATATCAAATAAAAAATCGTCTTCAAAATTTCTAAAAAAAGTATCCATTATTGTGTAATACAGTGTTGGTACGAAAAAGAAAAAAAATACACATTTTCAACTCCAAAATAACTGCACACATAACCCTTCAAATGCGACAGACATTTATAAGGCAGGGGCTCACAACAGTTAAAAAAGTCTCGACAAGCTAAGAAAACAAACGTCAGTAAAAAAAAAAATAATTACAGAAACTCTGAGTTGTTTAGTTAGAGGGTTGGTTGATGACGAAATTGTGCTGAGAGATAAAGGGAACGACTTTACTGTATATGTACTGAAGTAGTGTTAAAAACGACGCGTCCATTTTAACTGTGATCTTTTAGACAGATGACGGGTGGCAGGACAAGAGATGGGATATGATTTATGAGTTTATGAGGGAAGAAGTCTAATTTGATTCAAGATTAACAGACGATCATGATCTGCCTAGCCTTTTCCCAACTTTGTTGGGGTCGCCTTCCAGTCTAACCGGTTGCAGCTAAATACCAGTATTTTACATGGAGCGACTGCGTATCTGACTCCCACAATCCAGTAGGTAATACGATACCCCTTGGTAAGACTGGTTGTCAGTTTTTCGGGCTTCTAACGACTGTCAAAGATCCACGAATGACAGCCTGGCCCAACTGCTTAACAAGCTTTCTGAGGACACGAGTAACAGACGATATGGCAAGAAAAGACAACTCTTCAGGACAAAATACTTATTATTATAAGACAAAATACTGTCCTGAAGAGTTGTCTTTTCTTGCCATATTGTCTTATAATAAACTATTTCTTGTCATTTTCACCAAAGCAAGTAACTGAGGTTATTAAATGTTAGAAACGAAGTGGCTAACTTTCCTAAACGAGTCCTAAAATAAGCTCAATAAACAAGAAACCGAAGAATTAACCAAACAACGAAATAATCTTATTCCCCCAATAGCAATAAAAGCATGTTCCATCTTGGCATGCTTACAAATCTATGACATAATTTTAGCAAGCTTATCCCAGACTTACTAGACTTACAGTACTACATATTATCATTATCATCTGCCCTACCTTTTCCCAAAAATGTTGGTCTGCTTCCAGTCTAACCGACTGCATAACTAGGTCCAATAAGTCCAATGTACCATCGAAGATTTCTATCATTCTATTTTTTTTTATCTATAATAATAACAATGCACACTTGCTTTTCCAATTCACTTATTGTTAGACATTGGCAGAATGGACGACATCGGCTTTGCATGCCATAATAAAAATAGAATAGAATATAAATATGTAGCTTAATCTTGAAGATCGACCTGTGCGGCTGTACTTTTCATGCTGAATATTTGTATTAAATACAGTTAGACAATAAACTACAGTTGAAAAAAAAAAGTTAATAGTACAAACAATCTGCCTAGCCTTTTCCCAACTATGTTGGGGTCGGCTTCTAGTCTAACCGGATGCCGGAGTATTTTACACGGAGCGACTGCCTATCTGACTTTCACAACCCAGTTACCGGGTAATACGATACCCCTTGGTTAGACTGGTTGTCAGACTTTCGGGCTTCTGACGACCCGTAACAACTCTCAAAGATACTCGAATGACAGCCGGGACCAACGGCTTAACGTGCTTTCCGAGGCACGGAGGAGTCTCGGTATGAAAAGATGGTCACCCATCCACAGACCAACCCCGGCAAGCGTAGCTTAACCTGATGGATCGACCCGTGCGGCTGTTATTACTTAGCCACGAGCTCCTCAAGTTAATATAGTACAGTTAGTAAATAATATTTTCTCTTCACTAGACCCTTAAAAGAACATAGGCAGCCATCTTTTATGTTAATTCCAACCAATATTCTTGTACAACTTCATAAAAAGGCCTATCTACATACAAAAGTGAAAGAATTGAACAGGTGAGGCTTATAAGAAGGTCGTAAATAAAATCATGAAATAAGATTGGATGCCAGATGTTTTTAGTAAAGTCCTGAGTGCAGTTGAGAACTGGCATCTGGTGTTGGCATCTTGTGAAGCCGTAGGTGGAATGTTTAGAGGAGGACAATTTTTAAATATTGTTGTAATGTTAGTTAAAAAATTTGCTGGTTTCAATAATTTTTAGGTGCTCGAATTTGGAGGTATGTAAAGCTTATTTGACGTTTAGGTATACATTGTTTTATCACCAGTGATCGGATAATCGGGCGCAAAAATGATAACACAATGTGGTTAAGTAGTGGAAATTGATTTATCTATCTAACAGATTCGTGATCGAATCGACTAATTTATTGTATTTTATACGAACAGAAGGGATTCTGAAAGGCATGTCCGTATTATTCTTTCGTGGGAATAATTTGGATCACTCAGTTGTTTTTATATTCCGTTAACCACCTGTTTCTTTTTGTTTGTTTTTGCTTGTTGTAGTGTCTCGCAAAGTGTTAAGAGGCCGTATACGAAATTTTGCCGACTTCACTGATTTACGTCATTTTACAGTTAAAATACTGTATTTCTATAAGTTGTAATGCACGACATGAAATATCATTTCAATTATGATCAAATGAATGAGCGACTTTTTATTTAAAGAAAAAAATAATTTTAGTACCTAATTGATAGAAGTACTATCAAAATGATAAGAAGGAGAAAGCTTGAAGTCCGCCAATTATATAAGAAAAAATTATGATACTTAAGAGGCCGTATACCGTAATTTTAACTGTAAAATCACGTCTGTAAGATCACAAAAATCAGCGAAATGGGCAAAATTTCGCATACGGCCTCTTAATTATTTTAGTTTCTTTCTAACACAATTGGCGGACTTCAAGCTTTCTCCTTATTAACTTCTATCAATTAGATAATGAAATCAAATTTTGTTTATTATATTTGTTACTTCTAAAACGTTGTTAGCTCTATGCTTTGAACCACCTGTCTTGAGCAGCGACATGTCGCGCGTTTTGCAAAATCTCTGATAGTTTTTGTTTTGGTTACATCGAGACTACTTATTTATGGAATAGGTGTATTTTATTGAGGGGCTCGTGGCTAAGTCGAACAGGCAGGTTAAGCTATGCTTGCCTCGGTCGGTCCGTGGATGGTGAACCCTCGGAAAGCACGTTAAGCCGTTGTTCCCGGTTGTCATTCTTGGACCTTTGAGTCATTACGGGCGAAAGTCTGACTACCAGTGCTACCAATGAGTACCTATCGCTCCATGTAAAATACTAGTATTTAGCTGCATCCGGTTAGACTGGAAGCCGAAGCCGACCCCGACATAGTTGGGAAAAGGCTAAGTAGATGCAGATGATGAGGTATCATTGTACACAAGACAAGAAGAATTGTACGGAAGATTAAGTTGTTAAAAATCGTTCGTTTCGATATTATTGTGGGTAAATCTATCGAAGCCTAGGTTATTGGAGGGATTGGCTTATTGGAACCTTCTTACTGTTTTCTACGTCAACATCAGCAATTGGGCATTAATTATTGTCATACAGAGAAGGTACACGAGCGTTGATCACCACTATTCACCACGCTTGCTCAAGACAAGGTGGGCGATTTCAGACGTATATCCTAACCACAAATATACCTACCTATATCTGTGATCCTAATCCTAACTAATATTATAAATGCGAAAGTGAGTTTATTTGTTACGCTCACGCTAAAACGGTGAATGGGTTTGGATGAAATTTGGCACATGGGTAGACCATGACCTGGAGAAGGACATAAGCTATATATATATTTTTCATCCTGGATCGCAGACGAAGCCGTGGGCAACAGCTTGTTAACTGTAACTCCAGGTTTCCTCACGATTGCATGGGAAGCCGTCACCTCCTTAGGAGGACGCTGAACGCGTGAGGAAGAGGCAATCTTTGCGCCCTCACGCCCCTAGTCGCCGCAGGAGACGCCCTGGGCGTCGGGAATCGGTAGCCGATTCCCGGCCACCGTAGGCGCGGGCTTGCGGATGGCGAGCAATGGGTAGCTCGCCGTCCGGTAAGGACCAGGCCCGGGACGACGGCGCGTTGTGTTCCACGCGCGCCAAGTTGTCAGCACTAGCTGAAGGGGTCCGCTAAGGCCGATGCCAGCCAGGGTTGCGGGTTGATCGAAAGAGTTACCGTGGTCCTGGCACAGGCAACTGAAGGAACACGGTAGGGTTTTAGCTAGTAGAAGTCTGACACGCCCTTCCGCTACACCAAGAGCGGGAGAAGTTATTTGATGATTTCCCATCCAAAAAAAAAAAAGTTTCCTCATGATGTTCTTTCTTCACCGATGTCAGTAATTTACAAGATAAACTCTGCATTAATTCAGCATACTTTACTGTAATTAACATCCTATCTTTCCTATTAGTAAAAGGGCCTTAATAAATTAAACTAAAACCTCACCCACCTAAACTTCCTACAGCAGAAACCTCATAAACACCAAGAGCTTCATAGACTTAATCCGTACTTACATCTCTCTGACGAATACATCACGTTAATGCAAGTTACGCCTTTGGGACACAATGTGTGGCCGCTCCTTGGACGTGCACTTATTGTTTTAGGTCGCTCAAATGGTTCGAGTAGATTCGACGTTGATACCCTTGTATTAGAACAATGGGTGTATTCTGAGGACCTATTCTGCCTAGTGTTCGATATCTTATCGGGCAGAATTCAGGTGCGGAATCGTCTTGCGGCGCCTTGAGGCGGCTTGTTCGGTTAGGCAAGGAGCAAGGAGATTGGCGGCAAAGGAATGCATTGGGGTGATATAAGCTTCAGATTGAATGGAAGTTGAGATAAATACAAGAGGGGTATACTTGTATCTTACGTACTAAAATACAAATAATAATAATAATAATTTATTGACAAAACAGTATAAGGTACAACAAATTATCGAATTCGCTGACTCCAGCGCTAATTGTAACCATACAAATTATGAATACATCTCGGTAATCCGACGAATCCGTTCTTAGAGAGATGTATTGTAGATTATTATGGTTATAATTACGTAAGTACACATTTTTGTTATAGTTGCGAAACATATTTTGATCAAGATATAACCTTATACTGACCAGCAAATTGCAAAAAACGCAAGAAAATTTGAATTTCGCGGGCTACCTTAGCGCATCCCCCTTAACATAAAGTGAATAAGGAATAGGTTATTGGAAGATTTCTTAATTTTATAGTTACTTAGTAATTTGAATTATATTTATTTATTTTTCAATTACTTATTAGCTACTACGCTAGATTGTAATGTGAATTAAGAATCACCAACTGTGGTACATTATATAAGAAAAAAAAGTCGGGAAGTGCCGTGCAAACAAACCACCCGGTTGGAATGAAGGTCACTGTGTTATATTATGTATTAATACAGAGCCATCTATGTAGTACGGTCTCAAGTTTCCGGCATAACGCTTTTTCATTACGTCACATTTTCTGCCAGTTTAATCCTAATTTATAGCAAAATATGAAGCAATTATGTATTTACAAAAATCTATTGATTGAACTAAAAAAAAAAAGTTATGACATGAAATTAATCATTCCTTATTATTTTGTAGAGAACTGTATAAAATGAACACTTTTAATGAACATTGTAGGATGGTAAAAATTAGAAAAAAAAGACTTGGATTTAGTTTTTCTTTTTTCTTTAGATCTATAAAGTAAAATAGATTTCTGAACCAATGAAATGACTTCTTATGTATTTTTCTTATCAAAAAGATGCTATCGTTTCTGTAAAATGCTGTAAAAGATGGACACAAAGTAACTTTGTTTCGCCGTGTTTTAAGGAGAAGCCTATATCCAGCAATGGACATGATGTCCACGTCACCCAGGCCATCGCTTACACACCAGTGTCTCGTATAAGGCGACGGGGTTAAGCCAAGAGGATTGGCATAATCATCCTGTCCAGTCTGCAAATAACAACAAAGTGCGATCACCAATCCTTTGGCTTATGAACATTCATTGAGGCTATAATTAGGAAATAAAGTAAAGGATCCCCGAAACGATCGATTGCAATTGATCAATTGCCATCAATTTCTATTGTAGTAATATTGCCAATTGCTTCAATCGCATTTGGTAGACGATCAATTTGCGCATTAATGTGTATCAATCACGTAAAAATTTATAATTACAATTGATCTTTATTGCCATCTATTTCTATTGTAGTAATTTAATTGTCAATTGCTTCAGTTGCATTTTGTAGACGACCAATTTGCGCATCAATGTGTATCAATCACGTAAAAGTTTGTAACTGCAATTGGTTTTATCGAGGGCCAGTAACATCACACGTATTCCCTGAACACCTAAATTTGACCAGTTATAAAAAAATAAAATAAAATAAATAAATAATTTATTTTGGACCAAACACTTGTATACATGTCATATAAACCCGCCAAACTGCATGACAGTTTGTCCGCAGGAACTACATAATCGGCTTATAGTTGTACCCACTGCTGGGACACAGGTCTGTGGGGCAATTGTGTAACTTAATATCAATCGGAATCGGTTTCATTTTGACAATTCAACAACATTCATTGCGTTATTTACGTTGTCGAGCAGACAAATCTTTCGAACATATGAAGCAATGGATTAGCAATTTGCTTCAACATTTTTCAGAATCCGATTGATAGTAAGATGTGACGCAATTAGGGTGCTGATCTCTGAGAGTGAATGGATTTACACTACGGTCCAATATCCGACAGTAGCTCAGTACGAGTTGGTTTGGTTGTTATGTTTAGCCAGACACAAATTCACGATCCCACTCAATTGCTACCGAGAATTTAATTAAAACAAATAATGATATATCAGTGGCACAATCCCTAATTATCACTTCCCATACATTTAATTGATCCTACTATCTCCTAGCGATCGGATATCCAGTGTCAGAGGGTTGAAAATCGTCTTAATTGTTCTCGCAAGCTGAATGGTAGAAAAAGAGATAAATTAAAGGAATCGTGAACGTTCCTAGACGCTTATTGGATTAATTGGAATCCTGAAAGGTGTAGTTATGGAACTATTTTTCGTAGCAAATGCGATTAATTTTCTAGTTGCTTCTTTCAATGATTTTCTGTTGGATATTATTTAGGAATAGGAATTTCTTTATTCGTAGAGGTCTAGTCTGGAATCCTGGAATTACAATATTTAAGTTCTGCATCTTGGATCTAGTACCTAGTCTTAAACGCAACTGCTGGACGTGAGATCTTGGGTTCGATTCCCTGTTCACCGTTATTGCCTTCGGGTTTTATTTATTTAATCCTTTTGACACATGATATAAAATATAGGACTTAGGCTGAGGTCAAACGAACGTATTTTTTTAAGTTGTGAGTCGCGTAAAATGAGTCGCTGAATTTACGCGGCATTCGGTTTCATACTAAAGTCATGTTTGTGCCACACGGCGCGCGGCGTCGCAAAATGAATTCGTCTCATTTTATTTAAAAAAAAAAAATCTGCGACTCATTTTACGCGACTCACAGCTCAAAAAATTATATACGTTCGTTTGGCCTCAGCCTAAATTGAGAATATTCTCAGAAGGATTCCTGATTCTGGAATAGTGCCTAAGAGACTAAACATAAAATATGGCGAAATGTTTGCTTACTATTTCTTTATGTTTTTTTAAACTAGCACAGTGCAGTGCTGACATTTAAGCACGAGTTAAAAGTTACTTACTGTAAAAAGCCAGGGTAACCCGCGAAATTTTAAAATTTTCTTAAGTTTTTTTTTTTTTTTTTTAATTTGCAGGCCATTAGATTTTATGTTGATCAAAATATGATTCGCAACCGTAACAATTATGTATTGACAGAATTATGATCAGCAAAATCATCAAATACAATTCTCTAACTTTGAATTACCCTATTGAATGACCATTTTATGAAATCATGACATTTGATGCCAATTCTAACTTAGTGAGTTGTATTTCTTGTATAATGATTATAATTCTGCCAATACAATCATATTTGTTACTGTCGCTAATCATATTTTTATATTTTTATCAACCTGAAACCTGACACTGACCTGTAAATTGCAGAAAACGTACCTAACAAAATTTGAATTTCACGGGCTACCCTGGCGCTTTCGACTTAAGAGCTTTTTATATTGATATCCGATACTCTACTATCTAAAGGGGATGTTTACACTACAGTTCTCAGTGTTCTCGGTGTAGCTTCTAGTAATAAGATATTCAGTCTTACTATTACAGCTGGGGTAGGTACGTTAGAACTATTATTCTGTGACTGGGGGCTCTCATAGTATCAAGTAGTTCGTAATAACAATGAAATGCCCATAATTTTTCTAGTTCCTAGAATGTCTGTCTGCTTACAATTTCCAAGATACTCTTACAGACAAACATTTTCACATCTCACAAATAGCACATCAAGCTACTATGATCTGTCAAATTTCATTAATAGATTTTCAACTTTATCGCTAAAACATTAGGTTCAAGGTTGATTGGGAAAATTTGATAGTTTCGGGTAGCTTGACCTACTGGCGTCTGTACATATTATTACAGTCCGGCCGTCGAGAGAATGCGCTCCTGACACCTGTCAGTTGGACGATTTCTAGTAGTAATAAGGATCAAATTCGAAAAACACATATTATTTAGTATGAAACTGACAGTTGTCAAGAACGCATTCTCTCAACGGCTGGACTATAGTACTTAAAGGGGAAGCTCCAGGTAGCCCGCGAAATTTAAATTTTCTTACGTTTTTTACAATTTGCAAGACAGTATTAAGTTGTATGTTGATTAAAGTATGATTCGCGACCGTAACATTTATATGTATTTACAAAACTATAATCATTAGAACAGTAATATAACGCTTTAGGTTAGTATAATCCTAAATATCGGTCCATCCGTCTTTGAGTAATCGCGTAACAAACATACAAAAAAAAAACATACAGACGAATTGAGAACCTCCTCCTTTTTGAAGTCGGTTAAAAAACAAACTCAACAGCTTTATTATTAGTAAAGTAGATTACAAAATTATCTCAATTAAAAGTCAGTCAACTGTGGACTATTGTTCAAATAAGGTTTTAATTTAAGCTGTGCTCAGATTCGAGTCAAAACTCTCTAATTGCTTATCGACAAGCGACACACCTGCCGAAAGTTACGGGACAGAAATTCGGCGTGCTTTTGCTTCCCATAAAAATTAAGCAACATAATTTCGGCCCGATCTGTCTTTGGCAATTTAAAAACCGCCACGCCAAACAATCCAGGATATAAATTCAAAAAATGCGTTGCTATTACTCACTGAGTTTTCTTTTTTAGGGTTTCGTACCTCAAAATGAAGAAACGGAACCATTATAGGATCACTCGTGGGTCTGTCTGTTTGTCGGTCACAGCCAATTTGATCCGAAGCTAATGAACCGATTAAGTTGAAATTTGGTACACGTATGAATTTCTGTGACCCAAACACGGATTTCAAACGTAAATAAATGAATTTTGAATATGCGGGTCAATTTTAGGGGCAAATAAGAAAGAAGAAAAAAGTTTGCAAACTGTACCGTGTGTCATATATCAAATGAAAGGACTTACTGTGAGGGACTCAAATACATGTGTATTTTTTTATAATTTTAAAATAAATTGTTTTAAAGTTATTTAAGATAATAGACGAAAATTGACCACCCCCATATCTCCGACTAACGAGCCTAAAATTTTGAAAAACTACAGAAAATAATTCTATACCTATAGATTACACGAAAACTTATAAGAAGTCTATGGTCTTAAAATAACATGATAAATCTCTCAATATTGTACGTAATGTACAAACTTACATTTGCAGTTGGAATATATGGAAGAACATGTTTTTCAACAAAAATGTTAAGTTTGTTCTTGGGATGAATTCATCCCAATTATGGAACTCTTCATTGTGCGTAGTCCGACACGCTTTAGGCCGGTTTTTTTTTCTTTGTCGTATCGATGATTCCATTTCCATATTTAAATAAGCTGCAATACTTAACATTTTAGGACAAGGTTATTGACAACATGTCGGCAATCCATTAAGGAGAAATAGGAGACGTTTGCAACCAAATTACCCCTCATGACCGCTACGGAAATATCAACCATCAATTGTTTTTCAAGTCTTAAACATTTTAAGAGACAAGGTCTAATATACAGAGTTATTGGTAATATGTCGGCAATCCATTAAGGGGATGTAGGAGAAGTCATTTACGACCAAATTACCCCTCATGACCCTATGGAAATGTCGACCATTTTCTTTTTTCAAGTCTTAAAACTAACTAAATATTAAATGCGAAACGAGTACTTATTTTAAATGTTAAAATCTTTCGAATTTACGATACGTTTATTTTTACGGCTTTCAAAAAATTCTGTCTAAAAATAAAAAGTTTAGCAAGCCTAACCATGACGTCACCAAAGAATTCCCATTTCTTCTAAATATATTATATTCATTTATATATAAGCCGCTAGTGTTGACCTGAAGGCTGGTCCATTAGCTTTATTACCAACAGCATTCCACCGAGATGCATCATCCTTGACTCATGCATACCTGTAACAAAGAATACATTTATTATTAACTGAGATAAAACGACCTTAAGGACATACGGTCAGGCCATGTGGCCAGCGGCCATGTTATAGGTTATCTTATGTGTAGTACAGTAACCGGGTGTAAATATGACAGAACTAGCTTCTTTAATCTAGGTCTGTACGTTTTTCGTTTTTAGTAATTCAATTTAATTTAATTTAAAAAAATAAAAATGCTCGAGGATGTTTTTATGTCAAAAATATAGGTATTTAGATGCTAATAACTTATATCGTATACAATATTTCTTTAAAATAAAAACGTACGGACCTAGTTTTTTATTATACCTACAACATTTCCAAAAATTATGAAAATTAGACTATGTTTACGGGGAGAAAAACGTTATCTCTTTTTGTATGAAAATTTACAGCTTCACAATCCTCTTACGAGTAATATTGCGTGCTGTCGGTGTTGCGTTGGTGCCACGACGGAACTATCGAAAAGAGCGCGCAATCTAGATTTTTCCAAGGTTACAGGCACATCGATGTCAAAGAAAAATCGAAAGCGGGAAAACAAACGAACAACGGATTTTTTATTTCATGTCATGCTATACTGTACAATTAATTTGAATTTGGAATTCTACCTAAATAGAATGAAAGATATTCACACTAGCCGGTATCAAAAATCGGCAATTTAATAGATAAAGAACTATTATGTCTAATCTGACATGGGCTTAGGATTTGAATATAAAATTTGACAAAAAAACAAGAAACAATTCTACCTTTAAGTAAAGCTCTGAGAAAATACTAAAATTATTTTCAGATCAATTCTATCCCTTTTAAATGAAAATCATTCAAATATTTTAATTTATTTTTTAATAAAACGACAAAATGGAAGTGTTGAGCTACAGTTGTTTTTTTTTTTTTTTTCTAAAAATAAAGACTGCCCTTATTATATTTTTCCGTTTCACTCAAGATTGGAACGGATGTTTATAATTTCTCTGTGTGGCGAATTGGGTGTACTGTTTTAGTACACGTCTGCCTATCCCTTCAGGAATTTCACGCGTGATGTTATATTAAAAATAGTTATTTAAATATGTGTATATTTCAAGAGAACGTGCTTCACAGTAAGCTTCAAGTTATTTTTAAAGCTTTTAATAGTAAAACATCAACCGCTCGTCAATTCCCTGTCAGTGACTACAAGTAGGCGTTGTGTTGAAAATACTTTGTCAAACACATTTTTTTTTTCATATTGGGCATTGGCATATATGACGACGCGTGATGATTTAGTCGATTTATTGCAGCACTTTTTTAATAGTTGTAACCGATTATTTTTACTCTGTGGTTTAGAATTTATTTCTTTAGTGGTATTTTTAATTTAGAGCGGGTAACACTGAATGGGGTTGTGAATGTCATGGCGGCGTTGGCGATTACTTTGGATGTCATCGTCACGCGGTGCACACGCACAAATCCAGTGGCTCTAAATGCAAGTTTAACAATTATTGTGATTTGACTTAATCAATGACAATCATTATTTTTTATGGTCAAGTTTTGTTGGTATATTTGTGGGTAAATTAAGTGCGTTAGTTTGAGAGTATTATTTTTCAAACAACACGTACATACCCATGATGGAGAACAGATGACGGAGCACACATTGTGTGTCAGCCGCTCGAACATCCGTCATATAAATATATATATATATATATATATATATATATATATATATATATATACTTATTATATTTATTAAATACACAAAGTAAAGCGCTTCGAACTCACGACCTACAACTCAAGTCGGGCCCGATACCACTGGGTCACCACTGCTCTAAAAAACAAATATACCTATGCATCTACAAGCATATTTTTGCTACATAGAAAATTGCTAGCTTGTTCTCCAGATATCTTCGATATGATTTATTTTGCATGAATATCAATTTGACGCTGATTTGAATCGAATTACTGTTTAAATTCGATATGATTCAGTACTTGAGTCGGGATTTTATCTTTAAAAGTAACAAACCCAACATCTTAAAATGAATGCGTAAAGGTAGCCCGCGAAATTCCAATTTACTTGCGTTTTTGCAATATACAGGACAGTGTAAGGGATATATCTTGATCAAAATATGATTCGCGGCTGTAACAAATATGTGCATAATTATACGTAAATAACCATAAAAATCATCAATATATCTCTATATCTTAGATTTGTTCTATAAGAGTAAGGGAAGACCAAAGATATGATGGACTGTGGGAAAGATGATGACCAATAGAGAAAGAAGTATGGAAGAAAAAGACATGTTGCGCCGATCCCAAATAAATTGGGATAATGGCAGGAGAATGATGAAAAACCAAAACGAAAACCCCACAATACAATTAACAAAAGAGGAACGAAATAACAAAATCTGCCGTTAAATGACAAAAGACGTCGCTGTTGTCAGTCAAAAACAGAACTTGCCTCTCGTTTGCATAATTCCAATTAATAACAGCTATTAAAACAAAGAAACTTCGAAGGAAGCCTTGATGCTTCGCGGAATCAATATTGTTCTTGTTCCTATAAATCTTCAGCTCCTTGCAATAGCGACGACCAATTTCAATTTGAAATTAATTTTGAATAAGACCCCTTTGTGAATGGAACACGTGAATTATTAATTTTTTTGATCGATCTTATTAAAAATAAATAAAAAATATTTCTTAAAAAAATTGGACTTTTCTTAATTGGGCGAAAAATTTCCTTTGATGGAATTAGGTGCTATCTAACAAAGGAACGGAAATTTGCCTTCAGAGTTTTTATAACGACGCGACAGTTGCTAATTTATTCATATAGCAATTATGTACAAGGATTCTTAAGACGCGAATGTAGGCTGATGACAATACAAGGAGCGTCGTCCGTCCTGCACCCAGGAATAATATTATAACGCGCTCAACCTCTAAAATATTCGAACTACAGCCTAAATCCGGAGACGCAGATACAGGGCAGAAAACGATCAAATTCAAACCGGTTGGCTGGTTGGTTGGCTATACCCAATCCATATGCCGTAAAAAAAATAGTTCCCTACCAGGTGGTGATTCCATTATTGTTCAAACCTGATCGAAAAGGACAGGTGTTTTCGCCCGACACATGCACTCATCCGATCTTTTGGATTCGAAGCCTATCGAGCAGATGGTCGGATACAAACCACTTTATTTTTGTTGCACGTTTTTGCGTTATTTTTGGGAAGCTGTGTTTACGAAAGTAAAGTTACCTACGTGCGAATTCTATTTTGTGGTGCCACCTTTCGTGCGGAATGATCCAAAACATTCAAAGGAAAATCACGGTTTTGTGTCTAGCCAAAACTGAAAGATCTATTTCGACAACTACTGACACCAATCGAATTAATTTTTGGTACATATTTTTAAAGCTGAAATGTACATTTTACAATTCCAGTCAAATAAAATGACACCTCAGAAACATCTTTTTCTTAAAAGTTTTTATGGATCATTTCCCGTCTTTCCGACGTTATTGAACGACAACAATATACTTATACGAAATCGGAACGCGATCTTAAAAACTGCTCTATGTGACTTGGCAGATAATTTTATTGAATTTCAAATCGAACTGGATTGCAGCTTCAAGCATATCGTCACGTATTATTGTAATGGTCCTTATGTCGCGGGCATAGAGTTCGTTTTGTGGGTTTAAGGATAGTGAGTGAGTCAGCATAATAAACATCTGGCCTGGTTTTTACGGTTATGCATGTTAGGATTGGAGCGCAAAAAGGTCACGCTTAGTAAAATCAGACGCGTCTCCAGCGTTAAAGTGTGAAATTATTTTGTGAACTCAAAAGGTCGTTTTAAAGGGTGATTTTTTTATCGTCATTTAAATTATAACTTCAATTTAAAACTAATTCTAGTTTCACGCGCACTGAATGGATCCTAATTTATTTTTTAACGTAACTGGTAGGATAGGCTTGGACTGTTCGCTGTATAAGCCTTTAAGAATGTTAAAGATCTTTTTGTAATATTTTGACCTTTGTGGAGTTTGTGACATACGCACACAACGCATATCGTCGCTTTGGAGGGCAATAGAGCTAAGCCACAATTTTCGCATAATTGAATAACGTGTTGAGAAAGAGCCATAGTTTATAGTAGTCAATAAATCTAACAGATATCATGACTGTAAGCAAGTTTTTTTTTCAAATTTGCCTATAAACTTTATTGTCGTTCCAATAAGATTCAAATATTCTAAGATAATTAAACGTCTGTAACTCATAAGTGTAGTTATGAGGCTTGGCTCTATTACCCTCCAAGGCGACGATACGAAACTATATACTGATAATGAGTAAATGAACGGAAAAGTTTTGATACGGGGTAAACATGGCACAAATTGGCGACTTAAATTACTCTTTGATTTTCTCATTATGTTTTCTCTTAAATAATTCATAATTATTTTACAAACAATGTAGACAGTATTTAAGAAATAGATTTCAGAATAAATTTTAGTAGCCTCACATTCCCTACCAAAAATTATTACAACATTACAAATTCCTCTACAATTCGCATTAAACTTTAAAAACAGCACACAGTACAGAACCGGTTCACCCAAATACCGATAATCCGAATCCCATTTCATTTCAACATTAAATAGAGCGTCCGAATCACCCTTTACAAACGGACAGTATCAATTAAGCACCGATGGTGTAAATGTGAAATGTAAATACGTGTATCTGCGAAGTGGGTTACTTCGTTTGGCCGCCAGTGTACCGTTATGGGAAGTGGTATTTTTGGCTGAGTGAAGGATGGCGATGGTGTGTCGATATTTCATGGTTTTTTGATGGGTCATCGTTTTGAGCGATATGTTTAGTCAAGTATCAAGTATGTTATTGTATTTCTATAAGGGTGTGAGATCTACGAGCTTCCATAAGTGATGATGAAATTTTAGTACAGTGCATGAGTGCACCCTTGTCTATCAGTATTTTCAACATATTTAAGCCGATTTCCTTCAAGCTTGTGACGACGTGAAAGAAGCAGATTGTGTTACCAACTTGTCACAAATAATCAAGCAATCTACCTAGCCTTTTCCCAACTATGTTGGGGTCGGCTTCCAGTTTAAACGGATGCAGCTGAATACCAGTAATATACATGGAGCGACTGCCAATCAGACCTCCATAATCCAGTAACTGGGTAATACGATACCCCTTGGTAAGACTGGTTGAGACTATCAGGCATCTGACGACCCGTAACGACTGTCAAAAATCCACGAATGACAGCCGGGACCAACGGCATAACGTGCTTTCAGAGGCATGGAGTGGTCTCGGTATGTGTTACATAAAGATGGTCATCCATCCACGGACCAACCCCGGCAAGCGTAGCTTAACCTGATAGATCGACCCGTGCGGCTGTTATTACTTGCCACGAGCTCCTTGGAAAAAAAAAGCGACGCTACTTTACTACTATTGTCTTTAGATAGATAGATAGATAAATCTTTTAATCAAAACTAATTCGGTGGACAGAGATATTCGTAAAAAAGAAGAAGGCTTTTAATACTCCAGACTGATGGATGAGACTAGACTAGGTATAATACAATCTAGGTACCGTAGCCTAGCCGAGGTAAAGCCCTCGAACTAGGTTTACCTAAAACTTAGTCTGGACACAACATCTAAAGTAGGATTACTTACCCAAGTTTTACTTTTAAAGAAACCCAGCAAGCCTCGAAGTTCTATTAATAACTACCCTTAAGCCGCCAAACTAATGTGCTTATGTAAGGACGGGTCCACAATAGTGCGGGTCGGGTTAATGTCACGCAGTACAGCCCACACCCTTTAGCTTTTGTCCCTTTTGAATAATGCTGTCCAGTGTACTACTGACCTTACAAATATGAGGCAAAAGGTGAACCCGACAGACATTGAGAGACATACAATGGTATTTGTTATTTGAGATTTGGTGGTTTTTAGGGGACAAAAGGGTTTAAAATCGTTCTGAGCTTGAATTTTTGTTGAAATTATGGAAAAGGACGGTTGAATATTACAATTGTAAATTGTGTTGTGGGTTGGATCCTTTTCGTTTAACTATGGTCAATTTATCGGTGGTGCAAAAAGTTGATACGGTACGAATAGTCGTAATGTAAAAATGTTCATCATCGTTTCAGCCGAAAGAGGCCCATTGCTGGGTATAGGCCTCCCCAAGCACGGCCACTTCGACCGGTTCTGTGCCTCCTGCATCCAGCGGAATCCTACGGCCTTCACAAGGTCATTGGTCCATCAAATCTTGTGGGAGGTTCTCCAAATCCAACACTACGTCTTCCTTTACGCGGTCGCCACTCCAGAAGCTTTCGGCCCCATCGGTCATGTACAGACGGCAGCACATCAAGCTACCCGAAACTGTCAAATTTACCCAATCAACCTTAAGCCTTGTTTTAGCGATAAAGTTGAAAATCTATTAAGGAAATTTGACAAATTGTAGTAGCTTGATGTGGATCTGTGTCTGTACCTATATGTAAACTTTATCATAATCATCCACAGTCCGACTTCACCCACAGCTGGGCACAGGCCTGTCTTTTCTTGTGCCAATCCCCACGCTAATATTGTAGTCATGAAGATTTAATGTTTGTGTTGCGTAATGTACAGACGCCAGCAGGTCAACCTACCCGAAACTGTCAGATTTTCCCAATCAACCTTGAACCTAATGCCTTAGCAATAAAGTCGAAAATCTATTAAAGAAATCTGACAGATTGTAGTAGCTTGATGTGCTGGCGTCTGTACTTAGATATATTATTTTGTGCAGTGTTGTATAGAACTGAACAGACAGCTGTGCTGCTGGGGAGTTTGTTGCGCCACTTCTTCTCCTCAGCTAAAGCACTAGGATGTATATATACGTAATTTTGACGTTCGAAAAGTGCTGATTCTCAGCCTAGTTTGAATAAATGACTTTTGATTTTGATTTTAGAGGTCGCCATTTTTTGTTACTCCACTTATTTAGACACATATTCTCTAACATGACATATTAATTGATAGATGAGCATACTCGTATTGTACACCACAATTGCAACACAGCTCTGATACAATATTCCTAACCGTTACCTATTTCCCTGCCACCAGATTTGCTTCTAAATTACCAAGCTCGAACCACTCCAAAGGCAAAAACTTTAAACTTTCTCACTAGCATGTTTTCAACAAAATCTAGCTTCAACAAACTTCTACACACCTAACCCGGTGCAATCCAAAGTATACAGATTGTATTGCCCCAACTTTTCAACCAACAAGTTGGTCGAATCTAGGTCAAATGCTGGTTGTAAATTGGCCGAGGTAACCAACTTTATTGGTTGGTTCAGACAAAAAGCGTGGTTCATGACCTAGAACGGTACTTGGTACTTAGCCTTAATGTTTAACTTCAAAGCTTAATGTACTTTTGCAGTAGTAAGTTAAACACTTGATTAATTTAGTGCAGAGTGCGAATGGAAGACACTCGACTGACCTGTTTGAAGAGGAAGGCGTTGAAAGAGAGAAGGTTAAGACGCTAGATATATGCCAATGGCCTTGAGTGTTTAGCTTGCGTGTTCTATGCTGAGCTCAGCAACACGTCGTACGTCCAGCCAATAATAGGACTCGCCCATCAAGGAGCGCTGTCCCAAATTAGTTGCATTATTAATTTATTATACATAAAAACAAAATGTATTTTAATAAAAAAACGTATACTTAAAGATAAATAATTAAATTATGTTTAAAATGGTGAAGGTTTCATAAAAATATGCTTGATAGTTTTTGCGTGATTCTCCGTTTTTATTTTTATCCGCATTAGACATAACTTTACAAATTAAATACACTATGAAATATCAACATAACCTAAATATTAAGTTATAAATTATATTCACATATTAAGTTATAAACAAACTGCTCTAATTTAACATATAGGGTGACTGGTAATTAGTGACCGATACGTAAACACATGATTGTACTCATGATAACAAACCACTTTTACTATGGGACCAAACCCGAAATCGCAAAAAATATTAGCCGTTTACATTTATGTTCGCAAAACTCTTCAAAATGTAGGAAACAGCAGATTGTTTTTTGCGATTTCGGGTTGAGTACAATTATGTGTTAAGTATCGGTCACTAATTACCAGTCATATATTTTTTTCCAATTCATTAAAACTACTCGTTTAGACGTGATCTTCATTAAAGTCGGTTATCGTCGCCTTAAGTGATAGAGGGGAGATTATACAGTATCAATGTTGGACTGAATGTTTTCTTTTATTTTTTGGTGTATTGGCGCGGGTTAGCTGACATATTTCAAGTAAAATTATTTTGCATACTATTGATTGTATAGAATCAAGTTTTTGAACAGACAGCTGTGCTGCTGGGGAGTTTGTTGCGCCACTTCTTCTCCTCAGGTAAAGCACTAGGAAGTGGTGAAGGGCGGGCGTTTTGGGGGACTGTCTTATGTAATTTTGACGTTCGAAAAGTGCCGATTCTCTGTCTACGTAGTTTGAATAAATGACATTTGGGGAGCCAATGAATGTATTGTCTTATAACATAATCTCACTCCTGGTTTCTGGGTTAGGGAGAGGTGATCTATGGTCTGATCTGAGGCTGAAGTGACCGAGTGAGTGAGTGAGTGAAGTGTTTTCTTATATTTTCGATATACTTGAAGACCAAAAAGAACATCTATCGCTTCTGATATTATAAATCCGGGAGGGGTTCTCTGTCTTACTTACTAGGTACATTCTGATAGAGATTGTCTAACGGCCGAACCCAATAACCTATTTCCAGTAAAAGACAGATCGCTATTGATGACAGACAATATAATTCTATCTGTCCTTACGTTCCTTTCGTTCGTTCGTGTTCTTTTGTTTTATGTCTTAGGTTATTGGGACGATAAAACCATTGATAGATTGATAGGTTTTTCTTTCTCCAGTATGCCAAAACTGGTGATTGATAGGTTATTGGGTTCGGCCGTAAGATAAGCTGAAATGACGAAGCGTGGTTTAGCTCCGTGTATAAGTGAGATGGCGTTATGGCTGTCTAGTTTGACGCGCGAGACAGAAGACTCTCACGCGCACCAGAACTAAACGCGCTTCGTTTAAATTATGACAAAATGATATACTTAAATCAATTTTTATCTTAGTAAGTTCTTAACATATTTAAATAGCTTCGATTTAAAGCAAAGTTTACTGCACAATAAGGAATAGTTTACTTATAATCTTTTATAACAGAAAGTAGACGGGAATTTTTTTCTGTCGAAAAACTTTCAAGTGTTCATAATTCGGTTTTAGTACAGCAGTAGACAATATAGTCAAATAACACATAATTATGGAACATCCAAATGATTTAACCATATACATTTGGTTTTATAGGAATTTAAAAAACACAAAATGTATCGATGTATCCCTCTTAAGTAGTGGGGCGCATCATTTCAGCTAAAAACTAATAAGCTGAAATCGGAATCGGTTTCATTTTGACAGTTCAACAACATTCATCGCGTTATTTACGGTGTTGAGAAAATATATTTTTTGAACATATGAAGCAATGGATCATGCTTCCTCCACTTTCGTCACATAAACTTATAAAGGTTTTTAGACAGGTGTTATGCTTGTATAATATGTAGTGTAAATTAATGTATTACGAAATAAACGAAAAAAAAAGAAAGCAATTTTCTTCAAAATGATTCAGATTCCGATCGATAGTGTGTTACGCAATTAGGGTGCTGGATATTACGGGGTATTTTATCGCGCACACTCCAATGTTCTAGAACCAAAAACTCGAAGACATGTGACATCTACCAACCCGTACCGTAAATTTTGTTATTGTCCGTCATGTTGATTATTAAAAAATATTGGACACGTATTTTTTCTTTTTCTACGTAATCGAAAGATTACCTACGGCGATACATTGAGTTAAAATGTGGCATGACGTCACGCCTTGGTAGCTTTTATACGTAGAAGTGACGTAGCGAGCCCTCACTCCCGAACTTTAATGCTGCGTGTTATCTAAGTCATTTTTTATTAATTTGATAAATCAAAAATACGTGTCACATACTTTTTTGTTATCTGACTGACGGAATAAACAGAATTTCTTTTTTTTTTACCCAGGCATCATCCCTATTCTATATATAAGTATATAAAAGTCGGGTTTGTTCGAATACGTATAACTCGAGAACGGCTGGACCGATTTTCATGGTTTTTGATTTGTTGTATTTCTCTCCGTTCCGATTAGCAAAATAACTATTAAAACATCGGAAAAAAATACGAAAAACAAAAATTATGAAGAAAATTAATTTTCTCATACATCCAATTTGGACAGGACAACGTCTGTTGCGTCAGCTAGTTAATTATAAAAGCAGGATACTAACTTTATTATTTTCGTGATATAAATTATTAGCTACGTATCAGTATCATTACCTATAAAATATTTATGAATGTAATGATTTATGCGGTGTATGACTGACTAACCATTGGCCGTTAGCCAAACAAATCGTTGTAGCGCATGAATTAAACAATTTTTTTTTATTAATAAATACTAAAATATGATTTTCCAACAAGCCGGAACATGGCGATATCAATATTTTTTATTATAAAATAAATATTTTTGCCGTGTCAAGTGATTTTCAATTTTATTTTTGTACAGACGCCAGCACATCAAGCTACTACAATCTGTCAGATTTCTTTAATAGATTTTCGACTTTATTGCTAAAGCGTTAGGTTCAAGGTTGATTGAGAAAATTGGACAGTTTCGGGTAGGTTGACCTGCTGGCGTCTGTACATGACAACAATATTTCACATACAGTACAAATTATTATGTAGTACATAAAGCACTGCAGATCTATTGCTTGAATAGATGAAAATCCTAAAATTGGTAAATTTTCGTCTATTTTCTTAATATAACTTTAAAACAATTTATTTTAAAATTATAAAAAATACATACATATAAGTATTTGAGACCTTCACAGTTGTTAGCCTTTTCTGTTGATATTATATCACAGAGTACAGTTGGCAAAATTTTTATTTTTAATTTTCTTATTTACCCCCAAAATTGACCCCATAATAAAAAATAATTTATTTTTCAATTATTCACAGAAATTCATACGTGTATTAAATTTAAACTTAATAGGATGATTCGATTCGAAGCAAATTGGCTATGACAGACGGACAGACAGGCACACGACAGACGAGTGAATAGTGATCCTATAAGGGTGCCGTTTTTTCCTTTAGAGGTACGGAACCCTATAAAAACATGCACTATTTCACATACTTGGACTCAAATATTGAACAAGTATCGCTATCGACGCACCCTAGGAGCAAACATAGGGGTCAGGGACCCAAGATAAGGATTCAATAACCTTACTCTATCGGTTATGCAAATATGAGGGCAATCGGAACTTTACCCACTGCACGTAGGTGGATAGGTAGTGATAAAACTGTCTACTTTGTATCAGTAAGTTGTGATAAGGGACAGACGAACGGTTACAACTTTTTTTGTTGGTCAATCAAGCCAAAGGTGCCGTAGTTATTTTACATCTTACTAGCAAAGACAGTCAAAGCTGTGAACTCGTCGAAAAGAATAGCGTCTAACTGTTGGCCGCAATTTGCATGCAGACTAGGAAAACACAATGCAAGTACGATGTCTGGCGCGTGTAAGACGTCAGCTGTCACGGACACTAGCATAACAATGTTAGTTAGTTTGATTTAGTTCTTTTGCAAGGCGACACTATATCTAAACATATACAAAGCTTAGGTACTAGTTTCCGCCCGCGACTAAGCCCACGTCATTTTTTATTTAAATAAAACATGCTATGGCACTCGGCAATAGCGCAGCTTTCTATCATTGATAGAATTTTTACAATCGGATCAGTAGTTCCGAAGATTACGTCCTACATACAAACTCACAATTGTACATCTGTTATATTTTATATCTTATTTATATTTTACGTTGCCTTATCGAATGTAGTTACCGCCATCTGTGGCATACTGCAACGCCATTTATTGAAGTTTTGCCAAATCTAGTGGTAAAATTGATTTTCATAGGCACATAGTAGATCTGAAAACAGTAATGCTACCTACTTTTCCTCACAAATATTCACAAAATAATAAAATATCTTGGGACATTGTTCACACACGGTCATCTGATCCCAAACTAAGCAGAGCTTGTGCTATGGAAACCAGATAACTGATATACTACATATACTACTTACCTGCGGCGTGACAGGTGGTATCTTAACCAACCACGACAACTGGCCTGTCAAACTGCATACTATGTTTCAGTTAGCCCCATGAATTTTACTGACTGGCAATTTTTTTTTATGCACGAATGAGCTCATCTCATATTCATAACATAACATTTCGCGCCTGTTTTCCCAGAGGAGAGCTGGTGACCAGTTGCACCCACATTTCAGCAGTTAAGTTTAAGTTCCAAATAATACTGGCGAGCCTATTACCATCAACCGGCTGTTACTGAGAAATTCTTAAAATAACACTGCTCAACCGGGGAATCGAACCCAGGACCCCATGCACTTGCAAGCACTAGACCAATGGGCAGTCTCATATTCAAGTAGACAGATACCTAAGTTGAGCAAGTTCATTAAGTCAGGAGATCAAAATCAATCTGCCTAGGCTTTTCCCAACTATGATGGGGTCGGCTTCCAGTCTAACCGGATGCAGCTGAATACCAGTATTTTACATGGAGCGACTGCCTACCTGACCTCCACAACCCAGTTACTGGGTAATACGATACCCCTTGGTAAGACTAGTTGTCAGACTTTCGGGCTTCAGACGACCCGTAAGGACTATCAAAGATTCACGAATGACAGCCGGGAGCAACGGCTTAACGTGCTTTCCGAGGCACGGAGGAGTCTCGGTATGAAAAGATCCAACCCATCCACAGACCAACCTCGGCAAGCGTAGCTTAACCTGATGGATCCACTCGTGCGGCTGTTATTACTTAGCCACAGGAGATCATACAATGACAAACCAAAAGGATGTTTTCGTCTCCGAAGAAGACACAACAAACATTATCAAAACAGTACACATAAAGCCATGAGAACTAGCACACCAAACATTGAGTACAAAGACGGTATTGTACATGTACATACATATAACACAAATGAACAACAAACCATTAAGATTACATTAAAACCAGATCACGTAGTTGAGATACTCGTTATAGCGATAAATATCGTTGCTATGTAGCACACGTCTTAAAATTATCTAGCTAAGTTATTAGTCTTGATTGAGTAGGCTGGCTTATTGTATGTGAGAATTATTAGTAAGTCTACAAGGCTATGTATGTGATAATATTCTTAAAACGATGTTTAAGAGGAAATTCTCAAAAAAGAAATGTCAAAATGTAATCAAAATGTTATGTGACAGAACATTTTCCATTTTCATATTTTACTCGGAAGGGTAAGCGTAGATTTTAATAGGATCTCCGTCACCCCACAAAAAAAGTTTAATTGAGAGATTAATAATTCATTTACCATACTCCCATTCCATGGATCTCTACAAAACCATGAGTCACAACTCGCCCATGGAAAAATCTCACAGGTTTGTATTATATTTGTATTTACACAACCCTCTCAGTAAATATTTACATTATGACCTCTTTCGTCGAGCACGCAGTGTAAACTCCAGTCTTTTATTGTCTCTTTCGTCCCACGGGTCGAAACTTTACTAATTTTAAAATCAAAACATTTAAATTGTACATTAAACCGCTCGCCAGTGTACATTAATTCCCGATTTTGTGTTATTAAAACGGATGATCAAACTTAAGTACACTTGGACCGAGTTTAATACAACGATACTTTTAAAACAACCTACTTAGCTGATAAAATTAAATAAGTCTTGTAATTTAGTTGTAATTAAATTTCCCGAAAAAATGGGTCTATTATTTTGCAACAATTGTAATTGGAACGAAGATTTTAAAGTTGTAAAACATCCTAACTTCCTAACTGATATTATAAATGCGAAAGTGAGTTTATTTGTTTGGTACGATTTCACGCTACAACGGCTGAACGGATTTGAATGAAATTTGGCACATGGGTAGACCATGACTTGGAGAAGGACATATGCTACTTTCATCCTGGATCACAGGTAAAGTCGCGGGCAACAGCTAAAAATTTAATAAACTGTTTATTACTTTGAACAATATTATTTGTAATTAATTATATAGACGCTCGAATTGAAAGGCAAAATTGACTAAGCGACAATTGAGAAAGTTCATAATCTTAAAAAAAAAAAAACAGTTTATTAAGTCTTTAAACTGTATTTAAAAATCGCTGGAATAAAAAAAAAACTAAAATGCATTATTCTGTCATCTCAAACACATAAGCAACGCAAAGAAATCGTTGATAAACCAGATTCACAATATGTCATCGACTTGCTTTCATACTGTTTAACTTATTACGTAATTGTATGTGTCATACGAATAATTAATGTTATAATTAGTGACCGATACTTAAACACATGATTGTACTCATGATAACAAACAACTTTTACTATGGAACCAAACTGAATTCGCGAAAAAAAAATCAGCTGTCCCATACATTCGTGTTTGCATAACTCGTCAAAATGTAAAAAAAAATATTAGTGATGGAACGGATTGTCGTATTCTTATATAGGGTGACTAGTAATTAGTGACCGATACTTAATACATTAGGCGCGGCAGACGCACATGCGCGTTTTCGGACGTTCACCAGGTGCTTGACGGCGCGTCCATACAATTTTCATAACTTTCTTGTTCACCTGTGCGTTCGTTGTGCATCTCTATTGTTTCGAAAACATCGTAAAATAAGGGTCGGTAAGGGTGTAGCATAAAGAAGCGTTTGCATAAAGAATTAAGCAGATAATGTGTTAAACCTATGATGACATGATTGTACCTACTTATGATAACAAACAACTTTTACTGTGAGAACAAACCTGAAATCGCGAAAGAAAATCAACTGCTTTCTACATTTTGACGAGTTATGCAAACACGAATGTTTTTTTTTTTCGCGACAGCTGATTTTTTTTTTCGCGAATTCAGGTTTGGTTCCACAGGAAATGTGGTTTGTTATCATGAGTACAATCATGCGACGGCCCGAACAGAGATGGCGGGATGAGCTGGACTCCTTTGATGAAGATTGATCCTTGGTAGCTCTGGACAGAGAGAGGTGGAAATAGAGTAGGGATGCCTGTGCCCAGCAGTGCGACAATAATGGCTAATAAAAAATAAAAATAAAACCGGCCAAGTGCGTGTCGGACTACGCGCAATGAAGGGTTCCGTAGTTGAGATGAATCTTAAGAACAAACTTAACATTGTAGTTGAAAAACATATTATTCTCCCATACATTCCAACTGCAAATGTAAGTTTGTACGCACAATATTGAGAGATTTACCATGTTGTATTAGGACTATAGACTTCTTATAAATTTACAGTAAGCCCATTCATTTGATGTGTCACACGGTACAGTTTGCAAAACTTTTCTTTATTTTCTTACTTGCCCGCCAAAATTGACCCCCTTATTCAAAATTCATTACACGTCCGTGTTTGGGTAACAGATACGTGTACCAAATTTCAACTTAATCGGTCCAATTAGATTCGGAGCAAATTGTCTGTGACAGACGGACAGACAGACACACGAGTGATCCTATAATGGTTCCGTCTTTTTTCTTTTGAGGTACGGAACCCTAAAAATGTATCATACATAACGATACAAAATGTAATCTCGAAAGATAACAATGATATGGCCCGTATGTTAAAGTGTAACAAGCGAACTGAGCTATAGCATTCAGGCAATTCCGATCGGATGCCGGCTTCATTCCCATGACTGATCAGATTAACAGCCCATACTCCACATTCATATTAAACCGTGAAAATACATCTATAGTTTATTTCTCCTAACTATTGTTATGTGAAATAACTTGTTTTCAACGTATTTTTGTTATGGATTCTCATGTGTACTGTAACTAATAGGAAGAATCTCATAACTAAGATTCATCATAATCTGCTTAGCCCTTTCCCAACTATGGTGGGGTCGGCTTCCAGTCTAACCGGATGCAGTTGAATACCAGTATTTTACATGGAGCGACTGCCTATCTGACCTCCACAATCTAGTTACTGGGTAACATGATACGCCTAGATACGACTGGTTGCCAGACTTTCGGGCTTCCGACCACACGTAACCGGCCGGTACCAACGGCTTAACGTGCTTTCCGAGGCACGGAACGGTCTCGGTATGTACCTGAAGGTGATCATCCATCCACGGACTAACCCTGGCAAGTGTAGCTTACCTGATGGATCGACCCGTGCGGCTGTTATTACTTAGCCGCGTGCCCCTCTTGACTCACCTTATTAAAAAAAAACGTTTGATGTACAGACGCCAGCTGGTCAACCTACCCGAAACTGTCAGATTTTCCCAATCAACCTTGAACCTAATGCTTTAGCAATAAAGTCGAAAATCTATTAATGAAATCTGACAGAATCTTTGTTATATTGAAGCAGTCTTTGGAAAGCTTATGTTCAGCAGTGTCTGATTATTTCAAACAGATAGCAAACAAAACGTTCAGTTTGTGATTTAGTACTAACTGGTGACTTGTCCCTGCTTCGCACGGTCAATACGTCTTGACAAAACATCGATATTTCTTTCTTATTTGTAAGTTACACAAACATACAGGGTGTCCCGTAAATAATGGATCATACGTAACGGCTAGGTAGCTCACCTGATTTCCAACAACTCATTTGGATAGTTTTAAAAAACCGCTACGGTATACAGTTTTTAATCAAGATATTTTTTTTTTCGAATCTTGCCATTTTGTCTACCAGAATTTAGTTTTTTTAATGCTGTCGCAGCAAATGATAACATATTTAGGTATGATTTTTGTTAAACATCTCTGAATAGCTTACTAATGTAATAAGATATCATTTTTGTAAATAACGTTTTATTTGCCTTGGAAAAAATCTTGAAGTTTTATTTTTTACGATGAAAAGACCAAAATTAAAAAAAAAAGAAAAAAGCTATTCTGGAAATTGGGTGAGATACCTACCGGTTACGGTTGATCCATTATTTACGGCACACCCTGTATAAATCTTCCGGAAAGAAATCTCTAAACGATGGTGAAAACTGCATACAAATCCGTTGCGTAGTTTAGAACTTTAGAAGAACAACGCGATCTCACAGACAGATACAGAAAGGGATTTTAATGTATATATATATATTATAGATTTAGATATAAATGTCAGCACAACCCGCCATAGTCCAGACTATTTTATTTGTACTTACTGTAATCCATCTGAAATCTCTCGAATTTTTGATACGAGTGTCGCTGAAACTCTTGAATTATAGATATCTATAAAAACTTAGATTTACGAATGGCCTAGTAGATTTATGCTCTTTGCGTTTCTCGAATTGAATATATAATGCGGAGGCATCGCCGCCTTGTAATCCGAAGTTATCTATTAGGGGCTAAAATATGCCGTTTTCATGAAATTTTAAGCGGGTCTGGAGACGCCATTACCTTAACTCGGCCGGACTTGGATTACGAGGCGTCGTAAAAATGTTTTTAGATTTCAGGGAATGTTTTTGGTAGGTCCTTTAATATTATTTTTGTTCTTCAATTTGGATTTTGAAATGATATTTTCTGCAGTTTTTAGGCGTTCAAATTGTGTAAGTAAATAAATTGTTAAGACGCTACCGAGCGCACAGTGGCGCCCTCATCGTTTGTTCGGTTATTTCTTTTATTTTAGAATGAAAATGCAGAAAATGAGCACGTTAAGTTGTACTCCACAAGACAATACGTTATTATTATTATAAACAGTAGTTTTATATTGTTAAGTTTTATTGTAATCATTAAAACGGGAAATGGTGGCCACTTTTTTCCGTTTTAATGATTACTATAAAACTTAACAATATAAAACTACTGTTTATAATAATAATAACGTATTGTCTTGTGGAGTACAACTTAACGTGCTTATTTTCTGCATTTTCTTTTTAAATTAAAAGAAATAACAAAACAAACGATGAGACTGTGCGCTCGGTAGCCTCTTAAGCAAATTGAGTAACAAATTAAATCATCCGTATGTATATCACAATTGACATTCTTTAACAGTTGTGTAAAATGACTGACTATATTAGAACACGTCAAATTGACGTAGTGTGTCAATTTGCTTAACCATTCATTTCCCTAAGCGTACTATCGAGAAATGCACTGATCTTTCCAATTTCGAAACAATTTTGCTTGCAAGCTGCAATTGTAGGACGCAACTTTAAGGTGTAAAGGCGTCCGTTTTGACGATAGTACTCAAGTTGAAATGGTTATTTACTCCAGAATCTCTGTTCGTAATCGAATCGAATTTGATTGACATTATTGGTGATGTCATTTGTCTTTTGTCTTTATCGAAATTATGTCAATTTGATTTTCGAACGAAATTCGATGTAATTCAAACTCGAATAGACTTTTGGCCTTCTGAAGACCCGTAACGACTGTCAAGGATCCACGAATGACAGCCGGGACCAACGGCTTAACGTGCTTTCCGAGGCACGGCGGAGTCTCGGTATGTAAAGATGGTCACCCATCCACGGACCAACCCCGGCAAGCGTAGCTTAACCTGATGGATCGACCCGTGCGGCTGTTATTACTTAGCCAGGAGGCCTCACACTCAACATGAAACACTATCGAAAGAAAATATGAACAAAAACAATCTTCATTGTGCGTGGTCCGACACGCCCTTGACCGGTATTTTTTTCTTTTTTACAATTTGGTCAAACCGACCAATACTTCATTTATAGAAATTGGTTCAATATCTAACATAATGGGAAAAGAAATGGACGTGATTTCCGCTAGGACTTTGAAATGTGTACGGATTGATTATTTTATCAATAACACTTATGATTATGACAACAGTAAAGTTATATCTGCCTTCTCTCTCTTAGCAGGCGTAATATATTATTCCCCTGTAACCCTCCACCTCCTGCTTCCCCTGTATCATACTTATCTATAACTGGAACTTTTCAATAGGGATGATGACTAAAAAATGATTTTTTGTCCGTCATGTAGATTATTAAAATATATTGGACACATATTTTTTCTTTTTCTACGTAATCAAAAGATTACGGCGATACATTGAGTTAAAATTACGGCGATACAGTCTCGTCGTAGGCGCTGTGCCATACGGTCACTTTCGTTACCCCACCTATTGCGTTCGACCACTTTTCCAGCGTTTCTCAAAGATATTATATTCCGAGTTGTGAATACGGTACAGAATTATCGAGTTAATTATGAACTCGCACAAGTGTGGCGCCTGCGAGGAAACACTTACCGATGGGGCCCACTGCACTATTTGTAACCAACAGCTACACTTCCACTGTGCTGGGATAACGGAGGCTGGTTACCGGAAGCTGGGTGACAGGAAACTTGCGTGGCGTTGTAGCAGATGTAAAATAGCTGCCGTTTCGCAACCTCAGGTGTTAACTACCACTACTCAACCCCCAGGGTCGCCGAGACTGGAATCAGAGTCAGTTATCCTGAGTGAGATAAGGGCACTCGCTGCAAAACTAGCTCCTCTAGATTCTTTAAAAGAAGAGATAACTGCGCTTCGTACGGAATTTGCTGATCTAAAGTCATCAGTAAGTGAGACAAATAAGGAGTTAAAGGAGTTCAATGGCAAAATTATAGCCATGGAAGCACGCCTTGTACACGTCGAGAAGGTCCAGGAACAGGTGGACATCCTTCAAGCCCGTCTGGATAAGTTAGAAGAAGATAACAGCGCTAAAGAGCAATGGACCCGATTGAACAATATCGAAATAAAAGGTCTACCACAGAATAACCACGAGAATCTATTTGAAATCATCAGCAAAATTGGCGCTAAAATTGATTATCCCGTGTCCAAGACCCAGATAAATTTTATAACTAGGGTACCAACCCGGGAAAAAGATCATACGAAACCTCTCATAGTGAGTTTCGTCAACCGTTACGTGAAGGAGGACTTCATTGCAGCTGCGAGACTACATTCCAAGAGTGTTCCTTTAACTACTGGGCAAATAAACCTTCCTGGAAACCAACGTATTTACGTCAACGATCACCTGACACTACAGAACAAGGCATTGCTGTCAAAGGCTAAAAAAGCGGCTGCAGAAACGGATTTTCGATACGTCTGGGTCAAGCACTCCAAAATACACGCGAGGAAGGACGACACGTTTCCTACAATAGTGTTAAAATCCGAAAAAGACCTCATAAAAATAAAATAAAACTGTGTCAATACCGATTTAATAAACCTATAAATACAAACAAAATGTCTAAGTCTAGTCATGCAACAAGATCAAACATTAAAAATAAGTTTGAGAATCGTGTGCCGGTGAGTGCTACCAGCGTATTCCACCAATTACTGTGTCGCTCAACAGTGCTATGTAAGTTTATTTCTAAATATCATTATCACGTTGTTTGTCGTCGACGTGCCATTTTAGTCCTTATTGTCATTACGTTACAGTGTAATTCTAGTTACTTAACCTTCTCAGTTGTGACTTACCGGGCCCGTGTCGTTTCTATTGTTCCATTATTTGCGAGTATTTCAAGGTACCGTGTTTTAACTTACTGTGCATCACTGTGCCTTGAAGATTCCTACCAGATTTTGTCTTCTACCTTCATCATAGTTTATTATTGTTCGCATTTTGCGTATTCGATTCTGATAAACGATTTACTAAATTCACTATCAAATATTGTTAATATTGTTGCTGTTAAGCTTAAAAATGATTAATATATATTACCAGAACGTACGAGGTCTGCGCTCAAAAACAAACAGTTTATATCGTAACGTGTGCTTGAATTCCTATGATGTTATTATATTTACGGAAACATGGTTAGTGGATGGTATTAGTAACAGTGAGTTGTTTGATGGACGGTATCTTGTCTGGAGGCGGGACCGGGACTACTGTCGAACAGCACAGACACGGGGAGGCGGAGTGTTGATCGCGGTGAGGAGTGATCTGACCGTTGTGGAAAGATGTGACTGGCGTACCTCCGCCGAGGATATATGGGTGTCCATCGTTCTGAAGCGATCTAGACCAGCGGTAAGTTACAACATTAATATTTGCGGCCTGTATTTGTGCAAAGAAAATATAGGTAACTCGTACTTAACTCAATTACAAAACTTTCACCACAAACTTAACAACTTAGTATCCACCCACCCTTTAGATTCATTTATAATAACAGGGGATTTTAACTTCGGTGGCGATGTGGAATGGCAACAGTCTGTCGATAGTGCTGGACTATGTCCTGAGAAAGTGTCCATTCGATGTATTTTGGATTTCTTTGACACAATAAATGCGTGTAACTTGTCCCAGTTCAATAGTGAGCGTAACGTCAACGGTAGATTATTAGATCTTGTTTTCTCAAATGGCGCAATAAAAGTGAATAATTGTGATGACCCTCTGGCGGTGCCTGTTGATGTTCACCACAAACCGTTGATTACACTGGTCTACATCAAAATTGCCTTTTACATGAAAATATACTATATTGATTGTATTCCACTCGCTGAACATAAATATACAAGTTAAAATTCATAGTTAGCTCTTATTGTGCATTTATGCCATATAAATATAATAGCGGGTAGCGTGACAGATATATCACATTAATGATGATAACTCAAAATATTTAGTGATTACCCGCGGAAAAATTTTATTATTTCACATTTGTTTGTTGTGTTTAACGCTGACTGTGTTTTGTTCAACAGTTAAAACGTGAAATTGTTACCGTTTTTTACATTTTTAGTGAAAAATCTACAGTTTTCGTTATGTCGCGTAAATGTGTTAATAGTGCAGACAATTTTTGCTACATTTGTGGTAAGGTGACCCTTACTAACCAAAGATGCTCAATAACACAACGTTTAGAAACTGCTTAGGTACTTCCATTATTTTGGAATTAAAATTAAAAACCAAGACAAATCGTGGGTACCACATTTTAGTTGCACAACTTGCTCCACAAATCTGATTAAGTGGCTAAACAAAAAGAAACGTTCATTGCCTTTTGGTGTACCAATGACGTGGAGGGAACCTACCAATCATGCGAATGACTGTTACTTTTGCTTGACTCCACTCATCCGGCACGGTATATCACGAAAAAAGAAACGAAGCGTAGTATACCCTGACGTAGCCTCTGTATCGCGACCTGTACCACACGGAATCTATTTACCTATTCCTCGACCTCCCGAAGAATACCAGGAAGATTCTGAAGAAGCGATGATTTCAATGGAAGTTGATTACAATGAGCCTACAGCCTCACAATCGTCACAGTTTGTGGGTGACAATATTGTTTGTGACGAACCTCATAGAATTTCGCAAGATGAACTCAGCGACCTTATACGAGATTTAAATTTGCCAAAAAATAAAGCGGAATTACTAGGATCGAGACTTAAGCAATGGAATTTGCTTCAACCGGATGTCAAAATCAGTTTATACAGATATCGTCAGAAGAACTTGATACCCTATTTCAAATCCGAAAACCAGCTTGCATTCTGTAATAACGTAAATGGCTTGATGAACGCTTTGAACATTGAATACCATCCACAGGAATGGCGGCTGTTTATAGACTCCTCAAAATTGAGTTTAAAAGCTGTTCTTCTCCATAATGGTAACACACAACCATCGATTCCGTTATGCCATGCTGTGCATACTAAAGAAACATACGAAAATATGAAATTAATTCTAGATGCTATATCATACTCAGAGCACGAATGGCAGATTTGTGGTGATCTAAAAGTCATAGCAATGGTGTTGGGTTTACAAATGGGCTATACCAAGTACTGTTGTTTTTTGTGCCAATGGGATAGTCGGGCTAGATCTTTACATTACATAAAAAAAGATTGGAATCCTAGACTAAGCCTGAATCCTGGAGAAAAGAACGTTAAGCACCTTCCTCTAGTTAATTCCCAAAAAATTCTTCTACCACCTTTACATATCAAATTGGGACTAATGAAAAACTTTGTGAAGGCTCTCAACAAGGATGGACCAGCATTGTCATACCTGCGAAGTAAATTTCCACGTATAAGCGACGCCAAAATTAAAGAAGGAATCTTTATCGGACTTCAAATAAGAGAGATTCTAAAGGACCAAAACTTTGATTCAGTTTTACAGGGCTTTGAAAAAGAAGCATGGGAATCTTTTAGAGCAGTCGTTCATGGTTTTTTGGGCAATAAGAGAAATAAAATTATGTTGAACTTGTGAACAATCTCCTTCAAAAGTATCACAGTTGGGCTGCAATATGTCCGTAAAAATTCATTTTCTTCACTCTCATCTTGATTTTTTCCCTTCTAACTGCGGTGATGTAAGTGACGAACATGGTGAACGATTCCACCAAGATATCTCGACAATGGAAAAGAGATACCAGGGCCGATGGGATGCGTCAATGTTAGCGGACTACTGCTAGAATTTGAAACAAGATACCCATAACAGTGATTACAAAAGACAAACGAAAAAGAAGAGAAAATCTTAAATAAATACGTTATTTTTTTTTTATTGTAAGATTTCCAATTTTATATAAGTAAAAAGCAAAAAAATAATAGTAAATAATTATTATAGTTTTTTTTTAATAAAATGTTTTGTACTTTAACGTGTTACTAGAAGCCAAATTTTGTGTATTAGGTATATTTCCAAAATAAGAGCTAATTAAAAAAACATATTCTTGTTTTTCTATTCAGTAACCTTAAAGCAATATAAAAATAAAGTATTCAATTGAAAGGCACACAAAAAGTTAAATTTTGTAGACCAGTGTTATTAACGCCGATTTCGTTGAAGTTCATAAACTCAATGAAAAACCTAGAACAAAGTACATATTTCATCGAGGCGATTACCCTGCAATTACATCTGCACTAGATCTTATTGACTGGAATATGTTGTTGTCTGCTGGGTCCCTGGACCAAGCCCTCGGCCTTTTCTATACCAAGCTATACGAGCTCAGAGACTTGTACATTCCCGTAAAACCACTTAAAAAATCAACACACCCTCCCTGGTACACTTGTGCTTTAATAAAAATAATAAAAGAAAAACACAAATACCATAGCAAATACAAAACTTACGGCAACTTATCCGATTACCACTCTTTCTCTCTCTTGCGAAATCGAGCTAAGGAATTAGAGGCGGTTTGTTTTGATTCGTATATGGAAAAAATAGAATCCTCAATCGCCAAAAATCCTAAGTGTTTTTGGTCGTATATTAAAAGTAAGAGAAGTGGTAATACATTACCTAACGTATTATACTACATGGACTCGTCTGCGGACACAGGCGAAGGTATCACTGAGCTTTTTTCATCTTTCTTTCAGTCTACTTTTCAAGAACCAGACTCAGAATCTGGAGATCTAGATGTTAATATTGACATTCACTCTGTTAATTCGGTAAACCTAAGTACGGTCAGCGTGTGTCCGGAGACGGTCTTCAACCTACTTAAAGGTTTGGACCCATCTAAATCCGGTGGGCCAGATTTGATACCTCCAGTCTTCATAATTAATTGTGCAAAGAGTTTGCTGGCTCCAGTCTGTTTGCTGTTTGAGCGGTCCTTGAGAGAGGGTATCGTTCCGAAGATGTGGAAATCGGCATTTATTACACCAATTTTCAAAAAGGGTGATAAATCTAAAATTGAAAACTACCGCCCCATATCTAAATTATGTCTTTTTTCTAAAGTTCTTGAACGAGTAGTACACACGGAAGTTTATTCAGCTTTGCAACGCCATTTTGGCGACGAACAACATGGTTTCCTCAGAAAACGGTCAACTGCCTCCAACCTGATACTATCCAATGAATTTATAACCTCTGGGATGGAAAAACGATGCCAGGTCGACGCGATATACACGGACTACAGCAAATGTTTTGACCGTATAGATCATCGGGTGCTTCTTCAGAAGCTACATTCCGCAGGAATTCATGGTGATCTTTTCCGGTGGTTCTCGTCATATATAGATAATCGATCGCAGGCTGTGGTACTGTGTGGATACACGTCTGGTTGGAAATCTGTCCCATCTGGAGTGCCCCAAGGCTCAATATTAGGACCGTTATTGTTTACAATATTTATTTTAGACATCAAAAACTGCTTTAAAAACTCACACATTCTACTATACGCAGACGACATGAAGGTCCTAAAAACCATACACACATTATCTGATACTGAGCTACTTCAGTCAGATCTTGACAGATTTGTGCAATATTGTAAAATAAACAAATTGCAACTAAATGTATCCAAATGTTTTCACGTAATATTTACTCGCCAGAAATCTATTATCGGCCCCGGGTATAAACTAGATGGTACTTTTATAAGTAAGGAAACCAGTATCAGAGATCTTGGTGTGGTACACGACAGCAAGCTACTTTTTGATGATCACATAGAAACAGTTGTCAACAAGGCGTTTAAAGCCTTGGGCTTCATTATCAGAGCTTGTTCTAACTTTCGTTCCCTTAAACCATTAAAAGTTCTGTATTGTTCTCTAGTACGTAGCCACCTTGAGTACGCTTCCCAAATATGGAACCCTCAATATGAGATCTACAAATCGCGTATTGAGTCGGTTCAGAGGAAATTTTTGCGATACTTGGAATTCAAGGCTAAGCAATTCTCAGTCGACTATGAACACCGCTGTAAGCGATATCATTTCTTACCGTTAGAAGTAAGACGTAATATCAGTGATATTTGTTTTTTAGTGAACATTGCAAACGGCTCGGTTGATTCTCCCGAACTACTCAGCAAAATTCTTCTTCGCACTAACCTAAACAACTTAAGAAAACGGCCACTACTGCAAGTACCATTCGCATCGACTAAGTATAGGCGCAACGCCTACTGCATACGTAGTGCCATAGCCTTCAACAGTTTGCCATCACACCTGGAAATCGATTTGTTTTGCACCAGCGCACACAAAATCAGAAAGATTTTAAATAAGGACTATTTTGGTGACAAGCACAGATAGCTTTTAGTTCTAATTTTGGTATTGCATGACTTGACATAAGACGACTTAACTTTACTTACATAATATAAGTTTTTCTTTTTTTAAAGTGACATGGTCACTATCATTATTGTACTTTACTTTCTCGTTGTTATCTTTTCTTTTTGTACACCTGGTATGTACTTTAAATTATTCAAATCGCTGATTGGTCAACGCAAGTAACTTGTAACTACTTAGTTTTATATATGTGGAAGCTTGTAATTAGCAAATGTCCCTACTTATGCATGATATTTATAACTGTTATTAGTCTGTAAGCTTTCTTTAAAATTAAATAAATAAATAAATAAAATGTGGCATGACGTCACGTCTTCGTAGATTTTATACGTAGAAGTGACGTAGCAAGCCCCCACTCCCGAACTTTAATGCGAGTTATCTAAGTCATTTTTTATGAATACGATAAAGCAAAAAATACGTATCTAATATTTTTTTACTGTCTGACTGACGGACTAAATAGAATTTCTTTTTTTTTACCCAGGCATCATCCCTATTCCCTAAAGAATTCCGCAGCGGCGAAGACTAAAACATATGTAGTACGTTTATTTATATTTACACTTAACTTTCTTCCTTAGTCAAGAAAAACACCTTGAAAACCAAACAACTAATTAAAAGATTGCAAGAGGCTAAAGAAACAAATGCATTAAATCTATCACAATCTTCAAGTTTCAAGAAACTTCAGGAAAAACGGAACAGAAAAACGGACTCAGTGAGAGCTAAGTATAGTCAAGACAAGGCAAATTGGAGCGATTTACGAGATTAAACTGAACCCGGCCGCGATAACCGGTTAAAAACAGACCGAGGACTAAGAAAGAAGGTTTATAAGATCAAAAATGTAATTTAAAAATGGTGTTATAAGATTATATTGAGTTGTTTGTTTTGATGGAGTTCGTAAGTTTCGGATTTGTAAAGAATTAAGGATGAAAACTTTTTAATTGTTACAGAATAAACTGTTAATTGCTGAAAATCCTTTACAAATTCTAAGAAGTTAATTAACTACCGAGAGGTTGTTTTCTTAGCATTGTTCTCTTTGATCGTAGACAAAGATCGACAGTTATTTTTTACTTGTGGTAACCAAAACCTAGTTCAAGCGAGAAAAAAGTCGTCATCATCTGCCTAGCCTTTTCTCAACTAGGTTGGGTTACCGGATGCAGCTGAATACCAGACCTCCACAACCCAGTTACTCGGTAATACGACACACCTTGATAAGACTGGTGAAACGACGATGAGACTGGTGACTGGTGGTATCAGAAAAAGTAAGTGCCTACCTAAAAGGAAAACTATAACACGAGAAAACTGACATGATGATACCGTTCAATATTTCACTCGAAAACGAGTAAAAACACTGTAGAAGCCGTCAGAAAACAAGCGTGAATACTGAATAATATATTTTATTAAAATATCCTTCATACAGACAATATACCACACCAGTTCGCGTTAAAACTACGAACTCATGTCTAACTCCGAGAAAAAGTACGCGATTCCCTACAGGGGAATATTAAAGGGTTTCGCTTTCACATTCCCGATATGGAACTCGAAAAACCGGATGAAATTCCACAAGATTGAATGATTTATTCCTGACGTTGGCTTATAAAGGAGCGTATTTTTATTTGTCGTAAAGGAATTTATGTTTGCCTCTCGATTCTAGGCCTTACCTGCCCATTGCGGACTCAATCGTGATACCCAATAAACCCAATCTTTATATTGTGAGAACGTTACCTTTGCAACGGAGGTGTTTTCAATTTTGTCGTGAAAAATAAGTAGGGCCCGTATGGCAGGGGAATTTAATAAAGGCAGGTAATATCACGTTGGGAAGATCTCAGCGAAATTGAAAATTAAGAACCACTTTCAACTTACTGATGTTACAATTTTTGTTTTCAAGAACAGTGTTTGTTGCCTTACTTTTCAATTTCATCTAGTTTTTAACCAACGACAAGGAGGAGGTTCTCAAGTCGACACATAGAGGGTAACCCATACTTAAACACATGCTTGTACTCATGATAACAAACCACTTTTATTATGGGCGAAATTTAAATTCGCGAAAAAAAAATCAGCTGTCCCGTACATTTATGTTCGCATAACTCTTCAAAATGTAGGGAGCAGCTGATTTTGTTTTCGCTATTTCAGATTTGGTCCCATAGTATACGTTGTCTGTTATCATGAGTACAAAGTACAATCATGTGTTTAAAAGTATCGGTCACTAATAGCCAGTCACCCAATATACGTATATGTATACCTATATTGTTCGTCTTTTAAATTCGAGGGAAAATGACAGTTTTCAGCCTGTAAGTTTGTGTCAGTTTATAAGTTGGACATCAATATTTAAGTAAAGAACTATTATGCTCGTTTTTGAATTACGCTTCTTTGCTACAGATTAGAAAATCATTTCAACGATTCACAAAGATTCCAAATCACAAACAAGTTAGAACTCGGGCCACCCAGAACCAATTACGGGAGGAAAAACATTTTATATGAAGGAACAGTGCTATATAATATACTGCCAGATGATATGATTAATGTATAAAGTACAAAAATCTTTAAAAAAAAAATGCTAAATTTTGTAATTAACCATTTCTCTAGAACCTCCTGTACCAATAGGAGAATAACAGCCGCACGGGTCGATCCATCAGGTTAAGCTACGCACGTTAAGCTACGGGTTGGTCTGTGGATGGGTGACCATCTTTTCATACCGAGACTCCTCCGTGCCTCGGAAAGCACGTTAAGCCGTTGGTCCCGGCTGTCATTCGAGGATCTTTGAGGAAGAAGCCCGAAAGTCTGACAACCAGTCTTACCAAGCGGTATCGTATTAACCAGTACCTGGGTTGTGGAGGTCAGATAGGCAGTCGCTCCATGTAAAATACTGGTATTCAGCTGCATCCGGATAGACTGGAAGCTGACCCCAACATAGTTGGGAAAAGGCTAAGCAGATTGATTGATTTTTTTTGGTAATTCCAAAGACGACCGCGATCAAACAAGAAAAACAAAGTCTTCAACTTTATTATATTAATAATATAAATAATACAAAAAGTATAGATAGATATCACTAACTATTAAAAAGACATCCATCCATCAATCAATTAATTAATAATTCCGATATTAGATTAAGGGCCACTTGCGTGTCCATGGGTTATCCTAAATAACTCGGAGTTAACAGCTACCTCAGGGTTAATCAAATAATTCATCTTGAGTTAGAGGCGAACCTTGAGTTAAACTTTTAAATATTTAACCCACCTACATGGGAGTTAATGTCAAAATAAATTTACGTTATGAGGTACCGCTGATAACTTATTTTGTATATTGTTCGACGTTTATAGCAAGTGAAAATTCGGTACTATATCAGCAGGCAATATGTTCATGAACTCATAATTATAAAAATAAATACAAATTATAAAATTATTTTTCCTTCTGACATTTTCGTCAATCAATAAACTAAATCGCAATGGAAACCACCTGTAATAAGATTTAAAAAAAATGTCGTTATAAAATTCAAAGAGAGTATTACAATATCGTAATGTAGATTCAAAGAGATGGGTATACAATTTCCGTTCATTGTTCGTTCATTAATTTTTGGTCAGCTTACATATCAGGGCAAAGATATTGCAATTCTATTATATTTCGTCGATTGAACTGCAGTGTTCCCAACTACAAAAAAACACTAAGTCGAAAGCGTCAGGGTAGTCCGCGAAATTCAAATTTTCTTACGTTTTTTTGCAATTTACATGTCAGTATTAGGTAGTACATTGATCAAAATGTAATTCGCGGCCGTAACAAGTATGTATTTACATAATTATAATCATTAAAGTGATACAACTCTTTAAGATCAGGTAATCCTAATGAATGACTATTTCATGAAATCTTGACATTTGAGGATTATACTAACTTAAGGAGTTGTATTACTGATTCTAATGATTATAATTCTGTAAATACATATTTGTTACGGCCGCGAATCATACTTTATTTAACATACAACTTAATTGCAGATTGCAAAAAAAAAACTTAAGAAAATTTGAATTTCGCGGGCTACCCTGACGCTTCGCCCTTAACTAACCCGGTGTTACTTTTCAGTGACGCAACGCGTATTATGAGTAAAAATGTTAATTACTTAACTCCGAGTTTACAAAGTATCTACTGATTAGTTTTACGTATAAATTCATAAGCTACATTAATTAACAACACATGCCAATGAACGTTAATTTAATTAGTGAAAAATGTTATTTAGATTAGTTTAGAGAGGGTCAGTCATGGGCAGATTTATGATTATGAGTCACAAAAAGAAGTAGATTAAATATGTTTATTTTCATACAAGAAGACTTGAAAGAATTGTCTTGACTCCTGGACTAATCGAGCCAACCTGCACTTTTTGTCTATAAGTCTATGACATTTTAAATGGTCGTAAATTCAAATTCGGAACAATGACGACATCAAAATAATGGCCAGTATGTCGGCATCAAAACTGCATAAAAACTGTTTCTTGACTCATCATTATGTTGATGTTTTAGGCCTATAGACCTAACATGGAATGGGGAGGAAAACTAACTTTTTATCACGATAGATGGCGCACAATCGACTGTACCTTGTTTTGATATATTAGCTGTCAAATCGTATGGAGTTTTGGAATTTGCTAAGTTTAGCTTTCCTATTTCCCGTAATTTTGTCCAAAATGCCTCAATGTAGAGCGTTAACTTGTAAAAACAGAGGATTACATTTTGTTTCCTAAAGAAAGTAAGTGCAGAAAACAATGGGAATTGGCATTACGTATTAAAAACTTTCAAGCAAGTAGTACTGCACGATTGTCTGCTGCGCATTTCACGGAAGAGGACTGGATTAGTAAAGAAGTTGTCCTTTAGGCTGGGTACTATATCTATAAAACAATAGAATCAAGACTTAACTAATAAAATAAAATTAATGTCATCAAAATAAATGTGTCATAAATATACTATATTAGCTAATCTTTGTAGTAAAGGAGTCTCCTAAAGATTTAATCAATCAATATAGGTAGGTACTTAGTTTTCAAAATATTCCTGTATTGCCTATCTGTTAATCACTGGTAAAGGAGTATCTGCATTTATGTCTCTGAAAATATCAGAAGGTGAACATAGGTATGCAGTGTCGTCTAGGATGTCGCAGTCAGCACCAAAGTTTTGGTTTCGATCATACGAATGTAATCTATAAACAAAAAATAGAATGTTAGTCCGTGGCTTATAGAAAAAGGCTCACAAACAATCATAACTTCAAATATTTTAAGTGTTTTCCTTTCAATCAAATCGGCCTTTTTGTCGGCAGTTGCTCGTTCCTTTTACGGAGCTCAACTTTTAGTTGAAGCACAGTCATAAACGCGTAAATATTATAGTCAAATTACACTTTAAAATCTCATAACTAGCAGTCACACTACTGTCACGAAAGTTAAACAAGGTACAGTCGACTACAGCGACGTCTACACACAGCTTTGAGTGTGGCTCCTCATTGCACGCGGTGGCTCGATTTAGGAGCCCGAGAGTGTATTTTAATTGGACTCTTTTCTAGAACATCATAGACTACCTAACATAGCTTCTGAAACATTATTCGAACAGCATGTGCATCTAACCTTTAATAATTCACATTTTGCTCTCCTAAAAATATTATTGAACACTCTAATATTATGATTGCGCCTCTTTTTGTGAACCTCAAATAATTCCTATTTTGGGGTCGTAAAAACATGTATTATGAAACCTTTTCACGAAAACTTTTATTATTGAGTAAAATGACTTTTTTCTTCAGACTACTTTCTTCAATCAAGAAAACCTCCAATCTTACTAATTCCAAAGGGATTTTCCTAGTAAAAGCCCGAGTTATTACTGAGAAACCTATGAAGAAACGCTAATATAATTCCACTTACCTTCTTTAGCTTCTTTCAATATTCTTACAGGTAGAATTAAATTTTCATTTTTGTAATGTTATGCTGATTTTATTAGGTACAGAAAAAGATCTTGCTTGAGACGAAATTTCTAGTTACAGGATGTTTCAACTTTGACTGGGATAGAGAACATGTCTGTCGCATACATACTGAATGAATTTTGTGCTCATGAAGCACAAAACTGATGCCCTGAAATAGTATTACATGACGATACGAAATAAATAAGTACTTATAAGATCATTGGAAAGTATAAAAAAAATCTTGGAAGAAATTAACGGAAGCATCTTCCCAGATTCAGAAAAAAAAACTGAACATGGAAAACTCATCAATCTGCCTGGCCTCTTCTCAACTACCTATGTTGGGGTCGGCTTCCAGTCTAACCGGTTGCAGCTGAATACCAGTATTTTACATGGAGCGACTGCCTATCTGACCTCCACAACGCAGTTTATCAAGGTAATACGAGATAATTCGGGCTTCTAACAACCCGTAACGACTGTCAAAGATCCACGAAAGACAGCCGGGACCAACAGCTTAACATGCTTTCCGAGAAACGTAGGGTTCTCAGTATGTAAATATGGTCACCCATCCACGGACCAACCGCGGCAAACGTAGCTTAACCTAATCGATCGACCCGTGCGGCTGTTATTACTTAGCCAGGAGCCCATCACACTCAACATGGAATACTATCGAAAGAAAATATGAACAAAATCAATCTTGCTGTCCATCCTCCAATAGTATTTCTGTACGCATAAGAACCCAAATAGATCCTTTTTCATCTCAACAAAAATAATTGACACCGCTGACCGACCGCTCACCGAATTACGTGACACCCCATCGTACTTAGAACACGATTCCTATAACATAATAATAAAAAATGTATCATAATGACAGTTGTGGCGTCTTATATCAGTCCAATACACTCTAACAGTACTGACGAGAAACGGAACACCGTGAGATAACTACGCCATGTTATATGAACCACTTTTTGTTCCATACGGTTTCCATTGATCGCTTAGTCTTGGTTTGATGGAAAAAGTTCAGTGTTCAGGCGGCAATGGAACGTGTTTAAGGCGGTAGTGTATGTTGGTTTAGTGTTCAGGCTGCGCTTATATGAATTTCTTAGAAGTGACAGTAAAACAGCGGTGTACAATCACGTAGAAAGTAGATTAGAATATGAGCTTCTGAGATGTTTTGATTGCATGCAAAAGTGTTAGATATTCCAAGTATTTTTTATGGCACTACGCATCTTACCTACGTGACTGACCATAACCAATCAATCAATCTGACATTTTCCCAACTATGTTGGGGTCGGATTCCAGTCTAATCGGATGCAGCTGAATACCAGTACATAAAGCGACTACCTATCTAACCTCGACAACCCAGAAACTCGGTAATACGATACCCCTTGGTAAGACTGGTTGTCAGACTTTCGGGCTTCTGACCACACGTAACGACTGCCAAAGATCCACGAATGACAGCCAGTACCAACGGCTTAACGTGCTTTCCGAGGCACGGAACGGTCTCGGTATGTACCTGAAGGTGGTCATCCATCCACGGACTAACCCCGGCAAGTGTAGCTTACCTGATGGATCGACCCGTGCGGCTGTTATTACTCAGCGACGAGCCCCTCTTGACTCACCTTATTTAAAAAAAAAAAAACTTACTGTTAGGTGAGGTATGTCATTGTGTGTGTTTGTTTGATGTACTTAAACATTATTTGAATCCTAGAATATGACATGACCGTGCTGTTAAAAAAGTAATATACTAAAACTGCAGAAACATAAAACATTCCGATCTTTATTACGGGGAAATGCAACCGTTGCCACAAAAAAAAAACAGTGCTTGAAACTATGTACATCACTCGTGTTTCGTACTAAAAAGAAGCAATTTAAAACTATTTCTGACACACATATAAAATGAAATTCAGTTTTATATCCAATCTGGAGCCAAGTGTTGCGTTCTTATTACACTCCGGAATAAAAAAAGCAATTTAACAACAACTTTTACTATGAGATAAACCTGAAATCGCGAAAAAAATCAGCTATCCCATACATTTGTGTTTGCATAACTCGTCAAAATGTAGGGAGCAGACGATTGTTTTTCGCGATTTCAGGTTTGTTCCCATAGTAAAAGTTGTTTGTAGTCATGTGTTTAAGTATCGGTCACTAATTACCAGTCACCCTCTATATACATATGTGTAGTGCTCACACATGTGCTATGCAATTATAAAATACTAAGAGATTAAATTTATACAATGCAAAGATCGTTTTTACAATCTTCAGCAGTTCCAACAATATTAATATCGAATGCTAATCAATTAATTTATGCGCCCTTGTGGAGGACGACCAGCGTATAGCCAAGCATTTTTGTCAGCGATGTAATCCCCAACTTATAATATACTTGGCTGACAAAACGTCTATCAGTCAACAAGGTTGCATCTAAGGCTCGGTTTTTTGATCGGTAGGGTTAAACATAGTAAACTAATGGTTGAATTTTGGCTAAAAGTGAAAGGCTACAGATGAATGTATTCATGTTAGCTCATTCATATTAAAATATAGTAACGAATGGCATAACTCATTCATGTTTAGCCTTTCACATTTAGCCAAAATTAAACCATTAGTTACTATATTTAACCATTGGTTGAGTTAACTACCTATGGATAAAAAAAACTGGCCCTAAGTCTAAATTACTGCCACCAACAATATGCCTAGTAAATATCAAGTTACAAATAATTATTCAGTTTCAAACTCCAAGCCATCAGCTCGTCTATCACCACTCAATCCATTCATTCAACAGTATCTGTCTAAACGTATGTGTCAAAACATATCCGAAACTGAATTTGTTTATGCGCTTCACTTATGGCACATACTTTATTTGTTCACCAACGCGCACGAAGATTGATGACGTTTACATTTAGGCCGGGGACTACACAACTGAATGTATCGTCTATGTGGAAGATTTAAGGTTGAAATTGCATCGGGGAATGGTGTTTAAGTGCGACGTCAAGTTGCAGTGTTGGCAAATGATGCACTTAACAGTATTGCCAAGTCAAATTTGTTGTTTTACCCATAACATACGGTTAATTGATTCTGTGGCAAATGGATTGCTCGCTAATGCGCAAAAAATATTGTTAAAACATAGTTAGCGAATATTGTATGATAGTAATGGATGACTTTTGTGTTGTCTGTACTTTTTTTCAAATAATGCATCTTTTTTATGGGCGCAAATGTAATTTTTATAGAATTTATGTTAGTATTTAATTGAGTTTTATTTCGAGTTACGACTTTTTTGGTGGTACAGAAATATGACTGCAGTAACTTTATAGTTTTGCGAGTTAAATTCAACATTTTTCGTTTTGAGTATATGTAAGTACTTCTTTTCGTAATTAACAAAATTACTGTCTCTTCACATGCTAACTTTAAATACACATACAGTACAAGTTAGTAATTTATACCTAAACTTTTATGTATTTTTTTTTGTACGTAAAGTTAAAAGGATACCTAATTGATAAGTAGATACTTGAGGTTTTTTTATTGAGCAACTTATCTCAGGAAAACAAGTCCATCTTGATACGTCACCGAAAACCATCAGTGAAATGAGAATCATAAAAAAGTCACTCTTAAGGCTCCCGCAGACAGGCATGACGCGACTCTAGTAAAACAATTTCCATGAAGTTTTCATAGTAATTGTTCTACTAGAAGCGCGTCGCGCCTGTCTGCGGGAGCCTTTACTCACACAAACGTGCACCGCTTCATACATCATACACCTGTAGGCAGCAATATCAAATAGAGTAAAACCGTAGAACTATTTAATTATTTAACCATTGATGTAAACACAAATAAACAGACAAGAATAAAGGGAAAAAAACGTGCAAAGGTGATGCTTATTTCTCAAGAAATCTCTTCCAGCATACCTGAGATAGGACAGAGGATAAAAAGAGATGTAGACACCATGTGTAAGAGTAGACAAGAAAATAAAAACATGAAATCTGAAAAAAAAAAAAAACAATTCACTTAACAAACAAAACGTCTAATAAATAGATATTTAAATACTACTACTTCTAGAAAAAATATCACTAAAATAACAAACAACTCAGTATTCAGTAATGATTTCAGAGATACACATTTTATATGTCACAAATATAATCATATATTAAAAAGAGACAATGTGAAAGCAAGCAATGGCATTATTCAATTAAACAGAGCACCTTTAAGCCGATTGGTCCCCATATAAAATAATCATTCATCATTATTTGTACAATTTACCAAATACATTTTGCTTTTATTCCGTGACTGGGCACGCTAGGTATAAATATTCATTTTGAAAATGACTGGGGTGACCCGTCCCCTCGATTTTTATAATGATGACGTGTTAGGTTATGTAAATTGAGTAAAACAGGTAACTGGGTACAACACCTACGCGTGTAAAGTGTGTAATTACAATCCATGCGATCAAGGACCAAAATATAACCTTTTTACAATGGTTAATCATAGTTACAGTGGATTTACTGCTTTTTAATAACACTAGGCTAGAGTTAAAAACCCATAAAATACTTCAAATGTAAAGGTTTCGCTAGCTTAGTGTTATAAAAATAAAATAAGGCTCTTCGAATGTATGGGACGCCTTTAACAACGGCCTCCACATGGATTAGTATTATTTCGCAGTCCGAGCACGGATTAAACACTACTTCACCATTAAACCAGAACTTTTATAACGAGTCTTTCTACTTAGGGAAAAAAGGGGAAAAAAGGTCATGCGTTCATATCGTAGTATGCCATCCATTTAGCGAGTTGTGGCATAAAGCTGCAGACACATGACACGACATACGTTCATCAATCACCCCGGGACACTTTTATACGCTCCACAGTCTACTCTGACAATGCGAGAAGGTTTTTTTAAGAACCCAAGGTTTTTTTCCAAAACTTTTTAGGGTTCCGTACCCAAAGGGTGCCAACGGGCGGGACCCTATTACCAAGGCTTCGCTGTCCGTCTGTCACAGGGTGCTATTATTGATCGAAGATCACAGGGTTTTTTTTTAACCGTAATAGGTAGACACTTGTCACAGTCAGATAGGAAACGCCGACCACATGATTGACTTTTAAAAGTGTTTGTACAAACCTACTTACAGAAATAAAATCATTTATCATTATCACAGAGTTTGTACTACTGTGGCCGCTATAATAACAAATAATAAAAATCGACAATGCAACATTAACATTATATCCTGAAAAAAGATATTAAAAAATTATCAAATAGCGCGCGCACTCATTGGTCACATCAAATAGCGCGCGCCCTGGCTTCCTGTAACACACTTCCGTCCCTTTTCACTTCCGTCCCAATTCATGAAATCACTCCCACAGTTTGCACGAAAGCGAGAGGAAAGATGTTACACATCAATAACACAAAGTTAATAATTAAAAGAGGGATACAACAAACGTGTTTTTAACGGCGTTTTACATACATTGAAATACCGTACGGTGGAAAGGAACCCTTCGTGTGTGAGTCTAACTCGCACTTGACCGTTTTTTTTAAGAACTCAAGGTATTAAAAAAAAATGTACAAAATGACGTAAGTGTAAACCTGTGTTCTCCGTGTGGGTGAGCAGTGCGCTATTTCTGTATATTAATGTTAGTAAAATATTTATTCTAATAATTCGTGGCGTTTGCTTTTGTATTTTACATTTTGTAGGGTCACTGTTCTTATAATGGCACTGCAGTCCAATATTCTTGCTATGTAAAACATCTCTGTGCTCTAGATTATTAACATTCTCGTTCTGAACATACATTATATCAATGATATTATATTAAAATGAGGCAGATATGTTACTACCGCGTGTTTTGTGAAGACTCGAAAGCGTCCCAATTGCCTTTAGTCCGCGTCAAGCAAGGCGTAATAATAAAGAAACACGATCCTCTTTTTTTTGGGACATTGAGCACGACCGGATTTTAAACGTTTGTTACTATGAACGTAACACATCTTGTGGTATATTAAATATTATTGCATTATAATGTATACAGGGTTATTGGTAAAACATCAGCAACCTCTTAAGGGGTCATTGTACTCATCATTATGAACAACTTTTACTATGGGAGCAACCCTGAAATCGCGAAAAAAAATCAGCTGTTCAGTACATTTTGACGAAATACGCGAACAAAAGTGTACTGAACAGCTGATTTTTTTCGCGATTTCAGGTTTGGTCCCATAGTAAAAGTTGTTCATAATGATGAGTACAATGACCCCTTAAAAGGTTGAAACTGTTTACACTTACACTTTGTATATAAAAATGTATGAGAAAGTATGCTTTACACGCGGGCAAGTCCGCGGGCGAAGCGCTAGTTTTATATAATTTCAAGGGAATCGTTCACAATACTTTCCCACCCACAGCCAAACCCAGCTAAATTATAATTACCTTAAGGAGGAAGCGTCAGGGTAGCCCGCAAAATTCAAATTTTCTTACGTTTTTTGCAATTTGCAAGTCAGTATTAAGTTGTATGTTAAATAAAGTATGATTTGCGGCCGTAACAAATATGTTTTTACAGAATTATATACAATAGAATCAGTAATACAACTCCTTAATCCCAAAATGTCAACATTTTATGAAATAATCATTTTTTTGGGATTACCTGGTCTTAAAGAGTTGTATTCATCACTTTAATGATTCTAATTATGTAAATAGATACTTGTTACGACCGCAAATTATAATTTGATCAACGTACAATATAATACCGACTTGTAAATTGCAAAAAACGTAAGAAAATTTGAATTTCGCGGCCTACCCTGACGCTTCCCCCTTAAGCAAAATCTATTACCATGAACAGAGAGTATTTCCAATATTAGACCAACACTTAAGGCAACTAAGCCAAATGATTGTGGCCTCAGCAGGTAAATCCATTACGTCTCACCAAAGTGGTCGACAATGACCCATATTATGGATCACTATGCTTCGAATAGCCGCCATATCATTTTATAATACGAGCTAAAAGCTTATATTCGAAGTATACTCTAATATCCACGACCGATGTAGGAAAACAGATACGGTTTTTTAACCGATTTCAAAAAAAGAGGTTTCTATATTCAACCCGTATGTAATGTATGACTTTATGTTTTTATGTCCGCGATTTTCTCAAAAACCTATGAACCAATTTTGATGACTCTTTCACTAACGTATTCGTGATCTACATACTTTCAAGAAGGTTTTAGTATATAAATAATTATACCTATGTACGAAGTTATATGCATAAATGTACTGTATCTCCGGCATTTCTAAGCGAATTTTGATGATCCTTCTTTTCGTTCGTCTTAGGCTTAATGTAATCGTACATATATTAAACTAGAAATGGAAAAATAAATTTACTTTAAAAAAAAGTTAAAATCGACTTCAGAAACCTAAAATGTTTAAAATAACTTTCATAAAAAACTTAACAGCTTCTGAAGTCGGTGCCAAACTAAGGCGCATTGAAGATTTGAAGGCAACCTAATCTAGCTGACTGATCTCTAAAGAGAAATGCCTAAACAAAATCAGGCGTCGTGGTCTCTTTTGAAGTTCCAAATATTACGGGTCCCTAACTTCGGATGACGCAATTTCCGGATTCGCAGCCCGTTAGTCATGTCATGAGCCCCAGCATTTTAATCCCAGCTCTAATTAATGGCTTTATTAGGGTACAACGCTGCATGTTTCACAGAGCGTAATTTTTCACAAACAACGTCATAAATTAGAAAATATTAAAAAGATTATATCAACAAATCCTAGCACCTAAAACCGGACCCCTATCATTGAACTGATCTAAACCTTATTACAAATGAGATTTGGGACCGGTCCTAACATAATCCCAGCCCTTTTAGCGTAAGGGAAGTAAAATTAAGCCTGTGAAGGGCTTCATAAAGAGACCAATTTTAATCCTTCAATCCTAATGAAAATATTTGTTGTTGACAGGTCTTGACGAACTTAGTAGATTAAGATTAATTATTTAATCAGAATACTTGATCGTACTTCTGAGTCCTAAATAAATACAAGAGACTTTTGACGTAAAGCAAACAACTCGACTTAAATATTTCACAGTAGTGTTTTCAAGTACTTTATCAGACCGGAAAAAGTATAAAATAGCAAGTTATAGTAACATTTTTACTGCAATTTTTACTATACGTGTACTTTAAAACAAACAAATAATCGTTTCCTGCGCACGAGGCGAAAATAAAACAGTATTTAAGCAAACATTACAGATACGAACATTGAGCGGTAAATCTTGCTTTATCGCCCAACTATCTTCACGCGTTTCAGACTTAGGGTTCAGTATAACAACTTGCGGGTAGATAATCCGTTCATGAAAACTACCTTTCTAAGTACTATACTGCCGTCGTAAGAAAAAAGGGCACAACTAACATTAAAAAAAAAATCTACAAAAAATTGAGTAGATTAGCTTTTTTTTCTGATTCTAAATATGTATGTAACTCAATTTTTTTTTTAAATGTTAGTTGTGCCCTTTTTGCTTACGACGGCAGTATAGTTTAGCTATTCTGCAGTCATAAGGAAAAAAGGACGTTTCTACAAAAATATTGATATGAGGAAAAAAATATTTTGTCCTTTTTAAAATACAAAAACAGATGCGTCATAATTAAATAGTAAGAATTATTAGATTTTCGTTAAGTTTACGCCAATCTAAAAATTCTGGTAGATGCGTTTTTTTTTCTGATTCGGATTGATAAATAAGTAAATAACTCTAATACGAAAAAAATGTCAAATACGGCATTTTTCCTTATGACGACAGTATTGTAAAGTGATAAATTATTTTATTTTTGATTTTCACGTCAAAAGTAAATTATGTTTTAAAACTGGACGAGTTCGGTGTTTCCTATCCGACTACAGAAAAAGACCGAATCAAACTCACGAGGTCATAGTCTTTTTTAAAGTCCAGACATAATCTTGGTCAGATCATGGTGAGGACCGTGTAGATTAGTGTCGAAAATAGTCTTTCGAGGAAAGAATCACACAGATTAAGTTAACCTTCCTGTATGAATCATGGTTTTGTTTTTTTATTATTTGATTGATTAGGAGAGATATCGTCAATTGTTTACTTGGTCCTTGTACTTGTATTACTTCATCAAGTTAATGTATTATATTTGAGGAGGTCTGTGTTTTTGTTTTACTTATACAACGTGTTTTTTTTTTTAAGTATATAATTTTGAACAACTTTTACTATGGGACAAAACCGCAAATCACGAAAAAAAATCAGCAGTTCCCTACATTTCGACGAGTTTTGCGAACATAAATGTATGGGATAACCGATTTTTTTTCGCAATTTCTTGTTTGGTCCCATAGTAAAAGTTGTTCAAAATGACGGTCTCATATGACCTTAAAGTTATGGTGTATAAAAAAGAACACGTTGTATAATATAATACCTGGGACATTATTCACACACGGTCATCTGATCCCAAACTAAGCAGAGCTTGTACTATGGAAACCAGATAACTGATATACTACATACGCTACTTTTCTTTTGTAAATACATACTTATATAGATAATTACACCCAGACTCAGGAAAAACAGACGTGTTCATGTACACAAATGTTTGTCCTAGATGGGAATCGAACCCACGACCTGCGGCATCATAGGTGGTATCTTAACCAATCGCGCCATCTGGCCTGTCATATAGCTTTAGTAAGCTTGATAACTATTTCTATTCTGATACCTACTTGAGTAGCCGATTTTCACAATGTCGATGCAGTCGTTTTGTTAAAATCATTATTTAAAAATAACCTCAGGAATAAGAGGTGAATGAAACTAGCTACTATCGCAAACAACGAAAATAGCCAATGAACTGACAGCAAAATGTTTCGAAATTAGTTAGGAAGGACTGGCTGTTACAAAGTAACTTACACTGAAAGCGTAAAAAGTTTTAATTCCAAAATAGCTAATAATGTTGGAAATACACTTAACGTTATTTGAGGAATCCAATAAAAAACTGATCACTGATGCCAGAAAACGTTCCTAATACAGATGGGACACTCCGCAAAATCATTTAAATAAAAATTGACATTTTGCTACGACACAATAAAGTGCACTTTATTTTGTCGTAGCAAGAGTCGCTTATTCCTGAATTGCAATTCAAGGCGCACAACGCTTATTACCTAAAGTTATATTCACCTACAAGTTGCCTCTCTTTCTATCGCGTAACTCTTATCTCTCTTCTGACTCGTTAGGGTTGTCTTGTTTTACGACGCGGCGTGTGAGTGAGTATCGAACTGACCGTGCGAGCGGGCCGGTGCGCGGCAGCCCGCACTGAATTGGCCCGACAAGTCGAGCCCGCCGCGTACTTGTAGCTTCATACCTAAACTGCGGAGTGTCCCATCTGTACTAATCTGTAGTACGGGTAAAAAATTATCGACAACTGTATTTTTTACCATGGACCAAATTAATAATGCAGCTGTACTAATCCAGGTAGCAAACTACTCATTATTTACCATTACAGGGGCTGCAGTCTCGAGTCGAGACTCTCGACATATATAGCGATCGCTTTACGACCGAATTCGGTCGTAAAGTCCTTATAATTGGGTCCCTAGACGGTCCAAATTACTTGACAAGCACGAAAAAACCACGCGCTTTTCATGCAATTTTGGCCGTCTAGGGTCGCCTTTAGGACTATGCGACTAAATTCGGTAGTAAAGCGATCGATATGTCGAGACTGCAGCCCCTAGTGTAATACTAAATTCTTTCATACTTGTCTTTCATCGCCGTTTCTATACATAATGTTGGGAAAACATCGAGATTGTCTTGCCAAAACAAAGTCATTCTGCTTAGCTTTTCCCAACTATGTTGGGGTCGGCTTCCAGTCTAAACGGATGCAGCTGAATACCAGTACTTTACATGGAGCGATTGTCTATCTGACCTCCATAACTCAGTAACTGGGTAATACGATACTCATTCGTAAGACTAGTTGTCCAACTTTCGGGCTTCTGACGACCCATAACGACTGTCAAACATCCATGAATGTCAGCCGGGACCAACGGCTTAACGTGTTTTCCGAGGCACGGAGGAGTCTCGGTATGTAGGTAAAGATGGTCACCCATCGACAGACCAACCCCGACAAGCATACCTTAACCTGATGGATCGACCCGTGCGGCTGTTATTACTTAGCCACGAGCTCCTCACTGTCTTGCCAAAACGTAGTGCATTAAAACAATTTTTGTGTAACCTTTTACGTGCATTATATATAAGGAACCCAACCCAAATAAAAAGAGGCTCACATAAAAATTGAGCCATTTTATTTGGATGTCGTACAAAAAGTAGTTAATCTGCATAACGGGATCCCGTAATGCCGTCCCGGATACCTCGGGATGTGAACGTTTGGCATAACAAATATTATGGTAATACACCCATGCTCTTATGGGATTTTGAAATAAGGATATTAGCTCCATGGATATTTAGTAATGAAACTTTTTGTGACCGCGGAGTTGTCAAAGTATGATAAATGTGAGTGGGTAAATAAAAGGAGCTCATGGCTAAGTAATAAAAGCCGCTCGGGTCGATCCATCAAGTTAAGCTACATTTGCCGGGGTTGGTCCGTGGATAGGTGACCATCTTTACATACCGAGACTCCTCCGTGCCTCGGAAAGCACGTTAGGCCGTAGGCACCGGCTATCATTCGTGGATCTTTGACTGTAGTTACGGGTCGTCAGAAGCCCGAAAGTCTGACAACCAGTCTTACCAAGGTATCGTATTACTTGACAGTCGCTCCATGTAAAATACTGGTATTCAGCTCCATCCGGTTAGACTAAAAGTCGACCCCAAAATAGTTGGAAAAAGACTAGGCAGATTGATTTTGAGTGGGTTTTTATATTTCTGAGGTTGACATTTTAAAGTATCGCTGGTTATTGTAGCCTACCAACTACCTACGTGCTGTCATACGAGAATAATTTAATACCTAATAAATATTATAAAACCACGCTAATATTCACCACAGAGACAGACACGAGCTGTAATCTAGGCATAAGTTTTTATTTGAGGTAGGAGAGAAATATTACAAACACGGGCCTAGATTATAAAATCATTTACAAATACATAATTTATCAACATTATCAACCACCAATCCAAACACCCAAGGGCAAACTTGATCTAACCGCAAGCAATACCTTTCATAACTATCACAAAACAATTGACACTTACCATAAACCCCTTAAGGAGGAAGCGTCAGGGTAGCCCGCGAAATTCAAATTTTCTTACGTTTTTTGCAATTTTCGAGTCAGTATTAAGTTGTATGTTAAATAAAGTATAATTTGCGGCCGTAACAAATATGTTTTTACAGAATTATATATAATAGAATCAGTAATACAACTCCTTAAGTTAGTATAATCCCAAAATGTCAAGATTTCATGAAATAGTCATTTTTTGGGATTACCTGGTCTTAAAGAGTTGTATTGATCACTTTAATGATTCTAATTATGTAAATAGATACTTGTTATGGCCGCAAATTATATTTTGATCAACGTACAATATAATACCGACTTGTAAATTGCAAATAACGTAAGAAAATTTGAATTTCGCGGGCTACCCTGACGCTTCCCCCATAACCAAATTAAATATTACTATTATAACAATAACGTGTTCCCAATAGGGCTGGACAATAACTCCATTGGTCGCCATTACTTGGGCGTGCAATGGGCCGAGTGTCGTTAGACCGCTGCCGGACCCATTAATATAAGTAGCGAGATGTTTTAGCAAGCACTTAGTGAAAGCACTCGCATTCGATTGATTGCTTTATTCGCGACATACGGGTTAGAAGGACAAAGAGTGGAGATTTATGGGTAGTTTTGACAGAATGGGTAAATCTGAGGCATTATGGCTGTGTTTTGTCAATTTTTTGCTAAAATTTATAGGAGGACATGGGCCTTATTTAAGGGGGAAGCATCAAGGTAGCCTGCGAATTTAAAATATTCTTACGTTTTTTTGCAATTTGCAAACCAGTATTAAGTTGTATGTTAAATAAAGTATGATTCGTGACCGTAACAAATATGTATTTACAGAATTATAATCATTACAATCAGTAATACAACTCCTTAAGTTAGTATAATAATGAAATAGTCATTCATTAGGATTACCTACCTGGTCTTAAAGAGCTGATTATTGATCACTTTAATGTGACGGTCGCGAATTACATTTTGATCAAGGTATTAGGATGTACGCATCCTAATACCGACTTGTAAATGGCAAAAAACGTAAGAAAATTTGAATTTTGCGGACTACCCTTACGCTTTCACCTTAAGCGGAAATAAACAAGATGATTATGGTGATTAAGTTATCGCTTTTTAACATTGCTACACAAGCACAATGGTTTTAATTTGTTGTCAGCTATGGAGCGTAGAAAAATCAGACAACATTAATTCCCGAATTCCTTTAAATACCGATTACTGCGATGATATTATATTAAAATGAGGCTGATATGTATGTTACGCGTTGTGTTATTGTCTTTAGTCCACTTCAAGCATGGCGACGAGTGTGCAATAATACAGAACGACCCTTTTTTTCGGTCATTGAGCACGACCAGATTTTAAACGTTGGTTACTATGAACGTTGGTTACATCTTGTGTTTAATATAATTGGATTACTGTAATCAGGGTCACCCAAGTCTGGACCTAGCCAAAGTTTAGCCTATTATATGACCAGTTGCTGTTGAATGTCAATGAGCGTCGTATACGGTTCAAATAATATATCGAAAATAAAGAAGCATTGATCAAGAACACTTCCTTTTAAAAGCAATAGCAATCTCATCTGATTTATAGCGACACAACAACCAATCCGCTACACACACGTCAAAGCAGTATGTCACCCAACTTCCTATATTATTGTACTTAGAGGGAGAAAGCGATAATGTGCTCAAAACGGCACGTGCGTCTGATTCATTGACCATAGAGCCCATTGGAAACGATCAACCAGCCATATACAAAGAGAACTCAATTAAGTGCAATTTGAGACCATACGATAACGATTTCGAGGCACAATGGCGTCCGAAATACGAGGAAAACAATGTTTTATGCAAAGTTGCGGCAATCCCGAGGGAGGTACAAGCCTGGATGTTTCGATGAAATGTGCCGAAGAACCAAAAAGTAAAGAATTCTTTGTAAGACGCGGATCTTAGCATTTTGTAACTAAAGAAAAATCTCCTTCCTCGCTCTAATTTTTGAGTAAAACTGAATCTTTTAATATAAAATTAATACTACTTTATGATTTCTGTACTCTTTGTGCCTAGGTTTGCGCAATAAACTTTTGCCGATATATCCTTGGTCCCATAGTAAAAGTTGTTTGTTATCTTAAGTACAATCCCCAGTCATCCTATATATGCTAAGAGGTAAAATTAATAAAAAAAATAATTATATTATAAAGGGACTTTGTGGCTAAGTAATAACAGCCGCACGGGTTGATCGATCAGGTTATGCTCCGCTTACCGTGGTTGGTCGGTGGATGGATAACCATCTCTACATACCAAGACCGTGCCTTGGGAAACACGGTAAGCAGTTGGTCCCGGCTGTCATTCATGGATCTTTGACTGTCGTTACAGGTCGTCAGAACCCCGAAAGTCTGCGAGTCTTACCTTAACCATAGGATATCGTATTACCCAGTAAGTGGGTTGTGGATGTTAGATAGGCAGTCGCTCCATGTAAAATACTGGTATTCAGCTGCATCCGGTTTGATCAGAGGCCGACGGCAAGATAGTTGGGAAAAGGCTAGGCAGATGATGAAAGAGGTAAAACTTGTGAGTAGGTATGTATGTAGGGGGGAATCTGCGGAACTACCGATCCGATTCCGAAAATTCTTTCACTGATAGAAAGCTAGACTGTTCTGTTGCTGAGTGCCATAAGATGATGAAATTTCACGCGAAAAGTCACGAGTACAAGCTAGTGTAAACATAATTTGAATGAATGAAATAGTTGGTACGCTCACAATGCACTAGAATAAAGCCATGGTTCAGAAAAGTTCCCATACATCACCGATTCATAACCAGAACAATCGATCCACACAACTACACACTAGGTACCTACAAAATGGTTGATTTAAGAAAAAACTTGGTTCAACTCGCGCCGTTCACGAGTTTTATGCCCAAGGACTTTCCTATACGTTTTATGACATCGGCTCTTGACAGTTAAGGAAAGGGTATATATAGCAATTTATTTTTATGCTTTTCTATATATATATCGGTTATAAATATCTCAGTCAAATGCCTTTAAAAAGATCAGGGGTCCTTTGTTTCTGAAATATACAATGAATAATAATTGTGGTGTTACAGGATCTTTTCTTAAGGATTTAATCACCTCTAAAGGTCGCAAGCGCCACATAGGATCATGAAAGCTTCACTTCCTACATACCATTTAAAAGTAATGAATTAAGGATTTTAAGATCGTAAATTTTAGAGCTTAGGCTGTCTTCATGCACCATTGTAAACTCCAGTCGGCCATTACAACTTCCGTGGAATGATAAAGAGTCGTTGCGTGTTGTATATTCCTAGAAATAGGTTCCTATCCTATGTACAGTAACATCCCGTTGATTGTTGAACATGAACTTCCCCCATAGCCTCTCCGACTAATAATCTTCAGGCTTTAGCATCAAGTTATAATGGTAATTGGTTTTTAACAGTCTTCCAATATTTGAGGATGCAGCCAAAAAGCCATGCAGATACATTTAAGATTTAGGCGCCCGTTAATAGCAATGTTGCTACTATAGGTACTCGGTTCAAACGCTCGTGGCATGCGGGGTCATATATCAAGTATGTGACGTCAGTCATTAGGGTTGCGCAAACCATTCAAATGAGTCATCGATAAATTGCGCATACCATTGTTGCGGCAATACTTTTCTATAGCTTAATTAGCCGTTTAGTTAACAGCCTGGAAGTAGCGTTCGCCGGCCGCTGTCGCGATTGGTCACAGTTCTAATCTAACTCATTTGATCGGGGTGCCCCGGCTTAGTTACGGCGACCACTTCGGCTGGCGTGTGGTTGGTTACAGTTCCAACCTAACCTATATTGATCATCATTCAGGCCGCTACTTGAACGGCGCCGTTTAGTTAAAAGGCTAGGCTGCTAACTGAAAGATTAATTAAGCTAGCTGGCTGCAATAGCAATACAACTTAAAATTTGCATAGAACATTCCACAGCACTCGAAATGTTTAAATCAGGTGTAGAAAACATCTGTCTGAAAATTAGAACCGTAAGGTCGGGTTACTTTGTCGGCACTAACTGATGGGATGCGCTAGGGCCGATGCCTGCCAGGGTTGCGGGTTGTTTGAAAGAGTTACTGTGGCCCTGGCACAGGCAACTGAAGGAACACGGGTGGGTTTTAGTCAGTAGAAGTCTGACATGCCCATCCGCTCCGCTCAGAGCGGGAGAAGTTATTTGATGATTTCCCATCCACAAAAAAAAAAAAGGGCGCGTTACTTTAGGACTCTAGGATATTATAACTTTGGCTAAATGTTTAGTGTCATTAAATCCGCACAAAATTCCGCAAGTACGCGTTTATATCGCCATCTATTAGTTACCAAAGGGCATGTGACGTTTGGTTGTGTGGCCGCGACACTTCGGGTAGTATAAACAGCTGTCTCGCTTTGGGCCAAAGTAATCCGCCTTTACGGAACCTGGAAAAGTTTAAAACTAGGTGTTCCATTCAAGCTGAAATAAAAACTAGATTAACCCTATACCATTCAAAGAGTCAAAATAAAGCCACTTCAAACATTTCATCCTAACCACCGTAACAAAACTGAACGGGTTCAGTAAATAATTCATGACGGGCAAAAACGGTCTCGAGCCTAATCTCCACTCATACGCAAACGTCGTGATAGTAAATTAGAGATTTAATTGATAAATTATCTGGGAACCCGAAAAGGGCAAGTGGCAACCCTTGAGCTTGACCGCAGGAAGTTATTGAAAGAGGAGGTGAAGGGCGAAAAAGGTTTTATTACATATTCATGTAAAAAATGTTACGGGATTAAAATTTCAGAATTTGACCGTATTCTGCAATTTGAGTAAGAAAATTAGACGATGAAAATCACAGATGGACTTCATTAAGGCGAAAGCGCCAGGGTAGCCCGCGACATTAAAATTTTCGTACGTTAGTTGCAATTTGCAAGTCAGTATTAGGTTTTATGTTGATCAAAATATGATTTGCGACCGCAACAAGTATGTATTTACAGAATTACAATGATTAAAATCATCAATACAATTCTTTAAGACCAGGGCCTCAAGTCTGCTATTACAATAGTGTCAGAATGGTCTATCACTGATTTCATAATTGTTGATTTTGACAAGTTTGGTAATCTACTAATATAATGGCGTCATTATGACTTTCCAATGGTCAACCACTGACACTCCATTGAAAGACGTGGCTTAAAATGGTAATCTCGTACATAATGACAAATGAAAGACTGACTCATAATAATTCATAATTCATTTATTTATTGTTTGCTACAGGTGAAAATACAGATCTTATAATTAGCGTTATGACGTATGCGGTAATCTGCAAAAATTTTGACAGTTCCTTTGATCAGTACCACGATTCTATTACGAGACCACTGACCTACCAATGATCGACCATTATGAATTTAGCAGATTACGAACTTTTAGCAAAATGACAATGGGATCGTGTTGGAATGACGAATTAATAAAAAATAGCAGACTTGGGGCCCAGGTAATCCAAAAAATGACTATTTTCCTATTGAATGACTATTTCATGAAATCATGACATTTGAGTATTATACTAACTTAAGGGGGAGGCGTCAGGGTAGCCAGCGAAATTCAAACTTTCTTACGGTTTTTGCAATTTACAAGTCGGTATTATACTGTACGTTGATCAAATTATAATTTGCGGTTGTAACAAGTATCTATTTACATAATTAGAATCATTAAAGTGATCAATACAACTCTTTAAGACCAGGTAATCCCAAAAATATTACTATTTCATGAAATCTTGACACTTTAGGATTATACTAACTTAAGGAGTTGTATTACTGATTCTATTGTATATAATTCTGTAAAAAACATATTTGTTACGGCCGCAAAGCATACCTACTTTATTTAACATACAACTTAATACTGACTTGCAAATTGCAAAAAACGTAAGAAAATTTGAATTTCGCGGGCTACCCTGACGCTTCCCCCTTAAGGAGTTGTATTACTAATTTTAATGATTATAATTCTGGAAATACATATTTGTTACAGTCGCGAATCATATTTTAACCAACATACAACCTAATACTGACTTGCAAATTGCAAAAAACAAGAAAATTTGAATGTCGCGGGCTACCCTGGCGCTTCCCCTTAAGCGACAGTCATCCCAAATCTTCCAACTAGAACAGCTAATTTTCCTGAACACATTGAAGAGAACAACATCAACTAATCAAGGCCTAAATCCCTAATCAGACTCCAAGCAGAAAACATCCAAAGACAAATCGGAGTAAAACTACTAAAGCAACACCGCACAACGCACCGCGGGAGTGTTAAACACTGCCGGATCCCGGATCCCGGATCCCGTGATCCCTATTAATCCTCGCGTGCGAGTGCCGGTTTTTGCCAGCCCGGAATTCACGCGATGACCAGATAGAGACCGTACATTAAACCTATTTACTGGTACGTGACGTTCGTTCGGAATATGTGAATTTTGATTTGATAACCCTGTATGATAATGAGCCAACATTCCGTGTAGATCTGTTGTGGTTAGTTTTGATGAATAGTAAAATTGGTTAATCATGTGGGTTTTTGTTTTTGTGTATCTACTACTATATTTGATTCTGTGTTGTGACTTATGTTGACCTAATTTTATTCTTTAATCTTTTAAGAGACATGGTTTATATTTTTGATTATATAGATTGTTGTAGCTTTTAAACTTTTGTACAAACAATTATGTATCTCTTTATTGTATATCTGCCACTGTGATCAACCTGTGTCTATGTATTACTTTGGATAAATAAACGTTACCTCTTATTATTTTATTCATTCTTAGTACACCAGAAAGCTTCTTGTACTATCTAAGAAGCGTTTAAGAGGATTGTGAAGCTGTAAATTTTCATACAAAAAGAGATTACGTTTTTCTCCCCGTAAACATAGTCTAATTTTCATATTTTTTGAAAATGTTGTAGGTATAATGAAAAACTAGGTCCGAACGTTTTTATTATAAATAAATATTGCATACGATATAAGTTCTTAGCATCTAAATATCTATATTTTTGACATACAAAACATCCTCGAGCATTTTTATTTTTTTTAAATTAAATTGAATTGAATTACTAAAAACGAAAATCGTACAGACCTAGATTAAAGTGTACTGAATGTAATGAGACCAAAACTGTCTCATTTCGTAAAGGTTTAGGGGAGTGAAAACGTTATCGCCCGAGGCAATATTTATGTAAATAATTGTATGAAATGTAGGTAATTGCCTCCAAGAATCGCGCCGCGTATCGCCACTTCAGAATCCTCTTAAGAGCCGATGAATGAGTTGCATTGAATATTTTTAGGGTTACGTACCTCAACGGAAAAACGGAACTCTTATAGGATCACTCGTGTGTCTGCCTATCTGTCTGTCTGTCTGTCCGTTTGTCACAGCCGATTTGCTCCAAATCTACTGGACTGATTAAGCTAAAATTCGGTATATGTAACGTGTGAATTTCTGTGACCCAAACATGGACGTGTAACGTAAATAAATTAATTTTGAATATGGAGGTTACTTTTGGGGGGCAAATAAAAAAATTTAAAAAAAAATGCACACTGTACCGTGTGACACATCAAATAATGGGCTTACTGTTAGGGTCTCAAATAGATTTTTTTAATAATTTTAAAATTAATTAATTTAAAGTTATTTAAGAAAATAGACGAAAATTCACCATTCCCCTTATCTCCGAAACTACTGAGCCTAAAATTATGAAAAAAATACAGAAAATAGTTCTATACCTGGAAAACCTATAAGAACTCTTAAAAAATATGGTAAATCTCTCAATATTGTGCGGACAAACTTACATTTGCAGTTGGAATGTATGGGAGAACATGTTTTTCCACTCCAATGTTAAGTTTGTTCTAGGGATAAATTCGTCCCAACTACAGAACTCTTCATTGTGCGTGGTCCGACACGCAGATCGGCGCATTTTTTTTTTTGCTTACATTATGGCAAAATCTTTTCGATAGCTTTAAATATCTAGATTCAATTATTTATGGTTAAAACTTTTACGTTGTTATTTTCTAATGTTTTCTTCCTTCACACGTTCCCTCTATTTTTTCTATTTAGCAATTTCATTGTCCCCCATTGGTAATATTTCACGCCACCCCCATAAGAACCACATTTGTTTGAAGGTGCAATATGCATTGGCAATGAGATTATAGTATTGAGCACTATTTACTTTATGGCATATTTATTCAAAGGGCTACTATTTGCACTAAGGGAATCCACAGTCATATTCACCAATATTATTTTGGGGCTCCCCAAAAGTTCAAAAGCAATATTTGTTTCGAAATATAGCAGTTTTGTAGCTGTATTTTTTCTTCTAAGCCACCTAATGCATTTTCATTTCTTCAAGTGCAATTTTTTAAGGGTCGGAATCGATGGGCCATTTTAAATTTGAATTCATAACTAATTTCATCGCTTTGGAGAAGTAGGGGAATGCTTGCTTATTATTTTATTCATAACGGTAAATCAAAATACAATTATAATTAATTAGTGCTCAACATTATTTTAACTTAGCGTTTTGTCTCTGTCAACTTAAAAAGCATTGATTTATGCATTAAGTATGTTTAGCATTCAGCGTATTTAATTAACTTTTGTTAACATTGTGTCTATTAAGTGAATGGCCATAAAAGCGAGCCTAGAACTTTTAAAATATAGGTACAGCTATTAAACTTAACATTCCAGCAGAAAGCCAAGCACCATCTTTTTACACCCCGCTATTGTTACCTCCTCAGTGTGACGTCATAAAATGGCGGCCACACAACCGCCGCACGTAATTTTGAACTGATGACATTCGCAATTTAAAATGTCTCACCCTAACAGCGACAGTTTAATGAGCATTTTAATTGCGGCCCTACCCGTGTCCATTACGGGGATATCAAGCGAACATCGACCTTAATGCCAGGTAATAACGACTAATATTACGCCACTTAAGTGTGGAACTAAAAATCCTGTTTGCTACGTTTAAAAGTTTGTGAAGTTACTTCTGGGTTGATGTGAAATGTTTTGTATTTTCGGGCTCTATTTGATGATAATAGAATGTGACATTTACCTACTTTAGAAAAGAAATTTTCTTTTGTGTTACAAAAAACCTAATATGTAATATAACCAAGGTGAAGGACGGTTTGCAATGTAGAAAAATATTTTACAATGCATGTGCTCGAAAAGAGCGTTTTCCAGGAAGCCAAATTGTGCGGAAAGTGCCACTTTTTCGCACTAGTGCTTTTAGCTTTTCAGTTTTTTTTTTAATTTTTAACTCCATCGTCAGCCCGACGCAAAAAGTTTTTTATTATTTGAGAAAAGTTTTACAAATTAGTCAAGTACAGATATCATTCATATAAAAGGTACAATAAAAGGTCATCATTAAACGCATTATATTACTCTAGATTTAGACTTAGATCAATAGATTAATTTGAAATATTCGCATGTATTTAAAATAAGCCCGCCATTTTACTAATTTCTTGCTTAGTTCGGAGTCGATCTGTGTAAATCTACTAAAAATGTCGAGTTCAAGTGACAAATCAATAAATAACCCCGGAAAATGTTATTCAAGAAGCACACAATGCCAACAACAGCCTCTTGCCGGCTAAATCAAATGAAAAATACTTTTGCAATATTTTTTTTTTTTTATTTCCTCGCACAATGCTTAAAAATTATAATAATAATGATAGCATAAATATTCCCGCCATCGCGTGTCACAAGACAGTTTCACTCAACGTAAGACACCCCAAGCTTAACTTGACATTTTTAATTAATTATTACCAATTACTACATTGCAGGGGCGAGAATTATTAAAGATTTATTCCATCGTCTGTTTCCTTGCCTAGGACACGCATGTTCATTCAAAAGGTGGTAAATATAGAAATGCCTACCCCAACTTAAAGGTAGGTAAGTGGTGCGTGTTTTGAATGGACATAGTGTTGTAATGACGTCATTTGTCATGTTTGACGCGTTGCTTGGGCAAGCCCCCAGCCGGGGCCAGATTAATGATGACACATTTAAACCACAGAACCTCAAAATACTGTTTTGTTTTTATTGCTCAATATTTTCTATTTGCTTTTGCGGTAATTTTTCTCATGTTAACAGTTTGCTCAAAATATTCTTCAATGCTTACAAAAGGTCGGAAAATATAAACTATGTAAGTGCATATAGAACCTCACTATTTACTGTTCACGCCAATTTTCTATAGAAGAATGTATTGACAGTTGGCAATAAATAGACTGCAGAATGCAAGCGTCTGATTGGTCGATAGCAGTCACGGCACGAAGTTCTAATTTCAATTTTTAGTAGTTGAGTTCAGTCATGCTATTGGGTAATATTTGACGGTAGTGAACGACTTAGATGTTCTAGTTTTGAAATTGAATTTAGAAGTTTTGTTCCAACTCGATGGTTGTATTGTTTTGTATTGTAAATTAAAATTGTTTTAATAGTTACTTGCACGAATTAAACATGTCATTGTAATAATAACCTCATCTGCAGTAGAAAACAAGCAAACAATAATTTCATTTCGAATTGTGAATTTCTGAATTAGCTTACACAAAATGGCTCTTACATTTTTTCGTTCCTGCAAAAACTAATAAAACAAAATACCTATCCACACACCAACAAAAAGTCCCAAAACATTTTACGAATTCGGAAATAGACGTTTACATGGTCCAAAATGGCGCGAAACGATTTTCTTTTTAATTTCCAAGCGGAGTCGACTGCTAGTGGCTAGAAGTGGCGTTCGAAATACGAATTTGAGAACGCATTCGGATAGAGCAATCTCGGACGACTACGTAGTACGTGGCTGCGCGATTCAAGCTCCCTTAGAAGAACGTTATATGTGAACGTGATAGAAATCACATATAAGATTAGTAATATTTTATAACAAAATTGATTCAGAATTTACACGCATTCCGACGTTTTAGTGTGAGGCTGTGAGCGTTGAGTCGTTGACGCCGTTATCGCATTAGGCGATAGGATTTCATGAGTACTGCTTTTTTGTTATGTGCGAAAATTGTTGTGATAATCGTCCACTGCTGAATAAACTAAACGCTAATAAGCTTAAGGGTGCGTCCACATCTGGCGAATGTGCAGCTTGCGAGCCGTTTGCGAGCTGCGCGCGTGCTGTCACGGCAATGGTTTGGTTAACTTTAGCGCAACTCATGCAAGGCTCGTAAAAAGCGTGAGCGCGGCGCGCGATCTGCGCGCACTCAATTCTCGCACTTACAGTTCCGTTTACTGGCTCAGTCGACGACACTAGTGCTTTTAATATAATTGCTGCATCATTAGCTATTAGATTACTGATACCACTCCATGACAACACGTACTTAGCCTCCAGTAATCAGAAACGAACTGAGCGAGCGGGTAAGTTATTTTTTTTGCGGGAGGAAGACGTACGGCGCTTAGGTCGCGCGCGAACTGCGCGCGGGCGGCGCAGGAGCGGCGCACGAACAAAAATGCACGCGCGCATCTCGCGGGCAGTTCGCAAACGGCTCGCGAGCTGCACATTCGCCAGATGTGGACGCACCCTAAAGACTCACACAGACAGGCGCGACGCGACGACGAGACGGCGCGGCGCGACGGTGGTGGCATGAAAACATCATTAAAACTGTTCTACCCGAGTCGCGTCGCGCCTGTCTGCGCGAGCCTTTACAAGTGAAAAATTTGAATTTCGCGGGCTATCCTGACGCTTCCCCCTTAAGACCTTTCTCTGAACTAAATCTTTTTAGTTGCAGTAAGTTATTAGAATAATTAACATTGTATACATTAGCTATAAGACCAGTCACTTAATACGAACCTCAGACATCTCGGTTCCCTGTCAAATAGTTCAGGCGCAGTGCCAACGGGGTCAAATGTAATACTTTGCAGTTTTTATTATTATTACCACATGACTAGCTTATTTATTTCTATTTTTGGGATAGCCGCCAGTCTGGTTAAATGAATTTAAGATTTTATTTAATAAATTGTTGCTTACACCCCATTAATTATAATAACGTTGCCTCAAAGGAATCAATTCTAAAGCTTCGAGTCCAATCTGGACCTAAGAACCAGAAACCATTTACTATAGAAAGATTACCTTCCAATTTCATCCCCCTAAGGAACCATCCGAAAAACATCTTATAAAATTCTTATTAGCAGACTTCAATTGAGAGACCCTTGTTGACGTGGGGGGTGAAAAATACCCCTCCTCTAACTACCCTTCCTTTTACATAAATAACTACAAGATGGCAACTATTTGATTAGCCAGAGGAATGAGGGTTGCGAACCCCTGTGTTCCTGATTAAATGCATTTCCCTAAAAGGAATTTATTTTTCGATCAACATGAAATATTTTATTAAGAATTTCATTAGGTACGTAATTTTTCATAACGTCACATTTTATTGGTTTAAAAGCTCATTTACGTGTTGAAGGAGGATTTTATGAGATGGGGCGGGTTATTAAAATGTGTAGGGTTATATAGAGAAATTATAAATAGATTTAATGAGCATTGGTTTGTGTACGGTGAGTGAATTATCCAGCTTCGTATTCTTTCTTCGTCTTTTTTTACACGAACCAACTGCCATAACCTTTACCTACGATGCTGCAAAAGAAATATAAAAGAAAAAGGATAATTATGTAAGTATGTGCATAAAGCTTATCTTTTCAGCCAAGCAGTAAGATTCAATGAAACAAGGGTGCCTTAAAGTTCATACCCGATTGAGTTAACGATTATTGCGATCTTTAACACCCGTTCAGAGCCCTCCCTTAAGGAAAACACGTAAGTTAAGGAATTACTTACCTTAAACCCTGTTTACCCGATATTGCTATAAGCATGGCAGTAGGCTCATTTTCGTGTAAATCGGATGATGTTACTGCAAATGCCAATGTCTTTCTCAGTCACTCGATTTTCTTTATAATAAACTTTTTTTCTATGACAGATATATCATCTGCATTGTCTTCTGCCAACAGTGTTGGGGTCGGCTTGCAGTGTCACCGGATGTAGCTGAATACCAGTATTTAACATAGAGCGACTGCCTATCTGGCCTCCACAAACCAGTTACTGGGTAATACTGGTCCCCTTGGTAAGACTGGTTGTCAGACTTTTGGGCTTCTGACGCCCTGTAACGACTGTCAAAGATCTACGAATAACAGTCAGATCCAACGGATTAACGTGCTTTCCGAGGCACGGAGGGGTCTTGGTATGTAAAGATGGTCACCCATCCACGGAGCAACCGCGGCAAGCGTAGCTTAACCTGATCGATTGACCCGTGCGGCTGTTATTAATTAGCCACAAGCCCCCGTATGCGTATGCGTGTATGAAGATGGAAAGTAGACAAATTAAAACCTATGTATTGGTATATAATTTCTGTAGTGTAAGCAAAATGGTCTGTGAAAAGACGTATATTTACCAGGAACCTATCTAACCCAGCGTTTATAACAAAGTATAAAACATGTATTATACATGTTGTGTCTACTTTTTCATTTATCGTTTAGGCACAACACCTAAAAAAAGTTGTTAATTGTATACAAAACTTGAAAAATGTCAATTCACATTTTTTTTACAAGTTTTACAAGACTTGTAAAAAAATTGTTTGTGGAAAAAAGTCTTGTTATAAGACTTGTCCAAAACAAGTATCACAACTTGTGAATATTTATGTAAACGCGGGGTAAGACCTTAATAGACACTCACTTTGCTCCTCGAATATCAAATCAAGCCTCTATACTCCTGTGTCTACAAACACCTGAAAGCGTCAATTCTGGTTAAGGCTTTCAAAGCTAGCGTGCTCTATCTATATGTAAACTACAGAATAAGATACAGAGTATACAAGAACAGAAGGTTTACAGCTCTAGTTTTCAATAGCAGGCTTCGATTGTCAAGGACTAAAACATCATTGAACTTGGAATAGTCACTGTCGTTGAACGGTTAGGTACATACATGATATATACTTCTCTCAGAGATTTTATCTTAGATAGCCGAAACGTCTTCGTATCGCACCTTCATTTCGAAACCTATAATAAAAAAAAATTACAGAAGAATTAATTTATGATTTTTGCAAAATTATTTACCTCTTAATAAAAAGATAATCTCAGAAATATCTTTTAAGACTTCATAATTTTTCAAGAAAAGAAAAAAGAAAAAGTCGTAAATTATTTCTCCTGTAAAATTTTGTTTTTTTTTTTTTTTTTTTGTTTAAGAGGGCTGTCGCATTTTGTCACCAGTCTCACTCACACGGGACCAAATTTTTAAGAATGTTAAATGAAAAAGAGATTTGTTGAAAAATTTTATCAATTGGCGAACTGATAAATAAAATGAATTTAATAGGTAATTATTAAAAACACATTTTTATTGTTGCATTTATTTAACACATCTCAAAAACAGATCATAATACTTATATTGAGCTGAGTAACTTCTTTTCATTTAACATTCTTAAAAATTTGGTCCCGTATGAGCGAGAGGGGTGAAAAAGTGCGACAGCCCTCTTAATAAAGGTTTCGAAATTAAAGTGCAATACGTATAGTGACCGTATGTAACAAGAATATCAAGCGAACACAAAGCAAACGTTTCAGATGAAATCCAGAGTCAGGCTCCAGCAGTCTTGGTTGTCATTGATCTGAACTAGACAACAATCTATCTCATTTTACTGTTGCATTCATCAATCGCACCTATCTGTACTTCTATACTAAAATTATATAGACATAATTTGTGAGTTTGTAGGTAGGATCTTCGGAGCTCGTGATCGGATTCCGTAAATTCTTTCACTGACGGGAAGCTACAGTATTGCCGAGTGTCACAGGCTACACAAGAAATTTCACGCGAACGAAGTCACGGGTAGAAGCTAGTCATCGATTAAAGTTCAATTAGAGTGTCTAATTGGAGTATCTATAATCCAGCTTCCGGCTCTTGGCGTAGTAACAATTCCCCAGCCCCTCATCAACCTTTATGAGATGTGAAGCTTCTGTTCCCTCTCTATAACTCTGTGGTCATCCTACATATATTCTAAGCACCCTCTCTCGATCGGACACAGCAATTAATAGGGACGTTTGGCAAAACATGGCCCTCCGATATTTCATGGGCCAGAACATTGAGCTAACGACGCGATTCAAGAGCGTGACAACATTAAACACCATATGTACGAGGGAGAGCATATGATTTGATCGGACGATAATTTAGAAGGGAATGGACAATATTGCGGAATATAATTTATGTGTTTGTGACGATTGTGATATAGGAAATTAAGATCTGAATATTGGGGAAATTAAAGATTTTTGTTGTTTTGCTTCACCAAAATGTTATTCACATCGCTTCGATATTTGAAATGTGTCGATGCGTGATTTACGTCATAAAAAAACCCGACAAGAGCGTGTCGGACCACGCACAATGAAGGGTTCCGTAGATGGGATGAATTTATCCCAAGAAAAACTTAACATTGTAGTTGAAAAGGATCCAACCCACATTACAACTAATGTGGGTAGGATCCTTTTTGTTTAACTATGGACAAATGTAAGTTTGTTTTAAGACCATCGTCTTCTTATAGGTTTTCTTGTAATTTATAGGTATTGAACTATTTTCTATATTATTTTTTTCAAAATTTTAGGTTCAGTACGTTCGGAGATAAAGGGTCAATGTTCGTCTATTTTCTTAAATAAATTTAAAATGGTTTATTTTAAAATTATTACAAAAATACATTTGAGACTCTTCCAGTACGCCCTTTCATTTGATATGTCACACGGTACAGTTTGCAAACCTTTTTTTTTTTTTCTTATTTTCCCCCCAAAGTTGACCCCCATATTCAAAATTTATTTATTTACGTTACACGTCCGTGTTTGGGCCACAGAAACACATATGTGTACCAAATTTCAACTTAATCGGTCCTTTAGATTCGGAGCAAATTGGTTGTGACAGTCAGACACACGAGTGATCCTATAAGGGTTCCGTTTTTTTCCTTTTGAGGTACGGAACCCTAAAAAGGGTCCCGTTTCGAACTGTGTGCAATCACTTGAGGGTCAAAGTGAAGATTCGATGATGGCACTACTGAATTTGATAACGACTCGGATAGGTATAGTAAACCATTGTTCAGATAGTCATAAAATGTGTACAGAATGAAGGCCGGACCCCAAATAGATTGGGATAAGGTCAGGAGAATGATGATTATGATGACAATCAGGGTCTTAGCATTTCCAGTCTGGAAGCCGACTCCAACATCGTTGGGAAAAGGCTAGGCTTCAAACCTTATCCAATATACCTCGCATTTTTTTTTTTCTTGAAGAAACCACTTTTAATTAACTGCTAAATAATTACTGTATCTAGTCTACCGCTAAACACAGAAACCATTACTCTCAAAGACAACAAATTTGTATCAAATAATTCTCACAAACGGATCATTATCAAGAACGAGTCATCATGAAGCAATATGTGCGACTCTCAGTCGCAATATGGAACCTAGTTTATGGAAAAAATGTAATAACTTACTTCGGAGGGGAGTCGGCACGGTGCGGTGTGCGAATTGATTCGAGCGAGCTGGGAGAAAAAGATGGAGACTGTAGTAGAGGAACTTAAGATTGGAATAGTCTTTTACACTGTGGGTGGTACTAAGGAGAGTACTTAATAATGTAGTCCCCATGTTGAGCAGAAAAATTGGAGATCAATAATCATTATTATAAACAGACAGGAGATTACTGACTCATTGTCTAGCTTGCTGAATCCCAAATTCAAGGAAAGAATGGCCTAGAACACTGCTTACAGGACACGAAAAGGGGTCTTAAGAGTATTGTGAAGTGCCGATACGCGGCCCGAGTCTTGGAGGCAATTACCTTTTTGAAATATTGTTTCGGTCGATAACGCTTTCACCCCCCTAAATCTTTACGAAATGAGACAATTTTGGTCTTATTAGATTTAGTACACCTTAATCTAGGTCTGTACGTTTTTCTTTTTTAGTGATTCAGTTTAGTTTAATAAAAAATAATAAAAAAAAAACACCCGACGAAGTTTTTAAGTAAAAAATATAGATTTTAGATGCTAATAACTTATATCGTACGCAATATTTCTTTATTATAAAAACTTACGGACCTAGTTTTTCATTATATCTACAACATTTCCAAAACTAATGAATATTAGACTATGTTTACGGGGGCAAAATGTTTTCGCTTTTTGTATGAAAATTTATACAATAAGAGAAACGATTAAACGTTATAACTAAGGACTATAAAGGAAACATTAAAAATCTAGATACTGAAATTGGAATCCATCTGTACAAACAAGGCATGACCCTGAACAAACGTTGGTCGGCGGCGATGTCAATGTTTGTCGTATTGTGCGGGATTGGTAACCACAACACTGATTGCGAAAGGCGGTCGGATCGTCTGTACACGGATTGGCACAGAGAGTGAGAAAATACATTTATAAACGAGAGGAATAAACATGCAGGTTATTAGATAACAAATATGCACTCAAATGAACAGACAATTCAAAAGGAAAAATCCAATTAATATGCAGGATGAATTTTTCAAGCGGGCGTGGTGGCCAAATCCGAAACTATGAGGAATAGCGAAAAGTACTCAAAGAAGTCTCGGGCTCGATTTTGATGAAAACTAAAACTGCATCATTAGATTTTTGAAAAATCAATATTTCTAGCTAGGAATGGAACCCGTTGATTTTAGAAAAAAAAAACACTGTATTATTACACCATTCGATAGTGTCGCTAATAAGGATCGAATTCTGGGAAGTAATGACATACGGCAAACTAATGGAAAGAACTAATTTTAAACGAAATACTTTTTTTATCTTATGTTACCTACCTACTAAACATTAACTGATTAATTGTTCAAAATGATGACCATTGATTTTAGCATTACAATATTATTGTTTTGAATATAGAACTTGGCCATCTACGCCCACTTGAAAAATTTACCCCGTATATCAAGTGCGCCCATTTGAATCGTAACATAATCATCGATCTAATTCAAAATCAGTCACACGCACACTAAACTAATCCACATAAAAAAATCACAATAAACTCCCGAATTGCCATTAACATAGTAATGGCCAAATCTAATACATTCTCAAACGAAAAAAATATGGGCAATACATGGCAAATGTACAGACGCCAGCACATCAAGCTACTACAACCTGTCAGATTTCTTTAGTAGATTTTCGACTTTATTGCATAAGCATTAGGTTCAAGGTTGATTGGGAAAATCTGACAGTTTCGGGTAGGTTGACCTGCTGGCGTCTGTACCCTATCTACCCTAATTTGGGGCGCGAACACACCCTCGGGAGTGTTACAATGAGCCGATATCAAATTGGCTACATTCATACGTAATTGCATTTTATTACAAATATTGTGCCCGCGGGCTAAGGCCCCGGGCTATTTCCCTGCTTGACTCAGCAGGGAACTGAGGCAGCGAAATTACTCAATATTTTAGTTTTTGGAGGGTAGAATACAATGAATTTTGGAATTATAGGCTGTCAAACATCAAACGTATGGACTTTTGTGTGGATGCTGGATCCATTGAGTTAATACATTAGGCGCGGCAGACGCACATGCGCGTTTTCATAACTTTCTTCGAGTGCGGCGCGCCGCACATGTGCGTTCGTTGTGCATCTCTATTGTTTCGAAAACATCGTAAAAAAAAGGGTCGGTAAGGGTGTAGCATAAAGAAGCGTTTGCATAAAGAATTAAGCAGAGAATGTGTTAAGAATGTAATGTTGATTGTTCGTCGTGTACGCAGTTCGTACCTAAGTATACCTTCAATTGAGGATATTATGTAATTGTATGTTTGTAAAAACGGTTTTCAACTTTTCAATTTTTGTACACTAAAAATTCGTAAAATTTTAGTCTCAAACATTCAAGGTTAGCAACCCGAAACTGTCCAATTTTCCCAATCAACCTTGAACCTAATGCTTTAGCGATAAAATTGAAAATCTATTAAAGAAATTTGACAGACAGTAGCTTGATGTGCTGGCGTCTGAACAATGATAAATTTTTACTACAACTCTTCACGACACTTAATTCTTAATTTACATAAAACATATGTATGAAGTGTACATTACCACATGCCTTAAATTCTTCAAATACTCTAATCCCATTGGGACCTTCACACCCACATACCTGAAATAAACAGAATAAGCATCAATATTATATATTTACACAAGTGTTTAAATGTTTCTAATGTAACCGCTGCCCTGAAGTTCAACGAACTAGACGGCAAACGAAAAGCAGATCTGGCTAATGATCACAGTCAATGAGTTTAAACTGAGTTAATATGTAGATTTAGTGCCTTGACTTTAGAATTTATTCATCCTCTTGTATTTCTAGGGCACGAATAACAGGTAGGAAAGAAGTACCCTTTATTATTTTGTACATTTTCTATTCATACATATTTATGACTTTCTTATAATAATATACTGCCTATCGTTTGTGTTCGTGGCTTACTAATAACAGCCGCACGGGTCGATCCAGCAGGTTAAGCTACGCCTGCCGGGGTTGGCCCGTAGATGGGTGACCGTCTTTACAAACCGAGACTCCTCCGTGCCTCGGAAAGCACGTTAACAACAGCTTAACGTCCCGGCTGTCATTCGTAGATCTTTGGCAGTCGTTACGGGTCGTCAGAAGACCGAAAGTCTGACAACCAGTCTTACCAAGGGGTATCGTATTACCCAATAACTGGGTTGTGGAGGTCAGATAGGCAGTCGCTCTATGTAAAATACTGGTATTCAGCTGCATCCGGTTAGACTGGAAGCCGACCCCAAATAGATTGATTTGCCTATCCACTTGAACTTCAGGGGCAAATTAAATTAGCTAGCGGAACTTTGCAGACGTGATGGGTATTGATTTCTAAACATGGTAAAACAAAAAGAAATTAATTTGATGATGATTTTTTTTTTGAGATCACAAAAAAAAAATCAATCTTTTTATTTACCCATCACGTCTGCGGAGTTTCGCTAATTTAATTCGACTGTGTATAAGAACCACGGAACATTTAAAACTGCTGGCAAGTGTCAAATAATGGTAAAGAATAAACTTGGTTGTGTGTATTCTTAATTTTGAGTTGTCTTACCTACATATGAATAATAATAATAATAACCCCATCGCTGTATCTCTACGTTGACGACGTGGTGGGGCTTACGCGCTCTGAACTTTGTTACTTTGCCGGAACGGGTCTAGGATGAGAAGCCAGACCAAGAGAGATACAGAAACCCGCAGGGCAGCATGTGGCGAGCTGCTGGGCAGTAGCGACCCCACGGACGTTATCTCGCGGGAGAAATCTTGGCTTGCCTTTATTGGGCGGCTGGAGTGAACACTGACGAGGAGCAGAGCTCCCACCTCTTTCTTGCCTTTATTGGCCGGCTTGTATGCCTCGTATGCCTTCCAAAGGTGCGGGACCTCAGTGTCCCGAGAAATGTCAAAAACCATAATAATATCCTACACGGTCATCTGATCCCAAACTAAGCAGAGCTTGTACAATGTACATAGTTCAATATTGCCCCTGCTTAGCTTAATGTACCCCAATTTGGCAGCATTCAACAAGTACAGAATTGAACTTCAATTTTTACAATAAACCCACTGTTGACCTTTGCTCTGAACACAGAAACTGTAAACATACGTTAATTCCAACATTGACAGTACAAAACAAATATTTTTGAATCTTGTTAAACGAGAACGTATACATTTAATTGACATACATCAGCCTGAAGCAATATACTCTGAAGGTGAATATCCTATAGATACAGATACAAATAGAAAATCTGATTTGGGCCGCATACAAGATATACAGAGGGAATATGCATGACTAATAAGCCAGACAGAAACTCCTACGGAGTTTGGATACATAACCGGTGTGTAATTGGCTTTAATATTGTAACACCAATTCACGTATGCCTGCTTCCAAGATGGAGAAGTTTTGGAGATGTTAGGTGACTTTCAGTTAGTCTAATTGTCGAAGGATTGCTATTAAACGGATTATATTGCAGCTGTAATCTCTAGAAAGATAGGCTGTGCGTGTAATATAAACGACATTAAAAAACAACAACTAGAAATTAATCCTGAAGGATTTTCATCTAAAGACGCTTGAAATCTATGACGAATCTTATAGAAAACTTAAGAATAACAGACAGATCGTAAAGTAAGTTTAAGCCGCCCATGAAGTTAAGCCTAAAACCGATTAGAAAAACCGGATAACTGAACAACTTTGTGTTTTTGATAACTTGAAAGTTTATAATACCAACATCGCTCCGGACTTCGTTGCTCCACGAGAGATGGTACAGAATTAATTTATAATACATTTATGTAATGTTTACGTTACTCTGTTATTTTTGGCAATACGAGTACCAATGGGTACAAAAATAAAACAAAGAAATATATACATATTATATGTTTAAAGGTCCATGAGGGCAACAGTACTCGTAACATGCCTAATGCCAACAATTTGGTTTCAACATTCGCGACTAAAATTTGAATAAAAAATATTATAAACATTTAACGAAATTATGTATGAAAATGTATTTGCTTATAAAATTTTCTTTTCACGAAGTCTGTAGATATCGCTTCGGAGGCGTTCGAGCGAAGACTTCCCAAGTTTTTACAAAGTTATCCGATACAACACGCTTCGGAAAAATATACTGAAATAACTAAGTCATTACTCAATATTGGATCTTAACTTTGAAGATAAAATATATGCAAATTCATTTATACTAACAGTTGTCATGATTGATGAAGAATACAAGTATTGGTTGACGAAAATATGGCGGATGTGATTATAAGTGTGAATCATAAACTGAGATATTTACAGAACAGTTATAATGAGGGACAAGAATTAGACCGAAGACTTGTTGGCATGCCTTGAAAACAATTGAATCTGTCAAAACTCATGGACCATGGCAAAAGATTATTTTAGACCAAGACTAACATCCAAAAAAGTGTTAAGTTCACAGTTAATTTTAAGTTTAAAAAAAAAGCCTGGAGTTAAGCCAACGACTTCTAGAGCATAAAAGAAACAATACTTATTTTTTAACCTGCAAACACTAGTGCCAAAGAAGTATATATACTCGTAAATCCTGGCCTAGCCTTTATTGCCTCACTAATTCACCAAGTTTTGTTCTTACGCTGGCATTCATTTTCGGAAACGCTAAGTGCTTATCTTCGGGAAGTTTGTGGATTCTTTTCGAAAGTTTTTATCCATTAACCTAGAATCGAAATGATAAATCAATCAAGACTTATTTTTGCCGTAAGTCTTTTAGAGTTAACGTACTCAACCTCGTCTTCTTCTATACGAAAATCACCAAGTTTGGTAAAGAGACTAGTGATGCTATTGACACCATTCTTTTACGGATATAGAAGCCATTGTTTATTCATTTTCGAGAACCAATCAGCCAATAGTACATTGACTCATTTTTGCTGAACAAATCGGTCAGTTCTCTCTGGAGGAACCAATTAGCGCTTACGCTGAATGTTTGCAAATTTATCGCTGCTGTATCGATTGAAGCGACGAAAAGACATTAAAGAAATATTTACGTATGTCGATCGACAAGTCGAACGTTCGCCTTGAGTTTATTGGAAGGCATATGTTACTTGGTACAAAATCAAATAGTAAATTGTTTTATTTACCTTTGGTTGTATATACGAGTGAGTAATGCTACTGTCACAATAAAGAAACCTATTTTACGTACTGTTAAACTAACAGATATTAAAATAAACCTACCTACTTTATGATTTGTAACTACGTCACCGAAGATTAAATTACCATTAAGATATACAAAGTGTAGCTTAAATAACGCACACCAAGGGGTCATTGTACTCATCATTATGAACAACTTTTACTATGGGACCAAAGTTAAAATCGCTAAAAAAACCAACTGTTCAGTACATTTTGACGAATAATGCGAACATAAATGTACATACTGAACAGATGATTTTTTTCGCGATTTAATCTTTGGTCCCATAGTAAAAGTTGTTCATAATGATGAGTATAATGACCCCTTAAGAGGATGTGCGTTATTTAAGTTACACCTTGTATAGGAACTTAACAATAATGCTTTCTTCGATCAATAGTAGGTACTACAGTAATTTTACCGGCGCTAATGACGAGGTTTTAATTAATTATGAAAGCGGTTATTTTCGTGCTACAGTTATATTTGAGGCAGAACAATACTGCTGATATGGTTGGTTATATTTGCAATGTAAACAAGAAATAGAGAGCACATTTTAAGAAAATACTAAACTGTAATACTGTAAAATTATTCCTATTCATTCTCTTTCTCGCATTTCAGTCTTCGAGTATTCGATAAGTCAGTGTATTTGTTTTTTTTAATAAATCAGTTAACAACACACTGACCCGGACAAAACCACACCTTTTACATTTTGTAATCTGGAATGCAAGCAGCTTCTTTTAAAGTCATCTCCAATTCAAGAATTTTGGTCCCCAAGACAATTTCCACGAAGATTTTCGATTTGCTCAAGCAATACAATGTCTTTCAGCTAAGGGTCATTAACAAACACAGCTTTCCAAAAGTTTTTACTATCAAAAAAGCTCGCGATTTGAAACAGAATTCCATTGCGATACCCGATGTTGCGACACAGTGTATTTACTTACAGTGATTCAACGGGAGCGTTTTCGTGCGGGGTGTAACTGTAAGGGGGCGCAACTTATGTATGCAGGACATAAGTAGGTACCTACTGTTAACAAGTATCAAATAGATACTCGACGGTTATGACGTAGTAGTTGCTTAATTATTCCTAAATTACTTTCATATATTCTCATTAATATCTAAATAATATTCTTTGTATTTATTTACCTATAATAAGTCATTTATTTGATTTTTATAACATAAAACCATAACATATTGAGTTGAACTGACAGTTGATTTGAATATGAAAGGGAGGAAAATCATTTTTTACATTCATTATATTGTGAACTAGTGATAAGAACGTTACTCTGTCCAAATACAGACTGAGTGTGAATTAATAGTTCGTGTTTAAATGTGTAAAACCTGCTACTGAGTATCACTACTTATTCATAATAGCGTATCGATGGCAAAAAGTATTGAAAGTTCAAGTTTTTGGGATAAATTCTTTTCGGTTTAAAGAAATTTATTTCTCATAAGAACATACAGTCCGCTTATAATGAGATACAAAGTAATAAACATAAATACAGTGACAATACCCTCCAGAGTATTAGCAGTTATAATGCACTTAAATGTTTCTTCAGCTTATATTTAAACATATTTACGTTATCACACTCTTTTCAACTACGGAACCCTTCATTGTGCGTGGTCCGACAAGCAGTTAGCCGGTTTTATTTTTCAGTACAATTTCACAGAAATTTTCCTGTCAATGTCATTCAGGCAGGAGCCAAAAGATCCTTGCAGCATTACTTAGGTAGGTATTGAGAAAAATCAACATTTTTGACATCTCAGGTCCTGTCAAATGTATGGGTGATGAACCACTGTTAGTAGATACTCTGTGGTTCCGATGGCAACGTTTTGTTTCTGTTCTGCACTGATTGCCCACAATCCGTTGTCTAACGGTAACATTGGAGACAATAAAACGTCTCCCGTACTAGAACTTGATACCTCTCAAAGGGATATTGTTTAGTTCTCGAAATTGAGTCTGCTATGAAATGTTATACGATCGATGATGGGAGCAGGCTGTTCTAATTATTATGACTTATATGTTAGTTTAGAACAGAATAAATGCCTACTAGGCTTTCAGTATTACTTGAGAAGTGTATTTACTGTATAGCATAGAAATCAATAAATTTTCGTTGAAAATTGCATTGTATCTATTAAGCTGGGAGACCATTTCGTGGCTTCCAGTAATATAATTTATTGCAAGCCTGCCAGACAGAAATGGCTTAAGAAGCTCACTTTAGTTGGCACAGTTGGCCACCAAACCGCGGGCTTAAAAGCACTTTTTCATTTTCCCAGACATGCGAAAAAACGGTCTACCACAAAACGCTTCAACAATAATATAATCACACTTATCGTCTCCATTTCTATTCAGAAACCGAAACACATGATTACGCCACCCCGACTCAGAATTCATTGAAAAAGAAAAACAACGTAAGAACTACCTAAGACGACCTTTTCAAATACTGAGTTTGTAATCTAGTAGTCTCAAAAGACAAGGTTCCCAACCTTTATTGCGTTGCAATTTTGAAAATGGAACTGCTTGGGTTCCCGGGGGACTGCCGGGGTCTACCCGACCACTCCCTACTGATTGTTAGAGTCCAGGTTATGACACTGTTAACCCGATTTCTGAAGGTTAGTTTGTTGTACACTATCCTTTAGGAGATAACGGTCTAACGATATTAGAGAAGGTTCGACACGTTGACGTAATAGGATATTTTAGTATGACTTTTGGGAATTTCATTTTAAGATCAACATTTGGGGTTAATATTTAACAGCTCACAGTTGTCCCACCGCCGGCGAGGAAGCGACTATCGGCTATTTTCTCGCTCAAGAAACGTACAATACGTATATATATATCTACATTTCCATGTAAACAAAAGAGATGCATAATTATATTAATAATATAATTGATCGCTGACTGTTCACACCGCGCGCGTGTATTCGTTTGTCGCAGCGACAAGAGGTATCAAAGAGAGTACTCGCTCAGCGACGCGCGCTTGGCGGGCAGAGCACTCGCTGAAAGACTCACGTTTGTTACATATGCATACCAGCGAGTAATCGCTTGTCGCCATCGTTCAGTCGCTGTTCGTTGCTCGTCAACTCGTTTCTAGTTGCTAGCTCTACTCGCTTCTCGCTCATAGTAGGCGGTGGAACAAGTGCGAAACACACACAAGTATTAATTTATAGTCTCTCAAGATGCTAATTGAAACAAAGAATATTTATGGACATTCTAATTTTGAACTACCCTCTACGAATATAAAATTATAATATAACACTCAGTAGACGGCAGAAATGTAAAACCAGCTTTCCTAAATTTTGGTATAAAATTACAAAATAAAGATGAAAATGAGGAAAAATGAGATAATATATTCGAATTTGATGTACATGGTGAACAGGCACTTAAAAGATTAAGTGAGTACAAACGTTTCGGACTGGTTTACAAATGTCGAATTACACCAAAACAAATCAAAAATATTTATTTGCCAGAATATAAAGTGACTGGTAATTAGTGACCGATACTTAAACACATGGTTGTACTCATGATAACAAACAACTTTTACTATGGGACCAAACCTGAAATCGCGAAAAAAAAAAATCTGTTGGTCTCTAATTACCAGTCACCCCTATATGTATTATACTGGAAATTGATTGTAACATGTTTTAAATAACTACTGAAACATGAACTGGCTTCGTTGGCGGATGCTATTAGATTACGTATAAAATATACTGATATTTGTAACCTTCCTACTGTAAACAAAAACAACTTTATCAAAGACAGGAGGCTCGAAATACAAGACAATCATGGTGGTGACAGGCAATGACTGTGGTTTAATTCTCTTTGGTGACAGGACAATTATCTTTATTTCAGAACCTAATATAAATTAGAAAATAATCATTCTAGAAGTCTCGCATCACTAAGCATTACAATTTTAACATAATTTTATTAAGAGGGCGGAATGTGTTTTTAAATGAATATTATTTATTCAATCGATTACATTTTTGAAAAAAGCTTTTTTTTATTATTTAACATTCTTAATAATTTGGTCGCGTGTGAGCGAGAGAGGTGACTAAACTCGACAGCCCTCATAAGTAGACTATTGATAGATATATATTCCATTCTAAATCAAAATGTACTGATTTAGTAACATCAAAATCAAGTAAAGACAATCAAATACAAATTCATTGAGCCATTACCCACAGCTGTATAAAAGACAATTTTCACTTCACATGGTCGCAATTTCACCATAGATATTGTTTTTACCACCCACAGTCACGGATACAACAGTGAAGAACTATAAACCAGCCTACGAAGACCCCTCGACTCTTGCACGTCGTCATTTAAAACCTTTAACATATGAGGTCACAGAATAAGGACACTCAAGTCATGTCACGACACACCGATAAATATGTCGTATCGGATTCCCATCAAATCTCTCGAGTCTCGATCTTATCAGTACCTACGAAGAAGTTTTAAAATGTAAGTCATACTTTGTCTTATCCTAACTGAGGCAAACTTGGATTTGATTCACAAAAGAAAATCTAGCCAAGTGAAGACGAAGATAATGAGAAAATTAGATGACAGAATGCAGTTTCTAATTCAAATAATAATAGGCCTTTACCTATGAAATTGCCGATTTTTGATACCGGCTAGTGTGAAGAACAATATCTTTCATTCTATTTAGAATTCCAAATTCAAATTAATTTTATAATATAACATGACATTAAAAAAAATCTGTTGTTCATTTGTTTTCCCGCCGTTCGATTTTTCTTTGATATCGATGTTTCTGTAACCATAGAGAAATGCCGCGCTATTTTCAAATACGAGTTCGTCGTGGCACCAACGCAAAACAGACAGCACGCAATAATGGACATGGTACCGCAAGTGAACGCACGGTGCGTTTTTGGCTTGCGATCGCTTTCGTTCTGGAAATTTTGATCTCAAAAATGAGCCCCGGCGAAAAATTTCAAATCCAACGAGGCGGATAAAAACGCCTTTAAAGAATTTATCGATTCCCGTTCCCAGGATATCTATAGCAGAGGCATCAACTAAGTTTCATTAAAATGGCAAAAGTGCATCGACAATATTTCTTTTAAAAGAATTGTTTGAATTTTTGCTATGTCAAACGGCAATAGAGGGATGGTGACTATTTTTTTTGTCCGTCATGTAGATTATTAAAATATATTGGACACGTATTTTTTCTTTTTCTACGTAATCAAAAGATTACGGCGATACATTGAGTTAAAATGTGGCATGACGTCACGCCTTGGTAGCTTTTACACGTAGAAATGACGTAGCATGCCCCCACTCTCGAACTTTAATGTGCATCTCAGTAATTTTTTATTAATATGATAAAGCAAAAAATACGTATCTAATACTTTTTTATTATCTGACTGAAGGACTAAATAGATATTTTTTTTAGCATCATATCATCCCATTCATGAATATAAAGGATGCAAACGTTAGGTTCCTTTTCCTTTACAGAGAAATAATTCGAGAGCAAACAACGTTGCTTTATTGGCTAAGCATTTTTCTTAGCAAAAGATTATAGAAGCAGTTTTAATGAGCACAGAATTTTCTTTGAGGTAGTCAAGGAGATGGCAAGTGACTGTTTGTATTCACAACAATTTTCTCAGTCCAGTATACGTTTTTCATTAACTGCTATAAGACACCAATTTGCCGCCTTTAACAGACAGTATACACTTTTAAACAACTTTTGCTTCAGGCAAAGTTTAGTCAGAATTGTTGAAAGTTTGGCAGCGTCTGAGTGTCGGATGTCGGCGTCCAGTCGAGACACTCGACAGTTTTATCTGACACTTCACTTACAGTTCTATCGTAAACGAAAGTAGTAAAATGTTATACTTTGTGTTAGTATTGTTTGTTTGACGACTTGACTGTCTGACATTTTTTTAACGGAGGAAGTGTCTGTCAAAAAGGCAGCCAGGTTTGCAGTATCGTGGGTCGGGTAATCGGGTACCCAGGATACTGCAAATTAGCTAATGTCAAAAAGGCAGCCAGGTTTGCAGTATCGTGGGTCGGGTAATCGGGTACCCAGGATACTGCAAATTAGCTAATGTCAAAAAGGCAGCCAGGTTTGCAGTATCGTGGGTCGGGTAATCGAGTACCCAGGATACTGCAAATTAGCTAATGTCAAAAAGGCAGCTGACATTAATTTTACTAAAACGACATTAACATCTGTAAAGTATACATTAGTAAAATTCTATGTATAATTACATCAAGAAGTAGAAGGTATTAATTTATATTCAACATGCGTTTTATAGGCGAAATTAACTTCGCACCCGTGTCCGTATAATTCGAGCTAATTTAAGAGACCACTTGTAAAACAGAGTTGTACGTACTTAAGTACATTTTTAGTGTTTGTGACGTCATAAAACGTTAGGTCGCAGATAAGGTCGGAATGAAGTAATTAACATAACTCGCTGCACTACTACTAATGAGCATTTCATACCCGGTGGTGGAGTTTCTACTTATAAGTGAGGAAGTTTTATTCCGTGTATACCAACGGCTTGACAACCCAACAAATTTAACATGGAGTAAAGAATTGAGAAGAAAAATGAAGTTAAATCATGTTTACATGGAAATGATAAATACGACCCTCATCATGTCAAATTAAATATACTTGACAGTGACACAGATGAAGCTCCGGCGAATAAAACAAAAGCTGTAATACAAGATCCCAAATCATCAATCATAAGTAGAACTAATAAACGTGAGAACATTAGAAAAAGTAAAGAAACTACGTAATTATGTGACGACAGGTAAAAAAGCTAACGATAAGGACAGCTGATGACATAAGTAAGCGTGTTCGGAAGAAATGGAGGGTTAGCACGCATTACAAATGAGAGTTTAATAGCCTGCTTGAGATTGATAAGCTTTATTTAAAAAGAGACACAATTATGGAAGATAAGGGATTAATCAATGCAGGTGAGTCATGAGAAAAAAGAAAGTCTATGAAGGATAAAAAGAGAAAACAAAAGGAAGCCAAGTTGATTAAAATTAGCTTCACAAAACCTAACAAAATAAAACTGAATGGTAAGATCGTTATTCGCAATAACAAACAGAAATAACAACAAGACCCATTACAACAAACTTCAAAAGGTTTTAAGTAAGCAATGTACAACAAATGTTCCATATAAAAACAGATTGTATGTTTTGGAAAACGTCGCAACTGTGGAAGCTATTGAACCTCACTTGAATCCTAAAGGGTCGAGTCTCGAGAGCTGTCATTATCAAGACCTTCCAGTAAAAATCTCTTAGCGACGAGTTTTTCTCAACAATTTATCTACCGCCCCAGTACGACAGCGAGATCCCATTCTGAACCTAACAAATCCACGCTCTCCCCCAGCGGCGGCTTTGTCAAAACACGAACATCTTCACCAAAACAAATGAAACAATGTATTTCTGTAGGAATGTAGCAGACATTTTTATAGGATACTCCAGTCGCAGGGCAGGGCATTCATTGATATTTTAATTTGAATACCGAACAAATGAAGAAATATCGCCCGTAAGCATTTTGACGTATTTCAGTGCAAAAAGAGCTCGCTCGACTGTCGAGGAAATTCGTAAGGGCCAATCGTCCGCATCGGAGCGATAAAGGAAAAATAATAACAGAAATTCACTCCGCTTTTTCTGGACAGACGAGCAAATTTTGTCTGATGAATAGACGTACCTACTTGTAACATAAAAGGCTCATCAATAACCGCGCTGCTCATCAAGTAAATGTAAGTATGGGACACTGGTGGCGTTACTTAAGAAATTAATATTTGGGCGGGTGACATGGAGCCGTGCGAACCCCGAGGACGCCCGTCAATCCTGCTGACAGGACCGACAGTTTCACTCCAATGAAATATTGCTTTTATACACTTTTTGCCACTGAAATATGTAACCGTTTCCGTAACTCGTGTATTTTGATTGACCATTTATTTGCGTTCAGTTCTGAATACCGATTATGTTGTAAAATTTTCGTTTAAAAGTTGAAACTGCAGCAGAATGTTAAAAAGTTTCCTTTCCGGATGTAGATATATGAATAAATAATGTTTATAGTTTACAATTACAAGAGTAATTTCTTTGTACATTCTTGACAAGTCAGTCATTAGGTCGGCGGCGTACATTTAATTTGAATATTCTTGCAATACTTATGTTAATGTTTGCATAATTTGCGAAAGTGCAAAACATTTGTATTTTAAAGCACGCAACTTAGGTATAAAGTGTATTTTCGTCTCACAGATGATTTATGAAACCAGAAAGCAGAAATTTATTATAGATTGTCTCGTCTACGGAATAACAATAACAACACGAGGTAGGAAAACGATAAAAGTAAATTTTATGTTTATTTGATCTTTGCAGAATTAATTGCATTTTAAATAAATTCAATTCATGGGCAGGGGAAATTCAAAGAATGCAATCAATTCAGTTCGACAAAATTAATTATATGCTACGTTTTAAATTACTTTATATTGAATTCACGAAATTGTATTAACGAGTTTATAGACTCTGACCTTCCCAGCTAAAGCTCTAGGAAGTGGTGAAGGGCGGGCGTTTTGGGGGACTGTCTTATGTAATTTTGACGTTCAAAGAGTGCGGATTCTCAGCCTAGTTTGAATAAATGACTTTTGATTTGAAGCCCCAAAACCAGCTTTACAAAATCTCGAAAACTAAGATATGAAAATTTTTCGCCTAAGCCCAATATCTTGGCCATTTAATAATCCTATTATATTTCCCGGAAACCATGACAGACTAACAACGTTAGCCCACAAAACTATAGTCCAGTGGTTTCCCAAACATCCCCCTTTTCGACCATGACGGGAGACGGCCGAGATGATTTATAAGGGACTCCGAAAATTGATTGGTTCCTACCGTAAACCGAAATATGGTCTGAGGAAACAAAGGACGGTCTACAATAAGTGACGTAATATCGTAATATTATTTGAACTATTTTATCAACAACCTAGTTTTAGTTGCTGGATCGAGTATCGAGTCGACATTGTTTATTTGGTGATAACATAATTTTGAAGTGACATTCCTAAGGTATGCTTTGATGTGTTTGAGCTAAATATATTCTGGGTGTAATTATCTATATAAGTATGTATTTACAAAAAAAAAAAAAAAAAAGTAGTGTATGTAGTTTATCAGTTATCTGGTTTCCATAGTACAAGCTCTGCTTAGTTTGGGATCAGATGACCGTGTATGAACAATGTCCTAGGATATTATTATTATTATATTTCAACCGCTTTTTCAAATCCTATAGTTTACCACCAGTGCTATGAAAAAGACATCATTATTATGCAATTTTTTGTCACTATTATCGCGCCCCAGTCTACACCTTGATATGCAATGGTTTCTGTAGCCCCATGAAACATGAGGCTCTGGTTAGAGTGAATCTTTGGGTTCATTCGAGTAATCGAGTCTATTCAAACCGCGCTGGGGTCGGTGCATTTCATTCATTCATTCATTCCTATCATTCAAGTTGAGAAAAGGAAACAGCTATAACACCGCAGCGTTATTAACACCGAAAAGGCAAACGTTGAAATGTCGGTTTTCCTCGCCTGGACTGAACCTAAAATAAAATTGTCGAGGCAAGCAAAAGAAATATCTGTGTCGATATCGAGATGAAACCGAATATATCGAGCGAATACGTCCTCGCTACTTGAATAAGTCTATCCATATTGCTTTAACAATTCCCGAATATATCCAAAACAATTCAGCCGTAGAACGCATGACGTTTGCGACTTTATATTTTCGGTACTCATATGGAAAGAAATAAACATCTTTATTTGTACATCAGAACAAACATAACAGAAAAAATAAATTTAACAATACAAAACTACAATAACAATTCTAGGCAATCTTGGAATGGCATATTTGTTCTCTATTATTATAAACTTGAACTTATTTCGTAGTCTACGGCCGAAATATCTTGGCAAGTCTGTTCTTCGTTACATGTCATCACTTGTTACAAAAAAATGTTACTGCGCGAAGTTCAGACTTGTCAAGATATTTCGGCCGTAGCAGTTTCATGTTCTATTTTAGTTTACGAAGCTGCTTACTGAAAGTTTGTGACGAGATCCGAGCGCCGATTTTTTCGGCGTTCGGATCCTATTGGTCGTGTACTATTTTTTTTTTATAAATACTAGGTAAACGGATTTTTGTTGTCATCCTTGGGTCTTTACTAGAGGGATTAGGTGTAAAAAGTTTGTGACGAGATCCGAGCGCCGATTTTTTCGGCGTTCGGATCCTATTGGTCGTGTACTATTTTTTTTTATAAATACTAGGTAAACGGATTTTTGTTGTCATCCTTGGGTCTTTACTAGAGGGATTAGGTGTAAACCGTTGGAACGCGTACAATCTCACTTGGAACTAGGAACTAGGAGGATTACTACGTTTCTAATAGATAAATAACTTGATGAAAATTTATAAGTAATTGTTTTAGGTTTCTCAAGAGTTTAGTTTCTCAAAGGCCATAATTTAAGATCATGAGAATAGAATGAAGACAAATCACGCAAACTCAGACGCGACCATAAATAATTTACCACATTACGTGCTGTATATATTTACTACCCCAACAAAAATATTTATGCGTCCATCTAGCACAATAAGACGTGTAGCTGGAACAATAAATGATATCACCTTCATCTGAAATGACGGCGGGGGACACAGAGTAAAGAGAACATGGAGTAAATAGGTATAATAGTTAGGAAGTGACTGGATGCGGTAGGTTGACAATAGGGTGTTGTGGCGCAACTTGGCCCAGTAGACTAGATAGGCTGAGTTGTATGGAATAGTTGGGTAAACCGTGAGAAAGAATCTGAGCTGTTTGTCGTTAATCCAAGACAATATAGCTGGATATACAAAAGTAGCAGTGGTATTAATAGCGACGAGGAGTATTGGTCCGAACCACACAGCTACCACCAAAATAGTATTGTCCCCACTTTGGGAAGACTTATGTGCACTACAATAAACCAAGTTGAGAGTCGCTAATCGAAAATAAGCTATAACACGAGATCACTGAAGAGAAGAATTATTTACTGAAGTAAGCTTAAGTTCTCCATTGATTCTGTACTCTGTGTCGGTGATATACGACTGTGACAGTCGGTAATTGATCGACGATATCTGCGCGCACGCTGATCGTAGATATGACGGTCACTGAACTGAATATGCAGTGTGCTTGATCTAGAGAATTTATTTTACACTCGCGGTCAAATAACACGGATCGATGACGAAAATCCGTGTAATTTGAAAATTAATAATGCCACCTAAATAAAACCTTAAATGATGTATAACGTAATTAAAAAAGAAAAAAAATTTAAATTTTAAATTTGGAAATAATTTCAATTCGCATTATTTTTACTTTTGTTTGTTTTCACACTTTTGTTTTCAATCTGTCAAATCAGAATGACAAAAGGCGGCCATTGTCGTCTTTCACCATCATTATTCAATTACTATCACGTCGCTAACATCAGAAGAATGTACACGTATCGTCACATGAAGAAGGCAAAAGTCAGCGAAGTACAGCAAGAACTACAGGCGTGTCATTTTCTACAGTGCAGCGAGTCGTGCAACGTTTCCGAAAAACTGGGCAGAATTCAAGAAGACCAGGGAATCGGCAGACCGAGATGTACGAGGCTCGAGAGGATCGATTTATTGTTACGACTATGCTCCGAAATCGGCACCTCACGGCAGTTGAAGTGACAAATCAACTTCGGGAGACCCTAGAGACGACGTAAGCGAGCGGACTGTAAGGCTCCTTGAAGCCAATTTGACCCCACATAGGCCCGCAAATGGTCCAAAACTTGAAAGGGAAAATCGGGTAGCAAGATCACGTTACCAGTGCGAACACGCACAATGGGCAAGAGTAATGTATTCTGACGAATCCAGATTTATGCTGTCACATAATGGGTGGCGAAGAGTCTACCGACGGCCAGAGGGATGTTTTATTTCAGCTATGTTTTGAGAAAAAAGTGCCATTCAGCGGTGGTCTTTGTATGGTTTGGGCTGGAGTCCTAATTACGCTAGATACGCTAATTATAATTAGTGCAAGATATGTGGAGGAAATTCATAATGAGCGTGTGTAATAATGTTTAAAACATTTGGTTCCGTTTTAATAACTGGTAAATTATCTACAACATATAGTTTCATTCATGCAGCTATTATTTTAAGAGTAATTTTAGTTGTTCATACTGACCCGTATTCTTTGTCCGCGACTATACCATTTGCTTTGTATGTCGTCTTCTAGGAATAGGGGGCTAATATATTTTGTCCTGTGAGTACCAAGCTAAGCGATTATCGCATTCTGGGCTTGGGGATGTAGACGATATTAACTGATCAATACTTAGATGCGTGATTTTCAACGAAAAAAAAAATTGTTCACAGATCGTTGGTAATTTTAGTGAAAATTTTGCGAATTTATTGAACGTTTTATATTATACCAAGTTTTGCATAGAAAAATGTTACAATGTACCATGTGGAGTATTCATTACAAGGCTTCCGAAGCACTAAGTCTTCGGATACCAATCTGATGAGCTGAGGCGATAACTGTTACAATTCAGAAAAATCGTGCATTTTTATTGTTTCCCAAAAATGCAAACTGTAAAAACCGAATTTACCTCCGACACCTTTTAGGCAACAAAATGTTGCGAGTATTTTTTATTAAACTGTGAGACAATTAAAATTTAAACTGTAGCAGAAAAATGGAACTTTACCGTCATCTTTTTGTAAACCAAATTGAAAATACCGGATGCTCTGCTGTCCGGAATTTTTTACTAATATTTTTTTCCATTGCTTCGTTAAGATTGCTCTAAAACTGAGCGAAGTTACAAAAAGAAGGTCCAAGCTTTTTTAGTCGCACGCGGTCATTTAGTTTCTCTAGCAGAACTTGTTTCAACGAGCTACCTTATCTCATTTTAAACCTTCAACCCTTTGAGCGAAAGCTCAAATTACTATAACTTTTCCTTCGGTAAGATAACGCAATCTACTAATCACATTTTTATTTTGTTCACTAAATAACTGTATACAAAAGGCTTGACAATTTTAATCTTGTTTTATCCAAGATTACGGTGGACTCTTGGCAGTGCAGTTTTTTCTTGATTCAATTAAAAAACACAGTGGACATTTCGTTAACGAGATCGTGGGCAAAAATCCTAACTAATATTTATACGTATAAATACGAGTGAGTTTGTTTCTTACGCTTTCACGCTAAAACGGCTGAACACATTTGGATGAAATTTAACAGATATGTAGGCTGGGACCTGGAGAAGGACAGACATAATCGCAGGCAACAGCTAGTAATTATATAAAATAGAAGAAAAAACTTCTAGTCAAACGCCATGCTTCATAAATCCGCTGATATTCTGGAATTTCGCTGAAGTTCAACGAAGCACGCATTTCTACTAGATTTGTGATTTAAAAAGGAAACTGTAGCCCTTCTGATAAAGAGGAAACGAGCAATTTCCTATGCCTGAAAGGTACCCAGTTACAGTATTAATGTATGGTTAGTCAGACATATAAAATTATTGCTCAAATACCTAGACTGACTGATTCTAGGTTCATCATTAACTTTGCCACGGCGACTGAGGTCATTCAAAATCGTAAATTAAAATGGTACTTACCAAAACTATGATGATTAAAGAGAACATGCTTGGGAGATCACGTGAAAGCGTACTGTAGATTCGCTTTTCTTTACTTTTTACTGCTTCAAGGAATATAACTGAACCACCGGACAGAGGACTATAAATCTTATTGCTACAAAGAAAAAGACACCTGTCTTGAGCTGGCATCTAAGCCTGGCTAAGCTCAGTAAGCTCTAAACTAGAATTACTCAAACTTTTCTATCATTCTTTTCGTTTTCTACACTTGTTAACTTCACTTTGAAGGCCTATTTCACTGTCTCCGATAGGATAGGATTATAGGATCCACCAGATAAATTCTAAAATAGAAAAGAATTTGTAATAAACGATCGGCCGGATAAAATAATCGACACCTATTTAGAGGTGGTGAAACAGCTGTGTTTTAAAAATGCTCAAAACCTAGTCAAGTAAAAAAAGATTCAGCCTAAACTTATAAACGCTTATTTTAATAAAATTACTAACAAATTCCCAGCTCCTAAGTGATAACTTAATCATTCTGTGGCTGCCTGATGATGAGCTATCAAATTGCAACGCTTCAAACTCAACTTGACGCAGCTTGCACGGACTAACTTAGTGCCGGGAATATAACTAAGTTCGACCTAAGTGGTTGAAATATAAACCTAGAAACCATTAAAACGGCAAGTAATATCATAATGGGATTTCTTTGAAAGCTCAAAGAAAGTTTTAAAAAGGAATCTTGAGTCCTGGGTTTAAGTGTTCGACTAACCGCCTAAGAAGACGTTTTAGATGGTTTTAGTAAAAATAGAAGTTTGAAACTTGGTTCCTGTATTTATAAAATAGTTTATTGTCCAGGTAATACACTAAGCAGGTTTATAGGTTAACAATAAGTTGAGACGATAATGTATCTTAAAATATTACCTATATCTAGGTTGCAAATTATTATTTACTAGTGAGCCCCAAACTAGACAGTTAGTCTGTATCTTGGGGGCTCGCGGTACAGATTCCAGAGTGGAGACTAGAAAGGTGATTTCAGGTGTTTTATGGTATGTTTGGGTATGTGTGTGAGTGTGTATGTGTGCGTATTTGTTCCGATTGCGCGTCGTTTGATCCAGTGTCAGGTGAGGGTATTTATATTAATTGTTCCGTGTCATCATAACCAAAGTTTTGCAACATTTTCTTTATAATTTTGTTACAACTGAATGAGGTAGTATTTTTAATTCCACAGAGTTTGGAAACTTTATTGTACATATTAATGAGAGAGTAAGCTGGGGAGCGTCTAGCTAGCAATGAGGTGTTGTCAGGTGTTGGGATTCTGTAGTTTCTTTTGCTTATGATTGATGTGTAGTCGGGTTTGCTTTTAATAGTTTTGTGAGTTTTGGTGCAGGCAGAAAGAATGAAAAGCTGGCGGACTCTGAGAACTCTCGTTTCACGATAGAGTAAGTCAATAGAGAACCGATAGGGCTTCTTAAAAATTACTTTAAGAAGCGCTCTCTGTGCTCGTTCTACTTCAATCAAGTAGGTCTTTCCAGCACTACCCCACACGCTGATGCAATACTGAATTATTTGACTAACCGCTTGAGATTAAAACTTAAATTCGCCCGACACATTTCTTTCACTTTCATTTACTCTCATTTCTATTTAATACTTCATCTTCAGACCCTGATTGTCATCTATCTATATAACCTATTCATTGAGACCATTCCAATGAGCCTAAACACGATAGCTTTGCTGTAAGTTGGCGAGGAATTTGGGTATCCTGTAAATTCCAGGTAATGCTGTAGCATCAATTCAAGGTTACTACGATATTCTAATATCATTGAAGTATCAGAATAACGAATTTCGACTCGCTCTGACCTGTGAAGATACTCTCATCCATTCATCAACTAGAAAAGAGCTGATAATCTTCAAACAGCTGAATAGATTTTCTTGAAACATAGCTGAACACTTTCAAACAACAAATAAAAATATAAATCGATTCAGTCGTTTGGGAGCCACAATGCGTGGATGCGATCAGAAAAACAAAACGCGTTGTCACACTAGTCGCTGCACACTAGACAATCTAATACTAGCTTCGCCGGCCACATGAAGAAAGAAAGAAAGAAAGAAAGAAAATACGTTTATTTGCGATAAACATGGCGCAAAGAAATAAAATAACAAAATAAAATAATTAAAGAACAAGTTTGGGGAAAATATGCGTCACATTCACGCAAAACGGCCGTCGCTCAGCATAATGCCGAAGTAAGTAGTAGTAGAAGCTAGTACACAAGCCAGGATATCAAATAAGTGGTGGGGGTGTTACTAGCTCAAAAAATAGAACCCCATCCTACATCATATTAAACTTTTTTAGCTTCAGACGCTAGCTTACTAGCCTAGAAATGAAGCTAGTTCTGCATACACGAAGCCAGAGTTACTAGCTTGCTAGCTTACTAACACAAGTATCTCTGGCATAACGTCGAATTTGTTATTAAAACCCAGCAGCACCCATAACGCAGTGATCTGAAGTGTAACAAATTGACTGGATCAAAAAGAAATTTATCACAACGATACTTCAAATAAGAGCATCGACCGTTCCCTAAACAAATTGACGTTCATATTAATTCAATTTATGCCACCAAGCTCCTGCTCTAGCATAAATGATATACTGGCCGTTCTTTTCTAAATCATTGTCCGCTGCATTTTCTGTTCCATATAAAGTTAAATATTCAAATAAGAGCAAGCAGGACGACCATAGGGTCGGCTATACGGGTTGATAAGGGACAGCAATTAAAGGGAGCGTTGAATGACCTCGTTCGCGCTCGGATTTCTTCGGCCATGTTCGGAGCGAGTCGGGCGTGTAAGGCCCTTATCTTGAGATCTGAGTGCGCGGGCGCAACCCTTGCATAAATTTTATTAATTCTTTTGAGGTTGTTATAGGAATGTAGCGCTATATCGGTACGTAAGCCGTTATAACTGCTGTTTCTTTGCTCAATTAAGTTAGTGACGTGATCTTATCACGTTGTGAAGACTGCTTGAGTTAACTGCTTTACGGAATGACTCCGCTCTGATTCTGTTAAGTGGATAGATAGATACTTGGTTCCATATCGTTACGTGATCTTCTAGTATGGGTGTTTAAATATGAGTTAGTGATAAACGAGGGCTAATTACGTCTGTACTGAGTATTTGTTTTAACCCAAATGATAAGAGAAACAAGTGAAGTGACTGACCTTTGTACGGTACACAAACAATCAATCTGCCTAGCCTTTTCCCAACTATATTGGGGTCGGCTTCCAGTCTAACTGGATGCAGCTGAATATCAGTATTTTACATGGATCGACTGCCTATCTGACCTCCGTAACCGTGTTACTGGGTAAAACGATACCTCTTGGTAAGACTGGCTATCAGATTTTCGGGCTTCTGACGACCCGTAACGACTATAATTTTGGCTAAATGTGAAAGGCTAAACATGAATGAGTTATGCCAATAGTTACTACTTTTTAATATGAATGAGCTAACATGAATACATTTATGTTTCGCCTTTCACATTTAGCCATAATCCAACCATTAGTTACAATGTTTAACCATTGGTCGAGTTAACTACGGATTAAAAACCGGCCCTAAGGCCTGTGTTCACCAACATTCAAACCACCGGTTAGGTATTTAAACAGTTGGTTTATGCGAAATTTCCTAAACAAAGAACTGATTAAAAATCTAAACAGCTGTTTTAAAGTCGGTGAACTCCGCCCTAAGTCGTGAAAACATAACTTGTAATTTAGATGCAGTAGCGAATTTAAAGTTGAAAAACACCTCATTTGAATAAAAAAAAAAACTGCATGGTATTTAATTAATAATGTTGCTAAAAATTTTCAAATGACGGTTAAAGTACAAGTTTAGTACACGTAGTAGAAAAAATATAAGTATATGAAACTTTGATAAGTATCAAAGTTTCGTATATATTTTTTCTGAAATTTTTAGTTGGTTCATTTAAAAGAATTAGGCTCGGAAAAACTACCATTTCACGAACATACTCGCCTTAACTTTGTACAACCATAGTAGCTTGGTATTCATACTCACCATGCATCTGCCCATTTTCCTGACTACATTGTGATCAGCTCTCTGGCTTACGGGCTTACCAGATGCAGCATTATGCTGTCCAATTAAAGGCTCGTGAGACAGGCGCGATGCAACTCTGATAGAATAATTTTAATGAAATTTTCATAGAAATTGTTCCACCAAAGTTCCCAAAGGGCATAGATATGCTATGCTTGGAGTTCCCCTACGTGATCGAATCAGAAATGAAGAGATCCGTAGGAGAATCAATATAACCGACATATCCTGAAGAATTACCTTACTAAAATGGCAGTGGGCTAGTCACGTTGCTCACAGAACAAGATGGCCGAAGGGGCCAAAAGGTTCTGAAGTAGCGACCGCGTACCGGAAGACATGGATAGCCTTGGACTGGTAGAACAATTTTAATGAAATTTTCATAGAAATGGTTCCACCAAAGTAGCGTAGCCCCGTCACGTCGCGTTTCATGTTTTTTTATGTTTCTGTTTAGATTAGTTGAGTTCTTCCAGAAAAAGTATTTATTGGAAGTCCTCATAAATAGGTACTTTTTCGTTCTTTCTTTCAGTTCTATTTTCGCTCTACTCCGGGTTCAAATCCACCATCAGCACTTGAGCAGCTGTGTTCATTACCACTAAACCATTGCGGCGACTTCAAACACCTGTCCAGAGACTGGTGGCTATAATAGCCCATTGACTAACTCCCCATACTAAAATAAGGTTAAAATTAGAACTTTATGAGGGTTACTGAAGCTTGTAAATTAACTTGTATACGTTAAGTGATCGTTAGTTAATGATACAGATTAGTTTGTACAAAGAGTTCATTAAAATATTTTTAGAGTTCAGAAGGGTACTTAAACATGGTTCATTCCATAGATATTTCACTATGGATAATGCGTTAAAGTTGTTATAAAATTATGTTGAAATAAATAAGTAGGTCATGAAACTACATCTAAACATCACATGCAATTATTTTTTTTGGATGGGAAATCATCAAATAACTTCTCCTGCTCTGGGCGGAGCGAGAGGATATGTCAGACTTTTACTGACTAAAACCCACCCGTGTTTCTTCAGTTGCCTATGCCAGGGCCACGGTAACTCTTTCAAACAACCCGCAAGTTTTAGGGATGCGCAAAATAATAAAATATTTGACCGGCCAGGTAGCGTGGTTGATTAAAACCCGGTTGATACGACCTGTCATGCCGCATGTCGTGGGTTCGATTCCCATCCAGGACAAACATTTGTGTGCATGAACATGTCTGTTTGTCCTGAGTCTGGGTGTAATTATCTATACGTATATATACGTATTCACAAAAAAAGTAGTGTATGTAGTATATCAGTTATCTGGTTTCCAGCTTAGTTTGGGATCAGATGACAGTGTGTGAATAATGTCCTAGGATATTATTATATTATTATTATTTAATTTGTGAACCGAAGCTACTTCCATGTAGCTATTCCCTTAATCAAACCAGCATCAGCTGGACTGGAGTTTAGCTTCTTCAAAATTAATAAATGCCAAGGAATTTTGATACCTCGACTCCCTCGTTGGTGTAGTGGTCGCAAGCGCTAAGCAGTAAGTAGCTTAGCATGAGGTCCTGGGTTCGATTCCCAGGTCGGGCAATGTGTTATTGAGTTTTGCTATCTGGAATTTCTCAGTAGCAGCCTGGAGTCTGGATTTGTGCCCGGTTGATGGCAATATGCTCGCCCCCTATTACATGGGGCTTAAGCATAACTGGAGAAATGTGGGTGTAGGTACTTTAAGTGCACCTCTGCCTAACCCTTTGAGGTTTACATGCGTGGCGTGATGTGAATTTTGATACATTGCCTGGGAGAGTTATTAATTTCATTTTATAAGCCTGGATAACCCAAAAATCCATCCTCCTATATCAGAATCCCTAAAAACTCACCTGAAAGTATTAGACCCTAATTAAATACACATAGGTGCCCCTAAAGTTTCATATAGCAAAGGGGGATCTAATTAAAAATGTTTCGTACTCTCAAATGAACAAAGTACTGGCACAGTTATGTCAGGAATCATTAAATAAATAGGTACAGAAGGTCGGCTCTATACAAATAATGAAAACAGGCGCAGGCGCATATAGACGCGTATAGTCTGTTCCAAAATTATCTGACGAAGTGTAAACAAACCTTGTTCATATTAAATTCTTACGCAATCACTCACTAAAGGGAATCAGTAACACGGTCATCTGTACTTAGAAGGTTTCAACTATCTCACCACTTTTTCCAACAATTATTGTTAGGTAAAGTAATTCATAATAATAAATCATCGACGAAAATTGAGGTTATAAAATAACCTCAATTGTCAAATCAAAAACATCTTTAAGCTGATTTAAAATTAGAATTTCGGGTTTAATCCTGTTTACACACTGCCGCTGCGGTAAGCGGAATCATCGCGAAAATTGAACAAATTTTGCGAAAAACTACCGCGTTTCGCAGAGGAACCGCAGGGATGAACGTCAGTGTGAAAACAGTGTTAATATTCAAATTATCACTAAAACTCACTCAACTTGTAAGTGCCACTATGAATTGCATCCACATTCCACAGGTACGTTTTCTGACGCATTTGTTTACATTTGACACGTAGGAAATCTCAAACGAATGCCAGTCGTGCAATCCCGCTCGCGAGTGCGCTTGCGCTTGAACTCGCTGTACTTGAAGCGTGTCTATGTGTGCGTGCGTTTTCGCTTGTTGTATGAAGCAAACCTTCTGTATCTATTCTATTTTGTTGAGTAATGTCAGTTATGTCAGGTCGTTCGTGTCAATGACCTCATTACTAATGATGAATGAGCTGTTAAAGAGTCGCCCATTAGGCGTAAGTGTCACTGTTTCATGAATTATCCGAGGATAAGGAACCAGTCACGAATGTTACGAGTTTTTTCGAGTACCTAACTAGTCGGCATAGAAAAGGTAATGATTTCTTGACAAATGTTTATAATAAGTGTGTAGTTACGGGTCGTCAGAAGCCCGCATGTCTGACAACTAGTCTTACCAAGAGGTATCCTATTACCCAGTGACTGGTTTGTGGACGTCAGATAGGCAGTCGCTCTATGTAACCTGCATACGGTTAGACTGGAAGCCAACCCCACCATAGTTGGAGAAAGACTAGACAGACAATAATAACTGGGAATAAGTGTGGCATTTCCTTGGTAGGTAGTCAAGATTTTTAAGAGTACCTAAATGAAATGATTTCGTGTCTTTATACATACAAAAAAAAAACTGCTTGGAAATGTGTGCTGCATCATTAATGCTTCTATTTGAGCAAAATATTTTGAAATAAGAGGTTGGAGGATTATCACAAAATTTATTTAAAAAAACGTTAGTATACCTATTATATTAATTGAAATGTCTACCTGGAACACCTCGTTATTCATACCTCTAAAACCAACACATAGTTACGAGTACACGTATTTCAAACACCCACGACCTATCCTGACAAGGTCAAAATTATAATGAAAAAGAAAGCCTACCGAGCTTTCTTGCAACAAGATTTATGTACGCAATAGGCCAGCGATCAACGTGCGAACCGCGAGAAGGTCATGGGTTCGAACCCGGCCTCGTTACACCTAGCCTAGGCTTTTGATTTATATGGCCGGTTTATTAGACTCATCTTTTTTAGAGTTCCGTACCTCAAAAGGAAAAAACGGAACCCATAAAGGATCACTTCGTTGTCCGTCTGTTTGTCTGTCAAGACCCTTTTTCTCAGGAACACTTAAAGGTATTAAATTGAAATTAATATCAAATACGTAGGTTTACGGTCTCTAGGAGTTCTAAAAAAAACTAGCTTCTAAGTCAACGCATTAAAAAATACGACCATATAATATATGCCACATATTTTGACACTCCCAAATAAATCACTTTGGACTAAATCATGTTTGGTAAGAATGTTTCACGGCACTAGTATATGTAAAAGTCCAAAATCGTAATTTTTTTTTTGTTTTTTTTTTTATTTGTGATGGGTTTACTCTTGACTCTAGTCTAGGTCAGAGGTGACAGAGACAAAGTCGACGATGGACTGAGCTTACCCAGAAGAAGCCTGTTCACTCTCACTTTGAAGAGATTAGGGTTTGATAGGGTTTTATTTATTTATTGTATTTTTATACGGTTGTATGCGTTCGGAAACACAGACGCAGGTAGTGAGTTCCACATGTGGAATAGCAACCAGGTATAGGGATGGTAACTGGCAGTGCGTCTAGATGTCCGATGGTAGAAGGGGGTTTGTAGTTTTATCACACTTACATTTGCAGTTGGAGGAGAATTGACCGTGACTTATATCGATGTTTGGGAGAACATTTTTTTTATTGTATGTTTGTTTTTGTTCTTGGGAAAAATTAATTCCAACTACGGAACATAATGCGTAGTCCGACACGCACTTGGCCGGTTTTTTCTCATCATGTTACGAATTAAGTTCCTGGGTAGGCTGTTTGTTCAGAGTTCTTCTGGCTGATCTCACTAAGAGCATTGCCAAAAGAGACTGCACATTGAATGCATTGTTTTTATCAAGTTTGGCCACCTGTCCCACGACCAACGATAAGCGAGAAGCGAGTAGAGCTGGTAACTACAAACGAGTTGGCGAGCAACGAGAAGCGAGTATGTAGTTCGGATAGTTTTTCGCTGGGCTATGAGCGACTGCGACGAGTAGACAAAATGCCCAGTCACTTGCCGGTATGCTAATGTAGCAAGCAAGAGTCTCTCAGCGAGTTTCTGCCCGCCAAACGAGCATCGCTGAACGAGTATTTCCTTTGATAACTCTGGTCGCTGCGACTAATTATTGCCATCAACCGGGCACAAATCCAGACTCCGGGCAGCTACTGAGAAGTTCCTAATGAAAAAGCCCGATCTGGGAATCGAACCCAGGACCTCTTGCGCAACAGTAGCGCTTGCAACCACTACACCAACGAGGCAGTAAAATCTGACAGAAAATCCCTTGCCAATACTTAAGACAACGAGATTAATTCCCGTTTTCACCAACCCTAAGTGACACAAATGAATCCCTAAATAAAAGTGCACTGTTGGATTTTCAACGCTAGGCTTCAGCGCCGAGAGTTAAAAATCCAACAGTGCCATAAATAATATGTAGGGATTCATTTGTGTCACTTAGGGTTGGTGAAAACAGGCATTATTCTTAGTTCTAGTTTGTTTTGTAATGAGACTGGCAGAAAAACCGAATAAGTGATAAAAAACCTAGGCAATCGTACACCACACCAACGTGGACGAATCATTTCTATTTTTTCTTACCTTGTTAAAAACGTCTGCGCATCACAATGGACAACACTTTCTTTTCACTGAAGCGTTGGAAGTTTTTATCATTAGCAGGAGCTTCCGCAGTCACTTTGTGTTGACTTGGAAGTGCTTACGTCATGTCCGTTCGGTTTTTGACGAGTCACTGACATTCGCTTTTTAGTTTTTTTATTGTGGTGACGGCAATAAGTTACTGTTTTAAGACTGGTAGATGAAATGTAGACCGAATTGTTTCTCACTGATGAGCATTTGAATATTTTGGGAACTTCAAACGAGGAAGTAATTAATATCTGGGTGTCGCCTTTTTTGAAGAAACTTAAAATAAGCACATCATACGTCTAGATACATTGACTGCAGCGAACAGTATCAGAATGCCTTTCAGGGAGACAATTTGCTGACCACACAAGAGGACATCACAAAGCTGCCCGAGGAACGGTCACGCATATTGCTGTAATGGAGAACTGGTGACGAATGCTAGTAGATATCGACAACCTTGACATCGGCATCTTAAAAACATCAATTTAATTTAAGTAATACCTTATAACGGAAATGAATGGTTCTTCAGCTCATAAGTTTGAATCGAAGCCGTAAATCAACTAACTCAGCGTTCAAATATTACGCCAGTTTAACTCGGCTAACGGCAATGATACTTAAACTGTAATTAGTTTATATGTTAGCAGTTAATTTTGAAGCTTATACCGGTAAAGTGCTGTTGAAATGTGGAAACTAACTAACTAAACTAACTAACTAATCTATCTTCACGCACACATTGTGTTACCCAGTTAGCCTAGGTTCACACGTCATTGTACTGCACGTTTTTTGCGGTATTCGATTTTAACGGATAAACAGCAGGATGTTCACACGATAGAAAAGACGTATAGCCGCAGTATTATACAATAGTCAGAAAGAGATCGTGATATTATATGCGCTACTGTAAACCGAATACGTTAAAAGTTCATTCGGTTTGCTTGAGAAGTCCGTTGAGTATTGAATAACTTTAAAGCTCTGTACTTTTTTTTTTTCAGAACAAAACGTGTGAATGGTTCTATACTCATTGTATGTGCCACTATGTATTCGGTAAGATTTATCCATCAAAAAATGTGCGGTGTAAGTGCCGTTCGAACGGGGGATCAGATAGGTCAGATAGGTAGTCGGTCCATGTAAAATACTTGTATCCAGCTGTATCCGGGTAGTACTGTTAGAAAAGGCTAGGGAGATGATGATGATGATGATGATGACCAATATGACCTAGATCATAGGTTGGATGGGCGCTGGATTTTTTCGTGTGGCACGATTACAGAGAGAGACAGAGAGAATTAATTTTTAATTTGTGATTATTAATAGGATAATAGACAGACATATAAAATTGGTATAATTAACTATTATGTAAAGGGGGCGTTGGATTTATTTCTTGTAAAGGGGGCGATAGTCCATAAAAGTTTGGGAACCTATGACCTAGATGATGGCCTATCCTTTCCCAACTATGTCGGGGTCGGCTTCCAGTCTAACCGGATGCAGCTGAATAAGCTGAAGTGAGCTGCGCTGAGCTAAGCAGTAATTATATAGTAAGTATAGTAATTATGGTTATTTACCTTCAATTTTGAGTACGTCCAATATTCAGTTTTAAAAGAATATTTTTGGAGATTTTGGAAAAAGTACGATTATTATTTTTAAGGTAAGGTAAAAGCTTTCTGAATTTAAGTATTCACAAGATGAAACAAAGATAATCGTGATTTATGATGTTCGTGCAACGAAAGCATCGTGTTACTGACGTCCGTTTTAGACGCTGCTCGTGACTGCTGATTATGTGTGCTTGCCTATATTTCTAGGGTTCCGTAGTTCCGTATGTCCGAATAAAACACGGAAACTTTATGCCGATTAAGTCGAAATTTGGTACACATGAATTTCTGTGACCCAAATACGGAAGTGTGTCTAAAATATTGTTTTTTTTTTTATAATTTTAAAATAAATATTTTTTAAATGATTTAACAAAATAGATGAAAATTTAAGATTCCCCCGTACAGTACGGCCGATTTATCTTGGCAGGTCCGAACTTCACGCAGAAGGCTGCGCAGTAAGATTTTTTAGGAACCAATACCGAACATGAGGTGAGTGTGAGTGAGAGAACATGCGCGAAACTAGTGCCTTTGTTTTTAGTATGTAGTTCTTAGTGTCTATGTTCGGACCCGCCAAGATACTCGTGAATCGGCCATACTGTACAAGCTTACCTACATTAGCAATTGTTTGTTTGCAATGTTAAGTTTGTTCTCGAATAGATTATTGGTACTACTAGTTCGACTTATTTATATTATCGAACATGATTAAAAAAAAAAAAAAAACATGGTAGATAACATAATCAACGTACGGAATCCTCTCCACGCAAGTTCAACTCGCACTAGAAAATACAAAACAAAGTAAGTCAAGAATATCTAGACATGTTTCTAGGCTGATCCGGAGAAATATTAAGGAGATATCTACATTATTCAGGAATTAGGTTAGGTTGGCATTTTATCTGAGTATATCACAAAAAATATTGGGATAAACCGTTTCTTGGACCGTTTCGTACATAATTTAATTCATGGATACGTTTCTATTTATTACATATTTAAGGATGAAATATAAATAAATATGTTCAGAATAAAAGCTCAAAATGGTAGACAACCGTTCGAGTAAATACATAGGCAACTTATAAAGATTTGTATCCTTCTTAAACTTGATTAATATATTTTTCCCTCTGGCCATAACAATTTATATCAATGTTTATTGTGAAATAACACAAGTGCTGTTGACGAATTTGTATAATAAATTCAGCTTAAGTGTTTCGGTAAGTTTCCCTCACGAACATAATATATTATATTATATATTGTATTCGTTCATCAGACTTCGTTGCTTAATTAAATTACACTTGTTTATTTTACATACATCCGCGGTTTCTGAATTAAGAATTTGAAGATGATAATTTGTAAAACTCTACTTTAACGTTACTTAAGGCGGCGATAACCGAATTTAATGATTTGGAAAATATATAATATGTTAAATTAGAGCATTTTCTTAATAACTTTATATGTGAATTTTTTAGTTTATGTTTATATTACATAGTGAAATTAATTTATAAAGTTATGTCTAACGCGGATAAAAAATTGAGAATCAAGCAAAAACTATTAAGCGTATTTTTATGAAACCATCAACATTTTAAAGATAGTTGAATTATTTATCTTTTAGTATACGTGTTTTAATACATAATGAATAAAGCGTCTAATTTGGACAGCGCTCCTTGATGGGCGAGTCCTATTTATTACTGGCTGGACGCGCACTGTACGACGCATTGCGTGAGCTCAGCACAGAACACGCAAGCTATACGCGCAAGGCCATTGGCATAAATCTGCGTCTTAAGGTGATTCCTTCAATGGTAGTTCACGAAATTTTAAATTTCTTACGATTTTTGCAAAAAATTCGTCAATTAAGTAAAACAAATCTATTGTTTAACTTATTCGAAAACGGTTTCAGTGTTAAAAACCCCGATCACTACTCGGACATTTGAAAACCTTCAGGCTTCCTTACCTACATTTGGTTCCCAATACCATCTTCACAAAAAAAAAAAAAAAAAAAACTATTTCGTATATCGAGTTCAAATCGGAATCAAAGTTACATCACATCTTCGAATTCTCACAAACGTTCAAGTTCAAATCAGCCCGCTAGTTATCCGAGGCAAACTTCCGTCAACTCCTGGCTATTTGCCTAACTCTGATATTTGTCTCCTAAAATCACGAAGTAGAGCACGAAACTGGAAACTAATTCCAAAGTACGGTTGTTCTATAACCCGTGTGTTAGAAATGTTAAGTCTCTAGGTTTTGGAACAAAATGTTACGTGAAGAACTGGGGATTGAGGAAATAAGCAAGATTTGCTGTGAGATTTCTGTTGCTTGAATATGCGCAAATCTTGCTTATAAATCCGACAGGGCTCCTCTATGAACGTGGCAAAATAGAGAGCAAAAATGAAAAAAATAAACACTGGCTGACTGTACAGACACATTTAACTAGATTCAAAACAGAATATCGAAAGCTAAACGTCTGCATCAATGTGACGTAGCACTACTATAAACAGTTCACAAGACAAATATAGTATTGTAAAAGAAACCATATCGCCTTTCCTTCTTGTACTCTTGGGAGCACAAACTAGAAGAAAGTGTATGCGTTCATCCGGATCGCAAACGCGGAGTTTTTCTGATTAACAGTGTGAATCCGGCCTGTTCAGATTGCTCATTCTATGGTGGTTCTTAGTCAGTGGCTCAGTGCGCACACTAGATATAAATAAAACCACAAACAGTTTTGTCTATCATAGACAGAACAGTTCTTAATTTGACTGGTAATAAATGCGAAACTAAGTTTGCTTGTTACGCTCTCACGCTAAAACGGCTGAACAGATTTGAATGAAATTTGCCAAATGGGTAGACCATGACCTGGATTAGGACATAGAATACCTTTATGCCGCCGGTAGTACGTTCCCGTGGAATAACACCGACCTCCACGCGGGCGATGCCGCGGGCAAAAGCCACTACGTTATAGTTCGACTATATCCGTATATTTTGGCAACTTTGACTACCTTTGTTTTCACAGAGCGATAGTCTGTGCATAGCCTTAGTCTAGCGACAGACCGGCGACGGAAACTGTTAGCGACAAGTCTTCGTACAGCACTAGTTATATGATTGGAGCAATACAATTAGTTTTGGATTGTTATTTTTATCCTGGACTTGGTATGGGAGAGATAAAGTAACTTGGCAAAGAGTCATCATTCTATCCTCGGACATTGTATTTATTTCTGTGTATTTAAGTAGGTATACAAGGTGTCATTAAAATAAATTAAAACCTGAGTAGGGGTGATATGGATCAACCCTGCGAGTTACGCGAACATAAATGTATGAAGCAGCTGATTTTATTACGATTTCAGCGTTAGTCTAAAAAGGTAAAGGTTGTTCCTAATGATAAGTAAAATATCCCCTTTTCAAGTTTTTTGGTTATTTCAATTACCCACCTTCTAGGTAGCTACTTTATTTTCGCTCTGCCGTTATTGGGTACCCCATTTTTATACAGGGTTAGTTTTTTTTTTATGTATTTATTAATAACCATCTTATATTTACAGTTTGCACCACACATACTAGGTCCTTATTACACAATCATAAAATTATATTAAATTTCATAAAAACAAAACAAGATAAGAAATGAAACAAAATAAGATAAAATTAGACAAAATTATATAGAAATGGGAAAAAATTGGAATAAAATTATTAATAAAGTTTTTAATAACCGGCCAAATTTTCACAGGATGAAAATTTGGCCGGTAATTGAAAATTAACCCTGTGTATCTTTTCAAGGCGAAAGCGTCAGGGTAACCCGCGAAATTCAAATTTTCTTACATTTTTTGCAATTTACAAGTCGGTATTAGGTTGTATGTTGATTTCAATATGATTCGCGACCGTAACAAATCGGTATTTATAGAACTATAACCATTAAAATCATCAGTACAGTTCTCTAAGTTCATATAACTCTATTGAATGACTATTCCGTGAGAGCTTGACATTTGAGGTCTTTTCTAACATATGAAGTGGTATTACTGATTCTAATGATTATTATTCTGTAAATATATGATGTTTACGGTCGCGAATAAATTTGTATCATCATTAAACTTGATACTGACCTACAAATTGCAAAAAACGTAAGAGTATTTGAATTTCGCGGGCTTTCTTAGCGCTTCCCCTTAATATATGAAGAATAATAAAAATGGATAAGCAGCAGTGGATATTCACAGTTCTGAACACGTATAACCTCCTTTCCTACTTAGAGATCAGTCAGTGTCCCGTCTTCAACCAGAAACTGAATGCTTATTAGAAAGCGCACGATCTTTATGCAAGGCGCCACTTCATATAAATTGTCTAGGAAAACCAGTAATTCTGACCTAGGGTTGCCAATGTTGCCATCTGCTAGTTTAAAGTGCGTCCGGAGAGCGTCCGGGTGGGGTTTCACTTGTAGTCCGGGTTTTAGGCCGATGACATTTCTACCGAAAATACGCGGTCGAGATTAAACTAAGCTAATTGTTTGTTAAAACTAAGAAGACTCTGCTTAGTTTCTTTAGGGCAAATTTTTCAGTCGTACAGATAACTTTTATCTATGACATAAATATGGCGGTTTAACAGCTTTTGTATAGAAAATATGTCAAACTGTCATATTTATTGTTAAGAGAAAAGTTATCTAATGAAAAATCAGCCCTAAGAAGACTAAATTTAGTTTAAAATTGTATGAAAATAAAATAAATTAAAACTATTTTTTGCTTCACTAACTTAAAAAAAAACACTTGATATATCCATCCATATGATTTAAAGCTCAACAATCCGGGGTTTTCGCACTTCTTGTCCTGGTTGGCAGATTTTAGAGATTGAAACCCTATTCTGACTTAATAATTCGAAATCTCTTAGGTTTCTTTTTCAAATAAATTCTGAATTTCACCTTAAGTAATGCTAAACTAGAGTTGACAAATTCTCAACTTCAAATTTTCAATTCAGAAACCAGGTTAAGTATTAATTACCTTGTCCTTTACAGGCACAGAACGCAAACTTAATCTGCCTTTGTAATGGAAGAATATTTTTAAATACGATCTGTAATAAGAACATAATTTTTCTACCAACACAATTTTCATTTTCATTAGTGGTATTCAGCTGCTTCCGGTTAGACTGGAAGCCGACCCCAACATAAATAAGAAAAGGCTAGGCAGATTGATTGAGTCTCATCGCATGTCTTAAAAATACCTGCGTACAGTTGATTTTTTACTTACTCGAATTAGCAAAAACGTAAATTTTTATTTAGCTATAAAATGGGGTGTCCCAATTAAAATAACGAGCGATACCCGCCTTGCGTCTTCTGCAAGAGGCTTCAAGATTTAGGAGGCTTTTGAAACACCCTGTATAACGTCAGCAATTTTAGAAATATGTCTGGGAAATATCACATGAAACATTGATCTAACCCTGCGTTTACCCGAAAGTATAAAACAAGTATTCTAAATGTTATGTCAGAATGCGTTCATACTAACGAATATGTTTTACAAATTTGATCCTTATTACTACTAGAAATTGACCAACAGACAGGTATCAGAAACGCATTCTCTCGACGGCGGCTGGACCCTAAAACGGGTATAGTAAAGTTATCAAAAAGGTGACCAAAATAGTTAATCATACATATCTGAAACAATGTTATTACATGTTCATTCATCCACATGTTTTTGACAAGACTTGTCGAAAACATGTACCAAAACTTGTTTATGAATGTAAACGAGGAGATAGGAGAATGTTTTAAAGGTATTTTAATAACATTGTGGTGATATTTACTGTATAAAAATATATTTATTTGCTAGCTAATCTTTTGCTATGGCTAATATTATCAGAGATAGGAATAGGTAGAGTAAAAATACCTAAACTTCGAGAAAAGAAGTAACAAGAGTGGATAATTTATACCTCCTATAAAATCCTGGAATGATAAACATGACGATTAAATCTCGGGATTTAAGAAATTATGAATTATGAAAGATCGGAATAGCTAGTCTAGCTATGATCTCTGCTAAATATTCTCGTATACCTGGTGCCGAAACTAGGGAAGAAGCAGTTGATAAGTGGTTGTAAGAGTGCTAAAGGGGTCAGCTACATTATCATTTTTATTTAACACTAGCTTTAGCCCGCGACTTCGTCTGCAATCCAGGATGAATAGTAGCCTATGTCCTTCTCCAGCACCCTAATTGCCTAATACACTATCGATCGGAATTTGAATAATTTTGAAGCAAATTGCTAATCGCTTTTAAAAGCTTCATATGTTCGAAAGTTTTGTCTGCTCTACAACGTAAATACCGCAATGAATGTTGTTGAACAGTCAAAATGAAACCAATTCCGATTGATAGTGTGTTACGCAATCAGGGAACTGGTCCTGGTCTACCCAAGTGCGAAATTTCATCCAAATCCTTTCAGCTGTTTTAGCGTGAAAGCGACATCAACAAACAAACAAACACTTTCGCATTTATAATATTAGTTAGGATAGTTAGGAAGATGAAAAACCGGTCTATAGAAACTCTAGACTCACAAAATGTTTTAGGGACTTAAATAAAAAGCTCTTAAGAGGATTGTGAAGTGCCGATACGCGGCGCGAGTCTTGGAGGCAATTAGCTACATTTCATACAATTATTTACATATAAGTATATTGTTTCGGACGATAACGTTTTCACCCCCTAAACCTTTACGAAATAAGACACTTTTGGTCTCATTACATTCAGTACACCTTAATATAGGTCTGTACGTTTTTCTTTTTTAGTAATTCAATTTAATTTAATTAAAAAGGATAAAAACGCCCGAGGAAGTTTTCATGCCAAAAATATAGATATTTAGCTTATTTAACTTATACCGTATGCAATATTTCTTTATAATGAAAACGTACGAACCTGGTTTTTCATTATACCTAGAACATTTCCAAAAATTATGAAAATTAGACTATGTTTACGACGAGAAAAACGGTATGGCTTTTTGTATGAAAATTTACAGCTTCACAATCCTCTTAACACACTACTAAAGTTTTTATGATAATATAATTCAATCATGATTCGAAAGACACGTAGCGCCATCTATTGTCATAAAACGTTATTGTAGTTTTCCTCAGGAACAGTACTCTTTTTCGGGATGAAAGGTACCCTATGTCCATGTTTGTACACCTGACAACGTATATGCAAAATTTCAGGATGATCGGTTCAGTGGTTTAGACGTGAAAAGGTAACAAACAAACAAACAAATTTACTAGGATTAGTTAGGATAATAATGGACGTTATCCCTTTCTTTACTACCAGATACTGTTGCAATCAATCAACCCTAAAGATACTATCACACAAGTCAAATAAGAGATAAACTAATCGTACTTGCATCTTAACACTCAAGATACAATAAGGCACACAAGAATGCGATCCCGGGGGAAGAATCCCGGTTCCCGCACAATCCCGGGTTACACGTACATATAAAGTTAAGGATGTAAAAGTTGGGATTCCGCGCACAAGTTGGTTTGTTTAAAACTATAGCGGACTGTTACAAGTTATAACACATTTTGACATCTATTAAAGTTGGTTACGTGACGTCATTTATTTAAATCAAGTTATTTGTGAGTTTTGGTTTGGTTTACTTCTATGAAATAAATGGAAATAAGTTTTTTAATGGCAAAACTTGGTTATACGAACTTTAGTTAACACACTGTTTATTTTTTGTTTTTTTTTTATTATTTTTTATTTTCAACTACCTGACTCAGAGAATTTAATTGTCAAAGTCTAACTGTATATCGTAGAAAGTGTCAAATCTACTGGTGCATTCAAGTAGTTTGTTTATATTACATCAGATTGCCATCCCTAGAATTGACAGCTAGGAACAGTTTGTATGGGAAAAAGAAAAATATGGTTTTTACGTTTTTTCCGTGCAGTTTTCACATTTTTTCTCTTCATAAGGACCTTCCTCGGACTCACAACGAATATGTATTAGAAAAAAAAAAATAGCCGAATTGGTCCAGCCGTTCTCGACTTTTGCGCTCAGCAACACATTTAGCCATTCTTGAAGTTCATGCATGTTCCAATTTCATAAACAAATGACTCATACAAAACAAAAACAAAGATTCGAAATACAGCTTCCATTATTCGAAATTCAAAATAAGCACGCATCATAAGTGAACGCCATTTGTAAAATATGAGTCCATAGACACAACAAACGAAGATAAGTAATGATTTAACGTCACATAGATTAATTGCGGACGCCTCGTATCTCGATCACGGGAATACACTTCGTGATTTTACAATTCCAAGCTGCTTTGATATTTTCGTTATTTGATTGTAACTCTTTTGTTTTTATACAAATTTTTAGTGCATGGGCTAGCTATTGTAAAGTAATATTATACATTCTAGTGTCAATAATAAGTAAGTGAAACTCTCATTCTGTGCCAACTTTCGTATAGAAAACTGCATGAACCAATTCGAATTGGTGCATTTTGCCAGAGAACAATATTACGAGTACCTACTTCAATCGAATAGAGTAGATTTCACTTTCTTGTCTTTACATAACATAACATCAGTCCTGTGCTTAATCCCCGAAGGGTTTAATGATAAATGATTTTTATTTCTGTAAGTAGGTTTGTACAAACACTTTTACAAGTCAATCATGTTTTTTTTTTTTTTAAACTAGATGAGGTCGGCGTTTCCTATCTGACTACTCTGAGAAGAAAGGCCGAAACAAACTCAGAGGTCACAGTCTCTTATAAAGTCCAGACATAATCTTGGTCACTTCATGTGAAGACCATGTAGATTGGTGTCTGAAATGGTCTTTTGAGGAAAGAACCACACAGATTGAGAGGACCTGTCCAGTCAGTGCACGCATTTGTCAGTAATCGCGCAGCTCAACTCAGAACTTAAGGAGCTCAACGATTCGACGAACAATACTAAAGAAAGGACATTGGGGTAGGCCGCATAAATTACTCACACTGCCAGACGATGATTAAAAATAACTGAGAGAAAAAATAAAACAAACAAATAAAGCAATGACCTACATAGTCTTCACATTCACAATAAATTAAAATAATATAATACTGTACAAAGTAAATAGTCATGTCAACATTCAGTATGCAAAAATAAAAGAATAAAATAAAATTTGGAGCAGTTCAAGCCCAAGCCTTTTTGTCCTCAATATAATAAAGAGGAGAATTTAGGGAGAGGTGTACCTATAGTACACCCACATTTCACCAGTTATGTTTAAGTCTTGTGGGTAAAAGCGTAATGCCATCAACCGGGCATAATTCCAAACTCCGGGCTACTACTGAGAAATTCCTGATGGAGAAACCCAAAAACACTTTGCCCGACTGCTAGGATGAGGTCCTGGGTGCGATTCCCAGCACCCAGGACCTCATCCTAGCAGTAGCACTTGCGACCACAAGACCTACGTGGCCGTTTCCAGTCTTTATTTACTCGAATACCCTTATTTAAGGTAAACGTGTCATTATAATCGGTATTGTTTGTTTACCTGCACTAAATATGAGACAGTTAGGACTAATTTATTAACAATAAAAACCTTTATTGCAGATCATATGATCCATAAACAGAAATCCAATTTGAAAAAAAAAAAGTTAGTTTCGAACAGAAAAAAGGGAGTGTTCCCGTTTGAGCACCTATTTTTAGAGCACCTATGCATTTAGCACTAAAAGTATTCTCTAATGGGAATAACTTTGGTGCTCAATGCATAGATGCTCAAACGGGATTCATACTCCGAAAAAAAGGTTATTAACCTTGACCGATCTAAATCTTCACTAGATTAGTGGGGACTGTCGGTCAATCAAGATTAGGGAGTTGGATCTTATTGATCCTGTTCGGAATTTAATCGAAGAGCTTTATCTTGCTTACAAGGTCTACTTTTCTAATTTCCTCTGTTATAGTTTTATACATTAGGTACAGATGAATAATTCATTCAAAAGTCAGCTCGAATCTCCAATATAAAAGATCGGCGCTATACTTTTTTTTCTGTCATACATGGCTCCCCGCCATCATCTCAGTTTTCTCTAAGTTCTTCATAATAATGATTAGGTACTATCGACAAACCAGGCCTTTCCCATTTTTGCTTAAAAGCTGCAATTGTAGGACAAACAAAGGACCATAGGGGGCAGGGTGAATCAAAAAGCAATTTTAATGTGTAAAGGCGTCCGTTATATCGATAGTACCTTACTTTCCACACAATCCATCCATAACTTAATATCATCAGTATCCACCACAAATGCTTTGTGTAACCCAAAAACTAAAACGATAGTTACCAATATTCTTCAAAAAATTATAAAAACTTCATAAAGCCACCATTCAATCATCGACCAACTTTATTAGCCCACAAAGCACAGAAAAATCATGGCGTATTTATTTTAAAGCCGAGAAGCACAGCCAATAAATATTTTGCTTTTGAATTTCGCTCAATAAAACGCTCGGCTCTGTGTTGCCAGTGTAGTGTTTGTGTTTGATCGTACGGCGGATTTCAATTTGTTATATTTGATTTTCGTTATGATATAGATCGTTTTTTTAATGGGATGAGAGATGTCGGTGTACCTGGGATAGGATACTTTTTGTTGGTAACTTTTTCCTGTATTGGCACGAGCTAAAATGCTCAGTGAGAGCCGGGTTAAAAAATAGTACCTAGGACAGAAACTACGAAACCTAAATAAGATGTGGAGGATAGTAGTAGATTCAGGTGGGTTAAACCTGACTTCATACAGCTGGTAATTATTACCAGCTGTATGAAGTCACTATAATTATTATAGTCGAAACAGAGGTGCACCTGATACTGATACCATAGTGCTACACACTTGGTATTTTCATCAGAACACTCTCTTATGTTACGGCAGCGGTCATGAACTGTGACGAGGTCCATGGAGAAAAATTTAAGTATGTCATAAGAAATTATAGAGGGCCCTGTGGCTAAGTAAATAACAGCCGCACGGGATGTCCATGGAAGGGTGACCATCTTTACATAACCAAGACCCCTCCGTGCCTCGGCAAGCACGTTAAGCCATTGGTCCCAGCTGTCATTCGTGGATCTTTGACAGTCGTTACGGGTCGTCAGAAGCCCGAAAGTCTGACAACCAGTCTTACCAAGGGGTACCGTATTACCCAATGACTGGGTTGTGGAGGTCAGATAGGCAGTCGCTCCATGTGAAATACTGGTATTCAGCTGCATCCGGCTAGACTGGAAGCCGACCCCAACGTAGTTCGGATAAGGCTAGGCAGATTGATAATGATGAGTACAATGACCCCTTAAAAGGTTGCCGCTGTTTACACTTACACCCTGTATTATTAATGATATTGGAGACTGGAAGTCGACCCCGACATAGATGGGAAAGGGCTAAGCAGAAGATGCAGATGAATAAGAGTATCATTCGAAGAAACTTCAGAGTAAAATTAACACTAATTTACCTTACAAATCCTCCCAGAAGAGAAAAATCGAAGACAGGCCCGTGTGATGGATTACGTCCCACTCTATCTCACAGAGAAGAGGCCTGTGTCCCAGCAATGGATACAATTAAAGGCTGATATGCTACGCACATGCTACTCCCAGAAGTGTGTATTTTCTCTGAACTCCAATTCGCTTACCTGTAAACAACAGAACAATTCGTTAATGAACAAAATTAATAGTATTGTAGCAAATTAAAGCAGAATGTAACGAGGTCAGAACTGTTAACAGGTAATGGAAACCACAAACAAATATAATTACAATAAATATTGATAATGGTTTGCAGTCACAAAGGTAACTTTTCTGTTTATTAACACATTAGGTGCGGCAGACACACATGCGCGTTTTCATAACTTTCTTCGAGTGCGGCGCGGCGCACATGTGGGTTCTCTGCTGAATTCTTTATGCAATGTGTTAACACATTCTCTGCTGAATTCTTTATGCAAACGCTTCTTTATGCTACACCCTTACCGACCCTTTTTTTTACCATGTTTTCGAAACAATAGAGATGCACAACGAACGCACATGTGCGCCGCGCCGCACTCGAATAAAGTTATGAAAACGCGCATGTGCGTCTGCCGCACCTAATGTGTTAAAAGGTAATATTTTTCGTTTAGGGTTGTGTTAGTGTTTTTCCATCAGTAATTTCTCAGCAGCAGCCCGAAGTCTGGATTTGTGCCTGGTTGAGGGCAACAGGCTTGCCCTCTATTACATGGAACTTAAACATCAACTGCCGAAATGTGGGGGTACTAAGGTATACCTCTGGCTGACCCTTCAGGAACTATTACACATTAGTGTTTTCGTAGACTAGTTTTCAAAAGGAAAATAATCGGCTTATATTTTATTTGAGATGCGTTTGCTCTTGACTCTAGTCTAGGTCTGAGGTGAGAGACAAAGTCGACGATGGAGTGAGCTTACCCAGAAGAAGCTAGTTCACTCGTTAACTTTGAAGAGATTCGGGTTGTATGCGTTCGGGAACACAGACGCAGGTAGTGAGTTCCTCTCTTTTGCCGTGCGTATTATGAAGGATGTTTGGAAGCGCTTAGTGTGAATTGGTGGAATTATTATTGCAATAATGACTGTGGTACCAGTCCACTGATAAATTCTGCAAGTAGGTTAATTTCGGTGGTACGAGTAGTAGGGTCGTCTTTTAAAAGCTTTAAAGCTTGCCAGATATTTTCAGACCTCAATGGTCATAACCATGCCAGGAATATCCTAACTAATATTATAAATGATTTTATTTCTGTAAGTAGGTTTGTACAAACACTTTTACAAGTCAATCATGTTTTTTTTTTTTAAACTGGATGAGGTCGGCGTTTCCTATCTGACTACTCTGAGAAGAAAGGCCGAAACGAACTCAGAGGTCACAGTCTCTTATAAAGTCCAGACATAAATTCGAAAGTAAGTTTGTTTGTTACCTTTTCACGCCTAAACCGATCATCCCGAAATTTTGCATATACGTTGTCACGTACAGAAACGGACATAGGTTATCTTTCATCCCGAAAAAAAGTGCTGTTGCCGAGAAAAACTACAATAACCTTCTTATAGATAATAAGACAACCACGCGGGCGAAGCCGCGGGCAAAAGCTGGTATTATTTATTTATTTATTTATTAGGAAACTCAACAGCTTATATTTAATTTACATGAGTTATGAATGTTCACCCCACTATCAATGAACAATTCAATACAGTTGCGTCAAAGTATTATTATATTTATTGTACCTACTGGTCAAGCGTTATGGCTAGGTCTATTTCACACCAAGCCATCCACTTTATTGTATCGAATAATTAGCGGCCCGCCTCTACTTCACACAGTTTTTACGACTTCACAAAATATCGCGATAAGTATACTGAGCCAACTGTACTTCTAATAACTTTAAAGGAAGGCGATAAAAAGAGCGAATGGTTTTTCAAATGTTAATACAGTCAATAATAATAACTAATCATAGGGAATTCAATATGATAAAGCCTATCAACAGTGCAAAATAAATTTCATATTATTTAATTAATAACCAGTCGCTCTTTTTATGGCCTTCTTTAAAGTTATTAGAAGTACAGTTGACTCAGTATACTTAGGAGCCGTCGATCGAGTCTTTCATTCATTATAATATCGACGCTTGAAAAGCATTATTTACCAAACGACCTGTTGGCAACTTTACACTAGAGCATTTTACATTTTTTTTTTTTTAATAATTAATCATCGGATAAAATCGCCTGTTAGTCATAACTATTTGATTCTAACGAATTTTAAATGCAGTTTAAAAGCTTAATAAACTAGCATTTAAAGATTATGAACTTTCTCAATTTAACTCAATATCGCCCAACATGTCGCTTGGTAAGTCTTGCCTTTCAAGCGTCGTAAGTAAGTTTAATAATACAAATAAACCTTTCAGAATAATTTCTCAAAACGATGGTGAAAACCGCGACAAAATCCGTGGCATAGTTTAGAAGAATAACACGGTCACACAGACAGACACGACAAAGAGTTAAATTTAAAAATACGTATAGACAGTATACATTATATTGGAAACTATTGAGTTAGCAAGATAAAAGATGAATTTCAAGATTGAACAAAAAAATAAGATAAAAATCCAAGATGCATCAATAAAAAATCTTAAAGAACCATTTAAGTATGTCTTGACTGTTACGTTTGAAGGGCTATCTACAGGGGGAGCACAAATTCAATTTTAATTGAACGATGCCGATTCATTGGATGGAGACAGGAGGGTGAACGATAAAATTAAACGTCAATCTTACTTTATTGGGACCGGATTACGCAGATTTTTACATAACCTACAAATTGAGAGTTCTGTTGTGTGATATTTAGGGCTAAAGAGATGTGGTTTTATACGATAGAGTTTTATTCTAATTTTGATAGGTCCCATAAATTTAGAAGGAATTTAATAGTCGAAAATATTTATTAGTCTTTTCCCAACTATGTTAGGATCGGCTTCCAGTCTAACCGAATGCAGCTGAATACCAGTATTTTACATGGAGCGACTACCTATCTGACCTCCACAACCTAGTAACTGGGTAATACGATACCCCTTGGCGGCCCTAGGTAAGACTGGTTGCCAGACTCGGGCTTCTGACGACCCATAACGACTGTCAAATATCTACGAATGGCAGCCGGAACCAACAGCTTAACGTGCTTTTCGAAGTACGGAGGAGTTTTAGTAACTTGTATTTTGACATAATAATTTTAAACGTATGTCTGAATTGCTTTCCACAGCTAAAAAAGATTTTGCGAACAAAATAAACCTTACTCTTAAACTAGAGCAACACAAATCGTCCGTAGATAGGTACTAAATCTCCAAATTCTAGTTGTACGACGTTTTGCTATTATAATGTTAGTGTTACATAGTATAAGTATTCTTGCAAGTAATGCCATGAAGTCTCTCCATATGACTTGGCTCGCTATTTGCGCTGGTTGCAAGGAATTTAAACAAGTTCTATACAGGGAACACGCTGTAGATAATAGGGCTGTCAAGCTACCTCTGTTGAGGAAGAATGTAGTTCTGTTTACAAGAGAAATTGTATTAAAATATGTGTTATAAAGGAAGTATAACGATTGCAAAAAGAAATTCTTGATATAAGTGTATTTGGTTATTTTATTCAAAGCTAGAAACCAAGCTAAGTAAACAATATCAAAATATGTAAAGTTTAAACGTATGCGAAATATTTCAAACTTTCATCTAAAATACACACGTGACTATATTAGTAAATATCTATCCTCTTCAAACATGAGACCGTAACGACATTATTCAGAGTTTTATCTCTAAAACTTCAGGCAGCCCTAACAACAACATCGTTATTCACAAAAATGACTAATAAACGTTACGTAGTGTTGGAAACACCCCTTATGATCAATACATAGTCATAACACGCTGAAGTTTTGTACATATATGTTATACGGAGGAGCTCGTGGCTAAGTAATAACAGCCGCAAGGGTCGATCCATCAGGTTAAGCTACGCTTGCCGAGGTTGGTCTGTGGATGGGTGACCATCTTTTCATACCGAGACTCCTCCGTGCCTCGGAAAGCACGTTAAGCCGTTGGTCCCGGCTGTCATTCGTGGATCTTTGACAGTCGTTACGGGTCGTCAGAAGCCCGAAAGTCTGACAACCAGTCTTACCCAATAAGTGAGTTGTGGAGGTCAGATAGGCAATCGCTCCATCTAAAATAGTGGTATTCAGCTGCATCCAGTTAGACTGGAAGCCGACCCCAACTTAGTTGGGAAAAGGCTAGGCAGATTGATGTAATACAGCGTGTATTTAATGTGTGGTCATATTTTAAAGGTCTTAAAGAAATTATTATGAACTATCCCATACAAAAAGTCAATACCTAGTCGACCCAAATGTAAGGGACAGCTGATCATTTTTTCGCTATTACGATGTTGGTACCATGGAGAAAGTGGTTCAGATTGATGGTCTGTACCACACCCTTAAACATGACCCCGCATTTCTGATACACGCTGTATAATGTAATGTACCACAAAACTGCTGTTTAAACGCTTCTGAAGTCTAAAAACTTTTATGTTTTTCGATACATTTTTTACACCGTGTTTACACGAGGGATAAAACGTAGCTTTGCGAATACAAAGTAAATATTTCATGGTAATATAATATCTGTATTGTGTACCCTCTTGACCCTTATGGGGCTTCCTTCGTGAGGGTCGGAAACATAAGCAAATGAGTAGACGAGTGTTGCCAGTGTAAAATAAAAACCAGCCAAGAGCGTGTCGGACCACGCACAGTGAAGGGTTTCGTAGTTGGGATGAATTTATCATAAAAACAAACTTAACAATGTATGGGTTGTTTTTTTTTTAATCTTTATTTAAGGAGCTTGGTCAACAAGACTAAGTTTGAAAAAGTGTGTTAGTGGTTAGTGGCCCTGACTGCTATGCCGGAGGTCGTGGGTTCGATTCCCACCCAGGACAAATGTTTGTGTGATGAGCATGATCATTTGTTCTGTGTCTGGGTGTAATTTATCTATATATGTATGTATTTAGAAATATATAAGTATGTTTATCAGTTGTCTAGTACTCATAACACAAGCTCTGCTTAGCTTGAGGCTAGACGGCGTTGTGTGATAGTTGTGGAATATTATTATTAATATTATATTATTAAAAAAGAAAAAAAAAAAAGTAAGTATTTGAAAAACATGTTCTCATATACATCAATCGATATACGTCACGGTCAATTTTCCAATTGAAATTGCAAGTTTGTAATCGCAAAATTATTTTTTTATGTGTTGAATCTACAAATGAATGATTTTCGGACTTTTTTCTTTACTTGTGCAGTGAGACCTTTCTTCTTGTCAAATATCATGATTCTAGGTCAACGGGAAGTATCCTGTAGCTTTTGATTTACTTGCGAGTATTAAAATATGTCGCATAAATGGCAATATTTTTTATTGCGTCGACATTGAAGCTTGAATTTTTTAGAGCTCCAAGGGTGCTACGTATTTGATATTAATTCCAACTTGATACCTCCACGCGTTCCTAAGAGAAAGGGTCTTGTAAGACTGACAGACGGACAACGAAGTGATCCTAGAAGGATTCCATTTTTTCCTTTTGAGGTATGGAACCCTAAAAATTTAATGAGTAGCTATGTATGTGTCTTTAATTTTAATAGATGATCCAGCCGAAATTGCTGAACCGTTTTGGTTTATATTCGGTACAGCTGTACAATTTTTCCCAGTTTCAGACATAGAAGTAATCGACCCAGAAGTGTTTCTGGCAAACCTAGACTACCTTAACAGTGAAGAAAGAGTTCTGAAAATAGCAGAGTATATTTTCCTGCCAAAATATTCTGCCTTCTGACCTCCAAAAAAAAAAAAAATGTACCCACTTTTCCTTTTCGCCTCAAACCGTAACGACTTCGCATCCTCAAAGTTGAAGGGCCAACGTACGAGAAAGGTGCTCTGAACAAAATTAAATTACAATGATTTACTTTAGCGAAACCTGCCCGGAATTTTAAATCTGGAATGTTGGTTGGTATACCCAGCCGCCATTTTTAACTCGGTGCAATATACCTTCTTCCGTTGGCGGCCATGTTATTACGAAAACAGTCGAGTATAACCTAGAATGAATAATTTTGGATAACTGGCCGAGACGAGACACAGTTTTGAGAAATAAATACTAGATAAGTTTTTGTGTTCTTATGAAACTTCTGATGCAGAACTGAGATTGCATAAGTTGTTTGGGTTTTAAAATATGAACGAGTTTGTAATTCAAGATAAATGTGTAGAACTTAATAGATGTAAAAGGAAATCTCGTTATCCTTCCGGCCTGGTGAGCAAGGTACAACTTACGTCACGTGCACACTCCGATCAGTCACAATCAGCTTCTCAAACGATGCCACACCTCCAGTAATGCTCTTTGTGCAATCACACCTGCACTAAAGAAAGACATTTCCGAGACTAATGATAAAATAAATATGATAATGAAATAATCGATACGACAATGAAGGTAATGATCGATTCCTACTTGTAACAGATTAGACATTTGCCCTAAAGGCGGATAGACATCTTAAAACGAAAGATTTATAAAAGAGCCCGAGAAACCTCCAACTCACATTATATTCTACACCAATAATAAAGCTGAAGAGTTTGTCTTTTTGTTGGTTTGTTTGATCGCGCTAATCTCTGGAACTACCAGTCGGATTTGAAAAATTATTTTTGCATTTGATAGTCCAATTCTTGACTTGTAAAGAAAAAGTCAGAAAGAACGTTAAGCGAAAACGAAGTAATTGCGCGGGCGGGCGATGCGATGCGACGGGATGGGACGGGGGAACAAAAAAAATCATGCGGACTAAGTGCGGATTTCACCAGACATCACTAAACGCGTTTAACGCTAAACCAGTTTAAAACGTGATTCTGTCGCTGTCATCTTCAAACGATTGAGAGAAACGGAACGACGTTTTAAACTCGTTTAACGTTAAACGCGTTTAGTTGACGTGTGGTGAAATCCGCACTAAGTCGCAGACAGAAGCTAGTTGTTTATAATTTGTATATTATAGCAGATCAAATACAATATAAAGAAGAAATTAAAGAGTTCATTTTGTTATTGCAGAGACACAAAAGAAACAGTTGTTGTCCTCAACAATTTACGTCTCTGGACCGGGAAAAGCAATATTTTGTAAAGGTGATGAGCAGATGACATTAGGCTATTGTAACTTAGATAAATTACAAACTGACCTACCTACTGAAAAGTGAAAAACAAAATCTTTTTCACAAAAAAACGGCTTCCAAAAAACACTACAAATTGAAAAAATAACTTTAATTTCTGAAGCCGGTGGCAAAATCTAAAATACACATCTTAAGCTACCCAGACGTTTTTTTTTTTTTCGTAGCTACTATTTTAAATTTTCTAATAAAATTATCCAAAACCCATAACACGATTTCCTGGTGCGGATCCTTAAGGGAGAAGCGCTAAGTAGCCCGCGAAATTCGAATATTCTTACGTTTTTTTGCAATTTAGGTACAGATCAGTATTTGGTTTTATGTTAATTCAAATATAAATTCGCGACCGTAATAAACATATTATATTTACAGAATTATAACCATTAGAATCGGTAATACAGCTTCATAAGTTAGAAAAGACCTCAAATGTCAAGATTTCATGAAATAGTCAGTCAACTGTCAACAGTATTATAATTCTATAAATACAGTTTTGGTACGGTCGCGAATCATATTTAGATCAACATACTCGTACAACCTAATACTAACCTGCAAGTTGCAAAAAACTTAAGAAAATTTGAATTTCGTGTGCTACCCTGGCGCTTTTGCCTTAACAATATTCTTCACTGGCCGATTTCAAGTTATTTTTTTCTTGACAGATGATAGAGTTTGACGGCGTGTGATTGGTGAGACCTATTTCCAGCAAAAGACTGCACAAATTGGTGAAGATGATGATTTTGAATGTTATGTTGAAACTATTCCCACACTGATATATTAAAATGTTTTTTTTTCCCGTATTCAACGTTATTGTGGAAGCTGTGCCTGTAACCAATAAACTAAAAGGCAACGTAAAGTATGAGATTTATTTTCCTAAAAGTATGTCCGGAATGGAAGAGCCTAATGAGCTTTTGCTAATCTAGGAAGAGCACCGGGCTAGACACTGTGGTGGTACTAAATTAGCAGACTTTAAATCTAGAATAAATCAGGATTATCAGGTAATTACCTGTGTTGCTGCAATTAACGTAAAAATATAAACTATTTTGCAGGTGAATGACTTTAAAAATGTGCTCTATTTGGAGTTGAGACACAATCACACAGCCATAATCCTAGGGTTTTATTCCTCTATTAAGAGAACTACTACAGGACCTAAAGCGTGGTCATTCTCCAATTGCATACAAAAGAAAGAGAAGCGGGATGATAATTTATTGCAAAATATCAAAGCAATTATCTATTTACAAAAAAGCTATTGATTGGACTAAAATAATATTACGTCAATATGTTGCTTATAGAATGGTGCGTCTCATATCATATAAAGTTATTTGGTATATTTTAATTTCAATAACGTTCACAAGATGTAATAAACGTGAGATATACCAACTGTTGCTATAATTTCTTTACATATAATATTTATATACTCTAAAACTTATATCGTATAACGTTATTATATATAACGTTTATTTAATCGAAAATCATTAGGTCTATCGTTTAAAATATTTTATTTACAAATTTCGTGACAGAAATGAATCGCTGAAAAACCAACTCCACGTAGTCTTTTATGCCCTACCCCTACTAGAGTGTAATTTAAACCCGCGTATGCGCGGAGGGGTGAAGCGGCCCGCGAGCTGAGGAGCAGATGGCACCACCGCAGCTTCAGCTTGCAGCCTCAGCCGCGGCGGTGAGCGTTAAAACCCTCTGTGACGATAAGCTCACGTGGGACCGCCGGAGCCCTGCAGCGCCGGAGCTGTGACAGGAACCATGCCTGTTGCATGCTTGCATACTACATTCTTGCTGCATGTTGCATGCTGCATGCTTGCATACTGCATGCTTGCATGCTTGCTGCTTGCTTGCTTGCTGCATGCTTGCTGCTTGTTTGCTGCATGCTTGTTGCTTGCTTGCTGCGTGCAAAAAATTCTTTGTGCGAAAACCGGTGTAATATTTGTTTCACGGTAAAGAGTATAAATTAATACTTCATGTAGCCTTTTCCAAGTATGTTGGGCTCGGCTTCCACTCGAACTGGAAGCAGTTGAATACTAGTATCTTTCAGCGGAGCAACTGCCTATCTGACTTCCACAACCATAAAACGACCATACCCCTCGGTAAGACTGGTAGTCAGACTTTCTCTTTCATAATAGCCGGAACCAACGCCGCCGAGGCACGGAGGGATCTCGAAATGTAATGGACGGTCACCCATCCACGGACCGGCTAATCGACTGTTATTATTTGATCGCGTGCCCCTATAAACCTATATACAGGAAAAGTTTTCAAGCAGTGCACATATTTTCCCAGGGAATATGAACAACTTTCACTATGGGACCAACGAAAAAAAAAATCAGCTGTTTCATACAAAAGTTCAATACCTACTCGACCAAAATGTATGAAACAGCTGATTTTTTTCGTGATTTCAGAGTTGGTCCCGTAGAACAACATCCTGTGAAATTTTGCGCACTGCTTAAGAACTTTTCCTGATAAAAATACTGCATGTAGTATAACTAGCATACTCTGCATAACCTGAACCCTCTTCCAGTTTTCTTCTTTGTAAAAGGGGTCAGGTAATGCAGAGTACTGACCGTACCTGATAACTGAAACGATTTGTTCAACGTACGATAAGTTTTCATGGAAAACATCAAGTGGTATGTGTGATCGTTTGTTTGCCTGTTTTGCATATAAATTGTTTTCAACGCTATGAATTCTGATACGGATAAATTTTCGTGTTATGTAAGGAATTTTGTTATGGTTACACCTACAGAATTTGTAGGGTTCAGTTTTTTTAAATCGAAATTCAAACTTCATACCACACGGAGGGATAAATTGCTTATAAAATACTAGCTTCCGCCCGCGGCTTCGCCCGGGTGGTATGTCGATAAAAAGTAGCCTATGTCCTTTTCCAGGTCATGGCCTATCCCGTGTGCCAATTTCATCCGAATCCGCTCAGCCGTTTTAGCGTGAAAGCCTAACAAACAAACTCACTTTCGCATTTATAATATTATAGTTGGATAGTTTGGATGATGAAAAATCAGTCTGTCGACACTCTAGACTCACAAAATGTATTAGGTAAATTAAAAAAAAAATACTCTTAACACACTACTAAAGTTTTTATAAAATATAATTCAGTCATGATTCGAAAGACACGTGGCGCCATCTATTATCACAAGAACGTTATTGTAGTTTTCCTCGGGAACAGTACTTTTTTCGGGATGAAAGGTACCCTATGTCCGTTTCCGTACACCTGACAACATATATGCAAAATTTCAGGATGATCGTTTCAGTGTAATAGGCGTGAAAGGGTAACAAACAAACAAACTTACTGTCGCATTTATAATATTTAAGTTAGGATTAGGATTATGGTAGGTAATACTAATTGATTTTTGTAAATGTAATTAGTATATTCTGTAATATCTAGTATTAATAAATGATAAACATTAAAACGTGTAACATTTTGCGTTTACTTCATTGTGATCTTTATTTAACAATACAAGGCATTTAGTAAAATACAGTAATAATTATAACTTGTTCTTTTGTTTTTTTTCAAATACAAAACCGGATGTTGATTTTTCTCTCCGTCAAAATCAATCTGCCTAGCCTTTTCCCAACTATGTTGGGGTCGGCTTCCAGTCTAACCGGATGCAGCTGAATACCAGTATTTTACATGGAGCGACTGCCTATCTGATCTCCACAACCCAGTTACTGGGTAATATGATACCCCTTGGTAAGACTGGTTGTTAGACTTTCGGGCTTCTGACGACCCTTAACGACTGCCAAAGATCCACGAATGACAGCCGGGACCAACGGCTTAACGTGCCTTCCGAGGCACGGAGGAGTCTCGGTATGTAAAGATGGTCACCCATCTACGGACCAACCCCGGCAAGCGTAGCTTAACCTGATGGATCAACCCGTGTGGCTGTTATTACTTAGCCACGAGCTCCTCTGGTTTGACAGATTTGACACTCTCATTTAGGTTGTATTGACATAGTTTTTACGCCGTTGTTACTAATTCTATGTTAGGGATTGTGTGTACTTTGTGCTATGCGCAATAAACGAAATATACAGGATACAGGATGATTTCTTTATCACTAATCAAATTTTTACACGGTTTTCTACCCATGAATTTGAACACCTTTCACTATGGAACCAACTCGGAAATCATGAAAAAAATAAATCTGCTGTTTCATACAAAAGTTCAATACCTACTCAAACAAAATGTATGAAACAGCTGATTTTTTTTCGTGGTTTCCGAGTTGGTTCCATAGTCTTGTATAGATTAAATTGACTGAAGGTTCGAAAAATATCTAGAACGTCTAAAAGTGTTGAGTAGGCCAAAAAAAAATGCGCCGCAAATTAGCACCGCTCGCCAACCAATTAAAAGTTTGAGAATCACTGCAGTGAGCTAATCACATCCAACTGTCTATTATGCTGGCCTATTTCTCTATTTGCCAAAATGCCATTGGTTACTATTTTTTAACATGTATACATTCAGGGCACCTCACTCATGGGCCTTTCCATTTAGCCAAAATTCAACCATTAGTTACTATGTTTAACCATTGGTTAAGTTAACTACGGATCAAAAAAGCGGCCCTTATATTTTCATTGGTTTCCAGTTAATTTTCAATATGTGAAACTCTTTCGCAACTCTCGAAAGATTCGTATGAAAACATACAACACTCACAGAAGCATAAGAAGACCCAAACAAGAACCATGTTTAACTCAAAGTGCGTAAAGCATTTCGGCCTAAGGCAGCACACACTACATGAAAACTTTATAGCGACCCACTATGCGAAAAGCCCTCAACCGTTTAACGCCACCTATATGATAATACGACCTTTTAGTGAACCCTGTGTGAAAAGGGCCTCTGACGTCCAACACAATCCGTGTCCCTTAGCAAACTTTCAATAAATATCGCGTTCCTATGCATACGCCATCACCCCCATAGATTTGTAAACAGACCCTCACTCATTCGGGTTTTCATTTACTTAGGTTGCTATTTGAATATTTACAACTAAACGGTAAATGTCAGTAAAAGCGCCGCCTCTGTAATTAATGTAAAACATTTCACAAATTGGATTATGTTAACTATGTGGACGGTTTTAATATTCTGTGAGGAGGGATGCCGCACATTATTCGAGGGTTTAGTCCATGGTTTCATGTAAAACGCTATGGTTTTGGCTAGTTATTTAACAAGACGGTCAGTAGCCATGAAAAAAAAAAAGTTGCTGTGGTGCATTGGACATTTTTTAGTATTAACTCAGCACAGCGTATGTAGACATTCTTCTTCCCCATCTGCATCACGACAAAACCAGACATGATAATACAAACTGCATCGATTTTGGTGATTCTGATTCTATGTGGTAATTTTGGCACAAGGCAAAATTATAAACCTGTCAAACAATCTGCCTAGTCTTTTCCCAACATATTGGGGTCGGCTTCCAGTCTAACCAGATGCAGCTAAATACCAGTATTTTACAAGGAGCCTGCCTATCTGACCTCCACAACCAAGTAACTGGGTAATACGATACCCCTTGGTAAGACTGGTTGTAAGACTTTCGGGCTTCTGACGACCCATATCGACTGTCAAAGATCCATGATTGACAGCCGGACCAACAGCTTGCTTTCCGAGGCACGGAGGAGTCTCGGTATGTAAAGATACGCATCCACGGACCAACCAAGTCAAGTGTAGCTTAAAGTGATGGATCGACCACTTAGCTACGAGCTCCTTGAATTATGAATCAGTGCTTTTAGTATTCGACTGATAAAAAAATCCATTTTTAGTTTCATGTTGTAGGTACTATACAGGGTGATTTTTAAAACATGCGACAAAATTTAAGGGGGTGTTCTACCCATCAATATGAACAACTTTTACTATGGGACCAACTCGGAATTCGCAAAAAAATTTCGACCTTTTTATACAAAATGGTCCAATCGGGTATGTGCTTTTACATGGGAAGGTAATTTTTTTTTTTTTGCGAATTTTTAGTTGGTCCTATAGTAAAAGTTGTTCATATTGATGGGTAGAACACCCCCTTAAATTTTGTCGCATGTTTAAAAAATCACCCTGTATAATTAACATATATTTTAGCTGTTATTTCGGGTGACCACTGAAAATCAGCGCTGTGCTGTGGGTCCCCCATATCACAGCATCATGCTGAGTAGAAGAAGCCTTCTTGCTAGTCATGACGTACCCGGCAGCTGCAGACTATTTTTGTTTTATTGCTCGTGATTTTACGTAGACATATTTTTGTTTTATTTTTCTGTTTGTATTACTCGAGTTAATTATCATTTTGTATGCACGAGTTTCTGTGACAAATAAACTTATTTTTCTTTCTTTCTTCCTTCTATTTAAATAAATCGAGTCACACACAAGACACAGACAGAAGACATTGTGCAGTACTAGACTGAAATAGACAGAGAATAGAATTAATAGCAAGTAGTTACTATGCTGATAGCAGGCTCTCACAGCAAACGCTCAACGAGGTAACTAGTGACTGCTCGAGTAAAAGCGATGCCGATCAAGTGCCGGCCGTATAATAGGCGACATTCCTTACGTGGGTCAGCTTGATATACGAGAAACAATTTGTAGGCACACCTACAGCCATTTCAGAGTCCCATGTCCATTACGAACGCATATTCACGTATTTATTATCTTTTATTTGGCCTCGAGTGCAAGTAAACTACAAAATACAAGACATATGTACTATCGACCATTATAAATGACCTACAATATGGAATGTAACAATAATGTGTAAATTGCCATTCGGAACAATGAACAATGTAAAAGTATGCCAGATATTTTTGCACTTCCCGCAACAAAGAGCCGTAAACATTTATTGCATTCAAAATGGCCTATAACTGAACAGATTTCTCAGAAACCTGTTGGCATACTATTGCCGTCGGCTTCGCTCGTAAGTCCAGGTACGCACAGGCGTAATTTTATCGCGGCGATTTTTTTCAACACTCTACTTAGCGCCGAGAGTTGAAAATCCAACAGTGATTTCTTGACGCGCTGGGATGCGCTCTGTTGGATTCTCAAAGCTCGGCTCAAAACAGAGATTTGAAAATCGAGTGCAAGAAAAAATCGCCCATGCGCTTGGGCATAGGTACAAAGGCACCGCACATCATGCGACACGCAATGCATTTGTGACGCGTGCGATTCGCGTCGCGTGTCGCGCCTTTTTGAAGGAACCTTAAAGGGTTATATACGTGTTATTTTTTTATTATTCTGAAAACTTCTTTAATACATTAGGCGCGGCAGACGCACATGCGCGTTTTCGGACGTTCACCAGGTGCTTGACGGCGCGTATGCGCGTCCATACAATTTACATTTCTTCGAGTGCGGCGCGCCGCACCTGTGCGTTCGTTGTGCATCTCTATTGTTTTGAAAACATCGTAAAATAAGGGTCGGTAAGGGTGTAGCATAAAGAAGCGTTTGCATAAAGAATTAAGCAGATAATGTGTTAACACAGCCCCGTACAGCGTAAAATTTGTTAACACGCACGTGTCACTTGCCTACCTAGGTCATACAAGAACAGAATAGAATACTTACCTACCCTGATTATGTAGGTACACCATAATGCCACCATGACTGTTGGTTTCATGGTCGCAAGCGCGACTGCTGAGCGTGGAGTCCTGGAATCGATTCCCGGATCGGGCAGTGGTATTGGATTTTTCCATAAGGAATTTCTTAGTAACAGGATATTAAGCCGTTGGCTCTGCGCCTGAGCCTCTCCGGTCCTGTCGGATTGCCGTCCCATCGGACTATGAGAGTAATGGGAAGAGAGAGTGCACCAGCTGTGTCTGCACACGCATATCTCCCGCGCCGAAGGCTGGTCTCCGCAGAGATCGGTCGCCATGGCCGAAATTCGGTTTGCAAGGCTATTACACCATCCTTAGGTCTTACCGCTAAAAGTGATCTTTTAAAGACAACCTTTAGATGGATTAAAGGGAGAAGGAAAAAAAACCCTGCAGGTAGTCTGTGGTGTACCATTTACATCCTAAACTATAATATTATAAATGCGAAAGTGAGTTTATTGGTTACGTTTTCACGCTAAAACGGCTGAACGGATTTGAATGAAATTTGGCACATTGGTAGACCATGATCTGGATTAGGACATAGGATACTTTTTATCCCGGTAGTAGGTACGTTCCCGTGAGATAATTTTAAAAATCCACGCGGACAAAAGTTAGTATACAATAAAGACATACATACATACATGAAAGCATATACAGTATACATACTTAAAAGAATCATCGTTTCCTATGACGGGTATTCAGCAGTTTAGGTAGGTATTTGATAAAATGGAGTTCTAGTGACCGTGAAAGGTGGCTTTCCAATTCTAAATGTCACAATGAAAGATAACCGATATCTTTTCATATCTTATCAATTGATACATTTTAGCTCCAGCATGAAACGCATATAAAATTAAAATTAACTACTTCGTTGGTCTAGTCCTCGCAAGTGCTACTGCCGAGCATGAGGTCGATTCCCGAATCGGGCGGAATTTATAATTAGCAGTTCGGAGTCTGGATTTGTGCCCTGTTGATGGCAATAGGCTCGCCCCCTATTATTACATGGAACTTAAACATAACTTTTTTTTAATTTGATATGGGTTTGCTCTTGACTCTAGTCTAGGTCGGAGGCGACAGAGACAAAGTCGACGATAGAGTGAGATGACCCAGAAGAAGCCTGTTCACTTTGAAGAGATTAGGGTTGTTTGCGCTCGGAAACACAGACGCAGGTAGAGAGTCCCCCAATCTAGGTGGTCCAAACGCCTCCTGCCGGAGGCTTTACGCGGGGGTCGTGCGGTCCATGGCCCTTTACGGGGCACCGGTGTGGGCGCGTTCCCTGAGGCTGCGGCCAGTCCGCCGGTTGAACGCGTCCCAGAGGGTCATGGCCATTCGGCTAGTCCGGGGTTACCGCACGGTCTCCGGTGAGGCGGCGAGCCTCCTTGCCGGATTGCCGCCGTGGGATCTGGAGGCGAAAGTCCTCGCGCACGTGTGGGAGTGGCGCGAGGAGGCAAAACGCCGGGGCGTAACTCCGCTGCCGCGAGAAATCACGGTACAGCGGACAGAACTCCGGCGGGATCTCATGGCGACATGGAGAGTGCGACTGTCGCAGCCCAGCGCTGGGCACGCCACAATTGCGGCGATAAGTCCCCTCTTTGAGGAGTGGTTAGAGAGGCGCCACGGCGTCCTCACCTTCCGCCTGACGCAGGTCCTCACCGGACACGGTTGTTTCGGGAGGTTCCTGTTTCGCATAAGGCGGGAGGAAACGCCCGGGTGTCACCATTGTGTGGATCGCCCAGAGGACACGGTGGAGCATACAGTGGAGGTCTGCCCGGCTTGGGCAGAGCACCGCCGTGTTCTCACGGAGGCGATCGGCGGCGGCGATCTCTCGCGTCCGAGCCTGGTCCAGGCCATGGTGCGGAGCGAGAGTGCATGGGAGGCCGTCACCTCCTTCTGCGAAGCGGTAATGCTCGCGAAGGAGGAGGCGGAACGCGTGAGGGAGAGGCAGCCTCACGCCCTCAGTCGCCGCAGGAGACGCCCTGGGCGGCGGGAATTGATAGCCGATTCCCGGCCACCGTAGGCGCGGGCTTGCGGACGGTGAGTAGTGGGTAGCTCGCCGTCCGGTGAGGACCAGGCCCGGGTCGACGGCGCGTTGTGTTCCACGCGCGCCTCAAAGAGATGTCAGCAAAAGATGGGGTCCAATAGGGCCAATGCCGCTGGGGTCGCGGGTTGTTTGAAAAAGATACCGTGGCCCTGGCATAGGCAACTGAAGGAACACGGGTGGGTTTTAGTCAGTAAAAGTCTGACACGCCCTCCCGCTCCACCCAGAGCGGGAGAAGTTATTTGATGATTTCCCATCCACAAAAAAAAAAAAAAAAAAAAAGGTAGAGAGTCCCACTCTTTTGCTGTGCGCATTATAAAAGAAATTTGGAAGCGCTTAGTGCGAATTGGTGGAATAGCAACCAGGTAGGGATGGTAACTGGCAGTGCGTCTAGATGTCCGATGGTAGAAGAGGGCCGGTGAAATGAGGTCGTGGAGTTCTTGGGCACACATAACTGGCGAAATATGGGTGTACTATAGGTTAACCCCTCTGCCTAACCCTTCGGGGATTATAGGCGTGATGTTATGCTATGTAAAATTGAAATACAGGTCGTTACATTATGTTTTTTTTTTTGTTTTTGTTTTGTCATTTAAAATAACGGCAAAATGTTTCACACTGAAATCAATTTATTATTTAAATGCAAAGCTAACAATGGCACTACAAAAACAATGGTATTAGCGTATAGAAATGATAATTACTATAATGCGGGCGCAGCACGGATGTGCAATTATGATAATACAAGAAATAACAATACAATATGAAAAACAATGACTATTCCCATAGCGGGCACAATTCTCAGCGACAACGCGTTACTTTTATTAAGTCGGTTTCATAAAACTGGCCTGGATTGTTTATTAATAGGGCTTTTTATATGTTTAATTTAATTTAATAATGTCAACAACTCAACAGTTCGAAGTACAGTCAGCACGTAAATTAAGTGATACTTTTTATTTACGAGCAAAAGAATTTTATTATTGAAAGCTTTGTAATTGGTCTTTTGTTTGTGTTACAAAAATGCAGTCATTGCGACCTCTGCTGCCCTGCCAACGACGACGCAACGCGCGACGCCGTGGAAGTGACGCAGTTTTGGGCCTACAAAATGTAATACATTGTCGTGCGATCGACACGATGCGACGACGAAAAACTCGCAACTGCAATCGATGGCGATGCCTTTCATACTGACAATTCAGCCTCGTTCATTGCGATGTCAACGTTTTAACAGATGAACCTATTAATCAATGGATTAGGAATTTCCTTCAAAACTGGATTGTTACTGAAAGTGTGATTCGTAATTTCGTGCTGGTTACCAGGAGTACACTCAGTTTTTTTTTATTTTTTTATATTTGTATTACGTTAGCAACTTCGAATTTTGAAATTGTGCTTCGTAAAAACTTGCAACATGGGTTGACTTAACCTCCAAATACTCGCAAACCCAAATAAATAACGATAAACAAAAATAAATAGCCCCGCTCTTGCAGGAAACAGGCGCTTCGGCATAACGAAGGTTCGAATAAAAAGTTTCATACACAAAAAAAAAAATCTGAAAAATATACAGTCAATAAAATTGGACAAATTAAACATATTGCAGAGAATCTCATGAAAATTGTTACAATATTTCGAAACACGGCCGCACTGAAACATTTTGAATATTGATACGATATGATAATAATGCCCTCTTTTTTATTGTGAACTGGTAACTCACAACGAACGATGCAAAGTGGTTATCGGGAAATGTTATAAAATGAATTGTACTGTGGAATTGTTATTAATTTTACGATACTTGTAACATTGACGTAGGAAAAATTTTACCAATTCCAATGGTTTTAGATTTCCTGTGACGATTTTCAAGAGGAATGCTTACTACATATAATATTTCAGAGATGGGACAACCGAGCCATATGCAGTTTATCCGCCGATCCAACCTGTCCCTTGCTGCCCTCTCCCAGAGACGTCCTAAACCTAGGTCCATACACAACAGGAGTGTAGTCGCTGAATATTTTTTTCCCCTGGCTCCAGCCAGGCAGCCAGGTAGTGGCATTATTACATTTCAAAACTATACTGCATATTATGTGGCAACTACAGAGTTTTTAGTTATTTTCCCCTGGCCCTTAAGCCACATATTATGCAGTATAGTTTTCAAAAGTAATAATGCCACTACCAAATCTGGGTAATGCTGATAGCTATATATAGCTACGCTATTACTATAGAAACCCTAACACATTTGCCGCAAAACCAGTAAGGATTTAAATAAAATTAATATTTTTCACAAAACTCCGAGCGGTCGCCGCTACTGTAAAACGCTAGTCAAAATTTAAATTTTTGATCATCGGAACTAGAGGCCTTTGTGGAAGAACCAATTATTTTTTTGCATGGCCGCTTTCCATTACAGTTGAATTAATCTCTAGGCTGTTTGTTTTCGCTCTAAAGATATTATTGGACCTTTAAACCGTGCGCTTTTTGTGGGCACCGGTCAATTTTCAATGAATTATAGATAGGTTTTTTCTCATTGGCATTTTAAGAGAAATAACTAGAGCGTATTAGGTAATTATTAACGCCTGAATTCAAAAGAAAAGAAAGAATTATTTGCAATAATTACGGAATTCATTCTCGCATCTGCTATGACCAAAAGAAATAAAACGAATCCCTAAACAAACAGCCAAGCACAAAAGTATTCGTTGCGCGAATTACACACACACAAATGCACACATCAACTATACAATTTAACATAGTTTGTCGTACCGAAATAAAAAACGTGGCTCCACTTGTGATAAATTAACTACGGGACAATGACACCGTCAAAAATCTGATTTAGTGGGGTGTTACACAATCACGGTTCGTTAAACCGCGGACAAAACCCGACATAGTTTAATAGGAACCCCACCGAATAGCAAACTAGCTATTTAGGTACAACCCTAATTTGGTACCATTCGTTTAAGGGTTGTCAATTAACTGAAGCTTGAGGTCCCGCTATTCAATTATGAAAATAATACAATTAAAATTCGGTTTGTTTAGAACATATGTTTGAGTAGAAAGGCCTTATAATAAAAGTAGCGTTTCAGGTCAGTAAAAGGGACGTTTGTTACTATCTACTAGTGTTTATGTAGACAAATAACTCCGGAATGTGTATTTTTCGGATATATTGTTTTTTCTTTGCGCATCTCAAAGGTAACAACCTAAAACTTAACAATGCAATCCACGACCACGATTTCCATTCCTTATTCCAATAAATATTTATTTATTTATTAAAAACTACCCCAACAATTACTCAAAACTTTCGTATAACTTGGACACCCTAAGCTGAATGATGAATAAAAATGCAAATCACCCCGGGCAAACGGAAGAATGATTTAGAATAGCGCGTAAATTGAGAACAGGTGTATAGAAGGGTACTAACCGGTTTTGAAACGATAAAACAAGATGGGAGAAGTAACATCACAATGAATTTTTATTATAATACTAATGAAGAATAAGCACTTTTAATGGGTTAATTTTTTGTTAAAAAATTGGGGTGCTTTTGTTATTTTTGAGAGGATAAAGTGTGTAGCTAGTTGGATTAGATATTTTTTGTGTTTGTATTTTTAAGTGTTCAGGGCAGCGTGTGTAACAGATGTCTGTATTTACCAAAAGGACGCTGCTACCGATCAATAAAAAAAAATCGATAAGAATTGTCTATCTGATAGTGGTAACTAATAAAAATGGCAACATAAAATATGAAACACGTCAGAATTATGTAACTTCGCAAAAAAAAAAATGGAGCACCGACACAAATTTTTGATGCCAACTGTACTACGAGTAAAATGACCATTTTTCACAATAAGAATTTTCTTTATTAAGCAATAAGACCGCCTATTGTACTGTTGTATTTTGGGGTTTCCTTTGTTATATTCAAAAGATGCCTATCTAAGTCCAGGTGGTAACAATATCCGTAATCTAAAGCCCCGTTTCACACGTCTGGAGAATCTCACGCATCGTTCCGCCAACATAAAGGCGGGACATCACAGTGGTTAGTGATGGGGGATGAACGTAATTCCCTGGCGTTGGTCGCCTAAGGTACAGATTACTATGGGAGATTAATTTGTTGAGGGGTCATAGGGGACACGTGCAGGTACAGGGTATTAACCGGCAAGAATCAAGCCTCGATTTTCTGCATTTTGTGGTAGCAGCGGAGCTCAATTCGGTATATTTGACTTAGCGCCTGAGTCAAAATACAAACGTCATCCGCATGACATGTTGTTCGAAATATAAAACGGAGTTCTCTTTTTAAATCTGGGCCTCAGAAGACTTTAGTTGGGATAACTAAGCAGAAGTTCGATCTTTCCTAAGTACGAGTATACTGCATCAATCAATCTGCTTAGCCTTTTCCCAACTATATTGGGATCGGCTTCCAGTCTAACCGGATGCAGTATTTTACATGGAGCGCCTGCCTATCTGACCTCCACAACCCAGTGACTGGGTAATACGATACCCCTAGGTAAGACTGGTTGTCAAACTTTCGGCAAGCCAAAGTACACTGCATATTTATTGCCCCTAATCTAATAAAAACATGGCTAGCAAATCCATATAGTATCAAAGTCGAGACAATAAATTAATCACAACGCTGTGTCAAGTCCAAGGACAACCAATGAGTCAGTTATAAATCAGTTCTGACTCAACATTCCTTTCGACACACATATTATAATAGATCGTACGGTTATTTAACAAAGGAATAAAATCCGCGACGTTCGTGCCTTGTGGCCCGTGCTTTAGATTAAGGTCACATCTTTCCGTATTCGTTATATATAAATGTGGATAGTAAATCAGGTGGACAGACTGACAGAAAGAGAAACTACGTACGTATTAATCACATTATGTAATGGAAATGCAAATTCTTTGGGGTTCATAGAAAGCAGGCGGAATTCGATGCGTGGAAAACCAAAATTAAATAAAAGAAAGGCGAAATGCTCTACATTAACAAATCAATTTACCCTACTATTTTTTGGGTTTTTAATGTTTTTAGATAATTATGTTATTTTTTCTTTGATTGTTTTTGCTATTGGTAATTGGAATCCTGATTAATTCAATTCCCACAGACAGAAAAAATTCCATGAAGTTCTCATAGCCATTGTTCTATTAGTCGCGTCGCGCCTGTCTACAGGGGCCTTAATGGACAGTATTTAACGTAGGCAGACATTAATTGCTGAGTAGCTAATGAGAATTTTCTAAAAATAAAAGCCAAGGCCCCAGAAATTTTCACCTTAGAATTTCAGGCCACTCGGGAGTAGCTACAAAGGTTAATATCAATTAAGTATATTATTCCGGCCTCTTTTTCCACTAGGTCCAATCTAGAGTATAAATATTTAAGTAAGTAATTAAATATTTATAAGACTTCGCGTTTCCTTAAATTATAACACAACACTCCAGAGATTTCACTTCGCAAAACGGAATAATTTACTTATATCTTGCCAGTGTGTATAAGACAAATATTTTGTAAAATGGTGATAAATGCACGTCGTCAATTTACAGAATTTTTCGAAACATGTTTTATGAATGAAAATCAGCATCTTTTATTTCATCAGGCAGAAATTATAATATGCACCTTCTAAGGTACAGACGCCAGCAGGTCAAGCTACACAAAACTGTCAAATTTTTCCAATCAACCTTGAACCTAATGCTTTAGCGATAAAGTTGAAAATCTATTAAAGAAATTTGACAGATTGTAGTAGCTTGATGTGCTGGCGTCTGTACATGCTCAATAAAAGGTCCACTGTATGTCCCTGTGGCCTGAGGCTTTTTCTATTCAATCGGAAAAGGAAAAATGTATGACACCCCATTTGCTCATTGTATGTGGGTCATTTTATAAGATTCCTCCTTACAACAATGTTTTCCTTTACCTTTACAAAAATAACGAATCAATAAAATTATTATGGGCACCTTTATTTTCCAATTGTCTTTGTCATTAATAGATGTTTGACAGTTATTACATAGTCTTGCCCGAAAGTTTGACAACCAGTCTTACCAACGGGTATCTTATTACCCAGTAACTGGGTTGTGACTGTCTGACGTCCACATAATCCTGTCCATATCCTGATTTACATGGGTAAAATACTGGTATTGAGCTGCATCCAGTTACGACTGGAAGCCGACCCCATTATAGTTGGGAAAAGACTAAGCACATAGATGATGCTTCCGTTTTCCAAATCCCGAAAACACAACTTTTTAAAGAGGCTGACTGTAGTCAGCTAAATCATAAGTCATGTTTCTGTCGCCAACCAGCTTGATTAGTCGTTTAACAGCCTAAAGTAGCGCTCGCCGGCCGCTGGCGCGCCAGTAACCACACTTGATTTGATCACAGTTCTAAGCTAACCTATTTGGTCGAGGTGCTCTGGCTTAGTTACTGCGACCAATTCAGCTCGCGCGTGGTTGGTTACAGTTCTTAGCCTTTTCTGGGGTTGGCTTCCAGTCTAACCGGATACAGCTGAATACCAGTATTTTACATGGAGCTACTGCGTAATACAATACCCCTTGGTAAGACCGACTGTTAGTCTTTCGGGCTTCTGAAGACCCGTAACGACTGTCAAAGATCCACGAATGACAGCCGGGACCAATGGCTTAACGTGCTTTCCGAGACACGGGAGAGGTCTCGGTATGTAAAGATGGCCCACGGACCAATCGCGGCAAGCGTAGCTTAACCTGATAATCAACCCGTGCGGTTGTTATTACTTAACCACGAGCCCCTCACGATTCCAATCTCACCTACTTTAATTGAATATCATTCAAGCCTCTAGTTGAACGACGCCGTCTAGCTAAAAGGCTGGGCTTTTAACTGAAAGGCTCAATAATCCAGTTGGCTGCAACACATGCACGATGCATAATATAACACAAAGCCAAATGCCAAGTTTGCACTTTATCCCTTCTTTAGATGATGTACTAACTAGTTGTATACCAAGTTTGAGCTAATCCTGCGCGACTCGAGCGTGAAGTTTCGTGTAATAGACTACGGAGGGCAGGCCGAACAAAATGTTAATTACGGCCATTGAAGCGGAACTTTGCGAAGACATTATTTTCGACAATTATTTGATTGGACTTTGTTAATGATAAGTATTTGTTGAGGGGCTGTTGTTGTTTGGATTTCGCACTTAGTCCTTCAAGGGAACCAAGCCATGGCGGGTGCCTTAAGGGTTTCTGTTCTAACCTGGGTTACGCCTGTGCATTCAAACAGCACATGCGCAACGGTTTCCTCAGCCTCCTGGCACGCTCTGCACAGAGGACTGTCCGTTATGCCATTGTCTGGAAGTGTTTGTTTAGTGAGCAGTGTCCTGTGATGGTCCTCGTCACCAGTCGCAGGCCATTCCTGTCCAAGGGTAATTTTCCTGGCTAGTTTACCATTATGTTGTAGATAGGAAAGTGGGATGAAACCTTCAATTCTTTAGGAGTCCAAACGTTTAAATACAAGGTGTTAGGTAAGGCGATGTACTATCGACAAAACGGACGCCTTATTTACTCCTTATAGGTAGTTGTTTTTTGATTTCAGACATTTGCTTCTTGATAAAAGAAATCTTAGCACGAGAATATGGAACTACCTCAGTTGACGGTATCAAAAAGGGCCAAACAAACAACACACTCCCAAAGCGATAATCTTCCAAATTCGCCACTTGCAGACAACGTGCTCTATCTGCTTCACCACCATTACAACACACAAACCACATGACTCACGGACAGATGTACATCTGTCCGTGTCTATATTATTATTATTATTATTGCTTTATAACCACAGCTGGTAATGTCACGCTCACGAGCCATAGGCACAAGTGACGATTCATCTTAAAGGCCTCTGCCTCGAATCTCGCGGGCAGCGGGGCGGCGGCGGCGGCGGCGCGGGAGCGGCAGGATCTTACGCGTATAATCAAATGGACCGGCCCTCGAATACAGCGGTGCAGGAGCGGCGCGGGGGCGGGCAACGAGCGGTGCACTCCAGTCAAGCGGTGACCGCCCGCGTTGCGCGTCTGCATATAATTTTTCTGCTGGAGATATACCTCTAAATCGTTTTGGATTAATTCCAGACTCTAAATCACTCTTGATAGTTTCAAGAATATAGTCAAAAGTTTCTACACTCATTCTGGTGTAGTCGTAGAATTTGTCGGGATTTTGTCTCTGTTCTTCATAATTTCGATAAAACTCGCCATTTATTTTCCTTGCCCTATAGTAGGGATCCACTTCTTCTTTTGCCCACAATAAATCGAGCGTTAGGAATAAATTTGAATCAAAAAGATGTCGCCGTTTTTCAGACATTTCGTTCGCGAATAAAAACAAATATCTCGACAACACAACCACGAACACAACACTACACCGCTATAGTGCCGCGCGATCTGCCCGCTAGTTTGGAGAACAGGTATGCGTTGCCCGCCCCGCTGCCGCGCCGCCGCCGCCGCCGCCCCGCTGCCCGCAAAATTCGAGGCAGAGGCCAAAAACTTCCGCTGTCATATGGGACTTTTTTAGGTTAATTAACATTCTTGAATCACACATGATAGCTGAATATTAATTACAGTCGTTATGTTTAGTCCGTGGATGGGTAACTGACTATCTTTACATACCCAGACCCCTCCGTGACTCAGAAAGCACGTCCCGGCTGTCATTCGTGGATTTTTGACAGTCGTTACTGGTCGTCAGAAGCCCAAAAGTCTGACTACCATTCTTGCCAAGGGTCGTTTTACCCAGTAACTGGGTTGTGGAGGTCAGATAGGCCGTTGCTCCATGTAAAATACTGGTATTCAGCTGTATCCGGTTAGACTGGAAGCCGACCCCAACATCGTTGGGAAAAGGCTAGGCAGATGATGAGTTAACATGGTTTCCAAAACGCCGGTCGGATTACCATAATTATAACGTTGTACAGAGGATTGGTGGTCGAAGTACCTAATATCGTTTTTAAGGTCCAAAAGAATGCTCATAAACATTAATTTATGCCCGTTTTCACTTACACTACGCGACACAGTGAAATCCGAAATAAAAACCAGCCAAGTGCGTGTCGGACAACACACAATGTAGGGTTCCGTAGTTGGGATGAACTTTTCCCAAAAACATATTGTAGTTGAGAAACATGTTCTCCCATACATCGATATACGTCACGGTCAATTATCCAACTGCAAAATTAGGTTTGTTATCACAAAAAAAAAAATATGATAAAACTACAAATTAATAATTTTCGGGCTTTTTCCTTTACTTGTGTTGTGAGAACTTGTTTTTTGCCCAATATCATGATGATAGGTTTTGCTTCCCTTGCGAAATCGCAAAATATGCGACATAAACGGTATGACCGTTTGTGTCTTTTGATCACGTTGACTTACAAGTTTGATTTTTTCAAAGCTGACTTTATATCTATGGTCTCTACCATAGATATAAATTTAGATAGATAGCCATAGATATGTATTTGATATAAATTTCTACTTGGTACCTCTACGCGTTCTTGAGAAAAAGGGTCTTGACAGACAGACGGAAAACAAAGTGATCCTATAAGGTTTCTCTTTTCCTTTTGAGGTACGGAACCCTAAAAATTATGAAAATAAAATAAAAATATTTTATTTCAGACCCTTACGTAGTCCATTTGGTTAGTGAAACTAGTGTTAGTAGATACTTATTACCAGAAAAACAACACACACTATTAATTACTACGCCACAGTGGCATGTAAGCGTATCCACAATGTCCCAGTATGAAGGGGTTGTCCCACCTATCAGCTATAGTTTTCATATAGCTATAAAAGCGAGCTGTTGGCACTTTCGGCGCAGGCGCTGCAGTCTCCCCGCCAGGGATGCGGGTTGTTCGAAAGAGTTACCGTGGCCCTAGCACAGGCAACTGAAGGAACACGGGTGGGTTTTAGTCAGTAGAAGTCTGACACGCCCTCCCGCTCCACCCAGAGCGGGAGATGTTATTTGATGATTTTCCACCCAAAAAAAAAAAGGGGCTGCAGTCTCGACATAGATAGCGAACGCTTTACGACCGAATTCGGTCGCAAAGTCCTAATGGGGTCAAAATTGTCAAGCAATTTTTATCGTATAGGGACCCATTACGATAGTGCGACTGAATTCGGTCGTAAAGCAATCGCTATTAATGACGAGACTACAGCCCCTGGCGTTCAAAATCTGACAACGTGCTTTTCTTTTAGTCGTCGCTTAGTGTTAGTCAAAACGAGCATTACTTGCATAAATTCTAAATTACACCGCTTCTTTGTGAAGCAGAATGGCCCAAAAACATATCGCACACCTAGATGAAGAGTCAGAGCACAACTCAAAATAATCCAAAATTGAGTTATTGCGATTATCGGACTCTGCGTCGAAAACTGCATTGACTGATTGACTTCAAAGACACATGGGTACCAATCTCCATTAATGAATTACAACATCATACAAAAATATTTTAAATTGATCAAATAGAAAACGTGTAAAACGGTTTTTACTGTGCCTGAAAAAAGGGGTACCTATTTTGAGTTGTGCTACTTTTGATCTAGGTGTGCGATATATAGAACGTTCAGGGGCGAAAGTTGCTTTTATCAAGTTGGCAAACGGATTCTTAACACACAATAAGTTACTGCAGCCATTCTTAAAACAATCCCTGAACACCAGGCACAAACTGATTAACATAACGAAATTTAAATCCTGCTTGTTTAAGAAATTTAATCATTCCTAAGCTTATTAAGGATGCGTGTGTCAACCTCATTACCCTCTTTATGTGCCACGGTTGAAGGCTTGCATAAATAACACCCTTTCTTTGTAACCCCTGATTACTAGGCTTTGCTAAGATTATGAGCAGTTTTCTGAAAGAACGTGGCAATTATATTGTTGAGGGGAGAAGTGGTGTTGTTTGAGGATTTAAAATGGAGGTGGAACTAATGAGGTTTCTCTTTTATTGCTATTTTATTGTTGGAAATTAGTTTTACATTCTTGCGATGCGGATACGGGTTTATGTATTAGCTGGATTGCGACAGATTTTGGCGCTGATTTCCTTGTTCACAAACTAAGTAAACTAAATTTAAGTTCAGTGCATCTTTTTCTTTTTGTTTCATTAAGAAAAAGACAGACGATTATATTAGTTTAGTCCTGTCAAATTAAGATACTCCATAGAAAAGTTTAGACGTGATTAAAAATTGGCTACTAAAAATACGTCAATTTACGTCAAGCGCTGACTAATTTGACAGGACTAAACTAATATTTATCTTCGGTCCTTTTGTTAATGAAATAGAAAGAAAAAGATGCACAGTTCAGTTTGTGAACAAGGGAGTCGGCGCCATTGGCTTTATATCTAGAAATACTTAGACTGTAAGTCGAAAATTACTATTAGGAAGTCGTTTTATTGCTAGGTGGATACGGAAATAATCAGATAGATGTCATAAAATAAACTAAGGTAGGAGAGTTATTATAGAAAATATGTGGTTTATAGCAGCTTTCTTCACGTGAAGCGTGGCTCGAAGACATCTGGTAACTTGTGATAGCATCAAGCAAACTGCATTATGAATGACCTGTTTCGAGACAAATGATCAAAATTATAGTTTATGTACAGACACCAGCAGCTACCCGAAACAGCCAAATTTTCCCAATCAACCTTGAACCTAATGCTTTAGCGATAAAGTTGAAAATCTATTGAAGAAATATGACATATTGTAGTAGCTTGATGTGCTGGCGTCTGTACAAGGTCAAATTAAATTAGCTAGCGAAACTCAGCAGACGCGAAGGGTATCGATTTCTAAACTTTATAAAACAAAAAAGAAATTCATTTGATGATGTTTTTTTGGGGTCATCAACAGCCGTTAGTGTAGCACTTAAAATATCAGTTTAAAAATCCTTTTTTTGTTGTGTAAACTTCACAGACGTAATGGGTATTGAGAAGACACACAATAAAACAGATTTTATCAACTCACACATAAAGTAACAACATTACCAGCGGTGATTGACCCAAAAAACAAAAAAAAACATCAAATCTTTTTTATTTTGTCGTGTTAAGTTATCGATACCCATCACACCTGCGGAGTTTCGCTAGCTAATTTAATTTGACCCTGTAGGCTCATCTGAATTAGTATCGACATGAAGAAAAATTTCGATAACTCAGCAGTGGTACGTTGTCTTTTAGATGTAGGTAAATATTTTGACGACAGGTAAATGAAATACCTAGTAAAGTTAGAAACATTATTAAACTCAGTACAAGGCCACAATGAGACAGTGTTAGTTTGTGTACTGCCTGGGGATATTAGAAAAGTTTTAGAACAAAACATTTTCGGTACGTTTTTGCTGACGAAACTGAAAATGTAACTAACATCTGCTTGTTTTCTTTTATTTTTTGTGTTTCTTTTATTTTTTAAGTTGAGTTCGTGAAAATTGAAAAAAAAAATAAACTTCTTTTGAAAAATACAGAAAAAATATATTCAAACCACCTAGCCTTTTCCCAATTGTGTTGGGGTCGGCTTCCAGTCTAACCTGATGCAGCTGAATCCCAGTATTTAACAAGGAGCGACTGCCTGTCTGACCTCCACAACCCAGTTACTGGGTAATACGATATCCCTTGGTAAGACTGGTTGTCAGACTTTCGGGCTTCTGACGACACGTAACGACTATCAAAGATCCACGAATGACAGCCAGGACCAACGGCTTAACGTGCTATCCGAGGCACAGAGGATTCTCGGTATGTAAAGATAGTCACCCATCCACGGACCAACCTCGGCAAGCGTAGCTTAAGCTGACGGATCGACTCGTGCGGCAGTTATTACTTAGCCACGAGCTTTATTGTAAGCAAATACAGAAAAGCTTGCAATGTTTACCAAGATAATACGTGGACCATTATTCTGCCTTTATTATAATAATATAATAATATCCTGGAACATTATTCACACACGGTCATCTGATCCCAAACTAAGCAGAGCTTGTACTATGGAATCCAGATAACTGATATACTACATACATACACTACTTTTTTTTTTTTTTGTAAATACATAATTATACAGGACAATTTTTTTAAGTAGTGCGCGAATTTTCACAGGGTGTTAAACTCATGAATATGAACAACTTTCACTATGGGACAAACCCTGAAATCGCGAAAAAAAAAAGCAGCTGTTCAGTACATTTATGTTTGCATAATTCGTCAAAATGTACTGAACAGCTGATTTTTTTTTCGCAATTTCAGGGTTGGTTCCATAGTGAAAGTTGTTCATATTCATGGGTAGAATAACCTGCGACAATTTGCGCACTGCTTAAAAATTGTCCTGTTTAGTGGGGTCGGTGCAGTACCACTTACGTCTTTTTCTTCCATACGTCTATATCAAAAAATCAATCTGCCTAGCCTTTTCCCAACTTTGTTGGGGTCGGCTTCCAGTCTAACCGGATGCAGCTGAATACCATGGTATTTTACATGGAGCGACTGCCTATCTGACCTCCACAACCCAGTTACTGGGTAATACGATACCCCTTGGTAAGACTGGTTGTCAGACTTTCGGGCTTCTGACGACCCGTAACGACTGACAGAGATCCACGAAAGACAGCCGGGACCAACGGCTTAACGTGCTTTCCGAGGCACGGAGGAATCTCGGTATGAAAAGATGGTCACCCATCCACAGACCGACCCCGGCAAGCGTAGCTTAACCTGATGGATCGACCCGTGCGGCTGGTATTACTTAGCCACGAGCTCCTTAGCTCCTCCATACGTCTAGGTATATCACCTACTTTAAATACACTCTCCTTTTTACAATGACATGCTTCTTGTTCCTCATGTCCATGTATCACCTTTATCAACTGCCTAGCCTTTTCCTAAGTATATTGGGTTCAGCTTCCAGTCTCACCGGATGCAGCTGGATATATGGAGCGACTGCCTTATGACGTAATACTTTACTCCTTTTGTTCATCCCTTCGTCGTATCCTATAGGGTGACTGGTAATTAGTGACCGATACTTAAACACAATGATTGTATGTACTCATGTTAACAAACAACTTTTATTATGGGACCAAACCTGAAATCGCGAAATAAAATCAGCTGTTCTGTACATTTATGTTCGCATAATTCGTCAAAATGTACTGAACAGCTGATTTTTTTTTCGCGATTTCAGGTTTGGTCCCATAGTAAAAGTTGTTCATAATGACTCATCATTATGAACAACTTTTGTGCTCACACAATGACCCCTTAAGAGGTTGTTGATGTTTTACCAATAACCCTTTATAGGGTGACTGGTAATTAGTGACCGATGAGACCGATGAGTGAGTGACACATGAAAGTTATGGCACCAAACCTGAAATCGCGAAAAAAAATTGTTGTTGATTTTTTTTCGCGAATTTGAATTTGGTCCCATAGTAAAAATTGTTTATTATCATGAGTAAGTACACAATCATGTATTTAAGTATCGGTCACTAATTACCCGTCACCCTATATGGATAAAAAAAAATTACACAAAATATTTATTTAATACAGTGAATTATATATATAAAGTCCTTGTACAAAGAAGAGCTTAACTCATAGTTTTACTACCCTACTCAATTTGAATACGCAAAAATATGTATATAATTATATTATTGATTACGTCAGTCAGGAATCAAACCCAAAATTAACCCGTAATTTAATAAGAAAACAACAATTTTTTTTATTATTTTTTTATTTTTGTTTGCTTTTGACTCTAGTCTAGGTCGGAAGCGACAGAGACAGAGTCGACGACGGAGTGAGCTTACCCAGAAGAAGCCTGTTCACTCTCACTTTGAAGAGATTAGGGTTGTATGCGCTTAATTAAGAATAATTGTGTCATGATGTCCGTAATATATTTGCATATCTCACATGGTTATAATACAGTGTATCTTATGAATCTTTTGTAACATCCTCTGAACCTGTGTTATGCAAATAAATGATTTGTATTTGTATTTGCATACAGTCATTGGTATTGATATTGATTAATACCAATCACAATATTAGAACGAATTAATTAATAAAATACACATAGCTGTGATTACAGAAATAGGTTGAACAAAATTGCATAATAAGTAAAGTATGGTGCACATTGTCGGTTAAGGCGCTCTATCGCACGCTTGCAGCCCGGTGTGCACATCTCTTAAACCTCGTTAGGGTTGCCCAAATAGGCAGTAATTATTTTTAAGTTCGCGTAATTTAAAATGTAAAATTTCGGGCGCTGCTTAGGTATGTAATTAAAAATTATTGGTACCGTATTCTCAATTTAAATAGTCATTCTTTTAAATATATATTTATTTAAACAGCCAGAGGAAAAATATTTAAAAAAATAGTAATTGAGGTAGTAGTGAAAGTATTGTTACTAAATGTCCGATGTTCTTCTAAGGGCCGGTTTTTTGATCCGTAGTTAACTCAACCAATGGTTAAACATAGTAACTAATTGTTGAATTTTGGCTAAATGTCAAAGGCTAAACATAATATTAAAGAGCTAACATAAATACATTCATGTTTAGCCTTTCAAATTAGCCAAAATTCAACGATTAGTTACTTTGTTTAACCATTGGTTGAAATAACTGCGGATCAAAAAATCGGCCCTAAGTAATACACATTGTAATGATCGTGTTAATATAAACGAGTACACACTTGGTTACTTTTATGTGTTTATTGGCGAAAATTATAACTAACCAATGCTGTCATAAATAAATAAAAAACCGGCCAAGTGCGAGTCGGACAGCACACGGAGGGTTCCGTACTACCGTACAATATTTAGTACTACATATTGAATAAAAAACTAAACGAGGAATATTTTTTTCAACTTAAATTGTAACTTGTCATATAACATGTCTTTCATCTTAAGTTTTTCGCCATTTTAGTATGAGGATGGGACAAATTTAATTTTTAACTTTATTTTGTTTTTATAATTTGTTGTTATAACAACAAAAATACACAATCTGTGAAAATTAGTCCGCTGACAGACAGACGGGCGGACGGACAGCGCCAGCTGTGGCTTAGTAATAGGGTTCCGTTTGTACGGAGCCTTAAAAAGACCACAACTTTATTATTTTAGCAGTCAGTAGGAATCTCATAAAAAAAATTAAAATAACGAAACCTTAGTCATCGGTTATCAGTACGAGCATCGTTCCCGTACTGAGCAATCGAAGTTTGTAATATGTTTATGTGAAGTCTTTTTAATTTTATTGTATGTTTTTGTTGTGCCTACTGATCCATTCAATCTGCCTGCTTCCAGTCTAACCGGATGCAGCTGAATAACCAGCCTACTATGATCCATTGTTAGTCGAAATAAAAGACTTTTTTTTATTTATTTCTATAAAAACTAAAAAAAAATTAAAATTTTGAAACACTCATGACAAAAATACGTATCTACTTATTTATACTAATCATCAATTTTCTATTCATTATTCAAAACCACCAAATTCTCTCCCTGCAACATACGGTCGGGGCAGCCCTAATCCTCGGCTCATGTTACACCGAGCCTAATTAGCGTGAACAAACGCGCGTTGTTTGTATGTACAGTGTCGCTTTAACGCGTCGCGATCATGTGTGAACCGGCCTATTACGGAGTGGTGAGGACAATGTGGTAACAAAACACGACTGGTCCCGATTGTGGTACCAGGTTTCGGTACCAAATCGAAAAAAAACCGCCAAAGAAGAACTAGAAAGGTGTTTACATTGGGAAATGCATTGATTTGCATAAGAATAAAGGGCCCCTAACCTAAATACTTCAACGAAACGAGGTTCACTATCCATTTGCATAAAATTTTAAGCCATAACATAACATGGCATACTTTTGTTTATCCTAATTATATTTACGCATAACAGCTTACGCATAATTATTTAAATAAAAAGGGAGCTAACCAAACCGAACTTCGGTCCTGCCATTGAGGTTTTAGCATCCGCGGCTTAGGCCAATGCGCTGATTGGTAAATATCAGTGAACACGTTCACAGCATAATGTTAAGGCTCCCACAAACAGGTGCGATACGCGTCGCGTGTCGCGACTGTTGTGTTGGTCCACCAACAACACAACATTGAAGCTTGGATTAATTTAGTTATTGAACAAGAGAATCGGCTCCAATATCCATATTGGAGCCGATTCTCTTGTTCAATAACTAAATTAGTATTAGAGAATCGCTATCTTTTACTAACGAGAAAAGAAAAGGACGGATAGAACTATGAACTAAGTTAGAGATGTTAAACTAGTTTACGCCTTGCGCTTCACCGTGTTTTTAGTCGACATGTTTTTAAGTGTCGTCTGAATTTGTATGGAAATATTAGTGCCACCTAAACTTGACAGCTCTAATTTACATCCGTCTTGTTCTTGTTTTACTAGAGAGAAAAAGTTAGCAATAGACTAAATTAAATTTAGTTTGTGTAGAACAGAATCGGTACCAATGTAGTCGATTTAGGAGCGAAAGGATCTATGATATAAATTCAAAGATAGACAACGGTGTGGTTTAAATGAAGATGTAGTGACAAAAATTTAAAAGAGTATGCTTAGATGATTTGGTCATGTTGAGAGGATGGGCTTTAGGCGACTAACAAAAGGTATTTACAAGGTAGGTGAGTTGAAACGCCGGGAGGGGACGCCCCAGAAGGTCATAGTTATAGCGACCTTATTGGTGATGTTCTTCAGAAAGGTCAGGTGCGTAATACTCGCAACCGGGGCGTGTGTGTGTTTTAACACTTCCTCCTCCTCTTTTGCCTTCTTATCCTTTAGGATAAGAAGGCAAAAGAGGAGGAGGAAGTGTAAGGATCGTAGCAGGTGGCGTTTTGTAGTTTTTGCCTAACCTCATGGGAAGAAGGCGTGAGTTTATGTATGTATGTTATTCGTAAGTGAGCAACGTGTGTTCTTTGAGAATAAATAAAAAAACAGAAAAACTATTTTAACGAAAGGACTACCACTATCTATGATTAAAATTCAAAGATGGAGCAAAAGTTGCATGAAATGATCTGTCAGTTAAGTTATCCAGAGATCACCAGGAGGTGGTAAAAACATAAAAATAAAATGGCTCATTATAGTCTCTAACGAAGGAGCTCATAAACGCTTTGAGCTAGCAGCGCGGAGTGATAATGAATTCGTTTTTTTAGAAAATAATTTTGGAAAGGATGACACAAATTTTATTATATGTGTCTCGAAAATAAAGAAATGATTAAATTTTAAACTCTGTATGGATTAGCTTTCAACAAAAATATAATTACTAGTGACGGACGGATAGTAACGGATACTACCTAATAAGTGACCTACCCATAATTACACAGTACAAATCCACCATAAACTGTACAAAATTAGGTAAAGCTAATGCCCCATCACTATGCGTCCGTTTTAGGCAACATAATCATGACGTTATGTATCACATTAGTAAACATTCACCAAATGATACTGATACGCGTAACGCATAGAGATCGGCTCAATATTCATATATGAGTCATTTCGTGTTCGCTCGTGTAACTATGCCTAAAATAAGCATTGAAGCTTGGCATAATATTATTCGAAATGGTTATACATATGTAGACATGATTTCGTCTAGATTGAGATAGGAGAAGATTCGGTGGATGGTTAAGAGGTGATTTTGCAAAATAAATCTATTATTAATAGTGCACTGTTCATATGAAAGGTCTTACTAATCATTAATAGTGGTTTTATAATTATTTTGTTGCTCAAAAACGAAATGTAATTGTTCTTTTGATTTTGGTTGTGAGTTATTTCATCACTAACTACACCCATTAGTATTGCCTCAGTTGCAAAAGGCAACAGAGTTGCCTACGTATATATATGTATACATATATTTATTTTGTATTAAAGCAAATTCTTAATTCAACACTGGGACTAAAATCTTGAAACACACACCGCGACCATGTTCGAAAAAATGCCCACACAGTCTAATATTCAATTTGAATATCCGCCTATTTCGTGTCCCTAAATTTTATTCAATCTTTACTTTTTCTCGAATAGAGTAGGTAAATCTTGTAAACATTGTTATAAATCTTCGGGTTGCGACTACGAGTCGTCAGAAGCCCGAAAGTCTGACAACCAGTCCTTACCAAGGGATATCATATTACCCAAAAACTGGGTTGTGGTGATCAGATAGTCGCTCCATGTAAAATACTGGTATTCAGCTGCATCCGGTTAGACTGGAAGCCGACCCCAACATAGTTGGGAAAAGCCTAGGCAGATGATGATTGCTATAAATCTTCCTTTGAAATAGTTGCTTTGCATTCTTTTAGCTTAGCAAAAGAATTGCTGGAAACTAATCAAGTTTCACAGACTTTTAGAAAGGAAACTATGAAACAAAGTTGCCACTTTATTACTGCCCTAATCAAATAATAAAGTTTGTATTATATTTCTGTACTTAAATATTGCTCTGAAATCGTATAAGTAGGCTAATTGCATTGAAAGTTGTTTGCTATGAGCTGAAAATACCGGGATATTCGTTATAACTTTTTCCAAAGAAAAACCGGCCAAGTGCCGTGTCGGACCATGTGCAATGATGGGTTCTGTAGTTGGGATGAACTTATTCCAAGAACAAACTTAACATTGTAGTTGAAAAATATTCTCCATTCCAACTGCAAATGTAAGTTTGTACACACAATATTGAGAATTGCCATGTTATTTTAAGACTATAGGCTTCTTATAGGTTTACGTGTAAATTTATAGGTATAGAACAATTTTCTGTATTTTTTTTTTCAAACTTTTAGACTCGGTAGTTTCGGAGTTAACTTATGGTGGTAAATAAACAACTTGAAAAGAATTTATTTTGAAATTATAAAAAAAAATCTATTTGAGACCCTCACAGTAAGCCCTTTCATTTGACATTCCACAAGGTACAGTTTGCAATTTTTTTTTTATTTGCTTATTTGCTCCCCGAAAGTGACCATCATATTCAAAATTCATTTATTTACTTTACACGTCCATGTCACAGAAATTCATTATGTGTACCAAATTTCCACTTAATCGATCCATTAGATTTGGAGCAAATTGGCTGTGACAGACGGACAGACAGAGACAGAAACACGAGTAATCCTATAAGGGTTCCGTTTTTCCTTTTGAGGTACGGAACCCTAAAAAATATTGATCTGACTATATCGAAGTTAGCTTTCACTATGTATTTGCAGGTTTTCAGGTAAACAATTCGGAACTCTAAAAAAGCTTTAAAGTAGTTTAAAGATATAATACTCGTAAACACTGCAACATTCGTAACAAAAACGAAGTAAATAATAAAATCTATATTATAACAGTTTCAAACTCTTAAAACAATGCTAGTGCCAGTCGGTCAGTGCCTAATAGAATAAACGAACAATATCCTGTTTAGAAAGTTGATTTAACTAGCTTTAAAGCTTGAAGAAAACATCACATTGAACTGATGGTTATAAACTATATCACTTAGGAAACAAATGCCTTCACAAATGCTATCATATTAGACAGAGTTAATGCAAAGCCAACAAATAAACTAAATTGCCTGATTTAGCAAATACACTAGCATCCAATAGATGATCTAGTACAAGTATTTGTTGATCTTAAACCAACAATAAACTTCAAATGGTTTGTTAAATACAAAGGAGGATATAACAGATTCAAATTTATTTATGTTTTCATGTTGAGGGAGATTAGGCGATGAATATTGAATGAGGTAGGTACTGATATCGATGGAGAAAACAACAATGGGGAGAATAGCCTATTGAATCCTCTACCTGATGACGAGCCTATAGCAATTTTTAACGCGTTACTTCTTTCTTTGTTATAGGTTCCGCAAAAAAGGGATCAAATTCGCTGCAGCGTTCCTTCGCCAAAAAAATACAAACTGCGGGATTGGAATTTTGATGTTGCATTTTTTTTTGATTTGTTTGGAATGGTGACACACAACTATTTCGGGCACTTCCGATTCAAAACCCGATTTTTCAGAGATGTTTACGGTACCAATGTTTTTGCATGTTCAAAAGCTTGGTAAATTCCGAAGAAAGGCCCAGAAATGCAAGGAACTCGACCAACGCGGTACAAAAAAAAAAACAGAATTCTTTTGTATCTAGAAAATATGAAAAATGCCAAGAATATTCTTAAGAAGTCTAAACATCAATTTCCTTTATAAAAATGTTTGGCGTAAAGGAAGTTGTAGTAATATTTATGTGTGCAAAACTTTTGCATCTCACGTCTTACGGCAGATAGCAAGTTGCAAGGTTCCAATGAATATATTAAACAGTCACAGGTAAGTTGGTAATACTTCCTGACTTAGTATTCATGTTGGAGTGCCTATGGCGGTAACCTGGTTACTTACATACAGAGTACCTTTGATGAGGAATACCAGATGCCAGTGCACTCAACAAGGTGCCATTTAAGTCTTTCAAAGCGCATCTAAATTGAGAAATAATACAGTTGTTATGGATGCCATAACTGAATAGTCTGAGAAAGGCAACCAAGGACAGTTACTGACGTATAATGAGGTGGTTATGGGTACCATATTTGATTGCGGTGAGCTGATGCATAATATATTGACAACAATAGGCACGTTGACTCAAGAGTCATTGTTTTCCAAATCATATAGAGGACTTAAGCTCCTTAGTGCAAAATCGTGTTATGGATCTCGCATAAGCGTTCTATACGCTAAATATCTATCAAAGGAAGGTGAGGCAGTAATCCTGCCCAAGGTTCATGGAAGGTGTTACTAGGTGCTAAGTGTATAAGCATCTTAACAGTCAATACATCGAATGCAACGGCGGCGGTTATACGCTTAATATTCCGGGAGCGCATTACACGGCGCCGTAGCTCCTCACGTGTTGAATTACCTTACACGCCTCGCTTGACAGATATATACTGGATGTAAATATATGTGTGGGTGTATAGCTGATAGCTTCCTTTGTAAGTTTGTTACGAGCGAACTTGGATCACGCTTTGGACGTTTATGGGGTGGGCACGACTCGAGTCACTAGCTCGTGAGACGTTGCCGTAAATTTTACAATCTATATGACTAACTGGAAATTGCTTTAGCAGAATTTATTTCTTCGTTTTAAAGCGGACTTAATATGTAGAAGTAATTAAACAGCTTACCAGAAAGATAACCTTGTTGCCTTGAAACATCATAGTGATTGCAATGATGTCGTCATGAGATGTTATCATAATAATAGATGATGTGCACATACCTGAAAAGAAAAGATAAACATTAGTATTATAGAAGCAATAGAAAACAAATTGTCCTCAAAAGGAAATAGGGTCAGATTTACAGATGCAATTCTGGCACCATATGTTATGTTACCGATGAAACAAAGAGAATTAATCTATCTCTCCATGGAGGGAGGCAATTAAAAAAACCGGCCAGGTGCTTGCCGGACCACGCACAACGAAGGGTTCCGTAGCTGGGATGAATTTATCCCAAGAATAAACTTAACATTGTTGTAGTTAAAAACATGTTCTCCCATACATTCCAACTGCAAATGTAAGTTTGTACGCACAGTATTGGGAGATTTACTATGTTATTTTAAGACCACAGACTTCTTATACGTTTTCCTACAATGTATAGGTATGTAGGATGTGCGGACATGGAACGTAAGGATAATGTAATGTAAAGTAAGAATGCAGGAAATGGAGTGTTAAGGTGCGAGTGAGAGGGGAAGCGAGGAAAAGGAGGGAGAATGGAAAAGATGGCGGGTGAGCGTTGTGTGTGAAAGACGAAAGACGAGTGGTATAATTTAGATTAAGAAGAAATAAACTACAACCAGTGGTATTTGGTGTAGTGCAAAGATTGAAATAAAAACACCGTTAGATTACAAGCACGTGATTTATTTGCTGCGACCCCTCACATCTACAGGTATATAATTATTTTCTGTTTTTTTTTTCAATTTTAGGCTCAGTAGATTCGGAGATAAAGGGGGGAACAGTCAATTTTTGTATACTTTCTTAAATAACTCTTAATTGCCCCCAAAAGCGACCTCCATATTCAAAATTCATTTGTTTACGATACACGTCCGTGTTTGGGTCACAGAAATTCATATGTATAATTTTCAAAAATTCATGTGTAACCAAAATTTCAACTTAATCGGTCCATTAGATTCGGAGCAAATTGACTGTGACAGACGGACAGACAGACACACGGGTGATCCTATAAGAGTTCCGTTTTCCATTTGAGGTACGGAACCCTAAAAACAACAAAAGCAAAGAAATTGCGAACTTTTGATCGCGTAATGGTTCTATAGATTTGTCAATCCCGTTCATTGTATAGGTTTTAAATTGATTAGTAATGTAATTATAGTTGGTGGCATTGTCTGGAGTAGAGAGATATTTCATCTCTCTACTCAGCCAAACAATGCCTTACAGATAATAATAACAGATTACATAATACATAATCAGCAGAGATGAGGTTAGTGTCGCAGCAGTGATATAACGTTATATGCTTATTATACGTATATACGATTATTCATGTATGTGATAGGAGTAGATCTTAGTGGGACGGAAGACTCCTTGGATAACCAATCCAATAACCTTTTAGAGATCAGTCTGACACTACAGCACACGACATTCGATTACCTCCACCACAAAATACAAAAACTTTTAATTCAATCACAAACCCATATGGAATCCAGAGAAGATTACCATTAAACTTGTAGCGATCGCATCCGAATGCAAACACGCGTCGTATTGAGTTACTGTGAAATGCATCGAACCCAACCGAGTGAGTAGCAATCGAGATATCGAATGGACGCAATTGAGCCATCAGATCGATTCGGTGCGACAAATACCTAAACCGTATCGTGTGGAGATATTCGAATAGGAGAACGTGTGTAGATTGAATAATTTTTGTCGGCGTTTGGTTGGCTTGACAATGTTTTGATGTAATGGGATTGTTGTTCTACGAAAATACATTTTTAGGGACATAATAATAGCTATTCTACTTTATTTTGATCATTTACGTAGCGTCTACCTTTGCGGCCATTACTATCATTAGAACTACGCGGACTAGGAGGAGCTAAACATGGTTATTACTAGAATAGAAAATGTATGTATTATTCATTCTCTTTTTTTAAAATTTGAAATTGGTTTGCTCCTGACTTTAGTCTAGGTCAGTGGTGACACAGACAAAGTCTACGATGGAGTGAGCTTACCCAGAAGAAGCCTGTTCACTCTAACTTTGTAGAGATTCGGGTTGTATGCGTTCGGGACAACAGACGCAGATAGCGAGTTCCACTCCTTTGCCGTGCGCATTATGAAGGATGTTTGGAAGCGCTTAGTGCGAATAGGTAGAATGGCCACTAGGTATGGATGGTAACTTGCAGTGTGTCTAGATGTTCGATGGTAGAAGGGGGCCGGTGGAACGAGGTTGTGGAGTTCCTGAGCACACTCACCGAAGTACAGTCTATAGAAGACCGACAAGCAGGCAACCTTGCGGCGATGAGCCAAGCTGTGATGCTTGGCATCCACCAGTTTTACGTCGCCAATGAGCCTCTTAGCTCTGCGTTCCACTGGGTCAAGCGCAGCAAGTTGGTATTTAGCTGAGCCATCCCAAAGGTGGCTGCAATACTCCATCATGTGGGATCGGACTTCTGCTTTGTAAAAGGTTAAAAGCTGTCCAGGCGTAAAGTATCGCTTCACTCTGTTTAGTATGCCCAGTTTTTTGGCCGCAGTTTGGGCTTTGTGCTCTCATTAGCACGAAAAACTCCGAAATTGGTGCGAGAAAATCAAAACTAAGTACTATTTGAAGAGAACCTAACAGTAATATAAGAAACCCAAATGTATACGAAAGTAGAACAGAATTTGGCACAGAAACAAATCGCGTGTCAGCTCACTAATTAAGTTGTGAAGATTTTAAGGTTCACGCAAAGCAAATTGGTAAAACACGCGAATTTCTACGTCATGTAATCGACGAAAACAATAGTGAAAACTAAGTGACAACTCTGTGGTAAATTGTTTTAAAAGCGAAAGGAAATCACTATTCTTCAGGGAAACAACCCTACTCTTTTTTTTTTTCGAAGTATTAATAATAATACATTAATTTATTTCGAACTACAGTGATCCATATTGCGTTAGTAAAACAACTTATATTATAGGTAGTGTTAGTGTTAGATATAAAATAGATAGTTAAAATAATGCAGAATCCATACAGAGGACGACCAGACTAGAAAACTTGTCTTTTATCTGAGCAACCTCCACATAAAATGCCTAACATTTGGTGTATAGTTCTCCGCTACAGCTTTCAGAATATACATACGTAGTTGCGACTACCTCCTCGCACTCTGCTCAGCAGCGACGCGGTTTTCTTCGAATTATGGCTTGAAAGCCAACTGTGTGGGTCTCGGCAAACATTTCCGAGGCGCTGCAGAAACGGCGCAGTCGCAACAACATACCGAAAGCATTATTATATTGTACGCGCAGGGCATCCAGCTATCTCTTGGTGTAGCTGCCTTGAAAATAGTAATTTTTACTTGGTCAGAGCACCGAGCAAATCTACGGGCCAAAATGTTACCTCTGACCGCTAGTGCCCTACGCTCCGTCTCAATATCTATATCATTCCTATGGTCTTCGGTGATGAAATGTCCAAGATACTCAGCCTTATTATTTCCGGAACAGAGTGCGGACACCTAGCAGCAGCCTTAAAGATCATATATTCACTCTTGGTGACATTATAAATCAGTCCGTGTGAGGCAGCGCAAGTCTCGCACACTGAGCAATTCTCTGAGTATTCCGCTTTTGTTATTTTTTTATTTATTTGAGATGGGTTTGCTTTTGACTATAGTCTAGGTCAGTGGTGACAGAGACAAAGCCGATGGAGTGAGCTTACCCAGAAGAATGTTGTATATTCATTAAGAAAATTATTGCATTTGGTTTCTTGGTGTCTTGGGCGCCTAAAGACACAAATGGAGAGAATATATTTATGGCACCATACATTCGACAGCAAAATTGTTGCTGTAATATCATCAATAATACAATGGATATTTCCTCTCACCAATTACTTGCTTGTTGCAAGCCAAAGTAAGGATGACCTATTTTAACGCAGCTGAGCAAAATATTCCTATCAAACTTCACTGCAGCACGTTTTTCTTTGAGTATTACAGCTCCATATATTTCTATTCCAGTTTCGTATTCTATAGATTTTCTGCTGCCATAACAGTTATATGATTAAACTTTTATGTTCTTGGATCTAGGACGCAGGCTATATTAAAAGCGTGTGAATGCTCTCCAAATTACTTCATCCTGCACTTTACGTTTAGCAATAACATCTAAAATTTTAAAATCATTGGTTTCATTATAACATAATTGAAGACCATGGATTAATACTCGACTGGTATTATCGTTGGTAATCAGCCTGTGAGTTCCTTCGTCAATTTTGACAACTTTGACAAGATCACCAAAAACAAAGTTAAAACTTAAAACTACGGAAGTGTCGTTCCCACAAAACTTGAAGAAGTTTTGGTGCTACCGACTGACTAGATTCCAGACTAAGATATGATATCTGCGGTCATGAACAAAACGAGGCTAGACGGCCATTGGTTTATTGGATTGTTCAGGAATGTGTTCGCTACAGCTTTTCAGTTGGAAGTAGTTTGAAATCTAATATATTTCTGTACCAAAACATCTGGAACGACCGTAAATGATATTTTCTGTGAAGTGCACAGTTGTGATATGAATTTAAGTGTGCGGTTCTGTGTTTGTGCGGAAACATTGTTTGAATTCTACTCTTTATCGGAATCTCGGAATGGTTAGTGTTATTTCTGCTGGAAATGGAAATAATAATATTGATAACACTAAAGTACATATCTAGAAATTAGTTATGCCTGTAGAATAATTCTAAAATACAAGGTTTTCTGATTTTAATTGAATGTATTAATAATAATAATAACCCCACCGCTGTATCTTTACGTTGACGTCGTGGTGGGGCTTGCGCGCTCCGAACTTTAGGTCTGTGCCGGTAGAATTTACTTTGCCGGAACGGGTCTAGGATGAGGAGCCAGACCAAGAGAGGTACAGAAACCCGCAGGGCAGCATGTGGCGAGCAGTTGGGCAGTAGCGACCCCACGGACCCTATCTCCCGGGAGAAATCTTGTCCTCATCTCTGGCTTGCCTTAACTGGCCGGCTTGAGTGAACACTGACGAGGAACAGAGCTCCCACCTCTTTCTTGCCTTTATTGGCCGGCTTGAGTGGAAATTCGAAAGAGCCAACGTGCTCGGAGGAAGGAAGTATTCCAGTAAGGTGCTGGTAGGGATCTTGACCGTACTTCCGGGATTGTCCTGATAGCCGTGGGATACCTCTCCACTCCTCAAGCATCTCAGGAAGTGTTGCCCCCTTGTCGCTACGTCACTATGTGCTAGCGGCCGTTTCCGGGGGCCCATTACTGAGTGTGCAAGTCACCCCCTGCCATTTTATCCGTGTATAACATTGGTCAGGCAGGGGACATAGTTCTTCCATAGTTCAAGTAACCCAATCCACATTAGCCACCCAGACCCATAGCCCAATATGTTTCGTTTCCACGCACAACAATAGTCCTGCACCAACCGGGGGTTGTCCTTGGGTGCACTTGCATAGTGAATACAGGGATAATCAGAGGTTGGTGCCTCCTTATCATTTAAAATTATTTAAGGGGCCTCTGCGAGTTGGCTTCGGCTCCTCGTACGCCTTCCAAAGGTCCGGGACCCCAGGGTCCCGAGAAATGTAAATAATAATAATATAATGTCCTGGGACATTTCACACACGGTCGTCTGATCCCAAACTAAGCAGAGCTTGTACTATGGAAACCAGATAACTGATATACTACATATACTACTTTTTTTTTGTAAATAAATACTTATATAGATAATTACACCAGACTCAGGACAAACAGATATGTTCATGCACACAAATATTTGTCCTGGATGGGAATCGAACCCACGACCTGCGACATGATAGGCAGTATCTTAACCAACCACGCAATCTGGCCTGTCCATTTATTGTTTAATAAATGATGGTTCTATTTAAAACACATTTGTGCAAAACCACCATAAACTCTCTTTTTGTTTAATTTTTTTTTTTTTAAATCTGTGAGTTTGTCATAGATTTTTTTGTTATGCTCTATCCCTTCACATTTACTAAATAACTGATTATGTGCAGTGTGATTATGAACAGGTATTCCTAGTACAGACACCAGTCTCTCATAAACTAGTGTCAAATAGTTTCTAAGTTAGTCTAAATTAATATGACGTCATTGTTTGTGAAAAGAAAATAAATTATTTGAATTTGAACCGTCAGATGAGCTGTCGATTACATTACTAACTGGTGAAAACGTAAGAAATCTCGAACCATCTAAAGACCAAAGTATGTCTTTAAAGTGAACGAGCCTATTCCGACCATTGAAACGGTCTGCACGATTTAATGTCCTCCTCAAACCTCTGTAAGACATTCAAGTAGCCTTGTTCGCTAATATCCAGATGTGATTGCCCCGCCTTTTTCCCTAATAACACTAATAATGTCAAAATCTCGCCCACAAGCAATATTAAAGGCGTAAGAAAATTGTTATCTATAGTCGGCCATAATCTTAAAACTTTGAAGTAAAATTTCGGCGAAATATTTCTTTAGATTTCGTATTCCGAGTGGGTATTAGGGAAATCAAATTGTTTCGTGAGCTGAGTTGGCGTGGAATGACGAACTGAGGAGTTAGTGAACTTGGCAATCTTGGTAAAGTCGGTCAAGATTGATGTTTGGCAAACGCCTCGGGTGATTTCGTGTCCCTATCCGTGAGTGCTTGTACATTGGTGCGGACTGGAAATAAATGGTGTGACTAAAATATATTTTTGGTCGTGATTTATGTACTGGGGAACAGATGCATTCTAAAATTAAATTCAGTGCACATTCATGCTTCTATATAATAATATCAGCCGCACGAATCGATCCATCAGGTTAAGCTACGCTATCTTTACATACCGAGACTCCTCCGTGCCTCGGATAGCACGCTAAGCCGTTGGTCCTGGCTGTCATTCGTGGATCTTTGGCAGTCGTTACGGGTCGTCAGAAGCCCGAAAGTCTGACTGACAACTAGTTACTTGCAAGGGGTATCGTATTACCCAGGAACTGGGTTATGGAGGTCAGATAGGCAGTCGCTCCATGTAAAATACTGGTATTCAGCTGCATCCGGTTAGACTGGAAGCCGACCCTAACATAGTAGGGAAAAGGCTAGGCAGATTGATATAATATAAATTAATTTGGCCAAAAATTATAGCTTTTTCCGTGTGCATTATTCGTCTACATTTTTAAATAAGTAGGTAAGTAGGCTCGTAAGGGAAATGAAAATAAATTTAAAAGATCAGAATCATGTGCTAAGTTTTTGATTTTGTGATCTTACTAAGACATAATTAACACGTACATTAATGCCGGTTTTCACCAACCCATTACACTTAAATTAAACCCTAAATAAAAGTGCACTGTTGGATTATCAACGCTAGGTTGCAGCGACGAGAGTTGAAAATCCAACAGTGCAATAATATTTAGGGATTCATTTAAGTGTCACTAAAGGTTGGTGAAAACGGGCATTAATTTAGTAAGAAGGTGATTGGTGATGTAACTAAAATAGGATACATAATGTTACCTAAAACATATTCTCACAAAAGAAAGTATCGCAACACGTTAACAGTGTACGCGGCTCATCGGGGCCGCAAGGGCACAAACTTTTATCGGATTAACTGAAAGGGTTTCCTCGTTTGCGTAATTATTTCACTGAATATATTGTTTTACTACGTGACTTTTTGTTCGGAGACGGTGACAAATCGTACTTTTAAATTGGTTCGACTTTTATAACTAAAAACGTCTTTATCTAGCGAAGTGCCGCGGAGAAAATTGCGAAAGTGGCAAATTCGACTTTTTATCTGAATTTGAAAACGATTGGTGTCATGCTTTCGACTACTTTTTACGCTGAAATTATCGCCAAACTACCTACCACATTATTTATTATTATATTAAATAGGACGCTTCAAATATTTTAATAAAACACAAAGCAATCTTCTGAAATTCCACCTTCATCCTCAAAGAAACTCAAATGTTACCTTGACACCTTCACAAATTCAGGAGTCATCAACCAGTAATTTCGCTCAGACTTTTGCACTTACATTCTTTTGCACGCGCAAGATTTTCGGCCCACAAAAAGTCGTAAGTAGTTATACACCTTTATTCCCAGGCCGTCCCATTTTCCTCTCGTGAGATATCGCGGTCCAAAGTCCAGATAACATTGGCCCGGACCTCTGACCGACACTTTATCGGAGAAAGTCTATCAGACTCTATTTTGCCGGACTTAGGAATTTATTTCTATAACACGATTTATTGGCTATTGGTTTGATGGGAAGGGACGGTCTTTCAATATTTTGTTTTTATCGATGGTATAAAAAAATACAGGGTTATTTTGTAAATAAACTGTGATGGAAATTAATGAGACGCGACCAAAATAGGTCTTATAATAGAAATATTTATATCCCTATTAAACAGCTGTATTGATAGCAGAATTTGACGATTTCTAATTACAGTAGTAATTTTGTAACGTTGCTATTTCACATCAAAATACCTACATAAAGCAACCAAAATAGGCCTTCTTATATATATATATAATTTATTCATTCAAGAAATATTAAATTCACATTTCACAAAAAATTCACATATTTTCTGCCAAACTGCTGTACTGTCGGCAGTGTTCCCGTGGATACGTGGATACAGTTTTGTGACATACAAGTACTTATTGACTATGTACTTTATAAGAAGTCGAAGCAAAAAGAAAGAAAATAAACAAATAAAAGGGTACACACACTAAATATCTACGGATGGGCTCAGGTCGTCTTGCTTGCCCACCAGGCTGGCATGAGCAACGCTGAACGCACGCACGCAACAAACCCAATCCTCCCGAAGTCCCGACCGCCGCCGCCGCAAACATAAATATTTCTATATCAAATAACTGTTGTGATATATTCACTGCAGCGGTATTTGACAAATTTTAATCACAGTATTCATATTGATGTGGTCACAATTAAATGCAATTAGTGCTTCGCGTGTAATCCTCTGTGTTTAACACATTAGGAAATGTCAATGAACTAAAACATACCAGCTCCATTTTGTTATTGTTTGAACTACCAAATTAATATTCGAATTTATAGTAACAAAAAGAAATGGGAGTCGCCTTTCATCCAAAAATCAACAGAGCGTATCCTACGAAAACTGTAAAAAAATTCAAATGATCACGAAAGGTTGGCCTAACCGCCCCATATCAGAGGGTTTCCCATGTAGTTCCCACTATCGGAGCCTCAATGCTATTAGCAATGCTAATTAACGGTCTCGTTCGCAGGGTGGTCTCCATTCAGGCGAAACCCATTGAAGGTTGTCTCCTAATTCAACGGCACTATGTAATCTAACTTGGTGAAGGTGATCAAAGATTCCTATGCTCTCGTTTTCGTGAAACCCAATCCTAAATACGAAGTGCTTAGTCCTCGATACTCTGAACCATTGTAAATACGCGAATATTCGAAAAATAAAATCCTGCTAAAGACTTTTACGTTTGTAACTTTAACCACCTTAAATCATTCTATTTAGAAACCGAATCTGCAATGAATTAACAGACCAGTAATTTCCCATCTGCAATCCCAGGGTCAACAACACCAACTATGGTCTTGTTTAGGGCTTGGGAGAAGTACAATAGAACTTCATTTATATGTCTGTCTGTCCGTCTGCCACAGCTAATTTGCTCCGAATCTAATGGACCGATTAAGTTGACCCACCTCGGACGTGTAACATAAATAAAGGATTTTTGAATATGGAAGTCACTTTTGGGGGCAAATAAGAAAATTAAAAAAAGAAAGGTAAGAAATGAAAGGGATGAAAAGGGAAAGGGATGTGTCTCAAACATATTTTTTTTAATAATTTTAAAATAAATTCTTATAAAGTTATCTAAGAAAATAGACGAAAATTGACAATTGAAAAAAATTATAGAAAATATTTCTACACCTATAGATTACAGGAAAACCTATAATAAGCCTATGGTCTTAAAATAACATGGTAATTCTCAATATTGTGCGTACAAACTTACATTTGCAGTTCGAATGTATGGGAGAACATGTTTTTTCAACTACAATGTTAAGTTGGTTTTTGGGAAAAATTCATCCCAACTACGGAACCCTTCATTGTGTGTGGCCGGTTTTTTGTAACAAATTCTACTTGCACCAGTTTTCACAAAATATAATATTCCGTATATTATTTAGGGGTAATAAAAGTGTTGTTTATTTATTACGTGATAACGAGCGCTAGAATTTCAGCATTAAATATATCTATGAAAATAAAAAAGATTTTATGGTCATAAAAAATATCAAGATGGAGTTAGTAGTACCCGCAATAATCCAGTACGCTACTATATCCGTACAATGTTAAAGCTAATGTACATTGTAGGAACATAAAGTAAATTATATTTTACTTAATAAACAGTAGAACTTTAGTGTCGACATAATTACGATGTTCTCGTTTCTTTGATCAAGAATAATAAATTACTATGATTTATCGTAAGCATTCATCTTGAAAATTTCTTGTGATCGATGACTGTAATTACTAACACTCATTAGTAGTTAACGTGGTTTACACTGTAAAATACGAGCGTGAAATGTTATATAATTAAATAGAACATTATACATACTACATTTTAATTTTGTTCTAATCAGAGAATAACTAATTTATTTTAATAATCCATAGGTCGCTGGTTCAAATCCGGCTCGAAGGACCAATATGTACAGTCTGTTGCCTTAGGTCTCACGGCGCAGGCTTCCTGGATTATCTATCAGGTTGGCGGAAAAATATTGCACATGAAATTGTAAATTACTAGAATTTTCCGGAATATTTAGTATTGATGTGGGATACGTAAGAATATTGTAGAAGGTTCTCGAAGTATCACATCAAGGGTATATAAAAGCGCGCTAGTGAGGATTTGGTTAGTTCGTGAAAATGATTAGTGAACATCAACTTCGAACGATCATCTTTTACGAGTGGCGTCAGGGACACAACGTGAGTGTGGCTACCGCTAACATCAGCAAAGCGTTCGGTTGTATCGCGATGGAAGATAAGCCGCTGGTTTGCTCGCATTGCATCGGGAGATATAACCAGGAGATTTGGGCGACCATCCACCTTCGACGATGAGGAATTACTCGGCTGTTTAAAGGCTGATCCAGAAATAAATACGCGTGATTCGGCAGAGACTCTTGGCTGTCATCATTCGACCGTCGAGGCTCATTTACACAAACTCGGCTATCGTAAAGTAATGGCACGATGGATTCCACATCAACTAACTGACAGTCATCGTCAAGTCAGAGTTAGTATTTGTAAATCGCTTCTTTTTCAGCCACATCGGAAAGAGTTTCTTGAAGATCTGGTAACCGGCGATGAGAGCTGGATTCTCTATGATAACAAGACATCTGGCTTCCTTACGACGCAGAGCCACCAACGCAGCCAAAGCCGAACCGTCACTTACGCAAGCATCTTCTCTCCGTTTAGTAGTGGGATGCGAAGGGCCCACTCTATTACGAAGCTTCTCCCTGCGAGAAGGACGATTACGACGTCCATTTAATACTGAACAGCTTCAGAAACTGGCTGACGTAATAAGAGAAAAACGACCGAGACGTGTAAATGTTCACTTAGTCCATGATAATGCGCGACCTCATGTCGCTTCGGAGACTCGACAAAAAATCGTAGAGCTTGGATGGCACCCGGTTGCCCACCCACCGTACTCACCGGATCTCGCGCCATCCGACTATCACTTGTTCCGACCACTAAAGCATTATTTGCGTGAGAAAAATTTTCAAAACTACGAAGACCTCAAAATGGCAGTGGAAAAGGACATTGGGCACAAATGTATGGACTCTGGTCCTGGACCCAATAGATATAAATAGTATATCATTAGAAAGGTATATTCTCATAGAGCACGAATAGGTATAGCGCTTGTCTTGATATGTTGTACGATTGGAGTACGCGTACCTTGAATATTAAATCATTTTGTGATTATATCTCAAAGTATTTTTGATATATTTTTTAAACGGCTGAACCGATTTTAATGATTTAGATCTTAAATGAAAGGTATAAATCTTTCCAGTGTTATAGGGTACATAAAATGCGAAAAAATCAAGATGGCGACCGTGAGCTTTAATGTGTTGGAATTTACCGTAATGTGTTAGGATTTATTTTGTTTTTGCTCGAAAGTGGAAAATATACATGATTTTTAATTTAATACTTTCTTTACATACATACATATACATCACGCTTTACCATACCCAACTTTCACTCCCATAAGTCGACGTAGGATCCAACACAGCACTACATACAAACCATCTGCTCAACCCTTTCACCATCAATTCTACTATCATTACATTTTGGTTAAAATAAAACAGCTCTTTCATTTTAGTATATTTTTATTTTACATAACACATACCTACTTCATTACAATAATAGGTACTTACATAACTAAACATCGTCAATAATTACATTGTACGAAAAAATTGCGGGTTCCGTGAAACCTTGATGTCAAGCATATCCTAGGTACCATATTATTGAAATAATATGCGCACAGGAGCTCACAGTGCGCCGACCTGTCAAGCATGTACAATAGTGTTTAATAATTGTATAATTATTTGAGTTTATTAATACATAGCAAAAGTATTGCTTTGCTCTAACGTGTCGAGACTGAATGCGGCCTCGCAAAAGCCACGTATTTTCTTGTATGCCATATTCTTGTATGTCACGTAAGGCATCTTCCCTATATATATTTCGACAGTATAGAGTCTATTATGTAAGTGCTTGCTGCTATACGATTTTGCAAGTTTGAGCTGATTAGTTCCCAAGGACAGTAATGTGACATCTTCTTCGCTTAATCAAGGAAATCCTTCGATATCATTGGCTTCCATTCTTTTAAAATCAGCTCTTCTGTGATTTAGTCATTTAGCTTCTAATAAAATGTTCGGTGTGTGCATTTTTTGTGTTATTCGTTCAATAAAACCTTCTGTATGTTGACTGTCCGTGATTGAGACGTGGAAGTGGTTTGTTATGGCAGCTGCTATTTTTAAGTCACAGAACATATGAAGCAGTGCATTATTAAAATATTTTTGTCTGAACAGTTTGAATTCGATCTTAAATCGCCCTGTTACCACCTCCACTACTCAACGACATATTGTTACGTCTTGAATCGTTTGCTTGATCGGTGGTGAGCTGCGTATCTCCTCGGTTTTTCGTCAGTGGAACGTGATGGATATATCCACGACCTTCGATGTGACTCAAACAACCGCGGAAGCAGCGATCTAAAAAAAAAACATCATCAGGCTGCAGTAATGTGTGAAGTGGGTATTGATCGTTATTCATGATTTCACTCATTACTTCAGCATTTGTTTTTGTGGCTGCGTATGTCATCCCATGTTACAAGCAGAAATGGCTTTAAAAGGTTTTGATACTTGTGTAAGCTATAAGATAGCCTTTGGAAAAGGAAGTTGCTGCTTTTTTGTATGTAAATATACGTTCCATCACAAATAATAATAGCTCTTGTATTTTCCTAATTTCCGAAATGATGTTTTGTCAAAATCGTAGTGACACACATAAACGACTAAAATCGCGGCGCGTGCGCCGGCCGCTTTCAGGTAGCGGGCATGGGAGAGAGCTGACCTCCCACCTATTCGCAGAATTAGGCTATTGTTAATACTTACTTGGTAATAATGACAACTTGTAAGACTAAATCTATATGAATGCCTTTTTACCTAAATAATAATTCATATTAAAAATACTAGGTACGTACCTATATAAATATTTTTATGCAGTTTTTACTAATGTGGAATGAGTTCACATATTCATTCTAGCTTAGTAATTACTACACAATACGTATTTCATTGATTTTTTGCGTACTATCCGAGAAACTGAAAACACATATTTTATAAGCCGATATCTCGAATCGGACAACAAGTACAAATGTAACCTAATAATAACTTTTGTTCCTCTTGAAAAGACCTATCCATTGATGTACGACTCAAGTCCATTGGTCATAAGGACCAAAATGCCCGAACCCCTGTCTTTTCTGCACAGCCTCCGGAATTCTAGGCGCAGGGCATCAACAATCTACCAACTAGATGGGCCAGAGTAATAGAGTTATTTTGGGATTACATTACTGATTAATTATTGAAAATAACAAAGTTATCAGTAAATTCTTTAAGTCTTGTATCTTGGTGCAAGACTTTTCCGCCAACCTGATATATATTTATATAGTACACCAGTATAGTTAGGGCTAGGGTTATGTAGGGTCTAGGTGAAAGGCTGTAGGTATACACTTATGGGCTATAGGCCCGTATTATCGCCCTTTCCTAGTCACTGTTGCAGTACGGTTTCTGTGACCAACAATGACACACAGACATACACTTACACTAAGTGGTAGACTGTACACACAGATATCATCGAGTTATCGTAAGTCACGTCGTCAAGTTATTAAAAGGCTATCCAGTACTTGTGTAACGCTTGTCATAACTTTACTTCGTTGTAATAAAAAAAAAAGCAGCGTGAGAAACGAAAATAAAATACCAACAGAAATAATTATGAACTTGAACTCGGCTCTAACATAAATCTCTCAAAAAATGTCAATAATCTTACAAAATTTATTGCCTATGTCGAATGTTAAGAACATTTTGGTACGTTAACTGTAACATGTAGAAAAAGTCGGTACAAAAAAGTCGGTACAAAAAAGTAAAACCACAACTAAGCTACAAAAAGACAATAAATAACGTGACTCGAAGACCGCATTACGACATTTGGCCAGATAAGAGAATTATAGTAACAAAAAAAGGAAACCCTGGAAAAGAAAAAAATAGAATGTTGTACAGACTAAAAAGAGCGTTCAGACATAACATAAATTAGAATGAAGTGTTTCATTCAAAGGGCGATAAGCCACCCTTCGGTAAAGGAAGTTAAGTTCACGCAAAAGTTTCAAGTACCGACGTACGGGTTAATATCAAACTTATCTGATATAGGTCACTGGCAAACGTTTACAAGGGCCAAAATCACTTGCAGTCTTGTCAAGTTACGACTTAGTTTTTGATAAGGGAAAGCAGCTCTTGTCAAGGAAATATCTTTCTTATGTTTAGACATTTCAGAAACGTTGGAATGCCTTGAGCTTTTAACCAAGACTTCGGGGAATTTCAACACCATGTTATTATTATGTGTTATGTTTTGTATCTAGCATTAAAATTATTTTACAAACTATACAGGATGAATGTTTCATGTGGGCGTGGTGGATGGCTAAGGTTTAGGGTGAATATTCGACCTTTTAACCGCCCGTCATTACCTTCCGCCAAAAGTTGATGAAAGAGAATATATTTAATGAAATATTTCAGCAATTCCTGATTCTGGTCCTTAAGCAGATTCTGGGAATTGATGAAATATTTCATTAACGATATTCTCCTTCATCAACTTTTGGCGGAAGGTAATGACGGCGGTTAAAAGGTCAAATATTCACCCTTTAATAGGTAGCATAAGAGAAATAAAAACAGTATTTTGTTAAAAATGAGCTCTTTCCTTTAGTTTGCCGTGTGTCATTGCTTCCCAGAATTCGATCGTTATTAGCGACACTATCAAATCGTGTACATCGTGTGTATACAGTGAATTTTTTTTTCAAAATCAACGGGTTCGATTCCTGGCTAGAAGTATTAGATAGATTTTTCAAAAATCCAATGATGCAGATTTACTTTTCATCAAAATCGAGCAAGAGACTCCTTTGAGTACTTTTAGCTATTCCACATAGTTTCGGATTTGGCCATCCACGCCCACTTGAAAAATTCTGTATATACTCCATTTGAAATAAGATTAGACATTTAATTAAATTTTTCTACAGTCCGCTGATCGATTTTGACTTCTATTCCGTAAATATAAGGATGGCATTAAAACGTGGTTACAATACCAACCGTTTACTGCAGCTGCCATTTCTCATGCCACCAACGCAATAGAAGTCAAAATCGGTTGAATGGTCTGTAAAAAAATGTTTATTTAAATGTCTATTCTTATTTCAAATGGAGTATAGGTAGGTAAATCTTTTATAGTTTCCAATATTAATATTGTACGAAAATAATCTCTTAGAACTGAAACCTAAACTCTAAGAACCCGAAGAATTTCCAAGTAATCTGGATATTACAAATAAATATTCAAGTACAATGTCACAACTTGTTTAAAGGCCTGTCCTAACAATAACAGAGCCATGTTGTGTCGCGATAACTTGCTCTTTGTTTTAAGAAAATGACCACCATTGTTCCTTGGTCTTCGCAGAAATGGCGGACGTAAAGTAACCAGGAATTACTACTTCAGAGCAAATGGATTTCTTTCTTATTTGGCTTTTATTTAATGGCACTGCAGTGTTGTCACTAGAATGGCATCTTGGCTCTTAGCTGTGGCCATAAAAGGTGTTAAAAGAATCCTTAATAATGACTTCCTTAGAGCAAGTTTTAATTATGTAATTTCAGGTTTATAGGCGGTGGTTATGTATATACGTCTCAATTTCACACAGAGCTACATAAAGGGGTTATTGTAGCCCTTATTTATTAGATAAATCAAAACACATCGTGAAACGAATATGACGTCATGAAAACAAAAGCGTCGTTATCATTGTAGAAAATTTCGCGTATCCACGCGTATGTAGGTTGAAGGTAGCTGTAATTGTTCGTAAAACGGTGAGGCAAATTATACCTGGCAAGAAATATACCCGCTACACACCCGAGGAATTATTCCTATACAAATCGCTACGGAGTATAAGGACATAGTGCCGCTGGAAGCGCTGTAAAGCTATAAAATGTAATTGCTTACGTAGTTGTGTCCCAGAGTAATGTTTTAATTACGTTTTCCGTGTTATTTCTGGCTGGCGACACTGAATTAGTATGTGGATTTAGATGTGTCTGAATCAGGGTGCCGTTTGAGCTTTATTTGTTTAGGATCAAGTGCCTTGAGAGTGGGAAACTGTTGATGATAATGAACGTTAACCAAGTTAGCTTCAAAATGAGTTGTTGATGGATAGCTTTGGGTTGTTGAATATCTGTCAAACCTTGGTTTCGATTATACTAAAACAGCATGGGGTACGGGATAAAAACAAGAAGTTTATTTCTGTAAATCTAGAATTATACAGCCAACAAACATCCCGTAATATGTGTCCACATCATTAAAATTGTACCAGCTTATTAAAAACAAATGAAGTGCGCTTGCAACCGCTTCTAGCACTGCGTTACTTTAGCTCTGTGCCCGGTAGCGTTTGTTACCTACACACTACATACTGTATGTGGTTGAATAATAGCCCACAACACTCTGGGGGATGAATTTCATTATGCCTTTATGTTTGAAAGCGAGAATTTCTTTTGTGAGTTTTGTTTTACTACGATTTTTTATTTCCTTCAAATTCGAGCGAAGGCGTTCCAGTTTGTCAGCCATTTTCTTTATGTTCAACATGCGTGAAGATGTGATAAATCATACATAAATAAAATAAGTCGTTTTATATGTATTTTTAACTTAAACAGCTATACACGCTTCAATGATTTCACACCCAAATCACGTAATGGAGATAAATATTTTTCTAATCTTTAATAATCACGAATATATTTCAGGAATACACGTACTTTCTGAAAACTTTGTAAGGAACGGTGATTTAAACTTTGGCTGTTACGGATTTCGAGAAAACTTCTGATTGATAGTAAAAGTAGTGTAGGTTAGTAAGTACCAGTACCAATGATATTATATATATATATTTTTTTTTTTATTTGTGATGGGTTTGCTCTTGACTCTAGTCTAGGTCAGAGGTGACAGAGACAAAGTCGACGATGGAGTGAGCTTACCCAGAAGAAGCCTGTTCACTCTCACTTTGAAGAGATTAGGGTTGTATACGTTCGGAAACACAGACGCAGGTAGTGAGTTCCACTCTTTTGCTGTGCGCATTATAAAAGACATTTGGAAGCGCTTAGTGCGAATTGGTGGAATAGCAACCAGGTAGGGATGGTAACTGGCAGTGCGTCTAGATGTCCGGTGGTAGAAGGGGGCCGGTGGAATGAGGTCGTGGAGTTCTCGGGCACACTCTCCGAAGTACAATCTGTAGAAGACCGACAAGCAGGCAACCTTACGGCGATGAGCCAAGCAATGAAGCTTGGCATCCACCAGTTTTACGTCGCCAATGAGCCTCTTAGCTCTGCGTTCCACCGAGTCAAGCGCGGCTAGTTGGTACTTAGCTGATCCATCCCAAAGGTGACTGCAATACTCCATGCAGGATCGGACTTGCGCTTTGTAAAGGGTTAAAAGCTGTCCAGGCGTAAAGTATCGCTTCACCCTATTTAGGATGCCCAGTTTCTTGGCCGCAGTCTGGGCCTTGTACTCGATGGTGGCGCCGAAGTTGAGACCAGATGTCAACTCCATGCCTAGGAGCTCAAGTCGATCAGTCACAGGAACAGATGTACCCCGAAAAGTAGGAGTTTGGGCGAAACGACTCTTTTTAGCGGTAAAAAGACACGCCTGCGTTTTGGTGGCGTTAAAAGAGACCAGATTATCATCACCCCACTGGGAGACAAAGCTTAAGGTCAAATCTGTCCGCTCTACCATGGCCTCTCTCAAGGAACGAACTTCAGCCCCGCTGGTTTTTGCGCTGGACAAGTATCTCTCTGAAACTGTACTGTCATCTGCGTACCCAACAATACCAGGCCGAAGCAGGTCATTGATGTGCAGCAGGAAAAGAGTTGCAGAGAGAACAGACCCCTGAGGAACTCCGGCATCAATAGCCATAAGGTCAGAAGAGCAGCCATCAACAACTACTCTAATCGACCGTTCACTAAGGAAATCTGATATCCAGCTACAAAAATCAGCTGGGATGCCATAAGCAGGAAGCTTGCTGAGCAGAGCAGCGTGCCAGACCCTGTCAAAGGCCTTCGAGATGTCAAGCGATACAGCCAGTGCTTCGCCGTGTTTCTCGATGGCTTCGCCAAAGCAGTGCGTGACATACACAAGAAGATCGCCAGTTGACCGTCCCCGGCGAAAGCCATATTGACGGTCACTGAGGAGATCATTGTCTTCAAGGTAGTTCAGCAACTTATTGTTCAGTACCCTTTCCAAAACTTTGCACAGAATGGAGGTAATGGCGATCGGACGGTAATGGGCAGGGTCTGCACGGTCGCCTTTTTTGGGCACTGGTTGTACATTTGCAAGCTTCCAGGATTTCGGCACCGTTCTTTTTTCAAGAGAGAGGCGGAACAAACGTGTCAATACAGGAGACAGTTCAGGCGCACACTGCCTCAACACTCTCGCTGGAATGCCGTCAGGCCCGCTGGCCTTGTTCACGTCTAGACTGCACAATACTCTTCGGACCTCTTTAATGTGTACTGCGATCTCCGGCATCGAGGAGTCACAATGAGGTACAGTAGGTGGTTGCTTTGAGCCAGCGTCCAGACGTGAATTGCTTGCGAAGAGAGATGCAAATAAATTTGCCTTCTCAGTTGCAGAGTGAGCCAGCGACCCATCAGGTTTCATCATAGGAGGTAAAGTGGGACGACAGAAATTCGCTTCAACCGATTTAGACAGGGACCAGAACTGTTTACTACCCGGAGGGTGCGAAGCCAGCCTGGCCCCGATATGTCCGACATGGTCAAAACGTGCCCTACGCAAAACCCGCTTGCAGAACTTGGCGGCAGAATTAAAGGCTCTCTTCTTCGCGCGAACCCTGCGCGCCCTAACTTTGCGGTCGCGGGCCTTGACCCAGGCTTGGTAGGCAGAGAGGGGCCGGATCTGGACGACAGTCAGTTCGGTTTTCGGCATGGGCGCTCCACTATCGACGCGATAATGCGGGTGAGAGTCCTGGCGGAGGAAGCGGTGTCCCGGGGCGGGGTGATGCTGGCGGTGTCCTTGGACATTTCCAATGCGTTCAATACCCTGCCCTGGAGTTGTATTCGGGAGGCACTGCGTTACCATAGGGTGCCTCCCTACCTCCGCCACATCGTTGGGGCTTACTTGGCGGAAAGGTGTGTCACCTACAGGGGACGCGACGGCGGGGGCCGGCGCGATATGTCGTGCGGTGTTCCACAGGGTTCGGTTGTAGGTCCTCTCCTGTGGAACATCGGATACGACTGGGTGCTGCGGGGCGAGCTCCAGCCGGGAGTGGACCTGACGTGTTACGCGGACGACACGCTGGTCACGGCCCGGGGGAGTTCCTTTAGGGAGGCAGCGTTGCTGGCTACGGCTGCGGTCTCGCAGGTCGTGAGTCGCATCCGACGCCTGGGCCTGGAGGTGGCCCTCAACAAGTCGGAGGCCATCGCATTCCATGGCCCCCGACGGGCGCCGCCGCCGGGATCACACATTGTGGTCGGAGGGGCTCGAATTGCTGTCGAGTCAACCATGAAGTACTTAGGACTGGTGCTCGACAGCCGGTGGGACTTCGGCCCCCACTTTCGGCGGCTGACGCCCAAGTTGATGGGCGCGGCGGGCGCGCTCGCAACGCTGCTTCCCAACCTGGGGGGCCCGAGCACCGCCTGTAGGCGGTTGTACTTGGGGATCGTGCGATCCATGGCCCTGTACGGGGCCCCGGTGTGGGCTTCTGACCTGACGGCTGGCTGCATCGCAATACTGCGTAAACCACAGAGGGCGATGGCCGTCAGAGCTATCAGGGGGTATCGCACGATCTCCTACGAGGCGGCTTGTGCACTGGCCGGATCCCCGCCCTGGGACCTAGAGGCGAGAGCCCTCGCGTCTCTTTACCGATGGCGCGAGGAAGTGCGAGCGCGGGGCGGTGAACTGATGCAGCGAGAGTTCGAGCATCGTCGGTCACAGCTCCGCGAGGTCCTGGTGACGGAATGGCGGAACAGGCTTCTGTGCCCTACTGCCGGACTCGCTACCGTCGAGGCGATCCGACCAGTGCTCGGCGAATGGCTCGGGAGGAGGCATGGCTCTCTGTCGTTTCGGGCGACGCAGGTGCTTTCGGGGCATGGCTGCTTCGGGAAGTACCTGTGTCGCATAGGCAGGGAGCCGGACGCTCAGTGCCATCACTGCGTCCACTGTCGGGAGGACACGGCGTGGCACACACTGGCAGAGTGTGTCGCATGGGAGGAGCCGCGCCGTGCCCTCGTATCAGTAGTCGGAGCCGACTTGTCGCTACCGGCCATCGCTCGTTCTATGGCCGGGGGCGCCGAGTCGTGGGATGCAGTGATCTCCTTCTGTGAAACGGTGATTTCGCAGAAGGAGGCTGCGGAAAGGGAGAGGGAGATTGAAACCACACTCCCGATCCGCAGCAGGCGAACTAGGCGTCGGCGGAGGGCGGACAACGCCCTCTTCCAGCCCCCGTAAATAGGTCCGGAGGGACGGCGGACTCGGGGACGTCCGCCGCCCCTCATCCAGCAGGACCCGAGGCGGCGGCGCGTAGTGTTCCACGCGCGCCCCTAATGGACGTCGCGGGGGGAGTTTCACACCTCACTCCCCCCGCGGGCCTGAGGTGGCCCGCAAAGGCAGGCCGGCACTAGCCGGGGATCGTGGAAGGCGCACAAGTTCCCATGATCCCCGGTCCAAGTGTGGGAAGGGAACACCGGGGTGGTTTTTAGTCAGTAAGAGTCTGACAGACCCCTCCGCCCGCCCCGGGCGGAGGACATCCATGAGGATTTTCCACCCCGGAACAAAAAAAAAAAAAAAAAAGGCTTGGTAGGCAGTCTCTTTTCGGGCCTCAGCGTGGGCACATTCTGCATTATACCAAGGCCGGGATTTGTGACCGAGCGGGATGTCGGAGAATGGAATAAAATATTCCATCCCCTGCCGAATCACGTCCGCAACCGCGTCAGCACAGCGCGAGGGGTCACCCGAGGAAAAGCACACTTGCCGCCATGGATAAGACGCAAAAAAGTGCCGCATCTCATCCCAGTCTGCTGACCCGTATCGCCATACTCGCCTCGTGCCTCTAGGACTCTCATCTGGAGGAGAGCAGGTTGATATGGATTTCACCAGACAGTGGTCAGACGTTCCCAGCGGGGCTGAGACCGATACTGAATGACTGTCCGGATCAGATACCAGCAGAAGGTCCAAGCAATTGGGTGTATGGCCGTCAACATCCGGTACCCGCGTTGCCACATTCACCATCTGGGTTAGATCTAGCGTTAAAGCAAAATTGCGCGCCTCCAACCCAGCATGGTCAGTTTTCTGGTATGGGAACAACCATTCTTTATGATGGGCGTTGAAGTCCCCCAGAAAAATGAGCTTCGCCGTTGGGTACCGTTGCTGGGCTACGTCAGTCGACTCCACGAGGAAATTAAAGAGCGCTGTTGTCTCCTGGTCACCGCTATGCGATCGGTAGATGCCGATGTAGAGAGATTTCTCCACGCCAGTATCCACAAGTAGCCATACGGCAGAGAAACCCGATTTCTCAAAGCAACGGAGACGACGACAACAAATGTCATCGCGGACGTACACACAGACCCCAGCTTGCTTCTTGAACTTGTGTTCAAGAGAGTACCCCGGGTAGTTGAGGTACGCCACGTCCGACGGGGTTGTTATCTTCGTCTCCGTTAGGAAAAACAGGTGCGGCTTCTCGGTCTCAAGGTGGTGATGGACCGAATCGAGATTGGAGTGCAACCCCCTGATATTAGTGAGGTGCACTTTTAGTGGGAGGAAGTGCAGCCGTTGTTTTACCCTATTTTTCTTCGCTTTGTGTGTCATATTGAGTGGAGTATGTTGGGGGAAAAAGTCGACTTGTCGAGGCGCCGCTCAGTGATCCAAGTGGAACACTAGAGCCAACCAAACCTACGGGGAACTCATCTGGAGACTGCGGGGACGCCCGAACCCCCCCGGATATGGCCACCGGGTCCTCCCATCCAGTCGCCGGCTGGCACGGTGGAGCATACCGGGATTTTTCGCGAGTTGGCGGGGCAGCCTTTGGCACGTGGCTGGCGTGCTACTTGGGCCCCCTACTGACTGCGGTTGGCCAACGGCTGGCACCGTGCTTCGGATCCCGCTACCCTCCAAAATGAGTTACCCGGCTAGCTGACTCAGAGACCACAACCGGTGCCAAACAGCGCAACTGACAATCTCCTTCTCCCCCAAAGGCACTGGCACTCCCACACACCGACGGAACACAGGAAGCTGCTTGGCGCCAGACTCCGGTGGGATGGTGGTCGCGAGCCAGGCGGCCCCTTGCGGAGCCTACCACCGCTAAAAATATATATCTAGGTATACAAAAAAAAAACTAACTTCCAAAAAAAAAAAACAATACAAGTGAAAAATAACTTTAATTTCGGAAGTTGGTGTCTTTGGATCTGTATTTTAGATTTTTGCCACCGACTTCCGAAATTAAAAAATTAAAGTAAACGACTTCAAAAAAAGGAGTTATCAATTCGACACGTATGTATGTAATATTATTTTTCACTTTTTAGTGGGTCAGTTTATATGTATAAGTTACAATAGCCTAATGTCAACTGTTAATCACCTTTTTAAGAGTATTACTCAACCATTATTGTTGAGGAGTTCTCCTGGTAAGTACCAGAGCTGATGGAGAATCAGGGTTTTTAATCAGGAATTTCTCAGTGGCAGCCCAAGAGTCCCGTGGATTTACGCCCGGATGATGGCAATAGACTCACCCCCTATCACATAGAACTTAAACATAACTGGCTTAATATTTAGGTTTTACTATAGGTCACCTCTGCCTAACCCTTCGGGAAATATAGGCCGTGATCTTATGTTGTGATATTAAGTAAGTTTAGATTTGAGGTAAGTGTTCGTGTATTAGTTTACAATAACCTGTGGACTGATAGAAGATCATAAATTACCTCTAAACATTGGACCGGGACCGGTGTAAGGATGAAACGGCACAAAGGTTTCAATCTACCACTGTACAGGAAAAGAACAGTATGTTCATAAATCAATCAGTTATTAACAAGGTCTAGGTTTAATGAGTTTCCTTGTTAATTTACTGAAGCACAGATATTTTCTGATCGACAAGTAACTAAAATTTGCTTTATCTTTAACGGTGGTTATGAAAACATGCATTATAGGATATGGGTCAGAGACTGGCAGTCTCGAAAAGTTTTCTGTGTTTATGTCTTAGTCTCTTTGTAGTTATAGAGGTATTGGTAAATTAAATTAAAACACATAAAAAGAACATATCTATGAGTGTCTACAGCTTCTCTCGCGATTTTAGAAATGTCCGAAACTCTGAATAGTATAGAACTCAACGAAGATGGTTCTCCTTTTTTTACCTAACCCCAATGATATTATACACAACATATTTTATGTTCGTAGTAACCGACATTTAAAATCTGGTCGTGACACGTGACTACACAGCTGAAAGTTTGGACGCGCGGACTAAATACAAAACGTCCCAATTAGTACGTTTTCGAGTACTCATGAAGTCATGACGACACGCGCGCTATATATCTGCCTCTTTTGTATATAGGGTGACTGGTAATTAGTGACGGATACTTAAGCTCATGACTGTACTCATGATAACAAACAACGTTTACTATGGGATCAAACCCTGAAATCGCGAAAAAAAAATCAGCTGCTCCCTACATTTTGACGAGTTATGCGAACATGAATATATGGGACAGCTGATTTATTTTTCGCGATTTCAGGTTGTTTGTTATCACGAGTACAATCATGTGTTTAAGTATCCGTCACTAATTTACGAGTCACCCTATACATTATACGTATAATATAATTGCGTAATCTCTTTTAATTAATTACCGACTGTTTTGTTTACTCCAACGATTTTAGAGGATCAGAACAGGGTGTCAATCACACAGCCGTTTTAACACATTATCTGCTTAATTCTTTATGCAAACGCTTCTTTATGCTACACCCTTACCGACCCTTATTTTACGATGTTTTCGAAACAATAGAGATGCACAACGAACGCACAGTTGCGACGCGCCGCACTCGAAGAAAGTTATGTAAATTGTATGGACGCGCATACGCGCCGTCTAGCACCTGGTGAACGTCCGAAAACGCGCATGTGCGTCTGCCGCGCCTAATGTAATATACGTATACACATTCTGCACATCGACCAAGGAAAAAATGGCTCTCTCGGCTTCATTTTACACCCGTTATAACCTGTACTACTGTTCCTCCTCTGTTGAAAGACAAAAGGCAGGCTAGCTGCAAGTCACTGCAGCAGAAACATTATTCATCCGTACGTGCCCCCATGTCATGTTTCCGTGAGACTACTTATGTATGACTATTTAAGTATAACGATGAGACTTTCTAGTTCTCATGGCTAACGTTTATTCTGGGATATTCGTAGTTTTTAAACGAGGAGGAGCTCGTGGCCAAGTAATAACAGCCGCACGGGTCGATCCATCAGGTTAAGCTACGCTTGCCGGGGTTGGTCTGTGGATGGGTGACCATCTTTTCATACCGAGACTTCTCCGTGCCTCGGAAAGCACGTTAAGCCGTTGGTCCCGGCTGTCATTCGAGGATCTTTGACAGTCGTTACGGGTCGTCAGAAGCCCGAAAGTCTGACAACCAGTCTTACCAAGGGGTATTGTATTACCCAGTAACTGGGTTGTGGAGGTCAGACAGGCAGTCGCTCCATGTAAAATACTGGTATGCAGCTGCATCCGGTTAGACTGGAAGCCGACCCCAATATAGTTGGGAAAAGGCTAGGCAGATTGATTCGTAGTTTTTAAACTTTACAGAATAATCCTATAACCATATATTATTATTATAAATATGGCCGTCTTGGCCATCTTTTACCTTTTCGCGCCTAAACGGCGGTACAGATATCAATGAGATGACCTACGTTAGGATATAGAGTACTTTATATCCCGGTAGCCGTAGTAGTAGGTACCTGGAAAAGCAAGTACTGTAATTAATACAGTAAGTAAGTACTTGCTTTTCCGGGTAACAATTTATTACACTGTAATAAATTTGTTCGACGTAGAGAACATCACCAATCAATCTGTCTAGCCTTTTCCCAACTATGTTGAGGTCGGCTTCCAGTCTAACCGGATGCAGCTGAATACCAGTATTTGATATGAAGCGACTGCCTCTGACCTCCACAACCCAGTTACTGGGTAATACGATACTCCTGGGTTGTCAGACTTTGGGGCTTCTGACGACTTTTAACCACTGTCAATGATCCACGAATGACAGCCGGGACAACCGGGTTAACGTGCTTTCCGAGGCACGGAGGAGTCTCGGTATGTAAAGATAGTCACCCATCCACGGACCAACCCCGGCAAGCACAGCTGAACATGATGGATGGACCCGTGCGGCTGTTATTACTTATCCACGAGCTCCTTCAATAGCATTACTTTTATATTAAAAAAAATACTTGACAAGGATACTTAGGTACTCTTTTTTACAAAAAAAAAAACTGGAGATTTTTTACAGTTTTTCTCAGAGATAATGGAGAACACATGTATAGTTTTTTAAACATTTTTTTGGGTATACGTATAGGTACTGCTAGATAATCATTTGCCTGAATAAATATACTATATTAAATAAAATAGCTCCTTAAAATAATAAGTTCCAATGTCAATACAATCATAGTAGAAGTAAAAACCGTCAGGCGATCGTGGGTAACTTAACAATAACTTAGAAAGTTCACGAAGCGTTTAGTTGCGCTTTTAAAACCTTTTAACTGATAGTATCGACATAAATAGTTTTAACTTTAAGTACCTACATAGTTGGAATGTCTACGTTAATTGTGATATAACTCAATCTTAGTTAGATATTACTTTAGTTCAGAGTTTTAGACAGTCCAGTCACGGTTTTTCTCTTTTTGTTATAGTCTTTCTATTAAAAAAAAATCTACCAAAAAAACTTACTTATAAAACCTATATTGGTATATTCTTTTTTGGTCGTAGGATATAAAAAGTCGATAGTCATTTCAATACATAAGTTAAATCAATCAACTTTTTTATTAGCTGCTGCCATAAAAGCCTTAAAAAAAATTATTAAAAAAAAACTCAGCCATTCATCAACCCAAAATTATTTAAAACACATTAAATATTTTAACTTCTGAACCCTTATCGAAGAACAAATTCATGATATTAACACTCTCTGCCATTGTTAGTTTTTATATTATATCACTCAAAGCAGTAAATTATTTTCCGAAGTGAATTAAAACCTTAATGACGTTGATATAGGGTGTTGCGTGTTTACCTGCAATATATTTCACTTAAGGCTGTACATTTCTTAGTTCACCAAGTGCTATAGTGGCTAGAAATCATTATTTGTAGACTCAGATTTTCTAGCTTTTGTAATGTTTGTTTTGACACGCCTTGATTTCTTATTATGTAAGTGGAAACTTTAATAAATATTAGGCGATGAAGGTTATTTATTGTAGACATAAAATAACTGAAGAAACTGAACATTTTGTACCACATTGAAAGAAATAGGTTTAGAATATAAGTGACACGAATGTGTGCTCTTACCCTTAAGAGGGCGTACACGAAATTTTGCCGATATCGCTGATTTACGTGATTTTACAGAAGTTATTTTAAATTAAAATAATATATTTCTATAAGTTTTAATGCACAACATGTAATATTGAGCTACTTTCTTATTTTTATTATTTAATTTTGACTAACCGACCTAAAACCGACGACTGTTTTAGAATTTTTGCTGTAAGAGGTTTAGAATATCACATATCGAATCGTTTTGACGAATTGGGTATGAATAAATTACAATGTATTTTTGTGAAAGTAGTCTATAAAATAAATGTATCATATCACTTTTTACCACTTTCATATAAAATTTTTGAGTAAAAACATATTTAACTTAGTAAAATTTTAGAGAAAATGGGTTTAAGAATTGCTTTTTATTTCGGCTACTTATAACGTTAAGTTCTTACAATTAAAACAACAGAAATAAACTTCAGTTCAAAATCAATCAATTTCCTGAAAAAAAAGGCAATAAAAAGTCTTTTAATCAACCTAAATCTCGAATTATAATACTCGACGCAAAATAAAAAGTCGCTGATTCATTAGATCATAATTGAAATTATCTTTCATGTTGTGCATGAAAGTATATAGAAATACAGTACTTTAAATGTAAAACCACGTAAATCGGCAAAATTTCGTATACAGACTCTTAACATTCCGAACACACATTTCAATGCGCATCTTTACAAACACACGGGAAACTGTTCGAGGTCACACAATAGGTTACAATTCCAAAAACCCATAGGTAACAAATCTAAAACTCGCATAACAAGATAACAAAATAAACGAGATAACTTTATCAATTAAAATTTAATTACTAATACAGATTTCCATTTGACGAATATGGCGGCTGTAACTGGCGTCCAACCCTCTAAAGACTCGCCCTTAATAAAATTATGAAATGAATTAAACAACTTTGCTCACCCATCGATTTACGACACTCATCTAAAAATACAAACTCGATAATCTGTCCTTTGCTAATTTGCGAATTAATTAAGGCTTGAAATGTTCGCGGGAATCGGCGGGTAGTCGGAGAAATAATTGCTTTTCAGTTGCTCCTTTGGCAGACGGCTGGTATGCTGACATTGACAGGCGCTGAACTTTATAAAATTTGCTCGAATTTAGACTGTAGTGGGACTAAGCTTCAGATTTTCGCGTCTTTGCTTTGGGTTTGAATTGAAAAAAACAGGGAATTAGTCTTGCAATTATAATATTCCAATTCAAATTTTGAGGCAATCATGTCAACTTCACTACCCGCTTACATTTTTAAAAGTACTTTAGTTTTTAGGGTTCCTGTACCTCAAAACGAAAAAAAGGAACCCTTATAGGATCACTCGTGTGTCTGTCTGTCCGTCTGTCACAGCCAATTTGCTTCGAATCTAATGGACCGATTAGATTGAAATTTGGTAAACGTATGGATTTCTGTGACCCAAACACGGACGTGTAACGTAAACAAATGAATTTTGAATATGGGGTCAATTTAGGGGGGTAACAAAGAAAATTTTAAAAATGTTTTGCAAACTGTACCGTGTGACATATCAAATGAAAGGGCTTTCTCTGTGGGTCTCAAATATATGTATATATTTTAATAACTGAAAAATATAAAGATTTAAAGTTGTTTACGAAAATAATCGAAAATTGACCATCCCCCCCCCCATATCTCCGAAACTACTGAGCCTAAAATATTGACTGCGATGTTAAGTTTGTCTTTTGGATAAATTCATCCCAACTACGGAACTCTTCATTGTGCGTAGTCCGACACGCACTTGGCCGGTTTTATGTATCTATCTTGTCTTCTTCGCCGCATACAACAATATTAAGTACCTAATCAACTTTTATCGAATAAGATTTTAATTTCCACCCCTTCTAGGATTCGCCAATTTCAACAATTAATCGAAAACGTCTAGAGAAAATTAATTTCTGGAAGGAGCATAATTTCTTACAGTTAATGACCGTTACAAAGAGGTAATCTAAAGAAATGCGTTTATCAAGTTTATGGTTACCGTCAACCTTAAAACTGAGAATTTAATAGAGGTTAGACCTCACCCTCTGTGGTTATATAATGCGGTAATTTTTATGAATCAGGCCCCCGAAGTCGGTTACTTCGTAAGAAAATATTTCATAAACCTCTTGCGAGGGTTTATGAAGTATTTTGGTTAAGAGTTGTTGGAATTGGAATATCAATTGTACGACCATTTTATTTTACAGCCGCAGCACTTTATTTTTTAACCCTAGGAAGACGCTTGTGTTTTTTTTTATACTTCTGCCATCATCCATGTGTCATCCATGTATCAATGATATAACGCATGCTTAATAATAATAATAAAGCTTTATTTGCCATTACAAAAATACCGGAGAAGACAAATACTGAGCACTTATAACACAATAAACAAGAAATAGATTAATGACCCCCGTACTAGGAAAATCCTGTTATGGCGGTCATCAAACCGTCCATTAAATGCTAAACAATATTGTTCTAAAAGTAGAATCTAAGACATTAAGGCATTTTCCTACAAAAAAAATGTATTTATTCAATAGAAGTTTTATAATAAAATTTAACCAGCAAACATCGGTGTCAGAATGAGTTGAGTTTAAGAGATGTGATGTATTTGAAAGTGTGGTGTGGTGTGAGGGTGTGTGTATGAGGGTAGAGGAGTATTGGGAGGTGTGTAAGGTTGGATGATATGTTGTAATTTGTGGGTGTGGTGTAAGGTAAAATGAAGTATGATTTCTGAGTGGAAGATAAACAGCTAATATTGAATGATTACAAGATTTGAGGTTTTATCAGTGTTTCTGTTTCATCATAATCTAGCGACAAAAGGTAATCTTTGGTAATAAACTGACTGATTATGGTTCAGGTCCAAAATGAGTTAAGCGTATAAAGAAATTCGTTTTAACAAAATTTCTTCAAAATATCATTTCTGTATCAATCATCAGTTCATCAATTATTCCTACAATACATTATGCTATTTGACTGAGTTAAAAGCCATCTTGTAAGAGAAGTCATGATTGCGATTTTTTTAGTTAGGTCAGTCTATTAGATATGCATCACTGTCATCTAGGAAAAAAACTGTGACAAAATTTCTTAAACAAGAATCTGAATCATCATAATAGACTCACATCGCTCTCCGTTATATCAAGCAGACAAACTTAAGAACAACATACATAACCGACTTTCATAGGATCTATGATGTAATACATTTACCAGACATCGTTCTCCCATACCCATGAGTGCTTATAATAAATGCATATAACGAGCCATACTGTATTTTTTATGATATATCTTTCGGGCACCACGAAACGGTTCCCATCGGCAGTACATATTTCTCGTAAACCACATATTACGGTTAATGTGACCGTTAGCTAGTAAAACCTAAGTTATGGCGGAAATATGCAGAACCAAGTCATAATTTCAAGCATCCGAAATGGCGGAAGACATCTTAAGATATGGTGTTATTGACTTTTAAGATGTTCGAGTTTAATAATAATAATAATATTCCCTGCCAGACTCTTGGGCACTTTGCCTGTAGACAGCCCTATGATTTCCTTTTTTATATACAAGGTGTAACGTAAACTTAACCTCTTAAGGGGTCATTGTACTCATCATTGTGAACAACTTTTACTATTGGACCAAACCTGAAATAGCGAAAAAAATCTGCTGTTCAGTACATTTATGTTCGCATAATTCGTCAAAATGTACTGAACAGCTGATTTTTTTTTCGCGATTTTAGGTTTAAAAGTTGTTCATAATGATGGGTACAATGACCCCTTAAGAGGTTGTGCGTTATTTAAGTTACACCTTGTATACATTATACATAAGACAGCTTATATTATAGTAGGTATGTATTATAGTTCGTTTTTAGGACTTACAGTTGTCAGAGCCTAAGTTTGGAGCGTTCTCACTGCATACTATAAGGCGCCGTCCTATTGCCATCGCTCATTATGATGAGTGCAACGAAAATGATCGTGCGACCGTGCGTTCAAACATACTTATATCTACTAAATGTCTTATTGAAGATCGCGCGATCATGCAAAAACTGTGCATCTGTGTTAAGAGCCATTTTGAGTGTGATCGCATCGCTCCAAAACTGGGCACACAATTTCATATCACGCGAGCGGTTCCATCGCACGATGAAATCGTATCGCATCATCGCATTAGCGATGGCAATAGGACATAGGGAACGCGACGTCAACAAGAAAACAGATGACGGCGCCGAAGTAGCAACAGTAAATTTACTGCCTGCCTAGCCTTTTCCCAACTATGTTGGGGTCGGCTTCCAGTCTACCCGGATGCAGCTGAATACCAGTATTTTACATGGAGCGACCTGATCTGACCTCCTCAACCCAGTTTCTGGGTAATACGATACCCCTTGGTAAGACTGGTTGTCAGACTTTCGGGCTTCTGACAACCCGTAACGACTGTCAAAGATCCACGAATGACAGCCGGGACCAACGGCTTAACGTGCTTTCCGAGGCACGGAGGAGTCTCGGTATGAAAATATGGTCACCCATCCATCCCATCCAACCCATCCAACCTCGGCAAACGTGGCTTAACCTGATGGATCGACCCGTGCGGCTGTTATTACTTAGCCACGAGCTCCTCAACAGTAAATTTACTATGGCCGAATAATCTCGTTTCTCGTTGACGTCCCGCTACCAGTGCGGTTGACAGACTTAAGATATATTCGGTATATATCTTAAGATATATTCGGTATATATCTTAAGATATAACCGGTGCAAACCGGTTTACAAATTCAAATCAAACCCCTTTCAGAAGGCAATCATTGATAGACATTCTAAACTATACGAAATTTTGAATTCAATTACATAACTACCTTATTTAAAAGGGCCCTTCCCGGCCCGTCTATCGTCAACGCGAACATGGTCGAAAAGCTTGTTGCTTCATCCAGCGCAACGCCCGTTGACTAACAAGCAAGTGAGAACGCGATAACATTGAACACAAAATAGTGTGCGGAAATTTTATGAAACTTGTTCCAGGAAATACGTGTTTTTTAGCAAGCCTTACAAGTTTGTGAAATATATATGTTTGTCATTTAGAATCTCCATTACATGTGCGAGGTTTCTATCGATATGTTTTCTTTACTTTTACAATTTATGAGTACATTATGAACGGCCAAAGTTGAGCTAAAAATTGTGCAGAAAAACAGATTTTTGGAGGCTGATACTGAATTAGTTTCTCGAAATTTTTGTATCGCTTTGATAGAAACCTAGACACAGTGCATAAAATACTAATTAGTTCAAAAATTTCTTAGAAAGATATGTTAAAACACTATAATCACGTACGAGCGTTTGTATGAAAAGTATGGCCGCTCTTAACTTTGAATTTTCCGACTGTGAACCATGCAGTAGGTATCTAAAACAAAGTCTTCAATCAACATAATGATCACAAGACTTCACGGTCCCTTGTCACGTTATGATGTTATGGTTCCGTATACAACTTCCGACATCTCGCAAGGGTAACTACCCAGTATCTATTATAATCAAACACATAATACACGCATTCCTCCCATGGGGGTGTGCAGAAACTACAGAACGCCACCTTTTGCTTCGTTTACGTTCACCACACGCACCAATAATTTTGATATGAAATAGGTAACAAATGTACAGACGCCAGCACATCAAGCTACTACAATCTGTCAGATTTCTTTAATAGATTTTCGACTTTATAGCTAAAGCGTTAGGTTCAAGGTTGATTGGGAAAATCTGACAGTTTCGGGTAGGTTGACCTGCTGGCGTCTGTACATAGAGTGAGTGAGCATAGAGTAATGAGCAAATGGAGCGATAATACGCCACCCATATACGACAACCGCGACCATTACGACGGAGCGACAGCCTATCAGAAAATACGCTTCATCACGCGATGACTTGTTACTAGTACTTACATGACAGACGGTTCTTCCGGTCTTCCCCTACCGATTAAAATACGAAATATAGCTCAGTGAAGGGAATTTGATACAGTTACATGCGTAGGAGCACTCCATTTACTTCTTTATGGCAAATAAAATACTGATTACTTCAATTTCCGAGTTGACTTTGTACAATTGTACGGCGATGTTGAAATAACCATTTAACGAGCACCATAATTGCGTTACACGCTCTGATTGACCATCCTTTTAATTTTGGCAACAGTTTAACAATTTACAATGCCTTATTTTTATTAAAGATTAGAAATTTTTTTTTCAAACAAATGAAACAATGTGTTGTATTGTCAAAATAAAAAGGTCTGTCACTGAGAGTGTACGCAACTGGGGTGCTCACCTTTTCAATCAATCTGCTTAGCCTTTTCCCAACTATGTTATGAAACATATCTATTTTATTATCATTATTATTATCTCTACAACCCAGTTACTGGGTAACACGATACTCCTTGGTAAGACTGGTAGTCACACTTTCGGGCTTTTGACTACCCCGTACTTTACGACTGTCAAAGATCTACGAATGACAGCCGGAAGCAACGGTGCTTTCCGAGGGAAGGGTGTCGGTATGTAATAGATGGGCACCCATCCACGTACCGACCACGGCAAGCGTAGCTATTAATTAAACCTTCGATCGACCCGTGCGGATGTTAATATTTAGCCACGTGCCCCTCACCTTTTGATGGTATTAAACCAACGAGCTGAACCAAACAAGTGAGGTGATGAATGCTCGTGCCTTCTCTGTATAAGACGTGGCCTGTGCCTTGCCTCGGGACAATGTAGACCGGTATTGAATAGTCAATACAACTTCCGATTCGATATCGTTCGAGTTCGCTTTGTTATTGTTTGTTTGTTCGATACGAATGCTATTAAAAGATCGAGTGTCGGCCCTATTAAGACACGGAAGTTTTTAGACCAGTTTCAAGTGGCTTCATTGATCTCTGTCGGTACGGTTAAAAATAGTTTGGCTTGATGAATCGTATTTTAAGTGGCGGGCATGTTTTTTTTTACTGCAATATTTTGTGGGGTGAACTATTCCGATGTAAATGAAGCTTTTGATAGGAGGGACCATTGACTACATAAATAATAACCATTGAGTTTCTTGTCGGCTCTTCTCCATAGGAAACGACCAAATGGAACCGTGTTCCTAGCTTCTGACATTTCATAAGTGCCCTAGGATATTTAGTATTTTTTTTACTTAGGTACTTAATATTTGCAGGAATGAGGAAAAAGTCCTGAGGACAGTTTTGAATATGAATGTCGATGGCTACAAGAGTAAGGGAAGACCAAAGAAATGATGGATGGACTGTGTGAAAGATTATACCTATGGCTAGAAAGAGGGTGATAACCGAGATGACGACTAATAGAGAATTGTGGAAAAAAGGGACATGTTGCGCCGACCCCAAATAAATTAGGATAAGGGCATGAGAATGATGATGACTTAATATTTGCAGTGTTCAGAAAAAAACATTGTGTAATTATAGTTGTGGTAATGGTACACAACTATTTCACGGAATGGTACATGTAGCACGACCGCGACATACCAGTAATGACGTTGCGTACCATCACCATGTCTCCTAGATAACCACGTGAAGTTTATTTTACGTAAAACAACTCAACTGGTGAAAAATCGCAAAAAAAAAACCTAACAGCGCGCAGTTATCACTTAAAACACACACAGAAACGGTCTTTAAAACAAACAGAGAAATTAAACATTCATTTTTATTTCAAGCAAATTGCTTACACTCGAAAAATAACACGCGAGATTGCAAGAAAACTATAATATTCTAGCATGGACTTTAAAAAATATGTCCGCGTTATCGTGTATGACCGTGACATTATGCGGGTTTCCATTATACCACTACATTGTACACGAATTTAGACCACATTTAAATGACAATAGAATCTCTTTTTCGTGTTCCGTTTGAATTTACAATAGCTTAGTCACTTAGTAGGACAAAGTAATGTGTTAGAGAAAAAAATGTTACGAAATAGAATGAAAATTAATGCATCACGCGACTACTTTATGCTGCGCTCTCAAAAGATTATTCACACGATTTGCCTGTGCGTGTTATGTATTATGATTATTTTGACACCGATTTGGTAACAAAATGGCGCTGGTTTTTGCAGCAGCGTCTGAGCCAGGCCAGGAAATAGCTTCGAGAAATCTAAACGAGAAAAATTTAAGTGATTTTTTACATTTTCTAGAGTAATTTTATGTACCTAACTGTTTTTTTTTTGCTGTCCCAAATAAAATAAAGACTGCTGGCAAAATCTTTAGCTTCAATCAAAACTGATGAAACAACTTCCCTTGAACTTAAACCCACTCAACCATAACTGAAAAAAAAAAGACGAAAACCAAACTTTTTCATTAATATATCAATAAAACGAAGCCTCAAACTATCGACTCGTGACGTGTTTGTCAATGGTCACTAGACCCAAGCAACCCGTTGCGGGCCACAAAGGTTGTCGAGCGGCCCCCGGTCGTTGACCTCAGCTGACCGACGCCGGCGCAGCATTCGCGTGAACATTAACCATTCTTAAAACAAGTAACAGAGCACATGGTTGATGATGCATGCTTGTAGCGTACGAAATTGTCGTGCTTATAATTTGTATGTTGTTTTCTTAAAAGAAAAATAAATGAGAGCTTTTTCGAAGGCTCTAATTCAGACAAACATACCCCTGTCTGTATACTGAATCTTTTTTGAGCTGTAAAATTATTGTTGTCATTTTTGACAGCTACAATGGGCCAAAATCAGAATTAACCCCGCCATATTGATTTTCCATACAATTTATATGCTAGTTTCACAAATGTTTACCAACAATGCCTCCCATCAATCTCATTCAGGCGCCAAAAATCCTAGAAGCACTCTAGAGCTATTTAAATGATCAGAGATTTCAGGCTTTCACTCTATAAGGATAAGATTAGTGAATCTCTTAGGACCGGTTTTTTATCCATTGTTAACCAATGGTTAAACATAGTAACTAATGGTTGAATTTTGGCTAAATGTGAAACATGAATGTACTCCTGTTAGCTCATTCATATTAAAAAAAAAATAATAGTAACTAGTGGCATAATTCATTCATGTTTAGCCAAAATTCAACCATTAGTTAGTATGTTTGACCATTGATTGAGTTAACTACGGATCAAAAAACCGGCCCTTAGCCAGCATTCAACCATGTTTAACCATTGGTTGAGTTAATTACAGAACCAAAAAAACCGGCCCTTAATTCGTCAGAAACCAAATTCAGTTGACGAAGCTGACAATTATAGCTTTCTTGTTAAGTCTGTTAAGTTCATGAGGTCTGGAGATCAAATCCCATACGTGGAACTGTTGAGTTCCAGCCAGGTAAGCCACTTTAACGTTATTCCGTACTAGCTTTTGCCCCCGCCTTCGCCTGCGTGGAAGTCAACTATACCATAAGCCATATTCTACGGCGCTCGGCAATAGTGAACCTTTCTATCACTGAAAGATTTTTTGAAATCGGATCAGGACTTCCAACGATTAGCTATTTTATGATTTGATTAATAACATTACTTGATCTCTTTCTTTAAACTTACTATCTTCATCCCGCTGCTTCACGCGCGTGGTATGTCGACAAAAAGTAGCCTATATCCTTTCCCAGGGTTCTTAGTACCTCCATACCAAATTTCATCAAAATCGGTCCAGCCAAAAAGTAACAAACAAACATACAAAAATTCAAATCTCTTCTCTTTATTAGTACAGATAGATATATTTTATTCAGTATTTTCGGTGAAGGAATATGTTCTTTCCAGCATAAAACTGCCAAACACTCTAATCTGACTACTTCAAAGAAGACTTTACTCTGCTAATAATATGCAAATATCTTATCTTACATTTCATAATATATATATAAAAAGTCGTTTCTTTAACTTTATAATCGGTTGTCTGACCTCTAGTCTCGCGTCCGTTTAATCTCACTCAATTAGGAAATTTTGAAGTCAAATTGTTACATAATTTTAATACAAAGACGACACCAAAGACTTCTAATTTAGGTTTACACCACAAAATGACGTCTAGACTTCTAATTTAGGTTCACACCACAAAGTTCGCCTGAAGTAGTTTCAACAAGATTTGTCACTTATCAAAGGACAATAAGCGTAAGTACAAATTCTAAGAAATCAAATTACTTGAGATTTGTAGTGGCACTTGAAATTCAGACTCGGTGATATACAGGTATAGATAAACAAACCATTCTAAAAATGAACGCCCCTCCACAGCGGTTACACACACATGCAAATAAGGTGTATAGACGCAATACACATACTTGGTCTTTGTCATTGGTTGCTCACTTGCTCAGTCACCGGCGAGACATGAAAGTGGGAGCACGCGTCAATTTCACCGCAATAGTACGATCAACAACATATTGTCAACGAAAAAGCATCGTCGTAGTCAAGTAAATAATTTTTGTTTCAAATTACAAAAAATCACAGATTTTTTTTATGCAAACGGTACCTACCCGACTCGCCCAAACGCCGAACAGCCAGATTTGTCAGCCAACTAGTGTCTAAATCATAGGTTCCCAAACTTTTATGGACTACCGCCCCCTTAACAAGAAAAAAAATCCAACGCCTCCTTTACATAATAGTTAATCTATTAGGTTGGGGAAAAGTCTTTTCGCATTATAGTATGTATGAACTTGTAATAAAATCTCTTTGGCTATACTATTTGTATCTGGCTGGTTTTGGTATCATTGAAAGTTTAAATTTTAAAGAACATAATTCCAAATTCAAATTAGGAAAATGTGTGACTTTCATTTGTTTTTCGTACCGTCAAGATGAGTGAATCTAATGAAGAAATTCGATGCATTTTAAAATTTTACTACAAAAAAGGTAAAAATGCAACGCAAGCCGCGAAAAAAAATTTGCGATGTTTATGGACCTAGTGTAGTGTCTGTGAGAGTAGCACAAATTTGGTTTAAGCGTTTTCAATCCGGAAATTTTGATGTCAAAGATGCACGTCGCTCTGGTCGCCCTATTACGGATAAAATGGATGCCATTTTTGAAAAAGTGGAGCAAGATCGGCATATCAGTAGTTACGACGTAGCTGAAGAACTGGAAATTGACCACAAAACAGTTCTGGCGCATTTGAAAAAAACTGGGTACACAAAAAAGCTCGACATTTGGGTACCTCACGAGCTCACTGAAAGAAACCTAATGAACGTATGACAAGTACGTGCGAAAAAGGTCGTGGTCAAAGGCCGGTCAGGCTTCACAGACTGTGGCGAAACCCGGGTTAACTCGCAACAAGGTGATGCTGTGTGTGTGGTGGGATTGGAAGGGCATTATTCATTATGAGCTGTTACCACCAGGCAGGACCATCGATTCTGAAACAACTGATGAGATTAAAGCAAGAAGTTGAGAGAAAGCGGCCGGAATTAATCAACAGAAGGGGTGTGGTTTTTCATCATGATAACGCTAGACCTCACACATCTTTAGCCACTCAGCAAAAATTAAGAGAGTTTGGCTGGGAGGTGTTAATGCATCCGCCGTATAGTCCTGACCTTGCACCTTCAGATTTCCACCTGTTTCGGTCTCTTCAGAATTCTTTAGGCAGTGTCAGGTTAACATCACGAGAGGATTGCCAAAACCACTTGTCGCGGTATTTTGACCAGAAGTCCCAAAATTTCTATAGCAATGGGATCATGTCCCTACTTACAAGATGGCAAAAAGTTATCGAACAAAATGGTACCTACATACTTTAGTTAAATGTAAATAAACTATATTAAAAAATGTTTTGAATTTTCTTAAAAAATGCGAAGAAACTTTTTCCCCAACCTATTATTAATAATCACAAATTAAAAAATAATTCTCTCTGTCTCACTCTGTAATCGTGCTACACGAAAAGATCCAGCGCCCACTAGGGGGCGATACCGCCCCCGTTGGGAACCTATGGTCTAAATGAAACGAACGCGCGACAGAGCGAACGTGTCGTTGCATACAAAGCGCACGCTCCCCGCCGTGCAATGCTAGTACCTGCAGTAAGTGCGGCGACGAGTCCATGTTTAGGCGCGTCGCCCACACGAGCCAGAGTCGAGGCGGCGTAGCGGCGCGGGCTTGCAGTACTGGGGTGCGGGGGGAGGGAGGTGCGGGGGGTGGAGTGAAACCCCCCTTCCCCCCGCACCCCTGCATCGCACGCCCGCGTCGCGACGCCGCCTCGACTCTAGCTCGTGCGGGCGACGCGCCTTACAGCAATGTCGCCGCACGCACACAATTAAAGCGTTGCAATAAGTATTTTCTCTCACACATTGAAACAAACAAAACGTGATTGTGGCGGGGCGTTCATTTTTAGAATGGTTTTTCTATACCACCTTTTGCCAGCAGCTTCGCCCGCGTGCATGTCAAAAATTACCCCACGGGAACGTACTACCGAGATAAAAAGTATCCTATGTACTAATGCAGCTCATGGTCTACCCATGTGCCAAATTTCTTCTAAATCCGTTCAGCCGTTTTAGCGTTGAAGCGTCACAAACAAACTCACTCGCATTTATAATATAAAAAAAATATTATTAGTTAGGATGAGCAACAGGGTGTAAAGTTCACTCACCCTCTATAGAAAAGGGAGGATCCTCCGACCTGGGGGGTGTTATGTGTAGACGAAGTATGTTTTATTTTTTATTTTTGCCTCAGTATTATGTTACTTTTTACTGAAAGTTTGCAGTAAAAAAAAACACTTCGTCTAAGACATAATTATATGGCTCAAAATACTCTAAATGGTGTCAACTATCACTCTCACCCAGCTTCTAAACATCCTGTATCACTTTGATCGAATGTGTTTGTTTGAATGTGAAGTGTCGCCTACAACAGGGGAAAAACGCTGTTGTCTGAAATGCAGATATTTTATATCTAGTTCAGACACAGATGTTCAATATCTGATCATAGAATAAAGTGTATTATAGTGTATCACCTTATTATTATACTTGTGTATACTTTTGAAAAATAAATTATTCTTATTCTCACTTATTATATATTGCATGTGGCGTTGTAAAAGCCGCCACATCACTCCCCTCAGCTTTTCTGAATTAAATAGAGCGTTAAAATAATCCTGCATTACCTTCGATGTCAGTTGTACTTACCTCGTCGGTTTAAAATTCTTAACTCAATCCTCCACATCAACTTTGTAAGGGTTTCGCAAATCGGATTTGATGCTCCCTCGAGTCGTGATGCTCATAATCGGCCAAATGTGAAATAAAGCTGGTTATTCAACCTTTTATTGTAGCTGCAGTAAAGTAACCTTTGGCTGTATTTATCCAAAATGGAACCACACACACGACAAACGTTTTTCTTTTTTTGAAGAATACTAATTTAAAAGTGGTCTAAATTCTTATACAAAAAAGAACCACATGATTTTTCTTTGAAAACAAGGTATACTAAAAGCAGAACAGAACCAACAGCAACAACAAACATTACCTATAAAATTAGTATCCTATCCTTTAAAAAAAAGTAAGAAACGAAATTGTCGTGCATTTTGCATAAATACAGATATTTTATGAAAAGTTTAGCCTTGGAAGTGTTGGAGAAACTTGAGCGCTTAACCACTGTTGACCTTTAGACAAAGATTGATCTTCAAGACCTTTCTAAACTAAGTAAAGTGTTATGTCATACTTAAGAAGTTTAGAAACGACATAGGAAGGATAATGCCAGATCATCATCACCGTATCAGCCCGGAATCACCCAATGCTGAGTTTAGGCCTCCTTTCCTTTCTGCCATAATGGCAAAAATTACACTTTTTGTTCGCGATTGAGTGCTAACGCGTGCCCGTGTTCCCGCCATAAGCGGCAGAGGAAACCGTCCAGTTTTAGTGGGTTGGAGTCCCACATAACTGCACTATCTCCCCGTGGTAGTGTAGTATGCGTGAGCATTTCTCAACGGAAAAAAGGAGGCTGTTTTTCCATCGTATGACCATTTTGAGTCGACCAAGATTATACAGGGAGGACGCAGATCCCATGGAATGCAATTACTGAACTTATTTCCTTGGCAAATTCTTAGATAAATGACAAGAGGACCACAACTAACAACCAATCAATAAAACCAATAAAAAACCACCAACCTATAAAAGGCTTATTTATCAATCTCTCCCTATCTTTACTTTCTAACGCTTCAACAGAGGAACCGGAACATAAAAGCGTCTCACACTGATCTAGGTCAGTTAAAACAAGGCCAATTATTATTTCTTATTAGTGCAGGTTTGTTGAACCGCAGAATTGGTTCAAGGTTTATAAATAAAAAGTCGACAGTGTTACAAATAATTATTCCAGTGTAAATCCCACCACTTTTCATTAAAAGTAAAAAAACTTATTTTCTCTTTTCACAGTCAAATCAACCTGCCTAGGATTTTCCCAACTACATATGTTTGGGGTCGGGTTCCAGTCTAACCGGATGCAGCTGAATACCAGTATTTTACACTGAGCAACTGCCCATCTTACCTCCACAATCCAGTTACTGGGTAATACAATACTCCTTGGTAAGAGTGGTTGTCAGACTTTCGGGCTTCTGACGACCCGTAACGACTGTCAAAGATCTGAAAGGCTTACCGTGCTTTCCGAAGCACGGAGGGGTCTTGATATGTAAAGGAGCGGCTGTTATTTCTTAGCCACAAGCCCCACAGTACAGAGATACAATAGTTACTTAATATTTATTTATTTTAGTACATGGAAGGACTTACAGCTAATAAAAACAAATACATAAAGGATACCATAGACACCCGAAAGCCAATTACAAGTCCTCACGTATAGACTTATAATAATAATTTACGGTGTGAGCACAAAAAACACATCGCCTAAATTGAAGTAATACACTTAAAATACTTAATGCGCAATAATTTGACTAATATAATAGAGAAAATAACAAAATCAAACAATATTACCTACCGCTACTTGAAAAATTTGAGGCTTAAACACCTTCTGGCCGAATTCACACTAATTGTAAATGGATCAAAATCATGTTCCTTGCATATATCATTGAAACTTTTGCTTGCGCGCACAATGTAGGTGTTCTGTCTGTAATTCGAAGATGTATGAGGTACACGTATGGGTGGATTAAAACGAAGTGCTTTCCTTGGCACATTAAAATACATTTTTGACAATAACTCGGTAATATAACGATATTGTAGCTAACGTAAAACATAATTTCAAAGGGCATGCTAGACGTGTAATCATAGCCTTAAATAGCTAAAAGGTGGTACAGCATTTATAATGGCATTTTAAACATTAGAATTACCTAGGATTGCGAACAACCTCTGTTACCGTTATAGACATTAAGGTCATTTTGGCTCGCACGATGTAATTGTTCCGAGTACCTTTTGTAGGACGTTCTTTGTGATCTTTGTATGAGAATGTAAGCTTTACAGCTGTACGATACAGCTGTAAAGCTTACTGAGAATGATTATAATATTGTAATAATCTGAGCCTGGTTTTTCTTTGAGTATTTATGACATAACAAACATCAAGAAAATATGTCACAAGTAAATACATTGTAATTTACATACTATGCTGATCCAATTTTATTTTTTTGCTTGCTTGCTTATATCCCACTAAGTCAGCATAAAAAAATCATATAAATAGACCACAATTCTCAGGACGTACAGTCGCTAAAGTATAAGGTTCAAGGTCGATTGGGAAAGTTTGACAGTTTCGGGTAGCTTGACCTGCTGGCGTCTGTTGTTTTGTTTTATTATTATTACTTTGTATTACCCCTAGTATTTGTAAATCTGTTTCTTCGTTGTTTTCGTTAACCTCTTTATAGACTATATCGATTTATTTTATTTAAAAAGCTGTATGTAATAAGGCTGAGCTTACTCGATCCGGTAGCAGAATGCCTCTTGATGAACGTTGTCCACGAAACGCCGGCGCATCGGACGACAATGACATTTCATCAAGAAGAACCAATACTTCCTAGTTTATTTCCCAGAAGTTTAGAAATCAATAGCTTTGCAATCTAATGCCGAACAGAACCATAGAAAGGATTTTCACAGAGTATGTGAGCTCGAAAATCGTGGCCTCCTCTCAATATTCCTTTTTCTGGGTAAAACCGCCTGTTATTGCCCCTCTGTAGGGCAAAGGTCTCTTTTCATACAGAGAAGGCATGAGTATTAAACACCACACTTGCTCAAACGGACGCGAAAAAAATTTTAAAAGAAGTCAGACTTCTTATCCATTTTGATGTGACACATCTATGTGGCGGGTCAGACCAGCTGTTAGAACTAATATTTTAATTATAAAAAAAATATTTTAATTCTAATTAATATTTTAGAGGGGCCTGTGGCTAAGTAATAACAGCCGCACGAGTCGATAGATCAGGTTAAGCTACGCTTGCCGCGGTTGGTCCGGCGATGGGTGACCATCTTTACATACCAAGAACCCTCCGTGCCTCGGAAAGCACGTTAATCCGTTGGTCCCGGCTGTCATACGTGGATCTTTGACAGTCGTTACGGGTCGTCAGAAGCCCGAAAGTCTGATAACCAGTCTTACCAAGGGGTATCGTATTACCCAGTTACTGGGTTGTGGAGGTGAGATAGGCAGTCGCTTCATGTAAAATACTGGTATTCAGCTGCATCTGGTTAGACTGGAAGCCGACCTCAGCATAGTTGGGAAAAGGCTAGGCAGATGAGATGATTTCAATACTTTAAAAAAAAAGTCAGATTTTTTTTGTTTTTGATAATGCCATATTGTTTTATTATGCCATATTTATTTCCTTTAATAAACAATCCTTTCATGCATATCTTCTATTTAAAATAGATTCCAGCCAGGCGTCCCGGACGGCTCAAATTTTTTTTTCTTAAAAATAAATTTAGGCATAAATATAAAATTCACATCCTTTGAAACAGGTTTACTATAACTACAAACATCCGACATTTCACTATATAACCACTAACAAAAGGCTGCACAAACTCAGGGTTACCTCTTTATGCGTCAGCATTAAAAAAAAAAAAAAAAAACCGCGCATATCTATCGTATTAGCAAGCTTTGAATATAGTCATAGACTAACAATGTACAGAAGCGATGCTCTCGATTCAAAGGCGTCAATTTTGGGCTGTAAGTTGCGTTGACCTCAGGATTGTATCTTTGATTCGTTTTAGTTGACGCCGCAATAAATATGGCCATCGACTGGGCCCAAACCCCAAACAGTATAATACCTATACAAGGTATAACGCACAACCTCGGGCCAAACCTGGAATCGCGAAATAAAAATCAGCTGCTCCTTAAAATATTTTTTTTTTTTTTATGTTTGATGTTTGATTATTATTTCTGCAGCAACATACGCACAAAGATAATTTGTACGTTAGTTTCCCTTCTATAAAAAAAAAAAAACCACCATTTGTAAGCTCTAGGTTACGTAGTATTCAAATTCTTTTTTAATTGTTTTATTTTAATGTTTTAATTTTATTTTTTGTATGAAGTTCTTGTACGCTAATTGATAGTGCCGTGCTTTCCTATAATTTAGATACATGCGAAATCTATAGGGTGACTGATAATTAGTGACCGATATTTAAACTCATGATTGTACTCACGATAACAAATAACTTTTACTATGGGACCAAACCTGAAATCGCAAAAAAGAAATCAGCTGTCCCATACATTCATGTTCGCATAACTCGTCAAAATGTAGGGAGCAGCTCATTTTTTCCACGATTTCAGGTTTCATCCCATAGTAAAAGTTGTTTAGTTGTAAGCCTTAAAAATAAATAAATACAAATTTCTTATTCTATGATAAACCACATCTCTAGCTAGGTATATACCTAGATACCTACGGAGAACGCCGACTAGCCTCGGGAACCGGTTTTCTCCGTGGTCTGCTTTGTACAACGTACTATTGTCTAGTGAAATTACTTGCCGAGTCTGTGCCCACTCTTAACACTGTTTGAATAAATTCTATGAAGGTTTCAGATTCTGCGGTGAGGAGAAAATGAGTGTTATGGTGTTATGTTCAAGCGAGAGATGGATATTGTAATGCTTATGAGTAGGAAATATTTGTGCGGTGAGACGGGGGAGGTAGACGAAGGCCAAGCTAGCTCAGTCTGCCAATCTTGTCGATCGCGCCCTCTTTCGTCTCACCGCTTTACATACATCATGCAGTGTGGGTATGATGACGCGTCATGCGTTTCGGCTAATGAATGTCACGCTTTACATGTGAGGTCCATGATTACAGTTCTCCTCTTAGGTAATACCTACTACAATAACTATACCTACTATGTTTACAGGGCCAAATAAAATTGCTAGCGGAACTCCGCCGACGTGATGGGTATCAATATCTAAACATGATAAAAGAAAAATAAAATAGGTACTTGGTGATATTTTTGGGGTCATCCACCGCCGGTAGCGTACTCACTTAAAATATCAGTTTAAAAATCAGTTTGTTTTAAGTAAACTTCACAGACGTGATGGGTATCGATATCTAAACGCGATAAACCGGATTTTATCAACTCACTTTTTTAAGTAACAACACAACCAGTGGTCATTGACCCCATAACAAAATCATCAAATCTTTTTTATTTTTAGTTTGTCGTGGTTAGATATCGTAACCCATCACGTTTGCGGAGTTTCGCTAGCTAATTTAATTGACTCTGTAGTTAACGTCGCCCATACATAGCCCAACGCCATGGGATTTCTAAATGTACTGCAAACCTTAGAGAAAGCTTTGCAAAATTCTTCTTGGAAGCACATAAAAGACACCACTAATTTTATTTTTTTCTAAGCTTATACAGTTCCACAGCTGGGCAAAGGCCTTCCCCAAGTCCATCCATCTCAAAATAAATATTTGTTGAATAAAAGGTAAACGAGTTTTAATATCCACCGCAAATTCTATATTTTATCTCTGTTTTAACTCTTAATATAAAGGCAATGCATTTCTAAGGCCATTATCAAAGCCATTGTCCTTATTAATATCCAAATCCAGTGTAAAGAATAAAAGCGACCACGAAAATGAGGTTTTCACTATTTATAATTTTAATAGATGAGGTCACATAAACTATTTAATAAAAACCGAGGGCTATAACAATAAAATGGCTCTTTATAAACGAGCAGAACGTAATATAGTAGCCGACTATAAAATGTTTGCACCTACCAACAATATGTCGTAGTTATAATTATAATTTTTCATTAATTGATTATGTTAAGTGTGACGTGTAAATAGACCCCCTGAGTCCGCCCGATGGGGGTCGTAATAGGCGAGGGTCCACTCTAGTTAATGGTACTGAAGTTATTGGCATTATCACTACAACACAAGTGGGAGCACAGTATCTACGGTACTGCTGCCTACACTTAGTCTTTTACAAGTAAAAAACCTAAAAATTGTTCTCGCCTGAACATGGAGTGCCTGTGTGAATGAAAAGTACTTTTGAGACCTATTCGAAAGCTCTGGCAGGCAAGGAGCTGACCTTCTTCTTCCATCCCTGGTCCCGTTATTTGGGGTCAGGTCTCCTCACTTTTCTGCGCCAAGTTATTCTTTCTTGGGTTGTCGGCTTTGGAAATTGGGCTTCCTTGAGGTCTTTTATTTTTATTATATTTATTCACCAGGTCTATCGCGAGCGACTTCTGCCTCTCTTTTGTTCCGGCAGATTTAGTGCAATTTATACCACATGATCTACTTTTGTGTCCATCTCCGTATAATCCACGACCATCTTAGGCGGTTTTCGGCCCATCTAAGCATCATTTTTTCATGCGTCTTTGCGACTTTTTGTTCATGCGTCTTCTTTGTTATCCAACATTCGAATCCATACATTAACGCCAGATGAACCGCTGTTTTATAGACTTTTGTTTTAAAGGAAAAGAGCTGACCAAGGTACGGAATCCTTCAAAAATTGTTCTCGTCTGAACATGGAGTATCTGTGTTCCCTTCCAAAATGAAAGGCATTTTTAAGACCTATTTGAAAGCTATGGCAGGGGAGTAGTTGACGAAGTTATGGAATCCTTCAATTGTGGAAGATAGTCATAGACTATGTCAGTAGAAAGGGGCATTAAAAGAAGAGTTAGACAGACCTACCTAAGTGAGGATGGATTAAGTACACACATGAAAGATGACGTGTCTGAGAAGGGAGTGAACACTGATATCAGGACTGATAATAATAAAAATGAAATAACACACAAAACGGGATCAGGTTATCCTTATTTCCTTTACAAAGCGCAAGTCCGATCCTGCATGGAGTATTGCAGTCACCTTTGGGATGGATCAGCGAAGTACCAACTAGCCGCGCTTGACTCGGTGGAACGCAGAGCTAAGAGGTTCATTGGCGACGTAAAACTGGTGGATGCCAAGCTTCATAGCTTGGCTCATCGCCACAAGGTTGCCTGCAAGGTTGTCGGTCTTCTACAGATTGTACTTTAGAGAGTGTGCCCGAGAACTCCACGACCTCATTCCGCCGGCCCCCTTCTACCATCGGACATCTAGACGCACTGCCAGTTACCATCCCTACCTGGTTGCTATTCCACCAATTCGCACTAAGCGCTTCCAAATGTCTTTTATAATGCGCACAGCAAAGGAGTGGAACTCACTACCTGCGTCTGTGTTTCCGAACGCATACAACCCTAATCTTTTCAAAGTGAGAGTGAACAGGCTTCTTCTGGGTAAGCTCACTCCATCGTCGACTTTGTCTCTGTCACCTCTGACCTAGACTAGAGTCAAGAGCAAACCCATCACAAATAAAAAATAAAAAAAGAAGATATTAAATTATCAAGTATGATGTGATCCAAAAGTAAAAAGTTAAGCAGATAAAAACAGAAATGCACGTACAAATATGTCACCATACCGACTCCCATTCACAACTACCAGGATAGGAAATAGAGAAACTATTTTTCAATTCCCGAACACAAATACGATAACGTACAAAATCCACTTATGTCATTTTGTTTGTCATTGAATACATACGCGCGACAATAGAATGAGTGTCTATTGACTGCACAACTGTATATACATCATATACATACATAGTAGTGAACTGAGTGCGGTGGAAGTCACGGTATAGTAATGTGTCAAGGTCTCTAAACGACTCTCTAATACATTTACATTACTGTAAACATTGAAGCTGGTATTAGAGTAGGTAACTGTTGCAGTGTAAAACTAATATGGCTTTACAAGCTACTATAGAGGTATGAGGAATAAACATGGTGTAAAGTTCACTCATCCTCCGTAGAAAAAAGAGGATCTAAACTACCCAACGTTTAAAGACGGGACGTTTGTATACATATAGTCATGTATTGTACCTATGGACGCTTTTACCTTTGGACATTGATTATAATAAAAAAAACTGGCAGTACTAAAAATATAATAAGTGGCGTGACGCTATCGGTGTTGTGTGCAGTGTGAGGCCATTTGAAGATAGTCTGAAATGTCCATAGGTACAATACATGACCCATACAATACATACCCTACATATACATACCCTACATATACAGGGTTATTGGTAAAACACCCACAACCTCTTAAGGGGTCATAGTACTCATCATTATGAACTACTTTATATTATGGGACCAAACCTGAAACCGCGAAAAAAATTAAGCTGTTCAGTACATTTTGACGAATTATGCTAACATAAATGTACTGAACAGCCGATTTTTTTTTGCGATTTCAGGTTTGGCCCCATAGTAAAAGTTGTTCATAATGATGAGTACAATGACCCCGGTTGTCGGCTTTTTACCAATATCCCTGTATATGCTAGTGATCGGTAAACTCTGCTTGCGCGATGCAGGATTTCGTGTGACGTCAGTATGATGCGTAGTTCGTATGTGGCGATGTAGATGCCGCCACACTACTACTATTTTTAGCACAAATTACATAGTCAAGTGTGATTGGTCGATGGATTTAGATGGCGTGTGATTGGAGAGGACTTTCTAGCGGTGGACTGCTATTGGCTGATGATGGTAGGGTCAAGTATATCAATATTTTGCAACGGTCATGCTCATGACAATGTCGATGATCACAATCAAGTTACCAGCAGGATTATAAAATTGCATGTAATAGGTACTCAAAACGGTGAAGGAAAACATCGTGAGGAAACCGGCATGTCGTAGAACCAAAAATTCAAAAAACGTGTGACGATGTGACATCTAACAACCCACACTGGGTTCGGGGTTTCCCTCTAACCGAGAGGAGGCCTGTTGGGACGCAGTGGGAATATTATAGGCTGATTATGATCTCATACTTAATATTTTGGTTTTATTAAATACAAAAGCGAAATGTCTACTCCCTAAATCATTGTTTTATGTAGCTTGCCAAAATTCTCATAACGATTTCACCAACATTAATATTTAATTAACTTAATAAACTCACAGAAAAGCCAAAAACTTGATTAAGTACAATAAATATGCTTTGGAGCACCAGAATTAGTCACAATGTTTATCTTTGGACTAAATTACATACAGCTAAGTTAAATAAAGTAAGCCACTTTTATTTATCTTTGTACTTAGTTTATAACTTATTAGCGCTTCGCCCGCGGCTTTGCCCGCGTGTAAAGCTTGTCTTTTTAGGGTTCCGTACCTCAAAAGGAAAAACGGAACCCTTACAGATAGGATCACTCGTGTGTCTGTCTATCTGTCCGTCTGTCAGAGTCAATTTGCTCTTGGCTGTGACGTGTAACGTAAATAAATGAATTTATTATGGGGGTCAATTTTGGGAGACATTTATAAGAAAATTAAAAGAAAAAAAGTTTTGCAAACTGTATACCGTGTGACATATCAAATGAAAGGGCTTACTGTGAGGGTCTCAAATATATATTTTTTTATAATTTTAAAATAAACTATTTTAAAGTTATTTAAGAAAATAGACGAAAATTTACCACCCCCCAAATTTCAAGGAAATTGTGCTACCGAGTCGCATCGCGCCATCGCGTTATGTCGTGTCTGGGGTAGGGACCCTTAAATTGTGCTACCGAGTCGCATCGCGCCATCGCGTAATATGTGTCTGGGGTAGGGACCCTTAAATTGTGCTACCGAGTCGCATCGCGCCATCGCGTCATGTCGTGTCTGGGGTAGGGACCCTTAAATTGTGCTACCGAGTCGCATCGCGCCATCGCGTCATGTCGTGTCTGGGGTAGGGACCCTTAAATTGTGCTACCGAGTCGCATCGCGCCATCGCGTCATGTCGTGTCTGTGGTAGGGACCCTGGAATTGTGCTACCGAGTCGCATCGCGACAATGCTTTCGTGTCGCGTCTGCGGAAGGGACCCTTAAATTGTCCGTATATTCAAATCATAACTGTCAGTGTGTCAACTTGCTGCACAATTAAGTTCCCTGACAGTACCTTAGGCATCAAGCAAGGTGTTACGAAGAGGTAGGAACGTGTGTCGTAATGATTTCGAAGTACATAAATGTCAGTGATTGAGCTTTAAATATCATTGGTAGGGTTTGAACAAAGGGATCCCAGAAGTTCAATGTTGACAACACTACATTATAATTATACATAATACATTATATGTTAAAATGTTAACGTGGATGTGTGATATTACGAGAATGGATATAATAAGAAATGATTCTATAAAAAGAAGTCTGAAAATGACAGTGATGACTAAAAAGTTGCGTGGAAATCAGTCGTCATGGTATGGGCGAATGATGATAGTTTTGAGTATAAATGTCGATGGCTATAAGAGTACGGGAAGACCAAAGAAACGATGGATGGACTGTGTGAAAGATGATATGGCTAGAAAGGGGGTGACTACCACATCAATTCTATAGTGAGATGTTGTGATCCCTCAAGGAAAAAGTACTGGGAAGCACTTAGATCAGAGTGGCTTGAAAGAGTTATGATGTTTCTCTGTAATTGTGTAACAAACCCATTATTGGTAGAAATGTCACTTAGAACACTCTGGTTCCAGCGTCGTCAAGTAATAGAGAAGTATGGAAGAAATAATAATGTTGCGCCGACCTCAAATAAATTGGGATATTGGACAGGAGAAAGATGATGACATGCTGGAATCATGAATAGTAATATTTTATTAAGCACAAGGTTGTCTTTATAACTATAACAGGGGCTCGTGGCTAAGTAATAACAGCCGCACGGATCGATCAATCGCTTTTCGCTGTCGATCCATGGATGGCTAGCCATCTTTACATACCGAGACCCCCCGTGCCTCTGCTGGATTCTCGGATCTTTGACAGTCGTTGCGGGTCGTCAGAAGCCCGAAAGTCTAGCAACCTGTCTTACCAAGGTGTATCGTATTATCCAGTTACTGGGTTGTGGAGGTCAGCTAGGCAGTCGCCCCATGTAAAATACTGGTATTCAGCTGCATCCGGTTAGACTGGAAGCCGACCTCAACATAGTTGGGAAAAGGCTAGGCAGATGATGTTGCCTTTATAACTTATGTTAACTTATATTAGAACCAAAAATTCGAAGACATGTGACGTCTACCAACCTGCACTGGGCCCGCGTGACGGATTACAGCCCACTCCTTCTCACCGAGAGGAGGCCTGGTGTCCCAGCAGAGGGAACATAATAGGCTAATATTATGCTAAACAAACTTGTACGCAGTCTGCAATTTACTTTTTGAATGCAAGTAACTTTGCAAGATAAAACCGGTTGCGTTAAAAGTTGCATAGTTTTTATGTCCCTTCGGGAATTTGCCAAGTTCTTGTCTTGGACACTACGTCATAAAGAAGCGAATAGCCAACAATTTAGCTTGAAGATTTCGAAGCCCTGCGTTGCTAAGTCAGGGAACTTTACCTATTCTATATTTAGCTAAAAGCAAACGCAATATGAGTTCTTGTCTTAGACACTACGTCATAAAGAAGCGAATGGCCAAAAAATCAGCTTGAAGATTTCGAAGCCCTGCATTGCTAAGTCAGGGAACTTTACCTATTCTATATTTAGCCAAAAGCAAACGCAAGATGACCATAAACGGATTACACGGTTGCTTAGCTTCACTTTCAACTAATCTAATCAAAGTTTTAAATTAATCAGCCGATTAGTCACTTAATTAACCGACCGTACTTTTCTTAATCGTCGAAATTTCTTGAGCAATTGAAAATTGAGTAAATTAACGAAACTATTTATTCACCCTACAGTAAAGTCCCAGACATAATAAATAACAGTTAGCAGAGATGTACCTTAGTACACCCGCATTTCGCCAATTATGTTTAATAGGGGAGCGAGAATATCCATCAACCGGTCACAAATCCAGACTACGGGTTGCTACTGAGAAATTCCTGATTAAAAATCCAATAACACTTTGCCCGACCTGGGAATCGAATCCAGGACCTCATGCTCAGCAGCAGCGCTTGCAACCACTACACCAATGAAGTCAAAGAAGGTTAAGTATCCATTAATTTAATTTAAGTGGCGAATGCTAGATTAATGAATGCAAGATAGGTTATTCAACGTTTAACCTTTGATTAGCCTCTGTACTGTACAATGCGCTCGTGAAAATAGATGCATAGAGTGGCTTTATAAGCAGCTTTATTATCTACTAGCGACCCGCCCTGGCCTTGCACGGGTAGCCCGATCACGAGATCGCTACCAAACTTGACAGGATCACCCGCTGGGCTAATCTGAAGATATAATTAGAATATAGCGGTTAAGGACGTGCAAAGGTATCAAGCAAACAAACTTACTTTCGCATCTATAATGGTATAGTTAGGAGGATGAAAATCCGATTTATGACTCACAAAATGTATTAGGTACTTACATACTTTAATTAAAAAAAAAAAACTTAGCACACTAATAAAGTTTCTAATAATAATATAATTAAATCATAATTCGAAAGACACGTCGCGCCATCTATTATCATAAAAACGTTATTGTTGTTTTCCTCTGGAACAGTACATTTTTTCAGGATGAAAAGTACCTACCTATGTCCGTTTCTGTAAACCTGACAAAGTATATGCAAAATTGCAGGATGATCAGTTCAGCTGTTTAGGCGTGAAAAGATAAGAAACAAACTTACTTTCGCATTTATAATATTAGATAGGATTTCATCCAAATCCTATTAGAAGCATAATACTTAATGATTTAAATACTATCGTGAATTTAGTTATAGAAATACAAACGGACCACGTAAATCGGCTTCAAATAGCCAATTCTTTTATATAATGTACTAGGAACGTATGAGCCCATACCCATAGAGGAGTCGCTGTACCAGTTAGGACCGTTACACACAAAGTGATCAGTTATATCTTCGAATGCGTAACTTCCATTACTGTTAATGTGGATTTCGATGTGATGATCGTGTGACTGTGAATAAAACGGGGCTGATGTGATTTCCGTGAGAATTAGTTAATGATTGATGTAACAATAATATATAAGATATGGCTAAATAGGGGGTGAATACCGAGATGACTAATAGAGAAGTATGGAAAAAAGGGACATGGTATTACGCCGACCCCAAATAAATTGGGATAACGGCTGGAGTCCACCTTAAGAAGGTGGCTGGGACAGACTGGATACGAAAGGTGGAGGACAGGGTGTTGTGACGCAGCCTGGCGGAGGCCTACATCCAGCAGTGGACTGCTGTAGGCTGCGTTGATTGAGGTACCCCTGATTCACGATTATGGACTGGTACACTGCTGGTACATCTAACTTTATTAAAAATGTGTTAATTATTTTATTTGATTAAAAGTTTTGTTTAAATATTGGTTCTGTCTGATTGGGATGTTGCCCTACTTACATGAAAAACATGTCACTAGTTTCTAAGGCAATAAAACGTGACAAATTATATAAATACTTTTTTTTCTGAAATATTCGAATATTATTCGAATAAGGCTGAAAAAGTATTCGAATATTCCAATACCAAAAATATCGAAAATTTGCAATCCCTAGCTGGCACACCACACACTGGTACACATGTGAATATCAATTACCACGTTTGAATACAAACATTTCTAGGAATGCGTTTATGACGCCACAATTTGTTGTCAGTCAAGCGTTTTCGGTTTGGACCTCTCACCAACAAACGTTTGACGAAATTCCAAACAGACAATGCAAGTTGGCAAGTTCTAAATCACAAAACTATGTAGTTTCAGGCTAAATTGATATTGGAACTCGAACTTATTGGAATTTGATCAGCGGGAATGACCGCGTTCCAACTTTTGAATACAAAATACTTCTTAACTGAGCTTACCTCCTTTGAGTAAAGCCTCATTAACACGATGCTAGTTTCTTGCCGATGGCATACTATAAAATTGAAGCAACCAGTGTACATCACGCTTAAGGGGACTACAGGAGCTAAACACAACTAAACGCAAGTTTTATAATGCCTAAAAGATAATGATCTACTGCAGTAAACCAAATCAGAAAAAAATGTGATATTTTTCAGAATATATGCTAGTTAGATAGTGTGTTGAAAACATAATACAACAAATTTGAAAAGAGAACAAGAACTTACCTCTAAAAATTTCATTTAACGATTAAAAACCGTACTATATACATAAATGCAATTGTTCTGATTTTTTATCAGATTATTCTACAAGCTTTTTTAATCATTGGATTATTTACAAAAAAAAACTTTTAATTGCAACAGATCCCTACCAAGTTGGTATTCCACCATTTCGCACTAAGCGCTTCCAAATGTCTTTTATAATGCGCACAGCAAAAGAGTGGAACTCACTACCTGCGTCTGTTTCCGAGCGCATACAACCCTAATCTCTTTAAAGTGAGAGTGAACAGGCTTCTTCTGGGTAAGCTCACTCCATCGTCGACTCTGTCTCTGTCGGCTCCGACCTAGACTAGAGTAAAGAGCAAACCCATATTAAATAAAAATAAAATAATAAAAAAACAGATAATTGCTTCATATTTTGCAATAAACTACCAATGTTGTGTCATCGCACTTCTCTTTCTTTTCTATGGTCCTGTAGTCCCCTTAATAATTATTCATCATAAAAGCTCATACAAACGATTTAAATTTTTATTCTCGTTTGAACTAGGAGAATTTCCTTCGAATTTTAATTAAGGATCTTATTGTTTTATCTACTATAATACCATACCGCCAGCAAAACAATAAGACCAACTAAACTAGGCAATATTAAAACAAACAACGGATAACATAATATAAACAACAATATTGGTCATTCTATTCACCTACGGGCTACGGTCTATGCTCTGCATATTCTCTCAAGGACCTCTCTAATAGACAGATATATCTATATCTATAATAACATCATCCACTGTAGGGTCTTCAAGAGCTATTCTAGTCCTTTACAAAGCTATTTTGATGGCTATAACGAGCAAGCCAAACCGAGTTATCATTACTAGCTGATGTTAGAGTCCCGGAGACTCAGCTTTTTCAACGTCGACTTTTTCTTCCTTTTTTTTTTTCTTATAGTTAGGCCAAAACTTCCGACTTTCTGCCGCTAGGGAGTCCGAACTGCGAAGTCGGCTACACAAATTATAATAATATCTGAATTTTTTCTATGTCGAATTTTCATGCGTCGTTTTTGCCGATAAATGATTGATACACGAACCTTACTTACTTTCTAATTTTAATTGCACTCTCCAATTTGTACTTTCTTCATTAGCAATTCGGAGTTTCTGATGTACTGTGTAGAATGGAATGGAGGTGTTAAATATCTGAGATGTAGTACCTGGAACAAAAGAAAACACACATACATTAGACGCAGATAATCAAATAATTTACTAATATTTTGACACGTGTACGGTATACTGTACAGTCGTAGGAATAAGATGGTAATCTCAATATCAAGATGGTAAAATCAAATAGTAACGAAGAATTTTTGTCTGTTTGTCTGGATGTATGTTTGAGGAGCTCGTGTCTAAATAATAACAGCCGCACGGGTCGATCTATCAGGTTACACTACGCTTGCCGGGGTTGGTCCGTGGATGGGTGACCATTTTTACATACCGAGACTCCTCCGTGCTTCGGAAAGCACGTTTAGCCGTTGGGCCCGGCTGTCATTCGTGAATCTTTGACAGTCGTTACGGGTCGTCAGAAGCCCGAAAGTCTTACCAAGGAGTATCGTATTACCCAGTTACTGGTTTATGGAGGTCAGTTAGGCAGTCGCTCTAGGTAAAATACTGGTATTCGGCTGCATCCGGTTAAGCTGGAAGCCGACCCCAACACAGATGGGAAAAGGCTAGGCAGATTGATTGATATTTGTCTGGATTTTCGCAAAAACGGCTGTACGGATTTGGATGAAATTTGGCACATAGATAGATTATAACCTGGATTAACAAACAGGTTACTTTTAATCCCGGTAGTACGATACCGTGGGATATTTTCCGACATCTACGCGGGCGAAGCCGCGGGCAAAAGCTAGTTCATTCATAAATAACTGGTAAACAAATTTGACAGTAAATCGGTGACGGTAAGTAGGTTTTAATACCTACATGTTAGGTCAAATATAATATAATCTAAGATAGTCGAAGACATTATTACTTAGTATTGGATTTATTCGGAAATAAATAGCCGTCTTTCAAACGAAAATGACAAGCGGACAACACCTATTTTCGTATATTTCGATTTGTCCTATATTTTAAAGGTCCTATTTATGAAGAAAAGCGATTTCCTCACATGTCAAATTCCAATGAAAAGCAAAAAAAAAGCGCTTTACCATAGAGATATGTCAGAAAAATCAGCTTAGTTCTAAATACAAACTAGATGGAGTGATGTAGGTAAAGCGTTTGACATTCTACTCGCAACTTACAGAATAGGTAACCAATTTTCTCCAAAACTGATTGCAAATAAAAACCAAGCAATTGATACAGAATAAAGGTGAAGCAAACCGTATATAATCCAAGGTATTACAAAGCTTAGCAAACAAACAGCAATGTTTTAAACAGCGAACACGGTAATTGAATTAGAACCTAGTGTTGCCCCCAATAACGTTAACGGGATTTCGTTCAGTAACTGATAACTTTTTAATAATTCCAAGCGGCTTGCGTTATCCTGTGTGCGAGAAAGGAATTTTTAAATTTTGGTATTTGTCCGGTTTCTTTTCATTCAAAGGAAACATCAGGAGGATTCTTAAGAGTGTTTTAAATAAGGTTTCATTAGAATATTATACGACAACGTTCAAAGGTTCCATCACTTATTTTTGAAAACCGAACTTTTTCGAATTAAATTACTTGTGACTGGTCCAATCTATTGATTCGACAAAATTATTTATTTAAGCGAATTCCTTTCGTTATGCTCGGTTTTTGAACTCCTCCGATAAACGCTCGATAGTAATTCACTCGACTTTTAAGCTAAATTCTTCCATGACGAAATGTTCAGGAACACGATATCGAACCAATAGGCTCGGCGCAAACGGGCCACCGACCACAGCCACCGGTGGCTGTCGTGCGCTACCGCCACATTTGTAACAGTGGCAGAAGTGCGCGACAGCCACCTGTGTTCGATAGCCACACATTTTATAACCCGTGACCGGGTGGAGCAGCGCGACAGTGGCTGGTGTCGGCGTCTTGTGTGGCCCGCAGCGACCACAAGTGGCGAGTCGCGGACACTGCTGCAGCGAGTGGCCGCCACCGGCTACACGTCGCACATCGCCATCGAGAGAGTCACAACACAATACTTCTGAGAGTGCATATTGGAGAACTAAAGATATATTTAAGAAGACTATTTAATGTTTTTTTATACTATTTTTATATTTGTGAAAATTAAAATCTAAATATACTTTTTTCCATTTTATATTAATTTTTTACTTTTAAATTCCTCTAATGCGTCACTTTTCTCAACTTCGTATTTTTATGTGATGTGACACTTTCGTTGCCGATGTGCGACGTGTGCGTGCGTCTATACAAAATATATGAAAAAGTGTGTTAAGTCGCGGTCGCTGGCCCCGTGTGGCTGTGGTCGGTGGCCCGTTTACGCCGAGCCTTAATCACTATCGAATGGATAAACTCCGTTTAATAACCTCTATTTAATTTAGGTGGGATTATAAATCAATTTCTATTGGTCGATAGTCACCTTTTTTCGCGGTATTTCGGTTCTTCCGAAGGTAAACGATGGAACCTTTGAACTTTGTCGTACAGCTGCTACAAGAATCTTTCGGCGGCCGAATGACGTTGACAGGGGGACGCTGGAGCTAGATCACCACCTCTTATTTTTTTTTTTTGATAATCTAATCTTATTTGAGTGTGGGAACGAGATGGAGCTAGACGTCCTGTATAGCTCCATCTCTTTCTCACGCTAAAGTAACATTAAAATAATCAAATGTCTTGAAAAAACAAGATGGCGGCGTTCTTTTCGACTTTGGCCACGTAATAAAAGAACCTTTAGGGTTAGCTAGACAGTTACCATTACCGTACCATTGACAGTATTAATTACTAATGCTTTTGGTTTCCTACGAAAGTGGTTTAGTCATATTATAAGGGCCGCCATGAAAATCTGTCATTCTCACCAGTGTCAAACCCATCTGCCCAAAGATTTAAATCGCTAGATTTGCCCTCGCCGTACTTAGTCACAATAAATTATCCATACTGAGAAGAGTGAGCTCATACTTTATTAAATCGCATTTCACTGACATTCAAGTGTAGTCACTGCGTCAATGTGTGTCAGAGGTGTCAAAAAGAATCAGAAATGCGACTATCTTTTGACGTGGTAGGGCGAATCCATTTAAATCTATGTCACTGCCATCGTTTTTCAATCTTCTAGGGAAGATAACTTAATTCTTTGAAAAATGAAAATCAGAGAAAAGTTCACTGTCATTTAGTTTTAGTTTTGCCACAGGGAACTTGATAAATCCACCCAAAACCTAGCTCGGCTTTACCGAAGTTCAAAATACTTGCTCGATTTCCATTTATGTTTATAACAGCATAAATAGGAAGTTCTCTGTAACACAAATCCCAGAATGTTTTCATTACATTCTCTTTGTAGACTCAAATTATAATAGTACGTGTATATAAATTGTGCGAGATCAAAGCCTGGTACGGATTAATTTAATCTTTTTTACGGTTCATTCATTGTATGTGGTATTATTTCTGTAAATATAATTTGACTAGCTGGTGCCCGCGGCTTCGTCGACATGAAATTTCTCTTTTAAACATATACTATAGCTGTACCTCGTTCGTTATAAAGTGTTTGCTTGGCGTTCTTTCAGCTTTTTCCTTTTGCTCGGCTCCTAATGGTCATAGAGTGATGTTAAATAATTAAAGTTTAGCACGTTCAAACAGACAAACAAACTCATCAGCTTTATTATATTATACAAGTATAGATAATGCTTTAATACATTAGGCGCGGCAGTCGCACATGCGCGTTTTCGGACGTTCACCAGGTGCTTGACGGCGCGTATGCGCGTCCATACAATTTACATAACTTTCTTCGAGTGCGGCGCGCCGCACCCGTGCGTTCGTTGTGCATCTCTATTGTTTCGAAAACATCGTAAAATAAGGGTCGGTAAGGGTGTAGCATAAAGAAGCGTTTGCATAAAGAATTAAGCAGATAATGTGTTAATTAACGGACGCTTAAAATTGCCTTAAGGCGACGATACAGACTTTTAATGATTTTAAACTTAAGTCGAAGATCACTTCTAAACGAGCGGTGTTAATGATTTGGAAAAAATATATATCAAATTAGACAATTTTCTTAATAACTTAATATATGAATATTTTAGATTACGTTTATATTATTGTAATTAAATTGTAAAGTTATATCTAGCGCGGATAAAAAACTCAAAAACTATTACGCGTATTTTCATGAAACATTCACCATTTTGAAGATAATTTAATTATGGATGTTTTAATCTACGTGTTTTAATATATATAAAACACGTAGATACAATATACCTACACGTAGAACATATATATATATACCTTTTGTTTTATGCATAATAAATTAATTATACGTATAATTTGGGACAACTCTCCATGATGGCCGAGTCCATATTACTGGCTGGACGTACGACGCCTCAGCACAGAGCTCGCAATTTAACCACTCGTTAAGCCGTTGACATTATATGTAATGTATATATCTGCGTCTTAATTCAGCTTTTAAGAACAAAGAAGTAGCGAATGTGTCTCGCGAGTAATGTCACCTCATTTGCGTGGGACTTATTTATGCGCAGTAATGAACAGTAATATTACTCAATAAATAATGTTTATTGTATATATCGTGAATATTCCTTTTATACCTATTTACGATACAGGATACTGAGAATGTGATGACAATAGATTACGAAGAAATCAAAATTATAAATAAGTAGATAGGTACTGTTTTAAAGAGAGGGAGAAAGAGCATGAAATGACGTCATATTATGAGAATATTATTGAATAGAAGTATGTGATTTCTCTCACAGATTTGCACGCTACATTAAAAAACAAAAACTTATTCTCAGTGACTGTTCCTATCCTACGTGTATGTATAATCGTTTGATCAGCGCAGGCGCCGCCGATGAATAACTCAGACTCAAAGCGGAGCTAAACGTAATCTTTCATGTGACTCAGTGACCGCACGAGTTCGTGACTCAATAGTCAATACTGACCGGACAATGTGATTTGTGACTCAACAAAAAATATCCCCGTCCTTTTCTAATCGAAAAACGAATACAAAATGCAAGAATGAGACAAAAACGGTTAGGTAATTCAAGTAGTATAAGTGCATTGAAAGTCTGTCTGTAAGGTAAGTAGGTCGACTTAGATAAAATTGCTACGAGTCTAATTTGAACTGGTAGTCCAAGATTTTAATGGGCGATACTGAGAAACGATTGGAACTGTGTATGTATTGGAATGTTTGCTCCGTGATTCATGACCCGAAACCTACTTATGAACCAAAAATCGTTGAACTTTGCAATCCGGCAAACCGGTAGTGAAATGGTTAACAACTGAACAATTTGTTTTGTTCTATTTAACATTTCGGCGTAACAATGTTCTATAGTCACTTGTTACTGTAAATGTAAGAGACAAATCGACAGGTATCACGGAATTCTGAAGACGAATTTCTAATTTGGACATCCGATTACTACCGTTACAGCCGGTCGATTCTGTAAAAATCTCACCGTGAAAACTTAGGTGAAGTGAGCTGTCATTCCACCTGCTGCTTTAAATTGACACTATGAACAGCTCACTCCACACTCACCTCACCTAAGCTTTCACGGTGAGATTTGTACAGAATAGCACTGCAGGACAAATAAAAGAACAATTAAGGCGAAAGCGCCAGGGTAGCCCAAGAATTCAAATTTTCTTACGATTTTGGCAATTTGCAAGTCAGTATTAGGATCCTGCCAGGATCGCGGGTTGTTTGAAAGAGTTACCGTGGCCCTGGCACAGGCAACTGAAGGAACACGGGTGGGTTTTAGTCATTAAAAGTCTGACGTCCTACGGCCAGAGCGGGAGAAGTTATTTGATGATTTCCCACCCAAAAAAAAAGTCAGTATTAGGTTGTATGTGGATCGAAATACGATTTGCTACCGTAAAGAGTAAGAGAAGACCAAGTAATTCTATTGAATTAATATTTAATAAAATCTTGACATTTGAGGATTATACTAACCGTAAGGAGTTGTATTACTGATTCTCATGATTATAATTTTGTAATACACATTTGTTACGGGCGCGAATATTATTTTAATCAACATACAACCTAATACTGACTTGCAAATTGCAAAAAAACCGTAAGAAAAATTTAATTTCGCGGACTACCCTGGCGTTTCAGAACATAAATTGTTGAATGAAATTGACTAAATTGAATTGAATGAACTAAATTGTCAAAAAAGCTAAGCTCCGCAGCATACGCTGTTAGGAAAATTCGTAATTTAGCCAACATAGAGACAGCCCGTTTAGTGTACTTTAGCTATTTTCATAGTATAATGTCGTACGGTATTCTGTTGTGGGGAAATGCAGCCGACATTCAGACTATCTTTGTTTTGCAGAAAAGAGCTGTTCAATGCATTTATAAATTAAGTCCGAGACAATCTCTCAGAGAGAAATTTAAGGAGATTAATATACTGACTTTGCCTTCTCAGTACATTTTTGAAAATCTTTTATATGCCCATAAAAACATTAAATTGTTTAAAAAATACAGTGATATCCACAATATGAATACTAGGAACAAACACAAATTTGTTGTACCTCCAACAAGGCTCAAGAAAATAGGTGGGTCATTCAGGTGTCAATGTATACGCTTTTATAATAAACTTCCAAGCCACGTTCAAGATCTGAGTCTTAATAAATTCAAATCATTCATTAAACGCAAGTTGTGTCAGAAAGGTTTTTATACCGTTAAAGATTATATTGAGGACAAAAAGGCTTGGGATTGAACTGCTCCAATTTTATTTTATATTATTTTTATTTTTGCATACTGAATGTTGACATTAATATTTACTTTGTAAGTATTATATTATTTTACTTTATTGTGAATGTGAAGACTATGTAGGTCATTGCTTTTTTTTTGTTTGTTTTATTTTTTCTATCAGTTATTTTTAATCATGGTCTGGCAGTTTGAGTAATCTATGCGGCCTACCCCAATGTCCTTTCTTTGGTATTGTTCGTCGAATCGTTGAGCTCCTTAAGTTCTGAGTTGAGCTGCGCGATTACTGACAAATGCGTGCACTGACTGGACAGGTCCTCTCAATCTGTGTGGTTCTTTCCTCAAAAGACCATTTCAGACACCAATCTACATGGTCTTCACATGAAGTGACCAAGATTATGTCTGGACTTTATAAGAGACTGTGACCTCTGAGTTTGTTTCGGCCTTTCTTCTCAGAGTAGTCAGATAGGAAACGCCGACCTTATCTAGTTTAAAAAAAAAAATATTGACTTGTAAAAGTGTTTGTACAAACCTACTTACAGAAATAAAAATCATTTATCATTTATCATGAAACATTAAACACCGAATAACAAAGTCAACATTCATTACAAACATTACAGACAAAAGCCCGTAAAAACGAGCAAATTTTAACATAATATTACATACAGTACAGCCCACTTCTAGTAACTTATATGTATGCATCAATCACGAGGCGAACCCCGTTCCAAGAATTTCTTCATTTCAAGTAACAGCCGTAAAAACATCTTGTAGAAAGAAACTGATGAAAATATTACCCACCGCGGTCGGGCATAACATATCATAAAGGAAAAAATATAGCATATGGAAGCGGGTACGCGATAAACATCGTAGCAATATGTCAGAAGGACAGCGAAAACGGTCGTAAAGCGCCATAATGACATTACTCGTGTATTACGAAAGGACCCTAAACAGATTACCGGACTGTCAGATGACCGACGACGGAGAACATTGTTGTATTTCGGCTCCACTCACTAGTACGAAAACCACCCAATAACGGTAAGCGACACTTCATACGATTTCCTGGAAAATAAAATACTGTTTCCTCTTTTCACCGCAAAAAAGCCGCATTTACGAGGCATTTCCGTAGACCTTAAAATAAGAATAGAAACACAAAGCGAACTGAAAACAGGCCCCGTATCAAAAGGCTTAAAGCCTTAAACGTTTGTCGAGAGCAGAAAAAAATTGGTGTTTGTTCTTGGAAAAAGTGGGAAACATTATTTCAGGAACAAAGGAATTTAGCATAAAAATGGCTTAAAAATTAACATTAAGTGACATTTAGGTACAAAAGATAATAAGCAGACAAGAAAGCAACTAATTGTATAGATAGTATAGACAACAGATTTAACAAAGAGAAAGGTGGAACTATTAAGTTACAACTTATGTAGAACGGCCATGACAGGTCTACTCGATTGTCATTGTGAATTAATAGAATGTTACAAAACCGCAATTAAAACGTACGGTAGTAATAACAAGAGAATCATGACGAGTTTTGTTTATTACAATGGAGAGCACAAATAAACGCACTATAAATTAAAGATGACACAGTGAATTTGCGATCGCTTCGATGTTCTTTTTGCTTCGTCGTTGATAGTTGCTTTATTTTTAACTAACTCGGTTTGTGTAATTTGTGATCTTGGGAATCTAATAACCTCTGTCCATTTCCTGCTACATAGCAACCTCAACGTCAAATTCTATCAAAATCAGTTCAGTCGTTTATTGGGCAGAAATTACACAAGACACTGAATTGATTTTTATAGTCACTTAGGGAAAGGCGATGCAGAATCGGAGTCGGCTTCAATTTAAACAAAATTTCCACTCATATCCTCCTAGACCCACTTTAAATAAAACGTTTCAATCAGAAAACCTACACCAGTACAGAATTTTTTTATTGCAAAACGAAAACCGTACATTGTAGAGCAAAAAACTTAACAGCTTCTGAAGTCGGTGCAAGCTAAGGTGCATTGAAGAATTGAAGACACCGAATTCAGAAGCTGTTAAGTTTTTTTATAAAAGTTATTTTATTCCTTTTAGGTATTTGAAGTCGGTTTTTACTGTTGTTTTTATTGTAAATTTATTTTTCCATTTTTAGTTTAATATAGGTACAATTAGGTACATAAACCAAAGCCGATCGAATAGAAGAATCATCCAAAATCAGCTTAGAAATGCCAGAGATACGGTACCTTTATGCATATAACTTTGTAAATAAGAAGACCTAATGTAATATACTAAAACTTCCTGAAACTACGTAGATCACGTTAGTGAAAGAATCATCAAAAGTAGTTGATCAGTTTTTGGGAAAATCGCGAACATACAAACATACATACGGGTCGAATAAAGAACCTCCTTTTTTGAAGTCGTTTAAAAAAGGACGTAAACGTGTCATTCAAGGTCTTATTTAAATAGAGCTGTACAAATCACAACCGTTACTCTGTTCTTGAACTCGAAACGGTACGTATTATGTATTCTAACTTTCACAAACCCGACATTGTGAGAAAATTTTGAATTTGTGTTTTCAGGTTTCAAAATATATGTATATTTTGCAAACAATATGTTCCGGTTTTGTTCAATGTTCAGGCCGCATAATACAGAAACTTGTGCTTTACTGTACTAAAACATTGTTATTTCATAAGTTGTTTATTTTGCCATTCATATTTTAAGTGTTGCACAAACCTATAATAAATAGCTGTGGTCTTCAAATGAACCACATTCGTTGCAAAAGGCGACTAGATTTTAACTTGTGGATCTAGAAGTGCAATGGTGTCATACTGCGTAGGTACTATCCACCTGCTTTGCTGTTGCACTAAGTATACAATATACAAGCTAAAGTAAAAATAATTGCTGAAGTAATCACCAAAGGAGCTCGTGGCTAAGTAACAACAGCCGCACGACGCTTGCCGAGGTTGGTCCGTGGACCATCTTTTCATACCGAGACTCCTCCGTGCCTCGGAAAGCACGTTAAGCCGTTGGTGCCGTCTGTCATTCGTGGATCTTTGACATTCGCTACGGGTCGTCAGAAGCCCGAAAGTCTGACAACAGTCTTACCAAAGGGTATCGTATTACTCAGTAACTGATTTATGAAGGTCAGATAGGCAGTCGCTGTATCCGGTTAGACTGGAAGTCGACCCCAACATAGTTGGGAAAAGGCTAGGCAGATTGATTGCTTGCATTTATTACCAGCCAGCGTCGTTCAATGCTGTTCAGCAGTGGACAATGGCCTGCTTCATATACTTCTACAACGATAATTATATTCTGTATTTGAAGCTCCATCCATTGACTACAAAGCCCAGGAGCACTGCCAAGTCGTTTGTCCATATGCTAGGTCGTACAACGCTCTGTTTTCCAGTTTCAGAAATAGGAGAATGAATGAGCTGCACTAAAAACCGGTCTTCTTTTTCTGACTCCCAAAATTAAGCCATTAAAATACAGAAAAGTAAATAAAAACTAGTTTAAAATGGTTATAAACTAGTATCTATGCTCGCTGCATACAACTGCGATAGTTTTGACCTTGGTTCTGAGTATAAATGCAATTATGCATGGCCGCTGCATGGAACGGAATGTGTTACGCAAGGGTGAGATAGCTACATTCTGCTATATGCAATCATCGCGTAACAGAGTAGTTACGAATAATAAATACTTCGTTTGTTTTTGTAGTTATTTTTTAGTTAAGATTATATCTTGACAAAATGCATAATTGCTATCTTAGGCAAGAGGCTTGATCGGTTGTTGCGAGGTGTATTGTAACAATGTATGTAGCACTTCTGGAAACACTGGCAATATTAATTTAATGATTGAAAGTTACTTTCCATTCCATTAGGTTGAGAAACCCTATCAATCTGCCTAGCCTCGTCCCAACTTTACAAACTAACCGGATGCAGCTGAATACCAGTCTTTTACATGGAGCGACTACCACATCAACACATCACAACATCACAATCTAACATTAATAAAAAACAACAGCTGTTTTAAAAGTTCTAGAAAATTCTTAAGAAACAACTCTCATTGTTTCTTATTTCTTACAAAAACAAACTTCTCTCGGCCTTAATATTAGGTGCCGTGTTGAATTAATTGTATAATTACTCATCTGAGACGGTACAGAAGAATTGTAGACTTATTACCTCACTTATTATTATGCTAACATCTTCAAGTTCAAGGAAATTAAAGCGTTTAATAAAGACTATTCATGAAAAACATCCAAGGATTAAGGAGTAAAATGTTAATACTTGTGTACTTAGACGACTTACTATCATTGTTTGTGCCCAAGATAACATAGTGGAAACTAATATAGAGGAAAACAGCTCCCTCGACGAACCAGCATTAGAATAATATAGTGTAACCCCCGACTCGGACTCCCGACTCGGACTGTACACACAACAGAAGTTTGTAAAGGTTAACGCGTCCCATACGTCGCATACATTAAAAATAATTGGTTCCAACTAGAACACAAACAAACCTTCGGCAAAAAACCCAATTTGTAACGGATCACGAATTGTAAGGAGTTAGATTTATAATAAACAAAACTTTAGATTATAACAATCATAACGAAATAAGCGCTTTGTTTGGTACCGGCCCTTCGGTTTGACCTCGACTGCGGTTAAGTACGCCACAGCACAATATAAAAGGCAATAATAAAAAGTGAGAGCTTTCAACCCCTCGTAAAGATAATAACTGGGGTATGTTTAAGTCACGGAGAATAAAATAACCCCTCAAGTTTGTGCTTTGAGGAGTTTGTAGAAACACTTTAATGGGAAGTCGTCACTCCACTCACTAATACACGAGTCAAGACGGTGAACAATTTGGTAACAGACAATGCGATATTTTTAGTAGAAAATACAAAATATCCATTCATCAATTGGATTCGTTTTAGGGAAAAGGTAAAGTAATCAGAATAATGAATGATTTGACAGCAGACAATTTGAATAACAAAGGAGTCACTCCAAAGACACCTACGCTACCTTTTAAAGACAAAGGATTACAAATAATGTCTGATATGACAATGAAACTATATACACTTGCGTGCAAAAAAAAAAATCGATCCACCCCGTTCTCTTGGAATTGAAACAAGATAATTCATCAAGTTTAATTAACAATAACCTATATATTTTATACCAAAACCTTCTTGAATGTAGAATAATGTAATGAATAGAATTACGTTAGTGAAATAAATATCAAACCTACTTTATTAGTTTTTGAGAAAATCGCGAACTTACGAACATACTGGTCGGATAGACCCTCTTTTTTTAAGTCGGTTAAATACTTGATTAATTAATTATCAATAAACGAGCATTAATAAACAAAATAATACTTTTGTCAACTTCACTGACAAAAAATGTCACCCAGTTTTTCCAATCAAAAAGTGAGTAAAGAGGACATCTAAAGAATCGAATGATTTTGTAAAGAATATTGATTTTATCAAAGTAGTAAAGAACGTGTAAATAAACTTTATCTTACCTATTTTCACACAACATATAATAATTAAAATATACATTAATTTTTTTGAGATATAGATAGAGAACATGGCGTGGGCCAATTTTTTTGCACGCAAGTGTATAAACGATTCCTAGAAAATACTTGTTCCTAGATCAGCCACAGGTGTTACTACAAAGGTGACCTAATCAAGTATTCATGATGAAACCGCTACAATAAAGTGGGTTTAGGTCAGCGAAGCTTATTCATCAGAAATCCCACACGTTTTGCGATGCGCTGATGATTATGTTTCTTTTATTGTTATGTCGTCATCATGTTTTTGATGAACGTAATACTCTTTTGTAAATGGAGGTTTTTTTTCGCGCTTTACGAGGCGGATATTTATTTTGGCTTTTATTATGATTGGTTAATTAAAATAAAGGTGAATGACATAAAGGGCGTCGGTCGTTACTGCTGAACTGATTTTACCGAGTTTTTCTTCCGAAAGGTATAATAATGCTCCATAGAAAAGGATATAAACTTTTCCCTCCAATCAAAAATGCAGCACGAGCCCTTTGCGCAAAAAGTTTCCATGGTATAAAACACAACATTCTGCCACTTACGTCAATAAACCATGCGTATACATCACGCTAAGAAGCTCCAAAAGCTCTCCAAAAGCCATACATACACTCATCACATAATATGTTAGTAGAAACATAGAAACTCCTATAAACATTTCCAAGTTTGTCACCCTTTCTGTACGTCTGTGTTCCTCAGTCCTCACACCCTAGCACCAAGGGAAGCTTATAAAGACAAATAGCCCGATTTATATCCAAACACATTAAAACTTTTCGTGCTGTTTAGATCTTCCCTGTTACTTGTCCATTTACTGCTGACCTTTCGAATTTAGGTTTTATGCCCTATCTTAGTCTCAGGGGCTGTAAGGTCCAAATGGAAGTTATTGAGTAAGAAGATAAATAAAAGTTCAAGCTTTGTTTTAAGGGATCAGGGTGAAATGTAACTTGGGCTGATTGTGTCACGAAGATGTTTCTGAAGAGTGAAGACTCTTGGTACAATCATGGATGAAACACGCATTCAGGTTACAACTACCACAATTCCAAGTTTGTTTTTAAAAACCAGCCAAGAGCGAGACGGACTCGCGCGCCGAGTGTTCCGTACCATAATATATATAAAAAAATTGTGCTATTTAGAGGCATCGTTCTATTTTTCCTGTAATCTTTACATAAACTTCTATCACAAAGGCCAGGACAGGCCAGTTGGCGTGGTTGGTTAAGATACCACCTATCACGCCGTAGGTCGTGGGTTCGATTCCCATCCAGGACAAACATTTGTGTGCATGAACATGTCTGTTTGTTCTGAGTCTGGGTGTAATTATCTATATAAGTATGTATTTACAAAAAAAAAAAGTAGTATGTAGTATATCAGTTATCTGGTTTCCATAGCACAAGCTCTGCTTAGTTTGGGACCAGATGACCGTGTGTGAATAATGTCCCAGGTTATTATTATTACAAAGAATAATTTCAGATTATTCTCTATGCAAACTTCGGAGAGAAGTGGGGAACGCTAATTTTTTTACATTTTTTATCAAAAGTCGTAAACTATTCGCCCAAAAAAAAAATGTTTGAGAATGTGCAAACAGCGCTGTTTCATAATAATATGATACCCCACATGCCCTAGTAGCCTCACTTCGAATTTTTAAGAACCCTTTAAGTCCCTGTTGCAAAAAAAAAGAAAAAAATCTTTCTTATTTGAAAATAGTTGGGCCAACGTCATTTAGTAGTTCTTGAGATATCCAGCTGTACAGACGGACAGGCAAACAGACAGACTGAGTCGTACCATAAGGATTCCTTTTACCATTTTGGTACAGAACCCTAATAATGCGCACAGCGACATCATAACAATTGATATTAAGCCAGCATAAAGTAAGTGGCGTGATTTAGTAACGTATGGTTTCCGTGTGAGTATAGTAAGTCCTCAAGGAATGCCTTTAAATAGGAGAAGTTTGTCACACCCACGCAATTACACCATAAACGGTAGAAAATTAGCTTCTTTTTAAGCATCATATTAAAAGCAATTTACCGTCACAATATGCTAAATATTGCGTGCATGACTCTATCGTTTGTAACAATAGTACACAATACAAATCTAAATTTCATTCAATAGCCACCAAAAGAATGGAATTATATCCAACCTCTGTACAGTTTCACTTTTAATTATGGCAAACAGTTCAATGTAACATGGCGTGTTTTGGGGAAGGTTAAAAATAAACTTATTTACACGCGTGGAGCTTTGTAGCTTAGAAAAATGAATCTTTGAGTCATTTTTATTTAGGAAAATTTACAAAACATCAGAATTTTCGCACGCCGTCATCCGAATATGGTTAATTTAGATGTCTTAAGGTTGCACTAGTCGGCGGCTCGAACTCGTTGGTGGCTTGGCTAATAGGCATGCTATTTAGTTTTATTTGTATACTATTTATTTATTTAGTGAAATAGACGATTATTTATAACGAAAACGAGCGCGTACAGGGCATATTATGAAAAAACCTCACAATAAAATTATTTGAATTCTTGAATAAATATCTATGTCTCTATGGTAACAATTTTGCCATTTTCATCCTCCGAGAACTATTTATTTACACCCAAAGGTGCGTTAAAATTAGTGTTGAAATATGTAAGTTACGACGCTCATAACTTCCAAACCAATATCTTTTTTCCGATTCTGCTCCCTACAGGACTAGATAGTGACGAGACAAATTGATATAATTTTTAGTTTTGAAAGTACACCGACAAACAGACGAGTAATCACCATACTACGTTTGTACGGAAGAATGACCGACTAGCGTAACCTTAAGACGTACTCTAAAACTAGCTGGCACTGGCACCTCTGCCTAACCCTTCGAGGAAAACAGACATGGTGTTGTTTTTAGTCATAAAATAAAAATAATATGACGCCGTGAGTCAAGTATACTACTAAATCTAGGCCATAAAGCATATTATTTACAAAACTTTATCACTAACGATATTAGGAAAATTGTATTAATAATAATAGTGCGTCCCCTGCTAGCAATTATCACGGCTTTTCACGGCCCTTAACTACGCAGAGGTCTAATTAAGGTAACAGCCAGTGAAATCTCGCGTGCTTAGGAACAGTTTCACGCAAAGGCATTTACGTTCGCATAACGTACTATCTGCTGCAGAATGGAGATGGAGCAACAAGTCTTTGAGACTCAAAAATCTTTTTGGAGACAATCATAATAATCCTTAAAGAATTTCTATTGTTATTGCTGTCCTTTGGCGAAAAGAAAACTCAGCTCGGATTAAATAATCAGATGATTATTTAACCAGGAACTTGAATGGCGAAAAACACAAAGTTGAAGTAAGGACAAATCTCCGAGAAAAGAAACTGTTAACTGCGCAATAGGAAGTAGATTCCATTGCCCAGATGGAAGAGTTGTTTCACTTGGCGAGACATAAATAGAAAAAACGAAAGAAATAAGTTTATTTCTCACAGAAACACGTGCATAGAAAAAGATAATGAACTCAATTTTACAAAAAGAAAAATAATAATAAAAAGAAAAAACAAAATAGATCTACATAGGTACAAATCACGAGCACAAAACAAAAGTCGGCAGCTGCTGGCACGTCACAAACGTCGTGTAAATATGAATTTATTGTCAACATTGACAGCCTACAGTCGCTAAGAGGCGCCAAAAAGAAGTATGAGGACTAAAACTCCCCAGTTTCCACTTGAAAGCATACATTATATACGAAAATAAAATACCCAGTAAAATATTGAGGAAATCAATAAGAATGTTACATGCACTCGCACCAGGAAGGGACGATCGTAATTCTTGCGATCCCAACTTTTCCTGTATTGAATATCTTACATGAACGTATGTATCCGCTCCGAATAAACATTGTGCAGACGAAGCTATCCGGGATTCCGAAAACCCGAAATTCACGAGAGCTCGTATTCGTAATACCAAAGCAAAGTGTGAAGAACATTGGATTGGAGGTGTATGTGCATTTCATCTTCAACGCAATTTCACTCCCGAATTTCGAAACGGGCACATATCGCAACAAAAAATCGTGTATGCGGGTCCTTCTGGGTGGGTTATGCGTTATATGGAATTACACTAAGCCTCAAGCTTAGTGTAATTCCCTATAACGCATTTCCTAACATACATAACAAGCTTGTCAATGTTCAGCTGAATCTCTCATAACTTCCTACAATTAACGATCTTAGGGGTGGTGCCAAATTGAGGACAATAGTCCATTATCTGGGAGGATGACTGACGTTTACCGTGTTTGCTTCAAGTCGTTGAATTCTTGTAGCCTTGGCTTTATCAGTGTTTATGTTATTGTTATCTCTTGTTTCTAGTTATATTTAATTATGATGCAAATATTTCCTGAAATTCACAAATTCATCGTCGCCTGAATAAATATTTTAACGAACGACAAAGTAGGCAAATGAAACAAGCCTACTTTTCAATTCAAGTTAATAAAGTTGTCACACAGTAAATTTAAATCCTATTAAAGCCTGTTATATCATTAGTAATTTTTGGCAGCTCAATGTATGCTCGGAACTCCGTAAGTAAATGCGTTAAGTGATGTTAAGTAGTCTTAAGCCTCCTGCGAAGTCCCACCAGTTTCTCATAGGTACCTTAAGCAAAAATGGCGTATGCCATTCTGAACTTTATCCTTGGACGAGCTCTGTCGCTGACATGAGAGCAGTTTTATGATAAAAGGATGAGGAGTGCAAAATCTGATAATATGGAAATTTTCCCCGTGTAGGCGAGGATGGCATCACCTTGCCGCGTCAGATTATTTAAAATCCCCTCAATTTCTCCCATAGCCAATTTGTCAGAGAAGCAACATTAATTTCGGCAACGCCCTCCCAGATATTACATCAATTTCTTTTTCGAATCAGGGAGCTGTCATCGTGTACCGCTAATGGTATTGGGAACACGCGGACTAATTAAGTCGCCGCTGTTAATTTATAGCTTGTTTTCTACCGTTGGAACAGCTATAATCAAAATAAATCGCTTCCCTCCTAAGGCACGCAAGGGAATACAGCAAATTGGATTGGAAACTAAAGATTCCTTTTGATAGTAACGTACCTACATAATTGTAGTCCAAATAGTGCACGGGAAGGCGAGATCTTAAATTGAGAAACATCGGATTCGAACAAGAAAATAATGATTAAATTTTATCGATACCGAATGTTGTGGCAGAAAGTTAGCAAGGTATACCTGTTTATCGATGCCTATCTTGGAGGTTCATTGCAATACTGCAGGAACATTATAGCAACTATCGATATCGGATTGAGGGCGGTGGAGTATCGGTTTCGTTGCCTCGGGCGATTGAGTTACCTCTAATAAGTGGTCGATAATTTAGGACCGTCTTCCTACCATATTATAACAAACTTAGGCACACTTTAACAATTCAAGCTGTATACCTATAATGCCACGTGAACAACCAGTGTACATCTGAGCAACAAAACTTTAAACAAGATGATGTAGCAAAACAAGTGGTGAAGTTTTCTAAAAACTTGGTTACGACTTGGGATTGTTGCGTCCTCCCTTAAAATATATACAAGAGAAAATTTTGCTCTCAACTTATACTTTTATGCATTAACAAACTCTTTCATGTATTCGCTTCAGAGATTTCGTTCTGACTTTTATGAAGGTTTGTTAGTAATTTGTTCAGGAACCTACATCAAAGTTGACATTTCCTCTCGAAAACATAAATTGTAAATTCAACTGCATATCTAATTAAGTAATATTATGTTCAGTAGGGAGAATAATTTCAAGGACAAGGACGACAAATATGTTGTGACAGGAGTAGATTATTATTGCAAAAAGTACGTTTCTTTTTAATCATCAAGAGATAAGGAAGGAATACTGATAAGGTCCGAAGAGCAAATAGGACCGTTTTTATTAAAAGGACGAAAATTGTAATATCCTTGAGAGCGATTCATCATGATACGACCTCGTACGTGATGGTCTTATACAGTGGCGAATTAGCTGGAGTAGGTATCTAGGGAGCTATCTAGAGATGCTAGTGCGAGCCTTGTTGAGACCAGATAATGGAAATATCGCATTTACTGCTCTTAAGTTGTCCATCATAGTTGCCGCCGTATTAATTGATGGGTTCAAGTATAATTATCAAACCGTTGTTGCGTGGTAAGGTTTAATCAACGTCAATGAGAAAATATTACGACTCTATTATAAAATGTAGTTCAACTCACGAGAAAAAGTATGCAGCAAATATTCCGATCATATTCTACCCGACGACACTTTTGACAGCTCACTTCATCTAAGTGAAAACTTAGGTGAAGTGAGCTGTCATTCTACCCACCGACACTATTGACAGCTCACTTCACCTAAGTGATAACTTAGGTGAAGTGAGCTGTCATTCTACCTAACGACACTATTGACAGCTCACTTCATCTAAGTGAAAACTTAGGTGAAGTGAGCTGTCATTCTACCTAACGACACTATTGACAGCTCACTTCACCTAAGTTTTCACTTAGATGAAGTGAGCTGTCATTCTACCAACGACATTTTTGACAGCTCACTTCACCTAAGTGAAAACTTAGGTGAAGTGAGCTGTCATTCTACCTAACGACACTATTGACAGCTCACTTCACCTAAGTGAAAACTTAGGTGAAGTGAGCTGTCATTCTACCTAACGACACTATTGACAGCTCACTTCACCTAAGTTTTCACTTAGATGAAGTGAGCTGTCATTCTACCAACGACATTTTTGACAGCTCACTTCACCTAAGTGAAAACTTAGGTGAAGTGAGCTGTCATTCTACCTAACGACACTATTGACAGCTCACTTCACCTAAGTGAAAACTTAGGTGAAGTGAGCTGTCATTCTACCTAACGACACTATTGACAGCTCACTTCACCTAAGTGAAAACTTAGGTGAAGTGAGCTGTCATTCTACCTAACGACACTATTGACAGCTCACTTCACCTAAGTGAAAACCTAGGTGAAGTGAGCTGTCATTCTACCTGATGAGGATTACACTATTGATTAACAGCGCACTTCACCTAAGTTTTCACGGTAAGATTTTTACGGAATAGACCGGCTGATATAAAATGCAGATTAACAATTATTACTCCACATGCTGTGCATCAAATAAAACGTTCAACGATTATTTCCGAATTATCTAGGTGAGAACAGATTAAAAAGTATTTCATCCGGTAACAGAAAACCAGCCGAGTTTTTTGTAACGTGTTCAATGAATGTATTCAGCGCGTTAAAAATACAGGATTTTTCAGTAAAGCAAATAGTGCTTAAAAAAACTGAAATATAATAGTTTGAGCATGAACATTTTCATTCTGACCTCGTCCTCGCACTTGGCTTGGCATGCTATGTTTGTTTAAAGAATTCAAGTTGTTATGTATCAAGTTCGTTAACCTTTTTCTGCTATCTGAAAAATAAAAATGTCAAGGAAACTGCCTGGAGTTTTAAAATAACATCTATTTGTCGAAAGGTGGTCATACACAGTCATCATCTGCTTAGCCTTTTCCCAACTATGTTGCGCGGTATGAAGCGACTGCCTATCTGACTTCCACAACCCAGTTACTGGGTAATATGATTCTTCTTGGTAAGACTGGTTGTCAGATTTTCGGGGCTTCTGACGACCCGTAATGACTGTGAAAGATCCACGATTGACAGTCGGGACCAACTTTCCGAGGCACGGAGGAGTCTGGTATGTAAAGATGGTCACCCATCCACAGCAAGCGTAACTTACGTGGTCATACAGGGTAAGGATGTTAAAAGTATGCAGCAGTTCCATGATCCACTATTCAATAGCGAGCTAGCAAGAAGTATTGGAATGGACTTGACAAATTCGAAGGTCAACCAAAGTGCCTCAGAGGATGCTTTACTCTAGAAACAGAATAGATTTTAACGAATTTAACAGGGGAAACCAATTCATTACCATCTCCTCTCTCTACTGCTCTTTCATTCCCCGAAAGACGTCACATGAATTTGAAACCAGTTAAAAAGATAGATGATCTTCTGTCAGACTTCCACGTCCTCAAAACTAACAAAAATAATGGTTTCACTTCGTTTGTGCTTTAAGCACCAATTTTCCGGACAATCAATTTGAGACAAGCTTAAGTTTTTCGCATTAACTTGGGCCATCAGTTTCACGTCCGTCGTTTCTGTTTTAGGGTTCCGTACTTCAAAAGGAAAAAATGGAACGTATATACGATCACTTCTCGTCTTCAGTCTTGAGAAGCTTGTGGCTTAGTAATAACAGCCGCATGGATCGATCCATCAGGTTAAGCTACGCTTGCCGGGGTTGATCCGTAGATGGGTGACCATCTTCACATACCGAGACTCTTCCATGCCTCGGAAAGCACGTTAAGCCGTTGGTCCCGGCTGTCATTCGTGGATCTTTGACAGACGTTACGGGCAACAAAAAGTTGCACCATCTAAACAGTGCTTAGACAATACGAGACATTGTTGTTTTAATTTTATTCTATGCCACAGACAAAAAAACTGCATCGTATAAATGGGGCATTATAATCTGTCAATTAGCCAGTCATTTCTTTTACAAACAATATTCTGAAGCCCGCTCTTCACAATCGGCGATCATGGACGATTACCTGAAAACTAAACTAAACCACTGAACGGATTTCGATAAAATTTGTCATAGAGATAGATGGCATCCTGATGAAGGACATAGGCTACTTTTGTCTCAAAAATAAATCCTAAAGGGGATGATAAAGGGGATGAAAGTTTATGATCGCCGATTGTGAAGAGGCGCCATGAGGTCTCAAAAATATACTGTATATATATATTACCCACACGTATTTTAAAAGATTTGACTTCATTTTTCAAAATACAGGACAAAGGATCCATATTATGTTGATACCAACCCAAAAACTGTTGACCAAAAATTCCCGCACAAAATTTGAACTAGATTTTTTTTCACACATCGTCTAATAGCAGGCCATAAATAAAAGCTTGGAACAACACCTCATTTTTTCGGTCTGCACGAAGGCTCGCCTTATTGGACACTAAATTGACAGTGCAAAATTGATATTAATTTCTACCAACCAACCGGGTTCCGTATATTTAATATGCCTAATTGACAGGGGAACCAGTATCCTGTTTCACCAGCTTCGTAGAACTAAGCAATGAACGCGATGAGATTTTTATATTTGTTCAAGGATTGTGATTTATGTTCAGGGTTTAACGAAGGTACTCTACAGTAATGAAGGGCTGTTGTAACCCCTTTTTCAGGTACATGAGGGGTTATGGAGTGCAGCCGTGAAATGGCAGGGGATGCTAACCGTTGTGGTGAAAGAAGGCTCTGTTTTAATTGGGACAGCGACACTCAGAGAGGGTTGTATAATGTACAGGGAGGTTTTCTTGTTCATTCAAATACTTAAATGATGTCAGAATAAAAGCAGAAAAAAAAAATATATGGACGATCCCATTACAAAGTTCATTTTTATGCAATACCAGCAGGGATTTTATTATAATACAAGCCGTGTGCCTAATGTGCCGGCCAAGTACGGACCACGCACAATGAAGGGTTCCGTAGTTAGGATGAATTTATCCCAAAAACAAACTTAACATTGTAGTTGAAAAACATGTTCTCCCATACATCGATAAACGTCACGATCAAATCTCCAAATGTAATCTTAAAAACTATAAATTAACTTATTTATTCTATATATTATTACTTATTCTCGGACTTTTTCCTTTATTTGTGCTGCTTTTTGTCATATTTCATGTTTCTGGGTCAACGGGACCCTATAGGTTTTGACTTATTTGCAAGTATCAAAATATGTCGCAAATATATCGCATAAATGGCCGTATATTTTTATTGGGTTGACTTAGAAGCTTGATTTTTTTAGAGCTCCAAGGGACCGTAGACTTGCGTATTTGATAATAATTTCAACTTGATACCTCCACGCGTTCCTGATAAAAAGGGTCTTGACAGACTGACAGACGGAGAACGAAGTGATCCTCCGTTCCGTTTTTCCTTTTGAGGTACGGTGCCCTATAAATTACGAACTTCCATACGAACTTTCATCCAATATTAAACCACTTTAGGGGGTGAATTAAAAAAAAAAGGATTAAGTAGTTTTTTTATTTTTATTACTCACCTTCTTTATAATATGCGAACTGATTTGCATAATTTCACGCTTCTAGACCGCTTGGTCTACTAATTTACTAATCTAATACACAAAATAATAATGATTTAATTATTACACTAGTGGCAATGAACTTATATCATTATATATATATAATTCTTCTGTAGGTTACGTTCTTCACTTGTCACCTAAACGGCCCAACCGATTTGGATGAATTTTTGTGTGTATATTGAAAAGGCTTCCTGGATGGTTTGAAAAAACAATTGGAGGAATAAGGCGGTACGAGGTTCGTCGGGTCAGTTAGTAATAATATATTTTTAAATCTAATCTTACTCTTGACACAAAGCAAGTTAATTATTGCCAGCAATTACTTACATAAACAACTTGATATTCATTATTTCGTTCAAACAAAGAGGTCGTTACTTAATTTATCGTATTTTTATTTAACTAAGCTAGTGCATAATCAATCTACGTCGTTACGACATTTTAATCTGTATGCAGCTGTGCCGACATAATTATATACAAGTTAACATGTCAATTTGATTAATCCTTGAGCTGTTTCTAAGACTTAATGGAAAATTAACGAGTTTTTTTTTTAATTTTTATTATATTTTATTGAACTTATGTCTTATGGAGGAGCTCGTGGCTAAGTAATAAAAGCCGCGCGGGTCGATCTATCAGGTTAAGCTACGCTTGACGGGGTTGGTCCGTGGATGGGTGACCATCTTTACATACCGAGACTCCTCCGTGCGTCGGAAAGCACGTTAAGCCGTGGGTCCCGGCTGTCATTCGTGGATCTTTGGCAGTCGTTACGGGTCATCAAAAGCCCGAATCTGACAACCAGTCTTACCAAGGGGTATCGGTTTACCCAGTAACTGGGTTGTGGAGGTTAGATAGGCAGTCGCTCCATGTAAAATACTGGTATTCAGCTGCATCCGGTTAGACTGGAAGCCGACCCCAACATAGTTGGGAAAAGGCTAGGCAGATTGATATTTATTGAACATATGTCTGAGATCAATAGTTATCGAGAGTTTATCGAGGTCTTCAGAAACCAGGCATTCATCTGTCTAGCCTTTTCCCAACTATGTTGGGGTCGGCTTACAGTCTAACCGGATGCAGCTGAATACCTACTGGTATTTGGCTTCACATGGAGCGACTGCCTACAAGACTGGTTGTTAAGACTTTCGGGCTTCTGACGACCCGTAACGACTATCAAAGATCCATGAATGACAGCCGTGACCAACGGCTTAACGTGCTTTCCGAGGCACGTGGGATGAAAGATGGTCACCCAACTTCGGACCAACCACGGCAAGCGTACCGTACCCTGATCGATCGACCCGTGCGGCTGTCATTACTTAGCCACGAGCCCCTCTGTACAGAAACCAGGAATTATTGCAATAATGTAATTTCTGTTAAATGCTACTTAAAGACTATTTTTGGTCAGTAGTGCCTTTCTCAGTCTCACTATTTCTGTGGTCCTAACTCCTCAATAATTGTCATCACCTACAGACTGCATCTATTTGCTGACCATTACTGCATTCAGATTCCTCGATCATATCCATAACACAAATACTGAAATATGTTTAAAGAATTTTTTATTCTCATAAGAACATAACAGTTCACTTAAAATGAGATACATAATGCTTACAATTACAATTAGAAGGAAAGATCTGGTTTGCATAAAGCCCCAAACCAGACATGCTTTTGTAAGCCGATTTTATATATATATTTAGGACCCGTTTTATGTAATAAGATCAATAGGATACTTAATATTTATAGTGCCACTTACAAACATAGTAGTCTGAAGATATGCGAATATTTGGGTAAACTTGATTACACAGACACAGAGAAGCTTCTAGAATTACTGCAATAATTATGTAGATATTAAATTGGTAATTTTTAATTTTGTACTTTGTAGAATAATAGTATTTTAATAATTATTTAAATATAAGTAGGATAGTATTATTTTCAATAATTAATTAAGTATGGTCAAATAATATTATATCAGTTGATCGCTTAGTCTGGGGATGGCCTGAAACACAGGTTTTTATTAACCTAGCTCAGGCAGGTCGCCACAAGTTAAAATTGTCTGTACCAACGCACCTTTCATAGGTAATTAAAATCCTGTGTAAATTAAACTAGTTTGTGTATAAGTAATTAAGCCAATCTGTTAAGATCTTGGTACTACTACTAAGTATTTATAAGCTAGTAAATGTATTACTTTGTGAAAGGAACTAAATAAATTATTATTATTATTATTTTGACGGGCCAGTTGGCGTGGTTGGTTAAGATACCACCTAGCATGTCACTGGTCGTGGGTTCGATTCCCATCCAGGACAGACATTTGTGTGCATGAACATGTCTGTTTGTCCTGAGTCTGGGTGTAATTATCTATATAAGTATGTATTTACAAAAAAAAAAGTAGTGTATGTAGTATATCAGTTATCTGGTTTCCATAGTACAAGCTCTGCTTAGTTTGGGATCAGACGACCGTGTGTGAAAATGTCCCAGGATATTATTATTATTATATTAATTCTAGTAAATTAAAATAATATAGCAATTGCCTCTGATGTGTTGGTGACGTTATAGGATACGTACTATTCCAAAATACCACTTTACTCGAACAGTAATTCGAACCCAAATTCCCATGTGATAGCATACAATTTTTATATCAACCTCACAGGAAATTATGGGTTTCGTCGTGCCTACGTGAAAGTATGTACCTACCTACCAACCTATTCAGGTACAGTACGTCGGAGGAGCCACATTTATATGCAAAACATGTAATTTTTTGTGCTCGCATCCTGTCTAGAAGTCGTAAATTATGTTGGAGCTAAGCGATTTATTGTTTGACAATACATGGGGACATGTATTTTGTGTGCCAGGGGAATCTTCTCTTTGACCATTTATGGTTGGAGTTGATAATTTATTTATTTGCAGAATAATACAGAGTGAATTATACAAAAACCGAATCGATTATAAAGAGTAGGGGTCAATTTTGGAATTTAAAAGAAAAAAAAAGAATTAATAAAAGTAAAACCGACTTCGAAAACCTAAAACGAATAAAATAACTTTCAATAAAAACTTAACAGCTTCTGAAGTCGGTGCCAAGCTAAGGTGCATTGGCATTGAAGAAATGAAGATATCGACTTCAGAAGCTGTTAAGTTTTTTTATTCGTTTTAAGTTTTTGAAGTCGGTTATTACTTTTTTAAAGTAAATTTATTTTTCCATTTTTAGTTGAATATACAATAATTGTATATTCAACTAAAAATGGAAAAATAAATTTTTAATTATTATTTAATTTTTTTTAAATAAATAAATGTAATTATTACATTAGCCTAAGACGAACGAAAAGAAGAATCATCAAAATCCGCTTAGAAATGCCGGAGATACAGTACATTTATGTATATAACTTCGTACAAAAGTTTAATTACCTAATGTATTATATACTAAAACCTTCCTGAAGTATGTAGATCACGCTAGAGAAAGAATCTTCAAAATTGGTTCATTAGTTTTGAGAAAATCGCGGACATACTAACTGACATACATACGAGAACCTCCTTTTTTGAAGTAGGTTAAATAATAAGCTATTTGCTTATTTCCATTTTTTTTTCTCTTTATAACTGTATAATAGAAATGAATGAATATGGTAATTTCCAATATGTTTGAAAAGGGTTAACTTAGCCACATAATGACGTCAAGTTACTATTTTAATTTCAATTTTATCCTCATGACTATGCCTAGTCTTTGAAAATTACGTAAATATGCGGTTCTATTGTCTTGCATCACACCTACTGAAGATATCACTAACGAAACACTTCTTGTGGTCATACATTAAAGTTTTTATCTATATTCGTATCGTAAAGTTCTGATTATGAATTCAAAAATAGTACCATAATGACAGACTTTATGCACGTACAACTGAAACAAAATTTATACAGATTTCTTACCAACATAATACTATAAAAAACTTTTTAGCCAAAAAATAAAACCGACTTCCAAAACAAAACACTACAAAGTGAATAAAAACTTTTTAGCAAAAAATAAAACCGACTTCCAAAACAAAACACTACAAAGTGAAAAATAACTTTAATTTCGGTATTCGGTGTCTTGGGTTTTGTATTTTCGTTTTTTGCCACCGACTTCCGAAATTAAAGTTATTTTTCACTTTGTAGTGTTTTGTTTTGGAAGTCGGTTTTATTTTTTGCTAAAAAGTTTTTATTTTTCACTTTTTAGTTGTGGAACCTACCCCACACAAATTCGAATACATAATTGAGCACAATAATTGTAGATATAGCCATGTAAATAACAGTGATAGGAAGTTATTAAAACACCATCACATCATCCACATAAAATAAGTGGGAAATATACGCATTATTGAAGCTAACTCAAAAACTCCCTAAGCTAAGTTAATAAAATTTATATGGGACCACCTCGGAAGTATACCCTATCAAACAAAAAAAGAATTTTCTAAATAGGTCCATCCGTCTTTGAGTAATCGCGTAACAAAAAAAAAAAAAAAACAAAAAAAAAATACAGACGAATTGAGAACCTCCTCCTTTTGGAAGTCGGTTAAAAATAACCTTTATTCTATTAAAGTACACTTCGGATCGACCAAGGAGTTTTCAATTAGATTTTTATTGTCGTATTTGGGGACTGCGCTAGGGCTCATGCGCGGTTGACCGATGACAGCTCTGTAACCATAGTAACGTAATCCACATTGCTATAGTTTCGGAGCCATTATTGTGTTGGTTTACTTTTTGCTAACTTTGATTTTTTTATTTAAATAGGTAACTAACTATTTATTGCATGAGTGTAGATAAAATAGTGTATGAAACTGCACATATCTAAGTAGGTATTAAAAACATCGTGTTTTAATACCCCTCTCATGCAACAGATTCATAAATTACTATTACAGTCAATGTGATTGTCTTTATTTCTTCAACCTACTACAGTATGATGGCCATTTTAGGAAGACAACCACAATCCAACGAAGAACAACAAGGGTCTTAAAATAAGTTGTTGATTCGCTCCACAACAACATTGCTCAATCCAGACCGAAACATGATTCATTCACTCCTACGTACTTATACTTAGTACATGTACTCGTATGTACGACAAACGTTAGGCCTTTCCAATTTTAAAACAGTTTTGCTTGCAAGCTGTAATATTGTACTTATGACCAACTAAAACAAAGGACCATATGAATGAATCAGCCAACTGGTTTACTTAGCCGTTTAGTTAACCACCTAGCCCTTTAACTAAACGGCGGCCAGCCAACTAGCGGCTTGAATTATATTCATTACAGGTTAGAAACGGCTAATTAAACCAGTTGGCTGCGACATATACAAAAAGCAACTTAAAGGCGTCCGTTTTGTCGATAGTACCTACCTTCTTAAGGCGAAAGCATCAGGGTAGCCCGCAAAATTCAAATTTTCTTACGTTTGCTTGCAATTTACAAGTCGGTGTTAGGTTGTATGTTGACTTGAATATGATTCGCGACCGTAACAAATCTGTATTTATAGAATTATAACCATTAAAATCATCAATACAGTTCTCTAAGTTCATATAACTCTATTGAATGACTATTTCATGAAATCTTGACATTTGAGGTATTTTCTAACTTATGAAGTTGTATTACTGATTCTAATGATTATTATTCTGTAAATATATGATGGTTACGGTCGCGAATTATATTTGAATCATCATTAAACTTAATACTGACCTACAATTTGCAAAAAAAAAAAATATTGAATTTCGCGAGCTACCTTAGCGCTTCCCCACAAAGTAAACTATGGCCGTATAGCACACCCATACTTACTGAAGGGGCCCACGACGCAATGCACCATAAAAAGGAAGATAAGGCCGACTCACTTTTATCACCGTACCAGTTGGGTTCCATTGTCTTACGGGTCACGAGTTCACGACGATACGGCAAACGAGATTATGGACAAAATGACGTGTGAAGAGGAGGAGTGGAAGTTGTCGGCAGATGTACAGTAGTTTTCTCACCCCAGAAATGGCTGGCTAGTAACTGCGTTGTCAGAGAGAGATGGAGCATCTCTTTTTTGCTTCGGACCAGGTTTTGAGTTTAGTTGAGTCTTTCTAAGAACCACCTAAGGGTGAAATGCAGGTATAGAGATTTGGTATTGACTTTCTCAATATTGAGTATTGAGATTTATGTCTAGCAATAGGTCCCTATTTGTCCAAGTCTGTTTTATATAGCCAGCGTGGGCAATCAATGAAGTGAAGACCTAATTCATAGAAAAAATACATACTAGGTATAGTAACAAAATAGATACTAGGTATAAAAATGTAATCATATACTGCACTTATGTTGATATCAGATCAATAATTATATTAATGTGTCGCTTTACACTGTGTCGCAAGCTACAAGTATTCTCCTGTCATATTTTTTAATTTGTTTGTACAAGATAAAGGCAAACACCTAGTTTGGGGGTCACCGTCTAAACTAGTCTATTGTATTACAATTAATAATAAATAAATAATATTACAGACAATCGTTAGGTCGGTAAAACTACAGAACAGGTAAAACGTCTTTTATCTGTTCTGTGGGTAAAACCCTATATTATTTCACGACTCAAATATTAAAACTTTGTGGTCTCGAATTATCCTAGAAGGCATGAACTATTGAAAGATTTTTACCACATTTTTCTATTGTAAATTATAATTTGTAATGCTCGTGGCTAAGTAATAAAAGCCGCACGGGTCGATCTATCAGGTTAACACAATGACTGCTTAATTATTAGCGAAATGTATGCAAACGCTTCTTTATGCTACACTAATACTGTGTGGCAAACGCTCGGGTGCGTGCAAAAAATATATTGGGTGTAGACACCCTTACCGTCCCTTGTTTTCGAAACAATGGAGATGCACAACGAACGCACAGGTGCGGCGCGCCGCACTCGAGGAAAGTTATGTAAATTGTATGGACGCGCATACGCGCTGTCAAGCACATGGTGAACGTCCGAAAACGCGCATGCGCGTCGGCCGCGCCCAATGAATTAAGCAACGCTTGACGGGGTTGATCCGTGAATGGGTGACCATCTTTACATACTGAGACTCCTCCGTGCCTCGGAATGCACGTTAAGCCGTCGGTCCCGGCTGCCATTCATGGATCTTTGACCGTCGTTACGGGTCCACAGAAGCCAGAAAGACTGACAACTAGTCTTACCAAGGGGTATCGTATTACCCAGTAACTGGGTTGTGGAGGCCAGATAGGCAGTCGCTTCATGTAAAATACTGGTATTCAGCTGCATCCGGTTAGACTGGAAGCCGACCCCAACATAGTTGGGAAAAGGCTAGGCAGATTTTTTTTATAACCCATGTAAGTTTTTATAGGCGATTAAAACTGAATGTGTAAGGTGTAAGTAGATATTATTTACATACAAACCAATTGTGAGTTAATCACCCAATGGAACCATTTTGTAATAATAACTCATGCTCACTTACTTAATAAATATGTAAAAATAATATTTTTATTAGACGTGTTGTTTGTTTTCATTGTTTATAGACAATGAAAACGCGCTTCCGTCATAAGCTAGCCACCAGTAAAGTTGTTTACTAGCTGAAGTAGCAGTATATGTAATCAATAACAGTGACTTATGTGCTGGCCCCACTTTTTACTCCACTTACCGCTAAAGCGCGCTTTTCAATATGGGATAATATAAAATATATCGCACCTTCGGTAAGACAAGGGCACAACTGCACTTTTATGATTTTACAGGAGAGCTACTTTAAGATTTTTTTTAAAATTAAATACCGTATTATTCTGCTCATACCATCTTTCCACCTTGCCCTATACTTTTGTGATTTCAGATAAAAGGGTATTTTAAAGCAGTCTGGCATATTTAACCGACTGTATGAAATTTTGACATTTATGGCCTTGTCTTACCGAAGGTGCGATATTATATTCCGAGATATAAATGATATCCCGCGATTGGCCTTCACACTATGAGACTTTTGACAAGTTTGTGTTCGTCACTGGATCACGCCGCGCCGCACGCGCCGTTCACAACCAAAATCGTCTTTCAAACAAAATGGATATTGTTTTGATAGCCTCGACAGTTCATCGGAGGAAGATGATGCAGAATTCTATTTACGTATTAACAGGGATTCGTTGGAATCAAGTAGTTATAACTAATAGGCTATTTTATACGATTTTTTTTTCTTCAAAAAAAAAAACTGAAATGCTTTAGTGTAAAGTTGCCAACATGTCGATTGGTAAATATTGCTTTTCAAACGTCGATATGAAAATATCGCTTCGTCGATCGAAAAAATATGTTTAGTTTGAGATATAATATATATTATATCCCAGTGTAAACGGTTTCATTTAAAAGTACGGTGTGCGATATTAATTTATATCTCCAGATGTAATATAAATTACATTATTTTAAATTATTATTATTATATCATTTATTTCGGGCTACGCCCATACTGTTTGTTACTAACAATGGTCTTAAATAGGTACTAGTGTTAGAAGACATACAAATTTTCATTCGGTGTGGAGTTTCATCGAATGTCGCAGCATTGGAAACTCCCGTCTATCTGCGAATAAACTGAAGATAGTGTTGGTACCGCCACGAAGACGAGCGAGCAGAGAAGCACTTCTTTTACGTAGGTATGATGGCCGCAGAACCATCCGCAATGCCTTTCCGCAAACATCTTTGACGCGCTACAACGCCATGGCAGCCCCAACAGTATCCCGAGTGCGTTATTTTATACTGGACAACAAACTATAACTAGTCCACAGACCGCACAAAATGATTTAAACAAAGTAATCTTGACCGTTTCTGTACATCGCGCAAACCTGCGGGCCAGCATGTTGCAGGTTGCACCGTACCGATAGCGATAAGACGCGTCATCGCAACATAAAATTCTCATGTCTCAGTCAAAAATGAAGATCAATCAAACTCAATACTGAATGAAAGGTTTCTTTCTTTGCAACATAAATGTAATTTCCTCTTTTCACTTTTTTGTCACATACAGACAAAGGAGTTTTCAATTTTCACATTGTTTGTGCACTTGTATTGTTCAGACTTCCCCGCGCGAGTTTTTTCGGCCTCGTCTGAAGTAGCTCTTAGCCAAATATGGAAGCGTAAAATTGGGCAATATCCTTTGGAAAGGCGGCTTTAAGCAGTCAAATTTTAAAGATGGCGTTTAATATACCGCGTCGTAATAAATATGACCGAACAGGATATAGGGTGGGTAGAGTTATAGCGTATGGACGATACAGAAATATGGGAGGGAAAATGGAGCTATTAAATACTAAGCACATCATCTTTAAAGTTAAAAATATGCCTGCCAGAGAATACGAAAACTGAATAATTTTATAACAGCCACAAGGGTCGATCTATCAGGTTAAGTTACGCTTGCCGGGGTTGTTTCGTGGATGGGTGACCATTTTTATATACCGAGACTCTTCCGTGCCTCGAAAAGCACGTTAAGCCGTTGGGCCCGGCTGTCATTCGTGGATCTTTGACAGTCGTTACGGGTCGTCAGAAGCCCGAAAGTCTCAACTAGTCTTACCCGGGGGTATCATATTACCCAGTTACTGGGTTGTGAAGGTCAGATAGGCAGTCGCTCTATGTAAAATACTGGTATTCAGCTGCATCCGGAAGCCAACATAGTTGGGAAAAGGATAGGCAGATTAATTGATCATCTTTAAAGTTCAAAATATACCAGAAAATAACAATGTAAAAGTAAGTACTTACTTAACTAACTTACTTTAAAATCTTGAGTTTACGAAGTGAATTCATATTACAAAGTTACTTAAGTACTTAGTACTTAATGTATAAATTTGCAATTATTTTAAAAAATGTTTCAGAATCTGCTCCAACATAAAACGACAAAAAATAATGAAGATACATTATCCTGACGAACATTCTTCGCAGTAATATTAGCTTCTTCATAATTTAATCAAAACCGCCCAACCAGCAAGATTAAAAAGTCATATCTTTTTTTTTTCTGTAGCCAATAGATAACGGTATAACTCCTGTCAGAGTTTGTTATAAAAATACTTATTTGGCGTCATAAGCCTGGCCGCAGTGATAAGAACATTTCTAAATAAAACTCTCTTCGTAAATCCTCAAATTTTATCTCATTTTTATTGGAGCAGCCGGTTCAAGAATATTTATATCACGTATTTCTGCAAACTGGCGTCATTGTTGCATTTAGGATGAATGCTGGAAGGTGTTATGTAAATAGCTGAAGCTGCTGTTACTGGTTGGGAGGGATAGGTATGCGGTGAGTTCGATGAACTCTGTAGCTAGGAAGAAAGTGAACAGCTGATTTCACGCGTCGTTTTAGACTCTTAAACGACTAAAACGAAATCAGCAATGGATGTTTAAATACTCTAAAATTTAGAGTATTTAAACATCCATTGCTGATTTCTTTTTTTTATTTCAGCTGTTTTATTTACGTAAATGATAACTGATAAATATAATAACTTATTTCTGCTGGGTACAGAGAATGTAAGTAACTGAAAAACGATAAACAAAATGAAAATTTTCCTGAGCAATTTTCCGGTGGAATATGATTCAAAATAAGGAGCTGAATGCATTCTGTTAGTTTGTGGAGGGCTGTCCCTTACACGAGGCCAAAAAGCAGGGTTTAAGAGAGTCCTCCGCAAACTAACAGGGTGCATTCAGCTCCTTATTTTGTAGTCTGTCCCTTACCTGTATAGGCCAAAAAATCAAAATAATGTTTAGTCAAAGAAATAGTTATACAGTTTTGAAGACAACATACTGGCCATCAATTTGGTGTCATGATTATTCCAAATTTGAATTCACGATCAATTAGAAAAAGTACTGTCTACAAAACTTAAGCTTGACTTAAGAAGTCCGGGAGTGTATAAGAAAAATAAACAACGGAATGAAAAAAACATGCGGCCAACATTTTGAATCCGTAATAGGCGTTTAGTAAATTACGTCCTATGAATAATTGAAATCCGGTATACAATAACAAAACTTAGCAGAAGGAGCGGTTAAAAACATATTTATTGGATAAACAACAAAAGGGGACTCGATATTTATTCCCAAACGTTCATTGTTTGCTTAACCGGAATAAAGGACAAACAAATAAACGATAAATATAATTAATTAATTATTATCATAAGAAAATACTTGTTCTGTGGTAGATAATTCTATGAATTCCTTAGTTGGGATTTATGAGCTGTCTGAGGGAATGTATTACTGAGATTAAGTATGCTATATATTTTGATGGTCTAATATCGTTTCCGTGTACTTTCAGAGGTACGTAGTAGATACTACGTCGTATCTATACAGTATGTTAACCAACAGAGGGCGTTCCCGTTAACCCGCAATAGTATAGCATCCATACATGCTAAAAAAAATATTACCATTCGAAAACAAAATGGTTTTTATTTTTTTTAATATTAAAATATTCACTAAAAATGTTAAATTGATACGTAAAAGAAACACTCTGTACACGCGTACTTGAAGGACGGAAACATCGTAATTTAGTTTTTATTTTTAGTGAATATTTTTATATTTTTTTGAATATTTTAGTGAATATTTTAATATTAAAAAAAAATAAAAACCATTTTGTTTTCGAATGGTAATATTTTTTTTAGCATGTATGGATGCTATACTATTGCGGGTTAACGGGAACGCCCTCTGTTGGTTAACATACTGTATACTACGTGATGAGTTTGTTTGTTTGAATGCGCTAATTTCTGGAACTACCAGTCGGATTTGAAAATTTCTTTTTGCATTTGTTAGCCCAATTCTGGAGGAAGGTTATAGGCTATTTAACATCACGATATGACCCTTAGGAGCCGCGCAAATAGCAAAAAACAGCGCAGGCGGGCGATGCGATGCGACGCGGTGGGTCGGAGGTCGAAATTTTACGAGTCATCCATTATACAAGGTGTAACTTAAAGAACGCACAACTTCATCATTATGAACAACGTTTACTATGGGACCACACCTGAAATCGCGAAATAAAATCTGCTGTTCATTTTGACGAATTATGCGAACATAAATGTACCGAACAGCTTATATTTTTTTTGCGCGATTTCAGGTTTGGTCCCATAGTAAAAGTTGTTCATAATGAGTACAATGACTCCTTAAGAGGTTGTACGTTATTTAAGTTACACCTTGTATTACAAAGACAGGACGATTATTATCAAACTATCGGAACTAACAGAAACCATCATGTGTGACGATGACACATTAGGCCCCTTACAAACAGGCGCGACGCGACTTAGCGATTGCGACGCGTCTTTACAACATCTAGTCTAGTACATTTTATAATCATTAAGTCACGAACTATCCTTACTCAGTCGCGAATCTCATCATCAAGTCACAAAATCGGGACGCGACATATCACGCGCCTGTTTAGGGAAAGCCTTTAATACAACTAGGACGGGCCTGACTATAGCCAACTTAAACTATTCTTTATCCCAAGCTATTGTGGTCGAGACACTTGTAGATATAATTCCAAGTCGAAAGCGCCAGGGTAGCCCGCGAAATTCAAATTTTCTTAGGTTTTTTGCAAAAGAAGAAACAGTCATGTAGTAGATAATACTGGTTATCCATAATACTGGTTTGTCCAGAAACTCCTAAATGGAAATAACACAAACATTTAAAGCAAAATGGAATATTCAGCGAATTTTACAATTGCACTTCGTAATCTCCGCTTTTTCGTAAAACAAGCAGTTTTAACATATTCAAAATCCTCTTTATATTCCGAACTTTTAGCAAAGCGCTGCGTTCTGCGATAACTTAAATTCAAATGCACATGGTGACATTTTTCGAAGATTTTTTTTTTTTTTGTAATGGTAACAATTCTAAATTGGACTTTTATTTTCTGTACAAAATTACCTCTAGTACGAAAATTTGGTCCACATTTTTTCATTTATAATACAGAATTTTCCTTGACTATTTCATATTTTGTGCCCGCTGCCCAGCTTGCAGTATCGAAAGACAAAAATATCAATAACTAACAAGTTACACAAGTTATCCTACTAATATTATAAATGTGAAAGTTTGTATGTTTGGATGTTTGTTACTCAATCACGCAAAAACGGCTGAACGGATTTGGATGAAATTTGGTATACAGATAGTTTATAACCTGGATTAAGACATAGGATACTTTTTATCCCGGTAGAATGTTCCCGTGGGATAATTTCCGACATACACGCGGGCGAAGCCGCTGGCAAAAGCTAGTTTGTTAATAAAAATAAAATGACAGAATTTAATAATTATTTCGTTACGAAATAGAGAAAGCGTTTATAATCAGACATCGTTTCTGTTAACAATAGTTGTAACAAAGTGGGTAAAAAAAACTCGTTATGTTAGTACTTTGAAAAGCGTTACAGTAGTTAACCTCAGAGTTTCAGCCAACAAAGAGCAGTTTACGGTATAAAAAGTAATAGGTAAGCACTTAATAGAAGTTTAACAATAATATAACAAGTTTTTTTAAGATTGTGATGCTGTAAATTTTCATACAAAAAGCGATAACGTTTATCTCCCTGTAAACATAGTCCAATTTTCATCATTTTTGGTAATATTGTAGGTATGATGAAAAACTAAGTCCGTACGTTTTTATTATAAGGAAATATTGCATACGATATAAGTTATTAGTATATAAATATCTATATTTTTGACATCAAAATTTCCTCGAGCGTTTTTATTTTTTTAAATTAAATTACTAAAAAGAAAAACGAACAGACCTAGATTAATACATTAGGCGCGGCAGACGCACATGCGCGTTTTCATAACTTTCTTCGAGTGCGGCGCGCCGCACATGTGCGTTCGTTGTGCATCTCTATTGTTTCGAAAACATCGTAAAAAAAAAGGGTCGGTAAGGGTGTAGCATAAAGAAGCGTTTGCATAAAGAATTAAGCAGAGAATGTGTTAAGGTGTACTGAATGTAGGGGTTAGGGGCTGAAAACGTTAACGCTCGAAACAATATTTATGTAAATAATTGTATGAAATGTAGGTAATTGCCTCAAAGACTTGCGCCGCGTATTGGCACTTGACAATCCTCTTAAATATTTTTGCCATGTACCAGCTATTAATAATGATGAATTGCATTAAATAATACAGGTTTACGTAGAGGAGCTCGTGGCTAAGTAATAACAGCCGCACGGGACAATCCATCAGGTTAAGCTAAGCTTGCCGGAGTTGGTCTGTAGATGAGTGACCGTCTTCACATACCGAGACTCCTCCGTGCCTCGGAAAGCCCGTTATGCCGTTGGTCCCGGCTGTCATTTGTGGATCTTTGACAGTCGTTACAGGTCGTCAGAAGCCCAAAAGTCTGACAACCAGTCTTACCAAGGGGTATCGTATTACCCAGTTACTGGGTTGTGGAGGTCAGATAGGCAGTCGCTCCATGTAAAATACTGGTATTCAGCTGCATCCGGTTAGACTGGAAGTTGACCCCAACTTAGTTGGGAAAAGGCTAGGCAGATTAATTGAATACAGGCTTACGTACCAAGATCGATTATAACAGTATTTCAATCAGGCATTGAACATAAACTTAACAAGAAATCAAATCGTAACCACACTTCAAGAGAATGAGGGCAACGCTCCACTTTCCGGCTATAACCGGTTTAGGCGTCGTCGGGACCAACACGGCTGCTACTTTACCGTTCCGATTACACGTAAACGTGCTTTTTTACAACGACTATTTTGAATATCCTGATACGTTACAAGATGGTTCGATTTTCGAATGTGTCGAGCATGACGCATTCTCCTATGACGACGGCCATTGCTATAAAAATGCAGTAGGGTTGCCAACTTGCTAACGAAGTGGGTTTTGGAATTTTCCACGTGGTTACACACACTGACACGACTTTCGAGTATGGTGATTGGCACAGTCGTTTAAACCGCACAACTTGATGCATAAATAAGTACGTAGCTGAGACATTCACGTATCTCTAGAACAATTTAGTATAAGTTCGCGTCAAATAACTTTGAAACCAGGCTTTCCGATGTGCATGGCATGGCTGCTGCTGCTGTTTTAGTATAGATCTTGACTAATGCGCAGTCATTTGCGCGAACTTCAGAGTGGCAAAGTTACTTGACGCGAACTTATACCGTTGCCGTCGGTCGCTAGCCGGAATAGATAGATAGATTGATAAATAGACTCTTTATTACGTAGGTCACTGAATAAAAATTACCTCCGCTTACTTTGGTTCCGAAACAAATTATTTTCCCGCCAGATTTTAAACAACGTTTTAAATTAATCATGGAACAAGCGGCGGAAACTCAATGACATCGTCTTTCCGATGCCGGAAGGTTTTAATTTTTTTTTTCTGTGTAAAACAATGAGGCACAGATAATTTTGGGCTTTATTTATGGCAGTCAGTAAATTGATATTGGAAAAAATATGAAACATTTTTATGCGGAGAATTAAACGAGTTAATTGAGTTGGTAAGTTAGTTATGTACAGAATAATGGACAGAGTGAGATACAAGGAATTTTAAGTGAAAAATATGATGTCATTATAACTAATATTATAAATGCGAAAGTGAGTTTGTTTGTGTGTTGCTTTCACGCTAAAACGGCAGAACGGATTTGGATGAAATTTGGCACATGGGTAGACCATGACCTGGACAAGGACATAAGGCTACTTTTAAGCCGTAAGTTAGTATTTTATAAATCATAGACTGGTGTACACCAAAACAATGATGACCCTCGAACCTAATTACCTACGTAAACACAGATAAAAACCAATAGTTTGTACAAAAAAAAATAGGCTGTCATGGCGGCTGCCAACAGAAGTGTATACTTAACTATTAAACATCAATGGTCACCTATATTATAAGGGTGACCACTGATGGTTCATAGTTTTAGGACCTCGTGGCTAAATGAAAAATAAATAACAGCCGCACGGGTCGATCGAAGGCTAAGCTAAGCTTGCAGAGCGGTTGGTTCGTGGATGGTTGACCATGACCATCCATTACAAATCGAGACCCTCCGTGCCGCGGAAAGCACGTTGGTCCCCGCTGTCATTCATAGATCTTTTACAGTCCTTACGGATAGTCAGAAGTTCAAATTAAAATCTGACAACTAATCTTTCCAAGGGGTATCGTGTTACCCAGTAACTGGGTAATGCAGGTCAGATCGGCAGCCATTCCATACTGGTATTCAGCTGCATCCGGTTAGAGTGGAAGCCGACCCCAAGATAGTTGGGAAAATAGCTACAGATATACAGTTAATGTTGGTGACGCTAACCCATAAGATTATCTCCCATTAAAAATCGCTCAACGCGCCTAAAGAAGTCATTACTTCAAGAACAAACGGCCAGCTTAGGTTATGATTTAAATTCTAAATCATAAATTCATAACTAAATAGTAATTAAGTCAAAACTGTTCATTGAATATTTAAAAAAAAAGTAATTGTTACGTGGTTGGAACGAGTCTGAAGCTGAAAATATAGTTTCTAAAATTTTTATCCGTTTGTTTGCACAAATGTTCCGGATTGGCGCAAAAACGGCTGAACGGATTAGGATTAGTATGAAACACACAGATAGTTTATTATTATAACCTAAATTAACACATAGGGTACTTTTGATCCCGGTAGTAAGTACGTTCCCGTGGGACACATTTCTGTTGCGCTGAATCGGAACTGACAACCCTGAACTGATTTGCGTGGTGATTCTTTTGCAGCATCAGTTCTGGGTATTAAGACATAGTAAGCAGCACCCTAATTGCGTAACACATTATCAATCGGAATCTGAATCATTTTGAACCAAATTTCTAATCCATTGCGTCATATGCTCGAAAAATTGTCTGTTCAACAACGTAAATAACGCAATGAATGTTGTTGAACTGTCAAAATGAAACCGATTGATAATGTGTTATGCAGCTATTGTCCTGCAGGTTCTCTGATGAGAATCTTATTTACTTTTTCTTAAGATTTTACATTATTGTGATACTATGAGAAATTATACGATCACACTATTGTTAAACATAATGTACGAGTATAATACAGGTGGGTTTCGCTTCTGTGGATTTTTTCACATAATATACGACATGACTAAGATTGTTTTTTTGCGATTTTATACTTTATTAACTTAACTATAAAATTGAAAATCGAGTAAAGATTTCAAGGTTTGCGTAAGTGTTACGATATTGCAGTGAGTCATCAAATCATAAATAAGTATTAAAAACAATAATGATTTTTCCGTGTGCGTAAGTATGGTGATAACTTAGAAATAACTTTAGTCGTAGCAAAAGTGACTCACGCGAACGTGACCTCGCATTTTTCTTAGAACTTTACTCTCTTTGAGCGCAAATGATAAGCAAATATACGATATTTATGTCCATAATTTGTGTCAAAATAGATAATTTCGTAAGCAGCATTTGATGTCCCAGAGGGTCATGCGTCCCAGAGGGTCATGGCCATTCGGCTAGTCCGGGGTTACCGCACGGTCTCCGGTGAGGCGGCGAGCCTCCTTGCCGGATTGCCGCCGTGGGATCTGGAGGCGAAAGTCCTCGCGCACATGTGGGAGTGGCGCGAGGAGGCGAAACGCCGGGGCGTAACTCCGCTGCCGCGAGAAATCACGGTACAGCGGACAGAGCTCCGGCGGGATCTCATGGCGACATGGAGAGTGCGACTGTCGCATCCCAGCGCTGGGCACGCCACAATTGCGGCGATAAGTCCCCTCTTTGAGGAGTGGTTAGAGAGGCGCCACGGCGTCCTCACCTTCCGCCTGACGCAGGTCCTTACCGGACACGGTTGTTTCGGGAGGTTCCTGTTTCGCATAAGGCGGGAGGAAACGCCCGGGTGTCACCATTGTGTGGATCGCCCAGAGGACACGGTGGAGCATACAGTGGAGGTCTGCCCGGCTTGGGCAGAGCACCGCCGTGTTCTCACGGAGGCGATCGGCGGCGGCGATCTCTCGCGTCCGAGCCTGGTCCAGGCCATGGTGCGGAGCGAGAGTGCATGGGAGGCCGTCACCTCCTTCTGCGAAGCGGTAATGCTTGCGAAGGAGGAGGCGGAACGCGTGAGGGAGAGGCAGCCTCACGCCCTCAGTCGCCGCAGGAGACGCCCTGGGCGGCGGGAATCGATAGCCGATTCCCAGCCACCGTAGGCGCGGGCTTGCGGACGGTGAGTAGTGGGTAGCTCGCCGTCCGGTGAGGACCAGGCCCGGGTCGACGGCGCGTTGTGTTCCACGCGCGCCTCAAAGAGATGTCAGCAAAAGATGGGGTCCAATAGGGCCGATGCCGCTGGGGTCGCGGGTTGTTTGAAAAAGATACCGTGGCCCTGGCATAGGCAACTGAAGGAACACGGGTGGGTTTTAGTCAGTAAAAGTCTGACACGCCCTTCCGCTCCACCCAGAGCGGGAGAAGTTATTTGATGATTTCCCATCCACAAAAAAAAAAAAAAAAAAAAAAAGCAGCATTTGATAAAATTCAAATTAGTAGTTTAAGTTTTTTTTTTTTAATGTTAGCCTACATTGTCCTACTGCTGAGCAAAGACCACCAAATTCTTCCAAGATCCTTTTCCAAGGCCATCCATCCCTACTCCACCAAAACTTATTAGTTAATAGTGAATGGTGAACTATATACTTTGCGCATGACTGCATGACTGTAGTCCTTGCTCAGTAAGCAGAGCTTGTGGCTAATAACAGCCGCACGGGTCGATCCATCAGGTTAAGCTTCCCTTGCCCCCCGGCTTGGTCTGTGGATCTTTACATACTGAGACTCCTCCGTGCCTAGGAAAACACGTTAACTCGTTGGTCCCGCTGTCATTCGTGTATCTTTGACAGTCGTTACGGGTCGTCAGAAGGTCGAAATTCGACAACCAGTCTTACCAAGGGGTATCGTATTACCCAGTACTGGGTTGTAGAGATCAGATAGGCAGACGCTCCATGTAAAATATTGGTATTCAGCTGTATCCGGTTAGACTGGAAGCCGACCCCAACATAGTTGGGAAAAGTCTAGGCAGATTGATTGCATGTGCTCCTTTATTTAAGGGTAGGTATAAATCGATTGAGAAAGATAGAAGACATAAAATTGAGAAGTTTACAAGTTTAGGTTGTAAAACATGGTACCCACAATTTATTCACCAACTTTATAGTTTATTTGAAGTGCCCATTGTTTAGGTAAGTTATGAGTTGTACCCAGCGGCAAAGTTATTATCAAATTATTGTGTAATAGCATTGTTATCTGTTAAACGCTATCATTATCTTTGGGTGTAAATCATGAAAGTGCAGCTATAAGGACAACTGTTACGAGGCCAAATATGAAGTAATATAATAACTACTTAGTTACTAAGCTCTATTTCTATCGATTAAAAGGACAACACTATTAATTCTACAAACGCCTTTGAATTTAGAACTAAAATGTCACTTTTCCCGCCAATACTGCTCGTGTTCATGGTGCCAAATATCTCGTCAAAAAGATTTCGTTGGCATATAAAAAAACCAATCAATCACAGCGGTAACATTAGATTACAACAGATTTACAGAACCTAATGGCGGTAATCGTCTATGATCGCCGATTGTGAAATCGGCGATCATAGACGATTACCTGAAAAACTTAACTAAACCACTGAATGGATTTCGAGAAAAAACATGGAGATAGATAGATGGCGTCCTGGGGAAGGACATAGGCTACTTTTTGTCTCAAAAATAATCCTAAAGGGGGTGATAAAGGGGATGTAAGTTTATGATCGCCGATTGCGAAGAGGCGCCCCCTATGACTTTGTCACTGACAATCAGTAGGTAAAACCAACAAAGAAAAAATAAAATCCAAACATCTACTTTGTTTACAGTAGCCATAAAAGATTAAAACAAAGATAAAAGCAACATTAAAATTATTCTCACACTACTCTAATGACCAAGTATTACAAAACACCATTTTGAAAATGACATTTAAGTAAGTACTTACATACTAGTGCCGAGACCAACGGCCCGAAAAAAGAAATGGAACATGGTATAACTTTTATTCACATTAGAGCAATACGGGTATTATGTGACTGAAATTACTATTGAAAAGGTTTTTCTTGTAGATACACTACGCCTAAATTACTTGAGATATCAATCACAATTTCTCTTTCTACAAAATCCTAAGTTGTATTAAATTAGATTTTTTCCACAATATTATTCCACAAACATAATCTATTTAATAACTAAAAAGTTTCTTTTACGTAATTTGTAAGTACTTTCTTTAGTAAAATTTAGAAGTCGTGTACTACGAGTATTTGTAAGCGAAATAAAAAAATAAGTATTTTTTTTGTTGTTCTTAATTCAAATACCGTAATGAATTTGGGAACTTGACTTAAACCGTATATAATGTGGTGTCAATGTCCCATCACTATTTAAAAGTTCAAATCCAAAATGTCGGTCGTTCGCAGTGCATTGCATTGCGTGAACTTCAATGCGTCGTTTGCGTGAGTCTTCTAGTTATTACCAGTACCTACAAATCGTCGCCATCCGCTGGATGTGTTGTCTGGTAAACTGTGAAGACATCCAATCAAATGAACGTAGTTTACCTAAGTATTTCCAATTTTTAACTGACTTAAAACTATGTCATTAAAACAATTGGCACAACGCATGCACCTCTTGTTTTTTGTGTCTTCAGTGAAATAATTAGGTACGTAACTCGAAATGGAGTAAATCTCCAGTATCTTAATTAAAAAAAAAGATTTCTTTTTATTCTACAAAAACTACCTACCTACCTACCTTCTACCTTCAGTACTCGCAAAACTATGAGCCCTCTGAACGTAGGCCCGAGTACGAAACCGCGCATAGTACAGTCGAGTGCACAATCATTATTGTAAGATGTGAAACATTTTTTTAGGTAGGCGCCTAAATACAGGATTGATTTGTTCATCACAAAAATAATTACATTTTAGGACACTTGCGTGCAACTTCCTAGCTTCCTAGGCTCACAAGGTTTTGCGCGTACTGTACTTCAACATACTCTGACTAAAGAGGAGAGAGAGCACTATTTTTTGTCGACAAGACGGCAGGTGACGACCGGCGCGTTCCGATTGGCTGCGTTCAAGGACCCAGACAACCCCTAATAATGATACACACGCTCCGATTGCTTCCACCACGTAAGTTCGTTTTATGGTACACCAGACATGCACGACTTGGCTTCCATTTTCAAACTTTCCCACGTAAGTAGTTATGATTGTAAAAAGTAAAAATAAAGCATGTCTAGACTAAAGTTGGTAGTTGCCAGTAATTGAGACCTCAGCCTTAAGGGGGAAGAGTGGAATAACCCGCGAAATACAATTTTTCATAAGTTTTTGCAATTTTCAAGTCAGTATAAGGTTGCATATTGATTAAAGTATTATTGGCGACCGTAACAAATATTTATTTACAGAATTATAATCATTAGAATCCGTAATACAACTCGGTTAAGTTAGTATAATCCTCAAATGTCAAGATTACATGAAATATTCATTCAGTAGGATTACCTGGTCTTAAATATGTGTATTGATGACTTTAGTGATTTTAATTCTGTAAATACATACTTGTTACGGGCGCGAATCATATTTTGATTAACATACAACCTAATACTGACTTGCAAATTGCAAAAAACGTAAGAAAATATGAATTTCGCGGGCTACCCTGGCGCTTTCGCCTTACATGTCGTGTAGTTTATGGTCAACTTTATACCCTCTTGATGGTATGTCTTTCACAGCGCAATATCAACATTGCACCTCAAGATGGTTGGTTGGTTTTATTATACATTATAAACTATAACTATCACATTGTTTTGAGAACGGTACACCTCCATTATGCCGGCGACGTGACTCACGGCATATTTCCCAGATTTGCTCGATAAAGTCCGTCGAATAACAAATTTTACATTATAACTTACTTCAAACACCATATTGAAATACAGGGAACATTTGTAGCCTTGCAAGTCCGTAGTCCGTACAAGGGTGAATGTTATACGTACATTAGAGTTAATGTGAGTTACTTTTAAGGTTTCCAGCTTGGCTGGAAGGCAATAAAAGCGGGAAGTTGTGCCGCGGTCGCTCGATACATTCGATTCGGTCTGTGAGTCACCGCGAAATCGAATACAAACTTGCGAAACTCCGGCCCACCTTATACACCATTACATTTCTGTAGAATTCGACGAATCGCATCCGATTGTTGATTTATTTCCTGTGATCGTGTTAAGGGGAAGCGCCAAGTAAGCCCGCGAAATTCAAATTTTCTTAAGACTTTTTTCAATCATTCGCAGCTGTGTCTGGGTGTATGTTGATTAAAGTATGATTCGCGACCGTAACATACAGTATGTTAACCAACAGAGGGCGTTCCCGTTAACCCGCAATAGTATAGCATACATACATGCTAAAAAAAATATTACCATTCGAAAACAAAATGGTTTTTATTTCTTTTTAATATTAAAATATTCACTAAAATATTCAAAAAAATATAAAAATATTCACTAAAAATAAAAACTAAATTGCGATGTTTCCGTCCTTCAAGTACGCGTGTACAGAGTGTTTCTTTTACGTATCAATTTAACATTTTTAGTGAATATTTTAATATTAAAAAAAATAAAAACCATTTTGTTTTCGAATGGTAATATTTTTTTTAGCATGTATGGATGCTATACTATTGCGGGTTAACGGGAACGCCCTCTGTTGGTTAACATACTGTATATTTGTTTACAGAATTATAATCATGATACTCAGTAATACACCTCATTAAGTTAGAATTGGCCTCAAATGTCAAGATTTTATGAAATAGTCATTCAGTAGGGTAATATGAAGTCGAGAATTATTGTATTGATGATTTTAATGATTATAATTCTATAAACACTATTTTTTATACATATTCAGATCAACATACAACCTCATACTGACCTGCAAATTGCAAAAAAACGTAAGAAAATTTGAATTCTCCTTCAAAAAAGCGCAAAACGCGACGCGAATCGCACGTGTGTTTGAAGGAACCTTAATAAGAGCTTCTTTTGGACGCACTCGGCTTTGAATGGAAGGTAAAAACTCAGGTCAGCAATGTTAGTAGGATCTGCTGAACTAGTTCAATTTGTTTTGGAATTCGCTTTTTGACCGAGCTCGCGACTTCAAAGGGAAATACACTTTCATATTTAGGTGTTGTTTTATTTCGTCTATTTCGTAATTGAAAAGAGTATGCTTAGATGCTTTGGTCATTGTGAGAAGATGAATGAAAGATTTTCGAATAACAAAAGGTCAAGGGTGATGCGAGTAGAAAAGCCGGGAGGGGACGCCCTAGAGGAGGACATACATAATAGTGATCTTATTGGTGATGTTCTACAGAAAGGTCAGGTGCGTAGTACTAGCAACGGGCGTGCGATGACCAGATAGATGTATGAACGTAAACGAAGCAAAACGAGTATGTAAGGATCATAGCAGGTAGCGTTCTATAGGTTCGGCCTACTCCCATGGGAAGGAGGCGTGAATTTATGTATGTCAGTCTGCCTAGCCTTTTCCCAACTATGTGGGGGTCGGCTTCCAGTCTAACCTATAGCAGCTGAATACCAGTATTTTACATGGAGCGACTGCCTATCTGACCTCCACAACCCAGTTACTGTGTAATACGATACCCCTTGGTAAGACGGGTTGTCATACTTTCGGGCTTCTGACGACTCTTAACGACTGTCAAAGATCCACGAAAGACAGCCGGGATCAATGGCTTAACGTGCTTTCCGAGGCACGGAGGAATCTCGGTGTGAAAAGATGGTCACCCATCCTCGGACCAACCTCGGCAAGCGTAGCTTAACCTGATGGATCTTCCCTTGCTACTATTATTACTTAGCCACGAGCTTTTCGTGAGTTTATGTATGTGTATTTTGTTAATCTGTTTTTGTTTTCAGTTTTCGAAGTATACAATAAAATTATAATTGCAAACGGAATAAAGATTTTCAGTTAAAGCCGTATTAGGAATGTGCGGGGGAGGTCGGGGCAAAGAGTAAGCTTATAAAATGCCTCTTTAGACTCTTTACTAAGTAGGTAGTCCTTCAAAGTTGTTAAGACGGCAAAGTAAGTTTGTCGCGCAGAGTTTAATAGATTTCCTTGCTCGGTCTGTGGAATAAAGTTTGTTTTTAAATGATTGATCAGCAAATAATACTTCTGATGCTATGGAATTACTCATTCGTTAATCGTGTTTACTGCTAAGTGCCAATTTCACCAGCGAAACTGAACGTGATCAGCACATCTAAACTGTGTACAAGAGCTGTCAGTGTCAATTTCCACAACAATTATGACACTGACAGCTCTTGAACGCGTTTAGATGTGCTGATCGCGATCAGTTTCATTGGTGAAATCCGCACTAGTCGGAGAATAATCAGTGAAACAGTTGTTATTTGTACTGCTTAAAATAATTTTAGGTTAGCGTATCAGTAGTTGATAAAACCACTATCATTATATTATTATGTACCTACTCTCATACTTGAATATAACGATGGTTCTACAAGAATTATTTGTAATATAAAGGTAATTAAAATGACTGAACAATCAAAAGATAAGCAGGTACCTGCTGATTATTTTTATCGTTGAAATTAAAGATGGCGCCAACTGAAGTACTTCTAAGTCGTTATACAAATACAATACAATACAAATACGTTTATTGGCTCAAAAAAATAAGAATACAACATCAATACTCTGTCACTTGAAATAGAATTCTCTGTGCTAAAGTGACAGTAGGTATTGCAGTTGGCCTCAATTACAATTATAGTTTCTCAGTCCGTATTTATTTGATTTAATTATAATGCAGATACTTAATAAAAAAAAAAGAAAAGTAAAATATTAAATTTGGAAGAAACAATTGAAGTTACTAATTTAACATATGTACCGTGTGTGTGTGTGTGTGTGTGAGTGTGTGTGTGTGTGTGTGTGTGTGTGTGTGTGTGTGTGTGTGTGAGAGAGAGAGAGGGAATGTGTAGAATTGTGAGGTTGAGAGTGTGTGCGTGAATGATGAACGGAGCATGTATTAGGGCGTGTTTTAATTTGAAACATCTCAATTAGGTAAGTACATAAAACAGTCGTTCAGTTTCTGTGTAGTCTAATTATACAGGGTGAACAAGTACAAAACGCAAAACTAACAATGTTGTTCAAAAATAAAATGGTGTAAGTCGCACCCCAAATAACAATGATATAAAAACACTACCTACATTGAATAGCGCTTTAAACTTGGTGTAATAAAATTTAATAACAATAGTGCGAGAATGACAGGGCCGACCGGCCTGTCCTGCTGCGGTGGTCCGAGTAAAATACGAGACCATAAGACAACCGCGGTTTTATTAGTTTCGCCTATCATGGGACGGAACGTTAAAATTCTCACTAAGGCTCATTTTCACCACACATCACTAAACGCGTTTAACGATAAACGATTAACACATCTCTCTGTTTCTTTCAATCGTTTGAAGATGACAGAGACAGAATGATGTTTTAAAGTTTAAACTCGTGTGGTGAAAATGAGCCTTAGTTACTGTAAAATAAACTGACAATAATTGCTGACATAAAAACTTATTTGCAAATTAAAACGAAAAATCTACCTAACGTAATTAAATAACACAATTTTAAAGCAATTATTACGACCAACATCATCCGTGCCTGAACTTGACAAAGCAATTTCGGGATTAAAGAGAATAATAACGTTAATTAATAACAAATCCTCCATTTCTAGTCCAACACAGCGTATTTGAATTCCGAACTGCCCGTATGAACGGAATAACAAAACGAGATTGTTATGAATACGAGTGTGTCACAAGCAGGAAAGCTTATGACATGGCGGGAAACGATGTGGGGTAGCCCTGTGGACGAGCGAGATATTCTACTTTCATAACATGTCACAATTTCATGGCAACACGTGTCAAAGCCGGGTAGAAAAACATCCCTCTGACACGAGTGGACGAACCTTTGCATGTGTTTACACGACTTATTCTTCAAAAAAAAAAAAAAAACACGTTTCTTGTATGGGGATTTAATTTTTTAGTTTTTATTTTTATTATTTCTTGTTATAGCAGCAATAGAACAACACAATCTGCGAAAATTTCAACTGTCTGCCTATTATGGTGCATGAGATACATCTCGCTGACAGACAGACGGACGGACGGACAACAGAGGCTTCCAAGCCAGTAATTATACGTGGGCATGGTAGAATAAATTGTTGAGGAGGCCTGGAATTTCGGACGTAGTATAATTATGATAATGTAGACGCAAACATTTAATGATTGATATTTTAACGACAGACCACAAGTAGGGGAGATGACATTGCTAATGGAGTAGCGAAATGCGATGACAAATTGCTTGGAATTACTTTGAAAGCGTCAGATATAAGACAGCCCGTATTAAAAAAAAAATACATTTATTTCCTTAACTTTGTTTGACTAATATTATAATTGCCAAAAGTGAGTTTATTTGTTACGCTTTCACACTAAAACAGCTGGACGGATTTAGATGGGCACTAGACCATGACCTGGATTAGGACATAGGATACGTTTACCCCGGTAGTATGTTCCGGCGGGATAAATTCCGAACCCCATACGGACGAAGCCGCGGGCAAAAGCTAGTCAAGTATATTTTTAAACACTGTTCTGTTCGAAAATGGCAAATATCTCGTAAACGTTTTAATATATTATTATTGGTTCCAAGAAGGCCAAAATTAACACCACTTGAAGCCACGTGGGCTTTGAAGTTATTATTTAGATGGATGATAAGAAAAACGCTTGACGTAACATCGTTCACGGAACGAAAGTAACCCAAGCGTGTAATGAAACGCAACGTATCTTTTAGCCAAATCAAAAATATTATAAACTAGGTGTTAAGGAAGTGAAGATTTTTTAAATGGATAACACGATATTTGTACGTTTAACATATTTCCACAAGATTCCCCTGCCCTCAAAAAAGGTTCTTATTTGATCTGACATTGTAGGAGAGGAGCTCGTGGCTAAGTAATAACAGCCGCAAGGGTCGATCCATCAGGTTAAGCTACGCTTGCCGCGGTGGGTCTGTGGATGGGTGACCATCTTTTCATACCGAGACTCCTCCGTGCCTCGGAAAGCACGTTAAGCCGTTGGTCCCGGCTGTCATTCGTGGATCTTTGACAGTCGTTACGGGTCGTCAGAAGCCCGAAAGTCTGACAACCAGTCTTACCAAGGGGTATCGTATTACCCAGTAACTGGGTTGTGGAGGTCAGATAGGCAGTCGCTCCATGTAAAATACTGGTATTCAGCTGCATCCGGTTAGACTGGAAGCCGACCCCAACTTAGTTGGAAAAAGGCTAGGCAGATTGATTGTAGGAGTATTCTACATGGATTTAGCAAGTACCGAATATCTTGGCCATTTTTTTACTGGTGAGAGGCTCGATGTAGTTACTCTTACCGAACTGCCAGACTTCTAAATCCACACCCTAGCGGTCCATTTCTTTCCACTCCACTTCCAACCTAATATGAATTTCTAATGCCCGTTGTCACCAACCCTAAGCACAACCCACGTGACACTTAAATATTGTTGCACGGTTGGATTTTCAACTCTTGGCGCTGAAGCCTAGCGTTGAAAATTCAACAGTGCACTTTTATTTAGGGATTCATTTAAGTGTTACTTAGGGCTGGTGAAAACGGGCAAAAGTGGTCTCTTAGGAGTTAGGGCACCCACAGGACAAAAGTCCTATTTTCAGAAAAACCCTTTAATAGATTCTGTCAAAGGTTTCAAAGATTCGCTGGCCTTTAAGGAACTGGAGGCGTCACGGCTTTAGTTACCTTTGACGTTCAAGGATTATAATATGTTATTTAGGAGGGTATGTTTGGTCAATTTTAATCAAAACCATTTACACTCACTAGATTTGATCACATACTTAGTAAAGGGCATTGATTCGGCAACTAATGTTATAAAAAAAGACAAAAAGTTTTGTTTTTACATACTTACTTAATTTATTTGATAGCAAGAATTACTTTAGTTTTTGAAGAGACTGGTTAAAGGCTACCTGCAAATAGGCGCGACTCGACTCTAGTCGAACAATTTCTATGAAAACTGCGTGGAAATGGTTTTAACGCAGTCGCGTCGCTCCTGTCTGCGGGAGCCTTAAAATGAATATCAGCCAATAGTGTCAAATCCGAAGCAGTTGAAAGCAATGACAGCTCACTTCACCTAAGTTTTGACGTTGATACTTTTACAGAATAGAACGGCAGGTGACTGCTGGTGAGCCTTAATCAAAGACAACATGGAAGAAGACTTATTTGAAACTAGCTGTTGCCTATGTCCTTTTCCAGGTCACAGTCTACCCAAGTGCCAAATTTCATCCAAATCCGTCAGCCGTTTTAGCGTGAAAGCGTAATCAACAAACAAACAAACACTTTCGCATTTATAATATTAGATATCATAGTTGGAAGATGAAAAACCGGTCTATCGATACTCTAGACTCGCAAAATGTATTCGGCATATAAATTAAAAAAAAAAACTTTTAACACACTACTTAAGTTTCTATAATAATATAATTCAATCATGATTCGAAACTCGGGAACAGTACTTTTTTTCGAGATGAAAGGTACCCTATGTCTGTGCCTGTACACCTGACAACGTATATGCAAAATTTCAGAATGATCGGTTCAGTGGTTTAGGCGTGAAAAGGTATTAGGATTAGGACGGTTCAGCATCCTAATAGCATAACACATTATTGGAGGATATTGCTAATCCATTGCTTCAAATGTTCGATAAATTTGTCTGCTCAATAACGTAAAATAAAGCAATGAATGTTGTTGAACTGTCAAAATGAAAGCCATTGCTTACTGTAAGTGAAAATATGAGACAATATCACAAGCAAATAAACTTCTTAAAGATTAAAAATTAATCAATAACAGAGATGCTACCATAAGGAATTCCTTACATAAACTCGCAAATGGCATAAGTCGTATACAATTACAGTGAAGGGAGTACAGTTATATAAGAAGCATCGCTTATATCTTCAAGCTGATTGACCTTCTAGTCACGATCCGCCAGACGGCCACAGAATGACCGCCACTCGAAGGAGACAATCCACAGAGACTTATATGTACTTGGACTGTTTTTATAACTAGCTCTCCATGGTTCGCATGCTTGTACTAATCAAAACATAAACTCACGCCTTCTTCTCATGGGGGTGGGCAGAAACTACAGAACGCCACCTGCTACGATCCTTACATACTCCTTTTGCCTCGTTTACGTTCATATATCTGGTAACACACCCACGCCGATTGCGAGAACTACGCACCTGACCTTTCTGAAGAACATCACCAATAAGGTCACTATATGTCTGCCTTGGGCGTCCCCTCTCGGCGTTTTGTTAGTCGCCCTTCATTCATCCTCTCAACATGACCAAACCATCTAAGCATACTCTTTTTTCTGCTTGTAAAACCGAACCAGAGAACATTCATCATTATCGACCTAGTCTTTTCCAAACTATGTTGGGGTATGTTGGGGGCTTCCAGTCTAATCTGGTACAGCTGAATACCAAGTATTTGAAATGGAGCGACTGCCTATCTGACCTCCACAACCCAGTTGCTGGGTAATCAACATGATACCCCTTGGTAAGACTGGTTGTCAGATATTGTAGCACTATAGCTATGAATTGAAAGAGAAATCACGTAAATAGAATAAGCGGTAAGAATTATTGTTCGGTACAATATTTGCAAACGAACAGCTCAGCACTTTATCGCATGCATAATTGCATGCTTTATAAATGCAAATATCGCAACTATTGCCAGTTAGTACGTGTTCGGATACCATTCGCGTAACTCAAACCAAAGTAGATGAAACGCACTAACGAACAGACAAACAGATACGAGTAATTTTATAATGTAGGGAATGATTAGGTAGTGTACTTAATAATATGCAAGGTGTTTTTAAGTAGACATTTTTTTTAAGGACGAGCTTGAAAGTTGTCAGAAACTAATGTGTCCAATAACAAATCATGCATAGAAAAATTATATTTCTAATGAGAATCAATAGCTGGATTTCTTCGTACGACTTTTTCCGCCTATGAAAATTCACCTTGTATTTAGAACTGTCATTATTACTCATTAGTGTGCTAAGTGCCAATAGCCCCAATCCTCGAGTATTGACGTGAAGACATTTCAGGGCAATTCTTACTAATTTCCGTGAACTCCGAAAGGCCAAGGAACCCTTAACTGTTTTTAAACATTTGCGTTATTCACTCATAATTTTCTTTGAATGTACAAATAAAATATTTTCTTTGGGATAAGTAAATATTGTTAAATCATTTTCAAATAAATATTCGGAATACTGATAATATCGTTATTGTTGAAGACATTTAAGCAATTGCTTTATTATAGTTGATTAATTATGAGGTAAATGGAATTCATTCAGCTATTAATTGACGTACTTTAAGATAACCGCATCATCAATATTTCATCTAGGTTTTAATCAACTTACTAAGTCTGTAATTAACCACAGTTCACAAGATTTTCTTATCGATATCCTTATCATTATTTTCTCAAGCATAAAAAAATAAAATACGGTGTTAATAAAACATAGCTCATAGCTCGGCGACTATCCTTGAGGCTGATATCAAAAGATGAAGTATTTTATATCAATTTGCGCATTCGTGCAAAGTATATTTAAGTAGCTCCGTTTCCTCGCCGGTCTTAGCTTTTTAATGGTACCATTTATGGGATGGGGTAAAATATCCGTATAAAGGAAGACGGACCAAGAATTCCGATGATTGCAGCGTGCTCCGAATACTCTATAAGTCTCCGCTATTAACATTAACGGAGCTTCACAAATATCCCTTTCATTGCTGTTAAAAGATCCTATATTTTATAACTTTATGAGAATATCCAGAGAAATTAAATTAATATTCTTGGAGTTTAAAAGATTTCACGTAAAACGTGATGGTTATTGCCGCCAAAATGTTCTGTGGGCGCGAATAGTCATTGATTGGCCTTTGTGAGTTGGCCACAATGAGCAATCACGGATTCACGGAGGTCTAGTGGTAATAGTAGCTTGGTGCGAACCCCACACAATTCACAAAGATTGTTTTGAACTTTTGATGATTCAACATCGCTCGTCATCCACTTCCAATCCAACGCCATACCTAATCATATCCCAACAATCGACAGACATGCATACAGTATACCCATCACTTACATCTCCAATGACAGCTCGCTCGATCGTTTACAATTAAGAAACGATAACGAGTACGTTATTCGCAGATGGTTCGATATTAAGCCTCCATTGTGAGAGCGAAAAGCAATCGGAAGCCATCGAAACTAGTTTCAACGGAAACCAGCGGGAGATAAGACTCGCCACACTAGATAAATTGGTATTTTTTCCAGCCAGTACCTTAGTACTTAAGGCTTAAGTAACCTTGGAATTTGGTTAACTCGGTAGATAAAATCAAATGTCCTATGCAAAAAATGTCTGAGTTCTTACTTGAACTTGTAGATTAAGACCCAATTTTAAGTTTTTTGTGGAAAATAATCACCGAATTAAGACCACCGGGATAATAACGAAAATCAATTAAAATCCTGTCACCAAGGGAAGGTAGTGTTTGTGGGTTCTATTTTTGAATCGGCTTTGTGAACGGTACCCTCAGGAAGCATTCCGTCGATGTTCGTTTAATAGGGATCTATTGTTGTATCTCTCCCGATTAATTACGATTGCTTATTGTAAGCTCTAAGGAAGCAGATTGTAATTTTGTACGACTTCATTTACTGCTTGGCTGCGCTCGCTATGCACTAAAATCCGTTGCAACTAAAATTGGTGCGATGAAATTATGTGTTGGCCTCATTCGAGTCCCAGTGAAGCGGAGACTCCATTATTCCTAAAGTTCCTCGTATTCTGTCCATTTGGTGCTAATTTTCGATTTTGCATTTCAAATTCAGGATTTTTGTTCACAATTTAGTTTCCATGAGCACAAAACTACAGTGATTCGAGGTTGGGTTTAAATTAGCAGTGAAAACAACATCACCAAAATCTGTCTTTAACATTTTATATCAACAGCCGGTTTCATTACATTTCCGTGAACTATTAAACAAACAGTTTTCTTAGCCGATGGGGTAGATTCTTCGGAAATAATCGGAAGGTTTCGGGCCACGATTGTTGCTTTTATTACCATCTACGATGCCCTTGAGGGACGTATAGCTCTAATAGGGATCCATTGTGATATCCGCTGGCTCAATTACAACTGTTCAACGGATATTGAGGATGTTCTGTAGGTCAATGGGTTGTTTTTCCATTGCTAATTATTGGACAAAATTGTCATTTCATTCTGCGAAAATAGCGCAAAAAATCGACCTAATTTATTTTTCGGGTCAGTCGCCTTAAGCCGAATTTCAAGAGCTGTCAGTGTCAATATTTCACTACAATGATAAACGCGGTTTAGATGTGCTGGTCGAGTTCAGTTTCATTGGTGAAATTTACCCTTTATTTCAGATTTCACCAATGAAACTGAACGCGATCAGCACTTCTAAACGGCGTTCAAAAGCTGTCAGTGTCAATATTACACAACAATTTTGACACTGACAGCTCTTGAACGCGGTTTAGATGTGCTGACAGCGTTCAGTTTCATTGGAGTAATTCGCCCTAAATTGTCCCCTTCACTAAGTATGTACTCAAATAAAAAAAAGGAACTAGCATCTCGGTAAAAACTTAAAAGAAGATTGAACTACACGATTATGCTTCTAAAAGACGTTAAGTCACTCAGTTCCTATTTCAATAAATACTTAAACGAATCTTAACACCCAATAGCCACCACACTACGCCGTTTTCTAGATAATCTGTGAACATGGGGAGAAAATCTACAGGTAGATCCCACACTAACGGATAAACATAACACCACTTTTCACTCAGCACTTTTCTCCGTAGTAAAACTAAACAGCCCACTTCAAGTAATGGAAACTCGTTATGATATAATTTCAAGCATTTTTAAAAGCGATAGCTATCTATGCAGCTGCGCAAAGAAACTTAATATTGAAGATTATATCTTGCTAGTTTCTCGACAGTGTCGGAATGGATATTTTCGATTGCAGATAAGAGACGATTTATGAATAAAAGTAAAGGAAATTGGTTTTTATAGGCGATGATAGGCAAAAGTGCCGTTTTAGAGAAATAACGTATTTTTATTTCAAAGAAAGAAACAAAGAAAAAATGTATATTCTGCCCAAATAAAAAAAAAATACAAAAATAAAAGACAAAGTACACACATGCAAAGCAGGCAAAAGCCTCGTATTCAAGCAGCCTATAAGTTGACAACGTTTGTCTATTGCTTGATGTCAGGGCCAGCGACCAAAGGCCATTTATATATTTATAAATTAGTGCATAATAATTACATGACTTATGCCGAATTTCACCAATGAAACTGAACGCGTTCAGCTCTTCTAAAACGCTTTCAAGAGCTGTCAGCGTCAATATTCCACAACAATTATGAGTTTATGACTCTGACAGCTCTTGAACGCGGTTAAGATGTGCCGAACGCGTTCAGTTTCATTGGTGTAATTCGTCCTTAAGACTGGTGATACATTGGGCGTTATTACATCGCGCTAAGTCGCGGTTGTGTGTGTTCTTGCCATGCAACGCTGCGACTATCTACTCACTGGAATCAAGTCGTCCGTGCTTATAAAGGCTCTCACAGACAGGCGCGACGCGATTCTGGTAGAATAATTTCCATGAAGTTTTCATAGAAATTGTTCAACTAGAGTCGCGTTGCGCCTGTCTGCGGGAGATATAAATCACGCGATGTGAAACTAATCTTAGTACTAAGCAAAGATAAAGGCAAAGTGCACACAAACCAAGCAATATCCTTTTATTTGTGCATCCAAAGCAGCATAGGTATTTGTCGTTCCCAGTCCCGGTAATTCTTTGAACTATCTCAGTTTTCCGAGGCAAGAAGATTAACTGTAAGTGTTTGGCGCAGAAAATACAAATAGCCTTTGGACATTTAAATTTGTTCTGCTCGTTACTAGGATTTGTGTTTAGAGCTAGAATTCCAATTACGTTAGAGTTTAACTGTAATTAAGTGGCGAGTTCCGAGCGGTTTCTGACTTTGTTACTTTTATTCATTTCGTCGTACTTAGATAAGAAATGTTCTTTGCTGGAAGATCTAACTTCATAACAGGCTGGTGGAATAACAGAAAGGGTGAGAAGCATCTGTTGAAAAGGTCGTATTTCATTTTCCAACTTTTTTTTTTTAACCCTTTACAAAATAGTCCATCGAATGAGCCTAAAACGTGTTCAAAAGGATCGTATTTCCCATATAATAATAAAATCCAAAAATTTTAATTCCAATCAAAACGGTTGTATTTTGCATCAATGTTCTCTTTAACTTTTAAACAGAACAGGCACATTTCTTCTACAAAAATCATCGTATTTATTGTTCTATTCAAAAGGTCATATTTTTTCCATACTTCGTAACTTTAATACAAATTGATTAATTCGATTTTGTGAAGTTTGTTTATGACAGAAATACGACCTTTTGAACAGATGCTCCTCGTTTGGAAATATATTTCTGCCACTATAAATAAACATCTTGTTTGGCAAATGTACCAGGACTAGTGGTAATGGTTACCGTAGTAAGGGTGGATGTCACCCGCCCCGGTGGGTTCCCGTACTATCTAGGCGCGGGGGGGGGGGAGGGGGGGGGGTTGGGAATCAGTAGCCGTGTCTTGGTCAGGAAGCCGACAACGTAGCGCATCGCAACTGAGGCGGGCGGGCTGAGGGTTGGAGGCCGCGGCGGGAGAGGAACGGCGGTATTGCGCTGCGTCGCTCTCCCTACCATCCACGGCCTTGACGTGGTCGCCACCGTCTGATGGCGGACGCGGTAGAGCCGCAGAAGAGGAGTGTCGGTATTTCGTTGGCCGCTCTCCGTATCCTCTGCGGCCGAAAAGTGGTTGGCGGCCGGGCCACTCACCTGACCGGTCGCAGGGGGATCAAGGGTGCCTAGACACGGGGTCGTGTTCCCGCCACAAGCGGCAGAGGAGGATACCGTGGAGTTTTAGTGGGTTGGAGTCTCACACTATGTCCCCGTGGTAGTGCTGTATGCATGAGCATTTCTCCACGGAAAAAAAATAGGGTGGATGTCACCAATGAAACTGAATGCGTTTAGCACATCTAAACCGCGCTCAAGAGCTGTCAGTGTCAACATTGTTATGGAATACAGACACTGACAACTGTTGAACTCGATTTAAAAGTACTGATCGCATTCAGTTTCATTGGTGAAATCAGCACTAAGTTGTTAATGCAGTCTCTTAGAAGAATTTGGCTTTACTTTTTTTGGACCACCTAGAATACTTGCCTATTGAAATGATTGCAGTAAGTTCGGCATTAATTCTAATTTATAGTTTACCATACCGAGATAAGACTAAAGGCTCCCGCAGACAGGCGCGACGAGACGGCGCGATGCGACTCAGGTAGAACAACTCCGCGCTAAAAGTCACGTAGCGCCTGTCTGCGGGAGCCTTTATGGTTTTACGTCAATCGTGAATGTCCTACCTTTGAGTGCAAATTTAGGCTAACAAACACATTTTTTTTTTAATGTAAGTAAATGGAACCATATCAGAAATCGAGAAACACTAGCAACCTAGGAATACAATTTTATGATTATTGATGCATACGTCACATTATATGAATTATAACGTCTATAACATAATAGCGAAAAGCATCAGTGTTCGCTCCACTCAAAGAGAAGAAACACAGGATTTCCATTACGTACTTGGTGTACCTACTTACTTAAGTCGACAGCGAAGACATAGGCATGATCGAATTACCTTCTACCGATGTGTAGACTTACCTTTATGCATTGACGTAAGAATTTCATAAGAAAATCTTTTTTCATTTGGGTTTTATTTATTCTAAAAGACCATACATTCCTAAGGTAAGTGTAGTCCAGTAGCTAACAGTTTTATTTCTTTTTTAACCGACTTCTAAAAAAGGATTGTATTTTTTTAATGTTTGTTCGCGCATAAGGAGGAGCTCGTGGCTAAATAATAACAGCCGCAGGGGTCGATCCATCAGGTTAAGCTACGCTTGCCGGGGTTGGTCTGTGGATGAATGACCATCTTTTCAGACCGAGACTCCCCGTGCCTCAGAAAGCACGTTACGGTCCCGGCTGTCATTCGAGGCCCTTTGACAGTCCTTACCGGTCGTCTAAAGCCGGAAAGTCTGACAACCAGTCTTACCAAGGCGTATCGTATCGTATTACACAGTAACTGGGTTGTGGAGGTCAGATAGGCAGTCGTTCCATGTAAAATACTGGTATTCAGCTGCATCCGGTTAGACTGGAAGCCGACCCTAACATAGTTGGGAAAAGGCTAGGCAGATTGATTGAACTCCGTCGCTTACCAACCGATTTGAAAAATTATTTTTTTGTTGGAAAGGGGATCCCTTCCCAAATGGTCCCATGAATTTTTTTTAATGTAGGTAGTTGCCAAGCCTAGCTCACGTTTGCGTTGTTAGTGACGTACTGTTTTGTGTGACGTTGTGTTTCAGAATAATAATATTATTATTCAATTCTAGACTTTTTTCTTTCTTTAATGTTTTTACTGTTTTTGATTTTGAATCATTTCGTGGTTTGTGTTCCAAAGTTATATTTGTTACATTTTATTCTTTGAGTGCTTGTTTATGATAATTAATGCTAAGTGCAAGCTAATATTTGCGTTTGTTTGAGTAATAAGTTATTACTAATTAGGTAGGTTATACAATATGGTGCAACAAAACTCAGTTTTTAAACTTATATCGTCTCCATTATCAAAAACATATTTTTCCGCAACTTTTAGTCGAAATTATTTTTAAAATAATTAAACTTGTGAATAGGGTTGGCAACTTTTTTATATCAAATATAGTATTTTTAAATGGATCTTTTGTTCTATTTGTAGCCTTTATTAAAAGGTTTGTATTTAAAAAAAAAATGTCTCATATCTAATACACTCTAAATTAAGGTTACAAAATATAATGAATTCAGCTTTTATGAGATGAATTACTGAGAGTCCTATTACGCTCATCTCGCCATTTTGTATTCATCACTGAAAATTTCATCATTCACAAGCTGAAGTTGCTGGCATAGAAAAATGAAATTGTACTATTTTTTTTAATATAAGAAAAGTCACCATCACTGAACGACACTCGTTCCCATTTTTCAGCAGTAGATTTAGCAAGTTTTACATCAGAAAGACCAATATCCGGAATACTGATTTTGCGAGAATAGTGTTATTTAATTTTTCATCGAAAATATTGTAGTTTCGCCTATATATTTTTTTAAAATATTGTATTTAGGCCTCTAATATAGTAAGATACTATAAGTATTGGGTTGGCAACCCTACTTGTAAACGTTTGTAAGTAATACCCTCGTTTACAATAGAGACTACATAGATAACATACACATAATTACCCTAAAATACACACGGAATATTTTTGGAAGTCATCACGTCAAACCAAACTGAAGTCAGGTTGCGTGACGATAATCACGTTACTGAGTGGTGTTATACCATAGGCGGGTCGAACAAGTCCTGATATCATATCGTTCATCGTTGATAACACGCTCTGCAGTGCGTTTGATATCGACCTGGGTATTCTCATTGAAATATTATGGACCGTGTCTAACGAAAATTATTCGATTGAGTAATTAAGTTGCCAATTTCGCGCTGCCTGCTATGTTCGTATTTCTATACTAATAATAATATTATAAAGTGGTAATTTGTCAGTTTGTATGTAGTGTGTGGTAATCTTCGGAACTACTGCACCCTAATTTTCACAGTTCAACAACATTCATTGCGTTATTAACTTGGTCGAACAGACAAATTTTTCAAACATATGAAGCAATGGATTAGCAATTTATTTCTAAAAGATTCCAATTCCGATCGATAGTGTGTTTCCGTTACGGTAGTGTATTACGCAATTAGGGTGCTGATCTGATTCCGAAAATTATTTCACTAATAGGAAGCTACAATATTGCCGAGCGTCATAGGATATATTTTCGCGAAGTCGCGGCCAGAAGCAAGTATTTCATACAAGTCGTCATTTCTGTAGATTTAATTATCAAAATAAGCTGCGTATAATTTTCTTAATGAAATAGAAAGAAAAAGAGGCACGGAACATAAATTTAGTTTAGTTTTGTGAACAAGGGAATCGGCGCCATTGTGTCGATGTCAAGTGACAAATATAGACTAAAGCGATACTCGTAGGCAATCTGTCACTATGTGATAAAATGTATGCAGATTCGCAGAACAAAAGCTCCAACGAATACTCGACTGTAGTAGAACAATTTCTATGAAAACTTCGTGGAAATTGTTCTACAAGAATCGCGTCGCAACATCGCGTCGCGCCTGTCTGCTCCTGCAGCTGCTGAAGGCCTTAAGTACACAGCCGCACGTGTCGATCGATCAGGTTAAGCTACGCTTGCCGCGTTTGGTCCGTGAATGGGTGACCATCTTTACATACCAAGACCCCTCCGTGCCTCTGAAAGCACGTTAAGCGGTTCGTCCCGGCTGTCAATCGTAGAACTTTAAGTCGTTAGGTAGGCAGAAGCCCGAAAGTCTGACCACCAATCTTACCAAGGGGTATCGTATTACCCAGTTACTAGGTTGTGGAGGTCAGATAGGCAGTCGCTCCATGTAAAATTCAGCTGCATCCGGTTAGACTCGAAGTTGACCCCAACATAGTTGGGATAAAGCTAGGCGGATGATGATCATATTTTCCTGTTTACTCGAAGGGTATAAAGCTAGTAATAGGAAGAAGGTATAGGCAGTAACGTTGAAGTACGAGTACCACGTAATACGGGGCCCTGAACATGGGAATTGAAACATATCTGGCGAGATGTGGCTGTACTATAAGTATACCTCTGTCTATCCATTCGGAGAATACAAGCATGCTGTTGTTGAAATGAAGCTAATACTGATGCATTCCTAGTGATAATGTCTTATAACTGTAAGTCTGGAATCGTATATCTAAAAATCTAGATTTTGTTCATTGATTCCACAGCACTTCAATAGCTCATGAATTCGAACTCAAATTAATTGAGGCCATGAGATGCCTAACTACTTTAATAATAGTTTACAGTAGTACAAAGGAAAAACAGTAAAAAAAAAATCTGTAGGTATTAAAAAAATTACAATTAGGCCACTGGCTCTCATGGCCTCAAGAGCCAGAGGCTTTAGCAATAGACTTTAACAATAGTTTATAGTAGTAAGGAAAAACAGTAAAAAAAAATAATCAGTAGGTATTAAAAAAATTACAATTAGGCCACTGGCTCTCATGGCCTCAAGAGCCAGAGGCTTTAGCAATAGACTTTAACAATAGTTTATAGTAGTAAGGAAAAACAGTAAAAAAAATAATCAGTAGGTATTAAAAAAATGTCATTTAGGCCACTGGCTCTCATGGCCTCAAGAGCCAGAGGCTTTAGCAATAGACTTTAACAATAGTTTATAGTAGTAAGGAAAAACAGTAAAAAAAATAATCAGTAGGTATTAAAAAAATGACATTTAGGCCACTGGCTCTCATGGCCTCAAGAGCCAGAGGCTTTAGCAATAGACTTTAACAATAGTTTATAGTAGTAAGGAAAAACAGTAAAAAAAATAATCAGTAGGTATTAAAAAAATGACATTTAGGCCACTGGCTCTCATGGCCTCAAGAGCCAGAGGCTTTAGCAATAGACTTTAACAATAGTTTATAGTAGTAAGGAAAAACAGTAAAAAAAATAAGCAGTAGGTATTAAAAAAATGACATTTAGGCCACTGGCTCTCATGGCCTTAAGAGCCAGAGGCTTTAGCAATAGACTTTAACAATAGTTTATAGTAGTAAGGAAAAACAGTAAAAAAAATAATCAGTAGGTAAGTATTAAAAAAATTACAATTAGGCCACTCTGGCTCTCGTGCATCGTGGCTTCAATTCGAAATTGACAAAAATTTTCACGAAATAAGTTCGTTTGTCGCTGGTGTATGCCACCAGAAGCATTTGCCATTGTCGAATTACAAAAATGTCATGTAATTATAAAACCGTGTTATTTTAGTAGACAAATATTTGAGAATTAGCAATAATTGGACCGTGTTATGCAGAAAGTAGCCATGTCGGGAAAAGTACAAACAGAGTTATAAGCATTTTTCTGTCGATGGTTGCATACAAGGTTGCATTTGACGGCTCATATCTCCGTGATAAATAGAGATATCGACATGGCTGTTTTTGCAAAAAATCTTGTATGTCGAAGTTAATATGACTGTGTTAATAACATTTTTTTGGAAAAAGTGCCATATGGCTGCTTTCTGCATAACTAGGTCCAATTTAGGTATGCAAGAATTTCACATTATTAATAAAAACCACTCAACCATTTAAAAAACCCAACATTCAGTCAGCTTATTTGTTACCTTTCATAAAAAAGGTCAGGCGCATATAACTGCATACCATTGCCATTGAGTGGTCCGGTTGCATGATGACGTCACTCGATAGGCAGCCATGTCACAGAAGCCGTACACAGACCACTGAACGCACAAACGCGACCGCCATCGTAAACTTTGTTCTCCATTGCCGCTTTAATTCAAAACCTCCTTGTAATTTCTCGAAGGGAGTGAACAATGGATAGTGTGTGTTATGTAAAATACAGTTTCTGTTGTAGAAATTGTCTGTGGTTGAGGTGAGAGCAAGGAGGATAAATTAAGGCTAATGAATGGCTTATTGTGTGAGGGACAGGAAATTATTATTGGTGTTGTCGCTCGTGTTACTGTGAGGGTCATACTTGACAGAGTGCTTACGAAGCGTATATTACTATATTTTATTTATTTTTATTAAGAGGATTACAGGACCTAAACGCAAATAAGGCAAGTTTTATAATGCCTAAAAGTATATGATCTACTGCAGTAAACAAAATCAGAAAAATATATGATATTTTTCAGGATATATGCTAGTTAGATAGTGTGCTGAAAACAAAATACAATTAATCTGATACGATAGAAAAAAATCACGAAGATACCTCTAAAAATGTATTTTAACGATTAAAAACCATACTAATATACATACTATCATCCTGATTTTTTGTCAGATTATTCTACAAGCAACATATTAACGTGATAGTGTTTTAATTTTTTATTCCAGTCAATAGATTTTTGTAAATCGATAATTGCTTCATATTTTGCAATAAATTACCAGCGTTGTGTCATCGCGCTTCTCTTTCTTTTCTATGCAGTCCGACATTGACCGCGCTTTAGGTCATGTAGTCCCCTCAAGCAAGAATTACTTCGTGTAAAAGAGACATGACAGCCTGCATTAATTAAGTAATAAATCAATAATAATTACAGGTGCAGAACCTGTTTTCCGATTACGGTATTTTACTTAAAGCACGTCTGCCATTATCAGTCCAAATTTGTATGAACAGGGTTCTGATTTTTTTTTAACATTCAACAGTTCTGAGGTCCTGACGCTAGATTACCCCAGTTGATCTACGTATTCTGTAAAAATCTCATCGTGAAAACTTAAGTGAAGCGAGCTCAATCAGGGAAGGAAAGGAGAGAGAATGTCACGGAGTCAATAGTGTCAATCCCTAGCATCGTGGAATGACAGCTCTCTTCACCTGTTTTCTGGTGAGATCTTTACAGAATAAACCGGCAGGTGTCGTGCGCTTACTAAATTATTTAATGAAAAAATTACAAGCTCATGGTTTTCTGTTTCCTCTGTATGCGTGGCAGACTTTGCACATTTCATAACATGTTTATTGCTCATCGCATTTCTTTGGTCCGCACAAAAATGTAGGGCTCTTAAATCTGTCTTAGTCATCTCACGGCTTCCAATAAAAATATCTTCCAGTAAAGGGTACAAAGTCCGGTCAAGTTTACGGAACTTTGAAGTCCATGATTTTGACACAAGAATTTCACTAATGTAGGTAATGAACGCCAAACATTTGAATTTTAAGCTGTGTATCCATTCGAGGCAGCCTCGGGCCGAGCGGCTGCCTCGACCCGAGGCAGATCTAGAGAAGACCGTGCCGCGAGTCGAGGCTTGCCGCGACTTGACCCAAACGAGGCGGCCGCGCAGCGAGCCAAATTATGTCGGTAAATGGGCATGCTCCCATGCTCAAAGACGCCTCAGTGTGAGCCATGCGTTGAGCGGAGACGTTTGTAGATGTGCTCGGTGGGTTCAAGCTTGATACATAGATCTTCAAAGGTTTCAGAATTCATTCTGATAAAATTTTTAATAGTATCTTCTACGCCTTCAAAAGTCGACAACAATGCATGAACATTTGGCTGACGATATATTTCCTTAATCCACCATCGATGTTTTCGTTTGTGGCTTTCTTTTGTAGTGACTAATTACTACTAATAATGCAGCGACTTTACGTGCGTCAACCATGGTGGTTAATGAGAAATTGAGAAAATCGTGGCGCGGGTCGAGGCTTGCCGCTCGTTATGATATTATGTGCAACTAACTTTCCGCAGCCCGCGGCACGCTCAGGATGAGGCAGCTCGTCACGACGCTGCGCATGTGGATACCCAGCTTTATATCGAACCGACTAAGTCAAGTAAGTTCGTTGTAGGTACCGGTTTATTAAAGTACAGTTCATACTCCAGATCTTGTACTTGCGTCGTGGACTTGCAGTCCGCCGGGGCTGCCATTGTTCTCAGTATGGCTTTAGTAACTCTATGCTAAGCCAGGTACATAATAAGTAGCTGGAACTGGAACCTTCTTGGTCATAACCTTGTTTGTTGTGCAGTCGTGCTTCGGGTCCGGCGATCTACGACTGTTGAACGAAAAATTAAATCTGCGGTGGTCGCTTTATTTTTACAAGCTTTTATTGAACTTGTAATGTTCGTATGTATGTAAGTTGTCCTTTTCAAAACTTGTGAGTTACATAGTACTTACATGTATTCAGCCAGCAACATTATTTTTCACGGTTTAAGGCTCCTTCAAACGCACCACGTGTCACGCGACGAGCACTGCCTTTGTGTCGCATGCGATTCGCGTCGCGTGTCGCGCGTGTTTGAAGGAGCTTTTACGATATTATTTAATAGGTGAACAATATTGGAAGACCTGTGGGATAAACAATTGGCCCTTCTAAAATACTTCAATGAAGTTAAGTACTCTTTCTTGTTTAGTGCATCTTGAGATTTTTTCCAAAACAATGGAACACCGGCAGACTTATGTTTTAAAAAAAAAAGGCAGTCATTGAGACTGGCGACAGACGTGAAAACATGAATAGCATGCCGCGGAGTCGAGGTACCAAAAATAGCTCAGAAACGCGCCTAAAGAAGTTTTCACTTTAAAAAGGATGGTTTAAACGGCCTTCTAACAAGAAAGGGTAAGTACAGTCCGTGCTCTGCATTATCTGACCCAAGAAGAAGAAGGGAAAAGGAGTCGGGTTATGCAGGTCACTGTTCAATACCATTACGTTGAATAGACATAAAGATTATATGTTCGGTGATTTAATAAATACTAAACAGTAACGGACAACTGAAACCTTTCTAGCCATGAATACACGGACATCTGGGTCATATGGAGGAGACTTTCATAGTCAGAGACAATACAACTAACAATAGACTACCTATGAGTACAACTGCCTCTATGTACCGGTCACGATCGCCTTTCACTAAGACAAATGACTTTATCGAACATCTTAAATAATGGTTGACCTCTTCTATTACCAGGGGGGCTGAAAAAAAGGTCATTATTGTCTCGCGCTGCATATTACTAATTTGCGAATACCCTCTTTAGTATAAATACAGAGATTCATGTCATTAGCATCATTAGGCTTTTAGTAATTAATTAATCCGTAAACATCATCATGTCTCAGTCATCCGCGGCCCATGCCTAGACTCAAAACTTTTCAGCCCCCCGGTACAACGGATGAGAGCGCTATTGTTGCTCAGATTTGCTATAGGGCGTAAAAAAATTAGCGTGCGGGCTGAAAAGTTTTGAGCCTAGGGATGGGTCGCGATCGCGAATGACAGATGTGTTTACGAATTAATTACTAAAAGCGTGATGATGCTAATGGCATGAAACTCTGTATTTATACTAAAGAGGGTATTCGCAAATTAGTAATATAGGTATGCAACGCGAGACAATACTGACACTTGAAGGTACTTAGGCTCAAAACCTCCCTGGTTACAGATTAAGCGACCATCGTCTGCCTAGTTTTATCCCAACTAGGTAGATATATTGGGGTCGGCTTCCAGTGAAACCAGATACAGATGAATACCAAGTAAAGTGTATTTTATATGGAGTGACTACTTATCGGACCTCCACAACCCAGTTACTGGGTAACACGAAGCCCCTTGGTAAGACCGATGGTCAGACTTTAGGGTTTCTCTGACTACCCGTAACGACTGTAAAAGATCTATCGTGACAACCCTTGCGGCTGTTATTATTTAGCCACGAGCCCCTGAAATATATTAAGCGACCCTTTGTCACAAATTACTGGATAAACAAGAGAAATTCGATTAATATCGGCCCCTCAATGTTGAAGTTGAGAAGTTATTTTCTAAACTAAAGTCAGGGGAATTAACTAATTGTTAAGCAAAATAATATACTACTAACCTAAATTGTCTTGTCTTCTTGTCCGTAGATATATTGTATATTCAAATCACGACTGTCATTTTTTGACAGACTGCATGAAATGCTATAACACGACAAATTGACGTAAGGTGTCAATTTGCTTAAGGCGAAAGCGTCAGGGTAGCCCGCGAAATTCAAATTTTCTTACGTTTTTTGCAATTTACAAGTCAGTATTAGGTTGTACGTTGATCAAAATGTAATTCGCGGTTGTAACAAGTATGTATTTACCTACATAATTATAATAATTAAAGTGATCAATACAACTCTTTAAGATCAGGTAATCTTAATGAATGACTATTTCATGAAATCTTGACATTTATGAATTGTACTATCTTAAGGAGTTGTATTTACTTACTGATTTTAATGATTATAATTCTGTAAATATTTTGTTACGACCGCGAATCATACTTTATTTAACATACAACTTAATACTGACTTGCAAATTGCAAAAAAACGTAAGAAAATTTGAATTTCGCGGGCTATCCTGGCACGTCCCCTTAATTAAAAATACCTATTTTCCCTGACTATACTAACAAAATTCTTAAATCAACTGTTACTTGGACGTAGTTTTATTTGAAGAATACGCTATCAATTAGCTACATACATATTATGCAGTGTTATCTTATCAATTAATTACCTACGCAACAAGTTTTTAATTAATAATTATGTCAATCATTTTCTGAGCGAGCGTAACTTCTAAGAATTATTTAGTGAAATCGATAATTTTTAGACAGTCCTTGAATTTTAACCGTCAAAAGATAAAGTATGTAGTTTAATTGTCACTCGGCTCTCAATGTTACCTGGGTCACAGTATAATAGGTACCTACTGTGGAGGTAATAACTATTTAGAAGTAATAAAATGTCTCGTAGACCTAACGTAAGTACCTACATACATACACTCTGTAGTGCCTATATTTAGACTTTTCGTCACTAGGGTGTTTCTTCGTTTTTGGTAAAAACACATCATTATTGGCATACCTAATGATTTTTTTTCTTCTGAAAACAATAAATTAAACACCGACGGTTTTACTAAAAAAAATATGAAGGTGCATTATTCATTTATTTTTTATACGTATTATTTATTTATTTATTATTATACCTCGCTACATATTTGCAAACATTGATGCAACTAATGACGTTTTTTTTTTGTGACAAAGTTATAGATTAAACAAAAATATTGTTTTTTTTTTTACAAATGTATTTGATTTATTTTTTTCTTATTCTATTTGGGCGGTTATTAGTTTAAAATTATCGTCAAGTATTTTTTTCATTGCATTCGCTTGTATAAATTACGACACCAAGACTTGTAAGTGGTGGTGTTTGGAAACTGAGGTGAATGACGATTTGCGTGATGTTTTGTTAGTTTTCTTTGTTTTCGACAGGTAAATGCATATCGCACACCTAGATCAAAAGTAGCACAACTCAAAATAGGTACATCTTTTTTCAGGAACAGCAAAAAACGTTTTACTCGTTTTCTATTTGATCAATTTAAAATATTTTTGTATGATGTTGTAATTCATTAATGGAGATTGGTACCCATGTGTCTTTGAAGTCAATCAGTTAATGTAGTTTTCGACGCAGAGTCCGATAATCGCAATAACTCGATTTTGGATTATTTTGAGTTGTGCTACTCTTTATCTAGGTGTGCGATATATTGAATAATGCGCCTTCCAAGTTCATCCCATGAGAGCTATTTAGCAAATCAGCCTCAGTGTTAAATTGTTTCCAGAAAAAAAATATGCCACCGGAAAGTGTTGTTCGCCAAAACGGAGAAACACCCCCTAGCAGTCTATCTTTTAGTTATAGTCGTGTTAGGACTTATTACGAGGGTTTACAGAGGGGCTGGTTATGATGATTAATGGATTCTTTTATTACTTAAAACGTTCACATTCACAGAGATACACGTAAACTGTGTTATAGTGTTATGCGGTTCCAAGACGGTCAAAATTGCGTGCTTGTCAAACGCTTGACCATGCTTGACCAACATCAATTGGCATGCTTGTTGTCAAGAATCCGTCCGCTCTCATTTTCATTGACAACCAATGCAAAAATATAATCTTTCTTAAAGCATTATCGTACGTAGGTAGGTACCTAGTTTGCTTGTCAAGCACATCAAGCTTCGTTCTAGACGGTCAACCTACCGGTGGCCGTCTGGGGACCGCATTAGAATGGACTGAAACCGTGGTATTTTTGACAGAAGAATAGGTAGGACTTTTTTTTCTGAACAATACCAACCGTCTTGGTAGGAACCTAGGAACTAACTAAGGTAGGTAGACGTACCTATCTACTTACTTGAACTATTATCAAAAGAGACTTACGTAGGCCTATACTGCCGTCATAAGGAAAAAAGACGTAGGTATTTGTCATTTTTTTCGAAGTAGAGTTATTTACATATTCGGAGTTATTTATACATATATATTTTTAGCAAAAAAAGACGCATCTCTCTAACAGTATTTTTTATATTGGCGTAATCTTAACGAAAACCTAATAATTCTTAATATTAAAAGACGCATCTGCCTTTACATTTTGTATTTTAAACAGGACAATTTTTTTTCTCCTTTTCAATATTTCTGTAGAACTAAACGTCCTTTTTTCTTACGGCGGCAGTCCGCAGTACTTATAGATTGCCACAAAATAATAATATTTACCAGCCTATTATTGATGCCTCCTCAACATTTAAAATTGTCTAAGGGGCCTCTGCGAGTTGGCTTCGGCCCCTCGTAGGTACGCCTCCCAAAGACCCGGGACCCCAGGGTCCCGAGATACGACAAAAAAAAAACAGCCTAATTATTGTCCCACTGCAGGGCAGCGGCCTCTTCTCATACAGAGAAGGCACGAGCATTGATCACCACGCTTGCTCAAGAGAGTAGCTTTCCTCACGGTGTTTTCCTTCACCAAAGTCAGCAATGTCCAAGATAAACTCGGAAGGTAGGTACTACATCATATGATTTGAAAAAGATTGGAACCCACAACCTCATGCATGAGAGGCGAGGACTTCACCACTGTTCCATCACTACAAGATGACACAGACAGATGTAATTTGGCATCACATTCACATTTCAAAAAATATCAACCGTCGATTGAGTGAGATTAGGCACCCAGGCACGCGCACGAATCTAAAAACACGTGTTTAAGAAAACCTCAAAAGTACGTTAGGTATTCGTAAAAGAATAGGTAGCTACTGTATGGCTTGTTACACCATGGTCACCATGGTTGTCATCACTATTTGCTTAGTTATTTAGTTACCTAGTTATCAAGTAACGATAACATAGAAGATAGGTTACTTATCTATACCTTCTTAGTAATAATTCTTCACACTACAACCAACTTCATCTATTATTATTACATTTATTACTTACTAAGTACAAGTACTGTACTTGAAGGTAAGAATGTATTGATAGGTGTGGCGCGCCGCTCTTATCGTAAAATTCCGTTATCAAAACGCTCGTCAGAACCAGGCATTTAACTTAGTCATTCGATTTTACTTAGAAACAGGAAACAAACACTTCATTCATTTATAATGCACTGCAGATAAGTATTGCGAATTATATCCGGAAAAATGCAAAGGGAAGGTTGTGTAAAAATACCATAATTCCAGTCCAAGAACAACAGCTTCCTTGAATGTGTCAAGAAAGGAGCATGAACTTGTTCATGACGTCATTTAGACATTTCAGTTTAAAAATTCAAAAGACGTTCCAAGAAACGGAACAAAAGCCTAGAAACAAAGCACGGCAAACGTAGGGCTGCGTGTGCACAGGTAAGAAAGCAGTTTTTACCTTTTGTGTATTGCGCCGACGCCACCGCTAGCGAATAGAGCAACAACGCCGCCGCGAGGATGCCCCCCTCACTCCCGCGCAGAAACATGATTCTTGAGGTAATTCAACTTTTTCGTATCACAACTCCCAGCACGTCACTATAGTAAAAACTTGTCACAATCTCCTACAACGCTTTCACGAAGTTTTATAACACATAACACGCACACTATCACAGATTTCAAACGCACATCCATTTGAAAAATGTTCGTTTATCCGATAAGGTAGGTAACCGCTCAGACGTGGGACGACGCATGCAGGTAAAACGAGTAAGCCTATTAAGTTTCAATGACTTAAAACTACTTATTTGTAACGTTTTACATGGACTGATCACAAATAAACACGTTCGACACGGTAGTTCTGCACAATTTTGAATTTGAAAACTTCACATATTCTCGTAAAACAATTTCGAAGTTCGGAGCAACAACGACGGGTACGCGCGACACGACCACCCGGCGCATCGTTCGCGACTCAACTGACGTGAAGTGAGTGAACATTCAACAAGTTGCGATCGCGCGCGAGGCAGGCCGTTGCGCTCGGAGCATGCGCTATCCGCGCCTATGTTCATACCCGATAGGCACACAAACAATGTTGACAGTGCCCCCTGCCGTCCGCGCGCCGCGTCAGCCCACCTCGCTCCGTCGGCTGCCGCCAGCCGGCCGGCAAAACTCACCAACCAACTGGTTTATTTTCGCGCAAAAACCAGACGACAGAATCTCTCCTCGGTCCAAACCTGTTTCAAGTCCACACGTAGTCGATCCACTATCCAGTATCCAGGTACAGAAATAAAATACCCGTCTATTCATGTATCTACGCAGTTTATTATACATCTGATCTAATAGCAATCAACGAAACAATTCTGATATTCAACTAACTTAGTATCTTGATCTTCACAGTTGCTGCTCGTCGGCTGCGCTTGCACATTATCTTGATACTGGAACAATGGATGAATGCTCCAATTATTCAGAGATGAATTGAATGAAGTGTATAAGTAGGTGTTACGAAAATTCTAGGTAATTAAAGCTTCGTCTATCTTAGGGTTACCAGTTGCCAAACAGAAAAAACAAGTTGGTAATTTAAAATTGAATCTGTCCGAATTTGTCAACGCCAAAGATATAAATTCAAAGATAAAAAAGAGTATTTAGAAGTTCAAAGTATTATTTTTAAGCAAATACGATTGCGCTCCTTTTTTATATGACGACATGGATCGATTTCCTATGCAAGTATTTTTAATTCTGGAGTTTTCCGGGTTTTTCAGCTCTGCCCGCGCATAGCATTATCTATACTATAATTATTATCTACGAATATGTACTTGTCTTAACAGATCAGAGTCAGTCTTTAGCATTGTGGATTGCAGAGTATAAGTATCAATAGTATTTCTGTTTATCCCCCTGAGGTAAGAATATCTATGCGATGAGTAAGGTCGCGAGGGCAACGGCCAACGGGGTTGAACTCGCGACCTCTCGGTAGCCAGTCCATGCACGTTTTAACCGCTGGGCTATTGTCGTTTATATTGGTAGATAACGACTAGGGCTACAAACCAAAATAAAAACGTAAGTCCTGTACGTAATACCGTCCAATTTTTAAGGTACAGACGCCCGTAGGTCAAGATATCCGAAACTGTCAAATTTTGCCAATCAACCTTGAACCGAAAGCCAACCTTGGAAGAAATTTGACAGATTGTAGTAGCTTGATGTGCTGGCATCTGTACCATAACTAAATGGCAAAAATGGAACCCTTATAATTTCGGAGTATTCCCGTTTGAGCACCTATGCATTTTGCACCTTTTTTGAATACCTTTGGTATTCTCTCATAAACGATTATGATGTTTCCAAGTGACTAGTCAAAAGTTTTTAAGATATACTTGGGATATTTTCGATTACAATCGCAAAAATAACTTTGGTTTTACCCGACTGTGGCGAAGCCAATAACGGAGGGTTATGTTTTTGACCTGTAGGGATGTATATCCGTTCCATTGTGACCTCCAGTAGCCTAAACGGCTGGACCGATTTGGTGAATGATATATCGTCAGATTCGTCTTTATTGCGCGAGTGTCACTGGGTACATTAAAATTATATAAAATCAAAATAGCGGATTTTAGACGCCAAAATGTATGTTTAAAAAAAAATATTTCCCCCAAACCGAGTGGGGTATCAAAATGAAGGGTTTTAAAAGGTGATTATTACAAATTATATGTTTACTTAAATTAAATGTAATTTGTCTATGTGATAATTATTATAGTTAGAATATTTCAACCTTAGTGAAGTTTAAATTTACCGGGATTGTTGTTAAAAACCAGTCAAGTGCGAGTCAGACTCGCACACGAAGGGTTCCGTACCACCGTACAAGATGTAACATTACTTACCAAATTTTTTTTTGGTTATATACCAGCCACGCACGCCAGTCACGCCAGTTGCGAGCGGAAACGGCTCTTTTTCACAGCTAATACTTCAGTTTAAAGAAACACATTTCTTGTACTCCCTTTCATTTTTACCTTTTTTTTTTAGTTTTATTATTTCTTGTTATACCCGCAATTTAAATACATATCTGTGAAAATTTCAACAGTCTACCTATTACGGTTCATGAGATACAGACCGCTGACAGACAGATAGACGGACAGCGGAGACTTAGTTAATAGGGTTCCGATTGGCACCCTTCGGGTACGGAACCCTTAAAATTATATAGCAATTACGAGTTCGAATGTACAGGTACTTACATCATAATTCTCACCATAAATATTCCTTTCCACGGGATGTCTAGTCCTAGTCCTGAAACCAGACCCGCAGTTGCCTTCTTCCAGGGTGCAGGGAGACCAGGCACTCCATTCGCTGATGGAACACATTCCATTACCTCCGAGGGCCTGCTTTACTTCTCCTAGTACTGGTTCTTCAGGCTCACTGGAAGATAAAACACATGCATGAATTAGCGGAATAGCGGGGTGTGGGGTGAGCGCAGGGTGCCGGCCCCGCTAATATGCGGAGTAGCGCCGCTCGGTTTCTATGAATTAGTACGCGCCCGGCACTGCACTTGTTAACAACTTGTTGACGCATGGCTGATTTGTTTTGTTTGGTTCGGGTTCAACTCGAGATACGGATTCCGTTTTTCTACGAGATAAATGCTTGTTTGGCCTGTAAAGTGGGGTAGGAGATTTTCTTTCTTACTAATCCGATCAGCCTGTCCTTCCCCAGGGACGCCCTAACCCGAGCTCCACAGGGGGTGCCCTTAGCGAGGTGTCGCTTAGTTTTTATTAGTTTTATAAAAATTAAATTAAATTTCATTTATTTCGGACAACTTTGATCCATATTGTGTTAGTATTACAAAGACTTATATTCTAGTGTTAGTAGTAGGTACAGATACAAAATAAGTAATTGAAAAAATAAAATAATGCACACTCCATGCAGAGGACGACTAGACAAGAAAATCAAGTTTCCTACCCAATCAACCTCCGCATAAAATGCCTAATATTTGGAGTATAGCTCTCCGCCACCGCTCTCAGGATATAGTTGCGACTACCCCGTACTCTGCTAAGCAGCGACGCGGTTTTTTTGCGTATTATGGCTTGAAAGCCATCTGTGTGGGTCTCAGCAAACATTTCCGAGGCGCTGCAGAAACGGGGCAGTCGTTCAACATCCTGAGAGCATTATTATACTGTACGCGCAGGGCATCCAGCGATCTTTATGCCCTGGCTGGAGGCCTTAATTTATTGAGGCAACCACAGGAAAGTCCGTTTAATTACACCCGTAACAGGCCGCAGCGCAACGCATTTTCATACAAAAAAGTGCGGTTCGGCCCGCCTGAAGCTTGGCTTACAAAAAATGTATAAATGTATAGATTTTTGCCATGCTTTGCCTCAGAGGCTCAGACTAAATAAAAAATCAAGACATAGCGCTGTCAACAGTGACGTGAGGCTTCACGTTTCGGCACTCGGGTTTCGTAAACGTGTGCACGTAATAAGGTGTAGTTTAATTTGTAGTTTGGTGTAAATGTATGCGTGGGAGCGTGTATGCACAGAGCGAGGTGTGGTTTCGAGCATGCTTTACTGTATTGTTTGCAATGCTTTCTCTTGGTTTTTCTTTTAGTGCGTTGCGTTGCGGCGCGGCCAGCCTTAATCTCGCTAGCGTGTCTGCAGACTAAACACAACCAAAAAAATTAACTTGTGAAGATAGACCTGAGATCCAGAGTAGATTGGAGAAATGGCAACGGAAGCTGGAGAATGTTGGGTTGAAAATCAGCAGAACCAAAAGCGAGTACTTATATGTTCTGCGATTTCGGCCGTCTCTCCAGTTCTGGGGCCATAGCGCTTGATGGCGCGCTTCTCCCTGTCTGCTCCGACTTACTCGATATCTCGGTTCCCTTATGCAAAGCGATCGCGAAGTACATCGGACTGTTAAGCACATAATTAACACTGGATGGATGAAATGGCGACAGGTCACGGGAACAATCTTGCGAAACAATGGTTAGACCTGCTGTCTTGTATGAATCAGAATATTGGGCAAAAATAATCCAAACTCCAATCAAAATTACTGATTGCACTACAATCTAGATTTAAATTTGTAGATGGGGGGTGGGGTCTGCGGATTGTTGGGGGCAGCAGTTGAGTATTGATTGGTTTTGGGTGGGATATTTGAGATATTTTGATGTGTGGGTTTTGTTTTCTTTATTCACTTTCCGTGGGACGGGATGCCTGTTGTTATTAGTTGCGTTATTATAACGCGACTAGTGATAATAGGTATCTTGTCTTGTGGGAAGATATCTTGCATATCGGAGTGTCTTGGGTATCTTACTTGGGGCTAGTTGGTTGCTTCATTGTTCTTCATCGGCAGTCTGCGGACCGCAATACTGAGAGTATGGTCTGCGGGCTCTCGGGGGGAACTGCTTAAGTAATGTGGCCACGATAAGTGTCCGCACGTAATATTTATTATGCATAGCTGTATGTTCCGTTCCTACAGACAAACCGTGAAAACGGTTTTGTAGGGCATAGTTATTAAGTTAAGACTTTTATAAACTTTGTATTTTTAATAAATAAATAAATAATAATAATAAACAAAATACTCCACTCAAAATATAACTACATAAGCAACAATACGTATTCATGGGGCACCGCTATTTATCTTAAAGTAAAGTAATAATGACTAGCGCACATTAAACCTATTATGTTTTTTTGATTCTTGGGAAAAACAAATTATTGTAACTTCCCTTCGTATCCTTGGCTCGCTCTTGTATCCTATGTCGACGGAGCCCCGCTTCTCGGGGCTCCTGTTTCTGTGTAAAGGGTTTAAAGTAACCTGACCTCGGGGTTAATGTTAGTCGCCATGTCATTTTGCTATGAGTGTCAGTATTGTATGTAAGTACGCTCTGGTTAATTTGCTGTGCAGTCAGTATTTTTCATGTAAAAAAGTATATACTCGTAAATGCTGGAAATAAATTGATACTTAGATGATTATTTATTTGATGTGCAATTAATAATATCTCTCTTTTATTAAACTAATGCACAATTCAGATAAGTGTGGGGCTGTGAGTTGCCGCCTACTAGTGAGTACGTTTACAGACACAAATCCCATTCCAATTCTTTGAAAGCACCCTGTACATGAAGAATGGGCCAGTGAGTGGGCAATAACCTTTTCGGGGTTCCGTACGTCAACGGTGGAAATCTGTGGTGGAAATGGATTAAATGGAACCCTAAAGGGGCTCGTTCACTGCAGTCCGCTTTGCCGTCCTCTTGCAGGATGGAAGGTGAACCCTGCTTGGTATTCCCGGACACCATGCAGGCTGCGACAACATTCACAATCCAGCATAAAGCGCATTCACGATTTGAATGACGTAAAACCGTTAGGAAGTCATTGCAATAGTAACTAATGGTTTTACGTCAATCGTGAATGTCCTACTTTACAGTGAAAGATTGCATCAGTCTGTAGGTAACTGTATTTTTCCAACAGCCGTTCTTCAAAATTATAATTATCATCTTCGTGATGTTTATTATACCTATAGGGTGACTGGTAATTAGTGACCGATACTTAAACACATGATTGTAGTCATGATAACCAACAACTTTACTATGGGACCAAACCTGAAATCGCGAAAAAAAAATCTGCTGTTCCCTACATTTATGTTCGCATAACTCGTCAAAATGTAGGGAGCAGCTGATTTTTTTTTCGCGATTTCTTGTTTGGTCCCATAGGTATTCAAAGTTGTTTGTTATCATGAGTACAATCATGTGTTTTTTGTGTGTATCCGTCACTAATTACCAGTCAACCTATATATAAGCAGATACGAAAAAGTCCTTAAAATAAATTCAGATGATTAGGGTTACCATTTTAAAATTTAGAAACATACAATGCATACATAAATAAACTCACGCGTTCTTGCCACGGGGGGGTAGGTAGAAACTACAGAACGCCAGAAAAATCCTGGCATAAAGCCGGACACTGGCAAAAGAAGTCCGGACATTTTTCAAGTTCAACAATTTTTTTTTTGCATAATAATCTTCTTATTTCTTAAAGTCGGGAAAAGTGGGTACAAATCCGGACGGATGGTAACCCTAGAGATGTGATTAGATCTCAATAATAAAAGTCTAATTTACTTACTCTTCTGGTTTTCCCTCTTCATCTTCGGCCTGTTGTTCTGCTTCTTCTTTAGCTAAAATTTTGAATCATTCTTTAATTTTCAAATATTGATACAACACTACTTGATTCTATTTGATATGTACCTATTGGTTACAGTCTGTCTGTATATCACAGCCATTTAATCTTGTAGCTTCCATATGCCTCTATGGGTCTAATCGTATTGATGGATTTTATATTAAGAGATATTTTGTGACTCATTTTGGCTGCATGCAATATCAATTTTTGTCCTCAAAAACACCAATTCCTTCTTTTTCATGATTATAAAAATTGAACATTTCATTTCGTAAATTCTGAGGGCCAAAACACGATTGACACAATTTGGCTCGATAAAAAATAATCGCAGTTTCCTAAAAATTTGTTTTATTTTTTATGGGAAAAGAACCGGCCAAGTGCGTGTCGGACCTCACACAATGTACGGTTCCGTAGTTGGGATGCATTTATCCCAAGAACAAACTAAACACTGAGTTGAAAAACATGTTCTCCCATACATTTCAACTGCAAATGTATGTTTGTACGGACAATATTGAGAGATTTACCATGTTATTTTAAGACCATAGACTTGTTATAGGTTTTAACTATTTTCTGTATTTTTTCCAAAATTCGCGGCTCAGTAGATTTGGAGACAGGGGGCGGGGGGCGGGGGGGGGGGGGGGGGCAGGTGTCAATTTTTGTCTATTTTCTTAAATACCTTTAAAACAGTTTATTTTAAATTATATGTTTGAGACCCTCACAGTTAGTCATTTAGGTCACACGGTACATTTTTCAAAACTTTTTTTTAAATTTATTTATTTGCCCCCCAAAAGTCACACGTCCGTGTTTAAGTCACAGAAATTAATATGTGTACCAAACTTCAACTTAATTCGTTCATTACATTCGAAGCAATTTGGCAGTGACAGACACACGAGTGATCCTTTAAGAGTTCCGTTTTTCCTTTTTCCCTTTTGAGGTACGGAACCCTAAAAACTGTTAAATTCGATTGTAATAAAGCAATTTAAATAAAGTTTCGGCCACACGTTCATCATTAAAGACATAAGGGGATTATTAGTTTATTTTGTAACAGAGCATATAGAATTTTCAAAAGAAATATTTTTGAAATTTCTATATGCTCCGTTTGGCATACCAATGCTCCAAACCCCGTTACTATACCATTTCGTAATAGTTGAAGTTCAGATTTACCCAGTATTTAAGTATATTTATACATGTGTGTCGTTGCGAAGCTTATGTGTGACTCCCGCCTCCCCCCTCCCTTCAAATTAACGTGGGTTGTAATTTATGGATGGCCCCTGATAATAAGCTTTTTTATACTTTAGTTCGTGTTACAAGAGAAGAACAAAACCAACCAGCAGCATCCTCACTGCACTCCGCCCCTATCAGTGGGAACACGTCCAGTCTCCTGACCCTCAGTATGGCGAAGGGCTGCAGATCGTTCAGGTTCATCTGGTAGAACGGCGAGTCTATGTTGAAAGAGCCCACTTCTACTCTCTCCACGTTGTCTCTTGGTGTCGAGACTGTTGGTTGTGACTGGAAGAACAAAAATGATTATTATTATTCTGGGTTTCACTAGCGTTTGCTTTGGCTGTCATTCGCAGATCTTTGACAGTCGTTACGGTTAACTAGGCAGATCATAAGTGCGAAAGTCTCCAGTCTTACCAAGGGATATCGTGTTGTAGTCTTGCAGTAACTGGGGTGTCGAGGTCAGATAGGCAGTCACTCTATGTAAAGTACTGGTATTCAGCTGCATACATTTCGAAGAACAGACTGTATACTCATAATAATGATTGAACGGTTCTTCCAGCCGTAATATGCTTTGTTGGACTAAATATTTTTTTAAATAGTTTTTAAAACTAATGACACGAGCGGAACCCTAATCTCGGAACCCTGACTCCTAACCACTAGCGTACCGTGCACCATGCAGCTCTGACAACTAAGCCCGGCCAGATGCAGTAGGAATTAAGTTTCGGAATTCCGTTTCGAGATATCGATGCCACCATTCTATAAAAAATCAGACTAACATGTGGAATTTCGAATTGAGAAAATTTCGAAAGTAGAACTACTGTACGTGTGTGATAGATCCTAGATTTTGTATGGATTTGCTGCGTCCGAAAATTCCGAAACGATATTTCAAAACCGCCGCTGTATGTGGCCGGCCTTACTGAGCTGTCATTTGTGTGCAGTCCTACTCGAGTTGTATTTGATGTTGTTATTTAATATTTTAGAAAAATATGTTTGGAAGAGTGTTTTTCGAAACTCATCCACTGATCAGACTGTAGACCTACGAGGTTTTCAAGTATGTATGATAACAATTTGGCAGTTAGTTAAAACAAAGGAGAAAGTTCAAACCTCATAAGATATCCCGTCCATCGTGCCAGCATCCCAGGGAAACAAAGGAATCTTTTCATCTTCAAGCCAGCCATCGTCAGTACACAGTTCAAACTTCGAAGTACCAAGGAACCAGTCAGGCGAGGGTCTCATCCCCACGGCTATGGAGAACAGGTGGTGGAATCTGTCGACCCTGAAGAGGGCATGGGACGGCTCTGACATGTATGGGTGGTGACGCCTCTTGCCTCTGATAAGGGTTCTGGTACCTGTTCTTTCGGCCATCTTAAATGGAAGGAAGATATAGCGATAAAAAAGAAAGAAAGGAAAATTATTTTATTGTCGCAGGAACACGTGCATATAAATAAAAAAGGTTATTTAACTCTAGTAAATGATACTAAGTGCGGATTTCACTAATAATAAAATAAAACTGAACGCTGTCAGCACATCTACACCGAACTCAAGAGCTGTCAGTGTCTTTATTCCAAAAAAAAAAAATGAAACTGACAGCTCTATGTGCTGATCGCTTTCAGTTGCACTGGTGAAATCCGCACTTAGCGTAGATAGAGAATGAACTAGATAGTTCATTCTCTATCTACGGCACTTAGTGATTAGTGGTTTTTGGGTGTAAAATTTAGGTACGTCTTGTTTTTCTTTTCATAGTAAAGTATTATTTTTATTATTTACATAGATTGTTGTGTTTTGATATATTATTTAAAAAATACATGATATTATTATATTATTATATTTTTATCTTTTTTCATGATGTACGTGTGTAATATAATAAAAACTATTTACAAAAAAAAGTAAGTGAAAAATAACAAATTTAGGAAGTCGGTGTCTTGGATCTGTATTTTAGTTTTTTGCCACCGACTTCCAAAATTAGTTATTTTTCACTTTGTAGTGTTTTTTCGAAGTCGGTTGTTTTTTTTTTGTAAAGTTTTTATTTTTCACTTTTTTTTAGTGGGTCAGTATGTAATTTATCAAACTTACAATAGACTAATGTCAACTGCTCATCACCTTTTACAAAATATTGCTTTTCCCGAAGCAGGGACGTTAAACTGTTGAGGAGTTTCCTAGTATAAACCAGGAGAAGTCGAGCTGATGGTGAAGTCACCATCATGATTGTGACGAGTATAAATTGCTTAGTAACCATATTAAAGTAGGTAATCGAATCGCAACCCGTGAAATACTTAGATAGGTATAATTGAGTAGTTCCGAACTTCCGATGGACATCTGTGGTCTTCATCATCAATTCCACTTCACCAAATGGTGCTTTCCGAGAGCAAACGCACGAGTTACTATAAAAATACGAAAATCGCTGTATTTGAGGGTTTCCCTCGATTTCTATGAGGTCCCCTCATAAGATTCTGACTTGGTGGCGAGATGGGACCACCTCGTGACATACCCATTTTTAAACAAAAAAATAATTTTGCAAATCCGTCTATAATATAATTATGACGGAGTCATTCCCAAACATACCAAAAAAAAAAAAAAACATATAAACATCCGATTTGAGAACCTTTTTGGAATTCGGTTGAAAATCACTACTTTATACATCAATCAAAATGCATAGAAATTTATGAAGTACATGATGAATGACTTGATGATCCGTTAAATATAAGGTCTATCTATTCATACACCTTATGGGATCATTGTAACTACTCATCATTGCGAACAACGTTACTATGAGACCAAACCACAAATCGCGAAAAAAAATGCTGATTTATGTTCACTACATTATTGACATTTATGTTCGCTTAGCTCGTCAAAATGTAGGAACATCTGATTTTTATTTTCGCAATTTCAGGTTTGGTCTTCTAGTAAAAATTGTATATAATGATGAGTAAAATGACCTCTTAAGAGATTTCGTGTATAAATATATATATTAGATAGACCTTAATTTTAAATCTTCTAAAACCTTTCAGACTATAAATGAATAGGATTAGGTACTTGATGATACACTATACAGACACAGAGGCTCAACCTAAAAGGATTACTTGTTTAATTTGTAACTATTATATGCATCAAAATAAAAATTAATGTAGAAATTATATTTTTGTTTGGGATTTTCAGAAAACGTATTTAAGCATTTAGTTTTTTTTTTCTAAGTCTGTGCTTATAATTACAGATAATTATCTTATCATGCCACCTCTGGGGCTTGTGGCTATTGTGGCTAAGTAATAACAGCCGCACGGGTCGCTCCATCAGGTTAAGCTACGCTAGCCGCGGTGGTTCCATAGATAGGTGACCATCTTAACATACCAAATCCCCTTCGTGCCTCGGAAAACATGGTCCCGGATGTGATTCGTGGATCTTTGACAGTCGTTACGTGTCGTCAGAAGCCCGAAAGTCTGGCAACCAGTCTTACCAAGGGGTATCGTATTTCCCTGTCACTGGGTTGTGAGGGCAGATAGGCAGACACCTATGTAAAATATGCATTTGGTTTGACTGGAAGCCAATCCCAACGTAGTGGGAAAAGGCTAGGCAGATGTGATTTATCAAGCCACTTCAGGAAATAAGCGCCTTTTTTGATTGCAGGAAAATATAATTGTTGACAAGTGCAGAACGTGCGTAAGGAACACAATAGTTACAGGCATATAAGCGTGACTTAGCTTCCAAAAGTTTCTGATAAAAGTGTAAACGAACCCTGTTCGTTAGGTTTCGAATTTCGTTTATAAATCACTCAATTTGTAAGTGGCACTACAATGGAATGAGGAAAATGTTGTCGTCAGGAAAGTTTTGAGTATAAATGTGGATGGCTATACGAGTAGGGGAATATCAAAGAAACGATGGATGGACTGTGTGAAAGATGATAATTATGGCTAGAAAGGGAGTGACTACCGAGATGAAGACTAATAGAGAAATATGGAAGAAAAAGACATGTTGCGCCGACCCCAAATAAAAAGGGTTATGGACAGGAGAATGATGATTGTAAGTGGCAGTACTGGCGGACGGAAGGACGTTTTCTGATCCATTTGTATACATTTTCAACAAATACTTTTAAAAACAGACCATAGGCACAGATTAATACAGCTGGGACACTCCGCAGTTTAGATATAAAGCTACAAGTACGCTGCGGGCCTATCTCACTGGGCCAATTCAGTAGGACTGCCGCGGTCAGAAGGTATAAGAGTTAGGCGTTAGAAAGAGAGGCAACTTGTTGGTGAATATAACTGTAGGTAGTAAGCGTTGTGCGACCTGAATTATACTTTGTTGTGTCGTAGCAAGAGTCGCTTTTTATTTGAATGATTTTGCGGAGTGTCCCATCTGTATTAATCCGTGCCATAGGTGCTTTGGCTTTGATTTATGTTTCCTTCTCTATCTTGCAATTGTAATTTGACAGTCGGGCGACAGTGACAGGAATAATGCTTAGGTAAATTATTTGCTAGGTTATGTATACTAAATTATTTATCTCTGCTCTAGTCTATAAACATACCTGATCAATAATCTCCCTTTCCATTATAGAACTATCGGCGGCTTCAGCCAGCGTCTTCAAACCTTTACTGGCATTACTTCCTTGCTGCCATAACGTGTAGTTGTGCGAGTGAGAGCAGCCCACCATGTGGCTGTAGCCGTTGTCATCGGGCTTGCTGGGGTAATGGCGCGGATGGGCCACTCTAGACCATTTGCCGTAGAATATCACCTGTAAGAGGGCGTCCATTAATTACTTGAGGCTTTTTGGGGGGGTGAGGGGTCGTGCCGAATCTCACCCAATTTTACGTGGGTAGTCTCGGCAAATATCAAGTTTTTTTTTTTGCATGAGACTGTAAAACTGTGAGTAAACAGGGTAATTATTATAAAAAAATAATTAAGTAAATAATGTTAGCACAGATTAACGACGTACTTACGTACAAAATACGCATTTTGAAAATCTCATGTGAGATTACGAGGAGGGGGAGCGGGAACGCCCAAACGCCAGAGTAGCTCGAGATATAACAATTTTCTTAAGTTTTCTGATCAAAATATAGTTCGTGACCATGTAGCGAATTACGTGTTTTTAGAATTATGGTGACTCCAATCATCAATACAACTCTCTAAGTTCAAATTTGCCCTATTTAATTATTATGTCTTGAAATCCATTTGAGGGCAATTCTAACTACGACTTAGCTACCTTATCGCATCACTATGTTGAACCAGTGTACCTATTAAATAAAAAAGAAATTAAAGTACCGTCTAAAAAATAGTAAACGCAGTTGGGATATCATCTAGGACCAGAGTCCTTGGTCAAGACGAATCAAACGAGCCGAAACTCGATTGGGTTGTGTCGTTTTATTACTGAGTACCCATGGGCACCTTCCGGCTCCATCATCAGATCAGCTCCATGTCATAATAATATTACATTGTCATCCAATTTACATGTGCATATAAAATTTCATCTCATTCGGAAACCGGGAAGTGGATCAAAAACTTGCAAGATTCGCAGATACCGAGATAGTACCGAGAAAATGGATGGGGGAAGGAACTTGAAAAGTTGAAACAGTTTCAAAGGATTGTACGATTACCTGCGCATAATCCCATGTGCCTAATAAATAAACGACATCTGCAGCAGGTCTGTGTGCTCCACGTGCGCTCTGTATATTTTGACTGGCGCCAATTTTAGAGACCTGAGATGATTTCTTTTTTTGTGCATATAACATTAGTAGTTTCAAGCGATGATGACTAAAAACTGTTTTTTTGTCCGTCATGTAGATTATTAAAATATATTGGACACGTATTTTTCTTTTTCTACGTAATCAAAAGATTACGGCGATACATTGAGTTAAAATGTGGCATGACGTCACGTCTTTGTAGATTTTATACGTAAAGTGACGTAGCGAGCCCCCACTCCCGAACTTTAATGCGAGTTATCTAAGTCATTTTTTATTAAAATGATAAAGCAAAAAATACGTGTCTAATATTTTTTTATTATCTGACTGACGGACTAAATAGAATTTCTTTTGTTTTACCCAGGCATCATCCCTATTAGCTAAGATCACATTTCTAAGACCGCCTTTGGCAACCCGAATACAATCTCGGCTAGTCAGAGTATCCCGTGGTCGCGTGCCGTGTAAATAAAAACTATCTGTCCCCGTCCCTCGCCCCGGGCTGTTGCAAGGAAGGCACTTGCTTGGCGACATGCGCGGTGCGCGCCACACTCCACAGAACTATCAGCAGGCCGGCCGTCATCACTGCTGACGGCCGGCCTGCTGGGGGCAGCGGACTGATGATTCATCAGTCCGCTGCTCACACGCTCCTAGCATAGACGTGTGTTAAAAAGTACCGCGCAAACCGCCACGTGCCTGCCTCGTGTGTTACTGTTGCGTGAATTAGTTTTTTTAGGGTTTTTCCTTCCAATTAAACTTATTAACGACTTCAAAAAAAGGAGTTATCAATTCGATACGTATGTATGTGATATTATTGGATCGAGATAGTCACACATGATAATCTATTAGGGCTTCCAAACAAATATAAAATTTTTATAGATGTATGTTTGTATGCATGTATGTTTGTCCACGCATTTCTCCGAAACTATTAATCGGATCGTGACCATTCTTTTTTTGTTGGCTTACATTTACTTCAAACTAGGGCACTGTGAAAGTTCAGTAGTTTACAAGATAATGGACTAATACGTGTTATTACGTGTACCTAAAATGTGACGGCCTGGCTTATTGATACAAGCTACGGGTGTGGTGTCAAAGGGAAAACATCTCAAAACAAGGTTCTCACTTCTCAGTAACGAAAATAGGATATCCCAGCTTTTAACATTTATTGAGTACGGTTGCAACTACATGATACTTTCTGAAGGTGTGATAATGACCAGGTAAGTGCTTATTGGTCCTCAGTAATGGAAATAGTTAGGATGACCTAGCTTTCAACATTTATCTAATTGAGCACGGATGCTACTGCATGATACTTTTTGAAGGTCTGATGATGAACAGGTAAGTGCTTATTGGTCCTCAGTAATGGCAATAGTTAGGATGACCTAGCTTTCAACGTGTAAGTGTGACGACCTGGCTTATTGATACGAGCTACGGGTGTGGTATCAAAGGGAAAACATCTCAAAACCTTTGTCAAATTCTAGTGCAATATTTATAATAAAACTATTAACTACTTATTACAAACAAATATTCCAGTTTTTACTAAAAACTAAAAATTACGAAATAAAAAATAATTTAAAAAATTAGATCGACTTCAAAAAGAAATTAACTCAAAATTATGAAATAATTTTAATTTCGGAAGTCGGTGGCAAAAAATTAAAATCGCAAGACACCGACTTCCGAAATTAAAATTATTTCATAATTCTGAGTTAATTTCTTTTGGAAGTCGATTTAATTTTTTAAATTATTTTTTTACTGATAAGGTGGTTTCACTTAGACAACCTACCTCATACAACATTTTTAACATTTTGCAATCAGTAAAAAATGAAGGACGTAAATACAAAGTACTAACAACGAAGTCGCTTCAGAGTTCCTAAGTTGTTGATACTGTGCAAAATTGCGAAAATCTTTACTATAAGATTTGTGGCCTTTCTTACCTCATACCTCGCTTCGCTGCAGAGATTGCAGTACGGTGATGCCGGGAATGGTGGACTATCCAGTGCCTTATCAATGTTCTTTCGGAGCACCACGGTTAGGTTCTCTCCTGTATACCATGCCTCATCGTTCTCCGCAACCATGGCTCTGATCCGAACAGTCTGGTTCTTCGTACTCTGCTTTGGAGACACCCAATGGATCTGGTGGAGTTGGAAGGTAGTCTTGAATTATTATTAAGTAACTAATGAAGTAAAATAGGTACTCGGGGAATAATGGATCGCCTCAACGCGTATGTATATGTACATCAGCGGTGGGACGACCCAGACTGCCAGGCACTTCTTCTGTAACCGAGCAAGGGTGGGCAGGTTGCGGATAGCCCAACTCCGGTTGCGGGACCACCGGATAACGTCGTTCCCGCACCTGGTGATCGCGAACATAACCTATGAACCTTTTCCCATGTGGCCACGATCCAAGGAAACAATGTACCCATGATCCAAAGACCTAGGTAACCTAAAAAAAATCAGAATTTGGGTCCCGGCCAAGCCGGGGAATCCCACACCGCTTCGGCGGTCAGCCCCCATCGTGACCTGTTGGGGCACACCCTACTGCAAATTCGTGCCCCCTCTTCTGCGCGGCCCGCTGTTGAACAAACGCCAACAATCCTAACTACGGCTGTGGCCAAAGCGCCAAATAAGTCAGGCTAGACGACGTACCACACGCACAGAGAACGGTAGGGGGGAGGGGGGACCGGTGTTCGGTTAGTACGGTTAAGGAGGACGAGCCAACCAGCTCTACCAATCTCCCAGTTGATGAAGTACGCCTGCTGAAAAACTCATGGCGCAGGAGATAGAATTAGGCGACCGAAAGCGCAAAATCCAACCAGCCGCAAGTACGCGAAGGGAGCATCCAGCGCGAAAAGCAGCCTTACGCGGAACCACGTAGGCGGGGCCAAGTCCGTTTACGGGAAGTATCCCGTAGACTTTTCGCACCGAGTACGGTGCGAAAAGTCTCCGCACGCGAAATAAAGTGGGCGAGGGCAAGATGGCAAGTACGCGTAGGGAAAACCCGGCGCGCAAAGTCTCCGCACACGACACAGCCTGCTAGGGTCACCAGCCGCAGCAGCAGTACACTGAAAGAACCCACGACCAACCTCGACCTAAAATTGACGGAAAGGACGAACTGGAGCCTCACACATACAGTTGTTGGTAACTCTGAGGGCACGATTCAAGGGGCGCAAAACGTGTGAAAGTCCACTCTGATCATGGGGAGCAAAGAATCTATGCGCGCGCCACGAAAGACATTCCTGCGCGATTGGCCGTAGCAATCTGCTTCCCTCCCCTCCTGAGACCTGACAACAGAAGAAGCTGAACACATTCGTCAGCGCAGAGAGGAGAGAGCTCTGTCTATGTTGTTTTCTATTCTCGACCAACCCACTTCTCCTTCTTACCTGACTTCCCATGTTCAATACTTATGCTCTGCCCATAGTAAAAATCTTCGTTCTACCAACAATCGTCTTCTACGATGTCCTTCTCACTGCTCTGGTTTCATTCACTATTCTTTCTTTGTCCAGGCGGTCTTTCTTTGGAATGCGCTCCCTCTGAACATCAGGACGACAACCAATCGGTTGTCTTTTAAAGTGAAGATACGTGAGCATATACGTAAGAAGTTGGCAGAAACATCTCTGCGCTGATTTGTTGGATTCTTTTCTCCTCTACTGATTGTTATTTCTCCTCTACCATTCGTTATTTCTCCTGACAAAGTTTATTCTGATTATATGTATGTATATATATATATATCATGACATATATATATATATATATATATATATATATATATGCGTGCCTCGGGTATGTTTGCAGATGCGAGGGTGGATGACTTTTACGCTATAATGCGAAAAAAGTCAGCCTCACTAATTCGCAGAATTCGAGGGAGTTGCAACGGAATCCTAAGGATGACTGCAGACAGAACAGTTTCGGCAGCTGTGGAAAGGCTTATCAGGCTACATGTTACCTGATTACTGATGAACGTAATAATTTATTTCAATTTCAAGTTTATTTTAGTTTTAGCTTATTTTCTATTAATATCAATTTAATATCAATTTAATTTTATTTTATTTTAAATTATTGATTTCCGTTTTATTTTATTTTTAATTTTAGTTTATTTTCAATTATTTATTTCAATTTAATTTTAATTTATTTTCAAGGATTCGTTACGTTTTTCAGTGTTAGTACATACTTAAATAGAAGCCCACATTAATTGATAATTACCTCATTACTAACATAGTGGTAAGATAACAAGATACTAACAAAATATGGACATTTAAATAGTCTGAAATAAACGGATTTTTTTTTTAATTTTATTTTAATTTTATATTCGTGTTATCTATCCTTTATATTGCACCTGCCATGTTGTCTCTGCATCACCCTAAGGTTGACTGGTAGAAAATGCCTCTGGCATTAAGTCCGCCTTTGTACGGTATTTGTTTTTGTACTTGTGCATAAAGTTTTAATAAATAAATAAATAAACACATCAAGACGAACCTCGAATGTATGCTAATGGATACTGACTCGATGACAACCCCCACTCGCGGCCTTTTGCTGATACCCACGGGTAGCGGAGGGTAAATAAAATTCAAAAAAAAAAAAAATGGACAATAATTTCGAAAATGATAATATTATACTTAAACATAATAATAACATAATTTGACACTCTATAGACATTGATAACATTTTTGCGGAAAAGTTTGACAACAGTAAAGGCGTAAACACTTGTAATCCAGAACTGGCTAAGAGGAGTTGATAAGTCAAAATGGTAAATGGTATGGATAATTAAAAGTCATTTGGATACGATGAAATACCTATTCGTGTAACACAACCAAGTTATGATGATAAGCTAGTGGCTCAACAAACCCGGTTCGTGACTGTACTATGGAAACCAGATGATTGATATACTACATACACTACTTTTTTTTTGTAAATACATACTTATATATATATAATTACACCCAGACTCAGGACAAACAGACATGTTCATGCACACAAATGTTTGTCCTGCGGCGTGATAGGCGGTATCTTAACCAACCACGCCAGCTGGCCTAATAACAATCGGGCAAGTGCTTTAATAAATTATACGTACCTCTACACTAGTCTTATCGGAGTTATCAGCATTTTCCACAGAGCTGGAACATCTCTCACTGTATCGTGACTTGTCTTGGTCCAAGGTCTTCAAAGTACCCACGTCAATGTTTTTATGACTAAACTCGAAAACGTTATTGTCCACATCGGGATCTTCAGCAGTAATCATGAACCAACGGAACGGCTTGTCAGGATTCGTCGTGCGTATTTTTACTGTGAAAAGAAGCTAAAAATATTATTTTCGTTACATGCTTTGCGCCTGACTAATAAGTAATAGCAACAGTTTGACGACAGATGAGAATTGCTCATAAAAAATAGTTAGATATTTTTTTTTATTGTTTGTCTGTGCTTTCTGCTCCATTTAAGGAGGTTAGCTCAATTTCAGCTTTATGGTCATAAATTATAACGAGTTTAAGGTTTTATAAAATTATAAGGTTAAAAACTGCTTTAATTTTTATTTCTAAAAACATCTGATGAGATATTGACCTTTTTAATGTCTCTTCACTCATCGTAAATCATGCAGACGATATAAAAATTACTTACAAACATATGTTTGGTCTGGCGTGTACTGTGAATTGTCAGTAGGAGTTACTATATCTAAATGATAAATGTTATTATTTTTAGAAGGCTCCATCACGGTAGCTTGCGGGGGCTTTTGGTCGCATCTTCCTGGCTGTCCTTCTACTAACCAAGCTGATGCAAACAGCACTATAAAATATTGTATGTACCTGAAAATTTTATAAATGTTGCTAAAAATTAAGCCATATTTTACGTCTGCGTAACTGTACATTTTTTGGCGAATAAACGTCTCTTAGCGTTAAGCAAACCTATAAATGAACCCCTAAATATTGCTGGATTAGTCATGTACCTATTGGTAAAAAATAAACACCTAATTTACCAAAATCTCCGACTTAGAAATAACTCCCGAACTATCTAATTGAAAACAATCTTCAGACATTGTTTACAAAGTCTTATTAACTCCATGCGAGTCACTTCAAAGTTATATTCTCTTACTAAATTAATATAAGTTTCTTCATTATGAAATTCTATCAATAATTTGGGTCATGTTACAGTAAAACACACGAGTATACGTACATTGTGATCAAACAAATTCCTGGTTTCCAGAAGTTGGGTTATTAGCGTTCATTACAGCTTCAGAACTTGGAAGTTTCACTATACCTAACCACTTTTGTTGAAACTGCAGGTCTTATAAACATTGGTGTTTGTTAGAGTTAGAACAAATTGGTGCAAATTCAATCGATTAGGTTAGCGCCGTCACTGAAAGCGGTATACTCAAAATAAACCCAAGAAGTGTGTGGTTGGAAACTTGCCAAGAAAGAAATACGGCATATTTCTTTCGGATGCGTTCAGAGTGGTCTGCGGACGTTTGGCTAACTTTGTTATAACTGTATAGACTTTATTGCGGTCTGTGTTGTTAGAAATTTATTCCAGTTTATTGTAGAGTGCTGTCATATGAGTTCTAAAGTTATATTGTTGAATTCCCTTCAAAAATCAGACAACGGGAATCATTGAAATGGCAACTCTGTTTAAAAGTTTACAGTACTTACAGATAAAATTTGTAGGTATAATTTAATTAACATCATAATAAATAAATGAGGACTGTTTCCGGCTTCATTTTAAAAACTTATTAATCACTGTAATATTAGTTTTTTTGTCAATTTCTTTTGTGTCTTTAAATCACATTCAGAACAAGATTTATAATCGCGCTAAACTAAAGTTGTTCGTGGGCAATTAAATGCTGTAAGTTTTCTAGCAGGCGTTAAAATTTTAATCAGCGGTCTATCGAGCTATATTAAATTTAACTACCCCGAAAAACGTTTCCGATCCTTGAAGCGTTTTATGAGTTTAGTAAACAGGATTGAGAAATTTTAATCAAGTGAACTACTATTAAATAATTAGATAGTGTACCTACCTACACAATCTAATTATTTGTATAGGTAGGTATGTAAATTATAACCGTAACATTCTTGTTAATGTTAGAATTATTTTAGTAGGCGTTTTAATTCCTAGTGTTTTGTTTATACTGTGCGTTTTGATAAATCGTATATATTTTGCCGATATGCCTAATTTGTCTACTAAACCGCAGGCAGCTAGATAATAAGATCTGGATTGCCCGGAGGACACGGTGGAGCATACGTAGGAGGTCTGCCCGGCTTGGGCAGAGCACCGTCGCGTCCGGTGGCGGCGATCTCTCGCGTCCGGCCCTGGTCCAGGCCATGGTATGGAGTGAGAGTGCATGGGAAGCTGTCACCTCCTTCTGCGAAGCAATAATGCTCGCAAAGGAGGTGGCGGCAATCTTTGCTCTTTCACACCCCTAGTCGCTTCAGGCGAGCAATGGGTAGCTCGCCGTCCGGTAAGGACCAGGCCCGGGTCGACGGTGCGTTGTGTTCCACGCGTGTCTCAAAGAGATGTCAGCACTAACTGATGGGGTCCACTAGTGCCGATACCTGTCAGGGTTGAGGGTTGTTTGAAAGAGTTACCGTGGTCCTGGCACAGGCAACTGATAGAAGAGGGGTGGGTTTAGTGAGTAAAAGTTTGACACGCCGTCCCGCTCCACCCAGGGCGGGAAAAGTTATTTGATGATTTCCCACAAAAAAAAAAAGCTAGATAATAAAAGTATTATTTTAAAATATTACTCATTTTAAGAGTTTACGCATCCATTTTGAACGACAGTGCTCTCAAAAACAATACAGTATGGGTAGGTTTACTATAATTAAACATTGTTTTCTTTTACTTATTTTTCTTGAATATTATGAAAATCTGAATCCGTTGCCTCTACTAGCAAAGCCGCGTATTCATAGGCAAAATAATCATCCTCACGAAATCTAAATGCGCGAGAGCAGTCGTATAGCTTTCCCGAAGAAAGCACTAGCGGCCATTGAAAGCAAAGTGCAATGCCTTTCAAGTGGAAAGTCGGTCTCTACTGCACTTACACTGTAGTGGACCCGACATATTATAATGACTGTGACGCGTGGAATAATAAATTTATTTGTGCTGTGATCTTTGAATGGCAGGCAGGGAACCTTAGCTGCACTAGGCCTTATAATAGAGATATGTAATGTACTGGCTTTTGCCCGCGGCATCGCTCGCGTGGAGGTCGAAAAAAACCAATAAAAACCTTCCCCATGAAAAAAATATCTTTGTGCCAAGTTTCATGGTGATCAGTCAAACGGTGTTGGAGTTTATCAATCTCATAAACAAGGTGTAACTTAAATAACGCGCAACCTCTTAAGGGGTCATTGTACTCATCATTATGAACAAGTTTTACTATGGGACCAAATCTGAAATCACGAAAAAAATCAAACTTCGAAACTAATAAAAAAAAAATCAGTAACTGGGTAATACGATACCCCTTGGTAAGACTGGTTGTCAGACTTTCGGGCTTCTGTCGACCCGTAACGACTGTCAAAGATCCTCGCGCTTTCCGAGCCACGGAGGAGTCTCGGTGTGTAAAGATGGGCACCCATCCACGGATCAACCCCGGCAAGCGTAGCTTAATCTGATGGATCGACCCGTATGGCTGTTATTACTTAGCCACGAGCTTGATTGTTTTTTTTTTTTTGACATTTCTCGGGACCCTGGCGTCCCGGCCCTTTGGAAGGCGTACGAGGAGCCGAAGCCAACTCGCAGAGGCCCCTTAAATAATTTTAAATGGCGAAGAGGCACCAACCGACGATTGTCCCTGTATGCACTATCCAAGTGCACCCAAGGACAACCCCCGGTTGATGCAGGACTATTGTTGTGCGTGGAAACAAAACATATTGGGCTATGGGTCTGGGTGGCTAAAATGGATTGGGTAACTTGAACTATGGAAGAACTATGCGTTGTCCCCTGCCTGACCAATATTATATATTATACACGGATCAAATGGCAGGGAGTGACTTGCACACTCAATAATGGGCCCCCGGAAACGGCCGCTAGCACATAGTGACGTAGCGACAAGGGGGCAACACTTCCTGTGGTGCTTGAGGAGTGGAGAGGTATCCCACGGCTATCAGAACAATCTCGGAAGTACGGTCAAGATCCCTACCAGCACCTTACTGGAATACTTCCTTCCTCCGAGCACGTTATCATTATTATTATTGATAAAGCCGAAAATGTATGAGAGAAACCTGTAAAATTGTCACCTGTCTTTTCGTGAAGGTAAGTGAAACATTTTCAAATAAACATTAGTAATTAAGAGCCACAATGCGTTAGCAAGGTATTGGACATGTTAGCATGTAACCACTAATAACCATAACAGAAGCAGAAAGCACTAAAACATCTAAAACAATACGAAATAAAAGATCGAATTGTCTCAAGTTACGCGTAAACTTACTGGACAGTTAAAATAAAATACGGAACAAACATCCCAGCCATCAATTTCTTTGTTAATTGAACAGTTAGGTGCGATTCCCCCACCTTCCCCCGTTCTCCCGACCGGTTCCTCCTCACTCCTCCGAATAAAAATAGGAAACTATGAACCTTTTATGTGTTCCTGATATCTTTCTTACACAGGTGCTTACGGTTTAATTTCTTTCTGGTGAGAAAATTACAGTTTTCTTCTCTTCTTTGTTGATTGTATTTTGGATTATTTTGTGTTTGTGGTAAATGTACAGTTTTCTGATGTTATATCCACGAGGAGCTATCTGTTTTTAGGGTTCCGTACCCGAAGAGTGCCAAACGGAACCCTATTACTAAGGCTCCGCTGTCCGTCTGTCTGTCAGCGGCCTGTATTTCATGAACGGTAACAGGTAGACCGTTGAAAATTTCACAGGTTGTGTATTTCTATTGCCGCTGTAACAACAAATAATAAGAATAAATTAAAGTTAAAATAAAGGGGTTCCCATACAAGAAACTTTTTTTTTTTAAGCTGAAGTATTTTTTTTAATAATTATGAAGTGTTCAATATTGTAACGGTGATACGTAACTCATCGTGTGTCAGTTCGACTGGAGCTTGGTCGGTTTTTACAAAAAAACACCGATCACCGATCAATTTTCCAAGCCTGAGCCACAAGAACAAACGCGAGACGTAATAATTAAAGTTCATTAAGTTGAAAATACTTATCCTACAGCATTTTAGTTTGCGACAAGCATAATTAGTATGAGCCATATATACGAATGAAGTTTTAAAACTATGTAAGTAAATGTTAGTGCCGATTCTGTTGTGCACAAACTAAACTTAATTTAGTCTATTGCTAACTTTTTCTCTCTAATAAAACAAGAAAGAGCCGGACGTAAATTAGAGCTGTCTTTAGTTGAACTGATATTTCCGTACAGACTACACGTAAAAACATGGCAACTAAAAACAGGGTGAAGTGCAAGGCGTAAACTAGTTTGACATCTCTAACTTAGTTCATAGCTGGTTCATAGCTATGGCCGTCCTTTTCTCGCGCTGCCTGTTAGTAAAACATAGCGATTCTCTAATTTTAGTGTAGTTATTGAACAAGAGAATCGGCACCAAAATGTGCGAAACGTGTATTTTCAATTTTGAAATTGTCCAAAACGTACTTTACATTTAGACAATCCGCGCGTTCGCACCAGGCCCCCTGGGGATTATGACCATTTGTAGAAAACGCATATTTCTCCTTTATTAAATTACAATTTGCTTACATTTTCCTTATTCATCTAGACTTACAACTTCATGTTTAATTAATTATCTAACAAAAATCAATCTGCCTAGCCTTTTCCCAACTATGTTGGGGTCGACTTCCAGTCTAACCGGATGCAGCCGAATACCAGTATTTTACATGGAGCGACTGCCTATCTGACCTCCACAACCCAGTTATTGGGTAATACGATACCCCTTGGTAGGACTGGTTGTCAGACTTCTGGGCTTCTGACGACCCGTAACGACTGCCAAAGATCCACGAATGACAGCCGGGACCAACGGCTTAACGTGCTTTCCGAGGCACGGAGGAGTCTCGCTATGTAAAGATGGTCACCCATCTACGGACCAACCCCGGCAAGCGTAGCTTAACCTGATGGATCGACCCATGCGGCTGTTATTACTTAGCCACGAGCTCCTTAATCCTTAATCCTTAATTAATTATCTAACAATAGATATAAAATGATTTACGAAAACCATAAAAAATAAATACCTACTCAAGCAATGACATTTATGAAATCAAAACAGAAACGAACGATTATACCTTTTATAGTTTCTTTCTACAATAAAGATAATAGAGAGGAGGCTTTTCTGCATGCCGAGGTGTCACTGTTCACTGTCTAGAATGTATGCTGCATAAAAAGAGCACGAAATGGACATTGACCTCTTTCAGTCATCATAACCTGCTATAAAAAAGCCGTGCTTGACATTTGATGGATGTCTCTAGTCTGTCTGAAATCAAATATTAAATTAATCATATATAAAAGTTACCAAAATAAAATCTTATCCTATTTAATGTTATTTATTCTAACCAATTTAGCTTTTAATTTATATATTTAATTTTTTTAAATATATAATTCACTGTGTTATTATCTGTGCATAATATAGTGCATTTTAGTTTGTAATGTACAAATTGTAAAGTACTAGTGTACTCATTGTTGAAAAGCCTAATAAAAAAATAAATAAATAATACATAACTTTATATAAAAGGAATAGGTTTACATTTTTATTTATAGGTATATTAGCTTTCACCCGCGTGGTATGTCGATAAAAAATAGTCTATGTCCTTTTATTGGTCATCGTCTACCCGTGTGTCAAATTTCATCCAAATCAGTTCAGTCGTTTTAGCGTGAAAGCGTAAGTAACAAACAAACAAACTCACTTTCGCATTTATAATATTATAGTTGGGATGTTACATACAATATTTCATTGTGATATAAAAATATGGTAGCTTGTTAGGGTACATTCGGCTATATTTAGTTGCCCGCATAATATTATTCTACGAAAAAATGTTTTAGAGGTAGAATACAAACATGTTCAACCTTTAACATGAGTTTTAGAGAAAATTCCACTGAATTCATGTAACTATAGAATGTAATGTTTCTTTAAAATTAAACCGGTCAAGAGCGAGTCGGACTCGAGCACCGAGGGTTCCGTACCATTATATATATATTAGGTTGGGGAAAAAGTCTTTTCGCATTATAGTATGTATGAACTTGTAATAAAATCTCTTTGGCTATACTATGTGTATCTGGCTGGTTTTGGTATCATTGAAAGTTTAAATTTTAAAGAACATAATTCCAAATTCAAATTAGGAAAATGTGTGATTTTCATTTGTTTTTCGTACCGTCAAGATGAGTGAATCTAATGAAGAAATTCGATACATTTTAAAATTTTACTACAAAATAGGTAAAAATGCAACGCAAGCCGCGAAAAAAATTTGCGATGTTTATGGACCTAGTGTAGTGTCTGTGAGAGTAGCACAAATTTGGTTTAAGCGTTTTTAATCCGGAAATTTTGATGTCAAAGATGCACGTCGCTCTGGTCGCCCTATTACGGATAAAATGGATACCATTTTTGAAAAAGTGGAACAAGATCGGCATATCAGTAGTTACGACGTAGCTGAAGAACTGGAAATTGACCACAAAACAGTTTTGGCGCATTTGAGAAAAACTGGGTACACAAAAAAGCTCGACATTTGGGTACCTCACGAGCTCACTGAAAGAAACCTAATGAACCGTGTACTCATTTGTGATTCTTTATTACGACGTAATGAAACCGAACCATTTTTGAAGAAGCTGATAACTGGTGATGAAAAGTGGATCACGTATGACAAGAACGTGCGAAAAAGGTCGTGGTCAAAGGCCGGTCAGGCTTCACAGACTGTGGCGAAACCCGGGTTAACTCGCAACAAGGTGATGCTGTGTGTGTGGTGGGATTGGAAGGGCATTATTCATTATGAGCTGTTACCACCAGGCAGGACCATCGATTCTGAACTCTACTGCGAACAACTGATGAGATTAAAGCAAGAAGTTGAGAGAAAGCGGCCGGAATTCATCAACAGAAGGGGTGTGGTTTTTCATCATGATGACGCTAGACCTCAGACATGGGGTGCGTGGACAGGAAACCTCCCCGAGTGCCCGTGGGCTGGAGTTCCCTTACGGATACGTCCGGGGGGAAGGCCAGTCTCCGGGACGGTGCACCCTGGGGTGCGGGCAATGGTTCCCCTTAGGCACGTGTGCCTAAGGGGTTTTGTTGCCCGTATGCCAATATCCTGTCGGAGGTACGCTCCAACGTGTGTCCCTCTGCTCCAAGCAGAGACGCACAGCGGCGGAGTAAGAGCGGGCTCGGTGTGCACTAACCCTGTCGCCGGGCAGGAGGAAGTCATTTCCTTCTGCCACCGTTAGTCTCGTAGCCCCGAAGATTGTTCAAGGTCATGTCTCTGACTTTTGACGGGGGTCGAGGGTCTTGGCTTAACCGCCCGGACCGCGAGGAAGAAAACCTCTATAAAAAATTACCCCAAACCTTCAAGCGGCGGCGCACCGTGAGGGAGGTTGGTAGCTTGATTAATGGGTAGCTAAATTAATCGCTAGTGCGAACCACAGTTTTGAGCCAGTTATAAAGTTTTTACTCGTGGGAACTAATATGGGACCAAAGAAAAACGATAGACGAGAAGAGGAGAGGGAGAGGAGTGATGCGGGGTCGGAGTCCGACGCCGCATCGGGAGTGAAGGGCGCGAAGGGCACTTTTAAGAGCCCGGAGTGCGTAGTGGTGGGGGCCGCTGGAAGGGAAAATGCTTTCCTGAAGCGGAACCTAAATCCGGGAGATGCCCAGGAGTCTTCCTCGGACGGCGGTCTTAAATCGGCTCCCAAATATGCTCGCCGGGGCCTAGGCCGGAAGAGCAAGAGCCGGGTAAACGCCGCAACGGAGGACGGCTCAGCCGGGTCGGCCGAGGGGAGCGCCGTGGAGGCGTCTGGCGATGAGTCGGACGCCGCTGGTGGCTCCAATTCGGAGCGGGCCAGGTTTGAGGAGGTCGTGGCCGCTGCAGTCAAGGGTGTGGCCTTGAAGAAGACGCAGTCTTCTAAAGACAAGGCCATACCCGCAGCCAAGGCCTCCATTATGGCGGCAGCGGAGGCTCTACTTCAAGGGCCTCCGTCGGACGGAATGTCCGAAAAGGGCGGCCTCGGGCCTGCAGAGGACCGAGTTCTGGCCTTGGTGCGGAAGGAGCTGGCTGCCCTTAACAACCGGTTCTCGGTCCTTGAGGGAATCGTCCTGCGGCCCCCGCTAGGCCGACCGGCGGCCTCGGGCCAGCCAAAGGCGGCTTCGTATGCCGCCATGGCTGCCACGGCCAAACCAGGGTCGGCAGGGCAGGCGAAGGGCGGGGCCGTGGCTGCGAAGACGCCTGCGACGGCGCCTGCGAAGGCGCCCACGAAGGCGGCCGCGAAGGCGCCTGAGAGGGCCCCAGCTGTGGCGGTGACGACGCGGCTGCCCCCGCCTCCCAAATCTCCTCCGGCTGACGCCGAATGGCAGGTAGCTGGGGAGAGGAGGAAGGAGGGCAAGGCGGCAAGGTCGGCCAAGCGGAGGGAGAGGCGGCAGCGGCGCAAAGAGCGAAGCGTCGCGGCGAGGTTACGTGCCCCAAAGTCCGCAGCTGTAGTGATCACACTACAGCCGGAAGCGGAGAAGAAGGGCGTGTCCTACCGCGACGTGCTCGCCAAGGCGAGGGTGGCGGTGAACCTGGAGGAGATCGGTGTTACCGAGGGCATGCGGGTAAGGGTCACTGCGACTGGGGCTCGGATGCTCGAGATCCCCGGTGCGGCCAGTGGCCCGACCGCTGACGCTCTGGCCGAAAGGCTCAGGGCGTCCTTAAATGCGGACGAGGCCCGAGTGTCCAGACCCGCCAAGTGCGTTGACTTGCGCATCCTGGGTCTGGACGACTCCGTGACGGAGCGAGAGGTGGTGGCCGCCGTGGTCAAGACTGGGGGGTGTGCCTTCGAACAGGTGAAGGTAGGCACCATCCGTCCTGACCTCACGGGGATGCGAGCCGTTACGGTGAGCTGCCCCGTATTGGCGGCCCAAAAAATAGTTGGGGAGGGCCGGAGGTTCCAGGTGGGTTGGGATTCCACGCGGGTGAAACTGCTGGAACCCAGACCTCTGAGGTGCTTCCGTTGCCAAGTGGGCAACCACGTGGGGGCAAAATGCACCTCGGAGGTGGATCGCAGCAGTCATTGTTTCCGTTGTGGTCAACCCGGTCACAAGGCCAGCTCGTGCAATGCCACGCCGCACTGCTATCTATGTGCGGCAGCTGGCAAGCCGGCCGATCACCGGGCTGGAAGCAAGGGCTGTGGTCCACCCACCAAAGCCCGGGGCAGGGGCAAGCCCTCCGCCTCCGCTACCGCCGTCACGGCCGCAGGCGCCACCACGGCCGCCGTCGCTGCCGCCTCCACTGCCGTCGCCGCCGTACTCACTGCGGCAGGGCCCTCACAGGAGGCTCAGGGGGGGGCTAATATGGAGTGCCAGTAATGGCCCCATTACGCCTCCTCCAGGTGAACATCAACCACTGCGCCGCCGCTCAGGATCTGTTGCTCCAGAGCATGGCGCAGTGGTCGATTAACATCGCCGTGGTCGCTGAGCCGTACTTTGTCCCGCCCAGTGATTACTGGGTGGAGGACCTGAGCGGCTCAGTGACCCTCTATGTTCTATGTTCTATGTTATTGGGTTTGGTTTCCGCACTTAATCCTTCAAGTGGACCATTGTGCGTGAGCCATAGCGGCCGTCGGGGTTTATTCCAACCAGCCCACCTCCCTCCAGAAGTTGGTCACGGCTTCTGGTCTGTTCAGAACATCTGTTAAAGATTTGGGTGTCCCGAGGGTTTCTGTTCTAATCTGGGCAACGCCTGTGCACTCGAAGAGCACATGCGGAACGGTTTCCTCAGCCTCCATGCAAGCTCTGCACAGAGGGCTGTCCGTTATGCCCATTGTGTAAAAGTGTTTGTTCAGCGAGCAGTGTCCTGTGATGGTCCCCGTCATCAGGCGCAGGCCGTTCCTATCCAGGCGTAAGAGTCGCCTGGTCAGTTTGCCATCCAGGCTTGGCATAGCCTCCCTGGACTGCCTGCACCCTGGTGCCGAGGACCACCACTCCTCTGCTTTTGTTTGGGTGATCTCTTGCAGCCATCTGCGTAATTGGTTGAAGGGGATGGGTATGATTGGTTCGGGCCCATAGACTGACGCACTGGATGCCCTCCTAGCAAGTTCGTCCGCTGCGTCGTTACCCAAAGACCCACTGTGTCCTTTTATCCATTGCAGTGTCACTGTGTTGCGGTTAGGTACCGTTGCTCGTTCTAACGCATTGTGACATTCTAGTATTAATCTTGAAGTAATATATTTTTTCTCTAAGGTTTGGAGTACTGAGGCACTGTCGGAGAGTATACGTATATGGGTGTCCGTAACTCTCCTGGCCTCTATGGCATACGCCGCTTGAATAATGCCCACACATTCTGCCTGGTAGACAGTGTTGAACATTCCCAGCGGGCTGGATATGTTTATGTTGAGGTCGTGCGAGAAAACTCCGGCACCGGTTCCGGAGTTGGTCTTTGACCCGTCAGTGTAAACCCTCAGCTCGTTCGGGCCCGAGTGGTCACGCTGTTCTTCCGTGAGTATTATGTTGTAATGTTTTTTAAAATAATGCTGTTTCGGGGCTCTGTCGCAGGCTGATGCCATCATTGGCCGTTTTTTGATCGCATCCTCCCTAATGCGTATGTGTTTAACCCTGGAGTCTTTGCTCAGGGTTCCGGTTATATTGAGCCTAAAGGCGGCCAAGGCTGCCTCCTCCCTCACAATGAGATGTAGTGGAGGCAGTCCAAGCATTGCTTGTAGTGCGGCCGTAGGTGCGGTTCTCATGCAGCCAGTGATTGCCACACAGGCTAATCGCTGTAGTTTTTCGAGATCTTTCCGGGTTGTGCTCAGGTCTGTCCTGGGCCACCAGACTAGTGAGCCATAAGTAATGATCGGTCTGATAACTGCGGTGTATAGCCAGTAAGTGACCTTGGGGTTAATCCCCCAGTTCCTGCCAAGCAGTCTCTTACACTGCCACAGGGCTATGCTGGCTTTTGTGGTGATGTAATTAGTATGTCTAGCCCAGTTCAACTGTTTGTCCAAAAAGATGCCCAGGTATTTGGTTTCAGTCGATAGGCTTAGGGTAGTTCCAAAGAATCGTGGTAGTTGTAGTGTTGTCAGCTTCCTCTTTTTTGTAAAAAGAATCAGCTCGGTTTTGGTAGGGTTCACTGATAGTGTATGTTTATTGCACCAGTCCTCTACTATCTTCAAGGCCTGACGCATGAGATTACATAGAGTGTTTTCGTGGGTGCCGTTTATTATTATGGCTATGTCATCAGCGTAGCCAACAGTGAAATATCCTTTATCATTGAGTGTCTTAATAAGGCTGTCTACGACCAGGTTCCATAGCATCGGAGAAAGGACGCCCCCTTGCGGGCAGCCCTTTGCTACAATGGCCCTTGTAGTGTCGTTCACTGTCACTTGTACAGCTCTCAGTTTGAGCATGTTTGTGATCCAGCCACTCAGGGTTGAGTCTATGCCGTGTCTATCTAGTGCCATGCCAATACTGTTGAACATGGTCTTGTCGAAGGCACCCTCAATGTCAATGAAGGCGGCCAGTGCTGAGCATTTGTGGTCCACTGCGCACTCAATCTTGGAAACCACAGTGTGTAGTGCAGATTCCGTTGATCTGCCAGTGGAGTACGCATGCTGTTGTTTATGTAGTGGTTTTATCCTAAGAGGTCCATCTCGGATGTATCTATCACATAGTCTCTCGAGGGTCTTCAGTAGGAAGGATGTGAGGCTTATAGGTCTGTAAGACCTGGGTTGTGTATAGTCAGTCTTTCCAGGTTTGGGTATGAAAATGACCTTCACTTCGCGCCATGCGAGGGGTATATATCTAAATGCTAAGCAGGCGCGGTAGATTTCCACCAGCCATGGCATCAGATGATCTACCCCCCACTGCAGTAAGGCTGGGAAGATGCCATCCAGTCCTGCGGACTTGTATGGCTGGAAGGTATTTATGGCCCACTTTATTCGGTCTTTTGTTACTATATTGTGGGCTCTAGTCCAATCGTGATCCGTTGGGGTCCATTCTGGTTCAGCCCCCCACGTCCTGTCCTCCAAGAGCTTACAGTTTGGGAAGTGAGTCTCCAGAAGGACCTTACTGGTTTCTTGGTCGGTTAAAGTATATGAATTATCGGGTTTTTTCAGCGCGCCGAGGGTTCGGTCCTGATCGGTTGATAGGATCTTCCTTACCCTCGCAGCTTCGTTGTTCGTCTCAATGGATTCGCAGAATTTACGCCACGCAGTTCTTCTGGCGGTTCTGATCTGCTTTTTGTATGTGTATTGGGTTTCTTTATATATTTCCCAGTCATCCGGGAGTCTAGTGTTTTTAGCTCTGTTGAATTGCTTACGTAGTGCATTTCTGAGTTTGCTAAGTTCAGCGTTCCACCAAGGGTTTCTCTCGCCCTTGAGTTGTGGCGCTCTTAGCTTGCAGCATGCATAGTAAGCTTCGGTTAGATATTCTGATAATTTTGTCACGGTATATTCTAATTGTGCTTGGTCTTTTATGGTTATTTGTGATAGGTGCCTAGCTAGTAGTGAGGCTAGTAGGCGTTTATACCCTGGGACATTGGTGCGCCGTGGGTTGCGTCTCGGTTCTGGTTTCCTTGTGTTGGCTGTTAGTGTAAATCGGATCCTTCTATGGTCTGAGCAAGAGGGCTCGTCTGATACGTGCCAATTTGTGATAAGGTTAGTCGCGTTTTCTGTAGCAAGTGTCAGGTCTATGATTGTTTGACCTCGAACTGTGACCCAAGTGGGTTCTGAGCCGCGGTTAACAATGTTAAGGTTAGTAGAGAATAAATATGTGGATAATACCTCTCCTCTGGGGTTCGGTGCGTCGCTGCCCCAGAGCGGGTGATGGGCGTTCGAGTCAGTGCAGATGATTAGGTCAAGTTTGGCGTGCTCGCAGTGCTGCACCAGGTCGGCCATCTCCTTCGGAGGGCAGTCTGCGTCCTCCCCCGGCATGTATACCGAGGCCAGTACTATGTCTGGGATGTCACCTGCAGTCTGGAGCCTGACAGCCGTCAAGTCTCTGGAACAGAATTGGGTGAGTGGTGTGCTGGGAATATGTTTGGGTATGTATGCGCATGTTCTTGGTTTGTCTGAGCCGTGTGTGTTGAGGATTAGCTTACCTCCGATGTTACCGAGGCCACATATTCTGTTGTTCCTGATCCATGGCTCCTGGATCAGTGCAATGGTTTGGGGCTTTACCTCCAGTGCCCTGCGTAAGCTAGCTGTGGCAGTTTGGCTGTGCTGGAGGTTGGTTTGAATGAAGTTGAGGGGTGATGACGGCGGTGGGGTAGAGTTAGTCGGAGCTGGATCCATCGGACGATTTTCCCTCTAACTCTACCCTGTTCTGGTCTTCATGTGGGTCACCCGGCGACGAGGCTAAGAGCTGCTCGCTCCAGTCGGGTGATGCAGTCGGTGTGGGGTCTATGTCGGCCATTGCCGCTCTGGCCATGTCCTCCTCAAGTTGGGCAATGGCCGCGTCATTCGTCTCTCAGTGACCCTCATTTCGTCGGCCGCCGCCGGTACCCTGTCCCTCGAAGCCGTCAAGAGGGGACAGGGTTGCGTTGCAGCACGGTTCGGGGGGATTGTCGTGGTAGGGGTATACTTCTCCCCGAACCGAACTCTCGCCGAGTTCCACAACTCCCTTGCGGAGTTGAAAAACGTCGTCGTCGGGTTTCGTTCCCTTCCCGTGCTCGTCCTCGGGGACTTCAACGCCAAGAATGTGGCTTGGGGTTCCCGGTATACGGACACACGGGGCAGGATGGTGGAGGACTGGGCTCTGGAGACAGGCCTGGTCATCCTAAACCGGGGTTCTGTCCCCACGTGTGTGCGGATGCGGGGCGAATCAGTGGTGGACATTTCGTTCGCCAGCCCCGCTCTGTTGCCACATGTTGTTGACTGGCGCGTCATAGAGGGGGTGGAGACCTACTCCGACCACCGGTACATCCGGTTTGATATCTCCGCCCAGACCTCGAGCGCGCCGGTCCGACAGGCCCCGAGTGGTCCGCGGTGGGCGCTGAAGAAGCTGGACCGGGAGCTCCTCCTGGAAGCCTCGATCGTGCAGGCCTGGGTGTCACCACCGGACAGGCCTGCCGACATCAACGACGAGGCGGAGTGGTTCCGGGAGGCCATGTCCGAAATATGTGACATGGCAATGCCCCGGGTCCAGCCCGGTCGCGCCTGGCGCCAGGTGTATTGGTGGTCGCCGGAGCTGACGGCTCTGCGCGAGGCGTGCGTTGCTGCGCGGCACCGGTACACCAGGCACCGCAGGCTCCGTATCCGCCCTCCGGATACGGAAGCCATTCAGGCGGAGCTGTACGAGGGGTACAGAGCGGCGAAGACCGCCCTCCGAGCGGAGATCTTGCGGGCCAGGGATCTGGCTCGCGAGGAGTCGCTGGAGACTCTAAACAGGGACCCATGGGGACGCCCTTATAAAATGGTGCGGGATAAACTCCGTCCATGGGCGCCCCCGCTGACGCAGAGTCTCCGGCCCCAGCTCGTGGAGGACGTGGTGAGCGCTCTGTTCCCTTCGCGAGGGGAACATACTCCCCCGCCCATGGCTCCGCTTCCTGCGGTGCCCGTTGCGGACCACATCACCGACGACGACGACGATGCTCCGGAAGTGACCGAGGTAGAGTTGAGAGCGGCGGTACGTAGGCTGAGTGCCAAAAATGCCGCCCCAGGACCCGACGGCTTACCTGGAAGAGCCTGGGTTCTGGCCTTTGGGGCTCTCGGGCCTCGACTAGGGGGGCTCCTAAGCGCATGCTTGGAGAGGGGCCAGTTCCCACTTCGTTGGAAGACGGGGAAACTGGTCCTCATTAAGAAGCCGGGGCGCCCTGCGGACTCTCCGTCCGCTTACCGACCCATCGTGCTGCTCGACGAGGTGGGCAAGCTCTTTGAAAGAGTTATTGCAGACCGCCTCGTCGGGTGGCTGGTGCAGGAGGGGTCGGATTTGGCGGAGAGCCAGTTTGGTTTCCGCAGGGGGCGCTCTACGGTGGACGCCATCATGCGCGTGCGAGCCCTCACGACGGGGGATGCTGTGGCCCGGGGTGGGGTCGTCTGGCGGTGTCGCTAGACATCGCCAACGCCTTCAATAGCCTGCCCTGGAGTTGCATCAGGGAGGCACTCCGGTATCACCGGATGCCGACCTACCTCTGTCGAGTGGTTGAGGCCTATTTGACGGATAGGGCCGTCATCTACCCCGGTCATCAGGGAGAGTGGAACCGGCGAGAGATGTCGTGCGGTGTCCCACAGGGATCGGTCCTGGGGCCGCATTTGTGGGACATCGGGTACGACTGGGTGCTGCGCGCCGACCTCCCTAGCGGCGTCAGCGTGGTATGTTACGCTGACGACACGCTGGTCCTGGCGCAGGGGAGGTCGCACCAGGCGGCGGCTGAATTAGCGATACGCGGGGTTGCGATAGTCGTTGCGAGGATCCGGCAGTTGGGACTCGAGGTGGCCCTGCACAAGTCCGAGGCCATGTGTTTTCATGGTCCTCGGAATGCGCCACCGTCGGGTTCCCAAATAACGGTAGGAGGGGTTCGCATTGGAGTCGAGTCGACGATGAAGTACCTGGGACTCGTCCTCGACAGCCGGTGGAACTTCGTGGAGCATTTCCGACGTTTGGCTCCCAGACTGGAGCGGGCTGGGGCTGCCTTGAAGCGGCTCCTGCCCAATCTAGGTGGTCCAAACGCCTCCTGCCGGAGGCTTTACGCGGGGGTCGTGCGGTCCATGGCCCTTTACGGGGCACCGGTGTGGGCGCGTTCCCTGAGGCTGCGGCCAGTCCGCCGGTTGAACGCGTACCAGAGGGTCATGGCCATTCGGCTAGTCCGGGGTTACCGCACGGTCTCCGGTGAGGCGGCGAGCCTCCTTGCCAGATTGCCGCCGTGGGATCTGGAGGCGAAAGTCCTCGCGCACGTGTGGGAGTGGCGCGAGGAGGCGAAACGCCGGGGCGTAACTCCGCTGCCGCGAGAAATCACGGTACAGCGGACAGAGCTCCGGCGGGATCTCATGGCGACATGGAGAGTGCGACTGTCGCAGCCCAGCGCTGGGCACGCCACAATTGCGGCGATAAGTCCCCTCTTTGAGGAGTGGTTAGAGAGGCGCCACGGCGTCCTCACCTTCCGCCTGACGCAGGTCCTTACCGGACACGGTTGTTTCGGGAGGTTCCTGTTTCGCATAAGGCGGGAGGAAACGCCCGGGTGTCACCATTGTGAGGATCGCCCAGAGGACACGGTGGAGCATACAGTGGAGGTCTGCCCGGCTTGGGCAGAGCACCGCCATGTTCTCACGGAGGCGATCGGCGGCGGCGATCTCTCGCGTCCGAGCCTGGTCCAGGCCATGGTGCGGAGCGAGAGTGCATGGGAGGCCGTCACCTCCTTCTGCGAAGCGGTAATGCTTGCGAAGGAGGAGGCGGAACGCGTGAGGGAGAGGCAGCCTCACGCCCTCAGTCGCCGCAGGAGACGCCCTGGGCGGCGGGAATCGATAGCCGATTCCCAGCCACCGTAGGCGCGGGCTTGCGGACGGTGAGTAGTGGGTAGCTCGCCGTCCGGTGAGGACCAGGCCCGGGTCGACGGCGCGTTGTGTTCCACGCGCGCCTCAAAGAGATGTCAGCAAAAGATGGGGTCCAATAGGGCCGATGCCGCTGGGGTCGCGGGTTGTTTGAAAAAGATACCGTGGCCCTGGCATAGGCAACTGAAGGAACACGGGTGGGTTTTAGTCAGTAAAAGTCTGACACGCCCTTCCGCTCCACCCAGAGCGGGAGAAGTTATTTGATGATTTCAAATCCACAAAAAAAAAAAAAAGACCTCAGACATCTTTAGCCACTCAGCAAAAATTAAGAGAGTTTGGCTGGGAGGTGTTAATGCATCCGCCGTATAGTCCTGACCTTGCACCTTCAGATTTCCACCTGTTTCGGTCTCTTCAGAATTCTTTAGGCAGTGTCAGGTTAACATCACGAGAGGACTGCCAAAACCACTTGTCGCGGTATTTTGACCAGAAGTCCCAAAATTTCTATAGCAATGGGATCATGTCCCTACCTACAAGATGGCAAAAAGTTATCGAACAAAATGGTACCTACATACTTTAGTTAAATGTAAATAAACTATATTAATATATATATATATATATATATATATATTAAAGACATCGTTCTATTTTTTCTATAATCTTTACAAAAACTTCTATCACACAGAATAATTTCAGAAAATTTTCTCTATGCAAACTTCGGAGATAAGGGGAACGGTATTTTTTTTTACATTTTTCATCAAAAGTCGAAAAATATGAGGCCTAAAATAAAGAAAAAATGTTTGAGAATGTGCAAACAGCGTTCTTTCATATGATATCCCACATGCTCTGGTAGCTCCACTTCGTAGTTTTAAGACCCCCTTTCAGTCCCTGTTGCAAAAAATATATATCTATTTTTATTTTTTTCTTATTTGCAAAATAGTTGGGCAAACGTCATCTAAAACTATTCCAAATTTCAAGTTGATAGCATTAGTGGTTCTTGAGATATTCACCTGTGACAGACAGCCAGACTGAGTCGCACCATAAGGGTTCCTTTTTACCATTTTGGTACGGAACCCTAAAAATGTCCACTCAGAATTAGGTTTGTACTAAGAACTTTTTTGCAATGACAAAAAATAAAAAACATTTTTGGTCATACACGTCTCGTCTACTTTGAACTTTTGAAAACTAACAATGGTCAGATAACTCTTATCTGAAGAATAAAATTTTCAATTTGGCAGCTTTTGTATAGAAAATATGCCAATCTGTACCAAACTACACGGGTGGGGTTTAGTCAGTAAAAAATATGACACGCCCTCCCGCTCCGCCCAGAGCGGGAGAAGTTATTTGATGAGTCCCACACCAGAGACCTACCTACCTTCAAGGCAACCTCGCCATAATTAGATTATTTTCTACTTTGTGAATGTGAGAACGTTATAGGCCTAGAAGATTGTAGATTGTTGACAATTTTTTTTTTGTTAAGTACTTGTTGAAAGGCCTACACTGTCCTCCCATACCTATTAACACAGTTATTTGAAAATATTGTAAAAGCCAATTGATTTTAAAAGTGTAACCGATGCAGTTTTTTACCGGCTCTTCTCCATAGGAAATTACCAATTGAAACCGTCATGCCTATCCTAACTAATAGAAATACAAAAGTGAGTTTGTTTGTTACGCTTTCACGCTAAAACGGCTGAACGTATTACTATGAAATTTGGCACATGGGTGGACCATGACCTGGTGAAGGACATAGGCTACTTTTTATTCTAGATCGCAGACGAAGTTGTGGGCAATAGGTAGTTAGTAATAACAAAAACAGCAATACTGTTTAGCGGCAGAAATAAAAAATAATGGACTCCTCATTCTATCCTAAAAAGATAACATTTAATGATCGTCGTCGTTCTATACAACTTGAGTGGGAGTTTTTTGTGGGTTCTTCTTAGATTATGTTTCTACCCACAGATGTCGTAAGTGGCTACAAAGGGATTTCTAGATATTTTTTTATTTTTTTTTTATTATTTTTTTTGTGATGGGTTTGCTCTTGACTCTAGTCTAGGTCAGAGGTGACAGAGACAAAGTCGACGATGGAGTGAGCTTACCCAGAAGAAGCCTGTTCACTCTCACTTTGAAGAGATTAGGGTTGTATACGTTCGGAAACACAGACGCAGGTAGTGAGTTCCACTCTTTTGCTGTGCGCATTATAAAAGACATTTGGAAGCGCTTAGTGCGAATTGGTGGAATAGCAACCAGGTAGGGATGGTAACTGGCAGTGCGTCTAGATGTCCGGTGGTAGAAGGGGGCCGGTGGAATGAGGTCGTGGAGTTCTCGGGCACACTCTCCGAAGTACAATCTGTAGAAGACCGACAAGCAGGCAACCTTGCGGCGATGAGCCAAGCAATGAAGCTTGGCATCCACAAGTTTTACGTCGCCAAAGAGCCTCTTAGCTCTGCGTTCCACCGTGTCAAGCGCGGCTAGTTGGTACTTAGCTGATCCATCCCAAAGGTGATATCCCAAAGGTCATATCTGATTAATGTGTTCTTTAAACCCAACGTCAGATAAGAGGATAATAATAAACCTTACCACTGCTAGCTTTGACCATGCTCCCGACACCGGCGCTATTTGTACCGTAAGGGCGGGCTACTTTGACTATTTTATAGCGGACAGAGTTCCGGCGGGCTCTTATGGCGACATGGAGAGTGCAACTGTCGCAACCCAGTGCTGGGCACGCCACAATTGCCAGCACAAGTCCCCCTCTTTGAGTAGTGGTTGGAAAGGCGCCACGGCGTCCTCACCGTCTGCCTGACGCAGGTCCTCACCGGACACGGTTGCTTCAGGAGGTTCCTGTTCCAGATAAGGCGTGAGGACACGCGAGGGTCCATGGCCTATGACTTACTATTGTGTGGATTGCCCGGAGGACACGGTGGAGCATACGGTGTAGGTCTACCCGGCTTGGGCGGAGCACCGCCGCGTCCTCACGGAGGCGATATTCGGCGGCGATTTCTCGCATCTGGCCCTTGTCCAGGCCATGGTATGGAGCGAGAGTGCATGGGAAGCCGTCACCTCCTTTTGCGAAACAATAATGCTCGCGAAGGAGGAGGCGGCAATCTTTGCGCCCTCACGCCCCTAGTCGCCGCAGGAGACGCCCTGGGCGTCGGGAATTGAAAGCTGATTTTCGGCCACTGTAGGCATGGGCTTGCGGATGGCGAGCAATGCCAAGCTCGCCGTCCGGTAAAGATCAGGCCCGAGTCCACGGAGCATTGTGTTCCACGCGCTCCTCAAAGAGATGTCAGCGGTAAATGATAGGGGTCTGCTAGGGCCGATGCTTGCCAGGGTCGCGAGTTGTTTGAAAGAGTTATCGTGTCCCTAGCTCAGGTCACTGAAGGAACACGGGTGGGTTTTAGTCAGTAAAAGTCTGACACGCCCTGCCGCTCCGCCCAGAGCAGGACTAGGTTATTTGATGATTTCTCACCCGAAAAAAAGGGGTATAACTTTGGCCCAAATCGAGACAGATGTTTAGTATAATTAAATCCACACAAAGTTCCGCAAGTGCGCGTCTATATCGCCATCTATTAGTTATTGAAGGACATTCGACGTTCGGTTGTGTGGTCGCGAACTCGCTGCACTTCGGGCAGTTTAAAGCGTTGTTGTCTCGATTTGGGCCAAAGTTATGCCCTATATAGAGCCAAAGTAACCCGCCGTTACGGTATGTTTTTTAAGAAATATTTAAAATAAATGAATACAAGAGATTGCAGGCGTGTCGACCGCCGAGACGGACACATGTGCGGGACGTGCTGCACCGCGTTCGAGCCGCACGCTCGGGGCTCGCTGTGTTAATTGTGTATCTTTATGTTAGTGAGTTTATAACTGCGTTGTGGAAATAGAAGTTACTATGAATGCAGTTTAATCCTGCCAAATGATTCACCGGTGAAGCTGAACTTGAAGGAGCCTGGCGCCGACGTCGTTAAAAGAGCCCATCCATATATATCACCCGTCTCTCCACAATCCCATTGCTTATTTTACGGTGCATATTGGATAGGCTCTAATCCTTATCCTAAAGGCCTATCTTCTCATCATCATTCATCTTCTTATCATTACCGCGCCCCCCGGTCTACTCCTTGATATACAATGGTCTCTGTTGCACCATGTAACATGAGGCAAAAGGGGCTAGTGTGAATCTTTGGGTTCATTCGAGTAATCGAGTCTGGTCAAACCACGCTGGGGTCGGTGATTTCATTCATTCATTCATATTAAAAAAATATGAATACAACATATAACATATCATATGGCACTCTCAATTCATTCATTCATATTAAAAAAAAATATTAATACAATATAAAACATATCATATGGCACTCGGCAATAGCGTAGTTTTCTATCAGTGAAATAATTTTCCGAATCGGATCAGTAGTTATAATCGTAGTAGTGTGTATATAAAAATGTTAAATTGATACGTAAAAGAAACACTCTGTACACGCGTACTTGAAGGACGGAAACATCGCAATTTAGTTTTTATTTTTAGTGAATATTTTTATATTTTTTTGAATATTTTAGTGAATATTTTAATATTAAAAAAAAATAAAAACCATTTTGTTTTCGAATGGTAATATTTTTTTTAGCATGTATGGATGCTATACTATTGCGGGTTAACGGGAACGCCCTCTGTTGGTTAACATACTGTATATATATATATATATGCAAATAATAAAATAGTTATTCATACGAGGTCAAAATGGTACATAGAATATTAAAAAAGGAATTGACTCTGGATGTATCAAAAACCGCTGAACGGATTTGGATGGAATTTGGCACACATATAGTTTATAACCTGGGTTAACACATTACATACTTTTAATCCCGGTAGTACGTCCCCGTGGGATAATTTCCGACATCCACTCGGGCGAGCCGGGGGCAAAAGCTAGATTATTTAATATGTCACAGCAAAGAAAATGTCAACAGGCTGCTAAAAAAACAGTTCTTACAATGAACCCACTGAAATCAATAGCTGGACATAAACTTTTCTCAACGTCCGATTCACATGATACAATACAAACCAAATAAACCGGCCAACTGCGTGTTGGACTACGCTCAATAGAAGGCAAGAAGTTTGTTCTTGGGATTAATTCATTCCAACTACGGGAGTTGGAATGAATTAATCCCAAGAACAAACTTAACATTGTAGTTGAAAAAAATGCTCTCCCATACATTCCAACTGCAAATGTAAGTTAGTACGCACAATATTGAGAGATTTACTTTGTTATTTTAGGCCATAAACAAGTTTTCCTGTAATCTATAGGTATAGAAATATTTTCTGTATTTTTTTCAAAATTTTAGGCTCAGTAGTTTTGGAGATGAGGGGGGAATGGGGAATGGTTCGTCTATTTTCATAAATAACTTTAAAACAATTTATTTTAAATATATAAAAAATGTACATTTGAGACCCTCCAGTAATTAAGCCTTTTCATTTGATATGTACAGTTTGCAAAATTTTTTTTAAAATATTTTCTTTGTTCCCCTCCAAAATTGACCCCATATCCGGGTCCGTGTTTGGGTCACAGAAATTCATTCGTGTACCTTTCAACTTAATCTGTCCATTAGATTCCGAGCAAATCAACTGTGACAGACAGACAGACACACGAGTGATCCTATAAGGATTCCGTTTTTCCTTTTGAGGTAAGGACCTCTAAAAATTAAGTGCACTTAAAGAATCTCAGTTCTAGTTAACCAAGAAAAACAAATAAGTAACATCCATAATAACCCACTTTAAAATAAAAACAGTTTCAACAACCCATAACTCATCTCGCAAAATGTAAGCCAACGACTCGTATAGGAACCGATTTACTAGCCGTTCCCTTGTACCGACAACCGATACTATTTGTGGCGAATTCGCACGGATTTATACCAGCTCTAGAATCTAGAGACTTATTGCGCGTGTCTGAAGGCATTTGTCCCTTGTCTATAGTGATGTTTTGTAGCTGTAGACAAACGACGAATGGCGTGTTAGATTCTCCTTCTTCTCGTGTCGACAAGAGGTTTACGAGATTCTAGATTGCTTGAAAATATACGCTAGTGTAGTCAGTAGGAGCTGCAGGGTAATTGTGTAACACATTTTCAATGTAATTGCTTTTCATTTTGACAGTTAAATAACATTCATTTCTTTTTGTGGATGGGAAATCATCAAATAAAGGGAGGGCGTGTCAGACTTTTACTGACTAAAACCCACCCGTGTTCCTTCAGTTGCCTATGCCAGGGCCACGATATCTTTTTCAAACAACCCGCGACCCCAGCGGCATCGGCCCTATTGGACCCCATCTTTTGCTGACATCTCTTTGAGGCGCGCGTGGAACACAACGCGCCGTCGACCCGGGCCTGGAAGTTCTCCCCCTAGAGGGTCTTTTAATGCATCCTTCATCATCATCTACCTAGCCTTTTCCCAACTATGTTGGGGTTGGCTTCCAGTCTAACCGGATGCAGCTGAATACCAGTATTTTACATGGAGCGACTGCTTATCTGACGTCCACAATCCAGTTACTGGGTAATATGATACCCCCTGGTAAGACTGGTTGTCAGACTTGGACTTCTGACGACCCGTAACGACTGTCAAAGATCCACGAATGACAGCCGGGACCTACGGCGTACTTTCCGAGGCACGGAGGGGTCTCGGTATGTAAAGATGGTCCAACCGCGGCAAGCGTTAACTAGCAGGGTAGCTTAACCTGATCGATTGACACGTGCGGCTGTTATATTACTTAGCCACGAGCCCCTCCTTTTAATGCACCTCTATCTTAAAATTATATGATTTAACGTCTCGAGGTTCTGTTGCTAAAGCTTGTCGGAGTCCGAGTAATATAGGGTTCAGAGTGTGATGTCCAAGACGTGATTTAGTGATTTTATTGGACTGTTCGGGATTTTTAATTCAAGTCCGGTAAATGATTAGGCAGCTTACGTTTGCCTATTCCTTTCTATGTGCTTATTAAAAAAATACAAACTGATATTTTAATAGGCCAGGCCTGTTAAAATATCAGTTGTTTTGGAAGTGAAAAATACCGTAACCCGTACCGTACCGGTGTGCAGAATCATGGAACCCACCAGGGAACTTACCAGTACCGGTAAGTTCCTCGGCGGGTTCCCGCATTGTCGAGTCGAGGGGGCTCAGTAGCCGTGGCTTGGTGACCCACGGTGGAACGAAGACCAACCCAGGAGAGGCCGCTCGTCAGGCCTTTTCCCAGGCGACGACGCAGCGGCCAACAAGTGGATTGCGGTGCCGCTTGGGTGACATCGCAACTGAGGCGGGCCGCGATGTCCTATGGGAGGCCGCGGCGGGGGACAGGACTGCCGGTATTGCGGTGCGCCGCTCACGCTACCTTCCGCGGCCTTGACGGGGCGCCACCGTTTGATTGCGGACGCGGTGGGGCCGCAGGGGAGGAGGAGTGTCGGTGCTTCGTTGGCCGCTCTCCATATCCTCTGCGGCCGAAGAGTGGTAGGCGGACTGAAAAACGGTAGAGTCTAAAAGCTAGAGCAAGCTCTAATAATAATGCCCCTGGGCTTTATTATTATTATTTTTTTATTTTACCAACATACATTTTCTTTTTTGTTTTTACAATTTTACTCGCCAAACTTTCCAGTTTGATGGCGAGAAGCGCTTGTTCAATAAAAATGATAAACTAACCTTAAAACTACCAACCATACACTATATCACTCAAGGATCAGTCACCCCGGCACGGACAGAACGCTCTAGCTTTCGGGCCACCTACCACTTTGCTTTCAAGACCCTGGTCTTGAAAGCAAAGTGGTAGGCGGCCGAGCCACTGACCTGGCCCGTCGCAGGGGGACCAAGGGTGCCTAGACACGGTGTCGTCTGGCTGGGTGGTTGGGTCCTTGGGGTGGTCAAGGCGTGCAATGCGTTCTGGTGCGCCGGCGATGGGGGATACTCCCCAGAGAAGAGTCCGGTGACGGACAGACGCGGCGGGTTCGCGGTGAGTGCCAACGCGTGCCCGTGTTCCCGCCACAAGCGGCGGGGGAGCACACCGTGGAGTTTTAGTGGGTTGGAATCCCACATAACTGCATTATCTCTCCGTGGTAGTGCAGTATGCATGAGCATGTCTCCACGCAAAAAAATAAAATACCGGCCAAAACGAGTCGGACTCGCGCACGAAGGGTTCCGTACCATTATCTATAAAAACGGCAAAAAAATCACATTTCTTGTATGGTAGCCCCCTAAAATATTTATTTTATTCTCTTTTTTAGTATTTGTTGTTATAGCGGCAACAGACATACATTAGCTGTGAAAGTTTCAACTGTCTAACTATGACAGTTCATGAGATATAGAGACTGCCTAGAGACAGACGGACAGCGGAGTCTTAGTAATATGGTCCCGTTTTACCCTTTGGGTACGGAACCCTTAAAAAGGGTTGTGCGGAACTGTACAACGGTTTATACTGTAACAGGTTATGTCGTGTGGCTCTGTAGTGTAGGACAAGTCCTTCACAGACTAAAATTGGTTTAGTTTTCGGCTAAAATCAGCCTTTCCTCATGTAGTTGTCAAAGTTGCAAACGTGACAACAAAAGCAGGGTCAGCTTTAGTCCTTTGAGATTCTGTGTGGAGAATATACAGTGTTTTCGTTAGGAATTCTCAGGAAGAATCGCTAAAATTGTGGCTTCAAAGTGACTAATTGTGAAGGTGGGTAGATGAGTGCGTTTGTTTTATTAAAGTGCCAGCATAGAGCCAGTACATAAATTGATTGATTGATTGAATTGATACAAGTTGTTATTGATATAACGCAATATCTCTTAAGGGCTCCTTGTGCTCATCATTATGAACAACTTTTACTATGTGACCAAACCTGAAATCGCGAAAAAAAATCAGCTGTTCCCTACATTGTGACGAGTTTTTTTTTAACAGCTTTTTTTTCTTCTCGATTTCAGGTTTAGTCCCATAGTAAAAGTTGTTCATAATGATGAGTACAATGACCCCTTGAGATGTTTTGCGTTATTTCAATAACACCTTGTAGACCTTTAATTGCAGCGAAAATAGTGAAAACTATTCGTTTACAATTTTCCTACATAATAGTAATAATAGCACAGTTATATTTTTTAGCTTCACTTCTTAGAACGGTCTAACGGTAGCCATTATGTATGCTAATCTTAGAAAAGAAACACTTTCGCATACATTACATAAATCCGAGGGATTGGCCTCAAGGCTAGACAAACGTAAATATGCCTCAAAGGTACTATACTCTGATTTTTAATTCGCTAGACCAAAATGACATATTATAAGATAACATGAGTAAAATGTCAAAATGACACAAAAAGTTCGATTTGAGCTGTCATTTTGGTCTAGTAAATTAAAAATTCGAGTTTAATTACCTAATAAAATATATGTGTATATACTAAAATTGTAACAAAGAATTTATTTTAGTCTGTTTGTTTGGATGTATGTTCCGGATTGGTCCAAAAATGGCTGAACGAATTTGGATGAAATTTGGCACACAAATAGACTATAACCTGAATTAACACATAGGGTTCTTTTTATCCCGGTTATACATTCCCGTGGGATATCTACGCGGGCTAAGCCGCGGACAAAAGCTAGTCGTAAAATAAACAACAGTTAGGAACGTTTTTATGTCATTAAACGGTAAATCCACATGAAGGTAAGTGGTCAGTGCCACCTGCACATCACCTGGCCTGCAGCACCAGAGGCGTCTCGAGTGCGTGCTCATCACAGAGACAAAACTAGAAAGAAAAAGAAAGAATATACGAAGAAACTGGGCATCCTAAATAGGGTGAAGCGGTACTTTACGCCTGGACAGCTTTTAACCCTTTACAAAGCGCAAGTCCGATCCTGCATGGAGTATTGCAGTCACCTTTGGGATGGATCAGCCAAGTACCAACTAGCCGCGCTTGACTCGGAACGCAGAGCTAAGAGGCTCATTAGCGACGTAAAACTGGTGGATACCAAGCTTCATAGCTTGGCTCATCGCCGCAAGGTTGCCTGCTTGTCGGTCTTCTACAGATTGTACTTCGGAGAGTGTGCCCGAGAACTCCACGACCTCATTCCACCGGCCCCCTTCTACCACCGGACATCTAGACGCACTGCCAGTTACCATCCCTACCTGGTTGCTATTCCACCAATTCGCACTAAGCGCTTCCAAATGTCTTTAATAATGCGCACAGCAAAGGAGTGGAACTCACTACCTGCGTCTGTGTTTCCGAACGCATACAACCCTAATCTCTTCAAAGTGAAAGTGAACAGGCTTCTTCTGGGTAAGCTCACTCCATCGTCGACTTTGTGTCTGTCGCCTCTGACCTAGACTAGAGTCAAGAGCAAACCCATCATAAATTTAAAAAAAAAAGTTTATTTGCGGTAATTAAACATGACGCAAAGAAACAACACAAACAGAAAAAGAACAAGTTGAGGGAAAATATACTCACGGCCACGCAAAACGGCCATCGCTCAGCATAATGCTGCGACTCTATGCGAGACAGAGCCCCAACACTGGTTTTCAGCGACAGCCGGCGTCGACCGGTGCAGCATGCAGTGAGATATATGAATGAATGAAATGCACCGACCCCAGCGCGGTTCGACCAGACTCGATTCCTCGAATGAACCCAAAGATTCACACTAGCCCCTGTTGCCTCATGTTACATGGTGCAACAGAGACCATTGCATATCAAGAAGTAGACTGGGGGGCGCGGTAATGATAAGGAAGACGGGCCCTTAGGATATGGAAGGGATAAAGCGCCTATCGAGTATGCACCCTATAAGCTTTGTAATTGTGGAGAGATGGGTGATATAATTATGGATGGGCTCTTTTAACGACATCGCCGCCATGCAGGCTCCTTCAAGTTCAGCTTCACCAGTGAATCCTTTGGCAGGATTAATCTGCATTCTCGACACTTTCCATGTGACTGCTATGCTTCGTTATTCCAAAGACTTCGTATGAGGTCCTGTTACCATACCTACGTTTCAATAAAAAATAAAATAAATACACAATAGGTGCTTAATTCTAAATGCTTATATAAATATAATATTTAAAATGGCAACATTTATTTCTGTCGGCAACGACTCACGGCGCTTATCTATGCGCGCAACTGTGAGAAAACTATTTGTTTGAAACTGAAATGTCTCATGCTTAATTGAAAACATTAATGGAATGTGACTTGTCACGTAAGTGTTCTTACACACGAGCGCACGCGTCAACGGCAGAGGCAACTGCACGCGTCGACGGCGGTCGTCGACGCACCGACAACCGTTGACGTAATCGCTGCGGTTCGGCTTTGGTTTTCAAAAATACTGCCGAATGGAATGTGCCAACCCGAATGAGTGTGTAGCACGCCTTACATGTCAATTCACGACTAGTTTACTGCCATATGAACTCTGTCTCCTATACACACATCATGACACACAGCAATAACGATAAACATTTTACTGGTTTCGTTCTTGTTAATAAAACTGTTAATAGTCCCCTACTTTTGCTTAAATTAATCCAATTAACTGTGGTATTTATGTAGTAGTACATTCAGAAGTAAAAGTAAACCAAACGATGACCAGGGGCTGCAGTTTCGGCATACATAGCGATCGTTTTACGACTGAATTCGGTCGCAAAGTCCAAAATTGCTGGACAAGCACGAAAAAATCACGTGCTTGTTAAGCAATTTTGACCGTCTAAAGACCCCATTAGAACTTAGCAACCGAATTCGGTTGTAAAGCGATCGCTATTTATGTGAAGACTGCAGCCCCAGGTACAGTCACAGACAAGATATGATCGTCACCTTCAGGTGTGGCTTTAGAGCTGTTTTTAACTGACGATAAAAAGGAGGACGTTCTCAAGTCAAGGCGTATTTTTTTAATATATTTTTTTTAATGTATAACCACGTATAACTGTTTACAGAGTAATCCGATTTAAACGATTCTTATTTTATTCGGGAGGGTATACCTCGAAATTGGTACCATGTAAAATTTATTAATATTGCTTGGGTAGTTTTTGAGTTAGCTTCAATACTCGTAATACGTATTTTTCCCACTTAGTCTATGTGACGACGAAGACGTGTGACATCTACCAACAGCAGTGGGTCCGCGTGATAGATTCCCACACCCACTCACAGAGAGGAGGCCTGTGACCCAGCAGTGAGAACAATATAGGCTGATTATGTGTGATCGTATTATGAATCAATTACAATATATTATAATACCACAATATACCTATCATTGTTACCTGGTTCCTCGAACAGTTCATGTACAGTCACGAGCAATAATATATATACATTGTCACATTTTCTAAAATATCTTAACTTCTACCATTCAAAAAATATGTGTACGACATTTTTTTCTAAATTACCTAACCATCAAACTGTGTCAAAACTGGGTATACATTGGTTTCACATTAATATAAACGAAACAACATCAGTAAAAAGTTTACACTTCCAATGTCATTTTTAAGTATCCATGACAATTTCTATAACATGCATACAAAATGTATAGGTAATTGTAATAGAAACTGTATACGTGTTATAGAAATTGTCATGGATACATTAAAATGACATCGAAAGTGTATATCTACTTTTTCCTGTTTTTGTTAAGTTTATTCATATAGCATTCAATGGTTTCTGAATTTCCGAATTCAGTGATAATGATTAATACAATCATCAGCCTGTTTCAGTCCACTGCTAATAGTTCAAGCTATATCGGATACTTTTGTTCTTTGCTGTATTATTTTATTTCAGATCATATCCCTAAAAGAAACCCCGAACATAGCTCGCTGAGCAACAAATACAAAGCGATGAATACATGACTGTTTTATAAATCAATAGTGGTTGGTTAATGCAATAAAACAAGAGCTTACAGAATCAGTGTTGTAATCCGTTACCAAACGTAATCATTATTAACGAAGTATTAATGTTTAAGGAGAAAGCACCAGAAAGCCCGCGAAATACAAATTTTATTACATTTTTTGCAATTTGTAGGTCAGTATCAGGATGTATGTTGATCTGAATATGATTCGCGATCGTAACAAATCTGTATTTATAGAATTATAATCATTAAAATCATCAATACAACTCTCTTAGTTCATATAATCCTCATGAATGACTTTTTCATGAAATCTTGACAAATCCTAAAGATTATACTAACTTAAGGAGTTGTATTACTGATTCTAATGATTATAATTTTGTAAAGACATATATGTTACAGTCACGAATCATACTTTAATCAACATACAACCTAATACTGACTTGCAAATTGCAAAAAACGTAAGAAAATTTGAATTTCGCGGGCTACCTGGTGCTTCGCCCTTAAATCAATAGTTATTCAAATATGTATTTATTGATTTTAAATCACAATTTAATCAACTATAATTGTCTGTCGCTACACACAACCATTGTTAATTTTAAATACGAGGTATCGGTTAAATTAATTAAAGTCTTGTGTAGCCACCTTCAGCGTTTATAACATCTTGCAACATAACCTCTAAAACTATTCCATATCTCGTGGACGTGTCTGACCAAGGCTTCTCTGGTTCTACCTTCGTTGCTGTCCCACTCTTGGACCATCAGCCCCCACAAATTCTCAATAGGTTTGAGGTCAGGGCTTTTAGGCGGCCACGGCAATAAATTCACGAAATTTCGGTTGTGATTGAACCAGGCCTGAGTGAATAGAGAATTATGGACTCCTGAATTGTCCTGCACAAAATCAATAGGCGTTAATTCAGGAAAGTATACCTCCAGACTAGGCAGTAAAACTTCGTCTAAAATACTGGTATATTGCTCGCTATTCATTCGACCACTAATCTCGGCCAATTCACCGGGTCCACTGGCTGCCATCCAGCCCCAAACGCCGAAGCTTATCCGGCCACTTCTTCTAGACGGCAGAATATTTCTTTCCAAATAACGAGTGTTATTAGGCCGCCATAAAGACAAACGTCCATCAGCAGAAGAAACAAACACTCTTTCATCAGAAAAATGGCTCTGCTAAAATGGTAGTTTAGATATTCTCGAGCAAATTGTAGTCGCTGTTGTTTATGGCGTGCAGTTAAAAGTGGTTTTCGCGCCGGAACTCGGTGTCGTATGCCAGCTGTGCGAAGGCGACGTCGAATCGTTGAAGATGATACGCGATAAGAAGATGATATGTCCTGAATTCGCACAAATCCATTACTAACCACCGTGTTCACGATCTGCCTGTCCTGCGCCGCGGAAGTTTTTCGTGGACGACCACTACTTTTGCAATTAACAACGTCACCTTGATCTTCCCATCGCTTGAGCCACAAATATACGGTTTTTCTCTGAAAAAAAAAGAAATGCATTTAAGTAAACTGTTACTAATTAAGTAATTTGAATATAAAACCCTAAAAACGGCTTAGAACCCTAATAACATTAATTTGAACATTTTATTAATTAAAAAGCCTATAAAAAAATCAACAATAAATTGCAAACTCACCGTAATTCCCAACTCATTAGCAATGTCTGTAACCGTAAGTCCTTGTTCTTTAAGAACAATGATTTTGTGTTTGTCATATGAAGAAATACGATATGGCACCTTGTATTCATTATACATCGATTTCAATAATATATAATATGTACAATGATTTGGTCAATTAGGTGAAATCACACTTATTTCCGAGTTCAAGCTGCTTGAAATTGCTGCTTTGTAATTATTTACATACTTTCGAAACTGTACTGTATAAATGTTTTTGAAATTTCCTTGGGGACATAATTATGTAACTAAAAGTGAATATTATTTTTTGGTAATTTATTGTTAACGAAAATTTGATTAAACTGTGTAGTTAATTTTGAAACAATTTAACGTTTACATAATTATTGGCCACAGTTAGCATACTTATTTTTGCGATTTAATGTTGCTACATGAATTTGATTTTTAAAGAGCGTTTTTATGTTATTGCTCGTGACTGTACGTGAGGTACTACGCACTCTATTTGCTACTAGTCTCTGTAAATCCAACGCTGGCTCGCGTTCACCACTTCATCGTTTGGTTGAGACATATAACAATGAGTTTAATTCAATCGACATTCTTTTTCTCAGTAAAAATGCATTCATGAAGCAAATCCAAGCAACCCTAAAGGATCAGCAAAGTAATACATTTATAATAACGTAATGTCTAATAATGTACGCACACAAATTTACTTTTATTATTATTATTTTGTATAAACTTAGTAATCGGAATATAAGTCCTAGGACAATGACTATTACATAGGTCTTGTATCTATGTTCCTAGCTAGTTTTAAATACTTTAAATTGTAATCTGTGGAGAACGTAGTGGGTAGTATAATTTACTGTTTATTATTCCTTAAATAAATAAATAATAATAAGTAATACGTACTTATTATCTTTTGTCTATACATAATTTATGATAATCGAGTGCCTAGTAGGCGGTGAATGAGGGAATGAATGTTAATTGATTCATCCCAAAATAGCAGGAGACTTTGAGTTCGGGTAACTACTCGATTCTTGGTTAATGTTGCAAGGAGCGATTTAGCTGAATATAGACCAATGTGTTTAGACCAAATTCAAAGGCTTAATATTCATTTATTGACGTGTAAACGTCTTTTCGCTCAGTGTTCAATATTTCTGACAGACAAAACATGGAAGATTTCAACCGGTAATAACTACGAGACTTTAAATGCTAGAGTAATGGTTTAGCATTCAAAACAATTTTATGGCTGGATATAATTTGCCTATGACGTTATACTGCGAGTGCACGCGCATGCGCGCGACCCTCTACTTTCACTATGTGCAAACACGTGTTTAGCTAGTCAGTTATTGTAGTGTCTCTGTCAAAGGTTGATAAAGCACAGAAACTACAGAAATATTGGCCAAAATAGGGTTAAAAAAGAATATGAAATTGACAATAGCAAAATAATGTCAGATGTCGTCTCATTTCGGCTGCAAATCTGCTCAGAAATAAAAAAAATATTATAATCGGTGAAAGCTTACTTTATAAGGAATGCAATGAGCCTACTAAGTCTAGTGCCGAGCAAATACAATGGCTACGGCAGTATCGGAAACCGTAGTAAAATTTCAATAATAAGTTTTCACGAAAACAAACTGTTACCAAACTTTGTTTGTGTAACAATAAAATTGCTTGCTGTACTTATAGTTTACACCAAAGCGCGCAGAGAGCCAACAACATAACATTTAACTAAAAACCATTTAAAATAAATAATAAAAAAACTTCATGCAAACATTAAACATATATTTACTGTTGTACATAAATATTAGGTATAAATTCGGCTCCTGAGCAATCAGGGCGTTCAGCAGATTGATCGCCTAGGTTGTATGAGCATGTCGAGTACTTGGTTATACCTAAGACAAACAGGTACGTTTTATATTGGACAGCTTGGGCACTGACTAAATAATATTTTAGTACAACATAATGTAACTGGCGAAATGTGGGGGGTGTACTACAAGTACACTTCTGTCTAACCCTTCAGGAATTACTGGCGTGCTGTTATGTTACGTACAGAGTTCGGAATAGCTAGAATATAAATATCTAAACTTCGAGGAAAGAAGTAATGTAAGATTATTCTACTTTAAGCAAGAATAAATAAATACGTAACACACTTTGATCTCTTTTAATTTAACAACCAATCAATTTATTACAATAAGTATTTAAGTATTTGACAATAATGGACGGGATCAGTAGTTTCTACGACGAGGCGCGAGTGGAAAAGAGGGTCATTCCACCGAGCTCGGGGTTTTTAAAGACTTTGTATTCCCCCGCCGAAGTGATGTCAGCCGATGCAGCTAGTCAGTCACTCGCCGGCAACGTTCCAACGTCCGGTCCGACGCAGGTGGCAGCACTGGACCCACGGTGCGTCGCTTGACTCGTGACATTGGCGCTATGTTTGGTTGCCGGAAGCAGTAGCGCCAACAGTAACAAGAGTAGATTACCTCCTTTATAATCCCGGAATCATAAACATGACGATTAAATCTCAGGATTTAAGAAATGGTGTATTATGATATTTATTGTATTTAGAACACATTCGTAACAAATTGAATATTTATAATAAAATAATAAATAATTACAAACATACTAAATCACATACATTCTTACACTCATCATATACACACACACGTTTGGTTACCTTTTAGTCTTAAGTTAATTAATTATGCTGAAACCGTTGTATTTGTTATCTTTATATTATCATATTTCATATTATCTGTCGAAAGAGACTGGATCCTGCGACATAGGGTATCCTAGTGCGGGATCCAGTCACATATTTAACTATCTTAAGGTCATTGCATTTTTTTGTTTGTTTTATTTTTTCTCTCAGTTATTTTTAATCATGGTCTGGCAGTTATGCGGCCTACCCCAATGTCCTTTCTTTGGTATTGTTCGTCGAATCGTTGAGCTCCTTAAGTTCTGAGTTGAGCTGCGCGATTACTGACAAATGCGTGCACTGACTGGACAGGTCCTCTCAATCTGTGTGGTTCGTTCCTCAAAAGACCATTTCAGACACCAATCTACTTGGTCTTCACATGAAGTGACCAAGATTATGTCTGGACTTTATAAGAGACTGTGACCTCTGAGTGTGTTTCGGCCTTTCTTCTCAGAGTAGTCAGATAGGAAACGCCGACCTCATCTAGTTAAAAATATATATATATATATATATTGACTTGTAAAAGTGTTTGTACAAACCTACTTACAGAAATAAAAATCATTTATCATTTAACACTTGTTTATGAATCAATAAACTTTTTATTATTTATTATTTTAATTTGAAATTTCTAAATCACCCGGGAATTTCCCGGGTGATTTAGAATTAAATAAAAAATTGCGAATTATTTATTACACTTTGAATACATTCACAATATTATAAAGGCGAAAGTTTGTTTGTATGTTTGTTACTCTATCACGCAAAAACTACTGAATGATGGAATTAGGCACACAGATAATTTATAACCTGGATTTACACATGGAATACTTTTGTGCCTATATTCTTCTGGGTTCGAGACTTACGCGGATGAAACCGCGGGGAGCTACTAGTAATAAATAATGCGCAATTTCTTAAATCCTGAGATTTAATCGTCATAAATATGATTTCGGGATTTTATAGGACGTATTTATCCACTCTTATTACTTCTTTCCTCGAAGTTTAATTATTTAAGCTCTACCTATTCCGATCTCTGGCTATTTATATCTCAACGGCTGTAGGGCACCCGCATAGAGATGTCAATTTTCAGATGAATCAAAATCAAAAGTCATTTATTCAAACTAGGCTGAGAATCAGCACTTTTTGAACGTCAAAATTACATAAGACAGTCCCCCAAAACGCCCGCCCTTTACCACCACCTAGTGCTTTAGCTGGGGAGAAGAAGTGGCGCATCAAACTCCCCAGCAGCACAACCGTCTGTTCAGTTAAAAAAAAAAGAATCTATATAACACTGCGCATAATAATTTAGGTACATCACAAAACATTAAATTAAATTATTTGCTATAAGTAAGCTAGCACACGCCAATATACAAAAAAAAAATAATTGAAAACTATACTCAAGCAGAAACAAAATACAAAAGTAAAAACGTAAGCAGCCCTTTATACCTAATTAAAAGCCTCCAGTAATAAAGGCAAACAACACTTACATATAGCCGTACATGTAGTCGTAACTCGAAGTCGATGTGATTTATAACCCCATCTTTTTCTTTATTTTGTGCATGTATAAGAAAGTATTATTTTACTTAATCGGTTATAGAAAGTAAATCAAAGTTAATCTAATACATTCTATAATACCTCTGATATTTCGTTGGAAATCTTTGGTTCTTTAGTTATCTTCCATTATACCTGGATATAATGTAGAACTGGATGAGTGGAGGTAATGTGCCCAAAAGACCAGAGTCCACAGCGATGTGGAATTTTTCGACGCCATATTTTAGTTTCAGTGGCTCGTGACTAAGTAATAACAGCCGCACGGGTCGATCGATCAGGCGGTCGGTCCATGGATGAGTAACCATCTTTACACACCAAGACTCCTCCGTGCCTCGGAAAGTACGCCGTTGGTCACGGCTGTCATTCCTGGATCAAAAAAAAAAATAAATCAAAAGTCAATTATTAAAACTAGGCTGAGAATCAGGACTTTTTGAACGTCAAAATTACATAAGACAGTCCCCCAAAACGCCCGCCCTTCACCACTTCCTAGTACTTTAGCTGGGGAGAAGAAGTGGCGCAACAAACTCCCCAGCAGCACAGCTGTCTGTTCAGTTAAAAAAAAATTGCATCTATACAACACTGCGCATAATAATTTGGGTACATTACGCAACACAAAACATTAAATTAAATTATTTGCTATAAGTAAGCTAGCACACGCCAATATACAAAAAAAAAAATCGAAAACTATACTCAAGCAGAAATAAAAATACAAACTTAAAATCGTAAGCAGAAATTTATACCTAAATAAAGGCCTTCCAGTAATAAAGGATGTGCGCACTTACATATAAGAAGATTGTATATGAAGCCGAAACTCGAATTCACAAATGATAAACTAGGACCATCGAAGTAAAATAAATAAAGTTAATTACTAATAACAAAACAAAACCAAGGACAGCAAGACGACCAGTCACCACAAGCAGCACCCGTTCACGAGCATAACGCAGAGTTCAGCCATCACCATATTTGAGGGAAGGAAGCAACCCGACCCCCGACGCTACCGCAAGCAGTGACATCTAAGGGAGCATGACGAACTTGCTGCCGGTTGCTCAGGCAAGAATAATATGATCAATTGTCGAGGTCACTAGCTAACCACATATTGCAATACCACGCATAAAAAAAAAACATTGTAATGAGTAGAGATTATGTCAATGATAAATAAAAATAAAATTGACTTTTTCAGTCAAAGAAAATAAATAATTATATGAACTCATATAACCTGTCAGAAGATAAGCTAATTCTGGAGAAAGAACATAAACATTTTCTTAAGTCAATCACAGCCACTCTTATCGTTTAAGTAGTCGTGAATAGAATAGTATGCCTTCGAACAAAGGTTAGATTTTACTTTAGCTTTAAACGCATTGAAGGGCAAATCTAGCAAAGAAGAGGCTAACTTGTTATAAAAGGATATACCAAGCCCAACAAATGAGTTATGAACCTTATGAAGCCGGAGAAACGGAGCACGTAATTTGTCCTTATTTCTGGTGTTAACATTGTGAATATCACTGTTTTTAGTGTATAAATGTATATTTTGTCTAATATATAAAATGTTGGCGAAGATGAAATGTGATGATCTGTGACAGTCGTCAGAAGCCCGAAAGTCTGAGCACCAGTGTTACCAAGGGGTATCGCGTATCGTGTTATACAGTAACTGAGAAGTGAAGGTCGGATTGGCAGTCGCTTCATGTATAATACTGGTATTCTGCTACATCCGGTTAGACTGCAAGCCGACCCAAACATAGTTGGGAAAAAGCTAGGCGAATTGATATTTTATTTGTTAGGTTTAGTTTTGTTAGAATATAAAAAAAAAAAATAATGTTAGGTTTTGATGTGTAACATCTTTCCTTTCGCTTTCCTGCAATCTGTGAGAGTGGAAAGGGATGCAAGTGTGTAACAGGAAGCCGCATAAGCGCGCGCTATTTGATTTGGCCAATAAGCGCGCGCCAAACAGATGTCAGATGTTAAACATCATATGCACGGAATGTCCGGCATGTCACAATTATGCGGAAAAAATGTATAATAATAACAGCCTTCGTCAGTTGTAATAAGTCTTAATTTTAGATTTTCGTCAAAATTGAATTTGTTGTTCATACAAAATTAAGACTTATTACAACTGACGAAGGTTGTTATTATTTTACATTTTTTCCGCATAATTGTGACACGCCGGATAGCTGCGTGGGCACTTCCATTTGTTTTTATATTCCGTGACTGTAAGGCTTGCTCGTTTTTTTTTTAATGTTAGTTAAGTATAATGAAGACTATTAATATAAGCTACAAAGTATATCTGAATCAGCCATTAAAAGTTTTTAATTTATATAAATTACTTATGTATAGTAATTTTGACATTTACGAAATTGGATCCAAGATTGTCAAGCTGGTACGTAGGTAGTTTCCAGCGCGCACTAGATTCTAATAAAATGTTCTCAACAAAATTATAGGTCCGCCACGGTCCAGTACGACCGCGGGCGCGCAGTTTTCCTGTACTGAACACTTCCTTAACGAGAGATATCCGGCCCGTCTTCCTGTGCACTTAACGATGTGCGATCTACACACTTTTCCTCCACTAAGTGCTACAATTATACCTTATTTTTTAGTAATGGCACCTTTTTTTAAAAAAATAATAAAGTAGGGAAAATTGAGAGCAGTATTTTGCTTGGATTTATGCACGATTCATAGCAATATAATTGGCCGTTGTTACTTACGTGGGACTTCAGTATAATGAGGGTTTTTATGAAAATTAAAAAAAAATCACTCCACCAGTTGGCGCCACTTTGACTAGAGGTCTTACTTACATTTTGATTATTGCCGAAACACAACTTGATTTACTGCGAAGAGTGTGCGAAAATTTGACCTCCAGATTACGCCATGTACGCGTCGGCCGCGGCGGCCACATGACCGAAATCATATACAGACATTAATGCCATACAATTATCTATTAAATAAAGCAAATTATGTGGATGTTAAAAACATTCTTCTGTGTTTTATTTCAATTTAAAGTTCTCGTCTCCAAAAAAAACACCCGACGTTTACAAAAAATCTATTGATTGGACTAAAAAATTAAAATACTTTTCAGTAAATTTGTTACTTGTAGAATAATCAGAAAATAAATCAGAATTATTGCAAGTATGGTTTTTAATCGTTAAAAGAAATTCTTAGTGGTATCTTCGTGATTTATTCTATCGTATGAAATTAGTTGTATTATGTTTTCAACACACTATCTAACTAGCATATATCCTGAAGAATATTATATACTTTCTGACTTTGTGTACTGCAGTGGATCATATATATTTAAGGAATTATAAAACTAGCATTTAGGTCCTCTAGTCCCCTTGATAATAGACTATTCTGTGAATTTTAGCAAATAGTTAAACTACAAACGAAAATACCCAACCATTGCAACTATGTACACCCAGACACATAAGAACATCCAAGAGCATAATTATCGCACTATCGGATTAATAGCCCAACTTCGATACAGCCAGCCTTTAGCTTCAACATTCAATTTTGGCTATTCTACCTCTAAACTAGGAAATAATCAAGCTTAAATTAGAGAGAACGTTCATTCGAGAACGAAAAGGCATGCGAAAGGTACAAGACCAGCAAACAAAAAACAAACGGAATGACTAATTAATTATTCAACATATTAATGATCATTGATTTTAAAAATAATCAAACAAATGCATTTTCTTTTTCTGAAACAAACTCAGAAATATTGTAGAAGGCTTTATTAACTAAAAAGGAACTTAGTTTTTTTTTAAAATAATGGTAAAGTTAATGCCTTCCAAGATTTAGGTAACTTATTGTAAAGAAATGGGGCCATGCAGAAAACACTTCTGCGCATGAGGGCTGTATTTGCGGTCTGCAGACATAATTTGCTATCATCGCGCCTACTTCGAGGAACTATGTCTGCGAGACGTGTAAGACGATTTGGATTAGATTTTACAAATAAAGCTACCTCAAGAATATAAAGACTAGGTAAAGTTAATATTTTGAACCGTTTGAAATATGGTACACAACTATCGGTAGATTTTAATTTGAACATGGACCGTATGCATCTTTTTTGGGATTTAAATACGGTTTCTTTCTCAGTTGAATTGCCCCAAAATATTAGACCATACCCAAAAATGCCCCAAAATATAAGACTGGTTATAACGTAACATCAAGCATGTATTACCCGAACGGTTAGGCAGAGGTGTACCCATAGTAAACCCACATTTCACGAGTTATGTTTAAGTACTATGTAATAGGTATACTATGTGATAGCCTTTAGACATCAACCAGGCACCATCGGTGAGGTGTGATTTTTTAACCGACTTCAAAAAGGAGGAGGGTCTCAATTCGTCTGTATGTTTTTTTTTTGTATGTTTATTACGCGATTACTCAAAGACGGATGAACCGATTTGGAAAATTCTTTTTTTTTTGAAAGAGTATAATACTTCCGAGGTGGTCCCATATAAATTTGATTAACTTTGCTTGGGTAGTTTTTGAGTTGGCTTCAATAATGCGTATATTTCCCACTTATTTTATGTGGATGATGTGATGATGTTTCAATAACTTCCTATCACTGTTATTTACATAGCTATATTTACAATTATTGTGGTCAATTATGTATTCGAATTTGTGTAGGGTAGGTTCCACAACTAAAAAGTGAAAAATAAAAACTTTTTAGCAAAAAATAAAACCGACTTCCAAAACAAAACACTACAAAGTGAAAAATACCTTTAATTTCGGAAGTCGGTGGCAAAAAACGAAAATAAAAAACCAAAGACACCGACTACCGAAATTAAAGTTATTTTTCACTTTGTAGTGTTTTGTTTTGGTCGGTTTTATTTTTTGCTAAAAAGTTTTTTGTAATAGCGAAGCCAAAGCAAAGCCGGTTTTAACTTACTTATCAATAAAGTAAAAAATGTAAAAATTAATCTATTAACTTAAAAAAAAGTCTTTACTGAATTGATTACACAAACAAAACTTTCAATGTTTTAGTTAGAGAAATAAACTCAATTAAATTAGGCACTGTCATTCTAAAATTGACTGTGCTATTTTTCAATAGCGGTAGAGTTGCTGATGCGAACCTCCGAAGGGAATCCGGTAGGAATCTTGTTGTTTTATGGTGCTTTCGCCACTGCTGGGCACACTAACAGACTCCAGGAGAAATACATACACACAGACTGGCCATACAACTAGATTACCACATTTTTAAAAAAAATAATGCCCTTTAGAGAAGAAGCGTAACTGCGTTACACACAATCAATTTCAATCTGAATGATTTTGAAAGAAAATAACGTCAAAAATAAATGACATTGCAAGCGTGTTTTTTCTTTACTGTAACGAAAGAAAGAAAGAAGAAAGGAAAATTGTTTATTTATGCTGAGCGTAAGCCGTTTCGCGCGGTATTGACGCATATTTAGCTAATAGCATATATAGCTAAGTACCAACTAGCCGCGCTTGACTCGGTGGAACGCAGAGCTAAGAGGCTCATTGGCGACGTAAAACTGGTGGATGCCAAGCTTCATTGCTTGGCTCATCGCCGCAAGGTTGCCTGCTTGTCGGTCTTCTACAGATTGTACTTCGGAGAGTGTGCCCGAGAACTCCACGACCTCATTCCACCGGCCCCCTTCTACCACCGGACATCTAGACGCACTGCCAGTTACCATCCCTACCTGGTTGCTATTCCACCAATTCGCACTAAGCGCTTCCAAATGTCTTTTATAATGCGCACAGCAAAAGAGTGGAACTCACTACCTGCGTCTGTATTTCCGAACGTATACAACCCTAATCTCTTCAAAGTGAGAGTGAACAGGCTTCTTCTGGGTAAGCTCACTCCATCGTCGACTTTGTCTCTGTCACCTCTGACCTAGACTAGAGTCAAGAGCAAACCCATCACAAATAAAAAAAAAAAAAAAAATTTCCGTCTAGGATATTATTTTTAGTTTAGATAACCATTTGTTTTTGTTTTTAGGCTTGTGTTAAACAACAATTTTATGTATTGCGTCACTTTCACGTGAATAAACAGATTTACTTTCTTTCTATTTTGCACTAATCTCAAATAATATAAAATATTTTTTTAATATTATTATACAGGGTTACTGGTAAAACACCAACCACCTTTTAAGGGGTCATTGTACTCATCATTATGAACAACTTTTACTATGGGCCCAAACCTGAAATCGCGAAAAAAAATCAGCTGTTCAGTACTTAATTATTATACTTAGTAATTCTTTCGTCAATATGTACTAAACAGCTGATTTTTTTCGCGATTTCATGTTGGTACTGTAGTAAACGTTGTTCATAATGATGAGTACAATGACCCCTTAAGAGGTTGTTGGTGTTTTACCAATAACCCTGTATATTTTTTTAAACTAAATAATAATTTCTTTCTTCTTTCAAATTAATGAATGGTTCAATTTAATGTAAAATGTGGTCACCTAAATAGCACTAGATGTGGTTTATGTTACACCCAGATTGGTTCAACATAATGCTCATCTGAACGGACATGCTTAAAAACCGGTAAATCTGAAAACAAATTGAGGGCCGCAAGCCCTGGCCAAAGTCTGAAGGCATTGAAAGCGATCTCAATTTGCAACACAATGAGAGCTACGCCGTAGCTGTGGCGTAGCATACGTTCTACGAGCGTATGTGCGTAGGCGCGTAACAACCTACGCAATACTATGTTTGCCGGAGCATGCGTAGTTCATCATACAAACGAAACACCAAAATAATTTGTAATTCAAATATATTCTAAAGGTAGTGTTGATTTATTCCGATTGGAATAAATAAACACTAGATACAATATCTAGGTTCCCAAATATAATATATTAAATAAGAATATTGATTTAAACATGACATATGAGAAAAATAAGTTCCTCATATGTCTTCAAATCAGTGTCCTTTCAAAACATTTTTTTAAATTTTTTTTTTTATTTGTGATGGGTTTGCTCTTGACTCTAGTCTAGGCCAGAGGTGCCAGAAACAAAGTCGACGATGGAGTGAGCTTACCCAGAAGAAGCCTGTTCACTCTCACTTTGAAGAGATTAGGGTTGTATACGTTCGGAAACACAGACGCAGGTAGTGAGTTCCACTCTTTTGCTGTGCGCATTATAAAAGACATTTGGACAATTGGTGGAATAGCAACCAGGTAGGGATGGTAACTGGCAGTGCGTCTAGATGTCCGATGGTAGAAGGGGGCCGGTGGAATGAGGTCGTGGGCACACACAGCCGCCTACGCCGTCAGGAAAGTAAGACAATACACTGACGTTGATACAGCTCGGTTAGTCTATTTTAGTTATTTTCATAGCGTTATGTCATACGGTATTCTGCTCTGGGGCAAAGCCGCTGACATTCAAAATATATTTGTTCTTCAGAAACGAGCTGTTCGAGCAATTTAACAGCTCGGTGCCAGAGTTTCTTTGAGAGATTTTTTTAAACAGATTGGTATTCTCACGGTGGCATCACAATTCATCTTCGCCAACATCTTATATATTAGACAAAATATACATTTATACACTAAAAACAGTGATATTCACAATGTTAACACCAGAAATAAGGCCAAATTACGTGCTCCATTTCACCGGCTTCATAAGGTTCATAACTCATTTGTTGGGCTTGGTATAACTTTTTATAACAAGCTACCCTCTTCTTTGCTAGATTTGCCCTTTAATGCGTTCAAAGCTAAAGTAAAATCTAACCTTTGTTCAAAGGCATACTATTCTATCAACGATTACTTAAACGATAAGAATAGTTGGTCGCTGTGTTTAGCTTAAGACAATGTTTATGTTCTTTCTCCAGAATTAGCATAGCTACTGACAGGTTATATGAGTTCATATAATTATTTATTTTCTTTGACTCTCAAGGTCAATTTATTTTAATTTTATTTTTATTTATTATTGACATAATCTACTCATTTCAATGTTTATTTATTTTTTATGAGTGGTATTGCAATATGTGGTTAGCTAGTGACCTCGACAATTGATCATAGTTTTTCTTGCCCGAGCAACCGGCAGCAAGTTCGTCATGCTCCCTTAGATGTCACTGCTTGCGGTAGCGTCGGGGGTCGGGTTGTCTCCTTCCCTCAAATATGGCGAGGGGGGTAATGGCTGATCTTTGCGTTATACTCGTGAACGGGTGCTGCTTGTGGTGACAGGTCGTCTTGCTGACCTTGGTTTTGTTTTGTTATTAGTAATTTAACTCGTTGTTGATTTTACTTCGATGGTCCTAGTTTATCCCTATCTGTGACTTGTGAGTTACGACTACATGTACGGCTATATGTAAGTGGGCACGCCCTTTATTACTGGAGGCTTTTATTTAGGTATAAAGTTCTGCTTACGTTTTTAGTTTTGTATTTTGTTTCTGCTTGAGTATTGTTTTCGTTTTTTTTTTTTTTTTGGTATATTGGCGTGTGCTAGCTTACTTATAGCAAATAATTTAATTTAATGTTTTGTGTTGCGTAATGTACCTAAATTATTATGCGCAGTATTATATAGAATCATTTTTTTAATTGAACAGACAGCTGTGCTGCTGGGGAGTTTGTTGCGCCACTTCTTCTCCCCAGCTAAAGCACTAGGAAGTGGTGAAGGGCGGGCGTTTTTGGGGGACTGTCTTATGTAATTTTGACGTTCAAAAAGTGCTGATTCTCAGCCCAGTTTGAATAAATGACTTTTGATTTTGATTTTGATTTTGATTTTGACTCTCCGAAGTACAATCTGTAGAAGACCGACAAGCAGGCAACCTTGCGGCGATGAGCCAAGCTATGAAGCTTGGCGTCCACCAGTTTTACGTCGCCAATGAGCCTCTTAGCTCTACGTTCCACCGAGTCAAGCGCGGCTAGTTGGTACTTAGCTGATCCATCCCAAAGGTGACTGCAATACTCCATGCAGGATCGGACTTGCGCTTTGTAAAGGGTTAAAAGCTCTCCAGGCGTAAAGTATCGCTTCACCCTATTTAGGATGCCCAGTTTCTTGGCCGCAGTTTGGGCCTTGTACTCGATGGTGGCGCCGAAGTTGAGACCAGATGTCAACTCCATGCCTAGGAGCTCAAATCGATCAGCTACAGGAACAGATGTACCCCGAAAAGTAGGAGTTTGGGCGAAACGACTCTTTTTAACGGTAAAAAGACACGCCTGCGTTTTGGTGGCGTTAAAAGAGACCAGATTATCATCACCTCACTGGGAGACAAAGCTTAAGGTCAAATCTGTCCGCTCTACCATGGCCTCTCTCAAGGAACGAACTTCGGCCCCGCTGGTTTTTGCGCTGCACAAGTAACAGACATAAGTAACAAACATATGTTTGGGAACCTAGATATTCTGTAATCCAATCAGAACAAATACACACTACCTTAAGAATATGTTTGATTTACAAATTATTTTGGTATTTCTTTTGTATGAACTACGCATGCTCCGGGGGCCCCTTAAGTAAAGTTTACATAACATAAAATCACACCTTGTTGGTTAGATAGAGGTGAACTTATAGAACACCCACATTTCGCCAGGTATGTTTAAGACCCGGGTAATAGGGGCCTATTGCCATCAACCGTACAAATCCAGACTCCAGACTTCTATTAAGAAATTCCAGACGGAAAAATCCAATAACAGTTTACTCCACCTGGGAATCGACACATGCTGGGCATCGACAGTAGCCTTTGCGACCACTCGAACAATAAGGCAGTACTTTAAAGTTATAACTAAGTTTACTTTAGTTGTCTTTTGTACCTATAACTCGGTTAATAATCCTCCAGTTGAATACAGTTCAAGTAACACTCAAAATAAACTAACCCACAATCTCTATCGTTAAGCGTTCCTAAATTAATATAAATATAAATCAAGAATTCGGTATTTATCATTGTGATTTCAGGAGCCAGTAACAAAGGCGAGCAGTCGAATAGTTTGCGAATAACCTTATTGTTCTAACCAGATTGTGTAAATATTAACTCTCACAAATCCACAATGGCAGCAGTAGGGTTAAATGTTTAATGTTATGTTGTATTCTACACGAATTAATGCACGAATTTTTTGGGGTGGTTTTGGGATCTACCTCCTAGTGGTCCACCCCGGGCAACGGCACCACAGGCTTGCCTGTGGTACGGCTGAACGATCCCACTTAGCGGTGGTAGGCTCCGCAAGGGGCCGCCTGGCTCGCGACCACCATCCCACCGGAGTCTGGCGCCAAGCAGCTTGCTGTGTTCCGTCGGTGTGTGGGAGTGCCAGTGCCTTTGGGGAAGAAGGAGATTGTCAGTTGCGCTGTTTGGCACCGGTTGTGGTCTCTGAGTCAGCTAGCCGGGTAACTCATTTTGGAGGGTAGCGGGATCCGAAGCACGGTCCCAGCCGTTGGCCGACCGCAGTCAGTAGGGGGCCCAAGTAGCACGCCAGCCACGTGCCAAAGGCTGCCCCGCCAACTCGCGAAAAATCCCGGTATGCTCCACCGTGCCAGCCGGCGACTGGATGGGAGGACCCGGTGGCCATATCCGGGGGGGTTCGGGCGTCCCCGCAGTCTCCAGATGAGTTCCCCGTAGGTTTGGTTGGCTCTAGTGTTCCACTTGGATCACTGAGCGGCGCCTCGACAAGTCGACTTTTTCCCCCAACAACTCCACTCAATATGACACACAAAGCGAAGAAAAATAGGGTAAAACAACGGCTGCACTTCCTCCCACTAAAAGTGCACCTCACTAATATCAGGGGGTTGCACTCCAATCTCGATTCGGTCCATCACCACCTTGAGACCGAGAAGCCGCACCTGTTTTTCCTAACGGAGACGAAGATAACAACCCCGTCGGACGTGGCGTACCTCAACTACCCGGGGTACTCTCTTGAACACAAGTTCAAGAAGCAAGCTGGGGTCTGTGTGTACGTCCGCGATGACATTTGTTGTCGTCGTCTCCGTTGCTTTGAGAAATCGGGTTTCTCTGCCATATGGCTACTTGTGGATACTGGCGTGGAGAAATCTCTCTACATCGGCATCTACCGATCGCATAGCGGTGACCAGGAGACAACAGCGCTCTTTAATTTCCTCGTGGAGTCGACTGACGTAGCCCAGCAACGGTACCCAACGGCGAAGCTCATTTTTCTGGGGGACTTCAACGCCCATCATAAAGAATGGTTGTTCCCATACCAGAAAACTGACCATGCTGGGTTGGAGGCGCGCAATTTTGCTTTAACGCTAGATCTAACCCAGATGGTGAATGTGGCAACGCGGGTACCGGATGTTGACGGCCATACACCCAATTGCTTGGACCTTCTGCTGGCATCTGATCCGGACAGTCATTCAGTATCGGTCTCAGCCCCGCTGGGAACGTCTGACCATTGTCTGGTGAAATCCATATCAACCTGCTCTCCTCCAGATGAGAGCCCTAGAGGCACGAGGCGAGTATGGCGATACGGGTCAGCAGACTGGAATGAGATGCGGCACTTTTTTGCGTCTTATCCATGGCGGCAAGTGTGCTTTTCCTCGGGTGACCCCTCGCGCTGTGCTGACGCGGTTGCGGACGTGATTCGGCAGGGGATGGAATATTTTATTCCATTCTCCGACATCCCGCTCGGTCACAAATCCCGGCCTTGGTATAATGCAGAATGTGCCCACGCTGAGGCCCGAAAAGAGACTGCCTACCAAGCCTGGGTCAAGGCCCGCGACCGCAAAGTTAGAGCGCGCAGGGTTCGCGTGAAGAAGAGAGCCTTTAATTCTGCCGCCAAGTTCTGCAAGCGGGTTTTGCGTAGGGCACGTTTTGACCATGTCGGACATATCGGGGCCAGGCTGGCTTCGCACCCTCCGGGTAGTAAACAGTTCTGGTCCCTGTCTAAAGCGGTTGAAACGAATTTCTGTCGTCCCACTTTACCTCCTATGATGAAACCTGATGGGTCGCTGGCTCACTCTGCAACTGAGAAGGCAAATTTATTTGCATCTCTCTTCGCAAGCAATTCACGTCTGGACGCTGGCTCAAAGCAACCACCTACTGTACCTCATTGTGACTCCTCGATGCCGGAGATCGCAGTACACATTAAAGAGGTCCGAAGAGTATTGTGCAGTCTAGACGTGAACAAGGCCAGCGGGCCTGACGGCATTCCAGCGAGAGTGTTGAGGCAGTGTGCGCCTGAACTGTCTCCTGTATTGACACGTTTGTTCCGCCTCTCTCTTGAAAAAGGAACGGTGCCGAAATCCTGGAAGCTTGCAAATGTACAACCAGTGCCCAAAAAAGGCGACCGTGCAGACCCTGCCCATTACCGTCCGATCGCCATTACCTCCATTCTGTGCAAAGTTTTGGAAAGGGTACTGAACAATAAGTTGCTGAACTACCTTGAAGACAATGATCTCCTCAGTGACCGTCAATATGGCTTTCGCCGGGGACGGTCAACTGGCGATCTTCTTGTGTATGTCACGCACTGCTTTGGCGAAGCCATCGAGAAACACGGCGAAGCACTGGCTGTATCGCTTGACATCTCGAAGGCCTTTGACAGGGTCTGGCACGCTGCTCTGCTCAGCAAGCTTCCTGCTTATGGAATCCCAGCTGATTTTTGTAGCTGGATATCAGATTTCCTTAGTGAACGGTCGATTAGAGTAGTTGTTGATGGCTGCTCTTCTGACCTTATGGCTATTGATGCCGGAGTTCCTCAGGGGTCTGTTCTCTCTGCAACTCTTTTCCTGCTGCACATCAATGACCTGCTTCGGCCTGGTATTGTTGGGTACGCAGATGACAGTACAGTTTCAGAGAGATACTTGTCCAGCGCAAAAACCAGCGGGGCTGAAGTTCGTTCCTTGAGAGAGGCCATGGTAGAGCGGACAGATTTGACCTTAAGCTTTGTCTCCCAGTGGGGTGATGATAATCTGGTCTCTTTTAACGCCACCAAAACGCAGGCGTGTCTTTTTACCGCTAAAAAGAGTCGTTTCGCCCAAACTCCTACTTTTCGGGGTACATCTGTTCCTGTAACTGATCGACTTGAGCTCCTAGGCATGGAGTTGACATCTGGTCTCAACTTCGGCGCCACCATCGAGTACAAGGCCCAAACTGCGGCCAAGAAACTGGGCATCCTAAATAGGGTGAAGCGATACTTTACGCCTGGACAGCTTTTAACCCTTTACAAAGCGCAAGTCCGATCCTGCATGGAGTATTGCAGTCACCTTTGGGATGGATCAGCTAAGTACCAACTAGCCGCGCTTGACTCGGTGGAACGCAGAGCTAAGAGGCTCATTGGCGACGTAAAACTGGTGGATGCCAAGCTTCATTGCTTGGCTCATCGCCGCAAGGTTGCCTGCTTGTCGGTCTTCTACAGATTGTACTTCGGAGAGTGTGCCCGAGAACTCCACGACCTCATTCCACCGGCCCCCTTCTACCACCGGACATCTAGACGCACTGCCAGTTACCATCCCTACCTGGTTGCTATTCCACCAATTCGCACTAAGCGCTTCCAAATGTCTTTTATAATGCGCACAGCAAAAGAGTGGAACTCACTACCTGCGTCTGTGTTTCCGAACGTATACAACCCTAATCTCTTCAAAGTGAGAGTGAACAGGCTTCTTCTGGGTAAGCTCACTCCATCGTCAACTTTGTCTCTGTCACCTCTGACCTAGACTAGAGTCAAGAGCAAACCCATCACAAATAAAAAAAAATAAAAAAATAAGAGCTGATGGATAGAAGTGAGGAGTTTGCTTTCTTATGTTGATATTATAGAAGTAATATTATCAACACAAACACCTACATTTGATCCCCGTGGTGGATTACGGCTCACTCCCTCTCACAGTGAGGAGGTCGGTGTCTTAGCAGTAAGAACATTATACTGATTATAATAGAAGTCAAATCTGAGAAAAACCTGACGGACCCGGGAAAAGCTAGTATTAAGAGCGTTTATCCCGCGTTGGCTGGCAACGTCACATTTTTACAGGTTTTTCGTGATTATTTTAATACATCTAAATCAAATTACTATTTTTTAATAGACTTTCTAGATCGTTGGTTAAGTAATCGCTGCAAGACAGCAATTGCTCTCTTTATAGAAGTAATAATATCAAAATAAACACCTACACACCCACCCACCCACATTGGATCCCCGTGGTGGATTACGGCTCACTCCCTCTCACAGTGAGGAGGTCGGTGTCCCAGCAGTCGGAACATTATGTTGATTATGATAGGAATTAAATCTGAGAAAAATCTGACGGACCCGGGAAAAGCTAGTATTAAGAGCGTTTATCCCGCGTTGGCTGGCAACGTCACATTTTTACAGGTTGTTCGTGATTATTTTAATACATCTAAATCAAATTACTATTTTTTAATAGACTTTCTAGATCGTTGGTTAAGTAATCGCTGCAAGACAGCAATTGCTCTCTTTATAGAAGTAATAATATCGACATAAACACCTACACACCCACCCACCCACATTGGATCCCCGTGGTGGATTACGGCTCACTCCCTCTCACAGAGAAGAGGCCGGTGTCCCAGCAGTCGGAACATTATGTTGATTATGATAGGAATTAAATCTGAGAAAAACCTGACGAACACGGGAAAAGCTAGTATTAAGAGCGTTTATCCCGCGTTGGCTGGCAACGTCACATTTTTACAGGTTTTTCGTGATTATTTTAATAAATCTAAATCAAATTACTATTATTTTAATAGACTTTCGAGATCGTTGTGGTATATAAAAGTATGTATGCTATTTTTTACAGTTATGTTGGTATTTACTCATAAACATTGTCATTTACGTATTGACAATATTGTCTATAATGTCAACTTTTACGAGTAAATACCAGAATATCTGTCAAAAATAGCATACGTACTTACGAGTATAAATATCAACGATCTAGAGAGTCTATTAAAAAAGAGTAATATGATTTAGTTATATTAAAATAATCACGAAAAACCTGTAGAATAGTGACGTAGCCAGCCCGCGCGGGATAATCGCTCTTAAGGCGATTCCAAAAAAATTGGGGTCTTTTTCGTAACCATTAATTTCACTATTACAGTAAGTATGGATCTCATTTTTAGATATATGTTTATTTACTATTTAATTAATAATCTGTACTGAAAGAAAACGCAATTGGGTTAAATTTTCTTGATAGAATATAATTCCGAAAACACCTCTACATTTTATATATTTTTTTCTGTAATTCTAAAATCCTTAGTCATTTCATTGCAAAATTGTATTGAAAATGTGCGTATTAGGTAATTGAAAGCTCTGGCTGAAAATATTTTTGATAGATAGGTTAATTTTATTTAGTTTGTCGCTTTTATTTTGGTTCCAGCGCATTGTTGTGCTCTCTTTTTCACACGTGGAAGTAATTGTCTTTGTCGCTTTCTTATTCCCGCCCAGTTCACCTTTTACATATCACCTTATCACTTTGAAGGACACAAACGAGACACACTAGAAGTTTTATTGTTATTACGGACTGCTATGGCCGTATAAGTGTCCTTCAAAGCGTTAATACCGCTAGAGGAGCTTAGAGTAATAAAGCAACCAGGTTAACAAGAAAGTAATCAATGTAATTCTGCATTTGATATTAAAAATTAGATTACAATTGGTGGTCTAACCATCTAAGAGAATAGCCACGCTTTTCAACGTGTTTAGAAAGAGCTTTATATCCATAACATAATGAGGTTGTTTCCCGAAAGCTTCGCTGCAAGAGAGCGCTGTGTGTTTGTCACTATGTGACAAACACACAGCGCTCTCTTACGGCGAAGCTTCGACAAGTCTTATCAAAGTCATCTTGAAAACAAAGCGACCAATCGGCGACAAGAAAAATTGTTAGCGCCATTGTAACGTAACAGATAGCCGGGGCTATTTACTACGCTACATGATGAGTAGAAAATACAGAGATTAGTAATACACAAGTGAATCTTCTGTCTTCGAGGCCAGGAACCAGGTCCGCAGCGCAAGACGCGCGCAGCAGTCGGATGTAGCAGAGCAGGGTCGATTGATCTTCGACTCTTGGTGTCACGACCACAACAGGATTCAGCAGGCAGCAGGGCAGAAGAATCCACAGCCCCCAGATAAGGGATGAAGATGAGGCTGCAGCGTCTTACTCCAAGGAGGAGCATAGCAATGGCAGCATCCTTTGGCGATGGCCTACGTCACTCCATTAGAGGGACGAGAGGTTTTAAATGGAGACAACAAACTGAAATGTTTGCGCCTATGGAGAGTGTGAGAGATTGTAAAAGAGGTTTAAAAAATTCAAGTATGGTGGACCTCAACTGTAATGATAGAGTCCACACAAGTGTGAGTGTATGAATGTAATGTTTTTAAGAGGGTGTGAGTTTAAAAAGAGGCGTCGAACTGTAACGTTGCGCCTATAGAAAGATGGTGTGGTTTTGGAGCCGTGAGGTTTTAGAGTATAGGGTGTAGAAGGTTCAAAAAAGTAGGACGTCAATCTATAACGTTTGCACGCCAAGAGAAGAGGGTGTGAGGTTCTTAGAAAAGTTACGCGCCAATTTGTAACGTAACAGATAGCCGGAGCTATCTACATGATGAGTAGAAAATACAGAGATTAGTAATAAACACGTAAATCTTCAGTCTTCAAGGCCAGGAACCAGGTCTGCAGCGCGAGACGTGCGCAGCAGTAGGATGTAGCAGAGCAGGAACGGTGGACCTTCGGCTCGGGACGCTTGGTGTCACGACCGTGCAGCAGGATAGGCAGGCAGCAGGGCAGAAGAATCCACATACCCCAGAGAAGGAACGAGGATGAGGCTGCAGCGTCTTACTCTAAGGAGGAGTATAGCGATGGCAGCATCCAGCACCCATGTTAGCGGTGGCTTACGTCATGCCACTAGAGGGACGAGAGGGGCTTTTATGTCCAAGAATGGTCAGTAGACGACGGCGGCGTTTTATGCCACGCCGGGCCCCTCATCGTCAAAGTTCTCCCAAATATGTCCATGATATGGACTTCAGAAGACCGGGGAGTGGGTGTTATCTATATATGGGTCACTCGCGAACTTGGACTGATGACTGGAGTCCTCCGGAAAGAAATACTGCTTGCTGTTACATCATGGTATTTATTGTAGACTGCTTCGTAGTTGAATATACACTGGTTCGTAGTTGAAAATAGACTAATTTTTAGAAGCAATGACGGGTCCCTTTATAGGAGCCCGTCTCGTTCTAGAAATACAAATACTAAATATTTTAAAGATATGTCAGATTAGATGAGTAAGAAACATAGCCAGTGATAATTAACATGAGAACTCGGCCTCAACACATAGTTTACAGTGGAGACTTGGCTTTAAAAAAGAATAAAATCTGACAGATGACATTTGAATTTTGACAATTAAAATATAAAAATTAGAAAATAATGTAATAATTCTCAATGAAATGGAGTGATTCCTATTGGAATTGGTGTTTAGTATGTAAAATGTATAGTGAAAGTATGAACTCCCGCAGCATGTTAGACAACAAAAACACGTGGTTTTAAGAAACAAAATACCACACCATCTCGCGGCAAAGTTTTCACCAAGGAACTCCATTGACAGCGAATGAAATAACAAACACGTAGCGCCATCTACGCGGAACTAATTTGACAGTTTTCTTCCCCATCGCCTGAAATATACTTTGGCAATATAAAAGTGCCTGTAAATAAATGCTTCGACTTTGAAAAGCGGAAATGACGTCATTCGCCTCGTTTCGGTTCGGACGCCGCATCTCGACACTGCGTCGAACTAAATGCGACAAGTGTGGTGATATTTGATTGTTATTGTTTCTCCCTAAGTGGTGATTATAAATCGTCACTGCTCTAGAATAGTGTTGTAACAAAAAATAAGAAAGCCTTTCGAAGATTACTCTGAAGAGAGTGTGTCTAATCTACCTAGCAAAATGGAATTAGTAGGAAATATTAATTATATAATTTATGTTATAACCTTTGAAGGGTATAATATATATTATAAGAAGGGTATAAAATTAAGGCTTTCCTGTACGCTTCTCCAGAATATTGTTGTAATAAAAAATTGCTTATTTTATGTTACAACACTATTCTGGAGAAGCGACGAAATATCGTGACGTTGATGGGTAAACTCGTCCTTTTCGCTATAGTTTTGATTTTGTGTAGAAAATGCACGAAACTCAACAAGACATTCAAATTATTTATACTGCAAAGAAGCCACAACATATCCAGCAAAAAGCTTTACAAACGAAAAACATAATTCGCCAAGCAACACCGCGATCACCAACTAGTTTACCAAAGGTCATTACAGAACATAATACTAAGCTTAGTTCCTAAGTTTCCCTTTATGACTCAACAGAGGGCGCCCGCGGCAGCACGGTAATTAGCCCGGCCTACTGAATGTACGTCTTAAACTAATTACGCCTTAACCGTTCGTCTAGGAGTGACCTTCAAGTTCACAAGTTTCTTAGGCATCGTTAGCCAATTATTTTTATTCTACTGTGCTGAAAATTTTGTTTATATTACAAAACTAAGGTAAAACCTCACTTGGAATGTAAATAGAATGCTGCATGAGTGCCTTAAATACAAAATAAAAGTACCTGCTCCATCAACAATGAATCAAAGTGGTGTAGTTTCTGCCTACCCCCATTGGGAGAAGGCGTGAGTTTATGTATGTGTAAAAGTGAGTCATTAAAAGTGGTGTTTTTTAATCTCGGATACTAAATTGACGAGTGAAAATGTTAAAATGACCTATGAAAATGTAATGTAAGTCAGTTTGACATTTGCCCTTGTCAATTTAGTATCCGAGATTAAGAACACACCGTAGGTGGCCAAAAAACCAATTGAGAGATGGATCTTGTAAATAGACTCCGAATTCTTGGAGATATCGGAGTACATTCATATAAAAAAACCGGCCAAGTGCGTGACGGACCACGCACAATGAATTTATCCCAAAAACAAACAACGTTAACATTGTAGTTGAAAAACATGTTCTCCCATCTATAATATAAAAATGAATCGCTGAATGTGTTGCTAAGCGCAAATCTCGAGAGCTGCTGAACCGATTTTGCTAATTCTTTTTTTAGAATATTCCTTGAAGTACAAGGATGGTTCTTACGGAGAGAAAAATTTAAAAAAGTGCCTGAAAAGGTCTAAAAACAACACTTTTCTATACTCCCATACAATCGATTCGTAATAATACTTAAAAGTCAATTTGAACTTTAATACCATACCATAAAGTTTAATGAAATATAATAAGTAGGTATCATAATAAGAAATCTGAAATTGTAATTATCATTGTGATTTTTAGTGACTATTAAAAGAATTGATTATAATTATGATCTTTAAGAACTTGAAATGTATTTTGTGGTTTAATTTTAATTTTGTGTGTGTGACTTGGCTATCGCATTAGGTTACGACCTGTAAGGATAGTTTTAAGGCATTTAAATAAATAAATAAATTTTAGGTGGTTTATAATTTTTATTTTTTGACATAATGTAATTGTTGACTTATTATCTTTCTTTTTCCTTTTTTTATCTTACTAGCTGACCCGGCCGTCCTGAATATAGCAGAATAAGTATTAAAACAAATATTAAAGAATCGACTCTTAGGCGGTACGAAGTTCGCCGGGTCAGCTAGTACATCGATATATATAATATATACGTCACGGTCAATTCTCCAAGTGCAAACGTAAGTTTGTAATCGCATTTTGTAAAATATGATTTAACTACAAATTGACAATTTTCGTACTTTTACCTTTATGTATGCTGTGAGATCATGCTTCTTGCCAAATTTCATGATTATAGATCAACGGGAAGTACTCTACAGGTTTTGATTTATTTGCGAGTATCAAAATATGTCGCATAAATGGCCGTATTTTTGTATTGTGTTGACTTGAAGCTTGATTTTTTTAGAGCTTTAAGTGACCGTAGACCTATTTGATATTAATTTCAGCTTTATACCGCCAAGCGGTTCTGAGAAAAAGGGTCTTGACGGATAGACAGACAACGAAGTGATCCTAAAAGGTTTCCGTCCATATTCATATATATAATATATAAATATATATATATGAATGCAACACATATACGGGCAAGTCCTTGAAGTTATTTTTCCAACTAATTTCCAACAGCCGTAGCGTACATATCTATAAGAATATACATGCTCCACCCAGCTCATACTATCTCAAAGCAAACACACTTTCGCTCTCAATGTCAGTACACCCCATTGTTGTTCTCATATGTCAAGTCTGCGTGCTCCATGTGATACATCATTCTGCTATCAGTGATAAATCTCACATAGTTTGTTGTATACCCATTGTCCTGTCCGTCTCTCAGACGTATAGTTGGACAAAACACCGTGTAGGTAACGTACTCAGACGTAATATATATATATATAAATATACTAACTTGCTGTGCTCGACTCAGTGGAACGCAGAGCTAAGAGGCTCATTGGCGATGTAAAACTGGTGGATGCCAGTCTAGACGCACTGCCAGTTACCATCCCTACCTAGTTGCTATTCCACCGATCCGCACTAAGCGCTTCCAAATGACTTTTATAATGCGCTCAGCAAAATAGTGGAACTCACTAGCTGCGTCTGTGTTGTGTCCGACCCAGACTAGAGTCAAGTCAAACCCATCTAAAATAACAAAAAAAAATCGCTATAGGTGTGCCTATAATATTTGATGATTTCCGTCCATTTCTCCAGGATCCCATCATTAGATCCATTGCATTATTATGGCATGGGATTAGACTTGATGGCAATGGAACAAACTAGAAAGTATACCCTTTTAAACAAAAAAAGAATTTTCTAAATCGGTCCAGCCGTCTTCAACATACATAAACAACAAAACAATCCAACGAACTGGGAAGGAGTGGGTACTCCTTTTTTTGAAGTCGGTGGAAAAAGCAAACCCTTATTGCATATTGCTTGTTGTGTATTGCTTTGAACCAAAAACCAAATACAGACTTATTTTAAATTGGCTAGCTAAACTCCGCAGATGCGATGGGTATCAATATCTAAACGCGATAAAATAAAAAGATTTGATGTTTTTTTTTTGGAGGTCGACGACCGCTGTTAGTGTTGTTACTAGAAGTATGACTTCAGAAAAACTCTTTTTCTATGTTGCATTGTGTTTAGATATCGATATTTATCACGTCTGAGAATTTTACACGAAAAAAAACTGATTTTATAAACTGGTATTTCAAGTGACTATAATTACTGCGGTCGTACCCCACAAAAACAAACCAAATTAATATTTTTTTTTGGTTTACGGGGGAAGCGTCGGGGTAGCCCGCGAAAATCAAATTTTCTTACGTTTTTGTGAATTTGCAAGTCAGTATAAAGTTGTATGTTAAATAAAGTATGATTCGCGGCCGTAACAAATATGTTTTTACGGAATTATAATCATTAGAATCAGTGATACAACTCCAAATGTCAAGATTTCATTAAATAGTCATTCATTAGAATTACCTGGTCTAAAAGAGTTGTATTGATCACTTTAATGCTTATAATTATTTAAATACATATTTGTTACGGCCGCGCATTACATTTTGATCAATGTATAACCTAATGCTGACTTGTAAATTGCAAAAAACGTAAGAAAATTTGAATTTCGCAGGCTGTCCTGATGCTTTCGCCTTAATCTTGTTTAGATATGGATACCCATAGCGTCTGTAGAGTTTAGCTAACCAATTTAAAATAACCTTAAATAAATAATATTAAATGCTTACTATAGTGACCCGTCCCTGGTTCGCACGGATGCAATGGTGACATGTCAAAACATTGAAATTTCTGTGTTATATCTAAGCTAAATATGAATGTATTATACACATGTATAAATTATACATGGAGAAATAATACGAATAAATTCTCTTAATTATACTCCAGTTACGAAAACCACGTTAAGCCGTTGATCCCGGCCGTCATTCTGGGATGTTTGACAGTTTTCAGAAGCCCGAAAGTCTGACAACCAGTCTTACTAAAGGGTATCGTATTACCCAGTAACTGGATTGTGGAGGTAACTCCATGTAAAATACTGGTAGTCAGCTGCATCCAGTTAGACTGGAAGCCTAATCCCAACATAGTTGGGAAAGGGCTAGTTCTTTACGGTACGGCGTATAAACCGCACCGCAGAAAAAACGTGCCTGTCAACAAGCTTCCATAGTGACCCGTACAACACTGATGACCGTGCCACACGGCGAATAAACCGTAGTTTTTCAGGGCAAGAAAAACGTGAGTGTTCAAAGGGCTTAATGATATGCAGTAAATAAATGAAAAGAAATCATGAAATGCACTTATATTGTAACAAAAGAATCTACAAACAAACAAACAATATTATGTAAAAAAAAACTTTTTAGCAAAAAATAAAACAGACTTCCAAAACAAAACACAACAAAGTGAAAAATAACTTTAATTTCGATAGTCGGTGTCTTTGGTTTTGTATTTTCGTTTTTTACCATTTTTCACTTTTTAGTTGTGGAACCTACCCCACACAAATTCGAATATATAATTGAGCACAATAATTGTAGATAAAGCCATGTAAATAACAGTGGTAGGAAGTTATTAAAACATCATCCATATAAAATAAGTGGGAAATATAAGCATTATTGAAGCTAACTCAAAAACTCCCCAAGCAAAGGTAATAAAATTTATATGGGACCACCTCGGAAGTATAGCCATTCAAACAAAAAAAGAATTTTCCAAATCGGTCCATCCGTCTTTGAGTAATCGTGTAACAAACATACAAAAAAAAAAAAAAACATACCGACGAATTGAGAGCCTCCTCTTTTTGAAGTCAGTTAAAAAGTGTGTGTCAGCTCCAACGCACGACTGCGACTGAAGTTTACTCCTTATGTACGATTGTCTTTGAATATAATGGATAGATTGACCGCTACAATGAAGACTGGCCGAAAATAAACAAAACAAAAACGTGACAATGCTTCGCTTGTATTTCACTCCTCATATTTATTCAATACCGGGGGCCTTATATGAAAATCGATTCTTAAGGTGTAAACTCCAAAAACATTACACGTGTAAGACCTTAACTAAAACAGTTTACAAGTTGCTTCATTATTCTCAGATCGTACGACTTTATCAATTTTAAACTGAAGCGTAAATAGCTCAAGAGTAACTCTCGGAATAAATTCTCAAAATAATACTGAACACCACTTCAAAATTCGTTGCTTCGTTTAGAAGAACAACGCGGTCACAGAGACAAAAGACTAGAGAGAGAAAAGGGACTTTGTTATATATGTTCTAATCTATGTATATAATAGATTCGACGAATGGGAACCTAAAGCTTTTTCACTGATTAACAGTTCTTACAGACCGTTCACAGTAATTTCACCTCTGACAGCAGCAATAAAGATCACAGCAAAAGAATAAAGATCACTTTGATTTTGACAGACTCGTCAGTGGTAGCAATCCAACAGCGACCTTATTTTAATTAAAATAAAGATTGTTGTGATTTTGACAGTGATGCAAGATCCGAGGTAAAATAATTGTAAACGGTCTGTAATACAATTTATCTTCTCATTTTTTGGAGTCATACGAGTGAAATTATAGGCATGTAAGAATTTTTATTTTGCCTACGTATCTGCAGTCTCCTTGGTGAGGCAGGGGTTTATGATAAGCTACGGTTTCCTAGAGAAGCGGTGGTCGCCACTAACGGCCGCAGTGACGGCTTTCATGAAAATTATGGCAGTGACAAAGATTTAAATCGTTAGAATCAGAAATGCGACTATCTTTTAACGCGGTAGCGTTAAAAGATAGTCGCATTTCTGATTCTTGACACATAATGACGCAGTGACTACACTTGATTGTCATAGTAACATTGTTTAATTATGTGTGAGCTCAGTTTTCTCCGTATGGACACTTTTTCTTGTGACTAAGTACGATGAGGGCAAATCTAGTGATTTACATCTTTGAGGGCGCTTTCTTAGGAAGCCAAAGTTTAAAAGACTCTCCATCCATAGGGCTATTGTTCTGTTACCCAAAAAAGATAAATATACTCTGAAAATATGAAATCGATACCGCTTATCATTTTGTTTAGAAAGAAGATTATAAATAGGCATTTAGCTGTAAAAAGGGCCTTTGTGTTTAAAAAAACGATATTTAGAAAAATAACAAAGGAACGCTATATAAAGGTTTATCAAACTCTTTGTTAATACAAGTTTAGGACTCCAAACTTTTTAGCGAGCATTTTCTTTTAGCAATTTAGGCTTGTCTCGTTTTACTGCTGAATTCCTAAGTTTTTATTAGTAACTGTTTCGAGTTTTATGCTGACGAGTTATGACGTAATTTTGCGTAGGTAATGTATGTAGGTTTTTATTTTATAGTCTGCTAACTTTTTCCCGTGACTTGGTTTGCTTGTTTTTGTATTTAATGCAAATATCTAGGTTGAAATGTAGCATTATGGCCTTCTCCAGACCAAGTTCACCTATCTGTTTTTCATAACGATTGGTTAAGTCACAGTATAATAAAGTAAGTACTTTCGTCTGTCAGTTTGTTGCTACTCCTCTACAAGTCGCATTTTACAACCGATCTGGACGAAACTTGGTATACAGGTTTTACGACTTTATAGATATTTATTTGTCTCCGGGGATTTTTGATTGGAGGGGTACTTCCTCCAAAAAGGGGTAAAATGGATATCTCCGCCTTAACAGATCCGATTTCAATGTTTTATTTGAAAAGAAATTTACTTTAAATTGGTCTTATAAAAATTGATAAAGATCTGTCGAAGATTTTCGGCATGATGAGCAGAATAGCTTTTAGATTTCTACCTGTGGAATAGGCCCTTTGACTACTAGGTAGGGATTGATGGGCACCTGAGACCACCGTCTCATCACAAAACTAAAGAATTCTTAAAATAATTATCAGAGTTCACTAAAACGAGGCTTTAAAACCAATATTAAAGTTAGTTTTACAATAAGGTCACTAGATGGCGTTACTGTTCGAGGTCTTCTGTTCGCAGAACTACGAGTTATACTGTGGTTAAATTGTGAAGGGCCGGTTTTTTAATCCGTAGTTAACTCAACCAATGTTTAAACATAGTAACCAATGGTTGATTTTGGCTAAATGTGAAAGGCTTAAACATGAATGAGTTAACATGAATGGGTTCTAATTCTAATCGAAGGTCAGATAGGCACTCGCTCCATGTAAAATTCATCTGCATCCGGTTAGACTGGAAGCCGACCCCAAATTAGTTGATGTTGATGAAGGTTATAAATAAAATTCCAATGTCCAGGTTAAAGTCTGTTGACCGATAACCATGAATATTAAGTACAGTGATACTTCTTAAACCTGCTCTACACTACCCGAGAGGTTGATCGAGCGAATATGAGAGTGAGAAGGACACTTCAGTTCTTCGCGCAACCTCGGCACACCTCGCGCGACTTCCAAACATTGTCAGTTTTTGCGCCTGAATCAAATCAAAATCAAAAAATTTGTAGGCCCAGTTCGAGGCCGCGCCGTTTGTTTTCGTGAAAACTGAAATTTTACTACGGTTTCCGATACTGCCGTAGCCATTGTATTTGCTCGACACTAGACTTAGTAGGCTCATTGCATTCCTTATAAAGTTTCACCGATTATGATATTTTTCAGTACTGAGCAGATATACGGCCGATATGAGACGACATCTTAAACTTTTTACTATTTGCAACAGGTTTTCTTAAGGTTCCTGGTACTGCCTTAGCTATTGTATTTGCTCGGTACTAGACTTTTTAGGCTCATTGCATTATTTTTGATGCAAGCTTTATTCGATTGCGGTTTCTTTCATTTCTGAGCAGATTTACGGCCAATATGAGACGACATCTGACATTATTTTGCTATTGTCAATTCCATATTAATTTTTAATCCTATTTTGGCCAATATTTCTGTTGTTTCTCTTTAGGTCCTGGTCAACTCTTGACAAAGACACCAGAATAAATGATCTAGCTAAACACGTTTTTGCGCTATATGAATTGATACTTCGACACATAGTGAAAAGTAGAGGGTCGCGCGCATGCGCGTGCACTCGCAGTATGACGTCACACGCTAATTATTTCCAGCCGTAAAATTGTTTTAAATATGACCTATCTTGTGAATGCTCAACCATTACTCTAGCCTTAAAATTGACGTAGTTATTAGCGGTTGATATGTTACTTGTGTTTGTCGGTCAGAAATAAGGAACTTACCACCAGTGCGAAAAGACGTTTTCACGTCAAAATCATTTATTCAAACTGGGCTGCGAATCAGCACTTTTTAACGTCAAAATTACATAAGACGGACCCCCAAAACGCCCACCCTTCACCACTTCCTAGTACATTAGCTGGGAAGAAGGAGTGGCGCAACATATGATTCGAAGCGTCCCGTAGTTCTTAGCATGAGTGTATTAGTCAGGTAGGTTCATCGGACTTCGGTCAATTTCGGCCAATTTAGTGTTTTAATTTAATTTAATTTATTGTGTTTTCAAGTTTGCTTTCGGAAACAGCTTGACTTAGATATTTAAAGTTACGAGTAGCAAAAAAAAATTAAATGCTATAAAAAAAACTAGGACTACAATATAATCTTCCTTTATCTACCGATATCACTGTTTTCTGAAGGCAGTACTTCGTCGAAGCAACTTCACGAACAGTAGTGCAGGTTTAACAGAATCTATTTAGAACACAAGTTATTGCCACGGAACGGGGAAGACGACTATCCGCTAAACTACATGCGCGGAGAACATTGGATTTTGCATTGTTAGCATTATTGTTACCTGTAGATCCAACAATACTTATGAATGTTCTACACATATAAAGACACGAGACCATTGTACACTTCACACTTCGCTTTACTTTGAAAGCCTTTAATTAGAAGTCTAACGCGGCTTGCATGCATGGTGGGACCACAAGATAGTTAGATACCCACAGAAGGTCGGCTCCAAACAACAAGCGAAAAGACACACAGACGCGTATGGACGGCGATCTCAAACTATGCCAAACGACTGCAAGACGCTCTTGCACTAGCTTTATGTTGATTGTAGTGTATGTGTGACTCCTGCACGCCGACATGGGCTACTAGCCAGCCAATTACAAGCAAATAACTATTAGGCTATTATCACACTGCATCGCGCTCCGTCTCGCAGGTTGTTTGCTGTGGCCGCCCCACGCTACGCGTCGGAGCGCGGGGCAATATGATCACTGAATAGAAAAAACAAGTCCCACGCAGCTATCCGGCGCGTGTCACAATTATGCGGAAAATATGTAAAATAATAACCCTCATCATTTGTAATAACTCTTAATTTTGTATGAACAACAAATAAGCTTTTCGTCAAAGTTGAATTTGTTGTTCATACAAAATTAAGACTTATTACAACTGACGAAGGTGGTTATTATTTTACATACACGACACACGCCGGATAGCTGCACTTCCACTTGATTTTTTTCTATTCCGTAAGTATGATAATCGCCTAACACCTGATGTCATAGAATTCTGCTCAAACTCAAAACATTTATTTCTATTAAACCATTAGCAAGGACTTATGAATTGTCAGAGTCGGTGAGTCTGAAAAATGAAGCTATTAGTTGCCCATTCCAATGCGTAATAGGTTACTAAGGAGAAGAAGGGGCAAGAAACTCCACGGACACTCTTTAAATTAAAATATTGGTTACATCATTCATGTTGAAGAAAACATAGAATTAATCCCTCACTCATTTCCGCAGTTTCTGAAACATAGATGACATACAAAAGTCTCTAAATCGCGCAATGAAAGTCTACCGCCATTAAAAACCGCCTAGTAGTGGCCCATAAGACAAAACACGTGTGGCCGATCTTCCCTTTTCAACGGAGGAACACTCATCTTGTTCCTCGTCCTTCAAACTGGGGATCCTAATGTGATTTACCTGCAAACTGGTGACACCCGCGCGTTTTCGCGTTCTGACCTTCTGTACCCGTCTATCTTGTGACGTAACTGTGGAAACAAACTCACTAGCACAACTCACTAGTTCAGCGAGAGGAATGTTTGTACACATAGTCTCCGTTCGTGCTTGATTCTTTCTGTGGCGACAAAAGAACTTGCCTGTGGGTAGGGTAGTTTAATCTTGTGAATGTATTTGAGCAGTTGATACTTAAAAAACAAGTACAAACATATTATATATTACTCGTTTTTTGGGCAGTCGTGTCAATCCAAGTTGGTGGGTATGACATGGTAGGTATTTTTAGGGTTCCTTACCAAAATGGTAAAAAGGAACTAGTCTGTCTGTCCGTCTGTCACAGCTGGATATCTCAAGAACTACTAATGCTATTAACTTGAATTTTTGGAAATAGTTTTAGATAACGTTTGCCCAACTATTTTGCAAATAAAAAAGAAAAAAAAATTGCAGCAGGGACTGAAAGGGGGTTTTAAAAAAATCGAAGTGAGGCTACTAGGGCATGTGGGGTATCATATGAAAGAACGCTGTTTTCACATTCTTAAACATTTTTTTTAGGCCTATGCGGCCTAAAAAGTTTTCGACTTATGATGAAAAATATAAAAAAAAAATACTTTTCCCAAGGGAGGAACGGTATTTTTTTTTTATCTCTAGTATTACAGGAAAAATAAACCAATGTCTCTAAATATATGGTACGGAACCCGGTTTTTAAAAGAAATAGTAGTAGTAGTAAATTACCATACATACCTAGTTGCCATTCCACCAATTCGCACTAAGCGCTTCCAAACATCCTTCATAATGCGCACGGCAAAAGAGTGGAACTCACCTGCGTCTGTGTTCCCGAACGCATACAACCCGAATTTCTTCAAAGTTAGAGTGAACAGGCTTCTTCTGGGTAAGCTCACTCCATCGTAGACTTTGTCTCTGTCACCTATCTCTTACCTAAAGTCAAGAGCACACCCATCACAAATAAAAAAAAAGTAAAGACAGACAAATTAAAAATCCGGAGTCAAACGTAATGTTAGGGCATAAATCGAACATATTACGTTTGACTCCGGATTTTTAATTTGTCCGTCTTTTTCTTCAGATAAGAATATTTTCTTGTTTCATACTTTTTAGAGCGTGATTTTTCAGTAGTCGTGTTTTAGTTTCTGAACTTACTTTTCTTGGTGTTTACCAATTTGGTCCTTTGATACAGTTTATAGAATACTATAAGGAATACCTTAGGTACTGTATTTTGCTTGAGTGGAAAGCTCTATTTCATATGCGAGAAAAACCATAGAGCATTTGTATGTGTATGCCTGCAGTTTGTAAATTAACAAATAAAAAAAGTAAATACAAAAAAATCAAAAACCCGACTGCGTAAAGAGTGAGTGGGTTTTTTGATTTTTTTCATCTATTTTTTTATTTTACACTTTTTAGTTAGGATTATATTAAGAGAAGCTTGTGACTAAGTAATGACAGCCGCACGGGTTGATCCATCAGGTTAAGCTACGCTTGTTGAGGTTGGTCTGTAGATGGGTGACCATCTTTTCATACCGAGACTCGACCATTCCCTGGAAAACCATGTTAAGCCGTTGGTCCCGGCTGTCATTCGTGGATCTTTGACAGTCGTTACGGGTCATCAGAAGCCCGAAAATCTGACAACCAGTCTTACCAAGGGGTATCGTATTACCCAGTAATTGGGTTGTGGAGGTCAGATAGGCAGTCGCTCCATGTAAAATACTGGTATACATAAAAGCTGCATCCGGTTAGACTGGAAGCCGACCCCAACATAGTTGGGAAAAGGCTAGGCAAATTGAGTTAGGATTATATTTCTTTCACTGTATTAAGTAACGCTTTAAGTAAAGGTCGTTAAACCTATACGATTATATAACTTATTACGATTATTACTTAGTTTTCAAAATTTATGTGATAAGGGTTGCTAACTAATTTTAAAACGTTACAGATAAATGGTCATTCAAAATGAAAAATAATTTGTGAAACCTAAAAACGATTTATAAAGAGAAAATATAGATGCCTGACTCATGCACCAAACAATTTCCTTGTTATTGAGGGCCTCAATTATATAATGAACTCAATAGGAAATTCAGTATTTACTCTCTTTTAACCTTGTCTTCAAGAAATCTGTGTAGGTACGGCTATGTGTAAGTGAGCACGCCCTTTATTACTGGAGGCTTTTATTTAGGTATAAAGTTCTGCTTACGTTTTTAGTTTTGTATTTTTGTTTCTGCTTGAGTATAGTTTACGATTTATTTTCTTTTCTTCTTTTTTTTGTATATTGGCGTGTGCTAGCTGACTAATAGCAAATAATGAAATTTAATTTAATGTTTGTGTTGCGTAATGTACCTTAAATATATTATTTTGCTGCTGCTGGGGAGTTTGTTGCGCCACTTCTTCTTCTCAGCTAAAGTACTAGGAAGTAGTGAAGGGCGGGCGTTTTGAGGGTCTGTCTTGTGTCTGTAATTTTGATGTTCGAAAAGTGCTGATTCTCAGCCTAGTTTGAATAAATGACTTTTGATTTTGATACAGAACGCCTGCTTTTCTCTTATAATAACCCACCCTAAGCCCTATCACTGAGAACATAACACACATTCTGCACTGACACCACACACACTATCACCGTAACAAACAATCACGCAGCCACCATAATACACACACACTTTACACAGACACACATGTTACATATTCGCATAGCACCTAAACCACTGACAAGCATTTACCTAGTTAGCTCGAATTACATTAGCCGCGGACACGAGGCGCCGACGCAGCACAACTCGATGCAGCCCGACACCGGACATCGCGGCCTTCGTAAAATCGTCACTTTTGACACAGCATCGATCAACCGTCAACTCTTTTAGCTATTAATTAATATTGTAATTTCTATATAATAAATTAAGTTAAATAAATTTTGTATTTTTTTAAATCCTCCGGCTACAGCCTTCGTAATTCGAAGGCACAAACAACCACGAATAATCCAATTGTCAAACAAGGAAATTGTAATTTCTGAATTCTGCAACTATGACCTTATGTTAATTTTAGTTAAAACAATTGTTCAAAACACTTGTTCTCCTGTATTTGTGTGCATGAACATGTCTGTTTGTCCTGAGTCTGGTTGTAATTATCTATATAAGTATGTATTTACAAAAAAAAAAGTAGTATATGTAGTATATCAGTTATCTGGTTTCCATAGTACAAGCTCTGCTTAGTTTGGGATCAGATGACCGTGTGTGAACTATGTCCTAGGATATTATTATTATTATTATTATTAATTCTTTTGTGAAACTGAACCATGTATGGGCTTGTACCACTGCCCTTAATACAAGTTATTTTATAACTTATTAAGAGTGCTGGTTGCAACACCTACCTGATTTGTTAACTAGCATTAAGTCAAGTGTACCTGCAATTTACTACTATTTTGATGTTAACACTGTTATTAGATTAAATAAATTATTATTTTTTTTTTTACATTTCTCGGGACCCTGGGATCCCGGACCTTTGGAAGGCGTACGAGGAGCAGAAGCCAACTCGCAGAGGCCCCTTAAATAATTTTAATTGATAAGGAGGCACCAACCGACGATTATCCCTGTATGCACTATGCAAGTGCACCCAAGGACAACCCTCGGTTGGTGCAGGACTATTGTTGTGTGTGGAAACAAAACATATTGGGCTATGGGTCTGGGTGGGTAAAGTGGATTGGGTAACTTGAACTATGGAAGAACTATGTCCCCTGCCTGACCAATGTTATATATTATACACGGATAAAATGGCAGGGGGTGACTTGCACACTCAATAATGGGCCCCCGGAAACGGCCGCTAGCACATAGTGACGTAGCGACAAGGGGGCAACACTTCCTGAGATGCTTGAGGAGTGGAGAGGTATTCCACGGCTATCAGGACAATCCCGGAAGTACGGTCAAGATCCCTACCAGCACCTTACTGGAATACTTCCTTCCTCCGAGCACGTTTGCTCTTGCGAATCTCCACTCAATCCGGCCAATAAAGGCAAGAAAGAGGTGGGAGCTCTGTTCCTCGTCAGTGTTCACTCCAACCGGCCAATAAAGGCAAGCCAGAGATGAGGACAAGATTTCTCTCGGGAGATAGGGGGTCCGTGGGGTCATTACTGCCCAACAGCTCGCCACATGCTGCCCTGCGGGTTTCTGTATCTCTCTTGGTCTGGCTCCTCATCCTAAACCCGTTCCGGCAAAGTAAACTCTACCGGCACAGACCTAAAGTTCGGAGCACAATGATACCACACTTGACATAGTTCATCGATTTTAATTGTTTCTTTTTCACAATATGGCGTCTGGTATTCGCCATATTGAATTTTGATTACTGTCATTTCTTTAATGACACTCACAAGATTAAGACAAATCGATTGACGTAAGACATCATCAAAATCGTCCCACTTGTTTGTTCTCTAGAGCGCCACAAAGGAATAAACATACATACACAATACACATAACACATACATACAACATTCGTAAAAACATACATAATATTAGCTGACCGGACAGACGTTGTCCTGTTTCCTAGAACTCGATCGCAGCGTTACCTACCGGGTCCAATTGTGAATCTAAACTATTCTCGAATCCACTTGAACACACACAAAAAAAATTCATTATAATCGGACCAGCCGTTTAGGAGGAGTTCAGTCACATACACACGCACAAAATAATTATATAGGGTGACTGGTAATTAGTGGCCGATACTTAAACACATGATTGTACTCATGATAACAAACCACTTTTAGCTTGGGACTAACCCTGAATTCGCGACAAAAGATCAGCTGTCCCATACATTCATGTTTGTATAACTCGTCAAAATGTAGGGAGCACCAGATTTTTTTTTTCGCGATTTCGGGTTTGATCCCATAGTAAAAGTTGTTCACAATGATGAGTACAATTGCAATGTGTTTAAGTATCGGTAATTACCAGTCACCCTATAATATGTAAGTAAGATGTAGGCTGATAAACACATTACCACCCTTGCGTCACGCAGTCGGGTAAAAAGAGTATTCGGTATCGATTAATTAACTGTGATTTCACTAGAAAAATCGAGATATTTCGAAAACCTTCGCGAAATAAGTAGCTTAGATTTTCAACTCGCAAAAAAAAAACACTTCTCGTTTGTTCCGCTTAGCATAAAAATCTCAAATCAAAGTAAAATTCTGTTAAAAAAAGCGAAACACGCCAGAAAAGGCTTTAAACATAGAGAGAAAGGGTTGCGCAGTGGAACACAAAAAACAGGTGTCAATTAAAAATAAATTAGCGTCTGGAAACATTAGTGGGACCAGAGTTTTGTTTAATTTTGGACAGTCTATTTCGGTTTTTTTTGAAGATCTTAAAATAAATTAGGTAAAGTCACTTTGGTAAGAAGAGAGGGTTCTTATTTAATTGTAAATGCAAACATTATTGCATTCTTTTTGTTTTCGAGTCAATAGTGCTTTTTAGATTAGTTGGTTCCTGAAGGTGGCTACATTTATAGCATTTAGAAGACGAATACTGACTGTTGAAATGTCATCATCTGCGTAGGCTTTTCCCAACTATTTTGGGGTCAGGTCTTACAGGATGCGGTTGAATACCTTCACAATTCAGTTGCTGGATAATTACGATACCCCTTAGTAAGACTGGTCGTAAGACTTTCGGGCGACTGACAACCCGTAACGACTGTCAAAGATGACAGCCGGGAACAACGGCTTATTGTGCTTTCCGAGGCACAGAGGGGCCTTGGTATGTAAAGATGGTCACCCCGCCGCGGCAAGGTGGTCAACCTGGTCGATCTACCCGTGTGCCTGAGCCCCCTGAGTGTTGAAATGTAGGGTAAATAATATTAGTGTATCTTGAAAGTTGAGTTAACTACCTGCAAGAAAATGTTGTAAAGTAAAACTGGTTTGAGTTTGGAACTTAATGCTTGAAAAAAACGTACATAAAATATTAGGGCGACAGATTAAAAAACCTATTGATTGTATCAAATAATAATAAGCACTTCTTCTTAGAGTGTCAATGGCCGTGGAGTTTGATACCTTCAGGAGCGACTATAGGCACTGAAGTATTCTTAAAAATTAGGTCTCGTGTGAGCGAGAGAGGTGACAAAATGCGACAGCCCTCTTAAGTTTTTAGTCTACGTGATAGTTGTCTCTGAAAATACTAAAGTCTGGTCCCCTCATTACACCAAGCTTCTAGCCTAGACCAAGTAACACACTTATCAGAAAATACGTAAACCAGTTGGCTACATTCTCATTGTCCAACACTCTTTTGTAAAAGCGTGGTTATACGACTGGATATACGACACTCATTACACCTTCAGCCTGTTCAGGGTGTTTCAGGCTGTTTCGGGTTGTTTCAGTCTGTTTCAAGCTTTGTAATCATAGCACAATTAACCACACAGTTCGTCTTCTAACAGGCGGAAGAAAAACGGGCTCGGATATCACAAAAACGGTTTTCGTTCGATTGAAAGGCGTTATTAGAGGGGCTTTGAAAAGAGTGAGGTTTAGGATTTTTTTTGTTTGTGTTTCTTTCTTTGATTTAGTGGTTTTATATTAAAGATCATATTGCAGTCTTTTACATATAAAGCTGTAATCTTTTACTCTCAATTATAAAGGAAATTATAAAATTGGGCATGTTTTAATGTGTAAGGACAAAAGGATGATATTTTTTTTTATAATGTAATCATTCGGAATCTGAATCAATTTGAAGCAAATTGCTAATCCATTACTTCATTTATTCGAAAAATTTGTCTGTTCAGCAACTTAAATAACGCAATGAATGTTGTTGAACTATCAAAATGAAACCCATTCCGATCGATAGTGTGTTACGAAATTAGGGTGCTGACCTTTTAACTTGTATTTTAGTAATTACCTATGTTAATAGGATTATCAGCAATTTTAGTATTTGATTATAGGACATACTAGGAGGGATCAAAAAGTAGTGAGAACGACATGCTCCTTGGTAAGAAAAAAAATAAAATAAATACTGGCAGGCATAGCTCAGATTCATGTTTGTAATATTAATATATGAAAAAATCTTCGATTCTCTTTAGTTTTTTTCTGAATGTCAATTGTTTGCTTCGTGTCGGAACGTGTTCTTGAAAATGGAGAAAAACGAAGTGCGCGCCGTTATTAAATACCTCTGTTTGAAAAGTTAACGACGCAATAGATTCATTGCGATTTGGAGGCAACATTAGGAAAGTCTGCTCCGCCGTATTCCACTGTCGCAAGGTGGGCTTCTCAATTTCGAGTAGGGAGAACGAGCACGGAAGACGAACATCGTTGCGGCCGTCCATCGACGTCAGTCACCCAAGAAAATGTTGCGAAAGTCGAGAAAATTGTATTGAGCGATCGAAGAGTTACCATCCGATACTTAATTCAAGAAACGGGCATTTCATATTCATTCAATCCATATTGAAACAATCTTTGAATATGAGAAAAGTCTGCGCAAGATGGGTGCCGAGAATGTTAACCGACAGTCAGAAACAAAATCGACTTGACATTTCGAAGATATTGTTGGACAAGTTTCAAGAAGATTCTGAAAACTTTTTGTCTCGTTTCGTAACAATAAACGAAACATGGGTCCATCATTTTGATCCCGAGACAAAACAGCAATCTTCGCAATGGAAACGGCTATCATCACCGACCTCGAAGAAGTTTCGTGCCGTGGCATCGGCTGGCAAGGTTATGGCCTCAATATTTTGGGACTCAGAAGGGATATTGTTGATTGATTACCTGGAGCGTGGCACCACTATTACAGGCCATTGTTATGCAGCTTTAATTCCCAAGTTGAGGAATACCATCAAAGAGAAAAGGAGAGGGAAACTTCGAAGGGGCGTGCTGTTTCATCGCGACAACGCACCAGCGCACAGGTCGGCAGGTGCGATGGCTGCCATTCAGCAAGCTGGCTTCAAATTGGTTGATCACCCCCCTTATTCACCAGATCTGGCGGCTAGCGATTTTTATCTGTTCCCCAAATTGAAAAAATACTTAAGGGGAAACAGGTACGAAGACGATAACGAGGTGATGGATGTCGTGGAAAGCTTTTTGCAGGACCAAGACAAAACCTTTTTTTGTGAAAGGGATTGAAGCCTTGGAAAAGCGCTGGACTCGGCGGAAACTATGTAAAACAATAAATTATTAAGTTATCAATAGTCATTATATTCTATCTCATTCTCACTACTTTTTGATACCTCCTCGTAGTCTCATCACCAATTCGTTTTCCAAGCTAGGTAATCAGATGAAATACGAAATCTATGGGAGCAATACTCATGATTAATTTACTACGTAAAATTTCAACACTTGCTCTTTATGGTCCTTACCTATGAAATTTGCGTTTTACATAGAAAAAATCTAACAATTAAAAAAAAAGAAATATTGTGGATGCACTTTTGCCATTTTAGTGAAAGTCCGTTGATGCCTCTGCTCTGAATTCTTTAAAGGCGTTCTTCACCGCCTCGTTGGATTAGAAATTTTTCCTTGGGGCTCATTGTTGAGATCAAAATTTCCAGAAGGGAAGCGATCAAGACAAAAAGCACCGTGCGTTCACTTGCGGTACCTTATTTATACACGTTGTTAATATTGCGTGCTAGCTGTACTGCGTTGGTGCCACGACGGAAATCTTATTCAAAAATAGCGCGCAATTTCGATTTTTCCATGGTTACAGAAACATCGATATCAAAGAAAAATCGAACGGCGGGAAAACAAATGATTTAAAAAAAATGTCATGTTATAAAATTATAAAATTAATTTGAATTTGGAATTGTAAATTCTAATTTTTCAGTCATCAGATAACTTTTATTTGTGGAATAAATATGACCGGTTTGAGAGCTTTTGTATAGAAAATATGTCAAACTGTAATATTTATACTTCAGATAAAAGCTACCTGACTATTGAAAAATCAGCCCTAGATATAAGTAGAATGATATTGATCTCCACACTAGCAGGTATCAAAAATCGGCAATTTCGTAGGTAAGGAAGGACCTAATAATTGTTTGAAAAGAGTGAAGCAGTAATATTTGAATTCTAGAGTAAATTGGATATATCTGTTTGACATTTTATTTTAATTTTCATTATTACCGTAATTTTCAGCAGTGATAAGTTCAAGTTTGGTTCAAATGAATGGAATTTATCATCCTTATAAAAGGTGAAATATTTTTAGGCTCAGTTTCATTAGCACAAAGAGAATTAATTTGTTCGTACCTACCAACAGCAAGCCTACAGCGAGTAAGACACATATAATTATTTGAAAGAGAGGAAATTATAAGTAACTGCCCCAATTAGGATGTTGTGTGGGCTAAGTAAATAAGAACCGCACGGGTTGTTCAATCAGGTTAGCCTACGCTTGCCATCGTTGGTCCGTGGATGAGTCCCTTCTTTATACAGGGTTACTGGTAAAACACCAACAACCTCTTAAGGGGTCGTGGTACTCATAATTATGAACAACGTTTACTATGGGACCAAACCAAAAATCGTAAAAAAAATCAGCTGTTCAGTACATTTTGACGAATTATGCGAACATAAATGTACTGACAGCGGATTTTTTTTCGCCATTTCTGGTTTGGTCCCATAGTAAAAGTTGTTCATAATGATGAGTAAAATGACCCCTTAAGAGGTGGTTGGTGTTTTACCAATAACCCTGTATACCAAAACCCCTCCGTGCCTCGGAACGCACGTTAAGCCGTTGGTCCCGGACGTCATTCGTGGATCTTTGGGCAGTCATTATGGGTCATCAAAAACCCGAAAGTCTGACAACCTGTCTTTCCAAAGGGTATCGTATTACCCAGTAATTGGATTGCGGACGTCAGATAGGTAGTCGCTCCATGTAAAATACTGGTATTCGGCTGCATCGGATTTGGCTGTAAGCTGACCCTATAACATATTTGGGAAAAGGCTAGGCAGATGATGCCCTAATTCGGATGTTAGATTTTAATATTATGTATTACGTCTAAATACCTATACACATTCCGAATATGTATGAAGAGATCAAGAGATTAAACATACTTCAAGCAATTTCTTTCTTTTCTTAGACTAATTAAAGAACTTAAAAGTACGTAACAATCATTATTCTACATCTATTATAATAATATGTAATTTAAATAACGCACAACCTTTTAAGGGGTCTTTGTACTAATCATTATGAACAACTTTTACTTTGTAACCAAACCTGAAATCGCGAAAAATTCAGCTGTTCCCTACATTTTGACCAGTTATACGAACATAAATGTAGGGTCCTATAGTAAAAGTTGTGTTGTTGTACACATTACACACATGTTTGTTCTCATGATAACAAACAACTTTTACTATGGGTTACTTTTAATTTTACCTCAAATCGCGCAAAAAAAAAATCAGCAACTCGCTATATTTTGACGATTTATTCGAACACCAATGCATGGGACAGCTCATTTTTTTTCCGCGAATTCACGTTTGCTCCCATACTAAAAGTTGTTTGTTATCATGAGTACAATCATGTGTTTAAATATCGGTCACTAATTACCAGTCACCTTATATACTGGGTGACTTTTTTACGGTCTTGAAAGAAATAGGGTATAATAAATAGGTGAACGGAGTAGAAGCCTATGGCAGACATTTTAAAAAAACTAAAAAAAAAATAATAATAACGAAATTCAAATCATACGCACTACGCACCCTGCGTAGTGCGTACGATTCGAATTTCGATATTTTTTAACGATCTAATATATAAAGATTTTTTCAAAATTTCTGTTTTTATTGTTCTAGTTTACTTCAAATGTGCAGTGTTTATTGATAGGGCAATTTATGTCTAAACTATTGAAAAAAAAAAAAAAACAAAACTAGGTATGCCATAGGCTTCTACTCCGTTCACCTATTGTACCCTATTTTTTTCAAGACGGTAAAAAAAATCATCCAGTTAAAAAATCAATGGCCGTGCATTAGTCTCGAAAATAGCTTGACCGATTTGAATATTTTTTTTTTCATTTTGTTCGCCTCATTACTGGGGTGGTTTAGGAAAAAAGAAAATTAGAAAAAACCTATAGGAACAGCCGAACAATCTAAATTGAAATTTTTACAGGACAACGTCTGGCGGGTCAGCTATGTAGTTTAAAATAATTCTCGTCGTGGTCTCAGCTGAACAATTATAGTAACCGTCGCAACAAAACAAACAACAATTAAACATGAACAAATGAACAACAGTCACTAACAGGTGAAACTGGCGTGTAAACGAAGCAAACATGAGGCTGACTTATTCGTGCCTTTGTCCGGGCCGTGTCCGGGCTGTGTCCGGGCCATGTCCGGGTGAGTCAAAGCTAATGTGGACCGGGCCGAACAGTGCCGATAATTAGGAAGACCGCACGCTACTTCGTTACTAGTGTCAATTTGTAGGTGTGGTGGGGCTAACGTTTATGTAAGTACTTGGATAATGATAAAAGGGGATTGTTTTTTTTTTTTTGACGTAATAACGTCTTCTCGCTCGGCGTACTGGTGATAAGTTCAATATTTCTGACCGACAAAAACATGTAAGATTCAAAAGTTAGGTCATATTTATAACAATTTTAAGGCTGGATATAATTTGCGTGTAACGTCACACTGAGGACACGCGCATGCACGCGACCCTCTACTTTTAATTATGTGTCGAAATATCAATTCGTATAGAGTAAAAACGTGTTTAGCTTAGATCAGTTATTCTGGTGTTTTTGTCCAGAGTTGATAAATCACTACCAGAACCTAAAGAGAAACAACAGATATATTGGCCAAAATATGGTTAAAAATTAATATGAAGTTGACTATAGCAAAATAATGTCAGATGTCGTCTCATATCGGCCGTAAACCTGCTTAGAAATGAAAAATATTATTACTTTATAAGGATTGCAATGAGCCTACTAAGTCCAGTGACGAGCAATTATAATGGATACGGCAGTATCGGAAACCGTAGTAGAATTTCAATAATTTGTTTTCACGAAAACGAACGGCACGAACTCGAACAGTGCCTACTAAACATCTTTTGTTATGGTGAAGGTTATAAGACTGTTTGAGAATCCCTTGCCTCGAAGTGGCTAAAATTAATATGTTGTGAAATCGATAATAATCTTGTAGATTGATTAATCTACAAGATTATTATCGATTATTATCGGTGAGATAGTACCAAAATTGCCATCGCAAGTAAAATCTGGATGAGGCTAGCAGAGGAGCGAGGAGTCAGGCACAAGCAAAGAGAGGCATGTGATCAGCAGTGGATGAAGTCAAGCTGAGGATGATGAACCTTATCATTCTCCCGCCCTTATCCCAATTTATTTGAGGTCGGCGCAACATTATATTACTTATTATTTTCTTCCATACTTCTCTATTAGTCGTCTCGATAGATCTCGATAGTCACTCCCTTTCTAGCCATATAAACTTTGACACAGTCCATCCATCGCTTCTTTCGTCTTCTCCTACTCGTATAGCTATCCAAATTCATACTCAAAACTTTCCTGACGAGATTTTCCTCTGCATCACATGCCCATACCATGACAACCGATTTCCACACAAGTTTTCAGTCACCGGTGTCACTTTCAGACTTCCTCTTACATACTCATTTCTTATTCTATCCTTTCGCGTAACACCACACATTCTTCTTAGCATTCTCATCTCAGCTGCATGCAATTGCCTTTCATTCATTCCTTTTGTGGTCCAACGAACCTACCAGAGCGTCAAAGATGGCTGACCAAACGACCAAAGCCCTTTGTGTCATCCCGTTTGTCTTTTAGTTTTCCGATTATGTAAAAGCAAACATTTTAAATGAAAACTACAAAAGGTAACATGCGCCCGCCTTGACATGCTTACAATTATAGCTCCTTGACCGTACCTATAGTCAGTTGCCCGTCATTCATTGTCATTCTTCCCTTCGTATTGTTTTGGTCAACCATATACTGCAGAGAAAGAATTATATTTATTTGAAGATTCTCACTAAAAAAACCCCTAATAACCTTAGATATATTTTAGAATAAATTTTACACAACTCTTTTTTTACTTTTACACAACTCACTCACGCCATTACTCACGCACACTCACACAAGCGCGCACAACATAACCTACTCTCATACATCACACAAGTGCGCTCCTTCCTTCTTATTTTTATTTCCTTTTTGCTTTATTTTTCTGTTTTATTTAAATTAGATTATTTTTATTGTATTTTTCTTATTCTTGGGTCAGTTCATCAATTGCATACCTGTTATTTATGACAGTGGAAGAGCGGAGTTCACCTAACACAAGCATTTTCTTGCTTAAAAGGTGATCTCCAACTCATTGTGTGTTATAATTGTATGTAATCGCAATAAACATTTTTTTATTATTATTTTTATTTATTATAATAAATAAATAATAATAAATTTCACACTAAGCGCTTCCAAACATCCTTCATAATGCGCACGGAAAAGAGTGGAACTCACTGCCTGCGTCTGTGTTCCCGAACGCATACAACCCGAATCTCTTCAAAGTTAGAGTGAACTGGCTTCTTCTGGCTAAGCTCACTCCATCGTAGACTTTGTCTGTCACCTCTGACCTAGACTATAGTCAAGAGCAAACCCATCTCGAATAAACAAAAGAATAAAAAAGAATAGATAAGTTAAATTTTAAAGCTTCCTCTCCTACTATTTTGCTGTGGCCGACACGGTTCATGATCTCATTAAGTTTTAAGTTACCTCCTAAGTACACATTGTGGAACCTATGTATTTCACAAGTTTGCTGTAGTCGACACATTTTCCATAGAAAATTCATTAGCTATTTATTTATTCTAGCCAGTATGTCACCGATTGTTTGCAGGACCTACTTTTGGATAGTTTTGTCTATTCATAATCGACCTCGGACTTGGCTTATTGGTCTTTCTTTAAGCATGACATGATTTAGCCCCAATTTCTATTAAAATGATCCATTTCTCCAGCCGGTATGTCGGTAGGTATGATTTTTGTAGACTTTTTTTTTGAGTACCTACCTAGGTGGTATTTATTCTGTTGGCATAATAGAGTCTGTTGATGTTACATTAACTATTGTTAATGTTAATATTTTGATGAAATATTCATGTTTTAAGGAAAATAAACCACAAGGAACATTTTCAATTGGTTTCCTAAAAACTGCCTACTAGCCTATTATGACAACAGAATAATACGTAATAAATTTTATATCCTTTTATAAATTAAAAACTAGTATTCTAGTTTTTCATTTGAACAGGTCTAAGGTGAGGAGCCAGTCCAATAGAGATACAGAAACCCGCAGGACAGCATGTGGCGAGCTCTTCGGCAGTAGCGACCCCACGAACCATCTCCCGGGAGAAGTCTTGTTCCTCATATCTGACTTGCCTTTATTGGTCGGATGGAGTGAACAATAACGAGGAACAGAGCTCCCACCTCTTTCCTGTCTTTATTCCTGGGACATTATTCACACTTGAGCGAGAGTTTGTACTATGGAAACCAGATAACTGATATAATACATACACTACTTTTTTTTGTATCATCATCTGGCTAGCCTTTTCCCAACTATGTTGGGGTCGGCTTCCAGTCTAACCGGATGCAGCTGAATACCAGTATTTTACATGGAGCGACTGCCTATCTGACCTCCACAACCCAGTTACTGGGAAATACGATACCCCTTGGTAAGACTGATTGTCAGACTTTCGGGCTTCTGACGACCCGTAACGACTGTCAAAGATCCACGATTGACAGCCGGGACCAACGGCTTAACATGCTCTCCGAGGCACGGAGGAGTCTCGGTATGTAAAGATGGTCACCCATCCACTGACCAACCCCGGCAAGCGTAGCTTAACCTAATGAATTGACCCGTGCGGCTGTTATTACTTAGCCACGAGCTCCTCTACACTACACTACTTTTTTTTGTATATACATATTTATATAGATGATTACATCCAGACTCAGGACAAACAGACATGTTCATGCACACTATGTCAATAATAATTATTTGCAAGTGTTCAACTTTTCAACTTTTTACCGTTATGAATCTTTCCATTGAAGTTTTTTTAACAAGTTCCTTCTTCATAATTTTCAAAAAGTTGGCTTTCTGACAGGCCAAATGACGCGGCCAATCAAATCTGGCCTTTGTTAGAAAATTATTTTCCTTTTATTATGAACAAAGAAAAATTTCGTTTTCTATCAAACCTAATTCAACAATGTCGGAGCTCTCTTATTATTTTTCTACTTTTGTTTTGATTGGCTTAATCGTATACTGGTTTCGATTCTTTTATAGATATTTTTTTTTTATAAATTATTATGATACAGCCATTTCTTTTTTTAAGTTACGTTTCATTGGGAAACTCTGTTGTGTAATTTCTTGGAATGCTGCTACATTTCAAGATTGATAACCTCTGAAGGTTACTTCTGTTTGTAAATATAAATATTTTTGTTTATGGACTTATGGTCTGAAATAAATTTATTATTATTATTATTATTAAATAAATATTTATCAAGGAGTCGACTTTTGTAACTGTTGACTTACAGAAACAATTATTAAAAATCAAGAAGAAGCGCATAGGAAATAATGGCCTAGCCTTTTAACTAAATGGCGCCTGGCGTGAATAACTATTATTCAATTATAGGTTAGGTTGGAACTGTGATCAACCGCGCGCGAGCTAAATTGGTTGCAGTAACTAACCCAGGGCACCCCGCCAAAATGAGTTAGGTTAGGTTACAATTGTGTCCAACTGCGTGCGACCCGAGACAACGAGGAGAGCGGTGCCGCGGTAGCGGCCGGCGAGCAGTACTTCCAAAGGCTAATTAAGCTAGTTGGCTGCGTTAGCATATACAGAGTGTACCAGAAATGTGTAGTCAAATTTAAGGGCATGGTACATACAGACCACGACACACGATTTTTTTCAAAGTTGTTCATTTTGATGGTCTGTACTAGGGATGTTACGAATGTACGAAATTCTTTCATTTTTGCGAATAACATTCGTATTATTTGGAATGAACGGCTTTCAAATGTGTTCGCATCACTAAGGCAGTGTGGGGGTGCGCGACTTGACCAGCGTGGGGTTCGGAAAATATCCCACGGGATCGTACTACAGGAATTAAAAGTGTCCTATGTATTAACAATGTATAAATTCAATGTTAATACATAGGAGTTAATTCAATGTAGAAATAACTCTATTGGTTTACGCAGTGCACGCTAGTAAAGCTCCCAGTCAGCATGACTTTTTCCGACATCTTCGACAACCATCGTCATATTTCAGTCAATACACATAAACCTTCCTCATGAATCACTCCGTCCATTGGTGAAAACCGTATGCAAATCCATTCGGTAGTTCTTATGTTTATAATTGCTTTGGTGTAAAAAGAGTCGCATACAATTATTGAATGGCAAAACTTACGAGTACATTTAATTATTGCATGGCTATTTATGGAAATCGCACGCGTGTAAACACTTGCATGCAATTTTTGAGTGGCAATAGTTGAAGGAGCTTTATGGTATGAGTTTGTTGCTCTTGTACATTCCAGAAATTTGTACAGATAAACAGCTATAATAGCATATCGGTGACGAAAACCCATATGATTTCCCCAACCGAAAATTGCTTCCACTTCAAAAATACAGTACTGGAAAAATCAATAAAAACCAATAATACTTGCCTTGTGAATTGTTGATCACAGCGTCACATATTAGTGCTATTTCTGTCCTTATTTACTAAGCCATAAGCTACTCATTTCAGTAGTTAGTTTACAGTAGCTACAATTTAAACTGAAAGTTTTTACCGTAGCCGTTGTGAGTTATGACGACAATTAGTTTGGAGCACGGTTCTACAATAAACTTGGAAATGCTAATTGAACTAAATAACTTTTACACCAATACAGGGTCAAACTAAATTAGCTAGCGAAACTCCGCAGACGTGATGGGTATTAAATTAATTTGATAATGTTTTTTTTTTGTGGTCATTAATCGCCGGTAGTGACATCATCGGCTTCCAGTCTAACCAGATGCAGCGGAATACCAATATGTCACATGGAGCGACTGCCTATCTGAACTCCACAACCCAGTTACAGTGTAATACGATATCCCTTGGTAACCCTTGGTAAGACTGGTTGTCAGACTTTCGGGCGGTACTCTAGGAGAAAATGATGTGTTTACGCTTGCTACTCACACATAGTTCTTGTATTGTGAATGTGTGGGTAGACCCATGTTAAAGTCAGTAATAAACCAGCGTTCAATCAAGACACTCGTTTACTTATTTCCGCACCTCCAAGTTAATAATACTACTTGCGCAAGACTGTCAATAAAAATAGTTATTACCCGTCTAGAAGGGAGATTTGTGTTCGCAAACGCACATGGTACACTAGTTCCTGGTGCAAGGCTATGTTTACAAAATAATAAATCTGCCTAGCCATTTCAGATGCAGCTGAATACCAGTATTTCTGACCTCCACAAGTTCCACAACCCAGTTACTAGGTAAGACTGGTAAGACTGGTTGTCAAACTTTCGGTCTTCTGACGACCCGTAACGACTGTTAATGATCCATGAAAAACAGCCGGGACCAACGGGTTAACCGGCACGGAGGAGTCTCAGTATTTAAAGATGGACCCATCCACGGACCAACCCCGGCAAGCGTAGCTTAACCGGATCCATCAGGATCGACCCGTGCTGCTGCTATTAATTAGCCACGAGTTTCTTAAAGTCACTTAAAATATCAGTTTCAAAATCACTTTAATAACAGCGGTCCAACAACACTACCAGCGGTCGTTGACTCCAAAAAAATCATCAAATCATTTTTATTTTATATCCAAGATATCCGATGCCTAGATATCGTCTGCGGAGTTTTGCTAGCTAATTTAATTTGGCTCTGTATAATTGGTAGATAGTTTTACTATGATAGAGTTAGTATTGTTGTTTTAAAATAAAAACGCAAAGTACCTTGACAGGCCAGATGGCGTGGTTGGTTAAGATACCACCTGCCATGCCGCAATAGTGGGTTCGATTCCCATCCAGGACAAACATTTGTGTGCATGAACATGTCTGTTTGTCCTGAGTCTGGGTGTAATTATCTATATAAGTATGTATTTACAAAAAAAAGTAGTGTATGTAGTATATCAGTTATTTGGTTTCCATAGTACAAGCTCTGCTTAGTTTGGGATCAGATGACCGTATGTGAATAATGTCCCAGGTTATATTATTATTTTTATATTAACTCTGAAATCACGAAAAAAAATATGAGCTGGTTCATAAATCAAATCGTTTATTTTAGTATCTGTAATATTCTCTAAGCATTTTGTCTCTCGAATGTTCAATCCGTGATGATGGACCGTTCTTGTGAGGTCGACATATATTATTAACATTAAAAAAATATATAATTTTATAATCAATAGGCTAATGATTCAACTAAGTGTTCACAAAGGCGTCAAATGTGTGAAGACATAGAATAAAATAGCACTATCGAAAAAAAAAACTTTGCTTAAATACTTCCTAAAAAAGGGTAGGTAAGTACTCTGAAGAACGAGTAATGGTTTGATGGGCAAAACAACAGTTTGGACAAGTTTCTTATACAGGCTGGTCCAAATAGTGACGTCAAAAAGAAAAATCTGAATTCCTCATACCCAGGGGTTTCCGAAAATACCCCATGTATGGTTCCACGATTTTTTGTAGTTATTTAGTTATTTTTTGTTTTTGAGTTTTCTGCCGGTGGAGCTTCAAAAATTCATACCTACTCGTAGTTTTGTAGTGTGTAATTTTCAGATAAATTTTTGTGACATGATCGTCTTGAATGTCACTTTGGTTTTGTAAGGAACTCTTGTGCATTTCATACTTCTAGACACACTAGGTTTAAACTGTGTGTCGTCAGTCAGTTTAAGATGTCAGTGAATTTATGATTTTAGTTAAGGCGAAAGCTCCAGGTAGCTCGCGAAATTCAAATTTTCTTACGTTTTTTGCAATTTGCAGGTCAGTATCAGGTTGTATGTTGATTTGAATATGATTCGTGACCGTAAAAATTTTGTATTAATAGAATTATAATCATTAAAATTATGAATACAACTCTCTAAGTTCATAATATAATCCTAATGAATGACTATTTCACGAAATCTTGATATTTAGGATTATGCTAACTTAAGGAGTTGTTTTACTGATTCCAATGATTATAATTTTGTAAATACAGGTATGTTTCGGTCACGAATGATACTTTAATCAACATACAACCTAATACTAACATGCAAATTGCAAAAAACACGTAAGAAAATTTTAATTTCGTGGGCTACCAGGAGTTTCCCCCTTAAATAGAAGAAGATACTAAATAAGTACTGATATTTACAGCCCAAGCTTTAAAAAACCGTGTTATCAATTTAACTCAACTTTTCTTTTACCTATTCTTTCTGACGATTCCATGTAATTACTCTTCCATAAATTTTAATTTTCCAGCTGTTTTAAATACATAGAAAATTAGATCAAAGAAAGTTGAAACTTGTAATTATTACGGAAAGAAAAAAAAGGTCAAAACTGACTTAATTAAACGTTATATTGGGTCGTGTTGAAAATGAGAAAGTTTGCCGTTTTTCGTAGCATCGCCTTTCCTCTTTATTATTTAATTAATAGCTTAATATAAACCAAGCTGTAGGTACCTACTCGTACTTTGTTATGGCCTGCGGCGACGCCCTCTGAAAGGCCGGAATTCGTATTCAATGAAAAATTTAACAGACGAATAATTTCCTTAAAAGAAAAGCAATATTGTACTTTAGTATTTTTAATTTTTACGTTGGAATAGAAGTCGATGGTATTTAAGTTAAACAGCTTTTGTCGAATAAAATTTCCGAAGTAGAGAGGCCGTGTCGAGCACTGGACGTTAACGGGTTTATTTAATGATAGAAGTGGAGTGGACGTAGCTTTATGTCTTTTCTAAAGTTTTAAATTAATTTGCGTAGGTACATCAATTAAATTAGGCTGTCATTCAGACTCTCAAAGATCCATGATCGGGATATCGTATTACCCAGTAATTGGATTGTGAAGGCCAGATAGGCAGTCGCTCCATGAAAAATATTGGTATACAGTTGCACTCGGTTAGACTGGAAGCCGATCCGAACATATGTAGTTGGGAAAAGGTTATGCAGATAATGATGATGACGTCAATAAAAAATTGCAATTTTAGAACATCTGTGCAGTACAAAGCAGATTTTCGGGTGTGACCGCGTTGTTCTTCTAAAGTATGCCGTTGCATAAACCTGTTGGTTTTGATGCGGTTTTCAGCGTTATTTAGAGAATTTATTCGGGGGGGTTTATATGTAGGTAGATATGACGACGGGAGCGTGGGCGTAGCGATAATAGGGTAATTGTATTGTATTGTAATTTCTTAATTTGTATCTATTATTTAATTCTAACTGAATTTATAATTTATGTCTCGTTATTTTAATTGTTGCCTTGACATGTAAAAATATTCGTTAATTCTAAAGTGCTGCATATTTAAATTGTTATTATTTTAATTTTCTATTTAATTATGCTGTTAAAATGTTACCTACTTTAAAATTATTGTATGCCATTATGGCGGGTCATAGCTGTGTACAATTTCGGAAACATGTAACAACTTATTGCTTACCTATGTACCACAATAAAGAATATTTGAATTTGAATTTGAATTTGAATTTGAATTTGTCATTGTTTCTTGGTGGTGTTCCATGAGATAGGTACTCACAGTCACGTTTATTCGGCAATTTACAGTAGTCGTCGTTTGAGTAGGAAGGAACAAAGGCTTGTACGGCGAACGTGACAGTTTCGATCTGTACTATGGCGTCAGCTACAGCAAAGTGAATCTCTCGGTTTTCGATCGACTCTCTCCACGTGTAAATATGGCGGGAAATTGAAGCACCACCTCACGGCGATCACTGTACTCGTACTAACCGATCAACTAATACGAATTAAGTTACAGTTTGACTAATATCACAAATTAATACAGATGGGACACTCCGCAATATCATTTAAATGAAAAGCGACTTTTGCTACTTCTTTATTTATTTATTTATTCACAAGGCAACAGAAACAGGTAACAATCACAGTATAATACTAAATTCACATTATAGGTTTCGACCTGATTATCACCCAAAGCGTAATCGCACAACATGACTAGCAACAACAAAAAAAAATTATGACAGCAACAGTAAAAAGCTTAATTAACAAAATTGTAACTACAATGTACGTGCGTCTGCCCTCCGACACACCTTATCAGGCAGGGAATGTGTAGGAAACCAAACACACCAGGTAAAGTACATAATAGACTCAAAATTACATTATTAAAAGAAACCAGTATTTAAAACGTTACAACATTAAAAGGAAAGAGTGCATACATGTATTTTAAAAGCAGCGGCACGAGAATCGACACAATAAAGTGCAATTCAGGTCGCACAACGCTTATTACCTACAGTTATATTCACGTACAAGTTGCCTCTCTTTCTAACGCATAACTCTTATACCTTCCGACCGCAGCAGTCCTATTGAATTGGCCCAGTGAGATAGGCCCGCCGCGTACTTGTAGCTTCATACCTAAACTGCGGAGTGTCCCATCTGTATTAATATATGCCAATATTATGATATCAACGGGTAAGGGTAATATTTTGATAATGTTGTCACCATGTAATCGCTTGCGACGACATTTATAATACATTAGTATTGAACTTACAAATAATAAATAACTCTCGATGCTTTGTTAAGCCATATAATCCGTGCGAAATAGGGGCGCGTCGCCAGATTGTTGATAGAAGAATAAAATTAAGATGATGAGGTGTTGATTAGATTTTGTATCCAAAGCAGTTCAAGTGTCCAAAATAATAAATTGTTCAATATACAGGGTTACTGGTAACTAGACGTATTCCTTGCAGGACGTCATATTAGGGTTAAAATGGAACAAACCTAAGCCCTAAGCCACCAAAAGTTCTATACGGAAATTCTGTAGTTTTTGAATGTTTTTTTTTAAATATTTTTATTTATTTACTTCAGACAACAATATGGTCCATTTTATTAGGAAGGTACCTTATCACTCGTGTTAGTAGTACACAGGCAGAATAACTAGGAAAAGAATAGTAGGTGACTGAGGCAGGATGTGCAGAGAACGGTAAAGCAAGGAATAAGCTACCTGACCATTCTCCACATATACTGCCTCAGAAAAGGGGAGTAAGGACTCTCCACCACAGTTTTCAGGATGCTATTGTCACTGACCCGCGTTCTACGCATCAGTGATGCGACTTTTTTGCGAATCACTACATGAAAGCCGTCAGTTCGGTTCTGAGAAAACATTTCCGATGCGCTACAGAAACAGGGCAGCTTCAATAGTATCCTAAAAACACTATTGTATTGGATGCGTGAGACATCTAGCGATCTTTTAGTGTAGCTGACCCATAGACCGTCCGCGTACAGACCTTGACAAAACGCGTTGAACAGGGTGATCTTGACTTGGTCCGCACAACGAGAGAATCTACGGGCCAACATGTTCCCTCGGACCGCCAGTGCCCTACGCTCCCTTTCGATGTTTACATTATCTTTAAGGTCGTCGGCAAGTATGTGCCTCAAGTACTTAAATTCGTACGGCACTTCGTTATAGTAATGTTTGTTTCTTTACCCTTAAAACATATTATGTACAGACACCAGCAGGTTAAGCTACCCGAAATTGTCAAATTTTCCAAATCAACCTTGAACCTAATGCTCAAGCGATATAGTTGAAAATCTATTAAAGAAATATGACAGATTCTAGTAGCTTGATGTGCTGGCGTCTGTACATAAGTAAATATAATAGTAATATATAATATAATAGAACCTACATTAAAATATGGAGTTCTTTAAGGAGTTTCTTGCCCATTCTTCTCCATACGAAACACTAGAATCATTCTCTTGTAAATGTTGACGTTCAAAAGTGCCTTCATCACGCTTTTTCCCATAGGGGTAAGCAGAACTAACAGAACACCATCCATACTCTTTTCGCTTTGTCCATTGGTCGTACACGCGCGCATTTTGTAACTACTCGTAAAGCACTTAACTAATAATTTAAAATCACCATCTCAAGGGGATGTTAATACACTCAAGTACATTCATAAGTACACACGAGCAAGGCTCTTCTTGAAGGCTTATTGAAAACACAATGGCTGCGCAAACAATACGCGTGGTTCCGTATTGTATTCCTATCCGGGATATATACGTATGTATACGTCGTATACGCCATCTTTTCTGCCCATTGTATTGTAGATTTATTAGAGTTATGATTTGGGTAGTGAAGTGACTAATGGTTGATGTATGATTGAAGGTTGTTACTGGAGATTCCAAAGGCATTTGTATGTGCTGATGATTATCATCTGTCTAACTTTTCCCAGCTATGTTGGGGTCAGCTTTCAGTCTAATCGAATACCGCTGAATACCAGTATTTTACATGGAGCGACTGTCTATCTGAACTCCACAGCCCAGTTGGGCTGTGGGTAAAACGATACTCCTTGGTAAGACGGGGTCAAATATCTACGAATGATAGCCGGGACCACCAGCTTAACGTGCTTTCCGAGGCTCGCAGAGGTCTCGATATGTTATAGGTCATCCATCCATGGACCAATCTCTGTGTCCGTCCCTTTGCGTTTTATTTATATGATTCGGAAAAAAAAAAGATACTGTATTGTTGTCTGGGTACAAGGTAATGCTGGTAAGGGTTAAATTTTGCAAAGAAAGGTTTTGTGTCACATCAAAGGAAATGATGTGACGACATTTTTTTTTAAATAAATGACTTTCAATAAAATTACATTTGATTTACCTATTTGATTATCCTACCTTAAACCCTTTGACCTAGAGTAATAATAATAATATATTGTATTACAGGTATGTGCCCGACCCAGTTCTCGAGAATGACAATGTCACGTTATACTGGGATCGATCTATTATCACTGACAGGAGTATTGTACCTAATAAGCCTGATATAGTGGTAATAGATCGATCGGTGCGCCGCACAATGATAATCGATGTCACTATCACGAGAACCTCGTGAAGGCTGAGAAGGAGAAACAATTGAAGTATCTCGACTTAGCTCACGAGGTTGTCGCAATGTAATCAATCTGCCTAGCCTTTTCCCAACTATGTTGGGGTCGGCTTCCAGTCTAACCGGATGCAGCTGCATACCAGTATTTTACAGGGAGCGACTGCCTATCTGAGCTCCACAACCCAGTTATTGGGTAATACGATACCCCTTGGTAAGAATGGTTGTCAGACTTTCGGGCTTCTGACGATGTGGACTCGGAAATCATTATCAACATCTCAAGAGGCTTTCGTTGGGTGCCTGGGTGAAAGGCCTGATTCAAAAGGCAGTCCTTGATACGGCGCGTATTGTGAGGAGGTTCCTGTCTCTGGGGCCCTAACCACCGGTAGCTTGCGCCCTGCTCCCGCTACCGGCGTATCACTATTATATATATATATATATAATATATATATAATAGTGATATAATAGTGATACGATAGTGATATAATATATATATATATATATATATATATTTAAATGTTTTTTATAAAAATATTTAAAAATGCAATAAAATAAGTTTAGAAAATAAATAAAGGAGATAATAATAATATCCTTGGACATTTTCACACACGGTCATCTGATCCCAAATGCAAACTAAGCAGAGCTTGTACTATGGAAACCAGATAACTGATATACTATACCTTTTTTTTTGTATATTTATACTTACGTATATAGATAATTACACCCAGACTCAGGACAATAAGACATGTTCATGCACACAAATGTTTGTCCTGGATGCGAATTGAATCCACGACCTGCGACATGATAGGTGGTATCTTAACCAACCACGCCATCTGGCCTGTCAAGAGTGCGACAAAGCAGGCTAGAAATTTAAAACAAATACAGCGAGCCAATCAAAACGATTTCTTTATTTTTATTGAACTCACAGGCTCCAGAGAGAGAAGTTATCATAAAGTTGGTGTAACAATAAAAATGCCACAGTGGACTTTTAATTTATTTTATCTGGACGTCGCGTTACAATGCCTCATTATTTTGTAACTTTGAGGGGCTTGTGACTAAGGGCCGGTTTTTTGACCCGTAGTTAACGTAGTACCCGTAATGGTAAAGCATAGTAACTAATTGTTGAATTATGGCTAAATGTGAAAGGCTAAACATGAATGTATTCATGTTAGCTCATTCATATTAAAAAATAGTAACTAATGGCATAACTCATTCATGTTTAGTCTTTCACATTTAGCCAAAATTCAACAATTAGTTACTATGTTTAACCATTGGTTGAGTTAACTACGGATCAAAAAAACAGGCCTTAAGTAATAACAGCCGCGTGGGTTGATCGATTAGGTTAAGATACGCTTTCCGCTGTTGGTCTGTGGATGGGTGATCATCTTTACATACCAAGACCCCTTCGTGCCTCCGAAAGCACGTTAAGCCGCTGGTCCCGGCTGTCATTTATGGATCATTGACAGTCGTTACGAGTCGTCAGAAGCCCGAAAGTCTGACAACCAGTATTACCAGTCTTATCCAGTAACTGGGATGTGGAGGTCAGATAGGCAGTCACTCCATGTAAAATACTGGCAGTTACCTAGTTAACCGTAACGACTTTGACAGTCGCTACGGTTAACTAGGCAGATCATAAGTGCGAAAGTCTCCAGTCTTACCAAGGGGTATGGTGTCAAGGGGTATCTTGCAGTAACTGGGTTGTGGAGGTCAGATATGCAGTCACTCTATGTAAAGTACTGGTTTTCAGCTGCATCCTGTTAGACTGGAAGCCGACCCAACATATTTGGGAAATGGCTAGTCAGATTTATTATTTTGTAAACATAGCTTTGCACCAGAAACTAGTGTACCATGTGCGTTTGCGAATATAAATCTCCCTTCAAGACTAGGAAGAACTATTTTTATTGATAGTCTTACAAGTAGTAGGTATTATTAACTTGGAGGTGCGGAAATAAGTAAACGAGTGTCTTGATTGAACGCTGGTTTATTACTGACTTTAACATGGGTCCACCCACACATTCACAATACAAGAACACATCATTTTCTCCTAGAGTACCAACGGAACTGTGAGGCATTTTAAATGCTCATGACTGTACTTACTTTTGTTCCTTGCGAAAATCAAACTCAGGACCTGTAGCGTGGAAGCCAATAAAATCAAGCTTTTCAGCACATCAATTCTATATTCGAGAATATACATAGATAACACACAGTTTTATCTATATAATCTCAACTAATGTTCAGTGAATAAAACCATTTCTTGTAAATATAATTTTGCACGAGTAAATATCTCAATCATGACGCAACGTCTCGTATACATATTCTACGAAATGAAACAGCATATATTCGTATATAAGCTAATACATATTACATTATAATTACGCGACGAGTCACCTAGCGTTCTTCGAGATAATCTCTGTAATAGTTTGATTTGCCTCATGTATTATGTACCGGCTAACGAGACATTTAATAGCTCAAATATCTGCTGAACTTTGTCGTCGTAAGATTTGGTAATTGCTAGCTTATCACTATTAATAGTTTTGAAAGTAATTATTTAGATTTGTCAATGTTATTGGATTAAGGTTGGTATGCTTGCGGAAAGAAATACGAAACTAGAGTCTTCAAATTTCAACATCTAAGAGCGTTATCACATTGAAGATTTACCGCTCGCTAATCGCTAGTTTGATAAAACCCTTATGGTCACTTTTAGGCAAGCATCTTCGACCGCGTTATAGTTTACCATCTAAATATACGAGCCCACAAACATAAAACATTGTTTTAATTAGACAGTTTTAATACGGTTGCATTTCCCGAATCAGGCTGGTGTTTGTAAACGGCACGAGCTATAGGTATCTACAGCTCGTTGCCCGCTTACCGTTGGCCCTTTGACCAAACCCGTGAAAGTCTCATAAAGTAATAAAAACATGGCTTTACAAAAAGTGTTGTGTTAAAGACTCTAATTGTTGGATTAAATAAAGGAACAAATGGCTTTACAAAAAAGTGTCGTTTTAAAGACCCTAATTTGGTCGACAAAATAAAGGGCGGGGTTTCTACAATTGTAGCTTGCAAGCACAATTGTTTAAAAAGTGGAAAGGCGTAGCTTTTGCTGATTGTACAAGAGAGATATACAGGATGTTTGTAAGCTAAGGAGCAGGATGTTTGGGAGCTTTTAGAGCATTTTGAGCTATACATGTCTAAGACGAAGAAGGTTTTAAATTTTTAACTGCCCAATTTCTGACTGTTAATGAAATTGGCAACAGTGACCCAGTTAAAGTTGGTATGTTATTTTTTTTTTCTCCTTTTTATGGTTAGTCTGACGTGTACTGTGGAGGTTCTAACTCCACAAGGGGAATAGCTAGCTATTAAATGATAGATAGAGACGCAGTAAGTATTTTGGAACTATAAGTTGAAACGATATAATATCCGGAGGAAATCGCGCACTTTTTAATCTACACAACCTGACACGTCTCAAGCCAAACTACCTGTTTTATTTATTTAAAAAAGGGAGTTCTATTTCGGCGTGTAGTGATAAAATGTCAGCCAGTACAATATAAGGTTGCCCATTGCATGGAACCTTTACATGAGCTACGCCCCCTTTGAATAAAAGGTCTTGACGCAGTCCTATTTCCAAATAAGACTTTTTCACAACATGACATTCGAGCACTCAGACTAATCCTACCTAAGCCTATGAGAACAATGAACTTACGTTAGGAATGAAATTTATAATATGAGGTCATACCCTTGCAAGAGCAGGCTTAATTCAGGACGAACGAATCGCGAAAAAAACCTGACAATACGGTATGTGTCAGTCAAGTTGAACATTAAGACATTCTAATGTGCACTCACACAATCAAGCGTGTCCTGTTTAAACCTCGTCAATCAAAACCTAACGGAAAAGATTAACGAGCCTCCTATGAGCAAACAACATGATGTGACAATTCACATCAACCTAGCAGGGGTTTAATAAATTAAAGAACTCAACATCATAATCTTTTTCCGGATTGAGCTTCGAGGGAGGGAAAATACCACGGAATTAAAAGTCCATCGAAGAATCTATCTTATTATCACACTCAAGAGAGAAAATCTCAAAAAAAATACCAGTCAAGTGCGTGTCGGAGCACGCACAATGAAGGGTTCCGTAGTTGGGATGAATTTATCCCAAGAACAAACTTAACATTGTAGTTGAAAAACATGTTCTTTCATATATTCCAACTACAAATGTCCATAGTTAAACGAAAAAGATCCAACCCACATTACACCTAATGTGGGTTGGATTCTTTTCGTTTAACTATGGACATTAATGTAAGTTTGTACGCACAATATTGAGAGATTTACCATATTATTTTTAGACCATAGATTTCTTATAGGTTTTCCTGTAATCTTTAGCTATAGAACTATATTCTGTATTTTTTTTAAACTAAAATTACTCACATGAATGAAGCTTACAACTAATTGACAAGTGACTTTGACAAACTTGACGTAAAAAGTCAATCAATCTGCCTAGCCGTTTCCCAACTATATTAGGGTCGGCTTCCAGTCTAACCGGATGCAGCTGAATACCAGTTTTTTACATGGAGCGACCGCCTATGTGACCTCCACAACCCAGTTACTGGGTAATACGATACCCCTTGGTCAGACTTTCGGGCTTCTGACGACCCGTAACGACTGTCAAAGATCCTTGAATGACAGCCGGAACCAACGGCTTAACGTGCTTTCCGAGGCACGGAGGAGTCTCGGTATGAATAGATGGTCACCCATCCACAGACCAACCCCGGCAAGCGTAGCTTAACCTGATGGATCGACCCGTGCGGCTGTTATTATTTAGCCACGAGCTCTTCTCACTTGACGTAAAAAGTGAATGACATTTAATTTACATGTCAAAAGGATTTAATTTACATGCACAATATCCCTAAAACGCCTATTATTTAATTTTTTTATAACGTAATTTTAAATTAGATAAGCGTCTTATTATTTGATAAGATCCCTTATATAATCTACATAATTGTATGCTCTTATCTAATACACGCCTAGGTGTATATACCATAACCAATTGATTGGGTACAAAAATTTTATCATATCTTTTTATCATATTATACAGCTTTCTGTTTTAATTGAGCTTTCTTTAAACAAGAACATTATGATGATTATGTCGCTCTGCATAACTGATTATGCAATCAAGACCATCATTGTTAACAATCATATCTGTACGAAATAAGGGTTCCCACATATGTGGTTAATACACATGAACAGTGAGATTCTAGCGCTTGCTTGCTTGATTTCTTAAGTCGCAACATTACCTCATTAAGAGTCAAGTAAATTCAGTTTTAGGTATTATAAAATATCTGTGTTGGGTCATGAAATCTTAGGGGACGGGGTTAAACCCAATAATAAAAAAATACAATAATTAAAATCATTGAAACCCCCAACTATCATACCCAACTACCCATACTAAACGAGTCAAATCTATAATAGGTTTCATTTCTTACTACCGCAAATGTATCAATAACTTTGCAGAAATTACATTACCTTTAACTAAATTATTAAAAAAAGGTATCAATTTCACTTGGTCACAGAAACATCAGGAAGTATTGGACTCAATAGTCAAATATATGGTAACTCCACAGATCTTGCACTTTTATTCACACGAAAGAAATGTGTTGACCCGCCTTTACGTTGACGCTAGCCGAGAAGAACTAGGGGCTTGCCTTATGCAGGGTACAGACGTTATGTATCCGATTTTATGTACGTCGAGAAACTTGAATGATAGGAAAAAGATATACTCTATAACAGAGAATGAATGCCTGGCACCAGTTTGCGCATTGAATTATTTCAAACATTTTCTATGGGGTTTGAAGTTTCAGGTAGTTATGGATCACAAGGAATTACGTTGGCTAAGAGATAGAAAGGAGATGCATGGAAGATTAGTGAGATGGTCGCTGTGTATCCAGTCGTATGAGTTTGACATCATTCATTGCGCGAATTCCTCCAACTATTGTAACGTTTCAACTAATAAATTATAAAATACGTTACTCCGTCTCTATCTATCATTTAATAGTTAGCTATTTCCCCTGTGGAGTTAGAATCTCCACAGTACCTAATGTAATAAACCAAGTTCCAAAAATCTGTTATTGAAAAAAAAATCTAGAAAAAAAACTTAAAGTTTGCAGTTAAAAATAAAAGTACATACTTAGTCTAAGATATGTATGGCTCAAATGCTCTAAATGCTAAATGGTGTCAATTATCACCCCCTTAAGGCTTTGCACCCAGATTCAAAACATCTTTGCTCCTGGAGCCTTACATAAAGCACCTTTCATCCAAAACCTCCATTTGTTGCTTCATATTAGCATGACAACGCGACAACCTGTTTCTCATAGTCAACGGAACCGTATGCCGCCGTACTTGTTGACCTTGAACCTGAAGGTTTTGCAAATGTTTGTGGAATCCTTAGTTAAGGCGCTACCCCGACCAAAACCTTGCGATAATGCGTTATTCAGAGGCTATTAACTCATCAATTAAGAGAAAAAAACTACATCTAAAAGCACATTAATAATGTCTGATATCCTATCATCACATTTCACGTTCTTATTTGTTTTTATGAATTTTAAATAGATTTAAAATCTCCTTCAAGTAAATAATGACAAAAATTATTGATACCATGCATTTTTTGCAGTAACGACGATTACTCTAATGGCTAGATACTTTAAAAATCTAAATCACGTTTTATTTTATTTCAAAAGATCGCTAATATTTTTTAATTGAAATAATTCCAAAAACTGTGTGATTTCTATGATAAAAGTGGCGTGCGGAGGGAGCAGGACAGAGCGGGTCAGAGCGGCGGGGCAAAGAAGGACCGAACGCTCAAGGTCGTTCGCTCCGGGAAGCATCTTAAGTTAAAAAGTTTCGAAAAAGTACCTATTATTGTTTTCTCGTATCAAATGAATTGTAAAATATTTATTTAAATATTTTAACCATTCTGTCTCTATCTATCAATGCCTGCAATAGTACTGAGGTTAATTGGTGAACAATTGAAGCAATTGAAATAGCTTAGTCCGAATAACCTAAGCCATAGTTTTTTTTTTTGACTGCTTCGTTAGTCTAGTGGTTGCAAGCGCTACTACTGAGCATGAGGTCCTGGGTTCGATTCCCAGGTCGGGCAAAGTGTTATTGGGATTTTCTATCTGGAATTTGTCAGTAGCAGCCTGAAGTCTGGATTTGTGCTCGGTTGATGACAATAGGCTCGCCCCCTATTACATGGGACTTATATATAACAGGCGAAATGTGGGTGTCCTATAGGTACCTACACCTCTGCCCTACCCTTCAGGGATACAAGGCGTAATGTTATGTATGTATGTAGTTTTCCAATTCGTACGAAAACCTTATGATACGATAGTTATATGGCGGAAAATTTTTACTGATCTGTGTGTCTGTAAATTGAGATCCAAGCTATACAGTTTTAGGAAGTCAAGATGAACAACGTTAACCAAAGACCTGGTGAAGGTTGCCGGAATCCACTGGATGCGGAAAGCATAAGAGCGGTCATTGTGGCAATGCCTGGGAGAGTATGTCCAGAGGTGATCGTCTTTCGGCGGTGATAATGTTGATGAATAACCACAGTGAATAACGTTGCCTGAGTTTTTCATTTTAAATATCGTCATTTTATTTTTCTAGTAGCATAAGTAAATCAAAAAATCAAAATCAAAAGTCATTTATTCAAACTAGGCTGAGATTCAGCACTTTTTGAACGTCAAAATTACATAAGACAGTCCCTCAAAACGCCAGCCCTTCACCACTTCCTAGTGCTTTAGCTGGAGAGAAGAAGTGGCGCAACAATCTCCCCAGCAGCACAGCTGTCTGTTCAGTTAAAACATATGATTGTATACAGCACTCCGCAAAATAATTTAGGTATTACGCAACAAAACATGAAATTAAATTCATTGCCATAAGTCAGCTAGCACACTCCAATATACCAAAAATAAAAAAAAATCGAAAACTATACCTACTCCAGCAGAAATAAAAATACAAAACTAAAAACGTAAACAGAACTTTATAACTAAATAAAAGCCTCCAGACATAAAGGGCGTACCCACTTACATATAGCCGCATATGTAGCAGTAACTGTAAGTAAAACCTTTAAAAAGTAAATAGTAAGTAAAACCTTTTTCTCAAACATGCTTCGAAATTCGAGCATTATTTTGACAAACTTCTTTGAGATACATAAAAAATGGTGTACTGGTGAAAGACATGTGACATAAGTAGGCCGCTGGCAATGTAGTATTTAAATCCATATCTGTCGTGTTTAGCGGCCGAATAAATTAGTACGAAAATCAAATCTGTCGTGTAATTTAAAAATGGACCGAACTTTTTACTTCGGTACAATAAGGCAACCAAGGAGGTAACTTGTCATAGATTTTATTTAAATTTGGGCAAATAAAGCTGTTTAAAGTATAAAAATTGTTGTTTGTCATTGATTCTGGAATTTATAATTAATTTACTTAGTTTGTTTAGTTTACATAAACCTTAGCCGCAACCAGGCATTGATGGACTCGCGTATGTGTGCCTCCACATTCGTCCATCAATGCCCCTTTTGCAGGGCGCGGCAGTAATGTACTATGTCTACACGAAATAAAGCCCATATAAAAGCTAGTTTACCCTACAAAAAACACACAAGTACCCCTAAAATTTTAACCTAGCCTAAACTGAAGAGCTTTTCAAATCGCAAGCACGTATGAAGCCTAACCAGTGGCCGACAATAGGCCACGTCCAAACCCAACGTTAGTGCCACAGAACGAAAAATGCACTAAAAATTCAATTCATATTTCTTGCACAGTTTTTGCGGTTGGTTTGGTATTGAAAGACCTCTCGTTAACTTGTAGGTAGTATATGAAAAATAAAAAACGATTGTCAGTAGCGATCACGTTTGTGAAAGTTAAAATCGTCCCAAAAGAGAACAATAAAATGGTTGTCAGGGATTTATTTGTAATTTCGACGAATGGCCAGTAAAGTAATATCGGCGGTAAAGCCTATTTTGTTTAAAAATCACGAAATCATTAATAATGTAACTGACGCTTTCGAGTGCGCTTGCCTTTTTTTATAGACGTCATATCGATAAAACCTCTATTGTGTTATTTAGCGTCCGCGAACCGATTAAACATGTAACAAAGGATGTTAACTTGTGTCCGTAAAAAATCTATGTATATTTTTACAAGCTTTTATTTAGTTTACCTGTGTGTCTCTCTGTCTGTAATCAAATCTTGCAAGTTAATTTTGACCCACTTCCCGGTCTCCGATTGAGCTAAAATTTTACACGCATATGTAAATCGGATGACAATGCAATATTTTTATAACATGGAGCTGATCTGATGATGGAGTCGGAAGGCGGCCATGGGAACTCAGTAATAAAACGACGCAACCCTATCGAGTTTGGGCTCGTTTGATTTATCTTAGTAGGATATTATTGGGCATTCTACCCCACCTTCCGTTCCATCGGCTCACTCCGTTCGCCTCGTCACTCTCGGTGGAGTAGAATGCCCAATAATATAAATGAAATCCACTGGTTCGGCGCCTATTCCACCCGATGGAATGATCATCTCCGTCACTCTCGGTGCAGTAAAATGTCTAATACTGGTTCGGCGCCTATTCCACCCGATGAAACGGAAGGTGGAGTATGAATTCCTACATAGTGCAGTAAAATACTGGTTCGGCGCCTATTCCACACCAAAAGTGCGCACCGTGACTTACAGCTTAGTACGGCCGTTATTCTAAGTGTGTACGATGTGGCTATGTAGCCCCCTAGTTATCCTAACGCCCTAGCCTACCATACAAACCACACCAAACGTAGGTTACGTTGGTTTTACGTGAGGGAAGTCTGTTACCAGGAGACCTACGGGAACAGACGGAACTTGGGTAGGAATAGGGGTTTGTGTACGTCGTGCAATGTACACAGGAAATGGTTTTCTCACCGCCGATCCCACAGACTCATAGGATCGATGACGGCTAAAGGTGTCTTGGCCACAGTGAGAGGAACACTTTATTTCTAAAACTCAATATTAACTTACCGCGTTACCGTTATTTTAATTAAGTCATTCAGTCGACACTAGTTTACTTATTAACAAATAAGGGTGCTCGCTACTTGAACTGGTAGCCTAAAATTCAGGACAGATTGTCACATGTCTCTCCACAAAATTAGAGGTAGCTCATAACCTTAATAGGCTACACACTTACTCCGCTTAAGTGACCAGATTGGCTCGAGGATCATCTGAACTTTAAGTTACCCTACATTCAACTAAAATCCAGGACAGATTGTCTCATGTCTCTCCACAAAAGTAAGAAATAGTGCATACCCGGAGGCACCCACACATTCTATTTTCTGTGACCAGATTGGCTCGAGGACATCCAAATTTTAATTTAATTAATTCAAACAGAGAGCACTACCTTGCTCCACTTCCCTACTAACTGTTACTAACTAACAATATATCGCTTTGTAATCGACACCAGCAGTTAGCAAGGTACCTTTACACTCGACGATACCCGCGCCGTTCTCAGTTGCGAACCGCCTGACGGCAGCGTCGGAAACCGTGATCAGTTAGTCAGCCTAATAAAAACAAGTAATACTGTGTATGCTGCGTGTGCAACACGTTTTCACAGTCGTTCTCAAAACAGTACACACGTATTGTCCGGCGTCACCGCACCGTTCTTTATCCTGAACGCTTTCATCAGACAGTTGTAACCACGTAGTGTAAATGGTATTTTATATGTGCAAGGCTGCAATCTTGCAACATGCAGTCTAAGCAGTTTTGAACTTCATTGCATCTTGAGTAGGTATGTGTGTGTGTTAAAAGAATTATAATGTTGAATGTAACATGATCGTCGTTCACGTTGTAGTATTTAATTAAATTTAGGTTTATACAGAATTGTCTAGGTACTTCACATACCTACTAACTATGTCTTACCTAGATTTGTTGTAATCTAGTTTATATAAACTATAATAAAATAATACTTATACCTTCTTATTCTTAATAAATCTTCACTGAATTCGTCTTTTATAGAACTTCCTAAATATTGTTTTCGTATTTATATTTGAAGTTTGTAATCGCTTCTAATTTATTGTGTTTCATTCTTCTAGGTAATAAGATTATATAATCTTATTTATATGAATATTTATATGATATATTTTTTATCAAGTACAACATGTATTATTGGTTGAACCATTACCCACTTCGATCGAGCGCGATTTTAACTTAGATAAAAGAGAACCCTGTGCACAACAAGATTATTTGGGAGCATTATAATAGTACCTATGCTAAAGTTAAACTAAAGTTATTATCGATAAATTAGACAACTATAAAACCATAACTCAGACATGTGTGTTCGATTCCCACACGATACAGTTTCTTGGATTCTTTAATTGTGGGTTTAAGTGATTATTTAATAATACGAATTAAAATTTTATTTGTGAGTATTTTTAAATGAACTTATTCCACAGTAGTATTTTATGTGATTATAATATTAGTCCCGAGTTTAACTGCAACTTAACATTAACAACCACACGGATTGGTTTGTGCGTATTACAAAATGGTTTATTATCAAAATAGTTACGATTATTTTCAACTACCTACTTACTTCTTGAGTCAACTATGCTCACAAAATTTACTTTCAACGACGCGATCTACCTACGAGTTTCACCTCTCGCATAAACGTAATTGTGATGATAAAAATTCTCAACAAACATACATCAGTTATTCAATTATACATATTAATTCAGTATTGAGTCATAAAGAATAACAGGGATCGGGTTCACTTTGTCGGCTTTATTTTGCGGTTCTCATGAACAAATTGCAATTTAGCGAAATTGGTATGCGATCAATATGGTTCAATATGACATAAACGACATATTTTTTTATACAACTGTAAGACATGTACTTAGAGTTTAAAATTGAAACGATCTATTTTATGCTTAAATTGTATTTTTTGTGAATATAAACGAATTAATTTCAATCAATAAATTACATTCGCTCCAGAATCTTCAAAGTGACAAGTAGTACTAGCAGTACTTTAAAATCAACTTTAAAACATGTAAGTGAGTACTTCTTAATTTTAAATTTGTAGTCATAATGCACAGCTACGGACCTGGTTTTTGCCTGCCGGCTGTTGTAATTAACATGTTATATCTATCCATCGTGATTGCTACTCAGCTACGGACCTGGTTTTTGCCTGCCGGCTGTTGTAATTATCATGTTCTATCTATCCATAGTGACTGTTACTTAGCTACGGACCTGGTTTCTGCCTGCCGGCTGATGTAACTGTTCTCATCCTGTCATAAATTGATTATTGTATCTCAAAAAAAGACCTTAAACGGTTATTTGTTTTGTTATATAAAATATTAAGTACTTTTTATCTTGTGTTTTAGGTCTGACTCCGACGTTTCCCGTGTGTCCGACTACATAAAGAGCCCGCCGACTGCTACAAAGGTCGTGCCGAGCAAGAGCCAGCCTACGAAAAAAACAACAAAGCGCAAAGCTTCCTCGGTCGTGGAATTAGGATCAAGGTAGTTTATGACTATTTTTATTTTCTAAGTTATTACTTTCACATATTCTAATATAAAGTAGATTTCAATAGAGAACTTTGATTTGCAAAAATAATTTTAAGTACATACTTATTTTTCTCTCATCATAAGTTTGTATCTAGAAAAGTGTTTCTTCTAGATTATTAAAATAAAATTTAATTTGTTTACAGTAACAAGAAACCAGGGAGCACCGATCTTTTCGGTTTGGAAGACTTAGATGGCCTTCCTCCGCAGTCGGAGTTAGGTTCATCGTTGCTGTCCCGCGTCGCCAACGGGAAGGTACGACGGACAGCGGATCTAAGGGGTGCCTTCTTTGTGGAACTGAAGGTGTACCATAAAGAAGACATCATCTCCACTGCTCCTGAGGAGCGTTGGAAGAAGTCCCAAGTTGCATTAAAACTGCAATTGGATAAAGGTAGCTCGCAGTGGAACTCACTACAAAAATTCATGCATAAGGCTCACGAGTTGTTCAATGACTCAGAGCCGGTATATTATAGCGATAAGATACATTTTAAATAAGTTACACTATTAATTTAAAATTTTAATTTGAGGCATCCAAAATAAAGATTAAAACTGCAACTGGATAAAGGTAACTCGCAGTGGAACTCACTACAAAAATTCATGCATAAGGCTCACGAGTTGTTCGATGACTCAGAGCCCGTATTTATAGTGATAAGATACATTTTAAATAAGTTACATTATTCATTTAAAATTTAAATTTGGGGCATCCAAAATAAATCTTTATTTTTAAACTTAGCAAGTAATTAATTACGATAGAATGCCTTTCTGCACTGTTTGTAACATATCTGTTGAGCGCAGTCATTGGACAGGTCATCTACGCAGTACCGATCATAAAAATAAAAATATTTCATACGTTTGCGAAGGTGTTGAATTAATTCATTCTGCATTTCTAAATCGTATAGCTTCTTATAGAATTATTGATACTAATGAAAATTATTCTTTAGATTCGTTTTTTAATAACAGTCAAGAAAAAATCAAGACATTAATAAACAAATCTCTTAAGGATCATATCTGTCTAAAAATTAATTTTGAATATTTTGCTTTGTTTTTGATGGTTAAAAATGATAGTCAGGAGATGAAATCATTTGCTACAAAGAATTATGTAGTACATCAGAATTATGATTATGATTCATTAGCATCTCAGGTTAGAAACACGTTGAAAAAAAAGATAGAAGAATTTCAAGATCGTGACAGTGGGTGGACATTTTTAAACAGTTCGTATTTGGAAGTTAATGTTAACAAATACCAACCTTTGCGCGGCTCAAGCTTTATCGAGTTGCCGACATCAATTAAATCAAAAAAAGCATGTATTAATATTCATAATAAAGATAATTATTGCTTTTTATGGTGAGTTGTTGCTGCTTTATATCCAGCTAAAACTCATCCTGAAAGAGTATCATCTTACCCCCATTTTCAAAGCGTGTTAAATATAAAAGACATTCAATTTCCATTGAGTTTCTCAGATATTGCTCGATTCGAATTAAATAACCCTGAAATTTGTATATCGATGCCTTAGTTCACAATTGCACTAACTACAGAATTGACAATTTTGAGGAGAGAGGTTTAAAGTTTTACATGAACAGTACTAAAACTAAGTAAAATAATCTGTAAACTACGTTTTTAGTAGAAAGAGACTTATCAACGGTATTTCAATACGCGCAAACGAAACAGCGTGACATTTAGTGTATTTGGCACTAAAAAAGTGAAAATTTAAAATTTTGTAGTTAGTACAATTGTGAACTAAGGCATCGATATATATATATGGCTTTAAAAATAATTCCGTGATTGGACCGTTTTATAAACCAAAATCTTTGAAGAGAAAAGTGATTCATTTACTTTACTTAGAAAAAGATGATTTATCACATTACTGTCTCATTAAGGATTTACCTCGTTTTGTTAAAAATCAAATAACAAGACACCACAGTAAATTATACTTTTGTGATGTTTGTTTAATGTTCTTTGATTCATGTGATGATCTGAATTCACACAGTTGTGGAGGAGTTGCTACTGAACTACCTCCAAAGGGTTCTTTCATTCAGTTTGAAAATTATGGTAGAAAGCAATTTGTGCCATTCGTTATATATGCAGATTTTGAAACAATGCTAGAGCGGTACGACTCCTGCGAACCTGACCCAACTCAGGCGAGCACCGTTACGAGACAGCGACATGTGCCCATCGCTTTCGCTTATCATATTACATGCACTCTAGATGAAACCTATAATCGTTACGTTTCGTATCGTGGTTTGGATTGCGTTTCGAAATTTGTGAAGTCTATCTATAAAGACGCTAAAAAGCTATATAGAATTTTAAATAATACCATTCCTATGATTTACACGAATGAGAATGCTCTCGACTTTGAAAACTCTGATACATGTCATATTTGCGAGAATTTCTTGTTTGGTGATAGGGTTCGCGGTCATTGTCATTTGACTGGTAAATATCGTGGCGCAGCTCACAGTTACTGTAACCTACAATATAAAATGCCTAAGTTTCTGCCTGTATTTTTTCATAACTTATCGGGTTATGATTGCCACCTTTTCATAAAAGAATTAGGTAAAGCTCCAGGATCTATTAAAGTCATACCTAAAACAAAAGAAAATTATATTTCTTTCACGAAGTATATTCCGATTTCCGATAATGAAAGCATACAGGTACGATTTGTAGATTCTTTCAAGTTTTTAGGAACAAGCTTAGAAAAGTTGGTTAGTACAATGAAAAAACAAGAATTTAAACAATAAAAATTTTATTTTCCCGAAAAAACACAATTCGATCTACTTACCCGTAAAGGAGTTTATCCGTACGACTATATGTCTCAATGGAAACTTTACGAAGATACGTGTTTACCCTCCAAAAAATTTTTTTTAACTCTTTAACTAATGAGTCAATTACTGATGAAGACTATGAACACGCTCAGTCCGTTTGGTCAGTATTTAATATTCGTAACATGGGTATGTATACAGATTTATACCTTAAAACCGACGTTCTTTTGCTTACAGACGTGTTTGAAAGTTTTAGAAAAACATGTAAACGACATTACAATCTGGATCCCGCGTTCTATCTTACAGCACCAAGTCTATCATTCGATGCAATGCTTTTGAAAACTAGAATTAAATTAGAATTGATAAGTGATGTTCAAATTTATAGGATGATACAAACAGGTATTAGAGGAGGTATTTGTATGTGTTCCAGAAGACATGCCCAAGCCAATCATAAATACTTGGATTCTTACGACCCATCCCTTCCGAATTCATTTATTATTTATTTAGATTGTAACAATTTATATGGCTATAGCATGTGTCAATATTTGCCTCATTCGGATTTTAGATTCATGAGTAGACAGGAAATAGATGATTTGCAGTTGAACTTAATAGATATAAGCGATACTGCGGAAAACGGTTATATTCTTGAAGTTGATTTATTATATCCTACAACATTGCACATTGAACATAATGACTTTCCATTTTGCTCAGAAAAATTCGTCCCACCCGGTGGTAAGAATAAAAAATTAATACCGAATTTGTATGACAAATACCACTATATTATTCATTACATACATTTAAAAAAATGCTTGCAACACGGATTGGTATTACGAAGGATTCATCGTGCAATTGTTTTCAAGCAAAGCTGTTTTTTAAAACAATATATTGATATTAACACCCAGTTACGTCAAAAAGCAGAGTCAACGTTTGAACAAGATTTTTGCAAATTATTGAACAATAGTATTTTTGGAAAGACTCTGGAAAATAATGAGCATCGAATAGATGTTAAGTTAGCAAACAAGTGGTGTGACTTGAACAATAAAACAAAAAAGACTACTTGTGCTGAGAAATTGATCGGCAGTCCATATTTTCATAGCGCCTCAGTATTTTCTGATGATCTAGTGGCAATCCAAATGAAGCCTTCTCGCGTTATTCTTAATAAACCAATATATATAGGATTTACTGTATTGGAATTATCTAAGAGTCACATGTATGACTTCCATTATTCAATCATAAAGCCTTTTTATGGTAACCGAATTGAATTGTGTTATACTGATACGGATAGTTTGGTTTATGATGTAAATACTGATGACATTTATCAAGATATCAATGAACATTTTCTAAAATATTTTGATACCAGCAACTACGACTTAAACAACGAATTTAACTTACCAATTATTAATAAGAAGGTTCCAGGGTTATTTAAAGATGAAATGGGTGGTAAAATTATCAAAGAATTCGTAGGACTGCGCTCAAAGCTTTATTGTATTAAAACTTTAGACAAAACAATAAAGAAAGCAAAAGGTATAAAAAAATGTGTTACGAAAAATTTAAATATGTTAGATTATAAAAACGTTTTGTACAATTGTAACGTCATTCGCAAAAAAAATGTTTTGTTTAAGTCGATAAAACATGAAATTTTCACTCAGGATGTAAATAAAGTAGCACTTTCAAGCAATGATGATAAGCGGTTGTTATCGATTGATAAGGTATCTACTTTAGCTTGGGGTAATGCAACTATATTTAAGTAATGAATTGCCATTATTTTTAATGTAAGTAATTACAGTAGATACATTTTTTACAATGTATTTAGATAACGTTCAAATGTAATGATAATTACCTAAAGTAAGGTCAAATAATGTGTAATGTAATTGTAAAAATTTAAATTTTCTTGGTGCCTCAAATAGATATTATTATTTTAACTGTTACTTATAACAAAATATGTATAAACTTTAGAACTTAGTAAGTACTTAATTAGTTTTAAGAGCATTTACGCGACACAGCATTTCGTAAAATTCCTAAAATATAATCTACTAACTTTTTGTGACGTATCCTGCTTAGACGTATCAAGTTTTATTAAATTATATTATTCATTTCCAAAACTTCGGACTTAAGTTTGTATGAAATGCCATGTCGCTATGTGATAAGTTTTCTTATATTGGTAGTAAATAAATAAATAGTATTTAATGGTTATAATTATATCTGTTTTATTTCCATTCCTGATTGATTACAAAGCACACAGGTTCCAACTTGATAAACATATAATGTTCATTTTTGATGACAAAGGACTCGTGCCTCGAAGTTCGCACGCGCATTGTAGAATTTGACACCGAACAGGTGCTCGGACATGTTGAAACATGAAATTGATTCACAGCGTATGGTTTTATGGAGTCTAATTACATATTAGTCACGTTCCACAGTAATATTATTGTGTAGAACGTCATTCTATCATTACACAGTCGGCCGGAGCGGTCATATCACGTTGAATAAAAACAAAACAAATTGTAAGTATTGCACAAGCTTATACGTATTTATAAAATTATTTCATAAGCTGTTAAACATAATTGTTATCAATAATTATAACTTTGTTTGTTTCAGATCATCAATAATGTGCGATTCTCCTGATTTTATCTTCTCACAATATGGTCAAGGTTGGCCAACTCCAAGTTTAAGCTGGCATGTTCCAGAGCAACAAAGACCTGAACCAACCAACAAAAAGCCTAGACCAAGACGGGAGGGTTTAAAACGGAAGGCACCTGAACATTCTATAAGTCAATCGTTCGTTATAAACAACGAAAAGAAAAAAGGTTTACGAGTGATCCAGATACAAGTATTAGACATCAGTGAGCGACAAGAAGCAAGTGTTGCAAGTTCAAGTGACAATGAGAACGTGGTATTGTTAAGTGCACAATATGTAGTTAGTGAACCGGTGGACAATGTTATGGAAGAGACACAATCATTGATAAATAAAATTTCAAAGAAACTTTGTGGTGATGATTATTATTAGTAAGTAAGTAATGTATCTACCTAGTTTGTATATTCAGTAGAAATAAATAATTAGTTTAATATTGATATTATAAATTCATTTGTTAATCTGTTAGTGTAATAAAATGATTCCACATAGATCATCACAATTTGTAAATAAAAAATAAAATATTAAGAAAACTTTAAGCCCTTAGTTAGGTTCTTAGTTAAGGTTTTTAGTTAATATGTAAGTTTAATGTATAAATAAATGAAATATCTAAGGTGTAAGTTTTATTGTAATTAGAGAGAATAAGTTAGAAGAAATAAAATCATTTATTTGTTAATGTAGTAGTGTATTAAAATTCTCAAAATACATCATAGTTCATAGTAGATAAGTTTCATGTACATACATAAAATATTAAATAACAAGGACAAGTGTATTTAGTTTGTAATTGTAAATAATGTGAAAACTAAATAAATAATATATTTATAATTTAAATTATCTTTTATTGACGTTATAAACGTACTCCCACTTTAAATTAGCTCTAAAGAAATGTTCTCATTATAGGTTTTAATTATGTTTTCAATATTTTAAAATTAATAGAATACTTACTCAATTAAATTCATTTTATTAGAGCTAATTTTAAGTTTGTTATGTAGGTTACCCAGATTATATTATTAAATAAAACAACCTTATGTACATAATCATTTTTATTAACTGAACATTACAAAATAATTTAAAATAGATTAAATATAGACATATTATTATCAAGATACCATTTTCTAATACACACCGCATTATTTAATGCACAATTCACTTTATGGTTCACACAATTAAAATCAGTTTTATTTTTACAGAACTTTTTTTTTTAATGTCGCGAAATTAGGACACCCTTTCTCACCTATATCAATCACTTCACAGTTTGCACATAACTCTTTAATCCACTTAATCTTTTCCAAACCCTTTGTAATAATTTTTTTATTTTCTAAATACGGTACGATGACATGTTGAAACTCTCTGTAGTCTATAAAGCCCTCACTCCAGAAAATTCCACGATTTCTTTCCAACCACCGCACCTGCTTCTTTTCTTCTTGAGTTAAGTAATAAAACGTATGCGGTGGTTTAACCAAGAACGTCTGTGTGTGCTCATTACTTACGATAGCCACTTCTTTGACAATAAAATTATTGTCTAAATATTTAAATCCTTGGAGTTCGACAATGATAATATCCGCGTTCATGATAACTTCTTCACTGTGTTGCTTAATGGCTTGTATTCAACAATGCAATCGTTAAGAATGAGACAGTATGCTGAAGTTTGATCTGGTATTTCTGAATCACTCTCAATTTCTACCCTTACATCCACAACTGGTCCAGTCTTCAGATTATCGATCTGTCTAGAGCAATCGATAACAAACAACGGTGCTAATTCTTTAAATTGTTTCTCGCTTAATAAAGACTCCGAACAACGGTCGTAATACGACTGCTGAAATCTGATGTATTGCTCGTATAATAAAGCAATTCTGTTATTAGCGAAGTTCACATTGAGGCTTTCATACGGGAAATATGTTGAATTAAGGTACACTCGAACATCACGAACATAGCAGTGATCAAACTGCGACATGTCAGAACTTGCATTATTTTTTCTACTTGTTTGTAGTCCGATTATTACATATCGCGGTTTTTCTATTTGAGATGATGTTTTGATAGACCAGGTGTGCTTTGTAGTTCTAGGTAAAGTGGGATATTCGTATAGATCCCAGTTTCTAAATATCATCTGGAGCGGTCGATCTTTTTCCAACAGTTTTAATAAACTTATTTTTTCTTTGTCCGATACTTTCACATGGGGTACGTGCCATATGATTTTATTGATTTGAATGTCTTCCACTATTTCTCCGGTATTCAATTTTACAGCGTTCAAATCAGTGTTGCTTCGTAACAATATTAGTTCATGTCTACTATTTATTACAACTTTTTTTAAATCTTCTGCGAAACCGATGATATTCCGAAGTGGTATAGACGCAGAAAAACTTCCCCCATTAATATTTTTTATACCATCGATACTCCAACCCCAAGCTCTAGCTACTTTTGATTCATTCTCATTCATTGATATTAACGATTTCATGGTTGTAGTTATACCAGCATTTTTTATTTTATCAATCTCCACTCCGTTTAGTTCGTACCTAATATCTTGGAACAAGAAGAGTAGTCCATTGTTCGTAAAATTAACACTAGTAGCTTTCTCTTTTGAATCTTTTTTGCTAACGATAACGGTTCCTTCCAAATACAGAGTGCTGGCTGATGGTAATATGTAAAGATCCTGTTGGTTGATAGGTATGCGTATTTCATCGTTCCTGTTGAAACTTGTTACATAAGGTTTGTACGAATGAAATTCGATTCCTTCTATACTGTTGTCGTAAGTCGGAGTGGATAAAACGTCTAAGATATTCATTTTAACAATCCGATCGCTTTGAGAAATATCTTATTGTCTTTAGTTAATTTTATTTTGCTCTTAGAACGACGTCTTATTTGGTAGGTAGCTTGAGTAGAACTGGTATTTTTAATTTGTTGAGACATATATTTATTGTAGTCAATCATTTTTTCTTCTAAGATGTAAATACAGCTGTACTTCTTCACCACGCAAGTTAATTAAGCGATTGTTTATATCTAGTAGTCGGATATGTATGCAGCTTATGTTGTTTTGATTGATTGGAAAATATATTGCGTTCTTCGGGATTTCTATGATTCTGTAACCAGGTGGTACGTTGAGTGCGAATTCATGAATTATGTGACTTGGTTCACCGTTTATGTAAGAGCCGCTCACAATGTCACATTCGATCCTTACCACAGTCGTCGGTAAAATGTTGACTGGATGCTGTGACACATGCCATTTATTTGCTTTTAAGACCTGCTTATCAAACCCTAACAGTCTACTGAAAGAGTATTCTTTCTTTAAATTAACGTCTTTTGAACAATATATGGCAGTTTTTAAAGTATTGTTATTGCATTGTAATTTAATTGAGGCATCTTTTATTTCGGATTTTAAATAATCATAAATATCTTGCAATTCATAGGTGTCTTCCGGTATTTCAATAACTTCGTTTGAACCATAATAGAACTTGTTATTACTTTTATCAATATTTGGTATAGAATTAAATGTTGAAAAATGCAATAAAGCACACTCATATTCTCCATTTAGTTGCAACGTATTAGGATAGTACGTAGATAAAATTGATGAGTTTCCAGTTATCGACAAAGTGAGTGACATCTTGCAAATGATTGAAATAAAATAAAATCATTTATTTTATACATTTTTATTCCAAAAAGTCCTCAAATATTTTAAACATAAATGACCACAGTTCACAGTGTTAAATTTTTGATATCTTGTGTAGTTATATGAAACTTTACAATTCTTAAAATATCGTAACAGTTCTAATGGAGGTTTTAAATTTCCATAGCTATCAAAATAATCACAATAGTCATATACTTTTACATAAGCTACCCAATGCGTTCCTTCGTTTTTAGAATCGTCTAAGTTAACAATACCACATTCCATACGTTTCGGCTTCCTTGGCAATTGATCTTTCATATATACTCCTCGGAAATATGGGATGTCTCTTGCGTAGTATTGGATGTCTACATTAGTTAGTGTGCGATTTGGTAGCTTCTTGTTCAGTTTTTTGTTGATTTTATAAACAATCCTTTACCGTTTTTATAAGGTTTTATGTATAAACCCTTACCCACTGCTAAACCCTCCATAGTTCTATTATGTCGTTCCGTCTCTCGCAAGTTTTGTTGAGCAGATTTATAATCATTCACCGTTTTTGCAATTCCAGCTGCACCACCAGCTAAAGCTCCTAAAGCTGATAAGCCAGCAAAAATTGGAATTAAAGGTAGAACTCCACCAGTCTTCGGTATGGGGATCACTCTCGGTACTCTGATTTGGTGTAATTTGGGGCATAACTTTTTTGCAGCTAAGTAAGCCAAGTTTATTAAAGACTTATTATCCTTGGGTTTTAGCTTTTTTATTTTAGATTTTATTTTTGATACTAAACTTTTAAATGTTTTGGCACCAGAACCAGATTTCAATTTGGCTTTCATGACTTTGCTTACTAACCATGAGCTTAATTTTTCACCTTTTCCTGCATCTTTTGATTTTAGTCTCTGTTTAGCCATGTTCAAAAGCTGTAAGTCGGCTTTGTGACGATTAGGTAAATCTGTATGATTTTCATATGCTATATCGTGGTGCATACAAGCTTCGTCTAGTTTATTCACACCTCGATCGCCTCGCAACAAACGTTTATGAAGTTTAGTTCCTGGTCCGCAATAATTGTATCCAGGCAAATGAGCTTCGAACGGTAGATTATTAATTATACTGTTAACTAGTCCACCACCTTGCATTACTTAAATAATAATGATACAAATTTCACAAAGTATTTCTTTTATATCTTAATTTATTAATGAGGATTTATCAATCCAACTGTTTTCATCATTATTGAGACCTAACCATTTAACGAATAGTTTCTTTCCTTTCTTTTTAAGTATTTTTTCTACTAAATAAACACCAGGATAGTTAGATTTTTGAAGTTCTTGCTCGTAAAAAGTTCCTAATATATCTTGCTTTCGTTGATCTTCTATGTGGTATGTTACTGGTATAGTTTTATTAATCTTTTTTATCGTAAAGAGTTCAGTTGACCAATTAGGAGTATAACCTTTCTCGAAATTGTGTTTGTATTTACTGATACGAACACAGTCACCTTTTTTGAACTTAGGCTTCCGCTGGATGGATACATGATTACATATGTTTTTAATATTCTCTTTTACGATGGGTTCATTCGATTTATTAACATCATTCGGTTTAATTTTAATAGTACGATGTTTTGTGTTATTATATGTATTAAATAAATCTTCTAAAGGTGTTCCTAACCACTTATAATTTCCAACGAGATTAAAATATTTGTACAAATTATTTTTAACAGTTTTAATTAGTCGCTCTACAATTGAAGCTTTTTTAGTAGAGAAAGATGAGTAATGGTTTATGCGGTACTTCTTCATTAGCGTTTGGAATGTATTGTTATAAAACTCTGTGCCCATATCAGTTTGTAAATTAACAGGATTTTTATTGCTGCTTAGTAGTATTCGTTCAAAAGCTCGAGTTACTTCAGATTTATTTTTAGATTTTAACGGTTCTGCCCAGGCATACTTTGAGAAGCAGTCAATCACCACTAAAATGAAATTGTAACCTTTGTTATACTTTCTTAGGTTTTGCATGTCCATTAGATCTGCTTGCCACAAATCATCGATCCCTTTGAGAATAACAGAACGTCGAAGGAAGTTTCTTCGTGCCGCTTTGTGTATTTCATTTACTATTTGTTGTTTTGCCATTACTGAGATTTTCAAGTAATTTGTCTATATCTGCTTTGGAGTAAAACTTCTCTTCCAAATGAATCAAAACCTCAGGTTCCTTTACTTTTAAAGTAGTCTGAATAGACTTTTGTGCATCTAATATGATTTGAGCACGCAATGATGCAATCAGCTTATTAAATTGTTTTATCGTATCAGCACACATTCGATCTACATAATCCTTGTTCACAGCATCGTCTGATTCTAATGGATGTCTAATTCCTCTCAATCTAGAAGACTTTAAATCAAAATCTCCACTTTCTGATTTTAACAACGCGTTATCATTGAAATTAATCAGTTCTGACAAACGCATTCTTTTATGAATAAAATGTCCAAATTTATCTATATTCATGTTTAAGGTGTACTTTATGTAAAGGCTGATGATGAACTAAACAATAGTTAATTTTACACCTATTTATTTATAAGTTTACTTTCACGTAATTCTTCAATAATGGATATTATTTCATTATCTAATCCTGTGTTGCCGGCATCTCGAGATGCTATTAATAACTTTAACCTTTCCACCAATTCATTAGGATCATCCCAATACACAAAATCTACGTTATTTTTCCAGATTTTTGTTAATGGTAGTCCTTTACCTTTCGAATGATGACCCTGAAGCGTACTTTGCAGATTAAAAAGAGGTTTAATAACTTGTAAATATTTTTGTCCCTTATTACTTTTTATTGGTTTACTTGGGTCATTATCACGACGATGTGCATTTGTATCAAGTAACATTTTCTTATAATATTGCAAGTCATTTTCAGTAACCAAACTTAAATCAATATCTTTCTTAAGCAGTAGTTGTTTTAAACCAGGCGTATGTTTGTATTTATGACCAGCCACGATGATATAACTATCGTCGATTGTTATATGAGCAGAACCTAACATCAATTTTCCGCGTTCTACTCTGACACCAAATGGAATGTCTGTTAACGCTTCTGAAGACACTGACCAGGATGATGTATCACGACCTTCACTTTTTTCAACTGATTTATACGAAGATTCACTGTTGGTGTCAGACTCCTCTACATCACTACCAATTGCGACTTTTTGCAACGTTTCGTCTCTTATCAGATCTTTAGATTCTTCATCTTCATTACTATACAGCAAAGGAGTTTGCATACTGGCTGTAGCAATTTGGTTGAGAGGCTCTGTTACAGGTTTAAAAACTGTTTCCAAGGCTTGCTTACTCTCATTCTCAACATCTCGCATTTTTCGCACCTTCTTCTTTACAGCTGCTGCAGCATCAACAATTTGTCTCTTTAAAGATTTTTCCATAATTGTTAAATGTATTGTAACCGGTTAAGCTCTGTTTGTAGAGTAATGTAAATTCAACGGTGACGTCTTAATATATACTCGTGCTCTTAATCAAAAATTACAAACGTGTCAAATTTATTTCTATAACATCCTTTATTTTTTGCACAATCTTTATTAATTACAACATAACTGAAGGGCTCACTCCATATTTTTGAACACATTTCACGAAATTCAAGCCATGTCATGTCAGTGTTGACGTGTTCTTCATAAACATGTCTCATATTTCTTTCATCTTGTTTAAAAAGTATGATTAGGTTTGCGTTGTCTCTTACTAACTGCTTAGGGATTTTACTATACGTCTGATTTAGATAAAAACAATCGATGAACTTGTGTCTCCCCATAGCAAAATAATCACGCATACCACTTTGATTTTCACAAGCAACATCGTCAAATATAATTACAGAATTCGGTTTTGCGGTCTGAACACTCAGTACTTGCTCATTTTCATGATATTTCTGAAATGAAATGCCTGGTACCCGTTGCAAGACTTTTTCTAAAAAAACGTACTTGGGCTGTTGCAAGGTTTTCGAATAAACATAAACATTTTGAAATCTTAAACCATTCTCGTGTATAAGAAGACCGATTAATAAATTAGTTTTTCCACAATTTGACGGTCCGCAAATGATGCATCGTACCGATTTAGGTAATAATTCTCCATGGCGAAAACCAGTCTCCTGAGACTGAATACAAAGTTTGTTTACATGTAACGATTGCGGTTGTTTTACAAATTTCATGACGACTCCTTGAAACGGTTATATTAATAATGAGTCAATTAATGTATTACATCGACATTTATAACTCATTGTCGCTAACTCAATCAAATGTTTCAACCTAGTGGAATAGGCGCCGAACCAGTATTTTACTGCACTATGTAGGAATTCATACTCCACCTTCCGTTTCATCGGGTGGAATAGGCGCCGAACCAGTGGATTTCATTTATATTATTGGGCATTCTACTCCACCGAGAGTGACGAGGCGAACGGAGTGAGCCGATGGAACGGAAGGTGGGGTAGAATGCCCAATAATATCCTACTTATCTTGACCAGAACTCTGTCCTAGATGATATCCAGATTAATAAAAGCTTGTTTAAAAAAAAAAATAATAATACAATTTTTAACTTCGCTTCTGTTTTAAGGGCGCGAAATAATAACTAATAAATTGGCCATTTTCTAGAGCAACAGATTAATTCTAGTTTAAATCGAATATAACGTTAATCCCAGGCTGGAACTTAAAAAATCTAACTGAAACCACGATTGCTCGCCATGCTGCCGCCCGCGCCGCTTCACTTGGCTTAAGTTTTTTGCTCACAGTGCATTGGAGTGGCGTAGAAATAAAAGCCTAAACTCCTAGGTGATATCTGAAGCCAGGGTGCCCGTTAAAAATATTTGCATTTTTTCAGCCTAGTTTATCTGACTTTGAAAGGTTTGTGTAGTACAGACGCCAGCATATCAAGCTACTACAATCTGTCAAATTTCTTTAATAGATTTTCAACTTTATCAATAAAGCATTAGGTTCAAGGTTGATTGGGAAAATTTTACAGTTTCGGGTAGCTTGACCTGCTGGCGTCTGTACATAATATCAAGTTACACATTTACAGTATAAGCTGATCTCGCATTGTATAGGATTTCCGTACAATGAGAAGTCAGCTTATACTGGAAATGTATTGCGGTTATGAAAAATGTCTGTCTCTTTGTCTATGAACTAAGCACATGTGTTTACTTATAAGCATTGTATTTATTTGTTCATACATATTTCCATCCATACTAATATCATAAATGCGAAAGTAACTCTGTCTGTTACGGTTCACGCCTTAACGGCTGAACTGATTTCGATGAAATTTTGCACACAGGTAGACCATGACGGGTGCCTAAACACAGGGTCGTCTAGCGCCCATGTGCTGGTTTGGTCCCTGGTGTGGTCACGGCGTCCAATGTGTTCTGGTGCGCCGGTGATGGGGTTACTCGGGTGAATATTTGACCTTTAAACCGCCGTCATTACCTTCCGCCAAAAGTTGATGAAAGAGAATATATTTAATGAAATATTTCAGCAATTCCTGATTCTGGTCCTTAAGCAGATTCTGGGAATTGATGAAATATTTCATTAACGATATTCTCCTTCATCAACTTTTGGCGGAAGGTAATGACGGCGGTTTAAAGGTCGAATATTCACCCACTCCCCAGAGGAGGGTCTGGTAACGGACAGCCGCGACGGGTTCGCGGTGAGTGCTAACGCGTGCCCGTGTTCCCGCCACAAGCGGCAGAGGAGGACACCGTGGAGTTTTAGTGGGTTGGAGTCCCACATAACTCCACTATCTCCCCATGGTGGTAGTGCAGTATGCATGAGCATTTCTCCACGAAAAAAAAGGTAGATCATGACCTCGATTAAGTAATACTGCCGCGTTAGGAAAAAGGACGTATCGAAATATTGAAATGGAGAAAAAAAATATTTTGTCCTGTTTAAACTATAAGATATAAAGGCAGATGCGTCTTTTAATAGGTAGTAACAATTAATCATTAGGTTTTCGTTAAGTTTACAGCAATTTAAAAATATTGGTAGATGCGTGTTTTTTTTTTTGTTGATTCCGAATATGTAAATAACTCTATTTCGAAAAAAGTCAGAAGCAAACACATGTCAAATAATAATAATTAAAAAAAATGTCAGATACATCTTTTTTCTTTATGATGCAGAGGGATTCCCGTGGGATAATTTCTGACCTCCACACGGGAAAAGCCACGGCAAGCTATTAAATCTGGGACATCCATTCAGTTAGTCCCACTACCAAGTTTAAAGCTAATATTTTACCACGACCATGAGCAATAGTCAACATCATAATCATCCACAGTCTGACTTCACTCACTGCTCAGCATAGGCCTCTATTTTCTTGTGCCAATCCCCACACTCCTTGGTCAGCCTCATCCAGGTTACGCCCGCGATGGCAACACTGTCGTCCGCCCATCTTGCCGCCGCCGGACGGCTGACATCTCGCCTTTCTCTGTCACAGCCACTCAACCTGTCTGTGTGATTCCGGGAAATCCAGCGTCAGATAAACTGTTGTCTGGAAAATTCTCTCAGTAGCAGCCCAGCGCTAGGTTTTTTTCCCGGTTAAAGTTAATCAAATCAAATCAAAAGTCATTTATTCAAACTAGGCCGTGAATCAGCACTTTTCGAACGTCAAAGTTACATAAGACAGTCCCCCAAAACGCCCGCCCTTCACCACTTCCTAGTGCTTTAGCTGGGAAGAAGAAATGACGCAACAAACTCCCCAGCAGCACAGCTGTCTGCTCAGTTAAAAAAGTGGATTCTATACAACAGTGCGCAAAACAATTTAGGTACATTATTACGCAACACAAAACATTAAATTAAATTAAATTAAATTATTTGCCACTAGCTTTTACCCGCGCTTTTTTTTTCTTTTGACAGCTAGCACACACCAATATTTTTTTTTGCTAGCCTTTTTTGTGTTCCAATGCTGGGCAAAGGCCTCCCCTTTTCCCTTCCATACCTTTCTGTCTTGTGCGATCTCTGGCCATGTTGGCCCTGCAAACATGATCAGGTCATCATTCCACCTTCGCCGCGGTCTACCTCGACGGCGATGTCCTCCTTGAGGCGTCCAGTGGGTGACGATCTTTGCACATCTCTCCGAGTGCATTCGTGCCACGTGGCCAGCCCACTCCCACTTCAGCCTGGCTGTCTTTTCTCCATCATCCGCTACTTGAGTTAAGGAGCGCAGGGTGATGTTTCTAACGCGATCTGTACACCTGACACCTATTATGCTACGCTCCATTGCCCGTTGGCAAATCATGAGTTTGGACTTTTGTTGTTCAGTAAGGGACCAACTTTGTGCACCGTATGTTAGAACGGATAAGATGCACATGTCGATGAGTTTTCACTTCAGTGTTATTGGAAGACTACCTTTCATGTGTCCTTTAAGGGCCCAGTTGGTTTTCCAAGCATTTCCGACTCGTCTTTCGACTTCCTTGTCTTGTCTATTTTTGAAAGAAACTATCTGGCCCAAGGTACTCATCGACATATTCATGACCATCTACCTCGATCCTACGTTTTGTGCTGTTGGTCATGACCTGGGTCTTTCCTATTCACGCCAATATACAAAAAATAAATAATCGAAAACTATACTCAAGCATAAATAAAAATAACTTTATACCTAAATAAAAGTCCCCAGGCATAAAGGGTATGCCTCACGCGTATTTCCCTTTCCGTGTTCAACTGGCGACACCGGTCTCGCGAAATCCACACGCTTTTGTTTTACTACAGAATCCTACGATCCCGTGTTCAATTCGCGTCAACTGAGCACGCCTTTGTGATCAAGTGGCGCTGGGTAAGGTTTAACAAAATCGTGTGCAGTTGAACTGAACACTTTCTTGACTTGACTCTTAGACTGTTTGAGTCTTCAAAAGCGTGTTGAATCAGCGACGACGGTATTATTCTATAGTAGACAGTAGGTTGTATTATTAACTCAATATGATTTCAATGAATTATTACATCAAATGAAACATTTATTATCAGCACAAAAATAACAAAAAAAAAAAAACACCGACAAGACAACTATTTTGCGGAACGTTCGTTTTGGTCTATGTTCACAGCGATATTGTGTGCACGTTTCTTTTTAACAGGGCGGCCGGACTGAATTCTACCACTGCTGGGTAATTGTTTTTGATGCCGTCTCGAAATAGATGTAGGTTGGACCTTTATTTTTCGTGAACGTCGTATTTTCTTATCATGCATGTATGAAACAATAGAGGAAGGAGTCTGCAATCGAGATAGTTCAGATGAATATTTTTTCAGTGTTTGTGTGTTTACTGGATTTGGTTCTTCTTTAAGTACTTTGATTATTCTAATAAACTCAGACTCAATTGCGTCTACAGTAATCATATAATTTTCTTGAATTGAAGACTCTGTAGAAATATTATTTTCTGTGTTATCGGGTTCATTAATCGGCAACGTAAACTGTTGCTGTGAGGTGCCTTGACTTTTTTCAGCCATCTCCACGTCATTTGAATCCAGTGTTATATTTTGGAAGAAATAGGGGTTATATTCGTCTCCCAATGCCAATTTGGCCAAATCTTGGCGACAATCTTCAGTCAAATTTAACGATGTAGTAATCGTTATGCCAAACTTTAGTTCCACAGCACATACATGCTTGCAGTAGCGTCCACCTTTCCCTGATAAACAGTCACACGTTCCCATTTCAGAATCAACTACATACACGTCTGTTTTTTCTTTTATTAAGTAAGATGTGTCATCAAGTGGTGATATTTGAGTTATCGACTTACTTTTCTGACAAAATTTTTCGTAGCTTACTGTTAACTTTCGCTCTCTCCCATTAGCAAATTGCAACAATCTTTTTTTGTGGTAATTTTCAAACGTGTCAGTGATAAAATCCAGCAGGGCACACATGTTGAAAACTTTACATCTTTGCAATATAATATCTTTAAAAATTCTTATAGACGCCTCGCAAAAGTTGTTTGTATTATGTCCTCTATTGATAATGTCATGCCTATATGACAAACACCATTCTTCTCGTCGGGCCCACATATTTGTTAAATAATTTTGCAATTTATAATTTGTCGCGACTTTTACATCTTCATTCAATATGGACATATTTAATTCGGCCTCTGCTATAGTATTTGAATACATAACTTTGCGGAACAGTTTCATTATGTATTGTTTGTCATCTTTATTAACATTATGCTCTGTTTGCCAAAGCCAACGCCATATTGCTTGATTAACGTGAAATATGCAAAGCAAAAGCCGGGTGTTAGGTAAAACTGACTTCAACGCATTTCTTTCAGCTCTGCTGTCATCGGTCATGGCTACACTTGGCTGAAATAATTTGTTGAATTTATTTTCGAGGAACTCTTTCAGAGTTTTGAACGCTAAACTGTATTGTTCTTCTGTCTGATTAGCGTGTAAAATTATTGCAACAGGCAACGCACCAATATTAGAAGCTGCAAAAATAAATGTCACACATGTGTTTGATTGATCACATGATCCGCTGGTATCTATAAAAACTATTTCATCGGCTAATCCTTTAGTGAAAACTCGCTGCATTTGGTGTAATAATTACACAAATAGTAGGATTCTCCAGTATGATCAAGTCTATACCCAACTTCCCTAACTCGTCCTGTTTTCTTTTCAAAATTTGTAACACAGTCTGTTCATTTCTATTTCCATAATTTTGTTTACGCCATTGTTCGTAAAGATACACAACTTGACGATCTAGAGGGTTATGCTGAGCGTTAGCTAAGATTTTGTAGGCATCGCTTTCATAAGTACTTATAATATTTAATTCATGGTACATCTTAGCGGCCGCGGCAGTCATACCTCTATCGAAATAAGATATAAATATTTGTTTCGTATCGTTCGAACATCGGGGCAAGGATAACGATTGAGCTACATTAACTCTGTGGGAATGATTGAAGTGGATGTCAACTATAACATTATGTGGGAGCTGACGCGACGAAATGTTCGGTCGACAAGCGGAATCATTGTATGCGCGAGCCTTAGTCCCTAAAGAGTAGCGGTAGTGTAAACACGTCTATAGTAATAACAGTGTAATCGTGTCAGTTCATAGAGAGGACAATAAATTAATATGAGACTTTCGTACAAGTGACTTTCAATTACTTTCCCTACCTAAGGCACACACACACGTCAGAGACTCATTCACCGCACACAGTTTAGGGACTCAACAATTATATCCTTTTCTCAGCAGGGCTGAACTTCTCAGAGTACTTGGTGTAGTTTTCAAAAATTTTATATTAAGAGACGACTTTCAATTAAAGTTTCTGTTAACACCTTGCGTTTTATTTATCAATTTATTTCTTTCCGAAAGATGGCATACAAACAATTTTCTGAATTCATAACGTATGGGTTCTGCAAACCGTCTTTTCATAACCCAGTTAGAATTTGTTTGTTTTGAAAAACATTCCACAAATCTAGCACATTTTTCGTCGTATTCTCCGTCATAATGTAATAAGCACTGAACTTTACACTTATAACTGTCACTCGACTGTCCGTCATAGTTGAGTATTTCAAAATCTTTAGTGATTCCACTGGAAACCCTTTTAAACTCTTCCATTATGCACTATGTAAACAAAACATAACCTTGAACGCACAGTAACAAACAAATAACAAATTGCAATGAGAAGCGCGCGAATCCAACTTCGGGCGCTCTCGCCTGCTTCGGCCCGCACGATTTATCCCGAACATTTACGAACGCGCTAAATCAGTACGGATTTGTTTCGAATAGACAGGTTAAAAAACCGTGTTCAATTCAATTACACACTGTTTTGTAAAACTTCTTTTAACGTTGCTTGATCGCAAAAGCGTGCTCAGTTGACGCGAATTGAACACGGGATCGTAGGATTCCGTAGTGAAACAAAAGCGTGTTGATTTCGGGAGACCGGTGTCGCCAGTTGAACACGGAAAGGGAAATACGCATGCCTCACAAATCCACCAACAACAATCAACCAACTAAACCATCGAAGTAAAATAAATAAAGAGTTAGTTACTAATAACAATAACAAAACCAAGGTCAGCAAGACGACCAGTCACCACAGCTAAGTTATGTACTTCCATTACGCAAGATTGCGAATCGCTCCTGCAATACCTACTATATATAATATATACGTACCTATATATTGCGAGATCGAGTTGTTTAAATTAAACATGAATTACCTATATAATGAGACCACGTTAATTCAACACGTATTCGTATCAAACACTTTCATGAATATTCTTTAAGGAAGAAAATCCTGATCCAAGGAAGAAATAAAACCAACTAAGCTCCTTATACCGCTTTACATTGGCCAAAGAGTACATTCTTCAATGGGGGTCTTTTAGGGACTATTTGGGGACCACGCGGGTTAAGCCGCTTAGTCTGTAAGGGGAAAACTGTTTGTAACTCTTTGATTAGAACCTGGAAAGAAGCATCGCTTGGATGTCTTTGTGGAATAACATAGACATGAGGTTCAGATTCTCGGTAACTGGTGGGTAAGGCTGATTAGAAGTTTCAGCGTGTTTGCTTAAGAGGGTACCGAGCGCACAGTGGCGCCCTTATCGTTTGTTTGGTTATTTCTTTCATTTTAGAATGAAAATGCAGAAAATAAGCATGTTAAGTTGTGCTCCGCAAGGCTATACGTAATTATTATTACAAACAGTAGTCTTATGTTTTTAAGTTTTATTGTAATCCTTAAAACGGAGAATAGTGGCCACTATTAAATAACGTATAGTCTGCATTCTCATTCTAAAAAATAAATAAATAACCAAACAAACGATGAGGGCGCCACTGCGCTCTCGGTCCCCTCTTAATTTTGTGTAGATGTTACCGTAAGATTGTGAGCACCGTTACTTATAGTAAACTATCTCGCGATATTGTAAGCAGTCGACACATTTTAAACTGTACCATACTGCTTACAATATAACGTATTAATTTTCGATAGTTTATAATCTATCCATGTCAGAGGATGGCTCGCTCCATGGAAAATACTGGTATTAAGCTGCATCCGGTTAGACTGGAAGCCGACGCCAACATAGTTGGGAAAAGGTTAGGCAGATTGATTTTTTTATAATCTATCCAAGTCAAACCGTCAAAATTGTGAACGAACCAACACTTACCGACAGGGTTCTCAAACTGTCCGATTTCGTCACTCGTAACATTGTGAACCGTCCCTGATTTTGGCGGCAACCGAATTGGTCGCAGTAACTAAGCCAGGGCACCCCGACTAAATGGGTTAGGTTAGGTTAGAATTGTGACAAACAGCGCGCGTTCGTCACATGCAAGTTTGATACCAGTTCACAATTTGTCGGTGTTCAACCATGAACAGTAGTTACACGAGCCAGCTACATCATTACAGCGTCAGCGTTAAGAGCGACATACATTCGTTCCGCCGACAACATCGGCACACCGTCAGCACTAAGAAGTGACCTGCTGAGATCTTCGCTTCATCAGCTCGATACACACACAACACACATGTAAATAGGTATCAATGTGTATTGACCACAAAAATTGTATATAATTAAGTTAACTATTGTAATAAAGCAGTCATCAAGCTGGAGTCGAGTTTGATTCATCTCCCGTAACTCCTCTCACTGTGGCCAAGACACCTTTAGCCATCATCGGTCCTATGAGTCTGTGGGATCGGCAGTGAGAAAACCATTTCCTGTGTACATTGCACGACGTACACAAACCCCTATTCCTACCCAAATTCCGTCTGTCACCGTAGGTCTCCTTGTGACAGACTTCCCGTACGTAAAACCAACGTAACTTATGTTTGGTGTGGTTTGTATGATAGGCTAGGGCATTAGGGTAACTAGGGTGCTAGGTAATTGCTAGAGGGCTAGGTTTAGAGTCAGTAGGGTCTTAGGTAATTTGGAATAACGGCCGTACTAAGCTGTAAGTCCCGGTGCGTACAGTCGGATTGCCATGGATAGATTATAAACTATCTAAAAATAATGCGTTAAATTGAAATGCTTTCTTACAGTTCACAATTTTTCTATAGTTAGTTTACCTTGGGAGATAGATTATAAACTAACGAAGTTCGTATGCATGCGGTGACACAGATATGGTTTACCTTTACCCAGTAACTGGGTTGTGGAGGACAGAGAATAAAATACTAATATGCATCCGGTTAGACTGGATGCCAGTCCCAACATAGTAGGGAAAAGGCTTGGCAGATTGATTGTTTACCTTTACCAAAAGCTTTGTAATGCAGCTGAAAACAATGTATTTACAGAATAAATATCTGGGTTTGTATTTTTTAGGTAACCCAGTTGTAAGCCATTTTGAATCTCTGATGAGATCCAGTCATCTTACTAGTTTAGGTTGTAAGCAACGCTGAAAGGAGAACAGTGGTGGCTAGTGGCAACGGCCCCGACTTACGAGTTCGAACTTAGACAGGCGCTTTACATTGTGTAAATAATTTCATCACCACTGCTCTCAAAACGGTAAAGAAAAACATCGTGAGGATCGACATCGGCATATCCTAGAAAAAAAAAAAATTAAAGACGTGATATCTACCAATTCGCACCTGGGTCCACGTGGTGGATTTCAGCCCACTCGGTCTCGAAGAGAGGAAACCTATGTCTCAGCAGTAGGAACATTATAGGCTGATAATGTAAAGGCTGAAAGAGTTTAAGAATACTTCTCTAACAAAACATTCTCTCTACAGCTCAATACATTTCCAACTACACAGAACACGCAAACACATTACTTATACCACATACACCGTTGTTATTACAAACTAGTAATTCCACAGAGGGGAAAACAAGGTGAATTCGCACTATTAGGGGTAGCACATAAATGTCTCGCTATCGGCCCTGCCGAACGGGCCTCCCGAATGGCCAACCAGCACGGCAACCTCCTTTGCAATGTAAATACCAATACCACCCCGCGTAAAAAATCGCTCGCGTGGTTTCTAACAACCAGAACTATAGACCCCTCTCCACGCGAACTTTCAACGGTTTTAAACCTCCATATCGTGTATCGGAAATCAACTTAAACTGGCCAGGAATGTGTCAATTCTACCTTTTTATTGCGGGTAAAAGATTGTGAAGAGGGACAGAATAGGACCACAGTTGATAGTTTTTTCGATTGTAGTAATGTTAGTCACTTTGTTGTGACTGAATATATTTTTCTTTTTTTTTTTTCTGTGCTGTGAACCTGTTACCATGGATTCAGTACACGATTCTGGAGTCCCTTGCGTAGAAATTTATCGTCGCTTATTAAAAAAAAAAAAAATCCACGACCTCATCCCACCGGCCCCCTTCTACCATCGGACATCTAGACGCATTGCAAGTTATCATCCCTACCTAGTTGCTATTTCACCAATTCGCACTTAGCGTTTCCAAATGTCATTTATAATGCGCACAGCAAAAGAGTGGAACTCTCTAACTTCGACAGTGTTTCCGAACGCATACGACCCTAATCTCTTCAAAGTGCGTGTGAGGCTGGCTTCTTCTGGGTAAGCTCACTCCATCGTCGACTTTGTTTCTGTCGCCTCCGAGCTAGACTAGAGTCAAGAGCAAACCCATTTCAAATAATAATAGTTTAAAAAAAATAGCTGTTGTCTGGACTGTGTGAAAGATTATATGGCCAGAAAGGGAGTGACTACCGAGATGACGACTAATAGAGAAGTATGGAAGAAAAAGACATGTTGCGCTGACCCCAAATAAATTGGGACAAGGGAAGGAGAATGATGAGCTGTTCCATAAATTTTGTCCACGTAGGTATTGCACTTTTGTAAGAAACGGCAGATTTTTTTTTTTAATAATCGTCGAAAAATTACAACGCTGGTATGCAGAATCATGTACTGGTCGTCGATGTCTCTGCCACCCTGTTTTTTAAATACTGGAAAAGCTTAGAGAGTCGTACCGATTGAAAAGCAGGAAATTCTGAATGACATAGTAATTATTGTGATTTTCTAATGAACCAATGCCACGTTGTTTTAAACACACAGAACTTATGTATACGTAGTTAAATAGGAAAATTACATAGTTTTGTCTTTTATTAAATTTTCTGTTCCTTTTTTTCTTATTTTGCTTTTTGTTTTTGTTATTAATAAAATAAAACTAGATCGGTATTTACAAGCCTCCACAGATAGTTACAAAAACAGCTATATATCTCAAACGAATTGAATTCATTCTTTGTTACGCTTCGCTGTACTTACTGTAATTTTATTGTGCACGTTTATAATTTCTAACGTGACGTCCACGTCCATAAAATGTATAGAATTACGTGCACGTTATAAGGTTATCGTGGACGGAAATTTAAAAGCATTCATCATTATCCTGCCCTTAATCCAATCTATTTGGGGTCGGCACAACATGTCTCTTTTTCCATACTTCTCTATTAATCGTCATCTCGGTAGTCACCTCTTTTCTATCCATATAATCTTTCATACAGTCCATCCATCGTTTCTTTGGTCCTCCCCTACTCTTATACAAATTCATAAACGAAACTTTCCTCGCGACATTTTCTTCATTCCTCCGCTTTAAAAGCGGCTTCTTATATTTCCATACATTTTACATCCCTGTGTTATCGTGATGCCGTGACGTGGACATGGACTTCCGCGAAAGTATCGGCACGTTAGAAATGATAAAAGCGCACTCTCTGTTTAAAATTATTATGGTTTAAAGTCAAAGTCATTTATTTCGAAACAATATACATTGTGTAGAAATTTTGTAAAAAAAAACAGTTCATTCTAAAATAATTAATACTACAATAAAACAAGTACTCAAATAAAAAGGAAAAACGACAATCAAATTAGTATAAAAAGATAAATAAAAAAAAAATAAAAAGAAGATCAGTGATTTATGACATCCAATTTTCTAAGAATATTGTAATAAAATAAAAAAAATAGTGTAAATAGTCACGGATAATCACGGATTCATAGCAATTTCACATGTCTGCATATCACTGTTTCCAACTTATGTTTGTTTAGAATATTAGAGTAAAGGCGGAGACTGACTTGTATCGTTTGTTTGTAATGTATCATTCGAGGCGAGCTTGGTCACAAAACGGCGATACACAAGACGCGGCGATCGCTCGCTTTGTGCACGTGGCTCAAGCGCGCTCAATTTCTTATTACAAAACGGCGATCCACTAAACGTGACGAACGCTCGCTTCTGAACACTTGTCTCAACCTGTACTTACTTGGTTGTAAACATGCGCTCGCAATGCTCGCATCGAGTGGCTCGCCTCGATGTACTGACTACTGTAACGCGTTTCATAGCAATTCTCAAATAATCAACAGCGAGTGGAGGTTCTGACGCTCGTATAGAGCGGCACTGACTACTATAACGCGTTACAAAGACTCGATACATTACAAACAAACTCCGCCATAAAGTTTTACATAAGAAACACTCGTTATTTTCCAGAAGTCTTGTTAAAACATTAAAATATTCCAACAAAGTAAAATGTATCAAAAGATGTCCAACAGTTTGCTCTGAATGTTTACATTACCATATCACAGGAAGGAAGAGGCAGAAGCACCGAACCTCCCTTTGCGGAGACCATGGACAATATACACTTCGTTTTATTTAAATTACGTACTAATGATATTATGAAACGTTCTTCGAATTTGTTTATAGACTTTTGATGGCTCTCTGGTAAAGTAAAATGGAGGAAATACTGTGTATTTGTTGAATACAAAATATTTGGAAAAATCCTTTGAGAGCTTGTTCGTTGTTTTTATTTTGTTGAGCATAGTTTTGCTCTCAATAACCTTTTATCCTTTTTTTACTTTTTTCTTTAACTTACCAATTCATATTTGGAGTGTTAGAAAGAAAGTTAAACTATATATTTACGGAACTAAATCACGAAATATGTAACAAATAAATGTGCACTCGTCTATGACAAACGCAATATTTTATGCGGTCGTGTGCGCGTCATTTGTTTTATCCGCGTCTCCCTTTCGTCGCTAGGATCATGGAACTGTCACCAATAAAACAGTGGGCCTATTAAATTATCTTTCACATGAAAATAGCTAGCATAGCCTTCAGTAAGTACAACCTCAGTATCTCTGTCCATGAAATATCAAAACATTTCAGTGTGCAATTTTATACGAATTCACCCGATGCGTACATCAATTAGTCCGCACTGAAATCATACGTTTAATTAAAATGAATGCCGTTGATGTCGGTCGTATCATGACGTGAATGGTCGGCGCGTAATTCGATTTGACTGTCTGTCGGCGTCGCTTGCGCACTATGACGTCAGAGGGTGACGCGATGGCGGCTTTGATGTGTGGTAGCTGTACCTATATTTTAATAGTTTTTATGTAGTAGCTAACGTGTCGGACTCGTTGGTATAGTGGTCGCAAGCGCTGCTGATGAGCATGAGGTTCTAGGTTAGATTCCCGTTTTGGGCAAAGTTCGTTAATGGATTTGTCCACCAGGAATTTCTTAGTAGCAGCCTGGAGTCTGAATATGTGCCCGGTTGATGGCAATAGGCTCGCCCCCTATTACATAGGACTTAGACATAACTGGCAAAATGTGGGTGTGCAATAGGGTACACTTCTGCCTAACCGTTCGGGGATTACAGGCGTGAACCCACTCATTAAAAAAAAAAAAACAAAAAATATGCTGATTATAAATTGTAGCGCAGTGCAGTGGATGAAAGTGTTCAGCATGCCTGTGATGCCAAGTCCGACCGTCATACAGCACCCGAAAGCAATACCACAGAATTAGGAAGAGCACTACAAACCACTTAAGTGCCAATTTCATCAATGAAACTGAACGCGATCAACACATCTAAATTACGTTCAAGAGCTGTCATTGCCAAAATTCCTTAACAATAATGACAGTGACAGCTCTTGAACGTAGTTTAGATCTGCTGATGACGTATAGTTTCATTGGTGAAATCCGCCCTTAGTAAATTACACGCTAACAAAGTACCAAATAAAAGAGCCGAAGAACTTACTGAGCAAAAGAAAACAACGTACTAAAGTTAAACAGTTCGAAAATCCTAGCAATTTTATACTCCATTGTGTGTTTAATATCAATGTAACAACCTAACCTAACAACAAAATGGGGGTAAGTAACAAAAGTTTCGCATCCTCCCGAAAACATCGTAGTTACAAATAAAGTTTTTTATTCGAACCGGACCACTTATCTATACCAATTTCTTACTCAATGTCCTATGTGAATTGTGAATGCGACAAAGCTATACAGAGATATTTTGAAGAATAATTTAGTATGATTAGATTATTATATATATATATATGTCTTGCGAGAAGCCGAAACCGTTGTTTTACAGTCAATCTGCCTAGCTTATTCCCAACTATGTTGGGGTCGGCTTCCAGCCTAACCGGATGCAGCTGAATACCAGTATTTTACATGGAGCGACTGCCTATCTGACCTCCACAACCCAATTATTGGTTAATACGATACCCCTTGGTAAGACTGGTTGTCAGACTTTCGGGCTTCTAACGACCCGTAACGACTGCCAAAGATCCACGAATGACAGCCGGGACCAACGTGCTTTCCGAGGCACGGGGGAGTCTCGGTATGTACAGATAGTCACCCATCTACGAACCAACCCCGGCAAGCGTAGCTTAACCTGATGGATAGACCCTTGCGGCTGTTATTATTTAGCCACGAGCTCCTCCGTTGTTTTAGAGTATATGTAGTTAACTAGCGTTGTGTTACTAGGTATAATTTTTTGGTACAGTAAAATTTCCGTAAGTCGAGAAAATGTAAAGTATATTGTTACTAATTCATCATCTTCCTGCCCTTGAAAACCTTAAAAACGTGTTGCGCCAACCCCATGTAACATGGGATCATGTTACGTGGGGTCGGCGCAACACGTTTTCTCTTTCCATTCTCTTCTGTTAACGTCACGCTATCATTAACTCCCTCCTCTTTCATATCATTCCTCACACAATCCATCCATCTTTTATTTGGTCTTTTCTTTTATTTTGCAACTGAGCATATTGTAAATTCATTACCTACGGGACTTGCACCAAGTCCTGTTAACACATTTCTCAATTCCATAACCCGTTTTAAAAATGTGGGGAACAATCTTATTAGGAAAGCATAGCTGATTTATAATCCTATGCCTAATAAATAAATAGCTAGGTAATTAATAATTGTATCGAAATTATATAGAATTCGTCTACAGAAAGGCGTTTCCCTAGAGGGGGAAAAAAACACACGTTTTGAAGAATATATCTTCCCTTACGTCACTCCATCGCTTCGTATAGCAATACCGTTCAACCAGGACACAGTATTACCGTACTAAGTCGCTCGTATTACAGTTACGTACGCATCAATCTCGGAAACTTTTCCAATATCAACTTAAATTTTGATTGAAAGAGTTTCGGTGTGTTCAGCAGGATCCTATAAGATGTTCAGAGACTAAACTTCGTCAGGAGACAAGAGTTTGGAGGATATCGTGAATATCTTTATTTTTTGCGTGTATTAGAGGTTCTGGTTTTGTTAGAGTTTCGGATTTAAGTTCGTAATGTTTTATTTTGGATAAGAAAGGTGGAGTTTAGCGTTTTTGAAGCATCACAGCAATGTTTAGCTTAGTTAGGGGAATATGTAGTCTTGTAGAAAATTCTGTGGATTTGTGGCAAAGATACAGGGTGTAAGGGACTAATAGGGTGCACTCAGCTCCTTATTTTGGGACATATTCCACCGGAAAATTTCTCAGGAAAATATTCATTTTTTTATTGTACTTAGGGTTCCGTACCTCAAAAGGAAAAAAACGGAACCCTTATAGGATCACTCGTGTGTCTGTCTGTCCGTCTGTCACAGTCAATTTGCACCGAATCTGGACCGATTAAGTTAAAATTTGGTATATGTATGAATTTGTGTGACTCAAACACGGACGTGTAACGTAAATAAAATAACTTTGGATATGGGGGTCAATTTTGAGGGGCAAATGAGAAAATTAAAAAAAAAGTTTTGCACACTGTGTGACATGTCAAATGAAAGGGCTTACTTTGAGGGTCTCAGATATATATATATATATATATATATATATATATATATATATATATATATATATATATATATATATATTATAATTTTAAAATAAACTGTTTAAAGTTATTAAAAAAAATAGACGAAAATTAACCATTCCCCATTATCTCCAAAACTACTGAGCCTAAAATTTTAGTTAAAAAAATACAGAAAGTAAGTCTATACCTATAGATTACATGAAAACTTATAAGAAGTCAACATGGTAAATCTTTCAATATTGTGCGTACAAACCTACATTTGCAGTTGGAATGTATGGGAGAACATGTTTTTCAACTACAATGTTAAGTTTGATCTTGAGATAATTCATCCCAACTACGGAACCCTTCATTGTGCGTAGTCCGACACGCATTTCGCTGGTTTTTAGGGTTGCGTACCTCAAGAGGAAAAACGGAACCCTTATAGGATCACTCATGTGTCTGTATGTCTGTCTGTCCGTCTGTCACAGTCAATTTGCTCCGAATCTAAGGGACCAATTAAGTTGAAATAAAAACAAATAAAACCCAAACACGGACGTGTAATGTAAATTAATGAGTTTTGAATATGAGGGTCAATTCTGGGGGCAAACAAGAAAATAAAAAAAAATATATTTGCAAATTGTACCACGCAATATATCAAAGAAAGGGCTTACTGTGAGGGTCTCAAATATATATATTTTATAATTTTAAAATAATCCATTTTAAAGTTATTTAGACGATAATTAAAATAAATAAATAAATGTTAGTTAGACGAAAATTGACCATTCCCCCTCTTTATCTTCGGAACTACTGACCTTACAATTTTAGAAAAAATACAGAAAATAATTTTATAGCTATAGATTACAGGAAAACCTATGAGAAGTCTATGGTCTTTAAATAACATGTTAAATCTCTCAATATTGTGCATACAAACTTACATTCTAGTTGGAATGTATGGGAGAACATGTTTTTCAACTACAATGTTAAGTTTGTTCTTGGGATAAATTCATCCCAACTACGGAACCCTTCATTGTGCGTGGTCCGACACGCATTTCGCCGGTTTTTTCAGTTACTGTTCCTTTATTTCAATGCAAAATGACATTTTCTGTAAGTAGCACTCCATTTATGTAATAGAACAGCTAAAGTAAAAAAAAACCCAGCAATGGATGTTGAAATACTATAACAAAATACGCGTGAAATCAGCTGTTCACTTTCAGCCTAGCATTAGAGTTCATAGAACTCACTGTGTACCTATTATCTACCCCTCCCAACCAGTAACAGACGCTCAGATTTGTACACAAAAACACAAACAAATTAGGTTTATTGGATTCCCATAACGTTCTAGAAATAATTTCATGTACCGCTCATTTTAGTATGATATCGTCGTTGCATCTTTAAGACTGTGTAAACTGAAAAAGGTGACACAAGAGGTTTTAAAGTCGCAACGACGATATACTGAATTCACCCTATCAGGCTGCGGAGGGCTGTCCCTTACACCCTGTATTTACAGAATGTGACAAAAATTAGAGTCTTTCTCAAAACTGAGAGTGTTGTGTTGATCAGTCATCTTTTAATTGTTGTTTTGGTTTCAAATGTCAGTTTTGCTCCTAACATCAAACAAATACAGGACTTTTTATATTAATAATAGGTCTTTACCTATGAATTTGCCGATTTTTGATACGGGCTAGTGTGAAAATCAATATCTATTTAGAATTCCAAATTCAAATTAATTTTGTAATACAGCATGACATAAAAATAATCCAGTGTAGCATAATGAATTCGACTAAAGCTAGATATTAATTATCTGTGTAATATTGTTACATTTAATCTATGACATTACTACTTTCACCTCCCTATAGTACTTGCTAGAAACTCTGAGGTTATAATAAGACTAACCGGCGACTCACGCCCTTTCCGCCATAAACCACTGAAGCCTGTACAGCTCCCCGAAATTGGGTAAGTACTCATAGTGTCCTTAGGAGAATCTGTATATTACTGTAACTGTGTTTTATCTTGTGTTCATGAGGCCCGTTCCCCACAGGTGGAGCCCTTAGCGTGTAGTCGCTTAGTCTGTAAGTTTTATGCCCCTGGCTGGAGGCTTTGAGTCATCTTAAGGCAGCCACAGGATAGTCCGGTTAAGTAGTCACGACCTCTCTAGGTCAACTACGAGATGCCATACAAAAAAAAAAATCTTGTGTTCATTCTAAATAATGATCTTGTAAACCATTGTGATGTTGATTTTCCTCTCCAATGACCCATTTCCTTGTCTTGGGGCTACGGACTCGTCTGGTTAGGAAACTACGCACATCACAGAGGCTTACCGGATCTTCCTCTGAGCTCACAGACGCACCCTTGCGTGTTTCCAGGGTTCACGACTACGGATAGATTCATGACTACGGATAGATTCACGGCTTCGGAAACTTCACAGCTTCGGATTCAATCACCGCTCCGGCTAGACCACCTTGGGCTAGACTACCGGCCCATAACCTCTACGGCAGACTACGCGCCAGAAGCGGCCCTCTACCCGGCACCCTACGCGCCAGTCTAACCGCTAACCGTCTCTCTACCTGGTAACTACGCACCGGTCGCGGCCCTCTAATCGGCGACTAAGGCCGAACACGCCGAGCCACCGCAGCGCCAGCCAGACGGTCCACCCAGGGCAGTACCTTTCCACTTCTTATACCATCACAGGAAAGAACCCTACAATCTGAATCTACGACCCTCTTCTTGTTAACTTGTGGCTAAATATAAAATTAAACTCTGTTTAAGTGACCTTGAGTCTCATTCCCTTACCTACTAAACCCCTATATGCCACCAGTTGTTCATTTGTTTTCCCGCCGTTCGATGTTTCTTTGATATTGATGTTTCTGTAACCATGGAATAATCGAAATTGCGCGCTATTTTCGAATACGAGTTCCGTCGTGGCACCAACGTAACACAGACTGCACGCAATGTTAACGACGTGTATGGACAAGGTACCGCAAGAAAAACCACGGTGCGTTTTTGGTTATTGAATTGAATTGAATACTTTTATTTCAGACAGAGTCCATAGGGTTAGTAACAATTTTACTTAACATCTAGTGTTAGTAGGTACAGACACAGAACATAAATGCACAATTAACATTAAAATGCAGCGTGGAGCTGCATCCACCTCCGCAACATCGGGGAATCCCACCGATCGGTGACCACACTCAGAATACTGTTGGTGCTGCCGCGAACACGCGACATCAGGGATGCACATCTTTTTCTAATGATGGCGGCAAATCCATCAATGTTATTATCTGCAATACATCCCTGACGCACTACAACGCCACGGCAGCCGCAGCAGCACAGTTATGATCGCTTCCGATCTGGAAATTTTGATCTCAACAAAATGAGCCCCGAGGAAATATATCAAATCCAACGCCTTTAAAGAATTTATCGATTCCCGTTCCCAGGATATCTATACCAGAAGAATCAACGAACTTTCATTAAAATGGCAAAAGTGCGACGATAATACTTCTTTAAGAAAAAAATGTTTGATTTTGTAAAACGGCAATTTCATAAGTAAGGACCGAATATTTTAAGGTAAAAGTGAATTTATATGTAGGGGGTCACCTTCCGAACTACTGATCCGATTCCAAATATTCTTTCACTAATGGGAAGCTACATTATCCCTGAGTGTCATATGTTAAAACAAAAAACTTCACGCGAATGAAGTCGCAGGCAGAAACTCGTCCGAAAAGTCCTACAATATTCAATATGCATTTTTTTTTCCAGCCCTATTTACTTTTGACCCACATTATCTATAGTTTCTACGATCAGTTTGCATCAATTTTGATATATAATACGTGTATCTTATTATACCAAATAGTTCACTTGGAAGAACCAGGACGGCGGCCTCAAAGACCCCAAACTAATGGAAACCAATATAACCACGGTTCAAAGTTATCGCTTTATACATGTATAATATAGTTATACATACACAAGGTTACCTATTATACATGCTGTGTTTTTGAGTATGATCAAGTTACCACAAAACTTGGCAATGACTAAGCTAATTTTAAGTAGGTACTCTTAAGTTTAACATACTTAAGAATCTAATTTGTTAAGGAGGAAGCGTCAGGGTAGCCCGCGAAATTCAAATTTTCTTACGTTTTTTGCAATTTGCAAGTCAGTATTAAGTTGTATGTTAAATAAAGTATGATTTGCGGCCGTAACAAATATGTATTTACAGAATTATATACAATATAATCAGTAATACAACTCCTTAAGTTAGTATAATCCTAAAATGTCAAGATTTCAAGAAATAGTCATTTTTTGGGATTACGTGGTCTTAAAGGGTTGTACTGATCACTTTAATGAGTCTAATTACGTCCACAAATTATAATTTGATCAACGTACAATATAATACAAAGTTGTGAATTGAAAAAATGTAAGAAAATTTGAATTTCGCGGGAATTAAGTAAACGACAACGGAAGTAGTTAAAAAAATAACTTTATTTCGACAGCGTTACAGCGAAACAGTAATTAATTTATTCTAATAAAATATTGGTCTTATATACTATATTTATTGCTAACGTAGTACATGGTACAGCGTGGTGGGATACGACGCATGTCCTAGATAATTATTAATGCTGATCAATCAATGGAATATTCTGGAAAGAACTGTATCTAATAAATACTTATTAGCTGACGAAGCTAATATTGGTAGGTTGGGGTTCCTTAACTCCTCCCTCCCTAAGAGAGAAATTATCCGAAGGTGTCGCAGACGGTTTCGGAGAATTTCGACAAAATTTTATAATCTGAAATTTATACATTATAAAGATAATAACTGCTATTACAATAATCATATATTCGATAATGGACCATACACTAATTTCTATTGTCACTGTTTGAGTTGTATCGTCTATTTCACTAATTTTCGCACTTTGTAACACTTCTTTCACATCACTAAAGTCCACATTTCTTAGATCTACTTTCTTTACTCTTCTCTGGATATCCTGTTGTAGCTCTGGCATATGGATCAATGGCAGCTGGAGACTGGAAACTCTAGTGTTCGTGGTAGCGGCAACGACGACTTCGCCTATTTGCGTCTCGCATTGCTGGCTCGGGGTCACGATGTAGGTCCCAAGAATAGTGTGTTTCAGACTTTCTGTATTGCAATTCTCGGTGATGATGAGGTTTTCTTCTGAGTAAACCAACCATTGGCTGTCGGTTACTTTTTGTACCTTAGTTTTCTCTATTTCAATATGGTTCTGTATGCAGCTTTTGTAGTTATTCTTCATCAGCATTATTTGTTCAATGCAGGTCTCAGTTGGATACTGGGCAAAATTGGTTTCAGCGCAGAGAAATTTATCATTTTCAATCTATTCACCATCAGGTAAGGATATTTGGGTATAATAGTGAAGGTGTTTGGAGGATGGAATATAGGAATGGGTATAACCTTGTAATAATTATATGTTTCGTTATCTATTAGGGGAATTTCTAAAACAAAAACTAACTTGTTGTTATTTATATATGATTTGAGTGTAAAATTACGTTCTAATTTAATTAAATTACGTTTACTTACTGGATATATTGTTCTAGCATGTTTAGCAATTATTTTTAACGTATTGTATAATTCTGTGCTATTTATAATGGATTGATGTAAAGTATTTAATTTACTAAAGGCAATGGCCGTCTCAATCTCTTGTATGTTTTCGTAACAAGTTCGAAAGTTACTTAAAATTTGGTACATAGTATTCAATATTTGGAAAAGTTTGTTAAACCTAAACTCATGTTCAACTACTTTATCCATTCCATTAGTATGTAAACCCAAGTTTTTAATATTTAAATTTATTATTTCAGAGTCATTTATAAATTTATCAAAAGCATTTTGCATTGATGATACTTTACGTTCGACTACATGTTCTCTATTCTGTATCATTTGAATTTCCTTATAATATTTAATTGCATCATCTTCATCTAAATTTCTAGTAATAGCTTTTACCAGTGAGCCTAATGGATTGAACAAGGCTCGTTTATTTCTATAATGAAAAGGTAAGATTTGAAAAAATCTTTCCTTTGTTAGTTTAACTAGATATTCTATTTGAATTTCTATTCCTGTGGTTTCATTACTTAATCTATTTTCCTTAACTTTCGTTTTTAAATTACTAAAATCCCGAATGTTAGTATCTATTTGTAAGCCTAATGATTCTAAATCTGCAGTTTTATATATAGTCCAATAGCTATTCCTCTTCACTGCTACTCCCCGTTTCAGCGCTGCTATCCCCGGATTCTGACCGAGGTTTTGGAGGTCCAGCGTGAATGTTGACGCTACTAGTACCAGAAGTACCAGCCCCGATCTGTGGAGGACGTTTTACATTCTTTAACGCTACTCTAGTTGTTCTTTTCTTTAATTCTACTGGCACTATATTTCTTTCAATTTCACCAATTACTTTTGCTTTTTCGTACCGCGGTTTTTCTTTAGCTTTTCTAATCCTAGTATCTTTCATATAAATATTATCGTCTGTCTTAAGAACCGGTGTCGTTTCACCACCTTTTTTATTTATTACTTTAATTTTATCCGCTTCTAATTTTTCTGTTACGAATTCATAAAGTATTTTAAGGCGTTTTCTATGATCTAACAATAGTTTCTGAGTTAAATTCTTTTCTCTATCTACGTTAAATACATTATCTGAACAAGTGTGACCAAATACTAATTCAAAAGGCGTAAAATCTGTTGCTGAATGGATGGTGTTGTTATAAGCCATGATAGCATAAGTCATGACGGATGCTGCATCTAAATCACTTTTATCGTATTTTGCTATACGGTAAATCTCAATAATGGTGGAATGAAACCTTTCTACTATTGCCATTGAACTGGGATTATTTGGAGTCCCTATGTGAAGTTCAATTTTATATAAGCTTAACATTTCTTTTATCAAAGCGTTATTGAATTCTGTACCTGAATCACAACTAATTTTCCTAGGCAGACCATACATACTAAAGTACTTAATTAATGCCCTAACTATCTCTGGTGTACTCCTATTCGGTACCTCTATGGCTTGTGCTATTTTACTAAATGCATCTACTATTATAGTTAAATAATATTTCCCTTCTATATATAATAAATCCATAAAAGCTTCTTGAAAAGGACTATCCTGTGTTTGTGTTAACTGAATATGGGGTTTTATCGGTTTCCTATCATACTTCATGCGTTTACATGTTTCACAGGCGTTTATGATTGCCGCAACTGTTTCTTTCATATTTGCCCACCAATAATGTCTTTTAAGCTTGGTTAAAGTTTCTTTAATGCCTCTATGGCACGTTTTTCCCTCGTGATATTTAAGAATAACTTCCTTTTGATCTTCTTCCGATTCTGTCAAATTTACAACTCTTTCTGTACACTCTGTTAACTTAACTGAATCTTTTTTAAATAACTTAAGTACCATGTTTGAAAAAGTTTTTCTAAAAGTCGGATGTTCAAAGTATATATAGTATTTATTTTTTGGATCTATATATTCTTTCAAGAAGTTTTTAACTAATGTGTCATTATTCATCGGTAAGTGAACTTCAAGAATTCTTTGTTTGGTATTAGAAATATCTTTTACGGCTAATTTATTCTTTTGCCATGAATGTACTAAAATTTGTTTTGGTTTAATATCGACGGCTTCGTTTAAAATAGGGATACCTTCGTGTTATCTCTTTGAAACTGAATTGGCTGTGACCCCATCATCAGAATCTGAAAGTTCTATCGTTTCTATTGGGGTTTCAAGATCTTGTAATTCGTTTTCTATTATTTTTCTTATTCGTTCCTGCCTATCTCCTACATTTACAAATATTGAATCTAAGTCATCGTCAATTGCATTAATCTTAATTCTAGATAAAGCATCTGCATTAGTGTTTTGAGGACCCTTTTTATACTTAATTTCGAAATCGTACTCTTCTAGCCTTAACCGCCATCGCGTGAGTTTACTATTAGGCTCTTTCAATGAATACAGCCATGCTAATGGTCTATGGTCTGTAAATATAGTAAACTTATTACCATACAAATACGGTCTGAAGTGCTTAACTGCCCATATTATGGCTAACAGTTCCTTCTCGATAGTGCTATATTTTACTTCTGTGTCACTCAAGGTCCTACTAGCATATGCAACAGGCTTATCTGAGCCTATTGTTCCTTGTGACAATACGGCACCGATTGCAAAATTGGATGCATCAGTGGTTAAGATAAAAGCTTTACTAAAATCGGGAAATTGTAGCAAAGGTGCATTTGTTAAAAGCTTTTTACATGTCTCAAAACATTCTCTATATTCTTCATTAATAATAATTCTGCGACCTTTCTTTAGACAGGCTGTTAATGGTCTAGTTATCTTAGCAAAATCTTTGATGAATTTTCTATAATATCTGATAAGTCCTAAAAAGCTTTTAATCTGTGTAGTAGTTTCTGGAATGGGATACCTCAGAACAGCATCTATTTTCTCATCATTTGGCTTCAAACCCTCACTCGTAATAGTATGCCCTAAATAAAGTACTTCTTTTCTAAGAAAATGTGATTTATCTAGTTGAACTTTCAGATTTGTTTGACGAAAGCGGTCAAAAACTGCTCTAAGTTTATCTACATGCTCAGGCAAACTTTTTGAAAAAAATATGACGTCATCGAGATATACTAGGCAATGTAAGCCCTGAAGGCCTCGTAAGACGTTATCCATCGCTCGCTGAAATGTTGCAGGTGCTGTCTTTAACCCAAATGGCATTCTGTTAAATTCGTAATGTCCTGAAGGTGTGCTAAACGCGGTTTTAGCTCGATCCTGCTCCTGGACTTCCAATTGATGGTATCCACTAGCTAAATCAAGGGTTGTGAAGTAAGTTTTACCTAACATGTCAAATAAATCGTTAATCTATAAATAAAAAATATCTTTGTATTCCGTACAAAGTCCCTCAATAACCATACGTTCTTCTGAATTCATATGATCTAACTGTAATTTTTCTAAATTCTTTGTTAGTAATCTGTCCACTTCTGTATTATTATCCATAAAATTTACACTAATAGATGGGTTCTGTATATATGGCTCGACTTGAAAAGGCCCTGTAACCACTAAAGTTCTACTTTGATTGCTGTAATTCTGAATAACGGTTGTTGCATAACCTTTAACACATGTAACTAATGCGGCGGGCATTCGAATCCCTTCCGTAAATTGTTCGAAGTCTAACACAGCTTCCCCGTCCAATAAGTTGACCGGAAGTCTTACTCTAAGTTCACTACGAGGTGGTAGATTATATACCTCTCTCATAGGTGGAGAATATACTATGGGAATATCAGTATTTTTTAAATGTAATATCTGACTTTCCATGTTAATCTTTGCCTGTAATTGCTTCAGTAAGTTGCTACCTATTAACCCATCATACCTATCGTCTACACTGTATACATAAAATATGTGGAACTCTTTGCTACCAAAGGTAACCGGTAATGGAATAATTGCCGTTTCACTATGAACGCTCGATGCGTGAGTGCTAACAACTTCGAAGGGTTCATACTGTAAATAATTTTTAAAATATTTATTTGCTATGTACGGGCTTATAAACGACCTAACACTCCCCGTATCTATCATAAAAAACTGCTTTTAATTCTGGTATAACTATATGTGGTAAATTTAAGCGTTTATTACAGTTTATTTTTATTCGTTCCCTAGTGTAGAGGCCATTATGCAAAAATTTCCCGCCCCGGGGGCTTCAGGGGAAAATTCCTGGCACTCGTATGAATTACTTGAACTCTGTTCGTTTTCACTAGAATTGTTTATGTAATTAACACGTCGCGAACTCGCAGTACGCATGGTGACATCAGTATTCGAACCTGACGTAGATGCTTGCGCTGCAAAATTCGCCGTGCCTGGTGCATGTGCCGCGCACTGTTGTGCAACCGGAACAGATGACCTACTTGACTGCGGTGACGAATTATTATTGTTGTTTGTACGATTATAACTATCTTGATTCTTTTGAATATTATTATGTTGTTTAAAATGCCTGTACTGATGCGATTTGTTCGGTGTAAATGTGCTATTTGTAGCGTTATTCGGTACATGTGTACTCGATACGTTATGCGAATCTTTATCTTGACTATTATAATCAGATACATTTTGGTTATTAATTGAATTGGGTCTGTTAGTTCTATTTAAATTACGTCTATCGTTTGTTCTAGACTCATAGACTGCCTGGAAGTTTTGTTCTTCTAAAACAGTTTTTAACGCATCCTCTAATATTGTAACGTCGCGCAAACGAACTAATCTGACTAGAAATGGCGGTAAATTATACAAGAAAACATTCATTGCTCTGTTACTATAAATTATTTGTTTTGCCTGACGTAAAGAGTCATCAATGATAGTTTCTGAAATTTTAGCGAATAAAACGCTTCTCATTCGCTGAATTCTATGGCAGAAATCTAAATAACTTTCGCCCTTATTAATTCTACAAGATTCTAACTCCATCGCTAAACAATCCTCTGTGCGTGGGTCACCGAAGTGTTGGTTTAACAACTTCTTCAGGTCATCCCACGTATTTATAGCATCTCTATCGCCTACCAAATTGGCTGCTTCGCCTGATAACCTACTCGTTAATACATGAAATAAATATTCATTTTGAGCTACGGTTCCTTGGAACGTAGACAAAATATATTCACATTTTTTGATAAATAAAGGTAAGGTTCTAGCGTCGCCACTGAATATTGGTATGATGTTAACCATTTCCTGTGGGACACGGGTTACGTTTTCCATTGTGAAAAGTTATAAAAGTAACACGAGTAAAGAGAAAAAAATCTCTAACTATCACTAATGTACTACTAAAATATCACTACTATAAAAATATTACTACAACTAAAATCTATGCAAATATTACTACGGCGTTGTCCAATCCCTAATAATACACGCACATTCCCTAATAATACACAGACTTATTACAAGGTTGGGATGCAGATGGAAGAGCTGAGAGGAAGGTGAAAAAGATTTACTCACATTTCCGCAGCTAGCTTCATGCTCCCTGAATGGCTGGTCCTCTTCCGTGACTCCTTAATGAATTTATTTGTTCGGCGATCTCTGCTTAACCGTAGACACGGACGTCGGCTGCTCCTCGTAGAATTGTATACACGGCAGACTGACTACAGAGATCCTACCGGCTGCGCCAATTAAGTAAACGACAACGGAAGTAGTTAAAAAAATAACTTTATTTCGACAGCGTTACAGCGAAACAGTAATTAATTTATTCTAATAAAATATTGGTCTTATATACTATATTTATTGCTAACGTAGTACATGGTACAGCGTGGTCGGATACGACGCATGTCCTAGATAATTATTAATGCTGATCAATCAATGGAATATTCTGGAAAGAACTGTATCTAATAAATACTTATTAGCTGACGAAGCTAATATTGGTAGGTTGGGGTTCCTTAACTCGGGCTACCCTGACGCTTCCCCCTTAACATCTTCTTGTAACAGATAAAAAATAATATAGAGAAAGAAAAAATTACAGCTGACAAACTAGTCAATAGACTTCGTCAATACACTTCACCGAGAGATTTATATATAACAATATTTTTTTGCCTTATATCCCTGTGTCGTATTTTGTTTTCTTTATTTTGTTTTTAAATTGGCCTCTACCGCTTTAATTAGTAAAAATATAGAATAATGGCTAAAGTCCGGGTAAGCAACACTTTTTTTTAAACTTTTTAAATTCATCATATTATGTACTTTTGTATGTTTATTTTGGACATTACTGACATCGGTGAAGAACAATATCGAGAGGAAACCAGGACTTATCCTAATCCTAACTAATATTATAAATATGAAAGTATCTAAGTTTGTTTGTTTGTTTGTTACCTTTTCACGCCTAAACCAATGAACCAATCATCCTGAAATTTTGTACTGAAGTTTTGTCAGGTGTACAGACACGGACATAGGTTACCTTTCATTCCGAAAAAAAGTACTGTTCCAGAGAAAAACAACAGTAAAGTTCTTATGATAATAGATGGCGCCACGTGTCTTTCGAATCCTGATTGAATTATATTATACAGAAACTTTAGTAGTGTGTTGAGTTTTTTTTTTTAAATTTAAGTACTTACAATACATTTTGTGAGCCTAGAGTGTCGATAGCCCGGTTTTTCATCCTCCTAAATATTGTAACTAATATTTTAAATCCGAAGGTGTGTTTGTTTGTTGATTACGCTTTCACGCTAAAACGCCTGAACGGATTTGGATGAAATTTGGCACTTGGGTAGACCATGACCTGGAGAAGGACATAGGCTACTATTCATTCTGGATCGCAGACGAAGTCACGGGCAACAGCTAGCAGTTAATACATACGTCTTGAGCAAGCCTGGTGATCAATGCTCGTGTCTTCTCTGAATCAGAAGAAGCCTTTTCCCTGCAGTGGGACAATAATAGGCTGGTTTTATTTATTTGTTTGAGAATGAAGGCACACGCTGTATAACGTTCGCTACAACTAATTAGCATAGGTAGTTAGATGTAGGAAATTGTGCAAAGTTCTACTTCGATTACTTGTCTATTACCAATGTAAGTTAATATTAAGTTAATATTGTTACTCGATATTGGTTTTCAATTAAATATTGTGAAATGGGAGCCTACGTTTTGTGGAAGGTTTTCTGTTTTCCTAACCACCCACATGTTTCTGTAATATTTATATTGAAAAGCATTTTTGAGTGGTTTAGGTTTTCCGTCTTTTTTCGGTTTTCAGGCTCCGTGTGAAATACTGGTATTCAGCTACATCCGGTTAAACTGGAAGCTGACCCCAAGATAGTTGGGTAAAGGCTAGGCAGATGATGGTGAGATTACAAGGTCTTTAACTCTGTTAGAGGAGTTGGTAATCCATCACGCGGGTCCAGTACAAATTGGTGGACGTCACATAACTCTAACTTTTTAGGGTTTCGTACCTCAAAAGGAAGAAACGGAACCCTTAAAGGATCGCTCATATCTGTCTGTCCGTCTGTCACAGCCAATTTATCTAATGAGCCGTTTAAGTTGAAATTTGGTACACATATGAATTTCTGTGATCCAAACACGGACTTGTAACTTAAATAAATGAATTTTGAATATGGGGGCAAATAAGAAAATAAAAAAAAAGTTGTTCAAACTGTACCGTGTAAGATATCAAATGAAAGGGCTTAATACTGTTAGTAATCTCAAATATATATTTTTTTTAATAATTTTAAAATACATTGTTATAAGGTTATTTAAGAAAATAGACGAAAATTGACCATTCGCCTCTTTATCTCCGAAACTACTGAGTCTAAAATATCGAAAAAATACTGAAAATATATTACAGGAAAAAAGTGTATGGTCTTAAAATAAATAAGTAAATCTCCCAATATTGCGCGAAGAAACTTACATTTGCTGTTGGAATGTATGGGAGAACATGTTTTTCAATATAATGTTAAGAGGATTGTGAAGCTGTAAATTTTCATACAAAAAGAGATAACGTTTTTCTCCCCGTAAACATAGTCTAATTTTCATAATTTTTGGAAATGTTGTAGGTATAATGAAAAACTAGTTCCGTACGTTTTTATTATAAAGAAATATTGTATACAATATAAATTATTAGCATCTAAATAGCTATATTTTTGACTTAAAAACATCCTCGAGCATTTTTATTTTTTAAAATTAAATTGAATTGAATTACTATAAATGAAAAACGTACAGACCTAGATTAAAGTATACTGAATGTAATGAGATCAAAATTGTCTCATTTTGTAAAGGTTTAGGAGAGTAAAAACGTTATCGCCCGAAACAATATTTATGTAAATAATTGTATGAAATGTAGGTAATTGCCTCCAAAAATCGCGCCGCGTATCGGCACTTCACAATCCTCTTAAGTTTGTTCTTGGGATAAATTCACCCCAACTACAGAATCATTCATTGTGCGTGGTCCGACACGCAATTGGCTGGCTTTTTGGTGGTAATATTACGTAACATACATATCATCACGCCGGTAATCGCCGTGCGGTAAAGCAGAGATGTACCTCTAATACACCCACATGACAACATGTTACGTGTTTATTTCGTCACGATGTTTTCCTTCAACTTTTTTAGAGCAGTGTTCACAAAACAAATAATACACAGTAAAACATGAGACAAAATATAATTGCACTAAACTCGCTGTTCCACGTAAATAAAGTTACACATTGTGCAAAATTAGGGGTGCCCATGCCTTTCACATTTTAATTGACTGGAGCCAAGAGCGACGGTTTTAATGAAATTTATTAAAAGCCAAATACATGGTCATGGCATGGCTTGTTATTGCTGTTCTGATGTTGTTGTTGTAATGATTTTATATGCTGAGCAGGTATGAGGTAACCTTGTATTTTTTTTTGTGTGAACAATTTGATCATGATTTTGATTGGTTTATGTGACTTGTTGAGCACGAAGTCATCTTATGAAAAAATGTAAAAGTTACAATTGAAATTAATAAGTTCGTGGTGTATTTTTAATTATTTTAATTTTAAATACGACGTTACATTACTCCAACTAGGATGAACATCAGTTACATTTTAATGTGAATAAGTAATTTTTTACTTATTGTAAAAAAATGTATAAAATGTTGTAAATGTTGTATAAAATGTAACTGATGTGTATGGTTTTAAAACACAAAAATATTGATAACATAAAAATATTTATTTTTATTTATTTATTTACTTACACACTACACTACCACTACAGTAATTAGGTACAAATACCAATAATATTTAGGTCATCTGTTGGATAAGTTGTTCAGTTGACTATCTTATTAAAATCATAAAAGTGCCTACTCATTTATAATATTCATTGTATTATTTAAATACGAGTATTAGTTTCTAGTGTTAATGTAAACTTTAAACAAATCATTACTTATTATTTTAGGTGTTTCATGATGATTATTTATTTATTTGATCAAGCAGGTATAAAGTATTATTAATCTGTGTCATGGACATAACCTAATTTCCGTTTTAAAATTGTATAAAAGGCGGGGTACTTAGCCAGGATAGGGAATTCGATAGAAATAACTTGTTTGAGGCGAAGCTCTGCCCAACTAAGTATCTAATAATAAGAAATAAAGTGATAAAGACCCATCGGTATACTTTTATTCTGTTCTTCGTCACAGTAGTTAATTAACAATTAATGGAATAATTTACAACATATTAATATTTAGGATTCATGTAATACATGATTTACTAATTAAAAACATAACACGTGCAACGTTACCCTTGCGAATTCACTCAGTGAACATGAGAAAATTTTGTCAGCAACTAAAAGTGTGCGCACTGTTCGCGTCAGGGGGACGTTGTACAACAGTTTAGTTCGAAAGCGTGGCCCCGCGAGCAAGTTGGGCCGTCGTCGGCGCTACACTTACCCATCGGGCACTTACACATCTGTATTCTGTATAGCAGTATTCTTTTACTGAGTATTATCTAGCGAACGGATTATTAGCACTTTTTAAAAAACAACTTTAGGAAATGCGAAGAAGGCGAATGGCGAAATGTTGGTGTACGAGGTACGCCTCTGCCCAACCCTCCCGGGAAAACAGGCGACATTATGTAATTTAGTATTTCACATAGTTCATGAAACTCGTAAATTCTACTGATTATTGAAAAACTGTAGTTATAATTTTTCCAGAACAAGGATATTAGGATATTCTCATATTAATATAAACCTTTTCCATGTAAAACTGGTGGATGCTAAGCTTCACAGCTTGGCTCATCGTCGCTAGGTTGCCTGCTTATCGGCTTCTACAGATTGTATATCGGTGAACAAGAACTCCACGACCTCATTCTACCGGCCCTCTTCTACCATCGGACATCTAGAGGCACTGCATGTTGCCATCCCTACGTAGTTGTTATTCCACCAATTCACACGGAGCCTTTCCAAATGTCTTCTATAATGCGCACAGCAAAAAAGTGGAACCTCCCTGGACTGCCTGGACTGTGCACTACCTTTTTTTTTTTTTTGTGGATGGGAAATCATCAAATAACTTCTCCCGCTCTGGGTGTCAGACTTTTACTGACTAAAACCCACCCGTGTTCCTTCAATTGCCTGTGCCAGGGCCACGGTAACTCTTTCAAACAACCCGCAACCCTGGCGGGCATCGGCCCTAGCGGACCCCTTCAGCTAGTGCTGACATCTCTTTGAGGCGCGCGTGGAACACAACGCGCCGTCGACCCGGGCCTGGTCCTTACCAGACGGCGAGCTACCCATTGCTCGCCATCCGCAAGCCCGCGCCTACGGTGGCTGGGAATCGGCTATCGATTCCTGATTCCCAGGGCGTCTCCTGTGGTGACTAGGGGCGTGAGGGCGCAAAGATTGCCTCTCCCTCACGCATTCAGACTCCTCCTTCGCGAGCATTACTGCTTCGCAGAAGGAGGTGACGGCTTCCTATGCACTCTCGCTCCGTACCATGGCCTGTACCAGGGCCGGACGCGAGAGATCGCCGCCGCCGATCGCCTCCGCGAGGACGCGGCGGTGCATTACCTGGAACTGTGTTTCCGAATGCCCTAATCTCTTCAAAGTGAGAGTGTACAGACTTCTTCTGGGTAAGCTCACTCCATCGTCGACTTTGTCTCTGTCACCTCCGAGAGTCATGAGCAAACCCATCTCAAATAAAAAAAAAAAATAGTAGGTGCAGGTCGAATCTGCGCCGTTTGTATTCGTGAAAACATTGAAATTTTACTTCGGTTTCTGACATGCCCTAGCCATTGTATTTGCTCGACCTAGACTTGTAGACTCATTGCATTCCTTTTGATGCAAGCTTTCTTCGATTGGGTTTTTTTCATTTCTGAGCAGATTTACGACCGATATGAGACGACATCCGACATTATTTTGCTATTGTCAACTTCATATTAATTGTTTAACCCTATTTTGGCCAATATTTCTGTTCAAGATTCAAGATTATTTATTTGTGGAAACATGAGTACACATACAGAACATGCAAGTTATTAAATCACATTGTAGTTGTAAGATCAGTCATGTTTGGCCTTAGTGGTGTATAATATTTAAATTTGAGTACCTAATAAAAGTTATCGGATAAAATATTAGATTACGTAAATGTCAATTTTGAAAACAAATAAATTGAATATATGGTCATAGATACGTAATAATGACGAAATTTCAATTAAAATTATCATCTTAGCAATAATATGTTGCTTTATGTACAGATTATGTCAAAGATGTATTGATAATATTGGTTAATTAGATGTTGTCATTAAAAAATTCTAGAATACTGTAGTATGCTTTCCCTTCAGCAGTATTTATCTGTTGCGTCTCTTTAGGTCCTGGTAGGGCTTTGTCAAATCTTGACAAAGACACCAGAATAACTAATCTAGCTAAACACGTTTTTGCGCTATACGAATTAATATTTCGACACATAGTGAAAAGTAGAGGGTTGCGCGCATGCGCGTGCACTCGCAGTGTGACGTCACACGCAAATTATATCCAGCCTTAAAATTGTTATAGGTATGACCTATCTTTTGAATGCTAGCCATTACTCTAGCATTAAAAGTCTCGTAGTTATTAGCAGTTGAAATCTTATATGTTTTTGTCGGTCAGAAATATTGACCTTACCACCAGTACACCGAGCCAAAAGACGTTTTCACGTCAAAAAAAAAAAAAAAAGAAATGTATAGTTTTGAAGTCGCAGACGGAAACTTTATATCGTAATCAAAAATAACATTATTTCTGCCGCCCGGAAATTGGGAGTGCTCGTAATGGCTAAATTATTCATAACACTGAACTGTATATCACGTGACGGGAGCGTCATTCATTTTACATTACAACCTTTTTATGTGTATATTTTTCTTTTATTTGGTTATTTGTAATTTCTATTAACGCGCGCTAAATATAGGCTCTAGCAATGTCATTAGCATAGTGCGGGAATAAATAAACATAAAAAAACTGGCCAAGCGCGTGTCGGACCACGCACAATCAAGAGTTCCGTAGCTGGGATGAATTTATTACAAGAACAAACTTAAGATTTATTTAAGGAAATCAAACAGTAGTACTGTGGCGGCATCTACATCGCCAAATGCGAACTACGTATTACACTGATGTCACGTAAAATCCTGCATCGCGCAATCAGAGTTTACCGCGCGACTTGCAGATATACAAGGTCCCGACATCAATCGTTGGGCAGTAGCCCACCAGACACAACACCCGTCTGGTCGGAGGATCCTCCCTCTTCTATGGAGGATTAGTGAACTTTACACCCTGTTCCACATACCTCTATAGTACTATTGTAATGAAACAAAAAGATATAAAGTATATATAACTAGTGTAGTAAAACGGTTACAACAAAAGAATCATAGAATCGGAAAAAGAAAAGAAGAACGACATGGCAGAAAAGTTAACCGCTGACAGGTGATTGTTCGTTGAGAAACACACTATTGTAGTAGTGGGTCAATCGTTTAGAAACAACTAGGTTATATTAGGTTTATGTTCATATTCCAATAAGCACAATAAGAAAAATTCGTATTATCTTAAATATTACATTTAAAAAAAGTATGCTACCCATTACGTTCTGCACAGATTACAATTTAAAGTATAATATTTAAAACTAGCTGGTAACACAGATACAATACCTATACAACAGTCATTGTCCTAGAACTCATGTAAGCGGATTTTAAAATTTCAAATTTTGACAGGGTGTTCTACTCATGAATATGAACAACTTTCACTATGGGACAAACCTGAAGTCACGAAAAAAAATCAGCTGTTTCATATAAAAGTTCAGAACCTACTCGACCAAAATGTATGAAATAGCAGATGTTTTTTTCGTGTTTTCAGGGTTGGTCCCATAGAAAGAAAGAAAAATATGTTTATTTGTCACAGAAACACGTGCATACAAAAATATAATTAACTCGAGTTTTACAATTAGAAAAATAAAACACAAATCACGAGCACAAAACAAAAGTCGGCAGCTGCTGGCACGCCATGTCTGTGACAAGAAGGCTTCCACTCAGCATGATGCTGTGCTATGGGGGGCCCACAGCACAGCGCTGTTTTTCAGTGGTCATCCGAAAAATACGTAGGTACGGAAACCAAGTCAGGCTAAATGATCTGTACATGAATTAATAAATAAATAAAATAAAACAAATAGTACCTAGAATATTATAACGCAATTATTCTTACAAAGCTTAAATCAAACATATATAAATAAAAACAAATTATAGATAAACATAAAAAATGAATCTGCAGGCATCACCGTGCGTACCTATAGTTATTGCTACACATTCAGTGCTTTGTCTCGCTCCCTCCCTAGCCATCGCGTCAGCGCGGTGCGGGGAGCGGCACGCGCACAGGGCCGCGGGGACCTCATGCCAGCATGCCTCAATGCCTGTCTGTCTGCAGCCGAACGCGGCTTCGTTCTGTCGTCGTGTCCAGTGTTTGTCAAAATATGAATGAAGAAGACTTATTTTTACTAGAGAAGTGAAAAAAAGGAATTAATAACATTAATTCAACCACAGAAAATTAAGGAAAATTCCATACTCTTTATGAAAAATGACGAGAGCAACATTATAAGTTGTTGGAATATAGAAGAATGTCAATGAGCACGTCGCGCCGCGCCCGCCCCGCGTCCGTGATTGCAGTCGAAGCCCTTACACGCGTGTGCGTCCACTTTGCGTATCACCATGATGCCGCCTCGAGCCCTTTGGATGTTGGTTTATCTTGTTCATAGATGATAAACCTTATATGTGAGTATTTATTTATAGCGAAAGTTGTTCATATTCATGGGTAGAATAACCTGTGAAAATTGGCGCACTGCTTAAAATTGTCCTTTATATTACTTTGCTGATCCTTTAGGGTTGCTTGGATTTGCTTCTTTCATTGCATTTTTACTGAGAAAAAAATAACGTCGATTAAATTAAACTCATTGTTATGCGTCTCAACCAAACGATGAAGTGGTGAACGCGAGCCAGCGTTGGATTTACAGAGACTAGTAGCAAATAGACGTCGAGTCCGTACCTCACGTATATGAACAAACTTAACATTGTAGTTGTAACACATGTTCTCCCATACATTCCAACTGCAATTATTGCTATACTGCGATTATTAGTCGTTAACCTGTAAAGCCTACTAAGTTGTGACTGTACTAGACGGTAATGATTACAATAAATTTTAACCCTTAATTGCATAGAATATTTATACTAACAACAAATAGTAATCGTCTCACATGGACACATGACTGACCATGACAATTGACATTGATTGTTTTTTTTCTTTTCGTTATTTTTTAGCCTAAACGTTCTGATACAAGTCCGTAAATAAATTAATTATAAAAATTAACACAAAAACTATTTACGATGGAAAATTCCATCATTATGAAATTAAAGGTTAAAGACAATTACATAACTCACTAATAAAAAAAATGTTTATTTCAGTTAACATAATTGGTTTACATTATATGGTTTTGTATTGGTTTACGTTATGTTGTGTGTGTGTGTGTGTGTGTGTGTGTGTGTATGTGTGTGTATGTGTGTGTGTGTGTATGTGTGTGTGTGTGTGTGTGTGTGTGTGTGTGACGATGAGTGAAGCTGCGTTAACATAAGGCGTACTACACAGAAAATGAGTACATGTCAAATAAGAACTAATAATAATGTCTATTGGGATTGACGGGAATGTTTACTGAGTCCAACTTGTCACCTATCTACTATACTGTTCATTTGAACTTGTACCAATAAGATAGTATAAGATTTGTTAAACATAATTACTGTTTTGACCAAAATAATATTCTCACATCGTATTTATTCGACATCTGATTAATTTCGCTGACATTATATGTATAAGTAATTCAGACTTCAATAATTTTTATGACAATATTAATTTTGTCAACTGCTATATAAAATGAATTGTTAATTTACTTAATTTAGATTTCTTTTGTGACATTATCGATCTTTGAAATGATTTTTAATTGTATTATGTGTATTAATTATTTTACATGTTTTAATTGGTAGGACATATGAACTGCGTATTTACTCGACATCTTTAAATGTATTTGTAACATCTATGTTCAGCGATAAATAAATTGAATTGAATTGATAGTTTTCCTTTTAACTTCGTCATAGGTATATACTACTGACATGAATTTTTCACATATCCAAACACAAACATTTAGTTAGCTCACACTTGAATATAATAAAAATTAGCACTTTATTACACAAATGGATCCCTAACTCGAAAAATGGTTTTCACAGATCCGCAATAATTTTGAACGGCCTATCTAACGATACTCCACACCACGAGATAGACGTGAAAAAAAAATATCATCCCCACTTTACGTGCAAGAGGTACCTACACTACGATTTTTTTTTAAAGATTTTATTTTACTAATTTGACGGCACTTTGTTGGATTAATATGTATACCCATGCCAAATTACAGCGTTCTAGTACTAAGAGACTCTGAGCTAAGCCGCGGGCAGACAGACAGACGGACACATAGACGTACATGGCGAAACTATAAAGGTTCTTTGTTGGCTACGGAACTTTAAAAATCGGTTCGAAAAGAATGTGTGATATAGCGATGGCTCCTAAGTATACTGAGTCAACTATACTTCTAATAACTTTAAAGGAAGGAGATGAAAAGAGCGACTGGTTATAGTTCAAATGTTAATACAATCAAGAAAAATAGCTAGTCATAGTGAATTGAATATAATAAGGCCTGTTAGCAGTGCAAAATAAATTTCATATTATTTTATTAAAAACCATTCGTTCTTTTTATCGCCTTCCTTAGTTATTAGAAGTACAGTTGACTCAGTATACGTATACTTAGGAGCCATCGATAGTAGCGAAATACTTAGAATCACACTCTAGTAACGGCACTATTCAAAAGCGAATTCATCACAATATTATTAAGATATAATAATAATGTATAGAAAACAATGATTTTTGCATGAGCTGATGAAGTATTGAATGCTGAACACGTTGCTTGCCGGCTCTTCTCCATTGGAAACGACTAATTGGAACCGTGCAGCTAGCTTCTGAGGTTTCATAAGTGCCCATGTAGGTTTATTTGAAATAAAATATTTTGAATATGGAAAAAAAGAACAACAATGCTTACGACGCGCGGAAAGAAAGCCAAGGGAAAGCAAAACCCGTTAATGGTATACCTAATATTCCAAAATCTTTTCTCCAAGCCAGCCAAACAAACCAACTTACCTAACATTTAACACTTGAAACCAAATCGCAGTTGCAATCCTCGACCGTGTCAGTAGTTTCTTACCTTTCAATTTGGCCGGGTTTTCATACCGATTCGAGTGATCCTCAAATATAGGGTGCATACAACTCAGATTTCCAATATCAGTCGATGGCAATATGTCTCGAGACTAGTTCGCTTCTAAGTCAAGTTTTATGAGTTACCGAACAAATATACTTACGTAAAATGGAAAAATATTTAGCGTTTTATACCTGGGGACTTAGCACCCTCGGTAGGGTGACGTAATGATTTTTTCGGGAGCCATTTTTTGTCAACTTTTGTGTGTACTTTATTTGAGATTAAAAATGGTTTTGAATACTTTTGAAATTGGAGTGTATTGTTTTGACAGAACTTTTAAACAATATTCATTCATTGAATTTTTTGTATTATTTAAATGAAAGGGATCGTTATTAAGAGCGTTTATCCCGCGCGGGCTAGCAACGTCGCATTGCTACAGGTTTTTCATGATTATTTTAATACATTTAAATCAAATTACAATTTTTTTAAACAGATTATCTAGAATTCTTACTTATAAATACCAACGATCTAGATTGTCTATATTTTATTTATTTTTAAATGTATTAAAATAATAACGAAAAACCTGTAGAAATGCGACGTTGGCAGCCCGCGCGGGATAACCGCTCTTAAGTGTGCTACGCAACTAGGGATGAAGCTTAGAAGATGATTTTATTTATATACGGTATGGAACTCACATATATGCAATAAATGAAACCACATACTTGTTATCGTCTTTGCTGACGATATACAAATTAATTTATTTTAAAAAAGTAAAGACCAACTTCAAAAACCTAAAACGAAGAAAATAACTTTCATAAAAAAAACTTAACAGCTACTGAAGTCGGTGCCAAGCTAAGGTGCATTAAAGAATTGATGTTGACTCAATATAATTAGGAACTTCTTTTTGAAGTCGGTCTTTACTTTTTAAAGTAAATTTATTTTCCATTTTTAGTTGAATATAAGTACAATTACATAAGCCCAAGACGAACGAAAAGAAGAATCATCATAATCCGCTTCGAAATGCCGGAGATACAGTACATTTATGCATATAACTTCGTACATAGGAATAATTACCTAATGTATTATACACTAAAACCTTTCTGAAAGTATGTAGATCACGTCAGTGAAAAAATCATCAAAATTCGTTAATAGGTTTCTGAGAAAATTGCGGACATACAAACATACATAGTGCATACATACGGGTCGAATATAGAACCTCTTTTTTTGAAGCCGGTTAAAAAATAAAGGAAATGGGTCCAGTAATTAGGTCAAAAAGTAGAGTTTAAATTTTGAGCAAATTTTAACTCTGTAGGATTGGATTTTTACGTCAATGAGTCAACAAACTAGGATCCTAGAACATGTGTGCAAACAAAAAAAAAAAAAAAAAATCATTTTCGGCGAACAATGGATTGGGCACCATGGTGCACCGCAGGTGGCCAGCTCAGTTACCTTCATGATTACTTTTACTGACTTTATTTTAATATTTATTATGTTTGAAAAATTAACTTTTTTTTTTTAATTTTGCTATACTTTTGTGGACTAGTTCTACTTTTCGTTTAATTTATCGCATATAGGTGGATTCCATACCGTATATAGGGCGACCGATACATAAACACGTGATTGTACTCATGATAACAAACAACTTTTACTGTGGGAACAAACAACATTTTGAAAAGTTATGCGAACATAAAAATCAAAATCAAAAGTAATGAGAATCAGCACTTTTTGAACGTCAAAATTACATAAGACAGTCCCCCAAAACGCCCGCCCTTCACCACTTCCTAGTGCTTTAGCTGAGGAGAAGAAGTGGCGCAACAAACTCCTCAGCAGCACAGCTGTCTGTTCAGTTAAAAAGTGGATTCTATCAACAGTGCGCTAGCACACGCCAATATACAATATATATATATATATATATATATATATATATATATATATATATATGTATATATGTATCTTGAAGGACATGTTGCGTCCTACATGGCGTTATTTACCGATGATGCTGCGTCCCACTGACTTTGTGCGTCCGGAATACGGACGCAAGATTGACCGACCCTCATTTTTAGCCCAAGAGTCCCTTATGATCGTTAGAATACAAGGGCGAAAAATTGGCATGGACGTAATTCCATCACTACAATGCCTTTTAGCGTATAATATAGTTCCGCCATCGTGCGACTGAAATTTGGAGGGCGCTTGTGTTCAGCGTATAATTTACCACGTATACTTTGAGTTCAGTTCACCGATCTTATCGTGTCCATTGAATATCGTACTTAATTTGTAAAGTTTTTATCATGTTTTCGTGACAACAATCTTGCGTCTCTTAAATATCCTTAAACGGGTACTAGGTACGGTGTCTGAGGGGCCTATTCGGGGTTCACGAGGGACGCATGGTGCGGGGCGCGGGGCGGCGGGCTTCAGCGCCCTAGCGTGCCGAAGTTTGTAAACAAACAGACGTGCCGGCCGTGATGTAAGCTTGTCACCAAAGTGAATTATTTGCAAGTGCGTTAAAAGTGGTTATTTATTTGGTCTATTATTATAGTTACTGATTATAATAATATATTAATCACAATGAAAAGAAGTGCAAGGATTCTTAAATTGGCAAACCGTAAGTACATACTTTTTACTACTTAAATGAAAATTATAACAAGATTTAATGGTAAATAACGAATTATGGTGTTTGTGAGTATGGATGGATGGATGGATGCTTGTTACTCTTTCACGCAAAAACGGCTGAACGGATTTGGATGAAATTTGGTATGGAGTTACATTACATCAGACAACGTCATTACAGTTAGGTATATAAAATCTTTTTAACCCCTGACGCAAAAAGAGAGGTGTTATAAGTTTGACGTGTGTGTGTGTGTATGCGTGAGTGCGTGCATGCGTGCGTACCTGAGTGTGTGTCTTACTTTTTATAGGTTTTCTTGTTTTTGTTTGCTTTTGGGTCGAGGGTATTTAAAATTTTTATTGTTTTATAATAATACAAATATATCTGTTTTGTTTTCAGAGAGACAGGAAGAAAAAGAAAACCAACCAGAAACCTTACATGAGGTACGTATGTTTTAACTTAGATAAAACACGACTTACGTACCTACACACATTTTTTTATACATACTTACCTGTCCAACTCCGGACTTACCTGTTCACACCAGCCTGTGCCTCTGAGCTTACCTGTTTATATATACTTACCAATCCGTCTCTGATTTACCTATGTAGACGTACTTACCTATCCAATTCTGAATTTACCTGTTCAGATCAGCCTGTGTTGGTTCAAGTTTTTCCCAGCTGAATACCTAATAGCTACTGCTGTCTATTCATTAACTTTACATTAGTCGCTCTTAAAAAAAGAAAAAAGTACCTATGATGTCTCGTTCATCTTCAATTTCTTCTTTTAGTGTTGTTAATCATGTATTTTATTGTATGTATCTCTGTTTACAGGAATTATCTGATCAAAATCTGGTTCAATATCTGACTTTTCTGCGACATGTTCTAATTACACTCCACCGAGACACGAAGTAAGTTTAACTAAAATACTTAATTAATTCATTAATAACAATATGCTAACGGCTGTTATCCCAAAAGCGGTAGCACTCTAAGCCGAAGCAGTCCTTAAGCCATGTCAGAAACCTTCTAGGTGGCTTAAAAATATCTGCGAGCGCCAATTCAGGATTGAGATCGGGGATAGGTAATTTTGATGTTCAGCAAAGGATAGACAACACTTATATCACTAATCAAGTTGTTACTTTCATATTAACGAAGCAACAATAGTAAAGTGCAACAAAATATAATAAGCTTTTTTTTTTTGTTGCAGACCAGTTCTGATGATTCTTTTCGCAATGAATTTGGAACTTCGAATAATTTAACGCCATTAGAATGTGTTTCGAACTTCGATTCATCGGTCAAGGAGCCTTTTAATCTTAATTATAGCGAAATTAGTCACATAAGCGGTTCTCCATGTAGTGTATTTGTGGAAAGGAAACTTCTTCAACCTTATAAAGCAGATGAATTCGTACCAAATCAAGGAATACCTCTCGATTTTAATAATTCCTTGTCTAATGTGTCTTTCAAGCCACCTAATAACATAAGTTTAAGAAATGTTAGTTGTAAAAGCAGTTCTCCTTGCAATGTAATTGTAAGTAGGGAATTTCCACAGCCTTACAATGAATCAGAACCAAATGAAGAGATTATTTACGATATTAATAGTGAATCTCAAATAGAAGATAATTCTAATGATAGTACAACAATTATCCAAAGGCAAAAACCCAAAAGTTCCAAGGTTCGAGATAAAGATTATTGCTTTTACTGTGAGTCATTTGTTTTAAATTTTGCTCGTCATTTACTCCGACACCATATTTATGAAACTGAAGTCCAAAAAATTGTGTCAAAACCTAAAAAAAGTCTTGATAGAAAACAATTAATTGCAGCTCTACGTAAAAAAGGAAACTACCTTGTAAATTCAAAAGAGGTCACTAAACCGATGTGAAAATTCAAATTTACTGATTATTTGCCGTGTACAGAGTGTCTGGGATTCTATTCTAAAAAACTATTGTGGAAACATAAAAAGAAATGTAGTGGTAAATCAGGAAGTAAAAACATTCAATCTGAGGCTCAAAATCTACTGATACGTCATCTTAAAATCGACGAAAAACTTAAGGAAACTGTATTTCCCCGAATGCGGGCAGACAAAATATCACTTATTGCAGAAAAAGATAACCTTATATGTGCTTTCGGATCTCAATATTTAAAAACTCACCGAGAAAAACATTTCGTTAACGTAGTGTCTAGAAAAATTAGAGAGCTTGCAAAATTATTACTAGAATTAAAAAAGATTGATCCATCCATTAATGACTTCTTTTCTGCCTTAAGACCAATTCATTATGATATCATTGTACAAGCAACCAAAATACTGGGAAATTATGACATAGAAAAAGATAGGTATGAGACACCTACGTTAGCAATGAATCTGTCCACCACCTTGAAACAATGCTGCAATATTGCAATAATGTGTGCATTAAAAAAGCAAGGGCCTTACACGGAAGTAGATACTGGCAAAATAGAAGCCGACTTAAAAACTTTGATTGAACTTATTGAATCAAATTAGAAATATGATGTGTCTACACAAGCTGCAACAGATTTAAACAAGAAAAAGTGGAATAAGATAACTATTGTGCCTTTAGCAAATGATTTAAAAATTCTTAAAGAATACCTAAATAGAAAATCCTTGGATGCTGCTATAAAAATTAAAGAAGGCTTACAAACTACTGAAACATATACACAACTTTTAGAGACTGTGTATTGTAGGGTTTTATTATTAAATAGGCGCAGGCCTGGAGAACTTCAAAGAATTACAGTGCACGATTATTTAGAAAGCGACAATAATGATAATAATAAGTATGAAGAGTTTGATCGTGCGCTTACTGCCTCAGAAAGGATTCTGGTAAAGAAATTTAAACGTGTTGTCATTAGAGGTAAACGCGGCCGCGGAGTACCAGTTCTGTTGAATAAAGAAGTTCAAGATGATATTAAATTAGTATTATCGATTAGGCATATTTTTTTTGCTTCGACACTAAATGAATTTTTGTTTGGTAATCTCGGTTATAACAATACAATTTATGGCTACAAAGTTTTGGAAAAGCATGCCAAATTATCAGGGGCGAAACAGCCTAAAGCAATATCCTCTACAAGGCTAAGAAAACATTTAGCCACCTTATCACAAATTTTTAGCATGTCTGAAAATGATATGGAGCAGCTGGCTACATTCATGGGCCATACTAATGAAGTACATAAAAAGTCTTACAAGTTGCCAGATGACGTATACCAAACTGCTAAGATATCAAAGCTACTCATTCTTATGGAAGATGGAAAAGCAGACGCTTACAAAGGAAAATCTCTCGATGAGATTGATTTAGATTTAAATGAGGAGCTAATTAAAGAGCCCGTGGACAATAACGAAATTATAGACTATGATCCTGAACCTGAACCTACTTTAGATGCTATTTCTAATTACGTACAAACATATTGTAATTTAAATGACTTATATCAGGCTGGACCATCTGGTATGCAAAATGATTCTCAACAACTTATTAATGAACCCGTGTCTCAATTAGGTAACGAAAACAAAATACGAAAAGGAAAAAAAAGGACGTTGGTACCTTGGACAAAGGAACAAAAGGACGTAGTTACAAAATACTTTAAATTTCACATAAAAAATCACCAACCGCCTAAAAGAAATGAATGTGAGAAACTAAAAGAACAACATGTAGATTTACTTAAGAATAAATACTGGCTAAAAATAAAGGTATTCGTCCAAAATATTTACTCTAAGGCTAAGAAATGAGAGAAGAAAATTTATGTTTTAAAATAGTATGTTTTGTTTCAAATATTTTTACTTTGTTAATGCATACCAATGATTACCAATGATACTTATAATTATGTTTGAATTGATGATTAATACCCGGTTTCTGAGGTCCGTATCAGCTGTTTATTTATTCCATAACTTTATCTGATGTTTAGCTGTCATTAAACTTTGTTTAAAAACGATTTTACTGACATAACTGCAATTACATAAGCAAATGCCTTTAAAAGCATTTTTAAACAATGGACTTAATAAAGAATTAAAAAGGTTGTCTGTTTATCGAAATAATAATTAATGAAGAGATATCTAACAGCACCTCAGAAACCGGGCATGAGACTTTTAGTTGTAGCCACTGATTTATTTTAATTATAATATAAAAATACATGTTCCATTGTAATGAAGACTGATTGATGTTCATAATTAAGTTTATTTTATTATTAGGCAAAGGCAGAGCCCATTTATGTTTAATTATTTACTATAACTAAAATTGTTAAAATGTCAGTTAAAATGTTTTGATTTTTTTTACAAAATTTTAAATTGAAAGAGAAACTGCAGATGGAGTTTACATTTCTTTTAAGTAGATATCTAAAACAAGAATGACAACATTGGGTTGATAAAAACCCTACAGATTTCTTTTAAATATAATATAAAAACAATACATGTTCCATTGTAATGAAGACTGATTGATGTTCATAATTCAGTTTATTTCGTTACTAGGCAAGGCAGAGCAAATTTATGTTTATTATTATGTCAATGTTAAATTGCATTGATTTGTTGATTGAAAAGTTTTTATGTTTAGATACACATTTTTTGTAAAATTTAAAATAAAACATTACATGTTTTAAATTACGATATGCCTTTTATTCCGTATATTCACCTGCATAAATATGACTAGGTACTATTATATTATTCGTATCATGAAACTTCCTCTTTCTACCTTTGAACCTACATGTTCACACCAGCCTGTGCCTCTGAGCTTACCTGTTTATACATACTTACCTGTCCAACTCCGGACTTACCTGTTCACACCAGCCTGTACCTCTGAGCTTACCTGTTTATACATACTTACCTGTCCAACTCCGGACTTACCTGTTCACACCAGCCTGTACCTCTGAGCTTACCTGTTTATACATACTTACCTGTCCAACTCCGAACTTACCTGTTCACACCAGCCTGTGCCTCTGAGCTTACCTGTTTATACATACTTACCTGTCCAACTCCGGACTTACCTGTTCACACCAGCCTGTGCCTCTGAGCTTACCTGTTTATACATACTTACCTGTCCAACTCCGGACTTACCTGTTCACACCAGCCTGTGCCTCTGAGCTTACCTGTTTATACATACTTACCTGTCCAACTCCGGACTTACCTGTTCACACCAGCCTGTACCTCTGAGCTTACCTGTTTATACATACTTACCTGTCCAACTCCGAACTTACCTGTTCACACCAGCCTGTGCCTCTGAGCTTACCTGTTTATACATACTTACCTGTCCAACTCCGGACTTAACTGTTCACACCAGCCTGTGCCTCTGAGCTTACCTGTTTATACATACTTACCTGTCCAACTCCGGACTTACCTGTTCACACCAGCCTGTGCCTCTGAGCTTACCTGTTTATACATACTTACCTGTCCAACTCCGGACTTACCTGTTCACACCAGCCTGTGCCTCTGAGCTTACCTGTTTATACATACAAACTTACCTGTCCAACTCCGGACTTACCTGTTCACACCAGCCTGTACCTCTGAGCTTACCTGTTTATACATACTTACCTGTCCAACTCCGAACTTACCTGTTCACACCAGCCTGTGCCTCTGAGCTTACCTGTTTATACATACTTACCTGTCCAACTCCGGACTTAACTGTTCACACCAGCCTGTGCCTCTAAGCTTACCTGTTTATACATACTTACCTGTCCAACTCCGGACTTACCTGTTCACTCCAGCCTGTGCCTCTGAGCTTACCTGTTTATACATACTTACCTGTCCAACTCCGGACTTACCTGTTCACACCAGCCTGTGCCTCTGAGCTTACCTGTTTATACATACTTACCTGTCCAACTCCGGACTTACCTGTTCACACCAGCCTGTGCCTCTGAGCTTACCTGTTTATACATACTTACCTGTCCAACTCCGGACTTACCTGTTCACACCAGCCTGTACCTCTGAGCTTACCTGTTTATACATACTTACCTGTCCAACTCCGGACTTACCTGTTCACACCAGCCTGTGCCTCTGAGCTTACCTGTTTATACATACTTACCTGTCCAACTCCGGACTTACCTGTTCACACCAGCCTGTACCTCTGAGCTTACCTGTTTATACATACTTACCTGTCCAACTCCGGACTTACCTGTTCACACCAGCCTGTGCCTCTGAGCTTACCTGTTTATACATACTTACCTGTCCAACTTCGGACTTACCTGTTCACACCAGCCTGTACCTCTGAGCTTACCTGTTTATACATACTTACCTGTCCAACTCCGGACTTACCTGTTCACACCAGCCTGTACCTCTGAGCTTACCTGTTTATACATACTTACCTGTCCAACTCCGAACTTACCTGTTCACACCAGCCTGTGCCTCTGAGCTTACCTGTTTATACATACTTACCTGTCCAACTCCGGACTTACCTGTTCACACCAGCCTGTGCCTGTGAGCTTACCTGTTTATACATACTTACCTGTCCAACTCCGGACTTACCTGTTCACACCAGCCTGTGCCTCTGAGCTTACCTGTTTATACATACTTACCTGTCCAACTCCGGACTTACCTGTTCACACCAGCCTGTACCTCTGAGCTTACCTGTTTATACATACTTACCTGTCCAACTCCGAACTTACCTGTTCACACCAGCCTGTGCCTCTGAGCTTACCTGTTTATACATACTTACCTGTCCAACTCCGGACTTAACTGTTCACACCAGCCTGTGCCTCTGAGCTTACCTGTTTATACATACTTACCTGTCCAACTCCGGACTTACCTGTTCACACCAGCCTGTGCCTCTGAGCTTACCTGTTTATACATACTTACCTGTCCAACTCCGGACTTACCTGTTCACACCAGCCTGTGCCTCTGAGCTTACCTGTTTATACATACAAACTTACCTGTCCAACTCCGGACTTACCTGTTCACACCAGCCTGTACCTCTGAGCTTACCTGTTTATACATACTTACCTGTCCAACTCCGAACTTACCTGTTCACACCAGCCTGTGCCTCTGAGCTTACCTGTTTATACATACTTACCTGTCCAACTCCGGACTTAACTGTTCACACCAGCCTGTGCCTCTGAGCTTACCTGTTTATACATACTTACCTGTCCAACTCCGGACTTACCTGTTCACTCCAGCCTGTGCCTCTGAGCTTACCTGTTTATACATACTTACCTGTCCAACTCCGGACTTACCTGTTCACACCAGCCTGTGCCTCTGAGCTTACCTGTTTATACATACTTACCTGTCCAACTCCGGACTTACCTGTTCACACCAGCCTGTGCCTCTGAGTTTACCTGTTTATACATACTTACCTGTCCAACTCCGGACTTACCTGTTCACACCAGCCTGTGCCTCTGAGCTTACCTGTTTATACATACTTACCTGTCCAACTCCGGACTTACCTGTTCACACCAGCCTGTGCCTCTGAGCTTACCTGTTTATACATACAAACTTACCTGTCACTCGTCAAAAATGATTATATTGCTTTTTAAGATTTTGTAGACCACCAAAGTGAAAATACCTACGCTATACATAGGTATTGTCACTTTTGTATGCTAACTATTAATTATTTATTATCTGTGCCTGGAGTCATTATAAGCCCTTATATAGGTGGAAGCCTCTTGGCTGATAAGCTGGATACAATCATTCAAAAACAGTATTCGGAACCAATCTGAATTCAATAGTAGATGGATGTCATTTAGTTATTATAATCATTATGATATATATGCAGAGCATTATACGGAATTGATTTAAACATACAGTTGGATGGAGGCGGGAATGTGCATGCAGTGTTTTGAACGTATACGGACATATTCAGTGTGCAAGAAAGATTTAAGAATGAACGGACGCACTAATTCAGTTATTCGGAACCAATCTGAATTCAATAGTAGATGGATGTAATTTAGTTATTATAATCATTATGATATATGCAGAGCATTATACGGAATTGATTTAAACATACATTCGGATGGAGGCGGGAATGTGCATGCAGTGTTTAGTAGGTATACGCAGGTATTCAGTGTGCAAGAAAGATTTAAGAGTGAACGGACGCACAAATTCAGCTAGAAATATTTAATTTGAATATCACCATTTAATGTTTAAATGAAATTTGACGTCGACTACTGATATGATACTGATTAAAACATCTTACATACGCATTGAAAACATTAAAAATCTCACTACATTCAGTGGACGCCGCAGGGTGGTAGTTTGTAAAGACGCAGGAAGTCCTTCGCGATTTATATATATATATATATATATATACTCAAGCAGAAATAATAATACAAAACTAAAAACGTAAGCAGAACTTTATACCTAAATAAAAGCCTCCAGTAATAAAGGATGTGCCCACTTACATATATCCGTATACATACGAAGCCGTAAAATAAATGTAGGAAGCAACTGTTTTTTTTCGCGATTTTAGGTTTGGTCTCATAGTAAGAGTTGTTTGTGATCATGAGTACAATCAGTGTTTAAGTATCGGTCACTATTTACCAGGCACCCCTATATATTAAAAAATTATGAATAAATAAAAATAACTGTACAAAAGCGGCGTATTTTCTGTTGTTCCAATTTACCCCTCGTTGGAAAAAAGCATGAACGTAAATAATCCTACAGCGTAGTGATCTATTGAGTACAAGTGACATCGGATAAACTCTGTGATCGGAAATATGGGGCATCCATCGCAAAAATGACATGTCCTTAATAGTGTCCAGTGATTAATGGTATTCATTCATTATTTATACGGGGTGTATGCATTAAATTAACTTCCACGAGTAGCGATTCTTGAATAATAATAATAACCTGGGACATTATTCACACACGGTCATCTGATCCCAAACTAAGCAGAGCTTGTACTATGGAAACCAGATAACTGATATACTACATAATACTACTTTTTTTTTTGTAAATACATACTTATATAGATAATTACACCCAGACTCAGAACAAACAGACATGTTCATGCACACAAATGTTTGTCCTGTCTGGGAATCGAACCCACGACCTGCGGCATGATAGGTGGTATCTTAACCAACCACGCCAACTGGCTGGAATATACACACCTCAGGCGGTTAGCACTGATACCACCTTGCTGACTGGCTGCTATTTTGTATCAGTGCATGAGCTGTTGTTATAGGTACAGGGTGTTAGGTCAAACAAGGGACATAATATGTAATAGGTAATCGATTATTCGATCCACCCCAGCTCCTCAAGGAAGGCCAGCAACGTCCTGGTATTACTGACAATCTCACGGAGAGGACCTGGGTTACAAAAGTGTTTTGCCCTGTATGTGGCGACCACCAGGCAGTTTAGGAGCTGCTGTCTCATCGTCCCCCATGCAGGCCCTGCACAGCACCGCCGAACCTCGCGGAGGCGATCGGCGGCGGCGATCTCTCGCGTCCGGCCCTGGTACAGGTAATGGTACGGAGCGAGAGTGCATGGGAAGCCGTCACCTCCTTCTGCGAAGCAGTAATGCTCGCGAAGGAGGAGGCTCAACGCACGAGGGAGAGGCAATCTTTGCGCCCTCACGCCCCTAGTCGCCGCAGGAGACGCCCTGGGCGTCGCGAATCGATAGCCGATTCCCGGCCACCGTAGGCGCGGGCTTGCGGATGGCGAGTAATGGGTAACTCGCCGTCCGGTAAGGACCAGGCCCGGGTCGACGGCGCGTTGTGTTCCACGCGCGCCTCAAAGAGATGTCAGCACTGGCTGAAGGGGTCCGCTAGGGCCGATGCCCGCCAGGGTTGCGGGTTGTTCGAAAGGGTTACCGTGGCCCTGGCACAGGCAACTGAAGGAACACGGGTGGGTTTTAGTCAGTAGAAGGCTGACACGCCCTCCCGCTCCACCCAGAGCGAAAGAAGTTATTTGATGATTTCCCATCCAAAAAAAAAAGGCCTTCCTATGACAAAGAGGTGTTTATTAAATGACCCGTGGCCAGTTACAGCTGCGGTAACTGTACGCAGCTGTTGTTTAGTTAGTCGGAGACCTGTTTCGTGAGGCGGCCATCAAAAGTAGGGGGTGCTTCCGTAACTTATTTTATTTTTTTAATTTATTTTATAGAAGGCTTACAGACTAACAAACCAATGACATAAAGAATTTAATATTAACAAATAGCTAATTACAAGCCTCCACATACAGTTAAAAAAAAGTCGATAAAAAGAAAGTACATACAAGTTAATATAATCAGTTATTTAGTGAACTTGCCTGCACTCATTTGGTCCGAGCATAGTTTGTGATGTTTGACCCTGGTGCGTTTCCTTAGGTAAGGTAAAACGGGCTGGTGGATACCAGCCCGTTTTACCTTACCTGACTCCAGCAACTCCACGTCAATGCGCGTATTTTGCGTAAGGGTGGGACAATCGATTATTCGATCCACCCCAGCTACTCAAAGAAGGCTAGCAGCGCGTTGGTGTTACTGACAACCTCACGGAGGGTACCTGGGTTACCGAAGTACTTTGCCCTATATGCGACGACCACCGGCCAGTTTAGAAGCACATGAGCTGCTGTCTCGTCATCTTCCATGCAGGCCCTGCACAGCGGACTCTCCAACGAAGAGCTTGTTAAATGACCCATGGCCAGTTATAGCTGTACGTTTACTTACCCGAGTGCGTAAGAAGTTTCCGAACTGGGAGTGGCAAACAAGGGACGTACTAAAAGTTGTTATTTTTCATGAGAATTATACACTCCCTTCAATTATGCCTCTCGTTTAACCTAACATACTATACATTCAGGGTGTCTGAGAAAGGGTGGCCAACTTAAAGCTTGGGTTCCGACCATCAAACTGAACCACTTTTTCCCGGGGAGAAACATCGTAATCGTGAAATGAAACGTGTATGGTCTGTACCACAACCTTAAGTTGGCGACACGCTTTCTCAGACACCCGGTATGTTTAGGTCATACATACATACATAAAATCACGCCTTTTTCCCATTGGGGTGTGCAGAAACTACAGACCGCCACCTGCTACGATCCTTACATACTCCTTTTGTTACGTTCATACATTGTAACGTTACGGCTCAACAGAAGGCGAACTGCAAGTCACACGTTAAAAATTAATAGATTACATAAAGTATAAAAGTTACACAGCATAAAAGGTTGAAGAAATTGGAAATAACAGCCGTTGCAGTAGCTTCAGGGGGCCAACCAGCCATTAGCGTGAGAAAGAGATGGAGCTATACAGGACGTCTAGCTCATCTCTTTCCCACACTCAAGTAAGATTAAAATAATACTGCTTTAAAAGGGGGTGGTCTAGCTCCTGGTCAGTAGCTAGGTCTTGTGGTGATCACTAGAAAGCCAGGAAGCCAGGTCCGCGGCCCTGTCAGGCAAGTCAGGAACTTTGCGTCTTCGTTAGGAACATGGTGACCAGGAAACGGGCCGCTTGAAGTTGGCTGCAGCGCTTCACGATAGATAGAGAGATAGAGATAAAGCTGCGGCGCCTTTACTGAAAAAAAAGATAACAGCTAAAGATGGACAGCGGAGGCGCTTTGCAGCACCTCACGCTCAGCAGGAGGAGTGCTCTGGCGTCCTACGCATGCGGGAGGTGTGCAACGGGGTTGGAGACCTCCCTGGTCACGCAACTAGAGTGCCCCCAACACCAGAAACATCCCGCAGATGGAAGTGAGAGGGTCTGAGGTGTCCAGGGAATGAACTAGTCCCCGAAGTCTACCAGTATTGTCAGATTGGCCTGACGGTGACGGATGACATGCGGATAAACTTCAAACTTCACGGAAAAATTCGCGGTGGAAAGTGAAACATGGAATATGGAATGGAACTTGGACTGTTAGCCGGAGTCCACCGGAAAAAAAACTTCTTGATGGTTCTTCGAAGATGAAAATCTGTAGTAGACTGAATTATATTTTCTATTTTTTTTTTTTGGGAATGGCATCCCGCAAGTCAACTAAGTTGTCGGCTGCTTATCTGGATTTTCCTGTGTGTTCCTCAATAAATTAAGGCCTCCAGCCTGGCATAAAACGTAAAAACTAAGCGACCACTCGCCCTTAGCACCCCCTGTGGGGTACGGATCTCAGCTTAGAGCGTCGCTGGGGGAAAACAGCAGTGGACAGGCTGGATCGGATTAACGTAATTTTATTAGGAACTTCGCCTGTTTTTATAGCAGCCCTGTCAAACATTTCAAAAATAATTTAACTTATCCATAATTGATTGTCGGCTGGAAACAATAAAGCGCCTTACAATGAAAACCTGGTCTCATTACTCAAACTTCATAAAGTTTGTTGACATTTCAGAAACTTTTAAAGATTTTAGATAGAAAAATAAATCTGACAGATGACAATTTTTGTGTATATTTATATATATATATTTATATTTATATTTTTATTTATATTTTATATATATATTTTTTTGATACGTTATTGTATCACATAGATTGACTATTGTTACTAACCACAGAGTAATTTTATATATAGGAGGCTAACCCAATGGATCTTTGTTATCTGGATAAATGAATTATGAATTAAAAGCGAAATTTACAACGTAAAGTACAGTTTTGGATGTATAAATAACTAATAGTGACTAAAGATATGCTTTCCAGATCAACAGTGTTCAAAAAGGTATAAAATATGGCTGAACTGTAAGGTTATACAATTCAAGCGATATTTATTGGGTTGGCTAATAAGTAATGATCGACATACAACTATTTTATTTGTATTTATTTATTATTTTTTTTTTATTTTTTTTTTTCGCCGCAACTGGTTTAATAATAATAATAATAATAAATTATAGGCCGATCACATGTTTACCGACGGTCTACAAAGTTCTTACATCAATTTTGAGAGCTAAAATTAACAAACATATAGACACCAACTCCATTATGTCTGCCTCTCAAAATGGATGTAGGAATGGGTCCCGCGGTACTAAGGAGCTACTCCTCATTGATATGACCATTAGCCAACAGGTTCGTCGTTCCCGAAAGGATCTGTCGACATGTTGGATAGATTATAAGAAGGCCTATGACTCAGTACCACATACATGGCTCATGAGGGTGCTGGAGTTGTATAAAGTAGATGCAACTCTACGCACCTTCCTGATGTCGTGTATGAGGCAGTGGAGGACGGTCCTTCGCTATCCAGGATGTCGAAATATCCAGAGGAATAGCGAACCGATAAGGATCGAGCGAGGCATATTTCAGGGCGATAGTTTGAGTCCGCTTTAGTTCTGCTTAGCCTTGAATCCTCTAAGCACACTGCTGGAGGATTCAAGGCTAAGTTCTTCGAAGATCTTCTTCGATTAATAGTTTTAATTTATCGATATCTATTTCCACGGGGCGCCCAGACCTTGGTTGATCGGTTAAGGAAAAATCGTAATTGCGGAACCGTTGGAACCAGCGCTTTGCTGTTGCTTCGGAGACTGCATCGTGAGCTATCCTTTGACTCATATTACGTGTAGCTTCTGCAGCAGAATGCCCAGATTGAAACTATAATAATAATAATAATAATAATCTTTTATTTCTCTCGTAATCACAAACACAGTACAAAGTCAAGGTAACACTTAATAGAGACTGGTGTCTGTTGTAGGTAAAACCTGTATTACAGATCACCAGGCTTACCGCCATCGGACAACTCATGAATGATCTATGACTGTATTAACCTAGCATACAGGTTGTACATAATAAAACACTATTACAAATTAATAACAAAAGTGAAGTGAAACTAAAAGGGAAATTAAAAACTAAAGTAAAAATGGCTTAACGTTTGATTTGGGAATGAGTGTGTGTGTGTGTGTGTGTGTGTGTGTGTGTGTGTGTGTGTGGGTGTGTGTGTGTATGTGGGTGTGTGTGTGTGGGTGATGGTGTGATGGACAAAAATATAATAAACAATGTCGTACAATATCACTTATGTCTTTGTGAACTTTAACGCACTAACAGCCAAACTATCAATAACGCGCATGAGCGCGACTCGCTCTTTATATACCCTCTGCTGCAGAACGTTCTCGAACCTTTCCGAAAATTCTAGAAATTATAAACTAAAACGCTCATTACTTATTAGCCAACCCGATACTTGTGTATTTGTGAAATGTACTAATTTGACCGAGCAATTGCACATTATTACTATACGCACACAATAACTAGGCAAGATTACTAATGATGGAAGTTTTTATCTAAAAGTTTTTTTTATGTTATTATTATAAAAAACATGTTAGTTTAAAAATAAAAAAAAAATATATTAAAAAAAAACAAAAAACCCGACTGCAGAAACATATAACTGAAAAGAGAAAAACGAGCATTATAATCTACGTATAGAATGTTAGTATTGCTGGGACAAACAAAAGTTACACCATATTTCAGGTTATTGGTTTTTTGACCAAAATTCTATAGATTATAATGCTTGTTTTTCTCTTTTCAGTTATGTGTTATTGCAGTCGAGTTTTTTGTTTTTTAAAATATTTTTTTTTTATTTCAATCTTTTTAGTTTTATTATTATATATTTGGAATTGACTCATTACTAGTAATAATGTTAGCAATTTATTTATATAAAAACATTCCCCTCACTTTTTTAGATTTCCAGATGTAATATATAAATATTATATAGCCTACGCCACTCCCACAATTAAGACGAATCTAACGACACCTCATATGTTAAAATCCATCAAGCTGTTTAGGCTACAGAGCGTGCCAAATAAATAGACATACATACATACTCTCGAAAAACATTACCCTCCTTCTGGGGCAGTCGGGTAAAAAAATAAAATAAAAAAAAAATCATTTTATTTCAGGCATATTTGGCCCATCCTATACGAAGGAATATAATAAAGTAAGATACTAAACTATGCAATTTGGGTGGAGCGTTTGGCGGGTGCCGGCCCAAGCATTTGGCGCCGGCCCGGGCGGCGTAGCGGTCGCCGGAACTGTGGCTACGTGTAGCGGTCGCGCGTAGTGGAGCTACGAAACTGCTACGGTGACGCGTAGCGCTACGAATATACTGTTATAAAATGTAAACTAAAATACTGGTTTAGTAAACTGAAATGATACTTCCTTTTTAATCGATAAAAGTATATTTTTTGGGTTTCATATTACAAACAAACATCCAGGGATTATTCCCAATTGAATTAATAACATCGATGTAATTAGACTGTTTCGTACACTACACAATAATAATTATTTTACCTAATAATGTCTAAATAGCAGTTCCATATTTAGAATAACAATTCAGCGTGACTTGGCTATTTTTTATCCATACCAATTTATCAGTTCATTGCTCGATATTTGGGTTGTAAGAATCTTTGATTCATTCAGCATTCTCATTTCAATAGAGTCGTAATTGGTAAATATCTAACGTTATTTTTAATTAGACTGTTGTTTAACCATACTGAACGGTGTTAAATAATTTTATTAAGACACCAACATTTGTAGCAAAGCTGACCTCCTTTTCCGGAGAATATCCCATGTATCCATAAGAATATTAAGAGGATATTTATACAACTAATAATAAACGAAAACTAGTTTACTTAACAAGTAATAAGCCAATATCCAACAACATTGGATAGCAATAAACCTATAATAATAGTGGATAAGTAAACACAAATTACATAATGTAAACATAATGATATACGACCAATAGACTCAATATTGAAGGAGATAAGGGCCCGTAGTTATATATCCACATATGTACTGATACGTCATGCCAAAATTGATAAACTGATATTGTGAATAGAAAAATTATGTTCGATTGTGTGGAAGATTATACTTGGCTACGGCATTATGCTGAGCGTCAGCCGTTTCGCGCGATAGGGACGCATATTTCCGTCTAGGATATTATCATATTTTTAAAACAAATACCCACTTGTTTTTGTTTTTAGGCTTCTGTTAAACAACAATTTTATGTATGTGCGTCACTTTCACGTGAATAAACAGTTTTTCTTTCTTTCTTTTCTTTACTTGTGCAAGCCGTACGCCCGATGGGTTTCCCATTCAGCTGAAATGATAAACTGCTATAAAAAATATCGTCCCCTATTTTTAGTTACCCCTTAAGTATTGATACTGACTATTATTACTTGTATTTTTTTTTTTTTTGGAATATCGTCTACTTTTACAATTAATTTTAAAAGAGTGACGGTGGAGTTTCATTAAGGGACCCTCGGTAACTCCACCGTTATTCTTTTACGTCACGCATGATAAACGCTTGAAGTCAAATTTTATACTTAAAGTCAATATAGATACTTACTCAGTGTTTAAAAAGTGCTCGAGGATTTATCTACTACTACGTTTTGGAAGGGAAAACTAGAATCAATTCAATTTTTTTTGTACATTTTGACAGTCAAAAATGCCTTTTATGTGCCTATTTGAAATAAATTATTTGACTTTGACTTAGTGCTCACCTTTGTTGTGTAAGGAAATTTTCATACTTCTAGACCCATTTGCGATGTCTGTCAGCGAATTTAAGATTTATTATTAAGAAGGCGAAAGCTCCAGGTAGCTCACGAAATTCAAATTTTCTTACATTTTTTGCAATTTACAGGTCAGTATCAGGTTGTACTTATGTTAATTTGAATAAAATTCCCGACCGTAACAAATCTGTATTTATAGAATTATAATCATTAAAATCATAAATACAACTCTCTAAGTTCATATAATCCAAATTAATGACTATTTCATGAAATCTGTAAATTTAGGATTACACTAACTTAAGGAGTTATATTACTGTTTCTAATTATTATAATTTTGTTAATACATTACGTATACATATTACGGTCGCGAATCATACTTTATTCAACATACAACCTAACACTGACTTACAAATTGCAAAAAACGCAATGAAATTTGAATTTCGCGGGCTACCTGGCACTTCCCCCTTAAGCGAATTTAAGAATAAGATTAATAATGAAGTACACAAAAATGTAAAGAGGCGGACTATCACTTTTGTTAAGAGGAGAAGCTTGGTTAAAATGACACTGTTATAATTATTATGAACAGTGAACCTGTTTGTTGTATTGGTATTTAAGAGGGCATTCGGCGGGGGCGATCATGGCCTGATACATTTAAGATGACTAAGATTAACATCATTTTATCTTATATTCTTGATTCCTTTATAGTCGTCTGCTTATGGTCCTCCAAACGACAACTGCCGGCAGGATACCGGTACCTGCTAGAAACTTGGCTGAATATTTATGCATATTAGATAAAAAACTGCGAAGCCTCAACATACGTTTCATTTCGAAGCTTCTTCAACCAATTTTTCCGAAATATTTGGCAAATAACATGTCACCATTACTGATGACATTCAAGTAATAATAATTTCCCAATTTCCGTATTTACACCTTTAACTCAGTCCCATAACTCACGTCCCACTATCAAAACGTAATAATACATCCAAACGTCAGCTATAACCGTACAGCTACGTTGGCGACCGCACTGACATCTAGCGTTTGCATCCCGCAACATTAATCATAGGCGACGCGTGTTGTTGTCGCCGAGTTATACGTAATATCCGCTGTAAAAAGTTGTGTGTAAACGTATTGTATTGTGTTTATTATTAATTTATGTGTATTGGTTTTTTGTTGTGTTTATGGATGTTTGAGAACGGTTGTGTTTTGTTGTGGATTATATTCGAAGGTCTTGTTGGAACATTTATGTTAATAGGAACTAACCCTGTTTTATTTTAAATGTAACAACATCGTTATTAAAAAGTGTCCTTTTTAATAACGATGTTGTTACATTTACAATGCTGTCGCATTGTTATGTTATTTTGGACTCAAACTTTTTCGGCAGGATGAGGACATAATCTGTGGCAGTTTTATTTAATATATGAAACTCCCACAGATTAACTACTAGTGAATCCAATTCCTATCTACCAGTGAACCAGTGAATATATAATTCGGCATATTTATTTATTTATTTATTATATTTATATATACATATACTAGTCAAAACAAAATAAGGGGCTACTAGGTATTTAAGGTGTACCATGAAAATGATTAAATGAATAATTGTTTTGTTTTAGTGAACATAAAACAATGTTATTGTTTACCATTTAGGCTAGGTACTGTTTAAATAAACTATCAATAAACATGTTTAAAAAAATACAAACAACGAAAAGTCACTTAAAACTAAAAAAACTGCGCTTCTATTTCTTTTTCTGTTATTTAATAACTAATATAAAAAATAACCTCTTTTAGCTATGCACTTCTGAAGCCTGGGTTGTATGCTCTCGATCAAATGTCGCACGTTTTCATCTGGAATTTCTTCCCAGGCAATTTTCAAAGCGTCAATCAGTTGCTGCTGGTTGCAGGCCTCTTGCACACTCTGTCTAACACCTCGTTTCAATTGGACATGTGGTCGATTGGATTCAAGTCTGGACTAGTTGCTGTCCACGGTAAAACTTGAATATGAGAGTCTTCCAGCACAGACTGGGTCGCTTGAGCTGTGTGTGCACGGGCATTGTCCTGTATCAAGGTGAACCCAGAACCCATTTGCTGTGCAAATTGGGATCACATGAGGCCTGCTGAATTCCTCAATGTAACACTGAGCAATTATGGAAGCCTCAATTAAAATAGCGAGCTCAGTTTTGCCGTGTAAGCTAATCCCAACCCAAATCATTACACCGGGACCACCAAAACGGTCAACTCACTGTATGCAGGTTTCTGAAATCACTCGCCGCGTCGCACATTGGTTCAAGGGCGGAAAAAAGTCCTTTGTTTCAACCTTGTTTAAAATGTCTACAATTTGGTACACACATACTAGAATGAGTAGAAAAACAAGTCCTAAAATTAATACGGATAAATAATTATACAGTATTTAATTATATGATGCCAAAGTAGGGTGATCGAGAATTTACAAATTTCGTGCAAAAAATATTGTTATTTCAAGTATGAATAGAACCAAAATACTATAATTATCAACTTTCATTTTTAGTTTAGTCATAAGTTTATTGTGTGTATTAATAAAATAGTAAACATAATGTTATAATATAATGAATAATTACTTGCTATTACATTTTTAGTGAAGAAGGTCATTTGGAACCTTTTGTTTTCAATCATGAGATCATAACTAATCTCCGTTATCGACCGATACGTAATAATATACTTTCGGAGATTAATTAGACCCTATAGATTAAGAATACATTAGTTTTGGCTGCGATAACCTGCGATCTTGGAAATACCAGGTACTTAACTAATGACGCTCTGTAATTAAGAAAAAGTGCATTATATTAATAAGTGTTTCTAATGAGGGTAATTAACATTTTATCATATCGTGTAAGTATAAATAGCATTGAATGGTAGTTTTAACTTCACTTACAATTATTTTCTCTTACGATAACAGTGTTATTATAGTGATGGATAGCTTTACTATTGTCTATGCCGATTTAGTGGAAATCATAATATCAAGTAATCGTGAGATACATAAATGCCTCGAAAATTTAAAACTTATGTATCCACAGCTTACAGAAAGTGTTTGGAATCAAGTTTATGAAAAGTTAAGCCGTAATTTTCTACCCGTATTTACAAAAAAGTGGCAAACTGCAGCGAGAAATAAAAATGCTTTTATGGCAAAAAATGAACAGTGGCTGAAAAATATTTTTACCGTTGAGACATCTTCGGTGCAGACTGATGTGGTGAATTGTGACAGTAATGTTCCAGGGCCATCAAAACGCTCTCATAGAGGACGACCAGAAAAATCATTTGATGAATGTTGCGATCGAACAAAGCGATATAAAGTTAAAAGATTGTGTGAAAGCGTTCCTGAAGAAATGATTAAGAAAGCTGCCTCTAAGGTACTCGTACAAGAAGAATCATCGGATACTATCAAGTTTACTCCAGAAAAAGCGTTGGCATTATTACTTGATGCATCACTTTCGAAACATCAATATCAAGTACTGAGAAATGCAGCAAACAGTATTGGTTGTGATATTTTTCCCGATTATCATAAAGTACTTGAAGTAAAAAGGCAATGCTACCCCACGGATATTGATGTAACGGAAAGCTACGCTTGTGTAAGTTTGCAGTCATTACTGGATCACACAACCAGAAGATTATTTGAAGTAATGTCTGAAGACGACCTTACACAGATTAGTGTAAATTCAACGTTTTTACACAAGTGGGGATGTGACGGATCATCAGGTCATGCTGAGTACAAACAGTCATTTATCGACGAAAATGTGTCAGATTCATATATGTTTTTGACATCATTAGTTCCACTGCGTCTGTATGAAAAGGAAAATAAATCTGTTGTGTATTGGACAAATGCAACTCCTTCTTCTACAAGGTGTTGTCGCCCGGTACAATTCCAATTTCAAAAAGAAACTACAGAATCTACGAAAAATGAAATTGCTAGAATGGAGTCTGAAATAGCAAACTTAAATGAAACTGTTATTAGTTTAAAGGAAAAGACTTACAAAGTCTACCATAAACTTGTGTTCACAATGATAGATGGCAAAATAGCGCAGACAGTTACGGACACATCATCATGTGCAGTGTGTTTTATATGCAAGTCAAAGCCATCAGAAATGAATAACCTTGACCAAGTGCGAAATAAAACTGTGAATACGGAGGCTCTCAAGGTCGGTTTATCCCCGCTTCACGCACGGATTAAATTTATGGAATGCATATTACATATTGCGTACAATATGTCATTTACCAGTTGGAGAACGAACGCAACTACCAAACAACAAAAAGATGAAGAGAAGAAAAGAATCCAAAGTGAGCTGTTTCAACGTTTAGGTCTAAAAGTGGATTTTGTAAAGCAAGGAATGGGAACATCTAACGATGGAAATACGTCTAGAAGATTTTTCAATAATGCAGACATTGTAGCTGAAGTCACAAGAGTCGATAAAGAACTTATTCATCGGTTTGGTATAATATTGCAAACAATTAATTCTAGTGCATTAGTTGATTCGGATAAGTTTGGTAGTTATTGTTACGAAACTGCTGAACTATACGTAAGCATGTACAGCTGGTATAATATGCCAAATACTGTGCATAAAATCTTGCTGCATGGCAAAGAAATAATAAGTGTTGCTGCCTTACCTATTGGGATGTTATCTGAGGAAGCTCAAGAAGCGCGAAATAAAGATTACCGCAATTATAGGTTAGGTCATTCAAGAAAATGTTCTCGTCTATCATGTAATGAAGATGTTATGAATATGCTCTTAGCTACCTCAGATCCCCTTATCAACAGTTTACGTGCAGTACCGAATAAAAAATACTATCCTCTTCACGATGATGCCAAAGCTTTATTAGTGGATAGCACCCATCTCTAAATCAATGTCTTCTCTATTTAATATTTAGTTTATTAATATTTATTTATTTAAAAATGCTGATTTAATTATATGAAATTCATGTGAAAAAATTTGATGAATATTTTCATGTTAATAAAAAAAAAATACGTGTTATATCTTTCTCTTTGTAAACTGGTACATCCATTATATCATTTTAATAAAGTATTATGAAGAAACGCAACGTCTTTTCATTTAAAAATAATATTTTCCGCATGCCCGTACTACCTGCACCACTGTGCGTCGTATCTACACCACAATGAGCCGATCGTCATTACTTTGAACGCATCGGTGAAAAGGACCGTGCCCCACTGGTTTATGCCCCAGTCCAAGTATTGACGGGAGAAACTTAAACGATTGGCACGTTGAGCCCTGAACAAAGGAATTCGAACAACTCGTCGTTTTGAAGTTTGCTGGTCTTCGTGCTATCGATTCCGGATAGTTCGGTCACTGACACGAGTACCCATTGTCAACCGTAGGCGATTTTGTAACTTAACTTAACTTATTTAGCCGGATGTACCGATCCTCGTGAAGAGTAATGAGAACTCTACCCGGACCTGGTCTTGTTGCAACACTGCCGGTCTCTTGGAAGCGGTTCCAAGCACTTTGGATAGATCTTCGAGAAAAATTCAGTTGAAAACCCACAGACCGCTGCAAATTTCCTTCTTGGATCATAGTAACGGCTCTGGTTGCAGTATTTGTGGCATATTAACGCAAGATGTTGCTTTAACAAGATAAGTAAACAAAATTAACATAATTTTCTGAATACCAAGCCGCTAATCGAAACAAAACTTAAAGAAAAAAACGAAATAAGATTACAAGAAAATTTTTAATTAATGTTTTTTTTTTAATTATGGCCAGCATTTGATCTTAAACATAACATCAAAGAGGTAAGACATCGAAGAGTTCGTAACATCAATATTTTGCTACTTAGCAATTAGTTAATGTTCTTTGAATTACACTAAAATGTAAAAATAACAAGTTTTTTTTTAATTTTTTATTTGAGATAGGTTTGCTCTTGACTTTAGTCTAGGTCAGAGTTGACAAAGTATATGAAGTTGCCATTATTTTGGTATTCCTCAAAGAAAGCTCGTGGCTAAGCTTCTAATGACAGCCGCACGGGTCAATCAATCAAGTTAAACTACGCTTGCCGCTGCCTGTGGATGGGTGACGATCTTCACATAACGAGACCCCTACGTGCCTCGGAAAGCACTTTAAGCTGTCGGTACCGGCTGTCATTCATGGATCTTTGACTGTTGTTATGGGTCGTCAGAAGCCCGAAAGTCTGACAACCAGTCTTACCAAGGGGTTTCGTATTACCTAATAACTGGTCGTGGAGGTCAGATAGGCAGTCGCTCCATGTAAAATACTGGTATTCAGCTGCATCCGGTTAGACTGGAAGCTGACCCCAACATAGGAAAAGGCAGGCAGATGATATCCCGCAAAGAGTTCCAGAGTTCTAGTCAAACAAGACCAGTGTAGTACATATTATTTAAAATGAAGTAAAAGTAATCACGATCAACTAAGTTGAAGAAAATTATGTTAAAACTTTAAATAATTTCTTTTGTGTGTGTTAAACATGTATGAAGTAGCTTCAAGCTAGCAAGTATTAGCTGAAGACAAAAGACGTTACAATAATGCTCGGAGCCTGAAGTTTATATAAACCACAAGTAGTCACTTCAAGTCAGCGGTAACTTCAGGTATGTTTTCTCTTAGGTTAATAGGTTAGCTTGGTTGAATTAACCAACTGTAGTGCTATTCTGTACAAATCTCACCGTGAAAACTTAGGTGAAGTGAGCGTGGAGTGAGCTGTCAATAGTGTCAACCCCATAGCACCAGGTGGAATGACAGCTCACTTCACCTAAGTATTCACGGTGAAATTTTTACAGAATAGACCGGCTGTTCATGTTTTGCTGTAGTTGAATGAGAGGAAACTGATACTATATACAGTATGCAGTTATATCTACACAAATAAGAAATTCACGCAAGAATAAGTTATTGATATAGGACTGCATAGTGATTAATTCACGAATAAGGGTTCAGATAAAGTATCGAAACATCACATTGAAAGTCGAGAATAAAACGGTATTCTATACAAATAAATCATAAATCATTTTTTTATTGAGAATAATATGTTTGTTACAAAGAAATATTCATAAATTATTAGTAGGCTATTTTAAAACAATACATAAGGGAAGCATCTGCAGGCGAACTAGGTGTATACCTGTATCTCGGCAAACAGCGCCAATCCTCTCAGATATTTAGATACAAAGAAAAAATTAAGCCAACAAGTGCAATTTTGTTTTAAAAACCTAATGTCATAAGGACAATTTTAAATTTCGACGCTCGACGCTCGCCGCGAACGGTCGCCTGCTCCGCACCCACCGTCTGCGCTCTGAGTCAAGAGTCCACTCCCGTTGCGCCCCGCAACGCCCCTCGTAGTCGCCCGACTACTACCGATCTTCGAGTGATTAATTAAGCAATTAATTAATCGACTCGAAAATCACTCAAGTGCCTTTTTCAAGGCAAATACTATTTCTAACTCCCGCGTGTGTAGCTACACACGCGGGATTTAGAAATAGTATTTATATATAGTAATAATAGTATTTATATGTATTTATATCACCAGGCCCCTTCTGGGCAAAACCACAGTTTCGTGGTCCTCGGTGGAAACCTTACGGTGCCAACGAAGCCGAGTGGGGTGTTGACCCAATTACACCCGCCGAACCCCTTCAGGGGGAGGCAGTCAATTGGACGGGTCCCAGAGTTAACCGGCCTTGGGGGATCTCCTAGTCGGCTCTGGTGTACAGTTTTGCTTCCACAGCTACACACCTAGTGTCTTTAGGGTGTGTCACTCTACACCCTTCGCGCTAGACTGGTCAGGGCCCCGTTCGCACAATAAGACTGGCGACGGATTACAAGCTTAGGGCTCACCAGTAGGTACACACCTCCCTGTCTGACCCGACAGGGAGGGTTACTCATCCCCGGGCACACCCACCCGGGGAGTTAGGCTCTCTGGAGAATTCCTCCCTCCCCCCCCTTCCCCTGCCTCCTCATGGCAGACATCCTAGGACTTTTTCCTTCGTTAAAAGGGTCATACTCAATGACCCTCTTTTTACCGAAAAGTACGGCGCGGAGCTTGCTGCTCTGCAGCTCCCGTCCGCTCTTCCCCGTTCCGACATCTCTGATGTCGTTCCCCCTTGTCCGACCGTTTGCATGGACACTGACTCAGTGTCCGACCGCGCCCCCTCCCCGTCCGACAACGAGTCCGCCTCGGGCTCAGATGAGGAGGCCTTAAACTCTGAGGCTTCCCCTTCCTCTCCCTCCTCGGAGGACGATGGCTTTACGCCCGTCCTCCGTAAGGGAAGCAAGAAGAGGAAGCTGAAGGGCTCTAAGGCCCCCTGCCCATCTACCCCGCTTAAGAAGGCGACGACTGCCTCAGTCCGTGGCCCGACCCCTCCCCGCGCCCCCGCCCCAGCACTAGCGGCATCTCCCACTACTGCTGCCCCCGCCTCTCCCCCTGTTCAAGCGGCTTCCCCCGCTTCCGCCCCTATCCCGACCTCCTCATCCTCCTCACAGGATGCTTCTTCTCGCAAGAAGAAGTTGGCCCCCCCTCCTCCCGTCTTCATTCAGGACAAAGGGAGATGGACCGACGTGTCCAAATGGTGCGCCGATCTCAGGATCGGTTACACCAGTGCCCGAAATACCCAACAGGGTATAAAAGTCCTCGTCCCCTTGTCGAAAGACTACAGGGAACTCACCAAACTCCTCAGGAACAGAGGTGTGTGCATGCCACCGGTGCCAGCTCTATGGCCACTCACAGAGGCATTGCCATGCCACACCGAGGTGCGTAAAGTGCCTGGGAGAGCATGGCACGGCCGATTGCCCCAGGCCAAAAGACCACTCCCTCTGCCCCGACCCACCCAGCTGTATGCTATGTGGCTTGTCGGGGCACCCAGCCAACTACCGTGGCTGCTCCAAGGCCCCAAAGTCTTCCTCCCCCAAACTAGCCAAGCGTGCCAACGCTCGCCAGCAAAGGGAATGCCCCTCTTTGGTCATCCCGTCAACCCAGATGCCCACGCGACTGAGTCCTCAGAGACCCAGTCCATGGAACTATCTGAACCACCAGCAGGCCTTCCCTGCTCTGGCTGCTTCTCAGCCTCCTCCTCCCCCCGCCCTTATCCCGGCTCCCACGGATGCCCGGAAACCCGCAGCACCTCCTAGAGCTGCTGCTCCCGCTCCCGCTGTCTCAGCTCCTGCTGTTTCAGCTCCCCCCCTCTCCCCTCACCCGCAGGAGTCAGTCAAAACCTGCCTCTAGATGACTTCAATGTTATCTCTGGCACTTTCTTGACTTTTATGTCCCCCCGCGCTACCCAAATGGCCAATGAAATCGTGGCCGCCAGGAATGCCTGTGGTCTCTTCAGGATCCAGAACATATATAATGCGTACCCGGAGATTACGCAAGTTCTGATGGCCTTCACCAAAAAATAAATCAACAATGGATAAAGGCATCTTAGCTAGAATTAAACCCCGTTCCCTCAAGTTAGGTTTTTTCAATGCCAATGGCATTCATAGCCAACGTGCTGAGATCGCCACTTTCCTCCACGATCACCAAATAGACATCCTCTTAGTTCAGGAAACCTTTTTAAAGCCTCGTCATCGGAACCCGTCTATTGCCAACTATCGCATAGTTCGCAACGACAGGACTCGATGTCACCAGGGCGGCACCCTTATCTACTACAAGAGGGGCCTATACTGCATCCCGATAGACCCCCCCCCCTCTCAGACTTAGAAGTGTCTGTCTGCCGCCTAGGCATGACAGGCCACCAACCGATCACTTTAGTATCGGCCTACCTCTCCCCGAGCTCCTCAGATAGTTCCCTATCTGCTGACCTTTCCACCCTTTTTGGCTTGAGTTATCATAGCGGGTGACCTCAACGCCAAACATTCCGCCTGGAATAGTACCAGGACCTCTCGCAGAGGTAGACTTCTGTTCAACCTCTGCTCCCTCCTGAGTTTCGACGTCATCGCCCCGATGACTCCTACTCACTTTCCTCACAACCCTGACCACACCCCTGACGTACTTGATGTAGCGCTTCTAAAGAATGTTAACCTACGGTTAGACTCTATAGAGGCGATACATGAACTGACCTCTGACCACCGACCAGTCGTCGTAAACCTGGCACCCCGCATAGGTCTCCGTGACCCCAGTCAACCCCCTCTCACTCAAAAAGTGACCGACTGGAGGAAAGTAAGCGAATGTCTGAAATCCACCACGTCCCCCCACTTAGACTCCATCCCCGACCACTTTCACTCTATCGCTGACACGACGGCCGCGATCGACTCATTCACAGGTGTTCTGTCCTGGACGATTGTTCAAGGGAAATTCCAGCGATGGAAGACCATCGCTGGAAGTTGCCGGATGATGTACGTGAGCTGCTGAATGAGAAGAACGCGGCTGTCCGTGCCTACAGCAGCTTTCCCTGCCACGCGAACAAAGCCCATATGCGCTCTTTACAGAGATCTGTAAAGACTCCCTTAGAGGAGCTGCGTACCGCTGGCTGAGACAAGATGCTGAGCGACCTAGAGCCTACCCACCTAGCCTTCTGGCAACTCCAGAGGAAGCTCAGATCCCAAGAGACAGCCTCTATGCCCCCCCTTATCCGCCCTGACAAGACCATCGCTTTCGATGATGTCGACAAGGCTGAATGCCTAGCCGACAGTCTTGAGACACAGTGCTCACCCAGCTCTCAACCTGTAGACCAAGCTCACCTCTCTGAGGTCGACGCGGAAGTCGAACGTAGAGCCTCCCTCCCTCCCGTGGAAGACCCTGATTGTCCTCTGCCCCCCGTCACGAGGTGCAGGACATAATCAAGGGTCGTAAAGCCCCCGGCTCAGATGGAATTACCAATAGGGTAATCCAAATCTTCCCCGCCCACCTTATAATGCTCATGGTCACCATCTTCAATGGTGCCATGAGCAACAACATCTTTCCTCAAGCATGGAAAGAGGCCACTGTAATTGGCATCCCCAAGCCCGGTAAGCCCAAGGCTGAGCCCTCTAGTTACCGCCCCATCAGTCTGCTCAATGTGCTCGGTAAAATCTATGAGAGGCTTATTTATAAGCGACTCAGAGACTATGCCGAGACAAAGGGTCATCAGTCACAACAAAGACATCTCATCCCTAACGAGCAGTTTGGTTTCCGAACGCAGCATTCTTGCGTTCATCAGGTCCACCGCATCATCGAACACATAAGCGTAAAGGCTTCCAACGTGGTTTGATGACGGGTGCTGTCTTCTTTGATATAGCGAAAGCGTTCGACAAAGTCTGGCACAACGGCTTATTATAATATATATAATACTGCTTTCCTTTTGTTTTATTTTATTTATTTATTTAGAATTTACGATGTTACAGAAAAGTAAAAAGACTGTTTCATCAAAGACCCGCGTGTAAGCGACACAGGTACAACCAAACAATTTTATACTGTCACCTATAAAAAGACCATCTTTTGTTACGTTTTAAAACTCAGATAAAAATTCTAGCTACGAGATGATCGTAAACAATATAAAACTTTTATAAGGGCTTGTAAATTTTTTACGATTCTGTATATTGTTATCATTGGCCCACTTTTATGTTGCACCTTTATTTCGGATGCTTTCTTCATATTTTACGTTTACGTAAACGACTGCGCGAACTAAGTGAGATAGTATTCTCTCAAATGTTTACGGTCATCGTAAAACTGCTTAAATGTCCTCTGAATCCATATTCGTGCCTCGGAATAACAAGTGGCGGTAGACTTTTTTGATATACAGCGTGTATCAGAACTGTGTGTGTGTGTATATATAAGGGAAAAAATTAATTAGCCGTCTCATACATTTGGGTCGAGTAGGTATTGAAGTTTTGTATAGGACAGTTGATAATTATTTCACGATTACGATACTAATATCGTAATCGTGAAATAATTAAAAAAAAATTAAATTTAAAATTTTATTTTTAAATTTTTAATTGTAAAATAATTTTTCAAATGGGACTAATCCCATGGAGAAAGTGGTTCAGTTAGTTTTTGTTAATAAAGTTGAAGAGTTTGTTTGTTTGAACGCGCTAATCTCTGGAGCTGCCGGTCGAATTTGAAAAATTATTTTTGTATCTGATAGCCCAATTCTTAAGGACGGTTATAGCCTATTTAACATCACGCTACGACCCTAAGTAGTCAAGCAAAACGAAAATAAGTCAGAAAGTAACCTAAGCCAACGAACTAACATCACGGGCGGGCGATGCAGTGCGATAGTTCGGGGGTCGAAATTTCACTCGGACGAAGTCGCGGTCCTTCAATCAATCTACCTAGCCTTTTCCCAACTATGTTGCGGTCGCCTTCCAGTCTAACCGGAGGCAGCTAAATACCAGTATTTTACATGAAGCGACTGCCTATCTGACCTCCACAACCCAGTATCTGGGTAATACGATACACCTTGGTAAAACTGGTTGTCAGACCTTCGGGCTTCTGACGACCCGTAACGACTGTCAAAGATCCACGAATGGGATCAACAGCTTAACGTGCTTTCCGAGGCACGGAGGATTCTCGGTATATATAGATCCACGGAACCACCACGGCAAGCGTAGCTTAACCTGATGGATCGACCCGTGCGGCTGTTATTACTCAGCCACGATATGACCACACATTTCTGATACATGCTGTATAAAGCAGTAGCACTTTCAACTTTACGTCGAAAGGACGTAAGTACGTGCTTAGTTAAGGTTTTAACTAGTGCATTAACACTTAGTTTTTTGTTAGGTACCTGAGTTTGTTTTTCTAGGTATAAGTCTGTGTGCGCGAAGTGCAGGCTTAACATAGATATAGTACACTATCGTTGCAACCTACTTTGCTAAGTTTTGTTGTAATAAGATTATGATGAGATATTTTCTAGTAAGCTGTGTAGATTCTGGATAAGAATTTAATACGGTAATGCTCTTTTTTTTTCGAGAAAATTGTTTAATTGGAAGATAAAAGCGTTTTAGGAATTATTTCTGGTTGGCAGTATCTGATGCTATAATCAACACCTTATTTAGACTTAATAATTAAGACGTCATTCCTAAAATTGACGTTTAATAAAGCGCAAACATTAATAAAAAAATATATAAAATATTTAAGACGTTTTATAAATTATAATAGTAGTTTGTGAAACTGTTGCATAATGGGGAGTGTTATAATACCGAGTTATGTGCAGTTTCATACACTACTTTATCTAAGCAATAAGGAGTTACCTATTTAAATAAAAAACCAAAGATAGTAAAAAGTAAAAAAGAAACACAGTAATGTGGATTACGTTACTATGGTTACGGAGCTATCATCGGTCAACTGCACATGTGCCCTAGCGCCGTCCCCATATACAATGATAAAAATCGTACTGAAAACTCCTTGGTTGATCCGAAGTGTACTTCAATAGAAAGACAGTTAGTTTATAACATTAAAATGTTAAGAAATCTGTATCATAATAAAACTTTTTAATTTTGTTTGAGTTGTACATGCATAAAGTCTGTCATTATGGTACTAGTTTGGAATTCATAATCAGAACTTTACGATCTGAGTGTAGGTAAACATAATTATAAGTATTAGAGACAGAGATAGCGGGCACGAATCTTGAGCGCTCGGTGGATTGTCTCAGAAATGAAAATCGCTTAAAGTAATTCAAGTTCAACATTCTAAATTCGTGCCCACAACTATACGAGTCGGTATGGCCAGCCTTTGGCCCTTCAATCTAGCAGCATCCTCATCATCGTTCTGCTGAATAATGATAATGATTATTTTAATCATCCCCTTCTTGGAATATAGGTATGCAATCAAAATGGCCGCACCGACATCAGCCGGTCATTAGAGTGCCGTCCGTCAGTACGAGGGTGCAGTGTGCTTGACATAATTTACGGAATTAGGTTTTTGTATGTGCTCACTCATTGAAATTACAATACCTTGCTTATGTATGTAGGTATTTACGTAATGTTCGTAATTTTAGAAGACGTACGTAGGCTTAAACTGAGGAATGTTTTTTTTATTTCATTTTTTTATTTGTAGGTTATAATACTTATAATAATATATTATTTGTTTATTTGTAGGGTGTGTTTTGTCTGTGTGTGTGGCTGTCGGAGAGTTAGCAAGAAGAGGAACATAGAAGTAGGAGAGAAGATCAGTATTTTATCATGCAAGTGAAGCTGTCAAAGCAACTACATTCTACCAAATAAAATACAGCACAGTTATACAATTTTCTTTTCATTATTTTTCAGTTTTCAGTAGCTCTAATAATAATATCGCAGACAGCTTCACAACAGTGTACAAGTTATATAACTGTGAATCATAAAAGCGAACATTGCAAGTTTTCACGAGTTTTCAGGATTCTGCACTCTGTAAAGAATAAGACGTTTAAGAGTTACTTGTTTCATTTATTTAAACATGCTATATTTTGTTAAGAGTGAACTATTAAAGTATTTTTTTTTAAGTTTAAATAGGATTTTCTAAGTTTTTGAGATGTTAAGTAAAAGATCTCTAACTGTTCATTACTAACAGTGTTAATTTTCACACTCTGTAAAATATTAACCTAGTCCACGGTTATAATTGGTTGGTTTCAAGAACAACGTATAATAATTATATTGTACGGTTTCGACTACCGAACATACTTACTTTGCGGACGCAGCAACCTACTTGCCGTCCGTGCATACGTGCGTCACTCTAACAACCTATAAGTAGCTGCTAATAAACAATTAATTTTGAGTACAAACTAAGTTGTAGAACGACATACTTATCAAGGGAAAGAATCACCTAACTTTAACTTGTATACAATTACTGGTTAATATAACGTTTTACGGTATTAGTGGTTTTTTCTCTGTGCTCCACTAACGAGAACTGCAAGTGTAAGCTGCCTGTACGATTGGCGCTTACATATATAAAACATAACAACAACCATTGCATCCCATGTTTTATGTAAATAAATTATTTATTATTATTATTATATCCATTTTATGATTGTGAGGAATTGAGGTCTGGCTCTTATGCAACAAGAACTCCTAGTACAAGAGCCAGGGCTATTTGAAGTGTGAATAAAGGTTTTTTTTTATACATATCTCGGGACCCTGGGGTCCCAGACCTTTGGAAGGCGTACGAGGGGCCGAAGCCAACTTGCAGATGCTCATTAGACGCTTTTAATGAAATGAGACACCAACCGACGATTATCCCTGTATGCACTATGCAAGTGCACCCAAGGACAACCCCTGGTTGGTACAGGACTATTGTTGTGCGTGGAAACAAAACATATTGGGCTATGGGTCTGAGTGGCTAAAGTGGATTGGGTAACTTGAACTATGGAAGAACTATGTTCCCTGCCTGACCAATGTTATATATTATACACGGATAAAATGGCAGGGGTTGACTTGCACAATCAATAATGGGCCCCCGGAGATGGCCGCTAGCACATCGTGACGTAGCGACAAGGGGGCAACACTTCCTGAGGTGTTTGAGGAGTATTATTATTATTATTATTTGTATTATACGGATACGGACATAGCTAAGTATTAAGTATTTTTTTGTAATTTGTAAGTGCTGTTGTCATTAATAATTGTATGCTATTACTACCGTAATACGGAAAAAAAGACGGTTCTACAGAAATATTGAAATGGAGCAAAAGAAAATTGTCCTTTTTAAAATACAAAATACAAAAGCAGACGCATCATAATTTAATAGTAAGAATTATCAGAGTTTACGCCAATATAAAAATACTGGTAGATGCGTTTTTTTTTACTGATTCGGAATAAATAAGTAGGTATTTATTTATTTTTTCTACTCTATTTCGAAAAAAAAATGTCAGATACGTCTTTATTCCTTATGACGGCAGATTATTAGATACATAGTATAAAACGAGTATTTCATGTCTGCCTGTGTGACCATATAGTTATTTTTTAAACTACACAATGGATTTTGATGCGGTGTTCACCATCTTTTAGGGCTAATTTTTCAATCGTCAGATAACTTTTATTTAAGGAAAAAATATGGCGGTTTAACTGCTTTTGTATAGAAACTATTTCAAACTGTCGTATTTATTCTTCGGATAAAAGTTATCTGACTATTGAAAATCAGCCCTTAGATGATTATGTGTATAGAACAAATCAATCTGCCTAGCCTTTTCCCAACTATGTTGGGGTTGCAGCTGAATACCAGTATTTACATGGAGCGACTGCCTATCAGACCTACACAACCCAGTTACTGGTTAATAGGATACCCCCTAGTAAGACTGGTTGTCAGACTTTGGGCTTCTGACGACCCGTAACAGCTGTCAAAAATCCACGAATGACAGCAGGGACCAACGGCTTAACGTGCTTTCCGAGGCACGGAGGAGTCTCGTTATGTAAAGATGGTCACCCATCCACGGACCAACCCCGGCAAGCGTAGCTTAACCTGATAGATTGTCCCGTGCGACTGTTATTTAACTTAAAAATAGCACTGAAATCTCGATGTATTGAAATGTCACTACGCTAATGGATTGCATCCGTGCGATGCGAGGGCGGGTCACTTGTACACTAATAAACTGTACATTATGGAATATTCATAGTCACCTACCTACCTTTATAATAATAATAAAAGATTTATTATCAGGCTACAATGTCCCATAGATAAAATACCTTTACTATATTCTGTATACTTGTGAATGGTATAATGGTATGGTCTATATGGTGAATAACGCAGCTCAGTGGCTCAGGGCTGCCACCTGAAAATCATTAAATTAAGATAGCCCAATTATAAAACCTAGACTTATGTATATCATCAGTCGAATTGCATCCACTTTTTCGCAGTCTAAATTTTATTCGGACATTCTCGAAACAAGAATAATCCCGACGCATGACAACACTAATTACGTAAGTAAGCTCCTTTACTATATTCTGTATACTTGTGAATGGTGTAATGGTATGGTCTATATGGTGAATAACGCAGCTCAGTGGCTCAACTATAAAACCTAGACTTGTGTATATCATCAGTCGAATTGCCTCCACATTCACGCAGAGTCTGAATCTTATTCGGACATTCTCGAAACAAGAATAATCCCGACGCATGGCAACACTAATTACGTAGATAAACTCCTTTATTATATTCTGTATACTTGTGAATGGTATAATGGTATGGTCTATATGGTGAATAACGCAGCTCAGTGGCTCAGGGCTGCCACCTGAAAATCATTAAACTAAGATAGCCCAACTATAAAACCTAGACTTATGTATATCATCTGTCGAATTGAATCCACTTTCACGCAGAGTCTTGAATTTTATTCGGACATTCTCGAAACAAGAATAATCCCGACGCATGGCAACACTAATTACGTAAGTAAGCTAATAATATCCAACAGTATCAAACAACATAAGTTTCTACCTAATGACTTCATACGGAAGTTTACCTTACAACGGAGCTAACACAATCCCCAGTCCAGGGTAACTTCAGGGTAATTCCAGGCATGCCCTGCGAAATAAGTGGAAAAGGTAAATGGTGCGAAAAAACAGTCTAGAAAGTCTTAAAACGAGAGAACAACACAATTTAATTTGATGTTTGCCGCGGGCCCACATTTAAAGAGAAGTTCTTACTTTTTATCATTTTATTCAGTTGAGCTGCAATTACAGTGTATTGCATAAAAACTTTGTGTTTTTATGCTTTCTTTTACACTGCCGAGCTAACAGAGTTAGTGGGGAGTAACAAATTATTTGTCTAGGTTGATTTTTAGCGTTTTACAGTGTAATTTAGTTGTGTACTTTACTCGCATCAAGTAAATTGCGTTTTTCTGTTGTTTAGTTTGAATGGATTATAAGTTTCGTTCGGGTTGAAGTTGTAATGTATGTTTGTGCTATTGAATATACGTATACAGTACAATTCTCGCAGGCAGCGTGTGTTGGCGTTTATGTTGTTCTCAATCAAGCCTACAATTCGCGTTCGTGGAGAGTTAATTAAGTTAAGAGGCCCGTCTATCGTCAACGCGAACATGGTCAAAAAGCTTGTTGCTTCATCCAGCGCAACGCCCGTTGACTAACAAGCAAGTGAGAACATTGAACAAAAAATAGTGTGCGGAAATTTTATGAAACTTGTTCCAGGAAATACGTGTTTTTTAGCAAGCCTTACAAGTTTGTGAAATAAATGTTTGTCATTTAGAATCTCCATTACATGTGCGAGGTTTCTATCGATGTTGTGATATTTTCTTTACTTTTACAATTGATGAGTACTTTGTGAACGGCCAAAGTTCAGGTAAATGTAAGTTTGTACGCACAATATTTAGTGATTTACCATGTAGTTTAAAACTATAGACTTCTTATATGTTTTCCAGTAATCTATAAGTATAGAACTATTCTATATTCTACGTATTTTTTTCAAAGCTAAGTCTCGGTAATTTGGGGGCGGGAATGGTAAATTTTCTTTAATAACTTTAAAAACATTTATTTTAAAATTATAAATAAAAAAAACTAATAATAATAATTTTAGATCCTCATAACAAGCCTGTATGTCACACATGTTTTAGAGTTTTCCCCCCAAAAGTGACCCCCATATTCAAAATGCTTATTCAACTACCAAATAAATGTTTCATTTTTGCTTAATCCATAGTAGATAGGAGGAGCTCATGGCTAAGTAATAACAGCAGCACGGGTCTATCCATCAGGTTAAGCTACGCTTGCCGGGGTTGGTCTGTAGATGGGTGACTATCTTTTCATACCGAGACTCCTCCGTGCCTCGGAAAGCACGTTAAGCCGTTGGTCCCGGCTGTTATTCGAGGATCTTTGACAGTCGTTACGGGTCGTCAGAAGCCCGAAAGTCTGACAACCAGTCTTACCAATGGGTTGTGGCTTGTGGTCTTACCAATGTGTAACTGGGTTGTGGAGGTCAGATAGGCAGTCGCTCCATGTAAAATATACCAGTATCTTCAGCTGCATCCGGTTAGACTGGAAGCCGGCCCCAACATAGTTGGAAAAGGCTAAGCAGAATGAATGAGGTAGGAATAAGCCGACCATAATAATAAAACAACACGATGGTTTGCCGATAAGGTTGTAATAAGTCTTAATTTTGTATAATATGAACAACAAATTCAACTTTGACGGAAAGCTTATTTGTTGTTTATACAAAATTAAGACTTATTACAACTGACGAAGGTTTTATTTTTGAAGGATTATTTTACATTTTTTCCTCATAATTGTGATAGCTGCGTGGGCAATTCCACTTGTTTTTTTCTATTCCGTGGTTGAAGGTTTACTGAATGACTGGCATTGTATGCAGAGGTTGAGAGGACTTAGAATTAACTTACGAGCTACGTCATACGTTGCCTAAGACCCCCTTGCCCTTACTTTGTTACTCCGCAAAAGAATACAAAATTATGATCTAACTAAGCTACAAACGTTAACAATAAACCAATTGAGTTACGGACAATTGTTTTACTTATATGTCCTTAGGCTCACAATGTTAACACTAGACTACACCATAGGTTTGTTTGAGGTTTGCACTCGCGATATTTGCTTGTAGGTTAGGCATTCCTGGTGGTACGCCGGGCTATTAGCACGTTGTGTGATCGCCCGGCTGATTCTTGTCTCGACGGCGGCTCGATGCGGCACCTGCAATAACACCACCCCATGTAGAGTATACATAGGGTTACCACTGTGCTGACTAGGATGACTGCGGCTAGCGACATCGTGTGGGTGATGGTTTCATCTTCCAGTGAGGCGCTGTTCTGCGCAACGATGGTCATTTTGCTGGCTGGCTGGCTCATGTTGTCTGACTGGTATAGGTAAGTGCAGCGATGGTGAGCGTTTGTTGACGTGTGACGGTTATGTATACAGCTGTTAAAAACTTTGACGGCCGGCGGCTCTCATCGAATCTCACCGTCTTCTTATATGAAGTCGTAACGTTAGCCGGATTTAGGACGGTGTCCGGTGGCGTTGTTTGGATTTCTTGGCGTGGGACCGACACATTATCGAAGTCTTGATAAGCTGGTTTTAGACGATCAAGTGGTACTGTGACTTGCCTAACGTTACTGTCTAAAGTATAAAATTTTGGCGCGTGACTTCATATGGACCTTCGTACGGTGCTTCATTGCTAACAAACACATAATATGTGTGTTAATGGTTAAGCCTTTATGCTTTTTTTTTCATGCTTTTTACTAAGGCATTGGCTATGGCATTGGCCTAACCGACGACCTAACGAGCTCGTGGCTAACAGCCGCACGGGTCGATCCATCAGGTTAAGCTGCGCTTGCCGGGGTTGGTCCGTAGATGGGTGACCATCTTTACATACCGAGACTCCTCCGTGCCTTGGAAAGCACGTTAAGCCGTTGGTCCCGGTTGTCATTCGTGGATCTTTGGCAGTCGTTACGGGTCGTCAGAATCTCGAAAGTCTGACAACCAGTCTTACCAAGGGGTATCGTATTACTCAATAACTGGGTTGTGGAGGTCAGATAGGCAGACGCTCCATGTAAAATAAATACTGGTATTCAGCTGCATCCGGTCAGATTGGAAGCCGACCTTAACATAGTTGGGAAAAGGCTAGACAGATTGATTTTTTGACCATTGGGCTAACCCACTTGGTGAGCCTAAGGGCAAGGTCTACATATCCCTAATTGTTTCACCCTCTCGAATTCTGCTTTTTCATGGTAGTGTAAATATGGTGTTGAACGTATGTTCAGGATGTGTTGTAAAGTTTTCCAATTTGGTGATGTCGGGAAATTTTTGCAATATCGGATGGTATTCGTCGTTTACATCTATTGATCGATTATTTGATTCGTGGCAATTTATTCGTGGAGCGCGACCTTAAACTTAGTTTGTCTATTAGTTCCCTACCATGTAACTCTACTATTAGTTTGTTGGCAGCAAGGAAGTCAGCCCCTATAATTGAACGTTGAATATCGGCTGGTATGAATTCCATTGGAATGGGTGACATAAACCTAACTTAAGCATAATGATTTTTTCGCCGCATGTATTAATTTTTGTACTGTTGGCTGCGTATTGTGTAGTATGTAATCTGACGTGGATGCGTTTTGCCTTCTACCTGCTAAAACCGATCAGCACCAGTGTCGATACGAAATCGTGCACCAGTTGTAGGTATACGTAGGTAATATCTGTAACACATAAACGATAGGAATTGTCGACATCGGCGACATTGTGTATTTAACCTGCGGGGCAATTGCGTAACACATTGTCAATCGGAATCTGTTTCATTTTGACAGTTAAACAACATTTATTACGTTATTGACTTTGTCGAGCACACAAATTTTTCGAACATATGAAGCAATGGATTAGCTATTTGCTTCAAAATGATTCAGATTCCGATTGATAGTGTGTTACACAATAGGGATGATGACTAAAAAATGTTTTTTGTCCGTCATGTAGATTATTAAAATATATTGGACACGTATTTTTTCTTTTTCGACGTAATCATAAGATTACGGCGATACATCGAGTTAAAATGTGGCATGACGTCGTCTTCGTAGATTTTATACGTAGAAGTGACGTAGCAAGCCCCCACTCCCGAACTTTATTGCGAGTTATCTAAGTCATTTTTTATTAACCTTTTCGCCGCCAACGTACACAAAACGCAATGCCTCGCCGAGCGCCAAGCTATAAATGTATAACTAAATATACAGTAAACAGTAGTGATGGGGATATCGTCATATCGATGAATAAGATTTGTACGCGTAAAGTTAAGATTTAAAGTTGATTTTACGAATATAAATAAAAACTGATTAAATATTTCCAGATTTGTTTTATTTCACAGTATCCTTAATAAGAAAAAACAGTATAATTTATGAGTATCAAAGAAACTAATACATAACTCAATTAGAACTATAAGGAATGGGGTACATCTCTATTTGTTTCATGATCTCATTCTTTAACTTCATATCAAGTTATTGGCACTGAGGGCACGTTGAATTCGATTCTGATCAGGGATGGGGTCTATGGTCTTTCTTTCTTCTATTTTTGTTTATTCCTGTGTTTTTTTAATAACTTCAGTCAACGTTTTTACCGTAGGTATCGAAGTGGCAGAATTTTGAATTGTTTTTTTTTTTTTAATTATCTTATCTTCTGGTTCAATATTCTCCACAAAATACTCCGAGTCCGATTCCACACCTTGCAAAATTTTCAGAAGTTCGTCCGAATCAAGTTCTTCACTCATTTTTCTATTTGCAAGTGAAAGAAAGAAAGATGCGTGCGCGCGAATCCGATTTTGTGCTGCACTATGCCAAAGTGACCTTGACAGCCGCACGCCTATGACGTCACTGACCAACTTCTATAGTAGTTCGTGGCACTCGGTGGCGCACAGGGGCATAGACGACCAATTGTTTTGTAGAGATGGGAAAATAACTATCGACAAGAATTAGTAACAACTTTATAATTACGTATCGGCATCTACCTGAAGGTCGAAATTCATCTACTATCCTTTGTAATGAAGTAGATAACTAAGTTCATATTTTATTGACCTCAAAATGTTTTCGATATTCGTAACTTTCTGTATTTATAAATATTTCAATGGTGAAATCAACCTTTCACGGCACATCACTGGCCAACTTGATATGAAGTGATTGGCGTTCTGAGGAAAGTAACAAAATTCGGAGTTTCTGTTTTTGCCGATTTTAGGACAAACTAGGGCTTATTTTGTGTAGAAAAATAAAAAACAGGGTAGTAGACAGAGCTATCTTAAATAATAAAATGAAACAAAGCTTTTAATCACAGTAAATTTATTTTAATAAGATAATTAAAATGAACAACTTCTATAGAAGTTGTGGCGCTGGTGGCACGAAAATTCCGAACTTCTATAGAAGTGCTTGGCGGTGAAAAGGTATATTATATGATAAAGCAAAAGCAGGGTGACGGTAAGCCTACCCACTGCATCCGCTCAGAGGACGACCTAGCGCGTTTTTTGTTGCGGGGTGCCTACCGCAAAGGATGTCTAAGTACATGATCGCTTGCAAACACTTTGTTATAGCAAGATATGTATCTTTTAAACCTTACCTAATTTTATCTGTTTTGTTTTCTCTTAAGTATTTAAGGTTGTCTTGTGCGAGGCCGGCTATTCTCGTGTTTCAGTATAATATCTTGGTTTGTTCTGGTGGCGCACCTGCTCAACCAGCGACTATCTATGTACACTTTTTAGGTATTACTCTTCCGCTCAGTATTTTCACGTCTTCAATATATTTAATTATGATATATTTGTTTTTACGGACTCTTTATATTAGTACACATTGGCTGACTATGTATATCTCAGTAATAGTTATAATAACTCACTTTATACTACTTTTAATTACACCTAATACTATATATTTCAGTATATTTACATTTGACATTGTGATCCAAAACTATACACTACATAATACTTTTGATACTATTTACAATAAGCATACTATTATTATATACAACACTATTCACAAATGAATAAGACAAGGAATCTTAAAGTTGGATTATTTAATGCGGGGTCACTGGGTTCGCGCCATGAGGAGTTCCTTGTTGCCATGGATAGCCTAATGGTAGACATTATGGCGATAAACGAGACCTGGCTTAGGCAGGGAGAGGAGGGTCGCGCGCCGACAGTGCCGGGCTACCGGCTGCGGCACGTGCCGCGCCCGCATACGGTGTGCGGCGGCCGCGGGGGCGGCGTGGGATTCTACGTGCGCCGCGGAGTGCGCGTACGCACCGTGCCGCACCCACCGGCGCCGCAGGTCGAGCAAATGTGGCTCAGGCTTAACATCAACTCGCAGTCAGTGATCATCGGCACTGCATACAGGCCGCCGTGGCTTGATGTGAATGTCTTCCTGGATGCGATTACCGATTCTATTTCCTCTTTTGCTAGCGCGGATAAGGTTGTCTTACTTGGTGACTTCAACATTAACATTTTAAACCAGCTGGAAAATAAAACAAAATTACTTGACAATTTTTTACTATGTTTCAAGCTAAAGCAAATTGTTACCGAGCCTACTCATTTCACTGATCATAGTGAAACACTAATTGATGTTGTGTGCACTGACGCCCGTGTGTGTGGGGTCTCCATATCACACATACCAGAGCTTGGCCAACATGCAGTTATATCTGTTGAACTAAATTTTAAATTGGAGAAACCTTCCCCACACTGGATCACCTACAGGCCACTTAAAGATATATTGCTTGACAATTTTAATGATGACTTGAATAAGATGGACTGGGAATATATTGAAAGTTTGGAGGATGTGAACTCCATGGTAACAACATTTAATGAATATTAGAGATGTAAAATAAAAACAAAATGTTTTTTTTCACAATCTTGAAAATAAACATGAAAAAAAACTTGGCACCGTTGTTTTTTTTCTACATTTGGTTTTTTTTCAGAAAAAGTGAAAGACTATAACTAAAGTAGAATTAAACACTAAATTTGATTGTTTTGTTTTTATTCAAGTCAAATTATGTTTAAATCAATGGGTAACATTATTAAGAACTTAAAAAATACTTAATGTGTTACACTCATCTGTATCAGTATCAGTAGCTACGGCTACGCTTGTTTTATCAGCATCGGAATAACGTTCTGTATCTGTATTTGTTTCATCTGATTCTGAATCAACGACTATACTATCGGGGACTCTATTACCTTCTGCTTGTGTTAATATTGTTGATGACTGTACTGATTGCAATCTTAAATTGTGCGCAATATACACTATTTTCCTAGCCCTGTCATTTGTCAGTCTATTACGTTTCTTAGTATGAATATCGCTGTACGTACTAAATGTTCTTTCGCACGCAGCTGATGTAATAGGAAGAGAGAGAAACTTGACGGCTACTTTAGACAACGCAGTTGATTTGCAAAGTCCTGCCCACCATGCAATAGGATTCAATTTGTTCACCGATGACCACAAAAAAGTCTTACAAAAAAACTCTTGTTTTGCTATGTAATTTGCAAGCTCTGCCAGTACTATATCCTCTTCGATATCTGGTATCTTTATAGCAGCATTATAAATTTGTTCTACAGCAGCCGTTTCTTCTTCTGGAGTCAGATCGCATCCTTTAAAATGAGGATCTAATAGGTTCGCGATTTTATGAACGTCATATATAGCGAATGCCTTTCTATTTTTGAGTATTTCTCTGACTTTTCTTTCCTCAGATTTTAACAGGGGGCTCTTGTCCAACATGTCTTCCACATTGACTTCAATTTTTTTATATAAACTTAAAACATGAGACATCTGTGGAGTGTCACTTTCTACAATTGTAATAGTGTCTAATATTGGTTTCAATAAATTGTAGAATCCAGTAACATTATCCCAAAAGTCATCGCTCAACATATTTATTTTTAATGTTTCCACTTTATTTATAACATCTGAAAGACTCTCATCAATCGCCATGGTTTTAATAATTTGTTTGTTTTCTTTTAAACTCTCTAAGCAGGAGACTAGAGATCCCCAGCGCGTTTTAACTGGAAGCTTAAGACTTAATTTGACGCCGGTGGTCAACTGCTTTTCTATGAAAGCTGTGTTAAGCTTGTGAGAGTTCTTTATAGCCTTGACACAAGCTGTTGCATCGGCTATGAGGGTCTTTAAAGTTGGCAAAGTATTCATATCAGTAAATATTAATTGGAGGGAGTGTGCTAGGCACCCGTAGGTAAATAAGTTTGTCCTTGCGTACTTCGTTTCGAGTAGTCTCCAAGCTGCCTTCATATTAGCAGCATTGTCAGTTACAACGCCAAATACCTTTTGAGGTCCTATTTCATCAATGACACAACTCATTTCTTGAGCCATAAATTCTGCAGTGTGACATGATCTTCCTGTCTGTAAAACCTTGTAAAGAAAAGCTTTCGGCGTCGTGACAACAAAATTTACGATAGGTTCATTTCTAATGTTGCTCCAGCCATCCACAGCTAATGCCACAGAATCAGCAGCGGCAATTGCCTCTGCTACCAACGCAGACACATTCTTGTACTCATTTTCCAATAACTGGCCTGACAACATGTATCTAGAAGGTAGTTTATATGCTGGCCGAAGAAACGAAAACAAGGTCCTCCAATGAGAATTTTCCACCACACTGAGAGGTGATCTGCTCGCAAAAATTGCCCTGCTGAGAAGCTCATCTGCCTTGTCTTGATCTTCTGGATTCATGTTGTCTATAAAAGCTGCAATACCTGGTGTCTTTAACTTTTTTTCTGTAGTGGCAAGCATAGATGTACTGGCAATGCTGGATACTTCTAAAAAGAAAAGACAGCGCGGTAAGGTAAGGAACACTATAAATCACTACAACATAGTTATATGATAATAAATATATGTATGGACTACGAAGCAGCAGTTTTTTTAATACTATAATTTTCAAGTTTCAACAAATGCTTTGTCATATAGAGCTCGGACTTTTAACATAGAATTCCGTAGTTCGAGTCAAGAAGCCAGTACAATCAAAAGAGTTTATCATGTGTGGATTAATTTGAATTTAATCATCCCAAAAAAACGCCTACTGGGGCCAGGGTTATCCGAAAGGGAACTCGAGCCCCGGTATGAAGGCTAGAAGGAACAGGGTGGGTCGTTTAGTCAGTAAGATTCTGACACTATCTCTCGCTCCACCCAAGAGCGGGGTTGTCATTGGACGATTTTTCCCACCATAAAAAAAAATCACAAAAAAAACAGAAAAATACCAAAAAAAAATGTACTTACGCTGTGGAACTTGTGTGGTTGTCTTCATATATTTATCTTTTACAGAGTCTGGGCATTTTTTACAGACTTCTAGATGCTTTGACATTCTTGTGCCGTTTTTCGTAAGACGTTTTGAGCAGAATGTACATTCTACTTTAGGTACTTTGGAAGTGGAAACAACATTGTTAACCCTAGAGTGCTCGCGCTATGAGCATTTTGCCGCTCGCGGCACAATATTCGTATTATTTTGTACACGATGCATTTGTCGTGGTCAAGCGTCCCAGTAGCTGCCCCCCCGTTCCTCACCTCCTTGTTTTAGAAATTAGAGTGAATTCAGTGCGCGGATGACCGCAGGAAACAAAGGTTGTCGTAGGTGTGTCGCGTTTGACGGCAAATTGCTCACTGCGCGACTACTCACGTAAGTAAAATTTGTGGGTCTGGTTTTTTTCTATAGTTAAAATATTAATAGATTTCATTGCGTATAGTATTGTTTTGAAGTAAATATCGCCCGATTTGTGCCATCGGATCATCAAAATATACCCTCAGGTAGAGAAGGTATATGCGCAGTATGTCCGTCCAAGAAAAATAGAAGGACGAAAAAAGGGTGCAATAGGTGTGCAAAGTTACTGTGCAACGAACACTGCATGTACATGTGTCGTGATTGTTTTGCTGAAATACAGGTTGTAGATGATGAAAACATGTAAATTAGCTATTAAGTTTAACTTTTGTTTTTTTTATATAAATAATTGTGAAGAGGTTGCAAAAGACCAAGAAATTTTACCTAAGATCTCCCAAACCATTATTTTCTAAATTTTAAGTATAAAACTTTAATAAATGTTTCTCATTCTGATAATTTATGTTTTATTCTATCCTTTAAATATAAATATAAAATGATATAACTCCTATTTACTAAAAAAATCATATTAAGTATGGGCGGCAAAATGCTCCCCACGCGATCACTCGCGTTTCACGGAAAGGCGCGATTACTCTAGGGTTAAAAAGATTTGCCACGACTGATGTCTTTCGACCTGAACCAACTCGTTTCGGCATATTTACAAATATAACCAAAAAGTACTACAATAAAATTACTTAATACGATTTTAATATTTACTTAACACTCACACAGAACACTCAACAAAAACGAACTCTCACTGTCTCAAGCTTTCTGCAGTCTGCACGCAAATCTACCAAAACATAAACCAAACGAGGATTAGGGAAATCCCCGCCCGTAAATGTAGTTTATATTTGATGTTGCCAATTATGTTAAGACATGTATGTACTATTTAACAAAAAAACAAATGGTATTTTCTTGTTGAACAAAAATAATATCAACTCATATACAATAACCGCCTTACCATATTTTTATTTTCCTACTCATGAAAAAAAACCTGCTTCAGAAAAAAGACTGTTTTTTTTAAACGTTTTTTTTCATCTCAGAAAAAAAACTGTTTTTTTACAACTCTAATGAATATATGTTGAATCTCTTCGACCTACATGCACCTCTTAAAAAAGTTTTAATTAAAGAAAAGTCTCACCCATGGATAACATATACTGTCAAGGAAATGATGAAGTTGCGAGACAAGTACCATGTTAAATCTAAAGCAACTAAATCTGTACATCACATAAACTCTTATAAAGAGCTCAAATATTTAGTCAGGGCCGCTTTTGATAGTGAGAAGTGTGCATATTTTAAAACTTATATTAATAAAAATATCAAACAACCAAAAACATTATGGAACCATATTAAGTCTTCAATAGCCATTTCTAAAAGACCAGAGCACAGTTTGCCGCATTTTTGCAACAACCCTGACAAAATAAATGACCATTTTTTGGATGTGCCTGGCAGTGGTGGGGTCAGTTCCGCCGACTTAACTTACTTTGAGCACCACAGATTCAGTAATGGTCATTTTCAGCTTGAACCAGTCCACGAGGACATGGTGCTGAGGCTTTTACGTGGTCTTAAGTCCAATGCTCAGGGATCTGACTGTATCTCCTTGGAGATGCTGTTGATGACTCTTCCTCGTACACTTGCAGCTATTACGGCCATCATCAACAGATCCATAGCCTCATCCTCTTTTCCGGATCTGTGGAAACTGGCTATAGTGAGGCCTATACCCAAGGTATCTAATCCCACCAGCGTGAAAGATCTTCGGCCAATTAGCCTTTTACCATGTCTCTCCAAGATTCTAGAGAAAGTTGTCTCTAACCAGCTTCGGGCATATCTTGAACAGCACGGTATTGTGCCACTGTTTCAATCAGGATTTCGAAAGGGGCACAGCACAGCCACAGCTCTTCTTGACGTGGTTGGAAATATCCTTGAAGCCCAAGACCAGGGCATGGGTACCATGCTTGTACTGCTGGATTTTTCACGTGCCTTTGACTCAATCAACACCTCCCTTCTCCTCTCTAAGCTTTCTTTCTATGGATGTCAGCCGGAAACAGTCCAATGGTTTCAGAGTTACCTAAGTAACCGTTCTCAGTTCGTCCAAGTTATAAGTGACAGTGATGGTGATGTTATGTCCTCTAGTCCCAGGCCAGTGCTCCGGGGCGTACCGCAGGGATCGATCTTGGGCCCTCTTCTTTTCATTCTGTACAGTGCCGACATCACCAATTGTCTGGTCAATACCAAGTTCCACCTATATGCTGACGATCTTCAGATGTATCTCTCGTTCCGCCCTCAGCATTCTGCTGAAGCTGTAAAAAGAATGAATGAGGATTTAGATAGGATTTCAGCATGGTCTGAAAGAAACTCTCTGGTTCTGAACCCAGTTAAATCCAAGTACATTCTATTGGGATCAAGAGGCTTTCTCAACAAAATATTAGGGTGCAATCTGGACTTGAAGATTGATGGGTGTTCTATTGATAGGGTGCAAGAAGCCCGTAATCTTGGTGTGGTGTTTGATGAGCATCTGCATTTTGAGACACACATCATGGAGGCTGTGCGCAACTGCTTTTACCGTCTTAAGCTTTTGTACCATGTACGGCCCTACATAAGTGTGGATATGCGTGTCATGCTATGTGAGTCACTTGTTTTATCCAAGCTGAACTACGCTGACACTGTGTATGGTGCATGCATTCTAGGTAGAAGCGGAAAGTTGATCCAGCGAGTGCAGAACGCTTGTGCAAGATTTTGTTTCAACGTCCCTCCCCGATCTCATATAACTCCATTTTTAAATAAGGGTAATTTGATGAGAATGTCAGATCGCAGAAAGCTTCATCTGGCTACCCTACTCTTTGGCACTATTCTCACAAAAAAACCAGCATATTTGTATCAGAAATTGACTTGGTCACGAGATATCAATAAAATTAAAACAAGAGCATCATCTTACCTCATGTTGGCCACAACGCACAAAACAGCCGCTTTTCGTGGAAGCTTTAAATTTGCTGCCTCTCGCTGTTGGAACGATTTGCCACCACCGTTTCGTACTATAAAAACAGTTGGTACTTTTAGTATTAAATATAAACAGCACTTATTACGAGTACAAAAGGAAACCAGTCTCTGAAAACTGATACTCACCCTGGGACTGCACGTAGTTAGTACTGGTGACATCAGTGGAGTCTTGTGTTCCTAGAGGCATGTTTAGCTTTGAACTTGACTTGGTTTTGCTCGGTGATTGAATTTTTTTTTTATTTTTTTTTTTTATTTCTTCCGACTTACACAACACAACACAGTTCTTACAACAAACAATACTTTATATAATTTATCTGCACCACTTTATTGCCGTATCTATTATTCACTCTTTGTTTTAGTTTTATCAACAGTTAATTTCTTAAACATTATATCAGCTGTCGGCCACAGAGCATGTAAATATACTGTCAGCCGATCACCTGCGCCCGCGTCTCATCGCTTGTCATAGACTATAGACAATATTCTATAGCATAGACAAGCGAGGTTGAAGCGTCTGGCGTCGGGAGTTATTCGACTAATGAATACACTATTTATGGTTATTAGTTTATATTTTATTTTTTCTCTAAATTATAGGTATTCTATTGTGTGTATTTTACTATCTTTTTATTCCCCTATTGGATTTGTAGATGTCCGTAGGTGTGTCCGTGGCATCACATGGGCCCTATCAGAATACCAGCGCTGCGGTATTTATTTAAATATTGCAGCTTTATGCTGAGATAGGAGCCTTTTTGGCCTCGCACAGGGATTTTTTATTGTTATATTTTGTATTTATTTTGTTTAATTTTTTTAATGTTAATTTTGTTAGTTTCCTATGCTCTTTTTTTTACTGTTTGTATTTCCTGTGCGTGTCCCAAATAAAGTATTTTTCTTTCTTTCTTTCTTTTCTTCAAAAAATACGTGTCTAATATTTTTTATTATCTGACTGACGGACTAAATAGAATTTCTTTTTTTTTACCCAGGCATCATCCCTATTAGGGTGCCGGTGTCTGGATTAGTTTTCCGGGTTCTTTCTGTTGCAGTTTATGGTGTCGCCACATTTAAGCGCGTGAGTGCGATAAGGGAAATGGTAGAAACCCTGGTAATCCACATTACCTAGTTTTTTTTTTTGTATCAGGTACTTTACCAATTATTATTATTTTTTTGTATTTTCTCGAATTTTAGAGCGTACCCGGAGTGTACTATGGTCATAGCGATCGCGGCTTTGCGACTCACGGTTCTGATCATTATTGGATCCATTTAGTTTATTGCGTAATTCCGTAATTTATAGTTTCATTTGCTTTAGTTCATTAACAATGGTTTTGGGGATGATTTGGTCTGCACTCGGAGTTGTTTTGTAACCGAGGCTAATTCAGATGGATTTTATCTGCAATTTTAGCCAAACTGTCGAGTTTTACCTCGCCAGTGTCGCATGCAGTTATGACGGCCCTAATTGAGTGTGGAAGATGACCTGGCCACAATAATTTTAGAGTCTCGTCTGTCACTCTATATTTACCTAAATCTCGCATACGCCGTAATAATTGTGACGGCTTTTCCGTTCATTTGTTTAGTTTCCGACTATTCGTGAACCTATTTTTAAGAGTTTCGAATTTATTATCATCTGGCATGTTTTCAAGAATGTCACTTTTTGCAGGTAATTTGTCAGGTTTCAGCCTAGCTATTAAAACTTTTGGGGATCCACGATGGCATGGAGTTGGTGAAATCAAAGCCTTGGTCGGTCTCGCCAAAAGTCCGGTCGCCAAAACTGTATTCATTTGTTGTGGTTGTGGCTGTTCCTTGGTTGATATGGCTGCCGGTTGTTGATGAGCTGCAGCCTGGTAATGTGGGTCTTTCATTTTCACGCGCGATAGGGGTTACAGTCTCTTGGTTACGATAACTTGGAACTTGAAACGCGAGCGGACACGTACGGGTGTCACCACTTTGTCGATAAGGTATTTGATGTGTGCGATAATCAGAAGGTTTGGCAATTGGAAGAGCGTGGTCTCAATTGAAGATATACTGAACGACTGGCGTTGTATAGAGGTTGAGAGGACTTAGAATCAACTTACGAGCTACGTCATACATTACCTAAAACTAAAGATATTTAATATGCCTACGCGCTACAATGGGATGCGTGGTCTGCTCAGCCTGAATCTTTCTGGTCTTAAATTCTACATTAGTCCTTGCTTATAATAATAAAATGTTAGGTATTTGTAATATTGCCAATATTTGTAAATAACATCACGACTAATAGTGCTGTCATTAAACCCATTGACAATGTGTTGTCAGTGATAAAACCTCTTATTCACTAGTCGTAGTACGAGACACGTGTCGCGACAAGTGTCTCAAGGAGATGTCGAAGGAAGTTGGCCAACGTCGCCAGACATCTGGCCTCACGACCTTTTTCAATATTGCCAGACATATTGTACGACGTCGCCCTATACCTGTAGGGGCACGTGCCGCGAGTAGCTTTATGAGTACGAGCCAGTCCAGCCGTCCCCCGTACTCGGTGTACAACGCAAAGTGATAGCGGGTTTGTTTTTCAGTTGCCGGGGAACAAACCATCGCGCGTAGTTCATGCTGGACATATCCCTAGGTCGTATTTTTGCTTTCTGCATCTAATTTTTTTTTACGTTGTTTACGTATAATCCATGACAATAACAAAAGACATTTTGCCAATCATCAAGAGACACATCACAGCTATATATCTCTGCTTTGCAAAGAAGCGCATGGAGCACGATGGGACATGACGACCTATGTGTGTATTAGGGCTTAATGTACAAAGTCGACTACTATTGCCACTTTTCCCTTTATTAGTCATCATTATTGGAACTGTTCTTTTCCGCCATGTTTTAATGGCGTACTGTTTACAGCATATTACTCTCCTTAACTGTCATGGGGTCAGTATAAACAGAGCCAGCCTTGCTCTTTAAACAACATTTTACTGGCGGAAAAAAAAATCATGTAAAAAAAATATGCTATGATTACTTTTATCTTAATTTGACCGAGATCTATATTTGAGTTTTTTTACGAATGCACAATAAGTCTAAAATGCAACACCGAGATTACATGGAGTCCTGCCATTCTTCTTTCAACTTAATCGGTCCAATAGATTCGGAGCAAATCGGCTGTGACAGACTTACAGATAGACAGACACACGAGTGTTCCTATGAGGGTTCCGGTTTTTCGGACCGGAACGGTGTTCGGACGTACGGAACCCTAACCACTGCACCAAACTCATACCCAATTGTAGGAACACCGATATCAATAAAATTAATCTTGTTCTCATTCACACAAAGATTTACCTTCAAAGGGAATTTGTGTGTCATGAACGCTAGCCATTAAAACAACGATTTTAGTAATGCTTTTAATTAACGTAGTTGGCATCATTTTAAATGTTCGTTTGAATTTATGCATGAGTATAAAGTTATGCTATCGTGCTATACTTATTTTGTTTAATGAGTGCGGTAAGTGCGGATGTAAATTGAAATTGCTGGCGGTAATGTAATACCGCGTTCCCACGGCCCGTCGAGGCCTATCGCGGCCTGTGTTTGTCGAGGCCAATCGCGGCCCGTGCGGAGCATTCCCACGGATCATCCCATACATTCGATAGAACAGGTGACGACAATCCACCGTAGGCCGACTGTTCCCACGGCCTGTCGACCTGGCCTGGCGCAGTCTGGCCTGTGAGAAAGCGGGCTGTTGGACCGCGCCCATACAAAGCTAGAAATATTATAATATTATCTTTTCTTCAATAAAATACACCTGTGATATCGAAATCTACATAATTACCAGGCGGGCTGAAAAGTTTTGAGCCTAGGTACCTTCAAGTGTCATTATGCATATTACTAATTTGCGAATAACCTCTTTGGTATAAATACAGAGTTTCATGTCATTAGCATTAATACGCTTTTAGATTACTAATCCGTAAAAATCATCGTGTCTCAGTCATCCGCGGCCCATCTGCTCAAAACTTTTCAGGCCCTCGGTACGGAAAGTCGAACGCTGGACGAGACCGGCTAGCCACCACGTCAAATAGAGAAAAGTGGAATTCTTTGGAGGAGGCTTTTACCCAAAGAGAGTCCACACACTAATGTTATTTTGTTTTTATTTTAATAATTTTTATTTTAATCGAAATTGATCAATTAATGTATTTAAATGCATGATTTAATTTTCAACCGACTTCAAAAAGGAGGAGTGTTTTTTTTATGTATGTTTGTTACGCTATTACTCAAAGACGGATGGACCGATTTAGAAAATTCTTTTTTTGTTTGAGAGGGTATACTGCCGAGGTGGTCCCATATAAATTTTATTAACTTTTCTTGGGGAATTTTTGAGTTAGCTTTAATAATGCGTATATTTCCCACTTATTTTATGTGGATGATGTGATGGTGTTTTAATAACTTCCTATCACTTATATTTACATGGCTATATCTACAATTATTGTGGTCAATTATGTATTCCAATTTGTGTGGGGTAGGTTCCACAACTAAAAAGTGAAAAATAAAAACTTTTTAGCAAAAAATAAAACCGACTTCCAAAACAAAACACTACAAAGTGAAAAATAACTTTAATTTCGGAAGTCGGTGGCAAAAAACGAAAATACAAAACCAAAGACACCGACTACCGAAATTAAAGTTATTTTTCACTTTGTAGTGTTTTGTTTTGGAAGTCGGTTTTATTTTTTGCTGATAAAGTTTTTATGATTCTTTTAATTTTAAACCAAATGACATGACTGTCATTGCTATAAATTGTCTTTTTATTTGATTTTATTTGTGTGACGAAAACCCTGCTGGTTATTAGAAGACAACTTCTTCTGCAGTGGGTAATAACGGTAGCAATGGCTCCACAAACACACGAGGCTTGAATATAATACATACTATGTATTGTTATTACCTATTACAGAAAAGTAATATTAAACTTATTATCAAACAATATTCCGTGAACCGAACAGATAATAAGCATTTATTGTAATGATCAGAAGTTAGAACTTAGCGTAATCTGCTCTATGTTAATGACAGTATTCGTGCTCTGTAACAATAATAATAAATTCAACATAAGTGCAGTGAAACGGACTAACTTTTCAGCTATTAGTTCAAGAGTATCGCGTCACAGTGTGGGTAGTACAGAAGGATTATTAGAACTTGAACTACAGTTCTGGGAAGCAGGAACTACCATCAAAAGTGTAAGTAAGTGTATAGAGTGTAAAGTATTTCTCCTGACAAAGTTTACTCTGTTTATATATTTTATATGTAAGTACGTATCTATCTCAATCAGGGTCGGACTGGGCCGGAAGGGCCCGGGTGGCTGATCACAATCCCGGGGCCCGAGACTAGACCATGGTGATGGGATACTATCGAAAAATACTGAGATACACAAATTGAGATAAACAAACTATAAAAAATTTATTACTATACAACAGCACTAAATTTAAAACATGTGCATAACAATGTGTGAAAATTAATTTTGGCACTTCTTCCTTCAGTTTTGCTTGAAGACCATTATACCTTCCCGCCATCAAATGACACGCTAATAATATCTTGCAAATTTAAGCCTAACTGGGCTAGTTCATTGCTTACAAGAGCTCGGTAATCTTCTCCTGTTGATTTCCGGACAGGGACCATGCTGAGCATCCGCTCTTGTGGGATCCCACTCTTAACATAGCGCACGCAAATTGCAGCCTGGTCAACAACGCCAACATCCTGGCAAGAATCCACATTAAGGCTAAAAGATTTCGCCGCCTGGATTTCTTTAACGATTTCTAGTTTAACTTGACGTGCACATATATTTATTAATTTATTTATAGTGGTTTTTGATAAAAAGGTAACAAGCCCACCTCGACCCTTACCTTTTCCTGAGTCTTTTCTTTTTTTTACTTTCAGTAATTGCCTCGGACATGTGCGCCTTAAGAACTGGATCATACTTCGACAATAGGACAACTAAATTTAAAAAGTTTCCGTGATTCTGGTTGTCGTCTGCGATATCCGCTAACGAGTACAAGGCCTCACTTTTTCCACGATAAGCAATGCCTTGTTTAGATATAAATAGTATTATATCAATTATTCTTTTCAGGACCAGACGCCTATTGGAAATCTCTTGCATATTCTTTAGCGTGAGATGTTGTTCCACATTTCCTCTTTTTTTTGCTGTAAGCAAGGCAACTACGGCTAACTGATGACTGTGGCTTTCCTCGTGTTTGACAAGTTGTTCATAAATATGTTTTTTGGATGGAGTAACGTCATCAATAAATGGACTTCTTCCTCCTCCTTCTTCTTTCGTGGCGTCAGACGCAAAACACATGCAGGTGGTACAAAATAGCTTGTTTAATTCAAGAGAATAAGAGACAGATTCTCGTCGAATTAAAGTTCCTGTTGGTAATTTTCGGTAGTAAACCCGATTTGCATCGAAAGGCAAACTGTTTTTATCACCCGAAGGTTGGATAGGGTGAACAGATAAGATACTTAATTTCTCGGCAGTCGTAGCATTTTTCCTTGGCGCAGCAAATTCAGAAAGTTTTTGATTTTGACTGCAATCATCGACTGTTAATGTTAGTGGCTTTAACGCAACGTTATCAATATTTCCACCAGATCCAGTGTCGCTGGACGTAATTGAAGTAATTGTGTCTTTAGGATTAGAAACACATTCATTTGCTCCTTGTGGTGCTGTGTCTTGCGTGATTATTATGGGTAGAGTCGCCGCTGCTATGTTCTCTTCTGAATTACTTGCATACGAAAGTGAATCCAATTTTTCGTCTAACATTGATGATGATTATGAGGGTCCTATAAAAATAAAATATTGTATAAATATTTAATAGCTATACACATTCAAAAAATATCATTGAAATCGGTTGAGGGGTTTCAGAAATTTTAAAAGTCCGTTTTTCGTCTGCAATATGCGTAAAGGGATTTCATTTCATTACAAAAATCATCTATCTACGTTCAAGGGTATGGCCGGGGCACTAATGAGTTAATCAGCCAAGACTCTTGTTTATAATAACATTAAGATTTCTAAAAATGTAGCATTCCCTACAATATTCCGTACCTATCTGTAGCTTAAAATTTATACATCAAAGTCAATATATAAAAAGACGTAATTTTGGCTTAGAACAGATAAATTTGACAAATTTGCAGATTATAATGAAGCATATAATTATAACACCCAGAAGCCGTCTCTGCGCCCTGCAATCACATCCAGTCAAATCACACCACCATCCACCGTGGTGTGATACGCTCGACAGCCCCGTAGTGTCAAAAGTCAACCGACCCCGTGCGCATATCATGTACATTTTGGTTAACTAAAAACAAGTTTGTGTTAATAAGCCTTATTAAAACTGTACAGAAGTATATATCCATTTCCCATATTTTTTCGGCATATTTCTATCTCTATTTGACTAAGAATTGGCCTCCTAGGCGTTATAATTCTATGTAAAGAAGGAATTAAAAAGCGAAACTACAGGTAAAACTAGCTAACAAATATGTAAAGATTTGTTAAATTAGAAAAAAAAACTGTATTAAATTAAATCTATTTACCTGGTTGCGATTCGCTCCGATTTTGAGGATCTTCAAGCTCTTGAGATGTAGACGTGAAGGAAAGCCTGGATTGCTTTGGGTTCGAAGCCGCTGTTTGTAATTCTATCTTTCTTTTATTTTTCCGTTTCTCCGAACCAGATTTAGGTTTATATGCCGCTGAACGTGACTGAAACCGTGAAGTATATATCAATTTGAGTAATACTTAGGTACCTATATAATATTAGATTACAAATGCTCCAAAGTGACTTTTTTTTTCAGAAAGCAATAAAAATAATTACCTTTTCCATTGTAACAGTTTCTCGATGTAACGTAAGTCAGTATAATATTTAAAAACAACGTAATTGAACCAGAGTATCGGCGGTAAGGGCAATACAAACCGACTAAACAATGGAATGCGATTCAAGGAGCAGCGAACGCACGCGTCGGGGATTCCCCAAACCACAGACTCTTTACTTGCGTAATGCGTTCCGTTTCATCAAAATTATGAGATGAGAGTGAATAAATACGTTACGTTTCTTAATTGTTATTTATAAATGTTGCAGTTCCGAATTCATCGAGTTTTTAACCTCTATAGCCCTAGTGTATGCTTGGCGCCCTGCTAGCTAGATCTAGAAAACCGCGTAAATTGCGAATTTTACGCGTTTTTGCCGCGACCTTACAACAGCAAAAATGTCTCAGTCCTTCGAAATAATGACCGATTCCTGTAGGGTTTCTTGCTTTAGTTTATTTTATAAACGGCGGAATAAACACTATTATTATTGATAATAATAATAACCACTATAATACTTACATAAAAGAAAGCGAAATAAAACTCCCATAATTTTCCGGCAATTTTAGCCCATTGAAATGTTACCTACAATTTAAGGACAGAGTATTGCATTTATTACAGGATGCAATTTTATTTTTGGGACATGTGTGGGGGGTCAATAGAAGCTTAATCTCAAGTTTGTGGGGTCGCCACCCAGGTCCCCCGGCCGCCATCTTGAAAAAAGGGGTGAAAACACTTTTTTCGCGATATCTCGTAAACTATGCATCTTACAAAAAATTCGTCAAGTCATAATTTGTAGCAAATTATTTTGTCTTTCAAATTTTTTGTAAGACGCATAGTTTACGAGACATGCACGCGGGCAACCGTAGCACAGGGGGCACGCTGCGCGGGCCCCCCCCCCCTGTGCTGAAGTTGCCGCATGCCTCTCAACCCAGGCCTGTGGGGGGGTCCGTGCAGGCTGGGGCCCGGCTGGCAAATGCCACCTCGACTGTATGGCCAGTCCGACGCTGATCTCAATCAATGTGCCTAGCCTTTTCCCAACTATGTTGGGGTAAGCTACTAGTAACCGGATGCAGCTGAATACCAGTATTTTACATGGAGCGACTGCCTATCTGACCTCCACAACCCAGCTATTGGGTAATACGATACCCCTTGGTAAGACTGGTTGTCAGACTTTCGGGCTTCTGACGACTCGTAATGACTGTCAAAGATCCACGAATGACAGCCTTGACCAACGGCTTAACGTGCTTTCCGAGGCACGGTATGTAAAGATGGTCACCCATCTACGGACCAACCCTGGCAAGCGTAGCTTAACCTGATGGATAGACCCGTGCGGCTGTTATTACCTACTTATCCACGAGCTCCTCTTAGTGTACGTATCTATCTCTGAATTAGTAAATATTCTATTTTGAGTTATCTGTCCTTTATGTTGCATCTGCCATGTTTTGTCTCTGCATCACCCTAAGGTGAAGGTAGAAAATGCCTCAGGCATTATGTCCGCCTTTGTAATTTTTTTTCTTGTGCGTAAAGTTTTGAACAAATAAATATAAGTGCCTATTTCTGTTGTCAAGCATTTCTGTTACCCCGCATCCTAAAAAAACCAGAACGCGTGACCGTGCCAACAGAGGGCGCCTGCCGGTTTTCCGAACAAAATGTAACATCGCGGATTCGCGCGACCATCGCTGTTGGTTAGGACGCAGGGTAACACAGAAACGCTTGGCTGCACAAAGGGCATGTTTCAGTACAATTACAGGCAAATGAGACAGTTAAAACATCTAGCCATTAATAGGTCTAATAACTCTTAGCAAATGAAAATTTGACTCTACTCTCTCTCTCTCTTAGTTATTTAAAAATAATAGGAACTAGCGCAAATGTCATCGAAATAGAGGACCGGCTCACTGAAATTTGGATATATATCATCAGCAGCATAGTTTAACCGGGAGTGAAAAGATTTGCCATTGAAGAAAGTTAGCAGCGGGGCTGACTTCCAAGGTGTACCGAACGAAGGTATTTTGAGTAGGTAAACTGAAGGCCATTTTAATTCACACTATCCACCCACATTACAGCTAGGGTTGTGATTGCCCCGTTGGTCCCGTGGTCGATAGCGCGACTGCTGAGCGTAGGGTCCTGGACCGTGGAGTACGTGCGCCGAAAGACGAGGTACACGCCGAGGGTACAGTTACTGGAATCGCACTGGAACGTCAACTCCAAGGCGTTCGTCGTGCGTGTACCGAACTCACCCTCTCAAGATCTGCCCCTTCTTCATGGAAGAAGACTGCAGGACGTATTGTTCCATCGCTTCCGCGGACAAGTTCCACAAGACACCTCAAAACTAGTGTAAATTGAAGTGTTACTAACATATCTACTGACACAATAAAAAAAATAAATAAAATATTTATGTTTTAGATTAAGGTTTCACAATTTGTCTATGGGCCTATGTCGCCTGAAATAAATGGTATTATTACTCCGCTGAGATTGGTCGCCACAGCTAAAATTCGGTCTGGAGGACCATTATTTTTGTGGTCATTGATTTCATTGCACTAGATCTTCTGATCCAATCCATTTCGTGACTACATACAAAACACGTTCGTGCATGTTTCAAGGATCGGAAATGTTTTGACCCAGTTAGCTCGCATGAGATCAAAGTGTCCAGGCCATGAGAGGATGACAGATGACATGAGGACCGCACTAATGAGGATGGGAGGGTTATCGTGAGGTAGCTGAAGCCAAAATGGAGGTGAAGGGGCTTCGAGTAGGTAGTTCGATTGTTTCGTAAGTGGGAATTATGATGTACTTACAAAAGGTTATAGGTACGTATAAGTAAATGGAAAGGGAACAATTTTCGTCAGTATTTTCCCTCAATTTTTTACAGCATGATAAAGATTGCTTGTAATGGCTTGTGGTAATCTGGTGTAATTGTGGGCCTAATTGCTGATTTAATCAAAGTCAGATAATTATATTTTATTTGCGGAATAAAATTGACCTCTGTCAGTTTTTGTATGGGAAATCTGTCGAAAATTAAAAATTTATTCGCTGGATAACTATACTAGGTATAAAAGTTTGGTCGAATTCGCCCATAGATGACCCAGTTCGTGACCCAGAGTTGATATTATAGTCTTAGATCATCTATTATGTTAATGAGCCTTATAAATTTATTCTCTAAATAGGAGAGAATTCACTTTTACACGTCATATTAAAAATATATATATATATATTAAACGAGGAGCTCGTGGCTAAGTAATAACAGCCACACGGGTCGATCCATCAGGTTAAGCTATGCTTGCCGGGGTTGGTCCGTGATTGGGTGAACATCTTGATCTTTAGGTACATACCGAGACTCCTCCGTGCCTTGGAAAGCACGTTAAGCCGTTGGTCCCGGCTGTCATTTGTGGATCTTTGACAGTCGTTACGGGTCCTCAGTAGCCCGAAAATCTGGCAACCAGTCTTATCTAGGGGTATCGTATTACCCAGTTACTTTATCGTGAAGGTTAGATAGACAGTCGCTCCATTTAAAATACTGGCATTCAGTGGCATCCGGTTAGACTGGAGGCCAACCCCAACATAGTTGGGAAAAGGCTAAGCTGATGATTGTGATGACATATTATTATTTAATATTAATAATATTTGTGTGTGTCTGTGGAAATCGGATGTCATGGTATGGGCATGTGATGCGGAGGAATGAGGAAAATGTCGTCAGGAAAGTTTTGAGTATGAATGTGGATGGCTATACGAGTAGGGAAAGACCAAAGAAACGATGGATGGACTGTGTGAAAGATTATACGGCTAGAAAGGGAGTGACTACCGAGATGACGACTAATAGAGAAGTATGGAAGAAAAAGACATGTTTGGGCCGACTCCGAATAAATTGGGACAAGGGCAGGAGTATGATGATAATATTTGTTAAGAAAAGCATACCCACATCACCAGTTGTTATACCAATCTTCTCAACACATATTCCATTGCAAGAATAAAAGTATTTGGCAGCTACATTTAGAACACCCATAAATATAAGAAATCAATTACACTTACAAAATGGTGAAAACGGAAAGTATTACGAAAACGTCCAAACAATCGAGACTATCAAACTGAAGTCGCCTGAAGTCGTAAATTGCATCCAAACTTTCACCACATTTCACCCGACTTTCAGTCAGATCCGTTTATGTTCGTGAACTCCAGGCTTGACCTAGTTATTGGGTTAATTTTTATATGAGACTTGTTTGAGAATAGAAAGGAAAATCATCGTCATAATCATCATCACTATGTTGGGGTGGGCTTCCAGTCTAACCGGGAAAAAAATAATTTAGAAAGGAATATAATAAGGTGTTAAAAATATTTTACAAACATTAAGGAGTGATTTAGACCATCGAACTGAATAACTTTTACTGAGGGACCAATAGCCCCATACAGTTTAGAATAGTAGGTACTTTAGTACGCAACAGCTGATTTTTCGCGATTTCAAAGTTGGTCCCATAGTAAAAGTTATTTTTTTAACACCTTATAATATCGGCTAGTAAAGAAATGTTAGGTTCCGTCAGAAACCGAGGACACATGCTATCTATCATCACTATAAGTTTCAAAGTGGTAAGTTAATTCACTACAATATTAGCCTATTTGTTATCTATACTAATGAGCAGGACAAAGCTATTTCTCTCACCATGCTTACCACGTGTCGATAATTATTTACAATTTCAGGCCATTCATAGGTAAATGCGTGCACTGACTAAACATGTCCTTTCAATCTGTGGGGTTCTTTCCTCAAAAGACCATTTTAGACACCAATCTACATGGTCTTCACATGAAGTGACCAAGATTATATCTGGACTTTATAAGAGACTGTGACCTCTGAATTTGTTTCGGCCTTTCTTCTCAGAGTAGTCAGATAGGAAACGCTGACCTCATCTAGTTTTAAAGTAAGTACGTACGTACGTACGTAAGTACTTTAAAAAGATGTTGTTAATTTGACGATGTGTTGTTGTTAATTTTTAAATTATATTTATTATAGAGAACGATTTCAAACACAATGTAAATTGTTTGTGAACAAATAGAATTTAATTGTTTGCTTTAATAAGGTTTAGTATCAATTTACACATACACACTTAAACTCACGCCACGTCCCATGGGGGTAGGCAGAAACTACAGAACATTACTTGCTTCGATTTTCTTATACCTCCCTTTTTGCCTCGTTTACGTTCATACATCTGGTCTGGTCATATACGCACGCCGCCGGTTGCGAGTACTACGCACCTGACCTTTCTAAAGAACATCACCAATAAGGTATACTTATGTCGCAATTTATTTATTTATTTATGTAACCATTTATGTACACACAAATAAACAGACAAGAATAAAGGAACAGAAAATTACGTACAAAGGTGATGCTTATTTCTAAAGAAATCTCTTCCAGCATACCTGCGATAGGACAGGGGATAAAAAGAGATGTAGACACCGTGTGTAAGAATAAGAGAAAAAATAAAAATACATAAAATCTAAAAAACAATTCACTAAGCTAACAAAACATATAACAAATACTTTAAATACATACATACTTCTATTTATTTATTTAGGCTAGCCAACAATTGCTCACACAATACATTTAAAATAATTTCATTAATAGTACTTACTTTTATAAGTGCTACAATCTGCATATCAAATCAGCTTAAAATAACACCTACAGAGTTGTCAAAATACAACGTACCTGTGCAAATAAAAACAAATGAAAACAAAGCCCAAATTCGTAACTTTTCGACGCAAAATACGTTAACATTTGTCAACACTAATTCGCATACATTGAAGTCACACGACTCCACCAGGAGTGACAAACTGTTGGCAAAATATTTCCAGTCCCATTATTTCATTTTCCCTGGCTCACACATCAAAGGTACCTGTAATTGCGAAGCGCGGAACCCATATACATAACGAATACCCTTCGTTGATGCTAGAGTAGCGTACGTGATTTTTCGCTGAAGCCGAATGTGAATTTCGGCCTTGTGGTTGCCGAATACAGAAATATGCGAAGTTTGTTGCTTTGTTTCGAACGGTGTTCTTTACCATCTTTAAGAGGTGGAAGTGTTGGTATTTTGCTAGCTTTGTTGTGGTATTTTGACGTGTTCCTAACTAAGGGTTGTCGCCTGTCGACTGTTTGGCTTCACATCAGCTTTGGCTCCAAACGAGCCGTGAGAGCGCTGACCGCTCGTCGTAAGCCCTTTGCTGACAAAACAATGACTTCTGTCGAGCAGTAGATTTTCTTTTGTTTATGCAAGCGGTTCGTCAAGAGTGTGTACATTGAGATAAACATTGGGCAAATTATTGTATTAGCCAAACGCTTGATGTTGACTACATCTTAAATGCGGTATATCTTCAAGTTCATAAAGACTGACTGAATTTTGACTTAATTAATAAACACAATTAAGTCAGCATATCGCAGTCAGCATAGCTGCTGGACACCCTCCGCCAGGCTGCGTCACAACACCCTGTCCTCCGCTTTCCGCATCTAGCTGGGGGGCGTGTCACACTATGCTTGCCGATACGCGGTCTCCACTCCAGGACTCATCTGCTCCACCGGCCATTGGTTCTTCGACCAACATGGCCAGCCCACTGCCACATCAGTTTGTTTACTCTGCAAGCTATGTCAGTTACTCCAGTTCTTTTCCGGATAATTTAATTCCTGATTTTATCCTTCAAAAAAAACTCGGGGCATAGCCCGCTCCATGGCGCGCTGAGCGCCCTTGAATTTGTGGACCAGCCCCATTGTCAGTGTCCACGTTTCGGCACCGTATGCCATAACGGGCAGGATGCACTGGTTGAAAACCGGCTGGTTCTGGTGGCTGGAACTCGTCAAGTGTCCTGGCGAGACGGTTCGTGACGAATTAATAAACACACTAACCGCTAATCAATAAAAAAAAAACACGGCCAACAGCGAGTCGGACTCGCACACCGAGGGTTCCGTACCATCAAAAAAAAGTGTGCTATTTGGAGACATCGTTTTATTTTTCCTGTAATCTTTACTTAAACTTCTACCACATATAACAATTTCAGATTTTTCTCTATACAAACTTCGGAGATAAGGGGAATGATATTATTTTTATATTTTTCATCAAAAGTCGAAAACGTTTCGGCCTAAAAAAAAAAGTAAAAATGTTTGAAAATGTGCAAACAGCCGCCTCACTTCGAATTTTTAAGACAAGGGGGTCTTAAAAATTCGAAGTGAGGCGGCTGTTTGCACATTGCAAAAAAAATATATATTTCTTTCTTATTTGCAAAATAGTTGGGCAAACGTAATCTAAAACTATTCCAAAGTTCAAGTTATAAATAGCATTAGTAGTTCTTGAGATATCCAGCTGTGACAGATGGACAGACAGACTGAGTCGCACCATAAGGGTTCCATTTTACCATTTTGGTACGGAACCCTAAAAACATAGGCAGTCATGAGGACTTCCGACAGAAGTGAAAACTTAAACGAAAAACTGTGCATAGCATGTCGCTTGTCGGCGACGCGAACCCATAAGACTTCCCCTATCAAAAATCGCTCAACGCACCTAAAGAAGTGTTCACTTCAAAACTCTTAATTAGAGAAACAATAAATAAAATTCGGCATCCGCATAATCTAAGCCGAAATGTAATATCAGGTGTCACTCCACCAAAACCAATTTAAAATCTCCTCTTTTAACCTTTTCACAAAGCCAATGTGTTTGCACCCTGTACAGTCACATACCAACTCTTTGTACAATTAGTAACATATTTCAGACTGGCTGCGATGACGCTAAACGTACTCTCGACGACTGTACCGTGAATTTATAGTGCAGGTCAGTTCATATTTTTGAGTGCCATTTGCAATTTTTGTTTGTAATTGTTTTTAGGTCACCAGAAATGTTTTTTTGTTTTTGTTTTTGTACCTCAAAAGGAAAAACGGAACCCTTATAGGATCACTTCGTTGTCCGTCCGTCTGTTTGTCTGTCAAGACCCTTTTGCATAGGAACGCGTGGAGGTATCAAGTTGATGTAAAATACGTAGGTCTAATAGGGAGCAGGAGTGACCTAGTGGTAACGGCTCCGACTTACGAATTGTAGGTCGTGTGTTCGAACCCGGGCAGGCAGGCGCATTACTTTGTGTAATTTATTTCATCACCGCTGCTCTCTAAACGGTGAAGGAAAACATCGTGAGGAAACCGGCGTGTCCTAGAACCAAAAATTCGGAGACATGTGACATATATAAATCCGCACTGGGCCCGCGTGGTGGTTTACGGCCCACACCCACCCTCAGGGAGGAGGCCTGTGTCCCAGCTGTTGGAACTTTATAGACTGACTAGCTTTTGTCAGTGGCTTCGCCCGCGTGTTTTCCGGAAATTATCCCACGTGAACGTGTTACCGGAATCAAAACTATGTCCTAATCCAGGTCATTGTCTACACATGTGCCAAATTTCATCCAAATCCGTTCAACGGTTTTAGCGTGAAAGCGTAACAAACAAACAAACTCACTTTCGCATTTATAGTATTATGAAAAGCCGGTCTATCGGCACTCTAAACTCACAAAATGTATTGTACTTAAATTTAAAAAAAAACTTTACACACTACTAAAGTTTCTGTAATAATATAATTCAATCGTGTTTCGAAAGACACGTGGCGCCATCTCATATCATAAGAACGTTGTTGTTGTTGTTTTCCTCGGGAACAGTACTTTTTTTCGGGATGAAAGGTACCCTATGTCCGTTTCTGTACACCTGACAACGTATATGCAAAATTTCAGGATAATCGGTTCAGTGGTTTAGGCGTGAAAAGGTAACAAACAAACAAACAAACTTACTTTCGCATTTATAATATTAAATAAGGATTAGGATTATGGTTATGGAACGTAGGTCTACGGTCCCTTGGAGCCCTAAAAAAAAAAGAAAATAGTAGGCGCAGTTCGAGTCCACGCCGTTTGTTTTCGTGAAAACAGATTGAAATTTTACGGCGGTTTCCGATACTTTTAGCCATTATGTTTGCTCGGCAGTAGACTTAGTATGCTCATTACATTCCTCATAAAACTTTTTAGCAAAAAATAAAACCGACTTCCAAAACAAAACACTACAAAGTGAAAAATAAGACACCGACTTCCGAAATTAAAGTTATTTTTCACTTTGTAGTGTTTTGTTTTGGAAGTCGGTTTTATTTTTTGCTAAAAAGTTTTTATTTTTCACATTTTAGTTGTGGAACCTACCCCACACAAATTCGAATACATAATTGAGCACAATAATTGTAGATATAGCCATGTAAATAACAGTGATAGGAAGTTATTAAAACATCATCACATCATCCACATAAAATAAGTGGGAGATATACGCATTATTGAAGCTAACTCAAAAACTCCCCAAGCAAAGTTAATAAAATTTATATGGGACCACCTCGGAAGTATAGCCTTTCAAACAAAAAAGAATTTTCCAAATCGGTCTTTGAGTAATCGCGTAACAAACATACAAAAAAAAACATACAGACGAATTGAGAACCTCCACCTTTTTGAAGTCGGTTAAAAATAAGCTTTCTCCGGTTATGATATGAGACGACATCTTAAACTTTCTTGCTATTTGCAACTGATTTTGTTAGGGTTTCAGACACTGCCGTAGCTTGTTATAATAGGTTGGGGAAAAAGTTTCTTCGCATTTTTTAAGAAAATTCAAAACATTTTTTAATATAGTTTATTTACATTTAACTAAAGTATGTAGGTACCATTTTGTTCGATAACTTTTTGCCATCTTGTAGGTAGGGACATGATCCCATTGCTATAGAAATTTTGGGACTTCTGGTCAAAATACCCCGACAAGTGGTTTTGGCAGTCCTCTCGTGATGTTAACCTGACACTGCCTAAAGAATTCTGAAGAGACCGAAACAGGTGGAAATCTGAAGGTGCAAGGTCAGGACTATACGGCGGATGCATTAACACCTCCCAGCCAAACTCTCTTAATTTTTGCTGAGTGGCTAAAGATGTGTGAGGTCTAGCGTTATCATGATGAAAAACCACACCCCTTCTGTTGATTAATTCCGGCCGCTTTCTCTCAACTTCTTGCTTTAATCTCATCAGTTGTTCGCAGTAGAGTTCAGAATCGATGGTCCTGCCTGGTGGTAACAGCTCATAATGAATAATGCCCTTCCAATCCCACCACACACACAGTATCACCTTGTTGCGAGTTAACCCGGGTTTCGCCACAGTCTGTGAAGCCTGACCGGCCTTTGACCACGACCTTTTTCGCACGTTCTTGTCATACATGATCCACTTTTCATTACCAGTTATCAGATTCTTCAAAAATGGTTCGGTTTCATTACGAATATACGTCGTAATAAAGAATCACAAATGAGTACACGGTTCATTAGGTTTCTTTCAGTGAGCTCGTGAGGTACCCAAATGTCGAGCTTTTTTGTGTACCCAGGTTTTTCCAAATGCGCCAAAACCGTTTTGTGGTCAATTTCCAGTTCTTCAGCTACGTCGTAACTACTGATATGCCGATCTTGCTCCACTTTCTCAAAAATGGCATCCATTTTATCCGTAATAGTGCAACCAGAGCGACGTGCATCATTGACATCAAAATTTCCGGATTGAAAACGCTTAAACCAAATTTGTGCTACTCTCACAGACACTACACTAGGTCCATAAACATCGCAAATTTTTTTCGCGGCTTGCGTTGCATTTTTACCTTTTTTGTAGTAAAATTTTAAAATGTATCGAATTTCTTCATTAGATTCACTCATCTTGACGGTACGAAAAACAAATGAAAATCACACATTTTCCTAATTTGAATTTGGAATTATGTTCTTTAAAATTTAAACTTTCAATGATACCAAAACCAGCCAGATACAAATAGTATAGCCAAAGAGATTTTATTACAAGTTCATACATACTATAATGCGAAAAGACTTTTTCCCAACCTAATATTTGCTCGGCGCTAGACTTTTTAGGCTTATTGCATTCCTTTTGACGCAAGCTGTCTTCAATTGGGGACTTTTTCATTTCTCAGCTGATTTACAACCAATATGAGACGACATCTGACAGTATTTTGCTATTGTCAATTCCATATTAATTTTTAATCCTATTTTGGCCAATATTTCTGTTGTTTCTCTTTAGGTCCTGGTAGTGCTTTGTCCACTCTTGACAAAGACACCAGAGTAATTGATCTAGCTAAACACGTTTTTGCGCTATACGAATTGATATTTCAAAAGTACAATCGCGTGCATTCACAGTGTGACCTCACACGCAAATTATATCGGGCATTAAATTTTTCGTATATGTCGTAGGATGATTTGATAATTCGAAATTTGAAACACGGATAATTAGATAATGGTGAAAACATTTCTCAATCGTACTGGAAAAAGATAGGGTTTTTGCAAAAACACGAGTCACTCTAGTAAAATTGAATATCCTTAACTCTGATTGGCTAGATTTTGCTTACTGACCACAAATCTTATTCTGATTGGTTCCTAGTTTTACCCTGTCAGCTTTGAAGTAATATCAGGTTATTTCAGTTAATTCTGATCGGGTTATTTCTATAAAGAGGTTTGTATCTGTCATTTTGTACTTAAAGATCACACCTCCACCACTATTTTTCAAGTCCAACCACACTTTTAACCACATTTAAAACAAAAGACTACTGAGTCGCTCTAAAAAACACAAACAAACAAAACAACATGCGTGAATGATTGACATTTGGAACGTCAACCAATCAGAGAAGATCTCGTTTTGGGCGCTCCTACGGGCCAATCAGCATTCTTATTTCATAATAGCTACCGTTTCGTTTTGCAATATTACTAGAGCGATTCGTGTTTTTGCAATAACCCTATCTATTTCCATGATTCACCATTGTCTAGTTATCCGTGTTTTCGCAATATCTCTACGGTTTTCCTACGACGTATAATATATATGACCTATATTTTGAATGCTCAACCTCTAGCATTAAAAGTCTTGTAGTTATTAACCGTTGAAATCTTACATATTTTTGTCGGTCAGAAACATTGAACTTATCATCAGTACACCGAGCGAAAAGACGTTTACACGTCAAAATCAAGTTTCTATGTCGACGCAATACAAAAGTAAGGTAAGGTAGCACAAGAAAAGTTCGAAACTCATTGATTTGTAGTTTTGTCAAATCTTTTTTTTTTTTGAGGTTACAAACATTTTTTTTTGCGATTATCGAACTGAGCGAGTTAGAGAACTGACCGTGACGTATATCAATGTAAGGGAGAACATTTTTCAACTACATAGTGGTTTGTTCTTGCGATAAATTCATCTCAACAGCGAAACCCTTCATTGTGCGTGTTCTAGGTCTTTAAAAGAGTGCATTTTGTATTGGGAATTATTTAACTGCATGTCAAACAACTCTGAATTTTTAATGTTGGTCAACGGAAAATTCCCATTGTGATCTTTTTATTACGCAGTGATTTTTAATAATTATGATATTCTAATAAACCGTGTACGCTTCTTTTAAACTGCTTTTACCTTATATCTAATATGCCTGCTTAAATAATACAGGGTTATTGGTAAAACACCAGCAACCTCTTAAGAGGTCATTGTACTTATCATTATGAACAACTTTTACTATGGGACCAAACCTGAAATCGCGGAAAAAAAATCAGCTGCTACATGCTAATATATCAATGTTTATATATGTGTATATCTGCTAATAATTGCCAAATGTTCCTCGGTTATGTATAGTTTATAAAATGATTTAGTAATATAACGTCTTGTTTAAATTAACCTACCACCTTAAAATTAAAATCCTTTATGGCGGCTGCGAAAATTTTAAAATTTTTCGTTATGGGTAACGTTTTCATGGTTTCTGAAGGCGCTGATGCCGATAATAAAGTCAAAATGAAAATTCAAGAGCGCGGCTGCGAAAAAAAAAATATTCGCGGCCGCCATCTTGAGTTTTCATTTCGACCCCATTGACAGCCAGACCCACCGTCATGTCAAAATATATATTTTTTTTTGTATAATTACCTAGTTTATTGTTGATTTCTTTCATGAATCAAAATAGCTTGGGATTGCCATTATTGATAGCCTACTTCACTTAAGTTTTCACGGTGAGATTTTAACAGAATAGCTCGGCAGTTCACAATTTGTCGGTTTGCCATGGATATATTATAAACTATAGAAAAATAATGCGTTAAATTGTAAACGGTTGCAGTTCACAATGTTTCGATTGTTTATAATCTCGCGAGATAGTTAAAACAAACGAAGTTCATAATCGTTCGGTGACATATACATGCCTTTCGTATACCTATATTTACCATAAGTTTAGTGCATCAGCTTACTCAATTTTCAGGATTTACTTTATTCAATGACAAAGTCGAGATCTATAAACGTCACTTAGAAAGTGCTTTGACTTAAAAGTAAAAGTTATTTTGATAACCTCTACTCAAGAAAGCCTTATTTACTACTGCATTTTTTCTTTAATAATATACATATGTTGACCTCGACGACCCTAGACTCCCACCAAAATAGTATCTTTATAATCGTCTTCACATCATCAATTTAAAAACGAAACTATAATTAAAAAAAAACTTTTATAATAAAATAAGTTGACCTCGATGACCCTCATCTCCCCAAAAAAGTGCCACATAATAAATAGTAACTTTACAATCACCTTCACATTATCAATTTAAAAACGAAACACAACAAAAGTGCCTCAGTAACTTTATAATAGCTTTCACATCATCAATTTAAAAACGAAACTATTTTTAAAAGATTATTTTAGATTTGACAAAGAGGCACGCTTTATCAAATTAAAATCTAGGTATTTTGCAGAGAAACGATATTGAATCTTTTCTAGTCTGAAATTAAGTAATTTTCTGAGTATACAGGGTGATATTGAATCTAAGATTAAAATAAAACCAATATGGATGTCATCAATATCAAATGATATTGAAGAAAAAGTTATTTCATTTCGCGTAGCAATGCAATGTAATTTTAGAGACTTCAGAATTCTTTCTGTTTTAACTTTTAATTAAAACTTTTTATTTGACTGACATTATTATTTACTTCATTTTTATATAACTCATTTGATATACGAATTTAGGGGACACCGAGTCACAAAAGTTAAATTGATAAGTATTAATTATTCAGGCAAATTGAACTGCGCTGTCAGCCGTGGATTGATAAGGTTGTGGATACCTTTAGGTATTTTTTTTCTTGCATCATGCAGGAAATTTAATTATTTTTAACCTTTCAAAAAAAGGAGTAGGTTCTCAATTCGTCGCGTATATATGTATATATATATATATATATATATATATATATATATATATATATATATATATACAACGAAAAAGAAGACTGTTCGACCGATATATATATATATATATATATATATATATATATATATATCGGTCGAACAGTCTTCTTTTTCGTTTGAAAGGGTATGCTCTCGAGGTGGTTCCTTGTCATCAAGTCAGAATCTGATAAGGGGGTTCTCATGGAAATCGAGGGCAACCCTAAAATTTTATAGGCACACCTATAGCAATTTTGATACTTTTATAGTAACTCGTGCATTTACTCTCGGAAAGCACCATTTGGTGAAGTGGAACTGATAATGAAGACCACAGATGGCCGTCGGAACTACTTAATAATACGTATTTGTTTGGTCGCGATTCTATTAAACTGTACTTTATATGGTTGCTAAGCAATTTATGCTCGTTATACTGCATATGATGAAATGGAGCTAATGGTGACTTCAACATCAGCTCCAGTTCTCCTGGTCCTTACTAGAAGAACTCCTCAACAATTAACGTCCCTGCATCGGGAAAAGCAATTTTTTGCAAAAGGTGATGAGCGGTTGTCATTAAGCTATTGTAACTTAGATTAATTACAAACTGACCCACTTAAAATTGAAAAAAAAATAACCACCGACTTCCAAAAAAAAAAAAACACTACAAATTAAAAAAAAAACTTTTTCAGAAGTCGGTGGCAAAAACTAAAACATAGATCCAAAGACACCGACTTCTGAAAAAGTTTTTTTTTTTTTACTTTGTAGTGTTTTTTTTTTTTTTTGGAAATCGGTGTGGTTTATCTTTCTGTAAAAAAGTTTTTTCTACTTCAAACTGTGAATATTATGAGAGGTTCAAAAAGGTGACAAGCGACTACGTGTGAATGAATGTATTTGAAAATTGCCTTCTCTCTGCTGCTGTACTTACAGTTAAATTTGGCAATTCTTCGGGCTATGTCGGTTACCTTAGTTCTCCTACGGATCACTTCATAGCTCTGGAGTGGCGACCGTGTACCGAAAGTTATAGCGGACCGATGACCTGGTGAAGGCTGCAGGAATCCGCTGGATGCGGGAAGCACAGAACCGGTAGAAGTGACGGTGCCTGGAGGAGGCCTGTGCCCAGCATTGGACATCTTACTCCTGAATGATGATGATGACATAAATGCAGTATACCTTTTGCATGGCACCTGCGTGATAATCTATTAACCAATCAAATCCATTTCTGAAATACCGTGAGTGCCTATAAACAAATCGAGTCGTCTCTTTGTCAAGCAATTTATAGTAAAGGGCTCGTGGCTAATTGATAATAGCCACACTATATACGCTTGTCGGAACGTGAATAGGTGACCATCCATTACATATCGAGACACCCCCGCGCCTCAGAAAGCACCCGACTGTCATTTGTAGATCCCTGACAGTCGTTACGGACAGTTAGAAGACCAAAAGTTCCACAGCCACTCTTACCAAGGAGTATCATGTCAACCAGTGACTGGGTTGTGGAGGTCAGATAGGCAGTCGCTCCTGCATCCGGATAGACTGGAAGCTGACTCCAACATACTTGGAAAAAGGCTAGGCATATTTTTGATGTGGGAACTTTTATAAGGGTACAGATAAACCGACTATAAAACCAGAAACTCAACGAAAGGTATGGTTGCGGAAACACCTTAACTTCCATTGAAAATCATTATCATCACCAAGGGTATTGTGTTACCCAGTAACTGGGTTGTGGAGCTCAGATAGGCAGTCGCTCCATATAAAATACTGGCGGAAAAGGCCAGGCAGATTGACATACCATATCCGCACAATCCGCATACTTGTTTAAAACTTGCGAATAAGAGTTGCCTTTGAACGGCAGTGTGCGAAATAAATGGAAAAAAATAATAGGTATACCTACGCGAGTTTGTTGATACATTTTTTTTTTTGCCAGTGACCTTTTATAATAGGTTGGGGAAAAAGTTTCTTCGCATTTTTTAAGAAAATTCAATACATTTTTTAATATAGTTTATTTAAATTTAACTAAAGTATGTGGGTACCATTTAATTCGATATCTTTTTGCCATCTTGTAGGTAGGGACATGATCCCATTGCTATAGAAATTTTGGGACGTCTGGTCAAAATACCGCGACAAGTGGTTTTGGCAGTCCTCTCGTGATGTTAACCTGACACTGCCTAAAGAATTCTGAAGAGACCGAAACAGGTGGAAATCTGAAGGTGCAAGGTCAGGACTATACGGCGGATGCATTAACACCTCCCAGCCAAAGTCTCTTAATTTTTGCTGAGTGGCTAAAGATGTGTGAGGTCTAGCGTTATCATGATGAAAAACCACACCCCTTCTGTTGATTAATTCCGGCCGCTTTCTCTCAACTTCTTGCTTTAATCTCATCAGTTGTTCGCAGTAGAGTTCAGAATCGATGGTCCTGCCTGGTGGTAACAGCTCATAATGAATAATGCCCTTCCAATCCCACCACACACACAGCATCACCTTGTTGCGAGTTAACCCGGGTTTCGCCACAGTCTGTGAAGCCTGACCGGCGTTTGACCACGACCTTTTTCGCACGTTCTTGTCATACGTGATCCACTTTTCATCACCAGTTATCAGCTTCTTCAAAAATGGTTCGGTTTCATTACGACGTAATAAAGAATCACAAATGAGTACACGCTTCATTAGGTTTCTTTCAGTGAGCTCGTACCCAGTTTTATTCAAATGCGCCAAAACTGTTTTGTGGTCAATTTCCAGTTCTTCAGCTACGTTGTAACTACTGATATGCCGATCTTGCTCCACTTTTTCTAAAATGGCATCCATTTTATCCGTAATAGGGCGACCAGAGCGACCTGCATCTTTGACATCAAAATTTCCGGATTGAAAACGCTTAAACGAAATTTGTGCTACTCTCACAGACACTACACTAGGTCCATAAACATCGCAAATTTTTTTCGCGGCTTGCGTTGCATTTTTACCTTTCTACCTTAGTAGTAAAATTTTAAAATGTATCGAATTTCTTCATTAGATTCACTCATCTTGACGGTACGAAAAATAAATGAAAATCACACATTTTCCTAATTTGAATTTGGAATTATGTTCTTTAAAATTTAAACTTTCAATGATACCAAAACCAGCCAGATACAAATAGCCAAAGAGATTTTATTACAAGTTCATACATACTATAATGCGAAAAGACTTTTTTCCCAACCTAATATATTAGGAATAGAATAGAGTTTTTCTTTCTTAGAGTAACCAAGACTCAACAAGATTGTTAATAAAACTTACGGTATGTTAGTGAGCACAGACACTAAACAAAAACAAGGAGAACAACACTAGAAGTAACGGTTGGTCACCGTTGCGACATCCCATGAGAGACGGCACAACAGTGATCCACGTATACACAGTCCAAGCGACTCGCAACCATGCCCTCCTGGATGCCAGCGTCATGCCTATATTACATCTATTATATAAAAAACATTTTTTTTTGCATTTTTTTGGACGTGTACAGACATACATAAAATACATATATATTATATATATGTATATATAATATATTCATACCCCTGACATACCATAAAACCTAAGTTTCAAGTAATATCCAATAATATTTTTTCTGGAATCCAGGAGGTTAAGGACACTGTTGGAGCCGCTCCACACCCTGCGCACCAGGGAAGCGCACCTTCTACGCATTGTTGCGTAAGTGTACGGCCTGAGTGCACGCTCGATTCGAGCGTCCGGCGGGGCGGGACGTGTGACGTTCGTGTTAAACATATGTCCTGACTGACGGCCGAGCCGCGCTCGGTGAACGCTCGTCGCCGCTTGCACGCAACGCTGAACGCCCCGCTGGACGCTTTTTCACTCGCGTCGTACACTAAAAGCAATCTACTTGCGCATCTGTGAACATTCTTGACGCACTATAGAACCGGGGCATCCCCACCAGCATCCTAAACGCATTGTTATGTTGAACGCGAAGAGCGTCCTACGATCTTTGCGTTTATCTAGCCTACAGCCTGCACGTGTAAAAAGTAGTACAGTTGGTTTTAACAGGAAGTGAGCATCGTGCAAACCTGCGAGCCAGCTTGTTTTCTCTGACCGACAACGCCCTCCGCTCCCGTTCAATGTCATAATCGTCTTTGAGGTTGGGAGTCAATATATGACCAAGATATTTAAACCTGTAGACTCTCTGCAAAGTTGCACTATAAATAATACAGGGGTACTGCATCAGGACTTTTACCCCCAGCCTCAAAGACCATGACCTCCGACTTCTTCGTGTTGTATGCCAAGCCATGAGCATACGCCTCATATTGATCAACCAATTTTCTCAAGCCGCAGACTGATGACTGAAATCGCAAAAAAAAAAATCAGCTGTTTAGTACATTTATGTTCGCATAATTCTCGTGAAGGAGCTCGTGGCTAAATAATAACAGCCGTAAGGGTCGATCCATCAGGTTAAGCTACGCTTGCCGGGGTTGGTCCGTAGATGGGTGACCATTTGTACATACCGAGACTCCTCCGTGCCTCGGAAAGCACGTTAAGCCGTTGGTCCCGGCTGTCATTCGTAGATCTTTGGCAGTTGTTACGCGTCGTCAGAAGCCCGAAAGTCTGACAACCAGTCTTACCAAGGGGTATCGTATTACCCAATAACTGGGTTGTGGAGGTCAGGTAGGCAGTCGCTCTATGTAAAATACTGGTATTCAGCTGCATTCGGTTAGACTGGAAGCCGACCCCAACATAGTTGGGAAAAGGCTAGGCAGATGATGTTCGCATAATTCGTCAAAATGTACTGAATAGCAGATTTTTTTTCGCAATTTCAGGTTTGGTCCCATAGTAAAAGTTGTTCATAATGATGAGTACAATGACCCCTTAAGAGGTTGCTGGTGTTTTACAAATAACCCTGTATATGTTTTCTGTAACGTAAACGTGTGACTTTGGAACTGAAAATCTACATTAAAAAAAAAAATCAATTGCCGAATGTATGTACTCGCATCACTTCAGAACGGTTGCACCTATTTGGCTAATTCTTTTTTGTTGTGTTTGTAAATTGTCAGGACAAGGTTTGTATAAAAGAAAATGTTTTAAAACTTGCCGGGAAAATTCGGGAAAACTGAAAGTGCATTTTCTATGGGAAATTTGTATGAATTATTAAAATTTTGACAGGACAACGTTTGTCCGGTTAGCTAATTTCAAATATTATAAATAACCAACTTATTCAATACCTGCCCTTTCTTTTTAAATGACAAAGTATCCATACCCTAGTACTCAGTGTTGATTGCATCAAATATTTAGGTAATATCTAATGTTGATATTGACCTATCATGAATCCGGAAATAATAATAATTTATATATACCTATAACCATTTCAACTAACAACGGCCATCCAAATCTTTATTAATATTAGGAATTAGACTAAAATTCACATGAAATAACAAAACCGCAGTGATCAATATAGTCATTACTTCCTTGATTAAATTCAACAATCTGTTACTACGATACATCCTGTTTGAAGGCTCATTTACACGGGATGAGTTTCTCGCTTGTACAGAAGCGAGAATGTCGCCTCGCCTACAAGACTCGCTTAGACTTTCTCTAGGCGATTATAGACTCAATCTAGAAAAAAAACTCACCTACGATATTGTCATACGCATCTACCTATTTTGTTATCTATTGTGCTTTTGTGTGTTGTGATATTTATTTTGTGTGCACTGAATAAAGAGTTTATATGTCTATCTATCTATGTACACAGTAATAGGATTTTTTGTTTCCACGGATGCATGCTTCCAATTTTGAAACGCAAAAAAAGTTATTCTTGCCCTTCGGCTTTCGAGTATTCCCCGTCCTGCACCCTAATTGCGTAACACACTCAATCGGAATCGGTTTCATTTTGACAGTCCAACAACATTGATTGCGTTGTTTACGTTGTTGAGAGACACATTTTTCGAACATATTAAGCAATGGGTTAAAAATTTGCTTCAAAATTGATTAAGATTGCGATTGATTGTGTGTTACGCAATTAGGGTGCTGTTTATACGAGTCAAACTTTTATTTTCTTCTAATAATCGGCTATTCGATGCGAGCAACTATCCTCGTGTAAATGAGCCGTTAGTTGATGATTAATAAACAATGAACTCAATCATTACATTAAACACACTACATAATTAGAATTTAGATTATTTATTGAATTTCAATTAGTAACGCATAAAGTTGAGGTGGAGCTATTTAGATTTGAAAATTAATTATTAATTCGTCAAATAGGATTGTTATATCAGTTTAATCTGCATGTGTGTTTGTGTAACCTATGTGATAATGCAGAAGCTTACAAAAGTATCTTACTAATAATATACAGGGTCTGTAGGAGAAGCACCATACTCCTAGCTCCGTTTGATACTCCTATTAGTTATAAGTAGCTTAAGAAAGTACTACTAGCTTGAGAAAGTACTTAACATTATGTAAATAATCAAACATACCACAAGACTGTACTTGTCCGTCGGACATAAGCACGTTGTGACTTGCACGCAGGGAATCGATACAAAACTGCATACGGGTTTATCCCTGGGCACAAAAAGTCGACAGATCGTGACTTGCACGAGAAAATGGAGGCGTGGTTACTGTTAAAACCACATAGATTGGTGTCGTAGTCGTAGTTGGGTGAGGTGTACCCGCTACGGTAGCTATAGAGACAAAGTAATATATATGCCTCCCCTAGGATCGTGAGTTAGCTCATTTCGACGCTCGACACTCGCCGCGAACGGTCGCCTGCTCCGCACCCGCCGTCTGCGCTCTGAGTCAAGAGTCCGCCCCCCGTTGCGCCCCGCAACGCCCCTCGTAGTCGCCCGACTACTACCGATCTTCGAGTGATTAATTAAGCAATTAATTAATCGACTCGAAAGTCACACAAGTGCCTTTTTCAAGGCAAATACTATTTCTTAATCCCGCGTGTGTAGCTTCACCAGGCCCCTTCTGGGCAAAACCACAGTTTCGTGGTCCTCGGTGGAAACCTTACGGTGCCAACGAAGCCGAGTGGGGTGTTGACCCAATAACACCCGCCGAACCCCTTCAGGGGGAGGCAGTCAATTGGACGGGTCCCAGAGTTAACCGGCCTTGGGGGATCTCCTAGTCGGCTCTGGTGTACAGTTTTCCCTCCTCAGCTACACACCTAGTGTCTTTAGGGTGTGTCTACACCCTTCGCGCTAGACTGGTCAGGGCCCCGTTCGCACATTAAGACTGGCGACGGATTACAAGCTTAGGGCTCACCAGTAGGTACACACCTCCCTGTCTGACCCGACAGGGAGGGTTACTCATCCCCGGGCACACCCACCCGGGGAGTTAGGCTCTCCGGAGAATTCCTCCCCCCCCCCCTTTTCCCCTGCCTCCTCATGGCAGACATATTAGGTCTCCTGTCCTTTGTGAAAAGGGTCATCCTAAATGACCCTTACTTCACCGAGAAGTACGGCTCGGAGCTTGCTGCTCTGCAGCTCCCTTCCGCCCCTCCCAGTTCCGACATCCCCGATGTCGCTCCCCCCTGCCCGACCGTCTGCATGGACACCGATTCGGTGTCCGACCGCGCCCCCTCCCCGTCCGACAACGAGTCCGCCTCTGGCTCCGACGAGGAGGCCCCAAGTTCTGAGGCTTCCGCTTCCTCTGCTTCCTCGGAGGACGACGGCTTTACGCCCGTCCTCCGTAAGGGAAGCAAGAAGAGGAAGTTGAAGGGCTCTAAGGCCCCCTGCCCCTCTGCCCCTCCTAAGAAGGCTACGACTGCCTCAGTCCGTGGCCCGACCCCTCCCCCCGCCCCCGCCCCAGCTCTAGCGGCATCCCCCGCTACTACTGCCCCCGCCTCTCCCCCTGCTCAAGCGGCTTCCCCCGCTTCCGCCCCTATCCCGACCTCTTCATCCTCCTCGCAGGATGCCTCTCTTCGCAAGAAGAAGTTAGCCCCCCCTCCTCCCTTGTTCATTCAGGACAAAGGGAAATGGACCGATGTGTCCAAATGGTGCACCGATCGCAAGATCAGCTATACTAGTGCCCGCAATACCCAGCAGGGTATTAAAGTCCTAGTTCCCTCGTCTCACGACTACAGGGAACTCTCCAAGCTCCTGAGGAGCAGAGGTGTGTCTTTTCACACCTATGCCCTCCCTGAGGAGCGTCAGACCCGAGTGGTAATACGCCGGGTCCCAAAGGAGATCCCTGTAGAGGAGATAAAAGCCGACCTTCAGTCGCAAAATGTCCCGGTGGACGAAGTCCACCGCATGTACCGCGCCAGAGGCGGTGCAAAATATGACATGGTCCTCGTGGTATGTCCACCCACCGAGGGCGATCATCCCATTTTTGGGGTCAGATCGATCTGTTGCCTTACAGGCATTCAGATCGAGAAACCCGATAAGAGCAGCATCGTTGGCCAATGCCACCGATGCCAGCTCTATGGCCACTCGCAGCGGCATTGCCATGCCACACCGAGGTGCGTAAAGTGCCTGGGAGAGCATGGCACGGCAGACTGCCCCCGGCCAAAAGACCGTTCCCTCTGCCCCGACCCACCCAGCTGTGTGCTATGTGGCCTGTCGGGGCACCCAGCCAATTACCGTGGCTGCTCCAAAGCTCCAAAGAGCTCCTCCCCTAAACTGGCCAAGCGTGCCAACGCTCGCCAGCAAAGGGAATGCCCTTCTTTGGTACTCCCCTCAACCGAGATGCCCACGCGACTAAGTCCTCAGAGACCCAGTCCGTGGAACTACCTCAACCACCAGCAGGCCTTCCCTGCTCTGGCTGCTTCCCAGCCTCCCCCTCCCCCCCCCCTCTTATCCCGGCTCCCACGGATGCCCGGAAACCCACAGCTCCTCCCAGAGCTGCTGCCCCCGCTCCCGCTGTCTCAGCTCCCGCTGTCTCAGCTCCCCCCCCTCCTCGCTCACCCGCAGGAGCCAGTCAAGGTCTGCCTCTAGATAACTTTAGCGTTATCTCCGGCACGTTCCTGACCTTCATGTCCCCTCGAGCCACCCAAATGGCCACCGAAATCGTGGCCGCTAGGAATGCCTGTGATCTCTTCAGGATCCAGAGCATCTATAATGCGTACCCGGAGATTACGCAAGCTCTGATGGCCTTTACCAAAAAATAAATCAACAATGGATAAAGGCATCTTAGCTAGATTCAAACCCCGTTCCCTCAAGTTAGGTTTTTTCAACGCCAATGGCATTCATAGCCAACGTACTGAGATCGCCACTTTCCTCCGCGATCACCAAATAGACATCCTCTTAGTTCAGGAAACCTTTTTAAAGCCTCGTCATCGAAACCCGTCTATTGCCAACTACCGCATAGTTCGCAACGACAGGACTCGATGTCACCTGGGCGGCACCCTTATCTACTACAAGAGAGGCCTAAACTGCATCCCTATAGACCCTCCCCCCCTCTCAGACTTAGAAGTGACTGTCTGCCGCCTAGGCATGACAGGCCACCAACCGATCACTCTAGTATCGGCCTACCTCTCCCCGACTTCCTCAGATAGTTCCCTATCTGCTGACCTTTCCACCCTTTTTGGCTTGAGTGAATCCGTTATCATAGCGGGTGACCTCAACGCCAAACATTCCGCCTGGAATAGTACCAGGACCTCTCGCAGAGGTAGACTTCTGTTCAACCTCTGCTCCCTCCTGAGTTTCGATGTCATCGCCCCGATGACTCCTACTCACTTTCCCCACAACCCTGACCACACCCCTGACGTACTTGATGTGGCGCTTCTAAAGAATGTCAACCTACGGTTGGATTCTATAGAGGCGATACATGAACTGACCTCTGACCACCGACCAGTCGTTGTAAACCTGGCACCCCGCATAGGTCTCCGTGACCCCAGCCAACCCCCTCTCACTCAAAAAGTGACCGACTGGAGGAAAGTAAGCGAATGTCTGAAATCCACCACGTCCCCCCACTTAGACTCCATCCCCGACCACTTTGACTCTATCGCTGACACGACGGCCGCGATCGACTCATTCACAGAACACGTACAATCTGTCCTGGACGATTGTTCAAGGGAAATTCCAGCGATGGAAGACCATCGCTGGAAGTTGCCGGACGATGTGCGTGAGCTGCTGAATGAGAAGAACGCGGCTGTCCGTGCCTACAGCAGCTTTCCCTGCCAAGCGAACAAAGCCCATATGCGCTCTTTACAGAGATCTGTAAAGAAACGCATAGAGGAGCTGCGTAACACTGGCTGGGATAAGATGCTGAGCGACCTAGAGCCTACCCACCTAGCCTTCTGGCAACTCCAGAGGAAGCTCAGATCCCAAGAGACTGCCACTATGCCCCCCCTTATCCGCCCTGACAAGACCATCGCTTTCGATGATGTCGACAAGGCTGAATGCCTAGCCGACAGTCTTGAGACTCAGTGCTCACCCAGCTCCCAACCAGTAGACCAAGCTCACCTCTCTGAGGTCGACGCGGAAGTCGAACGTAGAGCCTCCCTCCCTCCCGTTGAAGACCCTGATTGTCCCCTGCCCCCCGTCACTCCAGACGAGGTGCAGGACATAATCAAGGGTCTTAAACCCCGTAAAGCCCCCGGCTCAGATGGAATTACCAATAGGGTGATCCAACTCTTCCCCGCCCACCTTATAATGCTCATGGTCACCATCTTCAATGGTGCCATGAGCAACAACATCTTTCCTCAAGCATGGAAAGAGGCCACTGTAATTGGCATCCCCAAGCCCGGTAAGCCCAAGGCTGAGCCCTCTAGCTACCGCCCCATCAGTCTGCTCAATGTGCTCGGCAAAATCTATGAGAGGCTTATTTATAAGCGACTCAGAGACTATGCCGAGACAAAGGGTCTCATCCCTAACGAGCAGTTTGGTTTCCGAACGCAGCATTCCTGCGTTCATCAGGTCCACCGCATCATCGAACACATAAGCGTTGGCTTCCAACGTGGTTTGATGACGGGCGCTGTCTTCTTTGATATAGCGAAAGCGTTCGACAAAGTCTGGCACAACGGCTTATTATATAAGCTCTACCAACTTGGCGTGCCGGATCGTCTCGTACTCATCTTACGAGACTTTTTGTCGAATCGCACCTTTCGCTATCGCATAGAAGGAGCGCTATCCTCCCCCCATCCCATCCGTGCAGGAGTCCCTCAGGGCTCTGTGCTCGCTCCCCTCATTTTCACGCTGTTCACCAGCGATATCCCGAAAAGTAAAAAGGCGCAGTTAGCTCTGTTCGCAGACGACACGGCCATTTACTATTCGGGCAGGGACCAACACCCGATATCTCGCACTCTCCAAACCGCAGTCGATAATCTCGGCGCATGGTTTAGGAAGTGGAGAATCGAGGTCAATCCCGACAAGAGCCAAGCGGTTCTCTTTCTGAGACCGCGTCGCACTCGACTCCCCCCCCGACCGATCACCATGTTCGGCAAGCCGATCCCTTGGGAGACGCGAGCCAAATACCTCGGTGTGACCCTCGACCACCACCTCTCCTTCGCTGAGCACATAAAGCAGGTGCGTTCGCGCGCCGCTTTCGCTCTCGGTAGGCTCCACTCCGTCCTGAATGCACGTAGCAAATTGTCACTTAGGTGCAAATTGCGCATTTATACAGCGTGCATTCGCCCCATCATGACCTATGCGGGTTCAGTGTTTGCGCACGCAAAACCTCACCTCATTCATAGGATGCAGGCCCTCCAAAACCGTTTCCTCCGAAAGGCAACGGGAGCCCCCTGGTTCGTTCGGAACGAAATCCTCCATGTCGATCTCGACATTCCCACCATCTCCCAGTTCTTGAAACGCAATTCCAAGCGTTTCTTCGACTCAGCCACCAACCATCGCAACCCTCTGGTTGTCGAGGCGGCTAGCTATGTCCCCTCTCGTATCAGTAAGGTCCGCCGCCCCAGGCTTGTCCTCTCAGATCCCGACGACCCCATAACTCTTCTCCAGGAGAGCAGTAGGGACCGTAGGAACAAAAACAAATCGACATTCCGACCTCGCCGCCGAGGTCCCTCGCGACGACCCCGTAATAATGGTCCTCCCCCCCGTCCCTTGCTCGGGTATGATGTGCCAGCTGGTGGCGTAGCTGAGCCTGTAGCTTTAAACTCCCCTGATAATAATAATTCAAATCTGATCCAGCCTGTCCCATCTTGCTGTCCTCCCCCCAGCGACGCCCTAAGCCGAGGCCCGTTCCCCACAGGGGGAGCCCTTAGCGTGTAGTCGCTTAGTCTGTAAGTTTTTTGCCCCTGGCTGGAGGCTTTGAGTTTTTCTTAAGGCAGCCACAGGATAGTCCGGTTAAGTAGTCTCGACCTCTCTAGGTCAACTACGAGATGCCATTCAAAAAAAAAAAAAAAAAAAATCGTGAGTTAGTTCAAAAATTGTACCGAGCAAGTTAGTCAAAGTATCTAACCATCAAGTGACATGCTCAACGGAGCCCTGTATAGTCGCGTGTCTGTATTATTGTAATAATTAGTGTTACGTAAGTAAAATTATTGTCGTAAGTATTATCATTGTGTATTATGTGTATTTTGTGTTTCTGAATTGTGTGTACGTGCCTTTTGATTATAATTGTGAATACTTGCACTGGTTTAATTCGCCAAAGACAACGATAACCCCCGCCTATCAGAGTCTAACACCCCCAGAGCACAGCATGCAGGTTGTTCAGATATAAGTTTCGTGTGCTGTGTTTAACAGGGTCAAATTTAATTAGCTAGCGAAACTCCGCAGAACTGCGGTCGCTGACCTAAAAAAAAATGTTTTTTTTTTTTTCGTTTTATCATGTTTGTATAGCGATACCCATCACGTCAGCGGTCACTAACTACGTATAATTTAATTTGACGTTGTACACATTTAAGATCTAGTAGATACTATATTTAGGTTCGAATGTTTTATTCTGTCTTGTTTTTCGAACCACTTTCTTAAAGACTAGAGACAAAATAATTTTGAGAAAGCCTGAACTTAATGAGCCTTTGCACAGTAATCTATATCTATACTAATAATAAAGCTGAAGAGATTGTTTTTTGTTTGTTTGTACGTTTGAACACGCTAATCTCTGTAACTACCAGATGGTTTTGAAAATTTATTTTTGCATTTCATAGCCCAATTGACCCAAGTGACCAAGATTATATCTGGACTTTATAAGAGACTGTGACCTCCGAGTTTGTTTCGGCCTTTCTTCTCAGAGTAGTCAGATAGGAAACCTCATCTAGTTAAAAAAAAAAAAACAAAAAAACCGGCCACTTTCGTGTCCGACTACTCACTACGAAGGGTTCCGTAGTCGGGATGAATTTATCCCAAGAACAAACTTAACATTGTAGTTGAAAATCATGTTCCCCCATACATTCCAACTGCAAATGTAAGTTTGTACGAAAAATATTGAGAGATTTACCATGTTATTTTAAGACCATAGACTTCTTATAAGTTTTTCTGTAATCTATGGATATAGAACTATTTTCTGTATTTTTTTTTCAAAATTTTAGGCTCTGTAGTGTCGGAGATAAGGGGAGAATGGTCAATTTTCATCTATTTTCTTAAATAACTTTAAAACAAATATTTTAAGACTATAATAAAAATATATAATATATTTCAAGCCCTCACAGTAAGCCCTTCCATTTGATATGTACAATTTGCAATAGTTTTCACACCCACAATCGCCCTATTCAAAATTCAATTATTTACGTTACACGTCCGTGTTTGGTCACAGAAATTCCATCCAAAGAAAGATCAGAAAGTCCATAAGATTCGCAGCAAATTGGCTGTGACGGATGGGCAGACAGACAGACACGAGTGATCCTATAAGGGTGCCGTTTTTTTCCTTTTAAGGTACGGATCCCGAATAAACGATCTTTTTAGCATTTCTAATTATTTACGTATGTACACACATTAAAATAGATTCGTGCCTAACTAACAGCAGCCGCACGGGTCGATCGATCAGGTTAAGCCACGCTTGCCGGGGTTGGTCTGTGCATGGGTGACCATCTTTTCATACCGACATTCGTCCGTGCCTCGAAAAGCACGTTAAGCCGTTGGTCCCGGCTGTCATTCGTGGATCTTTGACAGTCTTTACGGGTCGTCAGAAGCTCGAAAGTCTGACAACCAGTCTTACCAAGGGGTATCGTATTACCCAGTAACTGGGTTGTGGAGGTCAGATAGGCAGTCGCTCCATGTGAAATATTGGTATTCAGCTGCATCCGGTTAGACTGGAAGCCGACCCCAACATAGTTGGGAAAAGGCTAGGCAGATTGACACACAGTAAAATAGATTAAGAGATTATATTTATTTGTTAGTTTTAACGCTAGCACATGAACATACCTACCTATCTATTTCTATTTATCTGAATTTGGCATTACTCGTTGTCACATATGTCCCGAATACAACGCCAAAATGTGCTCATATTTCGCGAAGTGCCGCGAATTTAAGTCGTATTTTATATTACAGCCGTATGTATGTACAATGAGTACGCTTGTATTACATAAATCGAGTCCTCCGTATCAAACAGTAGATAACGTAGTGGATGTACAATATAAATAAGGTTAAATTATTATCATGTTTGTGTATAAACCTTAAATTAAATTAAATTTAACCTTTTAACTACCTTTTAACTAGTATGACGCTTCTTGGGTTATCCCAAGAAGCGTCATACTAGTTACCCAGCGTAGCCGATTATGTAGCTTTTCCATAAGTACCGCTTGAAATACATAATTAGGTAGTTGAATTTACCGCACATCTATCCTATAACTATCTACTAAAAAAAACCGGTCAAGTGCGTGTCGGACAACGCACAATGAAGGATTCCGTAGTTGGGATGAATTTATCCCAAGAGCAAACTTAACATTGTGGTTGAAAAACATGTTCTCCCATACATTGTATAAATGTTCATAGTTAAACGAAAACGATCCAACTCAAATTACACCTGATGCGGGTTGGATCCTTTTAGTAACTATGGACAAATGTAAGTTTGTACGCACAATATTGAGAGATTTACCATGTTATTTTAAGACCATAGATTTCTTATAGGTATTTTAATATATATATATATATATATATATATATATATATATATATATATATATATATATATATATATATATATATATATATATATATATATATATACCTAATATGTGACCTTCACAGTAAGCCTTTTCATTTGATATATCGCACGGTACAGTTTGCAAATATTTATTTTTTAATTTTCTTATTTGCCCCCCAAAATTGACCCCCATATCCAAAATTCATCAATTTACATTTATTTACATTACACGTCCATGTTTGGGTCGCAGAAATACCGTATGTATTGGTACCAAATTTCAACTTAATCGGTTCGTTAGATTCGGAGCAAATTGGCTGTGACAGACAGACAGACAGACACAAGAGTGATCCTATAAGGGTTCCGTTTTTCCTTTTGAGGTACGGAACCCTAAAAACTGCAAAAAGCAATAGTTAAATGGCTAAAACCGAAGACCTATGATGACATTGAATTATTGCTGCAAGCATCGTCAATATGAGTTGAAAAGAACACACACGCACGTACACTTATACCCACACCCACATGCCCACACACTCACGCACACATTTTTAGGATATATCTTTAAGTTTCTTTTCTTTTTTTTAGTTACTAGTTCAAGTCTTATCTTGTTTAATTTGAGATTTTACTTGTAATTTTTTGTTTAGTTTCTATTTTCTTTTTGTACACCATTACCTATACTTTTACCATTTCATAATTTGTCATTGAAGAGCGGGTCCTCCTAGCACAGGTGTATCTTTTACTTAAAAGGAGGTGCCTATGTAAAATAAATAAAAAGGTTTGTTGCACAAGGTTCTGCAATAAACCTTTTTATTTATTAATTAATTTCAGTGTGTCAGTATAATTTTTAAGGTGGAAATAAGTTTTTTTAAACCCTCAGTTCTAGGATATTATGCATACTATGGCGATGCTTGGGAGAAGCCAATGTCCAGCAGCTGAATTGATGATGAGGAAATGGTTTAATCGGTTGTAGGTATATCAAGCCATTTACTCCCTTACTCTTTCGCATGCCGTGATTACAGAAATAATTAAAAAGCCACTGTTACTATTGTAGGTATACGTTCGACGGGGTCGTATTTATATGGTGCTATTTAATTGCATATGGCATATCATAACTTGAAGCAACAGAAACAGTCATTTTGTATTTCAAATTTATTATATACCACAGGCAAGATAAGTAACTTTCTTGCATTTTGTAAATGGGCTTTTAAAGTTACTAGGTAGACGTTACTAGGTAGTAACGTTTTAATAACTTACTGCCTTCAAATTACACTTCACTTCCCAAAGGTAAGGGTAAATAGTGGCAACCTTTTAAGGGGTCATTGTACTCATCATTATGAAAAACTTTTACTATGGGACCAAACCTGAAATCGCGAAAAAAAAAATCAGCTGTATTTATGTTCGCATAATTCGTCTAAATGTACTGAACAGCAGATTTTGTTTCGCGATTTCAGGCTTGGTCCTAAAGTAAAAGTTGTTAATAATGATGAGTACAATGACTCCTGAAAAGGTTGCCACTATTTACACTAACACCCTGTATAAAAGAAGAAACTCAATAAAACTCCATTCTGGAATACAACTATAAATAACTATCAGAGCAAAATATAAATAAACAAGAATAACAGACAGTTACTTGAAAAAACAAGACTGCAGTTTTCGCATCGGTTGCACTTAGCTCCAGTCCTGTTGAAAATGCAAGGCATCTGAGGAAATAAAAGAATTGCTCTATTCTAAGCCTTTGAACTGAAGTTTGTTAAGGCATCGCCAGACTATCACCGTTCTTTGTACCATAGAGTAGGTAAATCACATCAGATCAGATTGTTTTCCCTGAAGGGTTAGGTGGTTTCATACAATGGGCAAGCTTATATTTTACTGGCTGACATTCTATCGCTCAAGCAAATATCGAACTACTTTTTAACCGACGAAAAATGGAGGAGGTTGTCAATACGACACGTTTGTATATATATATATATTTTTTATTATGTATGACCACGCATAACTTTTTATATCCGATTTGAAAGATTTTTGTTTAATTCGGAAGGGTATTCCTCGAAGTTGGTACCATGTAAAATTTATTAACTTTGCTTCGGTAGTTTTTGAGTTAGATTCAATAATACGTGTTTTTCCTACTTTTTGTGTGGATGATGATCTAATTAATTTGGCTGGTATTAGAATTTGTGTGAGATAGGTACATCATCATTTTCCTGACGCCATTGATGTTCAAGCTTACATAACTCCAATTCTCGTGCGATGTGGTTGGTCGGACGCATGGCTCATTTGTCAAACTGTTGCGCAACACAAGCACAGAAAATAAAACCTCTCTCAAGATACGAACGATGACAGACAAACTTTATTGTCTCTGGTTTGAGACGCGTTGAAATGTTGCCACATATTTTATTATTTATGTCTGTACATATTATATATTTTTATTGTTTTTTTTTAGTTACTTATTTTAATGGTCTCTGACAGCGATACACACCGCCGGCTTACGCTGAAAACCAGCGCCGTGGATTCGTGCCTTCGTGCACGGGCCGCGGCATTATGCTGAGCGTGTAGCCGTTTCGCGGGTTAGTGACGCACATTTCCAAAAACTTTATTGTGTGTACTTATGTTTTTTGTTTTGTGTAGTTTGTTATGTTTTATTATTTTGTGTTTCGCTTTTCTTGTATAGTTTGTGTGCGTCATTTTCACGCGAATAAACTGTTTTTCTTTCTTTCTTTCTTTCTTTCACAACTAAAAATGAAAAATAAAAACATTTTCCAAAAAAAAAACCCGACTTCCAAACAAACACTACAAAGTGAAAAATAACTTTAATATCGGAAGTCGGTGGCCAAAAACGAAAATATGAAACCAAAGACACCGATTTCTGAAATTAAAGTTATTTTTCACTTTGTAGTGTTTTTTGGAAGTCGGTTGTTTTTTTTTCTTTTTCGTAAAAAAATTTTGAATAGAAACGTAGTCCTAGCTTGTTCTAAGGAAAAGTCAATTCAAGAGAGGATCGGTTTAACCCCTGACACGTGAAACGCACACCCGGGTGTGCCTAAGAAAAATGTCTTTATATAATATGTATATAAACGTATATCATATACGATGGTCTAGAAGACAAACTTGCTAAGTGCAAAATTTTGAATTTTTAACATGTAAATGCCAAATGTATTTATGAGCACGTTCTACCGTTTGGCATTTAAATGTTAAAAATTCAAAATTTTGCACTTTGCACGTTTGTCTTCTAGACCATCTATATATAAGGTCTATCTATTCATACACGAAATCCATCTAAAGTATAATGACCCCTTAAGAGATTTCGTGTATGAATAGATATACCTTATATATTAACGTAAAAAACCATCATCCAGTGGCGACCGCGGGCTTACAGTAGTTGTAAACCTATGGTTACGGTTGACATTCACATACATAGCTCACGATGCAGTCTCCGAAGGAACAGCAAAGCGCTGGTTCCAACGGTTCCGCAATAACGATTTTTCCTTAACCGATCAACCAAGGTCTGGGCGCCCCGTGGAAATAGATATCGATAAATTAAAACGAAGAAGATCCTCGAAGAACTACACGCGATTTGGCTGTTCAGCTCGAGTGCTCTCATGACACCATAGAAAATCATTTACATGGTTTGGGAAAGACTTACAAATATAGTGTTTGGGTACCCCATCAATTAAGTAAAGATCAGCTGACCTGCCGAGCTGAGATTTGTGTCAACTTTCCGACGTACATTTAATTGGTTAGATCATCTTGTCACTGGAGATGAAAAGTGGGTTCTCTATGTTAATCACACACGCAATGCTTTCTGTCTGGTGGGATATACACGGAGTAATAAGCTGGGAATTCCTTCCTACTAATACTATGATTACAGCAACAGTATATTGTGATCAACTCGAAAAACTGAAGCTCCATCCATCGCAAACGTCCACAACACGACAAAATATTTTTCCTGCACGACAATGCCCGGCCGCATATTGCTAAGAGTACCAGGTTAAAACTATTGGAGCTTAATTGGGAAATAATACCCCACCCTCCATATTCGCCGGACTTAGCACTAACTAATTTCAGCTTGTTCCGATCACTTAGTAATAATTTACGGGAAAAAAGCTTTGACGATGAACCACACTTGAAACAATACATAGATGACTTTTTCAATTCAAAACCAACGAAGTCCTATGCGGACGCCATTCACTCTTTGCCAGATCGATGGCGAATGGTAGTAGAAAACGACGGTGAATATATTATTAATGATTAACAATTATTCATTTAATAAATAAATACAAATAAAATAGTTGTATGTCGCTCACACCACAAAAAATAAGTTCACTACGAATTGGTGGTGTGTCGGTGACGATGGTAAACCGATTATTTTATGAATTTTACCTTCTTGCGTCATCATTTATGATCTTCATATCAGCCCGTGCTTCATAGATACCATAAATGGTCCAAAAAAAAAAGTCGCAATAAATTCAATGTTTCACTGCAGTTAGTTACACAAAAAAAATATAAATCTTATACTATCTGTCCGTGCCCGGCGTCGCCTGGGTGACATTCATGTCACTAACTCCAATGTTGTGTGTTATTTGTGTTCATACAAAAACACCATCATAATTTCCGACTTTTCCGGTGAATTTCCAAAAAAAAGATTATCACACAAACCTTGTCCTGACCACTAAAAACACAATAAAAAAATAATTTGCCAAATAGGTGCAACCGTTCTAGATGAGTGACCATCTTTACATACCGAGACTCCTCCGTGCCTCGGAAAGCACGTTAAGCCGTTGGTCCTGGCTGTGATTCGTGAATTTTTGGCAGTCGTTACGGGTCGTCAGAAGCCCGAAAGTCTGACAACCAGTCTTACCAAGGGGTATCGTATTACCCAATAACTGGGTTGTGGAGGTCAGATAGGCAGTCGCTCCATGTAAAATACTGGTATTCAGCTGCATCCGGTTAGACTGGAAGCCGACCCCAACATAGTTGGGAAAAGGCTAGGCAGATTGATTGAGGTGCAACCGTTCTGAAGTGATGCGCTTACATTCGGCAATTTTTATTTAAACAGATAGATATCTTATCTATCGTATCTTAGATCGACGACTGCTGATTTTTATAGTTTAGCAAATAAGATATCACTGTTCATCTTCTTGGCCTCAGCCAAAACATTAAGTCTATCACGAAGACGTCTTCTTCCGAAAGTCCGTCCGTCTTCTGACGAAAATGGTCCGTGAGAATTTGCGATAATCGTCTAAACAGGCTTTTTCGAGCCAGAAATAGTCATGTATGTCGTACCGAATACAGTTTCTCCGATTACAATCAATCGTCTGAATACCCACAATTATCCTTCAAAGTTTTTTCAAAACTACCCGCCGGAAGCTTTCAGTGCATGAAGACATTAATTGAAACGATCCAGTAATAAATAGTTTTATGTAAAGTTGATTTATTTGCAACAATTTGAAGTGACTATTGAGTGATATTTGCTTTTAGTTTGCACTTTGTTTTAATTTGTTTGGTTGCGGTTTCTGCTTTATTGAATTAATTTTATTTTAATTGAGTTTTGAGCTGGCTGAAATAGCACTTAGTATATTAGTACCTGGGCGATCGAGGTCTGCTCTGATGAAAATAGACAAAACAAATTTTTCCAAATATGAGACATAGCTAGATCGATTTTTCGCCCCCGTAAACCCCTATATTACAACTTTTATTGAAATCGTTAGAGACGTTTTCGAGAACGTGATTACAGACAGGCCAGTTATTATTATTATTATTATTTGTGTGCATGAATATGTCCTGAGTCTGGGTGTAATTATCTATATAAGTATGTATTTACAAAAAAAGTAGTGTATGTAGTTTATCAGTTATCTGGTTTCCATAGTACAAGCTCTGCTTAGTTTGGGATCAGATGACTGTGTGTGAACAATGTCCCAGGATATACAAATATTGCAAATTTAATATTATAGGATAATAAATACTATAGGATTAGTATTATACCGCCTAGATAAATGCGTCATTTTAGGTCTGAAGTAATTTGGCATCATACTCGTACATGGGAAGAGACGTAATAGCCATACACGGTACGGATTTTGTTTCAGAACAGATGGATCTGAAGGAAGAACTGAACATGCGTGGTAGCCAAGTGGTCAGAGTTACTGTGCATATGTGTGTGACTTATTAATCGACGTTACGTAATTGACAACGTTCAAAGGTTCCATCGGTTTTTCCTTAGATAAACGATGGAGCAATTATCTCAGGAAAACGGATGGAACCTTTGAACGTTGTCGTACTGTAAGTAACGCACTTTTTTTTTTGTATGGGAAATCATCAAATAACTTCTCCCGCTCTGGGTGGAGCAGAAGGGCGTGTCAGACTTCTACTGACTAAAACCCACCCGTGTTCCTTCAGTTGTCTGTGCCAGGGCAACGGTAACTCTTTCGAACAACCCGCAACCCTGGCGGGCATCGGCCCTAGCGGACCCCGTTCAGCTAGTGCTGACATCTCTTTGAGGCGCGCGTGGAACACAACGCGCCGTCGACCCGGGCCTGGTCCTTACCGGACGGCGAGCTATCCTTTGCTCGCCATCCGCAAGCCCGCGCCTACGGTGGCCGGGAATCGGCTATCGACGCCCACGGTGTCTCCTGCGGCGGCGTGAGAGTGCAAAGATTGTCTCTCCCTCACGCGTTCAGCCTCCTCCTTCGCGAGCATTACTGCTTCGCAGAAAGAGGTGACGGCTTCCCATGCACTCTCGCTCCGTACCATGGCCTGTACCAGGGTCGGACGCGAGAGATCGCCTCCGCGAGGACGCGGCGGTGCTCTGCCCAAGCCGGGCAGACTTCCACCGTATGCTCCACCGTGTCCTCCGGGCGATCCACACAATGGTAACACCCGGGCGTTTCCTCCCGCCTTATCCGGAACATGTAACGCACTTGACATGCACAACTTGTGACTTTCCCCCTTACTTATGAACATTGTTTATACTTAAGATGCGCTTAAACGTCGAAAAATTATGGTTAAGGTTACACTAGTCAGCGGCTCGAACTCGTTGGTGGCATGGCTAATATGCATGCTATTTAGGTTATTTATCTATTTATTTAGTTTTACTTATATGGTATTTATTTATTTAGTATTTATTTATACAGTTTTTATTTATTTAGTGAAATAGACGATGATTTATAACGAAACGAGCGCGTAAAATTTCATGAACAGACTTTTAGGCGTATAGGTATTATGAAAAAAATTACTGGATGTATTTATTAAAAATAAAGTTATTTGAATTCTTGAATAAATTATCTATACGGTAACAATTTTGCCATTTTCATACTCGGGGAGCTATTTATTTACAGCCAAGGATGCGTTAAAATTACTCATGAAATATGGAAGTTTCGACGCTCATAAGTTACAAACCGGTATCTTTTTTCTGATTCTGCTTCCATACCGTCCGGTATATATATATAGATAATGACGACATAAATTGATATAATTTTTAGTTTTGAAAGTACACCGTCAAGCAGACGAGTAATCACTATACTACGTTTGTATGAAAGAATGGCCGACTAGCGTAACCTTAGGCAGACCCTAATCATTACTTAACTTTAAGCAACGTTTATAAGTAAGGGGGTTTTGTTCACCACAGACTCAATCACAAAAAAGTCTCTCATCTGCATTCTCCTTGAAATGAGCGTAGCCCCAGTGCATGTACTTGTACACAAATTGGAACAACACTACGGTTCACGCTCGGCGTGTGAAGTGTTGTTATCGCTAACACTCCCGCGTGACATACATTCGTGTTGTATTTCGCTAACATGCCCCGCGTGACGTCCCTTGATGTCTGCGTAATATTGGACAGGATGCAATGTTTGTTAGACTGCAAGGGTAACACGTAGTCTTGATATTAATTCGAAGTAAAATATTATTCCGCATTTAAACATGTTTTCAGGTTATGTGATTAATAACATGTTTCACTACAATAAGATTTTTTTTTTTACTTATCTAAATGCCAGTCCCTTAATTCAAAATGTGATCACAATCTCATGTCATCTAGCGACAATTAATATCAAACACTTGTTAAAATGTAGGCACTTTAGAATTATTTTTGATAGATTAAAAATACGGGAGTTCCGTCTGGCAGTTAATGCCATACAAATAACTTTCGCTTTTATAATTCACTAGCAGCGCCCCACGGTTTCACTTGCATAAGTCTCGAACCGCTAGCTAGCTGACTCAGAGACCACGACCCGTTCCAAACAGCGCAACTGACAATCTCCTTCTCCCCCAAAGGCACTGGCACTCCCACACACCGACGGAACACAGCAAGCTGCTTGGCGCCGGACTCCGGTGGGATGATGGTCACGAGCCAGGCGGCCCCTTGCGGAGCCTACCACCGCTAAGTGGGATCGTTCAGCCGTACCACAGGCAAGCCTGTGGTGCCATTACCCAGGGTGGACCACTAGGAGGTAGATCCCAAACCACCCCACAATTCGATAACTACTTAACCTCTTGAATGTCTTATGTTACACAGTTCGACATAAGAAAAAATGCTCCAAGTGTCTTAAGTCGGACAGTTACACTAAATTGACAAGTGAAAATATTAAAATGACCTTTATGATAATGTGATAATGTAATCCTAATACAGCTTGACAATTTCAGTCAAGTCAATTTAGTCTCCGACATTCGAGAGGTTAAGTACCGTACCGTAGTATTAAAAGTATCCTATGTGTAAATCCAGTTTATAAACTATCTCTGTGCCAAAGAGTAACAAACATCCATCCATCCTCAAAAAATTTCGCGTTTATAATATTAAAAATCAAAAGTCATTTATTCAAACTAGGCTGAGAATCAGCACTTTTTGAACGTCAAAATTACATAAGACAGTCCCCCAAAAACGCCTGCCCTTCACCACTTCCTAGTGCTTTAGCTGGGGAGAAGAAGTGGCGCAACAAACTCCCCAGCAGCACAGCTGTCTGTTCAGTTAAAAAAATGATTCTATATAATACTGCGCATAATAATTTAGGTACATTACGCAACACAAAACATTAAATTAAATTATTTGCTATAAGTAAGCTAGCACACGCCAATATACCAAAAAAAAAAAAAAAACGAAAACAATACTCAAGCAGAAACAAAATACAAAACTAAAAACGTAAGCAGAACTTTATACCTAAATAAAAGCCTCCAGTAATAAAGGGCGTGCCCACTTACATATAGCCGTACATGTAGTCGTAACTCACAAGTCACAGATAGGGATAAACTAGGACCATCGAAGTAAAATCAACGAGTTAAATTACTAATAACAAAACAAAACCAAGGTCAGCAAGACGACCTGTCACCACAAGCAGCACCCGTTCACGAGTATAACGCAAAGATCAGCCATTATCCCCCTCGCCATATTTGAGGGAAGGAGACAACCCGACCCCCGACGCTACCGCAAGCAGTGACATCTAAGGGAGCATGACGAACTTGCTGCCGGTTGCTCGGGCAAGAAAAACTATGATCAATTGTCGAGGTCACTAGCTAACCACATATTGCAATACCACTCATAAAAAATAAATAAACATTGAAATGAGTAGATTATGTCAATAATAAATAAAAATAAAATTAAAATAAATTGACCTTGAGAGTCAAAGAAAATAAATAATTATATGAACTCATATAACCTGTCAGTAGCTATGCTAATTCTGGAGAAAGAACATAAACATTGTCTTAAGCAAAACACAGCGACCAACTATTCTTATCGTTTAAGTAATCGTTGATAGAATAGTATGCCTTTGAACAAAGGTTAGATTTTACTTTAGCTTTGAACGCATTAAAGGGCAAATCTAGCAAAGAAGAGGGTAGCTTGTTATAAAAAGTTATACCAAGCCCAACAAATGAGTTATGAACCTTATGAAGCCGGTGAAATGGAGCACGTAATTTGTCCTTATTTCTGGTGTTAACATTGTGAATATCACTGTTTTTAGTGTATAAATGTATATTTTGTCTAATATATAAGATGTTGGCGAAGATGAATTGTGATGCCACCGTGAGAATACCAATCTGTTTAAAAAAATCTCTCAAAGAAACTCTGGCACCGAGCTGGTAAATTGCTCGAACAGCTCGTTTCTGAAGAACAAATATATTTTGAATGTCAGCGGCTTTGCCCCAGAGCAGAATACCGTATGACATAACGCTATGAAAATAACTAAAATAGACTAACCGAGCTGTGTATGATATTAGTAGGATTCAATACAATCTGAGATAGGCTCTTAATAAATTTTCATTAATAATCTCATCAAACGAACACTCACGAACGTTCTACTAAACATACCTACTACTTAACTAGACTCATCAGAGTATAATAATCGCTCAGTTAAGGTCAAGCCAATTAAGCAGGACGGATGGCTGAGTCGCAAGTTCAGGACCAAATTTTTGACGTAGCGCACAACGGAAATCACAACAGAATGTATCAAACGTCTATACATTTTCGTGTCACTACTCGTAATCGCACAATGGAACAAAAGTCACAAATTTCACCACGAATCGAACACTTATACATCTCTTGTAACAGTAAATTTAAAAGGTATATATTTTATATAATTAAATTTTAGATAATCGTCCTTTAAGATCTTATTAAACTCACTTAAAGTCAACAAAATTTTATCGACTCGCGCCGTCTATCCTGGTGTAGAAAATCCTGGAATATCCTCGTCTCCTAAATCTGCAGACAGTTCGCTGGGCATGATATGAGAGCATCTTATGGTTAGTTACGATGGGGTACTGGAAAATGATGATTAGTATTATTATAGTATTATATATCTGTGACACAAGATTATAAAATTTACCAAGTGAACAGAAGCAAAGTGAAATAACCGACTTCAAAAAGAAGGTTCTGTATTCGACCCGTATGTATTAAGTTAATATTAAGTTTGTGTATTAAGGTTGTATGTCCGCCATTTTCTCAAAAACTAATGAACCAATTTTGATGATTATTTCACTAACGTGATCCTTCAGGAAGGTTTTACATTAGGTTACTCCATGTAAAATACTGGTATTCAGCTGCATCAGGTTAGACTGGAAACTGACCCCAACTTAGTTGGGAAAAGACTAGGCATATTTATTTTTGATGTGTAAACTTTTATAAGGGTACTTATAGTTTTATAAACCGACTATAAAACCAGAAAGTCAACAAAACATATGGTTGCGGAAACACCTTAACTTCCATTAAAAATCACTGAAATACGAACCAATATATTCAAAAGACATACTGAGAACTAAAGACGGGAGACATAAAGGCACAATTTTCTGTCACCAATCTAAGAAGCGCTTCAAAGCATCTGTTCACGTAAACTACAGCGCTGTAACCTGCACCCACCTTAGTAAAACAACATTCCTCATAGCACAACGAGCCAGTATCTCGCGAATTCTCTGCTCATTCCCGAATTAACATATGCACATAATTTGCGATATTACCGGGTAAGTGGCGGATGGTAATATTGAGCAATAAATAACAACTAACGGGGCTACGTCGGGGTTACCAACACTTGAGTTGAGGAAGTTCGGTTAAAGATTTATGTTAACTTTTGTTATTGGTGTCAGTTTAAGATTAGAATGGAGGTAAAATTTAGATTGAATAGTGTATTTGCTTGCTTTTATTCACCTTTTAAAATGTAACGGTGACTATTAACTGATAAATCATAACAGAAATTAGCGTGTAGGAGCTATTAATTCGTAGCGTCAAAGTCTATGAAGCGAGCGTGTAGCCAAGCAGTCACTTGCTACGACGTAGCCGTCTACGACGTACCTGTCTACGACGTAGCTGTCAACAACGTGGCTGTCTACGAATGTTAGACTTGCACACGAAGGGTTCCGTACCACCGTATTCATTTAAAGAAAAAAAAAAACACGTTTCTTGTAAGGGTACTCCTTCAATTTTTAACTTTATTTTATTTTTATTATTTGTTGCTATAGCGGCAATAGAAATGCACAATCTGTGAAGATTTCAACCGTCAACATATTACGGTTCATGAGATAAAGCCCGTGGACAGACAGACGGACGGATGGCGGAGGCTTAGTAATAGGGAGACTTAATAAAATAACTATCTAAGAATTGAGATTTATAGCTATTTGTAAAAAAAAAGAGTGCTGAACTTTAACACAAATAAAATTCAAATAAACATTTTCCTATAATTTACATTTCAACTCTCAACTCGGCGGGAAAATGGTGTGTTCTGGCCACACTGTCCATGTTTATTGCAGCAAACGTCACGCGCTCGGGGTTGCCCCAAATTAGAACATATTGTGATCTACCCGCTTACATACGAATACGGTTCCATTTGTACGTAGTGCTAGAGCACTTAATTATTGCATTCCCTTCGCTTCAATTGGAGTAAATAATGTGTTCTATGTATGTAGAGGGTATATTGATTTCTATTTTAGATATTGATGTAACTTTGAGAGGGTCGTAATATACCTATATTTGACAGGCCAGTTGGCGTGGTTGGTTAAGATACCACCTATCATGCCGCAGGTCGTGGGTTCGATTCCCATCCAGGACAAACATTTGTGTGCATGAACATGTCTGTTTGTCCTGAGTCTGGGTGTAATTATCTATATAAGTATGTATTTACAAAAAAAAGTAGTGTATGTAGTATATCAGTTATCTGGTTTCCATAGTACAAGCTGTGCTTAGTTTGGGATCAGATAACCGTGTGTGAAATGTCCCAGAATATTATTATTATTACCTAAGTTTGTGTGAAAATCTAAGTTCAAACACTGCCTGGTCCAACTTAGTATTTCAAACTACTATTAGTGACTAGCTTTTGGCTTTTTAAAACGTAGGAGTCATTAAATATAGCTTACTGTGAGTTGACTTACCTTAATATAAATTAGTCAATGATCCGCTTCCTTTGTCACAAAATTCACTAAATTAGACTAAAAATCACCAAAATTTAGTTTATTCCTGTCAAACGACGATTTCCCATTCTGAAATTGACTAAAGTGACACAATTTAACTATAATATAGTTTGTCAGCACTAAGATGGCCCTAAGTTATTTAATTTAGTGAAAATGGCAATTTTGCTATTCTGAATTTCATGTTTTTCACTTAAAAATTTTGATTGTCAAAGTAAATCAGACTATTTTTAATCGCGATTAAAAAGGTGTGGAATAAAATTAGTTGTCACGAACTAAAGTTTACAACGCACATTAAAAAAAAAACTGTACTGCCCAAGTAGCACAAAAGTGCTGTATATCAGCTGAATAACTGTCCACCATAAAATCCTGAGCTGTACAAGCGTGCTGAATAAGAGCGTTAGCAGCGCTGTTTCAGCTGATATAACTCTGATTTGGGCACAAATTAAACAGCTGTGAGCTGAATAACTGTAACTAATGGCATTATATTAGCATTATATAAGCATTAATAAGGGTAACAGTCACCCCAAGAGCTGAACATTGGCTGATTGGGTGTTGTACGGTCTCATCGCCGTACATTTTTTTGCTTACGCTGTAACCTACTTTAGGTCAACGATGCGCGTCATAATTTAGCATTATAAAATAACATGACTAACGTATTTAAATATAGTGAACTTATAACTGTGTAGCTATCAACAACTGAGAGAAATAATTGCCTTCCACTCTTAAACTGTCACATACTCTTAACTTAAATAAACTTAGCTACTTAGTGCATCTTAGTGGAAAGTGTTTCTCTATACTAACTGAACTTACAAACGTTCACGACAAATTGGTGTACGGAGTTAACTACTACACCCGTATAGGTGTTATATTGCAGCTGGCAGTACTATTGATTGATAAATGCTGATTAACACTGACTTGTACATCTATATTAACGCTCGCAGCATTATATTTTTACTTCCGTGGTTGTTAATACAGTCAATAAACAGGCGAAAGTTTAATTTTCAGCTTTCGCAGTTCGAGTGAACTCTAATAACTCTTTATAAATGCTGAAGTTACCGATTTGGGCCCCATGTGACATCTTATAATGCAGATAATGCAGTTCTGTGCTACTTGCGTGTATCTTTTTTATTTTGCTTATATCTCGAAAACGGTGTATCCTATCGCAAAAATAACGAAAACGTTGCTCCCTTTGAAAGCCGCAACCCCCTAAAACTCTACATGTAGGTAATAATCAATAATAGAAAATTTGAAATTTTTCATATTTTCCATACAAAAAGTGTAATTCCATATAAAACACGTTGAGAATCGCATCTTCTCCGGCGCTACGGGCTCGCCTCCGCAGCCTTGGCAGCTACGGCTCACATGGTGCGTGCGCCTTATTACAGTGCACGGGGGCTGCCCTCCCTGCGCTCATCCGGCTCTAAAAAATCCTCTCGGGGCATAGCAAACGAGTATCGCGATTGTCAAACTCGATTTTAGTTGTGTCAACATTGTTTTTTTCAGAGAAAATTGTTTGCAGAATACCGTTTAAGATTTTCATAGCCAAAAGTAAGAAATTTTTGTGATAGTTTAGTTATTTAATTCAGAGTACAAGAGAATCGGCCCCAGTATATTGTTTGCCACAAGTAATTACATAATAGGTACACAAATCACTCTGTACTGTGATTTATTAGTAACTAGCGACCTGCCACTGCTTCGCTCGGTTTTGACGACTTAACAAAACATTGAGATTTGTTTTTATTGACTTATTTATTTATGAAGTGCAATATACCTAAAGGCCATTGGGAAGAAACGTCCTCACCCCCCAACAAATTTCAAACAAGTGTCATTCGAAGCGTTTGGTAGGTTAGATATTTTTTTTTTCACCATGGCGACATTTTTTCTATACATATACCTGACATATTTATATATTTAAATATTTATATACAAAGCTATAACAACAAAGCGCCTCTCGTACGTAGTATGTCAAGCCCAACGTTATCGTAGCTCGTTGGCTGCACGGCACCACAATGTGATTGGATGTCACTTATACAATAAAATAAATAAATATTGCAATATCTATCCACTCACCAGATACGAATGTAAAAAAAGGTATCAAACTGGCTTCAGAATAAACCATATGATGAAACTGAAAACCTCCTTAAATTATCAACACTATAATGGGAACCTATACCCTACATTACCGTACACCCCAATCACGTACACGCATAGTCTACTCACATAATTACACACACACACACACACACACACACACACACACACGCACACACACACACACACACACAACACACACATTACACAATCCACATACATACTTATACACATATCCTTTTAATAAAATAGTTAAATTTTGTGTTTATTTTCATTTTCTTCTCTTTTCACAACACTAACGGATAATTATAATAATTATATGTATAACATCAATCACGTGAACACGTTCCGGCCCCGGTACCCTTAACACAAGTTTAATCTTAATTTGGGTACCGGAGTTCAACAAAAGTAGCATTTAAATAGTCTTCTGTGTAATGCCTGTGTTTTTATGTGTGTATTTGACTGCAATAAATAAATATTATTATTATTATTATTATTTAAAAAATCTCAATATTAGTATTATTTTACTTTTACCTATATATTTACTTAATGTGCAATTAAGAGGAATATAATATAGCAACCTAACTGTGGTTCTCATATATGGTAGAAAACCTTTCTTTTACCAAGGAAGATAAATATTTTTAGCAATATCCAACTGATTAGCTTTAATTTTCCACGACATGCAACGTGCAAATGAAAGAAAGCACGAAATAGACTTACAGAGCCCTCCAAAAGTTAGTTAAAACTTTTCCACTTCAGCTGTAATGTCACATTCAATCTGCCTAGTCTTTTCCCAACTATGTTGGGGTCAGCTTCCAGTCTTACCGAATGCAGCTGAATACCAATATTTTACATGGAGCGACTGCCTATCTGATCTCCACAACCCAGTTTCTGGGTAATACGATACCCCTTGTTAAGACTGGTTGTCGGACTTTCGGGTTTCTGACGACCCGTAACGACTGTCAAAGATCCACGAATGACAGCCGGGACCAACGGCTTAACAGTCTTTCCTAGGCACGGACGGGTTTCGATATGTAATGGATGGCCACCCATCCACAAACCGACCGCGGCAAGCGTAGCTTAACCTTCGATCGACCCGTGCGAGCCACGAGCACCTCCTGTAATGTCACATTATGATTTAAAATTCTAGTTGCAAATGTAGTACTTAACGTTTTACTGACTATTCCAACTATCTATGTATGTTAAGGGATTACCTGATTATTTTTTTTTATCAAAATAATCCACAAAACAACCAGATTTTAAGATAAGATACCACCTGCCATGCCGCTGGTCGTGGGTTCGATTCCCATCCAGGACAAACATTTGTGTGCATGAACATGTCTGTTTGTCCTGAGTCTGGGTGTAATTATCTATATAAGTATGTATTTACAAAAAAAAAAGTAGTGTATGTAGTATATCAGTTATCTGGTTTCCATAGTACAAGCTCTGCTTAGTTTGGTATCAGATGATCGTGTGTGAACAATGTCCTAGGATAATATATTATATATTATTATTATTTTATAAAAAAAAAAAAACCTTACACGTGTGAAAACTTAACTAAAACAGATTACAAGTTTCTTCATTATTCTCAGATCCCCAACATTATCAATTTTAAACTGAAGAGTAGCTCAAACAATCGCTAACGCCGCCCGAACTTGGGCACTTCATACTTCTTGATCAGTTTCAACCCAATTTCGGCCAAGATGGAGGCGTGTTCGTTAAAAAACGATAAATAACTCGGTAAACATTCAAGTTTTTTTGGGTTCCCTTGTACAATAGGGAAACTTTATATTTCCATCTTACATGTCTGCTTGTTTGTCTGTCTGTTTCAGAAATAAGTCTTTTCAATTTTTTTTTTTTTGTCTGCTTCAATAGGTATTCTGATAAAAAAACACATGTTTAGAAGTGGGCCCAGACCTATAGTTATTTGTTATGCAAGGCTGCAATGTTGTTTTTTTGGCGCGAGCACTTGTATTGAAACCTTAGCAAAAGAAGGATTCTAGGATTGAACCACGAGCGATAGAATCCTGAGCGTAGAGAGGGATTCAAAGGTACGAGACGCAGAACAACTTTACTACCGAGCGAAACACACAACTTTTACCTCACTACAGCGAGTAAAATGCTAGGTGCAAGAAAAACGGCTTAAATAATATATTAAATTGGTGTTAGTTTTGAAAATCTTTGCACGCTAACGGATAAAAACAGTTTTGCACTCAGATTTCGAATGATAAACAGAATCTTTCGGAGGTTCTGAGATAAAAACACTATTTATTTATTCATTTATTCAAACTTCTCGCACACAATAAGGTACAGACGCCAGCACATCAAGCTACCCGAAACTGATTCTAATGCTTCAGCGATAAAGTTAAAAATCTATTAAAGAAATTAGATAGATTGTAGTAGCTTGATGTGCTGGCGCCTGTACAAAGGTGGACTAATTTGGTTGTTGGTTCTGAGGTTTCTGAGGTTTTAAAACGGACTTTATCCATTCGATAGTGATTATTGGTTCAAAATCGTGTTTCTGAACACTTCGTTAAGGAAGAATTTAGCTTAAAAGTCAAGTGAATTACTATCGAGAGTTTATTTGAAGACCAAAAAAACCGAGCATAATGAAGGAATTCGCTTAAATAGATGCTTTTGTCGAATCAATAGCTATCAAGAGTTTAAACTCCGTTCAAGAATTCTTCAGAAACCGGGCATTAGTGCCATATTACATTATCATACCTAATATCATAGATCTATGAGTCAAAGATACATGGCAATGTACGTATAATATGAATCATTTGTGAGCTTCAGTATATTTCCCGTAGTGTATATGAAATATACTGAAGTTCTATATATATAATTACGTCTACATTGCCATAATCTCATAGATCTGTGATCTTAGATATAATAGTGTAATATCCCCCTTAGGCATTCTCTACCAGGTCCAGGCCATGGTGCGGAGCGAGAGTGCATGGGAGGCCGTCACCTCCTTCTGCGAAGCGGTAATACTCGCAAAGGAGGAGGCGGAACGCGTGAGGGAGAGGCAACCTCACGCCCTCAGTCGCCGCAGGAGACGCCCTGGGCGGCGGGAATCGATAGCCGATTCCCGGCCACCGTAGGCGCGGGCTTGCGGACGGTGAGTAGTGGGTAGTTCGCCGTCCGGTGAGGACCAGGCCTGGGTCGACGGCGCGTTGTGTTCCACGCGCGCCTCAAAGAGATGTCAGCAAGAGATGGGGTCCAATAGGGCCGATGCCGCTGGGGTCGCGGGTTGTTTGAAAAAGATACCGTGGCCCTGGCATAGGCAACTGAAGGAACACGGGTGGGTTTTAGTCAGTAAAAGTCTGACACGCCCTTCCGCTCCACCCAGAGCGGGAGAAGTTATTTGATGATTTCCCATCCACAAAAAAAAAAGGCATTCTCTACCAATCAACCACTATATCGCAAAGATTATTCTTTTTCATTTCTATGACCCAATCATGTAGCCTACGGACTCTAAACCCATATTCCAATATCCACCTGACCGGTTTTCATCGAACAAAAGTTGGGGCTACAAAAAACCCAGATAAAACTTTTCCAATACTAATAAAAGTTGGTGAACAAGGTATACGCCGTGGGTACGCTTACAGACAACAGTTTTGTTTAGCGATTTACTGGAGCTTCATATTATTATTGTGATGCGAATATAAACGATGGTATGTACTTACGAAAGTTTTCCTCATTTCTAGTAAGTACGTATAACAATATCGTTCTCGTTAAGTACCTTGTGTGTTAAGGGTATGTTTGTTACATAAGACGAAGAATCACGGTATCTACAGTTTTTGACGATTATTCCTAAGCACCTTAGCCTCGCCTCTCATATACGGTTCAAATCCGGGCATGAACCAATTTGACTTTTTCAATTCATATGTACTTTTTAACCGGCTTCAAAAAGGAGGAGGTTTCGGTGAGACGCCATGTTGAAATTCGATAAAAATAATTGATAAATATCAATTCCCTACCACAACAGTATAGATTTAAATGAATTATCTGTATTTTTCCCGAATTCTACGATTTTTTCTCTTTTTTTTTGAGGTAGTGTACACAGACCTGGCCCATTTTTAAACATCTCCTTTTATTAACTTTGCTTGGGTAGTTTTTGAGTTAGCTTCAATAATGAGTATTTTTCCCACTTAGTTTATGTGGATGATGTTATAATAACTTTCTATCACTGTTATTTACATAGCAGGTAGTGGTATTCGAATTTTTGTGGGGTAGGTACCACAATTAAAAAGTGAAAAATAAAAAGTTTTTAGCAAAAAATAAAACCGACTTCCAAATCAAAACACTACAAAGTGAAAACCGGTTAGACTGAAAGCTGACCCCAACATACGTATAGTTGGGGAAAGACTTTAATTACCTACTTATTACAGGACATTTCTTGTCCTCGTATTTATGAATAATTTAGTAAAACAATTATGTATTTTTGTCAGATTTTGGCTCAGGACGAATCTGTGGGTTTCCGTATTCAAGCAAACGTTGAATCCTATCATAACTACGGTGTTTTAATATTCAACAGCGGTAAATTTCCGGGTAAGTTTTGTCAAAAACTGAAAGAATAAGTCCATGTTTGTTTGTATAAGATTACGCATTAGTCACAAAAGAGACCGATGCCCAATATGAACTTAACAATGACCACACAATTGCAGAGTAGATACTATTAATCTAACATGCAACACAATTGCAGAGTAGATACTATTAATCTAACATGCATGAAGTACCACTTTTTAACCTTCAAAATTTTCAATGGAGTTGAAAATTTTCCGGGGTTGTCGAGGAAATGTAGTATTTCGTTTCTTAAACCACATGTTTTTATTTACATTGAACGAGTTGGAGTTCATACTTACATATTACATACATGTGTGTAATTACTTATATAAGTATGTATTTACAAAAAAAAGTAGTGTATGTAGTTTATCAGTTATCTGGTTTCCATAATACAAGCTCTGCTTAGTTTGGGATCAGATGACCGTGTGTGAACAATGTCCTAGGATATTATTACATTTTTTTATACTATTCCAATAGAAACCACACCGTTTCATTAATAAATTTTACATTGATTTTCTATTTTAATTGTCAAAACTCAAATATCAATTGTCATATTTTATTCTTTTATAAAGCTAAGTCTCCATTGTAACCTATGTGTTAAGGCCGAGTTCTCATGTTAAATGTCACTGGCTGTGTTTGTTACTCATCTAATCTCACGTATCTTCAAAATATTTAGTATTTGTATTTCTAGAACGAGGCGGGGTCCTATAAAGGGACTCGTCATTGCTTGTAAAGATCAGTCTATTTTTACCTACGAACCAGTTTACACTATCTACAAGTCAGTACAATAAATATCATGTGAAGTCAGACTCCAGCAACCAGTCCTAGTCCGCGCTTCACTCTGAACCTCTAGTGACATGGCTTGAGCCCTGTCTCCTGTCTTCCTCGGACACTTGAACTCCTAGCGGTATGGCTTAAGTCACTGCCGCTTTCTCTATTGTCCTCCTGGGACAGAGGGATCTCTAAAATCCCTCTAACGCAGTGACGTAGGCCATTGCCAACGAATGCTGCCGTCGCTATACTCCTCCTTGACGTATGGCGCTGCAGCCTCGTCCTCGTTCCTTCTCTGGTACCTGTGGATTCTCCTGCCGCTGCCTGCTGATTCTTGCTGCACGGTCGTGATTTCGAGCGTCCCGAGCTGCAGATCCACTGTTCCTGCTCTGCTACATCCTGCTGCTGCGCGCGTCTCGCGCTGCAGACCTGGTTCCTGTCCTCCAAGACTGAAGACTGACTTGTTTCTTACTGATCCTCTGTATTTTCAACTCATCATGTGACTAGCTAATAGCTCTGGCTATTTATTACCAATTAATTTAAATGTGGTTCTGATTCAAATTTTAATTTTATTTGTAATCTAATGTTGATTTTGATTTTATCACTAACATAGCTTGTAAGTTCTAGTACTAATACAATATGAATGATTTTCGAATTAAAAATGATTGATTGATTACGCTACACACCACCGCAGAGCTTAGTAAAAAGGAACATACTATACGACGTCTTGTACCGCCACAAGACGTCGCGATATGCCCAAAACGAGCATAGATATATTTAATTCCCACTGTCCACGACTGTACTCAAAAGTAACTAGTTGGTACAAGCTCAAATCACCAATGAGCAGCCAGAATGTCACAGCACTACTATTTATGGTAGTCCCTACACGATGCAACCAATTACAGTAGAAGTCGCGTCGTGTAAGTACGTACTGACGGACCAACATTGAAGAAGTGCTGTGACATAATGGCTGACGGTTGGCTTTAGTGTCCATATATGATGCATTGATGAAATAGCACATGACTATATTTTGACTAACTAAAAAAGTATATTGTCCATAACTTCGTGTACTGTATTTTGATTTTATTTTAATGTTTTCGCCCTTGTTAAACCTCTTGTACGTACCTAGTGAATGATGTGGTCGCCTATAATTGAAAGCGCACACTTGTAGGGGAAGGTTTGGTATATTGGACCATTCGTTAAGTTGGACCACCATCAAATAACAGTTTACTAGTTTATTGATTTTATAATTGGCAACACCAAACGACAATCAACTAACTTCACTACACATCGGCCATTTTGGATATCTCATAAAACAGCGCGGCTAGTTGTCATTAAAGAAAAACCAATTTCATTGTTTTAAATGTAAATTATGGTGTTCTTTGCTAGTGGTGTAATTAAGGCAAAGGTAAGCTGTCTATATTTACTCGTATATTTTTAATTGAGATTCGTTATTAATTTTTTTAAGTCTTTTTAGTCAAAGTTAGATTTTCTATCGTTGTTTGTAGTACGAAAGATATTTTTTTTTAAAAGTATTTTTGTTTAGTTTTATAGGTAAGTTTTCTCTAAGTCCAAATTACCAACCGCGTGGTTCAATTAATCCTACCGGTTGGTTAAATTGAAACAAATATCTGATCTCATGAAATGATGATTATCTTAAGTATTGTTTTTATTAATTATATGTGAAGCCAAATAATAAGTTTAATTTAATACAGCTGTTGTCTGTGCTATTTTCAAAGAAGCATTTCAAAACCGCATTTTTTTTAAATGGTCCATATAACAGACTCTCCCCTATGTATTTGTCCCCGTTTATGTTATCATGCAAGTAATTGTGTAGCCTCTGTTAGCGATCCAATAAATAATTAAGTAAAATAATCATAAAAAAGAGCTGGTCACATCGTTTGAGTTTGCGTCAGTGTTTGTGTTTGAAACTGCAATTCACAACAAACTGGCAATAGGCCTCTGCAAAGTTGCCACAACACCCCACCTGATGCTCGAACCTCTGAATCCAGTCAAGTCTAACGTCTTTAGGTCAGAGAACCGGCAAAAACATACAGTTTCACATGATTGTCTAAAAGCTTTATTTAATGAAAGCTTAAATTAAATTAGCTAGCGTAACTATAGTTTTTGAACGATTGGTCTATGATCAGGATTATGCAGCACTTAGTTCATCTTTTAGTCCTTCACAGCACGAGTTTTTAAAGGGTCGTTCAACAGTCTCCAACCTAGCTTTGCTAAATGACCTCCTATAGACTAAAAGGTCAGGTACTGCAGTGATTCGTGTCCTGGGCGTATATCATGACTCTAAACTTCAGTTCAATGTTTACGTTGAACAAATAGTAGCTAAAGTATCCAAAGCATTAGGTTTTGTAATGAGACTAGCAGCGTGTTTTAAGAAAGCAAAAGCTATTAAGATAGTGTATTGCTCATTTGTGAGAAGTCATCTAGAATATGCTTCTCAAATTTAGAACCCACATTATGGCGTGCACATCGAACACATAGAGGGTGTGCAAAAAAGATTTGTTCGGTTTCTGTGTTATCGTTTGCGCATACCATACCACAGTTGTGATTATTTGGTCACCTGCAACCACTTACTAGCCCAAAAAATTGCATCTAATGAGGTGGACTGTGTGCAGCTTCTGCGTAAGCTGTATTTTAAAGTTCCCCAGAGATCACTTAGATTTAATCCACCTATCGCTATTCCGTTGTCTTCTTCTAACTACAGGCAAAACTTATATTTAGTGCGAGCGAGTAAAGAGTTTAATGACTTATGCAAGCAGTTCTCTTTTGACTTATTTTCAACCAAGGGCTCAAGCGTACGCAACAGGCTGAATCTTGAATTCTTTAAAATTAATTCTTAGTGTTAATAGTAGTTCTGGTTGTTATTTTATTTAATTTTATTGGAGTTTATTCCTTATAGAGGAGCTCGTGGCTAAGTAATAACAGCCGCACGGGTCGATCCATCAGGTTAAGCTACGCTTGCCGGGGTTGGTCCGTAGATGGGTGACCATCTTTACATACCGAGATTCCTCCGTGCCTCGGAAAGCACGTTAAGCCGTTGGTCCCGGCTGTCATTCGTGGATCTTTGACAGTCGTTACGGATCGTCAGAAGCCCGAAAGTCTGACAATCAGTCTTACTAAGGGGTATCGTATTACCCAATAACTGGGTTGTGGAGGTCAGATAGGCAGTCGCTCCATGTAAAATATTGGTATTCAGCTGCATCCGGTTAGACTGGAAGCCGACCCCAACATAGTTGGGAAAAGGCTAGGCAGATTGATTGGAGTTTATTCCTTATGTTCGGCGGTACCGATTTGACGATTGGTGCTCTTATTATCTTGATGACTTGTCGTGTATAAGATCTCTTATTATATTATTATTACTGTAAACCGTGCCGCCGTGAGCCGTGAAAACCTATAATTGGCTTCGTTTCGTATTCCAATATATTTATTGTATCTAAGTAAAGCTGTTGGTTTTCCACTTGATAAATAAATAAAAAAATGCTTAACTTATAATTTCAAGTAAATAACTACAGCTGATTACGGGGTCAACAGTTACTTGAAATTGTAAATTAAGAAAAGCTTCTTTATTTTTTATTTTATTTTATTGTCATTAGAAATTGATTCTGAGGTCACTTATTAGGAGTTTTTCGTGTTAATTAAATAATGAACTATTAACGTAGAACTCTAATATATATTTTATAACACTTTACAATATTTAATCTAGCTAGCCTTTTTGGCCCGGGGCCTTGGCATATCGAATTATCTCAATTGTTTTTCACAATGTTTGGAGAAGGTTTTATGCCAGAACGACTCTATTGTTGAAGTCTCTACAGTGCCTACTGAAGTTTGGTATGGTAATTATTTTTTCGCGATTTCAATTTTGGTCCCACGGAGATAGTTGTTCAGTTTGATGGTCCTGTACCACACATTTTAAATACACGCTATAAGTACCAATCTTAATTCTCATCCATATCCCATCCCTATCATTATGTAATCTATAATCCAAGCCAATCCTATCGATACAGACCTCACTTCCATATCTACGCAACGTATATTCGTCAATTTATTATGATTAGTGACGTATAGATGCAAATGATGCCGGCAAATTGCTCGAATCGAATCGCGTCGGATTATCATTCGTGTATGTTCGGTCGTAAATCAGCTGTCCATAGACAAAACTGTTTGGCAGTATAATTGACATTGTTAGGTGGACTTTTGGGGTAGGTAGGTGTGACACCAAATTATGCAGTTCCTTATTTAACTGAATGTTGGTGGTTAGAATGATGACTGGTAACTAAAAAAATAATGGGAATTTCAATACGCAAAAAATCAACCTGCCTAGCCTTTTCCCAACTATGTTGGGGTCGGTTTCCAGTCTAACCGGATGCAGCTGAATACCAGTATTTTCATATTTCATGGGGCGACTGCCTACCAGACCTCCAAGACTCACTTAATACTGGGTAATACCATCACCCACACACACACACACACACATACACAAACACACACACACACATACACACACACACACACACACACACACACACACACACTCACTCACTCACTCACTCACTCATTCCCAAATCAAACGTTAAGCCATTTTTACTTTATAATTTTCCATTTAGTTTCACTTCACTTTTGTTATTAATTTGTAATAGTGTTTTATTATGTACAACCTGTATGTTAGGTTAATACAGTCATAGATCATTCATGAGTTGTCCGATGGCGGTAAGCCTGGTGATCTGTAAGGTTTTACCTACAACAGACACCAGTCTCTATTAAGTGTTACCTTGACTTTGTACTGTGTTTGTGATTACGATAGAAAATAAAAGAATATTATTATTATTATTTAATATGATAGCCCTTGGTAAGTCTGGTTGTCAAACTTTCGAGCTTCTGACGACCCATAACGACTGTCAAAGATAAAAGAATGACAGCCGATACCAATGGTTTAACGTGTTTTCCGAGGCACGGAGGGGTATCGGTATGTACAGATGGGTGATCTCCACGAAAACTGCAAAAAATCGCGGAACATAACCTGGAGTATTTTCGAACACCCCTGGGTATGAGGAATTCTGATTTTTCTTTTGTACGTCACTATTTGGACCACCCTGTATATGTACGACCTACGTGTCTATATATGTGTTACTGTAGCTGTAAGGGTGACCACTGTTATTTCATAGTTTTAAGTTTTCTCTTCTGTCGGCATTCCTCATGAGTACCTATTTTTTATTTTTATACTTTTGTTTAGAGTTTTCTGTTTAATAATTATTAAGTTTGTGAAGTTATAATAAGGTAATAAGTACTTTTCTTTCTTTCTTATTATAAGTTGTTGCCGTCTTCAAGGAAAGCTGTACCACATTTTAAACCGCCGCCAAAACCTGACGACAATTTAATAACCTTGCGCCCTCTGCCGGTCGGATCAGTTTGATACCCATTACCATGCGGTTTTGTCGCGTATCGTATGCGGTTTTGTGTTTATTTAGTTTTAACAAGCTAGCGGTAGTAACTTATATGGATTTTTATAAAAACTAAGTATTTTTTTATTTTTTATTATTTGAGATGGGTTTGCTCTTGACTCTAGTCTAGGTCGGAGGCGACAGAGATAAATGACGTACTTGGCGTGAACACTTAGGTAAGTATTTTTGGAAGTTGTTTATGGTCGTTTTGGTAAATTAAATATGCATGTTAATTAACAAGTTCGGCAGTAAAAAGTGAGCAGTAAACTAAATAAAAATGAGTCATAACAAATATTTAAATGGGTAATTAAGTCAATATTGAGCAGTAAAATGGCTTAACGAGCAATTAGGTATGCCCACACGTAATAACTAATTCCGATTTGTTAACTGCCGCCCGGCAGTTAACAAATCGGAATTAGTCGGTAAGAAATTTAACTTGGAATTAGCGCTCACCTGGCACTACCGCGGCACCGCTCGCTCGGCTCACTCGCTGTTTGTCACAGTTCTAACCTAACCTAACCCGTTTGGTCGAAATACAGCTGCTTAGTTACTGCGACCAATTCGGCTCGCGCATGGCTGGTAACAATTCCAACGTAATCTATGAACTGCCGAACTATTTATCTAACTGACCATTCCAACATTTTTACTACCCATCCCTTTAATACACTACTTGAGTATTTCTTGTTTTACTGTTCATGTTTTACTGTCACACTAAATTAAGAACAGCCGAAAATTTCATTTCATTTATTCGATAACTATTTACAGTATGTCTGAATGTATTACAAAAAAAAAAGTTGAATAAACAAGTCGATTAATAAAAAATACCATCACTATACCAAATTAAATGAATAAGTCCACTAACTAATATTATTAATGTTAATTAATTATATAGACCAACAATAACATAAAACAATGATCAATGATAAATCATTTGAAAAAAAAAACTTCATAAATTCATAACTTCAATTTCAATTCATCCGTTGTCAAAAATTCAAATCCTAATACATAAAAGCCATTAAGAAAACACGTCATATAAAATAAGAAATAACTCAACAATTTTCAATAATAATTCATTTAAAAAAGAAAATCATAACTGTATTTTAAATTAATCCGTTGTCAAAAATTCAAATCATATTACTAACTTACTGAAAATAAAATGAGTGTCCGTATTTTTTTTTTCAAGTGATCATAATAACTTCCTATGAACTATAAATATCCATAGACCATTGATTACTGTAGGCGATTTTGGTGATTTTTCGACCCCCCTCCCCTCTTGTTGAGATGTCGTGAGATTTGGCTTGAAACCACTACGAGAAAAAAAATACATGTATAAAAAAAAAAAAACATATTTGCCGAGAGCCCCCCTCTCCCCCGCGAGAGATTGAGTGAGATTCGGCTTGACGCCCTCCCCCCCTAAACGCCTTACGTAATGAATGAACGCCTCTTACCCAGTAACCAGCTAGTTATTACCCAAAATCAAATCATCCATCAATGAAATAATTTATTGTTTAGAATAGTTCAATATCTATTCGAAATCGACTAAAGTTCACTGTTTCTTTTTAATATGAAGCATACCATAACGCTTTTTTCCATCATTCAAAAACCGTAACTTAATAACGTGAAAATCACAACAAAGAATTAAAAGAATGGCATTCTTATTCCAGCGGATCAAGTTCCCAACATAATCAATAAACACGATCTCTTGAGAAAATACAAAACAGATCAGGCTTTTATATTAACCGGCCATTCAATACCCATTGTGTGCATTAGGGCTGCCAATCCCAACCATTGAAAAGAGTTCATTATTTATATTTCTGTGACTGACCAAAAGAGGATGCACTGCCAAAATGACTGAAGTTAGAAACATGACATTTAAAAAGGGATAATTTTACCTTCATCTTCTAACACGATATTGACCTTCCAATGTAGACACTTGTTTAAATTACTAAACATCTAAAAACTTTTTATGATGCGCCCTTTTTAATAATTGAGCCACTTTTTAACTTTCTAGCCTATTCTCACTGTTGGTCGCAGTAACTAAGCTAGGGTACCCCGACGAAATGGGTTAAGTTAGGTTAGGACTAGACCAACCACGCGCGAGCCGAGCGAGCGAATCAATTGATGCCGCGGGAGCAGCCGGTGAGCGCTACATCCAAGTTGGTCGCAGTTACTTGGCTATTTATTACTTTTAGGAGAGATGCGCAATCATAAGAGTGTTCAATATTAATTTTAGAAGTGCAAAATTGGAATTAATAGTGGTTCGATTAAATACAGGAACTCGATATAATAAATCATATAATACATAACTATGCGACTCAAGTGTGGGAATAGGCATTAGGCCGAAAGTCAGTGGTGACCAGTTTAAGCTGGCTTATTGTTTTGAAACTCTGCACTACGCTAGACCAGCTTATGGTAAAACTATTACCTCTGATGTGTTTCCTACTATACCTAGATAATTATGAGTGCGAACGAAAACGCACTGAACCAACAATTGCCCTGTGCAGAAAACGGCATTCTCGCTTGACCAAGTTAAAAAAAAAAACGGTTTTGCGAATGCTAAAATCACCACACTTTTCAAAAGAGTTGATAATCACGGTATTACAAGCCTCTTAACAACATCTTGCCACCTTCAGTCACGTTTTATGATACTACGGCCGTGTCCTATCCGAAAGCGATCGTCACACGAGCACAGTATTTGTCTCACTAAGCGACGCGCGCTTTTTTTTGTGGTTACCAAGTGTAAGAACACGCTGTGAATGTATGTGTAAGCGCAGGAGCTTACGGTACCGTCCGAGACATGGAAGTGTCTATGTGCGTGAGTGTATTATGTACTGATGCTACTCGTCTTCACGCGGGAGGAGCCTGTGGTTAAGTAATAACAGCCGCACGGGTCGATCGATCAGGTTAACACATTATATGCTGAATTATTTGCGATTTTTTTGCAAATGCGCGCATAGGCGCCGCGAGTACTTGGTTAAGCTACGCTTGCCGCGGTTGGTCCGTGGATGGGTGACCAAGATGGTCACCCCTCTCATTATTTGATATTATGTACCTGCAATTCTATGATAATTTCAACTCTTTATTACTGACGTTAGTTGATAGGATTCAGTTTTGTTACAGTTGTAATGGCAATCATGACACTTGGTTTAAATAGGTTTTTATTATTTTATTTATCTTTTATATAGATCCATCAGGTTAAGCCACTCTTGCCGGGGTTGGTCCATGGATGGGTGACTATCTTTACATACCAAGACCCCTCCATGCCTCGGAAAGCACGTTAAGCCGTTGGTCCCGGCTGTCATTCGTGGATCTTTGACAGTCGTTACGGGTCGTCATAGCCCGAAAGTCTGACAACCAGTCTTACCAAGGGGTATCGTATTACCCAGTAACTGGATTGTGGATGTCAGATAGGTTGTCGCTCCATGTAAAATACTGGTATTCAGCTGCATCCGGTTAGACTGGGAGCCGACCCCAACATAGTTGGGAAAAGGCTAGGCAGATGATGATGCTACTCGTCTTCACGCACGCCATCACGGCGTGTTTGTATACTTTTTTTACCACAAGTGAAGCGCACGTCGCTTTGTGAGAACATACAACTTATATGCGATCGTCGCGCTCTTTCATTATGTTATCGTGTTCGCGCGATCAATTATATCGCTTTTGTACGTAATAATTTAACAATTCGCATACTCAAGTGATGGTCGCTTTCAGTTAGAACGTGGGCGAAAGAAGGGTAGCAAAGTTCAATCCTCCCAGGAACACACAAAGATCAGTCAAAAATCCGCGCTGTCTCCAAGCATCTGGGCTTACATTCACATGTAATATATAGGTATAATCTCTAACAACCACAATACGCATGAAAAACCTTTAATCTTTGACCCCACATTGTAAGGTATACCTGCCTTTAAAAAACAACAATTGTGTGGGAGTCATGAACCTTTCTCGAAACCCTGATATTTTTAATATCTTACTCACTTTCCGCTGTATTGGAAATTATGAATACAGATATAATATTTTATATATTTTTTAAATAGAATGCATGTATTATAAATTTATAAAACTATAATGAAGCTTTTATAACACGGTAATGAAAATGTTAATGAAATATATGAATGTCATGTCAGTCACGTGCTTACTTACTCCTTTTGCGTCTTCCATATTGTTCATACTTCTGAGGGCCTACACGAGTGACGCTGATGGTGGCGCGTGAGTTGGATCATTCGGTTCCATACAAAGTGATTGAGCTGGATGGCGCTGATCCACGCGTCGTGTTCGTGAACGGGCGCCGTCAGTTGAGACTGGTCATCTCTCAACTGCCAGGACTTATTTTTAATCGTATATTTTGAATTGTTTTTTTTTACATTGTTCTCACATACAGAAGCAACAAGACTAATGTACCCAGGACTTTGTAATATCTTGATTTAAAAGAGAGTGCTTGCAGTTTTATGCCCGTTCTTCTCCATAGAGAACTACATTTTGGAATGGACAATTAGCTTCAACTTTCTGACTAACTAACCGACTCTTTAACAATTAAAAGTGCCCTTAATTGGTTTAATTGAAATAAATGCTTTGAGACTAAGTTCTTAGTTTCAGTGGCAATTACTTTTAAAGCATTTCTTATGTGTATTTCTACAATGACTTTTAACATTTAGACATTTCTATCATCATTATTGCTGAGTAGCTTTTGCCAGCGGCTTCGCCCGCGTGAAAGTCGGAAATTAACCCACGGAAACCGGGATAAAAAGTATTCTTTTGTGTTAATCCATGTTATAAATATAGTTTATAACATGGATTAACACAAAAGAATACTTTTTATCCATGTTATAAATATAGTTTATAACATGGATTAACACAAAAGAATACTTTTTATCCATGTTATAAATATAGTTTATAACATGGATTAACACAAAAGAATACTTTTTATCCCGGTTGCCAAATTTCATATGAATCCTATTCGAAGCATAATACTAATGATTCAAATATTATCGTTAATTCATGCAAGCCTAGTACTTTTTGTTAGGTTTACTGCTCAGAAATTGTGTACAACGTGTAGTCTTGAATTGATATACCTACTATCTTGAATTCATGCAATCCTAGTACTTTTTGTAAGGTTACAGAGGTGTATTTCTGTCTGAGCCGCGCGGACCTTACTCATAGAACGATCTTAATTTTTTTTTTGGAAAATAAATCATTGCCTATGTTACTTCCTGATAAATTAGCTTTCTATTGGTGAAAACATGGTTAAAATCGGTCCGCTAGTTTCGGAGCTTATTCGGTACAAACAAACAAAAATATTTTTCCTCTTTCTATTATTAGTATACGTGAATGTCAGTTTGTCTAGGCACTCTGTTCATACAGAAAAAGAAAGAAAATATATTTAAACACGCGTGCCGTTTGCGAGTACAACGAACCTGACCTTTTTGAAGGACATCATAAGGCTAAATCTGATCATATAATCATTTTAATCCACGGCAACCCTGCACGAGGCTTATCGAATATTTCGTAGGCTTTTTATATATCGCGGACAATAGCTCAGCCAGCCTTATTTCGCTTTTCTCTCGCCTGTCCCGCTCACAAAGCGTGTCCATACAATGCTTACGTTCTCAAGTATTTTCCCAGCCTACTCGTGATATAATAGTAAGATTTAAAAATGTACTTCACAAGAGGTAAATACACTGCTTGGAATAAATGGTTTGAATCTGTTTTAGTTTGTTACAAATCTGCTGTTTTGCGCATATAGAAAGAAGAAGAAGAAAAAAGAAAATAGGTTTATTTGCGGTAAACATGACGCAAATAAATAACACTTAACAAAATAAAATAATAAAAGAACAAGATGGGGGAAAATAGGCATCACATTCACGCAAAACGGCCGTCGCTCAGCATAACTGCGACCCTATGCGAGACACAGCCCAAGCGCTGGTTTTCAGCGACAGCCGGCGTTGACGTGATGACGTCGATCGGTGCAGCATGCAGTGAAATATAAATGACAATTATAATAAAATAAATTCTTACAGTTTAAATAAATAAAATATTGAAAGATGACAACATCCCGTTCAGTCAGCACTGACTCCCGGATGTGTTATCTGTGCGCACAGCGGCCCATAACAATTATAATAAAAAAAAAAAACAGTTTATATAAATAAAATATTGAAAGATGACAACATTCTGTTCAGTCAGCACTGATTCCCGGATGTGTTATCTGTGCGCACAGCGGCCCAGCTGTCAGAAATATTTTAGCCGAGTTTGATTTGATTCTTGGTTACATAATTATAATATTTTATCATATGATGGATAGGAACTAGGAACGTCCTTCTGACTGCTTTCATTTCGATCATCATTGACTCGTTAGCTAGGTACATATTCCACCAGTAATTTAGTAGTCTAGTAGGTAAGTCTCATTTAAGCAATTAACCACAACCAAAAACCCAATAACTCTGTGCGACCAGAATATTGAACCCACTCTCGGCAGTCGCTCTTGGTAACTACAATAGACAGACCATCGCGGTTGTATCTTAAATTTACATTTCATAAGTTTCTTACAAGTATTTTTGTGTCACTAACAACTACATACTCATATATGGATGTATTTAAATCAGAAATAAATGAATATCATTATTATTATTTTTACTTCTCGGACATTTCTCGAGACCCGGAAGGCGTACAAAGGGCCGAAGCCAACTTGTAAAGGCCAGTTAGACGCTTTTAACTAAATCACTACATATTATAAAAAAGTCCCCCGCCGCGTCTGTCTGTCTGTCTGTTTGCGATAATCTCAAAAAGTCCTGAACGAATTTTTCTGAGAGAGGTATAGGGTATAATTCGTTAAGGTTTTGTGTAAAGTGATTGAAATATGACGATGATTGTTAAAGATGTCGAAAAAAATCAAGCCGTCTGGAAGCTTTCATCGAAAATGCTACCTAATCCGTTAGAGATATAACAAAACAATGTATTGAGAGTATCAAATTATACAGTATGTTAACCAACAGAGGGCGTTCCCGTTAACCCGCAATAGTATAGCATCCATACATGCTAAAAAAAATATTACCATTCGAAAACAAAATGGTTTTTATTTTTTTTAATATTAAAATATTCACTAAAAATGTTAAATTGATATGTAAAAGAAACACTCTGTACACGCGTACTTGAAGGACGGAAACATCGCAATTTAGTTTTTATTTTTAGTGAATATTTTTATTTTTTTTTGAATATTTTTAGCATTTTTAGTGAATATTTTAATATTAAAAAAAAAAAAAACCATTTTGTTTTCGAATGGTAATATTTTTTTTAGCATGTATGGATGCTATACTATTGCGGGTTAACGGGAACGCCCTCTGTTGGTTAACATACTGTATTATACGTTAGTTACTTTAAGTATTTCGCATTTCATATACATTATAATAGCCCTTTACACCATACAATTTAAATGAATATCTTAGGAGTTATCGTAAATTAAAAACTACTAGTGAGAAAATAAATTCAAGCGGTCTCACACCAACGCGACACGATGACGGGACTCGCTTGATGCAGCCATCCCCGCCCGGGCTCCACCACCCGCTGTCACCTAATGTTGTTATATAAGCCGAGATAATCCCTATAATTAAAAATACTCCAAGTAGTGTGGTTATTAATAATATGTTATATTTAAATCTAATTCATACTCGACGCAAGAAGCGGATGCAAAAAATGTAGGCATTATGCTCTACTACCCGTGCGAAGCCGGGGCGGCTCGCTAGTTAATAAAATGAAAAAGCCTTTTATCCACTCTCATATCGTAAAATTCTAATTATAAACTTCAAAACGAGTTTATATTGGCATACTTTATAAACACAACGAAATTTAAAAAACGAATCTTATTAATAACACTTTTGTTATAAAAGATTTTTTTTTACCAATACGATTGAGGAACGAGTCATATTATTATATAGTTTTTTTTTTTCTAATGGAACGCATATCCGGGGTGCGCCATTTTTATAGCATAACAAAAAGTTTTGATGTCTTACTCTTTTAATTTTGGTCTTTTATTTAGTAGGTTCAATCCCAATGCATGAGAGTAGATGAAGTAGTGAATGCAACTGCACATAACAAGGTAATAAAAAGCGAGTGAGAGTGTGTTTTTAATAGTAACACACGAGTGAGAGTAAGAAATACCCCTCATTATGCAACAGTTTCATAAACTACTAGTATTCTACCGTAAATACTAAAACATTATTTTATCGCTGCGCTCCTTAACTCAACTAGTGGATGTTGGAGAAAAACAGCCAGGCTGAAGTGGAAGTGCACAAATTCAACCGGAGAGATGGGCAAAGATCGTCACCTACTGGACGCCTCAGGGAGGACATCGCCGACGCAGCGAAGGTAGTGTAACGATCTGATCATGTTTGCAGGGCCAACATGGCTAGGATCGCACCAGACAGAAAGGTTTGGAAGGGAATAGGGGAGGCCTTTGCCCAGCTGTGGGACACAAAAACGGCTAACAAAAAAAACATATTATATCACATGTTGGTTATTACCAGTGATCGGATAATCGGGCGCTTATATACCTAAACTTCTGCCCACAGAAGAATAATATGGACATTCCTTTCTGAACAAGTAAGTAATCCCGGGCTCCCGGGATTGAAGAATTTTGTAAAAACAACTATAACAAACTTAATGAAATTATAGCATTATAGCACTTTATTTTAAAACAAATGGAATATCAATAAAAAAATGATAATGTGCATAATGTGGTCAAGTAGTGGAATTTAATTTATCTATCTAACAGATTAGTGATCGAATCGACTTAGTTATTGTATTTTATAGGAGCATAAGAGATTCTGAAAGGCATTATCTCGTGGGAATAAAAGTGAAGTTTAGGTATATTAGCGCCCGATTATCCGATCACATATTACGTATACTCTCCGCTACTCCCGCATTCCCCTTAAACTCAAGGGGAAGATTTATAAAACAATAGTTAGACCTGCTGTCTTGTATGGATCAGAATGTTGGGCCACAAAAAGAATGGATGAAAGGCAATTGCATGCAGCTGAGATGAGAATGCTAAGAGGGATGTGTGGTGTTACGCGAATAGATAGAATAATAAATTAGTATGCAGGAGGAAGCCTGAAAGTGATACCGGTGACTGAAAAGTTGTGTGGAAATCGGTTGTCATGTGTATGGGCATGTGATGCGGAGAAATGGGGAAAATGTCGTCAGGAAAGTTTTGAGTATGAATGTGGTTGGCTATACGGGTACTGTGTGAAAGATGAAATGGCCAAAAAGGGTGTGACTACCGAGATGACGACAAATAGAGAAGTATGGAAGAAAATTTTGCGCCGACCCCAAATAAATTGGGACAAGGGCAGGAGAATGATGATGATGATATTACATGATATTACACATTTCATTATCATTATTATGATTGTGTATTTTTCAGTTACCTAAATTTATATGTTTGTAAGCAAAATATAGTTTAAAATATGTACACACGGCTACGTATCAAGCTACACATTTCCAGTATAAGCCAGTATATTTATTTATGGAAGTCGCCTCTGCGGCGTAGGCCTTCCCCAACTTTCTCATTTTTTCCCTATATCTCTGGCTTTTCTCCTCCAGACTGATCCGCATCTTTCTTTAAATATATGAGTATCTTCACAGCACTTCCGCAGCCTTCCTTGTCTTCTTTTTCCACCTATAACTAATGAAATGATGCACCTATATAAACTCCACGACCTTGTTCCACCGGCCCCCTTCTACCATCGGACATCTAGACGCACTGCTAGTTACTATCCCTACCTCGTTGCTATTCACCAATTCACACTAAGCGCTTCCAAATGTCTTTTATAATGCGCACATTAAAAGAATGAAACTCTCTACCTGCGTCTGTTTGCGAGCGCATACAACCCTAATCTCTTCAAAGTGAGAGTGAACAGGCTTCTTTTGAGTAAGCTGACTCCATCGTCAACTCTGTCTCTGTCTCCTCCGACCTAGACTAAAGTCAAGAGCAAACCCATCTTAAATAAAAAGAATAAATAACTATATAATTATTAATTGAATTTCTAACGTATCCCCTCATATTTAAACAATTAAACTCGAACTGTTGAATGTAAGTTCAACCAGTTGATCGTGTGTTCATCCCTTAGCAAATTAGCCAGATAAGTTAACAAGTTGGCGAGCTATCATTACTTATGCCGTGTAGCCATCTTAGACTTGTGCTTAATTACCGAACGAGCTTCAAGTGGTCCCAATGCAGATTCATGTCTTGGAGATGTTTGTAGTTAGCCGACACATGAGTAGGTACGTATGTTGACTTATGTGTAGTTGTGTTGTTCATACTACGTATACATGGAAATTGTTTAGAGATGGTATGATTTGTGGTTTCTTTTAATAGAATAGAATAGAATTTTTATTTATTAAAGTAACCAAGACTCAACAAGATGTTAGTAAACCTGACGACTATGTTAGTGAGCACAAAACAAAAACAAGGCGTACAATTCACGAAATCACGGGTGGGTCACCGCTGCGGCCTCCCATGAGAGACGGCACAACAGTGACCCACATATACAGTCCAGGCGACTCGCAAGCATGCTTAAAATACTGTTGGAGCTGCCCCACACGCTGCGCACCAGGGAAGCGCACCTTTGCGCATTGTTGCGTAAAAGCAATCCACATGCGCAACTGTGAACATCCCTGACGCACTACAGAAACGGATCAGCCCCACCAGCATTGTTATGGACGCGAAGAGCGTCCCCCATATGCTGCACGTGTAGCCGCCAGGGTTGCGGGTTGTACGAAAGTGTTACCGTGGCCCTGGCACAGGCAACTGAAGGAAAACAGGTGGGTTTTAGTCAGTAGAAGTCTGACACGCCCCCCTGCTCTACCCAGAGCGGGAGAAGTTATTTGATGATTTCCCATCCAAAAAAAAAGGCTGCACGTGTAAAAAGCAGTACAGTAGGCTTGAAAGAGCGTGATTTTAACAGGAAGTGGGGAATGTGTAAGATTTTAAATAATGCAATAGGTAATTTGCAATACTAGTCAAATCCATTGTATGCCAAATTGAGAAAAGAGAACTTTTGTATCCTGTCATGATGTACGCTGTAGTGACGCATTGGATGATAAGTATAGATTACTATGGAGTTCAAGAAATAAAGTGTCAAACTCGTTATTAATTACTATAGATTTAGGTTTTGATCAAAAAAATAATTTTAAATATAAATTAAATGTTTGGCTGAACTTATATTTTGCTTGTGCCTTTTTCGAAACGACGTGGCAGTTATTTGCACATGCGCAGGATTAGATATTATGCTTAGCGCACATTGTATTTAAAATAAGCACGCCATTTTACAAATGTCTTGCTTAGTTCGGAGTGGATCTGTATAAATGTACAAAAAATGTCGAGTTCAAGTGACGAATCAATTTAACCCCGGAAAATGTTATTCAGAGAGTCCAAAATGCCAACAACAGCCTCTTACCGGCTAAGTCAAAATAAAAATACGTTTTCAATATTTTTTTATTATTTCCTCGCACAATGCATAGTAAAACGTTGTATCGTGTATCACGTGCGTAAGATGATTGTGTGGACTTTTGTCGACTTCTACACTCGCGCGCATCACTCGCTCGTGAATAAAAATGGCGCTCGTCAGAATTCGCCTACTTTCCGCACTTGAAGCATAAATAACGATTATAACACATAAAAACAAAATAAGAACGTGCAATACTCGTATGATGATAGGCTATCGATTTTTTTAATATCCTTTATTAAAAAGAACTGGGTTCTTAATAATTAATCGCAATCTAGCCTACAAGACTAATAATAAGCAATTTTAATGCAACTTAATTTTTTAAAACTTAGAATAGTGTTGGTTGTACTTTACACAAGTCCGTTCCACTTTCTTAGAGTCTGATATGATAATACAAACACTATGTTCATGTGTTATTAGTGTGTCATTTTTACTATTAATTCTACACTACACTAATTCAAAAATTAATAATGTGTTTATTACTCTTAATTAATGAGTTTAGGCGACGATAACCGACCCCCCCGGGGGTTCCCGCATTGTCGACGCGTGCTCAGTAGCCGTGGCTTAGTCACCCACGGTGAAGCGAAGTGGAACCCGAGGAGGGGCCGCTCGTCAGGGCTTTTTCCAGGAAGTCGACGACGTAGCGGCCAACAGGTAGGTTGCGGTGCCGCTTGGGCGACATCGCAACTGAGGCGGGCCGCGATGTCGTATGGGAGGCATCGCGACTGAGGGTTGGAGGCCGCGGCGGGAGAGGAGTGCCGGTATTGCGGTGCGCCGCTCTCCCTACCTTCCGCGGCCTTAACGGGGTCGCCACCGTCTGATGGTGGACGCGGTGGGGCCGCAGGGGAGGAGGAGTGTCGGTATTTCGTTGGCCGCTCTCCCTATCCTCTGCGGCCGAAAAGTGGTAGGCGGCCGGGCCACTGACCTGACCGGTCGCAGGGGGACCAAGGGTGACTAGACACGGGGTCGTCTGGCACCCATGTGCTGGTTTGGTCCATGGGGTGGTCACGGTGCACAATGTATTCTTGTGCGCCGGTGATGGGGGGTGCTCCCCAGAGGAGGGTCCGGTGACGGACAGTCGCGGCGGGTTCGCGGTGAGTGCTAACGCGTGCCCCTGTTCCCGCCACAAGCGGCAGAGGAGGACACCGTGGAGTTTTAGTGGGTTGGAGTCCCACATAACTGCACTATCTCCCCGTGGTAGTGCAGTATGCATGAGCATTTCTCCACGCAAAAAAAATAATAAAAAAAGGTGACGATAACCGAGTTTTAATGATATTATACTGAAGATCACGTCTACGAGTAGGTGTTAATGATTTAGAAAAACATATATTAAGTTGTTAAATAAGAACATTTTCTTAATAACTTAATCTGTGAATATTTTAGATTATGTTAAATTAAATAGGGTAATTAATTTGTAAAGTCATGTCTTAGACAGATAAAAAACTGAGAATCAGGCAAAACCTATCAAGCGTATTTTTATAAAACCTTCACCAAAGATAATTTAATTATTTATCTTTTAGTCTTAAGTGATTTATTAAAATACCTTTTGTGGACAGCGCTCCTTGATGGGGAGTTCTTCATTGTCTGTCATTGGCATATATCTGCGTCTTAATAGCCTGCGTCAGTTCACCCAAATTGCACCAGATATGTTTGGTTTCTCATTATTTATTACTATAAGAAACAGGTAAAACCAATCATAGGAAAGGTAGATCAACGCGCTTCTCTTTCACTTACTATCAAAAGCCGAAATTTACTCTACCAAGGCTGAATAAAAATTAAATTTGGCGTGATCAAAACTAAAAAAGTTTATAATCACCTCGCTACCCAAAACATAATGGCAAAAATATTTAATTACAATTAAACTTATAGAAAGGATTCTTAACAATGAATTCTCAAGTCATTATTGATAAATTACCTAAGTTTTCGCGTAATTTATAAACTTAAGCCCTTTGCGTGGCGGCCTCCTTGTTTAGATGGCAAGATAATTAGAGAACGACTGCGGTTGCTTTTTGTTATAATAATTAGTAACAACGCGGCAACGTTTTGTAACAGTTTTCATGACGCAGTTTAGTTTAGTTTAGTATAAGAACGAAAAAAAATTGTTATTTTATAAATGTGTATGTGTACAGTCGCGACCAAAAGTCGATAAGCAAACTCACAAACCAATAGCTTGGCGTTTAGTTTGACTTAAGACCTTCTATTTCCAAGAATATAAACATGCGTCGTCAACAACTGATTGTAGTTCATAATTTCAAAGTTATAACATGTGTAAAGATGACCTAGCGGTTAAGCGCGTGCATATAGATGCATGAATCAGTGAGCCGCGAGTTCAAATCTCACGCAGTACTTGACTTTTTGTAAGTTTTTACTTGATTGGAAGTAATGGGACAGAAATATAATATTCTTTATCTTGTTCGCTTGGTCACTCATTTCGTAAAGTTAGAAAGGTAGATCATAGAATACTAAATATGTATTGACAATTATATACGTGTTATTAGAATATCATTTCTTTGTTATGTTATTATGAATTGACTAAGCGGGTATACAACAAAAAATCCTATGAACGGTTAAAAAAAAAGTTCTTTTATCTAGTAGGAATGTAACGTCACAATTCTCTTAAGTTTGTTAATTTTATAAATAACTAAATAAAACGAATAAACATTTTTGTTACCATTCAGCACGACTTTTTTATTTAAACCTTCCAACACCGAAAAGATAAATTAAAAATCACAAAAATAGTTAAATAATAATACAATAACTAATATTTAACAAACATCTAACAAGTTTTTGCTGAAAATAGGAATATATTATTATGGTTCCAAAGAAACAAAAAACAGTCCCACTTTGTGATTAAGATTCGAACTCAGACTTCATTGATCGTGAAACCATTGCTTAGCCCAAACAGCTACTAGCACATGTTATGTTTATGCGAATTTTAGCAATGCAAGTTGCCACTATGACGATTATTCTAAATTCAATAGAAATATAATGTTATTTCGCGTAGTACGACGACATGCGACAATTCATTAGTGTGTGTTATATGCGGAATGTTGGCTCATACACGCACACGTACTGGTTCGTGCTCGCACAGTTCATAGCAATGTAATCCTTAGCATGCTTATGGACTTTTGAGCGTTTACTGTACATTACTGCCGCGGCCTGCAAAAGGGGCATTGATGGACGAACATGCACACATACATACGTGAGTCCATCAATGCCTGGTTGCGGCCAAGGCTGGTATAATACTTTTCTCAAATAATGCGCGGAAATTCATACAAGTAAATTAATTATAAATTCCGGAATCAATGACGAACAACGATATTTTCACGCGCACAGCTCTATTTGCAAGCCAAATTGATAAAATAAAATCTTTGATATGTAATTGTTGTTACCTCCTTGGATGCCATGCGTCGAAGTATAACGAGCTCGTTCCATTTTTATTAAATTACATGACAGTTATAGTTTTCATAGTAATGTATTACATAGAGGAACGAAAGAGGCTTACAGGACGACGGTGTTTAGTGGCACGCCCTTAGAAGCCTTTTGAGCCGACTCTTTACAAAGGCTCAACGTGAACTGGCTTTACAGGGTGAAAATCTACCTCTCAATCTATGTCAAACATTTTTTAAATCACATCACAATGTTTCTAAATTAATTGACGGCCAGAAGCATCTCAAGCGGCAATAGTGGACACATGGCATTAACACACTAGCTTTATAGTGTCGGTATAAAAAAAAGTAATCTGACAGATGACAATTTATGATGAAAAGGTATAAAAAAAATTCTAAGATTTAAAAAAGTAAAATAGAATAACATTCAGCTCTAGATGCAATACCAGACAAAGGAAGTAAAAGAATAAGTATATTAGTGACAACAGTGTTCGGAATTCAATTCCTAAAGCAGCAGTTCAAATCCATCGGCCTTGACCTCAATAACTCCAAATGCGAAATTTATCTTTGTGACAATACCGACAGACAAACAACTAAACTGTTTTGGGAAAAGTTGACTGCACCTCGACTGCATGTCGACGATAAAATTAAACATTTTAACGATATTTCAGAAAGACTTTCTAAAATTAATTTACATTCTGCATTCACCTTTATCAGATATTGCTGTTTGGTCCAAGTTTTATGTAGTTATTTTCTCCGCTCTTCCTCTTTATGGAAGCAGTCATACCTTTTAGACAAAATCGATCATATTATTCGAAGTACTCTAATATCAATTTTAAATGTGGCATCCTGTCCTCGGTCCACAGCACCCAAAAGTTAACCACAAGAATCTTAGCCCCTTCTCAGGTTGACTCTGAAGTGCCATGTTTGACCGACGCGGTGAAGGCCTGGAAAGTGGCTTGCCCGGATACGGTTCAGCCCGAGAACCCGTCTTCCCAGAGACAGTGGGACGAGTTGCTCTGCAGGTTGGTACAGAATAAACTTATTAATACGTCAACCAATACTGCAGTGCGTGCCTGCCTGCTGGCTGTAGGTGAATAGGAGTCGGGTCTCTGGCTTCAGGCGCTACCGTCACACAACATAGGCATTATGCTGGGTGACACCACATTCCGGATCGCTACATGTTTGCGTATGGGTGGTGCTTGCTGGGCTCCACATCGCTGTCAATGCGGTAAAGGAGTCGACTGCCTCGGACACCATTTATTTATTTATTTACTTACTTATTTATCCTCTCACTGGAACGCCATACAGCAATTACACCAACAGAGCAAAAAATTTCTTCATGTGCTGCTTTCCATCCATCCTGCGCGCGGTGGACATCGAACGGGCGGCGATGGATCACGCACGCTCACGCAGCGTCAAAGCATTTCTCCATAATTCTATAACTCCATATTGCGCACATTCTTTGCAATTTTTGAGACTTGATGATTTTTTAAATGAATAGATACATTAAAATTGAAAAAACGGAAAATTTTGGTATGTCATCCTGCCTGACAGATGACACATAATATGGCCTATCATGCAGCAAGAGCGCTGGTCGGATGGCACGGCACGCCAGCATTAACAATATCAACCGTCGGGCTCTTGTCACCGCCAGGATGCCAGCTGTTCTAGAACCCAATGGCTTGGCACGTGACGATGGGAAGAGGCCAGACGGAATAACCTTAATGCCTTGGAAGTTGGGTAGGCCTTTGGTGTGGAATGCAACCTATGTTGACACCCTCAAGCCATCCCATCTTCCTGGCACGGCGAGCCTTGTTAGGGCGGCTGCTGCAGGAGCAGAAAACCTCAAACGGCGCAAATATAGCAACCTTATTGGGAGCTATATGTCGAAGCCGTTTGGGGATGACACACTAGGGCCTTGGGGTCCGAGTGCTCATCGAGTATTTAGGGACATCGCCAAGCGGTTGGTCGTCACGGGACTAGAGGGCTGGCCTATTTTTAGCCGAAAGTTAAGCTGCAGGTTGTATTTTATTAATAATACTCAACGGCTCTTTAAATGTTTAATATATAAATAGATTAAAAGATGTGTTTTTGTGTAGCAAAATAACACAACCTACGGCACCCACTAAACTAGATTAAGAAACTCTATGCTTGTGCTCTACATAACCTTGCCATGTAATCTAGTCCTAGATAAACAATAACATAAATTATTATTATTACAATAAAAGTGACAGTCCAACATAAATCACTAGCACACCTAAATATCAAATACACGTCAAGCACAAATCACAACAGATGAAAACTTTACACATCCTGTATAAACAGCGAACCATTCCCAGCGGAGAATTTACATAATTTAGAGACATAGACTATAAATAAAATATGGCGGATCGCTAAAAACCAGATCATGACACCGGATACACGACATCGCAAACCGAACACGTTATTACGATTTCCTATTTACCGGATTAATCGTGGACGTGACGCGAGTTAGGAACTTGTTTACAAAAACAGCTCAAACACAGGAAGTGGATGTCGCATGTGGGTGATGTCATTTTATTGTTTGATGCTGAAAAATCGAAATGGTCTAGTGTTTTTAACCGACTTCCTAAAAGGAGGAGGTTTTCAATTCGAATGTTTATATATTTTTTTTATGTATGTTCGGACATAACTCCGTCATTTACAAAATTCTTTTTTGTTTGAAAGGGTATGCTCTCGAGGTTGTCCCATTGCCACGGCTCTCGTAGTGGTCCTATTGTCACCAAGTCAGAATCTGATGAGGGGATCCCATGGAAATCGAGGGAAACCCTCAAATTTTATAGGCACACCTGTAGCGATTTGAGTATTTTTATAGTAACTCATGCATTTGCTCTCAGAATGCATCATTTGATGAAGTGGAACTGTTGATGAAGACCACAGATGACTATCGGAACTACTCAATTATTAATCACGGGTTGCGATTCGATTACTTTAATGGTTGCTAAGCAATTTATGCTCGTCACAATGCATTATGGTGATGGTGATTTCACCATCAGCTCCAGTTCTTCTGGTTCTTACTAAGAGAACTCCTCAACAATTAATCATGCGTGCATCGGAAAAGCAATATTTTGTAAAAAAGTGATGAACAGTTGATATTGTAACGTTGATAAACCGACCCACTAAAAAGTGAAAAATAAAAACTTTTTTCGAGAAAAAAAAAAACAACCGTCTTCAAAAAAAAAACATGACAAGGTGAAAAATAACTTTCATTTCGAAAGGTGGTGGCAAAAACCCAAATACAAATCCAAAGACACCGACTTCCGAAATTAAAGTTATTCTTCACCTTGCAGTGTTTTTATTGGAAGTCATTTGTTTTTTGAAAAAGTTTTTATTATCCATCTATTATGAGCATAGTAAAATGACATAAGTACGGGTGTATAGTTTTAAGGAAGAGCCACACTCAAAGTTGTGTGTAGATGTCGCTATAGTCGACTGTACCTTGTTTACCTTTCTTGACAGTAGTGTGACTGCTATTTATGAGATTTTAAAGTGTAATTCGACTATAATATGTACGCGGTTATGACTGTGCCTCAAGTAAAAGTTGAGCTCCGTAAAAGGAACGCTGCAACTGCTGACAAAAAGGCCGATTTGATTGAAAGGAAACCACTTAAAATATTTAAGGTTATGATTGTTAGTGAGCACCTTTCTATAAGCCACGGACTAACATTCCTATTATTTTTTTTATAGATTACATTCGTAGGATCGAATCCAAAACTTTGGTGCTGACTGCGACATCTAAAACGACAGCGCATACCTATGACCACCTTCTGATACATTCAGAGACATAAATGCAGATACTCCTTTACCAATGATTAACAGACAGGCAATACAGGAATATTTTGAAAACTAATTACCTATATTGATTGATTAAACCTTTATGAGAATTATTTACTACATAGATTAGTTAATATAGTTTATATTACGACGCTTTTATTTTGATGACAATAATTTTATTTTATTAGATAATAATCTTGATTCTTTTGTTTTATAGATATAGTACCCAGCCTAAAGGACAGCTTCTTTACTAATCTAATCCTCTTGCATGAAATGTTGTGAAATGAGCAGCAGATAATCTTGCAGTACTACTTGCTTTTATGTGTTTAATACGTAACGCAAATTCCCATTGTTGTCTGCCCTTACTTTCTGTAGGAAATATATATACTCCTTTGTTTTTACAAGTTAACGCACTACATTGAGGCATTTTGGGCAACATTACGGAAAATAGGAAAGCTAAACTTAGTAGATTGCAAAAATCCATACGATTTGACAGCCAATATATCAAAACAAGGTACAGTCGATTGTGCGCCATCTATCGTGATAAAAAGTTAGTTTTCCTCCCCATTTTAAGAGTGCTGTCGCATTTTGTCACCTCTCTCGCTCACACGGAACCAAATTTAAACAAAATATTAAATGAGAAGATGCTTTTTTGGAAAATGCATAATATTAACGTAAAAGGTAATTATTAAAAATACATTTCTATTGTGTTATCTAATAAACTCAGCTCATTAAGTATTATTAACTGTTTTAGAGATAAATAAATTCCACTATAAAAATGTGTTTCTAATAATTACCTATTAAATTAATAGGTATTATTTATATGGCTTTTTTTCTTTGTTTATTTTAATTTTAGTTTTGCACCTAAACAGTCCTTAATTCTACATGCTAGGCACAACAACATCGGCTATTCTATAATGATAATCGAGGGTGGGCGCTGATACCTATAATTACAAGATATTACGTTATCTTAGCTTAGGTATTGGCTGTAACTTACGTGTAATATTATGTTACTTTATTTACCTTACGGCCTATTTTTATTGTAAACTATGTATATTTTCTAATGAAGGTGCAAATAAACTATTTTATTTATTTTATTAGTTCGCTAATTAATTACATTTTTCAAAAAGCATATTTTCATTTAACATTCTTAAAAATTTGATCCCGTGTGAGCGAAAGAGTTCAACATGTTTGATTAATCTGAAACTCCATTGATAAATTATTTTCATTCACTAGCTTTCACTAGTCCATTTTTAGGGTTCCGTACCTCAAAAGGAGGAACTCTTATAGGATCACTCGTGTGTCTGTCTGTCTGTATGTATGTCTGTCCATCTATCACAGCCAATTCGCACCGAATCTAATGGACCGATTAAGTTGAAATCTGGTACACGTATGAATTTCTGTGACCCAAATACGGACGTGCAATTTAAATAAATGAGTTTTGAAATTTTGAGCGGCAAATAAGAAAATAAAAAAAGTTTTGCAAACTATATCGTGTGACATATCAAATGAAAGGGCTGTGAGGGTCTCCAATACGTATATATTTTTTATAATTTTAAAATAAACTGTTTACAAGTTATTTAAGAAAATAGACGAAAGTGATCATTCCCCTTTATCTCTGAAACTACTGAGCTTTTAACTTTTGAAAAAATACAGAAAATAGTTCTATACCTATAGATTAAAGAAAAACCTATAAGAAGTCTTAAAATAACATAGTAAATCTCTCAATATTGTGCGTACAAACTTACATTAGTTGGAATGTATGGGAGAACATGTTTTTCAAATACAATGTTATGTTTGTTCTTGGGAAAACTTCATCCCAACTACGGAACCCTTCATTGTGCGTGGTCCGACACGCACATGGCCGGTTTTTTTTAGGTTTACGAGGCTTGTCTATGTACTCTACGCGGACAGAAAGACCAGACATCTTTTAAGATCGAATTGAAAAACTAAGCAAGATTCGATAGTCGATATACGCCCCAGTCACAAAAGATCGTTGTCAAAAGATGTTAATGTCGCCAACGTCACGTCACAACGTGACACGAATATGCGTGATTTCAAATAAATTAAGCTGTTACAATGTGGCAATAGCAGTCAATTTAATTATTATTAGAACAAAATAATGAAACGAGAACGACTTCTATTTCCGTATCCAATAACGTGGGTGTTAGAAGCAGTAGCAATATTTTTATTTATTTAGGTTTAGATTGTTTGCAAACAGATGTATATGTCAATTAAAACACGTGACGTGACGTGGCGTCCCTGATAGGTGACAGTGTGACACGTTCGCGTGACGATACGCGCATGATTTACAACATGTTTGTTTTATGTCAATAATTAATTAATGAGCTTTACAACTAACGTAAGGAGTCAAGTTTATGTCACGGTATTTATTATACTTTATAAATAAATAAATAGTATACTACATATACTATACTACTTATACTTAAATAAATAAACGGAATACAAGATCAACATAAAATCTGTTTAGCGACGTACTAAATAACGTATGCACGTGCTACTAGCAGTACCTAGCTATAACTTTAACTTTATTTATTTACGTAAGTGATTGTTTACCTCAAACACTAAACTGTCAATTGAAGCAGGCGACGTGACGTGACGTCACAGATAGCTTGGCAAGCGTGACACGCTCGCGTGACGAAACGCGCGTGATTTACAACATGTTCGCCTGTTTGATTCACGTCAACCGCTAATCAGCTTCGATACTGACATAATGAGGGACTAACGTGTAAGAGGATTGCATAAATCGATGTGTTTGTTTAATAAGTATTTAGTGTTTAACCGACTTCCAAAAAGGAGGAGGTTATATGTTCGACTGCGTTTTTTTTTAATGTATGTCTGTTTTTATTCTAGTTTGCAGGATGTTTTGTACTTTTATCAGTAAAGTATAAAACTTAATAAAATTGGCTTAATCATTGCTTATGCTCGTAGTCTAGCGTAAGTTACTTGTAAATGCATCCATCTCAATCTGAAAACTATCAACAAACAACACGCAAATCTGGCAAAAGGTGACCTACAGTAAAAAAAAATGCCAAAAAGTGACGCACCTCTACAAATATCCGAATAATATACCTTGAGGTTAACATAAAATAATGACAGTTGAGTGACAGTCTGACAGCTCGATTAGCGGTTTCAATTTGGGCAGGGCACGAGGACGCTATGAGGCAAAGGCGTCCGCATGCCGGCGACGGGGCGGCGTGTCACGTTGAATCACGGTAGCGCGGATATTTTCGCGACTGGCGAAGTCGGTCGACGTCTAAATATTTTTCAAGCATTTCACTTTGCATGCCGTACCATGTTACGTAAAGGAGAATGTTAGTTTTATGTTATTTTTAGTATTTGCCTAGTATAGGAGTTGTATAATTTTAAATTAATGTATGAATTGTAAGCTTTCAATACAATGTGAACATATATTTTTAAATTCAGAATTATTATAAATTAATGTAATTAACTGCAGTGATTTGTTTATAATAATTTAGAATTAGAATCTTATTTATGTTTCTTGTTTTTTTTATGTGTGCAACATTAATGAGACCCTGCCATTGTTTTTCTTTTTTAATTGAAATACAAGTGAAATCGATATTTTACTTTATTTATTTTCTCTCTTTGTTTTATTTCAAATAGTAAGGTTATTTTAAAAAAGTTAAAATAAAGAGAGAGAGAAAGAGAGCACTTAAATAATAACCTACATTGTTTCTTTTTCACTGCGTACACAACAGGTTTCCCAAAATATTATGATAAAATAAAACATACGCGAGAACCCCATAAAAAAAACTCATTACAAAACCAAATACGACGCAACAAGAACGTTTTATTACTACTCCTAGTACTTCATGTAACAATGCCTGAACTTCATTCAGCCGCAAAATTATAAAACCTTTATCCTCATTTAAGTATCTCAACAGCATTTTAAAAAGATAAACAGGCACTTTAATCACCAATTAAGGGTATCACAATCAACGTTAACACCGGGTCGGGATTTCCTCGATCAAACTAATGCCCACATTACAACACAGCATCCCTGAGGGAGCACACCATTTACTCTCTCCAGGGGCAATATTAAAAATAATAAACCGCCTGTCGGCCGTCGATTACCCAATTTTCAGTAAAAGCGAATTTTTCCCCCGCTCGGGGTAATGATGCTAACTGAGTGTGCCGAGTAGCCGAAGGCTTTATTGCACCTTTTTAGTTGGAATGAGGATAATTTCGGTGTGAAGTGCTTTTTACTGCGCGGTGAGAGCGCGTAGTCTCGTTTTGCAGTCGTTACAGCACTGCACTGCAACCTTCAGCTGCTCCATATGTGTCAACGCCACTTGGTAAGTGGTTTTTGCTCATTAGTTTTTGAATCTTTGGGGCTATTTTCAACATAACACATTGCTAGATCATTTTTGCGTTATAATCAATTTTGTTCTTTTATCTTGGCTGTCTTGCCATATATTTTTTTTTCAATTACGTTCACAATTTCAAGTTTGTATAAGTCAACAAATAAGTCGTAAATACAATCTACCCATTTCCACCACAGTCAATCTGCCTAGCCTTTTCCCAACTATGTTAGGGTCGGCTTCTAGTCTAACCGGATGCAGCTGAATACCAGTAGTTTACATGGAGCGACTGCCTATCTGACCTCCACAACCCAGTTACTGGGTAATACCCTTTGGTAAGACTGGTTGTCAGACTTTCGGGCTTCTGACGACCCGTAACGACTGTCAAAGATCCTCGAATGACAGCCGGGACCAACGACTTAAAGTGCTTTCCGAGGCACGGAGGAGTCTCGGTATGAAAAGATGGTCACCCATCCACCGACCAACCCCGGCAAGCGTAGATTAACCTGATGGATCGACCCGTGCGTCTGTTATTATTTAGCCACAAGCACCCATTTCCTCCACAGCACGACATTATTTAAAAATGACTAATTATTATTACCACTAATCTTTCACATAATTACGCTGAGAATTAAAAATGCACCGTAATCAGTGCGACAAGGGACGTGTCGTGTGACGTCAGCTGTCGCGTCACAGCTTACGTAAATTGTAGGTAGGTAGGTAGGTGTCACCTATTTACACTAGGCATATTACGGTGATGAGCTACGAACCAGTGTCAATATTATATAAAGCCAAGGCGGTAAAAGCAAATTAAAGATTTGTGATGCACTTTTAAGTTTGCATATTATTATGTAACCTGCTTCAGACGGGCCAGATAGCGTGGTTGGTTAAGATACCAACTATCATGCCTCTGGCCGTGGGTTCGATTCCCATCCAGGACCAACATTTGTGTTCATGAACATGTCTGTCTGTCCTGAGTCTGGGTGTAATTATCTATATAAGTATGTATTTACAAAAAAAAAAGTAGTGTATGTAGTATATCAGTTATCTGGTTTCCATAATACAAGCTCTGCTTAGTTTGGGAACAGATGACCGTGTGTGAATAATGTCCCAGGATATTTATTTATTTAATCTTATTTTTTTATAGCTTATTCGTGTTAATGTTGGCCACTAAATGGTTTTTGTAATAGTAACAATAACACTATGTAGGTATTAAGAATTAAAATCTAGATCAACATTAATAAATGAAAATTCACGAATACAAATAAAATTTTAATCTTTACAAGAGCTGAACGCATAACAAAGGCTTAAAGTGAAACTGTATATATATTTGCTAAAATTATTTCAGTGGAAATTTTCAGTTACAATCATATTCATACGTGCAACACTTGCATATTATGACGAATAACCAACTGAATGCTTCAAAAAAAAAAACCGGCCTAGTGCGTGCCGGACCACGCACAATGAAGGGTTCCGTACTTGGGATGATTTTATCCCAAGAACAAACTTAACATTGTAATTAAAAAACATGTTCTCCCATACATTCCAACTGCAAATGTAAGTTTGTACGCACAATATTGAGAGATATACCATGTTATTTTAAGACCATAGACCTCTTAGAGATTTTCCTCTAATCTATAGGTATAGAAACATTTTCTGTATTTTTTTTTTAAATTTTAAGCTTAGCAGTACAAATCTCGCCGTGAAAACTTAGGTGGGGTGAGCGTGGACTGAGCTGTTAACAGTGTCCATCCCTAGCATCTGGTGGAATGACAGCTCACTTCAAGCGCACTTCACCTAAGTTATCACGGTGAGTTTTTTTTTTTAATATGATAATAAACGAAAATAATGAAAATAAACGAAAGTTGACCATACCCCCTGTATGTACAACTTTCGTTTATTTTCTTAAATACCTTTAAAACAATTTATTTTAACATTATATAAAAATGTGTTTGAGACTTTCACAGCAAGCCCTTTCATTTGATATATCACACGGTACAGTTTGCAAAACTTTTTTTTTAAATTTTCTTCTGCCTCCCCAAAATTGACTCCTATATTCAAAATTCATTTATTTACGTCACACACCCGTATTCGGGTTACAGAAATTCATAAGTGTACCAAATTTCGACTTAATCGGGCCATCAAATTCGGAGCAAATTGGCTGTGACAGACGAACGGACAGACAGACACGCGAGTGATCCTATAAGGGTTCCTTTTTTTCCTTTTAAGGTACGGAACCCAAACAAAATCCTTCATCAAAGTAATACACGGTATTTTTCAGCCCACATCAACATTTCCATATAAAAATAAATAACCATATAAATGCGGGTCTTCTTCTTTGCGTGTCCGCAATCTAAATGGTCTCGGCCCAGAATTCGGCTACGTTTTGGCGCCATCACTAGCGTCCATCACTTCCTGTAACGTGCAGCTGACAGGATACGCGGGACATGCTGTTAAGTGTCCCATCATTTGTGGAACAGCACCACATTTACACTCCAAAGCGGAGTAGTCTCCCCCTTGGTGGGTTCCCGCATTGTCGAGGTGGGCGAGGCGGGCTCAGTAGCCGTGGCTTAGTCACCCACGGTGAAGCAAAGAGAAACCCGAGGAGGGGCCGCTCGTCAGGGCTTTTGCCGGTAAGCCGACGACGTAACGGCCAACAAGTAGCGGGCCGCGATGTTGTATGGGAGGCATCGCGGCTGAGGGTTGGAGGCCGCGGCGGGGAGGAGTGCCGGTATTGCGGTGCGCCGTTCTCCCTACCTTCCGCTGCCTTGACGGGGTCGCAACCGTCTGATGGCGGACGCGGTGAGTCCACGGTGGAGGAGGAGTCTCGGTATGTCGTTGGCCGCTCTCTCTATCCTCTGCGGCGGAAAAGTGATAGGCGGCGGGGCCACTGACCTAGATACGGGGTCGTCTGGCGCCCATGTGCTGGTTTGGTCCCTGGGGTGGTCACGGCGTGCAATGTGTTCTGGTGCGCCGGTGATGAGGGATACTCCCCAGAGGCGGGCCCGGTGACGGACAGTTGCGGCGGGTTCACGGATGAGTGCTAACGCGTGCCCGTGTTCCCGCCGCAAGCGGCAGTGGAGGGCACCGTGGAGTTTTAGTGGGTTTGAGTCCCACATAACTGCACTATCACCCGGTGGTAGTGCAGTATGCATGAGCATTTCTCTACGCAAAAATAGGCGGAGTCGTCTATGAATCTCCACCCGAACAGGTTTCCGTTGCTTCAGCCAACCTGGGTCCGGAGTCTGTTTAAAGACTTCCAGGTTACCCAAGGCAACTCATGTCCATGCAGGAGATCTTCAGCAAGTTGAACGAATGAATTGGGTAAGGAAACTCAGTCTCGCCACCACTTCAGTCTTTCTTTTAATCGTTCGCCAGTGTACTATAGGTAAACTTCTGCCTAACCCTTCGGGGAAAACAAACGTGATGTTATGTGTTCTGTAAACAAACATTTACACTTAAACTAAAAATAAACTCTTTTAATATATTCATCACAAATAAACATCAACACGAATTTTTTGTGACAATTATTCCGATACAACACAAACACCACATCACAGACGTCAGTGATGTCACATGACGTGACAGCGCGTCAAGCGTGTCATTGCAAGCCACGTCATAGCGGGCTTGCGGATAATGTCCGCCGTGATTACGAAGCGTGGCACGGCACTAGCTTTGTCATCCTAGCTTATTATTATTCATGTACCAGACGGTGCTTCGATTAGCTAATTAGAAGTCATCGGGCAAAGTGGTAGGATTTAGATAATAGTGGCAGATAAATTTATATAGTAATGTGTTGTTGTATGTATTTGGGCTAATATGTACTGTTGAACTTGTTGATAAGCGTAATTTTTTGACGTGAAAATATCTTTTCGTTCGGTGTACTGCTGGTAAGTTCAATATTTCTGACCGACAAAAACATGTAAGATTTCAACCGCTAATAACTACGAGAATGGTAAAGCTAGAGTAATGGTTGAGCATTCAAAAGAAAGGTCATATTTATTAGATACAATTTTAGAGTCGGACATAATTTGCAAAAGACGTCAAACTGCGAGTGCACGCGCATGCTCGCGACCCTCTACTTTTCACTATGTATCGAAATATCAATTCTTATAGCGCAAAAACGTGTCTAAAAAGAATCAACAGTTTTGGCCAAAATAGGGTTAAAAATTAATATGAAGTTGACAATAGCAAAATAATGTCAGATGTCGTCTCATATTGGTCGTCAATCTGCTCAGAAACCCCAGTCGAAGAAAGCTTGCATCAAAAGAAATACAATGAGTCTAAACTAAAAAGTCAAGTGCCAAGCAAAAACCATAGCTATGGCAGTGTCAGAAACTGTAAGAAAATCTGTTGAAAATAGCAAAAAAGTTTAAAGGCCTATTCAAACCTAAGCGGTATTCGCTGCCGCTATGGGTAGAGGTAATACCGCGCGGGTTTCGCTTAGGTATTTAGTATTATGTTTCGCGGCAAAAGCGGTACAGATGAATGAAAAGTAATATTACCGCATACCCACTCGGTTTTCTCTACCGCAGACGGTAGCGAATACCGCTTAGGTTTGAATAGGCCTTAAGATGTCGTCTCATATTTGTTGTAAAATTGCTCAGATCTGAATAATATCATAATCGGAGAAAGCTTACGAGGAGCTAAGGAACGCAATGAACCTACTAAGTCTAGTGTCGAGCAAATACAATAGCTACGGCAGTATCGGAAACGGTAGTAAATTTCCAATCTGTTTTCACGAAAACAAGTGGCGCGTACTCGAACTGCGCTTACAAACTTCTTTTTTAATTAGTTGTTATTTTGGTGAGCATGTCAGGTAGATTTGTACAACATGGAACTTTCATTACATAAAGGCGTCTGTTTTCGGTGACGTACGTAAAATTAGTACTCGCTTGACAAGGCTCGTTTACTAAAGTGACACAACCTTCTGTTAGTATTCGGTGGTCTGCAATACTTTCCACGGCCGTACCGTAGAAGGTCAGACTCCAATTATGTGGAAGTTCTGAGTTTCTACAGGGGTGTGGGAGCACGCAATAACGAGCGGTGTAATTAATAAATCTGAAGGATACAATCTCCAAAAAAAAATAGCACACTTCTAAAACTATACTGCCTGGTATCCTAGCTACAACCGAAGCCCCGACTAAAAAAACATACGATCTATCTTTTAACATGGCCTTGGTGTCGTGAGTTTTAGGGCTACATACGCGTATCAACAAGGACTAGAACATGGTGGAAAAAAAAATTAAAAAGTCCAAAACTTTTTTTTGAAACTCACAAATATGTAAAAAACTTGATCAATTTTTTAGGGTCTTTTGTCATAAAATCAACTATATCTCAAAAACTAAATAAGATAATGAAAAAAATTTTAAAAAAATGCCATGGGGTGTTGAGTTGGACTACATTAAAAAAAACCGGACCTCTGTGCCTCTAATAGTCTAGGCAGGAGGGTGCCCTTTGTGTGGCGTAATTTCTGGGAGCGTGCTCCTTAGATGTGCGTTGCGTCGCCGAGTTGTTATTGGAGTGTTTAAGAGTTTGATCGTGAAATGTATTTGTATTAACATTGAAAATGTTTTTTTGATCGCTTCATTATAGCCTCAGAGTGTGACATCGTCTTGGTGTCGTGAGTGTTAAAGCTATACGAATGTTTGTGGTCTCAAAATACGCGTATTAATAAGGGCTATAATATAACATCGTGAAAAAAAAATCAAAAAGTCAAAAACTTTTCTTGAAAATCATAAAAATGGGAAAAATTCGATCAATTTTTTAAGGTATTTTGTCAAAATCAACTATATCTTAAAAAATAAGTGCATTTTCAGTGTACCCGAAGGTCGTGTAGAGCACTAGGTTTTTGAATTTTATTCAGAACATGATTTTCGAGTATTCAGGCTAATCCTCCCTAATTAATGCCTATGAGAACAATTACCTAACGCCAGGAATAAATTTCACAATATGAGGTCATACCCTTGCAAGAGCAGGCTTAACTCAGGACAGACGACTCACGAAAACCTGACACCACGCTGTCAGATAAATTAAACATTAAGTTGTGCCAAAGTGCACTCACAAATACTATGTTGTCCTGTATGGAACCTTTACAGTACCGTACCGTAGAGTATAGCCTTTCAAACAAAAAAATAATTTTGCAAATCCGTATATATACAAAGTGGTTATGATAATACGACAATAAATTAAACTTCGCATACCTCAAGACATTCTCAGACTACATATAAAAAATCATTTGAATATATCCAGTAGTTTAGTCACAGGAAATTATTTTTCATTTTTAACATTTGCTACACGATGTATGTATTAATAGGGAAGTACTGACAGGTTAACGATCCCCGCATCGGTAATCGGTATGCACAACAAAATATTAAAGACACATTTCCAACCAGCACCATAATAGTTTTTACATTTGATTCAGTGCAAATTATACCTTAGGCCTAAATTGTAAGTCATAAAGCTTAGTGAACCATTTATAAATGGTGTTCTATTTTCTTTCCACTTTTATGTCATTTAGTTTGTTTGAAATTTTAATTTTTTTAATTTTGATGTTAGGGTTTTTTTGATAGCTTACAATTGTTCATATGAACTAGTATTATCAATGTTTTCATTTATTGTCGTATTATTATAACCACTTTGTATAACGGAGTTATGCCCGAACATACATAAAAAAATATATATAAATATCCGAATTGAGAACCTCCTCCTTTTGGAAGTCGGTTAAAAACCTATTTAAACCAAGTGACATGATTGCCATTATAACTGTAACAAAACTGAATCCTATCAACTAAAGCCAGTATAAAGAGTTGAAATTAGAATTGCAGGTAAGTAGTCAAATAATGAGAAAATTATGTCAAGGCAGTACATAGGTAAAAAAAAAAACAGATTTGCATCTGCTTCCAAGTAGACGCAGGAGTTCTAAATTTATAGGTATCAGACTAAACGTTTGCACACCCAACGTGCAGCCTCAGACCAAATAAAAACCGGTCAAGTGCGTGTCGGACCAGGCACAATGAAGGGTTCCGTAGTTGGGATGAATTTATCCCAAGAACAAACTTAACATTGTAGTTGAAAAACAAGTTCTCCCATACATTCCAACTACAAATGTCCATAGTTAAACGAAAAGTATCCAACCCACATTACACCTATTGTGGGTTGGATCCTTTTCGTTTAACTATGGACAATTGTAGTTTGGTATGTCACACGATACAGTTTGCAAAACTTTTTTTTTTAAATTTTCTTATTTGTCCCCCAATATTGACCCCATAATTAAAAATTTATTTATTTATTTGACATGTCCGTGCTTGGGTCACAGAAATACATACGTGTACCAAATTTCAATGTAATCGGTCCATTAGATTCGGAGCAACTGTGACAGACGGACAGACAGACAAACACACGAGTGATCCTATTAGGGTTCCGTTTATTTCCTTTTGAGGTACGGAACCCTAAAAACCAAGACAGCGCTGCGAACAATATAGGGAAGCATGCGCAAAACTAGGGTGAAGATGCCGAATTTGAGATACCATTTATATTTTTGACTATAAAAACAGTTTCCACAGTTGGAGGTCCACTAGCTACAATATTGACTAGAGAATTTAATATAGTTCAACAAAATAACTAATATTTAGTCTTAAAAATAACACATTTTAACACATATTAGACAAAGAAACTTTTTTACAAAAAAAATACAATCGACTTCCAAAAAAAACACTACTAAGTGAAAAATAACTTTAATTTCGGAAATCGGTGTCTTTGGTTTTGTTTTCGTTTTTTGCTACCGACTTCCGAAATTAAAGTAAGTTTTCACTTTTCAGTTGCGGTATTACCCCACATAAATTCGAATACCACTACCTGCTAAACAAATTAGAATGTCATCCACATAAAAAGTGGGAAAAATAGATATTATTACAATCAACTCGAAAACTACCTTAGCAAAGTTAATACAGTTTACATGGGACCAACTTTGAGGTGTCCTCCCGAATAAAACAAGAATTTTTCATATCGGACTAATCTGTAAAAAGTTATGCGTGTTAATACATAAACTATATACGTGTATATAATCATAATATAAGTGTCGACTTGAGAACTTCCTCCTATTGTTTCGTTTTGAGGTTCAAACAAACGAAAAATGAAAACGGTTTTTAGTCAAATTTTTAATTTGAGGCTAAACTGATTTCATTTTTCATTTGAATCCACATTTAGTAAACAGGTGCAAATTAAATGTTTTACTAGAAACCGATTTTCATTTTTCATTTGTCTAAACCTCAAACCTGAAGGAACCCAACATGAGATCATTTTTTTATCACCTTTATTGCTTAACCTAACTTGCGCCTAAATATCCTAATATGAGATACCTCATTCAAGGAACCCCACGTATCTCATGTTACGAACACATAGGAATATCACAAAATGTCTGCCTATTTTTTTTTTTTACAAGAAAGACAGTAATATCGCACTTATATGGTAAAATTGATCGTATACTTGATATAATGACCGTAAATCTATAACATTTAGCACGGAATTAATGTTGTTATATACCTCGTAAAGATTTAATGGCAAAAATTTTGTTATCTGCTTCCGTAAAAATCCGCAATCCACATTCTAACAGCGCCTCTGGCTGGCTCACCCTGTCACACATTTGGACTCGTTGGTAGGACGCTTCAAGCGACACTAGCGCTAAGTGGTTGTCATGAATAGTTTAGCCAATGCCTTGCTATGTCATACTTGACGCGTGTCTCATAATAGGCATCTTCACCCTACACCTCGCTCTGTGCATACACACTCACACACATGCTGACAGCGCTATGTCTTGGTTTTTTTTATTTGGTCTGAGCTTGCAGCTGCAATCAACAAAACATGTCATCAAAATCATTAGTATGATTTGTATAGTATTATTTTAGGTTGACAATACTATAAAAATCATACAAATGCAATCCAACCATGACAGATAATGATATCTGCAAACCTCACACATCAAATCCTGCAGGTCACGTTGTGAATACGGTATGCAGCCGCGCAAAGACTCAAAATTCCGCATCCGTGGCTGTGTATAAGCTTGCGTGGCCTAGATCGAGGCCAACACGTGCGGCGGACTCGCGAGGCCTTTGTGTGAGGCCTAACGTGACACTACAGAGGTAAGAACAGACGATCAAGTCTTTGCGCGGTTTTGAGCGTGAAGATGATTTTCATGTTGCGACATGCTCCATGCAAGTCGCGTGCCGTCAGCGTCTAGAGCTTTGAGTTCTATAGTGTGCGCGCAAGTGCTGGTCAACACCTGAGGTATGTGAGCGGTGAGACGGAGAAGGTAGATAAAGCTGAAGCTCACTTAGTCTGCCAATCTTGTCAATCGTGCCCTCCCCCGTCTCACCGCTCACATACCTCAGGCGGTGACTAGCACTTGCGTGGATATTATGTGCGTTGATCGCACAAATTCTGTCACGGAATGCCTTAAAAGCCATCAGTTTCTATGCGACATATTTGTATGGAAAACATGAGTTTTGGACAATGCTACCTTTAGCGTCGGCCACCCTAGGCGTCTCCATGCTATGTGTGCAGTGACTTATGTCACTGTGTGAGTGCATAACGGTTTTCGTCGACAGTTATCTTGCGACGTTTAGCAATGTCTAATAGGGGGCTTGTGGCTAAGTAATAACAGCCGCACGGGTCGATCGATCAGGTTAAGCTAACGGTTGGTTTGTGGATGGGTGAACTTCTTTACATACCAAGACTCCGTGCCTCGGAAAGCACGTTAATTCGTTGGTCCCGGCTGTCATTCGTGGATCTTCGACAATCGTTACGGGTCTTCAGAAGCCAGAAAATCGGACAACCAGTCTTACCAAGGGGTATCGTATTACCCAGTAACTGGGTTGTGGAGGTCAGATAGGCAGTCGCTCCATGCTCTATCCAAATTACTGGTATTCATTTGCATCCGGTTAGATTGGAAGCCGACCCCAACTTAGTTGGGAAAAGGCATATGGTGTCTAGCAATGTTCAGCAAATTCATTGCATTGATGGAAATCTGTATGTATGTCAGTATTTGGTGTAGGTGTGTGGAAGTAGTCTTGATTCAATGACGACACAAACTCATCCGAAGCTTAATTAGAGTGAAGCCATTCCTTGTCACAGCTGTCAAGGGATAGGTTGGTAGCTAAGTGAATGTAACTTTACCAATGAGGCTGAAAACTTTTGAGCCTAAGTACATACCTTCAAGTGTCATTACATTGTATAAATACAGAGTTTCATGTCATTAGCATCATTACGCGTTTAGTAAACATCATCATGTCTCAGTCATCCGCGGCCTTTTCAGCCTCCGTAGTATGGCCGCTACACATAGATAAATAACTAGGTACAGAAAACTACTTCTAAACAGACTAATTACAAACTCAGCCGTAGACGTTGGAACTGATATGAATCGAGCGTGCTTTTGATCATGTAAATTATGATAGACTGTGGGATAAACTTAGGGAGAACAAAGTGCCTGAGGGTGTTACTAATATATTTAGGTACTGGTACCGCCATCAGACGAATTATGTGAGGTGGGCTGGTTCTTTTTCAGATGCCTATCAGTTGGAGTGTGGTGTGAGGCAGGGGGGAGTAAGCTCCTTTTAACATTTACGTGAGGGAGCTGGTACGTGAGCTCAATGGCACCAGGGTAGGATGTTCTATAGATGGTCAGATTGTGAATAACATTAGTTACGCTGACGACATGGTGCTGTTGAGCCCATCGATCAGCGCCCTGCGGAGACTGCTGGGCATCTGTGAGGAATATGCTAAGACGCACGGATTGACATATAATGTCAAGAAGAGCGAGCTGCTGGTGTTTCGGGCGGGGCGCATGACGCCTTCGTGTGTACCGCCCGTGACGCTGGGAGGGGTGGCGTTAAATAGGGTCAGCCAGTTTGTGTACCTTGGCCATGTGGTAAATGAGGATCTGGTGGACGATCCGGATGTAGAACGGGAACGCAGGGGGCTGGCGGTTAGGTGTAACATGCTGGCCCGCAGGTTTTATAGGTGTAGTAGGGAGGTAAAAAAGACGTTATTTAGGGCCTACTGCCAATCCTACTATACCTGTAGCCTGTGGGTCAGTTACACACAGCAGGCCGTCAGCGCCCTGCGGGTCCAGTACAACAATGCTTTCCGGTTGCTGATGGGACTGCCTAGATATTGCAGCGCATCAGCGATGTTTGCTGACGCACAAGTGGATGGCTTCCATGGCATAATCCGTAAGCGAGCGGCATCGCTGATGCGAAGGGTGAGGGACAGTTCCAACGGCTACCTGAGGGTCATTGCTGAGAGGGTAGATAGTCCTCTATGGATGCAGTGGATACACATCCACATTAGATAATTTCCTTATATATACTATTCCTTATATGTACTAACATTTATTTTTAAGTTCTTTTACATGTATTTACTAACACTATATGGACACATTTAGTCTGAAATAAAGAAATTGAAATTGAAAATTTACTAAGTGTAGCTTAGTAACGAACTTTGTTAGGAGTGGATTTTCTGCACATTTCAATTTAATGCCACTCACTACGATGCACAACGGGAATTATTCTCTTTGCCGACTATTTAAATGCCTGCGTTTACCCGACAAATAATTATCAATGCGGAAACGCGTACGTGTTAGCAATGGGAATGGACTTGCAACTGTGCGGCTGACGTGTTGGCTTTGCATAAGAGAGAGAAGAATGAGCCTCTTATGTTTACGCTGGTAATTTGGGAACTTTATTTGGTTTGGCAAAATTGAACACTGGTCAAGAAAGCAGGGCCTAATTTGGGATCTCAAACAGAGCAAGGAAACAACACTAACGGAAGGAGGTCTATAATCAGTAGAGGGCGAAATGCAAATGAAGATAGGATTATTTACTAAAATAATAGACAACAAGCACAAATAAGCTTTAAGTATGTTATAAAAATAATTAAATAAAAAATTTAAAATCCTCACTAATATTATAAATGCGAAAGTAAGTTTGTTTGTTTGTTATCTTTTCACGCCTATACGACTGAACCGATCATCCTGAAGTTTTGCATATACGTTGTCAGGTGTACATAAACGGACATAGGATAACTTTCATCCCGAAAAAAAGTACTGTTCCCGAGGAAAACAACAATAACGTTCTTATGATAATAGATGGCGCCACGTGTCTTTCGGATTATGATTGAATTATATTATTATTGAAACTGTTCGGGGTTGGGTTAAGATAGAGATAAAGGATGAGATAAGAGATGAAAGTCAGTTTAAGGTTAATAAATTCACTGTATTGTCTGTTTCCACAATTATAAGATTAAGATTAATTTATACTAGGATGGATGGTGGACGATATGGGATTATGAGTCACGCGCACGGTATGTCGCCGAATTACGTACTGAACTATTGCGGTGGAAGTGCAATAATATAAATGATGGAAACATACTGAACGGGTGGCGCAATAATGATGACCCAGGTAAACGTACTGTACGGTGTTGACCCGTACATGCTCCCGGGGGCAACGATAGAGGTTAGTAGGATAAAGATGGAGATGAGATTTACAAGATGATAAACAATATTCAACTTATCAACTATATGACAGGGATAAGGATTAGTAGTGAGTGATTAACAATTTTTCGAACAATTACAAGTAGTCTAGCAACTACTTATCTTAGATCGGGAAGGGAAAATACGCGAAAAATAGGGGACGAGGCCCTATCTTTGGTTTGTAAACACTCGTTAGATTTAGTAAGATTTTTGGGATCACTTTTCACGGATTGACTAAATTGACCTTTTTCCCTAAGATCACAACACTCACTCACTGCACTTTTCACTTTGATTAAAGATTGCCTTTTTTCCCTAACCGCACTACATTCACTTATAACACTCTCATTTCCGGGATGTGAAGAGATCGCAGTAGATGCCTCTCCAGCAGGCACCGAGGGTTCTCGACGTGTTGTCCGCCTGTGACGCCGCCAACAGTATACCGCCGCAGTTATCAGGATTCCAAAGATTAGAGCATACAAGACGCTATAAAGATGTAGGCCGTGATAGGATATTTTATCACTCCATGGTCCAGTTTGTTTCATGATCTCAATCTTTTTCTGTATATCTTCAAATTGTCGCAATATTTCGGAATTATTAGGATTAATTTCAGGAGATTCAGGGATAGATATGTTGAATATATGATTAATAGGTGATATTTGTGGCGCAATAATTCTTGCACCAATACTCATTTTGCTAGACAGCTTTTTATTCGAATGGGCAACGAAATTGTCCGTCCTTATCATACAGCCTTCCTCCACATTCAACAGACCTGCATTCATCAACTTAACGGCGGTAATTTCGCTGTCACAGAGAAGTTTAAAGTTACATTCATTGCAACAAAAATAATAATATTTATTATCCGCTGTTAATTCCTTCCAACTGTTTTTACAATGTGTTCTAATAGTTTCACAGGTTCTTGTGTTTGGGATCGTTTCACACAAGCTGTGATCATCTTTTAAGATATTTATAGGGTTTTTTGTATGACATAAAATCATCCCAGGATTTTGTCTTATACAAGACTGGAGATCAGCATCAGTAAGGGTTACGTATGAGTCTTTTCTGAGGTTAATGGCAGCAAAACTTGAGATAACTTTCACATGTATCATGTCGTTGTTCAATAATCGTGGGACTGGAATGAGGTTAAAGATTTCATAAAGGTCTCTTTCAATGAGGGGTATTCTTATTTCAATGATCAAGTACTTACTATAGTACTTAGTCCGCACATTTATCAAGTTGTAGAGATCCTTGAGATTCAAATGGTTGACAGGAAGTGCCATGTCTTTGGGGATATGTGCTGATATAGAACTTAATTCCGTTCTCAGCTGTTTAGGAGATATCAGATGGAAGTCCAATTTTCCATTGTAAATATTAGTTACCGTATCAAGAATGGAGTCTTGTATTTTCCTGAGGCTATACAGTAAGTTATTCGCCGTCATAGCAGATGCTAAGAAATCGGTAACTAAAGTCATGTTCTGTACATGGCGTTGAAGATCTTGATAGGATTCTTTAAGGTAATTAAGCCTTTGATTTATCGATTTATGATGTTTGCTCGCAGCTTTCTCCATTCTTTTCATGAGATTAAATTCGGCTTCTACTATTGAGGTTTGGTTTTTCCAGAGGTTATACAAATGCTTATAATTTTCTTTCAAAAGGTCGATGTCTTGTGCGTATTTCTCCGCAAAACGCTGATCTAGCACGCCAAACAAGCTGTTTGCGACGTAGCCTACTCCGTCTATTAGACCACGACGCCGGCGCCGCCGCTCGTCTCCGGTGACAAATGATTCATTCATTGTCAACATACTATCATAATGTTTGATTTCTTCGAACTCGTGCCAAAGTTGTAAGATGATACCGTTGCAAGGTGTGTGTTCTTTAATAGTGGAGCATAATGTTTCAAGATAATTGATATACTTTTCGAGTGCCGACGTGCCTTCTTTGTAGGGATATGTGTCATAATAAACAATTAAACGCCAATCGTCTCTAATAAGATGCATGTTGGAGATTTTATCGAAATAAACGCTGTTGTTGCTCAAAGAGGTAAAACTATAAGATGCTTGAGATAAGTTTATTAGTGACAATAAGAATAGCGTTACCGACAGAGCTATAGTCGAGAAGGAGATACGCTTGGGATTTTTCTTCCTTGATGCTTCATCCTTAACCTTCGCGTCACTAGGAGGATTATTGTCTCTGTCCGCTGGTAATAGAGATAGCTTAACAACAGGCCGTTTTAGGAAACCATTTTTGGTTTTAAGGGTAACGACTCTGACGTGTCCGTCAGAACCAGGATGCAGTTCTACTACACGCCCTAGAGCCCACTTCCCAGGCGGGAGGTTTTCATCTTTGATGATAACAATATCGTTGAGACTGAGATTCCTTTGGGATTGTCTCCATTTAGCTCTAATGGATAACTGTGAGAGATATTCATTTTTCCACTGGGCCCACATATCTCTATAGATTTTTTGTACCAAGTGCCACCGAGTCCTAAGATCATTTTCTGTTTCAAAGATCGTTAAGGTAGGCCCACTTGCAAGAAAGTGTGCCGGGGTTAAAAAGTCTATGTCCTCGGGATCTTCCTTCAAAGAACAAAGTGGTCGAGAGTTTAAGCAACCCTCGAGTTGAGACAGGAGGGTGCTATATTCTTCGTAGGTGAGTTTTTGCTCACCAACAACACGCCTAAGATGATGTTTTAAACTTTTCACCGCAGCTTCCCAAAGTCCGCCAGCAGAAGGCCATGACGGAGCATTAAAATGCCACTCGATGTTCATTTCTGTGACGTTAGATAATGTTTCTTGGCTTGATAAGATTTCTGAGATTTCTAAAAATTCTTGTTTTAGGATCTTGTTAGCTCCAATGAAGTTAGTTCCTTGATCACTGTAGATGTGCCCGGGAACTCCTCTTCTGGCCGACATACGTCTGAGCGCTGCAATAAAAGCCGACGCTGTGAGATCAGATACGAGTTCTAAATGTATGGCCTTTGTAACCATACATATGAATACTGCAACGTATCCTTTATCAGTTTTGATGCCGCGACCTTTGTTCGCTTTCACCAAAATATGTCCAGTGTAGTCAATACCGGTATGATAAAAGGGTCGACTAGGATTTAATCTGGATGAAGGCAAGTCACCCATGAGTTGATGTTTTAGAATGGGATCGTGTCTCCTACACTTTACGCACGTCCTTAATCGTTTTTTTGTAGCGCGGTTTCCTCCAATTATCCAATATTTTTGTCGTATAAATCCACTCGTCATTTTCACTCCACCATGGAATACTAAGTTGTGGGATTCGTCTATTATAAGATCAGCTAATTTAGTTTGATTTGGGATGATAATGGGATGCTTCATTTCGGGGTCTAAACTTGAATGTTTTAGCCGTCCACCGACACGGAGTACTCCGTGGCTGTCTAAGATAGGATTGAGATTCAAGATCTGGCTTTTTTTGCTTAAAGATTCACCTTTTTCAAGTTGAGATATTTCCTTGAAAAAGTATTCTTGTTGCACATATTTTATTAGCATTTCCGTCGCTCGTTTGAGGTCATGCAGAGTAAGATAGTTTTCACGCTTCTTTTTGTAAATCAAGATGTCGTTGAATTTGTTTACATAGTCTAATACTCGAATGATTTTCTTGTAACTGCTGTATCTCTCCAATAATTGTTTTATAACGGAATTGCTAGAGTCAGCAGTAATAGTGTTTACTAGCTTTTTCTTTCTGAGATCTTCAGTTGTTTTATATAAGATGGGTTCAGGATTCTTTTCAGGATTGTATTGAGGTAACCAATCGGGTCCGTGCCACCAAAGTGAATGATTTGCTAAATGGGATGCAGTCAGACTTCGGCTAGCGCAATCTGCGGGGTTTTCTTGAGATTTCACATACCGCCACCTATTTTTTGGGATAATTTCGCAAATCATTTTTACTCGATTGGCAACAAAGGGTTTCCATTTTTCTGGTTCACCATTTATCCATCCTAGTACTGCCATGGAATCTACCCAGCCATAAGCTTGGATTTTGAGATCAGATAGGGATGAGATTATTTTGGCCATAAGTTTTGATAATAAAAGAGCACCACTAAGCTCCAAGCGAGGTATAGATTGAAATTTTTTCAGAGGTACCACTTTAGATTTTCCAGCAACAAGGGTTACGTATGTCTTGTGGTTTCTTGTAATTTTACAATAAACGACACAAGCGTAGGCCTTGGTACTGGCATCACAAAACCCATGAAGCTCAATTATATCATTCTCCATGGTTTGTATCCATCGAGGTATTTTAAATTGGGATATATAAGGTAAGTCTGCTTTTATTTTATTCCATTCCAGGGCAATATTATGAGGAATCGGTTGATCCCAACTTAATTCCGTTTTCCATGTCTCTTGAAATAATATTTTTAGTTTTATTGTGACTGGAGACACCCAGCCCAAGGGGTCAAAGATCTTTGAGATTTCAGACAAGAATTGTCGTTTTGTTGGGATGCCTTCTGTGGTAATTTCTATTGGATGAAAGATAAAATAGTCTTCTTTTGGATTCCAGCGAAGACCTAAAGCCTTTGTAGATTCTGGCTGTTTAAAATGAAATTCTTCATCTTGAGGATTAATATGATGATCTAAAAGTTCCGGCAAGTTCGAGCGCCATTTTCTGAGATTGAGGCCGCCTGACTTAAGAAGGTTTGTCATCTCTGCTTTGAGATGTTTAGCAGCTGCCGCGGTATGAGCTCCATGCATGAGATCATCCATATAAAAAGAGGTTTCTAAGATATCAGGAGCGCTGCTATTGGGATAATTTGGCCTTTCATCGATGGCAAGTTGTTTTAGTGTCATCATGGCCAGGAAAGGTGCGGCCTTTGTACCGTAGATGACAGTCGCTAGCTGATATACTTGCAAAGGTTGGGATTGATGATTTCTCCAAATAATTTTCTGGAACTTTTGATGATCAGGATGTAGCCAAATGTTACGGAACATCTTTTCAATATCAGCCGTGAATGCGTATTTAAACTGTCTCCATTTTAGGATGAGACTTAAGAGATCCTGCTGCAGGTTCGGCCCCCTGCACATAAGATCGTTGAGGCTGTGACCTGTTGAGGTTTTTGCAGAGGCATTAAAGACTACTCGTAGTTTTGTGGTTAATGACTCAGCTCGAAGTACGCCATGATGCGAAAGGTAGCAGTCTGGGGTTACGTTGACATGTGTCGCAACGGGGATCATATGTCCGAGCTCTATATACTCGGACATAAACAATTTATAATCACGTGCCAAGTCTGGTTGTTTAATTATTTTTCTTTCTATTTGAAAGAATTGCGCAATGGATTTATTTTTAGATTCACCCAACTTTTCTTCAAAATTTTCTTTAAAAGGTATTTTTACGACATAGCTGCCGTCTTCGCGCCTTGAGGTTGAGGATTGAAAAAAGTCAATGCAAGCTTGATCTTCTTGAGATATTGATAAGGGTTCGCGAATATCCTCCATTTCCCAGAACTGTTGGATATCGGTGAGATTGTTTAGGATCACATTGCACTGAAATGTTTTACAGTTACCGCTTAGGATCCATCCCAGCTGTGTCTGCTGGGCAATGGGTAACATTCCCTCGGAACGGCAGATACCATCCAATAGGATTTGGGAATAAACGTCAGCGCCGAATAAGATATCAACTGGCCTACTTTTGTAGAATTCAGGATCAGCAAGGGTTATTTGGTTAAGAGTTGGCCAGTTGGGTTTAATGAAGGTATGACTAGGCAAATTCTTGACTAATTTTTTCATTACAAATACGTCGGATTCGAAAGTGAAGTCATTAATTAGCGACATACACTTAATAGAGATCATGCCCTTACAGCTATTTTCATTGTTTCCGATTCCAGAGATACGTCCAGCGCATTTTTGCCGACGCAGGTTTAGGAGCTGTGCAGCTCGTTCAGTAATGATTGAGGTCTGAGATCCCTGATCTAGAAGAGCTCTCATTCTTTCGTAAGATCCGTCAGCTGCTTGAACCTTGATAATTGCTGTCGCGAGGAGTATTTCTGTAGGATTATTTTGCATAGATACTAAGGTGTTCATATCTTGCTGAGGTGGAGATTTTGTAATAGTGGCCGTGTTCGGCCCCGATCGCGACGCATCCGAATTAGCATTTTTTGACGTAAAACATTCATGTAGAATCGTATTGTGGTCTTTATTGCACTCTTTACACTTTACTTCCGAAAGGCATTTTTTACCTTCGTGATAGTGCAAACAGTTGACACAAAGGTTCAAATTTGCGATTGCGTTTCTACGAGCCGATGGATGCATTTTTGCCAGCTTTTGACAATTTTGTATGCGATGATCGCTTGCATTGCAAATACCACATTGTTTTCGTCTTTCGTTATTTTTCCAATTGGACTTTGACGATTGCGAAATGACCTGGTTTGTCGAATAGGTATGATTTGAGGTATTGTTATTTTGTTTGAAACGAGAATTAAATCCTTTTGAATGAGATTGTTGGTTATTAAGATAGCCTTTAGATGATGAAGATGCGTGTTGGGATTGAGATGACTTTTGAATGAAGGGTTCTTGTTTCCTTCGTGAAGTTTCCAGTGACGTAAACTTATTCTCCAGAAACCGAAGAAATTCTTCCAATACTGGCAACTCCTTAGGAGATTTCAACGAATCTGTATAGTCATCGTTGGTTTCAGAGTCTAATTTCTCCGCTAGGATACATACGAGGAAGGGATCCCAAGTAGATACATCGATTCCGAGATTTTTTATAGCGTTCACGCTTTCGTACGTTGTATCGTGGATCCGTTTGAGGTGACTCGCTGATTTTTGCTGAGATGTCGGGATATTTAGGAGGTTTTTGAGATGAGATATAAAAATACGACGCTTGTTATCATAGCGATGCGTAAGGATATTCCAACAAATGGGGTAGTTGTCTGAACTTATTTGAAGATGTTGGATTAATTTTTCCGGCTCGCCCTTGACCTTACTTTTCAGAAACTGCATTTATGGGCGTTCGATAAAGATGGATTACTGTGTACAGTTTCTGTAAAAAGATCTTTGAAAGATATCCAGGACGTATAACTTCCTTCAAAGGTAGCTATTTCCATTTGTGGGGTCGATTTCTCAACATGAGCTACCGACCACATCTTTCGGTTAATATCCCTTTTCAGAGTTTTATAATATTTCTCGTAGTTTGAGAATTGCTCGTCGTACTGGGCGTTGGAGCCGTTGAGCTCGTTATCCAGTTCCCAGTGTAGGGTGTCAATAGCGGCCCAACGAGTTTTTAAAGTTTTTAGGATGTCTTCGAACTCCCACTTTTCAGAGATTAGATTGAGATCAATGTCAGCAGCTTCTCTTGAAAATGCCCTAAAATTAGTAGCTTGCTTCTTCAAGAGGTCTTCTATATTTACGCTATCCTTAGGAGCATTATTTTGAGATGAGAGGTTCGGGGTTTGAGATATTGAAGATGGTTGAAAAGTAGGGGGTTTCAAAACAGGGGTTTGTGGTCTGTCTGCGGAAGGTTTATAATTCTGAATGGCTGTTTTAATATTGCTATATTTCACCTTCATTTGATCATATTGATCAGTAGTGAAATACGCATGAGATCGATCTCCAAAGGATAACAAATTCATATGATTGTTATGAAACTCCGTAAAATATTGCTCTAGGCTTTCTAATCGTCGACGTAGGTAGTCGGGGGTCTTCCGTTCTGCTCCATCTTTCTTGAAGTTGGAGTAAAGTCTATCTATGCCTTCAATGATTTGCTGTTGAGTAGCTAGAATGTCTTCCATTGTAGTCATAGTAAAAGTGAGAAGAAAGATACCTTACTTGTAGGGTTTCTTCGGTGTCGAACAGGATCGTAAGATGAGATGAGTGGCGCCCTCCTAGGCACTAGGATCGAATAAAGTCGCGAGATGAGATAAAGTGGCGCCTTTCTAGGCACCGGGATTGACCAGGATCACGAGATGAGATAAAGTGGCGCCTTCTTAGGCACCGGGATTGACCAGGATCACGAGATGAGATAAAGTGGCGCCTTCCTAGGCACCGGGATTGACCAGGATCACGAGATGAGATAAAGTGGCGCCTTCCTAGGCACCGGGATTGAACAGGATCACGAGATAACACACACTGTATTTTCCAAGGTTTCTAATTGCGTATAACGAAACCGGTAAAACGCACACACAAAAGTACAAAGCACAAAGTATTGCACACGCGTTCCGGTCCCGCTAACGTGCTCGAAGGACCAATGTTCGGGGTTGGGTTAAGATAGAGATAAAGGATGAGATAAGAGATGAAAGTCAGTTTAAGGTTAATAAATTCACTGTATTGTCTGTTTCCACAATTATAAGATTAAGATTAATTTATACTAGGATGGATGGTGGACGATATGGGATTATGAGTCACGCGCACGGTATGTCGCCGAATTACGTACTGAACTATTGCGGTGGAAGTGCAATAATATAAATGATGGAAACATACTGAACGGGTGGCGCAATAATGATGACCCAGGTAAACGTACTGTACGGTGTTGACCCGTACAGAAACTTTAGTAGTGTGGTAAGATTTTTATTTTATTTAACCCTTCATATGCCGGGAACGCATATCTACGCGAGACGGAATGGTTTTTTTTTATTGTTTCTGTAATTACTACATAATTATAATTCTCATGCCCTTAACCCAATTTATTTGGGGTCGGCGCAACATGTCTCTTTCTCCCATACTTCTCTATTAGTCGTCATCTCGGTAGTCACTCCCTTTCTAGCCATATCATCTTTCACACAGTCCTTCCATCGCTTCTTTGGTCTTCCACCACTACTCGTATAACCGCCTTCCACATTCATACTCAAAACTTTCCAGACGGCATTTTCCTCATTCGATAATACCAATATTACATGCTAATAGCAATATAACATATACCATAGAATATTATATTTGGTGAAAATTGGGTGTACCTTTAAATTTCTGTCTATTTCTTCGAGGTATACTCGCGTAATGCTAATGTAATTAACGATTTGTTTACCTTTTATTTGAATCGAATTGAATACAATGCCTGATTACTCTTTGGCATTTAATTACCCGCTATGAATAATTCGATATTCGATAATATCGATTATAAAATAGTATAAATAAAATGCAAATTGTGGAAATTCATGTGCGAATATAAAAATAATGTTGTTATTTAAAAACGTAGGTATAAACAAAGTAAACATATAATAAATCAATACTATATATAAATATAGGTATTTATACGAGTAGGGGAAGCCCAAAGAAACGATGGATGGACTGTGTGAAAGATGGTATGGATAAAGGGAGTGACTACCGAGATGACGACTAATAGAGAAGTATGAAAGAAAAAGATATGTTGCGCCGACCTCAAATAAATTTGGATAAGGGCAGGAGAATGATGATTATGTAGTAATTACAGAAACAATAAAAAAGCCATTCCGTCTCGCGTAGATATGCGTGTATATGAAGGGTTAAGTACCTAACACATTTTGTGAGTCTTGAGTGTCTATAGACCGGTTGTTCATCCTCTTATTAAATAAAAAAATTAAAATTAAGATATATACGAGTACATACATAGATCGCAACCGGAGCATATTATATATAGAGGAGCTCGTGACTAAGCAATAACAGCTGCACGGTTCGATCCATCAGGTTAAGCTATGCTTGCCGGGGTTGGTCCGTGGATGGGTGACTATCTTTTCATACCAAGACTCCTCCGTGCCTCAGAAAGCACATTAAGCCATTGGTCCTGGTTGTCATTCGTGGATCTTTGACAATTGTTATGGGTCGTCAGAAGCCCGAAAGTCTGACAACGAGTCTTACCAACGGGTATCGTATTACCCAACCCAGATAGGGTTGTGGAGGTCAGATAGGTAGTCGCTTCATGTAAAATACTGGTATTCAGTTGCATCCGGGTTGACTGGAAGCCCACCGCAACATAGTTGGGAAAAGGCTAGGCAGATTGATTGATACATAGATCGCAGCCAACTAGCTTAATTAGCAGTCTAGCCTTTTTTTCAACTAGCGGCTTGAATGATATTCATTTTAAAGGTTCGGTTGGACCACGCGCGAGGCGAATTGGTCTCAGTAACTAAGCCGAGGCACCCTGACCAAATAGGTTAGGTTAGGTTAGAACTGTGACCAACCGCGCGTGAGCCGAACAAGAGAGCGGCGCGCGGCAGCGGCCGGCGAGCGCTGCTTCCAAAGGCTAGGCTTATAATAATAATAACCTTCCATTAAGAGGCAGACAACAGCTAAAGCGCGGTCAGACTGCATAGAAAAGAAAGACACAACGCTGGTAATTTATTGCAAAATATGAAGCAATTATTTTTAACAAAAAATCTATTGATTGGATTTAAAAAATTAAAACACGTTAATGTGTTGCTTGTATAATAATCTGACTGTTGCGTCAAGCAGCGACATCTGCTGCTCAACTCGAGAGTGACTCGCTCGCGGCGGTTCGAGAAAGATCTACGAGGCCCGCGCGCGCCCCGTCACTCGCCTACTCACCAGTGTTCTAACAAAGCAGCATCGTGCGAACGCAAACGTATTTAAATATTGTAAAACAGAAAAATAAATTTCTTTGTAAAATACAAGAGCCTAATTGAAGAAGCCCCTGCCAGCCCCCCTGTCTTCACTGCCAAAACATTGGACCTTCGAGCCACATATAAAGAAGATATCAGCAACGGACGAGCCGGGTTGAAGAAGAGAAAACGAGCGGAACTTCGAAGTAGTAGTACGTTGAGGAGATTTGGAACCCCAGCCACAGATTACTGAGCAGAAGCCATTGATGCAGCAGCCAGCAACGGTCAGGTTATCCAGTTACCCTTTTCCCTCCTTCTCTGTGTCTTCGCCTTGTGTTAATATCGTACCTAAACGTTTTCAGAACTGATCGAGATCAGATCTACTGGCATTGCTGGGGCCGTCTTCAGGTGAGAAAACACGACGGAACACGCAAAACTGTGAGTACCTACTTTCATAAGCTACCAAAATGAGTGATAGTGATGATGAAACTAATTCTCGTTTAGATAGTAAGTTATCTGAACTTAAAAAACATCGTGGTGTAATTAAAGGTAGATTAACGTTATTCGTAAATTATATTAATAGGTTAGAGAAATCGTGTTTAGATTCTATGATTAAAACTCAAGTGAAAATGCGTATTAATTCGGCAGCCATTTTCTTTACCGAATTTAATGACGTGCAATCCAAAATAGAAAGAATTGTGGATGATAAAGAATTACTGTCACATTTAGAGTACAGAGATTCGTTTGAGTGCCAATATTATTCAATTGTAGCTACAGCAAAGCACATGATAGGCGACTGTGAACAAAACGGATTAAATAACTCTCAGTGCATTCCCGGGAAAACTGTGTCCATTAAATTACCACAAATAAAGTTACCTGCCTTTGACGGTTCCTTCGATAAATGGTTAGAATATAGGAACTCGTATGTTTCGATGATACATGATCGCGACGACTTAGATCCTATACAGAAATTTCAATACCTAAAGTCGTCGCTCAGTGGATCTGCGTTACATGTTATCAGTTCGTTAGAGTTTACTGCACCTAACTATAGTAACGCGTGGGACCTACTTGAAGCTAGGTATCAAAATAATAGGCTATTGATACACAATCATGTGAAGGCCTTGTTTTCGGCGCCTTCACTAGGTAAGGAAGGTCCGGCACAGATCAGAGCGTTAGTAGATTGCGTTTTACGTAATATTAGAGCCCTAAACACTCTTAAAGAACCTGAATCTTCACTCGAGGATATGCTTATCATTTATTTAGTTGTCAGTAAACTTGATTCTGCTACTGAACGCGAGTGGGAGAACTACAGAAGCTCACTTATCCCTGATTCTAACAAAATCTCTAAACCTGTAAAACTAGAAGACTTATTAACGTTTTTAAACAATAGGTCTGACATGTTAGACATGATTCATTCAGATAACAGTAAAAATAATCAGTCACATTCACAAAGTAAACATGAGGGTAAACAGTCAGCCGATCATAAAAAGCCGTCTGATTCTCAAACTACACTTAGTTATGCGAGTGCGAATAATAATAACAAGGTTTCATCGGGTAGTAAAGGTAAAACAAATAAACATTCGAGTAGCTTAATATGCCCGTTATGTAGTGAAAAACATGCATTATATTCATGTGTTAAGTTTTTAAATATGTTGGTACAAGAAAGATTAAATCTAGTTCAGTCAAAAAACGTTTGTCAAAACTGTTTACGTACGAACACTCACACAATTGAAAACTGTAATTTCGGTCCTTGTAAATTATGTCAACAAAAACATAATGCGTTAATTCATGTTGACAATAATAGCGTTGTTCCACATACGTCACCACAACTGTCCGTTATCAATAATACGTTGCCACAGTCTTCTGCATTACATTGCGTTAGTAAAACAGTTGACAATATTGATAATCGTAGTTGCCACGCGTTCATAGATAATGCTAAATCGTTACAGACTGTCTTGCTGTCTACGGCGTTAGTTGAAATTGCTGATATTGATAACAATTATCATACAGTGCGCGCTTTGCTTGACAGCGGCAGTCAAAATTGTTTTATAGCTCAAAGCGTATGTAAACGTTTGAAAATACCTATCATACAGTCCACTATACGTGTTTGTGGCGTTGGACAAAGCGTTTCACAGTCCAGTCACAAGTGCGATATTAATATTCGTTCTAAGGTATATGATTTTAATACAACCTTACATTGTTTAGTGTTGCCTAGTATCATTTCGAAGTTGCCTTCGACACACGTTAATAGTGATGCTATACGTATACCTAGCAATATTCTACTTGCAGATCCCAAGTTTTACGTACCGAGTGACATAGAATTATTAATAGGCGCGGATGTCTTTTGGGATTTGCTAAAAGGAAATAAAATAAAACTTCACAACGGTCCGTACTTACAAGATTCGATGGTAGGTTGGATTATATCCGGTCCAGTTTATAATAATAATCGTTTAATAGCAACTAGCATGTCAGATGTCCAGTGCAATCTGACGTTAGTTGATTCTCAATTACGAAAGTTCTGGGAAATCGAAGAAGTACATATCCCTCCCGTTATTACTGAGGAGGATCGTTTTTGTGAAGAGTTGTTCTTGCAGACTACTGCACGCGATCAGCACGGTAGGTTTTCTGTAAGAATGCCATTTAAACAATCACCTGAATGTTTGGGTGATTCACATAATTCTGCTAAACAGCGTTTTTTATCTTTAGAAAGGAAACTAGATCGTTTACCACAGTATAAAAAAATGTATTGTGAATTTATGCACGAGTACGAGCAATTAGGTTCACTGACCGTGAGCGAGATTAATAGTTCGTTAGTCGTGTTGACACGTTTAGTTCAATCACAATCATTCAGTAAGGAATATCATAGCCTTAAAGAGAAGGTGTATGTAAACAATAAGTCTAGTAATAAAACAATAGGTTTAAGTATATTTTTAGATAAGGATGATATAATACGTGTTGGTGGCAGACTTAGTAATTCAAAGTTTGATTACGATAAGAAACATCCAGTGTTGTTGTGTCGTAAACATCGGTTTACTTGGTTATTGTGTTCATACGAACACAAACGTTTACTTCATGCTGGACCTCAGCTTCTCGTGGCTACCATGCGTGATAGATGATGGGTGCTGGGAGCGCGTGATTTAGCGAGGCAAGTGGTTCATAAATGTGTGACCTGCATTCGCATGAAAGGAAATACGTTAACTCCACACATGGGTGACCTGCCTGCTGAACGTTTAGAAGCTGGATTTCCATTCATGCAATGTGGTGTTGATTATGCAGGGCCAATATCCATATTGAATCGCAAAGGCAGAGGTTCACAACTAATTAAGGGATACATATGTTTATACGTTTGTTTTGCTACCAGGGCTGTGCATTTAGAGTTGGTTAGTTCGTTGTCCACTCAGGATTATCTATTGGCATTCAAACGATTTATATCACGACGCGGTAAGCCGTGTCAAGTATTTTCCGATAATGGCAGGAATTTTGTTGGAGCTGAAAGGGAGCTTTCAGCTATATTTGAAAAATCAAACGAAATAATTGATTTTGCTAGTAGTAATAATATAAAATTTAGTTTCATTCCGCCTTATGCGCCTCACTTTGGTGGTTTATGGGAGGCAGGTGTAAAGTCGTGTAAGTATCACTTGAGACGTGTCGTAGGTAATGCTAAGCTAACTTACGAGGAGTTTAGTACGGTATTGACACAGGTTGAGGCCGTCCTGAACTCCCGTCCTATGTCACCTATGTCCGCAGATCCAAACGATTACCTTCCACTCACACCTGCTCATTTCCTGATCGGCCGGCCGTTGACTGCGCCTGTCAGTAAGGACTTCAAGACGACATCTACACCATTCTGTCGCTACCAGCGGCTGGAACAGCTGCGGCAACATTTTTGGGAGCGGTGGTCAAAGGAATATGTGTCTGAGTTGCAACGCAGAACGAAGTGGGCACACAATAAAGACGACATCGCTAAAGACAGTCTTGTCGTCATCAAAGAAGATAACCTGCCACCATTCAAGTGGAGAATGGGTAGGATTATTAATCTGTTCCCAGGGAAAGATGGCGTCTCGAGAGTTGCTGAAATCCGAACATCAACAGGCATAATCAAGCGTGCTTCCTCGAAAATCTGCCCACTGCCGGTTTCCACAAACGAAGCCAGCGTGACTCCTGTTTAGTTGGAAGACGGATCTTCCAAGGCGGCCGGTATGTTGCGTCAAGCAGCGACATCTGCTGCTCAACTCGAGAGTGACTCGCTCGCGGCGGTTCGAGAAAGATCTACGAGGCCCACGCGCGCGCCCCGTCACTCGCCTACTCACCAGTGTTCTAACAAAGCAGCATCGTGCGAACGCAAACGTATTTAAATATTGTAAAACAGAAAAATAAATTTCGTTGTAAAATACAAGAGCCTCATTGAAGAAGCCCCTGCCAGCCCCCCTGTCTTCATTGCCAAAACACTGACAAAAATCAGAATTATCGCATGTATATTAGTATTGTTTTAATCGTTAAAAGAAAGTTTTAGAGGTATTCGTGATTTTTTTGAACTTGACTTGGTATGAAAATAGTAAACGTTTAACAACTTCAGGTGTACTACGAAACGTTTTAAATGTTGATATTGGTCTAAAATCCAAACATATTTAACTCTAAAAACATTACATATTCCCCAAAAATGCAACCAACATATTAATCATCCCAAACTATTCAAAATCCTAAACAATATCGTGCAAAATATAATGTAGCATTCCCATGCAAGCGCTATCGACGGCTTTAATGCGCGCTCGACACGATTCCAATGATTTATGCACGCAGATCGTGCAAACACAGCGTCCCATGAAGATTCACGTGTTAAGTAAATATCAATTTAACGGGTGCCGTGCAATTATTACGGTACACGGGTAAGAGAGGCTTGGGTAGGTCTGATAAGGATTTGGTTGTGGATTTTCGGTTGAAGATTGTAGTTGCTAGGAATGTTTTAGTTAGATGAGGGTCATACTGAGTCTTGAAAGGACATTTACATATATGTATAAAAATGAACCCCTATTTCCCTTGGTCAAGCCATAACTTGAGAACGGCAGGACCGATTTGGCTAATTTTGGTTTTAAAATATTTGTCGAACGATTTATATTCTTACGGAAAGAACAGTTGGAAAAGTTTCCCAGAAATTTGGATAAAACAGGAAAAAATGAACGTCTTTTATGTATGAATTATTGAGGTCAGCTAGTAAAATTTAATTTTTGAGAATGCTGGTTAACCTGTAATTGGCGACTGTGTAAGTCCAAGACTACCTATACTTATAATATATTGCTTACAGAAGCGGTTGGTAAACCTTTATTAAATAAATAAAATAAAATTACGACCCAATGGGTCCCTCTTAATGGCAAACGACATCACAGCAGGCTCAGACGGAGATGGTGGGATGAGCTGGACTCCTTTTTTAATAAAGATTGTCCGTGGCAGCTCTGGCCAGAGACAGCAGGAGGAAAGAGATTATGGAGGATTTTGCTCAGTAGTGGGAAAATAATAATACAAAAAATGTCGACAGCGAATTAAAAAGTACACCGGGAATGTAAGGTAATCCTACTAATATTATAAATGTGAATGTTTGTGAGGATGGATGGATGTTTGTTACTCTTTCACGTAAAAACTACAGAACGGATTTTTATGAAATTTGGGACACAGATAGTTTATAACTCGGATCAACACATAGGATACTTTTATCCCCATGTTCTTACGGGTTCGAAACTTACGCGGGTGACACCGCGGGGCGCTACTAGTACGACCATATTTTCAGAAGAAAATTACATGTCCGGTTTCTGATGAATTCTTAAACGGAGTTTAAACTCTTGATTGGACAAAATTATCGTTCCTTCCTTATGCTTGATATTTGAGGTCTTTAGATAAACCCTCGATAGTAATTCAATCGACTTTTAAGCTAAATTCTTCCTTAAAGAAGTGTTCAGAAACACGATTTCGAACCTATAATCATTATCGAATGTATAAACTCCGTTTAAAAACCTCAGAAACCGGACATGAATCATGTGATAGCTGAAGATAAATAGTTGCTGCGACGTACCAGTAACATAACTAAATTAACCTGTAAATTTTATCTCAACCTGAACAATTTAGAAAATCTACTGAATTTCTCTGAAAAGTAATTTCTTAGAAGGTGTTTTAGAAAGGTTTTGATTATTTATGATTTTCCTTTAAATTGGTTTATAAAAAAAAAAAAAAAACACTGTAACCGGTCAAGAGCGAGACAGACTCGAACAATTTAGGTGCCAAACAAACTACAACTACATACATTGGGCAGTCTGTGGAACGGTCGCTGGCGTGCTGTAATTATTGCGCGTAATTTATAAACAGCGCTAACTCCTAAACATCTAAATGCCGTAATATAATATCATAACATCACGCCTGTAATCCCCGAAGGGATAGGCAGAGGTGTACCTAAGTATACCCACATTTCGCCAGTTATGTTTAAGTCCCATATAATGGAGGGCAGGTCTATTGCCCTCAACCAGGCCACTCTACACAATAAATCACTCTAAATCTGCACTTAAAATATGTTTAGCTAACTAATGTTATTTTTTATTACATAAAGATTACACTACTACATAGGTCAAAAGGTCCTTGTAAGTACACACTTATTTATACTCATTTTTTTATAATATTTGAGATGGGTTTGCTCTTGACTATAGGTCAGAAGTGACAGAGACAAAGTCTACGATGGAGTGAGCTTACCCAGAAGAAGTCTTTTTAATTCCGAAACTATAACAGTGTCGTAAACAGCTATAATCCGCCGTATATAGCCGCGGTTAAAATAACGCTGTTCAAAGCATATTGCATGTCATTGTACTCGGGGAGCCTATGGTACAGCTACACCCAAAATGCCTGCAATGCTCTTTGGATCCAGTATAACAACGCATTTAGAGTGCTGTTGCGTTTGCCTCGGTTCTGTAGCGCGTCATCTATGTTTGCCGAGGCACGCACCGACTGCTTCAATTACGGCTTAAGAAAGCGGCCTCGCTGCTAAACAGACTCCGTGGCAGCCCCAGCAGCATTCTACGCGTTATAGCCGGGAGACATGACAGCCCGTTGGTGACGTCACTTGTTACCTGTACACTCTCTGTGTGCTCACATAGATTAAGACTATTGTTCTGCCGCCATAAAGAAAAAGGACTTATCTACAGAAATATTGAAATGGAGAAAAAAAAATAGTTAGTCCTGTTTAAACTATAAGATACAAAGGCAGATGCGTCTTTTAATAGTAAGAATTATTAGGTTTTCGTTAAGTTTACGCCAACATAAAAATTCAGAATATGTAAATAACTCTATTTCGAAAAAAATGTCAGATACGTCTTTTTTCCTTATGACGGCAGTGTTACTAATTCAATGGATCTTTGTTATCTAAATAAATTAATTATGAATTTTAATTTTCCTGTAAAATAACAATAAGGTTCAATATATAATAACTAGGAGAAAATTGTTTCAGGCATATTTTCTATTTTGTCCATGGGTCAGCTACACCAAAAGGTCGCTAGATGTCTTACGCGTCCAATATAATAATATTTTGAGAATGCTCTTGAGACTGCTCTGGTAGTGCGTGAGAAATGTTTGCACAGAATCAAACTGATGGATTTCATGCGATCATCCGAAAAAAAGAGCGCATCATTAGTAACCAGAACCCGGGCCAGTAGTAACAGCATTCTGAAAACAGTGAAAGAGAGTTTTAATTCTCCCATTTTGAGGCATCTTGTGGAGAGGATGGCCAAGTGAGTACCTTGTACCTTACATGGTAATCTTCTGTAATATATAATATAATAAGAAACGTTTCGCAATGTTTCTTATTTTAGTAGGGTACCTCTAATAATAATATTAATTACTAACACTGGCTATAAGGTATTACTAACATCATGGATCTTTGTTGTCCGAGTAAATAAATGATTTGATTTGATATTTTTTCACGGGAAAAGAGATTAAAACGTTTAGCACACCTACGGCACATATTCTGTAAAAAAAAAAACTCACCGTGAAAACTTAGGTGAAGCGAGCTGTGACCGGCTGGTCTATTCTTTAAAAATCTCACCGTGATAACTCAGGTGAAGTGAGCTTGAAGTGAGCTGTCATTTCACCTACGCTAGGGATCGACACTATTAACAGCTCACTCCACGCTCGCCTCACCTACGTTTTCACTGTGAGATTTGTACAGAATAGCACAGAGGGTCAATCCCTAGCATGAAGTGGAATGACAAAGCTTTATGCTCACTTCACCTAAGTGTCCGTTCACACAGAGAGGAGAGTATATTTTTATCGCGTTTATAAAAGAGTTTTGGTTCATTGAAATAAGATTGATTATTCTTTTACACTGAGTGCGTTAGGTTGGCTCTTAAGCATTCTCGTTTAAAAAAAGAAGTGAAATGAAAATCAACCTTATTTCAATAACCTAAAACTCTTTTTTAAACGTGATAAAAATGTACTCTCCTCTACGAACCAGTCTGTGTGACCGAAAACTAAGTTTTCACGATGACATTTTTACAGAATCGACTGATTGTTGTTCTGATCATCCTTCTTTTTCCCTAAGCATCATCATCTGTCTAGTCTTTTCCCAACTATGTTGGGGTCGGCTTCCAGTCAAACCGGATGCAGCTGAATACTGGTAATATTTTACATGGAGCGACTGCTTATCTGACCTCCACAACTCAGTCAAATCAAATCAAATCCCTACAAAAAATACGATACCCCTTAAAAAGACTGGTGGTCAGACTTTCGAGCTTCTGACAACCCATAACGACTGTTGACAGTCGGAACCAGTGGCTTAACGTGCTTTCCAAGGCAGGGAGGGAGGGATATTTGTATTTAAAGATGGTCACCCATCCATTTATTTCCCTAAACAACTCCATTAAAATCCTAAATCTCTAAACAAAACAACATACTGCCCATATTGTAAATTTCCGCGGGCGTGGTCGAGTGTCTGTAAAGGCCATAACTCAAAGCCTGCGAGTGGCGTCACTGACAAAACCTATGCGAGAACACTATGCCACTACATACAAGTGAACTCGAATATATTGCGTGATTTGTGGGCGAGTTGACCCTATGTGGTGGTGCTTGAAATTAGGCTGTGTTGCCACTCGTGGCATTTGCCTGTGTTACCATACTCTCGCTTTGGGAGTTTGGTAGGATGACGTCTAAATTTACTTTTTATCAAATTTACATGCCAAATCTCAGGATTATTTCTGGGGGTTTTAAACCAATTTTCTAGAACAAAACTGACTGCTACCAAGGTTGACATGTAAAACTATCATGGCAAACCAAAGAAACCCGTTGAAGGAAACCATATTTTGGAAACCAGTCACTTTCCTGTTTTAGAAAAGGCCTTTGTGCGCTTTTATAATTTCTAACGTGACTATATTATCCTGGACGTCCACGTCTTCGTGACGGCATCACGATAACACAGGGAAGTAAAATGTATGGAAATATAATTATGAAGACGCTTTCATATTTCCGTCCATAATAATTTATCGTCACTTTAGAAATCATAAAAGCGTACACTTGACAGAGGAATGATTGTTTTTTTTTTTTAAATTACATTCGATATTTAAAAAAAATGGTCATGAAACCATGGAATTAGTAAGTACTATAAATATAAAACTCTCTTCTACCAAGCGGTTTTTATTAACCCCACTTTTCACCAAAACTATTAAAAATTTAAATCATAAACCATTAACTCTCCAGCATCACAAGTTCACAATACAAGTTTCCTCTATACCCGACAACACATAATATTATCATTAACCAGCGCACGGCTTAGTTAGCGTTGACACGGGAACCCGCGCGCCCTCTAACCTCATTATTGATGAAACTCAATCCTGCCGCCATGCTGCCACTCCTTCCGTACTTAGTCACCGTAAATTATTGTCAAATAACTATTAAGTAACGGTAAACGTTATCTTACAGGTAGGAAGGTTTTGTTTGGGAAATTGGGGTGACGTTTTTGGTTTTGTAGGCAGGTAGGTTTCAGGGGTAGGTATACAAATAGGCTGTATCAAGGTTAGTGTGCCTTTAGCAATTAGAAATTTGACCTAGCTAGAGGAAATGCATCCATATACTAGCATGGAGTTGACGTCTGATCTCAACTTTGGCTCAACCAGCGAGCTAAAAGCACAAACTGCAGCCAATAAGCATTAGGTATAAGCCATCTCGCTTCAAAGCAAGAGTGGACAGGCATTTTCTGGGCATGCTGGTTCCATCGTAGACCTCATCCATCGCTTTCCATCAGGCGTGAGCGGGGCCAAGAGCAGGCCCAGTCAGCAATACAAAAAAATAAAATTTTAAAAACGTGGAGACGACAATATTATGACAATAAATGAAAACACTGACAATACTAAAATGCATATAGAATGCATAAGAGTAATTAGAAACTATCTAATAACTATTATATGGGTTTTGTCAATCTTTGACTATCATAGCATTCATAGCATAGTGTATAATGAATAAAGTTTAGTCACTATACAGGGTGAAATTTAATTCATGGGCAATATTTTAAGGGGTTATTGTACTCATCGTTATGAACAACTTTTATTATGGGACCAAACCTGTAATCGCGAAAAAAATCAACTGTTCCATACATTTATGTCCACATAACTCGTCAAAATGTAGGAAACAGATCATTTTCGCCGATTTCAGGTTTCCCATAGTAAAAGTTGTTCGTAATCATGAGTACAATGACCCCTTAAATATTGCCCATTAATTCAATTTCATCCTGTATAATCGGTGTCAACAACACCCTGAGTATCTGGGGTCTCAACGGGCTGCGGAGACACCAAAACATTCCCAAAATCGACGGCAACAGCACGCTGAGTATCTGATGTCTCAATGGGCTGAAGAGACACCAGAACAGTCACAAGCTCGACGTCAGCCCCAGGTGACTTATATGGCGGCTCTAAAAGCCACAGAAAGCTTTGTAGCGGCTGAATCTCGCAGACGCGCTGTTGCTGAACGGGCAGCATAGCGACCTCAAACATTCACAAGAAACTCGTTTGATGGAATTTGGTATGTACAGTCTGAAGCCTGGGAATGGACATAGGTTACTTTTTATCCACAAACTTCGTGGGCGAATCGCGGGCGGAAGCTAGTTATTATATAAAAATTCAAATAAAGTCACTAAACTATTGGATATATTTAGTTGAATTTTTGTATGCACACTGGGAAAGTCATTAGATATACGGAGTTTAATTTATCTCCACCTTGTATATGTATACTATATAGATATATCTAGTATAATTATGTACTTTATTAATATAATATTATAAATGTGAAAGTACCTCTGACTGTCTGTTACCTTTTCACGCCTTAACGGCTGAACGGATTTGGATGAATTCGGCATACGGATAGACCATGAGCTGGGTTAGGACATCGGATTCTTTTATCCCGGTAGTACGATCCCGTGGATAATTTCCGACCTCCACGGATAAAAGCAAGCAATATGGCTTAATCAAGCGTGTAACTGAGAGTCGGGCTTCATTTTTATCATGATTATAATATGGCCAATAGGTTTTCTTCTACTTGTGCCTCACGAAACAATGAAGGTTGGTCACCAACTCTGATATAAAAATAAACAGCAAGTATGTAAAAATAAAACATCAATGACAAATCTTAAAATCTGTCTGGTGACTTTTTTTATTCAAGCTACAATCGGGGTTTTTTACGCAATATCATTCCTACAATTCCTTTACCCAAATCTCACTTTCAACCCGTAAAACACCTACCACACACAATCACGTAGTTACACAAATGATTGCGGACGCATCTAAAGTATTTCTATGGACGTCGCACAAGAGTTGAGACCAAACTCGAAACGAATGCAATATCTGCACGTGACTGTACTAGGGACGCAGAATTGTGTCGGCGATATGAAATGTAAAACTGAAATTGAGAATAAAAATGTGTGTGACTTTAGAGGAGTTAGGACGAAGTATTTTTATTGTGTGAGGAGGCAGTAAAGTTATATGAACGTATGCGGAGAGTGTGCTAGTGATGTGGTTGATTGTACGGATGTAACAAAACACTGATTACAGGCAATGCAGAGTTGTAGCATTAGTACACCCACATTTCGCCAGATAAAATTCAACAGCCTTTCGCAGTCCACTGCTGGACATCGGCCTCTCCCAGGCTGTGCCACAACACCTTGTCCCCACCTTCCGCAACCAGCCTGTCCCAGCCACCTTCTTAAAGTTACTTTTATTAAGTTCCATGTAATAGGGGGCGATAGAGTTTATGCATCCGTCTGGATGTGAGGTTAGTGTAAAAGAGAAGTTTTGGGAGGACTTCGATCGTGTGATGATGGATGTGCCAGAGACTGGACAAGTGTATGTCGGAGTGATTTTAACGAGCATGTAGGAAGACAGAAGGATGGGTGTGAGAGAGTGCATGGCGGTTGCGGATACGGAGAGCGTAACACTGATGGCGAGACACTACTGCAAGCTGCTTCTACCTTCGACCGTGCAATAACAAATACGCGGTTTGAATAAAAAAACAAACACCTTATTACATACAAAAGTGGCCGCCACGCGACACAAATTTATTTCTTGCTGGTAAGACGGAACCACCTAAAATGTATCAAAAACTGCAAAATGCTGTCAGTTGAAGACTTATTAGTCTCACAACACAGACTAATAGGAAGACGTGCAAAAGATGATTAAAGAATGCCAGGATGTAGAAAACAGGAATGATAGTTTGAAAGAAGATCATTTATAAGGAATGGAAGAGAAAGGCAAAAACAAAAAGCACAAAGGCAGTATCCAGGGCTAAGGCGCAGGAGAAGTTTTATGACTCACTGAACAGCTAAGAGGCCAGAAGGAGCTATACCGGATTACAAAAGCAAGAGAAAGAGACCGAGAGATATAATTCACATTAAGCGTATGAAAGACGACGCCGGTAGTAAGGTCCTGTCCCAAGATGACGAAATAAAAGAACGATGGAAGGTTTATTTTGAAAAACGAATGAACGAAGAGCATGAATGGAACGATGTGCTCAAATAAATATGGATTTGGTGAGGGAAATTAGCATGGATGAAGTAGTAAAGGCAGTTCAAAGTATGAAATATGGAAAGCCCATGAGCCCAGATGATATACCAGTAGAAGTATGGAAAGAAGATAGATGCATGTGGCTGACTTCATTCTTCAAAAAGTTGTTGTATCAAGGAGCGATCCCACAAGAATGATGCAATAGTTCGCTAGTGAATAAAGGTAAGTGAATAAGAATAAAGGTAATATATAGGACTGCAACAACTATCGAGGGATAAAACTTATGTCCCATAGTATGAAGGTATGGGAGAAAATAATAGAGAAAAGATTGCGAGAGGAAAGTGAGATTACCCCAAACCAGTTTGGATTTATGCCAGGTCGAGGAACGATGGACGCCACTTTTTCACTCCATCAAGTGTGCGAGAAATACAGACGTGCACACAAGAACTTGCACATGGTGTTCAGATCTGTAGAAAGCGTATGATAGGGTTCCTCGGGATGTGTTGTGGTGGGCCTTGAAAGAGAATAGTTTGCACGGGAAGTATGTAGAGTTAATTCGTGCTATGTACAGTCAATCTTGTACCTACGTCCGGCCGGCTGCTGGTAACACCGACGAGATGGACCTGAGCTCCAGAGCAGATTTGTGAAATGTCAACTGAAGTTGCTTGAAAATCAGAAGAACCAAAACCGAGTATATGTTCTGCAATTTCTGCGGTCCATGCAGCCATAGCGCTTGATGTCGCGCTTCTCTTGGTCTGCTCCGACTTCCAGTATCTCGTTTCACATGTGCAAAGCGATAACAAAGTAGATCAGACTGATAAGCACAGAATTAACACTGGATGTATCAAATGACGGCAGGTCAAGGGAACAATCTGCTATTCCCGCATTCCCCTTAAACTTAGGGGAAAGATTTATAAAACTATGGTTAGACCTGCTGTCTTGTATGGATCAGAATCTTAGGCCACAAAATGAATGAATGAAAGGCAATTGCATGTAGCTGAGATGAGAATGCTAAGAGGGATGTGTGGTGTCACGCGAATGGATAGAATAAGAAATGAGTATATAAGAAATCTGAAAGTGACACCGGTGACTGAAAAGTTGTGCGGAAATCGGTTATCACGGTACGGACATGTGATGCGGAGGAATGAGAAAAATGATGTAAGGAAAGTTTTGAATATACGAGTAGAGGAAGACTAAATAAACGATGGATGGACTGTGTGAAAGATGATTATGGCTAGAAAGACGGTGGCTACCGAGATGACGACTAATAGAGAAGTATGGAAGAAAACAACATGTTGCGCCGACCCCAAATAAATTGCGACAAGGGCAGGAGAATGATGATGATGTAATAGGGGGCGATTGCACGGATATGAAAGATTTTAAATGATGAAGTCACACTTAGAGCAAAGTAAGAGGAATAAAGTGGTGATCTTTATACAATGTGTTCGAACACAAAAAAAAAGTAATGTGTGAATAATAAATTCACTACGATTTTCAGATTTTCGGTATTTTTTGGTTGTCTTGTGTGAGTATAAAACTTCATACATAAAAGCCTCGTGTATTGTCTCTCATAAACTCCGAAGAATGGCGACACCAGAACGTATTGTCACGTAGACGCTACCGCCTTCTGTTATCGAGTGGCAGAACTACACGATTCGTCGATTCGTCACCGATCAGAATTTTCTAGATGGTTAAGATTCGTATTGCAGCATTCTAGCTAGATCATTCCCGTAAATACTAGAATGTTCTTGAATTACGTCGTCGCATTTTCTAGAAGCATACACTCGTAATATAATTAGAGGATTACCACCGCTGCGGGACGGTTTAGTTTGGAATGCGAAAAAGTGAATTACAGGTGATTCTAATTACTGTATTTGTGACTATTTAAATAGAATATTTGTTTTTGGCGTAAATGGGTATACATTTCCAAATCTACGCCAAAATAAGTAGGGCAGAGGTAAACATAACGTATAACTAGACTGTTGGTTATAGATAGGTACGCAAACAACCAACAAACTTCTAACGCTTAACCTTACTGAAAGTGCACTTTGAAGATAAACCGCGCTTTTACAATAATTGATTTTTCATCGCGATCCAACCTTGCTTGAACCGGGTAAGTTTAAGTCAACAAATCGTCGACTTAACCGGGCGCTTGCAGCAGACCCGGATAAATAAAGCGGTGTGCAGCGCTAACTTATTTGTTAGGTACATCATTTTGCTATAAATTTTATATGTAGCGCTTTATTTGAATAACATTTTAAAGTTTATAGGATAAAATGCTGTCGATATCGTTATGTAGGTGATGTTTTTAATCACACAAGCATTTTAAATTTGTTAAATACTTTTTTACATCTGAAAATAAATATTCAGTGTGAAGCTACTAATTATTTCAATTCATAATTAATATTTTAGTGCAACGCAGAGCGATGTTTCATAATTTAATTCAGTAATAATGACAAATTAATCGAAACAGCGAAATGTGTGACAACCATTTGTAACGTTGCGAACCGTCTGATCAAACCCTCTTTTATAATTTGTAACGTGACGATATTATCGTGGACCTCCACGTCCATAAAATGTATAGAAATACCACCATGTTTATAACTTTATCGTGGAAGGAAATTTAATTAAAAGCGTCTTCATATATTCTTCTTCATATACGGTGATGCCTGCAGATTCATTTTTTATGGTTATCTATAATTTGTTTTTATTTATATAAGTTTGGTTTAAGCTTTGTAAGAATAATTGCTTTATAGTATTCTAGGTACTGTTTGTTTTATTTTATTTATTTATTTTGTTGAGACGGCTCGCGCTTTTTTTTTTTTTTTTTTTTTTTTTTTTTTTTTTTTTTTTTTTTTTTTTTTTTTTTTTTTTTACTGTGGAGAAATGCTCATGCATACTGCACTACCACGGGGAGATAGTGCAGTTATGTGGGACTCCAACCCACTAAAACTCCACGGTGTCCTCCTCTGCCGCTTGTGGCGGGAACACGGGCACGCGTTAGCACTCACCGCGAACCCGCCGCGACTGTCCGTCACCGGCCCTCCTCTGGGGAGCACCCCCCATCACCGGCGCACAAGAACACATTGTGCACCGTGACCACCCCATGGACCAAACCAGCACATGGGCGCCAGACGACCCCGTGTCTAGTCACCCTTGGTCCCCCTGCGACCGGTCAGGTCAGTGGCCCGGCCGCCTACCACTTTTCGGCCGCAGAGGATAGGGAGAGCGGCTAACGAAATACCGACACTCCTCCTCCCCTGCGGCCCCACCGCGTCCGCCATCAGACGGTGGCGACCCCGTCAAGGCCGCGGAAGGTAGGGAGAGCGGCGCACCGCAATACCGGCACTCCTCTCCCGCCGCGGCCTCCAACCCTCAGCCGCGATGCCTCCCATACGACATCGCGGCCCGCCTCAGTTGCGATGTCGCCCAAGCGGCACCGCAACCTACCTGTTGGCCGCTACGTCGTCGACTTCCTGGAAAAAGCCCTGACGAGCGGCCCCTCCTTGGGTTCCTCTTCGCTTCACCGTGGGTGACCAAGCCACGGCTACTGAGCCCCCCCGCCTCGACAATGCGGGAACCCCCCGGGGGGGACGGCTCGCGCTCCGCTCAACATCGCCGCGCGCTGGCGGCAGTGAACGAGGGGTGCGGGGACAGCGGGGTGTCAGCCGGCCAACGACGGCCGAGCGCGGGCCCCGCGCCACACGCCACGACAGTCAGCTGTGGATCTCCTTTATACACGGCTGCGCATGCGCGTCTTAATTTTCATACCTAATAATCTTGTTTACATATTGTTTTAACCGACCGTTGTATTTTATATTCTTTTTCATTATACATTATACTTGTTAATACAGTCCGCTATCGTTCATTTTACTCCACCACGACCTATCGTCGCGATCATTGGTCCTTCTACCGTTAACATTTTGAACCGAACAAAGAAAAAACGGCAATTTTAAAATCAACGGTTCGTCGGTTCGAGAACAAAAGTCGTCATCTTCGGGTTCAAGTTCACAAGAGGTCTTCGTTTTCTACGTGTCATCGCCTGCATTTGGTCATCGTGAACGTCGATACGGCAACAGCCGTCTTCATCGAGTTCACACCAACGGGCGGCGCAAGAAAAGATCGTCGGAACTTGGGGCAAGAAGACTTTGAAGACAACTTTACGTCAACATTCGTCAACTGGCATCGGGAAGATTCCAGAATCTACACGTCGGAGCCACGTCCGTCAACTCATCGTCAGAGGTTGACAGCATAAAACCGTGAGAACGTTCCAATTCCTTTGTTCCAACATTTGTTTAATCATCTTGCTTAATCACAACTTATCCTAATAGTTACATTTCAATCCAGTAATCAATCCAATCCATTATCTTCAGCTTATCAACGTGTTTAAACAGTTTCCTTTATCCTACACAGTAGGTACACAGGTTTAAATAAACCAAATAGCAGTGATTTTGATATTTTTTATTCATTTGATGTTTTGTTCAATCACAGTTTTAATTTATGACATTTTTATTCAATCACAGTCTTAATACCTAGTACATTTTTATTCTTAATCGTATTCATTACTATTTCCAATTAATATATTTTGCATTATTCCATCTAATTGAATTGAATTTAATTTGTTTTTGTGTAGGGAAAACATTGCATCATTCGCTTACCGTTACTCAGCAGATTCGATCGGAAACGCCTAGCGCTTTTGTAATAGCAATCTCATATCGTGCTGCTTATTGCTAATCGTTTTATATCAGTAATTTTCGCTTAACATTAATTGAATAGTCTCTTTTTTTTTTTTTTTTTTTTTTTTTTTTTTTTTTTTTTTTTTTTTTTTTTTTTTTTTTTTTTTTTCTTCTTTTTACCCTCTCTTTCTTACTGCAGCTGCTAAATTTTCATTGTCATGGCTGACATTAAAATTTTTATTAAGAAGCGAGCTTCAATTAAAGCCAAGCTTACGCAGTATGCGGAACGCGAAGAGTTTGAAAAGCTGTACTACGGTTTGGTGGCTTCTGCACGCCAGCTGATCACCGGCGCAAGAAAGCTTCTTAAGGGGGACTCCGCAAGCGAGGTGGATTCTTGTATTACTAGTACACACAAACACAATTCAATTCGGTTACCCAAAATTGACTTACCTAAGTTTTCAGGTAGCTATCATGATTGGCTCGAGTTTAGAAATACTTTTGTTTCTATAGTACACAACAACACATCCTTGGATAAAATAAATAAGTTACACTATCTGCGTGCTTCCTTAAAGGGTAGTGCTTCTCTTGTTGTTGATAACCTTGACTTCAGGTCAGAAAACTACGACGCTGCCTGGAAGTTACTCTGTGAGAGGTATGACAACAAAAGATTGCTTGTCAACAATCATGTGCAAGCACTCTTTAACGTTCAACCTATAGATAGAGAGTTAAGTAAGTCACTACGTTACATAATTGACACAACAAATAAAAATCTTAGGGCTTTGGCAACCCTTGATCAACCAGTTCAAAACGCTTTCGTTGATGTGCTTATCATATACATAATGACCAGTAAGCTCGACCACGTTACAAATCGTCAGTGGGAAGAGCACAGAAACACTTTTTCCGAACCTCCTACATTATCAGCGTTCACTACCTTCATCAGTAGCAGAGCTGACTTACTGGAGACACTTGAGGAGTCTAAGCCTATAGCAACAGCTAAGAATGAACACACCACACCTGCGACTAAATCTAAGAGCAGTACTGTGGTACCTGATAAGTCGTTAAAACCATTGTCATGTCCCATGTGTCGTCAGGATCATTTTATTTTTGCATGCGAGCAGTTTAAAAGTCTCTCGGTTCAGGCTCGTATTACAAAGGCTCAGAGTTCAAAGGTGTGCATGAATTGTCTTCGTCCTGGTCATGATATCTCCAAATGCAAATTAGGTCATTGTAAATATTGTCGTCAAAAACACAACACTTTATTACATATTGATAGTGATAATGTTCTTCCTAGTGCACACAACACTGCATTATCAGCTAGTCAATCGTTTACATCTCGAGTAATTTTACTTTCCACAGCGCTCGTGAGGGTGACCGGCGCTGACGGTAACCATCATACAGCACGAGTCTTGCTGGACAGTGGAAGTACATCAAATTTCATCTCGGAGGACTTTGTTCGTAAGCTACATATTCCTACCTACATTACCAAGTCCAAGGTAACAGGTATAAACTATCATGTTTCTAGTTGTACTCAGGGGTGCTCAGTGTCATTAAAATCAATTGATGATAGTGAGTACGAACTGAACATTGACTGCCTCGTATTGCCGAAAGTATCAGCATCAGTTCCTAATACTTTTGTTGATACTAGCAATATACGTATACCTACGAACGTGCGTCTTGCCGACCCCACTTATTATGTTCCGTCATCAATCGACATCCTTGTTGGTGCGGAAGTCTTTTGGGGTATCATAGGCACTGGCCGTATCGCATTAGGTACTCATAAGCCCACTTTGCTTGAGTCAAAATTAGGTTGGCTCATTTCGGGTGCATATCATCAATCTGATTCCTCTTCACATGTTTGTATGCACAATAATAACTTGCAAGTAGATTTAGATCGGTTTTGGGAGTTAGATTCTGTGTCGTCTATACATAACCGCTCTGGTGAAGAGAGATCATGTGAACAACATTTCATAGATACCACATATCGTAACTCTGATGGGCGATTTGTGGTAAGTATTCCCTTCAAAGAGTCACTGGACGTATTGGGTGATTCATACATGATGGCTAAGCAGCGATTCCTATCTCTTGAACGTCGTTTGGGTAGAGATCCTCGCCTTAAAAGCCTATATGTTGACTTCATTAATGAGTACATAGAGCTGGGGCACATGTCTGAATCTACTAGGCGCCCACTCGACTCAACATGTTCAAACTATCTACCACATCATGGTGTTCTGAAGGAGTCAAGAACCACCACCAAATTAAGGGTAGTTTTTGACGCTTCCGCTAGAACCACATCAGGTAAGTCCTTCAACGAAATACAGATGGTTGGTCCCCCTATCCAGGATGATTTGTTGTCTATATTGCTTCGATTCCGTCAACATAAAATTGTCATAAGTGCGGACATTGAAAAAATGTATCGACAAACTCTTGTTCACGACAATAATCGTGCATTACAAAAAATCCTTTGGACGGCAGAACCAACTCATCCGTTAAAGGAGTACACGCTTAATACCGTAACTTATGGAACGGCATCAGCACCCTTTTTAGCTACCAGGTGTTTACTTCAACTAGCTGAAGAGTGCTCAGATTCTTCAACAAAGTTCTCGATAGCACGTGACTTCTATGTGGACGACTACTTGTCCGGTGGGTAATCTGTTTCAGAAACTTTGGAAAAAGGTCGCCGTGTTGACGATGTTCTTCGGTCAGCAAAGTACAATCTCCGAAAATGGCGATCCAACTCCAGTCAGGTGCTGCAGGCGCTTAGCGGTGAACACGACGTTTCTGATGTTGTGGACCTGAGTGACAACGATCAGTCGAAGACTCTGGGTCTCCTATGGAAGAGCTTAAGTGACGCGTTTTCATTCTCTATTAACCTAAACTCCACTGACAAGGCTACTAAGCGTCATATCTTGTCAACCATAGCACAAATCTTTAATCCCATTGGCCTTGTCGTTCCATGCATAGTGGAAGCCAAGGTTATCATGCAGCATCTGTGGCTGGCCAAATGTTCTTGGGATGAGCTTGTTCCCACACACATTCAGTATGCCTGGAATGACTTTCATAATAGCCTGCACCTTTTAAACGAGTTCAAGATACCTCGGTGGGTGTTATGTGAATCTGCGTCCCGTCTGCAGCTGCACATATTTACTGACGCTTCCGAAAAAGCTTATGGAGCGTGTGTTTATGTTCGCAGTGTTTCGAGTGACGGCGAGGTTACCGTACATCTCCTTACCGCTAAAAGCAAGGTAGCTCCAATCAAATCCACAACCATACCGCGGCTCGAGCTGTGTGGTGCGTTGTTGGGTTCACGGTTGTACTCAAAGGTTCGTCAGTCAATTACATTACATTTTGATGAAGTCCATTTTTGGTGTGATTCCACCATCGTCTTAGGATGGTTGTCTACTTCACCAACCCAACTAAAGACATTCGTTCGTCATCGTGTGTTTGAAATTCAGGAAACTGTAGGAGAAAAGGCTTGGCACTATGTTCCGTCAGCTGAAAACCCCGCAGACCTCTCTTCGCGTGGACTTAGAACTGACAGGCTGTTGTCGTCTTCATTATGGTGGTCAGGACCACAATTTCTCAGCAAAGATATGTCTTCATGGCCTCAGTTCCCTGAATCAAATCAAAATAGTTCTAGTTTACCGGAAACAGTCTCCTCTTGTCATGTTTCTAATCACATTGTTGAAGGTCCTATTACTGCGTTATTTCCAAAATTATCAAATTTTAGCACATTACAACGTGTGACGGCATATGTCATGCGATTCATATTTAAATGTAATAAAAAGTCATGTGAGTCTGGTTCACTAACTTCTACTGAACTTAATCATTCTTTAAACTTATTGTTGAGATTTAGTCAAATGGAATCTTTCCCGGAAGAGTATCACTTACTTAAATCAGGTAAACAGTTACCAGCAAAGAACAAGCTATTATCTTTGTCACCTTTCTTTGATACTCTTTCTAATCTAATTCGTGTTGGAGGAAGATTAAACAATTCATTTTATGATTATAACATTAAGCATCCAATTCTATTGTCTGGTTCTAATATAATTTGCATTCTCTTATTCAACATGTTTCATGTACGCCTTTTACATGCTGGGCCACAACTTTTATTAGCCACTGTTCGTCACCACTACTATCCTATTGGGGGTAGGAACTTGGCCAAAAAGATCACACACCAATGCGTAAAATGTTGCAGAATCAAGGCCAACACAATTCAGCCTATCATGGGTAATCTCCCAGAGCAGCGTCTACATTTGGAGTTTCCTTTTTTAGACACAGGGGTAGACTACGCCGGTCCCATCATGATAGCTGACCGGAAAGGTAGGGGATGTAGGCTCGTCAAATGCTTCATTTGTGTGTTTGTGTGCCTAGCTACGAGAGCCATCCACCTCGAGCTTGTGTCGGACCTTACAAAAGAAGCTTTCTTAGCTGCACTAAACCGCTTTATTGCTCGACGGGGAAAACCCCGTAACATATTTTCCGACAACGGTACCACCTTTGTCGGTGCTTTCAATGAGTTGGCCAGGCTGCTTTCGCAAGACTTAAACTTCAACAACATCGACCCTGGCATAAACTTTTCATTTATACCTGCGTATACTCCACACTTCGGAGGCCTATGGGAGTCTGCAGTTAAATACACCAAGCATCATCTACGACGCATTTTGGGTTTAACAAACCTTACCTTTGAGGAAATGGCTACTTGTTTAATTCACGTTGAGGCTATTTTAAACTCAAGGCCCTTAACTCCACTGTCCAATGACCCTTCCGACCTCGCTCCTTTAACCCCGGCACACTTCCTTATTGGTCGTTCTCTAATTATGCTGCCTCATCCACAGATCCAGAACGCCAACGTCAACAGCCTCCAAAGATTTCGCCGTATCGAATACTTGAAGCAACATTTCTGGGCTCGCTTCTCACACGAGTATGTTCTGTGGTTACAGGAGAGAACAAAATGGTGCCGGTCGTCTGGCGAGCTCAAGGAAGGAACACTGGTCATCATAAAGGACAAAAACTTACCTCCTCTTATGTGGCTTTTAGGACGCATCACACACATTCTCCCAGGCAGAGACGGCGTCGCGAGGGTCGCCGACGTTCTCACAAGAAAGGGTGTCATCCGGCGCGCCTTCAACACCATCTGCCCGCTGCCGGTTTCTTCTGTTGAAGACTCTTCAACGGGGGGAGTATGTTGAGACGGCTCGCGCTCCGCTCAACATCGCCGCGCGCTGGTGGCAGTGAACGAGGGGTGCGGGGACAGCGGGGTGTCAGCCGGCCAACGACGGCCGAGCGCGGGCCCCGCGCCACACGCCACGACAGTCAGCTGTGGATCTCCTTTATACACGGCTGCGCATGCGCGTCTTAATTTTCATACCTAATAATCTTGTTTACATATTGTTTTAACCGACCGTTGTATTTTATATTCTGTTTCATTATACATTATACTTGTTAATACAGTCCGCTATCGTTCATTTTACTCCACCACGACCTATCGTCGCGATCAATTTACTAGTTCATGTACAGATCATTTAACCTGACTTGGTTTCCGTACCTACGTCTTTTTCGGGTGACCACTGAAAAACAGCGCTGTGCTGTGGGCCCCCCATAGCACAGCATCATGCTGAGTGGAAGCCTTCTTGTTACAGTCATGGCGTGCCAGCGGCTGCCGACTTTTGTTTTGTGCTCGTGATTTGTGTTTTATTTTTCTTATTGTAAAACTCGAGTTAATTATATTTTTGTATGCACGTGTTTCTGTGACAAATAAACATATTTTTCTTTCTTTCTTTCTTATATTGAGTACCATATCAATCAATCTGCCTAGCCTTTTCCTAACTATGTTGGGGTTGGCTTCCAGTCTAACCGGATGGCAGCTAAATACCAGTATTTTACATGGAGCGACTGCCTATCTGACCTCCACAACCCAGTGCCAGGGTAATACGATACCACTTGGTAAGACTGGTTGTCAGACTTTCGCGCTTCTGACAACCTGTAACGACTGTCAAAGATCCACGAATGACAGCCGGGACCAACGGCTTAACGAGGCACGGCGGAGTCTCGGTATGTAAAGATTGTCACCCATCCACGAACCAACCCCGCCAACCGTAACTTAACCTGATGGATCGACCCGTACGGCTGCTATTACTTAGCAACGAGCTCCTACTATTATTGAGTACCATATATTTTACTGTAAGACAACGTTAAAAGGTTCCATCGTTTATATTCGGAAAAACCGAAATATTGCGAATAAAATGTGGCTATCGACCAATACATTAATTATTATACAGTCCCACATAAATTATTATACAGTTTGAGTCTTTATAATGTGCACATATCGAAATTAGGGGAACTATGCTTAATTTTGTCGACGGAAAAATATATATATTTTTTTTTTTAATATTTTTCCGTCGATAAAATTAAGCATAGTTTACCTCATTTCGATATGTGCACATTATAAAGACTCACACTGTAGATTGACGCGCTAATTCCGTCACTGCCTTTTACACATTAATTCGGCAAAGTTCGGTTTTTCCGAAAATAAACTATGTATACCTTTAAACGTTGTCCTACTGTACTGCCCTGTGTTATCGTGATGCCGTGGACGTCTACGACAATATTGTCAAGTTAGAAATTATAAAAGTGCACAATGGATATGCAGTACGTTACGTTGCTGATTTTTTTTTGGTAGGTAAGTCATGTGATGAGAAGGGACGAAACGCATGTGACTAAAAGAGTGATGAATATACATGTTGATGGATGGCCTTCCTCTCCCTCTCCGGGAGAGGAAGGCCGAAGAAAAGATGGATGGATTGTATGAGGAATGATATGAAAGAGAAGGGAGGGAATGATAACGTGACGGTTGACAGGGGAGAATAGAAGAAGAAAACGTGTTGCGCCGACCCCAAGTAACATGGGATAAGAGCAGGCAGATGATGATGATGGTAGGTAAGTATATTATCAAATTATTTTTTCATGCGTCCAATTCTAATAGGTTGGGGAAAAAGTTTCTTCGCATTTTTTAAGAAAATTCAAAACATTTTTTAATATTGTTTATTTACATTTAACTAAAGTATGTAGGTACCATTTTGTTCGATAACTTTTTGCCATCTTGTAGGTAGGGACATGATCCCATTGCTATAGAAATTTTGGGACTTCTGGTCAAAATACCGCGACAAGTGGTTTTGGCAGTCCTCTCGTGATGTTAACCTGACACTGCCTAAAGAATTCTGAAGAGACCGAAACAGGTGGAAATCTGAAGGTCAGGACTATACGGCGGATGCATTAACACCTCCCAGCCAAACTCTCTTAATTTTTGCTGAGTGGCTAAAGATGTGTGAGGTCTAGCGTTATCATGATGAAAAACTACACCCCTTCTGTTGATTAATTCCGGCCGCTTTCTCTCAACTTCTTGCTTTAATCTCATCAGTTGTTCGCAGTAGAGTTCAGAATCGATGGTCCTGCCTGGTGGTAACAGTTCATAATGAATAATGCCCTTCCAATCCCACCACACACACAGCATCACCTTGTTGCGAGTTAACCCGGGTTTCGCCACAGTCTGTGAACCCTGACCGGCCTTTGACCACGACCTTTTTCGCACGTTCTTGTCATACGTGATCCACTTTTCATCACCAGTTATCAGCTTCTTCAAAAATGGTTCGGTATCATTACTTCGTAATAAAGAATCACAAATGAGTACACGGTTCATTAGGTTTCTTTCAGTGAGCTCGTGAGGTACCCAAATGCCGAGCTTTTTTGTGTACCCAGTTGTTTTCAAATGCGCCAAAACTGTTTTGTGGTCAATTTCCAGTTCTTCAGCTACGTCGTAACTACTGATATGCCGATCTTGCTCCACATTTTCAAAAATGGCATCCATTTTATCTGTAATAGGGCGACCAGAGCGACGTGCATCTTTGACATCAAAATTTCCGGATTGAAAACGCTTAAACCAAATTTGTGCTACTCTCACAGACACTATACTAGGTCGATAAACATCGCAAATTTTTACCTTTTTTTGTAGTAAAATTTTAAAATGTATCGAATTTCTTCATTAGATTCACTCATCTTGACGGTACGAAAAACAAATAAAAATCACACATTTTCCTAATTTAAATTTGGAATTGTGTTCTTTAAAATTTAAACTTTCAATGATACCAAAACCAGCCAGATACAAATAGTATAGCCAAAGAGATTTTATTACAAGTTCATACATACTATAATGCGAAAAGACTTTTTCCCCAACCCAAATACAATTTATTATTGAAAGAAAGCGACTCGACCAACTTAAATAAACACATCGTAAATATAGTGATGGCTGAGATCTCGTTGCCTAAAACAATCACCTAGAACTAATATAGTTAGGTATCACTAATCAAAGAAAACGTTATCCAAATGAAAATCTTCTAATTCAGTTAATTTTAATGAAATCCCTTATCACGATGGCCACAGTACGCAGAAGGGGAAGTTCAACAGAAATACCCTACGTAGTTAAAGTTTGCCAAATAGAATGAGTATCAAAACTGTGGACGAACTATTTCTACAGGATTTGGTCGTCATCGATCCACAACTAAAGCCGTTTGGGAGATAAGAAGACTACACATACGAGTACACACAATCCATATAGTAACAATGACTTTTAAGTTAGTAAATACTTACAAATAAAAAAGACGTGGTCCAAACACGTTGGCACGTGCCTCCGTATCCAGTGCCTCTTTCCTATCCGTTTGGCCTCAGCCATAAAGGGACTGTCCATTTTATCTATTAATGTTTTTTATTGTTTGTTGGTTATTGTCACGGACTTCCGAAATTAAAGTTATATTTAATTTTGTAGTGTTTTTTGGAAGTCGGTTGTTTTTTTTTTTTCTAAAAAGTTTTTTAAACCTCGATTAAAATTATTTACACGTATGTCCGGTAAGTACTGCACATCATCATCATCATCTGCCTAACCTTTTCCTAACTATGCTGGGATCAGCTTCCAGTCAAACCGGATGTCAAGTCTTTTTTATCCTATCTCAACCTCTGTACAACATGTTTGCAATAAACTGATTTGATTTGATTTGATTTGATTTGATGCAGCTGAATACCAGTATTTTACATAGAGTAACTATCTATCTGACCTGCACAACCCAGTTATGGGGTAATACGATACCCCTTGGTAAGACTGGTAGGTACTGTACCTGTTTTGAATTTGGAACTCCATGTGGACTGTGTTTATTAAAAGGTTTAAATGTAGAATGAAGTTGTACACATTCATTGATTCAATTTATATACAATTTTTGTGCGCCTTAATTATTAAGAACTTTAACTAGATATTAAGCATAATTGTAAGGACTTGCATCAATAAAGTATTATTATTATTATACATTTTTTTTATTGCTGTATGGGCTTGCTCTGGACCTCGATCACGCCTGATGGAAAGCGATGGATGAGGTATATGATGCAAAGTCCGTGCTCAGAAGATACCTGTTCACTCTTGCTTTGAAAGCAGACGAGTTATTATGTGGAAGGGAACACAGAAGCTCGTACAGAGTTCCACACTTTGGCTGTGCGCATAATAAATGTGGAGGAGAAGCGCTGAGTAAAATTTGTCGGGATTAGAAATGGATCTCTACCCGGTAAAAATCCGAACTTTGGGTAAATACCCATTAATACCCATTTTTACCCTCCCAATTTTAATTTATACCGGGTAAAAATTAAACTAATTAATTAACCAAATTACATTATAATTTTCACGTCTGTTTGCAGGGTGCCATTTACACAAATATTCTAATGAAATATATAATAATCATTAAACTCGCCACAAAATAATAGGTCCGTTTTGACAGCCCATATCGTTTCATATGCCAAAGAGAGACAAACATAGCGGGACAAAGAGGGACGTTCATGTCAAAACGGACCTATTATTTTGTGGCGAGTTTAGTTAATATTATTATTTAATATTTTGACATATCTATATACTTTGGGGTCCCGGACCTTTGGAAGCCTTTGAGGGGCCGAAAACAACTCACAGAGGCCCCTTCTTTGGACTATTTTAAATGATGAGAAGTCACCAACCGACGATTATCTCTATATGCACTATGCAAGTGCACCCAAGGACAACCCCCAATTGGTACAGGACTATTGAAGAACGTGGAAACAAAGCATATTAGCTATGGGTTTGGGTGGCTAAAGTGGATTGGGTAACTTGAACTATGGAAGAACTATGGGACATACTTGGATAAAATGGCAGGGGGTGACTTGTACACTAAATAATGGGCCCCCGGAAACGGTCGCTAGCACATAGTGACGTAGCGACAAGGGGGCAACACTTCCTGAGGTGCTTGAGGAGTGGAGAGGTATTCCACGGCTATCAAGACAATCCCGGTAGTACGGTCAAGATCCCTACCATCACCTTACTGGAGAGCGATCTTTCTCCACTAAAGCCGGCCAATAAAAGCAAGCCAGAGGTGAGGAATAAGACTTCTCCCGGGGGATGTATCCATGGGGTCGCTACTGCCCAACAGCTCGCCACATGCTGTCCTGCGGGTTCATGTATCTCTCTTGGTCTGGCTCCTCACCCTAGACCTGTTTCGCCAAATTAACTCTATCAGCACAGACCCAGAATTCAGGAGCGCGCAAACCCCACCACGACGTCAACGTAGAGGGAGATACGTCGGTGGGGATATTATTATATTATTTAATATTATTATTGTAATTTATTATTATTTTACATTATTATTATTTTATTTTATTTTACTACTAGCTTTTGCCAGCGGCTTCGCCCGCATGGCTGTTGGAAATTATCTCACGGGAACCGTAATTTTTTCCGGTATAAAAAGTATCCTATGTGCTATTTCTATATGATATCTATCTCTGTGCTAATGTGACCTGGGCGTTTTTCATGACTCCAAACTTTTATTTAACGTGCAAATTGTGCAAATAGTGGCCAAAGCTTTGAAGTCACTGGGTTTTATCATGAGACTCCCAGGGTGTTTCAAGAAGGCCAAAACCCTTAAGTTTCTTTATTGCTCTTTTGTGAGAACTCATCTTGAATATGCGTCACAAATTTGGAACCCGTGTTATGGTAAATACATCGATCGTATTGAGAATATACAAAAAAGATTTATTCGTTTTCTATGTTTCCGGCTACGTATACTATACCATTCTTATGATTACATAACTCTTTGCAAAAAATTTCACCTACAGCCACTAATAAATCGTCGGCAACTAGCAGATTGCACTTTTATTTTAAAAATTATATCGAACGAGATTGGATTGTCCTGATCTTCTGCAGAAACTGCGTTTCAATGTCCCCCAGAGATCAGTTAGATTTAATCCGCCTATCTCCATTCCTTTTTCCTCTTCTAACTACAGGAAAAACTCATACTTCATTGAAATCCTTACTCGCCTGCATAGTGCAGGCGAGTAAGGATTTCAATATTCTTTGTAAAGAGTTCTCATTTGACCCATTTACCACAAAAGCCTATTCCGCACGCAGTCGGGTGAACGCTGACTTATTTTTTATTTTTTTATTTGTGATGGGTTTGCTCTTGACTCTAGTCTAGGTCAGAGGTGACAGAGACAAAGTCGACGATGGACTGAGCTTACCCAGAAGAAGCCTGTTCACTCTCACTTTGAAGAGATTAGGGTTGTATGTGTTCGGAAACACAGACGCAGGTAGTGAGTTCCACTCCTTTGCTGTGCGCATTATAAAAGACATTTGGAAGCGCTTAGTGCGAATTGGTGGAATAGCAACCAGGTAGGGATGGTAACTAATAGAAGGGGGCCGGTGGAATGAGGTCGTGGAGTTCTCGGGTACACTCTCCGCAGTACAATCTGTAGAAGACCGACAACCTTGCAGGCAACCATGCGGCGATGAGCCAAGCTATGAAGCTTGGCATCCACCAGTTTTACGTCGCCAATGAACCTCTTAGCTCTGCGTTCCACCGAGTCAAGCGCGGCTAGTTGGTACTTAGCTGATCCATCCCAAAGGTAACTGCAATACTCCATGCAGGATCGGACTTGCGCTTTGTAAAGGGTTAAAAGCTGTCCAGGCGTAAAGTATCTCTTCACCCTATTTAGGATGCCCAGTTTCTTAGCCAAAGTTTGGGCCTTGTACTCGATGGTGGCGCCGAAGTTGAGACCAGATGTCAACTCCATGCCTAGGAGCTCAAGTCGATCGGTGATCGGAAACAGATGTACCCCGAAAAGTAGGAGTTTGGGCGAAACGACTCTTTTTAGCGGTAAAAAGACACGCCTGCGTTTTGGTGGCGTTAAAAGAGACCAGATTATCATCACCCCACTGGGAGACAAAGCTTAAGGTCAAATATGTCCGCTCTACCATGGCCTCTCTCAAGGAACGAACTTCAGCCCCGCTGGTTTTTGCGCTGGACAAGTATCTCTCTGAAACTGTACTGTCATCTGCGTACCCTACAATACCAGGCCGAAGCTAGTCATTGCTGAAAGAGCTGCAGAGCGAACAGACCCCTAAGGAACTCCGGCATCAATAGCCATAAGGTCAGAAGAGCAGCCGTCAACAACTACTCTGATCGACCATTCACTAAGGAAATCTGATATCCAGCTACAAAAATCAGCTGGGATGCCATGCTTATGGCATCCCAGCTGATTTTTGTAGCTGGAAGCTTGCTGAGCAGAGCAGCGTGCCAGACCCTGTCAAAGGCCTTCGAGATGTCAAGCGATACAGCCAGTGCTGCGCCGTGTTTCTCGATGGCTTCGCCACAGCAGTGCGTGTTTCGGACAGTAATGGGTAGGGTCTGCACAGTCGCCCTTTTTGGGCACTGGTTGTACATTTGCAAGCTTCCAGGATTTCGGCACCGTTCTTTTTTCAAGAGAGAGGCGGAACAAACGTGTCAATACAGGAGACAGTTCAGGCGCACTTCTTTAAAAGTGCATTGTGCTTATTGAATATTATTTATATGTATATTCTTTTCTAACGTGCTTGTTAGTGATCCTAAGATTTCTATTACTTATTCTGTTTTTACCCGTGAAAACCTGTAATTGGCTTTTTGTTTTATATACAATTGTTATCAATCTGTCATAGCTGTTGGTTCTCCTATTAATAAATAAATAAATTTCATCCAGATCCGTTCAGCCGTTCTGGCGTGATTGAGTAACAAACATCCAAACTTTCACATGTATAATATTAGTAGGTTATCAGAACTATTAATTATCTTATATTGAACACGGCAACTACTAAATTCCAACTTGGGAATAAAATATCCAGAACACGGTTTGCATTTACTTTCCATTTCATCCCTTTCTTTTCCATTTTTACCTACCCATTTTTTACCCACCCGCCCATCTCTAGTCGTTCCTATGTTATGCATTCAATTGACCACTCATACAAAAATTAAAAGACTTAAGGAAAATTTTCACTGCACCTATAAAAAAAGTCAAAATCAACAACACTATAATACATTTTTCCCGTCAAATTACCGTCGAGGTAACGAAGCATACGTTCCCCACATTAACATATTAACTCGAGTTGAGTAAAAAGCATTACATCCCCGTTCGCGGCTAAACCAGGCACGATTAATATAATTAGTACAACATTATGCGGGCTTATTATCAAAATGGATGCTTAGATTTATAATGCATAAGTAAACCTCTTTGTACAACGTAACATGTTCCTTTAGAACAATAGGAACAAAGGATCGGTGCATTTCGACCCGCGTGTTGGGGCTTTGGTGTATAGGAGAACTAATAAAGTGTTTGTTTAATTTGGGCTTTATGTAGTTGTTAGTAAGGGCTTTTGTGATCAAGTTTGAGAATCTGTCTATTAATTAAATTATGTGTAGCAAGATGGCGATTCTACATGTAACTTTTTAGGGTTCTGTACCTCAAAAGGAAAAAGCGGAACCCTTATAGGATCACTAGTGTCTGTCTGTCCGTCTGTCACAGCCAATGTGCTCCGAATCTAATAGGGTACACGTATGTATTGCTGTGACCCAAACAAACGACGTGTAACGTAAATAAATGAATTTTGAATATGAGGGTCAATTTGGGGGCAAATAAGAAAATTTAAAAAAAAAGTTTTGCAAACTGTACCGTGTGACATATACTTACTGTAAGGGTCTCAAATATATATATTTTTTTATAATTTTAAAATAAATCATTTTAAAGTTATTTAAGAAAATAGACCATTGCCCCTCCCTCCTTATCTCCAAAAATACTGAGGCTAACATTTTGAAAAATACAGAAAATAGATCAATACCTATAAGTTACAGGAAAATTTATAAGAAGTCTATGGTCTTTAAGCAACATGGTAAATCTCTCAATATTGTGCATACAAACTTTCATTTGCAGTTGGAATATAAGAGAGAACATGTTTTTCAACTACAATGTTAAGTTTGTTCTTGGGATTCATCCCAACTACGGAACCCTTCATTGTGCGTTGTCCGACACGCACTTGGCCGGTTTTTTTTTTTTAATAACGGGTCTAAAGAACGCTTAACGAAGCCGAGAGTCAATTATACTCCCCGTCATTGTGATCATTTGTATGTACTGGACCATATTTGGGAACCATCTGGTTACGGAGATATTTATTTATTTATATTTAACTAGCTGACCCGACAAACGTTGTCCTGTCAAAATTTCAATAATTTATACAAAATTCCCATAGAAAATGCACTTTCGGTTTTACCGAATTTTACAATTTTCCCGGCAACTTTTCAAACATTTTCTTTCATACAAACCATGTCCTGACAATTACAAACACAACAAAAAATAATTATCCAATTTGGTGCAGTCGTTCGGAAGTTATGCGCGTACACACATTTCGGCGATTCATTTTTATATTATATAGATTAACAAGTAACAATGGACTCCATATGTTAGTAACAATATTTTTTCACAACTATGTTAATAAACATAACCTAACACTGTCATCTAGATATTTATATGAATCCCTGCTATAAGCTCAAAATCGATATGCAAAGCTAGCAGCAACTATTCACACATAAGCAGTCAAAAATCTTATAGCGCCCTTCGCATTCAATATAATAATGCGTTCCGAGTATTGATGGGGTAGACCCGCACACGGCGTACCAGAGAGGCGTAGCGTAAAAGCATCAGCAAACATCCCTGATGAGCTATAGAAGAGAAACAGCCCCATCAATACCCTGAACGCATTAATATATTGAACTCGAAGGGCGCTGTACGATTTTTGACGGGCAGAGATCCGACTTTTTTTTTTAATTCATGAAATCAAGTTTTGAGTGTTATAAATACGCAACTTAACTTTAAATACCTGCAAAACTATACGCACAAAGTAAACATAATCGTTTAATTCACAATTATATTTAATCAGCAGGTAATTTTAAAACAGTGAGCTAACTTTCTGTTACTACTTTTATCTGTTACTATTTAATTCACAATCAAAAAGAATTTTAAAACAGCAATGAAAGAAATAATGTGAGGTCAACATTATTTCTGGCTGATACCTATTACACAAATAAGATGTCATGGTGAGGTGTTGTTTGGGCGATGGTGTTCGGACACCATCGCCACCATCGCGCCAAGAGCTTGCTCGGAGACGTCTTCCAAAAACTTCAATGGCGCGCCCCACCTGAATTTCGATGTGGTTCGTGCGCTTGCCGCTACCGGAAACCGGAAACATGAGCGACAACACATTTTTATACAAAAATAAAAGCCAAAAGCAATCGTCATCGACCTGATTTTATTAAAAAAAAAAAAGTAGAACAGAAAGGCAGAATAAAGGCGTATCTGCACAAAGTTCATTATGCAGTAATCCGGGTCGAAATTAAGCCGGGAACAGGGAACGTAATCTAATTTGAGGAACGCTTTGACTGTACGTAGGTACAGAATCAGACCTGACGACACCCGCAACTCGATACAGGCCACTTAGATTTAATTAATCGCAATTAATTTAATTCTGTAATTGTATGGGAACGGTTTAATTACTTTTAATTTGTATTTTGTAGCTATTAGAGAGGGGTTTTATGCGTACATGGGTACTAGCTTTAGAATTTTTTTTACACAATTCTAATTTCAAAATTTTCGGCTTGCTTAGGACAGATATTATTAATAGCCGTCGTTTGTAACCTATATTGTAGACTGTATATAAAGTAGTATGTGCCAGTAGCTTTATTGGTAATTAATGTGCATACTACAACACAGGTTACGCACGACGGCTATTAATAATATTCTATATAATAGTTATTATGGTGCACTTTTTATCAATTTATTAAAAAAATATTAATAAAATTTTAATTTATGTTTTATTTGTGGCTTTTTTTTAAATGTTAATAGTAAATGCAATACATTTATTTAAATATTAAACTGCCTTATTTTTACTTGAGTAGAAAAAATAAGAACGTTTTTTTAGAAACGTATGAACGGTGACTGGTAATTAGTTGATTGTACTCATAATAACAACAAATTTCAGTATGGCACCAAACCTGAAATAGCGAAAAAAAATTAGTTGTTGTACATTTTGACGAGTTATGTGAACATGAATGTCACAGCAGATTTCTTTTTCGCGAATTCAGGTTAGGTCCCATAGTAAAAGTTGTTTGTTATCATGAGTACAATCATGTGTTTAAGTATCGGCCACTAATTACCAGTCATCCTATATACGTAGGTACTGTAGCGCCGGCGGTCTGTAACAATATAAAACTTACTAAGAACATGGTCAGGAGTAAGACTTATACAACGCAAAAAACCGTTTCAAAATCGGCCTAGCCGTTTCCGAGAAAAATAGTAACAGACACACACACAAACTTCTCTTACTGGCTCTTACACCAAACACAATATTACTATCTCCGCGGCGGTCGCGGGTGAAAAGGAATGATGCGTTATTGTTTTCAATGACGATACTCACCACCGCGAGCATTTGCTTCACTCATTTCATTTGCAATTAAGAAACGAACATTCATTCTTGAAAGAACAGTCTTTATTTAGCGCATCTCAGTTTTTTGGCCTATTATTGCCCGGTTTCTGAAAAATTCTTAAACGGAGTTTAAACTCTTAATAGCTATTGCTTCGACAAAATTACCTCTTTAAGCGAATTCCTTCCTTATGCTCGGTTTATGAGTTCCTCAGATAAACCTTCGATAGTAATTCACTCGATTTTGAAGCTAAATTCTTCCTTAACAAAGTGTTCAGAAACACGATTGGTTCAATACCAATAATCACTATCGAATGGATAAACTCCGTTGGTAAATCTCAGAAACCGGGCATTACAGTTTTCCAACCAAGAAAAACAATGTTTTCCTGGCCTATGATTTGAATTCAGGACCACATCCTCAACTACCAACGGCTACACGTGAGACCAAAACATCAAAGAACCAGTTCGTCCCATTCTGTATTCAGAGGTCCCATTACCCATAAATAAAATCCCATGGAAAAAAACTAAAAAGAAAGATGGGGATAATGTCGACAGAACCTCGAATCGTGTAACATTAGTGCTCCCAGAGGTGAAATCGGAATTGGAATCAATTTTGCGGAGTCGAATGTTCGTCCGTGGGTAAATAACGAAGCTCCAGGAAAAGAGGCTTTTTTAAGATGACTTGGTTTATGTGTTGACTTAAAGGTTTTGATGTCAATATTTTTAGTTTTAAAGAAGACATTTAAAGAAAGAAATAAAAATGCGTTTATTGGCATTACAGCGAAAAAAGTACACCTTGAAACTATAAAAAAACAATGATTATAATGTCAAAAAGGCCTCAGCTCATCATCACAACACCCCAAGGTGAGTCACCTGACGCTGATCTTCGGCTGCAACCCATCCACATATTATGTATAGTGCACTTGGATAGTCAAAAGAACATGTTGGAGTTTTTCGTAATAAAAATATCTCCCGTGAAAAAGGTATCTTTAATTGTAGCTAAGCAGGACATCGCTCTATGTAAAATATTAGTATCCCGTTCGACTGGAAGCCGATGCCAACATAGTCGGAAAAGGCTAGGCAGATGATGGATTGCTAGTCATTAAGAGCCTATACAACCTCAGCTCAAATTCTAATTTCGCCCCTACTTCCCCGCGCCACCTCACTCTTTATCCTACCTATTTTACCTGTTGCGTAATGTGTGCTCTGAACGCAAGCGACACAGCCCTCCCGTTCGAAAGCCGAAGTGAGACTGTGTGGGGGTGTTCGGGCGGCAGGGAACAAACTTCAAGACGCCGATAGTTTAGGTAATTTCTTTTACGGTGAAAATAATGCTAATTAAAAAATACATAAGACCTGCTTTATAGTTGGTTCAGTTAGTATGCAAAATTTCATGATCTAATTTGAAGTATTTTTTGAATACCAGCGGTTTATTGTTCGTTTTAGAGGTCACTTTGGATTTTTTTTTCTATCGAGAAAATTTTATGGAATCGTGTTTTCGTCACACATAGTACTTAAAATTAATCCTCAATGTTACCATATATTTATTTCAAACTTAATGCTGCAGTATTTTCGACATAACGATCATGCTAAGCCATTTGAGGTAGTATAGGCTCTTAATTTACAGATTGAGAAAAGTAAGTACCTTACAAAAGGAAGGTAAGATCAGTGAAAACAAACAAGTCTATGTAAGTACCCTCTTTGTTGTGCCCTTTTAAAATGTAAGGTGCGTATTTGTGTATGATATAATGACACAATATGCATGAACGTCGACGAAACTTAAGATATTTTTAAGCATGGTTGGTGCTCGAACTGTCAAAACAAGTATTTCAAATAGGTACACACTACAGAAAACACACAACACGCTAAAAAAAGGATTTCCCGAAATCAAATCAATCTGCCTAGCCTCTTCCCAGATACGTTGGGGTCGGCTTCCAGTCTAACTAGATGCAGCTGAATACCAGCATTTTACATGGAGCGACTGCCTATCTGACCTCCACATCCCAGATACTGGGTAATACGATACCCCTTGGTAAGACTGGTTGTCAGATTTTCGGGCTTCTGACGACCCGTAACGACTATCAAAGATCCACGAATGACAGCCGGAACCAACGGCTTAACGTGCTTTCCGAGCCTCAGTATGTAAAGATAGTCACCCATCCACGGACCAACCCCGGCAAGCGTAGCTTAACCTGATGGATCGACCCGTGCGGCTGTTATTACTTGGCCACGAGCTCCTAAAAAATTTCCCGAAAACCTTCAAATTTTTCGAACTGGAAACGTTTACGAATTTTCCGAGAGCAACGTACATTTATAAAATGAAAAATCACAGCGTTACGTAAGTACTTGTAAAAATATAGTGTCGTAAATTGCGAAGGCTGGCGGACGGCGCCGGGCAGCGTGGCTAGTCACACGAGCCGGTGAATAGGACTCCGATACATTATAAGCCGAGATTTACTGGCAGTCATAAATAATCGCTCTTTCCCCACTATTTCGTACAAAATCCGTATAATACATGGTAACAAAGACATCGAACGCCACCTCTTTTCTAACATTTGTTGTGCCATAGATAGAGTACTTATTGTATAGATTAGCTGATAGTGTAAGTAAATATACCTTACTAGCTTCTGCCCGCGACTTCGTCCGCATGAAACTTCATGTTCCTCCGACCTACCGCAACGCATCGCATCACCCGCCCGTGCTATTACTTCGTTTACCGCTTTTTTTCATTTTGCCTAATAGCCTTTATACTATCAAACGCAAAAAGAATTTTTCAAATCCAACTGGTAATTCCAGAGATTGATTTTTTTTGTGGATCATCAAATAACTTCTCCCGCTCTGTGTGGAGCGGGAGGGCGTGTCAGACTTCTACTGACTAAAACCCACCCGTGTTCCTTCAGTTGCCTGTGCCAGGGCCACAGTAACTCTTTCGAACAACCCGCAACCCTGGCGGGCATCGGCCCTAGCGGACCCCTTCAGTTAGTGCTGACATCTCTTTAAGGCGCGCGTGGAACACAACGCGCCGTCGACCCGGGCCTGGTCCTTACCGGACGGCGAGCTACCCGTTGCTCGCCATCCGCAAGCCCGCGCCTACGGTGGCCGGGAATCGGCTATCGATTCCAACATCGCATCGTAACAGCCGTTTTGTTTGACCCCAGCAAAAAGTTTGCATACGTGAATTAAGGAGATGGATGAATTATGTTTCTGTCTTGTTTCCTCTTACCACTTAATCTAATAAGTGTGTCCTTGTCTCATCATTAGATATTATTATATAGTGACTTGTCTATTGCTAGTAATACTCTGTCTATGTGTTGTGCCTGCTCGTAGCCTCGTAATACAATATTCATTGCGTCGTATCCGATAGTACTGTTTCTTTATTGTTATTGCTTGACAGCCGATAAATTTATTCTTTCAATATTCCCTTTGCTGATAGATAGCGTTTTTTAAGGCTACACGCTGTTATTGTTTGTGTATTGAAAGAGGTAACAAGGAGAAAATTTCTTCGTGTTTGTCTCACTCTAGCGTTTTAGAAGATTCTTTGTCAGACTTTTTTCTAGTATGTGTATTATCGTGTCACTCTTAAGGCGCTCCCTCACCGGATTCGATAAGATTCGTATTCATGTTACAAATTGTATCACGGGTGCTCTCATTCACCACTGACATTACAGGCGAATGCTCCCGGTGAATGTATTGTTACGAATTGTATCATGTATGTTGGTTGCACACTAATGCTCGGTTCTGCTCACTCACTGATGTAATGCTCGCATTTGAACCATTAGGTACAGGCTCCCAGTGAGGGAGCGGTTTTACTCTAAACTAAACGAATAATCTTGTATGATATGGAGAAGAAATCAAGATTACCTGCATATAGGGCTGATTTTCCAACCGTCAGATAATTTATACCTGAAGAGTGAAAATGGGGAATTGACAGGTTTTCTACTCCAAGGTAGTCAAACCACAATTTCACATATTGTGGCCGTGCAGAGCCCTCTTAAACAAAAATGTATTGTTTTTTTTTAAAGAAAATCTCGTAAAGCGTATTTAGAACAAACATACACAGCTCTAAGATGCTTCTAATGCCTTCTATTTATGATAATAAACCTCGGAGAACGTCAATGAGGGCCGTATTACAGACAGTTTTTATCTTCCCCTGTAACTTCTGAAGTGCCTTTTATGCGCCTATTTGACGTAAATAATTTGACTTTGATTTAATCGCGAGGTTTTCACTGCACAGCGTCGATATGCAAAGTTGTAGATCATAATTACATCAGATAAGTGAGTATACGATTACATAGAAGGCTTGCGTCACATCAACTCCCTAAAATAAATCATTGGCATCTGCAAACTTTTACAAATTACACCGGATCAGATTCTTGTTTACTAGCTAACTGGAAGATTCTACTGTAGTGAAAATACTGCAGCTCGGCGTTGAAACGAATAGAGAACGCTATATTGAATTACGTCTACCGTTTGGACCAAAAACCAACACACAATTTTTTTATTAGCCATATTTTCATTGGCCACATCTTGCCGGGCATGAACAAGTCTGGGCTGCTACCAAAATACCCAAAAGTGCCTGATTTGGGGGTACGACCCCAGGATCCCCCACACAGTAGTACAGTCATGAGCACTAATAAGTATTCACTGAACAACTTTTAAAATTGATTTTTTCCTACTGTATTGATTATAGTTTCATTATGTTACAAACATAACATTTTGGAACCCTTACTGTTATGAAATAGGTCATGTATCAATGTTGAAATCGTTATTACACGAGAAAAACGATTTTTAATTTTGTTTTGTGTATACATATTTTTGCTCGTGACTGTACCTAGCGCTCGCGACTACTAAACTCACGCATTTAGATACACAGAAAAATAATTCCGAAATCAGCTGAACTATACCTACTCTACTAGCTATGCATGCCCCACAGGTAAAGATTAGGCGTCAAAATCAGAACACAGCACAACATCGTCTCTGTTTACATGATGATCGGAAATCCAAGGCAGATTTGTGATCAAAGCCTGATTAGACAACGTTCCCTTAAGACCTTACTACTGTACTACCGGTCTACGCACCCCAGTTTAGTAGGTCCTGTAGAAAATAAATAAATAAAAAAAGATAGTTCGTATGTTTTTACCCAGCGCCTCCGCCATATTGTAGACACTCAAAACTTCCACATAATTGCAGTCTGAACTTCTACATATGGTGGAGGCGCCGCCGGGTAAAAACATACGAACTATCTTTTTTGTTTATTTAAAAAAAGAGAGTTTTTTACTGGCGCAAGTAATCGAATGTCAGCCAGTACAAGATAAGGTTAAGGTCCATTGCATGGAACCTTTACAGTACTGATTATCTGCTAGACTAGAGATAACAAAAACCTGGAAGTACAACGAGGTGTGTGTTATGGAGTAGGTAGGTACTGGGTCAATATACAGATGGTATGGGCGAAAAATGTCCACTTTGGATTACAGTCCAAAACTTTATTTTATTTATTTGAGGAATGTTCGAACAAAATATCAAAAGGAAAAGGCTAGGCAGATCCTAGCCTTTTCCCAACTATGTTGGGGTCGGCTACCAGTCTAACCGGATGCAGCTGAATACCAGTATTTTACATGGAGCGACTGCTTATCTGACCTCCAGAACCCAGTAACTGGGTAATACGATACCCCTTGGTAAGACTGGTTGTCAGACTTTCGGGCTTCTGACGACCCGTAACGACTGTCAAAGATCCACGAATGACAGCCGGGACCAACGGCTTAACGTGCTGTCCGAGGCGCGGAGGAATCTCGGTATGTAAAGATGCTCACCCATCCACAGACCAACCCCAGCAAACGTAGATTAGCCTGATGGATCGACCCGTGCGGCTGTTATTACTGAGCCACGAGCTCCTTCCTCCTCGAGGAATGTTCGAACAAAAGGTCCACTTTTTGGAACAGATATACATACGTAAATCTATGAAATATAGGTACTTTCTAGTTGAATTTGGAGTAACAAATAGTACAATTCCCTTAGAAAAATCGAGTCCAAACTTAAATTTTAGATCAAAAAGGAACATTTCCAGTCGCTTTTTAGTGATTTCTAAAAAAAAAGCAATGGTGGAAATGTCACCGAACACTCCTCTTTATCTTCATACATCTACCATTACAGGGTAACCATATGCGATAAATAGGCCTATCCTAATTTAATAGATATTAAAATCTATGTATAACAAATTACAAACAACGCATTCCTTGTGAATTCACTCAGAGAACAAGCTTGCGACCATTATAACAGCTGTCGTTCGAGATTATTCATTTATTTAAATCAGACATTTAAAATTATGTTCCTAAGATTAAAATACAAGCCACAATAATACTGCTTTTACTAAAATAAATAACTGAAGTAGGTACGTAAAATCAAATTTTAAAATATATTAAAAGTTAAATCGCAATCACCCTTAAAGTCAAAACCTCCAGTCAAGTTACAACATTTGCTATTGTTATTTATTTCAACTAATCATACCTTTTTTTTTTTTTTTTGTGGATGGGAAATCATCAAATAACTTCTCCCGCTCTGGGTGGAGCGGGAGGGCGTGTCAGACTTCTACTGACTAAAACCCACCCGTGTTCCTTCAGTTGCCTGTGCCAGGGCCACGGTAACTCTTTCGAACAACCCGCAACCCTGGCGGCCATCGGCCCTAGCGGACCCCTTCAGCTAGTGCTGACATCTCTTTGAGGCGCGCGTAGAACACAACGCGCCGTCGACCCGAGCCTGGTCCTTACCGGACGGCGAGCTACCCGTTGCTCGCCATCCGCAAGCCCGCGCCTACGGTGGCCGGGAATCGGCTATTGATTCCCGACGCCCAGGGCGTCTCCTACGGCGACTAGGGGCGTGAGGGCGCAAAGATTGCCTCTCCCTCACGCGTTCAGCCTCCTCCTTCGCGAGCATTACAGCTTCGCAGAAGGAGGTGACAGCTTCCCATGCACTCTCGCTCCGTACCATGGCCTGTACCAGGGCCGGACGCGAGAGATCGCCGCCGCCGATCGCCTCCGCGAGGACGCGGCGGTGCTTTGCCCAAGCCGGGCAGACCTCCACCGTATGCTCCACCGTGTCCTCCGGGCGATCCACACAGTGGTAACACCCGGGCGTTTCCTCCCGCCTTATCCGGAACAGGAACCTCCCGAAGCAACCGTGTCCGGTGAGGACTTGCGTCAGGCGGAAGGTGAGGGTGCCATGACGCCTCTCCAACCACTCCTCAAAGAGGGGACTTATCGCCGCAATTGTGGCGTGCCCAACTAATCATACCTGACTCCTTCTTGAAGCAACTAAAGATTAAAATTATCACTGTTTCTGATGCGCAAATGTTATTACACTGTGGATGAATGTTTAATGACAATATCATAATCTGCCTAGCCTTTTCCCAACTATGTTGGGGTCGGCTTCCAATCTAGCCGGATACAGCTGAATCCCAGTATTTTACATGGAGCGACAGCCTATCTGCAGGGTAATACGATACCCCTTGGTAAGACTGGTTGTCAGACTTTCGGGCTTTTGACGACGACGAATGACAGCCGGGACCAACGGCTTAACGTGCTTTCCGAGGCACGGAGGGGTCTTGGTATGAAAAAATGGTCACCCATCCAAGGCCCAACCGCGGCAAACGTAGCTTAACCTGATCGATCGACCCGTTCGGTTGTAATTACTTAGCCACAAGCCTGACAGTAATATTAAAATAAATTCACTAAATAATGAATATGTGTTTTTGTTGTGTGATTTTTTTAAATACTTAATTTAATAATTTATAATGTTTCTGAATTTAATTTTAATATTATTGTACTACTGTACCTATAAAATTTGTACGCCGCTGGCACAACATAGAAAATCAACTGAATTGTTGACGAAACTGAACTGAAGACCAAATGTGTGGAACCTGTGTTTAAGAGGCCTATCACAAAATTTCGTTTTGACAAATATTATATAGGTACCTAATATTGAAGCACGGTGACGCATCACATTATGTAGCAATTTAGCAGTTATAATTACGTTTATTTAGAGTCTTTAATATATATAATTTGTTTAAAGTAAGAAATTTTAATTTCTTATGAACTAACGTTTATTCTGGTATACATTTTACGATTAATGTAGTAAGGATAAATTTACAGTTAATTTGAAAAGCGTATAGTGTAAAGCGAAACCGCTATGAACTATACTAATAACTATTCTCCACCATTAAATATGTCAAACTTGTCGGTCTTCCAGTTTCTCAGAATAAGAACGACAAAGTTGGCCATTTAACGCAAAAATCACAGTCGAAATGTAATAAGGAGCAGAGCAGAGCACCTCTGTACCTCTATCTCTAAATGGGAATATTTTCTTTGCAAATGTTGATTGATTTAAATATGCTTTTATATATTTGTAATATTTCTAATCATAAATTTTTCAGTGTAAAAATATTTGCAAACACCAAAAAAGCCGTTTAGTGGGAGTAGGGATATTAGCCAAAAAATAGCATTTTGCTAAATATTTTATTAAGAAAAAAGCCATACGAAAAAATCTATAGTATTTTTTTTTCAAATCTTCTAACCAAGCCGTTAATGAGAAGTAGGCTTTATAAAGTGACCGTGTTACGGTACTAAACGAGAGTAAGGCCCTTAACAAATACATATTCATTCATTCATTCATTCAACAACTAACAAAAGATTTGACTACAGGCTTTTCACCGGATAAGCCGTCGGTGTTGCGTTTCCTCTGTGCCACGTTCCGGGACGATCATATTAGGCACCAGTGACAAATTCCGACGTGTTTGCCAACTGTAAGCGAGCCAGGGGAAATGACGCCGCCGCTCAGTCATCATCAGTGGACGACTAAAACTGAATTAATGACATTCCCGATACGTTGGAACTACGAGTTGGGGACGTGGTTCGTGTATTTGCACAGTTTTTGATAATGGTGATGATTACTGTGCAATTTGGTCGGTTGTTAAAATCTTTGTCAATTTTTGGGCGTCCCTTTCAGCGACAATGAAATATTGTGTACTACGAGTACTAATATTACAAATGTGAAAGTTTGTGAAGATGTTTGTTACTCAATCACGCCAGAACGGCTGAACGGAACTCGATGAAATTTAGCACAGAGATAGATTATAGTCTGGAATAGCACATAAAATACTTTATATCCCGGAAAAATGTTCCCGTGGGATAATTTCCAACATCCACGCGGGCGAAGCCGCTGGCAAAAGCTACTTTTATTTTAATTGTCATTTTTATTTTCACTGCATGTTGCACCGGTTGACGTCATCACGTCAACGCCGGCTGTCGCTGAAAACAGCGCTGTCTCGCATGGGGTCGCGGCATTACGCTGAGCGACGGCCGTTTTGCGTGAATGTGACGCATATTTTCCCCCAACTTGTTCTATTATTATTTTATTTTGTTAAGTGGTATTTTCTTTGCGTCATGTTTACCGCAAATAAACATATTTTCTTTCTTTCTTTTGTGTCTTTAAAATGTAGGTATATTAGCTATATTTTTGGCAGATAGAGACTGAGGCCGCGTCCTAATTAAAAGCGATCGTCGTGCGAATATGCGATCAGTCGCGTGCATTTGTGTCACTTTTTGTTCGAAAAATCGGAGAGCTGTCGGTGCGAGCGCGACCACGCATTCAGGTTCACCGAACAAAAAGTTCGAACGATCGTGTTTCGCGCGACGACCTCTTTTAAATAAACTAGAATGCAACTTTTCTTAAAAATATGAGAATTGCTGGGGTCTGAAGTAGGTTAAGAAATAGATTACAATTTCAACTGTTAGATGTAAATGAAAATACCCACAGAACTGAAATCTCGAACTTCAACATTTCTTAAAAGACGCTCAAAGCCCGAATCAAAACTGTCAGTTTTCACACCAGTCACTGCTTTAGTTATAAATCATGATTTATGACAAAACATTGCACTACAATGAAAGCAATTAAGTCGGTAAGAAACACCAAATTAGAACTTTGCATCTACCAACTTATATCTATGTGCTTAATTAGATATTCACGTTTCTGAAATAAACTTTATGGTTGGACAAAGTTGTATGAAAGCCTCGTTACTAGATCAAATAACTCATTATCATTCAAAAATTCTTAACGAATTTTCGCTAAATGCCTATCTTCTGTAATTAAACAGTTGCGTTGTATTTTGTACGCACAGTGGGCGAGTCTATTACCAAAAAACCTAACACATTCACGGAAAAATTCAAGCTTTAGCAAAGCACCGATTTGGCTTGGCTAAAATATAAACGGATACAAATAACCAAGACAAAACATCCTATACAGGTTTGTTAATATCAAACACGCAAGTATTGCTAAAAACTAGTATATAAAAAGGTGAAGAGCTCATAGGGCATCAAAAATTGCAGTCCGCATCGCTGTCAATGGAAAAAGTGCCCAAAAGGCTGGCAGCATTGCCGCTTTGGATGGCAATGCTGATTCTTTGGGCTAAAAATAGGCCAGCCCTCTGGTCCCCAAACGGCTCAAACATATAGCTCCCAATAAGATTGCTATATTATTGTTCATAACTAACTTGTATGTTATTTAATTTTAGACCTTTTATTACTTGATTAAAATTAGTAATAGTAATAGTCCATTTATTTGTAAGAATACTGTTACAGAGTTGTTAAATACTTTTAAATTTTCACAAATACATTATCAGGGCTGTGGTTAGTTTAATAAGCAGATATAACATTGAATTAAATAAATTAGTATATCATTCAAATTGCAAATTAGTCAAAATTAAATTTAAATTATGGAGATGTCAAAAAGATTAAATTAAGTCAAAGAGATAGAAGATATTTCCTAATATTTACGTCAACTTTTCATTCATAAAATCATTAGTCGAGTAGTAGCATTTACCTAAGAGATAATTGAATAATATGCATTTAAATGTCCTAAAGTTAAGTTTTTTTTTTAAATAATCTGGTAGTTTATTATAAACTTTGGCAATACAAAATACATTATTTGTTTATTATTTCGTTTAGATATGTCACTATGATGTTTACAACCGTGTAACATATTAAAAAAAAAAATAACCAAACTATGTATCGGTAAATAAACGCAGCTGCCGCAGTTAACAATCAGGTATTGAAACTATTTCTATGTAGCGATAGTCCCCACGCGATATCCCACTGGAAGTGTTCACATGTGCATTGGGGCACGCGCAAATACATCGCGATCCAACCGTTACACGCAGTGACAAGGGATTATGTGTTAGTGACACGTGTCAAAAGATTAATTTACTGCAATAAACTTGACTAATTAGCAAAACTAACATTTTTTTAAGGTTCCGTCCCTCAAAAGGCAAAAACGGAACCCTTATAAGATCACTCATGTGTCTGTCTGTCTGTTTATTTGTCTGTCCGTCTGTCACAGCCAATTTGCTCCGAATTTAATGGACCGATTTAGTTGAAATTTGGTACACTTATGAATTTCTGTGACCCAAACACGGACGTGTAACGTAAATAAATGAATTACGATAGGGGGGTCAATTTTGGGGCGCAAATAAAAATAGTTACTACTGAGACTAAATTTAATAAAAAAAAAATACAGAAAATAGTTTAATACCTATAGGTTACAAGAAAATCTATATGAAGTCTATGGTCTTAAAATAACATGGTAAATCTCTCAATATTGTGCGTACAAATTTACATTTGCAGTTTAAATGTATGGGAGAACATTTTTTTGAACTACAATGTTAAGTTTGTTCTAGGGATAAATTTATCCAACTACGGAACCCTTCGTTGTGCGTGGTCCGACACACACTTGGCCGGTTTTTTTTTAAAATAAACAGTACCAGTTCCCCGGCGAAATATGGGTATATTATAGGTACACCTCTGCCCATCCCTTCCCAGAATACGTGATGTTATGATGATGAGTTCCCCCATGGAACTTTATGCCCATTTTCTCTAACAGTAGAGGATACCTAAATGAACGCATGCGTCATGCGCGATGACGAGAGTTGTAAAACCAACAGTGCCCTTTTATAAGTATCTAAATACTCATACATGTCGCATGTGATGAGGAGGGAGGAAACGCATGTGACTATAAGAGTGATAAATATAAAGGTTGATGGATAATAAAAATATGAATGGATTGCGTGAGGAATGATATGAAATAGAAGGGAAGGAATGATAGCATGACGGTTGACAGGGGAGAATGGAAGAAGAAAACGGGGTGCGCCGACCCCACGTAACATGGGACAAGGGCAGGAAGATGATGACATGTCGCGCAGTGTTAACAAGCATTACTTAGTCTTTTGCCTGCATTTCCAAAAATTGCTGACAGACTACGAAGTTCTTAATGCCTGCAAAATATCGACGATAACAATGTAAGTTATATTTCGGTTATGATTGTCGTAAAGTGGCATAGCAGTGAGGCACGCACTATGTTGTTTTAAAACATTTTTGACGCTTTTGTATTTTGTTATTTCTTTTTTGTGTTTCACGAAGAGATGAGGAGCTCGTGGCCATCATCCATCATCCAACGCTTGCCGAAGTTGGTCTGTGGATGGGTGACAATCTTTACACACCGAGACTCCTCCGTGCCTCGAAAAGCACGTTAAGTCGTAGGTCCCGGCTGTCATTCGTGGATCTTTGACAGTCTTAACGGGTCGTCAGAAGCCCGGAAGTCAGACAACCAGTTTTACCAAGAGGTATCGTATTACCTAGTTACTGGGTTGTGGAGGACAGATAGGCAGTCGCTTCACGTAAAATACTGGTATTCATCTGCATCTGGTTACGAAGCGGCAGCCCGCCCTGAATTGGCCCGACAAGTCGAGCCCGGCACGTACTTGTAGCCTAAACTGCGGAGTGTCGCATCTGTATTAGTCTGTGCCCCAACATAGTTGGGAAAAGGCTAGGCAGATTGGATTGGTGTTTCACGAACTGTGTCCAAATAAACGTTATAGTTTCTTTCTTTCAAAGTACGGTCTGTGAATCTTGCCCTTAGTGGTTGCAGAAAACAACAGCCCTTTTACGATGCACCATCGCTCGCAAAAATCAATGACTAATACCACTTCCTCGACCTCAATAGGCCTAAAAGTGTGTCATTTTAATTTGCAAGTTAAATCGTTGGCACCGACCGCTCCAGTCGGGCTGCCATGTCCCAGGGGATAGCTCATCCATCTCGGCTCCCATTAGGTAGCGATTGAGGGTTGAGCTGAGCAGATACGGTGTCATTTGTAAAAGGTGATCGACGGAGCTGCGTTTAGAGTCGTTGAACGAAGATTTTTAGGAAAAAGTAATGTTTTTTTTGCTGTTTAAAGATGTTTAGTTGATTGGTTCATTTGATGGTTCATAGTTTGCCAAAATTGTTTCAATTGCTCTTTATTTATATGTCATTTATCGTGTTTATCTTTTGTTAGAATAAATAAATAAATAGCTTTAAGAGGACGTGGTAATTTCTACATAAAGATAGGACAGGCAATTTAAACAGAAACAGTTAAATATTAAAAATGTTAAAATTTGGTTAGAATAGAATAATTATTTATTTGCATAGAAAGTGTATACAAAAATAATGCAGGTGTTTTATAATTATAGATCTTTATACATTCTACATTAAATTAGGCATGCACGCGTTTAGTACAAGTGCTTAATAGTCTAATGTACTGTCAATATGAGAATTCTTATAATAAGGTCAATTAAATAAAATAAAGAATTAAAGATGTCAGGTTTATTTAGGTAACTATTTATAAAGTTTTATCATTTAGAAATTCACAAATGGAATAATAACATTTAGTGCGCAAATTTTCACAGGTTATTGTACCCATGAATATGAACAACTTCCACTATGGGACCAACCCTGAAATCACGAAAAAAAATGGAATGAAAATGAAATTCACTGAAAAATCATTTCACCATTTTGGTCGAGTAGACTGAACTTTTATATGAAACAGCAGATTCTTTTTCGTGATTTCAGGGTTTGTCCTGTGAAAATTTGCGCACTGCTTAAAAAGTTGTCCTGTATATTAATGAATTTAGTAATCTTGAAACGATCTTTGGAAAGAGTAAATATGTCAAGCTCCTTTAAGTGAACGTTGTACTCATCAACGAGGCGACGAAGAGGTATTTATTCGACCAATATGTTCGTAAGTTCGCGATTTTCTCAAAAACTGATGAATCAGGTATGATATTTATATCACTTTCGTAATCTGCACACATTTAAGAAGGTTTTGGTACAAAATATATTAGGTTATATTGTTTCAACTCGAAGAGAACGGTTTGGATCGATATTTTTGCACGCAAGTGTTATTCGAAAATGTAAAGTGATGGGAATGTTAGCAAATGAGAATGTTAGTTAGTGTATCGCTTGTTAGTAATTAGGTCATAGCTCGCAGTTTTCTGCTTTTTACATTCATTTTACTTGTAACTTCAGCCATACAGTTTACAAAAAAAGAAAATTAAAACACTAATTAAACTTACACTATACTAGAAACTCATTCAACCCTCCAACAACAACTTCCATACCGATAACAAACGTTTCGTTTACAGTTGTCAATTAATCATAGAGGTAAAGCGACCACAGTACTACAATAAAACTATAGATTTCACGTTTTGTTTCGAGGCCCCAGCCACATGCGGCCCGCGGCCCCAATGCGGCCCTCATTACGTCGATACCGTCAGTCGTCATGCGGTACGCTAATGTGGTATGCCTTTAACGTTTTTATCATACCTGAACGTATGCAGCTGACGGTTAAAAATATTATAGTTTGCGGTCTCGGAAATGGAAATCATATAATTTTATGCAACCAGTTTGAATGGCCGACACAATTTACTATTAACGTGTTGGTATTTCAGCTGCTTTCCGTAGCTTTTTCAGGGCGCTGACGAATTGTTTATAGGTAGACTTAAATTATAATGGCCGTCTTTATAGTGTACGCTATTAGTGGAGGTTTTGTTTGCATATTGTGATAACGAAACGGCTTTTATTAAATTAAAAGAACATAACTTCACGCCTGTAATCCTCGAAGGGTTGGGCAGAGATGTAGTACACCCACATTTCACCAGTTATGTTTAATACCCATGTAATATTGTGAGCATATTGCCATCAACCAGGCACAAATCCAGACTTCAGGTTGCTACTGAGAAATTCCAGATGGAAAAGCACAATAACACTTTGCCCGACCTGGGTCTGCAGTCTCGACATAGATAGCGATCGCTTTACTACCAAAGTCCTAGTGGGGACCCTAGACGGTCAAAATTGCTTGACAAGCATGTGATTTTTTCGTGTTTGTCGTGCAATTTAGACCGTCTAGGTCCCGACTAGGTCTTTGCGACCGAATTCGGTAGTAAAGCGATCGCTATCTATGTCGAGACTGCAGCCCCTAGGATCCAACCCAGGACCTCCTTGCTCAACAACAACGCTTGCGACTATTAGAGCAACGAAGCAATCAAAACAACGTGAGTAAGTTAATTAAGTCTGGCAAACCATTGTTTTAGTGAATTGAGCAAGAATCAGAGTTAGTAAATTAGGTAATTAAGTACCTGATCGCCTTGATTGAATAGAGAAAACTTTTTTTTTTTTCGGAAATGAGACTTAGCTAGATCGGTGTTTCGCCTCCATAAACCCCTCTAATGCAACTTTCATCGACATCGTTTTCGAGAACGTGATTACACACATATATATATAAATACGATATAATATGTAAGATGTGTGTGTGTGTGTAATATATCAGTGGCAACCTTTTAAGGGGTCATTGCACTCATCATTATGAACAACTTTTACTAGGGACTAAACCTGAATTCGCGAAAAAAAATCAGCTGTTCAGTACATTTATGTTCGTCGAAAAGTAGGAAACAGCTGATTTTTTCGCGATTTCAAATTTGTTCCCATAGTAAAAGTTGTTCATATTGATGAGTACAATGACCCCTTAAAAGGTTGCCACTGTTTACACTTACAGCCTTACACCATCGATCACTAATAAACAACTAGATGCACAATGCCATACAAAAATTCTCTTAAAACGGTCGCCAATTGTCTTTACCTACTTCTAGTTGAAATAAATATACGTTAATGTAAATTCAACCATAAGTGCAATGTTTAAAGTTGTATTCACAAAGCCGTTACGACCGGTGCTTGCTAGTCAACATACATCAAAACAAATTCAACCTTACTTACAATGTTTTAAAATCAGAGTTACAGTGCGAAAAAAAAAACAATAGATTTTACGACCGAGGCTCACCGCTAGGACAAAGGCATGAGTAGAGTCGAATTGTATAATATTTTTTTGTTTATATTAGGTTGGGGAAAAAGTCTTTTCGCATTATAGTATGTATGAACTTGTAATAAAATCTCTTTGGCTATACTGTTTGTATCTGGCTGGTTTTGGTATCATTGAAAGTTTAAATTTTAAAGAACATAATTCCAAATTCAAATTAGGAAAATGTGTGATTTTCATTTGTTTTTCGTACCGTCAAGATGAGTGAATGTAATGAAGAAATTCGATACATTTTAAAATTTTACTACAAAAAAAGGTAATAATGCAACGCAAGCCGCGAAAAAAATTTGCGATGTTTATGGACCTAGTGTAGTGTCTGTGAAAGTAGCACAAATTTGGTTTAAGCGTTTTCAATCCGGAAATTTTGATGTCAAAGATGCACGTCGCTCTGGTCGCCCTATTACGGATAAAATGGATGCCATTTTTGAAAAAGTGGAGCAAGATCGGCATATCAGTAGTTACGACGTAGCTGAAGAACTGGAAATTGACCACAAAACAGTTTTGGCGCATTTGAAAAAAACCGGGTACACAAAAAAGCTCGACATTTGGGTACCTCACGAGCTCACTGAAAGAAACCTAATGAACCGTGTACTCATTTGTGATTCTTTATTACGACGTAATCAAACCGAACCATTTTTGAAGAAGCTGATAACTGGTGATGAAAAGTGGATCACGTATGACAAGAACGTGCGAAAAAGGTCGTGGTCAAAGGCCGGTCAGGCTTCACAGACTGTGGCGAAACCCGGGTTAACTCGCAACAAGGTGATGCTGTGTGTGTGGTGGGATTGGAAGGGCATTATTCATTATGAGCTGTTACCACCAGGCAGGACCATCGATTCTGAACTCTACTGCGAACAACTGATGAGATTAAAGCAAGAAGTTGAGAGAAAGCGGCCGGAATTAATCAACAGAAGGGGTGTGGTTTTTCATCATGATAACGCTAGACCTCACACATCTTTAGCCACTCAGCAAAAATTAAGAGAGTTTGGCTGGGAGGTGTTAATGCATCCGCCGTATAGTCCTGACCTTGCACCTTCAGATTTCCACCTGTTTCGATCTCGAAACAGGTGGAAATCTGAACGAGAGGACGAGAGGACTGCCAAAACCACTTGTCGCGGTATTTTGACCAGAAGTCCCAAAATTTCTATAGCAATGGGATCATGTCCCTACCTACAAGATGGCAAAAAGTTATCGAACAAACTGGTACCTACATACTTTAGTTAAATGTAAATAAACTATATTAAAAAATGTTTTGAATTTTCTTAAAAAAATGCGAAGAAACTTTTTCCCCAACCTATTATATTATTATAAAGGTATTTTTTTAAAGCTTGTTAAGCTTAATGTGTTAAAAAAAGTGTACGTAATAAAACACATTTTATTCTCTTCTTTGGTGTATATGTGTAATCATTATATTATAATTTACCTGATTGGATCGATCACTAATAAAGAACTAGATACACAATCAGCGCAAAAAAAGTCCTTACCGAATGAATGCCCACTTGGACGGGTACGTTTGAATTACATTAGCGTATATTTATTTCAACTACAATTACGTAAACACAATTGGCGACGAGAACTTTTGCATGGGATTGTGTTACTATAATATTTATAGAAACAGTAAACAAGTCTCATTAAACAAAAAAAAAAAAACAAAAAAATCATAAGTAACTTTAATAATAATAAAAAAAGAAACAATAGCGTCTCTACAAATGGAACAGAATCAACGCACATAACCCGAACAATTTAAGCGGGCATGCGATAGTATGATTACTACGTTTACTGAGAGTCTTTACAATTGAGATGCTTTATAACTCCTCCTGTTTATTACGACTTAATTAAAAAAATGTTTTTACGACGATTTCCTGAGAAAATATTAGTATTTACAATACAGTGATAACAATTATATATTGATAATATTAATAGTTACCGAAAATATGAAACTCCATCTTTTTTTTGCGTCCTGGAAGTGTGATTTTCGCACTTTTTAAACGAGCACTGTGTCATGCTTACTGTCGGATCGTTCAAATGCTACTAGAGTAAAAGTAAACCAAAATGTTAAATTTGGTGGACTTTCGGTGAGGACATTTTTTGCCGCTGATTGTGTATCTAGTTGTTTATTAGAGATCGATGCCTTACACACTTACTTTGTTTATATACACATATTGCTCATAACATGAAATCGTAGTTATTTGACGGTCCTTTCGTAGCAATTGGTACACAATTTCGACTACTTATCGCCGAAAGTGTTCTAGAGAGAAATGTTGGCGTATTGCCTCTGACGGTGTGCTACATAGCAGGTAAAACAATAACAATCAGGAGCAGGACAATGAGGAACATTGGCGTTCTACAATACTAAAATTTCAGCCTTTTCCCACCTGGGGTGGATTTCCAATCTAACTGGATGCAGCTGAATACCACTATTTTATATGGAGCGACTGCCAATCAGACCTCCACAACCCACACGATACCCCTTGGTAAATGATAAATGATTTTTATTTCTGTAAGTAGGTTTGTACAAACACTTTTACAAGTCAATCATGTTTTTTTTTTTTTTAAGCTAGATGAGGTCGGCGAAGGTGAGGAAACAAACTCAGAGGTCGCAGTCTCTTATAAAGTCCAGACATAATCTTGGTAAGTTCATGTGAAGACCATGTAGATTGGTGTCTGAAATGGTCTTTTGAGGAAAGAACCACACAGATTGAGGGGACCTGTCCAGTCAGTGCACGCATTTGTCAGTAATCGCGCAGCTCAACTCAGAACTTAAGGAGCTCAACGATTCGACGAACAATACCAAAGAAAGGACATTTATTACTTAAATTACCGCATAAATTACTCAAACTGCTAGACCATGATTAAAAATAACTGAGAGAAAAAATAAAACAAACAAAAAAGCAATGACCTACATACATAGTCTTCACATTCACAATAATTAAAATAATATAATACTAAGTAAGACTGGTTGTCAGAGTTTCGGACTTCTGACGACCCGTAATAACTGTCAAAGATCCACGAATGACAGCCGAGACCAACAGCCTAACGTAACACTAACATAACAACTATCAACAAAAACATATTCGCCTAATATGTCAACATACACATAACAAGTCACATCCTTATTTACACAAGTATGCGAATAATTCATAGGGTTGTCCGGCCAACATTTAGTTACAAATGTCGATCGTTACAGCCACGGGATGCTATTTTTCAAGGGTGGCACGCAACCGGGCTACTTTATCACGCCCGGATAGCGTTTCAACGTACGCCATGGCTGTTTAAGGGATGACAGGTGAAATTACGAATACTGCAATGAATAGGCGGAGAGATAAGCTCCTGTGATTAAATGATCCGAATAAATCAGGGCTGCCATATCTCTAGGAATTTCCTTATTTCCTTTGTGTGTATGGTTGATAGTTTCGGATATTTTGTATTCAGTGTTGGTAACTGTAGGTACGGGGTTCGCCGAGTTCCTTGAGGCATTCTAATTAGACTTGAAAGTGGGTGTTTCTGACAGTGTGAGCTTAGAGATTAGTTATTACGCCTACGCGAACCACGTCGAAACTAAACTCGTATGGTAACGCACTTAAAAAGTTAATATATACCTAGGTAAATAGGTACCTATGTATATAGCTGAGCTGGACTTCTTCAAAAAGAATTGGTTCTTAGTAGCTTTAGAAAGAGAGAAGGCTTTTACCTACGGTGGATCATCACAGGCTTTTAATAATACCTATGTTACCGGCCAACACCTCGAGGAGCTCGTGGCTAAGTAATAACAGCCACACAGTCAGTGGATGGGTGACCATCTTTACATACCAAGACTCCGCCGTGCCTCGGAAAGCACGTTAAGCCGTTGGTCCCGGCTGTCATTCGTTGATCTTTGACAGTCGTTACGGGTCGTCAGAAGCCCGAAAGTCTGACAAGCAGTCTTACCAAGGAGTATCGTATTACCCAGTAACTGGGTTGTGGAGGTCAGATAGGCAGTCGCTCCATGTAAAACACTTGTATTCAGCTGCATCCGGTTAGACTGGAAGCCGACCCCAACATAGTTGGGAAAAGGCCAGGCAGATTGTTACCGGCCAACTAGTTTGTTTTAGGCCAAACTAGTTTATCTTACGCAAGTCAGGCCGAAGCCAGCTAGTTTAATTAACCGTTTAGTTAACAGCCTATGCTTTTAACTAGCGGCCTGAATCATTCTGCCTAGCCTTTTCCCAGCTATGTTAGGGTCGGCTTTCAGACTAACCGGATGCAGCTGAATACCAGTGTTTTACATGGAGCGACTGCCTATCTAATATAATATCCTGGGACATTTCACACACGGTCATCTAATCCAAAACTAAGCAGAGCTTGTACTATGGAAACCAGATAACTGATATACTACATATACATTTTTTTTTTTTTTGTAAATACATACTTATATAGATAATTACACCCAGACTCAGGACAAACAGACATGTTCATGCACTCAAATGTGTGTCCTGGGTGGGAATCGAACCCACGACCTGCGACATGATAGGTGGTATCTTGACCAACCACGCCAGCTGGCCTGTCAAATCTGACCTTCACAACCCGCAGTTACTAGGTAATACAATACCCCTTGTTAAGACTGGTTGTCAGACTTTCGGGCTTCTGACGACCCGTAACGACTGTCAAAGATCCACGAATGACAGCCGGCACCAACGGCTTAACGTGTTTTCCGAGGCACGGAGGGGTCTTGGTATGTAAGCGTAGCTTAACCTGATCAATCGACCCGTGCGGCTGTTATTACTTAGCCACAGGACCACAGGCTTATGAACATATACGTAAGGCTACAATTCAAACGCCCGAGACAGATTTTCGCACGCCAGTATAGAGTGAACAGAAAAACCTCAATTCTGTAAAATGCAGAATTTTCCGTGTGACTATCTGACATAGTGACTTCAATATGTAAATTGATGTGAGTGTATCAGTTTGTGTGTCCCGTCAATCTGATGGTTCGATGCCATGACAGTACAGACGCTCGGGAAATACGCTGAGTGCTTCATATGTACGAGTGGTAGGTACGTCACTTGGTGCTGCGTTTAAGTTGTGCTAGTGGAGTGAGACGTTAAATAAGCTAACGAGTGAAGGTCTGCTTTGAATAGTTGTTCTAATGTTGGAGAAATTACTTTAGATCTGTTCTGTTATTTGACATCGTCGTCATTAGATGAGGGATCAGACTTACAACGGTACTTGCTGAACTTGACTTTGTTGTATACCACTGCAATTTTCCGTCGCTTCAGTTCTGAAAAGTGATCACTTGTCTATATTTCTCTTGAGATTATCGATTAGCCATCTATTTGGATACCCACGAAAAAGAGTCTTTCTCTGCCGAGAATCACAAGAAACTTACAACTTCCGAAAACATGCAGGTAAGCCAAAAGAAAAAACCGGCCAAGTGCGTGTCGGACCGCGCACAATGAAGGGTTCCGTAATTGGGATGAATATACCCCAAGAACAATCTTAACTTTGTAGTTAAACTTTTTTCTCATACATCGATATACGTCACGGTCAATTCTCCAACTGCAAATATAAGTTTGCAATCGCATAAAAAAGTTATGTGACAAACCTTTCTTCTTGCCAATTTCATGATTTTCTAGTCTTATAGACTAGTTTAGATTTATTTGCGAGTATCAAAATATGTCGCATAAATGGGTTTATTTTTTTATTACGTTGACTTAGAACTTTGAATTTTTTAGAAATCAAAGAGACCGTAGACGTATTTGATATTAATTTCAACTTGATACCTCCACGCGTTCCTGAGAAAAAAATGTCTTGACAGACAGACAGACGGACTATAATGGTTCCGTTTTTTCCTTTTGTGGTACGGACGAAAAAGGATGCCCGAAAATAATCCAAAATCTACTGGCACCCAAAAGGAATGTGAACACAGCACAGTATAATATGCAGAAATCATTGCGACTACGTCACAATCACAAGAGAGACAGGCTAGCAGCGACCCACTAATGGCCGCCTAACAGATGCCTGTCAAAATATCGCAGGTACGTCTCCGCCAATTATTACCGATGCCAGCTAATGGGGCTACAATATTGATGTAGTATGTCGCTAATGTATTAGGCAGTAATTCTGTTATATGAAGACGGATTGGTTGGGAACTTTGGTAAACATACAGGAACTACATAACTATAAATAAGTGATAACTTACTCGATGATCAGGTAAAGTAAGTGGGTACTTAAGGGAAAGCTCCAGGTAGCTCGCGAAATTCAAATTTTCTTGCGTTTTTTTTTAAAAAAATATTCGCGACCTTAACATATAAGTATTTACAAAATTATAATCTGTAATACAACTCCATAAGTTAGTATAAACCTAAATATCAAGATTTCATGAAATATTCATTAGGATTATACGAACTTAGAGAGTTGTTGATGATTTTAACGATAATAATTCTATAAATACCAACTGACTTCTTATAGTCGCGAATCATATTCAAATCAAACATACGAACCTGGAAATTTCAAAAAACGTAAGAAAATTTGAATTTCGTGGGCTACCTGGAGCTTCGCCCTTAAATAACTTGGTCCTAGCAGTTTTGGTTGAATTAGGTAACTTTCAATATTTCATCAAGGAAAGGACTATGTACAGACGCCAGCACATCAAGCTACTACAATCTGTCAGATTTCTTTAATAGATTTTCGACTTTATTGCTAAAGCATTAGGTTCAAGGTTGATTGGGGAAATCGGACAGTTTCGGGTAGGTTGACCTGCTGGCGTCTGTACAAGACCAAACAGATAGCTTATACCAATTCTTGAGATGTCCCATGCTTTTTAACTAGACGGTGGATAATAGGAAGTTAAATCTTTGCAAACATATAAAAAAAAAGTTCTCATTTCGCGCCCACCTACATTTTTTGGTTCTTCGAGCCGAAACGTTTGCGTCGCGCTCAACGCCAACCTCACTATCTATGTAGATACACAGATAGTGACGTTGGCGTTGAGCGTTGGTCTGTGGTATCGTAACTCCCAAACGACTGAACCTATTTCGATTTTTTTTTTTTTTTTGTTTTGTTTGAAACGTGACTTACGATTGATTTGACATTATATTTATTTTTTGACATAGTTTGAATTATTTGACTACTATTTTACTTTTGAACTAAATTTTAATTGGGCTTGCAAATGTATTGTTCTTGCATGTAATAACTTAACTTTGTTTAACTATTTAATATGTAATGTTCACCACAATGTAATATTGTTTAATGAATAAAATGAAATGAAATCAAATGACTTGATCGAGAGCGTTCATAGTTATGATTCAATAAAATCTATTCAGCCGCTGGAAGATTATCACCTCTATTCTAGTTGATGAATGGATGTGAGCATCTTCCACAGGTCTGATCGAATCGACATTTGGTATTCTGTTACTTCAATGATATTAGAATAATACCTTTTTTCATTGTATCCTTGAACTGATGCGTCAGCATTACCTGGAATATACGGGATATTCAACTTCCTCGCCAACTTACAGCAAAGGTATTGTGTTTGGGATCATTGGAATGGTCTCAATAAATATTGGGTTGGCACCAAAATAATGAGACACTCTACAAAACTCTATACATTTCCTTTTTCAAGTTAATTGTTTTCGATAATATTCTAGAATGTTGTGGAACATTCTAGGTACCTACTTGTGATGTGGGGGTATATAAAGCCCCCTCCCGATCGGTTTAGTCAGTTTGAAGAAAAATATATGAGCGATAAGTTCGAACACTATACTTATACGAATACTTGTTAGGCCACAGTGCACAGGCTGCGGCTGACAATATCAACACTGCATTGGGCGCTGGAAGTACAACCAATGAGACGGTGCCCGGTGTCCCGATGGTTTGACTGTTTTAAAGCTTTGAAAGTCAGCCACGCTCTGGACGACCACCCGCAGTGAATGATGGCGATTTACGCCGCGAACTGCACTTAACTACGGTCACCACGCCGTGGAAAACCTTCAGCTTGGGTATCGAAAAGTTTTGGCTCGATGTGTACCGCACATCCTTACAGACGCCAATCGTGCAGTCCGTGTCGCTATCTGTCATTCACTTTTGCTGCGACCCCGACGTAAAGAGTTTGTCTGATCTGGTTACTGGAGATGAATCATGGATTCATTACGGGAACGATACACGTCGTCCTTTTTGGCTGCCTCCAGATGAAACGCCACCAACACAACCGAAGCTGAGTCAAAAGAACCACTTAAAAGTTCTGCTTTGCTGTTTCTGGGACGCGCAAGGCATCCTGTTTTATGAATATTACACAATGAAACTATAACCGCTGACTAATATTCAACCCAGCTCACCAAACTATCTGCTGCTATCAGAAAAAACGACGAAGACAAGTCAATGAAGTTTTACTACATGATAACGCTCGACCTCGTGTCGCATCTGCCGTTCGCCAGCAGTTGGAGAACTAGGGCTGGGAGACGATACCCCACCCAACTTATTCCCGAGACCTCGCCCCATCATACAATCATTTGTTTAGAGTCCTGATACAACATTTGCGGGGCAAACAATTTAATGATTTCTCTGATGTAGAGACGGAGTTGAACAACTTTTCGAAGCACAGCCATCAGAGTTCTGGGCGAAAGGCATCCAAACTTTGCCGGATCGTTGGCAAGAAGTCTTATTCGTAGATGCTAATGGTGATTACATCATTGACAAAGCTTTTTATATTGTAATAATAATAAAAAAAGCATATAGGGATAATCGTCGGTTGGTGACTCCTCATCATTTAAAATTATCTAAGGGCCCTCTGCGAGTTGGCTTCGGCCACTTGGTATGCCTTCCAAAGGTCTGCGACCCCAGGGTCCCGTGATATGTAAGAAAAAATAAAATATATAAAACGTAAACCAAGTGTCTCATTACTTTTGTGTCTGATAAATTGAATAAGAAATGAGGAAAATGTGTGTCGGGGTTTTTTTTTTAATTTAAATGTAACTTTTAACTTGTCTTATCGTGAAATTACCATCATTCATCATTGCGCCATTTTGCTCAGTTTACCACAGTCTAATCAGCAATGTATTGAATTTTCAACTTTAATCCTTCAGTCTCCGCTGAAGTGTCGGAGTTTGCGAAACTTTATAAAAAGCTGCGGACGGACCCTTTTAATATTCACAACGGTTTTAATGACTTCGTTTACAAAAATCTTGTCGCGAATACAAGCAGAAAATGTAAAACTTGAAGTGGTTTTGTTTTAATTTGATTTATTATTTTTATTTTAAGTACCATGTTATTCAAAATGACTATTGTAAAGGTCAAAACTCATCATTACTAATGTTTTACTAATAAAAATGACCATACATAAATCTACATCATCATCTGCCCAGCCTTGGCTTGCACAGCTTGGAACGACTGCCTATCTGATCTCCACAACCCAGTTACTGGGTAATACGATAACCCTTGGTAAGACTGGTTTTTCGACTTTCGGACTTTCGGGCTTCTGACGACCCGAAACGACTGTCCAAGATCCACGAATGACAGCCGGGACCAATGGCTTAACGTGCTTTCCGAGATATGGAGGCGTCTTGGTATGTAAAGATGGTCATGAATACATTAAAAATCAACATTGCAATGCATTGCATTTGCATTGCAAATGTGCGTTGATATTTCGTACAAGAATAAACCATTTTCTTTTTGTTCTTCTTACTCTTCGTTCTTATTATCGTAGTGGATCAAAATGTGATTGGTAACGTTTAGATCTATCACCGAAACAGCCTAGCCGATTTCAGTGAACTTATGACGCAGATATATGCCAACGGCCTTGAGTGGATAGCTTGCGTGTTCTGTGCTGAGCCCACGCAACGCGTCGTACGTCCAACCAGCAATAGGACTCGCCCATCAAGGAGCGCTGTCCCAAATTAGACGCACTATTAATTGATTATACATAAATAAAATGTACGCATATATTAAAACACGTATACAAGATACATAATTAAATTATATTTAAAATTGTGAAGGTTTCATAAAAATACACTTGATAGTTTTTCGTGATTCTCAGTTTTATAACCGCGCTAGACATTTACAAACTAATAAAAAATCAGCATTGCCATCCAACGTGGCAATGCTGCCAGCTTTTTGGGCACTTTTCCATTGACAGCGATGCGTACGAATTTTTTGATGCCCTATGAGCTCTTCCCCATTTTATTTTTATTTTTACTATATACTTACTTGTAGGTACATAATATTTATATATATGTATATTTTAGTGTTAGCTTGTTTATCTGTCAAATTTCTTTAATAGATTTTCAACTTTATCGCTAAATCATTAGGTTCAAGGTTGATTGAGAAAATTTGACAGTTTCGGGTAGCTTGACCTGCTGGCGTCTGTCTGTACATATAGTCTAGTTACCGAATAATAAAAATTACACTATGTAATATAAACATAATCTAAAATATTCATATATTAAGTTATAAAATAGGCGCTCGTGGCTAAGTAATAACAGCCGCACGGGTCGTTCCATCAGGTTAAGCTACGCTTGCCGGGGTTGGTTTGTGGATGGGTGACCATCTTTACATACCGAGACTCCTCCGTGCCTCGGAAAGCACGTTAAGCCGTTGGTCCTGGCTGTAATTCGTGGATCTTTGACAGTCGTTATGGGTCGTCAGAAACCCGAAAGTCTGACAACCAGTCTTACCAAGGGTTATCGTATTACCCAGTAACTGGGTTGTGGAGGTCAGATAGGCAGTTGCTCTATGTAAAATACTGGTTTTCCGCTGCATCCGGTTAGACTGGAAGCCGACCCCAACATAGTTGGGAAAAGGCTAGGCAGATTGAAGTTATAAAAAAATGCTCTAATTTAATTTTTTTTTTCCAAATCATAACACTACTCGTAAAGACGTGATCTTCATTCAATCAATAAAAGTTGGTTGTCGTCGCCTTAAGCAAGCTTTTACCTTTAATAACAAGTAACAATCAAAATGATTTCTAAAAGGAAAAAGGACCAAAAATATTCCGTCACAAAGGTTGTACATCAGGACGAGGCCAATACTTAATTTTTCAGCGTCACTTACCTCAGCTTTGCAAGTTTAGGCAAAGATAAATTGATACGGAATCGCCACTCTAACTTGACCTGCTATGCCTCTTAAGTTCCATAAAAAAACAAGTCAAAACTTAACAGTAAGGGAGCTCTAAGTAAAATAGATACTTGGGCGAAAACGCTGATTTAGCGATATTAACAATTTTACCATTCAAGCGTCGAGTTTTGATTATATTGCTTTTTTATGGAGTTTCTGCCTATTTGCATCTGAGCTTAGATATTACAGTCTTTGTGTTATATTTGTGTATATATTGGTAAATAAGTCTTTCTTACTAAAAATAGAAATGTCGTACTAAGGTTATAAAATAGAATGTTATAAGAATATTCATCTTAGGTTCGATCCGTGTTTACCGTAAACATTGAATTTCTAAGAAAACAGCTTTAGCTGACAGTTTTTTTAGAACATAAACACATAACAAAACTTCACGCCTGTAATCTCTGTAGGGTAAGGCAGAGGCGTACCTACATAGTACACCGACATTTCGCTATCTATACTTATTTATGTCCCATGTAATAGGGGGCGAGTCTATTGCCATCTACCAGGTACAAAAATATAAATCCAATTAATCAATCTAAGGGTTGGCTTCCAGTCTAACCGGATGATCCAATCAACCAATCTGAGGGTCGGCTTCCAGTCTAACCGGATGCAGCTGAATACCAGTATTTCAAATAGAGCGACTGCCTATCTGACCTCCACAACCCAGTCAAATCAAATCAAATCAAAAGTCATTTATTCAAACTAGGCTCAGAATCAGCACTTTTCGAACGCCAAAATTACATAAGACAGTCTCCCAAAACGCCCACCCTTCACCATTCCTAGTGCTTTAGCTGGGGATAGTACAAGCTCTGCCTAGTTTGGGATCAGATGACATTATTCACACACGAATAATGTCTCAGGATATTATTATAATAATGTGTTTCTCGCCAGTTGTTTAGTTCCACATACGCTTACAAGACCTATAATTTATATCCAAAAGTCTAGGCCACAAGATAACAATGACGATTCTATATTCCTTTATGTTTCTGCTAAGGTTACAGGTACGAAAATCCTCACAAAATATCAATAACAATACTTCAAAGGTTCTAATGTTACATACGAGCGGTATTACCCCTTGTTTTGGTAGCAGTAATTAAGTTAGTTCAATTAAATGGCCCACATCAAATAGCTACTTTGGACCAAATAACAGCACATGCTATGAATATTTAATTCTGTAAGTGCTGCTTACAAAGTGCTGGTTTGATACAATATAGTACTATATAGTAAGTATGCGTTGAGTAAACAAACGTAAACCCTTTTTACCCGACTGACCCAGAAGGAGGGTAATGTTTTTCGCGTGCATGTATACACAGTCTGGCCATAAATACTGTTACAATTAAAAATAAAAAAGATATTACGTTTGAATTTGGAATCTGTCATTTTTATACGATTGTTCATTGAGTTTTCTAATTTTGGCGCCAATACATTGTACAATATTTTGCGATATTAAAATGGAGTGGGGTGATAAAGAGAACCGAATCGCTGTGATTGCATTACACAAAGTTGGTATGGAGCCAAATGCAATTTTTAAAACTCCATACGCTTGGTATTAGTCAAATGTACCGGGCTATTAATAGGTACCTACAATGAGACCTCTTCTGTTTGTGACAGAAAAAGATCTGGCCGTCCACGTAGTGTTCGTACGAAAAAGGTGGTCAAAGCAGTAAGAGAAAGAATTCGAAGAAATCCTGTCCGAAAGCAAAAGATTTTATCTCGGGAGATGAAGATAGCACCCAGAACCATGTCGCGTATTTTAAAAGGTGACTTAGGACTTGCAGGCTATAAGAGACGCACTGGTCATTTTTTAACTGATAATTTAAAAAAGAATAGGGTGATAAAATCGAAACAACTACTAAAGCGGTACGCAAAGGGAGGTAGGTCACAAAAAAAAATTTGTTTACGGATGAGAAAATCTTTATAATTGAGCAACATTTTAACAAACAAAATGACCGTATTTATACTCAAAGCTCTAAGGAAGCTTCCCAATTAGTCGACAGAGTGGAGAGTTTGGTGGGGTGTTAGCTATGAAGGAGTGACTGAGCTATATTTTTGTGAAAAAGGTATCAAAACATCGGCACAAGTGTATCAAGATACCATTCTTGAGAAGGTAGTTAAGCCCCTTAACAACACCATGTTCAATAACCAAGTATGGTCCTTCCAACAAGACTCGGCGCCGGGTCATAAAGCTCGGTCCACGCAGTCTTGGTTGGAAGTGAACGTTTCGGACTTCATCAGAGCTAAAGACTGGCCGTCGTCTAGTCCCGATCTTAATCCGTTGGATTATGATTTATGGTCAGTTTTAGAGAGTACGGCTTGCTCTAAACGCCATGATAATTTGGAGTCCCTAAAACAATCCATACGATTGGCAGTGAAGAATTTTCCCATGGAAAGAGTGCGTGCTTCTATTGATAACTGGCCTCAACGTTTAAAGGACTGTATTGCAGCCAATGGAGACCACTTCGAATAAGCTTTTTATATTTTAAATTGTTTTATATTTATGTATTAAACTAAAACACTGTAAAAGTAATAAATATTATTTGCAATAATTTTTTTTTTCTTCGTGACAATATTTATGGCAGGACTAGGTATATGTCTATTCCATTGTAACCTCGTGTAGCCTAAACGGAAAACTTTTTAAAATAAATTTCAACAATATTGGTATCAAATAAAAGCTAGTAAAGAGTCAATTCCATATACAACAAAATAACTAAAAATCTGACTGAAAAACAAATAACTGAAAGGAGACAAACAACCATTTTATAATCTATAGATTTTGGTATCCCATGCGAAAAGTTAAAAAATATTTTAGGTTATTGGTTTGTCCAGCCTGCCATACCAACATTCAAAAGATTTTAATGCCTGTTTGCCTCTTTTCAGTTATGTGTTTTTGCAGTAGGTTTTTTTTTTTATAATTTGCTTTATTAATCCCGCAGTTGGAAGACAGATGGTGAAAATGATTTGGTGATATGGGCAATAAATTTTTGAATCAGACGATGTCAGGTTTTTTAAATTTGCAAATTAATAACTTGTTGGATAATAATCTAAGTTTGTATTCCCGTTTTTATTGATGACTAGGAGCGCCCCGCGGTTTCACTCGCGTAAGTCTCGAACCCATAAGAATATCGGGATGAAAAGTATTATATGTATTAATCCAGATTATAAACTATTTGTCTGCCAAATTTCATCAAAATCCATTCAATAGTTTTTACGTGAAAGAGTAACAAACTTCCATCCATCCTCACATACATTCGCGTCTATAATATTAGTAGGACTATTGTGGGATGTTTCTTTTTTGCAGAAAGAAAATGGTTTTTCATATTTTTTTAACAGACTTAAAAAAAAAGGAAGTGGTTCTTAATTCGTCTGTACTTAAATTTTTTTAAAGTAAGTGTTTATTTGGGCATAACTTCTTTGTTTATGAACCGATTTACAAAAGTCTTTTTCATTTGGTTAGCTTACGCGGAGTTTGCATAATATACATTTTATTAACTTTGCTTGGGTAGTTTTTAATTTAGCTTCAATAATACATATTTAATCCACTTCGTGTAGGTATGTTGATGATGTTAAAACTTTCTGTCACTGTTGTTTACATAGCAAGTAGTGGTATACGAATTTCTCTGGGATAGGTACCACAACTAAAAAGTGAAAAATACCTACAACCGACTTCAAAAAAACAAAAAAAAAACACTACAAAGTGAAAAATAACTTTAATTCGGTAATTAAGGTCGGTGTCTTCGGTTTTCTATTTACTTGCGAAATTAAAGCTATTTATCACTTTGTAGGTTTTTTTTTGGCAGTTGTTGTTTGTTTTGTTAAAAAAATATTTTCAAACATGGTCATCATCAAAAATGTCCCCTGTTGTCATAAATTTCCTTGAATCGATCAGTTATAATTATAAATAGGAACTAGACAATGAACTAAACCTTGATTTTCAGTGTAATCCATCTTACGTAAATAACTAATTATTTTACTGTATTCAGTTCTATTTTAAGCTGATCATTAATATTACATTTTTAATTAGTTACATGAGCAACTTCTCTGAGAACAATCTTAATTAAAAATTAAGTTCCTGATGAAGTCTATGTTACTTTTTACTTGTTTTTATTCAAAGTTTAATTTTCGACGAAGAAAAGTTGATGTCGCCCCATTTTTATTATGTCGGGATAATGTACAACGCTTAGTAGAATAATGTTTGAAGAAAGTGTTTTGTTTTTTTATTCATTTTTATTAAAAGTTGTATAGAACCACTCCACTTAATTGTGTATATTTTATATATATTTTTTATATACATGAACTTGCTAGAAGGGGGCTTGTAGCTAAGTAATAACAGCCGCACACGGGTCGAACGACCAGGTTAAGCTACGCTTGCCTCGGTCGATCCGTGGAAGCCGGCTGGTCCCGACCGTTATTCGTGGATCTTCGTCGTTATGGGTCGAAAGAAGTCCGAAAGTATGACAATCAGTCTTACTACTTGACTAAAAACAATTAGGCGCATGACAAGAATTCGGTTTCGGCGCCCGCACCCCGCACTTATCCCCACGCTTCCCGTAGTGACGTGCAGTCGTATACTCGCTTTCGGTAGTGATGATAACACGTACAATATCAATCACCGTTCCAGTGTTCTCTCCCAAGTTCCAATAACTTCATAGCTGTCAGGCGCCTAATTGTTTTGGTCACGTAGTACCAAGGGGTATCATATTACCCAGTAACTGGGTTATGGAGGTCAGATAGACAGCCGTGCCATGCAAAATACTGGTATTCAGCTGCATCCGGTTAGACTGGAAGCCGACCCCAACATGGTTGTGAAACGGCTAGGTAGATGATGACATGAACTTGCTAGGACACTTCTGTCGGTAAAAAATTACCGAAATTGGGCTCAGTAAGTTCTCAAAATGAACTACTAATATTACAAGAGCGAATTTTGGATGGATGGATGGATGTTTGTTACTCAATTACGCCAGAACAGCCAAACGGATCTGGATGAAATTTGGCACAGAGATAGATTATAGTCTGGAATAGCACATATGATACTTTTTATACCGGAAAAATGTACCGTTCCCGTGGGATATTTTCCAACATCAACACGGGAAAAGCCGCTGGCAAAAGCTAATTATTATTATTTTCCTTAACCTCTCGTATTGATACAAACATTATTGAGAATAGGTCATTCTGCGGTATAACTATCCGCCATTCAGCAACATGGCAATGGAGCTTTACCGGTCAGAGTGCGCCGGAGTCCGGACATATACAGGTCCGAACAACTTTCTCTATGGGACCAATTCTGAAATCACGAAAAAACAAATCAGCTGTTTCATGTAAAAGTTCAATACCTACTCGACCAAAATGTATGAAACAGCAGATTCTTTTTTTCGTGATTTCAGAGTTGGTCCCATAGTGAAAGTTGTTCATATTCATGGGTAGAACACCCTGTGAACATTTAGCTAGTGATTTAAAAATAGCCCTGTATATGTATAATTTTAATCCACAATGTAGCTATGTTTACATAAATACTTATAATAATAAACTACGGATATACGTTAAACGGTCATGGTACAGTAACAGTCAGAAGTCGACTAACAATCTCACAAAACTATGGCATAGCAATATTAGTTGCACTTATGACCTTCTTCTATAAGAACGAGTAGCTACTCACTGTCGTTATTTTATACGTAAGACCCTGAATAACAAAATGGGTTAAAGAAGTTTTGGCATTGTGCTAAGAGTCTTAAATCTTATTAATCTTGAAAGAGTTACGACGGACACATATTCGTAAAAAGAAAAATACTTAAGAGGGAACGGGGCCTGCGAGAAATTTGAAAAATAGGTATTTGAAGAAACTATTGCCGTCGCGCTGCGCAGTGATAAGAGAGTGCGATAGGGACAGCTGCAGCTGAAACCGATTATATCACACGGGATCGACGTTTCGTATTCCCCTTTTTTCTCCTCGAAAACTGAGCTGATTCAATTATTTTTTACAATAAAATTTCAAGAAAGAGTAAGTATGTCTAAGTTCCTATAATTTTCTTTTATGTTAAAAACTTTTCGAATTTGTCTGAGAGTCCTGTAATCGCGACGGTGAAAATGGGGATTTTTTTTGTAATTTTTGAAGGGTCATATTTTTTTATTAATTAGTTGCTGAAAAAAAGGAAATGACGGGACGTGTCTACAGCCTTGATTTTATGGAAAAAAAATGTTTGCTCTTCAAGAAGTAAAATGGGGACTACATGGATGCATGGAGAATCGCAGGCTCTGTTCCCTCTTAATGTCTGAAACCAAGACGACCCTTTATAGGTAAAATCAGTTTAACAAGTTGATTAAGTAAATAAGCAAGTAAACAAATCACAACGGTAATATGGTTTTTCGTATGATATGGCGATAACACGGCAAATTGACGTAGCTTGTCAATGAATACAGACACAGCATAAAGGCTCCCGCAGACAGACACAATGCGACTCTAGTAGAACAATTTCTATGAAAACTTCATGGAAATAAAATTATTCTACTAGAGTCGCGACGCGCCTGACTGCGGGAGACTTAAAGGTATATTTATGAGTGCTTTGAAGACAGGATATAGCTTCTCGTTCAGGTTTGAGGGCACGTGTATGGGCGCAGATTGATCCAAAAGTTATGCGCGGGCGCAGAACTTGGTTTTGTTAAGATTTTAGGCTCCTAACCTTATTTTGGAGCCGATATTCCGAGTAATTCATCATACGAGTTCGTTTCAGAAGAGAACACTTAGTCCAGTGGTTCTCCAAAAACCGGCTCGTTTCAACTAGGTATGTGGGATACATGGCAGCTTACACAAATACTAATTACAATAAACAGCTCAAAGCTCGTATTGTTGTTGAAAACACGTAATGTGTATTAAATAATGCACCTGTTTAATTACAACACATCCGAGCGAACGATGCATAAATAATTTCTAGCGATCATTGCAAATACGTCTGTGGTTCCGCACAACAACAATAATGGATACTGTTGAATATTAATCGGCTGTACGCTCCACAATCGAAATTTTAAATCGATTAAATTGTACATTTGTTTTAAACCTTCCGGAATAATTATGTTCTACGAATGAATCCGTACAATCGTAAATCCTGGTGTCCACCTTTAAACGTAGGGTATGGTTGCGTTAGACGTACCAGCAGCGCCTGAGTCGTACTACAGTAGCCTATCTGCTCTCTTGTTCATAAAAACTGACATCTCATCATCTGCCCAGCCTTTTCCCAACATGTTGGGGTCGACTTAAAAACTGGCATCTAATGATGCCATTATCAAATGTACTATAACTATGTCCGGTTTCTGAGGTTTTTAAACGGAGTTTGATATTGAATTGGTTCGATATCGTGTTTCTGAAAGAATTTAGTTTAAAAGTCGAGTGAATTACTTATTAAATCTTGTTAAGAGGCCGTACGAAATTTTTCCGATCTCGCTGATTTATGTGATTTTACAGTTAAAATACTGTATTGCTATAAGTTTTAATGCACAATATGAAATATCATTTCAATTAAGATCTAATGAATCAGCTACTTTTTATTTTGCGTCGAGTATTAGAATGCGAGATTTAGGTTGTTTTAAAAGATTTTTTATTACAAATTTTTTATAATTTTTCAAAAAGAAAATGTATTAAGGAGGAAGGGTCAGGGTAGCCCGCGAAATTCAAATTTTCTGACGTTTGTTGCAATTTGCAAGTCAGTATTAAGTTGTATGTTAAATAAAGTATGATTTACGGCCGTAACAAATATGTATTTACAGAATTATATACAATAGAATCAATAATACAACTCCTTAAATTAGTATAATCCTAAAATGTCAAGATTTCATGAAATAGTCATTTTATTGGATTATCTGGTCTTAAAGAGTTGTATTGATCACTTTAATGATTCTAATTATGTAAATAGATACTTGTTACGACCGCAAATTATAATTTGATCAACGTACAATATAATAGCGACAGAAAACGTAAGAAAATTTGAATTTCGCGGGCTATTCTGACACTTCCCCCTTAAGAAATAACTGAGAATAAGTCTCTCTACACCGCATTTTCATCTACACAACAAAATAATATACTTCTCAGTAGTAGATACATATTTTCAAGAAACTTATATATACAGCTCGAACTAATTACATACATATAAACCGTTTAAGTGTACAATATCAGGTGGCTTAACAGGGCTCCGCGAAAGTTTTAATTTCGCGAGAAAACTCGGGAGCCCCTGGCTTTGCGGAATGTTACTGTAATCAGGTTAATTGGACTTTTGATACGACGCCATTTTCTTTTGCACGAACCTCCGACACTGTTAATGATTGCACATGGAACAATGAGGAAGGAATTAGGTAACGTTGCAGGAGAGGCAAGGCAAGTAAGTGCATTTCTGTGTTTTTCAGGTCTTGGATAAAAGTTAGTTTATCGATGGTACAAAAACTCTGTTTCTCAACAAAAAATCTGTTTTTTGGTTTTTGTTTTTTATCGACACCGAAATTAGTAAATTACTTGCAGGTATATATGGTCTTAATCTTGAGATGGATGAATGAATGACTCTTCAGTGCAAGAATATATACTGCGACATGGACACAAAAAGGATGTTTTAAAAATTTTTTGATCCCCAAGATTATTCAGGTTTACTTAAGGGTTGGTACCAGGAAATCGTATATCGTGTGTGGTTTTGGAGAAGTAGCCACGAGAAAACACGGCTGGTTATCTCAAAAGATTCACCGGTCTGTGAAAAAATTGGATTGATGATTAACCTTGTAGATGCTTGTTTAAATATATATATCACTAACAACGTGCAAAAAGCACTGCCATATTTTAATAGGTTTGGCGTAAATAAGAAGTTACCTAATTAATATTATACTTAAATAAAAACAACAAAGAACAATGAACCGACAGATTTTTTTCTGTTTTCCTCCTTGCTCCTGTTTTGCGTAAAAAGTTCGGAAATTTTCTGAATTTTCGCCATAGTATGAAGATTTTGAGCGTGAAAATTCAGGAAATTTCCGAACTTTTTACGCAAAACAAAAGTATTGTTAAGAATTAGGAGAATTTATTTACGCCAAAGTTGTCACCGGCTGTGCTTTTTGCACGATTTTATATTCAACTAGTTTTTTCCCGCGGCTTCGCCCGCGTGGTTATAGGAAATTATCCCACGGGAACGCACTACCGGGATCAAAAGTATCCTAAGCCCTAATCCAGGTCATAGTCTACCCATGTGTCAAATTTCATGCAAATCCGTTCAGCGGTTTTAGCGTGAAAGCGTTACAAATAAACAAACTCACTTTCGCGTTTATACAAGCGAAAAACCGGTCTATCGACACTCTAGACTCACAAAATGTATTAGGTACTTAAATTTAAAAAAATAACATAACACACTACTGAAGTTTCTATAATATAATTCAATCATGATTCGAAAGACACGTGGCGCCACCTATTATCATAAGAAAGTTATTGTTGTTTTTCTCGAGAACAGTACTTTTTTTTCGGGATGAATGGTACCCTATGTCGGATTTTGTACACGTGACAACATATATGAACAATTTCAGGATGATCGGTTCAGTGGTTTCGGCGTGAAAATGTAACAAACAACTATTTCTCCCGGGAACGTACTACTGGAATAAAAAGTATGCTATGACCCAGGTCATGGTCTATCCCTTTCATCCAAATTCGTTCAGCTGTAAAGGCGTGAAAAGGTAACAGGCCAAGTTACTTTCGCATTAAAAAAAAAAAACTAAAAAACCCGGCTGCGGTAAAACTGAAAAGCTAAAAACAAGCCCATTTTATATTAAATAAAAATATAAAAATGGAATGGGTCCCGCCTGCTTCCAACTTTTATTTAATTTAAAATGGGCTTGTTTTTAGCTTTCAGTTTTACCGCAGCCGGGATTTTTAGTTTTTTTTTAATTATTTTTTTTTATTTCTAGCTTTTTAGTTTACAAATGTGAAAGGTTTCGCAGATGATTTAGTTCTTGCAAGGAGGTTTTTTAGTTTTTTTAATTACTTTTTTTTAGCTTTTCAGTTTTACCGCACATGATTTAGTTCTTGCAAAGAGTTTTTGTCGTGAGGGTTTTTAAAATCTTTTTTACGATTTGTCACTTCGAATTACTTTTAGCCATATAAGTTATATATATATTTTTGTAATCACCTTTTAAAAAATACTTCATTTTGATATCCCACTCGATGGTAATAGAAGAAAAAAAAATTCATAGTCCACAATATAGCACCCCAAATCCGCCATTTTACTTTGTGTTTTTTTTTATTTTTATTTTTAAGTAGCCAGTGAAACTCGCGCTACCAAGAACCAAGACAAATCTAAAGACGTATAATTTATCCAAATCCGTTCATTAATTTAGGAGTTACGAGGGAACAAAGAAACGAACATACATACATACAGGTCAAACACATAATCCTCCTTTTGAGCTTCGCTACAGTTGGGTTCTGCCCGCAACTTCGTCTGCGTGGACCGCAGAATTGGGTTCAGAGAGAAATAAAAAATGTGTAAGTAATTCATCCGTAGGTATTTAATGACAATCAAAGCCCTGCGCGTACAGTATAACAATGTCTTTAGGATGCTGATACGGCGGCCTTCATTCCTGCATAATACTACCTAATGGCACAACACTGATACACTGACTGATGCAAATACAGATTACTCCTGGGGGTCAGCCACCACCTTTTAAAGCAGTATTATTTTAAGGTTACTTCAGTGTGAGAATGAGATGGAGCTATACAGAACGTCTAGCTCCATCTCTTTCCCGCACTCAAGTAAGATTAAAATAATACTGCTTTAAGAGGTGGTGGTCTAGCTTCTGATGGACAGCTACCACTAAAATAATATATCATAAGATTGTTCAACACGGTTTCCCATTAATAGTCGCCAAACCATATATTTATTTATTGATCAAAGGCCTTAACAGCATGTTTTTCCGTTTACGTTATTTATTTACATATCGTCCGTAGGTTTGCACGCTGTACTGCACGGGTAAAAATAACTTTATTCAAGGCTTACTGTCAGTCTTTTTATACGTGCAGCCTATGGGTGAAGCATACGCAGAGGACTTACAATGCCCTGCGTGTCCAGTACAATAATGCATTCAGGATCTTGATGGAGTTGCCACGCTTTTGTAGCGCATCAGGTATGTTTGCGGACGCTCAAGTGGATGGCTTTCAAGCGATACATCGCAAAAGAACAGCGTCTCTGATGCGTCGCATACGGGGCAGCCCCAACAGCTTCCTGCTGCTTATTGCAGGGAGAATGGACATGGAGTGCTCCCTAATGGAGCATTGGACGGAACTGCATGTACGTAGAGTGCGGCCCTGATCCAATGTTTCCATTGTTGTGTTATTTTATTTTTATTTTTGGTGTCTTGTGTAATCTTGTTGTTATTTTTATTTTTTAAATTGTAATTCTATATGGATCATGACGTGGTCTGAAATAAAGATTATTATTATTATTATTATGTTTCTATAAATGATTATTATTATAACTATCATTACGGGCTTCAATACCTAACGCGATATGGTTATACCTAGTATGGAAGTACATATGTAAATTCGTGTTGTGACCTATAAGTACTGAAATACAAAAAGTTGAACAAACGAAAGGTACCCCAAACTGGGCTTGCTTTGATACTACGGGGTTACTTTGATAACAACTTTCGACTTATGAAATACTTAATTTTAAATATTTACAACAATTAATAAAGAAAAACTATCACTAGTTGGTACTTCTGATAGTTTCTTTATAATATGGCGTTGTAGTTATTATAAAATTATGATTTTCCTAATTCGAAAGTTGTTATCAAAGTAACCCCATTTTACCCGGTACTTTCACATTTATAAGTGATTAAAAATTAAAAATACACTTTGACTTTGTAATATCAATAAATTTCTACTATGTATTATCTCGACTTTGTATATTGGTATGTTTTGTTTCAATTTGTAATTCATATTACTTCGGCTTAATAGAATGTGAGGGAGAATATTATGTGTGTTTAATGTACTCATAATAAGCCGAATAGTATTCGAAGTAAGTATAGAGCGGGAAATAGAGCGTGATTGAATATACATTTTCCTGGTTTTCCTTAAGGCTCGTATTCTACCTATAAAAACACTCAATCATTAACCAAATCAGAAAGATTTATATGCAACTAACTTTTGCCAGCGGCTTCTATGCTATCCCAAGGGAAAGTACTACCGGGATAAAAAAACCTATCCGCTATTCCAGACTATAATTTATCTCTGTGCCAAATTTCATTCAGATCCGTTCATGTCGTTCTAGCGTGATTGAGCAACAAACATGCATACATCCAAACTATCACATTTTATAATATTATTAGTAGGATAATCGGATTATTCCGATCTGTCACCCTGCTTTGTCCCCTTAGAGGGACAGATCGAAACAAAAAATGATCTGTTCCCCTGTTAGCAACGAAGGGACCGTTCGAACTTTATCCACTCCTATCTGGGACAGATAGAAGTGAATAAAATTGCTACAAACTTTTCTTCCGATCTGTCCCCCTAAGGGTACAAAGCAGGGAGACAGATCGGAATAATCCGGATAATCTACAACGTTTATTTTCAATTCAATTTTTTCACTGACGGGTGAAACTCTTGAACTAGCCAGACGTTTTTTTCGCGGCTACTACTTTCAGTTAATTGAGGCGGTAAATAATAATAACAAAAACAAAAAAAAAAACAAAAAAATTATTTATTGTCATAAAACCGATTGTACACCAGAATATGGAATTCTCTGACTCCTGCACTAGTTAAAACTGTGTTGCAGGAGCCAGGGTCCTCCCGTAATAAAAAGAACACACTTAAAGTTTTATGTAACATAAAAAGAAAAAAAAAAAGACACCGTTTTGAATCAAAATGAATAAAAAAAAAAAATGTAATGTACAAAAATAATTGAAGAAAAAAAAAAAAAAGGTAAAAGTATGAAATTAAAATAAAATAGGGATTACAAAAATTAGTATTAACAGTTCAAGTTTCTATTTTTGCGCTAGGGTATATTTGTGTGTGTGTGCGCGAGTGTATTTAAGTGTGTGTGTTGTGTGTGTGTGTATGTGTGTGTGTGAGTGCGTGTGTGTGTGTGTGTGTGAGCTGTGTTTGTGTATATGTGAGTTGGCTTGCCTGAAGTAGCGGATTAGCAATTTGGTTCAAGACGAATCGAATTTGAATTTGTGTTACGCAATTAGGGTGATGGTATTTATTACTATTTTATGTAATTTAAGTCACTACAGTCAATAGATTCTCTACCGCGTCGTAGTCAAGGGACTTCAGCCAGATGAAGATAACTTCCTTAAATTTATTGTTGCTTAATTTACGTATGGAATTAATTTTATTGCATTTGTTATACACATTGGGGGCAATGAAGTTAAAGTGCTTTTGTCCAAAAGCTGTTCTTTGGCGAGGAACAGGACAGCGTTCAACTCGCTTAGTTGACACAGGTAGTGTGGGCACATACTTTTTGTGGTATCTACGTAGAATTTCGTAAACAAATAATTTCCTTACAGTGAGTACACCCGCCTTTTCATAAACATCGAGTGTTGGATGCCTGAACGGTAAATGCATTAGCACTTTTAACACTGCCCGCTGTGCCCTTTCTGCTTCCATAAGAAATGTCTTGTTTGAACCACCCCACGCGCAAATGCAGTATCTAACTATACATTCACATAACGCTTGATACGTACGAAGTAACAGCGCTTTTTCTGCGACATTGCGCAGCTTTTTGAAAATATATATCATTTTCCTAATCCTAGCTGCAGTAGCTACCACATGCCCTTTCCAATTAAGGTGTTCATCTATTATGACCCCAAGATATTTTATAGAAGCCACTCTGGAAAGTGCTGAACAGTCACAGTTGGGGCGGTTTAAAGCTCGGTTGCAGGGGTAGGAATGCATCTTAAGACCAAACTCAGCTGTAGGTTTGCTCACTTTCGTCTTACTAAAACAAACATATTTGGTTTTGTTTGTATTCAAAGACAGAAGGCTGTCCTCTAACCAGGAGGTAACTCGTGCTAGTCCATTTTCGGCCTTCTCAAAAGTTTCCTTCCAAGTATGTCCATGAAAGACCAAGACGGTGTCATCTGCGAACATGAGCAGGTCAAGGCTAGAGAGGGCAGCTATATTACCTAGTTCATTGATGTAGATGAGGAATAATGTGGGACCGAGCGTGCTACCTTGGGGAACACCATAATTGCAGCCAGACCTCATACTTTCACTCCCTGCTACTCTAACTGACTGTGATCTGTCCGACAAGTAATCCCTGAACCATTCCAGTGCTACACCTCTAATACCCACGTTCTCCAACCGAGTCATAAGGATAGGGATAGACACCGTGTCGAAGGCCTTTTGGAGATCCAAAAAGACTCCCAAGCACCTGTCACCCCCATCCAGATAAGACGTCAATTTTGACGAAAGTGTTAAGACTGCATCTTCAGTCGACTGCTTTGATCTAAAACCAAATTGATTATTATTAAGCATGCCATTTTTCTCTAAATAGTTCATTACTCTTTTATTGACAATTTTTTCAAGTATTTTGGATAACGTTGATAGAAGAGAGATAGGACGGTAGTTCGATGGTTCAGTTTTATCTCCAGCTTTAAATATCGGACACACCACAGCCCGCTTGAATATGGCCGGAAAGACACCTGTTTCCAGACTAAGGTTACACAAGAAAGTAATAGGTGGGGCGAGCGATGCAATATTTTGTTTTAATATTTCTGCAGTAATCTTGTCCCATCCGGGTGCACTGTGCGATTTCAGTCCGAAAACAACATCTCTAACCTCGTACGGATCCGTTGGCATCATCGAAATTGAATGCATTGGTGCTTTATCAATTTTAGCCCGCCGTGCCAGTTCATGCTCACATGCGTTCATTCTATTTAACAAGTCATTAGCTAAGGTACCACCAATTGATGTAAAGTACTTATTCACCCTGTCAAGTGATTTAATTGGAGTGTCATCAATCCCTAGTAATTCTTCCGATGGTTCGTTAATGCGTTTCATATCACAAACTTCTTTTAAAACTTTCCAAGTTTCTTTTACATTACCGTCACTTTTGTGTAACTTCTCCTGATAGTATTTGTGTTTTAGTGTTTTTACAATAGAATTACAGAGGTTCCTATATTTCAAATATTTTTGTTGTTTTTGTGCATCATTTGGTGACTTAGCAGCCCTTTTGTGAAGGGTATCTTTTCTCCTAATGCATTTAACTACCCCTTTTGTAATCCAGGGTTTAATTGGCCTGTGACGGTTCGGAATTTTCACAGTCTTAGTGTTAAGCATTATTGTGTTTGTTAATTTATTCATTATTATTTCCGAAACAATATTAACATCAGTATTATTGTAAAGCTCAAGCCAAGATATGTTATTTAGGTCCACCTTGATATTATAGTAATCGGTTTTAATTTTACTTAACACCGTACTTTTTTTCCTAATTTTTGGTTTGCTAACGTAAAGTAAAATAGGTGAATGGTCCGTTAATTGCTGTTGAAATACAACGGTTTTCCATTTTGAGCTGCATTTTACCATAAAGTGGTCTATACATGTATTAATTCGCGTAGGCTTAGTTATACCCTTCATTAACCCATATAAGGCCACTAAGTTTAAATATTCTTGTGCCGACCTGGACAGAATTTCAGGCAGAGTATCAATATTCATATCCCCTGTCATGATAATATTTTGGGAACGTACATTAGCTAAAACTGTATTGAGCGATTCTAGGTAGGTACTTGTATCTTTAAAACATGGAGGGCGGTAGGTACAAATTATTGTATACTCCGGCTTCATAGTAATCGTGAGACAATTTCCCTCTAAAAAATCAGGCTCAGAAACACATACATCAAGAACGCTGCGAACGTAAACGACCACTCCGTCATTTTGGTTTAGACTAACCTTTGTCCAATATTTGTGATATCCCTGTAAATCAGGAGGCAAGTTATCGTCGTTAGTCCAACATTCTGTCAAAACAATAACATCAACAGAGAAATTCAAAGCGGAAATAAAGGCTAAGAAGTGATCAAGATTACAGTTTATACTTCTAATGTTTATGCAAATAATTGTAAGCGAAGCTATGTTTGCATCATAGTTGATAAGTTGAGAGCAGCTGCTGGTGCTAGTTACGGATAGACACTCGACCTGTCCTGTTGTATCAATCTCCGCCGCAACACAATTATTGCTACGATCGAATTGAAAATATATGGCATGGTGACCTCATGGAAGATTTATAAAATGTACTAAAATACATATTGTAACAACACTCAACTAATCGAGATTCTCGATCAAATTCACTAGACGAGAATGCAACTGCACACAAGATAATTATACAAATCTGCCAGTAATCTCGACAAAAACTCACTCCCTGAATATCCATATAACATCGTTGCATAATACCAGCTAAAACACGGGAGTTTACGCTGCAAGCGATTTCAACATAAATACTCGTAACATTAACGGTACTTAGTGATGTAATAAAACAACAAACCGGTAACTTAGTTCTGTAGTGACGCCGCTGCCGATTGTGAGTCAGACGCATGTAGGCCAATATCCCAATACCTACAAATCGGTTGTGCGATAATAGTCGCGATAAGGTATATACCGCTATGTTTGTAAAAAAGGTTATAAAGTGGAGAAAAAAATATTGTTTAGAAACTTCATGATGTGTGTAATGTCCGTGTGTGTTTGTTTGTATATGTTGTGATTTGAATACAGTGTGGTTGTGTGTATGGTTGTACGTGTAATGTGCGCGCAATAAAACAAAACAAAAGTTTACTTCTAAATAATAATATAAAACTAATATGTAAAAATTAAAAAAACAGGTATGGTAGCAAAACACAATATAAGTAGTACTTGCAAAACATGAAAGCTTAACATTGATAATGGTTCGATTTTGCAAAATTATAAGTGTATTCAGTCATATTATAACATGATTTTTCAGATTTTCGAAATCAGATTCATGAGTAATTCTCTTTGCCGGATCGCCTTCTTTCTTTTTAATAAAGATTTTACCTTGAGCAGTCCATCTGTAAGCGTAGCCATTTGCTTTGGTGAACTCCCGTGCCTGGTAGAATAGCTTTTTAGCCTTAGTAGTAAGGCTTTCAGATATGTAGATTGGTGATGTGCCAGTCATGTTTATATGGGAAGTATTTAGTTTGTTATCCCTGTTTACTCTGTTGTGTTTCTTGATGGTAGTGAGTAGAGCATCCTTTGTGATGACACTGGTGAATTCGGCCGTTATTGGACCATTTAGTTGAGGATTTTTGTTGTTATTCAGCCTGTAAACATCCCTCACATCGTGCGATTGAATTTGGGTATTCATTGCCACACCAATAGACTTCACTATATTCATCAGGTCCTCCTTGGTTTCTCCGGGTTTTTTCGGGACATTACGTATTTCCAAACTGGAAGCCTTTGCACTCCTTTCTAGACTCTCAACTCTGTCTTCCAGCAAGTTTATGTATTCCAAGTCACTCTTCCTTGTATTTTCTAGTTGAACCACCTTTACCATCAAGTCATCGTAGAAATTGCTCATTTTTTCCAAGGAGCTCTGTAGTTCTGTGTTTTGGAATTTTATGGCGTCTAGATTATTTTGCAATAATGTAAATTTCTCATCTTGTTCTTGTCTCAGCGTTTTCAGCGAGGACATAATATCATCCCGAATTGTTTTAAAATCCGCAATTTGTTCGAAGTCATGTTTTTGCTTGTTGCGTAAGGTGACATGATGTGTTTCCTGGTCCGACATAGGTGACAGAAGGTCGGGTTCAGAGTTGTGATGAGGTATTGGCTTTGTATTCGGTGTTTTTGTAGGTGGAGTGCGTTTTATAGAAGAGAATGACATTCTGATAGGATGTTATAGACTTGAGAATGCGTACCCGCAGCAATTAATATGTATGTGCATAAACAGTGGTGACTCAATAGCAGGACGCACGGTGTAAGTACGTGACAGGAGCGCTCGCGCAGCATGTAGGTATATCTTCGCTTGAATCATCTACTTGTTTGACGGAATGACCTTGAGCTCGCCTCTTCGCCTTTCACTTATCGTAGCTCGGATTTGAAGATGACTGTCGATTATATGTTTATCCCTTTCACGCTCCGCCCAGTGGGCGGGTCAAAGACATTTATCACTCGTAGGTGCAAGCAGGAATCACAAAACAGTACTGGTAACCAATGGCAAGTTTTCACTTTCAATTTTTAGATAAATCGATAATGCACTAGCGTACACGACCGCGCTCGCAAGACGCCACCGGGGGACGATAATAATAATAATATTTATTTATTGCAGTCAAATACACACAAAAAACACAAGCATTACACAGAAGACTATTTAAATGCTAGTTTTGTTGAACTCTGGTACCCAAATTAAGATTAAACTTGTGTTAAGGGTACCAGGGCCCTCGCAGTTATTAATCTATTACAATTTCATACATAGCTACTGAGCGGAACGTGTTCACGTGATTGATGTTATACATATAATAATTATAATTATCCGTTATTATTGTGAAAAGTGCGTTGTGTGTGTGTGTGTGTGTGTGTGTGTGTGTGTGTGTGTGTGTGTGTGTGTGTGTGTGTAATTATGTGAGTACACTATGCGTGTACGTGATTGAGGTGTACGGTAATGTAGGGTATAGGTTCTCATTATAGTGTTGATAATTTAAGGAGGTTTTCAGTTTCATCATATGGTTTATTCTGAAGCCAGTTTGATACCTTTTTTTTACATTCGTATCTGGTGAGTGGATAGATATTGCAATATTTATTTATTTTATTGTATAAGTGACATCCAATCACATTGTGGTGCCGTGCAGCCAAGGAGCTACGATAACGTTGGGCTTGACATACTACGTACGAGAGGCGCTTTGTTGTTATAGCTTTGTCGTATTCTAGAGTGCTGTGCTTCCTCAAAACTGTTCCCAGGACAAATAATTGCCTCACAGATAAAGTTTGACAGTCATCCATGAGCTGAACTGTCGGATACCTGAAGGGTTTAAAAGACATGACTTTAAGTACAGCCCTCTGTGCACGTTCTAGAGGCAGTAAGATCGTCTTTGCAGCACCCCCCCACACGGTTATGCAATACGTCAGGATAGACTGACACAAGGCATAATATACCATCCTAAGGGTGTTGAGTTCCAGAGAATAGCGAAGTTTTTTGAATATATAGATCGTCTTTCGAACTCGATCTGCAAGAACCATTAGGTGATGTTTCCAGCTAATAAAAGGATCAAGGTATACTCCAAGGTATTTTACTTGGGTAGACCTGGTTAAGATAGAACAACCACAGGGTGAAGAGGAGACACTCGAAGTACATAGGTCGCAGGTATGGGCTTTGAGAGTAATGTGTTCATTAGACGGTTGAGAGGAAGATGTCAGCGAGAAAGTTAAGTAGGTCGTTTTATTTGGGTTAAAGGTTAAAAGATTACCTGACAACCATTGCATAACTTGTCTTATGGCTTGTTCGGCTCTAGTAAAAACCTCGGGCCAGCTCTTGCCACGGACGAGTAGCGCGGTGTCATCCGCATACGTAAAAATGTCACAGTAAAGAAGGGGAAGCAAGCATAGGGAATTTATATAAAGTAGGAAGAGAGTAGGACCCAGGATCGAACCTTGTGGTACCCCAAAGTTTAAAGGAGCAGTATCACTTACAAAAGAATCGATCTTAACAAACTGTTCTATCCGAGAGATAATCTGTGAAAATCCGAAGGGCATATCCACGAATTCCCATCCTTTCCATCTTTAATAAGAGTCGAGGAACAGAGACAGTGTCAAAAGCCTTGGTGAGATCCAAGAAAACGCCGATACATTTTTGTTTTTGATCAAGGATGTTCACTATTTGATCGACAAGAGAACCCACAGCATTCTCTGTGGATTTGCCATCCCTAAAGCCGAATTGGTTTGGCGCTAAAATGTTATTAGTTTTCAGAAAGTTTTGCAGTCTAATATTAAGTAATTTCTCAAGAACCTTTGATAATGCAGGCAAAACAGATATTGGCCTGTAATTATTTACACTGTCTCTGTTTCCGCTCTTGTAGATAGGGTGGACGATAGCCCTTTTGAAAACTTTGGGAAAGATTCCGGTTGACATGGATATATTGCAGATATGTGTAACCACCGGTACTAGCGTGTTGGAGCATTTCTGTAACAACTGCGTTGGGATTGCGTCCCATCCAACAGCGGTGTCACTGCGGAGGCCATGAATAATTCGATCCACCTCACACTCATCCGTTGGCATGAGTACGAAGGAGTTGGTAATAGTGTTATCCTCTAGCGAATGCGTAGAGTTTTGTGCGGTGGGTAGAAGTTTCTGTGCCAGATCATTACCTATACTGGAGAAATAGTCGTTGACCATATTTACAGATGCAGTTTTGTCGGGCCCTATCTTCAGTAGTTCAGTTGGTGGGTTTCTGGAGCTGTTAGATTGGACAATATTTTTAATTACCTTCCAAGTTGCTCTAGGATTATCTTTGGCTTTTACAAATTCATTTTTCTCGTAAGCATGTTTCAATTTTTTAAGTAGTTTGTTACAAAAATTGCGATATCGTACAAAAGTGAGTTTAAGAACATAGTTATCAGGGTTAGTCTTTATCTGCCGACACATAGCGTCTCTATTGCGGATGCAACGCAGTAAACCATTTGTTATCCATGGCTTGAGGATTCTGCATTTTGATGGAATAGGTCTAGCTACACTGTGTTGTTTAATTATGGAACCAAGAATCGACACTAACATTTCAGCTGCCATTTCAGCATCGGTGATATCCAAGATTGCACTGAACTCAGTCTTTGAAACAGCTGTAAAAACTGATGGATAGTCCACTCTTACAATTGTAGTTTTCCGGTTTGTTAGTTTCTGGTTAGCTTTAATATTTAGGAGGATAGGCGCGTGGTCGGTAATGTAAGTATCAAAGATCAGTGTTACATTCTTTAATTCTGATTTAAGGAAGATATGATCTAAACAGTTCTTACCCCGGGTGGGCAGCTTATGAGTAGGTAAAAGGCCATGAAGGGCAGCTAAGTTAAGGTACTCGTTCGCTGGCTGGGTTAGGTGATCTGGGATAATATTTATATTGAGGTCTCCAATTAGTACTATATTTTTATTGTTAGATACGGATGACAGAACGTCATCAAGACCGTTTAGAAAATTATCAATATTACGATAACAGGGCGGGCGATACAGGGCAATTATTATCATATCTACGGATTCTATCTTACATATCAAGCAATTGGTATCTAATATGTTTGGTTCAGCTACTGTATGCAATAGAAAAGATTTAATGTAAATAATAATACCATCATTTTGGTTAATATTATCTCTTGTACAATAGCTAACATAGCCATCTAGTGGTGGAATATGCGGTGATTTACTTAGCCAACATTCAGTTAAGACAATTACTTCTGGAAGTATACGCAGAGTTTTTATGAACAATGTAAGTTCGTCCATGTTCCGGTTAACGCTGCGTATATTGACATGTAATACATTTACTGTATGATTTGTATCCGTTAAGATATTTACGCATTGCTCCGGTTTACAAATATAAGACTGGGTTGTACCGATAGCGTCCAGTTCATTAGATATTGTTGTTAGGTCTAGCATTTTGCAATAAAGTAAAAGAACGCACATCGGTACATCACGGGAGACATTTCATAACTATTTGATGTCTCGACATGAGAACAAACAATCAGAAAATAGCCCAAGTAGAAGTGTAGCCGTCGTCGCCGTAGCGAAATAAAGGCGTCGTTCTACTGGTGACAGCCGAAGTATCGTCTGATGATCTGGCATTATTTCAAAACTTAAGACTATTACCATAGATTAGTACAGATGGGACACTCCGCAGTTTAGGTATGAAGCTACGCGGCGGGCTCGACTTGTCGGGCCAATTCAGTGCGGGCTGCCGCGCACCGGCCGACTCGCACGGTTAGTTCGATACACACGCCGCGTCGTAAAAGAAGACAACCCTAACGAGTCAGAAGGTATAAGAGATATAAGATAGAAAGAGAGGCAACTTGTAGGTGAATATAACTGTAGGTAATAAGCGTTGTGCGACCTGAATTGCACTTTATTGCGTCGTAGCAAGAGTCTCCTTTTATTTAAATGATTTTGCGGAGTGTCCCATCTGTATTAATCTGTGCTATTACTTAGAAACATTATCGTACAATCAAAACATAATTTATTAAATTCACCCTAATTGCACTATCAATCGGAGTCGGGTTCATTTTGACAGTTCAACAACATTACGCATGCTTGCTGCATTTGTTTAGATAGATAAAAAATATTTATTTAGTGCACACAAAAGACAACACAACACACAAAAGTACAATTATAAGATCACAAATGACAAGAATATATCCTAATGCTAACTAATATTATAAATGCGAAAGTAAGTTTGTTTGTTTGTTTGTTACCTTTTCACGCCTAAACCACTGAACCGATCAACCCGAAATTTTGCATATACGTTGTCACGTGTACAGAAACGGACATAGGGTATCTTTCATCCCGAAAAAAGTACTGTTCCCGAGGAAAACAACAATAACGGTCTTATGATAATATAGATGGCGCCACGTGTCTTTCGAATCATGATTGAATTATATTATTATAGAAACTTTAGTAGTGTGTTAAGAGTTTTTTCCGACAACCACGCGGGCAAAGCCGCGGGCAAACGCTAATTGTATTATAAAATATGTTTTTTTTTAATGTTTGCTATTCCACCAATTCGCACTAAGCGCTTCCAAATGTCTTTTATAATGCGCACAGCAAAAGAGTGGAACTCGCTACCTGCGTCTGTGTTTCCGAACGTATACAACCCTAATCTCTTCAAAGTGAGAGTGAACAGGCTTCTTCTGGGTGGGCTCACTCCATCGTCGACTTTGTCTCTGTCACCTCTAACCTAGACTAGAGTCAAGAGCAAACCCATCACAAATAAATAAAAAAAAATAAAAAATAAAGTTTAGTATTTAGATCACCAGCAACTGCAAACCCAATATCCAAAAATATCATATTATACTTGTTTAAGTTTTTTCTTTTGTTTTCCCTGACTACTTTCTAGTTAACCTAGTTTTTTCAATGCCGTGAAACTCTGTTATTGGCTTAAGTGATAATTGTCATCATTTCGCTATCACTGAGCAGTGTAAACAAACTCACGATGCTGTAACTTTGACGCAACTGTATTGCATTCTTCATTGATAGTGGGGTGAACATTCATAACTCATGTAAATTAAATATAAGCTGTTGAGTTTCCTAATAAATAAATCAATCAATCAAATTCCGCTTCAACTAATGACATTTCTCTTACAACAACAAAGGTCACTTGTTTATTTATTTACTTAAAGTACTTATCCAAAATAGATAACAAAACCGAGTCTCGAATTTCACAGTAATTTCGTGACGATTCCCGACAATTGCCGAGCGTTACCCGAATCGGCACATCGGAAAACTTTTAATTTTATTGAACCCCCAATATCAGGAGATAACGTCTTAAGGATATGCTATTTGACTTCGGATTACCGGTAATCTTGGCCTGATTCACGCAAATAATCGAAAGATCCCGCGATTGTGCTCCAACTTGAATTTGATATGTTATTCATTTCTATTTTATTTTCAGGTAGCGTTTCTTGCATGTTTTGTTTAGGGTTCCGTACCAAAATGGTAAAAAGGAACCTTTATGGTGCGACTCAGTCTGTCTGTCTGTCCGTTTGTCACATCTGGATATCTCAAGAACTACTAATGCTATCAACTTGAATTTTGGAATAGTTTCAGATGACGTTCGTCCAACTATTTTGCAAATAAGAAAGATTTTTTTTTTGCAACAGGGACTGAAAGTGTGTCTTAAAAATTTGAAGTGGGGCTACTAGGGCATGTGGGGCATCATATGAAAGAGCGCTGTTTGCACATTCTCAAACATTTTTTTTTAGGCTGCATAGTTTTCGACGTCTCCGAAGTTTGCATAGAGAAAAATCTGAAATTATTCTATGTGATAAAAGGTTATGTAAAGATTACAGGAAAAATAAAATGATGTCTCTAAATAGCACACTTTTTTAATATATGATGGTACGGAACCCTTGGTGCGCGAGTCCGACTCGCTCTTGACCGGTTTTTTTTTTAAATTTTGTTATAAGAGAAGTGTTTACAATAGTTGTTTTCATTATTTGTTGTAGATTTACATGAAATGTACTACATAATGTAATGTGCCTATTTCACCAGAATCTGTACTGGTTTATCCGTATCTAATGGAGGTGAAAAATTTTCCAGTATGAGAGAATTTGGACTTATAACTTATCAGCCTATAATGTTCCCCTGCTGGGATACATGCCTCCTCTCTGTGGGAGGGAGTGGGCTGTAATCTACCACGCGGGCCCTGTGCGGGTTGGCAGATATCACAGGTCTTCGAATTTTCGGTTCTAGGATATCATTTCTCACGATGTTTTCATTCATCGTTTTGAGAGCAGCTTAGGTGATGAAATGCTTTACACAAAGTAAAGCACCTGCTTGGGGTCGAACCCACTACCAGTTACTACAATTCGTAAGTAAAGGCCGTTACCACTGAGCCACCACTTGTTTCGAAAATTTTGACTTTTGTAAAATAAAATTCGCAACCTAGAACATAAACATCACGCAGCCTTGACGAGGTCGCCACCGTCTGATGGCGCACGCGGTGGGGCCGCAGGGGAGGAGGAGCGTCGGTATGGCTTTGGCCGGTCTCCCTATCCTCTGCGGCCTAAAAGTTGGCCCACACGTCTGGCGCCCATGTGCTGGTTTGGACCCTGGTGTGGTCACGGCGTGCAATGTGTTCTGGTGCGCCAGTGATGGGGGTACTCCTCAGAGGAGGGTCCGGTGACGGATAGCCGCAGTGGGCTCGCGGATGAATGCTAACGCGTGCCCGTGTTCCCGCCACAAGCGGCAGAGGAGGACACCGTGGAGTTTTAGTGGGTTGGAGTCCCACATAACTGTACTATCTCCCCGTGGTAGTGCAGTATGCGTGAGCATTTCTCCATGCAAAAACAGGACATATGTTTCACAATCACAATCAACATTAAATATGCCTCTACATGAATGATCACTTTTTAATTACAAAAGAAAAGCTACTTAAATTATTTACGAACAAGTTACAAAAACATTAACCGCTTGCTAAGACCTCAACCAACAGCTACTAAAATCCGAACAACTCCTGAAAACCACAGCTATAACTGTACATGTGCGGTGAAAACAAAACGAAACACATAATCAAAGCATGCACAATCTCTACCGCACCGCAATCGCACCGCACGACACCGCACCCACGGCAAGCGGTTTGAATATTTCATAGCTACAAAATACAGGTCTTAGCGGTTTGCGAAGCGGATGGACTGCCCCATAGCTATTTGACACTTTAAAGATGAATGGAAGCAGGTGAAAACTGCTCGGAACTTAGGAATTTGAGCACTGCTTCTCATCAGACTTTTGGCCATCAGCTGAGTGCCACCTAAGGCCAGTATTCATAACCTGCCACTCGCTTCTAGAAAAAGAACGTATACCACTTCACTTCATGGCTGGCTGACTAAGCACCTACTTTCATGCCTTTTCAGGGTTCAGTACCTCAAAAGGAAAAACGAAACCCTTATAGGATCACTCTGTCTGTCTGTCTATCCGCCTGTCACAGCCAATTTGCTCCAAATCTAATGGTCCGATTAAGTTGAAATTTGGTACACATATGAATTTGTATGACCCAAACACGGACGTGTTACGTAAATAAATGATTTTAAATATGGGGGTCACTATTGGGCGGCAAATAAGAAAATCAAAAAAATAAGTTTTGCAAACTGTACTGTGTTACATATCAAATGAAAGGGCTTACTATGAGGGTCTCAAATATATTTTTTTATTAATTTTAAAATAAATTGTTTTAAAGTTATTTAGATGGGCAGGACATCGCCGTCGAGGTAGACCGAGGTCGAGGCCGAGGTCGTCGAGGTGGTGTGACGGTCTGATCATGTTTGCTGGGCCAACATGGCCAGAGATAGCACAAGAAAGGTATGGAAGGGTAAAGGGGAGGCCTTTGCCCAACAGTGAGACACAAAATAGGCTAACAAAAAAAAATAGGCGAAAATTGACCTTTCCCCCTTATCTCCGAAACTTCTGAGCCTAACATTAAGAAAAAAATACAGAAAATAGCTCAATACCTATAGATTACAGCAAAACTTATAAGACGTCTATGGTTTTAAAATAACATGGTAAATCTCTCAATATTGTGCGTACAAAGTTAAATTTGCAGTTGGAATGTATGGGAGAGCATGTTTTTCCACTTCAATGTTAAGTTTGTTCTTGGGATAAATTTATACCAACTACGGAACCCTTCATTGTGCGTGACGAGAACGACGACGACTCTAGAGGTCCTTCTACAACACCCGACTTTCAAAATTAACATAAATCTTCTTTCTATTCTTACATCTCAGATAAGTACTCGGTAAAATTATGAAGTTTTTTTAAGGTGAGCGTCCACTGGTCCACGCCGGACGCAACGCCGACACGGCACGCAACGTAATGAACGGATTTACCGATGGCATGCGTCCACTGTGTCCGGATTTTTTATTTAGTCTGAGTGTTTTTGTTGTTAGTAGACGTCGTCTGTCATGGACAATATGATGATTGACGAAGATATTATTATTATCAGTTGCTTATTGGCAGAAGAGGAAGAACGTAAAACTAAACGTAAAATGTGGGTTCGTGTAATAAACTTGAAGCGACCAATGTTTGGAGAATATCGTTCATTATATGTTACTAATTTACTTCATTATGAACATTTTTTGATTACATTCACCTGTCAAGATCTAAATTCATGAATCTGCTTGATAAACTCAAACTTTATTTGACGATACAATACACTACATTTAGAAAGGGAATGACACTGACAACTTTCTCCGCGCTCAAAGTTTTCACGGTGCGGTGAATTGGTGAATTCAAAAATGCGTTGCGTGATGGTGACGTCACAAGGACCAATAGCGGACGCAGTGTTATATGAATTCATAGAGAGCAAACCCGAATCAGCCCGAATCTCTTCAAAGTTAGAGTGAACAGGCTTCTTCTGGGTAAGCTCACTCCATCTCGTAGACTTTGTCACCTCTGACCTAGACTATAGTCTAGAGCAAACCCATCACAAATAAAAAAAAAAATTAAAAAAAAAACAAAATCCGTTGCGTGCTGTGCGTGCGTTGTGGCCGGCGCGGACCAGTGGATGCTCACCTTAAGAGTGAATTCGATTTTTTAATTTTTGACATATTAAAACCTAACAAAAACTGTCAGACTTTACAAATATATTCGTAGATATTAGAATTGACCAAACTTCATACTTATTGAGTCCTACTTAATAAGTATGAAGTTTGGTCAATTCTCCCAAAGTAAGATTTACAATGGGCAAAAGAATACCTAATAATAAAACTAATAATCAATGTATGTCCAGAATTAAAAAAAAAAACAATCGTAAGTTTCACAGAGAAAATTGTTTTTAATTTTTTTGTACAAACCTAACCTTCTACCTTCCCTGTACACCAACCTCAGTCAGAATCACACGTGGAGATTCCCATGCACGGCAATTCCAGACGTGTGGACAATTATCCTGGAACCCGTGTGCCATTGTCTCTCCGTAAACATTTAGTTCCATCTTTTGTACCGGCAAATGCATTTCATAACACACCTCGTTCACTCATTCACTTATTCGTTCGTTAAACTTTTTCATGGCAACGTGTTATTGACAAAGGTAATATTTATTCAGCCATAGTACTGGCTAGTGTTTGTTGTAAAATATTGTTTTTTTTTATGTATAAAAAATGGTGGTGCTGTGTTTGCGATTGATTAGTTACAATACGAACGCCTGTCGGACGATGGTTCATGTGGAAATTGGAAAAATAATAGAATAGTTATTGTACGGGCAGTTTTGTTGCGTGATTTTTATATGTGTTTATTACATTACACGCATGTGAAAATAAATATTTATATGGGATACCGAAACACATAGCGTTCACACTTCAAACAGTTAAAACCGGATTGATTGTGCAATTTTCGGAAATTGTTCATTTTAGTTTTTAGGGATCCATACCCAAAAGGGTCCAAACGGAGCTTGCTGTCACTCACGTGTCCGTCCGTCCGTCGTCTGTCACACAGATTTTAAGTGGGTTGCAGACCGCAAACTAAGCTAAGTCAGTTTAGCTTAGCTCACATAACTGGCGTAGTTTTTCATACTTGCACCAACAGCTATGCATAGTTTGCGGTCTGCACACAAGCATGAAAAACTACGCCAGCTACGTGAGCTAAGCTAAACTAACTTTGCTTAGTTTGCGGTCTGCAACCCGCTTTACAGCCAAACGGTTAGAGTTACTGTCTTCAAATTTTCACAGTATAACCACGTTATAAACCCAAAGCCATACAAATTATCAAAAAATATTTTTAAATGTTTTCAAGGGGGGCTCCCATACAGCTAAAGGAGGCGCGAAAAAAAATGTTGACCTACCCCATCGAGTGGGGTGTATCGTTGTTTAGAACTTGTTGAGTACATAAAGATTGTATTTTTTATTTAAAAAAAAAATTCTAAAACAAAGGAATGAGAATCCACCAAAGGTTGGTTCTAAAGAATGTTTTAACTTCCCATTGACTTAATAACTTGAAATACCAATATATTAATAAATCGGATTTTTTCTTTGAAATTTCCTCATTTTTCCTATTTTGCGGTTATTCTACATTTGGTACGGAACCCTAAATATGCGAAGGCCGACACGCACTTGGCCGGTTCTTGTGTAAGCGGCACTTTATATGCTAAAAGCGTCGTCCTTAGGTACCTGTACTTACTAATAGATGGATAACATTGTAATTGTAATTATCGCTACTTTGGTTTGGCTTGGCGTAAAACAGGGTTCTAAGAACCTCATGAAGAAACCTGGTTCAAGAAACCATATTTCAACATATGGTCCTTTATGCTAAAAAGACCACTATAGCTTACTAAAAAAAAAAAAAACATTAAATTATAATAAAATTAATTGCCATCTCATTCTGTGGCAGTTAGGCTTATTATCCAGCACATTTGTACGTATATGTTGTGAACTCATGAATCAATTTATCTCAGAAGCTGTTCAACTGACCACTCATCCGCTTCATAAGTTCGTAGAAATTATTTATTCTCCCCGTCCTCCAGCCGTAGTCAAAGCAAATGGTATATTAAAATATGGCAAATAAAATTCAGTTTGATTGTAGTGGATCCATCAGGAACTTTCGTTATTGATGTCTGGTATTCAGCGATGAATAGGAATAAATGAATGAATGAATGACGGGGCACTTAGCATTCAGTTGTTTAAAACAAAAGCAGGTATTCTTAGGGTATAAAGAAGAATATTAGCGAGTGTACTACGAGAGTAGTTGCGAGTTATTTTAACAATCGTAGGCCTAGCACAAACGCGCTAATGTAAACGTAGGTATTCAATTCGACTGGTTTCTGAATCGAAAATCAACTATCCTATAACATTTTAGGTGAAAATTTATTTACCAATAGATATAAATAAAGTCTACTAAATAAATACAAAGTAATAAAAAAAGAATTACAAAGCCTATTATTAAAGTTAAATTACAAGGAGACTGAAGATCTTCTCAAAACAACCAAACAGTATGTGGATGACGTTGTGAGTTTCACATTTATATAATATCTTTGTTTATATTACTTGCGCAGATATAATGTGTTACTGTTTGTTTGTCCCAAATAAATAAACAGTGGTATTTCAAAAACATAGACGCATACGTATACATTCATACATACACATACATGCACAATCACTCACTCGTGCACTCTCGTGCACGCACAAATATTTCAATATAAGTAAATAAGTAGCTCACCTAATATTTCAGTAGACATAATTATTTTGTTTTTATTATTTTTATGTTACTACTACTAACTACTAATTAATGTATTTTTTACAAAATCAAAAATGAAAATCAAGTCATTTATTCAAACTAGGCTGAGAATCAGCACTTTTGGAACGTCAAAATTACATAAGACAGTCCCCCAAAACGCCCTTCACCACTTCCTAGTGCTTTAGCTGGGGAGAAGAAGTGGCGCAACAAACTCCCCAGCAGCACAGCTGTCTGTTCAGTTAAAAAAAAAATGAATGTATACAACACTGCGCATAATAATTTAGGTACATTACGGAACACAAAACATTAAATTAAATTATTTGCTATACGTAAGCTAGCACACGCCAATATACCAAAAAAAAAAAAAACAAACAAAAATAATAATCGAAAACTATACTCAAGCAGAAATAAAATACTAAACTAAAAACTTAAGCAGAACTTTATACCTAAATAAAGGCCTCCAGTAATAAAGGATGTGCCCACTTACATATATTAAGATTGTATATGAAGCTGAAACTCGAAGTCACAAATGATAAACTAGGACCATCGAAGTAATATAAACAAAGTTAATTACTAATAACAAAACAAAACCAAGGACAGCAAGACGACCAGTCACCACAAGCAGCACCCGTTCATGAGCATAACGCAGAGTTCAGCCATCACCTCCCTCGCCATATTTGAGGGAAGGAGGCAACCCGACCCCCGACGCTACCGCAAGCAGTGACATCTAAGGGAGCATGACGAACTTGCTGCCGGTTGCTCAGGCAAGAATAATATGATCAAATGTCGAGGTCACTAGCTAACCACATATTGCAATACCACTCATAAAAAAAACATTGTAATGAGTAGATTATGTCAATGATAAATAAACATAAAATTAAAATAAATTGACTTTTACAGTCAAAGAAAATAAATAATTATATGAACACATATAACCTGTCAGAAGATAAGCTAATTCTGGAGAAAGAACATAAACATTGTCTTGAGTTAATCACAGCGATTGTCTTATCGTTTAAGTAGTCGTTGATAGAATAGTATGCCTTCGAACAAAGGTTAGATTTTACTTTAGCTTTAAACGCAAGTTCACCATGTAGTACAAGTTCACCATGTAGCACGATGGAATTTTGTTTTTTACAAGTTTACCACGATGGAATTTTGTTTTTTACAAGTTCACCGTGTAGCACGATGGAATTTTGTTTTTTACAAGTTTACCACGATGGAATTTTGTTTTTTACAAGTTCACCGTGTAGCACGATGGAATTTTGTTTTTTACAAGTTCACCGTGTAGCACGATGGAATTTTGTTTATCACAATTTTACCGTGTAGCACGATAGAATTTTGTTTTTTACAAGTTCACCGTGTAGCACGATGGAATTTTGTTTTTTACAAGTTCACCGTGTAGCACGATGGAATTTTGTTTTTTACAAGTTCACCGTGTAGCACGATGGAATTTTGTTTATCACAAGTTTACCGTGTAGCACGATGGAATTTTGTTTTTTACAAGTTCACCGTGTAGCACGATGGAATTTTGTTTATCACAATTTTACTGTGTAGCACGATGGAATTTTGTTTATCACAATTTTACCGTGTAGCACGATGGAATTTTGTTTTTTACAAGTTCACCGTGTAGCACGATGGAATTTTGTTTATCACAATTTTACCGTGTAGCACGATGGAATTTTGTTTTTTACAAGTTCACCGTGTAGCACGATGGAATTTTGTTTATCACAATTTTACCGTGTAGCACGATAGAATTTTGTTTTTTACAAGTTCACCGTGTAGCACGATGGAATTTAGTTTTTTACAAGTTTACCACGATGAAATTTTGTTTTTTACAAGTTCACCGTGTAGCACGATGGAATTTTGTTTATCACAATTTTACCGTGTAGCACGATGGAATTTTGTTTTTTACAAGTTCACCGTGTAGCACGATGGAATTTTGTTTATCACAATTTTACCGTGTAGCACGATAGAATTTTGTTTTTTACAAGTTCACCGTGTAGCACGATGGAATTTTGTTTTTTACAAGTTTACCACGATGGAATTTTGTTTTTTACAAGTTCACCGTGTAGCACGATGGAATTTTGTTTATCACAATTTTACCGTGTAGCACGATGGAATTTTGTTTATCACAATTTTACCGTGTAGCACGATGGAATTTTGTTTTTTACAAGTTCACCGTGTAGCACGATGGAATTTTGTTTATTACAAGTTCACCGTGTAGCACGATGGAATTTTGTTTTTTACAAGTTCACCGTGTAGCACGATGGAATTTTGTTTTTTAAAGTACTTATCCTAGTTTGGATGGCGCTGGTGTTTGTGGTACAATGATATTTTTTAATTAGTACAGACACTAACGATACATCTCTTTCTAGAATATTATATTTTTACTTGGAAAATTGTTTTTGTGTAAATGCAGAAGTCGTTAGAAACGACCTTACGTTTAATGTGCGCGTTTGGGCTAGGCCTACTGCAGTAGGAACTATATTGATATTATAGTTTTAAGAAACGAAATATAACAGATAGCCGGGGCTATCTGCTACGCTACAATGTTTATACAATATTGTTATTGTTTAAGATAATCCATACTACGTATCTGACGACTAATTGACAAGTTTGAATAAGCAAAATTAAGGAGTAAACTGTAAGAATTAACACAAAAAAAAACAGATTCAAGAGCTAATCCAATGGAGCTCGCAAAAAGAATTGTAGGTAATCAGAAAAGGAAGGAAAAGCAGCATTTCCTCACTTAACAAGAAAACCCACTAACGCTTGTTTAATTAATAAACAATGAAACCAAAACAAACAGGGCAGGGGTAAGAAATCCCCAGTTAGTTGACTGTTCACATTATTGGCGGACCGCACAACTTGGCTTAGCGCGCCAACTGAAAGTCAAACACGCAATCAAAGGCTCGTGTAAGCTGACCAACTAAACAGTTATATTATGTAATGGAACTACTAGGATAAGAAAATAGCTAAAGAAATGTGATGTGCAAATAGGAAAGTCAATGCAAGCCTGGATTTCATACCTCTCCGAAGGGTCCAAAGAAATAGAAATAAAGGTCCGATACAAAGGGTACAAGGAAACAATATGTTTGCAATACTTCTGTGTGGTCTAAAAGAACGAAAGATAATATATGTATTCAGCTTATGATACTGAACAGCACATAAATAAAAAAAAGTGTATTCGGTTGCAGAAAAAAAAGTAATGTATGCCTCAAATAGGCCCAATTCAACAAAAAACGCCAGATGACTACTGCCGGACTCTGATTTTCAGCTGGACATGAAGAGCTTCTCTCGTACTGGCACAAACAACTTGCAGCTAGTGCCGCGGTAAATATCTTCAGAAGCCAGTCAGCAAGTCAGCAGGATATGTCACCGTGAGATTGTGATAACCGTTAGTTTATTAACTATCAGTATTATTTCCGTTAGATTATAAACTGAAAAATTGTGAACTTGGTGAAATGGGTAAGGTTAGAATTGTGGTCTGAACAAACGCGCGCGAGCCGAGCGAGCGAAGCGATCGCTGCCACGGTAGCTGTCGGCGAGCGCTATTCCCAAGTTTCTCGCAGCTAGGCAGGCTATTTAGTATTAGCGCCAGATGCTTTACCTCGCAAGCAAGTTTGATACCAGTTCACAATTTGTCTTTTTTTTTTTTTTAATACTGACCTTTCGCAGTTTGCTTCGGGAGCATTCACTGCTTAACCGAGCGTTGGTGGGGCCAGAAGGGCCTCGCGCCGGGTTAGAAATTAAAAACTAAGTAGCACAGCTAAGGGCGCCCCATAGTGGGACTCGAACCTAGGCTTAGGGCGCTACTGACTACTGAGCAAGGGGAGACTTGTTCAATCGGTATGTAATTATTATTAGGGGCGTTTAAAGCTACTTGCTCCGCACGGGCGGGCGGGTGCAAGGATCGGGGGGATTGACGTACTACTCGATGCCGCGGTGGTACTCGCCGGCGGGTACGGAAGTTAGGACGTCTGTCATGTGTAGTGCTTAGAGTTTTACGGACCGACTTCATACTCTCTTGGTAGAGAGTGATGTCGTCGTCTGGATCTAACATAGCGTGTTTGGGGCGCCGTATGCGGGAGATGCATGACGGTGTGTATCGAGTGGCTGCTGTCACTAGTGTGTTAGTGTGTATAGTAGCTGAATCGAAAAAGCGTTTGCTCACTTTTTTGAAAAATTGCCTGATGGTCGGCAGATTTAAATCGACGTGTAGTTGGTCATTACGTACGTACCAGGGGCAGCCCGTGGCTCGTCGCATGAATCGATTTTGGAGGGTTTGTAGCTTTTTTAAAGCGTGACGGCTTAACGTGTGCGAACACGACGCTAGCGTATGTCATAACGGGGCGTATACACGTGGTGTAAATTCGCACCTTTGACCTGAGGGCTAGTTTACTGCGTGTATTGAGAAGTGAATGGAGGCGACCGAGTGCAAAAGCAGCACGGTTACGTACTGTCTTTATGTGCTCGGTGAATTTTAATTTGTTGTCGAGGGTAACCCCTAGGTATTTGATCTTAAGTTCCCAGTGGACTTGTTGGCCGGACATAGTTACGGGTCGGGTGCGGGTATGTGCCTCGCTGTTTTTGCCGTTCATGACAAAGAGTACAGCTGCACTTTTGGTCGGGTTGAGTTCACAATTTGTCGGTTTCCCAAGGATATATATACGTATAAACTATTGAAAAACAATTATTCGACAGTTCATAATCTAACAGAATTAATACCACAGATTATAAATTAACAAAGTTCATAATTATAGCATGAATGAAGAAGAGATATACCTTGTAAATGAAAACTAAGAGTTAGGTAACTTCTTTTTGTATAATTCCTAAATTATCAAATAAGTCGTCGCGAATATTGCTAACGATATTTCGGACTATTAAATTCGTATTCAATTTGAACCTCCAGAAAAGACGTTTTATTTCACAGATAAATTTATGATCGGGTGGATTATCCTGTTTTCTCAAAGCTATAATTTAGGGATTATGGTTTAAAATTACTGTATCTTGCTAAAATGTATAATCACTATGGTGATCGTTATATTGTTATACGGGCTGGTGTCCGTATTACCTATTACCGACTTACCATTATGTCTTATTTCCTTAGTAGCATTTGATGACATAAAAGGGAGCAGCCGGTCTATTCTGTAAAAATCTCACCGTGCAAACTTATGTGAAGTGAGCTTGAAGTAAGCTGTCATTCCACCTGATGTTAGGGATTGACACTATTGACAGCTCACTCCACCTTCGCCTCACCTAAGTTTTCACGGTGAGATTTGTACAGAATAGCACTGTAGTTTTTATAGGGAAAATAAACATAGGACTCTCTCAAAATAGGCTATTTTATTATTAATCTCAAATCATAAAAAACTGACCGAATTTATCGCTTTATAGTAAACTGTTTAACGTTATTTTTTATACCAATTTTTTTCCACACATTATTATGAAAGTTTCATATAATAATATAACCGCATATGATAATAAAACCTAAAAACATAGAACTACACCATGTAAAAGCGTTTCCTAGAGATTTAAGTTCCATTTTTCGCAGCAGTAACAAAGTACTATTGTCGACTTAAGAAATAAATCACAATGGAACTTGAGCTTGTAGTGGAAATAATATTATCTATTGTATTCGCAACGTTAGCTTAATATAAAGCGCGGCTGACTGTACCTACGCCGTTTCACTACAATATTGTTTTTAAGGATAAAGGATTAATAATATTAGACTCAATATTTTTCTTAGGGTAGGGTTTTAATGGACTTAAATCTTCACGTTTCCTGTATTGTTAACGGCTTACTGAAGGTTTTCATGATAGAAGAATCTTCTGAATTATGTCATCATTTTACTGGGGAAAATACTAAGTATTTTGGAAATAGTAGATGGAAGTTCCGACTTACTGAAACGATTAACTACAGGTTCCCTGGGGCTGTAGTCGTCATAGATAGCGATCACTTCACGACCGAATTCGGTCGCAAACTCCTAGTGGGGTCCTAGGTCCCATTGCATTACAAACCCGAAAAAATCACATGCTAGTCAAGCAATTTTGACCGTCTAGGTACCCCACTAGGACTTTGCGACCTGAGCTCGTGGCTAAGTAATAACAGCCACACGGGTCGATCCATCAGGTTAAGCTACGCTTGCCGGGGTTGGTCTGTGGATGGGTGACCATCTTTTCATACCGAGACTCCTCCGTGCCTCGGAAAGCACGTTAAGCCGTTGGTCCCGGCTGTCATTCCTGGATCTTTGACAGTCGTTACGGGTTGTCAGAAGCCCGAAAGTCTGACAACCAGTCTTACCAAGGGGTATCGTATTACCCAGTAACTGGGTTGTGGAGGTCAGATAGGCAGTCGCTCCATGTAAAATACTGGTATTCAGTTGCATCCGGTTAGACTGGAAGCCGACCCCAACATAGTTGGGAAAAGGCTAGGCAGATTGATGTTATAAAACCCATCCTAACATTCATAATGTGAATAAAAAAAACAATAGATAACTGGCCCAAAATCACATTCTACTTTAAAACAAAAGCCTGTAGGTACAAGGCACTGGCCACTACAGACCCAATAAAAAAAACCGGTCAAGAGCGAGTTGGACTCGCGCACCGAGGGTTCCTTACCATCATATATAAATTGAAAAAATAGGTTTTTTAGAGACATTATTTTATTATTCCTGTAATCTATACATAAACTTCTATCACAAGGATAAGGAGGAGGGAACGGTATTTTTTTTTACAATTTTCATCAAAAGTCGAAAACTATGCGGCCTAAAAAAAAACGTTTGATAAATGTGCAAACAGCGCTCTTTCATATGATACCCCACATGCCCTAGTAGCCCCACTTCGAATTTTTAAGACCCCCTTTCAGTCCCTGTTGCAAAGAAAATATATATATATATTTTTATTTCTTTCTTATTTGCAAAATAGTTGAACGTCAACTAAAACTATTCCAAAATTCAAGTTGATAGCATTAGTAGTTCTTGAGGTATCCAGCTCTGACAGAAGGACAGATACACAGACAGACTGAGTCGCACCATAAGGGTTCCTTTTTACCATTTTGGTACGGAAAAATCCAATTTGTCCATCAACTTAACCGTTCAGTCATTAGCTTAAACATGGGTTTGTTAACCCCTGTAAGTGATATGCATAAACCGGGGCTCATCTCAATTGTCCTAGTCTGACCAGCCGATAGATTGCCGAGCACATCTGCTGTGCCAATCTAGTTTCAATTTGGCCACGGCTGCTCTCATTCACACCAATTTGTATGTAGATTTATAGATACAGGGTTTTTTGTGACGATTGGAAAAAGTTTTTTGATAATTTTTGGACAATAGATGATAGATTAAAAGACAATGTTCAAAATGGCCCTGTGCAATGAAGAGTTTGAGAATATACGATAATTAATCCCCTATTTTATTATATAAGTTGCAAATACTTCTGTATCACGGACTAGCTGTATTCCAAAATGTATTTTTAATAGAATTTAATGCGACTAATAACATTACATCGCCATCTTCACCTATGTCGTGTCAAAAGTGAAATAGGGATGTCCGATCAATTATAATCGATCGATTGAATTATTAATCGATCGATTGTGTTTTTTTTTCTAAAGTGTAGTTGTAAAAACCTAATAAAATACTTTATGAATGCAGTCATACTCCAATTTAAATAGGTAGTAAGAATAATATTATACAATAATCAAAACTTCTTTATTTCTATACAATCATTCAAACTAATTCATTATTTACGACAATTAATACAAAAATAACGCTCCTTTTGCGGTTCATTAAACGAAAAAAATACTTATTTTTACTAAACACATCACGATTACCTAATGTTTTATTTAAAAAACAATATTGCAAACTAGATACAGATGTTATTATATATTATTATTACCAGTATAGAAGAGTGTTGTTATATATAAAATAAACCATTAACATACATACTTGTAATGTTTATATGACAAAGTAGATGTAACAGACTGTAATAATTTAAGACCACAGTAAATCATAATCGAAAAATCGATTAATGGTGTCGTATTACATCCCTAGTTTTGCCGGTGAACGTGTCATTGTTACCAATGGCACAAAGGCCAAAAAGCCATGCCATAAAATTATAAAAAAAAGTCATTGTTACCACAATTGAGAGTTACAGTTTCTGCGCTGTGCTTTTTCCTGTGTTCTTTTCTTGTGTTCGGTGTTTTGGTGACTTTCGGGACTTTTTTACGACTTGGCTATTTTAACGGACTTGGATTGGTTTAAAAAACGATTGACCTGGCTGTGATTTTCGGAACTGTGTACCGCTCGAACGATAACTTGGCACTTTAAAACGGACTTAGATACGCATACGCAATGGAATGTGTATTTTGTGTAAATTGTGGCTCTGCGGGTGGTTCCATGTTATTGGAAGATGAACAGATTCGTCACTGTGTACAACAATGGACTGCACCTCGTTTGGTAATTACTACTTGTTTTTTTTTTAGCTTAGACCGTGTTTTATCTATCTATTTATCTATTTTATCTATTATCTAGGTAGGTATTATGATATTACTTTTCAGTTTCTTAAAAATTACTCAGAGCTATGAAACATCATGGTAGGTACCTATATTTAATATTCGTTGTTATGGTTAGATTATAACCTCAAAATCTGATACTTTTTTTGAAATATATCTTTTCTGCAGCTAGTCCGCTATAAAAACAAGATCTTCTAGGAGTCTCCAAATGATAGAGAATACAATACATAATTATCCGATGCTCTTGGCTCCAGGGCCAACAATGTATGGACGCAGAGCAATGTCCTTTACCAACATCAACACTTAAATTACATTCTTCCGGTCCTTTAGTAAGCTCCATCAAAGTTTATAACAATCTTCCAAAGAACATAAACGATGAACCTAAAATAACAATATTTATTAAAAAATTAAAACAATTCCTCTATACTAAATGTTATTACACAGTAAGAGAATACATGGAAGACAAATCGTTTAAGAAATAAAACAAAATATACAAATATAGCTAAGGAAATAAAAATTGCATGACAAGCACACACATACAACACATACATACACGCACACACATACACTCATAAAAACACACACACACACCCAAACGCGCGCACTCACCCACACACACACTGAGACGTACACACACGCACACAAAAATGTTGCCAAATGTTAAATATAATTATTAAAATTTTTGTAATGACTACATAGTTCTTAAGTTTCTCTCCGAACCTCTTTAAGCTGTGCCCTTTGGGTCCATATTGTGTCTATACTTTATGTAATTTGTACCACCTGTTATGTAACATATGGAATGCTAATAAAGATTTGAGTATTGAGTATTGTGTGTGGCTATGTAGGACATTTTTGCTATTAAAGTAATGTATGCTTATCATTTTTTTCTTAATCAATAAAGAACAGTTATATACCCAAGAAAGTATTAAATGTCATATGTTACTAATGTTTGTTGCTCAAAAAAAATATTGAACTCCAACAATTTTCTACTACAGTTCTAAAATCCGCTATGGTCGCGGCTATGCCATGTGACGTCATAATTCACGATACTGCTTTGTTTACATCTCTTTTTTAACCACAAATCATATAAATTCATAGTTATTTATGCTACAAGTGCGGAAAGTAGGTGATTTCCGAAATCATCTTACGCACGCGCAAAATCGTTTTACTATACATTATGCGCGGAAATAAAAAAAAAATATGTATTGTAAAAGTATTTTTCTTTTGATTTAGCTAGTAAGAGGCTGGTTTTGGCATTTTGTGCTTCTTGAATAACATTTTCCGGAGTTAAATTAATTGATTCGTCACTTGAACTCGACATTTTTAGCAGATTTTAAGCAAGAAATTATTAAAATGGCGGGCTTATTTTAAATGCATGCGCGCTCAACATATCTGCTACTGCGCATGTGCAAATGGCTGCCTACAGTAATCACAGAATTTAAAATCAATGTCATAAAAATAATAAATTATGTAATTAAATTAGCATCCGACCTGGATGCATGTTGGCCTCACATTTTAACAGAAACTGGAGTGCAAATCCCAAGTTTTTACCATCAAAAGTTCTTGCACACGACGACGCGACGTTAGCCATATGTACTTCCACAGAACTGGCACCACTCCAGTAATATCCGCCATATCTGTAATTTCGCTCATATCAAGTTATTACCCAGCCCCGCATGATTACGCAAATTGACTATCATAAATAACTTTTATGTAGTCCGACGTATTAGTTAGCAAAAATGATTGTCACGCGCTATAAATTTTTATGTGCCAACTACAACCGTTGCCACTTACGGTCTCGACATCCCCGCGGCTAGAGTTAACATCCGTCCGGATTTGTCAGGACATGTCCGGCATTTTGGCCCCCGTCCGGACTCTGTCCGGAATTTTTAACTAGAGGATTTTTTTTTGAAAATTGAAAAATTTTAATCAGTACTGAAAAAGAAAGATTTAAAAGTAAAATGCCCGGACTTTTTTTGCAAATGTTCGGCTTTTTGTCAGGACTTTTCAAATTTCGAAATGGTAACCCCACCCGCGGCTCACTATGCTTTCGAAGCTTTACCGAGCAAAGTTTGCTTTTCACGTCCCTTATTTTCCATCATAGATAGATTGTATAATTTTTCCATTACCGAATGTTCGCCGTCCGATAGCTACTTAAACTGCCTTTATAAATTTTCTACACGGTAAAAGGAATTGGCATCAATATCTAAGTAGCATCGACTTGCAAAATTCTTGCATTTTTTATTATCTTGAGCTATAGATTTCTTTTAAGACAGACGCTTTTCCGTTTCAACAATGGCTCTGCGAAGATTAAAATTCTTATAGGTAGCCATTGATTGTGAATAATACTAGCAGATGAGAAATGAAAATATTTTTCTACGTCAAGACTTGCTTTTCAGCCTTATTCCGAGGCTTTCTTTTCATAGATAATGTGAATCAAAGTTATGATCTTGTTACTTCATTGTCTAGAATTGTATTTTAAATTCAAGAGTAGACCGTATCTACTAAGAATTTATAAGGGTTCCCTCTATCTGGCAGAATCTTGATGTTCCGAAATTTATTTGGCATAACACACTTGGCATAATCTTCTTTAAACGAATATTTTTAAGGCATAAACATTATTTAATATAATTATTGTTTGGCCGAATGTTTATATGTCCGAATTTACAATGGCATACTTTTAAGATGGCAGAATTTTATTTGGCATAATTACCTTTGGCAAAGTTATTCCGCATAATTTCGTTTTAGCGTAACGTTTATTTAGAGCGACGATTATTTAAAATTAAAATATTGTCTTAAAAAGTCAATATGTTGTGCTATAAAAGTTAGTGACAGAAACGAATAGCTGCGAAACCGACTCCACTTAGTCCAGTGTATTTTAAGCGCGAGCTGAGGAGCAGGCACGCTCACCACCGCAGCTTCGGCTTGCTGGCCGTAACAGAAACCATGCCTTCTGCATGTTGCATGCTCGCTTGCATCCTGCATACTTACTTCCATGCTGCATGCTGCATGCTTGCTTGCATGCTGCATGTTCGCATGTTTATATGCTGCATGCTTGCTGCATGGTGTATGCTTGTATGATAGTTTTGCCTTTTAATGACTATCGATATGAAATGTAAGCCAAAAGACGATTCTGACTGTGTACTCTTGAGATATGATGGTTCTACTTTTTAATTATTATACATATGATGCCTAAAGATGATTCTGAGTTATAAAATTATCCATAGTTAAACGAAAAGGATCCAACCCACAACACACTTAATGTGGGTTGGATCCGTTTCGTTTAACTATGGACAATTATGAGTTTTGAATGTATGATAAAAGAGTGTTTGCTAAGAGATCCGCTGTTATGCAAAATAATATTATGACATAAAAAGATCTGGTATAAAAGGTAAACCCATTTATTAGCAGATCTATGAAAAGCGGCATCTCTATCTATTTTATTAGACAATATCATATTCCGTCACCTCCTCCTTTAAACTACACAGCACCTGCCTAGCCTTTTCCCTTTGATTATATCCTTTTCCCAACTATGTTGGGGTGGGCTCCAGTCTAACCTGGTGCAGCTGAATAAGAATATTTTACATGGAGCGACTGCCTTTCTGACCCCACAAGTCACAACCCAGTTACAGGGTTACATAGTATTCTATGTTCATGGTAAAACTAGTTGTCAGACTCAGGCTTCTGATGACCCATAACGCCTATCACTGAACGGCTTAACGTGCTTTTTGAGATGTCAACCATCCACAAACCGACCGTGCAAGCGCAGCATAACCTGGTCGACCCGTGCGGCGGGCATTACGAAGCCACGAGGCCTTCCCGTAATTCCTCCTAATCTAATTGTAGATACATAGAATTTACTAACAGATTAATGGAAAGCAGCATCGTTGTCCATTTCGATTAAAATAAAATAAAATACATTCCGCCGCCTTCTCCTCGTTCATAACACGTAACTCAAAAGGATAAACATTACATTCAAGGCTAAAACAACGCAGCACTCCATCAATCAATATTAATTTCCGCCATATGTACAAAACATATGATAATTACCGCATGCTCTCACAAAACATCAGATAAATCCGAAAACAAAGTATTTATCAACCGTGATCCATTTGTAATTGGCCCTTTATAAACGGGGCTATAATCCCAGGCTATGTCGGGCTATGAGCCGGGCTAATCAGTTTACCTTTTTTATCATAAATCGCAGGAAAATGACAGAATAAGTCTGTCGCGTCGCCGACCAGGGCTCGTCAACATTTTGTGAACCATCTGATTTCCCACGGGAGGTCATGGTTTAGATTTTAATGTTCATTCGTGAAATAAATAGCTTTTTTCAACATAATTTAAAATCTGTGCGCTTAAATATTTGAAAATTAGGTATGATTATTTTATAAACAGTTTATGAGTTTGTTTGGGTTTTACGCAAATAGGGTTGATAATTGATTTGTCATTTGTTTGGCTTGATGAAAAAGATGCTTTTTTGAAAAATGTAATCAATTAGCGAACTAGTCAATAATATTAATTTAATAGGTAATTATTAAAATTTCTATTGTGTTATCTAATGAGCTCAGTAAGTATTATGATTTGTTTTTGAGATGAGTTAAATAAATAACACAATAAAAATGTGTTTTTAATAATTACCTATTAAATTAATATTATTAAAGAAAAAGCATCTTTTCTTTTAACATTCTTAAAAATATGGTCACGTGTCAGCGAGAAAGGTGACAAAATGCGACAGCCCTCTTAAATGAACTTATTTTCTGCAAATCGAAAAATTACCTAATGAACTTCCACAAATATTTTAAAACTGAAACTGCTAACCCAGTCTGAAAATCTTTTGACCTCTTAAAATCAACAAGACGTAATTCCAACTAAACTGGAATATGTTTGCCGGTTCTCCTCTCAAATATAATGACACCTTTACGACCATAATTCATTTTTAGCGCAACATTTTGTAAAATCTGTACTACTTATTTACATTTATAGTGGTTGGAGCGGCGCCTTGCAGTGGTTTCCCATAGCAGTGGCGACAGATATTTAAAGAAAGTCTTTATAAACATAACGAATAAATTATACTCTCAATGCTTTGACATTTAGGGCCAGTTTCTTGATTGTAAATTATTACTAAATTAATGTGACAAATTGTCGTGGGCGTCACTGTGGCGTATTGGATTTCAAGGTAGGTTAAGTTGAATATTGAAGTCTATAGGTGAACTCGAGCTATGATCCCTGGAAACAGCGCAAGGGCGCGTCCTTGAGCTCCGAGGAAGATTCCGTAAGCCTCTGCGATGCGTGTAGAGTTTCTAAACCAGACGAGGTCCGTAGCCCCAAGACAAAGGAAAGGTCAAAGGCGAGGAAACTCAGCATCACAGTGGTGTACAATATAAGAATAATCGTGTAGAATGCAGACCAGGTAAGATACAGTTATAGTAATATAGATTCGTCCTAAGGACACTATGAGTACTTACCCTATTTTGGGGAACTATTTACGCTACTGCGGCATATCGTAGAAAAGGACAGAATTTCATCTAAGGGGTCTATTTATAAGCAATTACATCTAGACGCTGTTACATAGAGGGGTGAAAGTGGTAATGTCATAGACTATTTGACACTCCCACAATAATTACTTTTTAGAAAATTGACTAATTATACAGGGTGTCCAAAAACAGTAGCGTGGTTTTGTTTTTGTGTTAATGTTTTAACGGAGCGGTGCGCGGGCGCGTGCTGTGGATAACTTCGCCCACTATTTCATGGAGATTCTGCTCGTGCTTTTTGCGTGCGGGCCAATCACCGATAGGTTTAGCGACGAAGCCAACTTGCGTTTGAACGGGCACTTCAACAAGCAGAATTGCGTTACAAGCGTTACTGGACAGAGGAGAATCCAAAACAGAAACATCAGTTAGCACTTCATAGCCCAAAGGTCATAAGTCTGGGCTGCAATGTCAAGTAAAGGCATCATCGGTCGGTCCGTACTTCCACGATGATCAACGCGGTTGAGCACTCACTGTGAATAGTGAAAGTTACTGCAAAATGCTAAGAGACTTTTTGGCCCAAGAGTTGTAAGAGTTTCATGGATACAACTCAAGAACATGGTTCCAGTAAGACGGAGCCACTTGCCATGCTACTGACTTATCAATTGCTGCGATAAACGAATTATTCCAGAACAAAGTGATTTCGTAGAGGCACCTTTAACAGGCCTCCCCAGGAGTCTTGATCTAAGTCTTCTTGACTATTTTCTGTGGGGATACCTGAAAAGTAAGGTATACGAGAAAACACGACGAATCTGACGCAATTGCAGCACATTATCAAATCAGAAATGGCGGTAATCTCGCGAGCAATGTAACAACGCGTTGTCTCCAAACTTCTTTCGAGTTTAGAGGAATGTCAGCAGCGTGGTGGTCGGCATCTCGACAACATTATTTTTCTAAATATTTTTGCAGTTCAATATCTATAAATAAAACATGAAAAAACTATTTGATTGTTTACATTTTTTATTTTATTCAGCTACCAAACCCGCGATACCCTTTTTGGACACCTTGTAATATGCTACAAGTGACCATCGCAGCAGTTTTCGCTTGCTTGACAATTCACAGTCACATTAATTTTGCGATATTCTTCGTTCGAGAAACTTGCCCTTAGTGTTTTTAATTCAGCTATTTTACTTTCTAAAGGCCTATTTCTGAATCGTCAGATAACTTTTATTTATGGAATAAATATGGCGGTTTGATAGCTTTTGTATAGAAAATATGTCAAACTGTCATATTTATTGTTCAGATAAAAGTTATCTGACTATTGAAAAATCAGCCCTTAGTTTTACACTAACGAACCACCTCTAAAAAGTGACCACTCTCTAGGAAGAGATAAAGCGAATTTGCAGCCAGTAGTTGTCTCTTAAGTCTCAGACCAAATAAAAAAGTTAAGACGGAACTCTGCGAACAGAGAAGTGAGGCCAGTTTTCTAAACTTGTGGTGCGTGGGCCGGTGTTGCCATGATAATTCAAATTACCCTAAAATAACGTTACTAATTAATAACGTTAAAAAATAACGTTACTTATTAATAACGTTATAACATGATATAAAAAGTGTCCTGGGCCAGCAGTCTCGACATAGATAACAACGCTGTCGCAAACTTTCGATCATTCTCGATTGATCTTTCGAAAATTTTATTATAATAAGGCTGGCGTATGTACGTGTGTGCGTGTAATGGTGTATGTACACGGCGAGACGTAATTTTATGGCCTCACTTTGCTGTTCGCAGAGTTCCGTCTTTACTTTTTTATTTGGTCTGAGTCTTTAGTAGACAGGTATTGCCGCAAATCACAAAACACTGAAATACAGGTATTCTCTCTTTCTAGAGGGTGGTCACTTTTGTGAGGCTTACGCTCAGTCCATTCTCTATATTCATAAGAAGCCTATGATCTTAAAATAACATGGAAAATCTCTCAATATTGTGCGTACGAACTTAAATTTGCAGTTGGAATGTACGGGAGAACTTGTATTTCAACTACAATGTTAAGTTGGTTTTTGGGATGAATATCCGACCCGCACTTGGCCGGTTTTTTTTTTCAAAACTGTGTTTCTGAAAGAATTTCTAGCATTGAAACAGTTTTTTTACATTACAGGTAACTGATGTTCCCGCGTGGGCTCTGGGCACGTTGCTGCGCGTGGCTCGTGCTGTGTTGTCCGAAGGCGGCACGTTGCGCGTGCATGAGCACGAGATCGCGCACGAAGAGTTCCGCAACGTGCCAGACAACCAACTGCTTGATCTCAAGCAGCAACTTCAATGATTGCTCTCTATGATTGCACAGAAATTATCATTAGAACTACTTGTAAGTGTGAAAATAAATATAAGTATTTGTATTTGTTTTAACCCAATCGTATATCTACTGGGAGTGGCTAAATATAAAAATGAAAATAAGAAAGTTACTTAGGCCGCAACCTAATTGCGTAACGCACTATCAATCGGAATAATTTTGAAGCAAATTGCTAATCCATTGCTTCATATGTTCGAAAAATTTGTCTGCTCAATAACGTAAATCACGCAATGAATGTTGTTGAAATGTCAAAATGAAGCCGATTCCGATCGATAGTGTGTTATGCAATTAGGGTGCAGGTTTAAAAGTGAATAAACTCATTTTTAAATATTTTTTTAGAAACGACCTAGCTTTGCAGCCCTTGTTTCCTTTTAGGGCTGTCTGTGTAAAGGTTGGTTTTAATCATTAGAAACTACATGGAAGCTCTTCATTACTATCAAATAACACAATAACTAATGTCATTAAACATACAGGTCCAATTTCAACACGTCGTGATTTTTTCTCATTTCGGTGTTTTTATTTTTTTTTTTATTTTAAGGTTTTATTATTTGTTTTTAAATTTTAATTATCATTAAGTCTATCTTAATGAATGTATGTTAGATGGGATCAAAATATCATTAAAAAAAACATACGAGATATTCGAGATTAATTTTAAATGCCACCGAAATGATAAAGCTATCCACCGAAATTATACATATCTTGCCACCGAAATTAGATTTGGGTCACCGAAACGAAAATCTAAACATACAACAAAGAGAAACAGAGACGTGGCACAATGTCGTAAGGCACAATCTCCTTTTTGAATGACCTTTTCGCAAAACGTCTTTGATTTGGGAATGGGGCCGACTGCGGATAATACCATTTGCGAAAGGGAGACTGCTTGAGAATGGGACCGTCTGCATTATTATCATCATCATCATCATCTGGGCCGCAGACGTAAACTGCTGAACATAGGCCTCCTCCATGGATTTCCAGAGTAACCGGTTGTAGGCGGCCTGCATCCAGCGACTTCCTACGACCTTTATTAGGTCGTCTGCTCACCTTGTGGCTGGACGTCCTACGCTGCGCTTGTCGGTACGAGGTATCCATTCGAGAACTCTTCTGCCCTATCGGTCATCAGTTCTACGCACTATGTTCCCTGTGCAATGCCACTCCAACTTGCTATTATATAAACTAAAATCTTTTCAAAAAATAAATTAAAATGTTAACATTAAATTAAACTGTACCAAGTTGTAATTCATTGACCATTGTCTATCTCATTGTGTTTAATGTTGCCTTATTTATGCGATTATCTGTTATATTTGTATTCAACACAGACTATTATGGAGGTAATCTATTGTGTAAAGATGTGTTGATAGTTAAGTCGATGGGTACCTACCCATCGACTTAACTATCCACCCTCGCCTGCGGCGCTAGTGGATATAAATGTCTCCGGTAAAAATGCCTTCTTTTATGCACTAGTTATCCAATCTACTATTATTGCCTCAAGTGAGTAGCTATTTTAACTTTATGCAGTGGCGTTTTCATCCACGCCACGACGATTTTTGTTCGGGAAATTCACCCTACAAAGGCTTACATAATGACAGACCGTACAGTTTCATCCATTCTCAACGATAAGTTTTCTTAAAAATTATAAGTAGTTGGGTAATACGGGCTGGTGTCCACAACTCCACGTTAATGCGCGTATTTTGGGTAATGCTTTATAGGATTATAACTGTATCTGTATATAAAATACTTACAGCTTGTTATATAAAAAGAAAGATTCCTAGCATAAAAACTATTCTCATAAAGTTATAGGGCCATGTATCAAAGTAATAAAGGTCATAATATCATAAATAGGTCCTTTTCCTACCCACTTATTCCTTGTTATATCCCCCACACACCCCAAACTTTCCCGACTCCATTATATACAGATAATATTGTAGGATATTTTAACATGTAGTCTTATTACGAATAATGTTACATCATAGTTTCTAAGAAGGGACCAAATGTTTGCTTGGCTACGTATAACAGGGACAAAGGTCACTTCTAGACTTAGGTAACAGGTAACTATGCGTAGCCCCGAGGCCACGACCTACACGCTCAAGCCACACGCGTCTTGCGTCAGCGACGGAGAAAAGAAATGAATGTTCTTCAAGAATTGGGTTATTAAATGCAAAAAGAATTTTTCAATTCCGACTGACTAACAAAAAAACAAACTCTTCAGCTTTATTATTAGTATAGAAATACACACATCAACACCGTCTAGGGATATTTTGTATAAAGTTCTTAAACTCAAAAAATACTGGCCACTAAAATTCTTTTGAAAAAAGCTTATTTTGTAAACCTTTTTGAACGATTCTAAATTTGAACTTGAAAAAATAAATTAAAAACAAAAGATTTACGCCGCATAATGGTAGCAAAGTCCGAAGGTTTCATTTACCTATAGTAGTTTTTGGCTATTTTTGTGTCAAATTTAAGTTTTATAACAAGTTCTCGGTTAATTTCGAATTAATGTTATTGAATGCATCATGCAGCGGCGCCATTTAACGAGAGAGGAAATGTTAAGGGCAGTAGGCATGCTCCAAGCTGGGGCTACTCAACGGAGTATTGCTGAGGAGATTGGAACAAGACAAAACGTGATATCAAGGTTATGGTCACGTTATCGTGCTACTGGTGAAGTGGCTGAAAGACACCCAGGCGGGAAGCGCATAACCACTCAACGACAAGACCGATTTTTGCAAGTTGAGAGTTGAGAGCGAGAAGACAAATGTTACGGCAATACAGTTGGTTCAGAGGCTCCACTCAGAGCACCACTTGCTTGTGAGTGGCCAAACTGTGAGGAGAAGGCTGCATGAAGCTAACCTTTATGCTCGCAGACCGCTTCGTACTCCAGCAATACGCTGAGGAAATCGTGGACGACGACTAGAGTGGGCTCGTGAACATTTGCTCTGGGAAGATAACCAGTGGTCTGTAGTGCTGTTTACCGATGAGTCCCGGTTCGCTTTCCATCCCGATACACGTAGAGTACGTGTTTGGCGAGTTGCTGGTCGTGAGATCTATCTGCAACATCCTCAGAAAGTCCATTCATACCACGGCGGGACAATTATGGTTTGGGCGGGAATTCGTGTTGGTGGAAGAACAGACCTAGTTTGGATCAGAAACACCATAACGGCTGAAAAATACCGTAACGAGGTGCTAGTACCAATAATCTACCCCCATCACAAATGGGCAAATGGGACAAATGGGCTAAGAATTCACGCTCATGCACGATAACTCCCGTCCGCACACAGCGAGAGTGGTGACGAGCTGGTTGCAGGAGCACGACGTATCGGTCTTAGGCTGGCCCGCTCAATCGCCTGACCTAAGCCCATAGAACACGCGTGGGACATGCTCCAAAGAAGGGCTTTGAAGAATATCCCTGCAAACATTGCGACGGAAGAGCAACTTTTTTTGCATCTTAGCCGGACCTGGGACAATATACTGCAGCAAGACTTGGATAACTTAATCCAAAGCATGAAAAACCGTTTCAGGACCGTTATTAACGTCCGGGGTGGTTTTACTGATTACTGATTTTTCACATAACTGTTAAAAACAGATTAATTTTTCCTTATTTTTCACTTTTTCTTGAAAAAAACATTCATTGTTAGTTTTACCATTATTTCACGTTTTTTCTTTATTTTAATAAAAATTTGTTTACGCAAAAAAGTAGTTTTCTTTTATTCTGGAGTGTAGTCTGATAAATGGGCTTTATAAAAATATATACATGTTGTATGTTATTTTTAATAAATTTTGTGTAAACTGAGTAAATTCAAAATATCCCTAGACAGTGTGTGTAGATAGAATAGAACTAAAACGAAGGCGTCATGTCTCACGTCAACACGTAACATACCGGTAACCCTGATAGTTGGCAATGTAAACCTCTCGCGGGGATCGAGTGATAACACTCACCACTGCACGCGATAACACTTCCATCTAGATAGAGGTTAGTATACGTCACATGTCCTTATCATCCTTTCATACATCCATATCCATATTATTTTTAAACTTTTACTATTTTACTATTTATTGTGGCCCAGTAGAGCAGTGGTGACCCAGTAGAGCAGTGGTGGCCCAGTAGAGCTATGGTGGCCCAGTAGAGCTGTGGTGGCCCAGTAGAGCAGTGGTGACCCAGTAGAGCAGTTGTGACCCAGTAGAGCAGTGGTGGCCCAGTACAGCTATGGTGGCCCAGTAGAGCTGTGGTGGCCCAGTAGAGCAGTGGTGACCCAGTAGAGCAGTGGTGACCCAGTAGAGCTGTGGTGACCCAGTAGAGCAGTGGTGGCCCAGTAGAGCAGTAGTGACCCAGTAGAGCAGTGGCGACCCAGTAGAGCAGTGGTGGCCCAGTAGAGCTGTGGTGGCCTAGTAGAGCAGTGGTGGCCCAGTAGAGCAGTGGTGGCCTAGTAGAGCAGTGGTGGCCCAGTAGAGCAGTGGTGGCCTAGTAGAGCAGCGGTGGCCCAGTAGAGCAGTGGTGACCCAGTAGAGCAGTGGTGACCCAGTAGAGCTGTGGTGACCCAATAGAGCAGTGGTGGCCCAGTAGAGCAGTAGTGACCCAGTAGAGCAGTGGCGACCCAGTAGAGCAGTGGTGGCCCAGTAGAGCAGTGGTGGCCTAGTAGAGCAGCGGTGGCCCAGTAGAGCAGTGGTGACCCAGTACAGCAGTGGTGACCCAGTAGAGCTGTGGTGACCCAATAGAGCAGTGGTGGCCTAGTAGAGCAGTGGTGGCCCCGTAGAGCAGTGGTGGCCTAGTAGAGCAGTGGTGACCCAGTAGAGCAGTGGTGGCCCAGTAGAGCAGTGGTGGCCTAGTAGAGCAGTGGTGACCCAGTAGAGCAGTGGTGCCCCAGTAGAGCAGTGGTGCCCCAGTAGAGCAGTGGTGGCCCAGTAGAGCAGTGGTGGCCTAGTAGAGCAGTGGTGGCCCAGTAGAGCAGTGGTGCCCCAGTAGAGCAGTGGTGGCCCAGTAGAGCAGTGGTGGCCCAGTAGAGCAGTGTTGGCCCAGTAGAGCAGTGTTGGCCCAGTAGAGCAGTGGTGGCCCAGTAGAGCAGTGGTGGCCTAGTAGAGCAGTGGTGGCCCAGTAGAGCAGTGGTGACCCAGTAGAGCAGTGGTGACCCAGTAGAGCAGTGGTGACCCAGTAGAGCTGCAACGGCAACGGCCGCGACTTATGAGTTGTTATAGGTCGTAGGTTCGAACCCTGACAGGCGCTTTACTATGTGTAAGCTATTCATCGCCACAACTCTCAAAACGGTGAAGGAAAACATCGTGAGGAAACCGGTATGTCCTATAAGCAAAAATTCGTAAACATGTAACATCTACCAACCCGCACTGGGCCCGCGTGGTGGATTACAGCTCACTCCCTCTCACAGAGAGGAGACTTCAGATTGAGACCCAGCAGTTGGAAGTTATAGGCTGATTTTGACAGTATTTTATGCTGTACAGCTACCTATATATGTAAGCGGGCACGGCCTTTATGCCAGGAGGCTGCTGGGAAGTTTGTTGCGCCACTTCTTCTCCCCAGCTAAAGCTCTAGGAAGTGGTGAAAGGCGGGCGTTTTGGGGGACTGTCTTATGTAATTTTGACGTTCGAAAAGTGCTGACTCAGCCTAGTTTGAATAATTTGATTTTGACAGGCATATATATGAGGTGGCAGATAGACGGCAAGCTTGAGCAGAATGGACACAGCTCGTAATATTAGAAAGATTATCTTTCTAAACTCCTGACGGCAAGGAGGCAAGTCTACTAATTTATAAAGGTTGCAAAGCTCTCTGCATTGCATTCCGTGGCGAGACCATTGCTACGTTTTGTTTTTGTGTAAACTTAGGTCCCAGGTAGTTTTGAACTAAGCGCGTGTACCTATATCAAAGCAATACTATGCGTTTTATGGGTATGTGGGCTTGTGGTTAAGTAACGACAACCGCACGGGTCGATCGATCAGGTTAAGCTACGCTTACCGCGGTTGATATGTAGATGAGTGACCATCTTTACATACAAACAAAACTCAATGCCCTCGAAAGCACTTTAAGCCGTTCGTCATTTGTGGATCTTTGACGGTCGTTACGGGTCATCAGAAGCCCAAAAGTTTGACAACCAGTCTTAACAAGGGGTATCGTATTACCCAGCAACTGGGTTGTGGAGGTCAGATAGGCAGTCGCTCCATGTAAAATATTGGAAGCCGACCCCAACATAGTTGGGAAAAGGCTAGTCACATAATAATAATAATAATAATCACACAAACATTTGTCCTGGGTGGGAATCGAACCCACGACCTCCGGCATAGCAGTCAGGGTCACTAACTATAGAAGAACTATGTCCCCTGCCTGACCAATGTTATATATACACGGATAAGCCTGGGGGACTGCAAACTTCTGATGCATTTTCGCATGCCTGACCACTACAGAATAGCACGAACTCACTAATAATAAGCTGGCAACACCAACGTCAACACGTCAAAATTTATTTTCATATATTTTCAGTTTTATATTATTTTCAGTTTAATATTAATCGCAGTTTTTTTATTTTATTTCCTGAGAAAAACCCACAAACCCACACAAGAAAAAATAATCAAGATAATTTAAATACAGCAATTACCAAAATGTACAAAATACATAAAAAACTGCCAAATCGGAGGTGACATTTGTCATGTCACCTCCGATAAAACAATACAAACCCAAATGAAAATAAAAAAATGTTGACGAGAGCAGCTGCAAGACGAGCACGCCTACCACCTCCGGACTCTTCGCTCGGCTCCGCCTCGCTGCCGCCGGTACCCAGCCCCACCGTGAGCGCTGTGATGACACCGGCCGCGGTAGTTGCGTCGAGCTCGAGCGACGAGTATTTTTCCCCGCCGACGTCGCCAACACCTGTACGTCGGCAGGGGAGAGGCCGGCCACCGAGAAGCTTGGGACTTAGGGGCCATCCAGCCCCGAGCCGGGTCCCCGCTGCCGGTGGTTGTGTGCAGCGCATGAAATGGACTCAACAAATGAATGAGAACGTCATGCGCGCATATTACGGGGCTACAGAGGGGGGAACTAACCTCACTGCGTACCGCGATAGGATGCTGTCTCTGTTCCAGGCGCTTCAACCAGCCATCAACGTCTCGGCCCAACGACTTTCGGATCAGGTGCGGGTTATCCAACGGAATCACAGATTGGACGACGCCGCGCTTGATAGGCTGCGCTCAGAGGTACTGAGCAATCGTATCGTCCCTGTCCCGTCACAGACCGCAGTGCAACCTCTAGTCAGTGACATAACCCAACCGCGGTCTTATGTTAATGATGAGGAGGGGGGCGAGGAGATTGTTACGGTAAGTAGCCAGTGTAACGAACGATTGAGGAGCGCGCTGGAGGATGCGATTCGGGAGTTTAGAACTGCCCCTGTCCAACTTAGACCACATTTACCTCGCTTGCCTATGCACAGAACGAATAGGGCGATGGTGTGTGCCTTGGATTCGCTGCTTGGTTTTTATTTTGAAAGCAGCGAAGATCTCGTAGATACGCACTCGATCCTTAATTATATATTGATTTAAATTTATTTACTGAGTTCCTACCTATGAAAATAATGTGATTTACGTCCAAATAATACATATAACCAGTGACAACGTTTTTTTCTAATTAGTATCAAGTTCGGGGACAGTTTAAAGGAAAAATAAGTGAATGCAGTGAATGTGATTCAAAACAAACTTTAAACTATGTGAAAGTGACATTATTCGACTATTTCAATATCAATGTTTATGATGTGTTATTGATCAAGCATCTAAAGTGTGCTAAACGTCGGCATTATCAATGTAAGACTGAATTATTTTTTTAGTCGTTAATTTTATTTAAAAACAATAACAACATACTACTACCGCCAAGACGTTATAGATTTACTGCTCTAGTGGCGAGAGGAAGAACTAATTGACGTCTATACAAAGTTTCCAGTACTACCAACATAAGGACACTTGACAGTGACAACTAACACCATAGTTCATACAAAACGGCTTAACAAGAAACTAAAAGTTACCGCTACTCCCAGCTAGACGGCGTTTAGTCGTGATTGGGGTTACCAGTGTATAAAATAAATTTGCGAATGGTAGAATACTGAACTGAATATTGAAGTCGATATATTTGCAGTTTGACAATAATATTTATTAGAAATCGCTGTAGTTGACTAACATACTAGAAGGACTACGAGTTTACTTACAGAGAATACGAGATGGCGTTGGTATGTGCAGGTTGCAACCAAGATATACCAAAGACCGAAATTTTAAAATGTGTACTATGCCAATGTTCATACGATCTAGCTTGTGCAAATATTTCGAAAGTCCAGTTTAGAAAAATGACACAAGAAAAGAGAAAAACATGGAAATGTCAAACTTGCTGTTGTAAGATCCCTAAGAAAGATAACTCAAACACACCTATACGTCCACGTAATGGCGATGTCACAGACATCCCTGTAACTTTATCGCCGGAACAGTCGAATGTCACTCATAGGACAAGAACATCCTATCCAAGCAGCGGAACCTTTGAAGATCTTAGTATACTCGGTGACACAATTTGCACAGATAACAAGCAATCGTCACTGAACCCTGAAGTAACATTGCAAAGTATATGCGAAATTATAGTGCAGAAGCTGCAGGAAAATAACATAACAATAATATCGCAAATCAAGAGTACAATAGAACTTGAAATTAATAAAGCGATTTCTAATTTGAAAAAAGACATAGAACCCGAAATATATACCTTACGCATTCAAAATGAAGAAAGAAAATTAGAAATTGAGAAATTAACTACAAAAATAAAGAATTTAGCTATTGAACATGAAAAACTAAAAAAAGAAATATCAGAGAAGTTTAGTCACGTTTTTGATATACCCAGGCAGGATTCAAATATAAAGCAAAGACAAGCTATGCCACAACAGTTTTATGCAAACCAAAAACCATCAGGCTTTATACTAACCCCGAAGCATAAAAATAAATTGTGCGTTATCAGCAGTTATTGCACAAAGGGAACTCTGCCGCAAATTGAAGCAGTTTTCACAAAACATTTTGACTACTGTCATTATTTATTACCAGATATTTTCAATGAAGAATCTATAAACAGTGCAGAAAATAAATTACGAGATTTCACATTGAACGACTATTGCCTTATATTTATTGGAGAGAATGACTTGAAAAATGGGGACTACATAAATATCTTAGAAAAATTAAAGAAACTGCTGAAAAACACTTCTCACACGAATAGCGTTATCTGTGCTCCAACCTATATAAAAGGTGCACTAATATTTAATTATAAAGTCGAGTTATTTAACAACCTTCTCTATATGGATATAAGAGATAATGAATATGCATACTTCTTTGACAGTAACTCTTACCTGAAACATGAGATGTTTTCGCACGTCACAGGAAGAATAAACAAAAACGGATGGAGTAGCCTATATGAACATATCCTGGCTAATATAATAGTGGACTATGAATTATTTAATAATCTAGACAATCCACAAGAAAGTTCCATGGCACATAGAATTAATGATACTGATATTAGTCCTATAAATAGTAATAATTTATTTCGTCTATAACTATATACATGTGTTACATCAGAATATTGCAGGTTTAATTGGTAAATCAGATATGTTAACAGTCTGTTTGAACGTTTTTACTTCTAAAACTATAGACGTATTGTGCGTTACTGAACACAATATGATTAAAGATGACATCCCACGACTTTGTATACCATCATATAAACTAGCTTCAACATTTTGTAGGAATAACAGAAGTGGAGGTTCTTGCATTTTGGTCAAAAATATTCATTCATATAAAGTACTTGATGATGTAGTATCACTTTCAGTGCCTAACGTAGTTGAATGTTCAGGAATTGAATTATTACAACATAAAATAATTATCATATGCCTATACAGAATTCCAAAAAATACTTCTAAAGACTTTGACACTTTCTTTCGGATTTTACACCAAATTCTTAATAAATATAGATCTAAAGATAAGAAAATTATAATTGCAGGAGACCTAAACATTGATATTCTCAAGACTAATAAAATAACAGCCGAGCTCATTCACTCACTCGCATCCTACAATTTGCGACTTCAGTTTGACACTCCAACACGATTGGTTAGTGGCACGTGCCTGGATAACATAGCTCACAACGTCAAAGGCTGCAAAGGCGAATTGGTTGAGTTGGCCTTATCAGATCATGTGGCCCAAATTCTTAAATGCCCCGTAAAAAAGAGTTGCTCCATTAAGTACTGGTACGTCCAACGGCGAGACTATTCAAATGAAAACAGAGATAAATTTATAGAATGTCTTAGTAGCCTAAGTTTTAGTGAAGTTTATGAAACAGATGACCCTAATAATGCCTTCTATCAGTTTCATAATACGTTCACATTGTTTTATAATTTGTGTTTTCCTTATATTAAAGTTAAAGTTATGGTAGACAAAAGGCCAAAATGGATCTCAAAAGGCATTAGTTTGTGCAGCAAACGTAGACGAGAACTCTTATGGAAGTATAGAAAATCCCCAACTAGCAAAAACAAAAGTAATTTTAAATCTTACTCAAAAAGATATAAATCTGTTCTCAATCTTACCCAAAAATCACAAAATAGCCATTATATTAAAACTTCTATTAACAAAAGTAAAGCTACATGGCAAGTTATAAACAAAAATAAAAATAATGTACTCAAGGAGAACATAAATAAAATGAAAAATGATAATGGTAATACTATTTCAAATCCGAAAGAGATAGCTCAATTATTTAACGATTTCTTTTTAAACGTAGCTAACTGTGAACGAGCAAACACAATACCACATTTAACGGTTAAGAGTCAACCTAACTCTATTTTTATGAAACCTGTAACTCCTAATGATATCTTTAAAATAATTAATTCTTTAAAAAATGTATGCAGCACAGGTTACGATGAGGTTACAGTTAGAGTTGTGAAAGATGTAGCTCATATAATTTCTACTGTTTTAGGCTATACTATTAACCTGAGTATAGAACACGGAGTTTTCCCAGATAAACTTAAGTATACCATTATAAAACCAATATTTAAGAAGGGTGATGTTGAAGATCTCAATTGTTACAGACCTATAGCGTTAATACCCATCTTCTCGAAAATTTATGAAAAAGTTATATATACATCGCTGTACACTTTTCTTGAAACCAATAACGTTCTTGCCAGCGAACAATACGGCTTTCGTAAAAGTCAATCAATAAATAATGCGATTTATAATTTCATATATACAGTAATGACCAATTTAGATAATAGAAAACCAGCTGTAGCCATGTACTTAGACATGTCAAAAGCTTTCGACCACGTTCGTCATGACATTTTGCTCCAAAAATTAAATGACTATGGTATTAGGGGTAATGTTAATAATCTAATAAAATCCTATTTAAGCGATAGACACCAAGCGACTCAAATAAATAGAGTATGCCCAATATCGAAAGAAGAAAAAGTTTATGAATCTCAGTTCACTAATGTCCGTTTTGGGGTACCACAAGGTAGCGTATTAGGCCCACTACTCTTTATTGTATATATTAATGATTTACCATCCATAACACACCATCAAATGACGCTTTTTGCTGACGACAGCACAGTTTTGTTTGGTAGTGACAATTTGCATTCTAGCATTAATGTGGAGATTGATATGTTTTTAACTAATGCAATTGAATGGCTATCATCTAATAATTTAAACTTAAATCTGTCAAAAACAAAAATTATGAAATTTAGACAAAATTTTCTAGCATCCCCAAATTTAAATATAACATTCAAAGATACAAATATTGAAGAAATAGATGAAATTAAGTTTTTGGGGCTACGTATTGACAGAAGACTTAACTGGAAAAATCACATAGATTATGTCTGTAAACGCTTGAATCAACAGTCATATGCCCTTCACAAATTAAGTAAAATAGCAGACAAATCTGCTGTTCTTAGTGCGTATCATGGTTATGTCTCTTCCATTTTAAGGTACGGTCTTATGTTCTGGGGCAATTCAACCAACAAAAACCTAGCTTTTAAGGCGCAAAAGCGGTGTATCCGATCAATCATAAACATTGATTCAACGGACTCCTGTGTTCCACATTTTAAGAAACTAAAAATACTACCACTTCCCTGTATGTTTATTTACGAATGTGCCATTTTCGCAAAATTAAATATGCATCGTTTCAAATTTAGTAATAGAGCCAGACATAAAGACAATATGACACCTGAACCCCACAAAACTGCTCTTTTCCACAAAAGTGTTTTTTATCTAATACCTGACATATATAATAAATTGCCAAAGACAATTAGAGATTTAGATTTGCATAATTATAAAAAGAAATTATTTCAATTGCTGTTAGACAAATGTTACTATACTTTAAAAGATTATCTCGACGATGTTATTTAATTTTAATTGTTCCCCTGATAAGTAAAATGTGTATATTTCTTAATTTGTATTATTTAATTCTAACTGAATTTATAATTTATGTCTCGTTATTTTAATTGTTGCCTTGACATGTAAAAATATTCGTTAATTCTAAAGTGCTGCATATTTAAATTGTTATTATTTTAATTTTCTATTTAATTATGCTGTTAAAATGTTACCTACTTTAAAATTATTGTATGCCATTATGGCGGGTCATAGCTGTGTACAATTTCGGAAACATGTAACAACTTATTGCTTACCTATGTACCACAATAAAGAATATTTGAATTTGAATTTGAATTTGATCTTGTATTGCGCGGCTATTGCGGCGTGTCGTGTAGCCAATGTCAAATTTCCAAATTGTGACATAGCTACACGACCAAAACCCGCTGTTCCAGCCTGGCAGTGCAGGATCGAGCAGCGTATCGAGGGGACCAGGGTGCTCATCGGCAAACTATACTGCTTCAGGGAGGGCAATACTCGCCCTAGAGTGATGCGCTTTGTGAGGCGGGCGTTCTCGGGGACTGGAATCAGTCCTCAAGAATATATGTCCCGTGTCACAGAGCGCATTGACTTCCTGAAGCAGAAGGTCTGTGCATGAGCAAGCCGTATCCGTAGGTATAAGCGACGGGTTGAGCGGTATACCCAGAATCGCATATTCCAGCGTGATCAAAGGTGGGTGTATAGAGCATGGGAGCGACCTGAGCACAATGTGGCAGATGTATGCCGCCCGGATGATGATGCCACTAGCATATTCTGGCGTAACATCTGGTCGGTGCCCGTTTGCCATACTGAGGCTGAATGGATGCGGGATGTTGAGCGCGTGTGTGACGCCATACCGGAGATGGAGGAAGTAATAATTACTTCCTCCGATGTAGCCAGTGCAGCCCGCCCGATACCGAACTGGAAATCTCCGGGACCGGACGGACTGCACAATTTTTGGCTTAAATGGCTGTAAAGTTCACACGCGTGCTTAGCATCGCAATTCCAGTCGGCCTTAGAGTCTGGGTCGCTGCCACAGCTCTTTACAACAGGAGTTACTCACCTGCTCCATAAGTCAGGTGATGCCACGGAACCCAAAAATTATAGGCCGATCACTTGTTTGCCGACGGTCTATAAACTTCTTACATCCATTTTGAGAGAGAAAATTAATTCTCATTTAGAAAAGAATTCTATTATGTCTGTCTCTCAAAATGGATGTAGGAATGGGTCCCGCGGCACCAAGGAGCTACTCCTCATTGACATGGCCATAAGCCAACAGGTCCGTCGATCCCGAAAGGATTTGTCGACATGTTGGATAGACTATAAGAAGGCCTTTGATTCGGTGCCGCATACATGGCTCTTGAGGGTGTTAGAGTTGTACAAAATTGATACAACTCTGAGCACCTTCCTAACGACGTGTATGGGGCAGTGGAGGACGGTTCTTCGCTATCCAGGATGCCGACAAATTCAGGGGAGCAACGAACCTATTAGGATTAAGCGGGGAATATTCCAGGGCGACAGTCTGAGTCCACTGTGGTTTTGTTTAGCCTTGAACCCTCTTAGCACTCTGCTGGAGGGTACAGGGCTGGGCTATCCTTTGCGGAGAGGGGGTCAGGTAATATCCCACCTGCTTTATATGGATGATTTGAAACTGTTTGCCACCAACAAATTGCAACTGCTGGAGTCACTAAAAGTAACTAAAACTTTTAGTGATTCCATCAGGATGGAATTTGGTGTAGATAAATGTGCAGTCATGCATGTAAAGCGGGGCGGGATTGTGGAATCTGAGGGACTACAACTCTCAGATTCTATAAACCTGAGATCACTCTCCGCAACTGATACCTACAAATACCTGGGTATGTCAGAGGGGTTAGGCATTAACGGACCTGACATGAAAAACTCGTTGCAGGAGCGCTTCTTCGGTCGCCTGAAAAAGGTACTTAATAGTTCTTTGTCAGGCGGCAACAAGGTGCGCGCCTTTAACGGTTGGGTCATGCCGGTCCTGATGTACTCCTTTGGCATACTAAAGTGGACCCAGACGGAACTAGACGCCCTGGATAGGAGAGTCCGGTCACTGCTGACTGCAAACCGGATGCATCACCCACGTTCGTCTGTCATGAGGCTGTACATTCCGCGGAAGTGCGGGGGTCGAGGTTTTTTAAATGCTAAGACCCTCCACAACCGCGCGGTGTGCAGTCTCAGAGAATATTTTCTCAAGGCTGACGTGGGTATGCACCGAGATGTAGTTGCAGTGGACAAGGGACTCACCCCGTTGTCCTTGGTTAAAGAGAACTGGCGCATACCTGTGGTGCTTAGTACCAACGACCGCAAGGAAGTATGGCAAAGCAAGGAGCTTCACGGACGCTTTTTCCGGGCCCTTCATGGGCCCGACGTAGATTTCTTAGCGTCCGTGGCCTGGCTACGCTTCGGTGACCTCTTTGGGGAAACCGAAGGTTCAGTCTGTGCGATTATGGATGAAGTTATGCTAACGAATAACTACCGGAAGTATATAATGAAAGACGGGACGATCGACATATGTCGGGCATGCCATTGTCCCGGTGAGTCTATCAGACATATTACTTCTGGGTGTTCTCGCTTAGCTAACGGCGAGTATTTGCACAGGCATAATCAAGTAGCCAGGATTATCCATCAGCAACTTGCTCTGAAATACGGCCTTGTGGACTCTGAGGTACCGTATTACAGGTATGTGCCCGACCCAGTTCTCGAGAATGACCATGTCACGTTATACTGGGATCGATCTATTATCACTGACAGGACTATTGTAGCCAATAAGCCTGATATAGTGGTAATAGATCGATCAGTGCGCCGCACAATGATAATCGATGTCACTATCCCGCATGACGAGATGTGAAGGCTGAGAAGGAGAAACAATTGAAGTATCTCGACTTAGCCCACGAGGTTGTCGCTATGTGGAATGTGGACTCGGCAATCATTGTGCCGATAGTCGTTACGGTCAATGGCCTTATCGCTAAGAGCCTCGACCAACATCTCAAGAGGCTCTCGTTGGGTGGCTGGGTGAAGGGCCTGATTCAGAAGGCAGTCCTCCTTGATACGGCGCGTATTGTGAGGAGGTTCCTGTCTCTGGGGCCCTAACCACCGGTAGCTTGGACCTTGCTCCCGCTACCGGCGGATCACTATTTTTTATATTTTTAAATGTTTTTTTTTTTAAATGTTTTTATAAAAATATTTAAAAATGTAATAAAATAAGTTTAAAAAATAAATAAAGGAGATAATAATAATATCCTGGGACATTTTTCACACGGTCATTTGATCCCAAACTAAGCAGAGCTTGTACTATGGAAACCAGATAACTGATATACTACATACACTACTTTTTTTTTTGTAATTATCTACATACTTATATAGATAATTACACCCAGACTGATGATAACAATGCCTTTTAACAACTTTACTCGCTAATACAAAGGACCATTAATAGGCTATAAAATAACAAATTACTCCTTGTTATTAATACTACCAAAGAGAAAAATATAAACGCTAACAAGATAATGCCTCTAATCGAAGGGAGGAATTTATATTCGAAAACTGAGAGCTTATCATGCCTTTGAAGATGGAAATAACTAATTGTTAGGTATTTCTTAGTTTATGATCTTTGTTTCCTTCAATTACCTTTTAATCTTTGCCACGTGGCTTGAAGTCATAAAATGAAACCTCTTGAGGAAAATAGCTAGGAATTAATTAAAACGGAAACAATGTAGCTATTACTATTTATGATGTAATAACAGTAACTAACTAGCTTTTAATATTTTATACTTATAATAACTTATATTTATTTAGTACTATTTACTCGTGATTTTCCGAAAGTGTGAAAAATGTAGCTTTGAAAAAATCTTATAAACCCCACATTAAAAAAAAATAGATTTTGAATTGCTGGGTTCTTTTTAACTAACACGTCCACTGTGTCACAGCGTACGCAGCTTACGGGTTTGTGGCTTTATAATAATAATAATAATTTTATTTATTTCAGACTTAGTACTAGTCCATAGCTTAGTATTGATTTCTATGGTACTGCGTACACTGGATCGGAAAATCTGTGGCAGAGACCGGATTTCTGCCGATATATATATATATACAGTATGTTAACCAACAGAGGGCGTTCCCGTTAACCCACAATAGTATAGCATCCATACATGCTAAAAAAAATATTACCATTCGAAAACAAAATGGTTTTTATTTTTTTTAATATTAAAATATTCACTAAAAATGTTAAATTGATACGTAAAAGAAACACTCTGTACACGCGTACTTGAAGGACGGAAACATCGCAATTTAGTTTTTATTTTTAGTGAATATTTTTATATTTTTTTGAATATTTTAGTGAATATTTTAATATTAAAAAAAAATAAAAACCATTTTGTTTTCGAATGGTAATATTTTTTTAGCATGTATGGATGCTATACTATTGCGGGTTAACGGGAACGCCCTCTGTTGGTTAACATACTGTATATTGATCGTCTACCAAGTGCAATTGAATCGATTGACAATATTACTACAATAGAAATAGATGGCAATTGATAAATTGCCGAGCGTGTGTTACATTTTAAAGATTATTGGTTGTTTTGAAAGTATGTACATGGTTGGCAAATGCATGCAGTAAGCTCCAACTTAAATAAATACTACTTCAATTCAAGAAATCAAAAGCCATTATGTATTTTATAACAAATACTAATCTTTAAAACGTAACAGTCAATAACAAAACTTAACAAAAGTGATAACAAACAAAAGCATTTTAAATTAAAATTACTTTCAAATGACTAACTAATAGAACACTTAAAAATATTTTATCGCTATTGTTCCGCGACCTGCAATACAGAATGAAAAACAAACCAACTCTAGGTACAAATAAATCCCTGTCATAATAAAATAGCCCTAAACCATGCATAATATTGGTCATTTTACCCTAAAAAAGGAAGAAATCCCTAAAAGAGGACACACTGGATGATATTGCCGATGCAAAATCCGAATGCAGTGACGCACTCTTCCGGCATTTTGTAAATGTGGACGCTCCGTACGGTGCCGGCTCCGATTCCGACCCAGTGGACGCATATCTTTAATACTATTTTATATAAATATTAGAATTAGATAGTGAATTAGTGACAGTGGAAATTAGTATTTAAGTATTTACGTTTGTAAATACACTTCCTGGTATAAATTAATTCACTTTACTTAAACCCACAACATAAATCGAAGGACAAAACAAGACAGAGTGATCTCGTTACACATTGAAATGAAAATACCAAATAAATTAAGTGATATGTATATCGCAGCACATGACCTCACATGAGTACTAAGACTATACTAACACAACCCCAAGCAGGCAGCTTCGAATCCTGAAATGGAATTACTAGCGAGCTTCGCCCCCCGGCGCCACTCGCCTCCGCACTACACAACAAACTGAATTTGCAATATTTTCTATATGCCGCGCCAAATTCAAGAATCAAATCAAAGTTGCGCGAGATTCCGCCCCTCGAGATACAACCATGTTTGCTAGACCGAAATTTATCTTTTCACAACCAGAAATTGTGTTTACTATTTTTATGGTAGATTCCTTTAAATTCGTGAAGTCGTGTGACTCGCGACTATTTGACTTCGGACCGCCACGCGCCGCGGCTCCCTCGGAAATATTGAATTTTATATAAAGTTAAGACAAACTTCATATGTACTTTCTGGTGAATTCCACTTATGAAATTGCTTTTCATTTGAGAGCGAGCAAAGTATTCGTACATACGTAGTTTAAACTATATTTACTGTTCAGCGTACATTCACATAAAAGTGTAGGAGCGGCGTGCACAAAAACAATGGATTTGCATTACAAAAGCGGGCTCTGTGTGCATCCTAATGAACAGTAATTGTTTAAATCCACAAGAAAGTGGAGAGCGCGGAATACGCAACAACTTACAGACAGTTAATTACATTAAATGTACGCGTTGTTTTTATATCACAGCGAGTGGTGCACAGTTGCACAGAGCACACAGGACATGTTACGTAACAACACTGCATTACATTGCTACCGAATTTTAAGGGAGATTGAAACTGTACTAAAAAGTGTTTGGAAAATAAAGGGAAGCTTTTATTTTTCACCATTTTGCAGATTAACATTATATATTAAACGAATACATCCATCACTAAATATTTAACACGTTTAATGAAGCGTTAGGTAATTTATAAAGTCTGTTTATGAAAATAGGTCGCCTAATTAACTCAATGTTTAGAATAAAGCCTACAAATTAAGATTGTATATTAATGTTTAGCTAGCTACTGAAAATAACGATAAGAGCTACGTTGTAGTACTTTTATGTAAACCCAAACGTGTGTGAGCATTTCATTATGGCTCCTAACATAAATTCTCGGTAAGATACGGAGAGTCTAAGTTACGTTTACATTCTCCTAGAAAATACTTGCCGTATTGAGAAAAAATTGTATCTGTTGTTTTAGCACCTGCCAATTATTGCTTCAATTTTATTGTGTGCCACGAGCAATAAACTTGCACCCTGTAAATGGGGCTTTAAAGTGCCCTTATAAACACTGCATTCAATACTGCTGATCTTCGGTCTGGCAACAACCATAAGGATATTTCCTTCCCTATTCTACAATGTCTTTCGTTCACAGATTTCAAGTGGCCAGACATTTCGTAGAGACACTTACATTTTATTATTTGCCCAAAGGCTGTTCAGGGACTTGTAACAAGTAAAATTGTGCGGAAGTTTGTACAAATTAATTACGAATTGTGCGGGTACTTGTTAAGCACAGTACAACATGGCATGAAGATGGATGGTACTTCGGTGTACCTATATTAATTAATAAGACATTTCAGTTGGTTCGGCTTCCGAAAGCTGTCGTGAACGACAAAGGCCGTGGCTGCCAAGGAAATGGACGGAGGTCCCTGCCTTTGAAATTGTAGTATTAAGGATACTCCTGTGATATGAGTAATGAGTATGTGTATAGGATAGTAATAATGAAACTCGATTTTTGATACCGACTAGTGTGAAGATCAATATCTTTCATTCTATTTAGAATTCCAAATTCAATAGTTATTTATGCTACAAGTGCAGGAAGTAAATGATTCCCGACAAGTGGCATTTTTATTCACGAGCGAGCGAAGCGAGCGTGTGTATAAGTCGACACGAGGCGGAAATCATCTTACGCACGTGTATCATACAACGTTTTACTATGCATTGTGTGTAAAAATAAAAATATATATATATATATATTGAAAAATGAAATGTTATATTTTTACAATTTTAGAAGTTAAAACTAATTGGTTTTCCAGCAAATTGTATTGTCTGGCTTACAGTATGTTCGTGTAATATTTCTTCCTTTTTCTTACGATTTTGTAGAATTAATTGCCCATGAATCACAAAAAATCTTGCGATTTTAGTTTTGGTGTTCGGTTCTTTTACTAAAAGCATTTCACCGTGATTTTCAATGTCATCTACAATTATTTTGGCGAGTTCCTCTCTTCTGCACGCACCCGTAACGCCGCGACAATGCAACCTGGTAACAACAACGTTTAATGTAAATAAAATTTATAAACAAAATACTAAATTAGGCACGTACAAAGCTAATTTAACACAGGTAGGTTAAAATATAGGTAATTTACCTTGGTTGCCAGGTACTTATTATCTGGAGCCTCATTTAAAAACTTCTCCACGTCGTTTGCTGTCAACACTTTTGACTTTTTTGATTTAAAGCCATCGTTTTGCCGTTTCAGAAACGCAATTAATTTTGAGTAACTTTTTATGTCAATGTCATTCTTACATTTCATTCATAGAATATAGAGACCACAATGTGCTTGGCTTATATTTCTTGGCTAATTCGTAGAAGTATGCCAACAGGACATTTTCAGAAAAGGAACTAGCTGGCTTTCTTGTTTTCTTTCCATCGCAAAAAGTCATTATAAGTATTTATGTACTTTTCTTTTGATTTAGCCGGTAATAGGCAGTTGTTGGCATTTTGTGCTTCTTGAATAACATTTTCCGGGATTAATTTAATAGATTCGTCACTTGAAATCAACATTTTTGCCAGATTTACTCAGATTGACTCCAAACTAAGCAAGAAATTAGTAAAATGGCGGGCTTATTTTAAATACATGCGCGCTCAGCATATCTACTACTGCGCATGTGCAAATAGCTGCCATGTTGTATCGCAAAAAGGCACGAGCAAAATATACGTTCAGCCAAACATATTTAATGAATATTAAATATTAATTTACTGATCAAAATCTAAATCTAAAGTAATTAATAACGCGTTTAATGAAGTATTAGTTTTTTTGAATCTTTTATTTAAATGATAATCTGTACTTGACTAATTTGTAAAGCTTTTCTCAAATAATAAAACTCTTTGCGTCGGGCTGACGACGGAGTTAAAAATTAAAAAAAAAACTGAAAAGTAAAAAGCACTAGTGCGAAAAAGTGTCACTTTCCGCACAGTTTGGCTGCTTGGAAAACGCTCTTTTCGAGCACATGCATTGTAAATTAATTTTATAATATAGTATTTAAAACAGAGCATTTAGAATATTTAAAACAAAATCTGTGGTTCATTTGTTTTCCCGCCGTTCGATTTTTCTTTGATATCGATGTTTCTGTAACCATGGAAAAATCGAAATTGCGCGCTATTTTCATTTCAAATACGAGTTCCGTCGTGGCACCAATGCAACACAGACAGCACGAAATGTTAACGACGTCTATGGACAAGGCAATGGACCAAACAGCAAGTGAACGCACGGTGCGTTTTTGGTTTGATCGCTTCCGTTCTGGAAATTTTGAACTCAACATTGAGCCCCAGGAAAAAAATTCAAATCCAACGAGGCGGTGAAAAACGCCTTTAAAGGATTTATTGATTCCCGTTCCCAGGATATCTATAGCCAAAGCATCAACGAGCTTTTATTAAAATGGCAAAAGTGAACAAATACCAATCCAAACCAACACTTTATAAATATGCACTTTATTTTAATTCAAGTCTTTACGTACCTTATATGTTAATACCCTTACACGCAGCCCTGCATTATGCAAGAGCATATAATGCATTCATAGACATTGCGCAAAATCCTTGTTGACGGACAAAAGCGAGTAATTTTGTGACGCAGGCGACACAGGTCAGCTAGCCACGGAGCCGGTGTAGGATTAGCTGTTATTACTCCTGCATACAACATCACAGGACACGTGTGGCCTGCAGGCCTTCCCCCGAATGTGTAATTAGATTTTATTCAGCCTGCTGAACCCCTCTAAATTAGGTTTGTGTCATCGAACATCGAGCCACGAGTTCCGTTATCCAAACACTGATTAGTGAAACGATTAATTTTATGCGGTGAAAAGTAGCGATGGTTTCATTGAGTGAATTTATTAAATTCGATAAGTATTTAATTTGAATTGCTGTGTATTTGCATGGTGATTGATAATGTATTATATTTGCTTAATTTCATTTTGTGTGGCTCTATGTAGGTAAATTACGTCATACTAAAACTTTTAGTAAAATTTAATGGTTTCGGGATTACAAAACAGTTTTCGAACTTGAATTGAGCGTTTAGTCGTGTTATACGGTAAGGTGATTGCCGCGGTTGGTCCGTGGATGGGTGACCATCTTTAGATAACAAGATCTCTTCGTGTCTCGCAAAACACGTTAAGCCGTAGGTTCCGGCTGTCTTTCGTGGATCATTGACGGTAGTTACGAGTCGTCAGAAGCCCGAAAGCCTGGCAACCACTCTTACCAAGGGGTATCCTATTACCCAGTAACTGGTTTGTGGAGGTCAGGTAGGCAGTTACCCAGTAACTGGGTTGTGTGGTCAGATAGGCTGTCGCTACATGTAAAATAGCAGATGGTGATATGGTAAAGTTGTCTCGCAAGTCTCAAACAAATACCTACTCCATTTATAATTAGTCCTAAGTCGTGGCTAAGTAATAACAGGCATACGGGTCGATCCATTAGGTTAAGCTATGCTTGCCGAGGTTGGTCCGTGGATGGGTGACCATCTTTTCATACCAAGACTCATCCGTGCCTCGGCAAGCACGTTAAGCCGTTGGTCCCAGCTGTCATTCGTGGATCTTTGGCAGTCGTTACGGGTCATCAGAAGCCCGAAAGTCTGACAACCAGTCTTACCAAGGGGTATCGTATTACCCAGTAACTGGGTTGTGGAGGTCAGATAGGCAGTCGTTCCATGTAAATTACTGGTATTCAGCTGCATCTGGTTAGACTGGAAGTCGACCCCAACATAGTTGGGAAAAGATTAGGCAGGTTGACTCCAAAACATTATTTTTCGCCATCACGACTAAAAACGAAGTACAAAACTAAGAAACTCGATTAGAAATTCGCGGAGAGAATTAAAAGTTGGTAACTAGAGCGATGAGTTAGTGTTGGTACATGTGTTGAGGGCGGGGCGATGTGGGACAATGAAGTAAGGACTGGTACACACTGTGTTGAGGATAGACCGGGCCGACGCGAGGCAAAGCGCGGACAAGGCTTAATAGCAGAAAACAATGATCATTACCATGATCATTATCATGATTATTAACTTGATTGAGTCGGCTCTTAAATGCAGTATCCGGGCATTACAATGGCACATAAAGGGGCTTTCACACAAGTACGAGTGACAGAGACAACGCTATACAAAGCCTATATTTTCTTATACTCGATAAGCCAAAAAAGTAGCGGCAGATAATAAGTAAGTATTCACTTACTTTGTTGAATTTGGTACACATGCACATTTCTTCAATTACAATATCAACCATTATGCTATAGGAAGTGCGATAATTGTCATTTAAAATACCAACCAGAACCAACCTAGGCCACTATTACGGACTTGTTAAAATTAATTTACCATACATGGAGAGGTTGAACCTGCATCAGTTCGGATGCGTGGACATACACATCAGTCTACAGGAAACGATGATACTGTTTAATTCGACTTACTACAAAACCTAATTGCTCCGGCTGTCAAACATGATCGAACGGCAGTAACATCCAAACACGGTACCACAGATACTCCGCAAAATCATTTAAATAAAAAGCGACTCTTGCTACGACATAATAAAGTGCAATTCAGGCCGCACAACGCTTATTACCTACAGTTATATTCACCTACAAGTTGCCTCTCTTCCTAACGCGTAACTCTTATACTCCTGACCGCGGCAGTCCTTCTGAATTGGCCCAATAAGCTGAATTGGTAAACTGCGGAGTGTCCCATTTGTATTAATCTGTAATGGTACCGATGTTGGTGAGGTCAGACGGATCTAAAGGCAGAAGTTGACCATGCATGGCAGCTACTTTTAGCTTTATGCGTCAGCAATGCCTTGACTTCACCACGTTCCAGTGTGAACCAGCCTTAACACGGGACTTGTCGTGACAGGCGCTGTGTCCCAGAACATTCGGGATAAAATTAAACATACCGGGACTATGCAGCCGAATATTAGAGAATGTATCCAGAGGTGGTGACACAATTACAATTACATGCTAAACACTCCGTTAGTGCGAAAGGTTCTCGCTTCTGAATGGGAGTAATGGAGCTAGACTCGTAAATAATATTGTTACGGTTTGATTTTTTCTTGCAGTGTTTTGGTTGCAGGTTTATGAGTAATGTGGAGGCACTAGTAGGCTGATCGCTGATTCCAAAGACATACAATATGCGGTTTTTTTTTACAACCTGATTGCTTAAGCCTGCTCTTTTTGATTGTGATTTTACCGGCCTCAGTTAAATATTGGTATCGACTATCCGTTATCATTAGAGACCCATTGTTCAACAGCCAACTTTGATATTGCCACATTTTCCAAGTGTAGTTTTCCAAGTGATTCAGGACCTACCAAAGCAAAGCATATTTATTCAAACTTACAAAAATCTTCAGCATATTTTTTTTATTTTCAACAGACATTACCATTCAGTTAGTTGAATTAATGTCGGTAAATCTTGTTCTCACCTCATTACGAATTCAATTTTTCAAAGAAACTTTGACCTCCTTACAGAGAGAAAAGCTTTTTGCAACTTTTTGTTGTAGTACGTACTCTAAGTTTGCAGACAGCTGTTTGTAGTACTTAGTAAGTCTATATAGTTGTTTGTTCGACTCTTGGTGTGGGTATCTTGGCTTTGTAGGTCAACAAATAAAATATACGAGTATTTTGCTATTGCAAACTTGATATTTCAAAATTATAGACAAACAGGACACCAGCAACACTTATAATAGCTATATTTACAACAAGCCCTTATAATTCGATTACTCGTGGCTAAGTAATAACAGCCGCACGGGTCGATCGATCAGGTTAAGCTACACTTGCCGCGGACCATCTTTACACCGAGACCCTCCGTGCCTCAAAAAGCACGTTAAACCGTTCAATCGTGGAAATTTGACAGTCGTTACTACTAGTCTTTCCAAGGGGTATTGTATTACCCAGTAACTCAGTTGTGGAGGTCAGATAGGCAGTCGCTCCATGTAAAATACTGATATTCAGCTGCATCCGGTTTGACTAGAAACCGACCCTAACATAGTTAAGAAAGGATAGGCAGATAATGAGGAATACTTGATAAAATTCTAGTTGCACGATCCGAAAGCAAACTATTATCGTCCTTTTCCACGTCTGTCCTCAACAGTTTGGTTATTATCACCACGCTAAGCTGGCTATCTGTTGACCACAACACTGACATTTTTCTTAGGAGCTCAAGTGGATGCCGAATAGCAATTAGTCGCACTTTACGCCACCCAAAGAGACAAAGATGAGAGTCGAAACAACGCACTATAGTAATTTGTAATTATAAGTTAATGCGATACAATATTCGGAAAAAAACGCGCTCTTCTTTAATCCACCCTGCCTATCCTCTAGCTCAGACCGAACAGAGCCCTAAAACAAAAACATTCTATACTTGCTTGAGCGATAGAATGTCAGCCAGTAATACATATACAAGGGTGCCCATTGCATGGAACCTTTGCAGTACGTACACAACTTTCATGTTATCGTATCGATGGCAATCTATGCAGAGTCAGCCCAGAATATGGCTACGAGGTTGGCACCTTCAGTAGCTTCCATCAGCTCCTGTAGCGTGCAGACAGCAGGACACGCTGGATGCGATATTCAATGCCCCATGTTTGTAGAACAGCACCACATTCACACTCCAGGGCGGAGTCATCTGTGAATCTCCACCTGAGCAAGTTTTCTTTGCTTTTTTTTTGGATAGGAAATCATCAAATAACTACTCCCGCTCTTCGTGTCAGACTTTTATTGACTCACCCGTGTTCCTTCAGTTGCCTGTGCCAGTAGTCCAGAGTCTATATAAATACTTCCAGGACCTACACGACGTAAAACCAACGCTAATCCTAATACAATTATTATTATGTACATCTGAGCAAAACTAGAAATAAATATGTATTAGGCATTACTAGTAATAAAAAACTAAAGCGCGAGACCTAATGTTCGTTTGCATACTTACATTAACACGGGTTCGCGCGCGCCACGTTAGATTACACTTCATACTTCAAATGTGGTTTTAATTACTTTGTTGTTGCATGCAAGTTATATTGTTATGTTTGTGGCCGTTGGGATTCAGTAGTGGTGTCTGAAATAAGGTTGAATCATAGCTTTTAGTAAAAACTTATGTACGTAAATTCTAACTTTTTTTTTGTATTTCAAGCACAAACTTAGTATAATTACCCAAAACTACGTAAATATTATTTGCAAAACGAGTATTTTCCACTTTAAAATCGTTCGTATTTACGTTAAAGTTTAATCTGCGCGTTCGCGCTAGGCGCACACGTGTAGTGGGGCTACACGTGTGCGCCTAGCGCGTCTAACGCCTAGCGCCTAGCCTCATCATCTGCTTAGCATTTTCTCAACTATGTTGGGGTCGGCTTCCAGTCTAACCGATTGCAATATCACAAAATTGCGTCTTGATAGATTAGGTAGGTACATTGAGGCAAAGCGTCGCAGTAATTACGTTTATTTTGAGTCTTATAAATTATTTGTTTATTGTTTAAAGTATGAAATTTGAATTTCTTATGAATAAACGCTAGTATTCTGGTATAATTTTACGTGAATGGGATATTTTTATAACTTTTCTATACATATTTAAAAATTCTGAAGCCACTATGAACTAAACCACTATTTAAGAGATATAATTTTATATTTTTTTTTATATTTTATGAAAAACTTGCTTCGGAATTTTGGCTTTATTTATATAGATAAGAAAAAAATATGAAAAACGAGGCCGCTATGAACTATACTAATAACTATTCTCCACCACTCAAAAGTTGTCAAAGTCTTTCAGTTTCTCAGAATAAGAACGCCAAAGTTGGCCAATTTACACTTAAATCTCGGTCGAAATGTAATATGTCTCTTAATAAGACTGGTTGTCAGACTTTCGGGCTTCTGACGACCAGTATGACTGTCAAAGATCCACGAATAACAGCCGGGACCAACGGCTTAACGTGCTTTCTGGGGCACTCGCCGATCCTCGGTATGTAAAGATGGGTAGCCATCTTTACATACCGAGGGAATACACGAAGGGATCTTGGTATTTAAAGATGGTCACCCATCCACGGACCAACCCTGGCAAGCATAGTTTAACCTGATGGATCGACCCGTGCGGCTGTTAGGTATTACTTAGCCAAGAGCCCCTAAATTACATAATTACCCAAAACTATTTGCGAAACTAGTACCTATTATATTTACAACTTTAAAATCGTTCGTATTTAGGTACGTTTCGTTTACTCTGCGCGTTCGTACTGGGCCCACATGTCTAGCCCCACGTAGAGGTTTTAAATATTAAAACACTCAACACATGAGTGGTTTCAGCTTATGATCCTATTCCGCTATTACCGATAATAAGTATCTACCTATATGCCTTACTTAAACTGACGAAAACCTATAAAAAGCTATTCCAACGCTCAATCTATAATGTTTGGTTTGATTCCCGGTTCAGACAGAGTGTTTGGTTGGAATTCGAAATAAGGTTATGGCCAATCATTTATGAAAACTACACTTGTCTCTAATTTCAAAAGTAAGTACGATAATCTAGAGAGTATTTATTCATTCATTCATTCATTCATTCAAAAGCGGTTTGTATCCATAATCAATCCAGGAATAAACACAATTATTTATAACTCAACAATATTATCATTCAGCTCCCAGTGAATCCGGGATCCGCTTCATAAATCATTTGAATAATTCGGCAATTACACCCGCCACGTCCTCACTATTATTCAACCGTGGATTAGTAATTAACAATAACAAATGATCGTATTTGTCGACTCTAAGAACATGCTATATACTTGTTAGTACCTATGATTATTATGTTTCATGTAATGTGTATACCTAACTCTAAAGATATACGTAACTTTTTCACATAACATAAAGGCGGAAACTGACTTGTAACAGTTGTAACGTTTGTTTATAATATCTCAAGTTTTTGTAACACGTTACACTAGTCATTGCAGCGAGCCGAGCCGCTCGACTGTCGGCTGTTTCTTGAATTCCTTTGAAACGTGTTACAAACAAACGTTACAAGTCAGTCTCCGTAATAATATTACACCACGCCTGTATTCGCCGAGAGGTTAGGCAGAGGTATTCCTACCTACAATACACCCATATTTCGCTAGGTACGTTTAAGTCCCATATTATAGTGGGCGAGCGTATTGCCATCAACCAGGCACAAATCCAGGCTCCGGGCTGCTAATGAGGAATACCTGATGGGAAAACCCTATAATACTTTGCCCGACTTGGGAATCGAACCCAGGAGTTCACGCTCAGTAGTAGCGCTTGCGGCCACTACATCAACGAGGCAGTTTTTTTTTTTTTTAAGAAGGTTTATGTTCTTTACCCACCAATAACTTTGATTTTGAGAAGTATGTCTGTTTGAATGTGTCTGTGTTTTGGTACTAGCGGGGTACCCGCCTCGGCTAAGCACGACTAGCCCGATCGCTGAAAAACGAGAAAAAGAACTTCATAGAATCACCCGCTGGGCTAATCTGAAGATTGTCTCAAAATTTCATCAAAAGCGCTCTAGCCATTTTGGCGTCCATAGGGGACATACATATGAGTAACACATCGATTTTCATACTTATATTACTAGCAGCGCCCCGCAGTTTCACCCGCGTATGTCTCAAACTCAATATCGTAATAAAAAGTATGTGTTAATCCAGGTTATAAACTATCTGTGTGCCGAATTTAATCAAAATCCGTTCAGTAGTTTTGGCGTGAAGAAGTAAAAAACATACAAACACACACACTCACAAAATTTCGCTGTTATAGTATTAAGTGTGATTAAAATACCTATTAAAGTACCTATTTATCGAAATGGCAGCATGGTAGAATAGTAGGAGGAGAAAATAATATACGAAACGTGGGTGATGAGAAAAGAGAACGGCATTAAAGTGTAGTTGAACATTAAATCTGCACCCTAATTGCGTAACACACGTTCTTTGACCATATGAAGGATTTTAAAGGAAATTCTCTTTCCATTGCTTCATTTGTTTAAAAAATTCGTCTGCTTAACAACGTAAATAACGCAATGAATTGTCGAAATGAAAGGCATTGCAATTGTTAATGTGCTAAGCAATTACCTCGATGAAATGGTAGGTAAGTACATAATAATTTAAAAATCTTTTTTTTTTAATTCCCACCATGACTCATAATGGCTAGTTTACATAGTGCGAGCTAGCGTGCGAATCGGCCTACCGAGTAGCTGCAGCGCAGCAACTCGCACTGTGTGGATACGAGTTACTCGCACTTGCGAATTGGACAGTAGCTCGCAGCCGAGTAACTTCAACATTTTTTGTTTTCGTGCGAGCTAGTGTGCGAGTCGGCCTGCCGAGTAACTGCAGTGCAGCAACTTGTACTTTGTAAACAGCTAAGGCAAGCCGAGCTATTGACATGCGAGTACACAGTGCGAGCAGCAGTCTACTCTCTAGTAAGCAGCTCGCACTGTGTAAACCATCCATAAGAACAACAAAATCTTAACAGCATGAAGAAACTGCATATGCTTTGGAAAATCAAGTGAATCGATACAACAGTTGAGACTATTTTATCGATTCCAATGGTTTCACCTGTCGTCGGCAAGTTTCAACAAGCAAGTTAAAATCTGACCGTTAGTATCTGCTGCTGTGTCGGTTCTGATGATAGCCATCAGTTTTATTGGTATTTTTCTTGCCAATTTTGGCCAACCTGGCAAGGAAAAAATATTTCATTGTGATTCATGTCGTGATGGCCCAGTAGTGAAGGCCCCGCCTCTCATACACGAGATTGTGGGTTCAAATCCGGGCAAATACCAATGTGACTTTTTCAGTTCATATGTACTTTCTGTGTTTATCTTAGACATTACTGACGTCGGTGAAGGAAAACATCGAGAGGCAACCTGGACTTATTATAGTTAATAAAAGTCTGAAATCGCCAACCCCAGGCGCGGTGTTCAATGCTCGTGCCTTCTCTATATCAGAAGAGGTCTTTGCCCAGTGGGACAACAATAGGCGTCTGTTATTATTATTTATATATTATATTATTTCATTGATATATTTTCTAATTAACAATTTATTGCTTCATCAATATAAAAAGATACTACGTGGCAATGGCAAGGAGGTTCAAAAAGCTTACATATCTGTGTTACCTCTACTTTGTTTGGAATTTCACCTCTTGACTACGAGCAATCATATGCTACCAGATCTCTTAAAAATTAAAGGATAGGCCACAAAGGCAATAGAAATCGGTTAATTTAAATTCAATTTTACATAAATAAACACCTGAGTGGTGGATAGGCACACCTGCGCCTAACCCTTCTGGGATTACAAAATCAAAAGTCATTTATTAAAACTAGGCTGAAAATCAGCACTTTTTGAAAGTCAAAATTACATAAGACAGTCCCCAAAAAACGCTCGCCCTTCACCACTTCCTAGTGCTTTAGCTGGGGAGAAATGGCGCAACAAACTCCCCAGCAGTACAGCCTGTTAGAAGAATTTGATTCTTTACAATAGTACGCAAATTCCGAAACACAAAACATTAAATTAAATTATTTGAGGCGTGATTTTATGTTAAACCCTTAAAAATATAAATCGAATAACGAGTATTTTAAACCAAAATTTAAATATAACAATACGACATGTCGATATAAATAGTTATTTAATCGATAGTGCGCTCGCGACCCTAAGTTCAGCTGTAAATGTTCGTATTATCTCAATTGTTTCATTGGCTCGTTTTTAAATGGGTAAACAATTGCTCACGTGGAACGTGATATATTATAGATGCAATCTTACTGGAGCATGCAGTCAACGGGCTACAACGGTTAAAATACTGTAAATTCTAAAGTTGAATCAAGAAAATCTTCTAAAAAACTTTTTATCAAAAAATACAACCGACTTCGAAAAAAAACACTACAATGTGAAAAATAACTTTAATTTCGGAAACCTCTCTTAGTGTCTTTGGTATTTTAGTTTTTTCCACTGACATCCGAAATTACAGTTATTTTTACATTGTAGTGTTTTTTTGGATGTCCGTTATATTTTTGAAAAAAAAGTTTTTATTTTTCACTTTTTAGTGGGTCAGTTTTTTAATTTTTCTAAGTTACAATAGCCTAATGTCAACTGCTCATCACCTTTTACAAAATATTGCTTTTCCCGATGCAGAGACACTAATTGTTGAAGAGTTCTCGTGGTAAATAGCAGGAGAACTGGAGCTTATGGTGAAGTCACCATCAGCTCCACTTCATATGTATTGTGGCAAGCATAATTGCAATTACTAAGCAACCATTATTAAAGTACCTAATCGAACCCGTGAAATAGTTATTATTGAGTAGTTCCGGTGGCCGTCTGTGATCTTCATCATCAGTTCCTCTTCACTAAATGGTGCTTTACGAGAGTAAATGCACGAATTACTATAAAAAATACACAAATCGCTATAGATATGCCTACATAATATTTGTAGAGTTCCATCGATTTCTCCAGTCGTCTGACCTGGTGACAATGGGACCAACTGGAAAGTATACCCATTCAAACAAAAAAAGAATTTTCTAAATCGGTCTAGCCATCTTCGAGTAATCGGGGAACACATAAAAAACAAAAAAAAAAAGATTCTGACGAACTGAGAACCTCCTCCTTTTTTTGAAGTTGGTTAAAAATCTTCTATAAAATAAAAATGAAACACCGTTCGTTGAAAACGCATCACTTGAGAACGGCTGGACCGATTTCACTAATTATTGTTTTAAAATGTTCTGTTATAGTCTGAATTAGGTTCTTATAAAAAGAAAAATTTGAAAAAATTCCCGGGAAGGTTTCGAATTCGGGAAAACTGAACGGCCTTTTTATGGGGTGGATTTATGGGAGCAAAAAAAAAATTGAAGAAGACATTTTAGTTTAAAAACATGTTCTCCCATACATCGAAATACGTCACGGTCAATTCTCCAAGTTCAAATGTAAGTTTATAATCAAATTGAAGATTTTGGATTTTTTGCTTTAGTTTTGCTGTGAGACCTTGCTTCTTGCCCAAATTCAACGGAAAGTACCGTATAGGTTTTAATTTATTTGTGTGTATCAAAATATGTCGCATAAATGGCCGTACGTATATTTATTTTTGGGCTTACTCAGAAGCTCGATTTTTTAGAGCTCCAAGGGACCGTAAACTTCGTATAAAATTTGATAATTATTTCAACGAGATACCTCCACGCGTTCCTAAAAAAAGACAGACAGACGGAAGACGTGATCCTATAAGGGTACCGTTTTTTTTTCCTTTTGAAGTACCTAGGGAACACTAAAAACTAATATTATGCGACTCTAAATAATTTGGGCCACCAAGATACAGGCTGTGCCTAGTTTGGGGCCTACGGCTATTTCTACTTTGCATGTTTATTATTTTCATTGTATTTTCTACGTCTGTATGTTACCTAACTAGTGTGTATGTAAATAAATTATTCTTATTAAACTAGCTTACCTAAGTGAAGTTTGCCAATAATTACAGGAGTCGCTGCAGCGACAAAGTGTAATTTATAATGCTCTGCTTTTATCAATAATCATCTAATTTTTAAATTTTGTTTTCAAGTCATTGGCTGCATTCTACAAAATAAATATTAGGTTCCTATGAAATGACATATGAAATTGCCTATTTACATAGAAAAAGATTAAACAATTTTTTTTAAAGAAATATTGGTGATGCACTTTTGCCATTTTAATGAGTTCGTTGATGTCTCTGCTATAGACATCCTGGGACCGGGTATCGATAAATTATTTAAAGGCGTTTTTCACCGTCTCGTTGGATTTGAAATTTGTCCCCGAGGAATTGTTGTACACTGGTAGCGATCAAACCAAAAACGCACTGTGCGTTCAATTGCTGTTTGGTTTAATTGCCTTGTCCATAGACGTCGTTAGTACATATTGCGTGCTGTCTGTGTTGCGTTGATGCCACAGCAGAACTCGCACAATTTCGATTTTTCCATGGTTAAAGAAACATGGATATCGAAGAAAAATCGAATGCTGGAAAACAAATGAACAACTGAGTTTTTTTAAATGTCATGCTATATTATAAAATTAATTTGTATTTGGAATTCTAAATAGAATGAAAGATAATTATTGATCTTCACACTAGCCGGTGTCAAAAATTGGCAATTTCATAGGTCCTATTATAAAGACCTATTATAATAAACTTGATTAGGTATATAACGACAGAAGACAAGAATTAAAATGTCAACTTAGGGCCGGTTTTTGATCTGTAGTTAACCAGTGGTCAAACATAGTAAATAATGGTTAAATTTTGACTAAATGCTTACTAGAGAAAATTAATAAAATAAATGCTTACTAGAGATTAGACTGCTGCTCGCACTGTGTACTCGCATGTCAGTAGCTCGGCTTGCCTTAGCTGTTTACAAAGTACAAGTTGCTGCACTGCAGCTACTCGGCAGGCCGACTCGCACACTAGCTCGCACGAAAAAAATTAAATGTTGAATTTACTCGGCTGCGAGCTACTGTCCAATTCGCAAGTGCGAGTAGCTCGTATCCACACCATCCACATTTAGCCAAAATTCAACCATTAGTTACTATGTTTAACCATTGAGTTAACTACGGATCAAAAAATCGGCCCTAAAATTACGTAAAAACTGCAAAGGAGAGTTTGGTAAGACAATTTAATGAAAATTGCCGGCTATGCGGCAAATCAAAAAGGTAAACGAGAAGGTAAGGAAGGAAGGTAGGCGAGAATTCCTAAGTTTTTAGATGACGCTAATTGCGTCACGTAACGTAATGCAGGCGTTTTCAACATCCATTAATCTGCCTAGCCTATTCCCAACTATGACGGGGTCGGCTTCCAGTCTAACCGATGCAGCTGAATACCAGTATTATACGAGGAGCGACTGCCTATCTGACCTCCACAACCCAGTTACTAGGTAATACGATACCCCTTGGTAAGACTGATTGTCAGACTTTCGGGCTTCTGACGACCCGTAACGACTGTCAAAGATCTACGAATGACAGCCGGGTCCAACGGCATAACGTGCTTGACACGGCACGGAGGGTCTTGGTATGTAAAGATTGTCACCCACCCACGGACCTACCCCAGTAAGCGTAGCTTAACCTGATGGATCGACCCGTGCGGCTTTTATTACTTAACCACGAACTCCTCAACATGTTCTACACAAAACTAACTTAAATGCAACAAAACAGTGTGCTACTAATCAATCTGCCTAGCCTTTTCCCAACTATTTTGGGGTCGGCTACCAGTCTAACCGGATGCAGCTGAATACCAGTATTTTACATTGAGCGACTGCCTATCTGACCTCCACAACCCTGTTACTGGGTAACACGATACCCCTTGGTAAGACTGTCAAAGATCCACGAATAACAGCCGGGACCAACGGCTTAACGTGCTTTCCAAGGCATGGAGGGATCGTGGCACGGCACAGTGGCAAGGCACGGTGCGGCTTCTATTAGTTCGCCACGAGCTCCTCAACATGTTCTACACAAAACTCAGTTAAATGCAACAAAACAGAGTGCTACTAATAGATACTTAAAAACAACGAACAGAACTAAACTTTTAACATAATAATGAAAAGTTTATAAAGTATTATTGTTTAGTTATACAATGCAGCTGTCGTCACAATTGCAACATTGTCCGACACTAGCCGAATTCCTTCTACACCATTAACCGGCATAACCTGACCTTTTCACCCCTCTTTTCTTCTCCAATTACAGAATTGTTAGGAACATTGTCCATAAGTAAAGAAGGTCTTGCTAAGCTGGTGATGTAACTACACAGTGCATGTTTAGCAAATTCGGACGAGGTCGTAACCCGAATGAAAATTAAATTGACACTGGCGTCGGAAGCTGTAGGTACTTATCTACTGTTCACCGGGAGAATAATTAATTCTTTGTTCTGTTGCACTTTAGTTTCACTGAGATGGCTTTTACAGAGTTATTTTGGAAGTAAATGGAACAAGATAATGGCGCAATAGCCTTTACCAGAAGTGATAATTTTAGTGGTTTTTTTTCGTGTTATCCATCCTTTATGTTAGAACTGCCATGTTTTCTAAGGTAGCAAATGCCACTTTTTTACTTGTGCATAAAGTTTTAATAAATAAATAAATCATCGTATTAGTGTTTCAGCAGCTTTAATATCATCAGGGTTTTAGAATATAGCAGTTCGTCGTGGACGTCGTTACTAATAGAGCAAGATCCTAGGACCGCCAGACCTTACTTATTTTAACAAAATGTGTGGGATATAGTGGTGTTAGTTCGTACTTTGAACGTACGCAAACCTGCTAGATTGGGCCGAGGATCAAGTATTACTATGTTTTTTTTTAAAGTCTGTGCTTATTTTTATGTATGTTTTACAGAATATTGTTAATAATTAATTATAATCAATACTGCCAGATACTTCCCGTGGGCCATTTTTCCGCCAGACGCTTTAAGCTCGCAATAAAATGACGTCACCTTACTTATAGTTTGAGTCTTCAGTTTTATATATGATACTCGGGGAACTATTTCAATACTATTTGTAAGAAGCCAGACAACCATCCCTGCTGTGTAAAGACTGAAACCAACATAATGTCCGATAAATCGATTACCAGTGTATTTGGCGTTTACGGGCTGATAAAGAGAGATTTTCGAATTCTTAACTCCTTAACTAAAACACTAGCAAGGTCTTGCATTATCGACACCGCTCTTCTGAAACCGTAGCTTTAGTAAAATTTCAATTTACTGGTAATTTATATATTGTCAAAAGTGAGAAATCACGAAACGACGGTACTGGCTATATAAGCCAGGGATATAACATACAAAGATCTAATAAGTTTCTAACTAGGGCAAAGCCACTTTCAATTTCGTAGTTTCGATCTTAACTAGGTAAATTAAATTAAGCTCGTTAACATACGAGCAATCGTACTTAATGTAATTATTCTAGAGCTGTACCTGCTTCCTGCGTATTCAGTAATTATAATACTTGCACCGTAAGGAAAGAGCACGTATTTACAGAATTATTGAAATGGAGAAAAAAAATATTTTGTCCTGTTTAAAGTAGTCTTTTAATAGTAAAAATTATTAGGCTTTCGTTGTATTTACGCCAATATAAAAATCTTTCATATCAATCTTTTTTTGCTGATTCCGAATCCTAACTTTATAATATTATAAATGCGAAAGTAAGTTTGTTTGTTTATTTGTTACCTTCTCACGCCTAAACCACTGAACCGATCATCCTGAAATTTTGCATATACGTTGTCAGGTGTACAGACACGGACTTAGAGTACCTTTCAACCCGAATAAAAGTATTGTTTCCGAGGAAAACAACAATAACGTTCTTATGATAATAGATGGCGCCACGTGTGTTTCACGCTAAAACGGCTGCACGGGTTTGGATGAAATTAGGCACATGGGTAGACCATGACCTGGAGAAGCTACTATTCATCCTCGATCGCAGACGAAGTAGCGGGTAACAGTTAGTATGTAAATAACTCTATTTCGAAAAATATGTCAGAGACGTCTTTTTTCCTTATGACAGCAGAATACAAGTCTATGAGACTGTGGTAGTGAGCTGGAGACTAAAGGAGCATGTGCATGACGAAAGAAAGAAATAAAGAAAAACAAACCGACCAAGTGTGTGTCGGACCCCGCACAATGAAGGGTTCCGTAGTTGGGATGAATTTATCCCAAGAACAAACTTGAAAAACATGTCCGCCCATACATTCCAACTGCAAATGTAAGTTTGTATGCACAATATTGAGAGATTTACCATGTTATTATTTTAAGACCATAGAGTTCTTATAGGTTTTCCTTTAATTTATAGGTATAGAACTGTTTTCCGTACTTTTTTCAAAATTTTAGGCTCAGTAGTTTCGGAGATAAGGGGCGAAATGGTCAATTTTCGTCTATTTTCTTAAATAACTTTATAACAATATACTTAGGTATTTAAAAATTATTTAAAAAATCTATTTGAGACTCTCACAGTAAACCCTTTTATTTGATATGTCACACGGTACAGTTTGCAAAACTGTATTTTATAGACTTTTTTTTTAATTTTCTTTTTTGCCCCCAAAACTGACCCCAAGTTCAAAATTCATTTATTTATGTAACACGTCCGTGTTCGAGTCACAGAAATTCATATGTGTACTAAAATTCAACTTAATCGGTCCATTAGATCCGGAGAAAATTGGCTGTGACAGACGGACAGACAGACAGACACACGAGTGATACCAGTGATCCTATAAAGATTCCGTTTTTTTCCTTTTGAGGTACGGAACCCTAATAGGTTTATTTGTCAAAGAAACACGTGCATACGAAAAAATAAGTTAAAAGAGAGAGAGAAGAAAGAAGAAACTGTTAGAGTAATTTGAGCTTGCGTAAACGCTATATGTACATGTGGCGGAAACTCTCATGCGCCTTGAAAGTCACTAGACCTCTGCAATTATTTATTAAAAAAAAAAAAACTTTTCTACACCAAAAAACAACCGACTTCCAAAAAAACACTACAAAAACGTGTTTTATTTTTCACTTTTAAGGTACTTGCCCTACACAAATTTCGTGTACGACGATAGTCTACGTATATACACTTTGTTCAAGCGTACGATGATTGTTCTATACAGTTTTGATGATGGAAACCCGGGGATGATGAAATAAACCGCCCGTGTTGAGTATGGTACAATCACTGATTTATTTTAGTTAGCCGGTTCACTAAATGATCGCGCGTGTGCAAACGCTGATGTAGCTTTACCTACTTAAAGTTATGAAATGTGCGGGTTCACCGTACATATCGTATGCCACTACTTGCTATGACAGAAAGTTATTATGACATCATCCACATTTACTAGTGGGAAAAATATATTGAATATATTATTGAAGCTAACTCAAAAAGTACCCAAGCAAAGTTAATAAAATTTATATGGGACCACTTCACGAGTTTCTTCTTTCAAAGTAGTCATCATCTCGGTAGTCACCCCCTTTCTAGCCATATCATCTTTCACACAGTCCATCCATCGTTTCTTTGGTCTTCCGCCCTACTCGTATAGCCATCTACATTCTTACTCTGACGACGTTGTTAGCTGCCTGTATGTACCAAAATGGCCCGCATTGCCATTGCTTCAAAAGAAGTGTCGCGTTAAAAAAAAAAAACAGAATTCGTAACTTAAATAAATGATGAACCATTAACCGTCATAATTCCCGGCTTTTTCTTCATAAACTGCTCAATAAAGTGTGTTTAGGGGAAAACCTTAAGAAATGGTAATACGGTACTAATCTCCCACCGTGATTAAGGGTCATTTGAGCGCGACCCGACTTTACGACTTAGTTATAAAAATAAAGCGTTTTATTATTGACTTTTAATAAAGTATTGTTTATTTTTCACAAAAGAGTGCACGTAATTGAGGGTTCGGCGGCTGGGGAGCAATTTTTAAATCGCTCGTATGACTTTCTCGCTTGGAAAATACAGAACTGAAATGTGGTTTTATTCGCGCATAAATGGCGGTAGTTGTTTTTTTGGTTAGAAAGATAAACACCAACTTTAATAGTCACTTGTATAGTTTATTTTTGTAGCTAGAAAAAAGGAGAAATCACAGCAGTAGCAAGATAGATATACAATAATACAATAAATTGCCTTCCATGGCATAATTTTCTGATTCTGTTCTCGGTAGTTCTTGGGTTTAAACTTTTATCTACGCTATCAATACCTTCCATGTTGTAGGTACTTTTTGAATTTGTAATTGAAATCAAGGAATGCATAATTCCCGCGAAAATATTGCTAATAGAGAAATGAAGATTATGAATCATCATGTAAGTATAGTACTTTTAGGTTTATCAGTGACAAACACGGGTTTTCTCTTCATTGAGTTATCTCCTTATCTAGTATTAAAGTTAACCTATAAAGAGTCATAACTTATCTAAGTTTACACCCATTTTCCCCAAACATCATAAACATTTTCCTAAAAACTCGTCTACATACAGGGTGAATTTTTCAAGTGGGCGTGGATGGCCTAATCCGAAACTATGAGGAATAGCGAAAAGTACTCAACAGAGTCTCGGGCTCGATTTTGATGAAAATTAAAACTGCATCATTGGGTTTTTGAAAAATCAATATCAAGGTTTAATGGGGAGTTAACATAAGAAAAATAAAAAAAGTATTTTGTTAAAAATCAACTCTTTCCTTTAGTTTGCCGTATGTTATTACTTCACAGAATTCGATCTTTATTAGTGACACTATCGAATGGTGTAATAATACAGTGTGTGTGTGTGTTTTTTTTTTTTTCAACCTCAACGAGTTCGATTCCTGGGTAGAAATATTGATTTTTCAAAAACCCTATGATGCTGTTTTAGTTTTCATCAAAATCAAGCCCGAGACACCTTTGAGTACTTTTCGCTATTCCTCATAGTTTCGAATCTGGTCATCCACGCCCACTTGAAAAATCACCCTGTATATTATAAACAGTGTAAAATCTTATGCAATGTCGCAGTAACAAAGTACACTGATCCCGAAATATTTTCAATCTAAAAGACACACACATAGGAAGCAAACCTCGTCCTCTAACTTGGACTAACTTTAAGTTAGATTCGATCCGGGAAGTTTTCCTGAAATATTAGCGAATACACTTCACTTTGTAAGACGTAAATGCACGAAATATGTTATATACTGCACGCTTATGTTAGCTGTGAAGATTTTATGAAAAATTATTTGATCTGTGTTAAATTATGACAGAGAGACTGATATAAATTAACAGACTTACCAAATATCTTTTAAGATGTGGTTTCTGAAAAATATAACAACGCAAAATTAATTTCAAATCTCAAGATGAATTTTTTGTCAGTTGTTTTTCGTTCAGTCATGACTCATGACCGAAAAACAACAGCCAAAAATCACTCGGCACATGGAATTAGTACGTAACCACTTTATTTTTATACTACAACTGTAAGTAAGCTCCTAGATTCCATTCGTAGCTTGTACTAGGCTCAGTTCATAAAACAATTGATTACTTTAACCAACTCGTTATTAGATTAGAACTAAAATAACGTCCTGCATTGCAAATAATCTCATCAGAAATGACAATGGTGGAAAACCGACTACGCCGTAGCCATGGCGTAGCAAGTAGCTACGCGGAACAACGCGTCTACGATCTTCATTCTACGCCTACGTGGCTACGATCTGCATTCTACGCCAAAATCATAATCACTGCCGATCTAAAATCCGGTTTAGTTTGCAAAACAAAAATGTTAGGCTCGCTAGTCTATAAAATCGCGTCAATATAAACATGTTCAGGTTTTACGTAACTCTTTTATAGCATAGTTTTTGTATCCGCGCGTTATATGACCTGTTTGGCACATATGAAGTTACGACCTTTGGGAAATCTCCGTCAGATATTGTTTTGAAATGGCTCATTTTAAAGTTTGCGTGCCCGCGGGGCGGTATTAGTGTCGTGTTACGGAGATGAGATGTGTAGTAAGTTATATGTTTTACTACCATGTAGCGAGATGGCTGGTTTTGTTGTTTTACATTGTTGCTTGGATTTGGTGAATATGTTTTTTGTGTCAGTACTTTTTTTTTTATTTGAGATGGGTTTGCTCTTGACTCTAGTCTAGGTCAGAGGTGACAGAGACAAAGTCGACGATGGAGTGAGCTTGCCCAGAAGAAGCCTGTTCACTCTCACTTTGAAGAGATTAGGGTTGTATGCGCTCGGATACACAGACGCAATGGTATGAGAGAATATGCAGACGGTAATGAGTTCCACTCTTTTGCTGTACGCATTATAAAAGACATTTGGAAGCACTTAGTGCAAATTGTTGGAATAGCAACTAGGTAGAGATAGTAACTGGCAGTGCGTCTAGATGTCCGATGGTAGAAGGGGGCCGGTGGAATGAGGTCGTGGAGTTCTTGGGCACACTCACCGAAGTACAATCTGTAGGTCAAGCGCGGTTAGTTGGTACCTACTTACCTGATCCATCCCAAAGGTGGCTGCAATACTCCATGCAGGTTCGGACTTGCGCTTTGTACTTAATACATATATTTTTAGGGTTCCGTACCTCAAAAGGATATAACGGAACCCTTATAGGATCACTAGTGTGTCTGTCTGTCTGTCAGTCCGTCTGTCAAAGCTGATTTGCTCCGAATCTAATGGACCGATTAAGTTGAAATTTGGTACACGTATGTATTTCTGTGACCCAAACACGGACTTGTAACGTAAATAAATGAATTTTTAATATGGGGGTCAATTTTAGGGGGTAAATATATATTATTTTTTAAGTTTTGCAAACTGTACCGTGTGATATATCAAATGAAATGGCTTACAGTGAGGGTCTCAAATATATACTTTTTTATTATAAAATAAATAATTTTAAAGTTATTTAAGAAAATAGACGAAAATTTACCATTCCCCCCTTATCTCCGAAAGTACCGAGCCTAAAATTATGAAAAAAAAAATAGTTCAATACCTATAGATTACAGGAAAACCTACAAGAAGTCTATGGTTTTAAAACAACATGGTAAATCTCTCAATATTGCGCGTTACTACGAATTAATGGGAGAACATGTTTTTCAACTACAATGTTAAGTTCGTTCTTGGGATTCATCCCAACTACGGAACCCTTCATTGTGCGTAGTCCGATACGCACTTGGCCGGTTTTGTTTCTTTGTGTGCAATGTCAGAGTGTAGAAAAAATACGTTAACATAAACTTCCACAGTAGGCCATAAACAAGATTAGGTATGATCGATTTGAAAGTATTTATGACAATATAAGACAGATCTTCTGTCTTATATTGTCATAAATACTTTGTCTTACAGATTCTAATAGTTTCATAAAAATATTCAGCAAAGCGGTAGCACATTTTATTCTTAAATCAAATTAAAAGACTCCATCAATAAACTGCAGACTAAAAACCAAACACCGTATAAAGCCAACGTAACAGTGATAACGGAGATAGTTTAATCCTGGCAGCCATTACCTATTTAATTTCCGTTTAATACAAAATAAAACCGCATAAAATCCCCTAGTTTATGAGACGGAGGCTCCACGATAAAGCATTAAGATTCATGTGAAAGGGATGATATTTATGTCCAATGTTTACTCAGATTAAATAAACAAACTATTGTATGCCTAGTGAAAAATCGTCGTCCCTTTTACCGTGATTTACAACGTATACATAACGTCTACTTACAAACTTTGTTGAGCATAACGTTTGAACAGGACGATATTTCAGGCAGATTACACTAACTCAGCTTGCTATGTCAAATAATAGGTCTTTTACTATGAAATTGCTGATTTTTGATACCGGCTAGTGTCCATATCGTTCATTCTACATATTTAGAATTCCAAATTCAAATTAATTTTATAATATAGCTTGACATTTAAAAATAAAATCAGTTATTCATTTGTTTTCCCGCCCGTTCGATTTTTCGATGTTTCTGTAACCTTGGAAAAATTGATATTGCGCGCTATTTTCGAATGTTCCGTCGTGGCGTCAATGCAACACAGACAACACGCAATATTAACGACATGTATGGACAAGGTAGGTACCGCAAGTAAAAGCACGGTGCGTTTTTGGTTTGATTGCTTCCGTTCTGGAAATTTTGATCTCAACAATGAGCCCCGGGGAATAATTTGAAATCTAATGAGGCGGTGAAAATACCTTTAAAGAATTTATCGATTCCCGTTCCCAGGATATCTGTAGCAGAGGCATCAACGAACTTTCAATAAAATGGCAAAAGTGCATCGAAAATATTTCTTTTTAAAAAATTGTTTGATTTTTTTCTATGTAAATCGGCAATTTCATAGGTACCTAATATTATCGTAGTTTTAATGTAAAATTATACCATGGAACATAATGGCAAGGCATGGAGAATTATTTATTTATTAATTTATTTTATCATTTATGTACACACTGAAAAATATATAATAAAATACATAATTATAATTAGGAGTACAACGGTACTGCTTATTTCTTAAGAAATTTCTTCCAGCAGACCTGCGAAAGGAGAAATGAAATAGAAAAGTAGACAATAGTGTGTGAGAACAAGAAGAGAAAAATATGAATATGCGAAGACTTAAACTAAAATATTAACTATACCTACACGTATAACATAAACTTAAATAAATACATAAAGCTAAAATATATAAACATACATATACTATATTTATATAAATGATAATACTATACTTTAATTATGTTGAGTGACGAAACATTAACTATATTGTATGCGGTTTTAATATATTTTATCAACCCATTATTAAAACCATTATCATCACCACTATAATTTTTTGCTGTGCATGTTTATGGCATCAGCAAGTTTACTCAGCCAGATATTTTACCAAAATACCAGTCCTGATTTTGCACAAAACTCCAATTTAATACGATTTTCACTGTCTTCGACAACTTTAAACTTTCAAATAACAAACTTGAACTAAGTTCTCAATTCCCTAAATGAAGATACTGTTGCTACTGAACATCGAGCAGTTGATCCAATTAGATAAAATCTACAGCTTTCGGGATAAATACTGACTACAAGTCATTATCGATATTTATTGTTATGGAGACGACAGTTTTATCTGCTCAGAATTGTTACACAGGCATAGTTTGTTCTCATAGATATACATTGTTTTAAAGCAAATTTAGTTAATTTGACATGTTTAAGGACAACACAGGTTGTTGTGTTAAAGGTATTGTTAGTTAGGTAATTCTCAGTTGCTTTCAAAAGTTCGTAAAAATACCTCTTATATGTCGATAGGCGTTCTGATTCGCAGAATTTCCGCAAGCCTTTCGAAGAATTCCGGCAGATCCGTACCTACATAAATACTAGCAAACAAAGAGGTCAAGAGATGTGTATTAATGAACATTTACGTAATTACCACTCAACATCTCGCCACAAAAACGACTTACACAAAACAGTTTCCTACGTAAAAACTCCATGAACGCCGAAAATGGGCAATTCATTGGCCGACATTATTGAATTATGATTAATAGTCCGGAAGTAACCCGAGGATACATCACGAGCAGGGCTGGCGAGCTTCCAACTGTGCGAATAATGCTCGACCGCCTGAAATATGTTCCTGAAGACACAATAATGCTAGCTTAATCATGTCCATACGTCTTGTACCCAACGGCTCGGAAATGTCACAGTTGCTTTGTGATCTAGTTATGTAAATACTCGTCTCGTGTACACGGTTTGTTGTGCATTTTATGTGACAAGTGACAGCCCTGTTATTTGGGCCGTTTGCTCGCTGAAGTTACGATGATTAGGTTGTATCACGCCAAATTACGAGCGCATGCCTCATCGCTGACGCAGTCATGTGTGTTCGTGCCGCACTTCATTCACTATAAATCTGGAGAGCTAATAAGTGGCTTTCAACGCTTTAGTAAACTTTTTTCTGCTTATAGCTGCAGTACCTACTACGCATAGGTACAGCTGTATGTATTGAGGTTGATGCACAGAGAAAGCCAATTTGTAATCATTTCTACCATATTTCTATTTACCTTATTCTCTATGGACATTGAAACAGCACGTAAATAAACTAACGACTGCACAAGTTCCGCAGAGTAAACAACAATTAAAGCGAATATGTAGATTGAAATAGGTACATTCGACTACAAAATAGCTATTCGATATTGTAACAGTAAACTGTCGAACATGACGGCATCTAGTAATTTGGGGAACAATTTAAATGTTTGTCGTCCCTGATTCACAAAAAGCACGACGACGTGATCCGAATACCTACGATCATGGACTGGCAACATTTTTGGCAAACCAATCTCTGTTTTAATGGAAACAGCGAAGATATTTGATTCAGAGTTTCAGACTACATATGAACCAAAATACTCGTGTAATTGAATAAACAAGCGAATTTAAAATTGAATTTAAAAATGTACGTTTCGGAAATGCAAAAGAGGCTCTCGGATATTTCTGTCAACTCATCAATTGATGAATTAAATACAAGCCTCATCTACTGTTGCTCCTCAGGAAAAGATATAAAATATTGCGTGGGTGAAATGTTATAAGAACAAAGCGTTTAATGGAGCTGGGCAGCTGGGTAAATTATATTGATATAAGTTAGTAAATATAGGTATTCTGAAATAGAACTTGGGACTAAACCTACATATCGCCTGGTTGGAGCAAGCAAATCACATATATTAGATGTGTAAACAACACAGTTAGAAAATGGACCATGACAAAAACAACTGAGTCATGATAAAACTTTAACTACCCACTTTCTAAATTGGACATCTCACATACAAACCTAATCAAAGACATAAGAAAACCAGACTAATTACTGAGCTTGTCTCAAGCGGAAAATAAAGCAAGATTGCATTAAAATCTCTAACTTATTACTTGAGGCTGGCTCTTGGCTCATTACCTGTAGAACAATCGAATTAACAGGCACGCCACACACGTCCAATCTGAGACTCAAAGCGTTAAGAGGGGAACAAACGTGCGACTCTAATAGTCAAAATCCCACCGTACCGAGAATTAAGGCGAAGTTACCAACTACGCCAGAGGTAGGTACGCTAGGGCGAAATTGAGCGTCGAAATGTACAATTAGAACTGGCACAATTTTAATTTGAACGTGTTCTATTCAATAAAGGGGGCTTAAGATATCGAATGGGTATTTTAAGATCATTTGGGAATTCATTTAACGGTAGGTTCTTGAGAGGTTAGCAAAAAAAGTCATAAAGGTCATAATAAATAATACGTAGGTAAGTAGGAATTTATTATTATCCGAACACACGTAGGAAAAAATTACTTTTTTTTTAATTATAAGATTTCTGATCTCAACTGTATGTAATGCTGAGTGAACTATAAAATAAGATAGGTACCTGTATTGTTTTGTAGTTTACTTAGAATACTTAATTAAGTTTTAGCACAATAATTTATTTTGTTTTTTTTTTTTTTAATGTCAAAATTTGTAATACATTGTTAGTCAAGAACTACTGCCGACAAACTGTTATGCAGTTTGGCAGACTTTATGTTAGTTTTTTTGTTTAGACAGGTTTTAGAATGAATAAAAAAACGGGTCAAGAGCGAGTCGGACTTGCGCACCCAGGGATCTGAACCATCATATATTAAAAAAAGTATGCTATTTAGAGACATTGTTTTATTTTTCCTGTAATATTTGCATAAACTTCTATCACAAAGAATAATTTCAGATTTTTCTCTATGCAAACTTCGGAGATAAGGGGGGGGGGGGGGGACGGTATTTTTTTTTTACGTTTTTCGTCAAAAGTCAAAAACTATGTGGTCTAAAAAAATGTTTGAAAATGTGCAAACGGCGCTCTTTCATATGATACCCTATATGCCCTAGTAGCCCCACTTCGATTTTTTTAAGAACTCCTTTCAGTCCCTGTTGCAAAAAAAAACATATCTGTATTTTTATTTCTTTCTTATTTGCAAAATAGTTGGACAAACGTCATCTAAAACTATTCCAAAATTCAAGTATATAGCATTAGTAATCCTTTAGATATCCAGCTGTGACAGACAGATGAACAGACTGAGCCGCACCATAAGGGTTCCTTTTTACCATTTTGGTGCGGAACCCTAAAAACACTAATGTATGTGTATATTACTTATTGTGCTAAACATTCTGCTCAAGTTAAGGAGGACCCAATTACCAGTCAATGTGTTACAATATCTATTCACGTTACTCTTGGTCTTTTACTCCACTATTTATATTTCTAAAGACATACCTAATAACAAAATAATGTACTGAAAATCCAAGGATATTAAGTGAAAGCTCAGCTTTAAATCAAGATTAACGACTCTGTGTCTCCCACCATTACTGTGTGTCATTGTGTCAAGCCAACTTAGCGAGTGCAGCCGACTCGAGCCACACATCATCTGGATTCGATTAAAAACTAATCCACTAAGCGTTATTATGTTATTAGAGACTGAGATTAAACAAGATGGTAAAAAAAGAAGGCTCTTGCTGTTGCGACTTTATTCTGAAAGTCTATAAGGAAGTAATATACTTATGTGTGATTTCATGAAATAGTCATTAATTACTCGTAGCATTACCTGGTCTTGAAGAGTTGTATTGATCACTTTAATGATTACAATTATGTAAATACATAATTGGTACGGCCGCGAATTACATATTGATCAACATACAACCTAATAATAATTGCAAATTGCGAAAAACGTAAGAAAATTTGAATTTCCCGGGCTACCCTGACACTTTCGCCTCAAGGCGAATGCGGGTCAAATCAATCCTACATGATTTTTTAGGGTTCCGTAGTCAACATGGAACTCTTATAGTTTCGCCATGTCTGTCCGCGACTTAGCTAGACTCTTATTACTAGAAAGCTCTAATTTGGCATGGGTATAAAATATTAATCACACCGACAAAGTCAGGGTAGCCCGTGAAATTCAAATTTTCTTACGTTTTTTGCAATTTACAGGTCGGTATTATATTGTACGTTGATCAAATTATAACTTGCGGTCGTAACAAGTATCTATTTACATAATTAGAATCATTAAAGTGATGAATACAACTCTTTAAGACCAGGCAATCCTAAAAAATGACTATTTCATGAAATCTTGACATTTCAGGATTATATTAACTTAAGGAGTTGTATTACTGATTCTATTGTATATAATTCTGTAAATACATATTTGTTACGGCCGCAAATCATACTTTATTTAACATACAACTTAATACTGACTTGCAAATTGCCCAAACGTAAGAAAATTTGAATTTCGCGGGCTACCCTGACGCTTCCTCCTTAAGCAAGATGGGAAAATTACATCGGAAGTAACCCTTCTGCTAGACATTGATACCAAAATAAAGTATAGAATGCGGGTCAAATCAATCCTACATGGTTTTTTAGGGTACCGTAGTCAACATGGAACTCTTATAGTTTCGCCATGTCCGTCTGTCTGTCCGCGACTTAGCTCAGAGACTCTTATTACTAAAAAGCTCTAATTTGACATGGGTATAAAATATTAATCACACCGACAAAGTGGTAAAATAAAATCTTGGAAAAAATAAATTATAGGGTACCTCCCTTGCACGTTATGTGGGGATGCTATATTTTTGCTCTCGTCTATTCCGTGGTGTGGAGTATCGTTGGATAAAATATTGTGGGTCTGTGAAAACCATTTTTCGATTCAGGGCCGGCAGTCTCGACATAGGTAGCGATCGCTATACGACCGAATTCGGTCGCTAAGTCCTAGTGGGGTACCTATACAGTCAAAATTGCTTGACAAGCATGTGACTTTTTCGTGTTTGTCATGCAATTTGGACCGTCTAGGGACCCCACTAGGACTTTGCGACCGAATTCGGTCGTATAGCGACCGCTATGTATGTCGAGACTGCAGGCCCAGGGATTCGTTTGCGTAATATTAAGTTTTAAAGTGCTAATTTTTGTTGAGTCAAATGTCATGTTTGAATATTTGAAAAAAACTCACGGCGGTAGTATATAACGAAGTTAAAGGGAAAACTATCACTGCTAAGTAAGGCTTTACAAGTTTACGAGTAATAGTCGACCAACTTATTGCAATTGGAATGTATGGGAGAACAAGTTTTTCAACTACAATGTTAAGTTTGTTCTTGGGATAAATTCATCCACAGATCGACATGCACTTGGCCAGTTTTATACCTTTATAGTGGCTTTTCGATTGTTTATTATGTACACAAAACTTTCAGCTTCAAACGAATCAAGGAGTAAACAAGAACCAAGAACCACTATCTACCGCGCACATAATATTTGCTTCCTTCAAGAAACTGTTCTAAAAGAGCAAATACTCCACGTTCTAAAAAATACATAAAACCCCTAAGCTTTATGTTCAAGACGTGATGACGGGATAATTAAATTTACCCGCAGAGAGAAATAAAAAGTGGGTTGATGAAATATGACGGAGAAATCTATTTAACGGCTTCTACCATTAATCGCTGTTTTCTAATTTACTTGAAATAAGAAAATGCTTGTAACGTTACAATACAAGTTTTATGTGGGTCTTAACACGTATTTTGCCTCGACATTCGACAAGTCCAATCTACGGTGTTATTAATGAGATTCTGCGAAATGAAAATTGTACTAAAATACATTACGCACCTTCGCTGCAACAAAGGCACAATAGCTCATTTTTAAATTTTACAGGAAAGGACTTTTAAGATTTTTTACGCATTTATTATATTGCCTTATTATTATTTGAAGTAGGTTTGAAATATTAAAAAAAATTGTTAATAATCATATAGTTCCACGTATATAGTTTCACGTAAAAAGCTTATTTTGAATTATTAAAATAAATCCTTTTAGATTTTGCAGTTTTGGCTATTTGTGCCTTTTTTGCATCGAAGGTGAGATTTAATAGCTACGTATACCTTTTTTTTCTGTGGAGAAATTCTCATGCATACTGCACTACCACGGGGAGATAGTGCAGTTATGTGGGACTCCAACCCACTAAAACTTCACGGTGTCCTCCTCTGCCGCTTGTGGCGGGAACACGGGCACGCATTAGCACTCACCGCGAACCTGCTGCGGCTGTCCGTCACTAGACCCTCTAGGGAGTATCCCTATCACCAGCGCACCAGAACACATTGCACGCCGTGACCACCCAGGGACCAAACCAGCACATGGGCGCTAGACGACCCCGTGTCTAGGCACTTTGGTCCCCCTGCAACCGGTCAGGTCAGTGGCCCGGCCGTCTACCACTTTTCGGCCGTAGAGGATAGGGAGAGCGACCAACGAAATACAGACCTTTCTCCTCTCCTGCGGCCCCACCGCGTCCGTCATCAGACGGTGGCGACCCCATCAAGGCTGCGGAAGGTAGCGAGTGCGGCATACCTCAATACCGGCACTCTTCTCCCGCCGCGGCCTCCAACCCTGAGCCATACATACAACATCGCGGCCCGCCTCAGTTGCGTTAACGCCCAAGCGGCACCACAACCTACTTGTTGACCGCTACGTCGTCGGCGTCCTGGGAAAATCCCTGACGAGCGGCCCCTCCTCGGGTTCCTCTTCGCTTCACTGTGGGTGACGAAGCCACGGCTACTCTACTGAGGCCCACGCCTCGACAATACGGGAACCGGGGAAGGGGGGGGGGGCTATCTATTCCTACGATAATAATATGTAAGTTATATGTATAGGTACATACATACCTACATAAACTTCCCACGGGGGTAGGCAGAAACAACAACGAGTAAGACTAAGTTCATCATAAAGGATATCAATTAAGTACTTGTTTGGGTAAGTTAATTTAATGGTCTGCCTCTGCCTAATCCTTCTGGAAACAAGACGGGATGTTATGAGTTTATTTAATGGTGGTGAAGCTCAAAAGCATGGTTCATTAAGAGCCTATACTACCTCAAATGGCTTAGCATGATCCTCCGTTGTGTCGAAAATACTGCAGCATTAGAAATAAATATATGGTAAAGTTGAGGATTAATGTTAAGTACTGTGTGCGACGAATACACGATGCTTCTTGGGGTGATGTACAGTCCTTTTTTTTTGGATGGGAAATCATCAAATAACTTCTCCCGCTCTGGGTGGAGCGGAAGGGCGTGTCAGACTTTTACTGACTAAAACCCACCCGTGTTCCTTCAGTTGCCTATGCCAGGGCCACGGTATCTTTTTCAGACAACCCGCAACCCCAGCGGCATCGGCCCTATTGGACCCCATCTTTTGCTGACATCTCTTTGAGGCGCGCGTGGAACACAACGCGCCGTCGACCCGGGCCTGGTCCTCACCGGACGGCGAGCTACCCACTACTCACCGTCCGCAAGCCCGCGCCTACGGTGGCTGGGAATCGGCTATCGATTCCCGCCGCCCAGGGCGTCTCCTGCGGCGACTGAGGCTGCCTCTCCCACACGCGTTCCGCCTCCTCCTTCGCGAGCATTACCGCTTCGCAGAAGTAGGTGACGGCCTCCCATGCACTCTCGCTCTGCACCATGACCTGGACCAGGCTCGGACGCGAGAGATCGCCGCCGCCGATCGACTTCTTAAATTTTAACCTTAGTATTCTGCCTCTTTCTGCTACTCATCATTTCCCTAACTACACCCCTTCTCTTTTGGACCTGATGATTGTTTCTAATCCTAGTAATGTAGCTGTCCACGGTCAGCTCACTGCTTGTTTTTCTTACCACGACTTCATCTTTATGTCCTACAAGATTTGCCCTCCGAAGCGTAAGTCGAACTATATTTTCCTTAAAAACTATAAGGGTATAGACCTGGAGGCATTGTTGCGTGATGCTGGTAGTATCGACTGGACTAATGTTTTGGAAAGCGCATGTATCAACGATATGGTTCACATTTTCAACAGCACAATAGTCAGCTTATACGATCGTCATGCTCCAATCCGTCGAGTCAAAGTCAAGTATGTTCCAGCTCCCTGGCTTACTCCTGCCATTAAGGATGTGATGGCGAGTAGGAACAGATCCAAAAAGAGGTTCAATCGCTGTCCTTCCGAGCATAATCTGATTGCGTACAAGGTGTTGCGTAATCGCTGCAGTCGTATGTGTAGAGATGCAAAGAGGAGCTACTTCCATAATTCTCTCGACAACCGTAACTCTTCAGAAGTCTGGAAGTTTCTGAAAACTGTCGGCACTGGTAAGTCTCCAGATATTTCCAGTAATGACACTGACGTGTGTGCCCTTAACAAACATTTCTCTCATCCCCCAGTTACTTTAGATCCGCACGTCAAATCAGCTTCTTTAAATAAACTTTCCTGTTTGCCAGTGCCACAGTGTTCTTCTTTTCAATTTAGTCCTGTGAGTGAAAATGAGGTAAAAAAATCTATTTCTGCTATTTCCTCCTCTGCAGTTATGTTAATCTTTGCTTAAGAATGATTTCTCCTATCCTCCCCACATTACTCCCCATCTTGACCCACATTTTCAATTTCTCCTTGTTTTCTTCTACAGTTCCTGAGGCCTGGAAACAAGCCCATATCATCCCCTTACCCAAATTTTCTAGCCCAGACTCACCGTCCGATTTCCAACCCATTTCTATCCTCCCTTATCTCTCTAAAGTTCTTGAGCACATTGTTCATCAGCAACTTTCTGCCTTTCTAGCTGCGAATGACCTTCTTAGTACTTTTCAATCTGGTTTTCGACCCGGTCAAAGCACGGTCACCGCTCTTTTGAAGGTTACTGATGACATCCGCTGGGCTATGGACCACAAATCTCTTACCTTACTTGTACTTCTTGACTTTAGCAGTGCCTTTAACTCTATTGATTTTGACATCCTTCTTGGGATCCTTAAATCTTTCAATTTCTCTTCTAGTACTATTAGTTGGTTCGACTCCTATCTCAAAGGCCGGTCGCAGCGGGTTTGTCTCGACGGGTTTTTTCTGATTGGTGTTCTCTTACTGCAGGGGTGCCTCAGGGTGGCGTCCTCTCTCCTCTTCTATTTTCCATTTTCATCAACTCTGTCCCCAGTATCATCTCTTCCTACCTCCATCTCTATGCCGACGATCTGCAGCTGTACAGCCATTTCTTAAGGGAAGATGGGGAAGCCACTGTGTGTGCCATCAACAGAGACCTGGATTTGATTAGCGAATGGTCGCGGTCCTTCGGACTGCAAATCAACCCTAGTAAATCCCAGGCTATAATTATTGGCGGCAGATATATGCAGAATAGGCTCGATGTACTACCCACTCAGTCTATTAAATACGCAAATACGGTTAAAAACCTGGGGGTGATCTTGGACTCCTATTTATCGTGGACTGAGCATGTTGCTCAAGTCAGTCGTAAAGTGCACTACACTTTTCATTCTTTGAAAAGCCTCCAGTGCTTCTTGCCCCTGAAGACCAAAATCTCCCTTGCTCGAACTCTCATTCAGCCCATTATTGACTACGCAAATGCCTGTTATTTGGATGCCACCGAGGAGCTTTTGAATAAACTTGAGCGTTTACAAAATATCTGTATTCGTTTTGTTTTCAACCTTAAAAAGTATGATCACGTTTCTAACTTTCGCAAGACACTCAAGTGGCTCCCTATTCGACTTCGCAGGAACTCTCGCATATTGTGTCTGCTATTTAACATCCTTCACAATCCTAAAACACCTTCCTATTTGCGGGAACGCTTTTCTTATGCCCGTCCTTTTGATGTGCTTTGCAGGTCGCATCTTAGAAACCTCCTAAAATTTCCTTCCCATTCCACTGACTTCTACTCCTACTCCTTCACGCGGTTCGGTTGTGGAATTCACTTCCACCTGACGTTAGGGACTGCCAAACTGTTGCAGTATTTAAAATAAGAGTGAAAGAACACTATCTTTCCATTTCGTCATAGATATTTTAGTGATATTTATTCTATAAGTATGTATGTATTTAAGTATTCATTATATGTTTTATTTGCTTAGTGAATTGTTTTTTTTTTTTAATTTTATGTATTTTTATTTTCTCTTTTATTCTTACACACGGTGTCTACATCTCTTTTTATCCTCTGTCCTATCGCAGGTATGCTGGAAGAGATTACTTTAGAAATAAGCATCACCTTTGTACGTAATTTTATGTACCCTTATTCTTGTCTGTTCATTTGTGTTCACGCATCCATCGCGTGAACATGTGGACTGACGTCACCGGCGGCTGAGGCGCGGGCGCGGGGCAGACATGCGCGCGGCGGCGAGCGGCGAGCGGCGGCGGTGGGGCCCACTTCACGATCGCACGGCTAGGACCATCACTGTACCGCTACCTATTCTTGCCATTTATCAATATAATATTAAATAGTATACAGTCCACGTTTTTATTGATTCTCCCTGAACTTCTGAACATGGTCCTTCTACCGGGAAACATCCAGGAGTAAACAAGAATAAGCAGTCTTCAAGTGAACCGTTGAAGTGGATTTTAATGTCGACCGTCATCGATCAGCAAAATCACCGTTGCAGCTGAAGAAGTCAATTAGTGAAACGGTTAAGGACCTCTGTGAGTTCGTTCCAATTATTTACCTTTCCATCCATTTCACAAATAGTGTGTTTTTAAAATCAAGTTCTTTTCCTACTATCGCTTACATCGCCTTTATTCGAGATAGACAATTAGTTGCTAGCATTCTGTCTAATTTTAGCTGTGTTTTAGTGATTCGCAATCGCTTTATCTCGCTTGTCTTACCCGCCTACTTAGTTATATAGACAACGCGATTAGTCAGTGCGCCTTACCTACAGTTATTTTTTTTCGTACGGTGACTCACCTCCTTTGTTCTCGCATCAGCTGTGCTTGCTACCGACCTAACTGTTTTTTATGCAACTGAATGGTAATGAGTCAGCTGGCTGTGTTTTTTGAATTGATTTACTCGACAATTTGCTACTTGGCTTGATCGGTTTTGCTTTAAAATAAACCGTTACTTTTGCTTCGAATTAATTTCAAGTCTTAAAAGTTTTTAAAGTCTTTTCAATACTCAAGAGCAACATGGATATAGATAAATTAGTAAAACAGCGCAGTGGCATCAAAGCAAAGGTCACCAACTTTGAAAAGTACATTAGTGTCCTTTCGTCTTCAAAGCTCATATCCGAACTACAACGGATTGATTTAGAAGGCCGCTTGAGCAAATTTGAAGCTTTATACGATGTTTTCGATGCATTACAGATGGAAATCGAGTTAGCGTCGGCGACCCCCGAAGACGAGTACGTGGAACGAAATCAGATTGAAGAACGGTACCACTCGTTGATCGCCAAGGCGCGCCGCCAGCTCCAGACCAGCTGCGCTGAGCGTGAGGGTTCGGAGACGGGCACTATAATGGACTCGAAACCAGGTGCATCGTTTAAAAATAACTTTGTTCGCTTACCGAAAATTGATTTACCGCAATTTGACGGTAGTTACCAGCACTGGCTAGAATTTAGGGATACTTTCATTTCGTTAATACATAGCAGCGATTGTATCGATGGCATTAATAAGTTTCACTATCTCCGTGCATCCCTTAAGGATCGTGCATCAGAAATAATCAAGAACATTGATTTTAAGGGTGACAATTATGTGGTAGCTTGGGACTTGTTGTGTGATCGCTACAACAACAACCGCCTTTTAATTAATAATCATGTGCAGGCTCTGTTTGATGTAGAACCCATAACGAATGAATCATCGTCTTCTTTGCGACGTCTTATAGATGTTTTAAATAAAAATATACGGGCACTTAAGACCTTAAAGGAGCCGACAGAGTATTGGGATACTCTTATAATATTTATGATGTCTAGAAAATTAGATTTAAATACAAACCGAAAATGGGAAGAGTACCGCAATGCATTGCCGGAAGCTCCAACTTTGTCAAATTTAATTTCATTTATTAACGGTAGGGCTGAACTCTTAGAAACACTAGAGGTAAATCAAAGTAAGTCAAGCACTAGTGTGAATAATAAACAAAAAAGTTTTATTATTTCAAGTACCAAAGAAAACAAGACTACGCACAAAGAAAAGAATAGTAACTTAGAAAATAAAACATCACATAGTAACAAGGTACAAAACAAATTAAAATGTCCTCTATGTTCTAACGATCATCTTTTGTATACGTGTGATTTATTTAGAGGTTTACCTGCTGAATCACGAATACAAAAGGCTAAGGAATTACAAGTGTGTCTAAATTGTTTACGCTCGAGTCATGTAACCAAGAAATGTCGATTAGCTGGTTGTAAATATTGCAAATCCAGGCACAATACTCTCTTGCATGTTGAACCGACTGAGCACCCTTATCAAGACCCCATGCCTTCAGCATCAAATAGTGTCGCCTTACCAATCGATACTTCAAACAGTGTCGTCTTATCAGCTGATACTATACACCATATTAGTACACCCAATATACTGCTGTCCACAGCTATTGTGAAGGTGGTGAGCAACAACGGTGAACGAGTCAACGCTCGAGTCCTGCTTGACAACGGGAGCACTGCCAACTTCATGACGGAGAGCCTCTGCACCAAACTGGGTTTGTTACGACGTAAAACTACCTCCACAGTCACAGGTATCAACCAACAGTCTTCCTACACTACACAGTCTTGCAACCTAAATATTGAGTCTTTTAATGGTGACTATAGGATTAATTTGGACTGCCTAATTTTACCTGAGATTACGAAACGTTTGCCATCCTATTATGTTGACGTGAAGAATATTCCTATTCCGTCAAACCTTCGTTTAGGTGACCCAACATTTAATATTCCATCTGCCATTGACATCTTAGTAGGCGCAGAAATATTTTGGAGCGTTATAGGCAGTGCTACGATTGATTTAGGCAAGCGTATGCCTAAGCTATGTGACACCAAATTTGGTTGGATAGTGTCTGGTCCAGTTACTCAGCTTCGTTCGTTTTGTAAAAAAAGCTCACATTTTTGTAATCATACCCACACAATCGAACAACCAGATTTGACAAGGTTTTGGGAGCTGGACTCCATCTCTCCTAAGCACTCCCTGTCTCAAGAAGAACGGGAATGTGAGTTAAGTTTCAAACAAAAAACCATTCGTAGTGATAGCGGAAAATTTATTGTTACTATGCCTTTGAAAGCCGATCCAAGCATTTTAGGCGACTCGTACAATATGGCAAAACATCGTTATCTGTCGCTAGAACGTCGCTTCCAACGGGAACCTGAATTCAAGGCCAGATACATCGAATTCATGGATGAGTACGAACGCCTTGGTCATATGAGTGAAGTTAACAACAACTCAAGGCCACATTCAAACGAATATGCCGAATATTTCATACCTCACCATGGAGTAATTCGCGAATCCAGTACGACAACGAAGCTGAGAGCTGTGTTTGACGCGTCTGCCATTACATCCTCTAAAGTATCACTTAATGATATTCAAATGGTAGGGCCCAAAGTACAGGATGATTTATTTTCAATTTTGTTAAGATTTCGGCAACACAAATATGTTATTACTGGTGATGTCGAAAAAATGTATCGTTGCATAGAAGTGGCACATTCACAAAGATCATTACTGCAAATAATTTTCAGAAAAGATCCCAAAGAGCCGTTAAAGACGTACAGATTAAACACAGTCACTTATGGGACATCATCTGCACCTTACCTAGCAACAAAGTGTCTTGTAAGTCTTGCGGATGAAGCTACCACAGACAACGTGAGGTCTGCAATTTCACGGGATTTTTACGTTGATGATTACTTGGGCGGTAGTTCGACAATATCGGAAACTATAGATCTAGCGAAACAAATTAATTCCATTCTATCATCTGCACATTTCTTCTTGCGAAAGTGGCAATCTAATAGTCCGGAAATCCTCGAAGCAATAGGTAACACAGAAAAATCTAGTTCATTAGATTTGTCCAGTCACTCCCAGTCATCTAAAACTTTGGGTCTGCACTGGTTTTGTAATACTGATACCTTATCGTTCTTAATTAATATTTCCACGAAAGAAAAAATAACAAAGCGACACATTCTTTCGGTGATCAGTCAGGTGTTTGATCCCCTAGGACTGGTTGGCCCCTGCATTGTTGAAGCAAAGTTAATAATGCAGCGACTATGGGTTGAGCAGTCCGGATGGGACGATGAAGTCTCACTTGAGATGACCAAGATGTGGTGTGCTTTTGTTCGCACACTTCCCAATCTGAACAACTTAAATATTCCACGATGGGTGTGCTGCAATCTAGCTGTGGAACATGAACTGCATATTTTTAGTGACGCCTCAGAAAAGGCTTACGGTGCATGCATATATGTACGATCAGTATGTAGTGATGGATCAGTACATGTACAACTTTTGGTGTCCAAAAATCGTGTAGCACCAATAAAGACTGTAACCATTCCACGCCTTGAACTGTGTGCAGCGCTATTGGGTGCAAGACTGTGTACGGCCGTAATAGAATCCCTGACTATGCCTATAGTAAAACGACTATTTTGGAGCGACTCGATGATCGTATTAGGGTGGCTTAACATATTGCCAAACCAACTAAAACCCTTTGTACGTAATCGAGTCGCTGAAATTCAGGACAGTACTGCTGGTGACCGGTGGAGGTACGTACCGTCGAAAGACAATCCGGCAGACCTTGTTTCTCGCGGGGCGAGGGCCGATTCCATCGGTGAATGCTCGTTATGGTGGTCGGGCCCTAGTTTCTTGCAAGGCTGCGAAAGTAGCTGGCCTAATATGCCCTGTAATAGCGTAAAACACGATCTACCTGAAGTAGTGTGTCATTTCACTAATCAAAATAACACTAATATTAATTCTGATCAGTCAACTAATAATTCAATAATTCAGTCATTAATTCACAGTAACTCTAATTTCAATCATCTTCAAAGAATCATTGCTTATATCAATAGATTCATTTATAATTTAAAAAATTCCAATTGCAAATTGCATGGTTCGCTTTCTAGTGACGAATTAGATAACGCTTTAACATGTTTACTACTTAGTGCACAAGCAGAGATGTTTCAAAAAGAGTGCAATATTTTGAAGTCGGGAAAATCTCTGCCTCATAAAAATCGTTTAATTTCATTGACACCATTTGTAGATCCAAAAGGAATTATACGCGTAGGAGGCAGACTCGATAACTCACCTTACGATTATAATACAAAGTATCCAATCTTACTTTGTAGTAAACATCACCTTACAAAAATTCTATTTCATATGCAACATAAAAAACTGCTCCACGCTGGTCCGCAGTTGTTGTTGGCAAATATGCGACTCAACTATTGGCCTCTAGGCGGCAGGAACCTTGCTAAGACTGTCGTCAAACAATGTATAAAATGCTTTAGATACAAGTGTCAAAATCTACAACCAATCATGGGTCAACTTCCATGCTCAAGAACCAACATTAAATTTCCATTCTTTAACTCTAGTGTTGACTACGCTGGGCCAGTGCTGATAGCTGACCGAAAGGGTCGCGGTTGTAAGCTTACAAAGTCTTATGTATGCATCTTCATTTGCCATGCAACGAAGGCGGTCCATTTAGAGCTCGTCACCGACCTTACAAAAGAAGGCTTCATTGCGGCTCTGAATCGTTTCACGTCTCGTCGGGGTAAACCTCAAAGCATATTATCAGACAACGGCACGAACTTTGTTGCAGCTAATAATGAGTTTAAAAGAATTATCACTGACTCTGATGTTGCATCTGAAATGGCACAGCAAGGCATTAAATTTGTTTTTGCTCCTCCTTATTCCCCACACTTTAATGGCATGGCTGAAGCTGCTGTAAAGTCCACCAAAACCCATCTTAGAAAGTTGCTAAGTCTCACCAACTTTACTTACGAGGAACTTGCAACTTGTCTGTGTCAAATAGAGGCCGTTCTAAATTCCCGTCCTCTAACTCCCTTGTCCTGTGACCCATCCGACTTGTCTGCCCTCACTCCTTCCCATTTTCTAATTGGACGAACACTCACGTCTGTGCCGTCTTCACAGGTTCCTGACAAAATCATCAGCAGCTTAACCCGCTTCAAAAGGATTGAATACATCCGTCAACACTTCTGGCAGAGGTTCTCTAACGAATACATTTCCTTACTCCAACAGAAAACCAAATGGTCAGTTGCTTCAGAGAGGAAGCTCAGAGAAGGAATGCTTGTGCTCATCCGAGACAAGGCGCTTCCACCACTTGTTTGGGCACTGGGTCGCGTGGTACGAACCTATGCGGGCGTCGACGGCATCACACGCGTGGCAGACGTGAAGACAAGGAGAGGAGTCATCACAAGAGGGTTTAACAACATTTGCCCTCTTCCCTTCGAAGACGTCAACAGGCGGGAGGATGTTCACGCATCCATCGCGTGAACATGTGGACTGACGTCACCGGCGGCTGAGGCGCGGGCGCGGGGCAGACATGCGCGCGGCGGCGAGCGGCGAGCGGCGGCGGTGGGGCCCACTTCACGATCGCACGGCTAGGACCATCACTGTACCGCTACCTATTCTTGCCATTTATCAATATAATATTAAATAGTATACAGTCCACGTTTTTATTGATTCTCCCTGAACTTCTGAACATTTGTGTGTACGTAAATGGTTAAATAAATAAATAAATTAGTAATTTATTTCACGAAAAAAACCAATTGTGGTTTTTCCGTTTTCTTCGCATGTTACATTGAAAAATGAACGAAAGAATTCTTTGGAAAGAAACTGGTTTCTATCGAATTTTTCGCTTGATGTTTTGAAAAGTTGAAAAAAAAACGGACGGTTTTTTTTCACGAAAAAATTTCGACCCCTTTACAAAAACCCCCCGCACCGAACACCTTACCCCTCCCCCACCAGCACCCAACCCCCACCCCCACATCTTCACCCTGCCCCTCCCCCGCACCCCTCCCCGCCCCGCACTGCTGCACCTCCCACAACACCCCCGCACCCCCTCCCCCCTCTGCCTCCCATCCCTCCCTATAATAAGTACATTTTTGAAAAAAACATTTTAACGCTAGGTCACATATGCTATCGAAATGTCGCGTGATCATGTCAATGTCACTTAGAAGCTATAGCGATTGTAGAAATATAATCGCTCCGAAGCGAATGCCATTTGTCTAGGCCTTCTAGTCTCGAACAGTACCGGGAGCTCCTGCGCCTACACATATATTCACAGCGTGATTGTATGTACACATGGAAAGCGCGTGTGCGCATGTCACTTCGTGAGCTATAATATCTAGTCTAGAGTTATGCTATTGAGGAAAATAAATACATACTATTTCCATGCTGGTATCACAGTCCCGTCAATGTCACTAATGTCAAAACATTTGACATAACCTCAAAAACTTACTGAAGTCTTCTTAAATTCTCCAAAATTAGATGTTTACAAACCTAATTTTAGCGTAAATTATATTACCACTGTAATATGTGAGTTTGTTCAAACAGTTCCAGAAAATAACAATGTCGCTCAGTTTAAAACCTTTTAGATGTTATCGATCTGTATATGCAATTGGTCGGCATTACTCTGAATCTGAAGAAAAGACGAAATATCAAATTTTAGAAGAGGGACAAAAACCACGGCTTGTCCACGGTCAACCGTACCCAGAATGGAGGAAACCCTGGATACAACGAGATGGGGAGTTCAGAAGCAAACTGTCAGTTTTCGTCGAGAAAAATCCAAGCCCAGATATTTTGGCTATGATGTCAAGTATACCTAATTTATCTATGAAAGTAATAAAAAACTGGTGGGGTGACATGAAAATACTTCAAGAAATAGAGAACCAGAGGTATTTGCCAAAAAGAGTTGCTACTCTTGGAAGTAATTTAGCAGCGGTGCACTACTTTACTCATCGTGGATGTGCTGTCAGGTAATACTGCATACTATTTATGCATGTATTTGATTACAGAAACATTAAAATTGCCATCAATAATTACTAATTTAGTAATTGTATATGTAACTGCATATATAGTTTGTCTAATCTTCAACAGATTCATTCTACTAACCTTTCCGCTGTTGACCTAGAGGTAGGTAACAATATAAAGTTGTGTCTCATAAAATAACATGTGAAGGTATATAGTGATTGAAATCTAGTCCTATTATTTGGCTATAATTCATCTTAGATTTAGGGTAGTTCCCACATAATAAACAGCTAATAACTAAGAAAACTTTTTTTTTTCAGGTTGAAGAATTCACCAACATGGATTTCTGGTGATATAACTACATTGAATCTTCCTGATCGCTATACGGATGGATACTTAGTCGAAGCTGTAAACTGTTCCAAATTCCACCACAACGGTATCCGATACGAAGGCTTACAAAACCTGATGAACCTCAATTTTCTGAAGTGGTTATGTTTGAAGAATAATAAATACGTAGATGTTTGGGGCATAGATAGAATAGCTGGACAGAATGGCGACACCCTGGAATACTTAGATATAAGCGGTTGTAACATATGTGTAGGATGTGTCTTTGCTCTTGCTAGGATGTCAGCTTTGAAGTTCTTAGTTATAACAGACCCTGGTGAAGATATTAACTTACAGGCTGCTCTCTCGATGTTAGAACAAGAAAAGCCTGGCTTAATAATAAATGCAATAGAGTGTTCATAAGATATTAGGTAAGTGATACAAATTTAGTGTAATTGTTAGTTGTTGTTAGTTAATAAATAAATAGTATCTGTCAGCAATGTGTTTATTTTTCTAAGACCTTTGTTTTCTCTGGAAAGCTGAAATATTGTATCTGAAGTACTTCTAATATTGCTCTTTTACACTACTCGCCATTTGAAACGTAATTTATGTATGGCTGGCAATAAATTCTAAATTCAAATGAATTTTATTTTAAAAATATGGAATTCTATTTTCAAATCAAGTCATTTTATTCGGGAGGGTATACTTCGAAGTTGGTCCCATAAATATTAATTTTGCTTGGGTACTCTTTGAGTTAGCTTCAATAATAAATGTGGATGATGTTCTAATCTATTTTGCAGGTAAGTGGCGATACGATTTTATACATTTTAGATAGAATGCAAGCCAACCACCTTCGTGCAGCACCTTGAATTGTACTAATAACGGATGCAGAAAATTTCTCGACGACTACTCCGCCGTCCTCCTCCCGCTGCGCGGCCCGCGCTCTCCTACGTAGGTACCGATTGACGACGATCGAGATGAACCAAATACAAAAACTTATTAGGATAACGCGGGTCTCGTTCCCCTCAAAAGGAAAAAATGGAACCCTTATAGGATCACTTGTGTGACTGTCTGTCCGTCCATCTGTTACAGCCGATTTGCTTCAAACTACTGTACCGATTGAATTGCAATTTGGCACACACACTTTCAAAAATTTTCATGTCCATATTGAATTTTATTTTAGAAATTAACGTCCCAAAAAACCATAAAAAGAACACCCATATTGATATTTAGACATTTCAACCCCATCCCACCCCAATAGAGGATGATGGTATTTCACGTTCACTACGTTAGATTTTAAAATCGTTGTGGTTTTCGTAATCGGCGACCCGACAAACCATACAAACGATACCCATGTTGATTTTCAGACTTTGTCACCCCATTTCTCCCATTTAGGGGTTGAATTCTAAAAAAATCTGAAACACTCGGGTGTACTGTGAAGTTTCGAACAAAATAGTCTTAACTAATCTTGTTTCCTTATACAAATCTTGGACCCCCTTTCAACCCCTTGGGGGTGAATTTTGAAAAATCCTTTCTTAGTGCACCTCTAGACCTGATAAGGAACCTTCATGGGAATCTTTAGACCCAGTGGTTTGGGCAGTGCATTGATATGTCAGTCAGTGGTGCCGATTCTCGTTCAATAACTAAAGTAAAATTAGGGAATCGTCATCTTTTACTAACAGTCAGCGTGAGAAAAGGACTGCTATAGCTATGAACTAAGTTAGAGATGTCAAACTAGATTACGCCTTGAGCTTCATCGTGTTTTCATGTTTTTCCGTGACGTCATTTTCATTTTTCCATCCGAATTTGTATGGAAATATTAGTTCCAACTAATATTGACAGCTCTAATTTACGTCCATCTCTTTCTTGTTCTATTAGAGAAAAAGTTAGCAATAGCTTAAATATTAAGTTTAGTTTGTGTACAACAGAATCGGCACCAGTCATTCAGTTTCTTCTTTTATATATTTAGATTGTTCTTTTTGAGAAATTTGAATAAAATTGGATAGGTTTTTTTTTTAAATTAAAATGAAATACGAAAAATGTTTTCGAGGTTTTTATGTTTTAACATAAGTTCATACAATGATCCAATATGCTTGAACAAACTGTCCACAACACTATGGGTTGGTTCTCTATTACCTGTTTACAGTTGGTTTGTTGTTGATTACAATGTCTAAATTTAAAGTGCCACTTATTGGTCCATTATTTGGATTCATAAACATTTAAAAAACTTGCTCATGTAAAAGTGGTTACCGATTCAGATATTAATTTTTTCTTAAGATTGTTTTGTCTCTAATTCAATCTAATATACATTAAATTGAACACTTAAAATCTAAATAAATCATCTAAACAAGATATTTACATTTACCATTTTGACTAAACAATTACACTAATAGCTTATGTAGAAGAAATAAATAACGAATATGAAATGCTTTATTCAAAATGTCCTTTCGAAATAATTGCTAATATTTCTTAAAATATAACATTTAACTTGTTATGCAACATAGTTAATTCAGTCTAATAAAGTAAAACTGCTTATTATCTGTTGTTTATTGACTGACAACGCCTAGAGATTTAAATCGGAAACACAATTCTGCATTAGTGATTGCAATGAGTATGAACTAAGTTTTGAAAGTCAATAAGGCACTAGAAATATGCAGCTATTAAGATTTTTCATATTTGTTATTACTATAACACACTTAAAAGACATTCACTCAAAACTCAACATACCATCAAAACTAGAATTATTTCAACAAGAGGCAAAGAAGATATGGACAGTTTAAAAACAAATTGAAACATTTAGTACAAACCATCTCAATCATAAACCATGGAGGAAAACTTCTATTTTTTTATATATATTTATTAGATACTGCAACGAAGTGTGTAAATAAAATCACCATGTATGCTTTCATACAAATTCCATAAATTTGTAATATGACAAACTAAATGCAATCTTGCTTTTACGTAACTTTAGTGTCTATTGATTGAAAACGATCTAAAAGTCTAAATTATTTGATATAAGTAATTGAAATTCTTACATCTAAATCTATGAAATTTTATGAAAACATATATGTTGTAGTGCGTGTGAAAACATAAAATATATGAACCTACATTAATTTCGTTAAAATAATCGAATTAAAATCGTTTCGTAACTGAACGCTCGAAGGAAAAAACAACTGTTTTCACTAACTCGGGTTGTTATTCGCCTGCCACAACAAGGTGTTATATTGATTAGTAAATATATTTCTACTATATTGGTATACTGTAAAATTGAAAACCAATCTTATTATATGGGTGTTATTCTTGAGTTATAGTTATTTCACTGATTAAGAAAAGAGGCCTATCGTTTGCCCTTACTTTGAATTAATTACCCTGCTTTCCTGAACGTTAACATAAAGAATAATGGTCACTAAGTACATGTGACACGAAACAGCGTCTAGGTCGAATAACTAATTCAAATTAGGGACGAAAATATATGTGTATATTACTACTAACTGGTAACAACAGTTCTATTATTTATTTATGAGTTAAAATGTATGACAACAATGACGATTATGATGAATTGACTACGCGGGGTTGCGTACCAAATCCCGCTAGTTCATATTGGCAGCTTGAACAATACAAGAACAAATTGATACACGGTCATGTAAGAGGTAATTTAGACGTATGACAAGAGGTACATTTGAATAGAACAAACTGTCGAGTTTTGGTACCGGCCCCGTCTTCTTGCCTATCGAGATACAATATTTAACCGTGCGAAAATATCTCTTAAGTTTTATACTTTTAATAAATTCATTTCACTTCCGGACTCCTAAAGCAATTATCTAAATACTATTAACGCCGAAGAGATCATTTATAAAATACAATTTTGATATACATAACACTTGTATTGGCCGAAATTTCACATGTATAAATTATATGTTTATCTTTTTATCTATAATATAATTAGTATTATCTAAATAAAACCTTAATTACTTTGAGAGCCAGGAATACTTAGTGCTAGTATACAATACAACTAATATTTACAATGAGATTATTATATTGTATAAATATTGATTTATCTAGTGTCGTTACTGATTTGAGCTATTTTTTGTAAACCATTGCAGTGTTTTAAATTGGATCGCTACTTCGATCGCTTACTGACAGAAAGAGTAATAAATATTAAAATGTTTACAATTTGTGTCCTCCTCACGATTCATCCAAACACGGCATACATAACGTATCATTACCTAACCACTCGAAAACTCGCTTGATAAATCACTGTACAATATTAAAAATAATTAAATAAGTAGATATTAATCTAATAAAATGAAATAATTTGAAAAACTTGGAAGACCAACATCACAACATAAATAGAAAACAATACAAAATAATAGAGACTTAAACGATTGTGAAAATGTTCGCACCAAAGTTCCTTGCTTCAACCTCACTCGACATGTTCTTGTTCATACAACTCACGCATCACTCACTATGTGTTGCTGTACACATATCACTTATTCAGGTCTCTATATTCGTACAACATTACACTATATTGGATAGTTTCAATATTCACCTTTTATGATTTAAAAAAACACCTAAGGGCCGGTTTCTTGATCCGAAGTTAACTCAACCAATGGTTATAAATAGCAACGAATGATTGAATTTTGGCTAAATATGAAAACGCTAAACATGAATGAGTTAACATATTAGCTCATTCATGTTAAAAAATAATAAGTAATGGCATTTTGGCAAACACATTTCAACCAAAATTCAACCATTAGTTACTATGTTTAACCATTGGTTGAGTTGAGTAGGTAACCTACTGATCAAGAAACCGGCCCTAGGTGTCTGTTTTTGTAAATGCATTTATCAATGGCATGATAATTCGGCTCACTGATTAATCACAATCTCAGTTTTTGAAATTATTCACGATAAATTAGCATTCAATCATTGCAAATGAAAAAGATTGCTATTTTACTAGTTGAATATTATTGATTACAATGTATTGATAGAGACCCCATTTATCACTAAATCAATTCGCAACTACAAACGAACTTCCATAAGACAGTCTTACACGCAACTCGCTCAATATTTAATTGAGTGAAGGCAACCTTTAAATAAACAATATCTCTCGATAAACACACAAATCTGGAGTAAATATACCCTATCAGCTAATATATCAATTGCCAATATATAATTCTCTAAAATATATAATTATATTGTTTGTAATAAAGTGATTCTCATATTGCAACGAAATACAACTGGTCAGTTCTATAAAATGATTGGCTTTTGCCCATAATGCTTCAGAGTTAAATCAAAGGATACAATTGAAAGAATACCGAGAGAATTAAAAAAAAACTTTTGAGCAATTTGAAAACAAAAATAAAGTCAATTACAGGATATGAAATCTTCTATACTTTATTTTGGTATCAATGTCTAGCAGAAGGGTTACTTCCGATGTAATTTCCCATCTTACTTAAGGAGGAAGCGTCAGGGTAGCCCGCGAAATTCAAATTTTCTTACGTTTTTTGCAATTTGCAAGTCAGTATTAAGTTGTATGTTAAATAAAGTATGATTTGCGGCCGTAACAAATATGTTTTTACAGAATTATACACAATAGAATCAGTAATACTCCTTAAGTTAGTGGTGAAGCGTCAGTGCTTTTTTCAATGTAAAAAATAAAATAATAACATTTTAGGATTGGTCCTACAATATAATAATGTTAGTGTTTCAAATTAAATATTTTAATTTCTCAATTGATGAATCCTCGCGCCAATATTCGTTGTCGCAGCGCCCATGTATCGGAACTTTCTTTAGGTTTCTCGCAAAATGAGTAGTATAATCCTAAAATGTCAAGATTTAATGAAATAGTATTTTTTTGGGATTACCTGGTCTCAAAGAGTTGTATTGATCACTTAAATGATTCTAATTATGTAAATAGATACTTGTTACGACCGCAAATTATAATTTGATCAACGTACAATATAATACCGACTTGCAAATTGCAAAAAACGTAAGAAAAATTGAATTTCGCGGGCTACCCTGACGCTTCCCCCTTAATAAGTGGTTTTGCAACAACACAGATTTCAGTCATACAGCACTCACCAACAAAAGTACTTAAATACAAATATACAAATAAGAATTGAGATCGTGCCCATAATGACGATGTGCTTTAAATGATGAAATAAATGATCTATTAGTTAAATAACCAATTAAAAGCGAATATAGATTATGTTTCTATTAATCTGAGGGTGCTCTAATGACAATAAGTTAAAACTTTCCAACTCTAAACAAAAAATTTCAAACATCTGATATTAAAGGATCCTCAGAAGAAAGAAGTCGGATTTTTTTGTGATTTTTTTTGCTTTTTTTGTATTACTTGTAATGTAAAATACTATAGATTGAACATCTCATAACCATTTGACTGCCTTTACTCACTTATACGGAAGTCGCACTGGGCAGCCGGCCACGTAAGTCACGTTAGCTGCTAAAGCCTGGCTACTTAGTGCGTATATAATATAGAGGAATCAATATTGGTTAAGATCAAAATATACTAAGTATTGGAAAAGGGAACAAACCATTAGTACCACTGTTATTTTTCAGATAAAACTACTTTAAACATACAATCAAATCAACGAATCAATTAGACCATGCACCGCCAATTCTCACGGACATAACATTACCCATTAATTTTTATGATTTTTTCAACTTTTATTAATTAAAAAAGTATTTCTGAGTAATAATAAAATACTATAAAATACGAGTAGCTATACATAAATCTAATCACTGTATAAATGCTGCTGCATTTATGATCAATTGTCTCGAAACCTTTCGTGTTTCAGCTCCATCATTGAGAACACGTAGATATTTAGCCGTTGTCAGTGTAAAGCTGTCCAGTTAATTTCGATACCTTTCGGTATGGAAGCGCAGAGTCCAACACTCTTTGAACATTGAAAAATTTGTAATTGACGAACTTGGGCAATACCTGACCCATTTGTATGTGAGACATGTGTGCAGTACCATCCTTTAATATTGGCCAACGAGCTTTACAAAAAAGACTGTCAGACAGAGGCCTAAGCGTGCGTGACCGACAGAGACAAGGGACGTACATTACTTAGGGAGTTAGGGGTTTAGGGAGGGGAGAGTTTGCGCCGAATCTCACGTGAGGGGGTCCCGGCAAATATCACGTAATTTTATCATTTTATAAATTGGAGGGTGGTGAGGCCAAATCCAAAGACGGGGTCGAAAAACGCCAAAATCGCTTCACGTAATGAATGGACGCCCCCCAACACTACAAAGACGAACTTCTACAACTCCATGACGTGCCTTATTAACGGTTGGGTACTGAAGAATCTTTCCTTGCTGGCAATACATTAAATGTTGTTGTTGATGTTGAATGTTGTTGTTGTTGACATATGTATATGTAACACATGAGTACAACCCTACAAAGTTCTTTTCACGAGTAGCCAAAATCAGAACTGAAGCCGCCATCTTGTTTTGTCAATACAATTTCTGTGACAATTTCACAAATGTTTACTAACTAAAAGACATCGAATTCGAGATCAATAATGTAAACAAAGGTGTTGCCAATTTTAAATAACAACCTCAATTGTGCAGTTTGCCGAAAAGTACTATAACAGAGTGCTAAAATTGTAGGCATATGTTAAACAGTTAAAATATAATATTGCACACAGTTTTCGACTTTAAAGTGACGTAAACTACGATCCGAGAATAAAATATAACTGTTTGAAATAAAATCGTGCAAATTATTTTTATGCTATTGGCAATAAGTCAGTGGTCTTAAACATTTGGACTTCATTTAGAGTTTTCAACAAGTGAAACGCCTAGGCTTCGCATGAAATAAATGGGAATTTTCTTACACACAAACCTTGTCCTGACAATTATAAACAGAACAATTAAGAAATCTTTCAACAATTAAACATGAGTGACTTGTTCATAACAATATAAATCTTTTATTTTTATTTCGTTTATCTTACCTACAAATTAGGACTTACCATAAGCTATCTATTTTTAATTTTGACAAGTTGCTTTAGCGTTCTTCACTCAAAAACACAAAATAAAAAAAAATAACTTAATTTGAATTACTAGGGTAATGAACTGTCACTTTCACACATTGACATTTCTTTGTTTACATTTTTTATCTCGAAATCGATTTCTGGGTAAGGTCTATTCTATTCTATTTTTCTCTATGGCAATGGTGCCGATGTCGAAAATTCTCCCATTGTCAGATGTGTTGAGAAAACGAGCGGAGAAAAAATAACTAAAAACCTAAATCCAATACTAGTTGATTAATTAATAATTGAATTGAATGTGAAACTTGTTGATGAGTTTCAGGCGCCACAAGATCCTTGTAGCATCGTCTATGTGTCTGTATGTGTGCTGTCAACGGCAAAATGTCCCGTGTCACATTAATACAGATGGGACACTCCGCAGTTTAGGTATGAAGCTACAAGTACCCGGCGGGTTCGACTTGTCGGACCAATTCAGTGCGGGCTGCCGCGCACCGGCCGGCTCGCACGGTCAGTTCGATACTCTCTCACACGCCGCATCGTAAAAGACAACCCTAACGAGTCAGAAGGTATAAGAGTTGCGCGATAGAAAGAGAGGCAACTTGTAGGTAATAAGCGTTGTGCGACCTGAATTGCACTTTATTGTGTCGTAGCAAGAGTCGCTTTTTATTTAAATGATTTTGCGGAGTGACCCATCTGAATTTATCTGTGCCCGTGACTCTACTACGAGTCCCGCACAATGATGGTGATGGTGTATCCGCATTGCTAACTGGCCGTCAACGTCGGCTGCAGGGTCGCGGACGCGATTGTAACACTCCGTGTGTCTGTATGTGTGCTGTCAACGACTAAATGTCCCGTGGTTTTACTACTAGTTCCGCACAATGATGGAGATGGTGTATCCGCATCGCTAACTGGCCGTCGACGTCGGCTGCAGGGTCGCGGACGCGATTGGAGAATTTACTGAAATAAAAATTATATTTTGTTTTGAAAACAACATGTTGCGAGTCTAATGGGTTGAGTAAGCACGAAAGAAGGTGAAACGAACATTCGTATGAAACGCTATGTATACGGCCTGAGTGCACGCTCGACTCGAGCGTCCGGCGGGGCAGGGCGTGCGACGTTCGTATTAAACACATACCAACACTCGCGAGTGTCCCGAGTGACGGCCGAGCGGCGCTCGGTGAACGCTCGTCGCCGCTTGCACGGAACGCTGAACGCCCCGCTGGACGCTTTTTCGCTCGGGTCGTACATTAAGTTTACTTAAGCAAAGTAAAGTCAAAGTGTGATATGTGAATCTTGCCCTAAGAACCGTACAAATGACGATCCTATCGCTAAAACCAATATCTTCCAAAAGACCATTGGATGGATGAAAGGCAGAAATTACAAAGTTTGGTATAGAAAGTTCATCCATAATGGGTATTTAAATTCTTAGTTTTTATCATTTTGTAATTGTGGAATGAATGATTATAATTTTTTACACAATAGTAATACTTACTAGTAGGGGTATTCACTTCGGAGTGGGGCGTAAGATTCGATTGAGCCATCAGTTTTTGTCGCACTTCACGAATCTTTAGTTGTAGAGCCATCTTTGTTGGGAAAATATCCATGTGGGTTGCCTAAAAAAATAACAAATAACAGTAAAAATAACTGTAAAGTCAAAATGTTTTGAAATAAATAAATAGGAGTGGGGATATGAACCTGAAAGTGCGTGGTGGCCTGCGTGGTGGGGAACATGCCGTGCTCCTGGAACAGCTTAAGCACGAGGTGGCGGCGCTGCTCCAGCACGCGCCGGTGGCCCGCCTCGCCGCGCGCACCGCCCGCGCCACCCGCACTGCCTGCGCTGGCTGAGCACGGCGTGCGCGGAGACATCTCCTCCATGCCTTCCGACGATACTGGAAGGAACGTCTCGATTATAGCACAATGCGCTGTTGCGCCTGTGGACTCAGGAGGAGCGGCAGGGCCGGTCCGGCCCGGGGTCCCCAAAATCTTGAGAAGTACTTTTTAATCAAATCCCAAACAAGTTCAGTATAAGAAGCAGTTTGGAGTTAGAGGCCCGTACGTATGCAAAATATAATAGTAGGGCTCTGAAATTTTCGAGCTCGCTTCGCTCGCTCTCCCATTCTCTTATTAGGTAGTCTAAACATTTTTGCATGGTTACGGATATCATTAATAACGAGGCGCGAGGGCGACACTGTCACTAAAGACAGTCAAAACTTAGAAATTGACAAAAAATAAAGTCACATACCTCTATAAGTATCGAGATTGAAGTCAGGTCCAAAGAAGGTATTTCCGACGAGTTTGTTGGTCGTCGTGTGCGGAGTGCCGTAAGAATGCGGCGTCGGCATTCCGTTGCCGTTAATCACTTCTTGTTCTAGCTGCGGAGTCACCACTGTGTTTTCTTCCTCTGTGGACAATAAAGAAATGTTAAAAAAAAGTATTTATTTACGTAGTAGCTCCAGTATCAACATTTTCAATTAATGATGTCGAAACGAACTCAATCAAAAGTAAAAGTAGACACATACGACTAAAATGTTCATAATGGGGAGGAAAACTAACTTTTTATCACGATAGATGGCGCACAATCGACTGTACCTTGTTTTGATATATTAGCTGTCAAATCGTATGGATTTTTGCAATCTAATTAGTTTAGCTTTCCTATTTTCCGTAATTTTGTCCAAAATGCCACAATGTAGTGTGTTAACTTGTAAAAACAGAGGAGTACATTTGTTTCCTAAAGAAAGTAATGGCAGACAACAATGGGAATTGGTGTTACGTATTAAAAACTTTAAGGCAAGTAGTACTGCACCATTATTTGCTGCGCATTTCACAGTAGAGGATTAGATTAGTAATGAAGCCGTCCTATAGGCTGCGTACTATATCTATAAAACAAAAGAATCGATACTATTATCTAATAAAATAAAATTATTGTCATCAAAATAAAAGTGTTATAAAATATACTATATTAACTAATCTATGTAGTAAAGAATTCTTCTAAAGATTTACTCAAAAAATATAGGTACTTAGTTTTAGAAATATTCCTGTATTACCTGTCTGTTAATTATTGGTAAAGGAGTATCTGCATTTATGTCTATGAATGTATTAGAAGGTGGACATATGTATGTGGTGTCGTCTTGGATGTCGCAGTCAGCACCAAAGTTTTGGTTTCGACATATAAAAGTAATTTATAAAACAAAAAATAGGAATGTTAGTCCGTGGCTTATGGAAAAAGGCTCACAAACAATCATAACCTTAAATATTTTAAGTGTTTTCCTTTCAATCAAATCGGCCTTTTTGTCGGCATTTGCAGCGATCCTTTTACGGAGTTCAATTTTTAGTTGACGCACAGTCGTAAACGCGTACATATTATAGTGGAAATACATTTTAAAATCTCATAAATAGCAGTCACACTACTGTCACGAAAGGTAAACAAGGTACGGTCGACTACAGCGACATCTACACATAGCTTTGAGTGTGGCTCCTCATTATAAAGGTTGATGCCACAGATATAGATAGAGCTAGATAACGCCAGAGCACCTACTTCGCGTGCCCGGCGTAAGCATAAAATGGTAGGTAAAGCTCAGTTTGCGCCTGTCCGCCGCACTAGTTGGACGTCAGTCAAAAAATATAAAATGTCTATATTCGTAATACATTGCGGCTTTTACTTGGAACGGTTGATGTGACGTACTGTGGTTCATGGTGCAGGCCCTTTTATCATTTTTCTTTCGATTAGTGCTGTTCATTCTACGCGACGTTGATTCTACGCAACATAAATCGATTCTCGAGAATCGATTTCGGAAATATTTTGTATTTTATATTTATTATGTAGACAATTTTAATAAATAATCTTAACGTTTTGTTTATTCACTATTACTTTTTATTGTGTATATACACTATTAATTGTGGAGACATAATACACACAATACAATATACACATTCACGAACAGACTCACCCATTCACGCACACACATGCACACGCACTCACGCCAACACGCACATACACGAACTCTCACTCACATACACAACACACTAACTAACCTACCTATACTTATTTCATAGAATAACTTTAGCAAATGTAATTTCGACAGTGTTTCACTTGTTATAGAATGTCTATTATTTACTGTACCCATATGGCTGAACCCTATCCCTTAAGATACAGGCTAGACCTAGTTTAAGGGATGGAGTCTATATAATTGTGCTTGTAGTTTGACAAATGTAAAAAATGTAAAATTGGTAATCTACAATGCATGCATGTAAGTGCAACGTGTTCTTCTTTTATGAAATAAATATATTATTAATTATATTATATTATAATACAAAAAATGTAGAAAATGTAGGAATGCAAACGATGTTAAATTATCAATTAATATTATTTGTAAGTCTACAGCGTTAAAAATATATTAAAAACAACACGTAGCTACTGCTGGGTGAGCGCTGACGCTGGGTGGGGCGAGACGGGTGCCGCACGCGACGGCGACTGAATCGATTTGGGTTTTTCTTTCCCATCGCTAAATAGTGCTTGCGACGTCATAGTAGGTAGTCAAATAATGGCACGCTTGGTTTTCATACAGTCTGTGATACTTGCGTTTACTAGGACAAACTGACACTTGCACAGTAGTTAATTTTCGAGTCTCTTTGGCGGAATGAAGAAGTCGGGGGGCGCCGAACTGCACGCGATTGGTTCAACAATTGATGCTCATCGTCTATTGGACTGTCGTGTGTCATTCGGCTACTGTACACTTTCGTGCAATTTTAGTGACTTACGTTTTGGATTTTAAAATAGTTTGTGTCCTCCGGATTGAGACGATTTTTAGCCTACAACCAAGAATGCTGTAAATTATTCAAAACGTTGTAAAAACATAAATAAACACAGAAAAAAAACACTTATAATCAAATTTATTTTGTTTTAGTGAGATCATTATATTTTAGTCACGAAGCCCTACAACATTATGAAAGTAAAATTTGAAGTACCACTAATATTTTAATTATAGTTTGTACCTATCAACAGTTTTCGTAAAAACGGCACTGAATAAATTTGGCGGAAAGTGTACATGCGCGAGCTTTCCCCCACTACTGCCCATCTGTGCTCACGACTCGTGCCAGTTATTATTAATTTTGGAATATATTAGGTTGGGGAAAAAGTCTTTTCGCATTATATTAGGTTGGGGATAAAGTCTTTTCGCATTATAGTATGTATGAACTTGTAATAAAATCTCTTTGGCTATACTATTTGTATCTGGCTGGTTTTGGTATCATTGAAAGTTTAAATTTTAAAGAACATAATTCCAAATTCAAATTAGGAAAATGTGTGATTTTCATTTGTTTTTCGTACCGTCAAGATGAGTGAATCTAATGAAGAAATTCGATACATTTTAAAATTTTACTACAAAAAAGGTAAAAATGCAACGCAAGCCGCGAAAAGAATTTGCGATGTTTATGGACCTAGTGTAGTGTCTGTGAGAGTAGCACAAATTTGGTTTAAGCGTTTTCAATCCGGAAATTTGGATGTCAAAGATGCACGTCGCTCTGGTCGCCCTATTACGGATAAAATGGATGCCATTTTTGAAAAAGTGGAGCAAGATCGGCATATCAGTAGTTACGACGTAGCTGAAGAACTGGAAATTGACAACAAAACAGTTTTGGCGCATTTGAAAAAAACTGGGTACACAAAAAAGCTCGACATTTGGGTACCTCACGAGCTCACTGAAAGAAATCTAATGAACCGTGTACTCATTTGTGATTCTTTATTACGACGTAATGAAACCGAACCATTTTTGAAGAAGCTGATAACTGGTGATGAAAAGTGGATCACGTATGACAAGAACGTGCGAAAAAGGTCGTGGTCAAAGGCCGGTCAGGCGTCACAGACTGTGGCGAAACCCGGGTTAACTCGCAACAAGGTGATGCTGTGTGTGTGGTGGGATTGGAAGGGCATTATTCATTATGAGCTGTTACCACCAGGCAGGACCATCGATTCTGAACTCTACTGGGAACAACTGATGAGATTAAAGCAAGAAGTTGAGAGAAAGCGGCCGGAATCAACAGAAGGGGTGTGGTTTTTCATCATGATAACGCTAGACCTCACACATCTTTAGCCACTCAGCAAAAATTAAGAGAGTTTGGCTGGGAGGTGTTAATGCATCCGCCGTATAGTCCTGACCTTGCACCTTCAGATTTCCACCTGTTTCGGTCTCTTCAAAATTCTTTAGGCAGTGTCAAGTTAACATCACGAGAGGACTGCCAAAACCACTTGTCGCGGTATTTTGACCAGAAGTCCCAAAATTTCTATAGCAATGGGATCATGGCCCTACCTACAAGATGGCAAAAAGTTATCAGACAAAATGGTACCTACATACTTTAGTTAAATGTAAATAAACTATATTAAAAAATGTTTTGAATTTTCTTAAAAAATGCGAAGAAACTTTTTCCCCAACCTATTATCGCATGCTTAATAAAAGACTGACCTAACTAAAAAAATCGCAATCACTGACTTGTCTTACAAAATGGCATATAACTTAGTCAAAAAGCATAATAATAATGAAACAATGTATTGTAGGAATAATTGATGAACTGATTATGGATACAGAATTTACATTTTGAAGATATTTAGTTAAAACGAATTTCTTTGTACGCTTAACTCATTTTGGACCTGAACCATAATCGGTCAGTTTATTATTAAGCATGCGATATATATCTGTGGTTGATGCAGAAGATTGAGACTTGGTCAAGTCATCTAATAAAAGGACGCTTTTATTTTATCTATTTGATAAATCGCAATGTAAAGATCATTAGGTTTAGATTATTAGGTGTCCAAAAAAGCATTGTAATAAAATATTCAAGGTCTGATTTCTGACAAGGATAAAATGGGCCCGTGATTTAAATAAATATGCATTTCATACAAAGTCATGTATTAGCAGATAGATCAAATGGGTGGCAAATAATAATAATATCCTGGGACACTGTTCACACACGGCCATCTGAACCCAAACTAAGCAGACCTTGTACTATGGAAACCAGATAACCGATATACTACATGAACTACTTTTTTTTTTGAAAATACATACTTATATAGATAATTACACCCAGACTCAGGACAAACAGACATGTTCATGTACACAAATGTTTGTCCAGGATGGGAATCGAACCTACGACCCTATGATAGGTGGTATCTTAACCAACCACGCCATCTGGCCTGTCAAATGGTTCCATGTAGGTCAGACATAAAGTTACTCGTAATACTTCGTCAGCGTCAACTTGTTCTTTTACTTTTTTCTTCCCACCTCAATCTGCCTAGCCTTTAACCAACTATGTTGGGATCAGCTTCCAGTCTAACACGATACCCTGGTTATCAGACTTAGCCTTCTGACGCTGTAACGACTGTCACAGATCCACAAATGACAGCCGGGACCAACGGCTTAACGTGCTTTCCGAGTCATGCAGGTGTCTCGGTATTGAAAGATGGTTCACCCATCCACGGACCGACTGCGGCAAGCGTAGCTTAACCTGATCGATCGACCCATGCCCATGCGGCTATTATTACTTAGCCACGAGCTCAGACGATCACGCCTTAAAATTAACACGTCATATTAAAGTACTAAGTCAGCATCAACTTGTTTTTAACGGACTTCAAAAAAGGAGGAGGTACTCAATCCGTTTGTATGTTTTTTTTTACTGTTTTCTTCCCACCTCACGAAAAAACAAAAAAAAAATGCCATAAAAATCCGACCGCTATAAACATCATAAGTACCACTTTTATATTATTAATTTATCCAAAATTAACTATTGATGGAATTCAAGAAAAAACATTTTATAGAAATGTTGGTTGGGGAAAAAGTTTCTTCGCATTTTTTAAGAAAATTCAAAACATTTTTTAATATAGTTTATTTACATTTAACTAAAGTATGTAGGTACCATTTTGTTCGATAACTTTTTGCCATCTTGTAGGTAAGGACATGATCCCATTGCTATATAAATTTTGGGACTTCTGGTCAAAATACTGCGACAAGTGGTTTTGGCAGTCTTATCGTGATGTTAACCTGACACTGCCTAAAGAATTCTGAAGAGACCGAAACAGGTGGAAATCTGAAGGTGCAAGGTCAGGACTATACGGCGGATGCATTAACACCTCCCAGCCAAACTCTCTTAATTTTTGCTGACTGGCTAAAGATGTGTGAGGTCTAGCGTTATCATGATGAAAAACCACACCCCTTCTATTGATTAATTCCGGCCGCTTTCTCTCAACTTCTTGCTTTAATCTCATCAGTTGTTCGCAATAGAGTTCAGAATCGATGGTCCTGCCTGGTGGTAACAGCTCATAATGAATAATGCCCTTCCAATCCCACCACACACACAGCATCACCTTGTTGCGAGTTAACCCGGGTTTCGCCACAGTCTGTGAAGCCTGACCGGCCTTTGACCACGACCTTTTTCGCACGTTCTTGTCATACGTGATCCACTTTTCATCACCAGTTAAAAGCTTCTTCAAAAATGGTTCGGTTTCATTACGTCGTAATAAAGAATCACAAATGAGTACACGGTTCATTAGGTTTCTTTCAGTGAGCTCGTGAGGTACCCAAATGTCGAGCCTTTTTGTGTACCCAGTTTTTTTCAAATGCGCCAAAACTGTTTTGTGGTCAATTTCCAGTTCTTCAGCTACGTCGTAACTACTGATATGATCTTGCTCCACTTTTTCAAAAATGGCATCCATTTTATCCGTAATAGAGCGACCAGAGCGACGTGCATCTTTGACATCAAAATTTCCGGATTGAAAACGCTTAAACCAAATTTGTGCTACTATCACAGACACTACACTAGGTCCATAAACATCGCAAATTTTTTTCGCGGCTTGCGTTGCATTTTTACCTTTTTTGTAGTAAAATTTTAAAATGTATCGAATTTCTTCATTAGATTCACTCATCTTGACGGTACGAAAAACAAATGAAAATCACACATTTTACTAATTTGAATTTGGAATTATGTTCTTTAAAATTTAAACTTTCAATGATACCAAAACCAGCCAGATATAAATAGTATAGCCAAAGAGATTTTATTACAAGTTCATACATACTATAATGCGAAAAGACTTTTTCCCCAACCTAATATAAATAATAATGAAATCTAAGGACAAAAAATATTATAATTTTTTTTTGTTCACCGTTTTTTTTTTGCTGGCAGTACAAATTTGACACCTATCGTGTGAAGTTGGTAGCAAGCGCGATCCTGTTCTTAGTTGAAACGCATAGTAACGTCTCTGTATCAGGAAAAGCAATATTTTGTAAAAGGTGAAGAGTTGTTATTAGGCTGTTGTAGCTTAGATAAATTACAAACTGGCCCACATAAAAGTGAAAAATAAAAATAAAAATTACAAAAAAAACAACCGACTTCCAAAAAAGCTACAAAGTGAAAAATAACTTTTAATTTCGGAAGTCAGTGGGAAAAACTAACATACATCCAAAGACACCGACTTCCGAATTTAAAGTTATTTTTCACTTTCTAGTGTTTTTTTTTTAAGTCAGTTGATTATTTTTTTAAAGTTTTTAGTCAAATGGATTGATTGTGTTTGTATCTCATATACTGGGAAAAAGTCGACAATGAGTTCAGAAATTATTCAAGTATGAGAATATATAACATACCCATTTTGGTATGTTTCTTCCTCATGTAGAGCTGCGGACTGCGCGGAACCACCATGGCGCTAGGGCTGCAGGCCTCCGGCTTGAACTGGGGTAAAGTGCTAAACTTCTGCTCAAAGTTCACCGTCTCCAGTACTCTGTAGGACAAGAACAATAAGTTAGAATACGTCGGTAAGTTTGTTGCTAAGATTTTTGGTGAAAATTAATAAAATACCTACGTGTTTTTAGGGTTCCGTACGTCAAAAGGAAAAAACGGAACCCTTATAGGATCACTGGAACCCTTACAGAACAGGTCTGTCTGTCCGTCGGTCACGGCCAGTTTGCCCCGAATATAATGGACCGATTAAATTGAAATTTGGTACACATATGAATTTCTGTGACCCAAACATGGACGTGTGACGTAAATTAATTAATTATGAATATGGGTATCACTTGTGCGGGGAAAATAAGAAAATTAAAAAATAGTTTGCATCACGGTACAGCCGTGTGACATATCAAATCAAAGGGCTTACTGTGAGGGTATCAAATAGATTTTTTTTTATAATCTTAAAATAAATTGTTTTAAAGTTATTTAAGAAAATTGACGAAAATTGACCATCACTCTACCTATTACATTACCTATCTCCAAAACTACCGAGCCTAAAATTTTGAAAAAAATACAGAAAATAATTCTATACCTGTAGATTACAGGAAAACCTATAAGAAGACTATGGTCTTAAAATAACATATAATATCTCTCAATATTGTGCGTACAAAATATATTTGGATTTCGTGGCTAAGTAATAACAGCCGCACGGGTCGATGCATCAGGTTAAGCTACGCTCGCCGGGGTTGGTCCGTAGATGGGTGACCATCTTTACATACCGAGACTACTCCGTGCCTCGGAAAGCATGTTCAGCCGTTGGTCCCGGCTGTCGTTCGTGGATCTTTGGCAGTCGTTACGGGTCGTCAGAAGCCCGTAAGTCTGACAACCAGTCTTCTTACCAAGGGGTATCGTATTACCCAATAACTGGGTTGTGGAGGTCAGATAGGCAGTCGCTCTATGTAAAATACTGGTAATCAGCTGCATCCGGTTAGACTGGAAGCCGACCCCAACATAGTTGGGAAAAGGCTAGGCAGATTGATTGAATGACAAAATTACATTTGCAGTTCGAATTGGCGTATAAATAGAATGTATTACGGAATTAATACATTGTTTACCTGGATTAACACATAGGGTACTTTTTATCCCGGTACTGAGTACGTCCCCGTGGAATATTTTCCGACATCCATGCGGGCGAAGCCGCAGGCAAAAAGCTAGTTGAGTAATATTTTAATTGTCTCTTCGAGCCCATGCTCGAATGAAGAGATAATTCCAAAAATACAATTGTGTGTGACACAATTGTGTTTTTACAAGACACACACGAAATGTGGTCGTCACGGGACACTTCGAAAAGAAATAAAATAACCGAGCCCCGAAACCAATCAATCGAGCCGAGCCGAACTCAATCGAGCTGTATAATTGAATAAATAATAATATCAACTTTGCTATAACTTTCTACTGACACGTTTTTTTTCATGGGTCTTCAAAGATCTCGTTAGTGGTACACATTAGGACCACATTTGCCAGTCTTTTTTTATGACAGATGCTTATAGCTAGAAATAAAGGCGTGTCCATAATACGGGGTCAAATTAAATTAACCAACGAAACTCCCCAGACGTGACGGGTATCGATATCAAAACACGACAATATCATACGCATAATAGCATAATTAGCCTATATCTAACGTTCCCACTGCTGGGACACCGTCTGTAAGAGGGAGTGGGCCGTAAACGACCACGCGGGCCCAGTTCGTCTTGGTGGATGTCACATGTCTTTGAATTTTTGGTTCTAGGACATGCCGGTTTCCTCACGACAATTTAAAAATAAAAAAAATTTGATGATTTTTTTTTTTGGGTGAATGATTGCGATTTGGGGTAAGTGTGAGTTGATAAAATCGTGATGGGATATCGATACCATCACGACTGCGGAGTTTTGCTAGCTAATTTAATTTGACCCTGTATACAAGGTTATTGGTAAAACACCAACAACTTCTTAAGGGGTCATTGTACTCATCATTACGACCAAACCTGAAATCGCGAAAAAAAACCGCTGTTCAGTACATTTATGTTCGCATAATTCGTCAAAATGTACTGAACAGCTGATTTTTTTTGCGATTTCAGGTTTGGTCCCATAGTAAAAGTTGTTCATAATGATGAGTACAATGGTTGCTGGTGTTTTACCAATAACCCTGTATATGTAGGATATTACCAAAGCCTTTCTAGCCATTTTGGGAAGAGAAACTAGTTGTTAATATTTACATACTTGTCTCGTCCGTCCTCGTTGCGTTTCTTGAACAGAGCTTTCTTGTGCGAGGGGCTGGGCAGGTCGTTGTGCTGTTTGGGCGAGGTCGCGTCATCCGAACTTAGGGCTCCGTTGTTCAGCGATGCCTCAGATCGAGGGATGTTGATGCTGCAGCCGATAGAAGTAGCTGGGTCGTTGCTGCCTGTGGAGCCGGTAGATGTTCCTGATGAGAAGGTGGTATTAGGATATTGATTTTTTAATTGAACATGAATCATACTGTGCTAGAAGGATCTTTTGGCGCTCGAATGACGTTAACAGGGGGCTGTTGGTAAACATCTGTAGTAAATATTTAATTTTGTGAAATGTTTTGAAAAAAAAGTCGGGCGGTGTCGTGAGATCACTCGGTTGGAAAGAAGTTCCTTTTGCACCATACCAGATGGTACTAAAAAAACAAAAACTTTTAACATAATGTGAGGGCTGAAGCGCCGGTTCGATTTTGCCATATCACTGTACATTTTTAGTAATACATTGCTAGCCACAAACACCACACGTGTCGTACTTTCGTAAGCGGCCGGCAATGGAATAACAAAAACAGTTTAAGCATTACTAGCGGTGGTGGCTGCGCGGCGGCGGGCTGGCCACGTTCCGTACACACAAGATAGAGGCGCGGTGGCGGCGCAGCGACGGCGTCGTCGCTTTTTCGTTACTTCACAATTTCTGCCAGTTTACTCCTACCACAAGCCGCGGTAAAGAACTTCGTTCCAAAAGAAGATGGTGGCTTTACTTAGCGACGCGCCAAGAGATCCTTTTACGGCTATATTATGTATCAGACCGTCTGGCATATTACCTGTCTGGATGGTTATTCTTTTTCCCGATATTTCTATTGAGCCAGCTATTAAAAAAAGATATGAATAATAAAAACAGGGTTAAAATAAGTTAGCTAGCGAAACTCGGCAGATTTAATGGATTATGATATACTAATATGACGATAAAACCAAAACAGAAATTTCTTAATAATTTCAAATAACTATACTACCAGCGGCCGTTGACCCCGTAGTCAGCTGAGTCAGCCAGTTAGATGGTCCCACCTCAGTGCGGATTTCACTAACGAAACTGAACGCGAACAGCTCTTCTAAACCGCGTTCAGGAGCTGTCAATGTTCCACAACTATTTTGACTGACAGCTCTTGACCGCAGTTTAAGCGCAGGCCACACTGGGAACGAAGCTAAGTTCGTTTAGCTTCGCTCATGTAGCTACCCCGTGTTTGCATACTTCGGTTCACACCGCAAACTTTAGACGTATGAAAAGACGCGGTACCTATCAGGTGTATTTTTTAGAGTGGAGAAATTAAAATTGAAATAAAACACAGAAAAATGTTTTTAATATCCATGAAATGGGTGTTATTTGATAGATAATTTAATGCCATTAATGTTTGAACATGATTCCGGGCATGTGGCTGCCCCGGCTGACACCAACGCCTGGTTTACTGAAAACTTATTTTTTTTATTGGCTTAATTTACTAAAGGAAATATTTGAAAAATGACTAATTTCACAAAATTTGGCCACCTCGTTCGTGCGATTTAAAGCCATTACTTTATTTTCGCTGGGGATATGTAAAGTCGCATGTCTACTCCGATAAACCAGTAAAAATTGAGCGTTTGGATGCCAACATTCAATGGCCGAAATACAGTCTGATTTACTGCGAAGAGTTCGTGAAAATTTGACCTCCAGATTACGCCATGTACGCGTAGGCCGCGACGGCCACATGACCGAAATCATAATCAAACATTAATGGCATAAAATTATCTATCAAATAAAGCCAATTTCATGGATATTAAAAACATTTATCAGTGTTTTATTTCATTTTAAACTCTCCCATCTGAAAAAAAACATCCTTTACATGAGCGAAGCTAAACGAACTTAGCTTCGTTCCCAGTCTGGCCTGCGATTTGCGTTCAGCATATCTAAACCGTTCAAGAGCTGTCAGGGTCAAAATTGTTATCGAATATTAACTACTCGGTTTATAAGTATTGATCGCGTTTAGTTACATTGGTGAAATCAGCACTTAGTCGAGTTTCAATTTACTGGGAGTTTTTGTCAAAAGTTGTAAAGCAGTGAGTTCAACTATGCAAGGTTCTACGATCAGTAGGTAAATAGAAAAACCGCTATGTGATAAAGAGCAATACTGAACGGGTTTCGACAGGCCAGTAAAAGGCAAGTATGGGCCTATTTCAAAAGTATAATGGTGAAGTTAGTCTTCATAGATATGAATGACTTACCTCGACTCAGTCTCTTCTGTAGCGGCGCTCTGCCGAGCTGTGCAGGTGTCGGTGCTAGCGGGAATGGACGGGCCTCTTCCACAGGAGTCTCCCATTGCCTGATACGAAAAAAGCATTGCATTATACCGCAAAATTAAAGTAAAGGATAATCAACACGATATTTTTTATGGCTAAGTAATAACAGCGCGGGTCGATCAATCAGGCTAAGCTACGCGTGCCGCGGTTGTCCGTTGATGCAAGACCATCTTTCATCCATCATCAGCCGTTGGTCCAAGCTGTCATTCTTGGATTTATGAGTCGTTACGGGTCGACAGAAGCCCGAATGTCTGACAAGAAGTCTTATCAAGGGGAAGCGTATTATCCAGTAACTGGGTTGTGGAGGTCAGATGGGCATGTCCATGTAAAATACGGGTATTCAGCTGCATCCGGTTAGGCTGGAAGCCGACCTCAATATAGTTGGGAAAAGGCTAGCCAGATGATGATGATGACTGTCAAACTGTCAACTCATGTAAAGTGATTGCAATAGCTGTTGTTATTTGAGTCAGCTGTTGATTTGACTGTCTGTAATAATCAGATGGTAAAGTTAACGTGGGGTTAGATTGAGTAGAAATAAACTTTATGGTGGCTCGGACAATGAGGCGAGTCGCTGCGCAGTAACAAATTCACGTGTCAGCGGGTCTGAGGGGTGCGGTAGTGCGCACCGAGTAGCGCACTTCAGAACTTCCGACGCTTATTATACAAGGCGATTAACATAACAAAGTACTGATACATAAGTAAATTACATGTGACCACAAACAAGATAAAATATATACCACAGATATATATATAGAAAACTGGCTCTTGCCCGCGGGTTCGCCCGCGTGGAGGTCGGGTATTATCCCATGGGAACGTACTACCGGAGTAAAAGTATCCTATGTCCTAACTCGGCTTATGGTCTACCCATGTGCCACTTTTCATCCAAATCGTAACAAACAAACTCACATTCACATGAATATAATATTAGTTAGGATACTCACGTGGTAGTTTTAGGCGCAGTAGTGTTGTTACTTTGAGATACTATCACAGATTGTCCGCCTTGCACGTTCAGCACGCTTTGGTTATTGTTCTTGGGTGTCTCTACTTCTGTGGACAATGCAACGATAGTCAAGGACAAATTAATTACAATATTTCTACTGTTAAAATAAGACAAAAGTAACGACCTAATGCAAATGTCACAACATTGAGGAAAAATTCAACACACACACGCTTTTCAACAATAATTGCATGCAGCGGCACCCTTGTTATGAACGCACGTGAATATTGATGAGAAATGGTCTTGGAAATTATATTTGCCACGCGTGCAGAGAGTGAGAACAGCGTGCATGCGGTATAACCGTGTACCTTGGCTGTCGCCAAAACGTCTCATTTTATTTGTCTCATTGCTGCTTTCGCATTTAGTTTTAATGATAAATGACAAATGATTTTATTTCAGTAAGTAGGTTTGTACAAACACTTTTACACGTCAATCATATTTTTAAAACTAGATGAGGTCGGCGTTTCCTATCTGACTACTCAGAACAAACTCAGAGGTCACAGTCTCTTTTAAAGACCACACATAATCTTGGTCAGATCAAATGAAGACCATGATTAGGCAAAGAGGTTTAAGGTCAGTTTTGAAACAAAGAAACAAGAATTGAACCCCGCGTTTGATTGTTGAATGTTGAGGAAAACCATTTGGATTATCTCTAGAAGTCAGGTAGCCCAATCCCTCCAATTGGGTATATTTGGTAATATTTATGGGCTAATTATTATGAATTATATATACTATCATTTAAATTAAAATCCGTCCTGTAAACAGCATTTTACTTTGATATTTGCTGATTAAGTAAATCAGCTTTTAATATTTCCACTGTAAGAACTCGGGCCTCCTCTCTCTATGTTAGGGGTCATAATCGACCATGCGGGCCTAATCCAAGTTGACATAACCTGTCATCGATGTACCATCGCAGACATTTACGGTGAACTACTTTGTAACCTTATTACCTTAGCAATAAAGTCGAAAAGTGGTTCACCGCAAATGTTCGCGATGGTACATATACTCACCAGTATTGAAGATACTAAGATTTAACTTAAATAACGCATAACCTTTTAAGGGGTCATTGTATTCAACATTATGAACAACTTTTACTATGAGACCAAACCTGAAATCTCGAAAAAAAATCAGCTGTTTAGTAAATTTTTGTTCGCATAATTCGTCAAAATATAGGGAGTAGCCCTTTTTGTTTCGAGATTTCAGGTTTGGTCCCATAGTAAAATCTGTTCATAATTATAAGTACAATGACCCCTTAAGAAGTTGTGCTTTATTTAAAATGCACCTTGTATACTCGTAGTCTCTGCAGGTGAACGCAGAGCATCGACTAACTTATATTTGTTAATTTAGTAAATCATCAGTCTTTGATATTTCCACTGTTAGAACTTAAGTCTCGTTTTTCTGAGATAAGGAGGGAGTGGACATAATCAAAGTCGGCCTAGATCTTAGTGTAGCCTGGTACAAATCCTGCCTACCTTCAATGTACACTCACCAGTATTGAAGGTCGGCACATATAGTCTCTGCAGGTGAACGCAGTGCATCGACTGCTCCGAGGCAGGGCTCAAGGACGCCTGACTCGGCTTCAGCAGCAGGTTGCCTGACGCATCCAGGGAGAGGGTGAGGGGACCAGGACCTGGTGAAACAAAATAATATTAATTTTAGAAACTTGGTAATAGGTTGTATAGCGACGAGAAGCTATATTGAGCGCTCAAGTGCTAGTCGCCGCCTGAGGTATGTGAGCGGTAAGAGGTGAGGAGGTAGACAAACGTCAAGCTGACTCAGTCTGCCGGTTGACCGCCGCGATCGCCCTCTCCCATCTCACTCACATACCTCAGGCGGTGACTAGCACTTGCGCGCACACTATAAATTAAATGATCTTCAGGCTAGTCTTGGGCAGTTAGTCCCGTTCCCACCTTGCTTACTTAACTACTTAGTTATAATATAACCATGTGATACCTCGGCGTCCGGGAGTCCTTTTCCATGAGCACGAAATCCGTAGTTTCGGCCAAAGTTATGGCATTTCCTACTCCCTATCACCTACGGACATAAAATTAGTTCGAAGCCCGAACTAAGAATGAAAGGCAAAACGATTTGACAGTTGTCCATACCCGCGATATGGTTTTGCCCGTTCGAAAAATTTAATTTGTCACTGTTTTGACAGATCAACTACTTTGGCGGGGCCCATATTTACATTGACTAACGGCCGAACCCAATAACCTATTTCCAGTAAAAACAGATCGTTTTGATGATAGACAATAGACATGTTTTGATAGATGATAGACAACTCTTACTGTCCTTACGTTCCTTTCGTTCATTCGTGTTTTGTTTTATCTGTCTTAGTTATGCTTACAATATAAATACATGGCAGCTTTCATTATACAAAAAAGGGCCATAAGAACCATGGTGAGAATTCCACAGTGGGTATCGTGTAAGGAGTACTTTAAAGAACTTCAGATACTAACGGTCCCTTGTTTGTATATTTTAGTTCTTCTCACTGATCTAATGAAAAAGCTGCAGAATATAGAAACACCAGAGCAAAGAAGTAAGCGGGAAGCTACTAGGCGTAGGGACTTACAAAATAATATGCAACCTCATTTAAAAGTAGTGAGCCATGCTGCAGGTTATCAATCAATTAAACTGTTTAATAAACTACCTGTACACTTAAAGTCACTATACAACATAAATCAGTTTAAGCAGCAGTTAAAAACATTTTTAATAGAAAAGTGCTATTACACCCTTGATGAGTTTCTGTGTGACACACACAACTAGACTTTAATTTATTATTATACTATTTTTATTGACATTATATTATAATACTTTTGACATTTGAAATGGTGGAACTGTAATTTATTTGTTTTTATTCTTTCCTTTATTCAATAGTTAATACATATATAAATTATATTTTTAAATATTAGAATAAAAAAATATAAAAACATTTAAAAATATAAAAATATATAGTAGCCCACCGGTATCGGGAACAGGGTCCAAGCTACCGGCGGTCAGGGCTCCAAAGAGAGGAACCTTCTAACAATGCGAGCCGTGTCCAGAAGTACCGCTTTCTGAATCAAACCCTTGATCCAGCTGCCCATCGAGAGCCTCCTCAGGTGTTGGTCGAGGCTCTTGGCAATTAAGCCATTGGCTGATACGACTATCGGCACAATAATCGCTGAGTCTACATCCCACATGTCGACAACCTCGCGAGCCAAGTCAAGATACTTGATTTGTTTATCTTTCTCGGCTTTCACGAGGTTCCCGTCATGCGGGACCGTTATGTCAATAATCATTGCGCGCCGCTCTATTCGATCCACCACCACTATGTCAGGCTTATTGGCAACAATAGTCCTGTCAGTGATGATGGATCGATCCCAGTACAATGTGATATTTCCATTTTCGAGAACTGGGTCGGGCACATACCTGTAGTACTGCACTTCCGATTCTACAAGGCTGTATTTCAGAGCAAGTTGCTGATGGATAATCCTGGCTACAAGGTTGTGTCTATACAAATACTCTTCGTTAGCTAGACGTTATTATTTATTTATTTATTTTATTTATTCTAGCTAGTTACTATTTATTTTGTTTGCTGTTGTTTTACTTTTTTAAATTAATTAATTTGTTTACTGTTTTATTGATTTTAATTATTCATATTGTAATTCTTTTAATATTTAATGTTAATATACCTAGTGTGAATTTTCGATACAATGTAAAAATTGTTAGTGAAATAAATGAAATGAAATGAAATGAATGATTATTGGAACGTTAAACCCATAGGTAGATATAGATAGGTTACTGCTTTCAACCGTTAGAAAGTAGACCCCAGACATGAATTTAAATACGGAAATACCTAAAAAGTCGCGAGTTTGGCAAGCACAATATTTGATCACGTAAGCAAGTTTACTTTACACATTTTTATCCCGCCCTGAAGTCTTGAAACCAGTATGTTTCAATATACATAATATATCTGGCTCGGTTGTCTTCTCATTCCATATTTTGTCATGATAGGTGTGCAAATATCTTTTTAAAGTTATTAGGTACAAACAAAAACATTCTAAAACTTATATACTCACAAGGCGAATTATCACCAATACTCCTCTTGACGAAGGTAAAACTCTTGAGCACGGGGTTACTGAGAGGCGTCGATGTAAGCGGCGTCGACGTCGGCGTCGGGATTGTGTTGGACATGCCGCTTGAAATTACCTGTAGAACATCAGAGAATAATGTTTTATATAATATTTAAGTCTCTTTCTTCCTTTCTTTTTCGTGTGGTTAGTGGCTAACCTGGTGTCAGAGTTTTATGCCGCCCATGGGCCTCTGACTTGTATGTATGTCATTTGGAACGTCAATGATTAAATAAATTAAAATGAATAAATTCATATCATAGTTTGAAGTGTCAATTGTAAACGCTTTTATAATAAACTTCCAAGCCACGTTCAAGATCTAAGCCTTAATAAATTCAAATCATTCATTAAACGAAAGTTGTGTCAGAAAGCTTTTTATACCCTTAAAGATTATATTGAGGACAAAAAGGCTTGGGATTGAACTGCTCCAAATATTCTTTTTTCTCTTTTTTGTTTTTGCATACTGAATGTTGACATGAATATTTACTTTGGAGAGTATTATATTATTTTAATTATGGAGAATGTGAAGACTATGTAGGTCATTGCTTCTTTGTTTGTTTTATTTTTTCTCTCAGTTATTTTTAATCATGATCTGGCTGTTGAGTAATTTATGCGGCCTACGCAAATATCCTTTCTTTGAGCTCCTTAAATTCCGAGTTGAGCTGCGCGATTACTGACAAATGCGTGCACTGACTGGACAGGTCCTCTCAATCTGTGTGGTTCTTTCCTCAAAAGACCATTTCAGACACCAATCTACATGGTATTCACATGAAGTGATCAAGATTATGTCTGGACTTTATAAGAGACTGTGACCTCTGAGTTTGTTTCGGCCTTTCTTTTCAGAGTAGTGAGATAGGAAACGCCGACCTCATGTAGTTTAAAAAAAAAACATGATTTACTTGTAAAAGTGTTTATACAAACCTACTTACAGAAATAAAATCATTTATTTCTTTGGCAAATACCTCGACTTACAATAATGGTGCCGATTCTCTTGTTCAATAACTAAACTAAAATTAGGGAACCGCTATCTTTTACTAACAGGCAGCGCGAGAAAAGGACGGCTATAGTTATTAACTAAGTTAGAGATGTCAAACTAGTTTAGACGACCGAAGATAATTATAGATTTTTGTATGACAGCAGGTCATCATCTGCCTAGCCTTTTCTCAACCATGTTGGGGTCGGCTTCCAGTCTAACCGGATGCGGCTGAATATCAGTATTTTACATGGAGCGACTGCCTATCTGATCTCTACAGCCCAGTTACTGGGTAATACGATAGCCCTTGGTAAGACTGGTTGTCAGACACGACTTCCGAACTTCTGACGACCCGTAACGACTGTCGAAAATCTATCCAAGAATGACAGCCGGGACCAACGGTTTAACGTGCTTCCCGAGGGACGGAGGGGTCTTGTTATGTAATGATGGTCATACTTTAATCAACATCCACAGTATAATCCTACAGTAATTCAACAGGATTAACTGGTCTTTAAGAGTTGTATTACTGATTCTAATGATTATAATTCTGTAAATACACATTTGTTATAGTTGCGAATCATACTTTAATCAACATATAACCTAATACTGACATGCAATTTGCAAAAAAACGTAAGAATATTTGAATTTCGCGGGCTACCCTGGCGCTCCCCTTAATATTTACCTGAACACCGCACGTAGAAGTGGGGGAGTTCATAATGGACGCTATAGCGTTGTCCAACGCGGCCTGTGTGGACAGGTTGGGCGTGCTGAGAGATATGCCTTGCACGCTGTGAGTGAGGCTCTGTGTACTGGATGCTATGGAAGTCGGATGAGGAGAACTTGGGACCTGGTTTGAGATCATCGGCTTGTTGATCTGAGTGAATGCTGTCCATTGTCTGTGGTTTTCATCTGAAAATAATAGTGATTATGAGTATATTCTACGTTTAGACGTGTAAGTCTTTTCGCTCAATATATTAGTAGCCCGTTTAAATTTAATAGCAATTTTCTCGCTTGTGTTATTATTTACGACACCATGTAAAACATTATCTAAAAAGAAAAAAAATGTCTTAGATACTACTAAATATTTAAACACATGTTCAACGCGTGTTTTACGTTTTTTTTTTTTTTTATGTATGGAATTTGACGTCAGACACGCGTTTTACACGTGTTTAAATCTTTTGTAGTAAGACCAGCGTGGAGGTCGGAAATATGCCTACGGGAACGTACCACCATGATAAAAAGTAACCTATGTTCTAATCCAGGTCATGTCTACCCATGTGCCAAATTTCATACAAATCCATTCAGCCGTTTTAGCGTGAAAGCGTAACAAACAAACAAACTCACTTTCGTATTTATAATATTACTAGCAGCGCACCGCGGTTTCACCCGCTTACGTGTCAAACCCGTAAGAATATCGGGTTTAAGAGTATCCTGTGTTAATTAAGGTAGTTTATACAGGATGTATCAAGGTGTGGTCAAATTTAAGTATGTGGTACAGCACAAAAAACTGAACAACTTTCTCCATGGGATATGGAGAAAGTCCATGGGACCAACATAGTAATCGAGAAAAAATTATCAGCCGTCCCATACAATTCTTCAATACTCGACCCAAATGTATCTTAGTTTTATGATATTTACCACACCCTTAAATTTGACCACACGTTCCTGATACACCTTGTGTATGTGTGATTACCTTACAAGCTAAGTAACAATGTATGCTCATTAGGTTAAATTCTCTTGCAAAGATTACTCATTTATCTCAAGCATAAGCAAACGATATTATTATCCCTATTTGACCACACCTTTTTGACACACTGTATGACACAAAACTTACTGGTATCAGCATGAGTAGACTTGAAGGCGCCGCCAGTCGGTTGGAAACCTTTAGGTCCCCCCGGACTGGACGCAGTTATACCACCGAGAAGATTGTCCGAGGAACCAGCCCTGGAAATGCAAAAATAAAACCATAGTCAATTATGGGGACTGCCGACAGAAGTGAGACATTTAACAGCGCAACAATTCACATTAGCATGTCGCGTGACGCGAACTCATAAGATTTTGCCATACCAAAAATCACTCACGAACCTAAAGAAGTTTTCACTTAAAAAAAAAACTCGTAAATTCAATAAGTTAACTTACTTTGACGCTATGTATCTTTACAATCTAAGAACACCTATTTACAATGGTAGATGTTTGATGTCGGTTTATTGCTTTAGCTTTTAAGTTTCGAAAAAACTTTAAACAGCATTTATTTTCTTATTATTAGAGGTTCAGTTAGTCGCCAAACAAGTTGTAAAATTGTCGGCATGGAGGGGATAAGTCGGTGCAGATACGCGACCAATCACGCAACAGGACGCGAGTGGCGTCCTCGCGCCGATAAATCGACTACTGCGCATCCCCCTTTTGTGACAACTTGCGTAGCTTGGATGTTGTAGAGATCGTTTTTAATTTTGACCAACTTTACTTGTTTTGTTTCTGCAGCAACAATAAATAATAATCTATTCTGTTCTATTCTAGAGGAGTGGTGGCCCAGTAGTAAACACCGCGACTTACCAAGTTGCAGCTCATAGGTTCGAACCAAGACAGGCGCTTTACTTTGTGTAAATTATTTCATCACTACTGCTCTCAATACGGTGAAGGAAAATATCGTGAGTATTGATTAAGATTTTTTATGCATATTGTAACTACCCGACTTGCCCAAATGCCGAACAGCCGGATTTGTCTGCCAACTACACAGTATATAAATGACACGACCGCGCGACAGAGTGAACATGTCGTTCCATACAAAGCACGCTCCCCGCCGTACATGCTAGTACCTGGACTGATCGCACAATTAGTTGACCTCTAAGTGCGGCAACGAGTCCATGTTTACAGTACAGTCGCCGCACGCACACAAGTAAAGTGTTCCAATAAGTATTTCCTCTCACACATTGAAATAATCACGTTTTGTGGAAGGGCATTCATTTTTAGAATGGTAGTAATATGTTACCCCTTGGTAAGGCTAAGCAGTAATAATATATTATTTCTTTGTATTTTTATATTATGTATTCTTAGATAATTACGTTGTTGTATTTATTGTGATGCTGCGTATACCTGTAATAGGTATACATACCAGCACTTTTATTTTGTCTTGTTTTCTATTAATTCCTAGTATTTATACTGTTGGTGTACCAAATAAATAAGACTGGTTGTCGGAATTTCGAGCTTCTGACGACCCTTAACGACTGTCAAAGATCAATGCAAGATAGATTAATAAACAGATGGCAAAGCTTACCTAGCTTTAATAGGTTTAGGCCTTCTAGTGTGGTCGTGGTGCGACGGCAAATAGTCTCGCGTGTCCAGTCCTTCAGAGTCGGAATCTGTCACCTTCTCTCCGCATTTCAGGTCGATCTCTATGCTTTGTACCGCTGCTGGCGGTTCTTCTAATGTTTGGGATGGCTGTAACACAAATGGCTATATGAGAATGATATGAATGTTCAAAGTAAAGCCAAGGGGTGAATATTCGAGCGTTTTAACCGCCGTCATTACCATTCGCCAAAAGTTGATGAAAGAGTATATATTTAATGAAATATTTTAGCAATTCTTGATTCTGGTCCTTAAGCAGATTCTGGGAATTGATGAAATATTTCATTAAATATATTATCTTTCATCAACATTTGGCGAAAGGTAATGACGGCGGTTAAAACGCTCGAATATTCACCCCAAGGCTGTCACCTTCTCTCCGCATTTCAGGTCGATCTCTATGCTTTGTACCGCTGCTGGCGGTTCTTCTAATGTTTGGGATGGCTGTAACACAAATGGCTATATGAGAATGATATGAATGTTCAAAGTAAAGCCAAGGGGTGAATATTCGAGCGTTTTAACCGCCGTCATTACCATTCGCCAAAAGTTGATGAAAGAGTATATATTTAATGAAATATTTTAGCAATTCTTGATTCTGGTCCTTAAGCAGATTCTGGGAATTGATGAAATATTTCATTAAATATATTATCTTTCATCAACATTTGGCGAAAGGTAATGACGGCGGTTAAAACGCTCGAATATTCACCCCAAGGCTTGGCAGTCACGAGGCCATAGGCCAAGGGGAAATCGACAACTAAGCGTATATGCCATTTGGTAATTAAGTTATGGAATTAAGCGGTATTTTGCGGGAATCTATGACAGTAAAATATTATCAAATAAAAAAAAGTCGGGAGATGTCATGGAACCCCCTTTGGAAGTTTGGAACGAAGTTCCTGTCGGTGTCTATATTACGTATTAATATAGAGCTCTGTATTAAAAACCAAAAACTCTTGAAACTTGAGAACTTGAAACTGATTTTTTCAGAATATCGCTTTTTCGTTACGTGACGATTTCTACCAGGCAACTCCTACCGCAAGCCACGTTAAAGAACTTCGTTTCAATATTAAGTTATTCCGCAATAACCAGATCCAGCTTCCACGCGCGCCTCAAAGAGATATCAGAGCTAACTGATGGGGTCCGCTAGGGCCGATGCCTGATTCAAACAACCAGCGACCTTGGGGTCCCGGGTTGTTTAAAAGTTACCGTGGCCCTGGCACAGGCAACGGAAGGAACACGGGTGAGTTTTATTCAGTAAAAGTCTGACACTGTCTCCCGCTCCGCCCAGAGCGAAAGAAGTTATTTGATGATTTCCCACCCAGTAAAAAAACATTTGGATGGAGATTGTAGCACCGCCCACAAGCCCACAAAAATATGCACATGCAGAAGATGCGGTTATTATGATGCAATATGCCAAACCCACACTCGACACGTGCGAAACAGGTGTCGAGTATAGGCGTCGTCGGAATTGAAACTAAATATTTTTGCACAACATTTTACCATTCTGAAATTGACCTGCATCGATATCTGGCGTAGTTCGTCTACAATTAATAATATCATCCTAGGGGCGCGTTTAAGGAACACGATGCTTCATGTCTACCAACTCGTGATTACTTCGATGGCTCCTAAGTATACTGAATCGACTGTACTTCTAATAACTTTAAAGGAAGGCGAAAAAAGATCGAATGGTTATATTTTTAATGTTAATATAATCAAGAAAAATTGCTAATCATAGTGAATTGAATATAATATTGTATAATATATAATTTCATATTATTTTATTAATAACCATTCGCTCTTTTTATCACCTTCCTTTAAAGTTATTAGAAGTACAGTTGACTCAGTTTTTTTTTTATATACCATAACTCTAGGGTATTAATGAGACCATCATTTTCGTGATTTCAGGTTTGGTCCCATAGTAAAAGTTGTTAAAAACGATGGTCTCATTAATACCCCAGAGTTAGGGTATATAAAAAAAACACGTTGTATATACACTCGCGACATTACTGCCTTCGGGGACAGTCTAGTGAAAAGGAAATACATTAGTAAGAAATCATCATCTTCATCCTCTTGGCATTATCCCAATAAGGATGCAGCATGGGTAAAAAAAAAAAATATCTATTTAGTCCGACAGTCAGATAATAAAAAAATAATGACACGTATTTTTTGCTTCACCAATATTTTTTTTTTTAAATTCATAAAACGCATTCAAGTTGAGGGGGCTCGCTACGTCACAACTATAGCAAACTACGTATAAAATCTAGCAAGCAGGGACGTCATTTCACATTTCAACTCGATATATCGCCGTCTTTTAATTACGTAAAAAAAGAAAAAATACGTGTCTAATATTTTTTAATAATCCACCTAACGGACAAAACATAGTTTTTAATCATCATCTCTATTTATTTACAGTCGACGCAAAATGTATTTTTTCCATACTTCTCTATTAATCGTTATCTCGGTAGATGTTGCTAGAATGCGGGTAACCCTTTCTGGCAACATTAGCAAGAACATCTTGTAAAAAAAATATGAATAAACATACCATTTGCTCATCGTCACTGAGGTGCGGTGATCCAATATGGTTGTACGAAGCTACCGGCACCGGCAAGTCTGAGTTGATGGTAAGAGAGCCACTGGTAGCGACCTCCGATGGCGTTCGGGGACTCTATAAGCAAATAAATTACATTAATTAATGAGACGGATCATAAGTGCGTGTACAGTATAACAATGCCTTCAGGATGCTTGTGGGGCTGCCGCGGTATTGTAGCGCTTCGGGTATGTTTGCCGATGCGAGAGTGGATGTTTTCTATGCCATTATTCGAAAACGATGCGCCTCTCTCCGGCACAGAACAGATACCAGCACCCACGGCATGTTGAGAGCATTGAGTGACCGGTGGGACTGCCCGATGCTTGGTCGATGGGTGAGACTGCACGCACAGGTTGGTTAGATAGCTGTACGTGCATTTATTTTATTTTATTTATTTTATTTTATTTTATCTGTATTACTAAGTATTATGTTGTTATTACCTATTTTGCCTATTTTGTGATTTTTATGTGTGTGTATTGTGTTATTTTTATTTGTCAATGTCAATTAATTTAATTCTATGGACTTCAATGTCTGCAAATAAATTATTATTATTATTATTATGCCAATTTAACGTCTAAAAGACTTATTAAATCCACAGCATAATCAAATCACTTGGAATAACATTCGACAACAGAACAAATTGAATAGACTTGTAAGAAACTGCGTTGGATGAAAAAGGTCTCCTCTCACAATTATCTCCGTCTCAAACCTGTTTTAAAATATTTTGTGACGTGTTTAGAAGCAATCAAAATCAATCTGCCTAGCCTTTTCCCAACTTTGTTGGGGTCAGTTTCCAGTCTAACCGGATGCAGCTGAATACCAGTATTTTACATGGAGCGACTGCCTATCTGACCTAGCAGCAATTTACAGAAATAAATATATAATTTTATTTTATTTTATTTATTTACAGAGTGAGTAAATGTATAACCGACAACATTTTCCACATATTATACAGAGTGTTAGGTTAATCGAGGGACTCATTGTACTCATCATTATGAACTTTTTTATGGGACCAAACCTGAAATCGCGAAAAAAAATCAGCTGTTTAGTAAATTATGTTCGCATAATTTGTCAAAATGTAGGGAGTAGCCTTTTTTGTTTCGAGATTTCAGGTTTGGTCACATAGTAAAAGATGTTCATAATGATAAGTACAATGACCCTTTAAAGTAAATCCCTCGTTTAAACTAACACTCTGTATAAGGACAAGTTATAAAACTATTTATCGAATAAAAAAAAGGTATACTTAGCGAAAATGACAGTTAATATTTGGCAGTGGATGAAAAGGGTAGTAGCAAGAGTCGTGAGCACAAATTCCAAATTGAAATCTTGTTGCCATCGTCAACGGGCTCTTGTATTCTGTTTAATACCTGTACATAAATAAGCTTGATCTTATATTAACCTCATTGCCCCAGCCCGTGTACGAATCGTCGTAATAGGAAAAAAGATTTGTAAGGTTTAAAAGTTAAATTTGTGCTCACGACTCGTGCCGGCTACTACTCGTATAAGTAGTTGTTCCATTTCTGTTCGACATACGGCATATTAGTTTAGTTAAAATTATTACCTGTGGCATAGATCCGGTGGGATCTTTACTGCTAGACGACTTCCTGCGATCTTTGTTGCACCACTTCCATTCTGGATGAGCTTTGAAGTGGGCTTCTTTGACCTGAGAATTAAAGAAACATACCATTTTAATATAACGTACAATTTACAACACGATGTCACGTTTAATGTATGTCGTATTGTATTGTAAAGGGTTTTGTACAACTACATTGTAACTAGCTACACAATGAGATCACGACCATACAGATTATATAATAAGATTAGAAATGTATTGGAAGGTATCCAAGCCTGAATATGTGAACATGATAATGGCAATACAACGGTCACAATACATGACATTTATTGTCACGAACCTCCGGTCTGTTCTGTACAAATCTCACCGTGAAAGTTTAGGTGAAGTGAACTTGTAGAGAGCTGTCATTCCGTGTGATGCTAGGAATTGACACAATTGACAGCTCACTCCACGCTCACCTCACCTATGTTTTCACGGTGAGATTTGTAAAGAATAGCAGTGCAGAGATGTGGTTTGCTAGTGTCCAGTGTAAAGACACAGAAGCTAAACTAGGCTTATCGTACGCCCCAAAACCGTTAAAAGCCCGATTATGAATACGTTCGGTGCTAGGTAATCGCTTCTACAAGGTGTAACCACAACCTCTTAAGGGTTCATTGTACTCATCATTATGAACAACTTGTACTATGGGATCAAACAAGAAATCGCGAAAAAAAATTCAGCTTTTCCCTACATTTTGACGAGTTATGCGAACATAAATGAAGGGAACATCTGAATTTTTTTTTTCGCGTTTTCTGGTTTGGCTTATACACAAACTGTTCATAATGGTGAGTACAATGACCCCAGAGGTGGTGCTTTATTTAAATTGCGCCTTTTATAAGAATTAATATTTTCTATGCGCCAAAACACGCAACTTTCAACCAATCACAAAACACAGGCAAAAACAATCCCTTAAACCACATTCACATGATGCAAGCAGTAAAAGTTGCACTGTCTAAACAGTGTTTAGGCATTTTTCTTGCCAAGTTTATCGTATGCCACAGCCAAGAAATTTGCATAGTGTAAATGGGGATTTATATTTATTATTACAGAATCCTGCCTTTTGTGTAAGTACATAAGGATTTATTTATCAGTTCTTATCAAATCAAAATAATATATTTGTGTAACAACGGTTTTTTACAGAGTAACTTACCTCGCTAGCAAGTTCGTTGTACTTCTGTTTCTCCTCCGGCTTGAGCGAGTACCACCACTCGCCGAGTATCTTGCTGACCGTACGGTTGTCCTGGTTCGGGTGCATTTGATGCACGATCTGACGGTGGCGTTTGGAGAATATCATGAACGCGTTCATGGGACGACGGATGCGACGCTCTTTCTGTAAATAGAAGATAAAATGGACGTAGTTATGCTATAACGTTCCAATCCACAAGGTGGTCAAAATTAAGTTTTTGAGCCCAAGCTAGGTATTTTGACAAGTATATAATAAAATAATGTTTATTTATTTAGTTGAAGTGATGCATACTACTTAGTTGTACTCGCTACCAAAAAAAAGCGTACCACGAAATTAAAAAAAACGCGATTTACTCAGTTCGACCTGCGTGTGGATTGGAACGTTATAGCATAACTACGTCCAAATTAAGATAATCATACGACTACGTTTCCGTTATGGTGAATGCGCAGTGGTAGCCCGCGAAATCTTTTTTTGCAATTTGCAGGTCAGTGTCAAGTTGTATGTTGATCAAAATATGATTTGCGGCCATAACAAATATATATGTATTTACATAATTGTAACCATAAGAATCATCAATACATCTCTCTAAGTTACATTTGTTTCAAATAGTCATGATTTCCGAAAGCAAACTTACAAGTTTATCCGTTACCAAACGGTAAATATACAAGACAACCCATTGCAAAAAATAAATTTTCAGGTATATACCCTAGGAAATCGCTACTTCTTTACAGTTACCTAATGTTAAGCTCCACCACGTCACGTTAAACGTCTGCAACTCTTTTAGCAGATTCGGGAGTGGACATTTCGGTTTTAAAGAGACATGAAAACCCATCGAAAATATCAATTTCCGCACCCATCTACGTCTAAAGAACATCGTGAACCATCACCCAAGCCAGAAAATAATCAAGTTTCCCAAAAACTACATCCTGCGACACCGTTTTCTCGAGACTATTTCTAATTCTCAAGCTGTAAATAAATCTACAACTGTAACGGATAGTAGTAAAAAAATTGTTACTATGCACTTCCATAATTGTTCAAATACAAACATTAGCCTCTTAGTATTTTTAAGTTATGTCTTATTGTTTCTAATTGTATGTAAATAAATAAATAAACGTACTATTCTTATTTATACGTTACACTTACTTATTTTCTAAAGGGCGATAAAATGTAGTGTCCTCCTCAAGAGCAAGACTATTTTAAGCTCGAGTGACGTACTTTGAATCCCTCGCTGCGCTCAGTATTCTACTTTAGAAACCTTCGCTCTGCTCTGGATTCAAAGAAACACTCTCGTCTTTAAAATAGTCTTTTGCTCCCTGGACAAACAATGTACTATTTTGATGCACAATGTGCGCTTCCCCGTTATTTATATACTTATGTTTTAGTGTTAGCTTGTGTATAACTTAATGTCAATGCACGGTTTGTTGCTCAACAAACAAAACCTTACCTTCTCCTGTGTAGCAGGCGAGTTAAGCGCAGACGTGTTCTGCGAAGGCCTCTTGTTAGAGTCGTCTCCACCAACTCCCGAGTCTTCGGACTCAAAAACCTCGTCATCCTCATCCATGCACATCGGAGGATCTGGAATACATTGTTTGTCTTATAAATTGACAAACAGAATACAGATGCTTTGAGTTTCAATGTTTTTGGGGTATAGTCCGAAAGCAAACCTGCTGGTCATATCAAAACAACCCTTATTTACTATACTAACAAAACCAATAAATGTGAGTCAAAATAAGTCTAGTAGCCATCTTATTTATAATGATCTGATCATCATCATCATCATCATCATCATAACTTCAGCTGAAAGACGTTCACTGCTGGACATAGGTCTCCCCCAAGCATCGTTACTTCGACCGGTTCTGTGCTTCCCGCATCCAGCGGATTCCTATGGCCTTTACAATATCATTGATCCACCTTGTGGTAGCCCTTCTTCCGGTACGCGGTCGCCACTCCAGAACTTTTCGACTCCATTGGCGATCTGTTCTGCGAGCAATGTGCCACATAAGTTTGGAAATTCTTCGGGCTATGTCGGTTTACCTTGGTTCTCCTGTGGATTTCTTCATTTCTGAATTTCTGATTTTCATGATTTGATAACTCCTTTAATCTCTCACTCAGTTAAAATTACATGAATGGCAGGTTTCTAGAGCATTAATATCAGTACTTCTATTATGACTTCTATGCCCGATTCCAACAAAAAAGCACTTTAAACGTTCGTTTACAAAAAACAGAAGTTATAAATACATACCGCTAGCCTCCGTCTTAATCTGATCCTCAGTCTTGATAAGCGGCGCCGGCGTATGTGGCGTATGCGGCGTGTGCGGCGTATGCGGCGTGCGGGGCGTGCGCGGCGTGCGCGGCGACGGCGGTGCGGCCGGGGCGGGCGCCGCGCCCGCCGGCGGGGGAGAACCGCTCAGGAGGGGCACGAGGGATTGCCAGGGAAATGTGTTGCCTGATACTGTAGATAAAGTTTCCATGGTTGAAGAACCAACTTATGTATGGATGGTTGCCCCTATATCCAAGGCATCATAACCCGTGAGGAGAGACTAATTGATACTGGTGTCTGTGTACCATCAACAAGACAGCAATTTGACAAAATCTTCTCAAAACCATGGATGACCAAAAGGTGAGGTGTCTATTTCCATCACTCCAAAATAGAGATGGGCCGACTATAACTTTGGCCGACTAGCCGGCTAGTCGCCTGCAAAATGGCCGACTAGTCGGCCAAGCCGATCATTGCTTTCCGTTGTTATGTTAGATAAAAGTTTATTTTTTAGAATTATTTATAGTAGATAGAAGTATTATTATTTTGATTTGATTTCTGGATCTAAGTTTAATTCATTATTATTAGTTCAAGGTTCGAAACAGAAACTTCCTATTTCTAAGTTGTAAACCTACTTATTGCAATTGTTTGTTAGTGTATCTTCTTTTTTGTTAGAAGTATTAATTAAGTTTACTTTATTTAATTTCTGGATCTAAGTCCAATTAATTACTGAACCAAATGAAGGGTTCCCCTATTCCTATCCTATTCTAGATTGCACTGAAAGTATTTCAATTTCATTTCAATCACCGTCTTCTAAATTTTTAAGCATATTAATACGAGTAAAGATTGGGCAGACTAGTCGGCTTTCCCGACTAGTCGGTACATCGCTACTCCAGAACAAGTTTTTAACAGATCTTTTTTGCATACGTGATAGTTATCACGACGCATTCGTGGCGTGAAAGAAACAAGGTATACATACCTAAAGATATCAAGGATATTGACACACAAAAACCCAATCAGAGATAAAGAGAAATTCTTTCTGATTATATTTTCCTGTGTACAAATAATAGTAGTATACTCGTAATGTAGTGTGTGATAATACTCACCGATAATCGTGTGTGACGTGGGTGGTGGCAATACCGGTAGCAACTGGTTAGGGTGGACTATCACTGCGCTGCTGTTCACGTTGTTTATCTATAACCAATGTTATCATGTTTTAATTAATGCAAAACAACATACAACATACTTAGATCTAAGTAGATGACAAAACACATATCAATAGATATTATTGCTAATTTCTGTATAAACACACTCCTAGTCCCATTTGACCAGCTACTTAGTAGGGATGATGACTAAAAAATGTTTTTTTGTCCGTCATGTAGATTATTAAAATATATTGGACACGTATTTTTTCTTTTTCTACGTAATCAAAAGATTACGGCGATACATTGAGTTAAAATGTAGCATGACGTCACGTCTTTGTAGATTTTATACGTAGAAGTGACGTAGCAAGCCCCCACTCCCGAACTATAATGCGAGTTATTTAAGTCATTTTTTATTAATATGATAAAGCAAAAAATACGTGTCTAATATTTTTTTATTATCTGACTGACGGACTAAATAGAATTTCTTTTTTTTTTTACCTAGGCATCATCCCTGTTCCTCTAAGTATTTAACAATATAAATATACACAATTTAAAAAAAGTGAATTTGTGAATAAATTACTAATTTGCCAATACCCTCTTTAGTATAAATACAGAGTTTCATGTCATTAGCATCATTACGCTTTTAGTAATTAATCTGTAAACATCATCATGTCTCAGTCATCCGCGGCCATCCCAAGACTCAAAACTTTTCAGGCCCCCATTGGCTGAAGTTTTCACTTTGCAACATGCAGCGCGAGACAATAATAACACTTGAAGGTACTTAGCCTCAAAAGTTTTCACCCCCCTGGTAGTATAAACAGAAGTAAATGCTACTTACACGATCACCATTATCTAAACTTCGATGTTCCTGTTCATTGTCATTGTTGTTTAGCTGCTGTTGCAGATGATTTATTCGCTGCTCAATCTGAAATGTGCCATAAACGTGAATAAAGCAGTCTGAGACTGCTACGCTTTCAGAAGAATACATCTTATTAGAAATTTAATTTGTGATGGACTCATCCAGCAGCAGTTAGCACACTGTAGCATGTTCCCACTGCTGGGACACTGGCCGCCGAGAAGTGGGCCGTAATCCAAAATGCGGGCCGATTGAGGGTTGGTAGATGTCACATGTCTTTGAATTTTTGGTTCTAGGACATGCCAGTTTCCTCACAATATTTTCCTTCACCGTTTTGAGAGCAGTGCTTATGTAATAATTTACACGAAGTAAAGCACCTGTCGGGATTCGAACCTACGACCTACGACTCGTAAGATGCGGCCGTTACTGTGGCACTGGCTCACCACAGCTCTCACTTGCACTTGCGCTTGCAAAGTGTACTGTAGTATTTATAATTGTGTATAGCATCTAACAGTCAGTCACAAAACTGTTAGCTTAGGCCCTAGGGAATGGATGATGACCAAAAATATATCTGTATCTATATCTACACATTGTATAAATCAAAGTCGCTTCTCGTGTCTGTCTATGTCAAATCTTCTAAACTAACAATGGATTTCGATGCGGTTTTCACCATTATTTAGAGCTAAATTTCCGAAAGGTTTGTGTGTAGTTTATGTAGTATGGATTAGCAGGTGAAATAGAATGTCGTAATGCTTTCACTTATCGGCCAAAAAACAAATTACGCCACCAAAAAGTAAACAATATTAAATGCCTATTGATTAAGTGGCCAGATAATCAACACATGCGTAATATTCATATCGATTTTCACTGAGATAATGCAAAGTCGAGCCGCAGGAACGGAAATATAATCAAATGGAATAATACAGAATGCCGAAACCTTTCTAAAGAAAGTAATTATAAAATATACACTGCACGAATGCCCGTTTTCACCAACCCTAAGCAACACTTAAATGAATCCCTAAACATTATTGCATCGTTGGATTTTAAACTGTTGAAATTCAACAGGCCACTTTTGTTTAGAGACTAATTTAAGTGTCACTTAGAGTTGAGACTGTTGAATGCTGGTATGCAATGGGGAGGGACAAGCTAATCTTATTACAGATGACGCTTTCCTCGCTGGTAACCTTAGAGCACTTTAGGTTAAATGCTCTAAGCTGGTAACTGCCAGCTGTATGTCTGTTGAATTATTTCAAAGATACTAGATACTAACCAATCAATCTCCTAGCCTTTTCCCAACTATGCTGGGGTCGGCTTCCAGTCTAACCGGATGCAGCTGGATACCAGTATTTTACATGGAGCAACTGCCATTAGTTAATATAATAACACATACAAAATGTACGTTGTTTGACAGGTAAATACCACCAGCGACAATGCGACACCTAGCGGGATAAATTGGTAGTGTCTCTCCGACTCTCCCCATTGACCTGATAAAATTACAGTTGCTATTTCAGTACATTAAAACATTTTTGACACTCACTTGAACAGTCTCCGCCGGCTCGTTTTTTATAAACACGTACTTCTTTTCCGTGGTATTCTGTGGCACCATAGTGACATAGTATCTCTTCACCGGATCTTTCATATCCGGTTCCACAACAGACAACAAGCGAGCCTGAAGCGGCGCCGGTTTCAGAATCCTCTTATTATTATCTTCCATTACGCGAGTCTCGGATAGTTCTGGGGGTCGAGTGTCAATAACATTACGGAGAATATTATTCTCTCTTTGTGTCTGATGATCTCTGTCATCATCATCATACTCCGAGACTCGTCTATTCAGAAAATTTTCATGATTATTTAGTGGGGGCGACATTTCTGCGTCGCGTCGGTAGTTGTCGTGGATTCCATTTCGGTGAATCGGCTGCGTTCGGTAGATCTGTTCTACGTCTATTCCGTTTGATGTTGGATTAGTTCTAGGGACGATTAGGTTGTGTGCTAGCTCGTTCGTATTACGGATTGTGTTCGCGATACTTGTTTGCAGACTCTGAGTACTTAAGTTGTTTAAATTGAGAGAAATACTCGAAGGTAGAGTTAGGCTTGAAAGAGTTGTGGTAGTAGCATTTATGCTTGTATGTATAGTATTCTGTAAGTTTAGTCCCGAAGTTTGAACGCCGATCACATTGGATTGGGACACGTTGTTCGTTTGAACGATTGTAGGCCCGTTTCTGTTTTCCACCTGGGAAATGAAGGTCTAATTTTACCATAACTTATTTATTGCTTTAAATACTTAACATATGTTTTATAGTAAGTAAATTGTAATACCTGATAATGGTAGTTAGGTCCTGGTGAAACTCTTATAACGCTGGTGGCCACTCCACCGACGGGTGAGTTCACCCTGCTAGGTCGGACTAATTCAGGCCTGGAATAAAACATTTCTTTGTTAACTTTATTACAATTGTCTTGATTACACTTGAAAGTGGCTTTGGTACAGCGTAAGCGTAAGCCAAACGTCTACGCAGCGAAAGTACAGCGCAAACGCGACCTTAATACCGTGACATCACGACGTATTTTTGATGCTACCACTTCAGGCTTATGACATAAGCATCACACATATGCTGGTCAAACAATGAGTTATAAGACTCTTTTATGCATAGATAGAGAATTGTACGAGTATAGATTAGCTATCAGCGTCAACTTAATGAGATAGCGATAATCTTTAACAGTCATTTCTAATAATACTTTCCAAAGAAATCATATTGTGACAGCAGTTTTCTTGGACCCCAGTTGTAGGCAAACCACTGGGGTCAGGCAAAAAGTTTTCATATGCGAAGGAGATAGACAAAATATATTTCTGTCTCGTTTATTCTTACTCATCATCATCTGCCTAGCCTTTTCCCAACTACGTTGGGGGTTGGCATCCAGTCTAACCGAATGGGTAATAAGATACCCCTTGGCCAAGGGGAATCGTGTTACCCAGTAACTGGGTTGTGGAGGTCAGATAGGCAGTCGCTGCATGTAAAATACAGGTATTCAGCTGCATCCCATTGGACTCTCAAACACTCCCGGAAAGTCTGAAAACTGGTCGTCTTTTGACGACCCGTAGTAGCGACTGTCAAAGATTTATGATGGGGTCTTGGTATGTAAAGATAATCTTACTATTGGAACTAGTGAATGTGTCCTTGTTTCATTATTATTGTTATTATCTAGCGGCTTGTCTATTGCTATACTCTGTCTACGCTTTTATGTGTGGAAGATGACACAAATAACGTAACATACAGATGACAGCTGCAAACTATAGCTATAGATCGTTCACAGTTATTTTACCGCTGATAGTTCTGACAGCAAGAACCCAATAGCAACTTTATTGAAAACAAGATGGCCGCGATAGTCCCGATTTTGGTCACGCGTGTGTGTTGTACTATCGACAAAACGGACGCCTTTACACCTTAAAGTTGATTTTTGTGTACACTTGATTCATTGAAAAAACGCTGCCCTTATGGTCTTTGGTTTTACTTTGTCATAAGTACAGTTGCAGCTTGCAAGAAACATTGTTTTAAAATTGGAAACGCGTAGCTTTTGTCGATCGTACAGCTATAATATAAGCTTCAACCTTTTCTAAGTTTATTCTCGTTTGTTTTCATTGCTTGTTATGGTGCTACTAGCTTTTCCCGCGACTTCGCACGCGTGGATGTCGGATATCGTCTCACGGGAACATAAATAAATGTAACCTATGTCCTAACCCAAATCATGGCGGCAAATTCGACTCAAAATCAAAATGAAAAGTCTATTATTCAAACTAGTCTGCGAATCAGCACTTTCGAACGTCAAAATTACATAAGACGTGTACTCTCCGTATGTCTTTCATCCAAATCCGTTAAATGATAAATGATAAATGATTTTTATTTCTGTAAGTAGGTTTGTACAAACACTTTTACAAGTCAATATTTTTTTTTTAAACTAGATGAGGTCGGCGTTTCCTATCTGACTACTCTGAGAAGAAAGGCCGAAACAAACTCAGAGGTCACAGTCTCTTATCGTTCAACCGTTAAGGAGTGAAAAGGTAACAGATAGACAGATAATTTGAACCACACATTTGATTTTTTTAATTTCTACTTTTGAACCAGTGCACCAATTTTAATTAAATAAAGACTCTCAAGATAAGGACCTACCCCCTTATTCATATAAAAAAAAAACTAAAAGGCTCTTTAAACCTATTTTAGTTATGCAATTTCTTTCGAATTATGATTTGAGTTTGAAAGAAGAAGTCAAAACACTTCTTTAACTAAAATAGGTTTATAGAGCGTTTTAGTTTTTTTTATTTTTATGAATAGGGGTTATGACCATATTTCCCATCCCTTAAATCTCTTAATAAGAGGTAGTTCACAAAAAATTATATAAGTAGGTATAGTAGGGAATTTTAAAATCATCACGTTATAACATCTAATTCTTATTTCATACTAAATGTTAGCTCAATTTACGGACTATGACCATAATACCTTTAATATCTTTAAAAGGAGTACACAAAAATATAAATATTAGACATGTGAATTTTAAAACCAACCCCTATTTTACCCCCCTTGGGGATTATTAAACAAAAACGCTGTAAGAAATAATTCCTTATTTCTTACCAAAGGCATAATTTTGAATTTTCATATGCCTAACTTAAGAAATGTTGGGTTTCCCACATAAACTTTCATCCCCTATACCACCCCTATAGGTTTTTTTTAGACAAAAAGTAGCCTATATCCTTCCTCAGGATGCCAACTATCTCCTTGCCAAGTTTTCTCGAAATCCGTTTAGTGGTTTAGTCGTGAAAAGATAACAGTCAGACAGAGTTACTTTCAAATTTAAAATATTAGTATAGATAAGTTACCTGATAAGGTGATGATGGTACAAGGCCGCGGGGTGGTGCGGTTGCGGCTGCGGTGACGAGATGGGCACGAACAGGTTGTTGCGGAGCCCGGGAGACCCTCCACCGCCTACCGGCGAAGCACCAGGGCTGCCTGACCGGGAACTCCCCAACGATACTGTGCCACGAAAAAACATGTTATTATCAATGACACTAGGCGACACCTCAATGAATAATAATAATAATTTATTTATTTATTATGTCTCATAATGGTTTTGTAGCACTTGAACTACAGTCCGCGCGCGAGCTCCGAGGAATCGGGGGTTGAGGAAGTGGACGGTTTTCAAGCAAATGCTATCCTATCATGCCTCATAAAATTAACTCATAATTAATTAATGCACGCGCGCGGTGGCAAAAGATGAGTTAGTATCGACAACGTAGTGTAGACTAAATCACAACTCTAGCTCACTCACTACGTCTACATTCCTTAGGATTGCTCGGAGCTAGTATTCACATTGTGAGAGTTGGTGCCTGATGTAGGATTAGAAAAATTTACTTTAAAAAAAGTAAATACCGACTTCAAAACCTAAAACGAATAAAATAACTTATCAGCTTCTGGAGTCGGTGCCAAGCTAAGGTGAATTGAAGAATTGAAGACAACGACTTCAGAAGCTGTTAAGTTTTTTAAAGTTATTTAATTGATTTTGAAGTCAGTTTTTACTTTTTTTAAAGTAAATTTATTTTTCCATGTTTAATTGAATGCCTATACAATATTACATAAGCTCTAGACGAACGAAACGAAGAATCATCAAAATCCGCTTAGGAATGCCAGTAATACATTTATGCATATAGTTTTTTACATAAGAATAATTACCTAATGTATTATATACTAACTAAAACCTTTCTGAGAGTATGTAGGTCACATAAGGGAAAGAATCGTCAAAATTGGTTCATAAGTTTTTGAGAAAATCGCGGACATACAAACTTACATACATACATAATGTACATACATACATACGAGTCGAATACAGAACCTCCTTTTTGAATTCGTTTATAAAACTTGTGTTACAGGTCACCAGGCTAGTAGCTTCATACAAATTAACAGGCAGGTAACATGAATGTTTATTATGAAATCACTTTTTTTAAATGAATGCCTAAATAAAAGCGCGCTGACGTATCAAGATGAAACGCTTAATTCTGTCTCTATCATCTTCCAACGAATGACAGAAACAGCACGATGTTTTAAATACATTACTTTACGCCTGTTTTCCCGAAGGTTTAGGCAGAGATGTATCTATAGTACACCCACATTTCGGCACTTGAAAATACGTTTAGCGCTAAATGCACATAGTGATTTATATAAAAGCGAGCTTATGAATGTATCATGTATCTCAAGACTGCGTAATATGACATCCCTTGCATAAAGTATTTTGTCTCACAAAGCGACGCGCGCTTTACTTGTGTTTACCAAGTGTACAAAGACGTTGTGAATGTGTGTGTAAGTGCGGGAGCTCTCGGTACCGTCCGAGACAATGGCGAAGTCAAAAGAGTGTGTGCTGACGCTACTCGTCTTCACGCACATATTCACCGCGTGTTTGTACACTTGATAAACACAAGTAAAGCGCACGTCGCTTCGTGTGATTAAAATACTATAACTAACAATCGTACTCTAAAAGGGTTAGACAGCCAGACACACCCACTATATTTTTTCACATTCCTCTCGTACGCACACCCGATATATTCGCATTTAGATAAGAGCGAATGGTTATACTGCCGTAAGGAAAAAGGACGTATCTACAGACATATTGAAATGGAGAAAAAAAAAATTAGTCCTGTTTAAACTATAAGATACAAAGGCAGATGCGTCTTTTAATAGTAAGAATTATTAGGTTTTCGTCAAGTTTACGCCAATTTAAAAATACTGGTAGATGAGCATTTTTTGCTGATTCCGAATATGTAAATAACTCTATTTCGAAAAAATGTCAGATACGTCTTTTTTCCTTATGACGGCAGTATAATAAAACAACCTTATCATATCTACCATATAGCCGTGACGTCAAACAACATTTGTATTTTCTTACAATCGTGACGTCAATTGAACAGGATGTGCTTATGGTAATTATATGACTTTAGCCTTTCGTTTAGAGTAACATCACAATCTACCTGTAATTAGATACAGTACGACAACCTTCAAAGGTTCCATCGTTTACCTTCGGAAAAACCGAAATATAGCGAATAAAATGTGACTATCAACCAATAAAAATTGATTTATATCCCCACCTAAATAATTATAGATTGCCGCACTAATTCCGTCACTCCCTTATTGGACAAGACACATTTAATTCGGCAAAATTCGGTTTTTCCAAAAATAAACTATGGAACCGTTGATCGTTGTCGTAGATACAGCCCGCGGCACGTAAGTTGGCAAGGTTTTAGCGTAGTGGGGGTAAGTTCGCGCATGCTACACTTAGTGCAACAAAAAAATGGTCACTTTTATTGCTTGTCATTATTCTGTGGTTATTGCCATAATTTATTTTTAAGCATAACTGTTTAGAATAAAGTTAAAGAAAGTAGAGAAATTCGTGAAGTATATTAGGAGTAATAAATAAAATACATACAGTAATTATAGGCGAAGAAATTTATATTAAAACAAAATATTGTAATATCGTTATCAATCATCGTTATTACTATCGCTTTGTAAAAGTGTTACCCCTGACATGAAATCAATGTTAGCAGTATTTGAGCTGGTCGAAGGAGTTGGCTCCCCATCCTCAATATTACTCTCCTCACTCCCACTGTACAAGGTGTCTCTTTCTCAGTTTTCGCTTCTTTTTCTATGTAACAGTACACATCATAAACCATTTTTCTGGCATGTCTACGTAAAATGGTAATTGTTTGTGGCATTATCTAAATTTAAAAATTCAAACAAAACAATAACAAGAACTTGTAACAAAAGCTCAACAAAAATAATTGTTACAATTTTAGTGCCCGCAAATGTGCTCGGGAGCGAATGGAACGTGGACGCGACGAGAGAGGCAAGGGTCGACTGACCAACCAATCGCGGGCTCAGAACGATGCTACCTCGTGCCCCGCGTCCCGCTCGCGACCAGAGAGATCTAAAAAATGACTTCTGCGCAACGACTCTTGCCAACTTACGTGCCGCGGGCTGTACCTACTGTACACTGTAATTCACATTCACTGTAATTTATTTATTTTATCTTGAACATAAACAGGCCATCTGCTTGTTGCATTAGTTGAAGATATAGTAAAATTATATCGTTAAAAAACACATCAGTCATACGCTCATCCCAACACACTCCAGACATAAGTTGCCAAGATTGTCTTCCATTCATCCGCGTCACAACACAGTCAGCGGGGTAATTGCGTTAACCACACCTTACATTGGTTTATGTCTTGCATTTTGACAGTTCAACAACACTCATTACGTCATTTACGTTGTTGAGCCGACGAATTTTTCAAACATATGAAGCAATGTATTAGCAATATCCTTCAAATTAAATGTTATCTTTTTCTTTAAATGTTTGTACACCTATAATTTGTGTATACATTAGCAATAATACCTTTCCTAAATACACGCAAACCAATATTGAATGTATATGCTGTTGGTGTTCTTTAATAAATAAATAAATTCCTTAGGATTTTGATTGAAAGTGTGATACGCAATTGTGGTGTAGGTCAATCAAGTGAGCGTTTAGGGCGGATAGTGTGCGAGTGATGGGAGGTTGTACTTATACCGGGTGTCCCAAAAATATTCACCTATTTTAATATCGAATTAAAAACGCTCACGCGTGATGAAGCGCGAGGGATACACGTGTTCACTAGAAGTTCCCCAGCGCTAGATCGGTTTGTGGATTTTTTTGTGTCATGCCTACCTTCATACGTATAGATTACCTTCAGATTTTGCGACTAAGCATTTTCGAAAACTCGAAATCTATGGTCACAGTTCGTCTTCTATTTCACTATGGCCTACGTGACATTTCACACGCACCTACACAGTTAACTATTCGGAGCTGGATTAAGACGTTTCAGGCTACAGGATCGACTATAGGACGACGGCAAACAGGGCGTCCAAGAGAACAGAGAACCGATAAGAATGTGGGGCAAGTACGGCGTTCAGTTAAAGACCGCGCCGAAAGCGTTTCAGCCACTGTATCTCCATGATTCGAGATTATTTAGAGCCTCAACTTAGACAGTATAGAGATTACACACCAGAGAGTTGGTTTCAACAAAACGGAGCCACGTACGTGTCATACGACTAGAGATTCACTAGCTGCGTTACAAGAATTATTCCCTCAAAGGGTAATTTCATTGAGGGGCGACATTGGGTGGCCACCAAGAAGCCCAGATCTATCAATATTGAACATTTTTTATGGGGGTACCTTAGGAGTAGATAGAGTATATCAGAATTGTCTGACAACCATCACTCAGTTGATGTGGAATATCGAGGTTGAAATGGACTCTATTACTCCGGATCTTTTACGAGTGTACAATCTACAGCCCACAGTCTTGCTTTGATGAATGTCTGGCGCGGAATGGAAGACATCTCATCGATGTGATATTTAAAAAATTAAATTCCATTTCATGTTCTTACACTTCTTAATTTTTTTAAATATATGAATATTTTTGAGACACCTTGTACCATACCACCATTTGGTGCAACCTTGAAACGCACACCGCACTTTAATTTCTTCTTTATTTGAATCAAAGTATGTCACAGTTATGGCGTCACTTTCTTTTTGTGTGTGTCTTTATAACTTTTTTTTTAATTAAATCAAATCAGTTTACTGCAAAACATGTTTTACGGAGGTTGGAATAAGGTTAAAAGTATCAAACATGCACCCTTATACGAGTATTGGAACCTTGTACTTACTTCAATATTCATGTACTAAGATCATTTGATTATGCTTTTGCGTGTTGTGCTATTTCTTTTGTGTGCATTAAATACATGATTTATCTATCTATCTAACATACCCAGCATATTAGCAGCCTCAGTCTCATCAGAATCGAAACGGCCGGTCACACGGTAGTGTGGAGGCGTGGTGTCAGACTCTCGCGAAGTCTCGTCACCTTCCACGCCAGTACCGCTTGAAGACAGCGATTTACTGCTACTTCTGAAATGGAAATTTTGTTTTAGAATGGTTTAATCTATACCACAGATTAATACAGATGGGACACTCCGCAATTTAGGTATAAAGCTACAAGTACGCGGCGGGCCTATCTCACTGGGCCAATTCAGTAGGACTGCCGCTGTCAGAAGGTTAACGAGTTACGCGTTAGAGAAAGAGGGAACTTGTAGGTGTAGTGTCCCATCTGTGTTAACCTGTGTCTATACATAGTATCGTGGTCGTCGTAAGTCGCTTTTCGAGGCTGTCTATGTGACCGCTTAGATCTCCTAACCAACACAATGCTGCCGTTGTAAAAAAAAGGGCACAACTAACATTTAAAAAAAAAATCTACAAAAAATTGAGCAGATTAGCCTTTTTTTCTGATTCTAAATATGTATGTAACTCAATTTTTTTTTTTAATGTTAATTGTGCCCTTTTAGCTTACGACGGCAGAATGGGTTTTCAACAATATTTAGACAATTTATTCGGGAAGTTTATGTGTATTATACATTCATATTATACGTAAATTAGGAAAGAAATCTCGATGTATTGTCAGGACGTAAAAACCGAGAGAAGCAAGGGCGGGACACTAATTAATTTATAAGCAAAGAAGATTATAAAAACATACGTCAAATGCTTATCCGAAGAATATAAAAAGGACTCCCAAATTCTTAAATAAGTTTTCTTTTTCTTAGACACCTGGCACTATCTAATTTTTAACCGACTTCCAAAAGGAGGAGGTTATCAATTCGTCTGTATGTTTTTTTTTTTTTTTTTTTTTTTGTATGTTTGTTACGCGATTACTCAAAGACGGATGAACCGATTTGAAAAATTCTTTTTTTGTTTGAAAGGGTATACTTCCGAGGTGGTCCCATATAAATTTTATTAACTTTGCTCGAGGAGTTTTTGAGTTAGCTTCAATAATGCGTATATTTCCCACTTATTTTATATGGATGTTGTGATGGTGTTTTAATAACTTCCTATCACTGTTATTTACATGGCTATATCTACAATTATTGTGCTCAATTATGTATTCGAATTTGTGTGGGGTAGGTTCCACAACTAAAAAGTGAAAAATAAAAACTTTTTAGCAAAAAATAAAACCGACTTCTAAAACAAAACACTACAAAGTGAAAAATAACTTTAATTTCGGAAGTCGGTGGCAAAAAACGAAAATACAAAACCAAAGACACCGACTTCCGAAATTAAAGTTATTTTTCACTTTGTAGTGTTTTGTTTTAGAAGTCGGTTTTATTTTTTGCTAAAAAGTTTTTATATATTCTTGTCGATGGCTAATGTTTGCATTTCATGTACCACGCACAATGAAGGATTCCGTAGTTGGGATGAATTTATCCCAAGAACAAACTTAACATTATAGTTGTAAAACATGTTCTGCCATACATTCCAACTGCAAATGTAAGTTTGTACGCACATTATTGAGAGATTTACCATGTTATTTTAAGACCATAGACTTCTTATAAGTTTTCCTGTAATCTATAGATAGAGAACTATTTTCTATATTTTTTTCAATATTATCGGCTCCGTAGTTTCTGAGATAAAAGGGGGAATGGTCAGTTTTCGTATATTTTCTTAAATAACTAAGTAAAACAATTTATTTTAAAATTATTATAAACATATAATAATAAAGGACATAATAATATAAATATAATATTTTAGACCTCACAGTAAGCCCTTTCATTTGATATGTCACACGCTACAGTTTGCAAAACTTTTTTTAACTTAATCAGTCCATTAGATTCGGAGCAAATTGGCTGTGACAGACAGACAGACACACGAGTGATCCTATAAGGGTTCCTTTTTTTCTTTTTAGGTACGGAACCCTAAAATATTCTATTCTAAACGGCAATACTGAACATCATTCATTGATTTTCAGTATATCACTATGCAATTATGCCTTGTGTTCTCTCAGCACGAATTAAATTAGTTCCTTGTCTGCTTGCAGTATACTTAAAATGAAAATACCATTCGGAATGTCATTCAATGTAAGTACTTAGGGATAAAACTCATTCACTGTAAACTGAGGGTACAGTGAATTATGAAACATTTGAAACAAATTATAATTTTAGTCAATTTCCTTGTTACATGGCGAATGAACAAAACGGGACACAAAATCACGAAATTACATCATTCAAATCAGGAAAACGCAATTATTCTACAGAGTAGGCATACTAATTTCCATCGTCCAGGCATCCTTACCTACCTATACTTACATATTTTAAATTGGTAACAGTATGAATTTTAATAATTTAGTCTAGTAAACTTTTTGTCGTCAGATCATCTTTCTTAAACTTTAACTGATTGACAAGACACTTTGTCCATTAAATTGCATACAAAACCCATGTGTTTTATAACCGGTCAAACATTTAAATTAGGAAGAATGCATAAATAGTTTCGAAATTCAATTGCGGTTTTACGAATTGTTTTAGCTCAAAACAAAACATGCCCGAAATCTGAGACAGAATGGGTTCTGTCTCAGATTTCGGGCATGTTGTGTCGGGCAATTGTGGGCAATTACAATCAAATTAAACTGATGTGTTGTATCTGTACGATTTTCAGCACTCTGTTTAGCATCGAGAGTTGAAAATCCAACAGTGTTATTTCGACGCGCTGGAATTGTCAATGCTCGGCTCAACACCGAGATTTGAAAATCCAGTGCGCGACAAAATCCCGTCGCGATGTTTTTACTTACGTGCGAATGTGGGCTTACAGAATTCTAACCTTGCGCCAGTTTTTATATTTCGAACTTTATTCAAACTACGGCAAAGTTTTTAATAAAAAAAAGTGTGATTAAACCTGAGTCTAAGGTATTCTAATAATATCTTTAGCGCTGTCGGAATAAAGTCCAAAATACAAAAAAAACTGACTTGAAGGTTTAAAGCTGGTTCGTTTTGTTAAGCGTTTTCGTTTTTTTAAACACATTTGACAACAAGTGCAAAACATTTTTGGATCTTTACATTTAGTGCATTTACCTCTGTTGCGGAGTATGAGCAGATCCTTGTGCTAGTGGAGTATTTGAAGACCTGGTGACTCCTCGCAGGGACAGGTGTCGGGAACAAAAGCCCCTTCGTTGGCTCTCCTTAGTACAACCATCTTTGGAGCACAGCCGTCGCCATTGTTTACCGTTGAATTTCTTCCGGATGCCCGTCGGAGTTGAAACCACGTCACCTTTCTTGTACTTGTGCGGTGTTGCCGCTTGAGATCTGTTGAAGAGAATAATGTTTTTTTGCGAGATTGATACATATGTTTTAACTCATCATCCGCCTAGCCTTTTCGCAACTGAGTTGGGGTTCGGCTTCCAGTCTAATCGGATGCAGTTGAATATCCGTATTTTACATGGAGCGACTGCCTATCTGACCTCCACAACCCAGTTACTGGGTAACACGATACCCCTTGCCAAGACTGTTTGTCAAACTTGTAGGATTCTGACTAGGTAGTCGTAACAGCAGGGACCAACTGCTTAACGTGTTGTCCGAGGCACGGAGGGGTCTCAGTATGTAATAGATCCACCCACCCACGGACTGACCTCGGCATGCGTTGTTTAACCTTGAAGATCGACCCGTGCGACTGTTATTATTTAGCCACGAGCCGCTCGAGCGTTAAATAATAATTATGTCTTATCTATTGAAAGTTAGAGCATATAATTTAGCTTGCGGGGCTAACAGAATTTTTTATTATGCAGGTTTAAACACGATAAGTACAATCAGCCAAAAGCCTGAGATTGTAAATACGATCCCGATTACTAAATCGTAGAAGACTACTTTTTAGTTTTTTTAAAGTAGGTAATGTACATGATAAAAGGGACTACTCACCTAGGAGTAGGGGGTTGAGATCTGGGTGTGAGACTACGCTCCAGCAAGCTCGAGGTACTGCCGCGACTCTGGAGACTGCTGCGCTTGCTGTTGCTGCAATCTGCTGACAATACATGTTGTTATTACATTCGAAGTCCCACAAATATACAATGGAACAAGGTTCATTTGGTGCGCAACCGAAATCGGAACTACTATCCGCCATCATATTTCATCAATAGCTTCTTGTGACATTTTCACAAACGTTTACCAACAAAGTCCCCAGACAGTGCTATTCAGGCGCTAAAAGAGTGAGAGTGTGAACACACTAACTGGATACCATGTATAAGGATACGCATGGTATACAATTAGTGTGTTTTCATTGGGCTAATTTCCAACTTAGTCATTGACGTCGCGTTGACGCCATGTAAACGGTGAGAAAACGCATACACTAGCGGTAAATAGAAGTGATTGTATCGAAATTTCGTAGCGTTGACAAGGCGTTAGAATCGCGTTTGAGCAGCGCCTGCTTTGCGTATACGTCCCACGAACGCCGACACTGGACCAACGTCAAATGTGAAGACTAGTGAATTAGTGATGCAACGATTATGAATAAGAATATTCGTATTCGCCGAATACCTTCAAATTACCGGATATTCGTATTCGCCAAATAGTTTAATGACATTCGTAATTAGTGACTTCCTAGAAATCCCATACAGTTGCGTTACGAGTTTGCGACAGAGTTGTCAGACACAAAGATTCATTTATAAAATCAAAAAACTTTCTTATCTTTTGTTTACATCCACAGATCAGCAATTGTTGCGACCTTTTAGTTTTTGTTTGTAGCTTTTTTTGAGGAACCGGGCGGGTATGCGCTGCGGCTGCGCCCGACCGTGTCGCTCTCTCTCACTCTAGCTCATTGCTCAGAGCTCGCGCGCAGACTGTATTTAGCTAAGCTATTTTCAACAGCAGGCACTATACAATACAACAGAAAAAAAGGAATCGTTTGTCGCCAAAAAACTGGCTACTATTATATTTTCTAAGTAAAAATTTTAGTTCATTTTTATTATTAAATTCCATTTAAATATTGCTTAGCGTGTTTAATTTCCTTTCACCTTCTTTGACTAATGTTGCGTGCAGCTATAGTAGAGTATTCGTATTTGGCGAATAGTATAATCGGTATTCATATTCATAAAAGTAGTATTCGTTGCATCACTACTGTAGACCCACTTTATCATTTGAGGTAGTATCTACTTTTCAGCAAAAGTATGAGAGAACAATAAAAAAAATACACAATAAAGTGAAACAGTAGCGAATATTTTCATATACGGTTCTATATGTTTACGTACAAACCAGATATTTTCACATTGCCTGAATAACTTAATTAATGCACGTCAAATAGTAAACAGCATCATAAAATAGGTCACATTTACGAAGCAGTTTGATATGCGCACGCGTTTAGTTGTCAAAATAAAAAAAGTGTTCGGAATGTATGTCTCACAATCATTCCTGTGTGACTAATAGACTAATGCACAATGTGATGTCTAGACCAGCAAAAAATATAACAAAAAGATTAAATCTTCATCCACATACTCGAGAACAATGTTGTGATTGAATTTTTAAATCAGATTATTTTGGTCATAAATGTACAGATATACAATAAGGAAATAATTGTAATTTATTTCACACTCATAAAACAGGATAGAATAAGAAATGAGTATAATATAAGAGGAACTCTGAAAGTGACACCGGTGGCTGAAAAGTTGTGTGGAAATTGGTTGTCATGGACATGTGATGCAGAGGAATGAGGAAAATGTCGTGAGGAAAGTTTTGAGTATGAATGTGGATGGCTGTACAAGTAAGTGAAGACTAAAGAAACGTGGGTGGATTGTGTGAAAGATGATATGGCGAGAAAGGGAGTGACTACCGAGATAACGACTTTCACTTATTTCATGAAGTTGCATTCGTTTGAAAAACCGACCAGAATTCAATAATTTTACTGACGCTGCAGCCATGATCCATAAAAAAGTATGTATTACAGTTTTTTAAACTAACAAGGTACTAAAACTTCCAAATCCGTGAACTAGTCATGTCATGAACTCGTGTGTCAGTAAAATACTTTCACATTTTATAAAAATATGTAGTTTACAATGGGATTATACATATTAAAGTTATTGTCGTGAAAAAGGCACGGTCGACTGTCCACAATGGTATGTATGCATTTTACCTACACTTATATATGGAAGTGAATGTTGGGTGTGGCTAAAAGCATGACAGTAGTATTATTTCTGTGGAAATGCATTCTTTGCGTAGCATGTCCGGTGTTATTGAATGTCAGCTCGTATAATACTGTGATAAGATATTGTTTAATGATCGTAAGCACCGATGAAGCGGAAGGGTTAAATTCAATTTTTTATGGGATGTGAATGGCAAGAACCAGATCAGTGTATACTCGTATCATTCAATGGCGACCCGTTTTTGTGTCTATGAAGTCCTTCAAAAAGCTCAGGTAGGCGTAGTACTACCGACGCGAATTTCCATGGAGTGTGGCGCCCCAGCTACACCCGAATTAGTGTAGTAACATGCTTTCGATTACAATATGCACTATGCTAATAAATTACATTTAAACTATCTTTTAGATTTAATTATAAAAGAGACTCCGGTGACAGGAGCATTTACGGACATAATATGAGAGAAGCCCACACGAGATATTTTTGTCATTAATTTTATTTGTATACTTATTATTATTATTTTTGTCTTCGACATATCTACAAAAGAGTGGGTTGTTTTTAAGGAGTACGAGGAGTCGAAGTCAACTCGTAGAGACACTTTCAAGATGTTTTTAATTAAATGAGGCACCGATCGACGATTATCTTGGTGCAGGACTTATTGTAGGAGGTGGAAACAAAACATATTGGGCTATGGGTTTGGGTGGCTATAGTGGATTGGTTACCAAGAATTATGGAAAGAATATATCCCTCGCCTGATCAATGTTATGTAATACACCGATAAAATGGCAGGGGGTGGGTGCTCCCCAGAGAAGGGTCCGGTAACGGACAGCCGCGGCGGGTTCGCGGTGAGTGCTAATGCGTGCCCGTGTTCCCACCACAAGCGGCAGATGAGGACACCGTGAAGTTTTAGTGGGTTGGAGTCCCACATAACTGCACTATCTCCCCGTGGTAGTGCAGTATGCATGAGCATTTCTCCACAGAAAAAAAAGGGGGTGACTTGTATTAATTATTATTTATATGTAACTTGTTCTTTCTAAATAGCGGATAAAATATTGTAATAAATGAAATCCATAGTTACCCATATGAGACACATCAGCGGGGAACATGATATCCTCTCTACGCAGATCGTCGTCGCTCTCGCCGTAGTCGTCGAAGGGCGGTCTCTTGCGCAGGTCGTCCATAGATCCGTTGGAGAGAGCGCCCACTGTTACCACGCCGCCTGCGCCCGCGCCCGGCATGGGAGATGAGGTGTAGAAGTTGTCACCGCCCATCTAGATGGGAGTTTTAAGGGTCAGAATTTATGTATGTATGAATAAAATAATAGATTATTTACTAAGGGGATAAAGCAGTGTCGTATGTCACGGGCGCTATAGATGATTCAAGGTCGCCCAAGACGATGACACTTATCCCCGAGGAGAATACTCTACTTTTCACTCCTTCTGTGAGACAGTAAAAAGCAATAATCATCGAATACATATATATATATATATATATATATATATATATATATATATATATATATATATATATATATATATATATATTGTACGAAATATTAGTTGAGGTTCCAATTTCAAATCACATATTGACAAGCGGGTTATACTTATAATGAAATTCAGTACCATATTAAATTTCGGCTAGACCCCAAGGCTATAATGAGAATGACTGACTTTAAATTAGGATTATATGACATATAATTTAAAAAACAAAATGAAACTGAGACGTGAACAAGACTTTTTACAATTACACCCACAAAGAATCTAAATCTAAAACCACTTTTAATAAACTACTTAAACATTTTATAACAAAAAACTCACTTTCGCTACAATAGTGTCGAGCCACATCCAGTTACCGCAGATAGGTGTTGTACGGAAACTTTTTTACGTATTTTGACAGTTGAACCCGTGTATCGAACTAATAATTGTTCATTTATTTTGTAATCTACCCTCAAAACATTACACTCGATGCTTAGTTTTTGTATTACGTCCTACATTTAGTTTTTTTTTTTTTTTGTGATATGTCTAGCTCTAAATATTCTCATGTAAGTGAATTGTAATTCTTATGAGAATAATCTCAACACGGATAATAAGATATTATGGAGCAGGTGGTGTGAAAAGGTTGTTAGAATTTTTGGATTGCAGGTCTGCTAGATGCAGTGTCAACCTTTTAAGGGGTCATTGTACTCATCATTATGAACAACTTTTACTAAGAAAACAAACCTGAAATCGCGAAAAAAAATCAGCTATTCCCTACATTTTAACGAATTATGCGAACATAAATGTACTGAACAGCAGATTTTTTTTTCGCGATTTCAGGTTTGTTAACCATAGTAAAAGTTGTTCATAATGATGAGTACAATGACCCCTTAAAAGGTTGCCACTGTTTACACTTACACCCTGTATAAAGGGGAAAATATTATATCAAGAGGATTGAAGGCAAAATCCTACTTGGCTTTTAAATAGCCAGCATAAAATCATATTCATGGCAAATGGTAAAAACATTTTTTTCTTAATGTCTGTAATGGAGCCCATTTTCAGCATATTTCTCTAAATCTTTCAATAGAAACGTCTGCCCACGGCAGCTGCAGCAGTCTGATGTCTGCCCGCTTCACTTCACATCTCTTTGTATCAGTAACTACAAAGAGATGTGAACTGTGAAGTGAAGCGTCAGGACAGTTCTCACCTGAGTAGAACCATGATGTATGCGCAGCGCCGGGTGCAGCGAGGACGAGGAGTGCGTGCCCGCATCCTCCAGCTCGTCTGCCCACGGCGGCTGTAGCAGTCTGATGTCTGCCCGCTTCACTTCTACCATCTCCTTGCAAAGATCGCCGTCTGATACCTGGATTAGATAAGATGCTGTTATGTCCTAAAAGAAATCTCCGACTTTCATTTTTGTTAACTGACTTCCAAAAACAGTATGTTTCAGTCAGCTTTGAATGCTGAACTTCAGATGTTGATATGGGGCGACCAAGCGCCAGACGAGAACACATCTTGAATAAACTGCAAACTAGAAACCATCGTATTGCTCCGGTAAGTAATAGGTTGGGGAAAAAGTTTCTTCGCATTTTTTAAGAAAATTCAAAACATTTTTTAATATAGTTTATTTACATTTAAGTAACTAAAGTATGTAGGTACCATTTTGTTCGATAACTTTTTGCCATCTTGTAGGTAGGGACATGATCCCATTGCTATAGAAATTTTGGGACTTCTGGTCAAAATACCGCGACAAGTGGTTTTGGCAGTCCTCTCGTGATGTTAACCTGACACTGCCTAAAGAATTCTGAAGAGACCGAAACAGGTGGAAATCTGAAGGTGCAAGGTCAGGACTATACGGCGGATGCATTAACACCTCCCAGCCAAACTCTCTTAATTTTTGCTGACTGGCTAAAGATGTGTGAGGTCTAGCGTTATCATGATGAAAAACCACACCCCTTCTGTTGATTAATTCCGGCCGCTTTCTCTCAACTTCTTGCTTTAATCTCATCAGTTGTTCGCAGTAGAGTTCAGAATCGATGGTCCTGCCTGGTGGTAACAGCTCATAATGAATAATGCCCTTCCAATCCCACCACACACACAGCATCACCTTGTTGCGAATTAACCCGGGTTTCGCCACAGTCTGTGAAGCCTGACCGGCCTTTGACCACGACCTTTTTCGCACGTTCTTGTCGTACGTGATCCACTTTTCATCACCAGTTATCAGCTTCTTCAAAAATGGTTCGGTTTCATTACGTCGTAATAAAGAATCACAAATGAGTACACGGTTCATTAGGTTTCTTTCAGTGAGCTCGTAAGGTACCCAAATGTCGAGCTTTTTTGTGTACCCAGTTTTTTTCAAATGCGCCAAAACTGTTTTGTGGTCAATTTCCAGTTCTTCAGCTACGTCGTAACTATTGATATGCCGATCTTGCTCCACTTTTTCAAAAATGGCATCCATTTTATCCGTAATAGGGCGACCAGAGCGACGTGCATCTTTGACATCAAAATTTCCGGATTGAAAACGCTTAAACCAAATTTGTGCTACTCTCACAGACACCACACTAGGTCCATAAACATCGCAATTTTTTTTCGCGGCTTGCGTTGCATTTTTACCTTTTTTGTAGTAAAGTTTTAAAATGTATCGAATTTCTTCATTAGATTCACTCATCTTGACGGTACGAAAAACAAATGAAAATCACACATTTTCCTAATTTGAATTTGGAATTATGTTCTTAAAAATTTAAACTTTCAATGATACCAAAACCAGCCAGATACAAATAGTATAGCCAAAGAGATTTTATAACAAGTTCATACATACTATAATGCGAAAAGACTTTTTCCCCAACCTAATATATTATATCATATAATCGATGATGCATGTTCGATATAAATGGGAAATTACATGAAGTGCCTACTAAGGTTCTATCTTTCTAGTAATTTACTAAGATTTACATAATTAAACAATCATTAGTTAACTACATTTATTAAGTAAATTGCATCATTATTTCTAGAGCACCTGCGCTTTGCTTTTTGAGACCTGCATCTAAATGGATAAGATTTAAAAGACCGTGTTTGTAATAACTATTAGTTTTTGAAGAAAAAAAGAAATGGTTGTGCAATACTTATCTGATCTATAGTTTAAAACATTCACCTAAGCAGTAAACTGCGTTAAAGAGCAATTATAACTTTCGAGATAAGCATTGACATGATATTAGACCATTTTTTGTTAACCGCCAGAATCCGATGGAAGGCGTTCATCCGAAACATCCTAGAAAGATCACAGAAAAACTACGAATACAAAAAGTAATCTGTGATAAGTGTTGCTAGAAACTGATCCAAGCTAAGAAGAATGAAGAAGCGTCCAAATTAACCTTTTCTTGAGATTTAAATCAGGTTGACGACTAGCCTCATTGAACCATGACATTAATAGGTACATAGGTATTCTGAACACAAAACCGGTGGTGTGTTAATTAATGCACTATCATTGGGGAAGCCCATGTTCAGATGCAAACTACATATTTACAGGATACAATAAATACAGTTAAAATCCTCACCTTAACACGTATCCTTATAGGAGAATTCAGCACTTCGTACACGAGACCTTCAACGAAAACACTTTGCACATTCTCCCGGCTTGGGTCTGTAGTCCTCACCACACACAGCGAGCCCATGTGCAGATGGCTCATTTGGGGACTCGCGTCACTGATTACATCGTTCTTATTCACTCCGAACACGTCACTGTACTCGATCGGGTCGCTTTCGAGCCCGTCAAGTTCCACCACTACTTTGCAGCCCTCAGCTTGGCGGATCACTCCCGGTATGTATAGGCCGCGCTGTTTCGCCAACACTCTGTGGTCCCGCCATTCTGATAAGTCAATGTTGGGGTATGAGATGTAAGACTTCAGCTCTGAAGGCGGGGAAGAGTGCTGGATGATTGGCGAAGGCTGCAGCACGGTTGTTTGATACGCCGGCTGATATTCCACTGGAAGTGGAGCGTTCACTGTGTTGTTGTTCGCGCAGCTCATCTCTTCCAGCACGGAGGGGTCGAATTTCCTCTTCTTGGGCAAGTTTCGCACGGGTGCTTGGGTTGGTGTATGTTGGGCAGCCGGCTGGGCGTTTCCGCTGCTGGCGTTGCCCAAGTTCGTGGGATTAGCCATGGTTATATTGGGAGTAGGATGCGTATGCGTCGATGATTGAGACAGGCTCACTGTGCCCACGCTGCTTATCACTGAAGCAGGTATCTGTAACAAAAACCCATATTGAGAATACACAACACGTCATGTTATAAGAATTTAGCTAACGCAGTTTTCCTTATTGACATTGAAATGTCTAGCTTAACTTTGTATACAAAGTGTTAATATTATATTTATTTAAACACCGGTTAAATGGCTCTACATATAAACAGGAAGAGACATAATACAACGTAGAATTTTTCATGGAATAAATACACAGAAAATTATAGTATCGGCAAACGTGCTCCACAATTAGCTTTACCTACATATTAAATCTCGTGTAGATAGAGAAAAAAACCGTTCATTTTTAATACTTAATAGCCGATTTGAATACTTCGACGTAATTAACTTCATTAATGATTTAAGACGAATCTACAATAATTAATACTCATTAGATGAATAAATAAAACTACGCTTTGGTATATCGCCTCCATTCATACTCTCAGGAAGGCAATGAAATCAATGGCGAGCGATAACTTTAATGGCATTCGTCATGTACCGAGTAATTCATAAGATATTCCTCTATGGGTAATACGAAATATTATGTATAAGGTAATTTGTTTAAAATATCTAATTGGAACAATGAATTGTAGTAATAAATGATTCTATTAATAGGGCATATGGAATGATTTCATGTGTATTTACAACACATTATTATAATGTCACGCACAGCAGACAATTGCAATTATTTTAGTAAACTTCTTGAAAAGCGAAGCCTAATTCACCATCCAGGACTAAATCTTTTTTTAGAATATTTCAAAGTCTGTACCTGCACGCCACTAAACAAAATAATAAGTAATAAGTTTAGTGGATGAGTTTTTTAACAGATAGCGCCGATTATTCCAGGAAAAGTGGACAAAGCACTCGAACCTTTTGTTAAAGGAGCAAAAAGAAAGTAGTAAATAGTAGTAATACAAAAGATCCCGGTCTAAAAACTCGCGTTAAGTCTCGCTCAAGCATAATGAGCATAGGTATTGTAAACCTTAGTTACTAGAACGCGATTGTATAATTGTTCATAGTTAAACGAAAAGGATCCAACCCACATTACACGACAATTGGAAGTGTTTCTGTTTAAAATACATACATATACCTAATTATTGCAAGAAAAGACAAAGATGGAACAGGGAGAAACCCGTTATTAATGAAACCATTTGTGTATTATAATAATACAGAATTTTTTTATTATTTTTTTAGTAATGTCCAATTAATGTAATTATAACGATGGGTAACTCCATTTAAGTATAATAAATAGGACACTCGAGGCTCGTATGTTCTCCGAGTCAAAATAGTAGATTTCTAGTTGCCTTTCAAAAGTGGAGATTGTAGTATTTTTGGTGAACCTTACCTGATCATCAATGTCTGCGTAAGAGTTGTGTGAGCGTACGTGCGGGTGAGTGGAGGCGGAGGCCTGCGAATGCGGGGCGCCGCCCGCGTGAGCTCGCTGCATCACCGCCTCCCGCTACCACCGATCACTCACCGCGCCCGTAACGCATGCCTGCCGAAAAAAAAACAATGTTCAGTGCTATTGTACGATATGAGCTGATGATTCACCTATCACGCTGTCTGTAAATCCGATATCAATCGCTTCACTCGAGTGAGGGTTCATTTTTATTTATTTAATACTTCAAGTACAAAAATATGCTTGTTGATAGTAAATTTTTGTACAGAGCCCGAAGTTTTCCAGTAACCTTCTGGCTAACCCTTGCGATTTGAGTACGCCAGTTCACAGTACCTACTATCAATGTGCCAGCCTAGGTCCTTCACATCAGTACTAAATGGGACGATCGTACCATTGAAGAGAACAAGGTGGCAAGGTTGTACCACGTTGTTACTCATACTCCGACAATTTTTGTTTCATTCCACGTCCACACGCCATCGACAAAATTATGTAGGAATAAACGTTCATCTGCTCCTTTCATTTAATTTTTCGATCATTCGGTAGGCGAGTTACACAGTACCGGAATCCAACATCGTTTGATCGGTTCACATAAAAAAACATTTTTCATATTTGATTAATTTTTTGTTCAGACGTTTCACTTCGAGTGAAAGATGCTGATTGTAAGGCAAACATTAACGAAAAGTGACGCGTCTGATATCGGCTGTACATCCATCGGTTTATTCGTGGAAGCAGCGCGATTGAAAAAGTGAGCTATTTCATCAATGTACGCCAGCCGATCAAGCTACCCGAAATTGTCAAATTTTCCCAATCAACCTTGAACCTAATGCTTTAGCAATAAAGTTGAAAATCTATTAGAGATATTTGACAGATTGTAATAACTTGATGTGCTGGCGTCTGTACATGCTGAGATGTGTGACAATGGTTGTAAATATTTCTTGTTTTACGAATGTAAGAAATGTAATTTGGTAGCTTTATTTGTCAATAAGTATAATATATTATAATACAGATATCGCGTCGCTATATCAACGATGTTTCAGCACCGTACGCACTTCCGATCTTGATATCGTTTTCAGTTTTGAGTGTAACGTTTAGTCGTTTCTGTTATGTTGTGTTTTTAGGGTTCCGTACCTCAAAAGTAAAACGGAAGCCTTATAGGATCACTCGCGTGTTTGTCTGTCTGTCCGTCTGTCACAGCCACTTTGCTCCCAATCTAATGGACCGATTATGTTGAAATTAGGCACAAATATGAACTTCTGTGACCCAAACACTGACATGTAACGTAAATAAATGAATTTTGAATATGGGGGTTACTCATATAAGAATTAAAAAAAAATAAGTTTTGCATATCTCAATATTGTGCGTACCGGATATCTATGGTGCGTACAAACTTACATTTGCATTTGGTATGTTGGTATGGGAGAACTTGTCCTTCAACTACAATGTTCTTGGGATAAATTTATCCCAACTACGGAACCCTTCATTGTGCGTGGTCCGAAACGCACCTGGCCGGTTTTTATTGGATAAAAACAACAATGCATATTTGTGACTACTTCAACTCCGCGGTCCATCAAAATTCGTTGCTATTTCCATTTCATACAAGAATTCTTATCTAATGTTGTTGTTTTCCCATTCTTCTTCTTCTTTTTGAGTCGCTGGTAAATGTTTTCCTAATCGTCTGAATATTATCATATCTTGGTGTCATACATAGTTAATCTGTGTAATCTTTCTATCAAGTATTGATAATAATTCAAGGAAATCATTCATTCATATAACAACACCAAAAACTAATTTGTAGTCGTAGAGAAATATTGCAATAGTATTACGAAACAGAACTACACAAAAAAGCAGTACATACTATGCCATCGTCCAAATAAACTTTGGATAAAACTATAACGTTCAGAGTTTGACCTACATTGCTGCACATTAGTCTGTTAATCTATTTAAAACTGAACGAAACAGTCATTGTATTTACGCTATGGGTAGAGATCCGTATCATTATCGTAAGAGGTCTTCCTGATACCTACATCTCCCATCAGACGAAGAAGTGTCGATCAGCAGTGCGTGGATTGCATTGGAGACAAGATTGGCAAAAGGAGTGATTTTGCAATCCTAACTATTATTATTTTATTAATATTATAAATGCGAAAGTAAGTTTGTTTGTTTGTTTGTTACCTTTTCGCGCCTAAACCACAGAACCGATCATCCTAAAATTTTGCATATACGAGTACGTTGTCACGTGTACAGAAACGGATATAGGGTACCTTTTATATCGAAAAAAAGTACTGTTCCCGAGGAAAACAACAATAACGTTCTTATGATAATAGATGGCGCCACGTGTCTTTCGAATCATGATTGAATTATATTATTATAGAAACTTTAGTAGTTAAGTTTTTTTATTTTTTTATTTAAGTACTTAATATAAAATGCAAAAGTGAGTTTCGTTTGTTTCGTTTGTTTGCACGCTAAAACCGCTGAACAGATTTGGATGTCATGGGTAGAATATGACCTAGATTAGGACATAGGATACTTTTGATCCCGGTAGTGTGCTCCTGTGGGATAATTTCTGATAGCCACGCGAGCGAAGCCGCGGGCAAAAGCTAGTATATGTATAAGAAGAACAGCACTAAGAAGACAAAAGCCAGTAGACTTGGAGAAGACCAATGAAACGATGAATGGATTGTTATAATATGGCCAGAAAGGGGGATCAGAACACTAATGACGGCTGATAGAGAACGTGCATTTACCTATGGAAGAAGACGTGCTGCACCAACCCCGTATAGTGAGATAAGGGCAGCACTCACAGGATGAAGATGATCATCGGCCATATCACGTATGGGACAGTTACCTATACTTACACGTAGGGCATCCAATCTCGGTATACCGAGATCTCGAAATACCGGGATCCCGCATGATTGTCTACTCTCGCAAGGCGCTCCTTGCGGGGGCTAGATTACGTGTGCGGGATCTGCGGGATTGGGGGGCAGCATAAAGACGTCCTTCCTTAGGCGCTAGCAAATGAGGAGTACTGAGCTGAACTCAAAACTACAACTCAGATCTGAGGTCGCCGCTTGCGGTTAGCGGCCGGCCGCGCGGGCGTCAGGGTACCATTCCGGCTGCCATTGTTTATGTTTTGATTTGTGAAGTTGCATGCATCTAATTACCTACGCTCGCGAATACTCGTGATTAAGAAATGACGGGAGGTTCGATGGCAAGTATTTAACAAGTCTATTCTGCCCACTAGTGTGGAAGCTGAAAGGGCTTTACCTGCTGCCGGCTATTTAGTATCCCATACTTATTAGATGCAGTCTGGCAGACGAAACCATAGACAAAACAAGCCTTTATGTTACTAAAATTTAGTATTTTCTCAAAAATAAAAGTAATAAATTATTATGTTTTTTTTTAATATTTCTACTAGCTTTTACTCGCGGCTTCGCCCGCGTGGATGTCGGAAAACTACGCTTATAAACCTTCCTCTTGAATCACTCTATATATTGATGAAACTCGCATTAACATCCGTTTAGTTGTTTTTGAGATCATCGGAACATCCAAACAGACAGATAGACGCGGCGGGGACTTTGTTTTATAATATATAGTGATGCTCATATCACGTACATATATGTGTTTAAAGAATGCCTCTATAGGCAGTCTCACACAGCAGAGCATGCGGCATTTATATGTAGTTGCGGGATCTCGTAAATACCGAGATTTCGCGAGATCAAAAATCATCAAACCCGCAGATTCCGAGATTACAAAACACCTGCGGGATTGGATGCCCTACTTACACGACACATGCGTACATCACCGTGCATGTGCTTCGGGGGAAACACTAACTATATTCTAACTAACAGCTGGTGTTTTACATGCCAGAAAACATCATAAGCACATAGCCACGTGCTTATCACACATGTGTAATAAGTTTCATTTGCAGCCGCTAATTAGTTTGCGTCGATAATAATATAATTCGTGCGTATTTATAAAGAATGGCAAAAATGTAAAAATTATCAGAGAAGGAACGGAAGCCGGTAGTTGCTCGTAATAATGCACCCTTTTATTAAATTAAACGCACTCTAATAACAAACAATAGAACCTCACCTGTCGCTCACATGGTCATTAAACACCGGCTGACAATAAACACCCTTTAAAAATTACACCATAACGAGGAATATTATACAGAATGCGGCATGACGACGCCCCCGGAGCATGCGTAGTTCATACAAACGAAATACCAAAATAATTTGTAAATCAAACATATTCTAAAGGTAGTGTGTATTTATTCCGATTGGATTACCGAATATTACATTGATTTAAACATAAAATATGAGAAAAATAAGTTTTCTATAGAAATTTTAAATTCCTCGTATCTCGTCTTCAAATCAGTGTCCTTTCAAAATATACGTTTGGGAACCTAGATATTCTGTAATCCAATCGGAATAAATACACATTACCTTAAGAATATGTTTGATTTACAAATTATTTTGGTATTTCGTTTGTATGAACTACGCATGCTCCGGGGGCCTCTTAATACCTGTTGTATCAGCTAATGTATGCATTACACGTCTCTAGTGGCCAGCTCTTCACTGTGCAGTGAACACTAGTGTATCTCGATATCTAGGGTTGTTGCCGTCCTGATTTCTGAGAACTTGCCCTACTTTCGGAGATATCCGGCTGTCTGTGCGGATATCAGAAACAGTTCTGGATTCGTTATTCAGGTGCTGTTTATTGCATTCGCTATTAACGCTGATAGTATAACAGCCTATAATGTACTCGTAATGTACACTCATTCTCATTCTTATTGTTTTGTCAGTGAAAACAAACAAGTGACCGGTCGTGTATAACTGGTGTATCTGGCATGGCAGCCCTAATGATCAAATCAGTATGACCTTATTGAAGCATGGTACGTGAACGTAAAAAAGCCCAAGATACGACTTATACTCATGACAACAATATTAATATCCTGAGTTAAGCGCTACACGCTTTTGAACGAAAATATACTTTGTCACGTTAACAATAGAGAGTGTTACTGTGTGAACGATTTCGATAAACTGAATCACAATAAGTGACTCATAAAACCTGCCACTCCGTGTATTTAAGCTAGCCGGAATGAAGTGCCTCTCTCGTGATGAGTTTACGATTGTAATTTAGTTGCGATTCGACCGGCTCCGTCCTAATTTTGCAAGCATCCCAGCATTTCAGGTGGTTTTATTTTTAATCTAATTCCTAAAGTGGAACCTGTTAAAGGCACGCCCGCCCGACATTTCAAATTGGACAGCGAAATGGTTTTAAAAGCGAAGCTATAAAAATAGAAAATACAAAGATAATGCTTCTGCATCGTGGACGTTTCGGATTTTATATAATCTCAACTGACCTCAAACAAAGAAAATAAGAAGCAAAATTTAGTGCAATTGTAATTTACATAGTTCCCTGATATTTGGTAAAGTTTTACGGTATGTGATCATAGGGTCAAGTAAGACCCTACTGGACACACCCTCCTGGTATGACCTGTTGTCCGTTTAAGTACCTAAAGGTCGTAATATCACTAAGTGGAAGCAGAGTAAGCCAACAAATTCAGTAGAAATGAAGCCCTTGAAATATAATGTAGGGAGGAAAGGTCAGAGTAATGAAACAAACTAAGATGCAGGCGCGGAAAATCTGATTCTAAACGTTATTTTGCGACGTTTCGCTACCATAATATCGACTTAATTTCAAGATATAATAAACAAGAAATAAATAATAGTTTAAATCTAGAAAATACTTAGACAATAGACATCTTTGACCTTAGATATCTGATGGATGGCGCAGAGTCACAAGTGTTCAGACTATACATTCTAAGGGGGACAATATTTTGTATGCCTACAATTGACACAAAATCAATTAAATATAATTAGCTGTATTAGATAAGTGAACCATTATATTAAGAAAGTAATTAAAGTTTTGTCTAACTACGATGTCCAGTTCAAGTTCCATTATTTATGACAGTACAATAAAACTTGTTTGAGGTATGGCTATCCCAGGCAAAAAATATTGAAAAACCGGTGATGAGTAATTGAATCAAATGTTGATAAAATACCTACCTACCGATCGGCAGTACACTGTATTATATTCAATGGGAACGCTTTATTACACGTGGAAGCTTAATGGTGATAAAACTATTTATACACAGTATTTTTAATTGCTGTGAGCAGATTTTTTTTTACTTTTTTCCGTCGAATGCATTCGCAGCACTTCACTATTTTAAGTTAATTTTAAAATAGATTCAGCTCGGATCAATAACCCGGGGCTAAGAGGTCTCTCTTTTGTTTAATTTTTATACGCGGAACCGACTGCATTTATCTCAATTATTCCCATCTAACTTTGAACGAATAACAATTTTGCTCGCGTTAACTACATAATAATTATGATCGGCATAGGTGGTGTATCATGCACCTAAATGATCGCAAAACCTGATGACCTACTAAAAAATTAATACATTAAGGCTGGGTTAAGGAAAAACCGAAGACGAGAGAGTCGGAGAAATGATGATTGGCCGGAGCCATGGGCGACGATTCCCTTGTTCACAAACTAAACTTAATTTAAGTTCAGTGCATCTTTTTCTTTCTATTTCATTATAAAAAGGACAGACGATAAATATTAGTTTAGTCCTGTCAAATTACTCAGCGCCTGACGTAAATTGACGTATTTTTAGTAGACAATTTTTTAAACACGTCTAAACTTGTCCATGGAGTATCTTAATTTGTCAGGACTAAACTAATATTTATAGAAAGAAAAAGATGCACTGAACTTAAATTAAGTTTAGTTTGTGAACAAGGGAATCGGCGCCATTGTCTGTTTTTTAATCTCGGAGACTAAATTGACGTTTCAAATCGTTCCATGTAACATTTTTTCATCAGATTAGTCTCCCAGATTAAAAAACAGATCATAGGTAATAAATACCACGCGGTTTTACGAGAGTCGGAGACATGATAAGTAGCGGTAACCACCTTGCTGTATTTAGGAGAGTCAGGGAAATGATGAGTGGCGGTTTTACCTCGCTGTATATAGGAGAGTCGGAGAAATGACGAGTGGCGGTATCACCCTGCTGTATTTAGGAGAGTCGGTGAAATGATGAGTGGCGGTATCACCCTGTTGTATTTAGGAGAGTTGAAGAAATGATGAGTGGTGGTAATACCTCGCTGTATTTAGGAGAGTCGAAGAAATGATGGGTGGTGGTAATATCTCGTTGTATTTAGGAGAGTCGAAGAAATGAAGAGTGGTGGTAATACCTCGCTGTATTTAGGAGAGTCGAAGATATGATGAGTGGTGGTAATACCTCGCTGTATTTAGGAGAGTCGAAGAAATGATGGGTGGTGGTAATACCTCGCTGTATTTAGGAGAGTCGAAGAAATGAAGAGTGGTGGTAATACCTCGCTGTATTTAGGAGAGTCGAAGAAATGATGAGTGGTGGTAATACCTCGCTGTATTTAGGAGAGTCGAAGAAATGATGAGTGGTGGTAATACCTCACTGTATTTAGGAGAGTCGAAGAAATTATGGGTGGTGGTAATACCTCGCTGTATTTAGGAGAGTCGAAGAAATGATGAGTGGTGGTAATACCTCGCTGTATTTAGGAGAGTCGAAGAAATGATGGGTGGTGGTAATACCTCGCTGTATTTAGGAGAGTCGAAGAAATGATAGGTGGTGGTAATACCTCGCAGTATTTAGGGGAGTCGAAGAAATGAAGAGTGGTGGTAATACCTCGCTGTATTTAGGAGAGTCGAAGAAATGAAGAGTGGTGGTAATACCTCGCTGTATTTAGGAGAGTCGAAGAAATGAAGAGTGGTGGTAATACCTCGCTGTATTTAGGATAGCCGAAGAAATGAAGAGTGGTGGTAATACTTCGCTGTATTTAGGAGAGTCGAAGATATGATGAGTGGTGGAAATACCTCGCTGTATTTAAGGGAGTCGAAGAAATGAAGAGTGACGGTAATACCTCGCTGTATTTAGGAGAGTCGAAGAAATGAAGAGTGGTGGTAATACCTCGCTGTATTTAGGAGAGTCGAAGATATGATGAGTGGTGGTAATACCTCGCTGTATTTAGGAGAGTCGAAGATATGATGAGTGGTGGTAATACCTCGCTGTATTTAGGAGAGTCGAAGAAATGATGGGTGGTGGTAATACCTCGCTGTATTTAGGAGAGTCGAAGAAATTATGGGTGGTGGTAATACCTCGCAGTATTTAGGAGAGTCGAAGAAATGAAGAGTGGTGGTAATACCTCGCTGTATTTAGGAGAGTCAAAGAAATGAAGAGTGGTGGTAATACCTCGCTGTATTTAGGAGAGTCGAAGATATGATGAGTGGTGGTAATACCTCGCTGTATTTAGGAGAGTCGAAGATATGATGAGTGGTGGAAATACCTCGCTGTATTTAGAAGAGTCGAAGAAATGAAGAGTGGTGGTAATACCTCGCTGTATTTAAGGGAGTCGAAGAAATGAAGAGTGACGGTAATACCTCGCTGTATTTAGGAGAGTCGAAGAAATGAAGAGTGGTGGTAATACCTCGCTGTATTTAGGAGAGTCGAAGATATGATGAGTGGTGGTAATACCTCGCTGTATTTAGGAGAGTCGAAGAAATGATGGGTGGTGGTAATACCTCGCTATTAGTCTATACAGCGAGGTATTACCACCGCTCATCGTCTCTTCTACTCTCCTAAATACCCGTAGAAATAAGATACGTAACTGATGGAAGGTAACTTCCGAACGTTTCCGTTGAACTACGTTATGGACTATCTCAGATAATTATTATTAGCTTTATTATTCGTAAGTTAACGTCACGTAACGTAAGGTTATCGTCCAAATCGTAACACCCGTCAATTATTTTTTTATAAATTGTTAGCCCGCCTGTGACTTTTAATGACTATTACATAACAAACAATCCATAGGTTATACATATAATTATTACCTATTAATATTATAAATGCGAAAGTAACTCGTCTGTCTGTCTGCTACCTTTTCAGGCCTGAACGGCTGAACGGATTTGGATGAAATTTGGCATACGGATAGCCCTGGATTAGGACTTAGGACATACTAGGATACTTTTTATTTGGCAGTACGTTCCCGTGAGACAACTTGCGACCTTCACGCGGGCGAAGCCGAGGGCAAGAGCTAGTTAAGTATTAATGAAATACGGTTACAAATTCTGTATTGAATAAGCGATATTATCCTTACTATTCGAAGGCTGTTCGAGGTTGTTTACTATGATTACTCCCACGTAAAAGTATACAAGGGTAAATCGTTTGCTTACGAAGCACATAAACTATACTATATTATATCGTGTGTAAACGGGTGTAGTAAAGTCAACGACAACAAGCAAAATATATACGGAATTATCAGGCATGACCTTTTTTGGCGTTATTTATGAGATAAATATTTGTTAAAGAAGAAGCTAAGCTAAGATCGCATTTCCTGCCTATATGCATTTAAATTGTCTTACGTGTTATAAATGTGTAACATCAATTTATATGTACCAACATACGTATATGTATTAAGTACCTTTATTCTGATCGATAGTTATCGATTTTTCGATTTTTTTTTTCTTTTCTTCTTTTTGGTATATTCGCGTATTGGCGTGTGCTAGCCGACTATAGCAAATAATTAAATTTAATTTAATGTTTGTGTTGCGTAATGTACTTAGATATATTATTTTGCGCAGTGTTGTATAGATTTTTTTTTGTAACTGAACAGACAGCATGACTTTTGATTTTGATAGTAACAGCTACTTCAGTAGATAATGCAGTTTTTACTGATGTTGTACAGATTTAGAATATTGATTATTATTTCAATACAATAGCCGAGAAAAACATGTGCTTTACATATTTTGTATGTTTTATCAAGTATATAATTATACTTACATACGTATATACAGGGTTATTTGTAAAACACCAGCAACCTCTTAAGGGGTCATTGTACTAAAAAAAATCAGCTGTTCAGTACATTTTGACGAATTATGCAAACATACATGTACTGAACAGCTGATTTCTTTTTCGCGATTTCAGGTTTGGTCCCATAGTAAAAGTTGTTCATAATGATGAGTACAATGACCCCTTAAGAGGTTGCTGGTGTTTTACAAATAACCCTGTATATAGAGCTTGTGGCTAAGTAATAACAGATGATCAGGATAAACTACGCTTGCCACGATTGGTCCGTGGATGGGTGACCATCTTTACATACCAAAAACCCCTCCGTGCCTTGCAAAGCATGTAGCCGTTTGACAGTCGTTACGGGTCGTTAAGTCTGGCCACCAGTCTTACCAGTATTACCTAGTAACTAGGTTGTAAATGTCAGATAGGCAGTCACTCCATGTAATACTGGTAAGTATTGACTGGAAGCCGACCCCAACATAGGAAAAGGCTAGGCAGATGATTTAAGTATCATGTATCTACTTCGGCTTAGAATATAAATTAGGTACCTATTATAGGTACCTATGTGCCTTCTAGTCGTGTGATGTAGCTACGGTCGGCAACAAAAATATGCTGACGGTAAAGAAATGTTAAAATACCAATGAATTTTAGAAAATATTGATTTAGAATTTTTGAGACAAAGAAGATTTAAAATCTTTAATTTGAATAAGGTAAACAAAAAACCGGTCAAGTGCGTGTCGGACCACGTACAATGACGGGTTCTGTAGTTGGGATGAATTTATCCCAAGAACAATCTTAACATTGTTGTTGAAAAACATGTTCTCCCATACATTCAAACTGCAAATGTAAGTTTGTAGGCACAATATTGCGAGATTTGCCATGTTATTTTAAGACCATAGACTGCTTATAGGTTTTCCTGTAATCTATAGGTATAGAAGTATTTTCTGTATTTTTTTTTTCAAAATTTTAAGCTCAGTAGTTTCGGAGATAAAGGGGGAAATGGTCAATTTTCTTAAATAACTTTAAAACAGTTTATTATAATTTTATTTTTAAAAAAATATTTGAGACCCTCACAGTAAGCGCTTTCATTTGATATATCGCACGATACAGTTTGCAAAACTTTTTATTTTATTTTCTTATTTGCCCCCCAAAATTGACCCCCATACTCAAAATTCATTAAATTACATTACACGTCCGTGTTTGGTTCACAGAAACACATACGTGTACCAAATTTCAACTTAATCGGTCCTTTAGATTCGGAGCAAATTGGCTGTGACAGATGGACAGACATACACATGAGTGATCCTATAAGGGTTCCGTTTTTTCCTTTTGAGGTAAGGAACCCTAAAAAGATTCCAAGAAATTCCTACAATGAAATTTTTTATCTGGTTTCTTTCTAGTAAGAAAAAATACCGAGAATATTCTCTAACTGCTAATTAAACAACAAAAAACCACAAAGTAACGGCAACTAAGATAAGACCACAACTTGATAAGAATAATTAATAAAATTTATTAATGAAACAGTTATTTATTACCTCCCACGGCCCATATGGAGGAAGAAAACAGCATAAACATCTTAGTTCTTTGAAACTGTTTGAATGCTATGTAAATTGTTTAGAATTACAGTAACTGCAGACTGCAAACACAATACATAATTCTTAAGAAAGTTTGTAATTTTATACCAGTTCTATGTGGATATCTACACTGCACATCATGTAATAAAAATAATCAATCTTGGCTACCATATCTGCAATACAATGAAATACCTCAACAGGAAAAAACGGAACCCTTAAAGGATAATTTGGTGTGTCAGTCTGTCTGTCTGTCACAACCAATTTGCTCCGAATCTAATGGACTGATTAAGTTGAAATTTGGTACACATAATTATGAAATTCTGTGACCCAAACACGAACGTGTAACGTAAATAAATGAATTTTGAATATGGGGGTCATTTGGGGGGGGGGGGGGTAAGGAAATTAATATATATATATATATATATATATTAATTTCCTTTTTGCCCCCTTCAATTACATTTATAATTTTATAATAAATTGTATTAAAGTTATTTAAGAAAATAGAACAAAATTGACCATCCCGCACCCCTGATCTCCGAAACTACTGAGCCTGAAATTAAAAAAAAAATACAGAAAATAGTTCTATACCTATAGATTACAGGAAAACTTATAAGAAGTCTATGGTCTTAAAATAACATGGCAAATCTCGCAATATTGTGTCTACAAACTTACATTTGCAGTTGGAATGTATGGGAGAACACGTTTTTCAACAACAACGTTAAGTTTGTTCTTGGGATAAATTCATCCTAACTACGGAACTCTTCATTGTGCGTGGTCCGACACGCACTTGACCGGTTTTTTTTTAATGGTCTTCAAATACAATGGACCTTAAAAGGCCGTAAACGAAATTTTGTCTAATTCGCTGATTTACGTGATCTTACAGACGTTATTTTACAGTTAAAATATTCTATTTCTATAAGTTTTAAAATGCACAAATTAAAGGATCATTTATGATATAATTCATGAATAAACTAATTTTTTATTTTTATTATGTAATTTTGACTAATCAACATAAAACCGGCGACTGTTTTCGTGTATTTTTGCTGTAATAAGTTTAGAATATAGAATATCACATATTTACGAATCGTTTTCACGTCTGAAGTGTATGAAAAAATTACAATGTATTCTTGTGAAAGTCGTCTATACAATGAATGCATCACTTTTTAACATTTTGATATATTTATGAGTAAAAAAATATACTTAAAAATATAACTTAGTCAAATTTGAAAAATGAGCAAAGAATTGCTTTTGATTTGGCCTACTTAGAACGTTAAAGTCCATAAAATTAAAACAACAGTAATAAATTTTACTTAAAAATCAATGAATATCCTGAAAAAATAAAATTTAAAAAAGTGGCAACAAAAAATCTTTTAAAACAACCTAAATCTCGCATTATAATACTCGACGCAAAATAAAAAGTCGCTCATTCATTGGATCATAATTATTGAAATAATCTTTCATGTTGTGCATTAGAACTTATAGAAATACAGTATTTTAACACTAAAATCACGTAGATTAGCGAAATCGGTATTTCGTAGGTATACATATATGGCCTCTATATAGGTAGGTTATCTGTTCATTTTGCTAGCAACCTATTTATACATATCCGACATGTTCAAACATGTTCAAACATGTTTGAAGGCCTTGGCCCTTGGTTTGGTCATCACTTATTGTATTCCATGTAGACAGAGTTAACGCCCAAGATTATGAATGTGTATTTGTATACAAAATATAGCTGCAGTTTGTGACTCACAACTGCCTAGCAATTATCTATGTGTCACTTTAATTCACCTTCCACCTCTGAGAGAAAATTTATAGCCACATCTACTCTACATCAATCTGCCTAGCCTTTTCCCAACTATGTTGGGGTCGGCTTCCAGTCTAACCGGATGCAGCTGAATACCAGTATTTTACATGGAGCGACTGCCTATCTGACCTCCACAACCCAGTTACTAGGTTATAGTTAAGAGGTATTCTTGGTGAGACTGGTTGTCAGACTTTCGGGCTTCTGACGACCCGTAACAACTGTCAAAAATCCACGAATGACATCCGGGACCAACGGCTTAACGTGCTTTCCGAGGCACGGAGGAGACTCGGTATGAAAATATGGTCACCCATCCACAGACCAACCCCGGCAAGCGTAGCTTAACCTGATGGATCGACCCGTGCGGCTGTTATTACTTAGCCACGAGCTCCTCTACATCACATCTACTCTACATACAACCAGCAATATCTGGTTTGTTTTTTTTTTTTATTTACAAAAAGCAATGTAGGTAAAATATGTATGGTTTTGGCTGTGTTGCTGGCTGGATACTACTTGATCATTACAATATTTGTTTGTATTTTCATATCATTATTTTCCCTGCATCTTACTATCAAATTATTACTAAAATTTATTAAAATTCCTAAAATGGATATTAATGACATACGTAATATTCTGTTTTATAATGTGTTGCTATGCATTTCAACATAAAACACATTCATGATATAAATAAATGCCGTAAATAATCTAGATAGTTTTTCATCATCATAATTCATCATTTCAGCCGAAAGACGTCCACTGCTGGACATAGGCAATTAGGCATCCCCCAAGCACACCCACATCGACCGGGTCTGTACTTCCCGCATCCAGTGGATTCCTGCGGCCTTCAAAAGGTCATCGGTCCACGTTGTGGGGGAGGAGGCCTTCCAACGTTACATCTTCCGGTACGCGGTCGCCACTGCAGAACCTTTCGGACCCTTCCGGTTCTGCAAGCAATGTGCCCACTGCCACTTAAGTCGGGCTATGTAGGTTACGGATCTCTTCATTTCTGATTCAATCCCATAGGGAAACACTAAGCATAGCCCGCTCCAATGCCCTTTGGGTGACCTACTTTGTGCATAGAGGCTATTATCTACAAAAACCATTGAGCTAGTTACAAAAAGATAAGATTTCATTAAAAAAATAATTGATCATGTAATATTGGGGAAGGAAAATGTTATTGTAGAACATTATTGAAATACAAAAGTTGTGTTTTAAAAAAGACAGAAGGTTTTATCAGTATATAACAACAATTATACAGAATATAACTATTGTAAAGTTACAGCAGTTTCAATAAATGTTAATTAAAACCACTTTCGCTTTTAGTTTATAAAAATATTGATATTCATAATGATAAGTAATGCAGTTTTCCTGTATGCATCAGGCTTTTCATTTACAGCTGTGCAGTTATACAATAATAGAAACATTCCATCACAATCTATCTTATTTTTGTTGTTGTATCATGCAGTTTTTATCTCCACAGAGGTGGAAATATTTTCATTTGTTTTGTTGCTGGCTGTTTAAAATTCTTTAATTATAGCAGTTTTTACTTGAACAAAATAGGTAGGTAGTTGAGGTACCTATCAAGATGTTATTTATCTTTTTAACTTCATTCACTGGCATTTAGAGTTGTAAAAAAGAAACACAAATATTTTACAAAATCTGTATGTTCACCATTGTCAGATGAGGCCAGGACACTTTATCATATGTATTATCATCATGTGTACAAGGTTGTGGGTAGGCTAGTTTATTATTATATTTATTGTATTCAATAATCAGGGTGACATATTCTTTATAGAAAAAACCCTCTAAATAAATAAAGATAAAAAAAAAAAATCTGTATGAACTCACAATAGTGTGGAGTTGTGGCCGAATGATTAGCACCGCTATCCGTGGCCGTTCACGATTATTAAAAACATTTGGTGGTGCATGCAAGGCAACCACTGCACTGCCGCTGGAGTGTAATCAGCTGATAAGGACGATGTAAACGCGCACACTACGTACCTACATAGGCGTTCTGCACACGATCGGCGCATGCTTACAGATTTAACTGAAATCAATTAGCCCAACGGAACGTGCTGTGCCGTGCCGCGTACCTAGCTCGGCAGTCGCGGCCGCTGCCGGCGCGTGCTCCTCGCTATGACTAATGAAACCTGCCACCACCACGGCTGCGCCACACAATGCACAAAATCGAATACCATTACTTATTCACTGTTGCATGTTTATTGTCATGTGCACCCTACATGCATATACCTACATCATATTTAATTTGCTCTGTCGATAGTACTGGTGCAATACTCACCGTCGCTTTCCATTGTCCACAACGCGACGCACAGTGTAAACAACCAAACCACATAATAAAACAAAATGGAAGTCCGACTCGCCCGCACCGAGATGAGAAATTTTATGAGCGCTCTCGAGTTGTAAAACGTCGTTACTATCCTATCGTAGTATTTTAGCAGCCCCCCTCCAGTTTATTATCTGCCGTCACCAGATTAGATGGCTCACGATCACAAAGCAATTTATGAAGTTGTTCACCGAATACACTTTTATCAATAAGCGAATAGTCAAATGTCGATTTACACAAAAATTAATGTCCACTTGAAAATAATAATCATAGAAGCGTTTGACGTCCCAAGACACAACACCCACATCAAAAAATTCTACATGGCGACTGGCCTGGCCCAGCTTTCAATAATTTCCACTCGAACATATTCCCGTTTCGCTCGTTCACCATTCATTTAATTATTTCTCAATACGAGTAAAAGAGACAGCGATATATAAATATTTCCTATGTATGAATAGAATCGGTGTTGTGAAGTGTCCCTCTCCCCGGTGATGGCCGAGCAGAGTTGAATGGACCCGAGAAGCGTTCAACCATTGGATCGATGACGGTCACGTGACACAAATATGCAGCGCTGTAACTAGCGCGCCAATATTCAAATAATTCCCTACCAGCATTGTTTTAATTAATGCTCTTTGGTATTTAACAACGCCTGTGATCTTAATTAAGACTAATTACTTTTTATTTAATGCATACTTAGACAAAAAATATAAAAATCCTGCAGAAACACGTAATATTTTGATGTAAACAGTGTTTATTTTACTATACACATAAACACCTTGCTGTATTCTGTATTATCTTGCATTATTCTGACTTCGATACTGTTAATTAGGGAGTTAATTTATGTATCACAGCTTGTCTACTCTGAAATGACGCGCCCCTCTCTCTACCACATTTACCGTAGTGTACCTATACAAAAAGTAGAGGGGTGCGTCATTCCAGAGTAGTCAAGTTCTATCTTGGATCGTTGTGTGCAGTTTCCTGAGGACAGTGATTCCTATCCTCCTAATGGCACCTACCTACCATAAACAATTGAATGGCGATAGATGCCATTTGGACCTAGTTATGCAGAGAGCAGCCATATCGCACTCCAAAAATGGGTTATAAACACCGCCTTACTAATTTCTATAGACAAGATTTTTTGCAAAAACAGCCATGTCGATATCTCTATTTATCACGGAGATATGAGCCGTCAAATGCAGCCATGTCCATGCATCCATGATGCAACCATCGACAGAAAAAGAAAAATGCTTAGCTCTGTTTGTACCTTTCCCGACATGCCTGCCTTCTGTATAATACGGTCCATTTGAGCATGAGCTACATGATGATAACCGTAGCCATCCCATCTATAGCCATAAACCTACTTAGCATTGTCAAGATATGAATAATGAAATAATAATGAGGCGAGAAGTTATTTAAAATGAATTAAAGGGAAAATCGATAAATTTTGTGTTTTTAAAATTCCTATAAAACCAAAAGTTTAAGATTAAACCATTTGGATTTTCCGTGTTATTTGACTATGTTATTGTCTACTGCTGTACTAAAACCAAAACCTGCATATTTAATATATTATACGTATATTAAACTGAAACTTTTACATACCTACTAAAGGGTGTCAGCTAAGCACTTGTATACTTGTATATATAAAAAAAAGGAAAAAACGGAATCCTTATAGGATCACTCATGTGTCTGTCTGTCTGTCCGTCTGTCACAGCCAATTTGCTCCGAATCTAATGGACCGATTAAGTTGAAATTTGGCACACGTATGTATTTCTGTGACCCAAACACGGACGTGTAATATAAATTAATGAATTTTGAATATGGGGGTCAATTTTGGGCAAGCAAGAAAATTAAAAAAAAAATATTTGCAAACTGTACCGTGCGATATATCAAATAAAAGGGCTTACTTGTACCCTTACAGTAAAATACACAATTTTTCACAATTTTAAAATAAACTGTTTTATAGTTATTTAAGAAAATAGACGAAAATTGACCATTCCCCCCTTTATCTCCGAAACTACTGAGCTTAAAATTTTGAAAAAAAATACAGAAAATAATTCTATAGCTTTAGATTACAGAAAAACTTATAAGAAGTCTATGGTCTTAAAATAACATGGTGAATCTCTCAATATTGTGCGCACAAACTTACATGTATCCAACCCAAGTTAGGTGTAACATGGGTTGGATCTTTTTCGTTTAACTATGGACATTTGTAGTTGGAATGTATGGGAGAACATGTTTTTCAACTACAATGTTAAGTTTGTTCTTGGGATAAATTCATCCCAACTACGGAACCCTTCATTATGCGTGGTCCGACACGCACTTGACCGGTTTTTTTAATAAAGAAAATTATACAATTTTTTTTCTACCGTTAATTGCGTAATAACGGCAAAAATAAACATAAAAAAATAAAAAGTAATATTAGTTGATTGTATACACATATAATTCATTAAAAAGGTTTTTTTAGAAACTATCATCTTTCGAGTCCATTATATTTTCTTCTTCCACCGAGTAGCTGAGATCTTCTTCATCCGAGTTCTCTAGTCTGGCAACTTCTGGAGCCTTTAGGAGTGATATTGTTTCCTGTTTCCTGAGGAAGTATTAAGCTAAAATTCAAAAATAGTTTTTTAGAGTTTCGTTCATTTTTGTCCACCTAACGAAAAAAAAACTTTGTATGACATGGGCAAATAGGTAATACAACTGATTCCTAGCACGAGTCAGGGAAGAAGAAAAATATGTTTCAGCTCCGATACACGCGGATATATTTTCAAATGTCTTAACATATAGGTATATGCATAATTAAAAATATAAACAAAAGAAAATCAAACATGTATAAATAATACATGTCTAACTTTCAAAATTACCTTCTAAGAGATCTAAGACACTGTAGGTGATAATATAACTAACTGCGCCTCTGTATTAGGGATGAAAATTGCCGAATGTTTCCGAAACCTACCAGGAAAGTTTCCAATATTCCCGGCAATATTCGGCAATATTGCCAAAAGTTGCTAAAGTTGCCAGACTACATAGGGTTTTTCAAATGCCATTTTCAATGTTTATGCGCTCATGGGGTTTTATTCAGCCTTGATACAACATGGAGGCTTTCCTGTGGCCTGCCTATAGTACATACAGTTTTCATGCTCTGTACCAAAAATCAATTAAATAGGAGCAGTAGTTTAGTCGCAAATAATTTTTAAAGTTTTTGTCCCGTTTGAACACGATGTATCTTTCCTAATAGCTGATTATGTCTTTAAGCATAGGTCAAGCACCTAAGGGTGCGTCCACATCTGGCGAATGTGCCGCGAATGTGCAGCTTGCGAGCCGTTTGCGAGCTGCCCGCGAGCTGCACGCGTGCAGTCACGGCAATAGTTTGGTTCGCTCTTTAGCGCAACTCATGCAAGGCTCGTAAAAGGCGTGCGCGCGGCGCGCGATCTGCGCGCACTCAATTCTCGCACTTACAGTTCCGTTTACTGGCTCACAATACTTATATGTTTCAATTAAGCGTAAACAATTCTCCTCCGTCCACTCCATGACAACACGTACTTAGCCTCCAATAATCAGAAACGAACTGAGCGGATAAGTTATGTTTGTTCTGCGGAAGGAAGACGCGAGCCGCCAGCGCGCCGCCCGCGCGCTGATCGCGTACGGCACTTAGGTCGCGCGCGAACTGCGCGCGGGCGGCGCAGGAGCGGCGCACGAACAAAAATGCACGCACGCAGCTCGCGGGCAGCTCGCAAACGGCTCGGGAGCTGCACATTCACCAGATGTGGACGCACCCTTAAAACGATAAATCGATGCGTTGTTGCCGCTCTGACGCAAGTCACAAGTACAACCAATTTTCGCTAAAAAGCGAAACGCACTTTCATGACGCGAGTCACGAGTGACAATCATAGCAAGACATCCCGCGCGTAAAAGAAATGGAAATAGGTCAGACAGTCAGTGTGTTGCTATTGCATCCTAGATCCCTGAATCCCTGCCATCGGTGGGCCTCTACCCTTACCTACTTACCTAACATAAAAGCCAGCGCGAGTGGAGGCTTAAAGGCCGCCATATACGGACTGCTCGAGCAGTTAGCCATTGATCAACATACACGGACCGCTCTTGCAGTCATAGGCAACAGCTTGAAGCTGCCATTGATAACTGCTGGCACAGTTGATACCAACTGCTCGTCATTCAAATCAGTAGCAACATGGATAATTCCAATTAAGTTCTTGCGATTTATTTGCACTGATTAGCGCGTCACAATCTACGTCGTCCATTTTGCACAAGAGACAAGCGTGCGGACGGGAAGCGCGCGCGATGTGGAATGAAGAGTGCGGGTGGAGGTAACTGCGCGAGAGCAGTCGACAGCTCAAGCAGTCATTGTATGCCTGGCGACGACGTTGCCGCTCTGTTACCTAGGTGGTATCTAAGGTCAGTTAAATTTATTTATAAAGGGTGGTTGCGTTTTACTCTGATTTGTAAGCTATTTAGTTTGTTTGAAAAAAAAAATCTAATTTTTGGTGCTTTTTATTTTTGTACCGTGTCGAATTAATACTAAACACGTATAGTATTCGTACACTAATTGAATGCCTTTCTGTCAAAACAACTCTGTATAATGGTGTAGTTATACGTAATACTAGTAAGCCATTTTAATTAATTGTTTATTATAATTAATTTACAATTATCCATGCATATATGTGAAGATAAAGTTAAACTATGGCACTGGTACGAGTAACTTCATGATAACTGACCCCATAGTTTTTTTAAGAATTTCACTTATAAATTTTATAAAAATAGAAAGAGGGTATTGATACCGAATGAAATAAATATAAATCATACAATTGTGTAGTATATGATTTATGTAACACAAATCGTGAAGTCAAAAAAAATTTCAAAATTGGGTCAGTAGGTACTTTTTGAGATAATCGCGAACATACAAACATACATATATACATACATTCGGATAGAATAAATAACCTCCTTTTTGAAGTCAGTTAAAAACGTCAACATCTTGTTGCTGATCAATTCGTCTTGCAAAGTTTGACCCTTTTATACATACAGATATATATGTATATAAATGTACATACTTTCTTACACACAAATGAAGTTAAATTATAAGAACGTAGAAAAAATAATAATTATGATATCTCTAAAATAGTTATGGTTTCATCATCAATGAACTACAGGGTGTCCGGTGGCAGAATTAGGATTTAAATTTCGAACTGTTTTCGAACCGTTAGCGGAGGGGTGGGCGGGGGGTCACGTTCGATTCGTCATTCGTGCGGGTTCCTTAGTCACGATGTCGCAGTGGACGGGTGAACAACGTGCGTTCGCAATCGAAGCTTATTTTAAAGCAAACGATTCCTGTGCTATTGCTCGTCGAAGATTTTGTTCGCGGTACAATATCCGACGGTTACGTGATGCGCCAAGCGAAGATTTGATTCGATTGTGGGTGCGGAGGTTCAGAACAACAAGTTCAGCAGCAAATAATCCGCGGCCGGGACCCAGCCGAACGTCGAGGACTGATGACAACATCGAACTTGTCGCAAACAGTTTACGCGATAACCCGCGACAGTCCGTGCGTAAGAGAGCGGCTGCTCTAGGGCTCCCAAAAACGATTGTGCACGAAATATTGAAAAAGGACATTAAACTTCACCCCTTTAAAATTCAAATTGTGCAAGCGCTTAAGCCTAATGATTACAATTTGCGCAAAAGTTTCTGCGAAACAATGTTGCAGCGATTTCGTACAGTGAACACAATCTTTTGGAGCGATGAAGCCCATTTTCATTTAAATGGAAGTGTAAATAAACAGAACTGCCGTTATTGGTCACCTAAAGGACAGAACCCACGATTGAAACATCAACAGCCACTTCACAGTCCCAAAGTGACGGTTTGGTGTGCATTGTCAAGCAGAGGAATAATCGGACCCTATTTTTTTGAAAATCGTCAAGGGCAAGCCATTACTGTGACCGGCGTTTCTTATCGGCGAATGCTTAACGATTTTTTTCTGCCAATATTAAGAGAACAGCCTGCCTACAGTTCACAGACATGGTTTCAGCAAGATGGCGCCACGCCTCACACTGCTAGAGAGACCATGGCGCTTCTTCGTGATTCGTTCCCTAACAAATTGATAAGCCGTTTTGCTGACATCCCCTGGCCACCCAGGTCGCCGGATCTTACCCCCATGGACTTTTTTCTGTGGGGGTACTTCAAAAGTAAAGTTTATGAAACCGCCCCACCGACCATCTCAGCATTAAAAGAAAATATCGTTCGCGAGGTTAATGGCATCCCGACGTCCCTTCTCCAGCGAGTGGCGCGGAATACTGAAGCCAGATTCCAAGAGTGTGTCCGACGTGATGGTCAACATTTAGACGAAATAATTTTTAAGAAATAAAACCCGCACTTCCCTTCTTTGTTACAGTCATTGAAATAAAAAAAATATTTTGCAGGTTTTTTATTATTTAATTTTGAAATCCTAATTCTGCCACCGGACACCCTGTATCATGTATAGCTTGTTTCTTTTCTTTAGTTTATCAGTAATAATAAAATAAATGTAAAAAATAAAATTTTGGTTGGATATTGTAGACAAGCATAAAAACAACCACCCTGCAGACCGCAATTTTATCCTACTAAGCAATTATATTAGTAAAAGTTGATTTCTATTTATACGTTTCTTGCCCAATGTTGCCGGGAAGTTTGGAAACATTCCCGGCAGTTTTGGCAACTTTGGCAATATTGCCGGCAATTTTCATGGCTACTCTGTATGCCTACACTCGTGCGCATTAACATGGCACCTGGCTCGTATGAATGACGTTTAAAGTACTGAGTGCAAAAAAAAATGAATTTTATTTAAGTTTTTGGAATATCGTCCAAACGTAACTATTATAACAAAAACTCACCAAAAACCAATAACAAATAAAACGTCCAAACGTAACAATAACAGAAACTCCACAAAAATCCGATATCAAATAACAGCAAACAAATTACTCCGAAACTCAAACGGAAGGATACGTGCAACGGTAACAGTGATGCTAACGCTACTTGTCTCACACGACGAGAGCGGGGCCCCGCGCGGGGAAGCGGGAGGAGGGTTGTTTTCGACCCAGGTGCCATGTTAATGCGCACGGGTTTGTATGTACCTAAAATTTCACCCGTGAAACACCTTTAATCAAGCCGTCGATTACAAAATCCACATCACAAGTGTCAATTTATCGATATTAAAGTATGAAAAATATCGACACCAACCCGCAAATTATTATCAAATCATACAGTTGACTTATCTAGCTATCGTGTAAAAATATTGTATCGTTGAAATCAAAATGAAAATGAAAATCAAAAGTCATTTATTCAAACTAGGCTGAGAATCAGCACTTTTTTAACGTCAAAATTACATAAGACAGTCCCCCAAAACGCCCGCCCTTCACCACTTCCTAGTGCTTTAGCTGGGGAGAAGAAGTGGCGTAACAAACTCCCCAGCAGCACAGCTGTCTGTTCAGTTAAAAAAATGATTCTATATAACACTGCGCATAATAATTTAGGTACATTACGTAACACAAAACATTAAATTAAATTATATTGATATATTGCTATAAGTAAGCTAGCATACGCCAATATACCAAAAAAAAAAAATCGAAAACTATACTCAAGCAGAAACAAAATACAAAACTAAAAACGTAAGCAGAACTTTATACCTAAATAAAAGCCTCCAGTAATAAAGCGCGTGACAACTTACATATAGCAGTACATGTAGTCGTAACTCAAAGTCACAGATGATAAACTAGGACCATCGAAGTAAAATCAACAACGAGTTAAGTTACTAATAACAAAACAAAACCAAGGTCAGCAAGACGACCTGTCACCACAAGCAGCACCCGTTCACGAGTATAACGCAAAGATCAGCCATTACCCCCCTCGCCATATTTGAGGGAAGGGGACAACCCGACCCCCGACGCTACCGCAAGCAGTGACATCTAAGGGAGCATGACGAACTTGCTGCCGGTTGCTCGGGCAAGAAAACTATGATCAATTGTCGAGGTCACTAGCTAACCACATATTGCAATACTCATAAAAAAAAAAAACATTGAAATGAGTAGGTTATGGCAATAATAAATAAAAATAAAATTAAAATAAATTGACCTTGAGAGTCAAAGAAAATAAATAATTATATGAACTCATATAACCTGTCAGTAGGTATGCTAATTCTGGAGAAAGAACATAAACATTGTCTTAAGTTAAACACAGCGACCAACTATTCTTATCGTTTAAGTAATCGTTGATAGAATAGTATGCCTTTGAACAAAGGTTAGATTTTACTTTAGCTTTGAACGCATTAAAGGGCAAATCTAGCAAAGAAGAGGGTAGCTTGTTATAAAAAGATATACCAAGCCCAACAAATGAGTTATGAACCTTATGAAGTCGGTGAAATGGAGCACGTAATTTGTCCTTATTTCTGGTGTTAACATTGTGAATATCACTGTTTTTAGTGTATAAATGTATATTTTGTCTAATATATAAGATGTTGGCGTTTAAAAAAATCTCTCAAAGAAACTCTGGCACCGAGCTGGTAAATTGCTCGAACAGCTCGTTTCTGAAGAACAAATATATTTTGAATGTCAGCGGCTTTGCCCCAGAGCAGAATACCGTATGACATAACGCTATGAAAATAACTAAAATAGACTAACCGAACTGTATCAACGTCAGTGTATTGTCTTACTTTCCTGACGGCGTAGGCGCCTGAACTGAGCCTTCCCGCTAGGCTTGATATATGTGGGCCCCACTGAAGTTTGGAATCTACTGTTATACCCAGAAAAACTGCCGAGTCTACAGTTTTAAGCATCTCATTATCTAAAACGATGTTGGGTCCTAGATTTCTAACATTCGGTAAGGCAAACTTTATACATTTCGTTTTCTTAGCATTGAGAACTAAGTTATTTGTCGTAAACCAATCTGTAACCATTGAGAGTGCACTGTTTACGTCGTCAAAATCTTGTCTATTCCTGTCTACTTTAAAAATAAGAGAGGTGTCATCTGCAAACAGTACAACGTCACAGATACCCTTTAAATATTGCATGTTCAAATTTTTGATAAAGTGACGCTAGATACGGGTTATTTCACACTCTGCGCCATCTCACTTACACACCGAGCTAAACCACGCTTCGATGTATCCTCAGCGCAGCGCAAAATAATTATTTGCAGATTTTTCACTCCTTCCGTTTGGAATTGAACAAACACAATAATAAAGGTGCCGATTCTCTTGTTCAGTTGGTGGCTATTGAATAAGAGAATCGGCACCTCGGCACCATTATCAGCGCGAGAAAAGGACGGCTATAGCTCTGAACTAAGTTAGAGATGTCAAACTAGTTTACGCCTTGCGCTTCACCGTGTTTTTAGTCGACATGTTTTTACGTGTTGTAAAAATCAAATTAAATATTATTCAGGTTAAATTCGAGGAGATATGATTTTTTTTTGCTGACGGTACTATACGCCGCTTGCGCTGCCGCTTGTCTCTTCACACTCTTACGAATCATATCTTTCTGTCTCTTTCTGCAAATGGCGCTCTACCAACAATATAATAATCAGGAGACTTTTGAAGAAAATAAAATAAGTTTTGATGTTCTTACGAGTGAAATGTAATTTCACTTGGAACTTGTTTTTGGTTTTTGAAGTATTTGTGCACATTTTGAAAAACACAAGAAGGCATTGTTGCTGCTAAGTTAGACGATTACGGTAATTTTACTTAACGTGCTACACAATTTATGCGGTCCACGTCGAAGAGCGCGTACCATATCTTCCCTATTTTATACATCAATGAAACATCGGTTCAACTAAATATGACAGCTCTAATTTACGTCCGTCTCTTTATCGTTCTATTATAGATGTTCCTGTGCTATCCAAAATTTTTGAAAAGATATTCTACAACCGACTGACAAGTTTTTTAAATAAGCATAATATTCTAAAACAGGAACAAAACGGTTTTCAGCATAATTAATCAACATCATTAGCAGCAATCACCCTAATCAAAAATATTACAGAATATCTAGACGAAAAAATTCCGGTTGTAGTAGTGTTTTTGTTATGAGTAAGAGTGACTTGTGGTGTTGTCTAGGTTGGATAAAAAAAGAAAGGATTTTTGTATGCACGTGTTTCTGTGACAAATAAACATAAATGATAATGATAAATGATAAATGATTTTTATTTCTGTAAGTAGGTTTGTACAAACACTTTTACAAGTCAATATTTTTTTTTTAAACTAGATGAGTTCGGCGTTTCCTATCTGACTACTCTGAGAAGAAAGGCCGAAACAAACTCAGAGGTCACAGTCTCTTATAAAGTCCAGACATAATCTTGGTCACTTCATGTGAAGACCATGTAGATTGGTGTCTGAAATGGTCTTTTGAGGAAAGAACCACACAGATTGAGAGGACCTGTCCAGTCAGTGCACGCATTTGTCAGTAATCGCGCAGCTCAACTCAGAACTTAAGGAGCTCAACGATTCGACGAACAATACCAAAGAAAGGACATTGGGGTAGGCCGCATAGATTACTCAAACTGCCAGACCATGATTAAAAATAACTGAGAGAAAAAATAAAACAAACAAAAAAAAAAAGCAATGACCTACATAGTCTTCACATTCACAATAAAGTAAAATAATATAATACTTACAAAGTAAATATTCATGTCAACATTCATGTCAGTATGCAAAAATAAAAATAATATAAAATAAAATTGGAGCAGTTCAATCCCAGGCCTTTTTGTCCTCAATATAATCTTTAACGGTATAAAAAGCTTTCTGACACAACTTGCGTTTAATGAATGATTTGAATTTATTAAGGCTCAGATCTTGAACGTGGCTTGGAAGTTTATTATAAAAGCGTATACATTGACACCTGAATGACCCACCTATTTTCTTGAGCCTTGTTGGAGGTACAAAAAATTTGTGTTTGTTCCTAGTATTTATATTGTGGATATCACTGTATTTTTTAAACAATTTAATGTTTTTATGGGCATATAAAAGATTTTCAAAAATGTACTGAGAAGGCAAAGTCATTATATTAATCTCCTTAAATTTCTCTCTGAGAGATTGTCTCGGACTTAATTTATAAATGCATCGAACAGCTCTTTTCTGCAAAACAAAGATAGTCTGAATGTCGGCTGCATTTCCCCACAACAGAATACCGTACGACATTATACTATGAAAATAGCTAAAGTACACTAAACGGGCTGTCTCTATGTTGGTTAAATTACGAATTTTCCTAACAGCGTATGCTGCGGAGCTTAGCTTTTTTGACAATTTATCTATATGTGGGCCCCACTGAAGCTTAGCATCCAAAGTTAAGCCCAAGAATACTGTGCTATCTTCAGGATTCAACTCTTCGCCCTTTATCAACACGTTAGTTTTCACCTGCCTAACGTGAGGTAGTGTAAACTTAATGCATTTGGTTTTTTTTTTCATTAAGGAGTAAATGATTAACACTGAACCAGTGAACTACTTTTGAGATCGCTCTGTTTACATCGTCAGTAACCAGCTGCTGACGTTTAAGTTTAAACAAAAGTGAAGTATCATCCGCAAACGAAACTATATCATGATTATCCTTAATGAGGTAGGGCAAATCGTTAATATAAATAAGAAACAAGAAAGGACCAAGAATCGAGCCCTGTGGGACCCCCATTGTTACTATAGATCCGGGCGATCTTTTTCCATTAACGTCAACGCTCTGAATCCTATTACTCAAGTATGATGTAAGAAGATCCAGAGCGGTGTTCCGGATCCCGTAATGGCGGAGTTTCCTGATTAACGTTTCATGAAGAACGCAATCGAATGCCTTGGACAAATCACAAAAGATGCCCAAGGCATCGCATTTGTCTTCCCATGCATTATAAATATGTCCTAAAAGTTCAACACCGGTAGTTGAACGACCCTTTGTAAAACCGAACTGCTTGTTATGTAATAACTTATGTTTATTAAAAAATCTTTGCAATTGGTCTAAAATTAATTTCTCAAAAATTTTACTAAACGTAGGTAGTACTGAAATAGGTCTATAATTTGTGGGGTCTGATGTACTACCTGATTTAAACAAAGGTATTATTTTACTATATTTCATGAGGTCAGGAAACTCCCCAGAGTCGATACAGTTATTAAAGATAAGAGCTAAAGTAGGTGCTACAATGTCAATAATAGACTTAGCAACTTCTACAGAATTACCCCACAGATCTGCTGTCTTTTTTACATTTAAAGTGTGAAAGGTTTTAATTATGACTCTACAGGTAATATGTTCAAAATTAAATTCCGAATCGCAAGCATTAACATTTTCCTTAAGCAAAGACTCAGCAACAGAAGTTGATGAGTTTAGGGATTTAGTAGTTGAAACGGGAATATCTGAAAAGAAATTTTCAAAGGCCGCGGCGACTTGTGAGTCTGATTTTATTATGTTGTCATTAATAGACAGGCTGTAGTCAGCACTTCGGTTATTAGACCTTCCCGTTTCACTGTTAATAATATTCCAAGTCGTTTTAATTACATTACTCCTGTTTTTAATCTTCGAACTCAAATAACGCGACTTGGCCATACAACAAACTTTTTTAAATAATTTTGAATAGTTTCTAACATATAAATTAAATTCAGCAGTGTTTACAAAAGACCTTTCATTGTATAGTTCATAAAGCCGTGTTCTACTTTTATGAATACCAATGGTAGCCCAATCACTGAAAGACGCGTTACTATTAACTGAGATAGTCTTGGGAATAAAGATGAGATATTTTTCTTTCTTTCTTTCTTTTTCTAACAAACCGACAGCAATATGTTGAAGATACTCATTTAAATCAAAATCTTGAATCCACTGTCCACTGTAGATCCTCATCTAAACTAAATAAATATGGCGTACCACAAGGGTAGCGTTTTAGGCCCCTTATTATTCTTACTTTATATTAATAATCTACCCGATTTAATAAATTAAGATAGTGTCCTCTCTTCGCTGATGATTATTCTGTGTATGTGGGCACATCCTTTATTACTGGAGCCCTTTATTTAGGTATAAAGTTCTGCTTACGTTTTTAGTTTTGTATTTTTATTTCTGCTTGAGTATAGTTTTCGATTATTATTTTTTTTGGTTTATTGGCGTGTGCTAGCTTACGTATAGCAAATAATTTAATTTAATGTTTTGTGTTGCGTAATGTACCTAAATTATTATGCGCAGTGTTGTATACATTCAATTTTTTTTTTTTTTTACCTGAACAGACAGCTGTGCTGCTGGGGAGTTTGTTGCGCTTCTTCTCCCCAGCTAAAGCACTAGGAAGTGGTGAAGGGCGGGCGTTTTGGGGGACTGTCTTATGTAATTTTGACGTTCAAAAAGTGCTGATTCTCAGCCTAGTTTGAATAAATGACTTTTGATTTTGATTTTGTTATAGTGCCCAATAACAATAAAGGTTCAACTCATGAAAATAAAATAAACGAAGCTGTACAGTCTGTAAGAAAATGGCTTGAATCTATGTGTACTAACACCAAATTCATTAAATTTGGTACATACAAAAGCAAACACTCCGATAGTTTTAACTTTAAAAAAAGACAAAAAAATAGAAGAAACAGAAAGTATTAAATTTTTAGGTATAAGTAACTTTAGACAAATTAAATTAATTAAAATTAATAAAGTATGCAGTAAATTACATAGATTTGTGTATGCATTAAGAAAACTTCGTATTGTGTCAGAAAAAAAACAGCCCGCATAGCATATAATGGATATGTCGAATCAATTTTAAGATACGGACTTATAACACAGTCTAAAAATCATACAGTCGTCCGACGAAGACGTCTAGACAGGGCAATCGTGCGGGGTGTGAGGGGCGAGACGCGGGTAAGCCGATCCCGAACTGCGAACAAAACGATGTTAGTAGTTCGGGATACGTCATTCAGGGCTGGCAAGTGTTTATTTTTTTATTTAAAATGGTGCATGCAAAGTGTGCTGTGAGTGATTGCAAGTCTTCATCTTACATAAATAAAGATCTGCGGTTTCATCAGCTTCCACGCACAGAAGTAAGGTAAATAAATCTGTTTTGTTATTGTAGAGTACATAAATAATTTTATTTGTAATGTCGTGCCACGTTGATAACGCTAATAAAATGGTCGACCGGCGCACGGTAAAAAAAAAATGTTAATAGGTTATCGCACACGGCTTCCATCTGTTTGGAAATCCTACTACTATTATAAATGTGAAAGTGTTTGTTTGTATGTTCCGTGTCAAGATGGTGGACTTTTTTATTATTTACTAAGGGTGAATTTCGAGATGGTAGACCTATTTTTTTATAGTATGATATGGGTGTCAACTTTGAGTCTAATTGGGGTGCTTGTTACGAAAAAGCCATCCTTTTAGAAATCCAAGATGGCGGACGTCATTTTTTTTATAATTTGATATGGGTGTCAATTTTGAGTATAATTGGGGTGCTTATTAGGAAAAAGCCATCCTTTTTGAAATCCAAGATGGCGGACGTCATTTTGTTATAATAAGATATGGGTGTCAATTTTGAGTATAATTGGGGTGCTTGTTACGAAAAAGTCATCCTTTTTGAAATCCAAGATGGCGGACGTCATTTTGTTATAATTTGATATGGGTGTCAATTTTGAGTATAATTGGGGTGTTTGTTACGAAAAAGAAAAGCCATCCTTTTTGAAATCCAAGATGGCGGACGTCATTTTGTTAGAATTGGATGTGGGTGTCAATTTTGAGTATAATTGGGGTGCTTGTTACGAAAAAGCCATCCGTTTTGAAATCCAAGATGGCGGACAACGTATTTTTTTAATAATTTGATATGGGTGTCAATTTTGAGTATAATTGGGGTGCTTATTAGGAAAAAGCCATCCTTTTTGAAATCCAAGATGGCGGACGTCATTTTGTTATAATAAGATATGGGTGTCAATTTTGAGTATAATTGGGGTGCTTGTTACGAAAAAGTCATCCTTTTTGAAATCCAAGATGGCGGACGTCATTTTGTTATAATTTGACATGGGTGTCAATTTTGAGTATAATTGGGGTGTTTGTTACGAAAAAGAAAAGCCATCCTTTTGGAAATCCAAGATGGCGGACGTCATTTTGTTAGAATTGGATGTGGGTGTCAATTTTGAGTATAATTGGGGTGCTTGTTACGAAAAAGCCATCCGTTTTGAAATCCAAGATGGCGGACAACGTATTTTTTTATAATTTGATATGGGTGTCAATTTTGAGTATAATTGGGGTGCTTGTTACGAAAAAGCCATCCGTTTTGAAATCCAAGATGGCGGACAACGTATTTTTTTAATAATTTGATATGGGTGTCAATTTTGAGTATAATTGGGATGCTTGTTACGAAAAAGCCATCCGTTTTGAAATCCAAGATGGCGGACAACGTATTTTTTTTATAATTTGATATGGGTGTCATTTTTGAGTATAAATGGGGTGCTTGTTACGAAAAAGCCATCCGGTTTGAAATCCAAGATGGCGGACAACGTATTTTTTTTTATAATTTGATATGGGTGTCAATTTTGAGTATAATTGGGATGCTTGTTACGAAAAAGCCATCCGTTTTGAAATCCAAGATGGCGGACAACGTATTTTTTTATAATTTGATATGGGTGTCAATTTTGAGCATAATTGGGGTGCTTGTTACGAAAAAGCCATCCGTTTTGAAATCCAAGATGGCGAACAACGTATTTTTTTTATAATTTGATATGGGTGTCAATTTTGAGTATAATTGGGATGCTTGTTACGAAAAAGCCATCCGTTTTGAAATCCAAGATGGCGGACAACGTAATTATTTATAATTTGATATGGGTGTCAATTTTGAGCATAATTGGGGTGCTTGTTACGAAAAAGCCATCCGTTTTGAAATCCAAGATGGCGGACAACGTATTTTTTTTTATAATTTGATATGGGTGTCAATTTTGAGTATAATTGGGATGCTTGTTACGAAAAAACCCTCTTTTTGAAATCCAAGATGGTGGACGTAATTTTTTTATAATCTGATATGGGTGTCACTTTTGTGTTTAATTAGGGTACTGGTTACGAAAACGCCATCTAAATAACTTAAATCTGTCCCGAGTTGGTCCTGTAGTAAAAGTTGTTCAGTTTGGTGGTCTGTAGCAAATTCTTTCGTATGTATATGTATGTACTATGTATGTTCCCTTATTGTTAGAATGTAATTATTAAATTGTATTTTATTTTAACATTTCATTAAAAAATTGTTTTCATTATTATATCAATGTGTAATATTGTTTTATTATAATACTACTATCAATATTGATCTGCAATAAATAAATAATTTTGTAAATATTGTTTATTTGTGACAACCCTGGCCGATGCGTTACTGTCTAGACGATGTCGGCATTTTACACAAGATCAAAGGCGTCGTCCTACTGTATGATTTTTATACTGTGCTTATAATATGGGGCAATTCAACAGTTAGACAAGACATTTATTGTTCAAAAGAAATGTGTAAGAGCTATATGCGGTGTCGGTCTACTTGAGTCCTGTAGACTTTTATTCAAGAACCTGAACCTATTAACTTTGACTGGCATTTGTATGAGGTATCGGTCTTTGTCATATAAGGAAGCATAGTGAATTCTTTAGATTCAAAGGTGACAATTTTATTACACTACACAGACCAAGAGATGCAACAAAAATTTTAATTCCGTTTTGTAACACAACTTTAATTAAAAATAAATATGTTTATTAAAAATAAATGTGTTTGTTTAATAAATATGTTTTTATGTTTATCATATGTGCATTACAATATTTAATAAATTACCTAAGAACCTAAGGGAGCTGCCATATAAATATTTTGGTTGATAGAAAATTGTTTTCATTCTTTACAAGAATTTATGCAACATAAAGAAAAAATGTTATTTTATGTTTCGTATAGTTTTGTAGTGTTTGTTTTATTTATTTATTGTAATTAAGAAATCGACACCAATGGCTTAGTTAGCTATAAATAAATAGGTAGGTACCGTAAAATGCTGCAACTTTTCCAACTATAAGTTTGCCTATTTCGTTTCAATTGCGATATTTTGCGTTTGATTAGTTTTTCTTATTTTCTGCCATTTGGTATTAAGTTTACATTATTCGGGCAACATATTTTTCATTATGTTATAATGGTTGCTCCATTATTACTTTGTCAGTTGTGCACAGCAAAAACTGGTGGGAATGGGTGAAAATTTTTAGGGTCTTGTAACTTTTCAAGTTTTTTCGTGCAGGAATAACGACCCAAGGTAAGAAAATACTCTATTTTCCGTATGATTTGATATTTTTAAGAAAAGGACTTGATTTCATGAAAATAACTTAGTAGGCAATGTTGTGCACTGTTTTGAAAACTTGACTGACACAACTTTGTCTGGGTCTAGGGTTGTCACTGGTCGAATTTTATTAATGATGTAGGTATTTTTCTTGATTTCATTCAGTCAACATAACTGGCGAAATGTGGTGTAATATATGTACAATATACTTCTGTCTAACCATTCGGGCATTACTGGCGTGATTTTGTGTTGTATTTAAGTGCCTAAGTCTTAATTCTATTGCAGTTATAATGGACAAATGGGAAACCAGGAGCTCGTAATATTATGCTGATTACTCAGTGAAAACAAAGTTATTTCACCAGACGAAGCCGTAAGCAAAGGATAATACCTACTTATTTTGTTTTAAAATAGGTACATTATAAGTTAAACAATACTCAAACCACATTCAAACATACTCGAAATAACCCTTAGGGTGAAGCCATGTTATAAAAATGTTTGCTTAATACATTTGTAACTATGCGACATTATTGCAAAAAAAAAAACATTGCATTTGTGATTTGTTCGTAGGTAGAGTCAACGATATATGATTTTAAAATTATATATATATATTATATATATATATTATATACAATACAGGGCTATTTTTAAATCACTAGCTAAATTTTCACAGGGTGGTCTACCAGTGAATATGAACAACTTTCACTATGGGACCAACTCTGAAATCACGAAATAAAAATCAGCTGTTTCATAGGAAAGTTCTATACCTACTCGACCAAAATGTATGAAACAACTGTTTTTTTTTTCGTGATTTCAGAGTTGGTTGGTTTCACCCTTTGAAAATTTAGTTAGTGATTAAAAATAGCCCTGTATACACACATATATATTATATAACATATATATTAGGTCGAGGAACAATAGATGCCATCTTTGCTATCCGCCAGCTGTGCGAGAAATACAGAGGTGCGCGTAAAAACTTGCACATGGTATTTGTTGACCTCGAAAAGGCATACGACCGAGTGCCTCGTGAAGTTTTGTGGTGGGCGCTGAAGGAGAAAGGTGTGCCAGGGAAGTATGTGCAGTTGATTAGAGCGATGTACAGCCGATGCAGTACCCAAATCCGGTCTACGTGGGCACTACTGGCAGCTTCAATGTGGCTGTCGGCTTGCACCAGGGATCAGCACTCAGCCCTTACCTCTTCGTGCTGATAATGGATGCTCTTACATCTGATATCCAGGAAGCGGCTCCCTGGTGTATGCTGTTCGCTGATGACATTGTGCTGATTGCCGAAAACGGCTTAGAGGTCCAGAGCAGATTGGAGGTGTGGTGGGAAAGACTCGAGACCGTTGGCCTGAGAGTAAGTCGGACCAAAACTCAGTATCTGTTTTGTGATTTTGGCGACCTCTCCAGTCCTGTGCCCATATCTCTCGCCGGAACGCCCTTATCGATCTGTTCCGACTTTCGGTACCTCAGGTCGCTTGTTCAAGGACATGGCGAAGTAGACCGAGACGTAACGCACCGGATCAACTCAGGATGGATGAAATGGCGACAGGTCACAGGAACAACTTGCGACCCACGGATGCCCCTCAAGTTAAAGGGGAAAATTTATAAGTCCGTGGTAAGGCCTGTCGTACTTTATGGGTCTGAATGCTGGGCCGTGAAGAAGACGGATGAAAAAAGATTGCATGCAGCGGAGATGAGAATGTTGAGATGGATGTGTGGAGTAACGAGAATGGATAAAGTAAGAAATGGGTATATAAGAGGAAGTTTGAAAGTGGCGCCAGTGACAGAAAAGTTGAAAGGAAATCGTTTGGCTTGGTATGGGCATGTGATGAGAAGGTACGAAACGCATGTGACTCTAAGAGTGATGAATATACATGTTGATGGGTGGAGAGGGAGAGGAAGGCCGAAGAAATGATATGAAAGAGAAGGGAGTGAATGATAGTGTGACGGTTGACAGGGGAGAATGGAAGAAGAAAACATGTTGCGCCGACCCCAAGTAACATGGGATAAGGGCAGGAAGATGATGATATATAATTTTTAAAACTCACGAATTATTTTTAAATTTTTGTATATCTTTTTTAAGAGATTTAGGGATTGGAAATGTAGTCATAGTTCGTATCTTGATGTAACATTTAGTCTTTATTTCATTAAAATCAACGTTTTTACGACGAAATTATTTCATAAAATATCTTTGAACGAGTGGACACTCAGTCAAAATTTATTTGTTATTAGAACGTGACCGAAGGTGACTACTAGGGTGTATCAATGCTACTAGGCCTCAGATTATAAACCAGAAGGTTTTATACTATTCATCTGAGACTTGAGCATCGAAGTTAAGGAATTTTCTTGGCACCCGATAGCCAAAGGTAAGTAAACCAATGGAAAGAGTCTTTTCAAGGAGAACATTTGCTACTAAGCTTAGGTTTACATGGCATTGTATTGCACGTTTTTTTTTTGCTGTATTCGATTTTAACGGATAAACAGCAGGATGTTCACACGATATATTTCCATTCCTGTAAAAGACGTATAGCCGCAGTATTCATACAACAGTCAGAAACAGATCGCGATATGCGCTACTGCAAACCGAATAGGTTAAAAGTTCATTCGGTTTGCTTGACAAGTCCGTTGAGTATTCGATAAACGTACGTACTTTTTTTTGAAGTACAAACAACGTCTGAACAGTTCTATACTCAATGTATGTGCCACTATGATGTATTCGGTAAGATTTATACTTCAAAAAACGTGCGGTGTCAATGCCGTGCTAACGGGGCCTTAACACGACCTTTGCCCATTGTTAATGGCCTAAATAGGTGACTAACTACTTGGGCACCGAAGTTAAGGAATTTTCTTGGCGCCCAATAGTCATAAGATAGACACCAATGGAAAGAGCTTTCAAAGCGAACATTAGCTACTAACACGACTTTTGCCCAATGTTAGTCAGTTCGGAGTTATTGGCCTAAATAGGTGACTAACTACTTGGGCACCGAAGTTAAGAAATTTTCTTGACGCCCAACAGCTATATGATATACACCAATGGAAAGAGCTTTTCAAGGAGAACATTTGCTACTAACACGACTTTTGCTAATTGTTAGTCAGTTCCGAGTTAATGACCTAAATAGGTGACTACTAGCCTAGGGCCTCAGATTATAAAACTTTTCTTGGCGCCCAATAGTCATAAGACACGTGGGTACACCAATAGAAAGAGCTTTTCAAGGAGAAGAAGTTAAGGAATTTTCTTGGCGCCCAATAGTCACAAGACATAGATCAATGGAACCTTTTCAAGGAGACCCTATACTACTAACATGACTTTTGCCAATTGTTAGTCAATGCAACGGGCCGTGGGAACGAGGCATAAGGAAGTTGAGATCCGTATCCAATGATATTATAAGTAAAAAGTCGTAGATAGGTTATACACGTTCCGCAAGTGGCACGTCAAAATGTGGCTAATTAGCCACATTTTCGTCGTCTGGTCTCTTTTTTGCATGCCGTCCTACTTCCACGTGTTATCTAATAGTTCGACGTTGTGCCGTTTTTGAACATCGAATGTTGGGTAGGTCTCTACCTCTTTTAGTTATAATATCATTGTCCATATCCGTATTTACGGAACGGAGATCCGTATCCGCGGATCCCTTATGATCCGTATCCGCGGATAAATTTTTCACATCACTAGTACCGACGTATACGAATTTGCGTCGAATAACCATCTGATTATATTATTATCGATGGTAATACTATATACTTTTTACTATAACTTGATGGTATTTTCATTTTTATACGCCATGTTATTTTCAAAGAATTTTTTTTTTTGCTTTGCTCCTCAAAAGTGGACTTGAGGATTTTTTGATTTGGATGCAAATGTTCTCCTTGAAAAGCACTTTCCATTGGTGTATATCTTGTGGCTATAGGGCGCCAAGAAAATTCCTTAACTTTGGTGCCCAAACAGTTAGTCACCTATTTATAGTTCATTAACTCCAAACTGACTAAAAATTGGCAAGTTGTTTTAGTAGGAAAGGTTTCCCTTGAAAAGCTGTTTCCATTGGTAGGTAGGTATAAATCTTATGGCTATTGGGCTTCAGAGCAGAAACCCATAGTTCGGTGCCCATTCTCCTTTATAGTTCCATTGTCGTGGGTACAAGAGCAACAAAATCACTGTTGACTATTAGGCTATTAGGTATAGTTATCATCCCGCCAGGGTTGCGGGTTGTTCGAAAGAGTTACCGTGGCCCTGGCACAGGCAACTGAAGGAACACGGGTGGGTTTTAGTCAGTAGAAGTCTGACACGCCCTCCCGCTCCACCCAGAGCGGGAGAAGTTATTTGATGATTTCCCATCCACAAAAAAAAAAAAAGGTATAGTTATCATCTAAATAGACATTATGATAATCTGATACACTAATTGACACTAATTGTGTATCAGATTATTATATTTCATGTAATAGTATAGTATTTCATGTAATTGTAATAGGATAGTACTTGCAAATTGCAAAAAACGTAAGAAAATTTGAATTTTGCAGGCTACTCTGACGCTTCTTCCATAAACCTGTTCAATAAGCTATGGCAATCAGTGTGATGAAAATGACAAAGGAATCCCAATTTTTTTTGATTTCACTGAATTGTTTAATTCAAATAAGACCAATTAAAGTCATCAAAACAAGCATAAGTACTTTTAGATAGCCTTTATTGTGTACTAACACATATCCTAGACACATAAAATTAGGTAGTGACTGTAAAACTAGCCTGTTGCAACTCGGAAAGAATAGAAAAGTGCTGTTTTAGCATTTTATTTCATTAGAAGCAAATTATAATATTTTAACTCTACAATACCATAATCATCAATAAAGGTCTCGTATTTATTAAAATTACTGCAAACTCATCAATATAAATTTACAATAACTTAAAATAATGTCTTAGTAATTAATAAGATTCCTTTAGCTTACTACCAATTTACTCAAATGTTACTTTTTTTAATTAAATGCTATGCAGTACTTGTTCCTGGTGATGATTATTGATGTTTTGTGGAATTATTATTATTAACATAATGTTATTATATATTGAAGCATTTCATTGTAGAATTAGATGCCAAGGCCAAACACGGAGACAATGCAGTACATTGTTTTGTTTTCCCAGCGTACAGTGCACGAGCCGTCAGTATTATTGTCCCAAAAACAAGAAGATGCCGTGTGTAAACCTGCTCCATTTTTCTGCATGATCGTGCATGTTACTGAAAATGATAAAACATTTGTGAAGAAAAATGATGTCTGCACAAAAACTATGAAAACATTGAACAGTATTTAGATAGTTACAATGGCGCAGCGCGATTTGCATTAGCAAGAATTTATGTTTCAAACACCGGTGAGTATGTAGACAGACACCAACTTTCAACTTACCTATATATTTGTAAGGTTTTTGTAGCTTGGTCAATTGGCCCAGACAAGACTCCACAACAGCCGAAGTCCATTGATTAACTTTGTTGTGCTGATAGGCGGTACCTCCGATTGAATTCTCAATAGCTTCCTTGATAATTTTACTCACATCGTCCACTATGAATTGATTCTGAAACACGTCATTTCGGTAAAAAATATGAATCAATATTTACTTGCCAAACTTTGTAAACTGGTACTGCTGCTTACTTCTTCAGCTAAATCAGCGCATTCTTTAACCTCCATGATTTAAAATGAAACGCTAAAATGAGATTGTTTTGAAGAGTTTTCTGGAATTCGATAAAATTCGTTAATGGCAAAAACAACAAAATTTTTGACGCTACAAGTACAGCACGCAAATTGACATTTATTGTATAAATGTTGGTATTTCTGACAGCATTCTTAGTCTCATTGTCTATGAAAGTGGAGTAAAATAACCGGTGCCCACCGAAAACAATAATTTATGATCTTAGAATCAAATGTTGATACGAATAGTACGTAAACTACATAATCATCTCAGACGAGGCGTTAATAAGTATAATAGAATAATCAAAGTAACTTACCTGTAAGTGAACTTCGATCACTATTATACGCAGTTAACGCCTCGTCTGAGGCTCCCTCCCTTTCAAGAATTTCCCACCCTGCTCAATAATGAAAACATAAACCCATAACCCTCCAAATAAAATTCGTATCGGCTGGTGACGTGACGGCAAAGCAAGGCCTGTCAAACTTTTTCACTTATTGCAACTGGCAATAGCTGCGCAATTGTCACTTTTTATTATCCTTTTTGTGAAGAGAACATGGATATTTTCAGTTTCATAATTTAATACTAATAATGGCTTCATCCGTGCAAAACAACAGAGTTTCATCGCCAGGCTATTGTGTGTGTTGTAGAACGTGCAATATGTGGTGTTGGAGAGCTTTTAAATGGCTCCCTGTATTGTTAATAGTGTCTATTATAACTTGGTCTTATTATGCCTACGTTATCCAATTGTGCATTTGTTAGTATTTGAATAAATTGTAGATAAATAACAGATTGATTATGCATGCATTTTGCAAAAAAATTCACACTAAATTCCATTTCAGTTACCATTGAGAGTACGGTTCAACAATGTATCTATTTGGTGTTATATCATGTTTTTCTGATAATGCTCTGCTGGTCGTACTGGCGTACTGTTTTTGCAGAAATCAAACCAATTCCAGAAAAGGTAAGCTAAGCTTTCTAATCAATTCCATTAATCTCTATAAGGGGCTGTCATTTAGTTGTTTAGTACACTGTAGCAACCTACTTCTTTATGTTTTGCTGTCGTTTCACGTTGAAAGTGAGCTAGTAGGGCGCGACGGGCTATAAACAACAACTATCATAGCATAATTACTTTTATCTTGTTTAGACCTTGAAATAAAGAAACAATGTAAAATAAATCAGCTGCAGAATTTGAGAACAAAGATATTCAATATATAAACCACCCCAGGTTCTAATCAAAATATAAACAGAAGTCTCATGATATTTACTGACTCACTGTACATAGAGAAACAGTATTTTTTAAGTTAATATGCTTAATGAAGCATTGTTATCATCTTTGACCTAATTTCAAGTTGTAGTATACTTTTAAGTTAACACAATGTGGTATCTTCAATATCACCTTTCTGCCTTATTAATTATGCTATAATTGATGATATAATTCCATTTTGTACATCTTGCTAGGATAATGTCCTTTTTCACTACCTCCAGTCAAGTTCAAGATTAACTTATCTGGCAGATAAGTTGTTACAAAAGGTGTTGCATTGTAATTCCATAACTGTTAAACAGGTCCTACATAGTGTGTAGGCTTGTAGTATCTAAGATGTGGTACAGTAATATTGCAACCATATCTTAAGACTAGGAGAGTGGTAGATACAATTTATTTACAGGCCAGTTGGCGTGGTTGGTTAAGATACCACCTATCATGCCGCTGGTCGTGGGTTCGATTCCCATCCAGGACAAACATTTGGGTGCATGACATGTCGGTTTGTTCTGAGTCTGGGTGTAATTATCTATATAAGTATGTATTTACAAAAAAGAAGTAGTGTATGTAGTATACAAGTTATCTGGTTTCCATAGTACAAGCTCTGCTTAGTTTGGGATCAGATGACCGTGTGTGAATAATGTCCCAGGTTATTATTATTATTATTTATTTAAACTTCTCACACACAATACGGTACAAAGGCAGACTTAATTATCTTAATTAGCTTGAGTAGTGAAACTTTTACCATTTTCCCATTCACAGTATAACCTTAAATGTACAACTGCTAACACTGAAAATGTTGTTAAATGTAATACAAAACTTGCCATGTTTTCCTCTTAGTGTTGTATTTCACATGAAACTTCCCTTTCATAAAAAATGTAACAATAAATAATATTAATCTGAATTGACATTAATTTCACATTGGAATTTCCTAGGAATTATTCTCTGAATTTGGGTTGAATCATCAAAGCTATTCATAATCACACAGAGTTATTACATATCGAGGGTTCACGGGCTATTTGTATTAAGCGACATCCTGGCCGATTTTGAGTTATAATCATATTGATTTTTATTATGGTTATAATCTACCTATAAACTGAGATAGACACATTGATTCTTAACTGTCGATAGGCCACTTTCTAGTAAAAATATTGATACCTTTTTTATTTCCGAATAATGAAACTTAGAAGTGCTCTCCTGCAAGTTCCAAAAATGTCGCTTAATACAAATAGACCGTGAACCCTCGATATTTTTTATCAAGTTAATCATTGTTTATCTTTTTACCTGACTGCCCCAGAAGGAGGGTAATGTTTTTCGAGACTATTTATTTGGCACGCTCTGTAGCCTAAACGGCTTGATGGATTTTAACATATGAGGTGTCGTTAGATTCGTCTTAATTGTGGCAGTGAAATTACATTTTTACATCTGGGTCATTCCACAGTAATCAATACCAGGAAGTCAAAAAAAAAACGAATATCTTTATATATATAATTCTTCTGTACGTATGTGTGTCACAGAACTCCTCCTAAACGGCTGGACCGATTTTGATGAAATTGTTTGAGTGGGTTCCTGGAGAGTTTAGATTTAAAATTTGACCCGGTAGGTGGCACTGTTAAGCACTCGGGCAGGCAACGTCTGTCAGATCCACTAGTAGATACTGAAATAGGAAACTAACAAGCTTTATGTTTTAAATTTTCATGATTCAAAAGAAATTTATCAATATTTTCTTCAATTTACGTAATATTTTCTACAAGCTCAGAGCCTTCCAAAGTTAGCGAGTAAGGGAAAAAAACTAAAATGGCAACGCATTTTTTTTTTACGTCAATTGCTTCAGGCCATGAGGCGGCCACCATTTTAATTTGCTCTCGATGCTACGACTCGTTATCACTTGTTGGGAAAAAAATTAAATTAATCAGGTAAGTAGTAATCATTTTATTGATGAAATGGTAACTGCATGTATTTGTGTAACACCCGTCACAAGATGTAAGAAAAGTTACTCCTACATGAGATACTTATATCTATACCTACTAACTTTTTTTTGTATTGAACTTGCGAAAGTAAGGATATGTGATCAAACAACGCCTGGAAAGTATTTGTGTCTTACCAAAAAAAAAAGGCTTCATGTTAAAATATAGGCTGGTTTATTTGTGTAACACCCGCCATACGTAACAACCGTTATGGCCAATATAGGCAGGATGTCCTATTTGCCATAACAATGCTTTATTTTATTTGGAAGCTAAATTGGTTATTTGTAAAACGGCTTTGGAGTACTTGCTTTGCTGGGCTTACCTGTCAATAATTTTTGGCAGCTTTTTTTATTTTTTATGGATGCAGATGCAAGAAAAAGAAAAAGTCGAGAGAAATGAAAAATTGACCCCGAAAAACTGCGTATACACTTAGAATAACATTTGCCTCACCGGTTGATGTATTTGAAAAAAAAACCGGTCAAGTGCGTGTCGCTTACATTGTAGTTGAAAAACATGTTCTCCCATACATTCCAACTACAAATATCCATAGTTAAACGAAAAGGATCTAACCCACATTACACTTAATCTGGGTTGGATCCTTTTCGTTTAATCATTGGATAAATGTAAGTTTGTACGCACAATATTGAGAGATTTACCATGTTATTTTAAGACCATAGACTTCTTATAGGTTTTCCTGTAATCTGTAGCTATAGAATTAATTTCTGTATTTTTTATAAAATTTTAAGGTTTCGGAGATAAAGGGGGGGAATGGTCAATTTTCGTCTATTTTCTTAAATAACTTTAAAATGGTTAATTTTAAAATTATAAAAAAAATATATCTATATTTGAGACCCTCACAGTAAGCCCTTTCATTTGATATATCGCATGGTACAGTTTGCAATTTTTTTTCTTATTTGCCCCCCAAAATTGACCCCAGTATTCAAAATTCATTAATTTACATTACACGTCCGTGTTTGGGTCGCAGAAATACCAAAGCAGAAGTACCAAATTTCAACTTAATCGGTCCATTAGATTCGGAGCAAATCGACTGTGACAGACGGACATACAGACAGACAGACACATGAGTGATTCTATAAGGGTTCCGTTTTTTCCTTTTGAGGTACGGATTCCGAATGATGATATATTCCTAATATGATTGATAATGGCCAAAAGTTATATCTAAAATATTATAATTCAAGTGGTTGATTGCTATATTAATACATAAAAGTCTCAAAATATACAATTTGCTCTCGTAACACCCGTCACAAGCTTTTCTTGTAAAATAAAACATTAAAGCATAATAAATCCACAAAATAATTAGAATTAAGTATCAGGATTGGTTCGGGACACGTCGAGTCGCACGGTTGTGCCGCGTGACTTGTGCGCGCTCCGTCACAGTTTTTACACATGGGCCACAACATTAAGTTACTAATAGTTTAATTTGTTATAATTATGTGCTAACTAGTGTATCTACCTAACGTTAAACTATAATCAAGAGTGCTTTGCGTCGCGAAAGTGAATTCTCTTGTGCTGTGTGCAGTGTTTGCAAAAGTGGGCTGGACTGGGCCTGCGCTGCTATCGCCTGCAAGGGTCTGATAGCCTTCAAAGAATCCCGACGCCTCGAGCAAGCTAATCTGGTGAAATACATCCATATTTACCCTTAAGGCCTATTCAAACCTAAGCGGTATTCGCTGCCGCTATGGGTAGAGGTAATACCGCGCGGGTTTCGCTTAGGTATTTAGTATTATGTTTCGCGGCAAAAGCGGTACAGATGAATGAACAGTAATATTACCGCATACCCACTCGGTTTTCTCTACCGCAGACGGTAGCGAATACCGCTTAGGTTTGAATAGGCCTTTAGGCTAATTAGAGAGCTTTAGAAGCCCAGTCACGACGCGATCATTCGACATTTAAAGGTCAGGATAAACAAAAATTCTTATTTCTCCATAACATCTAGTTAGATTTCGTACAAGTGTTGCATGTTCATGAAAATATAGTATTAAACTGGATTTTCAGTAAGTAACTAAAGTGAAACAAATTGTTACATGTTAAATGTTGCAAATTAGTCATAAGTTCAACAAAATAACCCCGGAGCATACCAGAGGCCATAACTCGAACCTTTATTTTTGTGTCGAGTGTCAATTCAGGACAAGCTAAATCAGCAAAAAAAAAATTACCCGGTCGCGTCGTGTCACAGTTTTTTTTTTTGCACATGGTCCACAATATTTTGTCCCTAATTAGTTATAGCCAATGAATATTATATTCAATTTTGCTGAACTCTGATGATTGGGCAATAAGGTAGCATATATTTTACAAAAGCACTCGTAACATCCATCACAGGGCTTCAATTTATTATTGCATCTATGTGATTCAATATTGTATGTGTTTTTGTTTTAAAAGAAAACATTGAAACGAATTGAATTATATTGAAAACGCAGATATTATTCTTCTAATTTAGGAATTATAACAGTTTGAATGCGTACAAATGTAACACCCGTCACCACGTCACGTCACCCATCTGCACATACAAAAAAAGTCCAAAATAAAATTTAAAAAATCATAAAGTAAACTTTTTACACAGTCGGGCTGTGTAAAAAGTTTACTTTAAAAAAGATGGAAACAAGATCAATATAAGTTAAGAGGGCTGTGTCGCATATTGTCACCTCTCTCCCTCACGTGTGACCAAATTTATAAGAATGTTTGAGAAGATACTTTTTTGAAAAATTAATCAAATAACGAACTAGTAAATAATATTAATTTAATTGGTAATTATTAAAAATACATTTTTATTGTGGCATTTATTTAACTCGTCTATAAAACAGATCATAATACTTATTGAGCTGAGTTCATTAGATAACACAATAGAAATGTGTTTTAATAATTACCTGTTAAAGTAATATTATTTATTAGGTCGCCAATTGATTACATTATTCAAAAAAGCGTCTTTTCATTTAACAATCTTAAAAATCCAATGTGAGCGAGAGAGGTGACAAAATGCGACAGCCCTCTTAATACTATAAACAATCTCATGCAGTTGGAGGCAATAGGTAATCATCTGACGAGCCTTTTTCCGAGCAATGTTAGAGTCGGCTTCCAGTTTAACCGGATGCAGCTGAATACCATTTACATGGAGCGGTCTTTATTGTTAAATTTAACAAGATGCCTCCGCCGAACCGCTGTCGGACATGCTGTTTTGTTATCATTCAGTTTGTACTATAGTCTGCGCGCAAGTAGTCACCACGTTCGCTGGCGGTGAGACGGGGGAGGGTGCGATTGACAAGATTGGCAGACTGAGTTATCTTCACCTTTGTCTTCCTACGCCGTCTCACCTCTCACATACCTCAGGCGGTTACTAGCACTTGCGCTCACACTATACAATATGTAACATAAACCCTGTTCTTCTTTTTAACACTTAATATTACTGTACCTAGGCGCGCTATAACTAGATCTCTATGCAGACCTTCAGCCCTTCAGCTAGTGCTGACATCACTATGAGGCGCGCGTGGAACACAACGCGCCGTCGACCGGGGCCTGGTCCTTACCGGACGGTGAGCTACCCATTGCTCGCCATCCGCAAGCCCGCGCCTACGGTGGCCGGGAATCGGCTACCGATTCTCGACGCCCAGGGTGCGACGACAAGGGGCGTGAGGGCGCAAAAATTGCCTCTCCCTCACGCGTTCAGCCTCCTCCTTCGCGAGCATTACTGCTTCGCAGAAGGAGGTGACGGTTTCCCATCCCATGCACTCTCGCTCCGTACCATGGCCTTTACCAGGGCCGGACGCGAGAGATCGCCGCCGCCGGTCCGCGAGGACGCGGCGGTGCTCTGCCTAAGCCGGGCAGACCTCACCATAATTTGCTTATATTTTCTATTTATGTTTACGCTGTGTACTTGTATAAGTGACAAATTGACCATACTAATATATATATATATATAAGTTATTTTATGTAATATGTTATTAGTGAATGAGTCGTTGGAGTATCTATAGATAAATAAATAAATAAACACATAATTGTACTCATGATAACAAACAACTTCGAATTCGCGAAAAAAAGTCAGCTGTCCCATACATTCATGTTCGCATAACTAGGCAAAATGTAGGGAGCCGCTGGATATTTTTCGCGATTTCAGGTTTGGTTCCATAGTAAAAGTTGTTTGTTATCATGAGTACAGTCATATGTTAAAAGGAACAACAGGGTTTTTGTTACATATTGTATAACAGTTCTGTGTTATATCCCAAGTGGTAAAACTCTCTGCTCCCAAGTCTGGTCTTTACAATAGACTCATTTTAGTATTATTATGACTAGCACGATATTGAACTAATTTCCTGTTAATAATTACCTTTTCATTGTCATTGAAGTAGTTAACTAAGTACTGGAATGTAATGTTTTTAATTCATTGCCATTTGTGTTAATTTTGTTAGGTTTACTCAATTATTGAGCTGAGTCTCAGAGATTAGCAGAATATATTCCTTATGGTGTTGGAAGGCAAAGTATGGTGCTGGGTGGTCAACCTGATTGCCAATATAATGCTGGTACTAATATACATAACATAGGAACGGTCTGCGCCTGATGGTGGGGACCATCACGGCACTGCTCGCTAAATAAACATTTCCACACAATCGGCATAACGGACAATCCTCTGTGCAGAGCGTGCATGTAGGCTGAGGAAACTGTTGCGCATGTGCTGTTTTAGAACAGAAACCCTCGGGTCACCCAGATTCTTTGCAGATGTTCAAAGTAGTTCAAGACGTAATCAATTTCTGGAGGGAGGTGGGCTGGTTGGAATAACTCACTGACGGCCGCCATGGCTCCACTCGAAGGCCTAAGTGCAGAAACCAAACCCCCATAACATAGAACATAATGCTGGTACACACTCGGCAATTAGTATAGGCCTTCGGCCCCATATATGACGACCGTACTCCACGAAGGGTTGCGCGGAGGTGTAGTAACACCTACATTTCGCCAGTTATGTTCAAGTCCTAACTTATATAGGGGGCGAGCCTTTTGCCACCAACCGGGCATAAATTCAGACACCCGGGCTGGCCCTAGGAAAGACCCAATAACACTGCCCGACCTGGGAATCAAATCCAGTACCTCCAGCCACTAGACCAATGAGGTAGTCAGTCAAGTATAGGGTATATTTTGTTTAAATAATCTTCAAATATTGTTTTTTTTTTGTTTCAGTTTAAATTGCCTGAAAATGAATTAGAAAAATTATTAAGCGCGGAATCCGAAGACGCGCAACGGGCGATATTGGATAACTATGCCAAAGACCTCCCCATAGTAACTAGGTAATATCACATAATCTTTTTCCTCTTTTTAAAAACGGTTGAACCAAATGCTGAGAGTTTTCTGTCTACCTTATGACTATTGCTGAAGACATAATGCTAAAATTGAAGAAGAGCTCTTTAATTAAAACATGACGGTCGAAACAATGGCAGTTCAACAACTAGGTGTACTTCTTACATTGTACTTTTACTAGGAGTTAATAAAGGCTCGAATTAATGTAATGTGTGAACAGTAAAAAATTGTGTTTTGTCTGTGTTAACACTTAGGCTACACTTTGGGAAACATTTGACTTTCATACAGCGCCCGAAACCTTATGTACCTACTAGGCGGCAAAATTCAAATTCCTATATAAGTACAGGGTCAAATTAAATTAGCTAATGAAACTGCAGACGTGCCTAGCCGGGTGGTGGTGGGTGTGCGGGTCTGCCTAGCCTTTTCCCAAGTATGTTGGAACCGGATGCAGCTGAATACCAGTATTTTACATGGAGCGACTGCTTATCTGACATACCCCAACCCTGGCAAGCGTAGCTTTATCTGATGGATCGACCCGTGCGGCTGTTATTACTTTGCCACGAGCTCCTCTGCAGACGTGATGGGTATCGATGTATAAATACGATGAAATCGGCGGCTGATAGTGTTGTTACTTGAAGTATGAATTTTGTTGAGAAGTTGAGAAAATCTGTTTTTTTATGTTAACGTGTTTAAATATCGATATCCATCACGTCTGTGAAGTTTACGCAAAAAGAAAACAGATTCATAAACTGATATTACAAGTGACTACGCTAACTGCGGTTGATGACCCGAAAAAAAACATCAAATTAATTTCTTTTTTGTTTTATAATGTTTAGATATCGATACCCAGCACGTCTGCGGAGTTTCGCTAGCTAATTTAATTTAACCCTGTACAATCATATAAGGTGAACCTGAAATATTCAGGTTCACAACAACCAAAACAATATCTCTGTTATCATTTTTATTCCTTCCCTATATTATTATTTCATTCAGTTTTTTTTTCTCAATTCTAGAGTCTTAAAATGTGTAAGAAACGTCGGGGGTTTTCTTTTTCCTATGACTACCAAAAAAGAGGTATTGGAAGTCTTTGCCGAAACAATACCCGTATTAACGAGGTTTGTCCATAGTTTGTTACTGTGTAGCTAGAATTGAGAAAAAATACAATGTTTATTTTAAATTACAAAGTTTTACTAATGTTGTATGTAAAATTGTAAATGTCTTTCCAAGAATTGTTGGCGTTATCGTTTTATAGTCTAAAATTATGAGCGAATTTCCTTTTCCTGTTTGAGATATCTTTTTAAGTATATAACATTAGTATCACATAACAGAGGTGAACAACGGCTTCATGTTCCTGAAAAATATAAGTACGTAGTGTTGTATCATGTACAGAAACAAATTATTTGTAGATTTGATGCATTGATCTCCAAAATACAGCCCATGGAATTTGTATTTGCACCTTAAAAATCAATCTCTTCAGTAAACATAAAAAGTTAATGCGAGGATGACCTCCAGAATACATAACCAATCGACGACCTTAACAAGGTACTATCTGGATAGCGAAGGCGAAGAACTGGGTTTTGTGGCGTAAACTGGTAGAGGCTAATAATAGTGAACTTCAATAGGTTGATTTGCTTGACTGATTGATAGAGATCACTGGAATCAATTATATTACATGCTACTTCAAAATGGCGCCAGAGCTAACAAATTTGAGTGAGGACTATAATTAGCCGCGGCTCTTAACCAGCTAAAGTGATAAGATGTCGGTTACTGGATACTAGGGAATCAAAAAGCGAGTTTTACACCACACGTCATTATGGTCCTAAAAGACTTAGTTTTTCGCCCTGCAAACAGTTGTCAGTTGAATGGTAGTGAATTACCACATAAAAAAAACCAATGAAGAGGTTGGAAAATTATACCTCAACCAAAACAAGTGAAGATGAAGAAGTCAACAAATAAAATAAATAATATTAATTCATTTTCCAGGACGATGTCTGGCTCAGTTCGCTACTGCAACCGCTGCGTGCTTGTGAAGCCCGATCGCGCGCACCACTGCAGCATATGCTCGCGCTGCGTGCTCAAAATGGACCACCACTGTCCGTGGGTCAACAACTGCGTCTGTTTCTTCAACTACAAGTTTTTCATGCTCTTCCTCGGCTATGCTCTCTTATACTGTCTATTCATCATGGCCACGTGTCTGCCTTACTTCATTAGGTTCTGGAAGGTATATTCCATTTTTTATTTATTTATTTTTTTTTTTTTTTACGTGTGATAATTCTTCTTGGCCAGTATTTAATTCTTACAGCCCCATTTTGTGATTGGATTTTTTTGCAAGTAACCTTATTTCTTTTGAGAATGTAACTTCACTAATTTTTGCTATAACTGTTAGAATTTAGTCCGTAGATTCAACTGCACTGAATAGGGAAGCAGTGGTATTAAATGCTTTTACTATTGGGATTATTGATAACGTTAAGCAACAAATTGACAATTCTAGATGTATTTCCAGATGTATCAGGATTACAAGTTTGCCCACTGCGACCGTTTGATTGAAAAAGGCTCTGTTTCTAAAATATGCATGGATATGATTAACGTAATTGTTTAATATTTTCAATTTAATCAAAGCCTGTTTACGTTGGCGCTATCAATAGGTTAATGTTGCTACATAGATTAGATTTTGTTATTATTATTTTGCTCAGTACAACGTTCATTATTTCATATCTATGCAATAGTAAATGTTATCATTTCATGTTGCTCGACGAGTGGCTAAGTTTCTAATATACACAATATCAATGGGCTAGTAGCATTCCCAAAAATTTAGGTGGGCTCTTTGATAAACATTGCCACGCGAATTCGATAAAGGAAAGCGTGTCTGTTACACTATTGTCTGTTTTTTAATCTCTGAGACTAAATTGACATTTCAAATGTTCCATGTATCATTTTTTCATTTCATACTTTGACATTTGCACCTGTCAAATTAGTCTCCGAGATTAAAAAACAGACTTTAGTTAGTAATGATAGTGATTACAATTTTCAACATAACAATATTGGAAATATAACCGGTCTCAGTTATCAATCTAAATAACAATTTGTGGTTTAAATATCAAACTGGTCTAGCAACGTGCAACAACGTAGGCGTGTGTAACTCTTTACGGAACCGACTCACTGATCCGGATCATTGAAGTGATTCAAAAGATTGGTTCAGTAATAGTGTTTCAAACGCATCATTTGGATCCGAAACATTACTTTGCTCTGTGCTCTTTCCGCGCGACTCGTTGTAGAACAACGATCATTTTTCACATTTCTGCATGTTCTGTGATCGTCTTACCAATTCAGTAGTTCTGGCCACAATCTATGCATTTTATACGTAGCTAGGTGAAATCATCCGGTTACCTTGACATTTATCTGATAACTGTGATGTGTTTTATCAGATAGCTATTGGTTCAAATGGAATCTTACGTGCTGCACACTATTTTTATACCATAATAATGTATGTTCCACATTGTTTAAATGTTTCGTAGGTACCGGTTCGCAGTGGGATGACTTCATATTTAATATTTAAAGCTATTTATATACATTTAAACAGTGTGGAACACTTAGTGTAGTTTTAAGTGTTATAATCGCTTGGCATTTGATATCTTTGCTATTCTAGGAATTTCGTGATACATAGATAGCTGAATATCTTTATTTTGTGAGTCACAATGCGATTACGTATTTTAGTCTTAATTTATATTCTTGGCACTTAATTCCTGTTGTCATACAATAATCAATAGTAATAATAATTATTATTATACGTAAGTAGTATAAAAACCGGTACTTACCGTAATCACATTAATATTATTTAGTTACGATATCTTGTAAATTCATATAGTCCAAGACCCAGGGCCGCCAGACCTTACTTATTTTCTGATTATCAAAAGTGTGGGATAGTGTTATATTAGCTCGTATTTTGAATAGCGTTGAAAAAAACAGCGAAAACTCCCGTTTCTTTCAATTCCGTTGTTTTTTTTTTTTTTTCAATGAAAGATTCGAAAGTTTCAAGAAGAATCGCCAGTATATATTTCATGTTTTTTTCCAATATTTCCGAAAAAAACTGAAAAATTTGAAAGAAACGGGGAATATTTAATCGTTTTTTTTTTTCAAATACGTATATTAGTATATTAATTACTCCGCTCTGTTTAGCTCCGATCTGTTTAGCACCGCTCCGCTTATCTCCGTCCCGCTTAGCTCCGTTCCGCTCTGCTTAGCTCCGCTTTGCTTAGTTCCACTCTGCTCCGCTCCGCTCAGCATAGCTCCGTTCCGCTTAGCTCCGCACAGCTTAGCTTCACTCCGCTTAGATCCACTCAGCTCAGCTCCGCTCAGCTTAGCTCCGCACAGCTTAGCTTCACTCCGCTTAGATCCACTCAGCTCAGCTCCGCTTAGCTTAGCTCCGCTCAGCTTAACTCCGCACAGCTTAACTCCGCTCAGCTTAACTCCGCTCAGCTTAGCTCCGCTCCGCTCAGCATAGCGCCGCTCCGCTTAGATCCGTTCCGCTTAGCTCCGTTCCGCATAGCTCAGTTCCGCTTAGCTCCCTCCGCTCAGCTTAGCTTCGTTCGCATAGCGCTAAAGCGGAGCGGAGCTCAATCATAAAATAAGTAGGTCTGGCGGCCCTGGAATCTTGCTCTAATATGCATTGTATAGTTTGCACAGCTACAAAATCAATTTATTTTATTTTGTTAGGTTTTTATTTTAACCATACTAAGACATTATTTTCTATTTCCTATTATTTTTAATGTAACTAGAACTTCCATGGCAATTCGCTTAAATGTACTTATTAATATATAACTTATGTAAAAGGTCTAGGACAAAATTCGTAATTAGAAGATGCGAATCTCTACGTTTATTAAAAATTATATTGTCTTACCAAATCACCTGTATAATCGTACTACGACACAACTGTGACGTAATCAGCTGGTTGCCATGTTATTTCAAAAGATGTTGCCATAGGAGAAAATTATATTTCTCTTTTGTCGATGTTGCCAATTTAGTCATGTGTTGAGTCCGTTTTCAGGGCGACTTCGGAACGGCAGCGAGTGCGGGACGCTATCACATAGTATTTGCGTTTTTTGTAGCAATGATGTTTGCGATATCTCTGGGCTCACTCTTCGGATATCATTGCTATCTCGTTATCAATAATAGGACTACTTTAGGTAAGTTAAACTCGTTTTTTTTTATAATACCTAATTCTTTTTATTAGTTTTAAAAATTTTTGACACCATATCTTTTTGTATAAATCTTTTAATTGTCTATGGGTTTTGTTTCGTTACTTTACGGTTTCTGGTAAGTGACTGCAATTATGATGACCTATAACGAAAAAAAAAAAATATTTTTAATAAAACTAAAGTAAAATTTCCTTTCAGATATGCTCGTTACTTACCGCAGCTTGAGCAGTCCTACAGGACAGATCATTAACAATATGTTTAAGAACTTGGTCAATGGTAATTGCAGTCATTTCCAATAATAGTTATCTTTGTGTACAAGTTACCATTAGATTGTATTAGGTAGTTGGGTCATTCATAGTAGAGTCGACTATAAACACCTTGATCTGAAATGAATATTTCTGCTGAAAGTTTTCAATTTCAGATTCGAAATAGTATCTTTGTAATATTGGGTACTCGTTATTAGTAGCGTAAATAAGTGTTTTCAGTACAATTATATCATTCTTTTGCCCTTTAAATCCCAGTTAGTTTGGGTTGGGACTGTATGTCTTTTTCTTTCATACTTTTCTATTAGTCGTCATCTCAGTATTCCCAAGTTTGATATCATTTTTTACACAGTCCATCCATCGTTTCTTTGGTCTCCCCCTAGTCTTATCCATTCACACATTCGAAACTTTCCTCACGACATTTTCCTCAGTTTGTTTCACTATCGGTATAATCCCACTTCCACCATTACCAAACACTAATACCATTTCATTGTACAATTTCAGAGGCTTTTAGAGCACCTATGTTCCGCGGAGGTACTGATAAGAACGGCTTCTCTATCGGCTACTTCAACAACTTCAAGGAGGTTTTTGGCAACAGTCCCAACCTCTGGCTGCTACCAGTCTTCACCAGGTAAAACCTCTTTTTTATAAAAAATAAATACAAACACTCATCGGGCCATCGTGGTTCTGGCAACAATGGCGATACTATGGCAACACGGAACTTGTTATGCAGCATGTTTGGGTAAATAGTCAATACGCACGTATATATATAGATCTAATACGTGTATGGAAGCTACGTGTGACCTGTGTGCATGTTCCCTTACATATCTAATGAAAAAAGAAGTGAATGACCAATTCTAACATGTTTGTTAGTGTGTGTAGAATATTAATGATAATAACAAAATAACAGTACACTAGCAACGAAGACATGTATTTTATACTAACTAGGCTTGGAGGTAGGGTCTCATTCACTTAAACTTATGTAAATATTTGTATGTACACGAATAATATTAATTACAATATTTATGTACGATATCACTATTCATTCATTTCATTATCATCATTTCTCTTCTCTATCTAAATACTTCGTCGACAAAATTTTAAAGTAATTTTTCCTAGTATTTGTCTATAGTTTAGTTCATCGTAACAAAATCAAAGAGAAGTGTTTTTTTTTTTATAAAAACGTCTTAAACTTAGCAAAAATTAAAACGACACTGTTGTTTGTATGTTTATTTTTAACAACAAAAACATATCAAAAGGTGGGTTTTGGAGTTATAAAAAAATCATGTCATCTGAACATACCTTCCACTTGCTAGATTCCACCTTTATGTATATGGCAGGCCACCACATAATATATTATTATTATTATACTAATAGCATCAATTTTGCGAATATGCCCCTTAAAATTATATTTTCACGTGGCGCGGGCGAACTTTTGGACCATTTATAACCCCGTAAATAATTATGTATACTAAGTTTTTATATTGCATGTATTTTTTAGTTATATTTTTTATTATTCATAATCCTTACTCTATGATTTTCACATTGATTTATTTAAAGTGTTTTTATTTTTATTTTTTTCTAATACACCAAAACACGTTTTAAGATTCAAATAGAAAATGATTTTCACTGATTATTAGTTTTTGCATCTACCAAGCCAATCGTAGTTTCGTTCCCGCCACACATTTCAAATCCCTCTCAAATGGTGATCATTTTGTCAGCCTCGGAGACGGATGCGAATTCCCCGTCCGTCGGGAGCACCAGCTTCAGACGTTTACCACGCCCCAGGAAACTCATGGGTACGAGTCCATGGGCACCACGCGGTCAAGGTCAGACTCCAAGGACGAACACCCTTCAGCCAACCACATACCTTGAGGATATTATACCTAGTCATCTAACTAATACGAATACACTAACAACAAGATAATGTACGGTATAACTGCCAAAAAAGGTCCGTTGTTCGCCACTGAACTTTAGTAAACTATACTTCCAACTTTTCGCGCTGTTATGGGCCTTTTATACAGCATCATTTATCTGTCCCTTTTCTTCACGAAAAATGGTCACGAAGTGTTTGAAGCTCACCAAAAAAAACGATCGACGGTGGCTTTACTACAATAATGAATATTGAAACTTAAAATAAACTTTGTACTCTTAGAATAAGGTCTGAAATTATGCATCGATGCTTGCCAAATAATGTGATCGGCAGCTATTTTTATCCGAATACCCCAAAATGTAATGTTTTTGAATATTTTATTTGATCTGACTGGGTACTAGTATCTTTTAGTTGAGGCCGAGCTCAGAGACTATTGTCCTTAGCAAGGAGTAAATCAGTGGTTGTTTAGTCGAGTTGTGCATACAAATTCATATGGAAAGTAAAAATTATTTAAACTTTTTAATACGTAATAGGATTATTTTATTCAAATGTGTTATTTTTTATACACTTACAGTGCCTTTTTGTCATGCTCAATTTAACCATAGAAACATTTTATTACTTGGACCAAACTTGTACAGACGCCAGCAGGTCAACCTACCCGAAACTGTCAGATTTTCTCAATCAAACTTGAACCTAATGCTTTAGCAATAAAGTCGAAAATCTATTAAATAAATCTGACAGATTGTAGTAGCTTGATGTGCTGGCGTCTGTACATGACATAAATGATGATTAGCTAATAATATGCTCAAGTTATGTGGGAAGGTACAGCTGACATGTGTTTAATATTTTAATAATTATGATTCAAATATAAAGAGTACTGTGCAACGTGCAAATTGCTTTTTAATGCATTTATTTCTGAGCTATATACAACACACAAGACTGATAAAGTTAGAAATGTATTTTGTAAGTATGTTTTGTGCACAATAAAAATATTTTGTTCTTTAATTTTGTTTTTTATTTCATGATGCTACACTTGTTTCGATCACACGATGCTTACTTAGAAAGTTGTAGCGATTAGCAAGCAAACGGATCCAAATAATATAACAGTAGATAATAACTTTCATTGGGAGTGTTTTACTAATTTTCTAATTTAAAACGTCTGTGTGCTGTATATGTAACTATACATATTGTTATCTTCAAGTTACTGTCGTTTCTCTTATTCTCTCAGTCTATGTCTCTGCATGTCTTTGGGTGCTGCGGATACGTTTAACGATTCATATATTCACTTTTAACCCTTCTGTTGTTCGGCGAAATTTGGAAAGTGTTTATCCCAAATTTCACAACAAACACACCAAAACAACACTTACGTTATATTTCATAGTTTTGATAACATACTTTCTTAAACATATTCTATTTAAACGAAATTAAACGTTTACAAAAGTAAATAATAAGGTTTGAAACTACTTACAGGAATATAATACAGCGCATTTTTCTAAAAGTATAGAAATCTACAAAAATATTTAAGAATATTACCTTTCCTGGTAACAATTGAAAGAATTGAAACGTCTGTAGCACCCACGCTTCATTTTTCAAAATATACTTTATTATTCAAAATTATATTCTACTATAACGGTTATTATAGAAAAGTAAGAAGGTTTATTAACATTTTAGCTCGGAGATGGGCCGCGAGACTGAGAGATGGAGACTCTGCCCCAGAAAGGGCAGGACCGTCCCGCAAATAGTATAAGGATCTAACATTTTCCATTTCGCTATATTTTATTACAATTACTTACAATATATTTAAATAAATCCGTTCGACTAAATTAACGTTGCTTTTCATTCATTGGCGTCATCCAACCTTTTTGATAACGATTCAAAATTTATGTCATTCACTTCTTTTTTTATTGTAGGTAGCCCATTTAGCAAGTGTCCCTTTGCATGCTAATATAGCTGGATGTAGCAGCTTTACTTAGATTCAGGTGTGCGCAAAGTGAGAATTAAGTTGCGCTTGTATTTTTATATTTAGCACGCTGTACATGTGTCTTATACAGGGTGTTTGTTATGGCAGTGTCATTAATTAAATGGGTGATGCTGGATACATGTGTCATTAACTCATTACTGGTAATTTAAACCCAGGCTTAAATGGATGGTGTACCTACTACTTGAACTTAAAAATATCCAGATTTGATATCATGGGTAATAATATTTATTTAGTAATATTGACCCATTGAACCTTCCTTGGATTCTTAATTAATGCGTTGTGATTGTCATACACAAATAGCTCATGATGTGCAAAAAGTTTGGAAGTCGGCTAGTTTGACAGCGGGCTGACTGCACAGGTCGCGTCCCAAGTATTTTGCAAATAAGACACACCCAATTTTGCAAACAAGAACCAACCCAAAGTTTGAGTGAAATTGAGTTTAGTACATAGATGGCACTCAACTCACGCATTCTATCTTCCCAAAAAAAAAAGTTTCCTTTGTACCGACAAACAACAGAGATAACACTGTCACTTGCGGAACCAACCCACGATAATATACAACACTGTTTACAAAAGGCCCGTTTTCTCGAAACCAACCTTCTGTGGGTTGGTTCTTGTTTGCAAAAATAGGTCCAGTTAATGGCATCGCCCTACAATGTTGCCCTGTATAGTAAGCACAGTAGGTAACGTTAGAGTAGATAGCACATTTAAAGGGCCACTGACATGCTCATCTAGAAATAAATATTGACGAAGTAGAATTTATGAACAAGAAATATTTTTTTAAAGAGTTACCTCTTTAATAAATGTTTATTGTTCATCATCGTTTCAATCGAAACATCGTTTGGTAAATTATCATAATTATACAGGGAGAAATTGAATTCATGGGCACCCTTTTAAGGAGATATTGTACTGATAATTATGAACAACTTTTACGTTGAAAAATCCGTTGTTCCCTACATTTCTGTTCGCATAACTTGTCAAAATTTACGCAACTGCTGTTTTTTTCGCGATTTCAGGTTTGGTCCTATTCAAAAGTTGTTCCTAATGATGAGTACATTGACCCCTCAAAAGAGTGCCCATGAATTCGATTTCACCCTGTATTGTTATATAGGGTTTAAGGTGCAGCTCTACATATTTTTACACATGAGTTAATATTATTTACAATGACAAATGTCATTAAAAATATTCCATGCAAAATATACACAATAAATGACTAGGATGATTTTCCTAAGTGCTTTTGCTTTTCTCTTTCTTGATTGAAAAAAGCTGAAAATACTTGCTATCTGACAACTCTTCTCTTCAATGGAATCAGAACTAGTACCATACTGGTTGCACAATCACACAATTAATAAATAAAGGCATGATTTCGACGTAAATGAGCCTTATTACAAAATAATATGTATCACAGCTAAGCCTTTTTATGAGTACACAAATTATAATTTAGATAATGTTTTTTTACCGATTCAATCACATCACAAAATTTTCTATCAAACACTAATTGTATATGATTGCACACAATCTTGATGCACCATTAAATTTGTATATGCTCTAATGTTAAAATCTGTACTATTCTACCAAAATCACTACAACCAACTGAATAACAAAAACAATGTTAACAACATAATGAATACAAATCGACGGTGTAGCTTCGGAGACGGCATCGTGTTTCCAACCCCGAGCCAAGAGGAAGAATCGGAGTCACTTCTCAGCTCCGAGCGATGGGAGCGGTGGGGCGAGCGAGCGCGGCCTTTCGACGAGCGAGAGAGTTCGTCGTTCGACGAACTATGAGTTTAGGCTGTTATAGAGGTCGCATGAGGTGCAGGCTTCTGGTACAGGAATAGTTGAACTGCTGTGCTTTTAGCTGAAGACTTGTGAAATTTTACGCAGTGGTTTGTAACCTCGAAGGAATCTCAATTGGGTGCCCCAATTTGAAAAATCCCTAAGTCCTTACTTATGATCCAAAACTTTTTTTTTTAAATAATTATAGGTGTCAAAATAACTTTATGGGTTTTGCTTTTATACTTAAATAAAGAGTTTAGTTTTACTTCTCAAAATTGAAAAAGTGTACTTAAGGATTTTTCTAATTGGAGCACCCGATTGCTAGATTGTAGCCCGGATAGAATTTACTCTCAGCTTTCCACACGGCCCTATTTTGACGTATAGGTCATCGGGTTAGGTACCTAGTTAACTAAAGATATACAAAAAAACCACGTGATGTGGTTTACCCACTAAACGTAATACCTGTCACTTCAGTTGTTATGCTACGTCACAGTTTAGTCGGTTAACCACGTCAAGTGGTTTTTTTTGTTTACCTTTAGATAACTACCTAACCCGATGGACTATAGAGCCATCATTTCACTGTTACAGTGCAAGAAATAGATGCGAGCTATACCGAAGGTATAGCACCATTCCATCCATAGGAACAATGATTGCAAATGAACTCGTCAAAATACGGCAAGTGTGTAAACCCCTCATAGTTATTTTAATTCTGATTTTGCATCACTGTTAAAATCACAGTGATCTTTATAATTGTTACCATAAGGTTGCTAATGGGTTGCTGTCAGGTAAAATAACTGTGAAAGGACTTAAGATATAATCATAGACATAAAGAATGGATTCAGCGTTAGCCTCACAAAATTGAAAACTCTCGAGAAAGAGAAAAAGTGACTGTGCGGCAATACCTGTCTCTTTTTTGCAAGAATTTGTCATGTCATATCATATGCAGCGCAGAACGATACGCTGCTGACTGCCAGTGACGTCGACCAATCAGAATTCTAGAAAGAGACAACTATTGAGTGCACATTGGCTTTGTCTCTCTCGTACTTTTGGGAACGCTCAGTTCATTCTCTATGTGTATGGATATTTACAACCATGGTATGTACTTTTATCGCGTCGTGTCAACTGATACAAGTCTATTATCGGCTTTAGTGTACGGCCTGAGTGCACGCTCAACTCGAGCGTGCGGCAGGGCGGGGCGTGCGACGTTCGTGTTAAATACATGCAAACACTCGCGAGTGTCCTGAGTGACGGCCGAGCGGCGCTCGGTGAACACTTTTGCCGCTTGCACGCAACGCTGAACGCCCCGCGGGACGCTTTTTCATTCGGGTCGTACACTAAGGGTCGCGTTCAGCTTTAATAGATTTGAGCAATAAACTGGTCTGGTTTGGAGTTGAAGCTGATTTAGAAAAATACTCATTAGTATTTTTGTTAGTTTAATGCATTTCTATTTTAAATATCTCCGGTTTGTATGAGAAGTGTGTTTGTATTTGAATTATATAATTCTTAACTTATTCTCTTTAACTATTTTTGCTAGTTAGTTGCTCAAATGCGTTTGATACTTATTAAATGTTATGTATTGGTTATATCGGCTAGCATTCGACAAAAAAAAAATCATGTTTCGTAAGTACAAAATCAGCCATAATCTTTTTAAAGCCATAATTGAAATACTGATCATTGTAAAGCCAAGTCTGCACTCGGTCGTTCACAACACCCCACTAACAAGGTACGAATTATTGGTAAATTGAGTGAAATGGTGCTGAATTATAGAAAAGAACGGATCAAAACAAATGTAAGCTTAGCCTTACCAAAAATTTAAGCTGAATAGTAATAACATCTAATAACGGTTTAATATAATTATTATTATGTACTGTTAGAAATAGAGGATTTTTTTTTTTAATTTAAAGAGATTCTTTATAACTACCATGAATTTGATCTATGTCAGAGATGGACAAGATTTTGGTTGTAAGTATTATGTGACCCGCAGATTTTATACTTTTACTAGGTATTACTTTCCACCTATTATAGCCCGATACAAACTTTAAGGCGGCTCGGAACATGAGGCGAGTCGCTGTGCAGTAACAAATTTACGTGTCAGCGGGAGTGAGGGGTGCGGTACTGCGCACCGAGTAGCGCACTTCAGAGCCGCCATAATGTTTGACGCTTACTGTACGAGAATGGTCGTTTTTGTCTCATCTGGCCTGGGGAATATGAATCTCTTATAAATTGAGATTTTTATCAGAGAGCTTTTCTTTTGTTTTATTATAGCCGGGTTCAGAGGTGTAAAGGCACAAATCTGGGTTAATTTTGATTATGTAAGATGCTTTCCTTTTAGTGCTAAGGCAGAAAAAACGTCCATCTCGTAGATTTCTTAGAATATAACAGGTTGGGACATAAGTAATGAGACACTTGGTTTACATATTATATTTATTATTGTTTGATATTTCTCGGGACCCTGGGGCCCCGGACCTTTGGAAGGCGTACGAGGAGCCGAAGCCAACTCGCAGAGGCCCCTTAGATAATTTTAAATGATGAGGAGGCACCACCGACTATTATCCCTGTATGCACTATGCAAGTGCACCCAAGGACAACCCGCGGTTGGTACAGGACTATTATTGTACGTGGAACCAATACATATTGGGCTATGGGTCTGGGTGGCTAAAGTGGATTGGGTAACTTGAACCATGGAAGAACTATGACCCCTGCCTGACCAATGTTATATATTATACACGGATAAAATGGCAGGGGGTGACTTGCACACTCAATAATGGGCCCCCGGAAACGGCCCCTAGCACATAGTGACGTAGCGACAAAGTATTCCACGGCTATCAGGACAATCCCGGAAGTACGGTCAAGATCCCTACCAGCACCTTACTGGAATACTTCCTTATATATAATATTTATTATTATTATTACAATACAAAATGCTTGTTCAATAATGTAATCACCATTATCATCTAAGACTTCTTGCCAACGATCCGGCAAAGTTTGGATGCCTTTCGCCCAGAAGTCTGGCTGTGCCTCGAAAAAGTTGTTCAACTCCGCCTCTACATCAGAGAAATCGTTGAATTGTTTACCCCGCAAATGTTGTTTCAGGGCTCTAAACAAATGATAGTCTGATGGGGCGAGGTCTGGGGAATAAGGTGGGTGGGGTATTATCGTCTCCCAGCCCAAGTTCCCCAACTGTTGGCGAACGGCAGATGCGACATGAGGTCGAGCGTTATCGTGTAGTAAAACTACATTAACTCGTCTTCGTCGTTTTTTCATGATAGCAGCAGATAGTTTGGTAAGCTGGGTCGAATATTTGTTAGCGTATAGTGCATAAAACAGCATGTCTTGCGCGTCCCAAAAAGTAAAGAGTTGGTGGCGTTTCTTCCGGAAGCAGCCAAAAAGCACGACGTGTATCGTTCTCGTAATGAATTCATGCTTCATCTCCAGTAACCAGATCAGACAAAAACTCTACGTTGGGGTCACAGCAAAAGTGATTACAAACAAACGAACAGATAGCGACACGGACTGCACGACTGGCGTCTGTAAGGATGTGCGGTACCCACCGAGCCAAAAATTTTCGATACCCAAGCTCATGCAGATGGTTTTCCACGGCGTGGTGACTGCAGTTCGCGGCGTAAATCGTCATCATTTACTGCTGGGTGGTCGTCCAGAGCGTGGAAGACTTTCAAGGTTCCTGATTTAAAACGGTCAAACCATCGGGACACCGTCGCATGGCTTGTACTTCCAGCGCCCAATGCATTGTTGATATTGTCAGCCGTTACTGTGGCCTAAGAAGTACTCGTATAGTGTTCGAACTTGTCCATTTTTATTCAAACTGACTAAACCGATCGCGAGGGCGGCTTTATACACCCCCACATCACAAGTACCTAGAATGTTTAACAACATTCTAGAATATTAACAAAAACAATTAACTTGAAAAAGGAAATTGAGTTATGTAGTGTCTCATTACTTTTGTGCCAACCCAATGATTATGTATTTAATTTAATATTTTACTAAAGATATCTTCCTATTCACTTAAAAACGTTATAAATTTGCGTTTTCCATTTTGTGTATTCTACGACTTTTTCTAAAAAGTAGGAAGACAAAGGACAAATTGATACCTACTTATTTTTAGTTTTGTAAATAATGCTTAAAAATGACGAGACTGCTGAAGAATTTTATATTCGAGTTTATCGACCATCAATATAAACATCATACAGGATGCTTCATTAAGACCTGTATATTATTTATATACTTAAATTAATTAAGTCGTGACTTAATGTCTATAAAAAATATTTTACTTAATGATATTTTTACATTAATTAGAAGCTTTTTAATTGTATGGAAAAGACATAAAAATCGCAACGGTACTCGCCTACTTACCGCAGTACCGCCCTTCGGTATTAGAGGTGTGATATTATAGTTCATGACTTATTTATAATTTCCTATTAATAGGAGTTCCAATGAAATTTCCACATTTAATATTTATTATATCAGTCGAAAATTGCTGGAATTAATTTTAGCAGCATTTCTTCTCATTAGTTAATGTAATAATTATATTAATAATTGAAGAATATTTTCAACAGTATTAGTTGAGTTACATTCCTTGATACGAATTAAAACCGTATTAATTTAGTTGTATCCTAATGATTTCAGTTTGTGCCAGAGAAACTACGTTTTGTTTCGAATAGATTTTTTATCATGTCGAGTAGAATAGGACTTTTTTTATATTGTAGTTATTATGTCGCTGACTTATTTTCTAAATGTCTTGTAGATGAAAAGACGGTAAATGTATACGTAAATATTTTATCGGTCAATACTCTGCCGCAAACTTAAGCGACCAGTGGCCTTATAAGCCACAGTCGAAATATGTCATACATTTTGTATAAATTCTTCCAACTGTTACAATATTTTCCTCATTTCTTTATATGTGACCAATGATATTATATACAAAAAAGAGGCAGATGTTTCTAGCGCGCGCCTCCTGAGCACTCGATAATGTTCTAATAGGGATGATCACTAAAAAATGTTTTTTTGTCCGTCATGTAGATTACTAAAATATATTGGACACATATTTTTTCTTTTTCTACGTAATCAAAAGATTACGGCGATACATTGAGTTAAAATGTGGCATGACGTTACGTCATCGTAGATTTTATACGTAGAAGTGACTTAGCAAGCCCCCACTCCCGAACTTTAATGCGAGTTATCTAAGTATTTTTTTATTAATATGATAAAGCAAAAAATACGTATCTAATATTTTTTTTATTATCCGACAGACGGGACTAAATAGAATTTCTTTTTTTTTTACCCAGGCATCATCCCTATTGGAACGTTTTGTATAGTCCGCGCGTCTAAACTAAACGCTGAGTAGTCACGTGTCACAACCAGATTTTAAACGTCACGATCGGTTACTATGAATGTAACATATAATATATCTTGTTTTGTGTGTATAATATCATTGCATGTGACACAAAGAAATGACGATCGCTATTCATGAATATATTACTGAATTTGGTTCAGATAAGTTTGGTAAATTGTAACTGGCTCTTCCCAAATTTAAGGCATATCATGAGCTAGATTACATTTACTTTTAATCATATTTATCTCATTATTGTTCATAGTCACATTAGGAACTTCCCAAATTCTTCATTGAAATCCCTAGTCTAGTCATATTTTTTTACGTTTTTTTTAAATGTATTTTTTTTTACTCTTCTTGAATTCCTGAGGCATTTATTAAAAAAAGATAATTCGTATACCTACTATTTAAGCGAATTGCTGTCACAAAATGATTACGTATTTTTTAAAATAAAATTATTAATGTTAGTTGATGCTTATACGGAATGTAAATAAGTAGATAAATTTAAAGGATTATGAAAATGTCTACGATGACATGATGTGCAATGATTTTGTAATTTAAGTACAATGATGATGTGTAAAATAAAGAAGAGAAAATATTTTCTTGTTTTACAATAACCAGAGATTGATCAATCGAATGCATATTTACCTAAAAGTTATTTTTCCCTACAAAAGGATTGAAGCGGCTTCTGAAAACAAATAATTTGAAAAAATCTTTCACACAAATGGACGCGCCTTCTGACCCTTTTTGTATGAGAAACATTTTTTTTTTTGTCGTACTCTACAACTTTAGGTAGGTAAATAAATAAATATGAATCCAATTCATCATCATCTTCCTGCCCTTATCCCATGTTACTTGGGGTCGGCGCAATTCGTTTTCTTCTTCCATTCTCCCCTGTCAACCGTCACACTATCATTCACTCCCTTCTCTTTCAAATCATTCCTCACACAATCCATCCATGTTTTCTTCGGCCTTCCTCTCCCACTCCATCCATCAACATGTATATTCATCACTCTTTTAGTCACATGCGTTTCGTCCCTTCTCATCACATGCCCATACCAAGTCAAACGATTTCCTTTCAACTTTTCTATCTCTGGCGCCACTTTCAAACTTCCTCTTATATACTCATTTCTTACTTTATCCATTCTCGTCACTGAGACATACATTGAGTATAGAACTGTTCAGACGTTGTTTGTACTGCAAAAAAAAAAGTAGCAGAGTTCGTACGTTTATCGAATACTCAACGGACTTGTCAAGCAAACCGAATGAACTTTTAACCTATTCGGTTTGCATCGCGATCTGTTTCTGACTGTTGTATGAATACTGCGGCTATACGTCTTTTACAGGAATGGAAATATATCGTGTGAACATCCTGCTGTTTATCCGTTAAAATCGAATACAGCAAAAAAAAAACGTGCAATACAATGCCATGTGAACCTAAGCTTAGTAGCAAATGTTCTCCTTGAAAAGACTCTTTCCATTGGTTTACTTACCTTTGGCTATCGGGTGCCAAGAAATTCGATGCTCAAGTCTCAGATGAATAGTACAAAACCTGGTTTATAATCTGAGGCCTAGTACCATTGATACACCCTAGTAGTCACCTTCGGTCACGTTCTAATAACAAATAAATTTTGACTGAGTGTCCACTCGTTCAAAGATATTTTATGAAATAATTTCGTCGTAAAAACGTTGATTTTAATGAAATAAAGACTAAATGTTACATCAAGATACGAACTATGACTACATTTCCAATCCCTAAATCTCTTAAAAAAGATATACAAAAATTTAAAAATAATTCGTGAATTTTAAAAATAATAATTTAAAAATTATATATCATCATCTTCCTGCCCTTCTCCCATGTTACTTGGGGTCGGCGCAACATGTTTTCTTCTTCCATTCTCCTCTGTCAACCGTCACACTATCATTCACTCCCTTCTCTTTCATATCATTTCTTCGGCCTTCCTCTCCCTCTCCACCCATCAACATGTATATTCATCACTCTTTGAGTCACATGCGTTTCGTCCCTTCTCATCACATGCCCATACCAAGCCAAACGATTTCCTTTCAACTTTTCTGTCACTGGCGCCACTTTCAAACTTCCTCTTATATACCCATTTCTTACTTTATCCATTCTCGTTACTCCACACATCCATCTCAACATTCTCATCTCCGCTGCATGCAATCTTTTTTCATCCGTCTTCTTCACGGCCCAGCATTCAGACCCATAAAGTACGACAGGCCTTATCACAGACTTATAAATTTTCCCTTTTAACTTGAGGGGCATTCGTGGGTCGCAAGTTGTTCCTGTGACCTGTCGCCATTTCATCCATCCTGAGTTGATCCGGTGCGTTACGTCTCGGTCTACTTCGCCATCTCCTTGGACAAGCGACTCGAGGTACCGAATGTCGGAGCAGATCGATAAGGGCGTTCCGGCGAGAGATATGGGCACAGGACTGGAGAGTCCGCCAAAATCACAAAACAGATGCTCAGTTTTGCTCCGACTTACTCTCAGGCCAACGGTCTCGAGTCTTTCCCACCACACCGCCAATCTGCTCTGAACCTCTAAGCCGTTCTCGGCACAATGTCATCAGCGAACAGCATACACCAGAGAGCTGCTTCCTGGATATCCGATGTAAGAGCATCCATCCATTATCAACACGAAGAGGTAAGGGCTGAGTGCTGACCCCTGGTGCAAGCCGACAGCCACATCGAAGCTGCTAGTAGTGCCTACTGTAGACCGGGCTTGGGTACTGCATCGGCTGTACATCGCTCTAATCAACTACACATACTTTCCTGGCACACCTTTCTCCTTCAGCGTCCACCACAAAACTTCACGAAGCACTCGGTCGTATGCCTTTTCGAGGTCAACAAATACCATGTGCAAGTTTTTATGCGCACCTCTGTATTTCTCGCACAGCTGGCGGATAGCAAAGATGGCATCTGTTGTTCCTCGACCAGGCATAAAACCGAATTGGTTTTGCGAGATTTCACTCTCTTCTCTCAGTCGCCTTTCAATAACTTTCTCCCAAGCCTTCATACTATGTGACATTAGCTTAATTCCTCTATAGTTGTTGCACTCCAGCACATCACCTTTGTTTTTAAAGATGGGCACCAGGGAACTGTTACACCATTCGTCAGGTATGGCTTCTTCCAGCAACAACTTATTAAAGAATAAAGCCCACCACGCCCATCCATCTACCCGTAATAACTTCCATACTTCAACTGGTATTTCATCCGGACCTATTGCTTTACCATTCTTCATCCCATTTACTGCTATTCTCACTTCATTCATACTAATCATTCTCACTAACCCTTCATTTACTGGTTTATTCCAAAGCACACCACTCCAGTCATTCTCCTCATTCATCAGTCTTTCAAAATAGCTCTTCCACCTATTCTTAATTTTCTCATCATCCGAAAGAACTATTCTAGTTTCATCCTTTATACACTTTATGTGACAAATATCCCTCGTCTTTCTCTCTCTAGCTCTAGCAAGCCGGTAAAGATGTTTTTGGCCTGCTGGATTATCCAGTGTGTCATAAAGCTTGTCCGGGGCTTTTGCTCTTGCTATGGCCACAGCTTAAATAAAAAAATGCAAAAGAAAAATATGAATCCAATTCTAGGTAAATAATATGATTCAACATAACACTAAATTTATCGATTTTTCCGATACAAAAGAACCTTACACATTAGCCAACAACTCAACTTCAGGTCAATATGCATCCAATTATCCGATCTCTGATAATAACAATACCCCCAAATACCATAAAGTCAATGACTATATATTATATGATACTTGCCCAGCGCAAAAACCAGCGGTTGAGAGAGGCCATGGTAGAGCGGACAGATTTGGCTTTAAGCCTTGTCTCCCTATGGGGGTGATGACAATCTGGTCTCTTTTAACGCCACCAAAACACAGGCGTGTCTTTTCACCGCTAAAAGGAGTCGTTTCGCTTAAACTCCTACTTTTCGAGGTACAACTGTTACTGTAACTGATCGGCTCGAGCTCCTAGGCATGGAGTTGGCATCCAGTCTCCTCGATGGTAGCGCCGAACGCTACCATCGAGCACAAAGCCCAAACTGCGGCCAAAAAACTGGGTATCCTTAACAAAGTGAATCGATACTTTATGCCTGGACAGCTTTTGACCCTCTATAAAGCGCAAGTCCGTTTCTGCATGGAGTATAGCAGCCACGTTTGGGATGGCTCGGATAAATACCAACTAGCTGCGCTTGACTCAGTGGAACGCAGAACTAAAAGGCTCATTGGTGACGTGAAACTGGTGGATGCAAGGCTTCACAGCTTGACTCTTCACCGCAAGGTTGCCTACTTGTCTGTCGGTGAGTGTGCTCAGGAACTCCACAACCTCATTCCACCTATCATCTAGACGCACTGCAAGTTACCATCTTTACCTAGTTGCCATTCCACCAATTCGCACTAAGCGCTTCCAAACATCCTAAATAATGCGCACGGCAAAAGAGTGGAGCTCACTACCTGCGTCTGTGTTCCCGAACGCTTACAACCCGAATCTCTTCAAAGTTAGAGTGAACAGGCTTTTTCTGTGTAAGCTCACTCCATCGTAGACTTTGTCTCTGTCACCTCTGACCTAGACTATAGTCGAGAGCAAACCCATCTCAAATAAAAAAAAGACTAGATAAATCGAGCGAATGGGCGTGGAATCCCTCCGCCACTAGATTATAAAAGGTAAGAATGCCGAACGTCGGAATAGCAATGATGGCAATCGAAACACGATACGTTTATTGACATTGCACATGGTTATTCTCACCGGCCCTCAAAACGCGGGGTGTTTATCATTTTATTTAATCCGGCTCCCGTGGCTCTAATAACAAAAGTCAACGCATGATATACTGGATTTGAGAAAACGAATTCAGGAGAGGTTAATCGATTTGTCTGCTCCCCGCAATATTCGATAACGACTGTTTACCAATGAGTGTGGCGCTTGCAAATGCTGTTTCGGGAACTCTAATAAAAAAACATAGTAAATATACAAGTTCTTTAGTGTGCCCGCAACTGCTAGTCACCGCCTGAAGTAGACGGTGAAGCTTACTCAGTCTGTCAATCGCGCCCTCCCCCGTCTCACCGCTCACATACCTCAGTGACTAGCACTTGCGCTCACACTATAATGAAACTTCGAGCTTGTTGTGTGTGACAAAATAAAACTAAATATTGTTACAAAAGTGGTGTATTAAAGAATCAATAACAGGTGGGGTTCTTAATCAAATGATTGATCACAAAATAATCACATTATCAACTTACAGGCGATATCGATTCGGCTCAATAACATTACGTTATTTTCCTTGCGCATCAGAGTATTAACAAATAGGATTTTTTTCTCAAAATAACTATTCTGATCGCACAGGCGACAACAAGACACGCTACAACGATCTTTTGGCGCTCGAATGACGTCGTATGACACCCGATTGGAACGCAGTTCCGTTCTCTGTATATTATAGTTCGCGTCATGTAAGTTTGCCGCTCTGAAGTAGGCTACAAATGACAGCGCAGTAGTCAATATCTACACTAAAACAACAGCGCACCATGCCATGCGCATCGGAAAGCCAGGTTTCAGAGCGGCAAACTTACGTGACGCGAACTATATGTATTAATACAAAGCCATCTAGTGTAAGTTATCTACTCATATATCGTAAAATTCGAATTATAAACTTCAAAACGAGTTTATAGTGACATGCTATTTAAACACAATATCGAAATTTAAAAATATTATCATTATTATAACACTTTTTCTCTAACAAAATAATGTTATAAAACATTTTTTTTTACCATTTTATGGCCAGAGATCGCACAAGAGAGAAAGGTATGGAAGGGAAAAGGGGAGGCCTTTGCCCAGCAGTGGGACACTAAATAGGGTAGCAAAAAAAAAATGGAATGGAAAAAAAATGTTGATTCCAAACACTAGGTATCAAAACATTAATTATGCAACAGTTTCATAAACTACCATAAGTAATAAGTTTTTAGAAGCTAAAAACTTCTACTAAATAGCTCTGTAATAAAAAACAAAAACTTTTGACACTTGAAACCGACTTTGTAGGGAATAACGCTTTTTCCTTACGTGACGATTTCTACCAGTCAACTCCTACCGCAAGCCGCGTTAAAGAATTTCGTTCCAAAAACAAGATGGCGACGTTAGTTCCGATTATGGCCACACGCTAAAAGATCCTTGTACAGCTATAACTACAAACATGAACTTAAACATAACTTTCATAAAAAATACTGGCACATACAGCTGATAAAAAAGAGATTCATAGAGCTGCCATAACTAAATACTCAAGGCAGCCAACATTGCCCTAACATCCTTAGGACTATCCAGTTTGATAAGATTCCTAAAGGTGCAAAAAAAGAGATTCATAGAGCTGCCATAACTAAATACTCAAGGCAGCCAACATTGCCCTAACATCCTTAGGACTATCCAGTTTGATAAGATTCCTGAAGGTGCGCACAGACGTGGCTTCTTTCTCCAAATTCTTCGATATCTGGTGGGCCCTAAGGGTGATTTCTTTAGGAATACCGGCAAGACGGGCTGCGTTGAAACCATAAGATTTGGGACAGGCACCAGGTGATAATTTGTAGAGGAATGTTATGGTCTCTTCTGGGATATGGTCTTCACTGTCAGGTGTTGATTCGTCTGTTTCTACCATGCAGGCCTGTAAGAATTATTGTAATAACATGAGGTTCTGACTTCAATGATACTTCAGTGTGAGAGACGTATAGCTCGTACGAACTCGAATCTCTTTTCCACACAGAAGTAAGATAAAAATAATACTGTTTTAACAGCTGGCGGCAGGCCCACTAGTCAGGTGATAAAAGAAACTGGGATGAAAAGGTGAAAACGAATGCATATTTCCATGTTCAATATCTTCTATGTACTGTTAATAATCCTAGCTTTTGCCAAGGTCAATTTCTCATTTAAAGGCAGGCAGGTATGCTCCATCCTTTTTTTTTTTTGGATGGGAAATCATCAAATAACTTCTCCCGCTCTGGGACAACCCGCAACCCTGGCGGGCATCGGCCCTAGCGGACCCCTTCAGCTATTGCTGACATCTCTTTGAGGCGCGCGTGGAACTTAACGCGCCGTCGACCGGGGCCTGGTCCTTACCAGACGGCGAGCTACCCATTGCTCGCCATTCGCAAGCCCGCGCCTACGGTGGCCGGGAATCGCCTATGGATTCCCGACGCCCAGGGCGTCTCCTGCGGTGACTAGGGGCGTGAGGGCGCAAAGATTGCTTCTCCCTCACGCGTTCAGCCTCCTCTTCGCGAGCATTACTGCTTCGCAGAAGGAGGTGACGGCTTCCCATGCACTCTCGCTCCGTACCATGGCCTAGCAGGGCCAGGCGCGAGAGATCGCCGCCGCCAATCGCCTCCGCCGAGGACGCGGTGGTAGGCATGCTCCATCCTGAGAGCAGTGGTGGCCCAGTGGTAACGGCCGCGACTTACCAGTTGTAGGTCGTAGGTTCGAACCCAGACAGGCGCTTTACTTTGTGAAAATTATTTCATCAGCACAAAACGATGCATGAAAATGAGGAAACTGGCATGCCTTAGAATTAAAAATTCGAAGACTGGATGGACGTGGTGGATTACAGCCTGTGTCCCAGCAGTGGCAACATTATAGGCTGATTAAGATGATAAATCAATTTCAAAGTCACTCCTTACCATATGCCCCAACATAATCCCAGGGTAGGAAGACAGATGGTGCACCAGCGAATGATAATGGGTAGAGAATATAACTCTGCAGCCGCGCTTAGCTAGTTCTACGCAGACGCCTGAAGCGATCGCCGTGCCGTCGTATGTTGATGTGCCGCGACCTAGAACAAAACGGAAAGTAAGTACACACGCTGGTTAGGTTACATTCTTATGTAATCATTCACTGCAGGGAATTAGTGAAACATTCATCTGTATTAAGAAGGTTTCAACTTTATATCTCGCCACTTTTTTCAATTGTAACCTCAATTATTGTCAAATGAAAAACATCTTTAAGGTGATGTACAATTATAATTTATAATCAAATCAAATAGGCATCCACAGGTACCTTTTCTGATCCATTTGGCCTTACATTTTCATCAGATACTTTTGGAACAAACTACAGCTGGTGTTAATAGTAAGTAATATGGCGATAGGATGCTGCAAACATGATTCTCTGTGCTAGTGCTAGAAAAACTTTATCAACCAGATACTGCATGAAACGAGGGATTTTGTTAGCCCAGAATTAGAACATACAGAATAAACATTTATTCAAAAAGTTGCCTTACGGTATACACCGAGTATCCGTAAGATTTCTTTATTCAGAGCCAAATTACGTAGTCAGAAACACAGCAAAAAGTCAAAAAAGGAATTGGAACATTTTTTTTTAAATTAAGATTCATTAGGTAGCTGTTATGACGCGATTTCGCTCATCCTATCCTAAAGGATGAATTTGGCACTGGCAGATTCGCATAATGCTGTGCGAGTCTACCAGTGTCAAATTATATCAGCCAGCTTTATGAGACACTAGCTGTGACCGCAACTGCGTCTGCGAGTATTTATTTATGCATTTATGCACAAATAAATAAACAGACAAGAATAGAAGAACCGAAAAATACGTGCAAAGGTGATGCTTACTTCTAAAGAAATCTCATCCAGCATACCTACGATAGGACAGAGGATAAAAAGATATGTAGACGCAGTGTGTAAAAAAAAAATAGAAGAGAAAATAAAATACATAAAATCTATAAAAAAAACAATAACTTAGCAAATTAAACATACATATTACTACAACAAATATCACTAAAATAACTAATAACTATGACGAAATGGAAAGATAGTGTTCCTTCACTCTTCTTTTAAATACTGCAACAGTTTGGCAGTCCCTAATGTCAGGTGGAAGGGAATTCCACAACCGAACCGCGTGCACAGTATTTTGTATTTCATTTTTTTTTTAATATACATTATCCAGAGTGAAAAGTAGCCTATGTCTCCAGGACCTGGACTACTTGTCTGTCATAACGACCGGTTCAGTGTGCAGAGGTTTAAGCGTATAAAAGGTAACGAGTTACTTTAGCATCTATAATATTATTAGGTTGGGGAAAAGTCTTTTCGCATTTCGGAAATTTTGATGTCAAAGATGCACGTCGCTCTGGTCGCCCTATTACGGATAAAATGGATGCCATTTTTGAAAAAGTGGAGCAAGATCGGCATATCAGTAGTTACGACGTAGCTGAAGAACTGGAAATTGACCACAAAACAGTTTTGGCGCATTTGAAAAAAACTGGGTACACATAAAAGCTCGACATTTGGGTACCTCACGAGCTCACTGAAAGAAACCTAATGAACCGTGTACTCATTTGTGATTCTTTATTACGACGTAATGAAACCGAACCATTTTTGAAGAAGCTGATAACTGGTGATGAAAAGTGGATCACGTATGACAAGAACGTGCGAAAAAGGTGTGGTCAAAGGCCGGTCAGGCTTCACAGACTGTGGCGAAACCCGGGTTAACTCGCAACAAGGTGATGCTGTGTGTGGGATTGGAAGGGCATTATTCATTATGAGCTGTTACCACCAGGCAGGACCATCGATTCTGAACTCTACTACTGCGAACAACTGATGAGATTAAAGCAAGAAGTTGAGAGAAAGCGGCCGGAATTAATCAACAGAAGGGGTGTGGTTTTTCATCATGATAACGCTAGACCTCACACATCTTTAGCCACTCAGAAAAAATTAAGAGAGTTTGGCTGGGAGGTGTTAATGCATCCGCCGTATAGTTCTGACCTTGCACCTTCAGATTTCCACCTGTTTCGGTCTCTTCAGAATTCTTTAGGCAGTGTCAGGTTAACATCACGAGAGGACTGCCAAAACCACTTGTCGCGGTATTTTGACCAGAAGTCCCAAAATTTCTATAGCAATGGGATCATGTCCCTACCTACAAGATGGCAAAAAGTTATCGAACAAAATGGTACCTACATACTTTAGTTAAATGTAAATAAACTATATTAAAAAATGTTTTGAATTTTCTTAAAAAATGCGAAGAAACTTTTTCCCCAACCTATTATATAGAATAAGGCCTATCTATTCATACACGAAATACACACATTATTAAGAGAGTTTTACCTAAAAGTTCATAAACGTTTCTGTAAACCTATGTCAAAGTTTTTTTTCTGTGAATAAAAAGTTATTACATCAAAAAAGTATAACTTTTACAGAAACTGCATGTTTTATTAACCCTTTGACCGCCACGCTCAATCTTAAAAACCTGACCACCAGCGCCACGCCTATTTTTGCTATAATTTCTCGCATGATACTGTAGTGATGTGCCCCCTTCTTACGATATAATTATTGCAAAACGTGATATATTGAGTTTATTTATGATTAAACTATACATAACGTTAAAATTATGCATTAAAAACGTATTAGAATATAACAGACAGCTAATTACGCCATAAAATTAAGACTGGACACAATACAATATCAATTTTTGCTTCCCAAATACAATATACAATTCAGAAATTTGACGCAACTAGTTGACGCCCTAAGACGTCAACGGCGACACCAAATTGTAGTTTCAACACATTTTCATCAAATTAATAGTGTTGTTCGTAACTGTTATCGATATTATAATTTAATAATAATGTTTTATGTTGTAGGAATAAAATAAAATAAAATAACTTTCAATGTTGTTAATGAATTTATTGAATTATTACTTACCCTTAATGTACATACATAATTGGATTATACATAATCACCATATTGATACAGGTTATAGGTACCTACATGACGTTAAATTGTAAGGTTACATCAAAAATATCAAAAACTGACTTAAAAACTTGGAAGCAGGTTACGCAAAGTGGTATTTTGCACTCTTCACACGAAAATCGCGAGTCACGCCTTTTACGATACACATGAGCGCATAATTTGCAGCGTAGTTTTTTTTGCTGTGGAAGATACGCTGGCATATGTTTAGCAGTATTGTCACCTAATATACGAGCCGGATTGTCAAATGCACGGGTAGTCATGGGAAGTGACCTGTCACCCGCGTATTTGACAACGATCTGATTAATTACTGATAACTGAAAATTGTGGTAGTGCAATTTGCTGTCATTTTTTAACACCTTGCAATAGTAGAAGGAATTGAGCAAAAATGCATGTCGATTATGTGAAAGAAAAGTTTTTTATACCACTTCACTGTTTTTCTCATGCAGTGAATTGAACTTAGCATCATATCGTTCGTGTCGACTATACCCATATTTTTGTTATAGTCTAAAATACATTCAGGTTTCATTACTGGCAGACCGGTTGACCTGTCGATTTTTTCACTTGGCCCTAATTTATCCTCATGGAATGTACTCAACATATGCACATCTTTTTTATCATGCCATTTTAAAGCCATTATATTGGAAGTATATTTTGCGTCTCTTTCTCCTTTCTTCAATTTTTTAAACACTGGCATTGCTTTTCTATTTTTTCTCACTGTTCCACAAGCACCTATACCGTGACACTTCAAATAATTAAATAATTTAGGACTGCTATACCAGTTATCCATATATATTTTTCTGTTAGTAAAGTAGTATTGTTGTATTAAAGTAGTAACAACAGATCCACTTATGCCTTAATCAGTATTTCGCACTATTTCAGTCTCAGTACCCGTGTAAATTATAAAATCTAAAATAATTTTAGTACTGACATCACATAAAACAAAAAGCTTTATTCCGAAACGATTTCTTTTATTTGGAAGGTACTGTTTAATTAATAACCTTCCTTTGAACGGAACCATGCTTTCGTCAATACATAACTTTTGGTACGGTATAAAGTAATCTTGAAATTTACGTCGCGCATCATCAACTATGCCTTATATTTTATGTAAGATGCTATCCCTCGTCTGCTTCGGCCCTGGTTCAGAAAAATGTAGCATGCCCAACAAAGTAGTATATCGATTTCTACTCATAAGAGTTGTGAAAATAGGCGAGTTTAATAATGGATTAGTCGACCAATGTTCTTCGATACTTAAACGGCTATTCCTAGACATTAACATTGTAACAGCCAGAAATATATACATATCTGGTATCGTAACATCTTGCCACGCCTGTAACCTTGAGTGATTTCTTAAATCAGTATTTAAAACAAAGTGTCGATGATATCGATTTGTATCATAAACAATTTTAGAAACTAATGATTCATCCACGAATTTCTCAAAATATTCAAGTTCGCTTGATGATGGTGATAATTGTAACGATCGTAAAATACCACTACTAAAGTCGTTAAATGCCTGAATATCCATCGAGTTCGGAAGTCCCGTCCATTGGAACTGAGTTTCAGAGCTCGAACTACCCTGACTTTCTTCTATTAATTGCTCCTAAAATACGAAAAAAGTAATAACTGTCACGGTGCTTATGTCTACCATTATTTCAGCCTTTACACATTTTTTTATTAAATAGGAAATAAATATTTTACCTCTATCTCACTTTCTATTTCGCTGTCAGATGAATTTAAGTACACGACCTCGTTGTCGTCTACGCCTTCCAAAATGCGAATAAGTTCTTCACTGTCGATTTTCTTTTTCAAAATAGTAAAACAAATCGTGTGGATGCCAATTAGCAATTGGTACGTCGAAACGAAACTTGTGTTGGAAAGCGGACATGTCGGTAGACTTAAATAAAATTTACCTTAAAATAATAATAAATAAATATTATAATTTCCTTTGAAGGTAGATTTTATTTCACACTACCGACATGTCCCCACATTAATAAGAACGAGGCAAGCGTTTATGACGTCACTAGCGGACAACTTAAAGCGTCTTTGGCGTCCGCGATATGGATAAATGTGCATGAAATAGTGTGGTACGGTAGATATATCGATGTTTATTTTTACTTACCCACATTCTAGTAATATGACATTTCAATTATCTACTATAACACTTGTTAAATATGGCAAGTATATATATTCAGAGTTATTTGTTAAGTAATTCTTAAAAGTAAATAAAATACAAATTTGACTCGTTTTTATTTTATACCATGACAATCAAATACTCAAAATCTATTATTGTTGTGTATTTATAATATCTATTTCATGACAGTGATTATGTTTAACTTCATCTAAAAATTTTAATAATTCAACTGGTACGTATGCAAGGTTGTATATACCTAAATTCTTCACATAATAATTGAGAAAAATGCTCATTTCGGTTGTCGCTTGAATTGTATTTTTCACAATCTTTACATTTAGAATTATTTGTTGCCGCCTGCTTAGTTGTAACTGATGCTTCATAAAGATCTTGAGTATCGGCCTCAAGAATATTTGGCGAGGCCGTCCATCCCCTCGATCTTTTTAAATCTGAAAAAAAGTAAGCGAGAAATGAATTATAGATAAAATTACATCTATTTGGTTCCCACAGTATAAAATAAAGAATCGCTGAATGACCTTGATACCTCTTTAAAAGGCCCATGGCCCATTCTAACACAAGACAGAAAGAAGTACAAAGGGATAAAATACTACACTTGGACGATACATGCTCCATAAGTAAAAACAATGTTCATAGTCTATTACCTATGAATCCATTAGACAATTACGTACTTAGGTACCTATATCTAAAATATGATTAAAACAACTTACCTCTATTTTTTTCCATAATTAAAAATGCACACACGCACCAATTCAATTAAGAAGTTAACAGTTGCTTATGGAAACATTCAAGAAATGAGGTGGAGATAAAAATCTCCACCTGTTAAGTGGGGATTTTTATTTTACATCTACCTCCTATATTTGTATTTTTGTGCGAATGGCCACGTCACTACGTGACGATTTAAGTCGTCAATGGCGATCAGTGTAATGCTTTAAAACTCAAATTGTAGTCTTTGATTTTTCATATCATTTTTTGCTTAAAATATGGATTTTTGTAGATTTTTATGCATTAAGAATAAAGGCCTAGTCTATGCTTAAGCGTGATCTGTTGCTAAAACTACGTAAAATAGTGTTTATTACTGTGATTTTAATGTCAAACATAAGGCTAAAAATTGACGCTTTAAAGAGTCGTCGGCGTCTGGAGTGAAATCGTAATTAACGCTTTAAAGCGTCATTGGCGGTCAAAGGGTTAATTGTCTAGCTGACGCAACAGACGTTGTCCTGGCCAAATTTGATGTATGAGAAAATTAATATTCTTCATAATTTTTTTTCGTATATTTTTTCCGATGTTTTAATAGTTATTCTGCTATTCGGGATGGAGACAAATACAACAAATCAAAAACCATGAAAATCACATAACATCACCGGTCTAGATAACATTAACGTGCTACCGCGCCGCCATGCGGCCGCCCGCTTCAATGACAATAAATACTACGTAGAAACTAGCGTAATGGATGTTAAACATAAGGAGCCAGTATTTATTATGTACAGTCAGCGGTCGTTGTGCATGACCCTTTTCAAAAGTTTTTCTAATGCACGTTGAAATCTTAGCTTGCAACGCCTTTTTTTTTTGTTTGACCAATGAACGAAGAATGTCGCCTAATAAAGATGACCCTAAAATGGACAATGTCCCTTTTTTTAACTAATATATCAGTCTGTCGTTGACCCACGTATTTTATTGACGTTATTAGCGCTTCGCAATAACGTCAATAAAATACGTGGGTCAACGACAGGTAGGTGGACGAAAACAATGCAGGCGGGGTTAGCCCCATAAAGGCGCTTTTCGTATGCACGAGCCAGTGCTCGTGCATACGAAAAGCGCCTTTATGGAGGTGATGCACAAAAATCGTTGATAGTACAAAGTGATTTTAAATTATTTCGAGGGTTCACGGGCTATTTGTATTAAGCGACATGTGCGGAACTTTACAGGAGAGCATTTCAAAGTTTCATTATTCGGAAAAAATAACATTGTAAAAAATTGGCCTATCGACGGTAAAGAAACAATAGTGTCTATCTCCGTTTTTTACGTTTTTCACTTGTTAATGCAGGTAGATATGATTATAACTCAATATCGGCCAGGATGTCGCTTAATACAAATAGCCCGTGAACCCTCGATTTAATTTTTAAAATAATCGTCATCTAGTCTAGCCTTTTTTAATCTAAAGAAAAGAAATTGCTTGAGGAATGTTTAATCGCTTGATCTCATCATCCATATATATAAATATGATAATTTAAGATGGGTTGGCTCTCGACTCGTCTAGATCGAACGCGAGTATTCGGAATGTGTATAGCTATTTAGACGTAATACATAATATTAAAATCTAACATCCTAATTAGGGCATCATCTGCCTAGCCTTTTCCCAAATATGTTATAGGGTCAGCTTACAGCCAAATCGGATGCAGCCGAATACCACTATTTTACATGGAGCGACTGCTTATCTAACTTCCACAACCTAGTTACTGGGTATTCGGGCTTCTGACGACTCATAACGACTGTCAAAGATTCAGGAATGACAGCCGGGATCAACGGCTTAAGGGGGAAGCGTCAGGGTAGCCCGCGAAATTCAAATTTTCTTACGGTTTTAGCAATTTGCAAGTCAGTATTAAGTTGTATGTTAAATAATGTATGATTTGCGGCCGTAACAAATATGTTTTTACAGAATTATATACAATAGAATCAGTAATACAACTCCTTAAGTTAGTATAATCCTAAAATGTCAAGATTTCATGAAATAGTCATTCATTAGGATTACCTGGTCTTAAGGAGTCGTATTGATCACTTTAATGATTCTAATTATGTAAATAGATACTTGTTACGGTCGAAAATTATATTTTGATCAACGTACAATATATTACCGACTTGTGAATTGCAAAAAACGTAACAAAATTTGAATTTCGCGGGCTACCTTGACGCTTTCGCTTAACGTGCTTTCCGAGGCACGCAGGGGTCTTGGTATGTAACGATGGTCACCCATCCACGGACAAAGTGCGGCAGGCGTAGCTTAACACATTAACTGCTGAATTATTTGGCGAATTTGCTCCAAGTGCTGCTTTATGATACACTAAACCCTGTGCGGCAAACGCTCATGCGCGCCCAAAAAATACTTCGTGTGGTGCTATGAGCGCGCATGCGCGGTTGAAGAAACTCTACCCAGTGCGGCTGGGCGCATATGTGCGGCGTTACAAACTTGTCCCAAGTGCGGCGAGACGCTTATGTGTGTTTGAAAATTTTCGAGTTTTATGAGTCATAAAACAAATTACGCCAAGAACAATAGAGATGCACAAGAAACCCACAGGTGCAGCGCGCCGCATTCGAAGGAAGTTATATAAATTGTATGGACGCGCATAAGCGCCGCCAGCACATGGTGAAGGTTCGAAAATCGCGCATGCGCGTTGGCCGCACAGAACGTGTTAACTTTTAAAATAATATACTTAGATTTAAAAAATAAACGTTTCTATGGCTTCTTTACGACCTTTATATGATTTCTCTTAAAATATTTCGTAAATAAATAGATGGATGACTTACAAACATCCGAACATTCACACAAGATCTTCATAGTTCACTTACCTAATTCATCCAGCAATACAAGCGAGTGTACAGTAGCATGCGCCACTATGGCGGCCGTCTCGTTCATCTCCACTAAGAACGTGGACTGTCCCGAGAAGATGTCGTCCGACGCGCCCAGGCGGGTGAAGATGCGGTCCACCAGGCTCAGCGAGCAGGCGGAAGCTGGGACGTAGCTGCCCTAAAGGTGACAATATTGACAATGATGGGGGATGTAAGTTTGTAACGAAGATCGTCATTTTTTTCCGATGGTAAATCTCATTTGGGCACACAGCTTGTTATAATATATTATAATTATAAATGATAAATGATTTTATTTCTGTAAGCATGATTTATACAAACACTTTTACAGGTCAATCATATTTTAAAAACTAGATGAGGTCGGCGTTTCCTATCTGACTACTCTAAGAAGAACGGCCGAAACAAACTCAGAGGTCACAGTCTCTTTTAAAGTCCAGACATATTCTTGGTCAGATCATGTGAATTGGTGTCTGAAATCGTGTTTTGAGGAAGAACCACACAGATTGAGTGAACCTGTCCAGTCAGTGCACGTATTTCTCAGTAATCGTGCAGCTCAACTCAGAACTTAAGGAGTTCAATGATTCGACGAACAATACCAAAGAAAGGACATTTCAATATTATAACTTACCAGATGTGCCAGCACAGTGAGGAGCCCCGCTTGTCTCATGAGCGTGGACTTGCCACCCATATTGGGGCCAGTTAGTAGCAACAAGCTGGAGTCTTCAGTGCCCAGTTGTGTGTCGTTGGGAATGAAGTCTTCTAAGTTAGGTATGCAGGGATGGCGGCCTTCTACGATGTTTATGTACGGCTGGAAAACATAAAGAATACAGAGTTGAATAATTTTACGAGTAAAATCATATTATAACCATAAAAAAAAACTAAAAGGATTTTGCCTGAGACCTACATATATTATTACCTACATATACTATTGTGTTGTTAGCTTTTAGATACATTGACGGTGAAATGCCAATACCTCTCCACTGACATTTTTATAGAAATTAACTTTTTTATCGTTTTGAATTTACAGGCGTTATTCGCGTTTTAGTTTGATTTAATGCTGTTGCAACTAAATACACTTCGAAGTTTTCACTAAAACATGCGAATAACGCCTTTAATTCAAATGATAAAAAAGTGAATTTCTCCCAAAATGTCAGTTAGGAGGTATTGGCATTTCACCGTCGATATATCTAAAAGCAAAAAACACAATATTGTGTGGTTTGCTTATAATCTCTGATACCTACTGGATTTTTAGCTGTTCTTAGTATTAAAGCTAGGCGCATCTAACAGCCGCAGCGGATTGCATTTCAATAAAAAAAATTGGCCAAGGATGAGTCCGAGTCGCACACGAAGGGTTCCGTACCACCGTAGAATATTTAACAATAAATATTTAAAAAAAAAATACTTCAGTTTAAAAAACACAAATTAAAACACTTTTAACTTTATTTTCTTTTATTATTTGTTGTTATAGCGGCAATAGAAATACACGATCTGTGTAAATTTCAACGGTCTACCTATTACGGCTCATGAGATACAGACCCGCTGACAGACAGATGACAGCGGATGGACAGCGGAGGCCCTTCGGATTCGGAATCCTAAATAAAATAAAATATTTTTCTTTCTTTCTTTTCTAAAAAGCGCGGTGCGGAGTGATCCAGGAGGATTTTTGCAATGTGTGCGGCCTAAATCTGCGTTTGCATTTAGTGTGCTATTCAAATATTAATGTTTATTTTTAAGCAGATCAAATGACGTTAAAGGTGCAAAGGACGATACTTATATATAGGTTTACAAATGACCAATAAAAAATTAAATTATGTATTATGTGACTATTTCAAATGGGTAATACCCATTTGAAATAAGATTAGAAATTAAAAAAAAAAAACTTTTATACAGTCCGAAACGGTTGAACGTTTTTGACTTCTATTGCTTAGGCATAAAGATAGCATTCAAATCGAAAACGTGGTTACAATACCAACTGTTTACTGTAGCTGCGATTTGTCATGCCATCAATGCAATAGAAATCAAAATCGGTTGAACGGAATGTAAATAAAGGTTTTTAAATTTCTAATCTATTTCAAATGAAGTATAATATTTTACCTTTCGATCCTCTTCATAAGTAATTTCAGGCAGGCACACATCCCCACTCTGTTGCCTCGCGAACTCAGTGAAAGCCAACAATATGTCCAATGTAGCTAAACACTGTAAAGCAGTCTCCCATTTGTTGTAGTGAGACGAAAACTTCTCGAATATTCGACGACTGAGGTCCTTTAGCACGTTTGTCTTTTGTTCTTCTGCAGACATCATCCGGGCTAGAAGTTCCTGGGAAAGATTTGCTTTATAAGTTTCCTAATTACTTATCGTGGCTAAGAAATAACAGCCGCACGGGTCGGTCCATCAGGTTAAGCTAGCCAGTCTAGCTTTGCCGGGGTTGATCCGTGGATGGGTAACCATCTTTACACTTCGAGACCCCTCCTTACCTCGGAAAGCAGGTTTAGCCGTTGGTCCCTTTTGGACGTTGGACATCTTTGACAGTCGTTACGGATCGTCAAAAGCCCGAAAATTTGACAATCAGTCTTACAAGGGTTATTAGTAAGTGTGTTGTGGAGGTCAGATAGGCAGTCGCTCCATGTAAAATACTGGTATTCAGCTGCATCCGGTTAAACTGGAAGCCGACCCCAACATACACACATCAAAAGTGTCTAGGGATCAAGGAATTGAAAAAAAAAAATTTTATTGCCCTACCGAAATTAAATAAAAAGGTCATAGCATATACCATACGTGTTCAATGGGATTCAAGTCTGGCGATTGAGTAGGCCATGGTAGGACGTTAATATTACCTGCGGCAAGTGGGTTTGCACCGACTGGCAGTGTGTCAAAAGAATGACAACATCTCATATAATGGTTTCAGCGTTAATCTGTGCATTGAAATTGCCTCTGATCCTCTGCTGGATTACTCCAGCCAGTCAAAAAAGGCAAGCCAGAGATGAGGAATAAAAAGTGTTCACACTGGCAAGTGCAAATGTTCTCGAAGAAAGGAAGTATGCCAGTACAATGCTTGTAGGGATCTTGACCATACTTCTGGGATTGTTCTGATAGCCGTGGAATACCTCTCCACTCCTCAAGCACCTCTGTTGCCTGGCTTGCCTTTATTGGTCGGCTAGAGTGAACACTGACGAGGAACAGATCTCCTACCTCTTTCTTTATTTATTGGCCTTTATTGGCCGGCTTGAGTGGAGAATCGAAAGAGCAAACGTGCTTGGAGGAAGGAAGTATTCCGGTAAGGTGCTGGTAGAGATCTTGACCATACTTCCGGGATTGTCCTGATAGCCGTGGAATACCTCTCCACTCCTCTAGCACCTCTGTTGCCTGGCTTGCCTTTATTGGTCGGCTAGAGTGAACACTGACGAGGAACAGATCTCCTACCTCTTTCTTTATTTATTTATTTATTTATTGGCCTTTATTGGCCGGCTTGAGTGGAGAATCGAAAGAGCAAACGTGCTTGGAGGAAGGAAGTATTCCGGTAAGGTGCTGGTAGAGATCTTGACCATACTTCCGGGATTGTCCTGATAGCCGTGGAATACCTCTCCACTCCTCAAGCACCTCTGGATATGTTGCCCCCTTGTCACTGTCACTATGTGCTAGCGACAGTTTTTGGGGCCCCATTATTGAGTGAGCAAGTCACCCCCTGCTATTTTATCCGTATAATATACAGGAAAAGTTTTTAAGCAGTGTGTAAATTTTCACAAGGTGCTCTACTTATGAATTTCTACCTGTGAATCCTATGAGTTCTAGGTAACTAATCCACTTTAGCCACCCAAACCCATAATATTATAATATCTTTGTTTTCATATACTACACAGTCCTGCACCAACCGGGGGTTGTCCTTGGGTACAATTGTATTGTGTGTACAGGGATAATCGTCGGTTGGTACCTCATTTAATTAAAAACGTCTAACGGGCCCTTGCGAGTTGGCTTCGGCCGCTCGTACGCCTTCCAAAGGTCCAGGAACCCAGGGTCCCTAGATATGTCCAAGGCATTTTAAATAATAATAAAAATAATACAGAAAGTCTCTAGGTGTTAATATAAGGAAACTGCGGATGTAAACTATATCCATCTTATTACAAAACAAGGTTAATCTTCTGACCCAGGTTTAAACAATGGAGCCTTTTCGAAATTTGAACTTTATTCCGACTGGGGTAAAGTTCTTAATACAAAACTTACAACTTAGTACCGGACTAAACTGCCAGTTCTGTATTCAAAACGGAACAATCATTCTTATTTCAAAAACTGGCTCGATGGTTTAAACCATGTCAAAAAAAACTTATTTTGTATTAATACCGTTTAGGTTTTGTACATACTTTCGTCTCATTCGTAGAGAATCTCTTGTATCCCTTCCTTGCTCCTTCCATGTTGTAGTCGGAGCCAGCCTTGGACGCGGCACCCTGCGGCACTTCGATCTGATACCTCTTCTTATCTGTCCCCACGTATGATAGCTGGAACAAGTTTATTTGATTATTTAGGAGTCACCAAACGACCGGTTGCCGCGGCGATATATGATATTTTATCACGGACCTGGGCGATGCGGCACTATTCAAAGTTTTTTTGTGGCGTTAGAATGAAATCTTCACTAATTAGCATTTTTTTTTTAAGAGTAAAGTATACAGCGTATACGGCTATATACGGTGTAAGGTAGTAAGGGCCGGTTATTTGATCCGCAGTTAACTCAACCAATAGATTAACATACTAAATAATGGTTGAATTAAATCAATGAATGAGTTAACATGAATGTATTCATGTTACAACACAGTAACTAATGGCATTTTGGCAAACACATTTAGCCAAAATTCAACCATTAGTTACTATGTTTAATGATTGGTTGAGTAAGGATTTAACTAGGGATCAAAAAACGGGCCCGAAGTTGTTTCCTATAAAACTGCAATACCAACGCGGTCAATGTATGGAGCATAAAAAACACAGTGACAGTAAGTATTTTCTTTTTACCAATAAATAAGGCTCATTTGAAATGTAATAGAGTAAGAAAAAACACACACACGCACAACACACAGACTTACCCGACATTTAAAGTACTTTTCTTGTTCACTGAGATACTCTTTCAATTCTCCCTCGATCTCCTTTATAAGTTGCAGCGTATTGTCATACTCAAGGTCTACTCCCTCGCCGGGTAGAATACGACCTTCCTTTTCAGCCTCCTTTTGGTTGAAAGCTTCCTAGAACATAACGTCGTGTCATGAAACATAGAATAGAATAGAATAGAATAGAATCATTTATTTGCCAATAATGTAGGTATACAGATATGATGGTATTTTGGTAAGTGTCCCGATACATTTTGCCTTACGGCATGCAAAAATTATTTAACATAAAAACATATTAAACTAAACAAACAAGAAATTTAAATGTCAATAAAATACAAAAAAAATAATAATAATAATAATTCCAAATGTCAATAAGTTAATTTTAAGTATAATTTAAAAACAAAAATCTCAATAACAAGCTAACAATGTCAACAAATTAGGTTTAACAATTACAGAAAATTCTATTGTAAATGTCAACAAATTAGGTCTATTAAAACAGTATAAACATCGTTATCCGAAAGTGTCATTAATGAAGTCTTTAATTGTGTAGTAACACTTGTCTAGTAGCAGTCTTGTCAACTTTTTTTTAAAAACGTTGGTGGGTAAATCTTTTAAATGTAGTGGTAGTTTATTATATATTATGGGACCCATGATTAAAATATTGTTTTTTAGTAAAGACGTTTGGTAACCACCTGTGTAAAGTTGGTTTTTATATTGTGACCTTAGTGGTCCTGAGCGTTGACGTTTATCCGCTACTGACGTAAACAGGTGCTTGTTCGTTTTGACAAACATGGCAACTTCCAGAACATACAACGAAGGCAATGTCAGAATCTTTAGCGATTTAAAAACAGGTTTACAGCTTTCTGTCGTTTTGAGACCTGTCATTATTTATCATACTTTTGTGTATTGTTGACAAAGATCTTTTAGCACGTTAACGATTTTTTTTTAGGGTTCCGTACCCGAAGGATGCCAAACGGAACCCTATCAAGCCTCCACTGTCCGCCCGTCCGTCTGTCTGTCTGTCAGCGGGCTATATCTCATGAACCATAATAGATAGACAGTTGAAATTTTCACAGATTGTGTATTTTATTTTCTAAAAGAATGTGATTTTGAGTTCATCATAAAGAGAAAAAACCGGCCAAGTGCGTGACGGACCACGCAAAATGAAGGGTTCCGTAGTTGGTTGAATTTATCCCAAGAAGAAACTTAACATTGTAGTTGAAAAACATGTTTTCCCATACATTCCAACTGCAAATGTAAGTTTGTATGCACACTATTAAGAGATTTACCATGTTATTTTAAGACCATAGACTTCTTATAAGTTTTCCTGTAATCTATAGGTATAGAACAATTTTCTGTATTTTTTTCAAAATTTTAGGCTCAGTAGTTTCGGAGATAAGGAGGGAACTGATAAATTTTCGTCTATTTTCTTAAATAACTTTAAAACTATTATTTTAAAATTATAAAAAGATATATATTTGAGACCCTCACAGAAAACCGGACACACAGCCTCAGAGTAAGCAGTATTTGATATGTCACACGGTAATTAAATAATAAATATTCAAAATTAATTTATTTACGTTACTCCTCCGTGCTTGGATCACAGAAATTCATACGTGTACCAAATTTTGACTTAATCGGTCCATCCGATTCGGAGCAAATTGACTGTGACAGACGGACAGACAGATAGACAGACACAAGAGTGATCCCATTTTTTTTTTTCTTTTGAGGTACGGGACCCTAAAAATTAAGTCCTTTGTCCAACAGTTGTGACACAATAGTGACTCAAAAAATATGTCGTCTGTGACTCTCGTTTGATCCTTTTGACTTTTAGGGTCAGTTTCCACCAAACGGAAAAATCTGTGAAATTTAAAAAGTGTTCGAGCATCCGCGAAGATTTTTCCGTTTGTAACAGTGATTTAATACGCGTATTTTTCAATATTACATGTTAATATAGTACTCACCTTGAAAAAATTCAACGTATCCCTATAATCGGGATACTTCCCATCAGGGTGGAACTGCATGATCCTCTTCAGCAGCTTAGCATCAGTATCGGAGAACATATCAACCAGTTTCAACGCAGCGGTGAATCCGTTCAATACTGATATAAAGTCTAAAACTTTTCGCTTAGAATAAGTCTTCTCTTCATAGAATATGGCGCGCGCGTCGGGGTGCTGTTTTGAACGCTTGAGGTTACCTAAAGCGTGTACTCTGAAAATAAAATCAATTGTTTAATAGCGAAACAACGCAGTTGCAAAAACTAGTGACAGGCCCATGCGTTTCCGGAAAGCAGCTTTTTACTGGTTGTATAATATAAAAAAATATCTGCTATTCCCTACATTTTGACGAGATATGCGCACATAAATTTAGGGAACAGCTGATTTTGTCGCGATTTCAGGTTCGGTCCCATAATAAAAGTTGTTCATGATGATGAGTACAATGACCACTTAAGAGGATAACGGTGATTAAAATTACACACTGTATATCGAAAGTTTTCGACAAAAGCAATACAGAGTACATTGCTTTTATCGAAAACTTATTTATGCGCACGACGCGCGTGACCATAAGAAATGAAAGAGACGCAAAATATCCCCCGTCGCGCTCCCACATTTCCTTAACCATAACTTGATGTATCGTGAGTCTGTTCTTGTAAGCAAACTACAAAGAATACTTACTTAGCCAATAGCCTTTCCAGATCTGGTAATGTAGTTAAAATGCTCTTTGCATCTTGACACAACTCTTGATTATCAAACAATTCCTTTACAGCTTCTTGTCGCTCCTTTATTACTGTAAGATTGGAACTTGGTGCGCAAACCCATTGGTATAGTAACCTAAAAATAAAATATGATGTTGGTTGAGGTTAGCTTGGTCAGAGATTTTTAAAGCTCCCCTAAATTCCCAAAGTCTAAGCACTTAATACGAAAATGAACGTTATTTGTACGAGGTTAATGTGCATATTCCTATAAGCGACTGTCATCAAGTGTTTCATAAGAATATGAACATTATATTTTCATTAATAAGGTTTATTTTCATATGAATCGCTACAAGTACTAAGCTTCAGTAAAGTCAAAGTTCGCTCTATAGATCGCAGCCTAAGATGGTACCATACACCTTCAAGCGGCTGAGAAGCATTTGAGTTGATCCGGGTTGAAATAACGCTGCGTTAGATAATTTGCCCAGGCATCATCCCTATTCTGTAAATACGTACTTGCTACGGGCGCGAATCGTATTTTAATCAACTTATAACCTAAATTGAAAAAAACATAAAAAAATCGCCTGAAGTTGAAAGAAAACAAACTTATTTTAAGTGGTAAACTTTTGTAAAAACTATTTGAATTAGTAAACTAACCTTTTCCCCATATGAGTCGAACAGAAATTCAACCTTTCATACAAACACCCTTCATCTTGCACAATCCTCAGGTTCCTCAGCGTGATTGCATCTAAAACCATGGTGCTGCCGCCTTCCCAGCGATTTTCAACCTTAACCTCTGGCGGTAAGGTCTTGTTTAGCACGTCGGGTGGTGCGTAGGAGGTGAATTGGTTCATTCCTAGTACTTGTATGTCTAAGAGGCAGTCTGTTAGACAGGATACTACGCCGCCTAAGGCTTTTATTGCTAAGTAGCAGTTAGCAGCTGGAGTGAGTCCGAGAGTGTCGCCTGAAAGATGAAATCTTTATTTATGATCCTTTACATCCACTCCTACAGTTACACCAATTAACTAAATTTATAATGCTGATGTCAACATTAATTATGGCTGTTATCTCGCGTACCAATATAAAACCTTATTTATGTAATAAATAATAAGAATAATCTAGTATTACTCCTTAATTTAACTTTATTGTAATGGAACAACAGCACAAACCTTCATGTAAGAACGGTTTGATCCCCTCAGGCCACTCTCCGTCTGCATTAGTCCTGTAGTACTTCTCTGCTAGAATTTTGAGCGTCTTTTCAGGGGACCATATATTTTGAGCCTCTCTGCGCGCGTTGTGGCAATGTGTACTGAGCAGTTTGGAAGTACGGGGCGTTGTTTTACGGTCGTAAATTATCTGGAAAGCAGAGTGGTACTTAAACTCTGGTATAAGTTGAGATTACTTCACAAAAGGTTATTTATTTATTTATTAAAACTTTATGCACAAGTAAAAAACAAATACCGTACAAAGGCGGACTTAATGCCTGAGGCATTTTCTACCATCTCTCGGTTATGTTTTTTCTCAGGCTCATATTACATAGAATTAAGCACCAATCTCGTTTAAAAACTAGGATCGTTGTAAATAAAGATGCTTTGAGCATTGTTCTAAAATATGGGCCAAGAAATATGAAAATATTTGATAGAATAAAGTTTATTTGGACACAATTATATTATGGATAATTTTATATTTTTTGAATTATATACAAAATTAAAAAAAAAAATTATCCATAATATTTCTGAGAATATTATGGATTTAGACCTTATACACACATAACAGCCGCACGGGTCGATCGATCAGGTTAAGCTGCGCTTGCCGCGGTTGGTGCGTGGATGGGATCTTTACATACCAAGACCCCTCCGTGCCTCGGAAAGCACGTTAAGCCGGTGGTTCTGGCTATCATGCGTGGATCTTTGACACGGTTACGGGTCGTGATAAGCCCGAATGGCTGACAACCAGTCTTACCAAGGAGTATCGTATTATTTCCAGTTACTGGGTTATGGAGGTCAGATAGGCAATTGCTCCGTGTGAAATACTGGTATTCAGCTGTATCCGGTTAGACTGGAAGCCAACCCCAACATAGTTGGGAAAAGACTAGGCTGATGATGACTTATATGTACCTTATTCGCCTGCGTCTCAGGATACGCTTAGCGTTATGTTAGGAATTGCTTACTACTACATTTTTTTTTTCAATAAGCTATGTGACAGACTAAATTAAAGTGGTATAATATTTACCAAAGCTGGTGGATAATGCGCTAAGGTCGTTAGCAACCTAGAGGAATGCTTGTCGTCTTGAAACTGACCGATGTGGAACTGACCTATTGAGGTATCCACAAAGCATATGCCGTATGTGCTGCTACCGTTGCTATCCTGTGAAAATTAAGTCATTTCCAGGTTATTTTGATGCTTAGGTGAAAAAGATAGACAAAATTAAATACACAATAGTCTAACACCCGTTGGATTCTCATAACGTTCCTGAAATAATTTCATGTACCGGGCATCTTAGTATGATATACTGAATTCACCCCATCAGTCTGCGGAGGGCTGTCCCTTACACCCTGTATAAACAAGTAAAAGTGATTACTTCAGTAAAAGTAATTACTCAAGTAACGATTTTTATTCTATAGTTTAGTTTTTAGAATTCTTAGCCAAGTAATAGTCACTATTTTCATTACTTAAGGCGGTGCTATATGTAAATTAGGCTGGAACTGAAGAAGTTTAAAACCTTTTTTCTCCATAACCCGTACCATAATGATCTTTAAAAAAAAATATGTTAAACTACACAATAAAACACATGTCCCCTTCACTTAGAAAAAAATAAAAAATAATTTTAAATATCATTAACGTACATGCAAAGTAACCCCTGTTTTAGAAATATAAAACCTTTTTTCTTCGAAACTATTAATCGCTAGGTTTTTTTATAGTCATCATGATATTACACAATACAATACCTAGGGAATCCTCGGCTTATTTTTTTAAATAACTTTTCTAATTACTTATAGTCATTATTTTTTACATAAATCGACCGTCAATCGCGTGAGCAACCCCTCTGTCGCCTATTAATTTAGTGCGGGACGAGACGCAGTGCTGAACGGACCTGTACCACTTTTTCCCGCATTTTTTCGTTGGTGACAATACCATTAGAAAGTATTGTAAACAAATACCTACCTACTTATTTTGTTGATTTTAATAGTTTTTGTGTGTGTAAATATTAGAGTAGTTTTTAGTATATAGTTAGTAATACTACATAGGAAATATTTGTGTTAATATAAGTTTATTTATAAAATCAATATGGGTGACAAAAAAAGACGCACTAAGCGTAATTTGAAAATAAAATACAAGAGGAAAATAAAAAGAATGAAACGGTAAGTAATTTGAGTACCTATCTAACATTTTACTAGTAACCATCAATCAAGCGTTTTGATAAAAAGATATAGGTAGGTACGTATAAGTAATATGCGTACCTAAGCAGGTACCTACCTATCAGCTGCTTATAATATACTTACCTAGGTACCTTTCGTCGCCAGAACGAGAAACTGTTTTCGTTTCGAATTTGCCAACGGAAATTCGTACGTGTTTAATGGCAACTAGGTATAGATTCCAAACGACCGGGTGGCATTACGACACGGCGGCACAGTAACGACATAACGAGCTATAGATTCGCATGCAGTGAATCTATAGCTTGTTACTATTAGACACGTACGAATTTACGTTGGCCGGAGTTTCGCTAGCTAATTTAATTTGACCCTGAATATGTGTCGCAGCTAACTAGTTTATCGTGTTTAGATATCGATACCCATCACGTCTGCGGAGTTTCGCTAGCTAATTTAATTTGACCCTGTATATGTGTCGCAGCTAACTAGTTTATCATATTTAGATATCGATACCCATCACGTCTGCGGAGTTTCGCTAGCTAATTTAATTTGAACCTGTATATGTGTCGCAGCTAACTAGTTCATTATGTTTAGATATCGATACCCATCACGTCTGTGGAGTTTCACTAGCTAATTTAATTTGACCCTGTATTATTACTCATCGCAATCAGATTGCTAATACAGGGTAATAATTAGGACAGCCACATACAGTCGGAATTCCGTCCCGGAATTCCGTTTCGAAATATCGTTTCGGAATTTCGAAAGCAGCAAACCCATACAAAGTCACGCACAGACTACCATGCGTAATTTTGAATCGGAGAAAATTTCGAACGGAGGACTACTTGTACGTGTGTGATAGATCCTTGCATGGATTTGCTGCATTCGAAAATTCCGAATCGATGTTTCGAAACGGAATTCCGACAGTTTGTGGACTTTTTTTGTCCATCCTCTTTGGACCCCATGGATGTAACCGGCAGATTGCGACTCTCGGACTACAAGGAGTCGAAAAGTAACGAGGTTGGCGAGTTTCATAGGACCCTAAAGTTATAAGCAAATCAAATGACATATTTTAAAATTGGATTAACATAACCCTTTTATAAGTAAACGTGGATGAACGTATACAATATAAGCTACAATATTTTTTAAAGCCATCAGTATTTCAACTGAATTTTATATTTTACTTTGTTTTAGGGGAACTGAAGGATTATCGATTGGTAGACGTATTGTAAACATCAGTCATTTTTTTAAATCACTCCAAGAAATATCAAGCCACGGACCATTGGACTGCGGTTTAAAGTCAATAGAAATCGTATCTGAACGTTTGACAGGTTTAATTAATAAATTAAAACTGAAATGTCTTTTATGTAACATGAGTTTTATAATAGAGGGAGACAACACCCCAGAAGAAATGAATTTAAACACATGTGCCGTAGCTGGGGCAATAGCAGCAGGATGTGAACATACGCAACTTCTGGAAATTACGTCAACTCTAGGACTTCCTGAGATCTCACAAAAATTATTCACCTTTCATATGGATATAGTAAACAAAACGTGGGAATCTGAAGCGTTAAGATCTTTGAACGAAGCTGCTGAAGAGGAAAGATGTGCTGCCGTTGAAGAGGGTAAAGTAAATGCAAAGGGAATACCGATAATTGATCTCATTGCTGACGGATGTTGGGGAAAAAGATCATACAAGAAAAACTACTCCTCACTGTCAGGAGCAGCAGCCATACTTGGTAAACGTAGCAATAAAATATTGTTCATGGCTGTCAAAAATAAGTTCTACTACGTTTGCGCTAGAGCAGAAAATGAAGGAATCTCGACAAACAAATCATATTTGTTATAAAAACTATACAGGTAAATATTTTATGTGTTTTACATAAAAATCCTAATAATATTATAAGTGGAAACGTATTGCTGTTTGTTTGTTTTATAAATTAACTAAACGTAAATGGTTCGCCTTATTATTTTGAAATCAAACTAAATATCTATTATATAAAAATGGTAGAGGTAACCCATTAGAGAACTAAAGCCGTAATATAGGTTTTGTATACTGAAAGCTACATTATTATACTTTTTGTCTTCATTTACAGGACCATCTACCGGCATGGAGTCAATGATTATTGTCGAGGGATTTAAGAAAAGCATAGAAATGCACAATTTGATATATGGCAGAATTATATCAGATGGTGAAGCCAACACATATTCAAAGCTTTTGCAAGAAAGACCGTACGAAAATTTAACAATAGAAAAAATTGAATGCCGAAACCACTTGCTGAGGATTTTTTGCAACAAACTGCAGTTTTACAACAGACACGAAATTTCTAATACGGTTCATAAAACTCCTAACAAAGAAAAGAATATTAACCATGCGAAAAGTAGTAGTAACTGCAATTGCAAAATACAAGCATACTGATAATGCAATGCAACTCCATGCTGATATAATGCTTGCTGCAGAACATGCTTTTAGCCAACATACCACGTGCAAAGGATACTTTTGTGGCAAACTAGGTGAAATAGAAGATATTGACAAAGACTTTCATATAAACACTCTGTGCCAAAAAATAAAATTAATATTATCACAGCTAGCGGCACACTCACGCATTTTTTTGCACGATGTCGACAGCAACTCTGTAGAGAGATATCATAGCGTTGTTGCTAAATTCATAGGTGGCAAAAGGATAAACTTTGCTCAAAAATATCAATATCAGATGAGATGTAATACTGCGGCTGCGGCTCTATCATTTAACACAAGAAAACCTTTGAGCATCTTGCATAAATGTATTGTAGGTAGAAGTCCAAAAGGACAAATACATAAATTTGAAATGAACAGAATAAAGCGACAGATAAGACCTAAAAAATATACAAAGAAGAAAAGAAGAACATTGGAAAATCAAAACGCCTCTTCCGTCAATTATGGACAGGATTGCGCGAAACCCGATATGTCAAAGGAAATGCTAGAGGAATCGAAAAGAATATTTTTGAAAAATTTAGAGAAGAATGAAGATGAAAGAATAAGAATTGAAACAGGTACAATACTTCAAAGTGAGTCAAGTGAATGGCTCGAACTAAGATGAAATTAACTGACGGCTTCAAATTTCGGTAACGTAATTAAAAAACGCAATGACATCAGTTGTGCTAATATGGTGAAGAATTTAATTTATAAAAACCCAATAGATCACGTCAAATCAGTCAAACATGGGCTAGAAAATGAAAGTATTGCTAAAACTCAATTAGAAAAAGAAAATTCGATAAAAGTTAATCCCTGCGGCCTATTCATAGATAAGGAGATCCCATTTCTAGGTGCATCACCGGATGGTATAATAGACGAAAGTACAATATGCGAAATAAAATGGCCATAAGTGCATATAAATTAGGACTGGAAAGGGTAGAAAAAAAATAACATTCTATAAAAAAAATAAAGACAATAATAAATTTAGAATAAATAAGGATCACAGTTGGTATTACCAAGTTCAAGGCCAACTCCACATAACAAAAAAAGAAAAATGTTTATTTGGTTTATGGTCGACGGCTTTTGGGAAAAAACAATGAAAAAAAAACTAATAACATTTTACAAAGAATGTATTAGTTGACTAATTATTATTATTATTACCTGAATTAGTTGACCCTCGACACCCACGAAAAATGCCAATTAGAGATCCCGAATATATCCGTACAAGGCGCGAATAAGTTGATAAGTCGACTTGCAAGTAATTTTTAATTGTATAAAAATGGCATGGAATGCCTAATTTATATGGTAAATAAAAATGAGTAAGTCGATAAGTTCATAATTCTCAGCAAAATGCACTTGTGTATGTTAATATGAATTAGATTCCAGATGCCATTTTTATACAATTCAATTTTTTTTTGCAAGTCGACTTATCAACTTATTCACGCCTTGTACGGATATATGTCGTGCTATTGAAATAAAAAGCAAACGAAGGGAAAACAAAGAAAATCTAGCTAACATGCGTGAACAAAATAATATGGAAGAAATAAATGATGCAACACATGATGCAGAAGTGTAAGTAGAAATTATTCCCATATCTTCAAAAAGAAACAAAAGAAATGAAAGTGACGACGATGAAGTAAAATACATTGATGATTATAATGTAGAAAAAGCAAATGCGAAAAAAATGTGTTGTAGACAATTAAACTTCTCAGAATTTTGAAACCAAATTGTGTCAGAAAGCTTTTTTTTTATACCGTTAAAGATTATATTGAGGACATAAAGGCTTGGGTTTGAGCTGCTCCAAATTTTCTTTTTACTAATTTTTATTTTTGCATACTGAATGTTGACATGAATATTTACTTTGTAAAGTATTATATTATTTTAATTATTGTGAATGTGAATACTATGTGGGTCATTGCTATTTTGTTTGTTTTATTTTTTCTCTCAGTTATTTTTAATCATGGTCTGGCAGTTTGAGTAATTTATGCGGCCTACCCAAATGCCCTTTCTTTGGTATTTTCGTCGAATCGTTGAGCTCCTTAAGTTCTGAGGTGAGCTGCGCGATTACTGACAAATGCGTGCACTGGCTGGACAGGTCCTCTCAATCTGTGTGGTTCTTTCCTCAAAAGACCATTTCAGACACCAATCTATATGGTCTTCACATGAACTGACCAAGATTATGTCCGATCTTTATAAGAGCCTATGACCTCTGAGTTTGCTTCGGCCTTTCTTCTCAGAGTAGTCAGATAGGAAACGCCGACCAGAACTAGTTAAAAAAAAAACATGATTGACTTGTGAAAGTGTTTGTACAAACCTACTTACAAAAATAAAATCATTTATCATTTATAATTTTGAATGTGTTTTTATTTTGCTTTTGTCAATGTATAACCTGAACAAATTTAATCTCAACATCAGTCACTGACATGCAATAAAAATGGATAAAAAAAACCATCAAAACCAAAAAAATGGACCCTGTAAATGGACGACTCTGTATATTATAATTATATATTAATTGATTAGGCCTGCCACATACAGTCGAAATTCCGTTTCGAAATATCATTTCGGAATTTCGAAAGCAGCAAAGCCATACAAAATAAACGAAGAACTACTGTACGTGTGTGATACATCCTTGATTTTGTATGGATTTACTGCCTTCGAAAATTCCGAATCGATATTTCGGAACGGAATTCCGAAACGGAATTCAGTCTGTGTATGTGGCCGGCCTTATTGAACTAATAAGTTCCGGGCCCACGACCGCTTGTGACTTATAATAAATTGAACTGAGGTCACGGGTCGTATGGGGCCCACAAAAAATATGGGACGCATTGTGGTTCATGGACCCCATGAACCTAATATGGCATTTGAGCTTCGTGCAAGCATATAGATTTGTATATTGCTCAGATGTTCCACTTGATTTATTTTGCGTTTTTTTTTTTAATATTTGAAGTACTTAAAACAACTACTAGTAGTACTTTTAGGTACAAACTTATTCACTTTTATTTCTGAGCGAAGTCGCGGGGAAAGCTAAAAATAATAACTGTCTATATTCTGCCGCCCATTTTCTGTTTTAGTAATATTACAATGAGTTCTTAGTCATTAAAAAAATATATTTTCTAAAAATATAATAATTTACACAAGTGTTGTATTTGTTTTTCTATAACATACAAGTTTTTACCTAAAAATGTTCTGCACCACTGCTCTGAAATATGCAACAGGCTACCTATGCGTGCGTCGCGCGTCATGGCTCTGTGGCAGTCAGCGGTGCAAAATAGAATATTAGTGATCGCTTCGCGCGTAATTATAAGGAGGGGGTGCGCGGGGCATTCTCGGCGGTAACGCCCATTTTAGCGAGGTCAACGGCGTAATGCCAAGCCTTAAGAATTGAGAACTCGACCATTTTGCGTTTGATTTTGCAAGGGCACGTTGATTCTTACGCAAGCATTTACTCAAGTAAGTAACGTAAATTACTCGACTATAGAATAAGATTATATAATGAAGAATTCTATCCTCAAGTAATGACTTTTCTAAGAAATTACTTAGCAGCAAGTAATTGCTTGTTTATAAATACGGGTGTAAAACTGTCGTATTGTTATCAGAACTTGTTTAATGAAGCAGATATTGAACATGCATGGATTTTTGAGATACATCAGCAAGAGCAAGTACTATCAACAAAGTGGAGGCCTTTACATCTTAAAGTTGCTTTTTGTATACACTGATTCATCCTGCCTTTATGATCCTTTGTTTATCCAATTGCAGCTTGCGAACAAAATTGTTTCAAAATTGGAATGGCCTGGCGTTTGTCGATAGTACCTTAACCATTGTAGCTACAAGAAAACGTTGTGAGGAGACTGTCCTTAACTTTTCAGTATTTGCTAACTGCATTCACAGATTTTGGAAAAATGGTACAGTCAGCTAGAAAAACGTGAATCAGAACGTACCTCTTCAGCGATAGCCATCATGTAAGTGGCAGAAGGGTCAGCAGGGCCAGTGTCCTGTAGACCACATACTTGCGCACCCCTCATCGCTACCTGACAGATCTCGCGTCGGACCACTTTGTCGAACTTGCTGTTCAGGCCGGCTGCAATGTTAAGACTGTCAGTTATTACGAAGGAACAAGCTGAGGGCACAGTTGGATTTAAAAACTGACGATCTTCCTACAAACTTTTTATCCCCTATTTAACCCCTCTATTTCCTTCCTCGGTGGAAGGATATATATAGAGGGGCTTGTGGCTAAGTAATAACAGCCGTTAGGTTCCATCGATCAGGGTAAGCTACGCTTGACAACGCTACGTTATAAAGGGTGTATCAGAAAGATGTGGTACAGACCATCAACGTGAATTACTTTCTCCATGGGACCAACATCGTAATCGAGAAAAAATTATCAGCTGTCCCATACAAATCTTCAATACCCACTCTACCCGAATATATGGGACGTCTGATAACTTTTTCTCGATTACGATGTCGGTCCCATGGAGAAAGTTGTTCAGTTTGATGGTCTGTACTACACCTTTCTCATACACCATGTAGAACCTAAATCGCGAGAAAAAAAAAATGTTACGGACACGTCCCTATATACGTATATACATATACAACGTGTAACGTAAAATGCGCAAAACCTCAGACACCCCAACTGATTTTTAATTCAATTGACCTATTTCAGAGAGAAAAAAAATCATTAAAGAAATTGTAAAGGTTTTATGTGCTGTTTTAGTTTTGCTGGCAATTCTGATCGTTTCTTGCGTCTGCGACGACGCTCAATCGGAGGAGGAGTCGACACCGGCCCGCTACGCCGCGCCCGCGCTAGCATTATTATTTACTATCTACGGTCATAAAGAACTTAGGTTATCTTTGAACAGTGATTTAAATGTTTCCATCACACTTTTCCAAGCTTTGCACTGGCAACATTAGGTAACCCACATTTTCAGACTAAATAGCAAAGACTACTGTAGTAATAGCTAATTAGCTTTTTACCTACAGTAACTATGACGTGCTGATTAAGTAGGTACCTAAGTAGGTACCTAAGTAGGTGCTACGTAAGTAATGTTGGCGTGTTTAAATCACTGTATTTACAAATAATTGGCACGTAATCAACTTATTTGCAGTTAATTAAGTAGATAATTAGGTATCTCTACTTACAGGTCCCCTCGTTGCGATAGCAAAGATTAAAAATGTCTAACACTTTGTTTAATACACAACACAGCCCGCCTTCTCAAGTTAATTTTCAGCGATTCGAGCCACTTGAGTGTCACTTTTCACGTGTTGAAACGCTAACACATAAGTTGGTCTATTTCCATCGTCATACACTAGCGCTTTTACTCGACCCCACAAAAAAATCCAACGGTGTATACAGATACTCCAAACTCTTCTCGAAACCGTCGCACTGCCAAATTAACGTTGTCATTACAACGCGCCAACATTCTCACCATTTCACAATATTGAATGTTTGTGTACAAAAACGCCATAAGTAGTCACGAAATTCGCGCGCACGCGCCGCCGGGTAACGGGATAAAACAATACATCTGTGACGCATGTGCCGGCGGCGCTGAGACTGAAGTAAACATGGCCACTGTCACGTATTTTGCACGTCCCGCCTCTCCGTGCAGATCGCCATTTCTCTTTCTCACCCTTAGGTTACGTTTAAGTTAAAAAAGATAGGTAGCATTATTGTTTACTTCAAATTGTCTTTTTCATGGTATTGTATGGATGATTCGTACTTGCATTGAAATAAAAGCTATTAGTATCCCGCGTATGCGAAAATTTAAATTGGTCGACAACAATTTGTGTTTGTTTACCTGTTTTGGCGGGTTTGCGCATGTGATGGCTTGACCTATTAATAAATAGACACGGCAACGTTTTTAATGAAGATTATTTGAAAAATGTGACCTATATTAAAAAGTGGTTCACTTGATTCTGCTCGTTATTCTGATCAAACTATTTTCAGGTTTTGCACATTTTACGTTACACCTTGTATATATGTATACAACGTGTTAATGAAATAACCCAAAACCTCGGACACCCCAACTGATTTTTCTATTAATAAATTGATATGACGTATAATTATTTATTTTCATAAATTATAGTAAAAGATATTTGTAAATGTTGTTGTCGCGCTACTTCTTACAGATTCGTAGCCCTATCGCCGCGCCGCTGTCAAACGTTCGTTGACACGGGAGCACTATCGTTTGAGGTTAATCCCGGGAGGGATTAGAAAAGAAATTTTTCCATCACACTTTTTCCAGGCTTTGAACTGGCTGCATGTAAACCTACCACGCTTAAAAATAAGCGAAGCCTAGTTGAAAGAAAAATCAAAAAGCCGGTGGTGGTAAACAAAACTTGGCGTGTTTAAAAGATTTGAATCACCATATTTACAATAATTATTTCAAATAAATCAACGTACGTATTTATAACAATAATACAGTAAAGCACTTACTGAACGTTAGTTCATTGTTTGTCACAGCAATGCCTCGAAATGTCTACCACCTTGTTGAATACACTTTTAAGCACGTTTTCATACACCAAACTGTTCCTGATAACGTCGCACAGCTAAATTAACGTTATCATCACATCGCGCTAACATTCGCTCCATTTCACAATATTGTACATTTGTGAAGCGAAACGCCATTTTGCCGCTGGGAGACGTAGATCGCACGCGCTCGTTCTAACCTGTGTTGATACGTAGCGCACGCGCCGCTGCGCTAGGGAGACTACGCTACGGGCGGAGGGTGGCCGGGGTGGCGCGGGCGCCGGCGCGTCTACCGGCCTTGGCGCCGCCAGCTCTAGCACCCCCTCTCCTCACCCTCGCCCGCGCTGTTTGTTTACATCGCGTTGGACAGTAGTGTACAGCGTCGTTAAAAAATATTAGATACGGCATGACAAATAATTGTTTTTTTGAAAAAAATAACCCATATTAAAAATTATTGTATTCGATTTAGCTGCCGATTCCAAACAAACTAGTTTCAGGTTTTGGGTTATTTCATTAACACGTTGTAGACAGTATGTTAACCAACAGAGGGCGTTCCCGTTAACCCGCAATAGTATAGCATCCATACATGCTAAAAAAAATATTACCATTCGAAAACAAAATGGTTTTTATTTTTTTTTTTCACTAAAAATGTTAAATTGATACGTAAAAGAAACACTCTGTACACGCGTACTTGAAGGACGGAAACATCGCAATTTAGTTTTTATTTTTAGTGAATTTTTGAATATTTTAGTGAATATTTTTAGCATTTTTAGTGAATATTTTAATATTAAAAAAAAATAAAAACCATTTTGTTTTCGAATGGTAATATTTTTTTTAGCATGTATGGATGCTATACTATTGCGGGTTAACGGGAACGCCCTCTGTTGGTTAAGGCGATACGTAAAAAGCTAACTGAGTGGTAATAAGAAAGTGACAGAGTCAATTACATCCACATGCGAAAAAAAGAGAGCGCAACAATGCGCTGGAACCAAAATATCAGCGCCAAACCAAATAAAAATTGTTTAAAAATAAATTAAGCTATCTATCAAAAATATGTTCAGCCAGAGTTTTCAATTACCTAATACGCCCATTTTGAATACAATTTTGCAATGAAATTACTTAGGATTTTAGAATTACAGAAAAAAATATAAAAAAGTAGAGGTATTTTCGAAATTAAATTCTATCGAGGAAATTTAACCCAATCGTGTTTTCCTTCAGTCAGAGTATTGATCAAATAGTCAATAAACATATATCCAAAAATTAAATCCATACATTCTGTAATAGTGAAATAAATGGTTACGAAAAAGCCCCCAACTTATTTTGGTATCGCCTTAACATACTGTATATATATGTATTTTTTTTATTACGAATACGAATGCTCTCTGTACCTTTCCATTTGAATTAAAACTTTAATTTGTAGACTACTTAAATGAGGGAATCTAATAAATATTTTGTAATAACTTACTCTTTTTACACCTATCCTGCATCATATCGGGTGTTTCGGTTTGTTCTACTCTCGCGACCTTGTATCCTTTCGACACAAGTGTGGACGCCATTCTGCCGTACGCGCTCTCAGGGAATCCCGAATGTGCAAAATCGCCCTGGAGATGTTGTGATAACGTCATTAATGTGTGTTCTTCGTTAAATCAATTATAAACATCATCAATATAATTTCTTAATTATGCAAAATTGTCCTTGATTTAGGAACAAAACTATGTGTAGAATGGGAACTCCTCTTTGAATTTGAACGAATGCCTTTAGTTTCGGAGCGTACCCGTATGAGCTGGTAGCTTTATACCCAGTATTAATTTTTATTTTCAATGACAGAGTGATCTAGGTCTCGAGTCTGCGTTTTTGGAAAAACAACTTTAATACCCACACATAAAGTTCAGTTTGCGTTGCAACTTCATACAATTTTATGAATTTTTCAATAGTATATGACATTCTGAATTCATCATAATTTTCACTTGCACAAAGTGATATTTTGATTAAGTGGCAATAACATCAATTTGAATAGACTTTACATCATCGAACCTTACCTTCATGTAAGAGAACCCAAGTTCGTTAACCCCCACAGCTGCATCCATATGGTACAGCTCATAGAACTTGCCCACTTTGAAGAACAGCACACAGTCGTAGTGAGATGATTTCATGTCCCACCATTGACGATGTGCCTGGCAGAATAACAAATATTTTAATATCTTTTCTGTCTGGTTTAAACAGTTTAGCTACAATAAATATTAATAAGAAGAATGAACGAAACCCGACAAAACTTGCATCAACATCACAACATTCTCACTCAACGGTAGGCAGTGGCACATTTCATCAGTTTTAAGTCCCATGTACAGCCCGATTCAAACTTTAAGGCGGCTTGGAACATGAGGCGAGTCGCTGCGCAGTAACAAATTCACGTGTCAGCGGGGGTGAGGGGTGCGGTACTGCGCACCGAGTAGCGCACTTCAGAGCCGCCCTAAAGTTTGCCGCTTACTGTAATAATAAAGACAGGCACAAATCCAGCCGACCTCCCTAGCGGCGTCAGCGTAGTATGTTACGCTGACGACACGCTGGTCCTGGCGCAGGGGAGGTCGCACCAGGCGGCGGCTGAATTAGCGACACGCGGGGTTGCGATAGTCGTTGAGAGGATCCGGCAGTTGGGACTCGAGGTGGCCCTGCACAAGTCCGAGGCCATGTGTTTTCATGGTCCTCGGAATGCGCCACCGTCGGGTTCCCAAATAACGGTAGGAGGGGTTCGCATCGGAGTCGAGTCGACGATGAAGTACCTGGGACTCGTCCTCGACAGCCGGTGGAACTTCGTGGAGCATTTCCGACGTTTGGCTCCCAGACTGGAGCGGGCTGGGGCTGCCTTGAAGCGGCTCCTGCCCAATCTAGGTGGTCCAAACGCCTCCTGCCGGAGGCTTTACGCGGGGGTCGTGCGGTCCATGGCCCTTTACGGGGCACCGGTGTGGGCGCGTTCCCTGAGGCTGCGGCCAGTCCGCCGGTTGAACGCGTCCCAGAGGGTCATGGCCATTCGGCTAGTCCGGGGTTACCGCACGGTCTCCGGTGAGGCGGCGAGCCTCCTTGCCGGATTGCCGCCGTGGGATCTGGAGGCGAAAGTCCTCGCGCACGTGTGGGAGTGGCGCGAGGAGGCAAAACGCCGGGGCGTAACTCCGCTGCCGCGAGAAATCACGGTACAGCGGACAGAACTCCGGCGGGATCTCATGGCGACATGGAGAGTGCGACTGTCGCAGCCCAGCGCTGGGCACGCCACAATTGCGGCGATAAGTCCCCTCTTTGAGGAGTGGTTAGAGAGGCGCCACGGCGTCCTCACCTTCCGCCTGACGCAGGTCCTCACCGGACACGGTTGTTTCGGGAGGTTCCTGTTTCGCATAAGGCGGGAGGAAACGCCCGGGTGTCACCATTGTGTGGATCGCCCAGAGGACACGGTGGAGCATACAGTGGAGGTCTGCCCGGCTTGGGCAGAGCACCGCCGTGTTCTCACGGAGGCGATCGGCGGCGGCGATCTCTCGCGTCCGAGCCTGGTCCAGGCCATGGTGCGGAGCGAGAGTGCATGGGAGGCCGTCACCTCCTTCTGCGAAGCGGTAATGCTCGCGAAGGAGGAGGCGGAACGCGTGAGGGAGAGGCAGCCTCACGCCCTCAGTCGCCGCAGGAGACGCCCTGGGCGGCGGGAATTGATAGCCGATTCCCGGCCACCGTAGGCGCGGGCTTGCGGACGGTGAGTAGTGGGTAGCTCGCCGTCCGGTGAGGACCAGGCCCGGGTCGACGGCGCGTTGTGTTCCACGCGCGCCTTAAAGAGATGTCAGCAAAAGATGGGGTCCAATAGGGCCAATGCCGCTGGGGTCGCGGGTTGTTTGAAAAAGATACCGTGGCCCTGGCATAGGCAACTGAAGGAACACGGGTGGGTTTTAGTCAGTAAAAGTCTGACACGCCCTTCCGCTCCACCCAGAGCGGGAGAAGTTATTTGATGATTTCCCATCCACAAAAAAAAAAAAAAAAAAAAAAGGCACAAATCCAGACTCTGAGAAACTTAGAATTTCTTAATGAACGAACCAACAAAATCTTACCTGACCCTAGGACACCACACAGAGATGAGACAACCAACAGTATTATACAGGGCTATTTTTAAATCACTAGCTAAATTTTCACAGGGTGTTCTACCCATGAATATGAACAACTTTCAGTATGGGACCAACTCTGAAATCACGAATTTTTTTATAGGTTTGAGAGAAAAAGTTTGTAGTACGGTAAACCTCGTTGCATGACAACAATTTTCAGTAAATTGTAACTTCACTAAGATTGCTGTCATCATTGGCTTGCCTTTTGCCAATGTTTCGAAAAACAAAAATTGCAGCTTTATTTTCCTTCAAAATTGAGGTCATGGTTCCTATGACCACTTTGCCCTATTACCCATAGTTTCGAATTTAGTCTGATGTGCCATTGCAGCAATAGGGATGATGACTAAAAATTATTTTTTGGTCTGTCATGATTATTAAAATATATTGGATACGTATTTTTTTTTTACTAAGTAATCAAAAGTTGCATGACGTCACGCCTTGGTAGATTTTATAAATAGAAGTAACGTAGCGAGCCCCCACTCCCGAACTTTAATGCGTGTTAGATAAGTCATTTTTTATTAATAATATGATAAAGCAAAAAATACGTTTCTAATATTTTTTTTATTATCTGACTTACAGACTAAATAGAATTTCTTTTTTTTACCCGGGCATCATCCCTATTATGTTCATTTACGCGACTTTTTAGTTCGACTTCCCCCCACTTCCATGCAGCTGATTATTTTCTTTGGGTTGAAGATGATCCCAAAAACTGTCCCATAAGGTTATGGCGCGATATGAATTTACTTATTTTTTTTTACAATTTTGACATGCTCTATCTTTGGACTCCCTCCACTATTGGAGCAGTTGACACTCAGATCTCTAATGTACTAAACAAAAACTATTTTTGGTATGATTTTCAGCCGGTATAAACTTACTTTTCTGAAGGGAAATCCGCGCGTGAAGCCACTTCGCGAGTCGATTGTTTTAATAATTAGGCAGTCACCTCCATACAAGTTAATTAACCCTATAGGTAATACAGGCTGGTGTCCGCGACTCCACGTCAATGCACGTATTTTGCGTGCGGCAAGTAGTAGTTAAACCAATCGGCGCGAGCGAATTTTATCCCGCATGGCGCGCAGGATACTTACCGGAGTCTGATTCTTATGAAAATCGGATGGCACAAATAATGTAGAAGGGTCATATTCAGGATGGTCCGGCCTCCTTTTCATGGCATCCCTGATCTTGTCAGGCTTCAACCAGTCCAGTTTACAGTGCACCCAGTTGCCTTCGTCAGCTGCAATAGACTTTGCTTCATCTGGTTTTGGTGGTGATGGTGCAGGTCTGAAAAAGATGATCATATGACTAAAGGAGACCAAAAAGAGATGGCCATATATGACTATGTCATGAATTAAAAAAAACAGTCTGTGGATGAATACCATTAACTTGACTACAAACAATAAAAAATTATATGATGATAAATGATAAATGATAAATGATTTTTATTTCTGTAAGTAGATTTGTACAAACACTTTTACAAGTCAATATTTTTTTTTAAACTAGATGAGGTCGGCGTTTCCTATCTGACTACTCTGAGAAGAAAGGCCGAAACAAACTCAGAGGTCACAGTCTCTTATAAAGTCCAGACATAATCTTGGTCACTTCATGTGAAGACCATGTAGATTGGTGTCTGAAATGGTCTTTTGAGGAAAGAACCACACAGATTGAGAGGACCTGTACAGTCAGTGCACGCATTTGTCATTAATCGCGCAGCTCAACTCAGAACTTAAGGAGCTCAACGATTCGACGAACAATACCAAAGAAAGGACATTGGGGTAGGCCGCATAGATTACTCAAACTGCCAGACCATGATTAAAAATAACTGAGAGAAAAAATAAAACAAACAAAAAAAAAAAGCAATGACCCACATAGTCTTCACATTCACAATAAAGTAAAATAATATAATACTTACTTACTTACATGAATGTCAACATTCAGTATGCAAAAATAAAAATAATATAAAATAAAATTGGAGCAGTTCAATCCCAAGCCTTTTTGTCCTCAATATAATCTTTAACGGTATAAAAAGCTTTCTGACACAACTTGCGTTTAATGAATGATTTGAATTTATTAAGACTCAGATCTTGAACGTTGATTGTGAACTTGATAGCGAGTAACACAACAAAAGAGACAACCCATAACCGTATGGTGTGCCCTTGAAGTACTAGGAGGGCTGACCCCAACTAAATTGGGATAATAGCCAGGAGAAAGAAGAAGAGAAAGTGAAGAAAGAAAATGCATTTACTTGCGGAAACACAAATAAAACACTTGTGTGTGGCCCTTTTGTTGGAGCCATTACTTGAACTTATCCACTGTATTTAAATTAAAAATATTTTTGAAACAATTTAATGTTAAGAATGGAATATTTTTATTTGCATTCAAAAATGGCAAATAAAGGCTAGAAACAGAAATACAAAATGACCCTGGTCTTTTAGTAAAGCATGGCTTTAGAGGGAAAAGTCTGCCTATAACAGATTACATGACTATTAGCTGTTACTTTGTCTGCGATCCAGGATGAAAAGTAGCTTATGTCCTTCTCCAGGTCATGGACCACCTATGTGCCAAATTTCATCTAAATCCGTTTAGCCGTTTTAGCATGAAAGCGTAAGAAACAAACTCACTGTCGCATTTATAATATTAGTTAGGATTGCAGGAACTTTACTGGCTAATAGTACTTTTACCATCTTGATATCTTTTCAGCATATTAGCACTGCATATACAGGGTGGCAGGGAGACATCGGCGCACAACCTGTTACCATGGAGTCGGTACATGATTCTGGGCTCCCCTGCATTGAGATTTATCAATTATTAAAAAAAAAATAGATGTTTCCTACATAAGTGACACCTACATGGTCTTTATGGAACAATGTTTTTTTAATGGCCAGTGAAAAATTTCAATGCAGAGGGTTTCAGAATAATGCATGTACCGACTGAATACATGGTAACAGCTTGTGTGTAGATGTTCCTGCTGCCCAAACAACAAACTGGAGATTAGTGATTCCCAGATTTTCATAAGCAGCATAACCATAAACAATTTTTATTTCTTTCTTTCTTTACACATAAGAGTTCTGCAATCCTGACATATATTTTACAGTAAAGCTATTAATTACATACCCTTTACCAGATGATGGTTTGTTGCCTGGTTTACTTGGTTTCTTGGCCTTAGGAGACTCAAACTTGAAACTATCCTGCAATTTCTTCTCAAAAGATGGCTTCTCAATTTCAGATGTATCCATTTTGTTATCTGCTGAAAAATTTCTTTCATTAATTAAAACAACAGCTATGTCAATGAAAATTTAAACTAATAGAATAGGTAAATACTTCATGTTTACTGTGTAAGTAGGTAAATTATGCAGGTATTGTGTGATAAAAACACTTTGTGGAATACTGAGGAGACACAATAGAAGTTTTATTACTGCTATAGCCGTAGTGTCCTTCAAAGCGTTAAGAAAATTCTTGAACTAGAAAGGCTTGAAAGCCTTGTTCTAGCATACTTTTCTGTATTCTGTTCATTGCTGTTGCATTCTCCACTCTTTAATAATGATTAATTTGGTTTTTTGTTTATGTTTTGTTTAGTTTAGTAACAATTTACTTATCCTGCACTGCCACCAACAACACTGTGGAAGTGAAGAAGTTATGGGCCAAAAAAAATAATTTGACACAGACAAGAAGAAGACTTATTAGCAAGTTTTCATTTATAAATCTGTTACAAAACTTGGATAGTGCCCATACAAGTTAGTTACCCACTTTTGTTCTCCACGTCAGAATCATCTGAGTCAACAGGGTTGAGTCGGATCCTCTTCCTGCGTTTGGAAGCAATGGGGACCTCATCCTCAATGTCACTGTCCTGTTTCACTTCAGGTGGGGGGGTTGCTTGTCTCTCTCGCTTTTTCTCTGAAAATACCAATTTATTATGGTGAATTTTAAGTTTAATGTACAAAAAAGATTAAGAAAAATATTTAGATATAAACTTTAGTGCTTCAAAAGTTAATGATTTTCATATTTGAATGATATTATAGTTACATATAAATATAGTGCAAGTGATTTCGAAAAAAGCAATGGACTTGACTGTACAGTGTACTAAACCTAAACTAAACTTAGACAACATCTCGGGAAGTTAAAAGTCAAGTACCTTCATGTTCGTTCGCATAAGTTTTACAAATAAACATATTGCGAAGAAACAAAGTGAGAAAGTTTGAATGAACACGGCCATTAGAATACACGTGGTATTTTAGCGACCGTGGTTTAGGATTTATAACAATATCATGTTTATTAAAGCTAATTTCGTTAAATTGATCTAAACTTACTTTCAACTTTAGACTCCTTAGCACCGTTTTGAACTGGCGAATTCACTTTCGGGCTTTTATCCACCTCTAATTCTGATTTTACCTTCTTATTGGCAGGAGGTGTTTTAGAGAAATAATTAAATAAGGTGTTTGAGGCACCTACGCTGTTACGCTTCGACATTTTCGAATTGTTTTACAAACAAAACATTCATTGAAATAATTGGATACCGGAATTAGGAAAATACGTTTTGGCGCAAATTAAAATGTTAGTAAGCTGTCAAATATATATGTCAACATGTCAACGAAGAACGAACTGTCAAAAATCCTTTGGTCTGTCAATTATTGTCTATTGCCATTTTTGCAGTGGCAATCGTAAAGCAATTTAGTCGATTATACGGATGTTCTAAAAGGACTTTTACTGTGTGAGCCACACATTGTACTTCTATATCCACAGAACACTATTACTCTTAGGGAGGTGTGAGCGTTTCTAGTTTCTGCTGGATGTGTGTGATGCAGAGATTTAAATCTCTGGTGTGATGCCTATAAAAATATGGTTTCATTAGCACCACAGAACCACAGGTACGGAACCCTGAAAATAAATAGGTCTAGATCCCACTCATATACATGTCAACGATAAAGTTGCCTTCGATCCTATGCTTTGATCACTCAATCTCATTCAGTAGTTGGATCACAGAACATACATACTCCTAACGCAGTTGGATCTTAGAAGAATAGCACCCATCTGCCACAATGCGATGGGAACAATAAAAAGTTTAAATTAAAATAGCCTACATTATTTCTATTATTTGTTGTTATAGAGACAATAGTAGTACCTACACACTTTGTGAAAGTTTGAAGTGTCCTGTTTCGGTTCAAAAGATACATCCTTGTGACAGACGGACGAACAGTGGAGCCTTAGTAACATGGTCCCGTTGGCAACTTTTGGTACGGAACCCGAAAAAAGGTTAGAATAATTCTACGAAAATTGTGTATCTGCAGAGTAGACCTTAACTTTATAAAAATAAATCAGCGGTTCCCTACATTTATGTTCGCAAAACTCGTCAAAATGTATGAAATAGCAGATTTTTTTTCGCGATTTCAGGTTTGGTCCCATTGTAAAAGTTGTTCATAATGATGAGTACAATGACCCCTTAACACGTTCAGGACGGCATCGGGTCGAAAACATCTGAAGTGAACTATTTGCGCGGGCCGCTGGAGAGAGATTTCTATTGCTATCGCATTGGCCTGGGTAGTTTTCTTTAGGATTTTTTGTAGTGAGAGTGTGACAGATATATTGACTGGTATTCTGTCGCCAAATGGTACCAATAAAAGGAAAAATATTGTATCGGATCTTGAAGACCTGATACGGCCTGCAAAGAAAGTTTGTCCTTGCAGGACGGATATCGGATCTAAAAGACCCGATGCCTGATAACCCGATAACCGGCCCTTGGTGACAGGTCAGTTAATTAGTGATGTGCATATTAATTAGACGTTGCGATGTTCTATTTGCGTTCGTTCCTAATTAGCCCTGTAATAATGCAAGTGAGGATGAAGATCAAGCCAATAAGCATTCCTTGACAAAAGGTCCAAAAAAAGGAATTGTTTTGGGTGCTACAATAAACTAAGAAGAACACTTAGTTGCAAAGAGGCTGCCAAAAAAGTTAAAAAAGTGATGACTCATTGTGCCCAATGTGCAAAAACTGTTGTCATGACTGTTATAATGAAGCGCATACTGTTTTTGAGGTGAAAATAAATTGATTTTTTTGTCAAATATATAGTCGTTTCATTTGACATCACTAGCAATCATATACACTAGTGCCGGGATCAGGTGTATAAGATCCTATAATTTTACAACTAATTTAACCTCCTTTAATTATTTTTTTTTTCAAAAACGGGTTTAATATTGTTATGCAGTGATTCAATAACAATGCATTTCAGGAAAAAATATTTAAGTAAGCAACTGGATGACATATTTGAATTTAATGTCAAAATTTGTAACAGGTCCTTTCAACCTGATGCCGCCGGCCCATCGATAGGTAACCATAATCGGGCCCCGTCTTGAACGTGTTAAGAGGTGGTTGGTGTTTTACCAATAACCCTGTATATATATAATACTAGTTTTGCCCGCGGCTTCGCTCACGTTAATTTAGAATTCGACAATCAATTCACACTACTAAACACAAGAAACTTTAGTAGGTATTGTAAGATAGTAGTCTAGATAATATAATTCAATCATGATTCAAAAGACACGTGGCGCCATCTATTATCATAAGAACGTTATTGTTGTTTTCCTCGGGAACAGTACTTTTTTCGGGATGAAAGGTACCGTATGTCCGCTTCTGTACACCTGTACCACCACACAAAGTATAATATGCAAAATTTCAGGATGATCGGTTTAGTGGTTTAAGCGTGAAAAGGTAACAACCAAACAAACAAACTTACTTTCGCATTTATAATATTAGTTAGGATTTATAATAATATTCTTATAAAACATTTAACACATTAAAAAAATAATTTTAATAACAAACTGCAATAAAATCACAAAATGGGCAGAGGAACAATGTTGATGGGCCTACGACCGTCGGCAAAATGGACGAGTCCTCTTTTTTTCTTTAATAGAGAGGCCGTGACTACTTAACCGGACTATCCTGTGGCTGCCTTAAGATGACTCAAAGCCTCCAGCCAGGGGCATAAAACTTAGACTAAGCGACTACACGCTAAGGGCTCCGCCTGTGGGGAACGGGCCTCGGCTTAGGGCGTCGCTGGCAAGATGGGATAGGCTGGATCAAATTTGAAGGACGAGTCCTCGCAGGTTTCTTCCTTTAATACGCGTGGTGGCACAGGCGGGGAGTGTCCAGTGTTGCCATCTAACAATATTATAAATAAATGTGAAAGTTTGTGAAGATGTTTGCATGTTTGTTACTCAATCACGCCAGAACGGCTGAACGAATCTGGATGAAATTTAGCACAGAGATAGATTATAGTCTGGATCTGGAATAGCACATAGGATACTTTTTATCCCGGAAAAATATAAGGTTCCTGTGGGATAACAACCCATATCCACGCGGGCGAAGCCGCTGGCAAAAGCTAGTTTTCAATAATTCATACAAAATTCCCAAAGAAAATGCACTTTGTTTTCCCGAATTTTCCGGTTTTCCCGGCAACTTTCCAAACATTTGTTTTCTTACAAACCTTGTCCTAATAATTACCAACAACAAAAAAATAATTAGCCAAATAGGTGCAACCATTCTGAAGTGATGCGCTTACATAGGTACAGACGCCAGCAGGTCAAGCTACCCGAAACTGTCAAATTTTCCCAATCACCCTTGAACCTAATACTTTAGCGATACAGTTGAAATTTTTTTTTTTTTTTATTTGTGATGGGTTTGCTCTTGACTCTAGTCTAGGTCAGAGGTTATTAAAGAAATTTGACAGATTGTAGTAGCTTGATGTGCTGGAGTCTGTACACATTCGGCAATTGATTTTTATTTATTACATTTCTTTGGGCCTAACTTTACTCCGCGTTTATTAATAAGGGGGTAAAAGGTATTAATCCCATAAGGCACCTGTTCCACCGTCGGCGATTAACGAGAAGCGAGTAGAGATAACAACTAAAAACGAGTTAGTATTACTCGCTGGTGTGCGTATGCACCAAAAGCGTCTCTCTCAGCAATAAATTGTTCTACACATGAGCGAGTAGTCTCTTGTCGATGCAAGAAACGAGTACTCGCCGGCGGCGGTGTGAACAGTCAGCGATCAACTATTATTTATTAGGTATACGTATCTCATTTAGCGTTACCGCACACAGGGCACAAACCGAACTTTTGTACGTTTCTTGAGCGAGAAAATCATCGATAGCTTGTCTCTTCCTCGTCGGCGGTCGAACATGTGCTCAATGTTCACAAGAATACCTAGTAAAAAGAAATAGGTTAAGAAAATTAAACAACATCAAAGTATTCAATTACTTTTATATTATGTTGCCTTATTTTTATAGTCTAGCTAATAAAGTAGTATCATCTGAATTCACAAAATAGATTCAACAAATCTTATTCTAAAGGGTTTGGTGTAAAAATGGCAGTACGTTACCACATTGTACGCTGTATGTAGTCTATTTAAAATAACATCTTGCAAATGTTAAACTGTACAGCTTTTTCATCGGTAAGATGTGTTAAGATACGAAATTAATTTAGCTATTATGTCCATGATGTTAAATGTGTATCATTAGCATAACTTAGGCTGCGCGTACAAGGTGAAAGTAATAAGAACATCAGAATCAGTTGCAAGCACGAAATAAATAAAACAAGTGGAAGTGCCCACGCAGCTATCCGAATATATCAAAATAATAACAACCTTTTTCAGTTGTAATAAGTTTTAACTTTGTATGAACAACAAATAAGCTTTTCGTCAAAGTTGAATTTGTTGTTTATACAAAATTAAGACATTACAACAGACGAAGGTTGTTATTATTTTACATATTTTTTCGCATAATTGTAACACACGCCGGATCCGGGCACTTCGACTGGTTTTTAAGGGTTCCCTACCTCAAAAGGATAAAACGGAACCCTTATAGGATCACTCGTGTGTCTGTCTGTCTGTCCGTCTGTCACAGCCCATTTGCTCTGAATCTAATGGACCGATTAAGTTGAAATTTGGTACACGTATGTATTTCTGTGACCCAAACACGGACATGTAATGTAAATTAATGAATTTTGAATATGGGGGTCAATTTTGGGGGCAAATAAGAAAAAGAAAAAAAAAGTTTTGCAAACTGTACCGTGCGATATATTAAAAGAAAGGACTTACTGTGAAGGTTTTAAATATATATTTTTTTTAATAATTTTAAAATAAGTAAACTGTTTTAAAGTTATTTAAGAAAATATATGAAAATTGACCATTCGCCCCCGCCCCCCTTTATCTCCGAAACTACTGAGCTTAAAATTAAAAAAAGAAAAAAAAACAGAAAATACTTCACTATACCTATAGATTACAGATAAAACCTATAAGAAGTCTATTTTCCTAAAATAATATGGTAAATCTCTCAATATTGTGCGTACAAACTTACATTTGCAGTTGGAATGTATGGGAGAACATCAACTACATTAAGCTTGTTGGGATAAATTCATCCCAACGGTTTTTCTATTCCGTGGTTGCAAGTATGTACCTATAGGGCTATAGATTCGAGTTAGCCTGCGTGTAGGTATTGCAAGAATAACCACCTAGAATAAGCACACCATGTAGAACAAGCTCCGTAGTAGGTACGGTCAAGGAGTGAAAAGTTTAGCAATTTTCAAAAACATTCCTTTCCCACATCTGGCGCATGTTACCTTTTCGAACTGTTATTTCCATTTAAAATGTTGGCAACACGTAGTCGGAAAAAATAACAAGATTTAAGAAAAAATCTTAGGTTTCCTAACATATTCATTCCTTGACTGTACATCCATACAATACAGTACCAAAAGCATAAGATTTAACATAAAACATGATCGCGTCTAAGTTTGCCGCTCTGAAACCAGGCTTTCCGATGCGCTGCTGATTTAGTATTGTAGCTTACTTCAGAGCGGCAAACTTACAATGGGACACGCTAAAGTGGAATGTTCTTATGAAAAACTGAAAAACAAAGAAAATTGAAAATTTTATTTTCAAATATTTTTTTTATGTTTAAGATTCATAAAAATATATGAAAATCTTGAAGATAATAACAACATTTTTATCAATTACAAAATGCATAAACCTATGAAACTAAATAAATATACATTTATAGGTATAACAAAATTACAGCTATGTAGACTTGTACTAACAAAATAAAATATTAGGTAAGTAGATTAAGATATAAGAAAATAATATGTTATACAAAATTAACCAATTAGTTTATCATTTATCATACGGATGTGTTTATATCCTTTTCATCTTTTGTAAAGAATGATAAGAATGTTATCTATAGAAAGTTATTTTATAAAATAATGTAAAAGATAATAGAAGGAAACGAAGAAAAACAACTAGTTCATATCTTGCCAACTAAATGCCTAAATCTATTGACGCAGTCTGAGACCGAGGTCATCATAGCCACATCGACTTACGTGATCAATACACGGCCATAGTGTCCGGGTAGGTGACAAAGCAGTAACTTAGGTCTTAACCAAAAAAATGCAGAGTCAAGTCAACAGAATCAACTCTTCATTAATTCCTCGTACGCACGGGCGATTTTTTTATCACACACTGGATTTTCAACGCACTGCTTAGCGCCGAAAGTGAAAATCCAGCAGTGCGCTTTTTCGACGCGCTGAGATGCGCTCTGTTGGATTCTCAATGATCGGCTCAGTACCGAGAATTAAAAATCCAGTACGCGATGAAAAAACCGCGTTAATAAATCGCCCGTGAGCATGAAGGCCTACTGGCTGCCGAACAAACACTTATAGTAACAATAATCTTTTAAGGCGCTACCCCGAGCAATACCTTGCGATAGTGCGTTATTTTGAGGCTATTAAGATTAACTCATTAGTTAAGAGTAATAAACTACCTACATCTAAAAAAAAACACATTATTAATGTTCAATATCCAATCATCACATTGCACGATCTTATGTTACATAATAATTTATTTATTATGTTATATAATTATACATTTAAAATCTCCTTGTAAAAAAGTGACTAAAATAATTGATTGCATAAGTTCATCTATTGCTAAAGTTGACGTTCTAATCATTTGAGGATTGCACTAATGGATAGATAATTTAAAAATCTAAATAATTCACGTTTTATTTTATTTCAAAAGATCGCTATTCTGTTTTTATTAAAATGATTCCAAAAGAAATCGAATTCTATGATAAAGGGTCGTGCTCAGGGGGCGGGACAGAGTGATACTGAGCGGCAGGACAGAGAAGGACCGAACGCTCAAGGTCGTTTTGTCAGGGAAGCGCCTTAAGAAAACTAGCTCCAACTACTAACATCCCCACTCAGTCTTTTACATAATAATCTGTGGTTCTGGCACGGATAGGGCGATGGATTTGTGGGGTAGCACTTGCCCTCCGTTCACGTACAACTCATCTTTGACGATGACATCTTCACCAAGTACTGTGCAGTTCTCCATACGGACCCAGCGGCCGACGACGGAGCGCCAGCCGACGATGCAACCGTCGAGCCAAGCGTGCTGACGGACGCAGGCGCCGCGGAGGATGGTGCTGCGTTTGATACACGCACCTAAAAATAATTGAATAACAGTTGAGTGGAATTACGAGTTTTATGGCAGCTTTTATGGCTAAGTAATAACAGCCGCACGGGTCGATCATTAGGTTAAGCTACGCTTACCACGGTTGGTCCGTGGATGGGTGACCATCTTCAAATACCAAGACCCCTTCGTGTCTCGGAAAGCACATTAAGCCGTTGGTCCCGGCTGTCATTCGTGGATCTTTGACAGTCGTTTCAGGTCGTCAGAAGACCGAGTCTAACAACCTGTCTTGTCTACCAAGGGGTATCGTTTTACCCCGTAACTGGGTTGTGGAGGTCAGATAGGCAGTCGCTCCATATAAAATACTAGTGTTCAGCTGCATTCGGTTAGAATGAAAGCCGACCCCAACATCGTTGGGAAAGTCTAGGCAGAAGATGATGGCAGCTTATTTTGTACATATTAAAACCTTGAACTGGCCAGAGAGGCAAGTCCGGTACCGGTCCGGCACGTACTGAGACTAGTTTGAAATCTTGGTCATTTACTGTCGCCGAGATGAGATTGCGACATGAATTTGAACGTTTTATAAGTACGAGAATTGGCCTTCTGGTCTACAGAAGCACCACACTATCCATAGAATCCATACGATACTAATATCATTGCGAAAGTAACTGTCTTTCTGTTACGTTTTCACGCCTTACGCCGGCTGAACGAATTTGGATAAAATTTGGCACTCGGATAGACCATGACCTAGGGTAGGACCTAGGTCATGGAAGTCCTAAAATTGAATACTTTTTTATCTCGGTAGCAGGTTCTCGTGGTATATTTTTCGTCTTCCAAGCGGGCAAGGCCGCGGGTAAAAGTTAGTTTGAAATAAGATTGCATCATCAATCCACGCAAGCGGATGATTCATTCAACAATTGTTTTTCCCAGTAGCGAAATTGCTTCCTAACTTACCTACGATACGAACACGACAACTAGAAAATGACAACCGCTAGTTAAATTAAGTATCAGTATCAATCAACTTTGCCATTTCACCGAAATCGTTCAAAGCGAACATGGGGGATATTCCTAGTCCCTCGTGGCAGCCGTTTTCAACATTCTTCCGCAATTTCGCACTTCCTCTTATCTTATTAATAAATGTATTATATTTCCTTTATTACACCACAGCTGAATAACTGAGTATGCCCCGCCCACTCAGTTATCCAATGGCGTGCGTTCACGTGGTCTACATTTATCTACATGATAGTCACGACTTAAGTATACAGTTTAATTACACTCGTACATAATTATATCTATCACTCATGCAATATAAATTCGTACCGTATCTTTATTATTGAAATCGCGTTGGATTGATGCTCTAACGCTCCATACGGTCTACTTATGCTTGTTTGTAGATACAGCGCGTTCGCACACTGAATACTTTTTGAAGGTCTTACAATGGATCAAATTTTCTTGAAGTGGAAACTTCTTTAGGGCGCGTTAAGCGATTTTGGGTAGGAGGAAATCTTAGTGTACAGCCTGAGTGCACGCTCGACTCGAGCGTCCGGCGGGGCGGGGCGTGCGACGTTCGTGTTAACTACATGCAAACACTCGCGAGTGTCCTGAGTGACAGCCGAGCGGCGCTCGGTGAACGCTCTTCGCCGCTTGCACGCTGAACGCTCCGCCGGACGCTTTTTCACTCGGGTCATACACTTACGGGTTCGCGTCATACAGACATGCTATGCATAGTTTTATGTTTGATTTTTCACTTCTGTCGACAGTCCCCATGACTGCCAATTTTTTTTGTATGACCTACTTTTTGTAGGTCATACAAAAATCTACATTTCCCCTTCGTTGTGTCGATGGCACGACGGTGAATTAGATATTGCTGGCCCAAAACTTCGCCATTTTGACGGCATCGTTGGTGGTAGCATCCCACCTCTACTGTTTCAATATGCTCCTACAAAAAATCGGCCATCGATTATATGCTGTCTGCAAACGCTCTAAAAGCGACAAGTGTTATTGCCACACTGGGCATATATAGGGTGACTGGTAATTTGTGACCGATACTTAAACACTTGATTGTACTCATGATAACCAACAACTTTTACTATGGGACCAAACCTAAATTCGCGAAAAAAAATCTGCTGTCCCATATACCTATTCATGTTCGCATAAAGGCCTATTCAAACCTAAGCGGTATTCGCTGCCGCTATGGGTAGAGGTAATACCGCGCGGGTTTCGCTTAGGTATTTAGTATTATGTTTCGCGGCAAAAGCGGTACCTACATATGAATGAACAGTAATATTACCGCATACCCACTCGGTTTTCTCTACCCATAGCGGCAGCGAATACCGCTTAGGTTTGAATAGGCCTTTACTCGTCAAAATGTAGGGAGCAGCTGATTTAATCATGTCAGACATGAGTCATGATTGTTATCATGAGTACAATCATGTGGTTAAGTACCTATCGGTCACTAATTACACTGCGTTACACGATTTTAGTACCCTCTTAACTGTTAGCTGGAAGGAATAGGTAGTCATAGATTAAATGTTCCAAACATATGTGGTATCCGTCACGTCTAGTTTTCGAGGTACATGTCAATTTTTATTTCTACTACCCTCACTTTAGGCGTAAAAGAAACAGTTCCCGTTTTCGATGTATTGTACTTTTTTATTATTTTGTTTTGTTTAGTAATCGTTTCTATTCGATAACGTCGACATCTTTGTACATATTTATTTTAAAATCCAATATGAATACTGGACTAAGGGCCGCCATACATGGACTGCTTCAAGCTTCGACTGCGTAGTGAACTACAGTCGTCTACGTAGCTGCTCGAGCGTTTTCGTGTATGTGTGTATACACGAAAACGCTCGAGCAGTTGCAACTGCTTCGGGCGGTCGTGCGGTCAAGCAGTCGCTAGGCATACAATGACTGCTCGAGCTGTCGACTGCTCTCGCGCAGTTACCTCCGCCCGCGCTCTTCATTCAACATCGCGCGCGCTTCCTGCCCGCACGCTTCTTGCTTTGTTTCTTGAGCAAAATGGACGACGTAGACTGTGACGCGCTAATCAGTGCCATTAAATCGCAAGAACTTATTTGGAATTATCCATGTTGCTACTGATTTGAATGACGAGCAGTTGGTATCAACTGCTCCAGCAGTTATCAATGGCAGCTTCAAGCTGTTGCCTACGACTGCAAGAACGGTCCGTATATGTTGATCAATGGCTAACTGCTCGAGCAGTCCGTGTATGGCGGCCCCTAAGTGGTTGTCGCAACTGCTTAAATGCACCAAATAAGTTTTGTTACGTTTGCGGACAGTATATTGTAAAATCACAAACAAAATGTTTCCGAAAAAGTGAGAAGTGCATATTTACTCTATTTTGGACGTGCTATTAATCAAGATAAACCATGGATAAGAACCAAAGTTTTTTTTTTTGTGTTGCGTGCTATGCTAGTCTCATATCTTGGTTAAATGGGAACAAGACGTCAATGCCATTTGCCGTACCAGCTTTATGGCGTGAACCTAATAATCATTTTAATGATTGCTACTTTTGCATGACTGACATACGTGGTTTTACGAAGAAAATCAAGCACAAAATCAAGTATCCTGACGTTCCTTCAATGTCGAAACCTCGCAGTGAAGAAATGCCGCCTCCTTTGCCTCCCTCCAGAAATGAAACAGATTTCAGGAGAGCCAGATTTGCTAAATGTTGTAGAATATAATGACGGAAGCAGCGAAGATCCTGAGTTTTTACCTTCAACAAGTTCTCTTGGCCGTCCACATCTGATAAATCAAAATGAATTGAACGATGACGAATACGAGACTTAGATTTATCAATTAGGCAAGCTGAATTACTAGGATCTAGATTAAAAGAGTGGAATTTGTTGGCTCCTAACACAAACGTATCTGTGCATCGAAAACGTAATAAAGAACTGGCTTCAATCAATCTGCCTAGCCTTTTCCTAACTATGTTGGGGTCGGCTTCCAGTCTAACCGGATGCAGCTGAATACCAGTATTTTACATGGAGCGACTGCCTATCTGACCTCCACAACCCAGTTATTAGGTAATACGATACCACTTGGTAAGACTGATTTTCAGGCTTCTGACGACCCGTAACGACTGTCAAAGATCCACGAATGACAGCCGGGACTAACGGCTTAACGTGTTTTCCGAGGCACGGAGGAGATGTAAAGATGGTCACCCATCTACGGACCAACCCCGGCAAGCGTAGCTTAACCTGGTGGATCGACCCGTGCGGCTGTTATTACTTAGCCACAAGCTCCTCAGTAAAGAACTGGCTTCATTTTATTCAAATTTTGAAAACATAATTATGTTACTGTAACGATATAGAAACTTTGACGAGTGAGTTGAACATTCCTTATGAAACACAAGACTGGCGTTTATTTATTAATGGTTCCAAGTCAAGTCTGAAGGCGGTATTGCTGCACAATGGCAACAAGTATGCGTCAGTACCAATAGCATATTCAACTATTTTAAAAGAAACAAATGAAAATATGAAGTCAATGAATATATAATGTATTCTTCTATCTTTGATATTGATTTTTCAAAAATCCAATGATGTCGTTTTAGTTTTCATCAAAATCGAGCCCGAGACTCCTTTGAGTACTTTTCGCTATTCCTCATAGTTTCGGATTTGGCCATCCGGCGTGGATGGCCAAATCCGACTTGGTAAAATTCTGCTTTTACCTGTGATAGCTACTTCCATATTGGAGGGTCTACTATGGAAAGTTATGAGGTCTTTGCTTCATTATTGGCAAAGATAAAAGAGTCTCAATTTTAATCAATAACGGTCCGTAAATTATAGGAACCGGACATTATACGCGAACGCAACCGAACACCTGTATCTATAGTTGGTGTTTAATAAAAGTGTTAATAAGTTTTACATTATGCACATAAACGTTAATTAAGAATATGACTAATCAGTTCGTTTATTTATTAATAATGATGATGTGTCGAACAATCGTGTTGTTAAGGGGAACCCTCTTTAATAGCTATAGATAATATTTAATCTTGATACACTCGCGGTCAAATAATACGGGGCGATGACGAAAATTCCTATAACTTACGAGTATAAATTAATAATGGTACATGCATGAAACTAACTTTAAATTACAGAGAATTTTAATATCGTATGAAATAAAACAACCTATCATTAAAAGACCTATAACGTAATTAAAAAAGGTAAAACTTTAAAAACCTCGAATTTGAAAATAAATTGCGGTTGTTTTAATTTTGCTCGTTTTCTTACTTTTGTTTTCAATCTGTGAAATCAAAATGATAAAAGATGGCCATTGTCGTCTTCCACCATCATTATTGAATTACTAGGCTATCATGTCGCTAACACCAGAAGAATGTACACGTATCGTCATTATGTTAAAAGAAGGCAGAAGTCAGCGAAGTACAGCAAGAGCTATAGGCGTGTCACTTTCTACAGTGCAGCGAGTCGTCCAACGTTTCCGAAAAACTGGGCAGAACACAAGAAGACCAGGAACCGGCACGCCTAGATGTACTACGGCTCGAGAGGAACGATTTATCGTTACGACCATGCTCCGAAATCGGCACCTCACGGCAATCGAAGTAACAAATCAACTTCGGGAGACCCGTAGAGGAGACCTAAGCGAGCGAACTGTAAGGCGGCGGCGCCTTGAAGCTAATTTGACCCCACATAGACCCACAAATGGTCCAAAACTTGAAAGGGAACATCTGGTAGCAAAATCACGTTACGCCCGCGAACACGCACAATGGGGAGAATAGCGAAGAATAGGCACTGTTCTGTCCAACCAGATTTATGCTGTATGCACATGCTTGGTGGCGAAGAGTCTACCGACGGCCAGAGGAACGTTTTTTTCCAGCTTGTTTTAAGGAAAAAGTGCCGTTTGGCGGTGGATCTGTTTGGGCTGGAATCTCTTCAGAGTCGAGAGAGAGAGAGAGAGAGAGAGAGAGAGAGAAAAATGAACGCTAACTAGTACAAGATATGTGGAAGAAATTATTAATGAGCACGTTGGCCCATATTTAATTAATATGGGTAAAATTCAATATTCATTCATGACAACGCCAGGCTACATACAGCTCAAATTGTAAATGAGTAGTTTCAGGACATTGGCATCAATCGCCTGCACTGGCCCGCGAGAAACCGGGACCTCAATCCAATTGAACACTTTTAGGACGAGTGTAAGAAATCGAAACCCCGCCCCAGCTACACTTCGAGACCTGAAACATGCGTTAGTGGAAAAATAGACCAATATCCCGCAACATCGCATAAGAAACTTAATAAACAGCATGCTCAACCGCCTGGCACCCGCCGCTGTGAGAAGAGCCCGTGGAGGCAATACAAAAGATAATTTTGATTTAAAGTTCGTTTTTGTGTTGTATGTGAGTTACCAACCATTTTTAAGGTTCTGTACCACAAAAGGAAAAAAAACGGACCCCTTATAGGATCTCTCGTGTGTCTCTCTGTCCGTCTGTCACACCCAATTTGCTCCGAATGTAATGGACCGATTAAGTTGGAATTTGGTACACGTATGTATTTCTGTGACCCAAAGACGGACGTGTAATGTAAATTAATAAATTTTGAATATGTGGGTCAATTTTGGGGTGCAAATAAGAAAATAAAAAAAAAATAAAAGTTTTGCAAACTGTACCGTGCGATATATTAAAAGAAAGGGCTTACTGTCAGGGTTTTAAATATATATATAGGTTAAAATTTTGAAAATAATACAGAAAATACTTATATATAATATTATCCTAAAATAATATGGTAAATCTCTCAATATTGTGCGTACAAACTTACATTTGTAATGTTGGAATGTATGGGAGAAACAAAAAAGGACTATTGTAGTTGAAAAACATGTTCAACTATTGACTACACACCCTATATGTAGGAACGACGAGCCCGTATCTCTGCCGATGGTCGCCACTCACTGGGCTTCACTCATGTAGATGAGGGTCTCACCCGATGGGCGCTCCCACCGCCGGGATACGGTAAATAAAGCGCCGTTGTTGTATCAACGTAGTGGCGTGCCTACAAACACAAGACAGCAGTCACTCACAGGGGGCGTGCGTACACACGCCCCAATTACCACCAGCCCACCAGCCGACAAAGGCAAACATGATGACGGGCCCGTATTAACGGGTCACTGTAGAGCTCCCACGGGAGGGGAGCGCTGCCCCGTGACTGCCAGCCACACGGGGACGGGGATGTAGCGACTTTCACAACCTTTGTACATTCCGTTTTTGGCAAGTGAACCAATATGGTCACGTCTAGTCGCGAGGTGAAGTATTAGCTCACACGTATGTGTTTCCCGATTTTCCGAGCCCTGTGAACTCATGAATGCCTTGTCACATTTAGACGTAACTAAAACGTAGTGTGTGAGTTCATGTAAGACTTTAAGCCTGTAAATTACAATCTTCCATCTTACTGGTGCGTGTTACTTTCGCCTACACAAGCGTTTTCCCTGGCAATGACCTGAATGGCCTGATCTCGGGCAATGAATACTCATAGAAAACAGCTCATGCCATTTGCCACTACGACAAATATTTTGTTTTTTTATGTAATTTTGACAATTAAATTAATAATGTTTCCAACATTTGGTGTTGTTTTATTAACTGGTAAATTATCTACAACATACAGTTTGTCTCATGCCGCTAGCTCTATTATTTTAAGATAATTTTAGTTTTTCGTACTGACCCGTATTCTTTGTCCGCGAGTGTAAGTATAATTACAAGATACCGCAGTAGTTTATTTATAGTATTCTCTAGTAGTGAGATTTTCTTGTTATATTTTAGGAAATGACTTCGGTTAAGCGGTTAGATCTATTATTTTCAATCTACGGTGGGTAGATCGAAAATAATAGATCTATCCGCTGGCGAAAATAGAACGTAAGATAATAGCTACATTACAGCAGACTTCCCACAAAAAAAAAAAAAACTATCGTACAATATTCGGAGAAAGTAGTACCGTATGAATGATTCTCGCCGATCCAGAAATAGCACTCCAAAGGGTATTCTGGCGCAAAACGATATAATAGTGCTCTATAAATCTAACTAAAAAGGAAAAGTCTCGGTATTTGTTTGCAAATGAAAAGCGTGATCAATTGTCTAAGCTTGTGCTTACCATCTTCAATAACGACGTCTGGTCCAATAGTGACGTTGGGTCCTATTCTGCACCCTTTGCCAATAGTGGCTGTGGGGTCGATCAGCACGTTACCGACCACTCCAGCGCCGTCATACAACTGTTTCGAGTTCTTCTGTCGTAGACTGGTTAGGTATAGACACATTCCTGAAATCAATACATTCAATTATTTTAAAGTGTCGTAAGACATGTGGGGCAAGGTTCTTTCGAGAATAGGTACTTATGCATCAAATAATTTTTAATTTAACACATTATCTGCTTAATTCTTTATGCAAACGCTTCTTTATGCTACACCCTTACCGACCCTTATTTTACGATGTTTTCGAAACAATAGAGATGCACAACGAACGCACAGGTGCGGCGCGCCGCACTCGAAGAAAGTTATGTAAATTGTATGGACGCACATACGCGCCGTCAAGCACCTGGTGAATGTCCGAAAACGCGCATGTGCGTCTGCCGCGGCTAATGTATTAATGTTTATCGTTTACGAATATTTCACTATTTTTCGTTCTACTCAAGGCAACAATAAATTATTACCTGTTAAAAAGTCTTTGGGTTGTCCTACATCCATCCAGAAACCTTGAAGCTCCATGGCAAACAGCTGCCCATCGGTTGCCATGAATGGAAAAACTTCCTTTTCGATAGACATCGGTCGCAATTCTATTCTACTTAAAACCGAAGGATTTAAAATGTACATTCCTGAAAGGAAAAAAAAAGTTCAGCCACTACTACTCTCAAATGTTCTATTAAATCGTTTCTGCAAAAAATCCCAAATTGATAGTAACTATTCTTACCAGCATTAATTTTATTTGAGATAAACTCCTGAGGTTTTTCAATGAAACTTTCGATCTGACCATCCTCTTTATAGAGAACCACTCCATACTTTGAAGGTTCCTCTACTTTCGTCACTACAATAGTCCCTTCCTAAAACAGCAGATATAAGAATATAATAATATTTTTTATGGACTATTGTTGCCAATAAGCCTGATATAGTGGTGGAGGATCGAATAGAGCGGCGCGCAATGATTATAGTCATAACGGTTCCCTCGTGAATGCCGAAAAAGATAAACCAATCAAGTATCTTGACTTGGCTCGCGACGTTGTCGACATGTGTGATATGGACTCAACGATCATTGTGCCGATAGTCGTATCAGCCAATGGCTTTAGCTGCCAAGAGCCTCGACCAACACCTAAGAAGGCTCTCGTTGGGCAGCTGGATTTAGGGCTTGATTCAGAGAGCGGTACTTCTGGACATGCCTCGCATTGTTAGGAGGTTCCTCTCTCTACCTTATACCCTGTTCCTTAAATTTGTAGCCCACCAGTAGGTGGGCTACAAATTTATATATATATAAATATTCATGAAATAAAGGAAATAATAATTTAATTCTACTACTGACAGGGTAGTTTTTATAAGATGCCTCATTAGCGGGCTTTCGTCTGGCCCATCAGTAATCGCTTTCAGGAGGCTGTTGCTTCTGTCCTGCATTACAACTGAGAAGCTATCCACTCTAGCTCGAGCAAACATTGCAGATGCACTGCAATGACGAGGCAGTCGCAACAGCGCCCTAAAGGAGTTATTGTATTGAAAATGCAACGCATTGGTAAACAAAGAATAACAAATACTAAACAAAGCCACATTAATTTTAAACGAGTACAAGCTTAAAAAGGTTTTAGGGAGACTCAACATTGGTCAAAAGTGTATCATATGCTATTTTTTTTATCTTTGTTATCAATTAATTAAATTAATATAGTTGTTTAATGTAATAGTCTGCTCAGCGCCCTAGCTTCAATAGGTATCCTGACCTGATAAAGGAAAGAATTTGAAAACTGATGAAGATGTTCTATGTTAGCAGGTTTGGTTTATAATGCACTTAGTCCTTCACATGGACCATGGCAGTCGTTGGTGGTTACTCGAACCAGCCCACCTCCCTCCAGAAGTTGATTGTCTCCTGGCCTGTTCAGAACAGCTGTGAAAGATCTGGGTGCCCCAAGAACAACGGTTTCCTCAGCCTCCATGCAAGCCCTGCACAGAGGACTGTCCGTTATGCCTATTATGTGGAAGTGTTAACTGACGAAGATATAAAATACAAGAGGCCACCTTATACTGGTTTAGTATCCCTGATGTGCGCATTCACTGTCCAATGATAGTATGTCTTTAACAGGTTGATGTGTGGAAAACGAGACACAATATATCGCTGCTTTGTATGAATACCCGCACAAAACAAAACACAGCCAAATGCAAAATAGTCCTTATTTCACGGTCAGTAAGACTCACATTCATAACGGCATAGTCGGCAGTTTGTGCGGGTATTCATGCAAAGCAGCGATATGTGTCCTTGAAAGTGTTAAACAATGTACAACTATGGCAGAAATATCTTGGCGAGTCCAACTTCATGCAGAGGGCTGCACAGTAACATTTTTTAGGAACCAAAAGGTTACACGAGGTGAGTGTGAGTGAAAGAACATGTGCGAAAGTTCGTAGTGCCAATGTTCAGACTCGCCAAGGTATTTCAGCCGTAGTGTTAGTGGTAACAGTAGTTTAACAAGATGAATTCAGCAATGTCTCAATTGACTAAAGTATACAATATAATTACATTTCGAAGGTAAACCCTCATCACAGTTATTCACAGTAAACATAAAATAAACATTGTATTGTATTTAATAAACAAGATATATAAGTACTGATTGCTTAACTTTATCAAGAAAGGAAAATAACGTATCACATAAAGTGATGCTACAGCATTTTCTGTATTATCAATATTGATATTATCAATGTCATCTTGATTACTTAACTATTATACTACATATATATTCATATATATTAGTCTACATAATTATATATATTCATTATCAGACATTGCAATTTTTTAAATCCCGAGATTTAATTGTCATGTTTACGATTCCAGGATTTTATAGGAGGTATTATCCACTCTTGTTACTTCCGTCCACAAAGTTTAAGTATTTATGCTCTACCTACTCCGACCTCTGTTCATTATTGAGTAAAATCATTATAAGGAAAAATAGTAAGTCTTTCTGGGTACCTACTAAAAATTCCACATTTACTGATAGATTGTCCATTCATAATATTTTCTCATTTTTTATTAATAGATATAATATCTCAAAATGCTAAATAAAATTAATTCATACCTTTCCATGGTTTCTGTGGAATTTGGCAAGTTCTTTGAATGGGAAGTCACAAATCACATCAGAGTTTAATACAAAGAAAGGCTCTGGGCTAGTGCTAAGGAGTTCACGTGCCAATGCAAGAGGTCCAGCTGTTCCCAGAGGTTCATTTTCATGAGAAAATGTGAGTGATACACCAAGCTTTGAAACCTCTTCTGTCAGCTCTTTTTCCATGTCATCTGCCCGATAAGATACTGCCAATATAACCTACAACATAAAGATCATAAAATAAATGCCAAGCACAAAGCCGAGTATTAAAAGAGTTATTGTAGCATTTATTTCATCTACTACTGAACATTTGTACATCAAAGAACCCTAATAAAGATTTGTACCTACAATTCCACAGGCAACGGTAGACGGCAGCTGCGTTGGGGTTCACGATAAATGGAGGCAACAGTACCTGCAGTTTTGATTGCGAACTGCTGCTGTGGTCATGGCCATCAGAAATATAACTTTATTCAGCATTGTATTATTATTTACCTATATCGTTAAATTGACAATATGTAAATGCAACTGAATGATGAGTGTTTACCTGTGTAACTCCTGCTTCAACCAAAGCCTCAATCTGATGAAGTAAGATAGGTTTATTGGCAAACTCGACGAGAGGCTTCGGTCTGCTTAGAGTCAAAGGTCTTAAACGAGTTCCATATCCTCCGACCAGTATAAGAGCTCTAATTTCTCCCAGTTTCTTATCTGAACCACACATTTTCTTTGATAATGGTTAATTTGTTACTATACAACACAATGCAAGCCGGAACTTTTCACCTTATCAACACAAGGGGCACATTAATTTCAAATGTGGCGTACGTTCATTTACTACGACGTAATACGAATAATGATTAAATTCGACTGAATTTAGTTTAACTTTTAGTGTAAAATAACACAAACCTACAGTTAAATAAACAATTTACACGTCATTTAATAAACACAACTAAGAAAAGTACCAAAGAGTATAGCACAGATAACTATATATTAGTCAGAGACAGATAGGACAGTGGTAAAAATGAGCGTTAGTTCCACGCCATTCTCGAAGCGCTAGTGTCGCAGACAGTGATGGGGTAAAGCTCAAGCGGTTTAAATATCGTTATCGAAAGCGCAGTGTCGATATCGATATAAAATTGAATTGTCGTCCAACACTACGTACTTAAGGATTGCTTTCCACCTCGATTTTTCTCCAGTTTTCGATGACTTTTATTTTAATAAAACAAAAAATAACCATTTAACGATTTATTTACACACATTCTATTAAACAGGTAAAAAGAAGGAACAAAAAAAATTGTATTAGCGTATTCCATTTTTAAAGAATTTAGCTATTTCTAATGAATTATCTTCAAGTAACAACGAAATACACACATCAAAAAAAGTTTGAGATCATTTAACAAAAGATGAAATATTTTTTGAATGTTGCTTTTATATAAAATAAGATACAATTTTTGAAATAAAAAAATTAAACAATTTTTTATTAACAATTATTGAATTTAAAAGTCCTAATGCAATTTCGACTAATAAATAATTGAAAGAAAAAGAGGTTTAACTAAATATTGTCACCATTTTGAAATTTTTATTTAGTACAAGATAACTCCTCCCCTGGCTCGAACACATGCGGCAATCCTTCTTGGCATGCTGAGAATTAAGTTATCCAGCATTTCTTGCGGTCCCATTCTTGAATAACGGCTTCCCTGATCTCTTTTTAAACAGAAATACAATTATAAGATTTGTTTTTAAATGAAGAATCTTAGAAAAAAAAGAAAAGACATTTTATTGTAACGTAACAAAAACGATTTCGTATTATCAAAGTGATCTCAAACTTTTTTTGATGTGTGTACTCTAGCTACTTAAAACTATTTGTTTATTTTCTTTCTATGTGCTCTAAATTTATCGAAAGCCATTTGTTGGGGTGTACACATTTGTTTTACAAATTTCTCTTGGATTCCTCCTCTCAAAATTTTATTAATTATGTTACACCAGTTGTGAATATGCATTCGAATTATTAAATTGAGAAAGTATTCTTTAACGCTTTCTTTATGTTCTGGACACCCCAACCAAGTTAATTCATAGGTTTCAATTATTTTTTGTATCAAACATTTTTTATACCGTTTTTGGCGGCATGTTTATTTAAATAATCGTGTATAAAGCCCGAGACTTCTCTATATAGCATAATAAATTTTTTGGATGGATATGTCAAATTACAATTTTTTAAAAGTTTGTACTCTCGTTGCTCGATCCATTTATGACACATAATATCTTTTTCTTTCTCAACATAAGTTTTTGAACACTCTCTACAGTTAATTTTTTTTGTCACTCTTCTGCATATATATCCTGCTGTATATGCAGAAGAGTGCACGCGCAATCTTTCGTTTGCAGCATTAGTTGCTCGGTCGCTACTGTATTTTACTGCAACTGTTTTTTTGCTAACATTGTCCATTGTCATGGGTGGAACATTTTCTTTATTTTCTGGTGATTCATGTATATGCTCTGGTTTTGTCAACAGTTTTAAAAAATCAAGAACGGTCTCTCCACCATCATCCTCACAATTAGCGTATATGGAATGTGGACCCATGACATTGGACATCAAAAGAGACTTAAATGCGTTTATAAATGTATTGGAATCGGGATTCACATTTCTATAATTTATGGCTCTGATTCTGCCAAAAAAGTTTTCTAGAGGATCCTGGTTAATGTTTCTGGGATAAAAATATTGAATGTCATAATGTTCGAACAACAATTTTGACAATCTCTCAAAACTTTCTATACTTTGTATCCACCCATCAAGACAAGGTACTCGGGTTTTATAGGTTTTCTTGTTTTTTAGTGCCCTTTTGCTACATGCATCAATGAATCTAGCATTTGTCAATATGCTTTTGGCTTCTTGCCAAAATGCGAACTGTTTAGAGTTTGCCTTTATTGGCCCTCGTAGCTTCCCCTTCACTGTGCCACTTTTTGAGCCATTGACGCTATCGAAGAGTTTATCGATGAATTCCACAGCTTCCGCAGTTGTAGCCATTGTCTTGCTGACAGCTTCACCCGTTATGGTAGTTTCTGTAAAACAAACATAGATTTTTTTTAAATATGTCCCGTAACTTAGTTATGAATATATTGGCTGAGCAGTCAGTTAACATTAACGAAACACGCGCTTTTATTGATGATTTGATCATCATCATCTCAGCCGATAGACGTCGACTGTTGGACATAGGCCTCTCCAAGTGTCGCTACGATGAACGATCCTGTGCGTCTCGCATCCATCGGCTTCCCGCAACCTTCACCAGGTCATCGGTCCACCTTGTAGAAGACCTTCCAACGCCCCAATAGCCATTTGTTTTGCAAGCAATTTATTTTAAATTACACTATGCACTTTTAGGTTTAAGTTTATACATTTACAGGATTATTTTAATCAATATTCGCAATCGATTTCTTTTCTGATCTTGTGCTTAATTAAAATTGGGGGTCCAATCTTCTCTAAAATATAAATATAATAATGTAAAAACTTACTAAACAATGAAGTGTATTTAAGCAGTGCACTTGTCGTTTCGCTCAGAGCTTGGGCAGCCACACCAACTTTCATTTTTTTCATTTTGTTAACATATACATGATGATCAGTTAATTTTTTTATCATTTTAGTGTGACCTAGTTGGCTATCAGCCTCATGTATTGTTATAATGTCGTTCCAAGTGGCAATTTTGCCTTTAAAAACCATGTCTTTGGTTAATAAATTATTTCTTATGCTTTTAAGCAAATGTGGTGGATCATACACGACACTCAACTTTTGACCCGATATCTCTATAGTTCCATCTGTAACAAAGTAAATTTAGTTTAGTAATTATTATCTACTAAATAAGTAGGTATCTTATTCTAATCTATGAGCTTTTATTTTATGGAACACCACATCAAATGATACTAAATGCAACAAATATTAATATTATAACAATAGAAATATTAAGTGTTACAGTCCCATTTTTAATATTTACTTACTTTTAATGTGAACAATGGAACTGATTCGCTTTTCAATTACAATTATTTAATACATAAAATGATTCGATATTATGAACTCATATACAGAATGACAGTAGCAAACTCACCGTTATGTTCCCCACTCAGATTCCTTTTGCGTTCTGTCTCCATTTTCAACATATTTACAGCGGTTCTAAAGGTTGAACCTTGGTCACACACCACTGCTAATGGTACCAAATCTGATTGTAAGACTTTGGAGATAACGTCCTTTAAAAGCCGTACAACTGTAGCAGCAGCAGTAGTGCCTTCACAAAAATAAAAGGAAATGGGCTGTCGCCAGTTTGAGCACACTCCTTTTAGCATGAAAACCAAAGCATGATCACAATACTTAAGTTCTCTCTCGTTGCCAAAGTCTTTGAAACCCCTTATTACATCTTGTGACTCAACATAAGTGAGATGGGGTGTAAGTGCAACTTCATCAAACAAAATAGAGCACAGTTTCTTTTTTGTATCCCATTTACGAGCTTTGTGCTTTAACAGCTTGAAAATATTTTCATTTAAACCTACGTCAAATTTTATGTTCTCTGCAAGACGGTTTAATGTTCTTTTACTTGGTAAATTAAATATTTTTTGTAACAGCCTATATCCTTTGGGGCTTTCTTTCATAAGCGACAAAGACAAAAGCTTTTCATTTGTGGTGTATCTCATTGCTTTTTTTTTTTTGTTCGCCATTTTCAACTGCATGAGAACAAAATCTTGTGCTTGTTGTGTCATTTTCCCAAATTGTTTATTAAACAAATGGTTGTTGCTAAGATTTTTAGCAGCATCAAATCTTTCTGAAAAAGGCTTTTGCATTTTGTTTTGTTTGTCACCCATTTTTGTCATCCTGCGTGCAAAGCTCCTACAGCTATTTGTGAGTTTATTTGCTGTAAAAGGAATATAATATTAAGTAACTAGTTATTAATCTCTCAAAAATGCATGGTTTTGTAGGATGCTGTACCTCTTCTTTTAAAAGAACTTCTTTGTGATGGCCTTTTAATTTGAATTTGCTCCACACTGCAAATCAAATCTAAAAAAAAACAAACAGAAAATTGAACTTATCTACATTAATAAATAGAATATTAAAGAGGAATTTCTGGAAGTTCTGGTCAAATTTTTTCACCAATAAAAAGCTACTTTAATCCGTCACTCAGGCTTAAAGCAGCTTTCTAATCTCTAATAGGCTATATATCAGAAAAGTTTATTTCAAATAGACCAGTTACAGGCACTTTTGAATTGTCAAAATGTCGGTCAGTCAAACAAGTGAAGCTAAATTGCACATTCCAAAGAGTAGATCTCTATGGAGAAGAACGTGCAAGAAACTCCATGGACATCGCCCGCGTACATAAAATGTTTCATATTACGTTCCACAGGAACGGGAAAAAGTATCCATGTCCTTCTCCTGGTTCTAAGCTACCTCTCCACTAATTTTCAGCCAAATTGGTTTTACCGTTCTTGAATTATAAATAGTGTAATTAACACAACTTTCTTTTATACAGGGCTATTTTTAAATCATTAACTAAACTTTCACAGGGTGTTCTACCCATGAATATGAACAACTTTCACTATGGGACCAACTCTGAAATCGCAAAAAAAAAATCAGCTGTTCAGTACATTTTGACCAAATAAGCGAACATAAATGTACTGAACAGCTGATTTTTTTTTTGCGATTTCAGGTTTGGTCCCATAGTAAAAGTTGTTCATATTCATGGGTAGAACACCCTGTGAAAGTTTAGTTAATGATTTAAAAATAGCCCTGTATATAAATATAAATTATTATTGTTTTTTGAAATATTTAAAAGTGTGAGAGTGTTTATTTTGGTAAGATAGGACTATTGTAAAGAAGCCAAACTAGGAAAGACTGAAATGATTATCGAGACAAAAAAAATACCTGTGGGTTCTGCTTCTGTATTAGATATAGATTTGTTTGAAACAATATCCAAATGTCCTGTTGTTTGCGAACTTGATGCAGCAGTACAAGGGTACAGTCCTTAAAACATAAAAAATATAATGAAAAAAAGCCACTCTACATTATTCACATGGCATCAACAGATTTTAGTGCAAAACTATTTTTTTCTGTTCTTGTCTCAACTATTTTTTTTTTACTATTTGATAGCTAGATATACTCTTTATTGTACATCATAAAAAATTACAGTAGGCGCTTAAAATTAATAGGGTGTAACAATGGACGCTTTTATTGCTAAATGCATTTTTTTACAGAAAATCTGTTATATTTTATATAAACTGTCAATTTTATACTAACTTGTTGTTTCCAACGGGCTTTCTACAACATGTTTTAAAGCATAATTGTGGTCCATCTCACAGTCTCCTTCTGAAATAAAACATTACAACAAATTATGTTATGCTTAACATTAAAAATATGTTGTTTACACAGACTCAAAGAGTTCCATTCAACACCTAGCTTAATGCACCTGATCTTTTTTTACCTGCTTGTTTCACCAGTGCAAAGAGAAGGCAGCAAAAATTCATTGTTACTAGGTACATATTATATGTCACACAAGGACATTTTTGTTGTGTCAGTCTATCTCTAAAAGTGAAAAAGAAAAATTATTTTTTCCATATAATAACAAAACTCACCATTATTTCTAAATTCAGTAGTAAAATCAGTAGGATTTTGTAAGACAGTTGGTTGCTTAGCGTAGCTATGATCGCTCAAATCATTATCAGCTGAAAAACAAAAAGGAATTTAATTACAACGAGAAGTCTTAGTATGCAATATCAGTTGTTATCCGAGATAGGATTAAACGTAGTGTGAATATGAACTTGCAACAAAATTTTGCTATTAACATAAATTTCTAAATTATCCTATGGAGCAGGACCAGCATGTTTCCAGATATTCTCATTCTTGATTTAAGTTCAATCTTGAACAAAATCCTCAAGTTTAAATGTGCCTGCTAACAGAGAGTACTTTATAAATTGTTTTTCAATAAAGTACTTAATAACGCCTTATTAATGCCTGTGGTTCACCATTTATGGATTTAAATGCATGCTGTCTCAACTACCATAAAGTATTTTTTGGGAAATAATCAGTCTTCCTGAGAAATAAAGTATTACATGGAAGAATCTACTTACCTATCGACCTCAAAGGTACACCGTGAAGCATTTCCTTTGAAGTAAACAAGCAGGGATAACCTTGCGCAAGCCGGTTACCCGTACAATCGAACTGATGTCTATCGAAATGTTTCTGACACACATATCGGTTTAACAATTGTTCCTTCGACAGACCACTAAGCATAACATTTACAGGAATCAGAAAAGACAACCACAATTCCCGTAATTTATCGTCTCTTGGGAAATTAAAAAGACGATGAGTTTTGTTGTTGGCATTGCAACCAACAACACAACACTTCTGCAACTTTGGCATGGTGTAGCGTTCAGAGATAAACAGAATGGCAATCTGTAGCAGTAAGGAGGCAGTTGGACTATTCTGGTGGATCTCAACTCAAGGCAAAAACCGAGGATAAAGCAAAACAATCCGGCGCACTACGACTCACAACACAGATTGACGTAATGACATTATTTGTCTACACATACACACACAGACACAACAGTCCGAAAGCAAAACCAATATGGCCGCAAGTGCGACACTAGCGCTTCGTGCATGGCATGGAACTAAAGCTGACGCAGGCCTGGAGTATAGGTAATGATTAAATAGGGATTAATGCTCTATACTCCGTGAATTTATTCGACTACATATTTATGACTCTAGAATGGGGTAATTAAAAACTGAAACCACGTCATAGGTAGCAGCACTGTTCAGTGTCTAAACTACAAAGTGATCGTCGAAATAAAATGAGAATCGGCACCAATGGCGACATTAAATTAACACACGGGTAGGGCTAGTGGCCACTAATCACAAAAATTAAACTAAGATAATTTAAACTAATTCTTAAATTGAAAAACAAACAAACTAATTACCAAAATAATAATAGGTTGGGGAAAAGTTTCTTCGCATTTTTTAAGAAAATTCAAAACATTTTTTGATATAGTTTATTTACATTTAACTAAAGTATGTAGGTACCATTTTGTTCGATAACTTTTTGCCATCTTGTAGGTAGGGACATGATCCCATTGCTATTGGGACTTCTGGTCAAAATACCGCGACAAGTGGTTTTGGCAGTCCTCTCGTGATGTTAACCTCACACTACCTAAAGAATTCTGAAGAGACCGAAACAGGTGGAAATCTGAAGGTGCAAGGTCAGGACTATACGGCGGATGCATTAACACCTCCCAGCCAAACTCTCTTAATTTTTGCTGAGTGGCTAAAGATGTGTGAGGTCTAGCGTTATCATGATGAAAAACCACACCCCTTCTGTTGATTAATTCCGGCCCCTTTCTCTCAACTTCTTGCTTTAATCTCATCAGTTGTTCGCAGCAGAGTTCAGAATCGATGGTCCTGCCTGGTGGTAACAGCTCATAATGAATAATGCCCTTCCAATCCCACCACACACACAGCATCACCTTGTTGCGAGTTAACCCGGGTTTCACCACAGTCTGTGAAGCCTGACCGGCCTTTGACCACGACCTTTTTCGCACGTTCTTGTCATACGTGATCCACTTTTCATCACCAGTTATCAGCTTCTTCAAAAATGGTTCGGTTTCATTACGTCGTAATAAAGAATCACAAATGAGTACACGGTTCATTAGGTTTCTTTCAGTGAGCTCGTGAGGTACCCACCCAAATGTCGAGCTTTTTTGTGTACCCAGTTTTTTTCAAATGCGCCAAAACTGTTTTGTGGTTAATTTCCAGTTCTTCAGCTACTTCGTAACTACTGATATGCCGATCCTGCTTCACTTTTTCAAAAATGGCATCCATTTTATCCGTAATAGGGCGACCAGAGCGACGTGCAACTTTGACATCAAAATTTCCGGATTGAAAACGCTTAAACCAAATTTGTGCTACTCACAGATACTACACTAGGTCCATAAACATCGCAAATTTTTTTCGCGGCTTGCGTTGCATTTTTACCTTTTTTGTAGTAAAATTTTAAAATGTTTCGAATTTCTTCATTAGATTCACTCATGTTGACGGTACGAAAAGCAAATGAAAATCACACATTTTCCTAATTTGAATTTGGAATTTTGTTCTTTAAAATTGAAACTTTCAATGATACCAAAACCAGCCAGATACAAATAGTATAGCCAAAGAGATTTTATTACAAGTTCATACATAATATAATGCGAAAAGACTTTTTCCCCAACCTAATATAATGTTATAATATAATGTCTCTTTTTATCCTCTGTCCTATCGCAGGTATGCTGGAAGAGGTTTCTTTTGAAATAAGCATCACCTTTGTACGTAATTTTCTGTTCCTTTATTCTTGTCTGTTTATTTGTGTGTACATAAATGGTTAAATAATAATAATTAATAATAATAATAATGTTTGTAGTCTAATTTTGGCATGTAATTTATGACATGACATATTAATTAATGAGAATATATTTTGGCATGAGTAATAATATTAATGAATAAATGTTAATGTATTTGACATGAGGGATAGTATTAATTAATTGCAATGTATTTTGGCATGAGTCTAATATTAATTATAATGTATTTTGACAGAAATTATGATATTAATGATAAAATAGATTTTGAATGATTATTAGATATTGTACGCCCTATGGGTATGTTACAGCGATCTGTATATTATTATGGTAAGAAATCCTTTTCCACCTGTGACAAACGATAAATGAATTTGAATTTGAATGTTTTACCTGAAAATAAAACAGTTATTATATGGAACCTTATTATAGACCTATACAGTGAGACAGCATCTTTTCGGATCTGACGTCACGACCTCTCTTGTTCCCCGTCCCACCCGGCTCCGCCCCGCTGTGGCGGGGGTGGGGACGTGGAGCTTGCCCGAACAGTTAGGCGCACTCTTCAGCTTCACATTGCATCTCACTTCCGGTGGATTATGAGTCCACCAGGCAGGATTAAAAATATAGGTCTAGAATAAGGTTCCGTATATAGTAACTGTTTTATTTTCAAGTAAAACTTTATATTATACACTATGAACCGTTATTCAAGACCTATACAGTGAGATGTATTTATTATCGCCTGGTGGCAAGCTAAGTATATGCCAATGTGTGAAAAAGAAATTACTTAGGTATCTAAATAATTTTGTTTAATATAGGCACCTAAGAGTATTTATATGAAACAATATATAACAAAACAAACTGTCAGAACATTATTATTAGAATTGAAAGTGACTCAATGTATAAAGAAATTAAAACTGTATAATTATGTAAAGAAATAGATTTTTTTATTTGTACCACCTAAACTAAGTAGGTACCACATTAATAAGACTTACTTATGTTTTGCCATTCACATAACATGATTAGCACCACAATGTATGCTTTAATGATATGATATACGAAGAATTAAATTTGCTTTGAACTAAAGTTGCATTAGTTATGCATAGCATACCTACTTAGATTAAATAAATCAGTTTAACTTAATATAAGTAACAATATGTTGCTTGAACTGAATTATTTATTGACATTAAATTGATTATTTGGTAGGTAATTATATAATATTTAGAATCTGCTGTAAAAAGCTGTGTACAGCTTCAAATGTCAGAGATAAATTGTTACGACTTTGCGATGTGTTAATTTCGGCTGAATAGAACCGTGCAAATGTGTTGGGGACACGCCAGTTCCCTTTTGCCATGAACTGGTCAATATTGTGGCACTCAAGCCAGTTGAGAGATGCTGTGGCACTTCGAGTACTACCAGGAGTAGCCTCTACTCCTGCCTCCTTAAGAATAGTTTTAACCCAACCTCCAATCACTGTTAGGAAGGCTGGACTGACTCTGCAACGAGTTGATATAAAAAAATGATTAATGTCATTGTTAATTCTACGTGATGATGATACTTCTATCGACTTACGTATCCACCATACAGGGCATATGGATTTATCTGTATGTGTGTGCAATTTCCATGATGATTGTCTGTGTGTATATCTATCTGTCTTTGAGCCAAATGCAAACAATGCAACAATATGATTAGGATTGTCTTCAAAATGTGCACTATCAACCCGTAACAGTGTCAGATCAAGGACTCTACGACTAGAAGCGAGTAGCAAAATCAGTGCTGTGCGACGAGATACTTGGAATAAACTTGTTAGAGGCGGCTGGTTAGAGCTGAGCCATTCTACCACAATACGTGGATCTCAAATGAAATAATTTTTAGGTTTGGAATCAACATTAGCAAGTGAAATAGCTTTTAACATTCTCTGAACGATAGGATCCCTGCTTATGATTTGTCCGTTAGAACAGGCCAAAGTGGCAACTGTTGATTTAAGAGCTAATAGTTTTATAAGACAGTTTAAGAGTTAAGTGCAAGTATGCTAGGTATATACTTAGCGACTTGGGCACCAGAGGGGTTTGTATGGTTGAAATTATTATGAGTACACCAATTTAACCATTTTTTCCAAATACCAGCATACATTTTCTTTGTACAAAAGTCTTCTTCGTAGAGGGTCGCCAGCTAGAATTAAGTAGGTCTATTTCGTTTTGAGACCAATTTGTTAATTCAGCACACCACCCTTCACTAGCCATGCCTCTAAGATACATCAGTCCACGTGAACCGGAGCCAGATAAGTCCGTGTATCTAATAACCGCCGATGAAGATTGAATATGGGTAAAGGAGCGCTCACCGACCTCACTGACCTCTTCAGGTCTGGCCGTCAAAACACTTTGGACCAGCGCTGTACTATTAGGATGTATCGACCCTTGCACAGGTTGAGGTATGACAGAACTCGTAGAATTAGGTGTGGTGGTGGGAATATCCACGCTCGACGGTATGACCACCTTCTGCTGAAGGCGTCGTGAAACTCTGCGTTCGAGTCTTTGCAATCTCGTGAGACGTAGCGCGCAAGCACGTGTGCGGTTTTCAAGGCGAACAAGTCGATTTCGGGCATTCTAAACTTGCGAAATGCCTCTTGACATGCCTCTTCCATTAGGGTCCACTCCCCGGGTAATTTGAGCCTTGACAGCACGTCTGCTTCTGTGTTTACCTGACCGGGCAGGTACTGAGAGACCAGGTGAATCTTGTGTTCGTCCGCAATCTCAAATAACATGCAAGTTAGCCGGTAGAGGTTCTGTGATCGGAGACCCCCTCGTTTCGCATGTAACTCACCACTCTTGTTGCCCGACTGAACTAGCACGGTCGAACGACGTAGCGATTGCTGACGATTGGTTAAGGCCTGTATAACTGCCCACATTTCCTTTAAATTGCTATGCCATTTTTTCTGCTCCGGGGACCATAATCCGCTCCGACAAGCGTCGTCTACTATGGCACCCCAGCCTCTGGCAGATAGGTCTGTCGTTACATAGTGTGAGACAGGATCTGGATGTATCGCTGTTCCTGTAGACAGAGCTCGTAACCACCACATTAAGGTCGTCGACACTTCCGACTCGAGTAGGCGTTTTAAGTGTGTTTGGTGCTTTGGAAGCAGATTGCAAGCTACTTGTAACGGGCGGCAAAGAAGCTGACCTCTGGGCACAACGTAGGCTGCAAAGTTTAGCATGCCTAGCAAGCATTGAGCGTCGTGCAAACTCCATCGATTTACCTGTAGTATGTGGCGTATAATATTGGAGATTTTGAAAACTTTTTCCTGGGGCAAATACTTGTAATTCAGGGCGAGATTCCATTTTATGCCGAGATAGTCTACTGCCTTGGTAGGGATCAATGTGGCGTTTTTGTAGTTAATCATCCATCCCAAAGTTGTTAGGACTCTTATAGCTTCCGCAGCATGGTCCATTAGGGTTAATCGATCTTGGTTCATGATTAAATAATCATCCAAATAGACGATAACTCGTATGCCATTCTCGCGCAGCACGTCTGCTACCCAATTTGTCACTGTCGCAAATGCCCTGGGTGCTGATGACAGCCCGAATGGCAGACAAGTGATCTGAAGGAGCTTTGGGCTCGACTTTTTTCTGTTGCGTATAACACTCGCAGAAGTGGGTGATGACTGGGGCTGACTGCTAGGTGGAAATAGGCCTGAGAAAGGTCTATTTTGATCGCCCAGTCGTTCGGTTGCAAGAAATCCGGCACATGGTACATATTTATTAAGCGAAACTTTGTTTGCATTACACAGCGGTTTAGTTTTTTTAACTGAATATCGGGCGATTGCTGGTATCTGACTTTTGCACTAAAAACATCAGACTGACATAACTTGGAGATGGATCTACTCGAATCAAGATTTTCTGTTGTTTCAAAATCTCGATTTGTTCTGACATCAATAAGCTCGTTGGAGTTTATAAACGTGTTAATACGTCTGGACTTTGAAGTGGGGGTATTTTGAAAAAGGGAATTCGATAACCAGATATCATTTTTATAATGTTCTCTGGAGCACCGTAAATGTAATATTTTAACCGCCCGCCATAAAATAACTTGAGGATAGTCACTTACGATACTGATCGGATTTACGATTGCTGAAGGACCGTCTTTTGTTTTCATTATGCCTTGTATCGGATTTATTGTTTTTCGACTTTCGGCCTCTACGTTTGGGGGGCGCTTGAAAGCTCGTGGATGGCTGGGGATCGAACCCAGGATTGTCTGCGTGAAAGGGCTTGCGTGGTTGCTTAGCTGGAAGGCCATCCTGTCTATTCCGCATAGACATGGCATGAGGCTTTTCCGCAGAGCGCTTTTGGGCAGAGAACAACTTACTTGTACCACCAGCTTTTTGTAAAAAGGTGATTAAATCCTGTGGATTAAAAAGGTTATATTGTGTTGGGGGATCTTTTGCAAGTCCGCCTTTACATATTTGTCCTTGACACCTGACAAAATGCCGTTACGACGTCTTTGAATGATATCAGCACGTCTTCCATAATTCATTTGCAAGAGATCCTCGGCCATTTTCATGTAAGATGAGTTTTCGGAAAAAGAAGCATTAAACTTTTCAAAAAGCGTGTCAGCGTTAAGTATGTACACAGCCAGGCGATTGCGCCCCTTCTATGATTTGGTGAAAGTTGTTTCTTAGCAGCTCATTTTGTTGTATAAGCCCATGAGTAAAAGCTCCAAACGATCATCAACTAATCTAAGCCAAGAAGAATTTGTATCACAATGTCTAAGATGAATGTTAACATCGAGTTCGTAAAAACCTGGCTTAGTGACATACTTTTTTTAAGTTTCCCTTTGCCAATCGTTAGTATCAAAATTATGTAGTTTATTTGGCACATGTAATCTACCCTCCGAGGCATTTTCAACAGTAGGTTCTTTTAGGTTAGTGAATACCGGAAATTCGAATACTTTGGCCTTCTGTGGCTTACTGAGAAGGTGATCATTCCCAAGAGAAACCCTCAAGCCTTCAGATGGATGTAAGGAAATATCAGAATCAGATTCGGACTCGGTTTCTTTGTTTGAAAAGCGATCGTTACTTTTTAAGTAGGATAAAATTTCACTCACTTGATTCGACAGCAAGTCTAACCTACGCTCGTTTTCTTGGGTTTCCTGCTGCCGGCGTCTCCGACGTGAGGCGGAGCTGCTTGACGACGATGAAGACGACGAAAAAGATGCCTGCGGTGATGCAGGGGGAGGCGGGCGACTCCCATTACCCTCGGCAGGCGCTTTCGTGTATTTTTCCATTACGTATACAAAACACGCACTCAAAACTCTAATAGTAGGTACTCGAAACACTATTACCGAGTTTTCAAATAACCACTGAATAAAGTTTTTCCACGAACTAAAAATGTTAAACACTAAACAGCAGCGCTGTTGCCAGCACTAGAAGAGGTGTGATCGCACCAATGCCAATTTGAAGAGCTCGCCTGACTGTTCGGACAAGCTCCACGCGCCCTGCCCCCGGCCACAGCGGGGCGGAGCCGGGTGGGAGGGGGAACAAAAGATGTCTTACGTCAGATCCGGAAAGATGCTGTCTTACTGTATAGGTCTAGAATAACGGTTCATAGTGTATAATAATCAAAATTGGGATCACTGTACAAAAATTCATTCATAAAGCTACTTACCATATATGAGAATGAGAAGCCAGAGCTTCTCATTTATCCTAGACCTGTTCCGCCAAAGTAAACTCTACCGGCATAGACCTAAAGTTCGGATCGCGCAAGCCCTACCACGACGTCAATATTCTTGTTATATTTTTTTATGATTACTGGCCAATAGCCGGGTCCAAAACGGGTAGTACACATGCACACTATAATTTACATATTATCACACCACACGTAGAACCTGTAGGCTGTAGTGTAGGTAATGAAAACAGACTTAGTGCTCGTGGCAGCATCACCTGTATACTCCCATAAAAGAATTCAGATTTAAAAAGTGCTATCCGCACATCACAGAGTACTTTTTATATACAGCCGCACATAGACTCGACAAAATATTGGGTTTCAAGTTTTTTTCGGAGAGCTTTCTCCCACAGTTTTCTTCTTTCAACATCTTTGACAAATACATGGGTTCCAATATTGTTGCAGGCAACAGCTGCGCAACGGGGCATATTAATCTCCACTGAGAGTATATGTGTTCTGCGATATTAATTTATTATGCGTAAAAGAAGTCGCTTGTTTAACAGTGACAACTAGCTGCCAAATTTTTATACGCTGGATAGTAGCGACATCTGAAGTGAGCAAGTGGCAGTTTTTAACCCCAGTATCATCATCTTTCCCAATATCCCAAGTATCATCATTTTCCAATGTTGGGGTCGGTCACTCACTAGTCTAACTGGATGCAGCTGAATACCAGTATTTTATATGGAGTGACTCTCTATCTGATCTCCACAACCCTGGGTAACACGATACCCCTAGGTGAGTGAGCCATTACAAGATAGGTTGTCCAAAAGAAAAGTATATCAGTACCCTACTCTTTGTCTGTGATCAGTGCCAATAGGTAAAAGAGCAGTTGTAGAAAATTAATGATTCTAATTTTCTTAGCAAGGTTTGTCCCATAATATTCTTCTTTTGTTTATGGGATAGTCCAGTACATACTAACTCCATGTTTGTGTCAGAATCAGAACACTGGTCACACAGTGATTATATGCTCTGTGGTCAGTTACGTAATGTTTCAGGTTTGGCGGATATATTGCTATGAGCCTGAGCCAGCCCGCTGTCAGTGTCATTGTAAATTATTTAAATTCTGAACTTCTTCCCTTTTTCTAAATCTTTATTTTCAGGTAAAAATGGCTCTTTCCATCCGGAATTTATGTCGGCTCAAAGGTTAGAAACATTATTATCTTTATAAATAAATGATTTCATAAATTTGTAGTAAAAAAATATTCATGCCTTGAAAGTTCATCACGTCACGACAATTTTTTGACTGCGTTAACCTACGTTAATAACCTTGTAATTGCTCGCTTCTGACGAATATAATACTTTCAAATTAGGTCAAAAACATGTTAACATGACCAGTAGATCAATATACAATGAACCACCAATGTCGTACTCATTCTGCCTAATTTAATGTAACCGAGACCTTCATCTAAAAATACGATCAATGTCGCTGCTTGTGATAAGTTTCGGCGAATATATTAGTCTTATTGTTATATAAACCCTAAATTACTCTGTGATAGCGTTTTCCCTAAGTGCAATATCTTTTCTCTTTGTCATTATTACATGGATCAATATGTTGACCTTTGGTCCAGATTATTGATATCGTATTATTGTTGTATATTGGGCAAATATAGGTTCATGTTTAAATGTAGTTCTCAGATGAATGTTAATGAATGTGATGAAGTATATTATACTACTTTGTATTGTTAGATTGTGATAAGTAGCTAATCCATTTTAATTTATTTTCATTTGTTACTTTATTCTTCAAGCCAGTTAAATGCATAGGAGGTGACAGTTTTCATTAACTTCTAATCTTATTATTAGATAGTGTTAGTGATTAATCTGCAAAGTTAAGAGAAAACTGCGACAAACTTATGTAGAATGTTTTTTTTTTTTCAAAATTATATTTTAAAGGAAAATAAAGACAAGTATGTCCACTGTATCTTTAATTAAATGCAAAACGGTTTTTTTGTTAAATAATTGACCTAATAAGAGCAAAATCTCATCCCAATCTATCTTGCCCCGCCCTGATTATGTAAATGGTTTGACAACAATAATAGTCCGTATTTTGCAAAAATCACTAACAATATTTATAGCATTTAAAACATTTATACTTTATCAAAAATCTTACTTTTTATAATATAAGATATTAACATCTCACTATTTCTTCTTCCAGATGTGATTAGGCTAACCTCTGTCAGATATGCATCTGATACAAGTGGTTATGATACAACTAATATGAACTTATTGCTGAACAAAGACACAAAAGTGATTATCCAGGGATTCACTGGAAAGCAAGGAACATTCCATGCTAAGCAATCTATAGAGTATGGTACAAATATTGTTGGTGGAGTTTCACCAAAAAAGGCAGGCACAGAGCATCTAGGGAAACCTGTATTTGCTTCAGTGAAAGAAGCAATGGCTGCCACTGGAGCTACAGTTTCAGCCGTCTATGTACCACCTGCAGGAACTGCTGATGCAATGCTTGAGGCCATTGAAGCAGAAATTCCACTTCTTGTTTGCATCACTGAGGGTATCCCACAGCATGTAAGAATTTTTTGCTTAAAACTGATCAACTTGGTAGGCCTTGTGATGCATTTTTATTCCTAAATTTCTAACTTACTGATATAAATAAAGAAAAAAGATAACAAAGGAGATTGACCAAGTGAATATGAAACCTATTATCAATGTGAAACAAGTGGGGACTCAATGATTTATGGTTTAATTTAAAGGATCATTTATCAGTTATTGCAGTCAGGACCTCTTAGATTAAAAAGTGTTTCACAGGACGGTCCTCCAACAGCAATGACAATTTTATTTGTTTAGTCAGGCAGTAAATGAGTGACTTTTCGCCGCTTTGTATAATACAGATTAACTAATACAACTTCTTATTTATTTTAGTTCGTTTTTGGCATGGCAGTTGTGTTTTTAAACTTCTTTTAAGTAAATACTTATTTTTGTTTTATACATTTTAGTGATATGTTTTTTTTTTTGAATCTGCTTATCAAGGCCTCCAATTTGATTTGATATTGTACTATTTGAAGAATTTTTTTTCACTTTTTGATAAATAAGCAATACTGCCACCATATTGAATTTTTTCAAAAGTAAAATTACAATTAGCCAGTGTCACTCAGGATGATGTAAGGATTCTAACTATACCAAATACATCCAAATCTGTTCAGGCATGTCAAAGTTATGGTGGAAGAAAGAAACTCGCATAGGTAACCTAACAGAGCTTTTATCTATATATAAATAAACATCAATTGCCGAATGAATGTAAGCGTATTACTTCAGAGAATGGTTGCACCTATTTGGCTAATTCTTTTTTGTTGTGTTTGTAATTGTCAGGACAAGGTTTGTATGAAAGAAATTGTTTGAAAAATTGTATGGAAAAGTGAAAAAATTTGGTAAAAAAATCTACACATAAAAGTGAGTGAGTGAGACAGAAGACAGTAGGGAAATCTTCAAAAATATTGATGGAATTGACAGATTGACGTTTAGTTGTTCAGTTTATTACAATGCTTTATCCTTTACATCTGACAAATAAAATAAAATAAAATTGTGAAAAAAGTAGTAATGGGTGAGTGGGTAAGCTCACTCCATCGTCGACTTTGTCTCTGTCACCTCTGACTTAGACTAGAGTCAACAGCAAACCCATCTCAAATAAAAAAAAAGTAGTGAAAATGTTGTAGAATGTTATACATATACTGGTATACCAGCAATAGTAGTTTATAGAACTCAGTGTGTTATCGTTGTGAAATTATTTAACTGTCATTTTATTTCATTACTTTGGCCTGCGTTCCTCCTGCGCTGATGTCGGTCGCGCGTACCTTACATTGTGTTCTATAGTATAGCACGCGTTGCTAATTTGCTACGCGCCGCGTATCGCGCGTGTCGGTTTCGCTCGTCAGCGCCGCGTTATTTTGCCGTCGACTGGCGAGCGTACCGTAGAGCGGTCGGTATCGTAAGTACGGTATTTTATTATTTATTTCTCGTTGACGTCCGCGACCAACAGAACGCGACCGACATCAGCTCAGGAGGAATTCAGGCCTAAGTCATGAGGTACAGACGCCAGCACATCAAGCTACTACAATTTGTCCAATTTCTTTAATAGATTTTCAACTTTATCGCTAAAGTATTAGGTTCAAAGTTAATTGGGAAAATTTTACAGTCACGGGTGGGTAGCTTGATGTGCGTCAGAACATGATAAAGGGGAAATTTGGTCTTATTTGCTTTTTATGAACTATTTTTTGGACGGGTCTGTCGGGTCAGCTAGTTTCAAATAAACTTATTACAAGCACTTTTGAAATGTAAAAGTGTCGGTCAGTCAGAAAGATGAAGCTGTACATACATAAACCCTGAAAACATTACAATCCTTTTTGGGGCAGTCGTATAATTATTTAAATCCAATTAATGGTCTATTAGTATACATTAAAACAAAACATAAATGATATCATTCAATTGTAATTTAATTATTATACCGACAATAATACTAATAATAGCCCCATCGCTGTATCTCTACGTTGACATCGTGGTGGGGCTTGCGCGCTCCTGAACTCTAGGTCCGTAAATTGGTCTAGGGTGAGGAGCCAGACCAAGAGAGATACAGAAATCCGCAAGGCAGCATGTGGTAAGCTGTTGGGCAGTAGCGAGCCCCGCGATCTCCCGGGAGAAGTCTTGTTCCTCAATCTCTGGCTTGCCTTTATTGGCTGGCTGGAGTGAAGACTGACAAGGAACAGAGCTCCCACCTCTTTCTTGCCTTTATTGGCTGGTTTGAGTGGAAATTCGCAAGAGCAAACTTGCTCGGAAGAAGAAAGTAATCCAGTAAGACGCTGGTAGGGATCTTCACCCTACTTCTGGGATTGCCCTAATAGCCGTGTAATACTTCTCCTCTCCTCATCAGCACCTCAGGACATGTTGCCGCCTTGTCGCTACGTCACTATGTGCCAGCGCCCGTTTTCGGCGGCCTATTATTGAGTGTGCAAGTCACCCCCTGCCATCTGTGTATTTAAAAAAAAAATAACACTGGTCAGGCAGGGGTCACAGTCTTTCCATAATCCTAGATAACCAGTTCACTGTAGCCACCCAACACCATAAGCCAGTATTTTTGTTTCCATATCCTGCAATAGCACACCAAGAGTATAAAAAACGATGAATCAAACAAGCAAATTTCCCGAATACATTCGGCCTTACGTAAACCACAGATAAATACATATGGGACACTCCGCAAAATCTATAATATAAAAATGAATCGCTGAATGTGTTGCTAAGCGCAAATCTCGATAACAGCTGAACCGATTTAGCTAATTCTTTTTTTAGAATATTCCTTGAAGTACGAGGATGGTTCATACGGAGAAAAATTTTAAAAAATTTCCTGATAAGGTCTAAAAACAACACTTTTCTATACTCCCATACAATCGATTCGTAATAATACTTAAAAGTCAATTTGAACTTTAATACCATACCATAAAGTTTAAGTGTTAGTGGAGAGGTTCCGGGAAGGCCAAACAATTGAGTGACGTTAGTATTTCTGAATAGTAGTAGTCCTGAATATAGCAGAATTAAAGAATCGACTGTTAGGCGGTACGAAGTTCGCCGGGTCAGCTAGTTATTTAAATAAAAAGCGACTCTTGCTACGACACAATAAAGTGCAATTCAGGTCACAAAACGCTTATACTTACCTTCTGACTGCGGCAGTCCTACTGAATTGGCCCAGTGAGATAGGCCCGCCGCGTACTTGCAGCTTCAAACCTAAACTGCGAAGTATCCCATCTGTACTAATCTGTGGTACAACCAAAAGATTTACCTACTTGCTTTTAACACGTTAACAGAATGTAATAAAAATTACAATGTTATAATAATATAATTACTCAATAAATAAATAAACAATATAATTATTTAATAATATTTGCTGTAAAAAATTATTCAAATATAATATCAATCAATTGGATGCGTAATTTAGTTTGCGTAAGTCAAGAACATTTTATTGTTTACATACTCTTTGAATGCCATTCCAAATATCTGCCAAATCTTGCGTAAAAAGAAACTGTGTAGGTATGTATAAAATAGGAAATCAAAATAAAAACTATTTTTTTTTATGTGGAGAATTTAAGGATTCGCATTACCAGATAAAAACATCATATTTGAAAACAAGAGTTATCAACAACATTATAAACTTGAGTCACACCAGAACAAATAGCGATAACAGGTCTAGTCAATCTCCTTTTTATTGATTATCACAATAAACCACCATTTTACTTTTTCATTTGTTTATTTACATGTTCAAAATGCGGTACTTACATAAATGGCGAATTGAATGCCGTAACTGGCCTTAAGGCATTCTCTGCCCGTAGATTCAAGCTGTAATCTACTTTATTCTGCATGACCAAGACACGTGATACTGAATAGAAGTTGCAATGCATATAAAAGGTGGCCCTATGTGGAATTGACTGGTTGTATTATACATTGCAGGACATGGTTCGGGTCAAACATGCATTGTTACGTCAGAATAAGACCCGTCTCTTGGGCCCCAACTGCCCAGGCATCATCTGTCCGACTGCCAACTGCAAGATTGGAATCATGCCAGCTTCCATCCATAAGGCTGGCTGCATTGGTGTTGTGTCCCGCTCAGGTACCCTCACATATGAAGCTGTCCATCAGACCTCTGAGGTTAGTGTTCATCCTTCAGCTTTTTTAGGTTTCACTGTTCTGATGTGATTATTTCCCATAAACAAATGAGTACCTTTCTTTTTCAGCATATTTATTTTCAGGAAAAAGTACCAGTTTTGATTTTAAAAATAATTGTTCCCTGTCTAGAAATTATGTGAAGACAAAAGTAATGGGTTCTCTTTTTGCACAAAAAAAGACACGATATCGTAAAAATAACAACATACAAAAATGTACCTAGTATTTATTTAGAAGTTTAGATAAAAAAACTTTTAGTTTTACCAAGCTCACACTCCAATCCTAGGAACCTATTGTGTTGTGTACTGTTAATATTTGTATATAATATATTACAGGAAGGCTTGGGACAGACGCTGTGCATCGGTATTGGAGGGGATCCGTTCAATGGAACAAACTTCATTGACTGTTTAGATCTCTTCTTGAAGGACCCAAACACAAAGGGCATTGTGCTCATCGGAGAAATTGGTGGCAATGCTGAGGAGATGGCTTCCGAATTTCTTTTAAGTAATAACAGGGTAAGTGTTGTTGGATTGTTTAAATTTTTTCTTTCTTTTATCCCTGTCATAATATCAACCCTAACAATCTATTAATCTGTAAATGCTTAAATTAACTTATGGTGCATGCCCCTTTATTAGACTTACTAACAATGCTTTTGTTTCATACCATATTTTACTGAAGGTCTCTACACACTATCTCCGTTCCGTAACGTAGCCGTCACAGTTACTGAAGTAGCCGTCGTGCGTTCATAAGCGTTTGTACGCCGTCGGACCGCGTATGTAACGCGTTGGTGCGTACGATAGCCGTTCTGACGTCTGCAGTACGGCCTCATTCCTCCCGCCTTGGACCCGCATTGAATTCTCTTCATAGAATTTTCTTCTAAAAAAAGTCGATCATATAGTACACCTTTGCGACGGTGTCTACGTCTGTTTTGTGAGATTTCCAAATAAAAGTGGCAGAAGGTTCCGCCGCGGACATCGCTTCATCGAGAATTGCCGCCGCGTGAGACGCGTTGAAGACATCCGCGGGCTGGGCCCCAAAAAACGCTCCATTTCAAGCAAACGCGTGTAAAATCGCTTCTTCGTAAACGCACTCATACAACGCCATATGTTGAATTCAGTGCGGGCCGCGCCGCCCAACGCGACGCGCGACGCCCCGCGGGTCTGTAAATGAGGCCTAAGCAAACGACGCGCGACGTGCGTGAGCTGCCCGCCCCCGCCGCTGGCCGCCGTACTTTGCTTGGAACGAGATAGTGGATGGAAACCTATACCTACATGACTGTTTTTTTTTATGATTGTTCCATTTCCTTTTTTTCTTTTCTCCGATACAGAGTAAAAAAAGGGTAAGATATTATGGTACCTACTTTGATAACAAATTGTAGATATTGTATTAATCGTAAATAGTTAGGTTGAGTATTCTTAACTGTACGTCAATAGGGCAAACAAATAATAATTATGCAGTAAATAGGTGGTCTTAAAGCAAAGTTTATCATAATATCGCAGATATTATTATCGCTGACGTAGAACATAATTGTAGTATTATTTGCATCATTTTTATCATATCACGACCGGCGCTCATCGTGACGTGAAGTTACATCATATGTACAATTGACATAATCATGTAGATCATGAATTTTCTATTAAGATCCTTAGGTACTTGAAAATTCATGACTTATTAAAAAGTAGTTACTCTCATACAACGGTAATAACTGCAGACATCCGTATTTAATTGATTCGTTCTCATTTGAAGCAATGAAACACTAATAAACACGGCATTGTACATTAGTTTATCACTGATTGTTACAGTTACTAGCTAATAATAGTTATTCAATCATTCAAAGCAATAGATACCTAAAAGTTCCATGAGTTAATTAACGATCTAGAAGGAACTATGGAGAGAAAGCTTACACAGAAGTACATATTGAATCCACTTCTCTGATAACGATTAACGTGAGTACATACCTCCTTAATCTTCTCTCTTGAATGCGGGATATGAACCAGTATTATCAAGATTTCTATGTACAGTCACGAACCGGGATTGTTGGGTCACTAGCTTGTCATCTTAACTTGGTTGTGTTACACGAATGCCGCCCGTTTTTCGTTATTGAAATGTTACGTGTCAAATTTTACGGGCGGCATTCGTGTAACACAACCAAGTTCAGATGATAAGCTAGTGGCTCAACAACCCCGGTTCATGACTGTACAATGAGCTAACTTACGAATTCACAGCAGCTACGTCCACAGGTGGACACTTAAATGCATGTACACACAGCAAATTAGTTAAGTTTGTAGGGCACACTAACATAGATGAAGGTGTGCGTAAAATCAACGGGTGTATATTACTTCGCCTATTAGTATTTGCTTCACAAACAAAGGAAAGAATACGAAGCATAAATTTAACTGTGTTATTAAATAGTCCCGTGGCACGCAACACAAATTTAATTACCCCCTGATATTTTTATTAATAGCCGATTGGTGCGTCTTCACTATCTATTACTTGTTGCAACCTTGTCCTCATGCTAGCAACCATATTACAACACAAGTCAGTGCCACGAAACGATTCCCATGTCGAGGTAACAACATCATCTAAATTCGATTTAGACCTGACTTCAGATGAGTCCCAATTTAGCACCATATGACCGCATAGGTTTTGAATGGGGTTCAGGTCAGGATTTTTTGATAGCCATTCAATCACAGTCAAATTTTCTTGGACGTTTAACCAACTTTGCACAAGTCGCGCGCGATGCACAGTGCAGTTATCATGCACGAAGTAAATGTTCTTGCGGGTATGCAACGCGCACAGTTGGTAGCATCACGATTTTTAAAACGCCCAATTAACCTTGACTGGTGTTGTGACCCCTTACCTGCACTAACTCACCGGGACACATTGACGACATCCATCCCCAATATCCCAAAGTAATGCGGCCACTAGACCTGCATGCAAGAATATTTTTTTATTATAGCGCTCACCGTCTTTTCGCCATAATATTTTGCGAACATCCTTGTCTGACTTAAAACATTTTTCATCGCTAAATATAACTATATTATTGCACCAATCGAAATCCAAATATTCTCTTGCGAAGCGTACCCGATTGTGCCTGTGAATATCTGACAGTAAAATTTTCTTGGCTGGCCTGAACGAGTAGGGCGGAAGGGCTCAGCCATATGCGTAGTAACTATATCAGGGTGCCGCGTATTGGCATCTGTGTATGTAAATCCAGCCTTTGGTCCTGGTCGGCGAGGATCAATGCTTCCCGAATCTGCATAAAGATGGACCCACAATTGCACAGTTCTTCTCTGTGAACAATAATAAAATATTGTTACAAAAAACAAACATCAATAACATGTGGATAATTTAAATATAATAACGTTTTAAACATAATAATAGCATTTATTACTCACCGATATCTTTAAACGCCTCACAATTTCACTAATTGAAACGTTTTGCTCATGCAAAATAATTATCTCAGCTCTTAAAACTGTATTTAAATGATTCATATTGATTCACAAATAAAAGCACTTCTCAAAACACGCAGGGTATAATGTCTAAAAACGTAACGAAAGCCCGATAGTCAATAGCATTATGACGATGAGCTTAAACTACTAACTTGTAAATAATTTGTCATTTTTAGAGGGTAGACAATTAATATATTTCAACCCAAATATAAAGAAGACTTGCTAATAGTGAAGCAATGAATTGAACAAACAAATGTAAAATATTTTATTACATTATAATTTATAACATACAAAAACATTGGGACGTTGGCAGTCGGATTCGATCTTACGGCGCACTATGGGACCAAACATTATTTTCCATCTCAAAATTGGTTTTGACGAAAGTCGTAAATCCATAGATTTATTTATGGTTTTATACTCTCAAAGGACGGAACTTACGAATAAATTACAAAAAAAATTAAATAATTTAGTTTTACGTTTATAAAATGAACCTCAAACATTGGACATAAATATTTTCATGCCAATTAAATTACCGTAAAGGAAGTTCAACACAAAATTATTCGGAAGTTTTCCAAGGAAGCGTGTTAGTGTTATACATCATTAGATAGCTTAGAATGTACACTTTACAAACACGTTCGGTGTTTGTAAAAAAATATTTTTGTTTTATTTTTTAATATTTTTTTTAGTGAAGTAAAGAAAATTTAGTCTTTGTTTATTTCAATTGGAGTTTTCCTAGTTGCCGAAAGCTGCCGGTGTCAAGTTAATCACTCTATTAGAGACCTTATCTATTCAGTAATATGAGGATTAAAAAAAAACTTGCGCGTTTTTTGCGCCAGTGGTGATTTAGAAGCAATAATGTCAATCGGGGGAAAATAAAAAAATCCACGAAAATTACGGTTGTGTCTATCTTGTTTTTTTTTTCCATTTCTATGATAGAAGCATACATTAACAAATTATTAGACTACTATTATATTACTTTGAAAGAATGTTCCCATGACACTTGCTTGCGGTGATCACCTTAACCACAAGTATGATAAACTATATTGCTGCGGAAGTTCTATTTATCTGTTGTGGTAATTAATTACAATCAGTACTGATTACACAATTTCGATGAGAACTGTCATAATCAATTGTCCCATGGTTTTTGCACAAGGCACTAATATATTGGTCCTTTATATACCCGTGTTTTCAGCGTACTATTCATCAAAGTGTTCAGATACTTCTTTTCAATAACAATAACAGACAAAAAACATATATTACCTAACAATGAGTGAATTCGTTTGTGTTCGACGCGATCTTTGTGATCAAATAATAAGAGGGAAAAGTACTTCAGACCTGAAAAAATATTTGTTGGACAACTTTCAATTATCGGAATTTGACGTTAATACTGTAATAGAGAGTATTCAAAAAAATCTAACTTCAAGTTGCAACCAAAAATGGACCAAAGCTCAAAGAAAGCCAGACAGGTTCGAGAGCCTATACTCTAATTGGTTAAATGGTGAGTTTAAAGTATCACTGAATTCTTGCAGTACCTCAACATCTGAAAATTCTGGCTTGAATTCTTCTGGTGATCGTGGTAGACCAACAAAACCATATGACGAGTGTTCGGAAAACACAAAGAAACGAAAAAATATGGAACTGGTCCAGGAATATGGAATGGGACATGTCCGTAACGCTTATGTACAAGGTTTACGATCCATGGGTGAAAATGACGAAGCGTCGATTGTGACTATTATCAGAAATAAGGAAAAAGAAGAGAAAAAAGTAATTCTACAAAACATATTCAATCCAGATAATGCACTTTCCTTTACAAAAGAGGAGGCATTGAGTATGTGTATTGAAACAGATCTAACCAAAGCCCAATATGCGTACCTAAGAAAAAGGCTCGTTGATAAGAATTTAAGTTCTGTATTACCTTCGTATCAAACACTAAGTGAAGCAAAAATGGCTTGCTATCCGCCTGCATCCAGCATAACGGTGACAAATATAAGCGCAAAAATCAATCTGCAAGATCTCTTAGACCATACAGTCTGCCGTATAATAAAGATAACGTCAAGATCGACAAATTACAATCGTCTCAAGCTGTTCACTAAATGGGGATGTGATGGATCCTCCGGGCAAAGTGAGTATAAACAAACTCTACCGGAAGAAAACGAACAAATATCGGATGCTAATTTGTTTATAGTGTCCCTTGTACCACTGCGACTAGTAGACGAAGAAACTTCTGCAGTTATATGGCAGAACCCTACTTGCTCATCTGTTAGATATTGCAGACCAATTTCATTAGAATTTTCAAAAGAAACACCCGAAAAAACTACAGCGGTTGTCAGTGAAATTGAAGCCAAAATTAATCAATTGATTCCAACTCTTGTGTCAATAGACGACAAAGTCATCGAAGTTAAACATCAACTGTTTATGACAATGATTGATGGGAAAGTTGCTCAAGTGTTAACAAACACATCATCCAGTGCTACCTGCACTGTTTGTGGAGCAACTCCCAGACAAATGAATGATCTCTTAAAAGTTACAACGAGAGTTGAAAATGAAAATGCGTTTAAATACGGATTGTCGACACTACACGCATGGATAAGATTTATGGAAATGATCCTTCATATTTCTTACAATTTAGGTTTTGAGAAGTGGTCTGCAACAACTCCAGAAAACAAGCAACTTAAAGAAGACAAGAAAAAATATGTCCAAAAACGTTTCCGAGAAGTGCTTGGTTTGCACATTGATAAACCACGTCAAGGTTCCGGTAACAGCAATGACGGAAATACGGCAAGGAGATTTTTCCAAAATTACCAATGTTCTGCAGAGATAACTGGAATTGATGAAGAATTAATCAAGAGATTATATGTAATTCTTCAAACTATGTCATCGGGATTCCCTATAAACGCAGAAAAATTCGGCCAGTATACATTGATAACCGCGCAATTATATGTAAGCAAATATAACTGGTACTACATGCCATCTTCGGTCCATAAAGTACTTATACATGGTGCTAAAATAATAGAGCATTATGCAGTTTTGCCTATAGGACAATTATCCGAAGATGCCCAGGAAGCCCGAAATAAAGATTACAAGAAATATAGGTTACATCACGCTAGGAAGTGTTCCATATCAGCAACAAACGAAGACGTTCTGCATATTTTGTTATATACATCTGATCCTTATATATCTAGCTTAAATAAACCAAGTTTTGTAATATCCAAAGAATTGTTTGACGAAGGTAAAGAATTGTTGAAAGTAGAAAGTGATGAATAGGTTAAGCGCTAAATTTTTTTTTTTTTGTCATGTAATTGTTTGTTTAATAATAATAATTTAGTTTTAAACTTATTTTAAGAAAAAGTGTAAGTTTTATTGCTATTTTAATATAACTGTATAATTTTTTGTATAAAATTTCGTATAACATTATCTTTGTCATTTTTTTACGAAAAATATATAATTTTTAAAATGATGATGTTTGATTTCTTTTATTGCCTAGATATTCACAAATACGTGAAAAAAAATTTAAGGAGAAAAATCACAAAACAACAGACTTATCGATTTTTGAGATGGAAAATACCGGTTGGTCCCATAGTGCGGCGCGGCGTAAGATATTATTTACCGCACGCTTGACTAATGCGCCATCGAGAGGATTGTTACATTAGCTAAATTTATGCTTCATATTCCCTGTAACAATATGTGCCTGTAAAATTAAAGTGGCCAGAAATTACAAGTATGTGCATGGACAACGGGTTATTGTGAAGCAAACACTAATAAATATGCGAAGTAACATACCCCGTTGATTTTATGCACACCAACATCTATGTTGCTGTGCCCTGCAAACGTATCTAGTTTGCTGTGTGTACATAGGTATATGACATGAGTACTACAACAAATTGTTACTAAGTGTGTGTAAACAATCCGTTCATGTTCTGGATTTACCTACCTAAACTTGGATTTTTCGAATTCTTGTAACGCGAAGCATCTTCAGTAATCGTCAAGGTCGGAGTCGACAATGGCGCCGATTCCCTTGTTCACAAACTAAAGTAAATTAGAATTCAGTGCATCTTTTTCTTTCTATTTCATTAAGAAAAGGACAGAGGATAACTATTAGTTTAGTCCTGTCAAATTAGTCAGCGCCTGACGTAAATTGGCGTATTTTAGTAGCCAATTTTTTATCCTATTCCTACTAATATTATAAATACGAAAGTTTGTGAGGATGGATGGATACTCTTTCATGCAAAAACTACTGAACGGATATTGATGAAATTTGGCACACAGATATTTTATAACCTGGATTAACACATAGGATATTTATCCCGATATACCTACGGGTTCGAGACTTACGCGGGTGATACCGCGGGGCGCTGCTAGTCACGTCTAAACTTATCTATGGAGTATCTTAATTTGACAGGACTAAACTAATATTTATCGTCTGTCCTTTTCTTAATGAAATAAAAAGAAAAAGATGCACTGAACATAGTTTACTGAATTTAGTTTAGTTTGTGAACAAGGGAATCGGCGCCATTGTCGACTCCGACCTTGTCGATTACTGAAGATGATTCGCGTTACAAGAGTTCGGAAATGCAAGTTTAGGTAGGTAAATCAAGAACATGAACGGATTGTTTACATACAATTCGTAACAATTTGTTGTAGTACTCATGTCTTATACCTATGTACACACAGCAATACAATTTAGTTTAGTTAGTGAACAAGGGAATCGGCGCCGTTGCCTTTCATTTCATGAATCTAAAGGAGTTATAATAACACTGTAACGCGAACCTATTTCTGAACGCACCTAACCGCTCCCGCCACAATCCACTCGTCCAAGATCCTCGTTCTACCTTTCCCAGAACTCAAATGTTTAATACCAATGTGTAACTTGTAATAAACGTTTTACAGTAAGTACATGTATTGTGTTAAAACACTTATTTTATGTAAATTCCAGGGTCAGAAGGCCAAGCCAGTGGTAGCGTTCATCGCGGGTCTCACAGCCCCTCCCGGCAGGCGGATGGGTCACGCCGGTGCCATCATTTCAGGCGGAAAAGGAGGTGCCCTGGACAAGATAAAAGCTCTAGAAAATGCTAATGTAATCGTTACCCGCTCCCCAGCCAATATGGGTGTTGAACTCAAAAAAGAAATGAAGAGATTAGATCTTATTTAAACTACACGTTTTACAATTACGTGCTACGTAACATGCGTATTTGACGTAATATGCATCTAGGCATAATATTTACGTATGCTATGTATAGTCCTATGAAAAACTTGCTATTATTTATTTGCGCTGTTGTTTTTATCAACAGTATTTGTATTCAGTTTTACTTACCGGGAAAGAAGGAAGGAAGGGGATATATCGTGACACTGAATCTTGACTATTATACCTATTAAAATCTAAATTATTGTTGTTAATATAATTATGTAGGTATAAAGTACCTGTAATGTTTCTTTTGTGGTTTACGCACGAATCGTTAGCGAAGCACTTTGGGCTGATTTGACCAAATTTAGAGGTCTTCTCCGTGGTATAAAATTGACATCGAAAATTATATAAGGTATAAAAGTTTGGTCGAACTCAACCTTAGTGTAGTAACTCATTTGATAAGCTGTACGTTTAACTCGAAGAAAATCGACTCAGCGGTAGAGAATTATAAAAATATGAAATTTAATATAGAATTTCTGATCGTTTCGCTTGTTGTGTCTATAAATATTGTGAACTCGAAATATATGCATACTATCCGACTAAGTACCAACCCTTTTTTTTTTCAAATTAAGAAAGAATGGTCCATACCTATCCTAAGGTGCAAATTAGGGCCCTAATTCACTATAATCACTTAACATTTCCTTACTTCGAAACCACGTCAATTCCTTGAGCTAATCACGACATCTGCTATTATACGCATCTATGACACAATGAATGAAATCACCTATATATAAAACGTACTTTTTGATGTGTCCGTGCTAGCGTACACATGATGTAATTCACGGTGTATTATACTCACTATTAATCTTAACTAGCTGGCCTGTAATGTAGGGTATCTGTTATGGTCCGATCGTAGAAATGGCCATATCGTGACGAAAGCTACTTATTTATCGACATTCCCAGCTGACTGACAAAAGTAGAGTACCTAGTTGCATTTCACGCCGCTACTGGCATTCTGACCAATAGGGTTAGAACTGACCAAACGCGCGCGAGCCGAGCGAGGGCTACCTCCAAAGTTGATCGCTTTCTTGGCTATTTAGTATTTTTAGGACCGATGCACAATAAAAACAAAGTGACATTAACGCCTCTACCGGTGGATAATCTATTTTACACAAATTTTTGGCCACATCACGATAGAACAGCCGTCGATGTTCTACACTGGTCAGCAAATAAACCGAGCCACACGCTACCTAGGAACTCGATTCGATTTTCTCAAAAAGTATAAAACTTACAACTATCAAAGCTATACCTACAAAAAGTGCGTTTCATGGTGATTAAAATGACTACAAATTAATTCGAAAGTACCGTCAACTCACATTGTAATCAAGCAACAAACACAATGCTAACGATTTGCTCTGTTTTCACCAGAGTTTGAAATTAGCGTTCTTTTTCTCTACAATGAGGGTAGTCGGATATTTCTTATCATTTCTTTAGTTTTTGTCCATCGTTTACTCAGACGCGTGTGTTTTTGCTACTTTTTTCGATTAATAATGGATACAACACCTCAGGAAGCAGCTCAAGCTGTAGCATTACTTCAAGCAGGCATTGCGCAACGTGAAGTCGCTCGAAGGCTTCGAATCAGCAGATCTTCGGTGCAACGAGTTTACAGACGATACCTAGAGACTGGAACATTCGATCGCCGTCCAGGTACGGGCAGACCTAGGGCTACATCAGCAGCAGATGATCGTTATATCCACCTTACTGTTCTGCGAAATCGCCACCTCAACGCAGTTCAAGTCCAACAAAGTCTGCGTGACGAACGCCAAGTGGTTATAAGTTCAGATACCGTCAGAAGGAGACTTGCTGAACGGAACCTGACCCCAAAAAGAGCTGCAACAGGCCCAGCATTAACGGTAGCACACCGTCAAGCACGACTTGAATTTGCTCGAGAGCATAGGGATTGGACATTAGAGCAGTGGAGTAATGTACTCTTCACTGATGAGACCAGGGTGAGTCTACATGGAAGTGATCGACGTCAGAGAGTATATCGTCGCCCTGAAGAACGTTATTCTCAGTGTTGCATCGAGGAAACTGTTGCTTATGGAGGAGGATCTGTAATGGTCTGGGGCGGCATCTCGTTAACAGCACACAGCGTTAGTTTTCATCGAACCGACGGGCCATACACGTGGACTGACTTCTCATCGCTACATTACTGAAATCCTCGCAGACCTTGTGGTACCTTACGCAGGATATATCGGACAGGATATGCAATTGATGCATGATAATGCACGGCCTCATGTTGCTCATGTGGTGACCCAGTATCTACGCGACGTCAGCATTCGTACGATGGACTGGCCAGCTCGAAGCCCGGACTTGAATCCGATAGAACACTTATGGGATGAGCTGAAACGTCGGGTTCGAGCCCGGGTACCTGCTCCAACAAGGCTTCCAGAGCTGCGAATCGCAATTGAAGAGGAGTGGAATACAATTCCTCAAGATTTTATCGTCAGGCTCGTAAGGTCGATGAATACAAGGGTGCTGGCAGTTATACACGCAAGGGGATACGGAAAAAATCAAAAACTTTTTTTTGATTTTATCTTTGTTCTTGGCTTTAATTTTTTTTTTCACTTTATCATTACTAACGATTGTCACGACTGGAAAACGACTCTTCTTTGTAAAATTCTTAATAAACACTGAAATATTGATTAAACCCAATGAGTTTCCTTTCATTTTAATCACCATGAAACGCACTTTCTGTAGGTACAACTTTGATAATTGTAGGTTTTTTAGTTTTTGAGAAAATCGAACTAGAGTGCCTAGGTAGCGGGTGGCTCGGTTTATTTGCTGTCCAGTGTATTTCATGAATTACAACCAGTTCATGAAATGGTCGAACACTTCAGGAAATTATCAATTCTAAGATACTACTACAACACATAAGTAGGTAGGTACCCGGTATTGAAATGATGGTGATTTTATTACGATTAATATAAGCATTTTATTGCAACTATTGTAAATTGAAAACAAAATATTATGCTAGAATTACAATTTAAAAGAAAAAATGTACGGCCTTATAACAATAACGTCATCGTAATTTCAATCAATAATCCGATCCTTTTCTGAATTGCAAATCCTTTACAAATTTGATTGTGTGATTCAATTCTAAGACATTGCGATACCATTAGGATGCTGACTGGTATCCAGTATGGAGACTATGGAGTTTCATAAAAATGCTGAACGCCTAGAGGCGATGCCGATCCGATACAGACAGAGCTTGTATGTGTGTAATGAGCTTTTGCGCTGACAGATGCTAATCAGCTCAAATCCGCGTGGGGTTGTCGTTTGTTAGCAGCGGGGGGTAATCGCATAACACACGCACAGTGGCTTGCGTTGTTGAGCACATGAATTTTTCAAACATGAAGAAATGGACGTTACGCAATTAAGGGACTACTCACACTTATTCAGCTCCATTCGCGTATCGCTGAACGGTTTTAGCCACACTTATACAGATTTGCTTCTATCAGCCGCATACAGCGCTCAGACCAAGGTCTGAGGTACAGCCCGCGGCACGTAAGTTGGCAAGAGTCGTTAGATGCGCAGAAGTCATTTTTTAGATCTCTTTGGTCGCGAGCGGGACGCGGGGAACGAGGTAGCATCGTTCCGAGCGCGCGATTGGTTGGTCAGTCGACCCTTGTCTCTCGCGTCGCGTCCACGTTCCATTCGCTCCCGAGTACACTTGCGTGCACTAAAATTGTAACATTTGTTTTTGTTGAGCTTTTGTTACAAGTTCTTGTTATTGTTTTCTTTGAATTTTTAAATTTAGATAATGCCACAAACAAATACCATTTTACGTAGACATGCCAGAAAATGGGTTTATGATGTGTACTGTTACATATTTTGACGAATTATGCGAACATAAATGTACTGAACTGCTGATTTTTATTTTCGCGATTTCAGGTTTGGTCCCATAGTAAAAGTTGTTCATAATGATGAGTACAATGACCTCTTAAGACGTTGTTGGTGTTTTACAAATAACCCTGTATATTTTATTTATTACTCCTAATATACTTCACGAATTCTTCTCCTTTCTTTAACTTCCTTCTAAATAGTTATGTTTAAAAATAAATTATTGTAATAACCACAGAATAATGACAAGCAATAAAAGTGACCATTTTTTTGTTGCAATAAGTATAGCATGCGCGAACTTACCCCCACTTCGCCAAAACCTTGCCAACTTACGTGCCGCGGGCTGTACAGCGTCGTAAGAATGAGAAAAGCCGACATAGCGTGTTATCTCCGCTGAAACGCTTCTATTGCTTTTATTTCGTAAAAATAAAATAATTATTAACTTTGAAAACGTCCGAACTCTCTTCAATCCTTGCGTGTACAATAATAATAAATGAAATTCGCAACTTGTCGACAAGGAGTCGAGAACCACAGCGCTGTTCCGCCGCGTTCGACGCTGAATGTGGCCGAAAAGCTGTGAACGTGGCAGAACAGCGCTGCACTGAACGGATGTGTACGCGTCTTCATACAAAATCGTTGTTTTCTATGGGCTTGGCTGAATAGAGCTGAATGAGTAGTCCCTAAGGCGGGAATACACATGCCGGTAGCTTGTAGAAAACTACCCTCAGACTAAATATCCTGTAGACGGAGCCTTTAAGAGAGACGCGTGTCCTTTTCTTGTTAGTGTGCGGCTCTAGAGTAGTATTAGTGTGCGTGACTAGGGAAGGGTCGACGCATCAAAGCATACTATGGAATCTGTAGTACATCGATTTTTTGCTTAACGAAAAATGCACAGGAGTGAAACTGCGGATAGAAGCTATTACCTACCTACTATAATAAAATGTGTGCTTTGTTAAATAAAAGTTATGGGCACATAAATATGGTATTATGTAACAATTTATTACCAATTAAGGGTTCAACTTAAATAAATAATCAAACGTATATTTTTACGATTTTATTTATTGTAATATTTACACAGGTACATATATTGGAGTACAATGAAATAAAATGAAATTGTTTATTTTGCAAATTGGATGTTGGCAATATTCTGGATATCCTTCGAATACTGTTGGCACCGAAACAGACTTTAGTTTTTTTTTTTTTTATAGATAAACCCGTTATGAAGCAGGATAGCTGTGGCTTTCTTTGGAGCAAAGCCTTGAATATTTCATGTTCTTAGTTCTGACGTCTAACAGCTTTAATCCGCTCACTGCTTATTAATTTCACAATATTATGGAAACCTACAACAGTAACCAAAAATTATTATACCATATCAACAACAAACGTCGATAGATTTTATCGATAATATTGTACACATCCCTGCAGTTCACGCCTAAAACAATGCCTAGGTTAAACATTAATTTAGACTATAAAACTTGGTTTTTTATCAATATGATATAAGACAATCTTAGTCTAAATATGTAAATCTTCAATTTTTATCAATTTTCTAACAGTTAACCTCTGTAATTAACGATAAAATTGTTGTCATAGACTTACGTGTGAAATGATAATTCTGGGTCTATTACGCCTTCTTTCGTTATTCTTGATGAATACTATACAGCCACACGCAGCATATTTTAACTTTACTAATTTTGTCCTAGCCAAACCACTGATATTATTTAATATTTCGCATTTAAACTGCACCAAGCCGCAATGTTTTGACCGACTAAGTCGGTCACTTGTTGACACGGTTTACACAGACAGTGCGACGTTGCCTAACTTACATGTGCTGTACCTTTTACTCGTTCCTGAACTCTGTGAAATAGACAGAGAGAACAATACTTTGTTTGACACACGGATACAAGAGCGGCAACAAGTTATAGCTCCGTCTACAGGATACTTAGTCTGAGAAACTACCTATGCAAGTAGCTTGTATGTCATTGTGACATTCACCAATCGGAAGCTATTATGGTGTATAGACGCCAACACATCAAGCTACTACAATCTGCCAAATTTTATTTATCGCCAAAGCATTAGGTTCAAGGTTGAATGGAAAAATTTGACAGTTTCGGCTAGCTTGACCTGCTGGCGTCTGTACATTGGCATGCAAGCTACTTGCATAGTTTTGTACAGCTACAGGCATAATAATAATGTATTCCCGCCCTTAGGGTGCGGTTCAGCAAAAAGTATGGAAACAGGATGCGCCGTCCTGCGCTGATGAACAACCTGCGCGGGTGGATGCTTGCAGACCGGCGGACGCCAGCTGCCTGCTTTCTACGTGAATTCATATCTGGTGGTACCTTTTTATTTTTATTGCGAGATGGGTCTGCTCTTGACCTCAGTCTCGTCTGGTACAAAGTGATGGATGAGGCCCTGTTTGTCATTATAACTTTTAGAATGTTTGTGCCAGTTGCCCTACCACTGGCACAAATATTCTAAAAGTTATAATAATACAAATACCTCATCATCATTTCAGCAGAAAGACGTCCACTGCATAGGCTTCCTCCAAGCACCGCTACTTTGACCGGTTTTGTGGTTCCCGCATTCAGCGGATTCCTGCGGCCTTCATAAGGTCATCGGTCAATTGTAATCAAATTTTATTTTATAAAAATGAATTTTCAAAAAGTTCGTTTGATGTGTGTTGTGTTTGTGTGTATTTTGAGGTGATTGTGAGTGTTGTGTTGTGGGTATGGACGGGTTGAGTTTTTATTTTATCTTAATTTAGGTTAGAATAATAAAACTTCTGTTGCCGAAATATAAAATGATTTATTACCTTAAAATTATTGTACTTTCAGAACATGTTACAAATACCTATTTATTCAATATTATGAACAGATATACTTTGTGAGTTTGGATGTTAGGGGTTTTATTAACATGTTCTTCCATTTCTTCTTCTTCCGCCAAAAGCACAATTATAATCATATCCCAGTCCACCATCGTTGACGAACTTTCGCGAGAAACTGGCATGTTTACTGTAGCTGTAACTGTAACCTAGAACGGTTTACTCGCGCAGGCTCGCGAGGTCGCGCGCAAGCTCGAACATACGCGATCCGTAAAGAAAATACCCGAGACCGTGCGGGGATTATTCCTCTCTGTCTGCGCTGACCCTTTAACTTACGTGACGGGCAACTCGTTCTAAGCAGCTCGTCTGTACACGCGCATCTATCTCTTTCTTACTTACCGTAAATGAAACGGAGCGCAGCGGTCTATCTGCCAGTGAGTAAGTGGTAAGTGCACATTGTGTTGGATAAATAATTACACATACACATACACACATTACACACACACACACATACACATTACATCGTACATTATTGTAGATTTGTTTATAAGTAATGAATACAGCTTTCCTATGGTGGGTTGAAATTATAGACTAAGTTTATATTTATTTAATTCGAAACAAACATTCCTCCATAAGACGTCATAGATACTATCTAGAAAATACATAAAGTATTTTGTACTCGCTTGTACCACTGTATGGGGAAATTGAATTCTTTAATATCTTTTTAATTACACACCGACTAAATCTGTAACTTGGCGACTAAATCCGACTAATTGGCGACTAAATATGGGAGAAAACAGATCTTCGCTAGGTGTCCTAGTTTTTGAGATATAAATGTGGCCCTGCTGGGGAGGCTCTCTCCAGCAGGGCCACCTATAAACCCTTATATCTTTTGAACCAGTGACCGACTAATTCTGATATTTGGCGACTAAATATGGGAGAAAACAGATCTTCGCTAGGTGCCCTAGTTTTTGAGATATAAATTTGGCCCTGCTGGGGAGTCTCTCCAGCAGGGCCACCTATAAACCCTTATATCTTTTGAACCAGTGACCGACTAATTCTGATATTTGGCGACTAATTTCGACTAATTAGCGACAAATTTTTTGCGTTTTCAAAATTAAAATCCCTGATGGTGGCCCTGCCAGAGTCAGTGACACTATTTTCAACTCTATTCTATTTGAAATTTGTTTTATAATATAAAACAAATTTCAATATGGTAGTAGTAATAGTATAATAAATTAATAAAACACATTTAGATCACATAAACGTTGTAATAATAAGAGATGGCAAAATAGACATACCAACGATATAATCTAATATCGTTAACATCATCACATAGTTGTAAAACAGTAGTTATACATAAATCATGCATAAAATACCACTATAAATAAATACGACACCTTTTAGCTTTTAAAAGGAAGTAGGTATCTATTACAAACTACTACATAAATAGACAGTGAATTTTACATTTCACTTTCTATCACAGCATGAAGGTCAAACTTAATTTTACTTAGTTTTAAATATTTTTTTTGTTAAACAATTAAGTTCTAATTTTCTTTAAATTAATTATCCCATGTCTTGCACTTAGTACATAGACAATAAAATGCACACATATTATTATGGAAAGAGTATGTAAGTGTCAAATTGAAAAACTTATATAGTGAATATTTTAGATGATTACCTACCAAACTGAATCTGCACATCCAGAGCTTAAATTAATAGTTGAACTATTGTTCTCACTACAATAAGTTATCAAAGCAACTCTACCAATAGGTACTTACATAAAGAAATAGGCACACCTACCTAATAATATAACATAATAATACTGATAAATAGGCCATATATCTGTTCACACAATCTCCGTTTTGCTAGAAGCAATACAGCTCATCTATTAGGAAACTTCAACAAGGACACACTTAGCTATCTAATACAATAATCATAATAGTTAAGTATCTATTTATGTCAGAATCAAATAATAAACAGATCTCCAGTTTCAGGATATTTTCCAATTCAGTGCTACACTGGGCATATATCAGAAGCTGTTTGTTTCAGTTAGGTAATCTGTCTAAACCCCAATCAGGACAACATAGGAAAACTCACAATAAAAATAACGTAAGTGTTGAAATGGCATTTTATTAATCACATTTATAACGAAAATGTGAAAAAGTTTTTTTGTCATGAAAAAATAACTAAATTTATTTTACGATTCAAATTTTCGCTCATTCACACGAGCGGCACACGTCAACGGCAAATTCAACTGCAGCCGTCGACGTGCATAACGTAGCCGATGACGCGTGCCGCTCGTGTGTATGAGCACGATAGAAATTTAAAATTATTATTCAAATGTTATCCTGAATAGAATACTAATACATAAATATGGAATCACCACCGATCCCTCCTCCCGCGACCACCTTGTCCCCCCCCGCCATAGCCCCGGCCGCCACCTCCGCGACCACCACGACCCTGGCCCTCACCCCTCTCCTTGTCTTTACGTAACTTCATGCCTTCGAACCTCGTAGCCATTTGCTCAAGTTCATCTGGCACTTCCTGATTGGCTTCCTCAAGGATTTTGATAAGCTCCCTAGCACTTCCCCAATCACTCCTTGATATAAATGTCAAGGATATGCCTGTTTTTCCAGCACGACCCGTCCTACCCACTCGGTGTACATACTCTTCGATATGCCGTGGGAAATCTAAGTTGATAACGTGGGTGAGGTCTTTTATGTCAATACCTCGTGATGCCACATCAGTAGCAACCAATATATTGACAGTTCCATCCACCATTTCACTTAAAGCAGCCTCACGATCAGTCTGATCTCGATCTCCATGCAAAGATTGACACTCTATGCCTTTAAGACACAATTCTGTTGTAATGTGTGTTGCAGTAGCTTTTTTTCCACAGAATATGATTGCTTTATCAGCAGGATCCATAGAATTTAGAAATTCAAACAATGCTTCCTCTTTTTCAGATTCTTCAACAAACATTATTTTCTGTGTAACAGTGTGCACTGCAGCAAGATCTAAAGATCCAACATTTACTTGTATCGGGTCCTTCATGTAAGATTCGGCAAGACGACGTACACCTGGCGGCCAGGTAGCTGAAGTCATGACTGTTTGTCGATCAGGCCTTACATCAAACAATGACTTCCTGATCTGTGGTTCAAATCCCATATCTAACATCCTATCAGCTTCATCCAAGACAATGTAAGAGAAATTAATGACATTCAAGTGGCGAGCCATTACCAAATCATTCAGTCTGCCTGGAGTTGCTATTACAATGTCTACACCTTTAGCAACTACTTTAATCTGCTCCTTACGATCTCCTCCACCATAAACACAAACTGATTTGATACCTTTGTACTGGTACTTAGACACTTCTTTGTCTATCTGTAGTGCAAGCTCTCTAGTAGGGGCCATGATAAGAACTGTTGGACCCTCTCTTTCTTCTCGTGGAATTGTCTGACCTTCAATATGTATGAGTGCTGGCAGGAGGAAGGCCAAAGTTTTTCCAGTACCAGTCTGAGCTATGCCAATTAAATCATCACCTCTCAATAAAATGGGCCAAGCCTGGCTTTGAATTGGGGATGGTGTTTTAAAGTCTTGCTTGTATATTTCCTCTATGATTTCCGGATAATGTTGGAATGCTTGTTCAAAAGTCAATACTGGATTTGGTATAGGGCGCAAGTCAGGTTTATCATCAAATGTACGCTTTACCTGTATGTCGAAGTTGGCAAGTCTCCAACGTTTCACCTCCTCTGCTGGCATGGCTGCTACCTCTGGATCTTCTTTATAAAAATCTTTGATAATTGGTGGCAATTTTTCATATCTACTGTTTTGAGCTTCAGTGTGATATGCATTGAGCTTTTCCCAATCAATGACTTGGACACCACTCTCAGAAGTCTTAAAAAAATCAGAAGACTGACCACTGCTGTCACTTGCATTGTGCTCTTTTTCCTGAGGTTTGAAATCTTCTATCAAGGAGTTTATCATTTCTTCTGCTTTTGAGATGGCAGCATCCGTGCCTGTCAGGGTGACGTCGGCTTCATTACCGCTAGAATCACCGATTTTAATCTTAGCCTCAGATTCGAATTGAAGATCTTTTATTTTAGCTCCTCCTTTGCCTATTATACGCCCGACTTTGTGGGAAGGAACGTAAATAACTTTCTTATTACCGGAATCCCGCTGCTGGAAGTCGCGTCGGCCGCCCGTGCCGCCACTGCCGCCGCCGCCGTCGCGGTCGAAATTACGGCGGTAATCGCCTCCGCTATTGTTACCACGTTCCCTCCAATTAGTATCATTGTAGGAGCTTGATCCTCTGCCTCTGAACGTTCTTCCACGATATTGCCGAGTTTGGGGCGCGGGAGCTGATGGTGCCGATGCCGGTATAACAACCGCCGGCTCATTCCAATCGTCATCCCATTCTGCCATTTCACGTCTATTTATCTATCACGACTCGTAGATATTTTCTTTCAATTAATTAATTAATAATACTACGAGTATTAGAAACAAGCGATTAATATTACAACTACAAGAAGCTTTTTCAAAACACCGATCGCGTTGTTCGTGTTTCTCAAATCGACAACGTGATCCGTGATTGATTAGATGTCAAAATTTTACAATCTTTTCCGTTCAATTAATAACTGAGATGTTTCGATCTTGTAGATACATTGTTACAATCCGAAATTCGGGTAGAACTTTAGGCGGAAAATATTGATTAACTTTAGGCGGAAAATTAATAAAAAACGTGCTTTTGCTCTTTTTTCTTTTGTTTCTATTGTTGTTGTTGCTAAATGTCGTGTCGAGACTCCCGTGAAATGGAACGCTTTTTAGTGGTGAGCGAAGCAACACAAAAACGAGTCACTGTTAAATATATCAGTGCCAATGCCAAATCCAGTTTCTCCCGTCGTGTCCAGTGGTCGTCGAAGGTTCAATTTCAAAGAATTTTAAAAACGGGGTTTCTGTACGTGAATGGCGATAGGTATGAAATATTAGGAATATAATAATGTATCATCACGATTTTCTCAAAAACTAAAACAAACTCAAATTATCAAGGGAAACATCGCAATGAACGCACTGGGCCCACGTGGTAGATTATGGTCCACTCCCTCTCAGTGTTCAGAGAAGAGAGGAGGCCGGTATCCGGTATCCCAGCAGTGGTAACATTTTAGGTCCATTTATTATGCAATGCATCAAAAATACGAAATGCTTGTGCAAAGTCAGAGAAAAGATAGAAGAACAAGTAGTATCGCCGGAGAAGTAGTACCTCCATACAGTGAACGCAAATAAAACATGTTTATTTATTCTCGTTCACTGCCTCCATATATTTTTTTGCCACGAAGCAACGTTATTGTGTTTCACATGGAAGCGTTGTGGGCAGAACTTAGGTGCTGCCGTGCGGTGGCACAGGCAAATGAGACATTTCAACTGTAAGATTGCAACGCATCCGTGAGTGTTCGTGTGTATGGGCGGCGATGACCACCTATTTTTAGCTGAAGTGTCGGCTTGTTTGCTATTCAACATGGAAAACAATGGATGAACAAGAAGATGTACCATCTGCTTCTATATTATTGACCGAGCGAGCGAAGCGTCTCTGCTTCAAGTCTGGCAGTATTTGCTTTTGTGTGTCAGTTTGTTGGTACTCCTTTACAACTGATCTGGACGAAGCTTGGTATACTGGTTTTAGGTACAACTTTAAAGTCACTTCTTTAAATAATCATTTATTGGGGCTTTACACGTTTACAATAGACATATGTACGATCAAACGTTTACAATCTTTTTAAATAGAAAGAAATGGCTTCGCGACTGAGAGTCGCGGAGGATCGCTGTTGTACGTCCGTTTCCGTCGGCGACCGGGCTTCCCTCTCCCTGTCGCCCGCGTCCCTTCGGTCTGCGCTAGCGGCGAGGTGCGCGGGCGGCGGAGGGGGGGCGCTTTGTTTGGCACTGCATAGCAACATCATCGTACCTATCATAGTCATAGAAAAACCCGCGCTATATCCTCCCCCTCTAGCCTAACTAAGTGTCCTTCACAGTTGGGCTAGTCTAAATACCTACGCGGCCTACCACGTCTACGTTTCTCTCGAACGAGTGGCTCTACCTGACCGGCGAAAGGCGTGAGGTGCGAAACGTGATATTTCCCTACGTTCCTACCAGTCTGTACGTTCTCCAGACCGTAAGAGGTCGGGCTGATAACCTTCCCGATTTTGTATGGGCCGTCACGACGTGGGATAAACTTCGCGGTTTGTCCGCGGCCAGCGTCATTAGGTCCCTGCGTCTTCAATAAAACTAGGTCGCCTACCTGGTACTGTGGTGACGGTCTCCTCTTTTGGTCAGCATTCTCCTTCTGGACAGCCTGCGCCTTCTCGTGAGTGTCCCTGGCCTCGTCCAGGGTCGCAGCCATCTTCTTCAGGTAAGGCGTAATGTTGGGCACGAAGTTGTCGTGTTCTACGATAGCCCTCATGTCTATCGCAGAGTCTGAAGGAGCTCGTAACTCTCTCCCGAAGGTGAGGTACGCCGGCGAATACCCTGTACTGCTGGTAATCGCCGAGTACATAGCAAACCTGATTGCTGCAAGATGCACGTCCCATGTGGTGTGGTCGTGGCCAACGAGCATAGCCAATTGAGGTTTGAGGTCCCGGTTCTTCCTCTCTATGGGATTGGCTTCGGGATGATAAAAGGGCGTGAGCGATTGGCTTACACCCAGAACGTGGCAGACCTGCTGCATAACCTCGCTCACGAATTGCACTCCGTTGTCACTGATGAGGCGGCGTGGTACTCCATACCTAAGAAACACCTCATTCGCGAGAGTCTGAGCACATTCAACGCTGGTGGCATTCTCTAACGGAAACAATTCCACCCAGCGCGAGCAGACATCTTCAACGATCAGTACCCACCTGTTTTTCCTAGGCGTTTCTACCAGCGGACCAAACAGGTCCACGGAGACTACCTCGAATCGTCGTGACACAGCGGGAGTCTGCAGCAGTCCTGCTGGTTTGCGGTTGTCAGCTTTATACCTCTGGCAAGGCACGCACTCCTTTATATAGTTTGTAATAAACGTGCGCATGCCAGGCTAATAATACCTTGCACGAACGCGGCTCAACGTGCGCTCCACGCCGAAATGGCCCGCTGTTGGCGCATCGTGGAAGTCGGCCATGACCTGCCTGCGTTCGTGCTCGGGCACGACTAAGCAGCAGTCCTCTCCGTCGTCCGACTCTAAGCGTACCTGTATAGGATACCGTCAGAAATGGTGTACCCGCGGTCGGACCATGGTCTCCCCCTAGAAGGTTCGTCGGACTCCATGTCCTCAATAATTTTCCGGACCTCTGGGTCCAATACCTGATTGCTGCAGATATCACCGCTGTTCCTCTTCGGCATATCGATGACCGTCATGCATAGGTCACACTCGTTCTGGTCTTCAGAACAAACGGGTCGCGACAGCGTATCTGCAACCACGTTCGAGCGACCGGGTGTGTACTCAATGTTAAGGTCGAACTCTTGCAAGGTGAGGGCCCACCTGGCCAGTCGGCCGCTAGGTGACCTTTGACTCATCAGCCATCGCAAGGGCTGGTGGTCTGTCCTAACGGTAACCTTCGCGGTTTCTACATAGCCGCGGAACTTACCGAGTGCCCACACGACAGCGAGAGCCTCTCGTTCGGTCGTAGAGTAGTTCCTCTCGGCGCTAGTAAGGAGTCGGCTTGCGTACTCGATGGGCCTCTCGTCGTGCCCCTCCCCCTGCATCAGAACAGCCCCGAGGCAATAAGCGCTGCTGTCAGTGCAAAGGACAAAGGGTTTCGACTCATCTGCCTGACGGTGAATGGGTGCGGACACGAGGAGAGACTTGATATGTTCAAACGCCTCCTGTTGCTCGGCGTCCCATCGCCAAGCATTCGACTTCTTCAGGAGGTAAGGGGCCTCGCGACTTCCGCGTAATTATTAATAAAGCGTCGGTACCAACTCGACGTCTGCAAAAAACACTTTAAGTGTTTTACGTTTTGAGGGCAGACCATGTTATCAATGGCTGCTGTCTTGTCTGGATCCACCTGGATTCCACCTGGCACAATTACGTGCCCTAGGAATTTGACAGACTCCCTCGCAAAGAAACTCTTGTCCCTATTGACTCTCAACTTAAACAAGACCAGTCGTTCGAAGACTGCCTCAAGGTCAGCTAGGTGCTTCTCGAAAAGCCCTGGCGACAGCAAAATCAGATCATCTAAATTACGTACACAATCGCGCGGCACTCGTTTTATTACACGTCGGTGCAGTAATCCGTAGCAAAAGTCCACCTGCATTACTTCGTCGAGTTTGTATGGTAATTTGGCAATTAATGCCCGCACTTTACACAAAAACACTTCCGCGCGTTCTTCCTCTTGTTGTTCCGTAGCGAAGATCTGCCGTAGGACTTGATACGCGGGCTGCGCCACGCCGTAGGTAGCGCGGAGACGTGCGATCGCGTCCGACCACGTAGCGGCCGACGCCTTGACGCCGCGCCACCATACTGCCGCTTCACCTTCCAGCAGCATCGGCAATCCTCGGAGGGCATGCTCGTCACTTACGGCAGCACACTCCTTGTATACTTCGACGGCGTCCAGGAATGCTTCCAGGACCTCAGCGTCCTGGGAGGACCCGTCGTATCTCGCCGTGCATCGTGTGAAGTTGGCGTCGCACGCGACGCGGCTACAGCAGCGGTACCTGCGCTGCTCGCGTTGGTGGTTGGAGAGGCTCCGACTGGAGTGGAGGCCCTGAATTCACCGCTGGAAGTCATCAGCGAGTTGATGAGGCTTCTGTTGGCTTCCACTTGCGTACGCGTGATCGACTCGATCAGCGTGGATAGGAAGTCTGAGGGGAACTGGGGAGCTGGATGCTGTGTCGACCTTGAGCCGGCGCTCGCGGTTTCCTCCGCGTGGCCACGCTCCACGACGCTCTCCTCCTCTTCAGTGAGCGTGACGTTGTCCTCATCCTGTCCTCGTTGTTGACGGAGCGCTTCTCCTCTCCTCATTGTCGGCATCTTCACGCTTGGTGATAACAACGGTAAGGTCGAATGTCCGTGCTTATTCCTCGCAAGGTAAGTAGGTATAGGTTTACATTCGGTCACGTAGGCACTGGGTCACTGTTCGTAACGGTTCGAGCCACTAGTTTGGGCGCGAGTTTAATGGTCACTTCTTTAAATAATCATTTATTGGGGCTTTACACGTTTACAATAGACATATGTACGAACAAACGTTTACAATCTTTTTAAATAGAAAGAAATGTCTTCGCGACTGAGAGTCGCGGAGGATCGCTGTTGTACGTCCGTTTCCGTCGGCGACCGGGCTTCCCTCTCCCTGTCGCCCGCGTCCCTTCGGCCTGCGCTAGCAGCGAGGTGTGCGGGCGGCGGAGGGGGGGCGCTTTGTTTGGCACTGCGTAGCAACATCATCGTACCTATCATAGACATATAAAAACCCGCGCTATACAACTTTATAGAATTATTTTATCGTCGGTAATTTTTGTTTGGAGGGGTACTTCTTCCAAAAATGGGGCTGCTGGATATCTCCGCCTTATCAACAAAGAAAAAACTCAAAAATATCCTGTGACTAAACTATTGCTTCTATTTATCTGATTTTTAATGTAGAGGCTAAAAATGATACAAAGTATATGTGGATTGATTAAATGCCTCTCGCTCATTGAATATTAACCTTGTATATAGTAATATAGTAGGTATATATACTATATTAATAATTATTTGATTATTTTAGTAGGTATATGTACTATATTACTATATACAAGGTTGATATGAGCGAGAGGCATTTAATCAATCCACATATACTTTGTATCATTTTCAGCCTCTACATTAAAAATCAGATAAATAGAAGCAATACTTTAGTCACAGGATAATTTTTTAGTTTTTTCTATGTTGAAACACGATGTATCTGCCCTAACAGCTGACTGAAACGACAGAATTTTTGCGACGTTGTCGCTCTGCATCGTAGGTAAATTTTCGACATAAACAAGGAAGCAATAAATACACACATTTGCACTCTCGTTAAAAGAGAGTAACCGGTCATGCTAAACGTCTCCCTCTAAGCGGGTGGCTGGTACTTGTAAGTAGGTTACGTTTAAAAAGTTTACTTTTTTTTAGTGCGACGACGTCAGTCATCCAGGGCATTCCGGGGTGCATGTTACGTAAAATTATTTTTAAGTAAAACACGTCTAAATTTCAAAACATCTTAGAATTAAAAATAATTTTAATTTTCGACCCCTGGTTGATAGAGCTTAATTTGTTGGAAATGACATCTGGTATAACCCCTTCCAAGGAATAGGTCGAATTTGCGAGCAGCCTGTATTTATAAAGTTATTGTTTGAAGACTGGAGGCATACGATAGGAATAAACGGAGTTGAAAACCAACTCTAGGAAAACCTTCCTGACTGAAAAACTTCAGAGACGTTAATTTCTAGCACTGATCTAATATGTTAATATGAACACACACGCAACTAACTATAATTTACATATCACATCACAAGTGCCTGTAGGTAATGAAAACAGACTTAGTTCTAATAGTTCTCTTGGGAGCATTAACCTATAGGTATACGAATTTCTCCCATTCATGTCTTCAGGTTAGCACACATACAACTTGGCAAAAAAGAGTGGAAAATAATGGAGGCGCCACTGTGCTGTTCTCATGGCAACCCGCTGCAACCGAATGGCGTATCAACCAGGGTCTTGAGCTGTATTTTTGTTAGACATTTTATATCTACTTTATTTATGTATAATTTATTCAAATCAGTATGTTTTGTTTGATTGAACAAGGACTTGTTCTTGTCATGCAACTGATTACTAAGTACCTAAAAATAAATATTTAGATAAGTACTCCTGTGTTTACAATATTTTTTGGAATTATTAAAATACATTATATTATATAACATTATTCTATTTTATTCCAATAAATCGACCTCTAAATAATATATTCCACCCCCACCACATCCATGTATTGGCTAGAGCTGGCCGCAAACTCATCGGAGTCGTGCTCAGGTTCAGATGTACTGCTGCTATCATTTTCAAGATTTATGACTAATCGTTCTATTTCCTCGTACAGAGTTAGTTCCCTCTCAGAGTACTCCTTTTCTAATATTATTAGGTGCTGGCATGAATTCTTCCAATCCTCCTCGGTAATAGCTTGGAATGCACGTTCAGCTGCTTCCTGTATAGACGAAATTTAATTATACCTAACTTCTGGTACATTTTTTCTAATGAAAATGCTACAACAAATACAATATTACCTTTTAATCACACTCAACGTTAAAGTTAAGTAGAAATCGAATTTACATTTACCAACTTAAAGATCAAGTCACTCAAGTATCTATTAATCTAGGCGCGCTATACCAGAGTAATGCAGATCAGTGAGGGAGCCATAACATCATTTTCTGGGAGCCTATTCCATGCTGTTACAATTCGATTAGACAAGAATGCTTCAAAGGCTTTTTCTTCGATGAATTTCTCATAATTTTAGGGAATGCAAATGTGCTTAGCAGAAGTCGCTTGTTTACAAAAACTGTATGGATAGTGCCAGCTAGCAGTTAAATTCTTAGGCACACAGTAGTAGTGACATCTGAAAAATAACTTTAATTTCGGTAGTCGGTGTCTTTGGTTTTGTATTTTCGTTTTTTGCCACCGACTTCCGAAATTAAAGTTATTTTTCACTTTGTAGTGTTTTGATTTGGAAGTCGGTTTTATTTTTTGTTAAAAAGTTTTTATTTTTCACTTTTTAGTGGTTCACATGTGCTTTACCCTTCCAAATCAAAACACTATAAAGTGAAAAATAATTTTAATTTCGGAAGTCGGTGGCAAGAAACGAAAATACAAAACCAAAGACACCGACTACCGAAATTAAAGTTATTTTTCACTTTGTAGTGTTTTGATTTGGAAGTCGGTTTTATTTTTTGTTAAAAAGTTTTTTTATTATAGAAAATAAAAACACGAAAACCGACGAACGGTTTTAAATGGTATTTTGCTTTAAACATGTTATTTTATCAGAGTAACAGTTATACTATGCCAATGGACGGACAGCCCTAGTTATTTTATTTATCATCTGTATGTTTTGTTCGTGCGTGTGTGTGCGGTCCGGTTCGACGTTCGACGGCAAACGAACGAACGGGGAACGCGAATTTAACGAAATAATTCCAATTGTATAGTAAAGTTTAATTTAAAATAAATACGGTGTAAATTTCATCTACAAAAAATGCGCATAGCTTTTATGATAATTGTTTATTAGTATTGCCCCTAGTCTGACATCCCGTAAACGGGCAAAATGAGTAACTGGGCTAGAAGGATGCATCGACGAGCTGCTACATTGAGCAATGTGGTTACGTCTTGCGGGCATCCCAACTCTTTGCCATATCCGAGAAGATTAGAAAAAGTGAAGTTTGGTGTACCGCTACATGAAGTTTGCAAGGATGATATCCCTGGACCCTTGCTTGTTAGTATTTTTTTGTGATTCGAGTTCTTGACAACGCCCCTGAGATTCTTGTTACTTTTGATGATTACTATGAATAGGACAGGCTGTTTTAGAGCTGAATTGGTATAGAGAGGTTGTTCTGGTAGTATAAACTTCAACTTAATAATGCCACAGTGCAGCTGTTTCATATACTGCTCGCTATGTGTCTTCATATGTATTACCATAGTATGACATGTCAGGAGCTTAATAAAAATGTCAAGAAGGCTGAAGTGTTTAGTGTGTGTCGTGAATTTATTTGGAGATAAAGCTGTGGTGATGTGCAGGTGCTGATACTGAAGCTGAACAAAGAAGCGCCGCTACGGCGCGACGTATTCCGCGCGCCCGGTCACCAGGGTGCCATGAAGAAACTCATACATTTCCTGCAAACTGGCCGCCTGGTCAATGTAGACAATTACTCAGTTTATACTATTGCTAGTGTGCTCAAAAAATTCCTCAGGTAGGAGTTAACATTAAGTTGTCAATAATTATAATTTTTACTCATGATATTATTATTCTATAGAATTATAGACTATGTCTATTATATTATTTTATCAATGATAACAAAACTTATCTGTCATAGAATTTTCAGGATAGGTACCTTAAGTTTATATGCAAAAATCTACATAAGTTAGTTAAGTGTTGCATGTTTATCAAAATAAACATTACACACTAATTTTCTATAATCTGATAAGACCTGAAAGTAAATATTTTTGTTTGCACTATCAGAAGTGATAATAATACTTGGTATCTACTTGGTTCTGTATACATTGATTGATTTATCAATAAGATACACGTTTCCTGACTATTGTTATTAAGTATTTATTGAATAGATATAAAAAGTTCTGTAGTGCCATCTTACTACAGAAGCATGCTCTCCTTAAAATGATGGTGAATGTAGCCAAATCAGCCAATTGTCTGGTACAGAGCCTCTAACAAAATTCCTGTGATCCCAATGATGTAGCCATTATGCAGGCTCAAAGTCTGAGTTTCCAACAATTTGCATACAGTAATAAATATTATTTTGTGGTCAAGTATAATTCTAAACCCAGTCAAGAATTTTACAGAGAATAAGTAAAATCAACTCAGTATCATACTTGTGACTGCTTAACCCAATGCAGGAAAACATTGTGAAAAAGTTTCCTTTAGTTCTAGGACCTAGAAACAAAAACTCAAAGACATGTAACATTTACCAAGCCTCACTGGGCTCCCATGGTAGATTACAGCCCATTCCCTCTTGAAGAGAGGAGGCCTGTATCCCAGCTTTGGGAACAATGTTGGCTGATTATGATGGTTATGAACCCAATGCAGAAGTAGAAAGAAGAAGATTCGCATTTCATGTTTTATTTTTGGTTTAGGAAAATCCCAGGTGGAGTGTTTGGCCGAGACGGTGAAATGCATCTGTTCACTGCTGTAGAGCTCCCAGAGGAGCACCAAGTTGATGAAATACGCAGGTTAGTTGCTTTACTTGGTGTTTACTTTTAAGATTTTTTTTAAATTGTGTTTGAAGACTAAACTTTACATGTCACATGGAATGATAAGTTATGGTACAGACGCCAGCAGGTCTACCTACCCGAAACTGTCAGATTTTCCCAATCAACCTTGAACCTAATGCTTTAGCAATAAAGTCGAAAATCTATTAAAGAAATCTGACAGATTGTAGTAGCTTGATGTGCTGGCGTCTGTACAAGGTTATAGTTATTACCTTTTAACCATAATTTACCATGTTTTGTTCTAACATGTAAATAAAATTAAAAACATAATAGACCGGGCAAACTTTGCTACTACAGGTATTATTTTCAACCACTTACAAAGCAATTTATACAGTCTAATTGTTTCAATATGGTAGAAAAAGTAAGATATAAATGTAAATTTTGTGCTCTTTAATTAATTGATACTTTTAATTACTAATTAACAAACAGGTATAGGAATTGTTTTATCAGTCAACTTAGCAAGTGTATGTGGAATATTATACATATTTGCAACTGTATTATATCTTGATGTGTCGCTATCCAAAGAAAACGCAAATATGTAGTTACAGTATGCTAAAGTAGGGTTACCAACCTGTCTCTTTCCCTGCCTATTGTCCAGAGCTGGTTTATACCTTTGTGGTTTAAACCAATACACTTCTACACCCTCTTATAAGTATTTGAATAGTTTACACAGCTGTTGGCTGTTCACCTCTGAACGAGTTTTCCCCAATTTTACTGCAAAGAGAATGTAGATTTACCCTTTTATTTTTTTTATTAATGGAAATTGCTTTTCGTAACAACTAGATGAACTATTTAGTTTATGAGTGGTCAAGTCTTACCCAGACCAAGTTTTCCAATTTGTGGTGAAAGACGGTCAGCTCTAATTGCTATTGATCCTTCGATAGACATGAGTAGCCCTTTGTCCTTTCAGTTTATCTATTCTTTAAACTAAATTCCTTGCTCTTAAGATACGTTTATCGAGATTCCTAAAAACTGCGGCTCTAGTTCTACTGGTTGGACCTGCCCCTACTTCACACGATATTTACGACTTGACAAAACATCGAAATTTCCTTCGTTTTGACAGTCGTTACGGGTCGTCAGAAGCCCGAAAGTGTGACAACCAGTCTTACTAAGGGGTATCGTATTACCCAGTAACTAGGTTGTGGAGGTCGGATAGGCAGTCGCTCCGTATAAAATACTGGTATTCAGCTGCATCTGCTTAGACTGGAAGCCAACCCCAACTTATTTGGGAAAAGGCTAGGCAGATGATGACACAAACCTTCCGGAATAAATTATCTAAATTAATATGAAAACCGCATTAAAATGCGTAAAGAAGAACAACGTGATCACACATACAGACAGACACGAACAATTTTTCTTTTTTCTTGGCAATTGAGCCGGTGTCGACTATTCAGCCAGCGTCACGTATTTACATATTCGGATCAATCAATCTGCCTAGCCTTTTCCCAACTATTTTGGGGTCGGTTTCCAGTCTAACCGGATGCAGCTGAATACCAGTATTTTACATGGAGCGACTAACTATCTAAACTCCACAACCCAGTTATTGGGTAATACGATACCCCTTGGTAAGACTGGTTGTTAGACTTTCGGGCTTCTGACGACCCGTAACGACTGCCAAACATTCATGAACGACAGCCGGGACCAACGGCTTAACGTGCTTTCCGTGGCACGGAGGAGTCTCGGTATGTAAAGATGGTCACCCATCTACGGACCAACCCCGGCAAGCGTAGCTTAACCTGATGGATCGACCCGTGCGGCTGTTATTACTTTGCCACGAGCTCCTCATTTATCCTTATTTATATTACTATATTACTCCTCATATTCGGAATCAGCAAAAAAACACGCATCTACCAGTATTTTTATATTGGCGTAAACCTAAAGAAAACCTAATAATTCTTACTATTAAAAGACGCATCTGCCTTTTCATCTTGTATTTTAAACAGGACAAATTATTTTTTTTCTTCATTTCAATATTTCTATACGGCATTTTTCCTTAGGGCGGCAGTTTTATTTTCGTTGACAAATTAAATAGGAGCTATGGAGTTCGATTTACGCATTGAGAGACCGAGTGGCATACCTCGCGACTATAGTTTTTAGGGTACCTAATTTAATAAGTGCATTGTTCATACAAAAGGAAACCGTCGTAGAAGCGTCAGTTTCCCGTGCAGGTGTGCATTCGAGCAAGTATTTATATACTTTGTTAGCTCATCGCACGAGTGTAATGTTCGTAAGTAACCCGTTTTCCTCTGTTGACTTTTATGTAATTGTGTGGGATGATAAGCACCTCATATGCAATTAGCTGCATTTTAACGAAATGGTAACGCGGTTTCCAAGAATACCTATTTCCGATATTTTTTCTTGTATTATGTACGTTAGGATAATGTGATTTTAGGCTGAGGCCAAACGAACGTAATTGTTTGAGCTGTGAGTCACGTAAAATCAGTCGCGGATTTTTTTTTTTTTAATAATACGAGATGAACTCATTTCGCGTCGCCGTGTAGCACAAACGGGACCTTAGTATGAAACCGAATGCAGTGTAAATTCCGCGACTCATTTTACGCGACTCACAGTTCATAAAATTACGTTCGTTTGGCCTCAATCTTAGGGCGGGTTCAAATTTTTTATATAACTTTTTACATAAATAGTTAGAGTGAGAAGATAAATGGAATAGTTGAAGCATTTTAAGGCCATAATTACACAGCTTTTTACGATGTTCCATTCCCAGGCTTAGTGTTTTTCTTGCTCTTTTTAGTCATAAGGAATACAACTTTTACATAGCAATTTAAACATAAGATGATAATTTAATCAAAAACTATAGCAGTATTGATCTTATGATTTGAGAACTTAAACAAAATATCTTGAAAGTTTAGGACGAAAAACTGACATGGTGGAAAACCAACATTTGTTATGTAGAAAAAACAAAAATAAACTACCAAATTGTTTTATTTTATCGGTAGCAAACAGATTCACAGCGAAACAGCAACCACCAATTTGTTTTAAGAGGGCCCTTCCCGGCCGCATCTATCGTCAACGCGATCATGGTCGGAAAGCTTGCTGTTTCATCCAGCGCAACGCCCGTTGACTAACAAGCAAGTGAGAACGCGATAACATTGAACGAAAAATAGTGTGCGGAAATTTTATGAAGCTTATTCCAGGAAATACGTGTTTTTTAGCAAGCCTAGTTTGTATCGATATGTTGTCTTTTCTTTTACAATTTATGAGTATATTATTAACGGTCAAAGTTCCGGTAAAAATTGTGCAAAAAAGCGGATTTTTGGAGGCTTATACTGAATTTGTGTCTCCAAATTTTTATTTTTCGCTTTGATAGAAACCTAGATATAGAGCATAAAATACCTATTACTTCAAAATTTTCTTAGAAAGATATGTTAAAACTATAATTACGGAGCGTTTGAATGAAAAGTATGACTGGTTGGCCTCTTTTAAGTCATTCGGGCGCTACGAATGTTGGAGTAGTGAGTTTGAGGCCATATCATAAGGCGGAGATATCCAGTAGCCCCCTTTTGCACCTTTTCGGAGGAAGTACCCAATCTAAAATCTCCGATGACCAAAAAATTCTATAAAGTCGTAGAACCTGTATACCAAGTTTTGTCCAGATCGGTTGTAAAATACGACCTGTAGAGGACAAACTGACAGGGGAGCAAATTTTGCCGAGACGCTTTGCTCGCTCGGGCAATAAAATTGAAGTGTCTGTTTGTAATGTTAAAATGACAGCTTTTTACTAGGAAAGTATATACTTATTAAAAAAATAAAAATTGTCTGTCTGTCTGTTCGTCTGATTAGCACAAGCTAATCTCCGAAAATACTGAACCGGTTTTGACGGGACTGTCACTGGCAGATAGCTGATGTTATAAAGAGTACTTAACTTAGGCTACTTTTATTTTATAAAAATAATAAATAATTCGGGTTCCGCGCAAAAATGAAAACCCATGAAATTGTGAAGAAAATCCGATTCAAATAATCAATCAATACTTCCCGTATTGACATCCACACGGGCGAAGCCGCGAGCAACAGCTAGTTCATACATAAGGAATCATTTATAGCTACTTTTGACCACACTTTACATAAAAATCTATGGACCTACAAACATCTAATCTGCCTGACTGCTACGTCGTTAGTCTTATGGTCGCAAGCGCTACTGCTAAGCGTGAGGTTCTGGGTTTGATTCTCAGATCCAGATCGAGCAAAGTGTTATTGGATTTTATTATTAGGAATTCTCAGGAGCACGGAGTCAGGATCTGTACCCGGTTGATGGCAATAGGCTCGTCCCTTATTACATGGGACTTAAAAATAACTGGCGAAATGTGGGTGTACTATGTACGTACACCTGCCCAAGCCGACGGGGAAAATATAGGCCACAGATTTCTATGATGTAAATAGAGAAGCTACCGTAGTTATACAACTAGAGCTTTACCTACTGTAAAGAGAGAGTGCTATCATATTCACCCTCATAAGATTAGATTTTTGTCTCCAAGGAACGTCCTCTTTCTCGGCCACAATATCAGCCTGCCCAGCAAAATTACAAAACAAGTCTCTGCCTTGTCGAGCCGTGATTGGATAGTAATTAAACTACCCGGAAATTACATTCAGTAAGGCCTGCTGTCCACAGAGGCATTGCTTCATAGAAAGAAAGAAATTAATTACTTATACCTACCGAGTATGCACCCTATAGCAAGCATGGGAATTGTGGAGAGACGGGTAACGTTTTATAGAGGCGTTTTCGTCATATACGCTTAATGTACGCGTACGCCTGTGCTTGCTGCTTAGTACAATATTTTATTGTATAATTTTGGTAGTAGTTTGATACTGCATTAGGTTTTAACCGTATGACAAGTGGGATGTTGAAGTGTGTAAATTATCGTATACTGATCATTGCCGTTTGAACGGGACCTTTCCGTGGCAAAATCCTCATTGATAGTCTCGGTCAGAGTAGGGCCTCATTTACAGAGACGTGGGGTGTAGCGCGTCGCGTTGAGCAGCGCGGCCCGCACTAAATTCAAATATGGCGTTGTAAGGCGCGTCGCCCACACGAGCTAGAGCCGAAGCGGCGCATCGTCGCGGCGTGGGCGTGCGGTGCAACGGTGGGGGAGGGAGGGTACGGGGGTTTTCCACGCCACCCCTGCACCGCATGCCCGCGCCGCTACGCGACGTCGCCTCGACTCTAGCTCGTGTGGGCGACGCGCCTTAGAGAGCGTTTACGGAGAAGCGATTTTACACGCGTTTGATTGAAATCCGCGGCATCGCATGCCCCGCGTAAACAACATCGTATATTACTATATGTTTGTGTTTGCGCGTGTGATAACGCGGGCCGCCCTATACGCGTCGCCTCTCCGTAAATGGAAAAATCGTCTCCGTAAATGAGCCCTATGGGGGCAATACCGAAATCTTACCGTCTAATAACAGTACGATCAGAATAAATAATAGTACCTTTTTTTTTTTGGATGGGAAATCATCTAATAACTTCTCCCGCTGTGGGTGGAGCGGGAGGGCGTGTCAGACTTCTACTGACTAAATCCCACCCGTGTTCCTTCAGTTGCCTGTGCCAGGGCCATGGTAACTCTTTCGAACAACCCGCAACCCTAGCGGGCATCGGCCCTACGGACCCCTTCAGCTAGTGCTGACATCTCTTTGAGGCGCGTGTGGAACACAACGCGCCGTCGACCCGGGCCTGGTCCTTACCGGACGGCGAGCTACCTATTGCTCGCCATCCGCAAGCCCACGCCTACTGTGGCCGGGAATCGGCTATCGATTCCCGACGCCCAGGCGATTCTCCTGCGCCGACTAGGGGCGTGAGGGCGCAAAGATTGCCTCTCCCTCAAGCGTTCAGCCTCCTCCTTCGCGAGCATTACTGCTTCGCAGAAGGAGGTGACGGCTTCCCATGCACTCTCGCTCCGTACCATGGCCACATTTACCTACCTACAAAAATCGTAGAAAAAACGTTCAACGCGCCGCGAAACGTCACGCAACACGCATCGCGTCGCACGACGCGCCACGTCTCCGTAAATGTGCCCTATGGGGGTAATGCCGAAATATTACCAGTACGATCAGAATAAATAAAGAAAAAGAAAGAAAACATGTTTATTCGGCACATGCCATAAGTGCACACAACAACCAAATAGAAAAAATAATAATAATAATAAAATTTAAAAAAAAACAAAGAAAAAAATAACTTAACTCTATACAATAAAAAGCTTAAAACTAGACAGAAAAAAAAGTGACAATAATGTGTGTCTCACGGCTGTGCCAAATAGGCCCAGTTCAGCAAATTGCCCGACGCTGGTTTTCGACAATAATAGTACATACGGTGGCCATCCTCACATGGTACTCGTAAAAGACCTCAGGGTCTCCAAGGAAAGCAGCGGTGCAGACAGATTAGACCTACTTTAAATTGACAAGCTCATCAATATTTTAAATGTTGCCTAAGTAATATTTACTTTGTCATAATTTACCGTTCGTTCCGCCATGGTATAGGACTTTCACAATACATTAGTATTATGGATAGGAACAATGGTTGTTTATAGAACACCCGACCTGAATTTTGATGCGCACACGCATAGTAACGGTGTGCTTCGGTTGCCAGGGACATGGCGGTAAACAAATAAAATGTTTTTAGTATTATGAGCCTGTAAATACTGTAATACTGTAAATTCTCTAGTATTTCAATATTTAAAAATATTTCAGCATATACATATTTAGTCTACTAAATACACGCAGAAATATGTTAACGCTTTATATTGCTGGGCGCTTTATATTGGAGTGTGATAGGAGGGAGGAAACACATGTGATTAAAAGGGAGAGGAAGGCCATAGAAAAGATGGTTGGATTGTGTGGAGTGATATGAAAGAGAAGGGAGTGAATGATAGCGTGACGGTTGACAGGGAAGAATGGAAGTAGAAAACGGGGTGCGCCGACCCCACGTAACATGGGATAAAGGCAGGAAGATGATGATATTGCTGAATATAATATGTGGAGAAAACTGTGCCAAAAACTGCTATATATGAGGCATGGGTATTTGGGAACATACTTTTTGACGTGTTTAAGTGTTTATGTTCAAACGCACTTATAGAAATAAAATCATTTATCATTAGTTCATTCAACGTTTACTTCTCTTCATCATCAGTTTGTAAAAAACCTCGTTACTATAATTTCTGGAAATACTTAAAAATGATGACACTACGTTCTATAAATTGCTGGCTGTTTCCGATTAGCCCACTAAACTTGACAAACGGTTATTACAAGCTTTTATTTAATTTCACCTGTCCCAGTCTGTAATGGATGTATGGACATGGCTGCATTTGACGGCTCATATCTCCGTGATAAATAGAGATATCGACATGGTTGTTTTTGCAAAAAATCTTGTATGTCGAAATTAGTATGACTGTTACTCTAGTCATTAAATCAGAAATGTATATAGTGTAAACAATTGGTGGTTAACCTAAAAAATTAATAAAATAAAATTAAATAAAAATGAAATTTTACGTGCATATGTAAATCTAATGACAATGCAATATTAAGACGTGGAGCTGATCTGATGATGAAGCCGGACGGTGGCTATGGAAACTCAGTAATAAAATAAAATTAAAGCTCGTTAAAAAAAAATATTTTTAAATAATACACTAGTATTTAATCCAACTTTAAAGAAGAGTTAGTCGTAAGCAAGACAAATGTAATTGAACATGTCACGGCCAAAAACGAGCATTGCTCTAATTTACCAAGTGTTTTGTTGAATCACTTTAGATGGCAAATGGATAAGCCTTGTTGTCACGGGTAGACGAAAAAGCATGACTTTTTAGATTTGGATTCTATAAAAAAAAATGGTGCTTAGAAACCATAAATTGTTTACCCTTGGGTATATTAATTTTCCTTCGATAAATTATGGTGTAGGATAAACATTTGGTTAATAAAGTAACTATAGGTCCATACACTCGATGAACATTAAAACGTGTGTTGCCCTAAAAAGTTTTAAAGTAGGTGTGTCTGACATATTGAGCGTGAACTCTGGTTCAATATGGACACATCGTGTTTGAACTGTTTGAAGCCAGTCGACCATTAAGTTACCGAGTACCCGGTTAGGGAATACAGGCGTGGTAGATTTTTGGCTATAGATATAAATAAATAAAACCTCAATGATGTGAACTCGGATGAGTGTACTAACAGTTCCACGTTCAAAATTGAACAGTTTTGACGTCGAGATACCGATATTGCCACTTTTAAATGAACTGTAAATGAAACATAGCTTCATTGACCGTGAACCTCCGATTTCTAAGCCATGGTCAGTATTCAGCCATTGAACTTTCTTTTTTTAACCGACATCAAAAAAAGGAGGTTCTTATTCGACTGTGTGTTTTCTTTTTGTTTTTGTATGTTTGTTACATGATTACTCCGCCAATTATGAATTGATTTTGATGGATATTTTTTGTTTGGTAGGTCTTCAGAGGTGGTCCCATATAAATTGTATTAACTTTGCTTGGGTAGTTTTTGATTTAGCTTCGATAATTTCTAACAATATCTTGTGTTTCAACGTTTCTATGACTGACTAGCTATAATTGGACCGTGTTATGCAGAAAGTAGCCATGTCGGGAAAAAGACAGTGTTATAAGCAATTTTCTGTCGATGGTTGCATTATGGATGTATGGAAATGCAGCCAGCATTTGATGGCTCATATCTCCGTGATAAATAGAGATATCGACATGGACTTGCAAAAAATCGTGTATGTCGAAATTAGTATGACTGTGTCCATAACTCCTTTTTGGAAAAGTACCACATGGCTGCTTTCTGCATAACTAGGTCCAATTTAAACTCTGCTTTACATAACTAAAGCTGGTTTAGTAAAACCACTAGAACTATTAACCGACGCGTCGTCGCGTCGGCGGCTGCCGTCTTGACGCGTTAACAGCTGCCACCGACGAGTGTCGACGGCTGCAGTTGCTTCTGCCGTTGGCAACGTACCGCTCGTGTATATGAGCAGGAACACTAACGTATTATACCTACATAATATCAAGACGGGGCCCAATTCATTGTATAATCGGAACAGCATTGAGCGTATTAGCGTAATCGTCGGTTATTCAAGCGATAAGTCGACGCCATACATACGTTATACAATGCCGTCGTTCAACTCATTGATATCAATCTTGAGCCAACCGAGTTATTCGTGCGGTTTTACCGTGAATTACTCACTGAGGGTTAGTAACCTCACGTTTTTATTTTTCCTCTTATAATTGGGTCACTTCGATGAAGAAGCGATCCCACAAGAATGGTGCAATAGTTCGCTAGTGCCCATCTTCAAGAATAAAGGTGATGTACAGGACTGCAACAACTATCGAGGGATAAAGCTTATGTCCCATAGTATGAAGGTATGGGAGAAAATAATAGAGAAAATATTGCGAGAGGAGAGTGAGATTACCCCAAACCAGTTTGGGTTTATGCCAGGTCGAGGAACAGTGGACGCCACTTTTGCACTCCGCCAATTGTGCGAGAAGTACAGACGTGCATACAATAACTTGCATATGGTGTTCATTGATCTCTCCAGTGCTGGAGCCATACCGCTTGATGGCGCGCTTCTCCCGGTCTGCTCCGACTTCCGGTATCTTGGTTCACTTGTGCAAAGCGATGGCGAAGTAGACCGGACTGTTAAGCACAGAATTAACACTGGATGGATGAAATGGCGGCAGGTCACGGGAACAATCTGCGACTCCCGCATTCCCCTTAAACGCAAGGGGAAGATTTATAAAACAATGGTTAGACCTGCTGTCTTGTATGGATCAGAATGTTGCGCCATAAAAAGAATGAATGAAAGGCAATTGCACGCAGCCGAGATGAGAATGCTAAGAGGGATGTGTGGTATTACGCGAATGGATAGAATAAAAAATGAGTATGTATAAGAGGAAGTCTGAAAGTGACACCGGTGACTGAAAAGTTGTGTGGAAATCGGTTGTCATGGTATGGGCATGTGATGCGGAGGAATGAGGAAAATGTCGTCAGGAAAGTGTTTAGTATGTACGTGGAGGGCTATACGAGTAAGGGAAGACCAAAGAAACGAGGGATGGACTGTGTGAAAGATGATATGGCCAGAAAGGGAGTGACTACCGAGATGACGACTAATAGAGAAGTATGGAAGAAAAAGACATGTTGCGCCGACCCCAAATAAATTGAGACAAGGGCAGGAGAATGATGAATGAATTGGATCACTTCGATAACACCATTGAAGTAGGTACCAGTAACCGCAATATCGGGAAAATCATAAATTGGATTTTAATGGAGTTGACAGTTTATTTTCCTTAATTTTATTAATGTGTTTGTTCATAATGTTTATTAAAAAAATCTTACTTGTTTTCTAAAATTTCAATGAAATTAATATTTTTTATAGAAACATTGTTTGTTTTCTTTTTTTTTTCAAATCGGGTAATAAAATATTTAGTTATCGCGTGGGGTACTGCAATATAATAGCTATGTGTTTTAGACCACTGTTATTCTTGCGAACATGCGATTCTTTTCTCTCAATCTGCTCGCAGAATAGACTTCCACTGTATTATAAAATACTATTATATTTTTTGTCTGTTTTCGCTTTCATTCATCACAAATTAATGTCTCGTGCACGATGAGTTGCGTGTTAGTAGCAGTTTAAAATGTTAAAATTGAAATTGAGAGCTTCTCAGATCAAATTTGGTTCATCTTATGCATGAATGCCGATTTAAGAGCCGTTGACCGAACATTGTGCCGATTCTTGGCGGGAGGTCTTTAATAAAGAAAGAAAATATGTGTATTTGACATAATACACATATTTTCTTGTTAATGAAGTGAAAAATTAAATCTAAATTTAAAAAAAATCTAGCCAGCCAGCCAGCTAGCCTTTGATCAGCTGCAGCAGCCAGTCTGCCTTTTCTATATATAAATAAATAAAATTTAAGCGTTTCTTTGTAATGTCAAAATAACAGCTTTTTAGTACATGCATACGAAAGTGTATATAGTACTTATGACAAAAAAACAATTTTTAAAATGTTTGTTTCTCTGTCTGTTTGATCCGGCTAATCTGCGTAATGACTGGACTGATTTTGACAGGACTTTCACTGCCAGATAGCTGATGTTATAAGGAATAACATAGGCTTACATTTGTTTTAGGAAAAGAATTAGGCTCGCAATAAAATTAAAACCCTTGAAATTGTTAACAAAATCCGATTCAATATCTAATATCATTTCTTACTTGCATAAACATTAGCCGCTCACGGGATCGAAGGCCAAAAGTATCCAACCTCCCGCCGCCTCGCCGCATAGGATTCCTCTCGATCCCCCACCGTGCCGACCTCTAACATATGTGCCGGGGGCGCGGCGGGGCTCTTCGCCACTTCCATCATCATTCTCCTGCCCTTATCCCAATTTATTTGAGGTCGGCGCAACATGTCCCTTTTTCCATACTTCTTTATTAGTCGTCATCTCGGTAGTCACCCCCTATTATCTTTCACACAGTCTTTCCATCGTTTCTTTGGTCTTCCACTACTGTTGTAGCCATCCACTTTCATAGTCCATTTCCCACAGGAGCCGGGTGCTGCCTGCTGGACCTGGCTTTGAAGTTTTTCGTCGGTTATTTAAAAAAAAAAAATTGTGTGTCAGCGATGGCGAACCAATGGCACGCGTGCCATTGGTGGCACGTAACAAAATAATTTGGGCACGGCATCATTTCAGGAATTTAGGCATATATGTATGTACCAAGCTATCGTATTAATATAGTTTGCAGCAGCAGAAGTCGCGCTAATTTGTTCCTTCATTTAAATAAGTATAAAACTGGGTATTCTTGTGAATAATATAAGGTATAGGTATCTATTCATACACGAAATCTCTTAAGGAGTTATTGTACTCATGATTATGAACAACATTAACTATGGAACCAAACCTGAAATCACGAAAAAAGAATCAGTTGTTCCCTCAAAAGAATCACATTTATGTTTGAATATATATTTTTTTCGCGATTTCAGGTTTGGTCCCATAGTAAAAGTGGTTAATAATATTGAGTACAATGACTCCTTAAGAGATTTCGTGTAACAGATAGACCTTCTATAGATTTTTTTCCAGTAGTCACTAATTTCAGATTGTTTGACGGCACGTCATGGCCGCATTCATTTTTTTTTTTTTTGGAAAATGGCACGTAGATGTATAGAGGTTCGCCATCCCTGGTGTAGGTATTGCACTTTTGTAAGAAACAGCTGATTTTTTCTGGTACAGAATCATGTAATGGTAAGTGGTTGCGCATCGATGTCACTGCCTCCCTGTGTAGTACACCCACATATCGCCAGTTATGTATAAGTCCCATGTAATAGAGGGCGAGCCTATTGCTATCAACCGGGCACAAATCCAGACTCCGGGCTGTTATTGAGAAATCTCTGACGGAAAAACCCAATAACACATTGCCCGACCTGGAATCTCACCCAGGACCTCAGGAATAAATATCATTGTTTTTGTCCACAGACTGCTCCTATCGCTACCGGTGTGCACGCAGAAATTGTTGGTGCTGCTCTTCGGCACGTTTCGGGTCATGGCTTCCAACGCTGATAAAGCAGGTGAGATATTACAATTTTTTTGGACCAATTATTGTTGTCATTTATTTTCTGCACTCTAGGGAGCTGCTGTTTGTTGTAACTAGAACTCGATTCCATATAGGTATAGGAAATTAAAATTAAAATGAATATTTTTATTTTGCATAAAATATGGTACATAAACTTAGGTTTATGTATCATATTTTAGTATTTATATTTAAGACCCTAAGGTCTTAAATATAAATACTAAAATATCATACATAAACCCAACGTATGATACATAAATACTTCCACATATTTTCTTACGTTTTTCAACGTGCAAAAAACACCTTAAAAAAATAAACACATTACTACTGAGATCATGTGAACAAAAAATATTTAAAAAAATAAGGGCAAATTTTTTAATCGTCAGATAACTTTTATTTCTGGAATAAATATGGCGGTTTGACAGCTTTTATATAGAAAATATGTCAAACTGTCATATTTATTCTTTGGATAAAAAATTATCTGACTATTGAAAGTCAGCCCTAAGTTATATAAATTACTAGTGAGAATAGTGAGATCATGTGTATTGTTGTTAATTTAAATACCGTTATGATAACTTAATTATTTAGAATTTAGCTTATAATTTAGGAATTCACTTATAGTGAAACACATTATTATGGAGCCATTTCTTAAGTTTCTTAAGTTTTGTTAAAATAATTTAATGGTAGCTCTCTGCTGTTTAGGTACTGTAGGATCTTTAAGAAGAAGAAGGGTGCATATGTATTAATACTGTGTCATGAAATTTTAATGCATGCCTACTAACCAGTGTTTTACATGTTAGCAAATAAATAAATAAAGTATTGGTTATCTAGAGCAATAACTTCTCTTCGTTCATTTGCTGTAGTTTATCTTGAGTGAAACTAGGCAAAATCATAATGTTTTGTAACATGATAAAAGATTCAGGTTCTTTCTCTTGAATTTAACTTTCGGCACGCCATTTCTTGTTACAAATTCTCACAATGTTAATCCCTCCGGCCGTCACTCATAATTGCTGTCGACACAGTCAACTTACTTCATAGACTTTGTCAGGAATTTCACACAATATTTACAATGAGGCCACTTGCGAAATAATCTAATTAAGATTAACGCAATGACTAGCTGTAAATACAAGTAAAACTGAAATGTGCTTACCAAATATTTGACTTGAGTAACTGGAAAATTTTTCGTGATAGTAATGCTGAATTCTTTAATGAGATTCGATAACGTTCAGAATGTTCTGATTAGGGTTGATTATGATGTTATGTACATGACATTGCATAGCCAGCATTTGGCAGTGGCCTGACGAAAGTAATTTAGTGGTAATTATGCCAATTACACGCGAGCTTGCGTGGGTACGAGTGATGCAACGGCTTTACGTTCATTGTGCGATTATTTAATGTTCCTTCAGAACGTCTCGCCGGATTATTTGTTGGCCTAGTTCGTGATGACGTCTTTGGTTTAGTAGCTTTGGTCGTAACCTTTTTGATCTATTATATTTATATTAATTATTTGGGTCGCGTTGTGTTGTCCTACTTTCTGCGAAAAGTCGCGATTTCACAGGAAATGTCACTGCTTCCATCGAACTGAATGTATTCAGTTTTCTTTCGTATTTTCCTAGGCTTCAAGACGGTTAAGGTAGTCTGAAGAAATAAATATGGCACGCTTCTATTCTCGATCTTCGCATAACATTGTGTGTGCTTTGCATATTAAAAGGCTGATGCCACAACAATGATTTACTCCCATGTCTCCTCATCGGTAGTGTTTTATTCTTCTATCATTGATATAACATACATGGTAACCGGTTGTATGAATGTTGAATGTAGACGTGACACAATCGTTATGCGTCTCCATTTAATACCTATACAGTTCTCCGTCACAATGTCAGCGTCGCCGACAAAAGCGTCGTGTGCGATTGTCAGTCGCATATACGGTTCACTTGGGCTCTTTATCGAGCCTTATTTAATGCGACGTGCGTCTGTTTGAACGTCATTGTCGTCGCAGGTCGCAGGTACTCATATGTAAAATATTATGTTAATTGCTGCTGTGTTTCAAGATATGGACTCCAGTGGTTGCATGCTCCAATTGTGACAGGAACTTCTCATTTAAGACTTCTCGCTTGACTTCAGCTTAAATGGCAGCAGTTAAATGACCTTTTGACTTTTAAGTTGGGTTTTTGTAGATTGTAATCAAATTCAGCTCCTTTCAGAGCTGCGATTAATCGTTTTTTTTTGTCTCGAATTGTTTTTACTTTACACTGAAATTCGTGTAAGAAGATTGAATTATGGCCTGAATAATTGATGCCATCCAAAAACGCAAAAAAAAAAAAAAAACTTAATGTAGTATCATTAAGTTTTTTTTTTTTTTTGCGTTTTTTAATACCAAGAAAATTCTCCGTTCATACGCCACTGCGTGTAACAGTCCAATACCACATATGCATTCTCTTACGACTTGGTGTTTTAATTTATCTACACCCATGTTATAAATCCAAAAAGTTTCTGAAACAGTTAGCGTATTGCCAACATTAAAACAGCCAGTATCATATCCAAACGAGTGTTATAATGTTGTACTAAATTTCATTATGCATCTCCTTTGCTTTTTCGATCTCTTCCTTACTCATCAAACAGCCACATTCTCACTACTCAATTTGTTGGTAACTTTATGAATATCAAAAAAATAACATTGTCTCGCGCGTTTCACTACCACAGCGCCGTAATAATACAAAAAAAAAAAATAGGTTATTCGTATTCTCGTTTTATCCCGCCAATTTTGTTGGATATTAATTAGTATAGCAAAAAAATACTTTCTTATTTACAAAAATGAGTGATACAAGCTGTGATGATAACACACCACCAGATGTTTCTAATGCAGCAAAAGGACATTTCTAACCAATCATTACCAGAAAAGTCTATACATTGTTTGTTTGTATTAGATACTCGGCAAATAAACTTTCCATGAATTTACTTCAGAGTTCTTACAACACTGAACAACAACCTATGGTTTCAGAACCTTTTATAGGGGATTCATATCATGGGTGTAGATAAGCTCTTGGTAACTGTATATAATTAGGTAAGTATTAAAAACACTCATATGATACTATTATCACACATTCGTGTTTTAATACCCCTTTTTATAGAACAGTTGCATAAATAACTATTAAGACATGGCTAATTTGGTGTCTGTAGTTTTAATTACTGTAATTTGCCGCTTAAATAGTTTTTTTTTTTGTATCCGTTAATTAGATAAAACAGCCAAGTTGAACGACTTAACTGTTTAAACGTAGAAGGGAAAAAAAGTTAATTTGTTTTCCGTGAATTTCTTGTGCTGTGTGATTTATATTACTTGGCAAAAAGCATTTCGTTCTGCTAATTGAATTGTTTTAAAAGATATTTGCTACCGAGCGGGATCATCAGCATTTACGATGGGTAAACGTTTCATTAGTTAACAAAAAAAAAGTCTCAAACAAATGTTGCATTGTTTCTAGGTACAGGTATGACATCCGAAGCCCTGGGCGTGTCTGTGGCCCCATCATTTTTCCACTCTTGCGTGTCGGACGGCAAAACAGCCACAATGGAGGACGTTCAGAGATTCAAGGTTGGTTCAATCATTATCTGTCATCATGAATGTCATATGTCACACAATACAGAAAAAGGTTTTATATGATTTAATGGGCCGTCGATTGTAGAATGTACGTGGAAATGTATATGTAATGATGTTATTGATTGGCGATAGTTTGTTCGACGTTGCCATGGCGTCCCGTGAACTACAAACTTGCTGTAACATCCTTTCGTCTAGTGAGTCATAGGTGACTTACTATTTTTATGCTCACACTATACACACACTATACGATGAAATGATAAGTCCTTAAGTATTTAAAATCTCGTCAAACTATGACTAACTTGAGAAAAAAAAAACATTTCTTGGAAGTGTGACAGCTGCTTCTAATTCACTACAGTTAATAAGGTTTTTATGATACCATATGATTATATGGCTAGATTCGACATGACCACTAAACTACGGTTAAATGTGTGTACAAGGGGAGTGAATGCGCTTTGTAAAGTGATACATGTGTATGTGTGTGTCGCACTACGTGATAGCTGCACCATTATCGACGATTAAACATATCGAGTTTCGGTGTAATCACCTGATGTGGACATGACTGTGTTTTATGTATATGTTTGTTTTGATACCGGTCGCTCATCACGGGACTTTATTGAGTACATACTTAGTTACAATAAAAGTACTTGGCGGTGTTTTATCTTTCATATTTATTGTCAAAGGGAGGTGGAATAGTAATTGGTGGAGGTAGGAATATATTGAGCATTGAGTATTCTAGATTCATCATCTTCATCGGCATTAACAGCCTTGTTCAACTTACTGTTGAGATTAGGCCTCCTCCCATTTGTGCCATGCTTCCCTGGTATGTGCGAATCTAGTTTAGCTAAACGACATTTTGATCAAAATACTTAGTACTCTTTCATCGCTCAGCGAGTTCGGGGTTGCCCGAATAATTGCAAACTCGAATGAAGATTTACAGCTGAACACGGGAATCTTAATAAAGTGGTTTAACATATTCTTTTATTATGAAAATTGTTTGCGAAAGGTGATTAATAAACACTTATAACTACGTAGCACCCTTTCCATCTTTTGTGTTAAAGTTATCCAAACTGTTGATTGATATGCGTATAAAAGTGACTCATATTGGAAGTCATTGAAAAAGAAATCAATCTAAGTCTACGGTAACTAACAATAAAGGCGAACTCCAAGAAAGCCAACAATGTAATCTTGATATCGTAATTCATAGTCAATAAACAGTTTTTTATCAGCAATGTCGAGTGGGACTCTAATAGTGTTTTCTTATCTGATAAAAGAGTTAAATTTAAATTTTCTTTTGCTTGCTATATATAAGCCCAGGTTCGCACGAGCGATTATTCCCGCGGCGATTTTTTCGCGCACTTGAGTTTCATCGCTCTTCTACTTAGCGCCGAGAGTTGAAAATCGCAACAGTGTGTTTTTTCCACTCGCGTAGGATGCACTCTGTTGGATTCTCAATGCACGGCTCAACACCGAGAGTTGAAAATCCAGTGCCCGATAAAATCCCGCCGCTATATTATTACGTCCGTGCGAACGTCGTTTTTTAATTATGCGTTTGAATTGTCAATTGTTTTCACTTTCTTCTGCCGCGCAAGTCTGTTTGAATGAGAGCCCTGCGGTGGAAAATAGTCACTCAGATGCAACAGAACTCATTCGGAAACTAAAATATTTCTGCGCCATTTTTTTTTTCAAGTTTGGGTATAACACGTCATTGTTCGTGTCTCGTTTGCAACGAAATATACGACACTTTTTTGAAAAGCGGAAATGTATCGTTTAACCGGCAGTAAAAATATCGCCTATGCCGTATATCGGCAAACCCGAAGTATCGGGTATAACGATATGTCGGTATCGGATACAACCCTACTAGTCAGTAAGGTGTAAGCGAGACTGCCTGTCCAGGGTGCGCCAGACGTACGTTTAAGTATAGCCAGTAGTGGAGGCTATTTCATTGCACGACCTCCTTTAACACTAAACTTTATACTTTTATAGTTACGACTGCACTTTTCTTGAAGGTGTCGTCATGGCTTAGTAACTGGAGCGCAGTTAGATCGATTGAAACAATACTGAAATTCATGTAGTAGTCAATAAGTACTTGTATGTCACAAAACTGTATCCACGTATCCACGGGAACACTGCCGACAAACTGTACAGCAGTTTGGCAGAAAATATGTAAATTTTTTGTATATAATATTTCTTGAATGAATAAATAAATAAAATAAAAAATGTCTTCAATATTTTTGATTGCTTCGCGCAACAGAAAGTTTTAAGTAGAAGACCTTTGCGTACCTAATCATAAATCTGAAAGGTTCATGGTAGACTGATGAAAGTAAAACTCTGGTAAATATTCGAACAGATGTAATAGCTCAGAGTTCAATTTACGTGCAAAAAAATTAGGTAGCTATTGGCATGTCAGCATGTAAGTAATAACAGTCGCACGGGTCGATCTAGTAGGTTAAGCTACGCTTGCCGGGGTTGGGCCGTGGATGAGTAAACATCTTTACATACCGAGACTCCTACGTGCCTCGGAAAGCACATTAAGCCGTTGATCCCAGCTGTCACTCGTGGATCTTTGACAGTCGTTACGGGTCGTCAAAAGTCTGACAACCACTCTTACCAAGCGGTTTCGTATTACCCAGTTACTGGGTTGTGGAGGTCAGATAGGCAGTCGCTCCATGTAAAATACTGGTATTCAGCTGCATCAGTTTAGACTGGAAGCCTAGGCTAGGTAGATTGATTGGCATGCCAGCATGAGTGTGAACGTTTCTGCTTTACTTAACTTAATCTAAGCCGCATGGCTGTGTCGGAGCATTCCACGTTTTTTACGACACATTGCAAAGTTTGATGACTGCCGATTGCAGAGTCACGTCATAGTTCATTAATTAACCTTTTTCGTATCGGAGATTTTCTTATTGTCTTTGATATGCATTACGGTTTTAATTATTCTCATTGGAGTTATTGTTTTTGGCAGTTTAATAGGACTTCAACATGAGATTTGTAATAGATTACTTTGTAATGGTTTATTGGTCACTGGTCAGATTTGATTTTTCCTTCAGAACTTATTATAGATTTGACTTTTACCTAGCCAGAATTTGGAAAATATTGAAAGAGTATCTATGTAGATAATATTGTCCACATTGGTTGATCGCACCCCATGTAAAAAAAAAAAAATAGCGTTACTGTAAATAGCTTATAACTGTGTCCACTAAAACTGTATTTAAACATGCGTCCAAAGGCTGAAGTGAGCGTGAGTATAACATTATACAATCAATCCGTTTTACTTTCCACCGCACGTTATTTATATAGCTCATCGTAATACGCTTTCGTTACCGGCTTCAATAATTAATGTTTTACGCATTTTCTATACGCATTACATGCTTGCTATTTGACGTAATGCGCTTTTGCATAGTTTTATTATAGTTTGGCCGATACCGCTGTACCGCGCCTTAGGTATGTGCGCAGCGAGACGGGGGGGCAGTGCAGGTCGCTCATTCGTCGACACTCACGGCGTCCCGGCCCCCGCCTCGCCTCGTAATTCTAAGGCACGGTACAGCGATCTCGATCAAACTATAGAATTTTTGTTATGCCTTTAAGTTTCAGAAAAAGTTTACAAGAATTACGTTGATGATACAAGGTCTTAAGCATCTTTGCAATAATTTTGTGAAATGTTCTGAACAAGATGGCGGCGTTGATTTCAATTATGGCGTTGCCTAAAGAACCTTCTACAGATTTATTCGTAACAGAGATGTCCACGCTCTTCTATGGCGAATTTTTTCTAAAACTGTTTAAGGCTCCCGCAGACAGGCGCGACTCAACGGTGCGATGCGATTCTGGTAGAACAATTTCCATGAAGTTTTCATAAAATTGTTCTACTAGAGTCGCGTCGCGCCTGCATGCGGAAGAATTTATGTGGGCATCATGTTCGGCTGCATACTTGAACATACTTATTTGTTTTGCTACACCGAAGTAAATATTTTACTGCAGACAATTTGCGGCAAAATATTTGAATCGGTTGCGAAGTGTGGGGATATTTCAGACCATCATAATAAATAACGCCATCCTCATGTACTCCTAGTTCAAGAATAGATATTTCTTCATAGAATGTTTGTGTGTGTCCCTTATCAGTACACTCAGTAGCATCACCTATTTATTTTTTCGACCCGACACTGATAAGCTTGATTCATGGATTCTTAGGGTTACTCACATCCTGCATGCGGTTGACTAAACGTATAAACTAAACTTTGGACTAGTTACTGAAATAAATAATCGACGGCGAAGTGACAAGAAAATCTAACTGCCGGAGTTAACAATTTACACAAAGTGGAAAAAGCGTTTAATTTGTTGACATGTTGAATTGATTAATTGAAGTGCCAATAACTTCTGTTAATACGTGTCTCATGAAAGTTAGGAGGTGGTGGTTAGTTGGAAGATATTTCTACATTTTGATTTAATGATGTTGCAACTACACTTAGGAGATTTCGCTAAAACATGCGAATAACGCCTTTAAATTCAAAACGATAAAAAAGTGATTTTTTTCGAAAAATGACAGTTTGAGGAGGCATTGACACTTCACCGTCGTAATGTTTTTTTTTTATCAACATACTTTGTGAGTCATGCATGGATATAATCTATCACCTGTTAATTTGCATTTACTGCATTTTATTGTTGAAAAAATATTTTATTACTTATAATTGATGATATAAAATTACTCTTATTAGTAAATTGAATGAAGACAACATTTATGTAATCTGGCTACTTAGATAAGAATAATACTTGTTTTTGTTATTAACAAAGGCAAGGTAAAGACCTGTTTTCAGTAAATTATCTCAATGCGTTTGAAAGTATCATATTATTAATAAATAATGTATCGATTTTTAGATCGATTTAACATGTAATACAGATCATACTTCTGACAATTTCTTTCCATTGCAATTTGATCCACAATGCGAGTTTCTCACTATTCCATCTGCATTGAAATAAACAGGAAGCAACAGTCAAATGGAATTCTCATACTGTTGCGTTAAACTGTTCACTCCAAACTCGATGCAGTGAAGCATTGAAGTTTGACATCGGTCAGCTATGAACAGTATGTATATTTAATCCAGCTCGTGACATCAAATCATTTTGCGTTTAAGGCTGTGCAAATGTGCATTCTTAAAGTTGACAATGTCGCAAATAGCTGTCATTATTTTGCTGTTTTGATTAATTAATGAATATTACTAAATGAAATTATGAAATATCGCCCTGTGTTGCACTAAATGATTGATTATGAATTTATTGCAATATTAATACTGGATTAGGTGTTGTAACAGTATATGGTGAAAAAAAAGCATTTGAAAGGCTTACACTATATAAAAATAAACAGAACTATAGTCCGGCCGTCGAGAGAATGCGTTTTTGACACCTGTCAGCTTCATACTAACGAATATGTGTTTTGAGAATTTGATCCTTATTAGTACTAGAAATTGTCCAACTGACAGGTGTCAGGAGCGCATTCTCTCGACGGCCGGACTGTAGTCTTGAGCCAGTTACTACAACTACATCACAATTTATCAAGTTATAGCGCTACTTAACTTATCTTATTTTTTATTTTTGTTTTATTTTCAATGTCAAGTTGTATAAAATAAATAGTTTTTTTTTTACCCCTAACTTCCCACCAGGTGGCGACCCGTATCATGCGTCAACTGATCGAGCAGTTCAGTGCCGGCGACCTGTTCGGACGAGACAACTACGAGTACTACGCGCGCGTGACGGGCCGCATCCTGCGCGTCAAGGACGAGTGGATATGTTCCTTCAGGGACCCACCCCCGCCGCGGCATCATCGCGACCAGGAGGCTTATGCTAGTATGTATAGGATTACCATTTCAAAACTTAAAAAGTCCTGACAAAAAGCCAGACATTGGCAAAAAAAAATGTCCTGAATTTCAGTAGATACTTATTTAATTTATTTTTTAATCCCTTTAAATCAAATAGTCCGGAAAAATGACAAGGCTGGCCTAAATCCGCACGGGGGGCCCAAAAAGCTGGGCATGTTTGGACACATGCGACGGACCCTAAATAAGAGGTTCAATGGGCATGGCTGTCGGTATTTCAGCTATGTCTTTAAGATGGCAACATAATACATATCGTTACCAAGTTCACAATTTTACATGTGTTTTCTAGTATTATCAATATTATCATACACACAAGGCCCTCTTTAAAATCGTCCTTACACCTTCAATTAACGTTAAACCACAGTCTAAAAATCATACAGTCGTCCAACGAAGAGGTCTAGACAGGGCAATCGTGCGGGGTGTGAGGGGCGAGACGCGGGTAAGCCGATCCCGAACTGCGAACAAAACGATGTCAGTAGTACGGGATACGTCATTCAGGGCCGACAAGTGTTTATTTTTTATTTAAAATGGTGCATGCAAAGTGTGCTGTGAGTGATTGCAAGTCTTCATCTTACATAAATAAAGATCTGCGGTTTCATCAGCTTCCACGCACAGAAGTAAGGTAAATAAATCTGTATTGTTATTGTAGAGTACATAAATAATTTTATTTGTAATGTCGTGCCACGTTGATAACGCTAATAAAATGGTCGACCGGCGCACGGTAAAAAAAAATGTTAATAGGTTATCGCACACGGCTTCCATCTGTTTGGAAATCCTACTAATATTATAAATGTGAAAGTGTTTGTTTGTATGTTCCGTGTCAAGATGGTGGACTTTTTTATTATTTACTAAGGGTGAATTTCGAGATGGTAGACCTAATTTTTTATAGTATGATATGGGTGTCAACTTTGAGTCTAATTGGGGTGCTTGTTACGAAAAAGCCATCCTTTTAGAAATCCAAGATGGCGGACATCATTTTTTTTATAATTTGATATGGGTGTCAATTTTGAGTATAATTGGGGTGCTTATTAGGAAAAAGCCATCCTTTTTGAAATCCAAGATGGCGGACGTCATTTTGTTATAATAAGATATGGGTGTCAATTTTGAGTATAATTGGGGTGTTTGTTACGAAAAAGAAAAGCCACCCTTTTTGAAATCCAAGATGGCGGACGTCATTTTGTTATAATTGGATGTGGGTATCAATTTTGAGTATAATTGGGGTGTTTGTTACGAAAAAGCCATCCTTTTTGAATTATATAGTTATATATATTATAATATATTATAATAATATATTATAATAATATATTATAATACTACTATCAATATTGATCTGCAATAAATAAATAATTTTGTAAATATTGTTTATTTGTGACAACCCCGGCCGATGCGTTACTGTCTAGACGATGTCGGCATTTTACACAAGATCAAAGGCGTCGTCCTACTGTATGATTTTTATACTGTGGTTAAACTGTAGATTACAAGTAATGATTACAGTGTACTTCTGTACGATTTGTCTGAAGAGGGAAGCGTCAGGGTAGCCCGCGAAATTCAAATTTTCATACGTTTTTTGCAATTTACAAGTCGGTATTATATTGTACGTCGATCAAATTATAATTTGCGGTCGTAACAAGTATCTATTTACATAATTAGAATCATTAAAGTGATCAATACAACTCTTTAAGACCAGGTAATCCCAAAAAAATGACTATTTCATGAAATCTTGTCCTTTTAGGATTATACTAACTTAAGGAGTTGTATTAATGATTCTATTGTATATAATTCTGTAAAAAAAAACATATTTGTCACGGCCGCAAATGATACTTTATTTAACATACAACTTAATACTGACTTGCAAATTGCAAAAAACGTAAGAAAATTTGAATTTCGCGGGCTACCCTGACGCTTCCTCCTTAAGGCGCGTCGCCCAAACGAGCTAAAAGTAGCGTAGAAACCCCGCACCCGCCCTCCCCCAACCCCCGCACCCCTGCACCGCACGCCTGCGCTGCGACGCCCGCCGCCTCGACTCTAGCTCGTGTGGGCGACGCGCCTAAGAGCCTATAAGATAATATTTACAAGCGCGAATAATAACATTTGTCCGAACCTATAGTTATTATTATTTAATGATATAACTGTATCAATCATCATCATAATTCATATCCGGATTAGTCTGATTTTCGGCAGGCTACCTTAGCGCATCCCCCATGCTCTAAGGTAGCCTGCCGAAAATCAGACTAATCCGGAGGAATTGTAACTTAGAGTGATGTATTGATGATTTTATGGTTAAAATTATGTAAATACATATTATATATATATCTTATTGTCGCGAATCATATTTTGATCAAGATAAAACCTGACACTGACCTGCAAATTGCAGAAAACGGAAGAAAATTTGAATTTCGCGGGTTACCACAGCGCAATCATCTTAAGAGCCTATACTACTTCAAATGGTTTAGCATGATGCTCCCTTATGTCGAAAATACTGCAGCATTAATTTTGAAATCAATATATGGTAAAGTTGAGGATTAATGTGTGACGAAAACACGATTCCATAAAAAATTCTCGATAGAAAAAAAATCCAAAGTTCTCTAAACCGAACAATAAACCGCTGGTATTCAAAAAATACTTCAAATTAGATCATGAAACTTTGCAGACTAACTGAACTAACTATAAAGCAGGTCTTATGTGTTTTTTTTATTAGCATTATTTTTACTGTAAAAAGAAATTACCTAAAATACCGGCTTCGTCTTGAAGTTTGTTCCCTGTCGCCCGAACACCCCCGCACAGTCTCACTTCGGCTTTCGAACGGGAGGGCTGTGTCGCTTGCGTTCAGAACACACATTACGCAATAGGTAAAATAGGTAGGATAAAGAGTGAGGTGACGCGGGGAAGTGGGGCCGAAATTAGAATTTGAGCTGAGGTTGTACAGGCTCTTAAACAAAGACTGAACAGAATTAAACTTCCCAAATTTTAGACTCGAAATTAAGAAGATCTTTAAGATAATAATGTCATGTTTTTTTACATGAGAAAATTGAACAGACGTTGTTATTATACACGGAAACTTAGCTTCTTGTTGTGGGAGACTACAGTCACAACACACATTGTTCCAAGTTTTATTGAGTGCTCTCAGTATGAAGGACGCGTTATAAGAATTAATTTTTAGACGGATGTATGAAGACGCTTGACGCGGATTCATTTATATGATTATTTGAAATTTTGACGCGTTTTTATCCGTTTAACAGTGTGTAGCATTAATATATGTAATTAAATCTCCTTTAAAGCTACATAATCGTCCGCCATTGTACAGTATTCATTTTACTTGTGCATAAAGTTTAAATAAATCATCATCATCATTTCATCCGAAAGACGTCCACTGCTGGACATACGTCTCCCCCAAGCACCGTCACTTCGACCGGTTCTGTGTTTCCCGCATCCAGCGGAATCCTGCAGCCTTCACAAGGTCATCGGTCCACATTGTGGGAGGTCTTCCAACGTTACCACTTCCAGTACGCGGTCGCCACTCCAGAACCATTCGGCCCCATCGGCCATCTGTTCTGCGAGTTACGGCAATTCTTTGGGCTATGTCGGTTACCTTGGTTATCCTGCGGATCTCTTTATTTCTGATTCGATCACGTAGGGAAACTTCAAGCATAGCCCTCTCCATTGCCCTTTGAGTGACTTTTAGCCTTCTAATAAGGCCCATCCATTCTGATGTGAGCGATCACATTTCAGTACCGTAGGTCATCACTGGCAACACGCACTGTTAATAAAGAAAATAAAAAACTATTTTATAAAATTAAAATCTACGATTTTTGAAACTTGTATGAAGACACGGGTCGTCAGTATAATAATTAAATTATAATTAAGATTGTTATCTTGATTTTAATACGCATTAGAGAACAGCGCATTAAAGAATATTAATTTTGTTATTTTTGTTCACAGGACAATTATCTTTGGAGGCAGAAAAAACATGGCTGCAGTGTGAATGTGATCGTTGGGGCAACAAATTCAATTTAGAAGGTAAATCTAACATTATTAAAAAAATTGCTATTTCTTAGAAATTATTTCTCATAACCAGAACATTTTTCACAGGTCATCCGAAAGAAAGTCGTTTAAGTTTTTAAAATTACATAGTCAAGTTACCAAATTCATAGCAAATAATATTCAAATTTTTGGTGAGTTTTGAACGACAATTTGTGAATGTGTTGAATAACATCCATAGTTAATTTTCATACTTCATCTAAGTACGATTTGTTTTATATATGGGTTTTGGTAGCACAGAGTTTGTAGATTACGGTTTTGTAGCCACGACACTATAAACGCCAAGACTTGTGACAGTCGCGGTCATAAAAGGTGCGAGTAGGACAGCTCGTGCCATCTCGCTTCCGCGTTTTTTGACCGCGGTTGCCACAGACGTTGGCGTATATTATATATAATGGTAAACCCGTGTATGAGTTTGATTTCATCTTTGAGTAGGTAATAGTTAGTATCTGAGATTACTAACTGGGCCGGTTTTATCTGAATTGTTTTGTAATTTTAAGGCGAAAGCTCCAGGTAGCAAATTTGCAAGTTATTATTAGATTGTATGTTGATCAAAATATGATTTCGCGACCGTTACAAGTATGTGTATTTACAGAATTATAATATTTAAAGTCATCAATACAACTCTATAAGATCAGCTAATCCTATAATAATAACTCCACCGATGTATCTCTACGTTGACGTCGTGGTGGGGCTTGCGTGCTCCGAACTTTAGGTCTGTGCCGGTAGAGTTTACTTTGCCGGAACGGGTCTAGGATGAGGAGCCAGACTAAGAGAGATACAGAATTCCGCAGGGCAGCATGTGGCGAGCTGTTGGGCAGTAGCATCCCACGGAGCCTAACTCCCGGGAGAAATCTGGTCCTCATCTCGGGCTTGCCTTTATTGGCCGGCTGGAGTGAACTCTGACGAGGAACAGATCTCCCACCTCTTTCTTGACTTTATTCATCGGCTTGAGTGGAGCTTCGCAAGTATTCCAGTAAGGGGCTGGTAGGGATCTTGACCGTACTTCCGGGATTGTCCTGATAGCCGTGGAATACCTCTCCACTCCTCAAGCACCTCAGGAAGTGTTGCCCCTTTGTTGCTACGTCACTATGTGCTAGTGACCGTTTTCGGGGGCCCATTATTGAGTGTCCAAGTCGCCCCCTGCCATTTTATCCATGTGTTACATATAACATTGATCAGGCAGGTGACGTAGTCCTTTCATTGTTCTAGGTAGCCAATCCAGTATAGCCACCCAAACCCATAGCCCAATATGCAATATGTTTTGTTTATATGTCCTATAATAGTCCTGCACCAACAGGGGGTTGTCCTTAGGTGCACTTGCATAGTGCATACAGGGATAATCGTCGGTTGGTGCCTCCTCATTATTTAAAATGGTCTGCGAGTTGGATTCGGCCCATCGTACGACTTCCAAAGGTCCGGGACCCCAGGCTCCCAAGAAATGTCAAAATAAAAATAATAATAACAACATTAAACATAACATTTATTTCAGACCAAGTCCATAATTTTGTTAGTAACAATATACATAAAAAACTAATGTTAGTATTGACAACACGATACATGAAACTATACCTGTAACTATTAGGTTGGGGAAAAAGTCTTTTCGCATTATAGTATGTATGAACTTGTAATAAAATCTCTTTGGCTATACTATTTGTATCTGGCTGGTTTTGGTATCATTGAAAGTTTAAATTTTTTTTTTTTAAATTTAGTTTTAAAAATCTCACAAATTTTAAAGAACATAATTCCAAATTCAAATTAGGAAAATGTGTGATTTTCATTTGTTTTTCGTACCGTCAAGATGAGTGAATCTAATGAAGAAATTCGATACATTTTATAATTTTACTACAAAAAAGGTAAAAATACAACGCTAGCCGCGAAAAAAAATTGCGATGTTTATGGACCTAGTGTAGTGTCTGTGAGAGTAGCACAAATTTGGTTTAAGCGTTTTCAATCCGGAAATTTTGATGTCAAAGATGCACGTCGCTCTAGTCGCCCTATTACGGATAAAATGGATGCCATTTTTGAAAAAGTGGAGCAAGATCGGCATATCAGTAGTTACGACGTTACAAAACAGTTTTGGCGCTTTTGAAAAAAACTGGGTACACAAAAAAGTTCGACATTTGGGTACCTCACGAGCTCACTGAAAGAAACCTAATGAACCGTGTACTCATTTGTGATTCTTTATTACGACGTAATGAAACCGAACCATTTTTGAAGAAGCTGATAACTGGTGATGAAAAGTGGATCACGTATGACAAGAACGTTTGAAAAAGGTCGTGGTCAAAGGCCGGTCAGGCTTCACAGACTGTGGCGAAACCCGGGTTAACTCGCAACAAGGTGATGCTGTGTGTGTGGTGGGATTGGAAGGGCATTATTCATTATGAGCTGTTACCACCAGGCAGGACCATCGATTCTGAACTCTACGGCGAACAACTGATGAGATTAAAGCAAGAAGTTGAGAGAAAGCGGCCGGAATTAATCAACAGAAGGGGTGTGGTTTTTCATCATGTTAACGCTAGACCTCACACATCTTTAGCCACTCAGCAAAAATTAAGAGAGTTTGGCTGGGAGGTGTTAATGCATCCGCCGTATAGTCCTGACCTTGCACCTTCAGAGTTCCACCTGTTTCGGTCTCTTCAGAATTCTTTAGGCAGTGTCAGGTTACCATCACGAGAGGACTGCCAAAACCACTTGTCGCGGTATTTTGACCAGAAGTCCCAAAATTTCTATAGCAATGGGATCATGTCCCTACCTACAAGATGGCAAAAAGTTATCGAACAAAATGGTACTTACATACTTTAGTTAAATGTAAATAAACTATATTAAAAAATGTTTTGAATTTTCTTAAAAAATGCGAAGAAACTTTTTCCCAAACCTATTATTTCTATACCTATTGATTGACTATGTCATGAAGTCTTGACATTTAGGAGTATACTAACTTACGAGAGTTGTATTACTGATTCTAATGATTATAATTCTGTAAATACATATTTTGTACGGTCGCGAATTATATTTTGATCGACATAATCTAATACTGACTTGCATATTGGAAAAAACGTAAGAAAATTTGAATTTTGCGGGCTACCCTGGCGCTTCCCCTTAAGTATCAATATAGTAATTCACCGAACTTGCAACCCATGTCACGGAAATCGTATTATTACTCGATACTGTTACATTGGGATCCAAAAAAAAAAGAAGTATTTCGCGAATTGATGCGATAATTCAATCTTTGAAATGAATAATGTGTGTGTGTTTCCCTAAAATATATGTTATGCTTCTCCTAAAATTGTCCATAGTTAAACGAAAAGGATCCAACCCACATTAGGTGTATGTAGGTAATGTGGGTTGGATCCTTTTCGTTGAACTATGGACAATTATGATCTGGGGATAATCTTTGGACAAATACTCCATTGAGCAGTTAAAATTCTGAGGGACTCTCGTTTCAACTATTTATGGTTCTTCTGTAATTAAATAATTTAAGTACTTAATTAAACTAATCCGGTATTATATTATGAAAGCTAGATTGACATTTATCTTACTGAATTCAGGACCAACCCTTTGGCGTTAGATTTGCTAACCTTAACTGAAGGAGATTCTAGAAAAACAATTTTCAGTGTTATTGACATAACTATCGTGAATCTACACGTTGCATGCTCGTGGGAATCATCCCAATATAAGAAAGCATTACGTATTATTACATTTTTAAACAAAATCATTCAAAGTCAAATACAAATTATTTATTTTCAAATAACACACTTTATTTAAAATTGCTGCATTTTTTTAAACTAGGCCAACCCAATCAGCACTGTCTGACTAAGGCACCTGTCCCACCGCCTACGAGGAAGCGACTTTCTATTGACTACCTATTTCTCCGTCCTCGCCGACAGTGTGAACAGTCATCGATCAACTAATATACAGGGTCAAATAAATTAACTAGTGACACTCTGAAGTCGTGATGAGTATCGACATCTAAACACGATAAAAAATACCAAAAGATTAGATGTATTTTTGGGGGGTCAACGACCGCTTGTGTGTGTTTAGGTATCAATACCCTACCTACCTGCACCTACCAGTACCTTTGTGCAGTTTACACACAAAAATCTGAGTTTTTAAACTGATATTTCAAGTGACTACAGTAACTACGGTTGATGACTCCACAAAAAAACATAAAATTAATTGGTTTTTGTATTATCGTGTTTCGATAACGATTCCCATCACATGTGTGGAGTTTTGCTAGCTAATTTAATTTGACCCCGTATGTATCTCTTTTATTGACACGGCACGTCTATTGCACGTTACTTGAGCGAGAAACTAGTCGATACAGACTGCGACAATAGTACCCACCCCCCTAATTTTGTGATATCAGATAAAGAATTATACTTATATTTATATATTACTAATACACCAAATTTGGTTGTAAGTAAGTTTATTATACCATCAAAAGATTATTTATTGAATGCAAAATTAACAAAATACAGATGATATTGAGTTTTAGGGCGTGACAAAAGTATAACCCAGGCAATTAAATTTAAATAAAAACTCAACAGAAGTATAACAAATAGCAATTATTCATGTGATTTAATATTTAGTAGATCCACCACTTTTACTTATGACTTCAATCATTCGATCTGGTAAACTGTCGTACAGCCTTTTGATTGTGTCTTGATTCATATTTTGCCACTCATCAATTATTACCTTTTTCACCTCTGTAAGTTCTGTGGTAAATTGTCTAGATCCGCGATATACAGCTCGTGATAAATCTCCCCGGCAATTTTCAATTATGTTCAAGTCAGGGGAATAAGCTGGCCATTCAAGAACTTGAATATTTTTTTCAGCAAAATAGTCTTTAACAACCTGTGCGCGGTGAATACTCGCATTATCGTGCTGAAAAATAAAATTAGGACCAGCAATCCGCATTGCATGCGAAGTAATATGTTCGTTTATTACTTCTATATATCGTTTACTATTCATTTTTCCAGTACAGAAATTAATATCCATTTTACCTGAGTATCCAATGGTCTGGACCATATCGTTATACTACCACCTCCAGCTTGTCGACGACTCAATACAGAATTATCTTTTCTTAAATCATGAAAATAGTAATTAAATCCATCAGGTCCATCTAAATTAAACTTTTTTTCGTCAGTAAAAACAACTTTTCTCCATTTTTTTTTTTTTATTGAACATGATCTTTTGCAAATTGTAATCTAACTAATTTGTGTTTATCAGACAACAATGGTTTTCTTCGTAATTTCTTACGTTTTAGATGTTGACACTCACGTGTAATACGTTGAACATTTCTTAAATTGGTACTAACACCAGCTTCCGCTGCGATTTGTCTTGCTGTAAGCGCAGAATTAGACGCAACTCTTAGAATTGACCTTCTTTCTCGTGGTGTAGTAGCTCTTGGTCGACCTGTCCTTTTTTGTTTTCCATAATTTTCGGGATCTTTTAAATAATTTCGCACAGCTCGGTGACTTCTATTGATAACTTTTGCAATTTTGGCCTTCGAATAATTTTCAGAATGCAATTTTTTAATTATATTCATTTCAGTTTCATTTAAGTGTTTCCCCTGTGGCATTTTATTATAAACATAGACAAATATCAACAGAAACAATTTAGTTATTTGTAATAACTTATAAGAAACACAAGACAAGTATAAACACGAATTGACACGTTCGGTGCACCGAGCTTCTCGAGCCAAACTGACGAATGGGTTATACTTTACTTTTGTCGCGCTATCGAACACCGCCGCTCCCCGCTGCATAACAAAACAACATCGGAACGTAGTTATATACATACCATAGTACTAGAATCAAGTGAACAATGCTAGCGCGTTAGTAATATATTTACTTATATTTTGTTTTACAGTAGATATCACAAAATTAGGGGGGTGGGTTATACTATTGTCGCGGTCTGTAGCTACCCGCCCGCCTGCTAGCCGCCGACGAGGAAGCGACTCCTCGTCCGCAGCTGTGGGACAGGTGCCTACAAATCGACCGTGATGAGAGTGTTACATGACGTTCACTAGGTGGCAGCACGGAGACGTCAGGTCCGGGAACCATTAAGAAGTGTCAAAGCGCCAATATTTTCTTTGGTCGTGACTGAATGATGAACGTCATCATATATTTTACATTCATTGTTGAAGTGGAAGACCTCTTGTCAAAGTGGTGCTAACTGGTGACGTGAATTTTCATGGAAACTCTCATTCAACCCTTTTGTTACCTTTTTAGCAGTAGATTGTATAGAGTTCAGTGGATTGTCTCGCAGGGCTGTCGAAGTCGGAGGAGTGCCAGTCGATGCCTGCGCTTGCGGGCGGCGGCGGTGCGGGCGCGGCGGGAGGCGTGCTCGGGATCATACCCGAGCATAGTTTGCTCGACTCCTGCACACGGCTGTCTATATCGCTCGAAGAGAGCGTTTTTAAAGTACGTATAGCTTTCGAAAGAAAAGTTTACGTTTCGGGAATCATCGTCTGTCTTCGAAAATACGAACGCGCGATGATGAGGTCTAATATAGAGCTGCTACAACCATATAAGTTTTGTATTAATATGTTTACAAAAATATAGATTAACAACTCTATGCAAGAGGGAATATTACGCAAAACTGAGACAACAGATGGCGCCACTTTGATACGGGGTAAACAAAGCAAACTGTCAAAGGCGCGCGCAAAGTTTTTCGAAGTTTTTCAATATTATTTCAGCTTTATTTCATCGCTGTCACTATAGTTATAGTTTAAAATAATACCAAAAGATCAAAAATAAGCATAATTATAAGAATTTCAAACATGTTTATTTTTTGTTATATTGAACTATTTTACAATATACTTTTAACGTTGCATTCTAGTAAATAGCACTAAAAATATTGTTTTTACATTAGGTTTATACTCTAACCTGTAAGTAAAAAATCCTACATTCTTATAGTCTTCTGCTCTAAAATAATCAGAACACAAGTTTTAATGTTTCGTGACTAAAATGCTTGCAAAGTTGCAATTTACCATTGACTTGCAAATTAATTATTGACTTGCAAATTGCAAAAAAAAAAACGTAGGGAAATTCGAATTTCGCGGGCTACCCTGACGCTTTCGCCTTATGGTAACCTCTTTATTATAACCTTTTTGTTATCTAGTCAAATGTAATGCAATGGTGCCCTCCAGCGGGAGAAATTGACAATAAGGTTCCCTATTCGAAACACTGCATAAGTTTTGAGTGACAAATGACGATCTGAGACAGGAGAAGGTAACCCGACAGAGAGGAAACTTCATACAGACGCATTGCCTTGGGGTTGCCCTGTGGCGCGACGTCTGTGATAATTCGGAAACACGTAGATTGCCGAAACGCATACTTTTTCTGTTTTACCTGTATATTATATTTAAAGGATATGCATTACATCCAACGTCGTTATCAAACCCTTAAAAGTCCCTCGAAAATATTTCTTTGCACGCTGACAACGCATTAGATGAATTGCAAGATCAATATGGAACTTGCCACTTTCTCGTTCTAATATCGATCTAGCCAGGAAGCTGCAGTTTCAGCAATCTGAATTAGATTGGGTAGATAAGATGCTATATCATTTACAGGCTAAATCTTACGAATAATAATTCTACGAGTCTGGTGAAGAAATGTAGTCGTCGTGTTAGAAGTGTTGTTGTTGCTACAAGAAAACGGTCTTAGGAGACCGTTCTTAACTTTTTGAAACATTTTGATACGCATTTACAGATTTAAAAAATATATATGTACACCACGTCCACGCGATATGTCGTTATATGTCCTTCTTCTATCAATATAATTGAATAGTGCGATATGTCGTTACGACAAGTCGGAAAAGATACAATAGTCGTGCAACGGTATAATATCTTGGCTTATACGAGAGAAACCAACTCGTGTTGTGGATAAGATAAAAGGTTTCTACCGTTGCTTTTCTTAATCGTGAATTCGTGATAATTGATCTTCATAAAAGTAAATCGATAACTAGAGCAGTATCACAAATAATAAGGTCAAGTAAATTCGCGGCACGATAATGCAAGCCATAATCAGTTTGAAACCAGCCACGTATCTGAAAACATCGTTTTTGTGTAGCGTTACTGAAAATGGAATATTCCAGAAAAGTGTGTATTAAAGTGTAATAATTCAAATAATGTATTTGCAATGACTAGATAGGTTGTAAAGTGTGTATACATAAAATAATTTATTTAACTTTTTAAATGACCTTATATTGAATTTAGTTTTTATGGTGGTGAGATGGCCGCAAGTCCTAGTTGTTACCTAAACTACTCACCTAGCTAACTTTTTTACTATAATCCCAATTATAAACATTCCAGGTATCAGTAAGCTCGTCATCTCAATCATCTCGCAGCAACTCAAGTCCCCACATGACTTTAGAAGAGTTAAGAGCTATCAACAAATACGCGGAGAGCACTAAAAGCCTCTCCTACCTACCCCAGGTATGTAATCAACCGCTATGCTACTACCACGTCTCATTTACTACCTATTTTGTTTAATTTTCAATAACTTTGACTATGTTCTTCAAATGATTCTTGTCTCTTTCTATCTTTGTTAAGTGTTGTTTCAGAAATCATTTTTGAAACGAATAACATACATAATCTCACGCCTTCTTCACATGGAGGTAGGCAGAAACTACAGAACGCCACCTGCTACGATCCTTACATACTTCTTGAAACGAATAAATTGACGATTAACGATTTGTGAAAACTAAAATTGCTTGTTTGAAGCCGTGGCAGAAACCCTGTTTTTTATTATTTTATATCCTTTATTTCACTTTCTTATACATATATAAATTATATTTTTAAATATTAAAATAAAGGTTATTTATTATTTTACATTCTAAATTAATCATGATGAATAAAAATGATTTCTGAAATGGTTCTAACAGTCCATATAAGTATGTGTTCTATCTAATTAAAAGTAAGATTATTTACGCCCCCTAATCAAATGACATAACGACTTTGGTGTTGCCAGAACAAAAATTCACAAATCGTAACACCTTACCAGTACACAAAATGGTCACATCGTATATGGACATCATTGAACCCTTTTAACCAAATAACTTGTATAAAGAGTATTGTTTCAATTCTAGCGCACACTGAGGAACATGTTTTATAAGACAAAGTGATGGTGACGAGAATTTTCTCAGTATCCACCTGTAGATTCTAAGTCTGTTTCCCCTGTCTATGAAGTAACGTGGACCGCTCGCCAAATATAACAAGAAAATTATTCTAAATTACAGTACAATTTATCGTAGGATTGATGTGACAAATGTAATCTGTAGCTAAATGTTGAAATAGATGTTATTCGGGCCCCAATTGGCATAGGCAACTAAGTACTTACTGCATAGCAAAGAGTACGTAAGAAAAGCGATATAAAAAGAATCGCTATTCGCCAGTGGTCCACGTTTTTTTCTTACATGCATGAGTGATGTCTGTATCCCTGATAACTTAGGACAACTTGTGGCTGATCTGTTAGTTCTTAGATTTCCTCTTAAATAATATCATTGACTATTTCTACATCGTGTGACATACAAGAGAATGTTTGACACAATGTGCTTACTCAAGAGCTCGGTGTGGCGACGCACACACAAACACAGTTGCTTTTAGCAGCACTCAATGGTGCAATGTGAGCACCCTAAAACACCTTAGGTATATAACTGTGTGATATTTCTTTCTTATTCTTGCAATAAATTACTGTAAGTACTTCTTTATCAATGTAACAATGTACTCAATAACATAACTGAATATTTCTTTCATTGAAATTTAAGCGGGTACCGTGCGCTCAGTGGCGCCCTCAACGTTTGTTTCGTTTATTTCTTTTATTTTAGAATGAAAATGCAGAAAATAAGCACGTTAAGTTGTGCTCCACATGACTATGCGTTATTATTATTACAAACAGTAGTCTACTGGTGCCTCCTCATCATTTAAAATTGTCTAAGGGGTCTCTGCGAGTTAGCTTCGGCCCCTCGTACGCCTTCCAAAGGTCCGGAACCCCAGGGTCCCGAGATATGTCAAAAATAACGTAAAGTCTAGTGGAGCACAACTTAACGTGCTTATTTTCTGAATTTTCATTCTAAAATAACAACTTTTTAGCAAAGAATAAAACCGAATTTCAAAACAAAATACCTACTACAAAGTGAAAAATAACTTTAATTTCGGTAGTCGGTGTCTTTGGTTTTGTATTTTCGTTTTTTGCCACCGACTTCCGAAATTAAAGTTATTTTTCACTTTGTAGTGTTTTGTTTTGGAAGTCGGTTTTATTTTTTGCTAATTTTTTTTTATTTTTCACTTTTTAGTTGTGGCCACACAAACACACAAATTCGCCTGCTATGTAAATAACAGTGATAGGAAGTTATTAAAACATCATCCACATAAACTAAGTGGGAAAATACTCATTATTGAAGCTAACTCAAAAACTACCCAAGCAAGGTTAATAAAATTTATATGGGACCGCCTAGAAAGTATATACCCTATCAAACAAAAAAGAATTTTCCAAATCGGTTCATCCTTCTTTGAGTAATCGCGTAACAAATATCCAAAAAAAAAACATACAGACGAATTGAGAACCTCCTCCTTTTTGAAGTCGGTTAATAAAAGTAATAACCAAACAAACGACGAGGGCGCCATTGCGCGCTCGGTACCCTCTTAACAAAAATGTAATAATCTTTTCGGTTATGGTAACCCACTGTGGTAATACCCCGTAGGCGAGCTAATATACGATTCATTTTTATTGACTAATGGTAGCAGTATAGTTACTAATAAAATACTAACACTAGCTCCATGTTTACCGTAATTAACCTCAGTTAGTAACATCTTCCGATGTAGGGTGGGTACTTGATTAATTATTTGTTCCGGTTCAAAATTAATCTGTGGTACTAAATTAGTCCGCGAATGTATACACCAGACTCTTGTCACGACCCCCGCTTCCAGAAAATTGTCGTTGTGTAACAGTCTGTCCCTAATAAAGCTGTCAGTCGAAATTGACTCGAATCTCCATGACTTTTTCAAACACCAGGTCGCGAGTTGACATTAATGCAGTATGATGCTTATTTAGTATCGTGAACCAATATCTACTACTCGGTCAATGAGTACGCGGGCTCGAAATCCTATGATTACTGAATGGTTAAAGTATTATCAGACGTTAGCCATATTGTCAAATCAGTAATTAAAGTATAGGAAAACGAGTCAGTTTGGGCAGAGCTCAAAAACCACTGTAAAGTCTACCGTGTTCCGTATGCCGTTCGTGTATGGGCAATGCTTTCTATGTTTACAATCAATATGAGCTATAAAGTCTGTTCGAAATGTATCAGATGAAAGTAAACAAACCTTGTTCAGGTTAAATTCTTACGCAATCACTCACTAAAGGGAATTAGTAACACATTCATCTGGATTTAGAAGGTTTCAACTTTATGTCTCTAGTAATTGTAAAATCATGGACGAAAATTGACAAAAGTGACTCAATTGTCAAATGAAAAACATATTTAAGGTAAATTTTTAAATTAGAATTTCGGGTATCGAGGTATGTTTTTTGATCTATGTATTTGTTTACATTTTCATCAGATACTTTTGGAAAAGACTATAGTTATACACACGAACGGTGTGCGAAAGACGTTTGGTTTAGCGGATCACCTAAAAGAGAAACATATCCATATCGTCCCGGGTGTCGAGAGGAAACAGTAACACAATGAGTAGGGGGTAGGGAGGGAGGGAGAGGGGAGTGCGGGGTCGCGTGACGAGGGCGGTGTCGCGCGACGTGACGTGGTGGTGCGGTGCGTAGGTGCACGAGCGGCAACGCGCGCGCATGCGCACGCGATCCGAGTGGTTCCTGCAGCCGGCCGCGTCGCTGGACGCGGCTCGCGCGCGCGCGGGTACGCAGTCCGCGCCGCCGGGCCCCCCCGGCCCTCCTGGCCCCGTGGGCCCCGCGCCGCCCGCGCGCCGGCCGCACGCGTGCGCGGCGGAGGCTCGCAACGAGAGCACCGCTCTCTACGTGCTTGTCGCCTGCCTAGAATTTTTGTTTTGACCTCGCGCACCGGTACTGTGAAACTGTGTTCGTTCGCTTCGGTGCGGAGAGGACTAACTAATCCGCGGAGGCTTTGCTCGCTCCCATTGCGACGCTAGATATCTTCTAATTCTCTCTAATCGAGTCTAGATCTAGACTTTGTAAAAGACTCATGGCAAAAGACTCGAGGCGCTTATGGGAAAACTAGTCATTAATTTTATGTCCAACCAATTTGGCTCGCTTGGAACCCATGACGAAGTCTCTTGAAAATTCGCTACGTTACCAGAAAAGCTAGAAATGTATGAGATTGATGTAAAGTAAATAATGTGGCTTCGTCTAGGGGGCTGGTCAGCAGAAGCAAAGCCTCCGGAGCTTGTACTCACAGGGCGATATCAACGCTTTGTGCGGGCTTACGCTTTGGGCGCATCGCATGTGTCATCGCACAGATACCTAGTCTTCATGTCGCACGTCACGATTGCATAGCATGATCTGCTCTTATGTGTTCCATGTCCTTTTTATTATTGTTTCTTTCTTACTAGATACCATACAATTCTTTTCGAATATTTATGTTCACCTAAAATGATAAACCTAGATTGTAGATATTGCTTCTACTGTAAATAGTTTTGTATTCAATTTTAGACTCTATGATTAATACTTTTTATTGTATCCCTATTATATAATTTATATGTTGATAGTTCTGCTATTCGTAATGGAGAATTTTGATGTTAAAAACAGTAGCAGTAACAATAAAAGACGATACAGTATGGTTTACGCAGCTTTGCCAGCACACAGTGCATCATAAAGAATGTCATAAAAAGCATGTGTTGGAACTGCGGAAATATTGTTCGTCGAGCATGTTCGGTGTTGTGACGTCACAGGCTTGGACATCAGTCACGAACCATTAAATAATACTTCATTGCCTCCATCTCTGAGAACAATGCCAGATTGTTACACGTTCATTGTATAGCAATGCTATTATACCATGCATTGCATTGAATGTTATATGTCGTTGTGATATGGCAAGATAATTATATCCACTTGTCAACGCTTTTTATTCAATGAGAGAGCAACGTCTATTTTATAAATGGAAATTGGTTTTATTTTATTTATTATTGGGAAATAAAGTGGTTGAGTGTATTAGAATTTGATCATGAAGATTAATTTACCAAAATTATAAGATTATTGTAAATTAGTCTTTGCTTTCTAAACTATGTTTTCAAATTTCGACAATTTATAAGAAATTAAATCTAAGTTTACGGCCTGAGTGCACGCTCGACTCGAGCGTCCGGCATGGCGGGGCGTGCGACGTTCGTGTTAAACACATGCAAACACTCGCGAGTGTCCCGAGTGACGGCCGAGCGGCGCTCGGTGAACACTCTTCGCCGCTTGCACGCAACGCTGAACGCCCCGCCGGACGCTTTTTCACTCGGGTCGTACACTAATACTTGAGAGAAATAATACAATTTTAGACAAAACAGTAAGAAGATTTGAAAACATGACACCGTTTTATTAATTTTGCTATCGCTACTAGAAATAATATTGCAGACGTACACGCGTGTTTTTTTATTATTCGTACAGTAAAACGGAGTTGTTGGAGAACTACAACGCTTTAGTTAAATTACACAAAATAAATGCAAAAGTAAACAATAAAATTGTATAAAATTCAATGAGTTATCAAAAACAGTCTTTACGTAAATTCTTGGTTCATAATAAGCTTCAATTATCAGTACCTACTTGTAAAGTTCTCAACAATATTTTTAATTACTTATAATAATCTGTTTTATTAAGGCGGAGCTGCAGTGGTAGCCCGCGAAATTTAAATTTTCTTTCGTTTTTTTGCAATTTGCTGGTCAGTTTGAGGTCGTTTTTGATGAAAATATGATTCTCGACAATACGACTTTAGTTACGATTTGTTCTCTTTTAATCTTATTAAATCAGATCAAAAGGAAACAAATCTAACTTATGTTCGGTTCTTATAAACAAAAACGAATCGTTTTGCTTATGGTAGCATTTTTTTTATTGCGAAACTAGGTTAATAAATAGATTCGTAAGCTAATTTTTCCTGTGATAGCTACTTCCATATAGCCCTCCCATATGGAAGTATCTACGAGTATCACAGGAAAATAAAGCTATGAGTACTTTTCTTCATAATTGGTAAAGATACAAGTCTTAATTTTAACCAATAACGGTCCGAAAAATTATAGGAACCGGCCATAAGAGAGATGTATTGATGATTCTTATGGTTATAATTATGTAAATACATATTTCTATAGTTGCGAATCATATTTTGATCAACATACAACCGGTCACTGACCTGAAATTTGCAAAAAAGCTTAAGAAAATTTGAATTTCGCGTGCTACCACTACGCATTCACCTTAAGCTTACTTACTAAGTTACAAAATTAGTTTTCAAATATTTTTTCTTCAAAAACTTTAACACGCATGTTCGTCCGCGCTACCAGGAGCCCATAAGATCACAGAGTAACAACTCACCCTACCTTAGGTAACGAGCGGCGCAGCTCGCGGCGTCGGTCCCGGCGCTCGCGCGTGTGCTGCGGCGGCCCCGCGTGCCGCGCACTCGCACACTCCGACACTGAAATCCCGCTCGCTCTCCAGCCTCGTAAAGTGACCGCCTGACTGAGGCACGCGCACTCGGCCGAAGATCCTATCAAGGCGACGAGGTAACCAAGATCTACTACAGCACCCGCCCGTAACATTAATACAGTCAGGGAACTTGATTGATAAGCAATTGGTCAGTAAATTCAAATCGGAACGATAACCGTTGTCAGCGGTATGAAATGGTTTTACGGTCTATTGACGTAGTATTTCAACCAGCGCCGTAATTGCGTAACACACTATCAATCGAAATCTGAATCATTTTGAAGCAAACTGCTAATACATTGTTTCATAATTATGTTCGAACAATTTGTCTGTTCGACAACGCAAATAATGCAATGAATGTTGAACTATCAAAACGAAACCGATTCTGTTTGATAGTGTGTTACGCAATTGCCCAGGTGCTTAACAATCAAGTTCCCTGGCTGTAATCGACACCGAGTTAGAGATAAGGTTCGGCTTTGTGTAGCGTCCCCTGTCTCTGTAATCGGCAATTTGTTTCTAAAACTTGATGTATCGTACGCCCGGGTGCTGCAGCCTTGTTCGAACACAAAGTAGCAAATGGAGTGACGATAAGCTGGCGAAATGCAAACTTTATGTCGACAGACGCTGCTTATTTTGCGAATAATAAATCATGAGCGGATTATCAATAGATATTACGTTTATTTCCCCCTTTTTCTTACGCATATTCATCTCATCTTCTCCGTAACACTGGTCAGAGCGGTCGTGGTCGTCATGTAGTTTCTTGTATAGGGGCCGATGTGATTCGCCCCACGATTTCTCGCCATCTACTCCGATTTTCGGTGTTTTTAGTGCACTCATTTAAAGGATCACGCACTGCGGATTTAATTTGGTCAGTCCATCTCATGCGTGAGCGTCCGCGTGATCTAGTGTCCTCTACGACAAGGCGCTCTATAGTATACCCTCTCGCCTCGAGACGTGTCCGAAGTATTTGAGGATGCGCGTTTGGATCAGAACAAATAGACGCTTTTTGATGCCGAGATCTTGGCGTATAGAGGTGTTGGTACGAAATCCCAAGCTCTTCTCCAGCAATCTTCTTCTTCTCGAAGTCACGCAGCGTCCACGTCTCAGGTAGGGAAACCCGGATCTTGGTGGCTTTTGTAATATCTCTGTTCCTCCAAACTTTTTTCAGTTTGTCCATCGATGATTTAGTTATCGCCATACTTCTCTTAATTTCATCTATGCATCAACCCCCCGTTTGAGATTACGCTCCAAGATAAAGGTAGGACTGGACCACGTCGCAGTTCGTAATTTCAGAGACTTCTGGCGAGTTGTTGTTAGTGCGATCCACGATCATCACCTTATTAGTTTTTTTGCGCGTAATCTTTAGTCCGAATTCGAGGCCTACGCATATTAGGTGATCATAATTGAAGGGAAGTCACTCCATTTCATTGCTACTCGGTGTACCAGGGCGATTCTCCGAAAACGCTTAAAGAAAATTTACTGTTCCTTGGAAGTTGTGTGTCAGACATCTAAACGTCTAGTTATTACAAAAATCTTGAAAATGTGTCACTGCCATTCAAGGATGATACAAAAATACTGACGCAAATCGGGAACCGTGAGGAATTGTTATAAAATGTTTGAGACTATAGAAATACCCATTAGGTAGAAGAGTTGCGTTCTCCGTCAGTATTACGTGAGGCTCGCCACCTCTAGCTAGTTTAGATCGGCCCGCGACCGATACTCGGCGCGAAAACTTTTTCTAATAATTCGTGGAGTCATGTGGGTGTTGTGTGCTGATTTACTAAATAAAATATATGTGATAGAGCGTAGTTTGTGCGATTACGAAGTTTGTACATTTTTATAGCTGATGTTGTACGCTTTAAGCCATAGTCTCAAGAACGATATTCAAATAAATCACGTTCTTTTTCGATTATTATATTCGATTCGAATTAAATGTCAATCCAAAATTATTATGCTCTCTATTTTATATACTTAAAATATTATTGATTGATTGGTACACAAAATATTAATAAAATTTAGTGTCCATAATTTTCACAATCTAGGTCTGGGTTGTTAAAAACTACGTTCGTGCTAGAGCATCACATATTTCCTTTAAATATTTACACAAGTAAGTGTACACAAGACGTGATCGGGATACAAAAATAAGCAATCTTTTCTGTGCCATGTAAAATGTACCTACACAAAAATGTTTAATGTTTGTAATATCGACTTCAATGTTTCAAATTAGTAGGAAAAGCTTATCATTTGGGGACAAGAGAGTGTTGCCAATGTCAAATTAATATGACTAAACATTCCTGTATATAAACGGTATAATTAGTTTAATTCTTATTTAACTAAAGTAATTTCTCCATTTCGTTAAAGTTTATTATGCCGTGAAACTAATGATAACAAACTTCATTATTTTACTTTCACTTTGCATTTCTGTCTACCTCAGTTACACTTAATTTTTGTTGTTATATATATTCTTCACACATTATCTATGAGTAAATGCTGCTTTTCCTAAGTCATGCCAAAATTGACTGCGTACGAGTGGCTCTTTAGAAATTGATTACAGGTGTCCGCCAAATTTGAGCCACATAGAGAAGACTGAGCTATGTTTAGAAAAAGTTTACCTTACCTAACGAACACACACGATTGAGAACTACAATACGGCCGACGTATCTTGGCGAGTCCGAACTTCGCGCAGAAGGCTGCACAGTAACATTTTTTAGGAACCAAATGGTGACATGAGGCGAGTGTGAGAGAGAGAACACGCGCGGAAGTTCGGAGAGCCTGTGTTCAGACTCGCCAAGATACGTCGGCCGTAGTGTACGCGTAGATAGTTTTTAATACAGACGCATTCACATATTGCAATTATAATGATGTCTATTATTGAATAGTACAAAATTACATATTATACAGCTGTCGTATTTTTGAATAATGGTTGTTTTGTAACTTTCAGTAAATATCTACAATTGGATCTTAATAAATTAATATAGGTGCTAGTTATTCAGAAACGTCTTATGAGAAAATTCATTTAGTTATAACTAACGTTGACATTTAAATATATTGTATTATTTTCCTTACTTCAGTTATTTTCACATTAAATATAGGTAACTATTTAAATATAATGTTATAAGTTATAAGACTCGCAATGGATCAAATGTTTTTGTTAAAATTTAATGTAAATACTTTAGTTATTATTGGAGTAACATGTGTTATATGCACATAATTCGCACATTATTTTTTATAAAATGTACCTTTTATTTGTAAGAGTGTATTTTAAGACTGTTTTAGGTTAAATTGTTTCAATGCAGGTCAAAAGCAGTTTTCGTTATGTTATATAATTGATAATATTATACACAAGTGTCCGGGTGGTAGTGCCTGTTTGCTATTGTAGAGGGTCGTGTATCGAAGGCAGCTCAAAGTAATTTTATATTCGTTGTGTAATTACGTATTAATAAGTATTAGCACTCGGCTGGTGGTTACATCGCTGTTACCCCACGGCTATGTCATGGCCATATTATGAGGTACTTTTTTGTTATATTCGTTTTTTATTTTATCATATAAAAATTTTAATACCTCGGTGAGGCATTTGTTGTCAACTATAAAAGTATTCCTCAATATTGGCATGGTTGGCGACGAGTCCCATGCTGTATACGAACATATTACTGGTAAAGATATGTTAATGCGAATGATAGGGCTGTGGGGATCACTGTTAAGTGGTCCCGAAAGTTGCCAAATAGTAAAAGAAACCTAAATATAAATTGATACCTGGCTTGCATTTTTGGATTTGCACGTCCAAGTTCCTGTGTTCATTGATTAGCGTTAGGAGAATAAACGAATGTTGTAGTTTAATGTGTAGATTTTGAGATCGAAAGACTTGTTGCTGTTGTCATCACAATGATCTGAACGGCGCCGTCAAACGAGCGAACTGTGCTCTTGTGATAGCAATACCAACAAACCAAAATTTATGTAAATTGTAAACCTTAGCTTATATTTTTCGTCTTTATTCAAGTGCGTCCTATTTTTTAATAAATTAACATTTTTTAAAGTATAACATTATTAACTAAATACTAGTAACATTTTTGTACAATAATATTTATTAGTTGCTCTAAAGTTTAGATAGTATATTATTTTTGACTTTATAAGACTGTTTATATGTTAAATTTTATTACTAACCCTCGAATACATATAACTTATCATTCCACCGACTTAAGTATATAACGACACCAGTCGCAAGTGAGTATTATTTTCTGTCATTCAATATTGTAACAGATCTCGGAGCTTTAACAAAATTATCAACAGTGTTACTAGCGAGTTTACATTTTTAGTGAATTAATATTAATTTTATTAGGAAAATGTAAGAAGCCCAAAAGAGTGCAATGATAGCCTATATCTGTAGGGTACACTTGCATAATATGTTCGTCGTGTGTAATATGGGAATAAAATTACAATTGAATACCTTAAGTATTATTGTATTACGGTATTTGCTTATGTAAATTCAGTTTGTATTTTTCACTTTATATTTGCACATTTTTTCTACACAAATTATAAAGAATTACACAAGAATAAAAAGTATAACAAATGACTACTTTGTTTTAATTGTTTAACCTACTTATCCCAAAAAAAATATTGATAATAAAAACTATATATTTGTAGGAATTCACGTTTATAAATAATTGAGCTACGTAAATATCACATTAGAATAACAATCTTGATGATTGTTATTCTAATTCTAATAACATAACCTAACTAAAATAACTGGATATTTTACTTAAAATTGCAACATTTTTCACTTATATTTACAAAGTATCCTTAACTTTTTGTCCTTTTAGATAAACTTGCACAATATTCCTATCATCACCTACGAATATGAATTTCTACAGAACTTTAGTATCAGTAGACATTTAGTAGTGACAGTATTTGCTTATGTAAATTCAGTTTGTATTTTTTCACATAATATTTGCACATTTTTTCTACACAAACTAAAGAATTACACAAGAATAAAAAGTATAACAAATTACTACTGCGTTTTAATTCTTTAACCTACTTATTCTAAAGAAAAAAACGTTTTGGTTTTAAAAAATCTGTATATTTGTAGGAATTCACGTATAAAAATATTTGAGCTGCGTAAATATCACATTAACAATCATCAAAATGACATAACCTAATTAAAATAACTGGATTTTTTACTTAAATTGGCAACATTTTTCACTTATATTTACAAAGTATCCTTAACTTTTGGCCCTTTTAGATAAACTTGCACAATATTCCTATCATCTCCTACGAATATGAATTTCTGCAGACCTTAAGTATTATTGTATTACGGTATTTGCTTATGTAAATTCAGTTTGTATTTTTCACTTTATATTTGCACATTTTTTCTACACAAATTATAAAGAATTGCACAAGAATAAAAAGTATAGAAATAGAAAATGGTTTATTGTCCAGATAATCCAGTAAGCAGGTTTGTATATGTTAACAACAAGTTGAGACGACATGAGTAGCTTAAAATATTACCTAGGTATATCTAGTTTACAAAATAATATTTGCCAGTGAGCCTCAAACTAGACAGTTAGTCTGTATCTTGGGGCTCGGGGTACGGATTCCAGAGTGGAGACTAGAGAGGTGATTTCAAGTATTGTATGGTATGTTTGTGTGTGATGTCTGTGGTGTGTGTGTACGTATTTGTTCCCATTAAACGTCTTTTGATTCAGTGTCAGGTCAGGGTATTTATATTAGTTGTTCCGAGTCATCATAGCCGGAGTTTTGCAACATTTGCTTTTTTACAGCTGAATAAGGTGGTATTTTTAATTTCGCAGAGTTTGCAGACTTTATTGTAAGTATTAGTAAGAGAGTAAGCTGGGGAGCGTCTACCTAGCAATGAGCTGTTGTCAGGTGTTGGGATTCTATAGGTTCTTTTGCTTATGATTGATGTGTAGTCGGGTCTGCTTTTAATAGTTTTGGTGCAGGCAGAAAGAATGAAAAGCTGGCGGACTCTGAGAACTCTAGTTTCATGATAGAGTAAGTCAGTAGAGAACCGGTAGGGCTTCTTAAATGTTACTTTAAGAAGCGCTCTCTGTGCTCGTTCTACTTCAATCAAGTAGGTCTTTCCAGCACTACCCCACACGCTGATGCAGTACTGAATTAAAGATTGGCATAGGGCTAAGTAAACTTGTTTTAGTGTGTCTGTGGGTAGACAGTCTTGTAGTCTACGCATGGTGTGAATGAGTTTTCTTATTCGGCCAGAAAGGTTGGATATATGCTGCTTATATGTTAGGTGGTCATCGATAAGAATGCCTAGGTATTTTATGGAAGTGGTACGTTCAAGAGGAGGACAGTCACAAGGGGAAGTGGGAATGCTAGAGGAGCAGTGATGCAATTTGAGTTTTAGGTGTGCCGGAGGTTTTGAAGCGGCGGTCTTGGAGAAAGCAATATATTTTGTTTTACTACCATTCAATGTTAGGAGATTTCTGTCCAGGTTATTCGCGATTAGTGACAATCCCTCGTCTGCTACACAGTGTACATGTTCCCACGTTTTCCCGTGAAATATGATGGCAGTATCATCTGCATAAGTTATAATGTACAGCATTATTCACAGAGAGGTTTAGTATGTCGTTAATATAGACAATGAAAAGCGTGGGACCAAGTACACTGCCCTGTGGAACTCCGAAGTTAATTGGGAGTTGATCACTAGTGAAAGAGCTTACTTTTGTGTACTGTTTACGGTTTGTCAAATAGCTTTTAAACCATTCGTGGCAAATTCCTCTTATTCCTATCCGTTCTAGTTTCTTGAGGAGTAGGCCAGTTGAAACTGTGTCAAATGCCTTTGCAAGATCAAGGAAGATGGCAAGGCATTTTTCATTTTTCTCAATATGAGAAGAGACACAATTGACTAGGAGAGTGGCAGCGTCATTGGTTGATTGGTTGGATTTGGTGCATGTTTAGGACCGCTTTTGTGGATAGGAGAAACCACAGCTATTTTCCAACATTCTGGGAAGGTACCGGTCTCAAGGCTCAGGTTAAAAATGTGCATCATTGGTAAGGACTTTAAAGCTCTTTTGATAAATATGACTGAAATTTTGTCAGGGCCAGGAGCACTTTCGACTTTTAAGGTCAGATATGATTTTAATAATTTCGTACGCATCTGTCGGTTCAAGGAGGAGAGAATGTGGGTTTGAGACGTCGGATGTGTATGTATTTATTAAAGATTATCTTGAGAGTATCTTGTCTGCCAGACGGGTTCCTACTGAGGTAAAGTATGAGTTACAGGAGCTGAGTGCCTCTTTTTCTCTATTCGGGCTCAGTAATTGAGAACTTTCATTGTTCCTAGGAGATATGTGACCTATTGATTTTATTACTTTCCATAGATTTTTTGGATTGTCTTTGTTTTCAACAATCTGTTGGTTATTGTAGTCAGACCTGATTTTTGACAGAAGTTTGGAAAAAAAGTTTCTATATCGAGTGTATATTTTATTTCGAACAGGGTCATCAGGGTCAGATTTACAGTCATTATGAAGTTTGTCACGATGAATCATACATCTTACTAGTCCCGGGGTGATCCAAGGCTTGATGCAAGCCAATTTCCTACCAATATTTACTTGGCGCGTGTGTTTGTTTACAGTAGAAGAAACAATGCTCGTGAATTCTGTAGTTGCAGTATTGACATTTGTGTCATTTGTGATGATAGACCAGTCAACGCTATTTAGGTCAGCAATAACTGCTTCAGTATCTGTTTTACTTATCCATCTCTTTGCAGTACTCGTTAAAGGTTTTCGCAAGGAAATATTAGCGACAACTAAGTCATGATCAGAAATTGAAGACTTGCAAACGACCCCAAAGCATTTGTTCTGCCTCTTTATAAATATGTGGTCTATACACACTTTATTCCTAGTTGGGCTGGTTATGGCAGGTAGTAGCCCATGGCAAGACATTAGACATAGGTACTCTGATGACTGACTATTGTTTGTGTTGCAAATATCAATGTTAATATCGCCAGTGACAATTAGTGTTTGTCTGTAAGCCAGTGAGCTCAGTAATGTGTCCAGTGAGTTCAGGAATGGATCAATATTTGTAAACGAAGGAGATCTGTAAATACCTAGAATTGCGACTTTATCATCGATGGTTATGAGAAGTCGATCTGCGTCTAGTATTGAAGGTTCAATAGCTACGGTGTTGTAATCAGTTTTAACAAAGCAAATTAAACCTCCGTTTTTATTTTGCTGAAACGATGTGCGATATGCATTATATCCTGGCAGAGAATCTATAATACTGCCGTCAGACAGCCAGCATTCCGTTAAAATGATAACATCAAAGCAGATAGTAGTTCGCTGTAGCATTACCGCAAAGTCCTCAAAATTGTGTTGGAAGCTTCTGATATTGAGCGATAAAATTTTAAAGTTAGACTCCGTATTTTTTATTAATGTTTGGCAATGTTCAATAGTTTCAACGGTGTGACAGTTTACTTGTAGATTTTCGTCGTTGTCGTTTAAGTCTTGCACTATGTTAAGTAATGCCATTAGTGTAGTATTTTAATTTAGAGAGAGAAAGTTTACTTAAAGGGGCTGTTAGTGACCAACAAGTTAGTATGTTCCATTTGCCAAAGTTAACGAAAAGACCTTTTGAGAATGTCAGGATACCCTGACACTGAAAGAAACGTAATAAATATCTGGATATGTGTAGGTATGCGGTGGTGAGTAAGTTTAGTAGTGTGTGTATGAAGGTTGGTGACATAATTTGAACATAAAACATTTAAAAAATTAAACTTCTATATGACACAAAGTAATAAAAAAATAAAATTAAAAGTAAACAAAAAATATTTCTACAAGTATAACACACGAAATGGTGAACAATTGAAAGTACACAAAAATAATAGATATTTCTATAATACGCAGAATAGTTATTAGCAATTAAAAGTAAATAAGAACATAGGGTTATTCTGTTAGACACGAAATGTTTAACAGTTATATTGTTATGTAGTGAAGAACAAAATGTACTTGTGTAAGACACATAATAGTGAACAATTAAAGGTAAGCAGTAAGAAAATGTATTTCTATAATAGGTACCTACACAAAATACTTGCTATCCATTGAAAATAAACAAGAACAAAAAGTTATACTGTGAGACACGAAATATTTAGCAGTTAAATGTAGAAACGGATAAAAACTACTTCTGTAAGACACAAAATAGTAAATAGGTAAAAGTAAGCAAGAACAAAAAGGTAAATGTAGGTAAAGTTTTCTAGTACTAGTTGTCAATAATAAAAGAGTTTGTTTGTGGAAAGGTACAGTCTTGCGCATCTGAAACATGACGACGAAGATCATCCAGGCTAGTGATATTGATGGGTGGAATTCCCTCCCGTTTACGTATGTAAATAGAGCCGTTTTTAATCCAACAGTATTTGAATCCGGCATTTTTGCTAACTTGTCGAGACTCACGAAATAAGCAACGGTTGTCTGGTGTTAAACGCTCATTAAAGAATGTGTTTCCCTTTACATCAATGTCGGCGCAGTTAAGGTTAGGTACGTCTGTTTTTAGCGGAACTTAGAAATTCATTACGTTTGTTACGTCTCAGAAATCGGATCACTAGTGAGTAGTGGTCGTGGAAGCTTGTTGTCGGACTCGGTTATTGTATCGGTTGTACCATTGGTATGTTTTTGGCGGCGTGGTCCAGCACGTGTCACATAATCCAAATCCTTCTCGTCAAGATCAACACCTATTTTCTGAGCGATGACGCGAACTATGTGAGTCAAGCTTTCTGATGGAGTTTCGTTTATTCCTAAGATTTCTATTTCATTTCTTAAGGACTGCTGTGCCTGAGAGTTAGTTGTTCTTTAAGTTGCAACACAGTATTTTGTAGTATTATGTTTTGAGAGGCACATTTTTTGAGATTGTTGATCTTTTCTTCGGCACGAGCTATTTTGTGCCCATATTCATCAAGGCGGCTATTACACTGCGTGATATGGTCTGTCAATGACCTCATTTCTGACTTCATCTCTATGACACTTTCGCGGATTAGCTTCATTTCTAAAGCTAGGTTGTTCAGAGCATTAGAGTCCACGGTTACAGGTTGCAAGGCGGGCTGATTGTGTAATGCAGCAAATGGAGAAGAGGCAGAAGATGCCGAAATGTGTTGGGTAGACACACAAGTGCCGTCAGAGTCGGTGCTCAGGTGACCACTGTGACTAGTGACGGTTTCACTGCTTTGACAGTGAGAGCATTTCCAGCGCTGCCGCTGTTCTTCGGTTAGTTTACGTGATTCCGTTATATTTGCGCATAAGTGTCAGCTCACACCGAGACGCAACGCTGCGCGCACACTTTAAAAGAGCGACTCAAAATAGAACTTTGTTTTCTACACGAAAAGATACACATTTCATTGTGAGAATTTAGAATACGTTGCACCATGCAGCGCTGCGCCTCGTGATGCCTCGCGGCGTAGCGCGGTGCATCGCCGGTACATGCGGCGTGCAAGAGCGGCGCTGCGCCTCACGAAGCCGCGCGACGCCGCGAGGCGCAGCCGAGGCTGCCGTGGCGACTTGTCTCTACTATTTCCGTCCAGACTTCGCGTAGAATTGATAGAGTTCGGTCGAGTGCTCGAGTGAAATTATAATGATAGACTGGGATCTTGTTATAATCGGACTTCTTGCAGAAGAAGAGGAAGAGGAAGAAAAATACAAAAATAAAATTAAAAAGAAGACATCACCCAGGAGTATTTGGGTGCATAATTTATGGAGAAATAGAAGAATTCTCCTCGATCTCTATAATGCACCCGCCAAATTACGTCGTTCTCATGCGCTTGCAAATGGTAGACTGCGGGTGGACGCGGAGCGGGGCGGGAGCACGTGGCGAACATGTTCCGCTGCACCGCGTGGCATCAACGATTTTACTATGCGCCTCGCAACGTTGCGATGCGTCTCGCGGCGGCGCGCGGCGCAGCGCGAAATCACTGGCCTCTTCCAGTATCGTCGCGTCGCGTCGCGTCTCGGTGTGAGCTGACCCTAAAGCGTGATAGTAGTAGGCACAGTTAAAAAGATACCGTGGCCCTGGCATAGGCAACTGAAGGAACACGGGTGGCTTTTAGTTAGTAAAAGTCTGACACGCCCTTCCGCTCCACCCAGAGCGGGAGAAGTTATGTGATGATTTCCCATCCGCAAAAAAAAAAAAAAAGTGTGTAGGTATTGCACGTGCGGACCAGCTGGCCGGCACTTGTTCACTCAATTTGTGACACTATTTGTTAGAACTTTAGGATTGTTTTATTTTGTTTATAACAAATTATTACTGCGTTTTAATTCTTTACTTATTATAAAGAAAATACGTTTTCATAATAAAAACTGTATATTTGTAGGAATTCACGTATAAAAATATTTGAGCTGCGTAATTATCACAATACAATAACAATCATCAAAATAATATAACCTAATTAAAATAACTGGATCATAATTTAATATTTTACTTAAAATGGTAACATTTTTCACTTATATTTACAAAGTATCCTTAACTTTTGGCCTTTTAGATGAACTTGCACAATATTCCTATCATCTCCTACGAATATGAATTTCTACAGACCTTTAGTATTATTGAATGACAGTATTTGCTTATGTAGGTAAATTCAGTTTGTATTTTTCACTTTATATTTGCACATGTTTTTCTACATAAATTATAAAGAATTACACAAGAATAAAAAGTATAACAGATTACTACTACGTTTTAATTCTTTAATCTACTTATTCTAAAGAAAAAACGTTTTGATATATATTTGTAGGAATTCATGTATAAAAATATTTCAGCTGCGTAAATATCACATTAGAATAACAATCATCAAAATAATATAACCTAATTAAAATAAATGGATAATAATTCAATATTTTACTTAAAATGGCAACATTTTTCACTTATATTTACAAAGTATCCGTAACTTTTGGCCTTTTTAGATAAACTTGCACAATATTCCTATCATCTCCTACGAATATGAATTTCTACAGACCTTTAGTATTATTGAATGACAGTATTTGCTTATGTAAATTCAGTTTGTATTTTTCACTTTATATTTGTACATTTTTTCTACACAAATTATAAAGAATTACTTACACAAAAAAAAAGTATAACAAATTACTACTGCGTTTTAATTCTTTAATCTATTTATTCTAAAGAAAAAACGTTTTGATAATAAAACCGGTATATTTGTAGGAATTCATGTATAAAAATATTTGAGCTGCGTAAATATCACATTAGAATAACAATCATCAAAATAACATAACCTAATTAAAATAACCGGATAATAATTCAACATTTTACTTAAAATGGAAACATTTTTCACTTATATTTACAAAGTATCCTTAACTTTTGGCCCTTTTAGATAAACTTGCACAATATTCCTATCATCTCCTACGAATATGAATTTCTGCAGACCTTTAGTAGGTATTATTGTATTTGCTTATGTAAATTCAGTTTGTATTTTTCACTTTATATTTGCACATTTTTTCGACACAAATTATAGAGAATTACACAAGAATAAAAGGATAACAAATTATTACTGCGTTTTAATTGTTTAACCTACTTAACAAAAAAAAAAAAGATTTTTTTAAATAATAAAAGCTATATATTTGTAGGAATTCACGTTTATAAATAATTGAACTGCGTAAATATCACACTAGAATAACAATCATCAAAATAATATAACCTAATTAAAATAACTGGATAATAATTCAATATTTTACTTAAAATGGTAACGTTTTTCACTTATATTTACAAAGTATCCGTAACTTTTGGCCTTTTTAGATAAACTTGCACAATATTCCTATCATCTCCTACGAATATGAATTTCTACACACCTTTAGTATTATTGAATGACAGTATTTGCTTATGTAAATTCAGTTTGTATTTTTCACTTTATATTTGCACATTTTTTCTACACAAATTATAAAGAATTACACAAAAATAAAAAGTATAACAAATGACTACTGCGTTTTAATTCTTTAATCTATTTATTCTAAAGAAAAAACGTTTTGATAATAAAAACTGTATATTTGTATGAATTTACGTATAAAAATATTTGAACTGCGTAAATATCACATTAGAATAACAATCATCAAAATAACATAACCTAATTAAAATAACTGGATAATAATTCAATATTTTACTTAAAATGGCAACATTTTTCACTTATATTTACAAAGTATCCTTAACTTTTTGCCCTTTTACATAAACTTGCACAATATTCCTATCATCACCTACGAATATGAATTTCTGCAGTAATTCTACTTCATATTCTTCAGTGGTAGTTGGTACAGCTCCTTCGTATTTGTCGATCTGACCTCCTTTTGAGTATACGTCGACCAGCAAAGCGTCGAAATCTTTGCCGACATCGAAGTTGCCAATTTTGTGGTCCAGGTTTAAAGCTGTGGAATTAACATAATGAAGTTAGTTAAAGGATTTCTGTGAAACACAACATGATTTTTGAATAGTAATTGACCAAAGGGCAGATGTTAGCAGCTCTCTGCATTTGCTGGGGTTATTTCCACTCTATGGGAAGTGATGATACATGTTTCATGACTTGTGCCAGACAAGGCCTTTTATAATCTTGAAAGCTTTTTCTTTTATTGCGAAATGGGCCTGCTCTTGACTTCGATCTCGCCTGACGGAAAGCGATGGATGAGGTCTACGATGGAACGAGCATGCCCAGAAAGAACTGGTTATCACAGGCATGCATCCTTAGCATGCTTTTAACCGATATATCAACTACTGAACTGTAAAGTTGCGTGGAAATCGGTTGTCATGGCATGGGCATGTGATGCGGAGAAATGAGAAAAATGTCGTCAGGAAAGTTTTGAGTATGAATGTGGATGGCTATACGAGTAGGGGAAGACCGAAGAAATGATGTGTGAAAGATGATATGGCTAAAAAAGGAGTGACTACCGAGATGACGACTAATAGAGAAGAATGGAAGAAAAAGACATATTGCGCCGACTTTAAATAAATTGGGACAAAGGCAGGAGAATGATGACGAACTACGGAACCGATTTCACCAACAGTTGTGCACAGAGATAAAAAACGAGCTCGAAAAAGATACAGAACTAATTTTTCAGGTTCACAAAGTCATTTCTTGAATGAGATTGAAACTGTTGGCAACTAGTTTAAATAATTAGAGGAGTAATGAATGAGATTACCTTTAGCACCTCCTAGTGTGGCGAGGTAGAAAGCTTCCTTCCAGTCCAGGGCATATTTGGGGTTGCCCTGCATCTCTAAACACGTGGATACGTCCATGGTCCTACGAATAGCATCTAGTATTGATGCGCTATCGCCACCGGAAACATCTGAAAGAAAATAACATTGAAAGAGGATTCTGAATTCTGAGTAAGAGTTAATTTTTAATTTGAAATGCCTTTCAAATAATTTGTGCTTAAAGTTCTAAGGGACTACTCACACTTATTCAGCTCTGTTCAGCCAAGCAACAACAAACAACGATTTTGTATGGAGACGCGTACACATCTGTTCAGTTTTTCGCGGCAAACAAGTATAAAATGAGGACAAATGTGTTATTATCATGCGAGTGCTATAGATAGAGTTCAGCGCTGTTCTGTCGCGTTCAGCGCTGTTCCGCCGCATTCAGCGTCGACCGCGGCGTAACAGCACTGTACTCGGATGGTTCTCGACTCCTTGTCGACAAGTTGCAACCTGCATAGTTCCTGCATAGATTTGATTTATTATTACGTAATCATTATACACGCAGATTAAGAGAGTTCGGACGTCTTTTAAAGTTAATCATTATTTTATTTTTACGAAATAAAAGCGACAGAAGCGTTACAGCGGAGATAACACGCTATGACGGCTTTTCTCATTCTTACGACGCTGGACGAGACTGTATAAGTGTGACCAAAATCGTCCAGCGAAACGCGAATGGAGCTAAATAAGTGTGAGTAGTTCATAATGGTCTAGTTTTGAGCATGATTCTGGATGGGAGATTAGAGGAAAGCCTAAAAACGTTGGATGGATTATAATATTATGGCTAGAAAGGAATTGAATAATAACAAGACTGTTGATAGGCATATATATGGAACAAGACGATATGCTGCGATCACGAATAAGTGTACGACCCGAGTGAAAAAGCGTCCAGCGGGGCATTCAAGCGGCGAAGAGCGTTCACCGAGCGCCGCTCGGCCGGCACTCAGGACACTCGCGAGTGTTTGCATGTGTTTAACACGAACGTCGCACGCCCCGCCCCGCCGGACGCTCGAGTCGCGCGTGCACTCGGGCCGTACACTAAATTGGGATAAGGATGATACTTTAGTAGTTCTCATTTGGTCATTTGGGTATGTATAACTTATTACTATATACATTAGATAAAAAATATTTACCTGTCCCCAATCCAACAGTAATGTTAGCATTGATAATCTGCCTAACAGGACACAGGCCAGACTTCAGCCGAGTGTTAGAAGCTGGACAATGTGCTATTGACACTCCTCTGCTTGGCAGCAAGGTCAGCTCTTTATCTGTCAAGTGTACTGCATGGGCCATTATGCACTGGAAAAATGAATTTAAGTTGAGGGAGAACAGAAGAGTAGGCGAGTACAACTTCTTATTAAAAGGATTTTTTTTGAGCATTTGATGTAAAGGCCATCTGAGCGGCAATGACGGCTTTCTGAAATGACGTTAACTAGGTGGCAGCACTGAGACATCTGGTCCGGGTATCTGTCAAAAGTGTCAAACTACCTACATTTTTCTTTAGTCGTGATTGAATGATGAACGTCATCATATATTTTTCATTGTTGAAATGGAAGACCTCTTATCCAAGTGGCGCCAACTGTGTCGTGAAGTTTCATGAAACCCTCCATTCTAATCTCAGTCTCAGTCTGACAAAAATCTAAATTTTTATTATTTGACATCGATTGTCGTTGAGATGAGATTGCGACTTAAAACCTAATGAATTTTAAATAAGAGATTTGGCCTTGAGGTAACTGTGGCTAGTGGTCGCTTGTAGAAGTTGTATTTAAAGGTTACGTGATTGGTTTGAACCTGTGACATTACCAACGGGTTATAGCGGCAGCGGCGTGGGTGTAGAATATTAGCTTTACTATGAGCGCAGCCTCTTATAACAGTAGCAACAGCGAGACGGACCAATAAAGCAATAAACTCGCCATGCTCGACACCATGCTGCTACTTGCCCCATTTCCGCCAGATCATAGTCCTCAGGCCACAGCTATTATGACTGCTCATATTGTACAAGTTTCGTAACGTAAAGGATATTTACAGCTTACCTTGTTATTTAAAATACCGCATTCATCGTAAACATCTCCATAGGTGTCGCAGTCAGGGTTTGTTGCCAAAACATATTCTATTTCTGTGATGTTTTCTGATATATGACTCTGCAAATAAAAGGAACACCATTTTTTTACATTTTTGTATTACTTAAAGAGTACTATGGAGAATTAGATTTAAATAAAAGTGTCTACCTGTATCTTGCAATCATACTTCTTAGCTAAATTTGACAGGCCATCCATTAGTTCTTTATCACAACTGACTGCAAATCTTGGAGTCACGATAGGTTCCACCAGCTCATTCTGAAATAAACAATATTTTATCAGCACCATTCAGTGGTTCTGAGAACATGGTGTTCTTACCTGAATCATGTCCCTACAAATCATAGCAGTATGAGTTGCCACATGAAATTTACTCCAGCTCCTCAAACCATTATTGTTGGATGGCCCTCTGTTATTTCTGACTTGGCCAGAGACAAAAAGGTTAATGTAATAAGAGAAGGCATTGGTGAATGAGGCTTAAAAATAAAGATAGCGGCACAAACCTGGTAAGAGAGAACATGTTTGACAAATGTTTCAACTTCTGCTAACTCTTTCTTGGTGTCATTATAATACCCTGCATCATTTTCTTTATTCATGCTCACTTTGCCTATCAGTGCCCTCTGGTGGTGCTTGATGGCACTTTTTACTAGTTCCAGTGTGCCTTCCATATGAAGAGATCCAAAATAACAGGCAGTTGTGGTTCCATTTTTGAGTAATCTTTGCTGAAAATAGTAGAACAGGAGAGTTATGATAATGAGGAAAAAGAAAGCTAAGTAGTTATGTAAGTGGGATATACACTTGCACAAAGTGTATAGCGTTCATAAATATGTTAATTGCCTAGCTAGCTACTTCATATGAGATCCTGTTTATAAAATTTGTTTTATTTTAAAATTTATGTGGCGGATATAGTGTTATTCAAACTCTATGAAACAGGCCACTTTAATTTACCGAATTATTTTACTACATTAGTTATTTAATAAGTACTATGAGGCAGACTTAAAAATAGAATAAATTATGTGTGACACCAAAGAAAGTGTGTAGATAAAAACAATTACAATAATGTGTAGCATATTATAGCTGATGTAATTTCTTTATCAGGTTACTCACCACAACCTGGTCGTAGACCTTAGCCGCAAACTCTGTGTCACTGTACTTCTCCTCCAAAGGGAATGTGTACTTCACTAGCCATTGTAATAGGGATCTATCTAGACCTAGACCAATATTAGGAAACTGAGGTGCATGCGTGTGGCAGTCTACGAATCCAGGAATGATAAACTGGTCCTGGCTTAATTTTATTATTTTGTAGCTACAAAACTCTCCAACCTTTTCAAGTTTATCAAACTCTTCTGTTGAACCTTTTTTCGTGATCTGTAAAAAAATAACAAGAAAAAAAAGTAAGAAGTTTTCTTCACCATATGTAGGTAGGTAGGTTTTTATACTTGATGGTATTTTATCAAAACAGAATAAACACTTGTATTTTATGTGAGACATAATTATTAAAGTCTATTTTTTACCTTTCCATCCTGAACAGCGACATAACCGGAGTTTATAACAAGATTGTTCAAAGAACTCGAACTAGCGTTTATTCCAACGAATACGATATTTTTATCCGTCATTGTCATAACACGTGCTGAGGCTACTGACCAAAAAATGATAAGAAGAAGTATTAAATTACGTAATTAAACACAAGTTATTGTTCTAAAGTTTTAGAACTTATTGATAATAATAACGGGCACGCTTCTTACTTCTTATAGGCTTCTTATCAGTTTACCACCGTCTACTACCGATGTCCGATGACAACAATGTCACTTTTTAATGGTTTGAATAATCGTCTTTTACGCTCCAATTTCGGGATTTTTATTTCTGTTCATGGAAAGAAACGACGTACTAATACAAATTATTTTAATCATAAAGATGTATTATGCTTATTTTTTGTAAAAAAAAAAACATTGTATTGAATCACACAGAATAATACAAAGTAGATGCGTAAGATAGGTATTTTCGGAACGAATCTCGCCCTCTAAATACTTATGAATATCTTTCGAACTACAATAACGTTGATTGATGTTATCGTAAAGTTATGTAAAGACAGAGTAGTTAATTTTATCGCCTCGTGGTAGTTGTTCTGTACATAATCTGGTGCCAGGAAGCGCGCGCGTGTTCTTCTCCCTCACGCCAATGTATGAACTGTCCTGTGCGTGCATTTTGTATCCAGAACACGGAGTTAGAACTGGTGGCTCGAGCCATGGCTTCTTCTAGCCGGTTGTTCATCTTCTTTGCTTCTTCTGAAGCCTGTGGGACATAATTAAAATTAAATGACGAATAATTTTTGTGGATGACCATGGCTGACCACGTCGCGAAAATACAAACTGAATCTCGTGTTTGTGGTCCCCAGAGAAGTGCAATCCTCCAAGCGGTTAATGGGACTGCTTACCTAGAGAGCAGTTGTAACTATCTAAATAACTATTTATATAAATTTGATATAACGCACTTGATTGAAGAAACTATTGGCAACTGTAAGTCGTCCAGACAACATGGACGAGTTGGCTCGTAGTAGACACCAGCGAGGGTATAAGGTGCGCAACAAACGGGCGTCGTTTTCCAATCGCGCTAGTTCTCTGTCCGCTATCGAACGGAGCTCCATCAGATCCACCACCTAATTGACAAGCAAGAACTTTTAGCATTAAAAGCGTAGTCATGAATTTGAGGTTTTTATCAGTCATAAATACGTCGCGAAGCAATATTCATTTACCTTTCGTAAATCGTCCACTTTTCTTGCTAAACTCTCGAGCATCCCGTCTGCAAGTCTCATTGCACTTAAAAGAGTGCTCATCGAACCATCATCTCCATGTGAAACCCAACTTAGCGCTTCAGACTCAAAACGTTTTGCCCTCCTTTCTGAATCTGCCCTGAGCCAATAGGTCCACAGCCCCACTACTAGCCGGCGCCGACCAGGCCCTGCAGATTTACCCCTACTTATTGCATATTCGGCGAACCTACTTATATCTTCTGGCGATTCCAGTTGAAACCCTGCGTCCAGTATCATGTCTATGCACAGTGCATGATACCACGTCTCACAGTCATATGACATATGATCTTGGCCTGTACGCAAAGCGAATCGCAAGATGTCGACAGCTTCTGCTATGCGTCGACGGGATAGTAGAACGTAAAACAAGTCTGGTATTAGCTCCAAAGATACGTCTTCAGCTAGCAGGAAACGACTAACTGCTAATGCACGGAAACCAGAGCGTATAGTTGGTGCCAGTTGCCCTCTGGCCATCCGAGCTCGAAAGGATGTCATAAATAGTTTGCCAACAGCAAAAAGTTCATCAGCCTGAATTGGGTTTGAAAGCTTTTTCAAAGATTGAGCTGCCATTTGTTCTATTTCTGCTGTGGCTTCTGGCATACCGCGATCCAATTCTACTTGCAAAGCATTACAATAAGTGTCGCAGATATTCTCTACAGAACATTCCACAGTCTGAACTATGTTCAAGGCACGGAGTGCTGTCATTCTCGATACTCTTTCATCACCAAGCATGGAATATAATAAGGTTGCTATGTTCAAACAAAACACTGAGTCCGCTTTCAATATTGTTTTATGTAAACGATGCTTTTGTCTTTCGAATTTAAAGGCCTTTGCTATATTTTTCAACTTGAAATATTCAGGTACTTTGTGTATATTTATATGATATATTTCTGCTGCTTGTTCTGTTTCTGCTTTAGCCGCAGCAAGTCTTCCCAATACCAGGGATGTAGCAGCTCTTACTGAATATATTTTTCCTATAAATCGCTTTTTTTCAAATGAATCTATATCGGGTATCATTTGACACATGCCTTCGGCTTCATCGAGTTTTTGAAATACATTTTCAACGTTATTGCTTATTACACACAAATGACAGTACTTGATCAGGAATTCAATGGCTTTTGATTTCAACTCTGCATGTTGTGCATGGTAGACGACTTGGTCACAAATAGTTATATTTAATTCTGTACAAGTGCATCTAGCAAAGTTGGTTGCGGAAACACCTTTTTCTATTTTGACACTAAAAGTATATTTGTCATTTCTCATTTTTTCTATGTCTTCTTGACTGTCAACGATGCCGAGGTTTTGCCAATCACTAGGATCATCAGCTTCAGTAACCTCACGAAACATGTTAAAAATCTTGTTATGTTCAAATTCTTCCGAGCTGTTCTTTTGAAGTTCAGAAAAGTTAGTCATGGTTACTTTTTTAACTGATCTCTGGCTGCTTGGGCCAGCCTGATCAACGCTGTCTGTTATTTTCAAAATTGGTGCTACTTGCGAATTTATATGATCATATTGGGTACTGTCTATGGAGATATTAGGTGGCATTATTTCACTAGATGCTTTTGTTGGCTTTAAAATTTCCTTAGAGAGAGTAGCAGTTTCTGCTTCTGATTTTGATTTATGTAAATTAGCAGAGCTTGGTACTTTCGATGAAGGTTCCCTTTGTAAGGTAACTATGGACTTATCTGAACTTTCATCTGTAGCAATCGTTGTGTCCACTGAATTAGTTGAGTAGCTATTTCTCATTGGTGCTACATCGCCTAAACTTATAATTGACTGGACCACCATAACTGTACCACCGCAGTTAGCACATTTTTGTTTGTTATTTTCCAAGTAATTAACAATCCGCGTGTGAAATTCTTTTTTCTGATTCATCGGTAACAGTTCGTAACATATTTTTCTTGAGTTTTTACTTCTAAATCTCATTAGTCTGCAAAATGCATACTTTGGTAGATTTTGGCAGCTTTCCGGATCATGTTCGAAACAACATTCACAAACAAGATTTGGCTTATGGGATGAACTGTTTGATAGTATAGTTAATGTAGAAGTGCCTCTGCGACCAAATTTATTCACACAGTCGGCGTTTGCACAAGAGAGAATACGTAAAGCAAATAATCTTTTAACAGCTTTCGCCGTAACCAAACCATTGTTTTCATACATTATATTTTCTAAGAGATCCCTTGGTATTACATCGCCGATCACTGATGCTATTTTCAGTAGCAGTTGTTGATACGGCGTCAATGAGTCAATTTGTATCATAATTAGTGCATCTAAATTATGGATATTTATATTGGTGTTTAGCTCTCCTTTTTCAATGACTATACATATGCTTATTTCTCCTGTGGAATCATTTTGTATTAGATTATCAAGGGTGCTTTGATTTTGACCATCCAATGCCTGCGGGTGTAGCAGAGCTGGATCTGGAAACTGTAATTCCTCTTCTTCCCAGTCGTCTATTTCAACATCGTGTATCCTTTTTATTTCTAGCGCGCCGATAGAAAATAAATGAGTAATGAAGCTCTCAACGAGGCCTGGCATGCCTTTGCATTTACTACTCAAGGCGACACATAAGTCATTCGAGACTCCATCTACGACTAATATTTGACAAGCCAAAGCAGGGATCCACTCTGAATTTAATGGCCCTAAACACATTTTTCTGATGTTATTATTTATAAATACACTGTAGAGCCAACTGTGAACATCGCTAAATTTACCACGTGTGACGGATAGCACGAAAAATATTTTTAATGAGCTGAACATCATTGATATGAACTCCCAAGAAAATGAATCTAAATTTTGTAAATCATCTAAAAATATGACAGTGGTATCTGTAAACGCTTTTATTAGTTTCTCAAACATTACCTTTGCTTTCTGTTTTCGCTTGGATTCATCTAAAGAATGAATTCCTTCATGATAAGCAAATCTTACTTTAATTATACTGTTTAAATAACATAAGTCATCAGAGTAGGCGCTTAATAATTGTATAATTTTTTCTTCTTTGGCAAAACCTTCAACGGGTTCCTTAAGCTCAAGTATTTGATTAATTATTTGGCTTAAAGCTAAATATGCAGTTGCAGAATGTATAGAAGTCAAGTTTAGGTAACATACACGAAAACCATTTTTCTTTGCGTGGCGAGCCATCCATTCTAACATTCTACTCTTTCCAATACGCGATTCACCTACCATTAAAAGAGCATCAAAATCTCTATAAGTTGCATTACTATCTTCTAGCCAGCTTTCAAAATAGTCTATTTCATCACTGTGGTTAAGGAGTGGCGGAATCATTGGTATATCATATAATTCCTTAACTCTTATATCTTCTGTATATTCATATATTTTTCCAGGTTTTATAATGCCTTTTAATTCGATTGCTGGTTGTAGTGTAAATCCATTTTTAGACATTTTACTTTTCACATAAGTAATTTCATCGCATGTGACTTTATTTCGGAATCCACACATGAGCCTTGCGGCTTTGTTAACAATAGCACCAATGACAGTAAATTCTCTTCGTAGAGGATGGCCTACCACTCCACAATATACTTGACCGGTTGTTACACCAATGGATACTTCTAAGACTCCATCAAGAGCAGCTAAGGATTTTTTAATACTATATGCACATTTTAATGCAGCTTGGGCTTCAGATTCGTGTTTGAAGCCACGCAATCCGAATACGACTAAAATCATGACATCCTTATCGAAAAGAATTATCTTATTAACACACCCCATTGATTTATATACTATTCCACATGTGATTTGATAAGAATTATTGACGATTGTTATTAATTGCGTAAATGAACAGTCTCTTGGCTTGAGGGTCACAAATAATATTGAAACTTGTCTCATTTCTGTCAGGTATTCCAGTGGTTGGTGAGCATCAACCTGTGTTAAAACGGGTCTTATCATAAATTTTCTAATTTCGCATCCTTTATTTTTTTCCTCAGCGACTAAAATAGCTTTACGTAGGCTTAAAGCTTCGGTTTTCCTTAAGGCATCGGTTACATTTAAACCTTTAGGTGCGTCTAATATAAAATCAGGAAGGCTCTCTATTGCACTAAACGGCTTTTTACTTTGTCTGACAAAATTTCCAAAACCTACAAATGGTTTCGTCACATTGTTTTCATGCGGATCATACAGAATAGATTTTATTGTAACAAATCCGTTTTCATGTATAATATGATCATAATTTCTAGAATAACAATGCCCCCACGCTGTCGGAGTTAGTTTTACTTCCCCTGAAGCACACACGCTTTCGGCCGCTTTGGCTTCTATTACAGGCAAGCCAAAAATAATATAACTCATATCGATTCCAGTGCCGATAGGTGCAAATATGAGATTGCCTGCAGATATCGCTAGTTTCACTTTTAAGTTAACTTTGACATCAGTTTCATAGACTGCGTAAGAATGTTGTATAATTAGAGCGCAAGCTATTACTGTGTGGATGGTGTGACACAGAAATGAACGTTTGTCAGTCTTCCAAAGTGCTAGGAAAGCGTCGCCAGCGAACTTAATGATGTCACCACCGTGTCCGTAGATGAGCTCTATGAGTGAACCGAGATATGTGTTCAGAGTTACTGTCAGTCTATAGGTGCCACCTTTGCCAGTGTTATTGTATCGTTCTGATAAAGCTGTATAGCCTGAAACATCAGCCATGAGGAGAACGCCAACGAAACGTTTTGAATTTGATGTATCAAACCTGAAAAATTGGAATTATTTCAATCTGTTGGCATGCTTAATTCATTTATGGTCTTCACATCAAATAAGATGTACTTCGTGCAGTAACAAACGTTATAAAATATGTTTATTTCAGGTAACAGAACAACATTAAATCAAAGAATAATATTTTGCCAATTACGCTAGAAACCTTACTTGTCCGTCAGTAGTACTTCATCGGGGACTAAAGTTGATAGTATAAGAGTCTGTTTCTTGGTCAGTTGTATCTCAATATCTTGATCTATCTTGTCTGTTTCGTTCTTACTCTCAAATAGCTCCTCCACCCAGTTCTTTACCTCTTTGTATTGTGGTTCATATTCATCTAGTTCTTCGTCAAATAGTTCGTGACCTCGCCGGGACATTCTCCGGCTGTAATTCCGCCATTTTTCGGTGCCCACCATAATGCTTGTGGAGGTTTTTCTTGGCTTTTGCTTGTTTTTGAGGAAATTCATGTTTGTGGATGCTTAGTGCGCTAAGTACGTGAATTTGGGAGTGGGTGTCCGGATTTGGCACAGTCACTTCACACTTAACCTAGTGTCATCAGCAGTCTAGTAGGCTATGTTCGAGATCCTTTCGTTATCTTATTTTAGTTCTCTCTAAGAAAAACTTAAACTTACAATTCTTCCAACATAACACCCGGGATCTTTGTTTTGACTTTTTGAAAATTGCTCACAGAGTACTTGAATTGATTAGTGTCAATTGATTAGTGTCATTGTGTCATCAGAATTTATGGTTTATTTTGAGGTGATTTTCGTGGTTTCCTTTGTCATATTTATTTTGTTTAAAACTTTTGTTGAACACCGTAGATGTATTCTGTGACCATAGTGACTAATGCCTAGTAGGTATTAATCACAGAACATAATAGGTTGGGGAACAAGTTTCTTCGCATTTTTTAAGAAAATTCAAAACATTTTTTAATATACTTTATTTACATTTAACTAAAGTATGTAGGTACCATTTTGTTCGATAACTTTTTGCCATCTTGTAGGTAGGGACATGATCCCATTGCTATAGAAATTTTGGGACTTCTGGTCAAAATACCGCGACAAGTGATTTTGGCAGTCCTCTCGTGATGTTAACCTGACACTGCCTAAAGAATTCTGAAGAGACCGAAACAGGTGGAAATCTGAAGGTGCAAGGTCAGGACTATACGGCGGATGCATTAACACCTCCCAGCCAAACTCTCTTAATTTTTGCTGAGTGGCTAAAGATGTGTGAGGTCTAGCATTATCATGAAGAAAAACCACACCCCTTCTGTTGATTAATTCCGGCCGCTTTCTCTCAACTTCTTGCTTTAATCTCATTAGTTGTTCGCACTAGAGTTCATAATCGATGGTCCTGCCTGGTGGTAACAGCTCATAATGAATAATGCCCTTCAAATCCCACCACACACACAGCATCACCTTGTTGCGAGTTAACCCGGGTTTCGCCACAGTCTGTGAAGCCTGACCGGCCTTTGACCACGACCTTTTTCGCACGTTCTTGTCATACGTGATCCTCTTTTCATCACCAGTTATCAGCTTCTTCAAAAATGGTTCGGTTTCATTACGTCGTAATAAAGAATCACAAATGAGTACACGGTTCATTAGGTTTCTTTCAGTGAGCTCGTGAGGTACCCAAATGTCGAGCTTTTTTGTGTACCCAGTTTTTTTCAAATGCGCCAAAACTGTTTTGTGGTCAATTTCCAGTTCTTCAGCTACGTCGTAACTACTGATATGCCGATCTTGCTCCACTTTTTCAAAAATGGCATCCATTTTATCCGTAATAGGGCGACCAGAGCGACGTGCATCTTTGACATCAAAATTTCCGGGTTTTAAAACGCTTAAACCAAATGTGTGCTACTCTCACAGACACTACACTAAGTCCATAAACATCGCAATTTTTTTTCGCGGCTTGCGTTGCATTTTTACCTTTTTTGTAGTAAAATTTTAAAATGTATCGAATTTCTTCATTAGATTCACTCATCTTGACGGTACGAAAAACAAATGAAAATCACACATTTTCCTAATTTGAATTAGGAATTATGTTCTTTAAAATTTAAACTTTCAATGATACCAAAACCAGCCAGATACAAATAGTATAGCCAAAGAGATTTTATTACAAGTTCATACATACTATAATGCGAAAAGACTTTTTCCCCAACCTAATATAATACCCATATACCCTAGACGGGGTATTAATGGTTGCTATGAATGGTTAATTTGGTGAAAGGTTATGTGGACATACGTATTGCTGGCCCATTGTTTACAATTCATTCCGTCAATTTACAACCTGTCTAGAATGATAACTAACTTATTCACTGTCTTTATTCATCGTTCAATATGGAGGCAATCTTTTAATTACTGTTATTTATTATTTTTAATGCCATTGACTTGTTAACTTCATTTCTCTGGTCAGCAGACAGCGTAAACAATTTCATTGAGATCATAATTAGGTATAATTACACATATGTTGTAGTAAACTAATCTGACCTTTGTGTTATAAGTAAATAAGATTGACCTTTATAATGGTTTGTTATGTGAGCTGCCTGCATTGTATCTTGTACCATAGCCGCCTCAGTCCGCCATTCTCTATTGCTTTGCGCACACGCATTCTGTGGACGGCTCGACGAAGTAACGATGGAGCCGAACGGGACCTCTTTCTTAGATAAAGTGCTCAATTTAGTTAAAGAAGACAGGGCTGAAAGTGTGCCGCTCATACGATTCAAACACCCAAAGGAATTGGAGGTATTTCTGAATTACTTTTGATTTTAATGAGGGTATCCAAATATTAAAAACCTAATATATAAATACTTATATAAAATATAACTACCACAAAAGCAAATGATACGATTTTAATGATACTATCTTAATTTATGTTTTTTTTCCTTAACAAAAAGCGCCTTCATCCTCTCTCCTATTCAAAATTAACTTTGCTGTGCCCGACAGGGTCCATAATTGATTCGATATTTTAACATACAAGTTAAGAAGTAATTCAATTATAAAATAAAACTTACTAGCTGACCGACAGAAGTTGTTCAGTCCTTTCAATAATTCATACAAAAATGCCATTGAATGAAAAAAGGATGTTCAGTATTCCCGAATTTGATGAATTTCCGGGAAACTTAACCAGTTTCTCTTTCCATAAAAACCTAATTCGTACTACTACGAACATTAATAACCAAATCAGTCCAGCCGGTCTCAACTGATGCGCAAGGCTTATTTATATAGATTTATTAAAGCCATTTATTATAGATACAACAACAATAAGTCCATCATAAATCAGCCCCATGGTCAAACTGTAGCGACGTGGTCGTGGGTGTTGAAGTCTGGGAAATATGAGCTATAGTTTACGTACTTCTTCAGGGTATACCTCACAATCTCTCATAACCATGCATAGACCACAGTGCGCAGGAGTAGGTAGTAACCTACCTACTTACTACTTATTCTGTTTCTTAGGCAGGATTTGATCGAACGGACACTTGCCTTGCCGTAGGTATTTCTATGTCAGATTACTTTCCATCATAGCCATCTGAATCGTACAGTAGGCCGCAAGTCGTTTATCAGTTTGACCTTGAGCATGGCCTAGCGTAGTACGGATATTCAATGGAATAAGAGACCAGCTGATACTGGTTTTTGTTTTAGCAATGACTTGCTGCTTACTGTACAGCTAAGTGTGAGGATGGTGATTATATAATATTTTCCAAAAAATTGGCTATGATTTGGTGACCCATTGCTAATTTTGCTGCTTGAGCTGGTCTTTCAGCTTAAAATTTCTCATTCGGTAGTTTCAAGATGCAGTGATATAAAAATAAAAAAAACCGGCCAAGTGCGTGTCGGACTACGCACAATGAAGGGTTCCGTAGTGGGATGAATCCCAAGAACAAACTTAACTTTGTAGTTGAAAAACATGTTCTCCTATACATTCCAACTGCAAATGTAAGTTTGCTTGTACGCACAATATTGAGTGATTCATTCAGACGTACTTCTTTTAAGACTATCAGACTTCGTATAAGTTTTCCGGTAATTTATAGGTATAGAACTATTTTCTGTATTTTTTCAAAATTTTAGGCTTCGTACTTTCGGAGATAAGGGGGAATGGTCAACTTTCGTCTATTTTTCTTAAATAACATTAAAATGATTTATGTTAAAATTATAAAATATATATTTGACATCCTCACAGTAAGCCCTTTTATTTGATATGTCACACGGTAGGTACAGTTTGCAAAACTTTTTTTGAATTTTCTTATTTGCCCACCGTTACACGTCTGTGTTTGCGTCACAGAAATACATACGTGTACCAAATTTCAACTTAATGGGTCCAAAAGATTCGGAGCAAATTGGCTGTGACCGACAGACAAACAGACACACGAGTGATCTTATAAGGGTTCCGTTTTTTCCTTTTGAGGTACGGCAACACAATATAAATTAATAGGTATTGTAATTATGATTGACATAATAAATAATAATGACATAATAACTACGTATACGTTCAAAGCTAATAAGAATTGATATGCGCCAGTTATTTTCCATATACTTAAAATATAATCCTACTATCCTACTAATATTATAAATGTGAATATTTGTATGTTTGGATGTTTGTTACACAATCACGCAAAAACGGCTGAACGGAATTGGATGAAATTTGGTAAACAGATAGTTTATAACCTGGATAGACATTAGGATACTTTTCATCCTGGTAGAAGGTTCCCGTGGGATAATTTCCGACATACACGCGGGCGAAGCCGCTGGCAAAAGTTAAGTTTCATATAAATAAATCAGTCCGATTTGTTTAATGATTAAGTGTCTTTATGCGTAAAATAGGAGCCGTAAGGAACACCACCAAAACCAAAAAAAAACAATCAGTTACGCCATATTTCCCGGTGTATTCTTACTTCGAATACTATAATACCTATTAGGTTTATTGTTACCAACATCGTACACACATCACTCTCACATTATATTCAGTCGCAGTCATATGATTCTCATTGGGTTTTAAAAATAATTAATAAAATGTTTTTATATTATAACAAAAAACACCGAAAAAAAATACAAAAATGTAGTTCTCTAAACTTTATAACTTTTAAATGATCCCGGTAAATTCCTTGCGTTCACAACTTTTTACATTGCAATACAACCACTAACAACAACCATTTTACAATAATATTTACAAAATCATTTGCAAATAATTATTGCACAGCTTAAACTTACATGCATTACATTCAAATAAAATAAATCAAATAATACGAGGGTATGTCGAAAAGGTTTGCATTTGTCACTCACAAAGCTTGCGCCACGCCTAAGCCGACAGTGCAGTGTTCCAACATTTGCAGTAATTTGCTGCAGACACATTATGTTGTTTTCGCACTAATATTAATATCAGCGTCAAGTCTATTGCTATCTATGTGACAAATTCACCACGGAATATTGGTATTGTAGTTTGGTATCGTAGTTTGTAATATTGGTATTATCAAATTAAATTATTATTAATTATTGAGTTAATACATTTTTATCATATTCTTATCCTTATTAATAGATAATTTTACTGCGTAGAAAAAAAAAAAAACAATATTTTTTTGATTCAACCATATTTAAAAAAGAATCAGACAGTGATCATGACATATTATTGTAAAAATATATGTTGGTAACCAATGATTAACCATACATTACATATCATACATACCTAATAATACCTATAATTTTATAATTAAATGAAACAACTGAGCGAAGCCGCAGGCAACAGCTAGTAATATTGTAAATGTGAAAGTTTGGATGTTTGTTACGCAATCACGCCAAAACGGCTGAACGGATCTGGATGAAATTTGGCACACAGATAGGTAGTTTATAACCTAGATTAACACATAGGTTAATTTTTTTCCCGGTATTACGTTCCCGTAGGATAATTTCCGACCTCCACGCGGGCGAAGCCGCGGGCAAAAGCGAGTAATTAATATCGATGTTACCTAGGACACGTTTACTGATATTTACGATGCGATTCTAGTAGAACAAATTATATGAAAACTTCATGGAAATTGTTCTATCAGAATCGCGTCGCATCGTAGGGTCGCGGCTGGCTGCGGGAGCCTTTATGTTTATTTTATTTATACAGCATACTTGTAAGATGTGTTTGCCCATTATAACTGAAGTCGCACTTAGGTGGGTATTTATCTACAGACAAGATAATAATTTCACGCTTTGAATTATAATGAGGTTAACTTTCCATTAGCGGCCCTCTAAACGTTAGAAGTTTTCTTCTTGTGTTTTCAGATGATGCTAAATTCAGCAATGAGTTACATCCTGTTTGAAAAACTGTAGCCGGAATTTTATCATTAATTTCATATTCCAATGACCTTGTTTATGAAATCGCTAGGTACTGGCGATAAGCCTACTGTTTGCATTTTCTTTTATTTAATAATTTGGAATTTCTATTGTGCTACCTATCGTATTACAATAAAGTATAGATTCAAGTCTTCCGTTTCACTGACTTCGATAACAGAATCAGCCATCTTATCGATGGTCATCTTTCCGTATGTCCATGAGAATAAGTTCAAATGCTAAGTACTATAGTGTGATTTGCTTTGTCCATTGATCATATTATTATTATCATCACATGGGTCTTCTCTTATTATAGTTTCTTGACATTTCTCGGGACCCTGGAAAAGCGTACGAGGGGCTGAAGCCAACTCGCAGAGGCCTGTTAGACGTTTTTAATTAAATTAGACACCAACCGAGGATTATCCCTGTTCGCACTATACAAGTGCACCCAAGGACAACCCCCGGTTGGTGTAGGACTACTGCAGGTTATGGAAACAAAGATATTGGATTATGGGTTTGGGTGGCTTAAGTGAACTGGTTATCTAGGACTATGACCCCTGCCTGACCAATGTTTTATATAAAATATACAAATTAAATGGCAGGGGGTGTCTTGCATACTCAATAGTCAATAATAGGCCCCCGAAAACGGTCGCTAGCACATAGTGTCGTAGCGACAAGGGGGCAACATGTCCTGAGGTGCTGATGAGGAGTGGAGAGGTATTACACGGCTATCAGGGCAATCCCAGAAGTACGCTGAAGATCCCTACCAGCATCTTAATCTGGAATACTTCGTTCCTCCGAGCACGTTTGCTCTTGCGAATCTCCAAGTCGGCCAATAAAGGCAAGAATTAGGTGTGAGCTCTGTTCGTCATCATTGTTCACTCCAGCCGGCCAATAAAGGCAAGACAGAGGTGAGGAACTATGCTTATTATAGTTATTATTATTACTTCCGTAGCCTCTTCCATTACCTAATCTACTTAAACCTCATACTCCTCCTCATCTACTTTAACCTGGTTTTTATGAAGAACTAGCTTCTGCCCGCAATTTTATACCCGTGACATGGCTTGTTCCACAGAACAGGTAAACCTCTTTTATCTGTTCTGTGGCTTGTTCCCCGGTCCACCACGTCGCATCCCAGCACCCACTCCCGCTTTACTTCGTGTTCGCTTAGCGTTCATTCTAACTTTTTTTTTTGCTCGTCTCCCAAGGGTCGTAAAGTGATGGTAAATAACCATAAGGGGTCATTCGGTTGCAAATGACCTTCATTTACCTAATGGATTGCCGACATATACCAATAATCCTGTAGATAAATGTAATTAATTGGTGGAGTTGTTGACTTTGAGCGGATTGAATATCGATAAGATACGGTGTTAAACGAGTGACCTTCTTAGGAAATATTACACCAAGACACTATTGTCAACGACGTAATGTTTCACCATATAAGGTTATATTAAGGTTAGATAGTGGATATTATCGCACTGGCTACTGGTCTTACTACAAATGGATATTTAATGAAGAAATAATGGATATTAGGAGAATATTTAGACATGTAGATATAATCATAGGTACACCCAGTAAAGCCTGATTAAAATGTTAATCCGGTATGCTAATAGGTAGGTTTTGCCTTCGCTGTAGGTACCTAGATTCAACTCAGACGCGTTGAAAGCAAAAGCATGTTGCAAAATCATTTGAACGTTGCAATATCTGCGTGCTTAATATTACATAAGTTGCGAGCCCTTTACATATCGAATGATGTTCCAGTAATTTCACCATCTAATTAGGTTTTCTACTTCTTTGGTAGTGATGAATTTCATTTAGATAATAAGTCATTTAATCATTTGTTTAACATATAATGGTATTTAAATGTAATAAATAGTGCGCTATGCTATGCCAGAGGGCGTACAAATGCTTGTTAGTAATTAACAAATCAGGCCAGCAGTCTCAATAATTAAATAAAATAAGCCTGAACAATAAAATAAAAAATAAAAAAAAAACAATTATAAATAATCACACATTTCATAATACAAATTAATTAATTAATAATAAATAGCCACAGAGATCAATGTCAATAAAAAGAGAAATAATAAAAATAAAATGTTAATACAGTAAATGTCCACACACAGGCTGAAAACAAATAATAATCTATGTCAATTAGATACTAATGTCAATATACAATACTGGTGTAAATAAACAATAATAATGTCAATATACAAAATTATTTATAAGGACAAACAATACTTGTTTCCCATTAGCATGTCAATATTCTATCATTATATTCTTGTCTGTTAAAAATTCCGAAATACTGTAATATGCTTTGTTCACAAGTAAAGATCTTAGCCGTTTCTTAAATAAGCTCACGTTCAATTCTTTGATTGACCGTGGTATGTGGTTAAATATGACTGGTGCCATGCAAAATATACTTTTATACATCAATGCTGTGTGGGACCTTCTTACGCATAAGCTACTGTTATCCCGTTGACTTCGGTTATTAATTTCAGACATTTTTTTAAACAACTTTGGATTGGTCTTAACAAAAACAGCGACCTCAAAAATGTATAAGGATGGAAGAGTCAATATTTTAAATTTAATAAATAACGGTTTACATGTATCTATGACCTGTAATCCAAACATTGTCCTGATACACTTTTTCTGTGATTTAAAGATTAATTCCCTATTGGTTGAATTCCCCCAAAAAATAACACCATATCTCAGAATTGAACCCACCAAGCCATGATATGCTGTGACTAAAGCGTCCACACTCATCACTGAGGCAAGTTTGTATAGGGCATATGCAGACTTGCTGATACGTTTGGTTAGCTCCTCCGTATGTGTTTTCCAATCTAATTTGTTATCAATTGTTAAACCTAGGAATTTAGATGTGTTTACTTGTGTTATGCGTTGGCTGTCATAGTATATACTCATATTCGTGTTTGAACGTTGGCTAAACATCGTTAATTTTGTCTTTTCTATATTTATTTTTAGATTATTATTATCTAACCATTGTACTATTGAAGTTATTGTCTTAGTTATTTCGTCGTTGTAGGTTTGAGCGTTTGTGCTATTAATGGTCACAGTACTGTCATCAGCAAATAGTGACATAGGGTGACTTATGGCTTTCGGCATATCATTTATATAGATTATAAATAGAGGAGGCACTAAAACACTACCTTGGGGTACGCCATATGTAAGTGTTCGAAGATCAGATTTGTAAATTCTTTGACATTTAGACTTAAAATCTATTTCAGATACTTCAACGTACTGTTTCCTGTTCTTTAAATACGATTCTATTAAATTCAAGACATTACCTCTAATGCCGTAGGCGTCTAGTTTACTTAGCAAAATATTATGGTCCACATAGTCAAAAGCTTGAGTCATGTCACAATATATTGCGCATACCGGTATTTTATTGTCAACATTCGTATAAACATTATTTAAAAAGTCGTAGACGGCCATATTGATTGTCTTAGATTTCCGAAAGCCTTTTTGTTCTTCTGTCAATATGTTTTGTTTATTCAGGTATTTATAAATCTGTGCATAAATGTATTTTTCATAAACCTTTGATATTATTGGAACAATATAATATGCCATGATCTCTATTATCTAACTTTACCGTTACCGATATACTCAAAGTATTGTTATTCTTTGATTAAGTAACATGATGCAACTCAATTCTGGATGAATATCTACATTAACAATGATTTTGGGCCTTCGTCGCCTTAGGTAGTGACCTGACATCAACGTCCATACAGCCTTATGGAGGCATGAGGAACAGTATGTAAAGTTCACTCATTCTCCATAGAAAAGGGAGGATCCTCCGACCAGACGGGTGTTGTGTCTGGTGGGCTACTGCCCGACGATTGATGTCGGGACTTTGTATATATGCAAGTCGCGCGGTAAACTCTTGCATGATTTTGCGTGACGTCAGTGTGATGCGTAGATTGCATTTGGCGATGTAGATCCCGCCACAGCCTTATGATCGTTGCCTGACGTACAGTTCAGGTTGCCGGACCAGCTCGCAAGTTGGCTACTCATACGTTTCTGCACCTATTTCGGAGTTTTTACTCTTCTTCTACCTAAAGCATCAATTTGCTTCAGAAGACTTAAATTGGCATGTCTTGATTAAAACGGTTGTTTGTGATCATTCAGTTTCTAACCAACCAAACCTTAATAAGAATTTTGCTTCACGTTCCAGGCAATCCTAGACCTCGACGTGACAAAAGGCGTAAGTGACAAAGAGCTGGAGCAATGTGTGCGAGCAGCATTGAAGTACAGCGTGAAGACTCATAAGGCGACCTTCAAGAATCAGCTGTTCTGTGGTACCGACCCCTATGGGATGGCTGGAGCATGGATCACGGAGGCTTGTAATACTAGTCAGTAGGTATAATCTGTTAATTTGGTTATTCTCCTTGCTGATGGTCGCAGGAATCCGCTGAATACGAGAAGTACGCAGTGCCGGTCGATGTGGCTACGCTTGGGGAGGCCTATGTCCAGCACTCGACGTCTTCAGCTGTAATGATGATGGTAATGGAAACGGTAGCTTATATTCTTTCCAGTCATTTATTTTACTTTAGACATAAGCACGCCTATGAAGTTGCTTATTTATTGACAGGAAACCATAGACGAAAAAATGCAATACTTCTTGGACGCTATGAAGTTCCTTATTTATTGACAGGCAACCATGGCTAAAAAATGCAATACTTCATGGACTCTATGAAGTTCCTTATTTATTGACAGGCAGCCATAGACGAAAAAAAACGCAATACTTCATGGACGCTATGAAGTTCCTTATTAATTATTGACAGGCAACCATAGACGAAAAAATGAAATATCTACTTCATGGACGCTAAGTTAAATGGTTGGAAAGCAGTACCTACCTTTATAAAGGTTTCATTGGGTGGATGCCAAGCTTCACAGCTTGGCTCAGCGTCGCAAGATTACCTGCTTGTCGGTCTTCTACAGGTCGGGTCGGTTGTCGGTTCGGTGAGTGTGCCTAAGAACTCCACGACCTGATTTCTCCGGCCCCCTTCTACCATCGGACATCTAGACGCACTGCCAGTTACCATCCCTACCTAGTTGCTATTCCACCAATTCGCACAAAGCGTTTCCAAATGTCGTTTATAATGCGCACAGCCTAATCTCTTCAAAGTGAGAGTGAACAGGCTTCTTCTGGGTAAGCTCACTCCATCGTCGACTTTGTCTCTGTCACCTCTGACCTAGACTAGAGTCAAGAGCAAACCAATGTCAAATAAAAAAAATATTAAATCTTGGGATACTTTTTTCGAGCTGAATAAGTAAAGTCTTCGTTTTCTCAGAAGTCAGAAGTCATAGAGCAGTTAATTTGAAATAGAAATGACTAGTTAAATTTTACAACTTTACTGTGCTTAGAAACGCCGTTAAAGTTGAGTGATTGCAATATATTAATGACATGGAATGCAGTTTCTAATTTAACGAGTAGGTATGTATGCAGCAATATCTAAGTATGAACAGTTTCATAATCTAACACTGTTATATTAGTAAACAAGCAAAACTTGTCTGGGTTTGTCATAAAACGTGGTACTTTCGTTCAACACGACCTGTAGATTGTTTGCGCTTTCTAAATTTAACTTCGCCTTTATAATCTATTCAAATAAAGACGGAGCACTTCCAATGACATTAAATCGTTGTAGTCTAAAGGTGGTCTTACACCGACGCGCTGACGCGTCGGCGCGTCGGTGTAAAACCACCTTTAGATGGAAGTTTGGATGGGACGGGCGAGAGTTCAAATTTGTATGGCAAGATTTCTATCTACGCCCTGCCCATCTTTGGTGTAAAAGGTCTAGATGCGCGCGGATGTGCGAGGCGAGAATTGAAATATTACAATATTGAACTTTATTGCTCTAAGAATAGAGTATTTATTTGCGTGAAAGAGTAACAAACATCCATCCGTCCTCACAAACTTTCGTATTTATAACACTTTGTTCATGCCCTGCGTCGCCCGGGTGAGTGTCATGTCTCTATCTCCAGTGGTTTAGGCTGTGTGTTGTCTGTTTTCAATTTATCATACAAAAACACCATCCAAATTTCCGACTTTCCCGGTAAATTTTCTAAAATAAATCTGTCATACAAACCTCTGACCCGACAAACGTCCTGTCAAAATTTTAATAATTCATACAAAATTCCCATAGAAAATGTACTTTCAGTTTTTCCGTATTTTCCAATTTTCCTGGCAACCATTCAAACATTTTCTTTCATACAAACCTTGTCCTGACAATTTTATTACAAACACAACAAAAAAATAATTAGGTATCCAATTTGGTGCAGTCGTTCAGAAGTTATGCGCGTACATACATTTCGGCGATTCATTTTTAGATTAAAGCAATTTTTTTCTGTGTATGATGGAATTCCACTGCTTGTGCAAAAGTGGCCGCTAATAAGGGTTGCTAGCTGTTAAAGATAGATTAAAATGAAAGAGAGTTAGCGCACTGCATCGGTTGTCAGACGGCGATTGCCAGGTGTACGTGACTTTTTAAAGCCATTACGCATGCGTCGATAGCTAGTGTACTTAACAAACGGCCCAAATAGTAGTAGGAACGATTTTATAATACTTCAAAATTTTTGGTTAGTTACATTTAAAACTATATAAACATAACAAAACATTTTCTTTAAAGAAAGAGTCGGTTGACCCGTAATTACATAATGCTGCTCGCGAACAGTAAAAATGCTCATGCTTTAAAGGTACAGCACCCATATTTGCGTCAAACTTTATCAATCGGAATCAGTTTCATTTTGACAGATCAATTACATTCATTGCAAACCGTGCGAAGCCAAAAGAAAAAAAAATCATTCATTGCGTTAGTTACGTTGTTGAGCAGACAAATTTTTCGAACATATTAAGCAATGGATTAGCAATTTGCTTCAAAATGATTCAAATTCCGATTGATAGTGTGTTGCGCAATAAGGGTGCAATTAATGGATAGAGTTGATACGTGTATTTTTTATTTCCACTAAAAATTAAACCTTTTAGGTATACCTTCGAAGTAGGTCCAGTATTCACTCTCATAGAACTTAAACTTCTGAGCCACATACTCAAACTGTTCGGTATACCCGATGGAGACGGTATCTTTAGCCCTGGAGGCAGTATCTCCATAATGTATGGCCTGGTCGCCGCAAGGTATAAGAAGTTTCCTGATATCAAGACCAAAGGGATGAGGAATCTGCCTGAGATGGTTATTTTCACTTCTGAAGATGTAAGTATGAGATCATGTTTTGAACATCATAATCGGTTAATTTTATGTTGCAGTAAAATAGTTTGTCTTGTATCAGGTTGGCACAAAAGTAATGAGACACTTGGTTTACGTTTTATATTTTTTATTATTACAATACAAAAAGCTTAGTCAATGATGTAATCACCATTAACATCTAAAACTTCTTGCCAACGCACCAGCAAAGTTTGGATGCTTTTCGCCCAGGCCAGAACTCTGACGGCTGTGCCTCGAAAAAGTTGTTCAGCTCCGCCTCTACATCAGAGAAATCATTAAATTGTTTACCCCGCAAATGTTGTTTCAGGGCTCTAAACAAATGATAGTCTGATGGGGCGAGATCTGGGGAATAAGGTGGGTGGGGTATCGTCTCCCAGCCCAAGTTCTCCAACTGTTGGCGAACGGCAGATGCGACATGAGGTTGAGCGTTATCGTGTAGTAAAACTACATAGACTCTTCTTCGTCGTTTTTTCTTGATAGCAGCAGATAATTTGGTGAGCTGGGTTGAATATTTGTTAGCGTTTATAGTTTCATTGTGTAATAGTTCATAAAACAGCATGCCTTGCGCGTCCCAGAAACAGCAAAGCAAAACTTATAAGCGGTTCTTTTGACTCAGCTGCGGTTGAGTTGGTGGCGTTTCTTGTCGAGCCAGCCAAAAGCACGACGTGTATCGTTCTCGTAATGAATCCATGATTCATTTCCAGTAACCAGTTCAGACAAAAACTCTTTACGTCTGGGTCGCAGCAAAAGTGATTGACAGATAGCGACACGGACTGCACGACTGGCGTCTGTAAAGATGTGCGGTACCCACTGAGCCAAAACTTTACGACACCCAAGCTCATGCAGATGATTTTCCACGGCGTGGTGATTGCAGTTAAGTACTTCCGCTAATTCACGAGTGGTAGCATCCTGATTCGACTACAGTTCGCGGCGTAAATCGTCATCAATCGTAATCGTCGTCCAGAGCGTGACTGACTTTCAAGGCTCCTGTCTCGTGATTTAAAACGGTCAAGCCATCGGGACACCGTCGCATGGCTTGTACTTCCAGCGCCCAATGCAGTGTTGATATTGTCATCCGCAGCCCGCGCACTGTGCCTAACACGTACTCGTATAAGTATAGTGTTCGAACTTGTCGCTCGTCCATTTTTCTTCAAACTGTCTAAACCAATTTTTTTTTATGAATGGCATCTCTTAGTTGGCCTAGAGAGGCCGTGGCTACTTAACCGGTCAATCCTGTGGCTGCCTTAAGCGAACTCAAAGCCTCCAGCCAGGGGCATAAAACTTACAGACTAAGCGACTACACGCTAAGGGCTCATCCCTCGGCTTAGGGTGTCACTGGGGGAGGACAGCAAGATGGGACAGGCTGGATCAAGTCATGGTAATTATTATTATCGGGAGAATTTAAAGCTACCAGCTGGCACTTCATTACCGAACAAGAGACTAGGGGGAGGTCTTAACCGATCTCGAGGGCGGCTTTATATAACCCCACATCACAAGTACCTAGAATGTTCTACAACATTCTAAAATAGTATCGAAAACAATTAACGGTTAGTATACAGAGTTTTGTAGAGTGTCTCATTACTTTTGTGTCAATCCAATACAAACTATCTTACTGCAACATAAAATTTTATCGGTTTATGATCTTTCGTTCCGAAGATATAACATGAGCAGCTGGGCTGACTTACTCATATTTATCGACTTAATAACTCACAGAGTATTTTGACCAGAGATTTGAAAATTTTAGTGCCAATGGCAGCTATTTTTTTAGCTACAATAAATAATCATAACTTTTTTTGTTCGGAAGATATGGCATGAGCAGCTGGAGTGACTTACACATATTTAGCGGCTTAATTACTCATAGAGTATTTTGCCCAGAGATTTTAAAATGTTGGTTGCTGCCAATGGCACCTGTTATGCCTTATTTTTCTGCTCTGCCTATAGTCCAAAACCTTATCCTCACTGGTTTGCCTGTACTGAATGATGAAGCTGGGGTGACGTCACTCTAGCTAACACACACTCAACGGCTCATATTAACGAAGTTTTTGTGGCAGCTAAATTAAGACTGGGAACTTTGATTGCAGCTATTGGCGCCGATTCTCTTGTTCAATAACTAAACAACAATTAGAGAATCGCTATCTTTTACTAACAGGCAGCGCGAGAAAAGGACGGCTATAGCTATGAACTAAGTTAGAGATGTCAAACTAGTTTACGCCTTGCGCTTCACCGTGTTTTAGTCGACATGTTTTTACATTTCGTCTGAATTTGTATGGAAATAAGTATTAGTTCCAACTAAATTTGACAGCTCTAATTTATGTCCGTCTCTTTCTTGTTTTATTAGAGAGAGAAAGATAGCAATAGCCTAAATTAAGTTTACTTTGTCTACATCAGAATCGGCATCAGTATGCCGTAAATATTGGCATAATTATGTAGAATTATTCTATCACCTATGAGGAAGCTAGAGTTATGCACATTCTAGTTTCTCATAGTTTTATCAAATATTTTCAGAGTCACTACTCCATAAAGAAAGCAGCACATTGGCTAGGTTTTGGAACAGACAGCATCAGGGTCATACAAACCAATGACAAAGGACAAATGCTGGTTGATAAGCTAGACGACGCTTTACAGAAAGAGAGGGATTTTGGAAGATGTCCTATATTTGTGAACGGTATGGCCGGGACAACGGTTTTAGGAGCCATAGATGAACTGGATACAGTTGCTGATGTGTGCAGGAAACATGGTGTTTGGATGCATGTTGACGTGAGTTTTCTTCGTAATACCACAGATTAATGCAGATGGGACACCCCGCAAAATCATTTAAATAAAAAGCGACTCTTGCGACGACACAGTAAAGTGCAATTCAGGTTGCACAACGCTTATTACTTACAGCTATATTCACCTACAAGTTGCCTCTCTTTCTAACGCGTAACTCTTATACCTTCTGACCGCAGCAGTCCTACTGAATTGGTCCAGTGAGATAGGCCCGCCGCTTCATACCTAAACTGCGGAGTGTCCCATCTGTATTAATCTGTGGTAATACTATAAACTACCTGTAACATAATGTTACCTGCAGCTGGAGAAATGTTTGAAAACGCATTTGAATAAATCCATGAAGTAGCGCCTGCTACTATTAAAGTCGATTAAGTTCCTACCTTACTCTATGGACAAACAAACTTTGTGCATGCTGCTGTCCGAATTGTTAATAATAAGTTAATTTATTACGTTTCAGGCTTGCTGGGGAGGCAGTTTAATGCTTTCACCTAAATACAAAACCAAACTAAAGGGAATAGAAAGGTACCAGTTTAAGTCTTTTGGAAAGTACCTGCTTACAGTTGCCAGCCGTAAACATTGCATGTCTGTGACAGACTTTTTCTAATGTTCGATGTGTCATATTAGGTTCCTGTTTCATGTGCTATTAAATCCATGCCAGCCGGTAACTGTAAAAATCCATGTGCAATATTTACAGCCGGTAACTGTAATAATCCATGTGCAATATTTACAGCAAGTAACTGTAAAAATCCATGTGCAATATTTACAGCCGGTAACTGTAAAAATCCATGTGCAATATTTACGACCGGTAACTGTAAAAATCCATGTGCAATATTTACAGCCGGTAACTGTAAAAATCCATGTGCAATATTTACGGCCGGTAATTGTAAAAATCCATGTGCAATATTTACAGCCGGTAACTGTAAAATCCATGTGCAATATTTACAGCCGGTAACTGTAAAAATCCATGTGCAATATTTACAGCCGGTAACTGTAAAATCCATGTGCAATATTTACGGCCGGTAACTGTAAAAAATCCATGTGCAATATTTACAGCCGGTAACTGTAAAAATCCATGTCCAATATTTACGGCCGGTAACTGTAAAAGTCCATGTGCAATATTTACAGCCGGTAACTGTAAAAATCCATGTGCAATATTTACGGCCGGTAACTGTAAAAATCCATTTGCAATATTTACAGCCGGTAACTGTAAAAATCCATGTGCAATATTTACAGCCGGTAACTGTAAAAATCCATGTGCAATATTTACAGCCGGTAACTGTAAAAATCCATGTGCAATATTTACGGCCGGTAACTGTAAAAATCCATGTGCAATATTTACGGCCGGTAACTGTAAAAATCCATGTGCAATATTTACTAGTTTCTACCTTTTAGGCCCGTTTTCATCAACCCTAAGTGACACATAAATGAATCCACACATAATTGTTATATTTTTGAATCGCCCTCTCAGGCCTATCATTTTAAAACCCCACATGATCATGGCACTAAGATATTTTTTTCAATACCTACCTCACTTATTGACTTCAAAATCCGCCATTTTGATTTTATAAAAATATAACCATAAAACAACCTAGACGTTTTGAAGGAAAACTCCTTTATTGAAGTCCATCCAGCCAGCCGTTGTTATGCATCGAGGGTATAAAGAATCCCACATACAAAGATACATCGAAACGTGTTAAACATAACCCTATCTTTTCCGTAGCGCTATCGGGTAAAAAGTAAAAAGTAATCCATTTATAATTTCTTCAACCTTTTATTTTACTAAAATACTTCCAGAGCAAATTCAATATCGTGGAACCCGCACAAGATGGCGGGCGCTCCCCTGCAGTGTTCTGTATTCATGGTGCGAGATAAGGGACTGTTGCACGAAGCGAACTCGGCAGCTGCGCAGTACTTGTTCCAACAGGACAAGTTCTACGACGTGTCGTATGATACGGGGGACAAGAGTGTGCAGTGTGGGAGAAAGGTAAGAACCAAAGAAAATAATAGTATAATAATAACTTAACATAACTTGTTCTTCAACTCTAGCTTGCCTTTATTGGCTAGCTGGAGTGAACACTGACTAGGAATAGAGCTCCCACCTCTTTCTTGTCTTTATTGGCCGGCTTGAGTGGAGATTCGCAAGACCAAACGAGCGCGGAGGAAGGAAGTATTCTAGTAAGGTGTTGGTAGGGATCTTGACCGTACTTTCAGGATTGTCCTGATAGCCGTGGAATACCTCTCCACTCCTCAAATACCTCAGGAAGTGTTGCCCCCTTGTCGCAACATCACTATGTGCTAGCGACCGTTTCCGGGGGCCCATTATTGAGTGTGCAAGTCACCCCCTGCCATTTTATCCGTGTATAATTATGTAACATTAGTCAGGTAGGTGACATAGCTCTTCCATAGTTCAAGTTACCCAATCCACTTTAGCCACCCAAACCCGTAGCCCAACCGGGGTTTGTCCTTGGGTGCACTTGCATCCTTCCTAATATAAATGCGAAACTATGTTTGTTTGTTACCTTTTCACGCCTAAACCACTGAACCGATCATCCTGAAATTTTGCATATATGTTGTCAGATGTACAGAAACGGACATAGGGTACCTTTTATCCCGAAAAAAAAGTATTGTTCCTGAGGAAAACAACAATAACGTTCTTATGATAATAGATGGCGCCACGTGTCTTTCTTTTAGAAACTTTAGTAGTGTAACACACTACTAAAGTTTCTAAAATAATATTTTTTTAGTTTATTTTTATTTTAGTACCTAATACGTTTTTTGAGTCTAGAGTGTCGATGGTGTCGATAGACCGTTTTTTCATCCTCCTAACTATCCTACTTCCTACTAATATTATAAATGCGAAAGTTTGGATGGATGTATGTATGTTTATTACTCAATCACGTCCGATCGGCTTAACGGATCTGGATAGAATTTGGCACAGAGATAGATTATAGTCTGGAATAGCACATAGGCTACTTTTTATCCCGGTTGTACGTTTTTGAACTTGACGCGAGCGAAGCCGCTGGCAAAAGCTAATAGTGTATATAGGGATAATCGTCGGTTGGTGCCTCATCATCGTTTGAAATTATCTAAAGGGCCTCTGCGAGTTAACTTAGGCAGAGGTGACCTATAGTAGGTACATCCACATTTGGCCAGTTATCTGTAAGTCTCATGTAATAGGAGCCTATTGCTATCAATCGGGCACAAACCTAGACTCCGGGCTGCTATTGAAAAACACCAGGCCTGGTCGAAAGATTCTCCCTTTTTAAAAAGAGGTAGGTACACCTACACTGAGCGGCAGTTTGTTGCTTTCCGACATTCATGTGAACGAAGTCGCGGGCACAGCTAGTACACAATAAAGAGTAGGTAAATGGTAAATGATTCGTGATACAATAAAAAATGTTAGGCATAAAACCAAAATCTAATCAGCTCAATAAAATATAAAATGTTTCATCTCACAGTAGGAGCATACCACCAGTTAGTACCAATGTTCACTCACAGATGGCGTTAGGTATATAAAAAACATACTAAAATCCTAGGAGTATAAATAAACCATATTTTTATCACTTGCGCAAGTTCCTGACTCCTAAAACTTATTAGTTGATCAACTAGAAACAATAGCGGTAATAAAATTATAACAATCTTTACTGAACATTGATTTTGACTGTCTAGGCAATCGTCTATAATGCCATTGGACACGTCCTTTACTCCTTTTAACCGTAGAATAGAACTAGCCCGTCCTGATCCACACCCGGGCAAAAGCCTTCGTTCTCTATTCATTCCATTCGGTCACAATATTTTGTTACTTTTGCAACTTCAAAGTCATCCTACTATCGTATTCTCATTCAAACGACTAATGTTCTTTCGCGTTAATAATAGAGTTTTTTAGGTGGGATTGCAGGAAGCACATCAAGCACATCGAAACATCTTCTCTCAAATGACCACCAGCCCTACACGACCTTTCCAAAACCTAATTTTTTTTTCTGGATTTGTTATATTACATGGATCGGATGATTTTCTTAACTCTGTCTCTTCGATTTTTTCGTTATTAATTTCTGATGCTAAATGCACCTGCATACACCTACAATATGTACAGACGCCAGCACATCAAACTACTACAATCTGTCAAATTTCTTTAATAAATTGTCAACATTATCGCAAAAGCATTACGTTCAAAGTTGATTGGAAAAATTGGACAGTTTCGGGTAGCTTGAGCTGTTGGCGTCTGTACAAATGGTCAGGAATAATAAAATGAAATTATCTTAGCATAACAGTAACTTAGTATTATACTTGGTATTCCCAGATAGACGCCTTCAAGCTATGGATGATGTGGAAAGCCCGAGGGGACCTCGGTCTTAGTCAGCTTGCAGACCAAACGATGGCGACTGCTCAGTTCTGTTTGGAGGCCGTAGTAAAGAGGCCAGGGTTCAAACTGGTGTCTGATGAGCTGCAGTGCCCTAATGTCTGCTTCTGGTATATACCAACCTTCATGAGGGGACAGGAAATGGATGACAAGTGGTGGGATATCATGCATAAGGTGAGATGATTATATTATTATAAATTGTTTATACTCGGTTTTTGAATTGATAATTTGAAATTGGGAGCTTGTGAAACTCTACTTTAAAATGACTTCAGGGGGAAGCTCCAGGTAGCCCGTGAAATTCAAATTTTCTTAGGCTAGGTTCACACGGCATTGTACTACACGTTTTTTTGGCGGTACTCGATTTTAACGGATATACAGCAGGATGTTCACACGATACATTTCCATTCGTGTAAAAGACGTACGGCTGCAGTATCTATACAACATTCAGAAAGAGATCGTGATACTATGCGTTACTGCAAACCGAATATGTTAAAAGTTCATTCAATGAAGGCCGCGAAATTCAAAACTTCTTGTTTTTTGCAAAGAAATGCTGAATTTGGCAGGCTGTCACCTAAGTAATGCTTGTAGACTTTGACAAGTTCTCCACTACAAATTCTCAAATCAGAAATCGTGTTAGTAAAGTTTTAAAGATTTCTGATTACATAGACATAATGATGTATCTACATAGACAAAATGTGTCTTGTTGTTATAATACACTCTTTTGCAAAAAAAAAAAACGGGCACCTAAGGAAATTTACGTTCTAAGGTCAATTTGAGTTAAGTAAATGAAATTTAATTGTTTGACGTAGTCTGCATACTTATAATCGTGTAAATTAATACGCGTGAAGTGAATTCTGGCATTTTTTTTTAATTTTCGACGAATTCTTTAAAACCGATGTACACGGCCAAACAATAAGAAGTGGTCGACAATAAAGACAAGAAGATTTTTTTACTTTTTTAAATTAAACAATGTTACAAATGTAAAAACCTAATAACTAGTGTGACCTCCTCTTGCCAAAATCACAGCTTGAATCCTTCTGGGCATGCTTTCCACGATGTTTTTAATAACGTTTTGAGGAATACGTTCCCACTTTTCTGCAATGACTCTTTTTAGCTCCCTGATGTTTTGTGGAGCAGGTTGCACTGATCTTACCCGTTCTTTAGAACATCCCAGACATGCTCAATTGGATTGAGGTCAGGACTTCGAGCTGGCCAATCTAAACGACGGATCCTAACTTCTTGCATGTACGCTTCCACGTCGCCAGAACGGTGCGGGCGAGCATTGTCGTCCATAAAAATTGAATCTTCTCCAAGTGCAGTCAATGCGGGTTGTGCATATGGAATTAGGACTTCCATTATTATATTATATTATTAAGAACATTAAATGCACACCGGTACCGGTGTGCATTTAATGTTCCATTTTCTATGAAAAGTAACTCCTTACGCTCCGTCGAATTAATTGCTGCCCAAAACATAACGGAGCCTCCGCGATAACGAGTGATTTCTTCGAAACACACTTCCGCATTGCGATCCCGTGGTCTTCGCAGCACTCACCGGCGTCGGTCCTCTCCACAAAAAGAGATTCTAGCTTCATCTGAAAACAATACTTTATTCCAGTCCCCCAGAGTTCATGAAGCACAGTTACGAGTAAACTGAAGTCGAGCAACACGGTGCTCACTGAGTAATTTAGGGCCTCGAGCTGGGCGATAACTCCTGATGTTTGCAGCCAAAAGCCTCCTCCTGACCGTCCACAAGCTAACTTCTATTCCTCTTACGTCTTCAAGGCTCTTCTTCAGGTCCACACTTGACTTGGTCCACCTTACGATTCCGCAACGCCTGATTCACCAAAAAGCGGTCATCTCTTGGTTCTGTGCATCGTTTTCTTCCCGAACTGGGTCTTCTTTTGACCAAACCGGTCTCTTGATACCGTTGCCAAGTCCTCTGGACAGTTGAACGACTCACATTTAGTCGCTGAGACACGTAAGTTTGCGAACAACCTTCTTCAAGTATGGCTATAATTTTACCGGCCCTTATCGCTTTATCATTCGTATGAAAAAGTGGTATGTAATGTAAAAAGAAAGATTAAATTGTTTAATTTGTAGGCAATATCCAAAAAGTTTTAAAATTTTAGTAATCAGTAAAAAAATATTGTTTCAGCAATTCGCGCCATTAGTAAAGCAATTTTACAATAATCCACAATAATCATTCTTTTTCTTTTGTTAATTTCAAAATTTAAATTTGGAACGTAAAGATTTCATGCCAGGATGCTTCAAATAATATGCCAATACATCGTCAAATTAATAAAACCTCTTTCTTGTTCTTCTTCATTGAAGTAGAGATAAAAAAAATTAAAGTGCCCGTTTTTTTTGTGCAAAAGAGTTTATTTTACCTAATTATACCCAAACCGCTTTAGCGTGGCTGTAGCCGTCATTGACCCACCTTCATTTTCTACCATTCTTTATTTAATAAAATGAAATAAAGTCTGTTAACGCCCTGAATCATCTATCGCGTGATCCTCAACATAATAATAATAATAATATCCTGGGACATTTTCACACACGGTCATCTGGTCCCAAACTAAGCAGAGCTTGTACTATGGAAACCAGATAACTGATATACTACATATACTACTTTTTTTTTGTAAATACATACTTATATAGATATTTACACCCAGACTCAGGACAAACAGACATGTTCATGCACACAAATCTTTGTCCTGGGTGGGAATCGAACCCACGACCTGCGGCGTGATAGGTGAACATGTTCCAATAACGAAAAACCAAACCGGAGAAATATTAGGGAAAGGGCAATGACCGCTATTGCCAAGTTAGAGCGATTTGGGTATATAATTAGTGTCGCTTGATTGCATAGCTGCTTCGCAGTCGAAACAACAGATAGAAAATCTGAGCCAATTATCTTCATAGATTTTTAAAGCAGTCAATTCGAGATATGACACGGGTACCAGTGACAGTAGATTTTACTCATGTCATGGTGTGATCTTGTGATGCGATGTAATGAGGAACTTGAGTATCGCAAAAAAGTTTATTCAATAAACTTATTTTTTCCATTTTAAAAAGAAACTATTGCCATATTAAAAAGGAACTATCAGTAGTTAGCACTTCTGTTAGTTTCTTTTTAATATGGCGTTGTAGATATTATAAAAATAAGTTTTTTATAGGTCGAAAGTTGTTAACAAACTAACCCCGTAGTATCAAAGTAACCCCAGTTTACCGTACATTTCAGCTTAGACGAGCTCTACTACGCTATCCCAAAATATATATAATATATAATTATATAGGGATAAGGGCAGAAGAATGAAGACACTATTCTAATATATCATTTCTATTTTCAGATAACTCCAAAAATAAAGGAACTGTTGACACTAAGCTCTCAACTGATGGTAGCGTATTCGCCTGTACGTCATTATAAGAATTTCTTCCGTTTTGCGTTCACCTTCCACCCAGCTGTGGATGAAGACCAGGTGCTTGGAATGCTGCAATCTATTGAGCAGTGTGGGGAGACTGTTACCTTGTCTATGTTATCGTAGAGTAAGATGTTTGTGTTGATAAACTTAAATAACTAACTATTAAACTAATATAATATTGTAGACTCTATTTCAAAAATATTTTCTAAATTTTGGACAGATTTTTATAATTGCAATGTTACTTATATGGTAACAAGTTTCTTGTTGTTGTTTTTTTCTGGGACGAGAAGATGAGAAATAAAAATCTTAACCAGATAAGTTCTTTAATAAGAAGTGTACTTGTTACGTTAAACAGTCAAGGCGTTTAAACATTGTATTTTTTTACATTTCAACGGTTTCTTTTTCCCAAATCTTCGTATTAGCAGCAATAACCCAGTTTAAGGCTGTATTGTTACCATGCGGATCACCATTATGTCCCCAAAGCAGTCTGTTTCCGTTAGAATCCACGTTCGAATCCAATTTTAGTGCTTGATGATATTGGTAATTGATTAAGCGGAAGACTAGAGTTTCATCTTTCATCAATGGCTCTACATAATATTGATGGTTGATTTCGTTATCATTTGTTGAGGCCCAGCCTTTTCTGTCTCCTAAACTGTCTGTATTTGAATCCAATTCTAAATACATGTCACAGTCCATGTTTTTTACTGTAACTACGACATTATTGTTGTCCCATGTTGGCGTGAACTTCCAGCTGACGCGCCTGCTTGTTTTATCAGAGCTATCTCCCGAAACAAGTCTATTATTATTAGAATCAGCGGTCGCATCTACTGTTAAAGCCTGTTTGTATTGGCTGTTGACTATTGTGACAATATCTCCTTTAAAAATAAGCTGAAAGGCATCTGGGAAACTCTTGCTGATAATTTCGTTACCTCCGCTGTTCCATAGCTTGTAAGCATAAGCCATGATGTTACTTGAACTTGCGCGTAATAGTTTTGTTACCACTTCTCTTATAGCTTCACTACCATTTTCGCTGTCCATATTTTTGGTCAGATCCACTGCAATGTCATAAGAACCTTCAGTAACGTAATTGTAAAGTACGTCTTTAAGCGCCGTCAGATTTAGGAAGGTCAAATCACTATCAAACAACGTCAAGCCTTGAAGTCCAGTGGGTAAGGTGAACCTCGGACAGAGAAAAACATCCGTCTTCTTCAATTCTGTTGTAAGATTTCTAATATCGGCTGAACTACTTTCAAATCCGTACGCGACAACTTTGCCTAAGTCTGGATTGACCATACGTGCAATATCTTTAGCACAGCTCGAATTGATTGGCGCTCCCATGACAGTCACAATGTTGACTGAATTGTTCTTGATGTATGCGCTGGTGTCACAGTTAGTGTAACTAATGACAGGTATCCTGTTTGGGATCTTCCTGTCTCTATCAGGACCATTACTCACCAGTTGGTACGTATGGTTGACGTTGTAACAGTCGGAGAACCCGCTGATCCCGTATTGGGAAACAATCCTGCCTTCCCCCCAGTAGTCAACATGTTCAATCAAGTTATTGAGGGAGAGAGGAAGCTTCAGTAAGTAGTATTCTCCTAGGAATGGACACTCGGAGTAAGGATACGCTTTGTCTTTGTTGGTGATGTAGTTTGGTCTTCGAGCAAGCTTCCAACCGGCTATGGAATGCATTTTCTGAGTTCCAACTGTTGCTTACCTGAAAAATAAAAAACGTTTTAAAATAAGTAAGTAGATCAAAATGTGGGTGTGGTGTTGCCCAAAGAACGATGGATGAACTGTGTGAAAGATGATATGGCTAGAAAGGGGTTGACTATTGAGATGAAGACTAATAGAGAAGTATAGAGGAAGAAGACATGGTGCGCCGACCCCAAATAAATTGGGTTAAGGGCAAGAGATTGATGGTGTTGCCCTACACCAGGAATACATATCTCTTGTATCTATGCTTTACCAAACACAAATCTCAAGCTAGACCCGGTAGAACTAACCTTTAGGTAATACAAATTTGAGAATTGAACCAGAGACCCGTAGAACAGAATCAGATCGCCTTGAAAGTGCCTATTGCAAACTTATCAGCAAAGAAAAAGACATAAAAAGCTGAACTTACCAATTTGAATTTGAAGCAATCAATTGCAGTCTTGCCATTGCTGTGAACCCTTTTATATGAATCAATTAGGTCACATAACTTATCAGTTCTGTGGTTTTAGGTAGCCATAACTAAATACCTACCCGTAGGAACCTCTATCTTTGTAGGGAAGTTTTGTTGCCCACAAAACGATAAATTTTATGCCTATTGAAGCATGATAATAATATTATTAACAAAGACCATTATAAGTACCTAGCTCTAGGTAGTAGTGTAGTGTAGGTCTTACGGTTGTAAGTTCGAATCCAGGCAGGCACTGCTCTCAAAACGGTGAACGAATAGGTAAGTAATAATAGTTCAGTTACCTATTTCAGAAAGGACGATGGGTTCTGGCGTCTTCCAAATCTACACATAGTCAACAGATTTGAGACATATCTCATCTAAAAGGTCTTAGCTTCCTGATCATTCTTTACTATGGCGACGACCGTTAAAAGTATGGGGTTTTTCGGGAAAAGAAGGAAATGTAATGGTACCTACTACTGTAGTACAAAATAAATTTGATTTTTGAAAAATATGTGATAATTGTATTGATTTTTAGGGTTCCGTACCTCGAACCCTTATAGGATCACTCATGTGTCTGTCTGTCTGTCCGTCTGTCCGTCTGTCCATCTGTCACAGCCAATTTGCTCCGAATCTAATGGACCGATTAAGTTGAAATTTGGTACACTTATGAATTTCTGTGACCCAAACACGGACGTGTAACGATAATAAATGAATTTTGAATATTGGATCAATTTTGGGGGGCAAATAAGAAAATTCAAAAAAAAGTTTTGCAAACTGTACCGTGTGACAAGTCAAATTAAAGGACTTACTGTGAGGGTCTCAATCATATATATTTCTTTTATAATTTTAAAATAAATAGTTTTAAAGTTGTTTAAGAAAATACACGAAAATTTACCATTTATCTCCGAAACTACTGAGCCTAAAAATTTGAAAAGAATACAGAAAATAGGTCTTTACCGATAGATTACGTGAAAACTTATAAAAAGTCTATGGTCTTAAAATAACATGGTAAATGTTTCAATATTGTGCATACAAACGTAAATTTGCAGTTGAAATGAACATGTTTTTCAACTACAATGTTTAGTTCTTGGGATAAATTCATCCCAACTACGGAAGCCTTCATTGTGCGTCCGAAATGCACTTGGCCGGTTTTTTGATATCTTTGATCACTTTCATTATGGAGGAAAATACAAGCAAGTAAACCTATAATTATAGCTAGTGTTCCTTTGCCTACCCCTCCGGGGAATACTGGTATGATATTATGTATTCCACGTCTATGTAAGGAATCATTGAATAGGTAACTAACTTGCGAAAATACTAGGTGACTTAAACATCGTTTATCCTTAAGAGGATTACAGGCGTAGTGATATGTTATTTTTAAGTTTAATATTACGAGTATGTTAGTTGGCTATCTCTATGTTTCATCTCTTTCATTTTGACGAAAATTTTAACTCGGTATTTACCTATGTAGCTACCAAGTAGAGGTCTCTGCCTACCCCTCCTTCCGAGGAATACAAGTGTTGTTATGTAAGTAAAATTACACGTCTGTGTGGCGAAATATAACATAAGTTGCGAAATGTGATGTTCCACACACTTCAGCCTACTCCTTCGTGGAATATAGGCGTGATGTTATGTTGTTTCATGTTCCATATTTATTATTATTATTTCTTTTATTGTGACGAAAATACAAAACAAAACATCTACATTTTCGTTAGATAAATATAAACTGATGGATGATTTTTTCAGGAAACCCCACATAATATTTAAGAGTGAAAACAAACGATTTGATATTTTGTAGTCCTTTGCGAAAATTATGAAACAAAAAAGAAGTCTGTTGGATCAGAAAATAAAGTGAGGGCGGGGACCATAGATACCTACTTAGTAAGTAGCCCGTCGTCCTTTGTTAACTAAACAACAGGAGATGGGTAGGTACTACGCCTAAAGAATATCAGTACAGCACTATTTCTTCTCCTGTTGAACGGAACGGCAAGTAACTCATTATGACCATTCCTATTAGTTCTCATACACTAACAGTTCGTATGACTTAAGTAAACCATTATTTTGTGGTTTCTTCCAAAAATAGTTCGTCATAACAAGCTGACTGTCAATACTGTCAGTGAACAATGATTGTTTGTTGAACCAATATTCTGTCATTCTTATTACTTAGAGTCACTGTACTACAGAATGCAACTGAACATTAGTGACGTATTAGGATATACTCGTAGTAGCCGGCACGTGAGCACAAATTACATTTTTAAACCTTACACATCTTTTTTCCTATTACGGCGATTCGTACACGGGCTGGGGCAATGAGGTTAATATAATATCAAGCATATTTATGTACAGGTAGAAAACAGAATACAAGAGCCCGTTGACGATGGCAACAACATTTCATTTGGAATTTGTGCTCACGACTCGTGCTGGCAACTCTAACAAAATCCGCAACATCCTCAACATTTTTGTTGCTAAGAAGAACCACCGATTGCACGACGACATCGCGGCAGGTCGAGGTGAAGATGGCGGGATGAGCTTGACTCGTACCGAATGGACTGGGCGACACTAGCAAAAGATAGAATTGTGTGGAAAAAGGGAGGGAAACCTTTGTCCTGCAATGGCTAGTTAGATTAGATTATGTATAGAATAAAAGGAAACCCCATTGAAGGACTCCTGAACAGTTTTCATTAACCAGTCGAATAGGTCCGAAAAGGTTCTAATTAAACACTAAATCCAGTTAAAAGTCATCTAAAATATAGATAAACAATTTTATTCCTCTAAATATTTATACGAAATCGTCCCCTAGCTTAGAAGCGCGCATTCTGTGCGATCCAACCAAGGTATTTGCTGACGCTTGCGTATAGGCCGGGATGGTCGGGTTCTCCACAGCGCAGACCCCAGGACACCACGCCAATGGCAGTCCAGCGGCCACTCGGCATCTGGTACATCAGAGGACCGCCGCTGTCACCCTGCAAAGTTTAAAAAAAAAAACTTTTCTATTATCAAATGAATTGACAATCAGTCCACCAGCTTATTAGATGGAGTGCATAGCATCGCAGCCTATGGATACATTAAGCCTTGCCGCACACGCTACAGCCACAAAACGCCGCCACCGAGCTGCAGACTAGTTTTGTACATTTTATATGAACTCGCCGCACACGGATAACGCCGGTGGTCGCTACAAAACTGTGTCCGTAGCTGTGTGGCGGCTTTTTGCTGTATCTAACGTTAAAAACGTGATGACGAGAGGTCGAATTGGAGAAAGTTCAGATACCTCATGTGATTGTTATTTAATGGGGACCTACCTGGCTTATCTTGAAACTGTAACATAGGTAGGTTCTTCTTATAGGTAGGTAATGATTGCTGATGAACGTCCTTTATCGTTTTTTATTTAGGTCTTACTAAAACCGTAACTAAAGTTGTACATAGCTCTCAGAATAAGCAAGCTGAAGAAGTAAATGGGTCGGCCACATTACGCATAGAACCGATGAACGTTCGGGTAGACGTGTTCTTGAGTGGAGACTACGAATCAGCAAACGTAAGGAATAACGCTCTCAGACTTTGTGGAGCGACGATCTTCGCAGGGTGGCTGGTAGCAGCTGGATGACAGTTGCCGAGAATCGAGCTGAATGGCGTGCAATTGAAGAGGCCTAGCGAGAGATCCAGCAGTGGAACGCTGTAGGCTGATGATGAAAATCGTAAAACGTAAATTTGTTTAATAGCAATCCTTACCTATTTAAGTATGAACCAAACATTCGAAGACATGTGACTTGTACACTTGTACTAACCCGCACTGGGCCTGCGTGGTGGTTTTCCCCCACTCCCTCTCACCGAGAGGAGTCCTGTGTCCTAGCAATGGGAACATTAAAGGCTTGATGACCGATTTAAGTACCTACCTATACATTTACAATTAAAGGCTTTACCTGGCAAGCATCCTTCCCGCCCTCCCTTCCTCCAGCACAGAGGGTCTCGTTGAAGATGCTGTCAGTGAACGAAGCGACGCACTTGTCGTGGTCCCACACCGGGACCGTTACCTCCATCAGCACGTTGCTGTGAGGACCACCATACCATTGTGTGCCCCAACCTGGAGGAAATCAATTCATCAATTGTTGCTTGCGAATACCGGTAGTTAATATATTTGGTCGTTAATCGTCAACAAAGTAACGGGTCTGAAAGGTATCGCCCGTTTAAAATGTGGTTGGTAATGGTACCGATTCTCTTGTTCAACAACTAAACTAAAATTAGAGAGAATCGCTATCTTTTAATAACAGGCAGAGCGAGAATGCGTCGGCTATAGCTATGAACTAAGTTAGAGATGTCAAACTAGTTTACGCTTTGCGCGCCACCGTGTTCTTAGTCGACATGTTTTTACGTGTAGTCTGAATTTGTATGGAAATGTTAGTTCCAACTAAATTTGACAGCTCTAATTTACGTCCGTCTCTTTCTTGTTTTATTAGAGAGAAACGTTAGCAATAGCCTAAAGTAAGATTAGTTTGTGCCTCAATTAAGTTTAATATCTAAGTAAGCTTTAAAGGAATCACGTACTACGAATTTAGAGAAGTGAAACAGTCGCCGGTCATTGGTGAACCATGCGTGTTTTCAAACAAGAGGTTTCTATGGGAAACTACGACTGCGTTATCCATGGTTTCAATGTGCGATAATTTGCATCAATCTGAATATTGACATAACATATAAGAAGGTACCTTATATGTTATGTCAATATTCAGATTGATGCAACTTACAAGACGTTGGTGTATTACTTTAGAAATTCTGTCACTAATACAGAAAATGTTAGGTAAATGCCATTTATCATTCGTTATCGTGATGGTTTCTCCCTTTTAGTAGATGGCGTGATATTAGATAGGTACTTGTGAGACCCGCAGCATAACTACGTATTAACTGCGATCACCACATCGTTTGTCAAGCTTGCGGGTATTGCGAATGTTCTTCCACGACTGTTTATTGCCACGTTTCACGAGGAAGCCCATTATTAATATCTTTATACAACATTACTTTTAGTATATGCGAAACGTGAATATAGTTTGTTCAGAATAAGTAACTGAATCGATTCCAATCATTTTTACACCGTGTTATAATTTGTACCAAAAATATTTAATAAAGGTTACAAGATGGACACCGAGCGATAAGTCAATGGCCGAGCGACACTAAGTACCTATCGGCAATAACACGCACCGGCACACACCACAGGGCACAGCGGGGCGGGTGTAAAATCACCCCTTCTTCAGTCTCTCGGATGCTACTAGATTGACGCGCACGTGTTGACGTGTCACGCTCCTCGCGAGTGCGCGGCTGCCGTGGGCCTACAGTTGTATTTTGGTTGATCGTGTATGTACTTATCGTATGTAAAAAGTATCGTGTAATAGTGTCTTTCTCATACACACACGTCCATTACACACAAATGGTACGTACACCAGCACTTTGTGGTGTAACTAGGAGCAATTTGGCATCAGATTATCGTGGAATACATTACAAAATGCTTTCCGTCACACAAAGATCAAGGGACTACGGTACCTTTCGGCCTCCGACAGCCGCTAGCCGTGATAACTCAGTCGCCAATCAATAGTAAATAGTGATTAAATCAATTATTGTAAATAGTGATGATTAACATTTTTAAACACGCCAAGATGGTTAATTCTAGAAAGTTATTATTTGTACGTACAGCCTGCTTGGTTTAAGTAATGCGATGTTTAACACTTTTCATCCACTTTGAAATTTAAAGGATAAGGTGCAACAAATCGCATTGACTTAATTTTATCACTTACGGCTGCATTTACGAATAAAGTACATATTAATATCTACCTACACTTGACCATTACGACACGCGACAGTCCAAAGTGTGATCGAAAATGTTATCACCAGTTACTAAGTCGCCCCCGCTGTCTGTACGCTTAGATCTTTTAAACTACGCAACGGATTTTATTATATAGTGATTCAAGAGGAAGGTTTATATGTTTAATATGTAAGTATGTTTATAGTAGAGAAAAGCCAAGAAATTCAAAGATTTGTAATGTGATTATATAATTCTTCTGTGTGTGTATGTTACTGAACTCCTAAACGGCTGGACCGATTCTGATGAAATTTTTCGTGCATGTTCAAGTGGATTCGAGAATTCACAATTCGGTCCACTACAAAATGTTTTTTTTTTTATATATGACTAAGGTGCCGCGCGGCTCAGACGCGTCGGAAAGAAATACTTACCTCTGTAACCTTACAAAAAGTAGGTACTAGCATGAATTGAATAGGGTATATCAATTTAAGACACGACACGTTGTTCACAATTTCTGAGCAGTAAACCTAACAAAAAGTACTAGGCTTGCATGAATTAACGATAATATTTTAATCATTCCAATAGGATTTAAATGTTTGGTACACAGATAGTTTATAACATGGAATACTTTTTATCCCGGTAGTACGTTTCTGAGGGTTAATTTCCGACTTCCACGCGGGCGAAGCCGCTGGCAAAAGCTAGTAATGAATAAGAATAATATACTGTAGATGATGATTTAGGTGAAAGAGTCAAAACTCACCAATAACAATCGCCGGTTCATCAGTGAGCTGCAAGTTAGGGGGAGGGAGACAGATTGGCCACACGTAAGTGTTGAAGATGGCCGGCCGGTCCAGCTTCAAGATGGCGATGTCGTTTTTATAGTTGGAAATCTCAAAGGCCTCGTGTTGACGGATCTCTGCGACCCTGAAGTTGTAGGTCCGGGAATCGTTGGTGCGTTTGAAGTCGTATTCTCCAAGACGGACGAAGAGCTCTTCTGCTTTCCATCTGAAAATAAACTTACTTCAATTAATAGTTCTGCAATGTTGTATAAAGCTACGGTTCCCTAGATTCTAGGGAACCGTTCAACGTTTCGGCCACCGCCGTTCTTCTAGGGCCTAGAAGAACGGCGGTGGCCGAAACGTTGAACAAAATATGACCAACACAGAAAAACTTATACAAGAGAGTATTACAAAAATAACAAGTGAGACATGGCGTAATACTGGCAATAGTGTCATTAAAAACGAAACTAAATATATGAAATATTTTGACACTGATTTTGAATTAATAATAAATTTACAAGATGACAGTGAAGAAGAAACTGACTCTGAAGAAGAGTCTAGTTATGATTTTGCTTGAAATATTAATTTAAATAAAATATAAATTGTATTAAAAATATTGCTAAAATTAAATGTTTCTTGAATATAACTTTATATTTTATTGTACCATGTCTTATCTATACGTACATAGCAAAAATCTAATAACTTTATTATTTTGTTCATTAGCGATGAGCTTGCTAACGCTACCTGTAGTTACGCACAAAAGAGCGCGTGTCTATACGCATTACAACTACATGTATGGCTCACCCGCTTTCGTGAGATAAAACAACTGTAACACGAATCATACCTTCTAGTGCAGTGAGCGGCAGTCATGACATGTCTGTCTGTGATGAGCACTCCGCCACAGTACTGCTCGAAGCCCTCCGGAGTAATGGAGGCCATCCACGGCCATTCACGAGGGTTGGCCTGTCGGGCACCGAACACGCGGCTTTGTTGACGAGTGCTTAGACCACAACCTATGGGAGTAAAAAGTAATACTTATTGTTTTCGTATCGACGGTAACTGTCGCAGCCAACTAGCTTAACACCGTGACGGTCAACCTACGAGTATAAGCTTTGTACTACAAAGCTTAATTAGCCTTTCAGTTAGCCTAGCCTTATGACTAAAAGACGCCGCGCATTCACTAACGGCCTGAATGACATTCAAATATAGGTTTGGTTGGAAGTTTGGAACTGTGGCCAACCACGCGCGAGCCGTATTTAATTGTTCGCAGCAACTAGGCCGGGGCACCCCCCGACCAAATGGGTTAGGTTAGGTTAGCACTGTAACCAACCGCGCGTGAGCCAAACGAGCGCTACGTCCAAAGTTACTGTTAACTAAACGGTTACTAATTAAGCTTCATTAACATCTACTACATATGTTAGGTACTTAAACTGTTTGGGCCCAGTTGGCTGCCAGTTGCCACGTTTATTGCGGCATCAGTGGCGTTGTTCAAATAAAAGAAAAAGGAAGGAAGAGGAAGGAACCCTTAAGTATTTAATATTGAAGGACGAATTGATTCAGCATCGTTTTCTAAACCAACAACTCTACGTCTCGACAGAAGGCGACTAAGAATCATGTTTGGAGTTAGGAGTAGCCTACTTAGTTGTAATCTAAAGCAATATTTTTTTACGTACCAGGCCCACGCTCGCCTGCCCGGCAGGCTTATTACGTAAAAATAGCAATTAGCAATTATCGCACAGTCATCGCGCGATCAATCGCTTAACGTTATAATAATAATAATAATAATATTCCACAACTATCACACAACGCCGTCTAGCCTCAAGCTAAGCAGAGCTTGTGTTATGAGTGCTAGACAACTGATAAACATACTTATATATTTCTAAATACATACATATATAGATAAATTACACCCAGACACAGAACAAATGATCATGCTCATCACACAAACATTTGTCCTGGGTGGGAATCGAACCCACGACCTCCGGCATAGCAGTCAGGGCCACTAACCACTAGACCAACAGGCCAGTCAATAAACGGTATTATCTAAAAACTCATTCGCTAGTCGCTCGCTGTTTGCTAATATGCACTTATTGCTACGACACTAGCGCCAAAAGAAGTAAAGGAGCAATCTTTGGATCTAACCTAGTCGGTGTGCCCACAGAACACAAATATAGGGTGTGCCGTACTCATTTAGGCCGTACGATCAGTTTAAGAAAATGCACATTTGATTCAACAACTGACTGCTCCATAGAGGCAGCATTATCGCTAGTTTGCTGAGGTGTGGCTATCGCTGATACATAATACCGATTTGCGATTGGAAAGCAATTATTGCGCAAATTTTGCTATCGCTAGGCTTCTGCAAGATACGTAATAAGCCTGCGGGACTTCAAAATAACTGGCGAAATGTGGGTGGAATATATACGAGGCTTAGATATGTGCGTGATAGTGTTAACGTTATTTTTTTATGTCACTACGAGTATCATAGGAATTACGGTGCGTTGTCGTGTTCAGGATAAGGAGAACGAATAATAATACAGATGTGGTGGGAACGCCGGGATGGGACGCCCTAGAAGGAATATTTAATGTATAGTGACCTTATTGGTGATGTTCTTCAGAACGGTCAGGAGTACTCACAACCGGCGAGTGTGTATGTGTATGTCCAGATGAATGAACGTAAACGCAGCAAAAGGAGTATGTAAGGATCGTAGCAGGTGGCGTTCTGTAGTTTCTGCCTACCCCATGGGGAAAAGGCGAGAGTGTATGTATGTGTGTAATAATAATAGAACCTCTAGACTCAGCTCTGGTGACCTTCATGACAGCCTCGTTTTGTTCCTCCCTTGGTGCGGTGGCTGGCAAGTCTCCTGCCAATCCTTCTGCGCCACTCAGCTTTATTTGGTCAGGGCAGCAAGCTCCCACAGTACTGAAGGATGATAAATGAACAGTTACATATTTGGCGATTGGGCTTCCCAGAAGCCCAAAGTAATATGATAATAAATATCTGTACAATCAAGCCTTCGTACAGTTTTCAAAATCATTCCTTTATCAAGTCAGGGTTTTTTGATAAAAAACAGCTCAAGTGCGTGTCGGACCACGCACAATGAAGGCTTCCGTAGTTTGGATGAATTTATTCCAAGAACAAACTTATAATTGTATTTGAAACACATATTCTCCCATACATTCCAACTGCAAATGTAACTTTGTACGCACAATATTGAGAGATTTACCATGTTATTTTAATACCACAGACTTCTTATAAACTTTCCTGTAATTTATAAGTATAGAACTATTTTCTGCATTTTTTTCAAAATTTTAGACTCAGTAGTTTCGGATATAAGGGGTCAATCAATCAAATCAAAGCGTCAGGGTAGCCCACGAAATTCAAATTTTCTTACGTGTTTTGCAATTTGCAAGTCAGTATTAAGTTGTATGTTAAATAAAGTATGATTTGCGACCGTAAAAAATATGTATTTACAGAATTATAAACAATAGAATCAGTAATACAACTCCTTAAGTTAGTATAATCCTGAAATGTCAAGATTTCATGAAATAGTCATTCATTAGGATGACCTGGTCTTAAAGAGTTGTATTGATCACTTTAATGATTCTAATTATGTAAATAGATACTTGTTACGGCTGCAAATTATATTTTGATCAACATACAATCTAATATCGACTTGTAAATTGCAAAAAACATAAGAAAATTTGAGTTTCGGGCTACCCTGACGCTTCCCCCTTAATTATAGCCCTATATTATTGTCAGGCAGGTCATTGCACGATAGAATCTACTTTACCGACTCGGCATTGGGTAGGTACATATTGCGTTGTAACGTGAGACATTCAACTATTCAGGTTAAGTCAACTCGACATTGGTCAAAGATGTATATGCTATTTTCAGGGTTCCGTACATCAAAAGGAAAAAAACGGAAACCTTATAGGATCACTCGTGTGTCTTTCTGTCTGTCCGTCTGTCACAGCCAATTTACCCCGAATCTAATGGACCGATTAAGTTGAAATATGATGCACGTATGAATTTCTGTGACCCTAACACGGACGTGTAATGTAAATTAATTAATTTTAAATATGGGGTCAATTTTGAGGGGCAAATAATATCATTTAATTTTTTTTTTTGTAAACTGTACCGTGTGACATATCAAATAAAAGGGCTTAAAGAAATATATTTAAGACCCCCCGTCTTAAATATATTTCTTTTCATAATTTTAAAATAAATTGTTTTAAAGTTATTTAAGAAAATTGACGAAAATTGACCGTCCCCTTTCCGATTTTGTTACGGCCGCAAATCATACTTTATTTAACATACAACTTAATACTGACTTGCAAATTGCAAAAAACGTTAGAAAATTTGAATTTCGCGGGCTACCCTGGCGCTTCCTCCTTAAGATGAACACATTTTAGATGAGACTGTGCATACTATGTAACTCACTTTTGTTGGATAATGCAGACATAATCCATGAACTTGATGAAGTCTGATCGGAATTCGTCCTGGATGCAGTGGTGGAGGGGCCGGCAGTGACCAGGCTTACCGTTTGGCAGAACACAGCCTTGATATGCTACATTAGCCTGAAAAAACAACTTGATTATGGAAGAGTTACAGGAGGTAGTAGCTCGTTTGTAATTTCTAAAATGTGACGTCAACAACGTTCTCCAAAACTATTATATTTATTTATTTCAGTCAGTGTTCCCATCCAGGTTCGTCTCGTGATTTTCACCTGGTTCTACCGTTATGTCCATTTATCTAGATTTATACAGCATGTATCAGAAAGGTATGGTCAAATTTAAGGCTGTGGCAAAGCCATAGTAATATATTGGCACATCTACGTTTTTCTCATTTTACAGAAACGAGGATCAAACATTAAATTAATTGATGGGTTCATTTTACCTTTTTTTTTACAGATTGTTGGGTTTGGTTACTAGGTATAGACGTCAATACATATTTTAAATTATGCACTTAGGCTGTATACTGGAATACGTATGCTGTATAAACTAAATTTCGCATTTTTTTTTTGCAAATGTGCCTATAGGTATCAATATGAAGCTATATCAATATGATATATGAATGAGCGATATAAATTCTTATATCTATGTGTACAGCCCATCAAAATGAACAACTGTCCTATACAAAACTTCAAAACCTACTCGACCACATCAAACTATATCAAATGTATGGGGCGGCTGAATGGCCGTGTTTTCACAATGCGACGATAACTATACCAACACGTCTATATCGTATCGTCAGCTTGGACGACAACGATATCGTCCGACGATATCGGTATGTGACACGATGTAACCAACAGTTTATTGCCATGCGGTATGCCACAGCAGTCTCGAACACTCGCGTTGCGCCAGCAAATGCTTACATCGCCGCGCGATTCCAAAAGTGTAATAGTGTATTTGAGGTAATAATGGCAATAGTGAACACCCCGGACTGTGTCGTCCGCCGATATCGGCATGACAATTAATGTCAGCGATAACGTTGACTACAACGACACAGTGTGATAGCGTTTAGTAGTACGAGTAATTGTATGAAACTATCAGTTCAACGATATCGTGTAGTTATCATTATCGTCCAATGTGAAAACGGCCATTATTGAAGGATGATGGAGAAAATGGTTCAGTTCAGTGGTCTGTACCACACCTTTCTGATACAGGCTGTATAGAGATTACCAAAAACACAATTTAGTACCGAATGTTCCTATCGACCGACCGACCTATGGGAAAAGAGTTTCCACAGACATTCACACAAAACATTATCATGCCCCTAATTTGGTATCATTAAAGGTCTTGTGTCAGCATTTAATGATAAGATCGTGACACAGTCATTGTGATTGTGATTAGGAGTGGGTACTTTTGTACAGACGCCAGCACATCAAGCTACTACAATCTGTAAAATTTCTTTAACAGATTTTCAACTTTATCGCTAACGCATTAGGTTCAAGGTTAATTGGGAAAATTTGACAGTTTCGTGTAGCTTGACCTACTGGCGTCTGTACTCAAATGGTAAATGCATAGTATTCTTTGTAGTGATAGGTTTGCTTAATTAAGCCTTTAGAATGCACCAGCTTTGTAGGTTCGGTGTGTAATCTACTAAGATTTGAGCGACCTAATATTATGAGTTATAAAGAATGTTCTTTGCATCGTAGGATACACTGGTAGACTAGATTTACATCATCATCAATAGCGCTCTTAACAGTATTACTACTGTTAAGAGCGCTATTATTGCTCAGATTTGATAAAGGGCATAAAAAAACTTAGCGTACTGAGGTCTGAAAACTTTTGAGCCTAGGGAGGGATGGGCCGCGGATGACTGAGACATGATGATGATAACGGATTAATTACTAAAACCGTAATGATGCTAACGACATGAAACTCTGTATTTATACTAAAGAGGGTATTTGCAAATTAGTAATATGCAGTGCGAGACAATAATGACACTTGAAGGCCCTGCTTAGGCTCAAAACTTTTCAACCCCCTGGTAAATACGGTAAGCCGGTCAGTAACGGTTCTATGAATCTCTGAATAAGTTAGAAGACAATGGGATTTCTCGTTCATGACGCTGTATTCACTAAGATTTCCACCCTTTCATCTGAATACACTCCTTTAATACAGAAGACACTTACGATTCTAATAGATACGCCGAAATCAACAAACACAATGTCACGTGAACAATAAAAGACGTCAATTTCCTACCGACTTGCCTTACTGCCTATCTTGTATGCTAATTCCCTGCACACATAGGTTAATCGCGGAAATAATGCTTAATTGCGTATGTTCTACAAGCGTAATGATGTTGTTGATCCCGCATCGGTTGCTAAACATGCTCGGTGCGGCGGCGCCGGCGCAATGAAGTTGGTGCGAGCGCGAACAGCTAATTGAATACGACATTTTCTAACTACATTTTGAAGGCTGTGTGGTGGGCGTGAAGTTGTGGGCGGTTTATGGCTTTAATTGAAGAGGAGTTTTGTGATATCCATGATATTGGTAAGGGCGAATGTGACATTTAACATTGGGTAGAGAGAGATAGAAAGTGGGCAATGTTACCGGCAGTGTAGGGCGTAACGAACTACTATTTTGTAATCTGATTTGTAATTACGACTACAAATAGTTAACTACAACTAGTTATGATTACGTGAAACGTAACTACAATAATCAGGTTACCTAAAGTAATCGTTAATCTGATTGCTGCAATCAAGTATTTAGTTATAACTACTGATTACTTTAGTTCTAAGAATATTTGTGTTGTAAATAAAGATGAAAAGTTCTAATTCTACTCGTAATAGAATGTTGATTGATCAATATTTACCAGAACCTTAGTAATCGAAATGTCTAACTACTTTTTGCGATTATTTCATGAAATCTATTATTGTGATTACTAAATACAAAATGTAATCGTAAAAATAGATTACATTTTGCCCAACACTGGTTACCGGTTGTAAAATTAGGGAAACCACTCTGCGCTACCAAATCCAGGGTATGTTCGCAGGATATCTCTTACAGTAGGTCCACCAACCAAGCAGATTAATGCTGAGCGATTACCTTTGTCAAGTATATGTGACAACATGATTATCTTTCCACTTTTTTAGTTGTTTTGTCTTTAATTTTGGCGGTAATTGAATGTGAGTCGACTAAATAATATTTATTAAAGTTGTTTTCCCATTTTTAAATTTTTCTAATTTTGTCGATCGAAAGCAAAACACACATGAGTTTACTTAGCAATATGTATATAATCTATGGCACCTATCGTATACTAATAAATGAGCAATAATGGTACCTATGTATATACAATACTTAAATGTATATTTGTAATCACGTTCTCGAAAACGGCTCTAACGATTTCGATGAATGTTGCAATAATAGGGGTTTACGGGGGTGAAAAATCGTTCTAGCTAGGTCTCATTTCTGAAAAAAAATCTCTATTTTCACCCGATCAGAGCTCGGTTGACCAGGGACGAGACCAAAATATATATTACATAGAAAGAAACAATAGAGCTTTAGAGCCCTTATTTTTAAAAACAAACTTTTGTTACAATAGGTAGGTACTTGTATTTTAATACCTAGGTGCTATGTTTCATATTTGACTGCTATTGTGCTTGTAGGCGCGTATAAAAACAATCCATGGAATTCTAAGCCACATTCACAGTCACATTGTTTCAAGTAGGTATTTAAAATATTTTCGTGTTTATTTTAAAATGTTTTGTTTTCAATACGTCATCCTTCTAGAATATTGTTGAAACTATAAGATAAATAAACTACACGTGTGAGACCCTAGCTCCCGCGGAAAGGCTCGAAGCGACGACGGACGGCGCCGGCGCGACGCGATGGAAATGATTGTTCTCTACCGGAGTCACAGCGCGCTTGTTGCGGGAGCCGCAACTTGAACCGGAGGCAAAAGGATTAAATTATTCAGGGAATTGGAGCCATATCGTTGTTATACATAGTTCACGCATAGGTAATTACATATACCTAAAGTCATTATCAAACGCAGTCCCCCGAGGACCTTTTGTTACAAAATCATCGTTATTTGCAACGCTTCCAATCGATCTTTTGTGTGGTATTACCATAGGCGTATATATTCGTATAGGGGGGCGGGTGGGCCGTGCCCACACAGAATGTTCTGGTGCCCACCCCAGTATGTTCGGTTACCGATTCGATATTCTGGGCTGGACACTTAAATAGCTTCATATAGAAACAATTTCAATGAAATAAGTAATCTACAAATGAGAAATCTACTAGCTCACCATATACGTATAATTAAGTTAATTTTGAAGTCACAAAAATAATGAAATCCGCAAATACGCAACGTACTAAGCTAGCGTACAGAGTTTCGACGCACGCAATAGTCACACACAGAGTCATCATGTGTCATCAGGCCGCGGTTGGGCGACCGCCCAAGTGCGCCAGGCTTGAAGGGACGCTTAGGCGCCCGTTCATGTCTGGTTTCCAGTCTCGTCTGTCCTCACTACATTGAGTTTTGAGTTAACTCCTAAAGCCATTAAAATACCCCATAAGATCTATCAGTTTGGCACAAAAGTAATGACACACTTGGTTTACGTTTTATATTTTTTATTATTATTACAATACAAAAAGCATACTCAATGATGATGACTTCTTGCCAACGATCCGGCAAACTTTGGATGCCTTTCGCCCAAAACTCTGATGGCTGTGCCTCGAAAAAGTGGTTCAACTTCGCCTCTACATCAGAGAAATCAATAAATTGTTTACCCCGCAAATCATAGTCTGGGGCGAGGTCTGGGGTATACCCCAGACCTCGCCCCATCAGGGCTGTTCATCAACTCAGCCCAAGTTCATCAACTGTTGGCGAACGGCAGATGCGACATGAGGTAGAGCGTTATCGTGTAGTAAAACTACATTGACTCGTCTTCGTAGTTTTTCCTTGATAGCAGCAGATAGTTTGGTGAGCTCGGTTGAATATTTGTCAGCGTTTATAGTTTCATTGTGTAATAGTTCATAAAACAGCATGCCTTGCGTGTCCCAGAAACAGCAAAGCAGAACTTTTAAGCGGTTCTTTTGACTCCGCTTCGGTTGAGTTGGTGGCGTTTCTTCTGGAGGCAGCCAAAAAGCACGACGTGTATCGTTCTCGTAATGAATCCATGATTCATCTCCAATAACCAGATCGAACAAAAACTCTTTACGTCGGGGTTGCAGCAAAAGTGATTGACAGATAGCGACACGGACTGCACGATTGGCGTCTGTAAGGATGTGCGGTACCCACCCAGCCAAAACTTTTCGATAACCAAGCTCATGCAGATGGTATTCCACGGCGTGGTGACTGCAGATTCGACTGCAGTTCGTGGCGTAAATCGTCATCATTCACTGCGGCTCGTCGTCCAGAGCGTGGTTGACTTTCAAGGCTCCTATCTCCTGATTTAAAACGGTCAAACCATCGGGACACCGTCGCATGGCTTGTACTTCCAGCGCCGAATGCAGTGTGGATATTTTCAGCTGCAGCCCGCGAACTGTGGCCTAACAAGTACTCGTATAAGTAGGTATAATGTTGGAACTTATCGCTCGTCCATTTTTCTTTAAGCTAACTAAACCGATCGCGAGGGCGGCTTCATATACCCCACATCACAAGTACCTAGAATGTTCTAGAACATTCTAGAATATTATCGAAAACAATTAACTTGAAAAAGGAAATGTATAGAGTTTTGTAGTGTCTCATTACTTTTGTGCCAGCCCAATATAATATACGAGTATATATAAAACAAAGTCGGGTTTGTTCGAACACTTATAACTCGAGAACGGCTGGACTGATTTTTATTGTTTTTCTTTTGTTGTATTTGTCTCGGTCCCGAATAGCAGAATAACTATTAAAATACCGGAAAATACACGAAAAAATATTATGAAGAAAATTAATTTTCTCATACAACATTAGCGAGCTCACGTGCTCGCTTCCGCACCCTAAATTTTCTTATTTCTCCAAATTTTTTGCACAAGTCGAAAAAAGTTACTGCTATTTCTATAGGAATGGCTAAAATGAAACCTAGCCGAGGCAGGATGCCATAAATTTCTGTGCTCGCTTCGCTCGCTCTGGTATCCTACGATGTTTGAGTTAAAAATATTTCTGCTTAAGCCAACAAAGTACTCTTTATTCTGCCAGAATCGTCAGAAGAAAACACAAGATTTGCGTGACGGGGTGCTAAAAATTTTCGTGCTCGCTTTCCTCGCTCTTGTATACCGCGTTTTCGTAATTCTCTAACTTTCAAAAGAAAAATTTAACATATCGAAGAAGGGGTCTAAAATTTTTCGAGCTTTCTTCGTTCGGCCTTGCATCACGCATTCACCCTATTTTGCATAAGTTGACAAAGACTTCTTATTAAACTAGGTATATCATCTCACAGGAAAAAAGACTTAACACTTTCTATTAGCTCTTCTTCTCTTCTTGAGTAACTATATTGTAGGGGCGCCGCGGAAATCTCGCCTAGAGCGCCGGTAGTGATGAAACCGGCACTAATGTCTCACAGTGTTGTGTGATGTTTGGGAATTTATTATCTTTATAACTGGGTTCCAAACCAAGGGCATTATTATCTAATACTATTCTGATAATAATCAATCAAAATAAACACGTTCACATTCCGAAAATGATGTTCGAAATACACAAGTTAAAATTTCTTTTAGTGCATACGCTCAGCCTCAATATAGTACTTGTACCTTGTGGCCAGTTGTGTGTGGCTGTAATACCTACTTTTGATATATTCGTGTGGCCATTCACAGTTCAATGTTCAAACATGACGTTACGTTACAGCAACAAGGTATATTGTTGCTGTACATAGAAGTGTAAAGCTATTTATGAATTATGGTGCTAATCGTGCTCACTTGACTGTACATTGGGCGTCGATTCGGCTACATCGGCCATCGCATCTCAGGGGCCAGGCCCCCCCAGGAAAATAGCGCTAGTTATGCCAATGGGTATTACAGTTCACAGTCCACTATGGCAGTTAAAGTTAGTTAGGTTAGGAACTCGCAGTAAATTTCAAGTTTCATTAATCTGAGAAAATAGCTGCAACGCCACCATGACAATGCAGGTTGGTGATTAAATGACCAGGAGGAATTACAATAGTTTGGCACCTACCTGATTGTCATTTATTGCAATGAAACGTTTCGTCCTGCCAGCTCCGATATGCATACCGCCCTCGGCGATAATCTCTTGCCATGATGGGTCCAGTAAATGGGCTGTAAGAATTGAAATTATTAATTAGGTAATTAAAGCATTTTTATCATGACGTATTCGATTAAAACACAAATCATTTTTAACTGATCAAAAAAAGGAGGAGGTTCTCAAGTCGACAGGTATATATATACAGTATGTTAACCAACAGAGGGCGTTCCCGTTAACCCGCAATAGTATAGCATCCATACATGCTAAAAAAAATATTACCATTCGAAAACAAAATGGTTTTTATTTTTTTTAATATTAAAATATTCACTAAAAATGTTAAATTGATACGTAAAAGAAACACTCTGTACACGCGTACTTGAAGGACGGAAACATCGCAATTTAGTTTTTATTTTTAGTGAATATTTTTATATTTTTTTGAATATTTTAGTGAATATTTTTAGCATTTTTAGTGAATATTTTAATATTAAAAAAAATAAAAACCATTTTGTTTTCGAATGGTAATATTTTTTTTAGCATGTATGGATGCTATACTATTGCGGGTTAACGGGAACGCCCTCTGTTGGTTAACATACTGTATTTTTTATCGCATGACTTTACAGAGTAGTCCGATTTGAAAGATTCTTGTTTTTATATGTTCTAATTTCTTTTTCAGGTAGTTAGTGGTAATCGAATTTATGTGAGGTAGGTCCCAGAACTAAAAAGTGAAAAATAAAAACCGTTTTAAAAAAAAGACCATTTAAAAAAAAACACTACGAAAATTACCATCTCAGCACCCATGAATTTAATTAACTTGTCCACAAAAAATTCCCAATAAATTCATGGGTGACGAGATGGGCCAAAACCTGAAAAATAACTTTAATTTCGGAAGTCAGTGACAAAAACTAAAATACAAAACCAAAGACACCAGACTTCTGAAATTAAAGTTATTTTTCACATTGTAGCTTTTTTTTTTTTTGAAATAGCTTGTTTGTTTTTTATAACGCATTATGGCTCTCAATTGGTTTGTAGTGGTCTGCCTATGCATGGCAGGGTTAGTAAAACGAATAGAAGAGCAGAAAAGAAAATATAACGTAAATAATGGTAAACCTTTATGGAAATAGGATAGATAACGAAAACTGTAAAGCACAGAGAAAAGAAGAAGAGAAAGTTCAATCCGTTACACGAGGTGGTGGAAATAATTGAAGAATCCGCCCCTAAGGCTACCCACTGACCCTAAAAACGGCAAATGAATCAAACAGATAAACCTTAAGAAGATATAACCAGGCATAAAAAAAACACAAAACAACACTTATACAAATACTCACACTTATAATCATCTCCAAAGGCACTTAAAACAGTCCCAAATAAAAATAAAAGAAGCAACATGCTCACTGATCAGTCCACGGAGGACTCAACGTGATTGTGGAATATCAACCATTTGGGACTGTTGGCCGGATACCACAGCGATAACTGACATTAATCCACAGGATGCCACCGAGGTGATAGCGAATATTTTGCAGCAAAATGACGGAAAAATAGATATAACCCGCATATTCGGAACAGTTCAAGGACCATGTATTTATAATTTGAATACTTTTTTCCTGCTATTTTGTAGGCTGTTTCTCTCTTCCTCTTGGTAGCGATGAGTCGGATGGTAAATGCATATTATATAATGTAGGTATGGGTGTTTGTTTCCTTCTTACTGAAGGAAACAAACACCTGTGGCATACCTGCCAAAAATCTCTCTGCGGTGAACATACTGAGGCTATGTATGAATAATGTGTAACCGAAAACAGTTGATTTCTTTCTTGTATTGTGTGACATAAGCAGTCTGTCACAATAAATAATAATTGTAATAAAATTGTTTTTTTTATTTTTTTATGTATGAATTTATATAGGTAAGTATGATTTTACATTGGGGTCCTTAAAAACCCTCGGTAGTAATTGTGTTTCTTCTGGTATGGGTAGGGTTAAGGGTTAAACGAGACAAATCTTTGCTGAGAGAAATATTAATAGATAGGCCTACGTCAATTACGACACTGTCCACGTTATACAAGCATCTAACGCCTATTCCAATTAAGCCTAGTGAAAATTATCGTTGAACGTGTTACAGAATTAATAAAGATTGTGACTGATAAAGATAAACGACATGCATTGACATGCAACGCCAATTAGGGTCAATGTTATTCAAAACCAACTTTAACATTTAACACTCCCTAAACGGGTGAGAATATTATCGACCTATCGACTAAACTAAATATCTTGTACAGACACCAGCACATCAATCTACCCGAAAATGTCAAATTTTCCCAATCAACCTTAAACCTATTGCTTTAGCGATAAAGTTGAAAATCTATTAAAGAAATTTGACAGATCTTAGTAGCTTGATGTGCTGGCGTCTGTACATTTGAAGTAGTTGAAGACAGCAATTTTGTAACTGTTATCCATAACGATGTCATAAAATAATAGTTAATCTAAAATGTATACAGTTTGTGATCCGTGGGTGATCATTAAAAGCTGCAAACTTGCAAAAGGTACATCAGTGGCGAAACAAACATTCCTTGCGGCGATTGTTTGGTACAAGGTGTAGGTATGCAAATGGTCAAAATATTCGTCAACGCCCATTATATTGCTATGATAATAACTACACTGAATTAAAGTTATCCTAAGGCACCTCTTACTTAGTCAAGCTGGTTGTTATAGTATCCGCAGTGAGCTTGTATAATGAAGGTATGTACTTGTAAATATCAACAGTTGACCGTTAACCAAAATTGCCTTATTGGGCTGATAGTATCTAAGTTAAGAACAAACCTGATTACAAAATATGAGATCGCCTATTTCAAGAGCCATAATTTGTTATCCTTTTGAGCATCTGCATATTATCAGAAGTTTGGAATGATGGACACAAAAGAGAAAGATGTTCCCTTTTTACTAAATGCTTAAAATAAAAGTATTTTTTAAATGTTTGTCTGTCTGTCGAAAGTAATTATGTTGTAGTCTGGATGTAAAGGATTAGTTGTTATATCAGCCATTGAGGACTTAAAAAAACTGCCAATACGTTTTCTGTTGACCTTAAAATAAAGCTCTCTAGACGAGGAAAAAGCTTTGTTGCTTCAAAAGTAGTCCCACCAAAAAAGGCCTTGTAGGCTAAGGTTATAACGCAATGGACTTTTAAGATAACCAAGCTCAACTTTCCGACAGAACACTTCATCCTCCTTCCATTCTTCATTGTCAATGTCAGGTACCAAGGTACACTACCCAAAGATATTATTAAACAGGTCATGATCTAAACTAAACCAGTGTAGATTTATTGGTAGCAGCTTGGAAAACGGCCAAGACAAGCTTATTAGGCTTTAATCAAGCTATGCAAATAGTGACAAAGCCGCTCGTCGCCAGCCGTCGCTGTGTCGGGATATTGGGTCGCAATTAAAATACTCGCCTTATTACCTGCACCCTAATTGCGTAACACAATATCAATCGTAATCTGAATCATTTTGAAGTAAATTGCTAATCCATTGCTTCATATGTTTCAAAAATTTATCTGCTACGTAAATAGCGCAATGAATGATGTTGAACTGTCAAAATAACACCAATCCCGATTGATAGTGTGTTACGCAATTGCCCCGCAGGTCACTAGGTAAAATAATCAAAAAGGTCTACTACATTCGTGATAACACAATGCTAAGTAGTCATTTTGCAGAAACAATACGCACAAACGCTACCATTTCCGATGTGGGTGAAGATACTACAGGGGATACTAGATAAAATCCCTTTTCTGTAAGCGTTAACGCCAACGGAAAGGTCAAATAATTTGTTTGTTGACAGAAATGTCACGTGACTGCTGCTAAATTGCTAGACAACGAAGCGCCTTTTCCCGCTGTGTTGCCAACCGTACGATTTAAATTGTATTTATACGACATATTATATTCGAAGTCGTACGCAAAATATACTATCTTTCCAAATCTTTCAATCTTCATATACCAAGATACAGGATTGCCTTTTTTATTAGCTTTGTTATCTTTTTAGCAATAAATTTTAATTATTATTACTTATTTAAGAGAAAGCAATATTACTTTGTAGACATAAAACAACAAACTTGAACGAGCCACAAACTTCTTCGTTGTATTTTTTATGAACGCGTCCAATATTTTTTTAAACCCTCTGTCTCACCCGCACTTTAGAAAAAACTAAATTTTAAATATTGATTTGAAATTATACTACTATTACGTATTTAAGTCATTTAAGTACTATAGGTTTATTGAAATTTAAATGCGTACTTGTTTTTTTCTAGAGTTCTTAGCAAAATACTATTTTTCCTAGTGTTTAGTACGATCCCCTAAAAATAAAGTTGGCAACACCGGTGTCGCACGAAACACTCTATAATAGTCTATGAAATAGTGTGTGCAGTTGTCACGATGATTGACAATGATGATGGCACTCAGTCACGTGACATCTCTAAACTGAATTGACGGGAGAAACTTAAACGATTAGCACGTTGAGCCATGGACAAAGGAATTCGAACAACTCGTTGTTTTGAAGTTAGCTGGTCTTCGTACAATCGATTCCGGATAGTTTGGTCACTGACACGAGTACCCGTTATCAACCGTAGGATACGAGCCGTCACTGTAATTTTTCACAATTTCTGAGCCCCACGGTATTCCTGATCTATATTAACGACTTGTGTAATCTAAATATTAAAGACGGAAAAATTATTTCATATGCCCAGGCCGACGACACGCTAATACCAGTAGCGAACTGTTCGAAATCGCTCAACTAGGTTTTAATATTGTGACTAATTAGTTTCAAAGTAATTTACTAATTTTAAATGCTCACAAGACAAAATATATTCACTTCTCCACGCGCAAGCCACAACTTAACATTACTAACCCTCATCTATATGCCGCATCAATGTGGATACCGTACCGTCAACATGTGTAATTGTCCTTTTCCTTATCCTCAATACGAGCAACATATAATACCTCGGAGTAATAATAGACGACACACTCTTTTAAAAGACATATTGAAGGCCTAGTTAAAAGAGTGCGCAAACTAGTATATGTTTTTATCTACACCCATGTTATAAATCCTCTATAAAGGTTTCTTACATTTATGTTCGCATAATTCGTCAAAATGTACTAAACAGCTGATTTTTTTTTGGCGATTTCAGGTTGGGTCCCATAGTAAAAGATGTTAATAATGGTATGAGGCTGTGCGTTATTTAAGTTACACCTTGTAGATGCATATCAAATGCGACCTCGAAACATGTCTTTGTAGAAAGATTTTTTTTACATTCTTAGGCCCATTTCTGTACAATAGATTAAATAGGAAACTAAGTATCTATAAATTAAATTCCTTTAGCAGTAAAAAATATATACTTAAATATTTACTAACCATAGATTATGCACAGACAGAAGATCTACTTGTTGTCTGAGATCCCGCTAACATGTTATTTTACTTTTATTTACCTCAATCAATCAAAATAAAATAAAATCACACAGAAAATGTAACCTATCCGAGTCAAGATGCTCTAATTTCCGAGTTCGCTCTTGCGTTCTCTTAGTAAAATCACATTGGCGCCGATTCCCTTGTTCACAAACTAAACTAAATTTAAGTTCAGTGCATCTTTTTCTTTCTATTTCATTAAGAAAAGGGCAAAAGATATATATTAGTTTAGTCCTGTCAAATTAGTTAGCGCCTGACGTATTTTTAGTAGCCAATTTTTTAATCACATCTTAACGTTTAAACTTCTAATGTCTATGGAGTATCTTAATTTGACAGAACTAAACTAATATTTATCTTCTGTCCTTTTCTTAAAAAAAGAAAGAAAAAGATGCACTGAACTTAAATTTAGTTCAGTTGAACAAAGAATCGGCGCCAATAACAGCTTAACCTATCCAAGTCTGGATTTACCAGTTTTCTAGCTCTCTTCGCTCGCTCTTGCATTCTCTTAGTACAATCACAATGACAGCTTAAACTTCTGAGTGAGAATGCTATTTTATTTATTTCTATAAACTTAACTTTTTTTGCAACCCTTTGAGGCCCTATTATTGAGAAGACACTGAGCAGGCCTCCAAAACACCGCGGGTCCTGGTGCCCCGCATCCTTAGTGGTTACGCCCCTGCCTTTGATGAATTCTATTCTAATGCTCACAAATGCCCTTCCTGTTTGGCAATACCTACCATGTATTATATACGTCCTACTGCCGATATTAAAAACCGGCTCATTATGCAGATCATCTACTTACGATTCAAACTATAACGCGAATAGTCACACGTACGTAGTGAGTGACATAATTAAATACTTGCATAATGTGGGACAGTGTCTCGAGTCTAGACGCAAGTACGCAGCCTAGCTATATAACCCGGTAATTGCTATGTTACAATTAATTGCAATTATTGTGGTTGTGTCTAATGTTTTCATTCAATTCAGATATGGTTGATCGATTACTGTTGTACAGCCGACTTTTCAGATAACCCCAGGAAAAAATCCGGAGGTGTGAGGTCTGTGCATCCACGTGCTGCATCCATTGACTGGTTTGACGACAAAGGACGACATTTGAAGAATGTTATTTTCAAAAAGTAATTTTCCCATATCTTCAGTTTCTGATTTTGTAATTTAATGTGTAGGTACTTATAAATATATTTGTTAATTTTTTATGCATCTACAAAAGTTAGTTTTTCTGAGACACCCTGTAGAAGTAAAACCTTTTTATTTCTTTTTAGTGATTGTATTAAAAACCAGGAACAGGTCGAACAAGGTGCACGACAGCGCGGGAGGGTCGATATATATGTTGAGAAATCGATTTGAAACGGCTGTTCAAAAATCACCTTCTACGTGCTGGAGGGAGCAATCCGAGCACGTGTACAGTGAGGTGGCATCTTGCTGAAACACTTGAAGCTATTTAGACCTGCAAATGGTCCAAAACTCGAAAGGCAGCATCGAAATTCAAGGCTGAATTACGCTACAGAACACATGAATTGGTCTCTGGATGACTGGTCAAGAGTAATGTTATGGGACGAGTCGAGGTTCATGTTATACACGCACGATGGGAGGTAAAGATTCTACAGAAGACCAGGAGAGCGCGAAGCTTGCTTTGAAGAGAAAGTGTCATACGGCGGAGGCTCCATACAAGTGTGGCCTTTTTTTTGGGTAGGAAATCATCAAATAATTTCTCTACTACTGACTAAAACCCACCCGTGTTCCTTCAGTTGCCTGTGTTGCCTATGTCAGGGACACGGTAACTCTTTCAAACATCCCGCGACGCTGGCAGACATCGGCCCTAGTAGACCCCATCAGCTACTGCAGCTGAATCTATTTGAGGCACGCGTAGAACACAACGCGTTGTCGACCCGAGCCTGGTCCTTACCGGACTTAACTGCCCATTGCTCGCCGTCCGCAAGCCCACGCCTGCGGTGGCCGGGAATCAGCTCTCAATTCTCCGACCAAGCCGGGCAAACAACCACCGTATGCTCCACCGTGTCCTCCGGACAATCCACACAATGTTAACACCTAGGCGTGTCCTCTCGCCTTATCCGGAATAGGAACCTCTAGGACTTTTTGAAACTTCTCTTTAGGCGCACTTTGAGCTCTTTCTGGACGTGAACGAAACTGCACCGTCACGCTCGGGTCGGTGACACTGCAACGGGTATTCTCGGCTCCAGTTGGTTGGTGACACTGAATCGCGTATACTCGGCTCCAGTCGTCATCAGCTGTCATCATATAAGTTTTCACTTCAATCGTGTGGTCTTAGCACACACCCTTTTTTTAACCAAGGTTACCGAAGAATCGCAATCCACTGACTAGTCACACAGGTTTCCCAAAGGAACACCTCATAGCTCAAGCATTTTCTCAAGATTCGATGAGTACAATGCTCGTCCGTTTACATTATTATAGTTACAACTTAAAAGAAATACAACAACATTACCTATGTATGTAATTTATAAACTTCTTGTACGCGAGTAGTATGAGTCAGTCGAAGAAATGGGTCTTAGTATCTGTTAAATACATATATAACATTATAGCAATGCTCCATCACTGTCACTAGATAGACTGATGTGATCTTTAAACCCAACAAGTTAGTACGAGTAGTATCGTAATAAATACTTTACCTTCTGTTTCGTCTACGGAAATGAGCACGAATCTACGAATACAATCCGTTACATTACATGTATGATCGTCGGATGCCTAGGGTCGCCGGTCTTAGGGATTCTGCGTCATTGCAACAGGGATAAAAGATTTGGAGCAGTAACATCGAACGAATATTCCAAACGCTGTTCCTATCATTGTAACTAATTCTTCATCACTTCGCTGGTCCTAGTGCATCCGCGTTGCTTCCGCCACTCGTTACAACTCATGATCTCCATGTAATTTATTTTACATCATCAACTGATGTTTCTCCAATTAATTTATAACATCACTGACTATGGTTACCACGGATGCTGTCATTGCATGATAAACGGCGAAGCTAAACTTACATGCTAATAATACTTGACTACCTACCATACTTTTGAGCTTCCTGTCACGAACGACCGGCGCAAAAACTTAATCAGGATGGTTGAGCTAACGAAAAGCAATAGTTTTGTATTCTACGGGTGTTCTTAGGTTGCTACTCCCACAGAAAACTAAACATAAATAATGTTTTAACGATAAAAACTTCATAGTTATATGTTTCGATTTCATCTTGGTTCGTTGTAGAATGTTTAGTGTTACTTCACTTTAAATTAGAAGATCGTTAAATTGCTCATTACTTTGCCTAACGGCAATTATAAATTGTATAAGTTTTGTGTAAATTGTGTAATATACAACGCATAGGCGTTGTGCTCTTGTATCCATTCACAAAGCCAAATAGTTACCCAGCTTAACGATGCGCAGCATGGTTTCTGATCGGGCCGCAACACAAATTCTAACTTTAAATGTGTTTTATAAACCAGGTCGCCCCAGTGCTGGAATCAGAAGCAGAGGCCTCTGCTGCAACTGGACGCCGCTTAATTCGACTTCAGGAAGACATTTGACAGCGTAAGATAATGCCATTCTATTAGTAAATTTGCAAAGGCTGGTTTCACACCAGCCCTTCTAAAGTTACTTTCCAGCTACTTAAGTAATCGGAAACAAATATTAGAATACGCTGGTTTCACCTCGGACTCCTATTGGATCCTTACAGGGGTAAGCCAGGGCACTAATTTAGGGCCGTTAGAATTTATTATAATGATAAATGACCTTCCTGAAATTGTGACTGATTCTGGTTGCTTACTATTTGCCGACGATCTGAAGTTGTTCTTGCGGATTACCAATCAGTCGCACTGCGACCTGCTGTAGTGGGACATTGATCATGTAGGAGGGTTGAATATTGAGAACAAACTACCCTTTAATGTGGTGTGATGTCTTTTACGAGGGCCGTGGTTCCCCGAAGTCACGACTATACTTAGCATGGATGCCGCGGGTAGTGTCGGTGCGAGATCTTAATGTCACTTTCTCCGAAGATTTGTCGTTTCGCGCACATATCGTACAGGTGTATAAGAAAGCCTTCAAGAATCTTGGATCTGTAATGCGTGAAACCTGTGAGTTTATTAACACAGCAGCTGTGAAGTTGCTTTATAATGCTTAAGAAGTAACCGGGAAACGAGTGCTATCACCTGGAATCCATTTGAAACGAAAAAATTTGTATTTGTAAAACATTTTCTACCATTGTCTTGTGGTAGAAAAATGCAAAACAAAACCCGGTTCCTTTATAGTCTACATTATCAGATTATTAGCCACGCACACATCTACCTATGCACTTGTGCCATGCGGCACCTGTTGCACTTATTTATACATATTAATATTTGATGTATCTCATACATCTTTTCCATTTCAGCAATCTTTTTTTCGGGCATCAGCTGAGATGAGATGGCTAAGAGGGATGTGGTGTTACGCGAATGGATAAAATAAGGAATGAGTACATACATAGCAGGAAGTCTGAAAGTGAGACCCGGTGACTGAACAGTTGCGTGGGAATGGTTGTCATGGTATGGGCATGTGATGCGGAGGGATGAGAAAAATGTCGTGATGAATACCAAAAAGAAACAATGGATGGACTGTGTGAAAGATGATATAGCTAGAAATGGGGTGGCTACCGAGATGAAGACTAATAAAGACGTGTCGATAAATGATACTTAAATAATTTTATTTCTGTAAGTAGGTTTGTACATACAAACACTTTGACACGTCAATCATGTTTTAAAAACTAGCTGTGGTCGGCGTTTCCTATCTGACTACTCTGAGAAGAAAGGCCGAAACAAACTCAGAGGTCACAAGTCCAGACATAATCTTGGTCAGATCATGTGAAGACCATGTAGATTGGTGTCTGAAGTGGTATTTTGAGGAAAAAACCACACAGATTGTGAGGACCTGTCCAGTCCAATCGTGCAGCTCATGGAAGAAAAATACATGAAGCGCCGACCCCAAATAAATGGGGAAATGAGCAGGAGAATGATGGGAATGATGATGATGACGATCTGCTACCGAATCCTATTTAGATAGATACTGTTGTTCCATAGCTTAATTAAATTAAGCACTAAAATACTAAAATTACCCAACAAAATCTCAGACATTCGCAAGTTATTTCCCAGTCTGAATACCAATCACTCCATGCCCACTTCAAACGGGTCCAATACAGAAATTTATCATTTACGAACGACTAGTTCAGTATATAAGAGATATTACCAAATCATTTCATTACAATTGATGAATGAATCGGGTTTCGACTCAATATTATCGTCGTTGGCATCATTTTAGTTTGTAACGTAATAGGAACTGCCTACGCGTTCCCTTCACCAGTTTTAACTTATCAAGCGATACTCCTCAACTCAATAGGTTAGTAGATAAAGCTAGGCATTATGACATTTCAGCAGGGTTAGACTTTAGCACTTAATGCACTAAATGTGCACTTGCGTGTGTGATTAACATAGAGAACCCACTTTTCATCTCCAGTGACAAGATGATCTAACCAATTAAATGTGCGATATCCAAAAGATAAAAGTTGTACACAAATCTCAGCTCACTAGGTCAGCTGATCTTTACTTAATTGATGAGGTACCCAAACACTATATTTGTAAGTCTTTCCCAAACCATGTAAATTATTTTCTATGGTGCCATGAGAGCACTCGAGCTAAACAGCCAAATCGCGTGTAGTTCTTGTAGGATCTTCTTCGATTTATAGTTTTAATTTATCGATATCTATTTCCACGGGGCGCCCAGACCTTGGTTGATCGGTTAAGGAAAAATCGTTATTGCGGAACCGTTGGAACCAGCTCTTTGCTGTTGCTTCGGAGACTGCATCGTGAGCTATCCTTTGACATATATTACGTGTAGCTTCTGCAGCAGAATGCCCAGATTGAAACTCATAATATAAACAATGTCGTACGTGGGTTTTAATATCACTCATTTCTTTGTGAACTTTAACGCACTAACAGCCAAACTATCAATAACGCGTATGAGCGCGACTCGCTCTTTATATACCCTCTGCTACAGAACGTTCTCGAACCTTTCCGAAAATTCTAGAAATTATAAACTAAAGCGCTCATTACTTATTAGCCAACTCGATAGTAGTTGCAAAAAAATATTTCACTTGGAGGTCGCGACAGATCGTCGCCGCAATAGGGACCGCCCACCCTGACGCAGCCCGGCCTTCCCGGGCGGTGAGCCGTCACCAAAAGTCCGAAAAGTATTTTTATATTGTTAATCACCGTATACTTAACCGAAAATAACATAATCTCAGTTTTTATACGTACGTATAATCAATCTGCCCAGCCGTTTCCCAACTATGTTGGGGTCGGCTTCTAGTCTAACCGGATGCAGCTGAATACCATGATTACATAGAGCGACTGCCTATCTGACCTCCACAACCCAGATACTGGGTAATACGATAATTACGCCTTGGTAAGACTGGTGGTCAGACTTTCGGGCTTCTGACGACTCGTAACGACTGTTAAAGATCCTCGAATGACAGCCGGGGCCAACGGTTTAACGTGCTTTCCGAGGCACGGAGGAGTTTCGGTATGAACAGATGATCACCCATCCACAGACCAACCCCAGCAAGCGTAGCTTAACCTGATGGATCGACCCGTGCGGCTGTTATTACTTAGCCACGAGCTCTTCGTGTACCTAGTCTTGCCATAAATATTGTCACGAAGAAAAAAAAATTTTTTTGTTATTGTTAATATTTATTACTATTACAGTATGTTAGCTTAATACATAAATATAAAACAATTTAAAATATAAAAAGCTTATTCGAAGTGGTCTCCATTGGCTGCAATACGGTCCTTTAAACGTTGAGGTCAGTTATCAATAGAAGCACGCACTCTTTCCATGGGAAAATTCTTCACTGCCAATCGTATCGATTGTTTTAGGGACTCCAAATTATCATGGCGTTTAGAGCATGCCGTACTCTCTAAAACTGACCATAAATCATAATCCGGCGGATTAAGATCGGGACTAGACGACGGCCAGTCTTCAGCTCTGATGAAGTCCGAAACGTTCTCTTGCAACCAAGATTGCGTGGACCGAGCTTTACGACCCGGCGCCGAGTCTTGTTGGAAGGACCATACTTGGTTATTGAACATGGTGTTGTTAAGGGGCTTAACTACCTTCTCAAGAATGGTATCTTGATACACTTGTGCCGATGTTTTGATACCTTTTTCACAAAAATATGGCTCAGTCACTCCTTCATAGCTAACACCCCACCAAACCATCGCTGAAGTCGGATAATGCCCACGTTGCACTCTGTCAACTAATTGGGAAGCTTCCTTAGAGCTTTGAGCAAAAATACGGTCATTTTGTTTGTTAAAATGTTGCTCAATTGTAAAGATTTTCTCATCCGTAAACAAAATTTTTCTGTGACCTCCCTTTGCGTACCGCTTCAGTAGTTGTTTCGATTTTACCACCCTATTCTTTTTTAAATTATCAGTTAAAAAATGACCAGTGCGTCTCTTATAGGCTGCAAGTCCTAAGTCATCTTTTAAAATACGCGACATGGTTCTGGGTGCTATCTTCATCTCCCGAGATAAACTCTTTTGCTTTCGGACAGAATTTCTTCGAATTCTTTCCCTTACTGCTTTGACCACCTTTTTCGTACGAACACTACGTGGACGGCCAGATCTTTTTCTGACACAAACAGAGGAGGTCTCATTGTACCTATTAATAGCCCGGTATACAAACATTTGACTAATACTCGTACCAAGCGTATGGAGAGTTTTAAAAATTGCATTTGGCTCCATACCAACTTTGTGTAATGCAATCACAGCGATTCGGTTCTCTTATCACCCCACTCCATTTTAATATCGCAAAATATTGTACAATGTATTGGCGCCAAAATTAGAAAACTCAATGAACAATCTTATAAAAATGAGATTCCAAATTCAAATGTAATATCTTTCTTATTTTTAATTGTAACAGTATTTATGGCCAGACTGTGTATATAGGTATAAAAATGATGGGCTACTAACGTTGCCTCACAATGACTTCGGATCATTAGGTTTAGCAATATCTATCATTATTTTATAATTTTTCAGCACTTTCAGAAATCAATAAATGTATGGAAATCATCGAACTCTTTATAACTTAACTTGGAGTAATCCTACAACTTTTGTGCAAAAACTATTGCTCCAAATGGTTAGTTCTAACCATACGCAGGTACTCGTACCATTTTTTTCGTTGGCCGGCCGGCACTTTCAGATAAGGCATAAAAATGATCTCCTTTGCCAAATAATTTACCTAGTAATAGTATGCAAGGGACAAACACAAGCATAACAGTTCCAAAAAAAAAAACATTCATTATTACTAATTGTAGTAATTTTACTTTTAATTTTTTAAATTAATAAACACTAATTTAATGTATAATTTAAGCAGTTTTTCTTGCATCTAGCATTTTCCTCGCTGTAGTGAGGTGAAAAGTTGTGCGTTTCGCTCGGCAGCAAAGTTATTCTGCGTCTCGTACCCTCGCTACGCTCAGGATTCTATACAGGGTGTATCACAGACGAGTGATCAAACTTAAGAGTGTGGTAAGTTTGATCACTCGTCTGTGATACACCTTGTATTTGAAATACTCGCTTCGCTATCTATTCTATCTGTTCTATCCTAGACTGACTCACGCCAGAAAACAACTTTACAGCCTTGCATAACAAATAACTATTAATCTTTGATGTAAATAAACGCTTATCGTTTACGGCCTTTTGGTGACCAGTACAAAATTATTTACAATATTTCTACTTCTTTCAGACTTACATATGCTTCAGGGACTTGTAAATGTTTTGTAAGTAGGTATTTGCTTTACTGTTTAATTTTAAAACTGATGGCACTGAGGATTAAACACAGCTTACAGCAATAAGGACCATTAAGTTTTCAGAGATAGATAAAATACTAAAACTTACAACGTGAAACAAGTCAGGATTGTTTATTTATTCTATAATAAATTTACCATTAATTTCCGAACATCAAATGCATCATTGGCTTACAGCATAAGGGACATTCAGGACAAAGGATCCTCGTTAGCATTTGAGTATAACTTACACCTTACGACTATTCTATTATTATTGATGTTTCAATAAATTCAATTTTAGAATAGGACACTTCGAGGTCAATCGTCCTTCATAGACAAAATTAAAAAAAAACGTTTTAGACCTGTCACACCATTAATGCGCGATGGAGTTCTTAAATAGTTGTTAAATTACATATAATTATAATGGTTGGTGTTTCAAAACTGCGTGCTTCGAGCGTGGCAGCGTGGCATACAAAAACATGGTTTGCCTTATCATTAGTCTCGTTAGCAGAGTCATAATTATCACTTATCGTCTTCCGAGTAATCCGTGTGGAAAGACGCTTTTAGGGTTGCGTAAGGAATTGTGTTGATCGATTATAGTCTAATGGTATTTTGGGAGGCTCTGTTGGAACAAAATAATGGTGTTGTACTTAAAGGAAAATGGTGATGATGATCTATACGATGATGACGGTCATATAACAATTACAGTAGAATTAAGGATATCGGATAATTTGTCGCAAAATGGAGAGCAGTTTATGTTATTGCGTTGCCGTTGACTGAAGAGCCTCAAAGCTTTTGTTTCTAGCGAGTGTTGTGCTTGTATGAGTAGTTGCAAGATCTTCCTAGGTACTGTGTTCAATACACAAACCCTATTGATTAGTGAAAATGGCTACCTGTCCTTTCCAAATAGCTTGCTTTGATCAGCAAAATAAAACTGCCCAGATGCACATTCCTATGTAAATCTTATTTTTGGAATGGCTATAAATCTATCAGCCTACTATTCTTTCTCGTTGGATAAAGTCTAGACAGGAACCTAGGAATTTAAGGTAGTTGACACAGGCGTTCGTGCATTCAAAAATAACGCGATGTAGGTCTCCTCACATTAAATATTTCCCACGCTTTATTAGCATATATATTAGATATTCAATTCATGTAAAATTATTTGCAATATATGTATTTGCATATCTTGCACGTATTGTGATAACGTCCCGTTATGACCTGTGCTTAAAATACTTAGTATAAATTCTTTAGTGTGTATCGGAATTAATTATATTATATAATTAATTAATTTCATTAATTAAATAAACAATTTTACAGTTATGTAAAGGAAATTCCTATTCATAGTAAACTGTGGTTGCACCGATCTTCTGACCTGCCAGTAGCTAGGGTGAATCCTTTGAAAACTGCAAGTGGGACACTAACCTCCTATACAAAATTCTAGTACGGAACCTCCAACGGTTTAGTGGTTCACAATTGCCACCGCTTCACGTTATCTCTTTCACTTTACATACGTGTGACAAAGACGGTAACATGCATTTAGTGCGTATACGCAGCTCTGTCCTACTTTCGCTCGTTTTGACGAATACGTGAAAATGATGTATTACAAGATGCTTGACGCGGAACCGCTTATTATCCGGCGTTTAACACAAGGTCAAAGAGATACCTCTTTTTATCTGAAGACCCTTAGTTTTGACGGACAACCGACAGACAGATGAACGATTGATGTTACGAGTAGATAGACGGACCTTTTTATGTTTTGTTTATTTATTTGTACGCAATTAAAAGTTATTACTTTGTGTCAAAAGTTTTATTGATAAGTTAGAGAGTTATACTCAAGTTGTATTAAAGAAGTGTTATTTCTAAGTATGTAATAGATTGTGTTTGATTAATTAAATACAATGTCTTTTTAAGTTATTAAATTAACAAAGATTCACTCGTTCGTATGAATGAAAATAATTGTTAAATCAAATGATTTTAAAATATTATGTTTTAAAAATATTTAAATATTTTGTTTTAATCAGCACCCTAATTGCGTAACACACTATCAATCGGAATCGGTTTCATTTTGACAGTTCAACAACATTCGTTGCGTTTATATTTACGGTTTTGAGAAGTTTTTCGAACATATGAAGGAATGGATTAGTAATTTGCTTCAAAATGATTCAGATTCCGATCCATAGTGTGTTACGCAATTAGGGTGCTGATTTTTATGAGAAATATCTTCATGATTGCCCATAAACTATACTTAGTGTCATCAAACGAGCCCTTTTTAAGATTTTTCCAATAAAAGTATCCGTCTTTAGATGCTTTAATTTTAAATAATTATTTACTTACCTAACTGTTTGCGTTTTGAACGATATTGTTTCAAATGCTTAGCTGAAAACAACTTCCCAGGCAAGAACTTATCAATACAGGGCGGTCGACTGGTGTCAATATTTTACTTGTAAGTACATACAGTGAACAAAATAAGGTTCAGCATTAATTAAAACTAAGATCATCTCCCTGCCACAACAATCACAGGATGCTGTTTTCTCAAACCCTAAAAAAAGTCATCTAAATTCTCGCTCTCAAATAACAATGCAGCAATTTTCAACCGGTTCCAAACAAAAACAAAAAACGATCAGGTTGAATTTGTTCAATGCTTCATTAGTCCTGTTGATTCATTAACAAGGCGGACGTCTCTGTAAGCTATTAGTCTGCTCAGCACGTACAAAATTGCTAAACCGAGGTTTAATAGTAAAAAGTGTTGCATAACCACATGCCCAGGCGCAGGTTCGAGATAGCTTCGCTATCATACTTTTGCGGTCATTGGTTGGTGATACCACAGGTAAAATAGCCACTTAGTTTACAGTGAAGGTAGAAGAGAGTTCAATTTGTTCTAACTTCTAAGACACAATGTTTTGGAATAGGAAATCCTCTTCATGCAATAAACGAAATATTTATAAAATACTAACGAATATTTTTATTAAGTTTGTCTGGATGTATGTTCCGGATTGGCGCAAAAACGGCGGTACGGATTTGGATGAAATTTGGCACACATATAGTTTATAACCTAAATTCACACATAGGGTAATTTTCCGACATCCACACGGGTGAAGCCGCGGGCACGAGCTATAGTTTGAAATAAACGTTTTTTCAAATTGAAGTTCTGGGTTCAGAATGGATGCGCAAAAGTTTGACTTAAAAAAACAGGATTTGAAAGCTTGCAATCAATGTGAAATGTGAACGCAGATCTAATCGAATCAAGTCGAAAGTTGCGAATTGACTTGGACTATTCCAACTACAGGTAAGTTTGCATCGATTACCACACGTTTTAAAGTTCGCAGGAGCTCGTGGCTAAGTAATAACAGCCGCACGGGTCGATCCATCAGGTTAAGCTACGCTTGCTGGAGTTGGTCCGTGGATGAGTGACCATCTTTAAATACCGGGACTCCTCCGTGCCTCGGAAAGTACGTTAAGCCGTTGGTCCCGGCTGTCATGCGTGGATCTTTGACAGTCGTTACGGGTCGTCAGAAGCCCGAACGAAAATCTTAGAACCTTACCAAGAGGTATCGTATTACCCAGTAACTGGGTTGTGAAGATCAAATAGGCAGTCGTTCCATGTAAAATGCTGGTATTCAGCTGCATCCGGTTAGACTGGAAGCCGACCCCAACATAGTTGGGAAAAGGCTGGGCAGATTGATTGACATTTTAAAGTTCGCAAAAAAAAAAAACAATGTATGTAAGTAAATAGAAAGCGAAATTAATTAATGTAACCATGAATGATCTCATATTAATGTATTATCGTGGGAACATTGATTCATAAGCCAGTTTGTCTCCGATTATAATCATCGATAACGTCCTTCTCACATCAAAGCAGATAATTTGCATTATCAAGCGTTGTTTCGGTTGATTAAACTTTGATGTGGTCTTCCTGTCTTGTTAAACCAAATTGAATACTGAGCGACCAGTGGAACTTGGCACCTGGCGAATTATTGAACTAAATTGCAGAGTTATGAATTCAACTCATTTTTAACATTTACCATAAACAAGCAGAGACATTGGGGTGTCAAGATATTCTGGCCATATTGCTTTCTTTATCTTTAGCACATTTTATTAATAAACGATATGTGAAAGCGTAATAAGACGGTACCAAAGTTTTTACTATAATTAATAGAACAGTTCATTGCTGTTATTAGTTACGTTCTGTTTACAATAGATATTTTTTATTGGTTTTTAAACGGAAGTAGAATTTGAAACATGTTTTGAAAGTGATTTTTTGGCTAACGATCTAGCTGCTTGTTTAAGAATAGAAATTAATTCACTGGCAGTCATTCCAGCTATCGACAAACTTGCCAAGGTATAATAACCTTTATAAAAAATGTTTAATCAAATTCTATTACGATCTATAAAAACTTCCTTCGCTCGTTTGCGGCGTAAATCTTCAAACGTCGAATAGTTCTCGTTTCAAAGTAGTCGGCAATTAGAGGAGCGATTTGCTGGGCCATTGTACAGTTAGTGTGTCCAGGTCGTCTTCCTTAGAAGGAGACTGGTCCCGTCCCGGCGGAATGCCAATTATTTATTATGTCAACAAAGACCACAGATTATCTAAGACGAGGTTGGCGTATTCATAATCGGATACGTTCTCGACTTATTTTTATTTTCGCCTTACCGTAATATTATTTTTTGTTACACATATTTATTTTTATTTTGGTATTGTTACTATTCTATTCCGCATTATACTTTGTTATGTTTTAAAAAGTGCTTTTAATCACACAATTAGTTTAATTAAGATGATGTGAGCTGGCGGGTGGTGCAGAGATGCAAACGTCGTACCAGTTATTCGTGTAGTCCTCCTCGCATTATTTATAACTGTTATATACATAGATATTTATTTTATTTTCTTATATTATAATAGTATTTATGACATCAGATAACGAAAACGAAGCTTTTTATTCTGCCAACGAATCAAGTGCCTCTTCCGGCGATGAAAGTTTTATTTCTATTACAGACACTTTAGGTGATCTTTTACGCCAAGATTTCAGTCGAAATACAGGCCGACTATTTAATGTATGTCACCTCAATGCTCAGAGTATTCCTAGTCACTTTAACGAACTGTACGTTACGTTTACGGACAACAATGTTCACGCCGTCCTGATTTCAGAGACTTGGCTTAATCCTAACCTGCTTTCAACCACTTACTCGCTCCCCGGTTTCGTACTTCTTCGGGATGACCGGATTGGTAGGAGGGGGGGTGGTGTAGCCATCTACCTTCGTGGTGATATTCCTTTTAAAATTCTATCTTCTTCCTCTTCCAATGAATCCGCAGAGTTTCTTTTCCTTGAGGTTTGTCTCAAAGGAGCTAAAACTGTTCTTGGTGTCGTCTATTGCCCACCTTCCATAGATTACTTCACTGAGTTCGAATCGGTACTTGAATCTTTGGGTTCGGAGTATGCACATCACATTATCATGGGGGATTTTAATACCAACCTTCTTACACAGAACTCCCCTCGGACCCGTAAACTCCTGCATCTAATCGAGTCGGCCTGTCTGCATGTTTTGCCTCTCCACCCCACTCATCACAATGTAGTCGGTGATGATACTTGGCTTGACCTGATCCTCACCTCTAATCCTTCCCTAGTCTCCTCACATGGTCAACATACTGCTCCTGGTTTTTCTCATCACGACCTTATTTTCCTATCCTACGTCCTTAAACCTCCTAAACTTAAACCCAAGTTCCAGTACAGGCGTACCTTTGCACGTATGAATAGCGAAAGGCTTCAACAAGATGCATCCAATATTGATTGGTCACCCCTGGAAGCTGCTGCTTCAGTTGACGAAAAAGTTTGTTTCTTCAACAATGAAGTGGTCAGGCTATATGACACCCATGCTCCTTTCAAGAAAATCAAGTTGAAGCGTCCGCCTGCGTCTTGGATGAATAGGGGAGTACGGATGGCAATGCGACGGAGGGACCGCGCGTTTCGAAGATTTAAAAGGGATCGTTCGGAGGAAAATTGGACACTCTATAGGGCTGCTAGGAATCGGTGTAATCAGATGATACGTAATGCTAAACGCCGCCACATCTTAAATAATATCACAACTTCTTCTCCTGCCGATATCTGGAAGTTCCTTGGAACTTTAGGCATCGGCAAATCGCGAGATTCAGACCTGCCTAATACAATTGGCTTGGATGATCTAAATCGTCATTTCTCCACTGTTCCCATTCTAGATAGTTCAACCAAACGTCAAACTCTCGACTACCTTGCTGGTCTGACGCGTCCCAATATTAACCCTTTTGTCTTCACCCCAGTCGACCCTGGTGAGATCAGAAAGATTATCCTTTCCATTAAATCCAAAGCCGTTGGCTGCGATAATATCAGTCGCCATATGATCGTAACGGCTCTTGATCAACTCCTTCCTGCAATTTCCCACATCATAAACTTCTCTCTTTACACCGGTGTTTTCCCCTCCATGTGGCGTAAAGCCCTTGTTCGGCCCTTACCTAAGATACCCAAGCCCTCTCTTCCTAGTCATTTTCGCCCAATTTCTATCCTTCCCTTTCTGTCTAAAGTGCTCGAGGCTAGTGTTCATAAACAATTCTCCCACTTTATTCACCACAACTCCCTCATCAGTCCCTTTCAGTCTGGTTTCAGGCCCGGGCACAGTACCGTTTCAGCTCTCCTTAAAGTGACTGACGATATAAGGCGAGGAATGGAGGACACTAAAGTTACCGTTTTAGTGTTAATTGACTTCTCCAATGCTTTTAATACCGTCAGCCATGAAGTCCTTTTATCCATCCTTTCCTATCTTATGGTCTCTCCGGAGGTATTGGAATGGTTTTCCTCTTATCTTCGGGGACGTCAGCAGTCTGTTCGTGCTGGAGACTCGTCGTCGTCTTGGTGTGATCTTGCAGCTGGCGTCCCTCAAGGCGGTATATTATCTCCTCTTTTGTTCTCCGTTTTTATTAATCTCATTACCACCGTGCTTCGCACTGCGTATCATCTTTATGCCGACGATTTGCAGCTTTACAGCCAGGCAAGTGTTGATAACATTTCTGATGCGATTGGTGAGCTTAACCGGGATTTGGGTGTGGTTAGGGACTGGTCTAATCGATTTGGGGTGGCGGTTAACCCTGCCAAGTGTCAGGCTATCATAATTGGGAGCTCTTACAGCATAAGAAAACTGAATGGCTTAACCGTACCACCTGTAATCTTTGACAGCTCCGTCATTCCGTTTAGCTCCGATGTTAAGGATCTTGGTCTGCATGTCGACACTTGTCTTGACTGGCGAAAGCAGGTCACGACTGTTAGTAATAAAGTCACCGGAACGTTGCGGTCGCTCTATCGGTTGAAAAACCTTCTCCCAACACACATAAAGGCAATGCTTGTACAGTCCCTAATCTTTCCCATAATTGACTATGGTGATGTGTGTTACTATGACCTGAATGCAGATCTCCTCAATAAACTTGACCGCCTTCTCAATAACTGCATTCGATTCGTTTTCAATCTTCGTAAGTATGACCATGTATCCGGGCACCGATTGCTTTTAAAATGGTTACCCATTCGGCAGCGCAGGGAGGTGAGAGCTCTGTCTATGTTGTTTTCTATTCTCGACCAACCCACTTCTCCTTCTTACCTGACTTCCCATGTTCAATACTTATGCTCTGCCCATAGTAAAAATCTTCGTTCTACCAACAATCGTCTTCTACGATGTCCTTCTCACCGCGCTGGTTTCATTCACTATTCTTTCTTTGTCCAGGCGGTCTTTCTTTGGAATGCGCTCCCTCTGAACATCAGGACGGCAACCAATCGGTTGTCTTTTAAAGTGAAGGTACGTGAGCATATACGTAAGAAGTTGGCAGAAACATCTCTGCGCTGATTTGTTGGATTCTTTTTCTCCTCTGCTGATTGTTATTTTGTGTGGAACTCCTCTACCGATCGTTATTTCTCCTGACAACGTTTATTCTGATTATATGTATGTATATATGTATATATTGTTGTATTTATTCTTTTATTTTATAGTTATTTTCGTGTTATCTATCCTTTATATTGCACCTGCCATGTTTTCTCTGCATCACCCTAAGGTTGACTGGTAGAAAATGCCTCAGGCATTAAGTCCGCCTTTGTACGGTATTTGTTTTTACTTGTGCATAAAGTTTTAATAAATAAATAAATAAATAAATAAATGCGTCAATATTGTGCCGCGTTCCGCCGCCTGCGCAGCGCCGGACCCCGCGGCCCGCGGTCAACTTAGCGGCACTACCTCCCATTCATGCGAACAAATGTTTACCGGTTTTGGCATATTTTTTGTTGTGAAGTGAACCTGTTAGGTTATTTAGAGATGTTTGTGAGTGATTTGTGGTACATAGGAGTTATGATCGCAAAAATTTTTGGGCTTCTGTATTTGGATTTGTTTTGTGAGCTTTGTAACAAAGCAATAATGATAAGTTTTCTGTGACAAGCATGAAGTTGATTCAGCACCCTAATTGCATAACACACTATCGATCGGAATCTGAATAATTTTGAAGCAAATTTGTTCGAAAAATTTGTCTTCTCAACAACGTAAATAACGCAATGAATGTTGTTGAGCTGTCAAAATGAAACCGATTCCGATTGACAGTGTGTTACACAATTAGGGTGCAGTACCACAGAATAAATAATAGTATTTGGCAGTACCTTCCAACTGATTATAATTTACAGTAACTGAATGTTCTTTATAAAGAAGAAGCGTGCAACATAAATCAAAGACTGACAAGGATAATGAGCAGATTGAGTGGTACCTAAGTATTATCTCCCCTTTATAAAACTAAAATGCCCATAAATGTCCAGAAAAAAGGACACTTCCTGATCTAAACGAGCGAGTTGTCTCCATGTAAGTGGTAATGATGTGCAACGTAAGTCATTGAGAGCGTCGTCACGTATGAATGATAGGTGCGCTTGCGCCGCGGACGGGGCCCATTACGGACCGAGAAACCGCCATTACAGCAATTGTATCCACTTGTACACCAGGGGAGACGGCATTTCTCTCTTTGAAAGTATTTTTTATATCTAGGTACTATAGATATGTACATAATACAAAATTCTTTTTTTAAGCTTAAGTTTTTTGCAAGGAAATAGTGTTCAACATCTTGACTTGATTGTGATCTAAGTTATGATGTAAGCTTGTAATTTTAAAAATATTAAGTTGTGTTCTTTTTGCCTTTTGAAACAAGTTTAAAAAAAAAAACTTGATGTTCTACTAAAGTATATAACGACCCGAAAGTAATAAATATAAATATGAGAAAGTCGTTGGTATAGTTCGCGTCACGTACCTATGTTTGCCGCCCTGTAACCAGGCTTTCCCATGCGCACGGCATGGCGCGTTGCTGTTTTAGTATAGATACCAGGGGAGCTGAAAAGTTTTGAGCCTAAGTACCTTGAAGTGTCATTATCGTTTCGCGCTGCATATTTCTTATTTAGTTTAGGTACGCTAAGTTTTTTAAGCCCTATACCTATCAAATCTGAGCAACAACAGCGCTCTCAATTACTAAAAGGGTAATGTTGCTAATGACATGAAACTCTGTATTTATACTAAAGAGGGTATTCGGAAATTAGTAATATGCAGCGCGATACAATAATGACACTTCAAGGTACAGACGCCAGCACATCAAGCTACTACAATCTGTCAAATTTATCGCTAAAGCATTAGGTTCAAGGTTGATTGAGAAAATTTGGCTGAGGAGGCTGTACTTAGGCTCAAAACTTTTAAGCCCCCCTGGTATTGACTACTGCGCATTCATTTGTAGCGTAGGTACGCGTGTGTAGCCTACTTCAGAGCGGCAAACTTAATAAAAGCTAATTTTATTTTAGCATTTCTTTCAAGCAATTGAATCCATCACATACCTACATAGTCTTTAATGTTTCAACTTCTTCTTCTGAATGGTCTCGGCCCAGAATTCGGCTACATGTTTGGCGCCATCACTAGCGTCCATCAGTTCCTGTAACGTGCAGCTGACAGGACACGCGGAACATGATATTAAGTGTCCCAGGGCATCGTTTGTGGAACAGCATCACATTTACACTCCAAGGCGGAGTCGTTTAGGAATCTCCACCTGAACAGGTTTTCCTTGCTTCGGCCAATCTGGGTCTGGAGTCTGTTAAAGACCTGGAAAGGTTACCAAAGACAACTCATGTCCAGGTGGGAAATCGTCAGCAGGTTTGGGTAAGGAAGCACTGTCTCGCCACAGCTTCAGTCTTTCTTTTAATCGTTCGCCAATGAGTGGGGACGACACACTTTATAAAACTGTTTCGGCTTTTCAGCCTTTGTGACACAATTAAGGATCTTGTCGTGCAAAGGCTGTCGTACTATATTTCAAGTGCTCAATGTTTCTACTAATCTGCTACGTATCAATGGGAAAGTTCGTCTTTGCGAATTACAGATTATGTAATTAAAATTAAATGCCATTCACGTACCTATTAAGTCTAAGATTAGAAAGTAATAGAAACGATTCGAATTGCAACCACATATCAATCTATTGGACGTGTTCCCATATTGACAAGTTGAAGTGCCAATAATCTCCACACATGTTGAATTGCTAGAAACTCGTCCCAGTTTCCACCATACATATACATACAAGTTTCCGTTTAACTTCCTCCGCTTATTACTTACAGGCTCCGTTCGTGCTGTATTAATAAAACAATTTATTTACACCCTGGTTTATGGAATTAGGAAATTATCGTCGTTGTTTAGTTTACGGTTACTGCCTAATCAACGGCTGTCAAGTACGAGGGCTTGATTGCAATACATATGTCAGACGTGCTATTTGATTAACTAAAACATCTTCAGTAGTAATCCGATGTAAGGCAAGGGCTCGCCTTAATTGGTCTTATCCTGCTACGTATTTACAAATGCTTCTTCATACAGTGTTGTGCGAAAGTTTCCTTCTTCGCCTCAACACTGCTCATCTATTGGGTTAAAGAAACAGCCGTAGACGATCGTATTTACAATGTGTCTGCCCAAAAGATTCTTAGCCTGTGAAAATGTTGGCATGAAGATACATTTGTAAATACTTTTAGGTACCTACGTACGTCCAAAGAGAACGCATTCCCTTCTCTGCCTCAACACAGCTCATGTGTTGTGTTAAAGATGCATAGGTATAGCTACTTGAGTAACTTGTATTTACAATTTGTCTGCCCGAAAGCTTCTGTAGCATAACCGGTACAAGTGTTGGCATGAAGTATTTATAAACACGCTATTCTGCTCTTTCACAGGGCACTGAAAACTCTCTCAAACATTTATCTACATAACTTTGTGTACAAACAAGCCTACGCATCTGCTGCAGTCAATATACTCGTATTAGGCTACTGAAAAAGGTTTTATATTCATGAATATTTTCTAACGCTGTCCTCATTTGATAAAAATTTAAAACAAAAGCCATAAAGTGCGATAAAGAAAAAAATAAAAGAAAACTTAACAGCATCTTACAAATATTTTGACAAAATATGCCCAGGAGCTGCTTTAATATTAAATACAAACCGGTTAGCTTTATTTCTATAGCTTCTATATATACCTATTATAAATAAATAGTTATTTATGCTACAAGTGCGGAAAGTAGGTGATTTCCGACGAGTGGCATTTTATTTCCGAGCGACAAAGGATGCTTTTGATCCCTGTAGTGCGTTTTTGTGGGATAATTTCCGACAACCACGCGGACGAAGCCACGGGCAAAAGCTAGTGACTAATTATTGTATTAAATATCATCACATATTAAGTCTAAGATTAGAAAGTTCATATTGCAGCTACATATCAATCTATTGGTCGTGTTCCCATATTGACAAGTTGAAGTATTAATCCTTATAATAATACCTAGTATGAAAAACCTTGAATGAAATGCAATTTAATTAAACTTAATTAGTGGTTTTCGAGACAAACAATGAATCATAATAATTAATTCAGAACAGGTACTTCCTACTGATAACCTTTCACAATAAGTCAAGTTGAGCTGGTAGGTAAATACATGAAATGAGGAATTGTATGATCATTTTGTAATTGTAGCTTTCGATTTTAATACTATGTCCTTCGGGTTTACGCAGAAATATTTAATTGAGATTCGACAATTTTCGATTTGCTGTGTGGTCTTCAGTCAACATGAGGTTTGCTGATGTAATGCATTCTGGAGTCCGCTCTAGTATGAAACTTTAATGTCTACGTCAAATTTGAAAAATTTGGAATTCCTTCAAAGCCAATTGAACGAACTGGATTCTGACTAATTATACATCTCAACGATGGAGCTAAGTTTAGGAGCTCAGTAACAACCAAGATGGGTTGAACTGGGTATCCATCAGTTAAATCTCTATCTCATACTAGAGGTGAAGAATTTGTTTGTTTATTTTGAACGCGCTAATCTCTGGAACTACCATTCTGATTGGAGAAATTATTTTTGCATTTGATAGCCCAATTTTTGAGGATGGCTTAGCTATTTATCGGCCCTAAGGAGCCGATCAAAAAGAAAAAAGAAAGAACGCTAAGCGAAAACAAAGTAATACCGGGGGCAGGCTATACGAAGCGACGCACGTGTTGGGTCGGGGAACAAGAAATTTCACGCGGACGAAGTCGCGGCCAGAAGCTAGTGCGTACGTGCTTTTGAGGCACCCAGGACAATCAGCTCCACTACTGACCTTGCTGACTGTTTGCCACCTCGACAAAAACAATTCTCGCATCTCTAGTTGTAATCAGAAGAAAATACATACATAAACTCACGCATGGGAAGACCCATGGGGGTAGGCAGAAACTACAGAACGTTACCTGCAGTGCCATTCTGTACAAATCTCACCGTGAAAACTTAGGTGAGGTGAGCGTGGAGTGAGCCGTCAATAGTGACAATCCCTAGCATCAGGTGGAATGACAGCTTTCTTCAAGCTCACTTCACCTACGTTTTCACGGTGAGATTTTTACAGAATCGACCGGCTGGTACGATTCTAACCTACCCCTTTTGCTTCATTTAAGTTTTTACACATCACCAATAAGACGCCCTATAAGGACATATTATAGTGATCACTATATGTCCTTCTAGGCCGTCTCCTCCCGACGTTTCCGCTTACATTTGCCGTGTAAACCTTTTGTTAGTCACCTTTCACTCGTCGTCTCAACATGACCAAATGATCTAAGCATACTCTTTTAAATTTTTGCTACTACACCTTTTAACCAAATCGATTCTGAACAAGAAGCCCTAAAATACCGCATGTTATTTCAGCCAAGAGTCATTCTTATTCCGTGTGAAATAACAGCAATCACAGATACCTCACATGTGACTGTATGTTGCGCATACGTTCCTATCCATCGTGATAGGCAGTGATTGTTCCCAGAATCGTCATTATACGACCCCACAGCACATTCTGTGAACCCATTTGGAAACAGCAGCTTTTCCCACGGCTGTGAAGCAATATGTCACTGTTAAATATGTAGGAACACATTCATCTTTAACCTGTCTTACAACCTGTAGCGAAATTTATGAATAGCGAAGGCTGAGAGGGTTCTAGAAGTATTTTATAGTGTTTTATACAGAGGATTAGAAATGATCTGAGCTTTATACCTACTTAACAAGATTGAGTTTTGCTTTTGGATTGAAACACGTGTAGAATCTGCCCCCATGGGGATAGACGTGAGTTAATTTATGTAGGTATGTATATATGATACCGTCATTAATTGGGTGTGAGGAGCTCGTGGATCGACCTGTGCGGCTGTTATTACTTATAAAGTAATAACAGCCGCACAGGTCGATCCATTAGATTAAGCTACGCTTGCCGGGGTTGGTCCGTGGATGGATGACCACCTTTACATACCGAGACTCCTCCGTGCCTCGGAAAGCACGTCAAGTCTTGGTCCCGCCTGTCATTCGTGGATCTTCGACAGTCGTTACGTATCGTCAGAAGCCCGAAAGTCTGACCACTAATCTTACCAAGGGGTAATTATCGTATTACCCAGTATCTGGGTTGTGGAGGTCAATCAATCAGTCTTACCAAGAGGTATCGTATTACCTAATAACTGGGTTGTGGATATCAGATAGGCAGACACTCCATCTAAAATACTAGTATTCAGCTGCATCCGGTTAGAAGAGAAGTCGACCCCTACATAGTTGGGAAAAGGCTAAGTAGATTGATTTATTTGGTGAAAGAAAGTATGTTGTGAGGAGATAAGGGGATCACCAATAAGTGAAGGTGTTCGTACAGTATTTATATTACCTATTTTGTTTTCATAATATTCATTCTGGTGCACAACAGGAAACGATTCAATGTCACCAGTTCTCAGCAAAAAATCTAGCTGTCTGCGTCTGAGGTGTGACTTCCTTGGAATATAACTAATAGTAAATTCTCAGTACATTGCCGATAATAATAAGAAATACAAGGCTTGAAATTGAAACTTTAAAACAAAAACTTCCAGTACCTAGTTACATATACGGAATACGGAAAAGCTATTTATACTTCATCATGTAATATTAATTTATCGTATGTTAAACTTTCATGAGGGATATATTTATTCAGTTTACATATTTATTGTTAACGGATTAAAACAATGGGTCATGAATGGATTCTGTTGGTGAATGTACTTGCATGGGTACGAAGTAAGTTGCAATTATGATCTTTACAGTTACAAAAATAAGGTTCATATTTGAGTGCAATGTTGAAGTCCTTATGTTGTGTGCGTAACAGATTTACGCGCTATACTCCTTCATCACATAAATATTATGTACATTACATTTAGTATTCTGAAAACGTTCTTTATTTTAGCGTTGGCAGTGTAACTACGCAACTGCTATAGATTAAAATTATCTATAAAACTCAGCGAAGCACGAACCGCCTGCTGCGAAAGGTTCCGTGATACAAACATAACAATTCAAATTTTACTGTAGAACTCTACTAAACTTATTGAATAATTTATGGGGAATAAATAAGATTGAAATATAAACTTAGAGACTTTACACAGTGTTGTAAACACAACAAAGAACATACCTATAGGTAGCGTTTGCCTTAAAGCGTAAGTTGTAAATGTCAGCTTGGAGAAATAAGTGTCTTTAGAGCAATGGCTTTAATAGGTAAAGTAGGTAAACGATAAACTTTAACAAAATGTTGTAAACTAAACAGGTATTGCATTCTTCTATATAATAATAAATAAAAGATATCTGACAGTCCTTGACTGGCCCAACAATGTAGCCTTTAGGAATCCCTAGTTGATACGACAGTATTAAAGGATAAATGCTAACGAAAGGGCTAGGTGTCCTGCACAGTATAAGGCTGTCAAAAGGAAGAACGGAAAATTAAGAGATTTATTTGTGTAATGCTACAAAAGTAAACCATTTTGAAGACCAAAACAGTGTCAAATGCTTTCAAGAGATTGGTAAGGCTTAATAAATATTTATAAAAATATTTAACTTATGGATTTTATATTGCTGAAATAATTAGCAATGGGACATTATAAACAGGCCATACTTACATAAACAGAACCCTAGAAAGCGCTTGCGCACGTTTGGTTGAAGTTTGATTATTTCCAAATCCTCTATATTGTACGCGCAGATTATAAATAAGGGTCTAATAAATTCTAATCACATGGCAGACGAATCCATTTATTCGTGTATTTGGATGCATTCTCACGTACAGCGTAATATTCCAATTGCTTTTTGGTTCCAAAACGGAAATTTTCCTTTAAAACCGTCTCACCCTATCAAGCTGTTACGTCCCCCATCCCGCAAAACTGTTTCAGAGTCTAATTCTCCGCACGATTTCCGCACGATTTCCCAACTATGGTATTTGTTATTCACGGTATAATTGTGTATATATATGAATATATATATATATATATATATTGTTTGAACAGTGTAACGATTGTAGATAGACCAATAAATAAATAAAATAATTTCAATTGATCACAAATGTTTAGTATGTTTGCTTAAAGCGTACGCATAATGACGTAAAGTAAACGGTTGTATTTTACTAGACAACTGACAAGTATTCCTTTGTGGATATTTAATTAGTCAATAATTTAGCTACCAATTCATATATTGATATACATATATTGACTGCCATGAGAAGGCCATGAGTCTGATTTGTTGTGCATCTGGCTGGTTTTCGTATCATTGAAAGTTTAAATTTTAAAGAACATAATTTCAAATTCAAATTAGGAAAATGTGTGATTTATTTGTTTTTCGTACCGTCAAGATGAGTGAATCTAATGAAGAAATTCGATACATTTTAAAATTTTACTACAAAAAAGGTAAAAATGCAACGCAAGCCGCGAAAAAAATTTGCGATGTTTATGGACCTAGTGTAGTGTATGTGACAGTAGCACAAATTTGGTTTAAGCGTTTTCAATCCGGAAATTTTGATGTCAAAGATGCACGTCGCTCTGGTCGCTCTATTACGGATAAAATGGATGCCATTTTTGAAAAAGTGGAGCAAGATCGGCATATCAGTAGTTACAACGTAGCTGAAGAACTGGAAATTGACCACAAAACAGTTTTGGCGCATTTGAATAAAACTGGGTACGAGCTCACTGAAAGAAACCTAATGAACCGTGTACTCATCTGTGATTCTTTATTACGACGTAATGAAACCGAACCATTTTTGAAGAAGCTGATAACTGGTGATGAAAAGTGGATCACGTATGACAAGAACGTGCGAAAAAGGTCGTGGTCAAAGGCCGGTCAGGCTTCACAGACTGTGGCGAAACCCGGGTTAACTCGCAACAAGGTGATGCTGTGTGTGTGGTGGGATTGGAAGGGCATTATTCATTATGAGCTGTTACCACCAGGCAGGACCATCGATTCTGAACTCTACTGCGAACAACTGATGCGATTAAAGCAAGAAGTTGAGAGAAAGCGGCCGGAATTAATCAACAGAAGGGGTGTGGTTTTTCATCATGATAACGCTAGACCTCACACATCTTTAGCCACTCAGCAAAAATTAAGAGAGTTTGGCTGGGACGTATTAATGCATCCGCCGTATAGTCCTGACGTTGCACCTTCAGATTTCCACCTGTTTCGGTCTCTTCAGAATTCTTTAGGCAGTGTCAGGTTTACATCACGAGAGGACTGCCAAAACCACTTGTCGCGATATTTTGACCAGAAGTCCCAAAATTTCTATAGCAATGGGATCACGTCCCTACCTACAAGATGGCAAAAAGTTATCGAACAAAATGGTACCTACATACTTTAGTTAAATGTAAATAAACTATATTAAAAAATGTTTTGAATTTTCTTAAAAAATGCGAAGAAACTTTTTCCCCAACCTATTATAACAACAGTACAAACTCATCCATTAAAAATCTATATAAATAAACTAGTCATTCAGTTCTACATAATCCTCACCAATCCACTTTCCATAATCTAATGCATTGAATTTATTCTAAACTGAGAAAAGCGCTATTAAACTTATTAAATGCAAACATATTAACTACAAATTATGAGTCTAATATCCTATTACCATCCATATAGAGATTAGAATTACGAAAGTTGACCAGTAACACGAATACTTAATCATTTGTACTTAATTCTAGACAAATTGAATGTGGTGAAACTGTGGTCGTAAACTATAAAATGGTCGTATTAGACGAACAAACGGGCGCCGGCGCCCGCGCCGTTGGTAATCCTAAGATTTGTGATCTGCCTACCTTGACAGATGATATAGAATTATGTGTTCTATGACACTATACCAGGTTAGGAGTGGTCAGATCACATTTTGTTGCGAATTCCTCGAACCAGCTGGGTTAGCTCGATTCTAAAATGGTTTTATTTCGGTATTTTTTGCCTATTAGGTTTGACAAGGCCTTCTAGGCATTGCACATTATCATTTACATAAGACATCTATCTGTATACGTTTGGTGCTATAATTACAAACGTGGGTTGCCCGCTTTTTGCCCTCCTCTATGCAAAAAGAGAACTCTGTATTTGAATCAAATAAATTAAATAGGCCTGTTCTAGTAAGTTTGTGGCTGAACCGGGAGTGATTTGTTTTCATACTAAGATTATCTTGGTCGATTTAGGTACAATCCCTTTTTCAACTGTTAAATAAGGGAAAGTAACTGTCGTCTTCTTTGCATACTTTATAACGAGATCGTCCTTTAAAACTAGTGGTAGCACAGCAAAGATTACCCAAAACATGTCTCTGCAAAATGAACTGTTGAGCCAACAATAAAGCAAAGACCAAAAATGCAGTAAACTCTGATTTCAACCGATTGCAGTCAGCCATTTTGTCCTAATAACCCAAATATTTGTCGGCACCAACTAAAATGGAACATGACAAAGGTCCTCGAGTGCTTAATGTTTCGTTTAAGTCTGTTTAAGTGCACACAACCGATAAAGGGGAAACGATTAGTAAATATCTTTAGAGTCACAAGTCCCCGCTTACTTCCTACGCGTAGTAGACGGTAGTAAACTCAAGTGTTGTAAGACTTGAGCCACATTATGTGAACTAAGAAGGTAATCTGATATGGCATTATGCGCTTGCGTACTCTGTATATACTTATTAATGACAACAAAGAAATCAAATGAGCAAAACGTCGTGAGGAAAGTTTTGAAAGATGGCTATAAGAATAAGGGAAGAAGGAAACGATAGATGGACTGTGCGAAAGAGGATATGGCTAGAAAGGGGGTGACTACTGAGATGAGTACTAATAGAGTAAGTATGGAAGAAAAAGACATGTTGTACTGACCCCAAATAAATTGGGATAAAGGCAGGAGAATATTGATGACTAGTCTTGTGAATACACACTACGGACTACAGACAATTCTCAAATTATATGATGACATTAGTTATCTAACCTACGTTGAGCGTTATTAAGAATGCTTTGGCTGGCTCAAAATTTTAGGAGGTTCTCAGAATAGATTTTTCAGATTCCTCTTCAAGTTGTTGGTACCAACAGAATGGCGATCGCCGCTTATTGAATGCTTTCATCAACAGTGACAACAGTAGACACGCTGATTCAAAACTGAATTCAAACTGTCACTATGTGGCATTATATCTACTTTAGAAATGTCAATGCAGTTAACATAACTACGCGTATCAAACAGCATTAACACAAAAATGCGAAAAAAAAAACACCAAGGGCTTGTATGTACCTACATTTTGTTATCAAAACAGTTTCATAACCACTTCCGTACCTACTACCTACATACTCTACGATAAAAATATACAGTCTGTTCGTATATTATACCTACGTCATACATGCTTGAAGTAGTGATTTATGTCTTTTTGCGACCGCAAAACAAATGGACCGATGAGCCTTTCAGGCTTGTTCACTACGATTCAGGTTAATGTTTTTTCGAGGATTCCGTTTAGCTAGTAAAAGGATATGAGTGTTTTATGGGTAAAGTGACAGATTAGATACGCAATACTCTAAACATCTTAAAGTATATGTAGAAACTGATTTCAAGTTGAAAGACTAAGCTTTCGAAATGATAACAAATTCGGAGAATGTTAAGTGCTTTTCCAAAATGTAGGTCTCCCCTCTCACATTAAATGTCATGTTTAAATGAGTTGTTCATAATAATATCCAATTAGTATTACCTAAGGTAGGTTTTAATTACCGAATGATCGGGAAAATGTTTCTGCGCTGGAACGTTGGACCGTTCATGACTTTACCTAACAATGCATCATATCCCCCGAATAAATATCTTAAATTTTTCACTGTTCAGACCCTCGCTCTATTTTATTCCTATACTATTAAATGAGCAATATATATTGGGTAACAACACTTTCTTTAAATAAACATAATATTTTATTAAGATCGTATTAATTACTGATATTATTATATCAGTTATTAATACGATCTTAATAAAATATAAATAAATATATAAATATCTATTCTCCTTCTTCATCAACTTTTGCCCTACGCCCCGGTAAACTTTGAATCTCATCCATCCAAAAATCCTTTGGTTTTGGTTTGGTCTTCTAGGGTATTTTGAAGGTATGTTTGTCATCAAACTGTTTATCGCGTAAATAATTTTTCAAAGCCCGAAACAAATGGTAATCAGATGGAGCTAAGCCTGGTGAGTATAATGGATGGGGTAAGACTTCCCAACCTAGCTCTGAAATAGTTTGTTTAACTAATTTAGCTATGTGTGGCCGAACGTTATGAAGAAGACGAACATGTAAACGTTTTCCCCGTTTTTGCTTATTAATTGCAGACAGATTTCGTAGTTGTGACGAGTAGGTCTCGGCGTTTATTGTGGTGTTAGGCCAAAGAAGCTCGTAAAACAGCATGCCCTCAGGCGTATTTCCCTTTCCGTGTTCAACTGGCGACACCGGTCTCGCGAAATCAACACGCTTTTGTTTTACTACGGAATCCTACGATCCCGTGTTCAATTCGCGTCAACTGAGCACGCTTTTGCGATCAAGCAACGTTAAAAGAAGTTTTACAAAACAGTGTGTAATTGAATTGAACACGGTTTTTTAACCTGTCTATTCGAAACAAATCCGTACTGATTTAGCGCGTTCGTAAATGTTCGGGATAAATCGTGCGGGCCGAAGCAGGCGAGAGCGCCCGAAGTTGGATTCGCGCGCTTCTCATTGCAATTTGTTATTTGTTTGTTACTGTGCGTTCAAGGTTATGTTTTGTTTACATAGTGCATAATGGAAGAGTTTAAAAGGGGAATCACTAAAGATTTTGAAATACTCAACTATGACGGACAGTCGAGTGACAGTTATAAGTGTAAAGTTCAGTGCTTATTACATTATGACGGAGAATACGACGAAAAATGTGCTAGATTTGTGGAATGTTTTTCAAAACAAACAAATTCTAACTGGGTTATGAAAAGACGGTTTGCAGAACCCATACGTTATGAATTCAGAAAATTGTTTGTATGCCATCTTTCGGAAAGAAATAAATTGATAAATAAAACGCAAGGTGTTAACAGAAACTTTAATTGCAAGTTGTCTCTTAATATAAAATTTTTGAAAACTACACCAAGTACTCTGAGAAGTTCAGCCCTGCTGAGAAAAGGATATAATGTTATAGTTGACATCCACTTCAATCATTCCCACAGAGTTAATGTAGCTCAATCGTTATCCTTGCTCCGATGTTCGAACGATACGAAACAAATATTTATATCTTATTTCGATAGAGGTATGACTACCGCGGCCGCTAAGATGTACCATGAATTAAATATTATAAGTACTTATGAAAGCGATGCCTACAAATCTTAGCTAACGCTCAGCATAACCCTCTAGATCGTCAAGTTGTGTATCTTTACGAACAATGGCGTAAACAAAATTATGGAAATAGAAATGAACAGACTGTGTTACAAATTTTGAAAAGAAAACAAGACGAGTTAGGGAAGTTGGGTATAGACTTGATCATACTGGAGAATCCTACTATTTGTGTAATTATTACACCAATAATGCAGCGAATTTTCACTAAAGGATTAGCCGATGAAATAGTTTTTATAGATACCAGCGGATCATGTGATCAATCAAACACATGTGTGACATTTATTTTTGCAGCTTCTAATATTGGTGCGTTGCCTGTTGCAATAATTTTACACGCTAATCAGACAGAAGAACAATACAGTTTAGCGTTCAAAACTCTGAAAGAGTTCCTCGAAAATAAATTCAACAAATTATTTCAGCCAAGTGTAGCCATGACCGATGACAGCAGAGCTGAAAGAAATGCGTTGAAGTCAGTTTTACCTAACACCCGGCTTTTGCTTTGCATATTTCACGTTAATCAAGCAATATGGCGTTGGCTTTGGCAAACAGAGCATAATGTTAATAAAGATGACAAACAATACATAATGAAACTGTTCCGCAAAGTTATGTATTCAAATACTATAGCAGAGGCCGAATTAAATATGTCCATATTGAATGAAGATGTAAAAGTCGCGACAAATTATAAATTGCAAAATTATTTAACAAATATGTGGGCCCGACGAGAAGAATGGTGTTTGTCATATAGGCATGACATTATCAATAGAGGACATAATACAAACAACTTTTGCGAGGCGTCTATAAGAATTTTTAAAGATATTATATTGCAAAGATGTAAAGTTTTCAACATGTGTGCCCTGCTGGATTTTATCACTGACACGTTTGAAAATTACCACAAAAAAAGATTGTTGCAATTTGCTAATGGGAGAGAGCGAAAGTCAACAGTAAGCTACGAAAAATTTTGTCAGAAAAGTAAGTCGATAACTCAAATATCACTACTTGATGACACGTCTTACTTAATAAAAGAAAAAACAGACGTGTATGTAGTTGATTCTGAAATGGGAACGTGTGACTGTTTATCAGGGAAAGGTGGACGCTACTGCAAGCATGTGCTGTGGAACTAAAGTTTGGCATAACGATTACTACATCGTTAAATTTGACTGAAGATTGTCGCCAAGATTTGGCCAAATTGGCATTGGGAGACGAATATAACCCCTATTTCTTCCAAAATATAACACTGGATTCAAATGACGTGGAGATGGCTGAAAAAAGTCAAGGCACCTCACAGCAACAGTTTACGTTGCCGATTAATGAACCCGATAACACAGAAAATAATATTTCTACAGAGTCTTCAATTCAAGAAAATTATATGATTACTGTAGACGCAATTGAGTCTGAGTTTATTAGAATAATCAAAGTACTTAAAGAAGAACCAAATCCAGTAAACACACAAATACTGAAAAAATATTCATCTGAACTATCTCGATTGCAGACTCCTTCCTCTATTGTTTCATACATGCATGATAAGAAAATACGACGTTCACGAAAAATAAAGGTCCAACCTACATCTATTTCGAGACGGCATCAAAAACAATTACCCAGCAGTGGTAGAATTCAGTCCGGTCGCCCTGTTAAAAAGAAACGTGCACACAATATCGCTGTGAACATAGACCAAAACGAACGTTCCGCAAAATAGTTGTCTTGTCGGTGTTTTTTTTTTTTGTTATTTTTGTGCTGATAATAAATGTTTCATTAATTGTATTGATGTAATATTTCATTGAAATCATATTGAGTTAATAATACAACCTACCTACTGTCTACTATAGAATAATACCGTCGCTGATTCAACACGCTTTTGAAGACTCAAACAGTCTAAGAGTCAAGTCAAGAAAGTGTTCAGTTCAACTGCACACGATTTTGTTAAACCTTACCCAGCGCCACTTGATCATAAAGGCGTGCTCAGTTGACGCGAATTGAACACGGGATCGTAGGATTCTGTAGTAAAACAAAAGCGTGTGGATTTCGCGAGACCGGTGTCACCAGTTGAACACGGAAAGGGAAATACGCTGCCCTCAGAATCCCACCAACAACAGAATAAAACATTTTTCTCAGGTTGGGTTGGTTTGGGAATTGGTTTTGGTTCCTCGTCTTGAGGTAGCCACTGGCGCTTCCGTGTATGGTTAACATAAAATACCCATATGTATGGATTAACATGGTATGGTTAACATACAATACCCGTATGGTTAACATACCATACCCATTCATCTGCAGTAACTAATTCGCTGAGAAAATCCTTTCTGTGTGGATGAAGCAAAAATGAAAGGCAAATAGAAACTCGCGTCGCTTTGTTGGACTTACTGAGTTCGTGGGGTATCCAAGAAAGTATTTTTAAAGTGTTCAAGGATAGTGGGATGACTACAACCGAGTTCATCTGCTGACTGTCGTGACGATGCATTGGGTTTCTTTCGTAGAAGAGATCGCAGTTCTTCGTCGTTAACGTCTGTTGGCCGGCCGGACCTAGGTTTGTCTTCGAAGGTTATATCACCAGAACGGAAACGTTCAAACCAACGTGCTATTGTCGAATGATGAACCACATTACTGTTAAACACATTGCACATATTAGTAGCAGCAGATCTTGCAGAACGTCTCTGTAGAAATTCGTGGAAGGCAATCGCTCGAAATCCATCTTTTCTAACACTGCCTATAAACAAACGGGCGCTTTATATACCCTTTGACATGGAAGCTTTTCGAATATTCTAACATTTCCCAAGGTTGAATGATCTGGAACTGCTTTCCAATAAATAATATTTAGTTGAGCACTAAAGTGTCGCAAGACTTTCTTACCAACCCAATGTATAGGGTGACTGGTAATTAGTGACCGATACTTAAACACATGATTGTACTCATGGTAACAAACAACATTTACTATGGGACCAACATAAAATCGCGAAAAAAATCAGCTGCTCCCTACATTTATGTTCGCATAACTCGTCTAAATGTAGAGAACACCAGATTTTTTTTCGCGAGATTTGGTGCTATAGTAAAAGTTGTTTGTTATCATGAGATTACCAGTCACCCTATATACCTATCCCTAGCCCTATATACCTATTTGTAATCACGTTCTCGAAAACGGCTCTAACGATTTCGATGAAGGTTGCAATATAGGGGTTTACGGGGTCAAAAATCGATCTAGCTAGGTCTCATATCTGGATAAAAAAGAGTTTTCTCTATTTTCATCAGAGCAGAGCTCGGTCGCCCAGGTACTACAAATAAATAGCGAATCTAAAGCGAAAAACACTATACGAATAACAAAAGGATTGTACCTATAGACTTTTTTTATATTCCACAAAACTTTAGAACGGATACAGCAACCTTAGCGGCCAGCGTCATGGTCAAACACATTAGTTCTCACTTCCCTACAATCGTGAGTAAAATTACGGAACGATTATTGTGAACGTAATTATTTTAGCTTCGCAACATCATCACTATAATATCATTGTTAATTGCATATTTTTTATAAAATAATCATTTGCAAGAGTAGGTACTTTACTTACACTAAACATAAACATTTGAATAAACATCCTTGATGGTGATATGGGGCTAGTTATATTCGTCGTTTTTTTAGTTACAGCCCGGAGTTTGGAAGTTGGTGGTATGATATCCCCGTGCTTCGGGAGGCATGTCTCTCCGGTCGTGTCAGATTGAGGCCCCATCGGACTATGAGAGTGAGGGAAGAGAGAGTGCACCTGTGTCTGCGCACACCCTTGTGCACTATAATATCTCCCGCGCCGAAGGCTGGTCTCCGCTCAGAGTGGTCTATTATTATTCGTAAATAATAGTGGGTTCATTGCAGTATTTTATAGCTAGACGTACCAGAACTTGCATCCGACTTATATGTTAATTCGAGGAGGGGGGAGGGGAACAGTAGCTGCACTGGTCGATCTTCAAGGTTAAGCAACGCTTGCCGAGGTCGGTTCGTAGATGTGTGACCATCCATAACATACCGAGACCTCTCCGTGCCTCCGAAAGCACGTTAAGCAGTTGGTCCCGGCTGTCATTCGTAGATCTTTGACAATCGTTATGGTTAGTCAGAAGCCCGAAAGTCTGACAAGAAGTCTTACCAGTGATACCTAAATACATAGTAACTGGGTTGTGGAGGTCAGATAGATGTAAAATGCTGGTATCCAGCTGGATCCGATTAGACTGGAAGCCGACCCCAACATAGTTGGGAAAACTCTAGAGGCAGATTGATTGAATTGTAGGTTAATTCGATCGTTCACAACAAGGTAAACGCTTCGAAGAAATAGAATTTCGTTTCCAAAAATAATGGTGTGAGGCTAACCTCTAATTAGTTACAAAGCCTACACGTAAAACAATTACTTAATAAGCCAGACACGTGTTACTTACTCGAAGTTCCGCGAAACCTGTAAAATATTTAAAATAAACATGTTACAAACGATGTTAACAGTAGATAAATATGCGTTGAAACTAGTCTTGAATAAATTATGAATATCCAAACGGCATCAACTAGGGACAATATTTGACTAACTTTGTAGAAACTAGAAAGTTAGTTTGGTGCTATGTTAGGTAGAGACCATCGTCACCTGCACACAACTCAACTCAAAGCATTTACTTTGTTTAAATGAAACCATTTAAACTTTATTTCAACAAAATTTACATAACATACAGGGTCAAATTAAATAAACTAGTGAAACCGCAGACGTAATGGGTATCGATATCGACAAACAAAAAAATAAAAAACATTTGATGATTTTTTTTGGGTCAACGACCGCTGTATAAGTAGTACTTGCAATATGAGTTGAGAAAACTGTTGGTTTTGTTTTTTGTTTATCGATATACCTACACAAAAAAACGATATTTAAAAAAAAATCATCAAATTACTTTATTTTTTGCAATATCACGTTTAGATACCATCACGTCTGCGGAGTTTCGCTAGCTAATTTAATTTGACCCTGTATACGATACGCTAAACCATTTATGGCTCTTGTGAAATGGCATGGTCTGCCATTAGGATGAAGCTAGTTGCCAATTCCAAAGCGTAGTAGGTTCGTTCGTAAGGAGAAGTAAACAGTATACAGTAAACTTTTCCGTTTTGAAAGACCAACACACAGCAGCTCGTGTCTAAGTAATACCAGCCGCACGAGTCGATCCATCAGGTTAAGCTACGCTTGCTGGGGTTGTTCCGTGGATGGGTGACCATCATTACGGGTCGTCAGAAGCCCGAAAGTCTGAAAACCAGTCTTACCAAGGTGTATCGTATTACCCAGTAACTGGGTTGTGGAGGACAAATACGTAGTCGCTCCATGTAAAATACTGGTATACAGCTGCATCCGGTTAGACTGGAAGCCGACCCCGACATAGTTGAGAAAAGGCTAGGCAGATTGATTGGATCTTAAGGCAGCTTGGAGGAACAGACTGGATTAGGTTGTGGAAAGGTGATGTGGTTGTAGCGTACGCGCAATTTGGGAGAAGCCCTCGTCTAGCAGTGAAGTGTGATAGACTTTCATCATTATCTACGAAACATATATGTCTATTGCCTAGTTTGATCTACGTTCATTTTTCCTGACCTACATACTACTCATGTACACTTATTGCAACAAAAATATCAGATCGTGCTTAAACAATCAACATACAAAAGTTTTTAACGACAAACGTCTTCATTCATGGAAGTTGACCTAGATTTTTTGCTAGTCATCCCGTGTCTGTGAAACATAAATCTGTAGAGGTTGTACCTGATGATGTCACCTAGGGCAACACATGGCTTCGGATGGAACCAGGGGGAATACCATATAAGTTTAGCCCGGAGTCTGAATGTGTGCCCTGTGCCAAGGCTCGCCCCCTATTACAAAACATATTATAACTGGCAAAAGTTGGATGACGCCAGCACATCATGCTACTACAATCTGTCAAATTTCTTTAATAGATTGTCAACATTATCGCTAAAGCATTAGGTTCAAGGTTGATAGGGAAAATTTGACAGTTTCGGGTAGCTTGACCTGCTGGCGTCAGTACATGCAAAGCGTTGTCTATGAGGAGCAATATGCTTGTACTACCGACGTCAAAGTAACTCGGCGTTCAAAGCTGTCAATGTCAATCGTTTTACACGAGCTGCCTGTGGTCGAGCCTATAATGCCGTACGTGTACAATTTAATAATGCATTCAGGATGCTGTTGGGACTGCCATGGCGCTGTAGCGCGTCGAGAATGTTCGCGGAGGCTCGCACAGATAGTTTTCACGCTATCATACGAAAGAAAGCGGCCTCCTTACTGCAGCGCCTGCATGGTAGTGACAACAGCATTTTGACTATGATCGCTGCCAGACCGGACTTCCCCTTCCAAAGTCACTGAGTGGGGACAGTCTTAGGTCTGAAATAAGAATTAATTAATATATTATGAAAGCTAATAATACTAACCTATTTACTAAAGTAATATTATTACTAACACCAAAATACTAACACAACTTTGGACTTTAGTCTGAAATAAAGTTTAATTAAATTAAAATTAAATTTAAAGGTACACCTCTGCCTTACCCTTCGGGGAATTACAGGTGTGGTGTTATGATTTTGTGGAGGTCAGATAGGCAGTCGCTCCATGTAAAATACTGGTATTCAGCATCTGGTAAGACTGGAAGCCGACCCCAAAATAGTTGGCAAAAGGCTAGGCAGATGACAATGTTATGTTAAAACTTTATGCACAAGTAAAAAAAGCTGTACAAAGAGTGACTTCATGTCTTAGGCCTTTTCTACCTCAGCTTTATCTTCCGAAATTCTTCTTTAGTAGGATACCTGCACCTATTGCACATTATTTCTCCACCTGCATTAACAACGAACTTGCACCAAGAGAAGGGGGCTCCTATTTTTAGCCAGACGTAAGGCAAAACACGCTATCAATTATGTTATCCGTTATGGCAAAACTCATTTAAAACAATCATACTACGCTTTAGCTCGGAATTATCCGCGCGCCTTGACCCAATAGCACCTCGCACGACCTGCACCGCCGGAGTTGTATTACATATTATAAACACCGAATAGTATTGACTATATTATAAACACTGGCTTGTAATATTATTTGTATTAACAGGTTTTAGCCTGGCAGGCAGTATCGATGAGTAAAGGATGGTCAGACAGGCGGGATAAAAGCTTTGTAGTTTTTTTCCATGAGCGCTTTGCTGAATTCTGTTTTATCTCTTGCTTGTTAGGGGTTTTAATAAGTAGGTATGTAGAAAGACTGCGGAAAGTACAGCCGGAAGACCGGTAACTTTTTTTAAGCCCTTAAAGTCAAGCTCACTATAGAAATCAACAATAGTAATAGCAATAAACCACGATAATTTACATTGCGGGGTCAAGTCAACCAATAGGATGTAATCAGCTATAATAAGACCACCACCGCAGCGTAGAACATGAATTATTATAATAAAGGAGTGTTTAATTAAAATGTAATTATTTAAGTTAACCAGGATGCACTTTTTATTTTGTGTTAAAGATCAAACAGACCGATCGAACCTGAGCTGTAACCTCTGAATCCTTTTGGAAGATAAGCAATCTATATCCAAGTTTGCTCATCTTGTGGGTGTGGAGGTAATGAAAGTATCAAACGATTGCTTACATAAATGTCTGCGGCATTGTCGCGCTTTAACCCTGATATTGCCCTAGGCATGGATAGACTGATTGTGCTTTTACTTTTTTATCTTACAAAGTTACAACTTGTTGTATTTACGTCTTAGCTTAGAAACTCTGTTGATATTGGAGCGGAAAATTGTAAGTAGATAAGGATCAGGAGATATTTTCCATATAATACCGTGATGATTACCGTGAAGGATATAGTTTGATCTTATGCATTGATATTACTAAATCTGGCTCTGTAACCAGAAGCCCACTGACGTCCTCAATCCATCAATCACCAAGAATTTTTATAACAATATTTTACAGTTCTTTTTATTATAATTTTATTGTCACGGAAACATTTTTAATCAATTTCTAACAACGGAATATTCGTAACACAAGTGATTTATACGTCCATAAAGATGTTAGCACTGCGACGTAACAAAGCGGATGAACGTCGTCAAAACACCTACGAGTAATAAAACCCATGCCTCGGGCTCACAGAAGCAAAGTGAAACTAAGACCCACCAGCATAACCTGAATCCTAAACGCGGTACTGACTGGTTCACTGCCTGCAAGATTCCCTATAGCTCGTTTATTCTCCAGGTCAAGCTACACTGGATTTCACGTAGAAAGTTGTAAGCTTACCATATCAAGCGAGCTGTTCCGACGCCAGTTCCATATTAAATATCATATTTAATAATCATTTTATGGGGGATAAACAAACTTGATTATAATCATCGCGTTGATAAACTACTCTGTGATAGCAATTATCGGAGACTTCTGTAAAAGCTTGTCAAAAGTTTAATTTTAATTAAGAATGAACGCTTGCTGAGGTCATCCGACACAAGCAGCAAAAGCTCGGTTTAATTTTAATGTGATGACAGACAACGTTCGTTTGCAATTTTGTCGAGAAATCTTGGTTTTAATTGAAAGATTAAGAAGCGTTAATGATGAGGCATGAGCCAAAGGTATGTTATTTAAGTAATGCTGTTGCAACACGTACCTAAAGTGTGTTTGCCCACAGCTCATTACGCTTGGTGGCGAATCTCCATTAATTTAATTATGACGTCGACTCTAACCGACCGCGCTAGATTCCTTATTAGACACTAATTATATAGGCACACGGTGCATTTCCGTACGTAACCTACTTTGTTTGCAACTGTTCGTATCTTCTATCGTAAAGTGGAAACATTATCTTAGACTTATACCGGATCTTAACGGCCAAGCTTTTAAAAGGATAAAACTGATCGCAATTAACTGCCATATTAGCAGATAGGAGGACTCTGCTGCTCATCGTTCTGACCCTAATCGCCACTAATGACAACCTATGAAGAACTTATTATCCTCTGTCGGGTTGTGGTAGGTACTGTAGAGTGTAGAGGATTATCTTGACGTGCAACCAACCTTCGCGGGCAAGTTGATTACGAGACAAACATGGATTTGAAAATAGAACATAGAACAAACAGTAGGCGTCAGTTCGGCTGACAAGTTGGGGTGCGAGTTATATCCATAAATCATAATTATATCCGGCGCTTCCAAATGTAAACGTTGGAGTGAAATTTACTAAACCGGGAATACTTACTAAATGAATTACCAGTTCGGTAGAACTATGACAATATATTGAACAATTCATTTAAACATCTTTTGTACATCTCGCACCCTGACTTGTCAGCTGAACTCAGGATAATAAGTTCCGAACATGGGTAGGTACCTATCTAATCTATAATTCTATATTATGTTTCCGAAGTAACTTTTGTTTTTATATGGCTTCCATTCGTTCCAATTTCAAAAACTAAATAAATGTCAGTGATTCTGCCCGCTTGTAACTCAAACAGCCTAGAACTAATTTTAACCGATACTTAAACTGCATCCATCGGCATCAATAAGACAGCCATGAAAATTGATTTCAACATTAGACCCTAAAGAGCTGGTCACACCTAAAATGGTGGACGAAATAATATGGCTTTAATCTTTAAGGTTAATGAGGTTTAATCACGCTATGTCGATAAGTAGGTGGGCAGTGAACCTGCAGGCGATGGCAGGACGCTAATCTACTGTAAATACTAGTAGTTCTGCGAACTGTTTTGCAACAATTAATATACCACTAAAGTTATTTAAAACGTAAAATTGACGTGAAAACGTCTTTTCATTCGGTGTACTGGTGGTAAGTTCAATATTTCTGACCGACAAAAAACCTGTAAGACTTCAACCGCTAATAAGTACGAGACTTTTAATGCTAGAGTAATATGTAGTTGAGCATTCAAAATATAGGTCACATTAATAACACTATTTTGCGTATAATGTCACACTGCGAGAGCATGCGCATGCGCGAACTTGAACTGCGCCTACTAATTTTTTTTACCTACCATATTTTTTGTTTTTAAAAATAACGGTAACGTACACACAACACTGGGAATTCGATAAATTTTGGCAAGGACTTTCGAAATAAAAATATAAAAATAATTAAATAAATACGTAAGTAGGTCAAATCTTTCCGTAAAAGCAAATTTTCTGCAATGACGTGCCTCTATAAAAATCCTAGCATGTCAAACCCAGAAGTTCTAAATTTCAAAAATTCAAGGGTAAAATCTATTGTCAGTCGTCTACTTTAAAAATAGGTTTTATGAGTTTTTAACGAAGGAGAAATACAACAAAACATTTCTACGCAGTCTTCAGCATGGTATTGTTGGGATACTTGTCCAGCGCAAAAACCAGCGGCGATGAAGTTCATTCTGTGAAAGAGGCCACGGTAGAGCGGCCGGATTTCCCAATGGGGTGATGACAATCTGGTCTCCTTTAACGCCTCCAAAACACAGGCGTGTCTTTTCACCGCTAAAAGGAGTCGTTTCGACCAAACTCCCACTTTTCAGAGTACATCTGTTCCTGTAACAGTTCGGCTCGAGCTCCTAGGCATGGAGTTGAAATCCAGTCTCAACTTCGGCGCTACCATCGAGCACATAGCCCAAACTGTGGCCGAAAAACTGGGCATCCTAAATAGAGTGAAGCGATTGACCCTTTATGAAGCGCAAGATCCTGCATGGAGTGTTACAGCCACCTTTGGGATGGCTCAGCTAAATACCAACTTGCTGCGCTTGACTCAGTGGAACGCAGAGCTAACAGGCTCATTGGAGACGTAAAACTGGTGGATGCCAAGCTTCACAGCTTGGCTCATCGCCGCAAGGTTGCCTGCTTGTTGGTCTTCTATAGACTGTACTTCGGTGAGTGTGCTCAGAAGCTCCACAACCTCATTCCACCGCCCCCTTCTACCATCGAACATCTAGACGCACTGCAAGTTACCATCCATACCTAGTTGCCATTTCACCAATTCGCACTAAGCGCTTCCAAACATCCTTCATAATGTGCACGGCAAAAGGAACTCACTACCTGCGTCTGTGTTCCCGAACGCATACAACCCAAATCTCTTCTTCTTTTAAGTTAGAGTGAACAGGCTGCTTCTGGGTAAGCTCACTATCGTAGAATTTGTCTCTAACCTCTGACCTAGACTACAGTCAAAAGCAAACCCATCTCAAATATTAAAAGGTAATAATAATAATCTCTAGTTTTGTGTTAAAAAGGTGGTCCCAGGAGCTCCATCAATCCCTACCTATAGTAGTTAAAGGGCCGATTCCACTGATCAAAATCTAAAAGTGTGCATTTTTTTTTCATTTTGAGGTGCTATTCTGCTCATAACGCCAAGGAACCTTATCAGAACTTCACCAGATTTGTATGAGACCAACTTAAAGTTGTAGTAACTTTCAAATAAAAAAGAACCATCGAAATCGGATCTCATAAGGTGGAGATAGATAAATTAATGATATACACCGACCCCAGCGTGGTTTGACCAGACTCGATTACTCGAATGAACCCAAAGATTCACACTAGCCCCTGTTTCCTCATGTTGCATGGTGCAACAGAGACCATTGCATAAGAAGGAGTAGACCGGGGGGCGCGGTAATGGTAGGGAAAACGTGCCCTTCCACTCAAAAATCCCGACGATAAATTTTTTTTATAAAGTCGTAAAAACCTGTGTAGCAAGTTTAGTCCAGATCAGTTTCAAAATACGACCTTTAGAGGAGTACCGACAAACTCACAGACGAAAGCAAATTTTGCCAAACTTGAAGCAGAAACGATTCGCTCGCTTCGCTCGCTCGGTCAATTAGTAGTATATCTACTGTGTCTGTAATAGTGTTGGTTATTGTTTATTCTGTGGTTATTCTTGACGGTTATAATATTTTGTAAAACAATTAAACTTTTAAATCTTGCCTAATTCGTTGTTTGTAGTGTTATTTTTGCGCGAATTTCAATAGCTTCCGTAGGTAGGTACCTATTAGTCTGTTGACATTCAATGCTGAACAATACTTTCTTATCGACCGCTAGCCAAAACATTAGTCGGGAATATACGTAGAGCCACTTTTTCGACCTCGCTGCTTATATCCACTGAGTGCTGACACAAAATTGTAGATGCATTGATGATCTTGCATCGTGATACACTTTTACTTTTGTATCTGTAATTCATAATATTAATGGTCTACTAGAAGACAAACGTGCTAAATGCCAAATGTACTAAGGCCTACTTGCAGTCGAGTTAAATTTATAAATATAGAGTTTCTAAACTAGGAGTCATGTAGTTAACATTTTAACTATTATTACGTGTTGCGCCACTTAAAAGTATCACCGGGTTAGGTAATCTGGCATACATGTTTTTTGAGCTGGGAACATTGCTGTTCAATAGACGAAACACCAAGGAGATTTGCAATATCTTTGCCCTGATTATGAAATCCGATCAAAAATGAATGAACGAAAATTGTATACCCATCTCTTTTACATCTCTACATTACGATACGTAATACTTTCTTGTCTTTGCATTTTATACTCGTAACATGACATTTCATTTTAATTGTTTTGTACTAAGTCAGATTTAGTGAGATGAAAACGTCAGATGGAAAATATGTTTATGGTTTTTATAATTTGTAAGTATTTATTGCTAGATGATTTCATGAATATATTGCCTGCTGATATAGTACCGAATTTTCACTTACGTCGAACAATATAAAATACAAACTAAGTTATCGGTACCTCACAACGTCAATTTATTTTGACATTACTTACACTAACCCAGGGTTTAGCGATTTAACTCTCCCACATCAGTGAGTAAAATATTTAGAAGTTTAACTCTGGGTTTACCTCTAACTCTTGGTGGCGTAAGTTGGATTATTTGATTAACCCTGAGTCAGCTGTTAACTCCGAGTTATTTAGGATAACCCATAAACGCGCAAGTGGCCCTAAATGAGCATGCTCAATCTTTTGGCATTTAGTGTTAAAAATTCAACATTTTGCACTTGGCACGTTTGTCTTCTAGACCTTCGATATATAGTCATAATAAAGAGTATTCTATTCTTTGTAGCTAGGAGTAAACGGAACGGCCTAATCTTTATTTGACAGCGCACGAGACATAGCATGTTTATGTGAAAACTTTACGTAGGTACCTAAGTGTAATAAGATGTAATAAAATCACCAACACAAATGTACCGTATAGCGTGACTATGAAATATTTTCGTACTATTATAACATTAACGGTAACAATTTGTATGAAATTCTTTAGTTACGGAATGCTGTTTACGACTAGACAATTTCGTACGTCGATATTTATGCAGATGTCATGGACTTAGGTACAGTCATTATGTATATTATAATGAGTCATTCCTTTTTTCTGAATAACAAGAAATAATCAAGTCAATCAATTCAATAACAAGAATTGTAAGAAACAGAAAGTTGAACTGTAAATAATTCTAGTCTAAATAGCTACCCTGGCTGGCCGTTTTTCGATTACTTTTTTTTTTTTTTTCATCAAAATGTTATTGCAGCTGTCTTCCGCCATTGAATGTTTTTATTGAAACTTTTCGCTTTGTGGCAAAAACTGGAAAGTTTGCTATAATTTGTGTTACAACGGTTTTGTTATTCGCAGAGGTTGCAAACTATTTTACCTATTAGGTAGGTATACGTAATACTATGCTAAAGAAAAATCAAAATCATCAGAAAAATCTTCATTTTTGCTACTTACCTACTTTACTTTGCTCACTGTTTTCAGATACCTACGAGGCAAAGCTTAAGGATGAACTTCAGTGAGGTCTTCGTCAACAAGTTTTCTTCCAGCCTCCCACGTCGTGGCATGTAAAATGCTGCTTTTCAACATACATCTTCCGGGTGGTTCCTACCGATATAATTTTGCAACCTACCGGTTGTCGAGATAAGCGCCAGAGACCGCGTTGTGTGCATCTGCGTCAGCGCAAGATAAATGTGCCGTAACGTGGCTGTATGTAGGTGAGATCATTGTTTATGTTGTATTATGATGTTTGCAGTTCCTGGTAACGCTAACGAAGATACACCAATATACACATAGATAAAGAAGTATAGCAATTGAAATTTTATATCCAGCGGACGTTGATAACGGATAGATTATATGCATTTGATTCGTCAACCTCAACTTAATTTGAATCTGGGGCACGGTAGTGCGCCCGCCAAAACGAGCCAAGCGAAGCGCAAGGGCACTACCTACCTTTTCTCGAAGCGCTTCGTCATTTTTTTGAGCCCTCATAACTTGGGTTTGGATTACACCAGATAAACCAAATTCTCGGGATATGATTTCAATAGTAGACTTATTAAACACACAAAGTTTCAATTGCTTTTATACTCTAGATTTTATTGATATCTAAAAAACCCCGATTTCGTCACTGACTGATGATCATCAAAACTCTTAGTGTATTTCCTGAAGTCTTAGAAAGCTGAAATTTGGTATGTAAGCTATTATTAGTACAACAACAAAAACATTTTAAAATTTGGAACTTTTACCCTCCAACCAACCCCTTAAACTAGGGGATGAAAGTTTGTATGAGTCTTCCGCAGATTTTGATGCTAGAGGTCTGAAAATTGATACAGGGACTCCTTGTTATAAATAATAAAATACATATTTCAGGATTTTTAGGAAATCACCCCAACCCATTAGGTACAAAAACGAAGTGAAATCCCACCAAAAACATTTTCATGTAAAATATTTTAAAGTCGAGACCATAATATGGCTCGCACTGTTAAAAAGTTATCACATCTCATGTAGAGCCAAGCTTCTTACTCTACACGCCCTAACTCTACAAGCCCTAAGTTCACAAACTCTACACCTTAGTTAAAATATGTGGCTTGACCGTTTCGCTACCGTATCACATTCATTATTTGTCTGTCATACAATAGTTCTTATAGTAACGAAACGACCAAGCCTCATATTTTGACTAAGATGTAAAGTTTGTGAAGTTAGGGCGTGTAGAGTTCGAAGCTTGGCTTTAGACGAGATCTGATAACTTTTTGACAGTGCCAGCCATATGGTCTCGTCTTGGCAACATTTTACATGAAAATGTTTTTAGTGGGATACGTCTTATTGAAAAAGCTACGTGGTTTCTCCGAGTATTGATGCTTGCATTTTAAATTCCCGCAAAAGCTCAACTTCCAACAAGATTTATTATATTAGATACAAAAATCAATAATCTCTAACATATTTTTATTTTTTTATTATAACACCTTTAATTTGTGGCGTAGTTTTAAGAAATGCCAAAATCCACTTGAGTATATTTTAACCTTTCTGGAGACCGCTTTGATAACCAGTATCGTTCCAAAATAGTATAAAGAAACAATAATTCTCGTATTTTAAATCACCGTGGGTAAACGAGCTATAAACTCGATATCGCATAGATACGAAAGAAACCAACAGAATTATTTTTATGATTGGCAACTTCCTCTAATTTTTCGGATGACATTTTATGGCTCCGTGGGTGTAAGTTCTTTTATTCCAAATTCGAATTTAGACAGTTCCAGGTAGGTTAACATTAGAATCGGTTCCCACCTCGCTGTATCAAGGTTGCCCATTGTGATTTAATTTTTTTGCTTTATGTTGCTTAACTTGCGCTGTGTGCCTTTATATTTTATGGAGCAAAGCCACATGTTACTTTGTAAGGTAACAAAAGGGTAATAAATAGGTAACATAATAAGTGCTTAAACGGTTATTATAACCACAGAGTTTATGTTCGAAATCTCACTGTCTTTCAGGAGGCTTTTTGGGACATGGGGAATTTTTTACTAAAAGAGCTGAAACATTGAAGAAGGCATCTAAAATGTGGCATCTAAAGTGGAAGTGGTTGTTGCAGGAATGTTTTTACTCAATTCACAAGTTTTTTTGGTAAAATGTCCCTTTAAAATTATTTGTCTTGACCTGGCATCAAAATACGTTAATATTTAAGTTTAGTGATAATAATATATGTTATATTTATTGTTTTATTTATACATATATGGTAAAAATGGAAGTGTGTAGTTTATCTAATATAATAATTGAAATGATATTTAAATTTTAATATTAATGTACAGTAAATAATGTAAATTGAAAATTAATGCACTTCATTGTTTGTATGTAATTTTGCATACCGTTAAAACGGTGACAACATGGTATGTTTACAAGGTGTCCATAAAATTTTATGGACATTTTGTAAACATACCACGTTTCTTGCAAAAAAAAATCTCATCTTATCTATGCTAACTAGATGCTGATTAATCAAAATCAAAATATTTTATTTCACATATCATCGGTGATACTGCAAAAAGTTCCATGTCAAAAAAAAAATAAAAAAACATTTTTCTTATAAAAATGTTCCTGTGCGTGTATCCGAACGCGTCTGCAAATTTCAGGAATCATTTGCATACAGTTAAATAGGTCTTATGGACGACAGAACACCATAATTAATTTAAAAGGTTTATTCCCGGTCGTCCCCACCCCGTCGTCCCCACTGGGCACGACTGGGAAAAAAAAGTTTCGTTCCTCCCCAGTGCTGACGATTGGAGCTTTTTATTTATACAAATTCTTACAGTTTTAAGGTGCGTATCACAGATGGCACGGTGGTACGATGGTACGAAACTTTTTTTTCCCAGTCGTGCCTAGTGGGGACGACCGGGAATAAACCATTTCAAATACGTATAGAAATCAAATAAAAATATATTCAGTTTTATCTCTCTGCTGTAAAATTAGTTCATGGTGACATAGCTCTATTTGCAGTATCACCGACGATATATACCATAGAACAGATAATAGTTCATCTGTTCTGTGATATATACTTACATGGACACTTATGAAACGTCGAAGCTAGGTGCACGGTTCTAATTGGTCGTTTCCTATGGAGAAGAGCAGGCAAGAAACTCCAGGGTTACTCTTATAAAATAATTGGTTTTTTGTTTCGCCGCAAGGTTGTCTGCTTGTCGGTCTTCTACAGATTATACTTCGGTGAGTGTGCCCAAGAACTCCACGACCTGATTCCACCGGCCCCCTTCTACCATCAGACATCTAGACGCACTGCCAGTTACCATCCCTAACCTGGTTGATATTCCACTAATTCGCACTTAGAGTTTCCAAATGTCTTTTATAATACGCACTGCAAAAGAGTGGAACTCACTACCTGCGTCTGTGTTTCCGAGCGCATACAGCCCTAATCTCTTCAAAGTGAGAGTGAACAGGCTTCTTCTGGGTAAGCTCAATCCATCGTCGACTTTGTCTCTATCACCTCTGACCTAGACTAAAGAGAATAAAAAAAAAATTGGCTTGTACAATATTTTCTAATAACCGTGATAATAGGTATGAGAGGACAGTGTAGGTAGGTCTTTCAACAAGTATGTACTTACCAGGTACTTAACAAAATAGAAAATGGTCAACAATAAATGATCTGATGATGATGATGATGGATGATTGAGTCATTGTATACAACTTTGAAGAAATAATGATTATATTCTGCGGCGGAATGCTGCATGATGATTAACAAAATTGAATGTCTGTTAAGTAAGGGGATTACAGGATCTAAACGCAACTAAACGCAAGTTTTATAATGCCTAAAAGTGTATGATCTACTGCAGTAAACAAAATCAGAAAAATATATGATATTCTTCAGGATATATGCTAGTTACATAGTGCGTTGAAAACATAATACTACAAATTTGATACGACAGAAAAAATTCACGAAGATACCTCTAAAAATTTCTTTTAACGATTAAAAACCATACTTAATATCCTGAGTGATTTTTTTACCGTCTTGAAAAAAAATAGGGTAGAATAGGTGAACAGAGTAGAAGCCTATGGCATACCCAGTTTTTTTTTGTTTTTTCAATAGCTTAGTTAGACAGATGTTTCTCTATCAATAAACAACACATTTGAAGTAAACTAGAACAATAAAAACAGAAATTTTGAAAAAACTTTATAGATCGTTAAAAATATCGAAAATCATACGCACTGCGCACCCTGTTTAGTGCGTATGATTTGAATTTCAATATCATTATTAAAAAAAAGAAGAAAAAAACTAGGTACTTATCCTATTTTTTTCAAGACGTTAAAAAAATACATCCAGTATTATTCTATAGGCAACATAATTTACGTAATAACAAAAATAAAAATAATATGGTTTTAATTTTTTATTTCAATCATTTTTTTTTTTTGTTAATTGCCTCATATTTTGCAATAAATTATTTTTGTGTCATCGCGCTTCTCTTTCGTTTCTCTGCCGTCCGACAGTGACCGCACTTTAGGTCCCCTTAAGGGAGAAGCGTCATGGTAGCCCGCGAAATTCAAATTATCTTACGTTTTTTGGAATTTGCAAGTCACTATTAAGTTGTATGTTAAATAAAGTAAGATTCGCGGCCGTAAAAATATGTATTTACAGAATTATAATCATTAGAATCAGTAATACAACTCCTCACTTAAGTTAGTGTAATCCTCAAATATCAAGATTTCATGAAATAGTCATTCATTAGGGTTAGCTGGTCTTAAAGAGTGGATTGATCACATACTTGTTACGGCCGCGAATTACATTTTGATCAACGTACCTACAACCCAATACGGACTTGTAAATTGCAAAAAACGTAGGAAAATTTGAATTTTGCGGGCCACCCTGACGCTTTCGCCTTAAGTTCAAAAGCAGCATTCTGCTACGTTAACCTTTCAGCAACAATTCAACCCTGCACAACAAACTAGAACGTAAATTGCAAAACATTTCACTTAAAGTTCACGACTTTAAAGTTTAAAAATGAATAAAAAAACAATTTAGTGTAATAATGACATAAACAGTGACAAAATTAAGCTCATAAAGTATGTGTATGTTACAATCGGGGCAATGCGCCCTGGCTCGTAAAATACAATAAAATATTATGTCAACATGGCGCCGGTTTACGTAGGTCGAGAGTTTTTATTTTATCGGACCACACCGGGTTGGTCCTTGAAACGTTAAGTTCGTATAAAAGTTGCCTTTGTTAGTAAAATGGCACACATACGGTTGCGATAGGGTTTCAGTAAGGCTTTGTGGCACGAGCGAGGCAAGTTTATAAAATAAATACCTAAAGCATGTTTACTTGTGTAGATTGCAAAAAGGTAAATATGAGTTATAGTAGGGGAGGCTACGATGTTTTTGGTGATTTCCTCGAGCGTCGTGCGAGTAGGGTTATTATTGGATTTTGAAGATTAGATGGTAGAAAGAAAAAAAGGTTCTAATATATAATGTATACCCTTCAACGGTGAGAGGAGCGGCTACAGGTTTTCAAAAATGCAAAAGAAAACTGTTACATCGATTTACTCGAGCCCGTCAGATATTGATTGTGTATAAATGCCCCACGTGTTTCTGATAACGGAGGAAATTAATCTGCCGATTTGCATGGTGGGGGTGGCCGTAAGAAGGGGTTGAAATCGGGGTTAAATTATTCGAGCGCGTCAGTTATTCAGAAGAAATGTTAAGTAAACCCTAAAGACTTTTACGAGAAATTCAAAAGACTGACGATTTGGATGCGACCACAACTCATGGCCGATTTTTGAAAATGCAAAAAAAATCGTGACATTGAAATACCCTCACAAGAAGCCCCTTTCATTTGGTATGTCACATGGTAGAGTTTGCAAAAGTTTTTTTTTTCTTATTTGTTCCCCAAAAGTGACGCCCATGTTCAAAATTCATGTCCGTGTTTGGGTCATAAAAATTCATATGTGTACCAAATTTCAACTAGATTCGGAGCAAAGTGGCTGTGACAGACGGACAGACAGACACACGAGTCATCCTATAAGGGTTCCCTTTTTTTCCTTTTGAGGTACGGAATCGTAAAAAACAGATATTAAACAAAGATATTGATTAGTCCTGCATTGTAGCTTATCATTGTTTCTCACAGATGTTAATTTTAAGCATTATTCTTTGTAACGCCACACTTGAGGAAGCTATTTCATTCCGCATATACCTACCCATATACATAGATAACTAGCTAGTCTTTTTGCAAAGGCCTATGAATATTAATAACTAATTACTGCTATGAAAGTAATAAACTTGCCATATACATAAAATCTTTTGTCTGAAATCTTTTGTGTAAAGTATTCTCAAAAGGAAAGTTGATTTCCATTTAATACTGAACTTTCTACAATTTTAATTAAAATAATACAGAATTAGTTAGGTGTTGGAGTACAGCATGGCCTTTCATCGGGTGTCCCCTTTTAGACCTAACAGTAAGTGTGATTAATACTGCCGTCATAAGGAAAAAAGACGTACTTATCTGACATTTTTTTAGAAACAGAGTTATTTACATATTCGGAATCAGCAAAAAATACTCATCTACCAGTATTTTTATATTGGGGGAAACTTAACGAAAACCTAATAATTCTTAATATGAAAAGACGCATCTGCCTTTGTATTTTGTATTATAAACAGGACAGAATATTTTTTTCTCCATTTCAATATTTCTGTGGATACGTCCTTTTTCCTTACGGCGGCAGAATAAGTTTTTTTTACCAGAGCTTTGACCATGACCACACTGCAATGCCATCTAAGTACCAAACCAATAGCTGTCCATAGCTCCATCGTGGACAATAATACCATAGCAAGGCATATCACTATCATCTGCTACACTATGCTGGTCACACCGGATGCAGATGAATACCAGTATTTTACATGGAGCGACTGACTGACTTCCACAACCCAGTTACTGGGTAATACGATACCCCTTGGTATGACTGGTTGTTATAGCAAGGCATATACTCGTACCAAAATATGTTGGGCCATGATGATGATGTAAGGCTGACTATTGAAACCAAGTTTTAGCAAAATTTACAGGCCAAAGCCAAGTAAATGCGGCGTGTGGTATGTATTTATTATTATTATGTCTTCGATCTATCTCGGGACCCAGGGGTCCCGGACCTTTGGATACGAGGGGCCGAATCCAACTCGTAGAGGCCCGTCAGTCGTTGGCACCCACGACGATTATCCCTGTACGCACTATGCAAGTGCACCCAAGGACAACCCCCGGTGGCTGCAGAACTATTGCAGGATATCGAAACAAAGATATTGGAATATGTGTTTGGATGGCTATAGTGGACTGGTTACCTAGAACTATGAAAAGACTATATATGGCCACTGCCTGATCAATGTTTTATATGCACCGAAAAAACGGCAGGGGGTGACTTGCGTACTCAATAATGAGCCCCCGGAAACTGTCGCTAGTACTTATTGACGTAGCGGCAAGGGGGCAACATATCCTGAGGTGCTTGAGGTATTCCACGACTATATGGTCAAGAACCTTACCAGCACTTACTGGAATTCTTCCTTCTCTTGTGAATCTCCACTCAAGCCGGTCAATAAAGGCAAGAATGAGGTGGGAGCTCAGTTCCTCGTCAGTGTTCACTCAGGCCAGCCAATACAGGCAAGCCAGTGGTGAGGAACAATACTTCTCCTGGGACGTAGGATCCGAGGGGTCGTTCTGCCCAACAACTCGCCACATGCTGCCCTGCAGGTTCATGTATCTCTCTTGATCTGGCTCCTCACCGTAGACTTGTTTCGTCAAAGTAAACTATAAACGCGCAAGCCCCACCACGACGTCAACGCTGAAATATTGAAAAGGAGAAAAAAAAAATTTTGTCCTGTTTAAAACTACATGATACAAAGGCAGATGCGTCTTTTATTAGTAAGAATTATTAGGTTTTCGTTAAGTTTACGCCAATATAAAAATACTGATAGATGCATCTTTTTTTGCTAATTCCGAATATGTAAATAACTCAATTTCTAAAAAAAATGTCAGATAAGTACGTCTTTTTTCCCTGTGACGGCAGAACGTAAATATTATTAATATTGCCGTGCTTTCAGTTAATTTAGATACATGTGTGATCTATAATTACTACAAAGATTGTGGGTTAATGCTGTACATGGGTAGATATTTAGTTGGTAAGGCTTTTTTTTTCGTGGAGAAATACTCATGCATACTGCCCTACCACGGGGAGATAGTGCAGTTATGTGGGACTCCAACCCACTAAACCTCCACGGTGTCCTCCTCTGCCGCTTGTGGCGGGAACACGGGCACGCGTTAGCACTCACCGCGAACCCGCTGCTAGTTGGTAAGCCTGTATACATTGATATAAAAAAACAGCCTGTATATAATAAATAAATTAAACCACAAAACCAGGTCGTTGTATCACATCACAAACGTCGTTGGTGGTACAGCGATTATGCCAGACGCTAATGCTCTGACTTGAAATAGCTGAGACTGGCCTATAAAAAACAATAATAATGACAATAAGACAAGATTTCATACGCACTTTTCTCAAGTGCATATTGTCGCGGTGCCCATGTACGAGCGAGCTGCCCACGCGCATCGGATTCCGTTATAGTTCGTACTGTCACTTAGGAATTTCGACACCTTGATACCTTCCGGTGGCTATGTATGGCGTGATATGAAACAATTAATGTGTGTTACAAATGATTTATTATGTGCATTAGATATTATAATTTAAAAGGTTAGGTGTTTGATTTATGATTTACGAAAGATGGTCTTTGCTTGAGGCTCTATTTTGAAGTGATATTTAGGATAATACACGAGGAGCTCGTGGCTAAGTAATAACAGCCGCACGGGTCGATCCATCAGGTTAAGCTACGCTTGCCGCGGTTGGCCCGTAGATGGGTGACCATCTTTACATACCGAGACTCCTCCGTGCCTCGGAAAGCACGTTAAGCCGTTGGTCCCGGCTGTTATTCGTGGATCTTTGACAGTCGTTACGGATCCTCAGAAGCCCGAAACTCTGACAACCAATCTTACCAAGGGGTATCGTATTACCCAATAACTGGGTTGTGGAGGTCAGATAGGCAGTTGCTCCATGTAAAATACTGGTATTCAGCTGCATCCGGTCAGACTGGAAGCCGATCCCAACACAGCTGGGAAAAGGCTAGGCAGATGATGATTTAGGATAATACATAGATATCCATTGCTAACATTTCAGTCATAGATTTCTAACACAAACGATTATGTCCGAGACTCTTTAAACTCCTATAAAAGCGCTTTAGCTACTGGATTTTAGATAATAACCAAATCCGTTCAATCTAAAGCCACAAAGACTGTCTTAGCTCGACTAATTCTCAAATATTGTCCTATTTAAAATACGTAATACGCATAACCATTTAAGCTAGTGAGCTCTGCTTCGTAAACCTCATTTAAAACAAAAACAAACAAACTAAAAATGTTAATGAGTATAAACACTAAATCACATGCAAGGTTGGAGCTAATACACATGGTAAAATTAAATTAACTAGCGAAACTCCTCAGACGTGATTGGTATTGATATCTCAACATAATAAAACAAAAAAAACTGATTTTCTCAAAGCATCCTTCAAGTACCTACTTAATTAAACTAGAAGCGGTCATTGACCAAAAAAAAAATCAAATTAATATTTTTTATGTTTAATCGTGTTTAAGTATCGATACCCGTCACGTTGAAGGTTTTGCTAGCTAATTTAATTTGACCTTGTACCTACATGAGTAGGTACAAGATCAACATACCTACGACATCACCGATTGATATACTTATCACAGTTATCATACATCGTATTCTTATCAGCAGCTAAGAGGAACCTTGGTTCTGTAATTTGTATATCGAAGTTTTTGGGGACTGAGACCGGCTGATAACGATTTCGACTGATAAGAGAGGAGGCCACGGCCTTGTTGCACATTTTGGAGCCAAGCTGTCTTGCTTGGTATCTGATAGGTATTGTATTGATAACATGATATGGTACTAATGAGTCTTGTGGAAGTGATAAAAAAATTTAAAAGCCGTAGGTGTGAAAAGACATGGTTTCAAGGTGTCTAAATTATAGTGAAGATTGTTAACAAAGATGGGCAAAATCTCACCTGGTTGAGCCCACGCTAGTGTGATTTACATCAGATCTTGTGCAATTTTAATACCATAACTAGTGACATAGAAAAAGCTTTTGAATACAAAATGCTGTTTGCAAAAACGCTAAAACAAGGTATTTTTCTACTAGAGCGGGAATTCTTAGAGTATGATAAAGGTTAGGGGATCCCTAAATAACTTTGAGGGAAGTAAAAAATTCGAAAGGGAATAACTTTTGAGAGATAAGTTCTTTCTTAAAATATTGGTACCACATCCAGCCAACCCATGTCATTCATCAGGAGTTGACGAGACTGCGATTAAGGGGGACGTACGGCGTACGATAAATCCGATGACAGCGAAAAAAAGTGAGAACCTTTGACTTGTTAAAAGTAAAGACGCTAGCACATCAAGCTACCCGAAACTGTCAAATTTTCCCAATCAACCTTGAACCTAATGCTTTAGCGATAAAGTTGAAAATCTATTAAAGAAATTTGTCAGATTGTAGTAGCTTGATGTGCTGGCGTCTGTACATACCTAAAAAAACAGCAATCCAAATTATCAAACATCCTCACGCACGCATGTATTCCCTGAAGGAGTAGGCAGTAATGTGTAGCACTCACTTACTCGTACTTAGATATATTATTTTGCGCAGTATTGTATAGAATATATATTTTTTAACTGAACAGACAGCTGTGCTGCTGGGGTGTTTGTTGCGCCACTTCTTCTCCCCAGCTAAAGCACTAGGAAGTGGTGAAGGGCGGGCGTTTTGGGGGCTTGTCTTATATAATTTTGACGTTCGAAAAGTGCTGATTCTCAGCCTAGTTTGAATAAATGACTTTTGATTTTGATTTCCTGCACTCCCACATTGTGGTAATTAAGTAAGTACACCTATGTATTTGTACCATGCATGTAATCGAGCTTTTGTATTATATAAAGTACTTAACTAAATTAATATTTTTAATTAGTACGTAGAAGTTATGAGATAAAATAACATGTCAAGGCAAAATAAAACGCTCCAGGCAGTCTGACAATATTCATATCATATTCACAACATTATACACATATGGTAGCACATAAATAATACTGTTATCGTTTTCACACACACACACACACACACATGGTGCAAGATGTGCAAGTCGACAAACGAATGTGATCGCCTACGCAAAACAGTGTTTATCATCTCGATACTCACTACGTATACCCAGCATCTTTATCTAATCTTAATACAAACAATAAGAAAAGGATTTAATTTTTAAGATACTGTGGTGCGGATGGTGATTAAGATAAAATTATAGATAAATCCCGCAGAAAGGCGCGACGTGGCGGTGCTTCGCGATTCTGGTAGTTTTCTTACAAATTGTTCTACTACGTACTTGTTGAATCGCGTCGCGCGGCGCGCCTGTCGGCGGAAGCCTTTATCTAGTGCACACAAAAGAAATAGCACAACTCACAAAAGCACAATTAAATGATAACTAACTGCATGAATATAAAGAAAATACAATCTGCATAGCGTTTTCCCAATTATGTTGGGGTCGGCTTCCAGTCTAACCGGATGCAGCTGATAGCTGTTGAAAGTTAGAGCATACCAATGTTCAGCATTGCTCATCCTATGTGTGGTAAGTAACCATGAAAATTGCTGGCAAAATTGCCAAATTTGTCAAAACTGCCGGGAATTTTCCAAACTTCCCGGCAACATTGGGCAAGAAACGTTTAAATAGAAAACAACTTTTAATTATTTTAATTGCTTAGTAGGATAACATTGCGGTCTGCAAGGTGGTAGTTTTTATGCTTATCTACAATATCCAACCAAAATTTATAGTTTTTACGTTTATTTTCTTACTGATAAACTAAAGAAAACTAAGAAAAGAAACAAGCTATCCATGATAGTTCATTGGTGACGAAATCTTAGCTATTTTAGAGATATCGTAATTATTTTTTGTATACGTTAATTAGGGTAATTTAACTTCACTTGTATGTAAGAAAGTATATACATCCATATGTATACATATCTGTATGTATAAAAGGGTCAAACCTTGCAAGACGAATTGATCAGCAACAACAAGTTGACGTTTTTAACCAACTTCAAAAAGGAGGTTCTTTATTGTATGTTTGTATGTTCGCGATTTTCTCAAAAACTGCTGACCCAATTTTGAAAATTCTTTTGACGGCACGATCTGTGCTATGTAAATCATATACTACACAGTTGTATGATTTATATTTATTTCATTCAGTATCAATACCCTCTTTCTTCTTTTATAAAATTTACAAGTAAAATTAAAAAAAAAAAAACTATGGGGTCAGCTATCATGAAGTTATCAGTGTCATAGTTTAAATTTATCTTCACGTATATATGCATGGATAATTATAAATTAATTATAATGAACAATTATTTCATTATACCTAATTAATTTGACAAAACGTCTTAACTCTATGTTAGCAGCACTATGTGAAACTTTGTGAAGAGAGAAAAAATTAAGAATATTATTATTATTATTTTAAAAGGCTTACTAGTAATACGCCACACCATTACATACAACCTTGAAAAAAACATTGCAAATGGCATTTGAAAAACCCTATGTAATCTGGCAACTGGCAACTTTCCCGCAATGCAAACTTGGAAACTTTCCTGGTAAGTTTCGGAAACATTCGGCAATTTTCATCCCTATGGTAAGTAGGTAGACAGAACAGTAGGTAAATAACAGCTGCGCAGGCATTACTGCTTGTTGTATTATAATATGTTAATGAGTCAAAAATACATGTTTATTTGAACAAGTTTTTATAAGCGTGCAGACATTTAAGGGGGAAGCGTCAGGTTAGCCCGCGAAATTCAAATTTTCTTAATTTTTTTGCAATTTGCAAGTCAGTATTAAGTTGTATGTTAAATAAAGTATGATTTGCGGCCGTAACAAATGTGTATTTAAATAATTATAATCATTAAAATCAGTAATACAACTCCTTACTTTAGTATAATCCTGAAACGTCAAGATTTCATGAAATAGTCATTCATTAGGATTACCTGGTCATAAAGAGTTGTATTGATCACTTTAATGATTCTAATTATTTAAATAGATACTTGTTACGGCCGCAAATTATATTTTGATCAACGTACAATCTATAACCGACTTGTAAATTGCAAAAAAACCTAAGAAAATTTGTATTTCGCGGGCTACCTTGACGCTTTCGCCTTAATATATTATTATGTACTTGACAACATCTCATTTGACTTAACGATTATGTTAACAATATTTATTTTTAAAATGTTTACAAGAATATTCGTATATGGTTACTACGACCTACGTAGGTACAAAATAATATTATATTTACATATCAAATAAGGGCCGTATACTTGAGCCCAATGTAACGTCAATTTACATATTTGCGGTATTTAAGCTCGGTAATAAGGTCCCTAAATAAGTTTTTAAGTGACCATAGGTGACTTGCTAGTATCACGTATGTAGATATACTTGCCACCCACATAAAGAATGCTTGAGGATAATATGCATACTATGTTGAAATAATTGCTAAGTAATAACAACCGCACGGGTCGATCCATCAGGTTAAGCTACGATTGCCGGGGTTTGGTCTGTGGATGGGAGACCATCTTTCATACCGAGACTCCTCCGTGCCTCGGAAAGCACGTTAAGCCGTTGGTCCCGGCTGTCATTCGTGGATCTTTGATAGTCGTTACGGGTCGTCAGAAGCCCGAAAGTCTGACAACCAGTCTTACCAAGGAGTATCGTATAACCCCGTAACTAGGTTGTGGAGGTCAGAGAGGCAGTCATTCCATGTAAAATACTGGTATTCAGCTGCATCCGGTTAGACTGGAAGCCGACCCCAATATAGTTGGGAAAAGGCTAGGCAGATTGCTTGACTTTAAATAAATATAACATAACAAAACACACGCCTGTAATCCCCGAGGGGTTAGGCCGTGTAGCTATAGTACACCACATTTCGCCAGTTATATTATGGCCTCATCATCTGCCTAGCCTTTTCCCAACTATATTGGGGTCGGCTTCCAGTCAAACAGGATGCAGCTGAATAGTATGTTAAATGGAGCGACTGTCTATCTGGCCTCCACAACCCAGTTACTGGGTAATAAGATAACCCTTGGACTGGTTGTCAGACTTTCGGGCTTCTGATCTGACGACCCGTAACGACTATCAAAGATCTACGAATGGAATCTACGAGGGGTCCTGGTATGTAAAGATGGTCACCCATCCACGGACCAACCGCGGTAAGCGTAGCTTAACCTGATCGATCGATCCGTGCGACTGTTATTAACAAGCCCCTACTAGATTAATTTAATTTAATTAAGGGCGAGCGAGCCTATTGTATTAATATAACCTACAAGGCTAAAAGTTGTTATTGTTTTAAACATATTTGGGGGAAGAGCAACAAGTGATTCTTTTAAGTAGGTATAGTCGACCTCGTTGCCTTAGCACCTTAAGGTTGAAAGTCGCTTACACGTCATAAAACGACAAGGTCTATTTATCTTTGTGACAGTTACATAGTTTCAACCTTAGTGAACTTTCAATTTAGTGGGAATTGTTGTCAAAAGTGGGAAAGCAATTTCGAGAGCTACCGACATTTCCTACGCAAACAGGTATGGGTAGGTAGGTTCCTTAGAGCTTTGAACCAAAGGTTCCCAGAACTTTTATGACAAATAAATGTCTTGTTCTCGTACTTAATAAATATTCATGAACATTACGTTTATTTACAATATAATTTATTTCCTACAACTCCTCTTGTCTACCTACTTATAAAGTAGCACAATATTTACACCTATTACTTAGCGAGAACAGACATTATGTGGTAAAGCTCAGGTAGAATAGAATAGAATACCATCTTTATTTTGCATACTTACCTAATTATAATGGTATATACGACGTACCTACGTCAATGTCCACATATTTTGATTACTTACTTATATAAATAAACCTATATAATTATAAATGTAGGTATATATTAAAGTGTTAATTTAAATACCTTTGTACCTATGATTGCTTCTAATTTATGAACTCACTTATACAGTGTAGAACACATTAAAGAGCGGACAGATATTGTGGTAAAACTCGGTGGAATAGGGGATAAGTTTATGGTTGTATCTACCTGCTAAGTTTCAAGTAAGCATAGCTTGTTGGAGCCGCGCAGCCGCGGTCGGTGGCCCGTGCGCGCAAGGACGTTGCTGCGCGGGCGGAGGCAAACGTTCGACAACTTCTTGGCCAATTAGCGTGCGGCATTCGAAGTGTGAGTATGCTGCTTCGAACGCTGGGTGTTTATGTTGCCAGGAAATTCAATTTTGCGTTTAAGAGTGGGTGAATGTGGAAGGGTGATGGTTTTTGGTATGAAAATGAGTACCTAACTATTAAAAAGAATTTTTAAATGGTTCTAGCGAGAAAATACTCACAAATTTTTGAAATTCATTCCATTTTGATACAAAGGCGTGTCGAATAATGGAATATGGACGACGTTGGAAATAATTCGAGCTGAAGATGTAATTTAGCTCGAGTAGACTATAAACAAGCAAATGAGTCGGATCCAATTTGGTATCATATGGCATTGAATATAGTCAAGTGTTACATTTATCTATTACCCTAAAGATATTTTCGCTGTTAGGTGACATAGATAAAATTATTTAATAAAATTTATCAATTTTCGGCCCGTTTAATGTTTTTCTATTATACATATTTTTTAGTAAAAAAGCGCTGATAAAGTCATAAAATTGTAAAAAGAATAAACTTTTCGATCTGATTATATGAGTACGTACTCATTCAATCAAAAATAAAATAAACAAATATTGTTTGTTTAATATAAAAAAAGAAACAAAATAATAGGTAAATTTCAATTATCATTCTGGCAATACTTACCTGAGACAGAGCGCGCGCGCGCGCGTGCGTTGCATATTGTTTGTATCGCCATTCACTCACACTGTGACGCGGCGCTGAACGTGGAAGTTGTGTGTGGTGTTGTAAACTTTTGTTTTTTTTCTTTCGTCTATAGACGACCACTTGCTTCATAAGCCCACCGTTTACCTGCTAGTGTTTAATCCTTGTTATAACTGTGAACTTATTAGATTTTTCTCTAAAGTTTCGTTTGGCGTAAAAGAAAACTGGTTGGTTACTGTGTCTAGTGAAATCTCTGTCGACTGAGGTCCAGATGTTAGAGCAAACGGCAATAACCTCGTTTTGTGTCAACAAATAATAATAAACAGTGATCGGGACAAGTTACACTGTGCGTTCGGAACAAAAAGTGATGAATTAAACAATGTTCTAAACTGGAAAGCCTGGACGAGAATGGGTTTCGTTCGCCTGTATTGGAACGTGAATATTGTTACGACCTCACCTACATAACATTTATGGTAAGAAAAAAGTTTTACTTTTTGTTTCGTAACTTACAGCTTTATTTTTTCGGTCGTCGAGTCAGTTTTGGTGATGCCGTGATGCGCTTTTTTATTTTATGCTTGTAGGTATATGTATACATTGCGAAGAAAGTCAAGATTGGAGCCAGTTTTTAAAGTTTTTTTTTTTTTTAAGAACTCGCTTTGCTTAATTCAAATTCGGTGTTGGGTTGGGGTTGCGAGATCGCGATATTAGGCCTACGTGCAAGAAGTTTCGTTTATGGTGTTTAGCCTACGCAAAATTAAACGCTGTTTTGTGATTGGCAAACCTGTAGTTGATAATAGTTGTCTCTAGGCTAGTTGTGTATCTTGCGTAAAGTAAACTGCAGGTGAAATACTGTATTGGTACACCTGCATTTAAAGTAACCTGACTACCTAATTAAATTATAAATACCTACTTACCAATTAGCTCTGCTGTGCAATTATTCAATTAACTCATTAATATTCGATATTTACGTATCCATAAAAAAAATATTAATTTTCTTACAAGAGGACTCAAGGTTATTATGGCTGATGGTATGTAATTACAAACCTATCATTAGTCAAGATACCTACTTACTTGAAATCATGATAGTGCAGTTTCCCATCTGGGTGGGTAGGTATGTAGATACCTCCTACCTACATACCTACCTGAAATCATGTACCTATGTACGATTTTACATAGTACTACACCTATTTCCCGAAAGAGTAGGCAGAGGCGTAATCCTTAGGTACTTACGTTATATGTCGTTAGTTACATAAGTACTCGTAATTCCTAGAGGAGTTCATGGCTAAGTAATAATAACAGCCGAATGAGTCGATCCATCAGGTTAAGCTACGCTTGCCGGGGTCGGTGCGTGGATGGGTGACTGTCTTTACAGGTACCGAGACGCCGTTGGTCTCGGCTGTCATTCGTGGATCTTGACAGTAGTTACGGGTCGTCAGAAGCCCGAAAGTCTGACAACCAGTCTTACCAAGAGGTATTACCCAGTAACTGGGTTGTGGAGGTCAGATAGGCAGTCGCTACATGTAAAATATTGGTATTCAGCTGCATGTGGTTAGACTGGAAGCCGACCCAAACATAGTTGGGAAAAGACTAGGCAGATTGAGTTATGTAATTCCCATGCTAGTAGAGTAGGTACCTAATAGGCTATTACTAACATGAGAATTGCCATAGCCATATTGGCATAGCATACAGGCACTGAAAACTTCCTAAAACCCAATAGGTATAATAATACACTGCCTGACCCGCAGATCGAACCTTGGACCCCGCGCTCTGCATCTGCTCTTGCGACTACTGAGCCAATAGGGCAATTTTAATCCAACGAAAAACCACTATTGATTAGTAGATATCCTGCTAGATACGAAATTAACTCCGGCCGATGATACCGATGAGAGTGCGTATCTGACACCTACCTGTCAGATGAGTACAAAAGAATTCGGTACTTACGTGTTTTTCGAATTTAATCTTTATTAGATTCTATTCTAATCTTGTCCATAGATTATACAGGACAGGGTCCAACTGACAGGTTTCAGGAACGCATTCTGTCGGCGACCGAAATCTATTTAACTTTTGCGCATGGCTTCGCCCGCGTTGATGTCGGAAATCATACCACGGAAACGTACTACCGGTATAAAAAGTATCCTATGTCATAATTCAGGTCTTGTTCTACCCATGTGCCAAATTTTATCCAAATCCGTTCTGCCATTTTAGCGTGAAAGTGTAACAAACAAACACACATTTACTTTCACATTTATAACATTAGGATATTAGCTAGGATATATGAGACACCTAGCTATCTACAGTACGCGCGCGAGCTCCGAGGTAGGTATCGGGGGCTGAGGAAGCGGGCGGTTTTCAAGCACATACTATCCTCATATAATTATTAGATGCGTGGCGTGCGGAGGCGAAGGATGTGTTGATTATTAAATAATTCTATGAGAACAGTATCTGCTTGAAAACCGCCCGCTCCCTCAGCCCCCGGTCCCTTAAAGCTCGCGCGCGGATTGTAGCTAGGTAGGTATACCTGTATATCTACCTACCCGATAATAGGTGGTGGGTTGGTAATAACAAACTAAATAAAACCGGCCAAGTGCGTGTCAGACCACGCACAATGAAGGATTCCGTAGTTACGATGAATTTATCCCAAAACAAACTTAACATTGTACCTAGTTGAAAAACATGTTCGCCCATACATTCCAACTGCAAATGTAAATTTGTACGCACAATATTGAGAGATTGAGATATTGAGAGATGATACTGCTCTCGTTTTCTCTGCCGATACATGGGAAGTGGCTTTCAAAGCTGCCCAAGATGGTTTCGATGCTGTGAGGGAATGGCTTGAAAACCATGGTTAACTTTAAATGTGGATAAAACCAAATATATTTGCTTTAGTATACGGTCAAACACAGAAGTCAATCATGATCACCATAACATCATAGCACATGAGTGTTCCTCTAAAAGAAACTGTTCTTGTCCTAAACTAGAGCGCTTAACAGTAATAAAATATCTAGGCGTGATAATAGACAAGAACCTTAATTTTAAGGAACACACTAAGGCCCTCTGTGGTAGGATCAGGAAGCTAATTTACATCTTTAAGGCCCTCCGACACGTCTCGGAACCCTCTGTGCTGAAGCGGATATACTTTGCCCTCTGCCAGTCCCTCATCACTTACTGTATTATATCATGGGGAGGTTCCCCTAAAACCATCATAAAACCGGTTGAGGTTGCCCAGCGTGCTATCCTGAAGGTTAGTACTTTCAAACCAAGATGGTTTTCTACCACGCAGCTTTATGAATACTGTGGAGTCCTTTCCGTGAGACAACTCTTCCTTCTCAATATCATATTAATGCAACATAAGAATTCCTTTTACAACCCATTCACTCTAAATAGGCGCACAAAACACTTGGTTTGCCCACAACCCCTCGCTTTTAAAACAAAATTCAGCAATAGATTTGCTCCATTTATCGGCCCCTACATCTATAACAAACTAAATAAAAATCTAAACATATACCAGATGACGAAAAAATCTTGTAAAATTACAGTAAGTGAGTACCTACAGAAGCTCACGTATGAGGAGACAGAAAACTTGCTTCAAATACCTAAATAACCAACTAAAGACCCAACTACTTCTTGAATTATAAATTTAATTAAACTAAGTAATGTGTTTCAAAACATAAAAGTCATGGTCCGCAATCCTACACACCCTCTCACACTCACGAACACTTGCATCGCACACAAAGAGAGGACACACCTACAATGTACCTTTTTAAATCTTGTATGCTTTTTTTTTTCTTTCTAAATTTTCTTTTATAACCAGAATAATTTACGTACATTCATACAAGTTATCATTGCAACATAATGATAAAAATACTTAATTTGTAACTCAGGGGGATCGGCGTTGAGGGCTGAAATACAGGTTATGCCTAGTTCGGCCTCAAATGCTAATACTTTTGTGTACTTTAAGTTTAGATTAAGCACTCTACTTGTGAAAAAAATGTACAAATTTATGTGAATAAACATTATTATTATTATTCTTTTTTATACTTTTACGTATCTCGGCGTTGCGATTATTATTATTATTATTATTATTTACCGTGTTATTTTAAGACCACAGACTTCGTGTAGGTTATCCTGAAATCTATAGGTATAGTATTTGTAGAAGTAACATACATAAAAAATAAATATAACGTGCTTTATGAATAATTATGAAATAAGAATTTGCAAAGTTTGAAACAAATGGGTTAACCCAGAGCCGAAAAAATATTGCTCAGTGCGCGTCTTGATTCCGTGGTGAGTGGACGTACCGCGAGTTGAAAAAAAACTAACACGGCGCGCGGCGCTCAAAGGTAAGTTTTAATACTTATTTCATGTTTTACACACCAGTTACATGTTAAATTGTACAATCGATAAGTATGGGTTATAATTTAGTTGTATTTTGCTTTTTTTAAACTTATTATTAAGATAAAATCCAGTGGTCGGTAACCGAAATGCTTATTTATCGAAAACGTTAGATTGCGACCACATGGTCGCAAACCGACGAGATCAGCATTATTTTGTTTTGATTAATATCATCCTAATGCTTCATACAGGACTGTTACAATTTTGAATGTAGTATTGTAAAAGTTTTTCTTTGTAGTTCTTTGGTAAGCGACCACCAGTTTCTTTGTAAGAAGTTTGTTTAATTTACCTACAAAATTGGGCGCTAAACAGGTGGTCGTAAACCAAAGTAAGCGAAATAAAGACATTGGTTTCCGGACACCATAATTTAGTATGAGAGAAATAACGGCCGCTAACAGAAATAAGTATGAAAGTTCATTGAGTATGCGAGCACGTCTGATTTTTTGAATTTCGTTGGTTATTGAAATGTCCGTTTCATAATTATTTGTTGTAGGTAACTAATTTGTCGAAAACTAAATATTACTATTTTTCAGTTTAAAACAAAAATTAGTCATAAAAAGCAAACTACTGATAATTTTTTTTTTTTTGTAGATGGAGCTCCCAAATAATATGGAGTCAACAAAAAAAAAGAAAAAGACTGTCAAGTACACAGAAGAAGCACTGAAAAAAGCTCTCGATGATATCCGAAAACAAGGGTATTATGGATATTATATTAAGGATATTGTTTGACCAATGATTGTTGATTCTATTACAACTATGATTAAGTCTCTACAAAATGTAAGATTGTTATTTTTTATTAAGAAAACATTACACCAAATGATTACCATTTTTGTTTTTATTAAAAGGCAAAAATTAAAATATTTTTAAAGCGATTATAATTGTTTTATTGGCATATTTTTCATATTATAATAGCGGTCGTAAACCAGCTCACTGGTGGTCATAAACTGATAAAAATGGTCGTAAACCGACGTTTTCGCTATATTTTCACTTTTTCAGCATTTTATAAATATTTTTGTATGAATGTATTTTATTTTATGTTTTTGTATCCAAACTACATTATATTTGGGACAAATTCACATTAACATATACTATTTGGCGTGTAAACAACATTTTTTTTTCCTCATCCTAAGTGGGCAACCCAGCTAACTGGTCGCTAACCGGCGCAATCACCCTATATAAATTATAAAAAAAAAAAAACTGTTTGAGACCCTCACAGTAAAGCATTTCATTTGTTATGTCACACGGTACAGTTTGCAAAACTTTCTTTTTTCGATATTCTCATTTGTCCCCCAAAAGTGACCCTCATGTTCAAAATTCCTATATTTATGTTACGCGTCCGTATTATAAAGAAATTCATATTTGTACCTTTCAACTTAATCGGTTCATTAGATTTAGATAAAATTGGCTGTAACAGACGGACATACAGACACACGAGTGTTCCTATAAGGGTTCTGTTTTTTCCTTTTGACGTATGGAACCCTAAAAACGATTTGCAACTTAGCACTTTTTTCGAAAGATTCGTAGCCACACCTACCAGGGAAGGTAGGTAGGTACCTATGCAGTATAATTTATCGTTTTAATCATAAATTCGGCGTAAAAGATCAGGCAATATTTTAGCGACCTGTCAAGTTCTGGGTCAATAGGCGACTTCGAAACTTGGTGAGCAAAAACTTATTTATGGGAGCTGCTTCCTGACACTATTTGATGGAGACAGGTGTAGGCAACTAGAAGGTTATTTAAGAAGTACGAATTCATCATCTGCCTAGCCTTTTCCCAACTATGTTGCGGTCGTGTTCCAGTCTAACCGGATGCAGCTGAATACCAGTATTTTACATGAAGTGACTGCCTATCTGACCTCCACAACCCAATAACAGATACCCATAACGACTGTCAAAGATCCACGAATTCTTGATGTGCTATCCGAGACACGGAGGGAGGGGTCTTGGTATGTAAAGATGATCACCACTCGACGGACCAACCGCGGCAAGCGTTAGCTTAACCTGATCGATCGACCCGTGCGGCTGTTATTACTTAGTCACAAGCCCCTCGAAGAAGTACCAACTATTGAATGAAAAAAAAAAGGAAAATTCGCCGATTCCTCGCGAGCCCAGTCCTCGAGGGCTTTCCTAGTCAGCTTTGCGAAAAACTTCACAGACCAAAAAATAACTATTAATAAACAAGATCTATCTGCAAGGTTCGTGTCAAGACTCCTGACTGGACATAGCAACCAACTGATCAAAGACCCCATGTTTAAGTGGAGCAAAAATCTGAAAATAGTTTCACGAAAAAATCAAATACATCGACCACGCGAAGGCTCACCACCATCCTGAAAAAAAAATCTGTAAGTCCTACTGAAAACGCAGCGCATTCACGATCAAATAATGACGTAAAACCATTAGTAAGTCATTGCAATGTAACTTATTATTATACAGCTGGTCCAAATAGTGACGTCGAAAAGAAAAATCTTAATTCCTCATACCCAGGGGTATTCGAAAAGACCCCATGTATATTCCGTGATTTTTTGTAGATTTCGAGTTATTTTTGTTTTTGTAATTATTTAGTTTTCTGCCGGTGGAGCTGGAGCTTCAAAAATTCATATAAATTTTTGTAGTGTCTATTTTTCAGATTTTTTTTGTGACATGATTGTTTGGAATGTTACTTTCATGTCACAAAAAATCCTGGAAAATACACACTACTAAAAAAGATAAAATTATGAATTTATGAAGCTCCACCGGCAGAAAACTCTAAATAATTACAAAAATAACTCGAAAACTACAAACAATCGCGGAACTTACATGGGGTATTTCGGGTATGAGGAATTCAGATTTTTCTTTTTGACGTCACTATTTAGACCACCTGTTTAACGTATTAATTAAAATGATTGCCGTGAGTTTGATAAAACCCTAATTTATACCTTATCTTACTGATATTTGTGTTAGATTGCAAGGACTTACTACTGGTTTTACGATGAACGTGAATGTCCTACCTAAAACAAGAAAGAACCAGCCCATAATCTGCAAAATCATACCAGATGAGTTACAAACAACTGGTCCGTTTCTGTTCTGGGCTTAGTGGGTATCTTGTCGTAAGACTCAAATCTTGACAGTGAAAGCTGAAAGCTGCAGACATATCTTTTGAAACCCACGAGAATTGATAGAAATTTAAAAGCCTTCCAATCCCAATCTACCTTCATCAAAACCAATAATAATACACACAGTCATCTGATCCCAAACTAAGCAGAGCTTGTACTATGGAAACCAGATAACTGAATTATACTACATACACTACTTTTTTTTTTCTAAATACATACTTACCTATATAGATAATTACACCCAGACTCAGGACAAACAGACATTTTCATGCCAATGCCGCATCGAATGGTAATTATTTAAAGAAAATAATTAAACTATACGAGTGTAACATGGACTAAAAAGGCATTGCCGTGATTTACTACAGCCGATGTATTCTGTAAAAGTCTCACCTTTTAACTTAGGTGAAGTGAACTTGAAGTGGGCTGTGTCACAATAGTGTCAATCCTCATCAGGAGAATTGACAGCTCACTATGTTTTCACGGAATCAGATTTTTACAGAATAGCCCGAATCGCGAGCATGAACCTGACAAGGCTGAAAGTGATACTGAGTAGCATTTAATCAGCTTATAAGGTCTGCTGAGCACAGGACTCGGTGAGTGGGAGCGGGACGTCTGCCACGCGGGTCCAGTGCGAATTTGTAGATGTCACACGTCTTCGAATTTTTGGTTCTAGTATATACCAGTTTCCTCACGATGTTTTCCTAAAACGGGGATACTGATTGATACATCTTGAATCTCTCCTTGACATGTTTAACAACATACAGAGCACGCGAACGAAGTGTGCCCGAAAACGTAACGAACCATTAATTTAAGGAGATAGCACCAATAAATGCAAATTGTATGCTCAATGAGGCTGATTCATTACCACGGTGTCGCAATACAATGTGGGCCAAACATATTGATACCGTGCTTTGATTGTAATCAATTAACTCCAACGAAGCCATTGTGTAGGTGCGTGTAGGAAGGAAACCATCAAACCGTTAGGTTTAAGAAGTGATGTGGGTATTTCTAATTAAAGATATTATGTCTGTAGTTCTGTTGTTGGTGGAAATGTCAGAGGCCAGTAAGACGCGCTGATAAGAGATTAGAATTCAGGGATAATGTCGGGTGGTCGTCGGTTGAATACCGAAGTTTTTACGCACTGACTACCTCGTTGCGTCGTTGGTAACTAGATCCTGCACAAGGGTTCTTGGTTTGATTCCCAGGTCGGGCAGTGGTTTTAATTGGATTTTAGGGCGAATTTCACCAATGAAACTGATCGCGTTCAAGAGCTACCAGTGTCAACATTTTTGTGGAATTGACACTGACTTGAACTTGAACGCGGTTTAAAAGTGCTGATCGCGTTCAGTAGAGCTATTCTGTAAAAATCTCACGGTAAAAACATAGGTGAAGTGAGCTTGAAGTCACCTGAGATCCCACCTGATGCTTGGCATTGACACTACTGACAGTTCACTTCACCTAAGTTTTCACGGTGAGATTTTTATAAAATCGACCGGCAGTTTTATTGGTCAAATCCGCACTTATAGAAGTAACGCTACAATCCAAACTTCCCGGAGTCAGAATTGTAGCCAGTTCCTGGCAAAAAAATCGCCCAAGTTAAATTAATTGCAACATAACTACTCAAATGTTGGTGAACCACAACCTTCTTCCTTCCCTCTGAGGAATACAAGCGCGATATTATGTTTCTTCGCAAAAAATATCGAATCCTACACAAACATAATCCTAGCCCTATCTGAAGTTCCACCCAATGTTATTGTTGGCGCTACAACCAGTCTAACCAGTTGCGACTGTATTTTAAGTATCGAATGAAACAAGAGTGAAGTCCTCTGCTTCTCCGTTAGCTTTTGTAATCAGTGATATGTATCTGATATTGTCCAATACTTAAGTCCGACCTTTTTATTGTAAACCTTTTTTAGGCTTGTGGTCTTTTTACCCAAAATACAACCACGGACAGTAGCCTCTAATCTAATATTACAGATTTTTTAAACATTCTATTTTTCAAAAGATGGATTAATTAATTGATTAGGCTGGCTAAAGAATGTACCCACCAAAACATTTTCATGTAAAATGTTGCCAACCTTATAGCTCGCACTGTCAAAAAGTTATCAGATCTCCCAAGCTTCGAACTCTACACGCCCTAACTCTACAAGCCCTAACTTCACAAACTACACCTTAGTCAAAATATGAGGCTTGGCCGTTTCGTTACTACAAGAGCTATTGTATAACAGAAAGTAATGAATAGAGAAAAAATCACCTGACGCCCATGTGACGGTAGCGAAACGGCGAAGTTTTTTACCTACATTGGTAGGCAGTGCCCATGTGCCCTTGCGCTTCGTTTGGATCGTCTTGGCGGGGGCACTACCGTGCTCCCAGATAAACCTATATTTTAGGCCAGTTCACCAGTTTTGGTTAAAGGACCATGAAATAAGGGCGAGGAAAGCACAGAACCAGGAAGCATGGTAGAAAGGAAAAGAGGCATTGTAGGCCAACAGTGGGTGATTCAAGGCCGAGTGATGAATAGGGGGCGAGCCGATAGTCATAACCGCGAAGAGGACAGAATCCGGACATTTTCAAACTATGCAAGTGAACGTCCTCTAGTCTAGAAATACCTTCTGTACAATCCTAACTAATATTATAAATGCGAAAGTAAGTTTGTTTGTTACCTTTCACGCCTAAACCACTGAAACGATCATGCTCAAGTTTTTCATATACGTTGTCACGTGTACAGAAACGGACATAGGGTACCTTTCGTCCCGAAAAAAAAAACTTACAGAGAAAAACAACAATAACGTTCTTATGATAAAAGATGGCGCCACGTGTCTTTCGAATCATGATTAAATTAAATTATTATAGAAATTTTATTAGTGTGTTACGAGTTGTTTACTTTTTTATTAAAATACATAATACATTATGTGAGTCGTAGATTGTCGATAGACCGGTTGTTCATCCTCCTTACTATAATATTATATATGCGAAAGTCAGTTTGTTTGCTTGATACCTTTTCACGCCCTAAACCGCTATTCTAAATTAACGCGAGCGAAGCCGCGGGCAAAAGCGAGTGCGTAATAAATGTTCTATCGTTTCGTGTGTATACTTACTTGTAACGTGTGAAAATATGCGGGAATGTGATGATGAGCAGAGCATAGTGTTCTAGTAACTCTAATACTGCCGCCGTAAAGAAAAAGGACGTATCTACAAAAATATTGAAATGGAGAAAAAAATATTTTGTCCTGTATAAAATACAAGATACCAAGGCAGATGCGTCTTTTAATAGTAAGAATTATTAGGTTTTCGTTAAGTTTCCCCCAATATAAAAATACTGGTCGATTCGTCTTGTTTTTGCCGATTCCGAATTTGAAAATAATTTCGAAAAAAAAGCTAACGTACGTTTGTTTGGTTTCTCACCGTTAGGTAATTACGAGGCATAATCACGCCACTTTTGTGCATACTTCTGTGGAAACTCTCTAAACACCTGTACATTGTTAGTGCATGACTCGGCTTTGTGTGACTTATTATTTTGTATGCATAGGCATGGCTCTGATCTTGGTATTGTCAATTGTCAACAACAGAAATGATATCCCATGCAAATGAAACAAAAACAAAATAACAATTTGGTTTTATTTGCTTGAACTATGTCACTGCTGGCCAGGGCTTCTACTTCTTCAGCTCTATGAAGAAGCATACTCGCCAATTCTTGAGGAATCCTACAAGGCACCTTCGTTTTTGAACGTAATATTTTTTTCAAGAGTTGAAAAAAACTACTACCACCTCTAAAGAGAGCTAGACCACCACCTCTTAAAGCAGTATTATCGTAATCTTACTTGAGTGTGGGAAAGTGATGGAGCTAGACGTTATGTATAGCTCCATCTCTTTCTCAGACTGAAGTAACCTTATTTTGTTGGTCATCATGGCCGTTCGCTTTCAATGCTGACCCAAAGTAAGAAAATAAATGATGACTGCATAGATGAAAATGATAGAAACATCATACACCTGTTTGTTATACGCTGATAACATCATAGTGCGAAAACCAGGTTTGTTTATGGGTCGTAGAGGTCAGAACGTCAGACGCCACCAGCACTGCGTAAAACCAGACATTCCATAATATTATTATCTGACGATGGAGCTCGTGGCTAAGTAATAACAGCCACACGGGTCGATCGATCAGTTTAAGCTACGCTTGCCGCGTTAGGTCCGTGGATGGGTGACCTCTTTACATACCAGACCCCTCCGTGACTCAGAAAGCACGTTAAGCCGTTGGATCTTTGACAGTCGTTAAGGGTCGTCAGAAGCCCGAAATTCTGACAGCCAGTCTTAAAAAGGATATCCTATTACCCAGTAACTGCGTTGTGGAGATCAGATAAGCTGTCGCTCCATGTAAAATAGTGGTATTCAGCTGCATCCGGTTAGACTGGAAGACGACCCCAACATAGTAGGGAAGAGGCTAGGCAGATCGATATTGGCACTGGCTGGAATATTTGCTAATGATCAAACTAACGGTAACTTTAGACAATGCTGACCTTCGTAGTAGGTCTTGAAAATACTATTAGAAGATACTGTTAGACATTAAACATCAGGTTTACTATCATTCGAAAATTAATTGCCTTGCTAGTCTATTGCGATTCCTTAGTCAAAATAAAATCTACTAGCTTTCACAATAAAATATTAATTGGGTAGACGCTATCCAAGCTGTTTACTACTTTAGATAGAAGTAAAGTGGTATGCAGTAAAGTAGTAAGCAGTAAAGTATTTGCAGCAAGCATTCTATGGGATAGAGTGCTTCCTGCAAACACTTTACTGCTAGGCAGGCAAGCATCATCCTTCTTAATTCCGCCGAATAAGTCTACTATTAATTTTGTAAGTGAAAGCTAAAGGACCTTAAGTCCATTTTTATTTTTACAGCTTTAAGGAACAATATTTGTCAAAAAAATATCACAATATAATAGCTTAATAAACCTTCATAATCATATTTTTTTTCTACAACGATACACTTTTTATACACGGTCGATTTTAATATCTAACTTCGGGTACCTATAGACATCTATAATGAGCTCTACTGAATAATTTATAAAATGTGACTTAAGGTCCTTTAGCTTTCACCTACAGAATTGGTAACACCGATTTAAATGCTAAACTTATTAGGGTTCTGTACGTCCGAATGAAAAACGGAACTAATATTGAATCACCCGTGTGTCTGTCTGTCCGTCTGTCACAGACCACAGCCAATTTGCTCCGAATCTAATAGACCGATTAAGTTGACATTATGAATTTCTGTGACCCAAACATGGATGTGTAACGTAAATAAATAAATTTTGAATATGGGGATAACTTTTGGGGGGACAAATTAGAAAAAAAAAAAAAAGTTTTGAAAACTGTACCGTTTGACCTATGCAAAGAAAGGGCTTAGGTACTACGAGGGTGAAAAGTTTAAGAAAATGGATAAAAGTTGACCATTCCCCCCTTATCTCCGAAACAACTGAGGCTAAAATTTTGAATAAATGCAAAAAATGGGTATGTACAGGTGAATTTTTCAAGTGGGTGTGGTTGGCCATCCACGCCCACTTGAGACTTGCCATTTTATTTTAAGACTACTTTTTTTTTTTTTTTTTTTATTTGTGATGGGTTTGCTCTTGACTCTAGTCTAGGTCAGAGGTGACAGAGACAAAGTCGACGATGGAGTGAGCTTACCCAGAAGAAGCCTGTTCACTCTCACTTTGAAGAGATTAGGGTTGTATACGTTCGGAAACACAGACGCAGGTAGTGAGTTCCACTCTTTTGCTGTGCGCATTATAAAAGACATTTGGAAGCGCTTAGTGCGAATTGGAAAAGTACTCAAACGAGTCTCAGGCTTGATTTTGATGAAAACTAAAACAGCATCATTGGATTTTTGAAAAATCTATATTTCTAGCCAGGAATCGAACCCATTTATTTTGAAAAAAATAAATAAATATCGAATAATAAAAAAAAATAAGGATCGAATTCTGGGAAGTAAAGACATACTCGTACGGCAAACCAAAGATAATTAAACCACAAACTAAAGGAAAGAGCTCATTTTTAACAAAAAACTTTTTTTATTCTTATGTTACGTACCTATTAAATCTACATATTGAATTTTCAAAAATCCAATGATGCAGTTTCAGTTTTCATCAAAATCGAGCCGGAGACTCCTTTGAGTACTCAATTTCACTATTCCTCATAGTTTCGGCTTTGGCCATCCACGCCCACTTGAAAAATTCATTCTGTATAAGAAGTCTTAAAATAAAATGGTAAATCTCTCAATATTGTGCGTACAAACTTACATTTGCAGTTGGAATGTATGGGAGAACACGTTTTCAACTACCTACAAATCTACGATGTTAAATTTGTTCTAACTACGGAACCCATCATGCGTGGTCCGACACGCACTTACTTAGCCGGTTTTTTTTTCTCAGAGGTCTGTCAGTGTCCTCGGGCCAGGACAAAGTACAACTAATTGACCATCAATAAAACGAATTTGTCTTATTTTCTCAAACAAAAGAGATTGTTTTGTGATCAGACATTTACAATCATGTTAAAATACAACTTCAACGCGAGTCTTTGGGCTTCTCTGCATTAACTTACAAAATAATTTATTTAAAATTCAATTACAAAGGCCTCAAAAGGGTCCGTTTTAAAATCGTGCCATAGCTAATTTCCGCCAACAAACACCAGTTAAGGCCGTATAAGTATGGTCCTTTGCCTTACATAATTATATTTTTTTATTGCCTGTACGTGGTGCGCGTGATTTCCACTCTGAAGTACTGATAATGGTGGGTAGTGATGCGACGTGCTTTTATTTTTAGTCGAGTACTTCATTAAAACGTCAAGCTGGACTAAAGTGCCTCTTCTGATTAAACGAGACGGGTTATACAGGATGGGAACAAAGGAATGTACAGTACAGACTGTGCATTGAACTCGAGGTATGAGGTAGTTTTTTTTAAATATTTTAGATGGGTTTGCTTTTGACTCTAGTCTAGGTCAGAGGTGACAGAGTTTTTACGCAAAATAGACGATGAAGTGAGCTTACCCAGAAGAAGCATGTTCACTCTCACTTTGAAGAGATTAGGGCTATATGCGCTCGGAAACACAGACGTAGGTAGTGAGTTCCACTTTTGCTGTGCGCGTTATAAAAGACATTTGGAAACGCTAAGTGCGAATTGGTGGAATATCAACCAGGTAGGGATGGTAACTGGCATGACGACACGTCTTATTGAATTTAGGATAATCTAAAACATACAGTAAAAGCCAAACATTATTTTTCTTACTACTGTAAACATTCCTAATGACTTAGTTTCTTTATTATTATAAGCTGCTAAGCAGTTATCCGAAACAGGTAAGAGCTTATTTAATTTCCAACCCACTGAGTTAGCGGCGTTTCTAAACGCAAGAACCAATAAATCCTGCTTATGTCAACTCGCGGCTAAGCCTTCGCCACATCACTAGCGAGTTCAACGGCTGCGCGTTGCGCGTACCTATTCTGAGAAACAGTAGCTTTCTTGTTTGCGCTGGCAACACAACACAACCCTCTGTGGATCCATTGTTCCCTCGAATACACTCTTAATGTGCTTATGTTTCAATTATGTTCATGTATTTGATACGGCCATTGCTAACATGCGGACCAGCACGTAGCACGTACTCTAAAGGTTTCTATTTATCTATTGTATGAACACTTTAAACAATATCGATATTAAAAGATTAGGTAATCGATAATACGTGCTCTTCATAAAAAAATGTGGATAATTTGTGAAATCTGATGTACGCAATTGGAGATTAGGTTTCAGATGCAAACTGGTGTCATTATAATGAAATTTTTTTACCGTCTTGAAAAAATAGGGTACTAGGTGAACGGAGTAGAAACTCCGTTCACCTAGTACCCTATTTTTTGTTTTTTCAATAGCTTTGTCAGAAATTGTTCTATCAATAAACACTCGTCACTCATTTGAAGTAAACTAGAACAATAAAAACAGAAATTTTGAAAAAACTTTATAGATCGTTAAAAATAATCTAGATATTCTATAATAATAATAATCTATATTGAATTTAGATATTATTATTTTTTTCTTAAAAAAAACGAACTAGGTATGCCATAGGCTATTACTCCGTTCACTTATTATACCTACCCTATTTTTTTCAAGACGGTAAAAAAAGTCATCCAGTATAAACATAACATAATATCACGCATGTATTTCCCGATGGGTTAGGCAGAGATGTATTTACCTACAGTACGCCCACATTTCGCCAGTTACATATGTTCAAGTCCCATGTTATAGAGAGCGAGCCTATTGCCATCAATCGGGCACAAGGCCATGCTCCGGGCTGCTACTGTCTACCGGGCTTGCAGATGGAAAAACCTAAAAACACTGCCCGACCCGGGAATCGAACCCAGGACCTTATATTATGCTCAGCAGCAGTGCTTGCGACCACTAGACCAAGGAGGCATAATATACAACTTAGAAATGACGAGCACTTAGCACAGAATACAATAATAGTACAAACATTGGCAATAATAGACCTGTATAATACGGCCGATTTATCTTGGCAAGTTCGAACATAGGCACTAAGAAGTTTCTCACTCACACTCGCCTCATGTCACCATTCGGTTCCTAAAAAATCTTACTGCACAACCTTCTGCGCGAAGTTCGGACCTGCCAAGATAAATCGGCCGTACCTACTGTATGTTGCAGATACAGGATGTAGTCGATCATAAACAGCGATGTCACTTGTTTGTTTATTTATTTATTCTTTTAAGGAGATGATAACCGACATAAAAGTATGTCCGTTTTCACCAACCCTAAGTGACAAATGAATCCCTAAATAAAAGTGCACTGTTCGATTTTCATCGCTAGACTTAACAGCGCCGAGAGTTGAAAATCCAACAGTGCAATAATATTTAGGAATACATTTAAGTGTCACTTAGGGTTGGTGAAAACAGGCATTAAACACGCAAAAACTATCAAGCGTATTTTTATGAAACCTAACACTATTTTAAAGACAATTGATTTTAATTATTTATCTTTTAGTATACGTGTTTTAAAATAATACCTTTTGTTCAATAAATATATAAAATTAATAATGCGTTTAATTTGAGAAACGCTCCTCGATGGACGAGTCTAGTCTGGCTGGACGTATGACGCGTTGCGTGAGCTCAGCACAGAACACGCAAGCTAACCACTCAAGGCCATAGGCATATATCTGCGTCTTAAGTACAGTCATAGCACAGGTACGGTACATAATATAACATAGGTACTTAGTGCAAGAATAGTTGGAAAATTTCATTACAAAACCAGATTCCTAGACAGCTAGGACCTGTGCCAGACGCCTTGTTAGTGACGTCAGTGACGTGCCGAATTTAGGATATCCCGTCTGTTGAATCTCGCATTTTTTTGAATGCGCAAATTTTTTACTTGATACATAAAGTAGGCAATATTTTTTAAATCAACCTTTATTGTCCCAGTTCTCGGTAAAGGTCTCCACGACAGCTTTCCACTCTTCCTTGTGTGTTGCCTTCTCCGGCCCATCTCCCATAAACGCCTGTAAGTCCAGCGTTTCCTCGGCAATATACCACCCATTACATATCGAGACTCTTCCGTTGCTCGGAAAGCACGTTAAGCCCAAAAGTCTGACAACCAGTCTTACTTAATCTACCATGTTACCCAGTAACTGTGTTATGGAGGTCATATAGACAGTTGTTCCATGTAAACTGGTATTAAGCTGTACAGCTGTATCCTGTTAGACTGGAAGCCGATCCCAATGGAAAAAGGCTAGGCAGGTAGGTCCACCTAAGTAGACATTATAAAAATAATTTTGATCACCCTGTTTCAGATTATTTTTGTTAGTCGACCAACGATATCATAACTTTCCTTGGCAGTAGGTATCTAAGTTACTTATTTAGATAACACTCGATACCTTATCTGTTAAGAAGTTTTACGCCTACAATATAAATAAACGTACACTTGACGTATCGATCTAGGTCGATTTCGGTATACAACTTTTTATCGATATCAATCCTAAACGTTTTAAAATTGATTAATATTTACTGAGTCAACAAGTTACACTTAGATAACTGAAGTTTATAAAAAAACAGGTGCTTCGCATTAAAATAAAAAGTTTAATAACCTGCAATTGGTTTTGCAGTAGTTGGTTATGGTACCTATTTCGTTCAAATATGTGTACTTATTATGGAAATCTACAATACTTTTTAACCGACTGCGCGACGCAAAGAAGGTAATGTGTTTGTGGCGCTCGCTCTAGAGACCAAATGCGTGGGCCGATTGTGATGTGATGATGCCTACGTCAAAGGATTTATTTTACTCTACCATAATGCGTTCAGGATGATGTGGTTGCCACGTTACTTTATTGGATCGGGGATGTTTGCGGAGGGCAACACCGACTGCTTTAGAGCAATAGTGCACAAGAGAGTGGCCTCCGTGATGCGTCGTGTGCGGGGCAGCACCAACGGCTTTCTAAACACCATAATGGATAGGGTTGAGTGTCCTATTTGTCCGACACTGGAATAAGGTACACACTTCAGGTGTCCTTTTTAACATAAGGTAACTTGATTAAGTAGGTATAAGGCGCTAATTATACACATACACAGTATTAAGCTTTACTAACCATTTTATATGGAATTATGTTGTATACTTATCTATACTTAATATTATAAAGCTGAAGAGTTTGTTTGTTTGGTTGAACGCGCTAATTTTGGGAACTACTGGTTCAAATTGAAAAACTATTTTAGTGTTGGATTGCACATTTATCGAGGAAGGTTATAGGCTATATAACATTACGCTACGCTCAATAGGAGTGGAGCATCAATGAAAAATGTTGCAAAAACAGAGAAAATTCATCCCTTTTGAGAGCTTCCGTTGCGTGCACTGCGCAAACGGTTAAAGTTACGCAACAATCATGTATGACGGAATATTGTTCTTCTTAAAAAAGTAAAAAAGGCCGTGATAGCATGTGTCTATCTTTTAAGGTTGGCCCACTATAACTTTTTTAATGGTAATCAAATTATATACTAACAATAAAGCTGAAGAGTTAGTTTGAACGCGCTAATCTCTGGAACTACCAGTCGGAATTGAAAAATTCTTTTTGCTTTTGATAACCCAACTTTTGAGGAAGGCTATAGGTTATTTAATATCACGATATGATCCTTAGGAGCCGAGCAAAAATAAAAAAAAAGTCAGAAAGAAAGCTTAGCGAAAACGAAGTAATCGCGCGGGCGGGCTACGCTATGCGATGCAACGGGGTGGGTCAGGAGAACAAGAAATTTCACGCGGACGAAATAGCGGGCAGAAGCTAGTAATTCATAAAATGGAGTGACAAACCTAGAATTTTACTGCTTTGAATGATAATTTTAACACATTAACTGCTGAATTATTTGGCGAATTTGCTCCAAGTGCTGTTTTATGATACACTAAACCCTGTGCGGCAAACGCTCATGCGCGCCCAAAAAATACTTCGTGTGGTGCTATGAGCGCGCATGCGCGGTTGAAGAAACTCTACCCAGTGCGGCTGGGCGCATATGTGCGGCGTTACAAACTTGTCCCAAGTGCGGCGAGACGCTTATGTGTGTTTGAAAATTTTCGAGTTTTATGAGTCATAAAACAATTACGCCAAGAACAATAGAGATGCACAAAAAACCCACAGGTGCGGCGCGCCGCACTCGAAGGAAGTTATATAAATTGTATGGACGCGCATAAGCGCCGCCAGCACATGGTGAACGTTCGAAAATCGCGCATGCGCGTTGGCCGCACAGAACGTGTTTAAGACCGTTACTAGTAAGATAAAAAAAAAACCGTAACCGAAAAGTGTAAAATAAAAAAAAAGAAATCGAATACCCGACTGCGTAAAAAGTGAACTTTAAAAAAGAAGGAAACAAGATGACCCAATCGGAGGCATTTTCTTAAATTTAACAATAAAGACCTGCCTTTGCTTCCGACTGCATGCGATTAGGTCATCTTGTTTCCTTCTCTTTTTTTAATGTTTATTTTCTACGCATTCGGGGTTTCGATTTTTAATTTTTAGATTTTTAAAAACGTAAGTAAATTTGAATTTCGCGGGCTACCGTGACGCTTTCGCCTTAATAAATTATTAATTAGTACCTACTTACCAATTCGCACTGGGCCCGCGTGGTGGATTACTGGGTTACTCCGTCTCACAGAGAGAAGGCCTGTGTCCCAACATTTGGGACGTTTTATACTGATTACCACATTAACATCCAGCTAAAACAGAAGAGCTGCATCAAAATGTTCACAACTACAACAACGCAAGTAACGCAACTGCTAAACTGGTGTCCATGAGTACTGCAGTTTTATTTACTTCTACATGGTCAAAACTAATCTCAGGAATTATTATCTATAGTCAAATTACTACTAAATTAGTGAACTTCCTATCCTTTTTTAATTCTTTATTTAATTATAATCGCAATCCGTATGACAGTCCCATCGCCATCGTACCCTAAACACACACTGCTATGGTTTATATTTGGGCCATGAACTTGAACAGACTCTTCGCATCATAAACATTTGGTTGAGAAAGAATTTTTTGGCATGTGCCTATTTCAAGTCGGTTCAACCTCCATACCTCAAACAGATCATTTCTATTAGACTCATATCTAGCACAGTCCGTCAAAAAGTGATGTAAGTCTTCCACAACTCCACACCCCAAACTTCCTATCCTGAAGACTGAGCCTACTTAATTTTTTACAATGTTTACTATACCACAGATTAATACAGATAGGACACTCGGCAGTTTAGGTATGAAGCTGCAAGTATGCGGCGGGCCTATCTCACTGGGCCAATTCAGTAGGACTGCCGCGGTGAGAAGGTATAAGAGTTACGCGTTAGAAAGAGAGACAACTTGTAGGTTAATATAACTGTAGGTAATAAGCGTTGTGCGACCTGAATTACACTTTATTGTGTCGTAGCAAGAGTCGGTTTTCATTTAAATGATTTTGCGGAGTGTCCCATCTGTATTAATCTGTAACTATACCTACGTCTCGTTTACGTGCAGACTAGCACCCTAATTGCGTAACAAACTATCAATCAGAATCGGTTTCTTATTGACAGTTCAACAACATTCATTGCGTTATTTACGTTGTCGAGTAGACAAATTTTTCAAACATATTTTGCTTCAAAATTATTCAGATTCCAATTGATAGTGTGTTACGCTATTAGGGTGCGGTGAAGTAGGCTTTAAGGGTAGTCGTCAGAAATCCTAGAAGTACCAGAAAGTGCGTACTTAAGATAATTAATAGTATGTACTACCACAGATTAATACAGATGGGACACTGCAGTTTTGGTATGAAGCTACAAACAAGTACGCAGCGGGCTCGACTTGTCAGGCCAATTCAGTGCGGGCTGCCGCGCACCGGCCGGCTCGCACGGTCAGTTCGAAACTCACACGCTGCGTCGTAAAAGAAGACAACTTTAACGAGTCAGAAGGTATTTAAGTGTTACGCGATAGAAAGAGGCAACTTGTAGGTGAATATAACTGTAGGTAATAAGCGTTGTGTAACCTGAACTACACTTTATTGTGTCGTAGCAAGAGCCGCTTTTTATTTAAATGATTTTGCGGAGTGACCCATCTGTATTAATCTGTGGTACTACTTTAATTAAACATGATTATTAATTATTACTGGTTGCCTCGTTGATCTAGTAGTTGCAAGTGCTACTGCTGAGCTTGAGGTCCTGGGTTTCATTCCCAGGTCGAGCGAAGTGAAGAGTTCCGTAGTAGCAGACAGGAGTCTGGATTTGAGCCCGGTTGATAGCAAAAGGCTCATCTCCCTATTACATGGGACAACTCTGGCGAAATGTGGATGTGTAAGTACTATACGTACAACTCAGCCTAACCCTTCACGGAATACAGTTGTGAGGTTATGTTATTACAACCCGTCCAGTTTAAAAATGGCGGTATCTAGTATATTATTGCGGTGGCTTTGTTATTTCATTGTTTGTAGGGCTATAAACATGAACACTGTTGATTAGATAGTACAAAGAGGACTTGTATTGTATTTATTGTACGCGGAATTTGATGAATGTTGCAATTGTATGACCGGTTTTGTGTTGATAATTAATATTTATAGTGCATCAGTGGCGTAGCTACAATCATCATTAGAGGGAAGCCGAAGAAAAAATTGTTCAGTTCGCATAAACTTAGACAAAATATTATAGGCATTTTTGTAATGTTTTTAATCTCATGATTTAATACAAAGTGGTATTTGTTAAATATCTGTAATGTGTTGTGATACACAGTTACATATTATTTGGCTATAGTAGACACTAAGAAGAATGCTTGTTCCGAAGGGAAGCCGATAAGAATCGGGTTGTATGAAGGCTGCGCCCCTGTAGTACACCACATTTGCCGTACATTACGAAGACATCCTATTGGAAGCCTATTGGAACGATATGACAAATTTTGCAGAAGCTATAATTTCTATTACATTTAACTACCTAAGGCGACGATAACCCACTTTTAATGATTTTAAACTGAAGTTCACGTCTAAACGAGTTAATGATTTGGAAAAATACATGTTAAATTACAGCATTTTGTAAAGTTATGTCTAACGCGGATAAAAAACTGAGAATCACGCAAAAACTATCAACTGTATTTTTATGAAACCTTCACGATTTCAAAGATATATATATATATATATATATATATATATATATATATATATATATATATATAATTATTTATAAGTATACGTGTTTTATTAACATAATAGATATTATTTGTTTTATGTATATAACTAATTAATAATGCGTCTAATTTGGGACAGCGCTCCTTGATGGGCGAGTCCTATTACACTCAGCACTGAACACGCAAGCTAACCACTCAAGGTCATTGGCATTTATCTGTCATCTAACACCAATAACCATGGGCTGTATGGTTGTTGTCTAACACACTGCGTACGTCACCGGCGTCCCCACTTTCTATCCTCAATCAATTCTCAATCGTCCAATCCATTGCTTCCATTTCTATGATTGCTTCATACATGTTTGAAAAGTTCGTCTCTTCGACAACGTAAATAACGCAATAAATGATGCTGAATTGTAAATTAAAGGCAATCCCATTAATTGTGTGTGTGCAATTACTCCGCTGGTCTTCGTCTCTTTGAAAAAGTCGGTCATTACAACTTATTCTTCCCTTATGATTCGACTAGCTGTTGTCCGCGGCTACGTCTGCGATCCAGGATGAAGAGTAGCCTATGTCCTTCTCCATGATATGGCATACCCATTTGCCAAATTTGATCCAAATCCGTTCAGCCGTTTTAGCGTGAAAGCGTAACAAACAAACAAACTCACTTTCGCGTTTGTAAGTTAGGATTCCATCTTTCCATTCAGCACCTAGAGTCATTTAAATTTTAGCTCTCTGTGAAATTCTGACATTAGCATCTATTGTGATTGGCTAGGAATCTGCTACCCTAGGTATTCCATGCTCATGGTTACATAAACAGTTTTAGATCTAATAAATTCTTCAAATTTTCTTACGTTTTTTGCAATTTACAAGTCGGTCTTATATTGTACGTTCTTCAAATGATAGCCTCGATCAGACTATCGCTTTTATGTATTTAAACTACTATATTTATTTAGCGACAGTAAGATATCAAATCGCCAAATATTTGCGCTTACGCCGCCAATATTTGTAAAAAACCGCTCCCATCGGCCGAATTAAAAATACGGAAGCTGATATCAAAATAAACTCGTATCTTAGATATGAAATAAATGAGCACTCATTATTTAGGTCGAAACTGTTGAACCTCCTTGAGATACGACTCTTTAAACAGTATGTTATCTACAGAGAACAGTTTGATGTTTAAAAAGTTTTAGTAGATTGTCTGTGGCACTGATAAATCAATTAGGTAATTACGCACACGTGTCGTTTGGAAAGATGAGTTCATGTGTCATTTTGGCTTCAACAATGCCATCAGTGTTAAGATTACTATTATTTTAATTGAAGACCGAGTCTTTATTATTCCTCTAAACAAGTTAAATAAAAGCTTGTAAAAACTAATTGAAACAAGGAAGACGACGACAAAGATTATTTCTGTCATGTAGGTATCATTCTGGCAGATTTTACTTTCTAAACTTGGTTATTTTCTTTCACTATGCAAAAACTGCGAAATTCTGAATACTTGTGATGGTGTTCCACTTGATCTCATTACGTTACCGCTTCTTATTTTATTGTCTACTTTTACCTTAGTGTCTAGAACGTTTCTATTACATACTTTCTATAATCTATGTCTTCAGGCTTGTTTTCGCCCAGAATGCTTTCGCTAGAAATTCCATGCGAAACAAATATTGCTTTACCTATGGAGTTATTGCAAGTCGGATGTAACAAAAAATGCCAATTGAATTGAAAGTTTTGTATACAATATTGACGGTTAGCCTATAATAGGTGGAATATAGTCTGTCCAATCGGCGCGTGCGTAGTTTTATATTTTGACTATTATACTTATACTCCTTTGTCTGCTAATTCTTTTAAATCGAAAATCTATTAACGTTTGACGGAGACGGCAGTATGAGATTAAACATTGTCTAGTTATTTCACAAACGAGATCAATTGGCTAATGCTGAGTCATGTTTCTTTAATCACATTTTGCTATTATTAAAACTATTAATAATAAAACGTAATGGGTCATAGTCATAACTGGTCAAGAGTACTGTTGAGTTATTTCCCGACAAACATTGCAGAATAATTACGACTATTACGAGTCATAAAACATCACTTGAATTGGATATAAAATGGTCGTTACGCATATCAATGATTTATAGATAATGTCTGATAGGTAACAGGTGGGTTCGCTTTTTGTTGAACTAAAAAAAACTGCTTAAGTGAACTTAAATAAGATTAAGTAGAATCCAGGACCAGTTATTATTTATTATCAGATTCAGTCAGATTAGATCATAAAACCTACCTTACATTACTTTAAGTACCTACTTTTCATTACTGCAAAACACGTTCAAAAAAGTAACAATAATTAATAACAATACAATTGGCTCCTAAAACACAGGTTTTTGGCCTAGTTTAGGAGGCATCAGTTCGCCCTTTATGTGACTCTTTTGTACAACATTCATTAATACTTGTGTACTTATGTAGTACATATGTAATTCTATTTTCTAAGTGTGCAAATAAACATTTTATTTATTTATTATTGGTACATAGGTTCTGACAATGCGAAAGCGGGCTATGTGGAGTTACTAATTTCCATAGAAGAGCCGGTTATTATGGGAAATCAAGTATCTAGTTAGTGAAGCACAGAACACAAGAATAGAAAATGACGAATACTTAGGTAGTAAGGAAGAAACATGAATTCTATTCACACCAGTCTGACTACAGAGAACACAAATCCTCTCAAACTGACACAAACAAATGAATAAATACTTATAGAAAACAAATAACCATCAAGGTGCTAGGTACATACAGAGACCACTTAGCATATAGCTCCTACAAAACTGATGATACTACCTACCTAGATGCTATTTTTCAACACTTTGCAAAAGACTCCAAAAAGTAACAATAATGACAATAAAGACGCGAAAGCACGTTAAATGGACTAACAAGATTCTAAAGAAGAGCCGGTTATTATGGAGGATAAAGTAGTTAGAAAAGCACAGAACACAAGAATAGGATATGACGAAGAGGTAGTACGGAAGTCACATGAATTTCTACTCAAACCAGTCTGACGAGAGAGAATCACAGATTCTCTTGAACTCGAACTCACACAAACAAATTAAACAACATTTGTATAACAAATAACCATGAAGTTGCTTAAAGATGCTTGGTTCCATACGTAGACTCATATAGCACCTACGATGCTAACTCGTAATTCTACGCAAAACAACAGTGAAGTAAGTAGGTAGGTAAACGGAAAGATCGTAATATCCATAATTATATGCATATAATAGTGCCTTGACTGAACTATGAATGTTTATACAAATGCAGACTGCGGCGACGATTCATCCATGAGTGTCCGGAGTCCATGCCCATAGACGAAGTGATATAAAAAGCATTTGAAGTGCGTGCCATATCGATGGACATTTCTTTTGTTTACACTAGTGTTGGTAGTAACTTTCAATATTAACTTACCGATAATAGGTATGATATAATAGTCGGGATGGAGTTTTGCCTAAACCACTACACATATATTGTTACTACGCTAAGGTTAAAATCATTGCAATTGACGCCAGTTGCAACGATTTTTCTTTCAAACAAAACGCTCGAAGTTTCGAATATACCCTACCTAAGGGCTAGGCTAACCCAAGACTAGGTCCTTGCATTCCTAGCTACGTTATGCAAAACTTAAATCTCCAAAAATGTAAGGTTACACTAACGATGATGTTCGTAGAAATTTACCCGGCGTTATTAATAGCAATAGGATTTAGCTGTTTGCTGGTTGCATTACATAAGTCCTCGAAGAACCTGTCGAGTGGGAGACTAACATAACCAATGCGTGACTTTAAACCATACATTTAGCTTATCAACTTAAACTCGTCATATGCGTAAGCTTAATGGAGCCAATGACACCATATCTTCAGTGTTCACCCAGCCTTATTATGCCTAAGTGGGACGTTGAGCTTCACGAACTAAAACTAGATAGAGGACTGACAGACAGATAGACAAATGGACGTGAATTGACAGCGAGAATCGATAATGTGTTTGAAGACTACGAAGTACTTGAAACCAGTTTAGAGCTTCTAACTCCAACATAACGAATTGGCATCGCCGTACAGGCAATTAAGCAAATTGATTTTAATGCGATTCCAATAGTTTTGAATAATTACGGGACAAGATATAAAATTCGCACGGAGTTATTTGATGAATTTTATCTATGTTAGCAGATGGCATATATGGCATCCTTTTCGTAAATGGTATTCAAGTTTATTGCAAATATTTGCATGATATATGGATTTCGGATGTCGAGACTATTTAATGTTTTGGCAAAGACATCGTTATCTAATTACTAATGAATGGTAAACCGTTAAGTTTTACTGCCGTTAACTTAGTAGAAAATGGATTCTACAAAAATAAAAACACGACACAACCATCGTACAACTGTTTTGTTTCCTCTTGTTGGACCAATGTATAAAACTTGTTCTTCATAAAATTGAACTTCATAGTAGCATAAACAGCCTATAACTTTCCCAATGCTGGGACACAGGCCTCCTCTCTGTAAGAGGCTGGGTCACACAACTTACTTTGTTTTTCATAACTTGTACCGGCTTGTAGATAAAAAACCATCATCATCATAATTTTTTCACCTTGGAATGTGGCTTCCTGCTCTTCCGTGGAAATTGTTGAGTTCAGTTATTTAGATATGGGTGCAATTCTTGCTGAAAGCTAGACAACAAAGCTAGAAATGTCTCTAAATTTATTCTTTCTTGCTACAGGTTCAACAACATCATCAACAATGACGTGGACAGTGTACAAAGTAGCTGCACTAATACTGCTGAGTGCACTCAGCAAGGGCGAGTTGCCGGAAGACGACTTCAGGATAATAAATAGACAAGGTAAGTTTCTTCCTTACTCATTAACGACTACTGAATGTGGTCTCCCCAATGACCACAACAGATTTGCAAGACAGAGAACATGCAAGGAGTGAGAGAGTGGATAGAACAAAAATATCAAGTCTTTAAAGTAGTCGTAATCAAGGCTTCTCGGGTGTTATGTCTATGTCATATTTGCTGTATGGTAGCAGTATTACATGCCATCGATCCTTTAACACTTCAGCTTGCTTACTCTGCAAGCTATGTCGGTAGCTCCGGTCCTTTTCCGGATTTCATTCTTGGTTTTATCCATCAGGTTAAGCTACGCTTGCCGGGGTTGGTCCGTAGATGGGTGACCATCTTTACATACCGTGACTCCTCCGTGCCTCGGAAAGCACGTTAAGCCGTTGGTCCCGGCTGTCATTCGTGGATCTTTGACAGTCGTTACGGGTCGTCAGAAGCCCGAAAGTCGTGACAATCAGTCTTACCATGGGGTATCGTATTACCCAATAACTGGGTTGTGGAGGTCAGATAGGCAGTCGCTCCATGTAAAATACTGGTACTCAGCTGCATCCGGTTAGACTGGAAGCCGACCCCAACATAGTTGGGACAAGGCTAGGCAGATTGATTGATCCTTCAAAGAAACTCCGAGCATATTGCTCCATAGCATGCTGAGTGACCTTTTTGTGGACCAGCCCGACTGTCAGTGTTCATGTTTCGGCACCGTATATAACTATTCGTATGCTAATAGTTATAAATTAAAAAATACCACATAGATATACCTATACGATGTATCCACTTATTGTGCACTCCAAGATTTTCTGGAATCCCAGGATTTATAATAAGAAAAAACATTAAGAAGCCGCTTAATAGGTCATAACAATAGGTATCTGATAGGTATGATAAATGATATTATTTTTGTAAATTGGTTTAAAAAAAAACACGTCAATAGAAACTTTTTAGCAAAAAATAAAACCGACTTCCGAAACAAAACACTACAAAGTGAAAAATAACTTTAATTTCGGTAGTCGCTGTCTTTGGTTTTGTATTTTAGTTTTTTGCCACCGACTTCCGAAATTAAAGTTATTTTTCATTTTGTAGTGTTGTGTTTTGGAAGACGGTTTTATTTTTTGCTAAAAAAAAAAAATATTTTTCACTTTTTAGTTGTGGTACTTACCCCACACAAATTCGAACACCTGCTATATAAATAACAGTGACAGGAAGTTATTAAAACATCATCCACATAAACTAAATGGGAAAAATACACATTATTGAAGCTAACTCAAAAACTACCCAAGCAAAGTTAATAAAATTTATATGGGACCTAGAAACCCTTTCAAACAAAAAAAGAATTTTCCAAATCGGTCCATCCGTCTTTAAGTAGTCGCGTAACAAACAACCAAAAAAAAACATCAGACGAATTGAGAACCTCCTCCTTTTTAAAGTCGGTAAAAAAATGACAAACAAGCAATCTTGAACTTGTAAACCCCGTTACTCCAGATGATACTAATCAAATTATCACACCGTTTACATTAAAAGCCATTAACACCAACATCAAATATTTAGATCAAACCATCCATATGGTCCAATATTTACCTCAACTCAAATATGTTTATTGTGCCTTACCGTCAATTTGTTTGAACAGTGAGTGTGAAAATAATCAAAGTATGGTAATCGCTTAATCGCTACTATAAACATTCAAAGCGATGACAGATACACGACAATTACGAGGATCCAATCGCCCAACATATCTTGACCTGCGGTAAAATATGGAACTGCATCATCATCTGTCTAGCCTTTTCCCAATTATGTTGGGGTCGGCTTTCAGTCTAACCGGATCAGCTGAAATACCTGTATTTTACATGGAGCGACTGCCTATCTGTCCTCCACAACCCCCGATACCCCTTGGTAAGACTGGTTGACGGACTTTCGGGTTTCTGACGACCTGTAACGATCCACGAAAGACAGTCGGGACCTACGGCTTAACGTGCTTTCCGAGGCATGGAATGGTCCTGGTATTTGAAGATGGTCACCCATCCACCCACGGACCAACCGCGGCAAGCGTAGCCTAACCTGATCGAGCGATCTGTGCGGCTATTATTACTTAGCCACAGGCCTCTCCCCTATATAATATGGAACTACATCTCTGAATGTATTGAATTTGTCACTATTTCCTTAGCAATCAGCGCTACCTCGTCGTCTCAAGATACGAGTGTACAAAGTGTTGTTTGTTGCATATGTAATTGGATTTACAAGTCAAACAGCTTGTTTAAATGTAAAGAAGAAGGCTAATTACTTCGCCTAACTGTAGCTTAAAGCTAGGCATAAAGCTCCATGTAATTTAAAAGGTAGTTTTACATATTTGGCATTTGGTTAATCTGGACATCGACGTTGTGTTGGAATTGAAGTGTTTTGATGGAACAGTTGTTAACGCCTCGCCTCTCATGCACGAGGTTGTGCTCGTGGGTTCTAATACGGCAAAGTACGAAGGTGAATTTTTCAATTCCTAAGTACTTTCTGAGTTTATCTTGGACATTACTGACATCGGTGAAGGAAAGACATCGTGACGAAACCTGGACTTATAGTTAATATAAGTTTGAAATCGCCAACCCGTCTCGAGCGAGCGTGGTGATCAATGCTCATGCATTCTCTGTATGAGAAGAAGCCTTTGCCCTGCAGTGGTACAGTATAATGTACAGACACCAGCAGGTCAACCTACCCGAAACTGTCAGATTTTCCCAATCAACCTTGAACCTAATGCTTGAGCAATAAAGTCGAAAATCTATTAAAGAAATCTGACAGATTGTAGTAGCTTGATGTGCTGGCGTCTGTACGTTATTTTAGTCGTAATCTTGTGGTCGAAATTGCCGTCACTGCAGTTTTTTTTTTTTTTTTAGGTTATATGATTAGAATATGAATACTAACATAGGGGTAAGGAATATTGTTACTAACATAATTGAGTCTTGTTACTTGTAAATAAAGATATTATTATTATTATTATTAACACAAACCTACTCTTTATTCAAATTTTACTGGCCTCGGCTACTCTAGGCGCCTAATTTAGATTGTGTCCACAGAATTTGCGTGGGTCGCTATTACATAAGGTCAAAATTAAAATCATCTGATTTGTTATTCAAACACGGTGTCTAATCAATCAGTATTCCATGTACATACGCGAGCTAAGAGAAGAAACCTGCCATTCAAGCTGTGATATGTAGTTATCTTTTTAATTTATACTGAACGGGAGTTTGTCAACAGCTTTACAGTCCTAGGGTTATGCTAATCTGTTAGTGTATTGGTTAAAAAAAAAAAAACATTGTGTTGGGTAGCAAAAGAGCAATTGTTGACATTCCTCCATATGAGTCTTGTAAACCTCCGAGCGCATACAACCCTAATCTCTTCAAAGTGATGAGAGTCAACAGGCTGCTTCTGGTTAAGCTCACTCCATCGTCGACTTTGTCTCTGTCACCTCTGACCTAGACTAGAGTCAAGAGCAAACCCATCTCAAATAAAAAAAAAACGTCACTTTAATAAACTCAAAATATTACCCCTACCAAGTTTGTACATTTTTGTTTGACATTGTGTGTTCATAAAATCCAATTCTAACTTATTTGTGAAAGCTAGTGATATTTTTACACGTGATAATAACCAACCTTGTAAATCATGGCATGATCAGCGACTAGTGCCAGAAAATAAGTAAATAACTCTATTTCGAAAAAAATGACATTTTTTCCTTATAACGGCAATTGCTTCAAATTAGCAAACTACTTACCGATGCTTAAATGCATGATATTTAAAGTTATCAAGTCTATAAGCTTTCTTTAAAATAAAATAAATAACAATTGAGGCCGCTGGTACATAGCCAGAATATTCCTAGGTACGAGTACTACAGTATCCTAGATCTCATCATTACTCTGATCAGGAAAGACTGAATAGAATATTCAGAAACGATAGATTAGAGAAATCAAAAAATTTGGATGTATTGGTACAGTGTGTCCTAAAATTGTTTCTTTTTTTTATGATTTACATAGAAAGTCACACAAACCAAAGGGCAATGGAGAGAGCTATGCTTGGAGTGTCCCTATGTGATCGAATCAGAAATGAAGAGATCGGCAGAATAACCAAGGTAACCGACATAGCCCGAAGAATTGCCAAACTTAAGTGGCAGTGGGCAGCGCACATTGCTCGCAGAACAGGTTGCCAATGGGGCCGAAAGGTTCTGGAGTCGCGACCACGTACCGGAAGACGTAGCGTTTGGAAGGCCTCCCATTAGGTGGACCGATGACCTTGTGAAAGCCGCAGGATTCCGCTGGATGCGGGAAGCACAGAACCGGTCGAAACGGCTGTGCTTGGGGGAAACATATGTCCAGCAGTGGACGTCTTTCGGCTGTAATGGTGATGATGACATAGAAGCGTCAAATATTTTTAACCAACTTCAAAAAGGAGGAGGTTCTCAATTCGTCTGTATGTTTTTCTTTTATGTATGTTTATTACGCGATTACTCAAAGATGGACCGATTTAGAAAATTCTTTTTTTGTTGCAAAGGGTAGGGGTGCCATATAAATTTTATTAACTTTGCTTGGGTAGTTTTTGAGTTAGCTTCAATAATGCGTATTTTGCCCACTTAGTTTATGTGGATGATATTTTAATAACTTCTTATGACTGTTATTTACATAGCAGGTAGTGGTATTCGAATTTGTGTGGGGTATCACATCAAAAAGGAAAAAAAAATAAAAACTTTTTAGCAAAAAATAAAATCGACTTCCAAAACAAAACACTTCCAAAGTGAAAAATAACTATAATTTCGGAAGTCGGTGCCAAAAAACGAAAATACAAAACCAGACACCGACTACCGAAATTAAAGTTATTTTTCACTTTGTAGTGTTATGTTTTGGAAGTCTGTATTATTATTTGCTAAAAAGTTTTTATGCAAAAAATATTGACGTTATTTTTTTTTTTTAATTAAATTATTTTTCTCTCTTCTTTATATTCTTTTTTATTTTTTCTAGATCTCCTGACTACAGACCACAGCGACGTATTCGAGGATAGCAGCACAGGATCGTTTTCACAACTGCTGTTCGATGTGGCAAGAGACCAGGTTATCGTGGGCGCAAGGTAACTGCCTAAATCTATTTATGTCTAGACTAACTGCAATCCAACCTGTTCGGAAATACTTGATTTAATTGGTCAAGTTATTGGAATGTTGTTGGTTTATTTATTTTTAGGGTTCCGTACAAAAATACAGAAAATAGGTCTATACCTATAGAAAGAAAGAAAGAAAGAAAAATATTTTATTTGGGACACGCACAGGAAATACAAGCAGTAAAAAAGAGCTTAGTAAACTAACAAAAAAAAAAAAAAAAAAAACAAAATATAACAATTAAAAATACCTGTGCGTGGCGAAAAAGGCTAGAATATACATAGAATCTATATATAGAATACAGGAAAACCTATAAGAAGCCTATGGCCTTAAAATAACAGTAAATCCCTCGATATCGTGCGTACAAACTTACATTTGCAGTTGGAATGTATGGGAGAATATGTTTTTCAACTAAGTACAATGTTAAATTTGTTCTTGGGATAAATTTAGCCAAACTACGGAACCCTTCATTGTGTGTGGTTCGACACACACTTTGCCGGTTTTTTTGACTGGGAATTCCTGCTTAGATATTAGTACTTAGAACATTTTTATGTTAGTTGATAAAGTACATCTTTTCGTATGGGCGTACGAAATACAAAATTATATGAGATTAGCTTATGCTGTGATAATTAGATAATATAAGCTAGTTAGGAGTGTCGGTGATACATAACGCACATAATCAATCTCAGAATGTTCCACTGTTGAAAGCCTAGCCTCCTCTCTGTCAGAGGAATATAATAGAATAGAATACTCTTTATTATGTACACCATAAAAATAAGCCATAAACCACCACGTGTACCCAGTAAGAGTAGCTGGTCGTCGAGTAGTTTAAGTGTTTACTGTCCAAAGTCTGAAGCACTTCTCTTAAATTTGTCCACAGAAGTGATCAAAAGTACTAGAATCTAAAAAGGCTAATTTTATTAAAGTTTACTGTTCAAAGTCTGAAGCACTTCTCTTAAATTTGTCCACAGAAGTGATCAAAAGTAATAGAATTTAAAAAAGCTAATTTTATTAAATATTCTGAGCGAGCGTGACTATATTTCAATCACATAAGAAGTAATAAAACTTTCTTAAAACCTCCATTATTGCTGTTTTAACAAACATTTTATAGTTTCTTGTAATTATCAGTTAATAATCTTTAGTCGTGTAAATTTTATAGACCGTTGATGAAGTTTATATAACTCTATGCATAATAGGAACAACTAGAATCGTCATAAAACTATAAAGCTACCATAGATTAACTGACAACCTAGAACCGCTACCATTAATAAAATCCAATCCATGGATACTGTTTTATAGTGCCTATAATTTTGAAACTTAATTTTTGGAGCTCGTGGCTAAGTAATAACAGCCGCACGGGTCGATCCATCAGGGTAAAGCACGTTAAGTCGTTGGTCCCGGCTGTCATTCGTGGATCTTTGAGAGTCGTTACTGGTCTTCAGAAGTCTGACAACCAGTCTTACCAAGGGTGTAGCATTAATAATAATAACAATAATAATATCCTGGGACATTTTCACACACGGTCATCTGATCCCAAACTAAGCAGAGCTTGTACTATGGAAACCAGATAACTGATATACTACATATACTACTTTTTTTTTTGTAAATACATAAGTACTTATATAGATAATTACACCCAGACTCAGGACAAACAGACATGTTCATGCACACAAATGTTTGTCCTGGATGGGAATCGAACCCACGACCTGTGGCATGATAGGTGGTGTCTTAACCAACCACGCCAACTGGCCTGTCAAAACATTACCTAGTAACTGGGTTATAGAGGTCAGATAGGCAGTCGCTTCACGTGAAATACTGCTATTCAGCTGCATCCGGTCCTTTTAGACTAGGAGCCGACCCCAACATAGTTAGGAAAAGGCTAGGCAGATTGATTGATTGAGTAATAGTGATAATAGAGGAGTATAGTTTTAATAATAATTAAATAACAACGATGATTCAATAATACATAGGTACCTGAGTGTGTTAAAAACATAGTTACAATTATTGAATCGTAATGGAAATGGTGCAATTCTCGACTGTTACGAGTATGGTGGGTTAATAAACTGTGGGGGCGTTAAAATCTTACATCTATTGATAAAGTTATCTCCGTGTAGAGTTATAGGACGTCCATGAATAATGTAGTATTTTATTATACCTGCAGTGAGCTTACTTTATGTTTTAGTTATAGAACTTACTAGACCTGTTATATGAAGAGAACTTTGTAAGACTGCATAATACAGTGAAGTGAGTTTCTAATTTTTTTGCTAGTTTTTAATTTTTTGCCAACTTTGACTTGGATTTGCCAAGAACGTCGGCCGACATATTTCCACTTGGAATGACGAACTAAAACAGGACATGACTTTCTTTATAAGGATATCAATTTTTGGATGGACACGGCTGACGAACGAGATAAGATGCGGCTGCTAGCGAGATTTATAAGAAACTTGAAACGGATAGTAGTGAGACCTTATACGAAGACTTTAGAACAACACAGCATAACAGTGATATAAAAAGAGTCGATAATGCAGTGTAACCCCGCAAAATGAATCACAGGTGAAGATAGACTTGAAACCTACGTGGCGGCGCGGCGGCGTCGTCGTTAGAAGAGATATATTCATATGGATGGGCCATATGAATATATCACCCGTCTCTCCGCAATTCCATTGCATACTTATCCGATACGGCTCTATAATTCTTCCATATCCTAAGGGCACGTCTTCCCTACCATTACCGCGCCCCCCGGTCTACTCCTTGATATACAATGGTCTCTGTTGCACCATGTAACATGAGGCAACAGGTGCTAGTGTGAATGTTTGGCTTCATCGAGTAATCTAGTCTGGTCAAACTACCCTGGGGTCGGTGCATTTAATTCATTCATAGTATTAGTAAAAGTAGACAACAAAATTCCTGGCTTGGTACATAAAAATACTCATTTCCATTTCCAAGAAAATCTAATTAGTCAAAACTTATTGTCTAATTTGTTACACTTTTCTAGCTGCTGCTGAATTAGACTCTCAGCTTAGCTTTTCGTATGTATCTTATCATAATAATTGAATTATTCTGATCGTCATCATAATTATGAAACAAATTATAACTTAAAAGAGATAATAAACCTCAAAACAAACTTCAAATAACAAAACCACATAGCTTATACAGGGTGTAAGTGTAAACAATGTCAATCTTTTAAGGGGTCATTCTACTCATCATTATTAACAACTTTTACTATGGGATTCGTCCCATAGTAAGAGTTGTTAATAATAATAACCTGAAATCGCTAAAAAAAAAATCAGCTGTTTCCTACATTTTGACGAATCATGCGAACATAAATGTACTGAACAGCAGATTTTTTTTTGCGATTTCAGGTTTGGTCCCATAGTAAAAGTTACAATACCCCCTGAAAAGGTTACCACTGTTTATACTTACACCCATTATAAATTATTAAGAAAAAAAAAAACGTTATCGTACTTTACCAGCATTTTAATACGATAGCAGTGCTTACTCTAATAACTCGTTCAAACATGCAGTCATTCACCTGCTCAACTTATGAAGTCATGATGTAAGATAGTGTTATCACCGCGACAGCTTGTTAGCCAGCCGGGTCCGCTGCCACTCGATTTAATTAACAATTACCGTTTATTTTTACTTTTTAGGGTTCCGTTACCAATGGGTGTCAACGGGACCCTGTTACTAAAGGCTCCGCTGTCCGTCCGTTCATCCGTCTGTTACAGAGCTGTCTTTTGAATCAAATCAAATCATTTGTCACAATGCAGGTACATAGTTTATATTAGGTCTTATAATGATAATGTGAGTGTGCTGCATTCTACTCGCAAGCATACAAATATTACACACAAGAATAATGAAATATAATATTACAGAAATTTTAAATGTCGGTAGGTATAATTAAAATGTCAAACCATAAAATAAAAATACAAATACAATAGGGATGATGCTTGGGTAAAAAAAAGAAATTCTATTTAGTGCGTCAGTCAGATAATAAGAAAATATTAGATACGTATTTTTTGCTTTATCATATTAATAAAAAATGACTTAGATAACTCGCATTAAAGTTCGGGAGGGGGGGCTTGCTACGTCACTTCTACGTATAAAATCTACCAAGACGTGAAGTCATGCGACATTTTAACTCAATGTATCGCCGTAATCTTTTGATTACGTAGAAAAAGAAAAAATACGTGTCCAATATATTTTAATAATCTACATGACGGACAAAAAAACATTTTTTTGTCATCATCCCTATTATGTCAAAATTTAAAATATCACCGTAATAGGTAGAAATGAAACGGAAACAGAATACTTGAAATTTTCACAGACTGTGTCTATGGCCGCTATAAAATACAGTTAAAAATTCCCCCTATGTATAACAAACGTGTTTTTTTCCTGAGGCTCAAATATGTAGTGAATATTGTACGGGGGTGAATATTCGAGCGTTTTAACCGCCGTCATTACCTTCCGCCAAATGTTGATGAAAGAGAATATATTTAATGAAATATTTCAGCAATTCCTGATTTTGGTCCTTAAGCAGATTCTGGGAATTGATGAAATATTTCATTAACTATATTCTCTTTCATCAACATTTGGCGGAAGGTAATGACGGCGGTTAAAACGCTCGAATATTCACCCACGGCGGTACCGATCTCTGTTTGAGAGTCCGACTCGCACTTGGCCGCTTTTACTTTATATCTGTGGTCAATTTACCGTGAGAGCTTTTCAATATCAGACGCGGTAAGCAATGAATACGCGTTTTTAAAAGGCTTGTTCGTTCGCAAATGACTTAATAAATTATTGTAAACGGGTTAATTTGAAACACATTTTAATACCTTTACTGATCTTTCAAAAGTTTACTTTATATTTGCTTTGGCTCTGAATATAATTGCGGCCGTTGAGTATACGGCCGCTCAATTTTTTATCATCGTTAAATCTCATGCTGTTTCAGTCACTTTAACGTATTCATGGAGCAACCGAGAGAAGGACTTCTATGTTAATTTTTAAAAGATTCATTTTTTTGTCATCCTGTATTATCCCACTGCTGGGCCAAGGTCTCCCCCACAGCTTTCCACTCTTCCTTGTGTGTTGCCTTCTCCGGCCAATCCCACATAAACGCCTGTAAGTCATTACGCCAGCGTTTCCTCGGTCTCCCTCGGCGACGACGCCCGTCTGCTGGGTGAGATGAAAAGATACGTATAGGTAGTTAGAAAATCCAGCTAACCTAGGAAGGGTTTGTTACACAGATATCTATGGTTTATAAACAACAAGGTAACTAACTACATACTACAGATTCAGGGCTTTATACATGTTATTCGGTCTGTACTCAAAAAACCTGCCAAGTGCGTGTCGGATCACACGCAATCCGGTTCCGTAGTTGTAAAGAATTTTTCCCAAAAACAAACTTAACATTGTAGTACAAAAACATGTTCTCCCATTCATCGATATCACGATCCTCCGGCTGCAAAAAGTTAGTAAACCCAAAATTTTTTTTGTGATAAAATTACAAATTATCAATTTTTGGACTTTTCCTTTACTTGTGCTGTGAGACCTTGCTTCTAGCCAAATTTCATGATTCAATGGATGATTCATGAGGTCAACGGTAAGTACTCTATAGGTTTTGATTTACTTACGAGTCACAAAATATGTCACATAAATGGGCGTATTTTTTTATTGCGTTGACTTAAAAGCTTGATTTTTTAGAGCTCCAGAGGACCATAGACCTGCGTATTTCAACTTGATATCTCATCCACGCGTTTCTGAGAAAAAGGAACGAAGGACGAATAAACATATAATATTATTATTATTATTGCGATATTTACATTAAACATTGATCTCTGCGCACTAATTAGCGGAATAAATAATTAGGTATGTACAGACGCCAGCACATCAAGCTACAACAATCTGTCAAATTTCTTTAACAGATTTTCAACTTTATCGCTAAAGCGTTAGGTTCAAGGTTGATTGGGAAAATTTGACAGTTTCGGGTAGCTTGACCTGCTGGCGTCTGTACCATAAAATGAGAAATATAGTTTTTATGCGCTTACTCAGAATTGGATGGGTTGAAGATAATTGTGAGAGATTATGATAAAGAGAAAGATAAATGCACCAACTGCTAACAGTGCTGCTCTTTATTCATTTGGTATGAGATTCTAGGCTTTATAATTCCAAATAAGTATCCAATTTAATAGGGATCCAAATTTGAATTAACGCCGCCATCTTGTATTTAGAGTTCCGTACGTCAATCAATCTGCTTAGCCTTTTCCCTACTATGTTGGGGACGGCTTCTAGTCTAATCGGTTGCAGCTGAATACCAATATTTTATATGGAGCAACTGAGTATCTGACCTCCACAACCCACTTTACTGGGTAACACGATACCCCTTGGTTTAAGACTGGTTGTCAGACTTTGCGACTTCTGACGACCCCTAACGACTGCCAAAGATCCATGAATGATAGCCGGGACCAACGGCTTAACGTGCTTTCCGAGGCATGGAGGGGTCTCGGTATGTAAAGATGGTCACCCATCCACAGACCAACCCCGACAAGCGTAGCTTAACCTGATGGATCGACCCGTGCGGCTTTTACTACTTAGCCACGGTGCGTTACTAATTAATCTCAAAACTTTAGATAGTAAGTTAATCGGTCTCATATCTTAAACAGTAAAATGAGGGCACCATTTCTCTAGAACTAATCGTCCTGTCCTAGGCTCTTACAATCCTCATCTAAGCCAATTTCAGGTTCTACCGTACCATCACGGACACTGGCGGTGAACCACTTTTCAACCTTATTACTAAAGGCATAAAAGGCACACATGAGCATAAGTGCCTATAAGGTCGCACGTCTGCTAGTTCGAGACAGTCGACGTCACGACAACACACAACACAGTCGCGGTTACACATCCGTGGCTCCCGTCATTTCGCATCATTTCGTCATTGTTATAATATCAGTTATTGTTCCGTGTTAGTTTTAGTAACATTATTATTACATTCATTGTTTACCACTGAATGAACATTGAATTTCATAGAACCTATATCACGTCCCAACAAAAGTTCTATAGTTGAAAAAGTGGTCAACCGCCATTGTCTGCGGTTGTACCTAATTCCTAAACCGTAAATCCGGGCACGTTATTTCAAATCAAGGCCGACAAGAGATTCATTGATCCAGCTCAACTCGGGTACAGTTATTATCTTAAACTTGATCTGAAAATTGCAATAGCATAAGTAGTTATTTTACATTGCAAAGTTATCACGAACATAGTAACTCGTTTTCCATATAGGGAAGGGAGATTCTAGGTCTTCTTTAAGATGCTTGATCTAGAAACACTTAGTAATCGTCTCGTAGGTTTACTGGTCCGAGAAGTTGCCAAGTGAGAGATTGTGGATTCGATTTCCAATATCTCAGTGCCAGCAAAGTAAGTAGTAGTATTTATTTGGATAGTCACTTAAAACTAAACTAAACAAGGGTTCAATCTGCTGAGCCTTTTCCCAACATTGTTGGGGTTGACTTGTAGTCTAACCGAATAACACTATTTTACATATAACGACTGCCTATACTCCAGAACCAAGTTACTGGGTAACAAGATACCTCTTGGTAACACTGGTTGTCAGATTTTTGGACTTCTGTCTGACTACCCGTCAAATTGCTACGAATAACCGCCCCGGGACCAACGGCTTAGCGTGCTTTCCGAGGGACGAAGGGGCCTCGACATGTGATGGTCAGCCATCTACGAACCGGCGGCAGCAAGCGTAGCTTTACCTTCGATCGACCCGTTCAATTGCCTGCCAGAAAGCTTAATCCAAACTTGGTGGAGTGATGGCAACATTTGTAAAAGACGTGGTAGTCAGAAGTCTCCCTTTCTAGTAATAAAATCTTGATGGTTATGCAGAATCTTTCAATTAGCAACTTGAGTTAAAATCATACCGCAGGAATTATTTACCAATTATTATCGTTATGTGTGAAACGAAAGTCGAGAACTCGAGAATTTCCTCAACATTAAAACGAATGTTAGCTAAGTGTTATTACGATTGTCTATTAACACTTACAGTTATAATCTATGGATACGGTTCAGCTGTAGGGTTGCCAACGTCTCGGGAAGTGGGAAAAGTAGAGGGCATACACAAGTAGAAATCGCTTGCAATGCGTTTCGTATTTCTACAGCCCTTTTCATTGGCACTGTCGTAAGCCTTCCGGTAGCTTATCTCATAACAAACAGCATTTAAAGGAGTGATGAGATAGCATTATATCCAAGATTATAAATCTATCTGGACCAAATAGCCTCCTTCTAGGCGCTACACGACAAAGCAGTTACTCGGCGCACCGAGAGCGCCTGGAGGAGCTATTGGTCAAAAAAAGTTCTTCTAAAAGGAGATCTACCACTATGTCTCAAACGGAGAATTATTGACATGTGCATTCACCCCATTCTCACATTGGTGCTCCAATCTGGTCTTTGACACTTCAGCAGAGGTCCAAGCTCGAGGTTTTCCAGCGAGCCATGAAGCGCAGTATCCTGGGAGGTTCTAATTTCGGACCGTATAAGTTACCCAGAAAGTTGCTAAGCTTAAGTGTGAACATGTCTGCCGCATGCCCGATGAAAAATTGGCTAAGAGAGAATCACCGTTTGGGTCACACTAAACGCACGACGACATCGCGGCAGGCCGAGACGAAGATGGCGGAACGAGCTTGACTCCTACCGAATGGACTGGCTGACACTAGCAAAAGACAGAATTGTGTGTAAAAGGGAGAGGGAGGCCCCCTGCAGTGGGACAGTACCGGCTAGTTAGATAGATAGATGTCAGACTAAAACATGTTTTACTTTTCCATCATTGTTATCGCATAGAATGTCACTGTCGCGCCTCCAGTCTACTCCTTGATATGCAATGGTCTCTGTTGCACCATGTAACATGAGGCAACAGGGGCTAGTGTGAATCTTTGGGTTCATTCGAGGAATCGAGTCTGGTCAAACCACGCTGGGGTCGGTGCATATCATTCGATCATTGTTATCGCATATAATGTCACTGTATAGGCCCCTGGGAATTGCCTTTAAAACGTGGCGCTTAGGAAATTGTTAGAAATCACGATACTGCTTCACGTTTTGGCGATAGATTGTTTTACAAGTAATTGTAGCTTAAATAACGCACAATCTCTTAAGGGGTCATCGTACCATAATTATGACTATGGGATCAAACCTGAAATCGTAAAAGAGAATCGGTTGTTCCCTACATTTATGTTCGCATAACTGTTTAAAATGTAGGAACAGCTGATTTTTCATCGCGATTTTAAGTTTGGTCCCATAGAAAAGTTGTTCATAATTATGAGTACAATGACCCGTTCAGAGGTTGTGCGTTATTTAAGTTAGACCTTGTATTGGTATTGGTACGACGTGTGACGGGCTGGTGTACGCAACTAAACGTCAAAGCGCGTATTTTACGTACGGTTTCTTTTATAATAGGTAGAAAGTTACTTCATTTTTATTTACAGAGATTTTGGTCTGGCAGTTTGAGTATTTTATGCAGCCTACCCAAATGTCCTTTCTCGAATCGTTGAGCTCCTTAAGCTCTGAGTTGAGCTGCGCGATTACTGACAAATACGTGCACTGACTGGACAGGTTCTCTCAATCTGTGTGGTTCTTTCCCCAAAAGACGATTTCAGACACCAATCTACATGGTCTTCGCATGAACTGACCAAGATTATACCTGGACTTTATAAGAGACTGTGACCGCTGAGTTTGTTTCGGCCTTTCTTCTAAGAGTAGTCAGATAGGAAACGCCGACCTCATCTAGTTTAAAAAAAACTTGCTTTGCTATTGTTCGTCGAATCCTTGAGTTCCTTAAGTTCTGAGTTGAGCTGCGCGATTACTGACAAATGCGTGCGCTGACTGGACAGGTCCTCTCAATCTGTGTGGTTCTTTCCTCAAAAGACTATTTCCGACACCAATCTACATGGTCTTTGCATGAACTGACCAAGATTATGCCTGGACTTTATAAGAGAACCTCTGAGTTTGTTTTCGGCCTTTCTTCTTAGAGTAGTCAGATAGGAAACGCCGACCTCATCTAGTTTAAAAATAAACATGATTGACGTAAAAGTATTTGTACAAACCTACTTACAGAAATAAAATCATTTATCATTACAGGGAATGGATTTAGATGGCAAAGTGAAGGAAGCAGAGTATTGTGTATTCGGATCGACGAGGCTACAAGTAAACACTATTAACTAAAGATTTTTGTAGTGATTTTGAAAGTCACGATACAAAAGTTAAGTTCCAAATTCTGGACAATTCTCGCTATAGCAACAGTAAAGGTAGCCCTATCTGTGGACAAACGAAGCGGCATAGATGAAACACCAGGAAGTGCCAGTGTTTGCCACATAGTGTCAATATGTGTGCCGCGAACGTTTGGCTCAGCCATTAAACCATTTTGTTTGTTCATATGCTTTCCAAACACGCATCAAGGCACGCGTCTATCGTAGTACCGAAATGTGTGAAGTTGAATGTATAAACAATCGTTCATGTTGGGTTTATTGGCTTGCATCGTTCTAATTTGACAGTTATTATGGTCTAATATTTATAATTATAATGTCATAATGTTGTCTTCCTGTATCATATTATCAGGCATATGGAAAACTAATTACTGGATATATTTTACTCCTGTGTTAGTCAAAACTTCGTAGACATTAATGATTTGCCAGTCTACAAATTCTGCAAAGCAGCAGGATTAGCACGAGAACCGTAGAGAAACGTTTTGTCGACGGAAGAGTAGACAAAAATGACGTTATCGTGTAGACAGTACGACTGCAACAAAATAGAAAGAGTCAACTGCACTTTTACGAAATTCACTTTTTTACATAATTCTACTCGGAATTCTATGTTTTTTTCGTAGGATTTTCTTTTCTGTTTAATTTTCAATTTTTACAAATCACGAATATAAACACAACTGCGGAGGCGAGCCCGTAGCGCCGGAGTAGATGCGATTCTCAACTTGTTTTATATGGAATTTTTCACTTTATGTATGGAAATATGAAAAAATGATTACCTACATGTAGAGTTTCAGGGCGCGGGGGGGGGGGTATGCTTTTTATAAAGGGGGAACATTTTTCATTATTTTTGCGATAGGCTTCTAGACTAGTCCATAGACTTCTTATAGATTTTTTATAGGTTTTCCTGTAATGCTTGTAATGTAAAGCTATAGAACTATTTTCTGTATTTTTTTTTTTCAAAATTGTCAATTTTCGTCTATTTTCTTAAATAACTTTAAAACAGTATTTTTTTTTAATTTTCTTGTTTGCGGGGGGCAAATAAGAAAATTGACCCCCATATTCAAAATTCATTAATTTACATTACACGTCCGTGTTTGGATCACAGAAATACATGTGTACCAAATTTCAACTTAATCGGTCCATTAGATTCGGTGCAAATTGGCTGTGACAGACGGACAGACAGACAGACACATGAGTGATCCTATAAGGGTTCCTTTTTTTCCTTTTGAGGTACGGAACCCTACAAAGGAGAAACGAAATGTCACTTTGTAATTATTCTCTTTGCTTTGTATAGAAAGAGATGTGTCTATTCTTCGTAGAGATAGAAGTGGTCATGCTATGCCTGCAGCTCGCTTTTTGCAGAGTACCCAAGCTGCCTTGAAAAATACTCCAGTTTTATTCTTTTATTAATTCCCTAACTTATTAATTAGCTCATTGCTAGTTAGGTACTTCAGCTTACGAATTCTACGACGTTCGATGAAGTTCTAATTATTTAACTGTTGTCTCATTACGAAATCAAACTCCATTCTCTATATAGTAAATAAATACACGCGACCACACTCGATACATGAATAATTTCGATACCGTTCTATCGGTACGCTATCGATTACAACGGCATAGCATTGATATCCGATCCTGCGGAATCGAATAATATACGGTTACTTACACGTGTTCCGATTTATTCTAACTGCTGCTTGTGAATATTTAATAGATATTTAAAATTTGATCTAGGTGATTAGATTACAAGGTTGTATGCGAAAACAATGTTGAATGCAAGCGATATTGCATTTTTTCACCCACTTACAATTTGACGCCGCGTAGTCTACGTTCGCCTCTAGATAAAAATGTTCAATGTCGTTAGAGATAGCATTAAATGTGGAAATATTAGATGGATTTGTTTAATTTATTGCCCTCTAAGTCATTCAAGCATACAAGGTACCTGCGCAATAGTTGTTTACTATCCTATCTGTTTGTCATCGTTATTGGATTACTTGCTGGATTAAGATGATACGTATATATTTGCATTGTAAACAAGCAAGTTGTTAAGTACTGCAGAGTAAACACTGGAACATTATGGTTAAGTAATCTCTCAATCAATCAATCTGCCTAGCCTTTTCCAACTATGTTGAGTCGGCTTCCAGTCTAACCGGATACAGCTGAATACTGACCTCCACAACCCAGTTACTCGGTAAAACGATAAACCCTTGGTAAGACTGGTGGTCAGACTTTCGGGCTTCTGACGACCCGTAACGACTGTCAACGATCCACGAATGACAGCCGGGACCAACGGCTTAACGTGCTTTCCGAGGCACGGAGGGGTCTTGGTATGTAAAGTTGGTCACCCATCCTCGGACCAACCCCGGCAAGCGTAGCTTAACCCGATTGATCGACCCGTGCGGCTGTTATTACTTAGCCACAAGCCCCAAGCCCAAGTTAAAAAATGTAGAATTACCTTAACTCTTAAGGTAATTCCCCATTTTCACACAATACCAGGAAAATCATGTTATGGGTTTTGGATAAGTTTATATAAAGTCACGAAAAAAGAACGTTTGGCTAGCTCAAGAGTTCAAAGAGAAGAGAAAAGAAGGAGAGAAAGGAGAAGAGTCTGTGATCAAAATCGGATTGAGGATAAATCGGGTAGATGATTACGGCGTAAATAAGAAGTCACCTAATTCCCTGTTTTTTCCACCATCTACTTTTTCTAACCACCTGTTTTTTTTCCATAATATTCTTTCTGTTTTGCGTAATACTCGTAAGTTCGAAAATTTTCTGAATTTTCACGCCCGAAATCTCCATACAAATTACTATGGCGAAAATTCTGAAGAACTTTGTTCGCAAAACAGAAGCAATGTTTTGAAAAACAGAAAAAAAATAACGAAATCACGATTATTTGCGGTAATCATGACAGAAAAAAATCTGTTTGTTCACTATTCGTACTCATTATTGTTAACATACACTAAGCAAAACTGCAGGTGCTGATAGACTTATTGCAGGAATAGAAATAGCATTTGCTAAAATCTTTAGAACTAAGCTAGTCCTCAGCAACAATTAAAGTTCTGGTACCCAACGACGATACAAAGCTTCGAGTTAAAATAATTGTTTTTTTTTTCCTAGGGATGCCCTCTACCGACTATCACTCCGAGGTCTAGGCGTGTTAGAACGCGCTGATTGGCTGGCTTCTTCCAACAAGACAAAGCTGTGCCAAATGAAGGGACAGACTGAGCGTGACTGCCGGAATTACATCAAAGTGCTGCTGCTGCATGGTCATAAGCTGTTCGCCTGTGGGACTCACGCGTTCAGCCCTGTTTGCAGTTGGCGAGAGGTATGTTTACTTTTTTCTCACTATACATATGTAATCATATTTAAAAACATCATTATGTGTCTGTCATCTTCAAACGATTAAAAGAAACAGAACTATGTTTAAATTCATACCCTACATACATAATAATAATAATAATAATAATAATAATAATGTTTATTTCCAGTAAAATGTTCACAAAGGTTACAAGTACAGTAATATGCTTCAAAATAAAAGTGCATTGAGTATTATCACCTGGCACCCAAACTAGGTTTATAAGCCTGTGACTTGGGGTCCAGTGATTCCATAAGGGTTGATACATGATCAAAAATATTTGATTAAAACTGTTTTCACCAGTAACATGTTTAACAAAGAGATATAATTATTATTCATGTGAAGAAAGTATGGAAAGTAAAAATAATTAAAAAAATAATTAATAATAAAACTGTTTGTGAGTGTTTGAGTTGGTCGTGGTAGGTGTAGTAGGCATGTTGTGTATGTGTAAGTAATGTGAAAGTGTGGTTTGTGTATGGTGTGAAAGTGTCCTGGTAGGTGTAGTAATGGTGTATGTGAGAGTAAGTATGAAAGTGGGGGCAGTGTATGAGAGTTTGTGTGTGAAAATACTTGAATAAGAGGGGATTTGTCTTAGGTATGTGGGAGGAGAAGTTTTTCGGTCTCGTCATATGATTTCTCAATTAGCCATTCTTTAACTGTGATTTTGCATTTGTGATAATTTAAACTGTGGATATGGAGAAATTTATTGATTTTATTATATAGAATATAGCTAAGGTAGGTGAATTGGTGTTGTGCGAAGGTGGTTTTGTGTCTAACTGGTGGAAGAGCAATGTCTGCGCGTCGTTTAGAACTTGCTGTGAACGGCAGCCGATGTTTCCTTAATACACTTTGTAGCACATATAGGCCTCTTACTGTCAGAACCCTGCTTTCCCTAAAAAGTTCCAAAGTAGGGTATCTATAGGGCTTGCTGAATATAACTTTGAGAACTGCTCTCTGAGCTCTCTCTAATTTCAGAAAGTATGTTTTGCAAGCGCCACCCCAAGCCGGCAAACAATATAGGAGAAGAGACTGACAGAGTGAATAATAGACCATCATTAGTGTTTCCGAGTCAGCTGAACAACGGAGTTTCTTAAAGATGGAAATGAGTTTACGCGTTCGGATGACTAGATTATCAATATGACTATACCAGTTTAGGTGATTGTCAATTTGCACGCCCAAGTATTTTATACAAGATGTGGCTGCCAGAGTGGGACAGGTACAGCAGGAGTTTGGAGAACAACTATGTACTTTAACAATAGGGGTTATGTTTGGCTGAGTCTTGTTACTTATAGAAAAAGAAACAAGCTTCGTTTTTTCTGCATTCAGGGTCAATAAATTATTGCTAAACCAGTTCATGACAATGTCCAACACCATCTGAGCATATTTTTCTGTTTCACTCCAATCATTCCCATGAACCAGTAAGGCTGTATCATCAGCGTAGGTAAATATGAAGCAGTTAGTTAATGGAAGTGAACACAGATCATTAATATAGATGAGGAATAAGGTTGGACCTAGAATACTGCCTTGTGGGACGCCGTATTCTATTCTAGCTTTATCGCTTATTACCTCACCCAATTGAACATGTTGGAAACGATTCTCCAGATAACTTGAAAAAATTTCAAGTGCAGGACCACGAATTCCCATGCGTTCCAGTTTCAACAGAAGTATGGGCGCAGAGACAGTGTCAAAAGCTTTCGAGATGTCTAGAAATAAACCAATACACCGCTGCTTTTTATCTATGAGGTGAGTCACTTTTTCAGAGAGTGCAACAACTGCATCCTCTGTTGCAATTCCGGCTCTGAAGCCATATTGGTTTTCGGAGAGAAGTTTATGAGCATTAATGTATTTAAGCAAACGGTTGTTCAGTATCTTCTCCAGAATCTTTGAAATGGTTGGTAGAATAGATATAGGTCTATAATTCTTGACACTGCCTCTGTCCCCTCCCTTATGAATAGGGTGGACTAGAGCTGTTTTAAAACTGTCTGGGAAAACACCGGTAGATATTGCAAGATTGCAGATATGTGTGATGTAGGGGATTAAAATATTGCGCGTTAACTTCAATAAATGTCCAGAAATACCGTCAATTCCAGCTACAGAACTTGATTTCAAGTTGATTATAATTCGCTCTACTTCCGAATCGTCATAAACTCACGCCTTTTTCCCATCGGGGTAGGCATAGGCAAAAACAACAGAACGCCACCTACTACGATCCTTACATACTCCTTTGTTTCGTTTAGCATTAAATGCATTTAGCGATTTGTGGTGCAAGCGGGCCTAAGGCCGTTTGTCCACCGCCACCGTCAACGGGACGTCAATGAGAACAGGATGATGGCGCCTATGTAGCGATACATACATTAAATGGCCGCTTGTCCACCTCACGTCCGTCACCCGAGCACCTCCCGGTGCTCCCTGCTCCCGAATTTTCGAGTAATTCGGATTGACCGCGAACCTAATCTTTCAAAACATCAAAAAATTGGAATAGCGTTAAGAGGATTGTGAAGTGCCGATACGCGGCGCGATTTTTGGAGGCAATTACCTACATTTCATACAATTGTTTACATAAATATTGTTTCGGGCGATAACGTTTTTACTCCCTTAAACATTTACGAAATGAGACAATTTTGGTCTCATTACATTCAATACACTTTAATCTAGGTCTGTACGTTTTTCGTTTTTAGTAATTCAATTTAATTTAATTTTTAAAAATAAAAATGCTCGAGGATGATTTTATGTCAAAAATATAGATATTTAGATGCTAATAACTTATATCGTATGCAATATTTCTTTATAATAAAAACGTACGGACCTAGTTTTTCATTATACCTACAACATTTCCAAAAATTATGAAAATTAGACTATGTTTACGGGGAGAAAAATGTTATCTCTTTTTGTATGAAAATTTACAGTTTCACAATCTTCTTAACAGCTTTAAGTTTATGTCAGGAAGAAAAGAGAGGGCAATTTTTTTCTTTGTGTTTCGATCTATATATTGATCGGAGCTCAAGTCCCATAGGCAAGGAAAATCAGAAAATAAGTCTAGAAACTTTGTTAGCGGTTGACGTTTAGGACGCAAATGAGTAGCCGAACGGGCAAACAGGTGTCCACACGGTCCACAACTCAATGACATCTATTTGCCCTTGGAGGGATGCGCCCACAACCAAGGTGGTTGGAAGGTCGCTCAGTTGACAAACCAAATATTGACATCAACCTACGTCTACACAGATGATTTTAACATCAACTGAATCAAGGTGACCTCTGTTGGTGGTTGGTTTGATAGTGTAGAAGGCCTTTAAGTCATAACATACCGAACCACTGAGTTCGGTCGCAGTGGACAAACGATGGCCGTCAACGGGACGTCACGTTACGTTTGAATAATCTCGTTTCTCGTTGACGTCTCGTTGACGTGGCGGTGAACAAACGGTGGAAGATTTCGAACCACCAACCGGTTTAGCAGTAATCATTAAGACGCAGATAAGTGCCAGCGACCTTGAGTGATTAGTATGCGTGTTTTGTGCTGAGCTCACGCAACGCGTCGTACATCCACCCAGTAATAGGACTCGCCCATCAAGGAGCGCTGTCCCGAATTAGACGCATTATGATTTTATTACACCTAAAACAAAAAGTATAATATAAAACACGCATACTAAAAGATAAATAATTAAATTATCTTTAAAATGGTGAAATTTTCATAAAAATACGCCTGATAATTTCTTCGTGGTTCTCAGTTTTTTATCCGCATTAGACATAACTTTACAAATTAATTACACTATGTAATATAAACATAATCTCAAATATTCACAGATTAAGTTATTAAGAAAATGCTCTAGTTTAACATATATTTTTTCCAAATCAACTACTCGTTCATACTTGATCTTTAATTTAAAATAATTAAAAGTTATCGTCGCCTTAAAACACTGCGCTCAAATCTTGCTTGTTATTTTTAGGCGTGCTGCCGTAAAGTGCTTGTAAAGAATATTTGAATATTGAAATCGAATTTGTATGTAGGTACACATTAAATATGTATCTAAGCAACACTTTCGGTGTTTTCGGTGTGCAAGCCAGTTTGTCTAGTGGAAATCAAGTTAAAGGTATACGGAGACGATTTTAGAATAATCCAAGAAATGATTGCATATTTCTACAATATTTACAAAGAAATACTACGTAAGTACAAAGTTTGGTGGTAGATAAAAGCACCTCCTCTATATCCGTGGCTGTTGTAAAAGTCGTCTATGAAAACCTATGGTCAGGTGTCACTGCTCGTCAACCGGCTGGTAAACATTATCATATCATTATCCTTCTGCCAATATCCCAATTCATTGGACTCGGAAGAATATACCTTTTTATGGTTCCGAACTCAGAAGCGTGCCAAACGGAACCCTATTACTAAGCCTCCGCTGTCCGTCCGTCCATCCGCCCGTCTGAGCGGTCTTTATCTCATGAACCGTAATAGGTAGACAATTAAAATTTTCACAGATTGTGTATTTCTGTTGCCGTTATAACAACAAATAATAAAAATAAAATAAAGCTAGAAACAGGAAACGTGTTTGTTCAAACTGAAGTATTAAAAAAAATTTGTATGGTAGTACGGAACCCTTCGTGTGCTATTCTGACTCGCACTTGGCTGGTTTTATTTTGTCATCCATTTCTATCGGCCTTCATGTCAGTATTATTGATGTACAGTATGTTCAAAGGTTCCATCGTTTATATTCCGAAAAACCGAAACAAAATGTGACTATCGACCAATAGAAATTCATTTATATTCCCACTTAAATTATTATAGACTGACGCACTAATTCCGTCACTCCGTTATTGGACTAGTCACATTTTATTCGCTACATTTTGGATTTTCCGAAGATAAACGACAAAACATTTGAACATTGTCGTACTGTAGAAGGATTTTTTAAATATAAATCTTTACAGCAGAGATCACCAATTAGTTTCATTGGGGGTTCGTTTTTAAAAATAATATGACTGTCGCGGTCCGTTTGGTAGACGATTAGGTACCCACTAGAAACCAAGATTAAAAATAACAAGTATTTGTTTGCTTTGAACTATCGGTCTGAACTTCTGGAAGTCTGAAGTAAAGTTGGTGCAAACTAAGACTCGAAATTTTAATTCTAATATTTTTAGATTAAGTTTTAGTACTAAATTTTACTGTTTACTAAATGTCCACACAAAATAGGTTGGCGGTCCGGATGTGAACCGTGGTCCGCCATTTTGCGAAACCTGCTTTACAGAATCATATGAGTCTACATCAAAATATTAATTACTTTAAACGTTTTCGTCCACCAGATCGAGTCGATAAAAACGGTAACAGAGTGGGTGACAGGGGTTGCCAACTGTCCCTACAACCCTCAATCCAACGTGACTGCGCTCCTTGCCAGCAACGGGGAGTACTACGCTGGTACTCCTACTGACTTCGCCAGCTCTGATACAGCTATTTGCAGGTAAATAAATTGTGATATATTTTTTGTGTGAAAATAGCCTTCACATTATTTAAACGAGATTTATATATCGACCGTCCCTATTAACAATGTCGGTTCTGCAGGGAGACTACTGTTTAGTCCCTACTGAACAGTGGTCTTTTTCGCAGAACTGACATTGTTAATATCATAAAGATTCTTTTTTATCGTTAGGGCAAACTTTGAACTTTTTGTTTTGAATTCAAAGTTTGTTTTGACAGGGAAGAATTTTTTTTAAATTGTAATTCGATTTATGTAAAAAAGTGAATATTGGTAATAATGTATATCCGACATTGTTAAGGGTGTTTCGCATATTTCGTGCAAATTCTCAACGATTCCAAATTTCAAATTTATTGATGAATTATTTGGGTTTTTTTTGCAAATATCATTAGTATATAATTAATCTTTGAACATTTAGTAGTTTCTACTTTCTTTTAATTAGTATCGATGAAATTATAATCATTTCCATAATCGAAGAACGAGGGTAAACGAAGGGAATGAGGAAGAAGGTAATGAGGTTTGAATACTTTGTCCAGTTTTTCTTCAAAAATATCACAATTACAAATCTAATACATGTACTAAACTTCGAAGGTAATCATTAAAATTGATAAAAAGCTACGTAATAAATGAAATCATATATACTCACTTTCTAATACGGACGATAGGAAAGAGAACGAATCCAGAATAATCACCTCCCGCGACACTTAACACGAAAATATTTTTTTTCCACGAGCAAGCATGCATCCGCTATGACGTTTGCTGCCAGACTGAGACGTGCTCGGAGCTAAACATGGCAGCAGAGTAGCATTTAAGGTCTAGCGCAAACTACAATATAGATTTCTTCTCATAACGAAGGTAATCAGAAAAAAATTATTTACCAGATATAATTTCAGTATATATAAAAGATACCATTATTTAATTTAGACGTAAACGTTGCGTTTATTAATATACTACATTTATATAGTTATAATTTTTCTATTTACTTCGTTTTATTTGGATAAAATACAAATGTATTAAGGATAGTAGTAAATGGACAACGACGGAAATGAGAATAAGTAAAGTTTTTAATTTATATTTAACTAATTACGTTAATTTATACAGTCAATCTTACATGCATGCAAGCATAACTCTATTACATTTAGTTTTCTATGGAAAAAATTTAGAAGTTTATTGAATAAACATTTTTTTTCTTACTGGACTTGTAGTATGCACGAAAAAAGCGAAACACCATTAAAAGGGACGGTTGATATGTGTAGATATAGAGAGCTAGGCTGCACAAAAGATAAATATTACCATGCAATACAATAATAGAATATTTTGATACAATTTACGTATTTTATCATTTTTATCAATTTTTCTGTGATTGAAAAGTTGTGTGGAAATCGGTTGTCGTGGTCTTCTTCTTAGGCTCATTTTCACCACACATCACTAAACGCGTTTAACGTTAAACGTGTTTGAAACGTCATTCTGTCTCTGTCATCTTCAAAGGATTGAAAGAAACGGAGAGATGTTTTAAACGCGTTTACTGATGTGTGGTGAAAATGAGCCTTAGCGTGTCGATGGCAATGATAACTCGGAACAAAAATGTACAGTTTTTTTTTATTTGTTTGGTCCAAAATTCAGCAACGCGAATACCGTTCGCTGACACAGCCATTGGATGTGATACGGAGGAATGAGGAAAATGTTGTCGGGAAAGTTTTGAGTATGAATGTGGATGGCTATACGAGTAGGGGAAGACCTAAGAAACGATGGATGGAATGTGTGACAGATGATATGGCTAGAAAGGGGGTGACTACCGAGATGACGACTAATAGAGAAGTATGGGATAAAAAGACATGTTGCTCTGACCCCAAATAAATTCGGATAAAGGAAGGAGAATGAATGATGAATAGTATTAGGACTGTACGTGTTTCTTACCTATTTCTGCCGCTAAGCTGAATAACTGTGTTCCAATTTTAATTGCTCGGTTTCGAAATACAGAAAACTTGGCCACAGGACTACACGAGGCGTCCACTTACTTTCAAAACACGGCAACGCGTCAGGCTCTTCGTTTTCCAAGTTCGTAATAAGCAGTAGAAATCAATTCTCATTTATTAGGCTACTGGCCAAATTATGAATATTTTTACCCGACTGCCCCATAAAGAGGGTAATGTTTTTCGAGAGTGCTATGTATGGTATGTATGTATTTCTTTAGCACGCTCTGTAGCCTAAATGGCTTGATGGATTTAACCATATGAGGTGTCGTTAGATTTGTCTTAATTGTGGGACTGACATAGGCTGTATATTGCATCTGCAAATACAAAAAAAACAAAAAAGAAAAAGCTTTTTTGTAAGGTGTTGCAGGCGGGGACAAAGCAATAACCTGAAATATGGTGTAACTATTGTTTGTCCTCGCCTCCTCGCCTGCGAATGTGCATACCTTACAAAAACAAAGTTCAATAGATAATAATGCTTGTTTTTCTCTTTTCACTTCTTTGTTTTTGAAGTCAGGTTTTTGTTTTCTTAGACCATTAGAAATAGTTCTCCCTATTCCTCCTCTATTAGAAAAACTATAGCTATGCAGAAACAATTACAATCTGTTGCTATGCGCATTTTATAGTGGTCTATAAGTGTGCCAAGTCGTAAACACATTTATACTGTAACAGCCTTACTAATAAATATTTACACACGACTTATACCGGAGTTATAACGCTTTTTAAAAGTGTCAAAAGTGTTATAAATCCGGTATAACTTGGGTGTAAATCTTTATTAGTAAGATTACACTCTTTCCAACTATTTAGGTATATTACTTTTGACACAAGCAGGCCATTTTTTTTTTGGGTGGGTAATCACATAGCTTCTCCTGCTCTGGGCGGAGCGGGAGTTCGTGTCAGACTTTTACTGACTAAAACCCACCCTTGTTCCTTCAGTTGACTGTGCCAGGGCCACGGTAACTCTTTCAAACAACCCGCGACCCTGGCTGGGACATAAGCACGCCTGTGAGGTTCCTTATTTATTGACAGGCAGCCATAGACGAAAAATGCAATACTTCATGGACGCTATGAAGTTCCTTATTTATTGCAGGCAACCATAGACGAAAAAATGCACTACTTCATGGACTCTATGAAGATCCTTATTTATTGACAGGCCACCATAGACGAAAAAAATGCAATACTTCATGGACGCTATGAATTTCCTTATTTATTAACAGCAACCATAGACGAAAAATGCAATACTTCATGGACGATATGAAGGTCCTTATTTATTGACAAGTAACTATAGAAAAAAAAATCAATACTTCATGGACGCTATGAAGTTCCTTAATTTATTGACAGGCAACCATAGACGAAAAAATGCAATACTTTATTGACAAAATAAATAGTTAGAAAGATTGTAGTAGTGTCGCAACAACTAGGTAGCATCGCTCTAATTTGATATCGATATACGGGTCAGTAAATTATTAATTGATATCGATCGTCACCTTGTAATCAGTGTGGTGTTGAGTAGTTTTATTATCTATTTTCGCAATCCTAGTAGCGTTGATTAGATTAACTCTCTGTTATTAGATTTGTACTAAATATTAGACAGGTACTTACTTATAGGGAATTAGGGATTGTTAATTTCCTGTTTGTTTCTATTGATTTTTATAGGTATTGGCAGTGAATGGTACCTAATTAAAAATAGGTCGGTTACCGAACTAGTTTTCATCCTGCTTTTTATTTACTTTTAACGAATATTTAATTTCCCTTTAGGTATGTATTACATTTTGGTCGAGTTGGTATTGAACTTTTGTATGAAACAGCAGATTTTTTTTTCGTAATTTCAAAGTTGGCCCCATAGTGAAAGTTGTTCATATTCATGGTAGAACATTCTGTGAAAATTTGGCACCTGATAAAAAATTTGTCCTGTATATCCCCAATAATACCAATATATTTCCCTAGATTTTAATTACTTACTTTTACTACTTCAAACAACGGTTATAAAAACGTATTTGTATACAGGATGTTCGGCGCATGGACTGACACATTTTTTTGGGGGATTGAGGGGTCATTGGCTAGGTTTCACTCAAAGACCCCATGTCCTAAGTGTGACGGTAAATGAGATAATAGTATGTTATTTTTTCTTTTTCTTTGAATTATCCAAAATCTCGCCTTCAAATCGTTATATTTTTTTAGTTTGTGGTTGTAATAGAACAAAATAACTTTTATTATAGTCTGAAATGTATTTTTATTTTAAATAAATTATTATTTGATCTAATTGATTTGTAGAAAATTACCTATGTGCTTCCAAACACTTATGTAAAATTACAACTTTCAACTGCAAAAAAAAAAAAAACTAAATGCTATTTTGAATTTAGTTTTATTTTAAAGAGTTCTCTAGCTTATACTCTTTCTAACGGTGTGCTATATTCCATAGAAAACAATTAACTATGGAGTCAAAATACTAGTTAAAAGAGTCAGTTCGGGAGTGTCTTAAGAAAAGATTTATTACGGTAGGTAATTATACTAATTCTGTTTTTTTTTTATATTAGAATACATTACAGGACTATAATAAAAGTTATTTTGTTCTATTACAACCATAAACAAACAAAATATAACGATTCAAAGGCGAGATTTTGGATAATTCAAAGAAATAACTAAAAACTATATCTCAATTACCGTCACACTTAGGACATGGGGTCTGGGTGAAACTTAGCAAATGAGCCCCCCAATCTCCCAAAAAATTGTGTCGGTCTATGCGTCGAACATGCTGTATATATAAAAAGCTCGGTGCGCCGTTAAACCATTTACAGGCAAGCACTTTTAATTGTGAAAGTGAAGCTACGTTTCGTTTCTAGACAATGCCACAGAAAACTGCTTGATTTAAAAAATTGTCATCTAAAAATATCAACTTTGTTCGCAGGAGCCAAGGTGCCGCCAACCACGACTCAGGTATGCTCCGTACAACCCAGTACGACCTGAATTGGCTGAACGAGCCCCAGTTCGTAGGCAGCTTCGAAGACGACCGCTTTGTCTACTTCGTGTTCAGGGAGGTGGCTGTGGAGTTCATGAATTGTGGGAAGGTAAGTCTATACGTTATTATAACATGAGTAAGTTTCGCCTTGTAGTTCGACCAACTAACTATCTCCATTTTTTAAGTTTAGCTTCTCTATAAGCGAGGACAATGGTGGTTGAACACAGGCCGACAAAAATCTAAACTAATATATAATAAATAATAATAATAATAATTTATTTGACAGAAAATACATTCCAATAGTTAGGAATTACATAAGAAACTTAAAACCTAGTGTTAGTACATTTTGGCAATTAATACGAATGTCAGGGTTCATTAATAACCCCGCCAGGGTTGCGGGTTGTTCGAAAGAGATACCGTGGCCCTGGCACAGGCAACTGAAGGAACACGGGTGGGTTTTAGTCAGAAGAAGTCTGACACGCCCTCCGGCTCCGCCCAGAGCGGGAGAAGTTATTTGATGATTTCCCACCCAAAAAAAAAAGGGTTCATTAATAAAAATAATAATAATAATAATCAGCCACATTAGTTCACGGCACGGCTCGAAGGCAATACTTGTGTCTTGGTCCAGTGCCTGAGCATTAGACCTTCCACCCTATCGGCCACAGTGACTAAAAGGCTGTTGGCGCTGTCCCGCACCCGCCGCTAAAGCTGAAGAGTTTGTTTTTTGTTTGTATGTTTGAATACGCTAATCTTTGGAAGTACCAGGCGGATTTGAAAAAATATTTTTGCATTTATTACACCAATTCTTGAGGAAGGCTATAGGCTAGTTATCATCACGCTACAACCCTTAGGAGCCGAGCAAAATGAAAAAAAAGTCATAAATAATGCTAAGCTAAACCGATGTACTCGTATTAGCGCGGGCGGGTGATGCAATCCAACGCAGTGGTTCGGGGGAACAAGATATATCACGCGGACGATATTGCGGGTAGAAGCTATAAGGAATACAATTTGGTAATGATTGCCACATGTCTGTGTAGTAGATGTACTTACGCGATTGTAAAGCTTTACAATAATAATAATAATGTTGTGGGACATTATTCACACACGGTCATCTGATCCCAAACCAAGCAGAGCTTGTACTATGGAAACAAGATAACTGATATACTACATACACTACTTTTTTTGTAAATACATAGATAATTACACCCAGACTCAGGACAAACAGACATGTTCATGCACACAAATGTTTGTCCTGGATGAAAGGTGGTACCTTAACCAACCACGCCAACTGGCCTGTCTAATATGATAAACAATGACACAATACGATAATACCCTCATTTCTCACCTGCATTGTTTGATAATAGCATAGTTTATAGCTTAGATAAGCTTGTTAACATCTACAGGGCCATAATAATATGTTTACTTAACAACGCGCGTGTTTGTGACGTCATCGCGCGTCAGTAACTATTAATTACAACTCATCTTAGAACTTGCACACAGCAAGTTATCTGGCTTGCTTAAACTTGGAAGAGCGATACTAGTTGCGTTTGCACGTAAGCCCGCCTTACGTGTGTCTATGGGGCGTAAAGAACAGTGAGCATAGGCATACCTAAAAACCTATATATATATAAACCTATATATGTTTTTAGGTATATAGGTATACCTAAAAACTAACTTCTGCCGGCGACTTCGCCCGCGTGCAATTTCTTGTCCCCCCGGCCCACCCCGTCGCGGCGTCGCATCGCACCCCCTTTTTCTTTTTTGTATGGGAAATCATCAAATAACTTCTCCCGCTCTGGGTGGAGCGGGAGGGCGTGTCAGACGTCTACTGACTAAAACCCACCTGTGTTCCTTCAGTTGCCTGTGCCAGGGCCACGGTAACTCTTTCGAACAACCCGCAACCCTGGCGGGCATCGGCCCTAGCGGACCCCTTCAGCTAGCGCTGACATCTCTTTGAGGCGCGCGTGGAACACAACGCGCCGTCGACCCGGGCCTGGTCCTTACCGGACGGCGAGCTACCCATTGCTCGCCGTCCTCAAGCCCGCGCCCACGGTGGCCGGTAATCGGCTATCGATTCCCGACGCCCAGGGCGTCTCCTGCGGCGACTAGGGGCGTGAGGGCGCAAAGATTGCCTCTCCCTCACGGGTTCATCCTCCTCCGTCGCGAGCATTACTGCTTCGCCGAAGGAGGTGACGGCTTCCCATGCACTCTCGCTCCGTGCCATGGCCTGTACCAGGGCCGGGCGAGAGAGATCGCCGCCGCCGATCGCCTCCGCGAGGACGCGGCGGTGCTCTGCCCAAGCCGGGCAGACCTCCACCGTGTCCTCCGGGCGATCCACACAATGGTAACACCCGGGCGTTTCCTCTCGCCTTATCCGGAACAGGAACCTCCCGAAGCAATCGTGTCCGGTGAGGACCTGCGTCAGGCGGAAGGTGAGGACGCCGTGACGCCTCTCTAACCACTCCTCAAAGAGGGACTTATCGCTGCAATTGTGGCGTGCTCAGCATCGCGCCTCCTGCCCGCGCTATTATACTTAGTTTTCGCTCCTAAGGATCCTAGCGTGATGTTAAGTAGCCTATAGCCTTGCTCAAGAATTGGACTATCAAATGCAAAAATAATTTTTCAGAACCGACTGGTAGTTCCAGAGATTAGCGCGTTCAAACAAACAAACAACAAAAAAAAACCCCCTTCGGCTTTATTATTAGTATACATAGAGATAGATTATTAGTATAGATATAAGGTATTGTCCCACTGCAGAGAAAAGGCCTCTTCTCATACAGAGAAGGCACGAGCATTGATCACCATGCTTTCAAGATAAACTCTGAAAGTACAATAAATTATGAATAGGGATGATGCCTGGGTAAAAAAAAGAAATTCTATTTAGTCCGTCAGTCAGATAATAAAAAAATATTAGACACGTATTTTTTGCTTTATCATATAATATTAATAAAAAATGACTTGGATAACTTGCATTAAAGTTCGGGAGTGGGGGCTTGCTACGTCACTTCTACGTATAAAATCTACGAAGACGTGACGTCATGGCACATTTTAACTCAATGTATCGCCGTAATCTTTTGATTACGTAGAAAAAGAAAAAATACGTGTCCAATATATTTTAATAATCTACATGACGGACAAAAAAACATTTTTTTGTCATCATCCCTATTGGAAAAGTCAAATTTTTACTTGTTCGGATTTGAACCCAATCTCGTGGCTTTAACCACTGGGCTATCACGACGTAGTTCCTATAGGACGACCGTCCTGTCTGACGACCATTCTGTAGAAGAATGTTTTCTTCCAAAATCTATTTACATACAGTCTTCTAGCCTCTCTTGAAGGGTCATTCAGCTCAACTTGTTGCTCAACTCAACTAAGTGATTGAGCACTACATTGGGGACTGTTTCCTCTTTCGAAACTAGCAATTTATTGACCAGTACTGTTCCTATATTTATATTTGCCGTAACGGCAGTCCGAAGTCCCTTATAACAATGTAGGTTAATCACACACAAACTCACGCCTTCTTCCCATGGAGGTAGACAGAAACTACAGAACGCCACCTGCTACGATCCTTATATGCTTCGTTTACGTTCATACATCTGTTCATACACGCACGCCGGTTGCGAGTACTACGCACCTGACCTTTCTGAAGAACATCACCAATAAGTTCACTATATTTTCCTAGGGCGTCCCCTCCCGGCGTTTCCACTCACATCTGCTTTGTAAATTCCTTTTGTTAGTCGCCTTTCATTCACCCTCTCAACATGACCAAACTAGCTAAACATACTGACACTATTTGCCGATGATAGCACCATAACGATACCTTGTAAAAGTGTTGATTCCTACTTATGAAAGTGACATAAATGATTCTATAAATCTAATGGTGAAGTGGCTAGATGACAATAATTTAAAAATTAACCTGACTAAAACTAAATTAATACATTTTAGTCAACGGATCAATAGTAAGAGTAATTTAAATATACACTACGATGGACAGCCTATAGAAGAGGTAGAAACAACAAAATTTTTAGGGCTCCACATTGACAAAAAATTTAATTGGAAAACCCATATCGAAATCTTGTGCAAGAAAATCAGTAAATCTGCCTATGCCCTGCACATATTGTTGTCTATAATAGGTGTGGAGGCATTACTTACAGCCTACTATGGTTTAACACATTATCTGCTTAATTCTTTATGCAAACGCTTCTTTATGCTACACCCTTACCGACCCTTATTTTACGATGTTTTCGAAACAACAGAGATGCACAACGAACGCACAGGTGCGGCGCGCCGCACTCGAAGAAAGTTATGTAAATTGTATGGACGCGCATACGCGCCGTCAAGCACCTGGTGAACGTCCGAAAACGCGCATGTGCGTCTGCCGCGCCTAATGTATTAACAGAATCTCATTTACGCTATGGTGTCATTTTTTGGGGCAACTCAACAGAAAAAGACACGGTGTTCAAGGCTCAAAAGAGATGCGTTCGTTCAATGTTTAAAATTAAACCTACTGATAGTTGCGTGCCTCACTTTAAAAAATATAAAATACTTACTTTGTCATGTCTGTACATTTTAAGAGTGGCTGTTTTTGTTAAAACAAATCCACACCGATTTAAACGACTAGATGAAGTAGTCCCACGTAATAGGCGCGACAACAGCAGGATATGCTCTCATACTGCGAGAACAACCCTCATGCGAAAAAGTGTTTTCTGTATGGCTCCTATCATATTTAATAAATTACGTAAAACTTGGAGAGAACTGCCCTTGTCACTTTTCAAAAATAAGCTTAGAAATGTTTTAGTTAGTAAAGTGTATTACAATGTTGTAGATTTTTTAAATGAAAAGGACTTTTCTATTCCGACTTCTAATATACATAGTTAAGAATAATAATTGAATAATGTGAATTTTAATTCAATTGACTTTTGAATGATTATTTTTGACTGCATAATAATGAATATTCTGGATATAATTTAATTTATTTTGACTATAAACATATACTATAATATCTTGACATCATTAATTAATTATTTATTTGTTTTGTATTTTGTAATGAAATTTAGAAAATGAATTATTAATCATTTAGTTTGTTTGTAAAATGCAATGAAATGTATTTTTTATACCTACAAAATTTGTATGCCGTTATTGGCAAAACATGGACGCTCACAACATCTATTAATTCAATACCTTGCATGTCTGATTAGTCAGTTTATGTAAACGCATGTTTGACAAATAAATTATCTTTATCTTTATACTCTTTTAACTTTTTCTCACTACATCTTTTTTTAAACCGCACCGTTGCCTCATCACCACTGATCGGATAATCGGGCGCTATTATACCTAAACTTCACTTTTATTCCGACGAAAGAATAATACGGACATGCCTTTCAGAATCCCATCTGTTCGTATAAAATACCTACAATAAACTAGTCGATTTGATCACTAATCTGTTAGATAGATAAATTAATTTCCACTACTTGACCACATTATGCACATTATCATTTTTTATTGATATTGCATCTGTTTTAAATAAAATAAAGATACTAAATCAAAATAACCACTGTTATAATTTCATTAAGTTCTTTATTATAAGTAGTTGTTTTTAAAAAAAACTTAAGTCCGGAGAACCCGGGATTACTTATTTATTCAGAAAGGAATATCCATATTATTCTTTCGTGGCAGAATTTTAGATACATACAATAAGCGCCCGATTATCCGATCACTGTTCATCACAGTAATCACATCATTCCTCAGCCTATCATTCATAGCAGGTTAATGTGGTAGTTATATTAGGGACCCTCCAGTGTTAACAAGAAAAGTGTCCCATGTAATGATAGTCATATTATATCTGGCAACGGAAAAGGTTATGACCGTCATTATGTCGCCACTGCCAATTGTCTTCGTAATAATGTGATGTACATATCACGGCTATTATTTTTTGTCTATCTATCTAGGGCATTCTAGGGGAACATACCCATACTAAGTGACCCATTTTTTTACAATTTTTTACTTCACCTCCCCCCTCGGTGACCACCCGTAGTATATACCAAGACCCTCCCAACCCCTCTAGTTTTCACGTAGTAATTCATAAATATGGTTTTAAATCATATTTTTGCAAAAAAAAAGTAACAAATTATAATAATTTGGCTCATAATTGTCTTTATTAATACGTCGGTGGCGCTTGGCGCGTGACGCCAATAGTGCGTTCATACCTGTCCTAATAGCAAGTGAAAAAAGTATTTTCAAGAAGAAAATTAATATAACATATTGTAACAGGAACTTAATTTCCGACTTTCGGTACCTCGGGTCGCTTGTCCAAGGAGATGGGGAAGTAGACCGAGACGTAACACACCGGATCAACTCAGGATGGATGAAATGGCGACAGGTCACAGGAACAACTTGCGACCCACGGATGCCCCTCAAGTTAAAGGGGAAAATTTATAAGTCCGTGATAAGGCCTGTCGTACTTTATGGGTCTGAATGCTGGGCCGAGAAGAAGACGGATGAAAAAAGATTGCATGCAGCGGAGATGAGAATGTTGAGATGGATGTGTGGAGTGATGAGAATGGATAAAGTAAGAAATGAGTATATAAGAGGAAGTTTGAAAGTGGCGCCAGTGACAGAAAAGTTGAAAGGAAATCGTTTGGCTTGGTATGGGCATGTGATGAGAAGGGACGAAACGCATGTGACTCAAAGAGTGATGAATATACATGCTGATGGATGGAGAGGGAGAGGAAGGCCGAAGAAAAGATGGATGGATTGTGTGAAGAATGATATGAAAGAAAAGGGAGTGAATGATAGTGTGACGGTTGACAGGGGAGAATGGAAGAAGAAAACGTGTTGCGCCGACCCCAAGTACAATGGGATAAGGGCAGGAAGATGATGATAACAGGAACTTAATTTACAAAAACTAAAGTCTTTTTTCTTTTATTCACATTTATTTTTTATCTCGATCATCTTCAACGAACACGTTCCCAGCATCAATCCACTCGGATACATCGTAGATCACACAAGCGGTAGCATCAGGAGTTTCCTCGGACGGGATTATTTTCTCCTCATCGACGGTCTCCACGTCTATCCAGTCCACACTTTCCTCCACGACACACAAAACCCTTTTTTATGGGTGAGAAATAATCAAATAACTTCCGCTCTGGGCGGAGCGACGGGGCGTGTCAGATTTTTACTGACTAAAACCCACCCGTGTTCGTCCAAAGAGTTACCTCTTTCAAACAACCCGCGACCCTAGCAGGCATCGGCCCTAGCGGACCCCATCAGTTAGTGCTAACATCTCTTTGAAGCGCGCGTGGAACACAAACTCAAAGACCTGTGGTCTCTAAAAACCGCTAAACGTTGCGCGCCGTATTTAAATATAGCTCGAAAAAGAGCGTGATTTCCCTAGAGGATATTGACTGCGTGACGAAAGCCTAAGACCCCCCTCCACCTCTCCCCGCCCCTACCAAGCGTGGTATTTTGAAGACCCTCTCCCCCCTGAACGGGTCACGTAGTATGGGTACGTTCATTAAATAGCCTGTAGGGAAAATAACCTGCAGGGCAAAGGCTCTCCTCTCCTTTTTCCACATCATAGCAGGCATTAGTAAAAGACAGAACTGTTTTATTCTTTTAAATAATAAATATCGTAGAGAGGATATTATGGTTATAATGTGCAGCGTCACAAAGGATTAGGAAGTTCCTTTATTCAACGTTTGATTTTCTCACGATAATTCTGCACTTCCATATTATAACCCTTCTGCCTTCAAAGCAAGAGTGAACAGGCATATTCTGGGCACGCTCGTTCCATCATAGATCTCAACCATCGCTTTCCATCAGGCGTGATCTAGGTCAAGAGCAGGTTCAGTCAGCAATAAAAGAATACAGCCTTGGCCAAAAGTATTAGGCACCCTCATGAAACACGTGCACCTAATAAAGTATATAAAAACAAAGCTATCTGTTAAACAATAGCCCATGAACTGTATTCAAACGTTAATTAAAACAGTAGATATTTTGACGTGCCATAAAACACCTGATCCAATAATTTGTGGTTTAAATATTTGTGGGGTGCCTAATACTTTTGGCCAAGGCTGTATACTACCTACAGGCAGATTCAAATATTGAAAGTTAATTAAGCCTTATGTTTCTATCATCATCATCGATTGCCTATTTTAAAAGATTTATGAAGCTTTCGTCAAAATTAATGAACATGGAAGCCTAGTCGGCGCCCGCAACATGTTTGGGGTTTGTGGCTGTGGAAGAATACTCAAGTGGCATGAGCCCCTCTTCCATTGCACACACTCTACATATAAAGATCATAGAGGAGAAGAGGTTGGAGTCTGTGGAGTTATAACCTTCTCCGCTATGATTTTTATATGGGTAGGTTTATGTCTGTTTCTGGCCCAATACAATAATCTTACCAATATTATAATCCCCTTAGCTAGGCTCTATTTCATTCATGTCCTAAAACGTAGTAGATCTGTTGGCTTTATTGATCAGTTGCTAACACGCGCGGCACGCGAACATCAATGACATCATACGACGAGCCCTTGTCACCGCCGGCGTTCCAGCTGTATTAGAGTCCAATAGCTTGGCACGCGACGATGGCAAGAGACCGGACGGCATGTCTTTATTTCCATGGAAGATGGGTAGGCCTTTAGTGTGGGATGCAACGTGTGTTGATACTCTTGCGCCATTCCATTTTCCTGGCTCGGCGTGCTGTGCTGGCGCCGCTATCAAGCGACGTAAAACGGCTCGAAAATAAATACTTTATTTCATTGGTAATTATATTTTCGAGCCGTTTGAGGTTGAAGCCCTCGGGCCGTGCGGTCCGAATACTCATGGTGTCGTTAAGGAAATCTTGAAGCGGCTGGTTGACACTTCCCGTGACTTAAGGGCTGGCTTTTACCTTGGCCAGAGGCTATGGCAATGCCGCCAGCCTCTTGGGTACATTACCAGTCGAAAGCGATGCGGATGAGTTTCTCGACGCCATATTTTAGTTTTGCTTAAGTTATGATATCATTTTGTTATTTTTACTATTGTTAGTTTAAAGGTCATTAAAAAAGTAATGTTTTTATACATGTTTCTTCTAGATAATCTACTCCCGGATCGCGCGTGTCTGTAAGAACGACCCTGGTGGCTACCTGGTGATGAAGGAAAGCTGGAGCACGTTCCTCAAGGCTCGGCTGAAGTGTTCGGTGCCAGGAGACGTGCCGTTCCACTACGATGAGGTGCAGAGCGTGGAGTATCTGCCTCAGGAGAAGATACTTGTTGCTACGTTCACTACACCTGTGTAAGTTAACTTCTACTTGGCGCTTTAGTTGCAGGATAAAACGCCGCCACCTGCAGCTGGAATCGGCTACTAAGTAGCGCAAGTGCGCGACAGACATTTCATGGTCGGTGGTCGACACAAGTGCTCGGTAGCCGCTACTTTTATAATCCATTGCTAGCGTTTAGCTTAGTGGTTGGTGGCGGCCTATCGTGGCGTGTAGCGACCTTATCCGTATGCGGCGTTTTGTGGCTGTGTGGCCCGTGTGCAGCAAGGCTTAGACGCTTTTCATGTTTCCTCTTGTATCGGAACGAAACATACCGGCTGAATTTGAATTCATTTGCTTCAGAGGGTAAATTACTAATCCATATGAAAAACTTTTGGGTCTACATGTACCTACTGCAAATTACTAAATACGTTTAGCGCTAAAGGAACTTAAAACATCGTTCTGTCTCTGTCAATAGTTTCAAGATGATAAAGACATAATGATGTTTAAACAATTATGTTTGACGCTTAACGTATTTAATGATTTTTAAATACGATCAACTGGTAGTGAAAGAGGGGAACCCAAACAAAGAAAAAAGGAAAAGAGACCAATTAACTTCGCCGGATAACCAGAATCAAGCCAAAAAGATAACAGTAACAAACAGTTCTATAGTAAAGGAAAATAGAAAGAACGCATTTGATTTGATGAGACCAAGGTCAAGCTCAATTACTAATATTTCAAACAACTCTAAGTAGCAACTAAGCATTAGCAACCACAGACAGAACAACCCCAACCCGGCTGGTCCCCGTGGGGTTGCACGACCACCATCCCCCCATAGAAATACATCCCTACATCAAAATAGAAACTACAATAAGATTTACATTGCAACGTTAAACGTTAGAACTTTAATGTCGGACAACAGACTACAAGAATTGGAAGAAGCTATAAGACCTATAAAATGGGATGTCATAGGTCTTTGTGAAGTAAGAAGAATAGGAGAAGAGATAAGAGAATATGAGAAATACATTTTTTATTCTTATGGTAAACAAAAAGGTATATATGGAATGGGATTCCTAGTCAAAAAACATTTAAAAGATAAAATAATTAGCTTTCAAGGAATATCAGAAAGAATCGCCGTACTCAACATTCAATTAATAGAATCTAAACAACCATGGTCGATTATTCAAGTACATGCACCCACAGAACAAGATACAAAATTAGCGAAAGATAAATTCTACAAAGACATGTCAGAGTTGATGCAAAGGAAGAGCATAATTATCATGGGAGACTTTAACGCCAAAGTTGGTAGGAAATCAAACAAAGATGAATTTGTCTTAGGAGAGTACAGTTGTGGTGACAGAAATGACAACGGCCAAAGACTAATAGATTTTTCTTTCGCTTACAATTTTAAAATAATGAATAGTTTCTTCAAAAAACGAAAGTCGAGAAAGTGGACATGGTTAGCACCAAATGGCATAGATAGAAATGAAATTGATTTCATACTTACAAGAGAAAAACATATATTTAATGACATTGAAGTACTTAATAAGTTAAATTTCAATACAGATCATAGAATGGTAAGAGGAGTTATACAAGACAGAAACAATAAATCAAGAAAACATATTTTACACTCAACCTCATGGTTGAGTGTAAAATATGTTTGTATATGTATGTTTTCTTGATTTATTGTTTCTGTCTTGTATAACTCCTCTTAACAAGACAATAACATCACCGATACCACAAAATATATTGAATGATCTAGAGACAACATTAAATGGAATGAAAGATACTGAAACATTGCAAGAGAAGTATAATTTTTTGGAAAAAGAACTTATAAATATTAACAAATCGAGTATGGAAAAAGTGAAGAAAAATAAGTTAGGAGAAGAAACATTAAAATTGATGGAAGAGAGAAATGAAATGTTAGACAAACGAAAAGATAACAAACATAACATCGCAAGTATTAGTAAGAAAATTCAAGAAACGATAAGAAAACATAAAGCATCAGAAAGACTGGATGTTTTGAAAGAACAAATAGAAAAAACAGGCGGAATTAAGAGAGGTCTAAAACAGTTAAAAGAATATACACAATGGATACCCAACATGAAAACTAAAAACAAGAAGAAAAACGAGAAAATTACAACAAAGAGACTATCAATAGCGAAAGTAGCGACAGATTTTTACAAAAACTTATACACGGAGACAGACAGAACAACGCCAGAAGAAGAAAAAAAGGAAACTTACGAAGAAGGAGAAATACCTTGTATACTAGAATCTGAGGTCACAAAGGCTATAAAATCACAAAAAAGTGGAAAAGCTCCTGGGGATGATAAAATATCTAATGAACTACTAAAACAGTCCCTACCAGCGATATTCAAATATATGACACATCTTTTTAATGGAATAATAGCAACTGAACAAATACCCATTCAATGGACGAAATCAACCATCATCCTACTACACAAAAAAGGTGACAAAAATGAAATAAATAATTATAGACCTATAAGCCTTATGTCCAATCTATACAAAGTGTTTTCTAAAATAATACTTGGGCGAATATCGAAACACCTGGAAGAACACCAACCGAGGGAGCAAGCTGGATTTCGCGCCGATTATTCTACCATCGACCATATTCATGTTGTGAAGCAAGTAATTGAAAAGCTCAATGAATACGGGCAACTGTATTATATGGCATTCGTCGATTACAATAAGGCTTTTGATTCGCTGAGTCATACCTATATCTGGAAAACGCTAGAAAACCAAGGAGTAGAAGGAAAATATATAAAAATCATAAAAGAAATTTACAAAAACACCACAGCAACAGTCCAACTTGAACAACAAGGCGAAGAATTTAGAGTTCAAAAAGGCGTTAGGCAAGGTGATCCACTTTCCCCAAAACTCTTCACAGCAGTGCTAGAAAATATATTCAGGAACTTAGACTGGGGATATTTTGGAATCAATATTAACGGATTGAACCTAAATCATTTAAGATTTGCTGACGACATAGTAATTTTCGCTGAAAAATCAAGCATACTACAAACTATGTTACAACAATTAGATGTTGAAAGCAGGAAAGCAGGTTTATCAATGAACCCAGCGAAGACAAAAGTAATGACGAATGCCGTAAAAGAAAATATAGTAATAGGACAAGAAATTATAGAATATGTAGATGAATATATATATTTAGGACAACTTATTTCAATAAAAGACCAGTATTCTAAAGAAATAGATAGAAGAATATGCAACACTTGGAAACGGTACTGGTCTCTAAAAGAGATAGTTAAAAATGAAACAATTCCCATGGCAGTGAAAAGCAAATTATATAACACATGTATTCTACCATGTCTTACTTATGGATGTCAAACTTGGCCTGCGACGAGCAAAAACAACCAAAAACTAGTAGTTTGTCAACGCAGCATGGAAAGAAGCATGCTTAACATAAGAATACAGGATCGATGGACAACTTCAAAAATAAGGAAAAGAACAAAGGTCAGTGACGTATTACAAACAATAAGAAAACTTAAATGGAACTGGACTGGACATATAATGAGGACTAACAAAGAAAAATGGACTAAGGATGTAATAGAGTGGTATCCGAGGAACGGGAAAAGACAACGAGGAGGTCAAATCAAAAGATGGGAGGACGATTTACCAAAAGGATGGAGAAGGTCTGCTAAGGATAGAGAGACGTGGAAACGATTGGGGGAGGCCTATGTCGACAGACAACCTGACCAAAGTGGTTGCTAATGAAATTGTTTTTGCTATGTAAATTAGATTTAAGAATACTTACTACTGTTTTATAAGAATAGCATGTGTAGTTTAAAAGGTCAGCGAATAAAGGCTTTTATTATTATTATTATTATAATATCTACAAGCGGGTCTTAGTACCTATCGGAGTATGAAAAATGGGGTCAGACTTCATAACTTCGACTGCCGGAAACGCAGATCTATCGAGACATAATTGTTTTTTAATTGTTTCTGTAATTACGACATTCAACCGGATAATCGGTTCGCGGAGGGTAAACGAGACACAATAGAAGCTTAAAGGCCTATTCAGCGAATTGATATCGCTGTCGTGCTCGGCAGCGATACTGGTTTGCCTTCTGGTTAGGCACTTTGGACGTATCGCTACCGAGTGCGACAGCGATATCGCTTATATCTGTATAGGCCTTTATTGTTATGACGTGTATAGACGTCAAGCGCCCGTGAAAGCGTTAATCTTTATCCAGTTCAATGACCCACATGGCTTATGGCGATTGTTTAAATATTGTGTCTGCTTCGCGGACTAAATGGAAATAGGTATTTGCCGTATAATGCACAGAACCTATGTGATTATTATTTTTTGTTGGGACTGTCATTATACTATTTCTTCTTCCACAGGAACAGCATAGTTGGCAGTGCAGTATGTATCTACAGCATGTCGGATATCCACGCGGCTTTCGAGGGTCCTTACAAAGTGCAGGACCGACCCACATCGACGTGGGAACCGCGATCGCCTTCTAAGCAAGCTAGGGACCATTTCAAATGTGTTCCTGACTCCAGGTTTGTTTACTTGGACTTTATTTATTTATAAGATGTGTCATTTTTGTTTGTGGAAAATGCCATCCACAAACAAAAATGACGCACATCTGCGGATGAAATTTAAAAAATCGTTCCTCCTGTGCTCACCTTCATTAGGTTCATTAGGTTTAGGCTGTGTCCTTCAATGAATTAATGAATGAACGAATGAATTTAAGATGGATCTGCAAATAATACAAATTTTCTTGCGTTTTTGCAATTTAAAGGTCAGTGTCAGGTTCGCGTTATGTAAGTTTGCCGCTCTGAAGTAGACTACAAATGGCTGCGCAGTAGTCATTATCTATACTAAAACAGCTGCGCACCATGCCATGCGCATCGGAAAGCCTGCACCATAATTGCGTAACACACTATCCATCGGAATCTGAATAATTTTGGAGCAAATTGCTAATCCATTGCTTCATATGTTCGAAAAATTTGTCTGCTCAATAACGTAAATAACGCAATGAATGTTGTTGAACTGTCAAAATGAATAAGATTCTGATTGATAGTGTGATACGCAATTGCTGATTTCAGAGAGGCAAACCTACATGACGCGAACTACCTATATCTTGATCAAAATATGATTTTATGGTATGAAAATATGATTTACATAATTACCTATAACCATAAGAATCGTCTATCAAATCATCATCTCTATAAGATTGATTTTCCGTAGTTTGGTCTGACGGAAATCTAACCACCTTACCTTAATCTTACCTTCCTGAACCTTCTAAATTGTTTTGGTAAGAATCAATTTCATGAAGATTTGGGATCTCTTTAATTCTGCTAGTATCTCGTTAGACTGAATTTTAAATGAAATATCGCAACGTAATGGGTGATCCAGGACAATGTTACTATTATATTTTATTTCTGCTTGAGTATAGTTTTAGTTTTATTTTTGTTGGTATATTGGCGTGTACTAGCTGCTGACTTATGACAAATAATTTAATTTAATGTTTTGTTTTGCGTAATATCCCTAAATTATTTTGCATACAGAATAATTTTTTTTAACTGAGCAGACAGCTGTGCTGCTGGGGAGTTTGTTGCGCCACTTCTTCCCAGCGAAAGCACTAAGAAGTGGTGAACGGCGGGCGTTTTAGGGGACTGTCCTATGTAATTTTGGTGTTCGAAAAGTTTTCAGCCTAGTTTGAATAAATGGCTTTTGATTTGATTTAAAATATCAATCTGGAATAGTTTTTAGAAACTATTCCAGATGGATATTTTTTTTTATTATTAATGTTCAAAATGTATATCGCAGAGTTAAATCATTGTATGTTAAAAAACCACAGACGCCTTTGATGGCTTATATATGGCTAATGAGACATATACCAAAGTAAATCTGAATGGTTCGGATAAGTAATTATTTTGTTTATTATTCCAACGTAAACTCTCCCACAGAATCCATGAAGCAATAGAATACCACCGCTATCACCTAATGTACGAATCAGTACAACCTATCTCCGGGGAACCAGTCTTCAAAGTGACGTCAGAGCGGTTCACACACGTCACCGTTGACGTCACAAACGCTAAGAACATCGAGAAGCAACTCGTTTTATACGTGGCAACACAGGCTGGAAATGTGTTGAAGTTGGCAGTACTGCCGAAGTTGGATGGCGCGTGTTTAGTCGAGAGGTGGAAACTTAACGGGAAGAATAGCAGCTTTGAGGTGCTGACTATGCAGTTTGTTAAGGATACTGTGAGTACTTTCTCTCCTTTCTTCTTTCTTCAACTAATGTAAACGAGTTGGTACAGAAATAAACATTTTATTATTATTATTTTCTTGTGATTGTGTTTCCTAAAGTGTTAGGTGATCTGTATAGCAATGGATGCAAAATTTAAGTAGGTTTTCTCTGCAAGCTCCAGAGGGTTCTAAAAAGGATGCCGGAACCAATAGTGATTTTAGCCGGTAACGACAAATTGCTTCTGAAATCCACATTGGCAGTTCAAAATTACCACTCCGCCTCAGACAGAAGAGTATATATCCGAAAGTATTCCTCAATCTAGGGATAGTAGAATATATGCAGGGTTTACAAGAAAGGTGTGGTCTTTAACTTCAATACCTACCCGACCCAAATGTGTGGGACGACAGGATTTTTTTTTTGCGATTAAGGTGGGATTAATCCCATGGAGAAAGTTGTTCAGTTTTATGGTCTCTACCACACCTTTCTGGTACACCCTGTATTATATGTAATTCATGTGAATACTTAATGCATTGTCACATCGCAGCCGAAAGACGGAATACTGCCAATGCAAATTCGATTTCCGATTACTTTATCTTCAAAACCTTTATTAAATGATAATAAATTATGTTTATTTCTGTAAGTAGGGTTATTGAAAATACAAACACTTTTACACGTCAATAATGCAGTATGTTAACTTACGAAAGCCGTTCCCGTTAACTCGCAGTAATGAAGCGTCCATACATATAATACTAAAAAAAATGTTACCATTCAAAAATTCGCGAAAAAAAGTCTGCTGTTCCGTACATTATGTTCGCATAACTCGTCAAAATGTAAGGACCTACAGTTTTTTTTTTTTAAATTAAGGGGGAAGCGTCAGAGTAGCCCGCGAAATTAAAATTTTCTTACGTTTTTTTGCAATTACAAGTCGGTATTAGATTGTATGTTGATCAAAATATAATTTGCGGCCGTAACACGTATCTATATACATAATTAGAATCATTAAAGTGACCAATACAACTCTTTAAGACCAGTTAATCCTAATGAATGACTATTTCATGAAATCTTGACATTTCAGGATTATACTAGCTTAAGGAGTTGTATTACTGATTCTAATTATTATAATTATGTAAATACATATTTGTCACGGCCGCAAATAATACTTTATTTAACATACAACTTAATACTGACTTGCAAATTGCAAAAATCGTAAGAAAATTTGAATTTCGCGGGCTACCCTGACGCTTCCTCCTTAACATACTGTATTTTAAAAATTAAATGAGGAGAGTAGTCGGCTACGAAACATCGAGTTTCTTATCCGACTCTTCGTAGAAGAAAGACTGAAACAAACTTGTTCATCCTAACAGTTACAAATATGCTTCCAGATGTCGGTTTACATAGGCGGCGAAGTCGGCGTCTTCCGTATTACCGGCGCCCGCTGTGCGCGGTACACTAGCCGGTCCGGTTGCGTGCTCGCCGGAGACCCGCACTGTGGGTGGGACGATGCGAGGGAGCAGTGCGTGCCGGCTGCCGGACGGCTGGGAGATCCGGCGTTTAAACAGGCCACTGCTGCTTGTGCAGCCATTGATGCACCGGGTAAGGTTTAGTTAATAAAGTCATCTTTGTTTGAAGGGATATTACGATATTATTCGTCGAGCTCTTGTCACCGCCGGCGTACCAGCGGTGTTAGAATCAAACAGCTTAGTACGTGACGATAGCAAGAGACCAGACGGCATGACGTTCTTACCTTGGAAGGTGGGTAGGACTCTGGTGTGGGACGCAACCTGTGTCGACCCTTGCGCCATCTCATGTTCGAAGCTTGGCGTGCTGTGCGTGCGCCACTGCTGCGGCTGCTGAGACCCTCAAGCGGCCTTGACCTTATCGGTAACTACAGTTTTGAGCCGTTTGAGGACGAAACGCTCGGGTCATGGGGCCCTAGTGCGCGTCTCTTTGTTAGGAAATTTTTCGCCGACTGGTCGACACTTCATGTGACTAAACGGCTGGCTCGTTCTTCGAGCAAAGAATATTGTTATTAAGCATTCAAAGATCAAATAATCAATTTGAAGGGACGTTACACATAGCAGACGGCAGATGCTGTATTACTCCCCAAGGTTAAAAATAAATTCAATATTACCTACAGCTAGGTGGCAGCATTAGTGTTAGCTGCCAGTGAGCCAACTAGACAGTTAGTCAGTATCTTGGGGTTTGGTAATAATACGTCAGTGTTGCATCAGCCTCATGGAAGTGACCGTCTGAGTTATCCATTTAGGGAAATATCAGCCTTATTTCTACGAGTCGAGGTATGACCGAGTGATATGTTGCAACCATTTTATAATAATAATAATAACCCCACCGCTGTATCTCTACGTTGACGTCGTGGTGGGGCTTGCGCGCTTCAAACTTAAGGTCTGTGCCGGTAGAGTTTACTTTGCCGGAACGGGTCTAGGATGAGGAGCCAGACCAAGAGAGATACAGAAACCCGCAGGGCAGCATGTGGCGAGCTATTGGGCAGTAGCGACCCCACGGACCCCCTATCTCCCGAGAGAAATCTTGTCCTCATCTCTGGCTTGCTTTTATTGGCCGGCTGGAGTGAACATTGACGAGGAACAGAGCTCCCACCTCTTTCTTACCTTTATTGGCTGGCTTGAGTGGAGATTCGCAAGAGCAAACGTGCTCGGAGGAAGGAAGTATTCCAGTAAGGTGCTTGTAGGGATCTTGACCGTACTTCCGGGATTGTCCTGATAGCCGTGGAATACCTCTCCACTCCTCAAGCATCTCAGGAAGTGTTGTCCTCTTGTCGCTACGTCACTATGTGCTAGCGGCCGTTTCCGGGGGCCCATTATTGAGTGTGCAAGTCACCCCCTGCCATTTTATCCGTGTATAATATATAACATTGGTCAGGCAGGGGACATAGTTCTTCCATAGTTCAAGTAACCCAATCCACTTTAGCCACCCAGACCCATACCCCAATATGTTTTGTTTCCGCACACAACAATAGTCCTGCACCAACCGGGGGTTGTCCTTGGGTGCACTTGCATAGTGCATACAGGGATAATCGTCGGTTGTTGCCTCCTCATTATTTAAAATTGTTTAAGGGGCCTCTGCGAGTAGTTGGCTTCGGCCCCTCGTACGCCTTCCAAAGGCCCGGGACCCCAGGGTCCCGAGATATGTCAAAAATATAATAATAATAATAATAACCCCACCGCTGTATCTCTACGTTGACGTCGTGGTGGGGCTTGCGCGCTTCAAACTTAAGGTCTGTGCCGGTAGAGTTTACTTTGCCGGAACGGGTCTAGGATGAGGAGCCAGACCAAGAGAGATACAGAAACCCGCAGGGCAGCATGTGGCGAGCTGTTGGGCAGTAGCGACCCCACGGACCCTATCTCCCGGGAGAAATCTTGTCCTCATCTCTGGCTTGCTTTTATTGGCCGGCTGGAGTGAACACTGACGAGGAACAGAGCTCCCACCTCTTTCTTGCCTTTATTGGCCGGCTTGAGTGGAGATTCGCAAGAGCAAACATCCAGCCTGCATTGGTCAGGCAGGAGACATAGTTCTTCCACAGTTCAAGTTACCCAGTCCACATCAGCCACCCAAACCCATAGCCCAATATGTTTTGTTTTCACGTTTTGCAATAGTCCTGCACCAACCGGGGGTTGTCCTTGGGTGCACTTGCATAGTGCATATAGAGATAATCGTCGGTTGGTGCCTCCTCATTATTTAAAATTGTCTAAGGGGCCTCTGCGAGTAGTTGGCTTCGGCCCCTCGTACGCCTTCCAAAGGCCCGGTACCCCAGGGTCCCGAGATATGTCAAAAATATAATAATAATAATAACCCCACCGCTGTATCTCTACGTTGACGTCGTGGTGGGGCTTGCGCGCTTCAAACTTAAGGTCTGTGCCGGTAGAGTTTACTTTGCCGGAACGGGTCTAGGATGAGGAGCCAGACCAAGAGAGATACAGAAACCCGCAGGGCAGCATGTGGCGAGCTATTGGGCAGTAGCGACCCCACGGACCCCCTATCTCCCGAGAGAAATCTTGTCCTCATCTCTGGCTTGCTTTTATTGGCCGGCTGGAGTGAACATTGACGAGGAACAGAGCTCCCACCTCTTTCTTACCTTTATTGGCTGGCTTGAGTGGAGATTCGCAAGAGCAAACGTGCTCGGAGGAAGGAAGTATTCCAGTAAGGTGCTTGTAGGGATCTTGACCGTACTTCCGGGATTGTCCTGATAGCCGTGGAATACCTCTCCACTCCTCAAGCATCTCAGGAAGTGTTGTCCTCTTGTCGCTACGTCACTATGTGCTAGCGGCCGTTTCCGGGGGCCCATTATTGAGTGTGCAAGTCACCCCCTGCCATTTTATCCGTGTATAATATATAACATTGGTCAGGCAGGGACATAGTTCTTCCATAGTTCAAGTAACCCAATCCACTTTAGCCACCCAGACCCATAGCCCAATATGATTTGTTTCCACACACAACAATAGTCCTGCACCAACCGGGGGTTGTCCTTGGGTGCACTTGCATAGTGCATACAGGGATAATCGTCGGTTGGAGCCTCCTTATCATTTAAAATTATTTAAGGGGCTTCTGCGAGTTGGCTTCGGCTCCTGGTACGCCTTCCAAAGGTCCTGGACCCCAGGGTCCCGAGAAATGTAAAAAATAATAATAATATCCTAGGACATTATTCACACACGGTCATCTGATCCCAAACTAAGCAGAGCTTGTACTCTGGAAACCAGATAACTAATAAACTACATACACTACTTTTTTTTTGTAATACATACTTATATAGATCACCCAGTCTCAGGACAATCAGACATGTTCATGCACACAAATGTTTGTCCCACGACCAGCGGCATGACAGGTGGTATCTTAACCAACCACGCCATCTGGCCTGTCAAATCATAATCAATCAATAATCATATTGAAATTAGTAATAGCCATAGCCGGTATCTCAAAACGAAACACTTACAATTTTTGGCGATCAAGTTGGTTTTTAAATAATCTTCCATTATTTCAGTGGACGGCGGCTGGTCATCCTGGTCGGAATGGGAGCCATGCATGCAGGACGGTACATCATTATCAATGTATGACGACAACAAACCCGACATGTGCATGTGTCGCACGCGGCGCTGTGACAACCCTCGACCAGCTTACGGCGGACAAACTTGTGAAGGTATTTATCGCAACTTCCAACAAAATCCACGAAGTCCGACTCATTAGTGGATCTTTGGCAGTTGTTACGGGTCGTCAGAAGCCCGAAAGTCTGCCAACCAGTATTACCCAGTAACTGGGTTGTGAAGGTCAGATAGACAGTAGCTCCATCTAAAATACTGGTATTCAGCTGCATCCGGTTAGACTGGAAACCGACCCCAACATATTTGGGAATACGCTAGGCAGATTGAGGTAGTCGAAAATAGAATACAACTGAAAGATGGTTGGACTGGTTAATTAACTTAAAAAATAATTAATAATAATTAACTTATATGGCGCCTGCACATTCTATGACACCAAATAGCATCATGGTTTTCTGAAATATGTGTGTGTTTAACGTCAAATGACGAATAGGAGGAGGTCGTGGATAAGTAATAACAGCCGCGCGGGTCTATCCATCAGGTTAAGTTACGCTTGCCGGGGTTGGTCCGTAGATGGGTGACCATCTTTACATACCGAGACTCCTCCGTGCCTCGGAAAGCACGTTAAGCCGCTGGCCCCGGCTGTCATTCGTGGATCTTTGTCAGTCGTTACGGGTCGTCAGAAGCCCGAAAGTCTGACAACCAGTCTTACCAAGGGGTGTCGTATTACCCAGTAACTGGGTTGTGGAAGTCAGATAGGCAGTCGCTCCATGAAAAGTACTGGTATTCAGCTGCTTCCAGTTACACTGGAAGCCGACCCCAACATATTTGGGAATAGGCTAGGCAGATTGAGGTAGTCGAAAATAGAATACAACTGAAAGATATGACATTTTAAAATAATAATTAACAGTATTTTTCTCTCTCAAAATCTATGTTATAATTTCTCTCAAAAGTAAAAAAGAAAATACTATTGATTAGCCTAACCTAACCTCCACATTTCCTTCCCAGGCGCCAGCATATCAGTAACGAACTGCACAGTGCACGGCGGCTGGTCGGGTTGGTCGGGCTGGTCGAAATGTTCCGCATCGTGCGGCATCGCCATCAAGTCGCGACGACGCACTTGCACTGCGCCTGAGCCTAAGTTCGGCGGGAGAGTCTGTGTGGGGCTCGATATTGATGATGTTTACTGTAATCTGCCGCCTTGTCCTGGTAAGTATTGGATTATTGTATAAAGACAGACAATATGTTTATTTGGCACATGTCACAAGTACGCACAATATATATATATATATATATATATATATTATTTATTCATTTTGTTGTTGAAATTGTGATATACTAACATAGATCTTAAGTACTCACTAACACAATTATGGATGTTTTTTGTTGTCTGAAATAAAGTTAATAATAATAATAATAATAAATAATAATAATAAAAAAAAACATCAAAGATTTTTTTATCTAATAAAAAATATTTGGCGAGGCACTCACGGCTGCGCCAAATAGGCCCAGTTATATGCAATCTAAGCTACATCTCTAATTTTTGTAAAGTAGTATGTATTGGCAATATTATTAGGGCACAAGAGCGACATTTCATAATTTCATTTAGTAATATTGATTAATTAATGAAATCAGCAAAAATATTTGACAGCTATTTGCGACATTGCCATCTTTAATAATACAGACTCTTTAAATGATAGTCCCACTATTTAAATTGTAACTTCACCCAGACTCCATCTTTCATACTCACTATTTGTAACTTATAAATTCCTTCTTGCACAGATCCAAGTCTCGCAGCTGTGGATGGTGGCTGGTCAGACTGGGGCCCATGGTCCCCTTGTACAGGCACCGGCGGCCCAGGCTGCGGCCCCTCAGGTGGCTGGAAGGAGAGGCGAAGGGACTGCAACAATCCCCTCCCTAAGAACGGAGGAGCCGAGTGTGAGGGGTTGAGTGCAGAGCGGCAACCGTGCGACATGGCGCCCTGTGAAGTTAGGAAGGCGACTGCCTGGACGCCTTGGGTGCAGATACCTGGTAAGTAATAATAAGAGACCTAAATAAGTAGAAATCTTTACTGTTGATTGTCATAATACTGGTCCAAAGACTACCATTATTAACAAACGAAATGGGCCAGCCATAGTAAAACGCATTTTCTAATACAAAGCTATATGCTGTTGTGGCTATAGACTTTATCATAGTTTATTTTTATTAAATCACGTTGACAGGTTTGTTTGAGTGGTACTGGGATCGTGCATGTCGAATTGCACGACCCCAGTACCACTCCAGCACACAACTCTCAATAGAATAGGCAGCTACTCTCATAATGAAAACTGTCAAGATAAGCCGAGCTACTGACATACGAGTACACAATACGAGCAGCTACCTACTGTCTAGTCAGCAGCTCGCACTGTGTAAGCCAGCCATTAGGGGAAGTGTCAATAGCGTCAATCATCAGGAGCTAGACCACCTCTTAGAGCAGTATTATTTTAATCTTACTTGAGTGTGGGAAAGAGATGGAGCTAGACGTCCTGTACAGCTCCATCTCTTTCTCACAATGAAGTAATATTAAAATAATACCGCTTTAAAAGGTGGTGATTGGCCCCCCAGGTGGAATGACTGCTCACTTCAAGCTCACTTCACCTAAATTTTCACAATTAATTTAATTGACAATACAGTTAACAGAACCCTTTTGTTTACAGGTAATGGATCAGACGGAAGCTATTCAGAAAAGAGATTTAAATTCCAATGTAGAGCTCCATCACCAGAACAATTGAAAGTAAGTTACCATTTCTTTTCGTTGGGTTAAAAGCTAACAGTCTTAAAATAATAATAATATGTACAAGTACCTATATAAAAAAGGAGAGGAAATAATCATAGGGCATCAAAAAAGTCCGCATCGCTGTCAACAGGAAAAGTGCCCAAAAGGCTGGCAGCATTGCCACGTTGTATGGCAATGCTTATTCTTTGGCCAAAAAATAGGCCAGCCCTCTGGTCACATGTACAGTCAACCAACCGCTTAGCGATGTCTCGAAAATCTAAGAGGGCATTCGGATCCCATGGCCCTAGTGTTTCAACTCCAAACAGCACGAACATATACTGCCAATAATATTGGAGTATTTGCGCCATTTGAGGTATTGAACTTTCCCTAATCGTTTTTATGCTAAATAAATACATATTTTAAATTGAAGTCGCATCTCGTGTCGGTCTGTGCGACCGCGTTGTTCTACTAAACTACGTAACTAATTATGGTGCGGTATTCACCATCATTTAGACAATTTTCACGGAGGAGTCTCGGTATGTAAAGATAGGCACCCATTTACGGACCAACCCCGGCAAGCGTAACTTAATCTGATGAATCAACCCGTGCGGCTTAGCCACGAGCTCCTCCTATTCGTCATTTGACGTTAGATCCACGAATGACAACCGGGACCAACGGCTTAACGTTCTTTCCGAGGCACGGTCACTATTAGTATGTTATACAAACTGTAAGGGCAGGCCCTTACATAAAATGTTGAATGTTAATTAAATAAATGTTAATGTTCAAGAAGGTATTTAATGAGAAACTAATAGAAAACGTTACAAAAATGTTACAAAATGTTAGATGTTGCGCGAGCTCGATATAAAACCGAAGACTGACGTACTTGCGTACGTGACGATACTATATTTTATTAATTAACAATATTTGCAGTATTTTTAACTAGGCCAAAGTGCGGTTGCTGACCGTACACAAACTAAATAGTTTTACTACACTTATTTCTCTCTCCAGCTATCCCTAGTCCGTGAAGACGAACGCTACTGCACATCCCGGGGGCGCTGCACCACGGAACGCTCCACAGAAGACGACGCGGGCTGGGAGGCGTGGGGATCCTGGGGGCCTTGCACGGCGCCCTGCGGTGGGGGCCAGCAGAAGAGGCGCCGGCGCTGTACGCGACACACGTGCCACGGGCCCGCCGACATGCTGCGAGCTTGTAACACGCAGGCTTGTACTGGTGAGCATAATGTAGAAGGCGAATCGAAAAATGGAGAATTATGTGGTCTGTTCCAAAAGTATCCAGTGAAAATGTAAACAAAGGGAACAGAAGACGTACTTGTGGTTGTTAATTTGCAGTCCCAAGTCAATCGGTTGCTGATCTTGATTATTTGAATACTTACCCCGAATTCTAATTTTAAACATCTTTAAAACGTTTTTCCTTTTACGCTAGGTTTTTTAATAGGCGAAAGTTTTTTAGAAACCAATTAGTAATGCTTCTTGTGGTTTATTTACCAAAATTATGAATGTTTCAGCGAAATATTGACAATTACATTCGATGACAATGTAACCAATTTTTTGTGAAAACGGGGGCATTCTATCATGACGGTTGGAGTGACTTTAATACACATACTTTAATATTACTTCTGTCGGAATATCAAACATATATTTAAAAAATAATATTCAAAGCAAACAAATAACAATTATTAGTGTTAATGTTTACTTTGACAGTTGTAGGTCCATTCCATTTCCTAGCCTTTTCCCAACTTTTTTGTTGGGGTCGGCTTCCGAATTCTTCATGTAATTTTTTCATTCTTCCGAATTTTTAATAATAGTAATAATAATTATTATTTGAATACTTACCCCGAATTCTAATTTTAAACATCTATTCCACGTACAACAATAGTGCTGTACCAACCGGGGGTTGTCCTTGGGTGCACTTGCATAGTGCATACAGGGATAATCGTCGGTTGGTGCCTCCTTATCATTAAAAATTATTTAAGGGGCATCTGCGAGTTGGCTTCGGCTCCTCGTACGCCTTCCAAAGGTCCGCGACCCCAGGGTCCCGAGAAATGAAAAATAAAATAAAATAATAATAATAAAACATTATTAAAACATTAAACAACTGATTCAGAAGGCAGTCCTCCTTGATACGGCGCGTATTGTGAGGAGGTTCCTGTCTCTGGGGCCCTAACCACCGGTAGCTTGGACCCTGCACCCGCTACCTGCGGATCACTATTTTTTATATTTTTAAATGTTTTTTTTAATGTTTTTATAAAAATATTTAAAAATGTAATAAAATAAGTTTAAAAAATAAATAAAGGAGATAAAACATTTATAATAATTAATATTTTTTTAATGTGCCTACGCAAAATATTACTAAATGAATGCTCACTTTAAGCTCGCTTCACCCACGTTTTCACGGCAATATTTTTACAGAATAGTACGACTGTTTTGTGTTACCTCTATTTATTAACGTTGATTTTGTTTTACAGGTGAATGGTCGTGCTGGAGCGAGTGGAGCGAGTGCAGCGGCTCATGCAAGGACGCTCTGGCGAGTGCAGGCGCGGCGGGGCACCGAACGCGCACTCGCCTATGTGTGTCGCCCGAGGGCTGCGCACACGCAGGCGCCGCGCTGGAAAGGCGCGTCTGTGTCAACAACTGCGCAGGTAGCTTTATAGCTTTCGTTTGAGAATCTAATGGAACGACGTCCCTTCAGACCCTTCATAAACCTTAATAACCTGCCGAAGAATTTTTCAGAAAGCGAATCGTAAAAAAAAAGAATGATCTTTAAGGCAGACTAGCTGCTTTTAGCATCGATCGTTGACTTTGCGACTGCATCGAGTTTTGGCGACGTTCTGCGTTAGATGGCTATATCTCACGCAAGTGTAGCCATTGGCCACAAATACTTACGTTTTTAATCCATTTGAATGTTGGATTGATTTTGCTTAGCACCATACTCGTTCTTTCTCCTTCTAAAAAGAGACTTTTGCTCTATTGTGGCTGTGAAATGGTATTTTTTAAATTAAAAAAAAAAAAATATTTTTGTAACATAGTAAATACAATTTTTAAAATAGAGTTCATTATTCATAGGTCGCTATGTAATGCCAAGAGGCGTAACAAATATGGTTGCATGCGAAACAAAATATTGGTCATGCGGGAGGTAAATTATTTGGTAGACTGTATGTCGAAATTAATAGAATGATGATAAATAAATAAAAACAAAAATTATAAATGTCACAATATGGAATAGTTTCTACAGTGAATGCATAATGAAATAACCATAAATTACAATTATTCACAATATTCAATTAAAAATTGTTTCTCCAGTCAAATAAGTCTACATTAATTTATCATTAGTAGTAGTTTTTATTAGTATTGTTTGTAATAAATTATGGTAATAAAAAGATTTTTTCACTCTTATTCCTTGTTTTAGACTCAGAAGCAGGATGGGGCGAGTGGGGAGAATGGGGTGACTGTACAAGCGGCGAGCGAGTTAGGAAGCGCGCGTGTCTAGCAGGAGCGTGTGTGGGAGCACAGCTACAGGTTGCCAGATGTGCTGATGACGACCAGGATATTGATAATGGTTCGTAGTTTAGCCCCCTTACAAAACCTCGAAATTACTTATCATGATCCTCCATTATATACATATTTATATACTGCAACATTCATTTTGAAATAAATATAGGGTGACTGGTAATTAGTACTCATGATAACAAACAACTTTTACTATGGGACCAAACCTGTACCTAATCACGAAAAAAAAATCTGCTGTCCTCTACATTTTGACGAGTCGACGCGCGTTCGTGATAGGGCCTTCATTGTACATATTGACAGAGTATGAAGTATTTTTTTAAATATTTATTTCCACCGTACATTTAAATAACAAGATCCCATTTTCCAACAGAACTATACGCGATGCCAGCTTACAGTCAGAACGTGGAGATGGCGTCATTCGTCACTATGTCGAACAACGAGACGCTCAGCTTGGGCAGTATCATAGGTTGTGTAGTCGCCGCCTTCGCCATGGGTGAGTTTTTAATGTACTACATAGTTCGTTGAGTTGAAACTAGATGGCGCTAGTGGGCGTGTTGTCTAGGTCAATGTTGTTTTGTGGCGTTTTTGTATTTATTTTTAGATTTGATTGTGCGTTTTAGTTATTAATTCATTGGATTTAATAATAAATTACATGTATAGCTAGTTTTTATGTAATTTTTCGTCAATTTTGTGGAAATATTCTAAAATATCTTACATCGCGCAAGTAAAGTTTTCGACAAAGTTAGTACGCTCGTAAAATTTCGTCCAAGTCATTTGTGTCTATTGAAAGGAGAGACGGTTAGCACTCCCCTTGACAAGGATGGAACACAAAAATGGTTAAGGCACATCTTGACCACATTTTTTTAAAACATCTCTTTTTAATTATTTTGAAATATTTGTTATCATAATAATGTCCAAGGTCAAAGATTTTATGAATTATTTTTTATGAAGTTATCATCTCAGATGCTATTTTAGTTTTATTGATGCTTGGAAAGGAGTTGGAGGAGTTATTTTTTAATTTTCAATTTAAATACTAAATATCATCGACCTCCTTCCCGGTATTATTTGTTTTGCTGGGATGAGATTAGTAAATTATGCAGAAGTTAACCTAAAACAGACACTGTCATTGATGTAGAAACGAAAAAGTACTAAGTATCAATGATATTGTCATCAGGTTGCCTAGTCTGTCTGGCAGGAGTCATATTCTGCCAACGACGCGGTACTCGTATGCCTTGGAACAAACATAACAGGGTGCCATCAAGTCCTCATTACATTACAGCTAAACAGAATAGCTACGTCACTGTGCCCTTGAAGGAAGTTGTAAGTACCTACTGTTCTAACTTTTATAGTGTATATGATGAATCTTCACAACTACAAGGTGTAAAAAGACCCATTACATTGTGTTTACAAGCGCATGGCACGGTCCAGGAGTTGAAAAAAAATTATGACATTAACAATTACTGAGCAACTGACTTTCGGCTACGTAATGCGTCTTTTTACATCCGATAAGGCTCCCGCAGACAGGCGCGACGCGACGGGGCGACGCACAGTGTGAAATATGTCGTATCTAGCGTCACTATTCAATACGTCATATTTATTTTTCTAACTAAACTGAAACTTTTTTTGGACGTATTGAAGGGTGTCAGCTAAGCACTTTTTTTTTTTTCTTTTTGGCTTCGCACGGTTTGTGCATTTAGCCAATGTCAAGTTTATCAGCTAAGCACTTGTATACTTGATTATAATTTTTTTTTAAATAAAGAAAATTCTACTTATTTATTTTCTACCATTAATTGCGTATTAACGGTAGAAAATAAACATAAAAAAAAGAGAAAAATAATATTGGTTGATTGTATACATCTACCATCATCCGAGTCATTTATATTTTGTTCTTCCACCGAGTAGTTGAGATCTTCTTCTTCATCCGAGTTCTCTAGTTTGGCAATTTCTGCAGCCCTTAGGAGTGTTATCCTTTCTTGTTTCCTGAGGAAGTATTACGCCAAACATAAAAAACAGAGAGTATCTTCATTTTTGTCCAGCTAACGAAAAAAAAAAAAAACTTTCTATGACATAGGCAGATAGGTCCACGCGAATACAACTGATTCCTATAAAGCACGAGTCAGGGAAGAAGAAAAAATGTTTCATTTTCTAATGTCTTACGAGTAACATATGCATAATTAAACATGTAAACATAACAAAAACATGTATAATTAATACATGTCTAACTTTCAAACTTACCTTCTAAGATAATTAAAACACTGTAGGTGATAATATAACTGCGCCTCTGTATACCTATCTAAAATTTCACCCGTGAGACACCTTCAATCAATAACTTTAAAAGGCGAATACTGACTGAATACTGACTGTCTCCTAAGATACAGGCCATCCCTAGTTTAGGAGACAGGATTCAATTTTTGTTAATATAGACTATTATTTTTCTCCCTTTGTGTCCATTATTAGTTGATTAAGTGTTAGCATGTAACTAGTATTATTAATCGTCGATTACAAAATCCACATCACAATTGTCCATTTCTCGATGTTATAGTATGAAAAATATCGACACCAACCCGCAATTTATTATCAAATCATACAGTTGATTTATCTAGCTATCATGTTAAAATATTGTATCGTTGAATATTGCATGTTCAAATTTTGGATAAAGTGACCTAGATACGGGTTATTTCACAGTGCGCGACGACGTGATTCTGGTATAATAATTTCTATGAAGTTTTCATAGAAATTGTTTTACTAGAGTCGCGTCGCGCCTGTCTGTGGAGAGAGAGGTACTTATGAATAATTTTCAACGTTTTATTACTAAAAGTCTTTACTTTTATTAATAAAAAGTTCACTTTTTGTTCAACAACTTTTTGTTCAATTGTTTTTCGGACACTACGGAATGGCTGGTTTACACAATGCGCGCTGCTGACTAGACAGTAGGTAGACAGCTGCCTGCACTGTGTAGGTACTCGCATGTCAGTTGCTCGGCTCGCCTTGGCTGTTTTTATTATGAGAGCAGCTGTCTAGACTTTTGCGAATTGTGTGCTTATGACTGATACGCGAGCTGCTGCTGGCGAGCGAGGCAAGCCACAAAAAATTTTGAAGTTACTCTGCTTCGAGTTACTGTCCAAATCGCAAGTGCGAGCAACTCGTATGGTACGTCCACACAGTGCGAGTTGCTGCACTGCGGCTACTCGGTAGGCCGACACGCACACTAGCTCGCACTGTGTAAACTAGCCATTAGTCTAAGTCGGCCATTTTACGTGAATAGGCCATTTTCTTTTGCTGCATATTGTAATCCTAGGCAATTTTTACTATCATGTCAGCGCCCTAATCAGCAAGTCTTGTGGCCGGTCTCATTGTTAACCCCTCGCGTGTTTGGCGTACACACTTGACTGTACGTAATAAAACATCTTTATATAATTTGTATATTATATAAACGTATATCATATACAGGACAATTTTTTAAGTGATGTGCAATTTTTCACAGGTTATTCAACCCATGAATATGAACAACTTTCACATGGGACCTACCCTGAAATCGCGAAAAAAAATTTATGTTCGCATAATTCGTCAAAATGTACTGAAAAGCTGATTTTTTTTTTTTCGCGATTTCAGGGTAGGTCCCATAGTGAAAGTTGTTCTTATTCATGGGTAGAATAACCTGTGAAAATTTTCGCACTGCTTCAAAAATTGTCCTGTATATATAAACGTAAAAAAAAATCATCCTATGGTGACCGCGGGCTTACAGTAGTTGTGAACCGTGAACCTATGGGGTTCGGTTGACATTCGAGCATACATTGACATGAGATATGCGGTTTGTTTTTTGTATATAAACGAACACTCGAGGGGAACGCTTTGGACGTACTTACGTATTATCACCGGTGGAAGCTTATCATTACTTCCATCCTCTCCTACCTTAAACTAGGTTATAGATGACTTTGCACCCAATTGCTAGGACAACAATGATTTTATAATGAACTAACACCATCAATTTCCCCACAGCCCCGCAAAGCGAAGCGCCAGCCCTCCTTCACAGGCATAGGCGGTACCAGTGGGATCCTCCTATCAAAAAGTAACAACATAGTCAACGCCAACAACCACAACACCCAAGCGACGACCCCGAAACTGTACCCGAAGGCGATCGCAAACGAATACGACTCGCTCGGTACGCTACGAAGACACTCCAACCAGCCGAATAATAAAAACAACTTGGATATTGAAGAAGATAAGTTTTATTGAAGACGGAAAAGGTATGTTTGGTACCTATTTTGGAAGGCTGGATTGAAATAGAAATTTTAACACGTAGGAGTTGAGTTGATTTTAAAACGACGTCAAGACAAGACGTTTTTAGTTGCAAAGAAAAACTAACTTTTTGACATGGATTTAATGTTAAAAATCCAAAAGTTGGTTCTGTGTTAGTGCGATTATGTGTTTAAAGCCTGTGATAATAAAAGTTGGCTGATACTGTTTAAAGTTTGGACTTTAAAAACTTTTTCAAGACAAAATAGTAGTTATTCTACTGTTTGTATCCGCAACAGTTTACTTTGATTTAACTGTGTCACAGTATAAATACCTTTTAGTGTATTTTATACTACCCACGTACTTTTTTTTTTGTTTTGTTAAAATGGAAGTCGTGTGCATGACGCCTCTTATACAGAATTAGCTATAAAAATTGCGTCGTTGGCTGTGTGGCCTTGCCTTAACCAGTGATTATGTACATTGATTGTATCTACAATATACCTAAGTTCCTTGCAGTTTGTATGGAAACTAGAGAGTCAGAGTTCAATGGATTGTTAAGTTATTCTTGTACTGTCAAGTATGGTTTGTTTTATCCCTCCAAAATATTTTGTAAATTTAATTTTTATTAGTTTGAATTAAATTTTAATGATGGTTGCGATTTGAGCTTATATCTTTGTGATTTCAGTTATAATAATTATGATAAAAATACTGTTATGGGTATGCATAACTATATTAATTGTTAGAATTTTGCCGGAATTATTTTAATGAATTTGAATTCCACATTACTCGTATATTCCATTTTTGTGTTATAATTATTGCTACGTTAGCTATTTTTATATAATTATTTTATTGAATATAGGTATTACTTTCCTATGTCAAACACATATTTTTATAAAATTATGATCGTGGGTATGCCTAAAACTTTATAGTTAGGTACTAAATATTCACTGAAAGTTGTAAATTTTGTGAGCTAGTAACATTTATAGAGCGTGCTTGCTAAACTCACCATTTCTTGGTCTACAAAGTTTAGTTCAACCGTTGTCGTGCTATAAAAATAAAAACCATATTGAATCAAATAAGTATCCAATGAAAATGATGTTCGTATTTATGTGTTAAAATGTGAGAACATTTTTCTAAAAAAAATCATCAATTTATATTTTCAGGGCTTCTGAAAGCCTGTGGTTAAATCCCATGTAAGCTGTCCTGATTGGTTGGCGTAAATATTATCAACCAATCAAATCTCGTTGAGACGAGATCAGATGATAGATTAAAAATTGAATAGGATTTAAAAAACGTAGGCGAGTTTAAATATTAGTTTTTTACGTATTGTAATTAAACTATAGGCCGTAGGTAACGAATCCAGTGCCATTCTACTAAAAACATGTAAAAATAACCTATTCCCAGTGTATTTTATTAAGTAGTTTTTAATATAAAAGGAGTTTGTACGACAAAGTAAAGAATGTGCCATGTAAATAAGTAGGAATTAGTTTTATATAAATGTAAATAAAATGTAGTTATTAAACTTAAGAGATATTCCATATTAAGAAGTTCAAATAGCGGTGCCTTCACATACAATAAAAATATATAAAATTAAAAAAAGAATATACAGATTACATATTTACATTATACTGAAATAGATGGCTATTTACATATTATTATTATATTTTATGTAGAGGAATGTACTTGAATATTACTTGTTGAATAAATTTCGACATTTTGAACGGCTCATGTTGAGTCACTATAGAAAAGTGTGGGTTATTCTTATTTGTATGTGAATTTTATACTTTTGTATTTTACTTTGTAAGTGAGTACGCGTTGAGGCTCGTTTACACTTAGTGCTAGCAAAAGAACGATGTTTGATGATGATTTTAAATCGCTGGCATTCAAACAGTTGTAAACAAGGCTTCAGAAATGTTTTTTTAACAACGTAGAACAAGAATTCTAAGAGTTTATTTCGTTGTCAAAAAAAAAATTAAAGGCTTTTATTAAAGAAACAAATTCAATATTTAAGAGTGCGAGACAGTAAAATTTCAAAAAAGTTAATCACTTTTATCCATTTGAAATGAAAAGCCGTTTTATTTTTTATAAAAAAAAAATGTTTACCACACCTATTTGTCTCCATAGCTAAATTCCTAAGTAGGTAAACTGTCAAACTATTACGTCGAAACGCTTCTACGTCTAAACGACGCACTTGAGACATCGCTTCACATAACATTAGCTATAAGTGTGACAAGATTGATGGCTTCTGAAGGTCAAATAAGACTGATGGAACTGTTATATTTTATGACGTGTATCAGGGGTGGCAAACTTTTAGGAAACTGCTTCTTAACCTCGTTGAGTGTCGATACCGCATTCAACCTCATAGGTTCGCAACTACTGTCAGCCCACGGTCGCCATTGAACGATGGTATTGTATTTTACATTTATTTGCAACACGATTTCTGTTGACTTCGAGTGCTTTCTCTTATGAACCTATGCGGTAATAAAAACAATCGTTGGCAAAGTTGCGCTACGCGATGTGGATGACACAAAAAAAATACAGAATTTAACTATTCGACGCGCTATAGATCAGTATTATTTAAATGTAACATAACATAACACCACGCTTGTAATCCCCGGGCTAGGCAGGGGTGTACCTACCACCCACATTTTGCCAGTTATGTTGAAGTCCCATCTAACAGTTTTAAATTTTAAAGAAATAAAAATTGTAATGTTACATTTTATACAAATTTCCGAGCTCAGAGATTTTTGTCGCATGGGTGCCAAAGGTTTGCCATCCCTGATGTGGTGTATTGTCTGGAAGTAGACACTAGACGACCTTGGTTATTGTCTTATTAAACAAAACTGTCATTAACGGGTCGAGCTGTAGACTAAGGGGTTTTCTTGTAACTTCACGCCTGTACTCCTAAAAGAGTTAAGTAGAGGTGTACCTATAGTACAAAGTCCCATGTAATATGGGTGAGTCTATTGCCATCGTCAACGTCATCCACAGTCCGACTTCACCTCCTGCTGGGAATAGACCTATTTGCCTATTGCCATTAACCGGGCATAAAACCTTACGCTGCCGCGCTTCAGCCAGGCTGCTACTGAGCTGGGCTGTTTATTTAAAAACGTTGCTTAAAGCTAAGAGACGTTTAAAGGTCGAAAGTGTATGGTTAAACACTCGCTAATCATTACTTAACTTTGATCAATGTTTATAAATATAACCAATCTGCCTAGCCTGGTTCGCAAGCGTTACTGCTGAGTATGAGGTCTTGGATTCGATTCCCAGGTCGGGTAAAGGATTATTGCGTTTTTATACTGGATGTTTTTTTTTACCGTCTTGAAAAAAATAGGGTACAATAGGTGAACGGAGTAGAAGCCTATGGCATACCTAGTTTTGTTTTTTTGTTTTTTCAATAGCTTAGACAGAAATTGCTCTATCAGTAAAACTACACATTTGAAGTAAACTAGAACAATATCAACAAAAATTTTGAAAAAACTTTATAGATAGTTAAAAATATCGAAATTCAAATCATGCGTACTACGCAAGGTGCGTAGTGCGTATGATTTGAATTTAGATATTTTTTTTTTTTCCTAAACAAAAAGTAGGTATGCTCCGTTCACCTATAATACCCTATTTATTTCAAGGCGGTAAAAAAAGTCATCCAGTACATGAAATTTCTCAGTAGCAGCCTGGAGTCTGGATTTGTACCCGGTTGATGGCAATAGGCTCGACACCTATTACATGGGACTTCAACATAACTGGTGAAATGTGGGTGTACTATAGTTACATTTCTGCCGAACCCTTCGGGGATTACAGCCATGATGTTATGATGTTTTGTAACAAGTTCAGCATAGCATCACAGCATACAGCTTCGACTCCCTCCACACATTAAACTTCATTCATTAAAACAACTAAAGTTATAAACATCAGATTATCGTCCCCAATTGCTTCAAATTGTGCTCGAAATTGGTACTAGTTCCCCATCAATGCCTTAGAATATGGGTAGATACGAATACAATGAGTTTCACTTAGACCTTCGTTTAAACGATGTAATTCTCGTCCGGACCGTTCACACTTATGTTATAGGTACTATTGACAAACGCCAGGCCATTTCTAGTTTCTAAGCAATTTTGCTTGCAAGTTACAATTATAGCACAAAGGACCATAGGAGCAGGGTGAATCAGTGTATACAAAAACTTTAAGGTGTAAAGACGTCCGTTTTGTCGATAGTACCTACGTTTATGGAAAATGTTCCTTGTTTTAGGAATGGAGCACATTGTTCTATTATTTTTTCATCCCAGAAAATTAAGACGTTGTCATTACTATTATTAGAACTTGACCATGTCGGTTTAAAAACTTATATTGTCATTACTGTTAGCCTTTTTCATCCTACTGCTGGGCAAAGGCCTATGACTTCCAATGTTTGCGAATTTCTCTAGGTGGAACCCAGAGACAGCTAGAGAGCATCGCGACAAGACTCCGTAGAAGATGCGGGACGAGCTGGACAAAACAAACGACCAGTGATCCACATTACCACTGGATCGCAAGCATTGGAAGTCATTGCCATTAACTTAGTATTATTTAAAGATTCAACTGCCCTAAGCATTGTGAGTAAAATTCATTAAAATATCAGTGGTTTTTGAGAACGCGGCCATACAAACATACCTACGGGTTAAATATAGCATCTCGTGTTTTGAAGTTTAGTAAATTCTAATAAGTAATAGGTATATACTTCAAATTATGGTAGCAAACACAATTTCGAAATGTAGTTTATCACAAAGACAATTCTTACGTTTTTCGGGTATGAAATATTTTCATATTTGCATGAGACGTTGGCTGAATACAAATATTTTTGAATAGCAGCATTATTTACAAGTGTATTTCATTTCCACTATTGATTTAAGTTTGAAGAGCATTGACTTTTCTTCACAGTTAGAAGGTCAAAAATATGTTTGATTCTAGAGAAGTAAGCAGTATTATTAATATTTCAATCGCATTTTATTCGAAACTAATGAAGATTATTCATTGAAATTGCCAGAGACCGGAATGTCGTATCATTTCTATGTCTGTTCGATCGAATAAATTCACAAGCTGAGTCAATAATTGCCGACTTTTCTAGATAAATACTACATCTTGTTACTGCATTCATTCATTGCAAATTGACAAGAAAAAATGCGAGAAAATTGAATAAGAATGTGCTCCCATTCCTAATAATGATATAGCTTCTTGCTAACTCTAATCTCTAAACCATTTTCTGACATTTTGACCGTTCAGACCAACAGGCAATAAAGTTGCATCGAGAAAATGGAGTATCCATTTACTCGATGCAACTTTCTTGCATCGAATGGAATTTTATTACCTACTGCTTCATCTTATTACATGCCACTGGCAACTAAATCGCACGGTGTAAATCTGCAGGGTTTATTAGTGAAATTCATTGTTATAACTTTATTTCAGTTTCTCATACTATCATAATTATCATGTTATTTTAAGAGGCTTTTTTATCTCAACAACTCACCGATTCATGTCTAAATCTTAGAGATTATTATTCTTGTGGTTTGTAACTTGAAGTTATTTCTATTCCTAAATGTTTAACTATATAAAATGTTTTTTTTATAAGACGCTGTACATTGTTATTTAGCTAATTACTTAAAATAACAATAAAGACTGTCGGATATTGACAAATTGTTTTAGTTCTGACTTCCTAAAATTAGATATATTTTTTAATATCGCTCATAAAAATATCTACTTATACACAATATAAGAAAATAGTAACGAAGTTAAAATTGTAGGCAGGTACATTGAATATTTATGACAAAAAAAAAAAATTGTTACGAGGTATGGGAACAAGCCTGATGCCGAATATATATTTTTTAGGATTTTTGATTTTTAAAATTTTTGAATTTTCTATGTCTGTTTGTCTGGACGTAGTATGTTCCGGATTGCCGCAAAAACGACTGAACAGATTCGTCAGAAATTTGCACACATGTCATATAGTTTTTGAATCCCGGTAGTACGTTTCCGTATGTCGGAAAATATCCCAATATTTTCCGACATCCGCAAAATTATCCGGCAAAAGTTATTCACTCATAAATTGACTACAACTACCACAGACCTGGCCAACCGAAATGTGAATATATGATTTTTTTTAATAGCGTAGGTAGGGAGAGGGGATTGTATTACCCATTATTTTTACACACCTAATCCCTAAAATATTCCCATATACTCTGCCTCCCTGGAATTCAAATGGTTATAAAGGATGGTATATTTTTAAAGGGCATAAAATATTATTTGTATGGTGTATTTTATAAAAGGGAAACCTACCTACGGTATTTAAGGTATGTAATTTTATGTGATCTGTTATATTTTTTCTCACCATTTAAAACAAATATTATTATGCCATCCCTTTAATCGCATAAAGTACCTAAGTCCTTATTTGCAAAGGAAAACAGACATCTCTGTCGAATAAAACATTAATATTTATCGTCTCTTCGACATCTAATACAAGTTTGAGTTGTTTATTCTGATAATCTCGTTGTGCTGTGATAAAAGCTCAATACATTTTAATGAGAGATACATTATTTAAGTACATACTTAAGTACCTATTTATGTTGAACTTAGGCGGGGTAAACAAAAATACCTGGCGGCTGAGAATCGATCGAGGATGTCTAGGTAAATATTAGAATGAACTAAGAATATTTTAGTTTCTGTAGGTAAGTATACATAGGTAGGTAGGTACTAACCTATTTTAATGAACAAGCAGCTGGTCGATTCTGTAAAAATGTCACCATGAAAATTTGCGTGGAGTGAGCTGTCATTGTTATTCCCCTGATGATAGGGATTGACCAAGCATTAGATTTACAATCATAATCGAGATTTTCATTGTCATCCACGAACAATAAATAAATAAAATAAAACAATCACTTTTAAGCTAGCCGCTAAAGAAAATGCGCATGGACATTGTTTGTTATTAATATTATGAACCCATTGGCTGATTAAATAAACGCAATCGTGATGAATTTTGAAGAAGCGATTATTATCAATCGATTCGAGTAAAGACTACGCGACGTTGTTACTACGCTTTGTTATTAACCAAACAAATGTACTCAATAAGAAAGACAACTGAGCGTGTTAAGTGATCGAGTGCTACTAAAAATGGCCTGACCATAGAATTTTGCCCCCACAAAAACTATGTACTTAGGAACTAAACGATGTGTTAGATAGTTTTTACAATAAATTATTAGGTAGGTACGTATTAGCCGCACGTCTTTTTATTTAAATGTCCTACCTAACTTACCCAGTCGTTGCCAATAATAAAATAATATTATCAAATCATCAACATTATTACAAAATTCAACAGTTTAACTGACATTCATCGTGCTCACTGCCTCACTTCACCTTGCCGGCTCACTTCGGCGCGGGTGGTTGCTATGGCTACGAGAATCGGGTGAAGTGATAGGATCACGCAGCGCTTGCAGATTCGGATGAAGTGATACGTACGATCACGACACTTGCGCATCGCACTCACTAGCTCACTTCACCTAACTGAATCACTTCGATGCGGTTGGTTGCTATGGCTACCAGAATCGGGTGAAGTGATAAGATCACGCCGCGCTTTCAGGGTGAAGTGATAAGATCACGCCACGCTTGCGCGTTACGGCATTAATATAATATTCACGTTTTTTATTTTACTGGAAATATTCAAATGCGCGTCAAACAAATTTTTAATCTTCAAACGATGAAAACCTTTTTTAATTAATGCGCCTCTTTTTAATTTTTGGTCTTTTTAAAAACTATCAGGAGCATTTAAAGTTGGTCATCGGAAAATTCCCATTGTGAGATTTCTATTACGAAGTGCTGTCTAGTTAATCTTTCTGATTTACAATAATTGGTATTCTAATTAACTGTGTACGCTTCTTTTAAACTGTTTTTATACCTCTATAAACTAGTCTGCCTTCTTAAATATGTAGATCTGCTAATAATTTTCAAACATGGATATGTGGTTTGAAAATTATTTAGTGATATTATGTGTGGTTATGGTTTACCGCTTTTAAATTCAAATCCAAAATGGCGGCTGCGAAAATTTTAAATTATTCGTCATGGGTGTCGTTTTCATGGCTTTCAAGGGCGTTTAAGCCGATAGTGAGGTTAAAATGAAAATCCAAGATGGCGGCTGTAAAAAAAATCATATTTTCCATCATGGGTATCCTTTTCACGGTTTTTGAGGTTGCTAAAGCCGATAGTGAAGTCAAAATAAAAAATCCAAGATGTCGGCTGACAAAATTTCATATTTTTCATGATGGGTGTCATTTTCATGGTTTTTGAGGGTGCTCAAGCCGATAGTCAGATCAAAATGAAAATCAAAGATGGCTGCGAAAAAGACCCATGACGAATAATTTGAAAAATTTTGCAGCTGCCATCTTGGGTTTTCATTTTGACCTCACCATCGACTAGATACTTAAATACTAGCTATGAAATAATATAAAATGATCAATAGAATAGCATGAAAAATATGATTAAAATCTCGATTATGATTCTATAAATGGACTTGGTCCATCCCTAGCATAAGGAAGGAAGACATTAACAGCTAACTTCACGCTCACTTCACTTAAATTTTCACGGTGAGATGGTTACAGAATAGCATAGCTGTACAATTCTTACTATGAAAACTTAGGTGAGGTGAGTGTGGAGTGAGTTGTCAATAGTGTCAATCCCTAACATCAGGTGGAATGACAGCTCTCTTCAAGCTCACTTCTCACTTGACCTACGTTTTCACGGTGAGATTTTTACAGAATAGACCGGAAGTTTTCTTTTCAAGATGTAAACTATAACTAATATTTCAGCATCAGGCTTTTTCAGGGTTGTGGAGAACAAGCGGCCTGATTTTCATCGTTTACAAGCTGAGACAAATCGTTAGGGCACACGACAGAGGTCACCAAATAATTTTAAGAAAACGAAAGGTGAGAATAATGTCTTTCAAACTTTTCTGTTGAATCACGTAGGGGACTAGAGACCTGCTCGCGTAGCATGACGACGGAAGAATATACAAAATGACATAATTGCCATGCTTAGACGCGTGGGGTGCTTACAAATATTTCTACAATCTGTCATTTTGTCTATTCTTCCGTCGACAAAACCCTTTTCTACGTGGTGGTCATGCCACGCGTCCTGGTGGAATAACAGATATCTGTTTTCTTATCTACTCCGGTTACGGCTGATTGACGTAACGTACGTTCCCGGCATAGTGTTAGGGCGCTTACAGACCAACGACACTAATAATATAACCTGGGACATTTTTCACACACGGTCATCTGATCCCAAATTAAGCAGAGCTTGTACTATGGAAACCAGATAACTGATATACTATATACACTACTTTTTTTTTTGTAAATACATACTTATATAGATAATTACACCCAGACTCAGGACAAGCAGACATATTCATGCACACAAATGTTTGTCCTGGATGGGAATCGAACGCACGACCAGCGGCATGATAGGCGGTATCTTAACCAACCACGCCAACTGACTCGTCACTCGATCGACGACGAGCGCTGCGGCGTAGTCGCCTTGCTGACGACCGTGGACGACGTGGCCCAGTTGTGTCGTTGCAGTAAGTCCGTGGAGTCGGCAACAAATTGTTTAGAATACTTATTTATTTATTTAAACATGGAAAACTTACAGCTAAAACAAACTTAATAAAAAGGAAACAATAGTCAACAGGAAGCCAATTACAAGTCTTCACGTATAGAAATAGACTGAAATTTAAAAGTGAGCATACAACAGCAATACGTAATACATTGTGTTTTAATACGCAGGTAAATTACGAGTAAAATGAGTGACGACGAAATTAGTGTTGATTTATTAATTTCTTCAATTAAAAAAGACGCCACAACTAGGTGCGGCGACGACGTCGTCGTCCACGGTCGTCAGCAAGGTGACTACGCCGCAGCGCTCGTCGTCGATCGAGTGTCGTTGGTCTGTAAGCGCCCTTAGGGTCATTAGTTACACAAATCCTTTGCGCTACATCGTATTGGTAAATAGGATTTGTAAGTTATAGTGACCCACTGGCTCGAGCTCATGTACAGTCAACCAAATAGTTAAGTGAACACGCTAAAATCGTCTTCACGCAGTTCTCACTAGGAAGTCCAGATTTTATAGGCTACCTACCTATAGTTATTGTGTGCATACAATGATATTAACCACAAGATATGTTACGTTCAGGTAACAGACGCGCGCAACTTTTAAAATCTGGTCGTGACACGTGACTACACAGCGTTTACGCGGACTAAAGACAAGACGTCCTAATTAGGACGTTTTCGAGTCCCCATACCATATTATCTTATGTACAAGAGTCATATGTAAAAGAGTTAGATTTCCATCTTGTCTTTTAGGTAAAATATATTTGTCACACTTAATACTTGACATACCGGCCTCAGTAGCCAAAAAGTATTTGGTTGTGATTAAAGTATGATTGACGTATGATTGAACACACCTACATGTATTTACAAAATTATAATCATTAGAATCAGTAATAATAAGTTAGTAAGTTAAGTTAGTATAATCCTAAATATCAAGGTTTCATGAAATAGTCATTCATTAGGATTATATGAACTTAGAGTTGTATTGATGACGGTCGCAAATATTATCCAAATCAACATACGACCTGATACTGACCTGTAAATTGCAAAAAAAACGTAAGACAATTTGAATTTCGCGGGCTTTCGTCTATCTATTTCTACTCGCATTTTTTCGCCCAAATAATATCCATTTTATTTGTAAGCATTACAGACATCGCTGGCAATTTATAGAACCGCCTGCAAGGTGCAAAGTGCTCAGATGTTCGTTTCTTGCCTTACCTGAAGACCAATCTCTTATATCATGTGTAGGTAGGTACGTTTCACTGACAGCGCGGATTAGGTACCTACCTACGTCTTTCAATGGAATACGAAGCGACATGCGCGTTCATTAGTCCGTTATACAACGTGACAGAGTATTAGGCGAGAGACGTGACGTCTATGTAAATTACGTAACAATGTTATTTGTTTTGCTTCAGCCTGTAAATATAAGTGAGTAGATAGAAAGGTAGCTACGCTAAGTGTACAGTTTGGATTTATATTTTTCCATCTTTTTTCAAGGTGACAAGATTACTGCCGATTCTGTGCCTAGAGAAAATACCTCCCTTCTTACCAAAATGTACAGTCACGAACCGGGGTTGTTGAGCCACTAGATTCATGGTTGTGTTACACGAATGCCGCCCGTGAAATTTGACATGTGACATTTCAATAAGGAAAAACGGCTACCTATTTAGTTTACGGCCCTTCTGGAAAGCTACTCTGTATTTCAAGCATTTTTCCTGTAAAAAATTTAATTACAACAAATATGTGTTTAGTGCCGACTCCAAGTAACATGGAATAAGGGCAGGAAGATGATGAAAATTTTTTTTATTGCAGACTGGGCCTGCTCTTGACCTCGATCACGCCTGGTAGATAATTTAAGAGCGATGGTGGGATATATGTTTATCAAAACTACACGTGTAAATTACGGGTTACATACAAGTGTCGTTATCTAATTCACAGGTACGAACCTATATTTTCAACACACTTGCTTGTAAAGTGACTTTTATGGCAACGTTAGGTTCATAATTCAACATTATACACTCGTGTTTTTTACTTTACATTTTTTCAATCTCCGCAAAGAGGTATTATGTCTAAAAACAATGAATATTTTGGTGAATAAGTACCTAAACTATTTTAGGTTACATAATGATAAATCAATCATCAAAATCATCATTTCATCAAATTATATATTTTTCACTACATAATAACCCTAATTTGCGTATTCAAAACATTATTTTGTTTTTTTTTTTTGTTATTTATAGGCTGTTTAGCGGTTTTGCCAGTGCCTTTTTACCTATTTACACCAGCGCGCGCATCGCTAGCGCGGCGCGGAGGAAACAAAACCAGAGCGCCATCCTAACTTATTATTATAAATGCGAAATGAAATGAAATTTATTTGCAAGAATTGTAGTACATTTCAGGTGGTCTGGTTTACAATTGTTTGCTGTAGTGCTGCGTAAACACTCAGACCTACCATTTGATCCTGTTGTCATTACCCAAAAACGTAGATCTGACAGAGTCTGCCAGGTGGAATCTGCTAGAGTTCAGGTTGTTCGGCGGCAATATCACTTTCTTAGCTCCACTTTGTATAATCGAGTAAATAAACAGCTCAATATATATCCACTGACCTTGCGAGAATGTCGAAGGATCACGGATAAATGGCTTCATACACTTACTTATGAAGAATTAGAAACATATGTTAAAACTTAAACTCACTTTCCAATATTGCTCTTTATATGTATAAAATGCGCAAACACACATTCCCCTGCACAAACGGACACCTCTCTCCCACACACACACACACACACAGACACACATATATATATACTCCACGCCTAAAACTGCACAATCCTTCCATACAAATACACAATCTCACATAAAATTTACACAGTGAAAATATTGTTCAGTTTTAATTTTAAGTTCTAATTGTTGATTTTTATTCTTTTCTTTTTTAGTTTTAGTTTTTAGTATTTTTGTTTGGCTTTTGTCTAGACGTTTTGGAGGTGGGCGTTAATGACTGCGACACAGTATTATACTAATGCAGTTGTTATCGAACACAGAGATTTTGTAAACTGAGTTTTTCGTTTCAATAAATTAATTTATTATTATTATTCATTATTTCAAAAACAGATCATAATACTTTTTGAGCTGATTTCATTAGACAGCACAATAGAAATTTGTTTTTAATAACTACTTTAAATTTATAATTATTATTTATTAATTGATTACATATTTCAAAAAGGCATCCTTAATAATCTTAAAAATTTGGTCCCGTGTGAGCGAGAGAGGTGACAAAACGAAACAGACGTCTAAGGAATGGCTCATTATTCCTCTAATAATAGATGGCAATGTTGATCATTGCATTAAAAAAACATACAAAAAATGGCGGGAAAAGAATATGGCAGCATACCTTTATGATTTTAGAACTTACAAGTAGAATCTACAAGCGTTCAATTTTACAAACCCTGTAGATTTTTTTTTTTTTGGTAAACGTAATTTACACGAACTTGTAAAAACTTCCTTTTAAAGTGTAACTTGTGAACGTAAGTTTTGATAAACAGGGCATAGAATCTCTGTAATCACAAATGGGAAGGAATTGCATAACAAACAAAAAATAACAGCAAACTCAGGCTTGCTATTGTAATCGTAATATCATTTTCTTTTCCCAACAATTCTGGCGTCTTATTCTCGACCCAATTTAGATTATGGTCCAATAATATTGGGGTTTTCTCAGACGATTGCGATAAAAGATTTCGAACTAATACGATTATCTTGTTCCATAATACTTATATTATTATGAGTCGAGATAACCGTTGATTAGGGCGCTGATTTACAGTTTGTGTTATTTTGTTCGTGGCTTAGATCCTGTAATACTTACAGTAGGAAGGTAGATATTGTTAGGAGCGTAGGTAAGTTTGAAAATAGCAACAATATCAATCTGCCTAGCCTTTTCCCAACTATGTTGGGGTCGACTTCCAGTCTAACCAGATGCAACTGAATACTAGTATTTTTTCACGGAGCGACTGCCTGTCTGACCTCCATAACCCAGTGTCTGGGTAATGCGATACCCCTTGGTAAGACTAGAGATGTACCACGACCATAGACATCTTACAGGTTATCCTGTAATCTATAAGTATAGAACTATTTTCTGTGTTTAACAAAAACCATTAGGCTCAGTAGGTTGGGGTTATACTAAAATAGCTGCCACATTTTTATAAAAGGAGCTGGCCCAAGCCCCATACAAAAAATACCCAGGCCCGGCGCAAAAGTTGTGTGTTCCAGATTTTAGAGGATATTTAAAAATAATATTCCATAATATCACTATCCCTGTATCGGGTGGCTAACATTATTTTTTTTGCTCGAGAAGTTTTGTAGGCGTTCCTATTAAAATCTCAATTGTGTGGACCAAAATATGTATAATTATTTGCAATTATTGTGTAATCGCAATCGCATTCAAGATTATCTCAAAACCACAGGGGTAGGCATACATAAACAAAGTAATATAAGTATTAAATTGATCAAAATAGATCAAAATCAATTAGATGAAATTGTAATACACAGCAAAGTATACATCAAACGCTAGCGGATGACTGCGACACAGAACATATATTATATACCCTGACGACATGCGACTTTAATAATAATTGGTGGCTGAATAGAAAACAAACTTGAAAAAGTAAAAAATGACGTTACGAAAATTAAATACCGCGCGGATTCTGTACGTGTCAAGTTACCGACGCTTCATCGGTTAAGACAACGTTATGTACTATACTATGACTAAAGAGTTAGATTATAATAATAACCTGTACCTATGCGTATTGTAGGTTTTGTACCAGTATGCTTGTTTGTAAACAATTAACGAACTATAGCTTAATAAATATTTTGGTCGGTAAATGAGTTTTTAATAAGAACGCCTACAAAACATTTCGAGCAAAAGAGAAAAGAATGTTAGCCACCCTTTAGAGAGATAGTGATAGTTTTAAATATTATTTTTAAATATTCTCTAAAATCTGAGATACAAAACTTTTGCGCCGGGCCTGGGTTTTTTTTGGGCCATCGCTTTTGTAGTTTGTGTCAGCAGCCAAAATATAAAGAGAGTCAGGACTGGTGACGCGGAGCAAGTGACGTACAGTTGTCCATATGAGAAGCATCTTGTCCTGAGGGTGACACCTGCCCGCAGCCTTCAGTAGCAATTTCCCATTGCTTGCGAAATTTTTCGTTTTTAGCGAATTAATGAACTCCTGCGTTCCTGCATATATTGCACAACACTGATATACTGACTAATGCATTCTTACAGATTATTCCTGACGCTGATCACTAAAATAATATAACAGTAGTGTAGTGATCACTATCACAACACTTCTAGGTAACTATTTATGTATACGTGTCACACTGGCTCACCACTACAGCCAGCTCCAAGCGCAGGCGCACCTTCTAACGGTAGTTGACAGATTGACAGCTACCCCCTCTGCTGGTGTACATGAGACAATCTATTATATCTATTGCATAGATACAAACACTACAAGTAGATTATGTAAACACGGGATTTCGTATTAACAATCACCTATTCATAGATATTTATTTTTATTAAAACCATAGACCATAAACAAATACTTTTTCATTTTTTGTTTTAAATAGTACCTTACCCACCGAGTATGAATTCAATACCCAGCGCCTTAACATGTTTCCTATTGTAACTTTGACACCCTTTTAATCCTCTGCGAGGGGTTGTTATAAAAACTAAAAGTGACGATCTTTATTATTTACCGAGGCCAATATCGTCAAGTTTCAAATTTATTAACCACAGGACTAAGATTTTTTTTTATATAAACTGTATCCCCACTTTTCACCCCAACAGGGGTGGAATTTTGAAAAATCGTTTCAGATGTTTCTATAACATGACTTAAAGATTGTTTATATCAATTTTTGAGATAATCAAGCCACGCAGTAAAATCCTGCCTTTAACACTGCGAGACACTAAAGACCCATAAACGTCGTAACAATAAAACATATATTATGTTTCGTTCACTGCCCTCGAAAGTTTAAAAAAGTCTAATTACTTTTTTTCGCCCCGTCAAGGGCCGATTTTCAAAAAACCCAAAAATTTATTATTGTATCTTTCTGACAAAAGTATTATACTGATTGTGTTTCGAGTTAATCGGACCGCGCGTTAAAATTCTTCAATACCAACTCTCCTTTGAGGGGTACTTTTGAAAAAGTAATAATGTGAAACTTTATTACTTACTTAGGTGAATATTGGTGTTCAGTTTTAATTTAAATTTATTAATCAAAAGAATAAGATGTTTCATACGTACTGTTTCCACGCATTGCACTCCCACAGGGGTGGAATTTTGAAAAATCGTTTAATATGTTTCCAAAACATGACTCAAAGATGATTTATACCTACTTAGTGTGTATTCGTGTCAAGTTTCAAGTCTATTAACTCAAGGAATAAGACTTTTCTTACAAACAATATCCCCCCTTTTCATTCCCCTAAAGGTCGAATTTCTAAAAACCCCTTCTTAGCGCATGCCTACGTCATATTAACTATCTGAGTGCCAAATTTCAGCGCAATCCGTTCAGTGGTTTAAGCTGTGTGTTGATAGATCAGTCAGTCAGTCACGCTTTCCTTTTATAATTATATATTTGTGTTATCTTATTTGCCTTTCAAAAGTGACCCCCTCAAAATTAATTTATTTACACGTCTGGTTTTGGGTCATAGAAATTCTTATTATGGACTCATATTTATATTCTCAACTTAATTGGTCCATTAGATTCGAAATGTTTATCAACTTGCACTATTTTATTTATACAACGATAAATATTAAAATCGAAGTCTTGTGGGGCAAGACTCTTGCCGCAAGAGAGAGTCACACAATTGGAAATACAAATTCTGAGCAAATTGGCTGTGACAGACGGACAGAGAAACAGACACACGAGTGATCCCATAATCCCATTCTCACTGACGATCTCACAGATGACGCCGACATAGAACGGGAAAGACGGGCGCTCTCGATAAGGTGCAATATGCTTGCGCGCAGATTTTCCCGTTGTAGCACGTGTGTTAAAAAGACGTGGCTCCGTGCATATTGCCTCTGTTTTTACACATGCCAGCTGTGGTCTACATTTAAAAGATCAACACTTAGTACCATGCGGGTGCATTACAATGATGCCTACCGCATCCTAATGAAACTTCCGCGGTACTGTAGCGCGTCGAGCATGTTCGCTGAGGCGGTATATCGCGCATAGCATCCTTCTCCAGAATTCTACGGAAATCTACCAATCAGCTGTTGATAGTCGTCAGTGAGGATTGCAGCAGTCCGATCCATTTATTGGCTCGAAGCGCATCGGAGTGCCAACCGACGGTAACAATTTTTAGATAGGATTTAATTTTAATGACTTGGGTTTTAATGTATGTTTATGTCAATTTATCGTTTTAAATTAATTTTATTGTGTTTTACTTCATGATGTATTTATTGGATTTAATGTATTTCATTTATTTTTAGGATAGTAATGAATTTTATGCATTTAGCGAATTTTATGTTTTTTTTTTAAAGCTTTGTGCTTTGTATATTGGGACCTGGTTGGTGCCTTTGTAAATAAATTAAATAAATATGGGTTCTTTTTTATCATTCGGCCTTATGGAATCCTAAAAATAAGAAGAAAAATCCATGTTATTTGTATGTATTATTTTACCAAACCCGTCTTCTAGTACTACTACTCTATAAGGTCGTTCAAACTCATAAAGAGATTGAACGCAGACAAAGTCGCGTTATAACAGTTAGTTAGCAATATAATAAGTGTCGGAATGCGCGTCACGTAGTCAGTATGTACGCCGAGATCGTAGTTTGAGGACTGAATACCATTTAATAAGGTTATTGATGTGTAAATAATGTGCTTTATGCGTTAAATATAGTGGTATTAGAAATTTCAGTGGCTGTGGTAAAGATGTTTGTTGTCAAATTACTTTAATAACGTTGCTATTTATGTTCTGGTTTACGAATAGTTAAGTAAAAAGTAAGTTGAAATAAAACACAGACTACCTAAATCAAAATATAATATCACTCCCACAAATAAGACGAATCTAACGACACCTCATATGTTAAAATCCATCAAGCCGTTTAGGCTACAGGAGGTCAGAATGGAACGGACATACATATGTACATACATGCGCGCGAAAAACTTTACCTTTCTTCTGAGTCAGTGGAGTAATAATTGTATTATCTACGAAGTCTGAATTTCCACTGTTTCATGATGATGAATAATCCTTGCATTCCTTCAGTCTTTAAAGTTTTACAAATCGAGATAGCATTCTCCATTGCCATCTCTTATTGTTTATTTTTGCATGCTTGTACCATTTATAATTTCCATAGGTCTTTTGTAAATAGAGTAATAAATAATAAATATAATAAATAAAATAATAGAGTATGTATACCTAGTATTCCTAGGGGATATTATTAATTGCACATCAAATAAATAATCACCTATCAATTTATTTCCATCATTTATATACTTTTTTACATCACAAATACTGACTGCACAGCAAATTGACCAGAGCGTACATACAGTATACTCACACTCATAGCAAAATGACATGGCGACTAATATTAACCATGAGGTTAGGTTTGGTAAGGTTACTTTAAACCCTTTACACAGAAATAGGAGCCCCGTCAGCGGGGCTCCGTCGACATAGGATACAAGAGCGAGCGAAGGGCACGAAGGGTAAGTTACAATAATTTGTTTTTTTCAAGAATGGTAAAAGGTAATAGTAATGTGCGCCAGTAATTATTAGCTATGCATTAATAAAAAAGCTTTACTTTAAGATAAATAGCGATGCGCCACGAATATAAATAGTTGCTTATTTAGTTATATTTTGAGTTGAGTATTTTGCTGTGCAATCAGTAATTTTGATTGGAATTCTGATTATTTTTGGATACAGAGAGTTTTTTTTTATTTGCGTTTAAATACTACCCTATTCCTAGGTACCTACCTAGGTATACATAAGCAACCTCTTGGGGCTCTTACTTGTCGAAAGGCTTTCATGGGTTGTTGGATAATATAGGTCGCTCTTCTCTATGACCTGCCACGTCATATATCTAATCCAATGGTTTTATTTGCAGACGACAGTACTTCAATTGTTTCATGAATCAATAAAGACTCATACGTAAATGACATCAATAACTCAATCAGCTGTTTAATAAAATGGCTTAACAATAATAACTTAGTTATAAATCTGCAAAAAACTAAAACTATGCATTTTCACCAACGACTATCTACAGGTGACATGGATATCAACTTCAATGGCAAAACTATCGATAAAGTGAATAGCACAAAATTTTTAGGTATCTTAATTGATAGCCAGTTAACATGGAAGCCGCAAGCAGAAGATATATGTAAACGTTTAAGCACAGCCGCGTTTATGTTATACAACCTATCCAAAAAAGTAAATCTGCCAACAACATTAGTGGCCTACCATGGTCTCGTAATTTCTATCTTAAGGTTCGGTGTAATATTTTGGGGTTACTGTAGTGAACGAGAAAGCATTTTTAAAGCTCAAAAGCGCTGTTTGAGAGCTATATTTGGCCTCAAAGTTACTGACAGTTGTGTACCCATATTTAAGTCTCAGAAATTATTAACTTTCCCATGCCTCTATATCCTCGAATTAGCAATATTCGTTATAACAAACCGTAATTTATTTGCAACATTAACAGAAACTAGAAAACGAAGTACATAATTAAGATCACAATATCAGAACCTACTATGCACAGGCACATTTAAAACTAGCTTATTAAAAAAAAGTGTGATCTGTATGGCTCCTGTTATCTTTAATAAAATTCCTGAACACATGAAAACCTTGCCATTGATGAAATTTAAAAAATGTTTTACAGAATTACTTGTAGACAAATGTTATTATTCTGTTCAGGATTTCCTAAATGATACATTATAACTACTTATTTGCCTTATTCAACTTAGTTGTATAATAAGTATTGTATTTGCATGCCAACAAGGCAGAATGCACACGGTTCTTTATTATGTTATTTTAGATCCTATTTGTATGTACCTGCATTCTTAGCAAATAAAGTCCTATTCTATTCTATTCTATTCTATTCTATTCTACTATCTAAACGCACACGATAGTCATTTTCCAGACATTATGGACCCTCATCTGGCATTTTTAGTGAAATGCATCACGCACAGTTCCAGGACATTACTTACTAGCACTTCTGGACTAGTAAATTTGGCCAGATATGCCTAAATTGGCCTCAAGTGCTTATCTAAAAATGTGCATATACAGGGTGTCCAGTAAATAGCACGACATACTGCAGGGGGTGATAGCTAGGGTCACTACCTATCAATACAACACAATATATGTTCAGCCAAATCTTACGGATTTTTTTTCACCACTGTAGGTTAAAGTTATGCGAAAAGAAAATCGTTCTGTGAAAATTTTAACAAAAAAAACTATTTCTTCAAAACTTTCTTGTTTTTGATAAAAAAAAAAAAACTTATAATGAGTAGAGTAACCTATTCACGAATAATTTGATGTAAAAAAAGTTCTAGAAAAGGATTTTTTCATTACGAGATGCTTAAAAATCTGTTTCAAGGTAGAGATTTTTCGATATTTCGGAAAATTTTGTAAAACTGTAAATCCGTAAGATTTTGCTGAACATATATTGTGTTGTATTGATAGGTAGTGACCCAAGCTATCACCCTCTGCAGTATGTCGTGCTATTTACTGGACACCCTGTATAGTGCACAAACACGAGGGAAACGAAATGATTAGGATATGTACAGTCGGCCACAAATAAAAAAAAATGCACCTACCTATGCATACACAATAATTAATTTGATTCTCTACAATGTGTAGCTGCAATTGAGTACCCAACGTGTGACATGTAGTTATGTTTTTAGAGTCCGAAAGTCTGACCACCAGTCTTACTAAGAAGTGTCGTATTACCCAATAACTGGGTTGTGGAGGTAAGATAGGAAGTCACTCCATGTAACTCACTCTATGGAAGCCAACCTCAACATAGTTGGGAAAAGGCTGGACAGATGATGATGATGCTATGATACTTATGTTTTGTGGCTAGACACGGTGATAATTTCGAACAAAGGATTGTAGACAATTAAATGAATTCATGTCGATGTATATTCGATGTACAGTCACGAACCGGGATTGTTGAGCCACTAGCTTATCGTCTTAACTTGCTTGTGTTACACGAATGCCGCACGTTTTTCGTTATTGAAATGTCACATGTTAAATTTCACGGGCGGCATTCGTGTAACACAACCAGTTAAGATGATAAGCTAGTGGCTCAACAATCCCGGTTCGTGACTGTACATTATATTTCAGGCTGACTGATACACCTTTATGTTCCCAGTTGGACAAGACGGCACTTATAAAAATATATCCTAACTATATCCAGCTGCCAGCTGGCGTGGTTGGTTAACCCTTAACTTGGCAGGAAGTAAAAAACTTGAAAAAATGTTATTTATTAATATATTTGGCCTTAATTATGATTAAAAGACACGAAAAAAATAAAAATAAAAATCTAGATATCCTAGGTTTCGAGAAAAACTATGTACATCACAATGCACACTGCCAATTATGCCAAAATGTTGACATTGTATTGTTTGTACATTGTGATGCACATTGCCAGGTAGATAATGAAATACATTTTTAATATTTATTATCTATTTATTTAAATGAAAACGAGAAAATACAAAAAAAACTTAATTATTTTGTGTGAAAATTACGGAAGCAATTTCGCTTTTGTTTTCCCACAACAAAACATAAATGTACGTTACATTTTATACAGAAGACAGTTGTCCTACCACTTTTGCAATACTTGCAACGCATTGTTTCATCCCCTGCTTCTGGGAGATGACCCTTATCATCGAATCGGACGCTGTCTGTTGGACGAACAGAGACTGGTTTATGGATTTTTAGATCCTCGCCTACGTCTTCTGTGACGTTTATATTTTTTACTGTTCTATTTGATTTAGTCAATCCTTCGAACAATTGAAATCTAAAATCCTTCAACATAATATTTTTTCCATCACGTTTATGCAAAAGCCAAGCGTTATTGATACACATGTCAATAAGTTGTGAAAATATTCCCAAGTACCAACGATGACTTTTGAAGGGGGTTCTATATAAAGATATTAACATGTCCGCCAAATCCACCCCTCCCATGTGTTTATTGTAATGTTTTACAATTTGAGGACATTCTACGTGCACCTTCTTTTTCTCATCTTTATCGTAACGCTTGATAGTTTCAATGGGGTGCGAGTCTATATACGAGCTAATAAGTGTGACGACCTTATTGTCGTTCTACTTTACCACCGCCAACTTATTTTTATTACAGACAGCTTGAGCGCTAGAACCACGTTTCTTCTTCTTCATTTGTTGGTCAGTTGGCAATAACTCCTGACAGCCTCGTAGACGATTAGTCCTTATAGTACCGAGACTTAGAATCCCGTACTCTTCACGCAGTATATACGTTAGTTCAGGTGACATAAAAACGTTATCAGCGTAAACAATGGCCGGTTTTGCGTTATAGTTTGGCACAATGCAATCACTACCTTGCCCCCCAAACCAATTGAAGCTTCGTTGTCCCTAAATTTCAGTCCACGAAAGGTGTCATCGCCACCATAAAGAAGAAAATCGTATATAATACCCGAGACTCCCGCACGCACGAAATTCTTGAAACCCCATTTTTTAGGTTTCATTTTTACATACTGCTTTCTTTTACCTGCTTTACGACCTTTATAAGGTATCATCATCTCGTCAATCGAATATTTTCCTTCTTCTTCGACTTTCAAAAAGTTTTGCCGTATTCTTTCCATTACGGGACGAATTTTGAAGTAACGGTCTGAGTCTTCTAAGGTGTTATCAGCAAAGTGAATATACCGACGTATTTGTTGATACCTTTTGAGAGGCATAAGATCAGCTATGAGAGGGTATCTTGTCCTTTTAGCCCAATAATCTGTATAGGCTGGCATCTGCACTATACCCATCAACATTTGGATGGCTAAGAAGTTCTTTATCTCATCTTCTGTCAACTGTACAGATCGCCCTAGTTGTTGCACTGAGTATAAATTTGTATTAAGAACAATGTCAGTAATTATGTCAGGTGAAAAAAAGTAATAAAAATAATCTAGTGCTGTATCAATATCTGTTTGATGTAGGTCATATAAGTTTTCTTCAAGACAAGCACTGTGACGAAATACTGCTTTGGACCAATGATAATCTAGAACAAATTTGTTGACTTTAACTTTTTTGGTCACTGCCGTCTTTGTTGTCTTTTTACGCTTAGATCTGGTAAGTGGCTGCTGCTGTCGGCTAGTGCCGGGCTGAGGAGACGGATGTTGAACGGTAGGGATTGGTAAAGACTGTATGGAGTTCAGTGTAGGTAAAATGTTGTAGTTGCTCGTAGTCGGTGATGGAAAAACTTCATCGAATATTGGCGTTAGTGGTACATCTATAGAGATTTCATTCAGCTCTTTATTGGAGTCAGTCGAACTATCTAGTAAATTGAGGGCTTCAAGCGAAGATGCTAGCGAAGGTGGATCAGAGGAATCTGGAGAAGGTGGTATATAAACATTGGTTTCTTCATCGGACGAAGAACTACCCTCAGAACATGCATTTTTTGCAGGAACCAAAGCCAAGATTTTGTGCGAGCGATTTAGTTTTAAATTCTGCAGGCAAAACAGAAACCCAAAGTCAAAACAAACACCTTCTATCAAAGCGTTACAAAAAACAAACGAGCGAATACCGCCAAAACAATCGAAAACCCAATACTTCGTAAACCTGGCAATGTACAGTGTGGTTACCATAGTTTACGGTTAGTACTTCAGCGTATCATTAGCAGCGTGCAGTGCAATGTACATTCATTTATTTCAATCAAAAGCGTGAGTTAGTATTTAGGTAGCTACGTAAAAATGCACTAATTGAATTCTGATTATACTTTACATCAAAGCACACAAAAAACATTGCCAAGTTTCGAGACAAAAAGTTTAATAAAAAATAAAACACTTACTCGTGTCACACGAACAGCTTGTTGCTTTGCGGACATTTTGATTTTGACATGTGTTTTATTGTGTTGTCACAGTGAAATAATTTTCTACCAATTCTACTATAATTGACAATTTATTGGTAAAAAACAGAACGATTTTTTTCCCAGTAGTAACAAGAAATATTTTTTTTTAATGTATGTACAGTACGATGTACGCTGTCAAGTTAAGGGTTAAGATACCACCTATCACGCCGCAGGTCGTGGGCTCGATTCCCATCCAGGACAAACATTTGTGTGCATGAACATGTATGTTTGTCTTGTGTCTGGGTGTAATTATCTATATAAGTATGTATTTACAAAAAAAAAAAAAAAAAATAGTATATGTAGTATATCAGTTATCTGGTGTCCATAGTACAAGCTCTGCTTAGTTTGGGATCAGATGACCGTGTGTGAAATGTCCCAGGATATTATTATATATTATAATATAATAATAAATGCGAAAATAAGTTTGTTTGTTTGTTACCTTTTCACGCCTAAACCACAGAACCGATCATCCTGAAATTTTGTATATACGTTGTCAGGTGTACAAAAATGGACATAGGGTACTTTTTATCCTGAAAAAAGTAATGTTCCCGAGGAAAACAATAATAACGTTCTTATGATAATAGATGGCGCCACGTGTCCTTCGTATCAGGATTGAATTATATTATTATGGAAACTTTAGTAGTGTGTTAAGAGTATTTTTTTATTTAAGAAGATACCTACCTAATACATTTGAGAGTTCAGTGTCGATGTACCGGTTTTTCATCCTTCTAACTATAATATTATAGACAAGCAAGAGTACCCGAATTGATTGTCAAATTCTAAATTAACACGAAGCCGCGGGTAAAAGCTAGTCTTATATAAATGTAGACTAATCTCAAATACCATACACATCAAAATTGCTAAAAGTCGTCGACTAGACAAAACGTTTAAAGTTATGAATATAAAACAAGAACACCAAGTGTATTATGTTTATATTATACAAAATTAATTAACTTTGATACTACTCGCTTTATCTGTAGCAAGTTATTTGAACAGCAATTTAATTTAAAACTGTTTGACGGTTGACTAAGTTTTGATAGAATTTTCCAGTTACCGGAGTAATTAACATAACATGCTTAAATAAATAAAATTAAGAGGGAATGCGGGAAATAAAATGAGTAGTGCTACTGTGACCAACCAGATGATGTCCAAAAAATCTCGACTGGCTGTTCACAATAGTGTGCTGGTACTACGCATATGTATGGAAGTGAATATTGGATGTGACAAAAGAGGCATGAAAGCAGAATAAACGTTGTGGAGATGCGTTCCTTGCGAAGCCATGTGTGGTGTAACTATGAATGGTAAGCTGAGGAATGATGTGATAAAGTATCGACTAACGATGCGAACTTAAAAGAAGACGTAGTGACGAAGATTGAAAAGAGTATGCTTAGATGGTTTGGTTATGGTGAGAGGATGAATAAAAGGCGACTAGTAAAGAAATATTTACATAGCAGATGTGAATGCGAGTGGAAACGCGGCGGAGGGGACGCCCTAGAGAAGGATATAGTGACCTTATTGGTAATGTTCTTCAGAAAGATGAGATGCGTAGTACCTACTCCCAACCGGCGTGCGTGTATGACCAGATTAAACGAAGCAAAGGAAGTATGTAGGGATCGCAGCAGGTGGCGTTCTGTAGTTTCTGCCCCCATGGGAAGTAGGCGTGAGTTTATGTATGCCTTTATGCCTTTATGTAACCTATGTATGTAAATGAAATTAAATAATTACACATAAGCTTACTCTAAACTTAAAGTTAAAATATTTTTTTTCTTGTAGTCTTTTTCTCCAACAAGTTCTACAATAAGCTTTTAAAACTCTCCCTAACTACCCTTCTTTGCGTGAACTTTTTCACCATCATCTTAAACACAAAATATAGAACTTTATAGAATACAAACGCACTAATACATAAAGAAATGTTAACTATGATTAATAATTCTATCTCGAAATATTGGAAACAGGGGACATGAAGCGTGGGTGAAACAAGATGGCCGCCGCTGTGATGTAACACGTACTCTATGGCGTCGACGGCGCGGACCGGCGCAGGCGCAGGCACGTCGAAAACCACCGTGCGTAGACGATGCATGTTGATGCGGTAGCTGAAACCAATAGTCCAAGATGTGTGTGATAGAGTACTTAGTGTTACTTTGTACCTACGTTGAACGTATGCATACCTGCTAGCTTGGACCGACGCCGATGGCCAATTTAAAAGGCTGTTGCAAGACACAATTAAAAGGCTGCTTATTATGAGCGCGAGCGTGATAATTAGATGTTTTGTGTCTTGGGGATGTTTGACCGCTAGGATTGGTCAGGCTGCTTACAAGTACTATTGAATAGTATTGTAGTATTGAGTAATATAATAGTAGTAATATTATAGTATTGAATAATACAGGGTTATAAAAAAAATCTGCTGTTCAGTACATTTTGACGAATTATGCGAACATAAATGTACTGAACTGCTGATTTTTTTTCGCGATTTCAGGTTTGGTCCCATAGTAAAAGTTGTTCATAATGATGAGTACAATGACCCCTTAAGAGGTTGTTGGTGTTTTACCAATAAACCTGTATAAAAAATTAAGACTCAAACTATAAGTAAGACGACGTGATTTTCTTGCGAGCTTTCAAGCGTCTGGCGAAAAACACCGCCGAAGTGTGTGACACGGGAAGTGTCTGGCAGTATTGATTGAATTATTAACAATATTCTGTAAAACATAAATATACATAAAAACCAGCAGTCAGACTAAGAAAAGTGAGTATTAATATTATTTTACGTACCTGATACCTGAAAATTGGCCGTCGGCCCAAGCTAGCAGGTATACGTACGTTCAAAGACGAACTGACACTACTCTATCCCATACATTTTATTAATCAGAAAATAAGTGAGATCTGGCGGCCTTGGGATATTGCTCAGTTTAAATTAGTAACTAACAGCACAGAATAACATAATGATGGATAACATAATGATTCATCCTATTAGCAAAATTTTGATTTGAAATGTCTGATGCTCCCGGCAAGGAATATATATTATACTCCATATCCACCGATTCGAAATTCTATAAAGAAATTCTATAATATACGATATAATGATGGAAAACGCCCTTTTTTCTAACCCCGTGTCCTAATAGAAGTCAACAGTCGCGCGAACACGCAGACATCGCGTTTATTGAAATGCTAAATTACGATGAATTGAATAATATTTATCAATTTATACTCCATTTGATATAAGATTAGAGATTTAAATAAAACTTACAGTCCGTTCAACTGATTTTGACTTCTATTCGATTCTATTTCTACCTGACTGCGGCGAAGCTCAAAAGGAGGGTTATGTGTTTGACCTGTATGTATCCGTTTCTTTGTTCTCTCGTAACTCCTAAACGAATGAACGCATACGGATAAATTATACGTCTTTAGATTTGTCTTAATAGCGCGAATGTCACTGGCTACTTTAAAATCAAAAACAAAGTAAAATGGCGGATTTGGGGTGCCATTTTGTGGAGTTCGAATTTTTTTTTTCTTCTGATACCATCGAGTTGCGATAATGTTATCCATTACCATCAAGCTGTGATAATGTTAAGACCTAATCGTAAGAAATGTTGTGAAAAAAAAATGAATATGTGATGATGTGATGTGATGATGAAGTGAAACTGAATATTTAGGAAGAAAAACGATTCTTTTTCGGAGGGGACATATCATTGTCGATGAAAAAGAAGAACGTCCCAAATACACAATTACCTTTCGTTCCTCATAGTATGTTCAATGACATTCTTGAATTCCTCATCGTCAACCTCTTCCAAGTTGAGTGTACTGCCAACTTTGTGGCGCAACAGTTGCTCAACGTTGCGCCACTGGTCGGCTGCTACTGGTAGACCGAGGACCGGTACTGATGCAGCTATTGCTTCGTCCATAGACTGTTGTCCACACTGGCTTATAAAGAGACGGATGTTTGGGTGTTCTGAAATAGAAATTAGGGTTTTGTATGAGTTATTTTTCTGCCAACGAGCGATGGAACGCAGCATCCTGGCCGTAAAAAGACAGAACAGAATTTGGAACACCACGCTGCTTTCCAAAACGGGTATGATGGACGTAAGCAAGATGGCTGCTAGGATCGAATGGGATTGGGCGGGTCACATCAGACGCATGCTGGAGGACTACTGGGCAAAAGCCTTCACACAGGTTTTCAGCAAAAGTTTTGATCTTATAAAGGTTCACCTCTAGACATTAGCCGTTTATTTTTCGTACGCACAAGTCAACTAAACAGTTGATCAAAAGTGAAGGAGAAGCTCCAGGTAGCCCGCGAAATTCAAATTTTCTTACGTTTTTGCCATTTGCAAGTCAGTATTAAATTATATGTTGATTAAAGTATAATTCGCGACCAGCACATTATATGTATGTACAAAATTATAATCATTAGAATCAGTAATACGACTCCTCAACTTAGTATAATCCTAAATGTCAAAATTTCATGAGCTAGTTATTCGTTAGCATTGTATAAACTTAGAGAGTTGTATTGGTGATTTAAATGATAACAATAGGGATGATGCCTGGGTAAAAATAAAGAAATTCTATTTAGTCCGTCAGTCAGGTAATAAAAAAATATTAGACACGTATTTTTTGCTTTATCATATTAATAAAAAATGACTTAGATATTACGCACTAAAGTTCGGGAGTGGGGGCTTGCTACGTCACTTCTACGTATAAAATCCACCAAGACGTGACGTCATGCCACATTTTAACTCAATGTATCGCCGTAATCTTTTGATTGCGTAAAAAAAGAAAAAATATGTGTGCAATATTTTTTACTATTCTACATGACGGACAAATAAAACAAAAGTTGTCATCATCCCTATTCTATAAATACAGATTTTCTACGGTCAAGAATCATATTTAGATCCACATACAACCTGATACTGGCCTGCAAATTGCAAAAAGCGTAAGAAAGTTTGAATATCGCGGGATACCTGGAGCTTTTTCGCCTTAAAATAACGATTATTTTTTTGACACTCACAAAAAGAAGTGCAAATATTATATTTGCGTTCTTTAATATTTTTAGGAGCCCAACAAGAGAATTGTTAGAGGTTTGATTAATAGGTAAATTAATTTCAAAAGTAGGTTCTTACACGATACGGGACACTTTAGACTAATTTAGACTTAAAATTAAAAAAAAAAACACTTCAAAATCCCATACATTTTATCATACCGTACGCGCCGCTTAATTACATATATTTTATAACTAGATTTTGCCCACAGCTTCGCCCGCGTGGATTTTGTATAACTATATTTTTTTTTTATTTTGTTATTTATGTTCTATGTTATTATTTATAACAAAGAGTCCCTATATCAATTTTCAGACCTCTAGCATCAAAATTTGCGGAAGTCTCATACAAACTTCGATCCCCTAGTTGAAGGGGTTGGGGATAAAAGTTCCAAGTTTTAGAATTGTGTTGTTGTTTGTGTACTAATACTAGCTTACATACCAAATTTCAGCTTTCTATTACTTCAGGAAGTACTCTAAGTATTTTGGTAATCATCAGCGAGTCAGTGACGAAATCGGGGTTTTATTTAGATATCAATAAAATCTAAAGTAAGTATAAGAGCAATGCAATTGAAACTTTTTGACATCATATCACGAGAATTTTGTTTATCTGATATTATCCAAACCCAAGTTATGAGGGTTCAAAAAAACGACGAAGCGCTTCGAGAAAAGGTAGGTAGTGCCCTTGCGCTGCGCTTGGCCTCGTCTTGGCGGGGGCACTACCGTGCTCCAGATATCGATGTCGCGCTCGGTAGCGATACTGATCCAAAGTTCAGAAGGTATTATCCTAAAGAATATATATAATATACCAATATCCTAATTATTATTTTTTATTATCTTGTGTTTCGCTTTTCATGTGTATTTTGTGTGCGTCACTTTCACGTGAATAAACTGTTTTTCTTTCTTTCTAAAGATTAAGAAAAGATTGTTTTTATTTCATGTATCTCCGATCACTGGAGACGTTATGAGGTATACACAACAAGAGCGGTATTCTTGACTCTGCGACTGCGGCGAAGCCAAAAAAAACCAGACTGCGTCGAGGCCAAAAAGGAGGGTTAGATATGTGTTTGACCTGAAGCGATTTTGAATAATGAAATGTCTTCAGATTCGTCTATATTGCGCGAGTGTCACTGGGTACCTATATTAATATAATAAAAATCAAAATTGCAGATTTTTGGCGCAAAACGTTTTCAAAACAAAATTATTCTTCAATCTTTCGAGTGGGCGAGTGGGGTATCAAAATGATGCCTTGATACCTGACTTGATGCCTGACTCGATAGATTTTTTTTTTACATTTTACATTTCTGTAACCACTTTTTAAATCCCTTGTTTTATAAGGTGATTACCAAAATGTATGCAAATTATATGTTTAAATGTAATTTCAAATGAGAAATTAAATTATAATAATACAATCCCAAACTTTTGGAGTGACTCACTCACTCGGGGGATTGTTTATCCCCCGAGTATGAGTGCACACACGAAATTTAATTATTATAATAATATAATTCAATATAATTCTTAAAATCGAGTGACAAACCCAGAATTTTACTCCTTTTAAAGATCATTTTAACGACCGTTACCTAAAGCCTGAAAGCGTGAGAAAAAATAATCCTAACAAAAAAATGTAAAATAAAAAAAGTTAATTTAAAAAATCTAAAATCACAACTTACGCAGTTGGGCTGCGTAAAAAATGAACTTTAAAAAGATGGAAACAAGATGACCTATTTCTGTCTCCAATAAAGTGACTAACCAAAGGCGGACCAGTATCGCTACCGAGCGCGACAGCGATATCGCTTACATATTCTAATAGGCCTTAAGTGCAATAGCAAAATTAATTTTGTTATTCAGCGGGACTTGTAGCTTGTAAGATTTGACTAGACAGTTTTGTTACTCGTGCATAAATATGCTTCTCGTGAAAATAACAGAGGGTCAATTACCCGATTTTTTTTTAAACGTCCGCATTGTAACCTTGATGTCAAACTGTTAAAAATCCTCTAATTTATCTATTTTTTTTTAAGTTTGACATTGAGTGTCGCTGAGTTGGGATTGGGATTTGATTTTGAACGCACTATCTTATGAGAAGCATTGTCGAGAAATGTCATTTTGCAGGAATAATAATAAGAATAATATTCTGGGACATTTCACACACGGTTATCTGATCCCAAACTAAGCAGAGCTTGTACTATGGAAACCAGATAACTGATATACTACATACACTACTTTTTTTTTGTAAATACATACTTATATAGATAATTACACCCAGACTCAGGACAAACAGACATGTTCATGCACACAAATGTTTGTCCTGGATGGGAATCGAACCCACGACCTGCGGCATGATAGGTGGTATCTTAACCAACCACGCCAACTGGCCTGTCAAATGTTGACCGTTTGTCCAAAAAACATGGCATTGAATCACACTGTGGCGATGTTGCAGGCGATGCGATGCGAGCTTGAAGTGAATTCCATGCTGGACATGATTAAGGGCGTCGATTGCTTTAGTGATAAGAAGGTGCGCGACCACTTGCGCCAGTTTGAACACCTCATACAAGTTAGTTGGCACAATGGAAGCGAGCGAATTTCGTCCCGCATCCCAGCCGGATTTGCCTCAGTTTGGCCAGAGTTTAACAATGTACAATATAGCCTATAGCCCTAGATTGAACTAAAAAACACCGTCAAGCGCGTGTCGGACCACGCAAAATGAAGAGTTCCGTAGTTGAGATGAATTTCATTGTAGTTGAAAAACATGTTCACACATACGTCGGTCAATTCTCCAACTGCAAATGTAAGCTTGTAATCGCAATTTTTTTTAATGTGATAAAACTACAAATTAACGATTTGGGGAATTTTTCCTTTACATGTGCTGTGAGACTTTGCTTTTTGCAAATTTCATGATTCCAGGTCAACGGGAAGTACCCTATATGATTTATTTGCGAGTATCAAAATGTGCCGCATAAATGGTCGTATTTTTTTATTGCGTTGACTTAGAAGCTTGACTTTTTTAGAAATCCTAGGGACCATAGACCTACGTAATTTGATATTAGCTTCAACTCGATACCTCCAAGCGTTCCTGAGAAAAAGGGTTTTGACAGATTGACAGTCATACGGGCAACGAAGTGATCCTATAAGGGTTCCGTATTTTCCTTTTGAGGTAAGGAACTCTAAAAAACAGTTAACTTACTAAGCAGCTCAGCTTGAGGGAACCATTTCCCGACCTTCACATTATGTGGCAGGTCGCTGATGTCATCGTCCCACTTCCATACCACGTTGAAAGACAACTTGCCGAACGCACTGATGAGTTTGCGTTGTGTGGGGTCTGGTAACATCCAAGGACGTACGTTGGTGCCCAGGTTGACGTAGATGACGCCATAGATGGATGAATCCAGGTACTCTTGCAGTTCCTGGAATATGGAAGTTCATCATCATCCACTGCTGGCCATAGGCCCTTGTTCCTTGTGCTTATCTCCAAGCTCTAGTGCCAGTGACTCAAGTTACTTGATGTAAATTATGAAACTTAGAAGATATAGAACTGGCATTGGCAGTTGGCATAAATAAAATAGCCATAAAACCACTAGTAGGCAGGTTTCACATATATGTGAGATACCAGTTTTGAATAGTTATGGTTCTTGCAGAATAGAAAACGATTATACTGTTTGCGCTGTAGCATGGTGCGGGTGACATTAGATAAACTGTTCCTTTTCACTCTTGAACGTTACTGGAGTGATGGGATGTATATATTGCTATGATGGTAGTCGATATTTTTTATAGAAAAAGAAGTTTACTGTGTCTATTTATAAATTTTTGTTATTAGACATAGCACTCGTACTCAAAATGGCCGCCGACGAAGGCAAAAATGTAAAAAAGAAACATTAAAAAAAATAAATATCGGTTGTGCTGTGAATGTGATTTTTTAAATGTTTTGTATTAAAATAAATTTCATAATAATAAGATATATCAAAGACATTTTAAAAATTATAATAAAGAGAACGAGATTTTTGCTGTGAGAATCGTAATCGATAAAATTGAATTGCATAATATCACTGACCTAGTCATGCGATACTGACATCTGTCACCCGCACCGTGCTATAACAGCGCAGTGTAGTTTTTGTAGTTGTAATTCACTGACTATGTATTTTTTTTTTTACTACAAAATTAGCAGTAATTTATTGTCATTCTAAAAGTTGTACAATATTTAGAGTTTACACGCATGTAACACAAGACTAATTTGTTAACAACCACATACCTCAGTTATCTCCGTCTTATTTTCTCTACTATCCTGCAAGTGTGTCGCTCCTAAATGCACCACATTTCTCGGCACAGGGCGCGGACCCTCCCAAACTGGATGAATATTCAGCAGCAGCATCTCAATCTTTTCCACCTGCGCTTTTAAAGAAGGAACGTCACCAAACAGAGTCTTAGCCAATGCATCTTCCTCCTTCTCAAGTGCATTGTACATAGAGTTCATTTTCCAATAGTCGTATAATGCCATAATTTTCTGCCAAATGTTTAGATTCCAGACTTCATGTTGCAAACTTGTTGGATACAGCAAAGGGTGGGACGGACCACCCAGATTTATGTAGTCATTAAAAACTGGACCAAAAGAACTGATGGAAACTACAGGAGCATCGGAGATGTATGTCCAGAAGAGTGTGGGTCGAATCCAGGCTTCTAACAGTAGAAGATCGAAGGTTTCATTATTTTTGATAAAGCTCTTGACTTCAGGAGCTTCTAATTGTTTTTCTACAACTTTGGTAACAAGTTGAAGCACATGTTTTAAATCTCCATTGTTATGATTATTCTTCCCTGAAATGTCTTTATTATATGTTTCTTGCCAAATTTCATTTGTTACTTCAGATACGTCGATTTCCATTAAATTGTCTGGTGATGCTCCTTTAGGGTACTCTGGTAGTGGCGTGATAAGTACTACTTCGTGGTCTCGATGAATCAGTTCGTGTATTATAGATCTATGGGCACGCTGGTGGCTTATTAGTGGCGTAGGGAAGACTGCCAATATTCTTGCTGTTTCGGTTTGAATGAAGAATGAGTTTATTAGAAGACACAGTAACATTGTGTTAATTTTTAATTTTGAAAGAAAAAAAATTGTGTTTAGGTCTAGTTATTATTTCACGATAGTAATATATTAATAAAAACAATTTTTTTAATAAAATGAATACTATATTCTAACAACACTGTCTTATGTAACTGAGACTAGAAACAAGAATGTACTTAATAATAACAAAAAAATACGTTTTCGTTATTGATACAAGTGATTGAGTGCATAATATTTGCACATATGCATCTTTCATGTCATTTAGCCCTTGCTGTAGGTGAATGGTTATTGAACCACTTAATGTTGTTCAAACTATGGAAGATATTTTTATTAGGTATACTAAGAAATGTCCGACATTATGGAAGTCATTGCCTTGCCTTTTTAACCGACTTCAGAAAAAGGAGGAGGTTCTCACCTCTTAGTTCGGTGGAATCAAAACTGGTGGATGCCAAGTTTCACAGCTTGGCTCATCGCGGCCGGCTCGCACGGTCACCGGTCAGTTCGAAACTCACACGCTGCGTCGTAAAAGAAGACAACCCTAACGAGTCAGAAGGTATTTAAGTGTTACGCGATCGAAAGAGGCAACTTGTAGGTGAATATAACTGTAGGTAATAAGCGTTGTGTGACCTGAACTACACTTTATTGTGTTGTAGCAAGAGTCGCTTTTTATTTAAATGATTTTGCGGAGTGACCCATCTGTATTAATCTGTGGTACTACTTTAATTAAACATGATTATTAATTATTACTGGTTGCCTCGTTGATATAGTAGTCGCAAGTGCTACTGCTGAGCATGAGGTCCTGGGTTTCATTCCCAGGTTGAGCGAAGTGAAGAGTTCCTTAGTAGCAGACAGGAGTCTGGATTTGAGCCCGGTTGACAGCAAAAGGCTCCTCCCCCTATTACATGGGACAACTCTGGCGAAATGTGGGTGTAAGTACTATACGTACAACTCAGCCTAACCCTTCACGGAATACAGTTGCCGCAAGGTTGCCTGCTTGTCGGTCTTCTATAGACTGTACTTCAGTGAGTGTGCTCAGGATCTCCACAACCTCATTCCACCGGCTCCCTTTTGCCATCGAACATCTAGATGCACTGCAATAGTTAGTGTAATAAGTTACCATCCATGCTCATCCATGCTCATGCATACTGCACTACCACGGGGAGATAGTGCAGTTATGTGGGACTCCAACCCACTAAAACTCCACGGTGTCCTCCTCTGCCGCTTGTGGCGGGGACACGGGCACGCGTTAGCACTCACCGCGAACCCGCCGCGACTGTCTGTCACCGGACCCTCCTCTGGGGAGCACCCCCCATCACCGGCGCACAAGAACACATTGTGCACCGTGACCACCCCATGGACCAAACCAGCACATGGGCGCCAGACGACCCCGTGTCTAGTCACCCTTGGTCCCTGCGACCGGTCAGGTCAGTGGCCCGGCCGCCTACCACTTTTCGGCCGCAGAGGATAGGGAGAGCGGCCAACAAAATACCGACACTCCTCCTCCCCTGCGGCCCCACCGCGTCCGCCATCAGACGGTGGCGACCCCGTCAAGGCCGCGGAAGGTAGGGAGAGCGGCGCACCGCAATACCGGCACTCCTCTCCCGCCGCGGCCTCCAATCCTCAGCCGCGATGCCTCCCATACGACATCGCGGCCCGCCTCAGTTGCGATGTCGCCCAAGCGGCACCGCAACCTACCTATTGGCCGCTACGTCGTCGACTTCCTGGAAAAAGCCCTGACGAGCGGCCCCTCCTCGGGTTCCTCTTCTTCATCGTGGGTGACCAAGCCACGGCTACTGAGCCCCCCCGCCTCGACAATGCGGGAACCCCCCCGGGGGGGGGGGGGGAACTCACTACCTGCGTCTGTGTTCCCGAACGCATACAACCCGAATCTCTTCAAAGTTAGAGTGAACAGGCTTCTTCTGGGTAAGCTCACTCCATCGTAGACTTTGTCTCTGTTACCTCTAACCTAGACTATAGTCAAGAGCAAACCCAACTCAAATAAAAAAAATAAAAAAATTCTGATGCATCCGGCTAGACTGGAAGCCGACCCCAACATAGTTGGGAAAAGGCTAGGCAGAAGACGTAATTTACGTTTAAGCTAGCCAGAATTTTAGAATAGATAAAACTCTGCAGGGAACACCATTTGGTTAGATGGAAAATACTGAGCCAGCGTAATGAGGAATCTGATTGTAATGATTTTGTTTACCTACACCTTTGGCCCCGTAAAATCAACAATTCTTAACATGCCTGTTTACATCTGTGGGCCATAAATAAATTCACCAAAACATTTAATAACGCCTGAAAGGGTCTAAAAGTGTATTATTTCATGATACTCATTAAGAATGTGTAACACGACTCTTCAGTATTTATTTTTCGAGAAACTTGTGTATTTGGCACATGTTTGACGCTAACGCAATAGAAAACTTTGTGTGATGTTGACTCGGGTTCGCGCTTATAGAAATTATATTACCACCCACAACTACTTTGTTTAGTTGTTCTTTCAAATAAGGGAATGTTTACTGTGTATGTGAAGGGAAACTTCTCTCTGAAGTCGGTTAATAAGCGCGTTTATCCCGTGAGGGCTGGCAACGTCGCATATAAAAACCTGTAGAAATGCGACATTGCTAGCCTGCACGGGATAAACGCTCTTAAGGCGAAAGCGTCAGAGTAGCCCGCGAAATTCAAATTTTCTTAAGTTTTTTGCAATTTACAAGTCAGTATCCTAATACTGACTTGTAAATTGCAAACAACCTATTGTTCGTCGATCACAATGTAATTCGCGGCCCTAAAAAGTATGTATTTACATAGTTATAATCATTAAAGTGATCAATACAACTCTTTAAGACCAGGTAATCCTAATGAATGACTATTTCATGAAGTCTTAACATTTGAGGATTAGTAAGTTAAGGAGTTGTATTACTAATTCTAATGATTATAATTCTGTAAATACATATTTGTTACTTTATTACAAACTTTATTTAACATACAACCTAAATTAAACCTTGCAAATTGCAACAAAGGTAAGAATTTCGGAAAATTTGAATTTCGGCTACCTTTTTTTTTTTGGTTGGGAAATCATCAAATAACTTGGAGCGGGAGGGCGTGTCAGACTTCTACTGACTAAAACCCACCCGTGTTCCTTCAGTTGCCTGTGCCAAGGGGGCCACGATAACTCTTTCAAACAACCCGCGACCCTGGCGGGTTGTTCCCTTACAAACCTACTACTATAACGCAAATTACTTCATTGTAATTGTGAAGAGACTCTTCACTTCTACTTGATAATTTGGCGGACAGAACAGGGATCGTCAAACCTGGCCGGAATCTAAGACAAAAGGTAGACTTGGAAAGGGGAACGCATAAAAATGCCTGGAATGGACAGAAACTACTAATAGTCCTACTAGTCCTATTTAGAATAAAATATGAATAATAAAATAATTCTTAAGTTTGTATACCTAGGGTGACAACATAACGATCATTAAAATATTTAACTTGATATCCGATATTTCATTCTTATTTTTTCTATTGGACGTCATTGTTTATTTGACATGAGTAATCGACATTCAACCAAACAGGAATCGTCATAGTCCTTATCGAAATATTTTATATAATTATTGCACGGTTATCATTAATTTAATAATATTCGACCTATATACACAGTCTGTCCATAAATACTGTTACAATTAAAAATAAGAAAGATATATTATATTTGAATTTGGAATCTGTCATTTTTATACGATTGTTCATTGAGTTTTCTAATTTTGGCGCCAATACATTGTACAATATTTTGCGATATTAAAATGGAGTGGGGTGATAAAGAGAACCGAATCGCTGTGATTGCATTACACAAAGTTGGTATGGAGCCACATGCAATTTTTAAAACTCTCCATACATTTGGTAATTAGTCAAATGTTTGTGTACCGGGCTATTAATAGGTACAATGAGACCTCCTCTGTTTGTGACAGAAAAAGATCTGGCCGTCCACGTTGTGTTCATACGAAACAGGTGGTCAAAGCAGTAAGGGAAAGAATTCGAAGAAATCCTGTCCGAAAGCAAAAGATTTTATCTCGGGAGATGAAGATAGCACCCAGAACCATCTCGCGTATTTTAAAAGATGACTTAGGATTTGCAGCCTATAAGAGACGCACTGATCATTTTTTAACTGATAATTTTCAATGTTATAAGAACTTATACACCCTTTTCTAACTCACGTTCATCTAAATTCCCTGTGTGGTTCTCTAAATCACTGATTCGCATTTTCAAAAACAAGGACAAAGCCTGGGTGAAATGGAAAACGTATAATTACATTTCGGATTATGAACAATTTTCGCTTCTACGGCATAGATTTCGGATCTTATGCAAGTCAAATTACGCTGACTACCTGAATTCTGTTGAGGACAATGTAGAACGTAAAATACCTATGTAGCTATGTCAATAATCGTAAGGGTAATGTCGGCATTCCTTCCACTATGTTTTTTAAAAACCGGACATCCAGTGATCCGGAAGAGATTTGCAATATGTTCACGGACTACTTTCATTCGGTTTATGAACCCTCAAACCTAAATTTGAACAAATGGCTACCCCCTGAAGAGAGTAGTGACAAAAGCACTCATATTACTAGCATTACGTTTAGCGAAGATCAGGTCTTGAAGTTATTACAAGCTTTAGATTCCACTAAAGGTCCTGGACCGGATCAACTGCCCCCTTATTTCCTTAAAAAGACTGCTAAGAGTATATGCAGACCCCTGCAAATTATATTTAATATGTTTATTTCAGAGGGCACCTTCCCTGAACAATTTAAAAGGGCAAATATAACTCCTGTACACAAATCAGGGTCCAAACAAGAGGTCGAAAATTATCGCCCCATATCTATTTTGTCTGCTTTGTCGAAGCTTTTTGAAAGGTTCGTTTATCAGGAAATTCATAAGATAATTTACAGAATTATAATAGAACAACAACACGGATTTGTTAAAAGTAAATCTACAACTACTAATCTATTAATATTTGCCGACTTTCTTTTTAATAATATGGATCAACAAGTACAAGTACACGCAGTGTACACAGACTTTCAAAAAGCGTTCGACAAAGTAGACCACAATTTGCTTCTTACCAAAATTGCATTTAACGGCATACGAGGAGATTGGCTTCGCTGGTTTGCATCATATGTTAGTAATAGATCACAAAGGATTCCACTCGGCGACTGCTGTCGTAACATCTGGCGTATCCCAGGGCTCAATTTTAGGGCCTCTTTTATTCATTTTGTTCATAAATGATATTGGAAATTGTTTCAGACACTCAACATTTTTGCTCTATGCTGACGACCTAAAAATCTTTAAAGCTATAAGAAAACCTGCAGATTGTTGTCAGTTACAAGAAGATTTAAATCGATTCTCTGAATACTACATTCAAAACAAACTTTACCTTAGTATTTCTAAATGTTTAAAGATATCATTCACAAAAAATAAAAACGTTTTAAATCATAAATATAATCTTAACAATGTAACTCTATTGAAAGCTCCATCCGTGGGAGGCCTAGGGGTACTGCTAGATAACAAACTTCACCTTGATCAACATATTGATAACATCACCAAAAAGGTTTATCGTATGTACGGGTTCGTTATGAGATCAGCTACTGAATTTAAACACGCAAGCACTTAAATTCTCATCTCTATAAAGCACTAGTTAGATCTCAACTCGAATATGCAGTGGTAGTGTGGAACCCTTTTTATAATAAATATGTTGAGATGCTAGAAAAAGTGCAGCGCAAATTCCTCAGATCGATGCACTATAGGTGCTCCCACAATTTCCCAACCTATAAAAATCTACTTAATAAATATAATCTAATGAGCCTGAAGTCTAGACGTGTATATCTAGAAATTATGTTTCTTTTCGATGTATGCTATAACAGGTATAATTGCTCTGAGATTACTAATAAAATATGCTACTATGTCCCAAGAACTGTTATAAGACGAGAGGTGCGCGCACGTCCTCTTTTTGCTGTGTTCCATTGCCGCACCAATGCTGGTTTGCGGGCGCCTCTACGTCGCTTGTACAAAAACTATAATGATTTTTGTTCAGAAACTACAGAATTAGATGTATTCTCAGTGTCAGCAAATAGATTTCGTTCTGCTTTGATAAAGAAACTTAAGGATTCCGATGTATAGTTATTTGAACAGTCTTGTAGTCTTACTCGCATAGATTGTTCATTAGTAAAGTTATATGAATTGTATATTATATGCTGTGGATGACGTTGTGAGTTTCACATTTATAAAATTTTTTATATTGAATCTGCGCAAGTAATATAAAATTGTTTATATTACTTGCGCAGATATAATGTGTTACTGTTTCTTTGTCCCAAATAAATAAATAAATTTAAAAAAGAATAGGGCGGTAAAATCGAAACAACTACTGAAGCGGTACGCTTCAGTAGTTGTTTTGATTTTTAAAGGGATCGATGTTTAAAGGGAGGTCACAGAAAAAAAATGTTTATGGATGAGAAAATCTTTAACATTGAGCAACATTTTAACAAACAAAATGACCGTATTTATGCTCAAAGCTCTAAGGAAGCTTCCCAATTAGTCGACAGAGTGCAACGTGGGCATTATCCGACTTCAGTGATGGTTTGGTGGGGTGTTAGCTATGAAGGAGTGACTGAGCCATATTTTTGTGAAACATGTAAGAAAACATCAGCACAAGTATATCAAGATACCATTCTTGAGAAGGTAGTTAAGCCCCTTAACAACGCCATGTTCAATAACCAAGTATGGTCCTTCCAACAAGACTCGGCGCCGGGTCATAAAGCTCGGTCCACGCAGTCTTGGTTGGAAGTGAACGTTTCGGACTTCATCAGAGCTGAAGACTGGCTGTCGTCTAGTCCCGATTTTAATCCGCTGGATTATGATTTATGGTCAGTTTTCGAGAGTACGGCTTGCTCTAAACGCCATGATAATTTGGAGTCCCTAAAAAAATCCATACGATTGGCAGTGAAGAATTTTCTTTTGCCTCATTGCAAAGAGTAGATTAACTACATAATCTTACTGACAGTATGACTTTTTCATTTTTTCGGTTGCTTATTGATGGTTTTGCGTTTGCAACTTGAGTTACAAATTGCTTTCTAGGATATTTAACGATGAGTGTGGCCATTTTTAAAGGTTTTAATTTTACTTCTGCACACGTTACACATTTTTGAACAAGGACTTAGATTGGACCCGCAATGACGTCTCGGCTTTTTGACGCCGGACCTGAACCTGCTTTGTATACTACGCTGCTGTTGTTTTGGACTTGTGCCCCGTGTACATTTAAAAATTGATAGAAATCTATCTGCACTGTGTTAATTGCTATCGCGATATTGCAACTATGAGATGCTTTAATTGTTTTTTTTGTTGTTTAATTGTTGCATATTAATCCTTCACCTTGTCCTATATTTTAGAAAAATTGTTTGGAACTGGCTTCCACCTAGTTTTTTGATAATCATTGCACTACAAATCGTATGGAACCTATTAACAAATGGGTTCCATACGACTTGTAGTGCAATTTGGCGTTTATTTAACTGTTGTTCATTTCAAGCATTTATTTGTGTGGTTGATGGGCATTTTTCTTTAAATTATTCTTACACTTAGTTGCTTTCCTGGCCGATCCAGTGTTAATGTTCAATGGAAATTAACTTAATTTAGCGGTTGATTAGATTTTATTTGTAAAGTAAAATAGGTAAGTAAGTTAATGAGAATTTGAGAAAATGAGACTCACAGGTATAAATTATGATAATAATTAGTTAATCTTGTTCATAACGTAGTCAGGCAAGATGTACATATTACATAAGTATGTCCAGGATTCGTCGAAATTGGGCACGCCACAATTGCGGCAATAAGTCCCCTTTTTGAGGAGTGGTTGGAGAGGCACCACGGCGTCCTCATATTCCGCCTGACGCAGGTCCTCATCGGACATGGTTGCTTCGGGAGGTTCCTGTTCCGGATAAGGCGGGAGGGAACGGTAACACCCGGGGTGTTATCATTGTGTGGATTGCCCGGAGGACACGGTGGAGCGTATGCTCAGATGTATGTATGTATGGGCAAACCTCCACCGTATGGTGGAGGTCTGCTTGGCTTAGGCGGTGCACCGCCGCGTCTTCGTGGAGGCGATCGGTGGCGGCGATCTCTCGCGTACGACCCTGGTCCAGGTCATGGTACGGAGCGAGAGTGCATGGGAAGCCATCACCTCCTTCTGCGAAGCAGTAATGCTCGCCAAGGAGGAGGCGGAACGCGTCAGGTAGAGGCAATCTTTGCGCCCTCACGCCCCTAGCCGCCGCAAGAGACGCTCTGGGTGCCGGGAATTGAGAGCTGATTCCCGGCCACCGTAGGCGCGGGCTTGCGGACGGCGAGCAATGGGTAGCTCGCCGTTAGGTAAGGACAAGTCCCGGGTCGACGGCGCGTTGTGTCCACGCGCGCCTCAAAGTGATGTCAGCAGGAACTGATGGGGTCCGCTAGGGCCGATGCCTGCCAGGGTCGCGGGTTGTTTGAAAGAGTTATCGTGGCCCCCGTGGCACAGGCAGCTGAAGGAACACGGGTGGCTTTTAGTCAGTAAAAGTCTGACACGCCCTCCCGCTCCACCCAGAGAAGGAGATTATTTGATGATTTCCCAACAAAAAAGAAAAAGGATTCGTCGAAGTTAGCAATAAAGTGTGTAGTCAGAACATAACATGATAAGTCGCTGCAGTCTGGCTAATATACCGTCGCTCTAGACATTGTGTAAAACAGCCATCTACATGTGACCGAGGAACTGAAAGTACTTCGTGCATATAAATGGCGTGTAAATGTACACTCAATATTGGGCCCCCGGAAACGCCCGCTAGCACATAGTGACGTAGCGACAAGGGGGCAACTCTTCTTAAGGTGCTTGAGGAGTGGAGAGGTATTCCACGGCTATCAGGACAATCCCGGAAGTACGGTCAAGATCCCTACTAGCACCTTACTGGAATACTTCCTTCCTCCGAGCACGTTTGCTCTTGCGAATCTCCACTCAAGCCAGCCAATAAAGGCAAGCCAGAGATGAGGACCAGATTTCTCCCGGGAAATAGGGTCCGTGGGGTCGCTACTGCCCAACAGCTCGACACATGCTGCCCTGCTGGCTTAATATCATTATTATTATTATTATTATCCATTTATTCTAAGAGACAAAAGAAAATAGTCTCTACTTATACCCCTAACAGATAAAAGAAAAATCACGTTTGCAGAAAATGCCTACTTCGTGATTCTATTTCCTTGATAAGTCAAATGTGAACATGGTAATGTCCTAAAACCTATGTCATGTGATTTATTGTAGTACAGTCAACCATCAGTGGTAACAATCTGACATTGCAGCGTCTTTATGTGAAAGCAGTAAGGACGATTTTCGTAGTGCTATTGTTACCATTGATGTGCATTTGACTGTACATCAATCTCTTTCTTCTTGACTTATGTATTCATGACACGTTTGGGACCTCGCCTCTCTTGAGCCTCCCAGACGTTTAAATTATGTGATTCTGAAAATGTTCTAAACCTGTTTCACGTATCGGCAAGTTTCGCACGACAGCGTTCTGTCATTTTATGTTCGTTCGGATTTATCGGGTTCGCTTCATATCGGCTTGGCCATATGCCAGTGTCATTTGGCAGATGACCTAATTGATGTTAAGCTGTAATATCTAACTATTTATCATCGGGAAATATTTTATTGATCCTCTAAAAACTTATTGAATTTCTAATGATGTACACTTTTTAAAATTAATTAATCTTTAAAAACTTTTTGGGCTTGAACTGATGTGAATATTTGTTAATAAAGCTCTTTTTAAATTTCTGGCATTTTCTCACATTTGGTCGCAGGAACTAAGCTAGGGCATCCCGAACAAACGAGTTAGGTTAGGTTAGAACTGTGACCCACTATGCGCGAGCCGAATGGGTCGCAGTTACTAAGCTAGGGTACCCAGACTAAACCGATTAGGTTAGGTTAGGTGAGAACCGTGACCAACCGCGCGCGAGCCGAATTGGTCGCAGTAACTAAGCTATGGTACCCTAACCAAATGCGTTAGCTTAGATGAGAACTGACACAACCGCGCGCGAGCCGTATTCGTCGCAGTAACTAAGCTATGGTACCCCAACCAAATGGGTTAGCTTAGATGAGAACTGACACAAGCGCGCGAGCCGAATTCGTCGCAGTAACTAAGCTATGGTACCCCAACCAAATGGGTTAGCTTAGATGAGAACTGACACAACCGCGCGCGAGCCGAATTTGTCGCAGTAACTAAGCTATGGTACCCCAACCAAATGGGTTAGCTTAGATGAGAACTGACACAAGCGCGCGCGAGCCGAATTCGTCGCAGTAACTAAGCTATGGTACCCCAACCAAATGGGTTAGCTTAGATGAGAACTGACACAAGCGCGCGCGAGCCGAATTCGTCGCAGTAACTAAGCTATGGTACCCCAACCAAATGGGTTAGCTTAGATGAGAACTGACACAAGCGCGCGCGAGCCGAATTCGTCGCAGTAACTAAGCTATGGTACCCCAACCAAATGGGTTAGCTTAGATGAGAACTGACACAAGCGCGCGCGAGCCGAATTGGTCGCAGTAACTAAGCTATGGTACCCCAACCAAATGGGTTAGCTTAGATGAGAATTGCGACCAACCGCTCGTGAGCAGAATTGGTCGCAATAACTAAGCTATGGTACTCCAACCAAATGGATTAGCTTTGATGAGAACTGACATAACCGCGCACGAGCCGAATTTGTCGCAGTAACTAAGCTATGGTACCCCAACCAAATGGGTTAGCTTAGATGAGAACTGTGACCAACCGCGCGCGAGCCGAATTGGTCGCAGTAACTAAGCTACGGTACCCCAACCCAATGGGTAAGCTTAGATGAGAACGGTGACCAACCGCTCGTGAGCAGAATTGGTCGCAATAACTAAGCTATGGTACTCCAACCAAATGGGTTAGCTTTGATGAGAACTGACATAACCGCGCACGAGCCGAATTTGTCGCAGTAACTAAGCTATGGTACCCCAACCAAATGGGTTAGCTTAGATGAGAACTGTGACCAACCGCGCGCGAGCCGAATTGGTCGCAGTAACTAAGCTACGGTACCCCAACCCAATGGGTAAGCTTAGATGAGAACGGTGACCAACCGCGCGCGAGCCGAATTGGTCGCAGTAACTAAGCTATGGTAGCCCAACCAAATGGGTTAGCTTAGATGAGAACTGACACAACCACGCCCGAGCCGAATTGGTCGCAGTAACTAAGCTATGGTAGCCCAACCAAATGGGTTAGCTTAGATGAGAACTGACACAACCGCGCGTGAGCCGAAATCGTCACAGTAACTAAGCTACGGTACCCCAACCAAATGAGTTAGCTTAGATGAGAACTGACACAACCGCGCGCGAGCCGAATTTGTCGCAGTAACTAAGCTATGGTACCCCAATCAAATGGGTTAGCTTAGATGAGAACTGACACAACCACGCCCGAGCCGAATTGGTCGCAGTAACTAATCTATGGTACCCCAACCAAATGAGTTAGCTTAGATGAGAACTGACACAAACGCGCGCGAGCCGAATTCGTCGCAGTAACTAAGCTATGGTACCCCAACCAAATGGGTTAGCTTAGGTGAGAACTGACACAAGCGCGCGAGCCGAATTGGTCGCAGTAACTAAGCTATGGTACCCCAACCAAATGGGTTAGCTTAGATGAGAACTGACACAACCGCGCGCGAGCTGAATTCGTCGCAGTAACTAAGCTATGGTACCCCAACCAAATGGGTTAGCTTAGATGAGAACTGACACAAACACGTGCGAGCCGAAGTCGCAGTAACTAAGCTATGGTACCCCAACCAAATGGGTTAGCTTAGATGAGAACTGAGACAACCGCGCGCGAGCCGAAATCGTCACAGTAACTAAGCTACGGTACCCCAACCAAATGGGTTAGCTTAGATGAGAACTGACACAACCACGCGCGAGCCGAAATTGTCACAGTAACTAAGCTACGGTACCCCAACCAAATGGGTTAGCTTAGATGAGAACTGACACAACCGCACGCGAGCCGAATTCGTCGCAGTAACTAAGCTAGAGCATCCCGAGCAAACGGGTTAGGTTAGTTAGAACTGTGACCAATCACGCTACATCCAAGTTACTCGCATTTACTTGGCTATTAAGTATTTTAGGACCCTAACATAGGAATTCTTAGAGGTTCACAAAACGAGGCGTTGATTATATTAGAGTGTTCAATAATAACTTGGATCTAGTTATGCAGAAAGTAGCCATATGGCACTTTTTCCAAAAACGAGTTATAAACACCGTCATACTAATTTCGACACATAAGATTTATTGCAAAAACAGCCATGTCGATATCTCTATTTATCACGGAGATATGTGCCGTCAAATGCAGCCTTGTCCATACATCCATAATGCAACCATCGACAGAAAAATGCTTATAACTCTGTTTGTACTTTTCCGGACATGGCTGCTTTCTGCATAACACAGTCCAATTTATATTATTTGTCTAAATCGTGTATTGCCCATGGTCCACCCGCCTGGTTCACCTAGGTGGACTATGGGAAATTATTTTTCCCATGGTCCACCAGAAAGTCCATATTATGTTTTCTAGGTGGACTATGGAAATTATTTTTCCCATGGTCCACCAGAAAGTCCATATTATGTTTTCTAGGTGGACTATGGGAATATTTTTTTCCCTTAGTTCACCAGAAAGTCCATATTAATGTTTTTGTCGTAGTATTACGAATGAATAATAGTGATATTAAATTGTAAAGCCAGAGTGAAAATGTTAAATCTATTTATTTGTACCTCATTATATGTTAGACATTAAAAAAGTTTTAATTATATAGGCTTGCCTTTTGCCATCAAAAATTGAAATAAAATTAGAATTGCATGTGTTGTGTCATATAACACGGCCTTACTGTCCTCCGAAATATATAGAAAAATGTTACTTACTTTTATATTGAAAATTATATTTCCTCTACACTCTAGCTTTCTATAAGATGAGCATCTCCACATTTCAGAGCCCTTTTTAAATTGTTTGATTTTATAATATTGATGTTGTGCAGACAAAAGAACTATGCCTCCTTTCCTGCTAATAAAGTTAAGTACTTGCTCAGCAGACATCGCTGCAGTGTGATGTAGACAAGATGTAGATGAATTATTTATCAATTATTTAAATTGTTTTATTACTTTGATAACTTTGCAAACAACACATTGACAGTTTAATATATTTTATGTGAAATGATATTGGGTCGGTAAGAAAGTCTTGCGACACTTTAGTGCTCAACTAAATATTATTTATTGGAAAGCAGTTCGAGATCATTCGACCATGAGAAATGTTAGAATATTCGAGAAGCTTCCATGTCAAAGGGCCATGTTAAAGCGCCTGTTCGTTTCGATCAGGCAGTGTTAGAAAAGACGGATCAGAGTGCACTTCGAGCGATTGCCTTCTACGAATTTCAACAGGGACGTTCTGCAAGATCTGCTGCTACTAATATGTGCAGTGTGTTTAACAGTAATTCGGTTCATCATTCGACAATAGCACGTTGGTTTGAACGTTTCCGTTCTGGTGATATAACCTTCGAAGACAAACCTAGCTCCGGCCAACAGACGTTAACGACGAAGAACTGCGATCTTTTCTACGAATGAAACCCAATGCATCGTCACGACAGTAAGCAGATGAACTCGGCTGTAGTCATCCCAAAATCCTTGAACACTTATGAATACAGAAAAGTCTTATCATCTTGGATACCCCACGAACTCAGTAAGCCCAACAAGGCGACGCGAGTTTCTATTAGCCTTTCATTGTTGCTTCATTCACACAAAGGATTTTCTCAGCGAAATAGTTACTGGAGATGAAAGCTGGGTATCGGAAGCGTCAGTGGCTACTTCAAGACGAGAAACCAAAACCAACCCATACCGAGAAAAAAGTTTTATTCTGTTGTTGGTGGGATTCTGAGGGCATGCTGTTTTACGAGCTTCTTCGGCCTAACACCTCAATAAACGCAGAGACCTACTCGTCACAACTACGAAATCTGTCTGCAATTATTAAACAAAAACGGCGAAAATGTAAGTTTACATGTTTGTCTTCTTCATGATAACGCTCGGCCACACATAGCTAAATTAGTTAACCCTTGATAACTAAACATTCGTCCGTTCGACGACCCACCTACTCGCGATTCTCGTGTTCGTGTACTTCTAGGCGGCCCCTCCCCGCGCCTCTTTGTTTAGGGACATTCTCGGTATAACTCAGCCGGTAGATGAACTAGTTCCTTCTGCGTCAAATGTGCGTCACATTTGCTACTTATGTCCATCTAAGGCCCGCAGAATGACCAAACACCGGTGCATCAAATGCAAGCGATACATTTGTGGACCTCATAACATCGATATATGCTGTGGCTGTGTGGAATAGTTCTTAGTTACTGTTTTGATTATTTTTTGTTTAATTATGATCCAACGAATGTACCAATGTCAGAAGTTAATAAATACTTTTTCCAAAAAATGCATTTTATTTGGCGTAGTCGGTTCGACAAATGTTTAGTAACCATGTAACAACGAAAATAGTTTAGTTATCTAGGGTTAAACAAACTGTTTCAGAGCTAGGTTGGGAAGTCTTACCCCATCCATCATACTCACCAGACTTAGCTCCGTCTAATTACCATTTGTTTCGGGCTTTGAAAAAATATTTACGCGATAAACAGTTTGATGACCAAACAGACCTTCAAAATACCCTAGAAGAGTTTTTTGATTCAAAACCAAAAGATTTTTGGTTGGATGTGATTCAAAGATTACCGGGGCGTTGGGCAAGAGTTGTAGATGAAGAAGGAGAGTATATCAGTAATTAATACGATCTTAATAAAATATTATGTTTATTTTTTTTTTATTTATCATCTAAACAAAGAATACAGGATTACTTATTACATACCAACCAAAAACCACTAAGGTTTAAACTTGTGCTATCATGAGTCTATATCAAACTAAACAATCTTGCATTTTATTAGTATGCGTTATTGTCGATACAATGAATAACATCTTTAGGTAGGTATTTAAATAGTTACAGTCATTCCTAAATAATACTTAAATAATATTGCTTAAGTTTACATTTGATATTTTTATGTGTAATAGTTTTATTTATTTCTGAGGGTAGACTATTAATAAGTCTCGGTACAATATAGCCGGTAGTTCGTTCGCCATACGTATTGTTGGCGCGCTGTGTACGAAGCCTATTCTCAGAAACTGCCCGAGTGGATACTCGTACAGGATGTTCGATTTTTTTTCTTAACGATTTATTGAAAAATTGTTCTTTTTATAACAAAAAATGTATTTGTACATGAACTGGTAAGACATTACAGTGTTTAAAGAGGCCATTTATATTGTCGTAAAATTGACTTCTAATTTTAGGAGATACTATTGTTTTTAAAATTCGAATTTGAATTTTGAAAATACTATCAAGATAGGTTTTATAGGTACGACCATAACTACTAAGACCATACTGGGTGTAGGATTCAGCCATTGCATAATAAAGCATTAACTTCACTTTGAAGGGCAGGCGATTTTTTAGTATGGTCATAATACCGAGAAATTGCCGAAGTTTATCGCAAACACGTTCTATGTGATAACTCCAGTTAAACTTATCGTCTATAATTACACCAAGATATGTATGTTTACTGACAACATCTATTTGTGGACAGTTACAATTAATCGCATTGACCGTATGCAAGCAGTCATGGTCATGGGCTATTAAGTTCCGTAAGGGCAATTTTCTGATGTATGGAGATTTAATAACCAATAGCTTAGTTTTGCTTGCATTAAGTACTAAGCCAGCATCATGACACCACCTTGTTAGAGCATCCAGGTCGAGTTGTAAGCGTTCGCATGTTGTTTGTGAATTTCTATTAGCAATAACAAGACAAGTGTCATCCGCAAACTGATAGCATTTACTGTTTGTGATGCTGTTACTCATATCATTTACATACGACAAAAAATGCAGGGGGCCTAATACTGAGCCCTGAGCTGTTCCCTCAGTTATAGCCATGCGTTCACTACATATGTTATCAACTTTTACAGTAAAGGTTCGATTTAAAGTGGTTCGAAATAAAGTGTGGTTTGTGGCGCAAGACATTCCTACCAACCCAATATTATATGACCAGTACTTTAGAAACATCAAAGAGGAAAATGCCATAATTAAACGGTCTATTTTATTATGCACTGTAGAAAGAACTGAACTGATTAGCTTCCTTATATTAGTTTCTAGCTGATCCAGCGAACTTCGCACCGCCACATCCTGTTTCACAGGTACGAACAGTTTGTATGGGAAAATAAAAGTTGTTTTACTACTTTCATTACAATTTCTATTTTCTCACCTTTTAAACCTTCCTTGGACTTCTAGAAATATTTCAAAATTAGGCAAATCGGTTCAGCCGTTCTCGAGTTTTTGTGAGACTAACAAACGTCAGTTCATTTTTATATATAGAGATTAGTATTTTGGCTTTACAATTTAAAATCACTATTATTCATTCGTAATACTACGATAAAAACATAATTTACGGACTTTCTGGTGGACTGTGGCTAAAATAATTGACCATAGACCACCTAGGTGAACTTGGCGGGTGGACCATGGGCAATACACGATTCGTAATACTACGATAAAAACATAATATATGGACTTTCAGGTGAACTATGGGTAAATAAAAGTTCCCATAGTCCACCTAGACAACATAATATGGACTTTCTGGTGGACTACGGGAAAAATAATTTCCCATAGTCCACCTAGGTGAACCAGGCGGGTGGACCATGGGCAATACACGGTCTAAATGTTGGGTAAGGATTTGGCTGGATTTACAACCTATCTCTTTATGATTTCGCTGGTATTACTATCTAAAAAAACCAATATGCATTAATTTACTTATAACATAAAAGAGAACGTCGATGCCATATCAGATCTGGCAGACAGTTATCGTGAAAATAAAATACATTTACACTTTACACACTAAATATAACAACATAAAGGGGTCTTATTGTATTATTTATAGGGCTGGCACTCTTGAGATGTCTTCAATCTTTTCCCAACTGTGTTAGGGGTCGGTTTCCAGTCCAATCACATGCAACTAAATACCAGTATTTTACATGGAGCGACTGCCTATCTAACCTCCACAACCCAGTAACTGGGTAATACGATACTCTTAAGTAAAACTGGTTGTCAGACTTTCGGGCTTCTGACGACCCGTAACAACTGTCAAAGATCCACGAATGACAGCTGGTACCAACGGCTGAATGTGCTTTCCACGGAGGGGTCCCGATCAACCCGTGCGGCTGTTATTACTTAAGCCAATCGGTTTGAAAGTTCTTAATATAGGTACCTAATAAAATAATATAGAGGTCATTGTATATTATATAACGGAGATCACACACACATACAGTTAAGTTACTTCGTAATTAAAATGGCCTAAGTGGCTAATAGGTATTGTAAAAGCCTCGGAGTCACCTTTACTTTTGGGATCGCAAACTACTGAAATAGTAAACGAACTAGCGTTGTGCTCCTAATTTTACTTTCTAATTTTATTTCTATTCAAAGCAACGCGCCTGTATTGGCCGAGGGGCCCGTCTCACGGACGTCTCCCTAGGACAAAAGCTACCCATTTTATAAAAGTGACCGTTCAAATGTCAAAACTACTGCCAGCCTGATATAAATCGCCTGGCTTGTCTGTAATCATGCTTTCTACTTCCATTGCATCTCACGTTGGCTCAAAACTAGGCAAGTTTGCCCTTTAGACAACAGAGAATGGGAATTCCAGAAGTACGGACACTAAAGCAGAATGACAATAACAGACATCCCCATAAGATGTCACAGATTATATATTGAGAACCAATGTCAATATTGCATTAAGCTGATAATAAACTAACTCAAAAGTAATAAAAAAAAAATAGACAAGGGCTTGAATGAAACCTCTACAGTACCATAATGACAGTTAAGTAAAAGGCATATTATCTCAAGTTAAAGTGTGCGTTGCAAAAAGTAAACCGGTTTCAGTCCCTTATCCTTAAGTTTCAGAAATGGCATCTATTTGATACTTTACCAATGTTTTTACAGTTTCATACATTAAATTTTTCCTCAACCTTTTCCGATACCTTACTAAGCGAAACGTTCTCAACAGTAAAATCTTAGTTCCATTGTTCTTTTTAAGATCTAAAAAGTTAAGTGACACCCCTACACGTGCTCCAGTCACTCGCCAAGTCTAGACCGATTTGTAGCCAGCCCTTAACATTTTATTGCTATAATAACGATCAAACTTTCAATTGTCTCACATATACCTAAGTCTTTGTTGCATTGTCGGTAAAGGCAACCATACATAGACCATCGGACGAACCTGTACCTACTAGTTTCATCTGAGCGGATCCGTGCTCATATAATCAATCTGCCCTTTTCCAACTAAGTTGGTGTCGGCTACCAGTCTAACCGGATGCAGCTGAATACCAGTGTTTTTCATGGAGCGACTGACTATCTGACCTCCACAATCCAGTTACTGGGTAACACGATACCCCTTGGTAAGACTGGTTGTCGGACTTTCGGGTTTCTGACTACTCGTAACGTCGGTCAAAGTTTTACAAATGAGAGCCGGCACCAACGGCCGTGCTTTTCGAGGCACGGAGTGGTCTCGATATGTAATGGGTGGTTACTCATCCACGACCTGAACGCGACAAGCATAGCTTAACCTTCGATCGACCCGTGCGGCTGTTATAATTTAGCAACCGTGCCGAGCATAGAAAAAAGAAAAAAAAAAAAATGGTCGCAAACAAAACATGCTAGGTTCGAAAACACAACGACACAAAATGAAATGAATTCAAATTGTCAAATTTGAACAACAAAGAGTCGACATTTACTATCTGACTACCCCTGAGAAGAAATGGCGAAACAAAACCAGTAACAGACGCTCCGATGTGTGCACAAAAACACAAACAAATCAGGTTTATTGGATTCCCATTCCATTTCTGAAATAATTTCACGTACCGGTCGTCTTATGATATACTGAATTCACCCATCAGTCTACGGAGGGTTGTCCCTTACACCCTGTATAATGATGATTTTGCATATTTACGGTTTCATCACAAGGCGTACCAGAGCGAGCAGCTCAATCCCAAGCTTTTTAGTCTTCTAAATAATCAGAAATTTTATTTTTTACAAAGTTTGTTTCGAATGTCAATGGGAAGTTCGTTGTAAAGGCGTATACATTGACCAATGAACGAGTTGCCTATTCTGTGGAGGCGAAAGCGAGGTACAGCAAGTTTGTGTTTATTCCTGGTATCTAAACTATGAATACTAGAAATTTTCTTGAAATTTGATATATTTTTGTGTACATAGATTTTCAAATTTATAACGATGAGACTGTGTAGTTTCAATGATTTGCTTCGACACACTGTTATCGCCGTGTCGCATCGTTTGCAGGTGATCGATCTTGAGGTCATAATATCCGTAATACGACTTATGGTCAGACGGATCGAAACTGAAGAACTAATAAAGTATGGAGAACTGCAGAGTTACGAATGGGCCTTTTAAGGAAACTTGTTTCTGAAAAATTCCATTTCATTTCAAAAAAATAGGCTCATTAAAAGGAATAGATATTGGACGAAATGGCTTGTTGTTCACTGTCTTTCACGTGATAATTTTACTTTTTTTTTAAATGAAAATTTTAGTAAGTTAACTTTAACATTGTATTGTTTTCTTTTGTTTTTATTTTTTATTCTAATTATAATAAATAAATAATTAAGTACCACGTTAATATATGGAAATGTTTGCTTTACTTGGGAAGACACTGGAGCCCACGAGACAGGGAATTCTAGTGTGGGGTCCAGGGAATTTGTAAAGGCTCGACCTATGTAATCGGTTACTAGTTTTTTTTTTTAATATTGTACCGAGTTTTTTTTTCTGGACTGAATAATATTTCTATTTATTTATTATTTGTTATGTGATCATTAAATGATTGAAAGGAAGAAAAAAAAATTGCAATTCCCGGAGAATATTATTACATGACAACAAGCCTGTAAGTATTGCCTGAAGGGTTAGGCAGATGTGTACCTATAGCACAGATTAATACAGATGGGACACTCCGCAGTTTAGTTATGAAGCTACAAGTCTGTGGCGGGCCTATCTCACTGGGCCAATTCAGTAGGATTGCCGCTGTCAGGAGAGGCAACTTGTAGGTTAATATACGTAACTGTAGGTAATAGGCGGTATAGTGCGACCTGAATTGCACTTTATTGTGTCGTAGCAAGAATCGCTTTTTATTTAAATGATTTTGCGGAGTATCCCATCTGTATTAATCTGTGCCTATAGTAACGCCAACTTACACCAGTAATGGTAAGTCTCATGTAATAGAGGGCTCGCCTATTGCCATCAACTGGGCGAATATCTAGACTCCGGGCCCCTACTGAAAATTATCAGATAGAAAAACCCAATAAGACTTTACCATACCAACCCCGGACCTGATGCTCAGGAGATAGCACTTGTGACCTACTGGGTGTAATTTTAATCACTGTTATCCTCTTAAAGGGGTCATTATGAATAACTTTTACTATGGGACCAAACCTGAAATCGCAAAATAAGATCAGCTGCTACATTTGGACGAGTTATGCGAACATGAATGGGACAGCTGATTTCTTTTTGCGATTATAAGTTTGGTCCCATAGTAAAAGTTGTTCATAATGATGAGTACCATAACCCCCTTTAGAGGATAACGGAGGCCAACGAGGCAGAATTTTATTGGTTGTGATGAAATATCTATTTTAGGGTGTTTCTCTTTTTTCGTGCATATTACAAGTCCAGTAAGAAAAAAAATGTTTATTCAATAAACTTCTAAATTTTTTCCATAGAAAACTAAATGTAATAGAGTTATGCTTGCATGCATGTAAGATTGACTGTATAAATTAACGTAATTAGTTAAATATAAATTAAAAACTTTACTTATTCTCATTTCCGTCGTTGTCCATTTACTACTATCCTTAATACATTTGTATTTTATCCGAATAAAACGTAGTAAATAGAAAAATTATAACTATATAAATGTAGTATATTAATAAACGCAACGTTTACGTCTAAATTAAATAATGGTATCTTTTAAATATACTGAAATTATATCTGGTAAATAATTTTTTCAATTTTTTTCTGATTACCTTCGTTATGAGAAGAAATCTATATTGTAGTTTGAGCTAGACCTTAAATGCTACTCTGCTGCCATGTTTAGCTCCGCGCACGTCTCAGTCTTTCAGCAAACGTCGTAGCGGATGCATGCGTGCTCGTGGAAAAAAAATATTTTCGTGTTAAGTGTCGCGGGAGGTGATTATTCTGGATTCGTTCTCTTTCCTATCATCCGTATTAGAAAGTGAGTATATATGATTTCATTTATTACGTAGCTTTTTATCAATTTTAATGATTACCTTCGAAGTTTAGTACATGTATTAGATTTGTAATTGTGATATTTTTGAAGAAAAACTGGACAAAGTATTCAAACCTCATTACCTTCTTCCTCATTCCCTTCGTTTACCCTCGTTCTTCGCTTTTAGAAATGATTATAATTTCATCGATACTAATTAAAAGAAAGTAGAAACTACTAAATGTTCAAAGATTAATTATATACTAATGATATTTGCAAAAAAAAAAAACCCAAATAATTCATCAATAAATTTGAAATTTGGAATCGTTGAGAATTTGCACGAAATATGCGAAACACCCTTTAGTCGTGATAATATTCTTTTGACGACATTTTATTCTTGCATTTCAACTTTGTTGCCATATTGTGCTATAAAATTACAGCAAGTGCATTTTACCTTCATTTGAGAATGAGGCATTTTAATAAAACACTTTTTACTACCGTGCACTCTACGAGAACCCTGCTGAAATTGCAAAAGTCATTTATTCAAACTAGGCTGAGAATCAGCACTTTTCGAACGTCAAAATTACATGAGACAGTCTCCCAAAACGCCCGTCCTTCACCACTTCCTAGTGCTTTAGCTGAGGAGAAGAAGAGGCGCAACAAACTCCCCAGCAGCACAGCTGTCTGTTCAATTAAATATTTTCGCAAATTAAATTACGTTCTTGAACATGAAAACTCAAGCCCCCACCTGGGTAACGTCAAATTTGGTGCCGTAAAAGTAATTCAATAACTGCAAGGTTTATGTCTATTATTTCAATTCTGCAGCCGCTTGCAGAATTTTATTTGAACCTTCAGGCAATACTTACAGGCGTGTTGTCATTTAATAATATTCTCCGGGAATTGCAATTTTCTTTTCTTCCTTTCAATCGTTTAATGATCAAATAACAACAAGCCATTTCGTCCAATACCTATTCCTTTTCCCTTTACAGTAATGAGCTTATTTTCTTGAAATGGAATGGAATTTTTCAGAAACAGTTTCCTTAAAAGGTCCATTCGTAGCTTTGCAGTTCTACAGTTAGTTCATTCATAGTTATGTGAGAAGTCAATGAAAAAGCTCGCTTTTCACATGATTATAAAACTTCCCGATAAGTTTTATAACAAAGTGACATAAACGCTGTGCCCTCTAACCCTTTCCATGTAATAGCGAATTTAATCTACTTTTATTTTCCTAGTTTTCATGGCGTATAAAACAAACTGTGCACAGTTTACGATCCTACGCTGCGTTCAAATTGATGGCCGCTGCTGTAGAACCGCTGCACGTGTGTACACAACATCTATATATTACGTCACAGATACGTTTTATTTATTGGTATAAAATATGTATTTTTTAAATGTACACACGTAACATCTCGCCATGTCTATTCACCGAAGGAGTATACTAGAAGTATATAAGTATAATTTACACTCAACAAAGTCTAGGGAACAAGGGTATTCATAGTACCTAATTATATTTATATTAATACTTTTCATGTATAAGCGTAATTTAATAGAGATTTTATTTGTTTGATTGAATAAAAGGGTTGTTAGCGAAAAAATTGAAATTTATTATAAAAATTCAAAATGGTACCAAACCGACAAAAACTTTTTTTGTAGATAAAAAAAATAACAACCAGTTAACATTAAGTTAAAAAAAACATGCCTTGCAACTTTTTAATAATCTGTTCGACCTCCCAACTCTCAAGGCATTAGCGACGGCTCAACATTGGCGTGGCATGCTCAGTATCAGGTTGCCTATTGTCTCCTGCGGAATTTAGATCCATACTCTGGAAAGATGTGCTAAAAGCTCTTGTTCCGTGTTCAAATTTTGATGAATGTCACTGAACGCTCTTCTCCCGAGCAAATCCCAATCATGCTCTATAGGATTGAGATTAGCGGACTGAGCAGGCCACTGTAATTGAGTGATATTGTTCTCGTAGAGCACAGTCATCACCAGCCTGGCTGCACCCACAGCCAGCAACACTGAGTGTCGGACCAATGCAAATGTGCGTTAGCCCACAATAATCGACGCCCTCGATTTCCACGTCGAAGAGAATCAAAAGAAACTGTAAGAGGTCTGCGAGCGTGAAAATTGACTTCATGCAAACTTTTCTTGGCGGTTTGGTCACTGATGGCCATTTGGTGCTGAGGCTGGAGTCTTCCTATCAGCTGGCGAGCCGTAATTTGAGGCTACCTCCTTGCAGCCTTTTGTCTCTGAGTGCTCCTGTATCTTCCTCGGTGACGTTCAGCAACATCTCCTGTAGCCCTGCAACACATCCATAATCGGCAAATTACGCTAGACTGCGTGATGACAGCGTCGGCAGTTTCACGTTGACTGCACCCTGCCTCCAGCATACCCACAGCCTTCAGCATCCCTTCCCGCATTAAATGTCGACGTGACATAACGAAAGCAGAGAAAATGATTTTCGCAAGAAAAAGAACCGATTATGGAACGTAATCTCTCAAGTTATTACGTTTAAAATCGTTGCGACCAGCTGCGACCAAGTGAAGTTCCGACAATGCTTTTGTTTTTAGGTTCTAATTTTTTTAATTTCGAACAATATGTTTTTTTTTTGTGTAGGTTCAACCAACATTTGCAATTTTTTGTGGCCAGTACTTTTTATATAGTTGGCGTGTTCCCTAGACTTTGTTGAGTAGTGTAGTAGGTACACCAACTTTTCACCAGTTAGATTCGTGTCTTAAGTAGGGTATCTCATTTCCTGTTTTTTTTTGTTCCCGGATACCGAGACTTCTCAAGCACCATTTCCCGGGAATTCCCGAGAAGTCGGGAATTTGATTAACCTCAATAAAAATGTATGAAAAAGGTTTTAAAATAAAATTCACATTTTCGTAATCAACAATATGTTCATTTTAATCAGTCTTCGTCAATTAACTAAAAAATATGCCTTCTTTTTTCCTCTATAATCACAGAGTTTTAGAACTAGAATAAAATATAAGAAAATCTTTAAAATTAACAAAATATCAATCACGGACATTATTTTTTTTTTTCATAATTAGCTGTCTGTTACTGACAAATATGATCACATTGATTTATAGTCACAGAGTTTTAGAACTACAATAAAATTTAAGTAAAATCTTTAAAATTAACAAAATATCAATCCCAGACATTATTTTTTTTAAATAATTAGCTGTTACTGACAAATATGATCACTTTGATATAATACCTAATGTAAAAGTCAAAATATTTTATTAAAGTAATTAATGATGTTTATGAAATATACCTATGTAAAACTTTTGTAGTAATAACTAACGATATTTAAATCACAGTATTTTAATAATCAAAATCATCTCCGTTACATATATAATATTACAAATCAGAGCAACAATTTTCTGTTAATAGTAGCTCTGACAAATTCGCTAGCAGGCTCTATTAAAATAAGATTTTTAAAATACCAAAGCATTAATTGATTTGTCTGATAGACGTTGCTAATCTTTGTAAAGATGACGCTTTGCAAATCCAGTCACAAATACTTTCAAACGTTTTGAATTTTGGGGGGGCGGGCCCATGTTATCGTAGTTGATATCTAGTTAAAGGATGTAAAAGGGGAGAGGAGATAGAGGATATAATTTTTGTAATAAGTAACGCAGGAATTAACGTCAAATTGCAATTTTTTTTTAGTTTTTTAATTTCTCGACTTCCCGGGTACTCAACCCTTTTTTTCCCGTCTCGACTAAGGCCAAATTTCCCGGGAATTCCCGCTTCAAGACTTCTCGATGAGAAACCCTAGTCTTAAGTCCTCTGTAGGTAGGTACCAAAGGTATATAGGCACAAAAAGTCCCCTTGTAGATAAGCACAAAAGGGTATACAAAACTAGCCATTGAAAAATCCCAAAAGTCTTTGCTCAATTAGGACCTAGAACCACAGGCTCAGAAGTCGCTCCTGCGTCCACTAGACCAGTCACGCTAGACCACTAGAATGTGGCAGTCAAATTACTGAAATAATAGGATGTTAATCGTTGCTGAACGGCTAATCCGTATTCACTACATGTAGGTATTGCTCTCATTGGCTCGTGCAACCAAGAAAAAAGATTCAAAATTAGACAAACAGATAACAATGACGAATAAAGTCTATTAAGGCCATAACATCCAGGACGCCATTTTTATGCCAGGATTACTGGCCGACGATAGATCAAGGCAACGTGAGCGGATTGCAAATGACTACTTGTTCGTTATTCAAAACGTGAGGACACACACGCACACGCTTTTGTTTGAAATCCGAATGAGAAGGAAAAGTTAAGGTTTTTTTACAATAAAAACTGTTTCAACCTGTATTGTGCACGTGCTAGTATTTAAAAGGTTTAAGTTTTTATATTTTTCCTTTAATGATGTTGCTAGATTTCCGCGTCGAGTTAAAACACATCTTTAAGGGGACTACAGGACGTAAACGCAACAAAACCCAAGTTTTATAATGCCTTAAATTATATGATCTACTGCAGTAAACAACATCAGAAAAATATATGATATTTTTCAAGATATGTTCTAGTTAGATAGTGTGTTGAAAACATAATACAACTAATTTGATAAGTTAGAAAAAATCACGAAGATACCTTTCAAAATTTCTTTTAACGGTTAAAAACCATACTAATACATGCAATCATTTAGTTTTTTTTCAGATACAAGCAACATATTAACGTTTTAATGTTTTAGTTGAATCAATAGATTTTATGTAAATAGATAATTACTTCATATTTTGCAATAAATTACCAATTAGTAAGTATTATTAATCCCAGTTGTGTTTAGCTTCATAATAATGATTAATTGACATTATTGCTTCGGTTCCGAACTCACAACGCCTCCCTGACAGTCTCGATCAGTCTGACCTCTAAGTTGAACGACTAGTTTTCATACTTACTTGTCAAAAATAGTCAATTAGAAATTGGAATTAATTAATGGCTGTATGTCTGTCTGAATGTACACATATATATGTACGTCTCATCTATTTGTCTGATCACAAGAACATTGATTTTAGGGCGCATTATTTGAAGTCGCTGCAACCTTACACGTGTCAAAAATGATTAAAAATAATGTCACCTTTATAGAATGCGTTACATTACAGCGCAAGCAATCTCCACGTAGCGCAGTTAATATCAATATAACCAATGGGTTACTTACACGTGCTAAGCAGAAGCTTGAAGACACGTGTCTACTATATTTTAACGAATGACACGAGGACTGATTTGCTATTGAAGGCACGTGCTGGTTATTACTGTAATATCTAGCTGAATTCAATACAGCCACACAGGCTGTATTGAATTCAGCTAGAAAATTGAATAATTAGGCAGTGTTTTCCTTCTTTTTATTGATTTGAGTTTATTGAATAAAAATATATTATGTAGCTTTATCATGATTGCAAGTCTGGTTGTTTAGTGGTGTACTTCCGCATTTATTAATTCAAACAGTTTGCTTAAAGTTTATTGTTCCACGTAGAACTCTTTATCTCGATTTTAAGCAATATGTAAGTAACTCCAAACGTTCTCATTATTTAAATATACTTTCTATACGAGTAGGAGCCAAGAAACTAATTACTAATTATATAAAAATAAAATTTACAATTAATTATTTTATATTGTGATTCTCTGGTGGAACGGAACGCAAAGTCGAAACGCGTCGTCATCTAAAATGCTGGAAGTGACGTCAAAAGCTATGTCAATATACATCTATTTTTAGCAAACTCTTTAAATTCTCATTAAAGTAAGTAATTTAGTGCAATTTTTGCTTGAATAAAGCACAAAACGATTTCAACAAACCAGTATCCTAGATAATTACCTCATATCATGGCCGCGAAATACCTAACGGACGTTTGAACTGTTGTTGGAAAATTGTTTTTTGAGCAACAAGCAGTACTTGAATTTTACTTTTAATGCTTGTCTTAGGTTTATTTATTAACTAAGCGAAAAAAAATACAAGAACATTTCGTATTAGATCTTCCCTATAGGTATTTTTTGTTTCCTAATTTTAGAAACAATGAAACTATTAAATTCAAATAAATGTTCCAAAAGTGAAAGTTAAAAACTTTTATTTTTAGTCATTTGAATGACACCTAAATATTTGATGCTTTTTGTGGAATTGTTTTATTTACTTTGTAAGTAAAACATACATACATAATTATATGTAAGTAGTGTATTTCCTATTTTTATTTTTTAGTTAATATTTCCTGTTTTCCAATAAATGGTAGTGGTTCTGAAGCGTAAAATATTGTGTTTCATTTAAAAAGTAGTTTAATAACTCCACTAATAAATGTCCACATATTAAATGTGCCAACATTGCTTACAATAATTAATTCTGCCTTTGCTTACATTATATCTGCGAGTGGCCACACTGAGGCCACGTGTTTTAAAATATTGAGTACTAGGACGTCAGGAATCAACTGGAGTTGTTCTAACAATATACGGAATAGCCAGGAGGTGGGTTGCAAGTTGCACGGTGACAGAAGTATGATATTTACGTAGCAAAAATGATTTCAAATGTTTACCTCGATCATTCTCGATGATCTGACTTTTTGTTAACAAAATAAATTTTATCAAGAAGTAGGGCGCAGAATTCTTTTTGACGTGAAAACATCTTTTCGCTCGGTGTACTGTGGTTAAGTTCATGATTTCTGACCAACAAAGACATTTAAGATTTCAGTTGCTAATAACTACGAGACTTTTAATACTAGAGTAATGGTTTAGCATTCAAAAGATAGTACATATTTATAGCAACTTTAAGGCAGGATATAATTTACCTATGTCGTCACACTGCGAGTACACACGAAGGCGCGCGACCCTCTACTTTTCACTATGTGTTGAAATAACAATTCATATATCGCAAAAACGTGGTTAGCAATTATTCTGGTGTCTTTGTCAAGAATTGACAAAGCACTACCAGGACTAAAAGAGAAACCACAGAAATGTTGGCCAAAATAGGGTTAAAAATGAATATGAATTTGACAATAGCAAAAAAATGTCAGATGTCGTCTCACATTGGCCGTAAATCTGCTCACAACTGAAAAATATTATAATCGCTGAACGCTTAGTTTATAAGGTATGATTATCGGAAACTGTAGTAATATTGCAATCTGTTTTCTCGAAAACAAACGGCGCGGGCTCGAGTTGCGCCTACTATCATATCATGTATGCTACTGTCATGTATGCTAATTGAATAACTCCTGTAACACAGGTACCACCTAGCTCAGGAGTTAGGGCTTCAATTGAAGATGTTACATCTATTTTTATGTCAATAAAATATTTTATTATTATTATTTTATTATAAAATAATTATTGTATTTCAACAATTTTTTAAATTTTGGAAAATATTTCGATGTTTTATCGGCAAAATTTACAAACGCTATGACATAGACAGCTTCGTGACAAGCATCTTACTCGATTAGAAGAGGATGCAGGCTGGTGAGTGAGAGCGACAGGGAATCAGAACAATTTGGTAAGTTTTAACCACAGGTAACCAATATAAGGCGAGTTTACATCAGCTTTCTTCAAGTTTCTCAACGCTGTAAGGCAGGTCTTTGCATATGAAGTTGCCGATTTTTGATACCGGCTAGTGTGAAGATCAATATCTTTCATTCTATTTAGAATTCCAAATTCAAATTAATCTTATCATGACATTAAAAAAAAAAAAACAGTTGTTCATTTGTTTTCCCGCCGTTCGGTTTTTCTTTGATATCGATGTTTCTGTAACCATGGAAAAATCGAAATTGCGCGCTATTTTCGAATACGAGTTCCGTTGTGGCACCAACGCAGACAGCACCTATGTACAGCAAGTGAACGCGCGGTGCGTTTTTCAACGAACTTTCATTAAAATGGCAAAAGTGCATTGACAATATTTCTTTTTAAAAAAATGTTAGATTTATTTATATATAAATCGGCAATTTCATACGTTTTTGGTCTCAGTTAAGTTTCGATTAACCTATTATATTTTAGTTTGGATTTTAGTTAATTATATTTAAAAAAAAATGTTAAACCACTTTTGTGTAGCCGTAACGAGGGGTCTCACTTCGAACCACTTATCAGTTAAACAAGCTGCACCCGGTTAGACTGGAAGCCGACCCCGACATAGTTGGGAAAAGGCTAGGCTAGTAATTGTAACCAGTTCAGGTATCAATGTCTTGGTAATAGTAATAATTTTAATTCATGTTACGTGTCATATTAGAATTGATAATAAAATAAAATGAATGTTAGATTTCACGATCTGATTTATTTCTAAGACCAAATGTTTGTTAGAGAGATTTTATCCTGAACAGTAATCCTATATAATAAAATAGCGAGTGTTTTTTTTTTTTAATTTTTAGCTAGTTCGATTCCCGTTTTAGGCAAGTTTTTCGAGAAATATGTGAATACAGTTTTGTTTATTTAAAAAAATAAAGTAATGTTTCCTTTAAGTAAAATAATCTATCTTAAGGTTTTGAAGTGGTTTCCCTTCAGAGCCTGTATATGTGTATAATGTCGGTGGATCGCTTTATCATTTCGGTGGCATTTAAAATTATTCTCAGTATGTCGTGTGTTTCTTACGATATTTTGATCCCATCTAACACAATTTAAAGTTAAAATCAATTAATAAAACCTTACAATAAAAAAATAAAAAACCGAAATGAGAAAAAAAATCACGACGTTGAAACTGACCCGTTTATCAGTTTCAAATCTTTTTCTTATTTTGCATTTAACATATAAATTTTAATATCATTTTGTCTGTTTAGACAACATTTACCGGAATTAACGCACATTATTTATTTATTAACACTTTCGCTGACATCATGACCAGAGGCGTATTTTTGTTCGTATTTGGGGTGGTTTTGGGATCTACCTCCTAGTGGTCCACCCCGGGCAACGGCACCACAGGGTTCGGGCGTCCCCGCAGTCTCCAGATGAGTTCCCCGTAGGTTTGGTTGGCTCTAGTGTTCCACTTGGATCACTGAGCGGCGCCTCGACAAGTCGACTTTTTCCCCCAACAACTCCACTCAATATGACACACAAAGCGAAGAAAAATAGGGTAAAACAACGGCTGCACTTCCTCCCACTAAAAGTGCACCTCACTAATATCAGGGGGTTGCACTCCAATCTCGATTCGGTCCATCACCACCTTGAGACCGAGAAGCCGCACCTGTTTTTCCTAACGGAGACGAAGATAACAACCCCGTCGGACGTGGCGTACCTCAACTACCCGGGGTACTCTCTTGAACACAAGTTCAAGAAGCAAGCTGGGGTCTGTGTGTACGTCCGCGATGACATTTGTTGTCGTCGTCTCCGTTGCTTTGAGAAATCGGGTTTCTCTGCCATATGGCTACTTGTGGATACTGGCGTGGAGAAATCTCTCTACATCGGCATCTACCGATCGCATAGCGGTGACCAGGAGACAACAGCGCTCTTTAATTTCCTCGTGGAGTCGACTGACGTAGCCCAGCAACGGTACCCAACGGCGAAGCTCATTTTTCTGGGGGACTTCAACGCCCATCATAAAGAATGGTTGTTCCCATACCAGAAAACTGACCATGCTGGGTTGGAGGCGCGCAATTTTGCTTTAACGCTAGATCTAACCCAGATGGTGAATGTGGCAACGCGGGTACCGGATGTTGACGGCCATACACCCAATTGCTTGGACCTTCTGCTGGCATCTGATCCGGACAGTCATTCAGTATCGGTCTCAGCCCCGCTGGGAACGTCTGACCACTGTCTGGTGAAATCCATATCAACCTGCTCTCCTCCAGATGAGAGCCCTAGAGGCACGAGGCGAGTATGGCGATACGGGTCAGCAGACTGGGATGAGATGCGGCACTTTTTTGCGTCTTATCCATGGCGGCAAGTGTGCTTTTCCTCGGGTGACCCCTCGCGCTGTGCTGACGCGGTTGCGGACGTGATTCGGCAGGGGATGGAATATTTTATTCCATTCTCCGACATCCCGCTCGGTCACAAATCCCGGCCTTGGTATAATGCAGAATGTGCCCACGCTGAGGCCCGAAAAGAGACTGCCTACCAAGCCTGGGTCAAGGCCCGCGACCGCAAAGTTAGAGCGCGCAGGGTTCGCGCGAAGAAGAGAGCCTTTAATTCTGCCGCCAAGTTCTGCAAGCGGGTTTTGCGTAGGGCACGTCTTGACCATGTCGGACATATCGGGGCCAGGCTGGCTTCGCACCCTCCGGGTAGTAAACAGTTCTGGTCCCTGTCTAAAGCGGTTGAAACGAATTTCTGTCGTCCCACTTTACCTCCTATGATGAAACCTGATGGGTCGCTGGCTCACTCTGCAACTGAGAAGGCAAATTTATTTGCATCTCTCTTCGCAAGCAATTCACGTCTGGACGCTGGCTCAAAGCAACCACCTACTGTACCTCATTGTGACTCCTCGATGCCGGAGATCGCAGTACACATTAAAGAGGTCCGAAGAGTATTGTGCAGTCTAGACGTGAACAAGGCCAGCGGGCCTGACGGCATTCCAGCGAGAGTGTTGAGGCAGTGTGCGCCTGAACTGTCTCCTGTATTGACACGTTTGTTCCGCCTCTCTCTTGAAAAAAGAACGGTGCCGAAATCCTGGAAGCTTGCAAGTGTACAACCAGTGCCCAAAAAAGGCGACCGTGCAGACCCTGCCCATTACCGTCCGATCGCCATTACCTCCATTCTGTGCAAAGTTTTGGAAAGGGTACTGAACAATAAGTTGCTGAACTACCTTGAAGACAATGATCTCCTCAGTGACCGTCAATATGGCTTTCGCCGGGGACGGTCAACTGGCGATCTTCTTGTGTATGTCACGCACTGCTTTGGCGAAGCCATCGAGAAACACGGCGAAGCACTGGCTGTATCGCTTGACATCTCGAAGGCCTTTGACAGGGTCTGGCACGCTGCTCTGCTCAGCAAGCTTCCTGCTTATGGAATCCCAGCTGATTTTTGTAGCTGGATATCAGATTTCCTTAGTGAACGGTCGATTAGAGTAGTTGTTGATGGCTGCTCTTCTGACCTTATGGCTATTGATGCCGGAGTTCCTCAGGGGTCTGTTCTCTCTGCAACTCTTTTCCTGCTGCACATCAATGACCTGCTTCGGCCTGGTATTGTTGGGTACGCAGATGACAGTACAGTTTCAGAGAGATACTTGTCCAGCGCAAAAACCAGCGGGGCTGAAGTTCGTTCCTTGAGAGAGGCCATGGTAGAGCGGACAGATTTGACCTTAAGCTTTGTCTCCCAGTGGGGTGATGATAATCTGGTCTCTTTTAACGCCACCAAAACGCAGGCGTGTCTTTTTACCGCTAAAAAGAGTCGTTTCGCCCAAACTCCTACTTTTCGGGGTACATCTGTTCCTGTAACTGATCGACTTGAGCTCCTAGGCATGGAGTTGACATCTGGTCTCAACTTCGGCGCCACTCCATCGTCGACTTTGTCTCTGTCACCTCTGACCTAGACTAGAGTCAAGAGCAAACCCATCACAAATAAAAAAAAAAAAAAAAAATATCGCGCTACGCCCACAGGCGGTTAACTTTACTAAGTCAAAACAGACAAAACGCCTATAACCGTGTAAATTTGCGTACATGACTAAGAAGCCACGTGATCTAGTGTCGTATTGCACTCATTTAAATTTTTCTAGTGTCAAGGCAAAAAATACTGGTATAAAAAATACCATATTACAGGTACCTTGACTTGTTTTTGACGACAGTACGGCTGTAGGCGTCGTCTTATTTTGTATGAAATTTGTTAGTGTCATTTTCAGAATGTGAACTTCATCTCAGTGTCAGGGAAAGTGTTAAATTAGTTAAATCTGATAGAAGGAGAAAGTTGTGCTCACATTACAAATCTACGCACGCACACAGTCGCACACGTATTTGGTCTAGCGTAGTAGGTACTACATTACAGCCGAAATATCTCGGTAAGTCCGAATTTCGCGCAGGAGGGTGCGCAGTAACATGTTTTAGGAACCAAATGGTGACATGAGGCAAGTGTGAGTGTGAGAACATGCGCGAAAGTTCGTAGTGCCTATGTTCAGACTCGCCAAGATATTTCGGCCATAGTGTACTTCGTCCATTTTGGTTTGTTTTGATTGTTTTGAAGTATTTTTGGGATAAAAAATTATGTAGGTAAATTAAAAATTACAGAAATCGATTCAGTAAACAATTCTGAACAAACTAATTTCAGAAGTGCATTATGTAATTCAGGTAGCCAATGTATACGTATACTATACACATAAAAAAAATGTCAAATGAACTTTTCTATTTGGCTTTGCAGGTTGACTTTTGTAGCCGTCGCGGAGTACCATTCTCAAGCGGTAATTGTTTTCTAAACGCTGGGAAAAAAGAGGCTGCAAAGAAGTGTATCCATACTACGATACAGATTGGCTGAATGGTAGTGAGGTTTGATTGATGGCCTAGCTATAGGACCTAGCTCCAGAATGTGGCTGAGCTTTATGTACCCCGTGGCGTTTATCAAAAACACTCAATTGTTTCTCTTTTCAATAAGCAAAATGAGATATAAATTGCATTAATTCACAAAAGTACATCAGTATTTTGTAAAAAATCCTTCAGAAAGATTTCTAAAAGTTTTTTTTTCAACAATAATTCTAATTAAAATTGTTGGAAAAGCTTTTGCTTCGGTCACATATAATATAATATTAGCGCACGGTCTACAGATACCCAATACTACCTACTCAAAATTGATGAGTATCAGTAACAGTGTGATGTCCTGGTATCCTGTGTTATATTATGAAACACATGACCTCACAATATTGCATACTTTACATACACTGCCGAATAGCTTCTGCCCCGCGACTTCGTCTGCGTGGATAAGACTTCAGAATTAGGTCCAGAGATAAATAAAAAATCCTAGTAATATAATTATTGATAACAGTTGTAAAGCGATGTCATCTACCGGGAAGAAATGAGATATGTTAATCCAGGTTATATTTATAATCTATCTGTCATTCAAATCCGTTTAGCCATTTATGTGTGGATGAGTAACAAACATTCAATCATACAAACTTTCACATTTAAATAATATTAGTATCAGGATAGTAGGATTGTATGGTGTCATACCGGCTGAGAACTATGAGGCAAGTATTTAAATGGAGTGTTATTGTGTGATGCTGTGAAGTTTGACTTCCAGATGACTTCTCATATCCTAGTATTTCATGTCTAAGAACACGTGGCATATCGTCGGCGCCGGTTTCTGGAGAGGATGGAAGAAGAGGAAACGCGGTCACTTTGTTCATTGGGGTTCATTTCATACAAACGTATTCCATATTATACCACTATTATGACACTCAGAAGTCCTGATTCAAATGATTTGACAGTAGGCACATAGACTTGTGCAACTTCAATGCAAAATATAGACAGAAATACGGATGACGAGGATACCCTAAAACCGAATAAATAGCGGGGAAGGCTACGTCACGTGTTAACGGGTATTGGATACTAGGACATCAGATGCTACCAAGAGATGCACTGATCAGGACACGTTGCGAAAACGCTCAAATTTTCATTGTACAGTTATCTTTGACCATTTTTTTAAAATAATGGGTACAAAGCAAGGATTAATATTTTTAATCGAATTCAAAAAAGGAGCAGGTTCTATGTATGTTCCTCTGTATATATTTTTTTCATGTACTTACGTTCGTCGATTTCTCCCTGATTAGTGAGCCGATTTACATGATTTTTCACGCGGTGGTCCCATATTTTTTTAACTTTGCTTTGGTAGCTTCTGCGTAAGCTTCAATAATCCGTTTTTGATTCCACTTTGTGAATGTTGATGAATGTTTTAAAACTTATCAATCCCCAAAAAAAATGTGTTAGAATACTGGCCCATATTGAAAATACGCAAAGCTGTAAGCCATACTTTGTTAAATTAAAAGTCCTAACTTTACCTTCTATGTATATTTGTATTTAAAACAAGCAACATTTTTTTCAAAAACAAAAGATATCCATAAAAAACTTTTTAGCAAAAAATAATACCAACTTCCAAAACAAAACACTACAAAGTGAAAAATAACTTTAATTTCGGTAGTCGGTGTCTTGGGTTTTGTATTTTCGTTTTTTGCCACCGACTTCCGAAATTAAAGTTATTTTTCACTTTGTAGTGTTTTGTTTTGGAAGTTGGTTTTATTTTTTGCTAAAAAGTTTTTATTTTTCACTTTTTAGTTGTGGAACCTACCCCACACAAATTCGAATACATAATTGAGCACAATAATTGTAGATATAGCCATGTAAATAACAGTGATAGGAAGTTATTAAAACACCCTCACATCATCCACATAAAATAAGTGGGAAATATACGCATTATTGAAGCTAACTCAAAAACTCCCCAAGCAAAGTTAATAAAACTTATATGGGACCACCTCGGAAGTATACCCTATCAAACAAAAAAAGAATTTTCTAAATCGGTCCATCCGTCTTTGAGTAATCGCGTAACAAACATACAAAAAAAAAAAACATACAGACGAATTGAGAACCTCCTCCTTTTGGAAGTCGGTTAAAAATAGATTACATCTTCCACCCTCACGGATCAAAATGCTATACCATAGCTACATGGCAGTAAAATTTTTCAACAAATTACCGGAAAAAATAAAAGAAGAAACCAAATTCAATAAATTTAACAGAAAATTAAAAGAATATCTAACACAAAATTGCTTTTACTCGGTCGCAGAATACCTAGAACAAATAATTTAGTAAATATGATATCTAGATAAATAATTACATTATAGTCATGTGAAACTACACAAAAAAGAATGCACACAGACATACTTTTAATATTATGTTATTATTATGTTGCCGTGCCCTAGCGGGGTTTCATGTTGGAACTTACTTATATTGTAACAACTAAATGTATACATGAATGCAATAAAGAGTTTTGAGTTTAAGTTTAATTTGATAATCCCAAAAAGTGATAAAACTACAAATTACCAATTTTCGGACCTATTCCTTTACTTGTGATGTGAGACCTTGCTTCTCGTCTCATGACTCTAGGTCGACGGGAAGTACCCTATAGGTTTTGATTTATTTGCGAGTATCAAACTAAATCGCTTAGGATAGCCGTATTTTTGTTACGACTTAGAAGCTTGATTTCTTTAGAGCTCCAAGGGACCATAGACCTACGTATTCTAATGTTAAAAATAGCCGGTGGAGGGGGGGGGGGGGGGGGTTTAACTCACAAATTAAAAGTGAAGCAGCGGGATCTTGCGGCGAACACCAAGATCAGCAGACACTCCAAACCAGGACCACTGCGCCTTAGGAGGAGTGCAGCAGCCCCCCCCCCCCTTGTACAACCTGTACAAGGGGTACAAAAACGGTGCTCCGAAGTCAGAACTACTGCGGTTTTCACCGCTCAGGAGTCGGGCGATGGCGACAACTCTGCCGAGAAGAGGTAATATTTAAAAATATAGTTTAATATAGCGGAAGTATATTACTACATCTCTCACAGGTGGCGGCTTCATCCCGTCGCTACAGGAGCGAAAGAGGCTTAGAGGCCGGCGTTTAGTGGCACTCCGTTAGCAGGCCTCTCTACGTTGAGGACCTCCAGAATGAGTCCAATGAAAGGGACCACAGGATATCGGCTTCAGCGGTCAATGGAGTAAGGGTAACTCTTGAATTCAGACTGCTTGATTGAAGTGCTTCAAAATAAATAAAATTGACGGAACCCCCAAAATAAGTTAGAGCGCGCAGGGTTCGCGCGAAGAAGAGAGCCTTTAATTCTGCCGCCAAGTTCTACAAGCGGGTTTTGCGTAGGGCACGTTTTGACCATGTCGGACATATCGAGGCCAGGCTGGCTTCGCACCCTCCGGGTAGTAAACAGTTCTGGTCCCTGTCTAAAGCGGTTGAAACGAATTTCTGTCGTCCCACTTTACCTCCTATGATGAAACCTGATGGGTCGCTGGCTCACTCTGCAACTGAGAAGGCAAATTTATTTGCATCTCTCTTCGCAAGCAATTCACGTCTGGACGCTGGCTCAAAGCAATCACCTACTGTACCTCATTGTGACTCCTCGATGCCGGAGATCGCAGTACACATTAAAGAGGTCCGAAGAGTATTGTGCAGTCTAGACGTGAACAAGGTCAGCGGGCCTGACGGCATTCCAGCGAGAGTGTTGAGGCAGTGTGCGCCTGAACTGTCTCCTGTATTGACACGTTTGTTCCGCCTCTCTCTTGAAAAAAGAACGGTGCCGAAATCCTGGAAGCTTGCAAATGTACAACCAGTGCCCAAAAAAGGCGACCGTGCAGACCCTGCCCATTACCGTCCGATCGCCATTACCTCCATTCTGTGCAAAGTTTTGGAAAGGGTACTGAACAATAAGTTGCTGAACTACCTTGAAGACAATGATCTCCTCAGTGACCGTCAATTTGGCTTTCGCCGGGGACGGTCAACTGGCGATCTTCTTGTGTATGTCACGCACTGCTGTGGCGAAGCCATCGAGAAACACGGCGAAGCACTGGCTGTATCGCTTGACATCTCGAAGGCCTTTGACAGGGTCTGGCACGCTGCTCTGCTCAGCAAGCTTCCTGCTTATGGCATCCCAGCTGATTTTTGTAGCTGGATATCAGATTTCCTTAGTGAACGGTCGATTAGAGTAGTTGTTGATGGCTGCTCTTCTGACCTTATGGCTATTGATGCTGGAGTTCCTCAGGGGTCTGTTCTCTCTGCAACTCTTTTCCTGCTGCACATCAATGACCTGCTTCGGCCTGGTATTGTTGGGTACGCAGATGACAGTACAGTTTCAGAGAGATACTTGTCCAGAGCAAAAACCAGCGGAGCCGAAGTTCGTTCCTTGAGAGAGGCCATGGTAGAGCGGACAGATTTTACCTTAAGCTTTGTCTCCCAGTGGGGTGATGATAATTTGGTCTCTTTTAACGCCACCAAAACGCAGGCGTGTCTTTTTACCGCTAAAAAGAGTCGTTTCGCCCAAACTCCTACTTTTCGGGGTACATCTGTTCCTGTAACTGATCGACTTGAGCTCCTAGGCATGGATTGACATCTGGTCTCAACTTCGGCGCCACCATCGAGTACAAGGCCCAAACTGCGGCCAAGAAACTGGGCATCCTAAATAGGGTGAAGCGGTACTTTACGCCTGGACAGCTTTTAACCCTTTACAAAGCGCAAGTCCGATCCTGCATGGAGTATTGCAGTCACCTTTGGGATGGATCAGCTAAGTACCAACTAGCCGCGCTTGACTCGGTGGAACGCAGAGCTAAGAGGCTCATTGGCGACGTAAAACTGGTGGATGCCAAGCTTCATAGCTTGGCTCATCGCCGCAAGGTTGCCTGTTTGTCGGTCTTCTACAGATTGTACTTCGGAGAGTGTGCCCGAGAACTCCACGACCTCATTCCACCAGCCCCCTTCTACCACCGGACATCTAGACGCACTGCCAGTTACCATCCCTACCTGGTTGCTATTCCACCAATTCGCACTAAGCGCTTCCAAATGTCTTTTATAATGCGCACAGCAAAAGAGTGGAACTCACTACCTGCGTCTGTGTTTCCGAACGTATACAACCCTAATCTCTTCAAAGTGAGAGTGAACAGGCTTCTTCTGGGTAAGCTCACTCCATCGTCGACTTTGTCTCTGTCACCCCTGACCTAGACTAGAGTCAAGAGTAAACCCATCACAAATAAAAAAAAAAAAGGTTTTTGTTAAAAAGAATATTGTGTAAAGTTTGACCCACTTCTGCTATCCAGATTGTTTCTTCCGATACAATGATTATGATGCATACATGAAACTGAGTCGATCAGCAGTAAGAAATAAGTTTGCCAATTTTACTCATTTTTATAACACTCACACATGGCCAAAAAATTAAATATGTCAATAATTTGTTTTCCCGTATCTCCTATGGATTTCGATCCTCATTCTGTTGAGACAAATGCACCTATACAGACTGACTTTTTAACTGGGAATGGTTTTCGTAAATCGTCCATTCCACAGAAATAGATAGATCTAGATAACGCCAGTATCACGATCTGTATGAAAACCAAGAGTGCCATTTTTTGACTACGAGTACTATGACGTCAGAAGCACTATTTAGTGATAGGAAAGAGAAACCGAAATCGATACAAAGTCGCCGCCGCATGCGGCTCCCGTCTCATATTATTCTAATATATGTGGTCCATACATACATACAGCATAAATAAAATTGCAAATCGAAGCAGTGAATGCGAACCCCGAAACCCGTGTGAGACCACGTGTTTTCGGGCCATTCATACCAGGACATCAGAATACGACAAGAGGTGCTTTGTACAAGAACAATGTGTTATACGTTTCTTAGGGTTGTGTTAGACGTGCAAACAAGTTTGGTGACCTTACAATTCGATTTTGAAAACGGGGGAGCAAGGATCATTGACAATGCAGGAACAATATCAAGATTTGTCATTTGTTTATTATTGTGGTTTATGGATAAACAGACATTCTCTGACTGGCTATATTGCCACTGTCGACAGAATCCTTGAAACCAGAGGTTATTTTTTATTATAAAGTAATAATAAAACCTACCTGTTTTTAACAGATCTGCTAATAACAATAACCTCAGACAAAAAATACAATCCCTAATTATATCGATCTCCAAGGTAGTCTAGACTGCACCGTGAGGATGGGACGGTTGGACGGTCGATAGTCGGTGACGTCACTGTATGACGTGCTTTCCTGAATGCCCTAGTACCGACTAGAGCGCCAGGAATTCTAAAGAGTTGTTCAGCAGTGTATAAAGACTGTTTTGAAAACTACCCTCTTCCGGGTTTTATTTAATGGTCAAATTAAATTAGCAGGCGAGACTTCATAGACTGTGTGATGGATATGAATCGATATCTAATAATGCTAATTAATACAAAAAAATAAATAAACTAATCATTATAAGGTGATTGCGCTGTGGTAGCCCGCTAAATTCATATTTTCTTGATTTTTTTGCAATTTGCAGGTAAGTTTCAAGTTGTATCTTGACTAAAATATGATTCGCAACAATAACAAATATCCATAAGAATCATCAATACATCACTCTAAGTTAGATTTCCTCCGGATTCGTCTGATTTCCGAACTCAATCGTAACGTATAAGATATTTGAATTTCGCGCGCTTCTTTAGCGCATCCCTCTTAAGTAGGTATTATAACTCACTGCCAGCGGCCGTTGACTTCGTAATCAGCTGAAGTCTCTTGAAATTTAGAGCTTAGAATAATATTTTCTTTATTCATTTATACAAATAAAATGAAGGTGTGAGTTTACCAAAGTCGTTAATCCGTAGAATAAAATTGCCGTCTGACAGTTTTTGTATGGACAAACTGTAAAAAAATCAACATTATTCACGTTTTTAGGGTTCCGTACCTCAAACGGACAAAAAGGAACCCTTATAGGAGCTGTCTGTCTGTCAAGACCCTTTTCCTCAGGAACTCATCGGAACGACATTTGAACCTTGGGGGACTCCTGAAGTGGTCTCGTAGATTCCAGATTGGTAACCATTAACTGCGACAAAAAGTAACGATTTTCAAGATAAGACTTTAGCCAGTTATGAAGTGTACCGGTGATTCCGTACCTACGCAGATAATTGGATAGAAGTTTATGGTGAGGGACGCGGTCAAAAGCTTTACTAAAGTGTAAATTACGTCGATCTGCTTGCCACAGTGGAGTCCCTAGGTGAGTGCAAGTTGACCTAGAACACACGAAATTATGTTTCGAATCGCTCAAGTAGAGATTAAAGTATGAACGAATGTAGGGACAAATTAGGTATTCAAAAACTTTGGTGAAAGTTGATAAGATAGAGATAGGTATAAAGTGATGATAATGATAACATATGTGTAAATAATTATAGAATTATTTACACATATGTTATCATTATCATCACTTTTATAAGTTGGCACAACCTTCGCTTTGTTCCAGGACCTAAACTAAAGCACCTAAACTGAGAGATCTATTAAAAATAATATTAATGGGGATAAGGGGGCGCACATAGATATAAATATTAGCGGAATATCATTAGGGACAGCGCCTTTACTAAGATTCAATGACTTCAGCTTATTAAATAATCTCTCACGATTAATTGCAGGTGCCGTTAGTGATAGACTGTAATTTGATTCTTCATTATTATGAAGAAAATCGGAAACTGGTTCATATTGGGTCGTTTCGCATCGCTAAAATGCCGAGGAACAATGCTGCAAACATTTCGCATATTTGTAGACCATCTGATGTTACTACGGTTCCGTTAGTCATTGTGGCGGGGAAAGATCTAGAGCCACATCTTTTATTCTATTTAATGTATGCCCAAAAGCGATTCGGATTTTGGGAGATTTCATTTTCTATATCTTTTATGTAAATATTATAATAGTTTGTTGCTAATTTGGAACACCGTTTGTCTAAAACGCCACTGGAGCCGGCGACGGACTACCTACAAGTATCTACATTTATAATATCGATGCAAATGCAGCTTTCCTTCTAAATTCTAATATCTGTGGATGGAACGTAGAATCTCCTTGTGGTCTCCGATATCCTAGTACCTGCTGGCTGCAAACACGTGGCTTTAACTTTAAGAGGCCTAACACAAAATTGCGTTTTGACAAATTATATAGGTACGCATGGCGACGCATATCATTATGTAGCAATTATGTAGTTGTAATTACGTTTATTTTGAGTCTAATATTTTTTTGAACGGATTTTGATGAAATTTGGTATACAGATAGTTTATAACCTGGAATAAGACATAGGATACTTTTCATCACGGTAGTAGGTTCCCGTGGGATAATTTCCGAAATTCACGCGGGCGAAGCCGCGGGCCACAGCTAGTTTGAAATAAATAATTTAACTTTGACTTTAATCTATCATATCGGTTGTGAAACTACCTCTAAATACCAGCCACCTACCTACAATTTTATAACAAAACGTACTATTATCAACTCTGTTCTGTCTCTTTCAACGGTCAGTCAATATCAAAATCAAGTCATTTACTTAAACTCGGCTGAAATTCAACACTTTTTGAACGTAAAAATTACATAAGACAGTCCCCCAAAACGCCTGCTTTTCACCACTTCCTAACGCTTTAGCGGGGAAGAAGATGTGGCCCAACACACTTCCCAGCAGCATAGCTGTCTTTTCAGTTAGAATAACTTGATTCTATACAATAGTGTGGAAAGTAATGAATATTACGAAACACAAAACATTCAAATTAAATTAGTTGCTACTAGCTTTCTATCCACAATTTCTTGTTCCCCCGACCCACCCCGTCGCGTCGCATCGCATCGCCAGCCTGCGCTGTTACTTCGTTTTCGCTTAGCGTTCTTTATGTTTTCTTTTCTTTTTGCTCGGCTTCTAAGGGTCCTAGCATTATGGACAGGTCCTCACAATCTGTGTGGTTCTTTCCTCAAAAGACCATTTCAGACACCAATCTACATGGTCTTCACATGAATAGGGATGATGCCTGGGTAAAAAAAAAACAAATTCTATTTAGTCCGTCAGTCAGATAATAAAAAAATATTAGATACGTATTTTTTGCTTTATCATATTAATAAAAAATGACTTAGATAACTCGCATTAAAGTTTGGGAGTGGGGGCTTGCTACGTCACTTCTACGTATAAAATCTACAAAGACGTGACGTCATGCCACATTTTAACTCAATGTATCGCCGTAATCTTTTGATTACGTAGAAAAAGAAAAAATACGTGTCCAATATATTTTAATAATCTACAAGACGGACAAAAAACATTTTTTAGTCATCATCCCTATTGACCAAGATTATGTCTGGACTTTATAAGAGACTGTGACCTCTCAATTTGTTTCGGCCTTTCTTCTCAGAGTAGTCAGATAGGAAACGCCGACCTCAGCTAGTTTAAAAAAAAAAAACATGATTGACTTGTGTGTTTGTACAAGTGTTTGTACAAACCTACTTACAGAAATAAAATCTTTTATCATTTATGTAAAATAGCATATTGCCTTGCTCAAGAATTGCGCTATCAAATGCAAAAAGATTTTGTCAAATTCGACTGGTACTTCCAGAGATTAGCGCATTTAAACAAATAAACAAATTCTTCAGCTTATTAGTATAGACATGTCAACTAGCATACGCCATTTTACCAACAAAAACAGTCATTTTACTCTAATCCATATTATTTTTAAGCAAGCATAACCGAAGCTAAATGTTATAGTTTTTGTGCATCCTTTCATAAACTTATTGTATACTCTTGGCGCCTTCTGATGTCCTAGTAACGAACGCTTCCTGAAAACGTGACGCCACCGTCAATTTCCCACGGTCGTCGTGCCAGCGCTGCGGTGAAAGTGATTATTTCTTTTTTACCTGACTCGACAGCAAAGACAAGGGATATTATGTTATAAAATAATCCAACGGAGGGTGATATAGGGGATGAAAGTTTGTATGAGAAATCCAGCATTTCTTAAGTTAGCGGTAGTGATAATTATGAAAATTCAAGTTTATGCTTTTGGTAGGACATAAAGAAAAATGTGGTTCAACATTTTTGAAAAATCTTTCCTAAGGTAAGGGGTAAAATAGGGGTTGATTGTAAAATTCACAAAACTGCACGGGTTTTGATAAAATATCATGGGGAAGGACAGGCTACTTTTTGTCTCAAAATATGGGTTGATATAGAGGATGTTTGTATGGGAAGTATGGGAAATTTCTTAAGTTAGGTATATGAAAATTCAAATAATTTTATGCTTTTGGTAGGAAATAAATAAATCTGAAAATTATTTTGTTTTCACGTCTGTGAAGTTTCACCAGTTAATTTAATTTGACTTCTTTTTTATCTGTATCAAGAATAATTTATTGATTTATTTTATATTAGTAAGCAACATTCATAAATAATGAAAAAAAAAAAAAAACTATTACAGTGCCCCTAATGACTTCTGATATCCCAGTAACTCAACGCTTCCCAAAACGTGACGTTTCGCCAGCATTTCAGCAGGCTTATTACGTATATTGCAGAAGGCAAGCGATAGCATTTGCGCAATTATTGCGCAAATCGGTGAAGGAAAACATCGTGAGGAAACCCGTGAGTGTAATTCTCTGACTTAGCATGCGTGAAGCTAAGTAAGAGGAACAAACCCCCCCCCCCTGCTATCGCTAGGCTTCTGCAAGATACGTAATACGGGTACCGATCGCCTACCCGGGCCTTAGGCTGTCATTATATTATAAATATATTTATTTTTATTCTGCTTGCAGCATACTAAATAAAATAAATCATTTAAAGAACATTGTCCCTGTAACCTTACGGAATAAATGTAAATGAATACAAATCATTGCAAAACATCAATGAAATGAAATGCTTATTCCACTAAACCCCAAAAGTCATTCCACTTCAACCCCAAGACGATTTGTAGGAAGGTTTATAAATCCTGATAATTTTTCCATTCTAACCACAAGAATGAGAAGTAGAGTCAACAAAATAAATGAAAGCAACAATTTTATTGCACAACTAGAAAACAAAACACTTGCCGAAGCGATGACGACCCCGCGCGCGAGTATGCAGAAATATATCGTGCTCCCTCACTCGCTCAATCCATCAGAGATCGTCGAAAATCGGAAGCTATGATTTTGCCTTTGACCCATTTTATTTCTAGAGTACAGCACAGTTTTTAATTATATTATTATATACCAATCATTATATGTGTCTTATAAGCCCCTAAATCTTATGTGTTTTATTTATGCATCCTGTAATTTTGCTGTTGACTCTACCAAAACTGTTTTGGGGTTTAAGTGGAATTGAAGTACAGATATATTTCTTAATTTAATTTTAATACTCAATAGTAAAACCTTTTTGTAAGTATACTTAAATGTCTTTGCCTATGTGATCTTTTGTTAAGAAAACTTTTGTTAGGCATAGGCTACAGGTGCTACTCTAAATTCAAATAACTCCAGTTGGTTTTTGGTGCCCTAGTATCCTGTGTTGTGAAACACGTGGCTTCACAATATTGCATACACACACTACACCGTCGCTTTTGCCGCACTTTATTCATTCACAGGTAAAATTAATGTGGCACTCAAACGTCCGGGCTACTATAGTTGCCCAAAACTTTCTGGCCTTGTACTATTTTGTACGAAAATTAATCAGTACCTACCTATCTCCGAAACTACTAAGCTTAAAATGAAAAAAAAAAAAAACAGAAAATAGTTCTATACGTCTTATAGATTACGATTAGATATGTTCTTAAAATAACATGGTAAACCTCTCAATATTGTGCATACAAACTTACATTTGCAGTTGGAATGTATAGGAGAACATGTTTTTCAACTACAATGTTGTTTGTTTTTGCGGTAAATTCATCCCAACTACGGAACCCTTCATTCTGCGTGGTCTGACACGCACTATTTTGTCTTGTTCTTGTAGGTCTTTAGTTTGAGGGTTGAAAACAAGGCTGCCAAATGTGAGATGCTGGTATCATGCAAACTTTGGAGGATTGGAAATACATGCACACCACATAATTATGTATCTCATATAGCTTAGCCTCGTCCAAACTATGTTCGGGTCGGTTTCCAGTCTAACCGGATGCAGCCGAATACCAGTATTTTACATGGAGCGACTGCCAATATAATAACTAATGATAACACGGTACCCCTTGGTAAGACTGGTTATCAGACTTACGGGCTTCTGACGATTCGTAAGTAACGACTGTCACAGATCCACAGATGACAGCCGGGACCAACGGCTTAATGTTCTTTCCGAGGCAAAGAGGGGTATTGGTATGTAAAGATGGTCACCCATCCTCGGACCAAACGCAGCAAGCATGGCTTAACCTGATCGATCGATCCGTCCGCCTGTTATTACTTAGGCATAAGCCCCCAATTATGTATGAAAAGTATTATTCATTTGACCTTGGAAATCTTATAAGACTGATAAATAGTAAGTATACATATAATACGATTTTAACTAAAAATCATTTCCCCTCACATTTTAATTAAGCCATAATAAACGGCTCATAAAGACCCCACCTCTGTAACATCGCGTGTTTTCGCAGATCGGTGGGATTCCCTGATGTTGCAGAGGTGGATGCAACTCCACGCTGAATTTTAATTTTAATTATATAATTTATATTAATCTGTGTTTGTACCTACTAGAACTAAAGAGCCACTATTACACGATTTCTTGGGACCTACCCGCAGGGACAGGGTAGTGTAATAAGAAACAACTATAGTTTTACCATAACAGCTGTACCGCGCCGTAGGTATGTGCGCGGCGAGATGGGGGGCAGTGCAGGCCGCTCATTCGTCAACGCTCACGGCGTCGCACCGCTCATTCGCCAGCGCTGCACCCCGCCTCGCCGCGTATTCCTAAGGCGCGGTACAGCGGTCTTGGTCAAACTATAAGTGTAAGGAGTCAGGGTGCCTAAACAGGGCGACCGAGTGGTTACGACCTCCGTGCTTCCCTGCCGCCTTGTCGATCGTGTAATAAAAGACAGGGAAACAGGGAGCTCAGTTGCGTGGCTGCAAGCACAGAGTTCACACGCCTGTTTATTTAAAGTTTAATCTTCCGGTGCGTCTATCTAGGTGTGTGGCCTCTCGTAAATATGTCGTGCGCTAAAGAAAAAGAAGTTCTACGTAATGTCATCGAAATATACAAGGTGTAAATTAAATAACGCACAAACTTTTAAGGGGTCCTCATCATTATGATCAACATTTACTACGGGACCAAGCCTGAAATCGCGAAGCAACAATCAGCTATTCAAAATGTGAGTGAGTTTAGGCAGGAAGCGATTTCTAGCGTAAGTGTATTTTAAGGGGGAAACGTCAGGGTAGCCAGCGAAATTACATTTTTTTACGTTTTTTGCAATTTGCAAGTCAGTATTAAGTTGTATGGTTACATAACAAATATGTATTTACAGAATTATACTCATTAGAATCAGTAGGTAATCCAACTCCTTAAGTTAGTATAAACCTCAAATGTGAAATTTTCATGAAATAGTCATTCACTAGGATTGCCTGGTCCTAAAGAGTTGTATTGATTACTTTAATATTCTAATTATGTAAATACTTGTTACAGTCACAAATTATATTTTGATCAACGTATAATATAATACCGACTTGTAAATTGCAAAAAACGTAAGAAAATTTGAATTTCGCGGGCTACGTTGACGCTTTCGCCTTAAGGAGGAAGCGCCGAAATTAGCCCGCGAAGTTTAAATTTTCTTACGTTTTTTGCAATTTGCAAGTCAGTATTAAGTTGTATGTTAAAATAACGTATGATTTGCGGCCGTAACAAACATGTATTTACAGAATTATATACAATAGAATCAGTAATACAACTCCTTAAGTTAGTATAATCCTCAAATATGAAGATTTCATGAAATAGTCATTCATTAGGATTACCTGGTCTTAAAGAGATGTATTGATCACTTTAATATTCTAATTATGTAAGTAGCTACTTGTTACGGTCGCAAATTATATTTTGATCAACGTATAGTCCAGTACCGACTTGTAAAATGCAAAAAACGTAAGAACATTTGAATTTCGCGGGCTACCTTAGCGGCACGCGTGATTAAAATGACGAATATCTCTAAAGTTTTGTATGGGAGCTGTACATAAAACTTATGTCGATGAAATAGTTATGAAATAAGCTAACTTATTAAACATGCATTAGTACAGTTTTGTCTAGTAATGTATCATTAATAGTAAGTTGAAATCAAAGTGAGCGAATTTTTCCCAGTTTGTTGTTAAAAACTTGTTCTAAATAAATGAAATTAATATTTCAAAGAGTTTTTATTTTATTTACATAAAGATAAACTCTTTTACATAAATCAATAACAAAACACACACCTCCTCATACATTTTTTTCATCCCACAAGCTTTACAATAACACGCCTTAGTTTAACAACCCGCGCGCCGGGCAAAAAATAGGTTAACTTCATACTTCAACGAATGTTACATGTTTAGCATGAGACTTTCATGCCTTCCTTGTCTTTTTTTCCTACACTTTGTAGTAGTTAGAGCGGGTAAAATACAGTTCGCAGACTATAAATCGCTTATTAAATACGGTCAGAACATGGACAGACTATGGGACCGACCGTCGGATCATAAACAGTTCTGATTTTTTGATACGGACCGATCGTCGGATCATCGACGGCTAAAGGGCATGATCTTGAAAAATACTGCCCTGTGTTTGCGAGTGGCCGCACTGAGGCCACGTGTTTTCAAACATTGAGTACCAGGACAGCAGAAATCAACTGGATGGTGTGGATAGGCACGGTGACGTTATGTTATAAGCGGACGCGATTTACGATTACGACTAGCAGATGATATTCATACCAATAAATAACTGATTAAGAAACAGTACTTATCTAGTAATTTCAAATATAATAAAAAAAAAAATAACAATGACAATTCATTTCTCAGATGGAGGGATGATCCCTGATTTTCAAAATAACTTAAAAACATTATTTACAATTGGTTTGATTGAAATCTAGGGTACGTCCTACATAGTAGCAACTCGTAGAATGTCGTAGCGCATTCATTCTACATACCTACAGCATGCCATCCCAGTTCAAAAACTCAGCCAATATAAGTGCGAATTTCACCAATGAAACTGAACGCGATCAGCACATCTAAACTGTCATCACATCTGTCAGTGTCAAGATTCTAAAGAAAAAACTTATGTGCGGATTGCGACTCGCGATCAGTTTCATTGGTGACTACGAAACTAACTAAGGGCCGGTTTTTTGATCCGTGGTTAACTCAGCCAATGGTTGAAAATAGTAACTAATGGACGAATTTTGGTTAAATATGTTTTCCAAAATGCCATTAGATACTATTTTTTTACATGAATGAGTTAACATGATTGTATTAATGTTAACTCATTAATATTTAGCCGTTCACATGAAACCAAAATTCAACCATTAGTTACTAGTTCAGTTTAACCATTGGTTGGGTTCACTACGGATCAAAAAACCGGCCGTGAAGTCTAGACTGCACTGGTCGATAGTCTGTGACGTCACCTTATGACGTCACCCCGTGCGTTCCTGAATGCCCTAGTACCGATTTCTCAGTTTCATTTCGTACTAGGGCGCCAGAATGGATGTGTTGTGAGAACAGTGAAACGTCATTGTTTTTTGCAACCACCTTGTCCCAACTATTATATATGGGGTTGGCTTCCAGTCTAACCGGATGCAGCAGAATACCGGTATTTTACATGGAGCGATTGTCTATCTGACCACCACAACCTACTTACAGGGTAATACGATACCCCTTGGTAAGACTAGTTGTCAGACTTTCGGGCTTCTGACGACCCGTAACGACTGTCAAAGATCCATGAATGATAGCCGGGACCAACTCCGAGGCACGGAGAGGTCTCGGTATGTAAAGATGGTCACCCATCCACGGACCAACCGTGGTAAGAGTAGATTAAACTGATCGATCTACCCGTGTGGCTGTTATTACTTAGCCACGAGCCCCTGCAACCACCCCACCCTTTGATTTATGGTGCAAGTGGGTCTTATTTTTCTTAAATAGTTATTCAATTTTTCTTGTTTTCTAAAAATAATTTTCAAGCCAAAATTAAGTCATTAAACAACTTATGTAAGTACTTATACTACTACTTAGTATTATATTATCTGTGATTGAGGTCTCTAGCCGATTTTTTCAGAATATTTTCAACGTAGGTAGGGGTACGTCCACTTACGTCTTTTACCTCGATAACAATACATGCTATTATTATTTATGGAGGAAGCGTCAGGGTAGCCCGCGAAATTCAATTTTTCTTACGTTTTTTGCAATTTGCGAGTCAGTATTAAGTTGTATGTTAAATAAAGTATGATTTGCGGCCGTAACAAATATGTATTTACAGAATTATATACAATAGAATCAGTAATACAACTCCTTAAGTTAGTATAATCCTAAAAAGTCCAGATTTCATGAATAGTCATTTTTGGGATTACCTGGCTTAAAGAGTTGTATTGATCACTTTAATGATTCTAATTATGTAAATAGATACTTGTTACGGCCGCAAATTATAATTGGATCAACGTACAATATAATACCGACTTGTAAATTGCAAAAAACGTAAGAAAATTTGAATTTCGCGGGCTACCCTGATGCTTCCCCGTTATGCATATTTTTAAGTTGCTTTTGGCAACTTCTGATATCCTAGTATTCGATGTCTTAAACCACGTGGCGAGGCAGCCCTGCTTCACCCCTCGACTACCGCTGTACACCTGCGCAGCGGTAGTGGAGGGGTGACGCAGGATTGCTTTTGTGTCAAGGTCGTCTATTGCACCTGGCTATTTGAACTCACACAGTTCGAAACTGTTTCGATAGTCGCGTACTCCAGTTGAATCCTGATATCCTAGTACTCAATGCTGAAAAACACGTGGCCTCAGAGAGCCGCCCCTGTTGCTACATAGCCAGATTTAATGCTATTTTAATTTGTCTAAATAATTTTGATAGTTGTATGTTTATGTAATGGTTTATGGTATAAGCATTTCCTGTTCCTAACTAATATTACAACAAAAGTGAGTTTGTTTGTTTGTTTGAATGAAATTTGGCACATGGGTAGACCATGACCTGCGGGGTAATTACATAACACACTTACTGTTGGAATTAGTTTTAATTTGATAGTTCAACAACATTCATTGCGTTATTTACGTTCTTGAACAGGCGAATTTTTCGAACATATGAAGCAATGGATTAGCAATATGCTTCAAAATCATTCAGATTGTGATTGATAGTGTGTTACGCAAGTAGGGTGCTGGATTACCTGCTATAAATATGACCTGACTATAAATATTACCTATCTTTTAAATGCTCTACCGATATTCTAGCATTAAAAGTCTCATAGTTATTAGCCGTTGAAATCTTACATGTTTTTGTCGGTCAGAAATATTGAACTTATCACCAGTACCTACACCGAGCGAAAAGACGTTTTCAGGTAAAAAATAATTGTTTGCAATGCTGCTTCTGCCGTATTCTGGTGTCCTAGTATCCCATATCGATAAACACCGCCCATTCCCCACGACACCACTGAAGACGACACCACGGGGAATGACAGAAACCACTATTCCCGTGATACCACCGACTGTAGTGATGTCGCTAATTTATATTCATAACAATGATGATGTTAAACAGCGTAATTTTTGGAACGAAATTTAGTGTCTACTAGTAAAACCCTCGAGTTCGGGCTCAGATGATTCGTTTTGATGAATCATATATTGCACTTACAAGTCGAGGATCTGATGATGGATCCAGGAAGTGGATAGTAGAATTCTTCAGTGGCTACTACCCAAGTAGCACATTAGCGACAAATAAGGTCAAAAACAACCTATATTACACAGCTTTTATGCAAATGTACTTAAGCATAGGACTAGTTTTTAGACCGTATTAGGGACAGATTATACTAACCATTAAAATTTAATAATGACACGACCTTCACCTTAGGACACGCGGACGCACCCTATGTTCGACACGATAGCTCCACTTTGCCTATGATATCCTAGTACTTATTATCTTGTTCACGTGGCATTTCGTGCCACCGGTATAAATTCACATCCACATCTCTGTTGAATGAAATAGTTAAACCATTCTTTAGAAATTATTTTTAATACGAAGGTTATCTATTTGGGCAAGGTAAGAATGTATCTCTAAATATTACAAATACCTACTTAGAACGTAAATTGTTTCAAAATAAAGTTGATTTTTATTTTTACTTTGTAAAAAAATATAGCAACATGTGAATGACAGAGCCATCTTGTGTCATTAGACAGCACTTAATATAGCGAAGCTCCAGGCCACTCCTGATGTCCTAGTATCGAATGCCACGAAACACGTGACGTCACTGGAGCATTCCCTCGCCCCGTGACGTCACTGGAGCATTCCCTCGCCCCAAACAGCGCGGTTCCCCTCACAAAAAGGTTTTCACTCCATGGCCATGGGGTGTTAGTTGTTTTGCCTCATGTTATTTTTAGCGCATTCAATTCTAATTTCAAATTAAATTCGAATAAACTATTCCTATTCGGCCGCATTCACGTAACAATCAGGCGGCCAGCGCTTACAGGATTCGGATTTCGGATTCGGTTTGCGCAGGTGGTCAGCGTAGGTAAACTTGCCAGCACTTATGTCTCCTTTTTAGAACAAAATTGAAAAGTCGCACGCCCTTTTGTGAATGTGGTCTTACGTCTTTATGGCTAAGCCATAAAGCCAATTAGTGTACTTAAAAATTGAAGATAATTTAATTTAGATAATTGTAGAGTTTGAACTCGGAGGAAGAAAAGATTCAGTATTGAAATCGATTCTTAGACGTGTTTTGTTTGTTCTAGGTCTCGATGACAGTGATTTTGGGAGACGTGTGCAATTTTGTCGCCATTTGCTGCATACCGATGTGGACGACGTAAACTTTTTAAAAAGTATTCTGTGGACGGACGAGTCCAAATTTGACAAAGAAGGGATTGTCAATTATCACAATCTTCACCATTGGGCACTTAAAAATCAAAACCCACACGTGAAGAGACATAGGGGCTTCCAGAGGAGATTCAGTGTGAATGTCTGGGCAGGAGTGATTGGCGATAAGCTAATAGGGCCTCATTATTTGCCCGACAACATCAATGCGAACAACTACTTGGATTTTTTGATAAATGATTTACCACCATTAGTGGAAGAAGTGTTCCAAGTAGACATAAACAGGCCTATTGTCTTTCAACACGATGGTTGCCCAGCTCACTTTAGTCTAATTGTACGTGAGCATTTGGATAATTGTTTCCCAAATTCGTGGATTGGCAGGGGAGGACCAATTCCCTGGCCTCCACGATCGCCCGACCTCACTCCGCTCGATTTTCATGTGTGGGGAAGGGCAAAGGAACTAGTTTACACTACAGAAGTAGAAAGTCGAGAAGATTTGTTAAATCGAATTAATGCTGCTTTCGAAGTTATGCGACAGGAGATGCTGCTGCGCACAACAACTGTAGAAATCAGACGTAGATGCCGCACCTGTATTGCAAATGAAGGGCGTCAATTTGAACATCTGTGATTTTATTTAAATAAATTATTTAAATTTATTTAATTGTTTTATTAACGCACCTAACTGGTACAGCATAATTTCAATCGATCATTTAATTTTTACCAACTTTGCAGTATTAAATTCGCAAAACATTTAACTTTCCGTAAAGGTAGAGTTTCGTCAAAAATTTCCTACTTGATAAAATTATGAAATAACTCTTAAAGTTTTTTTTTTTTATAAAAGCAAATTACATACCATTAGAAAGCTCACACACTAGGGATGTTTTGCTAGAATTGGAACTCCTCAATCATTTTTTGTTTTTTTTTTTTAATGCAAGTTGAAATTAACATTACGTATTTTTTACATCTTTCTGTAAGTTTGAGGACTCATAACTTTTTTTCTAGCTAACATCTGAACAAAGCAATAACTTTATAAGAATCTGCCAACATCAAAGATTAAAATAAAAAACAAAATATTGCCTGTTTTACCCATTTTTAATAAAAATTACACTTTAAAGTTAAGAAAGTGGTGAAACAAGAAAAAAGAAAAAAAATTTTTTTTTAAAATACCCAGTGGGCCAGGGCCAAATAAATTAGGGCTGAGTAAGTAGCAGATGACCCCACCTATCCACCATTTTCGTATGTTCAACGTTCTGCCAAACACCCTGTATATAAACGGAGGTCAAAGTTAACACTTTTTCTTTTATAAAGTGGGGTTTGCAGCTATCTTTAGGTTTGGGTTTTAATTGTAATAATTTTCGCATACATTTCTTTTGTACAATAAACAAATCATTCGCATCTACACTGTGTGCATAGGTATGCGTAGTATGCAGAAAGGACACAGTGAGTTTCTGTATTTAATTTTATAGCACACTAAGTCCATATGAAAATTGTGACAGTTTTATTTTAGTTTTTTTGACATGTTTTTTGACAAATTTAAATAAGAGTAATACCTAATAATTTTATTATTAATCAACGACGTCATATTTTAGTTTGTTATTAAGTAGCTATAGATAAGTTAGGATATTATATAGATACTTTTTATATTATACAAAATTAATTAAAATAGAAAAATGTACTTCTTTGTTATGGCCGGTCCCGAAAGTCAGTTTGACGGACCATAGGTACTGAATTCCGCTAGGAGTACCTTATATGTTCTGTGCGGCACCCCTTCTTTTCGCATAATATTCTTTTTTCCTAATATTCTTTGGCATAACGATTTTGGTACTTATATTTTTTTTGGCATAATAATAGTTTGCTACACTTCATTGTTTTTGGCATGCAGTTTATTTATGTTGACATAATGAGAAGTCACACTCAAAGCTGTGTGTAGATGTCGCTGTAGTCAACCGTACCTTGTTTACCTTTCGTGACAGTAGTGTGACTGCTATTTATGAGATTTTAAAATGTAATTCCACTATAATATGTACGCGTTTATGACTGTGCGTCAACTAAAAGTTGAGCTCCGTAAAAGGAACGCTGCAACTGCCGACAAAAAGGCCGATTTGATTGAAAGGAAAACGCTTAAAATATTTAAGGTTATGATTGTTTGTGAGCCTTTTTCCATAAGCCACCGACTAACACTCCTATTTTTTGTTTTATAAATTACTTTTGTATGTCGAAACCAAAACTTTGGTGCTGACTGCGACATCCAAGATGACACCGCATACCTATGTCCACCTTCTGATACATTCAGAGACATAAATGCAGATACTCCTTTACCAATGATTAACAGACAGGTAATACAGGAATATTTTGAAAACTAAGTACCTATATTGGTTGATTAAATCTTTAGAAGAATTCTTTACTACATAGATTAGTTAATATAGTATATGTTATGACACTTTTATTTTGATGACAATAATTTTATTTTATTAGATAATAATCTTGATTCTTTTGTTTTATAGATATAGTACCCAGCCTAAAGGACGGCTTCATTACTAATCTAATCCACTTCTGTGAAATGCGCAGCAGATAATGGTGCAGTACTACTTGCCTTAAAGTTTTTAATACGTAACGCCAATTCCCATTGTTGTCTGCCATTACTTTATTTAGGAAACAAATGTACTCCTCTGATTTTACAAGTTAACACACGTGTTATATTGTGGCATTTTGGACAAAATTACGGAAAATAGGAAAGCTATACTTATTAGATTGCAAAAATCCATACGATTTGACAGCTAAAATATCAAAACAAGGTACAGTCGATTGTGCGCCATCTATCATGATAAAAAGTTAGTTTTCCTCCCCATTACCTTGTAGGCTAATTTACCTAACCCGAAAAGCCTAACCCTAGACGGTCGACGTCAGGGGCACACCGACGTTCGGTTTGGTTAGGCTCCTTATTATTTAAATAATTATGCGTAAGCTGTTATGCGTTAAAAATGTTATGCGTAAATATAATTAAGATAAAGAAAAGTATGCCATGTTGTATTATGCCTTAATTTTTTTTGCAAATGGATAGTGCGTTCTGCGGTCTGCGTCGCTTCAATCATAACATTGGAGGTAGAGTGCGTTTCATCAAAAAGTTCCTATGCCGTAATGTTGGCTTCACTGTTGTAGAACGAACACGATACGCTACCGTTGATAAAGCATGGACCTGATAGGTCCAGTAGGTCCATAAGACAGTGGAGCCAACATTACGCCATAGGAACTATTTAATGAAACGCACTCTAGTAGATACCTATAATATTATCCACAGAACAGGTAAAATATCTGTTCTGTGATATTATCTATGGTTGAAGGATCACCGATCTGCAAAGGAAGGGGATGCCTACGCATACATTGACGTACCGTAAACTTACTCATTGAACATTTGAACCGCCTCCAATCAATGCATGCTTGTGTGTACTTTCATTCACACACACACACCGCACGTTTGTAAAAGCAGCGTTGTCTGTATAGTACTCGTATTGACCGACAAACTTTTCTTTTCACGTCATAGGGGCGCTGCTTGTAAAGGCATCATATCAAATATCTGTCAATCCAGTACATTCCACTTTAGTTCAAAATTTCGCCACTTGCACATATAAGTATGTGGATCTGTTCGAATATTGATTTATGGTGCAGCGATGAGCTTCTAGTGATTGTTGATGTCCTGGTACTCTGATACTGATTGCTCTCTTACACGTGCCATCCCACCTAACGTGCTTTTCCCATGATTAGTTCCGTGTAAACAATATAGAGGGCGCTGTTACTTATTTGAAGTTTTCGTATGACTCTTTCATTTGTTGCTACTTAGATAAAAGATTAGCTATTTGTTTGCAGTAATACTCTATACTTTTTTATCATGATTATATACACATACATCATTCTCATGCCTTTGTCCCAATTTATTTGGGGTCGGCGTCATCTCGGTAGTCACTCCCTTTCTAGCCATATCATCTTTCATTCACACAATCCATCCATCGTTTCTTTGGTCTTCCATCCACATTCATACTCAAAACTTTCCTGACGACATTTTCCTCATTCCTCCACATCACATGCCCATAACATGACAATCGATTTCCATGCAACTTTTCAGTCACCGGTGCCACTTTCAGACTTCCTCATAAATACTCATTTCTTATTCTATCCATTCCCATAATACCTCACATTCTCCTTTCCGCTGCATGCAATTGCCTTTCATTCTTTTTTTTGTGGTCCAACATTCTCATGATATCATGATTATATATATTGGGTTGGCTAATGAGTAATGAGCGACATACAACTATTTTATTTGTATTTATTTATTAAATAAATAATTGTTTATCATTCATATTCGTAATATTAGGTTGGGGAAAAAGTCTTTTCGCATTATAGTATGTATGAACTTGTAATAAAATCTCTTTGGCTATACTATTTGTATCTGGCTGGTTTTGGTATCATTTAAAGTTTAAATTTTAAAGAACATAATTCCAAATTCAAATTAGGAAAATGTGTGATTTTCATTTGTTTTTCGTACCGTCAAGATGAGTGAATCTAATGAAGAAATTCGATACATTTTAAAATTTTACTACAAAAAAGGTAAAAATGCAACGCAAGCCGCGAAAAAAATTTGCGATGTTTATGGACCTAGTGTAGTGTCTATGAGAGCACAAATTTGGTTTAAGCGTTTTCAATCCGGAAATTTTGATGTCAAAGATGCACGTCGCTCTGGTCGCCCTATTACGGATAAAATGGATGCCATTTTTGAAAAAGTGGAGCAAGATCGGCATATCAGTAGTTACGACGTAGCTGAAGAACTGGAAATTGACCACAAAACAGTTTTGGCGCATTTGAAAAAAACTGGGTACACAAAAAAGCTCGACATTTGGGTACCTCACGAGCTCACTGAAAGAAACCTAATGAACCGTGTACTCATTTGTGATTCTTTATTACGACCTAATGAAACCGAACCATTTTTGAAGAAGCTGATAACTGGTGATGAAAAGTGGATCACGTATGACAAGAACGTGCGAAAAAGGTCGTGGTCAAAGGCCGGTCAGGCTTCACAGACTGAGGCGAAACCCGGGTTAACTCGCAACAAGGTGATGCTGTGTGTGTGGTGGCATTGGAAGGGCATTATTCATTATGAGCTGTTACCACCAGGCAGGACCATCGATTCTGAACTCTACTGCGAACAACTGATGAGATTAAAGCAAGAAGTTGAGAGAAAGCGGCCGGAATTAATCAACAGAAGGGGTGTGGTTTTTCATCATGATAACGCTAGACCTCACACATCTTTAGCCACTCAGCAAAAATTAAGAGAGTTTGGCTGGAAGGTGTTAATGCATCCGCCGTATAGTCCTGACCTTGCACCTTCAGATTTCCACCTGTTTCTGTCTCTTCAGAATTCTTTAGGCAGTGTCAGGTTAACATCACGAGAGGACTGCCAAAACCACTTGTCGCGGTATTTTGACCAGAAGTCCCAAAATTTCTATAGCAATGGGATCATGTCCCTACCTACAAGATGGCAAAAAGTTATCGAACAAAATGGTACCTACATACTTTAGTTAATTTTGACTGGCCTGTTGGTCTAGTGGTTAGTGGCCCTGACTGCTATGCCGGAGGTCGTGGGTTCGATTCCCACCCAGGACAAATGTTTGTGTGATGAGCATGATCATTTGTTCTGTGTCTGGGTGTAATTTATCTATATATGTATGTATTTAGAAATATATAAGTATGTTTATCAGTTGTCTAGTACTCATAACACAAGCTCTGCTTAGCTTGAGGCTAGACGGCGTTGTGTGATAGTTGTGGAATATTATTATTATTATTATTAAATGTAAATAAACTATATTAAAAAATGTTTTGCATTTTCTTAAAAAATGCGAAGAAACTTTTTCCCCAACCTATTATATTCACCGTCGTTTTCTACTACCATTCGCCATCGATCTGGCAAAGAGTGAATGGCGTCCGCATAGAACTTCGTTGGTTTTGAATTGAAGAAGTCATCTATGTATTGATTCAAGTGTGGTTCATCGTCAAAGCTTTTTTCCCGTAACTTATTACTAAGTGATAGGAACAAGCTGGAATCAGTTGGTGCTAAGTCCGGCGAATATGGAGGGTGGGGTATTATTTCCCAATTAAGCTCCAGTAGTTTTAGCCTGGTACTCTTAGCAATATGCGGCCGGGCAATGTCGTGCAGGAAAAATATTTTGTCATGTTGTGGACGTTTGCGATGGATGTCAAGCTTCAGTTTTTCAAGTTGATCACAATATACTGTTGCTGTAATTGTAGTATTAGTAGGAAGGGATTCCCGGCTTATTACTCCATGTATATCCCACCAGACAGAAAGCATTACCTTGCAAGGATGAAGATCACCTTTTGACGTTGGTTTTCCCTGTTCTTTACATCCCAGTTACTGGCGCTTGCGTGTGTGATTAACATAGAGAACCCACTTTTCATCTCCAGTGACAAGATGATCTAACCAATTAAATGTGCGGCGGAAAGATAAAAGTTGTACAGAAGTCTCAGCTCGGCAGGTCAGGCTGATCTTACTTAATTGATGGGGTACACAAACACTACATTTGTAAGTCTTTCCCAAACCATGTAAATGATTTTCTATGGTGCCATGAGAGCACTCGAGCTGAACAGCCAAATCGCGTGTAGTTCTTCGAGGATCTTCTTCGATTAATAGTTTTAATTTATCGATATCTATTTCCACGGGGCGCCCAAACCTTGGTTGATCGGTTAAGGAAAAATCGTTATTGCGGAACCGTTGGAACCAGCACTTTGCTGTTGCTTCGGAGACTGCATCGTGAGCTATCCTTTGACATATATTACGTGTAGCTTCTGCAGCAGAATGCCCAGATTGAAACTCATATAATAAACAATGTCGTACGCGGGTTTTAATATCACTCATTTCTTTGTGAACTTTAACGCACTAACAGCCAAACTATCAATAACGCGCATGAGCGCGACTCGCTCTTTATATACCCTCTGCTACAGAACGTTCTCGAACCTTTCCGAAAATTCTAGAAATTATAAACTAAAACGCTCATTACTTATTAGCCAACCATTATTATGGTTCCCTACATCAAAAGGAAAAACGCAACCCTTATAGGATCACTCGTGTGTTTGTCTGTCCATCTGTCACAGCTAATTTGCTCCGAATCTAACAGACCGATTAAGTTGAAATTTGGTACACGTATGAATTTTTGTGACCCAAACTCGGAACCTTCGGTGCAACAAAGTCACAAATAGCCAAAACTGCAAAATCTTAAAGGATTTTTTTAATAATTCAAAATAAGTTTTTTACGTGAAACTATACCAAAAGCAATAAACAATTAATTTTATAAATATTTCAAATAGTAATCCAGTAATAAGGCAATATAATAAATGCTAAAAAAATCTTAAAACTCCTCTCCTGTAAAATTTAAAAATGAAGGTGCGATATGGGGATCAATTTTGGGGGGCAAATGAGAAAATAAAAATTAAAGTTTTGCAAACTGTATCACGTGACATATCAAATAAAAAGGGCTTACTGTGAGGGTCTCAAATATATATTTTTTTATAATTTTAAAATAAACTATTTTAAAAGTTATTTAAGAAAAAACTTTTTAGCAAAAAATAAAAGCGACGTATAAAACAAAACACTACAAAGTGAAAAATAACTTTAATTTCGGAAGTCGGTGTCTTTGGTTTTGTATTTTCGTTTTTTGCCACCGACTTCCGAAATTAAAGTTATTTTTCACTTTGTAGTGTTTTGTTTTAGAAGTCGGTTTTATTTTTTGCTAAAAAGTTTTTATTTTCACTTTTTAGTTGTGGAACCTACCCCACACAAATTCGAATACATAATTGAGCACAATTATTGTAGATATAGCCATGTAAATAACAGTGATCGGAAGTTATTAAAACATCATCACATCATCCATATAAAATAAGTGGGAAATATACGTATTATTGAAGCTAACTCAAAAACTCCCTAAGCAAAGTTAATAAAATTTATATGGGACCACCTCGGAAGTATACCTTTTCAAACAAAAAAAGAATTTTCCAAATCAGTCCATCCGTCTTTGAGTAATCGCGTAACAAACATACAAAAAAAAAAACAAAAAAATAAAAATACAGACGAATTGAGAACCTCCTCCTTTTGGAAGTCGGTTAAAATAGACGAAATTTGACCATTAAATAAATACAGAAAATAGTTCTATACCTATAGATTACAGGAAAACTTAATAAGAAGTCTATGGTCTTAAAATAACATGGTAAACCTCTCAATATTGTGCGTACAAACTTACATTTGCAGTTGGAATGGAGAACATGTTTTTCAACTACAATGTTAAGTTTGTTCTTGGGATAAATTCATCCCAACTACGGAACCCTTTATTGTGCGTGGTCTGACATGCACTTGGCCGGTTTTTTATTATTATTTGTGGTTGGATTATCGCATGATCGCTTCATGTGGATGTTATTTTAAAAGGGTTTCTTTGTAGTGAAACTATGTAACCGTCAAGGATACCTTTATCGTTTTAGCAAGTTTCCAGTTCACCGTATTATCGCCATCTGTTGGACGTTAAACTTTTCAGGAAACCATTTGATTACAAAGAGGAAATCTCGAGTTTGTAGAAAATTTACCTACGAATGAGTTTTAAATTGTTAATTGGTAATATTAAAATATTGTCCAAACACCTTCGTTGGCATTATTGTATCTTTCGTTTCGAATCAGACTTCCAAAAAAATCTGCACGTAATAAATACCTATCGAAACTTACATGATGAACATGTTGAGCATCAATACTCAACACGTTTCGCTCTCCTGTAGCATCCTGCTATCCTAGTACTTTCTACCCCACAACACGTGACAGCGGTGTCTCTTTGCCCGACACTTATTGCTTGTTTTTTGTAGTTATATAACTTACGATGTTTACTAAAGTATGTTTAGGCCATGTTTCACAATGATTATTGTAACAGATAATGTAATATAATATTATCAGAAGATGAAAAATTTTGTAATTTTCTACTCACCATCTCTTGTCATCAATTTCAGTGTTTTGTCGAAAAAATACATACAAAAACAAAAACTGACGGCTTTACTCCATGGGGGTAGGTAAGAACCTACAGAAGGCTACCTGCTATGATTCTTTTATATAGGTTTCACTCCCTACTTCTTAGGTATTTTATATTCCGAAAAACTGTTACTTTCTCATAGCTTATAGCAACGTGAAACTTATTTGTTCTCGATGTGCCACAGTTGCTAGCGTATAACGCATGACGTATTGCCATCGGTGTAGTAATACATAGTTGAGTTACAGTTCGATAGCTCGCCGATACTTGTGAACTGAAATATTGGGTTGGTAGGAAAGTAATGAGCTTTCTGTAAAGTTTGGTAGGTAGGAGACAAGTCTAGTGTGTTTAAAGATTGGTGTAGTTGTTTCGGAATGACACCCGTGGTTTATAGTTCTTCTGGGATTATGGAAACGCTGGATAATCGCGACATTCGGCTAATTTCTATTTTTAAGTCCGTATTTTTAGACAGCTTTTCTGCTATTGTGTTTTGTAGGTTGTGTGTGTTTGGTACTGCTATGTCAATAATTTGCGCGGTTTTATTGATTTTATCTAGTAATGTCTGGTCTGTTGTAATGTGTTGCTCTGTCTGTGAGGATGGCCCGACCAAAATATAATTTGTGTGTTGCGTTTTCAAGAACTATTTCAGGATTATATTTGTAGTAAGGTACTGGAGGTGTAGTTATTAATATATATTTTATAGCCAGTTTTTGATGGATTATGTTGGCTATTTGATCGTGCCTGTGTTTAAAGTCAATCTGAACTATTGCTCTACATGCTCCAGTAATATGTTGATGCTGCTGTCATTCGTGGGTCTTTGACAGTCGTTACGGGTCGTCTGACAACCAGTCTTACCAAGGGATATCGTATTATCCAGTAACTGGGTTGTGGAGGTCAGATAGGCAGTTGCGCCATGTGAAATACTGGTATTCAGCTGCATCCGGTTAAACTGGAAGCCCAGTTGGGAAAAGGCTAGGCAGATTGAGTGGTGATAATATTCTTATGACGACATTTTGTTTTTGCATTTCAACTTTGTTGCCACATTGTGCTATACTAAAATTACGGCAAGTGCATTTTACCTTCATTTGAAAATGAGGCGTTTTAATAAAACACTTTTTACTACCGTGCACTCTACGAGAACCCTGCTGAAAATTGCTATTTTCGCAAATTAAATTACATTCTTGAACATGAAAACTCAAGCCCCCACCTGGTAACGTCAAAATTGGTGCCGTAAAAGTAATTCAATAACTGCAAGGTTTATTTCTATTATTTCAATTCTGCAGCCGCTTGCAGAATTTTATTTGAGAACTTTTAAACTGAGGATAGTTCTTTTTTATTAGATAAGCACCACTTTTATTGTAAGAAGTACAGTCCACTGCAGTTGAATCGAATGAGCTTTATTGTATTAAGGGTAAAGCCACTTTAGCAAATTGGGATTTTCATTTTGCAACTATAGAATGTTGCGGCCATGTACGCGTAGATAAATAAGACAGTAGATAGATAAGAGATTATTTTGTAGGTGGATATTTATGTGTATATAATCAATAATAATCAATAATCAATAATCATTTATTATTTGTATAGCATAGGTAGTAAATACAGTTCTTATAACAGAGTTCATAGGTCGCTATGTTATGCCAAGAGGCGTACAAATATGGTTGCATGCGAAATAAAATTTGGTCATGCGGGAGGTAAATTATTTGGTAGGTATGTCAAAATTAAGATAATGATGATAAATAATAAAAACAAAAAAATATAGATGTCACAAAATGGAATAGTTTCTACAGTCAATGCATAAATAAATAATCATAAATTACAATTAGTCACAATATTCAATTAAAAATTGTTTCTCCAGTCAAATAAGTAAATAAGTCTAGATTAATATATCATTTAAAAATTCATCAGTCGTATAGTAACATTTGTCAACTAGTAAGAGTTTTAATTTTTTTTTGAATTGTATAACATTCAAACTTTTTATGGTATCTGGTAATTTATTGTAAATGCGCGGTGCCATACCCAAAACGCTCTTTCTCACTAAGGCAGTCTTACAACGCTGATTGCTTAAAGAGTTTGCGTATTGGCTACGAATCGCAACATCTCGGAACGTTGACACTCTTTCAAATAACCTCATGTTTGTTTTGACGAAAACACAAATTTCAAAAATATATAATGAGGGTAAGGTAAGTATTTGCAGCGATTTAAAGAATGGTACACAGCTATCATCAATTTTCAGACCACACATTGATCTTATGCATCTTTTTTGTGCCTTAAAAACGATATCTTTATCAGTAGAATTGCCCCAAAAAATTATACCATATCGCAAAATTGAGGCTACTAAGCCATGATATGCAACTAGTAGCGCATCCATATTTATTTTTCTAGCAATTTGGAAAAGTGCGTATGCTGATTTATTTATCTTCTTACTTAGGTCATCTATGTGGGCCTTCCAGTTAAGTTGGTTATCAAGGAATAAACCTAAGAATTTTGCTACTTTAACTTCTTCAATGTCACAGTTACTATGTCGGATATTTACTTTTGGTACTTCAATTCTTTGGTGAAAGTGCATTATTTTGGTTTTCTTTAAGTTTATAACTAAATTATTTTTATTAAGCCAACTAATTATATAATGTGTATGATAAGCAGAGATCGGAATAGGAAGAGTATAAATAACTAAACTTCTAGGAAAGAAGTAACAAGAATGACGATTAAATCTCGGGATTTATGAAACTTTGAGTTAATTATTGTACTTTGAATACATTCGTAACACATTTAATATTTATAAAAAATAATAATAAATAATTCGCAATTTCTAATTCCCGGGAAGCTCCCGGGAAATTAGAATTTTTGAATTGTTTTTTCACTTTGAATACATTTGTAACAAATTTAATATTTATAATAAAATAATAAATAATTCTCAATTTTTAAATCCCGGGAAATGCTCGGGAAATACGAAATTGTGAATTATTTATTTCACTTTGAATATATTCCTAACAAATGCAATATTTATAGTAAATAATCAATAATTCGCAATTTCTTAAATCCCGAGATGTAATCGTTATGAAAATCCCTAAAAGATAAATTCCGGGATTTTATAGGAGGTATTATTCACTCTTGTTACTTCTTTCAGGTATTTATACTCTACCTAGTCCGACCTCTGATTTTAAGACTTCTCTGCTATAAGTATTGGAGATTTAGTCATGAAAACGTTTTCTTCTTGCTAGAAGAAAACTAACATCATCTCGTATAAAAACTTCATTTATTGCATGCAGCAGTATATTATATTGTCCACCTACATCATACAGGATCGATTTTATCGTCTGGAGATCAGGAATATCGACTTAGAAATGAACGTCACGGCAGTGCACGGACTTACAATGCGGCGAAAACTATTTTCCAACATTTCCTTTATTTTTGTGGTGGACTGTACTTGACAAGAACATTAAGCTTCAAGTTGCTTTTAGCGTTAAAAAGGTTTTTATTACAACATAAAACGTCTTGGACGTTTTTATATTTCAAATAATGTTAATCGTATTCATGAACACAATGTATTGCTTCTATGATACTTGCTATAAAAAGGGGTTAAAAATTTCGTATTAATTGAATTGGTATTAAAGAAAGCACCCATTTTAAAGTCCCATTTTTCATAATCGGTTAACTGCACCTATAGCAATTTAAACGAGAATTATTTAAGAATGACTTTAGATAAGTATTTTTTCATAAACAACCCATTTTTTACACAAAACAAGATGGTTTTATATAATCTTAATCCACCTTTATGAACCCATTAATGTAACCCGAATGATGATTCCTCTGACCTCAAAATAACACCAACACACCTAGATAGTGTGCTATAGGTATACCAATTCACGGGCCACGGCAGATTGAAACCCCTCTATCTACGCCTGTCTGTGACAGATTAGCGAACGCTCCAACAAGCTTTGATAGACAGACCGATAGCCTGTCACTCAGAGACAGCCACCAAATTAATCTACTGAAAAACTTCGATACGTAACTTCAAACCTTAAACGCTCATTTACTTTAAAACAGTTTCTCGCCCGTCGAGTGGAGTGGAGAGCATGTCTATGTAACTGTAAGATTGTGAACACCGTCACTTTATAATCTATTTCGCTGCTGCTCGCGATTCTAAGCTGTTGATAAATTGTGAACTGTACCATACTGCCTAGAATATAAAGTATTATTGGGTTGGTAAAAAAATAATGAAACACTTTTTTAATTATTTATCTATTCCGTTTAAATATATTTTTTCTATAGTAAGTACTTCTAGCACTTTGTAGAATACTCTCGAAGGAATACGCTGAAGAGTAAATAAGTGCGGCACGCAACATTGTTGCGCAATATTATTCGAGATGGACAACAAGTATCTTCGAGCACTTTACTTCTACGTGTTTAAACATGGTCATTCGACGCGTGAAGCAGCGGATAACATTAACCATGCGTTGGGCCCGAGGACTACTAGTCATGCAACCGTGAGTCGTTGGTTTAAGCGCTTTGCCTCTGGAGATAAAAGTTTTGAGGACAAGGAGCACACCTGTCGGCCATCCGCTTTTAATGACGAAGTACTACTAGAGAAATTGCAGATAAATTCAAATGCAACCACTCGTGAATTGGCCGAAGAAATCGGTTGCTCTCACGTTACAATTGAGAACCGTCTTCACGCACTCAACTACAGAAAAGTTCTGTCGCGGTGGATCCCCCACGTATTGACCAATGCTACAAGAGAAGTCCGAGTTGCGATATGCCAATCTCTTCTACTTTGTTCACAACGTAAAGAGTTTTTAACAAATTTAGTGACGGGAGATGAAAGCTACGTTCTTTATGAAAACGATACGCGACGCGGCTTCTGGCTTCCCTGTGGACAAGAACCGCCAGTCCAGCCACAACGCAATCCCTATTGTCGGAAGTCTCTACTGTGTTGCTTTTTTTATTCTCGTGGAAACCTTTGGTGGGACATGTTGCATAACAATGACACTAACACCGGGGATGTTTACGCCTCTCAGCTACGCCAGCACGCTGCTGCGATCCGGGAAAAACGCCGAAGAAGAGTCGAGGTTCACCTTCTCCATGATAATGCGCGACCGCACGTCGCTTCCGTTGCTCATCATCAATTAAAGGAACTTGGCTGGGAAACAGTGCCGCATCCTCCGTACTCTCCTGACCTTGCTCCGTCTGACTACCATTTATTTCGGTCATTGAAACAGTATTTACGTGGAAAAAAATTCAAATCTTATGACAATCTCAAAAGTGACATACAGAAATTCTTTCAATCTCAGTCTCCACACTTCTGGGCAAAAGCTGTTGAGTCACTACCACAAAGATGGGCAAAGGTAGTAGATACGGAGGGTGATTATATTGTTGATTAAACATGTAACATTAAATAAATAATTAATAAATTCAAGAGCACCTGAAAGTGTTTCATTATTTTCTTACCAACCCAATATTTTCGATAGTTTACCTATATGTCAAACCGTCAAATTGTGAGCGAACTTGATCTTACCGACAGGGTTCACAATCTGTCCGATTTTATCACTCGTAAAATACTGATTGGTAAGACTTGGTTCGTAGCCGAATTGGCCGCTGTAACTAAGCCAGGGCACCCCGACCAAATGGGTTAGGTTAGGTTAGAACTGTGAACAACCGCGCGCGAGCCCTTCTCCCAAGTTGGTCGCAGTTACTTGGCTGTTTAGTATTAGCGCAAGGTGCGTTCATATTGCATGCTAGTTTGATACCAGTTCACAATTTGTCGGTTTCCCTTGGATAGGTTATAAACTATCGAAAAATAACGCGTTAAATTGTAAAAGGTTTGTTGCAGTTCACAATTTTTCGATTTTAATCATACGGTGCTATATCGACGATATGTAAGACTTGCCAGGCAATTATCGCTCACATAATATGATCACGCAAATGGGAAACAGAAACTCTCGTACGATTATATCATTCGAGACTTATCTGGCGATTCAGAAGCAGTGATTTAAAAACACAACATTCGATTTTATTACCCGGACGCTTCCAATTTTGAAAAGAACAGCGATTATTTTTTTTTTTTCAACTTACGCGTGGCCTACGAATTCTTTACACGAGTCAAAATTAAATAATTCCCTTTTTAAAATCGCCTGTTCGAATCGAGTAAATGAACCATTACTGCAATCGGCCACCTGGGGTACAAATATCGAATAAAATCTCCTTGAAGCCACAATCTTGCAAGCAGTCCTGTAAATCTGCCAAGAAAAGAGTTTCATGTACTCTGGGGATAGAAATTAAAGTGTCTTGGAATCTGCAACCTACTTATTCTGTGGGAGGGAAGGAAAAGATGCTGTAACCATTTGGGAATGAATATTTAGATCCGACGGGGCGGAAGATATTTTCGAATTTAACGTAGAAGCGGTACTATTCGATAAGAAAATTCAAGTTATGAAATCTCTGTGGAGAAATTGGAATTGATGTAAAAGTATTGACGTTAGTTTTAAAGTTGTAGCGTTATTTGAAAATAATCAGTTTGTGAAATTAATTAGTATTTGCATCAAGAATGTTGAATGAATTATATTTTTAGGATGTTGAGTAGATGTAGTACATTTTTGGAATGAAGAGCTGTTGTGCTACTCTGTAAAAATGTCCCCGCGAAATCTCAGGTGAAATAAAAAATAAATAAAATAGTTTATTTCTCACAATTAAAAGTTACAATTACAAAACAGGTACACGTGTATTACAACTTTTTTGTGGTGGTCATAATAATGTGCACAGAGTATTGACCCTAGCCCCTGAACTAGGCGGGAACCAGGGGGTATGTCTCAGGGGATAGTGTTCAGCTATTGACATACTAATATTTATCTTAGGACAATAGTATATCACTACTATATAAATTTCGTCTTAGTAACATAGTGCGAGCGTTTATTGGTGAGCTTGAAGATATGAGGTGTGGGTGTGGGTATGAGTGTTAATGAGAGTGAAATAAAGGAATGCGTGGGAATGATGTAGTGGTGAAGTAAGTGAGGAAAGTGTATGTGTTTGTATGGTAGATAGGATTATACATGAAGGGTCATTAGGTTCTCAGTTTGTTCGTAAATGAGATTGAAGTGAGCTGTCAATAGTGTCAATCCCTAACATCAGGTGGAATGATAGCTCACCTCACCTAAGTGGTCACGGTAACATTTTTACAGAATAGACCGGTTGCTGTATACAGGGTGGCGATTAGGTTATGACATTAATTGAAACTACATATTCCCCTGCGTTGAATTTTTTTGCCGGTTATTATAAAAAAAAATGCTATTCCATACATTTTGACCACGTAGGTATTGCACTTTTGTAGGAAACAACAGTTTTTTTTTTTTATAATAATAACCAACGAAAAATTTCAACGCAGTGGGTTCCAGAATCAGCAGTGGGTTCAATCATGTACTGAATACGTGGTTTCAATCAATGTGATAACCTAATCGCTACCCTGTATAGTTAGACGGCAGTATGGGCGAATGCCACCTAAAAAAAAAAAACCGGCCAAGTGCATATCGGAGACCACGCACAATGAGGGGTTCCGTAGTTGGGATGACAACTACAATGTTAAGTTTGCTCTTGGGATAACCCAAGAGCAATCATGTAACATTGTAGTTGAAAAACATGTTCGCCCATACATTCCAACTGCAAATGTAAGTTTGTACGCACAATATTGAGAGATTTACCGTGTTATTTTAAGATCATAGACTTCTTAACCCTGTAATCTATAGGTATAGTACTTCCTGTTTGCCCCCAAAAGTGACCCCTGTATTTAAAATTCCTTTATTTATGTTACACGTCCGTGTTTGGGTCATAGAAATTACACATGTACCAAATTCCAACTTAATCGGTCCATTAGATTCGGAGCGAATTGGCTGTGACAGACAGACGGACAGACAGACAGACAGACACACGAGTGATCCTCTAAAGTTTCCGTTTTTCCTTTTGAGGTATGGAACCCTAAAAATGAATTTACAAAGTTAAAAACCATAGTTCATATTCAGTGAATAGCAAGGTTTAGTCATAGTTATGAGAGTCAGATGTTAATGAAAAAGCTCGCTTCTCACATGATTATAAAACTTCCCGATAAGTTTTATAACAAAGTGACATAAACGCTGTGCCCTCTAACCATTCCCATGTAATAGCGAATTTAATCTACTTTTATTTTCCTAGTTTTCATGGCGTATAAAACAAACTGTGCACAGTTTACGATCCTAGCTACGCTGCGTTCAAATTGATGGCCGCTGCTGTAGAACCGCTGCACGTGTGTACACAACATCTATATATTACGTCACATATACGTTTTATTTATTGGTATAGAATATGTATTTTTTAAATATACAGACGTAACATCTCGCCATGTCTATTCACCGAAGGAGTATACTAGAAGTATAAGTATAACTTACACTCAACAAAGTCTAGGGAACAAGGGTATTCATAGTACCCAATAATTTTTATATTAGTACTTTTTAAGTATAAGCGTAATTTAATATAGATTTTAATTGTTTGATTAAATAAAAGGGTTGTGAGTGAAAAAAAAAAAAAAAAATTATATAAATCCAAAATGGTACCAAACCGACTAAAACGTTTTTGGTAGATAAAAAAATAATAATAACCAGATAACATTAAGTTAAAAAAAAACCATGCCTTGCAAGTTTTTAATAATCTGTTGGACCTCCCAACTCTCAAGGCATTAGCGACGGCTCTACATTGGCGTGGCATGCTCAGTATCAGGTTTTCTATTTTCACCTGCGGAATTTCGATCCATACGAATATGATATCCATACGAAAGATGTGCTAAAAGCTCTTGTTCTGTGTTCAAATTTTGGGGAATGTCACTGAACGCTCTTCTCCCGAGCAAATCCCACGCATGCTCTACAGGATTGAGATTAGCGGACTGATCAGGCCACTGTAATTGATTGATATTGTTCTCGTAGAGCACATTCATCACCAGCCTGGTTGCACCCACAGCCAGCAACATAGAGTATCTTTGTGCAAATGTGCCCACAATAATCGATGCCCTCGATTTCCACGTCGAAGAGCTGGAACTCTAAGCGGTCTGCGAACGTGAAAATTGACTTCATTCAATCATTTCTTGGGGGTTTGGTCACTGATGACCATTTGGTGCTGAGACTAGAGTCTTCCTAACAGCTGACGAGCTAATCTCCTCGGAGCACTTTTAGAATGCGGTCTTATCTCTGAATGCCCCTGTATTTTTCTCGGTGACGTTCAGCAACATCTCCTGTAGCCCTGCAACGCACCCGTAATCGGCAAATTACGCTTGGCTGCGTGATGACAGCGTCGGCAGTTTCACATTGACTGCGCTCTGCCTTCAGCATACCCACAGCCCTGAACATCTCTTCCCGCGGTAAGTGTCGACGTGACATAACGCTAGTTACAAGAAAGCAGAGAAAATGATTTTCACAAGAAAAAGAACCGATTATGGAACGTAATCGAGAGATTATGTTCCATAATCGGTTCTTTTTATTACATTTAAAATCGCCGTACGCTGTGACCAGCGACCAAGTGAAGTTCCCAAAATCTTTTGTTTTTAGGTTTTAATTTTTTAAATTACGAACATTTTTTTTAAATGTAGTTTCAACCAACATCTACAACTTTTAGTGGCCAGTACTTTCTATATAGCTGGCGTGTTCCTTAGACTTTGTTGAGTAGTGTAGGTGTACCTACACCAACATTTTACCAGTTAGATTCGTAAAAAATGGTATCCCAAACTACTCATTGAAAAATCCCAAAAGTGTTTGCTCAACTAGGACCTAGAACCAGCTCAGGCCCAGATGTCGCTCCTGCGTCCACAAGACCAGTCATGCTAGACCACTAGAACGTAGCAGTCAAATTACTGAAATAATAGGATGTTGATCGTTGCTGAATGGCTTATCCGTATTCACTACATGTATTGTTCTCGTTGGCTCGTGCAACCAAGAAAAAATATTCGAAATTTGATAAACAGATAACAATGACGAATAAAGTCTATTAAGGCCTTAACATCCAGAACGCCATTTTTATCCCAGGATTACTGGCCGACGATAGATCAAGGCAACGTGAGCGGATTGCAAATGACAACTTGCTCGTCATTCAAAACGTGAGGACACACACGCACACGCTTTTGTTTAAAATCCGAATGAGAAGGAAAAAGTTAAGGTTTTTTTTACAATAAAAAATGTTTCAACCTGTATTGTGCACGTGATAGTATTTAAAAGGTTTAAGTTTTTATAATTTCCTTTAATGATGTTGCTAGTTTTGCGCGTCAAGTTAAACACATCTTTAAGGGGACTACAGGACGAAAACGCAACAAAACGCAAGTTTTATAATGCCTTAAATTATATGATCTACTGCAGTAAACAACATCAGAAAAATATATGATTTTCTTCAAGATATGTCCTAGTTAGATAGTTTGTTGAAAACACAATACAACTAATTTGATAAGTTAGAAAAAAAAGATACCTCTAAATATTTATTTTAACGATAAAAACCATACTAATACATGCAATCATTCTGTTTTTTTTTCAGATTATTATACAACGTATAAATGTATGGGACGGCTGATTTTTTCGCGGTTTCAGGTTTGGTCCCGTAGTAAAAGTTCTTCAATATGATGGTCTCATTAATACCCTAGAGTTATGGTATATAAAAAAAAACACGTTGTACAAACAACATATTAACGTTTTCTTTTTTTAGTAGAATCAATAGATAATTACTTCAAATTTTGCAATAAATTACCAGTGCTGCGTCATCGTGCTTCTTTCTTTTCTATGCAGTCCGACAATGACCGCGCTTTACGTCCTGTAGTACCCTTAATAAAAAATGCCAGTTACTTTGTGGTTAATGAATTACTAATTATTGTTAATCCCGGTTGTGTTTAGCTTCATAATAATGTCGAAATCAACCTAATTAAAATACAAACTTATTGTAATTAGGTTGATGTCGACCTTATTGCTTCGGTTCCGAACACACACATCGCCTCCCTGACAGTCTCGATCATCAGTCTGACCTCTTAAAAGTTGAACGACCAGTTTTCATACTTGCCAAAAATAGTCAATTCGAAATTGGAATTAATTAATGGCTGTGTGTCTGTCTGAATATACACATATATATGTACGGCTCGTCTATTTGTGTGATCACAAGAACATTAATTTTAGGATGCATTAAGTCGCTGCAACCTTACACGTGTCAAAAATGATTTAAAATAATATCGCCTTTACAGAATGCATTACATTGCAGCGCAAGCAATCTCTACGTAGCGCTGTTAATATCAATATAACCAATGGGTAACCACACTTATACGTGCTAAGAAGAAGCTTGAAGACACGTGTCTAATATATTTGAACGAATTACACGAGGACCGATTTGCTGCTGAAGGCACGTGCTGGTTATTACGATAATATTGTGTGGCTGTATTGAATTCAGCTAGAAAATTGAGTAATTTGGTTTATACGTATTGGTTTTATCCCTTTTATTGAATAAGTGAAAAAATACATTTAGATTTTCCCTATAGGTATTTTTTTTCCTTATTTTTAAATATCGCGTCATTTCTTTCTTAACTGATAAATTGGAGGGAAAAGAAAACGTACCTTAGTTTTTACCCGACTGCTGCAAAGCCAAAAAAGGAGGGTTTTATTTATTTATTTATAAAGGTTCACCAACAGCTTCTATACAAAATATTAATTAACAGTAGGTATAATAACAGTTTTTGGCTTATACAGTTGGCAATGACAGGTGAACCAACATTCTCAAATACAGTGATAACCTAAGCTAAAAAAGAAATGTATAAAAATTAAGTGGTAATAAACTATATAGAAACAAAAATATAAAAATGACGCAAGTTATGTTACAGGCGTTGTTAGAAATACTGACATACTAACACAATGAGTCTTTAGCTTTGTGTGGGTTGCGTGCTTAGGGACCTTAGAATTTGGGTTTTAAAGATATTTATGGAGTCATGATATATGTCACCATTTGGAGTGGATTTTATAATATATGAGTTCATCTGTCGGTTGAGTCTATTGAGAGGTGAGTTTACTCCTATATTTGTGTTGGATGTTTTAGTGTGGAATAAATGGGTAATGGGATATCTGGGTAAGTTATAGGGGACTTTTAGCCCAATTTGTTGAGTTAATTTATTGCAGTCCAATTTATTGTTAACCAATTTGAAAAAGAACATCAGATCTTGTACCAGTCGATGGTCGCGCAGAGTAATCATTTTGAAACATTGAGTACGTTGTTCGTATGGACACCGGGGAGATATATCACCGAAGGCATATGCTAGGTGTTTTGTGAAGGCCCTTTGGATGCTTTCTACTCTTTGTGAGTGTACTGCATAGTGCGGGTTCCACACCACGTTGGCAAATTCAAGGTGGCTCCGAACTAAGGCGTTTATAACACAATTTTTGTTCTTACCAGCTTTAAACCCTTTAGTGCTTCTATTAAGAAATCCTAGTAGCCGTGCCGATTTCGTAACAATATTATCAATATGGCTTCTGAAGTTGAGTTTACTGTCCATGATGATGCCAAGATCACGAACCTGATTTACAGTTTCCAACAATACTCCTTTTATATTATATGAGACAGTATTGGACTGTTTTTTCCTCGTGAAAGGGTTAGCACATGTTCAATCCAGTCTAACCAGCCGGAATTTTTAAATCAAACTGCCTAGTAAGACGAACATATTTACTACCTACGTAATATATATATATATAAGGATGGGACAAAGTCTTTTCGCATTATAGTATGTATAAACTTGTAATAAAATGTCTTTGGCTATACTATTTGTATCTGGCTGGTTTTGGTATCATTGAAAGTTTAAATTTTAAAGAACATAATTCCAAATTCAAATTAGGAAAATGTGTGATTTTCATTTGTTTTTCGTACCGTCAAGATGAGTGAATCTAATGAAGAAATTCGATACATTTTAAAATTTTACTACAAAAAAGGCAAAAATGCAACGCAAGCCGCGAAAAAAAATTGCGATGTTTATGGACCTAGTGTAGTGTCTGTGAGAGTAGCACAAATTTGGTTTAAGCGTTTTCAATCCGGAAATTTTGATGTCAAAGATGCACGTCGCTCTGGTCGCCCTATTACGGATAAAATGGATGCCATTTTTGAAAAAGTGGAGCAACATCGGCATATCAGTAGTTACGACGTAGCTGAAGAACTGGAAATTGACCACAAAACAGTTTTGGCGCATTTGAAAAAAACTGGGTACACAAAAAAGCTCGACATTTGGGTACCTCACGAGCTCACTGAAAGTAACCTAATGAACCGTGTACTCATTTGTGATTCTTTATTACGACGTAATGAAACCGAACCATTTTTGAAGAAGCTGATAACTGGTGATGAAAAGTGGATCACGTATGACAAGAACGTGCGAAAAAGGTCGTGGTCAAAGGCCGGTTAGGCTTCACAGACTGTGGCGAAACCCGGGTTAACTCGCAACAAGGTGATGCTGTGTGTGTGGTGGGATTGGAAGGGCATTATTCATTATGAGCTGTTACCACCAGGCAGGACCATCGATTCTGAACTCTACTGCGAACAACTGATGAGATTAAAGTAAGAAGTTGAGAGAAAGCGGCCGGAATTAATAAACAGAAGGGGTGTAGTTTTTCATCATGATAACGCTAGACCTCACACATCTTTAGCCACTCAGCAAAAATTAAGAGAGTTTGGCTGGGAGGTGTTAATGCATCCGCCGTATAGTCCTGACCTTGCACCTTCAGATTTCCACCTGTTTCGGTCTCTTCAGAATTCTTTAGGCAGTGTCAGGTTAACATCACGAGAGGACTGCCAAAACCACTTGTCGCGGTATTCTGACCAGAAGTCCCAAAATTTATATAGCAATGGGATCATGTCCCTACCTACAAGATGGCAAAAAGTTATCGAACAAAATGGTACCTACATACTTTAGTTAAATGTAAATAAACTTTATTAAAAAATGTTTTGAATTTTCTTAAAAAATGCGAGGAAACTTTTTCCCCAACCTATTATATATATTACGATATTATATGGTGGTGGCAAAAAACTAAAATACAGATCCAAAGACATCGACTTCTGAAATTAAAGTTATTTGTCACTTTGTAGTATTTTTTTGGAAGTCGGTTGTTTTTTCTTTCGTATAAAAGTTTTTTTATTGCTAAGAAGCATAAGTTCAATGCCCTATTTATGTGTGGATACATAGGAATGAACTATAATTAGGCTGGGCCTAAGGGATTATAGAAAGAGTCCATTGTTTGGCACAGCTCAGGCACAATTTATTTTGCGGCACAAGGGACAGAGTTCATTAATATTGTGATGCCATTATTGATATACCTACATATTTGTAGGGTGTACTTCCATTTTGTTTCACATCATTTCATGTTAGTCGTACATACAATATCATCTGCCTAGCCTTTTCCCAACTATGTTGGGGTCAGCTTCCAGTCTTACCGGATGCAGCTAATTACCAGTATTTTACATGGAGCGACTGCCTATCTAACCTCCACAACCCCGTTACTGGGTACCTAATACGATACCCCTTGGTAAGACTGGTTGTCAGACTTTCGGGCTTCTGACGACCCGTAACGACTGTCAAAGATCTACGAATGACAGCTGGGACTAATGGCTTAACATGCTTTCCGAGGTACGGAGGGGTCTCGGTATGTAAAGATGATCACACATCCACGGACCGACCGTGGCGGGCGTAGCTTAACCAGAACGATCGACCCGTGCGGCTGTAATTACTTAGCCACGAGTCCCTCACACTTAGTCGTACATAGAACATAATTAATTTATCTTTAAATATAATGGATGAAACGAAAGGAGCTCGTGGCTGAGTAATAACAGCTGCACGGGTCGATTCGTCAGGTTAAGCTACGCTTGCCGAATTTGGTCCGTGGATGGATGACCATCTTTACATACCGAGTCTCCTCCATAATCCGGAAAGCACGTTAAGCTGTTGGTCCCGGCTGTCATTCGTTGATCTTTGACAGTCGTTACAGGCCATCGGAAGCTCGAAAGTCTGACAACCAGTATTACCAAGGGGTATCGTACAACCCAGTTATTGTGGAGTTCAGATAGACAGTCGCTCTTTGTAAAATACTGATATTCAGCTGCATCCGGTTAGACTGGAAGCCGACACCAACGTAGTTGGGAAAAGGCTAGGCAGATTGATTTTGGTTGAAACATATAGGAGGGTTAAATGATAAATGATTTTTATTTCTGTAAGTAGGTTTGTACAAACACTTTTACAAGTCAATATTTTTTTTTTTTAACTAGATGAGGTCGGCGTTTCCTATCTGACTACTCTGAGAAGAAAGGCCGAAACAAACTCAGAGGTCACAGTCTCTTATAAAGTCCAGACATAATCTTGGTCACTTCATGTGAAGACCATGTAGATTGGTGTCTGAAATGGTCTTTTGAGGAAAGAACCACACAGATTGAGAGGACCTGTCCAGTCAGTGCACGCATTTGTCAGTAATCGCGCAGCTCAACTCAGAACTTAAGGAGCTCAACGATTCGACGAACAATACCAAAGAAAGGACATTGGGGTAGGCCGCATAGATTACTCAAACTGCCGTGGGTTGAGCTCACCCACGCTTTTCGACTGGTATGTAAACGAGCTAATTGATGAGCTCAGCAGCACCAGGGTGGGTTGCTCTAAAGCTGATATCTGTGTAAATAATATCGGTTATGCAGACGATATGGTGCTTCTGAACGCGTCAATCTGTGATCTCAGGAAGTTGGTCGCCAAATGTAAGGAGTATGCCAAAACACAGTTATGATTTGTTATACCTACAACTCCAATAAATCGGAGATCGTGGTCTTGAGTCCGGGTTATGTACCACCTGTATTATTCAATGGAACTCCACTACAAAGAGTATTTAAGTTTAAATATCTTGGTTATCCATTGACCTCTGACCTCAATGACGGACTCGATATTGAGCGAGAGCGGACGGCGTTGTTGGTAAGAGCGAACATGCTAGCCCGCAGGTTTGTCAAAGTTAAAGTTACTCAGGTTTGCACAACGTTTTACACGTGCAGCCTGTGGGCTAGATATACTTAACGGTCGTACAACGCCCTTCGTCCATAGATTAATACTTCGTATCCAAAACAACAACGCTTTCAGGGTATTGGTGGGGCTGCCCAGTTTTTGTAGCGCATCGGGAATGTTCGCGGACGCACATATAAATTGCTTTTACGCAACGATGCGAATGAGGTGTGCATCCTTAGTGCGCAGAGTGCGGACCAGCTTCAACAGTATCCTAAAAATGATCGCTGCAGGCTCGATTGCATATACATCAATCTGACGGGCCAGCTCGCGTGGTTAGTTAAGATACCGCCTATCATGTCGCAGGTCGTGGGTTCGCTACACTCAAGCCGGCCAATAAAGGCAAGAACTCTTTCTTGCCTTTATTGGCCGGCTTGAGTGGAGATTCGTGGGAGGTCTGTTCTTCGTCACTGTTCACTCCAGCCGGCCAATAAACGCAAGCCAGAGATGAGGACAAGATTTCTCCCGGGAGATAACTGCCCAACAGCTCGCCATATGCTGCCCTGCGGGTTTCTGTATCTCTCTTGGTCTGGTTCCTCATCCTAGACCCGTTCCGGCAAAGTAAACTCTACCGGCACAGACCTAAAGTTCAGAGCGCGAAAGCCCCACCACGAAGACTACGTAGAGATACAGCGATGGGGTTGTACTGTTATTGTGTAGACGGATACGAAGTGGCCGAATATCTGGGGTCGGTTAATAAAATATAAAAAAACATTTTAAATAAAGATACCCGCTGTTGCTTACGGTTTCACTACCTTAGTTAGATATACTGCTCCTAATACTTTATGTGCGCAAATTGGTTCAGTAATTGAGGCGTTAAGGTGCCGATAATAACAGTCTTTTATTGATTTTAATCTGAAGATCACGTCTAAACGAGTATTGTTAATGATTTGAAAAAAGAACCGGCCAAGTGCGCAAGACTACGCACAATGAAGGGTTTCGTAGTTGGAACGAATTTCTCACAAGAAAAAACTTAACATTGTAGTTAAAAAACATTAAATTTTTCCCATACATTTCAACTGCAAATTTAAGTATGTACGCACAATATTGAGAGATTTAACATGTTATTTTGCGACCATAAACTTCTTGTAATTTTTCCTGTAATCTATAGGTATTGAAATATTTTCTGTATTTTTTCAATATTTTAGACTCAGTAGTTTCAGAGATAAGGGAGAGAAATAAGGGGGAGAAGAGAAATAATCAATTTTCGTCTATTTTCTTAAATAATTTAAAACAGTTTATTTTAAAATTATATATATATATATATATATATATATATATATATATATATATATATATATATATATATATATATATTTGAGACACTCACAGTAAGCTCTTTCATTTGATATGTCATACGGTACAGTTTGCAAAACTGTTTTTAATTTTTTTTTTATAACTGACTTCCCATATTCAAAATTCATTTATTTACATTACACGTCCATGTTTGGGTCACAGGAATTCATACGTGTACCAAATTCCAACTTAATCCGTCCATTAGATTCGGAGCAAATTGGCTGTGACAGACAGACAGAAAGACATACGAGTCATCCTATAATGGTTCCGTTTTTCCTTTGGAGGTACGGAACCCCAAAAAGTTAAATTAGAGCATTTTTTAAATAACCTAATACGTGAATATTTTAGATAATGTTTATATTACAAGTTAATAATTTGTCTAACGCAGTTTTAAAACTGAGAATCACGCAAAAACTATCAAGAGTATTTTTATGAAACCTTCACCATTTTAAAGATAATTTAATTATTTATCTTTTAATATACGTTTTTTAGTATAATGCCTTCGTTTTATGTATAATACATTAATAACGCGTCTAATTTGGGACGGCGCTCCTTGACGGGCGAGTCCTAATACTGGATGGACGTACGAGGCGTTGCGTGAGCTCAGCACAGAACACGCATACTAGCTACTCAAAGCCATTGGCATATATCTGCTTCTTAAAAGAGGAACAAACAAACACACCACAGTTTCGGACTAAGGAGAAGCACGAATTCGAAGCAGTCTATTATCAGCCTTATTTAGAAAAATCTCGCTAATCATTGATGATTAGCCACTGTTTACCTTACCAATTAGTTCTTAATCAATTATTAACTTTTCTTTATTTATAAACGCTAGTTAAGTCGGTAAACTAAATAGAGGTGAAATTATACGTTCGGAACAGATTATAATCCAAATAGTCGAATAAAAAACAGAATACTAGAAAAAAGTTGTCAAAACCAATGATGTTAGAAGTAAAAAGACGTAGATAGGTTACCTACCCAACATTCGATGTTCAAAAACGGCACAACGTCGAACTATTAGATGCCACGTGGAAGTAGGACGGCATGTCGTAATTATCGGAAGCAAAAAAGAGACAACACGACAAAAATGTGGCGAATTAGCCACATTTTGACGTGCCACTTGCGGAGCGTGTATAACCTATCTACGTCTTTTTACTTATAATATCATTGGTCAAAACCATGATTTTTGTATTTGTCGGAAAATTTAAATTTGATCAAAATAATTTATTATGTTTATTTCATTGTTTGCGATGGTAGCAATGAAAAAAAAAACCGGTCAAGAACGAGTCGGACTCACGCACCGAGGGTTCCGTACAATCATATATACAAAAGTGTGCTATTTAGAGTCATTATTTTATATTTCCTGTAATCTTTACATAAACTTCTATCACATAGAATAATTTCAGATTTTTCACTATGCAAACTTCGGAGATAAGGCCGGTATTTTGTTTTCCATTTTTCATAAAAAGTTGAAAACTATGCGACCTAAAAAAATTGTTTGAGAATGTGCAAACAGCGCTCTTTCATATGATACCCATGGGCTCACTTCGAATTTTTAAGAACCCCTTTCAATCACTGTAGTAAAAAAAAAAAAAAAATTCTTTCTTATTTGCAAAATAGTTGGGCGAACGTCATCTAAAACTATTCCAAAATTCAAGTAAATAGCATTAGTAGTTCTTGAGATATCCAGCTGTGACAGACGGACAGATAGACAGGCAGACAGACAGACTGAGTCGCACCATAAGGGTTCCTTTTTAACATTTTGGTATGGAACCCTAATAATCAGCTCCAATAATTGGAGTAAACAGGAAAAGGTCTGAATTTATATCTACTTCCTAATGTAAACTGACCAAATGAATAATAAACCAGTAGCCGAAAATAGCTTTGTATATTCGTGTCCTTTATGCTTGTTAACACGATTATACTCTTTTGAAATATATGTAGGTACTTGTGTCGGTTTTATATTATTTCCTATTGCACCAGGGTTTCAATCAATCTGCCTAGCCTTTTCCCAACTGGTTGCGCCGAATTACTCGGTCAGCGAGTGTTGGGATTGCATTCACTCATCATTCGCGTGTGTGACCGCCATGTCCGGCGGCCATTCATTCGTTTGTCGACCGCCGCTCCGCATCCACGTTGCTCAAAAAAAACTGCTCCGACGCGCCGCCATATTTGTCTTTCGTGCCAATAAAAAACCGCTAAACTTCGCTTGCATGCTCGCAACCTGCCGCGATTATAACTCAAAAACCCGCTTAACTGGACGTGAATATCTATCGCTTGTGCACGCTGCTTCAAGTGTCTCCAAGAAGCATTCTTCAGGACCTCGTGGCGGCACTGCAGGTGAGTGGATTTGCTTTCCTTAGCTCTCGTCTGGATGGGTTTTTCGGCATACCATATTACCTCGCCCGCTCATATATAATTCTCCCGCATTATTGCTAAGTTCGCCCCGCATTTCTTTTCCGACTACCGCATCGCATCACCACCAACTATGCAGCTGAATACCAGTATTTTACATGGAGCGACTGCCTATCTGACCTCCACAACCCAGTTACTGGGATAGTTACTGGACGATACCCCTTGGTAAGACTGATTGTCAGAATTTAGGGCTTCTGACGACCCGTAACGACTGTCGAATGACAGCCGGGACCAACGGCTTAACGTGCTTTCCGAGGCACGGAGAAGTCTCGGTATGAAAAGATGGTCACCCATCCACGGACCAACCCCGGCAAGCGTAGCTTAACCTGATGGATCGATCAGTGCGGCCGTTATTACTTAGCCACGAGCTTCAGTATCTTTTAATAAAAATAAAAAATACTCTTGTTTACAGGTTTAAGCTTGACTGCTGCTATGAAAGCCACTAGCACGTATCACCAATACTGTTCAACGTCGCAAAGATGGCGAGGGAGGAGGCCATGATACGAGAAAAAGACGAGGAATGAGAATGGCACCCTTGTCTTTGGAGGAAAAATAATGGAAATCAAAAATAAAGAATTTATAACAAAAATTTAGTTTGAAATAAATTGTTTTCTATAAAATGTCTCTTATTATTTATGTGTGACTGCCACAACAATGTGGCTTATCTTTATAGTTTTGGGCCTAAGGGCCGGTTTTTTTAAACCGTAGTTAACTCAACCAATGGTTAAACATAGTAACCAATGTTTTAATTTTGGCTAAATGTGAAAGGCTAATCATGAATGTTGCATACATTATTATTATTGTCAGCTCATTCATATTAAAAAATAATAACTAATGGCATATATCATTAATGTTTAGTCTTTCACATTTAGCCAAAATTCAACCATTAGTTTTTTTTTTTTAATAATAATAATAATTTATTTCTTTCACAAAAAGTACTTATTATAAATTACAAAACAAATGCTATGAACAGTATTATATATACGTACACAAAAGTTTTAGCATCTGGAGCCGAACTAGGAGGAACCTGTATTTCGGCTTACAGCGCCAACACCCTCGAGTCACATTAGATAAGGGTGTCTTAAATGCTTGCATTTTACAATATCATTGAATATTATACAGTGTGATTCAAAATACCCCTGTTATACCGAAAACAGTGTATTGCTTAATACACTATTAGTTATTCTGAAAGGTCGCCATGGTCATATCTCAACTTTAAATAATTTCGGTTTTCTCTTACAAAATACAAATAATATTTTAATTTTGCTATGTCGTAGCAACCCTAGATAGGCGGAGCCAAATAAATCAATGACCGCAGGCCGTAGGTATGTAGGTATTGTAGCGTTACTCTAGTTACTATCTTTAACCATTGGTTGAGTTAACTAAGGATCAAAAAACCTGCCCTTAGAACTGACGTCATAAGATGAGGGACACATGGTATAATCACTATCTCCGATGAGCTTCCTCATGAGCTTTTCAAACCACCTGCGCACTTACTGAGCCTCCTACTGATTAAGTTTTCCTTATAAATCCTTTCATCATGTGTACTTCGAATGAAGAATATGTAATAGATAATCATCCTCGTAGCGGATTTAAATGAGCCTCCGTCTACATCCTTCAAAATTATTTTATTCTCCAAAAGACGTATTAGTAATCCCGTAAAATATTGTCGAAATCCATATTTACTAAGGCAAAAAAAAAGTATAGGTTGGCGCAGTTCCAGTCCGCGCCGTTTGTTTTCGTGAAAACAGATTAAAATTTTACTACGGTTTCCGATACTGCCGTAGCCATTGTATTTGCTCGACACTAGACTTAGTAGGCTCATTGCATTTCTTATAAAGTAAGCTTTCACCGATTATGATATTTTTCAGTTCTGAGCAGATTTACGGCCGATATGAAACGACATTATTTCCTATTTGCAACAGATTTTCTTACGATTTCTGACACTACCGTAGCTATTGTGTTTGCTCGACACTAGACTTTTTAGGCTCATTGCATTTCTTTTAATGCAGGTTTTCTTCGTTTGCAGTTTGTTTAATTTCTGAGCAGATTTACGGCCGATTAGAGACGACATCTGACATTATTTTGCTATTGACAACTTCATTTTAATTATTAACCCTATTTTTTTCAATATTCCTGTTGTTTCTCTTTAGGTCGTGGTAGTGCTTTGTCAAGTCTTGATAAAAACACCAGAATGTCTGATCTAGCTAATCACGTTTTTGCGCTATACGAATTGATATTTCGACACCTAGTGAAAAGTAGAGGGTGGGGCGCATGCGCGTGCACTCGCAGTGTGACAGCACACAAATTGTATCCGGCCTTAGAATTGATACAAATATGACACATCTCTAGCATTAAAAGTCTCGTAGTTATTAGCGGTTTGAAATCTGACATATTTTTATCAGTCAGAAATATTGAATTTACCACCAGTACACCGAGCAAAAAGACGTTTTCACGTCAATAACCTCGGAGGCGTCGAAGCACACGATAATCCTATAATTGAATCGATCAGCTGATTCAAATAAAATCCGCCATCTTGCCGCATCCTCTTAGCAAGCTTCAAATCAGTGCACCGGTGGTATTTAATTTGAACAGCTACTAATCAATTGCTTAGCGACCTCTTAGCGCTAAGTAGCGTTTATAAATAAGAATTTTGCTAATCAGTTGCTTAGCAATTGATTAACATTTAAGAGACGTGTATATAAATAAGACTGTTCATTGTAATTAAATTCTTTTTATATGGGTATTTTACACTGTGACAAAGCTGGGCTTAGAGGGACAAAGGGTGGTCCTAAGACTGTTGATCCGCCGCACTGGGAACGAGACGTCAACGTGAAACGAGATTATTCGGTCATAGTAAATGTACTGTCGCTACTTCGGTGCCGTCATCTGTTTTCTCTTTGACGTTCCATTTCCGGTGCGGTGGACTAACAGTGTAAGAGTATGTACTCTGGGCGATATCTGAACGCAAACAATGGAACAGGTTAAGACGGTACAAAATGGGAAAAGAGTTTGCTTTTTCTTTAGGGGTCTTTTTGAAGGAAAATTGTAGCGTCATGTATTCCCGTTTTTGGCCACATTCTAACGCAATATTACTGCCTCGATTCTCTATTCATTTAATAAGGGTTACTGCTTAGTGTAGAGTCCTAGATTTGAGCCTCGGTTTGTGGAAAGCGTCATCGGAAATTTCAATGATGACAATTTCACATTGTCTAGATTTGTGACAATAGACTTGCCTCCTATTATATGGGACTTATTACACAACTTGAATGGTGAGTATACTAAACATCTCTGAACACAAGCGTGATAATATGCTATACAACATCACTTACCGATGAAGCTCCATTTACACGGTGCAAGTTTATTGCCTGTGGCATACCACAAAATTGGCCGCCATGTACGGTAGTGACTGCTGAGAATATAATGGCTTTATTACAAGTAATAACATGGTATATAAGGTGTCTATAATGACAAAGATTATAATAATATAGAGGGGACCTTACAGTAGGGCAATAAACTGGGCAGTCTGAACCACACGTACAATATTATTTCACGATACGGCCAAGTTAGTTGCCCTTCAAAACTGGTATAGGTGTAAACAGCACGTACAATAAAATTAAGTACATTCAATTCTGGCATAAACATTTTCTATCATTCAAACATGAGCGAACGAAACAAGACTTTCAATAAAATTGAATGAAATATTTGGCAGTGCAAATACAGGCATTACTTGAATCAATTGTACAACAACGTGCAACTCTGTATTTAGTAAGACGAGGCAAAACTTGCATTGATTTTATTGCCTTGGTGTAAGTCACAAGTGATTTTATTGAACGACAAAACTTGCATTCAAATATTGTATGCCATTTTATGGAATCGCATGCGTGTAAACCCTTGCATGCAATTCTTGAATGGCAATAAAATTGAATGTGCTTTACCGTGTAAACAGGGTTTGACTTATAGCGAATAAGTCCCCAGAAGTTTCCAAGTGTGTTCTCTTCTAACACCGGCTTTGCGGCGCACCGTACGGATAAAGTTATTCATATATTTGACCACATGAACCGTTGGGTCGGGAAGATCCGAGAAATAGAGGGCTTTGAGGAGTCTTTGATGCGAACTGCTTAGGTACTTGTGTTTCTGTATTTGTTCATAGACGTGGAGTTTCTTGTCCGTTTTTCTCCTAGGAATAATTATCGGTTTTCGAAAAGACAACTAACTTTCCTATTACTCTTCTGATAAACCGATATGATTCTGACAATTTCTTTCCTCGACAGATAATAGAAAAAAAATGCTCTGATTATGACATTCTTTAAAATTAGACATATAGCCCACATTCCTAGTATTATTTTTAACGAAAATAGTTACCTGGAAAACTCGCTATAGCTGCCCAGAATTTGGAAGAACAAGCGGTCATATTGTTAACCCTAATTTCCAAGCAAAAGAAAATGCAAGAAAAAATGTCTTCTGCGGAATTACGGTCAAATATTTTTTGCGCCCCTCGTACGACTTAAACCGAAAGAAAGTATACCCAACAGTCGATTTTGTCCGGCAAACAATCCATTTTTTTTAGCTCTGACTCAAATAAACAAAGTTATGGGTCTAGAATTAGGTCTTTTTTTGTTTGGACATTGCTTATATAGACATTCTTTTGTAAACCGATTTGGCTGCCAGCCAATTCACAACATTGCGATCAGGGAGCTAGAGTACGTGAAAAAATATTAAATTCTAGGAAATTCTAGGAAATAATAAATTCTAGGAGTAATAATGCAGATTAAAAATTGAAAATACTCTCAAAAGTTTTGTGCATTTAGAAAATTGGTTTTGTAAAGTAAAATTGCTTTTATTTGACACATAACATTGGTTTTCGATTAGACAGTATCGATCGGTAAAATAAAACGGTTATTTTTATTTATCACGGAGAATATTTGTAGTTTTGTTGTGTTCAGCGAACACGTTCTGTCTATGTTACACTCCCATTAACATGCAATAACTGCTGTGACAGACTAACCCTGTCACAGCAGAATTTATTTCTTTTGCAAAAAGTCCCAATAAACTGTAGGATAGTTTATAATGTGCTATGAAGCTACAGATCCATTCAATTTGTAAGTATTCACGTGCAATCCATTCACATGTAACATTATTCTTTTTGTTGTATCGACATGTCGAACTTTATTAGCCATATATGTGTTCACATTTCGTTGCGAAGATCTAATAATGTTTTGGTCTCAAACTCCTTGACTAGAAGGATAAAGCAGTAAAACAACTTCGTTCTATTCAGATAACTGGCGTAATGACACTTTGTGATTATTAAAACGTATACTTTATTGTTTTTCTGTCGGAAGTCACCGTGTTCAATGAGTAAACTTCACTTTTGATTGTATAAGTTAGAGAATAATAGTAATTTATTACTTGTTTAGCTTTGGTCATAGATATAATATATTATGGGTGAATAACATGATTTGTTTTGTTGATCAAAACTGTTATTATATTGTCGGTAGTAGATTATTTTTTTCTTTCTTAATATTGACTCCATTTTATAAGTTATTTATTTTATTTGTTTTCGTAAAAAAAAAAGATGATTGGCCTCCTGAAATCTTTTTCCTGAACTGTCCTTTTTATGGGTTCAACGAGAGAACGACGAAATTAAAATTATTTTGCGTCAGTACTATCCTTTTTTCAGAGCTGTGGATTTCTTTTTTTCGTCCTGACTTTTCTTGGCATTATCTAAGATTTATTAAACGAAGTTTTTCTGTAAACGTATATTTTTTAAAATCTTTCTTATGTATTTGTAGTTTAAGTTTAGCGCGCGCATTTTCTCATCATCATCAGTTCAGTCGAAAGACATGGCTGGACATAGGCCTTCCCCAAGCACCACCACTTCAACCGGTTCTCTGCTTCCCGCATCCAGCAGATTTCTGCGGCCTTCACAAGGTCAGCAGTCCACCTTGTGGGAGGCCTTCCAATGCTATGTCTTCTGGTACGCAGTTGCCACTACAGAACCTTTCAGCACCATCGGCCATCTGTTCTGCGAGCAATGTTCCTTGCCCACTGCCACTTAAGTTTGGCAATTCTTCGGGCTATGTCGGTTACCTTGGTTCTCCTGCGGATATCTCCATTCCTGATTCGATCACGTCGGTAAACTCCAAGCATAGCCCTTTCCATTGCCTTTTGGGGGACTTTCAGCCTTCTTATAAGGCATATTGTGAGTGACCATGTTTCAGTGCCGTAGGTCATCACTGGCAACACGTACTGGTCAAAGACTTGCGTCTTAAAACACTGTGGACGAGAAATTGCGTAGCTTTACGAAAGCTGTCTAGGCGAGTCGGATTCGACGATTAACCTCTTTCTCGAAGTTGGACCTACCAACGAACTTGACTGTTTAGGACAAACAATCAAGTTCGTTGGTAGGTCCAACTTGACTGTTTGTCTTAGGTAAACATATTACCTAGTCTAACTTAGGTAGGTACAACTTCGTCCATAACTTCGAGTGTAGCGTCTCCGATCTTCATGAGAGTGAGTGTTACATGGGCATTTGACATGACCTTTATCTTGTCCATGTTCATTTTGAGACCCTCTGCTTCGGAAGCTCTACTGAGGTCATCGAGAATTGTAATAAGGTGCTCCATAGTCTCAGCCATGGCTACTATATCGTCGGGAAACCTAAGGTGTGTGATGTACTCGCCATTGATGTTGATGTCTAGCCCTTTCCAGTCCAGAACCTTGAAGACATTCTCAAGTGCAGCGGTGAATAGTTTCGGCGAGATAACGTCTCCCTGTCTCACATCTCACTGCAGAAGGATAGGTTTCGAGGTCGGGTCCTGGATTTGGACTGACATAGTGGCGTTTTCGTACAGACAATTCAGCACCTCGATGGACTGATAGTCAATATGGCACCGTTCCGAAGAGACTGCCGTACAACTCAAGTCTCGATTGAATCGAAGGTTTTCGCATAGTCCAGACACGTTAAGCAGAGAGGCAGGTTATACTCTTTGGTCTTCTGTATAACCTGCCGCAGCGTATGTGTGTGGTCTACGGTGCTAATCTACGGTACGTAGAGACAGTAAATGAAACCCATGACTGCTGAGAATATAATGGCTTTATTACAAGTAACAACATGGTATATAAGGTGTCTATAGAGGAGCTTGTGGCTAAGTAATAACAGCCGCACGGGTCGATCCATCAGGTTAAGCTACGCTTGCCGGGGTTGGTCTGTGGATGGGTGACCATCTTTTAATACCGAGACTCCTCCGTGCCTCGGAAAGCACGTTAAGCCGTTGGTCCCGGCTGTCATTCGAGGATCTTTGACAGACGTTACGGGTCGTCAGAAGCCCGAAAGTCTGACAACCAGTCTTACCAAGGGGTATCGTATTACCCAGTAAACTGGGTTGTGGAGGTCAGATAGGCAGTCGCTTCATGTAAAATACTGGTATTCAGCTGCATCCGGTTAGACTGGAAGCCGACCCCAACATACTTGGGAAAAGGCTAGGCAGATTGATAAGGTGTCTATAATGACAAAGATTATAATAATATAGAGGGGGCCGTACACCTCCCCCTTAAAAGAAAAAAAATACTAACTAGAGGTACATTTTTTTTATTCAACTACATAGAATGGTACATCTTAGTGCGATTTTTATGTATTACATCAAGCTTGTTGTTTTTCTTAATTTCCACATTCGATGACATATCTCTAACAACCACATATAGTCCTGAATATACACTTTCTAATTTTCCACCTACTTCATTTCTGACTAAAATTAAATCGTTAGGACTATACGTTACAGGTCTATTGTTTTTGTCGTATTTTTGTTTTCTTTGTATTTTACTCTTAAGCAAATTGTCTCTAGCCTCTTTTTATGACAACTGCAACCGAAACTTCAACTCTAGCGGATAATTGTCGTAGTTATATAATGGCTCTACTACATTGGAACTTAGTTGGAAGAGAGCATTTTTTCCCAAAAATCAGTTCATATGGTGTAAATTTGGTCTCACTATGTACTCAACACGTCAGTTGTACGAAAAGCACCAAAATGGGAGTCATTGACTCCACATTTCAGGGTGATTGTCACATTGGATACGAAGAAATGAACCAAGATGTTTGTGTAACTTTTCTAAGGCACCTATATATTGGTGGTGATAGGCTGTCGAGTTGATTTTATTTATGTGTAGAAGGGCACATACCTCCTTCATGGTGGAAGACATAAATTCTGAGCCTCTGTCCGTTGCAATCTCCTGGGGTATGCCATAGCGCAAAATGAAGTTATTAACAAACGATCTGGCTACCTCTGTTGTGCTCTTAGAAATCAGTGAATAGGCTTCAACGTATTTAGATAGTTCGCATTGTATCGTTAATATGTACGTATTATTATTGTTATGGTGATCTAATTGTCCAACAATGTCTAAATATATTTTTTCGAATGCAGTTTTTGCTGTAGTCATAATAACCATTGGTTCTTATATGGGTATTGAATGTTTATGCCTTTGAAATTTGTCGCATCTCTTAACAAAATTGAAGTCCTTTTCTAAGTCAGCCTGGCCAAAAGTAATATTTTTTGATATTGCTCAACATCCTCCTCATACCTGCGTGACCACTTGTGGAAGTCGTTCAAAATCACCTTTTGGTCATATTTATTTTCTATTTTTACTACGTCCTTTAATATACATACTCGCGGAATAGTTGTACTACTGCATTTTTTTATCTCTTGTGTGAAAATATTATTTGTTTTAGTTTTAACGAAATATATTTCTTTTATAACTATTTGTTTACACGATGTATCGAGTTCTCTCACAAATTCGGCTGGCGTTATTTGCGATGGAGAGTTTTTGTATTTTATATAAAGTGTTCTCATTTCTGGAATATAGCAAAACGTTTTACATTTATAGCAAATATTTTTTTAATTTTCGCATGTCGTCTAACTTTTTTTTCTCTATAAATATTAACTCTGTGTGATCCTTTGGTTTGATGTGTGCCTCCACAACTTTCGGTAAGTGAGGCCAGTCCTTGCTGTTGGCCACGGAGTCTGTCATAGTCTGCGCTTGCTTTTGTTTTTGCGCTCTTGTCACAACAGTTATTAAGTTTTCACTCATCTCTTTTAAATTTTTTTTTTGTCATACTGATTTGAAACAAGGCATCTGCCGCTGCATTATCTGTACCTTATACATATTTAAAGCTAAAATTATATTCTTCAAGTGAGAGCCTTAACTTCATTAAGCGGCTTGAAGGGTCTTTCATATTGAATAAATATACTAGAGGCCTATGATCTGTTTTAATTTTAAATGGTTTACCATATAGGTATGGGTGAAAACGTTTTATCGCCCAAACGATTGCTAACAGTTCCTTTTCTATTGTAGGATAGTTTTTCTTTGCCTTGTTTAGACACCTGCTAGCTTAAGATCGTTGTTAGTCAAAATGGCACCGATTGCATAATTTGATACATCGGTTTCTTACACAAATTATTTAACGGGTTTGCCTTTTTTGCAAAATTCGGTATAAATTTTCTATACTAATTAACAAAGGCAATGAACCTTTTGACTTCATCGAGGCTTTTAGGTTGTGGATAGTTTATTACTACATCTATTTTTGACGGGTCTGCTAATATTCCATCGCCAGAAACCACATGGCCTAAATACAATATTTGTTTCTTTAAAAAATCGCAATTTCCCGGATTTAATTTCAGATTTACGTTTCGCAAACGTTCGAATACCTCTTGTAAGTTCTCATTGTGAGTATTTAAAGAGTTTCCAAATATTATTAGGTTATGCATATAGATAAAGCATTTGTCATAATGTGAGTCCCGCCATGGCCATATTCATCATGCGCGATAAGGATCCTTTTTTTTTTTTTTTTTGTGGATGGGAAATCATCAAATAACTTCTCCCGCTCTGGGTGGAGCGGAAGGGCGTGTCAGACTTTTACTGACTAAAACCCACCCGTGTTCCTTCAGTTGCCTATGCCAGGGCCACGGTATCTTTTTCAAACAACCCGCGACCCCAGCGGCATTGGCCCTATTGGACCCCATCTTTTGCTGACATCTCTTTGAGGCGCGCGTGGAACACAACGCGCCGTCGACCCGGGCCTGGTCCTCACCGGACGGCGAGCTACCCACTACTCACCGTCCGCAAGCCCGCGCCTACGGTGGCCGGGAATCGGCTATCAATTCCCGCCGCCCAGGGCGTCTCCTGCGGCGACTGAGGGCGTGAGGCTGCCTCTCCCTCACGCGTTCCGCCTCCTCCTTCGCGAGCATTACCGCTTCGCAGAAGGAGGTGACGGCCTCCGCGATAAGGATCCTGGGCTAGTGTTCAATCCCATAGGCATATGCACTATCTGGTACTGGCCTGAGCAAAACGCAGTATATTTCCTACTTTCCTTCTCTAATTTTACGTTATAAAATCCATTATATATTTTTTTTATATTTTATTTTTTTATTTATTTACCATTTAAAAATTAGTACATTTGTTTCAGCGGAATAGCATTTTTAAACCACTAAGGTTTGTACTTAATGCTACATGTAATGCTACATCGTAGTAAATATAACATCAAGGTAAACAATAAATACAACTTAATACCCTATTTCGAAACTTGGTAACTTCATCTCAGGTAATATGCTAGTTATTTATTTATTTATTTATTTGCTAACATGTAAAACACTGGTTAGTAGGCATGCATTAAAATTTCATGACACAGTATTAATACATGCACCCTGTAAGGGCACTGCAAAGGTTTCCAAATTAATTATATAATATTGATTCTAATTATTACAATTCATTACATTACACTAAACATTTATCAATAATTTACTACATTTTATTTAAAATAAATCATTATCAAATCAATCTGTTAATTCAATATAGTCATATAGGTAAGTATAATATAGTATAACATTTTAGTCATATTATTTCACAATTACGTCAAGCAAGCATTTATTACAAGGTCAATCGATTCACAATTTGTCAGCTTTAAATTCCTCAACGGTATAGTAGCCTTTCTTTATTAACAGAGATTTCAAATGTTTCGTGAAAATTGAGTCATTTGGTAGGGATTTTAAACTTTCCGGTAGCTTATTAAATATATTAGCTAGTCTCGAATATGGGCTTTTCCCGATAAACTTTAAATTTGTGATGGGTAGTATTAGTCTATTCTTGTTCCGTCGGTTATAGTTTTCATTTAGCTCGATATTAGACTTGAAGAGGTGCCTATTTTTCCTAACGAATATACAACTTTGCAGTATATATATTGTTGGTAGTGTGAGAATTTTTTGTTTGATAAAGTGTGGCCTACAACTCTCTCGTTGGTCTATGTTCATTAATATTCTGATATATTTCTTTTGCTGAATGAAAAGGTCCAAAAAGTCAGTAATTTCTCCCCACAATATGATACCATAATTTAGCCAAGAGTAAGCGTACGCATAATAGGCAGATAAGGCGGTTTTATAGTCTGTGTTGCATTTCAATATGCTTAGCGCATAAATAAATTTGGACAATTTTGCTCTTGTAGTTTCTATGTGTTTCTTCCAGTTTAGGTTTGAGTCTAGTGTTAGGCCTAAAAGTGTAAATTCGTTAATTTCTTCTAATTGTATTTGTTGCGTTAATATGTTTAGGTTTAGTGGGGCTTTTTGGTACGTTCTGAATTGGCATATTTTAGTTTTAGATAAGTTTATTTCTAAGTTATGTTCATTTAACCATTGCTCAGTTTCTGTGAAAGTTTTTTTAATAGCTAAATAGTCAACATTTGCGGGCGTTTTAAATAATAAAGAAACATCGTCAGCGAACAAAATACACGACGAACTTATCTTTTTTGGCAAGTCATTTACGTATATTATAAATAAGGTACATCCCAAAACACTTCCTTGGGGTATTGAAGTATTAATGGTAGCCATGTCTGATCCTATGCTGTATACTTCCTGGTGAACGGTATCGAAATGTTCTACTTCTACGAATTGTACTCTGTCTTGTAAATATGATTTAAACCAATTAAAAGCTTGCCCTCTAATACCCGATCCGTAAAGTTTTTGTAACAAAATTTTATGTGACACCTTGTCATACGCCTTCGTCATGTCTAGGAATAGTCCAATAGCGTACTTTCGTTCGTTAATGCAACTGTAAATTTCCTGTACGTAGTTGTAGACCGCTAAAGTAGTTGAGCATTTTTTCCTAAAACCGAATTGATTTTTGTCTAAAATATCATATTTTTCTAAAAAAAATATTGACACGATTAGCGACTGCTTTTTCGAAAATTTTTGAAATAGTGGGTAACAGTGCAATAGGCCTATAATTACTTGGATTTTCTGAATTTCCTCCTTTTTTCGCAATTGGGCGTACTTTCGCAATTTTAAGTTTTTCTGGGAATCGTCCCTCGTCGAAAGAAATATTTATTAGTTTAGTGAGGGGCGATGTTAGCTCATTTACGCATTTTTTTACTAACAGCGGCGGGATGTCGTCCACTCCAAAGCTACGTTTATTTTGCATGCCGCGTATAATATTAAAAACCTCTTGCTCGGTTACCGGTTCGAGAGGTTACTACGTTAGCTGCATTTCACATTGAGCATTCAATGTGTTGTAGGTAGTGGGACTTAAGTTTTAACTTAATATTTCTTGGCGTAATGTCACTGCGCAAATCGGAAGGTAGGCTGTTAATTAACGGAGGAACTAGGTAAGAAGTTGTCCGCTCGCCGTAGGTGTTATTTGCACGAACCGTGCATAGCTGGTTACGTGCGACGGCCCGCGTGAATACAGGATGTTGAACTTTTTGCTCTAAATAACCGTTGAAGTATTGTACTTTTAGCAATGTATATTTAAATTGTATTTATATATATAAATCTAAATGAGTGAAATATATACTTTCTGATAACGCATCTAATATTTCTGACATATCTGGAAGGGGATATTTATCGTCTTCGATCAAATTATTTAATTTACGGTAGTCTATAACTAGTCTTAATTTCTTCTGGCCACTGTTGTCTGTCTTTTTTGGCACTAATAGTACCGGACTTGACCAACTGCTGTTACACTTTTCAATAATACCATCCTCTAATAATTTATTTATCTGGGTTTTTACTTCGTTCTTTTGTGAATGTGGTAACCGATAAGGTTTTGTAAATGCTAACGTTTGGTTTTAAAGTTGTGCTATGTTCGTAAATGTTGGTTGTCAGCAACTTGTCTCCCGGTAGGTAAAAAACTTAGGTGAGGTGAGCGTGGAGTGAGCTGTCAATAGTGTCAATCCCTAGCATCAGCCTGTCTATTCTGTAAAAATCTGTAATCTGTGATTCACTACAGGGGTTTGTCGGGCCGGCGCGGGCAGACTGCGGACGCGGCTCCGATCACGGACACCTTCAGATGGGTAGGTACGAGTACATACGTATTTGAATCTGTCAGTGTCCGGTGTCTGCGGCTCGTCCGCGGTCGGTCCGTGCCGGGGTGACTGATCCTCGAGTGAAATAGTGATAGTTTTAAGGTTCGTTTATTTTTATTGAACAAGCGCTTCTCGCCATCAAACTGGAAAGTTTGGCGAGTAAAATTGTAAAAACCAAAAAATAAATGTATGTTGGACAATAATAAAAAAAAAAAAATCTCACCGTGAAAACTTAGGTGAAGTGAGCTTGAAGAGAGCTGTCATTCCACCTGATGCTAGGGATTGACACTATTGACGGCTCACTCCACGCTCACCTCACCTAAGTTTTCACGGTGAAATTTTTACAGAATAGCACTGCAAGTAGAATGACAGCTCACTACAAGCTCACTTCACCTACGTTTTCACGGTGAGATTTGTACAGAATTGACCGGCTGTTCTTCTTTATTTAAATGCGTTAAATTTAATTTTGAAAATAATCTTGACTCTTTCAGCGTTCTTATGTATCTTACGAAACGAACATATCGTGTATTCACTTAATTTATGAACGGTCGGCTCTAAACTTGTCAAAGTTATTGTGGTTTCCGTAGTATTTTATATCCGAATCGGCACAAAACCACTGCGTGGTTTAGCTATAGAACTTGCTAAAAAAATACCTTCACCCAATTCTTTTGCACATATCACGCATTCTTCAGTCTGATCTGTTTGGATATAGTGTATTGACTCACTTCTTCATGAGACTGAGATGAACCCATTTTTATGATTTTCTGAATATTTTGCACCAGCACACGTGACATAAACCATCAATAAAATTATTCTATTCATAATGGATGCACTTTGTACTAAATCCACTGATTTGTTTCACATTATTTGCCCATATACGGTACGGCGCCATCCAGCGCTGGCCGGGTGGTGTCAAATACGCGAAGCTCGGATAGCAGATTCTTTGCGCAGGGTCGCCATGTACGGTAGGCTGAGACAGTAAATGAAACCAATGACTGCTGAGAATATAATTGTTTTATTACAAGTAACGACATGGTATATAAGGTGTCTATAATAAGATTATAATAATATAGAGGGGACCTTACACTAAAACCGTTACGGAATCCAGCCCGTTCGGGAGGCTGGAAGTCATCAAACCTGCGCGTGAGACGGTTTGTGGTGACTCTTGAAAACAACTTGTAGACGTGGCTCAAAAGTGACATGGACCTATAAACTTTTAAATTGTCACCAATTAGTTTCACCACAGCTCTGTTCCATGCCTGTGGCGTTTGCCCTCGAGTATCGTCATACTCCAGGAGCTGTTTGATTCCGTCAAATCAAACAGCTTCTGGAAGGCCTTAAGCACCCATTTTCCTAGTACCGGCCTTTAATTCAGTCATCACCCGGTGCCTTGTTGTTTTGTGCTGCTTCAGAGCCATCCTAACCTCGTACAAGCTGATGTCCGGAATATCTTCGGTGTAATGTCGGGTCCACCTACTTCTTGGGTGGTTTGCCATCATAGAACCTCGCGATATCTTATAACAACCTTTTTAGCAGCAACAGGACGCAATTTCAGGACCTTTATTAATTGATGTTTACACAATGATGTCGACCTTAATTCATAGTATAGTATGTACGTATAGATACCTATGTAGGTGACAGTCATAGAAAATCTCATAAGTTTGTTCTTGTCAAAGTTACATTGTTTCCTGACAACAAGGAGTCGACCAAAACAGCGTTAGGTACTTAGAAATAGTAAGTTCTCGTAAACAAATAGAGATCGGTAGAAACAAACAAATAAATAACTGGATTAGTCTTGTGGTTCGTTGAAGTCGGTACCTAAGCAAACATAATGTACTCTAGTTCCTACATAAACACGCTTTTGCATTTATTTATCAGGCCATTTAATTAAGTATTCCTGTAGCTGAACGAAACCTGGTAAACTCAACTTATGTGTGGAGAAAACCTAACCTAAACTAAGGCCAATTAACAGACCAATGAAACCTACGGACATACCCATTATTTATCTGTTGAGTGAGTTCTTTTTTATTCAAATTCAAAGTCAAGTCTTTACTTCAAATAGGCACATAAAAGGCACTTTTGAACGTTAAAATTAACAAGAAAAAATTGAATTGATTCTATAACTCGTTCGACTTAACTGTGCACCTCGCGCTGTGGCGTAGCTCTGAAGGTACTCTAGTCTTTGCAAAAAACGATGGTTAATTTCGTAAAAATATTTTTTTAAAATAAAGTAATAATATAAAAATAAAAAATAAAATCCATTCCAGCTAAGTGCACAGTTAAAAGTCAACCGGGTTGTAGTTGTCCCTTCCAAAAGGTAGTTTCGTATGGAGAAGAATGGGCAAGAAACTCCAACGTTACTCTTTTAAAATGTTTTACAATATTTTGTATACATTAATTATGTCCTTATATTATGTGTGACGATGCACTTAGAATAAAATTACTACACCAAAGCAAATAAAAATAATGAAAAATTAAGTAATTACAGATAAATTAATTATGTGATAGATTTATACATACATACATATATATCGACCGTCCCTATTAACAACGTCGGTTCTGCAGGGAGACTACTGTTTAGTCCCTACTGAACAGTGGTATTTTTCGCAGAACTGACATTGTTAATATCATAAAGATTCTTTTTTATCGTTAGGGCAAACTTGGAACTGCCCTCAGTTCAAAGTTTGTTTTGACAGTGAAGAATTTTTTTAAAATTGTTATTCGATTTATGTAAAAAAGTGAATATTGGTAAAAATCTGACATTGTTAATAGGGACGGTCGATATTTACAAACATTGTAAAAGTAGACGATTTTCCAAAAGTGTTCTAACAAATCAGTGTATGAAATAAAGTAATCATAGAATATAAAATCCATGTCATAAAAATGATAAATTATACGAGTAAATTAGCAACCAGTTTGATTTTGTCTAGACTCTACGTAGATTATCCTATGGAGCAGGACCAGCATGTTTCCAAGCATTCGATATCTTGGATATATTCCTCTAATTTGTATATCATTGCAATATATCATAAGGTATTTTGTTGTACTCCATAAAAGATATATGTACATGTACCTTAGATAATCTGAAAAATGGTTGATCTGTAAATGATCATATAAGGTTTTGTTTGTTTTTTCTTCGCTGGTCTAATTGTCACAATCACCACTGCTGACCATGCAAAGTGATATTTAAGAAGATAGATAGTATATTCTTTAGTGTACCTATTTATACCAAAACCAAAAAACCAAACCGGTCAAATCTGGATTTGTTCCCGTTGATAAACATTAGATCGGTCTCGCTAACACTTTTTTGAATTTCGGGGAATATTAATGTTATTATTTTAATTTGATAAAAGTAACATAATGCAAAGGCTCTGAAATATTTATGTGACAATCGGTTTATTGTTGTTTTGTTCCAACTATCATAACACCACTTACCAAACAGAACCAATAATATTTAATATCACTAAATCAAGTTAACTAGTCCTTTACTTTACGTTCTGACGGAAAACAGTTTTATTATTCTGGTAACAAAATCAGTTTGGATCCGGAGATCCCTTAACTGTTCTCTTTCACGGTCAAATTAACGTCAAAGAAACTCGTTTATTTTGTTTACGAAGGAAAGCCTTTGTAAACAAAATAGACTTTAAACAGTGAAAATTGAATGTATTTTGCTGAGGGTGAATAATAATAAAACATTTATTTTCAAATAACACGGTTTGTTACGCTAGCAATTTACTTACAAAGTATGTTAGTAGTATGTATTTATCGTACAAAACCAAACATTATGGCATTAAACAACTAAGACAGACAGGAGAACCCTGCTGCGTATACCCTCTAAAGATTATCCATAAGCTGCCGTTTAAAATACCCGTGGTTTAAAGAAAAGGCAGGTTTCTTTCCCATACTAAACTATAACCGTATCTATATCAACTAATATTTAATTGACAAGAAACTATAAAAAGGTATGTATAGGATAACCCTTTAAGACCGGGAAAAAAAAGTCTTGCGTAGCTTGTTTTCGATCTTATATTCTAAGTACCCATGTCCAAAGTCATCCTAGAAAAATAATAAAAAAAATCCCGCCCCCTCCCCCCCTGAGAAAACGCCATGTCACGATAGTGCGATATCGGCGCGAAAATATTTTTGTAAAGTTGAACGCACGATCGTATAAGAGCGTCGTTAAAGGAATATACTAACCCAGTCAATCTTCATTATATCTGGCCCTGAACTTCGAGAAGTAGCTCATTTAATAGAGTACCGCTAACATTTTGATGGCACACTACAAGTCTTGCTCACGAGCGAGCGGAACGAGCATGAATATATAAAGACAAACACTGCTAAATAAATGGGGGCAAGCATAGAATAGTTTCATGTAACGATGTAGCAATGAATTCGGTAAGGTATAAAATTATCTGTGTAACCTTTAAGCAGATATCAGACACTTTTAGCTCATTTTTGTCTTTCACTCGAAGTAAAACGACTCGACACAAAATTAATCAAAAGAACAAATAAAATAAAGTTAAAAATTAAAGGAGGTACAAGAAACGTGTTTTTTTTTACTAATGCAAAAAACGTAGTGTTAAATATTGTACGGGGGTACGGAACCCTTCGTGGGTGAGTCCGACTCGCACTTGGCCAATTTTTTTATAAATAAGTTTATAGAACTATATTTTCGAGCCGTTTGGGGTTGAAACCCTCGGGCCGTGGGGTCCGAGTGCACATGGTTTGTTCAAAAAAATCTCCAAACGGCTGGTTGACACTTCCTGTGCCCCAAGGGCTGGCTTTTACCTTGGTGAGAGGTTAAGCATTGCTATACAACGTGGCAATGCCGCCAGTCTCTTGGGTATATTACCAGTAGACAGCAATGCAAAGGAATTTTTCGACGCCATATTTTAGTTTTTTTTTAATAGTTTTAGTTAGAGTAGGATATTATATTTTTAACTTTATTTATATTTTTAGTTCATAAAACTAAGTAAATATGTGCGAAATGAGATTTTAAAATTTTAAATGTTTGAATTTACGTAAGTTTACTCCACACTTTCATGCTAGGGCCACACGACGGGTCCCACACAAAACCTATTTTATTCCAAATCCATTGAAGATGGTCCATTTCAGGAACATATTTATTTTATTTATTCTGGGACAACAAACAGCTACAATATGTGTTGAAACAGAGAAAAGATAATACAAAATATTAACAATATTGCAGCCCACTATATTATCCGCATGTTAACAAAAGAAAATATGGTAATGAGTGCCACTAGATTGGTAACAAATAATTACATCATAATTATTAATAACAATAAATTACATCATGCAAAATAAAAATTAATATAATTTCTTAATTATCAAATTATTATTGATTGCTTGGCAAACAGAGTAACAATTAACACTTAAAACAAATAAATAATAAAATTTAGACTAGATTACATTCCTTATAACATTATTGGTTAATAATAATTTTCATAAATTTAGATTGTGAGCATACAAAAATATCAATATTAACAAAATTACAATTATAAGAATCAACCATTCGACGGATAGGGCAACGCAAACCAGAATTAGTTCGACAGGTATTGACAGCAAATAGGGTACCTGCACGGATACTACGTTTATTAACAGTGCGTAACTACATAACATAGTTTGCTTGTGAGATCGACACAATCAAACAAAATGACCATGAACAATACCATACAGTACAGAAGCCTCTAGATACTTACGTCTAGATTGTAGGTTGATCTGCTTATATCGCACAAAAGAGAAAAAGATAAAGAGTGGCACAACTCAAAATAATCCAAAATCGAGTTATTGCGATTACCGGACTCTGCGTCCGAAAACTACATTGACTGATTGACTCCAAAGACGTGGGTACCAATCTCCATGAATGAATTACAACATCATAAAACAATATTTTTAATCTATAAAATAGAAAACGAGTAAAACATTTTTTGCTGTTCCTGAAAAAAGAGGTATAGTAGCCGGCACGAGTAGTGAGCACAAATTCCAAATGATATGTTGTGGCCATCGTCAACGGGCTCTATGTATTCTGTTTTCTACCTGTACATAAATAAGCTTGATATTATATTAACCTCTTTGCCCCAGCCCGTGTACGAATCGCCGTAATAGGAAAAAAAGATTTGTAAGGTATAAAAGTTGAATTTGTGCTCACGACTCGTGCCGGCTACTATACCAATTTTGAGTTGTGCTACCCTTGATATAGGTGTGCGATATCTAGGTTGGTACTCCTTAACCAAGGAAATAAACTTAATTTATTTACCCTCCCACTGGAACGCCATACAGCAATTACACCAACGGAGCAAACAATTACTTCATGTGCTGCTTTGCATCCATCGGTGGACATCGAACGGGCGGCGATGGATCACGCACGCTCACGCAACGTCAAAACATTTCTCCATCATTCTATAACTCCGTCCATATTGCGCACATTCATTGCAATTTTTAAAGAATTCATGTTTTTTTAAAAATAAATACATTAAAATTGAAAAAACGGAAAATTTTGTTATGTCATCCTGCCTGACAGATGACAGAAGGAAATTAAATTTTAGTTTCAAAATAAGCAAGCCTTAACCTAGTTTAAGCTAGCATTTGTTGCAATACAACAGAGCTGGTGCAGATAACGTGCCTTGTGCAACTGTGTCGCAGATGGTAACGTACAGAACGTCGTCGTAGAGAATTGTAGCTATTATTGTTCACCTAGAAATGCTGTGCTAGACTATTTCGCTTTGAGTAGAGTTTTATTCGGGTAAATACATTCATAGTTGTTTTATACATGTATAGTATTAGCGATTTATCTAGTAGGTATGTGTAAGTTTAATGTTAATATATTATACACATAACACACGAGATTGCCTGATTTCCATTTATAGATTTATTATTTTTATGTATTTTCTTTCTTTTTAAACTTTCCAGAATCAATTCTCTAAACGATGGTGAAAACTGCATCAAGATCTGTTGCGTAGTTTAGAAGAACAACACGGTTACACAGACAGACAAAAAAGTGACTTTATTTTATAACATTTAGAAATATTTCAATTATTTATATTTAGAAATATTTATAGACATTTCTAAATATGTCTTCTGACTTAGCCCGAAGAATTGCCAAACTTAAGTGGCAGTGCGCAGGGTACATTGCTCGCAGAACAGATGGCCGATGGGGCCGAATGGTTCTGGAGTGGCGACCGCGTACTGGAAGACGTAACGTTAGAAGGACTCCCAAAAGGTGGACCTTGTGAAGATCGCAGAAATCCGCTGGATGCGGGAAGCTTGGGGGAGGCCTATGTCCAGCAGTCTGCAGTATGTCTTTCGACTGAAATGATGGTGACGATGATATAGATATTCATAGATATAGATGTAAATCAATAAAAAAATATGGCAATCATAGGAACGATTGTTAGGTTCGGAATTAAAATGGAAAAGAACTCGTTACAGCTCTGTAGAAGAAAGTTAACGGATATAAATTCCATTGTCTTCAAAATCATCTTTCCACTGAGGGAAGAAATAAATCTTCTTTCCCTACAAAACTAAATAACAAAATCGTTGTCGAACGTTGTCATAGCAATTATCTTGAAAAAAAAAAAACATTTCTCGCTCACTGAAAGGGCATCGTGTATAAGAGTATATTAACGATTGTGTGGAAGTCGTGACCCATATCGGATAGTACCTACGTAAGCCATTAGTATGATTAATTGAAAATACGGATAGAAACCTTTTAGGGTCAACCGCGACGGATATTGAATCTGGGGTACAATCATGAGAAAATTATTTTATTCAAATATTCTTTCAACTTGTTTGCCAATGCTATTCTGTAAAATTCATTCGAACCTCATTCAAGAGACCGTATACAATGTGAACACGAATTCATTTGTTTTTAAAAATAAAAGTGTTCGTTCGAAATTCAAAGTGATTTTTAGAGATAGGTACGGTTTAGGAACAATAATGATAAGCAATTTTTAAACAAATTCCTTTCCCACATAGCTGGCGCATGTCACTTTTTCGAAGCGTCATTTTCATTCAAAATATTGACAACTTCTTTATAGTCAAAAAAAAATAGGATGGATGCTAAAAATAAACTTACGTACTTATTATTTATTCCAATAGCTGACTTGACCATCGAGTTTATTTAATTATTTGAAACCAATTTGTGCAATAAGCGATAATGCATTATTTCTTCACCAGTTTTACCAACGGGTATCGTATTACCCATTAACTAGAGGTTAGATAGGAAGTCGTTCTATGTAATATACTGTTATTCAGCTGCAGCTGATAAGCCGACCCCAACATAGAAAAAGAAAAAAGCCTAAAAAAGGCCAGGCAGATGACATATTTACATTTGCTTAAAAATCAATTAAATTATTTCCGGACTCCGAACATTCACGTACCATTTACACGTACTTACCTCATTTTGTGTTCCACGTCGACACGAGTTAGAGTATAAACTGTCATGGCTGCTGATCTCCGTACGTGAATATTTTACCTGGCCATCACACCGACAATGAGTGATGTGATTTATTACTTTATTTTGTCACAATTTCGTTTGTTTACGCAAAAGAGGATATTAATGTAGGTAGCTATCTGTCATGTTAGGTACTATCAGAATATGTTTGAGCAGCTGAAGAGTATAGCATTATTGATGGTTCGGTAAACATTAATGCTTTGTTTATTTATTTATTTAATATATTTACACACCGTCAACAGTATGTACGTACAAAACCGGCCTACTAAGGTAAAGGAACCTTAATCTGAGGGTTTTAAAATGGGCACCATATTCTGAGGTATTTAGAAAAACTGCGTTTACGAACGATTTATAAGCTCTTTTTAACTGCAAGATCTCTTATTAAGTTGATAATATAACTTTGCGTAGTTATATCATCAAATGTCAAGCTAGAGTAATGTGTATACGTTTTAAAAAATTGATCCAAATGCTCGCTTCATACATTTTGGACCTTGTGCACGTGAGTATCATGTTTATTTTGAATAGTGTTTTTTTTTGTTATTTTTGTACCGTATGTGTAATTGTTTGAGTTAAACTATTTCAAGGATTATATTTTCAATCGAAATGTAACTCGTGTATGTTTTTCTGAATAAATAAAGGTGAAAATACGTTTTAAAAATAACGCAGCATTAGGTGTCAAGTATTTCAGCCGGTTCCTATACCGCGAAATAGTGATTTAATATACTTGATTTCTTTTTTAATTTTCTGGGTTGTTTTTATGTTTAGGCCTTTCCAGCTTTGGGGTCGACAACGTAAAACAAAATGAATACAATAATAGTGTACATTTACGTTTCATTCACTAATTATAGCATGTCAAAGGTGATCTATTCAAGTATTTTGTTAATTAATTGTATGGGAAAAGCTAAAAAGGAACATTTTAATTCATTTAAAATTCTATGTAATTTTTAGCAAGTCGATATTATATTATATTTGCGAAGATTTTACAATAAGTATTGTATAATATTTAATAAATTATTCAAAAATCTTGCATTGGTATGAAACGCTATTCTGATGTAAAAGGTTAAATGAGCACTTTATTTCGCGGCATATAAAGGAGCTCGTGGCTAAGTAACAACAGTCGCACGGCTCGATCCATCAGGTTAAGCTACGCTTGCCGGGGTTGGTCCGTAGATGGGTGACCATCTATACATACAAAGTCCCCTCCATGCTTCATAAAGCACGTTAAGCCATTGATCCCGGCTGTCATTCGTGGATCTTTGACTGTAGTTTAGTTACGGGTCGTCAGAAGCTCGAAAGTCTGACAACCAGTCTTAACAAGGGGTATCGTATTATTCAGTAACTGGGTTGTAAAGGTCGGATAGGCAGTCGCTCCATGTAAAATACTGGTATTCAGCTGCATTCGGTTAGACTGGAAGCCGACCCCAACATAGTTGGGAAAAGGCTAGGCAGATTTTTTAGTATTATAAGTAAAAGTTTGTACTCGTATGTTTGGATGTTTGTAAATCAATCACGCAAAAACGGTTGAACGGATTTGGACACACAGATAATTTGTTATAACAATAATACATGAAATAATAATAAATACTTTAACAATAAAAATAGAGCACAGTTGCTTATTCGCCTAAGCCTAACCTAAGCTGAAGGATTTATAATCACATATAATATGATACTTTTAATCCAGGTTCCCTTGGGATAATTTCCAACCTACACGCGGGGGAAGCCGCTGGCAATAGCAAAAAAAATCAATCTGCCTAGCCTTTTCCCAGCTATGTTGGAGTCGGCTTCCAGTCTAACCGGATGCAGCTGAATACCAGTATTTTACATGGAGCGACTGCCTATCTGACCTCCACAACCCAGTTATTGGGTAATACGATACCCCTTGGTAAGACCGATTGTCAGACTTTCGGGCTTCTGACGACCCGTAACGACTGTCAAAGATCCACGAATGACAGCCGGGACCAACGGCTTAACGTGCTTTCCGAGGCACGGAGGAGTCTCGGTATGTAAAGATGGTCACCAATCTACAGACCAACCCCGGCAAGCGTAGCTTAACCTGATGGATCGACCCGTGCGGCTGTTATTACTTAGCCACAACCTCCTCAGCCGCTGGCAAGAGCAAAAATAAAATAAAATAAAACAAACATAAAATAAGAATGATGTTATGTTCGCCTACAGGTATACATTACGTTCACCGTATCTTACGTATCATAGACAACAACAAAACCAAGTAATGAAACATATAAATAAAACAGCACAGTAATTTCCATTACGTGTGATGATGAAAAGTACCTATATTGTGGGTGTGAAGTTACGAAACTGAATTATAAGAAAAACCGTCCAAGTGCGTGTCGGGCCACGCACAATGAAGGGTTCCGTAGTTGGGATCAATTTATCTATTGTTTTATCAGTTTATTTATTTATTTTGACTGGCCAGTTGGCGTGGTTGGTTAAGATACCACCTATCATGCCGCAGGTCGTGGGTTCGAGTCCCACCCAAGACAAACATTTGAGTGCATGAACATGTCTGTTTGTTCTGAGTCTGGGTGTAGTTATCTATATAAGTATGTATTTACAAAAAAAAAAAAGTAGTATATGTAGTATATCAGTTATCTGGTTTCCATAGTACAAGCTCTGCTTAGTTTGGGATCAGAAGACCGTGTGTGAAATGTCCCAGGATATTATTATTATTATATTATTATTATATCTCAAGAACAAACATAACATTGTAGTTGAAAAACATGCTCTCCCATACATTCCAACTGCAAATGTAAATTGGTCGTCTATTACTCGTAAACTTGTAAAGCCTGCTTAGTTGTGTTAGTTTTCTTTTTATCTTCGTTACTACAGTTACTGCCGTGAATTTTTTCATACATCCAAAAATAACCATATAGGTGGCTTTGGGCCCCCCCAAAGCTATATGGTTATTTTTGAGTAAACAAAAATGATCCCAGAATCGAAAATGGTTTTAACAGACCCGCAATATTTTTGAACGGCCTCTCAATAATACCGTTTCGATAGACGAGAAAAAAATAACATCCCCACTTTATGTGCCAAAAATATTCATGTGACAGTACTGTTATATATAAAACAATAATAATAATAATAATGTCATAGAAGATATAGCCAAATTAGTAAAGCAAGGTGTCACTTTTTCAAATAATAATATAAAAATATTTTCTTCTGAGACTGGAAAAAATGGTTCAAATTGTGGTATGTGATAGCTGAATATACGGTGTAGCGACCCCTTAATGTTGGATTTTTATATACGACAACCTGTTTAAGGTGTTAAAAAATTGACTTTACAAACTTTAAGGAGTGCTTTAAACCACCCCTTAAAAAATATTTTATTATACCCACGTCAAATTACAGCTTTCAAGTACTAAGAGTCTCTGAGCTAAGCCGCGGATAGACAGATAGATAGACAGAGACAGACATACGGACATGGTGAACTATAAGTGTTCCTTGTTGACTACGGAACCCTAAAAACGAGAAATTGTTGAGTGAGTTAGTTAATTTGAATTGTATAAATTATCTAATTTTATTTGGTCTCATGAAGGTAAGCATAGTTACGCACATAAAAAAGCACAGTGAAAAGCCACTACTCACGGTAAATTATTATACGTTTCCATAAAAAAAAAAAAAACATGGGCCGTAAGCAACCTCTAAAATATAATCCCGTACGAAACTCCCTCAATGAAGTTTAAAAGAAAGTTGAAAATTATATTTTCACTCGCTTTTGCCCGCGGCTTCGCTCGCGTTAATTTAGAAATAGCGGTTTAGGGCGTGAAAATGTATCAAGCAAACAAACTTACTTTTGCATCTATAATATTATAGTTAGGAGGATGAAAAACCGGGTCAATCGACACTACGACTCACAAAATGTATACTTAAATAAAAAAAAATAAAAAAAACTCTTAACACACCACTAAAGTTTCAATAATAAAATGACACGTGGCGCCATCTATTGTCATAAAAACGTTATTGTTGTTTTCCTCGGGAACAGTAGTAATTTTTTCGGGACGAAAGGTACCCTATGTCCGTTTCTGTACACCTGACAACGTATATGCAAAACTTCAGGATGATCGGTTCAGTGGTATAGGCGTGAAAAGGTAACAAACAAACTTACTTTCGCATTTATAATATTATTAGTTAGGATAACTTTAAGCCACGTAAAATACTAGTGAAGAAAGTATATTATTATTACGAAAATATACGTTTTATAGAGGGGCTTGTGGCTAAGTAATAACAGCCGCACGGGTCGATCGATCAGGTTAAGCTACACTTGCCGCGGTCGGTCCGTGGATAGGTGAACATCTTTACATATAGAGACTCCTCCGTGTTTCGGAAAGCACGTTAAGCCGTTGGTCCCGGCTGTCATTCGTAGATCTTTGACAGTCGTTACGGGTCATCAGACGCTCGAAAGTCTGACAACCAGTCTTGCCAAGGGGTATCGTATTACCCAGTAACTGGGTTGTGGAGGTCAGGTAGGCAGTCGCTCCATGTGAAATACTGGTATTCAGTTGCATCTGGTAAGACTAGAAGCCGACCCCGACATAGTTGGGAAAAGGCTAGGTAGATAATGGTGATGATACGTTTTCTTTCGAAATAAACGTCACATTTTGACAAAGTTATTTATAATTTACTTTATATCGACCATACAAGCTATTGCGACATGGTAAGACTAAGATAAAATTTTGTCAAGCCTAGCATTTCAATCTATCTGCCTAGCCTTTTCCCAACGGTTGGGCCCGGCTTCCAGTCTAACCGGATGCAGCTGAATACCAGTATTTTACATGGAGCGACTGCTTATCTGACCTCCGCAACCCAGTTTCTGGGTAATACGATACCCCTTGGTAAGTCTGGTTGTCAGACTTTCGGGCTTCTGACGACCCGTAACGACTGTCAAAGATCCACGACAGACAGCCGGGAACAACGGCCTAACGTGCTTTCCGAGGTATGGAGGAATCTTGGTATGTAAAGATGGTTACCCATCCACGGACCAACCGGCTGTTATTACTTAGCCACGACCTCATTTTTCTTTCAAGCCTACCATTTATTGCTAACAAATGAGATCTGAGATGCAATAAGTTGAATAAAAAAAAAAACAGTAGATTTTATAGCTTTTAGAAATAAAGCTTACAAAATGTTTCAATATACCTTCGCTTAAAACTAGAATGTATTAAAAATCATAAAGTCTTAATCTCCAGAAAAACTCGAATCTCAACTTGTGTAGACATAAAACTCCACTAAAATCAATGTTCTTCCATAATAAAATACCTACTTCTTAGTACAAATAGTAGTATAAATCATGAGAGGGACAAACATAGCACACCCCTAAGGTTTAGGCGCGATGTCTCATCGATCACGCAGTGGTATACCGTCAAAGTCTCCGTAGGCCGTCCGGTTAGCGTAGCAGAGGGCCACAGTCGCGCGCCGCCTCTAGACCGCTACGCTCGTAGCGCCGTAGCACTGCTACGAACGTGACGAGCGTACTACATACTAACAAGAGTTTATTTGTGAATGTGGAAGTGACTTCTTGTGACTTTGTAACAACTTGTAACGTAAGTTTTAGTTTTGTTATACTTAGTTTTAAGGCCAAAGCTTGTTGTTTTATTTTCGTTTAGTGTCTGGAGTTTTATTTTTAAAACTGGACCACGCTCCCTGAGTTTCTCTCGTAACTTTTTTTACAAGGTTTTATAATTTTATATCTATCTGTGTATTTACAAATCAATTGCCGTGCATTAGTTTCGCTAAAACTTGAAAATGGCTCGTCCGATTTTAATATTTTTTTTTGTTCTCCTCGTTACTGGTGTGGTTTAGGTAAAAAGAAAATTAGGAAAAAACCAAAGGAACAGCCGAAAAATCGAAATCGAAAAGACAGGACAGCGTCTGACGCGCCAGCTACTTTTTAACACACGTAAACAAGGCTCTATCCTTTAAAGAAAATATATTTTTTTACATGTTCAAACAATATTATTATAAATAATTTTTAAACATTTTTTTACTACCATTGCAATAATTTTATTAAATTAAATAAAAAATGTTTCACGCCCATAAAGGTGTCCTCGAGTGAACTTTTCAGGAGGCTGCAAGTGGGTCATTGATCTTTCATTGGCTGTAGTACGTAACGTTTCTCTACGTGATACATATTTCAACAGGTTCTATATTTAATTGGGGCCTCGGGTCTGAAGGGACTTTGTGGTAGCGTATATTTTATATTGAATTAGTTTTGCGTTTAAGGTTACCTGAAAAAAAAAAGGAATGAGTGACTTTTGGAAGATGAAATAAAAGCAAAACTACGTTAATTGTTTATGTGTTTACAAAAACTGAAACCCCTAAAGTAACTTTTTACAATTGCCCGAGGGTTCTATAAAATTGAAAAGCTTCTTTAGACACATAAAAAAAAATACTAAATTGAAATTGTCGGAAAACCTTAATTCATACTTATAAAACGTTTGCTATATAATATTCACACAATACGGATATTAATTTATAGGTATATAACATTGCCACCACACACAATATTATCTCACGTCATTTTACATATTATTATCCCACGGCAGAACAAAGACCTCGGAGGAGGAGCTCGTGGCTAAGTAATAAAAGCCGCATGGGTCGATCTATCAGGTTAAGCTACGCTCGCCGGCGTTCTCCCTAAGACTCCTCCGTGCCTCGGAAAGCACGTTAAGCCGTTGGTTTCGACTGGCACTCGTGATTCTTTAACAGTCGTTACGGGTCGTCAGAAGTCCGAAAAGCTGACAACCAGTCTTACCAATGGGTATCGTATTACCCAGTAACTGGGTTCTGGAGGTCAGATAGGCAGTCGCTCCATGTAAAATATTGGTATTCAAATGCATCCGGTATGACTGGAAGCCGACCCCAACGCAGTTGGGGAAAGGCTAGACAGATTGAATTGCAGGACAAATGCCTCTTTTAATACAGGGAAGTGTATAATGGAGATAAACAGTTGAGGTATAGAATTATGCAGTCGTCTGGGTTAATAATAATAAAAATACATCATTTATTTCGGGTAATAAAGACCCATAACATAATTATATACCTTACAGACTACTACACGACGAGTCATCATCATTCTCCTGCCCTTGTCCCAATTTATTTGTGGTCGGCGCAACATGTCTTTTTCTTCCATACTTCTGTATTAGTCGTCATCTCCCTTTCTGTCCATATCATCTTTCACACAGTCCATCCATCGTTTCTTTGGTCTTCCTTTACTCGTATAGCCCTCCACGTTCATACTCAACACTTTCATGATGACATTTTCCTCATTCCTCCTCATCACATGCCCATACCATGAAAACCGATTTCCACACAAATTTTCAGTCACCGGTGTCACTTTCAGACTTCCTCTTACATACTCATTTCTTATTCTATCCATTCGCGTAATACCACACATCCCTCTTAGCATTCTCATCTCGGCTGCATGCAATTGCCTTTCATTCATTCTTTTTATGGCCCAACATTCGGATTCACTACTACTACACGACGACTATCATACATATTTATAAAAACCACAATAATGTTACCTCCTATTGTACACGAAGGGACGGCGTCGTAATACCACCGTACTACCATACTAATAACATAAATGTGAAAGCATCTCTCTGTCTGTCTGTTACCTTTCACGCCTAAAACACTGGACCGATCGTTATGAAATTTGACAGATAGCTAGCCTGGGACCTGGATAAGGAGACTTATTTTTTTCCTAGATATTTGATTTAAAAAACGATAAGGGAAATTGCGTGTCGGACTACGCACAATGAAGGGTTACGTAGTTGGGATGAATCCTAAGAACAAATTTAATATTGTAATTGAAAAACATATTCTCCCATACATTTCAACTTCATTTGATATGTCACATGGTATAGTTTGCAAAACAATTTGTTTTTCTTATTTGCCCCCAAAATTGACCCCCCTATTCAAAATTCATTTATTTACGTTACACGTCCGTATTAGGGTCACAGAAATACATACGTGTACCAAATTTCAACTTAATCAGTCCATTAGATTCGGACAGACAGACAGACACACGAGTGGTCCTAAAAGGGTTCCGTTTTTTTCCTTTTGAGGTACGAAATACAAAACTACGAATACGAAGTAGCGGGTGACAGCTACTAATTATATATTTTAACCGCTAAACACTATGATTTTAATGATACCTATCTATCATAATAATCATAATCATTTTATTTGCACAGTGTTGGTCTTAAGGTCAGTAATTAAGTTTGCTAATTCATAGTCAGACATTTGACATGCAAAATTTTACAATATAAGTAGAGTAGAGTATATTTACGTCCAATGACATGCTTTGAATACTGGTTACTATCAATCATCTACCTAGCCTTTTCCCAACTATGTTAGGGTCGGCTTCTAGTTAACCGAATGCAGCTGAATACCAGTATTTTACATGGAGCGACTACCTATCTGACCTTTACAGTTACTGAATAATACGATACCCCTTGGTAAGACTGGTTGTCAGACTTTCGAGCTTCTGACGACCCGTAACTAAATTACTGTCAAAGATCCACGAATGACAGCCGGGATCAACGGCTTAACTTGCTTTCCGAAGCACGGAGGAGACTTTTATGTAAACATGGTCCCCATCCACGGCCAACCGCGGCAAGCGTAGCTTAACCTATACATACACATTACGTCATGAAAATAGACTAAACCTACCGATCTCTAAGATAAAAATGCATATAACATGTGTAATACATTAACGGAAATAATTAAAAATGAACAAAATTTGTATACATTCATAAATTAATTGAAACAATTTGTATTATCAAAACGCTATTATAATATCAATGAATATATGACAAATTTTAAATTACTCTATTAATGATTCTCATTATTATTAATAAATTACATAATAATTTGTAATAATCTAATCTTATTAACTACTTATATCCTTATTTTTTTGTGAAATTAATTTAATACTTACATTTTTATATAGTAGTTTTTATTGTGTTTTTTTCTGCACTTTTATTTGTATCCTGTTGCTTTGCCTTACAGGGTCCATATTTTTGTACCTAGCTGCTTTTTGTAACATTCTTTTCACAATATGTAATGCAATAAATTATTAGGATCGATCGACCCGTGGGGCTGTTATTACTTAGCCAAAAGGGTAAATACCAAATGTTTACTAAAATCTAGAAAAGAGTAAAAAATAGCTCCAACAACGTAACAAGTTTAACCGTATCCTACAATTTGGCCTATTAACATTTAACTTAAAGTCATTTAGCTACACTGTAGCTGTACCTAGATGATGCTGCCGGTCCCAGAGCTAATTGCAACTGCAGATGGACCTAATTGCCAATTACTGACCACCACTAGCTAGCCTGTCTTTGAGAGGACATAACTTTGTGTAAAACTTTTATTTTCCTTTTGAAACTTTTAGTGCGATTATGAAGCTAAGAATAGACATTAAGTTTAGAAACAAGGTTGAAATAAAATATGCAATAACAAAGCATATTGTCTCAATTCTCAATTCTTTATTTCATTCCATATGTATTACATAGATGGTATCAAAGTTAAAGATCAATATGGACCCTGTCGGTCACAGCAAAATTAGGAGAGAGGAAGAGGGCTAAGTAGCAATTCAAGAAATTTTATATTTTTATAAATTATTAGTTTTGTTTATTTGGGTGTATAATTCTGTATATTTATTTTATGTATTGTTTATGAATAGTGTAGGTAATTATTATGAAGTTATTAGAAGTATATTTATTATTATTAAATTATTTTATTTTTTATATATTCATATTTATATTTGATTTTACATATTCCGTATGTGTAGTCTCTTTCTCTACTGTGTTTATCTATGATTGGACGGATAACGCAAATAGAGCAGCGGTGGCTCAGTGGTAACGACTGCAACTTACGAGTTTATAGGTCGTGGATTCGAACCCAGTGAGGCGTTTTATTTTGTGTAAATTTATTCATCATTACTGATCTCAAAACGGTGAAGAAAACGTGTGAGGAAACCGGCATGTTCTAGACCTAGAACCAAAAATTCGAAGACATGTGACATCTACCAACCCGCATTGAGCCCACTGAGAGGCGGCCTCTGGAACTAATACAAAAATAAAAAGATGCTAACAACCTAATTTTTTGTTGAGCGTTTATTTATTTAATGAAAACAAACAGTAGCGCAATAAGAAATAAGTACTCATATCATCTTAAATACTACATTTAAAAAATGTATGGTATTCACTAAGTTCTCCACAGATTACAATTTAAAGTATTTAAAACTAGCTGGTAACACAGATACAATGCCTATACAACAGTCATTGTCCTAGAACTCAAATCCAGATTATTAATTTTATAAAATAAAAATAAAATAATAATAATAATAATAAGATAATAATAATAATAATAATAATAATTCCCGCATGACGAGAACCTCGTGAAGGCTGAGAAGGAGAAACAATTGAAGTATCTCGATTTAGCCCACGAGGTTGTCGCTATGTGGGATGTGGACTCGGCAATCATTGTGCCGATAGTCGTTACGGTCAATAGCCTTATCGCTAAGAGCCTCGACCAACATCTCAAGAGACTCTCGTTGGGTGGCTGGGTGAAGGGCCTGATTCAGAAGGCAGTACTCCTTGATACGGCGCGTATTGTGAGGAGGTTCCTGTCTCTGGGACCCTAACCACCGGTAGCTTGGACCCTGTTCCCCATGCCGGTGGATTTCTATTTTTTATATTTTTAAATGTTTTTTTTTAAATTCTAATATTTAAAAATATAATTTATATGTAAAGAAGTTAAATAAAGGAGATAATATTTGTGTGCGTACATTATTAAATATTAAGTTATTAAATTACTTTGCTGATCCTTTATTTACAATATTTTTTTTTTGGTAGAGAAATAAATACATACATTTTTGGTAACATACCTTTGAATTGTATCAGTAATAATACTCACTGCTGGTTTATCTACTATATTTCCCACCAATACTTACTTGTAGTTGTCAGCTAAGAAGAGCATGATTCCGCAGACGTGGATGCTTTAAAAGGTGATTATATCAAAAACCAGCTTAGTCTGGCAGTATTACAACATTCTGAGATGCCTATTCCTTAACCATATGACAAAACTCCAACTCCACACACCAGCGAGGTGCCACACATTATCACCTTTGAAACTATTAGAACTGCATAAGCTGTCATTTAGAAATCAAAGTCTATTATTAAACATTGCCTTGCGGGATAAGATTATTTTATGGTGAAGGAAGACTGCCTATCCTTCCCAAAAACAAAATATTTGCGCGCTTTCTTTTCAACCCAAACCAGAATACGTCTTTCTTCATGAAAGGATGTTCGAAAAGAGCACTTTTGGGATTCTGAACTGGAGTTTACGATATCAATTACCGAGGTTACAAATATATTTTCAAAATTTATTTTATCTTTATTTTACACAGGTTTAAAATGGTAATCTTTGCGCGTACCAGAGAGTCGTGTTTATTGGTTTATTATACTTACTTACCAATTAAGTCGGTATACCTAAGGAAGCCGACCCCAACATTGTTGGGAAAAGGCTAGACAGATCATCTGCCTAGCCTTTTCCCAACTATGTTGAGGTCGGCTTCCAGTCTAACCGGATGCAGCTGAATACCAGTATTTTCCATGGAGCGACTGCCCATCTGACCTCCACGATCCCGTTACCAGGTAATACGATACCCTTAGTAAAACTGGTTGTCAGACTTTCGAGCTTCTGACGACCCGTAACGACTGTCAACGATCCACGAATGACAGCCGGGATCAACAGCTTAACGTGCTTTCCGAGGCACGGAGGGGTCTTGGTATATAAAGATGGTCACCCATCTACGGACCAACCGCAAGCCGTGAGGCTGTTATTACTTAGCCACAAGCACAAGGCCACAGTAGGTACACCAACACGACCTCTAAATGTAAATTGTTTTCGGGCTACTGACAAAAGCCTTTTCGGTTACTTCCACTGTTTTGGGGAATTAGTAATTTACCTAAACTGGGAAGTTGTTAGTCTGTCGGTTTTCGGGAAACTCGGAAAACAAACTTTATTATTCACCTGTTCTAACAACGGTCTAAACATTGAGATAGCTTAAAATACTTTACAATAAATTAATCTCTTAAAGTATTTAAAAAAGGAGGGAAAATAATCATAGGGCATCAAAAAGTCCGCATCGCTGTTAACAGGAAACGTGCCTAAAAGGCTGGCAGCATTGCCATGTTGTATGAATTGCCATACAACGTAGCAATGCTGCCAGCTAATTCTTTGGCCAAAAAATAGGCCAGCACACTGGTCACGTGTAGAGTCAACCTACCGCTTGGCGATGCGAGACAAATCTAAGAGTAGTCGGACCCCATGGCCCTAGTGTTTCAACCCCAAACGGCTTGAACAAATAAGTCCCAATAATTGAGGCTTTCCGCCCAAGCCGCAGCCGCCCCAGCACAGCCCGCCGTGCTAGAAAGATCGGATGGCGCAAGGGTGTCGACACATGTAACCCACACCAAATGCCTATAGACAAGGTGCCCCATAAATAACGCACAACCTCACGTGGTCATTGTACTCATCATTATGAATAACTTTTACTATAGGACCAAACCTGAAAAAGCGAAACAAAAAAAAAAAAACAAACTGCTGGTCCCTACATTGATGTTCGCATAACTCGTTATAATGTTGGGAACAGCTGATTTCTTTTTTCGCGATTTTATGTTTGGTCCCATTGTAAAAGTGGACCCCTTGTGACGGCATCTATAATACATCGCCACATGCGAACTACGCATCACACTGACGTCACGCAAAATCCTGCATCGTGCAATCAGAGTTTACCGCGCGACTTGCAGATATGCAACGTCCCGACATCAATCGTTGGGCAGTAGCCCACCAGACACAACACCTGTCTGGTCGGAGGATCTTCTCTTTTGTATGGAGAATGAGTGAACTTTACACCCTGATCCTCATACCTTTATACCCTTAAGAAGTTGTGCGTTATTTAAGGGAAACCTTGTATATAGGAATACTTTTACGATACTATAGGTGCTTCTTCCTTACTAATACTACCAAAGTAGGTATACCAATATAAAAAATGTGCATTACGAGTAGTACACGTTACATTTTATTACCTAACTATATAAAACAAGTAATGACCAATCACAAGAAGCTTACTATTATTTCCTGGTTACCTTCATAATTCCAAAGAGCTTAATAATTATTAGTTATTAGTTCCTACATTTGCTAAGCCAGTCACGTACTTTAATAATAAATGTTGGGTTGCGTGATAGGCCTGAATCACACATAATAATACTTGGAGGGTCTTACAAGGCCATCTTGATAACTTCTTTGGAAACTTGTTTAAGTATGCGTAAAAGTATTGAAGGTGTATGTTAACTTTGAGCTTAGGCACTTGTCGGAGAAACAACTAGCTATCAACGATTTTCTCACTCAAGAAACGAACAAAAGATTGTAGGTTCCGTGTAAGCAAAATAAATACATATTTTGTCACGTCGTAGTCTTGTCGTCGTGTTGTACGTGTCTTGTTGTTGTCTTATGTCATTACCTATGAAATTGCTGACTTTTGATACCGGCTAGTTTATTAATTTCTTTCATTGTATTTAGAATTCCAAATTCTAATTCATTTTGCCAGTCACCAACACTACCTGTTTGATATTCCACCTGGCTGATATTCATCTTTTATAATGCGCACAGTAAAAGAGTTGAACTCACTACCTGCGTCTGTGTTTCCGAGCGCATACAACCCTAATCTCTTTAAAGTGAGAGTGAACAGGCTTCTTCTGGGTAAGCTCACTCCATCGTCGACTTTGTCTCTGTCACCTCTGACCTAGACTAGAGACAAGAGCAAACCCATCTCGAAAAAAAAAAAATAGCATGACATTTAAAAATATCAGTTGTTCATTTGTTTTCCCGCTGTTCGATTTTTCTATGATTGACTATGGAAAAATCGAAATTGCGCGCTATTTTCGAATACGAGTTCCGTCGTAACCAAACCAACACAGACAGCACGCAATATTAATGACGCCGCGACGTGTCCATACACACAACTTATCAATACATTTCAAAACGAAACTAGACGTACCTAATCCCTAAATCTATGTATCTAGTAGCCAATATTTTCTCATTTGACAGTATGACAAAGGCACTCCCTAAATAATATATTAAAGAGAAATATTTTTATCCTCAATAGCTTTTATCTTTAAAATCTAAGTAGGATTACAAAAATGCGCGACCGCAACTTTTGCTCATTCATTGTCTCCATGAAACATCTAATGAACACGTTCAAACAAAAGTTTTTCATTCATTTGTTCATTCTTTGTTACATTCAGTTAAACCGGGCTCGTTACAAACTCGTTAGCACACATTTAATTCGTTTCAGATTAATTGCTAGTAGTTGGTTTTGGTTCAACCGGGATTTATTAAACTACATGACGTTAATTAGAGGATTTCACAGTAACACTGCAATTCAGTTTGGAATTCCTAACATGAGGTACTTCAGCGGTACAAAATTTATTTTATTATTCATCCAAAACTGATCAGCACCCGTATTGCGTAACATACTATCAATCAGAATCGGTTTTATTTTGACAGTTCAACAACATTCATTGCGTTATTTACGTTGTCGAGCAGACAAATTTTTCGAACATATTAAGCAATGGATTAGCAATTTATTTCAAATTGATTGAGATTCCGATCGATAGTGTGTTACGCAATTAGGGTGCTGGTTCGGAATCTATTACTTCCGATGCGTACCTACTCGTAGTAAATAAAATCATTCAGGATATTAAGTACGCATGAAGCATATTGGAGCAAAACTATTATCATATAACTAACAATAATTATTATATTATTATTAGTTTCCTAGAACTCAACGTATATACCTACCTAAAAACAATTTATTATTAAAACTGAAACTTTCTGGTATTTTCAGGGAGATAAGTTATTGATTTTATTTGATACAGCACTTAAACTTTCGAGGAATAATCCCTAAAGTCACAATGTTTTACTAATTTGTGGTAGCACTGGTAGCTGACGCCTAACCTTTTTGATTTTTCAGTTTAGGGATTTGCCCGATGAATGATTTCCATTCTTAATTTAAACTTCTCTTAGATTTTAAATTTGTAGTCGTTTTTAATTTTAGAGTCAATGTTTCCCGATGACATATATCCTAAGACTTTTGACGTCTCGATTGGAAGGTCAAATAAAAGATGGATGGATGATATGATTGATATGAAGGGAAAGAATGATAGCGTGACGGTTGACCGGGGAGAATGGAAGAAGAAAACGGGGTGCGCCGACCCCACGTAACATGTGATAAGGGCAGGAAGAAGATGAGTGAACTAATTACTTAGGTAGGTATGTAAGCGTGCACCGTTGTCGACCGCATCATAGCCTTTCATAAAGTGAGCTCTTAGACCATGTAAAGACACCTAGAGGACAAATGCGAGCAAAACCTTTATAAAAATTAGTGTCGTGTCTGTACCAATTATTTACCTTTTTAGTTCATTTTATTTCAGCGCAGGAAAAGCAATATCAACTTTAAAACAAGTTTTCCTGTACTATTTGCTTTTCAAGTATATAGCAACAAAACTAGGTAAAAACTACATTAAAAACTCAAATACGGTTGCAGACTCCAATAGTTTTTATCTTGTTTGAATTCTAACTAGTATTTTAAATTGGTTTTAACGCGTTTAAAGTTAAACCAGTTGGATTAGTTTTACGTTCTCGCGTCAGGTTGAAGTTTCGCCGTACTGGTTTATTTTACTGAGGAAAATATCGTGAGTAAAGTTTGAGTATAAATGTGGATGGCTATAAGAGTAGGGTAAGACCAAAGAAACGATGGATGGACTGTGTGAAAGATGATATGGCTAGAAAGGGGATGACTACCGAGATGATTACTAATAGAGAAGTATGGAAGAAACATACAACGTGTTCCTTGTTCCTGTATTAACCCTATAATTATGGGATATTTACTGAGGAAAATATCGTGAGTAAAGTTTGAGTGTAAATGTGGATGGCCATAAGAGTAGGGTAAGACCAATGAAACGATGGATGGACTGTGTGAAAGATGATATGGCTAGAAAGGGGATGACTACCGAGATGATTACTAATAGAGAAGTATGGAAGAAACATACAACGTGTTCCTTGTTCCTGTATTAACCCTATAATTATGGGATATCAAAATGAACACGTTGTATATGTCACGCCGATCCCAAATTACTTGGGATTAAGGCAGGATAATGATGATGATGAGCTTCTCTTACTATGGGTTTTTGAGTAAAGTAATGGTAGCATATAGTCGAGGTACAGACTCGCTTCTGAAGCGTCATTACCGGTTTAAACCCATGAAACGTGTTTTCTGACGTGAAAACGACTTTTTGCTCGGTGTACTGATGGTAAGTTCAATAATTCTGACCGACAAAAACGTAAAATTTCAACCGCTAATAACTACGAGAATTTAATGCTAGAGTAATGGTTGAGCATTCTTTTTTTTTTTTTTTTTTATAAATGGCATCTCGTAGTTGACCTAGAGAGGTCGAGACTACTTAACCGAACTATCCTGTGGCTGACTCAAAGCCTCCAGCCAGGGGCATAAAACTTACAGACTAAGCGACTACACGCTAAGGGCTCCAAGACAGCAAGATGGGACAGGCTGGATCAGATTAGAATTATTATTGTCAGGGGAGTTTAAAGCTACTGGCTCAGCTACGCCACCAGCTGGCACATCATACCCGAGCAAGGGACGGGGGGGAGGACGATTATTACGGGGTCGTCGCGAGGGACCTCGGCGGCGAGGTCGGAATGTCGATTTGTTTTTGTTCCTACGGTCCCTACTGCTCTCCTGGAGAAGAGTTATGGGGTCGTCGGGATCTGAGAGGACAGTTGAGCATTCATAAGATAGGTCATATTTATAACAATTTTAAAGCCGAATATAATTTGCCTATGACGTCACAGTGCGAGCGCAGGCGCATGCGCGCGACCCTCTACTTTTCACTATATGTCGAAATATCAATTTGTATAGCGCAAAAATGTGTTTAGCTAGATCAGTTGTTCTAGTGTCGTTGTCAAGAGTTGACAAAGTACTACCAGACCCTAAAAGAAACAACAGAAATATTGGCCAAAATAGAGTTGAAAATTAATATGAAGCTGACATTAGCAAAATAATAGCAGATGTCGTCTCGTATCAGCCGTAAATTTGCTCAGAAATGAAAAAAAAAACCCAATCTTAGAAAGCTGGCATCAAACGGAATGCAATGAGCCTAAAAATTTTAGCGCCGAGCAAATACAATAGCTGCGGCAGTGACAGAAACCGTAACAAAATCTGTTGCAAATAGCAAAAAAGTTTGGGATGTCGTTTCATATCGGCCGTAAATCTGCTCAGAACTGAAAAATATTATAATCCGTGAAAGCTTACTTTATAAGGAATGTAATGAGCCTACTAAGTCTAGCGTCTAGCAAATACAATGGCCACGGCAGAAAAGGTGCCGTAGTAAAATTTCAATCAGTGTTCACTAAAACAAACGGCGCGGACTCGAACTGCGCCTACTGTTCCTATCCATATACGTAAAAGACTTAAATTAACTTTGGAGAAGGCAAAAATCATTGTGAGAAAATCTGAACCATTTAGGTCTTAAATTGTCAATATCAGGCTGATTAGATTATACTCCTGAAAACTTATAATACTTATTAAGAGTTTTGCGGGTTCTGCATAAATACTTTAGCCCCTGTCAGTCACGCGACAAATTCTTGGAGAGGTATTAGGTAGGGTGCCCTAGGTCCTCATTAAGGAATGAGGACCTTGGGACGCCTTGGGATAAATTTTGTATTGATTTCAGGTCGACCAATATTTTATTAGAAATCCCATTGGATTGAAGTGCTTATTAAGTGGTTTTAATAGCAATCATCAGAAGAAATCTTCTACTTAAAGCAAACTTCCTAACATCAAAAAGTAACGGAACCCTTATAGGATCACTTGTGTGTCTGTCTGTCTCTCCGTTTGTCACAGCTAATTTGCTCCGCTTCTAATGCACCGACTATGTAGGGTACATATACGAATTTCTGTGACCCAAACACGGACGTGTTACTTTTGGAAGACAATAAAATAGTTTTGCACACTGTACCATGTGACATATCAAATGAAAGGGCTTAATGAGTGGGTCTCAAGTACATTTCTTTTTATAATTTTAAAATAAATGGTTTTAAAGTTATTTAAGAAAAAGGATGAAAATTTACCATTCCCCTTATCTCCGAAACTACTGAGTCTAAAATTAGGAAAATAAGCACAGAAAATAGTTCTATACTTATTGATTACAGGAAAACCTATAAGAAGTCTATGGTCTTTAAATAACATGGTTAATTTCCCAATATTATGCTTATTAACTTACATTCGCAGTTGGAATGTATGGGAGAACATAATATATGTAGATAGATAGAATATACTTTATCATGTTTTACCTACACCATAAAAATGAACAAGTGAACATGTTTTTCAACTTGTTAAGTTTGTTCTTGGGATATATTCATCCCAACTACGGAACCCTTCATTGTGCGTGGTTCGACACGCACTTAGCCGGTTTTTTTCCATAGATAGTAGATTCTAGGCTTTTTGTGCACGTGAAATTGTTAGGAAAAGCGTTTGCGTTTGAATAAGTTAGTGTCATGTAAATTAGTTTTCCGCTCGATCTAGGGAAACTTACAACTACCATGCACGACAAAAAAAATATGATGATTTTTTTGGGGTCAATGACCGCTGGTAGGTAGTTTTATCGTGTTGAGATATTAATACGAAACACGTCTATGAAGCTTACATAAAAAAAACTGATTTCTAATATGATATTTTAAGTGATAACACCGGTCTACATAACTACCGGTCGATGACACAAAAAAAAACATCATCAAATTAATTTCTTTTTGGTTAATCATGCTTAGATATCCATACCATTACAGTTGCGGAGTTTCGCTAGCTAATTTAATTTGACCCTATATAACTTTATCGCATCCCGCTTTCAAATTAAACCACTGAAGTGGTTTTGCGACTGCCCTACGGGCGGGGATAAGCGCGGCTAAGATTAGTTCGCCGTCTCAAGCTCAGTATTTTAGACGGCGGTGAACTTAAGAGGATTGTGAAGCTGTAAATTTTCATACAAAAAGAGATAACGTTTTTCTCCCCGTAAACATAGTTTAATTTTGATAATTTTTGGAAATGTTGTTGGTATAATAAAAAACTAGGTCCGTACGTTTTTATTATAAATAAATATTGCATACGATATAAGTTATTAGCATCTAAATATCTATATTTTTGACATAAAAACATCCTCGAGCGTTTTTATTTTTTTTAATCAAATTAAATTGAATTACTAAAAATGAAAAACGTACAGACCTAGATTAAAGTGTACTGAATGTAATGAAATTAAAATTGTCTCATTTCGTATAGGTTTAGGGGAGTAAAAACGTTATCGCCCGAAACAATATTTATGTAAATAATTGTATGAAATTGCCTCTAAAAATCGCGCCGCGTATCGGCACTTCACAATCCTCTTAAGAGACGCAGACGGTTCGTATACGATTTAAGGACGTTTTTCAAGATACTTTAACTTTAAATAGGAGGATTGTATTCACCTATTTGTAAATGCCAAATAAAACGTGTTTTTTTTTTTTCTGGCACATCTAGCATTAAAATGAAATATAAGTCCATTATTATGTAATACAAAATTGAACCCATGCCGAAAGAGCATGAGTTCTTGATTTCTGAAAGCCTCATAAAATATTTTATCTACTCTCATATCGTAAAATTGGAAGTGTAAACTTCAAAACGAGTTTATAATGACATACCGAACACAATATCGAAATTTAAAAACAGAATCGTATTATAACATTTTGTCTCTAACAAAATAATGTTATAAAATCATTTTTTTTTACCGTTATGACACAGGACCAATTCAAGAAATTAATATCACCAAGGAGTTTCCATCAACTTTTTTTCTAATGGAACGCATATGTGGGGCGCGCCATTTTTATAGCGTTACAAAAAAAAATTGATTCCAATTTTTACTTGTCTGTGGCAGCGCCCGCTTTAGCGCATGGGTTTTTGGCGTCATTCATACGTTTTGTTGTACTGAACTTCGTGGGAATTTTTTTATTTAGGTTCAATCCCAATGTATGGGACTGCACATAACTACGTATTTAAAACAGTCGTGTGACAATTAAACACACACTCGTGTTTTAATATCCCTCATTATGCAAGAGTTTCATAAACTACTATTATTACAAGACGATCAAAACCATCGCAACCAAATATAGGTAACTAGACATAAGGTTTGACAATGTGTTAAAAAAAATCGGCTTTTTGAGGACGAGTACTTAAAGACTGGTCATGAAGAAGGTCGCTATTCGGATTGGTTCTACTAACCTCACCAAATTCGACAATTTTCCTACCCGTTTTTTTAACAAAAAACTATTTTCCGTCTCCCGCATCATCACGATCGAGACGGATATACTTACATATTATGTTTTTTTTTTCAGAGTTGTGCTTGTATGAACATCAATATTTTATTTCAAAGTATTCCACCCTTGCAAGTTTTATACTTTCCCTGTTACCATAGGATATAAACAGATGTTTGCCAATTCACATAACACTTATGTGTATGTAACAAACATACCTACCATTATTTTATAACTGAAGTAGAAAATTTCCCTGAACACAATATGAAATATGCAAATAGACAGATCTAGTTTAACTTTTGATTACATTATTAGTCTCACTTCATTATATTACTTTTAACTTCATTATTTATATTTCTAACTCTGCCTTTCCCTGTAGGATTTCATGTGAAAATAGAAATGTATTTTAAACGACACGTTTTCAATACTTGTAGTGCTATTCCGTAGAGTTCACTTCGAATCTCACTCAAGTGACCGCAAATAACTCGAAAGCGAACTCATTTGTTTTTGGAATCATCGCGGACAAACATCATTTCGTAATTTGAATTGAGGTGCGATTTCGATACCGTTCGAATTTCAAACACGGCTTTGGTATCTTAACAAAGTGGTTCTATCATCGTCATAAATATCTGTCATTTTCACCAGTATTTGATTGACATTGAAGTAACAAAACGCTTTGTATTTGGTCTTTCTTAGAAATTTATTTTCTTTACAAATTTATAAATAGGTATACTATTTGTACTCCTACGTTTATAATGTAAGGAAAGAGTAGAGCCTTCAACTACAGACATTTTCTATGCCTAAATGGAGACTCCTCGACATGCAATGTAAGCTAAGTATATGATATATGAAATAAACTTATTACGATCGATCTCGAGTAGGTATTTAATGTTCCTCTCTAGATTAATTTTTCCTACGATTCCGCCTACGCCCTGATGGCTGATAAATGGTTAGCTTTCCGACTCACATTATTTCTTAGAGCTATTTCCTAAATATCCACTGGAGTGTATGGAACTATCTTGAGTACCTACGCAAAAACATTAGGAATATCAAGAGTTAGTTTTTAAAGGTCATCTTCAAAGGTTTGGTTTTTGCGTCACACTGACTTGTATAATGAAGAGTTAATAGTATACCTGAATCGCTTTAGCGTGGCAATAGCGGTCATTGACTCACGTCCATTTTCTAACATTCTTTATTTAAAACGCTGAATTAAAGATATTTAACATCCTGTCCTGTTATCCTATTGAAAAGAAAAAATGAAAGGAAAAAAAATCAGCTGTTCAGTACATTTTGACGAATTATGCGAACATAAATGTACTGAACAGCTGATATTTTTTTTCAAGATTTCAGGTTTGGTCCCATAATAAAAGTTGTTCATAATGATGAGTACAATGACCCCTTAAGAGGTTGTTGGTGTTTTACCAATAACCCTGTATAGTTTATTGTTTGGGTTCTTACGGAGAGATATTAGGGAAAGGGCAATGACCGATATTACCACGTTAAAGCAATTTGGGTATAGTAGTGACTAGATATTTTTTATTTAGTAAATATTAGCCCCATACAGTTTATAATAGTAATAGGCGATTAGGCCTTATCAATAATTTTAACATACCACAAATAAATCGGGATAAATGCAGGGAAATGATGATGATACCAGCAAAATACTATAGTTCACTATTACAAAAACCAATTATATCCAATATCATAAACCAGAAAGTCAAATCACCCCAAAGGAAAAATAAAGCGTTAAATATTACGAAACGGCACTTTAGTTCGTCCTACCCTCTTTCAATAAAGAATCGCTTCATAAGCAATCCATGTAATAGCAAATTGAATTTTTACACTTCGCTTGAGATCAAAGTTTTGGCATATTCCAGGGTAATTGACCTCTGTACTACAACATACGATCATCAGACGTCTCGGCTTCTCCCCTGGCGGTCGGCCAAGACTCGAGTGAACCCGAATGGACCCGGTTGTAGATTGTAACCGAAGACTAATTCGTTATGACCTGAACCATTTTCTTTTTATTTCCCTGACAGGGTAACACTTTTTTATCCGTTCATTCACACTGTCTTGAGGGTGTTTTTGTTTTGTTTTTGTCGGTTTGAGCGGTTTTATTGGCAGTTGTTGTTAAGGGGAAGCGTCAGTGCGGCGTGCAATTTACAAGTCGGTATTATATTGTACGTTGATCAAAATTTAATTTGCGGCCGTAACAAGTATTTAATTACATAATTAGAATCATTAAAGTGATCAATACAACTCTTTAAGACCAGGTAATCCCAAAAAATGACTATTTCATGAAATCTTGACATTTTAGTATTATACTAACTTAAGGAGCTGTATTACTGATTCTATTGTATATAATTCTGTAAAAACATATTTGTTACGGCCGAAAATCATACTTTATTTAACATACAACTTAATACCGACTTGCAAAATGCAAAAAACGTAAGAAAATTTGAATTTCGCGGGCTACCCTGACGCTTCCCCCTTAACACGTAGTTACAAATATAGTTTTCATTTAAATAAAGAAATAATAACATTTATTTGGTAACGGTTCCTGAACCACAAAATACAAATTAATAACCCGGCCAAGTAAGTGTCGGACCACGCACAATGAAGGGTTCCGTAGATCAATTTGTCCTAAAAACAAACTTAACATTGTACTTGAATAAGTACAATGTTAAGTATAATGGAATTTGTACAAAATTTTTACTTTTGTGAAAAATAGTGTTGGAGGTGTGATCTTTAAGTACAAAGCAACAATCTAGCCAATCAGAGTTAAGGATATTCAATGTTACTAGAGTGACTCGTGTTTTTGCAAAAACCCTATCTTTTTCCAGTAATATTGAGAAATGTTTTCACCATTATCTAATTGCCCGTGTTTTCGCAATATCCCTAGGGTTTTCACTTAAATTCGAATTATCAAATCATCCTACGACATATACTACTGCCGTGGATTTTATCACATATCCAAAAGCAAACATTTAGCTGGCAGGGGTGAGGGGGGGGGGGGTACTTGACTCTAACAAAAATTAGGAATTTAAAGCTAAATTTTACACAAACGGATCCCTGAATCGAAAAATGGTTTTCACAGACCCGTAATATGATATTTTTAATAGCCTAACCAAAGATACCCCACGCCATGGGATAGATGAGAAAAAAAAAAACATTTCCACTTTACGTGTACAGGAGGTACCCAAAATTTTTTTTTTCATGATTTTATTTTACCACTTTTCACTTTCCTTGATGACTAGGGAACCCTAAAAAAAAGTTAAATAATTTAAAACGACACGTTTTAACCTATTTTTTTTACTTGCCAAATCCTGCTGAATGCGTCTATTTAATATGTTCGTTTATTTACAATTACAAAAATCTTTTATGAATATTTTTATTTATATTATAATATTTAGACTAGTGGTGGCCCGGCCGCGACTTACGAGTTGTAGGTCGTAGGTTCGAACCTAGACAGGTGCTTTACTTTGTGTAAATTATTTCATCACCACCACTCTCAAAATGGTGAAGAAAAACATCGAGACGAAACTGGCATGTTCTGGAACCAAAAATTCAAAGACATGTGACATCTACCAACCCGCACTTGGCCCGCGTGGTCAGTTATAGCCCAGTCCCTCTCGCAGAGAAGAGGCCTGTGTCTCAGCAGTGAGAACATTATAAGTTGATTATGCTTATGAATATCTGCTGAAGACAAAAGCTTACATACATTGCGCCCTAAACTTATAAGCTTAGGACGCAATGTATCTAGGTTTTTGTCTTCGCAAGAGGAGTCTGAGCGCTTCTTTCGATGTCTATGAACTAACAAACATCTACACTAGCCGACCAATAGCCAACACTCTTGTAAAAATAAGGATACTGACTTAGCAGACAGCTTTTTTTTTCTAGCAAACATTTGGAGTGGATTTTATATTATAAAATCCACTCCAAATGTTGACATATATCATGACTCCATAAATATCTTTAAAACCCAAACCCAAATTCTAAGGTCCCTAAGCACGCAACCCACACAAGCTAAAGACTCATTTTGTTAGTATGTAAGTATTTCTAGCAACCCCTGTACTTGTATCATTTTATATTTCTGTTACTATAGTTTGTTACCACTTAATTTTTATACATTTCATTTATAGCTTAGGTTATCACTGTATTTGAGAATGTTTCACCTGTTATTGGCAACTGTATAAGCCCAAAACTGTTATAATACCTACTTTTAATTGATATTTTGTATACAGAAGCTGTTGGTGTACCTTTATAAATAAATAAAAATAAATAAATAGCAAACGGCCTTCAATTTATATATTTGTTTAGTAGATTGAACAAATATAAATATTGCATAAGTTTCTAGGATGAACTTTACACACGACTTATATCGGAGTTATAAAGCTTTTTAAAAGGGCCAAAAGTGTTATGACTCTGGTATAACTCGGGTGTAAATCTTTATTAGTAAGGTCGTTAGGGTTAGATCACACAGAACAGAAAAAATCCTCGAGCAGTATCCAGCCTTCTCTGGCCGCGACTGTGTCGATATTCATACAATTTTATACTTTATTAGGCTATGGTAATACGGTCCTATTTTCAAGGGATCCAGTGAATTCCTCGGGCATACATGGAATGGTACTTATACCTATCTCTTTGATATTTGGCGTGTAGTTTAGGCTACGAAAAAGTTCATAACATTTTCAACAATGGTATACACATAAAACGAACTTACTCTAGGTTCGAGAAAGTTCGATGTATGTATGTTATATATTGAGAAGAGCCGTGTTAAAAGAGTTTCTCGTAGTCGAAAAACACGTTGAGAATTTATATTGTCAATGAAAAAGAGGATCAAAAATGGCTCCTAATCTCTTGTAATACATCAGTGATTACTGTTTATTTGAGTCCTTGTCCACTATTTTCAGGAACTCTATCTCGAATTCGATTCAGGCACAAATGGTTGTACGTATACTAGGTATTGTCAGGTTACTGTAGGATATTAGTATTGTTAATGTATGTACGTATCTGCAACTATTTTTTACCAGCTTTTGCCCGCGGCTTCGCCCGCGTTGTTGTCGGAAATTATCCCACGGGAACGCATTACCGGGATCAAAAGTAGCCTGTCCTAACCCAGGACATAGTCTACCCGTGTGCCAAATTTCATCCAAATCCGTTCAGCGGTTTTAGCGTGAAAGCGTGACAAACACAAACTCACTTGCGCATTTATAGTGTTGTGAGAAACCAGTCTATCGACACTCTAGACTCACAAAATGTTTTAAATACATAATTAAAAAAAAAAAAAAACTTAAAACACAACTAAAGCTTCTATAATAATATAATTCAATTATGATTCAAAAGACACGTGGCGCCATCTATCATAAGAAGTACGTTATTATTGTTTTCTTCGGGAACAGTACTTTTTTTCGTGATGAAAGGTACCCTATGTACGTTTCTGTACACGTGACAACGTATATGCAACATTTCAGGATGATCGGTTCAGTGGTTTAGGCATGAAAAGGTAACAAACAAACAAACAAACTTACTTTCGAATTTCTAATATTATAAGTTAGGATTAACATTTAACAGGGATTAAATCCCAATTGGAAGAGTATCTTTATAGCCTGTCGCCAAACAAATCATCAACAAAAGTATAATTTTAATTTAATTTCATCAGCGTTAAATCCCCAAAAATTTTCTACTTACAATAAATACGAGTAAAACAACAGGATACGACTATAAACCGTTGATTCCTCCAGTAACGTTCAGTAATCGTCCGTGTATTAATCTATTAGAGGCTTCTACGAGGCGTCGCTCGTAAAAGTTACACCGTCTTTTATAGGCACGCTCCGTCCGCACCTATACACTGAATGATATTAATGTCTTCTATCTTTTGACGTGAAAACGTCGTTTCGCTGGATGTACTGTTGGTAAGTTCAATATTTCTGACCGACAAAAACATGTAAGATTTCAACCGCTAATAACTACGAGACTTTTAATTCTAGAGTTGAGCATTCGAAATTTAATAGGAAAAAAAAGGAATGCAATGAGCCTAAATAGTCTAGTGCCTGAAAATCTGTTGCAAATAGCAAAAATGTTTAAGATGTCGTCTCATATCGGCCGTAAATATGCTCAAACTGAAAAATATTATAATCGATGCAAGCTTACTTTATAAGGAATGCAATGAGCCTTCTAAGTCTAGTGTCGAGCAAACATAATGGCTACGGCAGTATCGGAAACCGTAGTAAAATTTCAATCTGTTTTCACGAAAACAAACGGCGCGGACTCGAAACTGCGTCGACTAAATTTTTTTATGTTGTTTTATATAGACGGATTTTGAATTTTAAGAGGAAATAGGTGAGTTTGAAATGGGAAAATATTTAACGAATCCTCCATCCATCCAAGTTGGTCGAAGTTACTTGGCTATATAGTATTTTTATGACCCCAAAATAGGAATTATTTGAGGGTCACAAAAGAGGCGCAATCATTATAGTTAGGGTTCATTAATATTTTTAGGAAACCAAAAGGAGAGGTTCGATTAATTACATGCCTTTGGAAATTAGGACAGTGATATTTTGAATTTTATATTGAAGTATTGCCAGAGACTACATAGAGCGCACCACAGAGGAAAGGTAGTTTGTTTACGTTTGTTTATATGTCTGTGGTTTGTCTTTGGTCACTGGCTGGCCCTGACATAAAACAATAGACAATTATTTATATACTGTTTGAATACGAGTCTTTTTGTCTTATTTATTATTCTAAGGTTTTTTTTTAATGCTTTGCATGTGTGTAATTATGTAAGGTGCGTTTTGATTGTGCAGAATAAACATTTTTTCTTTCTTTATTTATTTACAATTTTTTTTTGGGTTTTTTCTACACTTGCTACTTTATTAGTGGTAATTTAGAGTCATTAACATCATAAAGAACTAAATTAACCACTTTCAAATAAACCATCTTGTACTGTTCACTATAATATAATAGTGTTTCTGATGACCTGCATACGTCCATAATTTACATCCTACAAAGTAGATCAATTTTTAATGGCGGGTAAAACTTAAAGAGGAATAAAAATGACTTTATTATCTCTCCGGATTGTCATACATAAGAAAATCGCGGGTGAGAAAAAGAAAACAAGATTCTGTTCCAGATTTTCTTACATTTTCGTTAAATAACCTTTAAAAATACAACTTCAATACATGACGTAATTTATCCACTAATAGTTACATGTGATGTTACGTTCGTGATGGCCCAGTGGTCCAGGCCTCGCCTCTCATGCACGAGGTTTGTGGGTCCAAATCCGCCCCGGGCTTGGCGTGTAATCGGTTAGTTCTGGCTGCCATTCGTGGATCTCTTCATTGAAAGTTGTTACGGGTTGTCGGAAGCCCGAAAGTCTGACAAACAGTCTTACCAAGGGGTATTGTATTACCCAGTAAATGGGTTGTGGAGGTCAGATAGGCAGTCTCTCCATGTAAAATATTGGTATTCAGCTGCATCCGGTTAGACTGGAAGCCGATCACAACATAGCTGGGTAGGCAGATGATGATGATATGAAGATCGTGTACAATGTTATGTATGTAACAATATGAAATTACAATCAACACAGTAGGAGAAAATCAATTTGAAAAGTTGCTCAATGTATACAAATTAGTGCTCATGACTAACTCTTACATAAACATAACATAACATCACGCGTGTCTTGCTTGAAACGGGAACGCAGACGCATAATACACACCCACATTTCGTTATTTACAACTTTAATTTATCATATTGTTAAGGTTTGCTTTTAAATACGAGTAACCTCGTGTCTCACTGAGGCAGAATAATGTTCTTTACGGTAGGTATTTCGTCAAACTTAGGTGGAGCGATGATCTTCGCAGGGTAGCCAGTTTTCGAGAATCGAGTTTAATGGTATGCAATTGGAGATGCCTATGTCCAACAGTGGACTGGTGTAGGCATCAGATGACTTATCAATCTTCAACAAAATAATGTGTAATAGGAACTTTCCTTTGGAGTGGTAAGTCGTCCGATTAAGGGGAATGGCATAAGGTAGTAATAAGGTTTAATAAGACGATTTATAATATTATATTTATAATTCTCAACCGATTCTTATGTCAGGATCCATGTATTAAATGGGAATTTACTGATAAGATTGCGAAAGAGGTTTGAAAAACGTGTTTTGTTCATTGAACTAATCAAAATGATTTCACTGACAGAAGTGACAGATAAATTGACAGTGACACTACATACAGTGTTGCAAGACAAATATATTACATAAAATGTTGGGAATGCCAACACCATGCAAAATTTCAACCCCCAGGTTGAATGTATGAATGCAATTTGGGACATGCTTGAGTTAGTATTGAATACCGATTTTATATCTCTCCCCTACGATGAAGGGTATTCCAGACAATATTCATCGCGAAGAAGAAGGGGTTAAAATGAGGATAATTATTATTATATTCTTGTATTTGTTCACTGTTCGAAGATCGATGGTCTAATGGTAAACAAAATATATAATAGCTGGAAATTCACGCCACCAGTGGGCGCCACTTTTACAAGAGGCCTTCCAATACGACAATGAATATAAAATAATAAAAGATGACGTTTGTTATTCGTTTCATTCATTCGTTCAACATTCATCACGACAAAAAAAAAATTGGCGCTTAGACACTTTTGACACGTGGTCGGACCTATCGTCTCAGTGATGCCCCTCTAGTGAAGAAAGCCCTCATTGAAAATTAGACTGAGCATATCACCTTACAAACCAAAGAATCAGATTATCACAATGACTTACCAAAACAAAAGGGTATAAAATATGTATTTCATATTTCTATGTAATCTGAGGCCAAAATATTTTTCCCGTAACCCTTACTTGGAGGGGACATAACAAGTTATAGCGGAGGAAATATGAGACGTCGCGGGAGGGTTAAAGTGATTTGTTCAGCATATTGTTGCGGTTTATTCTTTGCCTTGATATATCACCGGTCGTGTGCTATTTCATCATTCAAAACTTACCTAGATTACAATACATAATTTGCAAACACGTTTGTTGGAACTTGTAGTACCAAAATATCAATCTGCCTAGCCTTTTCCCAACTATGTTGGGGTCGGCTTCCAGTCTAACCGGATGCAGCTGAATACCAGTATAATACATGGACACAACCCAGTTACTGGGTAATATGATACCCCTTGGTAAGACTGGTTGTCAGGCTTTCGGGCTTCTGACGACCCGTAACGACTGTCAAAGTCCACGAATGACAGCCGGGACCAAGGGCTTAACGTGCTTTCCGAGGCACGGAGGAGTCTCGGTATGTAAAGATGGTCACCCATCCACAGACCAACCTCGGTAAGCGTAGCCTAACCTGATCGAGCGACCCGTGCGGCTGTTATTACTTAGCCACGAGCTCAACTGTAGTACCAAAATATGTAAACGATGAATACCAAGACAATTACACAGGGTTATTTAAACATTGCAAAGTATTACCCATTCAAGCGCGTATCCTCATAGAACACTTTGATAACAGTGATATACAAATCCCATTTAAACATGACGTGGAATTTACTAAACCAAATACCTGTAGACATTAGAGATTCAATGAATAGTAAAAACATGAAGCGTAAGCTGAAAGAGCATTACATCAACTCGAATATAATTTAACTGTCAACACGTTGATCAAATCGTGACCTGAGATTTGATAAACGTGCATGCTAAGACAGACCCCAGAGGTCTAATTGTGTACTTTGTTTAAATGTTGGTAACTTGTAATTTATATTAAAAAATATCTGATATTTTGCGCGCCTCACAACGCTTCAGCTTGTGAGAGTGCTCAACTCTCGAATGGTCGCCATGCCAAAATTTTCCATGGAATTCATATTAGCAGCAAAAACTTGAAATTATAAGATTAATACATTTTTAGATAGATATACCTTGATATGTAACAAAAAATGTAATTAAAAACCGGCCAAGTGCATGTCGGCCCACGCACAATGAAGGGTTCCGTAGTTGGGATGAATTTATCCCAAGAATAAACTTTATATTGTAGTTGAAAAACATGTTCTTCCATACATTCCAACTGCAAATGTAAGTTTGTGCGCACAATATTGAGAGATTTACCATGTTATTTTAAGACCATAGCCTTCTTATATGTTTTCCTGTAATCGACAGGCCAGATGGCGTGGTTGGTTAAGATACCACCTATCATGCCGCAGGTCGTGGGTTCGATTCCCATCCAGGACAAACATTATTTGTGTGTATGAACATGTCTGTTTATTATTATTCTGAGTCTGGGTGTAATTATCTATATAAGTATGTATTTACAAAAAAAAGTAGTGTATGTAGTATATTAGTTATCTGGTTTCCATAGTACAAACTCTGCTTAGTATGGGATCAGATGACCGTGTGTGAACAATGTCCTAGGATATTATTATAATCTATAGATATAGAACTATTTTCTGTATTTCTTTCAAAATTTTGGGCTCAGCAGTTTCAGAGATAAGGGAGCAGGAATGGTCAATTTTCATCTATTTTGTTAAATTATGATATTTTATTAAATTCCAAATTCATTTATTGACGTTACACGTCCATGTTTGCGTCACAGATATTCATATGTATACCAAATTTCAACATAGATGGACCGATCCATTAAATTCGGAGAAAATTGGCTGTGACAGACGGACAGGCAGACAAACGAGTTATCCTAGAAGGGTTCCCTTTTTCATTTTGAGGTACGGAACCCTTAAAATTACGTGTAGTGCTTTCCGTTGGGATGTGTCTGTGTTTGTCATCATGATTCACGTCAGCGCACACAAATGATGATTGATCTTCTTCTATCTTCTATAAGTTTTCATACATCCTTCGGATGAGCCCTATTGATTTTCATTATCATACTCATAATAACGTTCAAAATATATTAGCAAAAATCGATGATTTTTCTTAGAATTTTTTCCGTAAAATTTATCGTCAACATATTTCTGTGTAAGGCGTGTAGGGCACTTTTGTTTTTTCTAAAATTTTCTTTATTATTTAAACTAATTTTCTTTACTGGACCTCGTTTTAGTTTAAAATATACATTTTCGTAATAAAGTTTGTTGTTTTTAATCATGAAACTAAGAAACACGATAGCCTAAAGTTTCCACGCGTTAAGTTAGTGATAAAAGATTGTAAATTTGCTACGGCGTAGCTCGTAGCGCAGGCAATGATGTCATCGCTACGCGGTGGCTACGCTGTCGTAGCCGCAGACGTAAAACAATGTCGTTTTCGTGTCTATTTGTGTGATCGCTTAGATGAGCAATTATTTCGGAGGGTTAGACTTGGAATGGAAAGCTCGATGGCGTTCCCTATTACCTTACATTCTAATATAACATAAAAAAAATTAAGTTGCATTATATTATGTATTGAACGTAATATTTCTCTAATAACTCCGTACCATGGGCGGGATTCTCATAACACATAAACCCTTTTCATTTTTACACAACCCTTTCGTGACTAGACAAAAGCTCTTTCATATTATAACCCTGTAACTGTACCCCAACCGGTACGCAATCAAGCGGGGGTCATTACGACCCCAGCTGTTAAGTGTTTATGACCCATCAGTCTTTACAGCGGTTATGCTTTATTGGGCACAAACTTATGGCTAGTGCCACTATAGGTTTTATTATGTTATTTTATTGTTCCAACGATGGTATAAGGAGTAAATTGAATGGGAGGTATATTATTTTACGATAAAGTAGTTCATTTTCTGAAGTAACGTAAATAAAATAATAGATAAATGATGTTTATTTCAACGGCTTCAATCTAGAGGTTAAAGGAGCTCGATCGATCAGATTTCTCTTGTATACCCGTATCCCAATTCTGCGCCCACGACTGCACACCTGACACTGTGTATGTCACTACGTATGTCTGATCAGAATCCTAGGTACATACCTGGATTCAACATGTGTATAAAACGGTTAGGTAGCTACAGATAAAATACTCTTTCTTGAATACCATTAAAATTACAATTTGAAGATAAGAAAAGATACGTAGAAAATAAAGTCTAGACATGGTTATGAATTAATTACTATCGTGAATTCATGCAAGCCTAGTACTTTTTGTTAGGTTTACTGCTCAGATATTGTGGGTGGATGGGTGACCATCTTTACATACTGAGAACCCCCGTGCCTCGGAAAGCACGTTAAGCCGTTGGTCCCGCCTGTCATTCTTGTATGTTTGACAGTCGTGACGGGTCATCAGAAGTCCGAAAGTCTGACAACCAGTCTTACCAAGGGATATTGTATTACCCAGAAACGACAACCAGTCTTACCAAGGGATATTGTATTACCCAGAAACTGGGTTGTGCAGGTCTGATAGGCAGTCACTCCATGTAAAATACCAGTATCCAGCAGCATCCAGTTAGACTGGAAGCCGACCCCAACATAGTTGGGAAAAGGCTAGGTAGATGAGGACTTCCCTAGAATTGAATTTAGCAGTTAACTCATCCACCATTTTGTTTGTGATTTGAATTACGTCGTTTTCTATTAATTACTTCTCTAGCGTGTTAAATTCTAAATATGGAAAAGAGCTTGGGTTTTCATAATTTTGTTAATTATTCAAAGGGATTTGTTTTAATGATAATTTGTGCTACTAATTACATACGTCGTTAAAAACCAACGGTGTCACATGTCGCTCAAAATAAGGGTTGAAAATATGAACATTAACATATTATCATTGTCGAAATTCAAAATAATTTTAATGTATTTTGTAGGGGATAGAAATAAGCCAAATTATTATTTGTTATCCCTTCATATGTGAGTTATATATAATAAAAAACCATGTAGGTCATGTCATTATGTGCTCGAATGTCAACCGAACCCCATAGGTTCATAACTACTGTAAGCCCGCGGCCGCCATTGGATGATGGTTGTTTACGTTTAAACTTTTACTAATCTCTATGGGAATAGTGAAAAGTTAGTAGTTTAGTAATTTTTTTCGCGATTTCAGGTTTGGTACCCCAAACCTAAAATCGCAAAAAAAAAAATGCAAACAGCTGTTCAGTACATTTTGACGAATTACCTATCAATCTGCCTAGCCTTTTCCCAACTACGTTGTGGTCGGCTTCCAGTCTAACCGGATACAGCTGAATACCTGTATTTTACATGGAGCGACTGCCTATCTGACCTCCACAACCCAGTTACTGGGTAATACGATACCCCTTGGTAAGACTGGTTGTCAGACTTTCGGGCTTCTGACGACCCGTAACAACTGTCAAAGATACTCGAATGACAGCTGGGAAGCTTTAAGCCGTTGGGGCTTAACGTGCTTTCCGAGGCACGGAGGAGTCTCGATATGAAAAGTTGGTCACCCATCCATAGACCAACCCCGGCAAGCGTAGCTTAACCTGATGGATCGATCCGTGCGGCTGTTATTACTTAGCCTCGAGCTCCTAACGACAACGAATTACCTATGCGAACATAAATGTACTGAACAACAGATTTTTTTCGCGATTTCAGGTTTGGTGCCATAGTAAAAGTTGTTCATAATGACGAGTAAAGTGACCCCTTAAGAGTTTGTACGTTTTTCTAAGTTACACCTTGTATATAAGATATATGGTTATATACATATTATATAAAGAGGCTTTATTACGCTCACCCGTGTCGTGTCAGGGTATCCCTTTTTGACATGTTATGAACTACGTTTTATGCATTTTAAACGTCTGAAATAGGAGTCTTTTTCGGTCTCATAGGTACCGGTTTTCTGCTAATTTATAATTTCCTGTTCGAGCCTCAAATACTTAAATACTTTTTCTTTCATTCATTCGTTTTTTCATCGCGGGAAATGATCGACATTTCCGATGTCTGATCGAAATGTAGGTTTATAATTGAAGTGAATGTAATTTCATCCCTCTGCCCGTGGGTGGCAGGTGAACATGTTTTCCTTTATCACTTCCCTAGAAACAGCATTACGATACCTACGTGTCTTAAGATCAAAATAAGATACCTACTGGAAAAATTAATATTTTTCTTTCTTGTGACGACCACGAGTAAGCTCATACAAAGGAGTGCGTGGCTAAAAGGACTAAGCTCGACCTGTGCTGTGTTGGGCATAAAATGTATAAAAATATGTAGGTATCGTACTTTTATTTATTTTTATAAAATACATTTTTTAACGTAGCAGGTGGCGTTCTGTAGTTTCAGCCTATCCCTATGGGAAGAAGGTGTGAGTTTATGTATGTATCTTTTATATATATATATATAATCCTTCTGCGCGTATGTATGTGACTGAACTCCTCCTAAACGGCTGGACCGATATTCATGTAATTTTGTGTGTGTGTTCAAGTGGATTCGAGAATGGTTTAGATTCACAATTGGAATGGATTTGATATTTTTTTTTTTTGCTTTTTGGTAGTTTTGTGTCCAGACGTTGTGCACAATTTCTGAGAAATAAGTACTAGGATTGCGTGAATTCACGATAGTATTTCAAAATAAATATATGTATATATGTTCCCTATGGACTTCAAGACGGCTGGAGCGATTTTGATGAGATTTTAGGCAATCTTGAGACTAGCCTAGCCCAGTGATCTTGTGAAGTTTGGTAGCGTTCGGGCTACCCGTGCGAAGTCGTGGCGGGTCGCTAGTATTTGTATACAGGGTTATTGGTAAAACACCAGCAACCTCTTAAGGGGTCATTGTACTCATCATTATGAACAACTTTTGCTATGGGACCAAATCTGAAATCGCAAAAAAAAATATCAGCTGTTCAGTACATTTTGACGAATTACGCGAACATAAATTTTGGTTTTTTTTCGCGATTTCAGGTTTGGTCCAATAGTAAAAGTTGATCATAATGATGAGTACAAGAGGTTGTTGGTGTTTTACCAATAACCCTGTATATTTTTATTATTTATTTAATACTTTAAGCACACACATGTACAAAGGAGGTTTTAATGCCACGGGTATTTTCTACCAGTCAACCTTTAGTCAACCTTTTTAAATGTACTTTTTTTATGAAGTGTTTTGTGCGTAACGAATAAATAAATATTACCTATCTGAAACCAAAGCCTTTACACACTCGTTAAGCGTTGATAACCAACACAAAAAAGCCACAAAACACGAATATAAATTACCATATTTCACAAGTCAACGCTCGGCAATTTCAACAAAGCCATGCACTTCACCAGAATTGGCTTGCTGCATGTTAATCACGTTGAATTACCATGGAAAGCCATTGTTAGTGGCTTTGCGGCGACCGACGCTAAAATGGCGACTGAGCTGTATAAATTTGTCTAAAATACACGCCTAGATGTGGTACGGTCAGCGACAAAGTCAGTTACGCGCATGAGTTGTAGATAGTTCTCGTAAAATAGCAGTGTTGACTCATACTATTATAAAAGCACTAAGGTGTTAATTAGGAGTAGTATTGAATCAAAAAAAAGCCTTGTTTAAAAAAATATGCAAAATACTAAAACAGGCAGTCTTCACGAAGGACTAAACAACAGAACAATACAAATAACATCACGCGTGTTTTTCTCGAAGGGTTAGGCAGAGAGACCTACTTTTGCCAAATCAAAATATATAAATAACTTTTCAAAGAAGTATAAGAACACCATTCAGCAACTAAGAAAAAGTGTCTTTAAAAAAGTTTAATTTGAAACACAACAGTTTGCTTGGCCAAGCTGAATATGCTTCTTTTCCCTGAATTTCTCCGACAAACACAAAATCAATCAATCAATCAATCTGCCTAGCCTTTTCCGAACTATGTTGGGGTTGGCTTCCCATCTAACCAGATGCAGCAGAATACCAGTATTTTACATGGAACGACTGTCGATCTGACCTCCACAACTCAGTTACTGGTTAATACGATACCCATTGGTAGACTTTCGGGCTTTAGACGACCCGTAACGACTGTCAAAGATCCACGAATGACAGTCGGGCCCAACGGCTTAACATGCTTTCCAAGGCACGGAGGAGTCTCGGTATGTAAAGGTGGTCACCCATTCACGGACGGAAGCGTAGTTTAACCTTATGGATCGACTCGTGCGGCTGTTATTACTTAGCTATGAAATCCTCACCGGGAGACGCATACCTTTTAAATCGGAAACACATCAATACAGTGCTATAGTTTTTCCCTAGAGCTATTTTACAAACACGGATGTTTTACTACAACATACCGCAAAGGTAGCCTGCGAAATTCAAATTTTCTTATTTTTTTTGCAATTTGAAAGTATGTTGATCAAAATATGATTCGCGTCCATAACAAATATGTATTTACAGAATTAGAATCATTTATACAACTCTCAACATCAATACTGCCCTGCTAATCCAAAACACTAACTTTTGAAAAGCAATTGTGAGACTTTTGACGTTTTGGTTAATGAATTGCTTTCAACTTGTTATAACTCGTAATACAATGTTTTTAGCTTGCCTTATCTTACACAATATACTTTGCAATTAAAAAATTGTTGGTCAGGGGTACTAAACAGGCTTAAAGAAACTGATTGGGCGTTGTTGAGCTAAAACACTGTAAGTTGAGTCTTTTGGATAGGCACGTCTAAGTTAGAAAGATTACCTATTAATGATTCTGATGATTATAATTCTGTAAATACATATTTAAAATAAGATAACATTTATTTAATTGTATAAACATGGTAAATACATATAAGAGCATGCAATATGATAATAAATTACATTATAGTCCGATCACGTTTAGCCTTATAATATATTTGCATTCTGTCCGCAGCTTCACCCGCGATAAATTAATTTCCCCGTAGAAAAAGGTTTTTCCCGCGGTAAAAAGTAGCCTCTGTCACTCAGGAATAATGTAGCATTCTAATAATGAAAGAATTCTTAAAATCGGCTTCTTAGTTTTTGAGTTTATTTGTTACAAACATACAAAGCTTTCCTCTTTATAATATTAGTATAGATTGGCGTACAAATATTTTAGTCACATTAATTATAAAAAGAAATGAACCAAACTGCTATGTAAAACTTATAACTATAATAAATTAAATAACAAAATTAATGCCAGGCAAGTTTTTCGACAGAAAATTCAGAAACACTACAATATGCTTTTTGCGACAACAACTCTATCAACTGACGTTGGAACGCATTGACATTTAGCTCCTTCCAACGTTTAGGTAGCTTGTTAAATATAGTTGGAGCCATGCAAATGATACTTTTGCGCATGAGTGCAGTTTTAGCAGGATATCTGTAAATTGTGCTCATATTCCATCTATTACTTGGGACAGCGTCCTGTAAGCGTGGAAATAATTCAGGATTCGCTTCAACTAACATTACAGTTTCAAGGATGTACAGACAAGGTAAAGTTATTATTTGTTATAGTCTCGAATTATATTTTGATCAAGAAACAACCAGCTGACCTATTCTGTAAAAATCTCACCGTGAAATCTTAGGTGAAGTGAGCGTGAGTGAGCAGTCAATAGTGTCCATCCCATCAAGTAGGTAGCTAGATAGCTGATAGCTCACTTCATCTAAGTTTTCTCGGTGAAATTTTTACAGAATATACCGGCTGACACTAACCTGAAAAAAACGTACCTTAAACTTTTTCTTTTAACCCACAAGAATAACTTAAAACTCTGACAACGTAGCAAGAAAACTTATAATAAAGTATAAAAGTCCGCTTAAAAGCTTAGTAAAAGTTGAACATCAAAAAGAAATCTACAAAGTCGCCAAAATGGCGTTGTAGCATAAAGTGTTAAGGGCAATACAGGACCTAAAGCGCGGTCAATGTTGGACGACATAGATAATAAAGAGAAGCGCGAGGAAGCAATGCTGCTAATTGATTGCAAAATTGTCTATTCAAATAATCTATTATTTAGACTAAAAAAATAAAACAATATTACGGTAATATGTTGCTTGTAGAATAACCTGACATAAAATCAGAATGACTACACGTATGGTTTTTAATCGATGGAAGAAAGTTTTAGAGGTATTTTCGTGATATTTTTCTATCGTATTAAATTTGTTGTATTATGTTTTCAACACAGTAACTAACTAGTACACACCCTGAAGAATATCATATATTTTTCTAATTTTGTTTACTGCAGTAAATCATATACTTTTAGGAATTATAAAACTTCCGTTCAGGTTCTGTAGTCCCCTTTAATCGACGTGTCTTCTGGAATGGATTAGATATTATTTTTTTTTTGCTTTTTGGTAGTTTTGTGTCGAGACGTCGTGCACAATTTCTGAGAAATAAGTACTAGGCTTGCGTGAATTCACGATAGTATTTCAAAATAAATATATGTATATATGTTCCCTATGGACGTCAAGACGGCTGGAGCGATTTTGATAAGATTTTAGGCAATCTTGAGACTAGCCCAGTGATCCTGTGAAGTTTGGTAGCGTTCGGGCTACCCGTGCGAAGTCGTGGCGGGTCGCTAGTATTTGTATACAGGGTTATTGGTAAAACACCAGCAACCTCTTAAGGGGTCATTGTACTCATCATTATGAACAACTTTTACTATGGGACCAAATCTGAAATCGTAAAAAAAAATATCAGCTGTTCAGTACATTTTGACGAATTACGCGAACATAAATTTTGGTTTTTTTTTCGCGATTTCAGGTTTGGTCCAATAGTAAAAGTTGATCATAATGATGATTACAAGAGGTTGTTGGTGTTTTACCAATAACCCTGTATATTTTTATTATTTATTTAATACTTTAAGCACACACATGTACAAAGGCGGTTTTAATGCCACGGGTATTTTCTACCAGTCAACCTTTAGTGAACCTTTTTAAATGTATTTTTTTATGAAGTGTTTTGTGCGTACCGAATAAATAAATATTACCTATCTGAAACCAAAGCCTTTACACACTCGTTAAGCGTTGATAACCAACACAAAAAAGCCACAAAACACGAATATAAATTACCATATTTCACAAGTCAACGCTCGGCAATTTCAACAAAGCCATGCGCTTGATGGTAAAAAAGGCTACGTTGCAGGAATTTGTGATTCTAAACAGGAGATGAATAATTTAAGGCTGCAGTAGCATCAAAAAAATTTGTTTTCGTGAATGGTTTGCGCTTGCACTTTTACAATATTTTTGGCAGTTAGTTACATATAAGGTTGAATGAGGAAATGGAGGCCAGTAGGACAAAACAGCTGATAATAATAAGGCTGATCTTGTTTCCCTGTGAGAGTTAGAAACGAAAGCATTGTGTGGAATTAGAGGAGTGGACTGTAAGATTACGCTGGTCGTAGAATAAAAATATGTACCTACAGTAGAGCCTCGATAATCCGTACCCAGGCTAATCTGAACGCCGCTATAATCCAAACTACGATGGCTCCACCCACACGTACTCGCCTGCACTGATGAAACAATGCTGCTTCTTAAATTGAGAGACAGCTTTTTACAGCTTTTTAGTGGTCTATAAATACAAACCGCCAAACTAAAAGAAATGACTATGACAAAGTGATTGTTTGTGTTGTTTGGAATTTCATCTATTCAAATTCTACTTAATAATATAAATTTAAAAGTTTGTGAACAGGTTTGGATGTTTGTTACTCAATCACACCGGAACGGTTGAACGGATCTGGATGAAATTTAGCACAGATATAGAATATAGTCTGGAATAGTCTGCAATAGAATTTCTAATATGCACGCGGGTGAAGCCGCTGGCAAAAGCTAGCAACAATGATAAATCATTAAAATTTGCCGTGGGAGTTGAACAATAAGTAAATTCCATCGTAGTTAAGATCGTTCATCCCGCGTGGGCTGGCAACGTCGCATTTGTAGAGGTTTTCGTGACTATCTTATTACATTTAATTCAAAGTACCTGCTATTTTTATCCGTGAAGCACTAGGTAGTTGTATTTAATAAAAAAAATTAAATAAAAATATTTAATCGTAATACTAATTGACAATATGTCATTTTTATGAGTAAATACTAAAACAACTGTCAAAAAATACCATGCATATTTATAAATACCAACGATCTAGCGCTTGGCCGAAAAAAAATTTTACTTAGATTTAAATTTAACCTTTAGAACTGCGTCGTTGCCAGCTCACGCGAACTCTTTTAATCCCTATTACAAACTATTATATTAGTGAAATACTCTAGCTAACGTCAGCAAAACATTTTATTCAAACTGGCAGCAGCCAAAGTTACCAAACATTTGATATTACTTCAAATAACTTGAAAACCAAGTAGACTAAAGATTTCCACCAAAAAAAAAAAACAAATCTCCAGAAACAAATACAAATAAAATGTCATAAAGTTTTTTAGATCGCATAAAGCAATTCCAATGGTGCCGATCCTCTTGTTCAATAACTAAACTATATAGGGTGACTCGTAATTAGTGACCGATACTTAAACACATGATTGTACTCATGATAACAAACCTTTTTTACTATGGGACCAAACCTGTATTCGCGAAAAAAAAAATCAGCTGTCCCATACATTCATGTTCGCGTAACGCGTCAAAATCTAGGTAGCTGCTGTTTTTTTTTTGTTTTGCGATTTCAGGTTTGCGATTTCAACTATATAATTAGAGAATCGCTATATCTTTTACTAGCAGGCAGCGCGAGAAAAGGATGGCTATAGCTATGAACCAAGTCGTCAAACTCACGCTTCACCGTGTTTTTAGTCGACATGTTTTTAAGTGTTGTTTAAATTTGTATGAAAATATTAGTTCAACTAAATTTGACAGCTCTAATTTACGTCAGTTTCTTTCTTATTTAATAAAACAGAGAGAAAATGTTAGCAATAGCCTAAATTAAGTATAGTTTGTGCACAACAGAATCAGTACCAATATCCTTCGATATGTACAGACGCCAGCAGGTCAACCTACCCGAAACTGTCAGATTTTCCCAATCAACATTGAACCTAATGATTTAGCGATAAAGTCGAAAATCTATTAAAGAAATCTGACAGATTGTAGTAGCTTGATGTGCTGTCGTCTGTACAATAAAGTGATAAAGTAAGTTTTCAAAAGACATTTTTTCATTCGTGGTTCATATAACCCGGGTATTATTTCCGGGCTAAAGAACTTTAATGAAAAAAGATGGCGATAAAATATAGTTCAAGATAGACGATGTGTTATCGGGTACGACGTAGAATATAAAACGTGTGTTCAGGAAATATTGTTCCTTTTGTTTGGTGTGACGTATCTTTGTGAAAGAAGTCTGTGGTATAAGTCGCGTGGAAGGTTCTTCTGATATTTTTTGTTGGTAGCCAAAATTGAAAGGACACCTATGTACGTGTAGATAATAGAAAAGGCCAATTTCAAGTGTTGTGTATCATTTGAATCTATACGCCACCAATCACAAACTACTCAGTAACATTTTAAACAGCGCAATTTTGATCAAATTTGAAAGACTTAAAACCAAGTAAGTCAGTCAAAGACAAGTCATCGTCGGAAGTCATTGCAATGTACCTGTTATGATTGCAATAAAGTATAAATTAGAAGGATTGCCGTGAGTTTTATAAAACTCTCGGAAATCAGTCTAATATACTCTTATCTCGGTAAGGAAAGGCATAGGCCTTTTCTTACCGAGATAAGAGTTACATTGCAATGACTTAATTGATTGACAGGCCAGTTGGCGTGGTGAGTAGTGGGTAGCTCGCCGTCCGGTGAGGACCAGACCCGGGTCGACGGCGCGTTGTGTTCCACGCGCGCCTTAAAGAGATGTCAGCAAAAGATGGGGTCCAATAGGGCTGATGCCGCTGGGGTCGCGGGTTGTTTGAAAAAGATACCGTGGCCCTGGCATAGGCAACTGAAGGAACACGGGTGGGTTGTAGTCAGTAAAAGTCTGACACGCCCTTCCGCTCCACCCAGAGCGGGAGAAGTTATTTGATGATTTCCCATCCACAAAAAAAAAAAAAAGGCCAGTTGGCGTGGTTGGTTAAGATACCGCCTATCATGTCGCTGGTCGTGGGTTCGATTCCCATCCAGGACAAACATTTGTGTGCATGAACATGTCTGTTTGTCCTGAGTCTGGGTGTAAATTATCTATATAAGTATGTATTTACAAAAAAAAAAAAAAAGTAGTATATGTAGTATATCAGTTATCTGGTTTCCATAGTACAAGCTCTGCTTAGTTTGGGACCAGATGACTGTGTGTGAAAATGTCCCAGGATATTATTATTATTATTACTTAATTGATTGGTTTTACGTCGATCGTGAATGTCCTACCTTATTTTGTATCGTCGTGTACGGACCGCCATTAAAATACTAGTGCTGTGACATTTTGGCTACCTACTCATTGGTGATTTGAGTTTATAACTAGTTACTTTTGAGTACCTACCTACCTTCGTGGACAAGGGGCCATAGCACTTTATAGTGCGCGAGTCTCGCACACACTTAGCTGGTTTAGTAAAACTTTTTAGCAAAAAATAAAATCGACTTCCAAAACAAAACACTACAAAGTGAAAAATAACTTAAATTTCGGTAGTCGGTGTCTTTGGTTTTGTATTTTCGTTTTTTGCCACCGACTTCCGAAATTAAAGTTTTTTTTTTCACTTTGTTCCTAGTGTTTTATTTTGGAAGTCGGTTTTATTTTTTGCTACAAAGTTTTAATTTTTCACTTTTTAGTTATTTTACCACACAAATTCGAATACCACTATGCCTGCTATGTAAAGCAGTGAAAGGAAGCTAAAACAACATCCACATAAAGTAAGTGGGAAAAATACGCATTATTTAAGCTAACTCAAAAACTACCCAACCAAAGTTAATAAAATATGGGACCACCTAGGAACCAACAAAATAACCCCTTCCCTTTCAAACAAAAAAAGAATTTTCCAAATCGGTCCATCCGTCTTTGAGTAATCGCGTAATAAACATAAAAAAAAACATACAGACAAATTCAGAACCTCCTCCTTTTGAAGCCGGTTAAAAAGACAGTAAGCTTCGACCAAAAGTGGATTGTGCTTGTTATGCTCTTACATCACACTTCAGTAAGTACCTATTTTAGCGTTCTTTTCTGTATTCGTGAATCTCATGACCGAACACTGTCTCTTATGATACATGTTACCTACCCTAGTTTAAGAGGCAGGGTTAATCTATTACGTACAGATTTTGCAACACACAATGTTGTTAGTCATATATAATAATATTCTACCTATAAGTTGTAACACATATAACGCGTATTACTCCTTGTAAATGTGTAATTTTCTGTAAGTAAATAAAAAAAATATTTTTATGATTCCTAAAATGTCGCCAATCTCATAAAGACACTGGCTTCTAAATCAAAGCTAGCCTAATAAAAGAAACCGTCAGAGGCCTTCTATTAACTTCGGATAAAACAGAGGGTAGTCGTGACATTAGACGAGGGTTCAATATACGCGGATTAGGTAACACTACACGATTTAGTTGGACCAGACCGATGGCAGTGACGTCACTGTCTGTTATAGACAAAAGGTTATTAATTGGATTGATTTCTTCAATTATATTATTTTATGTGTAAGAACAAGAATATTCCTTCGGTAATCAGAAGAGGAGGAGAAGCCGAGTGCTGTTCGTTGATAAGCGCATTACTTGAGAACGGCTGGTCCAATTTGGATATTTTTTTTTTCATTTAAAAATGCTGAATTAGGTTGTTGTGCAAAGAAGAAAACGTGGAAAAAATCCCGAAAAATTTTCAAATTCGGGAAAACTGAACGTCCTTGTTTCTATGGGATTTTCGTATGAATTATGATTTGGACAAGACAACATATGTCGGGTTAGCTAGTTTCTAAAATAAATACAAGATGTCTGCAGCTCTGAGCTGAAATGGATACCCGGGGCCAAAGTCGCGTGTTTAGTTACTGGCCTAGACAAATATTTATATGACTACCAGCTGTAGCTATTCCGTGAGGAAGTTTAGTATTATATTAAACTTACGACTTTGGCCCCGGGTATCCATTTCAGCTCAGAGCTGCAGACATCTTGTATTTATTTTAGAAACTAGCTAACCCGACATATGTTGTCTTGTCCAAATCATAATTCATACAAAAATCCCATAGAAACAACGACGTTCAGTTTTCCCGAATTTGAAATTTTTTCGGGATTTTTTCCACGTTTTCTTCTGAACTGATGATGTACGAGCTATACTTTGTGCATGTTTAAATTCGTTCACAATATTACGCAGGAGTAACGTGGTTTAAGAAAAAGGTTTATAGAGTTATAGCCCGACTCGAAAATATTTCGCATCACCTTGAGAATTCATCTCATTCTCACAAAACGTCCGCAACTGTCAACACGATGTAACGAGCGCAATGAGTTATGATGACAAGAATGCGCCCTCCTTGTCGTCGTAACCCCGCGCCCCTGTACCCCGCGGGCGAGGACACTCATCACACACGGGCAGCTATAATGTAAAGATGTATATTAAAGCACGATATATTTCAATACATCTCAATATATCTTTCCATAGAAATTGTCAGGAGACCACATACGACAGCTATAATAATAATAATCATAACTAATATTATAAATGCGAAAGTAAGTTTGATTGATTGTTTGTTTGTTACCTTTTCACGCCTAAACCACTGAACCGATCATCCTGAAATTTGGTCAGGTGTACAAAAACGGACATACCTTAGGTGGTAATAAACAGGGTAATAAACAGTGTACCTTTTCAGGTACAGGCCAGATGGCGTGGTTGGTTAAGATACCACCTGTCATGCCGCTGGTCGTGGGTACGTTTCCCATCCAGGATAAACATTTGTGTGCATTAACATGTCTGTTTGTCCCGAGTCTGGGTGTAATTATCTATATAAGTATGTATTTAAAAACAAAAAGTAGTGTATGTAGTATATCAGTTGTCTGGTTTCCATAGTACAAGCTCTGCTTAGTTTGGGATCAGATGACCGTGTGTGAATAATGTCCTAGGATATTATTTTATCCCGAAAAAAAGTACTTTTTCCCGAGGAAAACAATAATAACATTCTTATGATTATAGATGATTATAGATGGTTTTGTTTTGTTATTAGTAATTTAACTCGTTGATTTTACTTCGATGGTCCTAGTTTATCCCTATCTGTGACTTGTGAGTTACGACTACATGTACGGCTATATGTAAGTGGGCACGCCCTTTAATACTGGAGGCTTTTATTTAGGTATAAAGTTCTGCTTACGTTTTTGTATTTTGTTTCTGCTTGAGTATTGTTTTCGTTTTTTTTGGCGTGTGCTAGCTTACTTATAGCAAATAATTTAATTTAATGTTTTGTGTTGCGTAATGTACCTAAATTATTATGCGCAGTATTATATAGAATCATTTTTTTTAACTGAACAGACAGCTGTGCTGCTGGGGAGTTTGTTGCGCCACTTCTTCTCCCCAGCTAAAGCACTAGGAAGTGGTGAAGGGCGGGCGTTTTTGGGGGACTGTCTTATGTAATTTTGACGTTCAAAAAGTGCTGATTCTCAGCCTAGTTTGAATAAATGACTTTTGATTTTTTTTTTTTTTTTTTGATGGCCATGTGTCTTTCGAATCATGATTGAATTATATTATTATTATTGAAATTTTAGTAGAGTGTTCAAGTTTTCTTTAAAATTAAATAACTAATACACATTGGAGTATCGATAGACCGGTTTTTCATCCTCCTAACTATCCTATCCTATAGCTATCCTAACTAATATTATACAGGGTGTCCGGTAATGAATGGATAACCTTGAAATGTCTTATAGTATAACTTATGGCCGTTCAGAAAAAAAATTGAAACAAAATATATCATAAGTAGTACCTAAGTTATGATTTTTTTAAAAGAAAGGTCTAATTTTTTTTACCTTGTTTTACTTTTATGAACACTACGATCAGAAATGAATGGATTCCATCGGTTTGTTGTTATTTTATTATTATACACGAACTATGCTAATAGATAAACAGTCAATAGTATGACTAGCTATTGCACTTTTTTATTAAAAAATTAGCAAATTAATTAATTTTAGAAAAACTTTGCAAAATTTATTTTTTAAACTATGTTTAAACATCTTGGGTATAAAAAAAATGTATGAATACATGAGTGGCCAATAATTTTAAAATAATGTCAGTTTCAAGTAGATTTTATAATGGTACAATTCATAAATGTATCTACAATAAATAGTGAATTATTGCCATTAATGTAGAAAAGGAGAAAATTTTACCAAATGTCAAAAGTAATGTAGGAACTTTTTTTAAATTAAATTGCTTCTGACCACTGAAGATTAATCAAAAATACATTTAAGGAATTTGTAGTGAATAAAAATTGCGTATTGAAACCAAATTGTCAGAAATTTACAAATACTCATAATGATTAAAATAGTTACTTTAAAAGCGTGAAATGGGTCGTGTGACCTTCATATTTGCTACCTGCGCGCACGCCGTGCTGTCATTCTTTTGTGTTATGTTAGACAAAGAGGGTCTGAATCGGCTAGGTGCGAGAGAGAGGAAATAAATGTAAAACATCAGGTAAGCACTCATACTTTTAGTGCGTTTCTCGACTTGCTCGACTTCGCATGTGTTTATTTAGTTTCCGTTTGCAATTATCGTGATTTACTTTGAATCAGTGTTAAAACGACCACGTGGCTATTTTATTGGACTATTCGTTTTGCTTACTGATTTGGACTTGTTTTGTTTGGTGATATTTGCGACGATTTGGTTTGTTTTTGGACTAAACTGGACTTTTGTGTTTTTGTGTATCAAAATGCCACGTCAGTATACGGCACAAGAATATGCAAATATGCATTACATTTATGGAGAATGCAGAGGTAACGCAAATGCAGCTGCAGCGCTCTATAGGGAGAGATACCCTAAGGCGCGCCACCCAGACTACCGCGTATTTATTCGTGTCCACGGTTGTTACTCCGAAGGAAGATTGCCTGGTAGTGGTGTCGGTGGTACAAGCAGTGGAAGAATCGCTCGTCTTGATGTAGAAGAAGCCGTGCTTGAGGAAGTCGAAAACGATCCTTCTACCTCTACACGAACAATAGCTCGACGCACAGGTATCGGAAAATCGACCGTGCACGATATTTTGAAAAAAAATAAATTCCACCCTTACCACGTTACACGCGTGCAAACTCTCCAACCAAGAGATTATGCAGCTAGATTGCGTTTTTGCCGACAAATGCTGGCAAAAATCGAAGAAGACCCGCAATTTTTTAATAAAATTCTGTGGAGCGACGAGTCAACATTCAAAAGAGATGGATACATGAATCTTCATAATTTACACGGTTGGGAATTAGAAAATCCCCATCTTATGCGTGAAGATAGATCCCAATACCAATTTAAAATCAATTATTGGACTGGAATATTAAGTGGAATAATAATCGGGCCATTTGAATTACCGGGGAATTTAACAGGGCAAAGTTATTTGGAGTTTCTTCAAAATGATCTCCCCAATTTATTAGAAGAAGTGCCCGAGGAGCTGAGGGAGTCATATTGGTTGCAAAATGACGGCTGTCCTGCGCATTATGCTGTATCTGTTCGTGCATTTTTAAATAACACGTACCCAGATAGATGGATCGGGCGGCTAGGGCCAATTTTGTGGCCTCCACGTTCACCGGACCTAAATCCATTGGATTTTTTTTATTGGGGCTGCCTTAAAGAGGAAGTATACTGTAAGCCTATAAGGTCTTTAGAAGAATTAAGAAGACGAGTCAGAGCAGCCGCATCAAAAATTAGTGAACGACGGTACACAAGACTGCTCCGTAGATCATTTATCCGTAGATGTAGGGCCTGCATAAGAGTGGGAGGCCGGCAGTTTGAACATTTATTATAAACGAATGATAATAAAGTGTTGTTTATGTTAAATGTTGTTTTTTATTAATCCCCAAAGTTCAGGTACAATTAAATTTAAAAAATGTTCCCATATTACAAATTTTGATATTTAGTAAAATTTTATCCTTTTCTACATTAATCGCAATAATTCACTATTTATTGTAGATACATTTATGAATTGTACCATTATAAAATCTACTTGAAAGTGACATTATTTTAAAATTATTGGCCACTCATGTATTCATACATTTTTTTTATACCCAAGATGTTTAAACATAGTTTAAAAAATAAATTTTGCAAAGTTTTTCTAAAATTAATTAATTTACTAATTTTTTAATAAAAAAGTGCAATAGCTAGTCATACTATTGACTGTTTATCTATTAGCATAGTTCGTGTATAATAATAAAATAACAACAAACCGATGGAATCCATTCATTTCTGATCGTAGTGTTCATAAAAGTAAAACAAGGTAAAAAAAATTAGACCTTTCTTTTAAAAAAATCATAACTTAGGTACTACTTATGATATATTTTGTTTCAATTTTTTTTCTGAACGGCCATAAGTTATACTATAAGACATTTCAAGGTTATCCATTCATTACCGGACACCCTGTATATGCGAAAGTGTGTTTGCTTGTATGTTGAACGCGTCTTTCACGCTAAAACGGCTGAACGAATTTGGATGAAACTTGGCACATGGGTAGATATAGAACATTCATCCTGGATCGCAGACGAAGTCGCGAGCAACAGCTGGTAATAAATAAATTTATTTCAGAACATAATTCAATTTACAATTGTTGGTAAAGCTTAAAACTATATTATTGCCTTATACCTACTTAATCCTTAAAAACTTAGCAGCTATAATGTATATTTTTATACCTTCGTATCTTATGATTCAAAGCGATACGAAAATATACATTTATATCTCAATAAAATTATCGATCAATCGAGACGTACACCAGTCGAATGAAGGAAAAGATACATTTACATTACCTGCTGTGTGTGTGTAAAACGATAATTTAAAGCTTTATATCCCGGGATGTTCTTTATTTATTTATTTAAGGCTCACCAACATTTGTTACAGATATACTACAGATATGAAAATACAAGTATCTAACTGCACAACCAAGTATAGGCCAACACCACATGCAAAGTGTTCTTTGTATCAACATCTGTTGTATAATTTTAAAGACTAGGTACTTAAATTCTAGATATACAACTATACTATAATAGTATTTAATCCATTTGACGCGTCTGACTAACGTCGAAATTGGATCAGAGTGGACGTCAACCAGGTCGCTGTTTTCGTTTGCACATGCGGGGTATAGGCGAATTAATACCAAACACTGTATGGCGAAGAGGTGGCACTAGGCGGTCTACAGGGTGCTCTGAAGTTGAATTTATTTAATAGTTGTTATCGTTAGTTATCGACTGCCCGTCAATATAGTTATTGAGCAGTTTATACGCGAATCTCAAATCCAAGAGCTCTCTTCGGGCTTCCGTACATTAATGTACATTATAGCTGCCGTGTGATGCCTTCAAAGCGGGTGATCTATAATAAATATATCATGTATCAATATATATTTAATACCAATTAATTCAGTGTATTTTATGCAAGTTTATGTGTTTTGTCACTTGATTAGTAGTGTTTCACAGGCTGAATTGATGACGTATGATTGACGGGTTTTGTCAATTAGTGAATTAGTTTTATAAATTGTGCTGTGAATGCCCACTCGTTAGCTAATTGTAATAGAGTGAGATGAGCACACTACACTACCCCGCTACACTGGCGGACAAGGTTGATGGACCATTTATCAGGCTTTGGGACTGGCAGACATGTGCGTGCACATGTTTATGTACCCAATTAATATATAGGTATAATGATTGTATTTTTAAGTTATCCAGGTTACTAATATAGGCTAACTTCATACTAACACTATATGGATCCCTTGGTCTGAAGTAAAATATTTGAATTAGCGGTTTGCGGTACAAATGAGCTACAAAGTGAAATTCTAATGGTAGTTTTAATAGTAGTCCAAATGAAATAATAATGATTTTCTTATTATTACTTCAAGATCTTCAATTCCTAAAGCAGCAGTTCCAATCCATTGACCTTGACCTCAACCACTCCAAATGCGAAATTTACCTTTGTGACAATACCGACAGACAGTCAACTATACATACATTCAATTCTGTAGCCCCAGATATCAAGGTTTGGGAAGTTACTAATAGTTCACTGCACCTCCTAGGTTCCCCAATTTAAGAAGACAGTTTTTCACTATTCGTCGACGATAAAATTAAACATGTTAACGATATTTCGGATACACTTTCAAAAATTAATTTAAATACATTCGGCGTTCACCCTTGTCAGATATTGCTGTTTTGGTCCAAATTTTATGTATTTTCTCCGCACTTTCTCTTTATGGAAGCAGCTCTAACTTTTAGACAAAATCGATGATATTATTTGAAGTACCCTAACATCAATTTTTAATGTGGCACACACAATACCCATTCGTCCGCAATATTTGTAGTGTAAGCCTACCGGCGTTTCTGTTCTCGGTCCACAGCACCGAAAAGTTAACCACAAGAATCTTAGCCCCTTCTCATGTTGACTCTGAAGTGCCGTGTTTGACCGACGCGGTGAATGCGTGACGCGACCTGGAAAGTGGCTTGCCCGGATACGGTTCAGCCCGAGAACCCGTCTTCCCAGAGACAGTGGGATGAGCCGCTCTGCAGGTTGGTACGGAATAAACTTATTAATACGTCAACCAATACTGCTGAGCGTGCCTGCCTGCTGGCTGTGGGTGAATGGGAGTTGGGTCTCTGGCTTCAGGCTCTACCGTCACCCAACATAGGCACTATGCCGAGTGACACCACATTCCGGCTCACTACATGTTTGCGTGTGGGTACTCCATGCGGGGCTCCACATTGCTGTCAATGCGGTGAAGGAGTCGACTGCCTCGGACACCATGGACTATCCTGCAGCAAGAGCGCTGGCCGTATGGCACGGCACGCCAGCATTAACGACATCGTCTCTTGTCACCTTGAGCCGGGGTGCCAGCTGTTTTAGAACCCAATGGCTTGGCACGCGACGATGGGAAGAGGCCAGACGGAATGACCATAATGCCTTGGAAGTTGGGTAGGCCTTTGGTGTGGGCTGCAACCTGTGTCGACACACTCGCGCCATCCCATCTTCTTAGCTGTGCGGGCTGTGCTGGGGCGGCTGCTGCAGGAGCAGAAAACCTCATACGGCGCAAATATAGCAACCTTATTGGGAACTATATGTTTGAGCCGTTTGGGGTTGAAACACATAGGGCCTTGGGGTCCGAGTGCTCATCGAGTATTTCGGGATATCGCCAAGCGGTTGGTCGACTCTTCACGGGACCAGAGGGCTAGCCTAGTTTTAGCCCAAAGAATCAGCATTGCTATCCAACGCTGCCAGCCCACTGGCACTTTTTCCATTGACAGCGATGCAGACGAATTTTTTGATGCCCTGAGAGCTCTTCACCTTTTTATTTCTTATTATATACTTGTACATAATATATATATATATATTTTAGTGTTAGCTTGTACATATAGTTATTTATTGTTTACATCTAATTTGTACTTAATATAAAAAAAAAATCATTATTATTAGTTATTTAGATTATGGTGGCTCTCTATTAAAAAAAAAAAATAGTCTGGATATCGACTATGACCAGAGCCTTTGTCAAGACGAATCAAACGAGCCCAAACTCGATAGGGTTGCGTCGTTTTATTACTGAGTTCCTATAGCCACCTTCCGGCTCCATCATCAGATCAGCTCCATGTTATAATAATATTGCATTGTGATCCGATTTACATGCATTCTAACATATAAAATTTCAGCTCAATCGGAAACCGGGAAGTGGGTCAAATTTAACTTGCAAGATTAGATTATAGACAGACAGACAGACACCGTGGCAGGTGAAACTAAAAAAAAATAACTGGCTTGTAAAATAAATGACTTCGCTTTGTCACTCCTATGAGGTTCGAACTCAACGTCATAGAATAGCGAGCCCGCGAGACAGAACTAAGACTGAACTTACCAGATTTTCTTTATCAGATGTTACCTACCCCTACCCATAAAACCGAGACAAAACACGTTACGTTATAAGATAACCAACTTACATCACACTTTTCAAAACTGAATTTCCTGTTCGGACATCTCATTGTCGAACAAATTGTTCGAACAGGAAATTCGAGTCCCATCCCGTCCGAACCATTTTCCACAAAATAGTTCTACTTAGGGAATGTATTTATATAGGAGCTCGAGGCTGTGGCTCCTAACAGCCGCACGGGTCGATCCATTAGGTTAAGCTATGCTTGCCGGGGTTGGTCCATGGATGGGTGACCATCTTTACATACCAAGACCCTTCCGTGCCTCCAAAAGCACATTAAGCCCTTGGTCCCGGCTGTTCGTGGATTTTTGACAGTCGTTACGGGTCGTCAGAAGCTCGATATCTGACAACCAGTCTTCCCAAGGGGTATCGTATTACACAGTAACTGAGTTATGGAGGTCAGATAAGCAGTCGCTCCTTGTAAAATACTGGTATTCAGCTGCATCCGGTTAGACTGGAAGTTGACCCCAACATATTTGGGAAAAGACTAGGCAGATTATTTTACATAGGTATGTGGATGGAATTGTTCGCGACGATCTCAATTAGCCGTCGTTCTCCAATTTCCTTAAACATGAGGAAAGAATTTTCGTTAGATAGTAGTGGCACGTAATTATGTGGCTTTATGTGGTTGCGTATAAATTTGGACGAAGTAAAATAGAAATACCTACAATACTGTGTGTGTGTGTGTGTGTGTGTGAACTCATTTTCAGATTTTGTTCTTTTTGATAACGTCGCGTCGAGGGCAATATAAGATGTTTAAAAAGTTTAAAAGAAAATTTTTCTTTCACCAAAGGCCGTCGGAATTAGCACCTACTAGAGAGTACCGCTACTCCGCGTCGGACCGGCGACCGCCCGGGGGTGGCGGTTTCCGACGACTTAGGCTTTATAAGAGAGGCATGAGATGTTAAGATCCGTTTAACTACTTGGTGGAATAAAGTGCTCGCTGTTGGAAATCGTTTGTTTATTTCTTACTTGAGGCTTTATTGAATCAAAATGTACTTGTAGATTCTTAATTCAATTTAGCTTGATTCTAAAATCAAAATTAGAATTGGAACTTAATGTACATCGGGTAAGATAAACGTAAAACGAGAACCCAGAACAATAAACCAAATTAAACGATTATTTATCTTATTTTCAAAAGTCGCCGAAAAAGTTTATTGGAAAAATCCTCCTAATTTACCTCTCAAGGGTATTTTACGAAGAAATGTTTCCCAAAAAATCCCTGTCTTCGTTTTGGAACGGAGAACATAATTAATGAGCAACGCCAATTTATAAATTGAACGATTTTCGAGGATTCACTTCAAAAGCACTGTTCGAAATGAGGTAGATCCAACCAGTAATTACATTTCAATAAGGGTTTTATTCAGATACTCTTGCTGTAATTGAGATTTTGGTATAGTCTTTAAATAGGTTCTCATATCCGGAGTAAAATTCAAATGTTGATTCACCACTCGTTAAATCGAAGTGGATTTTATTTAAATAATCCTAGATCTTAAACAGAATTTACATTCCTTAACTGTTAAAACTTCGAAAAAATAAAAAGAGTGTGAAAGTAACCCAAATAATAGAAAAGTCCTAGTACTCCGTGCTTCGGAAAGCACGTTAAGCCGTTGGTCCCGGCTGTCATTCGTGGATCTTTGGCAGTCGTTACGGGTCGTCAGAAGCCCGAAAGTCTGACAAGGTCGATAAGGGGTATCATATTACCCAATAACTGGGTTGTGGAGGTCAGATAGGCAGTCGCTCCATGTAAAATACTGGTATTCAGCTGTATCCGGTTAGACTGGAAGCCGACTCCAACGTAGTTGGGAAAAGGCTAGGCAGATTGACTGATTTATTTCTGTTTCGGACACCATAATTGACGAGCGATTAAATTTTGAACTAAAATCTACAATGGTTATTAATGGTTTTACATAACCTCTCTTCGTTGACCTGCTGCATTGACAAATGTAAAAAGTTTATGCAGTAGTAATTATAAAAAAACCCCCAAGCATCGTTCAACTGTTTTACATAACCAAACTGTTCTATAAAACAGTTAATTAAGCAATCCATCTGCGACACATACAAACTAGGGCAGCATAAGTATTAGGTATTAGGCACCTGTCCCACCGCCCACAACAAGCGAGTAGTGCTAGCAAATAGAAACGAGTTGGCGAGCAACGTGCAGCGGGGGTATAGCAGTGAAGTCCAAAAAGTTTTTTCGCTGGGCTATGAGCGAGTGCGCGATGACTGCTGAATCATTCTACTAATCGCACTCGCGTTTTCATTGCTGGTTTGCGTATGAAGCAAGCGAGTCTCTCAGCGAGTGTTCTTTCCGCGCGAGAGCCGCTGAGCGGGTATTTACTTTGATAGCTCTTGTCACTGAGAAAAAATAGTGGAAAGAGAGCACACGCCGGCAGCGTGAACAGTGAGCGAACAACTATTAATATTCAATGTGTAACTAAATTAATAATGCACATTATGAATGTAATTTGTCTGGAATCTGTCCGGTTTCTGTCATTTTTAATATATGTACGTAATTTTTTTTCTCCAAAAATAATTAAAACTACGTAAATTACAGTCACACTTCTACAGTACACTGTAGGTACAGTCAAAACAAACCAAAATGGATGAAGTAGGTATACCTACTATGTTAGACCCTTATACGTGTGCGAATGTGTGCGTGCGTAGATTTGTAATGTGTCCAATCAGTATAACTAATTTAATAAATAAACAATGTTTTACACATAATACACACTTAATAAAAATTCAGTGTATGTATTATGATTATAACAACTAAATATGCCTAGCCTGTTCCCAACTATGTTGGGGTCGGCTACCAGTCTAACCGGATGCAGCTGAATACCAGTTTTTTACATGGAACAACTGCCTATCTGACTTCCACAACCCAGTAACTGGGTAATACGATACGCCTTGGCAACACTGGTTGTCAGACTTTCGGGCTTCTGACGACCCCTAACGACTGTCACAGATCCACGAATGACAGCCGGGACCAACGACTTAACATGCTTTCCGAGACACGTACGAGTCTTAGTACGTAAAAATGGGCACCCACCCACTGATGAATCGACCCGTGCGACTGTTATTACTTAGCCGCGATGATTATAACATAATATTAGTTGGGGTGTTTTGTAGTGTGCGTTAATTCCGAGACATGTTGTTATCTCTTTCACTTACACATGACCTACAATCTTTTGTAGGTTTCTTGAGCGTGAAAATCGTTGCTAGCTAAGTAGTCGCTTCCTCGTCGGCGGTGGGACGGGTGCCTAAGCGTCGGTATTTATTCCTAACTAGCTTTTTCTCGTCTCTTTGCTGGTGAATCTAATCATTCGTTCAGTCAGGATAAAAAGGATAACAAGTCAAGCGTCTTACTGTGCGCTACTTCAATCCATTACAATTTCATGCTGACTGGCTAAGCAGTTGAGGTGTGAAAGTGGGACAAATAAACAAATGACACTCGTTTGTTAGTAAGAATTTGCATACATCACACCTGTATTCTGCAAAGGGCTAGGCAGAGGTGTATCTATTTTATACCACACCCATATTTCGCCAGTTATGTTTAGGTAAGACCCATGTAATAAGGGGTGGGGCACAAATCCAGACTGCGGGCTGTTATTGAGAAATTCCACTTTGCCCGACCCGGGAATCGAACCTAGGACCTCATGCACAGCAGTAGCACTTGCCACCACTAGACCAACGAGGCATTTATTATTTATTTCATGGTTTGACGCTTTTTATTTATTTAATTGATTGGGTAGGGTTTATTTCGCTAATGGGTTTACATTACACATATATATTACACATTTTGATGAGTTATGCGAACATAAATAGGGAACAGCTGGTTTTTTTCACGATTTCAGGTTTTGGTCCCGTAGCAAAAGTTGTTCATAATGATGAGTACAATGACCCCTTAAGAGGTTAACGGTGATTAAAATTTACAACCTGTATTTATCCATACATGAAAAACTTGAAGTATTACATTTTCAAACACGCACAATTCACTAAACTATTCAAAAGTTCGCTGGCATCACCATAATATACAGAAACCTCACCTCATAATATACAGGCAACCTCATAATATACAGCAATCTCATAATATACAGGCAACCTCATAATATACAGCAATCTCATAATATACAGGCAACCTCATAATATACAGGTTGTTCGGTGCATGGACCAACACAATATTTTGGGGGATTGGGGAGGTCATTTGCTAGGTTACCCAAAGACCCCATGTCCTAAGTGTGACGGTAATTGAGATATGATTTTGTTTTTAATTACCCGAAATCTTGCCTTTAAATCGTTATATTTTCTTTGTTTATGGTTGTAATGGAACAAAATAACTTTTATTAGAGTCTGCAATGTATTTTTATTTTATATAAATTATTATTTGATGATTAAATGTATGAAAACTTACAACTCCTTTCATTTTTAATTTTGAACTTCGTTTTATTTTGAAAAGTTCTTTTCTAACGGTATGCTACATGCCACAGAAAACAGTTCATTATGTAGTCAACAAACTAGTCAGAAGAGTCAGTTAGTGTTTAAGAAAAGACTTATTACAGTAGGTAATTATGTTTTAATTTATTTACGATAAGAATATATTTCAGACTATAATTAAAGTTATTTTGTTCTATTAAGACCTATAACGATTCAAAAGTGAGATTTTGGGTAATTCAAAGAAAAAAATTAAAAAACCGTATCTCAATTACCGTCACACATAAGACTTGGGGTCTTTGGGTGAAACCTAGCAAATGACCCCCAAATCCCGCAAAAAATTGTGTCGGTCCATGCGCCGAACACCATGTATACAAAAACTTTTTATCGCAAAACTTTCTGAGTGATTTGGTGCAGCGCAGCGAATGTCCAAGTGTCTCCCGTGGTACTAGAAATAACAGTGGGGTTTTAGTAGGTAGGAGTTCGAAACCCTCCGTTTTTCTCAGATGGAGGGTATCCATGAGGGTATCCAACACAGAAAAATGGCAAAGAAATCTCATCCATCCAAGATTATAAGAACTTGTCAAACGCAGTTTTTGTAGATCGATCGAAAACCATTCTAGCTACCTACGTCGAGTACAAATTAATGGTTGTCCGTGACTTTCTTCACCATCGATCTTTGTATTTAGGTAAACTTTTTCATTATGTTTCGATACAAATGTATGTTTGCTTATGAAATAAATAACTGGAACTTGGAGTTGCAAAAATCCTGTCTTAAATAAATAAATAAAATAAATAACAAAATTCAGTGTTGCGGGACACCCGGTTGGAACGAAGTTCCTTTCGCTGTATGTTATGTATTAATACACAGCCGCCATTAAGTTTTAGCTACTAAAAACATATACTAGCTAGCTCTGTATTAAAAAAAAACATAAACAAAAACTTTAGACACTTGAAACTGGAGACCTTGAAACCAACATTTTCGGACATATCGCTTTTTCGTTTCGTGTCGATTTCTACTTTCTCTTTAAAGAACTTCGTTTCAATATTACAAAGGCGTTTTATAACTACAAGCTATAAAATCTCATATGAAGAAATACCGCAACAGTATAAGGTCAAATGTAAGGAAATTAAATTGACTGCTGTGTCGTTTAATTTTGAAATAAAACTCAATGTCTTGTCTCGTAATGAGACGATATGGGGGCAGACATGTAATTGCATCATCGAAGAGACCGGCAGGAATACTAATGTAGCACTTGAGAGGACTCATTGAAATTATTCAGTGTTATTTACAGTAGTTGGAGGTTCTGAGGTTTCTTTTGCATCAGTTTTGTATCATATTCAATACTTTACTTTTTGCTAAGTACACACTTAGCATGTAGATAATATTCGATGATCGTTGGAGAGCCGACTTGAGTAATAATTTTAGATGAGTCATCAAAATAAAGGTACTACAAGGGGAGTCCTAAGGGGTAACTAGACTGTCATAATTGCTTGAAAAGGACGAAAAATAACGTGCTTTACAAGCAATTTAGTCCGTCTAGGGACCCCCTTAGGACCGAATTCAGTCGTAAAGTGATCTCTATGTCGAGACTGCATGCAGCCCTTGATGTATGAAAGTACACGAAGCAAAAGAAGTATGTAAAAATCGTAGCAGAGGTGGCGTTCTATAGTTCGATAGTGGTATAGTTCATGGGAAGACGGCGTGAGTTTATGTATGTATGTATCCAAATAAAGCCTCTTTTACCCGATGCAAGTTTTTTGTCTGTGGTACAAAATAAAATTGAGGCAACAAATGACTTACATTACATTGAATCGCAACGTGTGAATCAGGATTTTTTTGTTGGGTGAGAGATCATCAAATAACTTCTCCCGCTCTGGGTGGAGCGGGAGGGCGTGTCAGACTTCTACTAACTAAAACCCATTTATGTTCCTTCAGTTGCCTGTGCCAGGGCCACGGTAATTCTTTCAAACAACCCGCACCCTGGCAGGCATCGGCCCTAACGGACCCCACCAGTTAGTGCTGAAATATCTTTAAGGCGCGCTTGGAGAACAACGCGCTGTCGACCCGGACCTTACCGTACGGCAAGCTACCCATTGCTCGCCGTCCGCAAGCCCGCGCCTATGGTGGCCGCGAATCGGCTCTCAATTCCCGAATTAGGCTTAATCGTTCGTAGCCGGAACGTAGATCTACGAGAGACACAATGGCTTTTGAATTGTTTCTGTAATTAGGAAAGGTTAATTCAAGTAGGACAACGCGACATTACATAAAGGGTGCAAAAATACCGTCCACGAAGCTGTCGTCTAGAAGGAAACAGAAAGATAATACATAAATTAGCACGAAAGTGGTGTGCTCACGACTACGCCAAAAAGTGCGATAAAATAAATTAGGAGGAACGTGTGCCTCACGACGACGCCGAAAAGCGTAAAGTGCGATGTAATAAAATTAGCAGGAAAGTGTGCCTCACGACGACGCCGAAAAGTGTAAAGTGCGATGTAATAAATTAGCAGGAAGCTGTGCCTTACGACTACGCGAAAAAGTGTAAAGTGCGATGTAACAAATTAGCAGGAAAGTATGCCTCACGACGACGCCGAAAAGTGTAAAGTGCGATGTAACAAATTAGCAGGAAAGTGTGCCTCACGACTACGCCAAAAAGGCTCAATCCAGCAAAAATGCCAGACAACTAGTGCCTGATGCTGGTGTTCAACTGGAACTGTCTACGCATTAATTCATCAAATTATGTAACTTTGTGCAAAAATAATTGCTGGGAAACGACTTTTGTTTTTGGTGTGAAAATTCGCTGTATAAAGTAGTTCGTAACGTAACGCAGGCGCAATATTCTGCTTATAGGTGCATGCAACGGCACAGGAATCTTGGGAGTATTTTAAGTTAAGTTATATGGTTATAACATTTAAAACTTTCGTAAAAAAAAAAACATCAAAAGAATTTGGAACTTTGACCTTCGATTATCCGCAACTAGGAGGTTACGATCAGGTGACTGCCCCGTTGGTCTCGTGGTCGCAAGCACAAGTGCTGAGCGTGGGGTCCTAGGTTCGATTCCAGGATCGGGCAGTGTTATTGGGTTTTTCCATTAGGAATTTCTTAGTAACAACGCGAAGTTTGGAAGTTGGCGGTGTGATACCCCGTGCCACGGTGCGCACGTTAAGTCGTTGGCTCTGCGCCTGATCTCTCTCCGGTCGTGTCGGATTGCCGTCTCATAGGATTATGAGAGAGAGGGAAGAGAGAGTGCACCTGTGTCTGCGCACACACTTGTGCACTATAATATCTCCCCCGCCGAAGACTGGTCTCCGCGGAGATTGGTCGCCATGGCTACAGAAAATCGGTCTGGAGGACTATCCAGAAGGTTTCTAGGTACGGTCCAGTACCAAATAATAACGGAACGAACAAGCGACTCTTTAACTCTTTAAGGGTATTTCTACACCCGTTATTGATTTTTGGTCAATTTAAGACCACATTAAGTGTCTTATGTTTTGTTTTTAATTTATAATCCTGCTGTGAAATTACGAAATCAAAAACATAGCGATAGCCAAAATAGTGCTGTTTATAATCTTAGCTTTCGGTTTTAATGTAACTAAATCTTGTTGATTGGGTGCAGAATAATAATAATATCCTGGGACACTTTTCACACACGGTCATCTGATCCCAAACTAAGCAGAGCTTATACTATGGAAACCAGATAACTGATATACTACATACACTACTTTTTTTTTTGTAAATACATACTTATATAGATAATTACACCCAGACTTAGGACAAACAGACATATTAGTTTAGTTAAAGGTTTATTTAATTATTTGAGATTTTCTGCAACTGACTTCTTGTGCTGTAAATATTGTCTCCGGTTAGAGAACGGAAGTTGATTGCAAACTAACGATTAAAATAGTATTTGATAATATTTTATTGCCGGAAGTTGCTTGCGCCACCTATTTACAGTTTTTAGACGTAGCAAGTTTTACAAGAACATGGCATTTTTAAAGTTAGTTCCGTGTAGAATAAAGAACTAAGACGTTACGCTGCTCGTTTTCTTGTCACAATCTGTTCTGGTTTCTCATAATAATAAGTTACAATCAACCTCTGTCATCGAAGAAGAATCGAAGTTCTTTAAAATATATCGACCGTAGCACGAAAGCTTAAATATTATTCAGGTATAGGTCGCTTGTCATCCGTCGGGGTCCGAGAGACCTCATCCCCCGACTTCGTTCGTTCAGTACTGTGACGTCACAGCTCTATAATAAATTGCTATCACCCTTCTGCATAATCATTTCCTTTTAAAAGACGTTGAATTTTAGTTTTATTAAATGTTGGAAATATGGTGAAGTTTTACAAAGAATAAATTTTAGAGGATGGGGAATAAATGTGTTTTGGGAACACATTTATTCTAAAATTTATTCTATATTAAATAGATTCAAATATAAGAATCGGGAAAACTAAGTTAATTGCCCGTTGATATACAGGCTTATTGGTAAAACACCAGCAATCTCTTAAGGGGTCAATGTACTCATCATTATGAACAACTTTTACTATGTGACCAAACCTGAATTCGCAAAAAAAACCAGCTGTTCATTACTTTTTGACGAATTATGCGAATATAAATGTACTGAACAGCAGATTTTTTTTTTCGCGATTTCAGGTTTGGTCCCATAGTAAAAGTTGTTCATAATGATGAGTAAAATGACCCCTTAAGAGGTTGTTGGTGTTTTATCAATAACCCTGTATATTGTGTGTGGTTAAAATAACGGGTTTCCCAGTAGAAGGCTACTAGGAGCTACAAGGAATTAATTGAAATAGAAAATCAAAATAAAACTATAGAATAGCGAATGTTTATTTCAAATTAATTAAACTTGTAACATTGGGAGTTCCAATTTTCAAACAGCAACATTTTATTTGAATAGCACTGGTTCGTGCATTAATCCCTTTCCGATTAAACCGTGCAATAACAATAAAACAGGAGGTCACACGCCATTGATTTTAATCCAATAACAGTTAGTTGGTTAAAATATAACTGCCTTGCTGGGCTAGTGGTTGCAAGCGCAACTGCTGAGCATGAGGTCCTGGGTTCAATTCCCGGGTCGGACAAATTATTATTGGGTTTTTCAATATCTGGGAATCTGGATTTTTGCCCGAATGATGGCAATAGGCACGCCCCTATTACATACAAGAGCCTTACCAGGGGGCTGCAAAGTTTTGAGCCTAAGTACCTTCAAGTGTCATTATTATCTCGCGCTGCATATTACTAATTTGCGAATTAGTATAAATTAATTTAATTTAGTATAAATACAGAGTCTTAAAAACCTTAGCGTACCGGGAGGCTGAAAAGTTTTCGAGTATAGGGATGGGCCGCGAATGACTACAAAATGATGATGTTTACGGATGGGGAAGAAAACTGTCAATTAGTTCCGCGTAAATGGCGCTGAGTGTTTATCTTAAATTAACTGTCAAACTCCATAGAAATTAAACAATATTTTGTGTTTTTGTGACTTATATCAATATAATGGGTCGTTTTGTAGCCTTTGGATGCAAAGAAATAGGCGTTGGCAAATTCCCAAGTAATTTTCCCATGAAGAAAATGTGGGAAATGGCACTGAAATTAAAAAAAAAAAACTTCAGATCTAGTGATTTTTCGAGGTTATGTGGGAAAAATTTCAAGGAAACAGACTACGAGACCAATGCTAAGACGACGATTTGTAAGCTATTTAGTTTGGTTGAAAAAAAAAATCTAATTTTTGGTGCTTTTTATTTTTGTACCGTATCAAATTAATACTAAACACGTATAGTATTCGTAGACTAATTGAATGCCTTTCTGTCAAAACAACTCTGTATATGTTATGGTTAAAATATTTATGATTAACTACTGCGGAAATACGCAGTAGTTTATATTGTACTCATAAATATTGAACCTATTGTGTGCTTTTATGAGTTCTACCGTGACGATATTACAGTGGACCTCCACGATTACGTTATAACGTGCATGTATTTCCATACATTTTACGGACATGGACGTGGACATCCACGATAATATCGTGACGTTAGAAATAAAATTATAAAACCGCACTTTGGTAGCTACTCCAGAATGTAAGGTAAATTCAATTGAACAATAGCTTTGGTCTCAGGATATTCAATTCTAAGGAATAAAAGCAAGTCAAATCTCAATCAATCTGCCTAGCCTTTTCCCAACTATATTGGGGTCGGCTTCCAGTCTAATCGGAAGCATGTAAATACCAGTACAAGCAGTGCATGGAGCGACTGCCTATCGGACCTCCACAACCCAGTTACTGGGTAACACGCTACCTCTTGATAAGACTAGTTGTCAGACTTTTGGGCTTCTGATGGTAACAACTGTCAAAGATCCACGAATGACAGCGCGGGATCAACGGCTTAAAGTGCTTTCTGACACACGGAGGGGTCTCGATTTATATTTATATAAATGGATTGCCACCCATCCACTAAACGACAGTGGTGGCTTAGTAGAACAATGGTGGCCTAGTAGAACAGTGGTGGCCCAGTAGAACAGTGGTGGCCCAGTAGAACAGTGGTGGCCCAGTAGAACAGTGGTGGCCCAGTAGAACAGTGGTGGCCCAGTAGAGCAGTGGTGGCCCAGTACAACAGTGGTGGCCCAGTACAACAGTGGTGGCCCAGTACAACAGTGGTGGCCCAGTACAACAGTGGTGGCCCAGTAGAACAGTGGTGGCCCAGTAGAACAGTGGTGGCCCAGTAGAACAGTGGTGGCCTAGTAGAACAGTGGTGGCCCACTAGAACAGTGGTGGCCCAGTAGAACAGTGGTGGCCCAGTAGAACAGTGGTGGCCCAGTAGAGCAGTGGTGGCCCAGTAGAACAGTGGTGGCCCAGTAGAACAGTGGTGGCCCAGTAGAGCAGTGGTGGCCCAGTAGAACAGTGGTGGCCCAGTAGAGCAGTGGTGGCCCAGTAGAACAGTGGTGGCCCAGTAGAACAGTGGTGGCCCAGTAGAACAGTGGTGGCCCAGTACAACAGTGGTGGCCCAGTACAACAGTGGTGGCCCAGTACAACAGTGGTGGCCCAGTACAACAGTGGTGGCCCAGTACAACAGTGGTGGCCCAGTAGAACAGTGGTGGCCCAGTAGAACAGTGGTGGCCTAGTAGAACAGTGGTGGCTCAGTAGAACAGTGGTGGCCCACTAGAACAGTGGTGGCCCAGTAGAACAGTGGTGGCCCAGTAGAACAGTGGTGGCCCAGTAGAACAGTGGTGGCCCAGTAGAGCAGTGGTGGCCCAGTAGAACAGTGGTGGCCCAGTAGAACAGTGGTGGCCCAGTAGAGCAGTGGTGGCCTAGTAGAACAGTGGTGGCCCACTAGAACAGTGGTGGCCCAGTAGAACAGTGGTGGCCCAGTAGAACAGTGGTGGCCCAGTACAACAGTGGTGGCCCAGTACAACAGTGGTGGCCCAGTACAACAGTGGTGGCCCAGTAGAACAGTGGTGGCCCAGTAGAACAGTGGTGGCCCAGTAGAACAGTGGTGGCCTAGTAGAACAGTGGTGGCTCAGTAGAACAGTGGTGGCCCACTAGAACAGTGGTGGCCCAGTAGAACAGTGGTGGCCCAGTAGAACAGTGGTGGCCCAGTAGAGCAGTGGTGGCCCAGTAGAACAGTGGTGGCCCAGTAGAACAGTGGTGGCCCAGTAGAACAGTGGTGGCCCAGTAGAGCAGTGGTGGCCCAGTAGAACAGTGGTGGCCCAGTAGAACAGTGGTGGCCCAGTAGAACAGTGGTGGCCCAGTACAACAGTGGTGGCCCAGTAGAACAGTGGTGGCCCAGTACAACAGTGGTGGCCCAGTACAACAGTGGTGGCCCAGTACAACAGTGGTGGCCCAGTAGAACAGTGGTGGCCCAGTAGAACAGTGGTGGCCCAGTAGAACAGTGGTGGCCCAGTAGAACAGTGGTGGCTCAGTAGAACAGTGGTGGCCCACTAGAACAGTGGTGGCCCAGTAGAACAGTGGTGGCCCAGTAGAACAGTGGTGGCCCAGTAGAACAGTGGTGGCCCAGTAGAACAGTGGTGGCCCAGTAGAACAGTGGTGGCCCAGTAGAGCAGTGGTGGCCCAGTAGAACAGTGGTGGCCCAGTAGAACAGTGGTGGCCCAGTAGAGCAGTGGTGACCCAGTAGAACAGTGGTGGCCCAGTAGAGCAGTGGTGACCCAGTAGAACAGTGGTGGCCCAGTAGAGCTGTGGTGGCCCAGTTTGATTTACTTTATATAATTTCATGTTTTCAAATGTTGGTATATATAATTGCTTATATATAACTGCTGGCTTATATATAAGCTCCTTACCTATTGTTAATATTTGCATGCCAAAATATGGCGAAATGTGTCATCGCACAAGAATATTTATTCACCACCACCATTATATTACCTACCGCATTTAAAGCAAATAAATGACTTTGATTTTCACAGAGACTGACTTTTACTTTGGCCTGTGTCCCAGCAGTGGGAACATTATAGGCTGACTATGTTAATCAATCCTATTATTGGTCAAAACTTTTATAAACACACTGTATTTAGTAGATAAAAACTTATTGCTTTAGTTATGAACGGATCCCAAGACTTTTCGCTCAGCCGCAGTAACACCGGTAGAAAGCCGTCAAGTCCCAAACCAAAAAGCAAAAGGATGAAACCAAACTCCTTTCAGGCCTTTCTTAATCACAAAGTCTGATTCAAAGACAGATTAATCTTTCATTACCTAATTATAATTTATTTAAAAGGTCCCATTGTTTAAATATGGGCAGCAGCAGACAGACATTACAAAGGTGTGCAAACCGTTAATGTTTAAGCAAAGGGCAAGATATTCTATTGAAGTTATAATCACAAAGGAACGAGGAATAATATCGGACTTGTTATACATAAGTCCCTTGGGATATACATTACATTATTCTGGCCGCCATCTTGGATTAAATCTGTACCTAACCTATTTCATTGGAGGATGTTGGTAACTTTGAAAGGAATTTCAGGTAGATAACGAACACAGAATATCACGTCTGTAGGGTTAGGCAGAGGTGTACTTTACTATTATACATCCATATTTCGCCAGCTATGTTTAAGACCCATGTAATAGGGGGTGAGTTTATTACCATCAAACGAGCACAAATCCAGACTCCGGGCTGTTTATTTCTTTTATTTGAGATGCGTTTGCTCTTGACTCTAGGTCGGAGGTGACAGAGACAAAGTCGACGACGGAGTGAGCTTACCCAGAAGAAGGCTTGTTCACACTCTCACTTTGAAGAGATTAGGGTTGTATGCGTTCGGAAACACAGACGCAGGTAGTGAGTTCAATTCTTTTGCTGTGCGCATTATAAAAAAAAAAAAACATTTGGAAACGCTTAGTGCGAATTGGTGGAATAGCAACTAATAGGGATGGTAACTGGCAGTGCGTCTAGATGCCCGATGGTAGAAGGGGCCCGGTGGAATCAGTTCGTGGAGTTCTTGAGCACACTCACCGAAGTACAATCTGTAGAAGACCGACAAGCAGGCAATCTTGCGGCGATGAGACAAGCTGTGAAGGTTGGCATCCACCTGTTTTACGTCGCCAATGAGCCTCTTAGCTCTGCGTTCCACCGAGTCAAGCGCGGCTAGTTGGTATTTTCGTATGCTGCTACTGACAAATTCCTGATGGAAAAATCCAATTATACTACCCAACTATCGTAGATAACTAATCCTATCTAATTGAAATTCTCTTTAGATAACTTGTCAAATGATTTTAGTTTGAATTGTGTGATGCGAAGACCTTACAAGACATTTATTTATTTTCAGTGGAGATAATGAGTATCTCTTTCCCAAACGTGTTTTGCTAACCAGCTGACCCTTTTTGCTCTAGCTTTTTATAACAGTAAGTAAATTAAAATATGTATAACATATCGACTGCCTTGGATACCATGGCCTATTCTGCAGCAAGAGCGCTGGTCGGATGGCACGGCATGCCAGTCTTAACGACATCATCCCTTGGCTCTTGTCACCTCCGGGGTGCCAGCTGTTTTAGGACCCAATGGCTTGGCACGCGACGATGGGAAGAGGCCAGATGGAAGTTGGGTAGGCCTTTGGTGTGGGATGCAACCTGTGCCGATACCCTCGTGCCTTCCCATCATCCTAGCACGGCGGGCTGGGGCGGCTGCTGCAGAAGCAGCCTTATTGGGAGCTGTGTTAGAACCGTTTGGGGTTGAAACACTAGGGCTTTGGGGTCCGAGTGCTCATCGAGTATTTCGGGACGTCGCCAAGCGGTTGGTTGACTCTTCACGGGACCAGAGGGCTGACCTATTTTTAGCTCAAAGAATCAGCATTGCATTCCAACGTGCGCTGCCAGCCTGTTGGGCACTTTATCTATTGACAGCGATGCGGTCGAATTTTTTGAAGCTCTTTCCCTTTTTATTTTTATTTTTTATTATACACTTGCACATAATATATATATATATATATATATATATATATATATATATTAGTGTTAGCTTGTACATTTTAAAAGGAAACCAATAATGAAAACTAGCAAAAACGCGTTTAATACTTTAAATTCGGAAAATGTAAAAGATTTAGGGCTGATTTTTCCAACGCCAGTTTTGACAGATTTACATACAATAACTGTCATTCCATGCCCATTTTATTCCACAGATAAAAGATATCCGGCGGTGGAAGAATTAGTTTTTAGTATGCAGAAGAATTCATGTGTCTTATTACACTAGCTAATCAACGTAAAAATAAAATATGAAAAGTAAAGAATATTTTTTATTTTTATTGTCCAGGCTTATTTTATTTAATTATTGAGACTGCTGGCCTGATTTGTTAATTACAAGCACTTGTACGCCCTCTGGCATAGCATAGCGCACTATTTATTACATTTAAGTACCATTATTATTGTACCTATGTTAAACAAATGAATAAATGACTTATGACTTATGAAAGTATTTTGCTACTGCTACAGGTAATTTCTGCAAAGCAGCATCTTGGATGCAGGTTGTAGAAAAGTTGAAAGTGAAAGTTTTAATTAGTTTTGAATTTAAAGTAGTAACAGGGAGCAATAAAAAAATTGTAGGCGCAGTTCGAGTCCGCGGCGTTTGTTTTCGTGAAAACAATTTGAAATTTTACTAAATACGATTTTTCTGGTACTTTGTAGGATCATTGTATTCCTTTTGTTGCACGCTTTCTTCGATTACATTTTTTTTTCATTTCTGAGCAGATTTACGGCCAATATGAGACGACATCTAACTTTATGTTGCTATTGTTAACTTCATATTTATTTTTAACCCTATTCTTTCCAATATATTTGTTGTTTCTCTTTAGGTCCTGGTAGTGCTTTGTCAACTCTTGACATAGACACCAGAATAATTGATCTCTAAACACGTTTTTGCGCTATATGAATTGATATTAATTGAATATGAATATTTCGACATATAGTGAAAAGTAAGGTCGCGCGCATGCGCGTGCACTCGCAGTGTGACGTCACACGCAAATTATACCCGGCCTTAGCAATTGTTATAAACATGACCTACCTTTTGAACGCTCAACCATTACTATAACATTAAAAGTCTCGTAGTTATTAGCGGTTGAAATCTTACATGTTTTTGTCGGTCAGAAATATTGAAGTTACCACCGAGCGAAAAGACGTTTTCACGTCAAAATGATTACTGTAATAATAATTCCGTTGGCATCCCTACTCGTAGATGCTGCACACTTTTGCCTGACTATGTATTTTTAAGTTTGCGTAAATAGTATCGAATAGGTGTAAAAGCGTAAAAGGTGCTTTTTGAAACATACACTCGTGATTAACGGGATATCTATCATGATTTTCCATCTGGAATTTCTCAGTAGCAGCCTGGAGTCTGGACTTGTGCCAGGCACAAGTTGATTGATGGCAATAGGCTCGCCACCTATTACACGGGACTTCTGGCGAAATGTAGTTCTACTGATGTAGTAGGGGAATACAAGTGTGGTGTTAAGCTATCATGATTTTTTGTTAAATCTATACTTCCATAATAAATGCGAAAGTAACGTTGTCTGTCTGTTACCTTTTGACACCATAACGGCTGAACAGATTTCGATGAAATTAAGCACACAGATAACTATGCTGACCTACATGCGGGCGAAGCCGTGGATCCAAATTACTATTTCCCATAAAATACGGCTTCCGATCGTTCCTCCTCATTGTCATTCAGGAGAAAGACGTCCTCTGCTGGATATGAGGTCTCCCCCAAATCCCTGATCTTTGGAAGTTTCTTTGTAAAACTTTATTAATAATTAGTACCTATTCAAATTGTTTTGCAATGTAGGTCAGTTGACCCAAGTTTTAATTTAAAACGAATTATGTTCTGACACAAAATTAAAATGACAAAGTAAACAAACAGTACCTACGTTCTTCTGTTAATACAATTAAGCTGTGAGAATTAAATATTAAAGATTTAATTAGTCCCCGGGGCCGTTCTCTTTGTGGTGCCTACGCGCTATGTTATTATTTGTTGTTCACTTTTAATTATGAATTTATTTTGGTTTCGTTCAGATTCTGAGGTGTTTTTGTTTGTGGATTTGATTTGGAATTTAACAACAGATGTTCTTGATATTAAGACAAGGTCATAATTATGCTTTGTGGTCTTATTTCTGTTTAGAGTTTGATGATGATTATATTCTATTCTGTGCCCTAGCTCTTATGAAGTAGGTGAAAATATGCTAGTGTCAAAATCGGTAGTCATTTTTTTTGAGCCTTAGATTTCTTAGTCACAAAAAGAATGACACAAAATGAATGATAACACCCACAGAAATACTAACGCCAGTCTTCCAGCACTAATAAAATAAGAGTGTGAAAAACTAAAATACGTACAGACAGAAAAAAAGGCTCAAAGAAAAAAGTGTTTGGGCCTTTCATAAATGAATTTCTCTTAGAACAAAGCGTGCGCGTATGAATAATTTATGTTTTTCCGACACGTCGCTGTGGAAAGGTCATTTAGACCGATAAGTAGAACAGGTAGGGTTATTTTCGATGGAGGTAAATGTGGGTAATCCTGTGGCTCATTCGGATATGACCTCTTAATGGATTTTAGTCGTAAAGGAAGTTTCTGTGATGTTTGTTTTAAAAATTTATTATTTTTTATTTATTTATATTAATGACACGAATACGACACGAATTAATTAATTAACATAGAAACATAAAATATGATAAATATTGTCAACTAATATGGAACAGTAAACTCCCTTGCATACTTTCTCTCACAGAACACCAGAATATACGCATAATTTTACTCCATTCATCCGCAAACACATTTAGGGTTAGCAGTCAGAAGGGCGTTGAGCTTCTTCAAAGTACAACACACTGGGGATTCAGTTCTGGCGACGGTTATGGAAGAGGGTTGCGCAAACAGATAATAAAAAATATTGAAAATATTGATTGGTTGAAAATATTTGCAACAAACAGAATTGCAAGTCATCTCTAGGAGCCATCTGCAGGAGCAGTGCTGGCCCAGTAACGACCGTGGCTTCCCTATTAGTAGAGTGTAGGTATGTGTTTAGTTAGACCCAAGCAGGCACTTTTTGTAGATTATTTCGTATTTACTCTCAAAACGGTAAGGAAAAACATTAAGAAACTACCAAATAGAACTGAAAATTCGAGGACATGTTACATCTACCAACCTTGGAGTGGGCCAACATTCATCACGGCCCAATGCGGGTTGCATTGGGCCGTGATGAATGTTGGCCCAATCCCAATCCCTATATACTGATTATGTAGGCAACAACTTTGCTCAGTATGTTTTTCCTTACAGTTTCCTGGAACGTCGTATTTCGCAAAATAAATATCAATTGGTCTTTGAAAATACTTACTCTTCAGGGATCAAGCAGGATATCGGATACTTAATAGTGGTTGAAATTGTATATTTATTGCTGTGTAAATGTTTGCTAAGTAACATTTGGTATTCAATGTGAAATAGTGCCTTTAGATATTTTTGCTAAATATTGTATTTATAAATACATAAGTCAAGTCACGGCTTTTTCCCCACGGCAGAAACTACAGAGCGCCAACTGCTTTTATTCTTACATACTCCTTTTGCTTACTTTATGTCCATTCATCTGGTCATACACGCCTGCTGATTGAGTAGATACTACGGTTCACTATCCATTTGCATAAAATTTTAAGCCATGATATAACATGGCATACTTTTGTTTATCTTAATTATATTTACGCATAACAATTTTTTTACGCGTAACAGCTTACGCACAATTATTTAAAGAAAAAGGAACCTAACCTAACCGAAGTTCGGAGTGCTCCCGACGTCGACCGTCTAGGGTTAGGCTTTTCGCGTCAAGTAAATTAGCCTACAAGGTAATTACGTCAACATAAATAAACTGTATGCCAACAACAATTATGGCAAAGTATTATAAGCTAAAAAAAAAAATATACCAAAATAGTTATGCCAAAGAATATTAGGAAAAAAAAAAAACATTTTGCGAAAAGAAAGGGTGCCAGGTACTACGCACAGAGGCGTTTCCATTGATTACAATAGAAACTCAATAACCAATACCTGTTTACTAATTATTTATTAAGAGAATACAAGTGCGAGCTGGAAAATTGGAGCATCCGGCCCTGTCTCGGATAAGTTAAGCTTTCATTGTGATTTTACTTAGAGAATGCAAGAGCGGGCGAAACGAGCTCGAATATTGGAGCATCCTGACTCGATACATTACGGCCCCCTTATCAGTAATAATTTGAGGGTTTCTTACAATATTTGCTTATACACGTCTGGGGACCCTGTAGCTTGGGGGTCCCGTATACGGCTAATACAGCGGGCAGTAGCTACGCACCTGACCATTCTGAAGAATATCACCAATAAGGTCAGTATATTGCTATTTAGATAGGTATAGCAATTTTATCCAACTATCCACTTTAATTTACAAAGTGCTGCTCCAAGAGAATTAAAATATAGCAACTTTCTATATACATCGGATACTTTAATTTGAGGAACTCGTGACTAAGTAATAATAGCCGCACGAGTCGATCCATCAGGTTAAGCTTGCCGAGGTTGGTCCCGGCTGTCATTCGTAGTTCTTTGACAGTCGTTACGAGTCGTCAGTAGCCTGAAAGTCTGACAACCAGTCTTACCAAGGGGTATAGGGGTCAAGTCTTACCCAGTAACTGGGTTGTGGAGGTCAGATAGGCAGTCACTCCATGTTAAATACTGGTATTCAACTGCATCCGGTTAGACTGGAAGCCGACCCCAACATAGTTGGGGAAAAGCTAAGCAGATTGAGAATACTTTAATTTGACATTTTATGAGAGTGTTGCTCCCAGAGAAAAAATGGCAACAATAATTCGAAAATATACGAACATTTAATGTTTTTTTTCGTATTTCGTCGCCTGCCAAGATATACAAGACACGCAAAGTTATTGAAGTCTGAAAGTTTTCGGCCAAATTAGAATTGCAAGAGGAAGTAGGGGAGCAACGGATTGTTGTGACTTTACTTGACTTCGCGCCAAGAATTTAAATGAGGTGACTTTTGACTTTATGATACTTTGTGGCGTTCATCAAGATAAACAAACGGGGTGAAAGATTGTTGAAGCTTCTTAGGTAAAATAAGAAGATCAAGTTGCTTTTACAGTGAAATTAGTAAATTTTACCATTTTTAGGATTCCGTACCTCAAAAGGAAAATACGGGACCCTTACAGAAGCACTCGTGTGTCTGTCTGTCTGTCCGTCTGTCACAGACAATTCTAATGGACTGATTAGTTTAAATTTGGTAAACGTATGAATTTATGTGACTCAAACACGGACGTAACGTAAATAAATGACTGTTGAATATGGGGGTCACTTTTGGGGGGCAAATAAGAAAAAAAAAGTTTTGCAAACTGTACCGTGTGACATATCAAATGAAAGAACTCACTGTGAGGGTCTCAAATATGCTTTTTCTTATAATTTTTTTTATTCATTGTTTTAAAGCTATTTAAGATAAAAACTCTTTAGCAAAAAATAAAACCGACTTCCAAAACAAAACACTACAAAGTGAAAAATAACTTTAATTTCGGTAGTCGGTGTCTTTGTTTAATTAAATCTTTGCTGAGAAGAATACGAAAAAAATATAAAAAATAAAATATAAGTAAGACTCTTTTTAAAAACAAGCTTTTATTGAACTAAAAGTACTAATTAAAACTTACGAAATATAGAACTTTAATAGTTTCATAAAAGCTTGAGGCTTATCGTTAAGTGTTTTGTGAGTGATGTGCATGCCTATAAGTAACTCATTTACACAGAATCCCATCGTAAATGTCTGTACATGTCTAATTTGTAAATAAGTTGTTGGTGTGCCTATATCAAATAAATAAATAAAGTGTAAGAAGGACGTTCAGGCCTGTAAGTTTTATTTAGTACTTTTAGTTCAGTAAAAGCTTATTTTTAAAAAGATTTTTACTTAGGTATATTTTAATTTTTACGTAACGATATTATCGTGGACGTCCCCGTTCACGTCACGGCATCACGATAACACGGGAAAGTAAAAAGTATGGAAATATTATGAAGACGCTTTTAAATTTGCGTCCACAATAACGTTATAAGGAGCACGTAATTCTATACATTTTGTGGATGTAGACGTCCACGATAATATCGTGATGTTAGAAATATAAAAGCGCATATTAGATTTGTAAGTACCAAGGCCTCAGCCGTTTAGTTAGACCAGTATATACGTAAACCTATATGTAAACATTCGGATAGCACCAAAATTAATTAGTTAATTGCTTAAGGCCATTACAGGGCGGCTAAATTTAGTTGGTAGAAACTTAGCTTGTTTGTTTAAAGGGGAATACATTAATTTTTCTTCCAGTTTATGTATCTATATCTTAGTGTGTATCTCCGTACTCGTTATACCTGAGTCTCAGGGATCGTTACCATAGGTCCAGAAGAGACTATTTAATTTTCTGGATTCATAAATCTTCGTAACATAATTTTAATTATTATTTAGTTCCACATAAAGATACACTATTCTATTCTATTTTTGGATAAAGTAAGAAATGAGTATATAAGAGGAAGTTTGAAAGTGCGCCAGTGACAGAAAAGTTGAAAGGAAATCGTTTGGCTTGATACGAGTATGGGCATGTGATGAGAAGGGACGAAACGCATGTGACTAAAAGAGTGATGAATATACATGTTGATGGATGGAGAGGGAGAGGAAGGCCGAAGAAAAGATGGTCGGATTGTGTGAGGAATGATATGAAAGAGAAGGGAGTGAATGATAGCGTGACGGTTGACAGGGGAGAATGGAAGAAGAAAACGTGTTGCGCCGACCCCAAGTAACATGGGATAAGGGCAGGAAGATGATGATTCTATTCTATTTTTATTATGGTAAGTAAAGCTGATGTTGACCATTCTGCCAATGTTTAATGAATTGGAAAGATGCATTAATATTATAGATACAAAAAAAGATACAAATCTTCTGATGATCATTCCTGTGGGGTAAAAGAAAAAAAAAACATAAATATTATAATTGTTAGGACATTAAATATATATACCACATCCACACAGACAGAATAAATGGGGATACAAATTATAATTTAATATTATTGTGTATTGTGACGGATAATGAAAATCATCAGCGCCTAAGCAGTTCTGGAGAGGAATATGTTAAAAAGGAGGGGAAATTAATCGGAAGAGGGATTTTAAATTTAGGGCGAGAACCACCCATGTCACCATCGAGTACAAGGCCCAAACTACAGCCAATAAACTAGGCATCCTAAATACGGTGAAGCGATACTTTACGCCTGGACAGCTTTTAACCCTTTACAAAGTGCAAGTCCGATCCTGCATGGACTATTGCAGCCACCTTTGGGATGGATCAGCTAAGTACCAACTAGCCGCGCTTAACTCGGTGGAACGTTGAGCTAAGAGGATCATTCGCGACGTAAAACTGGTGGATGCCAAGCTTCACAGCTTGGCTCATCGCCGCAAGGTTGCCTGCTTGTCGGTCTTCTACAGATTGTACTTCGGTGAGCGTGCCCGAGAACTCCACGAGCTCATTCTACCGGCCCCTTTCTACCATCGGACATCTAGAAGCACTGCCAATTACCATCCCTACCTAGTTGCTATTCCACCAATTCACACTAAACGCTTCCAAATGTCTCTTATAATGCGCACAGCAAAAGAGTGGAACTCACTACCTGCGTCTGTGTTTCCGAGCGCATACAACCCTAATCTCTTCAAAGTTAGAGTGAACAGGCTTCTTCTGGGTAAGCTCACTCCATCGTCGACTTTGTCTCAGTCACCTCTGACGTAGACTAGAGTCAAGAGCAAACCCATCTCAAATAAAAGAAAAAAAAGAAAACACTACTAGATCATCATCACTTCAGCCGAAACACGTCTACTGCCGGACATAGAACAAGCGTCGCTACACAGACCGGTCCTGTACGTACTCTCATAAAATAGGTACGTATCTGATTTGTGGCTTCTGGCACACGTTACATCTCACAACATCTGCGAGAAGATATTCATCATCACCATTCTCTTATCCCAATTTATTTGGGTCGATGCAATATATTTCTTTTATCCATACTTCACTATACTAGTCACCATCTCGGTGTCACCCCCTTTTCCAGCCATATCTTCTTTCACACAGTCCATCCATCGTTTCTTTGATCTTACCCTACTCTTATAGCCATCCACATTCATTCTCAAAACTTTCCTCACGACTTTTTCCTCATTCCTCCGCATCGCATGCTTTTACCATGACAACCGATTTCCGCACAATTTTCAGTCACCGGTGCCACTTTCAGAGTTCCTCTTATGGATTCATTTCTTATTCTATCCTTCGTGTAACATAATGGGCTCATTTATTTTTGGCGAGGGAAAAGCCGTACGTACGGCCGGGTCAGCTATAATTAAATTATTAAAATGACGTAAACCGAAGGAAAAGAGGTTATTGAAATTCGAAAGGGAGGTTGGAAAACGTTATAACCTTAAAATTTTGTTAAGTTTAATATACGGAGTGGCGATTTGGTTATAACATTAATTGAAACCTATTCAATACGGTAAAATGGGGTACGGGTTTACTTTGATAAGAACTTTCGACTTATGAGAAACTTAATTTTATTCGTTGTGAGAACGCATCCAAAAGGATTTATTTTTTGGTTGGTACCACTGATAGTTTCTTTTTAATAATGGCGTTGTAGATATTCGTTGTGTGCCCGTGTTTTCTATTATATAATAAGGTTTTGTTGGTGTAACGGTTACTGGCATTTTAAGGCAAGTAAATCTTTTGATGGCTCCAAAAATCTATATTTTTAAAATATACCGATTATCTACACTTACTATATATAAAATCCTTGTGGATGCGTTCACACACTGAATAAATTTTTTTCATAAGGCGAAAGTTGTTATCAAAGTAAACCCGTAGTATCAAAGTCACCCCATTTTACTGTATATGATTCTGGACTGAAATTTGTGTGTTGAAATTTTTCGTTGATTATTAAAAAAGAATCAGCTGTTTCCTACAAAAGTGCAATACCGGGCAATTTTTTTTTAATAACCGACAAAAAGTTTCAACGCTGCGGGATCCGGAATCCTGTACTGAATCCGTGGTTTCAATTTATAATGGCCTTACACGTTTTATATTTCTGGAAGTTCCGCCATGGTTTTTCGCTAATGATGGTATTTCGTCTGATGCAACAGATAACGATTATTGCCTTTTTTCAGCCATAATGTGCAATTTCATTGAAAATGTGACAACACGGCTTAACCCAGGAATATACCACGGGTTGTCTCACTATGTAGCCCTTTTTGGAACCACTAAATCAATGAGGCCCAGTTTCTGAAGAATTCTTAAACGGAGTTTAATCTCTTAATAGCTGTAGATTCAACATTTTTTTTAGTGTTTATCTTGTAATTCACTTGATTTTTAAACTAAATTCTTCCTTAACGAAGTGTTCAGAAACACGATATCGAACCAATAATCACTATCGAATGAATAAACTCCATTTAAAAACTTCAGAAACCGGGAATCAGTCAGTTATATATCTTCCTACGTATTCTATATAATACACAAAAAAAAACAATATTAAAGATATACGATATTAGGTATATCAGGGTTTCTTTAGCGACACACAAAAACTTAAATATACGCGACCGAATGTGTTGCGATGTGTTTGCTTGAAGATAAGTAAATAAAATACACAGAGGCGCTTGTGGCTAAGTAATACCAGTCGCAGGTTAAGCTACGCTTGCCGTGGTTGGTCCGTGGATGGGTGATCATCTTAACATACCAAGACTCCTCCGTGCCTAGGAAAGCACGTTAACCCGTCGGTCCCGGCTGTCATGCGTGGATCTTTGATAGTCGTTACGAGTCATCAGAGGCCCGAAAGTCTGACAACCAGTCTTACCAACGGTATCGTATTATCCAGTAACTGGATTGTGGAGGTCAGACAGGCAGTCGCTCCATGTAAAATACTGGTATTCAGCTGCATCCGGTAAGACTGAAAGCCAACCCCAACATAGTTAGGAAAAGTCTAGGCTGATGTTGAAGTAAATAAAATACACAATCTTCAAAGGAATTTCCTTAACATTTTTTCCCAAAGGATTTATTGAAGTGAGAATGAAATATTGGCTTTCCCTGATTTACTCTGAAGGGTGATCGTCGTATCTACTGTTTACATTATTAGTTGGAGTTATTTGTAACATTTATTAAAGGACACTTTGATGTAACATTTTTGCCGTAAGAATTTTTTTTTAGGTCTCAAAATAAATATGGCAGGCAGATTACGTAACTTGATAAGTTACGTAACCGAAACGGACATGTAACATAATAATCTAATTTTTACATTTACGTGTAGGTAAACAAATTATGCGAACATAAATGTAGGGAACAGCAGATTTTTTTTCGCGCTTTCAGGTTTGGTCCCATAGTAAAAGTTGTTTGTTATCACAAGTTATGCGAACATAAATGTAGGGAACAGTTGATTTTTTACGCGCTTTCAGGTTTGGTCACATAGTAAAAGTTGTTTGTTATCACGAGTTCATGTACATAATTAGGTATAAAACACTCATGTGATACTATTATCACACTCGTGTTTTAATACCCCTTGTTATTATATACTACAGTTGCATAAATAACTATTAACGTTCAAAAAGTTCTGATTCTCAGCTTAATTTGAATAAATGACTTTTGATTTTGATTTTACCCGTCCACCTCCCATTTTATCTCTCACATGTTTCAATTAAAATAATTACTTAAAGTTCTTCGTATCCTAAAGTACAAAAGAAAGCAAGCACACATAATTTGCGTAAAACTTAGACAAGTTAAATAAGATTCCTTAAGGAGTAATTACAACTTAAAGTCACACTCAAGCGGTTTTAGTAACATACCGTCTCCATTATGCCTTAGAGAGTAATTTATATTACCGTTATATCGAGTAGGTGATTTCGTTCCTGTGTGAGGATCATTAATAAAAAAATCCAACTTTTTTTTTCTGAATGCAAGCCCATTCAGAAAAATACCGGCCAAGAGCGAGTCGGACTCGCGTTTTCCTGTAATCTTTACATAAACTTCTATCACATAGAATAATTTCTGATTTTTCTCTATGCAAACTTCAGAGATGAGGGGGGGGGGGGTCGAAAACTTTCTTACTTGCGACATAGTTGGGCAAACGTCATCTAAAACTATTCCAAAATTCAAGTTGATAGAATTAGTAGTTCTTCAGAATCCAGCTGTGACAGACAGACAGACTGAGTCGTATCATAATGGTTCCTTTTTACCATTTTGGTATGGAACCCTAAAAACGTTGGATTTTATCTTTTGACCTCGATCATGCTTGATCAAAAGCGATGGATCAGGATGGAACGAGCATCCCCAGAAGATGCTTGTTCACTCTTGAAGGCAGACGGGAACACTAACTAACTACTACTAACTTAAGAAGTTGCATTACTGATTCTAATGATTAATTATAATTTTATAAATCCATATAAATGTTACGGTCGCGAATCATATTTAACCCTTCGAATGCCGGAACGCAGGTCTGCGCACCATTTTTTTATGCGAGTGCGCCACTCGAAAAAACACCTAATTACATTAATGTAATTAGGTGTTTTTTCGAGTACAGCTAAAATCGCGCATACCTACGTTCCCGGCATATGAAAGGTTAAATCGACCTGACACTGACCTGCAAATTGCAAAAAAACGTAAGAACATTTTAATTTCGCGAGCTACCTGGAGTTTCCCCCTTAAATCAGAAGCAATTTGAATTCTAATATGATTGTCAACGGAAGTGCTTGGAGATTGGTTCAGTTGGTAGGGCTGACAGTAACTGCTATTGGTTCAGTTAGTAGGGATGTCAGTAAATGCTGAGTGTTTCGTTAATTTTGCCAGTGCCCCACAGTTTGACCCAGTTTTGATAAAGTGGGCTTAAATGTTCGATGTTTATGATTTTTTTTGTGTGGCGTCATTTTCGTTTGATTTATAGTGAAGGAAATCTGAGAAGTTTGGTGAGTCATGGCTTTAGTTAAATTCTTTGGAAGTTTTAATGCAAGTTTTTAGTCTTCATAATTCTTCTTCTTAATTTATGTTAAGCGAATATACTTTAAAAACTTAAAAAATAAAGCAAACCTAAAAAAGGTAGTGTATATTGTGTACGTAAACCAATTATCTCATAATTTTATAATTCGTAATTCCATTACATTTTTGTTTAATAAAGACTAAATTGCCTCTGTTAATGTCATTACTGGCAATAAAAGGAGGAGGGTAGATAGCAATTTTTCCTAATACTTAATATTCCGCTCGTTACTCATATTTTCTCGTTTATACGACACATTATGGACGTAGAATGACTAATAACACTCATAATATTACACCCATATTGGATTATTATAGAAGAAAAGTGTTTCTGTTTTTGTTAGGTTTACTGTTAAGTGTCCCGCGTTGGGCGCCAAAAAGTTGTTTGTTAATTTGTATTTTAATTTACTTGTCTTATTAACAGACAAATAATTATGGCGTGGTTTTTAAAGAAAATTAATGTTTTAAAAAAGGTTATTACAAATAACAGTATTTGTATTGAGCTTTTTAACAAAGTTTCAGACGTTCGGCGCCTGCCTTTTTTTTTTTTTTTGGGTGGGAAATTATCAAATAACATCTCCCGCTCTGCGCGGAGCGGGAGGGAGTGGCAGACTTTTACTGACTAATACCCTCTTCAGTTGCCTGTGCCAGGGCCACGGTAACTCTTTCAAACAACCCGCAATCCTGGCAGTTCGTCACCTTCCTTAAAATGTGTTATTGATGCCCAAAGTGATTTTCATATTATGTTTATTTACCAAATAACATAAACATGGATAGATAAACTCAAATTAAAAGCATTTAATCCAATTTCTTGTTGCTTCTACTTGTGATAATACTCGTAATGTAACCTTTTCATAACTTTACTATGTAGTGGTAGCATTATTCTTGTATTTATACGTTTAAATTAATCGTCTGCAAGGTGCCCTGAGCTAAGAATAGATGGCGAGATCTTGTCCCGTGGGTGTCGTAAGACGATACCTATTATCAAGTATAAGGTAGACAAGGGCTACAGACTACAATCTAGTAAATTAATGGATGCGTTGGATACCGTAGCTTAGTGACCACATAAGGAAAAGAAAATACAGGACATTTTTTTAAGCAGTGCGCAAATTTTTTAGGTTATTCTACTCATGAATATGAACAACTTTTATTATGGGACCAACCCTGAAATCACGAAAAAAAAATCAGCTGTTTCATACAATTTTGGTCGAGAACTTTATATGAAAGAGCAGATTTTTTTTTCGTGATTTCAGTGTTTGTCCCGTAGTGGAAGTTGTTCATATTCATGAATATGAACATCCTGTAAAAATTTGCGCACTGCTTAAAAAATTGTCCTGTATAATATGATACTATTTCAGTAAACAAGATGTAGACTTTCATGGGATGTTTTAGTCGTCATGAGAATTTCTGGCTGAGCTTTTTTTAGCCACATGTGTCGAAATAGTTTTACTATTGTAACAATTTTTGAGTATGACCGTATCATATCGTAAAATTCGAAGAACAATGGCAGGTCTCCATACAAAGAATTGTCTGGGATCAAATTGAAGCGTCCCGTAATGAAAAATATGTTAAAAGATTTGGCGTTAGCTCCAGAATCTATAAATGAGACTATTTTCATTTGGGAAAGCTGGAACAAAAAGATTTCAGCGTTTGAATTTGTAGGTTATGAATAAACGTCAAACAACAATTTATCTATAAATCATCGCAGACTGAAATTAAATCATAAAGAAATTGATAATATGGTGTGGTCTAACTGAGGATAAGAGTATTTACGGATAAAATGAGAAAAACCCAAATAAATTCTAACCTTCGGTATAGAGTACTCAATTGTAATATGTTTATGAAAGCTGGGCGCGATTTTAAAAAAAAATGCACTTGTCCCGTAAACACTAAAACTGAGGTGTATACCTAATGATAGGTCAAATAAAAATCACATTTTGTTAATCATATTTATTTTATTCCTCCTCTCGTATTATTATCTCATCAAGAAAACCTGCTGGTGCTGAGATATGTCCTTGATGTCTGGCCCATCCTAGATACCACACTAAAGTCATAGTGTGTGCGCAGCAGCCTACAGTGCGCCGGCCAACTAAACAACTACAGCAATATTCAAATATATATAATAATATATCTGCCAGGAATATTATTTTCAATCACAATGTACACATAATATTGTTTCCGTGATATGTGTCGGGATATGTGTAGCGTCTTGACAGACAACCACAGATAATATGTCACTGTCAAAGACAAAAGTAGTGTTGCACGTTTCGATTCGGTTTCCTTAGGGGTCGATAAATCACTGAAACGATCCTGTGATATTTTGATAAATTATTAATTGGATTTAAAAGTAGAAGCATTTCCTCAAAGATGTCAGTTGATTAAAGACGAAAGAATAGAGTATTTCAATAATTATGTTAAAAACAAAACCAACTACATGGGTCGATCGATACGTCGATTATATCGAATATTCGTTTAATTATTGATAAAAATAAATTACATTCGTACTATTTGTACTCACACCACTATTTTAATGGTAACATTTCGAATGTACAGACGCCAGCAGGTCAACCTACCCGAAACTATCAGATTTTCCCAATCAACCTTGAACCTAATGCTTTAGAAATAAAGTCGAAAATCTATTAAAGAAATCTGACAGATTGTAGTAGCTGTACATACCTAATTCGAACATCATTTGATAAGCTTTTAAAAACATAAAATAACTCCGGCCTTTACGAGAAGGAGTGAATAATTGAAAAATCGTAGAAAATTAATTAAATTTGATTCATATATGAAATCTATGAATGCCAAAAAAATAGTCCAGACCAAATTCTGCCATTGTTCTTTGAGACGACTTTATATTGACATATTTTATAAACACAATACCGAAATAAAAAATAAAAACGTATTATAACACATTTTCTCTAACAAAATAATGCTATAAAACTTTTTTTACCATTACAGGGCAAATCGAAGAAGTTATTATCGCCAAGGAGTTTCCATCAAGTATTTTTCTTCTAATGGAACGCATATGCGAAGCTGGAGCGTACCGTTTTTATAGGATTACAAAAAAGTTTTGATTCCAATTTTTACTTGTCTGCGGCAGCGCCCGCTTTAGAGCATGCGCGGTGATGTACTGGGTTTTGGCGCCATTCATACGTTTTGCTGTAGTGAATTTCGTGAGATTTTTTTTATTTAGGTTCAGTCCCAATGTATGAGAGTAGATAACGTAGTGTGTGAAACTGCACATAACTACGTAGGTATTAAAATACTCGTGCGGTTCTATTAAAACCTCGCCTAACACACTCGTGTTTTAATACCTCTCATTACGCAACAGTTACATAACCTACTATTACTTTCGCTCGGGCAAAGCTTTTTACAATACCACTGCACGCTTAGGAGGTCCAATTTCGGTATAGGCATCGATGCATTACCCAAAAAAACTAAAACCAAAACATCTAAGCACAAATAAAGGATTTTCTTCTAAATTCTCAAATACCCTCCATACACACGATTCCAATAGAGCGTTGGAAATAGAGTTTGAGTCATATGAAAGCCTTTTGAAAGGCTACGGTATGATTGTCGTGGCTGTTCTAATAGCCAATAGTTGGGATTGCATTGCATCGACACGACGCGACGGTAGCCTGAGCTGTTTTACCAACGAGCTCTCGACGGCCTGCAATGAATTTGAAATGATATTTGATTTTGTTATTGTGTATAGAAAAAAATACTGCTAAGTAGGTTCGTATTACTTTGAGATTAGTTTAGTAAACAAGTTCTGTGTGATTTTGAGTCATTATTTTGGGATTACTATTTAGTGTAAACGATATCTGCTTGATAATGTACGTAAATACAAATACGTCTTGACAAATTTAATCAAATTTGAGGCGAAAGCTCCAGGTAGCGCGTGAAATTCAAATTTTCTTACGTGTTTTTGCAATTTGCAAGTCAGTATCAGGTTGTATGTTGATCTGAATATGATTTGCGATCGTAAGACATTTGTATTACTGATTCTAATGATTATAATCTTGTAAATACATATATGTTACGGTCGGTGGTCTTTAATCAACATACAAACCTAATACTGACTTGCAAATTGCAAAAAACGTAAGAAAATTTTAATTTTGCGGGCTACCTTTAGCTTCCCCCTTACTACTTATCTTACTGCTTATACCATTTACAATATTTAAGACGGTTTCTTTTTCACTGTCAACATGACAGGCAGTTTTTTTTTTAGACAAGATGTGTCGTCATGGCAGTGTTGCCAACTTGTATCTACGCAGTATCGTTATGTTTCTTAATATTTAGAAACAATTTGTATCCAACCGTAATCATCATCTGCCTAGCTTTTTCCCAACAATGTTGGGGTCAGCTTCCAGTCTAACTGGCTGTTGCTGAATACCAGTAATTTACATCCAATACACTTATTGTTTTATCTTGTTACAAGCGTTTGCTCGCGGCTATGTCCGCGTCGAGGTGGGAAGTTATCCTACAGGAACGTACTACCGTGATAAGAAGTATCTATGTCCTAACCTAGATCGGTCTGTGTGCCAAATTTTATTGAAATCCGTTCAGCCACTAAGTGTACGACCCAAGTAAAAAAGCATCCAGCAGGGCGTTAAGCGTTGCGTGCAAGCGGCGAAGAGCGTTCACCGAGCACCGCGCGGCCGTCACTCAGGACACTCGCGAGTGTTTGCATGTGTTTAACACGAACGTCGCACGCCCCGCCCCGCCGGACGCTTGAGTCGAGCGTGCATTCAGGCCGTACACTAAGGCGTGAAAAGGTACCAGTCAGATCGATTTTCGTATTTATTATATTTTCTTTCGCTCTATTATTCAGTGAAATAAATAATAATAATAATATCCTGGGACATTATTCACACACGGTCATCTGATCCCAAACTATATAACAGATAACTGATATACTACACACACTACTTTTTTTTTGTAAATACATACTTATATTAATTACACCCAGACTCAGGAAATGTTATTCATACAACGCTTAAAAGTTGATTGTGTGCTACAGACAACAAATAAGTATATTTTCTGCATTAACCGTTAATCTTTTAATCATTCACCATTTACATAAATGTAAACATAGTATTTTACATTCCAAAATCAGATTAAATTCCAAAGCGTATTATTAATTTTCCAAGAGTTTTCAGTATTCAGTGAAGCAAACGGAATGCTTCAGGCTCCACGGCGTAGCGCTGGTATTAACATCGCAACTGTTGGTAACGATTCCGATCTAGATAACTAAATGCTGAATATTTATATCCGTACATACAAAGATACGGATACATTCGAGATACATTCTTTTGTTGAATAAATTGCCTTACTTGCCCAAGTAAAGTAATGAATCGTGAGACTTTGTTTTCTTAAATCTCTTTGCATATTTTGATTATGTAGGTAAGTAGCAATAATATTTAAAAGCAAAGCGAATATCAATAAAAATAAAAATTTAAAACTGGGATTTATTTTGCTGTTTTGGAAATGTTCAGGCGGAGACTGACTTGTAACGTTTGTTTGTAATTCGAGGCGAGCTTGGTTACAAAATGGCGATACACTAAACGTGGCGAACGCTCATTTCGAGCACGACTGAAGCATGCTCCATTTTTAGGGTTCCGTTCCTCAAAAGGAAAAACAGAACCCTTATAGGATCACTCATGTGTCTGTCCGTCTGTCTGTCCTTCTGGCACAGCCTATTTGCTCCGAATCTAATTGACCGATTAAGTTGAAATTTGATACACGTATGTATTTTTGTGACCCGAACACGGACGTGTAATATAAATTAATGAATTTTAAATATGGGGGTCAATTTTGCGGGGCAAATAAGAAAATTAAAAAATGTATTTGCAATCTGTACCGTGCGATATATCAAATGAAAGGGCTTACTGTGAGGGTCTCAAATATATATATATATATATATATATATATATATATATATATATATATATTTGAGACCCTCACAGTAAGCCCTTTTATATTATATATTATAATTTTAAAATAAATGATTTTAAAGTTATTTAAGAAATTAGACGAAAATTGACCAATCCCCGCCTTATCTCCGAAACTACTGAGCCTAAAATTAAAAAAATAATATACAGGATTATTTGTAAAACACCAGCAACCTGTTAAGGGGTCATTGTACTCATCATTATGAACAACTTTTACTATGGGACCAAACCTGAAATCGCGAAAAAAAAAATCAGCTGTTCAGTACATTTTGACGAATTATGCGAACATAGATGTACTGAACAGCTGATTTTTTTTCGCGATTTCAGGTTTGGTCCCATACTAAAATGACAATGACACCTTAAGAGGTTGCTGGTGTTTTACAAATAACCCTGTATAGAAAATAGTTCTATACCTAGAGATTCAGAAAGTCTATGGTCTTAACATAGTAAATCTCTCAATATTGTGCGAACAAACTTACATTTGCAGTAGGAATGTATGAGGCAACAAGGTTTTCTTGGGATAAATTCATCCCAACTACGGAACCCTTCATTGTGCGTGGTCCGACACGCACTTGGCCGGTTTTTATTTGGAGTGACGGTAAACATGCGCTCGCAATGCTCGCATCGAGTGTCTCGGCTCGTTGCACTGACAACTGTAATGTGTTTCAAAGGAATTCACGAAAAAGCCGACAGTCGAGCGGAGGGTCTGGCGCCCGCATCGAGCGGCTCGACTCGTTGCACTGACTACTGTAACGCGTTACAAAAACTCGACACATTACAAACAAACGTTACAAGTTAGTCTCCGCCTTTCTAAAGTATTTTATTTTATGGTACTTCGCAGAATATCAATTACCCAAAATTGTCTATATACAGAGCAGTGGGTTTACTGATGTAAGAATACCTATTAAATAGCTTTTTTTCCAAAGTTGAGCACTAAGTTCCAAAAATGTTTAAAACATTGAATGTAGCTGTGCCTATTTTTTTTTTAATCAATTAAATGATCTTTTTAACCGACTTCTAAAAAAGGAGGAGGTTCTCAATTAGGATTCTTGTATTTTTTTTTATGTTTGTTCGCGCATAACTCCGTCGCTTTTTTGGAGTCGGTGCCAAGCTAAGTAATGAAACGACAGGTAACAGTTCGATTCAAACTTGTACTCGTATATTGCTTGGCACCGACTCCAAAAAATTGTTAAATTTTAGTATAGATTAATTTTAGGTTAGGTTTATTAATATAGGTAGGTTATAGTATTATTTTTAACTTTTTAGTGCTTTTAGGGTTTTTTGAAGGCGGTTTATTTTTTGCAAAAAAAAAAAATAATCATTATAATAAGTACCCACTTATTATGTATTAAATACAGTAAAACATATAAATTATGTACAAGTATATAATAAAAAAATAAAGTGGATACGCGCATTGGGCATCAAAAATTCGTCCGCATCGCTGTCAATGGGAAAAGTGCCCAAAAGGATGGCAGCATTGCCACGTTGGATGGCAATGCTGATTCTTTGGCCTAAAAATAGGCCAGCCCTCTGGTTCCGTGAAGAGTACCTATTAGTAAACATCGCGTGTTTACATCCAATATGGTTTCGTGCCAACACACAATAAAATTACGAGTACGAAATTCGCGTAGTCATAAAAGTTCAGCCGTAAAATAATTTTACCTTTTCGTTAAGTAACCCTGAAATTGGGGTAAACGGTATATGTTTATGGAAATAGCAATGGCATTGACATGAGTTTGAGGGTTTATGGCCTAATAATGTTTATGTGGTCTGATCGATGGTAATTAACACTATGTATTATGAAGATTAGACAGCATGGGGTTTGTACGTATCTACACTAAGATTATAAAGAGGAAAGGTTTATTTGTTTGTTTGTACCATATAAGCTACGAAACAACTGGGACGATTTTAACCATTTTTTCACCAATAGAGAGATATAATTTATTTAAAAAAAGAAAATGAGATCTTTCTATGAGTAAGGCTCAGACACGTCGGAAAGAAATACCTATGTAACTTTACAAAAAAGTACTAGGATTGCATGAATTCAAGATAGTGGGCATCAAGACACGACACGTTGTGAACAATTTCTGAGCAGTAAACCTAACTAAAAGTACTAGGCTTGCACGAATTAACGATAATATTTGAATCTATTATTATTCTTCTAATAGCATTTATTACATGAAATTCATTTTATTTTTATTTTCTTTATTTTCGGAAGGCTTACAGACTAATAACATTATAATAACAATAATATATAACTAAATTGCTGATTACAAGCCTCCACAGTTAAATACACACATTATTACTCCCTCACAGCCCTAGTTACATCATCTATTCTACTCCATTTAGGTGTTCCCTCAAAGTTAGGCCGTTCAAATTTTAAGCCAATCTGGACAAGGTTCAATTGCATGCAGGTGCCTCTTGCACAAAAAATGGCTTTGCTAAGAGCTTCCTTAGTGTGCTTGCATTGGTGCAAAAAAGGTCAATGTCTTGTTCACAACAAATTTCGTTAAAACTGCGACTTGCTCTCGGAAAGTATGCATTACGCCTATAATTAGTGTTTGCATAAGGTACATGTAGAAGCGGTCACTGTCGCAGCCCTAACTGATTAGTGCGTATCCCCAATTTTGAAACAGGAAATCATTAATATTACGTCTACGGTCCAGCGGTACAAAATGGTCAAAGTCAAAAGTCAAAGTATTTATTTGTTGAACATAGGTAATATGGTATATGGTATAAAATTGCACATGTGACCTTCTGCATCGGTGAATGTAATCAACAGATGGTTGTTTCGTCTTATAATCTAGGTATTTAAGAAATTTTCTTTGAATAAGGGTTCCAGACTTGTGGTGCATACTCAAGATGGCTGCGTACGAACGAACAATACAGGCCTTTGATCGGTTTTGGTGATCGGAAACATGCTGAGGTTCTAATTATGAAACCAAGTGCTCTCGACGCCTTATTTACTATGCTATAGCTGTAGCTTGCTGTCTTGTATCCCTAATACTATTGACTTTGCCTATATTGGTATAGTACAGTTTGTATGTGGAATCAATTATAGACTTCTGGCGTGTAAAAGTCATATGGATGTTTCCATAGAAACATTTAATTCAAGCCTGTTACTTCTACAGTATTCTTCAAATCTATTTAATTCAGCTTGTAAAGTTGTTATAATTAATCAAAATTGCTTCGGATGCTCTTTAAAAAGTTTTCGACAATAGGAAATGCTTTGTTTTAGCTATTTCCTACATTTATTACAGGTGCCATTTTCTTAATTACAATGTAAAGCTTTGCAGAAATAGAATAGAATACTCCTTATTAGGTACACCATGCGAATTACAGATAATAAATACATGTAGAAATTTTATATAGGGTGAAATAATGGACGGTCTTATTGCTAAAACCGATGTTTTAAAGACCACCTTTAAGCTACGCGTCCACTGAGTTAGAATCGGAGCGTACGCACCGTACGGAGCGTCCGCATACCGACAAAATACCGATAGGATATGTCCACTGCATTCCGATTTTGCATCGGCAATATCAACCAGTGTTTTTACTTTTAGGGATTTCTCCCTTTTTTCACTTTTTTCAAAATCACCAATATTATGCATAGCTTAGGGCTATTTTATTTTGACAGGGATTTATATATACCTCTATCTACCTAGAGTTGGTTTGTTATTCATTCTGCATTACGATAGATAGCGGAACCATAGTGATTAGATATTTTTTTTACTAATTATTCGTTTGAAAGTAATTTTAATTAATAATGTTTTTGATTGTTATCAGATTTGTTGTTTTATTACCTATTCACTGTTACGTTTTGAATATTAGTACCTAGTTGTTATATAAAATACATAATGCCTTTTGATTTCTTGAATTGAATTAGTGTTTATTTATCTTTGAGCCTACTGCATACAATTGCCGAAAAAACGAAAAAAATAATGATTATGATGTTGATAAATTGACGATTTTCTAATTTAAATAAAGGTAAAACTATTAGAATAAGTAAATATCTACCTATATGTAAAGAGGTAATTTCGTTTCAAATAAACTACCTACTACTTACTTAAGTTTGCTTCATATACAAAGAAGGTTCCGTGTCTGAACGTACCTCATTTGTTACCTTAAGTTCTAGATAGATAAAGTTATTACAGCTTTAAAGTGCACTTACTCTAAGTAAAACAGTTTTCCGTGCAACTTTGAAAGTCTGCAAATGACAGAGCAGATTAAGGAAATACTTGTAACTTGGCAAAGTACTATGTGATACATAGTTGATTTTAACATGAATGTACAGTAAAACCAGCTACTTGGTGTACACCAAGTAGCTGGTTTTACTGTACATTCATGTTAAAATCAACTATGTATGTATATAAAATAAATATTATATTGGCACTAGCAGTGTAGTGAAAAGATTAATATTTTTGACTGTACAGTCAAAAATATTAATCTTTTCACTACACTGCTAGTGCCAATATAATATTTATTTTTAACTTATCATAATATCACGCCTGTATTCATTGGAGGGCTAGGCAAAGGTGTATCTATAGTACCAACACCCACATTTCACCAGTTATGTTCAAGTCCCATGTAATAGGGGGCGAGCATATTGCCAACAAGGGGCACAAATCCAGACTCCGGGCTGCAACTTAGATATTCCAGATGGAAAACCCAATAACATTTTCCCGACCCGGGAATCGCATCCAGGACCTCATGCTTAGCTTCATGCGCTTGCGACCACTACACCAACGAGGAAAGAGAGGAGACGATACATTTTTATTGTTTGTGTAATAACTTCTAAGCTTATGACATATAAAAAGACATATTAAAAGACTGATGTAAAAGAAAAAACTTCTTAGCACACGCTTAACTTTGTTAAAAAGTACTGGAAGGTTAGCCGCCAGTATACCAAATAGCTTGTTCGACTGTAAATTCATTTATAACGTGGATCTTTATTGCATTTGTCCACTTAAATAAAACCGTTCTATGTTTTACTATTTTAATTAAAGAAAAACAGGCCATGTTTATGTCAGACGACGCACAATGAAGGGTGACCCTATTTCACCAATATTATTTAACGTCAACGTAATTCAAATTATTCTCAAAAATCAACAATGTACATATATGTCAGTACGCTGATGACTTTGTCTTGTATAGTATAGATAAAAATCCTTCAGATAGTACAACTAAATTACAAGAAACATTAGATACCTTTTCGTCCTGTCTAAGTGAATTAGGATTGTATTTGTCGAATAGTAAATCAAAACTATGTATCTTTAGCAGGGGGGTTAGGAGACAAAATATTATATTGAAACTAAAAATCATGCCTTAGAATTAGTGGATAGTTATAAATATGTGGGGTTATGGCTAAACAGATTGTTACGATGGGGACGTCAGATTAAAGAGGTAGTCAGAAAGTCACAAAAAATACTTAAATATACTCAAAATTCTGGCAGGATCCAAACATTTACGCTGAATATATATAGCGATAATCAGAAATCGTGTAGACTATAGTTGTTTTATTTACGACAACAGTGCGAATTCACATTTATATAAATTGCAGAAAATACAGAATCAAGCACTGAGAAATTATAGGTGGTTTTATAAAGTCTACACCGATTCACACCATGGAGAGTGAGCTATGTATTCCGCCATTGCACATAAGAAGAAAATTCCTAACCTACAAATATTGTTTAAAATCCCTTTCGTGGACGAACAATGTAAGGATTATAAATGAAATTGAAGATGTTCAGGTTGCCTCGTCCTCTCCATCGGAGATGTATACTTAGCAACATGGGTCACTTACATTGATGCGAATAATATAATTTCGGTTGGTTTAAAGACCATGCATCGTGCTAAAGGTTCTTACGAATTAAATCTGTTGAAACTCGCTGTAATGAATGAATTATTAGAGAAATATGCTGATTGGGTAGTAATTTACACAGATGGATCCATGTGCAAGAAAGGTAGGGAGCTTCATTTTATGATCGCTCGCAAGAAAACGCTAGTGGATGTTTTAAAGTAATTGGAAATGTGTGTATCATGTCGTTGGAGCTTATTGCGATCTCAGAAGCACTATCATATATCAAAATAATTGATTACACTAAAGCTGTTATATGTTCAGATAGTAAGAGTGCCTTATATCATATCGCTCGATGCGCCTCTGGTCGCAGAGGTACACCGATAGCATACGAAATAGTCTCTAAAATAGAGGAATTATCTAAGAAAGTAGTGGATCTGAGGTTGCAGTGGGTTCCTTCGCACATTGGATACGTGGTAATGAGGAGGCGGATAGTTTAACGAAAATTTAAACTAGAGAAGGACAAAAAATTTATGTCAAACCATATTATTCAGAAATATTAACGAAATATAATGGACAATGTTATGATTTGTAGAAATAATATTTCAATCAGAGATGTTTGGAAAAGGGCATATGGTATAAAACTATCCAATGTCAGCCTCCTCGTATACCTTGGTGTACATAGTCGGTTAAGTAGAAAACTGATTGTTATAGCGTAAACAATCAGAACCGGACATATTCCATCAAACAATTTTGCCTTTTTAATGGGAAAGGTTTCTTGTCCTAAATGTGATACTGGTGGAGTAATAGATGATGTAAACCATTTGTTGATGGAATGTGTTCAATTTAATGCAAAGAGAGAGAGGAATTATTGGACAAATTAGATCTGGACAAATTGCAGGTCGGAATTATGAATTCTTTACTCATAAACCCTAACAGTGAAGGAGCTTGTCTTTTGTTTAAACTATTATCATCTCAAGTTAAACTAGTGATGTATTAAATAATATTAATCGGACTGACATTATAGGTACATGTAGTATAAAAGTCCAAAAAAATTAAGAATAAAAAAAACCTGCATCTTTATTGCATTTGCCCACTAAAATAAAACCCTTCTATGTTTTGACTATTTTAATTAAAGAAAAACTGGCCATGGCGTCGGACGACGCACAATGAAGGGTTCTGTAGTTGGAATGAATTTATCCCAAAAACAAACTTGATTTTGTAGTTGAAAAACATGTAGGTACGTCACTCACGGTCAATGGGGAGCAAACTGTCAAATTAGTTCCGCGTAGATGGCACTAAGTGTTTGTTACAAACGAATTGTCATACTCCAAAGAAATTGAACATTATTTTAATAATAATAATGATAAACCAGATGTAAAGTTACTTGTTACAAAATGTATGGTTAAGTAATTGAAAAGAAACCACTTTTTCTTCACAGGTTGGAAGCTTTTTTTACTCTTATTAATAAAAAGTCATCATTAATAATAGGTATCGTACCAACTTGTCGGCTTAGAAGTGGTCAGCTAGTCTGTTTGTTTCTTTGAAAAGTTTCCCACATAGCCTCGAAAAATCACTGGATTTGAAGTTTATTAATTTCAGTGCCTTTTCCCACTGTCTTTTCATGTGAAAATCACTTGGGAATTTGTCAACGCCTATTTTTTTGCATTCAAAGGCTACCCAACGACCCATTATATTGATATAAAAATAAAATATTATTTAATTTCTTTGGAGTTTGACAGTTCGTTTGTAACAATCACTTAGCGCCATCTATGTGGAACTAATTTGACAGTTTTCTTCCCCATTGCAAATGTATGTTTGTAATCGAAAAAAAATATGTGATAAAACTACAAATAAACAATTTTCGAACTATTTCCTTTATTTGTGCTATGAGACCTTGCTTCCTGCCAAATTTCAAGATTCTAGTTCAACGGGAAGTACCGTATAGGTTTTGATTTATTTGCGAGTATCAAAATATGTCGCTTAAATGGACGTATTTTTTTATTGGTTGACTTAGAAGCTTGATTTTAGAGCTCCAACGGACAGTAGACCTACGTATTTGATATTAATTTCAACTTGATACCTAAAAGCGTACCCCAGAAAAAGGGTCTTGATAGACTGACAGTCAGACAGACAGACAGACTGACAACGAAGTAATCCAATAAGGGTTCCGTTTTTCCTTATGAGGTTACAGAACCCAAAAATAATCATATCACCCTTAGATATGAGTAAAGTCTTAAAACTAAGAAAATATTATGTACGGAACGAGGATTAATTTCAATTTCACAATCGTTGAAATTCTTGTTACGTTTAGGTACGCCACGCTTTTATGCTAAGCTCACAATAAAGTAAAATTGAAATTAATATCAAATACAAAGGTCTACGGTCATGGACACACACTTGGCCGGTTTTTTAAACCAAAATGCTATATAATATTCTATTGTACTCGTACCTAATACTTTCGGTTCAATAATCGTACTACTTTACATTGCGCGTTCACGCTGGGGTCTCTGAAGATTGTTGCTATTCGAAGATAAGACTTCTGATTCTCTTTTATATTATTTCTAAACAAAGCAAACCACTCGTTAAGGTCATAAGCACATGTCTCATAAGCTAACCAAATATTCATTGCAATCAATAACTATTTCTAGATACGTGCCTGCTATCGGATGTCATACAAATAGATGTTTATGTTTATGTATTTGCCTACTAACGTAACAGTATAAATCTGTATTTTTAACCGACTTCAAAAAAGTAGGTTCTGTATTCGGCCCAAATGTATGTATGTTTGTCCTCGATTTTCTTAAAAACTAATGAACCAATGTTGATGATTATTTCTCTAGCGTGATCTACATAATTTAACGAAGGTACATAATACATTAGGTAATAAAACTAATGTACGAAATTATATGCATAAATATATTGTAACTCGGACATTTCTAAGCAGATTTTGATGATTTCGTCTTGGGCTTATGACTGTAATTCAACTAAAAATGGAAAAATAAAATTACTTTTTAAAAGTAAAAACCGACTTCAAAAAGCAAAAACGAATAAAATAACTTTCATAAAAAAAATTAACACACTTCTGAAGTCGGTGTTTAATTCTTCAAAGGAAATTACCTTCTACCGACTTTAGAAGCTGTTAAGTTTTTTATGAAAGTTATTTTATTCGTTTTAGGTTTTTGAAGTCGGTTTATACTTTTTTTTTTAAGTAAATTTCATCATAAAACAATATATTGCTTTTTCTGCCATATTAACTACTTTGATTCTATTGGGATTGGCTTATCCAAACTACATACATAATTTTATACCATATAAAATAGACTGCAAATTGCATTTGCGGATAACATCGGTATCGGGCTTATCTGAATATAGTATTGTATTGTCTCTGAGGGATTCAAATGACTAGGAGAATTGGTCCACATAAAATGCAGTTAGGTATCTAAATGTCACAATGTATCTGAGGTATTGCGAACAAACATTTTGAGAACATTTTGTGCTTTAGAGATTAGATCACCTCCACTTACCTCTAAAGGTCGGAGAGCGACTAGAGATAAATAAAGGCCGTGCTGAAAGTTGCCACTTAGACCATTCAGGGCGAATCTCACCAATGCAACTGAACACCATCAGCACATTATCTAAAACGGTTCCAAAAGCTGTCAGTGTCAATATTCCACAACAATAATGACATTGACAGCGGCTTAGATGGGTTTATCGTGATTCTTGATCAGTTACATTGGTGAAATTCGCCCTTAGGGATGTTCATGTTAGCCGTGAATTTGGTATTAGGCAGTTTGGTCCAAAGTGGACAAAGTGTATAAAGGAGACGGAAACGATTACATATAATCTTGGGCCTGAAAGTAACGAGATGAAAATGGTGTGAATTAATAGATTCCAACTTTTCAGTCCCTCGCTGAAAACTCTGTTAAGTTTTGACAATCCGAGAGCTGAGTTATTAGAGGTTTACTAAAAGTAAGGTTATGTTACAATCTTTAACAAACAACTGATTCCTGAAGTGCAAAAGGTGTTCTTTAAACACGAATGTTTATTATATTTAGTGAATAAATTTAGAATGTTTGAAAAGTTATGATACAGGTAGCTGGTTAGATAATGTTATATTTTACTTATAGACTGAGGTGCAAGCCATTGCCGAATCAGTGACAGAATTGTTTCAACGTCTAAGGTTCGTCGGCCTACTATATCGCAGTGACTAGTTGCTATCCCACAACTCACACAGCGATTCATAGTCTCAACCAAATCCAATCAACAAGCCAGCGGTAAAATCCAAAATAACAATTCCAAGTCAAACGTTGGAGCGATTTTCGGTGTCCAGTGTAAAATTAAGGATCGTACAAAGTAGGCAGGGTCACAATTCGTTAAAAATAGAGCTGTGGTCGTTGAAAATTAAAATAATCAGGAAAACGTGTCGGAAAACACGAAACGAGTGAGCAAACAAAAGCAGTCGGCAACTGTCTAGTGTCAGTCAGCTGTAATGCCAGTGACATAGACTGAAATGATAAGACTGGGTTTAATCGATATGAAGGTTTTTCAGTAATTAATTGATATTTTATTTATTAATATGTCTGTACTTTGAGTTAACTACCTAGTGCTACCTAGTACAAAGGTTTTCGTGATCTATTTTTAATTTTGTAATCGATTACTCGATAATCTCACGAAAACTATCTTTCTCATACTTCTTCGCATCCAGATAGAGAATTGAGCTGATTTATTTTATATTGTAAGAAAATAAAATATGACTAGATCCTATCTCAACACATTTTGGCCCACCATTTTCTATCTCCTTTGTACAAATACCTTGACGATCAAACACGAGGATTGGAGACGACGAAAATGTTCAAATAGAACATTCCATGATCTTATAATATCTTTTCACTCAGGTCTATTTCGTTAGACAAGCAGCTTTTCTACTCACACCAACCAAGCTTTAAAAGTTAGCATCACCAAGATATGTCAATCATATAGTATTGCAGTCTCTGCGAGAACATAATCTATGCAAAATATAATCCCGACTTAATATGACATGGAATACGCTACGGAGCGCCGGAGTAGGACCAGAACGGTTTAATTAAACCACAGATTGTACGATAGCAGGACAAAAACAAGCAATGTTTAAACTTGTTTATTAATTTGAGGGTCGAGGTAAAGTTGAATGCGGAATTTGGGAATTGAAAATGCCGTAACATTTATGATTTTAGTTGAATTTAGTGGTGTTTTAGGTTTCTTCTACATAACATAACTAGGCTGGCTATAAATACTGTTACATAAAACTTTTCTTTTTTCTACTCTTTAGTTATATTGAATTTGGAACGCGTTTATTATGTTAAAAACTTCTTTCGATTTCCCACGATTTCACATATGTTTTTCATGTTTATTATCAAATTAATGGAATGGGGTTTTAAAGGAAACAAGAATGTAGTGATTGTCTTGCACAAAGTGGGTATGGAGCCGTCGGTCATATTCAAGACACTTCAAAAGCTTGGTATCAGCCGTATGTTCGTATATCGTACTATCGACAGATATACCAACACTTCCTCTGTTGAAGACCATAAAAGATCGGGGCGGCCGCGTGCTGTTAGAGCCACAAAGGCTGTTAATGCTGTTAAAGCCAGAATTTGCCGAAACCCAATTAGGAAACAAAAATTCTTACCGCGAGAAATGAAGATTCCCGCTAGGACTCTGTCGCGAATAATAAAACAAGACCTGAAGCTCAGCGCTTATTGCGCGACGGTGCGATGTTAATTGTTGAGGAGTTCTCTTGGTAAGTACCAGGAGAACTGAAGCTGATGATGAAGTCACCATCAGCTCCACTTCCCGATATGCATAATGACGAGCATAAATTGCTTAGCAACCATTATTAAAGTACCTCATCGAATCGCAACTCATGAAATACTTATTATTAAGTAGTTCCGGTGGCCATCTATGATCTTCATCATCAGTGGTAGTCACCTAATGGTGCTTTCTGAGTGCAAATGCCTCGTGCATTTAACTATAAAAAATACCCAAATCGTGTGCCCAAATGTGTGCCCAAATGTGTGCCTATAATATTTGAAGAGTTTCGTCAATTTGTCCAGGATCCCATCATCAGATCCTCACCTGATGACAATGAGACCAACAAGAAAGTATACCCATTCAAATAAAAAAAAGAATTTTCCAAATCGGTCAAGCCATCTTCGAGTAATCAGGGAACATACATAAAAAAGAAAAAAAACATTCCGACGAACTAAGAACCTCCTGTTTTTTTTGTAGTCGGTTAATAAAGAACACAATCATGAATCAAGTGTCTTCCTCTTAATATATTGAATAAAAAGGCGATATTGGACGATAGCTTATTTTTATAATTTCTAAGTAAATGACTTATTATATAATAGCCTAAATTGTAGAGTGAATAAAATATCACCGACTGTGATACTTTAAAAAATATATACACAGTCTGGCCATAAATACTGTTACAATTAAAAATAAGAAACACATTTGAATTTGGAATCTGTCATTTTTATACGATTTTTATTGGGTTTTCTAATTTTGGCGTCAATACATTGTACAATATTTTGCGATATTAAAATGGAGTGGGGTGATAAAGAGAACCGAATCGCTGTGATTGCATTACACAAATTTGGTATGGAGCCAAATGCAATTTTTAAAACTCTCCATACGCTTGGTATTAGTCAAATGTTTGTGTACCGGGCTATTAATAGGTACAATGAGACCTCCTCTGTTGGTGACAGAAAAAGATCTGGCCGTCCACGTAGTGTTCGTACGAAAAAGGTGGTCAAAGCAGTAAGGGAAAGAATTCGAAGAAATCCTGTCCGAAGGCAAAAGATTTTATCTTGGGAGATGAAGATGACGGACCAGAACCATGACGCGTATTTTAAAAGATGACTTAGGACTTGCAGCCTATAATACTGGTCATTTTTAACCGATAATTAAAAAAAGAATAGGGTGGTAAAATCGAAACAACTACAGAAGCGGTGCGCAAAGGGAGGTCACAGAAAAATTTTGATTACGGATGAGAAAATCTTTACAATTGAGCAACATTTTAACAAACAAAATGACCGTATTTATGCTTAAAGCTCTAAGGAAGCTTCCCAATTAGTCGACAGAGTGCAACGTGGGCATTATCCGACTTCAGTGATGGTTTGGTGGGGTGTTAGCTATGAAGGAGTGACTGAGCCATATTTTTGTGAAAAAGGTATCAAAACATCGGCACAAGTGTATCAAGATACCATTCTTGAGAAGGTAGTTAAGCCCCTTAACAACACCATGTTCAATAACCAAGTATGGTCCTTCTAACAAGACTCGGCGCCGGGTCATAAAGCTTGGTCCACGCAGTCTTGGTTGGAAGTGAACGTTTCGGACTTCATCAGAGCTGAAGACTGGCCGTCGTCTAGTCCCGATCTTAATCCGCTGGATTATGATTTATGGTCAGTTTTAGAGAGTACGGCTTGCTCTAAACGCCATGATAATTTGGAGTCCCTAAAACAATCCATACGATTGGCAGTGAAGAATTTTCCCATAGAAAGAGTGCGTGCTTCTATTGATAACTGGCCTCAACGTTTAAAGGACTGTATTGCAGCCAATGGAGACCACTTCGAATAAGCTTTTATATATTTTAAATTGTTTTATATTTATGTATTAAACTAACACACTGTAAAAGTAATAAATATTATTTGCAATATTTTTTTTTTTTCTTCGTGACAATATAAATATGGCAAGACTAGGTGTATACCGCGGACAAAGTAATATCCAGATTTCTGGGTAACTGGTTCTGGGTTTAGCAATTCGACTTAGATCGTGCCCTGTTAACTTGCATTCTCCCAAATATGTATAAGTAAATAATCTTTATCGGGAAAAGTCAGGAGAAAAATTATTATTATTATTCCTAAGAAAGGCCTTGGGGTAGGCTATTTCAGGGAATAGGTCATCAATGGTCATCATGGGGTCCCATATAATTTCTGCTGTTCTATTCTAGGACCAATGTTACAATATCAAGTTGAATAAAAGAAACCTGCAGCCCAACATCTACTAAGATTCTAGATTTATTTGCATTTGTATTCACCTGGATGAAAACTTCTTTCACAATTACGTTACAAAATATTGTCTTCAAGCAGTTCCAGCGTTTCAGCGTAAATTGGATACTCAATAGTGAGATACAAACCTTTTCTCCTATAATAGGGTGCAAGAAAGGATTTTAATTTTCACGAGAACAAACAACCTAGCATTGTTAACTGAACAGACAGCTGTGCTGCTGGGGAATTTGTTGCGCCACATCTTCTTCCCAGGTAAAGCACTAGAAAGTTGTGAAGGGCGTCTTGGTGGACTGTCTCATGTAATTTTGACGTTCATAAAGTGCTGATTGTCAGCCTAGTTGGATTAAATGACTTTTGATTTTGAATAATGTATGTATGTTTTATTTGTAAGTAGGTGTGTATTATTATTTTAGAGGTTATTAAGGGTTTGGTGGAAAACATAATACAGGTTGTGAGGGACTAGGTATGCGGTGAGTTCGATGACCTCTGAAACTAGGCAGAAAGTGAACAGCTGATTTCACGCGTCGTTCGTTAGAATATGTCAACATCCATTGCTGTTTTTTTTTTTTTATTTTAGCTGTTTTATTTACTAGTGCTACGTACAGAGACTATAATTATACAGGAACAGTAACTGAATAAACGATAAAAAATATTAAAATTTTCGAAATTGTCCGATGGAATATGATTCAGAATAAGGAGCAAAATGCACCCTGTTAGTGTGCGGAGGGCTGTCCCTACCAGCCTGTATAATAGGCCAGTTATGAATAAAAATACAAAAGTGTGTCTTTGTTTCCGAGCGCTTACATCCCTAATTGTGACCCTCTTCTAAGTGAGAGTGAACAGGCTACTTCTGGGTAAGCTCATTCCATCGTCGACTTTGTCTGTGTCACCTCTGACCTAGACTAGAGTCAAGAGCAAACTCATCTAAAAAAAAAAAAGAATTTGATTTTGTTTAAAAAAAGCAACAAATTTACGGCGAACTTTATATTTCGAACGCGCTGTTCCGTAGTTCGCGTACTAAAAATGCAATTTGTTTTTAATTATTATATACATGCAGTAGTTACAATATATTTTTATGGCTTTAACAGTGAAGTATTTTATGCGACATGCGACTGCTCCAATTTTATTTTACCGGTTAAAGCTCTGATCAAACTGAAGGTAGAACTCGCGCAAGATGCGGGACGAAATTCCGATTGTGTCAACTAACTTGTAAGGAGGTGTTCCAATTGACGCGAATAGTCACGTGACTTCCTAATTATTAAGACGCAGATATATGCCAATGGCCTTGAGTGGTTAGGTTGCGTGTTCTGTGCTGAGCTCACGCTATGCGTCGTACGTCCAGCCAGTAATAGGACTCGCTCATCAAGGAGCACTGTCCCAAATTAGGCGCATTATTAATTTATTATACCTACATAAAACAAAGATATTTTAATAAAACAGGTATACCAAAAGATAAATAATTAAATTATCTTGAAAATAGTGAAGGTTTCATAAAATACGCTTGATAGTTTTTGCGTAATTCTCAGTTTTTATCCGCGCTAGACATAACTTTGCAAATTAATTACATTAAGTAATATAAACATAATCTAAAATCCTAACTTATTAATATTATAAATGGGAAATTAAGTTTGTTTGTTTGTTTGTTACGCCTAAACCACTGAACCGATCACCCTGAAATTTTGCATATACGTTGTCACGTGTACAGACACGGACATAGGGTACCACCTTTCATCCCGTAAAAATGTACTGTTCCCGAAGAAAACAACAATAACGTCCTTATGATAATAGATGGCGCCACGTGTCTTTCGATTCATGATTGAATTATATTATTATAGAAACTTTAGTAGTAGGTTAAGAGTTTTTTTTTTTAATTTTTATTTAAGTATCTAATACATTTTGTGAGTCTAGAGTGTCGATAGACTGGTTTTTCATAATACTATAAATGCGAAAGGGAGTTTGTGTTACGCTTTCACGATAAGATCGCTGAACACATTTGTATGAAATTCGACATATGGGTAGACTATGACCTGCATTAGGACATAGTATACTTTTGATCCCGGTAGTGCATTCCCGTGGAATAATTTCCGACAACCACACGGGCGAAGTCGCGGGCAAAAACTTGTTAAGCTATTAAGAAAATGCTCTAAAATATATAACATTATATTTTTTCCAAATCATTAACACTACTCGTATAGACGTGATCTTAAATTTAAAACCAGTTAAATTAAGAGTCAGTTATCGTCGCCTTAAAGCAGCTGACGCGCGCAGTTGCATCCTGTCTCACACGGGATCAGCTTCAGTTTGATAAATTATTAAAAATATATTTATTTCTGTAAATTGGTTAAAAAAACACTTTTTACACGTCTATGATAAATTATTTTTTAAAACTGCTACCGTTGGATACTCTGAAAACAAAGACCGAAACAAACTCAGAGGACACAGTCTCTTTTAAAGTTCAAAACAGTTTCATAAAGGTTTCGTTGTCAAGTGCTTAGCTGCAGCAAAAATTATAATATAATTATAACGTTTCGCTTCGCGTTGCTAGCTGACAGTTTGGACGTAGACACCGAAGTAATTTGGTTACATTACCGTCTGAGTTTAACTTAAATAAATTATATGTACTCTGTCACTTTTATACAGTGTGGTATTATTTTTTCTTGAACAGCGTTTTGTGAAAGCGAAATATGAGTTGAAGTATTGAAACCTAGATAATGATTAATTAGCGAGGGGATAGTGTCTTTTTCACAGGCGTTTTATTAAATCTGCTAGAATTCTGAGTGCAGCGTGTGATTAAAGCTCACCTATGACGAAGACACCGAGGATAGGTAATACTCTACTTTTCATACCTTCTGCGAGGTATTAAAAAGCAATTCGATTTTCGAATATTGTATTTTTTGTAAAAGTTTTCATACGTATCTTCAGGAGGTTCCAAATTCAAATCAAAGCGATGGCCTGAAACACAGGTTTGAATAAACCTAGATCGGGTGGGTCGCTACCTAACATTCTAATTCCAAACTATCATTACTTGCACCTGTATCTAAACATATACTTAGGCATTAGTTTATCATTAGGCTCCATAATTTATTGTATTGGAAATTTACTAATAACTGACTAAATGTACACTTTTTGAAATATTTTTATTAAATAAATTATTATTATTATTACATAATTGACCAGCGGGTTATAAGAAAATTCACTACAAAATTATTATACACCTGGCTAGACTCCAGGGCGTTAATAACTTACCTACTTTAGGTTACGATTGCATGGCATATAATTTGACATTACCGAGTAGTTGGTATGAATAGAGGCTAAGTTTTAAATTTTCTGACGTGGAGTTCGGAGTCCATATTTTTATTTTTCAGAAAGGTCATATTAATAGATGCCTCCACGTAAAGTTTTTAAGTTTAGGAAATAAATGGTTAACGAGAAAAAAAAACTAAATTAGAAAAGCAATATTTGGTCATTTTTGACATTTTGTCTCGTCATTGAACGTTTCGTTTCAGGTAAGGTCAACGCCTTAAAGGGTTTTACTTCGTATTAGTGATGAAATAAATATGTATATTTAGTGATTTAGATAGTTTTTATGCATATTTTTATAGATTACATATATTTCGCTGATTAAAATAAGTGCTATTAAATTAACACTTATAATAACTTACCGACTATTATACGATACGCGAAACCAAACGTAAAACGACGCATTGTGCGGTCCTACTTCATGATTAAAATAGGTCGAATCTGTTCCAAAACTGAATCGGGACACCCGACTCCACGTAGTCTTTTGGCTGCTACCCCTAGAGTGTAAGTATATAAAAATCCGGAGGCGCGAAAGGAGGGCAACTCCTGCCCGCTGAAACAAAGCATGGGCACCTGTGCGAGCCGTAGCGGCTGAGGCTGGTCCAGCAAGCCGAAGCTGCGGAGGTGAGCATATCCTTTGTTACGTAAGGGCGAAGGGGTTGCACATCCCGCAGCGCCGGAGACGTTGTAGAAGCAACTTTTAAAATGTTTGAGGATAGGTTAGGTTAAAAATGAAATCGACGTCAGACATTGAAAACATAACCTCAAAATAAGATTTTTAAAACATCTTACAAGAGGGCGTTTCCTAAACCTCAATCCCTTCACCCTCCCCACCCCCGCCCACCCCTTGAGTCTACGTCAGACAATACGAATCCCTACATAAATAGAAGTTAACGCGCTTGACTGCCATCATAAATCGTATTAACTATAAAGTTCTGATATCAAGACGTTTCCATGAAGGGTTTCCATGTGCACACACAATTCTACAAGTTCTGGTTTGTTACACATCCTAAAAGCCATTTTAGACAGAAAAATTGTCGGCCCCCTGTAAAAAAATTGTGTGCAAGCACACATTAGATATTATGCTTCTTTTATTCAACCAATACAACCTTAAAAGGTGATTTTAAAATCAGAACTAACCCTGCCAAGGTCTTTAATTGTCAATACTTATTGACAATTTTACCTACAAGGCAGGGCTGGCTAAATGCACAAGCCATGCGAAGTCAAAAAAAAAAAAAACCCTGGGGCGTTGTTAAGTGTCAATGTCATTCAGGTCTCAAAAGATTACATAATTGTTAATTTAATTGTTTTAGGGCCAGTTTTTCAATCGTCAGATAACTTTTATTTATGGAATGAATATGGCGGTTTGACAGCTTTTGTCGAGAAAATATGTCAAACTGTCATATTTATTCTTCAGATAAAAGTTGACTATTGAAAAATCAGCCCTTAAAAGAATAGCTTTTCACCGTCTCATTAAAACTTTCCAAAACAAAAGACGATTTCTACGAAACAGTTCCCTAGCATTATTAAAGTAGAATCGGATTTCATTCAGAAAGAATGGACTTGCCTATCTTTCAGCCAGGCTTCGATATCGATATCTCACAAAGGCTTGTGAAACAAAAGGGAATATATCTGCTGCAAACTGGGACTACGCTATAGGTTACTCTTTCTTTGTTTACCTCTTTTTTAGGAAACACTAACTTATAAGTTACTTTCTATATTGATCATTTACCTTGCATGGGGTTCCATAAATTAGGTATTAAGTGCAGCCTCTAATAATGCAAAACATTCAAACTTTTTTCCCTATTATTTTTATAAATCTCTCTTTATCTTTGAACAGTGATAAAAATGTATAGCTAAATTTTGAGTACACAAAACACATTTTTAAGTTTTTTTAGGGTTCCGTATCTAAACGGACAAACGGAACCCTTATATGATCACTCATGTATCCGTCTGTCACAGCCGATTTGCTCCGAATCTAATGGACCAATTAGGTTGAAATTAGGCACACACATATATATAATATATATATTTTATTTATTTATAAAGGTACACCAACAGCTTCTATACAAAATATCAATTAACAGTAGGTATTATAACAGTTTTGGCTTATACAGTTGCCAATAACAGGTGAAACAACATTCTCAAATACAGTGATAACCTAAGCTATTAAAGAAATATATAAAAATTAAGTCGTAACAAACTATAGTAACAGAAATATAAAGTGACACAAGGTATGTTACAGGGGTTGCTAGAAATGCCTACATACTAACACAATGAGTCTTTAGCTTTGGTGCGTACTTAGGGACCTTAGAATTTGGGTTTTAAAGATAATAATATTTATGAAGTCATGATATAATGCCAACATTTGGAGTGGATTTTATAATATGAGAAGAGGTCATCTGTCGGCTGAGTCTATTGAGAGGTGAGTTTACTCCTATATGTGTGTTGAATGCTTTAGTGTGGAATAAATGGGTAATGGGATATCTGGGTAATTTATAGGAGACTTTTAGTCCAATTTGTTCAGTTAATTTATCGCAGTCCAATTTATTGTTAACCAATTGGAAAAAGAACATCAGGTCTTGTACATATAAATTTATGTGACCCAAACACGGTCGTGTAACGTAAATAAATGAATTTTGAATATGGGAGTCAGAGAAAATGCCTACTGTGTGGGTCTCAAATCAGACTTTTTTATAATTTTAAAATAAATCGTTTTAAAAAGTTATTTAAGAAAATAGACGAAAATTGGCCACTCCCCCTTATCTCTGAAACTACCGAGCCTAAAATGATGAAAAAATAAAATCAGAAAATAGTTCTCCTATATATTACAGGAAAAACCTATAAGAACCAAATAACATGGTCAATCTCTCAATATTGTGCATACAAACTTACATTTGCAGTTGTAATATATGGGAGAACAGGTTTTTCAATTACAAAGTTTATTCTTGGGATAAATTCATCCCAACTACGGAACCCTTCATTGAGGGTGGTTCGACACGCACTTGGCCGGTATTTTATTTTCAATATTATTACATAATTATATCAACTATCAACATACACATTTAATAAGATATTACTTAAATAATAAGTTCAAAACTTAATAATTTTCTTACGTAAGCAGCAACATAAGTCAAACATGTTGTTAGTACTGTTTTCTTATGTTATGTTAGTTTCTGTTTCTCTTGCAGTTCGTTGACACAGGAACGTAAGAAAAACGTATGCCATTTCTCCTCGCTTCAACACATCTGCAGATTTCAATTTGATTCAACAAATAGGGTTGGTTGTGAAAAAAAGGAAATTACGTTTGAAAAATAAATAGCATGCACTATTTATTTTTCAAACGTAATTTCCTTTTTTACATTTGTGAACGTCTTCTTGAGGAATCAAATTTCGGTATGGAGATAGTGAAGTTATACCAAAATAAACAACTATTTTTGAGTATCATAATCAGCCTATAACTTTCTCTCTGCGAGAGGAAGAGTGATGTCACATGACTTCAAATTTTTAATTCTAGGACATGTCGGTTTCCTCACGATGTTTTCCTTCACCGTTTTATGACCACTGGGAGCTACTTTTCGAATCTATTTACTGAGTAATACCTACCTACTTATATTGTAATATAATAATATAGTATACGAGGGTGATCAAAAAGTAATGATAATGAATATTAAACACGGTGATAATAGTTTAAAAAAAAATATTTCTCTACATAGTCTCCTAACAAGTCAATACATTCAGTCCATCTTTTTTCTAAACCCAGAATTCCCTTAGAAAAAAAATCTTTGTCTTGACCCTCCAAAAACCCCTCAACAGCGGTCATCACTGCGCTATCGTCTTCAAATTTCTTGCCCCGGAGTTGTTCCTTGAGCCGAGGAAAGAGACAGAAGTCACTAGGAGCTAGATCTGGCAAATAAGGTGGGTGTACGAGCAGTTCGAATCCCGATTCTTGAATGGCAGCCATCACAACTGCAGCTTTGTGAGCTGGTGCGTTGTCTTGGTGAAACAGCACTCCAGCTCGCAGTTTGCCGCGCCTTTTTTCCTTAATGGATTCCCGCAATCTTCTTATTTGGTCTGTGTAGTAAGAGTCCGAAATAGTGGCTCCCTTTTCTAAATATTCCACCATAATTATTCCTTCAGCGTCCCAAAAAACGGACGCCATAATCTTTCCTACTGAACTTGACACTTTGAATTTCTTCGACGTCGGTGAGGAAGCTCGCTTCCCGGTCATTGATTGTTGTTTGGTTTCAGGATCAAAATGTTGAACCATGGTCACGAAACGTGGCAAAAAATTTTCCTGATCTGCTTGGAACTTTTCGAGATTCACTCTCGAAATGTCGACTCGTTTTTTCTTTTGCTCGTCGGTTAACATTCTCGGCACCCAACGCGCGCAGACCTTTTTCATATGCAATTCGTTCGTGAAGATTCTTTGAACACTGCCATATGAGGTCCCTGTGACCTCAACTATAATATGTCTGATGGTTACTCTTCGATCTGCCAACACGACATCTTCGACTTTTTTCACATTATCTTCAGTGAGGGACGTGGATGGGCGTCCTTCGCGATGTTCATCTTCCGTGGATGTTCTGCCCAGTTTAAACTCCTTCGCCTAGCGTGTAGAATATGGAGGAGCAGTCTTTTTTTTTGTGAATAGCATCTCGTAGCTGGCCTAGAGAGGCCGTGACTACTTAACCGGACTATCCTTTGGCTGCCTTAAGTGAACTCAAAGCCTCCAGCCAGGGGCATAAACTTACAGACTAAGCCACTACACGCTAAGGGCTCCCCCTGTGGGGAACGGGCCTCGGCTTAGGGCGTCGCTGGGGAGAGGACAGCAAGATGGGACAGGCTGTATCAAATTTGAATGATTATTATTGTCAGGGGAGTTTAAAGCTACTGGCTCAGCTACGCCACCAGCTGGCACTTCATACCCGAGCAAGGGACGGGGGGAGGATGATTACTTCGGGGTCTGTCGGGGAATGTCGATTTGTGTTTGTTCCTACGGTCCCTACTGCTCTCCTGGAGAAGAGTTATAGGGTCGTCGGGATCTGAGAGGACAAGCCTAGGGCGGCGGACCTTACTAATACGAGAGGGGACATAGCTTGCCGCCTCGACAACCAGAGGGTTGCGATGGTTGGTGGCTGAGTCGAAGAAACGCTTGGAATTGCGTTTCAAGAACTGGGAGATGGTGGGAATGTCGAGATCTAAGTGGAGGATTTCGTTCCAAACGAACCAAGGGGCTCCCGTTGCCTTTCGGAGGAAACGGTTTTGGAGGGCCTGCATCCTATGAATGAGGTGAGGTTTTGCGTGCACAAACACTGAACCCGCATAGGTCATGATGGAGGAATGCACGCTGTATAAATGCGCATTTTGCACATAAGTGACAATTTGCTATGTGCATTCAGAACGGAGTGGAGAGGAGCAGAGTTCCCCAATGTTTCCACTAAGTCGGTGTGTATGTCTTTGGTAGACATTTTTTTCAAACAGAGGTACTTGATGACAACTCTAATTTCGTTTTTCTCCATGTTGATGTTATCTCTTCGACTGTTCGTATTCAAATGAATGTACCTCCCGGGAATCGTGCCCTATTTATATATTTTTTTTATGCTAACCTAGTGGGTATATGAGCAAGCAAAAAAATTTTTATTTTTATTTTTATGTGCATTGGAACTACCCGTTTATCATTACTTTTTGATCACCCCTCGTAATATCCTGGGGCATTATTCACACACGGTCATCTGATCTCAAGCTAAGCAGAGCTTCTTGTACTATGGAAACCAGATAACTGATATACTACATACCTACTCTACTTTTTTTTTTGTAAATACATACTTATATAGAAAATTACATCCATTATAAAGATAGACCACGGTTGTATACAAAGATATGTACACATATATATACCTGCTTAGTACTTAAGTAAGTATAGTTATAATATACAGAGGAGCTCGTGGCTCAGTAATAACAGCCGCACGGGTCGATCCATCAGGTTAAGCTGCGCTTGCTGGGGTTGGTCCATGGATGGGTGACCATCTTTTCATACCGAGACTCCTCCGTGCCTCGGAAAGCTGTTGCATGTTGTTGAACTGTCAAAATGAAACCGATCCCGACTGATAGTGTGTTACGCAATTGCCTCGCGCCCGATGCCACTTCAGTTTGTTTACTCTGCAAGCTATGTCTGTTACTTCAGTGTTTTCCGGATAACTTCATTTCTGATTTTATTCTTCAAAGAAACTCGCAGCATAGCCCGCTCCATAGTGCGCTGTATATGTATTGTATGTCTTACCTAAAACTTAAATACTTAAAAAAACTTAGGTACTAGGTAGGTACAGGCTACTTCCATAAGAAAATCGGATCCATGTCTCTAAATCCTTGTTAGTAAACTATGCAAACTCATTGATTTCTTCCCAAAAAATATTTGCATTCGTAATATTCAATCACAGAATTTATCCCTCGATTCCATTTTAAAATGCTCCAATTCTCGTAGGTTTATTAAAGTTTTCGAGCGATTTCCCATACCGCGAGCGATCTCGTGCTCAAAAATGCAAAAGAAATTATAGAGGTATTAAGCTCACAGGCGTACCTACTGTGTATATAGAGCTGAATATTGTACAGCCGGTGAGACCGCCTGCCTCCAGGCATCATTACCAATCTGTATTGGCAAATAGATTTAAAAGTGTAAAAGTCCCAACTGAAATGGATATATATTAGTGGTTAGAAAATCTGCTTTTCAAACAGGAGCCACTGAAAGCACTGTAAAGGTTTGATATAAAGGGTAACCTTATATGATACACGTTGACATTCGATCGCTCAAGCATGTGTTGAAGTATTTTTGAATAAAAGCTGTAGGTACTAGCTTTTGTTCAAAGGAAAAGCCATTCGAGATATTAAGGCTTGGAGTGCGATTATCTTGACGGAAATTTGTAATTCGTTCAAATACAAGTACCTTATGGCTTAACCTTCTACCATTTGTAGAATATTAAACCTCTCTACGTTCCCTGTGAGATTCAATATGTGTTTTTTTATTATACAAAGTGTAACTTAAATAACGCACTACCTCTTAAGGGGTCATTGTACTCATCATTATGAACAATTTTTACTATGGAACCAAACCTGAAATAGCGAAAAAATCAGCTGTTCAGTACATTTTGACGAATTATGTGAACATAGTTGTACTAAACAGCTGATTTTTTTTCGCGATTTCAATTTTGGTCCCATAGTAAAAGTTGTTCATAATGATAAGTACAATGACCCCTTAAAAGGTTGTGCGTTATTAAGTTACACCTTATATAACAATTCAGTTCTTGGTAGAGGTTTTAAATTTTATGAGGCTTTAATTGTCTCACTTTTCGCCTCGTCACAACCAGAAACCGCTGCAAAAGTAAGGATTAGGAAAAAAGTTTCATCAAAGTGCACTGTTTACCTGGGTGTTTTCCCATGTAATCTTCTCTTGAATTTTTTAAGGTTTATTTTATTTATTTATTTTTTTTTTTGGCTCATAACTTTAATGGATTTTCAGGTTACTCGCGATTTTGGCTACCAAAGCGGGTATTGCTCAACACATAGGCTGTAGATTTAAGCTGTGCATAGACTCATAGAGGAGGCTCTCCAGCGAAGTGTCACTCCACAAACATGGCCTACTTCGCACCGGCTCCGGTTACCGCCTTTGCGCCGTGACGTCACTGATAGGCCGCCATGCCGCAAATGGGAAGCGTAAAAGTTATAATGATGCATTTGTGGTATAATGGCTTCCTTGATGTGATTGGTTTTACGGAAAAAAATGTTCCTTTTGCGCTTGTCAGTTGTTTTTAGAAACGTGACCTTGCCGTGCTGCCTGTTGACGTTGCCGCATTCAAATTTTTATTATGTATTCATATTTTTATCCTGGTATGAACATTCAAACCCGGAGTAACAATAATAAAGTTTATTCCGTCGGGACTAAAATTTGAGCCGCAACAATAAACCCTCTTGCCTAAATGGTAACAAAACCGTTCAAATTCCTATTTTCACTAACCTAAATTGTGCTCCGACAAGGCGAAGGTCTTCAAATCCCTTAGCAGACTCTTAATCCCCAATCCACGAGACGAGAAGTAATTACCCGCAAATAACGAGAAAAATAAGGTAAATACCTTCGCTGGGTTACCTTATTTTTCTCGAGTACCTCTAAAACCTTATTAATATTCCTTTGGGAGTGATTGGAGTCCCCAATTCCCCCGTATTTATGGGTCGCCTTTCATAAAATATAATAGCGACCGCCAATTTATTACTTGTAGCTATAAGCTAAATTAATTCTCGTTATTAAGTCCTAAATTAATAAGATCTCTCGCCACGACACTGTATAAGAAATATGTGCGCATTAATTTACCTGGAGCAGAAAAAATGTGAGATTAGGAGGTTTTTTCTGGAGGGATATTGTAAGAGTAGAAAATGATTACATCATTGAGATGAGTTCGATACGTAAATTATTACCTACTTTGTTTTTTTTTCTTCATTGCCAAACAGCATTTCTGTATTGCATATTTATGTATGTATTCTGCAACTCCACTAGGAGTTCCTCAACTGAGGTTCCTGCAAAATTATGGTCACTTCATATTGATAGGATATACAGGGTTCTTTGTAAAACACCAGCAACCTCTTAAGGGGTCATTGTACTCATCATTATGAACAACTTTTACTATGGGACCACACCTGAAATCGCGAAAAAAATCCGCTGTTCAGTACATTTATGTTCGCATAATTCGTCAAAACAACCCGTAAGAAGTTGCTGGTGTTTTACAAATAACCCTGTATCAATCAATCTGCTTTTTCCAAACTATGTTGGGGTCGGCTTTCAGTCTAACCGGATGCAGCTGAATACCAATATTTTACATGGAGCGACTGCCTATCTGACCTCCACAACCCAGTTATTGGGTAATACGATACCTTGGTAAGACTGGTTGTCAGACTTTCGGGCTTCTGGCGACCTGTAACGACTGTCATAGATCCACGAATGACAGCCGGGACCAACGGCTTAACGTGCTTTCCAAGGCACGGAGGAGTCTCGGTATGTAAAGATGGTCACCCATCTACGGACCAACCCCGACAAGCGTAGCTTAACCTGATGGATCGACCCGTGCGGCTGTTATTACTTACCTGTATACCTAGATCAGAAGCCAAATTTTATACAACCAGACTCTAAAATGTTTGAGTTTTTATTAGTTTTATAAGATTTCATGTCATCATTATCAGATTTTTCTTTAAAGGAAAATTGATTTAGTTTTGGTATCTTTACGTAATAAGCATTTTAACCCTTCCTCCTATATATATATCTAGCAGAAAACGTAACTATGTACATACTTATATGCTCTGGAAGATTCACCAGTAATGACAATTATAATATGTAGTTGATATTTCAACTTGTTACTTGAAGGCTTCAAAAAAGAGTTAAGGGTTTCACATGTCGTCGGCCTAATTTAAAAACCTGCCAAATAAAGCTGGCTATATATTTATTATCCGAATTTTCCTAAAATATCTGGAAGTTATGCTTTTAACATATCAAGGAAACTTATTAGAACCAACGAGATTTTCAGAATTTCGATTGCTAAAGTGATAAATATACGTATATTAGACGGTCTTTTCTTTGTCCTGTAGACTATGGAAATATGGACTTGGTAGGTTAACAAATTAAGCCAACGATGTGATACAACTGAAATGCACAGCCAGAATTAGATTTTGAATAAACTTGTCGCGCGATAGACTTCTTTTTGCTCAAATGATTTTGAGTCGCACATTGTGCACGCTTTATTAGGACTTTGAACTCTTAAGGCGACGGTACCATAATCAGCCTAAAATGTTCCCTGCTGGCACACAGGCCACCTCTCAGTGAGAAGGAGTGGGCCGCAATCCACCACGCGGGCCCAGTGCGAGTTGGTAGATGTCATATGTCTTCGAATTTTTGGTTCTAGGATATGTCGGTTTCCTCACGATGTTTTCCTTCACCGTTTTGGGAACAGTGATGATGAAATAATTTACGCAAAGTAAAGTACCTGTCTGGGTTCGTACCTACGACCTACAACTCGTTAGTCGCGGCCATTATCACTGACCCATCACTGCTCTCAGGCGACGATAAGAGACTTTTAATGATTTTAAACTAAAGATCACGTCTGAACGAGTAGTGTTAATGATTTGGAAAAATATATGTTAAGTAAGAACATTTTCTTAATAACTGAATCTGTGAATATTTTAGATTATGTTTATATTACATAGTGTAATTAATTTGTAAAGTTATGTCTAACGCGGATGAAAAGCTGAGAATCACGCAAAAGACTATCAAACGCATTTTTGTGAAACCTTCATCATTTTAAAGATAATTTAATTATTTAACTTTTAGTATACGTGTTTTAATATAATACCTTTTGTTTTATGTGTAATAAATTAATAATGCGTCTAATTTGGGACAGCGCTTCTTCATGAGAGAGTGCTATTGTTGAGTGGATGTACGACGCGTTGCGTGAGCTCAGCACAGACCACGCAAGCTAACCACTAAAGATAATTGGCACTTATCTGCGTCTTAATATATATTTTCTTTGTCAACAGAGCAATGTCCCTGGTTCCGCCAGGGGGGGCGGACTCCCCCAGTCCGCGGCGGGCAGTCAGCCCACTGCTGGAGATGCGCCGCCCACACTGCACGTTAGCCTGCGACTACTGCGCGGCTATTCTCGAGGACAAGTTCAAACGTAAGCATAATAGTAGGTTATTCACAAATAAAGCAGTGTCTTATGTCATAGGTGCCATATTCAAGCTCGCCCAAGACGAAGACACCTTTGTCTCCGAGGAGAATATTCTACTTTTCACACGTTCTGCAAGATAGTAAAAGACAATTCGATTTTGTATTCTTAAATTTTTAGTAGAGGTTCCAAATTCAAATCACATAATTGACCAACGGTTTATAATAAAATTCAGTACAATATTATTGGCCAGCTAGACTCAGGGCTATAATGACATACTTTGGTTTAGGTTTTCATGACATATGTATAATTTGATACTATGAACAGGCATCTATTTACTCACTGCCAGACATCACACAGCCTAAACCGTTGGGTCTAGAAGCATTTAATTTTACATGAGCGTTCTTTATATAACGAAGGTGAGCACTAAGGAAGGATTTTTGAAAATTCACCCCCTAGAGGGGTTAAATAGGCCATGATGATTTGTATGGAAGTTCATCTTTATTGCCGTTGGGTAATTCTATCGGGCGTGATGGCTTGTTTCTGTAGGTATAGAATTATACTCAACATGTTTTATTCTTATGTTCCATTGACCCTCATAACATTCAGGTGTTATGAGGGTGGCCGCCCCGCATAACTTCCAACGTGAAGCTATTTTTCTCATAAATCCTTCTTTATAGGGAATGTTACACGTTCACTGAGTCGGAGCGGAATCGGAGCGTACGCACCATAATGAGCGTCAGGATTTAGAAAATGCCGATAGGGTGCGTTCACTGCATTCGGATATCGATCAACCAGTGTTTCCACCTTTAGGGATTTCTCCCTTTTTTAGGGTAAAATTACCAATATTATGCAGGGCTTAGGGCTATTTTATTTTAACATTTTAACATGGATTTATATTTATATGTCTAGAGTTGAGTTCGCAATGCGAAGCGACAGGTAAGTGTAAGTGTAAGTGTTCTATTTCGGGCAAATTTTTTGATCCGTAGTTAGGTTTAAAGAAACTTTATTCTCAATAAAGACATATGTCACTTACATGAGAACAATACTTATACATACACTAATTACACAAGTACGTCGTCATCAGTTATAAACTACATACCCATCCAATGGCTTCATTTCTCCAGAAGTGATCGATCCGCAATTATATACTGTTTAAGGGCTGGTTTTTTGATCCATAGTTAACTCAACCAATGGTTAAACATAGTAACTAATGGTTGAAGTTTGATTATTGTATTCATGTTAGCTCATTTATATTAAAAATTATATATTAAAAATAGTAACTAATGGCATAATTCATTCATGTTTAGCCTTTCACATTTAGCCAAAATTCAACCATTAGTTACTATGTTTAACCATTGGTTGAGTTAACTATAGATCAATAAACCATAGATTTCTTATACTAGAGTGGTGGTCCTGGTGATGTATGTGGTGTGGTGTAGTTGTGGTCCTTCAAAAGTATGTATTTTATGCCATAGTTAGTTTTAGTTCCACCATCGAGTACAAGGCCCAAACTGCGGCCAAGAAACTGGGCATCCTAAATAGGGTGAAGCGATACTTTACGCCTGGACAGCTTTTAACCCTTTACAAAGCGCAAGTCCGATCCTGCATGGAGTATTGCAGTCACCTTTGGGATGGATTAGCCAAGTACCAACTAGCCGCGCTTGACTCGGTGGAACGCAGAGCTAAGAGGCTCATTGGCGACGTAAAACTGGTGGATGCCAAGCTTCATAGCTTGGCTCATCGCCGCAAGGTTGCCTGTTTGTCGGTCTTCTACAGATTGTACTTCGGTGAGTGTGCCCGAGAACTCCACGACCTCATTCCACCGGCCCCCTTCTACCACCGGACATCTAGACGCACTGCCAGTTACCATCCCTACCTGGTTGCTATTCCACCAATTCGCACTAAGCGCTTCCAAATGTCTTTTATAATGCGCACAGCAAAAGAGTGGAACTCACTACCTGCGTCTGTGTTTCCGAACGTATACAACCCTAATCTCTTCAAAGTGAGAGTGAACAGGCTTCTTCTGGGTAAGCTCACTCCATCGTCGACTTTGTCTCTGTCACCTCTGACCTAGACTAGAGTCAAGAGCGAACCCATCACAAATAAAAAAAAATAAAAAAAAAGTTTTGGGTAAAACTAGCAGGCTAGCTCGCCGTGTGCTACGGTAACTGACTTGCTTGTATTGGATGAGTGTTATGAGTATGTTCGTGTGAATACTCTTGGTAAGATTTTTCTGATGATAATACAGGTATTGTAAATATATAGTTGTTTGATAATCATTATTTTTGTATATATCTATAAATTTTACTGGTTGATGTTAAATATGGATAACTTTTTTATTATGAGTTTATTTTGGGTAATTTGAAGTCCTGACAATTTTGTTTTTGCAGCGTTGCCCCAAATTTCGATCAAATGAAGTAGATCCGGCTTCTCTAGAGAATTAAAGATGTTATACCGCAATTTTTGAGAGATGCAACGAACTATGTTACACAGAGAATTTATTGTTGAAGTTAAGTAATTTTATTTAAAAATGATTTGTATGTTATTCAATTGAATTTGCGCATCAATGTGCATCAATCACGTAAAAATTGACAATTGCAATTGATCATTTCGGGGACTCTTACACCGTGTACCTGGTGAACCTAGGTGCGTTAACAGCGTATGACGTTCTCGGCAGAAATTGCGGTCTCTGCCGCAGATTTTCCTATCCAGTGCCCGCAGTACCATAGAAATCAATACAAAGCAACAAATCCGAACCGTTCACCTGCAACGGTTCCGATTTACTATGAATACGACACCAGATGGTTGGGATTGCGCTGTCTAAATCATACTAATATTATGAAATCGTAGGTAACTCTGTCTGTCTGTCTGTTACCTTTCATGCCTAAACTACTGAACGGATTTCGATAAAATTAGGCAAAGCGATAGATGGCATCCTGGGGAAGGACAATGGCTGGTTTTTGTCTCAAAAATAATCCTACAGAAGGTGGTACAGGGGATGAAAGTTTGAATGGGAAACCTGCATGTCTTAAGTTAGGGATATGATAATTCCAATTTATGCTTTTGGCAGGAAATGAAGAATTATGTAGCTCAGCGTTTTTGAAAAATCATTCCCTAAGGGGGTAAAATAGGGGTTGATTTTGAAATTCACTAATATTATTACAATTTTGGCCTACCTACCTCTTTTTTTAAGAGTCAAGGGTTTGGAAATGTAGTCAGTGTAGTCATAGTTCGCATTCGTCGTAGTCCACTCGGTCAAAAGTGATTATTGAAGCGTGACTGGCATAATTTTAACAAAACACAGTCCCCCCGCCGCGTCTGTCTGTCTGTCTGAACGCAATAAACTCAAAAACTACCAAACGGATTTCCTTACGGTTTTCACCAATGGACGGAGTGATTCATGATGAGGTTGATGAGGTTTAAGTGTATAACTCATTAAATTTTTGTATAAATCGGCTGAAATATGACGATGATGGTTGAAGATATCGAAAAAAATATGTATTTAATAATAATATGTTATAAGAAAACAATGTATTACGTAATTATTATTTTTTTTACTTGGATTAACACATAGGATAGGTACTTTAAATCTCGGTAATACGTTCCCGTGGGATATATTCCGCAATCCACGCGGGTGAAGCCGCGAGCAAAAGCTAGTATAAAAATAAACGATTTGCTTCGGTTGTCGCCAAATCTTTACTGCGCGGCTATTCTTGAGGATAACTTCAAACATAAGTCGAGTACACTAAACTTATTAAAAAAAAAAACTAGCTTTTGCCAGCGGCTTCGCCCGCGTGGATGTTGGAAATAATTCCACGGAAACCTTCTACCGGTATGAAAAGTATCCTATGTCTTAATCCAGATTATAAACTATCTGTATACCAAATTTCATCCAAATCCGTGCAGCCGTTTTTGCGTGATTGGGTAACAAACATCCAAACACACAAACTTTCACATTTGTAATATTAGTAGGATAACTACTCTGCACCACTTCAGGTCTATTAAATACCTTCTCCATTCATCTTTATCGTTGATTTTCCGGCCAATCAGTCCATTAACCTCTAAAAACAATATTTTTGTATAGAAATTATACTCAACATGTTATATTCTTATGTACTCGTAGCACCCTCGCTCGTAACAAGATCATATAAAAATATATTTTCCATATTTTCCCGCATAATTTCTGACGTAAAGCATATTTCTCTCATAAATTCTTCCGTAAAATACTCTATAGGGAGTTTCAGGGTTACCGCTAAACTGCAATGGCTTAGTTTTATAATAATAATAATAATATCCTAGGACATTATTCACACACGGTCATCTGATCCCAAACTAAGCAGAGCTTGTACTATGGAAACCAGATAACTGATATACTACATACACTACTTTTTTTTTTTGTAAATACATACTTATATAGATAATTACACTTTTGTAATTATCTATTTTATTATTTATTATATCTATTTCTAGTTTTACTATGAATACGACTCCAGACGTTGAATAAAAAATAAACGGATTGGCTTCGGGTGTTACTAAATCGAATTGCGTAGCATATTTCGGGAAAACGCTAGGTAGATGATGATTTTTTTTTATTTGAGATGGGTTTGCTCTGACTATAGTCTAGGTAAGAGGTTATTTTTTTTCGGAATAGTGTATAAGGTGTTAAAATCTAAGAAGGGGTTTAGACCATCGAACTGAATAACTTTTAAAATGGGACCCTACTTACCCTAATAAAAATACAACATTACAGTACATACATGAAGATTAGCCTCCAATCAGTTCTAAATTTCTTTTTTTCATCCACCAGGTAGTGCAGACATGCGTAACCGAGGTACTTCTCCACTGTCTGCGTCACCTCGACAGTCACTCACCGGGGAGCCACCCTGGACCCTCCCGGACGACGACCGACCCGATTTCTCAGCCCTCAAGGAAAATATACAAAGGATCAACAAGTAAGTCTTACAACAGGCCTTTTAAATCAAATACGAGTAGTTTCCTCAAGTCGACCATCCCACTAAATGAAGGCAGCTCTAATGCCGCACCATTATAACTATGGCTTCTCAAACATCCCTGTAGACAATGGTGCCGATTCTCTTGTTCAATAACTAAACTTAAATTAGAGAATCGCTATCTTTTACTAACAGGCAGCGCAAGAAAAGGACGGCTATAGCTATGAACTAAGTCAGAGATGTCAAACTAGATTACGCCTTGCGCTTCACCGTATTTTTAGTCGACATGTTTTACGCGTAGTCTAAATTTGTATGAAAATATTAGTTCAACTAAATTTGACAGCTCTTATTTACGTCCGTCTCTTTCTCTGTCACAATTGGGAGACCTCCTCTGATTGGCTGACTTTTTAAACGTTAATCATTCACGCACTTTATTTTGTTTGTGTTTTTGAGAGCGACTCAGCAGTCTTTTGTTTTAAATGTGGTTAAATTGTGTTCCTGGACTTTAATGCCAATAGTTCTAAAGAGGTGTAAAAAGTAAAGTTCCAGTAAATCGATATTGTTATTTTTAATACTTCATAACTCTATGGTATAATACTTCAAAGCTCACAGGGTAGAACTAGGAACCAGTCGGAATAAGATTTGGTCAGTAAGCAAAAATCTAGCCAATCAGATTTAAGGATATTCAATGTTACTAGCGCGACTCGTGTTTTTGCAAAAACCCTATCTTTTTCCAGTAAGATTGAGAAATGTTTTCACCATTGTCGTCTAATTATGCGTGTTTTCGCAATATCCCTAAGGTTTTCGAAAAAAATCGAAATATCAAATCATCCTACGACATACATACGTAATAAAGCAAGTCATTTATAAAAAAAAAAAACTGATCAACAAAAATAATAAAAAAAAAAAAATATTTATTAATATTTGTAATGTTTAACTGATTACCTCTTACCTCTGCAATTCTGCATGAAGCGATGACGCGAAACCAGAAAGAGATAGAACGTTCCCGTCACTCGGCCCGCTGCTGCGGTGTGTATTTTTAAACACAAGTTCGTGATCTTGTCAACTGTTATTTATCACTCTAACGAATGAATCTTTGAAAACATTGGTGGAATAATTTCTATAAAAACTTCATTATAATAATTAATAACTAATTGCGGGAGCTTTTACGCCCACATTGTAGCGTTGTTCTATCATTTCCATATAGGACTACGTTACACATAAAGCTACTTTACGATAACATTTATAGAAAACATTACCTATGCGACCTGCATATGTTGAAAACGCATCGCATTGGCGACAGACGACAGCATAAGAAGATTAGTATCACAATAGGTTATTCCATCAAAATCAAAATCAAAATTCAATTATTCAAACTAGGCTCAGAATCAGCACTTTTCGAACGTCAAAATTACATAAGACTGTCCCCAAAAACGCCCGCCCTTCACCACTTCCTAGTGCTTTAGCTGAGGAGAAGAAGTGGCGCAACAAACTCCCCAGCAGCACAGCTGTCTTTTCAGTTAAAAATGTTGATTGTATACAGCACTGCGCAAAATAATTTAGGTATTACGCAACAAAACATGAAATTAAATTGAATTCATTGCCATAAGTCAGTTAGCACACGCCAATATACCAAAAAAAAAATCGAAAACTATTCTCAAGCAAAAATAAAAATACAAAACTAAAAACGTAAACAGAATTTTATAACTAAATAAAAGCCTCCAGACACAAAGGGCGTGCCCACTTACATATAGGTATAGCCGCATATTTAGCAGTAAATCGAGGTCACAAATGATAAACTTGGACTATCGAAGTAAAATAAATAAAGAGTTAATCATCCATACTAATATTACAAATCTGAAAGTAACCGTCTTTCTATTTGTCTCTCTGTAACCTTTTCACACCTTAACGGCTGAACGGATTTGAATGCAAGGTCCCCAAGAATGGACTGTGACCAGCCAGTCTATTCTGAAAAATGTCACCGTGACAATTTACAGTACAACTATTTTCTTAATGTCACTCGGAAATCATCGCATTTCCGAATGAAACAGAAACAAACGAATGCTAATTTCCATGTCCACCAATTATTAGATTTATCGTGTATAATAATTTGAATTTAAAACTAAGTAGGTACTTTGTTGTTGTTCAAATCAAAACAAAACAAGGAGATGCTGAAGGTTTGTTAAAAGTACACCACATCACATGGTCTTATCTATAATGTATGGAAACCGAGTGGTCCATGGTCTTCACGGCAAGTGCCCAGACACTATTCCTTAATTACTTTGAATGGCGCTAATATAAAGCAGGTGACCATGTTTAAATATTTGGGCCATATACTTGTCGACGACCTTAAAGACGATGATGACGTGGAGAGGGAGCGCACGGCGGCGTTGGCGGTCCGCGGGAACATGTTGGCACGCAGATTTTTTTCGTTGTCAAAATAACCTTATTTAAAGCGTATTGTCAAGGCCTGTACACGGGAAGTCTGTGGTTCAGCTGTTCACGAGGGACGCTAAATGCCTTGCGCGTCCAATATAACAATTTTTCCAGGATGATGTGGAAACTCCCTCGATTCTGTAGTGCCTCGGGGATGTTTGCCCAATCGCGTACAGATGGTTTCCATGCTATCATCAGGAAAAAGGTGGAATCGTTTGTGAGGAGGATTTGGAGGAGTAGCAATAGCATCCTGAAAGTCGTCTGAGGACCCGAGAGCTCCTGTACTGAGGCATCTCATGCGGAATCATCGTCCGCATGAAATGCCTCGTAATTAAATTACTCACTAACTTGTCTGCTATTCTTAAATCTGTTACTAATCCTAGTGTATAAGTTGTGTACTAAAAACAAATGGTTCCTATATAGTCCCAAATAAAACAATTTATTATTATTATTAAAACAACAATAAAGTACTTAGTTCTGATACGATAAATCTAATAATTGATGGACATTCGGAAATGCGATGATTGCTGAGGGGCGTTAAGAAAATAGTTGTACTGTACGTGAAATGACCTTAAACAGAGCTGTCAGTAGTGTCAATCCCTACCATCAGATGGAATGACAGCTCACTTCAAGCTCTCCTCAACTGCGTTTCCACTGTGAGATTTTTACAGAATAGATCGGCTGGGTTAGGACACAGGATACTTTTTATCCCGGTAGTAGGTACCTATGATCCCGTGATATACCTTGTCTTGCCATAAATATTGTCACGAAGAAAAAAAAAATTTTATTGCAAATAATATTTATTACTTTTACAGTGTGTTAGTTTAATACATAAATATAAAACAATTTAAAATGTAAAAAGCTTATTCGAAGTGGTCTCCATTGGCTGCCATACAGTCCTTTAAACGTTGAGGCCAGTTATCAATAGCAGCACGCACTCATTCCATGGGAAAATTCTTCACTGCCAATCGTATGGATTGTTTTAGTGACTCCTAATTATCATGACGTTTAGAGCAAGCCGTACTCTCTAAAACTGACCATAAATCATAATCCAGCGGAATAAGATCTGGACTAGACGACGGCCAGTCTTCAGCTCTGATGAAGTCCGAAACGTTCACTTCCAACCAAGACTGCGTGGACCGAGCTTTATGACCCGGCGCCGAGTCTTGTTGGAACGACCATACTTGGTTAATGAACATGGTGATGTTAAGGGGCTTAACTACCTTCTCAAGAATGGTATCTTGATACACTTGTGCCGATGTTTTGATACCTTTTTCACAAAAATATGGCTCGGTCACTCCTTCATAGCTAACACCCCACAAAACCATCACTGAAGTCGGATAATCGCCACGTTGCACTCTGTCGACTAATTGGGAAGTTTCCTTAGAGCTTTGAGCATAAATACGGTCATTTTGTTTGTTAACATGTTGCTCAATTGTAAAGATTTTCTCATCCGTAAACAAAATTTTTCTGTGACCTCCCTTTGCGTACCGCTTCAGTAGTTGTTTCGATTTTACCACTCTATTCTTTTTTAAATTATCAGTAAAAAAATGACCAGTGCGTCTCTTATAGGCTGCAAGTCCTAAGTCATCTTTTAAAATACGCGACATGGTTCTGGGTGCTATCTTCATCTCCCGAGATAAAATCTTTTGCTTTCGGACATGATTTCTTCGAATTCTTTCCCTTACTGCTTTGACCACCTTTTTCGTACAAACACTACGTGGACGGCCAGATCTTTTTCTGTCACAAACAGAGGAGGTCTCATTGTACCTATTAATAGCCCGGTACACAAACATTTGACTAATACCAAGCGTATGGAGACTTTTAAAAATGGCATTTGCCTCCATACCAACTTTGTGTAATGCAATCACAGCGATTCGGTTCTCTTTATCACCCCACTCCATTTTAATATCGCAAAATATTGTACAATATATTGGCGCCAAAATTAGAAAACTCAATAAACAATTGTATAAATATGACAGATTCCAAATTCAAATGTAATATCTTTCTTATTTTTAATTGTAACAGTATTTATGGCTAGACTGTGTAGTTTCCGACCTCCTCGCGGGGTAAACCGCAGGCAAGAGCTAATCTAATAATAATTATATTGTAAGGAAAACTGCCACAATCAAGTAGAACAATAAACTCAATATAAACTCAAGCTGAATACACACAACGTTGCAAGCCGGCTTATCGAGGCAGAATTGTGCGGCTGATTAAGTTGCCGCTTGGTTGCTGATTGGATGCACTCGTGTCATGTTGTGTCAGGAGAAACCACAGGCTCAATAGGCATCACGCCCAGTGAGCCTGTGGTGATTTAAAAGTAAAGTAGGTAAAGTAAAAAAAAAAATAGCTGCGTATCCTGGAGATGTTTATTTTTTTTTATAAAAGACTGTCATTTGTTTTCCTTAATTTTGCTGGTAGTTTCGTAACAATAGAAGCTGGAGTCGATCGCCACTGGCTTTAGTGAGAATATTGAGGTTTATAAGCGATCAATTTAACTGGAAACACGAAGTTAACAATTTAGACATTAAAATCTCAAACTGCACCTAAATTATGTATTTTTAACCGACTTCCAAAAGGAGGAGGTTCTCAATTCGTCTGTACGTTTTTTTTTGTATGTTTGTTACGCGATTACTCAAAGACGGATGGACTGATTTAAAAAATTCTTTTTTTGTTTGATAGGGTCGAGGTTGTCCCATATAAATTTTATTAACTTTGCTTGGGGAGTTTTTGAGTTAGCTTCAATAATGCGTATATTTCGCACTTATTTTATGTGGATGATGTGATGGTGTTTTAATAACTTCCTATCACTGTTATTTACATGGCTATATCTACAATTATTGTGCTCAATTATGTATTCGAATTAGTGTGGGGTAGGTCCCACAACTAAAAAGTGAAAAATAAAAACTTTTTAGCAAAAAATAAAACCGACTTCCAAAACAAAACACTACAAAGTGAAAAATAACTTTAATTTCGGAAGTCGGTGGCAAAAAACGAAAATACAAAACCCAAGACACCGACTACCGAAATTAAAGTTATTTTTCACTTTGTAGTGTTTTGTTTTGGAAATCGGTTTTATTTTTTGCTAAAAAGTTTTTTGCAGCCCATTAAATAATGACAAGGACATCCCACTATAAGATTTGTAGGATGTGGGTGGGATACGTAATGCCATCTGGATGAGGTCAATCGATTAGGTTAAGCTACGCTTGCTGCGGTTGGTCCGTTGGTGCGGATGGGTGACCATATTTACATACCAAGACCCCTCCGTGCCTCAGAAAGCACGTTAAGTCGTTGGTCCTGGCTGTCATTTGTGGATCTTTGACAGTCGTTACAGGTCGTCAGAAGCCGGAAAGTCTGACAACCAGTCTTACGAACGGGTATCGTATTACCCATTAACTGGGTTCTGTAGGTCAGACAGGCAGTCGCTCCATGTAAAATAATGGTATTCAGCTGCATCCGGTTAGACTGGAAGCTGACTCCAACAAAGTTGGGAAAAGGCTAGGCAGATCTTGATGAGGTCTAACTATAAGTGGAATTGCTATGTAATTTGTCAAGATACAGCCTAAATACCTGACGCTGTATCAATCAAAGTCTAGGTTTCTGAATTGCGAATTTGATGTTGAGATCTCGTCAAGCACTACTTTTTTCGGCGCGAATTATTTCTGGTCATACATTCTCAAATCATTCACAATCAGTAGATTTTCATATGGTATTCCTGTGATTGACATAATCTTATTTTTGTATCAGGGACTGTGAAACCTCAACCCGCCTGGACATGTTGCTGACTCAAGTGGAACAGTATGCCAACAACCTAGAGGCGCTGGTGGAGGAGAGGACCTCAGACTACCTGGAGGAGAAGAGGAAGTGCGAGGAACTTCTTTACCAGCTCTTGCCGAAGTAAGTGGATGAGATTTGAGATTTAGATGTAAAAGAGGTAGGTTAGATGCCTAATTGACCATGAGCAACATGGGTCGTAGGGTCGCGATAAAAAATACGATACGTAAAAAATACAATGGAGAAGGGCTAACTAAGTTGGTCGTTAGTTAAAAAAGGATGATGATGTGGACTGGTTATCGTAACTACCAACACGTGTCATTTGGCCATTTTTCATGGCAAAAAAAAATAAAGGTGATTCATCTACATATACACCTAGGTAATTTGTAAACTTATTCAGAAACGTGCCATAAAATATTTCAGAGTTTTTGATTGAATAGCTCATAAACCTACCATTAATTATAAATGCTGTGTTAAAGGTAAACACATAATTATAGTTTTCCAAAGTTAAGGGGTCGATACACCGTATATTGAGATATCACATACCACAATTTGAACCATTTTGAGTGTTCCGTACCACAAAAGGAAAAAACGGAATCCTTATAGGATCACTCGTGTGTCTGTCAGTCTGGCCGTCTGTCACAGCCAATTTGCTCCGAATCTAATAGACCGATTAAGTTAAAATTTGGTACACCTATGAATTTCTATGACCTAAACACGGACGTGTAACGTAAATAAGTGAATTTTGAATATGAGTGGTCAATATTGGGGGCAAATAAGAAAATAAAAAAATAAAATTTTGTACTATGCCTTGTGGGTGTGTCTGTGTTTCAAATGAAAGGACTTACCGTGAGGGTCTCAAATATATATATATTTTTTATAATTATAAAATTAACTGTTGTAAAGTTATTTAAAAAAGTAGACAAAAATTGACCATTCCCGAAATCTCGGAAACTACTCAGCCTAAAATTTTGAAAAAAAAAAACAATACAGAAAACAGTTATATATATAATCTATAGGAGATTACAGGAAAACCTAAGAAGTCTATGGTCTTAAAATAACATGGCAAATCTCCCAATATTGTGCGTACAAACTTACATTTGCAGTTGGAATGTATGGGAGAACATGTTTTTCAACTCCAATGTTAAGTTTGTTCTTGGGATAAATTCATACCAACTACGGAACCCTTCATTGTGCGTGGTCCGACACACACTCGGCTGGAATTTTTCATAGGTCTGAGAATACTGTTTTGTTTTTAAATTGACAACTTGCTTGAGTACGTTTTTTCACATTTGCAATGCAAAATTAAAAAAAAAATAACATCATTTATAGAAAATACAGCCAAATTAGTAAAGCAAGGTGTCAATTTTTCAAATAATAATGCAAAAATATTTTATTCTGATACTGGAAAAATGTTTTAAATTGTGGTATGTGATAGCTGTATGTAGGTATAGAATATACGGTGTATCGACTCCTTAACGTTGGACCACGACACTACCTGTATACATATGGATACAACTTAAGATAGATTTAGCAAACACTACTCGGTTTAGGCAGGCAAACCTAATTCATAAAGGGATTAAACACAGGTTACTAAAGCCTACCTAAATTACGCATCCATCCAGATCGATCGCTTGACTGGGAGTAATTATATAGACCCAACCGGTATTAATTCTACGACGTGGTTAGATAGTTGGAATTATAATTAATGCGTTTGTGATCACACGATTAGTGACTTAGGTAAATGTAGAAGGCCTTTGAGTCATAAGAAGATTTTTCCAGTGCAGCAGTAGCATAGCGTGGGGCGGCGAGCGGTAGAGAACAGTAGGGTATAATTGGGGGTTCTGCATCACTTGCTCTCGCTGCGCTCGAGCTGCGTGATGCAAAGACCCCCAATTATACCCTACTGATTCTGATCTGATCTGATCTGTTTTCTGGATGAATATTTTAAATTTTCGATCTGATCGAGACTTTTAGATTTGATCTGTTTCGTGAGCTTAATATTTAACGGCTGTTTTAATAGAATGCGTTTGCTGTTATTGTTACAAAATCTTCAGTCTGCGTGATGCAAAAACTTCCAATTACACCGCTTATGCAGATTGTAGTGTATGGAAGTATTATTATTATTATTTTTTTTACTTTGACTCATTTTAATCCTACTCAGAGCACAGTGCAATAGCGCATATTCTAATAGAGTAATTGTTTCAGACAGTTATTAATATAATATATTCCTTTCACAGCATTCAAATAAAAACATTGAGGAAAATTTGTAGCATGCTGCATCCAAGGATCATCGTAAATCTCCCAATCTTCTATAACACCTCCACATGAGAAACACGCTGCTTTATCATTTACACCATTTCCATAATAAAAAAATCCGGCTTCAGCCATTTCCATCACCAACCTTCTCCTTGAATTAGCCGTTGCCCAATAATGTCTAAACGAATTTTCACGCATTTTATACGTATTATAGATGTCATAACGAGGGTTGCATTTATTTTGAGACATGTTCTGTACACTCACTATGTAGTTCTTCATACAGCCAATTATAAAAATGAAATGATATCGTACTACTGTAGCCAGCAACTTATGAAGATTATCATTTGATTGGTAGGGATAGAAGATTTGAAAATTAAACAAGAAAAATAATTATTTAAAAATTTTATTATTTATACACCATTTATTTAAGCACAATACATTTTTTAAAGCACATACAGAGTCATGATAAATACAGTTATATAAATCTTGAGAATATTTATATTGATCGTATAAACTTATCAAACTAGGACAACCTTCATCTTCTAAATTGAATATACTAAAATTACTATTTTCTAAAATTTGCTTTAACCACAACACTTTTTCCGAACCTTTGACATAAATACATTTGTCTCTTAACATACTAACCAAATTCTGATAATTATAATAGGGTACAAATCCTTCGTGCCAGCGTATCTTTCTGTTACTTTCAATCCAACTAACTTGTTTTTTTTCTCGTTTTGTTAATTTTTTAAATGGAAATGGGGGCATAATTAAAAATACTTGCAATTTTTGATTATACAATATAGCGATTTCTTTTGTTATAAATTCATTTGTTTCTGTTTTAAAGCCTTGAATATCCACAATAGCGATCATGATAATCTGCGCACAATGTTGCTGAGAGGTTTGTATTCCACAAGTCGATCATTTATAATCAAACAATATGCAGTTGTCTTATCTGGTATTTGTGTTGAACATTCAAATTCCAATCGTACATCCACTGGACCAGTTTTTAAACTATCGTTTTGCCTCGAGCAGTCTAAGACAAAGACTGGGGCTTTTTCTTTGAAGTCCTGTAGATCAAGCAACGGGTCTACCGGAGAGTTGTAATACGACTGACGAAATTTCACATACATTTCATATAATATACTATATTTGTTCTCACAAAACTTTAAAGATAAAGGCTCATAAGGATAATATTGCGAATTTAAAAAGAGCATCACGTTTGTCACCTCACAATGATCAAACACTGAACTGTCTTTAGTTCTATTATTTTTTCTATTAGTCTGCAAGCAAAAAATGACATACCGAGGCTTTTCTAATTGAGAAGCAGTCTTTACTGACCAAGAATGCTTTGTGGTTTTAGGTAGTAAAGGATACTCATATAAATCCCAATTTCTAAAAGCCAACTGAATAGGTTTATCTCTTTCTAAATGCTTTAAAAGTGTTAAACGTTCTCGATCTGAAACTTTTATGTGCGGTACTCTCCATTGCACCCTTTGTATATCTATTTGAACCTGAGCGAGTTCATCAGTAAGAATAATGCTATTTAAGTTAGAATTACTTCTATTCAATATAAGTTCGTGTTTACAATTTATCACAATTTTATTGTAATCCTCTGCAAACCCTAAAATCTTATTTAATGGCACTACAACACTAAAATGCCCATCACTTTGAAACCCGTTTAAATTCCAACCCCATAATGCGGCAACTTTACTTTCTGCTTCATTTAATGAGATGTAAGACTTTATTGTTGACGTTATTCCGGAATTTTTTATACGATCTATTTCAATTCCATTCATTTCGTATCTGATGTCTTGAAACAAATACATAATAGGGTTATTAGTGAACGTAACAGTTTTCTTGATCGGATTCCCATCCTTACCGAACAGCTTTGCCTGACCTTCGATGTAGATTGAACTGGCTGATGGTAGCACGTATATATCTTGCTGATGTATGGGGATTCTGATTTCATCGTTTTCTCTAAAGCTGTTATTGTAGGGATTGTATGAATGGACTTCATAACTTTCGATTGAACTATCAAAGTGTGGTAAATCAGTAATCTGTAGCATACTCATACTTTAAACCCTAGAGCTTTAAGAAAATCTTTATTTGATTTAGTCAATTTCTTCACGTTTTTCTTACGTCTGTGTACCTTAACGGTTGTTGATGGAATAGGACGTTTTATTTTAGCTGGAGGGTTTTTATCATATACTATCATTTTGCCTTTTTTAAATGAAGACGTAATTGAATATGTTCTTCACCAAAGTCAATACAGTAACCAAACTGATCTACAATCCTGACAGATATGGATGAAATTATATTTTTGTTCACCGGGAAGTAAATAACGTTCTGGGGTATTTCTGTGTAGCCGTGACTTGAAGCAGTATCAGATATGAATTCGTGAATAAAATGAGTCGGTATTCCGTTGTAATATGAACCGTGAACAAGATCACATTCGATTCTGATTACAGCTGTTGAACTGCTGTTATTAGCGGGCACATTCGGTCTTTTTTTTAATACTGAAAAGTATAGTAAACCGCACTCGTATTGATCAGATAAATGAAGAGGTGGTTGAAAATACGAAACCAATTCTGATTTATTTCCAGAGATGGTAACTGTAGTAGACATACTTGCATACTGAGCTCTTTAAAATGATCCTGTTTATTTTATTTCTTGATTATACCAAAAATTGTTTAAGAAATTTAAACATAAATGTCCACAGTTGAAGGGGTGATCACGTTGTAAATTTTCATAATTATATTGTATATTAGAACCTACATATTTTATAAATTCCTTAGGAGGTTTAAGATTTCCATAACTGTCGAAATACTCAACATAATCATTATATTTTGCATAGGCTACCCAATGAGAGCCAGGATTTTTAGAACTATCTAAATTAATAACTCCACATTCTTTTTTATATGGATATTTAGGGAGCTCATCTCTCATAAAGACACCTCTAAAATAAGGAATTTTATTTCCATACTTTAAAATGTCAAAGTTAGTTAAGGCCCGTTTGGGTAGCCGATATCTTAGTTTTTTTCTTTTGATACGAAAATTCCAAGACCGCCTTTATGTGGTTTAAGGTGTAGCCCTTTGCCAATACATAGAGCTTCCATTTTTTCATTATGTCTCCTCGATTCCACATACAGTTTTTTAGCCATTTTGTATTCATTTATGGTTTTGGCAATACCAGCTGCACCGCCTGCTAAAGCTCCCGCCGCTGATAATCCCGCAAAAATAGGAATCAGAGGTAGTACTCCCCCAGTTTTTGGAATAGGAATAACACGGGGGAGCTTAATCGATGAATCATCAGCTAATTCTCTGGTAGCAGCAATAGCTAATTCTATAGCCATTTTCTTGCTCTTAGGTTTTAATTTTTTTATGTGTCTTTTTGCTTTTGTAATAACAGTTTTTAATTTACTTTTTAATCCCTTTCCAGATGTAACTTTTGGAGACCGCTTTTTCCTCAAACCAGAACCAGTTTTAATTTTTGCCGACATAGCCTTACTTACTAAGCGTGCCGCGAGTTTTTCGCCTGTACTGGCATCGGAAGCAACCGCTCGCTGTTTCGCCATTTTTAACAAAATTAAATCAGCCTTATGTCGCTCTTTCAAGTTTGATGACTTGTGATATGCAATATCGTGATCTCTGCAATATTCGTCCAACTTATTTACACCATTATCTTCTTGTGCAAGTCTTTTTATTAATTTAGTACCAGGACCACAGTAATTATATCCTGGTAAATGTAATTCAAATGGTAAATTATTAATAAGCCAATTGAGAAGACTGCTCTCTCCAAAACACATTATAAAACTGATGATTCCGGTTTGAATACTTTAATAAATAGTTATGCGATTCGAGTTTGTTGTTAATATTATTTCATTTATAATATAACATTCGATTTATCGATCCAACAGCTTTCAGCTGAAGACAAACCTAACCATTTTACTAAAACCCTGCTACCTTTTCTTCTAAGAACTTTCTCGACTAAATATACATTTGGGTGTTTTGTCTTCTGAAGTTCTTGCTCATAAAATGCTCCTAGGATAGGCTGTCCTCTTATCGTATCTTCAATTAAGTAAGTGATAGGAGTAGTATTCTGCTTGTATCTAATTTTAAATATTTCTGTTGACCAATTGGGAGTATAACCTTTTTCGAATGTTCCTTTGTACTTACTGATACGAACGTAATCACCCACTTTAAACTTGCATTTTATACTTTCTTTATTTTTCACTAAACTACTAAATCTTTTTAATATTTCTTTCTTATTTCTATTGTTGACATTTGCTGGTATTTCATTAATTGTTCGATGATAGGTATGATTGTATTTATGAACTACATTGTCCAACGTATTTTTTATCCAAATATAATTACCTTTTAAACTAAACTCTTTATACAGTTTAGATTTTAATGTTCTTATAAATCTCTCCACAATTGAAGCCTTTTTAGATGAAAATGTTGAATAATGATTAATATTATACGACTGCATAAGATATTTAAATTTGTTATTATAAAATTCTGTACCGTTATCTGTTTGTAAATTTTTAGGTATGCGATTATCTTTCAATAGAATTACAAAAGCATTATACACCTCATCTTTGTTTTTACTTTTCAAAGGAAGCGCCCAAGCATATTTTGAAAATGTGTCAATTATGGCAAGAATATATTTATAATTATTATTTTCCCTCGACACTGTTTGCATATCTATTAAATCTGCTTGCCATAGATCATCTATATCCTTCATAATAACATGCCTTCGCGGAAAGTTCACCCTCGCACTTTTATGAATTTCATTTACCACATCCGCTTTGCTCATTTTAAAATAATATCTTAAATATATTTTATTTAGATATTCATATGTATATACCTATACATTGTATATTTATATATTCATAATGAATGACGTCGTAATACTGAATGAAAAGTTTTCTGAGCATCAGTATTTATTCTTTAATTATGTTAGCTTCTTTTAATTCTTCAATTATTGATAAAATTTCATTGTCATGATTTGTATTACCTGCATCTCTTGAAGCTATTAATAATTTTAATCTTTGAACCAATTCATTCGGATCGTCCCAATATACTAAGTCAGCATTCTTTTTATATGTTTTAAGTGTCGGCAAACTGCCTCCAATTTTTTTTTTATTGTTTTCCAACACAGTCTCAGAAAATAATGGTCTGATTATATCTCGATATTTGAGCCCTTTGTCACCTCTTATTTGACCTCTAGGATTAAAATCCCTCTTATGGGCGTTGGTATAATGTAGTATATCTTTGTAGACAAGTCTATCGGCATCAGTTACAATCTTTAAGTCAGGTTTCTTTCGAAGTAAAAGTTCTTTTAGTCCAGGGGTGAAATCGTAACTTCTATCTCCAATTTTAACCAAAACTAAGTTATCTCCGCCAATATTTTGAATTTTAGAAAAAGATACTACGCAGTTACCCATCATTAAAGTTTTATTGTCGGTTCTTATTCCAAATGGTACATTTACACCATCATAAATACCGTAGATATCCTCACTTTCCAACGAAAGTTCTAAATTATCTTTTACTTCTTTTTTAGGAGAGCTTGAAAAAAATATATCAGCATCGTGAAAATCTTCACATTCAGTAGGAGTGTTTTCACAATTTGCATCTGATTCAATAGGTATAGAATTATCGGTCACGTTTTTATCATGCTTAATATTTTCGATTAATCTTTGAGAATTTATAAAAGTTTTTAGAGGGTCTGAAACTGGTTTGAACATTTTATCTAAGGATAAATTAACTTCATGTTCATGATTTTTCATTTCGTTTATTTTCTTTTTTATGGAGTCGACCGACTTGATTAATTCCATTTTAATATTTTTTTCCATCTTATGTAATCACAACTGTGTTCAACTAAGAGAGAAATAAGACTAGCAATGTTTCTGTATACAATTCATTTATATGGATGTACCACAAACAGACATCTGCATTCATTAGAATTTAAAAAACGTATCGAAATTCTTTCTGTACCTCCCATTATTTAATATAGACTCTTTGTTAATAAGTAAAAAATTGAAAGGATTACTCCAAACGGTTTTACAGATTTCTTTGAACTGGTTCCAGTTTAAATCAGGACTGACATGTTCCTCATAAATATGTTTTAAGTTCACATCATCTTGTCTAAATACTATAAGAAAATTGGCATTGTCACGTAACAATTGTTTTGGTATCTTTGAATAGGTCTGAGATAAATAAAAACAATCGATTTGCTTATGTCTCCCCATACAAAAATAATTGCGAATATTAGTCTGATTTTCTGTTGCAACATCGTCAAAAATAAATATAGAATTTGGTAATGCTTCACTGGGAGATATAACATCTTTATTGTCGCTAAACTCATAGAATTTAATTTGAGGTACTCTTCTTAACACTTCACTTAAAAAACGATATTTTGGTTGGAAATTCGTTTTTGAGTAAAGATACAGATTTTGAAATTTAAGACCATTTTCATGTAATAATAAACTGATCATAACGTTTGTTTTACCACAATTTGAGGGCCCACATATAATACAACGAATCGTATTAGGCAATAAAGCGCTGTGTCGGATCTGACAACTGGAGTCATTAAAATTAATATTATTTACATTTAGAGATATGGGTTGTTTGATCAACTTCATCTTGCCTACTAATTGCACTTTTCTCGATCCTTCAATATATACATGATAATTATAATAACAGCTATAGTTTCGCTAAACTAGAATTCTTTTCTTAAATATTAAAGATTTTTTGTTACAATGAATCATTTAATAGCTGCAGCCAGTGCAAGACAGTCACTTGTCAATAATTTTCAAATTAAATCACTTTTTTACTAAAGGTAAGTTTTGATATAATTATTATTGAAAGTTCATATCCAAACAACTTTAGACAAATTTATTTTCTTTTCAGAATAATGTCTCTTTCACCATCATACAGTCCTAGTTTTTGGGATAATGAGATTTCTGCAGGACACGAACAGTCGCGATTACGCGAGGTATGTATCTAATTATAAATGTACAAATATTTACATCTTTTTAGATAAAATGATTTTTGACATTCAACAATAACAACTAGTATTTTTGTTGTGAGGAATGTGTCAAAAATAATGTTATTGTATCGCTGTCATATTTACCTATAGTTTATTCATCATTCTCTTTACAGAAACTGAGTGATCCTTATCTTGCGGATAACGATGCTGCTGTTAAATCATTCTATTTTACTCAAGATCTGAATACCTCCAATATTCCAGTTATCAAAACTGCGTCACAAAAACAACCAACAGAAAAAATAAAAGAGAAAAAAAGGAGGTCTGCAAATATGAAGAAAAATTGCAAATCTCAATTTTATTCAAAAACTATTATATTAGATAATTCATCTTATATTATTCGGAAAGAGCCAGGAAAAGCTCATCATTTGATAAATATAACTATTCATGACATGAGTGACAATGCTTCCGGAAGGAGCTGCAGTGAAAATGACAGCACTCGTGTAAGTGTTCAGTACCTAGTCAGAAACAATTATGATGAAATAATGGATGAAACTGAACATTTGATTGACAAAATAGTGAAAAAAATTAATTTGTGAAATTGATTGTGAATCTTATTTCTGAGGTTGTGAATCTTATTATTTAGTGGGACCCAATAAACAAAATAGATTCTGCAAACTGTGTTTTGAATTACCTGATTAATTTGTTACTAGATAATACCTCTTATTAATAAACAATGTGCAAACAGTGTATATAATTATGTAAAAGTATATATACTAACGTTATTCATGATAATAATCTATACACATTGTTTAAAAGAGGGAAAATCTTTCGGAAAGGGAAAAATAAACAAATAAATACAGCGTACACATTTATTGATTAAATACATTTTACAAGATTATGTCCTAATTACATTTCTCTTTATGATATTCTTATTACATTACACATTTAATTACATTGTAATCAACTTAGTAGAATAAATAGACACATGTACTAAAGTATTGAACTATAATGCCCCCAAGGTAAAGTGTTGAAACAACCTTCTATCCTTTGCCTTTTATCATCATCACTGTTAAGAATGAGCTTATTTAACTTTTGTGTAAAAACTTGATGATTTTTTGATCTTATAACATACATATCATCTCGAAGGTTATCATTTAACATTAATGCTCTTTTATATTTTTCAATATCCAATTTTTTTGTTACCGGCTTTGTTATTCCCTTTGCTTTCTTTATAGTTTTATTTTCCGTGCGTATACAATACAACTTAGCTCGTAAACCTACAAATTCTGAAATAATCTCTCCACCCAATTCGTCCTTGAAATAACCTGGTATTTTCATATTAGCTTTAGGTAATCCATATATATTGTTATCCTCAAAATTGCTCGTGTCAAAATAACAAATATTGTTTTTCATATCTTCATAAAAATTTTCAGTTTTTACCAAATAAAGTAAGCTGTCAGTATCAGTGTAACATAAAATAACATTATTTCCATATATTTTTTTAATTACAGAATAATGAAAATTATATAAATGCGTTTTAGAAATTTCAAGAATAGAAAATCCAATGTAAATAGGGCGGTCCAATGTAACTTTTGTTTTATTCAATTGAATAGCTACTAAACTTTCCGATAAAATTGCCAAGTCTTTGAAATGCGGTGCGCTAATATACCTTTCAGCACCATGCAATTTGTTGGTTGTATTTAACTTATCTTTCCATAATTTTACGAGCCTAACATCAACTTGTTTCCGCTTATTTTCAATTGTTTTTCCAAAAATAGAATTGTTTTGTTTCTTAAAAAAATCTTTTTCAAAATCAGATTTAGCTTTTTGCCTGAGAGAAGTATTCAATAAAATATATGGTTTTAAAAAGTTATCTTGATAAAATGATAATATTCTGTATATTTTTAACAATATTAAACCATTTGCTAAACACTCTTGTAAATGCATATAATGGATAACAAAACGATGTTTGTTATACAAATTTGCAATTAACTTTTTACACTTGTTTTGCATAGGTGAATATTTTTCGGCAGCAAAGGGAAGATCCGAATGAGCATTATGAATGTTAGGTGGGTAATATAAATCTACCTCCAAAATGTATCCCTCATCACCGTTTTTGTTTACGCCATTTATATCAAATTTATTTATTTCATTATCATTAAGAAATCGGAAGTTACGCATTGGAAGTTTTTGCATCATTGCAAAGCCATATAAATTCACACAGTCAAGATAAATAAGGTATGAGCTTGCCTCGTTCTTATTATACGATGATTGATATTTGTTATTAGCTTTAGCATATCTTAATGAGCATTGGGCAAGACCTCCGCGAATTCCATTTTCTATCATTTGGTACATTTCTACGTCAGATATTAAATCAAGCTGAACTTTAGTGTACCACAGCATAGCATCCCAACTTAACGATGGTGATGAAACATAATAACATGGGTCTAAATTGTAATAAAATAAACTCATTTCTCGAAACTTCTCAAAAATATCACATAATAACAGTACATCACATTTTAAATAAAGGTCTGTGTACTCTCCTAAATTTTTTATTTCAAAAGTTCGCCATATGTTTAAAGCATGCTGATAATCTTCAGTTGAAATATTTTCTCCCGTTAGTTTATTGAAAAATTTTGACTTTTCAGGCAGCTGGGTTTCATCATATTTTTCCCATCTGTTTACATAGTCATAACAATATACACCTTTTCTACATGCTAAATTAAATAAACGATCATGATCAAAAAACAATCGCATGTGTTGAAAATCGTCTGTGTGTAACGTTTTTACCAATTTATCTAAACTGGTGCTTAAAAAGTTAAAAGAATCAATAAATTTTAATTGCACTGTAGTTTTATTATCAATAGGTATGATTTTTGTGAACGATATGTACTTTTCTTTTGATTTAGGAATTAAAGTAATTTTGCCAATTATATCCGACAGCTCTTTTATAAATAAATGGCAATCATATCCAGACAAATTGTGAAAAATTATAGGTATGTATTGACATTGTTTCAAATTCAAATTACAAGCGTTGTGTGCAGCACCTCTATATTTACCGGTGAAATGATCATGATCTTTAACTTTTTTATCAGTTTGTGTAAACTTGGTTTTACATATGTGACATAACTCAGCTATTTTAAATGAATCTAACTCATCAGAAGTAAGAGGCATCATTGACTGTTTATTTTGCAAAACTTTATACAGCCTTTTTACATCATTTGTAATGGTTTCAACAAATTTTTGTGCGCAGTTTGGACCTCTATAACTAACAAAATTATTTAATTCAGGTTTAGAGTTGCAACAAATATAATAAGCATACGATGATGCTTCATGTGCCTGCACAGATTCAGTAAAAAGCGATTTATTTTTGTCTGAGTAATTGCAAAGCAAACTTTCAAAATCTCCGTATATTACAATTGGAATTCTTTGCGTTCTCTCAAAGTTTGAAAATTGTAATTTGCTATGTTCATCAGGCAAAACTGTTTTTATTTTGCTACAGTTGTGATTTAATAATTTATCTTCATCATCATGATACAAAAAACACTCATCACATAAAAATAGTTTAGATTTATGTTTGGTTAATTGTCGATGCACAAGGCGACCAAAATTTTTTATTAAACAAAAATGGGCTTTATCACCTTTAGTTATGTACAACAAATTAACATGTATAAGCTTTCGTTCACGTGTCAAATATAATGGGCCTGTTACATGATTACTAGCTTCAAGACCATATACATTTACACTTATAGAAGGATTATTTTTCTCAAAGATTTTAATATCATCAAAACTTGGTGGAAAAGACATATCATTTATGTTTAATAGAAACGTATAGTGTGGGTACGATTGCATTCTATTAGCATTCAATTTTTTAGGAAACATTTGGGCAATAATACACCACAAAAAACAATGATTGTCATTGTTACGTATATTCAAACATGACTTTGTGTTTTTTATAACAGTAGGCAATTCTAAATAAGTGCCAGCTCTCAAAGGATTGTATTTGTTTATGTTTATTTCCAAATGGCTTATAAAATTAATAGTCCACCCAGATTCGCCAAGTTCAAATTCTAAACATTTAGATATTAATTTTTCAGAGCATTGAAAATAGATATCAGAAATATTTGTATTCGGAACTGCTATCATATATTTGGTGTTGAAAGATTTCATAGAGCTTTCATTATTTTTTGGCAAAATGTGTGAAACAAATAATTCAAAATTGACTTTAATTGCTTTATGTTTTTGAATCATAAGATTGATAATTTTACATACAGATTTTGAAACTTGATTTAAAAATATTTCTGGAGTAATTGTTATGTCACTGGGTTTAATTGGATTCACTTTGTAACTTATGATTCTATTCTTAAAGGCAGTAGCAATAACTTGAATATTATCGAATTCGGAGCAGAGCAATACATTAGATTTATGAATATTTGTTCTACTATGTGCTGCTAATTTTGAAACATAAATATTACAGTCTTTACAAAAAAACATGTTCATTAACAATTGGTTAATACTAATTTTATAACTTCTCAGGCTTTATATAGATATATATATATATATATATGTATATAATATCAGATTTTAATTTTAGAATTTCTTATTTCGGGTTTTTATATTTCTTTTATTTTAATTTCTTATTTCAGGTTTTTTAATTTCTCAGTTTTAATTTCTTATTTCGGGTTTTTAAATTTCTCAGTTTTAATTTCTTATTTCAGGTTTTTAAATTTCTCAGTTTTAATTTCTTATTTCAGGTTTTTAAATTTCTCAGTTTTAATTTCTTATTTCAGGTTTTTAAATTTCTTAGTTTGAACCTCTGAAAAAAAAATTCTTAGTTTGAACCTCTGAAAAAGTACATGTGTAATATAAAATAATTATTCATTTAAAATTTGCAATACAAAATGCACAAAATCAGAGTTAAAAATACAGGCAAAACAATAACTAATATGAATTAGGTAATTATTATGTATTTAATAATAATATAAACTTAAAATAATTATAAGCAGATATAAACATTTATATAAATGTATATATTTGCACGTGAATGTATATAATTATACATATATAAATAAATATAAAAATACTTATTGATGTTGTTGTAATGTAATGTAATATAGAAAACTTTGTTTAAATAATATTCTCACATTTTTTTTATAAAGACTTTTTTTTATAAAGACGTTTCCATAAATGTGATTAAACAAACTTATAATTAAAAAGATTAAACAGATTTATATTATAGTTATTTCCAAATTAAAAAAAAAAACTTGCGCTAAAAGAGCGCATAAGTAGTACCTATAGACAGGGTATGAAAGTTGTTTTTTTAATATTAAATCTAAGAAGGTTTGCTGTATAGAACAGGCTGGATATCTTTAAATTCAGCCCTTCCAGTATTTACAAGGTGTGTTAAAGCCTTCCACACAGCATTATCTTTATCAGTTGATAATTTTAAAGTTACAAAAGAATGTTTCCAACGCTCATTTGCAGCAAGTTTTTCCACTTCGTCAGTATTATAAACTCTCAATTCAAAATAATACTTTCCTACTCTTCCTGGATCCGACTGGAAGGTGTGGCCAGTAGCTACTCGCTGAGTGAAGCAGCTCTTCAGGGTAGCAGCACGAATCAACGGTCGAGACGATTCATCCTGAAATACAAAAAATAACTAGTTTTAATTAAAACAATAAAGAGCGAAATTTTTTAGACTTCTACGTCGTTTAATCTATTACTACTTTAATTATAGATAATCTATTAGAAAGCTTATAAAACTCTTATGTCCACAAACAAGTATAATTTTAATGGATAAAATCACTCACTAAAACACTAAATATGCTCATGAAAACATTCATGAGCATATTTAGTGTGTGTGTTTGTAATCAATGAAATGATTTAATACGTTTGAAAAAATACCTTACCTCAGAATCTGAAGCGGTGATATTCCGCTTTCTTTTTGGAGCTGATGTTGCAACAATTTGCTGTCCGTCGCTATCAGACTCTGTTTCTGAAGCGAATGGGTTTTTGGAAAGCAACGCCTTCTTTTTTTGAGACACTTTTTTGTCTCTCTTCACAGCTTTTTTTTTCGAGCTGCCGCTTATTTTTTCTTTAGTTGCTCGAGATATTGGAGGGGTGGAGTCGTCTTCTTCAACCCAAAAAGGATTATTCGTCGACTGAGCCCTGAAGACAGAATTAAAATGCAATAAATATTTTTGTCATACATTCCTAACAACATGAAACAATAAACATGTTTCGAATATCGAATAGGGAATAATATTTTAACAGTCTAAAAAAATACTTTAAATTACTTAGAAATCGATCTAAGGTCTTGTATTTATTGCTTGTTATACCAATCAAATGAAAATAAGCATTCAAATGATAGAGTTATATTAATACTAGCTGTTTCCTGCGGTTTCACCTGCATCCCGAAGGAACTACTTCCCGCACCTATGTGTTAATCCGAGTCAACCTCTATGTGCGTGTGTGTGCCAAATTTCGTGAAAATCAGTTCGGCAGTTTTTGCGTGAAAGAGTAACAGACGAACAAACTTTCGCATTTATAATATTAGTAGGAATAATTAATAATAATAATAATAATAATATTCCACAACTATCACACAACGCCGTCTAGCCTCAAGCTAAGCAGAGCTTGTGTTATGAGTACTAGACAACTGATAAACCTACTTATATATTTCTAAATACATACATATATAGATAAATTACACCCAGACACAGAACAAATGATCATGCTCATCACACAAACATTTGTCCTGGGTGGGAATCGAACCCACGACCTCCGGCATAGCAGTCAGGGCCACTAACCACTAGACCAACAGGTCAGTCAAATGAAATAATAATAATAATAATAATATGAAATTAAAAATACAGCGCCAGTACATGATTTAAATAAAATATAATACTCACATACTTTTTCTGCAACACTTGTAGTACAACACACCCAACAAAAAATACACTCGCGATAGGTACCTCAGTGAAATGCTTTTCAGCACAACGATGACAAAATGTAAGGAATAATCTCAGATGCTTATTTTTATAGACCTAAATTCTAAAGCCATAGTCATAATGTTACTTTCCAAAAATAATTACTTGAAAAATATAATTCAAACTTTATTTGTTAATAGAATTTCATCTCTATTACCGGAGCACTTAAAGTAGATTTTATTTAAATCATTTCTCGTAATGAAATCGCGCTGTGAATGCTTCCGAATACTCTCGTTTAGGAAAGTGCTCTCACAGCATTTTATCCTTATTCGAGTTTTTTAACGCAACTGGAGACGAAAATCTTAAAAGGAATGATATGTCAAATAGCTTTGGTGGAATAGAAACAAACATATACGAAAACCAATAAAATGAGATCTCCGCTAGTTATTTGCTATGTATACAGAAATGCTGGCTTATTCTGTAAAGTCTCAAGTCGTAAAGGTTGTGATAGATATAGCTATCCTGTTCATTTTAATGTTAATAGAAAGAGATGTCAATGGATTTCAAAGTGATATTCCCTTATGCTACTCTTATTTGATATTACAGAATTGGGTTGCGTGAATATTGAACTTTGGTACTTAAATGAAACAAACAATTTTAATTTTTAAATATATTAATAATAAATCTTCTAATATACTGTAAAATAATAATAAATATTAAAAATATCATAACACATTATTTCTAATATGTTTGGAAATTCAACTAGAAAACTAAAAAAAAAAAACTATTGCAAGATTTTTTTTATTTATTTTATCTTCCCATCATGTCTCAATTAGCCAGGAGGGCGACGAATTGTGGGAAGTTGAATACAAATAAAATGTTATGATGGCCTAGTGGTTAAGGCACCCGCCTCTCATGCATGAGGTTGCGGGTTCAAAATCAAGCAATGTGTTATTTTTTTTTTCAATTCATAATGTTGTACTTTGTAAGTACATTTAAGTTAAGCTTTTTTTTTTTAGGGCCAGGCCTAGGTAGAGTTTAATAAAAATGAAACTAAATAATTTGTGATACATACAAAAATCAAATAAGTTTATTACAGCTTATTACAGTAACTCAATATTTCTAATTTGTTTTAGAGTTCGTAAATATATATTTATGTTATGTTGTAATTACACAATTTTACCTATTTATATTTTTTATTATACAATTTTACCTTTATTTCAAGAGCTTACATTCTAATATTATTACTAATAAAGTAATTACAGACATAAACTAAGATTGCATGTTTTCATGTATTTTACCAATTATATTTTCTAAAGCTAAGTAAGTATTATCATCACATATATTTTCTATTACATATTGCACACATTTCTCCGCGCGGCACTCGCAAGGCTTTTCAGGCTGGTTATCACCCTCATAAATTTCAATTTTGATCGTCCTCGATAATGCAGTCATGTTTGGAGCTCTCGTTTTAACATATGAGTATACTTGAACTCGTTTGCGCTTTTGTGGAGTTGATGAGGTTTCCCCCTTTCTCTTTAAATTGAGTTTGGGTGATTTACTTGCAACTGGTGGATCATATGGAATGAAATTAAAAAGGCCTTCAGAGTCCTGAAACATAAATAAAAACAAAAACTAAGTAAACACGTATTATTATAATATTATAATTATTATTAACAAAAATACGTAGAAAAATACTCACCGACATTTTATAAATATGCGTATATCTCGAACGAATACTTTTCAATTAATGCACTCTTAATACAGGAAAATAAGGAACTTCGTTCCAAAACTCTAATGACATGTTGCTACATGTAATGGAGCAAAAGTAGATTGTTATAAAATAAACTCTATGTGCTCAATACATAGAGATTAATTTGATAATGTGCAGCACAACCATCTTTCTTACCTTATTTAGGAAACGGTGCCACAGCGTCGCGGATACCTGAGATGAAATTTTAAAAAGGAAGTTGTACATACTTTTGTAAGCCGATAGCCTAGTAGTTTGAACGCTCACCTTCTATGCAAGCGGGTGCGAGTTCGAATCTACTCGACTACGTTTCGCAGTAACATGTTGATTATAATAATATATACCAAATGCCTAAAACCTAAAAAAACTGAACCCTCATCTCACTCTGCTCAGCAGTTGCGTCTCCAATCATTAGACCAACAAGATCTTCATGAATGAAGTCTACATGAATGTTTAACGCGAACCCAGTTAAACTTATAAGTATTTAATGTTTACTTGTAAAAGGAAAGGACTTCACACTGTGTTATTACCTTACAAAAACGACTGTGCTAACAGAGGCATGTTGCACTGTTCTCATCGTCATCAACATTCGTTACCTATTCAATTCCTTACGATTTAATAAATCGATACCCCATCGATGCGCTCGAGTCGCTCCGAGCACGCCGCGCTGTCGAACTTGAGACATTTGTTGTTTATATTATATCGTCCCAAGTAGAAAAGATATTTGAGCTTCATTGTTACGAAGGTATCAGTATAACGATGACCCAATGAATGAAATCTCTGTTACAAATCGAGCGAAGTACTGCTGATCATGCAAGTTAGTCAGGTTAGTAGTGTAATATTGGGGCGATCTGCATCGCGAACCGAGCGAATGCGAGGTGAGTGATGCAGAAGCCCCAATATTACCCTACTGAGAACAATTATACTAAAATGTGTGGCGGCTTCATACATTTGTTCCCACCGCTCATCGCCCCGCGCCAAGTCAACGCTGATAGCGGCAAGGTCGTTGCTGAGCGGTGAGGGTCCCGACTCCCGCTTCCCAAGCACGAAGTTTTGAAATATGTTAGATTTTTATTTTTTTTCGTAGCCTTGTTTCATGCATAAATAAATAAATAAGATTTTGTACCATATATAAAGAAATAAAGAAAATACTTTTATTTAGCATAGGCTAAAGGCACACAACATGTTCTGCAAATAAAAATAAAATAAAAAGGAGAGGTGTCGTGTGACACCCAGTTGGAACGAAGCTCCTTTCTTTGTATATTATGTACAGTAAACGCTCAAAAGTCCATAAGCGTGCTAAGGATTACATTGCTATGAACTGTGCGAGCACGAACCAGTACGTGTACGTTTATGAGCGATGTCCCACTCAACATTCCGTAGATAACACACACTAATGAATTGTCGCATGTCGTCGTTCTACGCGAAATAACATTATGTTTTTGTTGCATTTAGAATACTCGTCGTTTAGAAAATTCGCATAAACATAACATGTGCTGGTTTGAATGAAGTCTGAGTTCGAATCTTAATCACAATGTGGGACTGTTTTTTGTTTCTTTGGAACCATAATAATATATTTGTACTATTTTAAGCAAAAAGTTGTTAGGTGTTTATGTTCATTTATTATTTATTTTTATAAGAAGTTAAATATTAGTTATTGTATTATTATTTAACTATTTTTGTGATTTTTAATTTACCTTTTCGGTGTTGGAAGGTTGAAATAAAAAAGTCGTGCTGAATGGTAACAAAAATGTTTATTCGTTTTATTTACTTATTTATAAAATTAACAAACTTAAGAGAATTGTGACGTTACATTCCTATTAGATAAAAGAAGTTTTTTTTGTAACCGTTCATAAGATGGTCCGTATTTTAGTTTTTTTGCCACCGACTTCCGCAATTAAATTTTGAGTTACTGTATTTATGAAGATTTTATTTTTTTAATTACATTTGTTATTTCGTAATTTTTATTTTTAATTAAAAATAGGAATATTTGTTTGTAATAAGTAGTTTATAGTTCAGTTGTAAATATTGCACTAGAAATTGACCAAGGTTTCGAGATTTTTTCTCTAAGACACCACACCCGTAGCTCGTATCAATAAATAGGCCATCACATTTCCATACCTTGAAAACTACTGAACTGATTTCGATGAAACTTGTACTGTTTCCTAAGTTGAAGTAAATGTAAACCAGCAAAAAGTTTTGCAGAAATGTGTGGTCAAACATACAAACCTATAAAATTTGGTATATTTGTTTCGAAGCCATAACAGATTACATACATACATGCCGAATTGATAATAATTTCCTTTTTTTTAAAGTCGGTTGGTCGGTAAACAGGCTTGTAAACATACAAATACACATAAATAAAAGTGTTGAGACGGTCAGAATGTTAAACTTTTTTCGTCCTAGATCTCTTTCGCCAAGTGTGCAGAGAGTATAACATGCGATAACTTCGTTTCAAGAAGTGTATGTCGTTGTAAGAAGGTAGCATGATGTGTGCCTCAAGGCTGCGCCAAGTGGGCCCAGCCAGCATATGGTTGGTGTTGGTGATGATCATAAACACTGACTCACGGATAAAGAAAACATCTAAGAAATGAGCAGTCGTGAATATGAGCAGAGACAAGTCATTCTTCCAACCAATATTTGCCAGACCAGCTCTAAATACTTCTATCTCGCCTAAACCACATTTACACTATCACTATTTCCTCCGCAGGTCCGTAGCTTCCCAGTTGATAATGGGCCAGCCTGTCATGGCGGAGACCTACGACCAGGTGACGATCTACTTCAGCGACATCATCGGCTTCACACAGCTGTCTGCTGAGTCCACACCGCTGGAGGTTGTTGACCTGCTCAATGACCTGTATACCAGCTTTGACTCGGTTATTGAGAATTTTGATGTTTATAAGGTGAGTCTTTTAGTTTACGTAGTCCGTTCACTTGCACCCTTGTCGATCTGAACGCCGCAATAAATTTGGATACCTACTGAGCCGTGAAAATAATAATTATGGTTAGGTTGTGAATTGGTTTAATAAACAATCTAAATGAGAATAAGGATAATTTATTGGTCCATTGTTACAAAATACAGGGTTGCATCACATTGGTGCGCAACCTGTTACTGTGTTACTGTGGCCGCAGGTTGTTTGAAACTGGTATGGGGGAAGCCCCATACCTCTTTCAAAGAACCCGCGACCCTGGCAGGCATCAGCCCTAGCGGACTCCATCAGTTAGTGCTGACATCTCTTTGAGGCGCGCGTGGAACACAACGCGCCGTCGACCCAGGCCTGGTCCTTACCGGGCGGCGATCTACCCATTGCTCACCGTCCGCAAGCCCGCGCCTATCGTGGCCGGGAATCGGCCCAACGTCCAGGGCATCTCCTACGGTGACCAGGGGCGTGCCCTGACAATAGTTAGACCTGCTGTCTTGTATGGATCAGAATGTTGGGCCACAAAAAGAATGAATGAAAGGCAATTGCATGTAGCTGAGATGAGAATGCTAAGAGGGATGTGTGGCGTTACGCGAATGGATAGAATAAGTAATGAGTATGTAAGAGGAAGTCTGAAAGTGACGCCGGTGACTTAAAAGTTGTGTGGAAATCGGTTGTCACGGTATGGGCATGTGAAGCGGAGGAATGAGGAAAATGCCGTCAGTAAAATTTTGAGTATGGATGTAGATGGCTATACGAGTAGGTAGGGGAAGACCAAAGAAACGATGGATGGTCTGTGTGAAAGATGATATGGCCAGAAAGGGTGTGACTACCGAGATAACGACTAATAGAGAAGTATGGAAGAAAAATACATGTTGCACCGACCCCAAATAAATTTAGACAAGGGCAGGAGAATGAATTATGTAACACTGATCAGGCAAAAGAGATAGTTCTTCCATAGTTCAAGTTACCCAATCCACTGTAGCCACCCACACCCATAGCCCAATACATTTTGTTTCCATAGTCCTGCACCAACTGGGGGATGTCCTTGGGTGCACTTGCATAGTGCGTACAGGGATAATCGTAGGTTGTTGCCTCCTTATCATTTCCAATTGTTTAGCCTCTGCGAGTTGGCTTCGGCCCCTCGTACGCTAATTATAATGTTAAGGTATGCTTACTGTAACATGGTTCCTGAACTGAATAAGGTAAAGATCTACAAAATTACCTTTATGTCGAATGTTTTCATTCGACATAAAGATGGAAAAAAAGTGAAGGTGAAATTTTTACCTTCACCTTATTATCACCTTCACGTATTTTATTTCCTCTATGATAGAAGTGGAACACAGTGATGTATCGTGCACGATATGAGCGGCCATCGTTCATCGCAGTTTGCTTCATTAGAAATAGCGCGTCCGGAATATAACATATCTATGAAGCTAAGGAAAATATTCGTGGTAAAATTAATGTGACAAAATTTTCTGTAAATTTTATTGTCTCAAATTTATTCTAATTAAGTTACAAAAATAGTAACTAAAACTATTAAAAAACTAAAATATGGCGTCGAAAAATTCATCTGCATCGCGGCTGTCGTCTGGTAATGTACCCAAGAGACTGGCGGCATTGCCACGTTGTATGGCAGAATGGCAAATTAATTAACCTAAATACGAAACGCTAACAAGAAGATGCTGATAGTCCCAACAGTGAACCGAACACAAAATTAAGACCTTAAGACTACGTTTCCATCAGAGATGTGCGAGGTAACTGAGCGGTGTGAGGATGCGTAACGAAGCTGTGGAACGATGTGAGCGTTTCCAGCAAAGATGTGCTACGCTGCTGAGTGGTGTGAGGATGCGTAGCGACGCTGTGAAACGGTGCGCAGATGAGCGGTGCGAGGATGTGTAGCGGGCTCTTTTCAAATGCGAGTGAGCGGGGTAAGATGTGGTGAGAGCGGAGCGGGCGCGTCGCTTGCGGCGCAGTTCAGTTGACGTGCGTGACGGTACTTATGGTCGTTTGCTCGCGTCCATCCCTAACGCACATCCCTCGCACTTGTTCTTCGCACACATCCCTCACACACATCTCTCGCACACATCTCTGTCACCCATCCCTCGCACTCATCCCTCGCTTGTTTTGTACGTACAAAAACCTCGCTCCGCTATGCCATTTCCACAGGAGCTGCGCTGAGTGAGGCTAGGGAAATCAAGCGATTCTATTAGTTCTTAGCAAACACATCACTCGCTACGCATCCATGCACATCTCTGGTGGAAACATATTTTCACAGCTACTCAATAGGCAGTCAGTAGAATATTCTAGCATTAGCCACCAAAAGGGACAGTAATCAATGCATTATTAACTAGTGACCTATGTAATTCCGTATTGGATCATCATAGAATATTAATTAGATTCTGCCGGTCGGCTGTTACACTGATGACATTTTAGATCACACCCTTTGGCATTTAAAGCTTGCGGCAGACTAGCGGTTTCTTTGTTTGTGAAATGAATTGTTTATTTAATTATTCGTATTTATTATTGCTTTGTTTCTTTTTTAGGGTTCTATGCCGTGTGTCAAAGAGACCATAATATTAGTCGCAAGTTTCTGAGTATCCTACTAATATTATAAATGTGAGTTTGGGCGGATGGATGGATGATTGTTTGTTACTAAATCCCCCAGATCGGCTGATTGGATGTTTGGCATAGAGATAGATTACAGTCTGGAATAGCACTTGGACAGATGGATACTTGTTATCCCTGAAAAATGTACGGGTCCCGTGGGATAATTTACAACATCCACGCGGGCGTAGCCGCTGGCAAAATTTAGTAACATTATAAATGCGAAAGTTTGGGTGGATGGATGTTTGTTACTCAATCACGCCAGAACGGCTGAACGGATCTGAATGAAATTTGGCACAGAGATGGATTATAGTCTGAAATAGCACATCGGTTACATTTTTATCCCAGCAGTATTTTCACGTGGGATAATATCCTACATCCACGCGGGCGAAGCCGCTGGCAAGAGCTAGTCTACCTATATTTCACAAGGCTCTGTTTTAGAAACACTTACTAGATTTAGGAAACATGGCTATTTTTATTTCAAAAGTACTTACTGACTTCGTTCTTATGGAATTTGCAATATACACAACACATCTACTAATACAACAGTCACATTTTTATAAAACTCCCTCGGCTTCCGACCCACTGCGTCGCATCGTATCACCCGCTCGCGCTTTCACTTCGTTTTCGCTTAGCGTCCTTTCTGGATTTTTTCTCTTTGTTCGGTTCCTGAGGACTGTAGCGTGATGTTAAATAGCCTATAACCTTCCTCAAAAATTGGATTATCAAATGCAAAAAGATTTTTTTTAATCTGACTGGTAGTTCCAGAGATTAGTGCGGTCAAAGAAATAAACTCTTCAGCTTTGTTATATTACAATAGTATAGATTTATTTGGAAAAGAGGAATATTGAATTTTATTGGAAAATTAGTAGAACTTAATGAAAATCAATGTCGTTACTGAATAGCTTTTATTTTGTTCATTTCCAATTAGTTTCAACCAATCAGTAATGCTACGTTATTAAATCCAACACACGGTCCAATAATCCAACACTTTGATGAATATAAAATGGATTTATTTAAAAACTAGCTTTTGCCCGCGGCTTCGCCTGCGTGGTTGTCGAAAATTATCCCACGGGATAAAAAGTATACTATTTCCTAATCCAAGTCATGATCTATCCAATCAATCTGCCCAGCCTTTTCCTAACTATGTTGGGGTCGGCTTCCAGTCTAACCGGATGCAGCTGAATACCAGTATTTTACATGGAGCGACTGCCTATCTGACCTCCACAACCCAGTTTCACAGGGTAATACGATACCCCTTGGTAAGACTGGTTATCAGACTTTCGGGCTTCTGACGACCCGTAACGACTGTCAAAGATCCTGGAAGGACAGCCGAGACCAACGGCTTAACGTGCTTTCCGAGGCACGGAGGAGTCTCGGTATGAAAGCAAGCCTAGCTTATCCTGATGGATTGACCCGTGCGGCTGTTATTATTAGCCACGAGCTCCTCTGATCTATCCGTGTGCCGTTTATCTGTGAACGTGTGAACAGGTAACAGACAGAATTACTTCCGCATTTGTAATATTAATTAGTATGAAAATATAACGATTGTATTCCTCTGACGGGAAAAGCAGCGGTTTGTAGTATCTACACTCACATTTCGACAATTGTAATGAAAGTCACCTGTAAAAGGGGGCGTTAGAGCGAGTCTATTGACACTAATCGGATACAAAAACCAGACTTCAGGACTGAGAACTTTTCTAATGGAACAACATATGGTTTTTGGTGCCCAAGATACAGGTTGCCTAGTTTGGGGTCAATGTACAACCCTTGTTATATTTTTGGCAATAAAGTTTTTATTAATATAATTTTAATTACCTTTATTTTATTTGTATACATTTATCATTTACATTTTAATTTTTTTAAACATTAAAAATAAATAGTAGCCCACTGGTATCGCGAACAGGGTACAAGCTACCGGTGGTCAGGGGTCCTGACTCTGAGAGAGGAATATCTTAACGATACGCGCCGTGTCCAGAAGTACCGCTTTCTGGATCAAGCCCTTGACTCAGCTGTCTAACGAGAGCCTCCTCAGATCGAGGCTCTTGGCTATTATGCCATTGGCTGTCACGACTGTCGGCACACAATGACTACTGTATTCACATCCCACATGTCGACAATCGTACAAGCCAGGTCAAGATACTTAATCTGCCTATCTTTTTCAGCTTTCACGAGGTTCTCGTCATGCGTAACCGCTATATCAATAATCATTTTGCGACGCTCTGTTCGATCTATCACCACTATGTCTGGCTTATTGGAAAAAATTGTCCTGTCAGTGATGATAGATCGATCCCAATACAAGGTGATATTGCTATTTTTATATGTTTATTTATTATTAATACTGTGCCTAAATAGGGGATTAAACACAATCACACTCAGAAGCTACTCTTGCGACCCCTACTGTAACGACGTGATCAATGATATTTTTGAACTAACTTATTTCTGTCACAGGTGGAAACCATAGGCGACGCATACATGGTGGTGTCCGGCCTACCCATGCGCAATGGCAATAGACACGCGGCTGAGATTGCGCGCATGTCTCTCGCGCTGCTAAGCGCTGTGCGCGTCAAGACAGTGCCTCATCGGCCCGGGGAGAGACTGCTTCTCAGGATCGGTATGCATTCAGGTAAGGGTGAATCAAGGTTAATTTTGATGAACGAGGAGCTTGAAGATATCAATCAATCAATCAAATCAGACTATCGCAGGCCACTGCTGGGCATAGGCGTCTCTCAGGCTGTGCCATGACACCTTATCCTCCGCCTTCGTCATCCGGTCTGTCCCGGCCACCTTCTTAAGGTCGTCGGTCCATCTAGCTGGCGGGCGTCTCACACTAAGAATGCCGATACGCGGTTTCTACTCCAGGACTCGTCTGCTCCATCGGCCATCGTTCCTTCGACAAACATGGCCAGTCCACTGCCCTTTTAGTTTGCTTACTATGCAAGCTATATTGGTAACTCCGGTTCTTTAACCGACTTCAAAAAAGGAGGTTATTAATTCGACACTTATTTTTGTAATATTATTGGAACTGCATATATTCACATATAATAATCTATTAGGGCTTCCACACAAATATACAAAATTTTATAGATGTATGTATGTTTGTCCACGCATTTCTCCGAAAGTATTAATCGGATCGTGACCACTTTTCTTTGTTGGCTTATATTTACTTCATTTACTTATTACAAACAAATATTCCAGGTTTTACTAAAAACTAAAAATTACGAAATAAAAAATAACTAAATCGACTTCAAAAAGAAATTAACTCAAAATTATGAACAAACTTTAATTTTGGAAGTCAGTGTTTATACGGTGTCGGTTTTAGTTTTTTAGTATCTGTATTTCTGTTTGAAATACAGATACCAGCAGTGCTATTCTGTAAAAATCTCACCGTGAAAACTTGAGGTGAGCGTGGAGTGAGCTGTCAATAGCGTCAGTCCCTAACATCAGGTGGAATGACAGCTCTCTTCAAGCTCACTTCACCTTAGTTTTCACGGTGAGATTGTTACAGAATAGACCGGCAGTAGTTAGAATGAGTCGTCGGTAAAGCGAAGCCTCTTCGCCCACACGACCGAACGCCCACTATCGCTGGCCTTCTAATAAATTGAAAGGTACGACTACCAAATATGACATTGGTAATGTTGATACATTATCAACCCACACAGGAAGTAAATATAATAACATCCTGAATAATGCTGCTGCCGTAAGCAAAAAGAACGTATCTACAGAAATATTGAAATTGAGAAAAATAAAATTGTCCTGTTTAAAGGACAAGATACAAAGGCCGTCTTCTAATAGTAAGAATTATTAGGTTTTCGTTAATTTTACGCCAATATAAAAATATTGGTAGATGCGTCTTTTTTTGCCGATTCTGAAATATGTAAATAATTTCGAAAAAAAAAATATTTATGATTACATATATTTGTTATTTTGTTACAGTTATTTTAGTATTTACTCATATAAATTAGCGTTACAGACAATAATGTCAATTTGTATGAGTAAATACAAAAAAAAAATAGCATACATACTTATAAATACCAACGATCTAGTGCATGGCTAAAAAATAGTAATTTGATTTAAATCTATTCAAATAATCACGAGAAACCTGTAAAAACGCGACGTTGCCAGCCCGTATGGGATACAGGTTCTTAAGGTTTGGTTATACAAGTCTAAAGTCGAGTAAAATAATAATAATTCAGCCTGTGTTGTCTGACTGAAGGACAAAAATCAAGTAAAATAAACTTTTAAATTATTTTAATGTATCTATCTGTAAACTTGCTACGACGTAGCTGCCGTGATGACGTCATCGCTACGCTACGCTCGCACTGTCGTAGCCGGAAAAGCTTGAACTTTATCTTTTTTATCCTTTCCTTTTTTTTTACTTTTTCTTCTTTTATATCTAAATTGTATTTTGATCTTCACCTCCTTGACTGAAATAGTAATGTTCTAACTAGGTTTTACACAAGTGGTTTTACTATTCCTTTCACATGTCCACCACCAGTCTTCATCTCTCTTTTCGTCTCGTCTTTGGAGCACATTTTATACGTTCACTTAGAAATAACAGATACTCTTTTGTTTAGAATACGTTACTATACGTTACGAATACTTAAGCTTCGGTTACATAGAAGAACGGTGGCCGCCACATAGTGTCCGTAATTTACGGCGAATGGATGCCACTGAAACGTTATTTAAACGTTATTTATTTGTAAGTTGATGTGTTTTACTAGAGCGCGTTTTTTAACACATACACCTTAAAGCCAAATAATACTAATTTAATGACATCATTTAATAACATTGGTCAGACAGGGGACATAGTTCAAGTTACCCAATCCATTTTAGTGACCCAAACCCGTAGCCCAATATATTTCGTTTCCACGTTGTGCAATAGTCCTGCACCAACCGGGGGTTGTCCTTGGGTGCACTTGCATAGTGCATATAGGGATAATCGTTGGTTGGTGCCTCGTCATCATTTAAAATTGTCTAAGGGGCCTCTGCGAGTTGGCTTCGGCCCCTGGTACGCCTTCCAAAGGTTCGGGACCCTAGGGTCCCGAGATATGTAAAAAAAAAAAAAATAGTTTCTCCTTGTTTTTTTTTTATTTCATAGTGCCATCATTTTGTGACGGTTACCACTCTTCTACGAAACCGCAGCTTTAGGGTCGGTTTTTTGATCCGTAGTTAACTGAACCAATGGTTAAACATAGTAATTAATGGTTGAATTTTGGCTAAATGTGAAAGGTTAAACATGAAAGTATTCATATTAGCTCATTCATATTAAAAAATAATTACCAATGGCATAACTCATTCATGTTTAGCCTTTCACATTTAGCCAAAACTCAACCATTAGTTACTATGTTTAACCATTGGTTAAGTTAAGTACGCATCATAAAACCGGCCCTTATTGCGTAGGTGTAATGAAATGCTTGCCTCGTGCTGTGTTTACGTTTTGCAATTATGGTGGGATTTGATACTTGGTACCTTCCTAGTCCTTTCATTAGAACAGTTGCACCCCTGCTATTTTTAATTTAAAATACCATACACAGGTTGGATCTGACTAAAAATAATATTCCCAGTAAAAAGGTGCATACTTTATTTAAAAATTGAGTTCAGAATAGTTAAAGTTGCCGTTTTGTGCCGAACTTTACGTTTAAATGAGGAGAAGAAACATTTAACACGTCTTTCGGTTTTTGTTATCAAGAATATTTCGGGAAAAACAAAGAAGGTATAATTGCCACTTGTGTTTTTTTTATGTTTCAGCATAGGTACGAAAAGTTGTATATTGAGTTAGTTAACAACTATTACGGCTTCCATCCGGGCACAAATTACCGTGGCCTACTTAGACTTCGTACCCAAATAGGCCGCAGCAAAGACAACTCCACAAGTGGAGGTTCATGGACGGCTCAGATCTCCGGTGTTTATGCGGTGTCTCTCCACATACAATGGCTCACCTCCCATCTTGCACCACATGCCCGATCACCAACACACGTGAGGGTTTAATGGCTGCGTCAGCGAATAGTATTTGCGTTGCTGGATTTAAGGCCAAACAAATTTAAAAGGCCCTTTCCTCATGACTTCCAGTGCTTACTATCCAGGTCTAATGTTTACCACCGGTCATTGGTTTTGTCCAGCTCTTGATATTTCGTAGGAGCTCGTGGCTAAGTAATAACAGCCGCAAGGGTCGATCCAGCAGGTTAAGCTGGGGTTGATCCGTGGATGAGTGACAAACCAAGACTCCTCGGTGCCTCGGAAAGTACATTAAGCTGTTGGTCCCAGCTGTCATTCGAGGATCTTTGACAGTCATTACGGATCGTCAGAAGCCCGAAAGTCTTAACAACCAGTCTTACCAAGGGGTATCGTATTACCCTGTTACTGGGTTGTGGAGGTCAGATAGCCAGTTGCTCCATGTATAATACTGTATTCAGCTGCATCTGGTTAAACTGGAAACCGACCCCAAAATAGTTGGAAAAAAGCTAGGCAGATTGATAGATTGATTAAGCTCTTGATATTTCGTCGTTAAGGTAAATCTTATTATATAAATTAATGTAACCCAAGCGCAAACGTAACATCATGGCCAAAGATAAAGTATTTATTGTAAATCATAATAATAGGTATTTAAATGAGCATGGAAATCAACATTGCTTATTCTAATAACATGAATATTTGATAGCAATTTACCCCAATGTGTATCCATTATTTAAGACTTGGATTCGAAACTGTTTGCCAAAGAACGACAGAGCTTGGGAGCTGTAAAGACCAACAAATTATTTTAAAACCATTTTCTTTAAAATTATTTTAGAATCATTTTCTTTTCAGTTTTTATTATGTTTTTTGTAATTTTCTTTAGTAATAGAATAGCAATGAGACTCATGATTTTAGCGGTCGCAGGTGTAAACTACCCGTTTCAACTATTTTTAAACTTACTTCAACTGGGAGCTTGTTTAAAAACAGTTTTATGCGGTAAATTATATGTTGTTGTATACAAAAATATGCCGTCGTGGAGAGTTCGTTTTATTTCTGTGCTCCGTTGCCTTAATAAATTGAGTTGGATGATTTAATATAGGTAGTCTGATAAAACATCAACCTTACATTACTTATTTATTAATGTACTAACAAAACACCTACTTACCACCGAAGCTCCAGAACTACCTTCGATCAGAGACAGCTAAATAGAAAACATATTTTAAGCTTTGTTTTATTCCATAAGAGGAACTAGAATTATATGTCATTATCTAATTTAAAATGTTGTTTAGAAATTTTATGTATTGAAAATCCATGTCTCTCTGAAAATCCATCTATCTGCGTGTATGTTTTCTTCCAATGTCATTAATGCAGCTGAGTAAGATGAAAAAGTCTGTCTTTTTAACCGACGAAAAAAAAGGAGGAGGTTCTCAATTCGACACGTGTAATATATTTTTTTACGTATGACCACGCATAACTTTTTTTAGAGTAGTCGGATTTGATAGGGTTTTATTTTATTCGGGAGGGTATTCCTCGAAGTTGGTCCCATGTAAAAGTTATAAATTTTGCTTAGGTAATTTTTGAGTTAGCTTCAATAATACATATTTTTCCCACTTTTTTATGTGGATGATGTTCTAATTTATTTTGCAAGTATTCGAATTTGTGTGGGGTAGGTACCACAACTAAAAACATAAAAATAAAAACTTTTTACAAATAAAACACAACCGACTTCCAAAAAACACTATAAAGTGTAAAATAACTTTAATTTCACAAGCCGGTGGCAAAAAACGAAAATACGAAACCAAAGATACTGACTTCCGAAATTAAAGTTATTTTTCACTTTGTAGTGTTTTTTGGAAGTCGGTTGTTTTTTTTTTTCTTGTAAAAAGTTTTTTCAGCTCAATGATTTGTTTCCTTTGCAATCCTTCTTTTCTTTTTCCTAGGACCCTGTGTGGCAGGAGTGGTAGGACTCAAAATGCCGCGATACTGCCTCTTCGGAGACACAGTGAACACCGCTTCAAGAATGGAGTCCCATGGAGAGGCGCTGAAGATCCACGTCAGCCCGAAGACCAAGGAGGTTCTGGATCTGTACGACTGCTTCGAACTGGAATGCAGAGGAGAAATTACTATGAAGGTGAGACTTTTTTATAGCCAGGATTTTTTATACTAGAGTATGATTTTAACTCAAATAATGCTTAACTAATATTATTGTGGAGGCAGCTCCACCATATTAGTTTCTCGCTGAAACAAACAATTCCGCTAAGAAAAAACAATATTATTATTATATTATAATATTGTTTATTCATTGTTTCTGCAAATTAATAGTTGGACAAATTAAAAACAATACCACTACTTATAATAGGTATTTTTTATAAAAAAAAAAAAAAAATAATTTCATAAAGGGGGGTATTACACTATCATATCTAGGATCTATGAGTCGATAGAGGGCAATGTAGAATGGAGATAATATTTTGCTATATTTACATAATTTAAAAGCTAACAGTCTTAAAATAATAATAAAAATATGTACAAGTATATAAAAAGGAGAGAAAATTATCATAGGGTATCAAAAAAGTCCGCATCGCTGTCAACAGGAAAAGTGCCCAAAAGGCTGGCAGCAAATAAAATATCAAAAATTAGTTATTACCTGTCACTACATTTGTATCCCGCAATTATTAGATTATTAGTATTTTGTGTTCCGCAATAAGTGAGTTTGAGTTTAATATTTTATTTCCGTCCTCTTTTCCATGTCAAAGGCCAATATAATAAACAAAAAGCTTTGTCTTGTTCTATCTAATGTTATGTCATGAATTTTCATCAGAAGCCTTAGAGCTATAACGAAAATTTACAAGAAGATGGATGGTAGCATTCTAATCTAATAATAAACAAGAATATTTTAACTACCTACGTAAATCTTTAGGGATAACTCTGGATAGGTAATTTGTAATTGTTATTTGCTTTACTGGGTTTCATAAAATCCAGTATTCCACCGGTTCTAATAATAATACAAAGTTTGGTACTAAAGACAACCGAGACATACAAATTGTTTAGGATATTATTTTTATTTATTTGGGAAAATAAACTATTACACATTACAATATTATACACAATTTAAGCTACAGAGTGAGTAAATGTATAAACCACAATATTTTACACATATTGTAAAGATCTAATGCGATCTTCGCTTACAATATGATAGGAACAATAAAATTACATAATGTGTTAATGATAAAACTAAAAACTAACAGGCATGTAAATAAAAAAGAAAAACAAGAAATTAGAACGAGTTAATATTTAAATAGTTAAAACAACTATTTTGTTCACAGGGAAAGGGCAAAATGACCACGTACTGGCTGATCGGAGAAAAGAAGCCAGAAAACCAAGAGTGCTACTATACTCAGACTAACCATGTGCAGGCTACTTTGGTGAACAACCCAAGCATCACATTCCAGGGCCCCGATAGTCCTGCATCACATTCTTTGACACAAAGTCATAGTCCAGAACAAAATGCACCAGATTCCAAAGAAAACCATAGACCAGCCGAAATCCAAAGCGAGCGAGACCGCATAAAACATGAGATAGCTACATTTGTGGCAAAAGATTTAATAAACAACATAGACATCGCTGTCAGGGAGTTTCGGAAATCGCAAAGCGCACATTTTGTCACGACAACCAACAAACCGTTATGCAATGGAAAAGAAAAAGGCTTAATAACTCCAACCTACGATAAGGAACTCGTCATCAGCAAAGGGAAGGTACGTGACGTAGTCAATAGATTCAACAGTTGTGGCATTGCCAATGATGGAGTGAACAAATGCACGAAAATGAAAATAAAAAATGAAGACTGAAATGAGAAGGAAGGATTTAACGCTTATTGTTTTTCCCTGCCCGGTCTAAACAGATTTTAATACTTTAGAAGTGTTTATAGGGATACTAATTTAATAAAAAAAAGTTATTAGTGTATTTTGTGCCAAGCACATAGATAATTTATTTTATAGTCTAGTCATTACTGTTTTAAGAGATTATTATATTAATAACAATAGTACATTCTTAATAAATTACATGTTAAAGGTAGTGGGTGACCAAATACCCTCCGAATTCTAGATAAGTATTAATACGTAGATGATTTTAAATGTATCTAATAGATATTACATATATGTACGTGTAATAGTTTTAAGAGGAAAATCGCACAAGCGATTTCAAGAAAGATGTAGTGAGAATAATATGTGTGAATACTAAAAAGTAACTATTGTATTATACACTTGGACCCTGTAGTGTTTTTACTGACCTTTTATACTTCCGTATCTTTCTAGTCCATTGTATACTCGTCGTGAAGTAAGAGGCATTTGTATAATATATCACTTTCTTGCACCTTCTTTAATGGTGTCATTTCATCATCCCTTCAAAAAACTTCAGGATGTAAGTCAAAACATATATGTTCCGCGTATACTTGCTACCTATTCCCCATTTCCTAATTTTACTCAAATTTATAGGATTAAGTGGTTGTTAGATATTCTTCTAATTTTAGATCGTTCGTTGCGTCTGTTATGCTGTAAGCATCTTTGGATGACTTCAATGTTTTCATAGAATTTGTTATCGTGATAGCTTTATGAGATATATTTATTAGTACTTTGGATACAAAACCGGCAATCAATGGTTCATCAAGTTGGGTTGTTTTCATAATATTGAATATACTTTGGAACAAGTGGTGATAATTGCGTATATATTCAATAATTGGATGTATTATGGCGATAGCTGGATTCATTGCTTCATCCACGATATTTAATCGAAACGAATTTACACAAACGTGGTTAATTTTATCGGTACGTGAGTTGCAAGCTGAGCTCGGCGTGTAATTTAGAATATGCTGGATATTCTCTGTTATTTATAATTACAGTGTAAAAGTGAAGTTTACTTTATAACTGAAATTTAGTGGAGATAATTTTGTTTTTATGTAAATTCCTTTTGGATGCCTTGCAATAAACGTATTTTTATTTTTTCGTCGTTGTAATTTTTAATTTTTAATTAAACGAACTTAAAATTGCCTGTATTATATTCTAAGGTGATATTTTTGTTGATATTAAATGCATATAATGTCTAGTATAATTCAAAGATCTCTATTCTAGTCAGTTTTGAACTTTTGATTGTGATATATTATTGTTATTATTGGAGTACAACTTTATTACCGGAGCTGTGACTTTAAACTTTTTCTTATTTTAATTATTTATTAAAAGTTCCTTTGTCTGCTGAGCACGATATGTTGCGTCATAGTTTGAATCATAATAAATAAACAAATATATAATAATGTATTGTTTTATTTCAGTATGTTTTTTTTTTTACGATATTTTGGCTACTATACCTGCCGGCACGAAACTTGAGCGCTCAGAGGAGTGGTGGGGGTGGTTTGCGCATACGTATTGTGTCAGAAGTAAGGTCCAAAATCTCTTAAAGTAATTCAAGGTCAGGACTCTTACTCCTCGATTGTGTTACGTACATACAGTGTACGTAAAACATATTTATATAATATGATATAAACGTGTATCATACATATAAAAACGTAAAAAAAACATCCTCCAATGGCGACCGCGGTCTTACAGTAGGTGTGAAACTATGGGGTTCTGTTGACATTCGAGCATACATTGACATGACCTATGTGGCTTTTTATGTATACTGGGTGTAATTTTAATCACCGTTACCGTCTTAAGAGGTCATTGCACTCATCATTATGAACGACTTTTACAATGGGCCAAACCTGAAATCGCGAAAATAAAATCGGCTGTTCCATACATTTTGACGAGTTATGCGTACTTATATGTAGGGAACAGCAGATTTTTTTCGCGATTAAAAGTTCGGTCCCATAGTAAAAGTTGTTCATAATGTTGAGTGCAATGACCCCTTAACAGGATAACGGTGATTAAAATTACACCCTGTGCAAAGAACAGTTGACGGGTAAAACCGTGCCGGTACCTGTACTGACAGTTCTTTCGTCAGCGCTCATTTGGACCCGCTGGACAGAATTATCAAGATGGAAGTTTTAAATAACATTACATACGTAGGTCACGGCATAAGTCTTGTCGTATGAAAAAAGTATTTACTGTTTCTCGAAATATTTTCCACCACACTCAATACACTTTCCAATACGCAAGAACCAGTCATTAAACCAATGCTCCCGTTTTTCTTTTTCAATGGAATCACATATTGTTTCCCAGGCCTCGATTGCTCCTCCGAAGCAAACTTACGTCCTTTTAGTTGTGATTTTGCAAACGGAAAAACACCAAAATCGCATGGTGCCAAGTCAGGACTGTAAGGTGGATGGTCCAATACTCGAATTCCAGTTTCTTGTAAAGTCTGTTGAGTTAGCTGGGCACGATGCGCTGGAGCGTCGTCGATATGAAGATACCACGAGCGCATAGGGGACTTCGGTCTGAGATTTTTTAACGCTCTAAATAACTGTGGCAAACAAACTTCAGTATACCAACGAGCTGTGACTGTCTTCTGCTTATCTAGCACAACATTGGCCACTAAACCCGTTTTACGAAAAATAACACAATCATTCTTCTTCCAACGGAACGTGATTTTTTCACTTGTACAGGTTGATCTTCATCTTCGAAAACCCATACCTTGTTCTGTGATTTAGATGGTACATCAAAAAAATACAGCCAGCTTTGGTCACCTGTGATGATTGAATTTACAGCACCGTGTTCTCCCGATTCGAAGTCTTTCAACATTTTTTTGCACCAAATTACGCGTGCCTCCCGTTGAGCGTCGGTTAGCTCGTGGGGTATCCACAGGGTACAAAGTTTTCTAACATTTAAATGGTTTGATATAATTCTTCCAATACTTCGTTCAGAGATCTTCAGGGTTTCAGCTAATTGTTTATAAGTTATTCGTCTATCTTTGGTAATAAAAAACATTGAAATTGTGAGAGAAGCTCTCTCACAATTTCAATGTTTTTTTCGGTCATGATTTCTGTCGGCCGGCCTGAACGAGGATCGTCTTCTAAATTAAACAGCCCACTCTTAAAATTTAAATACCATCTCTCAATAGTTCTTAAGGACGGGCAATCCTTATCAAACACTTTCTTCATTTCTTCTTCACACTGTTTAGTAGATAATCCGCGGCGAAAGTTGTAGAAAATAATAGCACGATATCCGACAGCTGGGAACGACTCCATAGCGACGTATTCAAAAAATCACTGAATTAATTGAGTCAATAATTCACAGTTTATATTTTGTACTTACGACTAAACAAAGAGGGTACTTTGTAATAACGTAAGCAAATCAACGCTGCGGTATGTTTGAGGGCTTAACGACCAGACTTATGCCGTGACCTACGTATCACGCTTGTATTCATCGAAGAAGGGTTAAGTAGAGGTGTACCTGTAATAGACCCACATTTGGCCAGTTATTTTTAAGCCCATGTAATAGGGGGCGAGTCTATTGTCATCAACCGGGCACAAATCCAAGCTCCGAGCTGCTACTGAGAAATTCCAGATGGAAAAACCCAAAAACACTTTGCCCGACCCGGGAATCGAAGCCCGGACCCATGCTCATCGGTAGCGGCCACTAGACCAACGAAGCAAGTTTTAAATAACCTCTAGGAATACCAAACCGAGCTAGGAGATAGGATCAGTACCTATACCTTTTTATTCCTAAAACTTTTTTCATTACCATTTTCTGTTTTTCAAACTTTATCTTTGACGATCCAGACGCTGTATTAATTTAGATTTGCCTCCAAGGTTAATTAAAATGTCAGCAAAACTTATGTGAAATCTTAGAATTTGCGTGAATAACGGCGAAAATAAATATTTTTCTTCCTTGCTTTCAAATTCCGATAATAGTCCCTTGGGAATAAAGCGGCACAATCTATTTATGCTGACGTCAGTAGATTGATGTGGCCATCTACAAGTCTTATCGATTAGAAATAAAGTTGACCTGCCTAAAAGCTGTTCAGTACATTTATGTTAGCATAATTCGTCAAAATGTACTGAACAGCTGATTTTTTTTTTCGAGATTTCAGGTTTGTTCTCATAGTAAAAGTTGTTCATAATGATGAGTACAATGACCCCTTAAGAGGTTGTTGGTGTTTTACCAATAACCCTGTAGAGACGGCCCTACTATAGTTGCTGCATTTTATTATGGTAATAGCGGTCATTGCTCTTTCCCTAATATCTCTCCGCAGACACCCAAACAATAAACTATGCATGGTTTTTCGTTAATGGAACATGTTGAAGATCACGACACAATCAGGAAGACAACGGTATTTTTTTATTATTTTTTTTTATTTGAGATGGTTCACTCTGGTCTAGGTCAGAGGTGTCAGAGACAGTCTACGATGGAGTGAGCTCACCCAGAAGAAGCCTGTTCAAGTTAACTTTGAAGAGATTCGGATTGTATGCGTACGGGAACACAGAGGCAGGATTTTATTTCAATTTTTGAAATCAAAAGTGCTAGGAATATAATAATAATAATTCGTTTATTTGCGTAAAACATGGTTTATTATTATTATTATAATGGTGGTATAAAAATAAAAAGGCACAACATGTTTAGCTAAGTTATGACATAGCATGCAAAATGTTAGGGTTACAGGATAAAGACTTACAAGCAAAACCTTATAAATATTTGAATCAATATTTTTTATCCATAAATTCTTTTAAATTATAACTACTACTACATTCACATAACCACTTGTAAAATTTATTCTTTAACAATCCTGCATTAAATTGTCTTAAAATGGCTATATAGGTATCTTATTATAAATTGTCACACACAGACAGGCAGTTTTTATTGTATTAATCAATCCAATTTATGTGGATCTCGTCTGTTCGTGTGTTTGTCTGTTGTAGGTGGGTCAATGACCGCTATTGTCATGCTAAAATGCGCCAACTATAAAAACCTACGTTTATCGTAATAAATCACGAGATAAATGTCGAAAAACGTAACTAATTTCAGTTGGGAAGATGCTGTAGACATTTAAATTAATAATATTCTAATAAAACGCAGTCACAGCTTCTATGGGTCTGAAAACAATGTCAAAAGTTTTTTTCTTGATTTTATAGTGCCTACATAGCGTTTTTTCGTGTTTTTGTTTAAATCACCATCTCAGCAGACATCAAATTAATGACACTCGAAGGAGCTTTTCAATTCAAATGATTAATTGATTTGGGCTTATGATTGCTTTTAATAGATAAATCATACCTAGATACACTAAGCGTCAAACTTTATACCAGCCGTCCCATGCGTTTGGGTCGATTTTTCAACTGACTTCAAAAAGGCACAAACGTACATTTTATGTTTATTTTACACACGGTGTCTACATCTCTTTTTATCCGCTGTCCTATCGCAGGTATGCTGGAAGAGATTTCTTTAGAAATAAGCATCACCTTTGTACGTATTTTTCTGTTCCTTTATTCTTGTCTGTTTATTTGTGTGTACTTATATGGTTAAATAAATCATAAATAAATGAAAGGAGGAGGTTCTCAATTCGACTGTATGTTTGTTACGCGATTACTCCACCAATTATGAATTGATTTTGATGGTAGGTCATTGCTTTTTTTGTTTGTTTTATTTTTTCTCTCAGTTATTTTTAATCATCGTCTGGCAGTTTGAGTAATTTATGCGGCCTACCCCAATGTCCTTTCTTTGGTATTGTTCGTCGAATCGTTGAGCTCCTTAAGTTCTGAGTTGAGCTGCGCGATTACTGACAAATGCGTGCACTGACTGGACAGGTCCGCTCAATCTGTGTGGTTCTTTCCTCAAAAGACCATTTCAGACACCAATCTACATGGTCTTCACATGAAGTGACCAAGATTATGTCTGGACTTTATAAGAGACTGTGACCTCTGAGTTTGTTTCGGCCTTTCTTCTCAGAGTAGTCAGATAGGAAACGCTGACCTCATCTAGTTTAAAAAAAAAAAAACATGATTGACTTGTAAAAGTGTTTGTACAAACCTACTTACAGAAATAAAAATCATTTATCATTTATGATTTTTTTTGTTTTTTTTTTTGTTTGGTAGGCTACTTCAGAGATGGTCCCAAATTGCATTAACTTTGGTTAGGTAGTTTTTGAGTTAGCTTCGATAATACGTATTTAATCCACTTTGAGTATCTTCATGATGTTCGAATACACTATTATTTACATAGCAAGTAGTGGTATAAGAATTGGTAAGCTGTAGGTACCATAGCCAAAAAATGAAAAATAACTTTAATTTCGGAAGTCGGTGGCAAAACTAAAATACAGATCCAAAGATCAGTGTTTTCGGATCTGTATTTTAGTTTGACATCCGAAACTAAAGCTATTTTCATTCTGGAGTGTTTTTTTTTTGGAAGTCGGTTGTTTTTTTTTATCTAAAATGGTTTTTTCTTTTTCACTTTTTTGTATTGAAGTTTTGTATGGGACAGTTAATATTTTTTTCGCCATTACGATGTTGGTCGCATGGAGAAAGTTGTTCAGCTTGATGCTCTGTATTTCTGTATATGACGACACCTTTTTGTTACATGGTGTACTTAAAACCTGTGTTCGTCTAAGGCAATAAAACTAGGTTATATGGTCATTCCTTTCGTAACCGCAGGGAAGGAGTCATTCCTTGTTTAAGTGCGGTGTGCATCCAACAACTTGTCGGTACTTATTACGCGCGATAAACTTCTGAGCGCGAGCGATTCAATCGCGGGGAGATTGGGAATGTTTATGTCTTATTTTATGAGAAGCCATGTTGGGGTTAGGTTCTTACTATAACTTCACGCCTGTAATCCCCGAAGGGTTAGGCAGATCTGTGCCTACAGTTACTCCCACATTTTGCTAGTTATGTTTAAATCCCATGTAATAGGATTCGAGCCTGTTGCCATCAACAGGGCATAAAGCCAGCCTCCGGGTTGCTATTGAGAAATTCCAGATGGGAAAACCCAATAACACTTTGCTCGACCCGGGAATCGAACCCAGGACCCATGGTTAGAAGTAGGGCTTGCGACCACTAGGCCAACGAGGCAGTCTTGTTCTTATCATTCTCCTTCCTTCGCAACATGTACCTACTTTTTCCCATACTTCTCTATTAGTCGTCACCTCGGTAGTCACTCCTATTCTTGTGTATCATCTTTCACACAATCCATCGTATCCTTGGTCTTCCCCTACTCGTATAGCCATCCACATTCATACTCAAAACTTTCCTGATGACATTTCCCTCATTCCTCCGCATCACCTACCCATACCATGACAACCGATTTCCGCACAAGTCTTGTTCTGTCGATATTGGCACATATAAGAAAAGTAACAAAATACGTAATGTGTGTAAGTGGAAGTATTCTATCTGATTTGATCGTTATGATTGCACGTTGCTGAGATTTTACAACTAGGTGATGTGAGCAATACAAAATCCGTATTTCAATTGGAGCTTTTGTCTTACAGCATGTGACAATAGGGGTCGGATCGCTAGGGACTTCAATAACAAATGGACCTTGTGATATTTCGCTTCTTAAACTACATGTAATAATAGGTTGGGGAAAAAGTTTCTTCGCATTTTTTAAGAAAATTCAAAACATTTTTTAATATACTTTATTTACATTTAACTAAAGTATGTAGGTACCATTTTGTTCGATAACTTTTTGCCATCTTGTAGGTAGGGACATGATCCCATTGCTATAGAAATTTTGGGACTTCTGGTCAAAATACCGCGACAAGTGGTTTTGGCAGTCCTCTCGTGATGTTAACCTGACACTGCCTAAAGAATTCTGAAGAGACCGAAACAGGTGGAAATCTGAAGGTGCAAGGTCAGGACTATACGGCGGATGCATTAACACCTCCCAGCCAAACTCTCTTAATTTTTACTGAGTGGCTAAAGATGTGTGAGGTCTAGCGTTATCATGATGAAAAACCACACCCCTTCTGTTGATTAATTCCAGCCGCTTTCTCTCAACTTCTTGCTTTAATCTCATCAGTTGTTCGCAGTAGAGTTCAAAATCGATGGTCCTGCCTGGTGGTAACAGCTCATAATGAATAATGCCCTTCCAATCACACACAGCATCACCTTGTTGCGAGTTAACCCGGGTTTCGCCACAGTCTGTGAAGCCTGACCGGCCTTTGACCACGACCTTTTTCGCACGTTCTTGTAATACGTGATCCACTTTTCATCACCAGTTATCAGCTTCTTCAAAAATGGTTCGGTTTCATTACGTCGTAATAAAGAATCACAAATGAGTACACGGTTCATTAGGTTTCTTTCAGTGAGCTCGTGAGGTACCCAAATGTCGAGCTTTTTTGTGTACCCAGTTTTTTTCAAATGCGCCAAAACTGTTTTGTGGTCAATTTCCAGTTCTTCAGCTACGTCGTAACTACTGGTATGCCGGCGACCAGAGCGACGTACATCTTTGACATCAAAATTTCCGGATTGAAAACGCTTAAACCAAATTTGCGCTACTCTCACAGACACTACACTAGGTCCATAAACATCGCAAATTTTTTTCGCGGCTTGCGTTGCATTTTTACCTTTTTTGTAGTAAAATTTTAAAATGTATCGAATTTCTTCATTAGATTCACTCATCTTGACGGTACGAAAAACAAATTAAAATCACACATTTTCCTAATTTGAATTTGGAATTATGGTCTTTAAAATTTAAACTTTCAATGATACCAAAACCAGCCAGATACAAATAGTATAGCCAAAGAGATTTTATTATAAGTTCATACATACTATAATGCGAAAAGACTTTTTCCCCAACCTAATATATATATATATATATTTCGCATTATAGTATGTATGAACTTATATATATATAACTACAAAATACAATCAAGTCAATTTCAAGGTTATCTTTATATTTTTACCGGACACCCAGTATACTCCTTTTGCTTCATTTACGTTCATACATCTGATCATACACGCACGCCGGTCGCGAGTACTGTGCACCTGACCTTTCTGAAGATCATGGATGGACACGTCACGTCCCCACTCACATCTCCCTTGTAAATACCTTTTGTTAGTCGACTTTCATTATCGTATAAATAAGAAACAAAATATGGGAAACGAAGTAAATGAAGTCCCGAATTTCTTTAACAAACACACCTGCAATATCATATCCGACTAACAATACAGATCCAGAAATAACAAGCTATGCTGCACAAACGAGCCAACTGGTGCTACACAGAATAGAGAGGTACAGAAGGTCAGTTCCATACGTATAAGTCACGATAACGTAATTCATTTATGTATTTTCTGAGTTTATCTTGAACATTAGGTACTGACAAGTGATATCCTAATCTTTCCCATAATTGACTATGGTGATGTGTGTTACTATGACCTGAATGCAGATCTCCTCAATAAACTTGACCGCCTTCTCAATAACTGCATTCGATTCGTTTTCAATCTTCGTAAGTATGACCATGTATCCGGGCACCGATTGCTTTTAAAATGGTTACCCATTCGGCAGCGCAGGGAGGTGAGAGCTCTGTCTATGTTGTTTTCTATTCTCGACCAACCCACTTCTCCTTCTTACCTGACTTCCCATGTTCAATACTTATGCTCTGCCCATAGTAAAAATCTTCGTTCTACCAACAATCGTCTTCTACGATGTCCTTCTCACCGCGCTGGTTTCATTCACTATTCTTTCTTTGTCCAGGCGGTCTTTCTTTGGAATGCGCTCCCTCTGAACATCAGGACGGCAACCAATCGGTTGTCTTTTAAAGTGAAGATACGTAAGCATATACGTAAGAAGTTGGCAGAAACATCTCTGCGCTGATTTGTTGGATTCTTTTTCTCCTCTACTGATTGTTATTTCTCCTCTACCGATCGTTATTTCTCCTGACAACGTTTATTCTGATTATATGTATGTATATATGTATATATTGTTGTATTTATTCTTTTATTTTATAGTTATTTTCGTATTATCTATCCTTTATATTGCACCTGCCATGTTTTCTCTGCATCACCCTAAGGTTGACTGGTAGAAAATGCCTCAGGCATTAAGTCCGCCTTTGTACGGTATTTGTTTTTACTTGTGCATAAAGTTTTAATAAATAAATAAATAAATAAATATCGGTGAAGGAAAACATCGTGGCTAAACCTTTTGTAGATGGCGAAATGGTATCGTAACGGGGTTTGAAGCATTGGTATGGCCGAACAGAGCATACAGAATTTTAAAAATATTTCTTTTTACATTAAAATAAACGCTTAATCCCCTTATGTCTTTAATGGTGAACGTGTAGATAACATTTTATTGAAATCTATTTAATTACCATCGACTAAAACAGTTTTTTCATATGAAGAAATGCAAATTTTGAGGAAACTGCGATTTTTTTGTTTCGAACCAAATTGTGTCAACTTGTTCAGTCCCTCATAATTTACAAAAAAAAAAATCTTAAATTTTTATAATCATGAAAGAGTATAAGATTAATTTGTAGTTTTTGAGGACAAAATTTGATGTTGCGTGCAGCGGAAATGCGTCAAAATATCTTCTTTGTGACTCATCTCGCCTTCATATAAGTCTGAAAAGTGAGTGTGTCCTCCCACTCACTGGCGAAGGGTCTAAAGAAAGGCTGAAGCTGTTGCCAGATAGTGCTCCCTACCCAACCCATTCATACCACCTGCTGAAAATCTTGCACCTGGAAGACTTAGGCTTACCTGGAAGTGTTTAAATAGACACCGGACTCAGGTAGGCCGAAGAAAAAGAAAACCTGCTCAGGCGGAGATTTACAGATGACTCCGCCCTGGAGTGTAAATGTGGTGCTGTCCCACGAACAATGTAGCAGTTAATAACTACGTATATTAAGGGCCCCATTGTTTGTCACGAGGTGCAGACGCAGGACACGCTGGACTCGTGTCCACCGTTTCATTCTGTCTTTATGCTATGGTAGTTGATGGATGCTGCTGAAGGTGCCTAGCTCGTAACCACATTCTGGGCTGACTATACGTATATTGATTGCCATCGACACGATAAGAAGTCTGAAATCACCAACTTGTCTTGAGCAAGCGTGGTGATCAATGTCTTCTCTGTATGACAATATCATCTGCCTAGCCTTTTCCCAACACTGTTGGGATCGGGTTCCAGTCTAACCAGATGCAGCTGAATACCAGTATTTTACATGAAGCGACTGCCTATCTGACCTCAACCCAGTTACTGGGTAATACGATATCCCTTGGTAAGACTGGTTGTCAGTCTTTCGGGCTTCTGACAACCCGTAACAACTGTCAAAGATCCATGAATGACAGCTTGGACCAACGGCTAAACGTGCTTTCCGAGGCACGGAGGAGTCTCAGTAAGTAAAGATACTATCCACGGATCAACCCCGGCTAGCGTAGCTTAAACTGATGGATCGATCCGTGCGGCTGTTAGTACTTAGCCACGAGCTCCTGCAGTGGGGCAGTAATAAGGTGGTATTAACGCACGCAAACATAGACACGTTTCAAGTATAGAGCGAGTGCAAGCGCACTCATGACCGGCGTTCGTTTGAGATAGTGACTCTTTTGTAGTTTTTAGGTAACTCCTTTTTACTTGTAATTTAAATAATTAGCTTGTCTTCTGTCGTAATGATGGGATCAAGGTTCTTACAACAAAATGAATAATGCTGCCAAAACTCATCATCATCAGCTTCATCTGCCTAGCCTTTTCCCAACTATGTTGAGGTCGGCTTCCAGTCTAACCAGATGTATATTTAACATGGAGCGACTGGCTATCTGACGTCCACTACCCAGTTATTGTGTAACGCGATACCCCTTGGTAAAACTGTTTGTCGGACTTTGAATACTGCCAAAAATATAGAACACAAAATTTAAAAATTATAAGTAGAACCATAGATGAAAATAGAGTAGCACCATTAATTTTATAGAGTTGCACAATTTTATTTTTAAGTGTGCTGAGTGACGGTTTTTTGAACCGGTTTTACCAGCTAGGTCTCAGGAGGAGGCATACCATCTAGTAGCAGTAGTTCAGATAGTTTGAGATCATTTGGATCACCATATGTACGCGTCAGTGTGCGTGCGCAAGTTTTCGCTCGTTGTATGGAACCTGCTTTCTGTCTATCTTTTTTGTTGCTGCCAGCCTGATTTATAGCATCCCCGAGATAGGACTTTGAAAAATGATACGTATGTGTACAAACTGCGAGAATATACCCGTCTTCTGTGATCGATGAGGCGGGGCTTGCTATTGTTTTGGTATTACGTAGGCGTTATTTTTTATGTGAATGGCGCAGTAGACGGCGAGGTAGATAACAATAATATATAAGTAGAGAAGATGTGGTGTCGTTGAAAACGCCTGTCATTTTCTATGTCCTTAATCTGATTTTCTGTATTGACATAGAAAATATCAATCTGAAAATAAATGTCGAGCCTTACTGCCGCACCTCGTCAGCGGACACCATTATTTTGCCCATAATAGCAAACAAACTTTTAAAATGTATACTTCTTTGGACGGATTCGTCTATTTTGAATACATAGGTACATACATACATAAACTCAAGCATTCTTCCCATGAGGGTAGGCAGAAATTTTTGAAGGCCACCTGCTACGATCCTTACATACTTACCCCTTTTGCCTCGTTTACGTTCATACATCAGCCCCTAATTGCGTAACACTGTCAATCGGCATCTGAATCATTTTGATTCAAGTTAATAATCCACTGCTTCATATGTTTGAAAAATTTGTCTGCTCGACAACGTAAATAACGCAATGAATGTTGTTGAACTGTCAAAATTATACCGATTCCAATTGATAGTGTGTTACGCATTTGCCCTGCTGGTCATACAAGCACGCCGGTTGCGAGTGTTCGCACCTGTCTGAAGAACATCACCAATAAGGTACGTATATGTTCTCCTAGGGTGTCCTCTCCCGGCGTGTCCACTCACATATTATCTATCTTGTACCTTTTGTTTTGCCCGGTTTCTGACGTTTTTAAACAGAGTTTATCCATTTGATAGTGATTATTGGTTCGAAATCGTGTTTCTGAACACCACGTTATTTAAGAATTTAGTTTCAAAGTCGAGTGAATTCGATCGATTTGATTTCCTGAGGACCTCAAAAACCGACAATATAAGGAAGGAATTCGCTTAAATAGATAATTTTGTCGAATCAATAGCTATCGAAAGTTTAAACTCCGTTTAAGAATTCTTCAGAAACCGTGCATTAGTCGTCTTTACTTCATCCTCTCAACATGACCAAACTATCTAAGCATGCTCTTTTCAATCTTGAATACTCTAACAATAAAATATTCTACCTGACCAACTTTTAATTAACACTTAGCGAGCTGACCGTGTTGCCGAGGTTTCCAGGTAGTAAGTATTCCTGTGCAAATTATACATATGTCCAATGCACAGGGTTGTTTATTTACCGCAGCTCGCAGGGTTCAAAAAGGCAAACCTGATTGATTCCTAGAATTCCATCGTACCTGAACGATCTACCTGAATTTGTATATTGATTGGCTAATTTCAACGGATTTGCAGTACTACTTGTATATCATATTGTGATTGGCCAATGTAGTTATGAACAATGGACTATTTATAGGTACGAGATAATAATAGCTTTAGTTTAATGTTATTTTTTTTATTCTATCAGTTCTGTAACTGGTAGTTCCAGTTCCATAATGGCTCATGGAATTGTAACTACCAGTTACAGAGCTGATAGAATAAAAATACCAGCACACCACTACAGACCTTGTGTGTGGCTACAAGGTCTGTGCTGGTTAAAACCCATAAACGCAAAAAATGGTGACTGAAAAAAACTGCATTTTAAATATTTTTGTTTGGCAATTTCTTATATTTTTTCAACATCATCCACAGCCGACTTCACTCACTGCTGGGCAAAGCCCTCTCTTTGCTATAATTTATTTAGCATAGCATAAAGGCTGTGGCACAGGCCGCCTCTTTGTGAGAGGGAGTGACCCATACTCCACCGCGAGACCCCAGTGGCGGGTTAGTGAATGTCACATGTCTTCAAATGTTCGGTTCTAGGACTTGCTAGTTTCCTCACGATGTTTTCCTTCACCGTTTTGAGAGCAATGGTGATGTTATAAATTACACTATAATTTCTTTACTTGGCACTAAATGTTATGTCGAAAAAGTCTTTAAAAATATCGAGGGTTCACGAGCTATTTGTATTAAGCAACATTTTTGGAACTTACAGGAGAACAATTCGAAGTTTCATTATTCCGAAAAAGAACATTGTAAAAAAATGTATCAATATTTTTTTACGAAAAAGTGACCTATCGACGGTAAGGAATCAATAGTGTCTATCTCAGTTTATAGGTAGATTATAACCGTTATATAACTCAATATGATTTTAACTCAATATCGGCCAGAATGTCGCTTAATACAAATAGCCCGTGAACCCTCGATATATATCAATTTACTAGAAGCTTCACAGCCGTTAGAGGCACTTGAAGAAATTGCGAGAAAGTTTAACTGAGGCCTATTTTCGGGCAATACCTTTTAATTGCCCGATCGTGCCAGTTTCTACTGGTCCATTATTTGCATGAATATAATAGTTATTTGTTTTACCAAAACCACTTTATGTAACTACATACCTACTCGTTTTTAGGAAAGTTTCACGCGAAATCTGAGTTTTCCATCTATTAAGGACTAAACAGTCCATACCCATTTACACTGTTATTTGGAAACGGATGATGCTGAATACCAGTACTTTACATGAAGCGACTGCCTATCTAACCTCCACAAGCCAGTTACTAGGTAATACGATACCCCGTTGTAAGACTGGTTGTCAGACTTTCGAGCTTCTGACGACCCGTAACGACTGCAATAGATCCACGAATGACAACCGGGACCAACGGCTTAACGTGCTTTCCGAAACACGGAAAGGTTTTGGTAATGTATGTATATGTCAATCAGGAACATACATACTATATACAAAAACAAATGTTCAACCAGCTACCGGCCAGTATTGCATCAATGTCGCACTGTAAGTGTACCTTCATGTGTATAAAATTTGTTATTATCTAAACGAATAGATGGCACTTTTTATTTGAGTTCAAAGGCTAGATCGCGGTGTAGAGATTCTCTGCCGATTACATATGGCATTCATGCAATAAGGTTTATTTTAGTACATTTTATTAATGTGACCAACAAGGGTGGAATAAACATTTGGTTATGGTACCCTATGTTTTATTTTTGAAGTCAGCCTTATAGAACGTAGGGAACCAGTCTGATAGTGTCATTGTGACCCTCACGAAGCCCGAGGGTTTTACAACAAATAAACAAAAAAATAAATATTTTCTGCATTAGAATCGTTCCCACACTTGCTAGAAATTTATTTTTCAAAAATAATCTTGTCTCCGCTACGATTTTATTATAGGTATATTGCCTCCACATTAAAATCAACCCTCCTTTAACTTTCAAACAAACCACAGTATAACACAAACGGTCTACACACCCATACTTCATATTTATCGGTGCCATCAATGCTATCCGACGATATTCCTTTGATCTGCAACTTTGCTAACAACCTCATCCTGTATTCTACAAGAGTTCAATGACTGTCGAACTTTGTCTTGGAGATATGTTGACGACCTCACGATCTTATTATTCAATGTAGGTATCTACAGTGCACGATATCTAGGGAGATATATAACATAACATAATGCCAAGCCTGTAATCCCTGAAGGGTTAGGCAGAGTTGTACCAATAGTAGGTATTCATTTGTTTAGTTCTGTTAAAGTCCCATGTAATAGGAAACGAGCCTAAGGCTTTCGACCGGTCACACACTCCTGACTACGTGCTGCTACTAAGAAATTTCTGATTGAAAAACCCAAAACACTTTGCCCGATCTGGGAGTCGAACCCCTCAGGCTCAGCTGTAGATTTAGACACTAGATCAACGAGGCAGTCGAAGCAGATAAATAATAAAAATTGTGGGTTTAATGAAAATAAAATACGTATTTAAGCTTAAAATTGCAATAATTTTCTTTCGTCTACAAATACGAAAGAAAATTATTGCAATTTTGCAAAAAAACAAAACTTCTGGCACAAGCCAACCAGAAGTTTTTTTTTTATCCAAAAGGATAAAAATTCATTCATTTTTAATGCCTTTAAATTGGGAACGATTTATCATAAAACTGTTTGCATCTTAAATTATAAACGCAGGCGGAAGCTGCTGGCTGAGCACTAATAGTTTTAAATAACTTAAAAACAATTTAATCATTTACAATTATAAAATATATTATATATATGTGAGTCCCTTACAGTAAGCCCTTTCATTTGATATGTCACACGGTACTGTTTGCAAATATATTTTATTTCATTTTTTTATTTGCCCCCTAAAATTGATCCCTATACACAAAATGCATTTATTTACGTTACACGTCCGTATTTGGGTCACAGAAATTCATACGTGTAACAAATTTCAACTTGATAGGTTCATTAGATTCGGAGCAAATTGGCTGTGATAGACAGACAGACAGACACACGACTTCCCTTTATTCGTGGTACGGAACCCTAAAAAGATTTCAAACGTCAGTTGTTTGCAACTTTTAAACAAAACTTGAACAAGGAATAATTGCTGAAGTTCGTAACTTAGGAGTTGGTACCGAGTTGTTTCGTTAGTTAGAGGCAGTACCTACGAGTACTACGTGAAACGAGAAACACAACTGCTAACTTCCTTTTTGCTTTCGTACCTTGCAATAAAATACGGAACATGTATTTTCAGTCCTTTCATAGTTAGTCTTGATCTCAATCGCATACTCGTATTTCTACCTACTTTCAAGGAGTAATTTAAACAAACGAACACCTGAATAAGGGGTTAATGTACTCATAGACGTAGTTATGCTATAACGTTCCAATCCACACGCAGGTCGAACTGAGTAAATCGCGTTTTTTTAATTTTGTGGTACGCTTTTTTTTGTACAACTAAGTAGTATGTATCACTTCAACTAAATAAATAAACATTATTTTATTATATACTTGTCATTAAAATTTATTAATTAACAAAAACTCAATTTTGACCACCTTGTGGATTGGAACGTTATAGCATAACTACGTCCAATTATGAACAAGTTTTACAAAGAGTCTATCTCAGAAATCGCGAAAAGAAGTCAGCTTGTTTCCTACATTTTATCAAGTTATCTATAAAAATCTATAACAATAAAAAAAATTGAAGTGTCTGTTTGTAATGTCAAAATAACAGCTTTAGAAAGTATATCGGTACTGTACTTATAACAAAAAACAATTTAAAAAATGTTTGTCTGTTTGTCTGTCTGGTTTCTTCCGGCAAATCTCCGAAACGGCTGGATCGATTTTGACGGAACGTTCACTGGCAGATAGTTAATGTTATAAGGAGTAACTTAGGTTTCTTTTATATTGCAAAAATAATTAGGGTTCCGCGCAAAATAATTAAAACCTATGAAATTGAGAACAAAATCCTATTCAAATAGGGAAGCCGCGGGCAACCGCTAGTGCAAACATAAATATATGGAATAGCTGTTTTTTTTTTCTGCGGTTTGAAGGATGGTTAAAAGCAGATCGTGACCATTGTTTTCGATCGCAAATCGTGATCGAGATTGACTCGAGAATTTCTTAGTACGTATTTTCTTTATTCGTAACAATTAACGATGTATATCGTGGGTCATGAGCAGGTATCATGAATCACGGGTGCAAAAAGATATGAACTGTATTTAAAAGGGTTCTATAAGCGGCGGTATCTAACAACATGTTCTCAATTAGGCACATATTCGAATTCCCATACCTAAAATTTTCAGGTAACTAGTATGTTTATTTATATATAATTTATATATTATTGATTAGTATGTCCTCAATCAGTCACAGATTTAAATTTCCATACCTACCCAAAGTTTTCAGCTATGATGTACATCTTCCATACCTCCTCCAGGCATTTGCTAATGCAGTTTGAGAGCTCAAACTTTGTCGTGTGAAAGTACTCAAGGCATTGGGTGCATACAACTGGACCTCGTACTTCCAAACTGTTCTCTAAGTCTGCATTTACTCATAATGCTTTAAGGCTATTTCGAAATCCGTATAATTTGGTTTAAAAGTTACTTTAAAGTTTCAGGATGTACCAATGTTATCCAGTTTTGTATTTTTTGTCCAGCCTGCGTTTCATAGCTATGGGCAACACACCCTTGAATAGTTCCTTTATGGAACCATGGCAGTAGCTCATGCAGGCGTTTTCGTTTCGTCTTGTGACCTCTTTGTCTTGCCTTGAAAAGGACTACTTTGTCCAAGTAACGGTATTTCTGGACATGTGGTCTTATACACATAAAAGTAGATCCGTCTACTTTTATATGCAGTCTAAAAAAAATATTAAAAAAAAAACACATATTATATCCCCAGTAGTACCTACGATACGATTTTTTTTAAATACTGTGCAATTTCTAGTCACACTATTTACTGCATAGTCAACATACAATATTATAACAACAAATTACCGATGGAATTCATTGACTTGTGGTCGTGGTAAAGAAGAATGTAAGAAAGCTACTACATTATTTTTCTAAAAAATCTTGTGTACATCCTGGGATATATATATTTTGTATTTTTTTTAGAACGGCCATAAGGTCTATTATATGCTATTTCAAGGTTATCCATTCTTTACCGGACACCCTGTATACTAACACAACACAGAGCACGCAGACGCCTCGGTGGACGCTTCTAAAAAATGGCTCAGCATGATCCTCCGTTATGTCGAAAATACTGCAGCATTCATTTTGAAATAAATATATGATAAAGTTGAGGATTAATGTTAAGTACTAAGTTTGTTGAAAACACGATCCCATAAAATTTTCTCCATAGAAAAAAAATCCAAAGTTACCTCTAAACCGAACAATAAACCGCTGGTATTCAAAAAATACTTCAAATTAGACCATGAAACTTTACATACTAACTGAACTAACTATAAAGCAGGTATTATGTATTTTTTTTATTAGCACTATTTTCCCGTAAAAAGAAATTACCTAAGCTATCGGCGTCTTGAAGTTTGTTCCCTGCCGCCCGACACCCCCACTCAGTCTCGCTTCGGCTTTTGAACGGGACAGCCGTGTCGCTTGCGCTCAGAACACATATTACGCAACAGGTAAAATAGGTAAGATTATTATTACTCTTTATAAGGTGGCGCGGGGAAGTGGGGGCGAAATTAGAATTTTAGCTGAGGTTGTATTGGCTCTTAAGGTGATATGTTGAAAAAAATGAGGTTTTTCTATTTCGTGTAACTTGTTAAATATGTGGAATAGGGATTTAACATTTTAGTATATGTTTTCTGACTCTTTAGTCTAGTATCATGTAAAAGGAATACACGATTCAATGAATTTTTCTCGATACAAAAAAATTGCAAAGTTATATCTATTTTTTTACTTTTTTCGACATCATGGCGTAACGCTTAAGATTTATTAAATGAAATTTACTTTAAAACATAGATAATTATAATATTAAAGTTTACTCAAAGTAGTTTTAAATTTAATTAATTTATTTTGTTAAAAAAGGAGTAAATTCGTTTTGGCACATACGTCGTTTAATTTCGAGCGCACGCACATTATAGCCTTCTCTTCTTTTGCGTTTCAAAAGTAATTGCATCACTTTCGCTCGCTTACTGGATCAGTCGCCCGGTGCGCTTCATCGACGACGAATCTATGTCATTTTTTGACAGATCGGTGCTATCGGATTTTCGTGATTTTAATAAATGTTTATATAGTGAAAGCTAGTAAATTGTTAGTTAATTAGTGTAGAAGTGATATATAAAGACTTCTTGTGACTGAACAGAACCTATAAAGTATCGTGTTTCTATTTGTGACGAGTTTTTAATGATTTATAAATATAAATGGGAAGAAATAGGAAACCAAAACTAAATAAAGTACAACGTTTAGAGTACCTGAGGGTGAGGGCTCAAAAAATGAGAGAGGGCAGAAGTAAGTATATAGTTATGTACAATAGTTTCTACTTTATCAGTTATGGGCACGTTCTTGACTGCAATCACTGCCCGATGGAAGACAAAGATGACATCGGATATATACGTAAATAATGAGTTGCGCTCGCGAGTTACTTCTTTTGTGATTTTTTTGTTGTTAGATCCGAAATTCCTAACCACTTGGCCGGTTTTTATCAATGGACTCATTTTACAGGAAATCAGTATCAATAGCTGATAATAACAAATAATCGAAGTCGCCACCTTCGCTCATAAATTTGGATAATCAGCTACAACCTATCCTCGCCTCGCAAAGTAATAATGGGTAAGCATTCTATTTGCTAGAACAAAATATCTGTTCTAATTTTTGTAAGTTACCTATAATTGTGTATCTAATGAAAAAGGCTAAAATGGAATTATAATTAATTTTAGGTTAGAAATATGTCAACAATACATCGGTCATACGTCAAGTACTATTACTGCGTGTGACAGACTAAGAGCACAAAAAGCAATGGAGTCGCATTTGAATTGCGAAAAAAGGTAAGTTTAGTCGAAATTATTTTTTGATCTTTATTGAAGTATGGATTATTGTTTGTGATTTAATATAATAGTTTTTTTTTTAGTTTTTTTAAACATTTTAGTTTTCTTTCCAACAAGTGTTGATTTTTTTGTGATTTATAAAAGTCGTGGAACAAAAGTTATCAAAAAAAAAAAAAAAATCTGCGTGAATTTGATTATGCTAGCTCCACTTGAATGTTGATGAACGTTTTTATTGCAGAAATAAAAGGAAGCAACAACCACTGCCATACGAAATCGAACTTGAAGAAAATGTGAGTTCTCTTATTTTATTTACTATGTACTATGAACTTTATACTATAGAGCTTGGCATAAATATCATTTTTCCATGTTGACTTATAATTTACTTTCAGGAGTCCAAAACTGCCGACATCAGTGGCCACAGAGTTGTTGATGTAAATTACTTTTTAATGAATTAGTTAATATATTGCGTCACGAATCAATGTTCCAATGTGGCCTAACCACCATCAAATTAGAATCCGAAAAAGTTTCTGGCCTTACATCTGAGTTTACATTTTCTTGTACATTATGTAAAATAAAGTTTAAAATATAGAACTCAACACACAGGATGAATTAAATGGCGGTGGCCGGGATAATGTCAGCTGGTTGTGTTAACGCTCAACTGAAACAGTTTTCGGCAGCTGCCGATTTACCATCCTTGTCGAAATATAGGTACAAAATCGTACAAGATGAAGTATGTGATGAATGGGAAGTGACGGCATGAGAAGAGACGAGGAAAGCGGGGGAGCGGGAGAAAGAAGTGGCAGTCAATGAAGGAAAGCTTACTAAAGATGGCATACCAATAATAGATGTAATCTTAGATGGTTGTTGGGCTACACGTTCATATAGAACTAATTATGCTGCACTATCTGGCACTGCGACAATTATAGGTAGACGATTTCGTCAAGTTCTTTTCATGGCAGTCAAAAACAAATATTGTTGTATTTGTGCTAGAGCGGAAAAACGAAATGAGATAGTAAAACAGCATGAGTGTTTTAAAAAATATAGTGGATCTTCCACAGCTATGGAATCCACTATTGTCGCCGAAGGATTTAAACAGTCCATAGAAATGCATGGCATTATCTATGGAAGATACATAGCTGATGGAGACAGTAGCAATTAGGCAAAAATACTTGACACTCGATCATATCCCTCAATCACGGTCGAAAAGATTGATTGCAAAAATCACATATTAAGAAATTTTTGTAACAAATTGATAAATTTAAAAACGGATACAAAATATGCTGTAACAGAAAAGAACATAATAATTACAAATAAGATTTGAAAGATACGAAAGTACATATGTAACGCCATAAAATATCATGGCTTACAAAATCTACAGTAATCAGACAAAATAAAAAATCTGCACCAAGATATAACGAATGCCATTTATCATGCATCAAATGCATGATAAATGGCATTCGTAATACCATGATTCTTGTGATAAAAATATTTGTAGTGAAAATACAAATGAAGAAAAAAAAAAATTTGTAACACACGTCTCTGGCATCAGATGAAATATATTTTAATCTACAATGATGCATCACAATCAAGGATCTAATTGAAAATGTAGACAGCAACATTGTAGAGAATTTTAATGGAGTAGTTGCCAAATTAGTTGGCGACAAAAGAGTCAACTACGCTCTTAAACGGTCTTATCAGGCAAGATGCGCAGCGGTAGTAGTATCATTAAAAAAAAAAAAATATATATATATATATATATATATTACTTATTTTGCAGTTTCATTATAACTGAAAATTTGATTATTTAATTTAAAGAATATAAAAAATAAAAATACGAGTAATGTTATAGAAAATTACCCTGATTAAATACGGCGAACACTAACACAATTAAAATAATATAAATTTGTAAAATTATTTAACCGATTTTTTAAAAAAGGTGTTACTAAGAATTATAAAATAACAAAAAATGTCTACCTATTATGATTCTGAAGTAATAGAAATCTATAAACGGTTATGACTTTCAGTTAATACTTTTTAGTTCAAAGCTTCTTTTGAAGACGGTTCAAATTCGGCTATTTTATTTTAAATGTTTTAGTATTCGCCTTTTTTAGTCAAGGCAATTTTCCATAAAATTATTTACTCATATTTTTATTTTTTATTTAATTTGTTGTGTGGAGCTCTGTCATATTTATGTCTATAACTTTGTTAATAAGATTGGCATCTTAATATTTTGTAGGTACACTAAAACCATACTTGGAGTACCTAGATTATACCAGATTATACCAGTGAAAGAATTATCAAAATCGGTTCAGTAGTTTACTAGAAAATTGCGAACATATATGTATATACATAAAACAGTATTCCTGGGCTTAACTTTGGATGCTAAGCTTCAGTGGCGCTCACATATAGATAAATTGTCAAAAAAGCTAAGCTCCGCAGCATACGCTGTTAGGAAAATTCGTAATTTAACCAACATAGAGACAGCCCGTTTAGTGTACTTTAGCTATTTTCATAGTGTTGTGTTTGTGGTATTCTGTTGTGGGGAAATGCAGCCGACATTCAGACTATCTTTGTTTTGCAGAAAAGAGCTGTTCGATGCATTTATAAATTAACCTTTTGTATACCGGGTTCAGAAACAAAAAGCCGTTGTGTCTCGCGTAGATCTACGTTCCCGGCATACTAAGGGTTAAGTCCGAGACAATCTCTCAGTGAGAAATTTAAGGAGATTAATATAATGACTTTGCCTTCTCAGTACATTTTTGAAAATCTTTTATATGCCCATAAAAACATTAAATTGTTTAAAAAATACAGTGATATCCACAATATAAATACTAGGAACAAACACAAATTTGTTGTACCTCCAACAAGGCTCAAGAAAATAGGTGGGTCATTCAGGTGTCAATGTTTACGCTTTTATAATAAACTTCCAAGCCACGTTCAAGATCTGAGCCTTAATAAATTCAAATCATTCATTAAACGCAAGTTGTGTCAGAAAGCTTTTTATACCGTTAAAGATTATATTGAGGACAAAATAGGCTTGGGATTGAACTGCTCCAAATTTTCTTTTTCTCTTTTTATTTTTGCACACTCAATGTTGACATGAATATTTACTTTGTAAAGTAATATATTATTTTAATTATTGTGAATGTGAAGACTATGTAGGTCATTGCTTTTTTTGTTTGTTTTGTAATCAGTTTGAGTAATCTATGCGGCCTACCCCAATGTCCTTTCTTTGGTATTGTTCATCGAATCGTTGAGCTCCTTAAGTTCTGAGTTGAGCTGCGCGATTACTGACAAATGCGTGCACTGACTGGACAGGTCCTCTCAATCTGTGTGGTTCTTTCCTCAAAAGACCATTTCAGACACCAATCTACATGGTCTTCACATGAAGTGACCAAGATTATGTCTGGACTTTATAAGAGACTGTGACCTCTGAGTTTGTTTCGGCCTTCTCAGAGTAGTCAGATAGGAAACGCCGACCTCATCTAGTTTAAAAAAATATATATTGACTTGTAAAAGTGTTTGTACATACCTACTTACAGAAATAAAGATCATTTATCATTTATTATAAAACACGAATTTTTTAAAGTAGGTTAATTTTTGTAAAATTAAAATAGTTCATTAATCCTACTAATATTATAAATGTGAAAGTTTGTATGTTTAGATGTTTGTTAATAATCACGCAAAAACGGCTGAACGGATTTGGATGAAATTTGGTATACAGATAGTTTATAACCTAGATTAAGAGATAGGATACTTTTCATCCCGGTAGAAGGTTCCCGTGGGATAATTTCCGACATATACGCGGGCAACAGCTAGTATATTAAGACATAGGATACTTTTCATCCCGGTAGAAGGTTCCCGTGGGATAATTTAAGACACACACGCGGGCAACAGCTAGTATATTAAGACATAGGATACTTTTCATTCCGGTAGAAGGTTCCCGCGGGATAATTTCCGACATACACGCGAGCGAAGCCGCAGGCAACAGCTAGTATATTAAGACATAGGATACTTTTCATCCCGGTAGAAGGTTCCCGTGGGATAATTTCCGACATATACGCGGGCAACAGCTAGTATATTAAGACATAGGATACTTTTCATCCCGGTAGAAGGTTCCCGTGGGATAATTTCCGACATACACGCGGGCAACAGCTAGTATATTAAGACATAGGATACTTTTCATCCCGGTAGAAGGTTCCCGTGGGATAATTTGCGACACACACGCGGGCAACAGCTAGTATATTAAGACATAGGATACTTTTCATCCCGGTAGAAGGTTCCCGCGGGATAATTTCCGACATACACGCGAGCGAAGCCGCAGGCAACAGCTAGTATATTAAGACATAGGATACTTTTCATCCCGGTAGAAGGTTCCCGCGGGATAATTTCCGACATACACGCGAGCGAAGCCGCAGGCAACAGCTAGTATATTAAGACATAGGATACTTTTCATCCCGGTAGAAGGTTCCCGTAGGATAATTTCCGACATACACGCGGGCGAAGCCGCGGGCAACAGCTAGTAAATTAAGACATAGGATACTTTTCATCCCGGTAGAAGGTTCCCGTGGGATAATTTCCGACATACACGCGGGCGAAGCCGCAGGCAACAGCTAGTATATTAAGACATAGGATACTTTTCATCCCGGTAGAAGGTTCCCGCGGGATAATTTCCGACATACACGCGAGCGAAGCCGCTGGCAACAGCTAGTATATTAAGACATAGGATACTTTTCATCCCGGTAGAAGGTTCACGTGGGATAATTTGCGACATACACGCGGGCAACAGCTAGTATATTAAGACATAGGATACTTTTCATCCCGGTAGAAGGTTCCCGTGGGATAATTTCCGACATACACGCGGGCGAAGCCGCGGGCAACAGCTAGTATATTAAGACATAGGATACTTTTCATCCCGGTAGAAGGTTCCCGCGGGATAATTTCCGACATACACGCGAGCGAAGCCGCGGGCAACACCTAGTATATTAAGACATAGGATACTTTTCATCCTGGTAGAAGGTTCCCGCGGGATAATTTCCGACATACACGCGGGCAACAGCTAGTATATTAAGACATAGGATACTTTTCATCCCGGTAGAAGGTTCCCGCGGTATAATTTCCGACATACACGCGGACGAAGCCGTGGGCAACAGCTAGTATATTAAGACAAAGGATACTTTTCATCCCGGTAGAAGGTTCCCGCGGGATAATTTCCGACATACACGCGGGCAACAGCTAGTATTTAAGACATAGGATACTTTTCATCCCGGTAGAAGGTTCCCGCGGGATAATTTCCGACATACACGCGGGCAACAGCTAGTATATTAAGACAGGATACTTTTCATCCCGGTAGAACGTTCCCGCGGGATATTTTCCGACATACACGCGGACGAAGCCGCAGGCAACAGCTAGTATATTAAGACATAGGATACTTTTCATCCCGGTAGAAGGTTCCCGCGGGATAATTTTTGACATACACGCGGGCAACAGCTAGTATATTAAGACATAGGATACTTTTCATCCCGATAGAAGGTTCCCGCGGGTTAATTTCCGACATACACGCGAGCGAAGCCGCAGGCAACAGCTAGTATATTAAGACATAGGATACTTTTCATCCCGGTAGAAGGTTCCCGCGAGATAATTTCCGACATACACGCGGGCAACAGCTAGTATATTAAGACATAGGATACTTTTCATCCCGGTAGAAGGTTCCCGTGGGATAATTTCCGACATACACGCGAGCGAAGCCGCAGGCAACAGCTAGTATATTAAGACATAGGATACTTTTCATCCCGGTAGAAGGTTCCCGCGGGATAATTTCCGACATACACGCGGGCAACAGCTAGTATATTAAGACATAGGATACTTTTCATCCCGGTAGAAGGTTCCCGTGGGATAATTTCCGACATACACGCGAGCGAAGCCGCGGGCAACAGTTAGTATATTAAGACACAGGATACTTTTCATCCCGGTAGAAGGTTCCCGCGGGATAATTTCCGACATACACGCGAGCGAAGTCGCGGGCAACAGCTAGTATATTAAGACATAGGATACTTTTCATCCCGGTAGAAGGTTCCCGCGGGATAATTTCCGACATACACGCGAGCGAAGCCGCAGGCAACAGCTAGTATATTAAGACATAGGATACTTTTCATCCCGGTAGAAGGTTCCCGCGGGATGATTTCCGACATACACGCGGGCGAAGCCGCTGGCAACAGCTAGTATATCAAGACATAGGATAGCTTTCATCCCGGTAGAAGGTTCCCGCGGGATAATTTCCGACATACACGCGGGCAACACCTAGTATATTAAGACAAAGGATACTTTTCATCCCGGTAGAAGGTTCCCGCGGGATAATTTCCGACATACACGCGAGCGAAGCCGCGGGCAACAGCTAGTATATTAAGACATAGGATACTTTTCATTCCCGGTAGAAGGATCCCGCGGGATAATTTCCGACATACACGCGGGCAACAGCTAGTATATTAAGACATAGGATACTTTTCATCCCGGTAGAAGGTTCCCGCGGGATAATTTCCGACATACACGCGGGCAACAGCTAGTATATTAAGACAGGATACTTTTCATCCCGGTAGAACGTTCCCGCGGGATATTTTCCGACATACACGCGGACGAAGCCGCGGGCAACAGCTAGTATATTAAGACATAGGATACTTTTCATCCCGGTAGAAGGTTCCCGCGGGATAATTTTTGACATACACGCGGGCAACAGCTAGTATATTAAGACATAGGATACTTTTCATCCCGATAGAAGGTTCCCGCGGGTTAATTTCCGACATACACGCGAGCGAAGCCGCAGGCAACAGCTAGTATATTAAGACATAGGATACTTTTCATCCCGGTAGAAGGTTCCCGCGAGATAATTTCCGACATACACGCGGGCAACAGCTAGTATATTAAGACATAGGATACTTTTCATCCCGGTAGAAGGTTCCCGTGGGATAATTTCCGACATACACGCGAGCGAAGCCGCAGGCAACAGCTAGTATATTAAGACATAGGATACTTTTCATCCCGGTAGAAGGTTCCCGCGGGATAATTTCCGACATACACGCGGGCAACAGCTAGTATATTAAGACATAGGATACTTTTCATCCCGGTAGAAGGTTCCCGTGGGATAATTTCCGACATACACGCGAGCGAAGCCGCGGGCAACAGTTAGTATATTAAGACACAGGATACTTTTCATCCCGGTAGAAGGTTCCCGCGGGATAATTTCCGACATACACGCGAGCGAAGTCGCGGGCAACAGCTAGTATATTAAGACATAGGATACTTTTCATCCCGGTAGAAGGTTCCCGCGGGATAATTTCCGACATACACGCGAGCGAAGCCGCAGGCAACAGCTAGTATATTAAGACATAGGATACTTTTCATCCCGGTAGAAGGTTCCCGCGGGATGATTTCCGACATACACGCGGGCGAAGCCGCTGGCAACAGCTAGTATATCAAGACATAGGATAGCTTTCATCCCGGTAGAAGGTTCCCGCGGGATAATTTCCGACAAACACGCGGGCAACACCTAGTATATTAAGACAAAGGATACTTTTCATCCCGGTAGAAGGTTCCCGCGGGATAATTTCCGACATACACGCGAGCGAAGCCGCGGGCAACAGCTAGTATATTAAGACATAGGATACTTTTCATTCCCGGTAGAAGGATCCCGCGGGATAATTTCCGACATACACGAGGGCAACAGCTAGTATATTAAGACATAGGATACTTTTCATCCCGGTAGAAGGTTCCCGCGGGATAATTTCCGACATACACGCGAGCGAAGCCGCGGGCAACAGTTAGTATATTAAGACACAGGATACTTTTCATCCTGGTAGAAGGTTCCCGCGGGATAATTTCCGACATACACGCGAGCGAAGTCGCGGGCAACAGCTAGTATATTAAGACATAGGATACTTTTCATCCCGGTAGAAGGTTCCCGCGGGATAAATTCCGACATACACGCGGACGAAGCCGCGGGCAACAGCTAGTATATTAAGACATAGGATATTTTTCATCCCGGTAGAAGGTTCCCGTGGGATAATTTCCGACATACACGCGGGCAACAGCTAGTATATTAAGACCTAGGATACTTTTCATCCCGGTAGAAGGTTCCCGCGGGATAATTTCCGACATACACGCGGGCAACAGCTAGTATATTAAGACATAGGATACTTTTCATCCCGGTAGAAGGTTCCCGCGGGATAATTTCCGACATACACGCGAGCAACAGCTAGTACATTAAGACATAGGATACTTTTCATCCCGGTAGAAGGTTCCCGCAGGATAATTTCCGACATACACGCGGGCAACAGCTAGTATATTAAGACATAGGATACTTTTCATCCCGGTAGAAGGTTCCCGCGGGATAATTTCTTACATAGACGCGGACGAAGCCGCGGGCAACAGCTAGTATATTAAGACATAGGAAACTTTTCATCCCGGTAGAAGGTTCCCGTGGGATAATTTCTGACATACACGCGGGCAACAGCTAGTATATTAAGACATAGGATACTTTTTATCCCGGTAGAAGGTTCCCGCGGGATAATTTCCGACATACACGCGGGCAACAGCTAGTATATTAAGACATAGGATACTTTTCATCCCGGTAGAAGGTTCCCGCGGGATAATTTCCGACATACACGCGGGCAACAGCTAGTATATTAACACATAGGATACTTTTCATCCCGGTAGAAGGTTCCCGCGGGATAATTTCCGACATACACGCGAGCGAAGCCGCGGGCAACAGCTAGTATATTAAGACATAGGATACTTTTCATCCCGGTAGAAGGTTCCCGCGGGATAATTTCCGACATACACGCGGGCAACAGCTAGTATATTAAGACATAGGATACTTTTTATCCCGGTAGAAGGTTCCCGCGGGATAATTTCCGACATACACGCGGGCAACAGCTAGTATATTAAGACATAGGATACTTTTCATCCCGGTAGAAGGTTCCCGCGGGATAATTTCCGACATACACGCGGACGAAGCCGCGTGCAACAGCTAGTATATTAAGACATAGGATAATTTTCATCCCGGTAGAAGGTTCCCGTGGGATAATTTCCGACATACACGCGGGCAACAGCTAGTTATTAAGACATAGGATACTTTTCATCCCGGTAGAAGGTTCCCGCGGGATAATTTCCGACATACACGCGGGCGAAGCCGCGGGCAACAGCTAGTATATTAAGACATAGGATACTTTTCATCCCGGTAGAAGGTTCCCGCGGGATAATTTCCGACATACACGCGGGCAACAGCTAGTACATTAAGACATAGGATACTTTTCATCCCGGTAGAAGGTTCCCGCGGGATAATTTCCAACATACACGCGGGCAACAGCTAGTATATTAAGACATAGGATACTTTTCATCCCGGTAGAAGGTTCCCGCGGGATAATTTCCGACATACACGCGGACGAAGCCGCGGGCAACAGCTAGTATATTAAGACATAGGATACTTTTCATCCCGGTAGAAGGTTCCCGCGGGATAATTTCCGACATACACGCGGACGAAGCCGCGGGCAACAGCTAGTATATTAAGACATAGGATAATTTTCATCCCGGTAGAAGGTTCCCGTGGGATAATTTCCGACATACACGCGGGCAACAGCTAGTATTTAAGACATAGGATACTTTTCATCCCGGTAGAAGGTTCCCGCGGGATAATTTCCGACATACACGCGGGCGAAGCCGCGGGCAACAGCTAGTATATTAAGACATAGGATACTTTTCATCCCGGTAGAAGGTTCCCGCGGGATAATTTCCGACATACACGCGGGCAACAGCTAGTACATTAAGACATAGGATACTTTTCATCCCGGTAGAAGGTTCCCGCGGGATAATTTCCGACATACACGCGGGCAACAGCTAGTATATTAAGACATAGGATACTTTTCATCCCGGTAGAAGGTTCCCGCGGGATAATTTCCGACATACACGCGGACGAAGCCGCGGGCAACAGCTAGTATATTAAGACAAAGTATACTTTTCATCCCGGTAGAAGGTTCCCGCGGGATAATTTCCGACATACACGCGGGCAACAGCTTGTATTTAAGACATAGGATACTTTTCATCCCGGTAGAAGGTTCCCGCGGGATAATTTCCGACATACACGCGGGCAACAGCTAGTACATTAAGACATAGGATACTTTTCATCCCGGTAGAAGGTTCCCGCGGGATAATTTCCGACATACACGCGGGCAACAGCTAGTATATTAAGACATAGGATACTTTTCAACCCGGTAGAAGGTTCCCGCGGGATAATTTCCGACATACACGCGGGCAACAGCCAGTACATTAAGACATAGGATACTTTTCATCCCGGTAGAAGGTTCCCGCGGGATAATTTCCGACATACACGCGGGCAACAGCTAGAACATTAAGACATAGGATACTTTTCATCCCGGTAGAAGGTTCCCGCGGGATAATTTCCGACATACACGCGGGCAACAGCTAGTATATTAAGACATAGGATACTTTTCATCCCGGTAGAAGGTTCCCGCGGGATAATTTCCGACATACACGCGGACGAAGCCGCGGGCAACAGCTAGTATATTAAGACAAAGGATACTTTTTATCCCGGTAGAAGGTTCCCGCGGGATAATTTCCGACATACACGCGGGCAACAGCTAGTATATTAAGACATAGGATACTTTTCATCCCGGTAGAAGGTTCCCGCGGGATAATTTCCGACATACACGCGGGCAACAGCTAGTATATTAAGACATAGGATACTTTTCATCCCGGTAGAAGGTTCCCACGGGATAATTTCCGACATACACGCGGGCAACAGCTAGTATATTAAGACAGGATACTTTTCATCCCGGTAGAAGGTTCCCGCGGTATAATTTCCGACATACACGCGGACGAAGCCACGGGCAACAGCTAGTATATTAAGACATAGGATACTTTTTATCCCGGTAGAAGGTTCCCGCGGGATAATTTCCGACATACACGCGGGCAACAGCTAGTATATTAAGACATAGGATACTTTTCATCCCGGTAGAAGGTTCCCGCGGGATAATTTCCGACATACACGCGAGCGAAGCCGCGGGCCACAGTTAGTATATTAAGACACAGGATACTTTTCATCCCGGTCGAAGGTTCCCGCGGGATAATTTCTAACATACACGCGAGCGAAGCCGCGGGCAACAGCTAGTATATTAAGACATAGGATACTTTTCATCCCGGTAGAAGGTTCCCGCGGTATAATTTCCGACATACACGCGGGCAACAGCTAGTATATTAAGACATAGGATACTTTTTATCCCGGCAGAAGGTTCCCGTGGGATAATTTCCGACATACACGCGGGCGAAGCCGCGGGCAACAGCTAGTATATTAAGACATAGGATACTTTTCATCCCGGTAGAAGAATCCCGCGGGATAATTTCCGACATACACGCGGGCAACACCTAGTATATTAAGACATAGGATACTTTTCATCCTGGTAGATGGTTCCCGCGGGATAATTTCCGACATACACGCGGGCGAAGCCGCGGGCAACAGCTAGTATATTAAGACATAGGATACTTTTCATCCCGGTAGAAGGTTTCCGTGGGATAATTTCCGACATACACGCTAGCGAAGCCGCGGGCAACAGCTAGTATATTAAGACATAGAATACTTTTCATCCCGGTAGAAGGTTCCCGCGGGATAATTTCCGACATACACGCGGACGAAGCCGCGGGCAACAGCTAGTATATTAAGACATAGGATAATTTTCATCCCGGTAGAAGGTTCCCGTGGGATAATTTCCGACATACACGCGGGCAACAGCTAGTATTTAAGACATAGGATACTTTTCATCCCGGTAGAAGGTTCCCGCGGGATCATTTCCGACATACACGCGGGCGAAGCCGCGGGCAACAGCTAGTATATTAAGACATAGGATACTTTTCATCCCGGTAGAAGGTTCCCGCGGGATAATTTCCGACATATACGCGGGCAACAGCTAGTATATTAAGACATGGGATACTTTTCATTCCGGTAGAAGGTTCCCGCGGGATAATTTCCGACATACACGCGGGCAACAGCTAGTACATTAAGACATAGGATACTTTTCATCCCGGTAGAAGGTTCCCGCGGGATAATTTCCGACATACACGCGGGCAACAGCTAGTATATTAAGACATAGGATACTTTTCATCCCGGTAGAAGGTTCCCGCGGGATAATTTCCGACATACACGCGAGCGAAGCCGCGGGCAACAGTTAGTATATTAAGACACAGGATACTTTTCATCCTGGTAGAAGGTTCCCGCGGGATAATTTCCGACATACACGCGAGCGAAGTCGCGGGCAACAGCTAGTATATTAAGACATAGGATACTTTTCATCTCGGTAGAAGGTTCCCGCGGGATAAATTCCGACATACACGCGGACGAAGCCGCGGGCAACAGCTAGTATATTAAGACATAGGATATTTTTCATCCCGGTAGAAGGTTCCCGTGGGATAATTTCCGACATACACGCGGGCAACAGCTAGTATATTAAGACCTAGGATACTTTTCATCCCGGTAGAAGGTTCCCGCGGGATAATTTCCGACATACACGCGGGCAACAGCTAGTATATTAAGACATAGGATACTTTTCATCCCGGTAGAAGGTTCCCGCGGGATAATTTCCGACATACACGCGAGCAACAGCTAGTACATTAAGACATAGGATACTTTTCATCCCGGTAGAAGGTTCCCGCAGGATAATTTCCGACATACACGCGGGCAACAGCTAGTATATTAAGACATAGGATACTTTTCATCCCGGTAGAAGGTTCCCGCGGGATAATTTCTTACATAGACGCGGACGAAGCCGCGGGCAACAGCTAGTATATTAAGACATAGGAAACTTTTCATCCCGGTAGAAGGTTCCCGTGGGATAATTTCTGACATACACGCGGGCAACAGCTAGTATATTAAGACATAGGATACTTTTTATCCCGGTAGAAGGTTCCCGCGGGATAATTTCCGACATACACGCGGGCAACAGCTAGTATATTAAGACATAGGATACTTTTCATCCCGGTAGAAGGTTCCCGCGGGATAATTTCCGACATACACGCGGGCAACAGCTAGTATTTTAACACATAGGATACTTTTCATCCCGGTAGAAGGTTCCCGCGGGATAATTTCCGACATACACGCGAGCGAAGCCGCGGGCAACAGCTAGTATATTAAGACATAGGATACTTTTCATCCCGGTAGAAGGTTCCCGCGGGATAATTTCCGACATACACGCGGGCAACAGCTAGTATATTAAGACATAGGATACTTTTTATCCCGGTAGAAGGTTCCCGCGGGATAATTTCCGACATACACGCGGGCAACAGCTAGTATATTAAGACATAGGATACTTTTCATCCCGGTAGAAGGTTCCCGCGGGATAATTTCCGACATACACGCGGACGAAGCCGCGTGCAACAGCTAGTATATTAAGACATAGGATAATTTTCATCCCGGTAGAAGGGTCCCGTGGGATAATTTCCGACATACACGCGGGCAACAGCTAGTATTTAAGACATAGGATACTTTTCATCCCGGTAGAAGGTTCCCGCGGGATAATTTCCGACATACACGCGGGCGAAGCCGCGGGCAACAGCTAGTATATTAAGACATAGGATACTTTTCATCCCGGTAGAAGGTTCCCGCGGGATAATTTCCGACATACACGCGGGCAACAGCTAGTACATTAAGACATAGGATACTTTTCATCCCGGTAGAAGGTTCCCGCGGGATAATTTCCGACATACACGCGGGCAACAGCTAGTATATTAAGACATAGGATACTTTTCATCCCGGTAGAAGGTTCCCGCGGGATAATTTCCGACATACACGCGGACGAAGCCGCGGGCAACAGCTAGTATATTAAGACATAGGATACTTTTCATCCCGGTAGAAGGTTCCCGCGGGATAATTTCCGACATACACGCGGGCAACAGCTAGTATATTAAGACATAGGATACTTTTTATCCCGGTAGAAGGTTCCCGCGGGATAATTTCCGACATACACGCGGGCAACAGCTAGTATATTAAGACATAGGATACTTTTCATCCCGGTAGAAGGTTCCCGCGGGATAATTTCCGACATACACGCGGACGAAGCCGCGGGCAACAGCTAGTATATTAAGACATAGGATAATTTTCATCCCGGTAGAAGGTTCCCGTGGGATAATTTCCGACATACACGCGGGCAACAGCTAGTATTTAAGACATAGGATACTTTTCATCCCGGTAGAAGGTTCCCGCGGGATAATTTCCGACATACACGCGGGCGAAGCCGCGGGCAACAGCTAGTATATTAAGACATAGGATACTTTTCATCCCGGTAGAAGGTTCCCGCGGGATAATTTCCGACATACACGCGGGCAACAGCTAGTACATTAAGACATAGGATACTTTTCATCCCGGTAGAAGGTTCCCGCGGGATAATTTCCGACATACACGCGGGCAACAGCTAGTATATTAAGACATAGGATACTTTTCATCCCGGTAGAAGGTTCCCGCGGGATAATTTCCGACATACACGCGGACGAAGCCGCGGGCAACAGCTAGTATATTAAGACAAAGTATACTTTTCATCCCGGTAGAAGGTTCCCGCGGGATAATTTCCGACATACACGCGGGCAACAGCTTGTATTTAAGACATAGGATACTTTTCATCGCGGTAGAAGGTTCCCGCGGGATAATTTCCGACATACACGCGGGCAACAGCTAGTACATTAAGACATAGGATACTTTTCATCCCGGTAGAAGGTTCCCGCGGGATAATTTCCGACATACACGCGGGCAACAGCTAGTATATTAAGACATAGGATACTTTTCATCCCGGTAGAAGGTTCCCGCGGGATAATTTCCGACATACACGCGGGCAACAGCTAGTATATTAAGACATAGGATACTTTTCATCCCGGTAGAAGGTTCCCGCGGGATAATTTCCGACATACACGCGGACGAAGCCGCGGGCAACAGCTAGTATATTAAGACAAAGTATACTTTTCATCCCGGTAGAAGGTTCCCGCGGGATAATTTCCGACATACACGCGGGCAACAGCTAGTATTTAAGACATAGGATACTTTTCATCCCGGTAGAAGGTTCCCGCGGGATAATTTCCGACATACACGCGGGCGAAGCCGCGGGCAACAGCTAGTATATTAAGACATAGGATACTTTTCATCCCGGTAGAAGGTTCCCGCGGGATAATTTCCGACATACACGCGGGCAACAGCTAGTACATTAAGACATAGGATAATTTTCATCCCGGTAGAAGGTTCCCGCGGGATAATTTCCGACATACACGCGGGCAACAGCTAGTATATTAAGACATAGAATACTTTTCATCCCGGTAGAAGGTTCCCGCGGGATAATTTCCGACATACACGCGGACGAAGCCGCGGGCAACAGCTAGTATATTAAGACAAAGTATACTTTTCATCCCCGTAGAAGGTTCCCGCGGGATAATTTCCGACATACACGCGGGCAACAGCTTGTATTTAAGACATAGGATACTTTTCATCCCGGTAGAAGGTTCCCGCGGGATAATTTCCGACATACACGCGGGCAACAGCTAGTACATTAAGACATAGGTTACTTTTCATCCCGGTAGAAGGTTCCCGCGGGATAATTTCCGACATACACGCGGGCAACAGCTAGTATATTAAGACATAGGATACTTTTCATCCCGGTAGAAGGTTCCCGCGGAAAAATTTCCGACATACACGCGGGCAACAGCCAGTACATTAAGACATAGGATACTTTTCATCCCGGTAGAAGGTTCCCGCGGGATAATTTCCGACATACACGCGGGCAACAGCTAGTACATTAAGACATAGGATACTTTTCATCCCGGTAGAAGGTTCCCGCGGGATAATTTCCGACATACACGCGGGCAACAGCTAGTATATTAAGACATAGGATACTTTTCATCCCGGTAGAAGGTTCCCGCGGGATAATTTCCGACATACACGCGGACGAAGCCGCGGGCAACAGCTAGTATATTAAGACAAAGGATACTTTTTATCCCGGTAGAAGGTTCCCGCGGGATAATTTCCGACATACACGCGGGCAACAGCTAGTATATTAAGACATAGGATACTTTTCATCCCGGTAGAAGGTTCCCGCGGGATAATTTCCGACATACACGCGGGCAACAGCTAGTATATTAAGACATAGGATACTTTTCATCCCGGTAGAAGGTTCCCGCGGGATAATTTCAGACATACACGCGGGCAACAGCTAGTATATTAAGACAGGATACTTTTCATCCCGGTAGAAGGTTCCCGCGGTATAATTTCCGACATACACGCGGACGAAGCCACGGGCAACAGCTAGTATATTAAGACATAGGATACTTTTTATCCCGGTAGAAGGTTCCCGCGGGATAATTTCCGACATACACGCGGGCAACAGCTAGTATATTAAGACATAGGATACTTTTCATCCCGGTAGAAGGTTCCCGCGGGATAATTTCCGACATACACGCGAGCGAAGCCGCGGGCCACAGTTAGTATATTAAGACACAGGATACTTTTCATCCCGGTCGAAGGTTCCCGCGGGATAATTTCTGACATACACGCGAGCGAAACCGCGGGCAACAGCTAGTATATTAAGACATAGGATACTTTTCATCCCGGTAGAAGGTTCCCGCGGTATAATTTCCGACATACACGCGGGCAACAGCTAGTATATTAAGACATAGGATACTTTTTATCCCGGCAGAAGGTTCCCGTGGGATAATTTCCGACATACACGCGGGCGAAGCCGCGGGCAACAGCTAGTATATTAAGACATAGGATACTTTTCATCCCGGTAGAAGGTTCCCGCGGGATAATTTCCGACATACACGCGGGCAACACCTAGTATATTAAGACATAGGATACTTTTCATCCTGGTAGATGGTTCCCGCGGGATAATTTCCGACATACACGCGGGCGAAGCCGCGGGCAACAGCTAGTATATTAAGACATAGGATACTTTTCATCCCGGTAGAAGGTTTCCGTGGGATAATTTCCGACATACACGCTAGCGAAGCCGCGGGCAACAGCTAGTATATTAAGACATAGAATACTTTTCATCCCGGTAGAAGGTTCCCGCGGGATAATTTCCGACATACACGCGGCCGAAGCCGCGGGCAACAGCTAGTATATTAAGACATAGGATAATTTTCATCCCGGTAGAAGGTTCCCGTGGGATAATTTCCGACATACACGCGGGCAACAGCTAGTATTTAAGACATAGGATACTTTTCATCCCGGTAGAAGGTTCCCGCGGGATAATTTCCGACATACACGCGGGCGAAGCCGCGGGCAACAGCTAGTATATTAAGACATAGGATACTTTTCATCCCGGTAGAAGGTTCCCGCGGGATAATTTCCGACATATACGCGGGCAACAGCTAGTATATTAAGACATGGGATACTTTTCATCCCGGTAGAAGGTTCCCGCGGGATAATTTCCGACATACACGCGGGCAACAGCTAGTACATTAAGACATAGGATACTTTTCATCCCGGTAGAAGGTTCCCGCGGGATAATTTCCGACATACACGCGGGCAACAGCTAGTATATTAAGACATAGGATACTTTTCATCCCGGTAGAAGGTTCCCGCGGGATAATTTCCGACATACACGCGGACGAAGCCGCGGGCAACAGCTAGTATATTAAGACAAAGTATACTTTTCATCCCGGTAGAAGGTTCCCGCGGGATAATTTCCGACATACACGCGGGCAACAGCTTGTATTTAAGACATAGGATACTTTTTATCCCGGTAGAAGGTTCCCGCGGGATAATTTCCGACATACACGCGGGCAACAGCTAGTACATTAAGACATAGGATACTTTTCATCCCGGTAGAAGGTTCCCGCGGGATAATTTCCGACATACACGCGGACGAAGCCGCGGGCAACAGCTAGTATATTAAGACAAAGGATACTTTTCATCCCGGTAGAAGGTTCCCGCGGGATAATTTCCGACATACACGCGGGCAACAGCTAGTATATTAAGACATAGGATACTTTTCATCCCGGTAGAAGGTTCCCGCGGGATAATTTCCGACATACACGCGGACGAAGCCGCGGGCAACAGCTAGTATATTAAGACAAAGGATACTTTTCATCCCGGTAGAAGGTTCCCGCGGGATAATTTCCGACATACACGCGGGCAACAGCTAGTATATTAAGACATAGGATACTTTTCATCCCGGTAGAAGGTTCCCGCGGGATAATTTCCTACATACACGCGGGCAACAGCTAGTATATAAGACATAGGATACCTTTCATCCCGGTAGAAGGTTCCCGCGGGATAAATTCCGACATACACGCGGGCAACAGCTAGTATATTAAGACATAGGATACTTTTCATTCCCGGTAGAAGGTTCCCGCGGGATTATTTCCGACATACACGCGGACGAAGCCGCGGGCAACAGCTAGTATATTAAGACATAGGATACTTTTCATCCCGGTAGAAGGTTCCCGCGGGATAATTTTTGACATACATGCGGGCAACAGCTAGTATATTAAGACATAGGATAATTTTCATCCCGGTAGAAGGTTCCCGCGGGATAATTTCCGACATAGACGCGGGCGAAGCCGCGGGCAACAGCAAGTATAATAAGACAGGATACTTTTCATCCCGGTAGAAGGTTCCCGTGGGATAATTTCCGACATACACGTGGGCAACAGCTAGTATATTACGACATAGGATACTTTTCATCCCGGTAGAAGGTTCCCGCGGGATAATTTCCGACATACACGCGGACGAAGCCGCGGGCAACAGCTAGTATATTAAGACAAAGTATACTTTTCATCCCGGTAGAAGGTTCCCGCGGGATAATTTCCGACATACACGCGGGCAACAGCTTGTATTTAAGACATAGGATACTTTTCATCCCGGTAGAAGGTTCCCGCGGGATATTTTCCGACATACACGCGGGCAACAGCTAGTACATTAAGACATAGGATACTTTTCATCCCGGTAGAAGGTTCCCGCGGGATAATTTCCGACATACACGCGGACGAAGCCGCGGGCAACAGCTAGTATATTAAGACAAAGGATACTTTTCATCCCGGTAGAAGGTTCCCGCGGGATAATTTCCGACATACACGCGGGCAACAGCTAGTATATTAAGACATAGGATACTTTTCATCCCGGTAGAAGGTTCCCGCGGGATAATTTCCGACATACACGCGGACGAAGCCGCGGGCAACAGCTAGTATATTAAGACAAAGGATACTTTTCATCCCGGTAGAAGGTTCCCGCGGGATAATTTCCGACATACACGCGGGCAACAGCTAGTATATTAAGACATAGGATACTTTTCATCCCGGTAGAAGGTTCCCGCGGGATAATTTCCGACATACACGCAGGCAACAGCTAGTATATTAAGACATAGGATACTTTTCATCCCGGTAGAAGGTTCCCGCGGGATAATTTCCGACATACACGCGGGCAACAGCTAGTATATTAAGACATAGGATACTTTTCATTCCCGGTAGAAGGTTCCCGCGGGATTATTTCCGACATACACGCGGACGAAGCCGCGGGCAACAGCTAGTATATTAAGACATAGGATACTTTTCATCCCGGTAGAAGGTTCCCGCGGGATAATTTTTGACATACACGCGGGCAACAGCTAGTATATTAAGACATAGGATAATTTTCATCCCGGTAGAAGGTTCCCGCGGGATAATTTCCGACATACACGCGGACGAAGCCGCGGGCAACAGCTAGTATATTAAGACAAAGTATACTTTTCATCCCGGTAGAAGGTTCCCGCGGGATAATTTCCGACATACACGCGGGCAACAGCTTGTATTTAAGACATAGGATACTTTTCATCCCGGTAGAAGGTTCCCGCGGGATAATTTCCGACATACACGCGGGCAACAGCTAGTACATTAAGACATAGGATACTTTTCATCCCGGTAGAAGGTTCCCGCGGGATAATTTCCGACATACACGCGGGCAACAGCTAGTATATTAAGACATAGGATACTTTTCATCCCGGTAGAAGGTTCCCGCGGGATAATTTCCGACATACACGCGGGCAACAGCCAGTACATTAAGACATAGTATACTTTTCATCCCGGTAGAAGGTTCCCGCGGGATAATTTCCGACATACACGCGGGCAACAGCTAGAACATTAAGACATAGGATACTTTTCATCCCGGTAGAAGGTTCCCGCGGGATAATTTCCGACATACACGCGGGCAACAGCTAGTATATTAAAACATAGGATACTTTTCATCCCGGTAGAAGGTTCCCGCGGGATAATTTCCGACATACACGCGGACGAAGCCGCGGGCAACAGCTAGTATATTAAGACAAAGGATACTTTTTATCCCGGTAGAAGGTTCCCGCGGGATAATTTCCGACATACACGCGGGCAACAGCTAGTATATTAAGACATAGGATACTTTTCATCCCGGTAGAAGGTTCCCGCGGGATAATTTCCGACATACACGCGGGCAACAGCTAGTATATTAAGACATAGGATACTTTTCATCCCGGTAGAAGGTTCCCGCGGGATAATTTCCGACATACACGCGGGCAACAGCTAGTATATTAAGACATAGGATACTTTTCATTCCCGGTAGAAGGTTCCCGCGGGATTATTTCCGACATACACGCGGACGAAGCCGCGGGCAACAGCTAGTATATTAAGACATAGGATACTTTTCATCCCGGTAGAAGGTTCCCGCGGGATAATTTTGGACATACACGCGGGCAACAGCTAGTATATTAAGACATAGGATAATTTTCATCCCGGTAGAAGGTTCCCGCGGGATAATTTCCGACATAGACGCGGGCGAAGCCGCGGGCAACAGCAAGTATAATAAGACAGGATACTTTTCATCCCGGTAAAAGGTTCCCGTGGGATAATTTCCGACATACACGTGGGCAACAGCTAGTATATTACGACATAGGATACTTTTCATCCCGGTAGAAGGTTCCCGCGGGATAATTTCCGACATACACGCGGGCAACAGCTAGTATATTAAGACATAGGATACTTTTCATCCCGGTAGAAGGTTCCCGCGGGATAATTTCCGACATAAACGCGAGCGAAGCCGCGGGCAACAGTTAGTATATTAAGACACAGGATACTTTTCATCCCGGTCGAAGGTTCCCGCGGGATAATTTCTGACATACACGCGAGCGAAGCCGCGGGCAACAGCTAGTATATTAAGACATAGGATACTTTTCATCCCGGTAGAAGGTTCCCGCGGTATAATTTCCGACATACACGCGGGCAACAGCTAGTATATTAAGACATAGGATACTTTTTATCCCGGCAGAAGGTTCCCGTGGGATAATTTCCGACATACACGCGGGCGAAGCCGCGGGCAACAGCTAGTATATTAAGACATAGGATACTTTTCATCCCGGTAGAAGGTTCCCGCGGGATAATTTCCGACATACACGCGGGCAACACCTAGTATATTAAGACATAGGATACTTTTCATCCTGGTAGATGGTTCCCGCGGGATAATTTCCGACATACACGCGGGCGAAGCCGCGGGCAACAGCTAGTATATTAAGACATAGGATACTTTTCATCCCGGTAGAAGGTTTCCGTGGGATAATTTCCGACATACACGCTAGCGAAGCCGCGGGCAACAGCTAGTATATTAAGACATAGAATACTTTTCATCCCGGTAGAAGGTTCCCGCGGGATAATTTCCGACATACACGCGGACGAAGCCGCGGGCAACAGCTAGTATATTAAGACATAGGATACTTTTCATCCCGGTAGAAGGTTCCCGCGGGATAATTTCCGACATACACGCGGGCAACAGCTAGTATATTAAGACATAGGATACTTTTCATCCCGGAAGATGGTTCCCGCGGGATAATTTCTTACATAGACGCGGACGAAGCCGCGGGCAACAGCTAGTATATTAAGACATAGGATACTTTTCATCCCGGTAGAAGGTTCCCGCGGGATAATTTCCGACATACACGCGGGCAACAGCTAGTATATTAAGACATAGGATACTTTTTATCCCGGTAGAAGGTTCCCGCGGGATAATTTCCGACATACACGCGGGCAACAGCTAGTATATTAAGACATAGGATACTTTTCATCCCGGTAGAAGGTTCCCGCGGGATAATTTCCGACATACACGCGGGAAACAGCTAGTATCTTAACACATAGGATACTTTTTATCCCGGTAGAAGGTTCCCGCGGGATAATTTCCGACATACACGCGAGCGAAGCCGCGGGCAACAGCTAGTATATTAAGACATAGGATACTTTTCATCCCGGTAGAAGGTTCCCGCGGGATAATTTCCGACATACACGCGGGCAACAGCTAGTATATTAAGACATGGGATACTTTTCATCCCGGTAGAAGGTTCCCGCGGGATAATTTCCGACATACACGCGGGCAACAGCTAGTATATTAAGACATAGGATACTTTTTATCCCGGTAGAAGGTTCCCGCGGGATAATTTCCGACATACACGCGGGCAACAGCTAGTATATTAAGACATAGGATACTTTTCATCCCGGTAGAAGGTTCCCGCGGGATAATTTCCGACATAAACGCGGACGAAGCCGCGGGCAACAGCTAGTATATTAAGACATAGGATAATTTTCATCCCGGTAGAAGGTTCCCGTGGGATAATTTCCGACATACACGCGGGCAACAGCTAGTATTTAAGACATAGGATACTTTTCATCCCGGTAGAAGGTTCCCGCGGGATAATTTCCGACATACCCGCGGGCGAAGCCGCGGGCAACAGCTAGTATATTAAGACATAGGATACTTTTCATCCCGGTAGAAGGTTCCCGCGGGATAATTTCCGACATATACGCGGGCAACAGCTAGTATATTAAGACATGGGATCCTTTTTATCCCGGTAGAAGGTTCCCGCGGGATAATTTCCGACATACACGCGGGCAACAGCTAGTACATTAAGACATAGGATACTTTTCATCCCGGTAGAAGGTTCCCGCGGGATAATTTCCGACATACACGCCGGCAACAGCTAGTATATTAAGACATAGGATACTTTTCATCCCGGTAGAAGGTTTCCGCGGGATAATTTCCGACATACACGCGGGCAACAGCTAGTATATTAAGACATAGGATACTTTTTATCCCGGCAGAAGGTTCCCGTGGGATAATTTCCGACATACACGCGGGCGAAGCCGCGGGCAACAGCTAGTATATTAAGACATAGGATAATTTTCATCCCGGTAGAAGGTTCCCGTGGGATAATTTCCGACATATACGCGGGCAACAGCTAGTATATTAAGACATGGGATCCTTTTCATCCCGGTAGAAGGTTCCCGCGGGATAATTTCCGAAATACACGCGGGCAACAGCTAGTACATTAAGACATAGGATACTTTTCATCCCGGTAGAAGGTTCCCGCGGGATAATTTCCGACATACACGCCGGCAACAGCTAGTATATTAAGACATAGGATACTTTTCATCCCGGTAGAAGGTTCCCGCGGGATAATTTCCGACATACACGCGGGCAACAGCCAGTACATTAAGACATAGGATACTTTTCATCTTGGTAGAAGGTTCCCGCGGGATAATTTCCGACATACACGCGGGAAACAGCTAGTATATTAAGACATAGGATACTTTTCATCCCGGTAGAAGGTTCCCGCGGGATAATTTCCGACATACACGCGGACGAAGCCGCGGGCAACAGCTAGTATATTAAGACAAAGTATACTTTTCATCCCGGTAGAAGGTTCCCGCGGGATAATTTCCGACATACACGCGGGCAACAGCTTGTATTTAAGACATAGGATACTTTTCATCCCGGTAGAAGGTTCCCGCGGGATAATTTCCGACATACACGCGGGCAACAGCTAGTACATTAAGACATAGGATACTTTTCATCCCGGTAGAAGGTTCCCGCGGGATAATTTCCGACATACACGCGGGCAACAGCTAGTATATTAAGACATAGGATACTTTTCATCCCGGTAGAAGGTTTTCGCGGGATAATTTCCGACATACACGCGGGCAACAGCCAGTACATTAAGACATAGGATACTTTTCATCCCGGTAGAAGGTTCCCGCGGGATAATTTCCGACATACACGCGGGCAACAGCTAGAACATTAAGACATAGGATACTTTTCATCCCGGTAGAAGGTTCCCGCGGGATAATTTCCGACATACACGCGGGCAACAGCTAGTATATTAAAACATAGGATACTTTTCATCCCGGTAGAAGCTTCCCGCGGGATAATTTCCGACATACACGCGGACGAAGCCGCGGGCAACAGCTAGTATATTAAGACAAAGGATACTTTTTATCCCGGTAGAAGGTTCCCGCGGGATAATTTCCGACATACACGCGGGCAACAGCTAGTATATTAAGACATAGGATACTTTTCATCCCGGTAGAAGGTTCCCGCGGGATAATTTCCGACATACACGCGGGCAACAGCTAGTATATTAAGACATAGGATACTTTTCATCCCGGTAGAAGGTTCCCGCGGGATAATTTCCGACATACACGCGGACGAAGCCGCGGGCAACAGCTAGTATATTAAGACAAAGTATACTTTTCATCCCGGTAGAAGGTTCCCGCGGGATAATTTCCGACATACACGCGGGCAACAGCTTGTATTTAAGACATAGGATACTTTTCATCCCGGTAGAAGGTTCCCGCGGGATATTTTCCGACATACACGCGGGCAACAGCTAGTACATTAAGACATAGGATACTTTTCATCCCGGTAGAAGGTTCCCGCGGGATAATTTCCGACATACACGCGGACGAAGCCGCGGGCAACAGCTAGTATATTAAGACAAAGGATACTTTTCATCCCGGTAGAAGGTTCCCGCGGGATAATTTCCGACATACACGCGGGCAACAGCTAGTATATTAAGACATAGGATACTTTTCATCCCGGTAGAAGGTTCCCGCGGGATAATTTCCGACATACACGCGGACGAAGCCGCGGGCAACAGCTAGTATATTAAGACAAAGGATACTTTTCATCCCGGTAGAAGGTTCCCGCGGGATAATTTCCGACATACACGCGGGCAACAGCTAGTATATTAAGACATAGGATACTTTTCATCCCGGTAGAAGGTTCCCGCGGGATAATTTCCGACATACACGCGGGCAACAGCTAGTATATTAAGACATAGGATACTTTTCATCCCGGTAGAAGGTTCCCGCGGGATAATTTCCGACATACACGCGGGCAACAGCTAGTATATTAAGACATAGGATACTTTTCATTCCCGGTAGAAGGTTCCCGCGGGATTATTTCCGACATACACGCGGACGAAGCCGCGGGCAACAGCTAGTATATTAAGACATAGGATACTTTTCATCCCGGTAGAAGGTTCCCGCGGGATAATTTTTGACATACACGCGGGCAACAGCTAGTATATTAAGACATAGGATAATTTTCATCCCGGTAGAAGGTTCCCGCGGGATAATTTCCGACATACACGCGGACGAAGCCGCGGGCAACAGCTAGTATATTAAGACAAAGTATACTTTTCATCCCGGTAGAAGGTTCCCGCGGGATAATTTCCGACATACACGCGGGCAACAGCTTGTATTTAAGACATAGGATACTTTTCATCCCGGTAGAAGGTTCCCGCGGGATAATTTCCGACATACACGCGGGCAACAGCTAGTACATTAAGACATAGGATACTTTTCATCCCGGTAGAAGGTTCCCGCGGGATAATTTCCGACATACACGCGGGCAACAGCTAGTATATTAAGACATAGGATACTTTTCATCCCGGTAGAAGGTTCCCGCGGGATAATTTCCGACATACACGCGGGCAACAGCCAGTACATTAAGACATAGTATACTTTTCATCCCGGTAGAAGGTTCCCGCGGGATAATTTCCGACATACACGCGGGCAACAGCTAGAACATTAAGACATAGGATACTTTTCATCCCGGTAGAAGGTTCCCGCGGGATAATTTCCGACATACACGCGGGCAACAGCTAGTATATTAAAACATAGGATACTTTTCATCCCGGTAGAAGGTTCCCGCGGGATAATTTCCGACATACACGCGGACGAAGCCGCGGGCAACAGCTAGTATATTAAGACAAAGGATACTTTTTATCCCGGTAGAAGGTTCCCGCGGGATAATTTCCGACATACACGCGGGCAACAGCTAGTATATTAAGACATAGGATACTTTTCATCCCGGTAGAAGGTTCCCGCGGGATAATTTCCGACATACACGCGGGCAACAGCTAGTATATTAAGACATAGGATACTTTTCATCCCGGTAGAAGGTTCCCGCGGGATAATTTCCGACATACACGCGGGCAACAGCTAGTATATTAAGACATAGGATACTTTTCATTCCCGGTAGAAGGTTCCCGCGGGATTATTTCCGACATACACGCGGACGAAGCCGCGGGCAACAGCTAGTATATTAAGACATAGGATACTTTTCATCCCGGTAGAAGGTTCCCGCGGGATAATTTTGGACATACACGCGGGCAACAGCTAGTATATTAAGACATAGGATAATTTTCATCCCGGTAGAAGGTTCCCGCGGGATAATTTCCGACATAGACGCGGGCGAAGCCGCGGGCAACAGCAAGTATAATAAGACAGGATACTTTTCATCCCGGTAAAAGGTTCCCGTGGGATAATTTCCGACATACACGTGGGCAACAGCTAGTATATTACGACATAGGATACTTTTCATCCCGGTAGAAGGTTCCCGCGGGATAATTTCCGACATACACGCGGGCAACAGCTAGTATATTAAGACATAGGATACTTTTCATCCCGGTAGAAGGTTCCCGCGGGATAATTTCCGACATACACGCGAGCGAAGCCGCGGGCAACAGTTAGTATATTAAGACACAGGATACTTTTCATCCCGGTCGAAGGTTCCCGCGGGATAATTTCTGACATACACGCGAGCGAAGCCGCGGGCAACAGCTAGTATATTAAGACATAGGATACTTTTCATCCCGGTAGAAGGTTCCCGCGGTATAATTTCCGACATACACGCGGGCAACAGCTAGTATATTAAGACATAGGATACTTTTTATCCCGGCAGAAGGTTCCCGTGGGATAATTTCCGACATACACGCGGGCGAAGCCGCGGGCAACAGCTAGTATATTAAGACATAGGATACTTTTCATCCCGGTAGAAGGTTCCCGCGGGATAATTTCCGACATACACGCGGGCAACACCTAGTATATTAAGACATAGGATACTTTTCATCCTGGTAGATGGTTCCCGCGGGATAATTTCCGACATACACGCGGGCGAAGCCGCGGGCAACAGCTAGTATATTAAGACATAGGATACTTTTCATCCCGGTAGAAGGTTTCCGTGGGATAATTTCCGACATACACGCTAGCGAAGCCGCGGGCAACAGGTAGTATATTAAGACATAGAATACTTTTCATCCCGGTAGAAGGTTCCCGCGGGATAATTTCCGACATACACGCGGACGAAGCCGCGGGCAACAGCTAGTATATTAAGACATAGGATACTTTTCATCCCGGTAGAAGGTTCCCGCGGGATAATTTCCGACATACACGCGGGCAACAGCTAGTATATTAAGACATAGGATACTTTTCATCCCGGAAGATGGTTCCCGCGGGATAATTTCTTACATAGACGCGGACGAAGCCGCGGGCAACAGCTAGTATATTAAGACATAGGATACTTTTCATCCCGGTAGAAGGTTCCCGCGGGATAATTTCCGACATACACGCGGGCAACAGCTAGTATATTAAGACATAGGATACTTTTTATCCCGGTAGAAGGTTCCCGCGGGATAATTTCCGACATACACGCGGGCAACAGCTAGTATATTAAGACATAGGATACTTTTCATCCCGGTAGAAGGTTCCCGCGGGATAATTTCCGACATACACGCGGGAAACAGCTAGTATCTTAACACATAGGATACTTTTTATCCCGGTAGAAGGTTCCCGCGGGATAATTTCCGACATACACGCGAGCGAAGCCGCGGGCAACAGCTAGTATATTAAGACATAGGATACTTTTCATCCCGGTAGAAGGTTCCCGCGGGATAATTTCCGACATACACGCGGGCAACAGCTAGTATATTAAGACATGGGATACTTTTCATCCCGGTAGAAGGTTCCCGCGGGATAATTTCCGACATACACGCGGGCAACAGCTAGTATATTAAGACATAGGATACTTTTTATCCCGGTAGAAGGTTCCCGCGGGATAATTTCCGACATACACGCGGGCAACAGCTAGTATATTAAGACATAGGATACTTTTCATCCCGGTAGAAGGTTCCCGCGGGATAATTTCCGACATAAACGCGGACGAAGCCGCGGGCAACAGCTAGTATATTAAGACATAGGATAATTTTCATCCCGGTAGAAGGTTCCCGTGGGATAATTTCCGACATACACGCGGGCAACAGCTAGTATTTAAGACATAGGATACTTTTCATCCCGGTAGAAGGTTCCCGCGGGATAATTTCCGACATACCCGCGGGCGAAGCCGCGGGCAACAGCTAGTATATTAAGACATAGGATACTTTTCATCCCGGTAGAAGGTTCCCGCGGGATAATTTCCGACATATACGCGGGCAACAGCTAGTATATTAAGACATGGGATCCTTTTTATCCCGGTAGAAGGTTCCCGCGGGATAATTTCCGACATACACGCGGGCAACAGCTAGTACATTAAGACATAGGATACTTTTCATCCCGGTAGAAGGTTCCCGCGGGATAATTTCCGACATACACGCCGGCAACAGCTAGTATATTAAGACATAGGATACTTTTCATCCCGGTAGAAGGTTTCCGCGGGATAATTTCCGACATACACGCGGGCAACAGCTAGTATATTAAGACATAGGATACTTTTTATCCCGGCAGAAGGTTCCCGTGGGATAATTTCCGACATACACGCGGGCGAAGCCGCGGGCAACAGCTAGTATATTAAGACATAGGATAATTTTCATCCCGGTAGAAGGTTCCCGTGGGATAATTTCCGACATATACGCGGGCAACAGCTAGTATATTAAGACATGGGATCCTTTTCATCCCGGTAGAAGGTTCCCGCGGGATAATTTCCGAAATACACGCGGGCAACAGCTAGTACATTAAGACATAGGATACTTTTCATCCCGGTAGAAGGTTCCCGCGGGATAATTTCCGACATACACGCCGGCAACAGCTAGTATATTAAGACATAGGATACTTTTCATCCCGGTAGAAGGTTCCCGCGGGATAATTTCCGACATACACGCGGGCAACAGCCAGTACATTAAGACATAGGATACTTTTCATCTTGGTAGAAGGTTCCCGCGGGATAATTTCCGACATACACGCGGGAAACAGCTAGTATATTAAGACATAGGATACTTTTCATCCCGGTAGAAGGTTCCCGCGGGATAATTTCCGACATACACGCGGACGAAGCCGCGGGCAACAGCTAGTATATTAAGACAAAGTATACTTTTCATCCCGGTAGAAGGTTCCCGCGGGATAATTTCCGACATACACGCGGGCAACAGCTTGTATTTAAGACATAGGATACTTTTCATCCCGGTAGAAGGTTCCCGCGGGATAATTTCCGACATACACGCGGGCAACAGCTAGTACATTAAGACATAGGATACTTTTCATCCCGGTAGAAGGTTCCCGCGGGATAATTTCCGACATACACGCGGGCAACAGCTAGTATATTAAGACATAGGATACTTTTCATCCCGGTAGAAGGTTTTCGCGGGATAATTTCCGACATACACGCGGGCAACAGCCAGTACATTAAGACATAGGATACTTTTCATCCCGGTAGAAGGTTCCCGCGGGATAATTTCCGACATACACGCGGGCAACAGCTAGAACATTAAGACATAGGATACTTTTCATCCCGGTAGAAGGTTCCCGCGGGATAATTTCCGACATACACGCGGGCAACAGCTAGTATATTAAAACATAGGATACTTTTCATCCCGGTAGAAGCTTCCCGCGGGATAATTTCCGACATACACGCGGACGAAGCCGCGGGCAACAGCTAGTATATTAAGACAAAGGATACTTTTTATCCCGGTAGAAGGTTCCCGCGGGATAATTTCCGACATACACGCGGGCAACAGCTAGTATATTAAGACATAGGATACTTTTCATCCCGGTAGAAGGTTCCCGCGGGATAATTTCCGACATACACGCGGGCAACAGCTAGTATATTAAGACATAGGATACTTTTCATCCCGGTAGAAGGTTCCCGCGGGATAATTTCCGACATACACGCGGGCAACAGCTAGTATATTAAGACAGGATACTTTTCATCCCGGTAGAAGGTTCCCGCGGTATAATTTCCGACATACACGCGGACGAAGCCACGGGCAACAGCTAGTATATTAAGACATAGGATACTTTTTATCCCGGTAGAAGGTTCCCGCGGGATAATTTCCGACATACACGCGGGCAACAGCTAGTATATTAAGACATAGGATACTTTTCATCCCGGTAGAAGGTTCCCGCGGGATAATTTCCGACATACACGCGAGCGAAGCCGCGGGCAACAGTTAGTATATTAAGACACAGGATACTTTTCATCCCGGTCGAAGGTTCCCGCGGGATAATTTCTGACATACACGCGAGCGAAGCCGCGGGCAACAGCTAGTATATTAAGACATAGGATACTTTTCATCCCGGTAGAAGGTTCCCGCGGTATAATTTTCGACATACACGCGGGCAACAGCTAGTATATTAAGACATAGGATACTTTTTATCCCGGCAGAAGGTTCCCGTGGGATAATTTCCGACATACACGCGGGCAACAGCTAGTATATTAAGACATAGGATACTTTTCATCCCGGTAGAAGGTTCCCGCGGGATAATTTCCGACATACACGCGGACGAAGCCGCGGGCAACAGCTAGTATATTAAGACAAAGTATACTTTTCATCCCGGTAGAAGGTTCCCGCGGGATAATTTCCGACATACACGCGGGCAACAGCTAGAACATTAAGACATAGGATACTTTTCATCCCGGTAGAAGGTTCCCGCGGGATAATTTCCGACATACACGCGGGCAACAGCTAGTATATTAAAACATAGGATACTTTTCATCCCGGTAGAAGGTTCCCGCGGGATAATTTCCGACATACACGCGGACGAAGCCGCGGGCAACAGCTAGTATATTAAGACAAAGGATACTTTTTATCCCGGTAGAAGGTTCCCGCGGGATAATTTCCGACATACACGCGGACAACAGCTAGTATATTAAGACATAGGATACTTTTCATCCAGGTAGAAGGTTCCCGCGGGATAATTTCCGACATACACGCGGGCAACAGCTAGTATATTAAGACATAGGATACTTTTCATCCCGGTAGAAGGTTCCCGCGGGATAATTTCCGACATACACGCGGGCAACAGCTAGTATATTAAGACAGGATACTTTTTATCCCGGCAGAAGGTTCCCGTGGGATAATTTCCGACATACACGCGGGCGAAGCCGCGGGCAACAGCTAGTATATTAAGACATAGGATACTTTTCATCCCGGTAGAAGGTTCCCGCGGGATAATTTCCGACATACACGCTAGCGAAGCCGCGGGCAACAGCTAGTATATTAAGACATAGGATACTTTTCATCCCGGTAGAAGGTTCCCGCGGGATAATTTCCGACATACACGCGGGCAACAGCTAGTATATTAAGACATAGGATACTTTTCATCCCGGAAGATGGTTCCCGCGGGATAATTTCTTACATAGACGCGGACGAAGCCGCGGGCAACAGCTAGTATATTAAGACATAGGATACTTTTCATCCCGGTAGAAGGTTCCCGCGGGATAATTTCCGACATACACGCGGGCAACAGCTAGTATATTAAGACATAGGATACTTTTCATCCCGGTAGAAGGTTCCCGCGGGATAATTTCCGACATACACGCGGGCAACAGCTAGTATATTAAGACATAGGATACTTTTCATCCCGGTAGAAGGTTCCCGCGGGATAATTTCAGACATACACGCGGGCAACAGCTAGTATATTAAGACAGGATACTTTTCATCCCGGTAGAAGGTTCCCGCGGTATAATTTCTTACATAGACGCGGACGAAGCCGCGGGTAACAGCTAGTATATTAAGACAAAGGATACTTTTTATCCCGGTAGAAGGTTCCCGCGGGATAATTTCCGACATACACGCGGGCAACAGCTAGTATATTAAGACATAGGATACTTTTCATCCCGGTAGAAGGTTCCCGCGGGATAATTTCCGACATACACGCGGGCAACAGCTAGTATATTAAGACATAGGATACTTTTCATCCCGGTAGAAGGTTCCCGCGGGATAATTTCAGACATACACGCGGGCAACAGCTAGTATATTAAGACAGGATACTTTTCATCCCGGTAGAAGGTTCCCGCGGTATAATTTCCGACATACACGCGGACGAAGCCACGGGCAACAGCTAGTATATTAAGACATAGGATACTTTTTATCCCGGTAGAAGGTTCCCGCGGGATAATTTCCGACATACACGCGGGCAACAGCTAGTATATTAAGACATAGGATACTTTTCATCCCGGTAGAAGGTTCCCGCGGGATAATTTCCGACATACACGCGAGCGAAGCCGCGGGCCACAGTTAGTATATTAAGACACAGGATACTTTTCATCCCGGTCGAAGGTTCCCGCGGGATAATTTCTGACATACACGCGAGCGAAGCCGCGGGCAACAGCTAGTATATTAAGACATAGGATACTTTTCATCCCGGTAGAAGGTTCCCGCGGTATAATTTCCGACATACACGCGGGCAACAGCTAGTATATTAAGACATAGGATACTTTTTATCCCGGCAGAAGGTTCCCGTGGGATAATTTCCGACATACACGCGGGCGAAGCCGCGGGCAACAGCTAGTATATTAAGACATAGGATACTTTTCATCCCGGTAGAAGGTTCCCGCGGGATAATTTCCGACATACACGCGGGCAACACCTAGTATATTAAGACATAGGATACTTTTCATCCTGGTAGATGGTTCCCGCGGGATAATTTCCGACATACACGCGGGCGAAGCCGCGGGCAACAGCTAGTATATTAAGACATAGGATACTTTTCATCCCGGTAGAAGGTTTCCGTGGGATAATTTCCGACATACACGCTAGCGAAGCCGCGGGCAACAGCTAGTATATTAAGACATAGAATACTTTTCATCCCGGTAGAAGGTTCCCGCGGGATAATTTCCGACATACACGCGGCCGAAGCCGCGGGCAACAGCTAGTATATTAAGACATAGGATAATTTTCATCCCGGTAGAAGGTTCCCGTGGGATAATTTCCGACATACACGCGGGCAACAGCTAGTATTTAAGACATAGGATACTTTTCATCCCGGTAGAAGGTTCCCGCGGGATAATTTCCGACATACACGCGGGCAACAGCTAGTATATTAAGACATAGGATACTTTTCATCCCGGTAGAAGGTTCCCGCGGAAAAATTTCCGACATACACGCGGGCAACAGCCAGTACATTAAGACATAGGATACTTTTCATCCCGGTAGAAGGTTCCCGCGGGATAATTTCCGACATACACGCGGGCAACAGCTAGTACATTAAGACATAGGATACTTTTCATCCCGGTAGAAGGTTCCCGCGGGATAATTTCCGACATACACGCGGGCAACAGCTAGTATATTAAGACATAGGATACTTTTCATCCCGGTAGAAGGTTCCCGCGGGATAATTTCCGACATACACGCGGACGAAGCCGCGGGCAACAGCTAGTATATTAAGACAAAGGATACTTTTTATCCCGGTAGAAGGTTCCCGCGGGATAATTTCCGACATACACGCGGGCAACAGCTAGTATATTAAGACATAGGATACTTTTCATCCCGGTAGAAGGTTCCCGCGGGATAATTTCCGACATACACGCGGGCAACAGCTAGTATATTAAGACATAGGATACTTTTCATCCCGGTAGAAGGTTCCCGCGGGATAATTTCAGACATACACGCGGGCAACAGCTAGTATATTAAGACAGGATACTTTTCATCCCGGTAGAAGGTTCCCGCGGTATAATTTCCGACATACACGCGGACGAAGCCACGGGCAACAGCTAGTATATTAAGACATAGGATACTTTTTATCCCGGTAGAAGGTTCCCGCGGGATAATTTCCGACATACACGCGGGCAACAGCTAGTATATTAAGACATAGGATACTTTTCATCCCGGTAGAAGGTTCCCGCGGGATAATTTCCGACATACACGCGAGCGAAGCCGCGGGCCACAGTTAGTATATTAAGACACAGGATACTTTTCATCCCGGTCGAAGGTTCCCGCGGGATAATTTCTGACATACACGCGAGCGAAGCCGCGGGCAACAGCTAGTATATTAAGACATAGGATACTTTTCATCCCGGTAGAAGGTTCCCGCGGTATAATTTCCGACATACACGCGGGCAACAGCTAGTATATTAAGACATAGGATACTTTTTATCCCGGCAGAAGGTTCCCGTGGGATAATTTCCGACATACACGCGGGCGAAGCCGCGGGCAACAGCTAGTATATTAAGACATAGGATACTTTTCATCCCGGTAGAAGGTTCCCGCGGGATAATTTCCGACATACACGCGGGCAACACCTAGTATATTAAGACATAGGATACTTTTCATCCTGGTAGATGGTTCCCGCGGGATAATTTCCGACATACACGCGGGCGAAGCCGCGGGCAACAGCTAGTATATTAAGACATAGGATACTTTTCATCCCGGTAGAAGGTTTCCGTGGGATAATTTCCGACATACACGCTAGCGAAGCCGCGGGCAACAGCTAGTATATTAAGACATAGAATACTTTTCATCCCGGTAGAAGGTTCCCGCGGGATAATTTCCGACATACACGCGGCCGAAGCCGCGGGCAACAGCTAGTATATTAAGACATAGGATAATTTTCATCCCGGTAGAAGGTTCCCGTGGGATAATTTCAGACATACACGCGGGCAACAGCTAGTATATTAAGACAGGATACTTTTCATCCCGGTAGAAGGTTCCCGCGGTATAATTTCCGACATACACGCGGACGAAGCCACGGGCAACAGCTAGTATATTAAGACATAGGATACTTTTTATCCCGGTAGAAGGTTCCCGCGGGATAATTTCCGACATACACGCGGGCAACAGCTAGTATATTAAGACATAGGATACTTTTCATCCCGGTAGAAGGTTCCCGCGGGATAATTTCCGACATACACGCGAGCGAAGCCGCGGGCCACAGTTAGTATATTAAGACACAGGATACTTTTCATCCCGGTCGAAGGTTCCCGCGGGATAATTTCTGACATACACGCGAGCGAAGCCGCGGGCAACAGCTAGTATATTAAGACATAGGATACTTTTTATCCCGGCAGAAGGTTCCCGTGGGATAATTTCCGACATACACGCGGGCGAAGCCGCGGGCAACAGCTAGTATATTAAGACATAGGATACTTTTCATCCCGGTAGAAGGTTCCCGCGGGATAATTTCCGACATACACGCGGGCAACACCTAGTATATTAAGACATAGGATACTTTTCATCCTGGTAGATGGTTCCCGCGGGATAATTTCCGACATACACGCGGGCGAAGCCGCGGGCAACAGCTAGTATATTAAGACATAGGATACTTTTCATCCCGGTAGAAGGTTTCCGTGGGATAATTTCCGACATACACGCTAGCGAAGCCGCGGGCAACAGCTAGTATATTAAGACATAGAATACTTTTCATCCCGGTAGAAGGTTCCCGCGGGATAATTTCCGACATACACGCGGCCGAAGCCGCGGGCAACAGCTAGTATATTAAGACATAGGATAATTTTCATCCCGGTAGAAGGTTCCCGTGGGATAATTTCCGACATACACGCGGGCAACAGCTAGTATTTAAGACATAGGATACTTTTCATCCCGGTAGAAGGTTCCCGCGGGATAATTTCCGACATACACGCGGGCGAAGCCGCGGGCAACAGCTAGTATATTAAGACATAGGATACTTTTCATCCCGGTAGAAGGTTCCCGCGGGATAATTTCCGACATATACGCGGGCAACAGCTAGTATATTAAGACATGGGATACTTTTCATCCCGGTAGAAGGTTCCCGCGGGATAATTTCCGACATACACGCGGGCAACAGCTAGTACATTAAGACATAGGATACTTTTCATCCCGGTAGAAGGTTCCCGCGGGATAATTTCCGACATACACGCGGGCAACAGCTAGTATATTAAGACATAGGATACTTTTCATCCCGGTAGAAGGTTCCCGCGGGATAATTTCCGACATACACGCGGACGAAGCCGCGGGCAACAGCTAGTATATTAAGACAAAGTATACTTTTCATCCCGGTAGAAGGTTCCCGCGGGATAATTTCCGACATACACGCGGGCAACAGCTTGTATTTAAGACATAGGATACTTTTTATCCCGGTAGAAGGTTCCCGCGGGATAATTTCCGACATACACGCGGGCAACAGCTAGTACATTAAGACATAGGATACTTTTCATCCCGGTAGAAGGTTCCCGCGGGATAATTTCCGACATACACGCGGACGAAGCCGCGGGCAACCGCTAGTATATTAAGACAAAGGATACTTTTCATCCCGGTAGAAGGTTCCCGCGGGATAATTTCCGACATACACGCGGGCAACAGCTAGTATATTAAGACATAGGATACTTTTCATCCCGGTAGAAGGTTCCCGCGGGATAATTTCCGACATACACGCGGACGAAGCCGCGGGCAACAGCTAGTATATTAAGACAAAGGATACTTTTCATCCCGGTAGAAGGTTCCCGCGGGATAATTTCCGACATACACGCGGGCAACAGCTAGTATATTAAGACATAGGATACTTTTCATCCCGGTAGAAGGTTCCCGCGGGATAATTTCCTACATACACGCGGGCAACAGCTAGTATATAAGACATAGGATACCTTTCATCCCGGTAGAAGGTTCCCGCGGGATAAATTCCGACATACACGCGGGCAACAGCTAGTATATTAAGACATAGGATACTTTTCATTCCCGGTAGAAGGTTCCCGCGGGATTATTTCCGACATACACGCGGACGAAGCCGCGGGCAACAGCTAGTATATTAAGACATAGGATACTTTTCATCCCGGTAGAAGGTTCCCGCGGGATAATTTTTGACATACACGCGGGCAACAGCTAGTATATTAAGACATAGGATAATTTTCATCCCGGTAGAAGGTTCCCGCGGGATAATTTCCGACATAGACGCGGGCGAAGCCGCGGGCAACAGCAAGTATAATAAGACAGGATACTTTTCATCCCGGTAGAAGGTTCCCGTGGGATAATTTCCGACATACACGTGGGCAACAGCTAGTATATTACGACATAGGATACTTTTCATCCCGGTAGAAGGTTCCCGCGGGATAATTTCCGACATACACGCGGACGAAGCCGCGGGCAACAGCTAGTTTATTAAGACAAAGTATACTTTTCATCCCGGTAGAAGGTTCCCGCGGGATAATTTCCGACATACACGCGGGCAACAGCTTGTATTTAAGACATAGGATACTTTTCATCCCGGTAGAAGGTTCCCGCGGGATATTTTCCGACATACACGCGGGCAACAGCTAGTACATTAAGACATAGGATACTTTTCATCCCGGTAGAAGGTTCCCGCGGGATAATTTCCGACATACACGCGGACGAAGCCGCGGGCAACAGCTAGTATATTAAGACAAAGGATACTTTTCATCCCGGTAGAAGGTTCCCGCGGGATAATTTCCGACATACACGCGGGCAACAGCTAGTATATTAAGACATAGGATACTTTTCATCCCGGTAGAAGGTTCCCGCGGGATAATTTCCGACATACACGCGGACGAAGCCGCGGGCAACAGCTAGTATATTAAGACAAAGGATACTTTTCATCCCGGTAGAAGGTTCCCGCGGGATAATTTCCGACATACACGCGGGCAACAGCTAGTATATTAAGACATAGGATACTTTTCATCCCGGTAGAAGGTTCCCGCGGGATAATTTCCGACATACACGCGGGCAACAGCTAGTATATTAAGACATAGGATACTTTTCATCCCGGTAGAAGGTTCCCGCGGGATAATTTCCGACATACACGCGGGCAACAGCTAGTATATTAAGACATAGGATACTTTTCATTCCCGGTAGAAGGTTCCCGCGGGATTATTTCCGACATACACGCGGACGAAGCCGCGGGCAACAGCTAGTATATTAAGACATAGGATACTTTTCATCCCGGTAGAAGGTTCCCGCGGGATAATTTTTGACATACACGCGGGCAACAGCTAGTATATTAAGACATAGGATAATTTTCATCCCGGTAGAAGGTTCCCGCGGGATAATTTCCGACATACACGCGGACGAAGCCGCGGGCAACAGCTAGTATATTAAGACAAAGTATACTTTTCATCCCGGTAGAAGGTTCCCGCGGGATAATTTCCGACATACACGCGGGCAACAGCTTGTATTTAAGACATAGGATACTTTTCATCCCGGTAGAAGGTTCCCGCGGGATAATTTCCGACATACACGCGGGCAACAGCTAGTACATTAAGACATAGGATACTTTTCATCCCGGTAGAAGGTTCCCGCGGGATAATTTCCGACATACACGCGGGCAACAGCTAGAACATTAAGACATAGGATACTTTTCATCCCGGTAGAAGGTTCCCGCGGGATAATTTCCGACATACACGCGGGCAACAGCTAGTATATTAAAACATAGGATACTTTTCATCCCGGTAGAAGGTTCCCGCGGGATAATTTCCGACATACACGCGGACGAAGCCGCGGGCAACAGCTAGTATATTAAGACAAAGGATACTTTTTATCCCGGTAGAAGGTTCCCGCGGGATAATTTCCGACATACACGCGGGCAACAGCTAGTATATTAAGACATAGGATACTTTTCATCCCGGTAGAAGGTTCCCGCGGGATAATTTCCGACATACACGCGGGCAACAGCTAGTGTATTAAGACATAGGATACTTTTCATCCCGGTAGAAGGTTCCCGCGGGATAATTTCCGACATACACGCGGGCAACAGCTAGTATATTAAGACATAGGATACTTTTCATTCCCGGTAGAAGGTTCCCGCGGGATTATTTCCGACATACACGCGGACGAAGCCGCGGGCAACAGCTAGTATATTAAGACATAGGATACTTTTCATCCCGGTAGAAGGTTCCCGCGGGATAATTTTGGACATACACGCGGGCAACAGCTAGTATATTAAGACATAGGATAATTTTCATCCCGGTAGAAGGTTCCCGCGGGATAATTTCCGACATAGACGCGGGCAAAGCCGCGGGCAACAGCAAGTATAATAAGACAGGATACTTTTCATCCCGGTAAAAGGTTCCCGTGGGATAATTTCCGACATACACGTGGGCAACAGCTAGTATATTACGACATAGGATACTTTTCATCCCGGTAGAAGGTTCCCGCGGGATAATTTCCGACATACACGCGGGCAACAGCTAGTATATTAAGACATAGGATACTTTTCATCCCGGTAGAAGGTTCCCGCGGGATAATTTCCGACATACACGCGAGCGAAGCCGCGGGCAACAGTTAGTATATTAAGACACAGGATACTTTTCATCCCGGTCGAAGGTTCCCGCGGGATAATTTCTGACATACACGCGAGCGAAGCCGCGGGCAACAGCTAGTATATTAAGACATAGGATACTTTTCATCCCGGTAGAAGGTTCCCGCGGTATAATTTCCGACATACACGCGGGCAACAGCTAGTATATTAAGACATAGGATACTTTTTATCCCGGCAGAAGGTTCCCGTGGGATAATTTCCGACATACACGCGGGCGAAGCCGCGGGCAACAGCTAGTATATTAAGACATAGGATACTTTTCATCCCGGTAGAAGGTTCCCGCGGGATAATTTCCGACATACACGCGGGCAACACCTAGTATATTAAGACATAGGATACTTTTCATCCTGGTAGATGGTTCCCGCGGGATAATTTCCGACATACACGCGGGCGAAGCCGCGGGCAACAGCTAGTATATTAAGACATAGGATACTTTTCATCCCGGTAGAAGGTTTCCGTGGGATAATTTCCGACATACACGCTAGCGAAGCCGCGGGCAACAGCTAGTATATTAAGACATAGAATACTTTTCATCCCGGTAGAAGGTTCCCGCGGGATAATTTCCGACATACACGCGGACGAAGCCGCGGGCAACAGCTAGTATATTAAGACATAGGATACTTTTCATCCCGGTAGAAGGTTCCCGCGGGATAATTTCCGACATACACGCGGGCAACAGCTAGTATATTAAGACATAGGATACTTTTCATCCCGGAAGATGGTTCCCGCGGGATAATTTCTTACATAGACGCGGACGAAGCCGCGGGCAACAGCTAGTATATTAAGACATAGGATACTTTTCATCCCGGTAGAAGGTTCCCGCGGGATAATTTCCGACATACACGCGGGCAACAGCTAGTATATTAAGACATAGGATACTTTTTATCCCGGTAGAAGGTTCCCGCGGGATAATTTCCGACATACACGCGGGCAACAGCTAGTATATTAAGACATAGGATACTTTTCATCCCGGTAGAAGGTTCCCGCGGGATAATTTCCGACATACACGCGGGCAACAGCTAGTATCTTAACACATAGGATACTTTTTATCCCGGTAGAAGGTTCCCGCGGGATAATTTCCGACATACACGCGAGCGAAGCCGCGGGCAACAGCTAGTATATTAAGACATAGGATACTTTTCATCCCGGTAGAAGGTTCCCGCGGGATAATTTCCGACATACACGCGGGCAACAGCTAGTATATTAAGACATGGGATACTTTTCATCCCGGTAGAAGGTTCCCGCGGGAAAATTTCCGACATACACGCGGGCAACAGCTAGTATATTAAGACATAGGATACTTTTTATCCCGGTAGAAGGTTCCCGCGGGATAATTTCCGACATACACGCGGGCAACAGCTAGTATATTAAGACATAGGATACTTTTCATCCCGGTAGAAGGTTCCCGCGGGATAATTTCCGACATAAACGCGGACGAAGCCGCGGGCAACAGCTAGTATATTAAGACATAGGATAATTTTCATCCCGGTAGAAGGTTCCCGTGGGATAATTTCCGACATACACGCGGGCAACAGCTAGTATTTAAGACATAGGATACTTTTCATCCCGGTAGAAGGTTCCCGCGGGATAATTTCCGACATACCCGCGGGCGAAGCCGCGGGCAACAGCTAGTATATTAAGACATAGGATACTTTTCATCCCGGTAGAAGGTTCCCGCGGGATAATTTCCGACATATACGCGGGCAACAGCTAGTATATTAAGACATGGGATCCTTTTTATCCCGGTAGAAGGTTCCCGCGGGATAATTTCCGACATACACGCGGGCAACAGCTAGTACATTAAGACATAGGATACTTTTCATCCCGGTAGAAGGTTCCCGCGGGATAATTTCCGACATACACGCCGGCAACAGCTAGTATATTAAGACATAGGATACTTTTCATCCCGGTAGAAGGTTTCCGCGGGATAATTTCCGACATACACGCGGGCAACAGCTAGTATATTAAGACATAGGATACTTTTTATCCCGGCAGAAGGTTCCCGTGGGATAATTTCCGACATACACGCGGGCGAAGCCGCGGGCAACAGCTAGTATATTAAGACATAGGATAATTTTCATCCCGGTAGAAGGTTCCCGTGGGATAATTTCCGACATATACGCGGGCAACAGCTAGTATATTAAGACATGGGATCCTTTTCATCCCGGTAGAAGGTTCCCGCGGGATAATTTCCGAAATACACGCGGGCAACAGCTAGTACATTAAGACATAGGATACTTTTCATCCCGGTAGAAGGTTCCCGCGGGATAATTTCCGACATACACGCCGGCAACAGCTAGTATATTAAGACATAGGATACTTTTCATCCCGGTAGAAGGTTCCCGCGGGATAATTTCCGACATACACGCGGGCAACAGCCAGTACATTAAGACATAGGATACTTTTCATCTTGGTAGAAGGTTCCCGCGGGATAATTTCCGACATACACGCGGGAAACAGCTAGTATATTAAGACATAGGATACTTTTCATCCCGGTAGAAGGTTCCCGCGGGATAATTTCCGACATACACGCGGACGAAGCCGCGGGCAACAGCTAGTATATTAAGACAAAGTATACTTTTCATCCCGGTAGAAGGTTCCCGCGGGATAATTTCCGACATACACGCGGGCAACAGCTTGTATTTAAGACATAGGATACTTTTCATCCCGGTAGAAGGTTCCCGCGGGATAATTTCCGACATACACGCGGGCAACAGCTAGTACATTAAGACATAGGATACTTTTCATCCCGGTAGAAGGTTCCCGCGGGATAATTTCCGACATACACGCGGGCAACAGCTAGTATATTAAGACATAGGATACTTTTCATCCCGGTAGAAGGTTTTCGCGGGATAATTTCCGACATACACGCGGGCAACAGCCAGTACATTAAGACATAGGATACTTTTCATCCCGGTAGAAGGTTCCCGCGGGATAATTTCCGACATACACGCGGGCAACAGCTAGAACATTAAGACATAGGATACTTTTCATCCCGGTAGAAGGTTCCCGCGGGATAATTTCCGACATACACGCGGGCAACAGCTAGTATATTAAAACATAGGATACTTTTCATCCCGGTAGAAGCTTCCCGCGGGATAATTTCCGACATACACGCGGACGAAGCCGCGGGCAACAGCTAGTATATTAAGACAAAGGATACTTTTTATCCCGGTAGAAGGTTCCCGCGGGATAATTTCCGACATACACGCGGGCAACAGCTAGTATATTAAGACATAGGATACTTTTCATCCCGGTAGAAGGTTCCCGCGGGATAATTTCCGACATACACGCGGGCAACAGCTAGTATATTAAGACATAGGATACTTTTCATCCCGATAGAAGGTTCCCGCGGGATAATTTCCGACATACACGCGGGCAACAGCTAGTATATTAAGACAGGATACTTTTCATCCCGGTAGAAGGTTCCCGCGGTATAATTTCCGACATACACGCGGACGAAGCCACGGGCAACAGCTAGTATATTAAGACATAGGATACTTTTTATCCCGGTAGAAGGTTCCCGCGGGATAATTTCCGACATACACGCGGGCAACAGCTAGTATATTAAGACATAGGATACTTTTCATCCCGGTAGAAGGTTCCCGCGGGATAATTTCCGACATACACGCGAGCGAAGCCGCGGGCAACAGTTAGTATATTAAGACACAGGATACTTTTCATCCCGGTCGAAGGTTCCCGCGGGATAATTTCTGACATACACGCGAGCGAAGCCGCGGGCAACAGCTAGTATATTAAGACATAGGATACTTTTCATCCCGGTAGAAGGTTCCCGCGGTATAATTTTCGACATACACGCGGGCAACAGCTAGTATATTAAGACATAGGATACTTTTTATCCCGGCAGAAGGTTCCCGTGGGATAATTTCCGACATACACGCGGGCAACAGCTAGTATATTAAGACATAGGATACTTTTCATCCCGGTAGAAGGTTCCCGCGGGATAATTTCCGACATACACGCGGACGAAGCCGCGGGCAACAGCTAGTATATTAAGACAAAGTATACTTTTCATCCCGGTAGAAGGTTCCCGCGGGATAATTTCCGACATACACGCGGGCAACAGCTAGAACATTAAGACATAGGATACTTTTCATCCCGGTAGAAGGTTCCCGCGGGATAATTTCCGACATACACGCGGGCAACAGCTAGTATATTAAAACATAGGATACTTTTCATCCCGGTAGAAGGTTCCCGCGGGATAATTTCCGACATACACGCGGACGAAGCCGCGGGCAACAGCTAGTATATTAAGACAAAGGATACTTTTTATCCCGGTAGAAGGTTCCCGCTGGATAATTTCCGACATACACGCGAGCAACAGCTAGTATATTAAGACATAGGATACTTTTCATCCAGGTAGAAGGTTCCCGCGGGATAATTTCCGACATACACGCGGGCAACAGCTAGTATATTAAGACATAGGATACTTTTCATCCCGGTAGAAGGTTCCCGCGGGATAATTTCCGACATACACGCGGGCAACAGCTAGTATATTAAGACAGGATACTTTTTATCCCGGCAGAAGGTTCCCGTGGGATAATTTCCGACATACACGCGGGCGAAGCCGCGGGCAACAGCTAGTATATTAAGACATAGGATACTTTTCATCCCGGTAGAAGGTTCCCGCGGGATAATTTCCGACATACACGCTAGCGAAGCCGCGGGCAACAGCTAGTATATTAAGACATAGGATACTTTTCATCCCGGTAGAAGGTTCCCGCGGGATAATTTCCGACATACACGCGGGCAACAGCTAGTATATTAAGACATAGGATACTTTTCATCCCGGAAGATGGTTCCCGCGGGATAATTTCTTACATAGACGCGGACGAAGCCGCGGGCAACAGCTAGTATATTAAGACATAGGATACTTTTCATCCCGGTAGAAGGTTCCCGCGGGATAATTTCCGACATACACGCGGGCAACAGCTAGTATATTAAGACATAGGATACTTTTCATCCCGGTAGAAGGTTCCCGCGGGATAATTTCCGACATACACGCGGGCAACAGCTAGTATATTAAGACATAGGATACTTTTCATCCCGGTAGAAGGTTCCCGCGGGATAATTTCAGACATACACGCGGGCAACAGCTAGTATATTAAGACAGGATACTTTTCATCCCGGTAGAAGGTTCCCGCGGTATAATTTCTTACATAGACGCGGACGAAGCCGCGGGCAACAGCTAGTATATTAAGACAAAGGATACTTTTTATCCCGGTAGAAGGTTCCCGCGGGATAATTTCCGACATACACGCGGGCAACAGCTAGTATATTAAGACATAGGATACTTTTCATCCCGGTAGAAGGTTCCCGCGGGATAATTTCCGACATACACGCGGGCAACAGCTAGTATATTAAGACATAGGATACTTTTCATCCCGGTAGAAGGTTCCCGCGGGATAATTTCAGACATACACGCGGGCAACAGCTAGTATATTAAGACAGGATACTTTTCATCCCGGTAGAAGGTTCCCGCGGTATAATTTCCGACATACACGCGGACGAAGCCACGGGCAACAGCTAGTATATTAAGACATAGGATACTTTTTATCCCGGTAGAAGGTTCCCGCGGGATAATTTCCGACATACACGCGGGCAACAGCTAGTATATTAAGACATAGGATACTTTTCATCCCGGTAGAAGGTTCCCGCGGGATAATTTCCGACATACACGCGAGCGAAGCCGCGGGCCACAGTTAGTATATTAAGACACAGGATACTTTTCATCCCGGTCGAAGGTTCCCGCGGGATAATTTCTGACATACACGCGAGCGAAGCCGCGGGCAACAGCTAGTATATTAAGACATAGGATACTTTTCATCCCGGTAGAAGGTTCCCGCGGTATAATTTCCGACATACACGCGGGCAACAGCTAGTATATTAAGACATAGGATACTTTTTATCCCGGCAGAAGGTTCCCGTGGGATAATTTCCGACATACACGCGGGCGAAGCCGCGGGCAACAGCTAGTATATTAAGACATAGGATACTTTTCATCCCGGTAGAAGGTTCCCGCGGGATAATTTCCGACATACACGCGGGCAACACCTAGTATATTAAGACATAGGATACTTTTCATCCTGGTAGATGGTTCCCGCGGGATAATTTCCGACATACACGCGGGCGAAGCCGCGGGCAACAGCTAGTATATTAAGACATAGGATACTTTTCATCCCGGTAGAAGGTTTCCGTGGGATAATTTCCGACATACACGCTAGCGAAGCCGCGGGCAACAGCTAGTATATTAAGACATAGAATACTTTTCATCCCGGTAGAAGGTTCCCGCGGGATAATTTCCGACATACACGCGGCCGAAGCCGCGGGCAACAGCTAGTATATTAAGACATAGGATAATTTTCATCCCGGTAGAAGGTTCCCGTGGGATAATTTCCGACATACACGCGGGCAACAGCTAGTATTTAAGACATAGGATACTTTTCATCCCGGTAGAAGGTTCCCGCGGGATAATTTCCGACATACACGCGGGCGAAGCCGCGGGCAACAGCTAGTATATTAAGACATAGGATACTTTTCATCCCGGTAGAAGGTTCCCGCGGGATAATTTCCGACATATACGCGGGCAACAGCTAGTATATTAAGACATGGGATACTTTTCATCCCGGTAGAAGGTTCCCGCGGGATAATTTCCGACATACACGCGGGCAACAGCTAGTACATTAAGACATAGGATACTTTTCATCCCGGTAGAAGGTTCCCGCGGGATAATTTCCGACATACACGCGGGCAACAGCTAGTATATTAAGACATAGGATACTTTTCATCCCGGTAGAAGGTTCCCGCGGGATAATTTCCGACATACACGCGGACGAAGCCGCGGGCAACAGCTAGTATATTAAGACAAAGTATACTTTTCATCCCGGTAGAAGGTTCCCGCGGGATAATTTCCGACATACACGCGGGCAACAGCTTGTATTTAAGACATAGGATACTTTTTATCCCGGTAGAAGGTTCCCGCGGGATAATTTCCGACATACACGCGGGCAACAGCTAGTACATTAAGACATAGGATACTTTTCATCCCGGTAGAAGGTTCCCGCGGGATAATTTCCGACATACACGCGGACGAAGCCGCGGGCAACAGCTAGTATATTAAGACAAAGGATACTTTTCATCCCGGTAGAAGGTTCCCGCGGGATAATTTCCGACATACACGCGGGCAACAGCTAGTATATTAAGACATAGGATACTTTTCATCCCGGTAGAAGGTTCCCGCGGGATAATTTCCGACATACACGCGGACGAAGCCGCGGGCAACAGCTAGTATATTAAGACAAAGGATACTTTTCATCCCGGTAGAAGGTTCCCGCGGGATAATTTCCGACATACACGCGGGCAACAGCTAGTATATTAAGACATAGGATACTTTTCATCCCGGTAGAAGGTTCCCGCGGGATAATTTCCTACATACACGCGGGCAACAGCTAGTATATAAGACATAGGATACTTTTCATCCCGGTAGAAGGTTCCCGCGGGATAAATTCCGACATACACGCGGGCAACAGCTAGTATATTAAGACATAGGATACTTTTCATTCCCGGTAGAAGGTTCCCGCGGGATTATTTCCGACATACACGCGGACGAAGCCGCGGGCAACAGCTAGTATATTAAGACATAGGATACTTTTCATCCCGGTAGAAGGTTCCCGCGGGATAATTTTTGACATACACGCGGGCAACAGCTAGTATATTAAGACATAGGATAATTTTCATCCCGGTAGAAGGTTCCCGCGGGATAATTTCCGACATAGACGCGGGCGAAGCCGCGGGCAACAGCAAGTATAATAAGACAGGATACTTTTCATCCCGGTAGAAGGTTCCCGTGGGATAATTTCCGACATACACGTGGGCAACAGCTAGTATATTACGACATAGGATACTTTTCATCCCGGTAGAAGGTTCCCGCGGGATAATTTCCGACATACACGCGGACGAAGCCGCGGGCAACAGCTAGTATATTAAGACAAAGTATACTTTTCATCCCGGTAGAAGGTTCCCGCGGGATAATTTCCGACATACACGCGGGCAACAGCTTGTATTTAAGACATAGGATACTTTTCATCCCGGTAGAAGGTTCCCGCGGGATATTTTCCGACATACACGCGGGCAACAGCTAGTACATTAAGACATAGGATACTTTTCATCCCGGTAGAAGGTTCCCGCGGGATAATTTCCGACATACACGCGGACGAAGCCGCGGGCAACAGCTAGTATATTAAGACAAAGGATACTTTTCATCCCGGTAGAAGGTTCCCGCGGGATAATTTCCGACATACACGCGGGCAACAGCTAGTATATTAAGACATAGGATACTTTTCATCCCGGTAGAAGGTTCCCGCGGGATAATTTCCGACATACACGCGGACGAAGCCGCGGGCAACAGCTAGTATATTAAGACAAAGGATACTTTTCATCCCGGTAGAAGGTTCCCGCGGGATAATTTCCGACATACACGCGGGCAACAGCTAGTATATTAAGACATAGGATACTTTTCATCCCGGTAGAAGGTTCCCGCGGGATAATTTCCGACATACACGCGGGCAACAGCTAGTATATTAAGACATAGGATACTTTTCATCCCGGTAGAAGGTTCCCGCGGGATAATTTCCGACATACACGCGGGCAACAGCTAGTATATTAAGACATAGGATACTTTTCATTCCCGGTAGAAGGTTCCCGCGGGATTATTTCCGACATACACGCGGACGAAGCCGCGGGCAACAGCTAGTATATTAAGACATAGGATACTTTTCATCCCGGTAGAAGGTTCCCGCGGGATAATTTTTGACATACACGCGGGCAACAGCTAGTATATTAAGACATAGGATAATTTTCATCCCGGTAGAAGGTTCCCGCGGGATAATTTCCGACATACACGCGGACGAAGCCGCGGGCAACAGCTAGTATATTAAGACAAAGTATACTTTTCATCCCGGTAGAAGGTTCCCGCGGGATAATTTCCGACATACACGCGGGCAACAGCTTGTATTTAAGACATAGGATACTTTTCATCCCGGTAGAAGGTTCCCGCGGGATAATTTCCGACATACACGCGGGCAACAGCTAGTACATTAAGACATAGGATACTTTTCATCCCGGTAGAAGGTTCCCGCGGGATAATTTCCGACATACACGCGGGCAACAGCTAGTATATTAAGACATAGGATACTTTTCATCCCGGTAGAAGGTTCCCGCGGGATAATTTCCGACATACACGCGGGCAACAGCCAGTACATTAAGACATAGGATACTTTTCATCCCGGTAGAAGGTTCCCGCGGGATAATTTCCGACATACACGCGGGCAACAGCTAGAACATTAAGACATAGGATACTTTTCATCCCGGTAGAAGGTTCCCGCGGGATAATTTCCGACATACACGCGGGCAACAGCTAGTATATTAAAACATAGGATACTTTTCATCCCGGTAGAAGGTTCCCGCGGGATAATTTCCGACATACACGCGGACGAAGCCGCGGGCAACAGCTAGTATATTAAGACAAAGGATACTTTTTATCCCGGTAGAAGGTTCCCGCGGGATAATTTCCGACATACACGCGGGCAACAGCTAGTATATTAAGACATAGGATACTTTTCATCCCGGTAGAAGGTTCCCGCGGGATAATTTCCGACATACACGCGGGCAACAGCTAGTATATTAAGACATAGGATACTTTTCATCCCGGTAGAAGGTTCCCGCGGGATAATTTCCGACATACACGCGGGCAACAGCTAGTATATTAAGACATAGGATACTTTTCATTCCCGGTAGAAGGTTCCCGCGGGATTATTTCCGACATACACGCGGACGAAGCCGCGGGCAACAGCTAGTATATTAAGACATAGGATACTTTTCATCCCGGTAGAAGGTTCCCGCGGGATAATTTTGGACATACACGCGGGCAACAGCTAGTATATTAAGACATAGGATAATTTTCATCCCGGTAGAAGGTTCCCGCGGGATAATTTCCGACATAGACGCGGGCGAAGCCGCGGGCAACAGCAAGTATAATAAGACAGGATACTTTTCATCCCGGTAGAAGGTTCCCGTGGGATAATTTCCGACATACACGTGGGCAACAGCTAGTATATTACGACATAGGATACTTTTCATCCCGGTAGAAGGTTCCCGCGGGATAATTTCCGACATACACGCGGGCAACAGCTAGTATATTAAGACATAGGATACTTTTCATCCCGGTAGAAGGTTCCCGCGGGATAATTTCCGACATACACGCGAGCGAAGCCGCGGGCAACAGTTAGTATATTAAGACACAGGATACTTTTCATCCCGGTCGAAGGTTCCCGCGGGATAATTTCTGACATACACGCGAGCGAAGCCGCGGGCAACAGCTAGTATATTAAGACATAGGATACTTTTCATCCCGGTAGAAGGTTCCCGCGGTATAATTTCCGACATACACGCGGGCAACAGCTAGTATATTAAGACATAGGATACTTTTTATCCCGGCAGAAGGTTCCCGTGGGATAATTTCCGACATACACGCGGGCGAAGCCGCGGGCAACAGCTAGTATATTAAGACATAGGATACTTTTCATCCCGGTAGAAGGTTCCCGCGGGATAATTTCCGACATACACGCGGGCAACACCTAGTATATTAAGACATAGGATACTTTTCATCCTGGTAGATGGTTCCCGCGGGATAATTTCCGACATACACGCGGGCGAAGCCGCGGGCAACAGCTAGTATATTAAGACATAGGATACTTTTCATCCCGGTAGAAGGTTTCCGTGGGATAATTTCCGACATACACGCTAGCGAAGCCGCGGGCAACAGCTAGTATATTAAGACATAGAATACTTTTCATCCCGGTAGAAGATTCCCGCGGGATAATTTCCGACATACACGCGGACGAAGCCGCGGGCAACAGCTAGTATATTAAGACATAGGATACTTTTCATCCCGGTAGAAGGTTCCCGCGGGATAATTTCCGACATACACGCGGGCAACAGCTAGTATATTAAGACATAGGATACTTTTCATCCCGGAAGATGGTTCCCGCGGGATAATTTCTTACATAGACGCGGACGAAGCCGCAGGCAACAGCTAGTATATTAAGACATAGGATACTTTTCATCCCGGTAGAAGGTTCCCGCGGGATAATTTCCGACATACACGCGGGCAACAGCTAGTATATTAAGACATAGGATACTTTTTATCCCGGTAGAAGGTTCCCGCGGGATAATTTCCGACATACACGCGGGCAACAGCTAGTATATTAAGACATAGGATACTTTTCATCCCGGTAGAAGGTTCCCGCGGGATAATTTCCGACATACACGCGGGCAACAGCTTTTTTTTTTTTTTTTTTTTTTTTTTTTTTTTTTTTTTTTTTTTGTTTTTTTTTTTTTTTTTTGGATGGGAAATCATCAAATAACTTCTCCCGCTCTGGGTGGAGCGGGAGGGCGTGTCAGACTTCTACTGACTAAAACCCACCCGTGTTCCTTCAGTTGCCTGTGCCAGGGCCACGGTATCTTTTTCAAACAACCCGCAACCCCAGCGGCATCGGCCCTATTGGACCCCATCTTTGCTGACATCTCTTTGAGGCGCGCGTGGAACACAACGCGCCGTCGACCCGGGCCTGGTCCTTACCGGACGGCGAGCTACCCATTGCTCGCCATCCGCAAGCCCGCGCCTACGGTGGCCGGGAATCGGCTATCGCTTCCCGACGCCCAGGGCGTCTCCTGCGGCGACTAGGGGCGTGAGGGCGCAAAGATTGCCTCTCCCTCACGCGTTCAGCCTCCTCCTTCGCGAGCATTACTGCCTCGCAGAAGGAGGTGACGGCTTCCCATGCACTCTCGCTCCGTACCATGGCCTGTACCAGGGCCGGACGCGAGAGATCGCCGCCGCCGATCGCCTCCGCGAGGACGCGGCGGTGCTCTGCCCAAGCTGGGCAGACCTCCACCGTATGCTCCACCGTGTCCTCCGGGCGATCCACACAGTGGTAACACCCGGGCGTTTCCTCCCGCCTTATCCGGAACAGGAACCTCCCGAAACAACCGTGTCCGGTGAGGACCTGCGTCAGGCGGAAGGTGAGGATGCCGTGACGCCTCTCCAACCACTCCTCAAAGAGGGGACTTATCGCCGCAATTGTGGCGTGCCCAGCACTGGGTTGCGACAGTCGCACTCTCCATGTCGCCATGAGATCCCGCCGGAGCTCTGTCCGCTGTGCCATGATTTCTCGCGGCAGCGGAGTTACGCCCCGGCGTTTTGCCTCCTCGCGCCACTCCCATGTGTATGCGAGGCCTTTTGCCTCCAGATCCCATGGCGGCAATCCGGCAAGGAGGCTCGCCGCCTCACCAGAGACCGTGCGGTATCCCCGAACTAGCCGGATGGCCATGACCCTTTGGGACGCGTTCAACCGGCGGGTTGGTCGCCGCCCCAAAGAACGCGCCCACACTGGTGCCCCGTAAAGGGCCATGGACCGCACGACCCCCGCGTAGAGCCTCCGGCAGGAGGCGTTTGGACCCCCTAGATTGGGCAGGAGCCGCTTCAAGGCAGCCCCGGCCCGCTCCAGTCTGGGAGCCAAACGTCGAAAATGCTCCACGAAGTTCCACCGGCTGTCGAGGACGAGTCCCAGGTACTTCATCGTCGGCTCGACGCCGATGTGAACCCCTCCTACCGTTATTTGGGAACCCGACGGTGGCGCGTTCCGAGGACCATGAAAACACATTACCTCGGACTTGTGCAGGGCCACCTCGAGTCCCAATCGCCGGATCCTCTCGACGATTATCGCAACCCCGTGTGTCGCTAGCTCGGCCGCCGCTTGGTGTGACCTCCCCTGCGCCAGGACCAGCGTGTCGTCAGCGTAGCATACCACGCTGACGCCGCTAGGGAGGTCAGCGCGCAGCACCCAGTCGTACCCGATGTCCCACAAATGCGGCCCCAGGACCGATCCCTGTGGGACACCGCACGACATCTCTCGCCGGTTCCACTCTCCCTGATGACCGGGGTAGATGACGGCCCTATCCGTCAAATAGGCCTCAACCACTCGACAGAGGTAGGTCGGCATCCGGTGATACCGGAGTGCCTCCCTGATGCAACTCCAGGGCAGGGTATTGAAGGCGTTGGCGATGTCTAGAGACACCGCCAAGACGACCCCACCCCGGGCCACAGCATCCCCCGTCGTGAGGGCTCGCACGCGCATGATGGCGTCCACTGTAGAGCGCCCCCTGCGGAAACCAAACTGGCTCTCCGCCAAATCCGGCCCCTCCTGCACCAGCCACCCGACGAGGCGGTCTGCAATAACTCTTTCAAAGAGCTTGCCCACCTCGTCGAGCAGCACGATGGGTCGGTAAGCGGACGGAGAGTCCGCAGGGCGCCCCTGCTTCTTAATGAGGACCAGTTTCCCCGTCTTCCAACGAAGTGGGAACTGGCCCCTCTCCAAGCATGCGCTTAGGAGCCCCCCTAGTCGAGGCCCGAGAGCCCCAAAGGCCAGAACCCAGGCTCTTCCAGGTAAGCCGTCGGGTCCTGGGGCGGCATTTTTGGCACTCAGCCTACGTACCGCCGCTCTCAACTCTACCTCGGTCACTTCCGGAGCATCGTCGTCGTCGTCGGTGATGTGGTCCGCAACGGGCACCGCAGGAAGCGGAGCCATGGGCGGGGGAGTATGTTCCCCTCGCGAAGGGAACAGAGTGCTCACCACATCCTCCACGAGCTGGGGCCGGAGACTCTGCGTCAGCGGGGGAGCCCATGGGCGGAGTTTGTCACGCACCATTTTGTAGGGGCGTCCCCACGGGTCCCTGTTCAGAGTCCCCAGCGACTCCTCGCGGGCCAGACCTCTGGCCTGCAGGATCTCCGCTCGGAGGGTGGCCTTCGCCGCTCTGTACCCCTCGTACAGCTCCGCCTGAATGGCTTCCGTATCCGGAGGGCGAATACGGAGCCTGCGGTGCCTGGTGTACCGGCGTCGTGCAGCAACGCATGCTTTGCGCAGAGTCGTCAGCTCCGGCGACCACCAGCACACCTGGCGCCAGGCGCGCCCGGGCTGGACCCGGGGCATTGCCACGTCACATATTTCAGACATGGCCTCCCGGAACCACTCTGCCTCGTCGTTGATGTCAGCAGGCCTGTCCGGTGGTGACACCCAGGCCTGCACGATTGAGGCTTCCAGGAGGAGCTCCCGGTCCAGCTGTTTCAGCGCCCAGCGCGGACCACTCGGGGCCACCGGCGCGCTCGAGGTCTGGGCGGAGACGTCAAACCGGATATACCGGTGGTCGGAATAAGTCTCCACCCCCTCCATGACGCGCCAGTCGACCACATGCGGCGACAGAGCGGGGCTGGCGAACGAAATGTCCACTACTGATTCACCCCGCATCCGCACACACGTGGGGACCGAGCCCCGGTTTAGGACGACCAGGCCTGTCTCCAGAGCCCAGTCCTCCACCATCCTGCCCCGTGTGTCCGTATACCGGGAACCCCAAGCCACATTCTTAGCATTGAAGTCCCCAAGGACGAGCACGGGGAGGGAACCGAAGCCGACGACGACGACTCTCAACTCCGCAAGGGAGTTGTGGAACTCGGCGAGAGTTCGGTTCGGGGAGAAGTATACCCCTACCACAACAATCTCCCCGAACCGTGCCGCCACGCAGCCCCGTCCCCTCTTGACAGCCTCGAGGGACGGGGTACCGGCGGCGGCCGACGAAATTAGGGTCACTGAGCCGCTCAGGTCTTCCACCCAGTCATCCCTGGGCGGGACAAAGTACGGCTCAGCGACCACGGCGATGTTAATCGACCACTGCGCCAAGCTCTGGAGCAACAAATCCTGAGCGCAGGCGCAGTGGTTGATGTTCGCCTGGAGGAGGCGTAATGGGGCCATTATTGACACTCCATATCAGCCCCCTCCCGGGCCCCCTGTGAGGGCCCTGCCGCGGTGGTAACGACGGCAACGACAGTGGAGGCGGCAGCGGCGGCGGCAGTGGCGGCGGCTGCAGCGGTGATGGTGGTGGCGGAGGCCTTGCCTTTGCCCCTGGCTTTGGCGGGTGGAGCGCAGGCCTTGCTCCCCGCCCGGTGATTGGCCGGCTTGCCAGCTGCCGCACATACAAAGCAGTGCGGCGTGGCATTACACGAGTCGGCCTTGTGACCGGGCTGACCGCAGCAGAAGCAGTGACTGCTGCGGTCCACCTCCGAGGTGCATTTAACTCCCACGTGGTTGCCCACCTGGCAGCGGAAGCACCTCAGAGGTCTGGGTTCCAGCAGTTTCACCTGCGCGGACACCCAGCCGACCTTGAGCCTACGGCCCTCCCCGACTATTTTCCGGGCTGCCGACACGGGGCAGCTTACCGTAACGGTTCGCATCCCCGTAAAGTCGGGACGGATGGTGCCTACCCTCACCTGTTCGGCAGAGCAACCCCCAGCACCAACGATGGCAGCCACCACCTCTCCCTCCGTCGCAGAGTCGTCCAAGCCCAGGAGGCGCATGTCAGCGCACTTGGTGGGTCTGGACACTCGGGCCTCATCCGCATTTAGGGACGCCCTAAGCCTAGCGGCCAGAGCGTCAGCGGTCGGGCCACTGGCCGCACCAGGGACCTCCAGCATCCGAGCCCCAGTCGCAGTGACCCTTATCCGGATGCCATTGGCGACGCCGAGCTCCTCGAGGTTCACCGCCGCCCTCGCCTTGGCAAGCACGTCGCGGTAGGACACACCCTTCTTTTCCGCTTCCGGCTGTAGTGTGAGCACTACAGCTGCGGACTTCGGGGCACGGAGCCTAGCCGCGACGCTTCGCTCCTTGCGCCGCTGCCGCCTCTCTTTTCTTTTGGCCGCCCTTGCTGCTTTAGCCGCCTTCCGAATCTCCCCGGCTACCTTCCATTCGGCGTCGGCCGGATTAGATATAGGAGGTGGGGGCGACTGACTCGCCGCCAGGGCTGGGGCCCTGACGGGTACCGACATGGCCCCGCTTTTTGACTGCCCCGACGAGCCCGGTTTGATCGTGGCAGCCGCGGTGGTTACAACTGCGGCGGTGGCAGCCGCAACAGTGGCAGTCGCAGTGGTGGCAGATGCGGCGGTGGCATATGAGGTTGCCTTCCGCTGGCCCGAGGCCGGCCGGCTCGCCGCTAGCGGGGGGCGCAGGACAATGGCCTCCAGGGCAGAAAACCGACTCTGGAAGGCAGCCAGCTCCTGCCGCACCAGGGTCAGTACCCGGTCCTCAGCAGGCACGGGCCCACCCTGCCCATGCCGCGCCCCCCCCTGTGGTACCTCTCGGGGAGCAGCTCCTCGGAGCCGGGCCAGGTCCGCTCGGAGCTCCTCATTCTCCTTTCGGAGAAGCTCCATGGCGGCTGTCAAGCGGGTGACCTCCGCCCTCACTTCGGACATTCCGTCCGACGGAGGCCCGAAGCGAATGGCCTTGGCTGCCGCCATAATGGAGGCCGTGGCAGCGGATATGGCCTTGTCTTTAGAGGACTGGATCCTCTTCAAGGCCACACCCTTGATTGCGGCTTCCACGACCTCCGCAAACCTGGCCGCTCGCTCTGAATTGGAGTTGCCAGCGGCGTCCGGCTCGCTACCTGACGTCTCTGACAGGGCCGCCCTATGACTGGTCACTTCAGAGTGGTGCCCTTCCGTGGCAAGCCTCTCGGCTTGCTGGGCCGACTCGGCTAGGCTGACTTGACTCGGCTCGCTGGGCCGTTCCTGGACCTGCGAGACGGTCACCCCTCCCGGCTCAGTCGAGACCTCGGATGAGACCCCAAGGTTCCTCTCCCCGCCGATTCCCGGCGTATCGGGCCGCTTGAAGCGACCCCGAACGTCGCGCCCTGCTATCGGAGCGGAAGCTCCATCCGCCACAACGCGACCCCGTCCTCTCTTCGCCGACGTAACTTTAGCGGTCGACAGGTTCTCCTCGCTTGAGGAGAGTTCCATCGACCCCGCTCGGCCCGAAACTGTATTCCGAATAAATTCATCGCGCGAACGCTTTCCAGAAGACTTGGAACGCCCGCGCGAGTCCTGATCGGACATACTTAGGTCCCTTAAGGGACGGGAGCCTCCTCGACTCTTGTTGCCGTCGCCGGCAAACGGCACCTCCGCCAATAAATTTGGCACGACTTTCTCTTTTTTGTTTTCATTTTGTGTTTTGTCCATTCTGTTCCCACGAGTAATGAGGAAATAAATGTCCACCTAGGCAGAGCCTCTTGCACTAGGTAAGCCTATATACTGTAGAGAGCGGCAGGTATCTACAGGGGAAGCGCTAGCGACTGGTCCCCCACCAGCCACTCATCCTCTCGCCACGCTTCAAAGCTTAGGATTAGGTGGTTTTTTATCTTAGAGGTGTCCTTCCTCTGGGCCGGGCGGTTAAGCCAAGCCCCCGACGGCGGCATTATGCATGCCTCCGTTCGCTGTCCGGCTAACCCGACTCAGCGAACCCGCCGAAAGTTCTCTCCTCAAGATTGCTCCTGAGGGAGAAACAACAGCCGCGTTGGTGCGCCTGCACCGTAGCGGCAGGGTCACGTCCAGTGTCAATCGACGAACGTCGATCGATCAGGAGCGACCCACATCCCTTGTTCCTCCACTGCACCCTCTGCAAATCAGAGGGACACGTGGAAGAACGACGTGGAGCATATTGCTCCCCCGCCCGCAGAAATTCGCCACAAACAATACCCTCTCCGAAAAACCCCAGCACCTTTTCCAGAAGAGATTATTGTCCATGCCCAGGGTGCACCGGCCCGACAACTGCTCTTCCCCTCGAACGTATCCATAAGGGACGAGCAGGTATCAGGCACACGTGGAGGTTTTCTGCACGCACCCCAACAGCTAGTATCTTAACACATAGGATACTTTTTATCCCGGTAGAAGGTTCCCGCGGGATAATTTCCGACATACACGCGAGCGAAGCCGCGGGCAACAGCTAGTATATTAAGACATAGGATACTTTTCATCCCGGTAGAAGGTTCCCGCGGGATAATTTCCGACATACACGCGGGCAACAGCTAGTATATTAAGACATGGGATACTTTTCATCCCGGTAGAAGGTTCCCGCGGGATAATTTCCGACATACACGCGGGCAACAGCTAGTATATTAAGACATAGGATACTTTTTATCCCGGTAGAAGGTTCCCGCGGGATAATTTCCGACATACACGCGGGCAACAGCTAGTATATTAAGACATAGGATACTTTTCATCCCGGTAGAAGGTTCCCGCGGGATAATTTCCGACATAAACGCGGACGAAGCCGCGGGCAACAGCTAGTATATTAAGACATAGGATAATTTTCATCCCGGTAGAAGGTTCCCGCGGGATAATTTCCGACATACCCGCGGGCGAAGCCGCGGGCAACAGCTAGTATATTAAGACATAGGATACTTTTCATCCCGGTAGAAGGTTCCCGCGGGATAATTTCCGACATATACGCGGGCAACAGCTAGTATATTAAGACATGGGATCCTTTTTATCCCGGTAGAAGGTTCCCGCGGGATAATTTCCGACATACACGCGGGCAACAGCTAGTACATTAAGACATAGGATACTTTTCATCCCGGTAGAAGGTTCCCGCGGGATAATTTCCGACATACACGCCGGCAACAGCTAGTATATTAAGACATAGGATACTTTTCATCCCGGTAGAAGGTTCCCGCGGGATAATTTCCGACATACACGCGGGCAACAGCTAGTATATTAAGACATAGGATACTTTTTATCCCGGCAGAAGGTTCCCGTGGGATAATTTCCGACATACACGCGGGCGAAGCCGCGGGCAACAGCTAGTATATTAAGACATAGGATAATTTTCATCCCGGTAGAAGGTTCCCGTGGGATAATTTCCGACATATACGCGGGCAACAGCTAGTATATTAAGACATGGGATCCTTTTCATCCCGGTAGAAGGTTCCCGCGGGATAATTTCCGAAATACACGCGGGCAACAGCTAGTACATTAAGACATAGGATACTTTTCATCCCGGTAGAAGGTTCCCGCGGGATAATTTCCGACATACACGCGGGCAACAGCCAGTACATTAAGACATAGGATACTTTTCATCTTGGTAGAAGGTTCCCGCGGGATAATTTCCGACATACACGCGGGAAACAGCTAGTATATTAAGACATAGGATACTTTTCATCCCGGTAGAAGGTTCCCGCGGGATAATTTCCGACATACACGCGGACGAAGCCGCGGGCAACAGCTAGTATATTAAGACAAAGTATACTTTTCATCCCGGTAGAAGGTTCCCGCGGGATAATTTCCGACATACACGCGGGCAACAGCTTGTATTTAAGACATAGGATACTTTTCATCCCGGTAGAAGGTTCCCGCGGGATAATTTCCGACATACACGCGGGCAACAGCTAGTACATTAAGACATAGGATACTTTTCATCCCGGTAGAAGGTTCCCGCGGGATAATTTCCGACATACACGCGGGCAACAGCTAGTATATTAAGACATAGGATACTTTTCATCCCGGTAGAAGGTTTTCGCGGGATAATTTCCGACATACACGCGGGCAACAGCCAGTACATTAAGACATAGGATACTTTTCATCCCGGTAGAAGGTTCCCGCGGGATAATTTCCGACATACACGCGGGCAACAGCTAGAACATTAAGACATAGGATACTTTTCATCCCGGTAGAAGGTTCCCGCGGGATAATTTCCGACATACACGCGGGCAACAGCTAGTATATTAAAACATAGGATACTTTTCATCCCGGTAGAAGCTTCCCGCGGGATAATTTCCGACATACACGCGGACGAAGCCGCGGGCAACAGCTAGTATATTAAGACAAAGGATACTTTTTATCCCGGTAGAAGGTTCCCGCGGGATAATTTCCGACATACACGCGGGCAACAGCTAGTATATTAAGACATAGGATACTTTTCATCCCGGTAGAAGGTTCCCGCGGGATAATTTCCGACATACACGCGGGCAACAGCTAGTATATTAAGACATAGGATACTTTTCATCCCGGTAGAAGGTTCCCGCGGGATAATTTCCGACATACACGCGGGCAACAGCTAGTATATTAAGACAGGATACTTTTCATCCCGGTAGAAGGTTCCCGCGGTATAATTTCCGACATACACGCGGACGAAGCCACGGGCAACAGCTAGTATATTAAGACATAGGATACTTTTTATCCCGGTAGAAGGTTCCCGCGGGATAATTTCCGACATACACGCGGGCAACAGCTAGTATATTAAGACATAGGATACTTTTCATCCCGGTAGAAGGTTCCCGCGGGATAATTTCCGACATACACGCGAGCGAAGCCGCGGGCAACAGTTAGTATATTAAGACACAGGATACTTTTCATCCCGGTCGAAGGTTCCCGCGGGATAATTTCTGACATACACGCGAGCGAAGCCGCGGGCAACAGCTAGTATATTAAGACATAGGATACTTTTCATCCCGGTAGAAGGTTCCCGCGGTATAATTTTCGACATACACGCGGGCAACAGCTAGTATATTAAGACATAGGATACTTTTTATCCCGGCAGAAGGTTCCCGTGGGATAATTTCCGACATACACGCGGGCAACAGCTAGTATATTAAGACATAGGATACTTTTCATCCCGGTAGAAGGTTCCCGCGGGATAATTTCCGACATACACGCGGACGAAGCCGCGGGCAACAGCTAGTATATTAAGACAAAGTATACTTTTCATCCCGGTAGAAGGTTCCCGCGGGATAATTTCCGACATACACGCGGGCAACAGCTAGAACATTAAGACATAGGATACTTTTCATCCCGGTAGAAGGTTCCCGCGGGATAATTTCCGACATACACGCGGGCAACAGCTAGTATATTAAAACATAGGATACTTTTCATCCCGGTAGAAGGTTCCCGCGGGATAATTTCCGACATACACGCGGACGAAGCCGCGGGCAACAGCTAGTATATTAAGACAAAGGATACTTTTTATCCCGGTAGAAGGTTCCCGCGGGATAATTTCCGACATACACGCGGGCAACAGCTAGTATATTAAGACATAGGATACTTTTCATCCAGGTAGAAGGTTCCCGCGGGATAATTTCCGACATACACGCGGGCAACAGCTAGTATATTAAGACATAGGATACTTTTCATCCCGGTAGAAGGTTCCCGCGGGATAATTTCCGACATACACGCGGGCAACAGCTAGTATATTAAGACAGGATACTTTTTATCCCGGCAGAAGGTTCCCGTGGGATAATTTCCGACATACACGCGGGCGAAGCCGCGGGCAACAGCTAGTATATTAAGACATAGGATACTTTTCATCCCGGTAGAAGGTTCCCGCGGGATAATTTCCGACATACACGCTAGCGAAGCCGCGGGCAACAGCTAGTATATTAAGACATAGGATACTTTTCATCCCGGTAGAAGGTTCCCGCGGGATAATTTCCGACATACACGCGGGCAACAGCTAGTATATTAAGACATAGGATACTTTTCATCCCGGAAGATGGTTCCCGCGGGATAATTTCTTACATAGACGCGGACGAAGCCGCGGGCAACAGCTAGTATATTAAGACATAGGATACTTTTCATCCCGGTAGAAGGTTCCCGCGGGATAATTTCCGACATACACGCGGGCAACAGCTAGTATATTAAGACATAGGATACTTTTTATCCCGGTAGAAGGTTCCCGCGGGATAATTTCCGACATACACGCGGGCAACAGCTAGTATATTAAGACATAGGATACTTTTCATCCCGGTAGAAGGTTCCCGCGGGATAATTTCCGACATACACGCGGGCAACAGCTAGTATCTTAACACATAGGATACTTTTTATCCCGGTAGAAGGTTCCCGCGGGATAATTTCCGACATACACGCGAGCGAAGCCGCGGGCAACAGCTAGTATATTAAGACATAGGATACTTTTCATCCCGGTAGAAGGTTCCCGCGGGATAATTTCCGACATACACGCGGGCAACAGCTAGTATATTAAGACATGGGATACTTTTCATCCCGGTAGAAGGTTCCCGCGGGATAATTTCCGACATACACGCGGGCAACAGCTAGTATATTAAGACATAGGATACTTTTTATCCCGGTAGAAGGTTCCCGCGGGATAATTTCCGACATACACGCGGGCAACAGCTAGTATATTAAGACATAGGATACTTTTCATCCCGGTAGAAGGTTCCCGCGGGATAATTTCCGACATAAACGCGGACGAAGCCGCGGGCAACAGCTAGTATATTAAGACATAGGATAATTTTCATCCCGGTAGAAGGTTCCCGTGGGATAATTTCCGACATACACGCGGGCAACAGCTAGTATTTAAGACATAGGATACTTTTCATCCCGGTAGAAGGTTCCCGCGGGATAATTTCCGACATACACGCGGGCGAAGCCGCGGGCAACAGCTAGTATATTAAGACATAGGATACTTTTCATCCCGGTAGAAGGTTCCCGCGGGATAATTTCCGACATATACGCGGGCAACAGCTAGTATATTAAGACATGGGATACTTTTCATCCCGGTAGAAGGTTCCCGCGGGATAATTTCCGACATACACGCGGGCAACAGCTAGTACATTAAGACATAGGATACTTTTCATCCCGGTAGAAGGTTCCCGCGGGATAATTTCCGACATACACGCCGGCAACAGCTAGTATATTAAGACATAGGATACTTTTCATCCCGGTAGAAGGTTCCCGCGGGATAATTTCCGACATACACGCGGGCAACAGCCAGTACATTAAGACATAGGATACTTTTCATCCCGGTAGAAGGTTCCCGCGGGATAATTTCCGACATACACGCGGGCAACAGCTAGAACATTAAGACATAGGATACTTTTCATCCCGGTAGAAGGTTCCCGCGGGATAATTTCCGACATACACGCGGGCAACAGCTAGTATATTAAGACATAGGATACTTTTCATCCCGGTAGAAGGTTCCCGCGGGATAATTTCCGACATACACGCGGACGAAGCCGCGGGCAACAGCTAGTATATTAAGACAAAGTATACTTTTCATCCCGGTAGAAGGTTCCCGCGGGATAATTTCCGACATACACGCGGGCAACAGCTTGTATTTAAGACATAGGATACTTTTCATCCCGGTAGAAGGTTCCCGCGGGATAATTTCCGACATACACGCGGGCAACAGCTAGAACATTAAGACATAGGATACTTTTCATCCCGGTAGAAGGTTCCCGCGGGATGATTTCCGACATACACGCGGGCAACAGCTAGTATATTAAAACATAGGATACTTTTCATCCCGGTAGAAGGTTCCCGCGGGATAATTTCCGACATACACGCGGACGAAGCCGCGGGCAACAGCTAGTATATTAAGACAAAGGATACTTTTTATCCCGGTAGAAGGTTCCCGCGGGATAATTTCCGACATACACGCGGGCAACAGCTAGTATATTAAGACATAGGATACTTTTCATCCCGGTAGAAGGTTCCCGCGGGATAATTTCCGACATACACGCGGGCAACAGCTAGTATATTAAGACATAGGATACTTTTCATCCCGGTAGAAGGTTCCCGCGGGATAATTTCCGACATACACGCGGGCAACAGCTAGTATATTAAGACAGGATACTTTTCATCCCGGTAGAAGGTTCCCGCGGTATAATTTCCGACATACACGCGGACGAAGCCACGGGCAACAGCTAGTATATTAAGACATAGGATACTTTTTATCCCGGTAGAAGGTTCCCGCGGGATAATTTCCGACATACACGCGGGCAACAGCTAGTATATTAAGACATAGGATACTTTTCATCCCGGTAGAAGGTTCCCGCGGGATAATTTCCGACATACACGCGAGCGAAGCCGCGGGCAACAGTTAGTATATTAAGACACAGGATACTTTTCATCCCGGTCGAAGGTTCCCGCGGGATAATTTCTGACATACACGCGAGCGAAGCCGCGGGCAACAGCTAGTATATTAAGACATAGGATACTTTTCATCCCGGTAGAAGGTTCCCGCAGTATAATTTTCGACATACACGCGGGCAACAGCTAGTATATTAAGACATAGAATACTTTTTATCCCGGCAGAAGGTTCCCGTGGGATAATTTCCGACATACACGCGGGCAACAGCTAGTATATTAAGACATAGGATACTTTTCATCCCGGTAGAAGGTTCCCGCGGGATAATTTCCGACATACACGCGGACGAAGCCGCGGGCAACAGCTAGTGTATTAAGACAAAGTATACTTTTCATCCCGGTAGAAGGTTCCCGCGGGATAATTTCCGACATACACGCGGGCAACAGCTAGAACATTAAGACATAGGATACTTTTCATCCCGGTAGAAGGTTCCCGCGGGATAATTTCCGACATACACGCGGGCAACAGCTAGTATATTAAAACATAGGATACTTTTCATCCCGGTAGAAGGTTCCCGCGGGATAATTTCCGACATACACGCGGACGAAGCCGCGGGCAACAGCTAGTATATTAAGACAAAGGATACTTTTTATCCCGGTAGAAGGTTCCCGCGGGATAATTTCCGACATACACGCGGGCAACAGCTAGTATATTAAGACATAGGATACTTTTCATCCAGGTAGAAGGTTCCCGCGGGATAATTTCCGACATACACGCGGGCAACAGCTAGTATATTAAGACATAGGATACTTTTCATCCCGGTAGAAGGTTCCCGCGGGATAATTTCCGACATACACGCGGGCAACAGCTATTATATTAAGACAGGATACTTTTCATCCCGGTAGAAGGTTCCCGCGGTATAATTTCCGACATACACGCGGACGAAGCCACGGGCAACAGCTAGTATATTAAGACATAGGATACTTTTTATCCCGGTAGAAGGTTCCCGCGGGATAATTTCCGACATACACGCGGGCAACAGCTAGTATATTAAGACATAGGATACTTTTCATCCCGGTAGAAGGTTCCCGCGGGATAATTTCCGACATACACGCGAGCGAAGCCGCGGGCAACAGTTAGTATATTAAGACACAGGATACTTTTCATCCCGGTCGAAGGTTCCCGCGGGATAATTTCTGACATACACGCGAGCGAAGCCGCGGGCAACAGCTAGTATATTAAGACATAGGATACTTTTCATCCCGGTAGAAGGTTCCCGCGGTATAATTTCCGACATACACGCGGGCAACAGCTAGTATATTAAGACATAGGATACTTTTTATCCCGGCAGAAGGTTCCCGTGGGATAATTTCCGACATACACGCGGGCGAAGCCGCGGGCAACAGCTAGTATATTAAGACATAGGATACTTTTCATCCCGGTAGAAGGTTCCCGCGGGATAATTTCCGACATACACGCGGGCAACACCTAGTATATTAAGACATAGGATACTTTTCATCCTGGTAGATGGTTCCCGCGGGATAATTTCCGACATACACGCGGGCGAAGCCGCGGGCAACAGCTAGTATATTAAGACATAGAATACTTTTCATCCCGGTAGAAGGTTTCCGTGGGATAATTTCCGACATACACGCTAGCGAAGCCGCGGGCAACAGCTAGTATATTAAGACATAGAATACTTTTCATCCCGGTAGAAGGTTCCCGCGGGATAATTTCCGACATACACGCGGACGAAGCCGCGGGCAACAGCTAGTATATTAAGACATAGGATACTTTTCATCCCGGTAGAAGGTTCCCGCGGGATAATTTCCGACATACACGCGGGCAACAGCTAGTATATTAAGACATAGGATACTTTTCATCCCGGTAGATGGTTCCCGCGGGATAATTTCTTACATAGACGCGGACGAAGCTGCGGGCAACAGCTAGTATATTAAGACATAGGAAACTTTTCATCCCGGTAGAAGGTTCCCGTGGGATAATTTCTGACATACACGCGGGCAACAGCTAGTATATTAAGACATAGGATACTTTTTATCCCGGTAGAAGGTTCCCGCGGGATAATTTCCGACATACACGCGGGCAACAGCTAGTATATTAAGACATAGGATACTTTTCATCCCGGTAGAAGGTTCCCGCGGGATAATTTCCGACATACACGCGGGCAACAGCTAGTATATTAACACATAGGATACTTTTCATCCCGGTAGAAGGTTCCCGCGGGATAATTTCCGACATACACGCGAGCGAAGCCGCGGGCAACAGCTAGTATATTAAGACATAGGATACTTTTCATCCCGGTAGAAGGTTCCCGCGGGATAATTTCCGACATACACGCCGGCAACAGCTAGTATATTAAGACATAGGATACTTTTCATCCCGGTAGAAGGTTCCCGCGGGATAATTTCCGACATACACGCGGGCAACAGCCAGTACATTAAGACATAGGATACTTTTCATCCCGGTAGAAGGTTCCCGCGGGATAATTTCCGACATACACGCGGGCAACAGCTAGAACATTAAGACATAGGATACTTTTCATCCCGGTAGAAGGTTCCCGCGGGATAATTTCCGACATACACGCGGGCAACAGCTAGTATATTAAGACATAGGATACTTTTCATCCCGGTAGAAGGTTCCCGCGGGATAATTTCCGACATACACGCGGACGAAGCCGCGGGCAACAGCTAGTATATTAAGACAAAGTATACTTTTCATCCCGGTAGAAGGTTCCCGCGGGATAATTTCCGACATACACGCGGGCAACAGCTTGTATTTAAGACATAGGATACTTTTCATCCCGGTAGAAGGTTCCCGCGGGATAATTTCCGACATACACGCGGGCAACAGCTAGAACATTAAGACATAGGATACTTTTCATCCCGGTAGAAGGTTCCCGCGGGATGATTTCCGACATACACGCGGGCAACAGCTAGTATATTAAAACATAGGATACTTTTCATCCCGGTAGAAGGTTCCCGCGGGATAATTTCCGACATACACGCGGACGAAGCCGCGGGCAACAGCTAGTATATTAAGACAAAGGATACTTTTTATCCCGGTAGAAGGTTCCCGCGGGATAATTTCCGACATACACGCGGGCAACAGCTAGTATATTAAGACATAGGATACTTTTCATCCCGGTAGAAGGTTCCCGCGGGATAATTTCCGACATACACGCGGGCAACAGCTAGTATATTAAGACATAGGATACTTTTCATCCCGGTAGAAGGTTCCCGCGGGATAATTTCCGACATACACGCGGGCAACAGCTAGTATATTAAGACAGGATACTTTTCATCCCGGTAGAAGGTTCCCGCGGTATAATTTCCGACATACACGCGGACGAAGCCACGGGCAACAGCTAGTATATTAAGACATAGGATACTTTTTATCCCGGTAGAAGGTTCCCGCGGGATAATTTCCGACATACACGCGGGCAACAGCTAGTATATTAAGACATAGGATACTTTTCATCCCGGTAGAAGGTTCCCGCGGGATAATTTCCGACATACACGCGAGCGAAGCCGCGGGCAACAGTTAGTATATTAAGACACAGGATACTTTTCATCCCGGTCGAAGGTTCCCGCGGGATAATTTCTGACATACACGCGAGCGAAGCCGCGGGCAACAGCTAGTATATTAAGACATAGGATACTTTTCATCCCGGTAGAAGGTTCCCGCAGTATAATTTTCGACATACACGCGGGCAACAGCTAGTATATTAAGACATAGAATACTTTTTATCCCGGCAGAAGGTTCCCGTGGGATAATTTCCGACATACACGCGGGCAACAGCTAGTATATTAAGACATAGGATACTTTTCATCCCGGTAGAAGGTTCCCGCGGGATAATTTCCGACATACACGCGGACGAAGCCGCGGGCAACAGCTAGTGTATTAAGACAAAGTATACTTTTCATCCCGGTAGAAGGTTCCCGCGGGATAATTTCCGACATACACGCGGGCAACAGCTAGAACATTAAGACATAGGATACTTTTCATCCCGGTAGAAGGTTCCCGCGGGATAATTTCCGACATACACGCGGGCAACAGCTAGTATATTAAAACATAGGATACTTTTCATCCCGGTAGAAGGTTCCCGCGGGATAATTTCCGACATACACGCGGACGAAGCCGCGGGCAACAGCTAGTATATTAAGACAAAGGATACTTTTTATCCCGGTAGAAGGTTCCCGCGGGATAATTTCCGACATACACGCGGGCAACAGCTAGTATATTAAGACATAGGATACTTTTCATCCAGGTAGAAGGTTCCCGCGGGATAATTTCCGACATACACGCGGGCAACAGCTAGTATATTAAGACATAGGATACTTTTCATCCCGGTAGAAGGTTCCCGCGGGATAATTTCCGACATACACGCGGGCAACAGCTATTATATTAAGACAGGATACTTTTCATCCCGGTAGAAGGTTCCCGCGGTATAATTTCCGACATACACGCGGACGAAGCCACGGGCAACAGCTAGTATATTAAGACATAGGATACTTTTTATCCCGGTAGAAGGTTCCCGCGGGATAATTTCCGACATACACGCGGGCAACAGCTAGTATATTAAGACATAGGATACTTTTCATCCCGGTAGAAGGTTCCCGCGGGATAATTTCCGACATACACGCGAGCGAAGCCGCGGGCAACAGTTAGTATATTAAGACACAGGATACTTTTCATCCCGGTCGAAGGTTCCCGCGGGATAATTTCTGACATACACGCGAGCGAAGCCGCGGGCAACAGCTAGTATATTAAGACATAGGATACTTTTCATCCCGGTAGAAGGTTCCCGCGGTATAATTTCCGACATACACGCGGGCAACAGCTAGTATATTAAGACATAGGATACTTTTTATCCCGGCAGAAGGTTCCCGTGGGATAATTTCCGACATACACGCGGGCGAAGCCGCGGGCAACAGCTAGTATATTAAGACATAGGATACTTTTCATCCCGGTAGAAGGTTCCCGCGGGATAATTTCCGACATACACGCGGGCAACACCTAGTATATTAAGACATAGGATACTTTTCATCCTGGTAGATGGTTCCCGCGGGATAATTTCCGACATACACGCGGGCGAAGCCGCGGGCAACAGCTAGTATATTAAGACATAGAATACTTTTCATCCCGGTAGAAGGTTTCCGTGGGATAATTTCCGACATACACGCTAGCGAAGCCGCGGGCAACAGCTAGTATATTAAGACATAGAATACTTTTCATCCCGGTAGAAGGTTCCCGCGGGATAATTTCCGACATACACGCGGACGAAGCCGCGGGCAACAGCTAGTATATTAAGACATAGGATACTTTTCATCCCGGTAGAAGGTTCCCGCGGGATAATTTCCGACATACACGCGGGCAACAGCTAGTATATTAAGACATAGGATACTTTTCATCCCGGTAGATGGTTCCCGCGGGATAATTTCTTACATAGACGCGGACGAAGCTGCGGGCAACAGCTAGTATATTAAGACATAGGAAACTTTTCATCCCGGTAGAAGGTTCCCGTGGGATAATTTCTGACATACACGCGGGCAACAGCTAGTATATTAAGACATAGGATACTTTTTATCCCGGTAGAAGGTTCCCGCGGGATAATTTCCGACATACACGCGGGCAACAGCTAGTATATTAAGACATAGGATACTTTTCATCCCGGTAGAAGGTTCCCGCGGGATAATTTCCGACATACACGCGGGCAACAGCTAGTATATTAACACATAGGATACTTTTCATCCCGGTAGAAGGTTCCCGCGGGATAATTTCCGACATACACGCGAGCGAAGCCGCGGGCAACAGCTAGTATATTAAGACATAGGATACTTTTCATCCCGGTAGAAGGTTCCCGCGGGATAATTTCCGACATACACGCGGGCAACAGCTAGTATATTAAGACATAGGATACTTTTCATCCCGGTAGATGGTTCCCGTGGGATAATTTCTTACATAGACGCGGACGAAGCCGCGGGCAACAGCTAGTATATTAAGACATAGGAAACTTTTCATCCCGGTAGAAGGTTCCCGCGGGATAATTTCCGACATACACGCGGACGAAGCCGCGGGCAACAGCTAGTATATTAAGACACAGGATACTTTTCATCCCGGTAGAAGGTTCCCGCGGGATAATTTCCGACATACACGCGGGCAACAGCTAGTATATTAAGACATAGGATACTTTTCATCCCGGTAGATGGTTCCCGCGGGATAATTTCCGACATACACGCGGGCAACAGCTAGTATATTAAGACATGGGATAATTTTCATCCCGGTAGAAGGTTCCCGCGGGATAATTTCCGACATACACGCGGGCAACAGCTAGTATATTAAGACATAGGATACTTTTTATCCCGGTAGAAGGTTCCCGCGTGATAATTTCCGACATACACGCGGGCAACAGCTAGTATATTAAGACATAGGATACTTTTCATCCCGGTAGAAGGTTCCCGCGGGATAATTTCCGACATACACGCGAGCGAAGCCGCGGGCAACAGTTAGTATATTAAGACACAGGATACTTTTCATCCCGGTCGAAGGTTCCCGCGGGATAATTTCTGACATACACGCGAGCGAAGCCGCGGGCAACAGCTAGTATATTAAGACATAGGATACTTTTCATCCCGGTAGAAGGTTCCCGCGGTATAATTTCCGACATACACGCGGGCAACAGCTAGTATATTAAGACATAGGATACTTTTTATCCCGGCAGAAGGTTCCCGTGGGATAATTTCCGACATACACGCGGGCGAAGCCGCGGGCAACAGCTAGTATATTAAGACATAGGATACTTTTCATCCCGGTAGAAGGTTCCCGCGGGATAATTTCCGACATACACGCGGGCAACACCTAGTATATTAAGACATAGGATACTTTTCATCCTGGTAGATGGTTCCCGCGGGATAATTTCCGACATACACGCGGGCGAAGCCGCGGGCAACAGCTAGTATATTAAGACATAGAATACTTTTCATCCCGGTAGAAGGTTTCCGTGGGATAATTTCCGACATACACGCTAGCGAAGCCGCGGGCAACAGCTAGTATATTAAGACATAGAATACTTTTCATCCCGGTAGAAGGTTCCCGCGGGATAATTTCCGACATACACGCGGACGAAGCCGCGGGCAACAGCTAGTATATTAAGACATAGGATACTTTTCATCCCGGTAGAAGGTTCCCGCGGGATAATTTCCGACATACACGCGGGCAACAGCTAGTATATTAAGACATAGGATACTTTTCATCCCGGTAGATGGTTCCCGCGGGATAATTTCTTACATAGACGCGGACGAAGCTGCGGGCAACAGCTAGTATATTAAGACATAGGAAACTTTTCATCCCGGTAGAAGGTTCCCGTGGGATAATTTCTGACATACACGCGGGCAACAGCTAGTATATTAAGACATAGGATACTTTTTATCCCGGTAGAAGGTTCCCGCGGGATAATTTCCGACATACACGCGGGCAACAGCTAGTATATTAAGACATAGGATACTTTTCATCCCGGTAGAAGGTTCCCGCGGGATAATTTCCGACATACACGCGGGCAACAGCTAGTATATTAAGACATAGGATACTTTTCATCCCGGTATAAGGTTCCCGCGGGATAATTTCCGACATACACGCGGACGAAGCCGCGGGCAACAGCTAGTATATTAAGACATAGGATAATTTTCATCCCGGTAGAAGGTTCCCGTGGGATAATTTCCGACATACACGCGGGCAACAGCTAGTATTTAAGACATAGGATACTTTTCATCCCGGTAGAAGGTTCCCGCGGGATAATTTCCGACATACACGCGGGCGAATCCGCGGGCAACAGCTAGTATATTAAGACATAGGATACTTTTCATCCCGGTAGAAGGTTCCCGCGGGATAATTTCCGACATATACGCGGGCAACAGCTAGTATATTAAGACATGGGATACTTTTCATCCCGGTAGAAGGTTCCCGCGGGATAATTTCCGACATACACGCGGGCAACAGCTAGTACATTAAGACATAGGATACTTTTCATCCCGGTAGAAGGTTCCCGCGGGATAATTTCCGACATACACGCGGGCAACAGCTAGTATATTAAGACATAGGATACTTTTCATCCCGGTAGAAGGTTCCCGCGGGATAATTTCCGACATACACGCGGGCAACAGCCAGTACATTAAGACATAGGATACTTTTCATCCCGGTAGAAGGTTCCCGCGGGATAATTTCCGACATACACGCGGGCAACAGCTAGAACATTAAGACATAGGATACTTTTCATCCCGGTAGAAGGTTCCCGCGGGATAATTTCCGACATACACGCGGGCAACAGCTAGTATATTAAGACACAGGATACTTTTCATCCCGGTAGAAGGTTCCCGCGGGATAATTTCCGACATACACGCGGACGAAGCTGCGGGCAACAGCTAGTATATTAAGACAAAGGATACTTTTTATCCCGGTAGAAGGTTCCCGCGGGATAATTTCCGACATACACGCGGGCAACAGCTAGTATATTAAGACATAGGATACTTTTCATCCAGGTAGAAGGTTCCCGCGGGATAATTTCCGACATACACGCGGGCAACAGCTAGTATATTAAGACATAGGATACTTTTCATCCCGGTAGAAGGTTCCCGCGGGATAATTTCCGACATACACGCGGGCAACAGCTATTATATTAAGACAGGATACTTTTCATCCCGGTAGAAGGTTCCCGCGGTATAATTTCCGACATACACGCGGACGAAGCCACGGGCAACAGCTAGTATATTAAGACATAGGATACTTTTTATCCCGGTAGAAGGTTCCCGCGGGATAATTTCCGACATACACGCGGGCAACAGCTAGTATATTAAGACATAGGATACTTTTCATCCCGGTAGAAGGTTCCCGCGGGATAATTTCCGACATACACGCGAGCGAAGCCGCGGGCAACAGTTAGTATATTAAGACACAGGATATTTTTCATCCCGGTCGAAGGTTCCCGCGGGATAATTTCTGACATACACGCGAGCGAAGCCGCGGGCAACAGCTAGTATATTAAGACATAGGATACTTTTCATCCCGGTAGAAGGTTCCCGCGGTATAATTTCCGACATACACGCGGGCAACAGCTAGTATATTAAGACATAGGATACTTTTTATCCCGGCAGAAGGTTCCCGTGGGATAATTTCCGACATACACGCGGGCGAAGCCGCGGGCAACAGCTAGTATATTAAGACATAGGATAATTTTCATCCCGGTAGAAGGTTCCCGTGGGATAATTTCCGACATACACGCGGGCAACAGCTAGTATTTAAGACATAGGATACTTTTCATCCCGGTAGAAGGTTCCCGCGGGATAATTTCCGACATACACGCGGGCGAATCCGCGGGCAACAGCTAGTATATTAAGACATAGGATACTTTTCATCCCGGTAGAAGGTTCCCGCGGGATAATTTCCGACATATACGCGGGCAACAGCTAGTATATTAAGACATGGGATACTTTTCATCCCGGTAGAAGGTTCCCGCGGGATAATTTCCGACATACACGCGGGCAACAGCTAGTACATTAAGACATAGGATACTTTTCATCCCGGTAGAAGGTTCCCGCGGGATAATTTCCGACATACACGCGGGCAACAGCTAGTATATTAAGACATAGGATACTTTTCATCCCGGTAGAAGGTTCCCGCGGGATAATTTCCGACATACACGCGGGCAACAGCCAGTACATTAAGACATAGGATACTTTTCATCCCGGTAGAAGGTTCCCGCGGGATAATTTCCGACATACACGCGGGCAACAGCTAGAACATTAAGCAAACAGCATTATTTTAAAAAACATTACAACATAATACTCACGGAAGAACAGCGTGACCACTCGGGCCCGAACGAGCTGAGGGTTTACACTGACGGGTCAAAGACCGACTCCGGAACCGGTGCCGGAGTTTTCTCGCACGACCTCAACATAAACATATCCAGCCCGCTGGGAATGTTCAACACTGTCTACCAGGCAGAATGTGTGGGCATTATTCAAGCGGCGTATGCCATAGAGGCCAGGAGAGTTACGGACACCCGTATACGTATACTCTCCGACAGTGCCTCAGTACTCCAAACCTTAGAAAAAAAATATATTACTTCAAGATTAATACTAGAATGTCACAATGCGTTAGAACGAGCAACGGTACCTAACCGCAACACAGTGACACTGCAATGGATAAAAGGACACAGTGGGTCTTTGGGTAACGACGCAGCGGACGAACTTGCTAGGAGGGCATCCAGTGCGTCAGTCTATGGGCCCGAACCAATCATACCCATCCCCTTCAACCAATTACGCAGATGGCTGCAAGAGATCACCCAAACAAAAGCAGAGGAGTGGTGGTCCTCGGCACCAGGGTGCAGGCAGTCCAGGGAGGCTATGCCAAGCCTGGATGGCAAACTGACCAGGCGACTCTTACGCCTGGATAGGAACGGCCTGCGCCTGATGACGGGGACCATCACAGGACACTGCTCGCTGAACAAACACTTTTACACAATGGGCATAACGGACAGCCCTCTGTGCAGAGCTTGCATGGAGGCTGAGGAAACCGTTCCGCATGTGCTCTTCGAGTGCACAGGCGTTGCCCAGATTAGAACAGAAACCCTCGGGACACCCAAATCTTTAACAGATGTTCTTAACAGACCAGAAGCCGTGATCAACTTCTGGAGGGAGGTGGGCTGGTTGGAATAAACCCCGACGGCCGCTATGGCTCACGCACAATGGTCCACTTGAAGGATTAAGTGCGGAAACCAAACCCAATAACATAGAACATAGAAGACATAGGATACTTTTCATCCCGGTAGAAGGTTCCCGCGGGATAATTTCCGACATACACGCGGGCAACACCTAGTATATTAAGACATAGGATACTTTTCATCCTGGTAGATGGTTCCCGCGGGATAATTTCCGACATACACGCGGGCGAAGCCGCGGGCAACAGCTAGTATATTAAGACATAGAATACTTTTCATCCCGGTAGAAGGTTTCCGTGGGATAATTTCCGACATACACGCTAGCGAAGCCGCGGGCAACAGCTAGTATATTAAGACATAGAATACTTTTCATCCCGGTAGAAGGTTCCCGCGGGATAATTTCCGACATACACGCGGACGAAGCCGCGGGCAACAGCTAGTATATTAAGACATAGGATACTTTTCATCCCGGTAGAAGGTTCCCGCGGGATAATTTCCGACATACACGCGGGCAACAGCTAGTATATTAAGACATAGGATACTTTTCATCCCGGTAGATGGTTCCCGCGGGATAATTTCTTACATAGACGCGGACGAAGCTGCGGGCAACAGCTAGTATATTAAGACATAGGAAACTTTTCATCCCGGTAGAAGGTTCCCGTGGGATAATTTCTGACATACACGCGGGCAACAGCTAGTATATTAAGACATAGGATACTTTTTATCCCGGTAGAAGGTTCCCGCGGGATAATTTCCGACATACACGCGGGCAACAGCTAGTATATTAAGACATAGGATACTTTTCATCCCGGTAGAAGGTTCCCGCGGGATAATTTCCGACATACACGCGGGCAACAGCTAGTATATTAACACATAGGATACTTTTCATCCCGGTAGAAGGTTCCCGCGGGATAATTTCCGACATACACGCGAGCGAAGCCGCGGGCAACAGCTAGTATATTAAGACATAGGATACTTTTCATCCCGGTAGAAGGTTCCCGCGGGATAATTTCCGACATACACGCGGGCAACAGCTAGTATATTAAGACATAGGATACTTTTCATCCCGGTAGATGGTTCCCGTGGGATAATTTCTTACATAGACGCGGACGAAGCCGCGGGCAACAGCTAGTATATTAAGACATAGGAAACTTTTCATCCCGGTAGAAGGTTCCCGCGGGATAATTTCCGACATACACGCGGACGAAGCCGCGGGCAACAGCTAGTATATTAAGACATAGGATACTTTTCATCCCGGTAGAAGGTTCCCGCGGGATAATTTCCGACATACACGCGGGCAACAGCTAGTATATTAAGACATAGGATACTTTTCATCCCGGTAGATGGTTCCCGCGGGATAATTTCCGACATACACGCGGGCAACAGCTAGTATATTAAGACATGGGATAATTTTCATCCCGGTAGAAGGTTCCCGCGGGATAATTTCCGACATACACGCGGGCAACAGCTAGTATATTAAGACATAGGATACTTTTTATCCCGGTAGAAGGTTCCCGCGTGATAATTTCCGACATACACGCGGGCAACAGCTAGTATATTAAGACATAGGATACTTTTCATCCCGGTAGAAGGTTTCCGTGGGATAATTTCCGACATACACGCTAGCGAAGCCGCGGGCAACAGCTAGTATATTAAGACATAGAATACTTTTCATCCCGGTAGAAGGTTCCCGCGGGATAATTTCCGACATACACGCGGACGAAGCCGCGGGCAACAGCTAGTATATTAAGACATAGGATACTTTTCATCCCGGTAGAAGGTTCCCGCGGGATAATTTCCGACATACACGCGGACGAAGCCGCGGGCAACAGCTAGTATATTAAGACACAGGATACTTTTCATCCCGGTAGAAGGTTCCCGCGGGATAATTTCCGACATACACGCGGGCAACAGCTAGTATATTAAGACATAGGATACTTTTCATCCCGGTAGATGGTTCCCGCGGGATAATTTCCGACATACACGCGGGCAACAGCTAGTATATTAAGACATGGGATAATTTTCATCCCGGTAGAAGGTTCCCGCGGGATAATTTCCGACATACACGCGGGCAACAGCTAGTATATTAAGACATAGGATACTTTTTATCCCGGTAGAAGGTTCCCGCGTGATAATTTCCGACATACACGCGGGCAACAGCTAGTATATTAAGACATAGGATACTTTTCATCCCGGTAGAAGGTTCCCGCGGGATAATTTCCGACATACACGCGAGCGAAGCCGCGGGCAACAGTTAGTATATTAAGACACAGGATACTTTTCATCCCGGTCGAAGGTTCCCGCGGGATAATTTCTGACATACACGCGAGCGAAGCCGCGGGCAACAGCTAGTATATTAAGACATAGGATACTTTTCATCCCGGTAGAAGGTTCCCGCGGTATAATTTCCGACATACACGCGGGCAACAGCTAGTATATTAAGACATAGGATACTTTTTATCCCGGCAGAAGGTTCCCGTGGGATAATTTCCGACATACACGCGGGCGAAGCCGCGGGCAACAGCTAGTATATTAAGACATAGGATACTTTTCATCCCGGTAGAAGGTTCCCGCGGGATAATTTCCGACATACACGCGGGCAACACCTAGTATATTAAGACATAGGATACTTTTCATCCTGGTAGATGGTTCCCGCGGGATAATTTCCGACATACACGCGGGCGAAGCCGCGGGCAACAGCTAGTATATTAAGACATAGAATACTTTTCATCCCGGTAGAAGGTTTCCGTGGGATAATTTCCGACATACACGCTAGCGAAGCCGCGGGCAACAGCTAGTATATTAAGACATAGAATACTTTTCATCCCGGTAGAAGGTTCCCGCGGGATAATTTCCGACATACACGCGGACGAAGCCGCGGGCAACAGCTAGTATATTAAGACATAGGATACTTTTCATCCCGGTAGAAGGTTCCCGCGGGATAATTTCCGACATACACGCGGGCAACAGCTAGTATATTAAGACATAGGATACTTTTCATCCCGGTAGATGGTTCCCGCGGGATAATTTCTTACATAGACGCGGACGAAGCTGCGGGCAACAGCTAGTATATTAAGACATAGGAAACTTTTCATCCCGGTAGAAGGTTCCCGTGGGATAATTTCTGACATACACGCGGGCAACAGCTAGTATATTAAGACATAGGATACTTTTTATCCCGGTAGAAGGTTCCCGCGGGATAATTTCCGACATACACGCGGGCAACAGCTAGTATATTAAGACATAGGATACTTTTCATCCCGGTAGAAGGTTCCCGCGGGATAATTTCCGACATACACGCGGGCAACAGCTAGTATATTAAGACATAGGATACTTTTCATCCCGGTATAAGGTTCCCGCGGGATAATTTCCGACATACACGCGGACGAAGCCGCGGGCAACAGCTAGTATATTAAGACATAGGATAATTTTCATCCCGGTAGAAGGTTCCCGTGGGATAATTTCCGACATACACGCGGGCAACAGCTAGTATTTAAGACATAGGATACTTTTCATCCCGGTAGAAGGTTCCCGCGGGATAATTTCCGACATACACGCGGGCGAAGCCGCGGGCAACAGCTAGTATATTAAGACATAGAATACTTTTCATCCCGGTAGAAGGTTCCCGCGGGATAATTTCCGACATACACGCGGACGAAGCCGCGGGCAACAGCTAGTATATTAAGACATAGGATACTTTTCATCCCGGTAGAAGGTTCCCGCGGGATAATTTCCGACATACACGCGGACGAAGCCGCGGGCAACAGCTAGTATATTAAGACACAGGATACTTTTCATCCCGGTAGAAGGTTCCCGCGGGATAATTTCCGACATACACGCGGGCAACAGCTAGTATATTAAGACATAGGATACTTTTCATCCCGGTAGATGGTTCCCGCGGGATAATTTCCGACATACACGCGGGCAACAGCTAGTATATTAAGACATGGGATAATTTTCATCCCGGTAGAAGGTTCCCGTGGGATAATTTCCGACATACACGCGGGCGAAGCCGCGGGCAACAGCTAGTATATTAAGACATAGGATACTTTTCATCCCGGTAGAAGGTTCCCGCGGGATAATTTCCGACATACACGCGGGCAACACCTAGTATATTAAGACATAGGATACTTTTCATCCTGGTAGATGGTTCCCGCGGGATAATTTCCGACATACACGCGGGCGAAGCCGCGGGCAACAGCTAGTATATTAAGACATAGAATACTTTTCATCCCGGTAGAAGGTTTCCGTGGGATAATTTCCGACATACACGCTAGCGAAGCCGCGGGCAACAGCTAGTATATTAAGACATAGAATACTTTTCATCCCGGTAGAAGGTTCCCGCGGGATAATTTCCGACATACACGCGGACGAAGCCGCGGGCAACAGCTAGTATATTAAGACATAGGATACTTTTCATCCCGGTAGAAGGTTCCCGCGGGATAATTTCCGACATACACGCGGGCAACAGCTAGTATATTAAGACATAGGATACTTTTCATCCCGGTAGATGGTTCCCGCGGGATAATTTCTTACATAGACGCGGACGAAGCTGCGGGCAACAGCTAGTATATTAAGACATAGGAAACTTTTCATCCCGGTAGAAGGTTCCCGTGGGATAATTTCTGACATACACGCGGGCAACAGCTAGTATATTAAGACATAGGATACTTTTTATCCCGGTAGAAGGTTCCCGCGGGATAATTTCCGACATACACGCGGGCAACAGCTAGTATATTAAGACATAGGATACTTTTCATCCCGGTAGAAGGTTCCCGCGGGATAATTTCCGACATACACGCGGGCAACAGCTAGTATATTAACACATAGGATACTTTTCATCCCGGTAGAAGGTTCCCGCGGGATAATTTCCGACATACACGCGAGCGAAGCCGCGGGCAACAGCTAGTATATTAAGACATAGGATACTTTTCATCCCGGTAGAAGGTTCCCGCGGGATAATTTCCGACATACACGCGGGCAACAGCTAGTATATTAAGACATAGGATACTTTTCATCCCGGTAGATGGTTCCCGTGGGATAATTTCTTACATAGACGCGGACGAAGCCGCGGGCAACAGCTAGTATATTAAGACATAGGAAACTTTTCATCCCGGTAGAAGGTTCCCGCGGGATAATTTCCGACATACACGCGGACGAAGCCGCGGGCAACAGCTAGTATATTAAGACATAGGATACTTTTCATCCCGGTAGAAGGTTCCCGCGGGATAATTTCCGACATACACGCGGGCAACAGCTAGTATATTAAGACATAGGATACTTTTCATCCCGGTAGATGGTTCCCGCGGGATAATTTCCGACATACACGCGGGCAACAGCTAGTATATTAAGACATGGGATAATTTTCATCCCGGTAGAAGGTTCCCGCGGGATAATTTCCGACATACACGCGGGCAACAGCTAGTATATTAAGACATAGGATACTTTTTATCCCGGTAGAAGGTTCCCGCGTGATAATTTCCGACATACACGCGGGCAACAGCTAGTATATTAAGACATAGGATACTTTTCATCCCGGTAGAAGGTTTCCGTGGGATAATTTCCGACATACACGCTAGCGAAGCCGCGGGCAACAGCTAGTATATTAAGACATAGAATACTTTTCATCCCGGTAGAAGGTTCCCGCGGGATAATTTCCGACATACACGCGGACGAAGCCGCGGGCAACAGCTAGTATATTAAGACATAGGATACTTTTCATCCCGGTAGAAGGTTCCCGCGGGATAATTTCCGACATACACGCGGACGAAGCCGCGGGCAACAGCTAGTATATTAAGACACAGGATACTTTTCATCCCGGTAGAAGGTTCCCGCGGGATAATTTCCGACATACACGCGGGCAACAGCTAGTATATTAAGACATAGGATACTTTTCATCCCGGTAGATGGTTCCCGCGGGATAATTTCCGACATACACGCGGGCAACAGCTAGTATATTAAGACATGGGATAATTTTCATCCCGGTAGAAGGTTCCCGCGGGATAATTTCCGACATACACGCGGGCAACAGCTAGTATATTAAGACATAGGATACTTTTTATCCCGGTAGAAGGTTCCCGCGTGATAATTTCCGACATACACGCGGGCAACAGCTAGTATATTAAGACATAGGATACTTTTCATCCCGGTAGAAGGTTCCCGCGGGATAATTTCCGACATACACGCGAGCGAAGCCGCGGGCAACAGTTAGTATATTAAGACACAGGATACTTTTCATCCCGGTCGAAGGTTCCCGCGGGATAATTTCTGACATACACGCGAGCGAAGCCGCGGGCAACAGCTAGTATATTAAGACATAGGATACTTTTCATCCCGGTAGAAGGTTCCCGCGGTATAATTTCCGACATACACGCGGGCAACAGCTAGTATATTAAGACATAGGATACTTTTTATCCCGGCAGAAGGTTCCCGTGGGATAATTTCCGACATACACGCGGGCGAAGCCGCGGGCAACAGCTAGTATATTAAGACATAGGATACTTTTCATCCCGGTAGAAGGTTCCCGCGGGATAATTTCCGACATACACGCGGGCAACACCTAGTATATTAAGACATAGGATACTTTTCATCCTGGTAGATGGTTCCCGCGGGATAATTTCCGACATACACGCGGGCGAAGCCGCGGGCAACAGCTAGTATATTAAGACATAGAATACTTTTCATCCCGGTAGAAGGTTTCCGTGGGATAATTTCCGACATACACGCTAGCGAAGCCGCGGGCAACAGCTAGTATATTAAGACATAGAATACTTTTCATCCCGGTAGAAGGTTCCCGCGGGATAATTTCCGACATACACGCGGACGAAGCCGCGGGCAACAGCTAGTATATTAAGACATAGGATACTTTTCATCCCGGTAGAAGGTTCCCGCGGGATAATTTCCGACATACACGCGGGCAACAGCTAGTATATTAAGACATAGGATACTTTTCATCCCGGTAGATGGTTCCCGCGGGATAATTTCTTACATAGACGCGGACGAAGCTGCGGGCAACAGCTAGTATATTAAGACATAGGAAACTTTTCATCCCGGTAGAAGGTTCCCGTGGGATAATTTCTGACATACACGCGGGCAACAGCTAGTATATTAAGACATAGGATACTTTTTATCCCGGTAGAAGGTTCCCGCGGGATAATTTCCGACATACACGCGGGCAACAGCTAGTATATTAAGACATAGGATACTTTTCATCCCGGTATAAGGTTCCCGCGGGATAATTTCCGACATACACGCGGACGAAGCCGCGGGCAACAGCTAGTATATTAAGACATAGGATAATTTTCATCCCGGTAGAAGGTTCCCGTGGGATAATTTCCGACATACACGCGGGCAACAGCTAGTATTTAAGACATAGGATACTTTTCATCCCGGTAGAAGGTTCCCGCGGGATAATTTCCGACATACACGCGGGCGAATCCGCGGGCAACAGCTAGTATATTAAGACATAGGATACTTTTCATCCCGGTAGAAGGTTCCCGCGGGATAATTTCCGACATATACGCGGGCAACAGCTAGTATATTAAGACATGGGATACTTTTCATCCCGGTAGAAGGTTCCCGCGGGATAATTTCCGACATACACGCGGGCAACAGCTAGTACATTAAGACATAGGATACTTTTCATCCCGGTAGAAGGTTCCCGCGGGATAATTTCCGACATACACGCGGGCAACAGCTAGTATATTAAGACATAGGATACTTTTCATCCCGGTAGAAGGTTCCCGCGGGATAATTTCCGACATACACGCGGGCAACAGCCAGTACATTAAGACATAGGATACTTTTCATCCCGGTAGAAGGTTCCCGCGGGATAATTTCCGACATACACGCGGGCAACAGCTAGAACATTAAGACATAGGATACTTTTCATCCCGGTAGAAGGTTCCCGCGGGATAATTTCCGACATACACGCGGGCAACAGCTAGTATATTAAGACACAGGATACTTTTCATCCCGGTAGAAGGTTCCCGCGGGATAATTTCCGACTTACACGCGGACGAAGCTGCGGGCAACAGCTAGTATATTAAGACAAAGGATACTTTTTATCCCGGTAGAAGGTTCCCGCGGGATAATTTCCGACATACACGCGGGCAACAGCTAGTATATTAAGACATAGGATACTTTTCATCCAGGTAGAAGGTTCCCGCGGGATAATTTCCGACATACACGCGGGCAACAGCTAGTATATTAAGACATAGGATACTTTTCATCCCGGTAGAAGGTTCCCGCGGGATAATTTCCGACATACACGCGGGCAACAGCTATTATATTAAGACAGGATACTTTTCATCCCGGTAGAAGGTTCCCGCGGTATAATTTCCGACATACACGCGGACGAAGCCACGGGCAACAGCTAGTATATTAAGACATAGGATACTTTTTATCCCGGTAGAAGGTTCCCGCGGGATAATTTCCGACATACACGCGGGCAACAGCTAGTATATTAAGACATAGGATACTTTTCATCCCGGTAGAAGGTTCCCGCGGGATAATTTCCGACATACACGCGAGCGAAGCCGCGGGCAACAGTTAGTATATTAAGACACAGGATATTTTTCATCCCGGTCGAAGGTTCCCGCGGGATAATTTCTGACATACACGCGAGCGAAGCCGCGGGCAACAGCTAGTATATTAAGACATAGGATACTTTTCATCCCGGTAGAAGGTTCCCGCGGTATAATTTCCGACATACACGCGGGCAACAGCTAGTATATTAAGACATAGGATACTTTTTATCCCGGCAGAAGGTTCCCGTGGGATAATTTCCGACATACACGCGGGCGAAGCCGCGGGCAACAGCTAGTATATTAAGACATAGGATACTTTTCATCCCGGTAGAAGGTTCCCGCGGGATAATTTCCGACATACACGCGGGCAACACCTAGTATATTAAGACATAGGATACTTTTCATCCTGGTAGATGGTTCCCGCGGGATAATTTCCGACATACACGCGGGCGAAGCCGCGGGCAACAGCTAGTATATTAAGACATAGAATACTTTTCATCCCGGTAGAAGGTTTCCGTGGGATAATTTCCGACATACACGCTAGCGAAGCCGCGGGCAACAGCTAGTATATTAAGACATAGAATACTTTTCATCCCGGTAGAAGGTTCCCGCGGGATAATTTCCGACATACACGCGGACGAAGCCGCGGGCAACAGCTAGTATATTAAGACATAGGATACTTTTCATCCCGGTAGAAGGTTCCCGCGGGATAATTTCCGACATACACGCGGGCAACAGCTAGTATATTAAGACATAGGATACTTTTCATCCCGGTAGATGGTTCCCGCGGGATAATTTCTTACATAGACGCGGACGAAGCTGCGGGCAACAGCTAGTATATTAAGACATAGGAAACTTTTCATCCCGGTAGAAGGTTCCCGTGGGATAATTTCTGACATACACGCGGGCAACAGCTAGTATATTAAGACATAGGATACTTTTTATCCCGGTAGAAGGTTCCCGCGGGATAATTTCCGACATACACGCGGGCAACAGCTAGTATATTAAGACATAGGATACTTTTCATCCCGGTAGAAGGTTCCCGCGGGATAATTTCCGACATACACGCGGGCAACAGCTAGTATATTAACACATAGGATACTTTTCATCCCGGTAGAAGGTTCCCGCGGGATAATTTCCGACATACACGCGAGCGAAGCCGCGGGCAACAGCTAGTATATTAAGACATAGGATACTTTTCATCCCGGTAGAAGGTTCCCGCGGGATAATTTCCGACATACACGCGGGCAACAGCTAGTATATTAAGACATAGGATACTTTTCATCCCGGTAGATGGTTCCCGTGGGATAATTTCTTACATAGACGCGGACGAAGCCGCGGGCAACAGCTAGTATATTAAGACATAGGAAACTTTTCATCCCGGTAGAAGGTTCCCGCGGGATAATTTCCGACATACACGCGGACGAAGCCGCGGGCAACAGCTAGTATATTAAGACATAGGATACTTTTCATCCCGGTAGAAGGTTCCCGCGGGATAATTTCCGACATACACGCGGGCAACAGCTAGTATATTAAGACATAGGATACTTTTCATCCCGGTAGATGGTTCCCGCGGGATAATTTCCGACATACACGCGGGCAACAGCTAGTATATTAAGACATGGGATAATTTTCATCCCGGTAGAAGGTTCCCGCGGGATAATTTCCGACATACACGCGGGCAACAGCTAGTATATTAAGACATAGGATACTTTTTATCCCGGTAGAAGGTTCCCGCGTGATAATTTCCGACATACACGCGGGCAACAGCTAGTATATTAAGACATAGGATACTTTTCATCCCGGTAGAAGGTTTCCGTGGGATAATTTCCGACATACACGCTAGCGAAGCCGCGGGCAACAGCTAGTATATTAAGACATAGAATACTTTTCATCCCGGTAGAAGGTTCCCGCGGGATAATTTCCGACATACACGCGGACGAAGCCGCGGGCAACAGCTAGTATATTAAGACATAGGATACTTTTCATCCCGGTAGAAGGTTCCCGCGGGATAATTTCCGACATACACGCGGGCAACAGCTAGTATATTAAGACATAGGATACTTTTCATCCCGGTAGATGGTTCCCGCGGGATAATTTCTTACATAGACGCGGACGAAGCCGCGGGCAACAGCAAGTATATTAAGACATAGGAAACTTTTCATCCCGGTAGAAGGTTCCCGTGGGATAATTTCTGACATACACGCGGGCAACAGCTAGTATATTAAGACATAGGATACTTTTTATCCCGGTAGAAGGTTCCCGCGGGATAATTTCCGACATACACGCGGGCAACAGCTAGTATATTAAGACATAGGATACTTTTCATCCCGGTAGAAGGTTCCCGCGGGATAATTTCCGACATACACGCGGGCAACAGCTAGTATATTAAGACATAGGATACTTTTCATCCCGGTAGAAGGTTCCCGCGGGATAATTTCCGACATACACGCGGGCGAAGCCGCGGGCAACAGCTAGTATATTAAGACATAGAATACTTTTCATCCCGGTAGAAGGTTTCCGTGGGATAATTTCCGACATACACGCTAGCGAAGCCGCGGGCAACAGCTAGTATATTAAGACATAGAATACTTTTCATCCCGGTAGAAGGTTCCCGCGGGATAATTTCCGACATACACGCTAGCGAAGCCGCGGGCAACAGCTAGTATATTAAGACATAGGATACTTTTCATCCCGGTAGAAGGTTCCCGCGGGATAATTTCCGACATACACGCGGGCAACAGCTAGTATATTAAGACATAGGATACTTTTCATCCCGGTAGATGGTTCCCGCGGGATAATTTCTTACATAGACGCGGACGAAGCTGCGGGCAACAGCTAGTATATTAAGACATAGGAAACTTTTCATCCCGGTAGAAGGTTCCCGTGGGATAATTTCTGACATACACGCGGGCAACAGCTAGTATATTAAGACATAGGATACTTTTTATCACGGTAGAAGGTTCCCGCGGGATAATTTCCGACATACACGCGGGCAACAGCTAGTATATTAAGACATAGGATACTTTTCATCCCGGTAGAAGGTTCCCGCGGGATAATTTCCGACATACACGCGGGCAACAGCTAGTATATTAAGACATAGGATACTTTTCATCCCGGTATAAGGTTCCCGCGGGATAATTTCCGACATACACGCGGACGAAGCCGCGGGCAACAGCTAGTATATTAAGACATAGGATAATTTTCATCCCGGTAGAAGGTTCCCGTGGGATAATTTCCGACATACACGCGGGCAACAGCTAGTATTTAAGACATAGGATACTTTTCATCCCGGTAGAAGGTTCCCGCGGGATAATTTCCGACATACACGCGGGCGAATCCGCGGGCAACAGCTAGTATATTAAGACATAGGATACTTTTCATCCCGGTAGAAGGTTCCCGCGGGATAATTTCCGACATACACGCGGGCAACAGCTAGTATATTAAGACATAGGATACTTTTCATCCCGGTAGATGGTTCCCGCGGGATAATTTCTTACATAGACGCGGACGAAGCTGCGGGCAACAGCTAGTATATTAAGACATAGGATACTTTTCATCCCGGTAGAAGGTTCCCGCGGGATAATTTCCGACATACACGCGGGCAACAGCTAGTATATTAAGACATAGGATACTTTTCATCCCGGTAGAAGGTTCCCGCGGGATAATTTCCGACATACACGCGGGCAACACCTAGTATATTAAGACATAGGATACTTTTCATCCTGGTAGATGGTTCCCGCGGGATAATTTCCGACATACACGCGGGCAACAGCTAGTATATTAAGACATAGGATACTTTTCATCCCGGTAGAAGGTTCCCGCGGGATAATTTCCGACATACACGCGGGCAACACCTAGTATATTAAGACATAGGATACTTTTCATCCTGGTAGATGGTTCCCGCGGGATAATTTCCGACATACACGCGGGCGAAGCCGCGGGCAACAGCTAGTATATTAAGACATAGAATACTTTTCATCCCGGTAGAAGGTTTCCGTGGGATAATTTCCGACATACACGCTAGCGAAGCCGCGGGCAACAGCTAGTATATTAAGACATAGAATACTTTTCATCCCGGTAGAAGGTTCCCGCGGGATAATTTCCGACATACACGCGGACGAAGCCGCGGGCAACAGCTAGTATATTAAGACATAGGATACTTTTCATCCCGGTAGAAGGTTCCCGCGGGATAATTTCCGACATACACGCGGGCAACAGCTAGTATATTAAGACATAGGATACTTTTCATCCCGGTAGATGGTTCCCGCGGGATAATTTCTTACATAGACGCGGACGAAGCTGCGGGCAACAGCTAGTATATTAAGACATAGGAAACTTTTCATCCCGGTAGAAGGTTCCCGTGGGATAATTTCTGACATACACGCGGGCAACAGCTAGTATATTAAGACATAGGATACTTTTTATCCCGGTAGAAGGTTCCCGCGGGATAATTTCCGACATACACGCGGGCAACAGCTAGTATATTAAGACATAGGATACTTTTCATCCCGGTAGAAGGTTCCCGCGGGATAATTTCCGACATACACGCGGGCAACAGCTAGTATATTAAGACATAGGATACTTTTCATCCCGGTATAAGGTTCCCGCGGGATAATTTCCGACATACACGCGGACGAAGCCGCGGGCAACAGCTAGTATATTAAGACATAGGATAATTTTCATCCCGGTAGAAGGTTCCCGCGGGATAATTTCCGACATACACGCGGGCGAATCCGCGGGCAACAGCTAGTATATTAAGACATAGGATACTTTTCATCCCGGTAGAAGGTTCCCGCGGGATAATTTCCGACATATACGCGGGCAACAGCTAGTATATTAAGACATGGGATACTTTTCATCCCGGTAGAAGGTTCCCGCGGGATAATTTCCGACATACACGCGGGCAACAGCTAGTACATTAAGACATAGGATACTTTTCATCCCGGTAGAAGGTTCCCGCGGGATAATTTCCGACATACACGCGGGCAACAGCTAGTATATTAAGACATAGGATACTTTTCATCCCGGTAGAAGGTTCCCGCGGGATAATTTCCGACATACACGCGGGCAACAGCCAGTACATTAAGACATAGGATACTTTTCATCCCGGTAGAAGGTTCCCGCGGGATAATTTCCGACATACACGCGGGCAACAGCTAGAACATTAAGACATAGGATACTTTTCATCCCGGTAGAAGGTTCCCGCGGGATAATTTCCGACATACACGCGGGCAACAGCTAGTATATTAAGACACAGGATACTTTTCATCCCGGTAGAAGGTTCCCGCGGGATAATTTCCGACATACACGCGGACGAAGCTGCGGGCAACAGCTAGTATATTAAGACAAAGGATACTTTTTATCCCGGTAGAAGGTTCCCGCGGGATAATTTCCGACATACACGCGGGCAACAGCTAGTATATTAAGACATAGGATACTTTTCATCCAGGTAGAAGGTTCCCGCGGGATAATTTCCGACATACACGCGGGCAACAGCTAGTATATTAAGACATAGGATACTTTTCATCCCGGTAGAAGGTTCCCGCGGGATAATTTCCGACATACACGCGGGCAACAGCTATTATATTAAGACAGGATACTTTTCATCCCGGTAGAAGGTTCCCGCGGTATAATTTCCGACATACACGCGGACGAAGCCACGGGCAACAGCTAGTATATTAAGACATAGGATACTTTTTATCCCGGTAGAAGGTTCCCGCGGGATAATTTCCGACATACACGCGGGCAACAGCTAGTATATTAAGACATAGGATACTTTTCATCCCGGTAGAAGGTTCCCGCGGGATAATTTCCGACATACACGCGAGCGAAGCCGCGGGCAACAGTTAGTATATTAAGACACAGGATATTTTTCATCCCGGTCGAAGGTTCCCGCGGGATAATTTCTGACATACACGCGAGCGAAGCCGCGGGCAACAGCTAGTATATTAAGACATAGGATACTTTTCATCCCGGTAGAAGGTTCCCGCGGTATAATTTCCGACATACACGCGGGCAACAGCTAGTATATTAAGACATAGGATACTTTTTATCCCGGCAGAAGGTTCCCGTGGGATAATTTCCGACATACACGCGGGCGAAGCCGCGGGCAACAGCTAGTATATTAAGACATAGGATACTTTTCATCCCGGTAGAAGGTTCCCGCGGGATAATTTCCGACATACACGCGGGCAACACCTAGTATATTAAGACATAGGATACTTTTCATCCTGGTAGATGGTTCCCGCGGGATAATTTCCGACATACACGCGGGCGAAGCCGCGGGCAACAGCTAGTATATTAAGACATAGAATACTTTTCATCCCGGTAGAAGGTTTCCGTGGGATAATTTCCGACATACACGCTAGCGAAGCCGCGGGCAACAGCTAGTATATTAAGACATAGAATACTTTTCATCCCGGTAGAAGGTTCCCGCGGGATAATTTCCGACATACACGCGGACGAAGCCGCGGGCAACAGCTAGTATATTAAGACATAGGATACTTTTCATCCCGGTAGAAGGTTCCCGCGGGATAATTTCCGACATACACGCGGGCAACAGCTAGTATATTAAGACATAGGATACTTTTCATCCCGGTAGATGGTTCCCGCGGGATAATTTCTTACATAGACGCGGACGAAGCTGCGGGCAACAGCTAGTATATTAAGACATAGGAAACTTTTCATCCCGGTAGAAGGTTCCCGTGGGATAATTTCTGACATACACGCGGGCAACAGCTAGTATATTAAGACATAGGATACTTTTTATCCCGGTAGAAGGTTCCCGCGGGATAATTTCCGACATACACGCGGGCAACAGCTAGTATATTAAGACATAGGATACTTTTCATCCCGGTAGAAGGTTCCCGCGGGATAATTTCCGACATACACGCGGGCAACAGCTAGTATATTAACACATAGGATACTTTTCATCCCGGTAGAAGGTTCCCGCGGGATAATTTCCGACATACACGCGAGCGAAGCCGCGGGCAACAGCTAGTATATTAAGACATAGGATACTTTTCATCCCGGTAGAAGGTTCCCGCGGGATAATTTCCGACATACACGCGGGCAACAGCTAGTATATTAAGACATAGGATACTTTTCATCCCGGTAGATGGTTCCCGTGGGATAATTTCTTACATAGACGCGGACGAAGCCGCGGGCAACAGCTAGTATATTAAGACATAGGAAACTTTTCATCCCGGTAGAAGGTTCCCGCGGGATAATTTCCGACATACACGCGGACGAAGCCGCGGGCAACAGCTAGTATATTAAGACATAGGATACTTTTCATCCCGGTAGAAGGTTCCCGCGGGATAATTTCCGACATACACGCGGGCAACAGCTAGTATATTAAGACATAGGATACTTTTCATCCCGGTAGATGGTTCCCGCGGGATAATTTCCGACATACACGCGGGCAACAGCTAGTATATTAAGACATGGGATAATTTTCATCCCGGTAGAAGGTTCCCGCGGGATAATTTCCGACATACACGCGGGCAACAGCTAGTATATTAAGACATAGGATACTTTTTATCCCGGTAGAAGGTTCCCGCGTGATAATTTCCGACATACACGCGGGCAACAGCTAGTATATTAAGACATAGGATACTTTTCATCCCGGTAGAAGGTTTCCGTGGGATAATTTCCGACATACACGCTAGCGAAGCCGCGGGCAACAGCTAGTATATTAAGACATAGAATACTTTTCATCCCGGTAGAAGGTTCCCGCGGGATAATTTCCGACATACACGCGGACGAAGCCGCGGGCAACAGCTAGTATATTAAGACATAGGATACTTTTCATCCCGGTAGAAGGTTCCCGCGGGATAATTTCCGACATACACGCGGGCAACAGCTAGTATATTAAGACATAGGATACTTTTCATCCCGGTAGATGGTTCCCGCGGGATAATTTCTTACATAGACGCGGACGAAGCCGCGGGCAACAGCAAGTATATTAAGACATAGGAAACTTTTCATCCCGGTAGAAGGTTCCCGTGGGATAATTTCTGACATACACGCGGGCAACAGCTAGTATATTAAGACATAGGATACTTTTTATCCCGGTAGAAGGTTCCCGCGGGATAATTTCCGACATACACGCGGGCAACAGCTAGTATATTAAGACATAGGATACTTTTCATCCCGGTAGAAGGTTCCCGCGGGATAATTTCCGACATACACGCGGGCAACAGCTAGTATATTAAGACATAGGATACTTTTCATCCCGGTAGAAGGTTCCCGCGGGATAATTTCCGACATACACGCGGACGAAGCCGCGGGCAACAGCTAGTATATTAAGACATAGGATAATTTTCATCCCGGTAGAAGGTTCCCGTGGGATAATTTCCGACATACACGCGGGCAACAGCTAGTATTTAAGACATAGGATACTTTTCATCCCGGTAGAAGGTTCCCGCGGGATAATTTCCGACATACACGCGGGCGAATCCGCGGGCAACAGCTAGTATATTAAGACATAGGATACTTTTCATCCCGGTAGAAGGTTCCCGCGGGATAATTTCCGACATATACGCGGGCAACAGCTAGTATATTAAGACATGGGATACTTTTCATCCCGGTAGAAGGTTCCCGCGGGATAATTTCCGACATACACGCGGGCAACAGCTAGTACATTAAGACATAGGATACTTTTCATCCCGGTAGAAGGTTCCCGCGGGATAATTTCCGACATACACGCGGGCAACAGCTTGTATATTAAGACATAGGATACTTTTCATCCCGGTAGAAGGTTCCCGCGGGATAATTTCCGACATACACGCGGGCAACAGCCAGTACATTAAGACATAGGATACTTTTCATCCCGGTAGAAGGTTCCCGCGGGATAATTTCCGACATACACGCGGGCAACAGCTAGAACATTAAGACATAGGATACTTTTCATCCCGGTAGAAGGTTCCCGCGGGATAATTTCCGACATACACGCGGGCAACAGCTAGTATATTAAGACACAGGATACTTTTCATCCCGGTAGAAGGTTCCCGCGGGATAATTTCCGACATACACGCGGACGAAGCCGCGGGGAACAGCTAGTATATTAAGACAAAGGATACTTTTTATCCCGGTAGAAGGTTCCCGCGGGATAATTTCCGACATACACGCGGGCAACAGCTAGTATATTAAGACATAGGATACTTTTCATCCCGGTAGAAGGTTCCCGCGGGATAATTTCCGACATACACGCGGGCAACAGCTAGTATATTAAGACATAGGATACTTTTCATCCCGGTAGAAGGTTCCCGCGGGATAATTTCCGACGTACACGCGGGCAACAGCTAGTATATTAAGACAGGATACTTTTCATCCCGGTAGAAGGTTCCCGCGGTATAATTTCCGACATACACGCGGACGAAGCCACGGGCAACAGCTAGTATATTAAGACATAGGATACTTTTTATCCCGGTAGAAGGTTCCCGCGGGATAATTTTGACATACACGCGGGCAACAGCTAGTATATTAAGACATAGGATACTTTTCGTCCCGGTAGAAGGTTCCCGCGGGATAATTTCCGACACACACGCGGGCAACAGCTAGTACATTAAGACATAGGATATTTTTCATCCCGGTAGAAGGTTCCCGCGGGATAATTTCCGACATACACGCGGGCAACAGCTAGTATATTAAGACATAGGATACTTTTCATCCCGGTAGAAGGTTCCCTCGGGATAATTTCCGACATACACGCGGGCAACAGCTAGTATATTAAGACATAGGATACTTTTCATCCCGGTAGAAGGTTCCCGCGGGATAATTTCCGACATACACGCGGGCAACAGCTAGTATATTAAGATAGGATACATTTCATCCCGGTAGAAGGTTCCCGCGGGATAATTTCCGACATACACGCGGACGAAGCCGCGGGCAACAGCTAGTATATTAAGACATAGGATACTTTTCATCCCGGTAGAAGGTTCCCGCGGGATAATTTTTGACATACACGCGGGCAACAGCTAGTATATTAAGACATAGGATAATTTTCATCCCGGTAGAAGGTTCCCGCGGGATAATTTCCGACATAGACGCGGACGAAGCCGCGGGCAACAGCAAGTATAATAAGACAGGATACTTTTCATCCCGGTAGAAGGTTCCCGTGGAATAATTTCCGACATACACGTGGGCAACAGCTAGTATATTACGACATAGGATACTTTTCATCCCGGTAGAAGGTTCCCGCGGGATAATTTTCGACATACACACGGGCAACAGCTAGTATATTAAGACATAGGATACTTTTCATCCCGGTAGAAGGTTCCCGCGGGATAATTTCCGACATACACGCGAGCGAAGCCGCGGGCAACAGTTAGTATATTAAGACACAGGATACTTTTCATCCCGGTCGAAGGTTCCCGCGGGATAATTTCTGACATACACGCGAGCGAAGCCGCGGGCAACAGCTAGTATATTAAGACATAGGATACTTTTCATCCCGGTATAAGGTTCCCGCGGGATAATTTCCGACATACACGCGGGCAACAGCTAGTATATTAAGACATAGGATACTTTTTATCCCGGCAGAAGGTTCCCGTGGGATAATTTCTGACATACACGCAGGCGAAGCCGCGGGCAACAGCTAGTATATTAAGACATAGGATACTTTTCATCCCGGTAGAAGGTTCCCGCGGGATAATTTCCGACATACACGCGGGCAACACCTAGTATATTAAGACATAGGATACTTTTCATCCTGGTAGATGGTTCCCGCGGGATAATTTCCGACATACACGCGGGCGAAGCCGCGGGCAACAGCTAGTATATTAAGACATAGGATACTTTTCATCCCGGTAGAAGGTTTCCGTGGGATAATTTCCGACATACACGCTAGCGAAGCCGCGGGCAACAGCTAGTATATTAAGACATAGGATACTTTTCATCCCGGTAGAAGGTTCCCGCGGGATAATTTCCGACATACACGCGGACGAAGCCGCGGGCAACAGCTAGTATATTAAGACATAGGATACTTTTCATCCCGGTAGAAGGTTCCCGCGGGATAATTTCCGACATACACGCAGGCAACAGCTAGTATATTAAGACATAGGATACTTTTCATCCAGGTAGATGGTTCCCGCGGGATAATTTCTTACATAGACGCGGACGAAGCCGCGGGCAACAGCTAGTATATTAAGACATAGGAAACTTTTCATCCCGGTAGAAGGTTCCCGCGGGATAATTTCCGACATACACGCGGACGAAGCCGTGGGCAACAGCTAGTATATTAAGACATAGGATAATTTTCATCCCGTTAGAAGGTTCCCGTGGGATAATTTCTGACATACACGCGGGCAACAGCTAGTATATTAAGACATAGGATACTTTTCATCCCGGTAGAAGGTTCCCGCGGGATAATTTCCGACATACACGCGAGCGAAGCCGCAGGCAACAGCTAGTATATTAAGACATAGGATACTTTTTATCCCGGTAGAAGGTTCCCGTGGGATAATTTCCGACATACACGCGGGCAACAGCTAGTATATTAAGACATAGGATACTTTTCATCCCGGTAGAAGGTTCCCGCGGGATTATTTCCGACATACACGTGGGCAACAGCTAGTATATTAAGACATAGGATAATTTTCATCCCGGTAGAAGGTTCCCGTGGGATAATTTCTGACATACACGCGGGCAACAGCTAGTATATTAAGACATAGGATACTTTTATCCCGGTAGAAGGTTCCCGCGGGATAATTTCCGACATACACGCGGGCAACAGCTAGTATATTAAGACATAGGATACTTTTCATCCCGGTAGAAGGTTCCCGCGGGATAATTTCCGACATACACGCGGGCAACAGCTAGTATATTAAGACATAGGATACTTTTCATCCCGGTAGGAGGTTCCCGCGGGATAATTTCCGTTATACACGCGAGCGAAGCCGCGGGCAACAGCTAGTATATTAAGACATAGGATACTTTTCATCCCGGTATAAGGTTCCCGCGGGATAATTTCCGACATACACGCGGGCAACAGCTAGTATATTAAGACATGGGATACTTTTTATCCCGGTAGAAGGTTCCCCTGGGATAATTTTTGACATACACGCGGGCAACAGCTAGTATATTAAGACATAGGATACTTTTCGTCCCGGTAGAAGGTTCCCGCGGGATAATTTCCGACATACACGCGGGCGAAGCCGCGGGCAACAGCTAGTATATTAAGACAAAGGATACTTTTCATCCCGGTAGAAGGTTCCTGCGGGATAATTTCCGACATACACGCGGGCAACAGCTAGTATATTAAGACATAGGATACTTTTCATCCCGGTAGAAGGTTCCCGCGGGATAATTTCCGACATACACGCGGGCAACAGCTAGTATATTAAGACATAGGATACTTTTCATCCCGGTAGAAGGTTCCCGCGGGATAATTTCCGACATACACGCGGGCAACAGCTAGTATATTAAGACATAGGATACTTTTCATTCCCGGTAGAAGGTTCCCGCGGGATTATTTCCGACATACACGCGGACGAAGCCGCGGGCAACAGCTAGTATATTAAGACATAGGATACTTTTCATCCCGGTAGAAGGTTCCCGCGGGATAATTTTTGACATACACGCGGGCAACAGCTAGTATATTAAGACATAGGATAATTTTCATCCCGGTAGAAGGTTCCCGCGGGATAATTTCCGACATAGACGCGGACGAAGCCGCGGGCAACAGCAAGTATAATAAGACAGGATACTTTTCATCCCGGTAGAAGGTTCCCGTGGGATAATTTCCGACATACACGTGGGCAACAGCTAGTATATTACGACATAGGATACTTTTCATCCCGGTAAAAGGTTCCCGCGGGATAATTTCCGACATACACGCGGGCAACAGCTAGTATATTAAGACATAGGATACTTTTCATCCCGGTAGAAGGTTCCCGCGGGATAATTTCCGACATACACGCGAGCGAAGCCGCGGGCAACAGTTAGTATATTAAGACACAGGATACTTTTCATCCCGGTCGAAGGTTCCCGCGGGATAATTTCTGACATACACGCGAGCGAAGCCGCGGGCAACAGCTAGTATATTAAGACATAGGATACTTTTTATCCCGGTAGAAGGTTCCCGCGGGATAATTTCCGACATACACGCGGGCAACAGCTAGTATATTAAGACATAGGATACATTTTATCCCGGCAGAAGGTTCCCGTGGGATAATTTCCGACATACACGCGGGCGAAGCCGCGGGCAACAGCAAGTATAATAAGACAGGATACTTTTCATCCCGGTAGAAGGTTCCCGTGGAATAATTTCCGACATACACGTGGGCAACAGCTAGTATATTACGACATAGGATACTTTTCATCCCGGTAGAAGGTTCCCGCGGGATAATTTTCGACATACACACGGGCAACAGCTAGTATATTAAGACATAGGATACTTTTCATCCCGGTAGAAGGTTCCCGCGGGATAATTTCCGACATACACGCGAGCGAAGCCGCGGGCAACAGTTAGTATATTAAGACACAGGATACTTTTCATCCCGGTCGAAGGTTCCCGCGGGATAATTTCTGACATACACGCGAGCGAAGCCGCGGGCAACAGCTAGTATATTAAGACATAGGATACTTTTCATCCCGGTATAAGGTTCCCGCGGGATAATTTCCGACATACACGCGGGCAACAGCTAGTATATTAAGACATAGGATACTTTTTATCCCGGCAGAAGGTTCCCGTGGGATAATTTCTGACATACACGCAGGCGAAGCCGCGGGCAACAGCTAGTATATTAAGACATAGGATACTTTTCATCCCGGTAGAAGGTTCCCGCGGGATAATTTCCGACATACACGCGGGCAACACCTAGTATATTAAGACATAGGATACTTTTCATCCTGGTAGATGGTTCCCGCGGGATAATTTCCGACATACACGCGGGCGAAGCCGCGGGCAACAGCTAGTATATTAAGACATAGGATACTTTTCATCCCGGTAGAAGGTTTCCGTGGGATAATTTCCGACATACACGCTAGCGAAGCCGCGGGCAACAGCTAGTATATTAAGACATAGGATACTTTTCATCCCGGTAGAAGGTTCCCGCGGGATAATTTCCGACATACACGCGGACGAAGCCGCGGGCAACAGCTAGTATATTAAGACATAGGATACTTTTCATCCCGGTAGAAGGTTCCCGCGGGATAATTTCCGACATACACGCAGGCAACAGCTAGTATATTAAGACATAGGATACTTTTCATCCAGGTAGATGGTTCCCGCAGGATAATTTCTTACATAGACGCGGACGAAGCCGCGGGCAACAGCTAGTATATTAAGACATAGGAAACTTTTCATCCCGGTAGAAGGTTCCCGCGGGATAATTTCCGACATACACGCGGACGAAGCCGTGGGCAACAGCTAGTATATTAAGACATAGGATAATTTTCATCCCGTTAGAAGGTTCCCGTGGGATAATTTCTGACATACACGCGGGCAACAGCTAGTATATTAAGACATAGGATACTTTTCATCCCGGTAGAAGGTTCCCGCGGGATAATTTCCGACATACACGCGAGCGAAGCCGCAGGCAACAGCTAGTATATTAAGACATAGGATACTTTTTATCCCGGTAGAAGGTTCCCGTGGGATAATTTCCGACATACACGCGGGCAACAGCTAGTATATTAAGACATAGGATACTTTTCATCCCGGTAGAAGGTTCCCGCGGGATTATTTCCGACATACACGTGGGCAACAGCTAGTATATTAAGACATAGGATAATTTTCATCTTGGTAGAAGGTTCCCGTGGGATAATTTCTGACATACACGCGGGCAACAGCTAGTATATTAAGACATAGGATACTTTTATCCCGGTAGAAGGTTCCCGCGGGATAATTTCCGACATACACGCGGGCAACAGCTAGTATATTAAGACATAGGATACTTTTCATCCCGGTAGAAGGTTCCCGCGGGATAATTTCCGACATACACGCGGGCAACAGCTAGTATATTAAGACATAGGATACTTTTCATCCCGGTAGGAGGTTCCCGCGGGATAATTTCCGTTATACACGCGAGCGAAGCCGCGGGCAACAGCTAGTATATTAAGACATAGGATACTTTTCATCCCGGTATAAGGTTCCCGCGGGATAATTTCCGACATACACGCGGGCAACAGCTAGTATATTAAGACATGGGATACTTTTTATCCCGGTAGAAGGTTCCCCTGGGATAATTTTTGACATACACGCGGGCAACAGCTAGTATATTAAGACATAGGATACTTTTCGTCCCGGTAGAAGGTTCCCGCGGGATAATTTCCGACATACACGCGGGCGAAGCCGCGGGCAACAGCTAGTATATTAAGACAAAGGATACTTTTCATCCCGGTAGAAGGTTCCTGCGGGATAATTTCCGACATACACGCGGGCAACAGCTAGTATATTAAGACATAGGATACTTTTCATCCCGGTAGAAGGTTCCCGCGGGATAATTTCCGACATACACGCGGGCAACAGCTAGTATATTAAGACATAGGATACTTTTCATCCCGGTAGAAGGTTCCCGCGGGATAATTTCCGACATACACGCGGGCAACAGCTAGTATATTAAGACATAGGATACTTTTCATTCCCGGTAGAAGGTTCCCGCGGGATTATTTCCGACATACACGCGGACGAAGCCGCGGGCAACAGCTAGTATATTAAGACATAGGATACTTTTCATCCCGGTAGAAGGTTCCCGCGGGATAATTTTTGACATACACGCGGGCAACAGCTAGTATATTAAGACATAGGATAATTTTCATCCCGGTAGAAGGTTCCCGCGGGATAATTTCCGACATAGACGCGGACGAAGCCGCGGGCAACAGCAAGTATAATAAGACAGGATAATTTTCATCCCGGTAGAAGGTTCCCGTGGGATAATTTCCGACATACACGTGGGCAACAGCTAGTATATTACGACATAGGATACTTTTCATCCCGGTAAAAGGTTCCCGCGGGATAATTTCCGACATACACGCGGGCAACAGCTAGTATATTAAGACATAGGATACTTTTCATCCCGGTAGAAGGTTCCCGCGGGATAATTTCCGACATACACGCGAGCGAAGCCGCGGGCAACAGTTAGTATATTAAGACACAGGATACTTTTCATCCCGGTCGAAGGTTCCCGCGGGATAATTTCTGACATACACGCGAGCGAAGCCGCGGGCAACAGCTAGTATATTAAGACATAGGATACTTTTTATCCCGGTAGAAGGTTCCCGCGGGATAATTTCCGACATACACGCGGGCAACAGCTAGTATATTAAGACATAGGATACATTTTATCCCGGCAGAAGGTTCCCGTGGGATAATTTCCGACATACACGCGGGCGAAGCCGCGGGCAACAGCTAGTATATTAAGACATAGGATACTTTTCATCCCGGTAGAAGGTTCCCGCGGGATAATTTCCGACATACACGCGGGCAACACCTAGTATATTAAGACATAGGATACTTTTCATCCTGGTAGATGGTTCCCGCGGGATAATTTCCGACATACACGCGGGCGAAGCCGCGGGCAACAGCTAGTATATCAAGACATAGGATACTTTTCATCCCGGTAGAAGGTTTCCGTGGGATAATTTCCGACATACACGCTAGCGAAGCCGCGGGCAACAGCTAGTATATTAAGACATAGGATACTTTTCATCCCGGTAGAAGGTTCCCGCGGGATAATTTCCGACATACACGCGGACGAAGCCGCGGGCAACAGCTAGTATATTAAGACATAGGATACTTTTCATCCCGGTAGAAGGTTCCCGCGGGATAATTTCCGACATACACGCGGGCAACAGCTAGTATATTAAGACATAGGATACTTTTCATCCCGGTAGATGGTTCCCGCGGGATAATTTCTTACATAGACGCGGACGAAGCCGCGGGCAACAGCTAGTATATTAAGACATAGGATACTTTTCATCCCGGTAGAAGGTTCCCGCGGGATAATTTCCGACATACACGCGGGCAACAGCTAGTATATTAAGACATAGGATACTTTTCATCCCGGTAGAAGGTTCCCGCGGGATAATTTCCGACATACACGCGGGCAACAGCTAGTATATTAACACATAGGATACTTTTCATCCCGGTAGAAGGTTCCCGCGGGATAATTTCCGACATACACGCGAGCGAAGCCGCGGGCAACAGCTAGTATTTTAAGACATAGGATACTTTTCATCCCGGTAGAAAGTTCCCGCGGGATAATTTCCGACATACACGCGGGCAACAGCTAGTATATTAAGACATGGGATAATTTTCATCCCGGTAGAAGGTTCCCGCGGGATAATTTCCGACATACACGCGGGCAACAGCTAGTATATTAAGACATAGGATACTTTTTGTCCCGGTAGAAGGTTCCCGCGGGATAATTTCCGACATACACGCGGGCAACAGCTAGTATATTAAGACATAGGATACTTTTCATCCCGGTAGAAGGTTCCCGCGAGATAATTTCCGACATACACGCGGACGAAGCCGCGGGCAACAGCTAGTATATTAAGACATAGGATACTTTTCATCCCGGTAGAAGGTTCCCGCGGGATAATTTCCGACATACACGCGGGCAACAGCTAGTATATTAAGACATAGGATACTTTTCATCCCGGTAGATGGTTCCCGCGGGATAATTTCCGACATACACGCGGGCAACAGCTAGTATATTAAGACATGGGATAATTTTCATCCCGGTAGAAGGTTCCCGCGGGATAATTTCCGACATACACGCGGGCAACAGCTAGTATATTAAGACATAGGATACTTTTTATCCCGGTAGAAGGTTCCCGCGGGATAATTTCCGACATACACGCGGGCAACAGCTAGTATATTAAGACATAGGATACTTTTCATCCCGGTAGAAGGTTTCCGTGGGATAATTTCCGACATACACGCTAGCGAAGCCGCGGGCAACAGCTAGTATATTAAGACATAGAATACTTTTCATCCCGGTAGAAGGTTCCCGCGGGATAATTTCCGACATACACGCGGACGAAGCCGCGGGCAACAGCTAGTATATTAAGACATAGGATACTTTTCATCCCGGTAGAAGGTTCCCGCGGGATAATTTCCGACATACACGCGGGCAACAGCTAGTATATTAAGACATAGGATACTTTTCATCCCGGTAGATGGTTCCCGCGGGATAATTTCTTACATAGACGCGGACGAAGCCGCGGGCAACAGCTAGTATATTAAGACATAGGAAACTTTTCATCCCGGTAGAAGGTTCCCGTGGGATAATTTCTGACATACACGCGGGCAACAGCTAGTATATTAAGACATAGGATACTTTTTATCCCGGTAGAAGGTTCCCGCGGGATAATTTCCGACATACACGCAGGCAACAGCTAGTATATTAAGACATAGGATACTTTTCATCCCGGTAGAAGGTTCCCGCGGGATAATTTCCGACATACACGCGGGCAACAGCTAGTATATTAAGACATAGGATACTTTTCATCCCGGTAGAAGGTTCCCGCGGGATAATTTCCGACATACACGCGGACGAAGCCGCGGACAACAGCTAGTAAATTAAGACATAGGATAATTTTCATCCCGGTAGAAGGTTCCCGTGGGATAATTTCCGACATACACGCGGGCAACAGCTAGTATTTAAGACATAGGATACTTTTCATCCCGGTAGAAGGTTCCCGCGGGATAATTTCCGACATACACGCGGGCGAATCCGCGGGCAACAGCTAGTATATTAAGACATAGGATACTTTTCATCCCGGTAGAAGGTTCCCGCGGGATAATTTCCGACATATACGCGGGCAACAGCTAGTATATTAAGACATGGGATACTTTTCATCCCGGTAGAAGGTTCCCGCGGGATAATTTCCGACATACACGCGGGCAACAGCTAGTACATTAAGACATAGGATACTTTTCATCCCGGTAGAAGGTTCCCGCGGGATAATTTTCGACATACACGCGGGCAACAGCTAGTATATTAAGACATAGGATACTTTTCATCCCGGTAGAAGGTTCCCGCGGGATAATTTTTGACATACACGCGGGCAACAGCTAGTATATTAAGACATAGGATAATTTTCATCCCGGTAGAAGGTTCCCGCGGGATAATTTCCGACATAGACGCGGACGAAGCCGCGGGCAACAGCAAGTATAATAAGACAGGATACTTTTCATCCCGGTAGAAGGTTCCCGTGGAATAATTTCCGACATACACGTGGGCAACAGCTAGTATATTACGACATAGGATACTTTTCATCCCGGTAGAAGGTTCCCGCGGGATAATTTTCGACATACACACGGGCAACAGTTAGTATATTAAGACACAGGATACTTTTCATCCCGGTCGAAGGTTCCCGCGGGATAATTTCTGACATACACGCGAGCGAAGCCGCGGGCAACAGCTAGTATATTAAGACATAGGATACTTTTCATCCCGGTATAAGGTTCCCGCGGGATAATTTCCGACATACACGCGGGCAACAGCTAGTATATTAAGACATAGGATACTTTTTATCCCGGCAGAAGGTTCCCGTGGGATAATTTCTGACATACACGCAGGCGAAGCCGCGGGCAACAGCTAGTATATTAAGACATAGGATACTTTTCATCCCGGTAGAAGGTTCCCGCGGGATAATTTCCGACATACACGCGGGCAACACCTAGTATATTAACACATAGGATACTTTTCATCCTGGTAGATGGTTCCCGCGGGATAATTTCCGACATACACGCGGGCGAAGCCGCGGGCAACAGCTAGTATATTAAGACATAGGATACTTTTCATCCCGGTAGAAGGTTTCCGTGGGATAATTTCCGACATACACGCTACCGAAGCCGCGGGCAACAGCTAGTATATTAAGACATAGGATACTTTTCATCCCGGTAGAAGGTTCCCGCGGGATAATTTCCGACATACACGCGGACGAAGCCGCGGGCAACAGCTAGTATATTAAGACATAGGATACTTTTCATCCCGGTAGAAGGTTCCCGCGGGATAATTTCCGACATACACGCAGGCAACAGCTAGTATATTAAGACATAGGATACTTTTCATCCCGGTAGATGGTTCCCGCGGGATAATTTCTTACATAGACGCGGACGAAGCCGCGGGCAACAGCTAGTATATTAAGACATAGGAAACTTTTCATCCCGGTAGAAGGTTCCCGCGGGATAATTTCCGACATACACGCGGACGAAGCCGTGGGCAACAGCTAGTATATTAAGACATAGGATAATTTTCATCCCGTTAGAAGGTTCCCGTGGGATAATTTCTGACATACACGCGGGCAACAGCTAGTATATTAAGACATAGGATACTTTTCATCCCGGTAGAAGGTTCCCGCGGGATAATTTCCGACATACACGCGAGCGAAGCCGCAGGCAACAGCTAGTATATTAAGACATAGGATACTTTTTATCCCGGTAGAAGGTTCCCGTGGGATAATTTCCGACATACACGCGGGCAACAGCTAGTATATTTAGACATAGGATACTTTTCATCCCGGTAGAAGGTTCCCGCGGGATTATTCCCGACATACACGTGGGCAACAGCTAGTATATTAAGACATAGGATAATTTTCATCCCGGTAGAAGGTTCCCGTGGGATAATTTCTGACATACACGCGGGCAACAGCTAGTATATTAAGACATAGGATACTTTTATCCCGGTAGAAGGTTCCCGCGGGATAATTTCCGACATACACGCGGGCAACAGCTAGTATATTAAGACATAGGATACTTTTCATCCCGGTAGAAGGTTCCCGCGGGATAATTTCCGACATACACGCGGGCAACAGCTAGTATATTAAGACATAGGATACTTTTCGTCCCGGTAGAAGGTTCCCGCGGGATAATTTCCGACATACACGCGGGCGAAGCCGCGGGCAACAGCTAGTATATTAAGACAAAGGATACTTTTCATCCCGGTAGAAGGTTCCTGCGGGATAATTTCCGACATACACGCGGGCAACAGCTAGTATATTAAGACATAGGATACTTTTCATCCCGGTAGAAGGTTCCCGCGGGATAATTTCCGACATACACGCGGGCAACAGCTAGTATATTAAGACATAGGATACTTTTCATCCCGGTAGAAGGTTCCCGCGGGATAATTTCCGACATACACGCGGGCAACAGCTAGTATATTAAGACATAGGATACTTTTCATTCCCGGTAGAAGGTTCCCGCGGGATTATTTCCGACATACACGCGGACGAAGCCGCGGGCAACAGCTAGTATATTAAGACATAGGATACTTTTCATCCCGGTAGAAGGTTCCCGCGGGATAATTTTTGACATACACGCGGGCAACAGCTTGTATATTAAGACATAGGATAATTTTCATCCCGGTAGAAGGTTCCCGCGGGATAATTTCTGACATAGACGCGGACGAAGCCGCGGGCAACAGCAAGTATAATAAGACAGGATACTTTTCATCCCGGTAGAAGGTTCCCGTGGGATAATTTCGAACATACACGTGGGCAACAGCTAGTATATTACGACATAGGATACTTTTCATCCCGGTAAAAGGTTCCCGCGGGATAATTTCCGACATACACGCGGGCAACAGCTAGTATATTAAGACATAGGATACTTTTCATCCCGGTAGAAGGTTCCCGCGGGATAATTTCCGACATACACGCGAGCGAAGCCGCGGGCAACAGTTAGTATATTAAGACACAGGATACTTTTCATCCCGGTCGAAGGTTCCCGCGGGATAATTTCTGACATACACGCGAGCGAAGCCGCGGGCAACAGCTAGTATATTAAGACATAGGATACTTTTTATCCCGGTAGAAGGTTCCCGCGGGATAATTTCCGACATACACGCGGGCAACAGCTAGTATATTAAGACATAGGATACTTTTTATCCCGGCAGAAGGTTCCCGTGGGATAATTTCCGACATACACGCGGGCGAAGCCGCGGGCAACAGCTAGTATATTAAGACATAGGATACTTTTCATCCCGGTAGAAGGTTCCCGCGGGATAATTTCCGACATACACGCGGGCAACACCTAGTATATTAAGACATAGGATACTTTTCATCCTGGTAGATGGTTCCCGCGGGATAATTTCCGACATACACGCGGGCGAAGCCGCGGGCAACAGCTAGTATATTAAGACATAGGATACTTTTCATCCCGGTAGAAGGTTTCCGTGGGATAATTTCCGACATACACGCTAGCGAAGCCGCGGGCAACAGCTAGTATATTAAGACATAGGATACTTTTCATCCCGGTAGAAGGTTCCCGCGGGATAATTTCCGACATACACGCGGACGAAACCGCGGGCAACAGCTAGTATATTAAGACATAGGATACTTTTCATCCCGGTAGAAGGTTCCCGCGGGATAATTTCCGACATACACGCGGGCAACAGCTAGTATATTAAGACATAGGATACTTTTCATCCCGGTAGATGGTTCCCGCGGGATAATTTCTTACATAGACGCGGACGAAGCCGCGGGCAACAGCTAGTATATTAAGACATAGGATACTTTTCATCCCGGTAGAAGGTTCCCGCGGGATAATTTCCGACATACACGCGGGCAACAGCTAGTATATTAAGACATAGGATACTTTTCATCCCGGTAGAAGGTTCCCGCGGGATAATTTCCGACATACACGCGGGCAACAGCTAGTATATTAACACATAGGATACTTTTCATCCCGGTAAAAGGTTCCCGCGGGATAATTTCCGACATACACGCGAGCGAAGCCGCGGGCAACAGCTAGTATATTAAGACATAGGATACTTTTCATCCCGGTAGAAAGTTCCCGCGGGATAATTTCCGACATACACGCGGGCAACAGCTAGTATATTAAGACATGGGATAATTTTCATCCCGGTAGAAGGTTCCCGCGGGATAATTTCCGACATACACGCGGGCAACAGCTAGTATATTAAGACATAGGATACTTTTTGTCCCGGTAGAAGGTTCCCGCGGGATAATTTCCGACATACACGCGGGCAACAGCTAGTATATTAAGACATAGGATACTTTTCATCCCGGTAGAAGGTTCCCGCGGGATAATTTCCGACATACACGCGGACGAAGCCGCGGGCAACAGCTAGTATATTAAGACATAGGATAATTTTCATCCCGGTAGAAGGTTCCCGTGGGATAATTTCCGACATACACGCGGGCAACAGCTAGTATTTAAGACATAGGATACTTTTCATCTCGGTAGAAGGTTCCCGCGGGATAATTTCCGACATACACGCGGGCGAAGCCGCGGGCAACAGCTAGTTTATTAAGACATAGGATACTTTTCATCCCGGTAGAAGGTTCCCGCGGGATAATTTCCGACATACACGCGGGCAACAGCTAGTATATTAAGACATGGGATACTTTTCATCCCGGTTGAAGGTTCCCGCGGGATATTTTCCGACATACACGCGGGCAACAGCTAGTATATTAAGACATAGGATACTTTTCATCCCGGTAGAAGGTTCCCGCGGGATAATTTCCGACGTACACGCGGGCAACAGCAAGTATAATAAGACAGGATACTTTTCATCCCGGTAGAAGGTTCCCGTGGGATAATTTCGAACATACACGTGGGCAACAGCTAGTATATTACGACATAGGATACTTTTCATCCCGGTAAAAGGTTCCCGCGGGATAATTTCCGACATACACGCGGGCAACAGCTAGTATATTAAGACATAGGATACTTTTCATCCCGGTAGAAGGTTCCCGCGGGATAATTTCCGACATACACGCGAGCGAAGCCGCGGGCAACAGTTAGTATATTAAGACACAGGATACTTTTCATCCCGGTCGAAGGTTCCCGCGGGATAATTTCTGACATACACGCGAGCGAAGCCGCGGGCAACAGCTAGTATATTAAGACATAGGATACTTTTTATCCCGGTAGAAGGTTCCCGCGGGATAATTTCCGACATACACGCGGGCAACAGCTAGTATATTAAGACATAGGATACTTTTTATCCCGGCAGAAGGTTCCCGTGGGATAATTTCCGACATACACGCGGGCGAAGCCGCGGGCAACAGCTAGTATATTAAGACATAGGATACTTTTCATCCCGGTAGAAGGTTCCCGCGGGATAATTTCCGACATACACGCGGGCAACACCTAGTATATTAAGACATAGGATACTTTTCATCCTGGTAGATGGTTCCCGCGGGATAATTTCCGACATACACGCGGGCGAAGCCGCGGGCAACAGCTAGTATATTAAGACATAGGATACTTTTCATCCCGGTAGAAGGTTTCCGTGGGATAATTTCCGACATACACGCTAGCGAAGCCGCGGGCAACAGCTAGTATATTAAGACATAGGATACTTTTCATCCCGGTAGAAGGTTCCCGCGGGATAATTTCCGACATACACGCGGACGAAACCGCGGGCAACAGCTAGTATATTAAGACATAGGATACTTTTCATCCCGGTAGAAGGTTCCCGCGGGATAATTTCCGACATACACGCGGGCAACAGCTAGTATATTAAGACATAGGATACTTTTCATCCCGGTAGATGGTTCCCGCGGGATAATTTCTTACATAGACGCGGACGAAGCCGCGGGCAACAGCTAGTATATTAAGACATAGGATACTTTTCATCCCGGTAGAAGGTTCCCGCGGGATAATTTCCGACATACACGCGGGCAACAGCTAGTATATTAAGACATAGGATACTTTTCATCCCGGTAGAAGGTTCCCGCGGGATAATTTCCGACATACACGCGGGCAACAGCTAGTATATTAACACATAGGATACTTTTCATCCCGGTAAAAGGTTCCCGCGGGATAATTTCCGACATACACGCGAGCGAAGCCGCGGGCAACAGCTAGTATATTAAGACATAGGATACTTTTCATCCCGGTAGAAAGTTCCCGCGGGATAATTTCCGACATACACGCGGGCAACAGCTAGTATATTAAGACATGGGATAATTTTCATCCCGGTAGAAGGTTCCCGCGGGATAATTTCCGACATACACGCGGGCAACAGCTAGTATATTAAGACATAGGATACTTTTTGTCCCGGTAGAAGGTTCCCGCGGGATAATTTCCGACATACACGCGGGCAACAGCTAGTATATTAAGACATAGGATACTTTTCATCCCGGTAGAAGGTTCCCGCGGGATAATTTCCGACATACACGCGGACGAAGCCGCGGGCAACAGCTAGTATATTAAGACATAGGATAATTTTCATCCCGGTAGAAGGTTCCCGTGGGATAATTTCCGACATACACGCGGGCAACAGCTAGTATTTAAGACATAGGATACTTTTCATCTCGGTAGAAGGTTCCCGCGGGATAATTTCCGACATACACGCGGGCGAAGCCGCGGGCAACAGCTAGTTTATTAAGACATAGGATACTTTTCATCCCGGTAGAAGGTTCCCGCGGGATAATTTCCGACATACACGCGGGCAACAGCTAGTATATTAAGACATGGGATACTTTTCATCCCGGTTGAAGGTTCCCGCGGGATATTTTCCGACATACACGCGGGCAACAGCTAGTATATTAAGACATAGGATACTTTTCATCCCGGTAGAAGGTTCCCGCGGGATAATTTCCGACGTACACGCGGGCAACAGCTAGTATATTAAGACAGGATACTTTTCATCCCGGTAGAAGGTTCCCGCGGTATAATTTCCGACATACACGCGGACGAAGCCACGGGCAACAGCTAGTATATTAAGACATAGGATACTTTTTATCCCGGTAGAAGGTTCCCGCGGGATAATTTTGACATACACGCGGGCAACAGCTAGTATATTAAGACATAGGATACTTTTCGTCCCGGTAGAAGGTTCCCGCGGGATAATTTCCGACATACACGCGGGCAACAGCTAGTATATTAAGACATAGGATACTTTTCATCCCGGTAGAAGGTTCCCGCGGGATAATTTCCGACATACACGCGGGCAACAGCTAGTATATTAAGACATAGGATACTTTTCATCCCGGTAGAAGGTTCCCGCGGGATAATTTCCGACATACACGCGGGCAACAGCTAGTATATTAAGATAGGATACATTTCATCCCGGTAGAAGGTTCCCGCGGGATAATTTCCGACATACACGCGGACGAAGCCGCGGGCAACAGCTAGTATATTAAGACATAGGATACTTTTCATCCCGGTAGAAGGTTCCCGCGGGATAATTTTTGACATACACGCGGGCAACAGCTAGTATATTAAGACATAGGATAATTTTCATCCCGGTAGAAGGTTCCCGCGGGATAATTTCCGACATAGACGCGGACGAAGCCGCGGGCAACAGCAAGTATAATAAGACAGGATACTTTTCATCCCGGTAGAAGGTTCCCGTGGAATAATTTCCGACATACACGTGGGCAACAGCTAGTATATTACGACATAGGATACTTTTCATCCCGGTAGAAGGTTCCCGCGGGAAAATTTTCGACATACACACGGGCAACAGCTAGTATATTAAGACATAGGATACTTTTCATCCCGGTAGAAGGTTCCCGCGGGATAATTTCCGACATACACGCGAGCGAAGCCGCGGGCAACAGTTAGTATATTAAGACACAGGATACTTTTCATCCCGGTCGAAGGTTCCCGCGGGATAATTTCTGACATACACGCGAGCGAAGCCGCGGGCAACAGCTAGTATATTAAGACATAGGATACTTTTCATCCCGGTATAAGGTTCCCGCGGGATAATTTCCGACATACACGCGGGCAACAGCTAGTATATTAAGACATAGGATACTTTTTATCCCGGCAGAAGGTTCCCGTGGGATAATTTCTGACATACACGCAGGCGAAGCCGCGGGCAACAGCTAGTATATTAAGACATAGGATACTTTTCATCCCGGTAGAAGGTTCCCGCGGGATAATTTCCGACATACACGCGGGCAACACCTAGTATATTAAGACATAGGATACTTTTCATCCTGGTAGATGGTTCCCGCGGGATAATTTCCGACATACACGCGGGCGAAGCCGCGGGCAACAGCTAGTATATTAAGACATAGGATACTTTTCATCCCGGTAGAAGGTTTCCGTGGGATAATTTCCGACATACACGCTAGCGAAGCCGCGGGCAACAGCTAGTATATTAAGACATAGGATACTTTTCATCCCGGTAGAAGGTTCCCGCGGGATAATTTCCAACATACACGCGGACGAAGCCGCGGGCAACAGCTAGTATATTAAGACATAGGATACTTTTCATCCCGGTAGAAGGTTCCCGCGGGATAATTTCCGACATACACGCGGGCAACAGCTAGTATATTAAGACATAGGATACTTTTCATCCCGGTAGATGGTTCCCGCGGGATAATTTCTTACATAGACGCGGACGAAGCCGCGGGCAACAGCTAGTATATTAAGACATAGGATACTTTTCATCCCGGTAGAAGGTTCCCGCGGGATAATTTCCGACATACACGCGGGCAACAGCTAGTATATTAAGACATAGGATACTTTTCATCCCGGTAGAAGGTTCCCGCGGGATAATTTCCGACATACACGCGGGCAACAGCTAGTATATTAACACATAGGATACTTTTCATCCCGGTAGAAGGTTCCCGCGGGATAATTTCCGACATACACGCGAGCGAAGCCGCGGGCAACAGCTAGTATATTAAGACATAGGATACTTTTCATCCCGGTAGAAAGTTCCCGCGGGATAATTTCCGACATACACGCGGGCAACAGCTAGTATATTAAGACATGGGATAATTTTCATCCCGGTAGAAGGTTCCCGCGGGATAAATTCCGACATACACGCGGGCAACAGCTAGTATATTAAGACATAGGATACTTTTTGTCCCGGTAGAAGGTTCCCGCGGGATAATTTCCGACATACACGCGGGCAACAGCTAGTATATTAAGACATAGGATACTTTTCATCCCGGTAGAAGGTTCCCGCGGGATAATTTCCGACATACACGCGGACGAAGCCGCGGGCAACAGCTAGTATCTTAAGACATAGGATAATTTTCATCCCGGTAGAAGGTTCCCGTGGGATAATTTCCGACATACACGCGGGCAACAGCTAGTATTTAAGACATAGGATACTTTTCATCTCGGTAGAAGGTTCCCGCGGGATAATTTCCGACATACACGCGGGCGAAGCCGCGGGCAACAGCTAGTATATTAAGACATAGGATACTTTTCATCCCGGTAGAAGGTTCCCGCGGGATAATTTCCGACATACACGCGGGCAACAGCTAGTATATTAAGACATGGGATACTTTTCATCCCGGTAGAAGGTTTCCGCGGGATATTTTCCGACATACACGCGGGCAACAGCTAGTATATTAAGACATAGGATACTTTTCATCCCGGTAGAAGGTTCCCGCGGGATAATTTCCGACGTACACGCGGGCAACAGCTAGTATATTAAGACATAGGATACTTTTCATCCCGGTAGAAGGTTCCCGCGGTATAATTTCCGACATACACGCGGACGAAGCCACGGGCAACAGCTAGTATATTAAGACATAGGATACTTTTTATCCCGGTAGAAGGTTCCCGCGGGATAATTTTGACATACACGCGGGCAACAGCTAGTATATTAAGACATAGGATACTTTTCGTCCCGGTAGAAGGTTCCCGCGGGATAATTTCCGACATACACGCGGGCAACAGCTAGTACATTAAGACATAGGATATTTTTCATCCCGGTAGAAGGTTCCCGCGGGATAATTTCCGACATACACGCGGGCAACAGCTAGTATATTAAGACATAGGATACTTTTCATCCCGGTAGAAGGTTCCCGCGGGATAATTTCCGACATACACGCGGGCAACAGCTAGTATATTAAGACATAGGATACTTTTCATCCCGGTAGAAGGTTCCCGCGGGATAATTTCCGACATACACGCGGGCAACAGCTAGTATATTAAGATAGGATACATTTCATCCCGGTAGAAGGTTCCCGCGGGATAATTTCCGACATACACGCGGGCAACAGCTAGTATATTAAGACATAGGATACTTTTCATCCCGGTAGAAGGTTCCCGCGGGATAATTTCCGACATACACGCGGGCAACAGCTAGTATATTAAGACATAGGATACTTTTCATCCCGGTAGAAGGTTCCCGCGGGATAATTTCCGACATACACGCGGGCAACAGCTAGTATATTAAGACATAGGATACTTTTCATTCCCGGTAGAAGGTTCCCGCGGGATTATTTCCGACATACACGCGGACGAAGCCGCGGGCAACAGCTAGTATATTAAGACATAGGATACTTTTTTATCCCGGTAGAAGGTTCCCGCGGGATAATTTTTGACATACACGCGGGCAACAGCTAGTATATTAAGACATAGGATAATTTTCATCCCGGTAGAAGGTTCCCGCGGGATAATTTCCGACATAGACGCAGGCGAAGCCGCGGGCGACAGCAAGTATAATAAGACAGGATACTTTTCATCCCGGTAGAAGGTTCCCGTGGGATAATTTCCGACATACACGTGGGCAACAGCTAGTATATTACGACATAGGATACTTTTCATCCCGGTAGAAGGTTCCCGCGGGATAATTTCCGACATACACGCGGGCAACAGCTAGTATATTAAGACATAGGATACTTTTCATCCCGGTAGAAGGTTCCCGCGGGATAATTTCCGACATACACGCGGACGAAGCCGCGGGCAACAGCTAGTATATTAAGACATAGGATACTTTTCATCCCGGTAGAAGGTTCCCGCGGGATAATTTCCGACATACACGCGGGCAACAGCTAGTATATTAAGACATAGGATACTTTTCATCCCGGTAGATGGTTCCCGCGGGATAATTTCTTACATAGACGCGGACGAAGCCGCGGGCAACAGCTAGTATATTAAGACATAGGATACTTTTCATCCCGGTAGAAGGTTCCCGCGGGATAATTTCCGACATATACGCGGGCAACAGCTAGTATATTAAGACATAGGATACTTTTCATCCCGGTAGAAGGTTCCCGCGGGATAATTTCCGACATACACGCGGGCAACAGCTAGTATATTAACACATAGGATACTTTTCATCCCGGTAGAAGGTTCCCGCGGGATAATTTCCGACATACACGCGAGCGAAGCCGCGGGCAACAGCTAGTATATTAAGACATAGGATACTTTTCATCCCGGTAGAAAGTTCCCGCGGGATAATTTCCGACATACACGCGGGCAACAGCTAGTATATTAAGACATGGGATAATTTTCATCCCGGTAGAAGGTTCCCGCGGGATAATTTCCGACAAAAACGCGGGCAACAGCTAGTATATTAAGACATAGGATACTTTTTGTCCCGGTAGAAGGTTCCCGCGGGATAATTTCCGACATACACGCGGGCAACAGCTAGTATATTAAGACATAGGATACTTTTCATCCCGGTAGAAGGTTCCCGCGGGATAATTTCCGACATACACGCGGACGAAGCCGCGGGCAACAGCTAGTATATTAAGACATAGGATAATTTTCATCCCGGTAGAAGGTTCCCGCGGGATAATTTCCGACATACACGCGGGCAACAGCTAGTATATTAAGATAGGATACATTTCATCCCGGTAGAAGGTTCCCGCGGGATAATTTCCGACATACACGCGGGCAACAGCTAGTATATTAAGACATAGGATACTTTTCATCCCGGTAGAAGGTTCCCGCGGGATAATTTCCGACATACACGCGGGCAACAGCTAGTATATTAAGATAGGATACATTTCATCCCGGTAGAAGGTTCCCGCGGGATAATTTCCGACATACACGCGGGCAACAGCTAGTATATTAAGACATAGGATACTTTTCATCCCGGTAGAAGGTTCCCGCGGGATAATTTCCGACATACACGCGGGCAACAGCTAGTATATTAAGATAATTTCTGACATACACGCGAGCGAAGCCGCGGGCAACAGCTAGTATATTAAGACATAGGATACTTTTCATCCCGGTAGAAAGTTCCCGCGGGATAATTTCCGACATACACGCGGGCAACAGCTAGTATATTAAGACATGGGATAATTTTCATCCCGGTAGAAGGTTCCCGCGGGATAATTTCCGACAAAAACGCGGGCAACAGCTAGTATATTAAGACATAGGATACTTTTTGTCCCGGTAGAAGGTTCCCGCGGGATAATTTCCGACATACACGCGGGCAACAGCTAGTATATTAAGACATAGGATACTTTTCATCCCGGTAGAAGGTTCCCGCGGGATAATTTCCGACATACACGCGGACGAAGCCGCGGGCAACAGCTAGTATATTAAGACATAGGATAATTTTCATCCCGGTAGAAGGTTCCCGCGGGATAATTTCCGACATACACGCGGGCAACAGCTAGTATATTAAGATAGGATACATTTCATCCCGGTAGAAGGTTCCCGCGGGATAATTTCCGACATACACGCGGGCAACAGCTAGTATATTAAGACATAGGATACTTTTCATCCCGGTAGAAGGTTCCCGCGGGATAATTTCCGACATACACGCGGGCAACAGCTAGTATATTAAGATAGGATACATTTCATCCCGGTAGAAGGTTCCCGCGGGATAATTTCCGACATACACGCGGGCAACAGCTAGTATATTAAGACATAGGATACTTTTTATCCCGGCAGAAGGTTCCCGTGGGATAATTTCTGACATACACGCAGGCGAAGCCGCGGGCAACAGCTAGTATATTAAGACATAGGATACTTTTCATCCCGGTAGAAGGTTCCCGCGGGATAATTTCCGACATACACGCGGGCAACACCTAGTATATTAAGACATAGGATACTTTTCATCCTGGTAGATGGTTCCCGCGGGATAATTTCCGACATACACGCGGGCGAAGCCGCGGGCAACAGCTAGTATATTAAGACATAGGATACTTTTCATCCCGGTAGAAGGTTTCCGTGGGATAATTTCCGACATACACGCTAGCGAAGCCGCGGGCAACAGCTAGTATATTAAGACATAGGATACTTTTCATCCCGGTAGAAGGTTCCCGCGGGATAATTTCCGACATACACGCGGACGAAGCCGCGGGCAACAGCTAGTATATTAAGACATAGGATACTTTTCATCCCGGTAGAAGGTTCCCGCGGGATAATTTCCAACATACACGCGGGCAACAGCTAGTATATTAAGACATAGGATACTTTTCATCCCGGTAGATGGTTCCCGCGGGATAATTTCTTACATAGACGCGGACGAAGCCGCGGGCAACAGCTAGTATATTAAGACATAGGATACTTTTCATCCCGGTAGAAGGTTCCCGCGGGATAATTTCCGACATACACGCGGGCAACAGCTAGTATATTAAGACATAGGATACTTTTCATCCCGGTAGAAGGTTCCCGCGGGATAATTTCCGACATACACGCGGGCAACAGCTAGTATATTAACACATAGGATACTTTTCATCCCGGTAGAAGGTTCCCGCGGGATAATTTCCGACATACACGCGAGCGAAGCCGCGGGCAACAGCTAGTATATTAAGACATAGGATACTTTTCATCCCGGTAGAAAGTTCCCGCGGGATAATTTCCGACATACACGCGGGCAACAGCTAGTATATTAAGACATGGGATAATTTTCATCCCGGTAGAAGGTTCCCGCGGGATAATTTCCGACATACACGCGGGCAACAGCTAGTATATTAAGACATAGGATACTTTTTGTCCCGGTAGAAGGTTCCCGCGGGATAATTTCCGACATACACGCGGGCAACAGCTAGTATATTAAGACATAGGATACTTTTCATCCCGGTAGAAGGTTCCCGCGGGATAATTTCCGACATACACGCGGACGAAGCCGCGGGCAACAGCTAGTATATTAAGACATAGGATAATTTTCATCCCGGTAGAAGGTTCCCGTGGGATAATTTCCGACATACACGCGGGCAACAGCTAGTATTTAAGACATAGGATACTTTTCATCTCGGTAGAAGGTTCCCGCGGGATAATTTCCGACATACACGCGGGCGAAGCCGCGGGCAACAGCTAGTATATTAAGACATAGGATACTTTTCATCCCGGTAGAAGGTTCCCGCGGGATAATTTCCGACATACACGCGGGCAACAGCTAGTATATTAAGACATGGGATACTTTTCATCCCGGTAGAAGGTTCCCGCGGGATATTTTCCGACATACACGCGGGCAACAGCTAGTATATTAAGACATAGGATACTTTTCATCCCGGTAGAAGGTTCCCGCGGGATAATTTCCGACGTACACGCGGGCAACAGCTAGTATATTAAGACAGGATACTTTTCATCCCGGTAGAAGGTTCCCGCGGTATAATTTCCGACATACACGCGGACGAAGCCACGGGCAACAGCTAGTATATTAAGACATAGGATACTTTTTATCCCGGTAGAAGGTTCCCGCGGGATAATTTTGACATACACGCGGGCAACAGCTAGTATATTAAGACATAGGATACTTTTCGTCCCGGTAGAAGGTTCCCGCGGGATAATTTCCGACATACACGCGGGCAACAGCTAGTACATTAAGACATAGGATATTTTTCATCCCGGTAGAAGGTTCCCGCGGGATAATTTCCGACATACACGCGGGCAACAGCTAGTATATTAAGACATAGGATACTTTTCATCCCGGTAGAAGGTTCCCGCGGGATAATTTCCGACATACACGCGGGCAACAGCTAGTATATTAAGACATAGGATACTTTTCATCCCGGTAGAAGGTTCCCGCGGGATAATTTCCGACATACACGCGGGCAACAGCTAGTATATTAAGATAGGATACATTTCATCCCGGTAGAAGGTTCCCGCGGGATAATTTCCGACATACACGCGGGCAACAGCTAGTATATTAAGACATAGGATACTTTTCATCCCGGTAGAAGGTTCCCGCGGGATAATTTCCGACATACACGCGGGCAACAGCTAGTATATTAAGACATAGGATACTTTTCATTCCCGGTAGAAGGTTCCCGCGGGATTATTTCCGACATACACGCGGACGAAGCCGCGGGCAACAGCTAGTATATTAAGACATAGGATACTTTTCATCCCGGTAGAAGGTTCCCGCGGGATAATTTTTGACATACACGCGGGCAACAGCTAGTATATTAAGACATAGGATAATTTTCATCCCGGTAGAAGGTTCCCGCGGGATAATTTCCGACATACACGCGGGCGAAGCCGCGGGCAACAGCTAGTATATTAAGACAAAGGATACTTTTCATCCCGGTAGAAGGTTCCCGCGGGATAATTTCCGACATACACGCGGGCAACAGCTAGTATATTAAGACATAGGATACTTTTCATTCCCGGTAGAAGGTTCCCGCGGGATTATTTCCGACATACACGCGGACGAAGCCGCGGGCAACAGCTAGTATATTAAGACATAGGATACTTTTCATCCCGGTAGAAGGTTCCCGCGGGATAATTTTTGACATACACGCGGGCAACAGCTAGTATATTAAGACATAGGATAATTTTCATCCCGGTAGAAGGTTCCCGCGGGATAATTTCCGACATAGACGCGGACGAAGCCGCGGGCAACAGCAAGTATAATAAGACAGGATACTTTTCATCCCGGTAGAAGGTTCCCGTGGGATAATTTCCGACATACACGTGGGCAACAGCTAGTATATTACGACATAGGATACTTTTCATCCCGGTAAAAGGTTCCCGCGGGATAATTTCCGACATACACGCGGGCAACAGCTAGTATATTAAGACATAGGATACTTTTCATCCCGGTAGAAGGTTCCCGCGGGATAATTTCCGACATACACGCGAGCGAAGCCGCGGGCAACAGTTAGTATATTAAGATACAGGATACTTTTCATCCCGGTCGAAGGTTCCCGCGGGATAATTTCTGACATACACGCGACTGAAGCCGCGGGCAACAGCTAGTATATTAAGACATAGGATACTTTTTATCCCGGTAGAAGGTTCCCGCGGGATAATTTCCGACATACACGCGGGCAACAGCTAGTATATTAAGACATAGGATACTTTTTATCCCGGCAGAAGGTTCCCGTGGGATAATTTCCGACATACACGCGGGCGAAGCCGCGGGCAACAGCTAGTATATTAAGACATAGGATACTTTTCATCCCGGTAGAAGGTTCCCGCGGGATAATTTCCGACATACACGCGGGCAACACCTAGTATATTAAGACATAGGATACTTTTCATCCTGGTAGATGGTTCCCGCGGGATAATTTCCGACATACACGCGGGCGAAGCCGCGGGCAACAGCTAGTATATTAAGACATAGGATACTTTTCATCCCGGTAGAAGGTTTCCGTGGGATAATTTCCGACATACACGCTAGCGAAGCCGCGGGCAACAGCTAGTATATTAAGACATAGGATACTTTTCATCCCGGTAGAAGGTTCCCGCGGGATAATTTCCGACATACACGCGGACGAAGCCGCGGGCAACAGCTAGTATATTAAGACATAGGATACTTTTCATCCCGGTAGAAGGTTCCCGCGGGATAATTTCCGACATACACGCGGGCAACAGCTAGTATATTAACACATAGGATACTTTTCATCCCGGTAGAAGGTTCCCGCGGGATAATTTCTGACATACACGCGAGCGAAGCCGCGGGCAACAGCTAGTATATTAAGACATAGGATACTTTTCATCCCGGTAGAATGTTCCCGCGGGATAATTTCCGACATACACGCGGGCAACAGCTAGTATATTAAGACACAGGATACTTTTCATCCCGGTCGAAGGTTCCCGCGGGATAATTTCTGACATACACGCGAGCGAAGCCGCGGGCAACAGCTAGTATATTAAGACATAGGATACTTTTTATCCCGGTAGAAGGTTCCCGCGGGATAATTTCCGACATACACGCGGGCAACAGCTAGTATATTAAGACATAGGATACTTTTTATCCCGGCAGAAGGTTCCCGTGGGATAATTTCCGACATACACGCGGGCGAAGCCGCGGGCAACAGCTAGTATATTAAGACATAGGATACTTTTCATCCCGGTAGAAGGTTCCCGCGGGATAATTTCCGACATACACGCGGGCAACACCTAGTATATTAAGACATAGGATACTTTTCATCCTGGTAGATGGTTCCCGCGGGATAATTTCCGACATACACGCGGGCGAAGCCGCGGGCAACAGCTAGTATATTAAGACATAGGATACTTTTCATCCCGGTAGAAGGTTTCCGTGGGATAATTTCCGACATACACGCTAGCGAAGCCGCGGGCAACAGCTAGTATATTAAGACATAGGATACTTTTCATCCCGGTAGAAGGTTCCCGCGGGATAATTTCCGACATACACGCGGACGAAGCCGCGGGCAACAGCTAGTATATTAAGACATAGGATACTTTTCATCCCGGTAGAAGGTTCCCGCGGGATAATTTCCGACATACACGCGGGCAACAGCTAGTATATTAAGACATAGGATACTTTTCATCCCGGTAGATGGTTCCCGCGGGATAATTTCTTACATAGACGCGGACGAAGCCGCGGGCAACAGCTAGTATATTAAGACATAGGATACTTTTCATCCCGGTAGAAGGTTCCCGCGGGATAATTTCCGACATACACGCGGGCAACAGCTAGTATATTAAGACATAGGATACTTTTCATCCCGGTAGAAGGTTCCCGCGGGATAATTTCCGACATACACGCGGGCAACAGCTAGTATATTAACACATAGGATACTTTTCATCCCGGTAGAAGGTTCCCGCGGGATAATTTCCGACATACACGCGAGCGAAGCCGCGGGCAACAGCTAGTATATTAAGACATAGGATACTTTTCATCCCGGTAGAATGTTCCCGCGGGATAATTTCCGACATACACGCGGGCAACAGCTAGTATATTAAGACATGGGATAATTTTCATCCCGGTAGAAGGTTCCCGCGGGATAATTTCCGACATACACGCGGGCAACAGCTAGTATATTAAGACATTGGATACTTTTTATCCCGGTAGAAGGTTCCCGCGGGATAATTTCCGACATACACGCGGGCAACAGCTAGTATATTAAGACATAGGATACTTTTCATCCCGGTAGAAGGTTCCCGCGGGATAATTTCCGACATACACGCGGACGAAGCCGCGGGCAACAGCTAGTATATTAAGACATAGGATAATTTTCATCCCGGTAGAAGGTTCCCGTGGGATAATTTCCGACATACACGCGGGCAACAGCTAGTATTTAAGACATAGGATACTTTTCATCTCGGTAGAAGGTTCCCGCGGGATAATTTCCGACATACACGCGGGCGAAGCCGCGGGCAACAGCTAGTATATTAAGACATAGGATACTTTTCATCCCGGTAGAAGGTTCCCGCGGGATAATTTCCGACATACACGCGGGCAACAGCTAGTATATTAAGACGTGGGATACTTTTCATCCCGGTAGAAGGTTCCCGCGGGATATTTTCCGACATACACGCGGGCAACAGCTAGTACATTAAGACATAGGATACTTTTCATCCCGGTAGAAGGTTCCCGCGGGATAATTTCCGACATACACGCGGGCAACAGCTAGTATATTAAGACATAGGATACTTTTCATCCCGGTAGAAGGTTCCCGCGGGATAATTTCCGACATACACGCGGACGAAGCCGCGGGCAACAGCTAGTATATTAAGACAAAGGATACTTTTCATCCCGGTAGAAGGTTCCCGCGGGATAATTTCCGACATACACGCGGGCAACAGCTAGTATTTAAGACATAGGATACTTTTCATCCCGGTAGAAGGTTCCCGCGGGATAATTTCCGACATACACGCGGGCAACAGCTAGTACATTAAGACATAGGATACTTTTCATCCCGGTAGAAGGTTCCCGCGGGATAATTTCCGACATACACGCGGGCAACAGATAGTATATTAAGACATAGGATACTTTTCATCCCGGTAGAAGGTTCCCGCGGGATAATTTCCGACATACACGCGAGCGAAGCCGCGGGCAACAGCTAGTATATTAAGACATAGGATACTTTTCATCCCGGTAGAAGGTTCCCGCGGGATAATTTCCGACATACACGCGGGCAACAGCTAGTACATTAAGACATAGGATACTTTTCATCCCGGTAGAAGGTTCCCGCGGGATAATTTCCGACATACACGCGAGCGAAGCCGCGGGCAACAGCTAGTATATTAAGACAAAGGATACTTTTCATCCCGGTAGAAGGTTCCCGCGGGATAATTTCCGACATACACGCGGGCAACAGCTAGTATTTAAGACATAGGATACTTTTCATCCCGGTAGAAGGTTCCCGCGGGATAATTTCCGACATACACGCGGGCAACAGATAGTATATTAAGACATAGGATACTTTTCATCCCGGTAGAAGGTTCCCGTGGGATAATTTCCGACATACACGCGGGCAACAGCTAGTATTTAAGACATAGGATACTTTTCATCTCGGTAGAAGGTTCCCGCGGGATAATTTCCGACATACACGCGGGCGAAGCCGCGGGCAACAGCTAGTATATTAAGACATAGGATACTTTTCATCCCGGTAGAAGGTTCCCGCGGGATAATTTCCGACATACACGCGGGCAACAGCTAGTATATTAAGACGTGGGATACTTTTCATCCCGGTAGAAGGTTCCCGCGGGATATTTTCCGACATACACGCGGGCAACAGCTAGTACATTAAGACATAGGATACTTTTCATCCCGGTAGAAGGTTCCCGCGGGATAATTTCCGACATACACGCGGGCAACAGCTAGTATATTAAGACATAGGATACTTTTCATCCCGGTAGAAGGTTCCCGCGGGATAATTTCCGACATACACGCGGACGAAGCCGCGGGCAACAGCTAGTATATTAAGACAAAGGATACTTTTCATCCCGGTAGAAGGTTCCCGCGGGATAATTTCCGACATACACGCGGGCAACAGCTAGTATTTAAGACATAGGATACTTTTCATCCCGGTAGAAGGTTCCCGCGGGATAATTTCCGACATACACGCGGGCAACAGCTAGTACATTAAGACATAGGATACTTTTCATCCCGGTAGAAGGTTCCCGCGGGATAATTTCCGACATACACGCGGGCAACAGATAGTATATTAAGACATAGGATACTTTTCATCCCGGTAGAAGGTTCCCGCGGGATAATTTCCGACATACACGCGAGCGAAGCCGCGGGCAACAGCTAGTATATTAAGACATAGGATACTTTTCATCCCGGTAGAAGGTTCCCGCGGGATAATTTCCGACATACACGCGGGCAACAGCTAGTACATTAAGACATAGGATACTTTTCATCCCGGTAGAAGGTTCCCGCGGGATAATTTCCGACATACACGCGGGCAACAGCTAGTATATTAAGACATAGGATACTTTTCATCCCGGTAGAAGGTTCCCGCGGGATAATTTCCGACATACACGCGAGCGAAGCCGCGGGCAACAGCTAGTATATTAAGACAAAGGATACTTTTCATCCCGGTAGAAGGTTCCCGCGGGATAATTTCCGACATACACGCGGGCAACAGCTAGTATTTAAGACATAGGATACTTTTCATCCCGGTAGAAGGTTCCCGCGGGATAATTTCCGACATACACGCGGGCAACAGCTAGTACATTAAGACATAGGATACTTTTCATCCCGGTAGAAGGTTCCCGCGGGATAATTTCCGACATACACGCGGGCAACAGCTAGTATATTAAGACATAGGATACTTTTCATCCCGGTAGAAGGTTCCCGCGGGATAATTTCCGACATACACGCGAGCGAAGCCGCGGGCAACAGCTAGTATATTAAGACATAGGATACTTTTCATCCCGGTAGAAGGTTCCCGCGGGATAATTTCCGACATACACGCGGGCAACAGCTAGTACATTAAGACATAGGATACTTTTCATCCCGGTAGAAGGTTCCCGCGGGATAATTTCCGACATACACGCGGGCAACAGCTAGTATATTAAGACATAGGATACTTTTCATCCCGGTAGAAGGTTCCCGTGGGATAATTTCCGACATACACGCGGACGAAGCCGCGGGCAACAGCTAGTATATTAAGACAAAGGATACTTTTTATCCCGGTAGAAGGTTCCCGCGGGATAATTTTTGACATACACGCGGGCAACAGCTAGTATATTAAGACATAGGATACTTTTCGTCCCGGTAGAAGGTTCCCGCGGGATAATTTCCGACATACACGCGGGCAACAGCTAGTACATTAAGACATAGGATATTTTTCATCCCGGTAGAAGGTTCCCGCGGGAAAATTTCCGACATACACGCGGGCAACAGCTAGTATATTAAGACATAGGATACTTTTCATCCCGGTAGAAGGTTCCCGCGGGATAATTTCCGACATACACGCGGACGAAGCCGTGGGCAACAGCTAGTATATTAAGACAAAGGATACTTTTCATCCCGGTAGAAGGTTCCCGCGGGATAATTTCCGACATACACGCGGGCAACAGCTAGTATATTAAGACATAGGATACTTTTCATCCCGGTAGAAGGTTCCCGCGGGATAATTTCCGACATACACGCGGGCAACAGCTAGTATATTAAGACATAGGATACTTTTCATCCCGGTAGAAGGTTCCCGCGGGATAATTTCCGACATACACGCGGGCAACAGCTAGTATATTAAGATAGGATACTTTTCATCCCGGTAGAAGGTTCCCGCGGGATAATTTCCGACATACACGCGGACGAAGCCGCGGGCAACAGCTAGTATATTAAGACATAGGATACTTTTCATCCCGGTAGAAGGTTCCCGCGGGATAATTTTTGACATACACGCGGGCAACAGCTAGTATATTAAGACATAGGATAATTTTCATCCCGGTAGAAGGTTCCCGCGGGATAATTTCCGACATAGACGCGGACGAAGCCGCGGGCAACAGCAAGTATAATAAGACAGGATACTTTTCATCCCGGTAGAAGGTTCCCGTGGGATAATTTCCGACATACACGTGGGCAACAGCTAGTATATTACGACATAGGATACTTTTCATCCCGGTAGAAGGTTCCCGCGGGATAATTTTCGACATACACACGGGCAACAGCTAGTATATTAAGACATAGGATACTTTTCATCCCGGTAGAAGGTTCCCGCGGGATAATTTCCGACATACACGCGAGCGAAGCCGCGGGCAACAGTTAGTATATTAAGACACAGGATACTTTTCATCCCGGTCGAAGGTTCCCGCGGGATAATTTCTGACATACACGCGAGCGAAGCCGCGGGCAACAGCTAGTATATTAAGACATAGGATACTTTTCATCCCGGTAGAAGGTTCCCGCGGGATAATTTCCGACATACACGCGGGCAACACCTAGTATATTAAGACATAGGATACTTTTCATCCTGGTAGATGGTTCCCGCGGGATAATTTCCGACATACACGCGGGCGAAGCCGCGGGCAACAGCTAGTATATTAAGACATAGGATACTTTTCATCCCGGTAGAAGGTTCCCGTGGGATAATTTCCGACATACACGCTAGCGAAGCCGCGGGCAACAGCTAGTATATTAAGACATAGGATACTTTTCATCCCGGTAGAAGGTTCCCGCGGGATAATTTCCGACATACACGCGGACGAAGCCGCGGGCAACAGCTAGTATATTAAGACATAGGATACTTTTCATCCCGGTAGATGGTTCCCGCGGGATAATTTCTTACATAGACGCGGACGAAGCCGCGGGCAACAGCTAGTATATTAAGACATAGGAAACTTTTCATCCCGGTAGAAGGTTCCCGCGGGATAATTTCCGACATACACGCGGACGAAGCCGTGGGCAACAGCTAGTATATTAAGACATAGGATAATTTTCATCCCGTTAGAAGGTTCCCGTGGGATAATTTCTGACATACACGCGGGCAACAGCTAGTATATTAAGACATAGGATACTTTTCATCCCGGTAGAAGGTTCCCGCGGGATAATTTCCGACATACACGCGAGCGAAGCCGCAGGCAACAGCTAGTATATTAAGACATAGGATACTTTTCATCCCGGTAGAAGGTTCCCGTGGGATAATTTCCGACATACACGCGGGCAACAGCTAGTATATTAAGACATAGGATACTTTTCATCCCGGTAGAAGGTTCCCGCGGGATAATTTCCGACATACACGCGGACGAAGCCGCGGGCAACAGCTAGTATATTAAGACATAGGATATTTTTCATCCCGGTAGAAGGTTCCCGTGGGATAATTTCCGACATACACGCGGGCAACAGCTAGTATATTAAGACATAGGATACTTTTCATCCCGGTAGAAGGTTCCCGCGGGATAATTTCCGACATACACGCGGGCAACAGCTAGTATATTAAGACATAGGATACTTTTTATCCCGGTAGAAGGTTCCCGCGGGATAAGTTCCGACATACACGCGGGCAACAGCTAGTACATTAAGACATAGGATACTTTTCATCCCGGTAGAAGGTTCCCGTGGGATAATTTCCGACATACACGCGGGCAACAGCAAGTATATTAAAACATAGGATACTTTTCATCCCGGTAGAAGGTTCCCGCGGGATAATTTCCGACATACACGCGGACGAAGCCGCGGGCAACAGCTAGTATATTAAGACATAGGATACTTTTCATCCCGGTAGAAGGTTCCCGCGGGATAAGTTCCGACATACACGCGGGCAACAGCTAGTATATTAAGACACAGGATACTTTTCATCCCGGTAGAAGGTTCCCGCGGGATAAGTTCCGACATACACGCGGGCAACAGCTAGTATATTAAGACACAGGATACTTTCATCCCGGTAGAAGGTTCCCGCGGGATAATTTCTGACATACACGCGAGCGAAGCCGCGGGCAACAGCTAGTATATTAAGACATAGGATACTTTTCATCCCGGTAGAAGGTTCCCGCGGGATAATTTCCGACATACACGCGGGCAACAGCTAGTATATTAAGACATAGGATACTTTTCATCCCGGTAGAAGGTTCCCGTGGGATAATTTCCGACATACACGCGGGCAACAGCTAGTATATTAAGACATAGGATACTTTTCATCCCGGTAGAAGGTTCCCGCGGGATAATTTCCGACATACACGCGGGCAACACCTAGTATATTAAGACATAGGATACTTTTCATCCTGGTAGAAGGTTCCCGCGGGATAATTTCCGACATACACGCGGGCGAAGCCGCGGGCAACAGCTAGTATATTAAGACATAGGATACTTTTCATCCCGGTAGAAGGTTCCCGTGGGATAATTTCCGACATACACGCGAGCGAAGCCGCGGGCAACAGCTAGTATATTAAGACATAGGATACTTTTCATCCCGGTAGAAGGTTCCCGCGGGATAATTTCCGACATACACGCGGACGAAGCCGCGGGCAACAGCTAGTATATTAAGACATAGGATACTTTTCATCCCGGTAGAAGGTTCCCGCGGGATAATTTCCGACATACACGCGGGCAACAGCTAGTATATTAAGACATAGGATACTTTTCATCCCGGTAGATGGTTCCCGCGGGATAATTTCCTACATAGACGCGGACAAAGCCGCGGGCAACAGCTAGTATATTAAGACATAGGATACTTTTCATCCCGGTAGAAGGTTCCCGCGGGATAATTTCCGACATACACGCGGGCAACAGCTAGAATATTAAGACATAGGATACTTTTCATCCCGGTAGAAGGTTCCCGCGGGATAAATTCCGACATAGACGCGGACGAAGCCGCGGGCAACAGCTAGTATATTAAGACATAGGATACTTTTCATCCCGGTAGAAGGTTCCCGCGGGATAATTTCCGACATACACGCGGACGAAGCCGCGGGCAACAGCTAGTATATTAAGACATAGGATAATTTTCATCCCGGTAGAAGGTTCCCGTGGGATAATTTCTGACATACACGCGGGCACTAGCTAGTATATTAAGACAAAGGATACTTTAATCCCGGTAGAAGGTTCCCGCGGGATTATTTCCGACATACACGTGGGCAACAGCTAGTATATTAAGACATAGGATAATTTTCATCCCGGTAGAAGGTTCCCGTGGAATAATTTCCGACAAACACGCGGGCAACAGCTAGTATATTAAGACATAGGATACTTTTCATCCCGGTAGAAGGTTCCCGCGGGATTATTTCCGACATACACGTGGGCAACAGCTAGTATATTAAGACATAGGATACTTTTCATCCCGGTAGAAGGTTCCCGTGGGATAATTTCCGACATACACGCGGGCGAAGCCGCAGGCAACAGCTAGTATATTAAGACATAGGATACTTTTCATCCCGGTAGAAGGTTCCCGTGGGATAATTTCCAACATACACGCGGGCGAAGCCGCGGGCAACAGCTAGTATATTAAGACACAGGATACTTTTCATCCCGGTAGAAGGTTCCCGCGGGATAATTTCTGACATACACGCGAGCGAAGCCGCGGGCAACAGCTAGTATATTAAGACATAGGATACTTTTCATCCCGGTAGAAGGTTCCCGCGGGATAATTTCCGACATACACGCGGGCAACAGCTAGTATATTAAGACATAGGATACTTTTCATCCCGGTAGAAGGTTCCCGCGGGATAATTTCCGACATACACGCGGGCAACACCTAGTATATTAAGACATAGGATACTTTTCATCCTGGTAGAAGGTTCCCGCGGGATAATTTCCGACATACACGCGGGCGAAGCCGCGGGCAACAGCTAGTATATTAAGACATAGGATACTTTTCATCCCGGTAGAAGGTTCCCGTGGGATAATTTCCGACAAACACGCGAGCGAAGCCGCGGGCAACAGCTAGTATATTAAGACATAGGATACTTTTCATCCCGGTAGAAGGTTCCCGCGGGATAATTTCCGACATACACGCGGACGAAGCCGCGGGCAACAGCTAGTATATTAAGACATAGGATACTTTTCATCCCGGTAGAAGGTTCCCGCGGGATAATTTCCGACATACACGCGGGCAACAGCTAGTATATTAAGACATAGGATACTTTTCATCCCGGTAGATGGTTCCCGCGGGATAATTTCCGACATACACGCGGACGAAGCCGCGGGCAACAGCTAGTATATTAAGACATAGGATACTTTTCATCCCGGTAGAAGGTTCCCGCGGGATAATTTCCGACATACACGCGGGCAACAGCTAGTATATTAAGACATAGGATACTTTTCATCCCGGTAGAAGGTTCCCGCGGGATAATTTCCGACATACACGCGGACGAAGCCGCGGGCAACAGCTAGTATATTAAGACATAGGATACTTTTCATCCCGGTAGATGGTTCCCGCGGGATAATTTCTTACATAGACGCGGACGAAGCCGCGGGCAACAGCTAGTATATTAAGACATAGGAAACTTTTCATCCCGGTAGAAGGTTCCCGCGGGATAATTTCCGACATACACGCGGACGAAGCCGTGGGCAACAGCTAGTATATTAAGACATAGGATAATTTTCATCCCGTTAGAAGGTTCCCGTGGGATAATTTCTGACATACACGCGGGCAACAGCTAGTATATTAAGACATAGGATACTTTTCATCCCGGTAGAAGGTTCCCGCGGGATAATTTCCGACATACACGCGAGCGAAGCCGCAGGCAACAGCTAGTATATTAAGACATAGGATACTTTTCATCCCGGTAGAAGGTTCCCGTGGGATAATTTCCGACATACACGCGGGCAACAGCTAGTATATTAAGACATAGGATACTTTTCATCCCGGTAGAAGGTTCCCGCGGGATAATTTCCGACATACACGCGGACGAAGCCGCGGGCAACAGCTAGTATATTAAGACATAGGATATTTTTCATCCCGGTAGAAGGTTCCCGTGGGATAATTTCCGACATACACGCGGGCAACAGCTAGTATATTAAGACATAGGATACTTTTCATCCCGGTAGAAGGTTCCCGCGGGATAATTTCCGACATACACGCGGGCAACAGCTAGTATATTAAGACATAGGATACTTTTTATCCCGGTAGAAGGTTCCCGCGGGATAAGTTCCGACATACACGCGGGCAACAGCTAGTACATTAAGACATAGGATACTTTTCATCCCGGTAGAAGGTTCCCGTGGGATAATTTCCGACATACACGCGGGCAACAGCAAGTATATTAAAACATAGGATACTTTTCATCCCGGTAGAAGGTTCCCGCGGGATAATTTCCGACATACACGCGGACGAAGCCGCGGGCAACAGCTAGTATATTAAGACATAGGATACTTTTCATCCCGGTAGAAGGTTCCCGCGGGATAATTTCCGACATACACGCGGGCAACAGCTAGTATATTAAGACATAGGATACTTTTCATCCCGGTAGATGGTTCCCGCGGGATAATTTCCTACATAGACGCGGACAAAGCCGCGGGCAACAGCTAGTATATTAAGACATAGGATACTTTTCATCCCGGTAGAAGGTTCCCGCGGGATAATTTCCGACATACACGCGGGCAACAGCTAGAATATTAAGACATAGGATACTTTTCATCCCGGTAGAAGGTTCCCGCGGGATAATTTCCGACATAGACGCGGACGAAGCCGCGGGCAACAGCTAGTATATTAAGACATAGGATACTTTTCATCCCGGTAGAAGGTTCCCGCGGGATAATTTCCGACATACACGCGGACGAAGCCGCGGGCAACAGCTAGTATATTAAGACATAGGATAATTTTCATCCCGGTAGAAGGTTCCCGTGGGATAATTTCCGACATACACGCGGGCAACAGCTAGTATTTAAGATATAGGATACTTTTCATCACGGTAGAAGGTTCCCGCGGGATAATTTCCGACATACACGCGGGCGAAGCCGCGGGCAACAGCTAGTATATTAAGACATAGGATACTTTTCATCCCGGTAGAAGGTTCCCGCGGGATAATTTCCGACATACACGCGGGCAACAGCTAGTATATTAAGACATAGGATACTTTTCATCCCGGTAGATGGTTCCCGCGGGATAATTTCTTACATAGACGCGGACGAAGCCGCGGGCAACAGCTAGTATATTAAGACAGGATACTTTTCATCCCGGTAGAAGGTTCCCGCGGGATAATTTCCGACATACACGCGGACGAAGCCGCGGGCAACAGCTAGTATATTAAGACATAGGATACTTTTCATCCCGGTAGAAGGTTCCCGCTGGATAATTTCCGACATACACGCGAGCGAAGCCGCAGGCAACAGCTAGTATATTAAGACATAGGATAATTTTCATCCCGGTAGAAGGTTCCCGTGGGATAATTTCCGACATACACGCGGGCAACAGCTAGTATTTAAGACATAGGATACTTTTCATCCCGGTAGAAGGTTCCCGCGGGATAATTTCCGACATACACGCGGACGAAGCCGCGGGCAACAGCTAGTATATTAAGACTTAGGATAATTTTCATCCCGGTAGAAGGTTCCCGCGGAATAATTTCCGACATACACGCGGACGAAGCCGCGGGCAACAGCTAGTATATTAAGACATAGGATAATTTTCATCCCGGTAGAAGGTTCCCGTGGGATAATTTCCGACATACACGCGGGCAACAGCTAGTATATTAAGACATAGGATACTTTTCATCCCGGTAGAAGGTTCCCGTGGGATAATTTCCGACATACACGCGGGCGAAGCCGCGGGCAACAGCTAGTATATTAAGACATAGGATACTTTTCATCCCGGTAGAAGGTTCCCGCGGGATAATTTCCGACATAGACGCGGACGAAGCCGCGGGCAACAGCTAGTATATTAAGACATAGGATACTTTTTATCCCGGTAGAAGGTTCCCGCGGGATAATTTCCGACATACACGCGGACGAAGCCGCGGGCAACAGCTAGTATATTAAGACATAGGATAATTTTCATCCCGGTAGAAGGTTCCCGTGGGATAATTTCCGACATACACGCGGGCAACAGCTAGTATATTAAGACATAGGATACTTTTCATCCCGGTAGAAGGTTCCCGTGGGATAATTTCCGACATACACGCGGGCAACAGCTAGTATATTAAGACATAGGATACTTTTCATCCCGGTAGAAGGTTCCCGCGGGATAATTTCCGACATACACGCGGGCAACAGCTAGTATATTAAGACATAGGATACTTTTCATCCCGGTAGATGGTTCCCGCGGGATAATTTCTTACATAGACGCGGACGAAGCCGCGGGCAACAGCTAGTATATTAAGACAGGATACTTTTCATCCCGGTAGAAGGTTCCCGCGGGATAATTTCCGACATACACGCGGACGAAGCCGCGGGCAACAGCTAGTATATTAAGACATAGGATACTTTTCATCCCGGTAGAAGGTTCCCGCTGGATAATTTTCGACATACACGCGAGCGAAGCCGCAGGCAACAGCTAGTATATTAAGACATAGGATAATTTTCATCCCGGTAGAAGGTTCCCGTGGGATAATTTCCGACATACACGCGGGCAACAGCTAGTATTTAAGACATAGGATACTTTTCATCCCGGTAGAAGGTTCCCGCGGGATAATTTCCGACATACACGCGGGCGAAGCCGCGGGCAACAGCTAGTATATTAAGACATAGGATACTTTTCATCCCGGTAGAAGGTTCCCGCGGGATAATTTCCGACATACACGCGGGCAACAGCTAGTATATTAAGACATAGGATACTTTTAATCCCGGTAGAAGGTTCCCGCGGGATAATTTCCGACATACACGCGGACGAAGCCGCGGGCAACAGCTAGTATATTAAGACTTAGGATAATTTTCATCCCGGTAGAAGGTTCCCGCGGGATAATTTCCGACATACACGCGGACGAAGCCGCGGGCAACAGCTAGTATATTAAGACATAGGATAATTTTCATCCCGGTAGAAGGTTCCCGTGGGATAATTTCCGACATACACGCGGGCAACAGCTAGTATATTAAGACATAGGATACTTTTCATCCCGGTAGAAGGTTCCCGTGGGATAATTTCCGACATACACGCGGGCGAAGCCGCGGGCAACAGCTAGTATATTAAGACATAGGATACTTTTCATCCCGGTAGAAGGTTCCCGCGGGATAATTTCCGACATAGACGCGGAAGAAGCCGCGGGCAACAGCTAGTATATTAAGACATAGGATACTTTTCATCCCGGTAGAAGGTTCCCGCGGGATAATTTCCGACATACACGCGGACGAAGCCGCGGGCAACAGCTAGTATATTAAGACATAGGATAATTTTCATCCCGGTAGAAGGTTCCCGTGGGATAATTTCCGACATACACGCGGGCAACAGCTAGTATATTAAGACATAGGATACTTTTCATCCCGGTAGAAGGTTCCCGCGGGATAATTTCCGACATACACGCGGACGAAGCCGCGGGCAACAGCTAGTATATTAAGACATAGGATAATTTTCATCCCGGTAGAAGGTTCCCGTGGGATAATTTCCGACATACACGCGGGCAACAGCTAGTATATTAAGACATAGGATACTTTTTATCCCGGTAGAAGGTTCCCGCGGGATAAGTTCCGACATACACGCGGGCAACAGCTAGTACATTAAGACATAGGATACTTTTCATCCCGGTAGAAGGTTCCCGTGGGATAATTTCCGACATACACGCGGGCAACAGCAAGTATATTAAAACATAGGATACTTTTCATCCCGGTAGAAGGTTCCCGCGGGATAATTTCCGACATACACGCGGACGAAGCCGCGGGCAACAGCTAGTATATTAAGACATAGGATACTTTTCATCCCGGTAGAAGGTTCCCGTGGGATAATTTCCGACATACACGCGGGCAACAGCTAGTATATTAAGACATAGGATACTTTTCATCCCGGTAGAAGGTTCCCGCGGGATAAGTTCCGACATACACGCGGGCAACAGCTAGTATATTAAGACACAGGATACTTTTCATCCCGGTAGAAGGTTCCCGCGGGATAATTTCTGACATACACGCGAGCAAAGCCGCGGGCAACAGCTAGTATATTAAGACATAGGATACTTTTCATCCCGGTAGAAGGTTCCCGCGGGATAATTTCCGACATACACGCGGGCAACAGCTAGTATATTAAGACATAGGATACTTTTCATCCCGGTAGAAGGTTCCCGCGGGATAATTTCCGACATACTCGCGGGCGAAGCCGCTGGCAACAGCTAGTATATTAAGACATAGGATACTTTTCATCCCGGTAGAAGGTTCCCGCGGGATAATTTCTGACATACACGCGAGCGAAGCCGCGGGCAACAGCTAGTATATTAAGACATAGGATACTTTTCATCCCGGTAGAAGGTTCCCGCGGGATAATTTCCGACATACACGCGGGCAACAGCTAGTATATTAAGACATAGGATACTTTTCATCCCGGTAGAAGGTTCCCGCGGGATAATTTCCGACATACACGCGGGTAACACCTAGTATATTAAGACATAGGATACTTTTCATCCTGGTAGAAGGTTCCCGCGGGATAATTTCCGACATACACGCGGGCGAAGCCGCGGGCAACAGCTAGTATATTAAGACATAGGATACTTTTCATCCCGGTAGAAGGTTCCCGTGGGATAATTTCCGACAAACACGCGAGCGAAGCCGCGGGCAACAGCTAGTATATTAAGACATAGGATACTTTTCATCCCGGTAGAAGGTTCCCGCGGGATAATTTCCGACATACACGCGGACGAAGCCGCGGGCAACAGCTAGTATATTAAGACATAGGATACTTTTCATCCCGGTAGAAGGTTCCCGCGGGATAATTTCCGACATACACGCGGGCAACAGCTAGTATATTAAGACATAGGATACTTTTCATCCCGGTAGATGGTTCCCGCGGGATAATTTCCTACATAGACGCGGACAAAGCCGCGGGCAACAGCTAGTATATTAAGACATAGGATACTTTTCATCCCGGTAGAAGGTTCCCGCGGGATAATTTCCGACATACACGCGGGCAACAGCTAGAATATTAAGACATAGGATACTTTTCATCCCGGTAGAAGGTTCCCGCGGGATAATTTCCGACATAGACGCGGACGAAGCCGCGGGCAACAGCTAGTATATTAAGACATAGGATACTTTTCATCCCGGTAGAAGGTTCCCGCGGGATAATTTCCGACATACACGCGGACGAAGCCGCGGGCAACAGCTAGTATATTAAGACATAGGATAATTTTCATCCCGGTAGAAGGTTCCCGTGGGATAATTTCCGACATACACGCGGGCAACAGCTAGTATTTAAGATATAGGATACTTTTCATCACGGTAGAAGGTTCCCGCGGGATAATTTCCGACATACACGCGGGCGAAGCCGCGGGCAACAGCTAGTATATTAAGACATAGGATACTTTTCATCCCGGTAGAAGGTTCCCGTGGGATAATTTCCGACATACACGCGGGCAACAGCTAGTATATTAAGACATAGGATACTTTTCATCCCGGTAGAAGGTTCCCGCGGGATAATTTCCGACATACACGCGGGCAACAGCTAGTATATTAAGACATAGGATACTTTTCATCCCGGTAGATGGTTCCCGCGGGATAATTTCTTACATAGACGCGGACGAAGCCGCGGGCAACAGCTAGTATATTAAGACAGGCTACTTTTCATCCCGGTAGAAGGTTCCCGCGGGATAATTTCCGACATACACGCGGACGAAGCCGCGGGCAACAGCTAGTATATTAAGACATAGGATACTTTTCATCCCGGTAGAAGGTTCCCGCTGGATAATTTCCGACATACACGCGAGCGAAGCCGCAGGCAACAGCTAGTATATTAAGACATAGGATAATTTTCATCCCGGTAGAAGGTTCCCGTGGGATAATTTCCGACATACACGCGGGCAACAGCTAGTATTTAAGACATAGGATACTTTTCATCCCGGTAGAAGGTTCCCGCGGGATAATTTCCGACATACACGCGGGCGAAGCCGCGGGCAACAGCTAGTATATTAAGACATAGGATACTTTTCATCCCGGTAGAAGGTTCCCGCGGGATAATTTCCGACATACACGCGGGCAACAGCTAGTATATTAAGACATAGGATACTTTTCATCCCGGTAGAAGGTTCCCGCGGGATAATTTCCGACATACACGCGGACGAAGCCGCGGGCAACAGCTAGTATATTAAGACTTAGGATAATTTTCATCCCGGTAGAAGGTTCCCGCGGGATAATTTCCGACATACACGCGGACGAAGCCGCGGGCAACAGCTAGTATATTAAGACATAGGATAATTTTCATCCCGGTAGAAGGTTCCCGTGGGATAATTTCCGACATACACGCGGGCAACAGCTAGTATATTAAGACATAGGATACTTTTCATCCCGGTAGAAGGTTCCCGTGGGATAATTTCCGACATACACGCGGGCGAAGCCGCGGGCAACAGCTAGTATATTAAGACATAGGATACTTTTCATCCCGGTAGAAGGTTCCCGCGGGATAATTTCCGACATAGACGCGGACGAAGCCGCGGGCAACAGCTAGTATATTAAGACATAGGATACTTTTCATTCCGGTAGAAGGTTCCCGCGGGATAATTTCCGACATACACGCGGACGAAGCCGCGGGCAACAGCTAGTATATTAAGACATAGGATAATTTTCATCCCGGTAGAAGGTTCCCGTGGGATAATTTCCGACATACACGCGGGCAACAGCTAGTATATTAAGACATAGGATACTTTTATCCCGGTAGAAGGTTCCCGCGGGATAATTTCCGACATACACGCGGACGAAGCCGCGGGCAACAGCTAGTATATTAAGACATAGGATAATTTTCATCCCGGTAGAAGGTTCCCGTGGGATAATTTCCGACATACACGCGGGCAACAGCTAGTATATTAAGACATAGGATACTTTTTATCCCGGTAGAAGGTTCCCGCGGGATAAGTTCCGACATACACGCGGGCAACAGCTAGTACATTAAGACATAGGATACTTTTCATCCCGGTAGAAGGTTCCCGTGGGATAATTTCCGACATACACGCGGGCAACAGCAAGTATATTAAAACATAGGATACTTTTCATCCCGGTAGAAGGTTCCCGCGGGATAATTTCCGACATACACGCGGACGAAGCCGCGGGCAACAGCTAGTATATTAAGACATAGGATACTTTTCATCCCGGTAGAAGGTTCCCGTGGGATAATTTCCGACATACACGCGGGCAACAGCTAGTATATTAAGACATAGGATACTTTTCATCCCGGTAGAAGGTTCCCGCGGGATAAGTTCCGACATACACGCGGGCAACAGCTAGTATATTAAGACACAGGATACTTTTCATCCCGGTAGAAGGTTCCCGCGGGATAATTTCTGACATACACGCGAGCAAAGCCGCGGGCAACAGCTAGTATATTAAGACATAGGATACTTTTCATCCCGGTAGAAGGTTCCCGCGGGATAATTTCCGACATACACGCGGGCAACAGCTAGTATATTAAGACATAGGATACTTTTCATCCCGGTAGAAGGTTCCCGCGGGATAATTTCCGACATACTCGCGGGCGAAGCCGCTGGCAACAGCTAGTATATTAAGACATAGGATACTTTTCATCCCGGTAGAAGGTTCCCGCGGGATAATTTCCGACATACACGCGGGCAACAGCTAGTATATTAAGACATAGGATACTTTTCATCCCGGTAGAAGGTTCCCGCGGGATACTTTTTGACATACACGCGGGCAACAGCTAGTATATTAAGACATAGGATAATTTTCATCCCGGAAGAAGGTTCCCGCGGGATAATTTCCGACATACACGCGAGCGAAGCCGCAGGCAACAGCTAGTATATTAAGACATAGGATACTTTTCATCCCGGTAGAAGGTTCCCGCGGGATAATTTCCGACATACACGCGGGCAACAGCTAGTATATTAAGACATAGGATACTTTTCATCCCGGTAGAAGGTTCCCGCGGGATTATTTCCGACATACACGCGGGCGAAGCCGCGGGCAACAGCTAGTATATTAAGACATAGGATACTTTTCATCCCGGTAGAAGGTTCCCGTGGGATAATTTCCGACATACACGCGGGCAACAGCTAGTATATTAAGACATAGGATACTTTTCATCCCGGTAGAAGGTTCCCGCGGGATAATTTCCGACATACACGCGGGCAACACCTAGTATATTAAGACATAGGATACTTTTCATCCTGGTAGAAGGTTCCCGCGGGATAATTTCCGACATACACGCGGGCGAAGCCGCGGGCAACAGCTAGTATATTAAGACATAGGATACTTTTCATCCCGGTAGAAGGTTCCCGTGGGATAATTTCCGACATACACGCGAGCGAAGCCGCGGGCAACAGCTAGTATATTAAGACATAGGATACTTTTCATCCCGGTAGAAGGTTCCCGCGGGATAATTTCCGACATACACGCGGACGAAGCCGCGGGCAACAGCTAGTATATTAAGACATAGGATACTTTTCATCCCGGTAGAAGGTTCCCGCGGGATAATTTCCGACATACACGCGGGCAACAGCTAGTATATTAAGACATAGGATACTTTTCATCCCGGTAGATGGTTCCCGCGGGATAATTTCCTACATAGACGCGGACAAAGCCGCGGGCAACAGCTAGTATATTAAGACATAGGATACTTTTCATCCCGGTAGAAGGTTCCCGCGGGATAATTTCCGACATACACGCGGGCAACAGCTAGAATATTAAGACATAGGATACTTTTCATCCCGGTAGAAGGTTCCCGCGGGATAATTTCCGACATAGACGCGGACGAAGCCGCGGGCAACAGCTAGTATATTAAGACATAGGATACTTTTCATCCCGGTAGAAGGTTCCCGCGGGATAATTTCCGACATACACGCGGACGAAGCCGCGGGCAACAGCTAGTATATTAAGACATAGGATAATTTTCATCCCGGTAGAAGGTTCCCGTGGGATAATTTCTGACATACACGCGGGCACTAGCTAGTATATTAAGACAAAGGATACTTTTCATCCCGGTAGAAGGTTCCCGCGGGATTATTTCCGACATACACGTGGGCAACAGCTAGTATATTAAGACATAGGATAATTTTCATCCCGGTAGAAGGTTCCCGTGGGATAATTTCCGACATACACGCGGGCAACAGCTAGTATATTAAGACATAGGATACTTTTCATCCCGGTAGAAGGTTCCCGCGGGATTATTTCCGACATACACGTGGGCAACAGCTAGTATATTGAGACATAGGATACTTTTCATCCCGGTAGAAGGTTCCCGTGGGATAATTTCCGACATACACGCGGGCGAAGCCGCGGGCAACAGCTAGTATATTAAGACATAGGATACTTTTCATCCCGGTAGAAGGTTCCCGTGGGATAATTTCCAACATACACGCGGGCGAAGCCGCGGGCAACAGCTAGTATATTAAGACACAGGATACTTTTCATCCCGGTAGAAGGTTCCCGCGGGATAATTTCTGACATACACGCGAGCGAAGCCGCGGGCAACAGCTAGTATATTAAGACATAGGATACTTTTCATCCCGGTAGAAGGTTCCCGCGGGATAATTTCCGACATACACGCGGGCAACAGCTAGTATATTAAGACATAGGATACTTTTCATCCCGGTAGAAGGTTCCCGTGGGATAATTTCCGACATACACGCGGGCAACACCTAGTATATTAAGACATAGGATACTTTTCATCCTGGTAGAAGGTTCCCGCGGGATAATTTCCGACATACACGCGGGCGAAGCCGCGGGCAACAGCTAGTATATTAAGACATAGGATACTTTTCATCCCGGTAGAAGGTTCCCGTGGGATAATTTCCGACATACACGCGGGCAACAGCTAGTATATTAAGACATAGGATACTTTTCATCCCGGTAGAAGGTTCCCGCGGGATAATTTCCGACATACACGCGGACGAAGCCGCGGGCAACAGCTAGTATATTAAGACATAGGATACTTTTCATCCCGGTAGAAGGTTCCCGCGGGATAATTTCCGACATACACGCGGGCAACAGCTAGTATATTAAGACATAGGATACTTTTCATCCCGGTAGATGGTTCCCGCGGGATAATTTCCTACATAGACGCGGACAAAGCCGCGGGCAACAGCTAGTATATTAAGACATAGGATACTTTTCATCCCGGTAGAAGGTTCCCGCGGGATAATTTCCGACATACACGCGGGCAACAGCTAGAATATTAAGACATAGGATACTTTTCATCCCGGTAGAAGGTTCCCGCGGGATAATTTCCGACATAGACGCGGACAAAGCCGCGGGCAACAGCTAGTATATTAAGACATAGGATACTTTTCATCCCGGTAGAAGGTTCCCGCGGGATAATTTTCGACATACACGCGGACGAAGCCACGGGCAACAGCTAGTATATTAAGACATAGGATAATTTTATCCCGGTAGAAGGTTCAAGTGGGATAATTTCTGACATACACGCGGGCACTAGCTAGTATATTAAGACATAGGATACTTTTCATCCCGGTAGAAGGTTCCCGCGGGATTATTTCCGACATACACGTGGGCAACAGCTAGTATATTGAGACATAGGATAATTTTCATCCCGGTAGAAGGTTCCCGTGGGATAATTTCCGACATACACGCGGGCAACAGCTAGTATATTAAGACATAGGATACTTTTCATCCCGGTAGAAGGTTCCCGCGGCATTATTTCCGACAAACACGTGGGCAACAGCTAGTATATTAAGACATAGGATAATTTTCATCCCGGTAGAAGGTTCCCGTGGGATAATTTCTGACATACACGCGGGCAACAGCTAGTATATTAAGACATAGGATAATTTTCATCCCGGTAGAAGGTTCCCCCGGGATAATTTCCGACATACACGCGGGCAACAGCTAGTATATTAAGACATAGGATACTTTTCATCCCGGTAGAAGGTTCCCGCGGGATAATTTCCGACAAACACGCGGGCAACAGCTAGTATATTGAGACATAGGATACTTTTCATCCCGGTAGAAGGTTCCCGCGGGATAATTTCCGACATACACGCGAGCGAAGCCGCGGGCAACAGCTAGTATATTAAGACATAGGATACTTTTCATCCCGGTAGAAGGTTCCCGCGGGATAATTTCCGACATACACGCAGGCAACAGCTAGTACATTAAGACATAGGATACTTTTTATCCCGGTAGAAGGTTCCCGCAGGATAATTTCCGACATACACGCGGGCAACAGCTAGTATATTAAGATATAGGATACTTTTCATCCCGGTAGAAGGTTCCCGCGGGATAATTTCCGACATACACGCGGGCAACAGCTTGTATATTAAGACATAGATACTTTTCATCCCGGTAGAAGGTTCCCGCGGGATAATTTCCGACATACACGCGGACGAAGCCGCGGGCAACAGCTAGTATATTAAGACATAGGATATTTTTCATCCCGGTAGAAGGTTCCCGTGGGATAATTTCCGACATACACGCGGGCAACAGCTAGTATATTAAGACATAGGATACTTTTCATCCCGGTAGAAGGTTCCCGCGGGATAATTTCCGACATACACGCGGGCAACAGCTAGTATATTAAGACATAGGATACTTTTTATCCCGGTAGAAGGTTCCCGCGGGATAAGTTCCGACATACACGCCGGCAACAGCTAGTACATTAAGACATAGGATGCTTTTCATCCCGGTAGAAGGTTCCCGTGGGATAATTTCCGACATACACGCGGGCAACAGCTAGTATATTAAGACATAGGATACTTTTCATCCCGGTAGAAGGTTCCCGCGGGATTATTTCCGACATACACGTGGGCAACAGCTAGTATATTAAGACATAGGATAATTTTCATCCCGGTAGAAGGTTCCCGTGGGATAATTTCTGACATACACGCGGGCAACAGCTAGTATATTAAGACATAGGATAATTTTCATCCCGGTAGAAGGTTCCCCCGGGATAATTTCCGACATACACGCGGGCAACAGCTAGTATATTAAGACATAGGATACTTTTCATCCCGGTAGAAGGTTCCCGCGGGATAATTTCCGACATACACGCGGGCAACAGCTAGTATATTAAGACATAGGATACTTTTCATCCCGGTAGAAGGTTCCCGCGGGATAATTTCCGACATACACGCGAGCGAAGCCGCGGGCAACAGCTAGTATATTAAGACATAGGATACTTTTTATCCCAGTAGAAGGTTCCCGCGGGATAATTTCCGACATACACGCGGGCAACAGCTAGTATATTAAGACATGGGATACTTTTCATCCCGGTAGAAGGTTACCGCGGGATAATTTCCGACATACACGCGGGCAACAGCTAGTATATTAAGATATAGGATACTTTTCATCCCGGTAGAAGGTTCCCGCGGGATAATTTCCGACATACACGCGGGCAACAGCTTGTATATTAAGACATAGGATACTTTTTATCCCGGTAGAAGGTTCCCGCGGGATAATTTCCGACATACACGCGGACGAAGCCGCGGGCAACAGCTAGTATATTAAGACATAGGATATTTTTCATCCCGGTAGAAGGTTCCCGTGGGATAATTTCCGACATACACGCGGGCAACAGCTGGTATATTAAGACATAGGATACTTTTCATCCCGGTAGAAGGTTCACGCGGGCAACAGCTGGTATATTAAGACATAGGATACTTTTCATCCCGGTAGAAGGTTCCCGCGGGATAAGTTCCGACATACACGCGGGCAACAGCTAGTACATTAAGACATAGGATACTTTTCATCCCGGTAGAAGGTTCCCGTGGGATAATTTCCGACATACACGCGGGCAACAGCTAGTATATTAAGACATAGGATACTTTTCATCCCGGTAGAAGGTTCCCGCGGGATTATTTCCGACATACACGTGGGCAACAGCTAGTATATTAAGACATAGGATAATTTTCATCCCGGTAGAAGGTTCCCGTGGGATAATTTCTGACCTACACGCGGGCAACAGCTAGTATATTAAGACATAGGATAATTTTTATCCCGGTAGAAGGTTCCCCCGGGATAATTTCCGACATACACGCGGGCAACAGCTAGTATATTAAGACATAGGATACTTTTTATCCCGGTAGAAGGTTCCCGCCGGATAATTTCCGACATACACGCGGGCAACAGCTAGTATATTAAGACATAGGATACTTTTCTTCCCGGTAGAAGGTTCCCGCGGGATAATTTCCGACATACACGCGAGCGAAGCCGCGGGCAACAGCTAGTATATTAAGACATAGGATACTTTTCATCCCGGTAGAAGGTTCCCGCGGGATAATTTCCGACATACACGCGGGCAACAGCTAGTATATTAAGACATGGGATACTTTTCATCCCGGTAGAAGGTTCCCGCGGGATAATTTCCGACATACACGCGGGCAACAGCTAGTATATTAAGATATAGGATACTTTTCATCCCGGTAGAAGGTTCCCGCGGGATAATTTCCGACATACACGCGGGCAACAGCTAGAATATTAAGACATAGGATACTTTTCATCCCGGTAGAAGGTTCCCGCGGGATAATTTCCGACATAGACGCGGACGAAGCCGCGGGCAACAGCTAGTATATTAAGACATAGGATACTTTTCATCCCGGTAGAAGGTTCCCGCGGGATAATTTCCGACATACACGCGGACGAAGCCGCGGGCAACAGCTAGTATATTAAGACATAGGATAATTTTCATCCCGGTAGAAGGATCCCGTGGGATAATTTCTGACATACACGCGGGCACTAGCTAGTATATTAAGACATAGGATACTTTTCATCCCGGTAGAAGGTTCCCGCGGGATTATTTCCGACATACACGTGGGCAACAGCTAGTATATTAAGACATAGGATAATTTTCATCCCGGTAGAAGGTTCCCGTGGGATAATTTCCGACATACACGCGGGCAACAGCTAGTATATTAAGACATAGGATACTTTTCATCCCGGTAGAAGGTTCCCGCGGGGTTATTTCCGACATACACGTGGGCAACAGCTAGTATATTAAGACATAGGATAATTTTCATCCCGGTAGAAGGTTCCCGTGGGATAATTTCTGACATACACGCGGGCAACAGCTAGTATATTAAGACATAGGATAATTTTCATCCCGGTAGAAGGTTCCCTTGGGATAATTTCCGACATACACGCGGGCAACAGCTAGTATATTAAGACATAGGATACTTTTCATCCCGGTAGAAGGTTCCCGTGGGATAATTTCCGACATACACGCGGGCGAAGCCGCGGGCAACAGCTAGTATATTAAGACATAGGATACTTTTCATCCCGGTAGAAGGTTCCCGTGGGATAATTTGCGACATACACGCGAGCGAAGCCGCGGGCAACAGCTAGTATATTAAGACATAGGATACTTTTCATCCCGGTAGAAGGTTCCCGTGGGATAATTTCCGACATACACGCGGGCAACAGCTAGTATATTAAGACATAGGATACTTTTCATCCCGGTAGAAGGTTCCCGCGGGATAATTTCCGACATACACGCGGGCAACAGCTAGTATATTAAGACATAGGATACTTTTCATCCCGGTAGAAGGTTCCCGCGGGATAATTTCCGACATACACGCGAGCGAAGTCGCGGGCAACAGCTAGTATATTAAGACATAGGATACTTTTCATCCCGGTAGAAGGTTCCCGCGGGATAATTTCCGACATACACGCGGGCAACAGCTAGTATATTAAGACATAGGATACTTTTCATCCCGGTAGAAGGTTCCCGCGGGATAATTTCCGACATACACGCGGGCAACAGCTAGTATATTAAGATATAGGATAATTTTCATTCCCGGTAGAAGGTTCCCGCGGGATAATTTCCGACATACACGCGGGCAACAGCTAGTATATTAAGACATAGGATACTTTTCATCCCGGTAGAAGGTTCCCGCGGGATAATTTCCGACATACACGCGAGCGAAGCCGCGGGCAACAGTTAGTATATTAAGACACAGGATACTTTTCATCCCGGTAGAAGGTTCCCGTGGGATAATTTCCGACATACACGCGGGCGAAGCCGCTGGCAACAGCTAGTATATTAAGACATAGGATACTTTTCATCCCGGTAGAAGGTTCCCGCGGGATAATTTCCGACATACACGCGGGCAAGAGCTAGTATATTAAGACATAGGATACTTTTCCTCCCGGTAGAAGGTTCCCGCGGGATAATTTCCGACATACACGCGAGCGAAGCCGCGGGCAACAGCTAGTATATTAAGACATAGGATACTTTTCATCCCGGTAGAAGGTTCCCGCGGGAAAATTTCCGACATACACGCGGGCAACAGCTAGTATATTAAGACATGGGATACTTTTCATCCCGGTAGAAGGTTCCCGCGGGATAATTTCCGACATACACGCGGGCAACAGCTAGTATATTAAGACATAGGATACTTTTCATCCCGGTAGAAGGTTCCCGCGGGATAATTTCCGACATACACGCGGGTAACACCTAGTATATTAAGACATAGGATACTTTTCATCCTGGTAGAAGGTTCCCGCGGGATAATTTCCGACATACACGCGGGCGAAGCCGCGGGCAACAGCTAGTATATTAAGACATAGGATACTTTTCATCCCGGTAGAAGGTTCCCGTGGGATAATTTCCGACAAACACGCGAGCGAAGCCGCGGGCAACAGCTAGTATATTAAGACATAGGATACTTTTCATCCCGGTAGAAGGTTCCCGCGGGATAATTTCCGACATACACGCGGACGAAGCCGCGGGCAACAGCTAGTATATTAAGACATAGGATACTTTTCATCCCGGTAGAAGGTTCCCGCGGGATAATTTCCGACATACACGCGGGCAACAGCTAGTATATTAAGACATAGGATACTTTTCATCCCGGTAGATGGTTCCCGCGGGATAATTTCCTACATAGACGCGGACAAAGCCGCGGGCAACAGCTAGTATATTAAGACATAGGATACTTTTCATCCCGGTAGAAGGTTCCCGCGGGATAATTTCCGACATACACGCGGGCAACAGCTAGAATATTAAGACATAGGATACTTTTCATCCCGGTAGAAGGTTCCCGCGGGATAATTTCCGACATAGACGCGGACGAAGCCGCGGGCAACAGCTAGTATATTAAGACATAGGATACTTTTCATCCCGGTAGAAGGTTCCCGCGGGATAATTTCCGACATACACGCGGACGAAGCCGCGGGCAACAGCTAGTATATTAAGACATAGGATAATTTTCATCCCGGTAGAAGGTTCCCGTGGGATAATTTCCGACATACACGCGGGCAACAGCTAGTATTTAAGATATAGGATACTTTTCATCACGGTAGAAGGTTCCCGCGGGATAATTTCCGACATACACGCGGGCGAAGCCGCGGGCAACAGCTAGTATATTAAGACATAGGATACTTTTCATCCCGGTAGAAGGTTCCCGTGGGATAATTTCCGACATACACGCGGGCAACAGCTAGTATATTAAGACATAGGATACTTTTCATCCCGGTAGAAGGTTCCCGCGGGATAATTTCCGACATACACGCGGGCAACAGCTAGTATATTAAGACATAGGATACTTTTCATCCCGGTAGATGGTTCCCGCGGGATAATTTCTTACATAGACGCGGACGAAGCCGCGGGCAACAGCTAGTATATTAAGACAGGCTACTTTTCATCCCGGTAGAAGGTTCCCGCGGGATAATTTCCGACATACACGCGGACGAAGCCGCGGGCAACAGCTAGTATATTAAGACATAGGATACTTTTCATCCCGGTAGAAGGTTCCCGCTGGATAATTTCCGACATACACGCGAGCGAAGCCGCAGGCAACAGCTAGTATATTAAGACATAGGATAATTTTCATCCCGGTAGAAGGTTCCCGTGGGATAATTTCCGACATACACGCGGGCAACAGCTAGTATTTAAGACATAGGATACTTTTCATCCCGGTAGAAGGTTCCCGCGGGATAATTTCCGACATACACGCGGGCGAAGCCGCGGGCAACAGCTAGTATATTAAGACATAGGATACTTTTCATCCCGGTAGAAGGTTCCCGCGGGATAATTTCCGACATACACGCGGGCAACAGCTAGTATATTAAGACATAGGATACTTTTCATCCCGGTAGAAGGTTCCCGCGGGATAATTTCCGACATACACGCGGACGAAGCCGCGGGCAACAGCTAGTATATTAAGACTTAGGATAATTTTCATCCCGGTAGAAGGTTCCCGCGGGATAATTTCCGACATACACGCGGACGAAGCCGCGGGCAACAGCTAGTATATTAAGACATAGGATAATTTTCATCCCGGTAGAAGGTTCCCGTGGGATAATTTCCGACATACACGCGGGCAACAGCTAGTATATTAAGACATAGGATACTTTTCATCCCGGTAGAAGGTTCCCGTGGGATAATTTCCGACATACACGCGGGCGAAGCCGCGGGCAACAGCTAGTATATTAAGACATAGGATACTTTTCATCCCGGTAGAAGGTTCCCGCGGGATAATTTCCGACATAGACGCGGACGAAGCCGCGGGCAACAGCTAGTATATTAAGACATAGGATACTTTTCATTCCGGTAGAAGGTTCCCGCGGGATAATTTCCGACATACACGCGGACGAAGCCGCGGGCAACAGCTAGTATATTAAGACATAGGATAATTTTCATCCCGGTAGAAGGTTCCCGTGGGATAATTTCCGACATACACGCGGGCAACAGCTAGTATATTAAGACATAGGATACTTTTATCCCGGTAGAAGGTTCCCGCGGGATAATTTCCGACATACACGCGGACGAAGCCGCGGGCAACAGCTAGTATATTAAGACATAGGATAATTTTCATCCCGGTAGAAGGTTCCCGTGGGATAATTTCCGACATACACGCGGGCAACAGCTAGTATATTAAGACATAGGATACTTTTTATCCCGGTAGAAGGTTCCCGCGGGATAAGTTCCGACATACACGCGGGCAACAGCTAGTACATTAAGACATAGGATACTTTTCATCCCGGTAGAAGGTTCCCGTGGGATAATTTCCGACATACACGCGGGCAACAGCAAGTATATTAAAACATAGGATACTTTTCATCCCGGTAGAAGGTTCCCGCGGGATAATTTCCGACATACACGCGGACGAAGCCGCGGGCAACAGCTAGTATATTAAGACATAGGATACTTTTCATCCCGGTAGAAGGTTCCCGTGGGATAATTTCCGACATACACGCGGGCAACAGCTAGTATATTAAGACATAGGATACTTTTCATCCCGGTAGAAGGTTCCCGCGGGATAAGTTCCGACATACACGCGGGCAACAGCTAGTATATTAAGACACAGGATACTTTTCATCCCGGTAGAAGGTTCCCGCGGGATAATTTCTGACATACACGCGAGCAAAGCCGCGGGCAACAGCTAGTATATTAAGACATAGGATACTTTTCATCCCGGTAGAAGGTTCCCGCGGGATAATTTCCGACATACACGCGGGCAACAGCTAGTATATTAAGACATAGGATACTTTTCATCCCGGTAGAAGGTTCCCGCGGGATAATTTCCGACATACTCGCGGGCGAAGCCGCTGGCAACAGCTAGTATATTAAGACATAGGATACTTTTCATCCTGGTAGAAGGTTCCCGCGGGATAATTTCCGACATACACGCGGGCAACAGCTAGTATATTAAGACATAGGATACTTTTCATCCCGGTAGAAGGTTCCCGCGGGATAATTTTTGACATACACGCGGGCAACAGCTAGTATATTAAGACATAGGATAATTTTCATCCCGGAAGAAGGTTCCCGCGGGATAATTTCCGACATACACGCGAGCGAAGCCGCAGGCAACAGCTAGTATATTAAGACATAGGATACTTTTCATCCCGGTAGAAGGTTCCCGCGGGATAATTTCCGACATACACGCGGGCAACAGCTAGTATATTAAGACATAGGATACTTTTCATCCCGGTAGAAGGTTCCCGCGGGATAATTTCCGACATACACGCGGGCGAAGCCGCGGGCAACAGCTAGTATATTAAGACATAGGATACTTTTCATCCCGGTAGAAGGTTCCCGTGGGATAATTTCCGACATACACGCGGGCAACAGCTAGTATATTAAGACATAGGATACTTTTCATCCCGGTAGAAGGTTCCCGCGGGATAATTTCCGACATACACGCGGGCAACACCTAGTATATTAAGACATAGGATACTTTTCATCCTGGTAGAAGGTTCCCGCGGGATAATTTCCGACATACACGCGGGCGAAGCCGCGGGCAACAGCTAGTATATTAAGACATAGGATACTTTTCATCCCGGTAGAAGGTTCCCGTGGGATAATTTCCGACATACACGCGAGCGAAGCCGCGGGCAACAGCTAGTATATTAAGACATAGGATACTTTTCATCCCGGTAGAAGGTTCCCGCGGGATAATTTCCGACATACACGCGGACGAAGCCGCGGGCAACAGCTAGTATATTAAGACATAGGATACTTTTCATCCCGGTAGAAGGTTCCCGCGGGATAATTTCCGACATACACGCGGGCAACAGCTAGTATATTAAGACATAGGATACTTTTCATCCCGGTAGATGGTTCCCGCGGGATAATTTCCTACATAGACGCGGACAAAGCCGCGGGCAACAGCTAGTATATTAAGACATAGGATACTTTTCATCCCGGTAGAAGGTTCCCGCGGGATAATTTCCGACATACACGCGGGCAACAGCTAGAATATTAAGACATAGGATACTTTTCATCCCGGTAGAAGGTTCCCGCGGGATAATTTCCGACATAGACGCGGACGAAGCCGCGGGCAACAGCTAGTATATTAAGACATAGGATACTTTTCATCCCGGTAGAAGGTTCCCGCGGGATAATTTCCGACATACACGCGGACGAAGCCGCGGGCAACAGCTAGTATATTAAGACATAGGATAATTTTCATCCCGGTAGAAGGTTCCCGTGGGATAATTTCTGACATACACGCGGGCACTAGCTAGTATATTAAGACAAAGGATACTTTTCATCCCGGTAGAAGGTTCCCGCGGGATTATTTCCGACATACACGTGGGCAACAGCTAGTATATTAAGACATAGGGTAATTTTCATCCCGGTAGAAGGTTCCCGTGGGATAATTTCCGACATACACGCGGGCAACAGCTAGTATATTAAGACATAGGATACTTTTCATCCCGGTAGAAGGTTCCCGCGGGATTATTTCCGACATACACGTGGGCAACAGCTAGTATATTGAGACATAGGATACTTTTCATCCCGGTAGAAGGTTCCCGTGGGATAATTTCCGACATACACGCGGGCGAAGCCGCGGGCAACAGCTAGTATATTAAGACATAGGATACTTTTCATCCCGGTAGAAGGTTCCCGTGGGATAATTTCCAACATACACGCGGGCGAAGCCGCGGGCAACAGCTAGTATATTAAGACACAGGATACTTTTCATCCCGGTAGAAGGTTCCCGCGGGATAATTTCTGACATACACGCGAGCGAAGCCGCGGGCAACAGCTAGTATATTAAGACATAGGATACTTTTCATCCCGGTAGAAGGTTCCCGCGGGATAATTTCCGACATACACGCGGGCAACAGCTAGTATATTAAGACATAGGATACTTTTCATCCCGGTAGAAGGTTCCCGTGGGATAATTTCCGACATACACGCGGGCAACAGCTAGTATATTAAGACATAGGATACTTTTCATCCCGGTAGAAGGTTCCCGAGGCATAATTTCCGACATACACGCGGGCAACACCTAGTATATTAAGACATAGGATACTTTTCATCCTGGTAGAAGGTTCCCGCGGGATAATTTCCGACATACACGCGGGCGAAGCCGCGGGCAACAGCTAGTATATTAAGACATAGGATACTTTTCATCCCGGTAGAAGGTTCCCGTGGGATAATTTCCGACAAACACGCGAGCGAAGCCGCGGGCAACAGCTAGTATATTAAGACATAGGATACTTTTCATCCCGGTAGAAGGTTCCCGCGGGATAATTTCCGACATACACGCGGACGAAGCCGCGGGCAACAGCTAGTATATTAAGACATAGGATACTTTTCATCCCGGTAGAAGGTTCCCGCGGGATAATTTCCGACATACACGCGGGCAACAGCTAGTATATTAAGACATAGGATACTTTTCATCCCGGTAGATGGTTCCCGCGGGATAATTTCCTACATACACGCGGGCGAAGCCGCGGGCAACAGCTAGTATATTAAGACATAGGATACTTTTCATCCCGGTAGAAGGTTCCCGCGGGATAATTTCCGACATACACGCGGGCAACAGCTAGAATATTAAGACATAGGATACTTTTCATCCCGGTAGAAGGTTCCCGCGGGATAATTTCCGACATAGACGCGGACAAAGCCGCGGGCAACAGCTAGTATATTAAGACATAGGATACTTTTCATCCCGGTAGAAGGTTCCCGCGGGATAATTTTCGACATACACGCGGACGAAGCCGCGGGCAACAGCTAGTATATTAAGACATAGGATAATTTTATCCCGGTAGAAGGTTCAAGTGGGATAATTTCTGACATACACGCGGGCACTAGCTAGTATATTAAGACATAGGATACTTTTCATCCCGGTAGAAGGTTCCCGCGGGATTATTTCCGACATACACGTGGGCAACAGCTAGTATATTGAGACATAGGATAATTTTCATCCCGGTAGAAGGTTCCCGTGGGATAATTTCCGACATACACGCGGGCAACAGCTAGTATATTAAGACATAGGATACTTTTCATCCCGGTAGAAGGTTCCCGCGGCATTATTTCCGACAAACACGTGGGCAACAGCTAGTATATTAAGACATAGGATAATTTTCATCCCGGTAGAAGGTTCCCGTGGGATAATTTCTGACATACACGCGGGCAACAGCTAGTATATTAAGACATAGGATAATTTTCATCCCGGTAGAAGGTTCCCCCGGGATAATTTCCGACATACACGCGGGCAACAGCTAGTATATTAAGACATAGGATACTTTTCATCCCGGTAGAAGGTTCCCGCGGGATAATTTCCGACAAACACGCGGGCAACAGCTAGTATATTGAGACATAGGATACTTTTCATCCCGGTAGAAGGTTCCCGCGGGATAATTTCCGACATACACGCGAGCGAAGCCGCGGGCAACAGCTAGTATATTAAGACATAGGATACTTTTCATCCCGGTAGAAGGTTCCCGCGGGATAATTTCCGACATACACGCAGGCAACAGCTAGTACATTAAGACATAGGATACTTTTTATCCCGGTAGAAGGTTCCCGCAGGATAATTTCCGACATACACGCGGGCAACAGCTAGTATATTAAGATATAGGATACTTTTCATCCCGGTAGAAGGTTCCCGCGGGATAATTTCCGACATACACGCGGGCAACAGCTTGTATATTAAGACATAGATACTTTTCATCCCGGTAGAAGGTTCCCGCGGGATAATTTCCGACATACACGCGGACGAAGCCGCGGGCAACAGCTAGTATATTAAGACATAGGATATTTTTCATCCCGGTAGAAGGTTCCCGTGGGATAATTTCCGACATACACGCGGGCAACAGCTAGTATATTAAGACATAGGATACTTTTCATCCCGGTAGAAGGTTCCCGCGGGATAATTTCCGACATACACGCGGGCAACAGCTAGTATATTAAGACATAGGATACTTTTTATCCCGGTAGAAGGTTCCCGCGGGATAAGTTCCGACATACACGCGGGCAACAGCTAGTACATTAAGACATAGGATGCTTTTCATCCCGGTAGAAGGTTCCCGTGGGATAATTTCCGACATACACGCGGGCAACAGCTAGTATATTAAGACATAGGATACTTTTCATCCCGGTAGAAGGTTCCCGCGGGATTATTTCCGACATACACGTGGGCAACAGCTAGTATATTAAGACATAGGATAATTTTCATCCCGGTAGAAGGTTCCCGTGGGATAATTTCTGACATACACGCGGGCAACAGCTAGTATATTAAGACATAGGATACTTTTCATCCCGGTAGAAGGTTCCCCCGGAATAATTTCCGACATACACGCGGGCAACAGCTAGTATATTAAGACATAGGATACTTTTCATCCCGGTAGAAGGTTCCCGCGGGATAATTTCCGACATACACGCGGGCAACAGCTAGTATATTAAGACATAGGATACTTTTCATCCCGGTAGAAGGTTCCCGCGGGATAATTTCCGACATACACGCGAGCGAAGCCGCGGGCAACAGCTAGTATATTAAGACATAGGATACTTTTTATCCCAGTAGAAGGTTCCCGCGGGATAATTTCCGACATACACGCGGGCAACAGCTAGTATATTAAGACATGGGATACTTTTCATCCCGGTAGAAGGTTACCGCGGGATAATTTCCGACATACACGCGGGCAACAGCTAGTATATTAAGATATAGGATACTTTTCATCCCGGTAGAAGGTTCCCGCGGGATAATTTCCGACATACACGCGGGCAACAGCTTGTATATTAAGACATAGGATACTTTTTATCCCGGTAGAAGGTTCCCGCGGGATAATTTCCGACATACACGCGGACGAAGCCGCGGGCAACAGCTAGTATATTAAGACATAGGATATTTTTCATCCCGGTAGAAGGTTCCCGTGGGATAATTTCCGACATACACGCGGGCAACAGCTGGTATATTAAGACATAGGATACTTTTCATCCCGGTAGAAGGTTCACGCGGGCAACAGCTGGTATATTAAGACATAGGATACTTTTCATCCCGGTAGAAGGTTCCCGCGGGATAAGTTCCGACATACACGCGGGCAACAGCTAGTACATTAAGACATAGGATACTTTTCATCCCGGTAGAAGGTTCCCGTGGGATAATTTCCGACATACACGCGGGCAACAGCTAGTATATTAAGACATAGGATACTTTTCATCCCGGTAGAAGGTTCCCGCGGGATTATTTCCGACATACACGTGGGCAACAGCTAGTATATTAAGACATAGGATAATTTTCATCCCGGTAGAAGGTTCCCGTGGGATAATTTCTGACCTACACGCGGGCAACAGCTAGTATATTAAGACATAGGATAATTTTTATCCCGGTAGAAGGTTCCCCCGGGATAATTTCCGACATACACGCGGGCAACAGCTAGTATATTAAGACATAGGATACTTTTTATCCCGGTAGAAGGTTCCCGCCGGATAATTTCCGACATACACGCGGGCAACAGCTAGTATATTAAGACATAGGATACTTTTCTTCCCGGTAGAAGGTTCCCGCGGGATAATTTCCGACATACACGCGAGCGAAGCCGCGGGCAACAGCTAGTATATTAAGACATAGGATACTTTTCATCCCGGTAGAAGGTTCCCGCGGGATAATTTCCGACATACACGCGGGCAACAGCTAGTATATTAAGACATGGGATACTTTTCATCCCGGTAGAAGGTTCCCGCGGGATAATTTCCGACATACACGCGGGCAACAGCTAGTATATTAAGATATAGGATACTTTTCATCCCGGTAGAAGGTTCCCGCGGGATAATTTCCGACATACACGCGGGCAACAGCTAGAATATTAAGACATAGGATACTTTTCATCCCGGTAGAAGGTTCCCGCGGGATAATTTCCGACATAGACGCGGACGAAGCCGCGGGCAACAGCTAGTATATTAAGACATAGGATACTTTTCATCCCGGTAGAAGGTTCCCGCGGGATAATTTCCGACATACACGCGGACGAAGCCGCGGGCAACAGCTAGTATATTAAGACATAGGATAATTTTCATCCCGGTAGAAGGTTCCCGTGGGATAATTTCTGACATACACGCGGGCACTAGCTAGTATATTAAGACATAGGATACTTTTCATCCCGGTAGAAGGTTCCCGCGGGATTATTTCCGACATACACGTGGGCAACAGCTAGTATATTAAGACATAGGATAATTTTCATCCCGGTAGAAGGTTCCCGTGGGATAATTTCCGACATACACGCGGGCAACAGCTAGTATATTAAGACATAGGATACTTTTCATCCCGGTAGAAGGTTCCCGCGGGGTTATTTCCGACATACACGTGGGCAACAGCTAGTATATTAAGACATAGGATAATTTTCATCCCGGTAGAAGGTTCCCGTGGGATAATTTCTGACATACACGCGGGCAACAGCTAGTATATTAAGACATAGGATAATTTTCATCCCGGTAGAAGGTTCCCTTGGGATAATTTCCGACATACACGCGGGCAACAGCTAGTATATTAAGACATAGGATACTTTTCATCCCGGTAGAAGGTTCCCGTGGGATAATTTCCGACATACACGCGGGCGAAGCCGCGGGCAACAGCTAGTATATTAAGACATAGGATACTTTTCATCCCGGTAGAAGGTTCCCGTGGGATAATTTGCGACATACACGCGAGCGAAGCCGCGGGCAACAGCTAGTATATTAAGACATAGGATACTTTTCATCCCGGTAGAAGGTTCCCGTGGGATAATTTCCGACATACACGCGGGCAACAGCTAGTATATTAAGACATAGGATACTTTTCATCCCGGTAGAAGGTTCCCGCGGGATAATTTCCGACATACACGCGGGCAACAGCTAGTATATTAAGACATAGGATACTTTTCATCCCGGTAGAAGGTTCCCGCGGGATAATTTCCGACATACACGCGAGCGAAGTCGCGGGCAACAGCTAGTATATTAAGACATAGGATACTTTTCATCCCGGTAGAAGGTTCCCGCGGGATAATTTCCGACATACACGCGGGCAACAGCTAGTATATTAAGACATAGGATACTTTTCATCCCGGTAGAAGGTTCCCGCGGGATAATTTCCGACATACACGCGGGCAACAGCTAGTATATTAAGATATAGGATAATTTTCATTCCCGGTAGAAGGTTCCCGCGGGATAATTTCCGACATACACGCGGGCAACAGCTAGTATATTAAGACATAGGATACTTTTCATCCCGGTAGAAGGTTCCCGCGGGATAATTTCCGACATACACGCGAGCGAAGCCGCGGGCAACAGTTAGTATATTAAGACACAGGATACTTTTCATCCCGGTAGAAGGTTCCCGTGGGATAATTTCCGACATACACGCGGGCGAAGCCGCTGGCAACAGCTAGTATATTAAGACATAGGATACTTTTCATCCCGGTAGAAGGTTCCCGCGGGATAATTTCCGACATACACGCGGGCAAGAGCTAGTATATTAAGACATAGGATACTTTTCCTCCCGGTAGAAGGTTCCCGCGGGATAATTTCCGACATACACGCGAGCGAAGCCGCGGGCAACAGCTAGTATATTAAGACATAGGATACTTTTCATCCCGGTAGAAGGTTCCCGCGGGAAAATTTCCGACATACACGCGGGCAACAGCTAGTATATTAAGACATGGGATACTTTTCATCCCGGTAGAAGGTTCCCGCGGGATAATTTCCGACATACACGCGGGCAACAGCTAGTATATTAAGATATAGGATACTTTTCATCCCGGTAGAAGGTTCCCGCGGGATAATTTCCGACATACACGCGGGCAACAGCTAGAATATTAAGACATAGGATACTTTTCATCCCGGTAGAAGGTTCCCGCGGGATAATTTTCGACATAGACGCGGACGAAGCCGCGGGCAACAGCTAGTATATTAAGACATAGGATACTTTTCATCCCGGTAGAAGGTTCCCGCGGGATAATTTCCGACATACACGCGGACGAAGCCGCGGGCAACAGCTAGTATATTAAGACATAGGATAATTTTCATCCCGGTAGAAGGTTCCCGTGGGATAATTTCTGACATACACGCGGGCACTAGCTAGTATATTAAGACATAGGATACTTTTCATCCCGGTAGAAGGTTCCCGCGGGATTATTTCCGACATACACGTGGGCAACAGCTAGTATATTAAGACATAGGATAATTTTCATCCCGGTAGAAGGTTCCCGTGGGATAATTTCCGACATACACGCGGGCAACAGCTAGTATATTAAGACATAGGATACTTTTCATCCCGGTAGAAGGTTCCCGCGGGGTTATTTCCGACATACACGTGGGCAACAGCTAGTATATTAAGACATAGGATAATTTTCATCCCGGTAGAAGGTTCCCGTGGGATAATTTCCGACATACACGCGGGCGAAGCCGCGGGCAACAGCTAGTATATTAAGACATAGGATACTTTTCATCCCGGTAGAAGGTTCCCGTGGGATAATTTCCGACATACACGCGGGCAACAGCTAGTATATTAAGACATAGGATACTTTTCATCCCGGTAGAAGGTTCCCGCGGGATAATTTCCGACAGACACGCGGGCAACAGCTAGTATATTAAGACATAGGATACTTTTCATCCCGGTAGAAGGTTCCCGCGGGATAATTTCCGACATACACGCGGGCAACAGCTAGTATATTAAGACATAGGATACTTTTCATTCCCGGTAGAAGGTTCCCGCGGGATAATTTCTGACATACACGCGGGCAACAGCTAGTATATTAAGACATAGGATACTTTTCATCCCGGTAGAAGGTTCCCGCGGGATAATTTCCGACATACACGCGAGCGAAGCCGCGGGCAACAGTTAGTATATTAAGACACAGGATACTTTTCATCCCGGTAGAAGGTTCCCGTGGGATAATTTCCGACATACACGCGGGCGAAGCCGCTGGCAACAGCTAGTATATTAAGACATAGGATACTTTTCATCCCGGTAGAAGGTTCCCGTGGGATAAATTCCGACATACACGCGGGCGAAGCCGCGGGCAACAGCTAGTATATTAAGACATAGGATACTTTTCATCCCGGTAGAAGGTTCCCGTGGGATAATTTCCGACATACACGCGGGCAACAGCTAGTATATTAAGACATAGGATACTTTTCATCCCGGTAGAAGGTTCCCGCGGGATAATTTCCGACATACACGCGAGCGAAGCCGCGGGCAACAGCTAGTATATTAAGACATAGGATACTTTTCATCCCGGTAGAAGGTTCCCGCGGGATAATTTCTGACATACACGCGGGCAACACCTAGTATATTAAGACATAGGATACTTTCCATCCTGGTAGAAGGTTCCCGCGGGAAAATTCCCGACATAGCCGCGAGCGAAGCCCCGCGGGCAACAGCTAGTATATTAAGACATAGGATACTTTTCATCCCGGTAGAAGGTTCCCGCGGGATAATTTCCGACATACACGCGGGCAACAGCTAGTATATTAAGACATAGGATACTTTTCATCCCGGTAGAAGGTTCCCGCGGGATAATTTCCGACATACACGCGAGCGAAGTCGCGGGCGACAGCTAGTATATAAAGACATAGGATACTTTTCATCCCGGTAGAAGGTTCCCGCGGGATAATTTCCGACATACACGCGAGCGAAGCCGCGGGCAACAGCTAGTATATTAAGACATAGGATACTTTTCATCCCGGTAGAAGGTTCCCTTTGGGATAATTTCCGACATACACGCGAGCGAAGCCGCGGGCAACAGCTAGTATATTAAGACATAGGATACTTTTCATCCCGGTAGAAGGTTCCCGCGGGATAATTTCCGACATACACGCGAGCGAAGCCGCGGGCAACAGCTAGTATATTAAGACATAGGATACTTTTCATCCCGGTAGAAGGTTCCCGCGGGATAATTTCCGACATACACGCGGGCAACAGCTAGTATATTAAGACATAGGATACTTTTCATCCCGGTAGAAGGTTCCCGCGGGATAATTTCCGACATACACGCGGGCAACAGCTAGTATATTAAGATATAGGATAATTTTCATTCCCGGTAGAAGGTTCCCGCGGGATAATTTCCGACATACACGCGGGCAACAGCTAGTATATTAAGACATAGGATACTTTTCATCCCGGTAGAAGGTTCCCGCGGGATAATTTCCGACATACACGCGAGCGAAGCCGCGGGCAACAGTTAGTATATTAAGACACAGGATACTTTTCATCCCGGTAGAAGGTTCCCGTGGGATAATTTCCGACATACACGCGGGCGAAGCCGCTGGCAACAGCTAGTATATTAAGACATAGGATACTTTTCATCCCGGTAGAAGGTTCCCGCGGGATAATTTCCGACATACACGCGGGCAAGAGCTAGTATATTAAGACATAGGATACTTTTCCTCCCGGTAGAAGGTTCCCGCGGGATAATTTCCGACATACACGCGAGCGAAGCCGCGGGCAACAGCTAGTATATTAAGACATAGGATACTTTTCATCCCGGTAGAAGGTTCCCGCGGGAAAATTTCCGACATACACGCGGGCAACAGCTAGTATATTAAGACATGGGATACTTTTCATCCCGGTAGAAGGTTCCCGCGGGATAATTTCCGACATACACGCGGGCAACAGCTAGTATATTAAGATATAGGATACTTTTCATCCCGGTAGAAGGTTCCCGCGGGATAATTTCCGACATACACGCGGGCAACAGCTAGAATATTAAGACATAGGATACTTTTCATCCCGGTAGAAGGTTCCCGCGGGATAATTTTCGACATAGACGCGGACGAAGCCGCGGGCAACAGCTAGTATATTAAGACATAGGATACTTTTCATCCCGGTAGAAGGTTCCCGCGGGATAATTTCCGACATACACGCGGACGAAGCCGCGGGCAACAGCTAGTATATTAAGACATAGGATAATTTTCATCCCGGTAGAAGGTTCCCGTGGGATAATTTCTGACATACACGCGGGCACTAGCTAGTATATTAAGACATAGGATACTTTTCATCCCGGTAGAAGGTTCCCGCGGGATTATTTCCGACATACACGTGGGCAACAGCTAGTATATTAAGACATAGGATAATTTTCATCCCGGTAGAAGGTTCCCGTGGGATAATTTCCGACATACACGCGGGCAACAGCTAGTATATTAAGACATAGGATACTTTTCATCCCGGTAGAAGGTTCCCGCGGGGTTATTTCCGACATACACGTGGGCAACAGCTAGTATATTAAGACATAGGATAATTTTCATCCCGGTAGAAGGTTCCCGTGGGATAATTTCCGACATACACGCGGGCGAAGCCGCGGGCAACAGCTAGTATATTAAGACATAGGATACTTTTCATCCCGGTAGAAGGTTCCCGTGGGATAATTTCCGACATACACGCGGGCAACAGCTAGTATATTAAGACATAGGATACTTTTCATCCCGGTAGAAGGTTCCCGCGGGATAATTTCCGACAGACACGCGGGCAACAGCTAGTATATTAAGACATAGGATACTTTTCATCCCGGTAGAAGGTTCCCGCGGGATAATTTCCGACATACACGCGGGCAACAGCTAGTATATTAAGACATAGGATACTTTTCATTCCCGGTAGAAGGTTCCCGCGGGATAATTTCTGACATACACGCGGGCAACAGCTAGTATATTAAGACATAGGATACTTTTCATCCCGGTAGAAGGTTCCCGCGGGATAATTTCCGACATACACGCGAGCGAAGCCGCGGGCAACAGTTAGTATATTAAGACACAGGATACTTTTCATCCCGGTAGAAGGTTCCCGTGGGATAATTTCCGACATACACGCGGGCGAAGCCGCTGGCAACAGCTAGTATATTAAGACATAGGATACTTTTCATCCCGGTAGAAGGTTCCCGTGGGATAAATTCCGACATACACGCGGGCGAAGCCGCGGGCAACAGCTAGTATATTAAGACATAGGATACTTTTCATCCCGGTAGAAGGTTCCCGTGGGATAATTTCCGACATACACGCGGGCAACAGCTAGTATATTAAGACATAGGATACTTTTCATCCCGGTAGAAGGTTCCCGCGGGATAATTTCCGACATACACGCGAGCGAAGCCGCGGGCAACAGCTAGTATATTAAGACATAGGATACTTTTCATCCCGGTAGAAGGTTCCCGCGGGATAATTTCCGACATACACGCGGGCAACACCTAGTATATTAAGACATAGGATACTTTCCATCCTGGTAGAAGGTTCCCGCGGGATAATTCCCGACATAGCCGCGAGCGAAGCCCCGCGGGCAACAGCTAGTATATTAAGACATAGGATACTTTTCATCCCGGTAGAAGGTTCCCGCGGGATAATTTCCGACATACACGCGGGCAACAGCTAGTATATTAAGACATAGGATACTTTTCATCCCGGTAGAAGGTTCCCGCGGGATAATTTCCGACATACACGCGAGCGAAGTCGCGGGCGACAGCTAGTATATAAAGACATAGGATACTTTTCATCCCGGTAGAAGGTTCCCGCGGGATAATTTCCGACATACACGCGAGCGAAGCCGCGGGCAACAGCTAGTATATTAAGACATAGGATACTTTTCATCCCGGTAGAAGGTTCCCTTTGGGATAATTTCCGACATACACGCGAGCGAAGCCGCGGGCAACAGCTAGTATATTAAGACATAGGATACTTTTCATCCCGGTAGAAGGTTCCCGCGGGATAATTTCCGACATACACGCGAGCGAAGCCGCGGGCAACAGCTAGTATATTAAGACATAGGATACTTTTCATCCCGGTAGAAGGTTCCCGCGGGATAATTTCCGACATACATGCGAGCGAAGCCGCGGGCAACAGCTAGTATATTAAGACATAGGATACTTTTCATCCCGGTAGAAGGTTCCCGTGGGATAATTTCCGACATACACGCGAGCGAAGCCGCGGTTAACAGCTGGTATATTAAGACATAGGATACTTTTCATCCCGGTAGAAGGTTCCCTCGGGATAATTTCCGACATACACGCGGGCAACAGCTAGTATATTAAGACATAGGATACTTTTCATCCCGGTAGAAGGTTCCCGCGGGATAATTTCCGACATACACGCGGACGAAGCCGCGGGCAACAGCTAGTATATTAAGACATAGGATATTTTTCATCCCGGTAGAAGGTTCCCGTGGGATAATTTCCGACATACACGCGGGCAACAGCTAGTATATTAAGACATAGGATACTTTTCATCCCGGTAGAAGGTTCCCGCGGGATAATTTCCGACATACACGCGGGCAACAGCTAGTATATTAAGACATAGGATACTTTTTATCCCGGTAGAAGGTTCCCGCGGGATAATTTCTGACATACACGCGGACGAAGCCGCGGGCAACAGCTAGTATATTAAGACAAAGGATATTTTTCATCCCGGTAGAAGGTTCCCGTGGGATAATTTCCGACATACTTGCGGGCAACAGCTAGTATATTAAGACATAGGATACTTTTCATCCCGGTAGAAGGTTCCCGTGGGATAATTTCCGACATACACGCGGGCAACAGCTAGTATATTAAGACATAGGATACTTTTCATCCCGGTAGAAGGTTCCCGCGGGATAATTTCCGACATACACGCGGGCAACAGCTAGTATATTAAGACATAGGATACTTTTCATCCCGGTAGAAGGTTCCCGCGGGATAATTTCCGACATACACGCGGGCAACAGCTAGTATATTAAGATATAGGATACTTTTCATTCCCGGTAGAAGGTTCCCGCGGGATAATTTCCGACATACACGCGGGCAACAGCTAGTATATTAAGACATAGGATACTTTTCATCCCGGTAGAAGGTTCCCGCGGGATAATTTCCGACATACACGCGAGCGAAGCCGCGGGCAACAGTTAGTATATTAAGACACAGGATACTTTTCATCCCGGTAGAAGGTTCCCGTGGGATAATTTCCGACATACACGCGGGCGAAGCCGCTGGCAACAGCTAGTATATTAAGACATAGGATACTTTTCATCCCGGTAGAAGGTTCCCGCGGGATAATTTCCGACATACACGCGGGCAACACCTAGTATATTAAGACATAGGATACTTTCCATCCTGGTAGAAGGTTCCCGCGGGATAATTCCCGACATAGCCGCGAGCGAAGCCCCGCGGGCAACAGCTAGTATATTAAGACATAGGATACTTTTCATCCCGGTAGAAGGTTCCCGCGGGATAATTTCCGACATACACGCGGGCAACAGCTAGTATATTAAGACATAGGATACTTTTCATCCCGGTAGAAGGTTCCCGCGGGATAATTTCCGACATACACGCGAGCGAAGTCGCGGGCGACAGCTAGTATATAAAGACATAGGATACTTTTCATCCCGGTAGAAGGTTCCCGCGGGATAATTTCCGACATACACGCGAGCGAAGCCGCGGGCAACAGCTAGTATATTAAGACATAGGATACTTTTCATCCCGGTAGAAGGTTCCCTTTGGGATAATTTCCGACATACACGCGAGCGAAGCCGCGGGCAACAGCTAGTATATTAAGACATAGGATACTTTTCATCCCGGTAGAAGGTTCCCGCGGGATAATTTCCGACATACACGCGAGCGAAGCCGCGGGCAACAGCTAGTATATTAAGACATAGGATACTTTTCATCCCGGTAGAAGGTTCCCGCGGGATAATTTCCGACATACATGCGAGCGAAGCCGCGGGCAACAGCTAGTATATTAAGACATAGGATACTTTTCATCCCGGTAGAAGGTTCCCGTGGGATAATTTCCGACATACACGCGAGCGAAGCCGCGGTTAACAGCTGGTATATTAAGACATAGGATACTTTTCATCCCGGTAGAAGGTTCCCTCGGGATAATTTCCGACATACACGCGGGCAACAGCTAGTATATTAAGACATAGGATACTTTTCATCCCGGTAGAAGGTTCCCGCGGGATAATTTCCGACATACACGCGGACGAAGCCGCGGGCAACAGCTAGTATATTAAGACATAGGATATTTTTCATCCCGGTAGAAGGTTCCCGTGGGATAATTTCCGACATACACGCGGGCAACAGCTAGTATATTAAGACATAGGATACTTTTCATCCCGGTAGAAGGTTCCCGCGGGATAATTTCCGACATACACGCGAGCGAAGTCGCGGGCGACAGCTAGTATATAAAGACATAGGATACTTTTCATCCCGGTAGAAGGTTCCCGCGGGATAATTTCCGACATACACGCGAGCGAAGCCGCGGGCAACAGCTAGTATATTAAGACATAGGATACTTTTCATCCCGGTAGAAGGTTCCCTTTGGGATAATTTCCGACATACACGCGAGCGAAGCCGCGGGCAACAGCTAGTATATTAAGACATAGGATACTTTTCATCCCGGTAGAAGGTTCCCGCGGGATAATTTCCGACATACACGCGAGCGAAGCCGCGGGCAACAGCTAGTATATTAAGACATAGGATACTTTTCATCCCGGTAGAAGGTTCCCGCGGGATAATTTCCGACATACATGCGAGCGAAGCCGCGGGCAACAGCTAGTATATTAAGACATAGGATACTTTTCATCCCGGTAGAAGGTTCCCGTGGGATAATTTCCGACATACACGCGAGCGAAGCCGCGGTTAACAGCTGGTATATTAAGACATAGGATACTTTTCATCCCGGTAGAAGGTTCCCTCGGGATAATTTCCGACATACACGCGGGCAACAGCTAGTATATTAAGACATAGGATACTTTTCATCCCGGTAGAAGGTTCCCGCGGGATAATTTCCGACATACACGCGGACGAAGCCGCGGGCAACAGCTAGTATATTAAGACATAGGATATTTTTCATCCCGGTAGAAGGTTCCCGTGGGATAATTTCCGACATACACGCGGGCAACAGCTAGTATATTAAGACATAGGATACTTTTCATCCCGGTAGAAGGTTCCCGCGGGATAATTTCCGACATACACGCGGGCAACAGCTAGTATATTAAGACATAGGATACTTTTTATCCCGGTAGAAGGTTCCCGCGGGATAATTTCTGACATACACGCGGACGAAGCCGCGGGCAACAGCTAGTATATTAAGACAAAGGATATTTTTCATCCCGGTAGAAGGTTCCCGTGGGATAATTTCCGACATACTTGCGGGCAACAGCTAGTATATTAAGACATAGGATACTTTTCATCCCGGTAGAAGGTTCCCGCGGGATAATTTCCGACATACACGCGGGCAACAGCTAGTATATTAAGACATAGGATACTTTTCATCCCGGTAGAAGGTTCCCGCGGGATAATTTCCGACATACACGCGGGCAACAGCTAGTATATTAAGACATAGGATACTTTTCATCCCGGTAGAAGGTTCCCGCGGGATAATTTCCGACATACACGCGGGCAACAGCTAGTATATTAAGATATAGGATACTTTTCATTCCCGGTAGAAGGTTCCCGCGGGATAATTTCCGACATACACGCGGGCAACAGCTAGTATATTAAGACATAGGATACTTTTCATCCCGGTAGAAGGTTCCCGCGGGATAATTTCCGACATACACGCGAGCGAAGCCGCGGGCAACAGTTAGTATATTAAGACACAGGATACTTTTCATCCCGGTAGAAGGTTCCCGTGGGATAATTTCCGACATACACGCGGGCGAAGCCGCTGGCAACAGCTAGTATATTAAGACATAGGATACTTTTCATCCCGGTAGAAGGTTCCCGCGGGATAATTTCCGACATACACGCGGGCAAGAGCTAGTATATTAAGACATAGGATACTTTTCCTCCCGGTAGAAGGTTCCCGCGGGATAATTTCCGACATACACGCGAGCGAAGCCGCGGGCAACAGCTAGTATATTAAGACATAGGATACTTTTCATCCCGGTAGAAGGTTCCCGCGGGATAATTTCCGACATACACGCGGGCAACAGCTAGTATATTAAGACATGGGATACTTTTCATCCCGGTAGAAGGTTCCCGCGGGATAATTTCCGACATACACGCGGGCAACAGCTAGTATATTAAGATATAGGATACTTTTCATCCCGGTAGAAGGTTCCCGCGGGATAATTTCCGACATACACGCGGGCAACAGCTAGAATATTAAGACATAGGATACTTTTCATCCCGGTAGAAGGTTCCCGCGGGATAATTTTCGACATAGACGCGGACGAAGCCGCGGGCAACAGCTAGTATATTAAGACATAGGATACTTTTCATCCCGGTAGAAGGTTCCCGCGGGATAATTTCCGACATACACGCGGACGAAGCCGCGGGCAACAGCTAGTATATTAAGACATAGGATAATTTTCATCCCGGTAGAAGGTTCCCGTGGGATAATTTCTGACATACACGCGGGCACTAGCTAGTATATTAAGACATAGGATACTTTTCATCCCGGTAGAAGGTTCCCGCGGGATTATTTCCGACATACACGTAGGCAACAGCTAGTATATTAAGACATAGGATAATTTTCATCCCGGTAGAAGGTTCCCGTGGGATAATTTCCGACATACACGCGGGCAACAGCTAGTATATTAAGACATAGGATACTTTTCATCCCGGTAGAAGGTTCCCGCGGGATTATTTCCGACAAACACGTGGACAACAGCTAGTATATTAAGACATAGGATAATTTTCATCCCGGTAGAAGGTTCCCGTGGGATAATTTCCGACATACACGCGGGCAACAGCTAGTATATTAAGACATAGGATACTTTTCATCCCGGTAGAAGGTTCCCGCGGGGTTATTTCCGACATACACGTGGGCAACAGCTTGTATATTAAGACATAGGATAATTTTCATCCCGGTAGAAGGTTCCCGTGGGATAATTTCCGACATACACGCGGGCGAAGCCGCGGGCAACAGCTAGTATATTAAGACATAGGATACTTTTCATCCCGGTAGAAGGTTCCCGTGGGATAATTTCCGACATACACGCGGGCAACAGCTAGTATATTAAGACATAGGATACTTTTCATCCCGGTAGAAGGTTCCCGCGGGATAATTTCCGACATACACGCGGGCAACAGCTAGTATATTAAGACATAGGATACTTTTCATCCCGGTAGAAGGTTCCCGCGGGATAATTTCCGACATACACGCGAGCGAAGTCGCGGGCAACAGCTAGTATATTAAGACATAGGATACTTTTCATCCCGGTAGAAGGTTCCCGCGGGATAATTTCCGACATACACGCGGGCAACAGCTAGTATATTAAGACATAGGATACTTTTCATTCCCGGTAGAAGGTTCCCGCGGGATAATTTCTGACATACACGCGGGCAACAGCTAGTATATTAAGACATAGGATACTTTTCATCCCGGTAGAAGGTTCCCGCGGGATAATTTCCGACATACACGCGAGCGAAGCCGCGGGCAACAGTTAGTATATTAAGACACAGGATACTTTTCATCCCGGTAGAAGGTTCCCGTGGGATAATTTCCGACATACACGCGGGCGAAGCCGCTGGCAACAGCTAGTATATTAAGACATAGGATACTTTTCATCCCGGTAGAAGGTTCCCGTGGGATAAATTCCGACATACACGCGGGCGAAGCCGCGGGCAACAGCTAGTATATTAAGACATAGGATACCCTTCATCCCGGTAGAAGGTTCCCTTGGGATAATTTGCGACATACACGCGAGCGAAGCCGCGGGCAACAGCTAGTATATTAAGACATAGGATACTTTTCATCCCGGTAGAAGGTTCCCGTGGGATAATTTCCGACATACACGCGGGCAACAGCTAGTATATTAAGACATAGGATACTTTTCATCCCGGTAGAAGGTTCCCGCGGGATAATTTCCGACATACACGCGAGCGAAGCCGCGGGCAACAGCTAGTATATTAAGACATAGGATACTTTTCATCCCGGTAGAAGGTTCCCGCGGGATAATTTCCGACATACACGCGGGCAACACCTAGTATATTAAGACATAGGATACTTTCCATCCTGGTAGAAGGTTCCCGCGGGATAATTCCCGACATAGCCGCGAGCGAAGCCCCGCGGGCAACAGCTAGTATATTAAGACATAGGATACTTTTCATCCCGGTAGAAGGTTCCCGCGGGATAATTTCCGACATACACGCGGGCAACAGCTAGTATATTAAGACATAGGATACTTTTCATCCCGGTAGAAGGTTCCCGCGGGATAATTTCCGACATACACGCGAGCGAAGTCGCGGGCGACAGCTAGTATATAAAGACATAGGATGCTTTTCATCCCGGTAGAAGGTTCCCGCGGGATAATTTCCGACATACACGCGAGCGAAGCCGCGGGCAACAGCTAGTATATTAAGACATAGGATACTTTTCATCCCGGTAGAAGGTTCCCTTTGGGATAATTTCCGACATACACGCGAGCGAAGCCGCGGGCAACAGCTAGTATATTAAGACATAGGATACTTTTCATCCCGGTAGAAGGTTCCCGCGGGATAATTTCCGACATACACGCGAGCGAAGCCGCGGGCAACAGCTAGTATATTAAGACATAGGATACTTTTCATCCCGGTAGAAGGTTCCCGCGGGATAATTTCCGACATACATGCGAGCGAAGCCGCGGGCAACAGCTAGTATATTAAGACATAGGATACTTTTCATCCCGGTAGAAGGTTCCCGTGGGATAATTTCCGACATACACGCGAGCGAAGCCGCGGTTAACAGCTGGTATATTAAGACATAGGATACTTTTCATCCCGGTAGAAGGTTCCCTCGGGATAATTTCCGACATACACGCGGGCAACAGCTAGTATATTAAGACATAGGATACTTTTCATCCCGGTAGAAGGTTCCCGCGGGATAATTTCCGACATACACGCGGACGAAGCCGCGGGCAACAGCTAGTATATTAAGACATAGGATATTTTTCATCCCGGTAGAAGGTTCCCGTGGGATAATTTCCGACATACACGCGGGCAACAGCTAGTATATTAAGACATAGGATACTTTTCATCCCGGTAGAAGGTTCCCGCGGGATAATTTCCGACATACACGCGGGCAACAGCTAGTATATTAAGACATAGGATACTTTTTATCCCGGTAGAAGGTTCCCGCGGGATAATTTCTGACATACACGCGGACGAAGCCGCGGGCAACAGCTAGTATATTAAGACATAGGATATTTTTCATCCCGGTAGAAGGTTCCCGTGGGATAATTTCCGACATACTTGCGGGCAACAGCTAGTATATTAAGACATAGGATACTTTTCATCCCGGTAGAAGGTTCCCGCGGGATAATTTCCGACATACACGCGGGCAACAGCTAGTATATTAAGACATAGGATACTTTTCATCCCGGTAGAAGGTTCCCGCGGGATAATTTCCGACATACACGCGGGCAACAGCTAGTATATTAAGACATAGGATACTTTTCATCCCGGTAGATGGTTCCCGCAGGATAATTTCCGACATACACGCGGACGAAGCCGCGGGCAACAGCTAGTATATTAAGACATAGGATACTTTTCATCCCGGTAGAAGGTTCCCGCGGGATAATTTCCGACATACACGCGGGCAACAGCTAGTATATTAGGACATAGGATACTTTTTATCCCGGTAGAAGGTTCCCGCGGGATAATTTCCGACATACACGCGGGCAACAGCTAGTATATTAAGACATAGGATACTTTTCATCCCGGTAGAAGGTTCCCGTGGGATAATTTCCGACATACACGCGGGCGAAGCCGCGGGCAACAGCTAGTATATTAAGACATAGGATACTTTTCATCCCGGTAGAAGGTTCCCGTGGGATAATTTCCGACATACACGCGGGCAACAGCTAGTATATTAAGACATAGGATACTTTTCATCCCTGTAGAAGGTTCCCGCGGGATAATTTCCGACATACACGCGAGCGAAGCCGCGGGCAACAGCTAGTATATTAAGACATAGGATACTTTTCATCCCGGTAGAAGGTTCCCGCGGGATAATTTCCGACATACACGCAAGCAACAGCTAGTATATTAAGACATAGGATACTTTTCATCCCGGTAGAAGGTTCCCGCGGGATAATTTCCGACATACACGCGGACGAAGCCGCGGGCAACAGCATGTATATTAAGACATAGGATACTTTTCATCCCGGTAGAAGGTTCCCGCGGGATAATTTCCGACATACACGCGGGCAACAGTTAGTATATTAAGACACAGAATACTTTTCATCCCGGTAGAAGGTTCCCGTGGGATAATTTCCGACATACACGCGGGCGAAGCCGCTGGCAACAGCTAGTATATTAAGACATAGGATACTTTTCATCCCGGTAGAAGGTTCCCGTGGGATAAATTCCGACATACACGCGGGCGAAGCCGCGGGCAACAGCTAGTATATTAAGACATAGGATACTTTTCATCCCGGTAGAAGGTTCCCGTGGGATAATTTGCGACATACACGCGAGCAAAGCCGCGGGCAACAGCTAGTATATTAAGACATAGGATACTTTTCATCCCGGTAGAAGGTTCCCGTGGGATAATTTCCGACATACACGCGGGCAACAGCTAGTATATTAAGACATAGGATACTTTTCATCCCGGTAGAAGGTTCCCGCGGGATAATTTCCGACATACACGCGGGCAACAGCTAGTATATTAAGACATAGGATACTTTTCATCCCGGTAGAAGGTTCCCGCGGGATAATTTCCGACATACACGCGGGCAACAGCTAGTATATTAAGACATAGGATACTTTTCATCCCGGTAGAAGGTTCCCGCGGGATAATTTCCGACATACACGCGAGCGAAGTCGCGGGCAACAGCTAGTATATTAAGACATAGGATACTTTTCATCCCGGTAGAAGGTTCCCGCGGGATAATTTCCGACATACACGCGAGCGAAGTCGCGGGCAACAGCTAGTATATTAAGACATAGGATACTTTTCATCCCGGTAGAAGGTTCCCGCGGGATAATTTCCGACATACACGCGAGCGAAGCCGCGGGCAACAGCTAGTATATTATTACATAGGATACTTTTCATCCCGGTAGAAGGTTCCCGCGGGATAATTTCCGACATACACGCAAGCAACAGCTAGTATATTAAGACATAGGATACTTTTCATCCCGGTAGAAGGTTCTCGCGGGATAATTCCCGACATACACGCGGACGAAGCCGCGGGCAACAGCTAGTATATTAAGACATAGGATACTTTTCATCCCGGTAGAAAATTCCCGCGGGATAATTTCCGACATACACGCGGGCAACAGTTAGTATATTAAGACACAGGATACTTTTCATCCCGGTAGAAGGTTCCCGTGGGATAATTTCCGACATACACGCGGGCGAAGCCGCTGGCAACAGCTAGTATATTAAGACATAGGATACTTTTCATCCCGGTAGAACGTTCCCGTGGGATAAATTCCGACATACACGCGGGCGAGGCCGCGGGCAACAGCTAGTATATTAAGACATAGGATACTTTTCATCCCGGTAGAAGGTTCCCGTGGGATAATTTGCGACATACACGCGGGCAACAGCTAGTATATTAAGACATAGGATACTTTTCATCCCGGTAGAAGGTTCCCGCGGGATAATTTCCGACATAGAAAGAAAGAAAGAAAGAAAAACAGTTTATTCGCGTGAAAATGACGCACACAAACTATACAAGAAAAGCGAAACACAAAATAATAAAACATAACAAACCACACAAAACAAAAAACATAAGTACACACAATAAAGTTTTTGGAAATGTGCGTCACTACCCCGCGAAACGGCTACACGCTCAGCATAATGCCGCGGCCCGTGCACGAAGGCACGAATCCACGGCGCTGGTTTTCAGCGTAAGCCGGCGGTGTGTATCGCTGTCAGAGACAATTAAAATAAGTAACTAAAAAAAAAACAATAAAAATATATAATATGTACAGACATAAACAATAAAATATGTGGCAACATTTCAACGCGTCTCAAACCACAGACAATAAAGTTTGTCTGTCATCGTTCGTGTCTTGAGATAGGTTTTATTTTCTGTGCTTGCGTTGCGCAACAGTTTGACAAATGAGCCATGCGTCCGACCAACCACATCGTACGAGAATTGGAGTTATGTAAGCTTGAACATCAATGGCGTCAGGAAAATGATGATGTAATGAGTGCCACTGTGCTACAGCAATGATTGTGTCAATGTTTATAGTGTTTATGAGTGAAATGTTGAATAAGAGTATGATGATGAACCTACGGAGTTGGAGGGAACCCGTGCAATGCACATGTGCCACGCTTACAAAAAGTACTATGGTAAGAGAATAAAAATTATGTAAATAATATGTTTAAACAGATATGGAAATAATAATTGAAATCAAATTGTATTTAATAATAAATTGTATATATAATAGAATGGATATTTATAAGAAATAGTATGATTATAGAAATAACACAAATTGTACTATCTAACAGGTTTACAAACCACATAGAACTGGGACAGAGAATCACTGCCAGCAATCCCAGCAGACATGAGGCAGAAGCGATGCCACAGCGCTGCTGAAGATCCAAAACCAAGGACTATAGGCCATAACCCGTGAGGTAAACACCATAAAGATGTATCTAGAATTAAAGTAATGAGAGTTGTGCATGCAATAGTAACTTTTTATGTTGATATTTAAACGACTGTATTGTTTTCAGGCCTCGCATCGGTGGTGGAAGATCATTCCAGCAGCGGGTGGCTGCAAATCTGAAACTGCCCCTGAAAGCTGTGGTTCTATGTCGCGGTGCCCTTAGCGGGCCAACCACAGAACGAAGACCATACTTATAATGAGTTTCTCGCCAAGTGAGTTTTTCATATAAATAGTGCGGCTTATGGGTTGTTACAATGCCAAACATTAAACTCGCTAGATGAAGCTTCCGCCTGGCAGCCATTTTTAGTGTCTTGAGTTGGTTTATGTATGGAGTCACATGATGCCTACGAGGGACATGAATGCAAAAACGAACACAGGCATTCTGGATTCGCTGAATTAACCTATCTGTTCTAGCAAGCAGGCAAGGCCCATAGACAGTGTCACAGTAGTTTAGCCTAGATAGGACCAGACTGTCTACCAGTTGTTTTCTGAGTGGTACGCTAAGAAAATTACGTATACCGTATAATACCTTCAGCCTATAAAAACAATTTCTTATTACGGTGTTTATATGAGCCTCGAATCGCAGCTCTGGATCTAAGATTAGACCCAGACTACATGCCTGTTCCACTCGTTCAATTTTCTTCCCTTTAATCACAACCTCCGGATTGGCAGACAATATTGCAGCAACTTGTTTTTTTGTTCCCAGCACCATGAACTTAGACTTCAGTGGGTTCAGAACCAAAGAGTTCTCCTCAGACCAGGTCACTACCCGATGCAGGTCCTCATTCACCCTCCGCACTGCCAATGCTGCATCATCCCCTTTGAACGAAATGTACAGCTGAATATCATCTGCATACATGTGATATTTGCAGTTTACAAAGGATCCAACAACATCAGCACTGTAGAGGATGTACAGCAAAGGGCCCAGGATGGATCCCTGCGGGACGCCTCTAGACACATGGAGTGGGGGGGATGACACGGTTGATCCATCTTCCTTGTGGATCTGCACATACTGGGACCTATCAGTCAAATAACTATTAAACCAATCCACAGCGTCTCGGTTAAAGCCATAGTATGCTAGCTTGGACAGCAGTAGATTGGTATTAATAGCGTCAAAAGCCCGTGAAAAATCCAGTAGGACCAGGATCGACCCCTCCCCCCGATCACGTGCCTCCAGGATATTGCCCACCACATCAATCAGAGCCGTTGCAGTGCCTCTACCTTTACGGAAACCCGACTGAAGGTCAGGGAGAATGTTGTTAACCTCCAGATATTCAATAACTTGTAGATACACTACACGCTCCAGAATCTTCGACAGGCAAGGCAGAATACTAATTGGCCTGAGGTCTTTCAAATTGGCTGGATCACTGATCTTTGGGATAGGGCGAACAATTGCCCGTCGCCAAAGGCCGGGGAATGTGCGCGATTCTATTGATCTGTTGATGATATCAGTGATAGCTTGCAGGGTGTTCGGCAATGTGAGTTTTAACATATCCAAACTGATACCATCAACACCCTGTGCATTCGATCCTAGGCTCCTGATTATCTTCAGAACTGTCTCCTGGTTGGTTGTAGTGAGCGAGAACTCAGCGGCACCGTGCCTACGAGATTTGAAGTAGAGCATTTGTGAGATGTTATCATTACAATTTCCCGGAACGTCCAAAAAAGCCGCATTGATACTGTCTGGGTTATCAAAATGACTTGGCAGTAGCCTTTCTTTGTGGTCTGGAAGTACATCAGATTTCAAATTACGCCACAATAGTTTAGGATCCTTACTGTGATTGTTAATGTTATTTGTAAAATATGCTGTCTTTTCCCTCAATAATGCAGCGGTGGCCTCATGTTTAAGATCCTTATAGTACTGCTTATGAGTTGGACTCCTTGTATTACGACATCTGTCTCTAGCTTCATCTCGCAACTTGAACATCAGACGCACATTGTCAGTGATCCAAGGTGTGGGACGCTTATAAAAGGTCTTTCTCCTTATAGGAGCATGGAGATCAAAAAGCTGGATCATGAATGAGTTGAAAGTATGTACCATGGTATCAACATCACTTATTTCTCCTATAATAGACCATGGTATCATGTTCAAGTCAATATGGAAGTGATCCAGCAAGATGTCTGAAAGGGGGCGAAACTCAACCATCCTAGGTTTAACCTTGGGTTTCCTAAAAACAGTTTCGCATGTAATGAAGGAGTGATGGCCAAGCTCCCTAATATAGTTCACCCCAACATTGCGTGTTGTAGCGTCAGTGCATACGATGTCAATGAGTGTACTACTGTTACCCACGAAGTGCGTCGCAGTTCTCACTAGTTGAACAAGGTTTAAATAATTAAAAAAGTCCATAAGCTGTTTTGATTTAGAGCTACTACCATCCAATAGATCAACATTTAAGTCACCCAACAGCACCAGATTATCATATGGGGCTAATGCACTAATACTGGCAGTTATGGCGTCAAGGAAAAGCTCCAAGTCCTGCCAGGGCGGCCGGTACGCGGTCCCAACAAGAATCCTTTTCTTGTTTATGGTTAGGCCCAGACATACACGCGGGCAACACCTAGTATATTAAGACATAGGATACTTTCCATCCTGGTAGAAGGTTCCCGCAGGATAATTTCCGACATAGTCGCGAGCGAAGCCCCGCGGGCAACAGCTAGTATATTAAGATATAGGATACTTTTCATCCCGGTAGAAGGTTCCCGCGGGATAATTTTCGACATACACGCGGGCAACAGCTAGTATATTAAGACATAGGATACTTTTCATCCCGGTAGAAGGTTCCCGCGGGATAATTTCCGACATACACGCAAGCGAAGTCGTGGGCAACAGCTAGTATATTAAGACATAGGATACTTTTCATCCCGGTAGAAGGTTCCCGCGGGATAATTTCCGACATACACGCGAGCGAAGTCGCGGGCAACAGCTAGTATATTAAGACATAGGATACTTTTCATCCCGGTAGAAGGTTCCCGCGGGATAATTTCCGACATACACGCGAGCGAAGCCGCGGGCAACAGCTAGTATATTAAGACATAGGATACTTTTCATCCCGGTAGAAGGTTCCCGTGGGATAATTTCCGACATACACGCGGGCGAAGCCGCGGGCAACAGCTAGTATATTAAGACATAGGATACTTTTCATCCCGGTAGAAGGTTCCCGTGGGATAATTTGCGACATACACGCGAGCGAAGCCGCGGGCAACAGCTAGTATATTAAGACATAGGATACTTTTCATCCCGGTAGAAGGTTCCCGTGGGATAATTTCCGACATACACGCGGGCAACAGCTAGTATATTAAGACATAGGATACTTTTCATCCCGGTAGAAGGTTCCCGCGGGATAATTTCCGACATACACGCGGGCAACAGCTAGTATATTAAGACATAGGATACTTTTCATCCCGGTAGAAAACTCCCGCGGGATAATTTCCGACATACACGCGGGCAACAGTTAGTATATTAAGACACAGGATACTTTTCATCCCGGTAGAAGGTTCCCGTGGGATAATTTCCGACATACACGCGGGCGAAGCCGCTGGCAACAGCTAGTATATTAAGACATAGGATACTTTTCATCCCGGTAGAAGGTTCCCGTGGGATAAATTCCGACATACACGCGGGCGAGGCCGCGGGCAACAGCTAGTATATTAAGACATAAGATACTTTTCATCCCGGTAGAAGGTTCCCGTGGGATAATTTGCGACATACACGCGGGCAACAGCTAGTATATTAAGACATAGGATACTTTTCATCCCGGTAGAAGGTTCCCGCGGGATAATTTCCGACATACACGCGGGCAACACCTAGTATATTAAGACATAGGATACTTTCCATCCTGGTAGAAGGTTCCCGCGGGATAATTTCCGACATACACGCGAGCGAAGTCGCGGGCAACAGCTAGTATATTAAGACATAGGATACTTTTCATCCCGGTAGAAGGTTCCCGCGGGATAATTTCCGACATACACGCGAGCGAAGCCGCGGGCAACAGCTAGTATATTAAGACATAGGATACTTTTCATCCCGGTAGAAGGTTCCCGTGGGATAATTTCCGACATACACGCGGGCGAAGCCGCGGGCAACAGCTAGTATATTAAGACATAGGATACTTTTCATCCCGGTAGAAGGTTCCCGTGGGATAATTTGCGACATACACGCGAGCGAAGCCGCGGGCAACAGCTAGTATATTAAGACATAGGATACTTTTCATCCCGGTAGAAGGTTCCCGTAGGATAATTTCCGACATACACGCGGGCAACAGCTAGTTTATTAAGACATAGGATACTTTTCATCCCGGTAGAAGGTTCCCGCGGGATAATTTCCGACATACACGCGGGCAACAGCTAGTATATTAAAACATAGGATACTTTTCATCCCGGTAGAAAATTCCCGCGGGATAATTTCCGACATACACGCGGGCAACAGTTAGTATATTAAGACACAGGATACTTTTCATCCCGGTAGAAGGTTCCCGTGGGATAATTTCCGACATACACGCGGGCGAAGCCGCTGGCAACAGCTAGTATATTAAGACATAGGATACTTTTCATCCCGGTAGAAGGTTCCCGTGGGATAAATTCCGACATACACGCGGGCGAGGCCGCGGCCAACAGCTAGTATATTAAGACATAGGATACTTTTCATCCCGGTAGAAGGTTCCCGTGGGATAATTTGCGACATACACGCGGGCAACAGCTAGTATATTAAGACATAGGATACTTTTCATCCCGGTAGAAGGTTCCCGCGGGATAATTTCCGACATACACGCGGGCAACACCTAGTATATTAAGACATAGGATACTTTCCATCCTGGTAGAAGGTTCCCGCGGGATAATTTCCGACATAGTCGCGAGCGAAGCCCCGCGGGCAACAGCTAGTATATTAAGATATAGGATACTTTTCATCCCGGTAGAAGGTTCCCGCGGGATAATTTCCGACATACACGCGGGCAACAGCTAGTATATTAAGACATAGGATACTTTTTATCCCGGTAGAAGGTTCCCGCGGGATAATTTCCGACATACACGCAAGCGAAGTCGCGGGCAACAGCTAGTATATTAAGACATAGGATACTTTTCATCCCGGTAGAAGGTTCCCGCGGGATAATTTCCGACATACACGCGAGCGAAGCCGCGGGCAACAGCTAGTATATTAAGACATAGGATACTTTTCATCCCGGTAGAAGGTTCCCGTGGGATAATTTCCGACATACACGCGGGCGAAGCCGCGGGCAACAGCTAGTATATTAAGACATAGGATACTTTTCATCCCGGTAGAAGGTTCCCGTGGGATAATTTGCGACATACACGCGAGCGAAGCCGCGGGCAACAGCTAGTATATTAAGACATAGGATACTTTTCATCCCGGTAGAAGGTTCCCGTGGGATAATTTCCGACATACACGCGGGCAACAGCTAGTATATTAAGACATAGGATACTTTTCATCCCGGTAGAAGGTTCCCGCGGGATAATTTCCGACATACACGCGGGCAACAGCTAGTATATTAAGACATAGGATACTTTTCATCCCGGTAGAAGGTTCCCGCGGGATAATTTCCGACATACACGCGAGCGAAGTCGCGGGCAACAGCTAGTATATTAAGACATAGGATACTTTTCATCCCGGTAGAAGGTTCCCGCGGGATAATTTCCGACATACACGCGGGCAACAGCTAGTATATTAAGACATAGGATACTTTTCATTCCCGGTAGAAGGTTCCCGCGGGATAATTTCCGACATACACGCGGGCAACAGCTAGTATATTAAGACATAGGATACTTTTCATCCCGGTAGAAGGTTCCCGCGGGATAATTTCCGACATACACGCGAGCGAAGCCGCGGGCAACAGTTAGTATATTAAGACACAGGATACTTTTCATCCCGGTAGAAGGTTCCCGTGGGATAATTTCCGACATACACGCGGGCGAAGCCGCTGGCAACAGCTAGTATATTAAGACATAGGATACTTTTCATCCCGGTAGAAGGTTCCCGTGGGATAATTTCCGACATACACGCGGGCAACAGCTAGTATATTAAGACATAGGATACTTTTCATCCCGGTAGAAGGTTCCCGCGGGATAATTTCCGACATACACGCGGGCAACAGCTAGTATATTAAGACATAGGATACTTTTCATCCCGGTAGAAGGTTCCCGCGGGATAATTTCCGACATACACGCGAGCGAAGTCGCGGGCAACAGCTAGTATATTAAGACATAGGATACTTTTCATCCCGGTAGAAGGTTCCCGCGGGATAATTTCCGACATACACGCGGGCAACAGCTAGTATATTAAGACATAGGATACTTTTCATTCCCGGTAGAAGGTTCCCGCGGGATAATTTCCGACATACACGCGGGCAACAGCTAGTATATTAAGACATAGGATACTTTTCATCCCGGTAGAAGGTTCCCGCGGGATAATTTCCGACATACACGCGAGCGAAGCCGCGGGCAACAGTTAGTATATTAAGACACAGGATACTTTTCATCCCGGTAGAAGGTTCCCGTGGGATAATTTCCGACATACACGCGGGCGAAGCCGCGGGCAACAGCTAGTATATTAAGACATAGGATACTTTTCATCCCGGTAGAAGGTTCCCGTGGGATAATTTGCGACATACACGCGAGCGAAGCCGCGGGCAACAGCTAGTATATTAAGACATAGGATACTTTTCATCCCGGTAGAAGGTTCCCGTGGGATAATTTCCGACATACACGCGGGCAACAGCTAGTATATTAAGACATAGGATACTTTTCATCCCGGTAGAACGTTCCCGCGGGATAATTTCCGACATACACGCGGGCAACAGCTAGTATATTAAGACATAGGATACTTTTCATCCCGGTAGAAGGTTCCCGCGGGATAATTTCCGACATACACGCGAGCGAAGTCGCGGGCAACAGCTAGTATATTAAGACATAGGATACTTTTCATCCCGGTAGAAGGTTCCCGCGGGATAATTTCCGACATACACGCGGGCAACAGCTAGTATATTAAGACATAGGATACTTTTCATTCCCGGTAGAAGGTTCCCGCGGGATAATTTCCGACATACACGCGGGCAACAGCTAGTATATTAAGACATAGGATACTTTTCATCCCGGTAGAAGGTTCACGCGGGATAATTTCCGACATACACGCGAGCGAAGCCGCGGGCAACAGTTAGTATATTAAGACACAGGATACTTTTCATCCCGGTAGAAGGTTCCCGTGGGATAATTTCCGACATACACGCGGGCGAAGCCGCTGGCAACAGCTAGTATATTAAGACATAGGATACTTTTCATCCCGGTAGAAGGTTCCCGTGGGATAAATTCCGACATACACGCGGGCGAAGCCGCGGGCAACAGCTAGTATATTAAGACATAGGATACTTTTCATCCCGGTCGAAGGTTCCCGTGGGATAATTTGCGACATACACGCGAGCGAAGCCGCGGGCAACAGCTAGTATATTAAGACATAGGATACTTTTCATCCCGGTAGAAGGTTCCCGTGGGATAATTTCCGACATAAACGCGGGCAACAGCTAGTATATTAAGACATAGGATACTTTTCATCCCGGTAGAAGGTTCCCGCGGGATAATTTCCGACATACACGCGAGCGAAGCCGCGGGCAACAGCTAGTATATTAAGACATAGGATACTTTTCATCCCGGTAGAAGGTTCCCGCGGGATAATTTCCGACATACACGCGGGCAACACCTAGTATATTAAGACATAGGATACTTTCCATCCTGGTAAAAGGTTCCCGCGGGATAATTTCCGACATAGCCGCGAGCGAAGCCCCGCGGGCAACAGCTAGTATATTAAGACATAGGATACTTTTCATCCCGGTAGAAGGTTCCCGCGGGATAATTTCCGACATACACGCGGGCAACAGCTAGTATATTAAGACACAGGATACTTTTCATCCCGGTAGAAGGTTCCCGTGGGATAATTTCCGACATACACGCGGGCGAAGCCGCTGGCAACAGCTAGTATATTAAGACATAGGATACTTTTCATCCCGGTAGAAGGTTCCCGTGGGATAAATTCCGACATACACGCGGGCGAGGCCGCGGGCAACAGCTAGTATATTAAGACATAGGATACTTTTCATCCCGGTAGAAGGTTCCCGTGGGATAATTTGCGACATACACGCGGGCAACAGCTAGTATATTAAGACATAGGATACTTTTCATCCCGGTAGAAGGTTCCCGCGGGATAATTTCCGACATACACGCGAGCGAAGTCGCGGGCAACAGCTAGTATATTAAGACATAGGATACTTTTCATCCCGGTAGAAGGTTCCCGCGGGATAATTTCCGACATACACGCGAGCGAAGCCGCGGGCAACAGCTAGTATATTAAGACATAGGATACTTTTCATCCCGGTAGAAGGTTCCCGTGGGATAATTTCCGACATACACGCGGGCGAAGCCGCGGGCAACAGCTAGTATATTAAGACATAGGATACTTTTCATCCCGGTAGAAGGTTCCCGTGGGATAATTTGCGACATACACGCGAGCGAAGCCGCGGGCAACAGCTAGTATATTAAGACATAGGATACTTTTCATCCCGGTAGAAGGTTCCCGTAGGATAATTTCCGACATACACGCGGGCAACAGCTAGTTTATTAAGACATAGGATACTTTTCATCCCGGTAGAAGGTTCCCGCGGGATAATTTCCGACATACACGCGGGCAACAGCTAGTATATTAAGACATAGGATACTTTTCATCCCGGTAGAAAATTCCCGCGGGATAATTTCCGACATACACGCGGGCAACAGTTAGTATATTAAGACACAGGATACTTTTCATCCCGGTAGAAGGTTCCCGTGGGATAATTTCCGACATACACGCGGGCGAAGCCGCTGGCAACAGCTAGTATATTAAGACATAGGATACTTTTCATCCCGGTAGAAGGTTCCCGTGGGATAAATTCCGACATACACGCGGGCGAGGCCGCGGGCAACAGCTAGTATATTAAGACAAAGGATACTTTTCATCCCGGTAGAAGGTTCCCGTAGGATAATTTCCGACATACACGCGGGCAACAGCTAGTTTATTAAGACATAGGATACTTTTCATCCCGGTAGAAGGTTCCCGTAGGATAATTTCCGACATACACGCGGGCGAAGCCGCGGGCAACAGCTAGTATATTAAGACATAGGATACTTTTCATCCCGGTAGAAGGTTCCCGTAGGATAATTTCCGACATACACGCGGGCAACAGCTAGTTTATTAAGACATAGGATACTTTTCATCCCGGTAGAAGGTTCCCGCGGGATAATTTCCGACATACACGCGGGCAACAGCTAGTATATTAAGACATAGGATACTTTTCATCCCGGTAGAAAATTCCCGCGGGATAATTTCCGACATACACGCGGGCAACAGTTAGTATATTAAGACACAGGATACTTTTCATCCCGGTAGAAGGTTCCCGTGGGATAATTTCCGACATACACGCGGGCGAAGCCGCTGGCAACAGCTAGTATATTAAGACATAGGATACTTTTCATCCCGGTAGAAGGTTCCCGTGGGATAAATTCCGACATACACGCGGGCGAGGCCGCGGGCAACAGCTAGTATATTAAGACAAAGGATACTTTTCATCCCGGTAGAAGGTTCCCGTAGGATAATTTCCGACATACACGCGGGCAACAGCTAGTTTATTAAGACATAGGATACTTTTCATCCCGGTAGAAGGTTCCCGCGGGATAATTTCCGACATACACGCGGGCAACAGCTAGTATATTAAGACATAGGATACTTTTCATCCCGGTAGAAAATTCCCGCGGGATAATTTCCGACATACACGCGAGCGAAGCCGCGGGCAACAGCTAGTATATTAAGACATAGGATACTTTTCATCCCGGTAGAAGGTTCCCGTGGGATAATTTCCGACATACACGCGGGCGAAGCCGCGGGCAACAGCTAGTATATTAAGACATAGGATACTTATCATCCCGGTAGAAGGTTCCCGTGGGATAATTTGCGACATACACGCGAGCGAAGCCGCGGGCAACAGCTAGTTTATTAAGACATAGGATACTTTTCATCCCGGTAGAAGGTTCCCGCGGGATAATTTCCGACATACACGCGGGCAACAGCTAGTATATTAAGACATAGGATACTTTTCATCCCGGTAGAAAATTCCCGCGGGATAATTTCCGACATACACGCGGGCAACAGTTAGTATATTAAGACACAGGATACTTTTCATCCCGGTAGAAGGTTCCCGTGGGATAATTTCCGACATACACGCGGGCGAAGCCGCTGGCAACAGCTAGTATATTAAGACATAGGATACTTTTCATCCCGGTAGAAGGTTCCCGTGGGATAAATTCCGACATACACGCGGGCGAGGCCGCGGGCAACAGCTAGTATATTAAGACATAGGACACTTTTCATCCCGGTAGAAGGTTCCCGTGGGATAATTTGCGACATACACGCGGGCAACAGCTAGTATATTAAGACATAGGATACTTTTCATCCCGGTAGAAGGTTCCCGCGGGATAATTTCCGACATACACGCGGGCAACACCTAGTATATTAAGACATAGGATACTTTCCATCCTGGTAGAAGGTTCCCGCGGGATAATTTCCGACATAGTCGCGAGCGAAGCCCCGCGGGCAACAGCTAGTATATTAAGATATAGGATACTTTTCATCCCGGTAGAAGGTTCCCGCGGGATAATTTCAAACATACACGCGGGCAACAGCTAGTATATTAAGACATAGGATACTTTTTATCCCGGTAGAAGGTTCCCGCGGGATAATTTCCGACATACACGCAAGCGAAGTCGCGGGCAACAGCTAGTATATTAAGACATAGGATACTTTTCATCCCGGTAGAAGGTTCCCGCGGGATAATTTCCGACATACACGCGAGCGAAGCCGCGGGCAACAGCTAGTATATTAAGACATAGGATACTTTTCATCCCGGTAGAAGGTTCCCGTGGGATAATTTCCGACATACACGCGGGCGAAGCCGCGGGCAACAGCTAGTATATTAAGACATAGGATACTTTTCATCCCGGTAGAAGGTTCCCGTGGGATAATTTGCGACATACACGCGAGCGAAGCCGCGGGCAACAGCTAGTATATTAAGACATAGGATACTTTTCATCCCGGTAGAAGGTTCCCGTGGGATAATTTCCGACATACACGCGGGCAACAGCTAGTATATTAAGACATAGGATACTTTTCATCCCGGTAGAAGGTTCCCGCGGGATAATTTCCGACATACACGCGGGCAACAGCTAGTATATTAAGACATAGGATACTTTTCATCCCGGTAGAAGGTTCCCGCGGGATAATTTCCGACATACACGCGAGCGAAGTCGCGGGCAACAGCTAGTATATTAAGACATAGGATACTTTTCATCCCGGTAGAAGGTTCCCGCGGGATAATTTCCGACATACACGCGGGCAACAGCTAGTATATTAAGACATAGGATACTTTTCATTCCCGGTAGAAGGTTCCCGCGGGATAATTTCCGACATACACGCGGGCAACAGCTAGTATATTAAGACATAGGATACTTTTCATCCCGGTAGAAGGTTCCCGCGGGATAATTTCCGACATACACGCGAGCGAAGCCGCGGGCAACAGTTAGTATATTAAGACACAGGATACTTTTCATCCCGGTAGAAGGTTCCCGTGGGATAATTTCCGACATACACGCGGGCGAAGCCGCTGGCAACAGCTAGTATATTAAGACATAGGATATTTTTCATCCCGGTAGAAGGTTCCCGTGGGATAAATTCCGACATACACGCGGGCGAAGCCGCGGGCAACAGCTAGTATATTAAGACATAGGATACTTTTCATCCCGGTAGAAGGTTCCCGTGGGATAATTTGCGACATACACGCGAGCGAAGCCGCGGGCAACAGCTAGTATATTAAGACATAGGATACTTTTCATCCCGGTAGAAGGTTCCCGTGGGATAATTTCCGACATAAACGCGGGCAACAGCTAGTATATTAAGACATAGGATACTTTTCATCCCGGTAGAAGGTTCCCGCGGGATAATTTCCGACATACACGCGAGCGAAGCCGCGGGCAACAGCTAGTATATTAAGACATAGGATACTTTTCATCCCGGTAGAAGGTTCCCGCGGGATGATTTCCGACATACACGCGGGCAACACCTAGTATATTAAGACATAGGATACTTTCCATCCTGGTAGAAGGTTCCCGCGGGATAATTTCCGACATAGCCGCGAGCGAAGCCCCGCGGGCAACAGCTAGTATATTAAGACATAGGATACTTTTCATCCCGGTAGAAGGTTCCCGCGGGATAATTTCCGACATACACGCGAGCGAAGCCGCGGGCAACAGCTAGTATATTTAGACATAGGATACTTTTCATCCCGGTAGAAGGTTCCCGTGGGATAATTTCCGACATACACGCGAGCGAAGCCGCGGGCAACAGCTGGTATATTAAGACATAGGATACTTTTCATCCCGGTAGAAGGTTCCCGCGGGATAATTTCCGACATACACGCGGGCAACAGCTAGTATATTAAGACATAGGATACTTTTCATCCCGGTAGAAGGTTCCCGTGGGATAATTTCCGACATACACGCGGGCAACAGCTAGTATATTAAGACATAGGATACTTTTCATCCCGGTAGAAGGTTCCCGCGGGATAATTTCCGACATACACGCGGGCAACACCTAGTATATTAAGACATAGGATACTTTCCATCCTGGAAGAAGGTTCCCGCGGGATAATTTCCGACATAGCCGCGAGCGAAGCCCCGCGGGCAACAGCTAGTATATTAAGACATAGGATACTTTTCATCCCGGTAGAAGGTTCCCGCGGGATAATTTCCGACATACACGCGGGCAACAGCTAGTATATTAAGACATAGGATACTTTTCATCCCGGTAGAAGGTTCCCGCGGGATAATTTCCGACATACACGCGAGCGAAGTCGCGGGCAACAGCTAGTATATTAAGACATAGGATACTTTTCATCCCGGTAGAAGGTTCCCGCGGGATAATTTCCGACATACACGCTGGCAACAGCTAGTATATTAAAACATAGGATACTTTTCATTCCCGGTAGAAGGTTCCCGCGGGATAATTTCCGACATACACGCGGGCAACAGCTAGTATATTAAGACATAGGATACTTTTCATCCCGGTAGAAGGTTCCCGCGGGATAATTTCCGACATACACGCGAGCGAAGCCGCGGGCAACAGTTAGTATATTAAGACACAGGATACTTTTCATCCCGGTAGAAGGTTCCCGTGGGATAATTTCCGACATACACGCGGGCGAAGCCGCTGGCAACAGCTAGTATATTAAGACATAGGATACTTTTCATCCCGGTAGAAGGTTCCCGTGGGATAAATTCCGACATACACGCGGGCGAAGCCGCGGGCAACAGCTAGTATATTAAGACATAGAATACTTTTCATCCCGGTAGAAGGTTCCCGTGGGATAATTTCCGACATACACGCGGGCAACAGCTAGTATATTAAGACATAGGATACTTTTCATCCCGGTAGAAGGTTCCCGCGGGATAATTTCCGACATACACGCGGGCAACAGCTAGTATATTAAGACATAGGATACTTTTCATCCCGGTAGAAGGTTCCCGCGGGATAATTTCCGACATACACGCGAGCGAAGCCGCGGGCAACAGCTAGTATATTAAGACATAGGATACTTTTCATCCCGGTAGAAGGTTCCCGCGGGATAATTTCCGACATACACGCGGGCAACAGCTAGTATATTAAGACATAGGATACTTTTCATTCCCGGTAGAAGGTTCCCGCGGGATAATTTCTGACATACACGCGGGCAACAGCTAGTATATTAAGACATAGGATACTTTTCATCCCGGTAGAAGGTTCCCGCGGGATAATTTCCGACATACACGCGAGCGAAGCCGCGGGCAACAGTTAGTATATAAAGACACAGGATACTTTTCATCCCGGTAGAAGGTTCCCGTGGGATAATTTCCGACATACACGCGGGCGAAGCCGCTGGCAACAGCTAGTATATTAAGACATAGGATACTTTTCATCCCGGTAGAAGGTTCCCGTGGGATAAATTCCGACATACACGCGGGCGAAGCCGCGGGCAACAGCTAGTATATTAAGACATAGGATACTTTTCATCCCGGTAGAAGGTTCCCGTGGGATAATTTGCGACATACACGCGGGCAACACCTAGTATATTAAGACATAAGATACTTTCCATCCTGGTAGAAGGTTCCCGCGGGATAATTTCCGACATAGCCGCGAGCGAAGCCCCGCGGGCAACAGCTAGTATATTAAGACATAGGATACTTTTCATCCCGGTAGAAGGTTCCCGCGGGATAATTTCCGACATACACGTGGTCAACACCTAGTATATTAAGACATAAGATACTTTCCATCCTGGTAGAAGATTCCCACGGGATAATTTCCGACATAGCCGCGAGCGAAGCCCCGCGGGCAACAGCTAGTATATTAAGACATAGGATACTTTTCATCCCGGTAGAAGGTTCCCGCGGGATAATTTCCGACATACACGCGGACAACAGCTAGTATATTAAGACATAGGATACTTTTCATCCCGGTAGAAGGTTCCCGTGGGATAATTTCCGACATACACGCGAGCGAAGCCGCGGGCAACAGCTAGTATATTAAGACATAGGATACTTTTCATCCCGGTAGAAGGTTCCCGCGGGATAATTTCCGACATACACGCGAGCGAAGCCGCGGGCAACAGCTAGTATATTAAGACATAAGATACTTTTCATCCCGGTAGAAGGTTCCCGTGGGATAATTTCCGACATACACGCGAGCGAAGCCGCGGGCAACAGCTGGTATATTAAGACATAGGAAACTTTTCATCCCGGTAGAAGGTTCCCGCGGGATAATTTCCGACATACACGCGGGCAACAGCTAGTATTTTAAGATATAGGATACTTTTCATCCCGGTAGAAGGTTCCCGTGGGATAATTTCCGACATACACGCGGGCAACAGCTAGTATATTAAGACATAGGATACTTTTCATCCCGGTAGAAGGTTCCCGCGGGATAATTTCCGACATACACGCGGGCAACAGCTAGTATATTAAGACATAGGATACTTTTCATCCCGGTAGAAGGTTCCCGTGGGATAATTTCCGACATACACGCGGGCGAAGCCGCGGGCAACAGCTAGTATATTAAGACATAGGATACTTTTCATCCCGGTAGAAGGTTCCCGCGGGATAATTTCCGACATACACGCGGGCAACAGCTAGTATATTAAGACATAGGATACTTTTCATCCCGGTAGAAGGTTCCCGCGGGATAATTTCCGACATACACGCGGGCAACAGCTAGTATATTAAGACATAGGATACTTTTCATCCCGGTAGAAGGTTCCCGCGGGATAATTTCCGACATACACGCGAGCGAAGTCGCGGGCAACAGCTAGTATATTAAGACATAGGATACTTTTCATCCCGGTAGAAGGTTCCCGCGGGATAATTTCCGACATACACGCGGGCAACAGCTAGTATATTAAGACATAGGATACTTTTCATTCCCGGTAGAAGGTTCCCGCGGGATAATTTCCGACATACACGCGGGCAACAGCTAGTATATTAAGACATAGGATACTTTTCATCCCGGTAGAAGGTTCCCGCGGGATAATTTCCGACATACACGCGAGCGAAGCCGCGGGCAACAGTTAGTATATTAAGACACAGGATACTTTTCATCCCGGTAGAAGGTTCCCGTGGGATAATTTCCGACATACACGCGGGCGAAGCCGCGGGCAACAGCTAGTATATTAAGACATAGGATACTTTTCATCCCGGTAGAAGGTTCCCGTGGGATAATTTGCGACATACACGCGAGCGAAGCCGCGGGCAACAGCTAGTATATTAAGACATAGGATACTTTTCATCCCGGTAGAAGGTTCCCGTGGGATAATTTCCGACATACACGCGGGCAACAGCTAGTATATTAAGACATAGGATACTTTTCATCCCGGTAGAACGTTCCCGCGGGATAATTTCCGACATACACGCGGGCAACAGCTAGTATATTAAGACATAGGATACTTTTCATCCCGGTAGAAGGTTCCCGCGGGATAATTTCCGACATACACGCGAGCGAAGTCGCGGGCAACAGCTAGTATATTAAGACATAGGATACTTTTCATCCCGGTAGAAGGTTCCCGCGGGATAATTTCCGACATACACGCGGGCAACAGCTAGTATATTAAGACATAGGATACTTTTCATTCCCGGTAGAAGGTTCCCGCGGGATAATTTCCGACATACACGCGGGCAACAGCTAGTATATTAAGACATAGGATACTTTTCATCCCGGTAGAAGGTTCACGCGGGATAATTTCCGACATACACGCGAGCGAAGCCGCGGGCAACAGTTAGTATATTAAGACACAGGATACTTTTCATCCCGGTAGAAGGTTCCCGTGGGATAATTTCCGACATACACGCGGGCGAAGCCGCTGGCAACAGCTAGTATATTAAGACATAGGATACTTTTCATCCCGGTAGAAGGTTCCCGTGGGATAAATTCCGACATACACGCGGGCGAAGCCGCGGGCAACAGCTAGTATATTAAGACATAGGATACTTTTCATCCCGGTCGAAGGTTCCCGTGGGATAATTTGCGACATACACGCGAGCGAAGCCGCGGGCAACAGCTAGTATATTAAGACATAGGATACTTTTCATCCCGGTAGAAGGTTCCCGTGGGATAATTTCCGACATAAACGCGGGCAACAGCTAGTATATTAAGACATAGGATACTTTTCATCCCGGTAGAAGGTTCCCGCGGGATAATTTCCGACATACACGCGAGCGAAGCCGCGGGCAACAGCTAGTATATTAAGACATAGGATACTTTTCATCCCGGTAGAAGGTTCCCGTGGGATAATTTCCGACATACACGCGGGCAACACCTAGTATATTAAGACATAGGATACTTTCCATCCTGGTAAAAGGTTCCCGCGGGATAATTTCCGACATAGCCGCGAGCGAAGCCCCGCGGGCAACAGCTAGTATATTAAGACATAGGATACTTTTCATCCCGGTAGAAGGTTCCCGCGGGATAATTTCCGACATACACGCGGGCAACAGCTAGTATATTAAGACACAGGATACTTTTCATCCCGGTAGAAGGTTCCCGTGGGATAATTTCCGACATACACGCGGGCGAAGCCGCTGGCAACAGCTAGTATATTAAGACATAGGATACTTTTCATCCCGGTAGAAGGTTCCCGTGGGATAAATTCCGACATACACGCGGGCGAGGCCGCGGGCAACAGCTAGTATATTAAGACATAGGATACTTTTCATCCCGGTAGAAGGTTCCCGTGGGATAATTTGCGACATACACGCGGGCAACAGCTAGTATATTAAGACATAGGATACTTTTCATCCCGGTAGAAGGTTCCCGCGGGATAATTTCCGACATACACGCGAGCGAAGTCGCGGGCAACAGCTAGTATATTAAGACATAGGATACTTTTCATCCCGGTAGAAGGTTCCCGCGGGATAATTTCCGACATACACGCGAGCGAAGCCGCGGGCAACAGCTAGTATATTAAGACATAGGATACTTTTCATCCCGGTAGAAGGTTCCCGTGGGATAATTTCCGACATACACGCGGGCGAAGCCGCGGGCAACAGCTAGTATATTAAGACATAGGATACTTTTCATCCCGGTAGAAGGTTCCCGTGGGATAATTTGCGACATACACGCGAGCGAAGCCGCGGGCAACAGCTAGTATATTAAGACATAGGATACTTTTCATCCCGGTAGAAGGTTCCCGTAGGATAATTTCCGACATACACGCGGGCAACAGCTAGTTTATTAAGACATAGGATACTTTTCATCCCGGTAGAAGGTTCCCGCGGGATAATTTCCGACATACACGCGGGCAACAGCTAGTATATTAAGACATAGGATACTTTTCATCCCGGTAGAAAATTCCCGCGGGATAATTTCCGACATACACGCGGGCAACAGTTAGTATATTAAGACACAGGATACTTTTCATCCCGGTAGAAGGTTCCCGTGGGATAATTTCCGACATACACGCGGGCGAAGCCGCTGGCAACAGCTAGTATATTAAGACATAGGATACTTTTCATCCCGGTAGAAGGTTCCCGTGGGATAAATTCCGACATACACGCGGGCGAGGCCGCGGGCAACAGCTAGTATATTAAGACAAAGGATACTTTTCATCCCGGTAGAAGGTTCCCGTAGGATAATTTCCGACATACACGCGGGCAACAGCTAGTTTATTAAGACATAGGATACTTTTCATCCCGGTAGAAGGTTCCCGCGGGATAATTTCCGACATACACGCGGGCAACAGCTAGTATATTAAGACATAGGATACTCTTCATCCCGGTAGAAAATTCCCGCGGGATAATTTCCGACATACACGCGAGCGAAGCCGCGGGCAACAGCTAGTATATTAAGACATAGGATACTTTTCATCCCGGTAGAAGGTTCCCGTGGGATAATTTCCGACATACACGCGGGCGAAGCCGCGGGCAACAGCTAGTATATTAAGACATAGGATACTTATCATCCCGGTAGAAGGTTCCCGTGGGATAATTTGCGACATACACGCGAGCGAAGCCGCGGGCAACAGCTAGTTTATTAAGACATAGGATACTTTTCATCCCGGTAGAAGGTTCCCGCGGGATAATTTCCGACATACACGCGGGCAACAGCTAGTATATTAAGACATAGGATACTTTTCATCCCGGTAGAAAATTCCCGCGGGATAATTTCCGACATACACGCGGGCAACAGTTAGTATATTAAGACACAGGATACTTTTCATCCCGGTAGAAGGTTCCCGTGGGATAATTTCCGACATACACGCGGGCGAAGCCGCTGGCAACAGCTAGTATATTAAGACATAGGATACTTTTCATCCCGGTAGAAGGTTCCCGTGGGATAAATTCCGACATACACGCGGGCGAGGCCGCGGGCAACAGCTAGTATATTAAGACATAGGATACTTTTCATCCCGGTAGAAGGTTCCCGTGGGATAATTTGCGACATACACGCGGGCAACAGCTAGTATATTAAGACATAGGATACTTTTCATCCCGGTAGAAGGTTCCCGCGGGATAATTTCCGACATACACGCGGGCAACACCTAGTATATTAAGACATAGGATACTTTCCATCCTGGTAGAAGGTTCCCGCGGGATAATTTCCGACATAGTCGCGAGCGAAGCCCCGCGGGCAACAGCTAGTATATTAAGATATAGGATACTTTTCATCCCGGTAGAAGGTTCCCGCGGGATAATTTCAAACATACACGCGGGCAACAGCTAGTATATTAAGACATAGGATACTTTTTATCCCGGTAGAAGGTTCCCGCGGGATAATTTCCGACATACACGCAAGCGAAGTCGCGGGCAACAGCTAGTATATTAAGACATAGGATACTTTTCATCCCGGTAGAAGGTTCCCGCGGGATAATTTCCGACATACACGCGAGCGAAGCCGCGGGCAACAGCTAGTATATTAAGACATAGGATACTTTTCATCCCGGTAGAAGGTTCCCGTGGGATAATTTCCGACATACACGCGGGCGAAGCCGCGGGCAACAGCTAGTATATTAAGACATAGGATACTTTTCATCCCGGTAGAAGGTTCCCGTGGGATAATTTGCGACATACACGCGAGCGAAGCCGCGGGCAACAGCTAGTATATTAAGACATAGGATACTTTTCATCCCGGTAGAAGGTTCCCGTGGGATAATTTCCGACATACACGCGGGCAACAGCTAGTATATTAAGACATAGGATACTTTTCATCCCGGTAGAAGGTTCCCGCGGGATAATTTCCGACATACACGCGGGCAACAGCTAGTATATTAAGACATAGGATACTTTTCATCCCGGTAGAAGGTTCCCGCGGGATAATTTCCGACATACACGCGAGCGAAGTCGCGGGCAACAGCTAGTATATTAAGACATAGGATACTTTTCATCCCGGTAGAAGGTTCCCGCGGGATAATTTCCGACATACACGCGGGCAACAGCTAGTATATTAAGACATAGGATACTTTTCATTCCCGGTAGAAGGTTCCCGCGGGATAATTTCCGACATACACGCGGGCAACAGCTAGTATATTAAGACATAGGATACTTTTCATCCCGGTAGAAGGTTCCCGCGGGATAATTTCCGACATACACGCGAGCGAAGCCGCGGGCAACAGTTAGTATATTAAGACACAGGATACTTTTCATCCCGGTAGAAGGTTCCCGTGGGATAATTTCCGACATACACGCGGGCGAAGCCGCTGGCAACAGCTAGTATATTAAGACATAGGATATTTTTCATCCCGGTAGAAGGTTCCCGTGGGATAAATTCCGACATACACGCGGGCGAAGCCGCGGGCAACAGCTAGTATATTAAGACATAGGATACTTTTCATCCCGGTAGAAGGTTCCCGTGGGATAATTTGCGACATACACGCGAGCGAAGCCGCGGGCAACAGCTAGTATATTAAGACATAGGATACTTTTCATCCCGGTAGAAGGTTCCCGTGGGATAATTTCCGACATAAACGCGGGCAACAGCTAGTATATTAAGACATAGAATACTTTTCATCCCGGTAGAAGGTTCCCGCGGGATAATTTCCGACATACACGCGAGCGAAGCCGCGGGCAACAGCTAGTATATTAAGACATAGGATACTTTTCATCCCGGTAGAAGGTTCCCGCGGGATGATTTCCGACATACACGCGGGCAACACCTAGTATATTAAGACATAGGATACTTTCCATCCTGGTAGAAGGTTCCCGCGGGATAATTTCCGACATAGCCGCGAGCGAAGCCCCGCGGGCAACAGCTAGTATATTAAGACATAGGATACTTTTCATCCCGGTAGAAGGTTCCCGCGGGATAATTTCCGACATACACGCGAGCGAAGCCGCGGGCAACAGCTAGTATATTTAGACATAGGATACTTTTCATCCCGGTAGAAGGTTCCCGTGGGATAATTTCCGACATACACGCGAGCGAAGCCGCGGGCAACAGCTGGTATATTAAGACATAGGATACTTTTCATCCCGGTAGAAGGTTCCCGCGGGATAATTTCCGACATACACGCGGGCAACAGCTAGTATATTAAGACATAGGATACTTTTCATCCCGGTAGAAGGTTCCCGTGGGATAATTTCCGACATACACGCGGGCAACAGCTAGTATATTAAGACATAGGATACTTTTCATCCCGGTAGAAGGTTCCCGCGGGATAATTTCCGACATACACGTGGGCAACACCTAGTATATTAAGACATAGGATACTTTCCATCCTGGAAGAAGGTTCCCGCGGGATAATTTCCGACATAGCCGCGAGCGAAGCCCCGCGGGCAACAGCTAGTATATTAAGACATAGGATACTTTTCATCCCGGTAGAAGGTTCCCGCGGGATAATTTCCGACATACACGCGGGCAACAGCTAGTATATTAAGACATAGGATACTTTTCATCCCGGTAGAAGGTTCCCGCGGGATAATTTCCGACATACACGCGAGCGAAGTCGCGGGCAACAGCTAGTATATTAAGACATAGGATACTTTTCATCCCGGTAGAAGGTTCCCGCGGGATAATTTCCGACATACACGCTGGCAACAGCTAGTATATTAAAACATAGGATACTTTTCATTCCCGGTAGAAGGTTCCCGCGGGATAATTTCCGACATACACGCGGGCAACAGCTAGTATATTAAGACATAGGATACTTTTCATCCCGGTAGAAGGTTCCCGCGGGATAATTTCCGACATACACGCGAGCGAAGCCGCGGGCAACAGTTAGTATATTAAGACACAGGATACTTTTCATCCCGGTAGAAGGTTCCCGTGGGATAATTTCCGACATACACGCGGGCGAAGCCGCTGGCAACAGCTAGTATATTAAGACATAGGATACTTTTCATCCCGGTAGAAGGTTCCCGTGGGATAAATTCCGACATACACGCGGGCGAAGCCGCGGGCAACAGCTAGTATATTAAGACATAGAATACTTTTCATCCCGGTAGAAGGTTCCCGTGGGATAATTTCCGACATACACGCGGGCAACAGCTAGTATATTAAGACATAGGATACTTTTCATCCCGGTAGAAGGTTCCCGCGGGATAATTTCCGACATACACGCGGGCAACAGCTAGTATATTAAGACATAGGATACTTTTCATCCCGGTAGAAGGTTCCCGCGGGATAATTTCCGACATACACGCGAGCGAAGCCGCGGGCAACAGCTAGTATATTAAGACATAGGATACTTTTCATCCCGGTAGAAGGTTCCCGCGGGATAATTTCCGACATACACGCGGGCAACAGCTAGTATATTAAGACATAGGATACTTTTCATTCCCGGTAGAAGGTTCCCGCGGGATAATTTCTGACATACACGCGGGCAACAGCTAGTATATTAAGACATAGGATACTTTTCATCCCGGTAGAAGGTTCCCGCGGGATAATTTCCGACATACACGCGAGCGAAGCCGCGGGCAACAGTTAGTATATAAAGACACAGGATACTTTTCATCCCGGTAGAAGGTTCCCGTGGGATAATTTCCGACATACACGCGGGCGAAGCCGCTGGCAACAGCTAGTATATTAAGACATAGGATACTTTTCATCCCGTTAGAAGGTTCCCGTGGGATAAATTCCGACATACACGCGGGCGAAGCCGCGGGCAACAGCTAGTATATTAAGACATAGGATACTTTTCATCCCGGTAGAAGGTTCCCGTGGGATAATTTGCGACATACACGCGGGCAACACCTAGTATATTAAGACATAAGATACTTTCCATCCTGGTAGAAGGTTCCCGCGGGATAATTTCCGACATAGCCGCGAGCGAAGCCCCGCGGGCAACAGCTAGTATATTAAGACATAGGATACTTTTCATCCCGGTAGAAGGTTCCCGCGGGATAATTTCCGACATACACGTGGTCAACACCTAGTATATTAAGACATAAGATACTTTCCATCCTGGTAGAAGATTCCCACGGGATAATTTCCGACATAGCCGCGAGCGAAGCCCCGCGGGCAACAGCTAGTATATTAAGACATAGGATACTTTTCATCCCGGTAGAAGGTTCCCGCGGGATAATTTCCGACATACACGCGGACAACAGCTAGTATATTAAGACATAGGATACTTTTCATCCCGGTAGAAGGTTCCCGTGGGATAATTTCCGACATACACGCGAGCGAAGCCGCGGGCAACAGCTAGTATATTAAGACATAGGATACTTTTCATCCCGCTAGAAGGTTCCCGCGGGATAATTTCCGACATACACGCGAGCGAAGCCGCGGGCAACAGCTAGTATATTAAGACATAAGATACTTTTCATCCCGGTAGAAGGTTCCCGTGGGATAATTTCCGACATACACGCGAGCGAAGCCGCGGGCAACAGCTGGTATATTAAGACATAGGAAACTTTTCATCCCGGTAGAAGGTTCCCGCGGGATAATTTCCGACATACACGCGGGCAACAGCTAGTATATTAAGATATAGGATACTTTTCATCCCGGTAGAAGGTTCCCGTGGGATAATTTCCGACATACACGCGGGCAACAGCTAGTATATTAAGACATAGGATACTTTTCATCCCGGTAGAAGGTTCCCGCGGGATAATTTCCGACATACACGCGGGCAACAGCTAGTATATTAAGACATAGGATACTTTTCATCCCGGTAGAAGGTTCCCGTGGGATAATTTCCGACATACACGCGGGCGAAGCCGCGGGCAACAGCTAGTATATTAAGACACAGGATACTTTTCATCCCGGTAGAAAGTTCCCGCGGGATAATTTCTGACATACACGCGAGCGAAGCCGCGGGCAACAGCTAGTATATTAAGACATAGGATACTTTTAATCCCGGTAGAAGGTTCCCGCGGGATAATTTCCGACATACACGCGGGCAACAGCTAGTATATTAAGACATAGGATACCTGTCATCCCGGTAGAAGGTTCCCGCGGGATAATTTCCGACATACACGCGGGCAACAGCTAGTATATTAAGACATAGGATACTTTTCATCCCGGTAGAAGGTTCCCGCGGGATAATTTCCGACATACACGCGGGCAACAGCTAGTATATTAAGACATAGGATACCTTTCATCCCGGTAGAAGGTTCCCGTGGGATAATTTCCGACATACACGCGGGCGAAGCCGCGGGCAACAGCTAGTATATTAAGACACAGGATACTTTTCATCCCGGTAGAAGGTTCCCGCGGGATAATTTCTGACATACACGCGAGCGAAGCCGCGGGCAACAGCTAGTATATTAAGACATAGGATACTTTTCATCCCGGTAGAAGTTTCCCGTGGGATAAATTCCGACATACACGCGGGCGAAGCCGCGGGCAACAGCTAGTATATTAAGACATAGGATACTTTTCATCCCGGTAGAAGGTTCCCGTGGGATAATTTGCGACATACACGCGAGCGAAGCTGCGGGCAACAGCTAGTATATTAAGACATAGGATACTTTTCATCCCGGTAGAAGGTTCCCGTGGGATAATTTCCTACATACACGCGGGCAACAGCTAGTATATTAAGACATAGGATACTTTTCATCCCGGTAGAAGGTTCCCGCGGGATAATTTCCGACATACATGCAAGCGAAGCCGCGGGCAACAGCTAGTATATTAAGACATAGGATACTTTTCATCTCGGTAGAAGGTTCCCGCGGGATAATTTCCGACATACACGCGAGCGAAGCCGCGGGCAACAGCTAGTATATTAAGACATAGGATACTTTTCATCCCGGTAGAAGGTTCCCGCGGGATAATTTCCGACATACACGCGAGCAAAGCCGCGGGCAACAGCTAGTATATTAAGACATAGGATACTTTTCATCCCGGTAGAAGGTTCCCGTGGGATAATTTCCGACATACACGCGAGCGAAGCCGCGGGCAACAGCTAGTATATTAAGACATAGGATACTTTTCATCCCGGTAGAAGGTTCCCGCGGGATAATTTCCGACATACACGCGGGCAACAGCTAGTATATTAAGACATAGGATACTTTTCATCCCGGTAGAAGGTTCCCGTGGGATAATTTCCGACATACACGCGGGCGAAGCCGCGGGCAACAGCTAGTATATTAAGACATAGGATACTTTTCATCCCGGTAGAAGGTTCCCGTGGGATAATTTCCAACATACACGTGGGCGAAGCCGCGGGCAACAGCTAGTATATTAAGACACAGGATACTTTTCATCCCGGTAGAAGGTTCCCGCGGGATAATTTCTGACATACACGCGAGCGAAGCCGCGGGCAACAGCTAGTATATTAAGACATAGGATACTTTTCATCCCGGTAGAAGGTTCCCGCGGGATAATTTCCGACATACACGCGGGCAACAGCTAGTATATTAAGACATAGGATAATTTTCATCCCGGTAGAAGGTTCCCGTGGGATAATTTCCGACATACACGCGGGCAACAGCTAGTATATTAAGACATAGGATACTTTTCATCCCGGTAGAAGGTTCCCGCGGGATAATTTCCGACATACACGCGGGCAACACCTAGTATATTAAGACATAGGATACTTTTCATCCCGGTAGAAGGTTCCCGTGGGATAATTTCCGACATACACGCGAGCGAAGCCGCGGGCAACAGCTAGTATATTAAGACATAGGATACTTTTCATCCCGGTAGAAGGTTCCCGCGGGATAATTTCCGACATACACGCGGACGAAGCCGCGGGCAACAGCTAGTATATTAAGACATAGGATACTTTTCATCCCGGTAGAAGGTTCCCGCGGGATAATTTCCGACATACACGCAGGCAACACCTAGTATATTAAGACATAGGATACTTTTCATCCTGGTAGAAGGTTCCCGCGGGATAATTTCCGACATACACGCGGGCGAAGCCGCGGGCAATAGCTAGTATATTAAGACATAGGATACTTTTCATCCCGGTAGAAGGTTCCCGTGGGATAATTTCCGACATACAAGCGAGCGAAGCCGCGGGCAACAGCTAGTATATTAAGACATAGGATACTTTTCATCCCGGTAGAAGGTTCCCGCGGGATAATTTCCGACATACACGCGAGCGAAGTCGCGGGCAACAGCTAGTATATTAAGACATAGGATACTTTTCATCCCGGTAGAAGGTTCCCGCGGGATAATTTCCGACATACACGCGAGCGAAGCCGCGGGCAACAGCTAGTATATTAAGACATAGGATACTTTTCATCCCGGTAGAAGGTTCCCGTGGGATAATTTCCGACATACACGCGAGCGAAGCCGCGGGCAACAGCTAGTATATTAAGACATAGGATACTTTTCATCCCGTTAGAAGGTTCCCGCGGGATAATTTCCGACATACACGCGAGCGAAGCCGCGGGCAACAGCTAGTATATTAAGACATAGGATACTTTTCATCCCGGTAGAAGGTTCCCGTGGGATAATTTCCGACATACACGCGAGCGAAGCCGCGGGCAACAGCTAGTATATTAAGACATAGGATACTTTTCATCCCGGTAGAAGGTTCCCGCGGGATAATTTCCGACATACACGCGGGCAACAGCTAGTATATTAAGACATAGGATACTTTTCATCCCGGTAGAAGGTTCCCGTGGGATAATTTCCGACATACACGCGGGCGAAGCCGCGGGCAACAGCTAGTATATTAAGACATAGGATACTTTTCATCCCGGTAGAAGGTTCCCGTGGGATAATTTCCAACATACACGTGGGCGAAACCGCGGGCAACAGCTAGTATATTGAGACACAGGATACTTGTCATCCCGGTAGAAGGTTCCCGCGGGATAATTTCTGACATACACGCGAGCGAAGCTGCGGGCAACAGCTAGTATATTAAGACATAGGATACTTTTCATCCCGGTAGAAGGTTCCCGCGGGATAATTTCCGACATACACGCGGGCAACAGCTAGTATATTAAGACATAGGATACTTTTCATCCCGGTAGAAGGTTTCCGTGGGATAATTTCCGACATACACACGGGCAACAGCTAGTATATTAAGACATAGGATACTTTTCATCCCGGTAGAAGGTTCCCGCGAGATAATTTCCGACATACACGCGGGCAACACCTAGTATATTAAGACATAGGATACTTTTCATCCTGGTAGAAGGTTCCCGCGGGATAATTTCCGACATACACGCGGGCGAAGCCGCGGGCAACAGCTAGTATATTAAGACATAGGATACTTTTCATCCCGGTAGAAGGTTCCCGTGGGATAATTTCCGACATACACGCGAGCGAAGCCGCGGGCAACAGCTAGTATATTAAGACATAGGATACTTTTCATCCCGGTAGAAGGTTCCCGCGGGATAATTTCCGACATACACGCGGACGAAGCCGCGGGCAACAGCTAGTATATTAAGACATAGGATACTTTTCATCCCGGTAGAAGGTTCCCGCGGGATAATTTCCGACATACACGCGGGCAACAGCTAGTATATTAAGACATAGGATACTTTTCATCCCGGTAGATGGTTCCCGCGGGATAATTTCCTACATAGACGCGGACAAAGCCGCGGGCAACAGCTTGTATATTAAGACATAGGATACTTTTCATCCCGGTAGAAGGTTCCCGCGGGATAATTTCCGACATACACGCGGGCAACAGCTAGAATATTAAGACATAGGATACTTTTCATCCCGGTAGAAGGTTCCCGCGGGATAATTTCCGACATACACGCGGACGAAGCCGCGGGCAACAGCTAGTATATTAAGACATAGGATAATTTTCATCCCGGTAGAAGGTTCCCGTGGGATAATTTCTGACATACACGCGGGCACTAGCTAGTATATTAAGACATAGGATACTTTTCATCCCGGTAGAAGGTTCCCGCGGGATTATTTCCGACATACACGTGGGCAACAGCTAGTATATTAAGACATAGGATACTTTTCATCCCGGTAGAAGGTTCCCGCGGGATAATTTCCGACATAGACGCGGACGAAGCCGCGGGCAACAGCTAGTATTTTAAGACATAGGATACTTTTCATCCCGGTAGAAGGTTCCCGCGGGATAATTTCCGACATAGACGCGGACGAAGCCGCGGGCAACAGCTAGTATATTAAGACATAGGATACTTTTCATCCCGGTAGAAGGTTCCCGCGGGATAATTTCCGACATACACGCGGACGAAGCCGTGGGCAACAGCTAGTATATTAAGACATAGGATAATTTTTATCCCGGTAGAAGGTTCCCGTGGGATAATTTCCGACATACACGCGGGCAACAGCTAGTATATTAAGACATAGGATACTTTTCATCCCGGTAGAAGGTTCCCGCGGGATTATTTCCGACATACACGTGGGCAACAGCTAGTATATTAAGACATAGGATAATTTTCATCCCGGTAGAAGGTTCCCGTGGGATAATTTCTGACATACACGCGGGCAACAGCTAGTATATTAAGACATAGGATAATTTTCATCCCGGTAGAAGGTTCCCCCGGGATAATTTCCGACATACACGCGGGCAACAGCTAGTATATTAAGACATAGGATACTTTTCATCCCGGTAGAAGGTTCCCGCGGGATAATTTCCGACATACACGCGGGCAACAGCTAGTATTTTAAGACATAGGATACTTTTCATCCCGGTAGAAGGTTCCCGCGGGATAATTTCCGACATACACGCGAGCGAAGCCGCGGGCAACAGCTAGTATATTAAGACATAGGATACTTTTCATCCCGGTAGAAGGTTCCCGCGGGATAATTTCCGACATACACGCGGGCAACAGCTAGTATATTAAGACATGGGATACTTTTCATCCCGGTAGAAGGTTCCCGCGGGATAATTTCCGACATACACGCGGGCAACAGCTAGTATATTAAGATATAGGATACTTTTCATCCCGGTAGAAGGTTCCCGCGGGATAATTTCCGACATACACGCGGACGAAGCCGCGGGCAACAGCTAGTATATTAAGACATAGGATATTTTTCATCCCGGTAGAAGGTTCCCGTGGGATAATTTCCGACATACACGCGGGCAACAGCTAGTATATTAAGACATAGGATACTTTTCATCCCGGTAGAAGGTTCCCGCGGGATAATTTCCGACATACACGCGGGCAACAGCTAGTATATTAAGACATAGGATACTTTTCATCCCGGTAGAAGGTTCCCGCGGGATAATTTCCGACATACACGCGGGCAACAGCTAGTACATTAAGACATAGGATACTTTTCGTCCCGGTAGAAGGTTCCCGTGGTATAATTTCCGACATACACGCGGGCAACAGCTAGTATATTAAGACATAGGATACTTTTCATCCCGGTAGAAGGTTCCCGCGGGATTATTTCCGACATACACGTGGGCAACAGCTAGTATATTAAGACATAGGCTAATTTTCATCCCGGTAGAAGGTTCCCGTGGGATAATTTCTGACATACACGCGGGCAACAGCTAGTATATTAAGACATAGGATAATTTTCATCCCGGTAGAAGGTTCCCCCGGGATAATTTCTGACATACACGCGGGCAACAGCTAGTATATTAAGACATAGGATACTTTTCATCCCGGTAGAAGGTTCCCGCGGGATAATTTCCGACATACACGCGGGCAACAGCTAGTATATTAAGACATAGGATACTTTTCATCCCGGTAGAAGGTTCCCGCGGGATAATTTCCGACATACATGCGAGCGAAGCCGCGGGCAACAGCTAGTATATTAAGACATAGGATACTTTTCATCCCGGTAGAAGGTTCCCGCGGGATAATTTCCGACATACACGCGGGCAACAGCTAGTATATTAAGACATGGGATACTTTTCATCCCGGTAGAAGGTTCCCGCGGGATAATTTCCGACATACACGCGGGCAACAGCTAGTATATTAAGATATAGGATACTTTTCATCCCGGTAGAAGGTTCCCGCGGGATAATTTCCGACATACACGCGGACGAAGCCGCGGGCAACAGCTAGTATATTAAGACATAGGATATTTTTCATCCCGGTAGAAGGTTCCCGTGGGATAATTTCTGACATACACGCGGGCAACAGCTAGTATATTAAGACATAGGATACTTTTCATCCCGGTAGAAGGTTCCCGCGGGATAATTTCCGACATACACGCGGGCAACAGCTAGTATATTAAGACATAGGATACTTTTCATCCCGGTAGAAGGTTCCCGCGGGATAATTTCCGACATACACGCGGGCAACAGCTAGTACATTAAGACATAGGATACTTTTCGTCCCGGTAGAAGGTTCCCGTGGTATAATTTCCGACATACACGCGGGCAACAGCTAGTATATTAAGACATAGGATACTTTTCATCCCGGTAGAAGGTTCCCGCGGGATTATTTCCGACATACACGTGGGCAACAGCTAGTATATTAAGACATAGGCTAATTTTCATCCCGGTAGAAGGTTCCCGTGGGATAATTTCTGACATACACGCGGGCAACAGCTAGTATATTAAGACATAGGATAATTTTCATCCCGGTAGAAGGTTCCCCCGGGATAATTTCTGACATACACGCGGGCAACAGCTAGTATATTAAGACATAGGATACTTTTCATCCCGGTAGAAGGTTCCCGCGGGATAATTTCCGACATACACGCGGGCAACAGCTAGTATATTAAGACATAGGATACTTTTCATCCCGGTAGAAGGTTCCCGCGGGATAATTTCCGACATACATGCGAGCGAAGCCGCGGGCAACAGCTAGTATATTAAGACATAGGATACTTTTCATCCCGGTAGAAGGTTCCCGCGGGATAATTTCCGACATACACGCGGGCAACAGCTAGTATATTAAGACATGGGATACTTTTCATCCCGGTAGAAGGTTCCCGCGGGATAATTTCCGACATACACGCGGGCAACAGCTAGTATATTAAGATATAGGATACTTTTCATCCCGGTAGAAGGTTCCCGCGGGATAATTTCCTACTACGGACGGACGGTTTACGGTACACATCAGCTGTTCGTGTCTGCACTAATATATAATAAAACACAAATATATTCAGTGTAAAGTGCGTGTTAATGTTATCGCGGGAGTGCTTACTACGTGTGAGATTGTTTGCAAGGCTAGATTTGGTGTAATTCCGTAAAAACAAATCCAGTTTATTGTTACCTTTTAGACTTTTGTAGGTACTTGAAAATCTTTTGGTGCCACCGGTACCTCCAAAAAGTGTCACTTTTAACATTTTTGACAAGTGTTGATAACGTTACCACAGATCTGTGCGTGTCGGTCAATAAATTTTGCGTAGCAGGCGCCATCTAGGGCCAACAAAGAGGCGTGAAAGAAGGGTGCGACATCTAGCCATACTACTATGGTGAAGTGTGCCGCCTGCGGAAAGTTTCTGTCGACAAAGGGGGGCGCTGCATGTGGTAACTCCGCCTGCCACAACCGATATCATCTCGCCTGCTTATTGTTGCCTGATCCTGCCCGGATAAGTAGCGATTGGTTGTGCCCCGAGTGCAGGAAAAAGTTGCCCAGGGGAGATAATAGCGCCACACCCGTCAAGGATCTGGGTAGTGGGCCCCCTGCAATTCCAACAGCATCAGCGGCAGCAGCCGCATCTGCAGAGCCTGCATCTCCGGTTGCAGTGTCGGTTCCGGGCGCTATGTTAAGGTCACCTGTTGCGGTGACTCAGGCACAGGGTACTCTGGCCAAGCCCCCCGTTGAAGTGGCTAAAGTTTCGTCTCAGGCTGGGAGCGAACGAGGTGCTGATGGGGAACCTTCGCCGGAGGCACAGCTGACACTCCGCGAGGAAATAAGGCTCTTCCGATCTGAGCTGCGGGAGGTTCGGGATGAAATGAGGGAATTTCGTAGGGAGATGGCTGGCCTGCACGCGTCGATGGGAGTTTGTACCGAGCGGGTTGACATCCTGGAGACTAGGATCGAGGCACTAGAAAATAGGGGAAATGCTGCAGTGCCAGACGGCAGAGTGGGTCAGCTCGAGCAGATAGTGCTGCAGTTGCAGCTCGAGCTCAACGACCGTGAGCAGGATTTACTTGGCTCCGATTTAGAAATCGCCAACATCCCGGAGATTCAGGGGGAGAGTGTGTTGCACACCGTCGGGCAGGTGGCGGCAAAGCTTGGGGTGACTCTCGATGAACGGGACATAGTGTTCGCGCAAAGGGTGGGCCTGCGGGCTGAACGAGAGGTGAAGGCGAGTGCTGCGGGTGGAGCGAGTCCAGTAGGCGGAGCAAGCCCAGTGGGAGCAGAGGCGGCGCCGGCGCGCGGGCGGCGCATCGTGGTGCGCCTGTCGCGGCGCGCTCTGCGCGACGACTTGCTGCAGAGCGCGCGCGTGCGGCGCGGTGCCACCACCGCGGACATGGGACTCCCCGGACCCCCACGTCGCTTTTTTCTGAACGAGAGGCTCACCAAAACAAACAAATATTTGTTTTATCGTGTGCGTGAAGCTGGCAGCCGTCTCGGGTGGAGGTATATGTGGACGAAGTTCGGCCGTATTCTGGCTAAGCAGGGTGACGGTAAGCCTACCCACTGCATCCGCTCAGAGGACGACCTAGCGCGTGTTTTTTGTTGCGGGGTGCCTACCGCAAAGGATGTCTAAATACATGATCGCTTGCAAACACTTTGTTATAGCAAGATATGTATCTTTTAAACCTTACCTAATTTTATCTGTTTTGTTTTCTCTTAAGTATTTAAGGTTGTCTTGTGCGAGGCCGGCTATTCTCGTGTTTCAGTATAATATCTTGGTTTGTTCTGGTGGCCCAGCTGCTCAACCAGCGACTATCTATGTACACTTTTTAGGTATTACTCTTCCGCTCAGTAACTTCACGTCTTCAATATATTTTATTATGATATATTTATTTTTACGGACTCTTTATATTAGTACACATTGGCTGACTATGTATATCTCAGTAATAGTTATAATAACTCACTTTATATTACTTTTAATTACACCTAATACTCTATATTTCAGTATATTTACATTTGACGTTGTGATCCAAAACTATACACTACATAATACTTCTGATACTATTTACAATAAGCATACTATTATTATATACAACACTATTCACAAATGAATAAGACAAGGAATCTTAAAGTTGGATTATTTAATGCGGGGTCACTGGGTTCGCGCCATGAGGAGTTCCTTGTTGCCATGGATAGCCTAATGGTAGACATTATGGCGATAAACGAAACCTGGCTTAGGCAGGGAGAGGAGGGTCGCGCGCCGACAGTGCCGGGCTACCGGCTGCGGCACGTGCCGCGCCCGCATACGGTGTGCGGCGGCCGCGGGGGCGGCGTGGGATTCTACGTGCGCCGCGGAGTGCGCGTACGCACCGTGCCGCACCCACCGGCGCCGCAGGTCGAGCAAATGTGGCTCAGGCTTAACATCAACTCGCAGTCAGTGATCATCGGCACTGCATACAGGCCGCCGTGGCTTGATGTGAATGTCTTCCTGGATGCGATTACCGATTCCATTTCCTCTTTTGCTAGCGCGGATAAGGTTGTCTTACTTGGTGACTTCAACATTAACATTTTAAACCAGCTGGAAAATAAAACAAAATTACTTGACAATTTTTTACTATGTTTCAAGCTAAAGCAAATTGTTACCGAGCCCACTCATTTCACTGATCATAGTGAAACATTAATTGATGTTGTGTGCACTGACGCCCGTGTGTGTGGGGTCTCCGTATCACACATACCAGAGCTTGGCCAACATGCAGTTATATCTGTTGAACTAAATTTTAAATTGGAGAAACCGTCCCCACACTGGATCACCTACAGGCCACTTAAAGATATATTGCTTGACACTTTTAATGACGACTTGAATAAGATGGACTGGGAATATATTGAAAGTTTGGAGGATGTGAACTCTATGGTAACAACATTTAATGAATATATGTTGAATCTCTTCGACCTACATGCACCTCTTAAAAAAGTTTTAATTAAAGAAAAGTCTCATCCATGGATAACATATACTGTCAAGGAAATGATGAAGTTGCGTGACAAGTACCATGTTAAATCTAAAGCAACTAAATCTGTACATCACATAAACTCTTATAAAGAGCTCAAATATTTGGTCAGGGCCGCTTTTGATAGTGAAAAGTGTGCATATTTTAAAACTTATATTAATAAAAATATCAAACAACCAAAAACATTATGGAACCATATTAAGTCTTCAATAGCCATTTCTAAAAGACCAGAGCACTGTTTGCCGCATTTTTGCAACAACCCTGACAAAATAAATGACCATTTTTTGGATGTGCCTGGCAGTGGTGGGGTCAGTTCCGCCGACTTAACTTACTTTGAGCACCACAGATTCAGTAATGGTCATTTTCAGCTTGAACCAGTCCACGAGGACATGGTGCTGAAGCTTTTGCGTGGTCTTAAGTCCAATGCTCAGGGATCTGACTGTATCTCCTTGGAGATGCTGTTGATGACTCTTCCTCGTACACTTGCAGCTATTACGGCCATCATCAACAGATCCATAGCCTCCTCCTCTTTTCCGGATCTATGGAAACTGGCTATAGTGAGGCCTATACCCAAGGTATCTAATCCCACCAGCGTAAAAGATCTTCGGCCAATTAGCCTTTTACCATGTCTCTCCAAGATTCTAGAGAAAGTTGTCTCTAACCAGCTTCGGGCATATCTTGAACAGCACAGTATTTTGCCACTGTTTCAATCAGGATTTCGAAAGGGGCACAGCACAGCCACAGCTCTTCTTGACGTGGTTGGAAATATCCTTGAAGCCCAAGACCACGGCATGGGTACCATGCTTGTACTGCTGGATTTTTCACGTGCCTTTGACTCAATCAACACCTCCCTTCTCCTCTCTAAGCTTTCTTTCTACGGATGTCAGCCGGAAACAGTCCAATGGTTTCAGAGTTACCTAAGTAACCGTTCTCAGTTCGTCCAAGTTATAAGTGACAGTGATGGTGATGTTATGTCCTCTAGTCCCAGGCCAGTGCTCCGGGGCGTACCGCAGGGATCGATCTTGGGCCCTCTTCTTTTCATTCTGTACAGTGCCGACATCACCAATTGTCTGGTCAACACCAAGTTCCACTTATATGCTGACGATCTTCAGATGTATCTCTCATTCCGCCCTCAGCATTCTGCTGAAGCTGTAAAAAGAATGAATGAGGATTTAGATAGGATTTCAGCATGGTCTGAAAGAAACTCTCTGGTTCTGAACCCAGTTAAATCCAAGTATATTCTATTGGGATCAAGAGGCTTTCTCAACAAAATATTAGGGTGCAATCTGGACTTGAAGATTGATGGGTGTTCTATTGATAGGGTGCAAGAAGCCCGTAATCTTGGTGTGGTGTTTGATGAGCATCTGCATTTTGAGACACACATCATGGAGGCTGTGCGCAACTGCTTTTACCGTCTTAAGCTTTTGTACCGTGTACGGCCCTACATAAGTGTGGATATGCGTGTCATGCTATGTGAGTCACTTGTTTTATCCAAGCTGAACTACGCTGACACTGTGTATGGTGCATGCATTCTAGGTAGAAGCGGAAAGTTGATCCAGCGAGTGCAGAACGCTTGTGCAAGATTTTGTTTCAACGTCCCTCCCCGATCTCATATAACTCCATTTTTAAATAAGGGTAATTTGATGAGAATGTCAGATCGCAGAAAGCTTCATCTGGCTACCCTACTCTTTGGCACTATTCTCACAAAAAAACCAGAATATTTGTATCAGAAATTGACTTGGTCACGAGATATCAATAAAATTAAAACAAGAGCATCATCTTACCTCATGTTGGCCACAACGCACAAAACAGCCGCTTTTCGTGGAAGCTTTAAATTCGCTGCCTCTCGCTGTTGGAACGATTTGCCACCACCGTTTCGCACTATAAAAACAGTTGGTACTTTTAGTATTAAATATAAACAGCACTTATTACGAGTACAAAAGGAAACCAGTCTCTGAAAACTGATACTCACCCTGGGACTGCACGTAGTTAGTACTGGTGACATCAGTGGAGTCTTGTGTTCCTAGAGGCATGTTTAGCTTTGAACTTGACTGTTGGTTTTGCTCGGTGTTTGAATTTTTGTTTATTTTTTATTTCCTCCGACTTACACAACACAACACAGTTCTTACAACAAACAATACTTTATATAATTTATCTGCACCACTTTATTGCCGTATCTATTATTCACTCTTTGTTTTAGTTTTATCAACAGTTAATTTCTTAAACATTATATCAGCTGTCAGCCACAGAGCATGTAAACAACTAAATACTCTCAGCCGATCACCTGCGCCCGCGTCTCATCGCTTGTCATAGACTATAGACAATATTCTATAGCATAGACAAGCGAGGTTGAAGCGTCTGGCGTCGGGAGTTATTCGACTAATGAATACACTATTTATGGTTATTAGTTTATTTATATATATTTTTTTTTTCTCTAAATTATAGGTAGGTATTCTATTGTGTGTATTTTATTATTTTTTCATTCCCCTATTGGATTTGTAGATGTCCGTAGGTGTGTCCGTGGCATCACATGGGCCCTATCAGAATACCAGCGCTGCGGTATTTATTTAAATATTGCAGCTTTATGCTGAGATAGGAGCCTTTTTGGCCTCGCACAGGTATTTTTAATTGTTATATTTTGTTTTATTTTTTAAATGTAATTTTGTTAGTTTACTATGCTCTTTTTTTTACTGTTTGTATTTCCTGTGCGTGTCCCAAATAAAATATTTTTCTTTCTTTCTTTCTTTCTTTTCATACCGGTAGAAGGTTCCCGCGGGATAATTTCCGACATACACGCGGGCAACAGCTAGTATATTAAGACATAGGATAATTTTCATCCCGGTAGAAGGTTCCCCGGGATAATTTCTGACATACACGCGGGCAACAGCTAGTATATTAAGACATAGGATACTTTTCATCCCGGTAGAAGGTTCCCGCGGGATAATTTCCGACATACACGCGGGCAACAGCTAGTATATTAAGACATAGGATACTTTTCATCCCGGTAGAAGGTTCCCGCGGGATAATTTCCGACATACACGCGGACGAAGCCGCGGGCAACAGCTAGTATATTAAGACATAGGATACTTTTCATCCCGGTAGAAGGTTCCCGTGGGATAATTTCCGACATACACGCGGGCAACAGCTAGTATATTAAGACATAGGATACTTTTCATCCCGGTAGAAGGTTCCCGCGGGATAATTTTCGACATACACGCGGGCAACAGCTAGTATATTAAGACATAGGATACTTTTCATCCCGGTAGAAGGTTCCCGCGGGATAATTTCCGACATACACGCGGACGAAGCCGCGGGCAACAGCTAGTATATTAAGACATAGGATACTTTTCATCCCGGTAGAAGGTTCCCGCGGGATAATTTCCGACATACACGCGGGCAACAGCTAGTATATTAAGACATAGGATACTTTTTATCCCGGTAGAAGGTTCCCGCGGGATAATTTCCGACATACACGCGGGCAACAGCTAGTATATTAAGACATAGGATACTTTTCATCCCGGTAGAAGGTTCCCGTGGGATAATTTCCGACATACACGCGGGCGAAGCCGCGGGCAACAGCTAGTATATTAAGACATAGGATACTTTTCATCCCGGTAAAAGGTTCCCGTGGGATAATTTCCGACATACACGCGGGCAACAGCTAGTATATTAAGACATAGGATACTTTCCATCCTGGTAGAAGGTTCCCGCGGGATAATTTCCGACATACACGCGAGCGAAGCCGCGGGCAACAGCTAGTATATTAAGACATAGGATACTTTTCATCCCGGTAGAAGGTTCCCGCGGGATAATTTCCGACATACACGCAAGCAACAGCTAGTATATTAAGACATAGGATACTTTTCATCCAGTTAGAAGGTTCCCGCGGGATAATTTCCGACATACACGCGGACGAAGCCGCGGGCAACAGCTAGTATATTAAGACATAGGATACTTTTCATCCCGGTAGAAGGTTCCTGCGGGATAATTTCCGACAAACACGCGGGCAACAGTTAGTATATTAAGACACAGGATACTTTTCATCCCGGTAGACGGTTCCCGTGGGATATTTCCGACATACACGCGGGCGAAGCCGCTGGCAACAGCTAGTATATTAAGACATAGGATACTTTTCATCCCGGTAGAAGGTTCCCGTGGGATAAATTCCGACACACACGCGGGCGAAGCCGCGGGCAACAGCTAGTATATTAAGACATAGGATACTTTTCATCCCGGTAGAAGGTTCCCGTGGGATAATTTGCGACATACACGCGAGCAAAGCCGCGGGCAACAGCTAGTATATTAAGACATAGGATACTTTTCATCCCGGTAGAAGGTTCCCGCGGGATAATTTCCGACATACACGCGAGCGAAGCCGCGGGCAACAGCTAGTATATTAAGACATAGGATACTTTTCATCCCGGTAGAAGGTTCCCGCGGGATAATTTCCGACATACACGCGGGCAACACCTAGTATATTAAGACATAGGATACTTTCCATCCTGGTAGAAGGTTCCCGCGGGATAATTTCCGACATAGCCGCGAGCGAAGCCCCGCGGGCAACAGCTAGTATATTAAGACATAGGATACTTTTCATCCCGGTAGAAGGTTCCCGCGGGATAATTTCCGACATACACGCGGGCAACAGCTAGTATATTAAGACATAGGATACTTTTCATCCCGGTAGAAGGTTCCCGCGGGATAATTTCCGACATACACGCGAGCGAAGTCGCGGGCAACAGCTAGTATATTAAGACATAGGATACTTTTCATCCCGGTGGAAGGTTCCCGCGGGATAATTTCCGACATACACGCGAGCGAAGTCGCGGGCAACAGCTAGTATATTAAGACATAGGATACTTTTCATCCCGGTAGAAGGTTCCCGCGGGATAATTTCCGACATACACGCGAGCGAAGCCGCGGGCAACAGCTAGTATATTAAGACATAGGATACTTTTCATCCCGGTAGAAGGTTCCCGTGGGATAATTTCCGACATACACGCGGGCGAAGCCGCGGGCAACAGCTAGTATATTAAGACATAGGATACTTTTCATCCCGGTAAAAGGTTCCCGTGGGATAATTTCCGACATACACGCGGGCAACAGCTAGTATATTAAGACATAGGATACTTTCCATCCTGGTAGAAGGTTCCCGCGGGATAATTTCCGACATACACGCGAGCGAAGCCGCGGGCAACAGCTAGTATATTAAGACATAGGATACTTTTCATCCCGGTAGAAGGTTCCCGCGGGATAATTTCCGACATACACGCAAGCAACAGCTAGTATATTAAGACATAGGATACTTTTCATCCCGTTAGAAGGTTCCCGCGGGATAATTTCCGACATACACGCGGACGAAGCCGCGGGCAACAGCTAGTATATTAAGACATAGGATACTTTTCATCCCGGTAGAAGGTTCCTGCGGGATAATTTCCGACAAACACGCGGGCAACAGTTAGTATATTAAGACACAGGATACTTTTCATCCCGGTAGACGGTTCCCGTGGGATATTTCCGACATACACGCGGGCGAAGCCGCTGGCAACAGCTAGTATATTAAGACATAGGATACTTTTCATCCCGGTAGAAGGTTCCCGTGGGATAAATTCCGACATACACGCGGGCGAAGCCGCGGGCAACAGCTAGTATATTAAGACATAGGATACTTTTCATCCCGGTAGAAGGTTCCCGCGGGATAATTTCCGACATACACGCGAGCGAAGCCGCGGGCAACAGCTAGTATATTAAGACATAGGATACTTTTCATCCCGGTAGAAGGTTCCCGCGGGATAATTTCCGACATACACGCGGGCAACACCTAGTATATTAAGACATAGGATACTTTCCATCCTGGTAGAAGGTTCCCGCGGGATAATTTCCGACATAGCCGCGAGCGAAGCCCCGCGGGCAACAGCTAGTATATTAAGACATAGGATACTTTTCATCCCGGTAGAAGGTTCCCGCGGGATAATTTCCGACATACACGCGGGCAACAGCTAGTATATTAAGACATAGGATACTTTTCATCCCGGTAGAAGGTTCCCGCGGGATAATTTCCGACATACACGCGAGCGAAGTCGCGGGCAACAGCTAGTATATTAAGACATAGGATACTTTTCATCCCGGTGGAAGGTTCCCGCGGGATAATTTCCGACATACACGCGAGCGAAGTCGCGGGCAACAGCTAGTATATTAAGACATAGGATACTTTTCATCCCGGTAGAAGGTTCCCGCGGGATAATTTCCGACATACACGCGAGCGAAGCCGCGGGCAACAGCTAGTATATTAAGACATAGGATACTTTTCATCCCGGTAGAAGGTTCCCGTGGGATAATTTCCGACATACACGCGGGCGAAGCCGCGGGCAACAGCTAGTATATTAAGACATAGGATACTTTTCATCCCGGTAGAAGGTTCCCGTGGGATAATTTGCGACATACACGCGAGCGAAGCCGCGGGCAACAGCTAGTATATTAAGACATAGGATACTTTTCATCCCGGTAGAAGGTTCCCGTGGGATAATTTCCGACATACACGCGGGCGAAGCCGCGGGCAACAGCTAGTATATTAAGACATAGGATACTTTTCATCCCGGTAGAAGGTTCCCGCGGGATAATTTCCGACATACACGCGAGCGAAGCCGCGGGCAACAGCTAGTATATTAAGACATAGGATACTTTTCATCCCGGTAGAAGGTTCCCGTGGGATAATTTCCGACATACACGCGAGCGAAGCCGCGGGCAACAGCTAGTATATTAAGACATAGGATACTTTTATCCCGGTAGAAGGTTCCCGCGGGATAATTTCCGACATACACGCGGACGAAGCCGCTGGCAACAGCTAGTATATTAAGACATAGGATACTTTTCATCCCGGTAGAAGGTTCCCGCGGGATAATTTCCGACATACACGCGAGCGAAGCCGCGGGCAACAGCTAGTATATTAAGACATAGGATACTTTTCATCCCGGTAGAAGGTTCCCGTGGGATAATTTCCGACATACACGCGAGCGAAGCCGCGGGCAACAGCTAGTATATTAAGACATAGGATACTTTTCATCCCGGTAGAAGGTTCCCGTGGGATAATTTCCGACATACACGCGGGCGTAGCCGCGGGCAACAGCTAGTATATTAAGACATAGGATACTTTTCATCCCGGTAGAAGGTTCCCGTGGGATAATTTCCGACATACACGCGGGCGTAGCCGCGGGCAACAGCTAGTTATTTAAATAAAAAATATTCTTAGTACAGACGCCAGCAGGTCAACCTACCCGAAACTGTTAGATTTTCCCAATCAACCTTGAACCTAATGCCTTAGCAATAAAGTCGAAAATCTATTAAAGAAATCTGACAGATTGTAGTAGGCGTCTGTACATGTACCACGTTTTTATTATAAGAACACAAGTAAGACTAAAAGAAATAAGCATTTGTTTTATGCCTTCATTACCAAATTATTTTTTATTACATGGTTTACTAAATAAAATAAAAATGGTTGAAAATTAAATATTTGTATTATTTGTCTACTCCATAATCTCCTATGTGCTAATATTTCAAAAAATCCAAGAAGTACGTACTCGCTTTTACCGATGCCACCGCGTACTTTGCATTCGCCGCTCTCCGCGCGGGGGGGCTAAGTCACGCCCACCGAGCTACGATTTATTTTCGAGATAGCCCCTTAATACAGACCAATATAGAGTATATTGGTCTGTAAGCAGACCAAGCATGTTACAGTTTACTCGCACTACAACAAAAATGACATAACAGTGACGGCTTCGAAAGGTGGTCGTGACAGAAATTGTACGCTCGAGGCAATTTCAGGGCCAAAATTTTTTTCACAGACAACCTAGCGCCCTAGCAACCTAGCTAGTAAAGCGATTCCGTGCTCTGAGTAACAAACATTATAGAAAACAAACACTGACCTTCACGGTCATTTTCCACTCACTGAACAGACACATTTCCACACCTTCTTTTTTCCATAAAAAAAAAAACATAAGTAACAATGAAAACACGCTTATCAAGATGACAACGGTCGCACAAGGATTTCATTCATCTGGATGAGTCAGAGATCAATCTATTTAGATTGGTGATGAAAAACCGGACAACTACGAAGGGGGATTTCATTGGTTTTCTTCCAGTTTTCATTCATACGGAATTTCAGATATTACCCAATGTTTATTTGATTTGGGAATATACTCGCTTCTTTGTACATTGCTACCCTTTTGATCATTTCATACCTACTGAAGATGTTTTGTTAGAAAGTCGCTTTGATCTTGTATGGAGAGATTTTTCTGTGTTATTTTTTCATACCCGGAAAATATGTACATAACTGAATTTTTAAGGTTTTAATTATCTTGATGGATTTTAGTCGAGGCTGGCTTATCAAACAGATTTTGTAAAAAGATCAGTAAAAATAAAATGTTTCTAACAACTCGCAACCTACCTATCATCCAAGGGCCGGTTTTTTGCTCCGTAGTAACTCAACCAAAGGTTAAACACAGTAACTAATGACGAATTTTGGCTAAATGTGTTTGCCAAAATGCCATAAATTCCTATTTTTTAACATGAATGAGTTAACATGAATACATTCATGCAATTGCATTCATGTTTAGCCTTTCACATTTAGCCAAAATTCAACCTTTAGTTACTATGTTTAACCATTGGTTGAGTTAATTACGGATCAAAAAACCGGCCCTAAGATCATGGAAATGTGTTTACGTATTTTTTATCAAAATTTTGTTTTTGGTTTTTCTTTCTGTTTCTTTTTTTTTCTAATTTCTGAGTATATTCGGCCGGCTGTATGTCGCTGAAAACGCTGTGGCTCTGTCTCGCATAAGGTCACAGCATTATGCTGAGTGATGGCTGTTTTTCGTGGATGTAACGCATATTTTCCTCCAACTTATTTTTTTATTGTGTTTTGTCTTACCGCAAATAAACGTATTTTTTTTCTTTCTTTCTTATACATATAACATTAGTTTTAGTATATGCGAAACCCGAAACACGTGTCTAGTATTTTTATGTAAAGACCCTATGTAAAAAATTTCAAAACTGTATTATGAAAAATGACAAAGTTATAAGATTGTTATATTACCTGGTTGTCCATACATAAACATGGTCAGCACGCGTCACGAGCCGCCCGCGCGCGCCTGTACTCCTGCCGACGCGGCGGCGTCGCGGTACACTCGCTCGCGATTGTATTGTAATTAACTGGTGAAAACATTTTCTATCACACTTGCAGGATTTGGACTGTCGTAATGGTCAAGTGTAGGTAGATATTATTATGTACTTTATTCGTAAATGCAGCCGTAAGTGATATAATGAAGTCAGTGCGATTTGTTGCCCCTTATGCCAACCCCTTAAAGTTCAAAGTGAATGAAAAGTGTAAAACATCGCATTACTTAACCAAAGCAAAAGCAGACTGTATGTACAAATAATAACTTGGCGTGTTTAAAAATGTTAATCATCACTATTTGCAATAATCGATTTAATCACTATTTACGATTGATCAGCGACTGAGTTAACACGGCTAGCGGCTCTTGGAGGCCGATAGGTACCGTAGTCCGTAGATCTTTGTGTGACGGAAAGCATTGTGTAACGTATTCATGCAGATATATATAACGATGCAGAATTGCTCCTAGTAACACCACAAACTGCTAGTGTACGTACTATTTCTGTGGACTGGACGTTTATCTATGAGAAAAGCACGGTTACACGATACTTTTTACGTAGGATAAGTACATACACGATCAACCAAAACACAACTGTAGGCCCCCGGTGCGATGTTGTTGACTGGCGCGTCATAGAGGGGGTGGAGACCTACTCCGACCACCGGTACATCCGGTTTGATGTCTCCGCCCAGACCTCGAGCGCGCCGGTCCGACAGGCCCCGAGTGGTCCGCGGTGGGCGCTGAAGAAGCTGGACCGGGAGCTCCTCCTGGAAGCCTCGATCGTGCAGGCCTGGGTGTCACCACCGGACAGGCCTGCCGACATCAACGACGAGGCGGAGTGGTTCCGGGAGGCCATGTCCGAAATATGTGACGTGGCAATGCCCCGGGTCCAGCCCGGTCGCGCCTGGCGCCAGGTGTATTGGTGGTCGCCGGAGCTGACGGCTCTGCGCGAGGCGTGCGTTGCTGCGCGGCACCGGTACACCAGGCACCGCAGCCAGGAAGCCATTCAGGCGGAGCTGTACGAGGGGTACAGAGCGGCGAAGACCGCCCTCCGAGCGGCGATCTTGCGGGCCAGGGATCTGGCTCGCGAGGAGTCGCTGGAGATTCTAAACAGTGACCCATGGGGACGCCCTTATAAAATGGTGCGGAATAAACTCCGTCCATGGGCGCCCCCGCTGACGCAGAGTCTCCGGCCCCAGCTCGTGGAGGACGTGGTGAGCGCTCTGTTCCCTTCGCGAGGGGAACATACTCCCCCGCCCATGGCTCCGCTTCCTGCGGTGCCCGTTGCGGACCACTTCACCGACGGCGACGACGATGCTCCGGAAGTGACCGAGGTAGAGTTGAGAGCGGCGGTACGTAAGCTGAGTGCCGAAAATGCCGCCCCAGGACCCGACGGCTTACCTGGAAGAGCCTGGGTTCTGGCCTTTGGGGCTCTCGGGCCTCGACTATAGGGGCTCCTAAGCGCATGCTTGGAGAGGGGCCAGTTCCCACTTCGTTGGAAGACGGGGAAACTGGTCCTCATTAAGAAGCCGGGGCGCCCTGCGGACTCTCCGTCCGCTTACCGACCCATCGTGCTGCTCGACGAGGTGGGCAAGCTCTTTGAAAGAGTTATTGCAGACCGCCTCGTCGGGTGGCTGGTGCAGGAGGGGCCGGATTTGGCGGAGAGCCAGTTTGGTTTCCGCAGGGGGCGCTCTACGGTGAACGCCATCATGCGCGTGCGAGCCCTCACGAAGGGGGATGCTGTGGCCCGGGGTGGGGTCGTCTTGGCGGTGTCTCTAGACATCGCCAACGCCTTCAATACCCTGCCCTGGAGTTGCATCAGGGAGGCACTCCGGTATCACCGGATGCCGACCTACCTCTGTCGAGTGGTTGAGGCCTATTTGACGGATAGGGCCGTCATCTACCCCGGTCATCAGGGAGAGTGGAACCGGCGAGAGATGTCGTGCGGTGTCCCACAGGGATCGGTCCTGGGGCCGCATTTGTGGGACATCGGGTACGACTGGGTGCTGCGCGCCGACCTCCCTAGCGGCGTCAGCGTGGTATGTTACGCTGACGACACGCTGGTCCTGGCGCAGGGGAGGTCGCACCAGGCGGCGGCTGAATTAGCGACACGCGGGGTTGCGATAGTCGTTGAGAGGATCCGGCAGTTGGGACTCGAGGTGGTCCTACACAAGTCCGAGGCCATGTTTTTCATGGTCCTCGGAATGCGCCACCGTCGGGTTCCGAAATAACGGTAGGAGGGGTTCGCATCGGAGTCGAGTCGACGATGAAGTACCTGGGACTCGTCCTCGACAGCCGGTGGAACTTCGTGGAGCATTTCCGACGTTTGGCTCCCAGACTGGAGCGGGCTGGGGCTGCCTTGAAGCGGCTCCTGCCCAATCTAGGTGGTCCAAACGCCTCCTGCCGGAGGCTTTACGCGGGGGTCGTGCGGTCCATGGCCCTTTACGGGGCACCGGTGTGGGCGCGTTCCCTGAGGCTGCGGCCAGTCCGCCGGTTGAACGCGTCCCAGAGGGTCATAGCCATTCGGCTAGTCCGGGGTTACCACACGGTCTCCGGTGAGGCGGCGAGCCTCCTTGCCGGATTGCCGCCGTGGGATCTGGAGGCGAAAGTCCTCGCGCACGTGTGGGAGTGGCGCGAGGAGGCGAAACGCCGGGGCGTAAATCCGCTGCCGCGAGAAATCACGGTACAGCGGACAGAGCTCCGGCGGGATCTCATGGCGACATGGAGAGTGCGACTGTCACAGTCCAGCGCTGGGCACGCCACCATTGCGGCGATAAGTCCCCTCTTTGAGGAGTGGTTAGAGAGGCGCCACGGCGTCCTCACCTTCCGCCTGACGCAGGTCCTCACCGGACACGGTTGTTTCGGGAGGTTCCTGTTTCGCATAAGGCGGGAGGAAACGCCCGGGTGTCACCATTGTGTGGATCGCCCAGAGGACACGGTGGAGCATACAGTGGAGGTCTGCCCGGCTTGGGCAGAGCACCGCCGTGTTCTCACGGAGGCGATCGGCGGCGGCGATCTCTCGCGTCCGAGCCTGGTCCAGGCCATGGTGCGGAGCGAGAGTGCATGGGAGGCCGTCACCTCCTTCTGCGAAGCGGTAACGCTCGCGAAGGAGGAGGCGGAACGCTTGAGGGAGAGGCAGGCTCACGCCCTCAGTCGCCGCAGGAGACGCCCTGGGCGGCGGGAATCGATAGCCGATTCCCGGCCACCGTAGGCGCGGGCTTGCGGACGGTGAGTAGTGGGTAGCTCGCCGTCCGGTGAGGACCAGGCCCGGGTCGACGGCGCGTTGTGTTCCACGCGCGCCTCAAAGAGATGTCAGCAAAAGATGGGGTCCAATAGGGCCGATGCCGCTGAGGTCGCGGGTTGTTTGAAAAAGATACCGTGGCCCTGGCATAGGCAACTGAAGGAACACGGGTGGGTTTTAGTCAGTAAAAGTCTGACACGCCCTTCCGCTCCACCCAGAGCGGGAGAAGTTATTTGATGATTTCCCATCCACAAAAAAAAAAAAAAAAGGCGTCCGCTGCGGGCGGCCCGCGCACTTGCGGGGAGCATGACACGTAACACGTGCGTCATTGACTTATATCCACTCGGTGTCCAATTTGTAACCTTTTTTAAATATTTTTGGGAGAAAATATAAAATGGTGTAAAAATTATTGCAATCGATTCAGTTAGTTATTCTGAACAAACTATATTCAGGTTTCGCATATACTAAAACTAAGGTTGTATTGAATTTGTGGATGCAACGATTCTACCTAAGATTTTTTGAAAAAATAAAAAAATAGGACATTATGTTTTAAAACTCGCTTTTGTTTTCATTAAACATAAAATCATCCAAAGCTGGAATCATAATTGTATATGAAACTGGGAAACTTCCACTACACAAATTGTTATCGAAATACAGCAATAACAATGCCTTTCGTACAATTTCCGAGGACAAAGAGGTGTAGATGTCACGACCATAAACGGAGGAATATCAGAGAGCTGCTGGGGTAGGGTTGAAAGGCTTTTGTTTTATCAAGGGTATGCTAATTATGCGTTTTAGATGAAACATCTGTGGAAAGCAACCGGCAGGCTTATTGCGTATGTTGTAGAAGCCTAGCGATAGCAAAATTTGTGCAATAATTGCTTTTCAATCGCTTGTCAATCGCAATACTGTATGACGTAGGTATCACCGATACATAATACCGATTTGCGATTAAAAAGCAATTATTGCGCAAATTTTGCTATCGCTAGGCTTCTGCAAGATACATAATAAGCCTGCCAATTTGAAATGATAATCATTTTGATCGTCAACCAGAAGGCAATTCCTTTATTTTGAAGAACGTTCGCGGTCTACAGACCGTTCACAGTTTTTTTAACAACCTCGACTCATCTTGCATCACTGTCAAAATCACAGGGATCTTTATTGTCTATGCAATAAGGTTGCTTTTGGGTTGCTACCATTGTCTGTCAAGTCTGTTACCTAACTTTATTTTCGTTGCAATAAAGTTGCTGTTGGGTTGCTGCTATCAGAGCTAAGATAACTCTGAACGGACTGTAATCTCAGTCTTAATCTGTCAAAAATACCTCTAATTTCCCTACATTTTTCATAGTTCTGACATTGATTTTCGCTGATATGAGATAACGAGTAGATTGTCAACGTTTTTAATTACGGGAATTTACTTTCAGATACGTTTATCTGCGTATTATATTTTAACTTAAATACAAATTTATTAATAATTAAGTAATAAATATAATATCCTAACTTAATTATTAAAACTATTAAAAAACTAAAATATGGCGTCGAAAAATTCCTCCGCAATGGTATCTACTGGTAATGTACCCAAGAGACTGGCGGCATTACTGCCACGTTGTATGGCAATGCTTATCCTCTGGTCAAGGTAAAAGCCAGCCCTTGGGTCACGGGAAGTGTCAACCAGCCGTTTGGAGATTTCGTTGCATAAACCATGAGCACGCGGACCCCACGGTCCGAGGGTTTCAACCCCAAACGGCTCGAAAATATAGTTATGGATAAGGTTTTTATAGTTCCGCTGCTTGAGGTTTTCCGCAGTCGCAGCAGCAGCGCCAGCACAGCACGTTGCGCCAGGAAGATGGGATGGCGCAGGAGGACAACAAGGAGCGCAGTTCTAGTCGCAGGCCGCTTCGGCAGTACGAAAAGAATTATTTTTCTGATTAAAACCCATTTTAAACGTTGCCCAAAACAAAGAGTTTTCTATTTCTGAGGCGACAAAAGACAATTTGTACATGCAAATGGAAGTGATAGATATTCTTATACTTTTGTTTACTGATTCTTGCAAGGCCATGACTACCTAGTTGATATAATTATAATTATTTATTTTCTTTGACTGTAAAAGTCAATTTATTTTAATTTTATTTTTATTTATCATGGACATAATTATCATTAGAATGTTTTTTTTATGAGTGGTATTGCAACATGTGGTTAGCTAGTGACCTCGATAATTGATCATATTATTCTTGCCTGAGCAACCGGCAGCAAGTTCGTCATGCTCCCTTAGATGTCACTGCTTGCGGTAGTGTCGGGGGTCGGGTTGCCTCCTTCCCTCAAATATGGCGAGGGGGGTGATGGCTGAACTCTGCGTTATGCTCGTGAACGGGTGCTGCTTGTGGTGACTGGTCGTCTTGCTGTCCTTGGTTTTGTTTTGTTATTAGTAATTAACTTTGTTTATATTACTTCGATGGTCCTAGTTTATCATTTGTGACTTCGAGTTACAGCTTCATATACAATCTTCATATATGTAAGTGGGCACATCCTTTATTACTTTATTATTTTTATTTAGATATAAAGTTCTGCTTATGTTTTTAGTTTTGTATTTTTATTTCTGCTTGAGTATAGTTTTCGCTTATTTTTTTCTTTTTTTTTTGTATATTGGCGTGTGCTAGCTTACGTATACGTAAGCTAGCACACGCAAATAATTTAATTTAATGTTTTGTGTTGCGTAATGTACCTAAATTATTATGCGCAGTGTTGTATACATTCAATTATTTTTTTTTAACTGAACGGACAGCTGTGCTGCTGGGGAGTTTGTTGCGCCACTTCTTCTCCCCAGCTAAAGCACTAGGAAGTGGTGAAGGGCGCGCGTTTTGCGGGACTGTCTTATGTAATTTAGTTTGAATAAATTACTTTTGATTTTGATACAAGAGATATATAATTAACATAACACAAAACATAACGTCACATCTGTAATCCCCGAAGGACTAGGTAGAGTTATACCTAAGCAACACCCACATTTCGCCAGTTATGTTTAAGTCCCATGAAATCCAGACTCCGGGCTGCTACTGAGAAATTCCTGACGGAGGAACCCAATAACACTTTGCCCGACCTGGGAATCGAACCCAGGACGTCATGCTCAGCAGTATTGCTTGCGACCATTAACCCTACGAGGCAGAATCTATTATCCCAGTTTTCCTTTCAAATCTCGATTCCAAGGGTAAGCAATAGACATTCTTTGTCCTGCACAATAAATAGTAATTGGCAACCCTGGCATTGTTAGGGAAGTGGCCATTAAGGGGCGGTTCAATTGCTAATAGGGATGCCTCTACGCTCCGGAATGACTTGCGCTATCAAATAATATGCAGTGAATGTACGACCGTTTAGGTTATATTAGATGTCATGAAATTGTATTGTGAAATTATGCGCATTTTTTTTTTCATCATCATCTGCCTAGACTTTTTCTCAACTGTGTCGGGGTTGATTTCTAGTCTAACCAGATGCAGATGCTTTTTCACATCGAGCGAATGCCTGACTTCCACAACCCAGTTACTGGGTAACGCGATACCCCTTGGCAAGACTGGTTGTCAGACTTATGGATTCTGGCTTATGGATCCGTAACGACTGAAAGATCTACGAATGACAGGCGGGTCCAACGGTTTAACGTGCATTCCGTGGTACGAAGCGGTCTTGGTATGCAAAGATGTTCACCCATCCACGGACCAATCGTGGCAAGCATTGCTTAACCTTAAAGTTCGACCTCTTTGATTCCTCTCAATTTTCTTCTTTTATTTCTGTAAAAAAGGTCTCAAATTCTCCCAAATTGTCTTTACGGTATATGGACGCTTGGGATTACCACATAGAAAAATAATTTGGGTTACAATTTCATTGTGCTTATGAGCATTTTATCCTTATTTTACCTTACCATTATGCCATTGGGGATAATAGAAGTTAGGCAATTACGTATTCGAATTAAGGCGTAGGTAGGTACTATTTGGTGTTGAATATAATTATGTAGACTGACGAAAAATAAAACGAACATAAATAAGATAGAAAGTTCTAGGTAGGTATAAGATAGGTTCGTACATAACTTTGTTCAACTTCAAGGGGGCCTAAATACATACAACCTACAGGGTATTTTGTTTTTAACCGACTTCCAAAAAGGAGGAGGTTTTATGTTTGACTGTGTTTTTTTTTAAATGTATCTCCACCGATTTCTCCGTCAGTGGTGGACAGATTTTGAAAATTCTTTTTTGTTTAAAAGCGTATGCTCTCAAGGTGGCCCTATTGTCACCAAGTCAGAATTTGATCCTATGGAAATCGAGGGAAAACCTCAAATTTTATAGGCACACCTATAGCGGTATTTTTTAAAGTAAGCACCATTTGGTAAAGTGGAACTGATGATGAATACCACATAGGCCATCAGAACTACTCAATAATAAGTACCGATTTCACGGGTTGCGATTCGATTACTTTAATATGGTTGCTAAGAAACTTATGCTCGTCGCAATGCATAATAATATGGTGTGCAGTTGTGCTGGTTCTTACTAGGAGAATTCCTCAACTATTCTGCCGTCGTAAGATAAAAGGGCACAACTAACATTAAAAAAAAAAAAAAAAAATATTGAGCAGATTAGCCTTTTTTTCTGATTCTAAATATGTATGTGACTCAATTTTTTTTTAAATGTTAGTTGTGCCCTTTTTTCTTACGACGGCAGTATTAACGTCCCTGGATCGGCAAAAGCAATATTTTGTAAAAGGTGATAAGCAGTAGACATTAGGCTATTGTAACTTAGATAAATTACAAACCAATCCACTAAAAAGTTATAAATAAATACTATTTTACAAAAAAAAAAAAAAAACCGCCGACTTCCTGAAAGAAAACACTTTTTTTTTGGAAGTTGGTTGTATTTTTGTTTTTTTAGTTTCTTGGACTTGACTGGTTTGCGGCAATAGTTTTCCTGTATATGGGGCACAAAATGACTTAGTTGTTCATTACTAGGTATTAATAAAATATAACAATTTCTTGGAACCGTCTGTATTTTGACAAGCAAGACGTGAAATAGAAAATTAAGTACTCGTCTATGACGTGCAATAGTACCTACCTAAGAATACTATTAAAAATTCTATATTTTTGACGTCAGCAGTTATTTAAAGGATCAAATCAAGAATAATTATAACCTATGATGTCAAAACGAGAGTTTTTTTTAGGGTTCCGTGTTCATCAGGAAAAAACGGAACCCTTATAGGATCACTCGCGTGTCTGTCTGTCTGTCTTTTGCAAACTGTACCGTGTGACATATTCATACATAGACATATACATGAAAGGACTAAAGGCTGTGAGGGTCTCAAATATATATTATTTATAATTTTAAAATAAATTGTTCTAAAGTTATTTGAGAAAATAGACGAAAATTGACCATTCCACCCTTATCTCCGAAACTACTGAGCCTAAAATTTTGAAAAAAAAATACAGAAAATAGTTCTATTATAGATAACAGAAATACTTGTAAGAAGTGTCTAGTGGAGTCACTTGACCGGTTTTTTTTTTAACTTACAATAAACTTATCTTTTAGAATTTGAAAAAAAAAAAGCTTTTAATAAGAAAAAGAGGTACGATTCTATGGAAGAAGACGTGTAACCTAATGGGATCGTACTTTGTAGAAAACCGCCATTTTAGTTCAAAACGGAAATCGTAAACTTAGATTTATAGGTTCTAGACGCTTTTCTAGATAGGCACGTTCTGCCTGTCTAGAATAGCCCTGTCGGGACGTAGACATGATTTTGTACTTTTTATGTCCAATTTTATGATACCTCTGATTGTGACAACCAGGCGCAAAATCGAGAGTAACGCAGTAGGCAGTCATAAACCGAAAAATACGGTAGTAAGTACTATTCAGGTGTAACTTGAGTAAGGAGAAGCTAGTGGCTAAGTAAGAACAGCTGTACGGGTTAAGCTACGCTTGCCGAGGTTAGTCTGTGGATAGGTGACCATCCATTACATACTAGAGCAAGATGCCAGGGCCGCCAGACCTTACTTGTTTTCTGATTTACAAAATGTATGGGATAGAGTAGTGGTAGTATGTACTTTGAACGTACGCATTCCGGCTAGCTTGGGCCGACGGCCAATATTCAGTTATCAGGTACTAAAGGTACGTATAAATATTACTCACTTTTCTTAAAGTCCGACCGCTGATTTGGATGTACCTATGTTTTACAGAATCAATCAATCTGCCTAGCCTTTTCCCAACTATGATGGGGCCGGCTTCCAGTCTAACCGGATGCAGCTGAATACCAGTATTTTACATGGAGCGACTGCCTATCTGACCTCCACAATCCAGTTACTGGATAATACGATACCCCTTGGTAAGACTGGTTGTCAGACTTTCGTTCTTCTGACGACCCGTAACGACTGCCAAAGATCCACGAATGACAGCCGGGACCAACGGCTTAACGTGCTTTCCGAGGCACGGAGGAGTCTCGGTATGTAAAGATGGTCACCCATCCACAGACCAACCCCGGCTAGCGTAGCTTAACCTGATGGATCGACCCGTGCGGCTGTTATTACTTAGCCACGAGCTCCTCTGTATGTTTTACAGAATATTGTTAATAATTAATAATCAATACTACCAAACACTTTCCGTCGACGGTTTTTTCCGCCAGACGCTTGAAAGCTCGCAAACAATGACGTCATCTTACGTTTTGTCAATAATTTAGTTATTTAATAAGTTTCGTTAATTTTTATATAAATTTAATGATACTCGGGGAACTATTTAATACTATTTGCAAGCAACCAGCCTATTCCTAGCGATCAAACGTCCCCCAGACACAAACCATCTAATTATCACGCTCGCGCTCATACAGTAAAAAATGCTGCGAGTCAACGTTCAGTAATTATGTAAAACCGCTAAACGTCGTTCAGTTGTTTTACATAACAACGTTGTTTTATAAAACAATAATAAGTAAAACAACGGATTCTACAATCCAGCTGCGACACGTACATACAAACCAAAACATTTCAAAGTGTGTATTGTATTTACTTTTACCTTCACCCACTAGAACAACTTTTGTGAACACATTTCGCACCTGACATCACGCGAGAGAAAGTTACATAATGGAATAGAATACTTCACTCATTTTATGTAGCCTAGAACTGTACAAGTTTTCCAACTACTTATTGATAATGTGCCGGACAGGCGTGATCGATGGGCATGATAGGGTGAAAGGAGGGTGTATCCCTATACCAGGTTAGGCCTCCTAGCCCAAACGGCGCTGACGTCCTGCACCTATAGGCTCAGACTATCTGCAGACTGATGGCCGGCGGCTAAGAATTGAAGTCTTGACGGGGAAGGGTTTCTTGTTGATGAAATAATAACAACAGCTTGTTAAGTCTTCAGGAGATTTCAGGAGACGACTTGCGTAACTCTTCAGGAATAAGTGTGGTACCATGCCGATGGCTACGAAGCTATATTTTTCCCTGCGCGCTTAGATCCCTTGAAACTTTACCTCAACGAGAGCCGCAAATTGTCTCCCGATTTAAACTTTATTTTGCAAAGATTTTTATTATTTTAGTTTTACAAATTCGCTTATAAATAGCTTAATATTAAAATAATTATATGTGACAGATTGCCAGAATTGACAATAGATTACCCAGCGATTGAAATACCTGTAGTTCATGTAACATTATTTACTGAAAAGATTTTACACTGAAAACACACAAAAGTTAATTATTTTAATTAAATATTATTTTCCAAGTTGATTTATTTGAAAACTCATGAAGCTATTTCAGTAAACTAAACAGGTATCTCAAGCCGGTCTAATGACCTAACACGATATGGTAGTTAGAATATCACAACTTTGTTTTTCAGGGCGGGACACGCCCTGAAATCCTAGATCGATAAAACAAAAACAACAAACTAATATTTCCAACCCTTATAAACCCAATGAAGTAGGGTCTTCAGGAAGACTAGACTACTAATAGTACGTCCAGGGCTAGGTCTTTATCTAGGGTACCTGGACGCACCAACTAACTATAAATCGCGGCTACGTAGCCCACTTAATTGAAGTTTATAAGGGTTGTACTTACGATTTCTTCAAGAAACACTACCTATCACTTTCCAACTATAAAACACTATTGTTATTGAATTTAGATTAATAAACAAAAAAAAAAAAACTATAAACACTGTTTGGTGACGCATCGTCGCGAACAGATAACGTCAATTTATAATACCTCAAGTGATAGACAGAGGTACAGTAAACGCTCAAAAGTCCATAAGCGTGCTAAGGATTACATTGCTATGAACTGTGCGAGTACGAACCAGTACGTGTGCGTGTATGAGCGATGTCACACTCAACATTCCGCAGATAACACACACTAATGAATTGTCGCATGTCGTCGTACTATGCGAATTAACATTATATTTCTGTTGCATTTAGAATACTCGTCATAGTGGTGACCAATGGTAAGAACCATTGCATTGCTAAAATTCGCATTAACATAACATGTGCTGGTAGCTGTTTGGGCTAAGCAATGGTTTCACCATCAATGAAGTCTGAGTTCGAATCTTAATCACACAAAATGTTTCTTTGGAACCATAGTAATATAATATTTGTACTATTTTAAGCAAAAATTTGTTAGATGTTTATGTTCATTTATTATTTATTTTTATAATAAGTTAAATATTAGTTATTGTATTATTATTTAACTATTTTTGTGATTTTTAATTTATCTTTTCTGTGTTGGAAGGTTGAAATAAAAAAGTCGTGCTGAATGGTAACAAAAATGTTTATTCGTTTTATTTACTTATTTATAAAATTAACAAACTTAAGAGAATTGTGACGTTACATTCCTACTAGATAAAAGAAGTTTTTTTGTAACCGTTCATAGGATTTTTTGTTGTCTACCTCACAGAAATCGAAATTATTTATTTAGTTTTCTATGATCTACCTTTCTAACTTTACGAAATGAGTGACCAAGCGAACAAGATAAAGAATATTATATTTCTGTCCCATTACTTCCAATCAAGTAAAAACTTACAAAAAGTCAAGTACTGCGTGAGATTTGAACTCACTGCTCACTGATTCACGCATCTATGTGCACGCGCTTAACCGCTAGGTCATCTTTACACATGTTATAACTTTGAAATTATGAACTACAATCAGTTGTTGACAACAATAATTATGCATGTTTATGTTCTTGGAAATAGAAGGTCTTAAGACAAACTAAACGCCAAGCTATTGCTTTGTGAGTTTACTCATCGACTTTTGGTCGCGACTGTACATTTAGCCAAATACAAGATAAGAACAGTCAGTCCGACACTGGCTTGCATTCACAGGCGTTTGCATAATGGTCGATTCCTACAAAAGGACTTTTGAACATATAGACATTTTTGCATGTGCTCTCTATAAGTTCAAAAGTCTTGAATATTTATTTTACATTTTTGTGCCATTTCTTGAGTATCATATATACTTTTATTCTAACTTAAACTTGATAATAGTAATGTAATTTAATGTAATTTAGTATAAAAAAAATTGTAACTCTAGCGTTTATTTTCACTGTTTATATTCTATAGTGAATCTGTGAACAGCGTTTTGGGCTGCAATATTGTCTATAAGTTTTGTGTATTTCTTATTTCTGTGTTTCATAATGTAGCTGTTAGTTGTTCCTTTTGAATAAAATAAAGGAAGAAGAAAACTCAAGCTCAAGTAATAGATAAAGCATAGATAACCGAGATAAAGGTTTACTTTCGGGATATTATTATTATCCTGTTACTTGATCATGAGTAGCGCGAAAAAACAGAGAAAATTCCGGTTTCTTTTGAATTCCGTTGTTTTTTTTTCAATGTTTTATTCGAAAGTTTCAAGAAAATTTGCACCGTTGCACGTTTGCACGTTTTTTGCAATCATCATCTTCCTGCCCTTATCCCATGTTACTTGGGGTCGGCGCAACACGTTTTCTTCTTCCACTCTCCCCTGTCAACCGTCACACTATCATTCACTCCCTTCTGTTTCATATCATTCATACACATTCCATCCATCTTTTCTTTGGCCTTCCTCTTCCTCTCCATCCATCAACATGTATATTCATCACTCTTTGAGTCACATGCGTTTCATCCCTTCTCATCACATGCCCATACCAAGCCAGACGATTTCCTTTCAACATTTCTCTCACTGGCGCCACTTTCAAACTTCCTCTTATATACTCATTTCTTACTTTATCCATTCTTGTCACTCCACACATCCATCTCAACATTCTCATCTCCGCTGCATGCAATCTTTTTTCATCCGTCTTCTTCACGGCCCAGCATTCAGACCCATAAAGTACGACAGGCCTTACCACGGACTTATAAATTTTCCCCTTTAACTTGAGGGGCATCCGTGGGTCGCAAGTTGTTCCTGTGACCTGTCGGTATTTCATCCATCCTGAGTTGATCCGGTGCGTTACGTCTCGGTCTACTTCCCCATCTCCTTGGACAAGCGACCCGAGGTACCGAAAGTCGGACCAGATCGATAAGGGCGTTCCGGCGAGAGATATGGGCATCCCACCACACCTCCAATCTGCTCTGGACCTCTAAGCCGTTCTCGGCAATCAGCACAATGTCATCAGCGAACAGCATACACAAGGAGCCGCTTCCTGGATATCAGATGTAAGAGCATCCATTATCAGCACGAAGAGGTAAGGGCTGAGTGCTGATTCCTGGTGCAAGCCGACAGCCACATTGAAGGTGCCAGTAGTGTCCACTGTAGACCGGACTTGGGTACTGCATCGGCTGTACATCGCTCTAATCAACTGCACATACTTCCCTGGCACACCTTTCTCCTTCAGCGCCCACCACAAAACTTCACTAGGCACTCGGTCGTATGCCTTTTCGAGGTCAACAAATACCATGTGCAAGTTTTTATGCGCACCTCTGTATTTCTCGCACAGCTGGCGGATAGCAAAGATGGCATCTGTTGTTCCTTGAGCAGGCATAAAACCGAATTGGTTTTGCGAAAATTCACTCTCTTCTCTCAGTCGCCTTTCAATAACTTTCTCCCAAGCCTTCATACTATGTGATATAAGCTTTATTCCTCTATAGTTGTTGCACTCCAGCACATCACCTTTGTTTTTAAAGATGGGCACCAGCGAACTGTTACACCATTCGTCAGGTATGGCTTCTTCCAGCAACAACTTATTGAAGAATAAAGCTAACCACGTTCATCCATCTACTCGTAATAACTTCCATACTTCAACTGGTATTTCATCCAGGCCTATTGCTTTACCATTCTTCATCCCATTTATTACTATTCTCACTTCATCCATACTACCTAATCATTCTCACTAAACTGGTTTATTCCCAAGCACACCACTCCAGCCATTCTCCTCATTCATTAGTCTTTCAAAATAGCTCTTCCACCTATCCTTAATTTTCTCATCATCCGAAAGAACTATTCCAGTTTCATCCTTCATACACTTTATCTTACAAATATCTCTCGTCTTTCTCTCTCTAGCTCTAGCAAGCCGGTAAAGATGTTTTTGGCCTGCTGGATTATCCAGTGTGTTATAAAGCTTGTCCTGAGCTTTTGCTCTTGCTATGGCCACAGCTTTCTTGGCTTTTTTCTTTAGAGCATCATACTCACTCTTTTTTTCTGCTTTCAAACTAACATTCTCATCTTCAACACTCTGCCATTCCTTGAACTTTCTCTTCTTATCCTGCAACACATTCTGTATTTCTGTCGACCACCACCATGTATCCCTATCCTTTCGTCTCTCCCAAAATATCTTTCGCTGCACTCCTAATATACCCTGCCATTTCATTCCAATATTCATTTAGACTTCGACCATTCATGTCCCTCATACCTATCATTTTATCCACTACTCGCTCATTAAATTTCTTCGCATAGTCATTCTTCTCCAGTATATGCCATTTTATTTTGGGAGGGGGTCGCTCTTTGTTTTTCTTGGGCTTTCTTTCTACAACCATTTCCATAATTAGGGGTCTGTGCTGTGAGACTAGATCTTCTCCCGGTATTACTTTGCAATCTTTGATATGCTTTAGGTATTTGCGTCGTACTAGAAAGTAATCAATTTACGTCTTGTGATTGCCACGTTTGTACGTGGCAATCACAAGACGCAAAAGACGCGTAAGTGTTGGCTACTGTCAGGTCAAATGCGGTAGCGGATTGCAGCAATGTCTCTCCCTCGTTATTGACGTTACCAAATCCCCATCCTCCATGCACTCTTTCATAAACTCCTCGCATTCTTCCCAAATGTCCATTAAAATCACCTCCAACTATCAATTCTTCATGCACCGGAATCAAAACTGTGTCAAAGTCCTCCCAAAACTTCTCTTTCACCCTTTCATCGCATTCTACCTGCGGTGCATACACACTAATTACATTCAGCACTACATGTTCTATCATAACTTTTACAACGATTAATCTATCATTAATCCTTTTTACCTAAATCACGCCTTCTTTCGAATTACTGTCTAACACTATTCCCACGCCATTTCTTTTCCCGTCACTCCCACAGTAGAAAAACTTGTATCCTTCGCCGATTTCTCTCGCTTTCGTTCCTTTCCATTTTGTTTCTTGCAAACACGCCACATTTATTCGCCTTATTTTGAATACATCCGCTACCTCTCTGGCTCTCCCAGTCATCGTCCCAACATTCCAACTTGCATACCTCAATCTCACTTCCCGAGCTCGCTTCTTACGTTGCCCCCGCCCGGGGTGGTGCAACAACCCTAGTCCTCTTCCCACAGGAGCCGGGTGCTGCCCCTGCGCGTCGCCTGTGGGGTACGCCCTAGCCCTATCGTGCATCATATATTTATTTATCATATTGCTAATAGTTTTGGCAAAATTTTACAGTCGGCCGCCTGCCTGACACCAACCCTCCTTGGGAATGCGATTGTTGATGGTTTACCCGCCATCACTCGGATGACCCAAGGTGCTATATGGTATGCACTGGGTCTGGAGCTCCCTTAGTCAAATAGTCGCCTCTTACGACACCCACGGGATGAGATGGGGTGGTCCTATTCTTTCTCCGGGACCGACATAAAACCGAAAAATATGAAAGAAACGGGGAATATTTCGATGTTTTTTTTCAAATACGTACTTAGTATAGGGGGGTTTGGCTGTTGGGGGGTAGGATGGGTGCGGGGGAGGGGGTGGTGAGAGGAAGGGATGCTGGTGTGGGGGACACAATTTATTTTTTTACGTAAAAAAAAAACAAATTGTTTTTTTGGCATTTTCAACGCTAGTCATGAGCTGCGGGGTGATTGCATAAAACACACAGTAGCAGGCTTTCATTTTGACAGTTCAACAACATTCGTAGCGTTATTTACGTTGTTGAGCAGACAACTTTTTGGACCTTTTCATTCAAGGAAAATATATGTATCAGAATATTAATGAACCAACGAGATAGGTGTAGGCCACACTTTATTAAACGACAAATTCTCACACTACTAGCAATACCTATGTATAGTCTGTTTCATATTCGTTAAGAAAAATAGGCATCTGTTCAAATCTAATATCGAGCTAAATGAAAACTATACCCGACGAAACAAGAATAGTCTAATACTACCCATCACAAATTTAAAATTTATTGGGAATAGGCTACATTCAAAACTAGTTAATATATACAGGGCTATTTTTAAATCATTAACTAAACTTTCACAGGGTGTTCTACCCATGAATATGAACAACTTTCACTATGGGACCAACTCTGAAATCACAAAAAAAAAATCTGCTGTTTCATACTTTTTGGTAGAGTAGGTATTGAACTTTTGTATGAAACAGCTGATTTTTTTTTGTGATTTCAGAGTTGGTCCCATAGTGAAAGTTGTTCATATTCATGGGTAGAACACCCTGTTAAAGTTTAGTTAATGATTTAAAATAGCCCTGTATAATAAGCTACCGGAAACTTTAAAATCCTTACCAAATGACTCAATTTTCTCGAAACAGTTGAAATATCTATTAATAGAGAAAGGCTAGTTACCGTTGAGGAATTTAAAGCTGACAAATTGTGAATCGATTGATCTTGAATATGCTTGACGTACTCGTAAGTGTGAAATAATATGACTAAAATGCTATACTATGCTACGCTTACTTATATGACTAAAATGAATGAACAAATTGATTTGATAATAATGATTTATATTAGCTTTTGCACGCGGCTTCGCCCGCGTGCTTGTCGGAAATTATCCCACGGGAACAGACTACCAAGGCCAAAAGTACCCTATGTCCAGGTGCCAAACATCCAAATCCGTTCAGGGGTTTCTATGACAATATAATTCAATCATGATTCGAAAGACACGTGGCGCCATCTATTATCATAAGAACATTATTGCTGCTTTCATCGGGAAGAGTACTTCATTTCGGGATGAAAGGTATCCTATGTCAGTTTCTGTAAACGTGACAACGTTGAAGCAAAATTTCAGGATGATCGGTTTCGGATGAGGTGTGCAAAGGTAACAAACAAACAAACAAACTTACTTTCACATTTATAATATTAGTTAGAAGAAAATATACAAAATTATTGATTAATGTTTAGTATAATGTAATGAATTGTAATAATTAGAATCAATACTATATTATTTATATGATATGAAACCTTTGCAGTGCCCTTACAGGGCGCATGTATTCATACTGTGTCATGAAATTTTAATGTATAATAATATTAATAATAGAGGACATTATTCACACACGGTCATCTGATCCCAAACTAAGCCGAGCTTGTACTATGGAAACCAGATAACTGATATACTACATACACTACTTTTTTTTTGTAAATACATACTTATATAGATAATTACGAGTACACCCAGACTCAGAACAAACAGACATGTTCATGCACACAAATGTTTGTCCTGGATGGGAATCGAACGGCCTGCGGCATGATAGGTGGTATCTTAACCAACCACGCCAACTGGCCTGTCAAAATGTGTGCCTACTAACCAATGTTTTACATGTGATTGACAGTGTGTTACGCAATAAGGGTGCTGGTCACGTGACGAAATAAAAATATACTACGTTTTAACATATGAATTTTGCTTATCTTAAAGATTGCCTTACACAAAAAAGATCTTGGTAATGTAAGAAGTTGCAATCAATCCAGCATAGCTATTCATACAACCATTCGACAGGTTGTCGAATCACAAATGACCCATTTTCAATTGCTTAGTATTTTCCAGGCGACTAACAACTTAAAGGGCGACTAACTATTTGCTACTAAAAAAATAACTTGGCAGCGAAAATATTTCCGTCGACATAGGATACAAGAACGAGCGAAGGGTACCTCGAGGATAGGTTTGGTGACCTTGTTCATACTTATTTCTCATCTCAGTTAACTTCATATACAACCTCATTGTATAATTTAAGAATGCCCATTTTCTACTTTTTATCCTCCGGTTGTAGCTGCCAACCTATTATTTTTGCCACCGGCTTTAATTATTTTTTAATCGCAAATTCAGATTAATATTTATCGGCGCATTAAATACATGTTATTTTCAATTACTAATTTGCCCCGACAGCAAATAGCTGTCGGAAGAATGGTGGTCGTCTATCTAAACTATTAAACTAATACCTATTATAAAGAGAAAAGATTTTTTGTATGTTTGTAAAAAAAAATCTGAAAAAATACTTGCTAAACCGGTTTTAAATATTCTTTCATCTATAGTAAGCTACGATATCAGCGAGTAACACGGGCTGTATTTAATCGACTTCCAAGCGAACGAAGTCGCAGAAACTAAAAAAAGAAAGACTAATATAAAATTTTGGGGTTTTGGATTTATGAACAACCTTTAGAGAACTTCAAAATTGCTTGGTGTTCAATTCGGCACGGAAGCATATTAGCGGTTGTGAATTGCTATGCTGGACATGACGCTTTGCAGCCAGATGTACAACCTGTAAACTTTTCTTCTAGAGAAGACAACCTGACGCTTTTCATAATAATACCTATAGGACAGGCAATAAATAAACTGTAACCGGTTTGCTATAAAACGAAGACAGTCTAGAAAATTCTCTAGACGGTTAGTAGTTTCCAATCTTGATTTGAAATGATTTATAGTTTCGCTTACCTCTACTACCTGAACGCTGTAACGGGTCCCCGAAACGATCTTGTGATTGTAATTTTTTATTGATAATACAAATTGATGAGCAAATTGAACGATTAAATGCAATTGAAGCAATTGCCAATATTACTACAATAGAAATTGATGGCAATTGATCAATAGCAATTGATCGTTTCGGGGGCAACGTAATTTCAAGACATTTTTGGGATTGTTTTTTTTCTTGCAGTTTGCGCTGTTTTTAAAAGCTTTATTATAAATATTGCTTCGTTCGTATGTGTCATCTATTTTCTCAGACAATCAATCATCACAGTCCACAGTCTACTAGACATATGCCTCGTTCAATTTCTGGCACAACACATGGTTGTGCACCCTCGCTTACATTATTTACCAATTCTGGGATTATGAATTCGTACTAGAAAAGAACAAAAGGTACAAAAACACAGTATGAGACTTACTGATTTAACCCACATTTTCTCAAGAAAATGTTAATAATTTCGTACGACATGCAATATGGCTTCTGCCATAACTTAAAAGGGTTCAAGTCGTATAGACGTCGGCTTATCAACCCTGCCGCGCTGACCGCCTTCACATTGCGATTACGTCAACCCATTCGCGTCCAATTTGACAGGCCAGTTGGCGTGGTTGGTTAAGATACCACCTATCATGCCGCAGGCCGTTCGATTCCCATCCAGGACAAACATTTGTGTGCATGAACATGTCTGTTTGTTCTGAGTCTGGGTGTAATTATCTATATAAGTATATATTTACAAAAAAAAGTAGTGTATGTAGTATATCAGTTATCTGGTTTCCATAGTACAAGCTCTGCTTAGTTTGGGATCAGATGACCGTGTGTGAATAATGTCCCAGGTTAATTACGTTTAGTACTAGAAAATATAATGCATTTATAAATAGTTTACACGGCTTTCTGTGGACACTAAGGGCCGGTTTGTTGATCCGTAGTTAACTCAACCAACGGTTAAACATAGTAATTAATGGTTGAGTTATTTTGGCGAAATGTGTTTGCCTAAATGCCATTAGTTACTATGTTTAACCATTGGTTAAGTTAAATAGTCACAACGCATGTGACTAAAAGAGTGATGAATATAAATAGATAGAGATAGAGGGAGACGAAGGCAAAAGAAGAGATGGAGGGATTGTGTGAGGAATGATGATGAAAGAAAAGGGAGTGAATGATAAAGGTTGACAGGGGAGAATGGGAGAAGAAAACGGGATGCGCTGACCCCATGTAACATGGGACAAGGGCAGGAAGATGATGATGATAAAGTTCTTAGCAGCAGTTTTTGACAAGATATAATTTTCAGCAAATAATTTTTGGGGAACCTAGCGTTTTTGATGGATTTTGTATTTATAAGTTCCTCTTTATAATCATCATTATTTATAACCTATCCATTAATGGATAAGATTACGCGTCATAATACTAAATTAAATCTAAACAAATATAATGAAGAGGTAGTGAGTTTGTATGTAGTAATGTGTTATCTGCTGATCGGAATCCGAAAATTTTTTCACGAATGGAAAGCTACAGTATTGCCGAGTGTCATAGAGTATATTTTATGTTAATACAAGAAACACACGGATGAAGTCTCGGGCATACTGCTAGTTACAAAATACATATAAAAGCTGTGCATAACTTGTTACAACAAACGGTTTTATCGCAGATTGCTTCCCTCACCTCCCTCCACCGCCCCCCTTCTACCATCGAACATCTAGACGCACAGCAATTTACCTAATTGTCATTCTACCAATTCGCATTAAGCGCTTCCAAACATCCTTCATAATGCGCACGGCAAGAGATTGGAACTCACTACCTGTTCCTGAACGCATACAACCCGAATCTCTTCAAAGTTAGAGTGAACAGGCTTCTTCTGGGTGAGCTCACTCCATCGTAGACTTTGTCTATGTCACCTCACCTAGACTATAGTCAAGAGAAAACCCATCTCAAATAAAAAAAAAAACCTTTGGATTTACTTAGGAAAGGATTTAAGCGACTTTATATCGGGATTTAAAACATCTGCTGGCATCATTTTACGAAATGTCTGCCTACTTAATGTAGGCCGAAATATTTTAAGACGGCCTCCGAAGTCAACTTTTTATTTAGAAGTCATATCTTTTATAGCCCTCGTATAGACTAGGAAAGGTTCTTTGCGGATTCTTTTCACTTTCATACTTAGGTAAAGGAAGCTCGTAAACTTAGAAGTAGAACCTTTTATAATCCTTGCCCAAAATGTATTATTTGTTATAAGTTTTTATAATAAATCGAGAAGGTATCTATATTTTTGGGACCTAAAAAGGGTAGTTTTTATGTGGATGTAAAAAACCAGTTACGAGTACGCAATGTTGAACTGTAGGTTCGAAGGAGATGAGGAGTGAATAAGTTGGACGTAGTATAGCACTAAACGACCTAACCAACAAAAAGTAATTTTTGAGTTATCGACGTTTTAAGTTTAGATGATAATTTCTGTAATGAAGTTGTATTTGGAATGTTTTGAAATATTGAACTCAAAACTTTTCTCAGGAAATGGTCCTCATTCCTTCGCATCACATACAGGTAAGTACTTAACCTTAACAACCGACTTCCTCACAACTTCTCAGTCACCGGTGCAACAGTGAGAGTAAACAAGCTTCTTCTGGGTAAGCTCACTCCATCGTCGACTTTGTCTAAGAGAGCAAAAAAGACTTTATCTAGAGCAAACCCATCTCAATAAAAAAAAAAACTTTCCACAATTCCAATGTCATAATTCCAAAGGAGTTAATCTGCTTAGCCTTTTCCTAACTATTATATTTACATGGAGCGACTGCCTATCTGAACTCCACAACCCAGTTACCGGGTAATACGATACCCCTTGGTAAGACTGGTTGTCAGACTTTCGGGCTTCTGACGACCTGTAACGACTGTCAAAGATCCACGAATGACAGCCGGGACCATCAGCTTAACGTGCTTTCTGAGGCACGGAGGAGTCTTAGTATGTAAAGATGCTCACCCATCCATGACCCGTGTGACTGTTTATTACTTAGCCACGAGCGATAATTCCAAAGGGGTGACAGTCGCAAATAGAATCGGGTTCAATTCCTAGATTTGTCAAAGAGCTGTGAGCTTCAGTTTGATTCCTGTATTTAGGACCGTGTCCTAAAATTGGAGCCGATACGATTATTGATTGATAGTGCTACCATGTGCGAGCTACATTCTGGAAAGAGGATTTGATGAGTTGCTTTGTAGAACTACGAGATTCCAATTACGATGAAGGTTTGATTGACGAACATTCGGAACAGAGCTTTATATCCACAAATCGGAATAGGTAGAGCATACATTGCTAAATTTCGAGGAAAGAAGGAACAAGAGTGGACAATACCTCCTATAAAATCCCGGAATGCTAAACACGGAATGCTAAACATGACGATTAAATCTCCGGATTTAAGAAATTGTGAATTATTTATTTTACTTTAAATACATTCGTAACAAATTAAATATTTATAATAAAATAATAAATAATTCGCAATTTCTAAATCCCGGGAATTTCCCGAGAAATAAGAAATTCTGAATTATTTATTTCCCTTGTATGTATTGTATTCAACATTCGTATTAAATTAAAAAGGCATTTATAGTAAATAATAAATAATTCGCAATTTCCTAAATACCAAGATTTAATCGTCCTGTTTATCACGCGATTATAGGTAAGGGCCCATAGTAAAAGTTGTTTGTTATCATGAGTACAATCATGTGTTTAAGTATCGGTCACTAATTACCAGTCACACTATATACTAAAGAGGTAAAAGTTTGTAAGTTTGTATTTAGGGGGTAATCTCTGGAACAACCAGTCGGATTTGAAAAATTATTTTTGCATTTGATAACCCATGTCTTGAGGAAGGTAATAGGCTATTTATCATCAACCTATGACTCTTAGGAGACGAGCAATAGAGAAAAGCGTCAAACGAAGTAATAGCATGGGCGGGTGATGCGATGTGAAGCGGTGGGTCGGAGGAACAAGAAATTTCACGCGGACGAAGTCGCGAGGTGAAAAATATTTGAAAATCGAATAGCTTTTTATTGCCTCGCAGGTGTGAAAAGTAAAGTAACGTCTTCAGGGATAAAGACGTTATCGTCTTGGGCGAGCTTGAACCTCGATGCACTCAGAATTCTAGAATGCTGAACTTCCGACCGTAGCAAGGGAGTACTAGAATCGTTCGTTACGCTCGAGCTCGGGATTCAACATAGCGCCCGTAAAATAAGACATCGTTTTGTCCCCTTTATGAATAATCTACTATAATATAAAATTGACAATCATCAGTCTACTAAAATTTTATTACAGAATCCGTAATAACACTATCAAGCTGTACCAATTAGCTAACTTAACGCTTGGACCGAAAAAGCATATGGTTGTCGTTTGCCAACGCCGTACCTCGACGCATGGTGTATGCAAATGGCCGCCATCCATCGATTAATTCCGATGGTGCATCTATAAATATATTTTGTATCAATGAAGACTTCAAAGTACTTCATTATAGAGTATAGTAAGTATAACGAAATTATAATTACTAAAACAGCATAAACAGAAAAACACATCATACTGTACATGACGTCTACAATAACTACTTAGGATTTTTTTACTTTAGTTGTATTATGGTCTTAGCTTATGTATTTTTTATATGAAAGTTACACACAAATACAGATATATATATTTTTTATTTTTGATGTGTAACATCTTTCCTCTCGCTTTCCTGCAGTCTGTAGAAGTGATTTCGTGAAAAGGGACGGAAGTGTGTAACAGGAAGCTGAGAAAGCGTGCTATTTGATTTCACCAATGAGCGCGCGCGGTGCTAGATTTGGCCGTCAGAGGGTATCAACCCAAACACATGTCAGATGTTACACATAATATGCAACTACTGTAAGGCTCGCTCGTTTTTAGCTACTATATTTTAGTACTATGTTCAGCTAGAATCAGACATTTCTATGAAAAAATATACATACCCGATTTATTATGTCACACAGGGGGGACGTCATTACGTCATTCGTGAGATAGTTGCTGAAAATCAGCGCTGTTGACGATAGGTTCGTCCGAAGTAATATAATTTTGCTGAGCTAGACCACCACCTCGTAAAGCAGTATTATTTTAATCTTATTTGAGTGTGGGAAAGGGATGGAGCTAGACGTCCTGTATAGCTTCATCTCTTTCTCACACTAAAGCAACACTAAAATGGTACTGCTTTAAGAGGTGGTGGTTTGCCCTTGCACAGACGCAACCCACCACGGCTGGAATGTTTCTTGTTATTTGTAACAAAAGTAGTTACCTCTGCAATCGGCATTTTGTTTTTGTTTGATTGCTTGTTATCATTTGCCAATGTTGCCAATAAAACAATTATTAGGTAGATATTTTCTGAATAGAATTAACCAGCGCAGGTTTGCATTTTTGTTTGCAGAACAATCAGTTTGAATTTACGAAAAACTCCTTTCTCAATATTAATCAAAACGCCAGTTACTGTAAACTGGGTCAACGGACCATTCGCTTTTTTGCCAATATTATGAACTCTTCAGGTGTGAGATTGACCCAAATTACAAAAAAAAAAGTTATATTGAAGAGGACATTTTTTTAATCTTAGGTACAAGCTTATACCCGCGGCTTAACCCGCGTGGAGTACAGAAATTATCCCACGGGAACGAAATACCGGGATAAAAATTATCCTGTGTCCTAACCCAGGTCATGGTCTGCTTGTGTGCGAAATTTCATCGAAATCTGTTCAGCCGTTAAGACGTGAAAGCGTAACAAACAAACATTCGCATGTATAATATTAGTAGCTTTTGCCAATGGCTTCGCCCGCGTGGACGTCAGTAATTATCCTCAGAGACTGTATAAAATCTCCATCTAGCAGTACCACCATATATTCCGTAATACTTTGGTTGCTCTTGATATCTTTGATAGTTCGATTTAGTGATTCGATTACACTTTTGTAGGACATCGTACATTCCAAACCAACAGTTTACATTGCTGCAACATTTATCCCGGCTCGCTGTTTTTACTAATGTTACAAACTGGCATTTCCTCATGAGCTAAGTTTAATGGCTGTTCAAGTACTGAATGTGCCGTTCGGCCACCATTTACATGGCGGCTATTCCAGAGGAGGTTACTACAACAGCAACTCCTTTATCTTCCCGGATTTGTGTTGAAAATAGGTTTAAAAGAAAATTTTATCAGTACATGCCAGTTAGAACATCCAAAAAATAACACAAACCACCTTCACCGCTTCCGATTTTTTGCACATTATGAAAAAAAAAAACAGGTTTTTATAATTCTAAATAAGTAATCTAAAATAGTACTTATTAATTATTTCATATATTTTAATTTCTTTTTTAAACAGCTATTTTAGTGTTAGCTTGTACGTTACAAATTAATTTAATTATTTATATGTTATGTTATTAAAACTTTCAATTCATGGTAGAGCTCTGTGGAAAAGAAAAAAAAAGAAATTCAGCTCTAACCGTACATAAATACTGCTCAGACAAATGTTCCTTAACAAAAGCACAATATACCTATACAATTATTTTCGTAATGTCCCTCGACAGTCATCGAATTTCCGAGTAAAATGAATACTAATTTCCATGTCCATCAATCATTAGATTTATCGTGTATAATAATTTGAATTCAGAACTAGGTTACCTTATTGTTGTTCGAATCAAAACAAAACAACAATCTCTCAATATTCTGCGTACAAACTTACATTTGCAATTGGAATGTATGGAAGAACATGTTTTTCAACTACAATGTTAAGTTCTTTCTTGGGATAAATTCCTAACTACGGAACCCTTCATTGTGCGTGGCCCGACACGCCTTTAGCCGGTTTTTAAATACATACAACACCAAAGTTTTCAATTACAACTAAAACCGTTTACGCACAACCAACCCGGTAACTATTAAAAGTTGGATCAACTCGATACTGGCAAACTGTATCAATAGGTTACGAACCGTATCTAGGTTACCCTCCCGTGACGTCACGAACGACATTTAACCTGAGTGACGTCATACTGGGGCTCGCTCATATGATACGTTGAATTCCGAACACCAGGCTTTTATAGGTTATTAGTAAAACACCAACAACCTCTTAAGGGGTCATTGTACTCATCATTATGAATAACTTTTACTACGGGTTCAAACCTGAAATCGAAAAAAATCAGCTGTTCAGTACATTTATGTTCGCATACTTCGTCAAAATGTACTGAACAGCTGATTTTTTTTCGAGATTTCAGGTTTGGACCCTTAATAAAAGCTGTTCATAATGATGAGTACAATGACCCCTTAAGAATTTGTTGGTATTTTACCAATAACTCTGTATATATTGTGTTATTCTGAGCGTTCGTACGGTCTACTTTATACAATATTTCAGGCAACCGTCATTGTTCATGAACTGGAAATTGAACTTATGACCCATAGAGATACCCTAATCCTACTAGGGAACGTGGGAACATTGTAGCATCGGAGAAGATGAATCATCATCTAGGATGATGATTCAGAACAATGTCTTATGATACCAAAAGCATCTGTATCACTTTTTAGAATATAGAAGCTAACACTAAAATATATCTTTCGGTACCGGAGTAACCCGAGTCAATTTCCAACCGTCCGGATACGAGCCTTCTCGTAAAAAACTATTAAATAAATGCATGAGCGGCCGAGCCAGTACTGCCCTACAATCCCTAACGATGGAGGGTGGCACCCCGTCTGGCCCAACCGAACGCTTGGGCTTGAGACGCGCGAGCGCGGCACCTACCTCGTCGAGGGACAGCTGCCCCACGTGAACACAGGCACCCCGCTCGGGCGCCGACCGCCCAGCGGTCTTATATAATAGTTTTCTTTTATAATAGTTTCATGCACTTTTCATTGATCATAAATGTATTGCTAGAATCATAATGGGTGACCAGTCAGTTCACCAAACATTAATTCAAAAATTTTTACTTGACAAGCAACGATTGGCAAAAACATTATTTGTCATTTCATCATTTTACAACAACCAGTTTACCAAATATTTCACTTAGCAAAATAATTATCCGATAAACTTATATTTAATAACGTATTATTTAACAAACAATTCATAATTTTTTTCATTTCATTTCATAGACGGTCGACGTCAGGGGCACCCCGAGGTTCGGTTGGTTAGGTTCTTTTGAACCCTGCAGATAGAAATAGGAGCCCCGCGCAGCGGGACTCCGTCGACCTGCTGATGGAAACCCTAACCCTAGACGGTCGACGTCAGGGGCACCCCGAGGTTCGATTGGTTAGGTTCCTTTGAACCCTGCAGATAGAAATAGGAGCCCCGCTGTGCGGGGCTCCGTCGACCTGCTGATGGAAACCCTAACCCTAGACGGTCGACGTCAGGGGCACCCCGAGGTTCGGTTAAGTTAAGTGATTTATTCTAATGAATTTAAATGAGAAATGAAAAATGTTTAAATGATTAAATATCATCTGATGCATTTGTTAAAAGAATTGTTTGCCAAATAAATGTTTGTAAAACGAGTGTTGATAAAATAAAACATTTGCGGAATACGTTCTTTTCGAAATAAATAGTATAGGAAACGTTGGTTTTAAAATAAAAATTTGTCAATGGAGTTTTGGTGAAACTTTAGTGAACCGCCAGAATGACTTAGGATCTTGAGCATTCTGACACTGGATTTTATGTTGATGCAGTTTGTGAGCTGTTTCTATAGATTTTATGTTGATGCAGTTTGTCAGCTGTTTCTATAGATTTTATGTTGATGCAGTTTGTGAGCTGTTTTTATAGATTTTATGTTTATGCAGTTTGTGAGCTGTTTCTATAGATTTTATGTTGATGTAGTTTGTGAGCTGTTTCTATAGATTTTATGTTGATGCAGTTTGTGAGCTGTTTCTATAGATTTTATGTTGATGCAGTTTGTGAGCTGTTTCTATAGATTTTATGTTGATGCAGTTTGTGAGCTGTTTCTATAGATTTTATGTTGATGCAGTTTGTGAGCTGTTTCTATAGATTTTATGTTGATGCAGTTTGTGAGCTGTTTCTATAGATTTTATGTTGATGCAGTTTGTGAGCTATTTCTATAGATTTTATGTTGATGCAGTTTGTGAGCTGTTTCTATAGATTTTATGTTGATGCAGTTTGTGAGCTGTTTCTATAGATTTTATGTTGATGCAGTTTGTCAGCTGTTTCTATAGATTTTATGTTGATGCAGTTTGTGAGCTGTTTTTATAGATTTTATGTTTATGCAGTTTGTGAGCTGTTTCTATAGATTTTATGTTGATGTAGTTTGTGAGCTGTTTCTATAGATTTTATGTTGATGCAGTTTGTGAGCTGTTTCTATAGATTTTATGTTGATGCAGTTTGTGAGCTGTTTCTATAGATTTTATGTTGATGCAGTTTGTGAGCTGTTTCTATAGATTTTTTGTTGATGCAGTTTGTGAGCTGTTTCTATAGATTTTATGTTGATGCAGTTTGTGAGCTGTTTCTATAGATTTTATGTTGATGCAGTTTGTGAGCTGTTTCTATAGATTTTATGTTGATGCAGTTTTTTTTTTTTTTTTTTATTCTTTATTTTTTTTTTTGGACTTTTATACTATATGTATATGTCAGTCCGATTAATCTTATGCAATACTTCACTAGTTTAACTTAAGACGATAATAGTTTAAACAAAAGACAAGCTCCTTCACTGTTAGGGTTTGAAACTAAGGAATTCATAATTCCGACCTGCAATTTGTCCAGATCTAATTTGTCCAATAATTCCTCTCTCTCTGAATTAAATTGAACACATTCCATCAACAAATGGTAAACATCATCTATTACCCCACAAGTATCACATTTAGGAGAAGAAACCTTTCTCATTAAAAAGGCAAAATTGTTTGATGGAATATGTCCGGTTCTGATTCTATACGCTATAACAATCAGTTTTCTACTTAACCGACTATATGTACACCAAGGTATACGAGGAGGCTGACATTGGATAGTTTTATACCATATGCCCTTTTCTAATGATCTCTGATTGAAATATTCTTTCCACAAATCATAGCACAGCCCATTATATTTCGTTAATATTTCTGAATAATATGGTTTGACATAAATTTCTTGTCCTTCTGTACTTCCAATTTTCGCTAATCTATCCGCCTCCTCATTACCACGTATCCCAATGTGCGAAGGAACCCATTGCAACCTCAGATCCACTCCTTTCTCAGCTAATTCTTCTATTTTAGAGAGTATCTCATACGCTATCGGTGTACCTCTGCGACCAGAGGCGCATCGAGCGATATGATATAAGGCACTCTTACTGTCTGAACATATAACAGCTTTAGTGTTATCAATTGTTTTGATGTATGATAGTGCTTCTGAGATCGCAATAAGCTCCAACGACATGATACACACATTTCCAATTATTTTAAAACATCCACTAGCGTTTTCTTGCGAGCGAACATAAAATGAAGCTCCCCTACCTTTCTTGCTCATAGATCCATCTGTGTAAATGACTACCCAATCAGCATATTTTTCTACTAATTCATTCATTACTGCGAGTTTCAACAGATTTAATTCGTAAGAACCTTTCGCTCGTTGCATGCTCTTTAAACCAACCGAAATTATATTATTTGCATCAATGTAAGTGACCCATGTGGCTAAGGTATACATCTCCAATGGAGAGGACGAGGCAACCTGAACATCTACAATTTCATTTATAACAGTCACAAGTAACGGAATCTTTTTGCGTGTCCAATAACTGTTGGTAATAAACGTATTAAGTTCTTTTAATAATTTAATCGTTACATTGTTCGTCCAAGATAGGGATTTTAAACAATATTTGTAAGCTAGGAATTTTCTTCTTATGTGCAATGGCGGAATACATAGCTCACTCTCCATGGTGTGAATCGGCGTAGACTTTATAAAACCACCTATAATTCTCAGTGCTTGATTCTGTATTTTCTGTAATTTATATAAATGTGAATTCGCACTGTTGTCATAAATAAAACAACTGTAGTCTACACGACTTCTGATTATCGCTATATATATTCTGCGTAAATGTTTGGGGTGTATTCCCCAAGAGGTACCTGCCAGAACTTTGAGTATATTTAAGTATTTCTGTGACTTTCTGACTACCTCATTAATATGACGTCCCCATCGTAACGATCTATCTAGCCATAACCCCAAATATTTATAACTATCCACTAATTCTAAGGCATGATTATTTATTTTCAATGTAATATTTTGTCTCCTAACCCCCCTGCTAAAAATACATAGTTTCGATTTACTATTCGACAAACACAATCCTAATTCACTTAGACAGGACGAAAAGGTATCTAATGCTTCTTGTAATTTAGTTGTACTATCTGAAGGATTTTTATCTGTACTATACAAGACAAAATCATCAGCGTACTGACACATATGTACATTGTTGATTTTTGAGAATAATTTGAATGTTACAACGTTAAATAATATTGGTGAAATAGGGTCACCCTGGGCTAATCCTAAACTTGTATATCTAATCATAGTTTCATTTTCATTAAATTCATCAATAATTTTAAGACGTCTTTCATTCAAAAAAGTCCATAAATATGAACATAATTTGTTACCGATCCCGATTTTATTTAATATCAATAACATTTCATTAACTAATACATTGTTGTAGGCACTTTTAACATCTATAAAACACGCAACAGTTGCATAACCTTTTGAGAAACCCAACTGAATTTGTGTGGTCAATCTCGTTAAACAGTCTTGACATGATTGTCCTCTTCTAAAACCCGACGTATATGGAGACAAAATATTATTTTTCTCTATGAACCATTCAATGCGTTTTGTCAGTATGGAGTGAAGAATCTTACACAAGCATGATATTAAGCAGATAGGCCTTAGTTTTGGATTGTTATCTGAAGAGGTAGCTGGTTTAGGAATAGGCATCAATACTATGTCACGCCACTGTACAGGTACCACACTAGTATTTAAAATATCATTATACAAATTTACTAAAAATATTTTTCCAATAGTTGGTAAATTAAATATCATTGAATAGGATACTCCGTCCTCACCAGGTGCTGTATCCTTAGTTTTTAGCGAATTACACAGTTCGTGTAATGTTATAGGGATTTCCAACTGTGTGTTTGATGAATTAAATGTTGGTTTCTCAGAGCATACATAATCAGGAGCTAGACCACATATTAGGGAAACTTTCTGGTCCTTTGACGGGTAAGATTTAGTTGAGCTACACCCCTTCAACCATCGCATCCGCTTCCACATTTCTGAGATTGTTGTTGATTCATCAATGTCTGTATAAAAATTACGGCGGTCATTTATTCTGGCTTTACTAATAGCTTTTTTAGCGATTATTGTCTTTTCTTCTAGAATGTTTAAGTTAAAAGGGGTAGGATTTGACCTAAACTTACTTAGTGCTAACCTTCTTTCAGCTACTAATTTAGAGTGTTTCATTCCAATAAGACTTTGGTTGGAATCCCGGTTTTGAGTATGTACACTGTTTTGTATACGGTACATATTTATCAGCGGCACTATCTATGATATTTATGAAATAATCATAATTTTGTTGAGCATCCAACTCTTCACAATATGGTAACATAACTTCTTCCAATGTTTTGGTATATTTCTCCCAGTTGGCCGATTTATATTTACGTTTTTTAGTTATGTATGAAGCTTCCCTATAATTACTTTTAATTTTAATACACATATGATCACTGCCCAGATTTTCACTCAATACATGGCATTCAAATTTACAAGCTAAGTCTGTGGAAACAAATGTAATGTCAGGGGACGTTTTTTGTAAATAACCATTAACCATTTTGATTCGCGTGTGCTCTCCTACTCCTTTGTTAAGCGAGATGTACCCCGCATCCAAAGCAGCATCAAAAACCATCGTACCTCTTGTGTCTGCTTTACATGACCAATTATAGTGGTGTGCGTTGAAATCACCAGCAATTAAACATTTGTTATTAAATTTTGTGAAAATTAAATCCCAATCAGACTGAATAGTATGTACTGAGGACGGGCAATATATCAAGATTATATTCTTAATCTCCTTACAATTTAAAAGTTTAACACATCTTATTTCTATTCCTGAATTACTAACATTTAAAGTTTCTAACTGTACTCTAATTGACTTATGTACTATAATAGCGACTCCCCCATATGAATCGCTTCTGTCATTCCTAAATATATTGTACCTACTTATATTTAATGATGAATCGGGTTCCAACCAAGTCTCTGATATTAACGCAATATGTATGTTCTCCTGACTTAATAAAGCTTGAAATTCTGGAATTTTAGGTCTTAAACTCTGAGCGTTCCACTGCAATATGTTCATAAAATAGACGCTGTTATTATGATTATCCATTAGTGGAGAAAGAAATTAATTGAGCTAAAATATCTTTACCATTAATCATTTTTAAACATAGTGCAATGCAATCCCGAATAACTATTTTCACAATTAATCCTAACTTATTAGAAAAGCTATCTTTAGATATACATACATCCTTAATTTTTTGATATAGTCTATAAAAGAAATCTTTGCGTTCACCTGGTTCCCTCTGTTTATCACCTTTGTTATTAGTGTTTTCAACCTCACTTATATCTTTTTGTGAATATTCCTGTCCATACGACCCTTCTTTTGTTTTCTTACTATGTGATTTCTTCTTTTTTGATTTTTCAGACGGTGTATTAGTTTTATTATCTAAATTCTGACTGTCTTCTGTTTCCGATTCTTCAGATACAATCATTTCTTCATGTATAACGGCTTCCGTAACTACCACTTCTCTATATGTTCCTCTTGGTACTGTGTCCTGAGTGCACTCTGTTTGCGAAAACTGTTTATTTGATTCATTATTCTTAATCATATCCACATTGTGCACTGTATTATTTTCCCGCATTTTTTCTTTGACTCTATATATTTCTAATCCTTCCCGATAACTGCAGTTCTTTTCCGACATAATTCTTCTAATTTCTTTTTCTTTTAAAAAAATAGGGCATTTTTTGTGCATGGCCATATGTGGTCCTTTGCAGTTTAAACATTTAAAAACAGTTGTCTCACAATTAACGTGATTATTTCCACACTTAGGGCATGTGACTTTTTTCGTAGGACATGTTCTTGAAAGGTGTCCATATCGCCAACATACTGAACATTGGGACACAGGGAAGATGTAGGGCTCAACTTGGAATCTACACCCAAAACCATATACATATGATGGTAAGTTGTAATTTTTAAAACATAGGCGGATCGTTTCAGAATTTATCCATTTACCATCGCTATCCTGTCTTTTTAGTCGTTTCGCAGATATAATCTCGAAATCACATTTAAGGTTTTCTAATATTTCTTTATCTTCTATTTCTAAGTCCACCTGCCGCAGTATACCATAACATAACGATGATTCACCTACTATGTTAATACTCGTATTACACTCCAAGTTGCCAAATATGTTCTCACGATTTAACATCTTTACTGCATTTTGTTTGTTATCAAAATATATTAAAGCCCTATAAGGGTTTTTGTACACTAATTTAATTATGTTTCCTATATTATGAGATCTCAAAAGTTTTGCCATCCCAAACTGCCTCGGCAGTGTTTCTTTGGCCGTAATACACACAATATGTTCTGTGGGTTTCTCATTATTACTCGAAAATCTCAATAGTAATTCTTCATAGTTTTTTGAATTTCTTCTCGTTAGTCGTTTACTCCCACGCTTTATGGTTATGAATCCATCACCATCTATAGTTGTTTCTTCATCATCCTCCTGTCTGCCTCTTTTCTCTGGTAATAGTTGTTGCTCTCTATTTAAATCCATATTTTTCTCCTTCTCCATCCTTAAATTATCTTGTTGCTCACTCTCCAACTCAAGATCCTCTTCCACCATCTCACTTCCACTTGAGTCACAAAATTCTACATTTTCACTCATCAAGTAGCATTAATTAATAATAATTAATAAAAATGAGGGTAAGCGAAAAAAGTTACAATCGCGTACGTCGTCCACCGCTAACTAGACCGCTCGACAAGCCTGCGCGCGCGCAACTGTTGATGCAGTTTGTGAGCTGTTTCTATAGATTTCATGTTGATGCAGTTTGTGAGCTGTTTCTATAGATTTTTTTATAAGCACTCTGCATTTAGAATATTCTTCATAAGCCCTACTAAGTTTAGTTGTTTTAAATATCTTGTGAAGTCTAGCTTTAATAATTAAATCCGTTATTATTTCGCTCGTGTACCATTCCGGATAAATGTACCCCGATTTTGGACTAGGCTTTTTCCTGGGAACACAGTCATCCAGAATGTTATTCAGAGTACTGTAAAATAAATCCAAAATTGCTGTTAAATCGCTCATCTCATACATGCTGCTCCAATCAATTGAAACTAACTTTGAATACAGCAATTGATAGTCTGCTTTGTATAAGTTCCACTGCGGTCTAATATTACGTGCACATGAACCGGGCGCGCGAGTGGGGGAAGCAGCGGGGGCGTTGGCTGCGGCGGGGACAACCGCGCACGCGGGCGGCACGCGGATCTCGAGCGGCGGGTGATGCGCGTAGACCGGCACGAGTGGCTCGCGCTACTACCGAAACCTCACCGTAAAAACCCGGCGGCCTATTTAAACAAGTGGTAATGTATCCACTTTACTTTGAGTGAATTTGCAAAATGACACGAAACATTCATAATAATTAGTTATGTTCAAAGGACACGAAGCGTAAAGCTGCGGTTTCCCAGATGAGCAGTGGCCGGTACATATCATCTGCAAAGAAAATAAGTTGGTGTGTTTCTCTAGAGAGCGTTTCTTGACACCGTAAAGTCACCCCTGCTGCCATCATGGTCATGACAGCCGTCACAGCCGCCGTCGAGGCAGCCCCCGGCTCTTCTAGAAAACCACCAAACGACACGATGGAGATAAAAAAAAATGTGAAAAACCCACTAGAGAAACCCACAAAAGTACACAAAATAATTCCTTTCGTTAATTCCGAATATTGCTTTTAAACCCCAGTATCTAAGTACCTATAGACCCAATTGAATAGAATCATAATCCAGTGACGTAACTCCGACCATCGATTTATTTTACCCGAAAATAACGGAAACAAAAACGGGTTCGGATTAAAATTAAAAGCCCTCTCGTTAATGACTCATTGCATGACGGTTACTAAATAAAAATTTAAATGTATCTTTTATTTATTATTTTAATTTTGATATACGGTGCGTGTTTTTATTTAGATTTTTAGAAAGAAACAGGCTTTCGGTAGTTGAAAAAGGGTCGTAGAAAACATATCGAGGGTTCACGGGCTATTTGTATTAAGCGACATCCTGGCCGATATTGAGTTATTATCATATCACCTGCATTAAAAAGTGAAAAACGGAGATAAACACTATTGATTATTAACCGTCGATAGGCCAATTTTTCGTAAAAAATATTGATACTTTTTTACAATGTTCTTTTATCCAAATAATGAAACTTTGAAATGCTGTCCTGTAAAGTTCCAAACATGTCGCTTAATACAAATAGCCCGTGAACCCTCGACATGTATTATTACTGAAACGCTGTTATTTCTTAGATAATCGTAACACGACGGGTCAAAGTTTAAACACATACTTTCTATAATTACTATTAATTTACTTTTAATTACAATTCACAACTGTTATCAGCAAGACCTTGATATACAGTAACCGTTACAAAATTAAATAACTCCCGTCTGATGAGCCCTATTCGTGGCTAAACGTAGTTAAATAATACTCACCTAGTTTGGAGCAGGTCTTTTATTTCTATTTGCCAGACATAATCGTTTTAAGAAATTAGCTAATTGGTCTTCGAGGTCGGACACTATTTGCCACTCTAATCAAATACCTAGTTATATATTAGTTATTGTTGAAACTTTATTGGGGCATCCACGAATGTAGTAAAACGGGCCGTTGTCCACAACTCCACGACAAAGCGTGTATTTTGCGTACGGCATCCACGATACCTAACTAGTATTATAAATGCGAAAGAGTTTGATTGTTTATTTGTTTCTTTGTTGTTACGATTTCGCGCTAAAACGCCTGATCGGATTTGGATGAACTTTGGCACATAAGTAGACCATGACGTGGGTTAGGACTAAGGATACTTTTTATCCCGATATTCACACGGGATCGAGACTTATGTGGGTGAAACAATGAAAGACTAAATTCTCAGTCACAACTTAATAATTTGTAATAATTGTAGTATTGCACATTCACGAATACAATGTAAAGATAATTATAAATGATTAAATTCTGACTGCGAATTTAGTCTTTTTGAAACAAATTAAAATCTTTCAATTAAGCTGAGCTTAAAGTGCCCATTAATTATCGTTTTTGTTTAAAACAACACGAAAAATAGCAAGGATCTGTTAAAAGAATTAGGACAAAAATCACGTTATATTCTTGCGTTACTTTTTTATTTAAATTATACCAATTAATCAAGCTTTCACAAAAAGTGGAAGGAGGCCCTTAATTACTTCGACGAATTTAAGTAGCAATTCAATCGAATTGCTACTTAAATAAATTCGTCGAAGTTGTAAATGCTCACAGAATAATTATTATTATCTAAAGAGAATTCGTTATTTGTTTATTAGCATGCACGGTAAGATTTAAGGTGATTTTTCCATAACGCAAATTGCGTAAAACAAAAAGAAAAATATCTTGAAAAATATACCCGCAAAACCACATAAATAAATAACTTACTTCAACACAAGTCTTTGTATTCCTAACTGTGCCACTTGTATTCAAAACCTGGATGACGGTAGACGGAGAAAAACGGTGCCGCGAAAAACCCGTTGAACCACAGAGTAGTAAGGTACAGAAGGCCAGCTCCACAGATTCATACAACGAACGAAACTGGCACACGCAAACATAGATAGCAAACTAAAGCCGATAACAGACAATTGAATTTTTGATCATGCGTCTTTCAATCGAAGTGAAATGTCTGAATAGAAAATGAATCAAAAGTAAAAAAAAAATGAATAGTGAGTTGGATCTCGGTAGTACGATCTTTCACTTGCCTACCGAAATATCGAAAAATGAAATGAAAAAAGCAGATGACGTTCATTCCTAGATAGACCTATGTCGGTGTCGTGTGAACGTGGAGTGAAACAAAAATAAACCGTCACCCGAGTAAACCATTCACTCGAGACGAAGCGTCTGATATCGGCTTTACGGTGGCGATCTCAAACGAATGCCAGTCGCGAGTGCTCTTGCACTCGCTATATGTGTGCGTACCTTCTCGCGCGTAGTATAAACCGGACCTTCTGTAACGATTTATTTTGTGACCGAACAGTCTTGATACGTTTTACAGAGTGCCGCAAAGAAATTAGGTACTTTGTTTACGTTTTTCGAGGTAACAAAGTAAGATACAATTTTCGTCATAAAGAGTGGAGCTAAAGGGATAATAATGGCTCTTTCTTTCAGCCCATGAACGATAAGTAATATTTCAGAAGCTATGACGAAGCGATATTGCAATAATTTGTGATAATTAATGTTTGGTGATTGGTCATTTTGTGATTGATTCTAGTGTAATGGATTGTTGATGAATATCGATGTTATTTTGGAAATTGATTTCATCAGGCTGCGTTATGCTCTGGTAAAATAACTCAAGATTTAGATTTACTGGTTGTTCAACCGTAAACAGGCAGTAGTTAAACGCGTCACAGCATTACAGCGTCAGCGTTAAGAGGATTGTGAAGTGCCGATACGCGGCGCGATTTTTAGAGGCAATTGCCAACATTTCATACAATTATTTACATAAATATTGTTTCGGGCGATAACGTTTTTACTCCCCTAAACCTTTACGAAATGAGACAATTTTAATCTCATTACATTCAGTACACTTTAATCTAGGTCTGTACTTTTTTCGTTTTTAGTATTACAATTTAATTTAATTAAAAAAAAATAAAAATGCTCGAGGATGTTTTTATGACAAAAATATAGATATTTAGATGCTAATAACTTATATTTTATACAATATTTCTTTATAATAAAAACGTGTGGACATAGTTTTTCATTATACCAACAACATTTCCAAAAAATATGAAAATTAGACTATGTTTACGGGGAGAAAAACGTTATCTCTTTTTGTATGAAAATTTACAGCTTCACAATCCTCTTAAGAGCGACATACATTCGTTCCGCCGGCAACATCGGCACACCGTCAGCACTGAAGTGACCTGTTGAGATCTTCGCTTCATCGGCTCGATACACACACTACACTCATGTAAATAGTGGAATCAATGTGTATTGACTTTTGTGGCCAATCTAAATATAATTAAGTTAATTATTGTAATAAATTAGACATCAAGCTGAAGTCGAGTTTGATTCATCTCCCGTAACTCCTCTCACGGTGGCCACCTTTAGCCATCATCGGTCCTATATGAGTCTGCGGGCAGTGAGCAAACCATTTCCTATTACATTGCACGACGTACACACACCCCTATTCCTACCCAAATTCCATTACCGTAGGTCTCCTTGTAACAGACTTCCCGCACGTAAAACCAACGTAATTTACGTTTGGTGTATTTGCTAGGTAATTGCTATAGGGCTAGGTTTAGACTCAGTAGGGTCTTAGGTAACTCATAGGTACCAGGCTCAATTGTTTCAAACATAGCCACACTGTACGCATTTGGATTAACGGCCGTACTAAGCTGTAAATCCCGGTGCGTTTATTAAAATAGTGCGGTCAATTTTATGAAGTTGGTAGGTATCTAAATTGAAGTGTTCCTCATTTCATCTGATGGAAAAAGAGTTGAGTGTTATTGGTTTTTTATATCTGAAATTTCTCAGTAGCAGCCGACTGGACTTGTGCCCGGTTGATAGCAATAGGCTCGCTACTTACATGGAACTTTCCACCAGAGATGTGCTATGCAACTATGCTGCAAGGATGTGAAAGCTAAGCTACGAAACTATGTGACCGTTTCCACTAATGCTAAGCTGTGTAGCGGAGCGAGTTCGATGTGCTGTGAAGATACGCCGCCGCGAAGTAGCTGTGCGAGGAAGATGCGCAGTTCGAGCTATGCGATGCATCGGCAGTAGGGACACGTGCCTACTATAGGTATTCTGCTCTGCACATGGCTACACCACTCGCGCATCCATAGCACGCATCCTTCCATGGAAAAACATAGCTTAGTTGAACCCGTTTCCACCTGTGTTGTGCTATGTGGACCGATTAATATGCTTGGTGGATATCAGACGCTACCATAGCAACGTAGCATAGCACATCTCCGGTGGAAAAGCAGACTTAAACATAACTGGCGAAATTTTGGTGTTCTATAGGTACATCTATGCTTTTCGGGAAATACGGGCGTGACGTTAAGTGAGTAAACAGTTTTTCTTTCTTTCTTAATATTATGTATTGCATTGAAAAAAATTGTTATTATAAAAACAAGAAACTTCAATCTATGCATAGTCCCCAGCTGCTCTTAAAGAGCTAGAAATCCCGGGGTTACCTAACTGTAAAATGAAAGCAATTTCTATTCAGTTTGGAGGTAGCCCTAACATTTAATTATATGAACGTCTGAACACGTCTCCAATGTAATCTTGACTTAAACCTAATATATATTCTTTGGGTGAAGTATTAGGTTCTTGTTTATTTTGCCACAACCTTGGTTTGTTTTCACACGTCGTCGGTTTAACACATAATGATCGTCAGAGCTTTTTTTTTTAAGATACGGCATCGATTTTATTTCCTACAATATCTGATACAGTGTTTTTTTTAACTGAAAACTTTACTTTAGGTATGTGCCGGTAGAGTTTACTTTGCCGGAACGGGTCTAGGATGAGGAGCCAGACCAAGAGAGATACAGAAACCCGCAGGGCAGCATGTGGCGAGCTGTTGGGCAGTAGCGACCCCACGGACCCTATCTCGTGGCAGAAATCTTGTCCTCATCTCTGGCTAGCCTTAATTGGCCGGCTGGAGTGAACACTGACGAGGAACAGAGCTCCCACCTCTTTCTTGCCTTTATTGGCCCGCTTGAGTGGAAATTGGCAAGAGCAAACGTGCTCGGAGAAGGAAGTAATCCAGTAAGGTGCTGCTAGGGATCTTGACCGTACTTCCGGGATTGGCCTGATAGCCGTGAGATACCTCTCCACTCCTCAAACACCTCAGGAAGTGTTGCCCCCTTGTCGCTTCGTCACTATGTGCTAGCAACCGTTTCCGGGGCCCATTATTGAGTGTGCAAGTCACCCCCGGCCATTTTATCCGTGCATATATTTATAAAATTGGTCAGGCAGGGGACATAGTTCTTCCATAGTTCAAGTTACCCAATCCACTTTAGCCACCCAAACCCATAGCCCAATATGTTTTGTTTCCACGTACAACAATAGTCCTGTACCAACCAGGGGTTGTCCTTGAGTGCACTTGCATAATGCAGATAGGGGTAATCGTCGGTTGGTGCCTCCTCATCATTTAAAATTATCTAAGGGGCCTCTGCGAGTTGGCTTCGGCTCTTCGTACGCCTTCCAAAGGTCCAGGACTCCAGGGTCCCGAGAAATGTAAAAAAAATATAATAAACGATATTGTAGGGGGAATCCGAGTAGGCTCATCCCACATCACACATCTTTCTAGCACGGCGGGCTGTACTGCGGTAACTCAAACAAACCTCAAACAGCGCAAATACTCCAATATTATTGGGACTTATCATGGAATAAATTTAAACGGAATATAGATTTTGATAGATTTTGGAATAAATCTAACGCCAATGTTGTATGTTGATAACAAAGGAGCTATTTTTATTTCAAAGGATTATGAAAATAGTAGGTAAACGATGTACGAGCCGTTTGGGGTTGAAACACTAAAGCCATGGGCCCTCTTAGTTTTTCGAGACATCGCCAAGCGGTTGGTCGACTCTACACGTGACCAGAGGGCTGGCCTATTTTTTGGCCTAAGAATTAGCATTGCCATACAACATAGCAATGCCGCCAGCCTTTTGGGCACTTTTCCTGTTGATAGCGATGCGGACTTTTTTATGCCCTATGATTATTATTTATTTCCTCCTTCTTTACATACTTGTACATATTATTATTTTATTTCTATTTATTTATTTAGGCTAGCCAATAATTTTTCACACAATATATTAAAAATATTTTCATTAAAAGTACTTACGTTTATAAGTGCATCAATTACTTGCAGGCTAACACAACATGCACCATTTATGGTTTTACATCATACGTATTTACAATCAAAGATACTCAATATTTTTTAGTAATTCATGCGTAAGTAAAAATAATAATAAACAGTTCATTCTAAATAATAAAAAAAAACAGATTTATAACATTAATTAATTTATTTATTTTTATTTAACCGTTTATGTACACACAAATGAACAGACAAGAATAAAGGAACTGAAAATTACGTACAAAGGTGATGCTTATTTCTAAAGAAATCTCTTCCAGCATACCTGCGATAGGACAGAGGATAAAAAGAGATGTAGACACCGTTTGTAAGAATAAAAGAGAAAATAAAAATACATAACATCTAAAAAAAAAATTCACTGAGCAAATAAAACATATAATAAATATTTAAATACATACATACTTATAGAATAAATATCACTAAAAGAACTACGACGAAATGGAAAGCTAGTGTTATTTCACTCTTCTTTTAAAAACTGCAACAGTTTGGCAGTCCCTAATGTCAGGTGGAAGTGAATTCCACAACCGAAGCGCGTGCACAGTGAAGGAGTAGGAGTAGAAGTCAGTCGAATGGGAAGGAAATTTTAGGAGGTTTCTAAGATGCGACCTGCAAAGCACATCAAAAGGACGGGCATAAGAAAAGCATTCCCGCAAATAGGAAGGTGTTACAGGGTTGTGAAGGATGTTAAATAGCAGACACAATATGCGAGAGTTCCTGCGAAGTCGAATAGGGAGCCACTTGAGTGTCTTGCGAAAGTTAGAAACGTGATCATACTTCTTAAGGTTAAAAACAAAACGAATACAGATATTTTGTAAACGCTCAATTTTATTCAAAAGCTCCTCGGTGGCATCCAAATAACAGGCATCTGCGTAGTCAATAATAGGCTGAATAAGAGTTTGAGCAAGGGAGATTTTGGTCTTCAGGGGGAAGAAGCACTGGAGGCTTTTCAAAGAATAAAAAGTGTAGTGCACTTTACGACTGACTTGAGCAACATGGTCAGTCCACGATAAATAGGAGTCCAAGATCACCCGTGTTTGCGTATTTAATCTGAACTTCATTCAGACTGAGTGGAGACAGCGACGCAACATCGAGCCTATTCCGCATATATCTGCCGCCAATAATTATAGCCTGGGATTTACAAGGGTTGATTTGCAGCCCGAAGGACCGCGACCAATCGCTAATCAAATCCAGGTCTCTGTTCATGGCACATACAGTGGCTTCCGCATCTTCCCTTAAGAAATGGCTATTAATTAATAAATTAAATTAAATTAAAATAAATTAATAGCTAAATTAAAATAAAATAAAAATGTAACTATATAATTTTAATATTAAAATTAAAATAACATTCAGTAGCGAGATCTTTGGTTGTGAGTGCTCAGTAATTATTTTATAAAATTTTCCTATGCTGTCATGATGTATATCAGTAAGATCACTGCAACTATTTAGGTTTTTAGACAGGCGTGAAATTTTAAGACTGTTATCTTTTAAATTATGTAAATAATTCCTTTAACTATAGTATATAATTATACTATTAGTGATGTCCTAATTAGGTAGGTACACAAGAGAATGAAAAATATTTTAATAAAAAAATTGACCCACTTTTGCTTTTACAATTAAATTATCTTTACATGAAACAGAGTCAAACGGCTTTAAAAAAACAGATAATTTTAGTATTTTTTCGTAGATTCCTTATGGATTCGGATTACCCCTACTGCCCAATTAAATAAAACCAATGTATACCGTGTGAGCTTTAGAATATAAATCACAGAAAGGCATTAAGTGTTTACCAAAAGAATAATGTCACCAAGTTTTACATAAAAGCGTAAAAAATAATTACCTACCTAACAATACTATTGTTGATCGAAGACCTATCTGCGTCCTTCCTACAAATATAAAACTTATGACAATATGACTTCACACTACCATTTTGTACTCTGTAACAAGAAACGGATTTAACCCTACCGTGCTAAATGAAAAAGGACATGCAAGCAAGATGAAAAACTGATCTAAATTACTTTTCCCGGTGGAATTCAAATTAACGAGAAGCGCTGCGGTGTGTGGGGTGCGCTGAATGTGGTTAAATTTTACTACAGCATCCAGAGAACCACAGACCGATGTCCTTTAAACTTAAAGCTTTAAACCAGAAACGAGCGAACTGTGAATCGTCCTCGAGGAAAAGACATTTTGTGGAGGAAAACTTGTATTCTTTGAAAAGACAGTTAACATCTGTAAAGCAAGATTTTTACCTGTGTATATGCAGCTTTAAAAAAAACAGAACTCTGACAACACTATGAAGCAAGACAAAGACTAACTAGGAACTACTGTATTTGGTCAGCAGTTGCTTTTTATACTAGCATTTCTTTTGAGTGGAATAGATCCTTTTTAGTGTATATTTGAAAACCCCAAAATGCGCAAAACTACAGGTGCCGAGAAAAAATAAAAGGTTTTTTTATTATTAGAATAGACCTGAGGTCACTGTCCTTGATCTCAGAGTCATTGACCTTGACCTCAAGGTTATCTCGGGGTCACTGACCTTGACATCTAGTTGAGAATCGCATCTTCTCGGCGCTACGGGAAGTGCAGCCTCTACGCCCTTGCGTAATTAGGCGCAAACACCTATGCAGCACCCACCTTCCGCAGCCTCGGCCTCTACGGCTCGCATGGTGCGTGCGCCTTATTACAGTTGACGGAGGCTACCCTCCATGCTGGCCTCCGGCTCTAAAAAACACTCTCGGGGTAGTGCAAGCAAGTACCACGTGGAGTCGGGGTTGGCTAACTCAGTTCTGTGACAGTTTTCAAATTTCTGCTTTTTTCCTTAGTGCCCCGTTACGTACGCTCCAACCATGTGTAGTATACTAATAGGTTTAGTGTACTGTGATAACATAAAAAAGAACAAAAAAATAATAAAATTTAAAGACTTACCGACTATTTATAGTATTACTACTAGATTGATTATATTACAATAGATAATGATGGCAATTGATCAATTGTCGTGCGTGTGTTACGTTTTAAAGATTAGTAGTTGTGTTGAAAGTATGTACATGGTTGGTAAATGTATGCAGTAGGCTCCAACTGAAAAGTTAAATAAATACTACTTCAATGCAAGAAATCAAACGCCATTTTCGCACAATCAAAAATCAAACAAAAACAAAAATCAAACGCCATTTTATAACTACTACTGTTCTTTAAAACGTAACAGTCGGTAACAAAATTTAACAAACAAAAACATTTTTAATCGTAATTGACAAATACATTTTTTAACATTGAAATTGACAATGTTGGCATATACGTGAAACAATTTATTTATGGAAGTCACCTCTGCAGCGTAGGTCTTTCCCAGCTTTCACCATTTTTCCTATCTCTAGCTTGTCTCCACATCTTTCTTAAAATATCTTCCCAGCGCTTCCGTGGCCTTCTTTGTTTTCTTTTTCCTTCTCTAGGTTTCTACTCTATGATTTTCTTTGTCCATTTTTCGTTTTTCATTCTGCAGATGTACCCTGCCCATTTCCATTTCAGACTTCTCATTATATCTACTGTCAGTTATTATAGTTTTCCTCCTAATTTCCTCATAAGTAATTCTGTCGGACAATTCAATACGCTACATATTTCTCTCCATTTTCCTTTGCATAACTCCAAATGTTGTTCTTCTTTTATCCATCGATACCATTTTCGGCATCTGTATGTAAGGCATGGAAGGATTGCTATCTCATACAACTTTGTTTTCAAATTCATATTTATCTTGCTGTTCTTCATGATTTCTCTCCAGTACTTTTTCCATAAAGTTGCTGTTCTCCTGTTTATTTCTTTTTCTGTTTAGTCTTTAAATTAAATAGGTTGTCCCCAAATAGACGTATTCTTTAAAATATTCTATATCCTGTCCTTGATATTTTTGCCACAACTGCCCAGCATCCGCTAATCCACCAAAGGTCAGTAAGATGGTAAACAGATAACGCAAGCGATATGGACTATCGCTGACGCATGCTTCGGCTAAACCATCATCCCAATGTTGATCTTCATCTAATAAATGCCGTGCGCGGCAAGCAGCCTGGTATGTCTTATATTCAATATCATGCACTTTACGGAGCTCAGTAAAAAAAGTAGGTCCTCGTACAACGTGCAGAAGGAGACGTAAATAGTAACACTCTGAATTATTCGAGTGCGCAGTGTACACTAGTCCAATCACGTGTTCCTTGAAAACTCCAGGCTCGTCTTCCAGAGCAGTTCCACGTCTTCTAGGTTAAAAACACCTTGCTGTTTTGTATGTGTAATAAGATGGCACCTCGTTATATGGAAGGGATTCCGCGTTATTATCTGTTTGGCAGAGACAAATCAATGCCATCAAGGAGGTTTGTCTCGGATTGTCTAACCTTTCTGTGACATATTCAGATTGAAAATATACTCGTTGCCCGCCCTCATGGTGTACATCGAGACGGATGACCAGTGGATGTCTCATGAATTAGGAATCTTAAAATACGCTAAACTGCCTGCGCTTAAGGCCGAAACATTAGCTCCTGCTTATGTATCGCCCAGATTGATATCTCGTGACTTCATCATTTTCATTGTGATCGCGCTGACAGATCGCAATGAAAATGATGAAGTTATTTTCGTATATTTTGCACACAAACTTAACGCGATAATAATAGAATTATAGAGTTATATTATATTATTATCGCGTTAAGTTTGCGTTCAAAATATAAGAAAATAACCACACTCACAAACATATATGTTTACGTTAATATTATTTCGGGTCAATAGATGTCGTTACGTGTATCTAATGTTACCTAATGAAAAGTAGTTGTTGAACACCATAGATTGGTTAATATCTTTTGATAGAGTAAAGCGATTGCGATGTAACTAAAACTAAACATTACTCCAAGTTATACACAATATTTGAGTATAAAAGTTAACCCTATTGGATTCGTACTTTTTACGTGATACTGGAACAAGTAAATCTCTGACAGACAAACAGACAAAAATTCTAAAAAACATACAACCCGATACTGACTTACAAATTTGAAAAACGCCTTAACCTATATTTGTTTTTGGTATAAGTACCTAATCAAGTATAAGCTGAAAAGACTGCTTCATAACGATATGTTGTAACGAAAGGAAGCAAAGTTAAAATTTATGTTTCGGCTACTTCAAGCTAGAAGTGAATACCCTGAAGTAGCCAAAAAGAGGTGCCAGAAGATCTAGCACCACCACCAACCCAAAACTGGATGCGTAACATCGAATTCTGAAATACTATATAAATATTTTTACGATATTCAAAAATACTTTGTATAAATTGTTACTGTGGAACAGCAACAAATAATATCTATTTAAAAATACTTATTTAACAGCCAATTAAAAAAATAATTTTATAAATATAGCTGATTCGCGGAACCCTTGTTACTTTTCCACGGAATCTTTGAGTTCCGCTGAACCCACTTTCAGGATCGCTGGTCTAATAAAGTCACATTATTTTGTATAGAAATAATGAAAAATACTCCTAGTTCAATAATTTTAATATATTTTATTTACCTAGTCGTGCGTAACTGATTTATATTAGGTACCAACTTCTTGAATACAAATTAGGATTCATTGGCTGGAAGTTATTGCAGACAGTCAGAAATGTAATTTTCACGTTTTTATTAAAATTCTCTTGAAGCATCTGATAAATTAGTTTACAGTTTAATACCTGGACTTTAAAAAGTTTGATAATAAATCATGATTATTACTTTATTAATTTGAAGGTGAACGTTAGAACTATAAAATTAGATACACAAAAAAAAACAACCGACTTCCAAAAAAACACTACAAAGTGAAAAATAACTTTCATTTTGGAAGTCGGTGTCTTTGGTTTTGTATTTTCGTTTTTCGCCAGTTATTTTTCACTTTGTGATGATTTTTTTTTTGAAGTCGGTTGTTTCTTTGTAAAAATATTTTTTTTTACTTTTTACTTGTACCCCACACAAATTCGAATACCAACTTGCAAAAGAAATTAGAACATCCTCCACATAAAAAGTGGGGAAAAATACGTATTATTGAAGCTAACTCATAAACTACCCAAGTACAGTTAATACAAAATGGAACCAATTTCGAGGTGTACCCTCCCGAACAAAACAAGAATATATACAGCTTTTAATTCTATTGCCACGATTTTTCTATATAATATGTACAAGCATTAAATAAGCTTACGATAGATACCAATGTTTTTAATCTATTATCAGATTTGTGTAGCGCACAGCTGATGGCTGACAGTACCAACCGCTTGGAAAATGGGTTGGTGCCATCTGACGGCCAACTTTAGCACCGCGCGAGCTAGTGTTGTAAGAAACTCGAGTCTTGGAGTCTTATTGAGCAATTTTTGAAGACCCGAGTGTTTTAAATAAAACTTAGATCTCAAGGCCTTAAGAATTTGACTAGACTTGAGTCCTGCCAAAAAGTACTCAAAGACTGTGTCCTCTAAATCCATAGCTGCAGTTTGAAGTACCTAAATAAAATATAATGTAAAATATAATGTGAGTAATCTATACGTTGTGTAGACCCATAGTACAAACTTTGCTTAGTTTGGGCTAGATAGCGCTGTGTAAATTGTTTCGGAATATTTATTTATTTTATTTTATTTATTATAAGTAGACGGTATTATGTGTGTTTATTATTTTATTTAGACGTTTTAACTCGCATTTTGATTCAGCAAATCGTCAGTATTCAGGTGGATACTTTTGATTAGGTTATTTGCGTTTAATGCAATTTAATTGTTACAAAATTTTATTGTGCGATTTATTTTCAATCAGTAAATAAATGTCGATGACGATATAAAATCACCCACTATTACTAATTATAATACACCAACTCAAGTTCATGACTCAGTCTAGCTCAAAGAACTTAAAAGACTCGAAAGGACTCAGAAGACTCAAAAGACTCGGACTCATGTGACTAACGAGTCCTAGTCTTGAAAATCTACTCAAGTCTCGAAATGAAGACTAAAAGACTCGAGTTTCTTACAACACTAGCGCAAGCCCTCATTAATCAAATCAAATAGCCCGCTCTCTGTTACACACTTCCGTCCCTTTTTACGAAATCACTCCCACAGATTGCAGGAAAGCGAAAGAACAGATGTTACAAATAATTAAAAAAAAAACAGAACTTAATACCTAAAAATCATGGATCACAATATGCCAGTCCATCAGAACCACGCAACAACAACACTAGTTACGTCCTCTAGCCCGTTAGACTTGTTTATATTTATCTACCCTCACGTACCCAGCAATGTGTTTGTTAAATGTGCTTCACGACAGACCATCTTACTTACACCTGTCACTACACCCTTAAACCTACGGAATAAGGTATGAAGTTGATTGTGTGAGGGGTATAAAATGTTGGTAAAGCTCTTGAATGCATCCACGGAGCTATTCAGTGCTCCGATGCTGTATAAATTATAACATCAGACCTGAGACGGAAGGTATTTGTTTGCTTGTCAGATTTCTGCTTATTTTCTTCCCTGTAAACGGGAGAGATAGGTAACATGGATTTGTTTTTTTTTTTTGTCTTGTCATTGTTTAACAAACCAATCTGATCTTATTTCCCATCCAGAGGACACGGTGGAGCATACAGTGGAGGTCTGCCCGGCTTGGGCAGAGCACCGCCGTGTTCTCACGGAGGCGATCGGCGGCGGCGATCTCTCGCGTCCGAGCCTGGTCCAGGCCATGGTGTGGAGCGAGAGTGCATGGGAGGCCGTCACCTCCTTCTGCGAAGCGGTAATGCTTGCGAAGGAGGAGGCGGAACGCGTGAGGGAGAGGCAGCCTCACGCCCTCAGTCGCCGCAGGAGACGCCCTGGGCGGCGGGAATCGATAGCCGATTCCCAGCCACCGTAGGCGCGGGCTTGCGGACGGTGAGTAGTGGGTAGCTCGCCGTCCGGTGAGGACCAGGCCCGGATCGACGGCGCGTTGTGTTCCACGCGCGCCTCAAAGAGATGTCAGCAAAAGATGGGGTCCAATAGGGCCGATGCCGCTGGGGTCGCGGGTTGTTTGAAAAAGATACCGTGGCCCTGGCATAGGCAACTGAAGGAACACGGGTGGGTTTTAGTCAGTAAAAGTCTGACACGCCCTTCCGCTCCACCCAGAGCGGGAGAAGTTATTTGATGATTTCCCATCCACATAAAAAAAAAAAAAACTTATTTCCCATCGCCATAATGACGACGTTCCATACAAATTTTCATCTCCTAGAGGATGAATAAGGAAACGATGTCCAAAATTTTATAAATGCAAAATTAAAAAAAAAATCCATACAAACTCTAAAAAAAGATGCTTTCTTAGTGCTGAGGTCATGCGTTAGCAAATGAATTATTTATTTAAGATTTTTGTTTAGTAGATGTGAATGCACACGGCTAAGGAGCTCGTGGCTAAGTAATAACAGCCGCACGGGTCGATCTATCAGGTTAAGCTACGCTTGCCGGGGTTGGTCTGTGGATGGGTGACCATCTTTTAATACCGAGACTCCTCCGTGCCTCGGAAAGCACGTTAAGCCGTTGGTCCCGGCTGTCATTCGAGGATCTTTGACAGTCGTTATGGGTCGTCAGTAGCCCGAAAGTCTGACAACCAGTCTTCCCAAGGGGTATCGTAATACCCAGTAACTGGGTTGTGGAGGTCAGATAGGCAATCGCTCCATGTAAAATACTGGTATTCAGCTGCATCCGGTTAGACTGGAAGCCGACCCCAACATAGTTGGGAAAGGGCTAAGCAAAGCAAGCAAGATGTGAATGCACACATGTCTGCGAACCCTTTAGGGAAATACAGGCATGATGTTTGTTATAATCTTTACAACCATTTATTTTACTTAACTGACACGTGACTGACACGTGAAACACACACGAGTGCGCCTAAGAAAAATCTCTTTATATGTATAACTAGCGGCGACCCGCGGTTTCACCCGCGTAAGTCTCGAACTCGTAGGAACATGGAGATAAAAAAGTATTCTATATGTTAATCCAGGTTATAAACTATCTGTGTGCCAAATTTTATCAAAATCATCATCAATTTTTATCATTAGTTTTTGCGTGAAAGAGTAACAAACATCCATCCATCATCACAAACTTTCACGTTCATAATATTTATAGTAGGATTTGTTTAGTGGATGATTTTTTTTTACCGTCTTGAAAAAAATAGGGTACAGTAGGTGAACGGAGTAGAAACCTATGTAGCATACCCAGTTTTTTTTTTTCAATTCCTTAGACAGAAATTGCTCTATCACTAAACATTTGAAGTAAACTAGAACAATAAAAACAGAAATTTAAAAAAATACTTTATTTAGATTGTTAAAAAATATCAAAATTCAAATCATACGCATTATTTTTTATACGCAATAGGCTTCTACTCCGTGCACCGATTATACCCTATTTTGTTTTCAAGACTGTAAAAAAAACTCACCCAGTATAATAATTATAAACGTAAAAAAAAATCGTCCAATTTCGACCGCGGGCTTGTAGTAGTTGTGAACCTTGATGGGGTTCGGTTGACATTCGAGCACACACATTGACATGACTTATGTGTTTATTGTTGTATAGCCCACGTGTCAAGCGTCCATGAAGTATTGTATTTATTCGTCTATGGTTACCGGTTAGATCTCTTAAGGTCAGTTTCCACCAATCCGAAAAATCCCCGCAAATGCTTGAGCACTTTTTAAATTTCACTGAATATGGGACTGTATCGAAATATCGATACAGTCCCATATTCAGTGAAATTACTAAGGCAATAGCCTTAAGTAGTACCTACAAAAATTTGACGTACGGTCACTTATTTATTGATATTTAATAAGTGCTCGAACATTCGCGATTATTTTTCCGTTTGATGAAAACTGACCCTTAACTACACAATGGCCTTATCAAGCGGCCCGTGGCCCGCGACAAGATCTAAAAAGTTTTACTTACTTACACTCGGAATTAATAATGTAGCTGTCTCAATCTTAATTTTGATCCTGAAATGGTCTGCTGCTATATTAGAATGTAGTGTGTAATCAACCTTATTGTATGTAACCAGCCTTATTTCATATAAATGTAATCCATTAAATTGTCTAATCATTAAAATAAAGACAGTATTGATTCAGCTCTCGGTGTTTCAATACGAGTATCTCCTCGAGATCCCGCCTTACAAGAATGTAGTCATACAATGATTGAGCCAATTTAGTTTTTGAATAACTAATATATTCTAATTCTATAATATTCTATTGTGAATTCCAGTTATAAATTATTTTTGCCAAGAAGCATGACCTTAATTTTGTAAAAGGCCCTATAGAGAATCCAGTTTGACACCCCTGATTTAGAGCATGTATTCTGGAAGGTTTATGTGTATTTAATATATGTATGTTTAACTTAGTTAAATCTGAGAAATCTCGATGTATTTGTCGATGCCATTGCCAACCGGGCGATGCAAGGACGGGTTGCTATTTATAGGTATAATATACTCTTTCTAACCAGAACCATTTATTATACTTATGAATTTTCTTATTTATTGACAGGCAAACACAAACGAAAAAAATCAATACTTCATGGACGCTGTTTTTTCTTTACATTTTTCGATAAAATAAAATATAAAATAAAATATCATAAATAAAGTTAATAAGAAATCGAATCGGTAACGGAGACATCACTAATCGATTAGTACTTGGGCTGTCAAAACTAAAATAAATGGCTAGAAAGATTATACAATCGACTTCCAGTGAATAAAGTTTCCAAAAAAAAGTAGGTACGTATCCAAAAACAAAAAAAAAATAGTTATTATTGCAGTCATTTTCGTTTCGTTCATCCTTAGTTCTCGGAAAAGAAACTCATTAAAAGCTTTCATCTTATGAAAGCTTCAGAAAGGGCGCACTTCGGCCGTCCCTTACAACGAGGGTATTCGAAAACTTTTATGACGAATGACACTTGATGAGAGCTACCTAAGGTCACTCCAAGGCCAGGCACAGCATTTGCTCCAATTCTTTCCGAAAAAATAATTATTCCGCGCCTTTTGAAATTTATGATGTCAGAGTTTTATTTTTCATCATGTTACAAAGGTTATTCTTGAACTTAAAATACTTGACTGTGGAAGTAAATAAGATTTCTATTTAAGGAAAATATTCCTCTAAAAACTTATAATATTCTTCTAATGATGGACACTTTTATATTAACGAACATCTAAAAATTGTTTCCGCTTCTCACACTTAATTAAATAAATGAACCTGTTTTTAATTTTCTGGCCTTTTCTCACAGTTAGTCGCAGTAACTAAGGGTTAGGTTAGGTTAGAACTGTGACCCTGTGTGTGCTACATCCAAGTTGGTCGCATTTACTTGGCCATTATTTTATACCTATTTTTAGGACCCCGAAATAGGAATTATGTGAGGTTCACACAAAAAAAGGTACAATCATTATATTAGAGTGTTCTTTTTTTAGGAGCGCAAAATGGGATTTATTAGAGGTTCGATTAAAAAATGCCATTAATTATTAGTTAGATCAAAATAATTTTTACACCTAAAAAGTCAGCAGTTTTGTCAAATAAACATGCAATTGAGTTTCTTGCTCGTTCTTTGGAATGGGTCTTCAAATTTCTGACTGACTGACCGACTATTAATTGACAATCCAATTACTTTAATCGAAATAAATAATAGAGAATATCGTTCTTTTCACACGCCCCTTCCGTTAGATGATGTCACTTCCGTCACGTGACCTGGCCTCAGCACCACCTGCGGCCAAACCTGGAACTGGACACCACAGAGCAAGCCGCCATACCTTTTATCATTGTTCGACACATAATGATAATGATACCCCAGGAAGAAATTATTTGAGTTTGAGTTTGATTCTTATCTCACGTGTCAAATGCAACGCTATTACGCGACGGACGTTCACCTCCCGTTAAACGTCCGTTATACAGGAAAAGTTGTTAAATAGTGCGCAAATTTTGACAGGGTGTTCTACCTATGAATGTGAACAACTTTTACTATAGGACAAACTCTGAAATCACGAAATAAATCAGCTGTTTCATACATTTTGGTTGACTAGGTATTGAACTTGTGTATGAAACAGCTGATTTCTTTTTAGGGATTTCAGTGTTGGTCCCATAGTAAAAGCTGTTTATTATTCATGTGTTGAAAATTTGCTGTGTGGCGTACTGCTTAAAAACTTTAATATAATTAGTGACTGATACTTAAACACATGATTGTACTAATGATAACAAACAACTTTTATTATGGGATGAAGCCTAAATTGGCGAAAAAAAATCAGCCGTCCCATACGCATAACTCGTCAAAATGTAGGGAGCAGCTGATTTTTTTTTCGCGATTTTAGATTTGGTCCCATAGTAAAAGTTGTTAGTTATTATGAGTACAATCATATGTATATAATTACCATATTGACATATTATATGAAGATTTGTCTTATTGCACACATGGTGTGCAATCGACGTTTGATTCTTTAAGAATGTTGATTATAAGGATTGATTAAATGGCTGTGCCTATCTGTCATACTCATTAGCTGAACTACTTACGTGACTAGTCGTCTATGAATACGGGGAGTATTCTTAGTCGGCTTAGTTGACTAGATATAGGTGTACCCGTTATAAAGTCAAAACCCTCAGTTACACGACGAACAAAACATCGAACCTCTCTAAAGGTGTGCTCCCTCACCGAAGCATTCGCCTGTAATGCAACAAATCCAAGATTCGATCACTGACTGACTCCTGTAATGTCCAAGATTCGATAAGATTCGCAATCATGTTACAAATTGTATCACGGGTGCTCTCATTCACCACTGACATTACAGGCGAATGCTCCCGGTGAATATAATGTTACAAATTGTATCATGCATGTTGGTTGCGCACTAATGCTCGGTTCTCCTCACTCACTGATGTAATGCTCGCATCTAAATTGTTACATTACAGGTGAATGCCTGGTGAGAAAGTTTCACGAACCGAACCGTGTGCACGACGCTCGACGCGTTACAGCTTTTTTTTGCAAACAAACGAGCGAAATTTTGTAACATTTCTTCGAGAAAAGACACGATCTACAGATCTGACATTCCAACGAAGAGTAAACGCAAAATAAGCATTACTTCGAATACCGTGTCGAGCATTCACAGGAATGTTAAATTCCATGGAAATGCTTTTTGATGTGTAACATCCTTTCTCTCACTTTCCAGCAATCTGTAAGTGAAAAGGAGTGAAAAGGGACGGAAGTGTGTAACAGAAAGCCGGGGAAGCGCGCTTTTTAATTAGACCAATGATCGCGCGCGGTGCCGGTTGGCCGTCAGAGGGTACCAACCCAAACAGATGTCAGATGTTACACATCATATGTAAGGCTCGCTCGTTTTTTTTTTAATTGAGATTTTGCTTGAATTGTACCATTCGTAAGAACGTAATTATAAGGAAATACTCAAGAAAATATTCGAATGTTTATTCACCTTTACACTTATCACAAGAACGATCGAAATTTAAGCTACGCTTGCCGCGGTCGTTTCGTGGACGGGTGACAATCCATTACATATTGAGACCCCTCCGTGCCTCGGAAATATCGTTAAGTCATTTGTTCCGGCTGTCATTCGCAGATCTTTGACAAACGGTACGGGTATTCAGAAGCCCAAAAAAGTCTAACAACTAGTCTCACTAACGTTACCCAGTAAGTGGATCGTGGAGGTCAGATAGGCAGTCACTATAAGTAAAATACTGATATTCAGTTGCATCCGGTCAGACTGGAAGTCGACCCCAACATACAGGCAGATTGGCATGAACTTAGCAAGTGTCGTTATGAGAGGAGGAGAATAAGCAAAGCAAATGTAGCTAAGGCATTAAGATCTTTTAGATAAATAGCAAGGTAAAACGTGAATCGGCCACAAGTTTTAACCAAACATTTTAACAACAAAAAACTAAACCACTAGGCTACTCGTACTACATTATTAATAGCGAAAAAAAAAAATGTAAAAAGCAAATCGTATACAACAACCTACACACAAGAATACTCTTTCTATAAATTTTCATATTGTATTCATAGCATTTTCAGGTTGACAAAGCCCACTTCAGACTTAATCCGTTGGACCGTGGTAATCCGATTTTTGCTTTGCCTGGGCAGGCTATGAATTTAATATTACAAACACATTGAATTTATTGTAAGGACAATATTTGTATATATATTCGTAATCACGTTCTCGAAACGATTTCGATGAAAGTTGCAATATAGGGGTTACGGGGGCGAAACATTGATCTAGCTAGGTCTCATATCTGGAAAATTTCGTTTTCTCTATTTTCACTTGAGCAAAGCTCGGTCGACCAGGTACTAATAAGTTACCCAACATTGGATCTTCAAAAACACCACAATGTCATACTATTAGATGACACGTGGAAGTAGGACAGCATGTCGTTATTATCGGAGCGAAAAAGAGACAAGACGATGCGTAACTAGGCTAATTAGCTACGTTTATAAGTTTTGACGTGCCACTTGTGGAGCATTAATTATCTACCTACCTCTTTTATTTTATACGTATAATATCATTGTATATGGACTTATCTAAAGATTATTCTGTATTGCTTCAGGATTTTATTTTAAAGGGTTTGTGAGGAAACCGTCCTATTTATTTACGTGAGTTAAGGCTCTTAAATGAAATACATTTAAACTTTGTCGCAAAAATGAGAGTGGGAAAAGTTTGAATCCTTTTTTAGGGTTACGTACCTCAAAAAGAAAAATGGAATTGCGCCAAATCTAATGGACCGATTAAGTTGAAATTTGGTACACGTATGCATTTCTATGACCCAAACACGGAAGTGCAACTTAAGTAAATGAATTTTCAATATGAGGGTCAATTTTGGAGTCAAATAAGAAAATAAAAAAAAAGTTTTGCAAACTGTACCGTGTGACATACCAAATGAGGGGGCTTACCGTGAGGGTCTCAAATATATATTTAATAATTTTAAAATAAATTGTTTTAGAGTTATATAACAAAATAGACGAAAATTTACGATTCCCGCTTACCTCCGAAACTACTGAGCCTAAAATTTTTAATAAAAAAAATACAATATAAGTACAGACAATTCTTATATACCTATAGATTACAGGAAAACCTATGAGAAGTCTATGCTCTTAAAATAACACGGTAAATCTCTCAATATTGTTCGACCTAACTTACATTTGCAGTTACAATACTTGACTTGCAAATTGGAAAAAACGTAAGAACATTTGAATTGCAGGCTACCTGGAGCTACCCCCTTAACTTACAACATTTATAAAACTTGTTTTCGTAAAAATACATCAAAGAAAGTTAGAACTTTGTTCTTCAATATCCAGAGATATTGTAGAACAAAGTTCTAAGTTTCTTTGACGTGGTTAAGGAGTAACCAAAAAGGCTGGTCCTAGCTATGGTCCAATTACACCAACGACGATGGGACGGTGACGGCGAGCAATGGGTAGCTCGCCGTCCGGTAATGACCAGGCCCCGGTCGACGGCACGTTGTGTTCCACGCGCGCCTCAAAGAGATGTCAGCACTAGCTGAAGGGGTCCGCTAGGGCCGATGCCTGCCAGGGTCGCGGGTTGTTTGAAAGAGTTACCGTGGGCCTGGCACAGGCAACTGCAGGAACACGGGTGGGTTTTAGTCACTAAAAGTCTGACACGCCTTCCCGCTCCGCCCAGAGCGGGAGAGAAGTTATTTGACGATTTTCCACCCAAAAAAAGGTATGGTCCAATACAATGAGGGTTTTCATGAAAGTTCACGTCACCAGATGGCGCCACTTGGACAAGAGGCCTTCCATTTCGACATTGGATATAAAATATATGATGACGTTTATCATTTGTTTCATTCATTCGTTCATCATTCAGTCGCGACTAAAGAAAATATAGGGGCTTTGACACTTTTGACAGGTGCCCGGGGCTTTGACACTTTTGACAGGTGCCCGGACATGGCGTCTCAGTACTGCCACCTAGTGAACATCATTTCAGAAAACCCTCGTCTTTCTCTACCTATGAAATGGCCGATTTACATACAAACAATCACATACAAAAAATCAAACAATTTTTTTTAATGAAATATTGTCGATGAACTTTTGCCATTTCAATGAAAGTTCGTTGATGCCTCTGCTATAGATATCCTGGGAACGGGAGTCGACAAATTCTTTAAAGTCGTTTTACACCGCCTTGTTGGTTTTGAGATTTTTCCCGGGGGCTCATTGTTGAGATCAAAATTTCAAGAACGGAAGAGATCAAACCACAAAAACACCATGCGTTCCCTTGCGCTACCTTGTCCATACACGGCTTTGATGCCACGACGGAACTCGTATTCGAAAATAGCGCACAATTTTGATTTTTCCATGGTTACAGAAACATCGAATTTTGATTTTTCCTGGTTACAGAAACATCGGATACCAAAGAAGAATCGAATTCTTTAAAGGCGTTTTTCACCGCCTCGTTGGATTTGAAATTTTCCCCGGGGTTCATTGTTGAGATCAAAATTTCCAGAACGGAGGCGATCAAAGCAAAAACGCACTGTGCATTCACTTGCGATACCTTGTCCATACACGTCGTTAATATTGCGTGCTGTCTGTGTTGCGTTGGTGCCACGACGGAACTCGTATTCGAAAATAGCGCACAATTTCGATTTTTCCATGGTTACAGAAACATCGATATCAAAGAAAAATCGAACGGCGGGGAAACAAATTAACAACTGATTTTTTATTTTTTTTTAATGGCATGCTATTATAAAATGAATTTGAATTTTTAATTCTAAATAGAATGAAGGGGATCTTCACACTAGCCGGTACCAAAAATCGGCAATTTCGTAGGTACCTAATGACCAATTTTTACTACAATGACGGGAGAAGAACAAGTGACACTCGACTTCGTTAAAAGCGTCTTTCTACAACCATATATTCCCAAAACTACCGTCAACATTTAAGCTCCTCGAATACGTATACATAGGTAATCATGCAAAATTGTCGAATACCAACTTAAATTGGCTTGACCCTTATGCGCTCGCAACCCACTTAGTTCACTATTGGGACCGATGAATAAGTGGTTTCTGACTCTGTGGGTATAATTTGTAGATTCGCCTGAGGACTTAGCGTAGGCAATAATATTATGTGATGAAAGTTTAATTTTCCGTTGGGAAAAGAAGAAAAATATTGAGCATACTGGCTACTTTAGCTTTATTAAAAAAACTTTGGCTCACACACTTCGGTTTAAAGATTCTCATAAAGAACACTAATAGTTCACTTAAAATATGAGATTATAAATAGATCATGCACTTATACTATTACATCATATATTATTGACAATAGCAATATATATATATGTATATATATCCTGTGTATCTAGAGAAATTAAGTAGGTACACGTGGTTAATTAAAAAAAATTAGATTTTAGTTTTTAGCATTTTTTTTTAAAGAGATTTGTACTTTTTACATTAATCATATCATCTGGCAGTTTATTATATAGCACTGTTCCTTCATATACAATAAAATGTTTTTCTTCCCGTAATTGGTTCTGGGTGGCCTGAGTTCTAACTTGTTGCGATTTCGGGTGTGGTATCTATGATTTATTTTTTTGAAAGTAAGTTGAGAGTGGGTATCCTGTGATATAATTTTTCTTATTAAAATGCATGTCTTGAATATGTATAGTTCTTGTATGTTGTAGTATTAATAAATTTGTTTTGTATTACTTGAATGTCATGTATGTATTACTACTTTTGATTATGACAGGCCAGTTGGCATGGTTGGTTAAGATACCACCTATTACGCCGCAGGTCGTGGGTTCGATTCCCATCCAGGACAAACATTTGTGTGCATGAACATGTCTGTGTGTCCTGAGTCTGGGTGTAATTATCTATACAGGGTGTCCGGTAATGAATGGATAACCTTGAAATGTCTTATAGTATAACTTATGGCCGTTCAGAAAAAAAATTGAAACAAAATATATCATAAGTAGTACCTAAGTTATGATTTTTTTAAAAGAAAGGTCTAATTTTTTTTACCTTGTTTTACTTTTATGAACACTACGATCAGAAATGAATGGATTCCATCGGTTTCTTGTTATTTTATTATTATACACGAACTATGCTAATAGATAAACAGTCAATAGTATGACTAGCTATTGCACTTTTTTATTAAAAAATTTGCAAATTAATTAATTTTAGAAAAACTTTGCAAAATTTATTTTTTAAACTATGTTTAAACATCTTGGGTATAAAAAAAATGTATGAATACATGAGTGGCCAATAATTTTAAAATAATGTCACTTTCAAGTAGATTTTATAATGGTACAATTCATAAATGTATCTACAATAAATAGTGAATTATTGCCATTAATGTAGAAAAGGAGAAAATTTTACCAAATGTCAAAAGTAATGTAGGAACTTTTTTTAAATTAAATTGCTTCTGACCACTGAAGATTAATCAAAAATACATTTAAGGAATTTGTAGTGAATAAAAATTGCGTATTGAAACCAAATTGTCAGAAATTTACAAATACTCATAATGATTAAAATAGTTACTTTAAAAGCGTGAAATGGGTCGTGTGACCTTCATATTTGCTACCTGCGCGCACGCCGTGCTGTCATTCTTTTGTGTTATGTTAGACAAAGAGGGTCTGAATCGGCTAGGTGCGAGAGAGAGGAAATAAATGTAAAACATCAGGTAAGCACTCATACTTTTAGTGCGTTTCTCGACTTACTCGACTTCGCATGTGTTTATTTAGTTTCCGTTTGCAATTATCGTGATTTACTTTGAATCAGTGTTAAAACGACCACGTGGCTATTTTATTGGACTATTCGTTTTGCTTACTGATTTGGACTTGTTTTGTTTGGTGATATTTGCGACGATTTGGTTTGTTTTTGGACTAAACTGGACTTTTGTGTTTTTGTGTATCAAAATGCCACGTCAGTATACGGCACAAGAATATGCAAATATGCATTACATTTATGGAGAATGCAGAGGTAACGCAAATGCAGCTGCAGCGCTCTATAGGGAGAGATACCCTAATGCGCGCCACCCAGACTACCGCGTATTTATTCGTGTCCACGGTTGTTACTCCGAAGGAAGATTGCCTGGTAGTGGTGTCGGTGGTACAAGCAGTGGAAGAATCGCTCGTCTTGATGTAGAAGAAGCCGTGCTTGAGGAAGTCGAAAACGATCCTTCTACCTCTACACGAACAATAGCTCGACGCACAGGTATCGGAAAATCGACCGTGCACGATATTTTGAAAAAAAATAAATTCCACCCTTACCACGTTACACGCGTGCAAACTCTCCAACCAAGAGATTATGCAGCTAGATTGCGTTTTTGCCGACAAATGCTGGCAAAAATCGAAGAAGACCCGCAATTTTTTAATAAAATTCTGTGGAGCGACGAGTCAACATTCAAAAGAGATGGATACATGAATCTTCATAATTTACACGGTTGGGAATTAGAAAATCCCCATCTTATGCGTGAGGATAGATCCCAATACCAATTTAAAATCAATTATTGGACTGGAATATTAAGTGGAATAATAATCGGGCCATTTGAATTACCGGGGAATTTAACAGGGCAAAGTTATTTGGAGTTTCTTCAAAATGATCTCCCCAATTTATTAGAAGAAGTGCCCGAGGAGCTGAGGGAGTCATATTGGTTGCAAAATGACGGCTGTCCTGCGCATTATGCTGTATCTGTTCGTGCATTTTTAAATAACACGTACCCAGATAGATGGATCGGGCGGCTAGGGCCAATTTTGTGGCCTCCACGTTCACCGGACCTAAATCCATTGGATTTTTTTTATTGGGGCTGCCTTAAAGAGGAAGTATACTGTAAGCCTATAAGGTCTTTAGAAGAATTAAGAAGACGAGTCAGAGCAGCCGCATCAAAAATTAGTGAACGACGGTACACAAGACTGCTCCGTAGATCATTTATCCGTAGATGTAGGGCCTGCATAAGAGTGGGAGGCCGGCAGTTTGAACATTTATTATAAACGAATGATAATAAAGTGTTGTTTATGTTAAATGTTGTTTTTTATTAATCCCCAAAGTTCAGGTACAATTAAATTTAAAAAATGTTCCCATATTACAAATTTTGATATTTAGTAAAATTTTCTCCTTTTCTACATTAATGGCAATAATTCACTATTTATTGTAGATACATTTATGAATTGTACCATTATAAAATCTACTTGAAAGTGACATTATTTTAAAATTATTGGCCACTCATGTATTCATACATTTTTTTTATACCCAAGATGTTTAAACATAGTTTAAAAAATAAATTTTGCAAAGTTTTTCTAAAATTAATTAATTTGCTAATTTTTTAATAAAAAAGTGCAATAGCTAGTCATACTATTGACTGTTTATCTATTAGCATAGTTCGTGTATAATAATAAAATAACAACAAACCGATGGAATCCATTCATTTCTGATCGTAGTGTTCATAAAAGTAAAACAAGGTAAAAAAAATTAGACCTTTCTTTTAAAAAAATCATAACTTAGGTACTACTTATGATATATTTTGTTTCAATTTTTTTTCTGAACGGCCATAAGTTATACTATAAGACATTTCAAGGTTATCCATTCATTACCGGACACCCTGTATAAGTAAGTATACACAAAAAAAAAAGTAGTATATGTAGTGTAGTCTGGTTTCCAAAGTACAAGCTCTGCTTAGTTTGGGATCAGATGACCGTGTGTGAAAATGTCCCAGGATATTATTATTATTATTTGATATTTCTCGGGACCCTGGGGTCCCGGACCTTTGGAAGGCGTACGAGGAGCCGAAGCCAACTCACAGAGGCCCCTTAGATAATTTTAAATGATAAGGAGGCACCAACCGACGATTATCCCTGTATGCACTATGCAAGTGCACCCAAGGACAACCCCCGATTGGTGCAGGACTATTGTTGTGCGTGGAAACAAAACATATTGGGCTATGGGTCTGGGTGGCTAAAGTGGATCGGGTTACTTGAACTATGGAAGAACTATGTCCCCTGCCTGACCAATCTTATATATTATACATGGATAAAATGGCAGGGGGTGACTTGCACACTCAATAATGGGCCCCCGGAAACGGCCGCTAGCTCATAATGACATAGCGACAAGGGGGCAATACTTCCTGAGATGCTTGAGGAGTGGAGAGGTATTTTACGGCTATCAGGACAATCCCGGAAGTACGGTCAAGATCCCTACCAGCACCTTACTGGAATACTTCGTTCCTCCGAGTACGTTTGCTCTTGCGAATCTTCACTCAAGCCGGCCAATAAAGGCAAGAAAGAGATGTTAGCTCTGTTCTTCGTTAGTGTTCACTCCAGCCTACCAATAAAGGCAAGCCAGAGAAGACGACAAGATTTCTCCCGGGAGATAGGGTCCGTGGGGTCGCTACTGCCCAACAGATCGTCACATGCTGCCCTGCGGGTTTCTGTATCTCTCTTGGTCTGGCTCCTCATCCTAGACCCGTTCCGGCAAAGTAAACTCTACCGGCACAGACCTAAAGTTTGGAGCGCGCAAGCCCCACCACGACGTCAACGTAGTGATACAGCGGTGAGGAGATACAGCGGTGGGGATTATTATTATTATTCATATTACTTACAAACAACTGTCTGTAGGCCATACAATAACTTTTCGTTCCGTGCAGCAGTGCTATTCTATACAAATATTCAGGAAAACTTAGGTGAAGTGAACTGTCATTCCACCTGATGCTAGGGATTGCCACCATTGACGGGTCACTTCAAGCTCACTTCACCTTAGTTATCACCGCTGAGATTTTTACAGAATAGCACTACAGGTGAAGTGACAGCTCACTCCACCTTAGTTATCACCGGTGAATTTTTTACAGAATAGCACTACCTACAGTTGGCGTAACAGCTCACTTCACCTTAGTTATCACCGGTGATAGTTTTACAGAATAGCACTACCTACAGTTGGCGTAACAGCTCACTTCACCTTAGTTATCACCGGTGATAGTTTTACAGAATAGCACTACAGTTGGCGTAACAGCTCACTTCACCTTAGTTATCACCGGTGATAGTTTTACAGAATAGCACTACAGTTGGCGTAACAGCTCACTTCACCTTAGTTATCACCGGTGATAGTTTTACAGAATAGCACTACAGTTGGCATAATAGCTCACTTCACCTTAGTTATCACCGGTGATAGTTTTACAGAATAGCACTACAGTTGGCATAATAGCTCACTTCACCTTAGTTATCACCGGTGATAGTTTTACAGAATAGCACTACAGTTGGCATAATAGCTCACTTCACCTTAGTTATCACCGGTGATAGTTTTACAGAATAGCACTACAGTTGGCATAATAGCTCACTTCACCTTAGTTATCACCGGTGATAGTTTTACAGAATAGCACTACAGTTGGCATAATAGCTCACTTCACCTTAGTTATCACCGGTGATAGTTTTACAGAATAGCACTACACTACTACACTATACAAAGTGGCGATTAGGTTATCACATTGATTGACACCACGTATTCAGTACATGATTCTGGAACCCACTGCGTTGAAATTTTTCGTTGGTTATTATAAAAAAAAAAACTATTGTTACCTACAAAAGTGCAATACCTACGTGGTCAAAATGTATGGAATAGCATTTTTTTTTATAATAACCGGCAAAAAATTTCAACACAGGGGACCACAGTCATGTCCTGAATATGTAGTTTCAATTAATGTGATAACCTAATCGCCACTCTGTATACAGGTGAAGTGACAGCTCACTTCAAGCTCACTTTACCTAAGTTTTCACGCTGAGATTTCTACTGAATAGATCGACATTTATCAAAACAGTTGAGAGGTATTGTGGGATACCTACCCGTTTGACACGAAGTTCCTTTTACTTTTGCACATTTGGATAATGAGAGCTAGACAGAAAAGAAGTGTAACATTAGGACCGTCATGCATGACACTTTTGTTACGTAACTACAGTGTCATGACTAGAGATCGAACCTAAAGTTTTTTGGCTAAGAAACTATGGAAGCGGCTTCTTAATTTTTTTTCTTTATATAAATCTCAGGATTCTAGAAAATCCGGGAATACACAACTAATCAGATACATAACACTGCTCAATATTATACAGATAGAACTACACCTGTGCTTGCATGCTTTCTTGACCTCACCAAAGCGTTTGACCTCGTGCCATATAACGTATTATGGGAGCAACTCAAGAGGACTGGCGTGTCCACACAGGCGCCACGTATCTTTATTTCTGGTACCTAAACCAGATAAAATATGATAGATGGGCGAACAGTTTCTCCGACGCGTACAGGTTGGAGTGCGGGGTGAGACAAGGTAGTTTGAGTTCTCCCAAGCTCTTTAACTTGTACGTGAATGTTATGTTGTATAGTTGGGCTCAGCAGCACACGAGTAGGATGAGTTACGCGGACGACATAGTGCTGCTGACCCCAACTGTAGGCGCAATGAGACAGTCGCTAGCCATATGTGGATCATATAGCCATAAGCATGGTTTAATATACATATAATTGTAAGAAGAGTAAGTACATAAGGCTTTATCTGTTACCTTATTTAAGAAAAAACTAAAAGAGTACTTAGCAGCCAAATGTCTCTGTAGTATTGGTTTCTGTAGTAGTAGATAATATTTTATTCTGTTATATAAACCGGTGTTGCCGGAGAAACGACGGATCCCAACTTCTTGCATGTACGCTTCCACGTCGCCAGAGCGGTGCGGGTGAGCATTGTCGTCCATAAAAAATGGAATCTTCCCCAAGTGCAGTCAATGCGGGTTGTGCATATGGAATTAGGACTTCCATTATGTACCGGTGTGCCTTTAGTGTTCCATTTTCTATGAAAACTAACTCCGAACGCTTCGTCGAATTAATTGTTGCCCAAAACATAATGGAGCCTCCGCCATAAGGAGGGATTTCTTCGAAACACACTTCCGCATAGCGTTCCCGTGGTCTTCGCAGCACTCGCTGGCGTCGGTCCTCTCCACAAAAAGAGATTCTAGCTTCATCAGAAAACAATACTTTATTCCAGTCCTCCAGAGTCCATGAAGCACAGTTTCGAGCAAACTGAAGTCGAGCAATACGGTGCTCACGAAGTAATTTAGGGCCCCGAGCCGGGCGGTAACTCCTGATATTGGCAGCCAAAAGCCTCCTGCTGACCGTCCACAAGCTAACTTCTACACTTCTTACTTTTTCAAGGCTCTTCTTCAGGTCCACACTTGACGCCCTACAATTCCGCAACGCCTGACTCACCAAAAAGCGGTCATCTCTTGGCTCTGTGCATTATTTTCTTCCCAAACCTGGTCTTCATTTGACCGAACTGGTCTCTACAGCCGTTACCGTTGCCAAATCCTCTGGACAGTTGAAAGGCTCACATTTAGCCGCTGAGACACATAAGTTTGCGAACAACCTTCTTCAAATAGGGCTATAATTTTACCAGCCCACGGAACATAAAAAACAGTGGAAGTGCCAAGTAGGCGTGGCACGCGTGTCACAAATAAGCGCTGTAACGGTTGCTTGGTCCCCACAGATCTTTTAAGATCTAATATAATAATAATAAGATCTAAATGGAGCAAAACGGCATAGCTACGGTTCGTACCATCGGTAAGTACGATATTATTTGTTTTCTAATAAAATCTTAGTTAATTTCAATTTACTAATGATGTAATTGAACCTCTAGTTAAAATCAACCTTATACTATTAAAATACAGATTCTTTTGGATTAATTATATTCACTGGTATTCACTATTTCGTTCTCGAAAGTACTTCGTTACTCAATTAGTGATGTGGTCGGGTTGGAAGTTAGTTTTATCGATAAAAGAAAATAGTGCCGATTCTCTTGTTACAAATGTCTCCAAAATAAGACTAAAAGTCGCCTAAATTTGGTTTATTCCTGTCTACTGTGACTAAAGTGACACAATTATTTTATAGTTTGACAGCACTAAGTTAGCACTAAGCTATTTAATTTAGTGAAAATGGAAGTTTTGCTATTCTGAATTTGATGTTTTTCACCTAAAATTTTGATTATAAAACTAAATGTCTTTTTTTAATCGCGATTAAAGTTTTAATTATTTTTTCGATTAGGACATACCGTTTTCGAGATATAAGCAAAAGCCAAAAAATAAAGCAACTTTTCACTTTTTGTATGAAAAATATGAGATTTCAAAATTTCTATTATTGTACCAACATGTAGAGTTTTAGGGGGTTATGGGCTGTAAAGGGGTGCAAAATTTTCATTATTTCTTCGATAGGACATACCGTTTTCGAGATATAGCAAAAGAAAAAAAAATGATACCTCAAGTGGAGGAACTTTTCACTTTTTGTATGGAAAATATGAAAAATCTCAAAATTTATATTATTGATTATTACCAACATGTAGAGATTTAGGGAGTTACGGGCTGCACAGGGGGCAAAATTTTCATTATTTTTTCGATAGGACACACCGTTTTCGAATAAAAAAATACTACTTCATTCTTCCTACATTTTTACTTAACTCCCAACAAGACTTATTTTTTCGAATCAAACAAGAAATCGGGTATCTATGGATATCGATAATGTAAACCAAAATTCAATGTGTTACTGCACTGGTGTGGCTTTGGTCGAGTAGCAATAGATAGACTTTTTTTTTTTTGTGGATGGGAAATCATCAAATAACTTCTCCCGCTCTGGGTGGAGCGGGAGGGCGTGTCAGACTTCTACTGACTAAAACCCACCCATGTTCCTTCAGTTGCCTGTGCCAGGGCCACGGTAACTCTTTCGAACAACCCGCAATCCTGGCGGGCATTGGCCCTAGCGGACCCCTTCAGCTAGCGCTGACATCTCTTTGAGGCGCATGTGGAACACAACGCGCCGTCGACCCGGGCCTGGTCCTTACCGGACGGCAAGCTACCCGTTGCTCGCCATCCGCAAGCGCGCGCCTACGGTGGCCGGGAATCGGCTATCGATTCCCGACGCCCAGGGCGTCTCCTGCGGCGACTAGGGGCGTGAGGGCGCAAAGATTGCCTCTACCTCACGCGTTCAGCCTCCTCCTTCGCGAGCATTACAACTTCGCAGAAGGAGGTGATGGCTTCCCATGCACTCTCGCTCCGTACCATGGCCTGTACCAGGGCCGGACGCGAGAGATCACCGCCGCCGATCGCCTCCGCGAGGACGCGGCGGTGCTCTGCCCAAGCCGGGCAGACCTCCACCGTATGCTCCACCGTGTCCTCCGGGCGATCCACATAGTGGTAACACCCGAGCGTTTCCTCCCGCCTTATCCGGAACAGGAACCTCCCGAAGCAACCATGTCCGGTGAGGACCTGCGTCAGGTTGAAGGTGAGGGTGCCATGACGCCTCTCCAACCACTCCTCAAAGAGGGGACTTATTGCCGCAATTGTGGCGTGCCCAGCAATAGATAGACCTATGACGCGAATGTCAACCTTATGGCTAACGCAATTAATTGATAAATAAATGATTTTTATTTCTGTAAGTAAGTTAGTACAAACACTTTTACAAGTCAATCATGTTTTTTTTTTTTTTTTTAAACTAGATGAGGTCGGCGTTTCCTATCTGACTACTCTGAGAAGAAAGGCCGAAACAAACTCAGAGGTCACAGTCTCTTATAAAGTCCAGACATAATCTTGGTCACTTCATGTGAAGACCATGTAGATTGGTGTCTGAAATGGTCTTTTGAGGAAAGAACCACACAGATTGAGAGGACCTGTCCAGTCAGTGCACGCATTTGTCAGTAATCGCGCAGCTCAACTCAGAACTTAAGGAGCTCAACGATTCGACGAACAATACCAAAGAAAGGACATTGGGGTAGGCCGCATAAATTACTCAAACTGCCAGACCATGATTAAAAATAACTGAGAGAAAAAATAAAACAAACAAAAAAAAAAACAATGACCCACATAGTCTTCACATTCACAATAAATTGAAATAATATAATACTTAACAAAGTGAATAGTCATGTCAACATTCAGTATGCATAAATAAAAAAATAAAATAAAATTTGGAGCAGTTCAATCCCAAGCCTTTTTATCCTCAATATAATCTTTAACGGTATAAAAAGCTTTCTGACACAACTTGCGTTTAATGAATGATTTGAATTTATTAAGGTTCAGATCTTGAACGTGGCTTGGAAGTTTATTATAAAAGCGTATACATTGACACCTGAATGACCGACCTATTTTCTTGAGCCTTGTTGAAGGTACAACAAATTTGTGTTTGTTCCTAGTATTTATATTGTGGATATCACTGTATTTTTTAAACAATTTAATGTTTTTATGGGCATATAAAAGATTTTCAAAAATGTACTGAGAAGTAATTTTAAATTTTACGTTTAAATTAGACTTATAATTGCGATCACTGAGAATACTGCCTTCTATGGTAGAGTAGCGGAATTAACTCGTCAATCGAATCTAGTTTGACTTGAGATTACAAAACGTTGTAAATACTTTCTGGACTAAAGCAAAATAAGTCTTATTCATGAAGCATGAAGGTTTATTTCTCAATGTAGGGTCTGTGACTTACGCTAGTTTTGACTAAAATTAAAACGACAAATCAGACGAATTGTTTGTTCATTATATGATTATCGGTTTATTTGCGTGAGTTTGGCGACAGCGGTTCCTATAGTAATTTTACTGCATACCACAACCACTGTTTTTATGTTCCGTGTACCAGCCCTTATCGCTTTATCACTCATATCAAAAAGTGGTACTTAATGTAAAAAAAAAGAGTAAATTGTTTAATTTGCAGAAAATAGCCAAAAACTTTTAAAATTTTAGTAATCAGTAAAAAAATCGTTTCAGCAATTCGCGCCATTAGTAAAGCAATTTTACAATAATCCACAATAATCATTATTTTTCTTTTGTTCATTTCAAAATTTAAGTTTGGAACGTAAAGAGTCATGCCAGGACGCTTCAAATAACATGCCAATACATCGCCAAATTAATAAAACCTCTTTCTTGTTCTTCTTCATTGAAGTAGAGAAAAAATCTAAAGTGCCCTTTTTTTTTGTTTCAAAAGTGTTTATTTGAATACAATTAGAATCAGAACGATCTTTTACTGTAGACTATAATCTTATTACAGAGTAGGTACTGGAAAACCGTATCTGTTATATTTAAATATTGCTTTAATGTAAATTCTAACTTTGATAAAGTTCCTAATGAACTTTAATAAACTGAACTTATTATTTTCGGGAAACTATAGGCGGTTGAACTGTAAATGCCTCGTATCTGTTGTATTCGTTTAGATGGGCCCATCTGTCCCATGCGGCTATCTCCCTCGGAAATATACCTTACTCTGAAACAAATACAGTAGATGCTCCAGATGTAGCAAAAGTATAAGCAAGAATTTATTTACCTCGCCGACTCATTTTAAAATTTGCTCGCTATCGAGTACCTTCACTTATTCCTGTAGGTTTCAGAGCCTTTTGAAACTGTAAGAAATGTGTACCTTTACTCTAGAACAGCTAGTTTAAATGGACCTTAAAGTCGTTACCCCAATTTCACAAAGTATAAACTGCATTTACGATATCCCAGGAAATAGGTAAATAACATGAAACACCAAGATACTCGTATAATCAATCTGCCTAGCCTTTTCCCAACTGTGTTGGGGTCGGGTTCCAGTCTAACCGGATGCAGCTGAATACCAGAATTTTACATGGAGCGATTGTCTATCTGACCTCCACAACCTAGTTACTGGAAACGCCAAGATATACAGTCATTCATTTAATATCTTTGTCAACATAAAATTCAATATCTACACGAATATTTATAATAAAACTAATAGGTTACCTTAATTTACACTTGATCTCCAACTATTCAATGTCTCTCTACGATGCGATCAAATAGGCAGAGTCTTCCGCCTTCCCAACCGTCATTTTTAAAACTTGTAATGTCAGTATAATAAATACAACGTCTCAATAACCGACTAAGACAATTTAACAATTTATTAATATTATTTCAAAACCTAACAAAACTAAATGTTTCTTTTTCAGTGACCGTCGCTTTGTTTGGAAAAGTTCACACGGATTATGTGAAAGTATAGCTAATAAAGACCTTTTGCTATTTTCTACGTAACATTTTGCGTGAGATAATGGGTTCTTGGTCTTGGAAAAAAACTCATCAGTCCCCGGAGATTATAGCTATTATACATTTAATTGTGTACGCCGCACGTGTGTAATTAATTGTATATTTTTCTGTTTAAGGGTTTGTTATGTAGGTTAGTGTCATTCAGCAGATAAATGTAAAAATGAAACAAAAATTATCTGCTCGATATGTTACCCGAAACTTAATTGGCATTGGTGAAAAATACCGATGTCAAAAACAAATAAGTAAATTATCAACCTGTTCTGTTACCAAGTTCCAAAAAGCGTATTTTTTGGATCCATAGTTTATCTATTACTATGCAAAGACTTCAGACGCGCAAAAGGTCAATGCCCTTCCCTAATCAATCTGTCTCAGCCTCCATTGTCTTAAACTCAACACTTCTCCTCCAATCAGGAGGAGTTTTAAACAAAAATCCAGCCATCTAGATGACGAATAACTACGGTTATTCAAAGTCAGGCACTTCTAAAAAATTCGCTAAATTTCTAACCAAGAGAATGAAGAAGTTTTCTCGTTAAATTGAAAACTTGGTGGCTTCGGTAATTCAAAGTCAGAATTGAATTATAGGTGCTTTTCTTGTTTATTTAGGTATGCAACATTTACCTGATATAAAGTAGGTTGAAAGTAGCTTGACATAGTACAAAGGCAATAATTATGTTCCTTCTGTTTCTTTTTTTTTGTCAGCAATTTCTTATCTTATTGTTAAAAAGATTGCATAAATTGAAACATAAGGTCTGTGTGATTACAAAAGTACTGTTTTCGTGGCGCAAAACCTTTTGGGTTAGTCACAGTACGAGTTAATAATTTCATTACTTTAGCGCTCTTGAAACATGAGTTCATTCAATTCGCCTTGGATTTACTTAATGAAGAAAAAATACGTTAATGAGAGGGTGTCTGTCATAAAGAAATTGGTTTTCTCAAAATTCTTTTTCTGCTATATTTTGTATCGTAGTTCAAAAAAGTGGACCAGCAAGGTGCAAGTAGACCATAATAATGAAGTTGATGATATTTCATCATGTTCAAAATCACAAGCAAGTATATAGGTAGTTTCTTGTAAAACAATAATCAAACGTCAGTCTCGCTCGCGTCATTAATCGGAAAACTAATTGCAAATATTAGTGATTATTTGAAGAACCCCTTTCACCTATCTGGAAAACTAAGAACCGGACTTTTCAACAAACAATTTTGTTAAAATTATTTACCCTTTCTCACAAAAAGTGAACAAAGTTTATTAAAATCATTTGCAAATGTATAAGCTCTCTCTCTTTCTTGACATTTGTGTTTTTATTTAATAATAAAGCATGGTAACACTCATAGCATCAAATACTTAGTCCCTATTAATAAATTCCTGAATATTCAAAGATAACATCTTTATAGGTATTTGTTCTAACGAAAGAATAGCACAAAACATAACTCTTGATTTTGGCTTCGCCGTAGTCGAGTAAAGATTGCTTACAAATGACATTGGTAGCAATGGTAGCGTAATATTGTGGGAAATTTCGAAAGTCAAGTCAAATTAAACGTTGTAAGAATATTTCATACTCAAGAGAAAATATCTGAAGGTTTTCTCCAAATCGTATTACTGCGACCGTATTTGATACACGCTTTCACGGTATTATACTGAAAGCAAATCTTTGTTTCCAATCTTATGAGCACCGTATAAAATAGTGTTGACCTTAACAAATCAAGATGTTTTTCGATGAAGCCGAAACCAGAATTCAACTTTATTTTTTTCATTGGCTAGAAATAAATTAAATATTTGAGAAGTTTCAAAACATTTAAGACCCTTAGAAAAATGTTTAAATGATTCCAAAAACTTTTGTAAATAGATATATTTTACCTTTGAAACATCAGGTTCATCGGACTTCTTCTTCAAGAGCCTATAGTCAACCTCCTATAACAACCTATTTGATAAATCGATACTCGTTTACATGTAACCCAGCTTCCACGTAGCAACTCGTGAATGTGCTCGTCGGTATCGGCATTAATTCAAACGGCCTTTGAAAGTTCAGACTCAAATTCGGACGACTTTAGGCCGAAACCAAAGTTCAGGCCGAGAGTAATTGGATTCTCTATACGCCCCGCACTAGTTTGAGCGAAGTAATCGAATGAACCGCAGGCAATAACTGCAGGAAACCTTTTAACTGTATCCTTTATTGTTACCAACATTATAGCTAAGTATTTGAAGAGTTTCATTAACTTTGCGTTTACTGCTTATTTTGTCGGTTTTGCTTAGTTTGTCGGCCACTGACAGTTTTATTGACCCATCTGAGAACCTTCTACCTGGGCCAGCAGTCTCGACATATTGTAGCGATCGCTATACAACCGAATTCGGTCGCTAAGTCCTAGTAGGGTACCTATACAGTCAAAATTGCTTGACAAGCATGTGATTTGTTCGTGTTTGTCATGCAATTTTAGCCGTCTATGGGCGGCAGTCTCGACATTCGTAACGATAGCTTTACGAATGATATCGCTCGCTAAATCCTAATGGAGTACTAAGACGGTCAAAATTGCTTGACAAGCACGAAAAAACCATTTACAGTTTCAAACCAGTTGCGGCGAGAACCGTTTTTTTATTTAATCATTTTCTCCAATTTTCCTCGTTATTCAAGATTAATTTGAAGTGGCCAATAATTGTCTTTGAAAAAACCTAACTATGACCATTTTGCCCGTCTAGTACCCCATTAGGACTTAGCGAGCGATTTCAGTCGTAAAGCTATCGTTACGAGTGTCGAGACTGCTGCCCCTGGGCACGCGTTACTGTGGCCGACTTGGAAATCCCAAAATAAGTAGTCTGCGAACCAAAGTCGGTCATAGCAAAGAGAATCTCCACAGATGGGGATTTATGAACGACTCGGACCTCATGTGTATATTCTGCGTCTCTCCGCAGACAATGGCCCACCTTCCATCTTGCGCCGCGTAACCTGTCAACGGTGCACTTGAGGATCTTATGACTGCGTCAGTGAACGGAGTTCGTGTAGCAGAATTTTAGGCTAAATATAATATTTGAATTTTCTCAACCTTATTTGATAATAAGAGATAAGGTAAAATGGGGTTACTTTGATAACATCTTTCGACTTATGAAAAACTTATTTTTATAATATCTACAACGCCATAAACTATCAGTAGTTGGCACTTCTGATAGTTTCTTTTTAATATGACGTAGGTACCACAACTACAAAGTAAATAATAAAAACTTTTTGAAAAAAAAGAACCGACTTTCAACAAAAAACATTACAAAGTGAACAATAACTTTAATTTCGGAAGTCGGTGGCAAATACGAACACAACCAAACACACCGACTACACCTACCGATACAGAACCAAAGACACCGACTTCCGAAATTAAAGTTATTGTTCCCTTTGTAATATTTTTTGTTGGAAGTCGGTTTTTTTTTGTCAAGAAGTTTTTACGTAGTATACCTACTCTATTTTTAAGGCATTTTTTTAAAATGTTCTATACGAGTAAGGGAAGACCAAAGAAACGATGGGTGGACTGTGTGAAAGATGATATGGCCAGAAAGGGAGTGACTACCGAGATGACGACTAATAGAGAAGTATGGAAGAAAAAGACATGTTGCGCCGACCCCAAATAAATTGGGACAAGGGCAGGAGAATGATGAATGATGATCAAAATTAGGTTTAAATAGTCCAACTTCGCTACACTGAATATTATTATTCAAATAAAAACAAAATGTAATCAATAACTTTGACATTATTCGGTAACAGTACAAAATATATATTTTTTAAATTATTGTCGTAAGTATAAAGCCCAAAGAATGTGAAAATACACAAGTGTAGTACGCTTTATAATTGGATCAAAGAAAAACTCCCAAAACGATGTTAGGCCAAGAACACGATTTTTTTATGAAATGATGGACTCGAAAGCGTTTTGTTATTCGTACGTAGACGGACAATACAGAAAAAAATAATATATAGATTACTTCAAGGCTCCTTAATATTAAGACGGGCACAGACATTAGAACCGGCCAAGTGCGTGTCGGACCACGCACAATGAAGGGTTCCGTAGTTGGGATGAATTTATCCCAAAAACCAACTGAACATTGTAACTTCACAACACACTGCGTACAACCTCTTACGGGGTTATTGTACTCATCATTACGAACAACTTTTACTATGGGATCAAACCTGATATTGCGAAAAAAAATCAGCTGTTCCCTACATTTTGACAAGTTATGCGAACATAATAAAGGAACAGCAGATTTTTTTTTCGCGATTTCAGTTTTGGCCCTATAGTAAAAGTAGTTCGTAATGATGAGTACAATTATCCCTTAAGAGGTTGTGCGTTATTAAGTTACCTTCACTTTGTACAGACGCCAGCACATCAAGCTACTACAATCTGTCAGATTTCTTTAATAGATTTTCGACTTTATTACTAAGGCATTAGGTTCAAGGTTGATTGGGAAAATCTGACAGTTTCGGGTAGGTTGACCTGCTGGCGTCTGTACATACCGTCAAACCGAACGCGACAAGCGAAGCTTACCCTTCGATTGACCCGTGCGGCTGATATCATTTACCCACGAGCCCCTCATGGGCACAGACATTATTGTTCTCATATTTCAGTAAAAAATCAAAGATAATACGACTGTAGCAATTTTATTAATACAATAAAAAAACCGGCCAAGTGCTTGTCGGACTTCGTACATTTAGGGTTCCGTACCAAATGTAGAATAACCGTAAAATCAAGGTGGTTGTAATAGGAAAAATGAGGGAATTTCAAAGAAAAAATCTGATTTATCAATATATTGGCATTTGTTAGTAAAATATACGTAATAATAAACATTATCAAGTTAAGATTATCACGTTTTCAAGTTCTTAAGTAAAAAATTATTCGAAACAAATTTTTGTAACAAAAAGCTGACTTTGGTGGCTTTTCATTCATTTGTTTTCCAATATTTTTAAAACAAAAAATGCAGTACATATCTACGCAACGAGTTCTAAACAACGATATCCCACTCGATGGAGCCCCCTTAAAAACATTTAAAAATATTTGTTGACAATTTGTATGGCTTTACGTCAATAAGATGATTATACTGTGAAAATTTGAAGACTGTAGCTCCAACCGATTGGCTGTAAAACCTGTGTGACAGACGACGGACGGAAGGACGGACACGTGAGTGACAGCAAAAGGGCTCCGTTTGGACCTTTCGGGTACGGAACCCTAAAAACGAATTTCGAAACTTAAACCACACACGACAATATTTCGTCCAATCCCAACTAATTTGGCTGACAAAATGAAAATGTCAAACACACTGAAACCAATGAAATTGCATTTCATGCTCCGAGACAAGCGTGATTGGTTAATTTGTGGAATTATCTGCTTTCAATACCTATTTAGCAGTGAATATAATCTACTAATAGTAGCTACTATTACTATTACAAATACACAGTCTGGCCATAAATACTGTTACAATTAAAAATAAGAAAGATATTACATTTGAATTTGGAATCTGTCATTTTTATACGATTGTTCATTGAATTTTCTAATTTTGGCGCATACATACATTGTACAATATTTTGCGATATTAAAATAGAGTGGGGTGATAAAGAGAACCGAATCGCTGTGATTTCATTACACAAAGTTGGTATGGAGCCAAATGCAATTTTTAAAACTCTCCATACGCTTGGTATTAGTCAAATATTTGTGTACCGAGCTATTAATGGGTAAAATGAGACCTCCTCTGTTTTTGACAGAAAAAGATCTGGCCGTCCACGTAGTGTTCGTACGAAAAAGGTGGTCAAAGCAGTAAGGGAAAGAATTCGAAGAAATCCTGAGATGAAGATAGCACCCAGAACCATGTCGCGTATTTTAAAAGATGACTTAGGACTTGTAGCCTATAAGAGACGCACTGGTCATTTCTTAACTGATAATTTAAAAGTAAAAGAATAGGGTGGTAAAATCGAATCAACTACTGAGTACCGCTTCAGTAGTTGATTCGATTTTACCACCCTATTCTTTTACTTTTAGCAAAGCGAGGTCACAGAAAAAATTTGTTTACGGATGAGAAAATCTTCACAATTGAGCAACATTTTAACAAACAAAATGACCGTATTTATGCTCAAAGCTCTAAGGAAGCTTCTCAATTAGTCAACAGAGTGCAACGTGGGCATTATCCGACTTCAGTGATGGTTTGGTGGGGTGTTAGCTATGAAGGAGTGACGGAGCCATATTTTTGTGAAAAAGGTATCAAAACATCGGCACAAGTGTATCAAGATACCATTCTTCAGAAGGTAGTTAAGCCCCTTACCAACACCATGTTCAATAACCAACTATGGTCCTTCCAACAACACTCGGCGCCGGGCCATAAAGCTCGGTCCACGCAGTCTTGGTTGGAAGTAAATGTTTCGGACTTGATCAGAGCTTAAGACTGGCCGTCGTCTAGTCCCGATCTTAATCCACTGGATTATGATTTATGGTCAGTTTTAGAGAGTACGGCTTGCTCTAAACGCTATGATAATTTGAAGTCCCTAAAACAATCCATACGATTGGCAGTGAAGAATTTTCCCATGGAAAGAGTGCGTGCTTCTATTGATAACTGGCCTCAACGTTTAAAGGACTGTATTGCAGCCAATGGAGACCACTTCGAATAAGCTTTTTATATTTTAAATTGTTTTATATTTATGTATTAAACTTACACTGTAAAAGTAATAAATATTATTTGCAATAATTTTTTTTTCTTCGTGACAAAATTAAAAACAAACACACACACGCAAACACACACACACATATAAACACACATATTCTTTCTTTCTTTCTTCCTAAACTAGTAGACTTGGCCCCTGATGCATTCGCCACGCCTTACTTTGTCGCTTAAATCTTAAAATAAAATAAAAACATATTAATGGCCGAATCACTGTCTCTTACAATACAGGTCTTCCTAGTGTAAGAGGCAGGGTTTACATTGTCTGCACATAGATTTATGTCCTCTAGAGTTAAACTCCTCAGTTATGTTTTTGGTTTTTCTTTTCTTGTATCTATGTATTATTGTTGGCAAATAAATATATTATTATTATTATTATTATTATATTTATGGCAAGACTAGGTATATAAGTAATGTCGTCCTCGTAAGTACTTTGTGGGTGACAAAGTAAATTAAAGGAAAAAGCAATCGTCGCGTTTTTGTTCGGTGAATTGGACCACGTGGTCGCGCCAACAGAGGGCGTTTTCTTCAAAAGTGAGATCGCGTATTCGCGCGACGATCACTTTTGGTTAGGACGCGGGGCAAGATTGCATGTTACTTGGACGTCGCGGTCGTGAGACGACAAGGTCTATTTGCTAAAGTGACAGTTAAGTACAGCCCGATTCACACTTATGGCGGCTCGGAAGATAAGGCGAGTTGCTGCACAGTAACAAATTCACGTGTAAATGGGAGTGAGGGGTGAGACACTGCGCAGCGAGTAGCGCACTTCAGAGCTACCATAAAGTTAGACGCGTACTATATGTAGTTTATAGTTCGCGTCACATAAATTTGCCGCTATGAAACCATGGCAGGCTATCCATGGCGAGCTGTTGTTTTAGTACAGATATTGACCACTGCGCAGCCATTTGTAGCCTACTTCAGAGCGGCAAAGTTCATGACGCGAACTATAAGTAAAGTTTTAATTTATTAGGGAATGTTAAAAGTGGTAACGTAAGTACGAGGCCGACAATACCTACGTTCTGCAAAAGTTTCTTAAGTACCATTTCGATACGGAACCTTTGACACTTCAGTACTTATAGTTTAGTGCCAGCACAAAGTGTGCAATGTGCGTCTTGTCGCTGCGTCTAGTCGCTGCAAAAAGACGTAGATTTATCTTTTGCTAATGATTATAAGCGTCTTGTCATTGTGACTCGTCTGGTTGCAATGCTGTCGTTTGCGTCGTCTGCGACTAGTTTTGGGCAGAAGACGTCGTATAGGAACCAGTCATTTCTTTTTCTGAGTATTTGAGAGATAGATACAGTCGTGTTGCATGTACGTTCCTGTGGATAATTAATTATGGAACCTCTGGTTTCACTTTCCTTTAATTATCATGCAAAGACTGACACTGAACTGTCGCGTGCGACTGTCGTCGAGCGCGCGCGTGCGACGTGCTTGTAGTCACTGCGACAAGCAGCGAGAGCGTGCGATTCCCCAGCTAGCCTGTCGTTGCGACTCTCCAACTCGACGTCATGTGTGCGTACGTGAACAAATAATTATATGAAAAATATCGGCCGCAGCCTGTCGCATTTATATGTCGCATAGTGCGCGCCTTGTCTTACTGTAGTGTCTCTGTGTTGTGACAAAATTCTTGAGACACTGACTTTTATTGATGTAATATAAAGGACTCCGGATTCCATTGTTTCCTGATTTATGTCAAGTGACAATTTTATTTTATTGAAGCTGACTTTTTCTCAGATAATTCTATAGGATGTTGTTTTATTTGGCTTCTGAAAATAAACAAAGCAGCAAACTTCACTACGTGCTTAACTTTGTTTTCATTACGAACTATCAGTAGGTACTTACTGACTGCTTACTATTATAATTTGTAAGTACCAGTGAGAACAACTTATATTCTGCCGAAAGGTACTGTCGCATACAAAATATATTTACAAAAGGCATTAAGGGCCGGTTTTTTGATCCGTAGTTAACTCAACCAATGGTTAAACATAGTAACTAATGGTTGAATTTTGGCAAAATGTGCAAGGATAAAATTAATGAATTCATGTTAGCTCTTTCATATTAAAAATAGTAACTAATGACATAACTCATTCATGTAACTCAACCAATGGTTAAACATGGTTGAGGTAACTACGGATCAAAACACCGGCCTTTAAAGAGGCAGTTGTTTATTGTAGTTTTGGTTAGTTAAAAATAACAAAATGCATGCTTACTAACAAGTACGACAATAACAACTAAACAGAAAACTGAATAAAAATGAGTCATAACAAATATTTAAATGCGTAAGTACGTAATTAAATAAACAATTAAGCAGTAAAATGACCGAACGAACATTTACGGAATTAATCTGTTAGAAATCTAACTTGGTAGTAGCACTCGGAGCCACCGCTGCCGCGGCACCGCTCGCTGCACGCGGTCGGGGTGCCCTGGCTTAATTACTTCGCCCAATTCGGCTTGCGCGTGGTTGGTCACAGTTCCAATCTAACCTATGAACTGCCGTACTATTTATCTAACTGCCCATTCTAACATTTTTACTAGCCATTCATTTATCATTCATCATTCATATATATTTTACTAGCTTTGCTTGTCGGAAATTATCCCACGGGAACGTACTACCGGGGTCAAAAGTATCCTATGTCCTAATCCAGATCATAGTCTACCCATGTACCAAATTTCATCCAAATCCGTTTAGCAATTTTAGCGTGAAAGCGTAACAAACAAACAAACTCACTTTTGCAGTTATAGTATTATAAAAACCGGTCTATCGACACTCTAGCTAGACTCACAAAATGTATGTAGGTACTTAAATTTAAAAAGAAAAAACTCTTAACACACTACTAAAGATTCTATAATAATATAATTCAATCGTGGTTCGAAAGACACGTGACGCCATCTGTTATCATAAGAACGTTTTTGCTGTTTTCCTCTAGTACTTTTTTCGGAATGATAGCTACCCTATGTCCGTTTCTATATACTTGTCAACGTATCGTAACGATCGGTTCAGTGGTTTAGGCGTGAAAAGATAACAAACAAACAAACAAACTTACTTTCGCGTAACATATTATTTAGGATATTTAGGATTTTGGATTTAGGATAATTTATGTTTTAGGATTAATACCCTTCAATGTTTCACATTGAAGGGTATTAATTACGCTTGCATTAGAGAAGTTCTGTTTTTTTTTCTTTTAACTAGAAAAACCAATTACTAAGAAAAGCGATTCTCTATTAATAACAATATTATCGATACCGAAGTACAGTTTTATGAAATTAAAAGGTAATTAGGACAAGCTTGGTGTGGCGCTCCTCGATAATCGAATCAGTTTGCCGCGTCGGCCGTAGCCGATGCAATTGGTTTACACTATGTACACCAGCACCCTAATTGCGTAACACACTATCGATCGGAATTTGAATCATTTTGAAGTAAATTGCTAATCCATTGCACATATGTTCGAAAATTTTGTCTGCTCAACACTGTAAATTAACGCGATGAATGTTGTTGAACTGTCATAACGAAACAGAGTCCGTTCGATAATGTGTAACGCAATTTGGGATCAGCACCCTATTGTGTAACACAATATCGATCGGAATCTGAAGCATTTTGAAGCAAATTACTAATCTATTGCTTCATATGTTCGAAAATTTTGTCTGCTCAACACTGTAAATTATCGCAATAAATGTTGTTGAACTGTCATTATGAAACGGATTGCGATTGATAATGTGTTACGCAATTAGGGTACAGCACCCTAATTGCGTTACACTATCGATCGGAATCTGAATCATTTCGAAGCAAATTGCTAATCCATTGCTTAATATGTTCGAAAAATTTGTCTCTCTACACCGTAAATAACGCAATAATAATCTGGGACCTTATTCACACACGCTGTAAATACATACTTATATAGATAATTACACCCAGACTCAGAACAAACAGACATGTTCATGCACACAAATATTTGTCCTGGATGGGAATCGAACCCACGACCTGCGGCATGATAGGTGGTATCTTAAGCAACCACGCCAACTGGCCTGTCAAATGAATGTTGTGCAATGAATGTTGTTGAACTGTCAAAATGAAAACGATTCCGATTGATAGTATAACGAGTTACGCAATTAGGGTGAAGAGCAGTGGTGGCTCAGTCCCAGTGGTATCGACTTACTTAGTCGTATTTCATTTCATCACCAACTCTCAAAAACGGTGAAGGAAAAACATCATTAGGAAACCGGCATGTCCTAGAACCAAAAATTTCGACGTCATGTAACATCCACCAACCCGCACCACGTGGTGTATTTCAGCGCACTCCCTCTCACTAAGAGGAGGCCTATATACAGCCTCTGTGTGATATTGTTACAATCACATCTGAGTTATTGGGACTGCCTGGTGAGGGTACTTAGCACCGTAATACCTAATAAACCAAGTAGAAACGTTTCAGCTGGCAGCGAACCATTCTAGTTTAAAAACATTACCCTCCTTCTGAGTCAGTCGGGTAAAAAGTATTTTTTAAACCTTGACATGTAAGTTATATACAATACAAAAAAAAACATACAGGTCATATGGCAATATGTGCTGGAATTTCAACCAAACCCCATAGGTTCACAACTGCTGTAAGCCCGCGGTCGCCATTGGATGATGGTTTTTCACGTTTATATATGTATGATATACGTTTGTATACATATTATATAAAGAGATTTCTCTTACGTACTCCCGTGTGTGTAACACGCGTCAAACAAATCTTCGAAGCCTCGTTTCAATTAATCCTATGTGACAACGTGGTCAACATTGTTTTATAGGGAAGCGTGATCTTCGTTCGAGGTATTACCGAGGTTAAATGTTACAATGTTTCGCGAGCCATTCCGTAATAAATTAATCCTTATTGTCAAATCACGTCACGTAACCAATCTTTGCACGTCATTGTATCGTTAATTATTAAAAGCAGGCTACTGTTCAATCGCAGTGATAACTTAAAAAAAATACACTACCTACGTGAAAAATAACTTTAACTTCGGTCAATTGTAGTGGCAAAAACTAAAATAGAGGTCCAAAGACACCGACTTCCAAAGTTAAAGTTATTTTTCACTTTGTAGTGTTTTTTAAAGTTCCGTAACTAAAAATGAAAAAAAAACGGAGCCCTTATAGGATCACTCGTGTGTCTGTCAGTCTGTCACAGCCACAGCCAATTTGCTCCGAACCTAATGGACCGATTTAGTTGAAATTTGGTACACGTATGAATTTCTGTGACCCAAACACAAACGTGTCAATCTGCCTAGCCTTTTCCCAACTATGTTGGGGTCGGCTTCCAGTCTAACCGGATGCAGCTGAATACCATTATTTTACATAGAGTGACTGCCTATTTGACCTCCACAACCCACTTACCAAACAAAACGTGTAACGTAAATAAATGAATTTTGAATATACGGGTCAATTTTGGGGGCAAATAAGAAATAAAAAATACAGTTTTGCAAACTGTACCTTGGTACAGTTTGCAAAATCATATATCATATATCAAATGAAATGATTTACCGTATGGGCCTCAAAGGTTGGGGAAGAAGTCTTTTCGCATTATAGTATGTATGAACTTGTAATAAAATCTCTTTGGCTATACTATTTGTATCTGGCTGATTTTGGTATCATTGAAAGTTTAAATTTTAAAGAACATAATTCCAAATTCAAATTAGGAAAATGTGTGATTTTCATTTGTTTTTCGTACCGTCAAGATGAGTGAATCTAATGAAGAAATTCGATACATTTTAAAATTTTACTACAAAAAAAGGTAAAAATGCAACGCAAGCCGCGAAAAAAATTTGCGATGTTTATGGACCTAGTGTAGTGTCTGTGAGAGTAGCACAAATTTGGTTTAAGCGTTTTCAATCCGGAAATTTTGATGTCAAAGATGCACGTCGCTCTGGTCGCCCTATTACGGATAAAATGGATGCCATTTTTGAAAAAGTGGAGCAAGATCGGCATATCAGTAGTTACGACATAGCTGAAGAACTGGAAATTGATCACAAAACAGTTTTGGCGCATTTGAAAAAAACTGGGTACACAAAAAAGCTCGACATTTGGGTACCTCACGAGCTCACTGAAAGAAACCTAATGAACCGTGTACTCATTTGTGATTCTTTATTACGACGTAATGAAACCGAACCATTTTTGAAGAAGCTGATAACTGGTGATGAAAAGTGGATCACGTATGACAAGAACGTGCGAAAAAGGTCGTGGTCAAAGGCCGGTCAGGCTTCACAGACTGTGGCGAAACCCGGGTTAACTCGCAACAAGGTGATGCTGTGTGTGTGGTGGGATTGGAAGGGCATTATTCATTATGAGCTGTTACCACCAGGCAGGACCATCGCTTCTGAACTCTACTGCGAACAACTGATGAGATTAAAGCAAGAAGTTGAGAGAAAGTGGCCGGAATTAATCAACAGAAGGGGTGTGGTTTTTCATCATGATAACGCTAGACCTCACACATCTTTAGCCACTCAGCAAAAATTAAGAGAGTTTGGCTGGGAGGTGTTAATGCATCCGCCGTATAGTCCTGACCTTGCACCTTCAGATTTCCACCTGTTTCGGTCTCTTCAGAATTCTTTAGGCAGTGTCAGGTTAAAATCACGAGAGGACTGCCAAAACCACTTGTCGCGGTATTTTGACCAGAAGTCCCAAAATTTCTATAGCAATGGGATCATGTCCCTACCTACAAGATGGCAAAAAGTTATCGAACAAAATGGTACCTACATACTTTAGTTAAATGTAAATAAACTATATTAAAAAATGTTTTAAATTTTCTTAAAAAATGCGAAGAAACTTTTTCCCCAACCTATTATATTTTTGTTATAATTTTAAAATCTTTGTACGTATTTTTCTGGATCTTTATCATTGCCTGTTTATTTATTGTGTACATAAAAGGTTAAATAAATAAATAAAATAAATTGTTTTAAAGTTATTTAAGAAAATAGACAAAAATTGACCATTCCCCCATCTTCGAAAAATTTAGGTAGTTTCGGAGATAAGGGCGCCTTATGGAGTACGAGTGCAATGCACGGTCAAGTACGGACGTGTTTGCGCTGCTCGATAAGAATATTATATTCACGTGTTGCGCGACTTTAGCCGCTGCTCGGTTTATGTCGCTATGGGTTCACAACCGCTCATAGCCAACGAGGTCTTGGCATTTATCAACCATGCCATCGACTACATGGACGAAGTCAGCATCTTGCAGATCTGCAAGTCCAGTTTCAAGGAGGACTGCTGCTGTTCCAATCGCTCGGCAAAGTCGAGCAGATGCAATCCCGCCGAAAAGATGGTGGCCAGAACTGTGTGCGAGACATCATCACATTGATGAAGAGCACCGACCCGGACCACGTGCCCGGTTTTGTGGCGAAGGAGCTACGTAAGTTGCCCCCAGTCACGTTTGACCACGTCGACGTCACCAGGTTGTCAGCAACCTAGTCAGGACATTACAACTCTCAAGGCGAGCCTGGCCGATGTACAGTCCAAGTTGGAGGTGTCTAATAACAGCATTGGTGAACTACGTGCCGAAGCAAAGTTGTTACGCAACGCTGTCAAGGTAAATAGGTCGCCTGATGCCTCCAATGTAAACACACGTCGCGGAGCGGGAAACGGCAGTTTTGAGTCGGCGAGCTCCACTGCGTCACCCACTGCTGATTTTGCACGCGTTGCAACATGCGCCGCCGCCGTCGCTGACTCGTTGCCGGTCGAGGTAGTGACTCGTGTAGGTTCGTTGACCCCTAAACGTGCCTACGCTACTATCATCGCCACACACAACCTGTGTCTCAGGCCAAGAAGGGGGATAAGAAGAGCTGCTGTGAACATGCCGACAGGGGTTCGAAACAGCAAGGCCCGGCTGCGGATGGCTTTGTGAAGGTGGAGAGGAAGAAGGGGAAGAAGCCTCCTAGTCAGAACCAGTGCGGGACCGCGCTGGCAGGACCCAATATGCTGCGTCCGGCAATACCTACGACGCAGCTCTATGTTTCTCGGCTACATCACATCACGAATGTTGAGGATATCGTGGAGTATGTTGGAGCGAAGACCAGCTAGGGTCGAGAAGTTGGCGTTGCGCCACAACACGAATTTCAAGTCATTCGTGGTGCGAGTTCCGACTCAATACTGAGCCTAAAATTTTGAAAAAAATACATCAAATAGTTACCTATGATTACAGGAAAACCTATTAGAAGTCTATGGTCTTAAAATAACATGGTAAATAATACAAACTAATATTTGTAGTTGGAATGTATGGGAGAAAATGTTATTCAACTACAATGTTAAGTTTATTCTTGGGATAAATTCATCCCAACTACGGAACCCTTGATTGTTCGTGGTCCTACCTGGTTTTTTTTTTGGACTTCGGTTATTTTCTTTTTTAGTAAAAATGTTTTTAATCAATGGCCTTTAGACCCCAAAAATCCTTTGAAGAAATGGTACACCTAATAAGGATAAAAGACAAAACAAACCTTACATGCACAGAGGTACATTTTAGATTATACTCGAGAAACAAGCCCCAACATAGTAAAAATACTGAACAAGAATTTAATTAAACATTTTTACCTTAAGCAAAAATATTTTGCTTCGAAGAAATTATTTTGCAAAGTAAAGAAAAGGCCTAATTTTGCCTAAGGCCATACATTGTTTGCTGTAAGTATGTTCTCAGTAAACACAGGTAATTGGGATCTTTGTTTGAAGAAAAGTATCATTAGGTTTATGTAAGTACCTACTGTAGGGTTTATTTTGAAAGTATACATTTTTATAATCCTAACTAATATTATAAATGGGAAAGTGAGTTTGTTTGTTACGCTGTCACGCTAAAACGGCTGAACGGATTTAGATGAAATTTGGCGCACGGGTAAACCATAACCTGGAAAAAGCTATAGGTTACTTTCATCCTGGGTAACAGAGGACGTTGCGGGCAAATATCAGTTACATAAAACTAGCTTTTGCCAGCGGCTTCGCCCGCATGCATGTCGGAAATTGTCCCACGGGAAAGTACTACCGGGATAAGAAGGTATCCTACGTCCTATTCCAGGTCATGGTTTATTCGTGTTCCAAATTTCATCTAAATCCGCTCAGCCATTTTAGCATGAAAGCGTAACAAACAAACCAACTCACTTTCGCATTTATAAATATTAGTTAGGATGGTTAGGATACCGTGTGGTTATTTTTTTGTTTTTTTTTTTAATTTCTGAAATGGGCCTTTGCTCTTTGTCAACATCTTAGTCCAATCCTCAAGTATTTATTTTAAGAGAAAGTATCGTAGTCATTTGATTGTTCAGCTCAGTAGAGTTTTAAACACTCGTGAGCTTTGTAATGACAATTGTCGATAATTAAACGAAAAGGATCCAAACCCCTATTAGATGTAATGTGGTTTGTATCCTTTTCATTTAACTTTGGACAATTCATTTTCAATATTTCAACCTCGACTCACTGAACTAAAGAACTTGACTTGTTATAATATCTTCACGCCTATATTGTATTATTGCATTGTAATTATACAATGAGATTTTTATTATTATTCTTATTTTATTTTAACCAAGTAATAGTGATGCTACAAATTTGTTTTATCTGTTTTCTATAGGTTTTTGTTTTTAATTTATTTAGAATGATTTTTTTTTTAATTATTACTTTTATTCCTGTTACTTACGCATGAATTACCAAAAAATATAAAATGGAATATCTTTAATTGTAAATATTATTGTAAAACCATAAATAGTGCATGTTGTGTTAGCCTGTAAGTAATTGTTGCACTTGTAAAAGTATATACTATTCATTAAATTATTTTAAATGTATTGTGTGAACAATTGTTGGCTAGCCTAAATAAATACATAAATAAATATTCCCCGAAGGGTTTATGGTTTAGTTTTTTGTCACCTACTTCCGAAATGAGAGTTATTTCACCTAGAGAGCATACCCTTTCAAACAAAAAAATTATTTTGCAAATCCGTTTTTATAATGTACTTGCTTCTGCCCGCGACTTCGCCCGCGTGAAATTCTTGTTCCCCCGACCCACCCCGTCGCATCGCATCGCATCGCCTGCTCGCGCTATTACTTCGTTTTCGCTAAGCGTTCTTTCTGACTTTTTTTTGTTTTTGATCGTCACCTAAGGGTCCTTGCGTGATGTTAAATATGGCTATAGCCTATCTTAAGAATCAAATGCAAAAAGAATTTTTCAAATCCGACGAGCAGTGCCAGAGATTAGCGCGACCAACGTACAAAAAAAAAAAAACAATTAAATTCAGCTTTATTATTAATATAGATTTAGATAAATAAATATTCAGGATAATTTTTATATTATAGATCATAGGCAAATAAACTGTGTCCTCTTCATTACGACAGGGCTTGTTTTTACAAAAAGCGTTTGGTACGTTTCCTTTGTATGACTTAAACATTACTTATACCCATTTTCGAGTTAACTGAAGTGAGCAGTAAAACTTTATTACCCTTTTCCACCACCTCGAAGGATTTAGCACGTACGTTTTTATTTTTGGTTTTAAGTATTGAAATTAAATAAAATTTATTATATTTATAATGAAGTCGATATCACTCTTGAACGCCATAACATTTAGATACCCCTGAGGCAAAAGGTGAAACAAACTCAGGGGTCAAAGTCTCTTTTAAAGTCCAGACATAATCTTCGTCAGATCATGTGAAGATCATGCAGATTAACGTCTGAAATGATCTTTTGAAAAAATAATCACAATTTTAATGGACCGGTCCAGTCAGTGCAAGCATTTGTCAGTAATCGTATAACTCAACTCAGCACCTAAGGACCTGAACGACTCGAGGAAGAATATCAAAGAAATGACATTTGGGTAGGCCACATAAAGTACTCAAACGGCCGTACTATATTAGTACCGATTTTGGAGTTAATCCGACAGTGCGTTAAAATTTTTCCTTGCTAACTTTGATTCCCCTAAATTGCTAAATCCCCTGTGAGGGGTCATTTTAATAAGCTTAGTGATAATCTTTATTATTTACTGAGGCAAATATTGCCAATTTTCAAGTTAAGCAAAGAAATAAGATTTTTCACAATTATAAACTGTATGTGTGAAAAGAGGGGCTTTTCACCCCCACAGCGGTGGAATTTTTAAAACTCGTTTGGGAAGTTTCAAATTCAAAATATCTTTATTGTGGGCTTATGTTAGTTTCCATAACTTGACTCAAAGATTATTTATACCATTTTTTGAGTTAATAAAGCCACGCAGTAAAATCCTCCCCTTAAAAATTGAATTCCTCCCTTTTTGCCTTTTCAGGGATCGACTCTCGGAAACTCAAAAACTTATTATTGTTTATTTTCTGTCAAAAGTATAAATACTGAGTTTTGAGCTAATCGGACCGCATTTGCAAATCGACATTCCGACCTCGCCGCCGAGGTCCCTCGCGACGACCCCGTAATAATCGTCCTCCCCCCCGTCCCTTGCTCGGGTATGATGTGCCAGCTGGTGGCGTAGCTGAGCCAGTAGCTTTAAACTCCCCTGACAATAATAATTCTAATCTGATCCAGCTTGTACCATCTTGCTGTCCTCCCCCCAGCGACGCCCTAAGCCGAGGCCCGTTCCCCACAGGGGGAGCCCTTAGCGTGTAGTCGCTTAGTCTGTAAGTTTTATGCCCCTGGCTGGAGGCTTTGAGTCATCTTAAGGCAGCCACAGGATAGTCCGGTTAAGTAGTCTCGACCTCTCTAGGTCAACTACGAGATGCCATTTATAAAAAAAAAAAATTCTTCCATACAAATTTTAACATCCCTAAACACCCCTTTTAGGGGTAGTTTTGAAAAACTAATAATGACAAACTTTATTACTTACTTAGGCAAGTATTTCTGCCAAGTTTCAAGTTAATTAACCAAATGAATAAGATTTTTCATTTTAATGTACCTATGTATTCCCTGTTTTCCGTAACTTGACTGAACGATTATTTACACCAATTTTCGAGCTAATCAAGCCCCGCAGTAAAATCCTCCCTGTAAAAAAGATTACCCTTTTTTCACCCCGTTAGGGGTACATTTTCGAAAAACCCTGTTACACGTTATTTTTTATTTTTGGTCTCAAGTATAAATACTGAGTTTCGAGTTACTCGGACAGCGCGTTAAAATTCTTCCATACCAAATTTGACACCGCCAATCCCCCCTTAGGGGGTAGTTTAGGAAAACTAAAAATGTCAAAATTTATAATCTACTTAGGTAAGTATTCGTGTCAAGTTTCAAGTCTAGTAACTCAAGGTATAGGATTGTTCATACAATCTTTCTTCCCCTATTTTACCCCCTTAGGGGTAGAAATTCGAAAAACCTTTTTTTAATGAATACCTTCTCTTCATAAAGAATACACATACACCCTCTAAATTTCATGTCTCTAGGACCAGCGGTAAGTGCGTTGATATATCAGTGAGTCACTCAGGACTTTAGATATGATTATCATTAAAAAAGTTATGGCGGCCCCACCTTAACAGATAACAGATATAGATATATGCTATTTCAGCCTTATTTATAACATTTTAAGAGGAACAATTCCGTTATACATGATTGTTGCGTACCTTTAACCGTTTGCGCAGCGCAGGCGATGACGGAAGCTCTCAAAAGAAATAAATTTTCCCCGTTTTTGCAACATTTTTCATTGATGCTCTATTAGTCGTAGCGTGATTTTATATAGCCTATAACCTTCCTCGATGAATGAGCTATCCAATACTAAAATAATTTTTCAATGCTAACCAGTAGTTCCTGGTTCCTGAGATTAGCGCGTTCAACCAAACAAACAAACGATCTTTTCAGCTTTATAATATTATTAGTAAGTATAGATGACGATATATATATACAGAGTTGTTTTGACAGAAAGGCATTCAATTAGTCTACGAATACTATACGTGTTTAGTATTATTTCGATACGGTACAAAAATAAAAAGCACCAAAAATGATTTTTTTTTTTTCAAACAAACTAAATAGCTTACAAATCGAAGTAAAACGTAACCACCCTTTATAAATAAATTTAACTACCTAGGTAACAAAGCGGCAACGGCGTCGCCAGGCATACAATGACTGCTTGAGCTGTCGAATGCTCTCGCGCAGTCACGCGGGCGGAGATAGCCCGCACTCTTCATTCCACATCGCGCGCGCTTCCCGTCCGCACGCTTGACTCTTGAGCAAAATGAACGACGTAGATTGTGACGCGCTAATCAGTGCAAATAAATCGCAAGAACTTAATTGGAATTCTCCATGTTGCTACTGATTTGAATGACGAGCAGTTGGTATCAACTGCGCCAGCAGTTATCAATGGCAGCTTCAAGCTGTTGCCTATGACTGCAAGAGGGGTCCGTGTATGTTGATCAATGGCTAACTGCTCGAGCAGTCCGTATATGGCGGCCTTTAGGCCTCCACTCGCGCTGGCTTTTATGTTAGGTAAGTAGGTAAAGGTGCGCGTACTTCACGCGCACAACATCATTCACAATAAAAACACAAAATTTTTACATTCTCGATGTGTCCTCCAATCCCACTAATGCACAAATTATACCGACGGAGAATGTATTCAGTGTATTCTGATGCCGTGTAAGTTACACGAGGCATTGTTGAACACTTTAATTACACACACACACCACCAAAGTTTAATTACGTGTCATATCACAATAAAAAACAGTCAATCACAAAAAAATCACGAACACTAAATAATAATAGTCCCAAGTTACGTGTCCTGTCACAATAAAGCGCGCGAGTTAAACAAAACATACGTTCCGAAAGGATAGCATCGGCGCACTGAACAAAATATTTTTTTAGAGGCCCACCGATGGCAGGGATCTAGGATGCAATAGCAACACACTGACCTATTTCCATTTCTTTTACGCGCGGGATGTCTTGCTATGAATGTCACTCTCGTCATGAAAGTGCGTTTCGCTTTTTAGCGAAAATTGGTTGTACTTGTGACTTGCGTCAGAGCGGCAACAACGCATCGATTTATCGTTTTAAGGTGCTTGACCTATGCTTAAAGACATAATCAGCTGTTAGGAAAGATACATCGTGTTCAAACGGGACAAAAACTTTAAAAATTATTTGCGACTAAACTACTGCTCCTATTTCATTGATTTTTGGTACAGAGCTTGAAAATTGTATCTACTATAGGCAGGCCACAGGAAAGCCTCCATGTTGTATCAAGGCTGTATATACTGGGTGACTTTTTTACCATCTTGAAAAATAGGGTATAATAGGTGAATGGAGTAGAAGCCTACTCAATTCACCTATTATACCCTATTTTTCGAAATTCAAATCATACGCACCCTGCGTAGTGCAATGGAATTTCTATATTTTTTAACGATCTATAAAGTTTTTTTCAAAATTTCTGTTTTTATTGTTCTAGTTTACTTCAAATGTGTAATGTTTATTGATAGAGCAATTTATGACTAAGCTATTGAAAAACCAAAAAAACTAGGTATGCCATAGGCTTCTACTCCATTCACCTATTGTATATACCCTAAACCGATAGAATAATCATCCATTCGATTAAACCAACACGACCAGAAGTCGGTTAAAAACAATAAGCATACGTATAGTCTTTATGCTTATTGTTTTTAACCGACTACGAAGAATGTGATTTCTTTTATTTGTCTTAAGTGAGGTACCTAGAAAATAACATAAGGCTGATCGTGATATTAATTACTTAGTTTCCTAAAATTAATATGATAATAAAAGTACTGCCAATTTTTATCAATACCCTATCACTAGAAGCTACCGCACCGTAGGTGCTCAAAAGGGAATAAAGTTAAATATTTTTTGTTCCCTTTTGAGCACCACGTTAAAATTTTGATTGGTGCTCAAATGGAAATACCTCTGGTGCTCAGTGCATAGGTGCCCTAAAAATAGGTGCTGAAACGGGAATACTTCCCCGGCACAAATCCGGACTCCGGACTGTTACTGAGAAATTCCAGATGGAAAAGCCCAATAACAATTTGCCTACTTTGAATAGAACCTGCGCCTGCGACTACTAGGCCTACGGGGCAGCGGTGGATGGTGGATATACACATATTAATCTGTAAGCAATATAACCAGGTACTTAGGGGTAAGGGCATTCTTGTTACCCAGTAACTGGGTTATGGGGGTCAGATACGCAGTAGCTTCTTGTAAAAAAAAATACTGGTTTTCAGCTGAATTCGGTTAGACTGCAAGCTGACCCCAACATACATAGTTGGGATGATGACGTAAAAATACGGTCATGGAATGGATAAACAAATAAATATTTTTTAACTTGATTATAAGTTTGTTCAATTGTCCATAGTTAAACGAAAAGGACACAACCCACATTACACCTAATGTGGTTTGGATTCTTTTAGTTTAACTATGGACAATTGCTAAAACACCGATTTAGTAAAGCACTTCCTAAATCTTGAATACTTCACGAAAAAAACTTCTACGACTTAGACAAACCACATAAAAACGGGACCACTTTATAAAGAAAATCGATGCGTAGGTACAGACTCATCCCAAACTTTCACATTTGTCATGAGCAAATCGGAAATTTCGGTTCAGCGACGGAAATATTAGACATTCCTCCATGACGCCCGGAGGACAGACGCGATTGCTTTTATTCCTCTAGAAAGGTACAGTCAGCCTCAAAAAGATGTCACCAAAATTCATTTGATTTGTGTTCCATTATACTGTTTCAATCTGTGAGTAAGTATCCAATGTGTCATAAATATGTTTTGCAGCTGGCTGCACATTGATACAATGTGCAGCCAGATACAGATAAATACCAAAAATTGTAGGCAATAAAATGAATTCATGTCGATGTTTAGGTCGCATCCAACTAGTTTAATTAGCTTTTCAGTAAATAGCCTAGCCTATCAACTTAACGGCGCTGTTTAACTAGCGGCCTGAATGGTATTCAATTATAGGTTAGGTTGGAACTGTGACCAACCACGCGCGCGATCTAAATAGGTTGCAGTAACTAAGCCAGGGCACCCTGACCAAATGTGTTAGGTTAGGTTAAAACTGTGTGTGACCAATCACGCGCAACCGAGCGATCGGAGCGAGCGATGCCACGGCAGCGGCCGGCGAGCGCCACTTTCAATGACTAGGCTGTTAACTAAACGGCTAATTAAGCTAGTGGGCTGCGACTTGAAATCGCGAAAAAAAATGTATATTTTGACGAGTTATGCGAACGTGAATGTATGGGACAGCTGATATTTCTTCGCGAATTCGAATTTGGTAACATTTTAAGGGCGTTTGTGCACTACAAGGAATTTTCCTGTCCGGCAGTCCGGTTTTTTACGGTTCGATATGGTACGCCGTATAGTTTGTGCACTATACGTAATTTTACCCTCCGACATTTTACTTTTCCCCATTCCGGGCGTAGTCATCGTTCCTAGCGTAATTACATGTATGCGGCGTGTAGTTACAAAGACAGCTACCCTAAACTGCGCCGCACCGATCCGAGTAAAGACGGACAATCAAACGTTTTTTTCATGCCACATCGGACCGTGAAAAATCGGATTGCGCCGGACAGTAAAATTCCTTGTAGTGCCCAAACGCCCTTAAAATGGGACCAAATTCGAATTCGCGAAGAAATATCAGCTGTCCCATACATTCATGTTCGCATAACTCGTCAAAATATAAATTTTTTCTTCGCGATTTCAAGTCGCAGCCCACTAGCTTAATTAGCCGTTTAGTGTTTGTTACCATGAGTATAATTTGTTTAAGTATCGGTCACTAATTAGCCATACATTCATGTTCATACATTCATGTTCGCATATCTCGTCAAAATGTAGGGAGCAGCAAATTGTTTTTTCGCGATTTCAGGTTTCCTGGTTTGGTCCCATAGTAAAAGTTTTTTGTTACCATGAGTATAATCATGTGTTCACTATTTGCTAGTAACCCTTTATATGTATATAAATATCTTTTCGAGGCTGACTGTACCTACCTACATCTTATAAAAGTAAAATTTCGTATTTCGTGAGGTAACACGTCTGTGAAAATATCTGTTGCTATTTTCGAGAATATGTTTCAAGGCTCGCTCTGGAAACTACATATGTAGACCTGAGGAAATTCTCGTTTGTTTCAGTATACCGAAGCTTTTTGAGGGTAAAAAGTACAGTCAAGAAATGTAATTGTTAATCAAATGCCATTCCTTTTCTTACTGTAACTATCAAAGAAAGATATTTGTGATTTGAATGTGCGGAGAATTGTATTTGGTAGTAAATTTTTATACAGTTAATTTATCTGACTTTATGTCTCATCATTCGTGATAAACATAGGATACGAGTCTGTAGGTAATACTAATAGGTAATACTGTAGGTAATATGTTTGGGTGGGAAATTATCAGCTCTGGGCGGAGCGGAAGGGCGTGTCAGACTTCTACTGACTAAAACCCACCTGTGTTCCTTCAGTTGCCTGTGCTACGGTAACTCTTTCAGACAACCCGCAACCCTGGCAGTCATAGGCCCTAGCGGACCCCATCAGTTAGCGCTGACCTCTCTTTGAGGCGCGCGTGGAACACAACGCGCCGTCGACCCGGGCCTGGTCCTAACCGAACAGCGAGCTACCCATTGCTTGCCATCCGCAAGCCCGCGCCTACTGTGGCAGGGAATGGGCTATCGATTCCCGACGCCCAGGGAAATGCTAACAAGCTTGATATTTTATTTTTAATTCTTCCAAAATAAATTTATTTTATCACCTGCTTTCTACTATACTCCATTTGGAATAAGATTAAGATTAAGATTTAGTGAAAATCGGTTGAACGGACTGTAAAAACGGTTTATTTAAATGTTTAATCTTTTTTTTTTTTAATGGAGTTTATATATTTCTATCATAAGGCCAAAATTATCTATTATTACATCTAAAAAAGAGTTTCTAGGACTAAAACTGACCTGTTTTCATTGACTTGTATCCCTAATTAATTAGAACAAAATCAGTCGTATTACCTAGAGATATTCTCGAAACAGAATCTATCCGAAAATTCCTGTACAGAAGATCATTACCTACTACATCTACAGGCTGTCCTAGAAATCGTCCGAACTGTAGCCGGTGATAGCTTTAGTCAAGCCCTACCAAAATAACATAACATAAATGTTCCACTAAATGTTATACATTTTTTTTGCGTCACCACTGCTTAAAATTAACAAAAAAATATTTGAGGAAAAGAAACAAATATTAGTGAATTTATGTTAAATTTGTAAGTTTTTATGAAGAATCAAAGGTAATTATGGATACAGTAACTATTTAATAATATCTTGATGGAAAAAGTTACTAATAAAAACATTTTGTTTACACGTGAGAGTCAAAAGAATGACGCATGGCGGTTATTTTGATTTTTTTATTTTATTTAGTATAAACTCGAAAACCATAAGATTTTGCGGAACATAATATGTTTTATTATTTTGGGAGGGCTTGACTAAAACTATCACCACCTACAGTATATCGGTCGATTTCTGGGGCACCCTGTATATTCTATCCATCTATCATTATAGTTCCTATGCTTTTTTTTGGGAAATCATCAAATAACTTCTCCGTGTCAGAATTTTACTTACTAAAACCCACCTTTTCCTTCAGTTGCCTGTGCCAGGGTCACGGTAACTCTCTCGAGCAACCCGCACCCTGGCAGGATAGTTTCTATGCTGGAAACTTGTTCGTAAGTTACCTTGTTATAACGTCCTCTAGAGACGCTAGTCGTCGTGCTTGCTGTACCGTCATTATTATGTGTTTAATAGAATTTTCAATAGCAAACACAGCGCGTGCTATCTTAAAAGTGCAGTGGTGACAAGGGCATAACTGCACTTTTTGTAACTATACAGGCAGTGGTCTCGAACGTCACAAGGCCAAATCGGTAGAGTTGCCCACAAATATCGATAGATTTGCACCCAAAACAGGTAGGTAGGTAAAAAAATATCCCAAAAATTATCCCATATCGTTCTACCGATATGGGATTTTTTTAGGGATATTTTTTTAGTCTCGAACCTACCGAAAAATCGGTAGGTTCGAGACCATTGATACTGGAGAGCTATTTTAAGATTTTTTTAATAATTAATACCGTATTATTCTGCTCACACCACCTTGATTGATATTTGCATGAAATAAGCCCTATACTTTAGTGACTCCAGATAAAAGGCTTTTATAAAGCACTTAACCAACTTTTTGAAATTTTGACATTTATGGCCTGGTCTTACCGAAGGTGCGATATACATATAGGTATATAGGGTGTAAGTGTAAACAGTGTCAACCTTTTAAGGGGTCATTGTACTCATCAACTTTTACTATAGAACCAAACCAGAAATCGCGAAAAAAAAAATCATCTTTTCCCTACATTTTGACGAATTATACGAACAAAGATGTACTGAACAGCTAATTTTTTTCGCGATTTCAGGTTTAGTCCCGTAGTAAAAGTTGTTCATAATGATAACTACAGTGACCCCTTAAAAGGTGGCCACTGTTTACATTTACACACTGTAGATAGAAGTTTAGATAATGAATGACAACCTCGTTGGTCTAGTGGTCGCAAGCGCTACTGCAGAGGATGAGGTCTTGGGTTCGATTACCAGGGCGGGCAGAGTGGTAATGAGTTATTGTGTCTGGAATTTCTTAGTCGCAACCCGGAGTCTGAATTTGTGCCTGTTGATGGCAATAGGCTCGCCCCCTATTACATGGAACTTAAATGTAACTGGTGAAATGTGGGTGTATAATAGTAAAGTACACCTCTGCCTAACCCTTCGGAGAATTACAGGCGTGAAGTTATATTATGTTTAAACAATGGTATCTTGTTTCATGTCTACGTTATTATAATCGTTACCTTTTCTAGGAACTTTATTAATACATAATCACAAAAAAACAATCAATCTGCCTTACCTTTTCCCAGCTATGTTGGGGTCGGCTTCCAGCCTAACCGGATGCAGTTGAATACTAGTATTTTACATGAAGCAACTGCCTATCTGATGTCCACAACCCAGTTACTGGGTAATACGATACCCCTTGGTATGACTGGTTGTCAAACTTTTGGGCTTCTGACGGCCCGTAGCCTGTCAAAGACTGTGTAGACTGTCAAAGATCCACGAATGACAGCCGGGACCAACGGTACGTAAAAATGGTCACCCATCCACGGGCCAACCCCGGTACGCGTAGCTTAACCTGATGGATCGACCCGTGCGGCTTTTACTACTTAGCCACGAGCTCCTCTAATAATACATTATCACAAATGATTTTAAAAGTGTTTTCTGTTTAGTTAGATATACATAGCACAAGTTATGGAATATTCAATACGAAAACTTCTGAGAAAAGATTAGGGATAAGAGAGTGCCGACGATTTAAAAAATAAAAGATTTATTCAAACGAATATATTATCCATGGCTCGACACTCTTACATCGCAGATGATCTGAATATTCCATTTCGAAGGATAACGTTATCACTTTCAATCCTCACGAACCCAAATAACGTGTTCAGAAGCTGTGAAATTGAAATATGTTGTATCATCGTTGTATAAAATCATAATTTTGTTTTGATCCTCGATTCCCGAAAACTCGAAATCAGAGTACATTGCCATTGAAAACTAGACACAGTTCTGGATAAAACCACAAAATTCTCAAGCAAACAAAATGTTTATAGGTTATTATAGAAGATCCCGATAATTTCCAAGCTTATTATTAATCTGGGTATTCATGAGACTTTACTCGAATTTTAATTAGAAATTATGTATAGTATACGTGAGCGTTTACCATCTACTCAGATGAAACAAGCTTCGAACACTTAGAAAACAAGTTTCGATTTTAAGTAAAACCACTTAAGAGTTCTTGTATAAGAATATGAGATAATGGAATAATATTCAGAAACAGTCTCTACACAAGACCGACAAAATCCATTTGGAATTAAGTAAAAAGTGATATTCATTGCGTGAATGAATTGCTGAATTGCACGGAAAAGGCTAGAAAGAATATTTTACAGAGAGAACCAGTAAAACAAAAGGTATATAAAAAGAAGATAAGTTACTTATTTCAAGCGAGATTTTTGACGAGAAAACATCTTTTCGCTCGGTATACTGGTGGTAATTTCAATATTTCTGACCGACAAAAACATGTAAGATTTCAACCGCTAATAACTACGAGACTTTTAATGCTAGAGTAATGGTTGAGCATTCAAAAGATAGGTCATATTTGTAACAATTTAGCGGCTGGTTATACCTTACGTATGATGTTAAACTGAGAGTGCAGGCGCATGCGCGCAACCCTCTACTTTTTACTATGTGTCGAAATCTCAGCGTATAGCGCAATAACGTATTTAGCTAGGTTAGTTATTCTGGTGTCTTTGTCAAGAGTTGACAAAGCACTACCAGGGCCTTTTTTTTTGTGGATGGGAAATCATCAAGCGTGTCAGACTTTTACTGACTAAAACCCACCCGTGTTCCTTCAGTTGCCTATGCCAGGGCCGCGGTATCTTTTTCAAACAAGCCGCGACCCCAGCGGCATCGGCCATATTGGACCCCATCTTTTGCTGACATCTCTTTGAGGCGCGCGTGGAACACAACACGCCGTCGACCCGGGCCTGGTCCTCACCGGACGGCGAGCTACCCCACTACCAGGGCCTAAAGACAAACAGCAGAAATATTGGCGAAAGTAGGATTAAAAACAATATGAAGTTTATAATAGCAAAATAATGTCAAATATCGTCTCATATCGGCCGTAAATCTGCTCAGAAATGAAAAAAAAACCCAATCGAAGAAAGCTTGCATCAAAAGGAATGCAATAAGTGAAAAAAAACCGAGCAAATACAATAGCTAGGGCAATGTCAGAAACCGTAAGAAAATCTGTTGCAACTAGCAAAAAGTTTAATATGTCGTCTCATACATATCGGCCGTAATTCTGCTCAAACTAAAAAATATCTTAATTGGTGAAAGATTACTTTATAAGGAATAAACAGTTCTGGTCCCTGTCTAAAGCGGTTGAAACGAATTTCTGTCGTCCCACCTTACCTCCTATGATGAAACCTGATGGGTCGCTGGCTCACTCTGCAACTGAGAAGGCAAATTTATTTGCATCCCTCTTCGCAAGCAATTCACGTCTGGACGCTGGCTCAAAGCAACCACCTACTGTACCTCATTGTGACTCCTCGATGCCGGAGATCGCAGTTCACATTAAAGAGGTCCGAAGAGTATTGTGCAGTCTAGACGTGAACAAGGCCAGCGGGCCTGACGGCATTCCAGCGAGAGTGTTGAGGCAGTGTGCGCCTGAACTGTCTCCTGTATTGACACGTTTGTTCCGCCTCTCTCTTGAAAAAAGAACGGTGCCGAAATCCTGGAAGCTTGCAAATGTACAACCAGTGCCCAAAAAAGGCGACCGTGCAGACCCTGCCCATTACCGTCCGATCGCCATTACCTCCATTCTGTGCAAAGTTTTGGAAAGGGTACTGAACAATAAGTTGCTGAACTACCTTGAAGACAATGATCTCCTCAGTGACCGTCAATATGGCTTTCGCCGGGGACGGTCAACTGGCGATCTTCTTGTGTATGTCACGCACTGCTGTGGCGAAGCCATCGAGAAACACGGCGAAGCACTGGCTGTATCGCTTGACATCTCGAAGGCCTTTGACAGGGTCTGGCACGCTGCTCTGCTCAGCAAGCTTCCTGCTTATGGCATCCCAGCTGATTTTTGTAGCTGGTTATCAGATTTCCTTAGTGAACGGTCGATCAGAGTAGTTGTTGACGGCTGCTCTTCTGACCTTATGGCTATTGATGCCGGAGTTCCTCAGGGGTCTGTTCTCTCTGCGACTCTTTTCCTGCTGCACATCAATGACCTGCTTCGGCCTGGTATTGTTGGGTACGCAGATGACAGTACAGTTTCAGAGAGATACTTGTCCAGCGCAAAAACCAGCGGGGCCGAAGTTCGTTCTTTGAGAGAGGCCATGGTAGAGCGGACAGATTTGACCTTAAGCTTTGTCTCCCAATGGGGTGATGATAATCTGGTCTCTTTTAACGCCACCAAAACGCAGGCGTGTCTTTTTACCGCTAAAAAGAGTCGTTTCGCCCAAACTCCTACTTTTCGGGGTACATCTGTTCCTGTAACTGATCGACTTGAGCTCCTAGGCATGGAGTTGACATCTGGTCTCAACTTCGGCGCCACCATCGAGTACAAGGCCCAAACTGCGGCCAAGAAACTGGGCATCCTAAATAGGGTGAAGCGATACTTTACGCCTGGACAGCTTTTAACCCTTTACAAAGCGCAAGTCCGATCCTGCATGGAGTATTGCAGTCACCTTTGGGATGGATCAGCTAAGTACCAACTAGCCGCGCTTGACTCGGTGGAACGCAGAGCTAAGAGGCTCATTGGCGACGTAAAACTGGTGGATGCCAAGCTTCATAGCTTGGCTCATCGCCGCAAGGTTGCCTGCTTGTCGGTCTTCTACAGATTGTACTTCGGAGAGTGTGCCCGAGAACTCCACGACCTCATTCCACCGGCCCCCTTCTACCACCGGACATCTAGACGCACTGCCAGTTACCATCCCTACCTGGTTGCTATTCCACCAATTCGCACTAAGCGCTTCCAAATGTCTTTTATAATGCGCACAGCAAAAGAGTGGAACTCACTACCTGCGTCTGTGTTTCCGAACGTATACAACCCTAATCTCTTCAAAGTGAGAGTGAACAGGCTTCTTCTGGGTAAGCTCACTCCATCGTCGACTTTGTCTCTGTCACCTCTGACCTAGACTAGAGTCAAGAGCAAACCCATCACAAATAAAAAAAAAAAAAAAAAAAAAAAAAAAAAGGAAAGCAATGAGCCTACTAAATCTAGTGTCGAGCAAATACTATGGCTACGGCAGTATCGAAAACGGTAGTAAAATTTCAATCAGTTTTCACTAAAACAAACGGCACGGATTCGAACTGCGCCTACATTTTTTTTATTTTTTTTTACATACTGTAGAATTATTCATTCTACAAAGTCGGTTCAAAGATTTTTCTACATTAAACACTTTTTAACTGAATCAGATGTAGAAACTGCATAGTTTTTCTTCCTCGATTTTTTAAATAATAATAATAATAATAACCCCACCGCTGTATCTCTACGTTGACGTCGTGGTGGGGCTTGCGTGCTCCCAAACTTTAGGTCTGTGCTGGTAGAGTTTGCCGGAACGGGTCTAGGATGAGGAGCCACACCAAGAGAGATATTGAAACCCGCAGGGCAGCATGTGGCGAGCTGTTAGGCAGTAGCGACCCCATGGACCATATCTCCCGGGAGAAATCTTGTCCTCATCTCTAGCTTGCTTTTATTGGCCGGCTGGAGTGAACACTGACGAGGAACAGAGCTCCCACCTCTTTCTTGCCATTATTGGCCGGCTTGAGTGGAGATTCGCAAGAGCGAATGAGCTCGGAGGAAGGAAGTATTCCAGTAATGTGCTGGTAGGGATCTTGACCGTACTTCCGGGATTGTCCTGATAGCCGTGGAATACCTCTCCACTCCTCAAGCACCTCAGGAAGTGTTGCCCCCTTGTCGCTACGTCACTATGTGCTAGCGGCCGTTTTCGGGGGCCCATTATTGAGTGTGCAAGTCACCCCCTGCCATTTTATCCGTGTATAATATATAACATTGGTCAGGCAGGGGACACAGTTCTTCCATAGTTCAAGTTACCCAATCCACTTTAGCCACCCAGACCCATAGCCCAATATGTATTGCTTCCACGTACAACAATAGTCCTGTACCAACCGGGGGTTGTCCTTGGGTGCACTTGCATAGTGCATACGGGGATAATCGTCGGTTGGTGCCTTCTCATCATTTAAAATTATCTAAGGGGCCTCTGCGAGTTGGCTTCGGCTCCTCGTACACCTTCCAAAGGTCCGGGAAATATAAAAAAAAAAAATATTTTATTTGCAAAAAACATGTATACAAGATCGTAATATGAATACACTGGTAGGTTCTACATGTTTTGCTTCATGAAAATAAGCGTGCAAATTTACATACATGACAACAACATACAACCACTGTCATCGTCCGATTTTATGCTCTAGAAACACCTTGACACTGTATAAACTATTAGCAGATAACCATTTACCTATATAATTTACTTTTGAACAATCTTTTATTTAACATTTTAAATTCCTCTGGTATCTTATTGAATATCCGGACACACATAAACATGCAGCTTTTATTATATTTTGCAAGCCTAGGTAAAACATCTAACACGATCTATATATATATATATATATATAGTTTTTTTTTCGTGTAGAAAGTTATCTAAGCCAGATAAATGATAAATGATAAATGATTTTTATTTCTGTAAGTAGGTTTGTACAAACACTTTTACAAGTCAATATTTTTTTTTTGAAACTAGTTGAGGTCGGCGTTTCTTATCTGACTACTCTGAGAAGAAAGGCCGAAACAAACTTAGAGGTCACAGTCTCTTATAAAGTCCAGACATAATCTTGGTCACTTCATGTGAAGACCATGTAGATTGGTGTCTGAAATGGTCTTTTGAGGAAAGAACCACACAGATTGAGAGGACCTGTCCAGTCAGTGCACGCATTTGTCAGTAATCGCGCAGCTCAACTCAGAACTTAAGGAGCTCAACGATTCGACGAACAATACCAAAGAAAGGACATTGGGGACAGAATTCTGGCTTTCCCGTTGGGAGGCTTATCGCCCGGCTACAAGACAGCAGTATCCTACCACCTACTCGGGCTCCGCCGTGGAGATTCCTGCAGCAGGCCAGACTGTACTTGGCCACGTGTGGTTCCACGGCCGCGGATTCGAGATATTTCTTTTTTATTAATAGCGTACCGTCTAGCCTTTTGTATTCATACCATAGTCAATCTATTTTCACGGAGGTAATCCTTCCTAAGGTATGTTCGCGTATGTAAGGTATGTGTAATCTGAGTCGCGAATTTGCTGGTTAACGTTTGGTCTAAATGACTATTCTGAGGGAATTCCAATTTCTGTAGGATAGAACGCTTCGATCCATAATAGGGGCTGTATTTCTTTCACATTTAAGCATAACCTTATCCGGCCACCGTTTCAAATACCGAAATTATTGCCATGTCATTCGGTCAACAAAGAGAAATCCGGGTTTGTTTATTTATATTTTTGTGTGTTCATTACCTTTTTATAATCTGTGTTACTTTATTTTTTATAAACTGCAAATTATACGTATTTAAAGTGTTGATTTTGGATTTTCTTTTTTTTTTTTTGTTGCTTTCTTCCCATGGGTGTAGGCAGAAACTACAGAACGCCACCTGCTATGATACTTACATACCATTTTTGCCTCGTTCACGTTCATACACGTACGCTGGTTGCGAGTACTACGCACTTAACTTTTCTGAAGAACATCACCAATAAGGTTTAGGATTTTTAGGGTTCCGTACCAAAATGGTAAAACGGAACCCTTAAGGTGCGACTCAGTCTGTCTGTCTGTCCGCCCGTCTGTCACAGCTGGATATCTCAACTACTAATGCTATCAACTTGAATTTTGGAATAGTTTTAGATGATGTTTGCCCAACTATTTTGCGAAAAAGAATGAAATTATATATATATATATATATTAGCAACAGGGACTGAAAGTGGGTCTTAAAAATTCGAAGTGGGGCTATTATGGCATGTGGGGTATCATATGAAAGAGCACTGTTTGCACATTATCGAACTTTTTTGTTAGGTCGAATAGTTTTCGAGTTTTTTATGAAAAATGTAAAAAAAATACCATTCCCCCTTATTTCTGAAGTTCGCATAGAGAAAAATGTGAAATTATTCTATGTAATAGAAGTTTGTGTACAGATTACAGGAAAATAATACGATGTCTATAAATAGCACACTGTTTTATATATAATGGTACGGAACCCTCAGTGTGCGAGTCCGACTAGCTCTTGACCGGTTTTTATTTATGAATAGTTAAACATAACATAAATGTAAAATTTTGAAAGTTGAAAAGGTCTAGAGCTCATTAATTTTTTATTTTAATAAGTCCACGGATATAAAAAGTTCTTTTGCAAACAACAAAACATTTTATGGTAAATATATGCGATAAAGACAGATCATGTTTTTCTAACGTCTACGAGTATTTGCAGACATGCAGTTGCCATTTTCATTAAAGCGTTTTAAATAAATTCGAACGCTTGTTGCACATGAACTTTATGTTCGTTTCAGAAAACAAATAATACAAAAAAAATGAAACAAAATTTAAACGAATATCACTATAATTTTATTTTACAATACTACAGCTAACCTATTTACAGCATTATCATTATTTCTAAGGCGCTTCGTCTCCTCGAAGGGGCAGATATTGATGGCGTCGGGTAGCTAGGATGGTTCGGCGTTTCGGATGCATCGTCACTGATTCCACTGAGGACCTGGACTGGGCTTCTTGGAGGTTTATCGAGCTAACTGGCACAGGGGTGACGGCGTACCCAGCTGCGACCAAAGCTGCGAACTCTTCAGGAGTATACGCCTTGTTGTTCTTGGGAGGCGGAAGCTGCGCTCTTTGCTCGTCCAAACTCTGACCGTGTTGCTCAAGGTTCACTTGTTCAACGCTGGATTGCTGTTCTCTGTACACTTGCTGAGGTCTTGCTTGTTTTCTTGGCGCTACGTTTTTGCTCACATAAATTGACGACTGCGGTGCTTTCGCCGATTCCGATACTCTGGATTGCTCGGATTTGATCTGGGCAGGCATTTCATATCTTGGCCTTTGCTCATTGGTTCTGTAAATAGGACGGAGATAGTACTGCTGCTCGCCAATAATTTGTGCAGGCTGCTGGGGTATGCCTTCGGAAATTGGTTCGTAGATTTTAACAGCGCGCATTTTCTCGTGATCGGGAAAACGCTTTAAGTAAGCGACTGGCCTTTCAATACTCTGGCTAGGGAGACGCTGTTCTTGTGGCCTGATGACTTGTCTGGGAGCTTCATAGATTCTGTATTGTTTCGGTGATGCTTCAGGTTGCTGGTATTGGGGCATGATTCTGTAGTTGAGCTGAGCTCTGGGCTGCTGTTGCTGTTGCTGTAGGGGTTGGAGCTTAGGTGCTGGGACGACTTTCAAGCCTTGAGATTCTGGGCGCTCGTAGAGAATTTGTTGGGATGCCGCTTGAGTTTGTGGGACTTGTACGTAACGCAGGGATTGAGCGACTCTCTGTTGGTGTTGTGGCTGACGATACAGAGGTGACTGTTGGACTGACTGTTGCTGCTGCACGTTCGTGGTCTCGATCAGGTATTGCTGAGGAGCGGCAGGAGATGGTTGAGGTTGAGCTATTTGGACTTTGTTCCTCAGTTTCGATTTCTTGGTTGGCTTCGTAATGTATCTGTCGACCTGAAATGGACACATAATAATGAATGTAACAAAGGTATAAAATATTTCCAGGGAATGTTGATTAAATATACTTTTAATAGCATCTTACTTACCTGCTGATATTGAGGTGCGACGTTTTGTACATTAGAGGCTTCAACTTGCTGCAAGTGCTGTACTTGCTGGGGTTGAGAATACAATTGCTGTTGAGGTTCTTCAGCTGCCCTCAAAGGAGGCTGCCCGAGCAAGGCTAGAAGATCCTGGTTGTAGGCATCATTAGCGTTAGATCCTGTATCACTGACAGACAAAGCAGCTCCCACTGAAGCTTCTCCACCATTCGAAGTGTAGTCGGGACGAGCGATGACAGCATGAGACGACGGTTGGTAAGATACCTGAAATTAGTAAATATCAAGTTAAATGTAGCACCAACGTTTTTTTGTTTTTCAAGTTAATACGTTATTCCCCAGACGTATTTCGTTGACACTGAACTTGGATATATATCTCAGTTGACAGCTGTCTGATTGTATTCGAGCCAATTATCGTCAAATATTTTATTTCTTATTTCGAAATACGTGGGTATGAAACATTGTTGATTATACAAAGGGTGATTATCGAGCTTTCTATGTTTAGACTATTGAGATAAAGAACATTGTTTATTTTTTCTGTTTATCTGTTTATTTTTCTTACTTGACGAGCTGTCTGAGGTTCTAAGTAGTATAACTGCTGGAGGTTCTGTTTCTGTTCTTGCTGGGGCCGGTACAGCTGCTGAAGAAGCTGGTTGCTGGACAGAGGCGCCTGCTTCCTCTCTGGCTGCAACTCCAGGAGTTCTTGGGTGTTCAGGGAGAACACTTGTCCAGGACGGTACTGTTCGTTGTCGGAGCGACTGAAATTTGGAAAATGATGATGATAGAAATAAAAGGCACAATCTTCTATAGGGAATTAAAATAAAGGTATTTACTCAAATATTGTTATTCAATTTACAACGGCCTTTCAAAGTATTATACATTGAAATATTTTCTGTCCTCAAAGGAATAATTCAATGTTGTATTATGATTATTAAGATGGCGGCTGCATTCTTGTTATTGAATTTACAAAAAAAAAATAAACAAATGTAATGTATGTATACTTGGCGGACAATTCAAAGTAATCTTTCCAATCTTTTATTTCAAGAGAGTTTTTAAGAATAGGTCCTGAATTAAACGAAATCACACATAATCTTTTGGAATGCTTGCCTTCTCTCTAAGCTATTTAAATGATTCTTTTGCAGTAATACATTTTTTGGCACCAGAAATATATCACATTTTATTTGTACCGATTCAGAGACAATTTTTAAAATTGCATACCTACATGTGAGCAATTCTAAGAGGACTGAATCTTGGCTATAAGCCATGCACAAAGGAGTATTTTTTAGACTAGGTAGGTAGACATACAATTGACTATAATACATGTAATCAGCCTATAATATTCCCACTGCTGAGGGAGTGTTTGTAGATGTCACACGTCTTCGTATTTTTAGTTATAGGACATGCCGTTTCCTCATGATATTTTCACCGTTTTGCGAGCAGTGGTAATGAAAATAATTTACACAAAGTAAAACGCCTGTCTGGATTCGAACCTACGACTTGTAAGTCGCGGTCGTTACCATTGGAGTACCAATACCAAACTATGAAAATGGTCCTTTGGCCCGAGTTAGAGCGCAAACTGTAAAACAAATGATTGTTAATTTTTATTAATTATTTATTTATAATATTTATAAGGTCACTATAATATCTCCTCCTATGACGTCCCGTCTCGGCTTTTACACTCACACCTGCCTTGTAAGTACCTTTTGTTAGTCGCCTTTCATTCATCCTCTCAACATGACCAAACCATCTAGGCATACTCTTTTCAATTTTTGTCTCTACATTTGGACTATTTTTTTTTTTTAACCAAAGTGCAATAGTAAAATATTTGTTACTCATAGAATACCAAGCCCTGTATCTACTTAAACCGTAACTTAAATTTAAGTAATGACATATCAAGCAACATTTATGAGTAAGGAGGAAGTTTTACAAATATTCGCTACACTAAAATCAGCTTACCTACATAGTTTAACCCAGTAAACTTATTCTGTATTCCAAAGGAAATGATATTTCACAAACTGTTATCTAGTTTGTAAATAAATTAATCCTAACTAACAGATATTTCCGGCAGCTAAATGCGAAGTTGGAGTCAACGGAACCTATAATCGAGTTTTGGTCAGATTATTCTGAAGTTTCTGAATTGGATTTGTTTGAAAGTTGATATCAATTTGTTTACCTGACAGGCTTGTCATCGTCTTGAGGCTCCTCGACAGGGGCTACTTGTTCCTGAAATACATAAATAAACATTATTAAAAGTTATCAGGAGTTTGGTCTTAAATTAGAAAAAGTTTGAGAAGAGGGCCTTTGCCCTACAATGGGAAAAAACAGGCTAAAAATAAACAAAACATTTAAATGAGGAAATGTTTTGATGGGCGCGTTTGGCTTACGAGATCTTCAAAGTCGTGGAAAATAGATGGGATACATAGAATCGTGGAAAATGGCAGAACATAAAGGAAACCCAGCTGTGTGGGTGAATCCGGGCTAAAATGACGATGACGATGATGATGAAGGAAATATTTCAAATCACCTTTTTTTTTGTGAACTGAAGCAAAAATAAAAACTTACATTCCATTATTTTTTACATTATTATTATTTTTTAATTTTTTGACTTATCTCGGGACCCTGGGATCCCGGACTTTTGGAAGGCACACGAGGGGCCGAAGCCAACTCGCAGAGGCCCCTTATAAGGCAATTTTAAATGATGAGGAGGCACCATTATTATTATTATTATTTTAGTGTCTGACATATCTCGAGACCCTGCGGTCCCGGATCCTTGGTAGGCATATGAGGGGCCGAAGCCAACTCATAAAGGCCCGTTAGACGCTTTTAATCAAATGAGGCACCAACCGACGATTATCCCTGTACGCACTATGCAAGAGCACCCAAGGACAACCCCCGGTTGGTGTAGGACTATTGCAGGATATGGAAAGAAAGATATTAGAATATGTGGTGGATGACTAAAGTGGACTGGTTACCTAGAACTATAAAATGACTATAGCCCCTGCCTGATCAATGTTTTAATAGACACGGAAAAAAGAGCAGCGGGGCACTTGCATACTCAATAATGGGCCCCCGGAAACGGTAGCTAGCACATAATGACGTAGCGACAAGGGGGCAATTCCACGGCTATCAGGACAATCCCGGAAGTACGGTCAAGATCAGCAGCTTACTGGAATACTTCCTTCCTCCGAGCACATTTGCACTTGCAAATCTCCACTCAAGCCGGCCAATAAAGGCAAGCCAAGGGTGAAGAACAAGACTTCTTCCGAGAGATAGGGGTCAGTGGGGTCGCTACTGCCCAACAGCTCGCCACATGCTGCCCTGCGGGATTCTGTATCTCTCTTGGTCTGGCTCCTCATCCTAGACCTGTTCCGGCAAAGTAAACTGTACTGGCACAGAGCATGAAGGCCTCCTAACACGACGTTAACGTAGAGATACATCGGTGGGGTTATATTATTATTACCATAAGCAAATAAGCTGGGTGATCCATAACGCAGCAAAAACCTAGACACACCATCTTTTCCGCAATATCTAGACACACAATAGAACGAAGCGGAAGGACAAATATAGGTACGCTAACCGTTCTCACACGTAAAAAAAAGTGTATCATACAATCAGCTGCCCCCAACTAATTAGTGATGTGACAACAATGCATGTCATAACATACGGTACCCTACAATTATGTATTACATTAGATTCCAGTACTAGTGAAAGTCGAGGAAAGACAATACGTCGCGATTATCAGCCATTTTCGAAACTGGGGGCGGAGCGATCGCAAGCGTCGAACACTCGGTTACACAATATATGTTGATCAATCGTCCTGTGTATGAATTGATCCGGGTATCGAAACTGTTCGTTGCGCTAGTTAAGTCTCAATCAATCAATTAAGTTCAGGCTTGGTAGCTTTGCGGTAAAGTTACGAAATGGCGGGTTTAGCGTTAAACGCCCGGTTACCGATTACTAAAATCATACTGATCGTTATTGGTTAAAACTTAAAATCTTGTTTTTGTCAGTATTAATAATATAATAATAATAATATCCTAGGACATTGTTCACACACGGTCATCTGATCCCAAACTAAGCAGAGTTTGTACTATGGAAACCAGATAACTGATAAACTGCATACACTACTTTTTTTTTTTTTGTAAATACATACTTATATAGATAATTACACCCAGACTCAGGACAAACAGACATGTTCATGCACACAAATGTTTGTCCTGGATGGGAATCGAATCCACGAATTGTATTGAAACGTAACTGTTATCCAAGATCCAAGGTGTAATTTAAATAAGGCACAACCTCTTAAGGGTCATGGTACTCATCATTATGAACAATTTTTACTATGGGACCAAAACTAAAATCGCCAAAAAATAAATCCGCTGTTCTCCACATTTTCACGAGATAAGCAAGATCTTTTTTCGCGATTTCTAGTTTGGTTCCATAGTAGAAGTGGTGCATAATGATGAGTACAATAACCTATTAAGAGGATTACTCATTGTATAGCATCAGAAATGCTAATAGATGAATGATTGATAAACTTAAGACACCACTTTTACTTTTTAGACCTTCTAAACGCACTTAGCTGTTAAAGTAACTCGTCATTCGGAAGTATGTAACTAACGGGGTGTCGTTCCCGAGGTCTCCAGTTAAGATGGGCGTGCCTCAAGGCTCAATTCTTGGCCCTTTCCTAATTGTACTTTATATTAATGACCTTTCTTACATGATGGATATAATATTCTATACGCTGATGATACTTCTCTTATTTTTAAAATAGATCGAAAAGATACGGATGTCAAAAATGTCAACGATTCTGGCTGCTAGGTACTTACTTTAAAATTCGTCGACTAAAATTCAAAGAATCGATGGCTATATCAAAGGTGATCATAATTTCTCTTGTTTATAATAGTAGCCAAAATTAATTCCTTATTATTAGAACGACTGTCTCTAAAGCGTTGCATCACAATTTGTCGGTTTCCCTTAATTATATAGATAATAAACTATCGAAAAATAATGAGTTGTAAATGGTTTGTAAATACCCATAGATTATAAACTAAAGAAGCTCATGATTATACAGTGACACATACAAACCACAATAGAATGGAGAAAGTAAAACAGATTTTGGTTTAGTGGGTGTATTATCTGTTGTCAATTGACTTCGAATCATCGAAGCGAAATGCATGACTCGTCTGTTAATGCAATGGATTAAATATTAATAAGAAGAATGACTCGTAAATATTGTAGCTGGTGCACCTAATTTCATTTGTCATTAAACTAGAACTTCCCACTGACCCGCTGAGAGATCTTCCTCCTGCCTTGCCCATATCGCAATCAATCATTCTGCCTAGCCTTTTCCTAACTATGTTGGGGTCGGCTTCCAGTCTAACCAGATGCAGCTGAATACCAGTATTTTACATGCAACGACTGCCTATCTGACCTCCACAACCAAGTTACTACCCCTTTGTTGACTTTGAAGACTGGTTGTTAGACTTTCAGTTTTCTGTCAACCCGTAACGACTGTCAAAGCACTGATAGCCAGGATCAACGGCTTAGCGTGCTTTCCGAGGCACCGTATTACCCAGTTACTGGGTTGAGGCAGTCGCTCCATGTGAAGTACTGGTATTCAGCTGCATCCGTTTAGACTGGAAGCCGACCCCAACATAGCTGGGAAAAAGCTTTCTTCGTGCCCAATTTCATACTTAGAGGTCTGAGAGATCAGTTAATTAACAAATCAATTACGCAACTGCTTAAAAATAAACCGAATATCTCGAAAAATTTGGGCTGTAATCATCAATTTGCGCAATATTTGCTGACCTCCATATTTAATACATGAGCGTGATAAAATGGATTCGTTTCAATCTATTTCTGTGCTGACAGTTACAAAACAACGGGCATTCCTCGCCAAACGTGTGATTACAGTGTACTTGCAATCCGTACTTGTGGCCGAGCGGCTATTACTTCGTCCCCTACCGTGATGCAAACGGCTATTAAAAACGTATTAGAAGTGGATGAGTGTGACAAATGTGAAGGTTGTTTAAATAAGATATTTTGTTATAACAATGTTGTATTTGCTTGGGAAAGTAGTGTGTATCACTTTTCGTTATTTGTAACTAGGTTATTATTTAATTATTTGTTTATTAAATCTTTATGCACAAGTAAAAAACAATTACCGTACAAATGCGGACTTAATGCCTGAGGAATTTTCTACCAGTCAATCTTAGAGTAATGCAGGGAGAAAACATGGCAGGTGAAATGTAAAGGATAGATAACTATAAAATACAAGAATAAATACATCGATATATACATATATAATATAATATAATATAATATATAATATAATATAATATATACATACAAACAAAGTAAACGTTGTCAGGAAAAATAACGATCGGTAGAGGAGAAAATGAATCCAGCAAATCATCGCAAATATAAACATATAAGGTCTATCTAATAATTCACGAAATCTCTTAAGGGGTCATTGTACTCATCATTATGAACAACTTTTTCTATTGGACCAAGCCTGAAATCGCGGAAAAAAATCACCAGTTCCCTACATTTTGACGAGTTATGCGAACATAAATGTACGGAACAGGTGATTTTCTTTTCGCGATTTCAGGATTGGTCCCATAGTAAAAGTTGTTCATAATGATGAGTATAATTACCCCCTTAAGAAATTTCGTGTATGAATAGATAGACCTTTTATATGAATGTGACCAAATGGCGTTTGTAACCAATTTACTTTTGTAAGATTTGTTAGTTTTAACGATTAGGCTGAAATCACATTGCTGTGAAAAAATGAATATTATATGGAGTAGCGTAGCTAAAACTTAGTTCTGTACCTGTGAAATGTCAATATTAAACTGATTACGGTCTGGGTTTCCTAGGAAAGCGGCCGTAACGGCTGCCATGAAAATCTGTCATTTTCACCAGTATTTGACAATAAGTTCAAAGATTTAAATCGCTAGATTTGCCCTCACCGTACTTAGTCACAAGAAAAAACTTTTTAGCAAAAATAAAACCGACTTCCAAAAAAACACACCAAAGGGGAAAACAACTTTAATTTCGGTAGTCGGTGTCTTTGGTTTTGTATTTTCGTGTTATGTCACCGACTTCCGAAAGTTATTTTTCACTTTGTAGTGTTTTGTTTTGGAAGTCGGTTTTATTTTTTGCTAAAAAGTTTTTATTTTTCAGTTTTTATTTGTGGTACCTACCCCACACAAATTCGAACACCACTAGCTGCTATGTAAATAGCAGTGGTAGGAAGTTATTAAAATATCATCCAGATAAACTAAGTTGGCAAAATACGCATTATTGAAGCTAACTCAAAAACTAGACAAGCAAAGTTTATAAAATTTATATGCGACCACCTTGGATAAGATTTCTTTTAATTGGAAAGAATTTTCTAAATCGGTCCATCCGTCTTTGAGTAATCGCGTAACAAACATACAAAAAAAAACATACAGACGAATTGAGAACCTCCTCTTTTTCGAAGTCGGTTAAAAAGTGTCCATACTGAGAAGAGTGAGTTCACGCATAATCAAACAGCGTTTCCATGATAAGCAAGTGAAGTCACTGCGTCATTGCACGCAATGACGCAGTAAAGTCATCTTGACGACGAACCGACCAATCGGCGACAAGAAAAATACTTAACACCATCTCGCAGCAAAGTTTTCAGCAAGGAACTCCTTTGACAACTGAATGAAAATATCAAAGTTGAATGAAAGTAACAAACACTTAACGCCATCTATGCGTGCGTCAGAGGTGCCAAAATTAAACAGAAATGCGATTATCTTTTGGCGTGGCAGGGCGAATCTAACGATTTAAATCTTTGCCGTCACTGCGGCGGTTAATTGCGGCCACCACTCTTCTAGGAAACCGTAACTTTATAGTTATAACATAAAAATAGAAAATAAGAGAAATATAAATATAAAAACACGACGGGCGTATAAAGAAATATCCAAAAAAGACCTGTTCTTTTGTCCCCATTCATCCTGAAAGAAGCTTAGTTTATACATTGTATTGTGAAATGTACACACGTATTCTATTTGGCACGGTTCAATAAGAATTCGGGATCCATTCGTTTTGTTCATATAAACCGATCAGGGGTTTTTACTAGCCGAAAATGAATTCGAGAACTTTTTAGTGCAAATCGGCTTGTTGAGAGAGAGATTATTTCTGAAACGATTTAAAAACTTTGCCTGTAATTTTAACAAAAACAGCGTATTTTCGAAAATACTTTTTCATTAAAAAGATTAGATGCCAATTAAGAAAATATATATTATAGGTATGCGCTCCGCCACGCTTTTTGGTTTTGCAAAGATAAGCAGAACTTAATAAAAAATAATCATGCAGTAACTCTCTTTTTCACCGTTCATAGGTACTCGTAGGGCAAAATTGAAAACCATTGCACGTGTTTTAGCGATATTTTGTTGCGGAAAAATGATTATTTTAAAGAGACTATTCAAGTCCGATGGGATCATGTTGTTTATGATTCCATCGTAAAAAATTAACGGAGAAAAAGAGAGAAAATAATCAAGAATCCGATTCTCCATATCCCCTCTACAATAACACAACGACCGCGGTTAGGCTTAAAAGACGTAAGAGCTTCTTACGCTCTACGCAGGCCATCCAGGACAAACCACCCAACGAGAGAAGCAAATTGTGGGAAGAGAAGCATCCACCACACCCGATTTCGTTAAACCCCGGGACGTTTGCCTCCCGGGCGTAATCTGCAGTGGCCTATATGCAATCAATCGATTGCGTACCCAAGTAAGCTACTGCAAACACAATTTGTTGAAGTGGGGATTACTGACCCATGCAGCACCTAATGCGAGTGCAGTGCTCCAGATCAGATCATGCCTCAGTTGCTGGAGTGTCCTAGGTGCCCGTTCACCTACACCTCCTTAAAGAATTCCACTAATGCCGCAATCAACGTGGTCACCTACTGGGCTTCAACAATATGAAAACAACTAAGAAGAGTACCATCAGCACGAGAAGAAAAAGAAGATATATAACACACTTTATAGATGTTTGCTAGATCGTTTGATCGATCTTCTCGCATGGATCACGGCCATTAGGTGCAAAAAATAAGACTGATGATCGCAATGGTTAGGTAAGTCAATACGATATGAGCAAAGACCCTTAAACAGAGACAGACAGAGAGTGGAAGAAAGAAAAAGAAACAGAGATTCTCTTTTGTTTAATTCCAGAACTCAAATTGCTATCACCCCGAGAAATCGCTCAACGAGTAATATCATATATTTATTGGCACACACGTTTTTCACATTTTACAGAAACGAGGATTTAAAGATTTTATAAATGTTTGAAATTAATTTATGGGTTCATTTTACTTTTTTTACAGATTTTATGGGTTTGTTTATTAGTAGAGACGTCAATACATACATATTTTAGATTAGCTAAGCACTTTTAAACGTGTGAGTAGTCGCAGCGGAAAAATATCGAATTTCTTAATTTCAGTATAGCAAATATTTAGTGTATGACGTCGTGTAATTGTGTACGGTAAGTACAAAGTGCAACTAACCATTGGGGAGCTATTCAATAAAAACTGTTTCCGCTGGAACTAGGTCATCCTGTGGCACTATTTTTTTATTATGGACGTATGAGAATAAAAAATGTATTCAATAATTAGAGCGTAACGAGACGTAAATGTGTATGTTTAAATGATATTTGTGTGTCATAAACCTGCGAAGATATGCATGTTTCCGCTGCGCTGACGTTTGGCTATTTGATGAAAATCATATAAAACGGTTTAGTGCAGAGTTGTAATTTTTCACACACGTTGGTATTCAAACCAACGTGTGTGAAAAATACAACTCTGTAAAAATGTCACGAATGAGGACAAACTTAGTAAATATTTGTAATTGCATCTGCAAGAAGTTTACGAGATAAGATTTGTAGTATTTACAAGGGCGTGCTCTTCGACATTCTGCCTGCAACTTATAAACAACGTCTTTGAAATCAAAAATTGCAACAAATCTCAAAAACAACCGATTAGCTGTTACAAACGCGGGTCTTAGCTGTAAAAATATTATTATATCTCTAATTATTTAGTGTAATAAGCTGAAATACATGTGAATAGTTGCATTACTAGGTACACTAAATATCGGAATATGTTTTATTTTGCTTTTCCATTAAAAAGTCCTATAATCGGATGTCATACAACATAGTGGTAAATGCGTAAATGTCATTGCTCATTAATTACTTAGAGCGCATAAATGAAACTTGCCAAGACTTTGTAGATCCTTACAAGATACAATTAAACGTTTTATGTTAAGCTCTAGAGTTCCTATTTTAAGTACTTGGACCTGATAACCATATTTTACTTTTACGTGTACCTATATTTTCTAAACGGTATTTTTTTTTATTATGTTTTCACAAACATTACACACAAATTCAAACCAACGTGCGTGAAAAATTACAACTCTGCACTAAACCGTTTTATATGATTTTCATCAAATAGCCAAACGTCAGCGCAGCGGAAACTTGATTATCTTCACAGTTTTATGACACACAAATATCATTTAAACATACACATTTACGTCTCGTTACGCTCTAATTATTGAATGATTTTTTTATTCTTATACGTCCATAGGAAAAAAAGTGCCACAGGATGACCTAGTTCCAGCGGAAACAGTTTTTATTGAATAGCTCCCCAATGTTTAGTTGCACTTTGTACTTACCGTACACAATTACACGACGTCATACACTAAATATCTGGTAAATTGAAATGAAAAAAATCGTCATTTTTTCTCTCCGACGACGCACACCTTTTGAACACGTATGTCTATAAGCTCAATTTCGCATTTTTACAGAAGTGCCAACATATTACTAGGTGAGCGAAATGTCGTAAAGTGATTACAGCCAATAGTAACGCTAGACCATCACACCGTTCGGGATATCGTCCAATCAACGTCGCTACCTAATCAGATCAGTGTCGAGTCCTATCGAGCGCCCACAGGAGCACTAGACTCTTCTGTCATAAGCGGTTGATTCGCAATGCGGTGACGCTACTAGATACTGATTGACCTGAGGGCTTAGACAAGTCGCAATCGCTTTCAAAGCATTTCGTATTTCTACAACGGCTTTGAACAGAATTGATATAGCTTTTCGGTAGCATAATTATTTCAATCCAATACATTTTTGACTTTTTCATCATTATCATCAATATAATATAACTTTGTCTAGGTCTTCAGCTACCACAACTACACAAACAGACAGCAAAGATATATGCTGAAAAAGCAACTCGTACAATAACGATGAAAATTAATAGTATAGTTCTTTCTTTTTTTAACCTGTGCACCTCACTGTTTCGTTGTCTATACTTTTATTTGAATCTAGATCTACAAATGTTATAAGCTTGTGGCTAAGCTGAGTAATAATAGCCGCACGGGTCAATCGATCAGGTTAAACTACGCTTGCCGTGGTTGGTCCGTCGATGGGTGACCATCTTTACACACCAAGACCCTCGTAGATCCCGGGTGTCATTCGTGGATCTTTGACAGTTACGGGTCGTCAGACAGAAGCCGGTGTCTGACAACCAGTCTTATCAAGAGGTATCGTATTACCCAGTAACTGGGTTGTGGAGGTCAGATAGGCAGCTACTCCACGTAAAATACTGGTATCTTTTCAGCTGCATCTGGTTAGACTGGAAGCCAACCCCAACATCATTGGAAAAAGACTAGGAAGATGATGATCTACAAATGTGATATGAGTAGTATTTTTGCTGGCGTTGCGACGGGATTTCAATTAGGTGTAATCTGAGAGCATTAACAGGGGCTAGTTACTAGCCTGGTTCTATTAGATTACTCACATACTTTGTTTATGAATCAATCATCTTTTTATTATTATTATCTTTATCAACCTGTTCACAGCTATGCTTCTTATCAATAACACCTCCTGTGGTGTAGCTAATTGATGAGCAGCTCCTTGTATATTGCTCCTAGATGTTCATTTGAATCGAAGCTAAAGCAATATTCATACATATTTAATACAATATTATAAATTCCAATTTATAAGAATATTTATTACAATACTAGCTGACCCGACAAACTTTGTCCTGTCAAAATTTCAATAATTCAAACAAAACTCCCATAGAAAATGCACTTTCAGTTTCCCCGGCAACTTTTCAAACATTTTCTTTCATACAAACCTTGTCCTGACAGTTAAAAACACAACACAAAAGAATTATCCAATTTGGTGCAGTCGTTTGGAAGTTATGCGCGTAGGTACATCTTGGCGATTCATTTTTATATATTACTAGCTGACCCGGCGAACTTCGTACCGCCTAACAGTCGATTCTTTAATTTTTTATTTTTTTTTAAATACATATTCTGCTATATTCAGGACTACTCTATTCAGGAATACTAACGTCACTCAACTGTTTTGCCTTCCCGGAACCTCTCCACTAACACTTAAACTTTATGGTATGGTATTAAAGTTCAAATTGACTTTTAAGTATTATTACGAATCGATTGTATGGGAGTATAGAAAAGTGTTATTTTTAGACCTTTTCAGGCCTTTTTTAATATTTTCTCTCCGTAAGAACCATCCTCGTACTTCAAGGAATATTCTAAAAAGAGAATTAGCAAAATCGGTTCAGCTGCTCTCGAGATTTGCGCTTAGCAACACATTCAGCGATTCATTTTTATATTATAGATAAACTGGCTGTCTGTCTGTTACCTTTTCATACCTAAACCACTTAACGGATTTCGACAAAATTTGGCGAGGCGATAGATGGCATCCTGGTGAAGTAGGTACATAGGCTACTTTTTGTCTCAAAAATAATCCTACAGAGAATAAAATAATCCTAATAGGGGATGACAGTTTGTGTGGTAAAACAGGGATTAATTATATATTTCACAAATAATATTACAATAGAGATTTAAATGTTGTAAATGTAGTCTTAGTTCGTATCTATGTGTAACATTTAGTCTTTATTTTATTAAAATTCGTCCACTTGGTCAAAGTTATGTTTTATTAGCGTGACCGGCATAATTTTAACTAAACAAAGACCCCCCGCTGCGTCTGTCTGTCTGAATGCTATAACCTCAAAAACTACCAAACGGATTTACATACGGTTTTCACCAATAGACGGAGTGGTTCACGAGGAAGGTTTAAGTGTATCATTCTTCTAAGGTTTTGTGTAAAATGCCTGAAATATGACGATGATTGTTGAAGATGTCGGGAAAAATTATACCGACTAGGAGCTCAACTGGTGCGTGCCGCGTAAACCAATAATGAAAACAATGTATTACGGAATTAATATGGGTTACTGGATTAACACATAGGGTACTATTAATCCCGGTAGTACGTTCCCGTTGGATATTTTCCGACATCCACGCGGCCGAAGCCGTCGGCATAAGTTAGTGTTATGTATGTAATTATATATGATATTGAGTTGTGATTAATGCTCGTGCCTTCTCTGTATGAGAAGAGGTATTTGCCCTGCAGTAAGACAGGTATTATGAAAATGTTGAAGACGGTTTTATTGTAATCAAAAGCCGTGTACCGGATGGTATTTCTCATGAGAAAAAACGACCATCTTCCATACAAACTTTTATTCCTTACTAGCTGGTTATCTGTCACGGCTTTTCCCATGACACTGTTGTAATAGAAAATATTAGTTCATAATCCTCATAAATAATTATTTCATAATTGGACAGTTCAAAGTATATGTAACTCATAATTTTTCTATACAATTGTGTATGATGTAACGAAATTAAACTCTTGCATATTATAGAAGATTTTGCAACATAATTCGGAATATTAACTAGAAAAGAGAACTAGAGAGAACTAGAAAAATTCTACATTCTAAACCATTTTAGAATCTTTGAAAGTATTCATGATCGTTCTAGAACATTAGATATACACGCAGGAGTGTAATTTGTTTTGATAAATCTTAAATATAATATACTCCACCAAAAATGATGAAGATAAGCAGTAAGTATAATATACAAACTAACACTAAAATGTATATTATATTATGTATAAGTAAGTAAGAATATAAAAAGGGGAAGAGGAAGAGTCATGAAAATGATTTTTCTGTATTATTTTGATGGATCTATTGTTTGTCATTTATAAGCTATCCTACCCAATATCTGCAGGTATAAGTAGGTATACGCCTAAGTAAGTAGTCACTCATTATTCAGTTTTCAAAGAATTGAATCATTATATGACTAGCATAAATTAAATAAACGTCTAGGTCATGCTGTCTCGTACGTAGTTATAACCCATTGCATTTAAAAGAATTTGGCGCAGCATTTTATGATTTCAACTCAGTATTTATATTTTTGCTTGGTATGTTTGTCATTTGTTATTTGCCAGACTGTTTAAGCCATTTAAACAGACATTAAATCTTGAGTTTTTCTAAGATAAATGCTAAACTCTGAGAGCTGCAACAAACGATGTTAATCTTGAAATACAAATAGTAGGTACAGAGAACATTTTTAAATCGAGTCAAAGCAGACGGGCTTATCCTTGTTTTATTTGTGACTTAAAACGATTTAAATAATCCGTTCCACTAATTAAAATCCTTGGAATATAAAAGGCTACCTAGTACTATCGAGGAAACTTACATCTGACCAATTTGAAAACAAAATCCCGTGCACACGATGACTACATATATGTTAGCAAGCGTTACTATAGCGGCCGAGCACTGCAAGCAAGACTATCCTATTATTAAAAAGGACTATTCCTTACGGTGTATAAATGTAAGTTTCCTCGATAACCATATGATTCATTCATATATGATGAATGAATAATAATAATCCAATAATTTTTAGAAACAGGTAAAAAACCTAAGTGTAAGATTTTACTACAATCAATGGGACTTATTGGTGGAATCTACCACTTCAAACAAACATTTTAGTTCGCAAATAGCTCGCTATTTTACTTGACCCTAACGTCAACTAGGTAAGTGGGTAATCATGATATGCCAAGCCGATAGTTTATCTGTAATTTGTCTCTTATTTTGCATAATTAAACATTTTAGGCTTACGAATATTTTGTGTTTATTTTATGTGGTAAATTCGTATTTATGGCTATATTACTATGTGCAAATTGGATAGACGACCTCTGCGATTTCCCGTGTAAGAGGCAAATACACAGGTATAATTCCATACACGCTATTAAACCTTTATGCAGTTTGGCAGACGTTGAGCACCTAATGATACATACTATATAGTTAGGATATCGTAGAATTCTGCTAATGTCAACCTTTACTAAGTTTTGACAAAGGAGATGTTTCAAAATGGGCCAGGTCTGTGTACACTACCTCAAAAAAAGAGATAAAATTCGTATAGAGATAAAATACAGATAATTCATTTAAATGTATACTATCGTGGTAGGGATTTGATATTTATCAATTATTTTTATCGACTTTCAACATGGCGTCTCACCGATTTTGTTACTCTGTGCATAAAAAAAAATGACAATAAACCATAGAACCATTGATCATAGAAAGAGGACTGTCAGATGTCACAAAAGTGCTACTTCAGTCCTCTTCTTGAGTATTAAACATGTCAAACTTCATTAGTCAATCAAAATGACAGCTTACCCCCATGACGGGTTTTGGTTGTGCGTTGCAATTTCAAGTGTAATTAATTGTGGTTAACCAGCAAACAAAGCCATTTTAAAGTAATTGAACAGTTGAGAACTGTTTGAAATATATTTCCCTATTTGTATGTCTAATGTACACGTACCTGGCCCAAGGTTTTGGCATTTTGGAACATCTCCTTAAATATTAAATCATACAGGAAAACACATTATCCGACGGAGGCGTAAAAGATTTTTCAAGTCCTTATGCAAGTTACATAAAAGCAAAGGCCAAGCAATACTATGCAAACTAAAAATAAAGCTGAAGAGTTTGTATGTTTGGACGCGGTAATTAAATGATAAATGATAAATGATTTTTATTTCTGTAAGTAGGTTTGTACAAACACTTTTACAAGTCAATATTTTTTTTTTTAAACTAGATGAAGTCGGCGTTTCCTATCTGACTACTCTGAGAAGAAAGGCCGAAACAAACTCAGAGGTCACAGTCTCTTATAAAGTCCAGACATAATCTTGGTCACTTCATGTGAAGACCATGTAGATTGGTGTCTGAAATGGTCTTTTGAGGAAAGAACCACACAGATTGAGAGGACCTGTCCAGTCAGTGCACGCATTTGTCAGTAATCGCGCAGCTCAACTCAGAACTTAAGGAGCGCAACGATTCGACGAACAATACCAAAGAAAGGACATTGGGGTAGGCCGCATAGATTACTCAAACTGCCAGACCATGATTAAAAATAACTGAGAGAAAAAATAAAACAAACAAAAAAAAAAAAAAAGCAATGACCTACATAGTCTTTACATTCACAATAAAGTAAAATAATATAATACTTACAAAGTAAATATTAATGTCAACATTCAGTATGCAAAAATAAAAATAATATAAAATAAAATTGGAGCAGTTCAATCCCAAGCCTTTTTGTCCTCAATATAATCTTTAACGGTATAAAAAGCTTTCTGACACAACTTGCGTTTAATGAATGATTTGAATTTATTAAGACTCAGATCTTGAACGTGGCTTGGAAGTTTATTATAAAAGCGTATACATTGACACCTGAATGACCCACCTATTTTCTTGAGCCTTGTTGGAGGTACAACAAATTTGTGTTTGTTCCTAGTATTTATATTGTGGATATCACTGTATTTTTTAACAATTTAATGTTATTATGGGCATATAAAAGATTTTCAAAAATGTACTGAGAAGGCAAAGTCAGTATATTAATCTCCTTAAATTTCTCTCTGAGAGATTGTCTCGGACTTAATTTATAAATGCATCGAACAGCTCTTTTCTGCAAAACAAAGATAGTCTGAATGTCGGCTGCATTTCCCCACAACAGAATACCGTACGACATTATACTATGAAAATAGCTAAAGTACACTAAACGGGCTGTCTCTATGTTGGTTAAATTACGAATTTTCCTAACAGCGTATGCTGCGGAGCTTAGCTTTTTTGACAATTTATCTATATGTGGGCCCCACTGAAGCTTAGCATCCAAAGTTAAGCCCAAGAATACTGTGCTATCTTCAGGATTCAACTCTTCGCCCTTTATCAACACGTTAGTTTTCACCTGCCTAACGTGAGGTAGTGTAAACTTAATGCATTTGGTTTTTTTTTCATTAAGGAGTAAATTATTAACACTGAACCAGTGAACTACTTTTGAGATCGCTCTGTTTACATCGTCAGTAACCAGCTGCTGACGTTTAAGTTTAAACAAAAGTGAAGTATCATCCGCAAACAAAACTATATCATGATTATCCTTAATGAGGTAGGGCAAATCGTTAATATAAATAAGAAACAAGAAAGGACCAAGAATCGAGCCCTGTGGGACCCCCATTGTTACTATAGATCCGGGCGATCTTTTTCCATTAACGTCAACGCTCTGAATCCTATTACTCAAGTATGAAGTAAGAAGATCCAGAGCGGTGTTCCGGATCCCGTAATGGCGGAGTTTCCTGATTAACGTTTCATGAAGAACGCAATCGAATGCCTTGGACAAATCACAAAAGATGCCCAAGGCATCGCATTTGTCTTCCCATGCATTATAAATATGTCCTAAAAGTTCAACACCGGCATCAGTAGTTGAACGACCCTTTGTAAAACCGAACTGCTTGTTATGTAATAATTTATGTTTATTAAAAAATCTTTGCAATTGGTCTAAAATTAATTTCTCAAAAATTTTACTAAACGTAGGTAGTACTGAAATAGGTCTATAATTTGTGGGGTCTGATGTACTACCTGATTTAAACAAAGGTATTATTTTACTATATTTCATGAGGTCAGGAAACTCCCCACAGTCGATACAGTTATTAAAGATAAGAGCTAAAGTAGGTGCTACAATGTCAATAATAGACTTAGCAACTTCTACAGAATTACCCCACAGATCTGCTGTCTTTTTTACATTTAAAGTGTGAAAGGTTTTAATTATGTCTCTACAGGTAATTTGTTCAAAATTAAATTCCGAATCGCAAGCATTAACATTTTCCTTAAGTAAAGACTCAGCAACAGAAGTTGATGAGTTTAGGGATTTAGTAGTTGAAACGGGAATATCCGAAAAGAAATTTTCAAAGGCCGCGGCGACTTGTGAGTCTGATTTTATTATATTGTCATTAATAGACAGGCTGTAGTCAGCACTTCGGTTATTAGACCTTCCCGTTTCACTATTAATAATATTCCAAGTCGTTTTAATTACATTACTACTGTTTTTAATCTTCGAACTCAAATAACGCGACTTGGCCATACAACAAACTTTTTTAAATAATTGTGAATAGTTTCTAACATATAAATTAAATTCAGCAGTGTTTACAAAAGACCTTTCATTGTATAGTTCATAAAGCCGTGTTCTACTTTTATGAATACCAATGGTAGCCCAATCACTGAAAGACGCGTTACTATTAACCGAGATAGTCTTGGGAATAAAGATGAGATTAAATTGTTGGCAGTACATATTAAAGAAATCATCATACAGATCATTAGGATCAGTATGATTAGCCAAAACTGTTAATTTATTAATGAGTTTAACTTTAAAAGCTTCCAAGCGACTTGTAGTTTTGGGGTTAACAATGATATCCTTTTTAGCCACTTTTTTGTTTTGGTTTTGGATAGTAATCCTTTGCCCGCAATGATCAGAATCTAGTAAATTTATAATTTCTTTATGGCTCGGAATAACATCTGTATAAATATTATCTAGGCATGTGGCACTAGTAGGGGTTATTCTTGTGGGCTCCAAAAATAGGTTTACAAGATTGTATGACTGAAAAAGACTTATTATTTTACTACAAGAACCTGACTTTTCTAATAAATTAACATTAAAATCACCACAAATGATAATAGATTTATTTGAGTTACATATCTTGTGTAACACTTCATCCATTGCCTTTTCAAAGCAGTCATACAATCCTGAAGGGGGCCTGTACACACTTAATACAATAAATTGCTCCAATTCTATACAAGCTATTTCAACTGTCCGCTCAACAGATAGGCTCACAATATCCTTACGGTCTTTAAATTTCAGCTGGTTACTTACTAAAATTAATGAGCCACCATGTATAGCATTTACTCTGCTGAACGAACTACCAACCTGGTGATTATTAAAATTGAACATAAACTGGTGGCTTTTAAGCCAATGTTCTGTTATACAAAGAATATCAATACTGTTAAAATTCATAAATAATTCTACTTCTAAATCTTTGTTGAGAAAACCTTGAATATTTTGATGCACCAGGTTAATACTATTTACTAATTTTGAAATTTTATTTGATTTATTCTTGCATTTCTGTACATTATTGCTAGAGGATGCCTCTATTGTCTTAATTTCTAATTTAAATTACTACCAATGTCAATTTTGGATACCAAGTTATTGGCTGAATGATGTAAAATGTCATGGCATTGCTCAATAGAAGCAACTTGTTTAGCCAAATTCTTGGCTGTAATAGAAAAATAATATGATAGCGACACATTTGAAGTCGGATTTGAAAAATCCTTTTGGTATTTGATACCTCATTTCCTAAGGAAGGCTGTATACTATTTAACATCACGCTATGACCCTTAGGAGCCGAGCTAACAGAAAACAAGTTGCAATAGCGTTGGCAGGCAATGGGATGCGAGGCGATGGGCTGAGGCCGAAATTTCACACGGACGAAGTCGCGGGTAGAAGCTAGTTAAGCATAAGCATAATTGGCCTTCTTATAACGTTTCCATTACTGAGACACAGGCCCTCTTCACACCGTCCATCTTATTGTATATTAAATATATTCATCCAAACAGTAATGTAAAACAATGTCTCGAACGAACGAACGAACACGGTAACAATCCATCGATGGCGTGTTCTGTAGACTAGTCTAACAGTTTAAAGGACTGGTCGCTCGTGACCAAATGTAGGGCATGGAAGTGAAAGGGCAGCTTAGGACAGGATCCGGTGAAGTTGAATCACTTTGTGTTAGAGAAATAATACTCTTTATTGCTATGATGGGATCTTTTGACATGTCGTATCTTTTCCTTCGCCACGAACTACGATTATTGATTTTTGCACGACTCTATGCCGCTGATTTCGTTAACTGCTTAGTAATCATTGTGAAAGTTTTAAGGTCAGAAACTAAACGTGGAAGAAAATAAACTTTTACATAAATTTATGGCAAATACATACTATGATCACAAAATGGGTTTAGGCATCAATATGACAGTAATAACCATACTGACATCACCTACAAGCAACATTGCCAATTCTTACAACATTATCGAGATGAGAATCAGCTGATACGTGTTTTTATTCACATTTGCATTATATCACCATGGGAAGATCAAAGGGATATCTGCGTGTACACATCTTTACACCTATTAGGACTTATCGTGCTACCACACAATGGCAGAAAACGGAATTCGACATGCAATAACAGATTAGTAATACTTTCATATGTGTTTGATTGACGAAACAAGCAATGAACGGCGAAATAGGTCAGGTAAAAGCAACTGCGGGTTTGAGATGTCTTTATTTCGCACAAGAAATTTCACTTACATGACAAATATTTAACTAATAAAAAAAACATTAATGATTATAACAATAATATTCTAAAAGTGTAGTGTAGGGTAATCGCTAATAATTTAACACAGCTAAAATGTAAACATACACGGAACACGCGCAACTAGACCTTTGTTAACCCGCTGATCTAAACCTAACCTTTTTTTCCTAACTGACCTTTGTATGTTTGTGTCCTTTGTTTGAAAATTCTTAGAAAATAGAAAATAAAACACTAAAGGTCTAACGGATAATTGCTTATTAGTTGTTATTGAATGTGTTTCTAACATTAATAGGAACCCCCTGAAGGGAGTGCCGCAAGGTCATTAGTTCGGCCCTATGCGTTTGCAAACATCTTCCCTTTATAGTTGGTTAGTTGTACGTTATGTGTAGTTTACATTTATCGCTGGAATCATGTCTGTCTCTCCTCCTACGGTTTCCCACGGTCCACGTTGAATTATTCAAGTACCAGACATTCACTGAAAGGCTGCTATAATCCAGGTACATGAATTTGATAGTATCCACCTACTTTTTATTCGAATGTGAAGGTCAGGCGTTCTTGTTTATTTTAGAGAACTGTCTGCTTTAGCCAGTTATGATAATAATATGAATGAAGGTTTCTGTGGATTTTCCCTTGAGATGCTTTTATTACAGGACTAGTTTAAAATTAGATAAGTAACCAAAAATATTTATTTTTAATTTGCGAACTGTAACATCACACTTCATAGATAAAATAAGAATTGAGTATATATAAAAATAAGGCTAAAATTGACATCAATGACTGAAAAGTTGTGTGGAAGTCGGTTCTCATGGTATGGCATGTGATGCGGAGGAATGAGGAAAATGTCGTCAGGAAAGTTTTGAGTATGAATGTGGATGGCTACACGAGTAGGGTGGGTAGACTAAAGAAACAATGAATGAACTGTGTGAAAGATGATATAGCTAGAAAGGGAGTGACTACTATGGCAGAAAAAGACACGTTGCTCCAACCCCAAATAAATTGGAACAAGAGCAGTAGAATGAAACATCACACTTCTAGTAAGTAGACTATGATATAATAGCTGCTGTATATAATTTTAGTAACCTACTTGAAAACAAACATGAAGTAAAAGAAGCGCCTGTATCCATCACGTACAGGTAAATCGTTGCTAATGCGTGAGAGCTCGAGCGGTATGCAAGTACGATAATCACCGCCGTTACACTTCAAATTACATAATTACACGTATTTATAATAGTTGTCGTCTATATTTGGTGTAGCGTTTCCCACTAATCCATCACTACCGGTCGATATGTACATAATTGACATGAAACACTGCTACCGGTTACGATATGAAACGCGGAATAGGAAATAATAATTTTTCATAATTTTTCTACTCTCATAATGTTTCACTAATTCAGCAATAGAATACTAATGTGGAAATTGATAATGTCGGAATGGTAAGTACTAATTCATCATACTTAAAATTACCAAACAAACTTCCCATCTGTAGCATGTTAGTACGCATTTTGAGGCAACGAATTTTGATAAATGAGTAAATTTCATGTTTAAAGACTTGATAGTGTGATTATTTTGTCTTTTGTAGGATCAATTTATAACGAACACTGTCTTGATTAATCTGCAACTCTTCTTTATCTATATTTCAACACACTCAGCAGACTTGCTTGCCGAATCAATTTGAATCTCGTATCGTGATACATTATATAGTCCAATTAGTCTACGGATATTCATCATCTGCCTAGCTTTTTCGCAACTATGTTGGAGCCGGCTTTCAGTCTAACAGGATGCAGCTGAATATCAGTGTTTTATATAAAGTGACTGCCTATCTGACCTCCACAACCCACTTACTGGGTAATACGATATCCATTGGTAAGACGGGTTGTTAGACTTTCGAGCTTCCGCCGACCCGTAACGACTGTCAAAGATCCACGAATGACAGCCAGAACCAACGGCTTTCCGAGGCACGGAGGGGTGTCGCCACAAAAGACGATGAAATATAAAAATAATTATATTTAACTTTTCGTGTATGATCTTTTAGATATTATAGGCCACTTTTTACCAGATCACCTCCTATCTAAAAGTTCATAAACGAACGGAACTATTAGTTTTCTTCTGTTACTGGTTGGCGTCAGACAGGCAATCTACCTTGGTAAGTGGTCATCGCCATCTACAGAAAACTGCAATATATGCATCATAGATTCCCTGTCATTCCAGAGACAAAGCTAAAATATCTCATGCGCTTGTTTTAAAACAGTTTCCTTTATTAACAGCAATAACAGTTAATATAATCTTACCTGTTTGCGAGCTATCCTATATCCTAGGTGTGTGTATTCGCCTTGCGTCTGCCTCTTGTCCTTGTTCATCGCGGGCTCTGCCGCGTTTTCTGTCTCCTTCACATCGGCCGCGTAAGCGCATAGCGCGAGTGCTGTAACAATAAGAAAGGTCACATTAGTGTTTTGGTAAAAAAAAACGAAGGGTTAAGGAAAAGCGCGGTTGACCGAGACAGTGTTACTAGTATAATAATAACGCTAATCGACCATGATGCTACTCTAAAGAAACGACAAGTAAAGTTACAAACTGAAATAACCAATGAGTAGCACTAGTATTTCAATGGCGGTGCACATCCGAGGCGACTTACTAATTCGTTACTAATTGGCTTGTGATTGGTTGAGCAGCATCGTAGGTATTAAGTACTTTAGTCTCCCGTCTCTTTAATTATTTTTTCTTTTTACATTTCTCGGGACCCTGGGGTCCCGGACCTTTGGAAGGCGTACAAGGAGCCGATGCCAACTCACAGAGGCCCCTTATATAATTTTAAATGGTAAGGAGGCACCAACCGACGATTATCCCTGTATGCACTATGCAAGTGCAACCAAGGACAACCCCCGGTTGGTGCAGGACTATTGTTGTGTGTGGAAACAAAACATATTGGGCTATGGGTCTGGGTGGCTAAAGTGGATTGGGTTACTTGAACTATGGAAGAACTATGTCCCCTGCCTGACCAATGTTATATATTATACACGGATAAAATGGCAGGGGACACTTGACACTTGCACACTCAATAATGGGCCCCTGGAAACGATGATGACAAGATTTCTCTCGGGAGATAGGGGGTCCGTGGGGTCGCTACTGCCCAACAGCTCGCCACATGCTGCCATGCGGGTTTCTGTATCTCTCTTGGTCTGGCTCCTCATCCTAGACTCGTTCCGGCAAAGTAAACTCTACCGGCACAGACCTAAAGTTTGAAGCGCACAAGCCCCACCATGACGTCAACGTAGAGATACAGAGGTGGGGTTATTAATTTTATTGTTAAGCAATGAAAACTCTTCACGGTTTCTCAACCGCATTACTCGCTCCTTATAACAAACTGTTAGCAATATTTTCATCAACAACTACTTATTCATAAGAAACAGCTTCTAACAAATCTATTCGATTATTGCTAATCATCTATCCGTCTTAAATAATCTCTTGGAATACCTATATCCATTAAAAATCATAATCATAAAATTTCTATATCCCAGTACTTATGTCAGTGATATCCAGCTTTAGTGCTACATCGCTAAAAGCGAAGTTTTGAAATAACGCAGTTTCAGTAAATGTCACCTGGTATTGAGGATCAGTAATGTCTGCTGTATTGCCATTACATTATATGGTAGTTGCTGCAAGTGTTTTGAGTGGTTCTGCATTGATATGATTTTAATGTTCTGTTTGATAATTAAATAATAGTCTTGAAGTTTGAAATTTATTGTGGCGGATTTTAATTTACAGTTTAAGAAAGAGAACATGAATCTCCTCTCAAGCCCCGGTTACTTCTGACTATCTAGGTGTAATAATAGTGGTTTTGCCATGCAAACGGGTGGTACGCGTGGCTTATATATATATTTTACTTTAGTCCTCGGCAACACAACATCGAGTGCTAAATGCATGTCACATCATAAACAAGTTTTCTCCATAATGTCATTAATAAATCTCTAAAAAACTGTACTACTCGTTTTTCCCACGGGTCCATTTTCAGTGTGAAATTGAAAAGTTTCACCGAAATCTTAGACCAACAAATAACTTCAAACCAAGACATCTAAATCCAGATCTAACTACAATCACAAGGTGATTAATCTCGCATTCCTTAGATACGATAGCAATTGTGCTAAGCAAGTCTTGTATTATTTAAACCAGACTGGATCTAGTCCCTTCATTTTATCTCCTATATTACGAGTATCTTCTGTCAGTAACGTTAATGTAAGCCGCAATCTAACGCAAACTGTAATGTAACATAAAAAAAACCCTTGACCCAAACACATAAGATTGGCACATTTCTTTCAATAAAACGATTTCCGATAAGTCCTGTGACGATGAAGGTGGTTTTTATATAGAGTCCCTGGGGTATTAAGTTTTAGTTTAATGTGAGTTTCATATTAAAGGATGTTTTGTATTTTTTAAGATGTTTCATTCATATTGATTGTATGTTTTTTCAAAAGAATATTGGGTTTGCTTAGGGTAGGGTATTATAGTTCAGTGATCGGTGTACTGGATAGGTAGCTTTGTAACGTTACGACATTAGACAAAAAGATTAGGCTATTATTTTGCCACCTTCCAACCTAACTAGTTGGAGCTGAAGAACTAGCAGATGACATCAAGAATCAATCAATCTGCCTAGCCTTTTCCCAACTATGTTGGGGTCGGCTTCTAGAACAACCAGATGCTGCTGAATATCAATATTTTACTTGGAGCGGCTGCCTATCAGACCTCCAAAACACAGTTACTGGGTAACACGATATGCCTTGGTAAGACTGATTGTCAGACTTGGGGCTTCTGATTACCCGTAGCGACTGTCAAAAAGACCTGCAAATGACTTGCCTATGACAGCCAGGTGCTGACATCAAGAATGATCATTAAAATTTGCATGCTAATCCAATTATAGGACACGAATCTTACGTATCTACTACCGAGCGAGACCAAGTCGCTCACGAAAAGGATCTAATATCAAGGTTACCTACACTATTGCCTTCTACATTTTCCTTAATACGTATAGTTCGCGTCATGTAAATTTGTCGCTCTGAAGTAGGCTACAAATGACTGCGCAGTAGTCAATTGGAAATTGACTGGACATTGGAAAGCTCTTTTTTTGGATGGGAAATCACAAAATAACTTCTCCCGCTCTGGGCGGAGTGAGAGGGCGTGTCAGACTTTTACTGACTAAAACACCCCCATGTTCCTTTAGTTGCCTGTGCCAGGGCCAAAGTAACTCTTTCAAACAACCCGAGACCCTAACAGGCAGCGGCCCTAGCGGGCCCCATCTGTTAGTGCTAACATGTTTTTGAGGCGCGCGTGGAACACAACGCGCATCCGACCCGGGCCTGGTCCTTACCGGACGGCGAGCTACCCATTGCTCGCGGTCCGCAAGCCCGCGCCTGCGGTGGCCGAGAATCGGCATTCAATTCCCAACACTCAGGGCGTCTCCTGCGGTGACTAGAGGCCTGAGGGCGCAAAGATTGCCTCTTCCTCACGCGTACCGCCTCCTCCTTCGCGAGCATTAATGCTTCACAGAAGGAGGTGATGGCATCCCATGCACTCTTGCTCCGTACCATGGCCTGGACCAGCGCCTGACGCGAGACTTCACCGAGGACGCGACGGTGCTGCGCCCAGACCTCCACCGTGTCCTCCGAGCAATCCATACAATGGTGACACCCGGGCGTTCCTTCCCGCCTTATCCGGAACAGTAACCTCCCGAAGTAACATTGGAAAGCCTGGTTTCAGAGCGGCAAACTTACGTGACGCGAACTAATATATAATCATGCTCCTAATGGACCATGATTATAGTTCGCGTCACGTAAGTTGAAAAGCATTTGGATACCGAAATGTATCTGTCACGATTTTAAGGACATTTAGAGCATTTGTGGACAATCGATTGAAATATTTTTGTTGTCAATGTCATCATCATTAGTAGACAAAATGATAGTCTTTAGTGTTTTTATAATAGCAGCGATTAATATCTAAGTAGCCTTCATACTTGTACTAAATCTAGTACATAGTAAGAATAAAATTACAGGGTCAAATTAAATTAACTAGCGTAACTTTGCAGACGTAATGGGTATCAATATCTTGAAAACAAGTAATTTGATACGATAGAAAAAAAAAGCACGAAGATACCTATAAAATTTTTTTTAACGATTAAAACCCATACCTGCAATCATTCAGATTTTTTTGTCTACAAGCAACATATTAACTTAATAGTGTTTTAATTTTTCAGTCCAATCAAAGATTTTTGTAAATAGGTAATTGCTTCATATTTTGCAATAAATTACCCACGTTGTGTCATTGCGCTCCATTTTCTTTTCTATGCAGTCCGACAGTGACCACGCTTTACGTCCTGTAAGCTCTTAATTTTTCTTTTTTGTATATTGGCACCTTATTTTATATATAAATGTATATTCATGTAATTTGTTATCATTGGATTGTGCTTTTGTGTGTTGTGCTGTCTTTTGTGTGCACTGAATTAATGTTTTAGGTATTTATCTATCTATATATTGTCTCCACTTTTGTCGCTTTCTCAATATAATCACAGACATTTCATCAAACAGATTATGCACAAAAAATGGAAACACACTTAAACACGTAACAGTGTAGTCATCAAGGTGTTTAAAATAAATCTATTGCAATACTTCTATATGCGGAACTCATTGACATGGATTCGTTTCCGCGCTGCTGATGACACTGCCCACGTGTCAAATTATAATCTATGCATAGTGAGCCAATGATCACATATTCATAAGTAGATGAATGAGGTAGTTGAAAATACGGAGACACAATTTGTGACAATTTCAAATATAATAGGTTGGGGAAAATGTTTCTTCGCATTTTTTAAGAAAATTCAAAACATTTTTTAATATAGTTTATTTACATTTAACTAAAGTATGTAGGTACCATTTTGTTCGATAACTTTTTGCCATCTTGTAGGTAGGGACATGATCCCATTGCTATAGAAATTTTGGGACTTCTGGTCAAAATACCGCGACAAGTGGTTTTGGCAGTCCTCTCGTGATGTTAACCTGACACTGCCTAAAGAATTCTGAAGAGACCGAAACAGGTGGAAATCTGAAGGTGCAAGGTCAGGACTATACGCGGATGCATTAACACCTCCCAGCCAAACTCTCTTAATTTTTGCTGAGTGGCTAAAGATGTGTGAGGTCTAGCGTTATCATGATGAAAAACCACACCCCTTCTGTTGATTAATTCCGGCCGCTTTCTCTCAGCTTCTTGCTTTAATCTCATCAGTTGTTCGCAGTAGAGTTCTGAATCGATGGTCCTGCCTGGTGGTAACAGCTCATAATGAATAATGCCCTTCCAATCCCACCACACACACAGCATCACCTTGTTGCGAGTTAACCCGGGTTTAGCCACAGTCTGTGAAGCCTGACCGGCCTTTGACCACGACCTTTTTCGCACGTTCTTGTACCATACGTGATCCACTTTTCATCACCAGTTATCAGCTTCTTCAAAAATGGTTCGGTTTCATTACGTCGTAATAAAGAATCACAAATGAGTACACGGTTCATTAGGTTTCTTTCAGTGAGCTCGTGAGGTACCCAAATGTCGAGCTTTTTTGTGTACCCAGTTTTTTTCAAATACGCCAAAACTGTTTTGTGGTCAATTTCCAGTTCTTCAGCTACGTCGTAACTACTGATATCTTGCTCCACTTTATAAAAAATGGCATCCATTTTATCCGTAATAGGGCGACCAGAGCGACGTGCATCTTTGACATTAAAATTTCCGGATTGAAAACGCTTAAACCAAATTTGTGCTACTCTCACAGACACTACAGTAGGTCCATAAACATCGCAAATTTTTTTCGCGGCTTGCGTTGCATTTTTACCTTTTTTGTAGTAAAATTGTAAAATGTATCAAATTTCTTCATTAGATTCACTCATCTTGACGGTACGAAAAACAAATGAAAATCACACATTTTCCTAATTTGAATTTGGAATTATGTTCTTTAAAATTTAAACTTTCAATGATACCAAAACCAGCCAGATACAAATAGTATAGCCAAAGAGATTTTATTACAAGTTCATACATACTATAATGCGAAAAGACTTTTTCCCCAACCTAATAGATAAATATTATTAAATTCGGTATCATTTTTGTATCGCGATCAATAATTGAACCATTTATAATAAAGGACTAAATAACATTCACATGTATAAAAATCTGCCTAGCCTTTTCCCAACTATGTTGCGGTCAGCTTCCAGCCTAACCGGATGCAGCTGAATACCAGTATTTTACATGGAGTGACTGCCTATCTGACCTCCACAACCCAGTAACTGGTAAAACTGGTTGTCAAACTTTTTGGCTTCTGACGACCCGTAACGATTGTCAAAGATCCACGGATGATAGCGGGGACCAACGGCTTAGCGTGCTTTTCGAGACACGAATAGGTCTTGGTATGTAAAGATGGTCACCCATCCACCGACCAACCGTTGCAAGTGTAACTTAACCTGGTCGATCGATGCGTGTGGCTTTTAATAACTTAGTCAGAAGCCCCTCTACAATAAATACAAAGGATCTACTTCTCCATATCTGAAAACAAAACGTTTCCAGAAAAAAATGGCGGTAGTCTTACGTCATTAAGAGGCGTCGCTTGTGATGAGAGCACGTCAAAGGTTCCGAACTTCTGGACAGTGACGCAAATAGATTAAGTTCAGGATGACGTAGACAGGTAATCGTATACCGATCATATCTATACAGAGTACGTACGTATACTCGCGAAGCCGCGAGCAATGAGACTGAAAGGGTCACGTAAAATTATAGGTGTCTCTGCTGAAACTATGAATAGAAAAATGTAAACTGCAAAATAGGCTGTACACATAACTAGCGACCGGCTCCAGCTTCGCACGGGTAGCCCATTCGCTAAAAAAAAAACTTCACATGATCACCCGCTGGGCTAATCTGAAGATTGCCTGAATATTTCATTAAAACCGCTCCAGTCGTTTTGGATTCCATGGGAACATATATAAATACATACACACATCGATTTTTATAGATGTAAGTTTTTAGCCATTATGAACTTTTAGAGATATAAAGATTTTTGTGATCAACCTGGATTTATTTCTTACGAGTTTATTTTGTTTTTGTGCATAGACCAGCTTTTTTCAACAACTCTCGATATCTTTAAGGGTAAAATTTTTCAAATTAAACAAGTTAACTTGTAAGACAATTCAATAAAACTCTCTCGATTAAGTAATCACACTATGGGCAATTTGACAATCGATTTGGTCAGTCCATCCGTTGCCAAGAGGCTAGAGTTCATAATAAGTCCATCTTAGCCACACTCGAACGTTCTTTGCGGGCTAATAATACTTCTACAATAGACCTCGTATGTGGGTCTTCTCGTCTATTGTGTACGAGAACCGCTATATCCTTTGTTAAGAAGAGGTATACGTTAAATGCATATTACTTCGATATTAGATCTAGGTACAGGTACCTACACTTTATACAGGGTGACCTGTTTCTAATTTCAAACTTTTACTATGGGATCAAACCTGCAATCACGAAAAAAATATCAGGACAGCTGTTCCCTACATTTTGACGAGTTATGCGAACATAAATATTAGGAGCTGCTGATTTTATTTTTCGTGATTACAGGTTTGATCCCATAGTAAAAGTTGTTTGTTATCATGAGTACGATCATGTGTTGAAGTATCGGTCACTAATTACCAGTTACCCTAAACAGGGTTATTGGTAAAACACCAGCAACCTCTTAAGGGGTCATTGTGCACATCATTAAGAACAACTTTTACTATGGGACCAAATCTGAAACCGCAAAAAAAAATCAGCTGTTCAGTACATTTTGACGAATATGCGAACATAAATGTACTGAACAGCTGATTTGTTTTTCGCGATTTCAGGTTTGGTCTCATAGTAAAAGTTGTTCATAATGATGAGTACAATGACCCCTTAAGAGGTTGCTGGTGTTTTACCGATAACCCTGTGTATCTCTGTGAACCCTGTTCAATAACTCACATTGTTTTTCTCAAAAACTCACTTAATTTGATTAATTATCTACACGATTTATACAGGGTTACTGGTAATTCGACGTATATCCGTCAGAGGCTGATAAGGGGGCCAAAATGCAACAAATTGAACCCCCCATATGTATGGCCGAAATTCAATAGATTTCGAGATATTTGAATTTTAAGAGTGTATTTACTTCCCTGTGGAACCTACCTATAATTACCTACCTATAATTTCGATAGTAAGCAAATTAGTTATAAAAGCTTTATCACTTATTAAGAGTTCTACTTTCATTAAATCAGGCTTTCAAAAAATAAATTTCATTTTGCATATTCAACCGCAAATAACAAGCTGTGATTCCTTTCAAACTTCGATTAAAAAGCCCAAAAAAATGCAAATAATTATAATATAAATGAAAGTGAACAATTTAACTCATTAAACGATTAGGTAAAAAGCTTTCTACAATTTGTAGTTCAAGAATCAGAATTATGAAAATTGCAAACTCATGAATTTAATGTATTACTTGTGATTATCCTATAGTATAGGATCGAAATCGTTTACTCATTAAACCTATACTATTATTTGAGCAAAATTTCGATGAAAGTTGCAATATAGGAGTTTACGGGGGCGAAAAATCGATCTAGCTAGGTCTCATATCTCGGAAAATTTGTTTCACACGGGCAGAACTCGGTCGAACACGTACTTATTATAATTACAAACATTATAAACTAGGTATTTTTTATTATTTTTTGTATCTTCACCGGCTGAATACTCATTTTTCCCAGTTAAACAGTATACGTTTACTTATCTACAAATTATTTACACATACACAAAGTTCCTTTATATTAATTTTAAACAAAGTAAAATCAAAAATGTGTGATGGATCTCTATCTCTGTATTTGTTAGGTCACACAGTATACGTATGTATACTTAATAAAATATATTAGCTTATATCTATAGATTATAAGGAGATCTGTCATACAGGTCCCGAACCCAGTATAGACTTTATCTCTCACATCTTGCTGCTCCTTATGACGCTTATGAACCAGAAATACTTTGTACCTCTTTAAGAGCAATAAATGAACTATTATTACTATTATAATATGCTTTATGTATTTATTTATTGTATAAGTAACTGGTACACCACAGAATACCTGCAATATTGTCTTTCCTTCTTCCTTAAAATCTATCTAAAGGTTTAGCGATAAGACAGTCCATTTTGTCACACTATTTAAATTTTCTACATTAATATATATTATCTGTAATTTGCATGGTGTACAAAGTAAAGAGTATTCTATTCTAATATTTAAAAAAATGTATTTATTGGTTTCTATATACAAGTATACAATAAAAAATAAAAAGGGGAAGAGCTCATCGGGCATCAAAAAATTCGTACGCATCGTCAATGGAAAAAGGGCCCAAAAGGCTGGCAGCATTGCCACGTGGGATGGCAATGCTGCCAGCCTTTTGGGCTTTTTTCTGTGGGCTAAAATAGGCCAGCCCTCTGATCCCGTGAAGAGTCGAAAAACGGCGTGGCGATGTCCCGAAATACTCAATGAGCACTTGGAATCCAATGCCCTAGTGTTTCGACCCCAAACAGCTCAAACATATAGCTCCCAATAAGGTTATCTATTATTATCAAAATTTCGTAGAATATTGAGTTCATTGGTTGTTTTCTTCTTTTAACGATATTTCAGCATTGAGCTACGACATTACAGGAAAGTGAAACCGAAACTACTTAACTAGAACGATGCGACATCGATCCTGTTTAATATTTTTTGTTCGTACAGCCGTATCCTTCCTGCTCGGAAGTTTTAATCAACCGTTTAGTTTTTCACGTCAACGCTTTTTTGTTACGTTTGTATTGTAGACAACTTTCATATAAAGGCGAAGATAAAACCATTTTATTGCAACAGTTTTATTGGTATGTAGTTACTTATCCTATTGCATAACATTACTTACTATTTAGCAGGAAGTGCTCAAGATGAGAAAAACTCTAGCTTAAGGCATACGAGTACATAGACAATGAAGTTACAATCTACCTCGCTGAAACACCTCGCACGTTATAAATTCCATAAAAATGTTCACTTGCCGAATAAAACTGACAAAACAAAAATCTAAGTTTTACGGGCCTCCAAAAGCAAATTGAGTGGCTTTCAATTTAAAAAAAAACCGGACAAGAGCAAGTCGGACTCGCGCACCAAGGGTTCCGTACCATCATATATAATACAAGTGTGCTATTTAGAGACATTGTTTTAATTTTCCTGTAATCTTTACATAAACTTCCACACACACACACTTCTATCACACGGAATAATTTCAGATTTTTCTCTATCGGAGATAAGGGGAACGGTATTTTTTTTTTTTAAATTTTTCATCAAAAACTATGCGGCCTAAAAAAAAATGTTTGAAAATGTGCAAACAGCGCTCTTTCATATGATACCCCACATGCTCTAGTAGCCCCACTTCCAATTTTTAAGACACCATTTCAGTCACTGTTGCAAAAAAAAATCTAATTTGCAAAATAGTTGGGTAAACGTCATCTAAAACTATTCCAAAATTGAAGTTGATAGCATTAGTAGTTCTTGAGATAGACAGACAGACTGAGTCGCACCATAAATGTTCCTTATTTGCATTTTGGTACGGAACTCTAAAACGCTTACTTAAAAAAAAAAAAAAATACACAAACTCGTAATCACAATATTCATTAAAATGATAATACTTGAATAGCCTCGGGAAAATGATAAGTTTCCTTTGAAATGGGGAAACACTTGACCATACAAAGGTTTCGAGAACTGACGCTATGTTAACTGAAGGGCTCTTCGGATTTATTGTACCCTTCCTTTTACTTTATCTTTTCATTGTACCATCCATCCCCTTGTTTTTGAACCCCTTTTCCCCTTTCCCCTTGAATTCAGTAAAACGGAAAAACGCATTATTTAAGTAAATTCCTATTTAAATTGCTGTTTCTCTTGTGTCTATATATAATAAGAAATTATAACCTCTTTTTTATATCAAAAACTCCTTTTCATTTTCTTATTTATTGTAAAACCTGATCAAGAACACACATGAACGCATGAACATTACATGGAGCTCAACACCAGTATACCAATTCACAAAAAATCAATCGGCCTAGCATTTTTCCCAACCATGTTGGGGTTGGCTTCCAGTCTAACCGGATGCAGCTGAATACCACTATTTTACATTAAGAGACTGCCTATCTGACCTCCATAACTCAGTTACTTGGTAATACGATACCCCTTGATAAGACTTGTTGTCAGAATTTCGGGACTCTGACGACCCGTAACGACTGTGAAAGATCCACAAATGACAACCGGGACCAACGAGGAGAGTCTTGGTGTGTAAAGATGGTCACCCATCCACGGACCAACCCCATCAAGCATAGCTCGACCCGTGCAGCTTTTATTACTTAGCCACGAGCTCCTCCCAATTTGCGATAGCATATCGAAATTATAAAACAAAACTTTACTTTAAACTAACAACTCCTAATACAATATTTATTTTCTAAAACATCGTAACTTTATATGGCAAATGGTACTTATAATAATAATAATAATAATAATATCCTGGGACATTTTCACACACGGTCATCTGATCCCAAACTAAGCAAAGCTTGTACTATGGAAACCAGATAACTGATATACTACATATACTTACAACACAGTTACAACTTACTCGTACGTTAAAAGCACATTACATAATATATTAATATATTTCCCTTTGTTCGGTCTCAAGCTTTTAATATACATGTATTAAATTATCGTAATTTTCTGTTACGGAAACTCTACTAATTATCTTGGAACATTATAAGCGTGTTGGATTGTAGATACGTAAGACGAACAGCCGAGATAAATCTCCGTTGTTGCAGCAAGAAATTTAATTAACATCGTAAATATATGCGTAATTATTAATCTTTTAAGTAATGAATAATGAAGGCTCATCTCTGTGTTGTATTTTTTGTTTTGTGATGTTTTGATTTTATTATACGTCCATCTTTATCACATGGTATACTAAGTAGGTATCAAAAATAATCTGCTTTCAGTACCAAATATATATGTCGTCATATTGTCGTCACGTAAGTATGGGAACTTATAGTTTACGTAAAGTCTTATAACCAAGGGGTATTACGTTATCCAGTAACTGGGCTGTGGAAGTCAGATAGGCAGTCGCTTCATGTATAATACTGTTATTTAAAACTGACTATTAAGAAACACAAAATCACTAATTAAACACACATTAGCAAAACAACAACACAAATTTATGTTCCATAATGAGTAAAGAACGACAATACGGAAATGATTGCAAAAAATACTGACACAATATTGTAAGAGCCTAGTGCCGATACTGGCCACAAATTATGTAAAAAAAAAAATACATTCGGCAATTCGATTCGAAAAATTCCGCTTCAAACAATTTTGTTTAAGATTTTCCATTGAACTGAAAATTACTCGTTCATTTACAAAAATAAAAATATATCGGCCATTTTGAATATGTGTTTGAATTTAGAACCATCGACTCCTGCGATCCTTTCTTAAAGCCTTGAGATTAAACTGTACCAAGAATATGCAAGTATGACTAAACGATATAACCATTTAATTAGAGCAATATTGTTGGGAAATTACACGCCTATAATAAATGTCTTTGATTAGCTAACTTGTTACTGGATATTAGTAAGCAGCTATGGGTCCCTAGTGTCCCTACCTATACAAGGTGTAAGTGTAAACAGTGGCAACCTTTTTTGTCATTGACTCATCATTATAAACAACTTTTACTATGCAGCTATGGGAAAAAAGCTGAAATCGCGAAAAAAATGTACATTTATGTTCGCATAATTCGTGAAAATGAAGGGAACAGCTGATTTTTTTTTTACGATTTCGGGTTTGGTCCCGTAGTAAAAGATGTTAATAATGAGGAGTACAATGACCCCTTAAAAGGTTTTACACTTACATCCTGTATATATATGTATATAGTCCTCTTGACCATATCTCGTGACAACGACCCAGAATGACATAATTACAAAATCTATAATTTTATTTGATATAATGATCAGTGAATATAAAAAAGATTGGTATAATTTTAAAGTAACTAATTTTTATAAGCATAACATACATTAAATATAAAATCGTTTGATATACCACTCAAAAGACATACTTAACCTAAAATAAACTCTTTTTAAGTGACCATTTAGTCTCATTACTCCACCCTGAACCCACTATGCCACACATAGAACAGCCAAGAGCAGGCTTTGCTCTAATCTAAGATTATTTAAGTAGGTACTATCGGAGAAACGAACATTCTTGCTTGTAGCGCTCGACCGCTATTTATAGTAACGCTTACTAACAGATGTGGTCCTCGTGTGCACGGGATATTGTTTTCAAATTGGTCAGATGTAAGTTTCCTCGATAGTACATACAAACAGGCATACCAATGCAAATCAAGGTGCGTACCGGAGGTTAGGCAATACTCAAATGTCCCGTTGCCTCGTTGTGAAGGAAGTAAAACAGGCTAGGTACTGACAGTCTTGTGACTAAATATTGTACTACTTAGACCGGTTTTTGTACCTAGGAATACAGAAGTTATTTACCTGTGTTATTATGCAGTGAATAATTATTTGCTCACTTGAACTTTTAAGAGGTAAAACCCCGAAGGTAAGCGAAGTGTTATTAACATTTAGTTCAGGATGTTCTAATATGTTTTACTTAGGTATTAAGATAATATTATTTCCTACTTCCTACATCATATTTTGATTATACTAGGAACAATAGACTTTGTTAATATAATTATGTACTGAGTCATCCACTTTCAGAAAACAACGATGCTTAGACAAAGTATGCGTTTCGGCAAAATGCGAGCTTTTTAAATGAATAAAATCGATAAGTTTCCGCGAGTGATTCTTTGATTACCTGACTCTAAGATGTTATTCATGTTATTTACTTTGAGGACTGGAGGGGCTTGGGCTAGAGGGGCTTGTGAACAGCTGCACGGGTTGATTCTGTGGATGGGTGACCAACTTTACACACCAAGACCTCCGTGCCTCGGAAAGCATGTTAAGTCCTTGATCCCGGCTGTCATTCGTGGAACTTTGACAGTCGTTACGGGTTATCAGAAGCCCGAAAGTCTGACAACCAGTCTTACCAAGGGGTATCGTATTACTCAGTAACTGGGTTGTGGATATCAGATAGGCAGTCGCTTCATGTAAAAATACTGGTATTCAGCTGCATCCACGCAGATGATGATGGCAGATGATAATACTTTGACTTATACAGAAAACCCTGCACAACTGCACGGAAAACTGAAAGTACGTACTATGTAGGTACCTACTAAACATGTCGCCATTCATCTGTTTTGATACAACCCCGTTATGTCCATATAAGTCCTTTCGGTAGGTTCTAAGTCCATAAATGGAGCGTCCACCATTATGCTAAGTCCAAAAGACAGTCTACCGAAGGTTAAAGGTTCAGATAACCACTGTCCTATCGCGTCGAAGGCCACTCACTCTCACTTACACGTACCGTGCGCAAAAAAATCTTAGGTATTTTTTTTATTAGTCTCAAAACTTAATCCGGTAAAACTGGTTTGGTATAAACGGCTAGGTTAATTGTTTTTTTCAACGTTATGGCTAAGCTTATGAGTTAACTTTATTTTTTTGGGTAAATAAAGTGAAAGCATTTTTTAAAGCTTTCACACACGTCATACCAGGCGTCAGTCCATAATGATCTCTTTGTATTTTAAGTTACCACCGAAGTAGTTACGCGTTAATGCAATAAATGATTAAGTATTAAGTAGCACAAAAGCCAATGCCTGAATTGGCGTCTTTTTTTTTCTCGCGGCCATCAGAATAGTGTAACAAACGAAACTTATTTGACATGCATATCTCTAAACTCATTCCGAAATGAGATGTAAGAGTTAGAAGTGTATATGTATTTATTCAGTTTATAGGTAATTTTTTACTCCTAACGCACGGGAGAAAGTGTATCATATGTTTAAAAACATTTAACGACTATCTATTTTGTGGCAGCTTAACACTAACTTTGCACCTAGGAGTCGAAAATAGCCTAAAATCTAGTAAATACATAGAAACTTCTAGCTCTTATATCTCATTTGAGTGACTGAGTGCAGAGATATGCATGCAAATAAGTTTCATTTGTTACACCATTCTGTACTAGAAAAACAAGATTTGGTTGATGGCCGTGAGAAAAAAGAAAAAGACGCCATCTTCCATACTAAAATCGGCATAGCCCTTTGGTTGAGAACACCTACAAACAATATTGTGCACTTTAAAAAGAGCACAATATTTTTCATAGTCAAAATCAGTAAGTATTATTAAAAACAATGTTAAAAAACAACCACGCGTAATAAAATTGTGATTGGTTTTTCAAACGCTCCAATAAGCCCCAATTTATTGGAGATTAGTCGCAGAAACTTTTCACTTATCTGTCCAGTTTTATCTTGAGCTTAACTTCAATCTCAGTTTATCACAAAGCCAACATAAGTACTGTAGAAGTTCTAGCCATAACAATAAAACGGCGATAACGCCGTGTGAATTCATTCAAAGTAAAAAATAATTGCCGCTTTTATTTTATTTTTCGAGCCGCGAATAATGGCGGTGTTTTTTGCTGACGATACCGGGCTCGGCCTAGTTCCCACAGATGTGTAAAATGTCAAACGTAAAACGCATAATAACGAGTATTTTGCAGACTGCGTCGTTTTTGTGGGAGTACCTATGCAACAATGACCTTCATGCTACCGTTATCAAGATGGCACTATCACTTTTAAGATATTGCGGACGATTTATTTTATACCCCACTGTAATACAGTACCTATCAACTAGTACAGGGGATATTGTGACTATTACTGACGGCCTTATATATTGTAATGTCAACAGTATGTGTACACAGGCCATAAATTGTGCACAAATAAATAAATAAATAAATTTCGCAGGCTTTTTAATTCGTATTCAGGACAAAAGTTTTGATAATATAACAATTTAAAATGCATGCAGTGGTAAATATAGGTAACTCATTGGGTGATAATCATTTATGCTTAATGCCTAATTAGGATATATTTTTTCTTAACTGCGAATGGCTGAAAGAAATGAAGCGTAAGACCTTTATAAATGCGTAAATCCATCGGGTTGCTAAGCTGCAAAAACCTTAATTAACAGTACTTCAACAACTTAAATACACGAATGAAACAATGGCATTGTGTATAGATATTTCGCAAAAAATAAACACATTCTGTTACTAAAAAGGCCGTCAATGATCTGTGAAGGAATACTAGGTACTGCAAGTCATCAATAATCGTCGAGTTGACTCGATCTGATGGCTTCCCAGCGATCAGACGTAAGCGTGCCGCATCGCTGCTGCAGAGGGTCGGGGGCAACTCGAACAGCCTCCTGAATGTCATTGCGGGGAAATTTTATTACACGCTCGTCCATTATTTTTCCTCATGCATCTTTTACTAACATAGTTATTAAGGTTAATGTTTACTAACAAATTATGGATTTTCTTCTGAAATACCATCCATACCTAGTTGCCATTCCACTAATTCGTGCCAAGCGCTTCCAAACATCCTTCATAAAGAGTGGAACTCACTCCCTATGTCTGTGTTCCCGAACGCTTACAACCCGAATCTCTTCAAAGTTAGAGTGAACAGGCTTCTTCTGGGTAAGCTCACTCCATCGTAGTTTTTGTCTCTGTCACCTCTGACCTAGACTAAAGTCAAGAGCAAACCAATCTCAAATAAAAAAAAAGAAAATGATATTATTATCATTATTAATCTTATTATTATTAATCACTATCATAATCACATATGACTTCGGAATATGATCTTCCTAAAGGACCATCACAAAGAACGCTGCAACTATGTCAATATCTTCTAGAATAATTTATTTTACTAACATAGTGATAAAGTCACATAGATTTATTTATAATGTGAATACATGGTCTCTACTAAGGTCGGCGGCAAATGTCGTGAAGTGGAACCCGACTTACTTACGAGTATAAACGGGTCAGTAATTAAAAGGGTATCCACTTTTAAATACCTAGGTCACTTTCTTTCCCACGACCTTAAGGACCCTGTAGATAGCACAGGGCACTCGCCGTTCGGTGCTCCATGATGGCCCGTAGATTTGCTCGGTGTACGGAACTAGTAAAAATCACTATATTCAAGGCTTACTACCAGAGTCTGTACACGAGTAATTTATGGGTCAATTACACCAAGATATTGCTGAATGTCTTGCGCATCCAGTGCAACAATGGTTTCTGGATGTGGTTGGGACTTCCTCGCCACTGCAGCGCGTCGCGAATATTTGCGCAAGCTCTTACCGACAGGTTTTACGCATGTGATAAGCTTTTGACATACCTATCACGACTGTGAAGTTTAAGCCGCCAATTTGACGTTCGTACAAAACTACGTTAAGTTCCCTGGCGTAATCGGATAGAAGAAATTAAATAAAGTAAAGCCCCCTTACCGAAGCGTATCGCTTTTCCGCCCTACAATTCAATAATGAAAGACTTGGGGCTTCTCGCGACTTCGCTCTTGAATATTTAAGAGGGTACCCAGCGCGCAATGGCGCCCTCATCGTTCGTTTGGTTATTTCTTTTATTTTAGAATGAAAATGCAGAAAATAAGCACGTTAAGTTCTGCTCTACAAGACTATACGTTATTATTATTACAAACAGTAGCTTTATATTGTTAATAACAAAACAGAAACAACACAACAAGAATACAACAAAACATCTCGAATGCAATGCGAATTGAGCCCTTCAACTAACCATGAACCGTAATTATCAGACAATTGGCACGTTTCTAATGCGCTGCGCTACTAAAATACTGATTCGAAATAAGTATAGCATTATGGCAGCGAATTGAATTTAGACTAAGAGCAGAAACTAAACTCCACAGAAACTTAATAAATGGATTGCAAAATGTTGGTTACCCCTGTCCTTTATTCCAAAACAATTTGAAAAACTAAAATATATACTCGTAATAACAGGGTACAGATTTTAAAAAGGAACAGTAGTTTATAGGTACCCACATCACGTGTCCGACAGCACGTGTAGCTCGAACTGTTATTTGATTGCTTTCCATCGCAATCAACAAACTCGATTTGACGCTTTGTAAAGTCCACAAACGAATTGTGTATCTCTGCAAAACAGCTATCAGAGACTCGTGAATATTCCGATTGATAATGAACTCGTAAACTGTTGACGTAACATAAAAATTCCTCATTTGGACATAAAATGTAAAATACTTTTACTTTCGATTATTAGTCAATCGGATGGAATAAATTTCTTTGGTAAGTAGGAATTAGCAAAAAAACGGTGCGTGTAGTAGTAGAAGCTGGACGAATCGCATCGCCAGCGCCGGTGCGCAGCTGAAAGTCGAAAGTGATTGCGTGCGCGCAGGCAGAGGAACGCACAACATAGTAAAAGTAAACTTCCTAATCGCGCGCATCGTATCACAATGGACAATTATTCGCATTACGAACACTCACGCGACCGGCTGCGAGATTTAGAATACTGTGTCAGTATTTCGGAAGGTCAACTTTTAGACGTCGAGATTTTAAGCATTTTAATGACGAGTCGCGGTCGGTGTGAAATTTTTACTCTCGCTTGACTTTGATCGTTATTATCAATGAGTCATGATAACATTAGGGAAGAAGGTAATTATAATGCTTGACTGACATTCGTGCCAACGACATCAAATGAACATTTTTTTTTTTTTGTGAAATCTGTACAATTTTGATTATATCCCAAACTTTCGTTAATGACTGGTATTTAGAAAGACATTTCTTGAACTAAAACCATTAGGCGATCATCTTTCTCTAAGAAAGATCTTAAATTATGAAGGTAAAGATAAGATATAATGAACGGCTATATTAATATCAATCAGCGACGTATCTAAAATATTTATCAATGCACAGATATAAGTAATCGATTATAATAACTTTACTGACTCAGTTAGGATCTAAGCTGCTGTCATTTCAAGTTAAAACCAGTAAGCTTTCACTAAAGATGTTCCATACTTCACGGTAACGTCTTCCTACACGATTCTCACAGTAAACTGGTATAATTATTAACCATACAAATTATGCGAAAATTTATTTCTTAGAAAACCGGAGTCTATGTAATTTTATTAGCTATACATAATTAAGAAAAAGTGATAAAAAGTCAGCAAATGGAATAGTTTTAACCAATTTGGCCAATATTTCTCATTTGGATTACTTTGTTTGCTAGCCGAAAAATGTTCCCGCAAATTCCTCAATTTTGGCCTGCCGACCTATTACACCTAAACCTAACCCCATGACTTACGTAACCTCTTTTTTCGTCCAAAAACAAAAGAAAGCCGAATCTTCTTCCAAATTGCCTTGTTTTTCTAACCAAAGAACTTTATCCAATAGTTCTGTTACGCGATAATTTTAGTTATCCATCGTCTCCGAGGGTCCTCTTACATAAATCACTGTCGTCTCATCGATGGTACCTCGGGAGAACGGAGTTCATTCACCTTTGACCTGATACTTTGAACTTAAGTTGTTATAGCTTTACACTTTTTAGATTGGTGTCAAGAAAATCGGTTTCTACACAGAAAATTGAGGAAGCTAATCGTCAATCAGTTTGTAGATGGAGTTAATTTGAATGATGGTTAAATTAACAGAAAATTATTACAGGTACGTACAGTAACTAAAAGTCACTTGTCTGGTGGGGTTAGTTATGTCAAATCCTGTATGGGTTCAAATAATCACAAGACCTGGTAACGACATCATCTAAATTCTACAGGAGTTATTAGCTCCGTAGGACTTCTTTGTTAGTCAAGTTTTCGCAAGCGATACTGCTGAACATAAGGTCCTGGGTTCGATTCCTAGGTCAGGCAATGTGTTATTGCGTTTTCCATCACAAATTTCTCAGTAGCAACCCAGTGTCTGGATTTGTGCCCAGACGATGGTAATAGGCTTGCCCCTTGACTGGCGAAATGTGGGTGCACTATTAGGGACATCGCTGTCTAACCCTTCGAGGATTACAGGCCCTGTAATTATGCATTTCATTCGTCACGAAGAGTAATTTAAATTTGTCTACCTGCTTTTCCTACTCTTAATATTTTTCTCTTTGTACATTTTCATCTTTTTCCTCATTGTTACGGCCTTTCTTCATTAATGTTATTGAGCATTCAGATTTACTGTCTGCCTTTTGACCTCGTCTACCCTTACAGAAACGAGATACGGTGCAATGTGAATTACATTATAATATTATAGAGTTAATGAGGACTCTGCCGTATGTTGTAGGAAATTTATTGTAGTAATTGTTCTGCTGCGAATTTATTAACTGTTGAGTGATTGATTTGAGTCTTTTGTCACTGTTAATTTGTTAAAGAATTTTTAAGGATTTTTTTAAAGTAATAACTGCCGCACGGGTCGATCCATCAGGTTAAGCTACGCTTGCCGGGGTTGGTCTGTGGATGGGTGACCATCTTTTCATACCGATACTCCTCCGTGCCACGGAACGCACGTTAAGCCGTTGGTCCCGGCTGTCATTCGTGGATCTTTGACAGTCGTTACGGGTCGTCAGAAGCCCGAAAGTCTGACAACCAGTCTTACCAAGGGGTATCGTATTACCTAGTAACTGGGTTGTGGAGGTCAGATAGGCAGTCGCTTCATGTAAAATACTGATATTTGGCTGCATCCGGTTAGACTTAAAGCCGACCCCAACATAGTTGGGAAAAGGCTAGGCAGATTGATTGTTTTTTAAAGAAGAAAGTATTGTTTGAGTTGTAATATTCCATGTACCTATTGGTTGTTATAGTTCTTATATATGTAATACCTACGTGAAACAAAAGGTTTGTGGTGTATAAAGTTTTTTTTTTTTTTACGAACATTACGCGGACAGAGGAGTATGAAAGGCACAGTTAAAGTTTATATGTAGAAGGAGTGCAGAAAACTAATATTTTTTATTAAAAAAAAAAAACAGTACACACACTATCATGCCTTTGAGACACATGTAATATGAGGCCTCTTTGCTTCGACTTACATTTATTTCTTTTTACATTATGTCGTTTCATCCTGTTTTTCACTGCCAGACGAATATAAAATATAAAATATAAAATGAATATGGTCGAATTTCGACAAGTGGGCGACCACTAGTAACAAGATTTATCTTCGTCATTATATTTCGCGTCAAATAATTTTGCCGCTCTGAAACCAGGCTTTCCAATGCGCATGGCATAGCACGCTGCTCTTTTAGTACCTACAGATAATTATCGACTACTGCGCAGTCATTTGCACGAACTTCAGAGCGACAAAGTTATTTGACGCGAACTATACTCCTATCGGTTAGAGGACGATAAAAACTTATGCTGTGGTGAAAATATGACTTACAGGTTCACGCGTGGTAAACGTGACACAATAGAAGTTATTGTTATGACGGCTATAGCCGTACCTATTGAAAGTGTTAACAACAAAGCTGACAGCCCAGCCAGAGTCGGAAGACTTTGAATATTGTCACTCAAAATCACTTTTTTTGTCCGTCTGTCACACAGGTTTTTCTCGAGAGAAAAAAAGATGGAGTACTCGCTAGAGGAGGGTCTGATGACGGACAGCCGCAGCGAGTTCGCGGTGAGTGCTAACTCGTGCCCATGTTCCCGCCACAAACGGCAGAGGAGGAGTGGACACCGTGGAGTTTTAGTGGGCTGGAGTCCCACATAACTGCACTATCTCCCCGCGGTAGTACAGTATGCAAGAGCATTTCTCCACGCAAAAGAAAAGGTTTTACTCGAGAACTATGCATTTTTTTTTATTGCATTGCAGCATCCGTAAAACTTCTTTTATTTACCACCTGTCTCTTCTTACGTCATGTCCTCAACCAGTTTGACTATCCCAAACCAAATTCACCATGAAGTGAAATTTAAATCCTCGATCCTACAACAAAGATTGTAGACTAACAATGGCACAGTGTGGGGTCAGATGAAACACGTTAGGATCGTGACTAAGCTGATAGTTACGGCACTCGGAGAGTTACTGTTAGTACTGTTACTGATACTCGACAATGGGATTGCACAAGTTTATATTGATGGTGTATTTGTTTGTATAATAGACGATTGAGTTGGAAACTGGTGTACCTACTTAAAATGGTTGTAATGAAAATATACAGTTCCGAAATACACAAATAGTTAGGTGCTAAGTATAATTTAGGGTTTCTTCCCGAAAATGTAAAAGGCGTGACCGAAACCCAGGCAACTAGGCATAAACTAACTTATGCCTAATTGCCTGGGTTTCAGCCACGCCTCTTACCTACCACCCATTTTGCTACGTAGGTAGCCAGAATCTAATTTACTATTACTATTGAAACATATTTCAGACATATAGAGAAAAAATAATTGAGTCATATCAATAAATTTCTCTCTCGATTCTGCATGCCATAAAGTAAAATGTATCAGTACTATTATTAAAAATGTATCGGTACTATTATTATAAAATGTATCGGTACTGTTATTAAAAATGTAACGGTACTATAATATTATTATAAAATGTATTGGTTCTTGTGATACAGGAACTCCTAGTACATGAGCCAGGGCTACACATAAATGTGTTTGTGACTTTGGAGTGTTAATATAGAAATTTTTATTATGGTTTTTGACATTTCTCGGGACCCTGGCGTCCCAGACCTTTGTAAGGCGTACGAGGGGCCGAAGTCAACTCGCAGAAGCCCCTTAGATAATTTTAAATGATGAGGAGGCACCAACCGACGATTATCCTTATATGCACTATGCAAGTGCACCCAAGGACAACCCCCGGTTGGTGCAGGACTATTAATGTACGTGGAAACAAAACATATTGGGCTATGGGTTTGGGTGGCTCAAGTGGATTGGGTAATTTTAACTATGGAAAAAATATGTCCTGCCTGACCAATGTTATAAATAACACACGGATTAAATGTACATAGTGACGTACCTACGTCGCTACGCGTAGCGAAAAGGGGGCAACACTTCCTGAGATGCTTGAGGAGTGGAGAGGTATTCCACGGCTATCAGGACAATCCCGGAAGTACGGTCAAGATCCTTACCAGCACCTTACTGGAATATTTCCTTCCTCCGAGCACGTTTGCTCTTGCGAATTTACCCTCAAGCCGGCCAATAAAGGCAAGAAAGAGGTGGGAGCTCTGTTCCTCGTCAGTGTTCACTCCAGTCGGCCAATAGAGGCAAGCCAGAGATGAGGACAAGATTTCTCCAGTGAGATAAGGTCCGTGGGGTCGCTACTGCCCTACAGCTCGCCACATGCTGCCCTGGCGGGTTTCTGTATCTCTCTTGGTCTGGCTCCTCAGCCTAGAAACGTTCCGGCAAAGTAGACTCTACCGGCACAGACCTAAAGTTCGGAGCGCGCAAGCCCCATCACGACGTCAACGTAGAGATACAGGATTGGTACTATTATTATTAAAAAATAAATCATCGTATCAGTATACCTATATTACAAGCAAACAAATGATTTCTATTTCTTCTATTTAATAAACGAGAAGGATGTTATACAATGGTTTTAATGCCACAATGTTGCACACAAAACTATAACTTCAAGTTCCCATGAGAGCTTAAACGTTCTAATAGATTAATATTAAAAACAAAAGTTGTAAAATTAGTCGTTTATTACTTCGCCCCGTTGTTGCGAGGTTTCAATCACAGAGTATGAAAAGATAAAGGTTTATGCCTCAGTTAATAATATATCCTATAGAAACAGCTGCGTTAAATAATTCCAATGAGACTAATGGTGTGATCCCACGGCCCGCTTTCTCACAGGCCAGACCGGGCCAGGTCAGGGCGACATGCCATGGGAACAGTCGGCGTGCGGAGGCCTGTCGTCGCCCGTCCAATGGAATGTTCGGCACGCGCCGCGACAGGTCTCGACAGGCTCAGGCCGCGACAGGCTTCGACGGGCCGTAGAAACGCGGCTTATGAGAGATGGTACATCATTGAGAACATTTTATTAGAAACTTTATTTGTAGATTTCGTTTAGAACAGTTTATGTTATGATGATATGCCACTGTGGATAAAGCCTCTTATAATATTTAAGAATAAAAAAAATACACAGGGTTATTGGTAAAACACCAACAACCTCTTAAGGGGTCATTGTACTCATCATTATGAACAACTTTTACTATGGGACCAAACCTGAAATCGCGAAAAAAATCAGCTGTTCAGTACGTTTTGACGAATTATGCTAACATAAATGTACTGAACAGCTGATTTGTTTTTGGTTGTTCGAGGTATTCGAGGTCCGAGGCACGGAGGAGTCTCGGTATGTAAAGATGGTCACCCATCTACGGACAAACCCCGGCAAGCGTATCTTGGAGACTAAATTGACAAGTGCAAATGTGAAACTTTGCTAACACTACATTGTCATAAAGGTCATTTGAACATTTTCACTTGCCAATTTAGTTTCTGAGATTAAAAAACGGACCATATTAAATACGTTTTGTGCTATTTAATTTAAAACACCGTAAAGGAACCTTGTTGTAAGTTGCAAGAAGGGTTGAGAGCCGTGTTGACCAAAACTTTGCAAGTCTTTAGGCGAAGTAGTCCGTTCTTGCAGTAAAAGGGTGTGGTTTAAACGGAAAGGTACTTAATTAAGAAGTATTTGGATTTGCTTAGAGTCTGTTGTACTAAAAATATTTCCAATAACTTTAACAATAAGTAATTTTTCCCTTTCAAAAACTCAATAGTACCTTTTGAAGTTTTGAATGAAAATAATTATCGTCAAAGGTGTTGAACAATTATTTTACACATAATTATGTGTATTATTTTTACAGCAAAAATGTACATAAGAAATACAGCAATAAGAAAAATATGAGCGGCACGGCTTCAATATTTTAAACCCCACAACAGTACAGTTTGCGGTCAACGGTTACACAAGACTGAACGAGGTCGCGATAACAAGGAACGAAAGACCGAATGAATGAACGTAAACATGAATGAACCACATTACTTCATGGTACGACGTACCCGCTTACCACAACGTTTCCGTTGAGGAAATGTTGCAATAAATTATGAATTTCCTCCACTATTATAAACTTATCTAAACCTCATTTATGTAAGTTGTATATTACCAGTTTACTCGTCAGTGTAATAGAAGAAAGCGCCATTACTGCTGAGGGTATCTTGGATTTGATTCCCAAGTCAGGCAAAGACTTGCTTTATTTTGTCATTGTTTTTGTGGCTTGGCAAAAGACTGGCGAAACATAGGTCTACAATATATATATATATATATATATATATAACCCTTTAAGACCGGGAAAAAAAAGTCTTGCGTAGCTTGTTTTCGATCTTATATTCTAAGTACCCATGTCCAAAGTCATCCTAGAAAAATAATAAAAAATTCCCGCCCCCTCCCCCCCTGAGAAAACGCCATGTCACGATAGTGCGATATCGGCGCGAAAATATTTTTGTAAAGTTGAACGCACGATCGTATAAGAGCGTCGTTAAAGGAATATCTGCCTACCCTTTCGAGTAAAACGGGCGAAATGTGATATCATTACAATCTTAATTAATTCTTTCAATATAAACGTATTAAGTTTTTGTAACAACGCATCTTACGAGAAATGATTACTTAAAATTAACGCAACATTCTTGCCCAGATATTGCTATGGCTTAGGTATCATTATGATCTGCCTTATAATATACTTTGTACATGTGCTTTCCCAACGCTTCCAATATTTTAAATGAAAAATGATATTGCAATTTATTTATATAATCACCTCTATTGATGAATGAATCTTTTGCCTAGTACAGATTGGTGAATATAACATGAAAAATGTAACACGTTTGACGTTGAAACAAACTCGTCTAGTTGCTGTATTACATTTCAAATTGCATTGCATGAAAGATGGCTCATTATTTTGAGTTAAGGTTACGCTAGTCGGTAATTTTTCCATGCAAACGTAGTAAGGTGATTACTCGTCTGTTTGGCGGTGTACTTTCAAAACTAAAAATTATATCATTTTTTCTCGTCATTCTCTATCTAGTCATATAAGGTAGCAGAATCGAAAAAAAGATATTGGTTTGGAAGTTGGGAGCGTAGAAGTTTCCATATTTCAACACTAATTTTAACGCATCTTTGGGTGTAAATAAATAGATTCCGGAGTATGAAAATGGCAAAATTGTTACCGTCTAGGCATAGATAATTTATTCAAGAATTCAAATAATTTTATTATGAATGAATACATCCAGAAGTTTTTTCATAATATCTATACGCCCAAAAGTCTCATAAAATTTATAATAACACGGGCGGGCGATGCGATGTGACGCGATGATCAGGGGAACAAGAAATTTCACGCGGACGAAGTCGCGGGCAGAAGCTAGTCTATAATAATTTAGGTGGGAATATAAACCAATTTCTATTGGCTGATAGTCACATGTTATTCGCTATATTTCGGTTTTCCGAAGATAAACGATGCAAACTTTGTGTTCAACTGTCCTCATTCTTGGGAGATTGGCCATAGTTCCCGATTATAGAAAAATACGGGTTGTAAGGCCGATGACACGAGCGCTCTGGTAATGAATTGGAACGAACCCTTTTCAAACAAGGGTGTCGTAAAAGGTAACAAAGGAAAGATGTCAAGAAAATCAGCAGCACCGTTTATCAAAATCACTGATCCTTCTGGCAGGCATGGCGAATAAAAGCAAACTCGCCAAGTGCGGGACGGACTCGCACGTAAAGGGGAACCCTTCGGACAAAAAAATAAGTAGTAAGTATTTTTTTTATATGTAGTGTTAGTAGTGTTTTTTTGTAGTAAACGAGGGATTTACTTTAAGGGGTCCATATGAGTACAATGGACCCCTTAAAGTAAATTCCTCGTTTAATTAACATAACACTCTCTATATAACACTACATTATGAAATACTTCTACTATAGGACCAAACCTGCAATCGCGAAAAAAAAATCAGCTGTTCAGTACATTTATTTTCGCATCATTCGTCAAAACGTAGGGAGCAGCTGATTTATTTTTGTTTCATTCATTTAATATGAGTCTGAATGGATCTCTACGATTTCTTGGGTTCACATCATTCGCAATTCTAAATAAATCTTTGTTTGTTGATACGAACATACATGTTTCATATATGTAAAGTGAGGGTAGAGGCAAACCAAGTTCAGTTCATATAAACACGTTTCTTGTATGGCGAACCCCTTTAATTTTTAACTTTATCTTATTTTTATTATTTGTTGTTATAACAGCTATAGAAAAACCCACATAATCTGTGAAAATTTCAACTGTCTATCTATTACGGTTCATGAGATACAGCCCGCTGACAGACAGACGGACGGGACAGCGGATGCTTCGGGTTCGGAACCCTAAAAAATGGTAACCCGTACGAATATTATAAATGCGAAAGTAACTCTGTCTGTCTATTTACCTTTCACTCCTAAACCACTGAACTGATCGGATAGATAGGTAGCCTGAGATGCTACTACTAGGTACCTACTATTACTTTTCATCCAGGATTTTGTAGGTATTAAAAAATTATGCAATACAAAATACTCGCAGATGAAATCGCGAAAAACAGCTATTATTCCATCATTACGTCCGTTCATAAAAGTGGTAATTAAGCTACGGTTCTCAAGAAGAGCGGTTACGTCATATTATAGAAGCCGTCATGTAATCTGTAATTTTCACTACTTGGTACCTATTTGACATCAAGGTGTCAAAAAACGCTCTGTATTTCGAGAACCATTACTGTGTGACCATTCACCGTTTTCCCAAGAAACTAAAGCTTTATTTGGTCACTTAAGTTTGCAGTATGCAAGTAAGATTTCTTGAAGACAAAACACGATCATGCACGTCTAACGTGCCTGGTAACACACTTCAAGATACGACTCAATCGAAATGAAACCGAAATTCTCGAGTGGAAAGATAATAAATCAATGTCGAACGACGATGGGAAGTACCTACTCCTACACGTTTTAAATGGACCAAGATCTTTGCACACGCTACATTCCTTCATTAGTAATTAATAGTCTTTAATTATCGTAAGCGGCTCATCTGATCATGATCTGTATTGGACATAATGGATTCGACGAACGCATGTTATCGCGGGAAGCAACGATTACTGACAATTGTTAAGATACTTTCATACCTAGTAGGTATATAATTTTTGAGAATATTCATAAAAGAAATAGCGTCTTTCGTTCGCAGATCTATGCTGCCGATAGTTCTGTAAAACGTTATTTTATATGACCATGGTTTCTACATTATGACTTGAAGATTACAGAGTTGTCTTCCCTGTGTCGGTTAGACGTGCTCAACCATTGTAAATTTTTAAAATTATGGTTCCAAAACAGATTCTTTCTCTTTACACATCATCATTACCTATATCGATTGTTCTTAGCTCTTGTTTCATCATTATCTTTTATATGAGGTGTTAAAAAATGTATAAACTTTAAGACGCGCTTTCTTCGATCAATGTGCTATTATTAATCGAAAGGTGCTTTAACCCATCGAACTGAATAAGATTTACTATGGGACCAACTTTGAAATCGCGAAAAAACAGAACTGCTTTTGCTTAGTAAAGTTTAATACCTACTGTTTTAAATTATATGGGAAGCTGTTTTTTAAAGTTTATAGTTTTTTTATATATTTTTTTCACCTTATATAATTATTCTATGCGTGTATATGTCACTGAACTCCTAAACGGCTGAACCGATTTTAATAAGTTTATAGTTCTTTTATATATTTTTTTCACCTTATATAATTATTCTATGCGTGTATATGTCACTGAACTCCTAAACGGCTGAACCGATTTTAATAATTTTTTTGTATGTGTTTGAGTGGATCCACGGATAGTTTAGATACACAATTGAACCCGATAGGTAGCGTGCACGAAGCTGCAAGCAGAAGCTAGTTTTGTAGGTATACAGGGTGTGTCAGAATCGGGTTTTTGTTTTTTTTTTTTTAATATGTTTTTTATTTAAATCTTTTTAGTTTCATTAATATTTGTATTTCCAGATATAATACACAAATAATATATAGCCCTAGCAATTTATTTGTTTCTTTTTAAATATGATTGGGCTCCGGATATTTGTCAATTAGTTAATTAACCAATATTGACCAATTTATTATTCCTAATTAAATTTAAACATATAACATATATATTTTTGTAATTCCATTTTAATTTCCTTTATTTTGATACCCTACTCTAGGTATAGGTTTGGTTATTTTTTTTTATCAACGTATTACTATGTCGCGACAAAAATCCGCCATTTTGATGGATACATGAATCTGCATAACTTACACGAGTAGCACGTAGAAAATACAAATTTGATGAGAGAAGATCGATAACAGCATCTCGATATCGATAGTGCAGTGTATGTGGATTTCTTACAAAATCATTTGCCAAATTTATTGGCGGACGTGCCACTAAGTATCTACAGGGTCATGTGGTTCCAAAAAGACGGTTGCCCAGCGCAGTACGTTCGCTCAGTGAGAGGATATCTCGATGAAGAATACACAAACAGATGGATAGGCGGTCTGGTACATTCTCATGGCCACCCCGTTCACCTAATTTAAATCCATTAGATTTTCTTTACTGGGTAGTCGTCAAAGTTTTATCTATATCAAAGTCTTAACCTAGACAGCTTTAGAACTCATAAGGAAGATTTACAACTTTCATATTTCACTATTACATTTAAAAACTATGAGCACGTCGTAAAAACAACACTAAGTAGGTACTAATAAAGTATCTTGGTACATATTTTATGCCAGAGGTTTTGCAAACCGTATTGACGAACTTTTCCGAAGTTACACGACCTAAGATTTGCTGATTTATTTAGTGTGATTTCGACCTAAGCGTACAATAGGGTTGGCAAACAGACATAAGTGACCCAGTTTTCGAGCTACGGTTAAGCTGTGATTCGAGGAGTAAGCCGTGCTGATATTTGGGTTAAATCCTCAATTCTGTCTGCCTTAAGAGGCTGAATTAACAGCTTGTCTATACATCGAATCGGTTTACAAGGCAGATTTTCCGGAAACAACAAAACAGAAAAACAAGCGGTTTTGGACGCAATATTTTAATACTTAGGTACTAATTTTTTCCCGCGGCTTCGCCCACGTGGATGTCGGAAATTATCCCATGGGAACGTACTACCGGGATAAAAAGTATCTTATGTTCTAACCCAGCTCATGATCTACCCATCTGGCAAATTTCATTCAAATCCGTTCAGCCGTTTTAGCGTGAAAGCGTAAAAAATGATGTTAGGATTAGGTAATAATTTTTTTCTTTGTGACAACCCTAGAGAAAACTAATCAAAATTCAAAAAGAATGTTGAGTGTGTAACAAGCTCGGATCACAGATTTGACTAATTGGTTTTGAGACCTAAAATGGTAGATCTGTGCCATAAAAGTACCTACGTACATAATACCGGAAAATCGAGGGAAAACCTTTCTTACATAGGAGCTGAACATACGGAAATTCGAAAGAGTTAGAGAAGTCTTATTATTAATCTACACTTAATTATCAAATAAAGTGCCAAGTTCACCAAAATAAATAAATTAATAATGTTATTAGAAGGTCTTTTCTTTATTATTAGAATTCCTTTCAAATGTTAGACAAAATTATATCAATAATAAGATACCTAGGCCACCCAAATGTATACTTTTCCACTTGATATTTAAGTTTGGAAGATTACTTTGTTCACATTATAATATTATCATTTTGATTACTTATGTACAAGGTCACATTAACATAATTAGGTATATAGATATAAATATGTACATACATTCGAGTCGATTATGGTCTTACAAAAGAATGGTGCAATAAATTGACCCTCGTCTCCTATCCATTATAATAAATATGTAGAGTGTAAAGCGAATGCACTCAGTTGAAGAATATAATTATGTTATATTATTGAATATTAAAGAAGTTATGTTTTAGTGAGCGGCCATTACTCATTTTAAGCAATAGGTTGAATGCTATTTAGATATTTGCCTGTGTTTCCCAAAACACAGCAAACTACTACAATAACTTTGAAGACGAATTAGCCGTCATATTATTATGAGTTTAATTAGTTAAAATAATAAATTTACTTTTAAAATAGTAAATACCTACTTTAAAAACCTAAAACGAATAAAATAACTTTCATAAAAAACTTAATAGTTTCTGAAGTCGGTGCCAAGCTAAGTTGCATTGAAGATTTTAAGACACCGACTTCAGAAGCTGTTACGTTTTTTGTTACTGAAGTCGGTGCCAAGCTAAGTTGCTTTGAAGATTTTAAGACACCGACTTCAGAAGCTGTTACGTTTTTTTATGAAAGTTATTTTATTCGTTTTAGGTTCTTGATGTCGGTTTTTTTTAAGTAAGTAAATTTACTTTTCCAGTTTTAGTTGATTATAAAATAGCATAAGCCCTAGACGAAGGAAAAGAAGACTCATCAAAATCCGCTTAGAAATGCCAGAGACACTGTACATTTTTGCATTTAACTTCGTAAAAAAAAAACCTCCCTGAAAGTACGTAGATCACGTTAGTGAAAGAATTATCAAAATTGCTTTATTAGTTTTTGAGAAAATCGCGGACATACAAACTTACATACATACATATGGGTCAAATACAGAACCTCCTTTTTTGAAGTCGATTAAACTTAGCTAGAATTGTTTCGTAAAAAAATAACACGCTGTTGTGTTTTGCCCTTTTTTTCTTCGACGAAACTTGGTTTGACACACTGCCTTGTGTCTAAAGAAGGCCTGGTTCCAGTAGGTATTGACTTGTTACCTATTACTGTTACTGTTGTCCATCAGTGACGATGAGTCAATCTGAAATTACCTAACGTAACAGATGCGTATCAAAATAATTTGTACTCGACGACATAATTTAGTTTACCACAAGACGTCATTACATAAACACACTTTCTAAAAAAATTGGCGTGACAGCTAATAAGCTACTAAAGTACGTAACTAGTGCCTAAAAAGGGAAAACAAAAATCACCATTATTTGTGTAGGTATGCTTTTATATACGTATATTAGTGACCTCACGTGTAATGAAAGGTTTCAGTGAAAGTGTCACCGCACATAAAAATTGTATCATTGCAATATTTACGTAAGAAAAGTGTTGATAATTTACTAACACATACCATCACGCTTTTATATCCCGAAGTTTGACAGAGGTGTACCTTAATATCTACCCCCAAATTTGCCAGTTATGTTTAAGGCCGAAGCTCCAGGTAGCCCGCGAAATAGAAATTTTTCTATCGTTTTTTTTGCAATTTGCAAGTCAGTATTAGGTTGTATTAATTAAAGTATGATTCGTAACCGTAACATATATGTATTTACCAAATTATAATAAGTAGAATCAGTAATACAGCTCCTTAAGTTATTATAATCCTAAATATCAAGATTTCAAATAATAGTCGTCATTAGGATTATATGAACTTATAGAATTATAATCATTTAAAATCACCAATACAATTCGTATTGGTGATTTTAAATGATTATAATTCTATAAACACAGATTTGTTACGATCGCGAATCGTATTCAGATCAACATACAATCTGACACACCTACAAATTGCAAAAAACGTAAGAAAATTTGAATTACGCGGGCTACCTGGAGCTTTCGCCTTAAGTCTCATGTCATAGGGGGCGAGCCTATTACCACCAACAGGGCACTAATCCAGACTCCGGTCTTCTACTGAGAAATTCCAGATAGAAAAATCCAATAACAATTTTGGAAAATCCAAAAGTGCACGTCTCACAGACGACATGTTGACGATCAATTTTGCGGAAAAAAAAAACTTTTATGTTATGAGTTATATAATCTCAATCAGTTTGATAGGCTCATCCGATGGATGAAAGAAAACTTATAGAAGAAGATTTAGATTAATCCGTTGTGTGTGCTGACGTGAATCGTGACGACAAACAAACACACTTCCAACTTCCAAACGGAAAGCACTACACGATAAATTTTTAATTACACTTTTTGTTATATATATCAAGGTATATATATCTATCTAAAAATATATGAATCTTGTTATTTCAAGTTTCTAGTTTTTAAAACTTCCCTGCTAATATGAATTCAATGTAAAATTGTGAAAAGTCACAATCATACACGCGCTGGCGATCTAGTGATCGCCAGCGCGTCAGCTGTGCGATGCCATCAATGAGGCGGTTAAAAATAATTAATTAAATAACTATGTTTATTTTATTACTGTTACGTGCTCTAAAGTTTTATTTAATTTTAGATAAATTAAGTAGGTAAGTAGTTATAAGTTTATGTTGCCACCAACTTAAATGTATAGGTATGTATACAAATGTGTGTGAACTATGGAACGAATAAATAAATAAATAAAATAAGTGAATTGATTGTCATCAATTCATCATAAGAAACTATGGAAGGAAAGTTGTTACGTTGTAAGCAGTTGGCGACGTAAGGCTGGTGGATACCAAGCTTCATAGCTTGGCTCATCGACGCAAGATTGCCTGCTTGTCGGTCTTCTACAGATTGTACTTCGGTGAGTGTGCCCAAGAACTCTACGACCTCATTCCATCGTCCCCCTTCTACCATCGGACACCTAGACGCACTGCCAGTTACCATCCTTACCTAGTTGCTATTCCACCAATTCGCACTAAGCGCTTCCAAATATCTTTTATAATGCGCATAGCAAAAGAGTGGAACTCACTACCTGCGTCAGTGTTTCCGAAAGCATACAACCCTAATCTCTTCAAAGTGAGAGTGAACAGGCTTCTTCTGGGTAACCTCACTCCATCGTCGACTTTGTCACTGTCACCTCTGATCTAGACTAGAGTCAAGAGCAAACCCATTTCAAATAAATAATAATAATAATTTGTAGCGACCCCACGGACCCTATCTCCCGGGAGAAGTCTTGTTCTTCACCCCTGGCTTGCCTTTATTGGCCGGCTGGAGTGAACACTGACGAGGAACAGAGCTCCCACCTCTTTCTTGCCTTTATTGGCCGGCTTGAGTGGAGATTCGCAAGAGCAAACGTGCTCGGAGGAAGAAAGTATTCCAGTAAGTTGCTGGTAGGGATCTTGACCGTACTTCCGGGATTGTCCTGATAGCCGGGGGATAACTCTCCACTTCTCAAGCACCTCAGGAAGTGTTTCCCCTTGTCGCTAAGTCACTATGTGTGAGCGGCTGTTTCCGGGGGCCCATTATTGAGTGTGCAAGTCACCCCCTGCCATTTTATCCGTGTATAATATATAACTTTGGTCAGGCAGGGGACATAGTTCTTCCATACTTCAAGTTAGGTACCCAATCCACTTTAGCCACCCCATAGCGCAATATGTTTTGTTTCCACGTACAACAATAGTCCTGTACCAACCGGGGGTTGTCCTTGGGTGCACTTGCATAGTGCATACAGGGATAATCGTCGGTTGGTGCCTCCTTATCATTTAAAATTATTTAAGGGGCCCCTGCGAGTTGGCTTCGGCTCCTCGTACGCCTTCCAAAGGTCCAGGACCCCAAAGTCCCGAGAAATGTAAAAAATAATAATTAGATTACTAATAGCATTTCCTATTACGAATACATTGTTTAATACCGGAGTTGTTAAAGTATTTCTTTTTGCAATTTGCGACATTTGTAAGTAAAACATTTTTGTTCCAAGACATAATTTTTAGGTCATTGACACAAGATCTAGAAATTGAATAGTTCAAAGACATTCTTTGTTGGAAGTTCGCCTAAAACCGCTTATCTGGTTGTTAGCAAATCTTCCCTATCTGAAAGCTGGTGGAATTTATTGGGTCACGCAAGAGTGCGTAGCAATTTATCAACGTTCAATTATTTTTCTGCTGGATAGCAGATTAGATAATTGGTCGTTTTTTTTTTACATAATCCTAAAATTCCAGTACTTTATAAAATAAGGAAAACAAAAAACTTATTTAACGTTCAAACGCAAAGCCATTGCCAAAATAGAGTTCACAACTACCAGGATAGCAAATCCAACCAGAAGTTTTAAACAACATCAATTACCAAACATACACGACACAACCAAACATTCACGTTCCCTTTCTCTTTTTGAATGACTCTGTTTTACGATGCTTGAAGAAATAACGCAATGTATTGTAACTTGCATAAAAAGGGATGTACAACATTGTTACGTAGTACGGGTTCCGTAGTTTAACACAAACGCTCGTTTAGTAGAAAGCTTGTTATATTCTCTACCTTTACCTGGGAAGTGGTTTCGTCTAATGAAAAAAAAGAAATAGTTTGTCAATTTCTGTGCAATGGCGATGCTAGGTGTTTATGATGGACGAGGAACGATATGGGTTTTATTGATGGTTATTAAATTGATATTCGTATATTATACAACACAACAGTTAAATCAATGGAAGCAGAAAATAATGTAACTTTAAACATTTTCGGAAAATATGCTTTTCAAAAAGAAAACTTACTCAATACTATACAGGATGAAATTGAATTCATGGGCATCCTGTTAAGGAGTCATTGTACTCATTATTATGAACAACTTTTACTTTGGGACCAAACCCGAAAAAAATCCCTATATTTTGACGAGTTATGCGAACATAAATGTAAGGAACACCAGTTTTTTTTTTTCAGATCCCTTATGCCCATGAATTCAATTTCATCCTATAGGTAATAGTAAGTACTTATGTGGAGGAAGTTTAATTAAATAATGCTAAACACAGACAACTTTTCAAGAGGAAAATCTTCCCCCTTTAATAATACAGACTATGCAACATTGTGCTAAGTCTTTGTGTTTGATCAACGTCGTTGTCGGTTAGTCTCAAGAACTTAACACATTACAATTAACGATACATTTTTTTTTGTTTTTTAAGTAACATGTTTCTAGGGAATCTAGCTTTCTAGTTTAATGCTATGAATTTAAATATTTGCTTGTCTAAATAAGTATTTTAGTTGGATATGAAAGAGAAGGGAGTGAATGATAGCGTGTCGGTTGACAGGGGAGAATGGAAGAAGAAAACGAGGTGCGCAGACCCAAAGTAATATGGGAGAAGAGTAGGAAGATGATGATAAGTATTTTATTTGGAAGATATTTAGGAACAAGAGAGTTAGCTTAGAAAATGGAGCTTGTGGCTAAGTTAGTAACAGTCGCACGGGTCGATCGATCAGGTTAAGCTACGTTTGCCACGGTTGGTCCGTGGATAGGTGACCATCTTTACATACAAATACCCCTCGTTCCTCGAAAAGCCCGTCCCGGCTGTCATTTGTGGAACTTTGACAGTCGTTATGGGTCGTCAGAAACCCGAAATTCTGACAACCAGTCTTACCAAGGGGTATCGTATACCCTGGTAGTACCTGGTAGTACTGGGTATCTTATAATAAGTGGTGGTCGTAGTAACTGGGTTATGGAGGTCAGATAGTCAGTCGCTCCATGTAAAATACTGGTATTCAGCTGCATCCGGCTAGACTGGAAGGCGACCCTAACATAGTTGGGAAAAGGCTAGATAGGTGAGAGTTAGCTTATAAAATAATCACCAACAGCATCGCAAACAGCCGACTCGTTTTGCAGCTTCGAACTCCGGGTTTGCAATTGTGCCTACATAACTAAGTAAATGGCAATGAGTTTCATTATCCTCTCAATAAAGTAGGTACCTATGTGTAGTCAAACGAATCCACTAACTTACTCTTAGATGGTTTGGTCACATTATTGAGAGGATGAATGAAAGGCGACTAACAAAAGTATTTACAAGGTAGATGTTAGTGGAAACTCCGGGAGGGGACACCCTAGGAAGACATATAGTGATCTTATTGGTGATGTTCTTCAGAAAGGTCAGGTGCGTAGTCTCACAACCTGCGTGCATGAACAGTAAGGACAACTAATGACCAGTAAAAATCGTAAGTGCCGTTCTATAGTTTCTGCCTACCGCCATGGGCGTGAGTTTATGTATGTATGCAAAAATAAACGCGATGTTACCAAAATAACAGTGAAGGTTAATTCACAAAAAAAAAAATCGAAAAGGGAGGCTAGCAAAGCGGGTGTGTCTAATTGATTGGCCCTCATTGAGGATCCAACAATGGTTTCCCTTGATTAATTCTCCTACAAATTGAACCCGGTTTGTTTCAAAGAATTTATAGGGACCTTACAAAAGATGGCGCAGGTGCGTGATTCGCCTTAAATTACTATTATGCTATGCTAAGGGCCGGTTTTTTGATCCGTAGTTTACTCAACCAATGGTTAAACATAGTAACTAATGGTTGAATTTAGACTAAATGTGAAAGGTTAAACATGAATGTATTCATGTTAGCTCATTCATATTAAAAAAAATAGTAACTAATGGCATAACTTATTCATATTTAGCCTTGCACATTTAGCCAAAATTCAACAATTAGTTACTATGTTTAACCATTGGTTGAGTTAACTACGGATCAAAAAACCGGCCCTAAGTCAAAAGATTGACTATCTCCCTAAAGTTTCTCATAATTGACAAAAGTTGTGCAACATACTTTAGCATCGTGTTTTATGTTGCTGGTAACACGGAGTATTGCTGGCAGGGTTGCTTGCAGTAGGAAAGGTTGAAGCTCCTATTTTAAACTTACTTAGACCATTTAACCTCAAAAATTTCTAGCAACTTTATCTTATCTTTGACATCAAAAAAATTATTTTTTCCATATTTGGCAGGAGCCAACAACCTATGGTTATCTGAATTCTAATGACAACGCAGCCATTCAAGTTCATTCGCTTACAAAAAAAAAAACATGTTTAGTAGAAATAATGAGTTTATTGATAGAGACTCATCAGAAAACCAATTAGGCCGAAAACACGAATAGAATATTTTTACGCGATTATGGAAATTATGCATAGTCAATAAAAGTAAAATGACCCTTTTCATAGAATAAACAAAGGTTTTTATTGTTTGTCTTTATACAAAAAAATTGTAAATGACAGAGTAGAAAATTACTTTAAGCACATACTTTAAAACCTTTCAAAAATTTATCGTATTTAATGTTATGCAAATTTTCATAGGTCTTCGAAATAATTTTTGATGGTAAGTATAGATAATGATTTTCTTCGGGATAGAAGAATAGGATGACTGAAACTGATTTATATTAGGTACCTACCTATAAAAGGCATTGAAAACGCTGCCGTGGCGGCTTGGACTCATTCTAGCCAGATTGTTCAGAGAAGACAAAACATAAAGAGAACTGGAAAAAATATGTGGGATATCTTTGCCCAACAGTGGGACCACTGTTACATGTAGATCGGAAGCAGATCAGACGGGTAAGCACAGAATGAACACTGTATGGATGAAAAGGCGGCAGGTCACGGGAACAATCTGCGACTCCCGCATTCCCCTTAAAATCAAGGGGAAGATATGTATGTCTTGTATGGATCAGAATGTTGGGCCACAAAATGGATGACTGAAAGGCAATTGCATGCAGTTATGATGAGAAAGCTAAGAGGGACGTGTGGTAGAAAGCTAAGAGAAATGAGTACATAAGAGGAAGTTTGAAAGTGACACCGGTGACTGAAAAGTTGTGCGGAAATCGGTTGTCATGGTATAGGCATATGATGCGGAGGAATGAGGAAAATGTCGTCAGGAAAGTTTTGAGTATGAATTTCGATGGCTATAAGAGTAGAGGAAGATCAAAGAAACGATGTATGGACTGTGTGAAAGATGATATGGCTAGAAAGGGGGTGACTAACGAGATGACGACTAATAGAGAAGTATGGAAGAAAGGGACATGTTGCGCTGAAATGGCAGAAGAATGATGGTGTTGATGCTAGGGCAAGTTTTATTACTTATGTGTCTACATAAGAATAGCAATTTTGTAACACAATATAAGTAATTGTATATAATTAAATATGTTGCGTGTGTCATTACATTATCGTATTTTATGTACTGGAAAATCATGGTAAATAGGAGTTAGATAATTTTCCGTAACGGTCTGATATGTATACGGACTTCCTCTATTAAATAATGGTGGAAAGTTGGTGAACATTGAATATAAAGCCTTTAATATTATGGGTCGGCAATATGCTGACATGTGCCTACATATGTGCCAGCGGCCTGTATGTCACCGACTGTGTTCGATTCTTGGCTTGGAAAATATATCTTTCGCCAAACCTTTTCATGAGTATAAGAACACAATAGGACGAAAAATTGTGTCTGACTTTTTCAGGGTTTTGCTTTTGTAACCAATCTTCTGCATAACATTCGAAACCTGATCGATTTTATTGCCGAATTGAAACATGTAACGAAGCAAGAGTTTGGCCGTTTAAAGTTCTTGAATACTTTTAACACAACCGGTATTTCTATTGAAAAGAATCATGTTCTTAGCAAAGTGTATTCCAAAATTAACTCTCACAATTATGTTCTACCCTATTTACACTTTTAGTCAAGGTACAATCAAGTAATTATTTGAAGTTGTAAGTGTAAAATAAATGTAAAATAATCGAATCAATCATAGAGCATTTCTTAATAAGTATTCTAATGTGATACATAGCAAACACTGGATGATACGTCATACCCGGTGGATGCTTTCTTGGTGTTGCCAACAGTCGTAACAAACAACACATATTCAATATCTTTGTTTCAAACTGGGTCACTAAAAGGGATCGCATCATTGGTTTCACTATAGTCTAGAGGAAAACTCTCACCTAAATGAAAAGTAATTAATACCAATTAAAATTAAGTAAATGTTTTGTTAAAACCTTCCGACTACGTCCCTCTAATTTTAACTAAACAATCTCTCTCCCATTATTTTCCTAAGAATATTAAATACAAACCCCGGAATAAAATAACAAAAATTCCTAGTCGGTCACCTATCCAATTAGCAGACACAACATTGCTTAACTGCAGACAAACGTGCGGATATGCTTTGACCTGATCTTTGTTTTAACAATACTGTGAATACACCACGAGGTCAGGTTATAAATAGTCGATTGTACTTACTATCCCACATTCATTATCGACTACCAAGGTCGGCGAATGCTCTATTTATTATACTTAGTTTCTCTTAAACTTATGTAAACAATTAATGTGAAGACAAGGTCTTGAATACCACGATTGACATTTAGAATTCATTGTTATGTACGTTGATTGATTTGACGTCCGATCGACAAAGTAATCGATTTTTTTTTTTTGTTAATAGGAACTGTTACAAATTTTTTGGGTTCCGTACGTACCTCAAAAGTAAAAACGGAACCTTATAGAATCACTCGTGTGTCTGTCTGTCCGTCTCTCACTGCCTATTTGCTCCGAATCTAGTAGACCGTTTAAGTTGAAATTTGATACACATATCAATTTCTGTAACCCAAACACGGACATGTAACGTAAATAAATTAATTTTGATTATAAGGGTCACTTATGCGAGGCCAATAAAAAAAAAATAGTTTTGCAAACTGTATCGTGTGACATATCAAGTAAAAGGGATTACTGTGAAAGTTTTTTTTTTATAATTTTAAAGTTATTTAAGAAAATAAAAGAAAATTGACCATTCCTCCCTTATCTCCGAAATTACTGAGCCTAACATTTTGAAAAAATACAGGAAATATTTGTAAACCTATAGATTACAGGAAAACCTATCCTAACCTATCCTACCTGTCTGTGGTCATAAAATAACATGGCAAATATCTCCATACTGTGCGGACAAACTTACATTAGTAGTTGGAATGTATGGGAAAACATGTTTTTCAACTACAATATTATGTTTGCTCTTGGGATAAATTCATCCCAAATACGGAAACCTTCATTGTTCGTGGTCCAACACGCACTTGGCCGGTTTTTGTAATAAAAATATAATAAATACTTTTGGGATTTAAATAACGATTCTATGCGTAGTTTGACCTTTGATAAGATAATAAAGGACTTATAAAACAATTTAGACACAGTAATGTTTCATGCGGATATAACTTGGTTATTTATTATTAATTTAAGTAATAAATCCCTCTGTTTATATTATGTTCTCACGCCGCAGACTATCCGTGACCACGAATGCGGAATGTCGCAAAAACGAACACGGAGATACAATAAATAAATGTGGAAATATTGTTTACAGGTTGTTTTGTTGTTGCTTCGTTAGTTAGGAAGAAAGAATTTATTTCACTGTAGTTACGGGAGATTGTTTATATAGATGGGTATTAATAGTACTCTAATGTAGTCATTTTAACATCGGATACAATGCGATTATATTTTGGTGAATGACTTTGTAACAGATGATTCATATATATTTATATTACCTATTCAATCAGTAGGTACTGTGAAGAATCGAACGCCACAGGGGGGAAGATAAACTAATATATAACGGACAGTAGAGCAAAATAATAAAGGAATTATATTTGGAGTTGAATGAAATAATTCAATCTTCGGACAATCGCGCACTTCTTAAAACGATCATATCGTATCGTCTATTCAGACCGACGTAAGCCCTAAAACAAAATTACTAGGACTACCTTATTTCATTCAAAAAGTAGTTCCATATTTGCTTGAGCGATAGAATGTCAGCCAGTAAAATATAAGGTTGACTATTGTATAAAACCTTTACAGTACCTAACTCAAGAATTAGCAATTACAAGAAGAAAATTGTGAAGTGACCTTAAAAATTTGAAAAACAACCGCCCTTGTTTTAAATTCTGCATACCGGACAACAATCAAAACGAATCAATAATTTCCTAAAACATAAGCAATTTATACGTAAAAAGCAATCTTGAACTGGAGAGCCACGAGACGACAAGCGCACTATACGATGAAACTGAGTGGTCTTAACAACGATCTCGGCACGCTGCCAAGACGATATTACATATTATGAAAATTAACATATGCATTCTTAAGGGCACACCGAGCTTTTGCTATTTTTCTTTACGTGTAAATAGTAAAGAAAATAACCACACTTTTGAACTTATTCAAAGGTTTTCGTTGTTATTTTCATCATATTGCACTTAAATTAATCAAATAAGGTACTTATTTATATAAAAAGAGAAAACAATACGCAAAAAGAAGTAAATTTGTGAATTTATTCTATCGAGCCAACTTTATCAAATCGTGTTTCCATCACGTATACTGTCTAGTATATATCCCCAAATATACTAATATATTTCCCTAAATTTTAATTTAGTTGTTTACTACTTCAAACAGCGGTTATAAAAACGTGATTGTGTGTATACTCGTAAAAAGCTCAGTGCGCCGTTAAGTTTCAGGAGATTGTTTTCGATGCTTTTTTACTTGACTACAGAAAGCCGAACATGCAAACAGTGCAGAAGATTTTCTACAGTAAGTTAAGCATATGTAATTATATGTAGTACGAGTATAATAAGAACAAAATTCTTCAATAAAAATCTACATTGGCGTGACAACTACAAAATCAAAAAATGTTGTCGATCCATGAAATTCGTTTTTCAAAATAACTTGAAACTTTTTAACTGCTAGTGCAAACGAAATATTTTCTTTTTTCTGTGAACAAAGATTCTAGCGAGTTTAATTAATTAGTTGTGGTTATCTTTCTAATACATTCACTAAATTCTTCCGCAGACAATATAATTGAATCTGTTACACTATAATTAAATTTAAGTGTGTATACAAGATACATACATCCGAGTAATTTAAACATTTTCTTCATAAATAAGTACTATTTATTCAAGAATAATAATTGCTGCTAGTTACCTACCACTATGTTATACACGTTTAATGCATGTAGTAGTTATATAAGAATATAATTATGTAGGTTAGACGATATTTAGGATATTTATTTTTTGCATTCATCATCATCTCATTTTTAAGGTTCCGTACCTCAGACGGAAAAAACGGAACACTTATAGGATCACTCTTGTGTTCGGATAGGATCACTCTGTGTTCGGATAGGACTTATAGGATCACTCTTCTGTCTGTCGGTCCGTCTGTCACAGCCAATTTTCTCCGAATCTAATGGGCCGATTAAGTTGAAATTTGGTACACGTATGAATTTTTGTGGCCCGAACGCGGACATGTAACGTAAATAAATAAATTTTGAATATGGGGGTAAATTTTGGGGAGCAAAAAAGAAAATAAAAAAATAAGTTTTTCAAACTGTACCGTGTGACATATCCAATGAAAGGACTTACTATGAGGGTCGCAAATATATTTTTTTTTATAATTTTCAAATATACTTTTTAAAGTTATTTAAGAAAATAAACAAAAATTGACCCCTTATCTCCAAAACTATTGAGCCTAAATATTAAAAAAAAAAACAGAAAATAGTTCTATACCTAGATTACAGGAAAACCTATAAGAAATCTATGGTCTTAAAATAACATGGTAAATCTCTCATGTAAGGGAAAACATGTTTTTCAACTACAATATTATGTTTGCTCTTGGAATAAATTTATCCCAACTACGGAACCCTTCATTGTGCGTGGTCCGATACGCACTTGGCCGGTTTTATTATTATTCTGATACTTTTCTTTGACCCAAATTATGACATAGTCTTATTCTGAGTGTTAGTGAGCTGACGATCATTTCCAATACTTACCTAAATACTAGTAAGTCAAGTTTATCACAAAATAAATAAAAATAGTAACTAAATGAAAAGCTTCGGCCAAAAATTAAATTTAAACATACAAACTCGCTGTTCAAACAAAGGATACCTATGTAGGTGGGTTTATGTTTACCTATTTTATGTTTGGACGCGCAAATAAGCGTCGCACGTCTCTGTTTATCACATTATTCTGTGATAAATACTGAGTAATCAACTACGGTGTCGTGGCCATACGTTGTAGAGTAATTTGGCGTTTTTGTTTATTCGTAAAACTTCATTTTTTTTTTATATCAGCTTAGCTTACAACCAATACATAATTATTTTTCAATGAAAAGGATGCCCGTTTAACCATCGTCGAGCATATTTTCAGTATGTGCAAAAGTACACAAAAATATTTATATTTCATCGATGGTCGTGACCAGCTATTATATAAAAGCCTAGTTTTTAGGGTTCCGTGTGCCAAACGGAACCCTATTAATTAGTTCTGGCCTCCGTTGTCCGTCTGTCTGTCAGCGGGCTGTATCTGATGAGTTGTGTATTTCTATTTTCGCTCTATCAAAAAATAATAAAAATAAAATAAAGTAAAACATTAAAGGGGGTCGCCATACAAGAAACCTGTTTTTAGGGTGCCGTACCGAACCTTATTACTAAGCCCCTGCTATCCGTCCGTCTGTCTGTCAGCGGGCTGTATCTCATGAACTGTAATAGGTAGACAGTTGAAATTATCACAGATTGTGTAGGTATTTCTATGTCCTACATTATTTTCTGATCCCAAGACTAGTCGTAGGGCTAGCTAGCAAAAATTTGTCTGCTTTTTACTTCGAGTTGCAGTAGATAATTAATCTCCACCATGTATATTGTGTAGTTGTAATCAGTGAGGATTGTTACGCACACTTACTCACACCCACTACTCACATACACATTCACCTCCACACCATCTCCTACACACATTGCACACACTCCCCAGAGCGTTTCTTGCTTTTCTTAAAATACTGTTTCCATTTCAATCTTTTATTTTTAATTTTTATTTGTATAAGTTTACATATCGTTAATAGGCTCAATATCTTAAATACAATAATATAACCTGCAGAAGGGCGGAGCATCCTAACACAAGCAAACTATTTGCTTAAAAGGCTTCTCCCCATTGTAACTAGAATAAGTTATTTAAGTTGATGAAATAAACATTTTAAATTTATTTTTTATTATTTCTATTGCCGCTATAACAACAAATAATAAAAATTTAATAAAGATAATTTTAAATAAATATTATGGTAAATATTGTACGGTGGTATCCGTACCACCTTTCGTGGGCGAGTCCGACTCACACTTGGCTGTGTTTTTTTTATTTATCACATTAAATTATCACAGATTGTGAAGGTATTTCTATGTCCTACATTATTTTCAAATCCCAAGACTAGTCGTAGGGTTAGCTAGCAAAAATTTGTCTGGTTTTTACCTTGACTTTCAGTAAATTGGTGAACTGTTATAATATACTTTTGAGTAACAAAACTAAAGAGATTAAAACTCCAGGACTTTTCTCAAAATCAGAAAGCCCTGTAGTGACTACGACAGCTATACTACACTACTATTTTAGTTAATTTGATTTCTAATGTCAATATTAACTTCGTGTGAGCAGATGCCGCCGGCACTACACACTTTTGACTCACAATCTGATTTGATTTAAACTTACCATTCGTTGTTTTAGTGTAATTCGTTGTTTGAGTAATTCAATTATGCTATTTAATTACATAGTGCATGGATTTGATCTTACTATGATTTTATGTCGAGTCTTTTTAATTTTCAGGAAGCAAAACTGATTTCGTTTTTGTCTACTTTTGAGCCAGCCAGCTGTTTTTTAAGCGAATAAGGAGCAAAATGTGGGGCGACACAGGAATACCAGATGTGGGGCGAACTTTGTGAAGCGAATGCGGAACAAATCGTTTTCAAACAACCTGACCCATTTAAAGGCTATATTTTATGAGTGGGTCTATCGATCACAATATTTCAGCCAATTTATTTCAGTCAGTAACTATCGACACCAATGATAACCTTAATAAAACAACAGTTTTGGTTTTAAAATTTTAAAAATCTTCTTTAACAAGTAAATAGAATAAAAATCATCAATCATCAATCCAAATGCCTCAGACACAATTCAAAACATTTCTGAAATAGGTCACTAGAGTTTTCAAACGAATCTTTCAGTGTTATCAAAAGAATATAAAATACAATAATAGTTTTAGTTTATTTTCAGCGCTGTGACAAAGCGCTGTCCGTATTTGTAAAGCACTTTTGTCCGACAGTCTATGGAATAATTCTTTAAATAACGAATTGTTTGGACTGTAGCCCAGTTTTTGTAAAGAAAGGAGGAAAAGGATTATTCCTAAAGGAGTTTTGGGTTTAATTTCAACAAGGAGTTTGTAACAAAGGTTAACAAATTAAAATTAGAAGTTTTTTCACAACGAATGTTTTAATATTTTATCACAGTTTGTGTATTTACTTAATTATATTGCACCTATCCTAAAAAACCCACTTGTCAACCATATCGCACCTTGAAAACAAAAGTGGCGTTATACAAAAATTAAAATTTTTCTGTTTGTCCATTTAAAGCTTTTTTGACGCAGCATTTTGGTCAATATCTTAGCAAATAACTGAAATAAAAGACTGCAATTTGACTATCTTACTCTAAGTTTTGTATATACTGAAGATATACATACATGTACCGACTGCCTATCTGACCTCCACAACCCAGTTATTGGGTAATACGATACCCCTTGGTAAGACTGAATGTCAGACTTTCAGGATTCTGACGACCCGTAACGACTGTCAAAGATCCACGAATGACAGCCGGGATCAACGGCTTAAGGTGCTTTCCGAGGCACGGAGGTGTCTCGGTATGTAAAGATGGTCACCCATATACGGACCAACCCCGGCAAGTGTAGCTTAACCTGATGGATCGACCCGTGCGGCTGTTATTACTTAGCAACAAGCTCCTCTATTCCCCGAACTCATAGCAATAAAATCTAAAAGGAATGTTTGGTGCTTTTATTATATTGCGTCTTGAAACTTTAGACCATACTAGATGGCTCTATATTAATACATAATATACAACAAAAACACTTCGGTCCAAACGGGTGTCTACAACACCGCTAGATTTTTTTTTTATACCCGTGGGCTCATTTCCGACCTCCTAAAGAAAATAGAATTTCCTAGAAAATACTTCGGAGTGTATCAAAGATTAAAAGTTCATAAATGTAACTTACCAACGTGCTGCCAACAATAAAAACCTAGTTTGTAGGGTTCCGTACCCGAAAGGTGCCAAGCGGAACCATTTTACTAAGCCTCCGCTGTCCGTCTGTCTGTCAGCAGGCTCTATCTCATGAACCGTAATAGGTAGACAGTTTGTAGGGTGTTAGGTTACTATGTATGTGTGTAGAGGCGGCTGCTCCCGCCATATAAGCATTAAGGTCAGTCACAATTAAACGCAGATTACAGTAACACGTCTATTCTTTCACGGTATCAATAACCTCGTCTCATATATGTGTATATCCCTAAACACAGTACGAACATGCTCGTGAATTCCCTTGTCTCGGTGGTCGTAGTCTTGATTTATTAATGGCATCTCTAAGAGACTGTAAATATTCCGAGTCCGAAGTATAGGTATAGGTATCTCTCATCGTCATAAATATCACCCGGTAACCGAATCGTTTTACCGTAGGTAAATTCCGCTGCACTCACTCCGCTGTCACTCCTAATAGCTGCGCGCAGACCTAATAAAGCGACTGGAAGTTCTTCAACCCAGGAGGTGTTGCATTGTAAACGTGCCATGAGAGCCACTTTTAGTGCTCTATGCCAATGTTCGACAACGCCATGACTTTGTGGATGCTAAGGTGACGTGCGCAATTTGTGTATGCCCAAATACTTTAAAAGTGTTATAAATAAATGTTCACAGGTTGTATATTTCTATTGTCGCTGTATCAACAAATAATAAAATATAAAATAAAGTTAAAAATTAAAGGCTGTCCCTATTACAAGAAACGTATTTTTTGTTTTAACTGAACTGATCTCTATTTTACTCCAATTTATCTACCTAACCGATAACCATATCGGTAGCAAGTTAAACTAGCACAGTTTAATATAATAAACCTGAAACCCACAGGATAGTCAATGAAACTATACTCCTAACTTGGATATCAGCTAGATCTTATCTACTCACTCATTAATTAAAAGTGAAACGATACGGCTTAGTTCTATAAGTTTCCTACCATTTATGAAATGTACCAGATAAGTAGTGGTTTTCCGTAGCGACGGCTATATCCTGATATTTAATGGGATATTACAGTACTACTATTTTCTTAGTGTCCCTTGACAATCATCGCATTTCCAAATACAAACGAATGCTAATTTCCATGTCCATCAATTATTAGATTTATCGTGTATAATAATTTGAATTCAGAACTAAGTAAGTACTTTATTGTTGTTCACATCAAAACAAAACAACAATAAAGTACTTACTTACTTTGAGTAATCGAAGGAGTCTCGGGCTCAATTTTGATGAAAACTAAAACGGCATCATTGGATTTTGATAGGCCAGTTGGCGTTTGATGACAGGCCAGTTGGCGTGGTTGGTTAAGATACCGCCTATCATGTCGCTGGTCGTGGGTTCGATTCCCATCCAGGACAAACATTTGTGTGCATGAACATGTCTGTTTGTCCTGAGTCTGGGTGTAATTATCTATATAAGTATGTATTTACAAAAAAAAGTAGTATATGTAGTATATCAGTTATCTGGTTTCCATAGTACAAGCTCTGCTTAGTTTGAGACCAGATGACCGTGTGTGAAAATGTCCCAGGATATTATTATTATTATTATTATTTTCGAAAAATCAATATCAAGGTTTAATAGGTAGGTAACATAAGAAAAAAAAAGTATTTTGTTAAAAATGAGCTCCTTTCTTTGGTTTACTGTATGTCATTACTTCCCAGAATTTGATCCTTATTAGCGACACTATCGAATGGTGTAATAATACAGTGTGTGTGTTTATTATTTTCAAAATCAACGGGTTCGATTCCTGGCTAGAAATATTGATTTTTCAAAAATCCAATGATGCAGTTTTAGTTTTCATCAAAATCGAGCCCGAGACTCCTTTGAGTACTTTTCGCTATTCCTCATAGTTTCGGATTTGGCCATCCACGCCCACTTGAAAAATTCACTCTGTATATTCTCTTAAAAAATAGCCATTGAAATTATAGGTTTGCAGCAATATCCAATAGTAACTGTACTGGTTTAAAACCAAAAATATAGTTTATAGCCATTTTGGTATAACTGGATGCAGCTACCTATGCATCTATGACACAATTCTTTAGAAACCGACTATCTCTATGTCGTTGAAAGTCACGTGCGCGTTATGTGGCTTTTATGTCCTCCACAAAATGTTTAAATTGAAAATATTGAAGGGAACGGCCACAATGGTGATATAGGAAAAACAATAGCAAACACGCAAAATGTTTATTCACATTTTATTTCAGTCATAGAAGTGTAAACTAGTAAAACAAACGAAGTGGAAAAACAAAGGCGACATGAAAATGTGATTTGCAGTCGTTGTTAAAATTTTATTTATTTAGTTGCGTTGCTGTCCTTTTAAATCTGAATGTGTTTTATTTTACTACCTTTATCGCAGTGCTTACAAATGCTAAGGACAATGATGTGCAAATGAGTGAAATTAAATTAAATGAAAGTGTTTATTCTATAAATTGGATAAATAATCACATAGTAGGATAATCTCTGTTACACGTCATATTAAAAAAATAATAATAAGGGGAGCCCCTTATTTTTTTTTTGAATATGAGGTGGCTAAGTAATAACAGCTGCAAGGGGATGGTTGGTCTGTGGATGGGTGACCATCTATAGGTACAGTCGCGACCAAAAGTCGATAAGCAAACTCACAAAGCAATAGCTTGGCGTTTAGTTTGACTTAAGACCTTCTATTTCCAAGAACATAAACATGCGTCGTCAACAACTGATTGTAGTTCATAATTTCAAAGTTATAACATGTGTAAATATGACCTAGCGGTTAAGCGCGTGCAGATAGATGCGTGAATCAGTGAGCCGTGAGTTCAAATCTCACGCAATACTTGACTTTTTGTAAGTTTTTACTTGATTGGAAGTAATGGGACAGAAATATAATATTCTTTATCTTGTTCGCTTGGTCACTCATTTCGTAAAAGTAGAAAGGTAGATCATAGAAAACTAAATAGGTATTGACAATTATGTTTGTGTTATTAGAGTATCATTTCTTTGTTATGTTATTATGAATTGACTAAGTGGGTATACAACAAAAAATCCTATGAACGGTTAAAAAAAAAGTTCTTTTATCTAGTAGGAATGTAACGTCACAATTCTCTTAAGTTTGTTAATTTTATAAATAACTAAATAAAACGAATAAACATTTTTGTTACCATTCAGCACGACTTTTTTATTTAAACCTTCCAACACCGAAAAGATAAATTAAAAATCACAAAAATAGTTAAATAATAATACAATAACTAATATTTAACTTCTTATAAAAATAAATAATAAATGAACATAAACATCTTACAAGTTTTTGCTTAAAATAGGAATATATTATTATGGTTCCAAAGAAACAAAAACAGTCCAACATTGTGATTAAGATTCGAACTCAGACTTCATTGATCGTGAAACCATTGCTTAGCCCAAACAGCTACCAGCACATGTTATGTTTATGCGAATTTTAGCAATGCAATGGTAAGAACAGGTCGCCACTATGACGAGTATTCTAAATGCAACAGAAATATAATGTTATTTCGCGTAGTACGACGACATGCGACAATTCATTAGTGTGTGTTATCTGCGGAATGTTGAGTGAGACATCGCTCACACAGGCACATGCACAGTTCATAGCAATGTAATCCTTAGCATGCTTATGGACTTTTGAGCGTTTACTGTACATACCCAGACTCCTCTGTGCCTCGGAAAGCACATTAAGCCGTTGACCCCGGTTGTCATTCGTGGATCTTTGACAGTCGTTACAGGTCGTCAGAAGCTCGAAAGTCTGACAACCAGTCTCAGGAATATTTAGTTTTTTTTTTTTTTTTAATGCAGCCATCAATCATAAGGATTGATTGTATTATCCAGTAACTGGGTTGTGGAGGTCAGAAAGGCAGTCACTTCATGTAAAATACTGGAAATCAGCTGCATCTAGCCGACGAGAAGCCGACCTCAACATAGTTGGGAAAAGGTTAGGCAGCTGATGATTAAAAAAATAAATAAGCTAGATGGAGTTAACATTTCCTATTTGACTACCCTTGAGAAGAATTGGCGAAACAAACACAAGAGTCTCTTTTAAAGTTCAGATATTATCTTGGTCAGATCACATAAATGATGTAGATTCACGGAATATAAAATCAAGCGGGAGTGCCTACGCAGCTGGCGTGTGTCACAATTATTCGCAAAAGATGTAAAATAATAACAACCTTCGTCAAAAATGTTTGAGAATGTGCAAACAGCGCTCGTTCATATGATACCCCACAGGTCCTAGTAGCCCCACTTCGAATTTTTAAGACCCCCTTTTAGCCCCTGTTAAAAACAAAAAAATTCTTTCTTATTTGCAAAATAGTTGGGCAAACGTCAACTAAAATTATTCCAAAATTCAAGTTGATAGCATTAGTAGTTTTTGAGATATCCAGCTGTGACAGATGGACAGACAGACAGACTGAGTCGCACCATAAGGGTTCCTTTTTTCCCATTTTGGTACGGAACCCTAAAAAGGTATTCATACTCTATGCCGTTGTCTTTGGTGACTCTTAAACAAAGTAATCTAAGCAACTGTTGTCTTAGATCTGACACAATTTCGGCTTGAACAGCGCAGCTGTTTTTGTTTTTTAATTTGTAAGATTTTTAAAATACTTTTCTATGGGTATAGGCTCGCTGCCTATTACTAAAACAACTTGCTCGGTCTTAAGAGCGTTTATTCCGCGCGGGCTGGTAACGTCGCATTTCTTCAGGTTTTTCGTGACTACCTACATTTAAATCAAATTACTATTTTTTTTAATACACTCCCTCGATCGTTGGTATTAAGTAGTATGCTATTTTTTTACAGTTATTTTCATACTCGTTTTTACACTCATATTAATTGACAATAAGTAATAACAGCCGCACGGGTCGATCCATCAGGTTAAGCTATGCTTGCCGGGGTTGGTCTGTGGATGGGTGGCCATCTTTTCATAACGAGAATCCTCCGTGCCTCGGAAAGCACGTTAAGCCGTTGGTCCCGGCTGTCATTCGTAGATCTTTGACAGTCGTTACGGGTTGTCAGAAGCCCAAAAGTCTGACAATCAGTCTTACCAAGGGGTATCGTATTACCCAGTAACTGGGTTGTGGAGGTCAGATAGGCAGTCGCTCCATGTAAAATACTGGTATTCAGCTGCATCCGGTTAGACTGGAAGCCGACCCCAACATAATTGGGAAAAGGCTAGGCAGAATGAATGAAATGATTAATTGACAATAATGTACCAAAATAACTGTAAAAAATAGCACACATACTCATACATACCAACTATTTATGGAGTGTATTAAAAAAATAGTAATTTGAATTAAATATATTAAAATAATCACCTGTAGAAATGCGACGTTGCCAGCCCACGCGGAGTAAACGCTCTTAAAAATAATAGCGAAATATGGGTGTACTATTTCTACACCTCTGTCTTACCCTTCGGGGATTATAGGCGTGATGATATGTTATGTTTCTTGGGAGTTTTCGGGTCGGCACTTTATCCCAGAACACACTACTTAAAGCTAATGTGGTAGTCACCAAAAGATTAAAGTTGTCGACTATCCTATAACTTCATATCGCTGCGTCTACGCAGAGATTTCTCTTAATTCCCTTTTACTAGGTATTTATTACTTCCATCTTCTTCGGAAATGAAAGTGATAAGTAAGTACATTTACCGCTTATCATTCGAGCAATTTGCAACAGACGTCTATGGTTAAATAAAGCTTTTACTGCGAATAAATTGCTGAGTAGGGGCAAACTGCGACCGTTAAAGCTACAGACAGAACGTGGCTGTATTTGAGTTTAGAATTATGTAAACAAACTTGACATTAAAAACAAAAGACATGCGAAGTAATTGTTGTGGTAATTATATTGACACTGGCAGCTCTTGAACGCGGTGTACAGTCCGATGCAAACTTTATGACAGCTCGGAACATGAGGCGAGTCGCTGCGCAATAACAATGTCTTGTGTCATCGTGGGTGAGGGGTTACGTGTACTATACGCGTACATATGCTGATTGCATTCTGTTCCCTCGGTGAAAATCGAAATTAGAAGCAAGTACAGTACGGCCGGTCTGAACACAGGCTCTTCAAACTTTTGCGCATGTTCACTCACTAAGACTCGCCTCATTTAGTTCCTATAAAGTGATATTGCGCAGCCTTCTGCGCAAAGTTCGGACCTGCCATAATTCATCGGCCATACTGTACACAACGCAAAAGTCATGCGGTCCGTTCCATTTTTAAAATGCATATTTTGAGACAGATGGTTTACATAGCCTTCATTGCTGAACTAAGAACTTAATTATCTAATTAACGAAATTGATTTATACCTTATGATTACCTTACTATGTTTGTGCATGATTTTAAAGGAGAAAGTTACTAATGAATGCGTGAGACATTTACTCACAATTTTAATATTATTCCGTTCAAAATCGATTTATTTTTACGACCATAAAACACTTTCTATCATTGTAAGCAACTAATCAAATTAAAATTATTTATATAAAACAACGTATTCTTCTATATCAATGTGTTCTTTTATATCAATCAATATAATTATGTAAGTATCACCACTCTTGTTTTCGATTTAAAACCTACTTTTTTTTATCAAAGTCGTGATAATAATCTACTGATTGTTTGAATAAAGAACATAATAATATGGCTACATAAGCGCTATTCAAATATATAACGATAAATATCAACCACACAAAAGAATTAAGCGAAACAATAAAAATGCTCTTATTAAAAAAAAACGACATTTATGTCTAACAATGAGCTAGTTATGTTTACAAAAGGTTATTGTCGGCCAATCTGGAATCTACAGGCTATATAATATTTTGAGCTGGATTTTTTTTTGTTTGTTTAAGACCTTAAAAACAAACTTAAGTACCTATATTTTCCAAAATGCAAAAAAAATGAACTTAATTTGAGGCCCGTTCGCACCACAAATCACTAATGCCCAGTTTCTGAGGTTTGTAAACGGAGTTTATCCATTTTATAGTGAATATTGGTTCGATATCGTGATTCTGAACACTTCGCTACGGAAGAATTTAGTGAATTACTATCGAGGGTTTATCTAAGGACAATGATTAAAAAATTGGCTACCAAAAATACGCCAATTTACGTCAGGCGCTGACTAATTTAACAGGACTAAAGTAATATTTACCTTCTGTCCTTTTCTTAAAGAAGTAGTAAGAAAAAGATGCACTGAACTTAAAATTAGTTTAATTTGTGAACAAGGGAATCGGCACCTATGTCGGCTTTACCAATGTAAAAAAAACCGAATAAACAAACTCCGTTTTTGAGGCCTCTTTTTAGTAATACGTACCTATTATTCCCTAGTTCCTATTCAACAGTGGAAGAGAATAGGAGCTAGTGTCCGAGTACAGCTCTCAGGAGAAATGCTGAGAAATATTGCATGGCTTTCCATGCAATATTTCTCAGCATTTCTCCTGAGACGTTCACTGTAATGGTCTTGACCCAATGTCCCTAACCTTAGACTACTCGAGAACCGTTCAAACCACCTATTATTACAGTTGTTAGCTAAAAACATTAAGTTTCTCTTACACTTTTGATTGAATCTTAGTCTAAAAAAACCTAAAACAAATAAAATAACTTTCATAAAAAACTTAACAGCTTCTGAAGTCGGTGCCAAGCGAAGGTGCGTTGAAGACACTGACTTCAGAAGCTGTTAATTAAGAATCTTCATAATCCGCTTAGAAATGCTGCAGATACAGTACATTTATGCATATAACTTCGTACATCAGAATAATTAACTAATCTATTATATACTAAAACCTTCCTGAAAGTATGTAGATTACGTTAGTGAAAGAATCATCAAAATTGATTCATTCGTTTATGGGAAAATCGCGAACATACAAACATACATACATACACACATATATACATACATACGGCTCGAATAGCGAACCTCCTTTTTTGAAGTCCGTTAAAAAGGTCAAACGCCGACACTTAGCTTACCATGAAGTGTCATCCAAACTAAACGTGTATACAAAATTTCATGTCAATCGGTTGAGGATAACTGCTTTAAAATTTAGTTGCAAGATTTTACCCGAACATACATACATACAAATATTGCAAGTTAATAAAAGCTTGTAAAAAAAATTGTTGTTGCATGAAATTTCCGACACATCAATCTCGACATTATCATCCCACCATATCCATATTTTGTAACGTAACTACCAGTAACTGATACCGGTCGATCCTTCAAAGGACCGTAACAAATGCCCATCGGATCCACATCATCATTAAACTATAGTCATTTCACCATCATCCATTAATACCCACTGACATATGACCCAACATAATTTACTTCTACGTATTCGCAACACGTTTTATACGGAAAGTGCAGAGTTGTGTTTATGAATCTGAACCGTCAAGCGAGCCGGTTTAGGGAACTTTGGCCCTTCTAGACTTCTGGAAGTAAGATTTTATGAATAGAACGTTGAATATGGTGCAGAAAGATAAGATGGTAAATGTGTTTTTCTGATTTGGTTTGAAGATCTCTATAAATTGTGCTGTGAGATGAATTTTCAGAAGAAATTGTTTTTTTTTTATTATTTTTTATTAAGTTACTTTGCTTTAATTGCAGACACAGTGGGTATTATAGTATTGTATTACAGTGATCTTGTTACTTAAACTTTTTATGTGATCTAATTCAATCACAATGTTCAATAACAAAAGCATTAAGTAATTCATAACATATTGCTTCTATTGTTTTATTTCTTAACAAAAACTTCTTAAATTCAACTTGTTTGTGTAACTAAGTCATAACCAGTTGAAAACTTCGTGTATGGTCAGCAAAACGAATTGTTTATTTCAAAATAAATTATCTTTCGACTTCGAGGGCGGATTAAGTTTTCTTTTTGATTGAGAGTTCTTTGAAAGAAGTTTGAGAAATAATACTTATAAGGAAATTCTTATTACAAAAGAAGTTATCTAATACTTGAAAGGTGTCGTGTCGGCGAGTTAGTCCACATTGGTCATTAACTATTAAATCATGTGTTCCTCTATCATCTAAATGTCAATTTCAAAAAATTCACAAACTCAACTGCGTTGAAGAGCTGTCAGTGTCAATATTCCACAGAAACTAATGACATTGACAGCTCTTGAACGCAGCATAGATATATTACTGAATCTGCCCTAAGCTATTTACAACATTCGTTGGCAAGTTTTCATCCGAAATACTTACAATTCGACACCTTGTCACAGACTGTATCTGCAAAAACGGTTGTAGCTTTGCAGATAATGGCTAATTCCCCTTACAAAGTGGTGTGAAGGACAGCATGAGAACTGTTGCCAGGGCAATATCAAGTAATTGTTATATTAACCGTCCAAGTTTTTCCCACAGATAGGTAACGGAAACAGCGCAATACTTGAAACCTTCGAACTAAAATCGTGCTAAAATCACACCTTAAATTACTAGTTTTAATTAAACGTGTTGATGAATTAGACGATTAGAATAAAGATAAATACAAGAGAACTGAGTGCTTGTGTACGATTTAGTGGAGACTTATTCAGTAGGCTTTTGCAAGCGGTTTCCTATGTGTTAATGCATGTTATAAACTATCTGTGTGCCGAATCTCATCCGGATCCGTCCGCCGTTTTGCGCCAATCCGGAACATACATCTAAACAAACAGACAAACGAACAAACATTCTAAAAAAAAAAATCGGATCAAATTCATTCCCACATCTCGTAGCAATTAGGTACTTTTTTTCAAAAATATACAATGTGCAGTTTTGCCTTCGTTACAATTTTAATTTATGTACCGGTCGTGGCCAGATGGTTTGATCATTTCATGAAGTGTTCGGTCATTTCATGAAAGGGTTGTGTTTCATGGAATGACCAGCTAAAATTAACCATATCGTTTAAACGTAAACGTTTAATGATATGTCAGTTAATGTGTGGCCATATCATTAATGTAGGGTATCTGTCGTTTTCCGATCGTAGAAATGGCCTATCATGACGTAAGCAATCTATTTATCGACATTCCTATCTGACCACTGGGCAAATCGCAAAGTAGTTGCATTTCATGCCGCTAATGGTACCCCGATTAGGTTTAGGTTTGGGTTAGGTTAGGTTAGATCTGTGATCAATCGCGCGCGAGCCGAGCGAGCGAAACGAGCGGTGCCGCGGCAGCGGCCTTCGAGCGCTACGTCCAAGTTGGTCGCAGTTTCTTGGCTATTTAGTATTTTTAGAACGGATGCACAACAAAAACATCAACGCCTCTATCGGTGAATAATCTATTTTACGATATGAGCACTAATGTTTTGCCACATCATGAAGAAGCCGCGCGTTCTTATCATTGATCTGCCCAAACCACATCATTATGTGGCCAATAGACAGTGAAACAATTCATGAAATGCGACCATTTCATGAAATTCTCGAGCATTTCATGAAGTGAGTAAACAATCGAAACAAAGATGAAGTAGGAATCATATTACTTAACAAAATTGTGTATTTGCTTTCATCCTGAATCAAAGGCAACGGGAAGTTTTAAACGAACATTCCGTCTCAAATGACAGCGGAACCCGAGAAATGGATCCATTTTAAAGATTCCCATTTATTTCCCGTTTGTTTTACTAATGGAGGAAATATTATGTGGATTTTTCATTTTCTTTGTGATTTTATGAAAACACGGGTCTAAGATTTTATTTTTTTATTGGCAGTTTTCATTTTGGGAAATGTTTAACTGATTCTCCAAACGCTTATAGCTCTTCTAATGATGGACAATTTTTTAAATTAATTAATCTCTTAAAACTTTTTGCGCTTCTAATGATGCACACTTTTCTTTTTAAATAATCGAGCCTCATTAGCTTTCCGGCCTTATATTTGAGTTGGTCGCAGTAACTAAGCCAGGGCACCCCGACCAAATTGGTTAGGTAATGTTGGAACTGTGAACAACCGGGCGCGAGCCGAGCGAGCGCTACATCAAAGTTGACCGCAGTTACTTTTCTACTTATTTTTTTAGGACCTCAAAATAGAAATTATTGAAGATATACAAAAAGAGGCGCAATCATTATATTTTAAGTGTTCAATAATATTTTTTTAAGGAGCGCAAAATGGGAATTATTGGTGATCCGATAAAATACATAGGTACCTTTCATTTATCATGTCTAAAACGAAAGGTTTCGATTAAACTTTAAATAAGCGAATGAATTTCGGTGAAGATGCTAAACCCAGAATATATTAAATGGGTAATTAATATTGGTTCAAGACGCGCACTTGAGATGATACTTACTTTTGTAGCGGCTCAGTTATTTTAGCCACTGAATTATTTAAGCAAGTGTCCCAAAACATTAATGAAAAGCTAAGTACCTTCTACATTTTGAAGTATTATTTGTAAGTACTTTGAAACATAGTGAACATAAAACATAACATCACGCCTGTCATCCCCGGAGGATTAAGCAGAGGTGTACCTATAGTAAACCCACATTTCGCCAGTTATGTTTAAGTCCCATGTAATAGTGGGCGAGCCTATCGCCATCTACCGGGCACAAATCCAGACTGCGGGTTGCTACTGAGAAATTCGTGATGAAAAAACCCAATAACACTTTGCCCAACCCGGGAATCGAACCCAGGACCTCATGCTCAGCAGTAGGCTTGCGACTGCTACACCAACGCAGCAGTCAGTGAAAATAAAAGTATAGACCACAGCATAGAAAAAAACAATTGGAAGTGCCGCAGCTATCCGGCGTGTGTCACGATTATGCGGAAAAAATGTAAAATAATAACAACCTTCGTCCATTGTAATAAGTCTTAATCTTGTATGAACAACAAATAAGCTTTTCGTAAACGTTGAATTTGTTGTTTATACAAAATCAAGACTTATTACAACTGACAACAGTTGTTATTATATTACATTTTTTCCGCATAATTGTGACATACGCCAAATAGCTGCGTGGGCATCCTCTTGTTTTTTTTCTATTCCGTGGTAAAGATAAATGTAAAATGAAAGTTCAGAAACTTCCTAACGAGATAGTGTCGTAATTCCCCATATACAGTGCAATTACCTACAATAAAACCCATACATTCTAACTTAACACCTTATTAAGGGTAATGACCATACATGAAGCGTCAAACAATAATATTAAAATTGTTATTACGAGTGTAATGACGCTAATAATGACATCAGAGTCAACAGCGGCGGTACAGTCACGAGCACAAATTTTAATATAGTAGGTAAGCCCCAATCTTTTTGGCCGGGTTTAATGCAAGATTAAGGTATTATTAAGAGGTTTTAGGCTTGCTAAATAAAAGCTACTACTCGGTAAACGAATATCTAAGTGATAGACTTATAAAGTTATAACTACTATTACATCTCTTAACAGATACCTGTATATATTAGTTTATCGCAGAAAATACCTACTTATATGATTATTAAATACGGATTTTTTTTTACCGTCTGAAAAAAATAGGGTACAATAGGATTAGAAGCATACCTAGTTTCTTTTTTTTTTTTCAATAGCTCACACAGAAATTGCTCTACCAATAAACACTACACATTTGAAGTAAACTAGAACAATAAAAACAGAAAATTTACAAAAAACTTTATAGATCGTTAAAAAATATTGAAATTCAAATCATACGCACGTTTTTCTTAAAAAAAAAAAACTAGGTATGCCATAAGCTTCTACTCCATTCACCTATTATACCCTATTTTTTTTAAGACGGTAAAAAGTCATCCAGTATAGTTTTAATGATGTAAGTAGGTATTTTCTGAGATAAACTAAAATATATACCTATATAAACAGGTACCTGTTGAGAGATGTAGTTATGACTTTATAAGTCTATCACATAGATATATTCGTTTACCGAGTAGTAGCTTTTATTTAGCAAACGTAAAACCTATTGATACCTTAATCTTGCACTCTACGCATCGGTTCGCGCCTCCGTGCAACCCGGCCAAAAAGATTGGGGCTTACTATATTCAAATGTATGCTCCTGACTGTACCGCCGCTGTTGACACTAATGACATTACTAGCGTCTTTAGAAATTGTATCTAATATTAGATTATTAACAAATGCTTCCTCTCTCCTAACTCACTTATTTTGCTGTGCCCGATAGGGTCCACTTGATCTAATTATAAGTTTACCACCTAAGAATACCTACATGTGGAATGCAATAAAAGTATTGAGTAAAGGTAACTGTTGGGAAAAAACCATGCGCTAGTTTAAAAAAAAAGTATTTTCTATTTTTCTTTTCTTTTAGTTGGGCAAGATGGCGGCCGCACTCACTTCAGTCCAGCCAAAAAGCTTGGAGATTACACTTACGCAAGATTAGAACGTGATTTTCTCCTAAAGTACTGTTAAGAACATATTAAAAAAAAAACAGCTAATCCCTACATTTTGACGAGTTATGCGAATTTAAATGTAGGGAGGATCTGATTCTTTTTTCGCGATTTCATGTTTGGTCTCATAGTAAAAGTTGTTCATAATGATGAGTACAATGACCCCTTAACCCTTATAACTCACATATAAATACGATACAATAAGAAAAACATACAAGTAGGTCATGTAAATATGTGCTCGAATGTCAACCGAACCCCATAGGTTCATAACTACTGTAAGCCCGCGGTACCTCGTGTCAGGGGTTAAGAGATTTCGTGTATGAATAGCTAGACCTTGTAGAAACTTAATTCTTAATATTTATTATTCATTTATTCTTAGCCTTTATTATCCCACTGCTGGTCAGAGGCTTCTCTACTCTCTTTAAACCTCTCTCTCTGTCCAGAGCTGCTAAGGACCAATCTTTATTAAAAGAGTCTGGGCCTGCCGCGATGTCGCTTGCCATTAAGCGGGAGCCCACTTAATGGCAAACGACTAAAAACGACTAAATCCTTAATCTTACAATTATGAAATAGGTATTTTCTAAAAGTTGAAATATTATTATTTCACGAGAAAAACGCTTTTGAATTTTGCGTAGATAATTGTAAGGTATATATGCTCGTGAATGTACATTAGAAAATTCGCGCGGGAAAAACGTCGGCCATTGCCTATGAATAGAAAAAGTTAGCGGCCTACGTACGATGCATTGTTCGGCCTATTCTAAGAAATTCTTACAATGTAACTAGGAATAGGTTTTTATAGGATATGGAGATCTGGCGACGTTTAATTAACTGTGTTGCTTTAACTGTGTTCTGAGCATTGTTTTTGGTAGGTAGATGCTGCTGGAATTTTAAATACAATATTGGCACCTATGAAATAACTTTTTTATCTGTCCCTTAAGGAGGAAGCGTCATGGTAGCCCGCGAAATTCAAATTGTCTTAGGTTTTTTTGCAGTTTGCATGTCAGTATCAGGTTGTATGTTGTTCTGAATATTTGTATTTACAGAATTATAATCATTCAAATCAACAATACAACTCTCTAAGTTCATATAGTCCTAATGATGTTTGAGGATTATACTTACTTATGGAATTGTATTACTGATTCAGTTGATTATAATTCTGTAAATTTGTATTTGTTACGGTCGCGAATCGTACGTTAATCAATCTACACCCAGACACTGAACTGCAAATTGCAAAAATCATAAGACAATTTGAATTGCGCGGGCTACCATAGCGCTTCCCCTTAAGCTACGGTTTCCTAGCTGCAATGACGGCTGTCATGAATATGATGGCAGTAGCCATGATTTAAATTGTTAGATTTGCCGTACCTCGTCAAGAGATAGTCGCATTTCTGATTCGTTTTAACACCTCTGACACACGATGACGCAGTGACTACACTTGATTGTCATGGAAACGATATTTTATAATATGTGAGCTCACTCTTCTCAGTATGGACACTTTTTCTTGTGATTAACTACGGTGAGGTCAAATCTAGCGATTTAAATCATTGGGCACCGGGGTTTGACTTAATGTCAAATACTGGTGAAAATGGCAGATTTTCATGACGGCTGTCATAATATGACGGAATCGCTTTCCTGGGAAACCTTTAGCTTTTCCTAGGAAATAGGAATAGGTTTGAGTGGTAATTAGTGACCGATAGTTAAACACATGATTGTACTCATGATAACAAACCACTTTTACTATGGGACCAAACCAGAATTCGCGAAAAAAAATCAGCTGCTCCCTACATTTTGACGAGTTATGCGAACATGAATGTATGAGACAGCTGATTTTTTTTTCGCGATTTCAGGTATGGTCCCATAGTAAGAGATGTTTGTTATCATGACTACCATCATGTGTTTAAGTATCGTTCACTAATTACCAGTCACACTATATAGGCAACAGCTATTCCATCATAGTGTTTTATTACCTATTAAAAAAAAAAAACAGTGATTGAAATTAAACTCGAAAACACTGAAATTAATAGTCGAATAAAAACTTCATAGCCTTTTGCTTTTGCCTTCAATATTTCATAACAAATTAAAGAGCCTCCTAAAATTAAATTACTGTGAGAACTACTTGAGGCAGTTATTTTATCCTCATTCTTAACCCACTATCGTTAATTTCCACCTTGACAAATAGTCATTGACCTGTTAAACTATAAACAAAAAGAAAATATTTTTCATTGTTGCTATTATAAAAAAAAAAATGTGTAATAAATAAAATGTCCGCGTTTATGGTTATCTTCCCACGTAGTTAATTGTTTATCACTTGGTTTATAATTTGTAACAATTGGAGCAACTCTTGCTAAAGATGTGTATCGCGTTCTAGCAAGTCTTAGTTAGCAACAAACAATTATATTGCATTCTAGAACGGTTACGCTGAAATGTAGTCACGAAGTAGGTACATTGTATACAATGAGTGCTATTGAAGAAACTTTAAGGTATTTAAGGTTAATTAATCATAATTAAGTTTAAAGTTGAACTCCCAGAAGACAGACTCGTTTTGTTCCCGGTAGTCGATATCAAAGGGCTTTAATATTAATCGTAAACAATAGTTTATTTGCTTAAATTACATAAAATACAGATATTTACAAAGTTTTGTGGTTCCTGTACAAAACATTAAAAATAAATTTTTATTAAAAAAAAAGTCATTCGAATTAAAATTGCCAAAAATTGATTAATTTGGTGATATTTAGTTGATAGATTTTAGGAGCTCTGTTCATATTTTTTGACGTAAGGAAATCTTTAGTGACCCTTCGCCCACTGCGAAGGGGCGAAGGGTCGATGGTTTAAAAAAAAACATTCCAAAGTGCGTCACCAAAAGCCTGCCCTAATGGACAGAAAGAAATCTAAACAACTTCCAATAACCCCAAATGCAAACCTAATGGCAAAAATATTCTGGCACTGAAACTGTCAAAAGTCCAATTATTTCAGTTCTCAAAATAAATTCCCAAGCTAAACCAAACAATAATAAGATAAAGTCGCAACTTAAAATCAATACTGACAACTGACCCGCATTGCAAGACCATTATCAACATTACAATAACCACAGCACAAGACAAACAGAAATACAATTGCACGATGCACTGTGGAAACTATTTCACAATACTAAATTACCGATCCCATCTCCACAGATAATTTCTTCTTATTGCGAAGTTTTAATTGCGAAAATAATGAGTATGTTGGTAATGTGTAAAACAGTTTCAATTTCGTTTTGTGTTTTTTTTTTTCGGTTTGTAACTTTTACTCTGTATTGTTGAGTCTAAAATTGTTATTTCTAAATTCACACGAATTCGTAATATTGGTATCGTAATTATTTGATCGTTAATCTCACAGTCCTTTTTTCCTATTAGTGGATTTTACGATGAAGGAGTACACAATTGGCCCTTTTTAATTTGTCTACTTTTTGAGTTAATGAGAGGAAACATGAGTTCTCTGCAGTCACTAACAAGCAGTGAAAAAGCTTACTGAAGACCCTTTGCCGGCTTTGACTTCTAATAAAGGAGAAGGTTATACATTCGGTGGGTTTTTTTTTTTTTTTCATGTATGTTCACCGGTTTTGTTTAAGCTATGTTATTCGACTGCTACCTTCTAATTTTCGTTGATTTTGCAATTTTCCCCAAGAATTTTTTAACATTCTTTCACTTCCTAATACTTCCTAAACTTCAACAGCACAGATGACACACAGCACACATGACTAATAACTAATAACTAATGATATTCAAATTTATGCGAAAAACGTATAATTATTTATAGTGTAATTAAATTAAATAGATACTATGGTCGGTAAATTGTTAATGGAATTTTCATACGTTACATGCTAATACCTAATACCGCCGGATTTACACATCTTTTAGGAGTGTAAGCGTGACGATATTATGTAAAAAACAATAAAATTACATGAAAATAATAATGGCGGATGACTAGCTCATTATTTATCTGCGGGCTCAACGCTCTAATTAAGTTAACATTAGTTTTACTACTTGTTGCCTTTTGATAGTACCGAAATATCTACGGAGGTACACAAAACTTAAGTACCTTTTTTAACCGACGAAAAAAGGAGGAGGTTCTCAAGTCGAAGCGTGATTTTTTTTATACGCATAACGCATAACTTTTTACAGAGTAGTCCGATTTTAATGATTCTGATTTAATTCGGGAGGATGTATCTCGAAGTTGGTCCCATGTAAAATTGATTAACTTTGCTTGGGTAGTTACTGAGCTACCTTTAATAATACGTATTATTCCCACCTAGTTTATGTGGATGATGTTTTTATTTATTTTGTAGGTAATGGTACTCGAATTTGTTTTACAAAAAAATACAACCGACTTTTAAAAATAACAGTAAATGTGAAAACTAACTTTAATTTTGGAAGTCTGTGGCAAAACGGAAAATACAAAGCCAAAGAGTCCGACTTCCGAAATTAAAGTTATTTTTCACGTTTTTCAGTAGTGTTTTTTTCGGTAGTCGGTTGTTTTTGTTAAAAAAGTTTTTGATATTTTTAGTAAAAGTAAGATGGTGAAAAAAAACTGAATTTAAGACAGAAAGTAATCTTTGTTTTGTCTTATTCAACTTATAAACTTAAACGACCCTGAAGGACGTTTATTCAGAACATTTTTTTTGTATAACCGTCATCTTTAATTAATTTAAAATGGAAAAAAGGAACATATCCAAGTGTTCAAAAAATATAATGTTCAGGTCTTATTCATTTCCTGACGCAAACAATATGCTTTTTTTTTTCAAATATTTACTTACAACATTGTCAATCTGTCATCGTATATTTACAACAAGCGACCCAGTTAGCAAAATCTCCACAAAAACACACTAAACATTAATTAAACACACGCAAACATTCGCATGTTGGTTCGCGTTCCATCAATATACTATTAAGCTGTTTTTTTCACTATCAAAGAAATTATAATTACATTGTCGTTTATTCTACGCATGCGTGTTTTAATCCGTCAATTACCTCCACGTTTCCTTATGAAGAGAATTGAATCTATTTTCCAATCGTCATTTACTAGCAAGGGTAGCAAACAAACAATGACTTCGTACCGCAAATTTTCTCCAAACTTCGTGATTTGCGGTAATACAAGTACAACAATTTCAATTTCACTCGTGAATTTGTCGATAACTCATTATTACACCAAGTTTTGCGGTAAAATCTCTTGGCGGAAAATTGTCGTGCGTATTTTTTTTTCGTACGGTAAACTGGGGTTACTTTGATACTACGGGGTTACTTTGTTAACGTTTTTCGACATATGAAAAACTTATTTTAATAATATCTACAAAGCATCATACATCTATTTAAGATAGTTTCTTTTTGGCGTTGTAGATTATATGTTATAAAAATAAGTTTTAATATGTCAAAAGTTGTTATCAAAGTAACCCCAGTGGTATCAAAGTAACCCCAGTTTACGGTACAGCGCCAGCTAATAACCGCCAAGAACTTTCATGCTTTGTTTAATATGTAAATCAGGAAGATATTGGCTCTTGCGTGTTATCAATTTGCTTTTCAACGCGATCTCAAATCTCAGAAAAAATCACATGCAAATTTTTATTAAAAAAAAAAATAGTAAAAAAAAATAGGGACTCACCGAGAAACACGTAAATCTTCATTGTATAGTTTATACAGCTAGCAACACTGGCACAAGTTTAAAAGTAACAGACTTAGTTCGAAGTTTGAATATATTTGAACAGCAGCGTTCGACGTGGTCCGTCGCCGAGCCGCGTGTGTTAGATGCGCGAGCGCAGCCGCTGTGGACGGCAGCGCCTTCACTTTCTACGTGGTGGGGCTCAGGAGCACCGGGAAACCAAGGGTTTGTTGACATTACTGCATACGCACGGACGCGTAATCGGACGAATTCATTAGTGATGTGATGATGTTGCACATGTCCAAAATGATTTACGATCGTACTCTACAATTTATTCGATGTCAGTTCATCATCATCTGGCTAGCCTTTTTCCCAACTGTGTTTGGGTCGGCTTTCAATCTAACCGTATGCAGCTATACAGTATTTTACATGGAGCGACTGATGTCAGTTCTTGTCCTTAATTTTTTGCTGTATATATCAATCAATCAACTCAGCCTATGGCTTTCACTGCTGGACATAGGCGTCTCCCAAGCTGCGCCACAAGACCCTGTCCTCTGGTCCTATGTTTATGACTTTAACTAGGTACATTCGGGCAGATTCCAGTAGAAGCATCATACATACTACAATATTCGGAATAGCTTCTCAAACAATACTTCTCCACTTAATATAGGTCTTACTGAAGAACTGTGCACCAAAGACAATTCTAATGTGACTTGAAACTGACTAACCTCTAGATGTCACGGAATGTGGTGGTGGTCGTTAGTCGCTGGCTGCATTTTTCTTTCAAAGACTTCTAAAATTAGTACTAACTGGCACACTTACGCTATTTGAAACGAAAACCAATGTAAAATCAGGAAAATAAATCTTCTTCATCATCATTCAGAGCCTTGTTCCACCTACTGCAGAGTAGATATAGGTCTCCTCCCTTTTTGTGCTATGCTTGCCTGGTCCGTGCGAGTCTCATCCAGATCTTCCCCGAGATCTTCTGTAGGTAGTTCACCCGCCTGGCGGTTGGTCTTCCAACGCTCCTACTACCGCTTCTCAGCAACGATTCCGTTAGAGCTCTGCTCCATATCTAGCCAAGTGTCCTGGTTACTTCCATTTCAGAGCCGCTACCCAAAGTCCTACGTCTTGAATCTTAATCCTACATCGGATCTCTGAGCTACGGACTCGGTCTTTCAGTGATAGACCTAACATAGCGCGCTCCATGTTTAACTTGAACTTTGTACACAATCTCTTCAGCTAGCGTCCATGTCATGGTAGGCAAGACACATTGTTCATACAATTTGGTTTTCAGGCATTGTGGTATCTTCTGATCCCTAAAAGCATCATCCGGCTTGCCAAATGCCTCCCATCCCAGTTATATGCGTCTCGAGATAGGAAAAAAATATTAGTCCTACATATATTTTCACACACGGTCATCTGGTCCCAAACAAAGCAGAGCTTGTACTATGGAAACCAGATAACTGATATACTACATATACTACTTACTTTTTGGTAAATACATACTTATATAGATAATTATACCCAGACTCAGGACAAACAGACATGTTCATGCACACAAATGTTTGTCCTGGATGGGAATCGAACCCACGACCTGCGGCGTGATAGGTGGTATCTTAACCAACATGCAGTTCGAGTCCACGCCGTTTGTTTTCGTGAAACCTGACTGAATTTTTACTACGGTTTCCGATACTGCCGTAGCCATTGTATTTGCTCGACACTAGACTTAGTAAGCTCATTGCATTCCTTACAAAGTAAGCTTTCACCGATTATAATATTTTTCAGTTCTGAGCAGATTAATGGCGGATAGAGACGAGATACCAAACTTTTTTTGCTATTTGCAACAGATTTTCTTACGATTTTTGACACTACCGTAGCTATTGTATTTACTCGGCACTAGACTTTTTAGGCTCATTGATGCAAGCTTTCTTCGAATGTTTTTTTTTTCATTTCTGAGCAGATTTACGGCCGATATGAGACGACATCTGACATTATTTTGCTATTGTCAACTTCATATTCATTTTTAACCCTATTTTGGCCAATACTTCTGTTCTTTCTTTTTAGGGTTCCGTATCAAAATGGTAAAAAGGAACCCTTATGGTGCAACTCAGTCTGACTGTCTGTCTGTCACAGCTAGATATCTCAAGAACTACTAATGCTAACAACTTGAATTTTGGAATGGTTTTAGATGACGTTTGCCCAACTATTTTGCAAATAAGAAAGAAATAAAAATGTATATATTTTTTTGCAACAGGGACTGAACGGGTATCTTAAAAATTCGAAGTGGGGCTACTAGGGCACGTTGTTTGCACATTCTCGAACATTTTTTCTTTTTTTTAGGCCGCATAGTTTTCGACTTTTAATGAAAAATGTATATAAAAATAGAGTTCCCCCCCTTATCTCCGAAGTTTGCATATTGAAAAATCAGAAATTATTCTGTGTGATAGAAGTTTATGTAAAGATTACAGGAAAAATAAAATGATGTCTGTAAATAGCACATTATTTATATATAGGTATATATGAATAGCAGCGCCCTGCGGTTTCACCCGCGTAAGTCTCGAACCCAGGTAACAAACTATCTGTATGCTAATTTCAATTGCTGTTAATTTCATGAATATCTGTTGAGCAGTTTCTGAGTGACAGAGTAACAACCATTCATCAATCCTCACAAGCATTTATAATATTAGTAGGATAGTAGGATAGGAAGTAGGATAGTAGGAAGTAGGATGGTACGGAACCCTCGGTGCGCGAGTCCGACTCACTCTTGACCGGTTTTTTAGGTTCTGGTAGTACTTGGTCAACTCTTGACAAAGAACACTAGAATAACCGATCTAGTTAAACCCGTTTTTGGGCTATACGATGCTCAACCATTACTCTAGCATTTAAAGTCTCGTAGTTATTAGCGGTTGAAATCTTACATGTTTTTATCGGTCAGAAATATTGAACTTGCCACCAGTACACCGAGCGAAAAGATGTTTTCTCGTCAAAAATATTAATTGTTAATCAAATTGACTACAAACTTGTATATTCAAAGCACAAATGTCTTTCTTTGACAGTTGTGTGAATTGGCTATACTATCATATATAACACGGCACATTGGTGTCGTGGGTTTTATCCCTGAATTTACATAGGTAGGTATATAAATCTTTGTGTGTTTTAAGTAGGTAGCTTCTTGTTCTATTTGCAGTCAGATAGGCTCTTCATAGATCGCGAGTCAGATATTACCCAGACATGCTGCGTAGCCTCGATCCATTAATTTCACTTGTTTTCTCTAAAACTGGTAACATTGTGTTTACTTTCTGCAGAGATAAGGCATTTTGCTATGTTCATCTCATTCAAAGCTCATATTCTGTGACCATATAAAAATTGTATAAAATAAAGTCGCTGTTATTCGTGTCTCTCTGTGTGACCGCTTAGTTTTTTTTTAAACTATACCATTGATTTTGATGCGGTTTTCACTATAATTTAGAGATTTTATTCGGAATGGTTTATTTATTTTACCATTTATGTACACACAGAATAATACATAATAAAATACATAATTATAATTAGGAGTACAAAGGTACTGCTTATTTCTTAAGAAATTTCTTCCAGCAGACCTGCGAAAGGAGAAATGAAATAGAAATGTAGACAATAGTGTGTGATAACAAGAAGAGAAAAATATGAATATGCGAAGACTTAAACTAAAATATTAACTATACCTACACGTATAACATAAACTTAAATAAATACATAAAGCTAAAATATGTAAACATACATATACTATACTTATATAAATACTCACAGTTGAGAGGAAAAGTAATGCTCTTTTACTCTATATTTGAAAAGAGACACAGTTTTTAAATCGTGAAGGCTAGGCGGAAGTAAGTTCCACAGTCTCACAGCATGGATAGACTAGGAATAAGGATAGTAGCTAGTTTTATGAGGATGAGATTTAAGTAGGGATCTAAGGTGTGATCTACACGGTGCGTCACTAGGGCGAGCAAAGGAAAAACGCTCACGCAGGTAGGAAGGATAAGACGGGTTGTGTAAAATGTTGAAGAGGAGACATAAAATCCGAGTGTTCCTGCGAAGGCGGATTGGGAGCCACTTGAGTTCCTTGCGAAAGTGAGAAACATGATCATACTTTCGAAGACCAAAAACAAAGCGAATGTACAAGTTTTGCAAGCGCTCAAGCTTGTTTAATAGCTCCTCAGTAGCATCCAGGTAGCATGCGTCGGCATAATCTATAATCGGCTGAATAAGCGTTTGTGCCAAAGAAATTTTAGTCTTCAAGGGCAGGAGACTTTGAAGGCTTTTCAGCGAATGAAACAAGAAATGTACCTTTCGACTGACCTCATTGACCTGAGCACGCCACGAAAGATTAGAATCAATAATTACACCCAGATCTTTGGCGGTTTCGGTATAGTCAATGCGCACACCATCGAGATATAAAGGCATCAGAGATGTAACATCAGCCGCACTGCGAACGAATCTGCTGCCTATGATCATGGCCTGAGATTTAGTTGGGTTAATTTGCAAACCAAATGACTTTGCCCAAACGCTGACGCAAGTCAGATCATGATTCATAGCAGCAATTGCAGAACTCGCATCATCTACAGTAAAATGTCGGTAAAGCTGCAAGTCATCTGCGTAGAGATGAAAACTAGATGAAATTACTCTGGTAACAAAGTTGATGAAGATTGAAAAAAGAAGAGGAGAGAGAACGCTTCCCTGAGGAACACCCTCAGTGAGGCTACACCAATCAGAGAAAGACTCCTCTAGGCGAACACACTGAGAGCGTCCCCGAAGATAAGAACTGAACCAAGTTAGAGCAGAAGAAGAGAAATTGATAGAATTAAGGATACCAAGTAAAATGTCGAAATCCACTGAGTTGAAGACGCTACTGAAGTCAAGCAATACAAGAACAGTAAGGGACTTATTTTCCATTGCCCAGCGGATGTCGTCAGTTACTTTCAAAAGCGCGGTTACAGTACTGTGACCCGAGCGAAAACCAGATTGAAAAGGGGAAATAATCGAGTTTGACGCCAAGAAAAATGATAATTGTCTATGAACTATGTGCTCAAAAACTTTAGAGAGAAATGGAAGAATATAAATAGGTCTAAAGTGGGTTAATAAAGTAGGATTGTTAGTTTTAGGTAAAGGTATTATATATGAGCCTTTTTCCATACTGACGGGAATGAGCAAGAGGTAAATGAGTGGTTGAAGATGTGAGTGAGAACAGGAAGTAACCAGGCAAGAATAAGAGTTATCATTATTGAGCACAACTTATCCTTACCGACTGCTGAAGAAGTAATTGCAAATATAGATTTCTTAACGTCTTCCTCGGTAACATCGCTAAGCTTAAAGTGAGAACATTGGGGCAACGGCAAGCTAGCAAGACTCTCTAGTGTCGCAGCTTTGACAGTCGGATCAAGAGAAAAGGGAAGGAGAGAGAAGTGCTTATTGAGATCATTGAGGTTCACATCCTTACACTGGTTGGTAGATACCTTGCCAATGCCTACAGATTTGAGAAATTTCCATATATCAGAAGAACTGCGGTTATTAAGTTGATCGTCGAAATAGCGTCTCTTAGCATCTTGACACAGACGACAGCAGCGATTACGTAGGGCTTTGTAGTAAGAGAGATTCAGCTCTGAAGGTCTGCGCTTATATCTGCTCTTAGCTTTATCCCTGCGAGCCCTAAGCTCTTTAATTTGTGCGGTTAAATCCATGGTGCGGGGTTGTGTCGGACTTTAACACGTCGGATAGGGGGGTGAATATTCAGCGTTTTAACCGCCGTCATTACCTTCCGCCAAAAGTTGATGAAGGAGAATATCGTTAATGAAATATTTCATCAATTCCCAGAATCTGCTTAAGGACCAGAATCAGGAATTGCTGAAATATTTCATTAAATATATTCTCTTTCATCAACTTTTGGCGGAAGGTAATGACGGCGGTTAAAACGCTCGAATATTCACCCAGGGGCATGTTGATCATATAAATCGAGAACGGTTGCGTTAAAACAATTCACCTTATCGTCGATGTCATCGTACTCGACCAGACGGGTCCAGTCGAGATCGCCGGCATCACGCTGCAAAGCCTCCAGGTCTATGCCCTTGTAGTTTATGTGTATATTATTACCTATACTTACATTCATAATAAAATTAAATCATCATCTTCTTCTTGCCCTTATCCTATGTTACGAGTACATGGGGTCGGCGCCACACACTATACAGGGTGTCTGGTAGTGACCGATACTTAAGAGCCTATACAAAACAAATTCTAATTTCGCCCCCACTTCCCCGCGCCACCTCACTCTTTATCCTACCTTTTTTACCTGTTGCGTAATGTGTGTTCTGAGCGTAAGCAACTCCCGAAACTCCCGTTCGAAAGCCGAATCGAGACTGTTCGGGCGGCAGGAAACAAACTTCAAGACGCCGATAGTTTAGGTAATTTCTTTTTACGATAAATATAACGCTAATTAAAAAAAAGTTTAATGGTCTAATTTGAAGTATTTTTGAATACCAGCGGTTTATTGTTCGGTTTAGAGGTAACTTTGGATTTTTTTCTATCGAGAAAATTTTATGGAATCGTGTTTTCGTCACACATAGTACTTAACATTAATCCTCAACGTTACCATATATTTATTTCAAAATGAATGCTGCAGTATTTTCGATATAACAGAGGATCATGCTAAGCCATTTGAGGTAGTATAGGCTCTTAACTACATTTCAAGAATACAACAATCCGTTCAATCACTAAAATAACAGATGTCACTCGGAAAGCTGCCACCCTTAAATGGAATTGGGTTGGCCACATATGCCGCATGTCAGACAATCAATGGGCCAAACTTACGACCCAGCGGGTCCAGCTTAATGGCAAACGACATCGCGACGGCCCAGACGGAGATGGCGGGATGAGCTGGACTCCTTTAATAAAGTTCTTCCTTTAATAAAGTCCTTGGAAGCTCTGGACGAGAGAGGTGGAAAGAGAGTGGAGTAGCCATCACCCAGCAGTGGGATAATAATGGCTAATAAATAAAGGAATGCATAACCGTATGGTGCTGTATGTACCTATAATGTGTTTAAAGAACTATTAATTGTTGGCTATCCTGTAAACATGCTTGTGAAAGGAGATTAAACCCTTTAGAAAACCGGCCAAGTGTGTTTTGGACCACGCACTGAGAAAGGTTCCGTAGTTAGGATGACTGTTTACGCATACACACTATTGATTTTACCGACCGCAAAATTAAGTTTGTATTTCATAGTTGTCATCATCTGCCTGGCCTTTTCCCAACTATGTTGGGGTCGGCTTCCAGTCTAACTGGATGCAGCTCAATACCAATATTTTATATTTGTAAAATAAATAACTTTGTATTTCATATTATTCATCGAAAAATCTGTGAAAAACAAAGTTATTTATTTTTAATTATCAGTTCCATATTTGTTAAAACCAACATAATTGTATTAGCTCTAAAATCACCAATCTAAAATGGACCAGCGTATAACTGACAAATTAAATTAGTACCATACTGTCCACCCTCCGTATAATCACAACGTAGCTGATGATCCAATTGTGATGGTTTCCCTCATTAAATGAACCAGGAACACATACGATTACGTCGGTGTGTCCGTTGATTTGTAACACTCGATTACATCTCCATTCTTTGATTCAACTTACGTGATGTTCACGTGAATAAAGAGTTCTTCTTTCTTTTCTTTGTTTCCGATGTCACGGAACTTAGAAAGTATTATTTGTTTACTGCAAATAGTGCATAACATATTTCTTCTATATAATTGAAATGGTAGCAGCTTAGGCAAGAATAAAGAACGTTCTCTATTCTTGTTTAATAAATCAAAGTTAATATTATCAAACTACAGGGATTAGGAATACTAGGTATATTGTTCGGTCATTTAAGGCAGGTGGGAATTTGGGGTCGCCGGGTTCTGTCTGCTCACCGAGTGACCTCAGGGAAGACGGCGCTCAGTGGTCACGTGCTGCCTTGCACTCTCGCACAATTAGGTTTCGGAGAGACGCCTTTACAGTCTCCCCAGGGATGCCCTAATAGCACGCGTAGCATGACCACATGAAGGATAGACAAAATGACACATCCCCATGCTTAGACGTTTCTACAATCTGTCATTTTGTCTATTCTTCCGTCGAAAAAACCTGTTTTTATGGTGTACGTGCTATGCGTGCAGGTGTTGCACAGAGGGGGTGTTTCGGATCGGTCTTTTGAGAGGTAACGTTGCCCACTTCCATGTGCAGATGGTGACCACCGGGGTGGTTTTAGTGAGGTCCCACACTCGAAAAAAAGTAAAATAAAGTAAAAATCCCCCCGCGCAGCAGAAAGATAGCAGCAGGAAGAAGACCAAAACAAACAAAAAAAAAACGGGTATATTGTTGGCGGGAGTTTTAATGCTGTTGCCAAGAACACCTAATACGAGTAGAGTCAGTTTTGACAATTAGGAACATTGGAGTACCAGTTTAATATGTATCTCTAGCTAGAATGGCTAAGCTACTGTTTTGTTGACTACAATCATGTGCTGAATTCATGGTTACAGTTTGCGCATCGATTTCACTGCTACACTGCTAACCTTTGAAATTACCAAAATTGAAATTAGTATCACTAGGTGCAAACTCAAGTTTTATTCGTAGCTTTAATGTTCAGCGGAGCTTATGAAGATTAGACCTGTCACCCATGGAGTGCCACAGGGTAGTGTCCTAAGTCCAACGTTGTTCCTAGTTTATATTAATGATATTACACTACTTAATACTAAAAAGTTCAAAATAATTTCGTATGCAGATGATACTACTCTGACATTCCATGGTGGTACTTGGAGTGAAACATGGTTGAGAAAAGGCTAGGCAGATGATGAAGTTGAATTTAATTCGAAAAATGCACTTAAGGTTTCTAGCAAAGTAGAAGAATATTATATTATAGCAAAAAAGGAGGAGGTGTCCACGTCATTTAAAATGGTGAGTCGTTGATAGGTTATTGAATACTAGTGTTAAATTATATTACTACCTAACTAACTGTATATACAAATAAATACAAATACTAGGAATTTTAGGCGTCAAAGTACTCGTCCGCATTGCTGTCGTCCGGAAATGTGCCCCGAAGACTGGCAGCATTGCCACGTTGAATGGATTGCCATTCAACGTGGCAATGCTGCCAGTCTTAAGCTAGTTCTTTGACCAAAGAAAGAGCCAGCCCTCTGGTCATGTGAAGTGTCGATCAGTCGGCGAGAAATTTCCTTAAAAAGAAGACGCGCACTCGTGCCCCTTGACCCGAGAGTTTCGATCCCAAACGGCTCAAAGCTGTAGTTACCTATAAGGTTACAATATTTCAAGGTCTCAGCAGCCGCCGCAGCGGCGCCAGCGCAGCACGCCGAGCTTGGAACATGAGATGGCGCAAGGGTGTCGACACAGGTTGCATCCCACACCAGAGGCCTACCCACCTTCCAAGGCAACAACGTGGTCTCTTGCCATCGTTACGTACCAAGCCGTTTGGTTCTAACACCACTGGTACGCCGGCGATGATAAAAGCTCGACGAATAATATCGTTGATGCTGGTGTGCCGTGCTATGCGACCTGCACTCCTGCAGCAGGACAGGCCAGGGTGCCCGAGACTGTCGACAGCTTCACCACAGTAACACCGATGCGGAGCAACACAAGGAGCGCCTAAGCGGAGACACGTAGCGAGCCGAAACGATGTGTCATCCATCATAGTGCCTATGGTGGATGACGGTAGCGCCTGACGCCACCAGCCTGACTCCCATTCTCCCACAGCCAGCAGACGGGCACGCTCAACAGTATTAAATGACGTGTTTACTAAGGTATTATAATACTGCAGAGCGGCACATCCCACCGTTTCTGGGAGGACGGGTTGTCGGGCAAATTCGTATTGGGACAAGCCATTTTTCAAGCTTTCAACGCATCGGTTAAACAAGGTACCTCAAAATCGTCCAGTGTGGAAGATAAAATTTTCCTGGTTAATTTATCGGCACTGTGGACCGAGGAGAGAAAGGCCGGTAAACTTATACTTGAAATTTTGCGAATTAGCAAATTTTTAGTGTTAAATTAAAATGGATTAAGAAGACCAGTATCAAAAGTCCTTCATTAAATATATTTTACGGAATGAAGAAGAATGAAAAGGTGTTGATTGGGAGTTTGTTGTTCCGTTTCTCCTTCTTACAGCATTAACACTAGGATAGCACTGGCGATTAGTGGGCGTTCTGAGTCTGTCATCAGTAAGAAATTACACATTCACACCCTAATTTTGAAAAAAATATTTTGAACAAGCTTCTGGCTGCGACTTCGTCCGCGTGACATTTCTTTTTTTTTAACATAAAATTATATGTTATGATACTCGGCAATACTGTAGCTTCCCATTTATAAGTGAAAGAATTTTCAGAATAGGCTCAGTACTTCCAAAGATACATAGAAACTCACAAATTTTAACTCTCAATACCCCGTTTACATTCAGCGTTTCCACAACAATTTGCAAGGAAATTGTCAATAAAATGGGCAGCGTGAGTATGTAAACAGTACCCTAATTGCGTAACACTATCGATCGGAATTGGTTTCATTTTGACAGTTCAATAAGATTCATTGCGTTATTTACGTTATTGAGGAAACAAATTTAGCGAACATTGATTAGCAATGGATTAGCAATTTGCTTCAAAATTATTCTAATTCCAGTTGATAGTACGTAACGCAATCAGGGTGCTGGTCACTTCTTTAGCCATTGACGTAGCCGCTCGCCTTGCCTGGCGATCCCCAAATTGGCGGTTTTTATGCGGATATCAAAGGGCTCAACGAGATTGCGAATGAGTTTTATATACAGGTATTGTTCTCTCGTTCACTTGCTATCGAATCTCCACGTTCTCCTTTGGCAAGAGTCGAATTGGAAAGACATGTGATGCGGCAACGAAAACACTCATCGTCATTGACGTAGCTACAGCAATGTTTAGGGTGCATTATTTACGGCAGCACGAATGGCAATTGCAATTGCTGAATGTAAACGTGGTATTATAATATTACTTAGTATAGATGTAGATATGACCGCTTCTACTTTGAATATTCAGAGAGATTGCTTGACAGACTATACAGTAAACAAGGTGGTAGCATCGTCGCGCAAACTGTAACCATAAATTCAGCACCTGATCCTAAACCTAGCGTAGAAATTTTTCGTTGATCAAAAAAAAAATCTGTGATTTTATAAACTAGTGCAATACCTTCGCGGTCAGAATGTAAGGAACAGCTTTTTTTTAATAATTGGGTTCAGATTCATATACAGAATCTATGGTAAGTAGCACGTCGATGTATGCCATCCTGTATAGCAAAACAGTATCACGTCTGCCCCAGACGTTAAATGCTAAATGTCATCTCCATGGCAACGCCAACGCCTGGAATCTCTGACAGGCAATTAGAAGGTTGGATTGTATTTGCTAATTAGCCAGCCTTCAGGCTGTTTGCGTGAATCGGATTACCTTTACTAATATTTAATTATGTTCGAGGCTTTTGTCTGATAAAAGAGGAGCTATTGATTTCTGGCCAGACTTAAAGAGATTAAAGAAACGTTAATAGAGTCTGGCCAATGTTTTTGTAATCTATGGGTCTAATAATCTAATAATATGGGTCTATGGGTCTAGTAAAATAGTAAAATTAAAGAGACACAGTGGTTTTTCTTTTGCAAAATTTGTCTAATTATGCCGATTTTTGATACCGGCTAGTGTGAAGATCAATATTTTTCATTCTATTCAGAATTCCAAATTCAAACGAATTTTATAATATAGCATGACATTTTAAAATCAAAAACAGTTGTTTATTTTTTTCCCGCCGTTCGATTTTTCTTTGATATCGATGTTTCTGTAACCATGGAGAAATCGAAATTGTGCGCTATTTTCGAATACGAGTTCCGTCACACATACAAACACACATAACATCACGCCTGTAATCCCCGAAGGTTTAGGCAGAGGCACATTTCGGCAGTTATGTTTGATTATTACTTCCATAGTATATATATATTATTTTACCAACATTGGCCTAATTAATTAACAACGACGCACTACACACAACATACTCATATTGCACCAATTTACACGAAAAGCGAGTAAAAACCTGTATATAATTACCTCCAAATAACGTCATTTAAAAATTTACTATCTACACAACATCACATAATATATATTCAATAGGCTCTAATATAATATCATATAATATAATAATATATAATAATAATAATATTCAGCATCTATTGTCCCACTGCAGGGCAATTTTTCTGCTCAACTCGATCCTGAGCCAATATAGACCAATCCCTCCTAAGCGTCAAGTTTGTCCAACCAGCTACGCCTAGGTCTTCCGCGGTGCCGTTGGAAGTTTTCAGAGACCCATGTTGTGATGGTCTTAGCCCAGAATTTATCCGACATGCGACAAACCATCCCGGCTCAGTCCCATTTGAGCTTGGCAGCTTTTTGGGTGGCGTCTGCGATTTGTGTATCCCGTCGGTAAGTCGAATTCCGAGGATACTGAGCTCCATCCTCGCTGGAAAATCTCAAAATACGCTATAGATACCAATAATTTAATAAACAACTAACACCGCGTAGAATTCTCTAACAGAGCGCCTCTATTCAAATGTAAAACTTTATTAATCAGACGAGTTCCACTATCTTGTAAGCAGACGTTTTCATTATGTAAATACTATTGCTATGTGACTACTGCGTAAGTAATAGAAATTAATCTAACTTTATAGACATTATATATTTTTCATTGTAGACTTACCTTTACAAAATAGGAATGAAAATACCATATTTGTTATGTTTGACTCATATTTTGATCAACATACAACCTGATACTTACAGGCCAGCTGGCGTGGTTGGTTAAGATACCGCCTATCATGTCACAGGTCGTGGGTTCTCCACTCAGGACAAACATTTGTGTGCATGAACATGTTCGTTTGTCTTGCGTCTGGGTGTAATTATCTATATAAGTATGTATTTACAAAAAAAAAAAAAGTATATGTAGTATGTCAGTTATCTGGTTTCAATAGTACAAGCTCTGCTTAGTTTGGGATTAGATGACCATGTGTGAAATGTCCCAGGATATTATTATATTATATTATATTATTATACTGACCTGCAAATTACAGAAAACGTAAGACTATTTATATGTATAAAAGATCCATCAATGATCAATGACATTTCTATAGCTGCATTTTCACATAGTGTTCTGAACAGTTCTGAGCGAGCATTCCCGCGGTAAATAAAAACACTTGAACGAGCGAATTGTTTGTTCAGTGAAGATCGGTTGGACTCGGCGAATGATTGCTCGCTCGCTCATTCATTCAGTGAAAACGACGTCACCGGCGAGCGAGCAGTTGCTCTATGTATTCGCTCGACGTTGCACGTGTTCGATTGGTGTCCGATCTTTTTTTTATATACTACGCGAACATGTAGTGGAATCACAAAAAAACTTTGCAATTAATTGAAAATTACAGAACCCATCCACGCTTATGGGACCCGAAAACCATAGATTACAAAAATAACGCAATGAAAAACAATGCTTTAAAATACATAGCCCGTTATATAATATTACACCTAATACCGCCTTTTACGTTTCCGTTTTTTAGGGTTCCGTAGGTACCTCAAAAGGAAAAAACGGAACCCTAATAGGATCACTTTGTTGTCCGTCTGTCTGATAAGACCCTTTTTCACAGGAACTCGTGGAGGTATACAACTGAAATTAATATCAAATACGTAGGTCTATGGTCCCATGGAGCTCTCATCAAGCTTCTAAGTAAACGCAATAAAAAATACGGCCACTTATGCGACATATTTTGATACTCGCAAGTAAATCAAAACCTATAGGGTACTTAACGTCGACTTAGAGAATCATGAAATTTGGCAAGAATCAACATCTCACAGCAAAAGTGAAGGAAAAGTCAGAAAATTGTTATTTTATAATTTTATCATAGGTATATTTTTTTTTTAGGATTACATACTTACAGTTGGAGAATTGACCGGGACGTATATATGTGAGAAAATGTTTTTCAGCTGCAATATTAACCCTTCATTGTGCGTTGTGCGTATTCGTGGTCCGACACGCACTAGGTCGGTTTTTTTTTTTTTTTGTAAAGGTCCAATACAAACTCTGCACTAACCAAAACCACCGAGTGAGAATGAGAGTGCAGCTGCGTCAGCTAACTGTTCAGTACGAACTTTTGTATAGAATTAGGTAGGGTTCGTTTTCTCGATGTAGCTTTTTGAGCGAACATCGACTGAACAGCAAATTTTTGGCCAAAAACAATGTTCGCTTGGCAGGGTAGTGAAAACGCGGCTGGCGAATGATGATCAGATTTCAGCAATAGACTGTGACTAGAGATGCCCGGTAAAAACCTGAACTTTGTGTAAATACCCATTAAGAGGATTGTGAAGCGCCGATACGCGGCGCGATTTTTAGAGGCAATTGCCTACATTTCATACAATTATTTACATAAATATTGTTTCGGGCGATAACGTTTTTACTCCTCTAAACCTTTACGAAATGAGACAATTTTAATCTCATTACATTCAGTACACTTTATTCTAGGTCTGTACTTTTTTCGTTTTTAGTATTTCAATTTAATTTAATTAAAAAAAAAAAATGCTCGAGGATGTTTTTATGTCAAAAATATAGATATTTAGATGCTAATAACTTATATTGTATGCAATATTTCTTTATAATAAAAACGTGCGGACCTAGTTTTTCATTATACCAACAACATTTCCAAAAATTATGAAAATTAGACTATGTTTACGGGGAGAAAAACGTTATCTCTTTTTGTATGAAAATTTACAGCTTCACAATCCTCTTAATACCCATTTTTACCTTCCCAATTTTAATTTATACCGGGTAAAAAAAAAATTAACCAATCACATTATAATTTTCACGTCTGTAGGCAGGGTGGCCATTTACGCAAATAATCTGGACTATCTCACAATAAAATACAGTTTTATCAAAAATATATTGTATAAATCAAAACAAAATTATGACATGTACCTACATATTATTCTTAATTTTATTTTAATAAATCAGAACGATAAACCACATTGAATAGACAACTACTAAATTACAACATGGAAATAAAATACCCAGAACACGGTTTACTTATTTATTTATTTACTTTTCATCCCTTTCTTTCCCATTTTTACGTACCCATTCTTTACCCATCCGCCCATCTCTAGCTGTGACTAACAACGAATTATAAATAAGCCTCAGTTCAATAATTATGAGTAAAAAATAGGAAAAAATGTAGTAGGTACTTGTTTACGCAAATTGGGTACTTATATATGCAAACTATGTGCAAACGCAATACTTAATAAAAGTATGTACAATATGCATTGACGATGCCAGAAACAAACGCGTCGATCCCAAGTATCGCGTAATATGAGTTGCATGCTCTGAATATTTATGTTTAAGTGATTGGGGTAATTACCTGACTAGCAGATATTTTATATGCCTCTTTATCATTACAACACCTAATCAATGTTTATTGTTGAACAATGAACCTTCCAATGGGCCAGAAAGGCAAATGTCCAATGGGAAATTACCAAAAGCAAAATGCTTGGATTAGTTTGATCAGTCAGGATAATTTCGCTCCCCATGATCACAATGATGCTCACAAGAAGACTGACAGAATTGCATCCCTATGCTCTGCACTAAATAGAATAAGTATACCAATATAAGATGTACAAGTTCAACAAGTTCTCCATATTTTACCATCAAAAATTCTCGAATGACTATGCTAATTTAATCGATTAGTACTAAAGACAAGACGTCAAGAATAATTTTTGTCTTCACGATTTGTCGATTACCGCAGTCTACTGCTATTTGTCATTGTTTCATAGCAATAGTCATAAAACGGTTAGAAAACGATTAATTTACATGAAACATGGATAGTTTTTCTTTTAATGATATCTTGAATGTAAGCTCCAATCATTTTAAATGGTACGGACAGCCCATCTGTCCAAGTTAATGTCATTAAAACGAAACGTGTTATCAGGCTAGACAGCACGCTCTTATGCCGCATAGCCTTAGTTGTCACATTAAGTTTGTAGAGCATCGCTCATATTTATCCAACAGTGTCTATCTAAAGCTGGATGCGTCATATTAATCCCTGGAATACTGTTATAATAAAAACAATTGCCAAACGCTGTGACCCCGGTATTCCAGTGGACAAAGTATACGTAGTCTCTTGATGAGTCAATTGAAATCGTTGAAATTATTTCACTTTCTTTAAAAGACCTTAATATGGTAAAACTTTTTTACAAAAAAAAAAAAAAAACACCGCCGACTCCCAAAAAACACTTCAACGTGAAAAATAACTTTAATTTCAGAAGTCGGTGTCTTTGGATCTGTATTTCTGTATTTCAGTTTTTTGCCACCGACTTCTGAAATTAAAGTTATTTTTCACTTTGAAGTGTTTTTTTGGATGTCGGTGGATTTTAAATAAGTTTTTATTTTTCACTTTATAGTGGGTCAGTTTATATTTTCTCTAAGTTACAATAGCCTAAAGTCAACTGCTCATCACCTTTTACAAAATATTGTTCGAAGATCCAGGAGAACTGGAGCTGATGGTGAAATCACCATTAGCTCCACTTCACCATATGCATTGTGACGATCATAAATTGCTTCCCGCAACCCGTGAAATACTTATTATTGAGTAGTTCCGATGGCCATCTGTGGTCTTCATCATCAGTTCCACTTCACCAAATGGTGCTTTCCAAGAGTAAATGCACGAGTTACTATAAAAAAAATATAAATTGTTATAGGTGTGCTTATAAAATTTGAGGGTTTCCCTAAATTTCTATGGGTTCCCCATATCTGATTTTGACTTGGTGACAATGGGACCACCTCGAAAGCATACCCTTTCAAAGAATTTTCGAAATGTGTCCACCAAAAATGGATGAAAAAATATATATACGTGATGAATTGACAACCTTCTCCTTTTTTTTGAAAGTCGGTTTTAAACAATTGCCAATCTTGATGATCCAATTGTAATCGTTGTAATTATTTCACTTTCTCTAAAAGACCTTGATATGCCATGGTAAAAATGACTCATACTACACGGATGTGCCGGAACTGACCGCCCTGAAGTAAATAGTAAGAAATATCTGCCTGCAGGAAATGTCGTAATGATTTACGACATTTCGGAGGCTGTTTTAATAATCCTAGATTAATTTACAATAGGTATAATATAATAAAATTTTATAATGTAATTTTGATAAATATAGTCGGGGTTTGGGCACCATCTCTTCTTACCAACTTGTTCACCACGATACGCGGCTGAACAATCTGCCTGGCCTTTTCCCAACTATATTGGGGTCGGCTTCCAGTCTAACCGGATGCAGCTGAATACCAGTATTTCACATGGAGCGACTGCCTATCTGACCTCCACAACCCAGTTACTGGGTAATACGATACCCCTTGGTAAGACTGTTTGTCAGACTTTCGGGCTTCTGACGACCCGTAACGACTGTCAAAGATCCACGAATGACAGCCGGGACCAACGGCTTAACGTGCTTTTAATACGATACGCGGCTGAACACGGCAGAATATTTCTGTATTTAATATCTTGCATGCAATGTATGTAAGTACACCATGCTTATACAAATAAATAAACTTACTTACTTACAACTTCACGTCGATATTCCTCGAAGGCTAGGGCAGAGCTGACCTATAGTACACCCACATTTCGCCAGTTATGTTTAAGTCACATGTAATAGGTGGCAAGCTGATTGCCATCAACCGGGCAAAAATCCAGACTCAGAGCTGCTACTGAAAAATTCCAGATGAAAAACCCTATACCTCACACTTTGCCGGAACCGAGAATCGGACCCAGGACCTCATGGTCAGCAGTAGTGCTGGCCACCACTAGAATTTATGTTTAATAAAAAACATGACAACACAACGATAATTTTGAAACATTCATCACAATCCGGTGTAAAATACTTTGTAACTGTTGCCAAAATTCCGTGTCCGCTGGAACAGAAAGTACATTTTGTTTGAGTTTGGCTCCAGTATAAATTAAACTGAAATTGGATTTTAAATAAGGTTGCAATGTGGGTCTGACATAATTATTTTGATTATAAAATACACGTTTATTTCGGTTTTACAAAACGGTACTCCATTTATAATTTCTTCTTAAACAATTTTCTTATTACATGTTCTAATAGAAAATAAGTGGTAATTAATTACAAAAAGAACCAAAGTCTATGAAACATAACCCAATTAACCATTTATCCCACATAGCCCATAGAGTAGGCAAACCAAGGGCAAGATGGGGCAATGAGCCGGTCATATTAGCCGAAGAACTGACGAATGCGTGCACTGACTGGTCAGGTCCGCTCAATCTGTGTGGTTCCTTCCTCAAAAGATCATTCCAGACAATAATCTACATGATCCTCACGTAATCTGACCAAGGTTATGACGGAACTGTAAAAGACTGTTCCCTTTGAGTTTGTTTCGATGTTTCCTCTCAGAGTAGACAACACTGAACTCATCTTATTACAAGCTTTCATTTTTTAATTTGCAATGTTTGTATGTAAGTATGTATGTTCGGGTCAGCTCCTGCAACTAAATTTTAAAGCAGTTATCCTCAACAGATTGAGATGAAATTTTGCATACACGTTTAGTTTATATGACACCCTAAGTAACGTCATTCTAAATCCAATATGGCGGACGGCCCAAGACGGCGGACTAATTATTTTTTGTGCACTCCCATGATATGGTATTCCTGAAAAGAATTCGAAAAAAAAAACATAAATAAAATATAAGTAAAATATTAAAAAAAAAAGCCTTTATTGAACTAAAAGTACTTCCTTCTAATATTATAAATTCGAAAGTTTGTGAAAATGCAGAAAATAAGCACGTTAAGTTGTACTCCACAAGACTATACGTTATTATTATTATAAACAGTAGTTTTATATTGTTAAGTTTTATTGTAATCATTAAAACGGGAAATGGTGGCCACTTTTTTCCGTTTTAATGATTACAATAAAACTTAACAATATAAAACTACTGTTTATAATAATAATAACGTATAGTCTTGTGGAGTACAACTTAACGTGCTTATTTTCTGCATTTTCTTTTTAAATGAAAAGAAATAATAATAATATCCTGGGACATTTCACACACGGTCATCTGATCCCAAACTAAGCAGAGCTTGTACTATAGAAACCAGATACCTGATATACTACATACACTATTTTTTTTTTGTAAATAAATACTTATATAGATAATTACACCCAGACAAATAACAAAACAAACGATGAGGGCGCCACTGTGCGCTCGGTAGCCTCTTAATAACGACATTGAAGTCACAATAACTGATCTTTTAAACCAATAAGCGATTAAGAAATACAATAATAAATCAAACGCATCCGTTCGCAGGCACTATCCATTTATTTTAATGATGACACAATATGAATTAGATATACTACATCATTCACTTGCAAATGACCTAGGATCTTGATAAGTATACCGCGCAACAATCTCTTTGCAAATAACTACGTTTGACAGACCAGATGGCGTGGTTGGTTAAGATACCACCTACCATGCCGCTGGTCGTGGGTTCGATTTCCATCCAGGACAAACATTTGTGTGCATGAACATGTCTGTTTGTCCTGAGTCTGGGTGTAATTATCTATATAAGTATGTATTTACAAAAAAAAAAGTAGTGTTTGTAGTATATCAGTTATCTGGTTTCCATAGTACAAGCTCTGCTTAGTTTGGGATCAGATGACCGTGTGTGAACAATGTCTTAGGATATTCTCTATAACTCGACGTTAACTTCGTTCTTAGGTATAAATTAATTCCAACTACGGATCCCTTCATTGTGCGTGGTTCAACACGCACTTGGCCAGTTTCGTCAATACAATTTCACAAAATAACCGCAACTTGCCTGTATGACGGTGTATAAACGTTAAGTAAGTAAAAGGAGTATGTGAGGAATAACATTGTGGCGTTCTGTAGTTTCTGCCATGGGAAGAAAGCGTGAGTTTATGACGATGTTCTGAATTTCATAAAACAATTTCATAAATAATTATCAACAGCGCAGGCCTATAAGATCCTTGTTGCACGTTAGCTAAGTTTCTTATGTAAAAAAAAAAAAACTTACAAAACAGGTCATAACAAAAAGGTTTTTATATCCATAATTCTCACTACTACATGACAATCAAAACATTTTTCACAGCCTTCAAGACGCCAATTAACCTCTAATCGTTAGTACAAAGGATAATAAACTAAACAAAGTTTAATCTAGATTTTATGTAGTTTGTACGAGTATAAACCGTGAGAATATGTCTCTAATACAGTTTTGAAGTATAGAGGCGAGTGCTAATCTATCTCAGCTCATCGACGCCGACGTAGCCCCAATAAATCATATTACTGCAAATATAGGGAACAGTAGCGCAACTGCGAAGAAAACGGAAAAAAGGCCAAGTGCATGTCGGACGCACAATGAAGGGTTCCGTAGTTGGGATGAAATAAATTATCTCCAGAACAAACAACATTGTAGTTAAAAAAATGTTCTCCCATACATTCCAACAGCAAATGTAAGATTGTACGGAAAATATAGAGAGATTTACTTGTAAACTATGGGTATAGAACTATTTTCTGTATTATTTTCTTTTCTAAATGTTATGCGCAGTAGTTTTGGAGGTAAGGGAGGAATGGTAAATTTTCGTCTATTTTCTAAATAACTTTAAGACGATTTATTTTAAAATTATAAAAAATATATATTGAAGATTCTCATCGTAAGCTCTTTCATTTGATATGTCACACGGCACAGTTTAACTTTTTTTTTTAATTTTCTTATTTCGCATGCGCGGAGAACAATATATAAGAAGATGTTTGTTACTCAATAAAAGTCAGTTCATCCAAGCTTACATAACTGCTACAGGTCCATTAGATTTGGAGCAAATTGGCTGTGACAGACAGACAGACACACGAGTGTCCGTACCTCAAAATGTTCTCTAAATGCGCTTTGACGATGCCAAATCATGTTTTGTAGAAACCACTGTTTTATAAAAGCTGTGCCACTCTCTGGATAATGTGTTTTAGTGTAATTTATTGAAAAATATAATTAGCTGATATCCATGGTCTTGATGTTGCAGTATCTATCTCTATCCCTGTTCATAGGAAACTTTGCGAACATGATCCAACCTTATCAAATCTTAGATCTAATGTAGCTTTCGAATTGTAAGAATCGTTTAAATGGTGGGTCCCCCACCATTCATCATTCATTCATTCCCTGCTCCTATTGATTAAGCTGGAAGCGGTAGAAGAAGCTACAAAAGATTAAAGTAAATAATTAATTCTATGTCAAGGTGCAAGTAACCCTTTGGAAATAGGTCTTCAGAAAACAGCCCAATTACACTACTGCCACTAACTTGCACTATGGTCACGCTATACGTAATACTCCCCCAATAAAATGTTACGCTTCACACATTAAGTAAGAGTGATAAACTTACTTAATTAAACTTGTTATTTGATGTGGCGGATTAAGCAAAACTAATAAAGCTAGCCAGTTTGGTTCTAAGTTTACTGCAGTTGCTAGTATTGCATGGTTGAGACTTTGACATAGATTTTGGGAGATATTTTTCTAGGAAATAACTGAAAACGGGTATAAAATCTTTGTGACCCATAATTATTCAATTATCAAATTAATAGAAGGCCAATGAACTCACGATTAAGAGCTTCCCTCAAGATATCAAAACTAGTAAAAACTACAATACCCAACTGTTTTTATAAATGAAACATTTTCGAAAAGCAGCCAAGTTCACGTGGGACTGGGCTGTGCACGATTGCGGCATGCCGAATGCATTGTGGGCTAAGACCACTACAACATGTGTCCCTGAAAACGTCTAACGACGTCACGGCAGACCCAGGCGGGACCGCGCGCGCGTTTGACGCTTATAGGTGGGATCCATATCGAGATGAGTGGAAAAAGGAAAGGGAGGCCTGCCTTTTTTTTTTCTTTGATGGGAAATCATCAAATAACTTCTCCTGCTCTGGGTGGAGCGGGAGGGCGTGTCAGACTTCTACTGAGTAAAACCCACCCGTGTTCCTTCAGTTGCCTGTGCCAGGGCCACGGTAACTCTTTCAAGCAACCCTGGCGGGCATCGGCCCTAGCGGACCGCTTCAGCTAGTGCTGACATCTCTTTGAGGCGCGTGTGGAACACAACGCGCCGTCGACCCAGGCCTGGTCCTTACCGGACGGCGAGCTACCCATTGTTCGCCATCCGGCCGGGAATCGGATATCGATTCCCGACGTCCAGGGCGTCTCCTGCGGTGACTAGGAGCGTGAGGGCGTAAAGATTGCCTCTCCCTCTTCGCGAGCATTACTGCTTCGCAGAAGGAGGTGACGGCTTCCCATGCACTCTCGCTCCGTACCAGGGCCGGACGCGAGAGATCGCCGCCGCCGATCGCCTCCGTGAGGACGTGGCGGTGCTCTGCCCAAGCCGGGCAGACCTCCACCGTATGTTCCACCGTGTCCTCCAGGCGATCCACACAATGGTAACACCCGGGCATTTCCTCCCGCCTTATCTGGAATCGGAACCTCACGAAGCAACCGTGTCCGGTGAGGGAGGCCTGTGCCCCGCAGTGGGACCACAAAGACTGATTTATTTAAAGGAACAAAAAGAAAGGTTCTTTAACGCGGCTTGTGGCTAAACTGGCAGAAATTGTGACGTGTGTAACTTTTAAGCCCCCCTGGTAATAATAATATATAGCGAAAGGAACTTCGTTCCAACCGGGTGTCCTACGACAACTCCGGACTTATTTTAAGACATTTTTATTACGAAATTTGTTAGACCAAAACAACACTTAGCAATGACCTGCTAATCTAGGTAGTTAATCAGAAAAAGGTTACTACAGCCAAACACCTTTTCTGTGGAGACGTACTACGACAAAATTACAGTAGTAGTCTTAGTATTAAATAGTCGTTCTTCCGTTATCAAACTCCCTTGTGAAACCCCTGATAAGTTAAGATTAGTATTATCAAGCAATTCTTAAAGTGACACCGGTGACTGAAAAGTTGTGCGGAAATCGGTTGTCATGGCATGGACATGCCCATGCCATGACAACCGATTTCCGCATGTGATGTGGAGGAACGAGGAAATGTTGTGAGGAAAGTTTTGAGTATGAATGTGGATGGCTATACGAGTAGGGGGAGACCAAAGAAACGATGGATGGACTGTGTGAAAGCGAAGTATGACAACTAATAGAGAAGTATGGAAGAAAAAGACATGTTGCGCCAACCCCAAATAAAATGGGACAAGGACCGGAGAATGATGATGATCAAGCGATTCTTAGAGTGTTTTAGTTCCTAGGGCACTAGTTCCTAATTAGGACCCTCTAATGTTTTCTCCAAATAACATCAGTCACAAAAAGCTTATTACTTTTCCTTATCTTTCTTCTATACGCTTAATTAGGGCACCGTTTTCCGCAAGAAGTCCTTTACTTTTTCCTGACATCATAATGGTATACCTACCTAATTGTTTGGTCAAATGGACAAGTTATTCTGACTTGGTTATTCAATCTGCCTATGGAGATTACTTACTCTATACTTCTCTTTCACACAGTCCATCCATCATTTCTTTGGTCTCCCCCTACTCGTACAGCCATCCACATTCATACTCAAAACTTTCCTCACAACATTTTCCTCGTTCCTCCACATCACATGCCCATACCATGACAACCGATTTCCCAACTAAGTTGGGGTCGGCTTCCAGTCTAACCGGATGCAGTTGAATACCAGTATTTCAACGAGCGACTGCCTATCTGACCTCCACAACCCAGTTACTGGGTAATACGACACCCTTGGTAAAACTAGTTGTCAGACTTTCGGGTTTCTGATGACCCGTAACGACTGTCAAAGATCCACAAATGACAGCCGAAACCAACGGCTTAATGTGCTTTCCGAGGAACGGAGGAGTCTTGGTATGTAAAGATGGTTGGTTACCCATCCACGGACCAACCTCGGCAAGCGTAGCTTAACCTGAGGGATCGACTAGCGCGGTTGTTATTTCTTAGCCACGAGCTCCTCTTATTCAGACTTGGTTATTGTTTCCTAATTTAATTGTTATTTTAAGAATTAATTTTATACTTTTTCTGTGCCCTACAGGGTAGGTAATTGTACCTTAGCTTTAAGTCATTGTGACAACATATTTAAAAATTATGGAAGCCAACTATAGAATATATTATGAATATGAATACTCACTATATACGCTGCTTTTTTATTGGCTAGGGAGCTGCCACTTTAGTGTTGTCCTCATCATTATGAACAACTTTTACTATGGGACCAAACCGATGGAAAAAAATCAGCTGCTCCATACATTTATTTTCGCATAACTTGTTAAAATTTAGGGAGCAGCTAATTTTTTTTGCGTTTTCAGTTTTGGTCCCATAGTAAAAGTTGTTCATAATGATGAGTACAACACTATGGTGGCAGCTCCCTACCCAATAAAAAAGTAGCGTGTATATATATCACTCTGAAAAACGGCCAAATTATCACAAGTATTTACACAAGTCCTATAAATGCAGCTATCATGTTTGTGTCTCTTGGTTAACCCATTATTTTCATGTGGAAATTCTCCTGGATGTTTTCGACCCTGAGGCAGGCAAAGGGATTTCTCAGACTCTTACTTACTGGCGAAACCCACACGGTGTTCTTCAACTACTACTGGTAATACATAACCCAAAACTTCACTGGCAGAAAATGTCTGAGGTAGGAATTAGTAGAATTCTTGTACCATATGTTATTATTTTATTTTTATGATATTATTATTTCTTTTATTTATTAAATACATTTTTAAATATATTTAAAAAAAAAAACATTTAAAAATTTTAAAAATAGTTATCCGCCGGTATCGGGAGCAGGGTCCAAGCTACCGGTGGTTAGGGCTGCAGAGACAGGAACCTCCTCACAATGTGAGCCGTCGAGGAGTACTGCCTTCTGAATCAGGCCCTTGTTCCAACTGCCTAACGAGAGCCTCGAGATGTTGATTGGCTTTTGGCCATCAGGCCGTTACGACAATCGGCACAATGACGTCCGGCACATTCCACATGTGTGTAAAGTACAAGGGCTGATCCAAAAGTAATGATAATCGGTTTATATATGTATATATATATATTGCTTGGTCAGTATAAAAAATCATATAAATAGACCACAATTCCTGGGAGGTACATTCATTTAAATAGTTTTATTGTTATCATTACTTTTCGATCAGCCTAGTATGTATTATGTGCATATTTACATAATACATACATATTATTATTATTATGCATATACGTAATACATATGATTATTTATTTCTGACTAGAATTATTTTCTTGGGACTATTTATAAACACTAGACAATTTTAAGTGGTCAAAGTAAGACCTTGGTGTGAGAAAGGCACATATTCTGCAAACACAGCATTGCGTTTGCATGTCTTGCAATTCCGATGTATTTAATACGGTAAAATGTAGATCGTTTTTGAAAGTTCATCCTTGATGTTCAAAATGAATAATTTCAAAGGTGTAACTTTTTGATAATCTGCTCTATGCCATTTTATCTTCGAGAGACAAAACTCTCTTAAAGTCAAAATCAATCTGCCTAGCCTTTTCCTAACTATGTTGGGGTCGGCTTCCAGTCTAACCGGATGCAGCTGAATACCAGTTTTTTTTTACATGGAACGACTGCCTATCTGACCTCCACAACCCAGATACAGGGTAATACGATACCCCTTGGTAAGACTGGTTGTCAGACTTTGAAACTCTCTTAAAGTAGGTATTTAAAAAATCAGATTCAAGATATTCAATCAGCCACATTTTCCATCACATGTCTTCAGGTTCAGCAAAAAAGAAACTGTTCTATATTACATAGGACATTTTAGTCTGAATAGCTTTTGCCCGCGACTTCACTCGCGTGGTCTTTATAATTGGGTCCATGTCATTTACCGAGACAAAAAGTACTCTATGTCTTAATCCAGGTTATAAACTATCTGTGTGCTAAATTGCATCCAAATCCGTTTAGCTGCTTTTGCGTGATTGATTAACAAACATCCAAACATTCAATACAAACTTTTACATTTATAATATTATACTAGCAGCGCCCCGCGGTTTCACCCCTGTAAGTCTCGAACCCGTAGGAATATCCGGATAAAAAATATCCTATGTGTGCCAAGTTTCGTCAACAACCGTTCCGTACTTTTTGCGTGAAAGAGTAACAAACATCCATCCATCCATCCTCGCAAACTTTCGCGTTTATAATATTGGTAGGATTAATATAATTATATTATAGTAGAAATGGCGAGGTTGGTCCGTGGATGGGTGACCTGGAGGGTGTGATCTTTACATACTGGGACTCCTCCGTGCCTCGGAAAGCACGATAAGCCTTGGTCCCGGCTGTCATTCGTGGATCTTTGACAGTCGTTACGGGTCGTCAGAAGCCCGAAAGTCTGACAACCAGTCTTAACAAGGGGTATAGGGGTCAAGTCTTACCAGTATTACCAAGTTATTGGTTTGTGGAGGTCAAATCGGCAGTCGTTTCATGTACTGGTATTCAGCTGCATCCGGTTAGACTGGAAGCCGACCCCAACATAGTTGGGAAAAGACTAGGCAGAAAGAAGGATTTAGTAGGATACCTCCTTATGCTTTCCTGTAGTTATGGGAGATGCTGTCACTTTGCACAAAGTAATTTAGGATCTTATAGCATAGACTTCACAATATTCTCGTTATTAATTCCGTACTTAGTGCGTCTAAATCTAAGTTGCTCAATCTAATTTATTAAACCAGCAGCTACTTTGCACAATGCATTTCTGTCAAACGAGGTTTCATCAAAATAATTATAGTTTGCCGACTGACTACGAATGTGGCCTACTTTAACTTGCTACGTCCGTCTGAAAACGTGTAGGTAGTCATTTTAAAACATGGCGGACTATTGTTCTGAAGGACACTTTTGTGGGACGTGTAACTTTGTTATGACGTCAAATGAAATTGTTTTCTTTTACTTGTTTGTTTCTTTTCTTTTGTGTGAGTTGAATATATTTTATTTTTTTAGATAAATTTTTATCTATTGTTAAATGTATACTTACTGTTAAGGCTGCAAAAATCGAATACATTATACATATTTTACTTTATAAAATACCAGTTAATACAATGATAAAGAAATGCAAATTGTTTATTTTGTGAATTTTAATTAAAATACCACAAGATTAATTTAAAAAGCAACAAATAATGCCGTTTAGGTAATTCAAAAACTTCAAATATTTTAAGAACCGTATAGACTTTTATAAACAATTAAAACTTAGGTAATTAATAACTTCAAGTTTTAGTGCATAGCGATTTTATTTCTATTGTTAACAAACTTCATTTAAGTTGCGCTACACAATTAATATATTTATGAGACTTGAAGTTACTGGAGTTACCTCCATTGAAAACTTAGTTCAGAATAACACTGGGTATAATATTATATATAAGGGTTTAAATTTAAAGAAAATGTTAAAGAAAATCAAACCTACCTACTTATCTACATGTTACATTAGGTCTTTACCTATGAAATTGCCGTTTAGTATGCAGAATGTTAGTCATTTTTATAAAAATATTTTTTATTTCTATCAATCAAAATATACATCCATGCTATCGATGCATCTCTGCCAGCGCAGTGGTAATTTTAATGCTCTTCTTGAAGAAGTCAGTTGTATGGGAGCCAACAAACTCTTCAAAGGTATTTTGTACTTGTTCTGATCATCTCTGTCAGGACTAGAGTCAAGAGCAAACCCATCTCAAATTAAAAAAAAACCCTGGCAGAAAGAGATGACCAGTCCCTAGTGACTGCGCCTGTTCTCGAACCTGACGCGGTATCTTCGTGTAGTATCTTCAGGTACATAAATAATCCTCAATCCTATACAGGGTTATTGGTAAAACATCATTATGAACAACTTTTACTATGGGACCAAATCTAAAATCTGCTGTTCAGTACCTTTTGGCGAATTACGCGAACATAAATGTACTGAACAGCTGATTTTTTTTTCGCGATTTCAGGTTTGTTCCCATAGTAAAAGTTGATCATAATGATGCGTACAATAACCCCTTAAGAGGTTTTTGGTGTTTTACCAATAACCCTGTATAAGGAAGCAATAGTTTCATACACTAATAAATATATAAACCATAATTTCTTAAGACGTCATTTCAAAATCGATATACTTACGAAACCCTTGTAACATGATTAATTTATTGATGTTTTTACTATCCGCGATCTAAGTTGCTACCTGTTCTTACCACACAAGTAGTGACGTCTAATTTAGTTCATGAATATCAACTGCCTCATTGATCAAGTAGTTGCAAGAGTTACTGTTGATTAGATTGGATTAGTTGGTTGGATTCCCGGGTTGGGCTAAGTGTTTAGGTTTTTCCATCTGGAAAATCTCAGTAGCAGCTTGAAGTCTGGACCCGGCTGATGGAAATAGGCTCGCTCCGCCCCCTATTACATGGGATATAAACATAAATCGCTGCTTTGCATGAATACCCGCACAAACCAAAATTTTGAAATTACTGGTTTATAACACAGCCAAATGCAAAATAGTCCTTATTTCATGGTATGTAAGACTCACATTCATAACGGCATAATCGGCGATTTTGCCGTTAGGAATGTGAGTCTTACTTCCTTGAAATAAGGACTATTTTGCATTTGGCTGTGTTATAAACCAGTAATTTCAAAATGTTGGTTTGTGCGGGTATTCATGCAAAGCAGCGAAATGTATGTAAAGATTACATGCAATGGACACCCTTATATTATACTGGCTGACATTTTGTCACTCATGGCCGGTATGGACCCTTTTTTTAAATAAATAAAAAAGTAGTTCGTTTATACGGTTCCGTACCAAAATGGTAAAAAGGAACACTTATGGTGCGACTCAGTCTGTCTGTGTGTCACAGCTGAATATCTCAAGAACCACTAATGCTATAAACTTGAAATTTGGAACAGTTTTAGATGACGTTTGCCCAACTATTTTGCAAATAAGAAATAAATTATTGTGTGATAGAAATTTATGTAAAGATTACAGGAAAACTAAAACGATGTCTCTAAATACCACAGTTTTTTTTTATATATATGATGGTACGGAACCCTCGGTGCGCAAGTCCAACTCACTCTTGACCGGTTTTATTTTGTTTGAGGCCGCATAGGGTGTTATGCGGTGTAGTTTAAGAAGTGCGCGATTTCCTCCGAATATTGTATCGTTTAAACTTATAAATTACATATTATGTTACTGCGTCTCCGTCTGTTACTTCTTATTTAGCTACTCAACCAGTGGTCATAGAACTTCCACATAGGTGGAGTCTGAACTTCCACAGTCGACAAACACTGCTCTGCCTAACACTTCGGAGGTTACAGGCGTGATGTTATGTTATGAATATCAGCTTCCAGTTGCATATTTTGTAATACTTAGGGCGAAGTTCATTGACTTTTAAAACGGCTGTTTAGATATTTAATCAGTTCATTCCTTAGGAAATTTGACATAAACCAACTGTTTAAGTACCTAATCGGTGGTTTGAATGTTGGTGAACACAGGCCTTAGTAGTTCAATTATGTCATAATTAGCAGTTCAGTTATGTCATACTTAGCAGTTCAGTTATGTCATACTTAGCGGTTCAATTATGTCATACTTAGCAGTTCAATTATGTCATAGTTAGCAGTTTAATTATGTCGTACTTAGTAGTTCAGTTATGTCATACTGAGCGGTTCAATTATGTCATACTTAGCAGTTCAATTATGTCATACTTAGCAGTTCAATTATGTCATACTTAGCAGTTCAGTTAAATCATACTTAGCAGTTCAATTATGTCATACTTAGCAGTTCAATTATGTCATACTTAGCAGTTCAGTTATGTCATACTTAGCAATTCAATTATGTCATACTTAGCGGTTCAATTATTGTCTGAATAGTTGCGTTTGATGATTCTAAAAAAAAACTTCTAAAAAATTCCAAATATTGTTATAATTGTGTAACCTTTTTAAAGATTTTATTGTATTGTATCGTTAACATCCAGCACCCTAATTGCGTAACACACTATCATTCGGAATCGGTTTCATTTCCTAAAGCTAAGAATACAAATGCAGTACCCAACTTTCTGATTCCTGTAACACAGGTTCGCCTAGCACGGGAGTCAGGGGCCTCACATGTACGGTTGTAATATTTTTATGTCAATAAAGTTATTTTATTAAAAAAAAAAAAAAAAAAACTTGCACCAAATATGCAAGTAAGTAACTTGCGAGCCATTGTGACTTCCCCATGTTAGCCATGGCGCACAATATGCGACTTGTGACTGTGACAGCTCGGCAACAAGACGCAACGACAGGCTGTGGCCGACCATTTTTATATTTTGTTCAAAGCTCCGCACAGTTAGTTTCAAGTTGCTGAGTCGCAACGAAAGGCTAGGGAAGTCGCACACTCTCGCTACTAGTCGCAGCGACGCACGGTGCACGTACTATCGACAAAACGGACGCCTTTACACCTTAAAGTTGATGTTTGCATACACTGATTCATTGAAAAAACGCTGCCCCTATGATCTTTTGTTTTACTTTCTGATAGTTGCAGCTTGCAAGCAATATTGTTTCAAAATTTGAAAAGGCATAGATTTTGTCGATCGTACACCCGACAAGACAGTAGCATGCGACAGGTTAGCGTCAGTTTTGCTATGAGCGCTGAGGAAGGTGCAGTTGTGTTTGTATTGTGAATCTCAATATGGATACGTTCGATTTCAATGTTTACAAATCGAGCATCGAAGCGCCTCGAATATTCAATGAAAATGATCGCTTCCTGCACGAAGTCTGTCATAGCGACTAGTCGCAGTCGCAAACGACAACTCTGCGTCTTGTTACAGCGACTAGACGCAGTGACAAGACGCAAAGTTTGCGCTGGCACTTAAGTATTACCAATCAAGGTGTTAAGGCAAAATGGCTTGCTAGCTACTTGCTTTTGTGGAGTCACTGACATTGGCACTTTCATTAACAAATGCAAGAAAATTATGTGGACGCAAAATGCTGTCACATTGTTATTTATTTTTGTGAGATGTTGTGTGACCCTTACAAAACAAATTCAGAATTGATTTGAAAAAACGATTCGTTTAGCATTGTATTGACACACCTCTTCGTCTATTGATGTAGGTTAGTTGGGCTAGGTCTTTTTAAAATAGATTTCCTATTATTGCTGACATCTTATTAAAATTGGACATGCCAACGCAGATTAGTTTAGAACAACTGAAAATGGTATATTTTGCATTAGTGGAGTCTAAAATTAGATACAGTATACTTCATTGGGGAAATAGTTATGACTACAACTGTAAAAGAGCTTTCGTTTTACAAAAACGCGCAATTCGTACCATTGTTCGCATCTCACAAAGGGAGTGTTGTCGTCAGTATTTTATTAACTTAGGTATACTTACAGTACCAAGTATTTATATACTTGTACTTTTAAGTAATATGTCAAATAATATGCAAGATTATGAAACATCTGAAGAACGACACATTAGGGAAGGTAGTCGTAGACAAGATTTGAAACCAAATATAACATATGCTAATTTTAGAATTGTTTAACACAGCCCGCGATACCAAGCCGTGAAATTATACAATAAGTTGCATTTAGACATTAAAAGCATTGCTTACACTAGATCTTTTAAAAGTAAATTGAAAACATTTTACTAAATAAGTGTCTCTATGATGTCGATGAACTGTATTTTTTTAATCCACGAATGATGTTATTTTTATTGTATCTTATTATTATTTTAGTAATTACTGAGCAATTTATTTAATTTATTATACCATCAGATGTCGTTAATGAATTGTAAATTTTACTGATGCCAAAATTTTATTGAATTATAAATATTATTAATGCCAAAATGTTAATTATGATTATATTGTATTTCATTATTATTGTTAAATTATACTTACTATTATTATTATAAGATTACTGATATTCTGTAAATTCAGATACAAATTATTGTTAATGAATAAATGACTAATGACTAATTATTTATTTTAAAAACTAATTAGCACATCATTTTAACCGTTAAATCTGTAATGTTTATGGTGTACATAATAAAAACACACAATTTAGCTAAAAACTCTAGGCGCAAGAACGAAAGATGTGCTCAATACAATTTTAATAAATCGTACTCTTCCGTGGAAAATAGGCAATCCTATAGAATGTCTGGAAGACAGATCTAATTTGGCGAGCTGTGAATTGCTTTATTTGATTTACTGTATGGATGGAATTCCATAGGAAGGCCCTTTTTCTCCAAAAATATATCGCGTCCTATTTTTTAAATCGTGGTTACCAAAAATAAATAAGTAGCCAATCAAACGGGGAATTTTGCTAGAAATAACCACTTTTTAGGAAATACAAAAGTATTCTGCACTGTTTTGGAAGCGTAATAATCCCCGAAGGGTTAGGCAGGTGTGTATCTAATTTATAATAGTAGCTACACCCACATTTCGGCAGTTATGTTTAAGTCCCATATCAGTAGAGAGCGAGCCGAATAACACTTTATCTGACCTGGGAATCGATCCCAGGACCTCCTGCTCAGCAGTAGTGCTTGCGACTACTAGGCCAACAAGGCAGTTCAGCGAATGTAATTATTACAATAAAACCGGTCAAGAGCGAGTCGCACTCGCGCATCGAGGGTTCCGTACCATCATATATATATAAAAAAAACTGTGCTATTTAGAGACATCGTTTTATTTTTCCTGTAATATTTATATAAACTTCTACACACAGAATAATTTTAGATTTTCTCTATGCAAACTTTTGAGATAAGGGAGGGAGGGGGGAAGAAAGTATTTAAAAAAAATGTTTGAGAATGTGCAAATAGCGCTCTTTCATAATATGATACCCCACATGCCCTAGTAAATAATTCAAATTTCTTGAGATATCCTGCTGTGACAGACAGACTGAGTCGCACCTTATGGGTTCCTTTTTACCATTTTGGTACGGAACCCTAAAAATACCAATAGCAGAATAGGGGGTTTAATAGGTTGCATAAAACAGAAAACAGTTTTATATACTAGAATAGTTACTAGGTCCCTATATTTACCTACCTATTAATTAGCCCTAAAGTCGATATTAAAAACGTAAATATTAGGATTTCATTGATTGTTTAATAATTTAATTTGAATATCACTGTTTAGTAACTTGTTAAATCACTATGTAAATATGGTTGCATTTCCACTTTCTTAAGCCTCTATTATCAGAATATAATTAGATGTTCAGATGTCAAGGTGTTTGCATAAAATTAACTGAATTTTACGTCGTTATTGGCGTAGGTCTAAGTAGGTCATGCATTTCTCTATGACTATTGAATTTGAATACGCAGTTCATAGACATCTGGGAATTTATTTGCATTTTTAACCGACTTCAAAAAAGGAGGAGGTTTCTCAATTCGACCGTATATACAGTATGTTAACCAACAGAGGGCGTTCCCGTTAACCCGCAATAGTATAGCATCCATACATGCTAAAAAAAATATTACCATTCGAAAACAAAATGGTTTTTATTTTTTTTTAGGTAAATAAAAAAAACATAAATTCATGTACCTACCTATCTAAGCCACGTTTCAATAACATTAAAATTAAAATACATAGTATTAGACAGTTAGGCTAGGATTTAAATGATAATGACGTCATTAAACGTTAGCAAGTGAATTTTTTACTTTATGCAGTTGCACGGGAACGCCCTCTGTTGGTTAACATACTGTATATATATATTTTTTATGTGTGTTTGCGAATAACTTCCTCATTTATGAACCGATTTTGATGATTCTTTTTTTGTTGGAAATGAGATATTCCAAAAGTGGCCCCATAAAAAAATATTTACTTTTTATTTACCACTTAGTTTATGTGGATGATGTTTGTATCTATGCGAATGATGTTTTAATAACTTCCTACCACTGTTAGCAGGTAGCAGGTGGGCAGGTTGTAGTAGGTAGAGAAGTATTCGAATTTGTGTGGGGTAGGAAAGTAACACAACTAAAAAGTGAAAAATAAAATTTTTTTTGCAAAAAATAAAACCGAATTCCAAATCAAAACACTACAAAGTGAAAAATAACTTTAATTTCGGAAGTCGTCGGTGGCAAAAAGCGAAAATACAAAACTAAAGACACCGACTTCCGAAATTAAAGTTATTTTTCACTTTGTAGTGTTTTGATTTGGAAGTCGGTTTTATTTTTATCGCTTACAAGACGCTCCCTCACAGAGAGCATTCGCCTGTAACCTTTACCTGCGACCTAACCCTGTCACTTTACCTATTTAATTATACAGGGCCAAATTAAATTAGCTAGCGAAACTCCGCAGATGTGATAGGTATCTATATCTAAACACAAAATAAAAATAAAAGAGATTTGATGATTTTTTTTTTTTTTGGGTCAATTAACGCCTCGTGGACACTACGTAGTCACTTGAAAAAACTGTTTTATCAACTCATGAAAGTTACGCAAAAGAAACTGTTTTAGGGTTCCGTACCTCAAAAGGAAAAATATAACCCATATAGGATCACTCGTGTGTCGGGGTGTCTGTCTGTCTGTCCGTCTATTACAGCCAATTTGCTCCAAATCTAATGGAGCGATTAAGTTGTTTAGTACACGTATGAATTTCTGTGACCCAAACACGAACGTGTAATGTAAATGAATTTTGAATATAACTTTATAAGCCCAAAACTGTTATAATACCTACTGTTAATTGATATTTTGTATACAGAAGCCTTTATTTATTTTTTTTTATTTACAGAAGAATTTATTTATAAAGGTACACCAACAGGTGTACCTTTATAAATAAATAAAAAAATATGGGGTCAATTTTGGGGGGCAAATAAGAAAATTAAAAAAAATTATGCAAACTGTACCGTGTGACATATCAAATGAAAGGGTGTACTGTGAGCGTCTCAAATATATAAATATTTATAATTTAAAAATAAAATGTTTTAAAGTTATTTAACAAAATAGACGAAAATTGATCATCTCCGAATCTACTGAGCCAAAATTTTGAAAAAAAAAATACAGAAAATAGGTATTACTTTATCTATAGATAACAGGAAAACTTATAAGAAGTCTATGGTGTTCAAATAACATGGTAAATCTCTTAATATTGGGCGTACAAACTGACATTTGCAGTTGGAATGTATGGCAGAGCATGTTTTTCAACTACAATGTTAAGTTTGTTCTTGGGATAAATTGATCCCAACTCCGGAACCCTTCATTGTGCGTGGTCCGACACGCACTTGGCCAGTTTTTAAACTGATATTTTAAGTGACTACACTACCGGCGGATGATGACCCCATAAAAGCATCATCAATTTACTCAATTTATTTTTGTTTTATCATGTTTAAATATCGATACCATCACGTCCGCGGAGTTTCGCTAGCTAATTTAATTTTACCTTGTATATGTATAGGTTACTGCTGGTTTCAACTGTCTCTTTACAATACCTGGCTATTGACGGCCTGCACAGTCTACCTGTAAAGTCCTAGCCGTTACAATGGAATCTTGGATTGTTACATTACAGGCAAATGTTCAGGTCAGGATTTAAGCTGCACGCCAGGTGCAAAATTGCAGATTGGATGCACTCAGCGCGCAGTTGAAATAGCTGCAGCGAAACTGCCAACCAGCAAGCTTCGCGTGCAGGTCGGGATGCAGTTGGCGTGCAGTTCTAAGCCAGTCGGTTAGCGTTGGCAATTTTTTTTAAATTACATCCAAACTGCTATTTTGCAGTTGGCATTCAGTTCAAATACTCTTATTCCGAATTATATTCCCTGATGATACAGTCAGTCAGAGGTTAGTTTTATAATGGATGAACACAAACAATTAACCGAATATTGGTTCTAATTCTAGTAGGTCCAACTTATCTTCATAACTTTAGTAAATTAATGTGAAGAACAACATGATACTTTACTAACGCCCTCTAGCAGAGTTTCATGTAACCAAATGGCAACTGAATGTGCTACCAAAGCAGCGCCACCTTGTAGATGATGCGAAAACTGATGTCGGTAAGTGAAGTGAGTAACTACACTTTCTCCGCAAATGAAACGCGTTGAACTTGGTCACACTATCGTGAGATGGCACTGGAATCGAATCACAACGTTGAAAATTTATACTAAGTTTATTTTATTCAGATAAAATGAAATATTTCATTTTATCGGAATACTTTTCTGTTTAGTGGTAACTTTTGTGACGTTGCTACAGAGAATTTCCTAAAGGAACAATACAATTATAGCTGTTGCTTTTGGGAGTTCCATAGCCCACTTGACGAATGCCACAAAGGCCGGCCACATACAGTCACGAATCAGTTTCGAAATTTTCACCGATTCGAAATTCTGCATGGTGTTCTGTGCGTGATTCTGTATGGATTCGCTGCCTTCAAAATTGCAAATCGATATTTCGAACCGGAATTCTGACTGTATGTGGCCGGTATAATAGTAGGTACCTACCTACTATTATACCGGCCATTGATTAAGGTAGTTAGGTCAGGTAGCTAGTGTCACAGCTCTCAAATTGTATATACCTACACTCTAGCTAGCTTGTTGCATCTTAGGTACGTTTTACCTAAGAGGCTGGTATCTGCAACTCCACGTCAATGCGTATTTTGCGTAGTTGTTGCATCTTATGGTGTGCACTAGCTCATATAAACCTCTGATATTATCGTGGTGCATATCTACTCAGCACCGAAAACGTGAATAGAATACTTCGCACCTTCGGTAAGACAAGGCCATAAATGTCAAAATTTCATACAGTCGGTTAAATATGCCAAACTGCTTTAAAAATACCCTTTTATCTGAAATCACAAAAGTATAGGGCTCATTTCATGCAAAGATCAATCATTTCAAGGTGGAAAGATGGTATGAGCAGAATAATACGGTATTTAATGTAAAAAAAATTCTTAAAGTAGCTCTCCTGTAAAATCATAAAAGTGCAGTTGTGCCCTTGTCTTACCGAAGGTGCGACTTATTGTAGTAAGTTGTCATTTAGGTAAGTACATCATCAAAGTTTTTATTTCATCAAGTATTGTAGAGGTTTACCCTTTACCCCACAGGGTAAACCTTTACAATACTAGATGATAGTGTCTATCGGGAACTGTTTAATAAATCAGGCTATCTCAATGCGTTTATTTGCCTTAAATTGGTGGAAGTACTTAATATGCCATCGCGGCGTATGTACCTACGGCTCCAGATCATGTCATGGATTTGGTCACGAAACACATTTTTATTTAGTTTAGCCTATAAACATTTCCAAGGCTATTTTCCATTTTCTGAAGGGTAGTATTTAAACGCAAATCAAAATATTACTTTTTGTATCCAAAAATAATCCGAATTCCAATCAAAATTACTGATTGCACAGCAAAATACTCAACTCAAAATATAACTAAATAAGAAACAATTTATATTCGTGGCGCACCGCAATAAAGCTTTTTTATTAATGCGCTAATAATGACATGACAATGCATCCTAGAACGGAGCTCCTATTTATGTGTAAAGGGTTTAAAGTAACCTAACCAAACCTAACCTCGGAGTTAATAATAGGTTGGGGAAAAAGTTTCTTCGCATTTTTTAAGAAAATTCAAAACATTTTTTAATATAGTTTATTTACATTTAACTAAAGTATGTAGGTACCATTTTGTTCGATAACTTTTTGCCATCTTGTAGGTAGGGACATGATCCCATTGCTAAGAAATTTTGGGACTTCTGGTCAAAATACCGCGACAAGTGGTTTTGGCAGTCCTCTCGTGATGTTAACCTGACACTGCCTAAAGAATTCTGAAGAGACCGAAACAGGTGGAAATCTGAAGGTGCAAGATCAGGACTATACGGCGGATGCATTAACACCTCCCAGCCAAACTCTCTTAATTTTTGCTGAGTGGCTAAAGATGTGTGAGGTCTAGCGTTATCATGATGAAAAACCACACCCCTTCTGTTGATTAATTCCGCCCGCTTTCTCTCAACTTCTTGCTTTAATCTCATCAGTTGTTCGCAGTAGAGATCAGAATCGATGGTCCTGTCTGGTGGTAACAGCTCATAATGAATAATGCCCTTCCAATCCCACCACACACACAGCATCACCTTGTTGCGAGTTAACCCGGGTTTCGCCACAGTGTGTGAAGCCTGACCGGCCTTTGACCACGACCTTTTTCGCACGTTCTTGTCATACGTGATCCACTTTTCATCACCAGTTATCAGCTTCTTCAAAAATGGTTCGGTTTCATTACATGGTAATAAAGAATCACAAATGAGTACACGGTTCATTAGGTTTCTTTCAGTGAGCTCATGAGGTACCCAAATGTCGAGCTTTTTTGTGTACCCAATTTTTTTCAAATGCGCCAAAACTGTTTTGTGGTCAATTTCCAGTTCTTCAGCTACGTCGTAACTACTGATATGCCGATCTTGCTCCACTTTTTCAAAAATGGCATCCATTTTATCCGTAATAGGGCGACCAGAGCGACGTGCATCTTTGACATCAAAATTTCCGGATTGAAAACGCTTAAACCAAATTTGTGCTACTCTCACAGACAGTACACTAGGTCCATAAACATCGCAATTTTTTTTCGCGGCTTGCGTTGCATTTTCACCTTTTTTGTAGTAAAATTTTAAAATGTATCGAATTTCTTCATTAGATTCACTCATCTTGACGGTACGAAAAACAAATGAAAACCACACATTTTCCTAATTTGAATTTGGAATTATGTTCTTTAAAATATAAACTTTCAATGATACCAAAACCAGCCAGATACAAATAGTATAGCCAAAGAGATTTTATTACAAGTTCATACATACTATAATGCGAAAAGACTTTTTCCCCAACCTAATATTAGTCACCATGTCACTTTGCTATATGAGTCTGAGTGTTATGTATGTACGCTCTGGTTAATTTGCTGTGCAGTCAGTATTTTTTTGATGTAAAAAAGTATATAAATGATGGAAATAAATTGATAGGTCATTGTTTATTTGATGTGCAATTAATAATATCCCTTTTCTGAAGAGCTACACGCTACACTGTAACGTACACGTGTAACACGAGCGTCCTCAAGGAAATTTTCTTAAAGGGCTAAATCTGCCATTATTACAATATTTTTTCACAAAATCCTCAATATGAATTGTAAGATTTTGCTCTTGACTAACTTCAATAAAGCAATTCATAGTTTGTGGACCTTTTTACAAATCTCCATAGAAAACTGTCAAACAGATGAATTGCGTTATATGAATTGTACGCAGATAATATTATGAATTGTCAGTTACTGACCATTTTACGATTTTAGGTATGATTCATAATATTATCCTAATATGATTTAGCCAAGTGGCTTTTAGGCCCCCAGGTAGTAAGTATACCCAGGTAAATTAATTGACTATCAAATTGACACACTACGTACCGTGTTATAGACATTTCATACAAGAGTAAAGAATGACAGTAATTATTTGAATATAAGGGCAATTTAAGTTGGTAGTCAATTTGGTAAACAATTAATTTCCCTGACTTTACCTAGAAAGCAGTTAAGTACTGTGGTTTTTCTCTTACCTTTATCCCTAAGTCCTAATATTACGACAGTGAATTCTTCCAATAAAGTTATACTTACAGTAGGTAATCTACCGAAAAAAAAAATAAAACTTTACCGCATGATTAACGCTATGCCCAGCTCCAGCCGGATGGACGGCCATGTTGGGTCTGCGGAAATGGACCGCGCTTTCCGGTACATTTGCAAATTTTATACCCAGATTCATGTCATATGCTCCCCTTCGATACTTCAGAGTACTTATTATGTGCTTGGAAACAATTGGCCTTGTTTCTTGTCAAAAGGGACTGGACAAAATGCAATTGTGGAATTTATATACTGTTTGTGGATTGTGCTGCTGCTCTAGATTTAGAATACAGTTCTGAATTATTTGTGAAACTCATACTAGTATACCTAGGTAGTTTACATACTAGGTAGTATACACTTCTATGTACAGACGCCAGCAGGTCAAGCTACCCGAAACTGTCAATTTTTTTCCAATCAACCTGTGCTAATGATTTAGCGATAAAGTTGAACATGTATTAAAGAAATTTGACAGATTGTAGTAGCTTGATGTGCTGGCGTCTTTACTCAGGAAACTTCTGCTTTGTTTAATTTTGCATAATATTATTCTTAATTATTCTTAATTTTGCGTATTTACTCGAAAAAAAGAAGATCGTACTTAGTACGATCTTCTTTTTTTGAGTCGATCGATGGTAACAACATACGTAATTATTTTGTGCAATTAGTTGGGCCCAAAAGTGGCCACGCCAATCGTGGCATCAGTGGCGCGTTTTAGGTCCTCAGAAGTAGTTGTATGGCCACTTTGGACACTCCAACATTTATGGTATATGGTTTGGTCAGGAGCACCGCATTCGCACCTGGGTGGATTCTATAATCTTTCATTTCGCTAGATTGTGCTTGTAGCGGCCTACCGCAGTCAATTGTTTGCTTTCCACATACTGCTGTCCTAAGGAAAAAGACGTATCTAACATTTTATTCCAGCCCCAGTATTTTTATATTGGCGTAAAATTAACGAAAACCTAATATTTCTTACTATTAAAAGACGCATCTGTCTTTGTAGGTATCTTGTATTTTGGACAGGACTATGTTTTTTTTTTCTCCATTTAAATATTTTTGTAGATACGTCCGTTTTCCTTCGCAGATAACGTCCGGGTGGCAGATGCTCCTGGGGCTGGACGAAATCTGGTGGCGGTGGGTGCTGTTTACGTACCTACTTATTACGGTGTCTGGAAAAATCTCCGAGACATCGATTCCTACCAGAATCTAAACATGTATTTGAATTGCATACATACTGAAACCATTTCACAGTTCTTCTTATGGAAATGGTATCTTCTTAGAATTTGGGTCTCATGTTATGGAGCTTTATTTTTATAGTTTTTATACCTGAATCTATTCCTACATAGGCTGACTTTACCTTTAAAAAGCAATTTCCTAAAAGTCTACAAATTAAAAAGCGGTTTTATTTGAACCCCAAACAAGTTTTTCTCCAAATGAATGTGTAGTTTCGGCTAGAACTTTTTGGATCTAAAAGAACTCTTGAACTATAACACCCGTATTTATAAACCAGCAATTACTTGCTGTTAAGTATTTTTTTTTAGTATAGACATTACCTGAGGATAGAATTCGTCATTATAAATTCTTATTCTATAGTCGAGTAATGTACAATTGTACATTAGTTATTTGAGTAAATGCTTGAGTAAGAATCAACGTTTCATTGCAAAATCAAAACGCAAAATGGTCAAGTTCACAATTCTTAAGTAAAGAAAACGGTGACTATTAATTGGCTAAGAATTCTAACCTTTGACAGTACTAACTTCAAGCAAATACTAAACTATAGGATAAAAATCGTTACTTGAGTAATTATATAGTAATTATACTTTTACTGAAGTAATCACTTTTACTTGTTTATAAATACGGGTGTTAGGATGGCCACAAATTAAGGGTCAAAGGGGACTCATAGCTTGACCTTTCTTTGAGAATGGGCGATCTTCAACCCTAAAAAGTCTGATAGTATCCTAACTTATATTATAAATGCGAAAGTAAGTTTGTTTATTTGTTTCGCTTTCACGCTAAAACGGCCGAACGGATTTGGATGAAATTTGGCACACAGGTACACCATGACCTGATTTGGATAGTTTGTTCTCGTGGTACAATTGCCGTTCTGCACGCGGGTGAAGCCGCGTGCTTCATCCGCGGCAAAATAAATCACATAGGCTAAAGGAAAACTTGTGAGAGTCGCAAAAAGGGGTTTATACATATATAAGATAGATAAATAAAGCACAATAGGTTTTCTTTATTATTTATTTTGACTAGTTCTACTTCCTTACAAAAATATTGTTGATGCTTATGCTAGGTACATACGATTACATGTCAAGCTAAAAGTTTCCAGTATAAGCTGACCTCTCATTGTACGGACATCCTATGCAATGCAAAATCGGTTTATACTGGAAATGTATAGCTTGATATATAGCCGCTTGTACTTCCCTACAGTAGCTTACTTATTATTTAACAGAATATAATTTTCTAAGTTGTTCAAGCTAGGTAATATTTAAAAAAGCATAAGTACCTAGGTACGGACAGTAACAAAAGTAGATTAACACTTTGTCAGTGATTTTAATAATAATTGAGAAAAATGTTTCGAAAAACTTTTTACCTACATATGTTTAATTCAGATACTACAGCTCTATTAAGTACTTACATAAAGTACTGAAAAATAATTCAAAACAATTTATAGCGTATTTTTAAGTAAAACTGTTAATTTTCTTCTGTTGCTGAACTTGCTGACGGTACCTATAATCAGCCTAAAAGTGTTCCCAATGCTGGGACACAGGCTGTAATCCACCACGCGGGCCCAGTGCGAGTAGGTAGGTGTCACATGTCTTTGAATTTTTGGTTCTAGGACATGCCAGTTTCCTCTCGTTGTTTTCCTACACCGTTTTGAGAGCAGTGGTGATGAAATAATTTCCACAAAGTAAAGCGCCTTTCAGGGTTCGAACCTATGACCTACAATCCGATCTACCGTACCTATAATTACATGTATACATATAAATAATTTTCGTTAGGAAAAATTGTTTACACTGTAAAAACACACACACAAATAAAAACAATCAAGAGGCGTCGCGGGACACCCCCGGTTGGAATGAAGCTCCTTTCGCTTTTGCTCACTTGGCGAACGGAACATTTTGACCGAAGTAACAAAAGTGCTACGTAACAAGTGTCGTGACGGTCAATATTACACTTTTTAGGGTTCGTACCTCAAAAGGAAAAAACGGAACACATATAGGATCACTTGTGTGTTGTCCGTCTGTCACAGCCAATTTACTCTGAATCTAATAGACCGATTAAGTTGAAATTTGGTACACCTATGAATTTCTGTGACCCAAACACGGACGTGTAACGTAAATAAATGAATTTTGAATATGGGGTCAATTTTGGGGGCAAATAAGAAAATTAAAAGAACAAGTTTTGTAAACTGTACCGTGTGACATATCAAAGGACTTGGGCTTACTATGAGGGTCTCAAATATATATATATATAATTTATAATTTAAAAATAAATTGTTTTAAAGTTATTTAAGAAAATAGACAAAAATTTACCATTCCCACCCTTATATCCAAAACGATAGTTCTATACCTATAGATTACAGGAAAACTTATAAGAAGTCTATGTACTTAAAATAATATGGTAATACTCTCAATATTGTGCGTACAAACTTAAATTTGCAGTTGGAATGTACGGGAGAACATGTTTTTCAACTACAATGTTAAGTTTGTTCTTGGGATAAATTCATCCCTACTACGGAACTCTTCATTGTGCGTGGTCCGACACGACTTGGTCGGTTTTTCGGTCTAGCTCTCATTCACCAAGTGCACAGAGTATAACGTGCGATAACGAACTTCGTTCCAAAATCTTTCAATAAAAATACAGGATGAAATTGAATTCATGGGCATCCTTTAATGGCTCATTGTACTCAACACTATGAACAATTATTACTATAGGACCAAACATGAAAACGTGAAAAATAAAATTAGCTGTTCCCTACATTTTGACAAGTTATGCAGACATAAATGTAGAGAACAGCTTGGTCTAATAGTAAAAGTTGTTCATAATGATGCAATTCAGTGGAGGATGCCCATGAATTCAATTCATCCTGTAAAGTGAACCATGACATAGATAGAAGAATTCATTGTATTCATTGCACATTATCCTGTGGCAACTAAATGGAAGAATTCACGGTTTTGAAGTCTTATAATTATTCTATTTTAACTAAGAAACATGAACGTTGTTGTTATAATATTTAATTTATTTGTCATAAGTAATGTTGAGTTCTTGATATAAAATTCACAGTTTTAAGGCGAAAGCTCCAGTAGCACGCGAAATTTAAACTTTCTTACTTTTTTTTTTTTTTTTGCAATTTGCAGGTCAGTATCAGGTTGTATGTTGATCTGAATATGATTCGTGACTGTAATAAATCTGTATTTATAGAATTATAATCATTAAAGTCATCAATACAACTCTCTAAGTTCATATAATCCTAATGAATGACTATTACTTGAAATCTTGACATTTAGGATTATACTAACTTAAGGAATTGTATTACTAATTCTAATGATTATAATTTTTTAAATTCATATTTGTTACGGTCGCGAATCATACTTTAATCAATATACAACCTAATACTGAATTGCAAATTGCAAAAAACGTAAGAAAATTTGAATTTCGCAGGCTACCCTAAGCGCACATTAAAGGTGAGCGTTCACTGGTCCGCAAAGGCTGCAACGCAGGCACGGCACGCAAAGTATTGAACGGATTTGCCGATGGCATGCATCCACTGTATCCAGATATTATCTCTTCTTTACAAATTTGAATATTGTCGATGTTTCAGAAATTATACAATTCTTCATAATCTTTCTAGTAATATTATTAAAAGTTAGTCATCCATGTTGTCCAAGTTAGTCACAATGTTGTTGACGGTTCTCATCTCAATTATAAACAACGTTGTTTTGTTTATACACGTTGTTGCGACAGTGAGCAATCCACGCGGTGAACTAACCCATGTGACGTCACCGGCACGCAGCGCATTATTATTTTTTTTTTTTTTTGTTCATGCGCTTGGTGCTTGCGGTACCGATAGTGGACGTAATGGTATATGAATTCATACAAAGCAAACCAAAGTACCTTGCAAACCGTGGTGCGTTGCGGCTGGTGCGGACCAGTGGAGGTTTACCTTAAAGCAACGGCTGGCCAAAGCGCGCCGCAAAGCAAAAATGCGCCAAAGCACATTAGGAGTCGCTGCGGGCTACACCGCAAAAAAAAAAGGAAAAGGATGGGCAGATTGATTCGCGTTGACGTGCCTTTTATATAAACACAAATTATAAGTGTTAGCCTCTTTAAGCATTGTTGGTTATTATAGATCCACACTAATACATATTAATAAATAATCTATTATAATACAATAATGCTGAAAGATACGTTAGGTATTTGGTAAATATAATATTAATTAGGTTTATAGATTTTTAGTTGGCACGTTCTTTTCGACCGACAACACCTCCGTCACACTTTTTTGAATAAATGTCATAATTATTTTGTAAAAGCAGTAATAATGAAAACGGAAGTGTTTAAGATTATTTTGATGGTCGTATTGTCAAAAGAATTTTTATGAAAAAAAAAGTGAAACTGAATATTTAGGAGGCAAAAAGATTTTTGTTTTCGGAGGGGACATGTCAATATCGATGAAAAAGAATGACGACCGAGTTTCTGTTCACAAATGTAGACAACAAACGTTGTCATAAAAAAAATTAAGATATTAAAAAATCGATCAATCTGCCTAGCTTTTTCCCAATTATGTTCGGGCCGGCTTCCAGTCTAACTAGATGCAGCTGAATACCAGTATTTTACATGGAGCGACTGCCTATCTGACCTCCACAATCCAGTTATTGGGTAATACGATACCCCTTGGTAAGACTGGTTGTCAGACTTTCGGGCTTCTGACGACCCGTAACGACTGCCAAAGATCCACGAATGACCGCCGGGACCAACGGCTTAACGTGCTTTCCGAGGCACGGAGGAGTCTCGGTATGTAAAGATGTTCACCCATCTACGGACCAACCCCGGCAAGCGTAGCTTAACCTAATGGATCGACGCTGTTATAACTTAGTCACAAGCTCCTTCAAAATTAAGATAATAATACTGCCGTCATAAAGAAAAAAGACGTATCTGATCTTTTTTTCGAAATAGAGTTATTTACATATTCGGAATCAGCAAAAAAAGACGCATCTGCCGGTATTTTTAAATTGGCGTAAACTTAACGAATACCTAATAATTCTTAGTATTAAAAGACGCATCTGCCTTTGTATCTTATAGTTTAAACAGGCCAAAATATTTTTTTCTCCATTTCAATATTTCTGTAAATACGTTCTTTTTCCTTACGCGGCAGAATATTAAGTTAATTTTTTCATGACTAAATCTATGAATAAATTGATGAAGTGAGCACAAGCTTTATTTTAATCTAGACACTACATCACAAAATAGGTAACTTTAATGCGCGCATTTAACTTAATCTTAGTGTTATTATAAACTTAAATTAAGTACAAAATAATAATAAAAAACCTATAAAGTAATGTTTTAACTTTTATGTAACTTAATTATCATCACAATATATTGATGTGGTATTATTTTATTTACTTATGAATATTTAATAATAATTTGTTGTTTTTTAAGTGGTTCTACTAAATCTTAATTAACACTATTAAAAGGTAACTTTTACACATTTATATGTATGTGAACACATTTAAGTGGATATCTACGTAAAACATTTAAATATAATCTTTTAATTCTATTATTATTATAATTACAAGATCCATCGAATGTGAGAATCAATCGTTACTCTTAAAACTACTAAGAATTTTTACAATATAATTACACATTTGCCCGACAGGGAATCGAACCCACTGACTTAACACCCACGTACTTATATACTTACTGTAAAAAATAATTAATTTAAATTCGCTAACTATTAATAAAGTGTTTTAATCAATTTAAACCTTGTCTACATGTAAGCTGAAATTCCGTTATTGGTTAATATTTAGACTCTTGTATCTTTACCAAGAATGAAGCAAAGACCTCATAGCTTTGCATAGTAGACCCTCCCATATGGAAGTACGAGTAGCTATCACACACAGGAAAAACAGCTTAGGAATCCATTTATATGCCCAGTTTGGCAATAAAAATGCTACCATTGGTAAGCAAAACTATTCATTTTTGGTTATAGGAACCGAGCATAGCTTAGAAATGCATAGATATCTGATTTTAATTGAGATTATTTCTTTTGCTTTATTCAAAAAGTACGGTTCAGGAATCGGTAATTTTTTTAGGTATATAATGTTAAAAAAATATGACAACAGTCCGACTTCTCTTGACTCTTTACCTAAATCAAAAATTGGAATTAATTTAAAATATGAAGATACATTTTCACGAAAACAAATTTTTTATAAGATTTGGTAAATAACATTGGAGCACCAACTATTTATTGCTATTACGCTACCCCATACAGCTGACTGTCACAGCTCCTGCGCTTCCCGAGTTGGTGACAAAGCTGTGGCGAGCCCACGATGTCACCCAGGAACACGCTCAGCAGGTAGAACTCTTTGGCCTGGTCCGGAGACCGCTTGTATTGGCTGGAAAGAAAATAAAACATGTTAGAAAATATGGTAAGACATAAAATACCCATCATCGTCATCATACGGAGTCGTAAACATTCAGTGCTGCACATAAACAAGGAAATATATTACCAATTACCGGTTGCAAGTGCAGACCGGCCTGCAACTGAGACTTTCGTAATGGGAAAACGCGCTAACACTTCATCTGACTCGGGGATAGAACCCAGGACAATCAGCTAACCGGTTGCGCTACTCAACCGTGTTCAGATTTTCGTACTTATCATTTATGTAGGCGCAAGCAATCTATCAGTATCTCTGCTTAGTACCTAATCAGAATCCCCAAAGTAACAAGTAAATATTGCTACTACAACATACACCAATTTTTTGCAGAAACAGAAAACAAGAAAATCCTTCCTTTGAAATGAAAACCACATTCAAACTAGACGTCGTTGTAAATAAACACTGACATACATTTGCACTTTGTCGCTACTTCGTTAGTTAAAACCCTTGCAAGCATCAGCTAAGTGATTAACTTCATACAAACATACAGTCACGAGCATAAATATTATATTACTACGGACAGCTAGGCAAAAAACATCTGATTTCAAAATTCATCTATTAATATCTGTCACTTATGGGAGTTTTGGTGTCTACGTTCGCCATTATCACATTTAACAGGTCAAAAATCGCCTTGTTAATAATCTTATTTTTCCTAAACCCATTTTGCTCGTCGCAAAGTAAATTGAATTTAGATAAAAATGTATAAATTGATTTTTTTTGAAAACACTAATTAAGTCTATAATTTGATATGTCTTCTTTACTGTTCTTTTTATGAAGTGGTTTTACTATTATGGTTTTTAAGCTGTCGGGAAATATTCCTGATGATATACTATACTACAATAATAACATGAGCTAGTGAGCCAGCTATGTTATTAGAAACAAATTTTATGACTTGTGTGGAAATGCCATCATATCCAAAACTTTTTTTTGTTTTTAATGATTTTATTACCCTTATTACGTCCTGTGGTATGACTGGGGACATAAATATCGAGTGTCTTGCGTTCCTTAGTTAAATTCAGAAGAATATGATTCGTCGTTGTAATAAAAATATCTGATATCACTTTGGCAGCATGAATACCTAATATTTATGCTCGTGACTGTACGAGCTTATTTACGTTACTCAACCACTGAGTTTTTTCTGAAAACCATACAAAGGTTTTAGTTTTTCTGAAAACTTGGCTTTTTTATTTCGCAACTGGTAAAAAAATTTTCTATGGTAGTAATAATATTAGATTCTACGTTCGTAGAATTTTATATTCTGCGTTCAAAGGTTATTCTGAAAGTTTTCTTTGACTCGCAATCGACTGTTCATCAACAGTAGAATAAAATACTATTTATTACCCAGTTTTCTTTTTATTCGGAACATTCTAATTTGTCAAAGGAAACTTTAATAAAATCTTCCTTGGCAAATCATTACTCCAATAGTCACTATTACAAATCCATACTAGGATCAAATTCTTGCTCAAACGGTAGTTTAGGTATATTTATTTGGGCACTACAGGACCTAAACGCAACTAAACGCAAGTTTTAAAATGCCTAAAAGTATTATGATCTACTGCAGTAAACAAGTCAGAAAAAATATATGATATTCTTCAGGATGCTATGCTATGTATCTCTATGCTAGTTAGACAGTGTATTGAAAACATAATCAAACTAATTTAATACATAATAAAAACATAATGAAGATACCTCTAAAAAAATATTTTAACGATTAAAAACCATACTAATATATCCATCAAAGCGGGAATGTCCGCGGTTGCACATGCAATCATTCTGATTATTTGTCAGATTATTCTACAAGCAACATATTAATAATAAAACCGACTTCCAAAACAAAACACTACAAAGTGAAAAATAACTTTAATTTCGGTAGTCGGTGTCTTGGGTTTTGTATTTTCGTTTTTTGCCACCGACTTCCGAAATTAAAGTTATTTTTCACTTTGTAGTGTTTTATTTTGGAAGTCGGTTTTATTTTTAACCGACTTCCAAAAGGAGGAGGTTCTCAATTCGTCTGTATTTTTTTTTTGTTTTTTTTTTTTTTTGTATTTTTGTTACGCGATTACTCAAAGACGGATGGACCGATTTAGAAAATTCTTTTTCTGTTTGATAGGGTATACTTCCGAGGTGGTCCCATATAAATTTTATTAACTTTGCTTGGGGGGTTTTTGAGTTAGCTTCAATAATGCGTGCTCACAACTAAAAAGTGAAAAATAAAAACTTTTTAGCAAAAAATAAAGCTATATAAAAGTATATATAAATAAAGCTATATATATAAAAGTTGTGGAACCTACCCCACACTAATTCGAATACATAATTGAGCACAATAATTGTAGATATAGCCATGTAAATAACAGTGATAGGAAGTTATTAAAACACCATCACATCATCCACATAAAATTAGTGGGAAATATACGCATTATTGAAGCTAACTCAAAAACTCCCCAAGCAAAGTTAATAAAATTTATATGGGACCACCTCGGAAGTATACCCTATCAAACAAAAAAAGAATTTTCTAAATCGGTCCATCCGTCTTTGAGTAATCGCGTAACAAACATACAAAAAAAAAAAAAAAACAAAAAAAAAAAATACAGACGAATTGAGAACCTCCTCCTTTTGGAAGTCGGTTAAAAATAAATTACTAGCGTTGTGCCATCGCGCTTCTCTTTCCTTTCTATGCAGTCCGACAGTGACCGCATTTTAGGTCTTGTAGTTCCCTGTATGTTTAATTTCGTCATACAAAAATATGACCTGGGGGCCTAGACAAAATTCCTTTTCTGTAAGCGTTAACGCCAACGGAAAGATTAAATCGTATGGAGTTGTCATTAACTTTAGAGATGTCACGTGACTGAGTGCCACTTTGACAAACGTAAAAGCTACACCGCTAGCCGGTTCCGCAACACGCTACATTAGCAGAAGCTCGGACCCTCACGGCTAACAGTTTTACATGTAAGCTGACACTTTTGTGTTTATTTCAAATGAATCAATCTTGACAACAGCTACATACTATTCCATAGACTAATATAGAGTGTTTCGTGCGACGCCGGTGTTGCCAACTTTATTTTTTAGAGGATAGTACAAACACTAGGAAAAATCGTATTTTGCTAAGAAGTCTAGAAAAAAAATAGTACGCATTGAAATTTCAATAAACCTATAGTACTTAAATAACTATAAATACTATTTAAATCGTACGGTTGGCAACACAGCGGGAAAAGACGCTTCGTTGCAATTTAGCAGCATTCACGTGACATCTCTATCAACAAACAAATTATTTGACCTTTCCGTTGGCGTTAACGCTTACACAAAAGGGATTTTGTCTAGACTGAAATCGTTCGCTAAGTCCTAAAGGGGTACCTAGATGGTCAAAATTGCTTGACAAATGACTATTTGCTAGTCTAGAGACCGCATTAGGACTAATCGATTGAATTTTGTCATATAGCGATCGCTATCTATGTTGAAACTGTAGCCCCTGTTTATTACAAAACGCATAAGTATCCTATCGTTTACGATAGCACCTACGAAACGTTTCCCAAGAGTGACATAAGAAACGGTTATGATGGAATTAATAAAAAAGAAGTTCACTTGGTCAGTAACATTTACCTGTGGACTAATATTAGGTCTTTACCTATAAAATTGCATTGCCGATTTACATAGAAAAAAAAAATTAAAAGTTTTTTTTAAAAGAAATATTGTCGATGCACTGCTATAGATATCCTATAAACAGTAATCGATAAATTCTTTAAAAGCGTTTTTCACCACCTCGTTGAATTTTTTTTCCCTGTGGCTCATTGTTGCGATCAAAATTTTCAGAACGGAAGCGATCAAACCAAAAACGCACTGTGCGTTCACTTGCGGTACCTTGTCCATACACGTCGTTAATATTGCGTGCTGTCTGTGTTGCGTTGGTGCCACGACAGAACTCGTATTCGAAAATAGCGCGTAATTTCGATTTTTCTATGTTTACAGAAACATCGATATCAAAGAAAAATCGAAAGGCGGGAAAACAAATGAACAACAGACTTTTTTTTTAATGTCATGCTAGATTATAAAATTAATTTGAATTTGGAATTCTAAGTAGAATGAACCATCTTCACACTAGCCGGTATCATAAATCGGCAATTTCATTTTGTTTTAAACATTTAACTTTTATTTAAAAGGGACGGAATGTTTGTTTTTATCCTCGCAACCGTCGATCGACCTCCTAGAGGTCGGTAACAATATAAATTGAATTGTGTCTCATAACATGACAGTAGAAGGTTTAACGTGATCGCTTTCTCATCCCAAGTTCACCAGCCTCCACAAACAAATGGAAACTGCAAGTTATTCCAATAAATAACAGCTATTAGATCTCGAATGATGGAATAGTACGGAACTGCATCTCAGTGACAATCTCCGCAAACCACAAACTGACAATTGCTGTACGACCAGTAAAAAAGTACACAATATAATTTTAGACTCAAGATGTAAAAGTCTAAGTATGATATTTCAATGTAATCTAAGATGCAGGGAAACATTGTCATGTGATGTTTAATAATGCTCTATTTCTTGGTATTAAGGTGTGTTTTTGTTTGAAGACTTGGAGCAGTGAAAGTATTTTGCAGTGTTGCATAATAGCGGCTCACCTCGGACGTCGAACGTAAAGTAGGCGCTTATAGTCCTCCACACAGAAAGATAATCTGCTCGTCTGTCTGGCCTTCGCTTAGTTTTGTGTAAAGAAAATTAATAAACGAAGGGGAGTGTTGACACATGAATGGTTTTAGATGGATTTATTAATCATTAGATAGATGCTATAATGATCATAAGAAAGATATGCATAGTCTCTCTTTTGAAATACTTACGTACTATGTTATATTTTAACAAAAGTAAGTGACATAGCTGGCCTAAAAATTAAAATATTAACTGTAATGCGGGGAGCTCGTGGCTAAGTAATAGAAGCCACACGGGTTGATCCATCAGGTTAAGCTACACTTGCCGGGGTTGGTCCGTGGATGGGTGAACATCTTTACATTCCGAGATCATACCGTACTTTCCGAGCCACCGAGGACCATGCCTCGGAAAGCACGTTAAGCCGTTGGTTCCAGCTGTCATTCGTAGATCTTTGACAGTCGTTACGGGTCGTCAGAAGCCCGAAGGTCTGACAGCCAGTCTTATCAAGGGGTGTCGTATTACCCAGTACCTGGGTTGTGAGATCAGATAGGCAGTCGCTCCATGTAAAATACTGGTATTCAGCTGCATCCGGTTAGACTGGAAGCCGACTTCAACACAGTTGGCAAAAGGCTAGGAAGATTGATTGTAATGCAATTCTTTTAGTTGGAAATATCAAGGTACTTTGATACATATCACCATGACCTAATATTTAGTCGACTAGACTATTAAACCTTCAATGGTTGGATAATTAATTAATACTAATTACCTATTATAATTATGTAATTGAATAAACTAGAAAATAGTTTGTAATTAAAATTAATCAACTAACGATAGGTATATTCACGTCATAAAAATCATTGACCAAAATACTGCAGCTTTGTAATGTGTTTATTTATTTATGCTTGCCCAACTAAGTATGTAGTGAAAATAATATTCTTTATTTAAAATAAATTCATGAACACAACAACTATTTCAAAACAAAATAAATATTCAACAGCAAAAAATTTCGCAACATCCCACAATGCTCATGGTTGGGCGACTACGCGAGCGGCGATGACCCGCGCGGTTGCGTATGACTATTACATCGATGTCCCACTTGCCACCAGCGCGGACACACTTAACTACCTTCTTGTACGAAACACTACCGACCACTGACCCGGTTCCTCACAATTGGACGTGGCATTGAAAACATTTGAATCAAATGTTATGAAATATTCATAGAAACTCCGACCGATGAAGCGATGGACGTGTCAAGGTCGTTGGAAATAAAGGGGAGGGTTAACAGGTTTGAATTTTATAGGAGGGCTTGTAACCACCCTGTACTTATATCGGCCTTTTCCCAACTGTAATAATAATAAATATTTATTCAGTATTCAAAATTGGTAAAATATTAACATAGAATCATAGAAATAATTTACAAAGCTAAGCTATGTTAGATGCCTGTACAAGGATAAATCTGTATCACTGACGGAATGAGCTTATATTTTATGGTAATTAAAAGACTATAAAATTCTTAACAATATTAAACATTAGAAATCTTGAAATAAAGACTACATTTAATTAATTCATAATTTTATACCTAGTTTCCTTAAATACTGTTTACCTTAAAGATAAAAATAACAAAAAGTCTTATTTATATACTTAATTTCTTATTTTTAGTTTGCGAAAAATAGTTTCTTGCATTTTATAACCTAGTTAAACACATATTATATTATTATGATTTTGCGTCAGCAGTGATTTAATTGTGTGCAACTTACCAAAGTTGCACACAATTAAATCACGTTAGAGGCTATGTGTATATTCGATTTTTGCAGTGGGTGGTAACTATGTTGGGGTCGGCTTCCAGTCTAAGCAGATGCAGATGAATACCAGTATTTTACATGTAAAATACTGGTATTGAACTATTGAACAGTTACTGGGTAATACAATAAATACCCCTTGGTAAGACTGGTTGTCAGACTTTCGGACTTCTGACGACCCGTAACGGCTGTCAAAGATCCACGAATGACAGCCGGGACCAACGAGGAGTCTCGGTATGTAAAGATGGTCACCCATCTACGGACCAACCCCGGCAAGCGTAGCTGAACCTGATGGATCGACCCGTGCGGCTGTTATTACTGATTTTCTTCTCAAGATAATTCAATTTATGAATCCGCAAAAGCAAGTCGTACTGCTAGATCGCTACGGAAAACGGCAAGTTCACGAAGTCCCCACTCTGGGGAAACGGATCGGTGGTCTCTTTAAGTTCAACTTCAACCCTTCATTCCCGCATAATCTCAAGATCTCAAGATTCTCCTAGCCGTCATTTAATAATGGCCCCTCGTTTAGTATTATATCCTATAAAGGTAACTTTGGCTAAACTTTGCAGGCAATCACAATCATAATTATTTTTTTCTTCTTGCATTTTCTCACTTCTGGCAAATAGCTTTCCGTATTTTTATTCAACTACCTACATGAAATAAAAAAGGTATTTACTTTATCGCCATCTACAAAATAATCAATATCGGTATTGGGAATATTGGTATTAATTTGGTAATGCATAATTTGAAACTCAGTTTAATAACTAAATAGAAAAATAATACCCTAAGGCCCACTTGTACGTTTAGTCGGGTTAAATGAATAAATTTTGAGTTTCTAAACTCGGAGATAAGTAAATAACATTTTAACTCTTATTAAGTATGCGGTGCGCCACTAAAAAGTAACACCGTGTTATTTAACCTGACTTTTTGAGGAGCTCGTGGCTAAATAATAACAGCCGCAAGGGTCGATCCATCAGGTTAAGCTACGCTTGTCGGGGTTGGTTCGTAGATGGGTGACCATCTGTACATACCGAGACTCCTCCGTGCCTCGGAAAGCACGTTAACCCGTTGGTCCCGGCTGTCATTCGTGGATCTTTGGCAGTCGTTACGGGTCGTCAGAAGCCCGAAAGTCTGACAATCAGTCTTACTAAGGGGTATCGTATTACCCAGTAACTGGGTCGTGACGGTCAGATTGGCAGTCGCTCCATGGAGCGACTGCTTATCTGACCTTCACATACTGGTATTCATCTGCATCTGCTTAGACTTGAAGCCGACCCCAACATAGTTACCACCCACTGCAAAAATCGAATATAGGTACACATAGCCTCTAACGTCTATCGTATTACCCAATAATTGGGTTGTGACGGTCAGATAGGCAGTCGCTCCATGTAATATACTGGTATTCAGCTGCATCCGGTTAGACTGGAAGCCGAGCCCAACATAGTTGGAAAAAGGCTAGGCAGATTGATTTTTTTAGTGCTTTTTGAGTTGGGAACATTGCAGTTCAATCAACGAAATATAAAATAGAATTGCAATGATTTTGTTCTGATATGTAATCTGACCAAAAATGAATGAATGGATATTGTATACCCATCTCTTTTACATTACATTATGCTACTTACGTACTACTTCCTTGCTATAAATTTTATAACATGCTATTTAATTTAATTAGTATTGTATGTGGTTTCCATGGAGATTTAGATTATTGATTGACGAAAACTTCAGAAGGAATAATAAATGTTTTAAGGTTTTTTTGTTGTTTTTTTTTTAATATGAGTTCATGAATATATTGCCGGCTGCAATAGGCTATAGTATTGGATTTCCACTTACTATAACGTCGGATAATAAAAATACAAAATAAGTTATCAGCGGTACCTACTTCATAACGTCAATTTATTTTGACATTACTTACGCTAACCCAGAGTTTAGCAACTTAACTCTCCTACATCGGAAGGTTAAATATAAATCATGGTGGCACAAGATGAGTTATTTGATTAACCCTGAAGTAGCTGTTAATTCCGAGGTATTTAGGATAACCCCATGATCGCGCAATAAGAACATTAAAAATGGAAAATAAAAACTTTTTCCAACATCGAACCCAAACTCTTTTTGACAAACTTTTTAAACTTGAAGTGCGCAGCAGTTTTATAAGTTCTACAAAGTGCTTTGCAAGTATTAACTTATAATTTACGAGGGGACATCGTTCACTTTTCCATCGGACGAAGCTGTAAAAATTCTTTTGCACAACTTTTCATTTTACAATAAATTTAACAACTACTATCAAGCAGCAGTTATGTGTCTACTGTTGTATCAAAATAGTTTATTGTCTATTTACTTTCATACCTCTATACCTACTAATGCCCAACATTTCCAGCCTTTTGACTATTAACCGATCTTATCTTTTTTCAAATATCAAAGAACCGATATTAAAAAGTAAGGTGATCAACCTTTTCAAATAAGGATTCAACGAAGAGAAACATTTAAATGCTGGAACTGGAAAGCAGGCACAACTTTAAAGAAGATCGTAAACCCTTAGCTAACCCTATACACCTGCTAATACGGTATTAAGTTAGGCAAGTTATTTTATTTGCACTCATATCGTAAAGTTCTAATTATGAATTCAAAAATAGTACCATAATGACAGACTTTAGTACGTACAACTCAAACAAAATTAAAAAGCTTTATTATGATACAGATATCTTAAAAACGTAATGCTATAAAATAACTTTTTTTTTCTATTAAAGTTCACTTCGGATCGGCCAAGGAGTTTTCAATTCGAATTGATAGTATATATGTCATTGTCTATGGGGACCGCGCGCCTTAGCGCGGTCCCCATAGACAACAGTCCCGATGACAGCTTCGTAACCATAGTAACGCAGCTATTATTGTGTTTATTTACTTTTTGCTAACTTTGTTTTTTTTTTTTTAATTACATAGGTGGATATTAAACTCCCTCAAAAATATCCATTATAATAGGTTGGGGAAAAAGTTTCTTCGCATTTTTTAAGAAAATTCAAAACATTTTTTAATATAGTTTATTTACATTTAACTAAAGTATGTAGGTACCATTTTGTTCGATAACTTTTTGCCATCTTGTAGGTAGGAACATGATCCCATTGCTATAGAAATTTTGGGACTTCTGGTCAAAATACCGCGACAAGTGGTTTTGGCAGTCCTCTCGTGATGTTAACCTGACACTGCCTAAAGAATTCTGAAGAGACCGAAACAGGTGGAAATCTGAAGGTGCAAGGTCAGGACTATACGGCGGATGCATTAACACCTCCCAGCCAAACTCTCTTAATTTTTGCTGAGTGGCTAAAGATGTGTGAGGTCTAGCGTTATCATGATGAAAAACCACACCCCTTCTGTTGATTAATTCCGGCCGCTTTCTCTCAACTTCTTGCTTTAATCTCATCAGTTGTTCGCAGTAGAGTTCAGAATTGATGGTCCTGCCTGGTGGTAACAGCTAATAATGAATAATGCCCTTCCAATCCCACCACACACACAGCATCACCTTGTTGCGAGTTAACCCGGGTTTCGCCACAGTCTGTGAAGCCTGACCGGCCTTTGACCACGACCTTTTTCGCACGTTCTTGTCATACGTGATCCACTTTTCATCACCAGTTATCAGCTTCTTCAAAAATGGTTCGGTTTCATTACGTCGTAATAAAAAATCACAAATGAGTACACGGTTCATTAGGTTTCTTTCAGTGAGCTCGTGAGGTACCCAAATGTCGAGCTTTTTTGTGTACCCAGTTTTTTTCAAATGCGCCAAAACTGTTTTGTGGTCAATTTCCAGTTCTTCAGCTACGTCGTAACTACTGATATGCCGATTTGCTCCACATTTTCAAAAATGGCATCCATTTTATCCGTAATAGGGCGACCAGAGCGACGTGCATCTTTGACATCAAAATTTCCGGATTGAAAACGCTTAAACCAAATTTGTGCTAGTCTCACAGACACTACACTAGGTCCATAAACATCGCAATTTTTTTTCGCGGCTTGCGTTGCATTTTTACCTTTTTTGTAGTAAAATTTTAAAATGTATCGAATTTCTTCATTAGATTCACTCACCTTGACGGTACGAAAAACAAATGAAAATCACACATTTTCCTAATTTGAATTTGGAATTATGTTCTTTAAAATTTAAACTTTCAATGATACCAAAACCAGCCAGATACAAATAGTATAGCCACAGAGATTTTATTACAAGTTCATACATACTATAATGCGAAAAGACTTTTTCCTCAACCTAATACAACAGTTTTATAAGCTATTGTTATAATTACCTGAAAACATCAGGCCAGTCGAACTGCGGGCGAGGCTGCGCTTGAGCTCTCGTCGCATAGTGTGCGCAAACGCGCTCGAAAATACAAGCGCGTGCGCCGAACTCGCCAACGATGTACTTCTCCACCTCGGTGACATCGAAGGGTTCTGGACTTTCTCCCAAGGTCAGCTCACGACGGTTGCGTGAGCGGTAGGTTGCTGAAACAGGTGAATTAGGAAGTTATAAATAAAATCGAGCAGGTTCAAAGTGTCCTTATCGAAGAAATAACAATTTGTTATTTTTTTTTTTTTTTTGTTTTTAATTTTTTTATGTATATTTCAATTCTACAAGGGACACTACATGATGGTGATGATTATACATACGAAGAAATAGAATACAAAGGTTTTTTTTTTTTTAATGCCTCTAAGTTCTATTATTCTTTATTAAGTGTATTCAAGCATAAAACCTAGAACACTTGTCTTGATTTTACCAAACCGGAAATCTAAACTACACCAATGAATTGTCATGAACTATGGTTCATGACAATTAAAGTAAAGTTCTCGCAATAGAATCCGACTAACACTATCACCATTTTGTAACCTTGAATTGCAAAGTGAGCTTTCAAATCCATTGACACTCACGAATAAATCGAATAACTAAGTCATCCATCGATGGAACTTGATGGCGTCAAAGTTGCGAGATTGATAGGGCACCATTAAAACATCGGACACGTTTGGCATTACATCATGGTCAACTTACGCACATCACTAGCTACGTGGCCGATGTCACGCAGACTTCGCAAAGAAGTATTCGCAATTCGAATATCGATAAAACCAATCTCAGCTCAAAAAAATCGTCATAATATCGTTTATTTTTGTTTTTTTTTAATAGCTTTACAAAGATAGAATAAAAAATTGTGTGTGTCATTCATGGTTTTCAATAAAATCTCGGTTTTTATCAGTTATATACAATGTAGAATTACAGTATTATCATGAATCCCAAATCAAATTCAAATTTAAAACGATTTAAATTCAAAGGAAAATATATAGGAATATATTTCGCTCAGTCGCCGTCAGGAAATTAGAATCAAAAGATGAGAGATGATAAACGATGAGAATTAAATTGTTGTAATCACAAAATGTGATGAAGTATGAATTAAACGCCCATTTGTTAGCAAAATTAATCAATCAAAATAACATAATAAAATTATAGGGCGCAATACTAATAATAATATAATAAAGTCTTTTTATTTCCTTAATAAAATTCAATTTACAATGAAAATACGATTAAAGAGCATGCAATTTATGTATAAATTGAATAAAAATAACAAAATTATTTTTAATAACTTATAAAATTCTTGACTATTTATTAAGGACTTTTTTCTTTATTTATTTATTAAGGACCTCTCCATAGAGTAAAAGCCTCCTCCATTTTTTTCCACTTAATTCTAAAGTCAAATATTTCGATAAAACTGAAGAAAATTGTACTGGATTCTTGTATCTTACCTTCTCTCACCTATGCATCCCAAACATGGGTTTTCAACAAACAAACCAGAAACAAAAACAACCCAAAGAGCCATGGGAACGGAGCATTGTAAACCTAAAGTTAAGTCACAAAAAGAGAAGCACAGATATAAGAAAAACAACAAAGACGATTGATGCTCTAGAACACTGCAAAAGGCAGAAATAGAAGTGGGCCGGTCATATTGCACGTATGAACAAAGACAGGTGGGAAGGGACCTGTAGGCAAAAGAACCAGAGGCAGACCGGCGGAAAGATGGCTCGATGAAATTTTGAAGGCAGCGGGAATAGATTGGACTGATAAAGCGAATAGGGCGCAATACATAACAAAAAATAACATCACTCCTGTATTCGCCGAAGGGTTAAGCAGAGGTATACTGCCGTCATAAGGAAAATAGACGTTTCTCACATTTTTTTCGAAATAGAGTTATTTACATATTCGGAATCAGCAAAAAAAAAGACGCATCTACCAGTATTTTTAAATTGGCGAAAACTTAACGAAAACATAATAATTCTTACTATTAAAAGACGCATCTGCTTTTGTATCTTATAGTTTAAACAGGACAAAATATTTTTTTTTCCATTTCAATATTTCTATAGATACCTACTCGTACGTCCTTTTTCCTTATGGCGGCAGTATAGTACCTACACCCACATTTTGTAAATAGGGGGTGAGCCTATTAGCATCAACCAGGCACAAATCCAGACTCCAAGGAGCTACTGAAAAGTTCCTGAGGGGAAAATCTCATAACAAATTTGCCCGAACTGGCAATCGAGCCCAAGACCTCATTGCTCAGCAGTAATGCTTGCGACCACTAGACGAACGAGACAGTCCAACGAGGGCACAATAATTCCACAGATTTAAAAAAACAAATAAGTCCTTTGGGAATCATGTTTCCAGTTTATTTTCATAAAAAAAAAACGGGGAGCGTGGAGTTTCTGTACCTGATCTTATCATTTGCAATCATGACCTGATAAAGATCTGTAAGAGGCTTTTCGTGATAAAATAGGGGAAGCGAAAGAGGGCAAAAAATGCCGAATTAGCAAAAGAAGTACGATTTATGACTGAAGTTATTTATTTTTATTTTAAGAACAAATTAGGTCAATGGTGGATTTATTTAAATAGTCGATTGGAAGTGGTTGATGGGTGGTAAGTCAAATCTGTGACTTTTAAAGGTCCCCGAAACAATATATTGCAATTTTTATATGATTGACACACATTGATGCGCAAATTGATTGCCTACCTAAAGCAATTGAAGCGATTGACAATATTAATACATACGAGTACACACACATCACAGACAAACCCCTCAAAAAACTATTTAATTATTAAGTTCAAACTATCAGACGCAAGTTTTCGGAACTATTTTTTATCATCTAACGACCACTAGCCAGTTAATTGCCAGTCTTCGTCCTAATTACTTGTGCACTTTATCTCTGCCACCACCGGGGCAAAACTTTTTCTTTTCCACGGTATGCCCGAAAGAAGGCACAAGAACTGGTTTTAATCTTTTATCTTTGGACTTAATTAGTTAAAAACCTCTGCTCATCAAACTTTGTATCAGAAGAAAAAAAGTTTCACTGCACATTATTTTTTTGGTGCATGCGAATAACCCGTTTATTCGAAAGATTTATTTTATATAGATGAAATTGCTTTGTTTTAATATTAGAAATAAAATTACACCGTGAAACAAAATAATTATGACACTAAGGGTTTGTTAAAATAAACTGGATATGTGGTTCTGTAAGTCTATCTACAGGGTGTCTGAGAAAGGGTATCGCCAACTTAAAGAAGAAGCGTCAGGGTAGCCCGCGAAATTCAAATTTTCTTACGTTTTTTGCAATTTGCAAGTCGGTATTAAGTTGTATGTTAAATAAAGTATGATTTGCGGTCGTAACAAATATGTATTTACAGAATTATATACAATAGAATCAGTAATACAACTCCTTAAGTTAGTATAATCTTAATATGTCAAGATTTCATGAAATAGTCATTTTTAGGATTACCTGGTCTTAAAAAGTTGTATTGATCCCTTTAATCATTCTAATTATGTAAATAGATACTTGTTACGACCGCAAATTATAATTTGATCAACGTACAATATAATACCGACTTGTAAATTGCAAAAAAACGTAAGAAAATTTGAATTTCGCGGGCTACCCTGACGCTTCCCCCTTAAGGGTTGGGTACAGACCATCAAACTGAACAACTTATTTCCGGGGACCTACATCGTAATAGTAAAAAAAAAAAAATCAGTCGTCTCATACATTTCGTCAGGTAGGTACCTATTGAAGTTTTGTATGGGACGACTGATTTTTTTTCACGACTACGATGTTGGTCCCCGTGAAAAAGTTGTTCAGTTTGATGGTCTGCACCACACCCTTAAGTGGGCGACACCCTTTCTCAGACACCCTCTAGGTATATGTATATATAATGAAATACTGTTCGTTGGTAAGCGCATCACTAATTGAGAACGGCTGGACCAATTTGGTGAATTTTTGTTTTAAAAGGTTCGTAATAGTCCGAATAAGGTTTTTAAGGTAAGAAAAATGCGAAAATATTCCCGACAAATTTTCAAATTCGGGGAAAACAAAACGTTCTTTTTTATGGGATTCTTATGACTCACGATTCAAGGACAGGACAATGTCTGTTGAGTCAGCTAGTATTGAATAAATACACTGTATATATTTGCAGCAGTGTATTTGAATAATACAATGCTTCGTGATACCGCGTCATGTCGCTGCGAGAAACAATTGCCAATCCACACGCTAATTGCGTAACACACACAATCGATCAGAATCTTCGCTTCACATGTTCGAAAATTTTGTCTCCTCAACAACGTAAATGACGCACTGAATGTTGTCGAACTGTCAAAATGAAACCGATTCCGATTGATAGTATATTACGCAATTAGGGTACTGGTCCTTGCAGACCCACATTCGACAAATTCACGTAATATGTCCCAGTCGTTCAAGTTATGATCGGTAATACAAACAGTAGATGAGTAGAAGGACTGGTTTAGTTCCACAGTGGTTATTAATGCGACAGACTAACAAACGACGGTGATTTATCGCCAACCGTTATGCAGTTACTTGCGGCAAACTCATGTATTAAGTAATCGATGTATACAATAGAAAAACCGGCCAAGTGCGTGTCGGACCACGCACAATGATGGGTTCCGTAGTTGTAATGAATTTATCCTAGAATCAAACTTAACATTGTAGTTCAACTACAATGTTCTCAAATAGAGAAGAGCAAGAGTTTGGTATGCAGGTAAGTCAATAAATAAAACATTTTTGTACTATGCAAGTAATTATGACTGTTTTATCTTGCGTAATAACTTTTCATACATGAGATACATTTAGACATTTGTGGCGTCTAAAAGTTTATTACTCACAATAGTTAGTTTTTTATTTATTTATTTTTTTTTTTGTATATTGGCGTGTTCTAGCTGACTTATGGCAAATCATTTAATTTAATGTTGTGTGTTGCGTAATGTAACTAAATGATTTTGCGCACTGTTGTAAAGAATCATTTTTTTTTAACAGACGTCTGTGGTGCTGTCCCAGTTTGTTGCGCCACATCTTCTCCTCAGCTAAAGCACTAGGAAGTGGTGAAGGGCGGGCGTTTTGGGGGACTGTCTTATGTAATTTTGATGTTCGAAAAGTGCCTAGTTCGAATAAATGACTTCTGATTTTGAAATAATAACATGCGTCAAAAGTAGCTGGCTGCATAATTATCTCTTTTTTTGTTGATTGTACCTACATACTCTTCATATAGCGGTCTTTAGGCTGCCACCAGACGGACTGCACAGCAGCAACCGCGCGCAGTCGATATATTAACTGCATGCAGTTGTACGTTTGACTTCGTACAGTCATGACTTCAACTTCGCGCGGTTGATCGCTAACCGCATACAGTTAGTGTGCAGGTCACGCGGTCAGCTGCAGTCGTGTGGAGTCGATATTAACTGCATACAGTCGTGACATCATCTTCACGCGGTCGGCTGCAGTCGTGTAGTGTCGACACATGCTGTCCATCCCCAACCGCATACAGTTATCTGTTCCTTGACTAACTGCACACTAACTGTATACTGTTAACGATCAACCGCCTGAAGTTGAAGTCACGACTGTACAAAGTCAAACGTACAACTTCATGCAGTTGAATATATCGACAGTGTGCCTTAGTGTTTCTTAGTAACATGTACAACAGTGTTTCGCATGAACACTCGCGCCAGAGAACTAATCTGTTAGCGTATAGTAATTTGGCTTTCAAGTAAATCTCACGGTTTTTAGTTTGACGTGAGCTCGAAAATGGAGGACTCGAAAAAGTCATAGGGGATGAATTTATCTAAGCAGCTTAACTTACTAGCTTTGGCACTATTCCGGGAAAAACTAAACCAAAATAAAGTACGCAATTAATTGAAGAGGAAACTGGAAAAGTCAGCGGCGTTTCTGTAGGGATTTTTTTGTTTGTAATTTTTAATTTCATTCCATATGAGTCCACTTCTCTGGCAAAGAATATTTCTTTGTAAGTCAACAATAGTTGCCAAGTCACGCCAAGACGAGACTTTAGAAAGATTTATCTATATTAATATAATATTTATGTAATCGCAGACCCTTATATCGTCCCTTTGTGCCTTTTCTTATAACCCATATTCTTCAATATTATCCTCTTGTTAAAGAAAAATAAGAAAGGTATTCAGCTTCATTTTTATGAAGGTGAGTTGTAAAAATATTCGCAGCCGCATCCAACGTGGCTACAGAGTTGCTGAAGAGCATTTATCACGGTGAAACTTGCACCAGTGGAGTGCTGGATATTCTGCTTCGTGTCACATATGTTACGAGAGAAATACTATGTTTCAAGAAACACTTTTCACATTATTTTTATTTAGAAAAAACATCGATATCGATGACTGTAAAAATTTACAAACATATTGGAAAAACAATGTTTTCATTCATTCGAAACTTTGAAATGCTCACTTTTGAAACTGGTATTCTGCCGTCGTAAGCAAAAAGGGCACAACTAACATTTAAAAAAAAAATTGAGTTACATACATATTTAGAATCAGAAAAAAAAGGCTAATCTGCTCAATTTTTTGTAGATTTTTTTTTTAAATGTTAGTTGTGCCCTTTTTTCTTACGACGGCAGTATTGTTGTCAATTGTTTTATTACTTAAACATTATACTACACTTACCTGGACTCAGTGAATAAGAAAACTTCTTTAAGAAATTCGTAAGTCTCACACTAGCTACTATAACGGGAAAACCTACCAACTGCACTGGTAACTCAAACTTACTTTCTTGACTAAGCACATCATCACAAAAATTAACTAAAAACAGTGCCAACAATAATATAAACTTTAGTCTACTGCACTTCATTTTCAAAAACAGAACACGGTCGTTGTAACAAGAATAAAAATGCAACTACAGTTTGCGCCTAAATGCAACCACAGATGAAACTATTTATTTCGAAATTCAAATATCGAGTGTCCATTTCTTCACCCGCTGTAACCGCGCTCTATGGGTGTGCTCAACTAGCCAGTACTACGGTTGAGATTGCACTGCAAAAGCTCTGAGTACGTGAGACAGAACGCAAGCACGTTCTCTTTGGTTTACTTTATGTAATGATTTTGTAGGTCAATCAATATTAACTCTCCGTTACACTTATCGCTTTAATATAAGTATTACGGAATCTTTGTTTACAAGTATATGGTTCTTACAACTATTGTAAAATAATGGTACAATATTCGTAAAAAAACATATACTTACAAGTAATAATAATAACTTGATTTGAAATGACTTAATGTGATTAAGTAAATAGTATGTCTGCCAGTTGTTGGGATTGATGCGTTATGATTAATTGATTTGTTCGTGAATGTAACTTTTCGCATATATTAGATACTTAATTAGAGCAAGATAAAGTGCACGCATTTCTGGCAGCTTGAGAATGATGATGGCATAGATGGGTGGAAAATATTTCATATGCAATTTGCAGCTCCAAGTTAAGAAGAAGAAGAAGAGAGAGAGAGAAGTATAAAAAATCGACACTTTTTTACTGTAAGCCTAAAAAAGTAAGTGTAAATCTTTTCGTAGTCCCTAGTTTTGTTTAGAATTATTATTAGGTATGTCAAAGCGTCAGCAACTGTAACTTTACGTACCTTTTCCTGTTTTAATTGGAATATAATCAAAAGTAAATAAATACAAAGTTAGGAAGGTCAGGTGGCTATCGGCAACAAGGCACTTATTCCAAAAAAAAATCAACTTCTTATTTATGTTTTAAATTTATTTTTTCGACCTTTTTTGTGTTCCGTTTTTGGAATCGGTACAAGTATTGATATTGACATCTAAAATCCACCGCTTTATTAAAAAAAAAAAAACTTCTATCCAGCTGTTGCCTCTCAACAGTCGATCGGCCTCGAACAATAGAAATTTAAGTGTGTCTCAAACATGACAGTTGTAGCTCTATGAAGCTTCAAGATGCACGTGAAAAACATACGAGTAACCCTGTATTTGCTCTCACACAGTCGGGTAAAACGGGGATAAACTCCAGCAAAGCATTATTTTTAAAAGAAAAACGTGCTATTTCTAAAATCACCACAATATGGCACGGTTTGACCTTGCACAAAATTATAATGAATTAACTAATTTAAGCGTTTAAAATTTTTATTCGCACATATTATGTGTTAGGTATAAAATATTAATAATTACCTGGACTTAAAGCATAAGACAGTTTCTTCACAAAATTAGTTAGTCGGACAGCTAAAATAATGAATGGGAATCCGACCAACTGCACTGGCAGTTCAAACGAGGCCTCTTGAGTTGAGCCTTCCATAAGGCATTCAAACAACAGCAAAGACAAAAGAGTCCAGATATAGCACACTTTTAATATTTGCATTTTTGTCTATGCCACGAATTCGAACTTCGAACGGATTAGAACTGTCTTGCCGCAATCGATTTCACACACTGCAATTCGATGAAGGTAACAAATTATTAAATCAATTAACACTATTTTGTTCTAGTCCGTGTATTTTATAACACCACGACCTTAGTGGATTACTGTGTCATAACTGACTGTGTTCAACAGCCGGCCTTCTAGTTGCTGTTATTATTTCGTAACAAAATAATAAATTCAGTCACATTACTAATCATTGCTCATAATGTTCTAATGACAGGTGCAGTAACGAGTTTGGATTATTTCGCAAAACGTATCCAATTAGGGAATTCTCGAAATAAGAAATACTTGGAACCAATGCACTGCCTTGTAGAATACTGAAATGCTGGCACAGATATAAACTCTGAATAAATTCTGCTATAAATAAAATAAAAGCTAGAGTTATTGATATTAAAACGGCGAGCTGTTTACATTTGAATACGGAATGTATCATTTGCCGAGACTCGCATATATTTTACGTTGGTTGCCAATCCTTGATGCAATCTCATGAGTTACCTAAAACTGCCTTGGTTTTTTAACAATCATTATGCTTGAGCAATACGTTTTGCGAAATTTTGAATGCTGCGACACTTCGTGTTTATAAATAAATCTATAGAAAATAGCGAAATAACTGGGTAAAGTTTATTGTTCACAAATTATAAGTTTTGAAATAGACATTATTATATCCGATTAGGAAAGAAACATAAGAGGCATATCACAATATTTCGTTTTGACAGATTAGTTAAATGGAAGCACGGCGATACATCGCATTATGTAGCAATTTGGCAGTTGTAATTACGTTTATTTTGAGTTTTATAATATATATATATTGTTTAAAGTATGAAATTTTTATTTCTTATGAACTAATGTTTATTGTGATATACATTTTACGTAATAATATTAAGAATAAGAACGCCAAAGTTGACCATTTAACACAAAAATCACGGTCGAAATGTTATAGCGCCCTTAACAAAGAACCTGGATAGCACTACACTAGTAGTTAGGATTTTTCATAAAATTGCTGTGCTAATTAAGAAGTTATATAGAGAGAAAAGGTTTTAGTCAGACAAACAGACTGGCCACCTATAAAAAAGCAATGGATGAAACGCAATGTTGCACCATTCACGACACATTCGAATTTCAAATCGCTTTTTTTTCTGCAAATACTGACACAGATAACGTAACGCATCTAGTTCACAAGAGCAATGATCGAAAGTGATCGCCGGTGCAAAGAACGCGTAAGTTTACGATCAACGATTCGGCATAGATAGACTTTACCGCGCGGTTAACTCACTAGAACTGCAGTTCGGCAAGATCTACACTCAACCCCTCCCGACATACCTAAACTAATAGCTTTTAACATTATGCAACGGAACGTACTTGAAAGGAATGAAGGTTGATAAAATTGCGCGATCTAAACACGGTTTTAGACTTAAATATACTGTAGAATAGTGAAACTGTGAAACATATTATGTAGCTAACTAAGTATTTAACTAGTTCTATTTTAAAAATTTCCTTAGGTAATTTAACATAAACCGGTTAGGTATTTAATCAGTTGGATTAAATATCTAACCTTAGTTTGTAATATTGGTGAACACAGGTATTAGTGTATTTATACTCACTTGGGCAAGAATCCCGTTTTATGGTTCAGACAGTTATGAAACTCAGAACCGATTTTGTGATAAGTGAGATTTTTTTTTAATTTAATTTTTTTTTATCGACAGAATATCTCGTTCTACTAAAACTGAAAGTTATAACCCCATTCCATAAATCCAAATTAAGTATGATAAACGTGACCGACATAGCCCAAAGAACTGCCAAACTTAAGTGGCAGTGGGCAGGCTACATTGCTCGCAGAACAGATGGCCGATGGGGCCGAAAGGTTCTGGAGTGGCGACCGCGTACCAGTAGACGTAATATTGGATGACCTCCCACAAGGTGGACCGATAACCTTGTGAAGGCCACAGGAATCCGCCGGATGCGGGAAGCATAGAACCGGTCGAAGTGGCGGTGCTTGGGGAGGCCTATGTCTAGGAGTGAACGTCGTTCGGCTGAAATAATATCTTAGGACATTGTTCACACACGGTCATCTGATCCCAAACTAAGCAGAGCTTGTACTATGGAAACCATGACTGATAAACTACATACACTACTTTTTTTGTAAATACATAAGTACCTGCTTATATAGATAATTACACCCAGACTCAGGACAAACAAAAATAATGACGATAAACGTACAAAAAGAACACATTTCAAACAGACACGCCCCTTTGACGTAAACCGAAAACGATAATGACCATTCTAATCAGGTCAAAAAGAACCCTCCATCGAACTATAAGTGTTTGGTTATTTATTAAACCTTTATGCATAAGTAAACTTCATTATTAAACATATTTAAAATTATAAAAATAATATATTTGACACTCTCACAGTACCTAAGCATCATTCATTTGATATGTCACACCCATACATTCGAACTGCAAAATTAAATGTAAGTTTGTACGCACTATATTGAGAGATTTACCATGTTATTTTAAGACCATAGACTTCTTATAAGTTTTCTTGTAATCATAGGTATAGAACTATTTTCTGTACTTTTTTCAAAATTTTAGGCTCAGTAGTTTCGGAAATAAGGGGGGAATGGTAAATGTTCGTATATTTTCTTAAATAACTTTAAAATAATTTATTTTAAAATTATAAATAAAATATATTTGAGACCCTCACAGTAAGCCCTTTCATACGGTACAGTTAGCAAAACTTTTTCTTTTAATTTTCTTATTTGCCCTAAAAGTGACACCCATATTCATAATTCCTTTATATTTTATGTTACACGTCCGTGTTTGGGTCATAGAAATTCATATGCATACCAAATTTAACTTAATCGGTCTATGAGATTCGGAGTAAATTGCCTGTGACAGCAGACTGACACACGAGTGATCCTATAAGAGTTCCGTTTTTTCCTTATGAGGTACGGAACCCTAAAAAAGTTCGAATAATAGTGCTTGCATAACATATATTCAACACACATTGTATTCCCAATACAATATAAAGTATTGAATACAAACCGTTGTAAACACCAGTTACTGTATACAAAGTCAGTTTTACTATCATTGGCACTTCGAATCAATGGACGAGTATGAAAATGAAATAAGCTATCAAACTTTACAGACATATGGGACCTTTCTACTTTGTCTCTGGATGGAATGACGAAAGGTCCAAGGTCAATAATTGACCTATGAAGGTTGACGTAAGGTGCGCCATGACCTATGAGGCATTGCAGTGATAATCATTGACTTGGTAGCTCGTCAGGTGAGCCGAGGTTAAGTGACACTAGTTGTCTGACATTTTGCTAATCTATTTGGCAGACTCGTGAAACACAATTTAATTTTTTATTTTGTGTCTCGGGGTCACCAATAAACAGGCATGAGTAACAGGGTGTAAAGATTACTCATCCTCCATAGAAAAGGGAGGATCCTCCGACCAGACGGGTGTTGGGTCTACTGCCCGACTGTTGATGTCAGGATGTTGTATAATATATGCCAGTCGCGCGGTAAACTCTGCTTGCGCGATGCATGATTTGTGTGACGTCAGCTCTTTGTTGCCTCTTTCGCATGTTGCATTGTAGATGCCGCCACAGACTTATGAACATATGCCAAATAAAAGTTTTTTTCCTTCTTTATGTATGTATAGGTGAACCTATTGCCGGTTTCATCAACTGTATCTAAGAGTTAGTGATCTTCAGTAACCTTCCTAAAAGCGAGTAAGATATTATTATCTTGGGTTGCATCCAGTTGTACATCATTAACTTTAGTAATTGTGGGAAATATTGCAGCATTTCCACATGAACTTTTAAGAAGAATCATCTCGATAGAAACCCTCCAAAATCATCTCAGTTGAATAAAAAGAAGTGGGTCTGTTAGCTGTCCTCTTTATTAATTTATTTAGTATTACCACTCACAGTTGTTTTTACATGTGGGAAACCAATACAACCCTTACAACCAATGCACCCTTTCTTTTCTTATAATAACCTTACTAAACTCATGCTTCGTGGTTTCCACAAGCAGTGACGTGTTACATCACAGGGATGGGCTGCTTGCCATTTGCCTGTCATAAACACTTGTGAACATATTTGAACACTTAGATTTTGTTTCTGTAAGTTATTACACCTTCACAATACAAATAAGTTAAAAATATAATATCCTAACCTAACTAAAACAATAAAAAAACTAAAATATGGCGTCGAAAAATTCATTCGCATCGCCGTCTCCTGGTAATGTACAGACGCCAGCAGGTCAAGCTACCTGAAACTGTCAAATTTTCCCAATCAACCTTGAACCTAATGCTTTAGTGGTGAAGTAGAAAATCTATTAAAGAAATTTGACAGATTTCCCCGCGCACGCGCTCGCGCATGCGCGGGGAACAGTATATAAGGAGATGTATGTTACTGTATGTGCTCACTCACTCACGACTGACTCAATAAAGATAGTTCATCTTAAGCCGTTCACTATGTAGGACACGTCTTTTATTTATAAGTACCTCATAGCACGTATTGCTGCTACAATACCTAACGTACATTGATACCGTACAATTGGTGACCCCGACGTGTTCCCGACCGTACCCGACGTGATCCCGACCGTGGCCGACGTGATCGAAGGAAGGAAGATGTTACAATTGTGATTTTGGAACCGACGTGATGTTACAATTGTGATTTTGAAACCGACGTGATGCGACGTGATACAATTGGTGACCCCGAGTTTTAGGATGCTACAAAACTGAGTCGACACCGACCGTGGCGGACGTCGGTGTCCCGCACACTCAAGTTTTTTAAACGGAACATTCCCCGAGTTTTTTAAATAGAACATTTTAAGAAGATTTTTTTTTCGGTCCCGTTCACGCTCGCAGTCAACGCAACGTGGATCTGCACCAAAAACCTGGAGAAGCAAACTGGGAATGCCGCTGCCATTACCGTTTCGGAGACAAGTAGATGCACTGTGAATCGTCATGCAGAAGGAAGCAGACGTCGGAAAACTGGTCGACACCGACCGTGGTGGACGTCGCTGTCCCGCATACCAGTAGCCGCTTTTGTGTACACGACCGCAAGAAACTCACGAACGTTTCCTCGTGGACACAGGCGCAGAAGGAAGCAGACGTCGGAAAACTGGTCGACACCGACCGTGGTGGACGTCGGTGTCCCGCATACCAGTAACCGCTTTTGTGTACACGACCGCAAGAAACTCACGAACGTTTCCTCGTGGACACAGGCGCAGACAAAAGAATCAGCATCACTAGAGCAGCCTAAAGAGAATCAGCATCATCAGAACAGCTTAAAGAGAATCAGCATCATCAGAACAGCCTAAAGAGAATCAGCATCACTAGAGCAGCATAAAGAGAATCAGCATCATCAAAAAGAATCAGCATCACTAGAGCAGCCTAAAGAGAATCAGCATCACGCAGAGCAAGCCTTTGAGAAGTGCCGCCAAAGCATCACAGAGGCCACCATGCTCTCACATCCAATTCAAGGAAGTACCCTGGCCATCATGACAGACGCTTCAGATCACAGCAAGCACGCCGAGCATCGTGAATCCTTCACACCAACCATACATCACCAGGACCGGCAGAGTATGCAAGCCAAACGTACGCTTCGCTTGAGGGGGAGTACTGTAGCGACATACCTACATACAGCGCGTCTCACGTCCGACTACCGCCGCACGCTGCGCGCCGCAGAGCAGGGCCGACGCGGCCAGCGAGACTGTTTCTAGAACAACGATCCGTGTCGCCACATCTTCTCGAAGGACGCCGCGCGCCGCTGAATGTTCTAGATGGAAGACCAGCTACTCCGCGTTTTCTCGAAGCGCCGCGCACGCGCTCGCGCATGCGCGGGGAACAGTATATAAGGAGATGTATGTTACTATATGTGCTCACTCACTCACGACTGACTCAATAAAGATAGTTCATCTTAAGCCGTTCACTATGTAGGACACGTCTTTTATTTATAAGTACCTCATAGCACGTATAGCTGCTACAATACCTAACGTACATTGATACCGTACAGCTTCAAGCCCTTTTGGCTTCACGCCCTTTTTCCCTAAACCGAGTGTTTGTAGAGATGGAGGTGCGCAGGGAGGGCAGGGCAGCCTCCGCCCGCTGTAAGGGTGCGTTTTCGCTGACGCGGAGCTAGGCGGAGTGGAGCGGAGAAGAGCAGTGAAAAGTAGGAAGTGTTTCCACTGAAGCGGAGTGGAGATTTCGAACACTGTGATGGAAGCCTCGCTCGACTCCGTTCTGGCCGGCTCGGGGCCGCATGTTCATATATGTTTTTAAAAGTCCACTTAGCTCCGTTTCACTCCGCTTAGCTCAGCTCCGCTCTGCACTACTTACACTGTTTCTGACGCGGAGTGGAGATTTCGTGTAGTGCGTATTTTACTTGAAAACCCGCTTAGCTCCGTTCCGCGTCGTTTAGCTCCGTTCCGCTCTACTTACACTTGTTACACTGACGCGGAGAGAATGTTTCGTGCAGTGCGTTATTTAAAAGTCCGCTTAGCTCCGTTCCACTCCGCTTAGTACTGCTCCGCTCCGCTTAGCTCCACTCTACTTACACTGTTTACGCTGACGCGGAGTGGAGATTTCGTGCACTGTGCGTATTTTATTTGAAAGCCTGCTTAGCTCCGTTCCGCTCCGCTTGTTTCCGCTTAGCTCCACTCCGTTCCGCTTAGCTCCGCTCCGCACCGCTCTACTTACACTGTTTATACTCGCGACTTACCTATTCACACCGCTAGCTACGCGTCACCATGCGAGCCGTAGCGGCCGAGGGGTCGAAATATACAGTACTGTTTTACGAAATTTTAATTCATGACAACGAATTTTACTCCACACCTTTTTAGTCGCGATTAAAAACAGTCTGATTTAGTTTGACAATGAAAATTTTAGGTGAAAAACGTCAAATTCAGAATAGCAAAATTGCCATTTTACTAAACTATTTATCATAATGCAATTTAGTGCTGTCGAACTGTAATATAGTTAAGTTGCGTCACTTTAGTCTATTTCAGAATGGGTAATCGTGGCTTGCCAGGAATTAATTAAATTTTAGTGATTTTTAGTCGAGTTTAGACGCATTTGTGACAAGAGAATCGGCACCATTATCCAACTACTCTCCCTAAATTACAAAAATCTTTGGATAATTACCATTTACCTTGTTATTAGATACTGAGGGCATTAGATCTCATTATCTAACTACTCTCAATAAATTACAAAAATCTTTTGATAATTAATACCTTTAAGTTGTTATGATGAATCGATTGCTATTCCATGTATATAGTCCTTTTATAATCAGTTACTACCTAATGTGAATTATAAATAGATTAAAACCTATTTTATATTCTAAAAACACATTTTTTTTTCTCTCAAATCTAACACGTGCGCGCATTGTGCGATATGTCAAATAATGCAGAAAAATAAGGGGTAGAATCGCACCAAAGGAAATTAGGGACACTTGTACGAAAGTCGAAATATATCCTTTTTTACATATTTCTCTATACATTTTTGTTTATTGAAAAACTGAAATGATCAATACCTAAACCCATAGCTGCCAAAAAAATAAAAGATTTATTAAGTTGATCCCGAAGTCTATGGAGATTGATTTTCAGCCTAATGTACGACGCATCAAAGACGTCACACAAATCCTGCATCGCACAAGCAGAGTTTACCGCGCGACTGGCATGTATGTATTATACAACATCGGACCATAGCTCACCAGACTTAACACCCTTCCGGTCAGAGGCGTCCGGTCCCTTTTCTATGGAAGATGAGTGAACTTTTCACCCTGTTCCTCAAACCTCTATAATCATACCTCTATAAGTGAAGCATAAACATTGTGCCATTAAACAAGAGATGAGAGCTTCCAAATTAAGTGGAATAATAAACGTGTAAATGCGATATACTCCCAAGTATAAAGTGTCTTAATCCCGCCGTTTAACTGAATGCCTTTAAATCCAAGTTAAATACGTAGGTACCTACGTCTTGCGAAGTCGCGATTATATTATATGATCACCTTTCAAATTAATGCTGTCTGCATGGAGATAACAGACTCCTAAACGGGTTTTATACAGCAATAGCTCTAAACAATAAAATCCTTTTATGCCTGGATCTAACCTACAAAAATCATGATACCAGTATCTATTTTATATGGAGCGACTGCCTATCTGACCTCCATAACCCAGTTACTGGGTAATACCCCTTGGTAAGACGTGTTCAACCATTGTAAATTTTAAAAATTATGTTCAAACACACTCTCTCTTTCTTTAGACATTATCATTAACAATATTGTATGTTCTTTGCTCTTGTTTCATCATTATCTTGTATATAAATCATTATGCACGTGTGTATGTCACTGACTTGTTGGTTAGACTGGTTCCTTCTGACAACTTGTAACGACTGTCAAAGATCCAAGAATGACAGCCGAGAATGCTTTTTAAGGCACGGAGGGTCTTGGTATGTTAAGATAGTCACCAATCCACGGACGGAACGCGGTAACCTGCGGCTATTACGTACAATGTCTTTAACATATTCTTTTAGTATTACTAATGTTGTTTTTAGCGGCATAGTCTATGTTACGACACAGTTCATATGAGAGCAAGAAGACAACCCTCTAAAAACCAACTTAAATATCGGAACAAAATCACATAAAACCGTATCATCTTCCTCATTCCTGTAACCTTAAGGTAACAACAACGTATTTTCGTCGTCAAGTGTCGTGATGATTACGCAGCTTCCCAAGTCACAAAGGGCGTAAAGTACCCCATTAGGGGGTCTTGTTATTCCGGGGAAATAAAAACAACGTTTGTGTCTCGCATGCTCTACAGTTTACTGGGATACTGGGTAATTATCGTCCAGAAATATGAATAAATGAAAATCGTCTTTATTGTAACGTACCTACATCACATAAATAACGATGGTCCATTACTGAAAGGAAATATAGAAGTCAGAATTACACCCACATTTATCCAGTTATGTTATAAGGTCCCATGTATAGGGGGCGAGCCCATTGTTTATTGCCAAAAATCATAAATCTAAAAAATCAACAGTACCTACTATGCCCGACCGGAGAATCAAACCCAACACAACACTAATACGCGTTTATGGATTATTCCGATCACTCACTAAACCATCGAGGCAGTCTCATTTCTTCTCTTTTAATCTTTACGTTCTTGGTAACGTAACAAAAAGTGAATTTAAAAAAACCATTAAACTTGACTGCGTAAAAAGTGATCTTTAAAAAAAATTGGAAACAAGATTACCTATGTATTTTGTCTCCAAACAATCTCATGCAGTCGGCGGCGGTTTTGTTAAAATTTAGAAGATGCCTCCGAGGTCGGTTAAAAATAAAAAGAAAATAAAAAAAAGTAGAAAGAAACTTGTATTTATTAAAATGAAAACTTCTTTTTCCTCTTAAAATACGTGATACAAAGCAAAATAAGTTAAGTAGAAAAAACCGTATATTCAGCTAATTTCCGCTACATTTAAATAGTGCACATTAGCCTACCCATAACAATTCGTTACGGGATACACCCGCGGGATTTCTTGCGGTATATTATGTACTTTGTTTATCTTTCCCGACACAAGGGAATAATGCCAGAGATAAGGTTAAGCATTAAATAATTTAAAACCGTACCACGGCTTATTTGTTTAATGAAAATGTTTCCAACAGCTGCAAAAGTAGGTACACAGCACGAAATAAGAAAAAAAAACATGGCATCCGTATTCTTTTTATGAAAATTTTAAATAAATAATTTAACATTTAGGGCTCTCCAGTGTGCATAATATTCATCATTCATGTCTATTGCTTGCTTCAGTGAAATAAAAAGTATATCTTTTGCGTTCTTTTTTCAAACTAATTGAATAAAAATTACGTATATATAATTTATTACTCGTACTGCTAACTGCTCTACCTTAATTTGTTTGCTCGGAAAGAAAATGAGAAAAAATGCCACTGCTTTATGGCTCTCTTTCATTTATATACTAAATTGCTGTTATTAATCTCAATTTTCCTTACCAAGACTATGTGTAACGATTGTTTATGTACGTGAACTTTTTCCTAACTACCTGTAAGATTTTTACGATGTTGAAATAAATAAGCATTAAAATTGTAGGTATAATTAACGTAATAATAATTACAAAATAGCACTTTCTTGCGAAGGCCGTAAAACGCTTACTGTGGTCATTTTATGAAAGTATTGGCAGAGATTGTGGCATTTAAGCTACTCCTGATTTATGCTCAAAGCATTAAAATTAATTTGAACGTCCCTTCTGTGAATTAGGCAGTGTTTTGCATATTAATTAACGTCTGCAGAGCTGTAATTGCCGTTAGTTAGCTCCTTGCTGAAGCTTTTTCATTAAAACGTAGCTAATTATTTAAGCTAGACAAATTGCTGGCTTATAACCATGAGTAACAACGGAAGTAAACTTCTTAATAATTATTTCTTCTTTCTAATCATATCCATTGCGTTATTTTAACTGTCGATAAGAAACATTTTCTAAACAAAACCTTCAATGAATATTGTTAAACTGTCAAAACGCTCTTACGCAATCAGGCTCATTAGGGTGCTCTCACACCATAACGTACACGTTAACTACAAAGAAATGAAAGTCTTACTCACCTTTACTTAATGATATCTCGACGACCAATAGCACAAGAAACATAATAACGGAACACTTATTTCCTGCCATTATGTAATATTTATTAGACGTATATTTTTTTAAATAAACCGGTAACTTTCTCACACCGACACTGCCAATGTTGCGACGGTTTCGACTCGAATGGCAGTTTTTTACGCAAATCATTTCAAGAAACAAAGTTTAATAGGCATAAAATTATGTTGAAAATGTAGCCTTCATGTAGGCAATCAAGCATTCAGTTGTATGGACATGTCATTGCCTGTAATGCCCATTCACTCTGTTCAAAGTAGGGTATAAAGGGTCATCTGGGATTAGGGCTAATCGATGTCATAGTTGGGGGTTAATTAATTGCGAAGCTAATTAGCAAACTCTGTTACTAAACAGAATGTTACCGAATCCAATTGAACCCTATGGTTTGTTACAAAATCTGTTGTAAAAAATGTAAACAAATAGTGGATGCCTATTTGTAGTGCCATTTACAAATTATTGAGAAAGCACTCAATTATTATTTTTAAGTGGATTTGATTATGTTTTTCATTAAGTTAATTTTATAACCTCAATTTTCACATTACATTACATTTTTTCAATTACTGTTATTCAAACATTAGTTGTTGGAATAAGTAGAGATATATGGTATACAGAGCAACTTTTTTATCAGGTACCAAATTTTCACCAAGTTCTACCCATGAATATGAACAACTTTCACTATTCTAGAATTAGATATACAATTATATTCTGGGGAAACACTACTAATTGGGATAAAGTTTTCAAATGTCAAAAAAGGTGTGTGCGAGCTATGTTGTGGTCTTAATCGAACTGACAGCAGAAAAGAATATTAAAATAAAATAAAATTACCTACCGTGCCATCTTTATATATTTTTGAAATGGCTTTGTTTATTAGACATCATTCATCACTATTTACATTAGAGCTCTAATCGCGCAATAGAAGTCACTTGTATAATAACCTTACCAGACAGTATAGAACTACCCTCTTTGGGAAAAGTGTGTTTGGTATGGCCACAAAGATCTACAATAAAATTCCTAATGACATAAAAGAATGTGGCAATATTCATAACTTTAAAAATAAATTGTTCCAATTTCTTATAGAAAATTGTTATTACTCTGTTGATGAATTTTTATCGACTAGAATTTTTTAAATGTTTCATGCCCCTTGACGATAATTTATTGTGTTTGAATGTCTTGTGTTTGTCATGACTAAAAGCAATAATATTATTTACATTTAATTCTCAATGACATTAGTATTTGTATTTATTTGTGTTTTTTGTATTGTATTTTATAATCATATTTTCTTTATATTATTTAATAACTTGTATGCCCAAGTGGCTGATCATGGAATAAACATTATTGTTTTTATATTTATGTAATGAACACCTGTATGTAACCCATGCATCACAAATAAACGATTTGATTTGATTTGATTTGGGATCAACTCTGAAATCACATAAAAAAATTTGTTCGAGTAGGTATTGATTAGGGTTGGTATTGATGGATTAGGTAGGTTCAGGCAGGCCAGTTGGCGTGGTTGGTTAAGATACCACCTGCCATGCCGCTGGTCGTGGGTTCGATTCCCACCCAGGACAAACATTTGTGTGCATGAACATGTCTGTTTGTCCTGAGTCTGGGTGTAATTATCTATATAAGTATGTATTTACAAAAAAAAAAGTAGTGTATGTAGTATATCAGTTATCTGGTTTCCATAGTACAAGCTCTGCTTAGTTTGAGATCAGATGACCTTATGTGAAATGTCCCGGGTTATTATTATTATTATTGAACTTTTGTATGAATCAGCTGATATTTTTTCGTGATTTCAGAGTTGGTCCCATAGTGAAAGTTGTTCATATTCATGGGTAAGACCACCCTGTGAAAATTTGCCACCTGATAAAAAAATTGCCCTGTATAAGTACTTAAAGTTGAAAACTTATAAATACTGTGTTACCGATTCCCTTTAGTGAGTTTAACCAGAACAGGGTTTGTTTACATTTTAATTACATACTTCTGGAACAAACATTAGGTGTTAAAATGTGGGATTTTTGAGTGACGGTTTCTTTGATAAAAGAAAATAGTGAGTAGGTGCCTGGACTCCTGGAGCCTTGACTAAGTGATCAAGGCTTGTAATGTAACGAACAGCCGAGGGGCTATTTGTTAGTCACAAGTAAAAAAAATGTAAAAAATACAAAGGATTAATAAAAGACAAATAGATCAAGAGATTTAAAAAGTTAAGTAAGATTATGAACCAGGTCTGCAGCGCAAGACGCAACAGGATCACAAGCAGAAGCAGGAACAGTGGATCTGCATCTCAGTACGCTCGGAGTCACGAACGTACAGCAGGATCAGCATGCAATAGAGCAGGAACGGGGAGGGTGCTGCAGCGCTTTACAACACTTCACGCTGTCGGTGGGTTATGCCACGCCTCTAAAAGGCTGCCTAGTCGCCGCAGGAGACGCCCTGGGCGTTGGGGATTTATAGCCGATTCCCGGCCACCGTAGGCGCGGGCTTGGGTAGCTCGCCGTCCGGTAAGGCACAGGCCCGGGTCGACGGCGCGTTGTGTTCCAAGCGCGCCTCAAAGTGTTGTCAGCACTAGCAGAAGGGGTCCGCTAGGACCGATGCCTGCTGGGGTTGCGGGTTGTTCGAAAGAGTTACCGTGGCCCTGGCACAGGCAACTGAAAGAACACGGGTGGGTTAAAACCCACGAAAGTGAAGTCTGACACGCCCTCCCGTTCCGCTCAGAACGGGAGAAGGATTGATGATATCCCACCCAAAAAAAGAACAAAAGAGGGACGGCAGAGGCCTCTCTGTCCAAGGGTGGACACAGTAGAAGGCGGCGGCGTTATACGCTATGCCGCTAGAGGGCTGAGTAAGTAATCAAGGCTCCAGAGAGGAACTGAGACTTGGACCCTCTCCACTATATATGCAAATAGTAATATGGTGTTTAGAAATGGAACGACTGGAAAAGTAAATAATACAATACCCATAATAAAACTATTTCATACTATCTATAGACCTCCTCGAGACTGCCTTGTTGGTTTAGTGGTCGCAAGTGCTACGGCTCAGTATGAGGTCCTGGGTTCGATTCACATGTCAGGCAAAGTGTTATTGGGTTTTTCCATCCGGAATTTCTCAGCAGTTTTCGGAGTCTGTTGTGCCCGGTTGAGGGCAATAGGCTCGTCCCCTATTATTTGGGACTTAACTGGTGAAATGTGGTTATAGGTAGTAGAAGACAGTATACCTCTGCCTAACCCTTCGGGGATTACAGGCGTGATGTTATGTGATGTTATGTTGTTATCTAAAGACCAAAACCGTATGAAAAGAAAAGTTCAAATGTTTTCATTTAATTAGGAGCCCGAGGAATAGCACGAGTTTTTTTTTCTTTTTTTTTTTGTTATATTGGCAACAGAATACACAATCTGTGAAAATTTCAACTGTCTACCTATTACGGTTCATGAGATACAGCCCGCTGACAGACAGACAAACGGAGGGATGGAAGGCCGGACAGTGGAGGCTTAGTAATAGGGTTCCGTTTGTCATAGAACCCTCAAAAGTGTCCATTAGAAGGTCAGTAAGTGATTAGAGGATACGTTCAATATTTCTCTATAAACAAAAAACAAAAATGGGCAGAAACTTGCCCAAAAGGCCAAACTATTTTCACTTACGATCATTCAAAATTCGATCGTTCCCAACACCTAAATTTTCACACTGGGCCAAGCAGAGGGCAAGTAAGCATTGAGTACATGCTCTTGATCTTAGCACAGCGTGGGTTGCCCTACAAAAGACGGGCATTCGGGCAGGTATGCTGCTTTGACATTTTGACATTTGTTTGGCCTTTCGACACCGACTCCAGTTTTCGACTCAGCAACTCGCCATGAGAATTTTATAAGCTTTATATGTCGCCGCCGGATTGTATAACATGCCGTATTATAAAACGCCTAGCCGAAATACATAATGGAGCTGTTTTGTAATACGGTTGATGAACGTTCAGCAAAATGTATTACCTACGGATAAATAAACGTACGCCACATTTTGATAGCACATCGCGTTCTACAATGCGGCTGATCAACGTTCCGTCATAATACAATGCGGCTGATCAAATCTCGGCCACAATACAATTTGGCGCACCTCTGTAGTTTTTAGTTCCAAAATGGTTAGGTTAGTTTAGAACTGTGACCAACCACGCGCGAGCCGAGCGAGTGAAGCGAGCGCTGCCGCGGCATCGGCCGCCGAGCGCTACTTCCAAGTTGGTTGCAGTTACTTGGCTTGGTTACCCTATATTTTGATCTGTTTAAAATAGGGCTAACGGTTGGCCGCCGTTTTGTCGAACGTATCTTTATGATATTTTGGCTGAACCTCATTATGTATTTCAGCTAGGCGTTTTTCAATACAGCGTTTAATACAATCTAGCTACGACATATTATGTTATGTGAAATAGGACTTCATTTTGAAATTCTTTGTCTTTGTATCACCAAGTTACGTAACCAGACATTTCCCTCGTGTTGCCAAAATTATCTGAAACAAAAAATCCTCTTATAAAACTCCCCATTGTACATTGTTCCAAAGTTCCTTCGTGACTCTCCGTTCAATTTTATCTGATCCGCGGTTATTTAATGTTCTATTATACTTCTTCCCATTTGTTAAAACAATAGAAAATACAGACGAAACCTGTACATTACGCGTGCTGTGTATTACATAAATAGATAATACATAACAATAGAGTACCTAAACTTGTTACAAAAGTACCTAAGTACGTACAAGTAAAACTCGCGTGTCTATGATGCCATTAAATATATTAAAATCTCTTTGGCTATACTATTTGTATCTGGCTGGTTTTGGTATCATTGAAAGTTTAAATTTTAAAAAACATAATTCCAAATTCAAATTAGGAAAATGTGTGATTTTCATTTGTTTTTCGTACCGTCAAGATGAGTGAATCTAATGAAGAAATTCGATACATTTTAAAATTTTACTACAAAAAAGGTAAAAATGCAACGCAAGCCGCGAAAAAAATTTGCGATGTTTATGGAACTAGTGTAGTGTCTGTGAGAGTAGCACAAATTTGGTTTAAGCGTTTTCAATCCGGAAATTTTGATGTCAAAGATGCACGTCGCTCTGGTCGCCCTATTACGGATAAAATGTATGCCATTTTTGAAAAAGTGGAGCAAGATCGGCATATCAGTAGTTACGACGTAGCTGAAGAACTGGAAATTGACACAAAACAGTTTTGGCGCATTTGAAAAAAACTGGGTACACAAAAAAGCTCGACTTTTGGGTACCTCACGAGCTCGCTGAAAGAAACCTAATGAACCGTGTACTCATTTGTGATTCTTTATTACGACGTAATGAAACCGAACCATTTTTGAAGAAGCTGATACCTGGTGATGAAATGTGGATCACGTATGACAAGTACGTGCGAAAAAGGTCGTGGTCAAAGGCCGGTCAGGCTTCACAGACTGTGGCGAAACCTGGGTTAACTCGCAACAAGGTGATGATGTGTGTGTGGTTGGATTGGAAGGGCATTATTCATTATGAGCTGTTACCACCAGGCAGGACCATCGATTCTGAACTCTAACGAACAACTGATGAGATTAAAGCAAGAAGTTGAGAGAAAGCGGCCGGAATTAATCAAAAGAAGGGGTGTGGTTTTTCATTATGATAACGCTAGACCTCACACATCTTTAGCCACTCAGCAAAAATTAAGAGAGTTTGGCTGGGAGGTGTTTATGCATCCGCCGTATAGTCCTGACCTTGCACCTTCAGATTTCCACCTGTTTCGGTCTCTTCAGAATTCTTTAGGCAGTGTCAGGTTAACATCACGAGAGGACTGCCAAAACCACTTGTCGCGGTATTTTGACCAGAAGTCCCAAAATTTCTATAGCAATGGGATCATGTCCTTACCTACAAGATGGCAAAAAGTTATCGAACAAAATGGTACCTACATACTTTAGTTAAATGTAAATAAACTATATTAAAAAATGTTTTGAATTTTCTTAAAAAATGCGAAGAAACTTTTTCCCTAACCTATTATTATAATATCACTTTCACAGACAAGGAAATGATACGTACGTGTCCAATAGACAGGGCGGTCCAAATAGTGACGTCAAGAATAAAAATCTGAATTCCTCATACCCAGGGGAAAATACCTCGTGTATGTTCCGCGATTTATTGTAGTTTTCTAGTTATTTTTGTTTTTGTAATTATTAAAGTTTTCTGCCGGTGGAGCTTCAAAAATTCATATGTTTTTTTGTAGTGTGTATTTTGCTGGTCAAAAATCTACAAAATACACACTACAAAAAAAGACACACTATTTGGATCAACCTGTATGTGTGATCTACAATATTTACATCATCAGTATCCATAATCGATCATCAATAGCTATAATCGAAGTGCATAAGGCTGTGGAATAAAGTCATTAAGCATTAGATAAAAAACCTAGCGGTCCATGGACGGTCCTTAAAAAACAAGGGTTACAGGAGTAGAAGACCGTTGCCGTTGATGTAGGAGGCAGGCTCACGCACTAGGGGTGCGTGGACAGGAAACCTCCCCGAGTGCCCGGGGGCTGGAGTTCCCTTACGGATACGTCCGGGGGGAAGGCCAGTCTCCGGGACGGTGCACCCTGGGGTGCGGGCAATGGTTCCCCTTAGGCACGTGTGCCTAAGGGGTTTTGTTGCCGGTATGCCAATATCCTGTCGGAGGTACGCTCCAACGTGTGTCCCTCTGTTCTAAGCAGAGACGCACAGCGGCGGAGTAAGAGCGGGCTCGGTGTGCACTAACCCTGCCGCCGGGCAGGCAGGAGGAAGTCATTTCCTTCTGCCACCGTTAGTATCGTAGCCCCGAAGATTGTTCAAGGTCATGTCTCTGACTTTTGACGGGGGTCGAGGGTCTTGGCTTAACCGCCCGGACCGCGAGGAAGAAAACCTCTATAAAAAATTACCCCAAACCTTCAAGCGGCGGCGCACCGTGAGGGAGGTTGGTAGCTTGATTAATGGGTAGCTAAATTAATCGCTAGTGCGAACCACAGTTTTGAGCCAGTTATAAAGTTCTCTAAGACTCGTGGGAACAAATATGGGACCAAAAATAACTAGACGAGAAGAGGAGAGGGAGAGGAGTGATGCGGGGTCGGAGTCCGACGCCGCATCGGGAGTGAAGGGCGCGAAGGGCACTTTTAAGAGCCCGGAGTGCGTAGTGGTGGGGGCCGCTGAAAGGAAAAATGCTTTCCTGAAGCGGAACCTAAATCCGGGAGATGCCCAGGAGTCTTCCTCGGACGGCGGACTTAAATCGGCTCCGAAATATGCTCGCCGGGGCCTAGCCCGGAAGAGCAAGAGCCGGGTAAACGCCGCACAGGAGGACGGCTCAGCCGGGTCGGCCGAGGGGAGCGCCGTGGAGGCGTCTGGCGATGAGTCGGACGCCGCTGGTGGCTCCAATTCAGAGCGGGCCAGGTTTGAGGAGGTCGTGGCCGCTGCATTCAAGGGTGTGGCCCTGAAGAAGAAGCAGTCTTCTAAAGACAAGGCCATACCCGCAGCCAAGGCCTCCATTATGGCGGCAGCGGAGGCTCTACTTCAAGGGCCTCCGTCGGACGGAATGTCCGAAATGCGAGCGGAGGTCGCCCGCTTGACAGCCGCCATGGAGCTTCTCCGAAAGGAGAATGAGGAGCTCCGAGCAGACCTGGCCAGGCTCCGCGGCGCTCAGGAGGGGGTGCAGGAGGGGGTGCAGCAGGGGCAAGGCGGCCTCGGGCCTGCAGAGGACCGAGTTCTGGCCTTGGTGCGGAAGGAGCTGGCAGCCCTTAATAACCGGTTCTCGGTCCTTGAGGGAATCGTCCTGCGGCCCCCGCTAGGCCGACCGGCGGCCTCGGGCCAGCCGAAGGCGGCTTCGTATGCCGCCATGGCTGCCACGGCCAAACCAGGGTCGGCAGGGCAGGCGAAGGGCGGGGCCGTGGCTGCGAAGGCGCTTGCGACGGCGCCTGCGAAGGCGCCCACGAAGGCGGCCGCGAAGGCGCCTGAGAGGGCCCCAGCTGTGGCGGTGACGACGCGGCTGCCCCCGCCTCCCAAATCTCCTCCGGCTGACGCCGAATGGCAGGTAGCTGGGGAGAAGAGGAAGGAGGGCAAGGCGGCAAGGTCGGCCAAGCGGAGGGAGAGGCGGCGGCGGCGCAAAGAGCGAAGCGTCGCGGCGAGGTTACGTGCCCCAAAGTCCGCAGCTGTAGTGATCACACTACAGCCGGAAGCGGAGAAGAAGGGCGTGTCCTACCGCGACGTGCTAGCCAAGGCGAGGGCGGCGGTGAACCTGGAGGAGATCGGTGTGACCAATGGCATGCGGGTAAGGGTCACTGCGACTGGGGCTCGGATGCTCGAGATCCCCGGTGCGGCCAGTGGCCCGACCGCTGACGCTCTGGCCGAAAGGCTCAGGGCGTCCTTAAATGCGGACGAGGCCCGAGTGTCCAGACCCGCCAAGTGTGCTGACTTGCGCATCCTGGGTCTGGACGACTCCGTGACGGAGCGAGAGGTGGTGGCCGCCGTGGTCAAGACTGGGGGGTGTGCCTTCGAACAGGTGAAGGTAGGCACCATCCGTCCTGACTTCACGGGGATGCGAGCCGTTACGGTGAGCTGCCCCGTATCGGCGGCCCACAAAATAGTTGCGGAGGGCCGAAGGTTCCAGGTGGGCTGGGATTCCACGCGGGTGAAACTGCTGGAACCCAGACCTCTGAGGTGCTTCCGTTGCCAAGTGGGCAACCACGTGGGAGCAAAATGCACCTCGGAGGTGGATCGCAGCAGTCATTGCTTCCGTTGTGGTCAGCCCGGTCACAAGGCCGGCTCGTGCAATGCCACGCCGCACTGCTATCTATGTGCGGCAGCTGGCAAGCCGGCCGATCACCGGGCTGGAAGCAAGGGCTGTGGTCCACCCACCAAAGCCCGGGGCAGGGGCAAGCCCTCCGCCTCCGCTACCGCCGTCACGACCGCAGCCGCCGCCACAGCCGCCGTCGCTGCCGCCTCCACTGCCGTCGCCGCCGTACTCACTGCGGCAGGGCCCTCACAGGAGGCTCAGGGGGGGGCTAATATGGAGTGCCAGTAATGGCCCCATTACGCCTCCTCCAGGCGAACATCAACCACTGCGCCGCCGCTCAGGATCTGTTGCTCCAGAGCATGGCGCAGTGGTCGATTAACATCGCCGTGGTCGCTGAGCCGTACTTTGTCCCGCCCAGTGATCACTGGGTGGAGGACCTGAGCGGCTCAGTGACCCTTATTTCGTCGGCCGCCGCCGGTACCCTGTCCCTCGAAGCCGTCAAGAGGGGACAGGGTTGCGTTGCAGCACGGTTCGGGGGGATTGTCGTGGTAGGGGTATACTTCTCCCCGAACCGAACTCTCGCCGAGTTCCACAACTCCCTTGCGGAGTTGAAAAACGTCGTCGTCGGGTTTCGTTCCCTTCCCGTGCTCGTCCTCGGGGACTTCAACGCCAAGAATGTGGCTTGGGGTTCCCGGTATACGGACACACGGGGCAGGATGGTGGAGGACTGGGCTCTGGAGACAGGCCTGGTCATCCTAAACCGGGGTTCTGTCCCCACGTGTGTGCGGATGCGGGGCGAATCAGTGGTGGACATTTCGTTCGCCAGCCCCGCTCTATTGCCACATTTTGTTGACTGGCGCGTCATAGAGGGGGTGGAGACCTATTCCGACCACCGGTACATCCGGTTTGATGTCTCCGCCCAGACCTCGAGCGCGCCGGTCCGACAGGCCCCGAGTGGTCCGCGGTGGGCGCTGAAGAAGCTGGACCGGGAGCTCGTCCTGGAAGCCTCGATCGTGCAGGCCTGGGTGTCACCACCGGACAGGCCTGCCGACATCAACGACGAGGCGGAGTGGTTCCGGGAGGCCATGTCCGAAATATGTGACGTGGCAATGCCCCGGGTCCAGCCCGGTCGCGCCTGGCGCCAGGTGTATTGGTGGTCGCCGGAGCTAACAGCTCTGCGCGAGGCGTGCGTTGCTGCGCGGCACCGGTACACCAGGCACCGCAGGCTCCGTATCCGCCCTCCGGATACGGAAGCTATTCAGGCGGAGCTGTACGAGGGGTACAGAGAAGCGAAGACCGCCCTCCGAGCGGCGATCTTGCGGGCCAGGGATCTGGCTCGCGAGGAGTCGCTGGAGACTCTAAACAGGGACCCATGGGGACGCCCTTATAAAATGGTACGGAATAAACTCCGTCCATGGGCGCCCCCGCTGACGCAGAGTCTCCGGCCCCAGCTTGTGGAGGACGTGGTGAGCGCTCTGTTCCCTTCGCGAGGGGAACATACTCCCCCGCCCATGGCTCCGCTTCCTGCGGTGCCCGTTGCGGACCACATCACCGACGACGACGACGATGCTCCGGAAGTGACCGAGGTAGAGTTGAGAGAGGCGGTACGTAGGCTGAGTGCCAAAAATGCCGCCCCAGGACCCGACGGCTTACCTGGAAGAGCCTGGGTTCTGGCCTTTGGGGCTCTCGGGCCTCGACTAGGGGGGTTCCTAAGCGCATGCTTGGAGAGGGGCCAGTTCCCACTTCGTTGGAAGACGGGGAAACTGGTCCTCATTAAGAAGCCGGGGCGCCCTGCGGACTCTCCGTCCGCTTACCGACCCATCGTGCTGCTCGACGAGGTGGGCAAGCTCTTTGAAAGAGTTATTGCAGACCGCCTCGTCGGGTGGCTGGTGCAGGAGGGGCCGGATTTGGCGGAGAGCCAGTTTGGTTTCCGCAGGGGGCGCTCTACGGTGGACGCCATCATGCGCGTGCGAGCCCTCACGACGGGGGATGCTGTTGCCCGGGGTGGGGTCGTCTTGGCGGTGTCTCTAGACATCGCCAACGCCTTCAATACCCTGCCATGGAGTTGCATCAGGGAGGCACTCCGGTATCACCGGATGCCGACCTACCTCTGTCGAGTGGTTGAGGCCTATTTGACGGATAGGGCCGTCATCTACCCCGGTCATCAGGGAGAGTGGAACCGGCGAGAGATGTCGTGCGGTGTCCCACAGGGATCGGTCCTGGGGCCGCATTTGTGGGACATCGGGTACGACTGGGTGCTGCGCGCCGACCTCCCTAGCGGCGTCAGCGTGGTATATTACGCTGACGACACGCTGGTCCTGGCGCAGGGGAGGTCGCACCAGGCGGCGGCTGAATTAGCGACACGCGGGGTTGCGATAGTCGTTGAGAGGATCCGGCAGTTGGGACTCGTGGTGGCCCTGCACAAGTCCGAGGCCATGTGTTTTCATGGTCCTCGGAATGCGCCACCGTCGGGTTCCCAAATAACGGTAGGAGGGGTTCGCATCGGAGTCGAGTCGACGATGAAGTACCTGGGACTCGTCCTCGACAGCCGGTGGAACTTCGTGGAGCATTTCCGACGTTTGGCTCCCAGACTGGAGCGGGCTGGGGCTGCCTTGAAGCGGCTCCTGCCCAATCTAGGTGGTCCAAACGCCTCCTGCCGGAGGCTTTACGCGGGGGTCGTGCGGTCCATGGCCCTTTACGGGGCACCGGTGTGGGCGCGTTCCCTGAGGCTGCGGCCAGTCCGCCGGTTGAACGCGTCCCAGAGGGTCATGGCCATTCGGCTAGTCCGGGGTTACCGCACGGTCTCCGGTGAGGCGGCGAGCCTCCTTGCCGGATTGCCGCCGTGGGATCTGGAGGCGAAAGTCCTCGCGCACGTGTGGGAGTGGCGCGAGGAGGCGAAACGCCGGGGCGTAACTCCGCTGCCGCGAGAAATCACGGTACAGCGGACAGAGCTCCGGCGGGATCTCATGGCGACATGGAGAGTGCGACTGTCGCAGCCCAGCGCTGGGCACGCCACAATTGCGGCGATAAGTCCCCTCTTTGAGGAGTGGTTAGAGAGGCGCCACGGCGTCCTCACCTTCCGCCTGACGCAGGTCCTCACCGGACACGGTTGTTTCGGGAGGTTCCTGTTTCGCATAAGGCGGGAGGAAACGCCCGGGTGTCACCATTGTGTGGATCGCCCAGAGGACACGGTGGAGCATACAGTGGAGGTCTGCCCGGCTTGGGCAGAGCACCGCCGTGTTCTCACGGAGGCGATCGGCGGCGGCGATCTCTCGCGTCCGAGCTTGGTCCAGGCCATGGTGCGGAGCGAGAGTGCATGGGAGGCCGTCACCTCCTTCTGCGAAGCGGTAATGCTCGCAAAGGAGGAGGCGGAACGCGTGAGGGAGAGGCAACCTCACGCCCTCAGTCGCCGCAGGAGACGCCCTGGGCGGCGGGAATCGATAGCCGATTCCCGGCCACCGAAGGCGCGGGCTTGCGGACGGTGTGTAGTGGGTAGCTCGCCGTCCGGTGAGGACCAGGCCCGGGTCGACGGCGCGTTGTGTTCCACGCGCGCCTCAAAGAGATGTCAGCAAAAGATGGGGTCCAATAGGGCCGATGCCGCTGGGGTCGCGGGTTGTTTGAAAAAGATACCGTGGCCCTGGCATAGGCAACTGAAGGAACACGGGTGGGTTTTAGTCAGTAAAAGTCTGACACGCCCTTCCGCTCCACCCAGAGCGGGAGAAGTTATTTGATGATTTCCCATCCACAAAAAACACGTTATCGTCGTCTAGCTAACTATACGTACCTGCCGCTACTAAACGAAATAAGCAGGATTGGGAAAAAGGCCAAAATATGCATTCACACCGTAATTAGAGAGTTATATGCATTGCAGAGCAAACCCAACTCAAATTAAAAAAAAAATGCATATTTATAAAAACCGATGTCTAATTAGTTACCTACTAGAAATTGTCCATCTGACAGGAGTCAAGAACGCATTCGCTCGACGGCTGGACTGTAATAGGGACGAAAATCGTTTCTGTCGCTTTTCGACCCCATTATGCGTCTCTGGTAGGTAGGTTAAAACAAAGAGACTTTCAAAGTAAAATAATAAAATATCTTACGACTAGAAAGTCTTTTTGAACTTTTGATATAGGTACCTCCTACCAGATTTAAATTGAAAAAGTTATATGAAAACCTCAAAAAAAAAGAATGTGAATGTTTGGAAGGTTGGGATTCAAATTTAAATAAGGACAAAGATAATAAAACCTTTAAATTGAAATGAGTGGAACATTCTTTGATTTTCTTTTCCATGTATTAACATGGGTATATGCAGTTCTTGTACGTTTGAAAGTGACACCGGTGACTGAAAAGTTGTGCGGAAATCGGTTGTCATGGTATAGGTATGTAATGCGGAAGAATGAGGAAAATGTCGTCAGGAAAGTTTTGAGTATGAATGCCGAAGAAAAGGAGACCAAAGAAACGATAGATGGACTGTGTGAAAGATGATATGGCTAGAAAGGGAGTAACTACGTGTGGGACCACGCACAATGAAGGGTTCCGTAGTTAGGATGAACTTATCACAAGAACACACTTAACAGTGTACTTGAAAAACATGTTCTCTGATACATTCCAACTGCAAACGTAAGTTTGTACGCACAATATTGAGAGATTTCATGTTATTTTAAGACCATAGACTTCTTATAAGTTTTCCTGTAATTTGTAGGAATAGAACTATTTTCTGTATTTTTTTCAAAACTTCAGGGTCAGTAGTTTCGGAGATAAGGGGGGAATGGTCACTTTTTATTTTAAAATCACAGTAAGCCCTTTAATTTGATATGTCACATGGTACAGTTGGCAAAACTATTTTTAAATTTTCTTATTTGCCCCAAAATTGACCCCCATATTCAAAATTAATTTGTTTACGTTACACGTCCGTGTTTGGGTCATAGAAATTCATACGTGTACCAAATTTCAACTTAATCGGTCCGTTATATTCAGACAGACAGACGGACAGACAGACAGACACACGAGTGATCCCATAAGGGTTCCGTTTTTGCTTTAGAGGTACGGAACCATAAAAAGGGACATGTTGCGCCGACCCCATATAGATTGGGATAAGGTCAGGAGGATATGCAGTCCTTGTACATAATAATAAAATCAGCCATACATTTTTAAAAACACAAAATAACATTAGTATAAGTAACATAACGGGCTGGTGTCCGCAGCTCCACATTCAAATGCGTATTTTCAAACGCGTATTTTGCGTGGGTACGGGTTGTTCCATGATCTGCCTAGCCTTTACCCAACGATGTTGGGGTCGGCTTCCAGTCCAACCGGATGCAGCTGAATACCAGTATTTTACATGGAGCAACTGCCTATCTGACCTCCACAACCCTGTTTTACTGGGTAATACGATACCCCTTGATAAGACTGGTTGTCAGACTTTCGGGCTTCTGACGACCCGTAACGACTGTCAAAGATCCACGAATGACAGCCGAGACCATCGGCTTAACGTGCTTTCCGAGGCACGGAGGGGACTTGACATGTAAAGATGGTCACCAATCCACGGATCAACCGCGACAAGCGTAGCTTAACCTGATCGATCGACCCATGCGGCTGTTAAAATTTACTCAACTTCAGCAATGCTTTTTGTAGGTAACGTACAGTACGTACTATATGTATTGTATAATTAACAAACAAGTTTTAACCATGATGCTACAAGGCAGATGTGAGTGGAAACAACGGGGGAAGTCCCTAGAAGGACATAGTGACCTTATTGGTGATGGTCTTCAGAAAGGTCAGGTGCGGAGTACTTGCAACCGGCGTGCGGCGACCTCCACAACCCAGTTACCTACTGGGTAATACTGGTTGTCAGACTTTCGGACTTCTGCCAACCCGTAACGACTGTCAAAGAACCACGAATGATAGCCGGGACCAACAGCGTAACGTGCTTTCCGAGGCACGGTATGTAAAGATGGTCACCCATCCACGGATCAACCCCGGCAAGCGTAGCTCAACCTGATCGATCGACCCGTGCAGCTATTATTACTTAGCCACAAGCTCTTTGATCCACCACACCTAAAATAACATTAACATGAACAACTTTTCTTCTCGCAAAACTATTCACTGCAAGCGGAATCTTTATCATTTCGTCATCCTTATATTTTTTGTCAAAAAAAAAGATATAAATATTTTTTTTTAATAATAACTGCACTAATTTAGCTCCGTGATATTGCCTTGTGCATCGATTGCGTTGATTACGTGGCCGTACAATACGTAATTATGTATGTGCATAAAAATTGGGTCACACGTCACACTCAACGACCACCGGTTTTTTGACACTCCAGTGCTTGTTGGATAACACACGATTGTTAACTGAAGTTATGTAAACAATATATCATAAATGACTTTGTTTTATTGTGACTTTTGCCATAATTGACCGGGCGAGCGAAGCGAGCGAAAAGTCCCTGCTTCAAGTCTGGCAAAATTTATTTTCGTCTGTCAGTTTGTTGCTACTCGTATTTTAAAACCGATTTGGACGAAACTTGGTATGCAAGTTTTAAGACTTTATATCATTTTTTTTGTCGTCGGGGATTTTTGATTGGAAGGGTGCTTCCCAAAAAAAAGGGCAAAAAGTGTAGTAGATTATGCAGTGCGCAACAGACGTATGATGATGGTCGAAACAGGCACCTGATTGCTCACAATATATTACACGGAATATAATGGAATAATACAACGTCAGTGTATTTATTAATAAGATTATTCAGGATTATCTAAATTAGTCAAAACAGCTGCACAGCACGGGACGAGACACGGGAAGAGGAACCGGATATCGAAGGATGTCGGCAATAGACATTCGTCAATGTTACAGATAAACAATATAAGTAAATGTTGCCAATAGAAAGCTTACATAATTTAACAAAAAGGGGCTACTGGATATCTTCGCCTTATAAATCCGATTTCGATAGTTCGGTTTTTATTTGAAAGGTTAGGTTGGACTCATAAAAAAAATAACATGGTAAATATCCCGTTATAAATAACTTTAGTGGTAGGTATATTAATTGTTGCAACAAAGTTTGTGCTCACGAGGACTACTGTTCGCAGAACTACTAGTTATCAGTCTATTTAACTTTGTTAATGAGGGAAGCGAAGTTTCCGAAGACGGAGCTTGGACCGTATTGTTTTTATGCTTCAAATTAGTATAAGTACCTACTAAATTCATAATTATGTAAGCTCTTCACAATTAGAACCGAAAAAAATCTTGAACCTATTTATTTTTTTAGCATATTTTGACTATGCATTCGAGATGTGATTGCAAGAGTGCTGAAAGCGATGAAAGTTGGGAAAGCTGCAGGGTATGACAGAGTGTCTGCGGAAATGCTAAAGGGCGGTGACGGGGTGGTAGTAAATCTGTTGTACCGGATCTTTAATATGTGTTAGAGATATGGCCGTATGCAGGATGATTGGTACAAGGCTGTAATCGTACCACCATATAAGGGAAACGGCTCTCAGCAGGAGTGTAAAATCTACCGCGGCATTAGTCCTTGAGTGTTGTCGGCAAACTATGTATATGCGAAGGATTTGATAAATAGAGTGATAAGAGTGACAGATGAGAAAATATGAGATGTGCAGGCAGGATTTAGAGAGGGAATGGGCTGTATGGATCAGATCTTCTCCCTAAGATAGCCGAAAAACATCTGGCAAAGCACAAGAAAGTCTACTGTGATTTTTTCAAGTCAACGACTTGAAGAAAGCCTATGACAGTGTGTGGAAGGAAGAACTGTGGTCGAGACTATCCATGTACGGTGTGGTCGTGTGGACTGGCGCTTGCAGTGTTTGTGTTAGGATAAATGGGGCATACACGAACTGGTTCTACTGGCATCTCGAAGGGTTGTGTATCGTCTCCGTTGCTGTTCAACTTGTACATGGATAGTTGTCTGACAGATTTGAAAGAGGATGACTGCGGATTGAGGATGAACGAGTTGCCAGTAAAATGTCTTCTCCACACAGATGATCAAGTTCTACTTGCATATCAGCACATGGCGACTGTGATGGATGTAGCATATAAGACGAAAGGGACGAATATACATGTGAATACGACGAAGACCATGGTGTTTTAAAGAGAGGAGGATGTATCGGTGTATAGTGTGAAAATAAATTATAAGCGTGTGGAGCAAGTGAGTTTGTATATTTGAGGAGTCTGTTTACAAGGGGTGGAAAGATTGATGAAGATGTGGAAAGGAGAGTAAATGCGAGAATGAAAGTGAATTGTGCTATACGTTCGGTTGTGACCAACCAGTTGATGTCCAAAAAGGTTCGACTGGCTGTTCACAATGGTGTGCTGGTGCCTACGCTTATGTATGGAAGTGAATGTTGGATGTGGCAAAAGAAGCATTAAAGTAGAATAAATGCTGTGGAAATGCGTTCCTTGTGAAGCATGTGCGGTGTAACTATGAAAGATAGACTGAGGAACGATGTGATAAGGCAACGGTGCAGTTTGAAAGAAGATGTAGTAACAAAAATTGAAAAGAATGCTGAGATGGTTTAGTCATGTTGAGAGGATGAATGAATGGCGACTAACAAAAGGTACTTACAATGCAGATGTGAATGGGACGCTCTAGGAAGACATATATGTCATGTACCTTATTGGTGATATTCATCTGAAAGGTTAGGTGCGTAGTACTTGCAACCGGCGTGCCTGTGTGACCAGATGAATGAACGTAAACGCAGCAAAAGCAGTATGTAAGAATCGTAGCAGGTGGCGTTCTGTAGTTTCTGCCTACCCCATAGGAAGAAGGCGTGAGCTTATGTAATTTAAATGAGAATTAATTTTCCGACCTTAAAACGTTGATACTAATTGTTTTTTATTTATACTTTTTATACATTATATTTAACGTATCTATTTTATTATGCAAGTCTACGTACTATTTCTACTCCGCTATTAATACTGCATCAAAATAATTAACGCATGAAAATCGAAACACTTGTAGCCCACATGAATATGAACAATGTTATTCTCATTACACTTTGAGAAATAACACAAATTAGTTATTCATTTTTGGCTGATCGTTTAGCCGTTTCGCGGGGTAGTGACGCACATTTCCAACAATTTTATTGTACTACTTATGTTTGTTTTTGTGTTTTTTGTTTTGTGTGTTTTGTTATTTTATTATTTTGTGTTTCGCTTTTTCATATGTATTTTGTGTGCGTCACTTTCACGTGAATAAACTGTTTTTCTTTCTTTCCTTTCTTTAATTTAATTAATACTAGCTGCTCCCCGCGGTGTTACCCGCGGTACGACGGACCACTATATTTGTTCGGGATAAAAAGTAGCCTATGTGTAAATGCAGAGTGTCAGCTACGGCCATACCAAAGAGGTTTGAACCTTTTGGGCCGCGTCCCTGTTCGCCATCTTGATTATTTTTCAAAATGGCGTGTGACGCCATTTTGAAAAATATTCAAGATGTCATGTGATGAGATGAAAGATAAAACATAAAAATATTTGTTAGAGTATTAATTGATGAAATTATTGTAATTTAATTAATGACATTTGTATATAACAACAATGTGTGATAATAATATGATCATAATGTAATGTAATGTAATAAGGTACTAATAATATAATCTGCATAATAATTATGACATTTAAAAATAATTAATTTGCACGCTTGCTTGCAGGCAGAATACTATGACTTTAAGGCTGTAAGATTTTCACTTGTAAACATGTATTTTTCTAGCAAATAAACATTTTGAATTTGATATGTTAATGAAGATCACGGACATATAGACAAACAAAAAATGTATAATGTCCTAAACTGTCACATTACCTAGATAATTAAAGTTAAAAATGGCCATGATGAGCGCTAAAATGATTTTGATTTTCAACACAAAAATCGGTTTGTAGCTTAAATTGCCCGCTTCTGATATGAATGAAACGAAAATATTTGCGCTCATCATGGCCATTTTAACTTTAATTATCTAGGTAATGTGACTGCTTAGGACATTATATCACTGACATTTTTTGTTTGTCTATATACACCCTATCCATATATATAGGTATTATCGTGCGACGCCATTTTGATAAATAATCAAGATGGCGAACCGGGACGAGGCCCAAAAGGTTCAAACCCCTTACATCAATATTGGCCCTGCCGTTTGAGCGTGCAGAAGTAATAAACATACAAACACACACACACACTCACAAACTTTCGCCTGTATAATATTAGTGTGATAAGCCCATAGGCAAAATATGTCATCAAAATATATCAAGAAGCACATTCAATAGGGTAATATAAACTTAGAGAGTTATATCATCTGTGATCTGTCAGGCAGGATGACATACCAAAATTTTCCGTTTTTCAAATTTTAATGTTTATTTTTTTTAAATCATCAAGTCTCAAAAAATTGCAATGAATGTGTGCGCACATTTTTTTGATTTTTGATTATTCATTGCAATATGGATGGAGTTATAGAATTATGGAGAAATGTTTTGACGCTGCGTGAGCATGCGTGTTCCATCGCCGCCCGTTCGACGTCCACCGCGCACAGAATGGATGGAAAGCAGCACATGGAGTTATTGTTTGCTCCGTTGGTGTAATTGCTGTGGGTCCGTGGGTGTAATCCAGTGGGAGGGTAAATAAATAAAATAAATAAATAATTTCCCTTTTAATTCATTAAATAGTTAGGACTTATGCACCATACTTTGATACTTGTTACCCTTCTACACAGACTAGGTGAATACTTTTAGACAGTTGTGGACTCGCTGAGAACCGTACGCCGACTGGGGCGATCCACTCGTGAAATGCCTTTTTCAAAACACTTGACCGTCCGCCGCGAGCTGGCACAGACGGACGTGACGTCACGCAGCCTACTCCAAGCACTGCAGCAACCGACGACGACGTCCATAACAACACAATTATCGGCCCAGTCCTTGAAAACATCGCGTGATACCCACCCAGCTGAAACTAACGCATATAACCTTACTATAAATTATACACTAGTGAAACTAAGACTTAGGTAAATGTGTCAGTGAAGCTCCGTTTAGAATGAGCTCAAAAGTTACCAACTACGAGATTATTAATTAGGTGACAACAATTAGGAATGGGGACGCTACTGTTTGTTACTGCTCTACTGAAAGTTCTGGATTGTTTCACAAACGACGGTAAATAGGAATGGACCAACAGTGTCTGCTAATAGAATGAACAGTTCTGTAAGTGTTTGGATTTGGTTTTGAAAGATAAAATAAAATGTAATAAAGTAAGGCGTATCTGCAAAACTCGCTGTCTATCCTTAAGAGGCCGTATACGAATTTTTGCCGATTTCGCTGATTTACGTGATTTTACATACGTAATTTTACAGTTAAAATATTGTATTTCGATAAGTTTTAATGCACAATATGAAAGATCATTTTCAATTATGATCTGTATTATTATATGAGATACTTTTTATTTTTGTTATTTAATTTTGATTAAACGATAGGTCGATTAATAGGTTGATTAAAGTCGTCTATACAATGTATGTATCACTTTTTACCACTTTCATACAAAATATTTGAGTACAAAAATATTTAACTTAGTCCAATTTTAGAGAAAATGGGCAGTCTTGTTTTTGATGTCAGCTACTTAGAACTCTCAATGTTCATAAAATTAAAACAAGAGGACTTCAGTACAAAATCGATCAATTTCTTGAAAAAAAAGAAAAATATTTGTCAATAAAAAATCTTTTAAAACAACCTAAATCTCGCATTATAAACACGATCTTTCATGTTGTGCATTAAAACTTATAGAAATACTGTATTTTACCTGTAAAATCACCGAAAATAAATCATCGAAATCGGCAAAATTTCGTGTTTAAAACTTGTATCACAATCATAATTATGTATTTACATGTATCTGCAATCCGCCATGGCCCACGCGCACATTGCTCCTCCTGATGGACTAAGTGCGGAAACCAAATCCTCTGACATAGAACATGTATCTGCAATATAGTATAGAGCTAAAATAAACTAAGTAAACAAAGGCAAACATTCAATGCAACATGGCAGAACGCAACTGTATTCTTACTTTTAAACCAGGCGCTCACAACACCTACAAGATTCCTAAGTTTGTACTGGAGCTCGTGGCTAAGTAATAACAGCCGCAAGAGTCGATCCATCAGGTAAAGCTACGCTTGCCCAGGTGGACCCGTGGATGGGTGACCATCTTTACATACCAAAACTCCTCCGTGCCTCGGAAAGCACGTTGATCCCGGCTATCTTTCGTAGATCTTTGACAGTCCTTACAGGTCGTCAGACGCCCGAAAGTCTGACAACCAGTCTTACCAAGGCGAATCGTATTACCCAGTTACTGGGTTGTAGAGGTCTGATAGGCAGTCGCTCCATGTAAAATACTGGTATTCAGCTGCATCCGTTTAGATTGGAAACCGACAACAACATAGTTGGGAAGAGGCTAGGTAGATTGATTGCCTAAGTTTGACCAATATCATTGTCTGAATTTTCATTAGGTGAGTAGATATGTTTACAAAAAATGATTTCATGAACTACAATAATTTTACCTCATTTACTTACCTATATAGTCATTTTCCAAAAACTTCAGCTAATCTTATACTCAGACTAAATAAAAATAAAACATAGCGCTGCGAACAATACAATGAAACAGGCGCAAAACTACACCTCGCTCAGTGCATACACGCTCACACGCACACATTTACATCAACCTACAATTAAAGTACACCTCATTACGTGAATATGTGTTTACGAAACATGAAAGGTGAGGCCTCACGTCACTGTTGACAGCGTTAGTGGTTTTTTATTTATTATTTATTTCTGAGATCTTATATTGGAAACTGCGTAGGTATTGCTAATCAACCTTTGTTAATATTTTCTAGCATAAATACGTAACATATGCTTAGTAACTAACTGGTATATCAATAAATAATTAATGTCGCCGGTCCAAAGACATTAGCAAAACACAATGGTGGTGTTACATAGGCGTGTGTGGTGCGCATTCCTAATCACCGTTCTCATGAATATTCAACGTCCATCAGATTGGGTTGTGGTTCGTCTTCGAAGATTGATAATTGGTGGAACTATGTATTATTCTCTTGCCTTTATCTCAATTTATTTAGAGTCGGCGCAACATGATGTTTTCTTCCATACTTCTCTATTAGTCGTCATCTCGATAGTCATCCCCTTTCTATACATGTCATCTTTCACACAGTTCAGCCATCATTTCCTCGTTCCTCTGCATAGTTGAACTAATGGCCGATTCCTATAATTTTACGGACCGTTATTGGTTAAAATTAAGACTATTGTATCTTTACCAATAATGAAGCATGAGGTATTTGCTTCATATACTACGTCTGCTAGTTCAGATACTACTTCTTTCCTTATGATGACAGCAGAATGGGCGAATGCCGATTGCTATAATTTACAGACCGTTATTGGTTGAAATTGAGACTATTGTGTATTTACCAATAATGAAGCAAATACCTTATAGCTTTGCATAGTAGACCCTCCCATATGGAAGTAGTTACCACAGGTAAAATTAGCTTACAAATCTATGTAGGTATGTATATGCCCAGTTTGACAATAACAAAACCAGTCAAGAGCGAGTTGGACTCGCGCACCGAGGGTTCCGTTCTATCATATATTAAAAAAATGTGCTATAAATGATAAATGATTTTATTTCTGTAAGTAGGTTTGTACAAACACTTTTACACGTCTATAATGTTTCTTTTTTTTTAAACTAAATGAGTCGGCATTTCCTGTCTGACTACTCTGAGAAGAAAGGCCGAAACAAACTCAGAGGTCACAGTCTCCTATAAAGTCCAGACATAATCTTGGTAAGTTCATGTGAAGACCATATAGATTGGTATCTGAAATGGTCTTTTGAGGAAAGAACTACACAAATGAGAGGACCTGTCCAGTCAGTGCACGCATTTGTCAGTAATCGCGCAGCTCAACTCAGAACTTAAGGAGCTCAACGATTCGACGAACAATACCAAGGACATTTGGGTAGGCCGCATAAATTACTCAAACTGCCAAACCATGATTAAAAATAACTGAGAGAAATATAAAACAAACAAAAAACCCACTTAATCTTCACATTCACAATAATTAAAATAATATAATACTTTACAAAGTCATTAATGTCAACATTCAGTATGCAAAAATAAAATAGAGAAAAAATAAAATTTGGAGCAGCTCAATCCCATGCCTTTTTGTCCTCAATATAATCTTTAACGGTATAAAAAGTTTTCTGACACAACTTGCGTTTAATGAATGATTTAAATTTATTAAGGCTTACATCTTGAACGTGGCGTGGAGGGAGTTTATTATAAAAGCGTATACATTGACACCTGAATGAGCTACCTATTTTCTTAAGCCTTGTTTAAAGTACAACGTGTTTGTTCCTAGTATTTACATATATATTGTACGTATACTGTATTTTTTAAACAATTTTATATTTTTATGGACATATAAAAGATTTTCAGGAATGTACTGAGAAGACACAGTCATTATATTAATCTCCTTAAATTTCTCTCTGAGAGATTGTCTCGACTTAATTTATAAATGGATAAATGGATCGAACAACTCTTTTCTGCAAAACAAAGATAGTCTGAATGTCGGCTGCATTTCCCCACAACAGAATACTGTAAGATAGTACACTATGAAACGCTATGTTACGCTATTTAGAGACACCGTTTTATTTTTCCTGTAATATTTACATAAACTTCTATCACACAGAATAATTTCAGATTTTTCTCTTTGCAAACTTCGGAGATAAGGAGGAAAAGGTTTTTTTTACATTTTTCATCAAAAATCGAAAACTTTGAGGCCTAAAAAACGAGAAAATGTTTTATAATGTGCAAACAGCGTTCTTATTTATTTCTTTCTTATTTGCAAAATAGTTGCACAAACGTCATCTAAAACAATTCAAAAATTCAAGTTGCAGTATGTGTGCATTAGTAGTTCTTGAGATATCTAGCTGTGACAGACGGACATGCAGACTGAGTCGCACCGTAAGGGTTCCTTTTTACCGTTTTGGTACCGAACCCTAAAGATGCTACCATTGGTCAGCAAAACGATTCGTTTTTGTGTGTAGGAACCGAGCATAAGTAGGTAAAATTAAATTAGGTAGCGAAACTTTGCAGACTCGATGGGTATCGACATCTACTGACGATAAAACTAAAAAAATAAAAACTTTTTAGCAAAAAAGAAAACCGACTTCCAAAACAAAACACTACAAAGTGAAAAATAACTTTAATTTCGGTAGTCGGTGTCTTGGGTTTTGTATTTTCGTTTTTTGCCACCGACTTAAAGTTATTTTTCACTTTGTAGTGTTTTGTTTTGGAAGTCGGTTTTCTTTTTTGCTAAAAAGTTTTTATTTTTCACTTTTTTGTTGTGGAACCTACCCCACACAAATTCGAATACATAATTGAGCACAATAATTGTAGATATAGCCATGTAAATAACCGTGACAGGAAGTTATTAAAACACCATCACATCATCCACATAAAATAAGTGGGAAATATACGCATTATTGAAGCTTACTCAAAAACTCCCTAAGCTAAGTTAATAAAATTTATATGGGACCACCTCGGAAGTATACCCTATCAAACAAAAAAAGAGTTTTCCAAATCGGTCCGTCCGTCTTTGAGTAATCGCGTAACAAACATACAAAAAAAAAAAAAAAACAAAAAAAAATACAGACGAATTGAGAACCTCCTCCTTTTGGAAGTCGGTTAAAAATAAGTATCTTTAGTTAAGAGTCGAGTTAGTTCCATCATGTCTGTAAAGTTTCGCTAGCTAATTTAATTTGATCCTGTATTATGATAAGTATGTCTCGTTGGTTCAGTGGTTGTAAGCACAAATGCTGCGGGAAGGATCCTGGGTTCCAGCCCCGGTCGGGCCGTGTTTTTGGATTTTCGTATAAGGATTTTTTTTAGTAGCAGCTCAGTCTGGATTTGTGCTCAGTTAATGGCTCAATCTAAAACCTAAAAGTGTCACCCCGTATTACCAACATGTCACCTATAACAAAATTGCAGAAGTATAGAGTTTATACTTTGACCTTTGTGGTAATCAGCGTTCCATCTAACATAATAACGCCTAAACCAGCAAACCAATTGCGTAACACACTATCAAGCAGCAAATTGCTAATACATTGCTTCATATGTTCGAAAATTTTGTCTGCTCAACACCGTAAATAACGCAATGAATGTTGTTGAACTGTCAAAATTAAACCGATTGCGATTGATAATATGTTACGCAATTAGGGTACAGATAAAGTGAATAATCATTATTCTTCTCTCGACTTACCTCTATACAGCTCTAAAAGCAAATGGGTGGGTGGCATGACGTCATTAGTTTGAACGCAGGTGTAGTCTTCGTAACTCCAAAAGGTTGCGTACAATCAGGACATAATTCCACAGTATCTTACGGCACACATGGGCCTAACACGTAAGGACAAAGGCTCATCAGCGACTCGGCAGCGTAACATAAAAAAAAATATTGTAAAGATGGGTTTATACCATACCAACACAGGACTAGAACCAGAAAACAGCATTTTTTCTTGACATTCCTGATATTCCAGGGACCTGTGGCTAATTAATAACAGCCGCACGAGTCGATCGATCAGGTTAAGTCACGCTTGCCGCGGTTGGTCCGTGGATGGGTGACCATCTTTACATACCAAAACCCTTCCGTGCCTCAGACAGCATGTTAAGCCGTTGGTCCCAGCTGTCATTCGTGGATCTTTGACAGTCGTTACGGGTCGTCAGTAGCCCGAAAGTCTGACAACTAGTCTTCAAAGGGGTATCGTATTACTCAGTTACTAAGTGTGGAGGTCAGATAGGCAGTCGCTCCATGTAAAATACTGGTATTCAGCTGCATCCGCTTAGACTGGACGCCGAACCCAACATAGTTGGGAAAAGGCTAGGCAGATGATTCCTGATATTTCAGTATGGATGGACCAACGAAAGAATGCTCTCTGACTGTACTGTCTGTGGTAGAGTGGGGATAAAATATTAATTTCGTTTTGTCTATGAATATCAGTATCTTGCTATCAGTGCTTGCAATATCAGTGTCTTGCTTAACGATACCACTGTTGGAGGATCGTGACTCAAAGTTGCAAAGCCAAAAAGAAATGCTATGGTATGTTGTTACCCTAAGCAAGGTAAATATTGAACAGACAAACCAAAACTGTGTATAGGTACAAGCTGTTAACTGGCCTTTTTCAAACACCTTCATCTGCCAAGCCTTTTCCCAACTATACATGGAGTAACCTGGACAACCTGTTAAAGGTAGCACGATACCCCTTGGTAAGACTAGTTGTCAGACTTTCGAGCAACTATCTACGGGTTACTGCCAAAGATACTACGTATAACAGCAGTTACGAGTATAATACTCAATCCAAAAAGTTCAGAGGGGCAATTCCCAGATTTTCAACAACGTTCACATTCTAATTTTAATCTCAATCTGTCAAAAAATATTTTTTTATAAAAAAACCAACCGACCTCCAAAAAAACACTTCAAAGTGAAAAATAACTTTAATTTCGGAAGTCTGTGTCTTTGGTTTTGTAGTGTTTTTTTTTTTTTTGGAAGTCGGCTGTTTGCTTTTACCCCACACAATTTGTGCAATTCAGGACGCACAACGCTTATTACCTACAGTTATATTCACCTACCTACCTTAAGTCTCAGAAATTATTAACTTTCCCATGCCTCTATATCCTCGAATTAGCAATATTTGTTATAACAAACCGTAATTTATTTGCAACATTAACAGAAACTAGAAAACGAAGTACATCATTAAGATCACAATATCAGAACCTACTATGCACAGGCACATTTAAAACTAGCTTATTAAAAAAAAGTGTGATCTGTATGGCTCCTGTTATCTTTAATAAAATTCCTGAACACATGAAAACCTTGCCATTGATGAAATTTAAAAAATGTTTTACAGAATTACTTGTAGACAAATGTTATTATTCTGTTCAGGATTTCCTAAATGATACATTATAACTACTTAATTGCCTTATTCAACTTAGTTGTATAATAAGTATTGTATTTGCATGCCAACAAGGCAGAATGCACACGGTTCTTTATTATGTTATTTTCGATCCTATTTGTATGTACCTACATTCTTAGCAAATAAAGTCCTATTCTATTCTATTCTATTCTACAAGTTGCCTCTCTTTCTAACGCGAACGAGCCGGCCGGTGCGAGCAGCCCGCACTGAATTGGCCCGTCAGCCTAAATTGCGGAGTGTCCTATCCGTATTAATCTGTGGTGTAACATATTGGCGCCGATTCCGTTGTACACAAACTAAACTAAATTTAAGGTCAGTGCGTTTTTTCTTTCTATTCTATTAAGAAAAGGACTGACGAAAAATATTAGTTTAGTCCTGTCATATTAGTCAGCGCCTGACGTTAAATGACGTATTTTTAAACTTTTCTATGGAGTATCGTAATTTGACAGGACTAAATTAATATTTATCATCTGTCCTTTTCTTAATGAAATAGAAAGAAAAAGATGCACTGAACTTAAATTAAGTTTAGTTTGTGAACAAGGGAATCGGCGCCGATGTCTAGGATCGTAGGAGAAATATGAAGAAAAAGAATTTGTAGCTCACTTTAATTCTGTTCAAAGTTACAGGATTTTAACTTCGTGGATATAGCGCACTTTGCTTCAAAAAACGTTGATCATTTAAGGGGACTACATGACCTAAAGCGCGGTCACTGTCTGACTGCATAGAAAAGAAAGAGAAGCGCGATGACACAACGCTGGTAATTTATTACAAAATATGAAGCAATTATCGATTTACAAACAATCTATTGATTGGACTAACAAATTAAAACATTATCACGTTAATATGTTGCTTGTAGAATAATCTGACAAAAAATCAGGATGATAGTATTTATATTAGTATGGTTTTTAATCGTTAAAAGATATTTTTAGGGGTATCTTCGTGATTTTTTTCTATCGTATCAAATTAGTTGTATTATGTTTTCAACACACTATCTAACTAGCATATATCCTGAAGAATATCATATATTTTTCTGATTTTGCTTACTGCAGTAGATCATATACTTTTAGGCATTATAAAACTTGCGTTAGTTGCGTTTAGGTCCTGTAGTCCTCTTAAAGACGTTTGTAGACTTAAGATAGAATAAGTATGCATTGATAATATTACTTACTAGCTTTTGCTTGCGGCTTCGCTCGCATCACACGGGAACGTACCTACTACCGGGATCTGAAATACCCTATGTGTTAGACAATGTATTAATTCAGTAAAACATTGTTTTCATATAACTAATCACTCAATCAATCACACTAATCTGTTGAATGAGGCGCTCCTGACGCGGGCGCTTGGCACTCTTAACCTTGTAGCTGAGGAGATAGATATTTTTGCTTGTTCACGGAGTGAATTCACAAGGATAACATTGTATGTAATAAGTTTTAGAAAATAAGTTGTTGTAATAAACTGTAAAAATAGTTGTAAGTGATTATATAAGTAAATAAATAAATAAACTCTATTGGTTTACTCGGCGCACGCCAGTAAAGCTTCCACTCTCAGTCGGCATGATTTTTTCCGACATCTTCAACAATTATCGTCATATTTCAGCCAATTTACACAACAGCTTGAGGCGATACCAAAATAAATTAGGGGCTTTTTCGTAACCATTTATTTCACTATTACAGAGTGTATGGATTTAATTTTTGGATATATGTTTATTGACTATTTGATTAACACTGTGACTAAAGGAAAACACAATTGGGTTAAATTTCCTCGATAGAATTTAATTCAGAAAAGACCTCTACTTTTTATAATTTTTTTCTGTGATTCTAAAATCCTAAGTAATTTCATTGCAAACTTTCATTCAAAATGTGCGTATTAGGTAATTGAAAACACTGGCTGAAAATATTTTTGATAGATAGCTTAATTTATTTTTAAACAATTCTTATTTGGTTTGGCGCTTTATTTTGGTTCCAGCGCATTGTTGCGCTCTCTTTTTTTCGCAGTCATTGAATCTGTCACTTTCTTATTACCGCCCAGTTAGCTTTTTACATATCACCTTAATTAATTATATTCCTAAACGTTCCTCATGAATCACTCCGTCCATTCGTGAAAACCGTATGAAAATCCATTCAGTAATTTATGAGTTTATCGCGTTCAGACAGACAGATATACGCGACGGAGGGACTTTGTTTTATAATATAATAGCTTTTGCCCGCGACTTCGTCCGCGTGAAATTTCTTGTTCCCCCGGCCGACTGCCCGTCGCATCGCATCGCATCGCCTGCCCGCGCTTTTACTTCGTTTTTGCTTGGCGTTCTTTCAGACTTTTTTTTTATTTTTGCTCGTCTCCTAAGGGTCCGAGCGTGATGTTAAATAGCATTCCTAAAGAATTGGCTATCAAATGCAAAATAGTAGCTTAGTAGGAAACTGTTGGATAATGAGGGGTATTATATTTAATACGAGCGTGATGTTAAATAGGGGTATTAAATATAATACCCCTCATTATCCAACAGTTTCCTACTAAGCTACTATTTTGCATTTGATAGCCAATTCTTTAGGAATGCTATTTAACATCACGCTCGGACCCTTAGGAGCCGAGCAAAAATAAAAAAAGTCTGAAAGAACGCCAAGCAAAAACGAAGTAAAAGCGCGGGAAGGCGATGCGATGCGACGGGCAGTGGGCCGGGGGAACAAGAAATTCACAATTTCTATCAATTTCAATTTCTATCACTCGAGTGTTTGAATACCTACTACTTTATCTACACCAGCCTTTCCCAAAGTGGGCAATAACGCCCACTTGTGGGCGCTAGATAAATGATAAATGATTTTATTTCTGTAAGTAGGTTTGTACAAACTCTTTTACAAGTCAATCATGTTTTTTTTTTTTTTAACTAGGTGAGGTCGGCGTTTCCTATCTGACTACTCTGAGAAGAAACACAGTCTCTTATAAAGTCCAGACATAAACTTGGTCACTTCATGTGAAGACCTTTCGATCTTTCCGTGTTGCACGATTACAGAGAGAGACAGAGAGAATTCATTTTTAATTAATAGATAATAGACAGACATATAAAATTAGTATAATTAACTATTATGTAAGAGGGGGCGTTGGATTTTTTTTTACTTGTAAAGGGGTTGGTAGTCCATAAAAGTTTGGGAACCTATGATCTACACTCAGTACCTATATAAATTAAAAAAAAAACCAAAGTTAGCAAAAAAACAAACATAATGGCTCCGAAACCATTATGTTTGTTTACTTTTTATATTATTATTTTATCTGTGGCATATTAACGTGGCTTACGTTACCTATGGTTACGGAGTTATCATCGGTCAAACGCGCATGCGCCCTAGCGCGGTCCCATATACAATGATAAAATTCGAATTGAAAACTCCTTGGTCGATCCAGTGTACTAGAAAAAAAGTTATTTAATAGCATAATGTTTTTTTAAAAAATCTGTATCATAATAAAACTAAAACTTATTCATTTTGTTTAAGTTGTATGTACATGCATAAAGTTTGTCATTATGGTACTATATTTGAATTCATAATCAGAACTTTACGATAAGAGTGTAGATAAAGAATTTTTCTAGTCGGACTGGTAGTTTCAAAGATTAGCGCGTTGAAATATACAAACAAGCAAACTTTTTAGCTTTATTATTAGTATAAAATAAATAGATTATGTAGGTAGTGATATAGCGCATAACTGAGGCTTGTTTTCCCTATTTTAATTAAGTTCATCATACAAAAATTATTGTAATGTCGTTTTATTATTCCTTCCAAAAATCTCATATTTTCTAAAAATCTGCCGTGTCACCTTACGTATGGGTACTTCTTTCCAGCTACTGCACAGTTCTAACGATGCCCATATTTTTGTTCAGAATTCATCCTATTGCCAGCATTTTTCTCGGTAACCTCAATTCCCAGGGAAATGAGATACGACTTAAATATCAGTGTTTTACATGATCATGATGATGGTGAATGTAATAGGCTGGTATTATACAAGGTGTAACTTAAATAACGCACAACCTGTTAAGGGGTCATTATGAACAACTTTTAATATGGGACCAAAACTGAAATCGCAAAAAAAATCTGATGTTCCCTACATTTTGACGAGTTATCTATAGGTACATAAATATTATAAAATCGCAGCGAAGTCAAAACTGTACATTGAAAGTTTTATTTAAGTAATTTTTGCGAGGTTGGATCGATTCTAATGTCGAAAATATAGTTTTTAGAATTTTTATCTGTTTGTCTGAATCTACAATATGTTCCAGATTTTGGTGTTTAGCATAGATAATATTCCCTATAAGTCTTGTCAGACTATAAATTATTACGCTATTTGCTATGGGGCATGAGCAGTATTGCTTTATGGTCGTATTCTTCTATAGTTTACCGCAAATTGTAAAAATACGAGTCAAAAGGTTTGAATATTGCAGATAGTTACAGATTAAGGCTCATTTTCACTACACATCACTAAACGCGTTAACAAGTTTAAAACATCGCTCTGTTTCTTTCAATCGTTTGAAGATGACAAAGGCAGGATGACGTTTTAAACTCGTTTAGCGTTAAAAGTGTTTAGTGATGTGTGGTGAAAATGAGCCTTAACCTTTTAAATGATTATCATCACGCTATAAGTTTATGGAGCTGAGCAATCAATCATTTTTGAGATAATAAAGGTACCTTAATCGTTGTTGCTACAAGAAAACGGTCTTAGGGGACTGTTCTTAACTTCTTTACATATTTAAAAAAAAATGTACAGTCAGCAATAAAATCGGTAATTTTCACAAAAGCATTTTTTGATGCCAATCTATACTGTTTCTTATAAGGATCAAAAAACTCTACCGGACCAACTGAGGTTTGAGTAAAAACTTCCTAGGCTATAAAATATCACGCTATTTGATTCGGGGGATGAGCAATATTGCATTATGCTCGTATTGTTAAACTATAAATTGTAAAAAGACGCGCCAAAAGGTAAGGATATTGCAGGTAGTTACTGATTTAAGTTTTCAAATGATTATCGTCACGCTATACCTATGACATAATTATATAAGAACGGCTATTTTAGCTGACTTTCAACAAAGCAAATATCTACGCGGTTGACGATTGCTTTGCAAACCGGTTTTGAGTTCCGATTCTCAACTATTGGTATTTTTCGTAAATCTTTTTTTTTTACATTTTGTAATACCAATCTAAATAAACAAAGGTGACAGAGAGAAGTAGATCTATGCAAAAATATAAACAAAGCATTTGGTTTTTAATAAAATGAACCAAAGGAAACTGGGGACTGAGAACTACCTGCATCTAAGGGACGCCATGCAGCAAGACTCGAACGCAGTGAACGTTGGAAGATTGGTGATTCTCTCTTCCACATTCACAGGAGGTCCGCGGTACATTTGCGAACGAATTCAGGACGCTTTTTATTACGTGCGGAACTTCGGACGCCATGAAGAAGAGGCTCTCTTCATCACCATCTCCGCCAACCCTGAAATAACCTGTGAGGACATACGTCTTATAACAGCCATGACTTGATTTTTCGAGTCTTCGGTCTAAAGCTATGAATCTCCTCATAAAGGCAAAAGTATTTGATGCAGTCCGATGCCCGGACGATGCACTAAAAGATTCCCAAAACACATTGCCCCCGAAACTATTATGAATCTGGATGGATCTTTGAATAGTTGGAGGAGGGGGGGGGGGGTGCTATTTTAGCTTCAATTTTCATTGACAGGAACCAGGACTGCAGCGCGTGACGCGCGCAATGAAGGGATCAGCAGGAAATCAGGTCTGTTGCGCTAGATGTGTGCAGTAGCACCACACCAGTAGTATCCACAGGCAGTAGAGCAAGAACGATGATGAGGATGTAGCGCCTTACTTCAAGTCCAAGGAGGAGTAATACGACAACAGCATCCGTCACATCACTCCGTTAGAGGTCATTCTGTCTGAGGATGGACAATGAAGAGAGGGCAGTAACTTAAGCCATGCCGCTAGAGTGTCACTCCTTGGATACCTGATTTACTTCAGGGTAAAATCTTCAATGGATCAAGAAAGACGCGAACTTGGACTGGTCGCCGGAGTCCACCGGATAATAATACTTGAAGACTTCACATGGTATTTATTGTATTGGAATAGACTCCAAAATAGACTCGAAGATACTCGTACACTTCAGGAAATAGACAGACTTTTATAAGCAATACTCGTATAATCTATATATTGAAATATAATATAATCTATACAAGAACGTGCGAAAAAGGTCGTGGTCAAAGGCCGGTCAGTCTTCACAGACTGTGGCGAAACCCGGGTTAACTCGCAACAAGGTGATGCTGTGTGTGTTGTGGGATTGGAAGGGCATTATTCATTATGAGCTGTTACCACCAGGCAGGACCATCGATTCTGAACTCTACTGCGAACAACTGATGAGATTAAAGCAAGAAGTTGAGAGAAAGCGGCCGGAATTAACCAACAGAAGGGGTGTGGTTTTTCATCATGATAACGCTAGACCTCACACATCTTTAGCCACTCAGCAAAAATTAAGAGAGTTTGGTTGGGAGGTGTTAATGCATCCGCCGTATAGTCCTGACCTTGCACCTTCAGATTTCCACCTGTTTCGGTCTCTTCAGAATTCTTTAGGCAGTGTCAGGTTAACATCACGAGAGGACTGCCAAAACCACTGGTCGCGGTATTTTGACCAGAAGTCCCAAAATTTCTATAGCAATGGGATCATGTCCCTACCTACAAGATGGCAAAAAGTTATCGAACAAAATGGTACTTACATACTTTAGTTAAATATAAATAAACTATATTAAAAAATGTTTTGAATTTTCTTAAAAAATGCGAAGAAACTTTTTCCCCAACCTATTAAATAAAAATCAATTGCCGAATGTATGTATGCGCATCACTTCAGAACGGTTGCACCTATTTGGCTAATTCTCTTTTTGTTGTGTTTGCAATTGTCAGGACAAGATTTGTATGAGAGAAAATGTTTGAAAAGTTGCCGGTAAAATTGGAAAATTCTGGAAAACCGATGGTGCATTTTCTATAGGAATTTTGTATGAATTATTGAAATTTTGACATGACAACGTCTGTCGGGTCAGTCATATCTTATCTGATTTCTATATTTTACGTTTAATTCATATTTCGTTTTAAAATCCGCGTCAAATATGTCATCCATAACATAATTTTCAGAGATAATTAATTCTTGATACAACATGAACACGAGCCTGCACTACTGATTTGAAATTAATTTTCCCAAACGTATATATTCCTAACACCTAGAGATCTTAGAATAAAACAGTGAATTTATTAACTACCGTATTGTTTATCAATTATACAGGGTCAAATTAAATTAGCTAGCGAAACTCTGCCGACGTGATGGGTATCGATATCTAAACACAATAAAAAGATTTGATTTTTTTTAGATCAACATCTGCTTGTTTCTGTTTTGTTTTTTGTTTTATCGTGTTTAGAAATCGATTTATTTCTTTTTTGTTATAACATGTTTAGATATCGACACCCATCATGTCTTTAAATTCGTTTCGCTAACTAATTCAATTCGACCCTGTATATTCAAGTTTAGTGTTCTACAGTAACTGAAAAGGAAGGGAAAAGATAAAGAAATAAATACACTCATAACATAGCTCATAACTATATTTTATTTTCCAAGTTAGATTTCAAGATTTCCAAAAAATTACCAAATCCGATAAAATTAAAACCACACAAGTAAATCAATATTTTCTTATTTCATACAATCACATGGTTTCTTTCCCGTTACTTGTTGAATCCAGTTATAATGTAAGGAAATATCAACATAGATAGTTTTTTTCCCGTAGGCAACGTTGCTACTGCGGAATTGACACCAACCAGACCATCATCTGTAGTCAATGCTCCTCCAGAATCCCCACTGTTGTCATATGATAATGACTGGGAGCACAGCATTCTACTGTCCTGCGGCTCAGGAATTCCCAAACCGAGCTCCGAGATTCCGTAACCAGCAATAGTCCCTCGCTGGCCAAACGTAACAAGCCACAACAGAGCTGAGAGCAGAGAGGCTGCGTGTACGCATTAAATTTTATCGGTTTCGCAGTCCTCACGAGCGCCAATTCGTTTTCTGAAGTACCGAGATCGTGAATGAAATTAGGATCTCTTGCGAATCCTATAACCCGCTTTCTTGAACGAAATTGTTGATTTATTTCGATTACATCTGTAAGTATTATGAGGGAAACAGTGTGCTGTGTCCTTGTCTATAATTAATCCACTGCACATGGCTATGTTGAAGGGGTTGTGTAAAGATATAGTCAACCTTACTACATATATACTTATGCACATCTGGTCGAAAACCGTCGCCATTCGACATTCTTTATATTTTCAATTTAAAGAATGCAGCAATAAAAAGATACTTGTTTTATATAAATATTATTACTTACACGAGTAAGTTAAGACATAGTTTAAATCGTGCGTCAAATAATAGTACAGGTCTACAGATAGGCCCTCCGAGGTTTGTCGGTTGATTCCGATGGGTTTTGGGGCCCTCATAACGAGACAAATAATAAAAAAAATCCATCACGTCCTCATTTTTGCTAAACTGCTTCTTATCGCAAGAAAAAATACTAATTTATGAAGTAATTGTAAAGAAAATGATGAAAATTATGGGAAAATGGGGTGTTCATCAAACGCGAGCATCAAACTTCCCTTCCTGAATTCTCACTGACTACTTTCCGGAGAATCTGGGAGCCGTAAGTCCGCAAGGTGAAATATTTCGCCAGGACCTGAAAGAGATGGAATGTAGGTATCAGGGAATATGGAATATTCGAATGATGGCGGACTAGTTTTGGTTTTTGAAGCGAGATGAACCAAACACTAGTTTTAAAAGAAAATCCCACAATCGGAGCGTTGGTGAAAAAAAAAGAAAAGATATCACAAAAGTATTTAACCGTTGTTTTATGTGTGTAATAAATATTTAGTATTTTGAATCAATTAAGTATTACTTTACTTAATTGATATTGAATTAAATAAAATTTTGGTTCCTGTGGCGAAAATAAAAAGGGTTTTTCCGGGAAAACTGGATGATTGGGAGAAACTGAATTCATATTCGTAATCAGCGTATCAAAATACCCCGGAATCACTCATCAGATCGTTGGGGGGGGGGGGGATTTTTTTTTAATTGTCCGCATAATTATGATAAACTATTTCATTTTCATGAACCGAATATATAGTATAGTCGAGATAATGTAAAGTGAATATGAATATGATGAATTATTCTTTTTGACGTATCGTTGGCAATCTAAATAAAATTGCGCCAATCCAGAACTTAACCGGGATAATAGAAAGATAAGTTATAAGTATAATTGTACACCATAAAAATTACTGTTAAAAATCAGGAGCTGATTAGCAATTAGCAGAATCAGTAACATGTATACCTTTGTGCTAAATAAATCTTTGTTTAACGTGCAGGTATAGAATAGAATAGAATAGGACTTTATTTGCTAAGAATGCAGGTACATACAAATAGGATCGAAAATAACATAATAAAGAACCGTGTACATTCTGCCTTGTTGGCATGCAAATACAATACTTATTATACAACTAAGTTGAATAAGGCAAATAAGTAGTTATAATGTATCATTTAGGAAATCCTGAACAGAATAATAACATTTGTCTACAAGTAATTCTGTAAAACATTTTTTAAATTTCATCAATGGTAAGGTTTTCATGTGTTCAGGAATTTTATTAAAGATAACAGGAGCCATACAGATCACAATTTTTTTTAATAAGCTAGTTTTAAATGTGCTTGTGCATAGTAGGTTCTGATATTGTGATCTTAATGATGTACTTCGTTTTCTAGTTTCTGTTAATGTTGCAAATAAATATGAATACGCAGAATACGCAGAAAATGATGGCTTGCGTTTAATGTTCCCACAGCTGCAAGACAAACCTCCTCTCAGTAAGAGGGACTTCACTTTTTCTCTTGATGTGTACCTTTCTTTTTCTTTTCCATTAATATTCGGTTATCATGCAAACATCAAAGATAAACAGTTCGTCGTTTAAAGCACAGTTGATTCTTGTGAGGAATTTTTTGTGAGTAATGAAAGAGGTCGTTACTGACAAAAAAGTCCTGTCAAGAAACAAAAGGAAGTCAAACATGCTGCCGACCGGTTTCGGTGAAGAAGAGGGCACCTAATCTTAACGCATACATACAGTTAATTTAACGGAGATTAACATTAACAATAGCGATACACGAAGCAGAGGCCACTCTACTGTCGGGACTGACAATACAATACGGCGAGGATACAGTCCGGCCCCTCGCTACGGCCGGTCTTTACGACAGCATCGGACTCCCCGACTATACACCTCCAACATCACCTTATAAGCAACGAGACAAGAAAACTTTAATATCGCGATGCAGGCCTCGCCATTCTATTGGTCTATCCGCATTCGCAATTTGAATTTCGTGCCGTTCCAGTCACTGCGCTGCAGCAAAAAATGGAGGCCACGGAAGTAAATAAATAGCGGTAACAGTCATTATCTTGGCTTGGCGCAGTAAAGTTTATTTTATAATGTACCATGAAGGCTTACGTAGTCGTTAGCGGTGTTGTGAATTTAGATTTTATATTTGATATGATCATTCTTTAATTAAAATATACAGCCGCTGCTTAAAATGGCAGTAAGCAAGGGATGAAAAAATGTTACCATACTGGAATGATTTAAAGTTATAGAAAGTATGAGCCTGTAATGATCACACTGCTAGGACACAGGCCTCCTCTCTTCGAGAGGGAGTGGGCTGTAACCTACCACGCGGGCCCAGTGCGGGTTGGTGGATGTCACATGTCTTCGAATTTTTGATTGTAGGACATACCAGTTACCTCACGATGTTTTCCTTTACCGTTTTGAGAGCAGTCATCAAAATTATTTATACAAAGTAAAGCGCCTGCCTGGGTTCGAACCCACGACCTACAACTCGTAAGTCGCGGCCGTTACTACTGGGCTACCACTGGTCTATTATATATGATACCTTCTCAAAACCAAATATGGGCCAGTGTAATTTAAAGAACGTTAACTAATTTCTAAGTAGCAAAATATTGATGTTACGAGCTCTTCGATATCAAACCTCTTTGATGTTATGCTTGAGATCAAATGCTGGCCATAATGAAAAATAAAAAAATAATTTTAAATTTACTTGTAATGTTGTTTCGATTTTTCTTTTTGTTTCGGTTAGCGGCTTGGTATTCTGAAAATTATCATAATTTTGTTTAGTTATCTTGTTAAACAACATCTATCGTTAATATGCCACAAATATGAAATATATGGACACAATTACTGCAACCAGTGCCGTTCATGATGATCCAATGATCCGAAAAGGAATTTCGCAGCGGTCTGTGGGTTTGCAACCGGAGATCTAACCAAAATGCTTGGAATCACTTCCAACAGACCGGCAGTGTTGCAAGAAAACCAGGTTCGGGTAGAGTTTGCATTACAACTGTTCACGGGATAGGCACATCAGGCTAAGTCCCCGCCGAGAACGCAAAGCGACGGCTCGTAAGTTACAAAATCGCCTACGGTGGACAACGGGTACTCGTGTCAGAGTCCTAGTTTATCATTTGTGACTTCGAGTTACGGCTACATATAAGGCTATATATAAATGGGCACGTCCTTTATTACTGGAGGCTTTTATTTAGGTATAAAGTTCTGCTTACGTTTTTAGTTTTGTATTTTTATTTCTGCTTGAGTATGGTTTTCGATTTTTTTTGTTCGTATATAACGTATATTATTTTGCGCAGTGTTTTAAGTGGTAGTGTGAAGGAAGTGGTGAAGGGCGGGCGTTTCGGGGGACTGTCTTATATATATAATTTTTGATGTTCGAAAAGTGCTGATTCAGTAGTGCAGCCTAGTTTGAATAAATGACTTTTGATTTTGATTTTCGAGACCCAAACTATCGGGAATCGATTGCACTAAGACCAGCAAACTTCAAAACGATGAGTTGTTGGAATTCGTTTGTCCAAAGCTCAACGTGCCAATCGTTAAGTTTATCCCGTTAATACTTGGACTGGGGCATAAATCAGTGGGCATGGTGCCGACGAGTGCAAACTAATTTTTATTATTGAAGATTGGTGCATTACGGTGTGGAGACAACGCGGCGAGCGATTATCGGAAGCCTGCATACATGAAGTTGACCGTTTCGGTAGCCCCAACCTAATGATTTGGGTTGGGATTAGCTTACACGACAAAACTGAGCTCGCTATTTTAAATGACTGTCCGTAACTGCTCAGCGTTACATTGAGGAAATCATCAGGCCTCATGTGACTTGGGTTCGTCTTGATGCAGGACAATGCCCGTGCACATATAGTTCAAGCGACCCAGTCTGCGCTGGAAGACTCTCACATTCAAGTTTTACCGTGGCCAGCAAACAGTCCGGACTTGAATCCAATCGAGCACATGTGGGACCATGAAACGAATGGTTAGACAGAGTGAGCAAGAGGTCTGCAACCAGCAGCAACTGATTGACACTTTGAAAATTGCCTGGGAAGAGATTCCAGCTGAAAACGTGAGGCATTTGATCGAGATCATGCATTCTAGGCAATCTAAAAGAGAAAGCATACGCGTTATTCAAAATTAAGGTTAAATAGTAGAAAACACTCTGTGACGTCATAGACGTAAGTGCACCAAGGTCAATGAAGCAAAAAAGGCGAAATCCGAAGCAAGATTAACAGTAAACCAAAAAGCATGCACCGAATGTATTCTGATTGCAAATAAAATCAGAAAGGATATAATAAATTTTGCAAAGTTGATTGAAAAAGAAATGAACCATGTGGAACCGTATCTTCGCACGAAAATGTATGCCAAAATTTTATTACCATTTATTCATCAAACCAAAGGATGTCACTCAAGAAGTAAATTTTGAAACCCAAAGTAATTCAACTAGAATTTGCTGATTAAATTTAAAATTGTTAATTACAGATTATTAATTAAAATGATAAAAAGTGATGAAAATAATGTTTCTTAATTATTATAATTCCCTGAAAGAAATGTTTGTGTAATAATACTAATAATGTGTGTTTAGCATAAACATGGAATAGAGTAAAAAAATGTAAGAAAAGAGACCATAGACATCCCTAATAAAAATTAAACTTCTACGTGCTACGAGCGGCACGGTCTTGATATGAAGACAACTGGATGACGTCAGAAGACAATAGGTATACCACGACTGCGTAGTCAGAGTTGCAGACGTCAAGACTTCTAGTGGTTTGTTACGCATCTTTGAGCAAGATTTATCCGTTGTCTATATATACGGAGTTTGAAAATTCTTAGTGGTTGAAAGGCAGGCTTTCAACGCCCGGGAGTATGTTCAAGAGCAAGCAAGCGCCTATAGAAATTACACTTCTATGTTGAGGCTACGTAAATTATGGCTAATCATTTTTACGGTTCCGTACCAAAATGGTAAAAAAGACAGACAGACTGTCAGACAGACTGTCAGACAGACTGTCAGAGACAGACAGACAGATTGTCGCACCATAAGGGTTTCCTTTATGGTGTGACAGTCTGTCTGTCTGTCTCTCACAGCTAGATATCTCAAGAACTACTAATACTATCAACTTGAATTTTGGGACAGTTTTAGATGACGTTTTCCCAACTATTTTGCAAATAAGAAAGAAATAAAAATGTATTTTTTTTTTTTTGCAACAGGGACTGAAAGTGTGTCTTGTAAATTCCAAGTGGGACTACTAGGGCATGTGGGGTATCATATGAAAGAGCGCTGTTTGCACATTTTCAAACATTTTTCTTTTTTTAGCCGCAGACTTTTGATGAAAAATGTAAATAAAAATACCATTACCCCCCCCCCCCCCCCTCCCTATCTCCGTAGTTTGCATAGAGAAAAATCTGAAATTATTCTGTGTGATAGAAGTTTATGTAAAGATTACAGGAAAAATAAAACGATGTCTGTAAATAGCACATTTTTTATATATATGGCTAGCAGCGCCCCGCGGTTTCACCCGCGTAAGTTTCGAACCCGTACGTATATCGGGATAAAAAGTATTGTATGTGTTAATCCAAGTTATAAACTATCTGTGTGCCAAATTTCGTGATTATCCGTTCAGTAGTTTTTGCGTGAAAGAGTAACAAACATCCATCCATCCTCACAATTTTTCGCATTTATAATATTACTAGCTTCCTCCCGCGGCTTCGCCCGCGTGGTTTGTAGATAAAATGAAACCTATGTCTTTCCTCTACCTTCAGACTATCCATATCAAATTTCATCAGAAAGAAAGGAGGAAAGAAAATACATTTATTTAGCACAGACTAAAAGGCACACAAAAATAATACACAGCAGATTGCAACACTAATAAAAAAAAACAAACAAATCACACGTGTTTCTTGTGAATGTTTGACGTCGCTATGCTGCTCTTTCAGCAACAGCGCGTCTGCGAGATTCAGCCGCTTTAAAGGTTTCTGTGGCTCTTAGAGGTGCCTAGTGCTGACGTCGAGCTTGTGACTGTTCTGGTGTCTCTGCAGACCGTTGAAACGCTAGAAACTCAGCGTGCTATTGACGCAAATCTTGTTACAGTTCTGGTGTCTCAGCAGCCCGTTGAGACGTTAGATACTCAGCATGCAGTTGACGTCGAGCTTGGGACTATTCTGGTGTGTCTGTAAACCGTTGAAACGCTAAATACTCAGCATGTTATTGACGCTAATCGTGGTACTGTTCTGGAGTCTCAGCAGCTCCTTGAGGTGCCAGATACTCAGAGTGTTGTTGACGAATATCTTGGGATTGTTTTGGTGTATCTCCAGTCCATTGAGATGCTAGACACTTCACATATTATTGATGCCGATCCTGGTATTGTTCTGGAGTCTCAGCAGCTCGCTCAGATGCCAGATACTCAGCGTGTTGTTGACGAATATCTTGGGACTGTTTTGGTGTCTCTGCAGTCCATTGAGGTGCTAGACACTTCGCATATTATTGATGCCGATCCTGGTATTGTTCTGGAGTCTCAGTAGCTCGTTCAGATGCCAGATACTCAGCGTGTTGTTGACGAATATCTTGGGACTGTTTTGGTGTCTCTGCAGTCCATTGAGGTGCTAGACACTTCGCATATTATTGATGCCGATCCTGGTATTGTTCTGGAGTCTCAGCAGCTCGTTCAGATGCCAGATACTCAGCGTGTTGTTGACGAATATCTTGGGACTGTTTTGGTGTCTCTGCAGTCCATTGAGGTTCTAGACACTTCGCATATTATTGATGCCGGTCCTGGTATTGTTCTGGAGTCTCAGCAGCTAATTCAGATGCCAGATACTCAGCGTGTGGTTGACGCCGATCTTGGGACTGTTCTGGTGTCTCAGCAGCTCTGGGTGCTGCCTCACGCACCGCTTACTCAAACCTTCGCAGCTCGGCTTGTTGAGATGTCTCGTTATTTTTAGCTATTTGCAGATCTCGAGCTAGGGAAAATCACAATATCGGTAGTAATATTCAAACTAACAACTAAAACTATATATCTTCTAACCTATACCTAAAACTAACCGTCATTCTTATACTAACGAAAAGAAAACAATTGTAATAATCTTTATCTACACCCATGCTATAAATCCTCTATAAAAGTTTCTGAAACAGTTAGCTTATTGCCAACATTAAAACAACCAGTGTAATAGTAACCATAATATCATCCAAACCAGTGTTATAATGTTGTACTAAGTTTCATTATGCAACTCCCACAGAGTACTCTTTTATATATAGGGTGACTGGTAATTAGTGACTGATACTTAAACACATGATTGTACTCATGATAACAAACAACTTTTACTATGGGACCAAACCTGACATCGCGAAAAAAAATTGCTGTTCCCACGAGTTATGCGAACATAAATGTAGGGAACTGCTGACTTTTTTTTGCGATTTCAGGTTTGGTCTCTTAGTAAAAGTTGTTTGTTATCACGAGTTATGCGAACATAAATGTAGGGAACAGCTGATTTTTTCGCGTTTTCAGATTTGGTCCCATAGTAAAAGTTGTTTGTTATTACGAGTTATCGAACATAAATGTAGGAAACACCTGATTTTTGTTCGCGATTTCAGGTTTGGTCCCATAGTAAAAGTTGTTTGTTATCATGAGTACAATCACGTGTTTAAGTATCGGTCACTAATTACCAGTCACTCTACAGGGTTATTGGTAAAACACCAACAACCTGTTAAGGAGTCATTGTACTCATCATTATGAACAACTTTTACTATGGGACCAAACCTGAAATCGCGAAAAAAATCAGCTGTTCAGTACATTTTATGTTCGCATAATTCGTCAAAATGTACTGAACAGCTGATTTTTTTTTTACGATTTCAGGTTTGGTCCCATAGTAAAAGTTGTTCATAATGATGAGTACAATGACCCCTTAAGAGGTTGTTGGTGTTTTACCAATAACCCTGTATATGTATCCAAACGTGCAATAAAGTCACATAAACTGTGGTTCCTCGCTAAAAGTGTATCCAGGTTGGGTATTATTTCCCAATTTTGGGGAGAAAGTGTTATTTAGAGAACGTTCGGGAAAAATTTAAAAGTGGGTAAATATTGGAGATTTTTATTCCCAATATTATCAATTAAGTAGACCATGGTAAAATTATGAACAGGTTTATAAAATACCTATAAAGTACCCAATGTAGCCTTTTTTTATGTTTATTGTATGCTTTTTATTTATTTATTCTAAGCTTTATTTATTACAAAACTCACCACAAAATTTGTGGCTTTTAATGAAAATGATATATAACTTTGGGGAAAATTTATCAAGTATGGGGAGATTTCACAACTGAATTTGGAGACACGGTTTTATGAGATTGACCGTTGACGTTTGACATCTAGTAGAAGCCTAGTTTACGAAATCTTAAAACTTTTATGTTTATTCTAGCTAAAATACTATTTATTAATTCAATTTCAACAGAAGCATGTAATCAATCTGTCAGTCTCAAGCCTGCAAAAGCACGAAGGGTGGTTTTTACTTCAGAAAGATGTACTGTATGAAACTAGGTAGGTACTTATTTCTGTTGCAATCAAAGAATGTGGTTGCAATGGAACAGGCTGCTATTTTGGAACTGTTATTTCCTTGGAACTGGAACAGGTGTAAACAGGTTTCTACATTTACCTGTTACAGCTGATTCTTATACATATGTGGCGCGGTAACGAAGCCATAGCGAGATCTAATTCGACGCTGTCGCCATCTATCGAGCAAGGAGACAACTTTATTTTTCGACGCATTCATTTGCATAGTTTTTGTTATGTTGTTCTTTAAGTTAAGAAATTGCTATCAACTTGAATTTTGGAATAGTTTTAGATAACGTTTGCCCAACTATTTTGCAAATAAGAAAGAAATAAAAATGTGATTTTTTTTTTTTGCAACAGGGACTGAAAGGGGCATGTGGGGTATCGTATGAAAGAGCGCTGTTTGCACATTGTCAACCATATTTTCTTTTTTTTTTAAGTGGCATAGTTTTCGACTTTGATGAAAAATGTAAAAATACCTTTCCCCTTATCTCTGAAGTTTGCATATAGAAAAATCTGAAATTATTCTATGAGATAGAAGTTTATGTAAAGATTACAGGAAAAATAAAACGATGTCTCTAAATAGCACATTTTTTTATCTATGATTTCAAATATATTTTAAAATTTCAAATTTTCATATTTCAAATTTATTTATTAATAATCAGCCCGTACAAGCAGATTGGACGGTGACCCCCAAACTAGACATATGCCTGTATCTTGGGGGTCGGAATTGCGACACTTTGGTAGAACTTACATGATTATTGCATTACAAGTGAATATAAACTAAATTGAACTAACCTAAAATCAGTGAAAATAAAAATAACAAGTCAACATAAAACACTTAAATATGCATTGCACAATAAAATCATCAGTGTGAGATCAATAAAATAAAATAATAATTAAGTAATAATATCGAATAAATCAACAAAAATCTAATCAATTATCATAAAATCAACAAAAAATTAAGTGTAGGTATGAGTATGTCCCCCCCGGGGCTGTTCCCGCATTGTCGGGGCGGGGGGCCCACAGTGAAGCGAAGAGGAACCCGAGGAGGGGCCGCTCGTCACGGCTTTTTCCAGGAAGTTGACGACGTAGTGGCCAACAGGTAGGTTGCGGACGCGGTGCCGCTTGGGCGACATCGCAACTGAGGCGGGCCGCGATTGCGTATGGGAGGCATCGCGGCTGAAGGTTGGAGGCCGCGGCGGGAAAGGAGTGCCGGTATTCCGGTGCGCCGCCCTCCCTACCTTCCGCGTCATTGACAGGGTTGCAACCGGTTGATGGTGGACGCGGTGGGGCCGCAGTGAAGGAGGAGTGTCGGTATGGCATTGGCCGCTCTCCCTATCCTCTCCGGCCGAAAAGTGGTAGGCGGCCGGCCCACTGACCTGACCGGTCGCAGGGGGACCAAGGGTGCCTAGACACGGGGTCGTCTGGCGCTCATGTGCTGGTTTGGTCCATGGGTTGATCACGGTGCGCAAGGTGTCCTTGTGCGCCGGTGATGGGGGGTGCTCCCCAGAGGAGGGTCCGGTGACGGACAGCCGCGGCGCGTTCGCGGTGAGTGCTAACGCGTGCCCGTGTTCCCGCCACAAGCGGCAGAGCAGGACACCGAGGAGTTTTAGTGGGTTGGAGTCCCACATAACTGCACTATCTCCCCGTGGTAGTGCAGTATGCAAGAGCATTTCTCCACGCAAAAAAAAAGTATGAGTATGTGATAGAGAGTGTGTGTTTGGGTGGGTGTGTGTGTGTGTGTGTGTGTGTGTGTGTGATGTGAACGTGAGCTTACGAGTATACTTAGTCTGTATGATGTTGCTTATAATATTAATACCTATGTATAGATAATATTTTTTGTTTCATCGTAGGATTGTATTATATTAGAAGCCATTTCTTTATTACCTTTTTGCACAGAGATATTGTCTTTCATGTTGCAGCACTTTATGACTTTGTTGTAAATGTGTGGAAATAAGTAGTCCAGGGAACGTCTAGCCATAAGAGAGTTTACTTGGGGAATGGGAATCCTGATTGTGCGCTTGGTACGGAACCCTCGGTTCGCGAGTCCGACTCGCTCTTGACTGGTTTTTTAATCCCGACGGAAAACGAAGAGGTATGTGGCATCGTAGCTCCCAAACGACTGAACCGATTTAGATTTTATTTGTTAGGGTTCCGTACCTCAAAAGGAAAAAATGGATCCCTATTTACATATTTTGCCGCATTATTGTAACACACTCCAGGCACTTCCACTTGTTTTTTAGGGTTCCGTACCTCAAAAGGAAAAACGGAACCCTTATAGGATCACTTATGTGTCTGTCTGTCTGTCTGTTTGTCTATCACAGCTAATTTGCTCCGAATGTAATGGACCGATTAAGTTGAAATTTGGTACACTTTTTTTTTTTGTGGATGGGAAATCATCAAATAACTTCTCCCACTCTGGGTGGAGCGGGAGGGCGTGTCAGACTTCTACTGACTAAAACCCACCCGTGTTCCCATTTGCCTGTGCCAGGGCCACGGTAACTCTTTCGAACAACCCGCAACCCTGGCGGGCATCGGCCCTAGCGGACCCCTTCAGCTAGTGCTGACATCTCTTTGAGGCGCGCGTGGAACACAACGCGCCGTCGACCCGGGCCTGGTCCTTACCGGACGGTGAGCTACCCGTTGCTCGCCATCCGCAAGCCCGCGCCCACGGTGGCCGGGAGTCAGCTATCGATTCCCGACGCCCAGGGCGTCTCCTGCGGCGACTAGGGGTGTGAGGGTGCAAAGATTGCCTCTCCCTCACGCGCTCAGCCTCCTCCTTCGCGAGCATTACAGCTTCGCAGAAAGAGGTGACGGCTTCCCATGCACTCTCGCTCCGTACCATATGGCCTGTACCAGGGCCGGACGCGAGAGATCGCCGCCGCCGATCGCCTCTACGAGGACGCGGCGGTGCTCTGCCCAAGCCGGGCAGACCTCCACCGTATGCTCCACCGTGTCCTCCGGGCGATCCACACAATGGTGACACCCGGGCGTTTCCTCTCGCCTTATCCGGAACAGGAACCTCCCGAAGCAACCGTGTGCGGTGAGGACCTGCGTCAGGCGGAAGGTGAGGGTGCCATGACGCCTCTCCAGCCACTCCTCAAAGAGGGGACTTATCGCCGCAATTGTGGCGTGCCCAAATTTGGTACACTTATGAATTTGTGACTCAAACACGGACGTGTAACGTAAATAAATGAATTTTGAATATTGAGGTCAATTTTAAGGGGGCAAACAGAAAAAAAAAGTTTTGCAAACTACCGTATGACATATCAGATGAAAGGGCTTACTGTGAGGATCTCAATTATATATATATATATATATATATATATATATATATATATATATATATATTTTATAATTGTAACATAGATTGTTTTAAAGTTATTTTAGAAAATAGACGAATAGTTACCATTCCCCCCTATCTCCGAAACTCCTGAGGCTAAAATTTTTAAAAGAATACAGAAAATATTCCAACCTATAGATTACAAGGAAACTTATAAAAAGTCTCTAGTATTAATATAACATGGTAAATCTCTCAATATTGTGCGTACAAACTTACATTCGCAGTTGGAATGTATAAGATGGGAGAACATGTTTCAACTACAATGTTAAGTTTGTTCTTGTTCTTGGGATAAATTCATCCCAAGTACGGAACCCTTCATTACGTAGTCCAACACGCACTTGGCCGGTTTTTTTATTGTCAGTCTAGTGAGTAAGTCTTAATAAATAAATAAATACAGCCTAGTCTACCCATAAAAGTGAAAGTGCTTGGTCGTTGCAGTAGACTTTACAAAATAAAATTATCTTTTAGCAGTCTCAAGTCAAGTCTCATTACAAATAGATGAACCTTTTGAAAACTTGTGAAACAACGAAATTTGTTGTTTCTTATTCATTTATACATAGGGTAAGTTAGCTCCTTCCGCGTGAAAACTTCACAAAAGCTAATGAGTTTGTGTATACAATCGTTGCAGCAACGTTTCGCCATAATGTGAAGTCTTTCGCAAAATGTCTGCTGCTACGTCACAGGGTGGTAAGTACAGGCACGAGCATAAATATTATGTGATTTTTAGGATTAATTTATTAATATCAATTCTCAAGAAGACAGCAAATATATATTGTGATGATATTTGGAAGGAATATTTAAATAGTAGCTGTATAAATATGCGACAGTGAAGAAACACCAAAACTGTCTAACGAGACACGCAATTACAACAATTTAATGAAAATATCTGCCTACTCAGTTCAGAAGAATGTGATACCTTGTTGTGATCAATACTAGTCGGATAGTAAAAAAAAAAAGATATGGCGCTATGAGGTTTCTTTATTTAAAAAAGTAATATATTTGATCCTGTAGGTCTATTTTGATGAAATAAACGCTAAATGTTACTCACAATAAAGCTTCTTATATTTCAGTAATTCGATTTTGTATTCCATGAGTGGCTTTTACGTCATGCACGCACAAACGAACAAACAAACCGACAAACAGGGTCTTCCAGTAGTTTTTATTTTTTTGCAAAAATCTTTAATGTTATGTACAGTAAACGCTCAAAAGTCCATAAGCATGCTAAAGATTACATTGCTATGAACTGTGCGAGCACGAACCAGTACGTGTGCGTGTATGAGCCAACATTCCGCAGATAACACACACTAATGAATTGTCGCATGTCGTCGTACTACGCGAAATAACATTATATTTCTGTTGAATTTAGAATAACTCGTCATAGTGGCGACCTGTTCTTACCATTGCATTGCTAAAATTCGCATAAACATAACATGTGCTGGTAGCTGTTTGGGCTAAGCAATGGTTTCACGATCAATGAAGTCTGAGTTCGAATCTTAATCACAATGTTGGACTGTTTTTTGTTTCTTTGGAACCATAATAATATATTTCTATTTTAAGCAAAAACTTGTAAGATGTTTATGTTCATTTATTATTTATTTTTATAAGAAGTTAAATATTAGTTATTGTATTATTATTTAACTATTTTTGTGATTTTTAATTTATCTTTTCGGTGTTGGAAGGTTTAAATAAAAAAGTCGTGCTGAATGGTAACAAAAATGTTAATTCGTTTTATTTACTTATTTATAAAATTAACAAACTTAAGAGAATTGTGACGTTACATTCCTACTAGATAAAAGAAGTTTTTTTGTAACCGTTCATAGGTTTTTTTGTTGTATACCCACTTAGTCAATTCATAATAACATAACAAAGAAAGGATATTCTAATAACACATATATAATTGTCAATACCTATTTAGTTTTCTATGATCTACCTTTCTAACTTTACGAAATGAGTGACCAAGCGAACAAGATAAAGAATATTATATTTCTGTCCCATTACTTCCAATCAAGTAAAAACTTACAAAAAGTCAAGTACTGCGTGAGATTTGAACTCACGGCTCACTGATTCACGCATCTATATGCACGCGCTTAACCGCTAGGTCATCTTTACACATGTTATAATTTTGAAATTATGAACTACAATCAGTTGTTGACGACGCATGTTTATGTTCTTGGAAATAGAAGGTCTTAAGTCAAACTAAACGCCATGCTATTGCTTTGTGAGTTTGCTTATCGACTTTTGGTCGCGACTGTACATTAAAAATCTTTAATGTTATGTACATACGTAACTAATGGCATTTTGGCAAACACATTTAGCCTAAATTCAACCATTAGTTACTATTGTGGTGTGATGTCATTCTCTTAAGGCGGAACATACGGTTTGCTCGTGGCCATTTTCCCGCTAGATGGCGCTGAAGTAATTTTTTTAGTTTATTTTGTTTTATGTGTAATTGGAACATTAGTAAGTCGTAGTAGTAGTATAAGCGGTATTTGCACATTACACTTTATTGAATTTGGTCATAACATTGCCTTAAAATCCACCCAATTCGACACAAAATAGTAAAATAACATCTGCCATTGAATACAGGTCGTTTACACACACAGACGTAAGCAAGTACTTCCCTACGTTTACAAAGATATACCACTAGGTGGCGTGTATATTTAAAAAAGAGGGCTAAATTATTTAGTAGCACAATAACAGATTGGTTTCGTAAACATGTGTGCACTTAGCGAGGTGTAGTTCTGTTTAGTTGTAGTTTGGTGTAAATGTGTGCTTGTGAGCGTGTAATGTCTTGTTTTAGGGTTCCGTACCCAGGTAAAACAGGACCCTATTATTAAGACTTCGCTGTCCGTCTGTCTGTCCGTCTGTCACCAGGCTGTATCTCATGAACCGTGATAGTTAGACAGTTGAAATATTCACAGATGATGTATTTCTGTTGCCGCTCTATTAACAAATACTAAAAAACAGAATAAAATAAATATTTAAGGGGCTACCATACAACAGACATGATTTATTTTGCCGTTTTTATAGATAATGGTACGGAACCCTTCGTGCGCGAGTCCGACTCGCACTTGGCCTGTTTTTTATTTATTTAGATAATACAAGTTATATTTATTTAGATAGTTTTATTTATTTATTTTATTCATTTAACCATTTATGTACACACAAATAAACAGACATGAATAAAGGAACAGAAAATTACGTACAAAGGTGATGCTTATTTCTAAAGAAGTCTTTTCCAGCATACCTGCGATAGGACAGAGGGTAAAAAGAGATGTAGACACCGTGTGTAAGTATAAAAGAGAAGCATTAGGTTCAAGGTTGATTGGGAAAATTTGACAGTTTCGGGTGGCTTGACCTGCTGGCGGCTGTACAATCTTCATATATGTAAGTGGGCACGTCCTTTATTACTGGAGGCCTTTATTTAGGTATAAAGTTCTGCTTACGTTTTTAGTTTTGTATTTTTATTTCTGCTTGAGTATAGTTTTCGATTATTTATTATTATTATTATTTTTGGTATATTGGCGTGTGCTAGCTTACGTATAGCAAATAATTTAATTTAATGTTTTGTGTTGCATAATGTACCTAAATTATTATGCGCAGTGTTGTATACATTCAATTTTTTTTAACTGAACAGACAGCTGTGCTGTTGGGGAGGTGTTGCGCCACTTCTTCTCCCCAGCTAAAGCACTAGGAAGTGGTGAAGGGCGGGCGTTTTGGGGGACTGTCTTATGTAATTTTGACGTTCGAAAAGTGTTGATTCTCAGCCTAGTTTGAATAAATGACTTTTGATTTTGATTTTTTGATAGAAAATGAAAATACATAAAATCAGCAAATAAAACATATAATAAATACTTGCATTCATACATACTTATAGAATAAATATCACTAAAATAACTAATAATAATACTATTGTAGCCAATAAGCTCAAATAGCTAACTCGGAGTTAACAGCTAAGGGCCGGTTTTTTGTTCCGTAGTTAACTAATGGTAAAACATAGTAACTAATAATGGTTGAATTTTGGCTAAATGTGAAAGACTAAACATGAATGTGTTGTGCCATTAGTTATTATTTTTTAATAGGAATGAGCTCACATGAATACATTCATGTTTAGTCTTTCACATTTGGCCAAAATTCAACCATTAGTTACTATGTTTAACCATTGGTTGAGTTAACTACGGATTAAAAAATCCGCCCTTAGCTGTTAACTCCGAGTTATTTAGGATAACCCATGAAAGCGCAAGTGGCAGAGCATACGGTTATATTATTTTAACATTCTCTGTATCGACATAATATCGTCGGAAAGATATCTTGTAAGATAAAAAGATCGGATCGTCGGAGTTATCATGGCTGGTTGACCCCGTTGAAGTGGGATAAGATAGACCCCTCATAAAGTTCATGAGCTACGGCAAGGGTTGGGGTCAACGAGGAAATCTATACAATGTGCGTAAGTATGATCTTATCGCTTACAGGTCAAAGTTGCTGCCGTATGTACCCCATTTAGGATAATTAATATATAGTAGGTAACTATACCAGTTTTTACCCGCGGCTTCGCCTGCGTGAAGGTCGCTAATTATTATAAAAAGTATGTTTGATACCAATAAAAAAAACAATTTTATTATCGTCTTAAATTGCTTTATTTCAATAACTCTAGTCCATTCCCTGTAAAAATTTAAAATGATCATAACTTTTTACTTGTGAAAGCTACAAGGTGTATTATGAAAGATGTGAGGGTAGCAATTAGGTAGTAATAACTCAAGTAAAAAAAATAACACGAATTTGAATAGTTTACACAAACGGGGAGTTCACAACTCTGATGCATAAAAGTGTTTTTTGCATCACATACCCGATTCAATCTAAATCTTAAATGTTAATTTGTTTAAAAGGCATTTAAAGAACTTTCTCATAAGTAAATCGTATTATAATATCTCGGAGTTCCTATCGGAAAAAATCTGTGTGACCTAAGTATCGATGTTAATGCAACTTTAATTGGTACTCAGTTTTGTTTTCAGTTTTAATATTCCTGACATGTTCTTTTGCAATAATATCTTAAATTAAATGTAATTGGTTATCATTGACTTTTCGATAAAATACATTAGTTCTTTTAAAAAAAAAAAAGCGTACTATTACATAATTTGACTAATGTATAAATATTTTTAATGTATATTGACCAAAGCTTATTAATTTTTATAATATTTTTAAGGTATAATTTGAATAATGCAAATAGTGACTAAAGTAAGAATGTTTATAATAATAGTAATGTAATAGGATATTGTACACCTTATAGGTATGTTACAGTGCTACTATCATTATAACGGTATACCGCCGTTTACCCGAATTTTATTTGCCCTAATATCATTTACCATAATAGTCAACAGCCATAATATCATACGACATAATACTCATTTGCCCTACTCTCATTTGCCATATTAGTCACGTGCCAGAATCATTGTTTCCCATAAAGTCACTTACCATAACATCATTTGTCATAATCATTGTAAGCCCTAATTATCACATGCCCTAATTATCACATGCCATAATTATGATATGCCATAACATAATTTGCCATCGACATCGGGTGTGTAACGGTTGTTTATATCAAGAGACATTGGATGCAATTGGGACTTTAGGGCACCCCGACTCGGACAGGTTAGGTTAGAAGGGGATGGCGGGGTCGTGTAAGCGAGCGAAGCGAGCGAATAGACCCCGCCATCCCCTTCGTGGTTATTTTTTTATCACACAGAAGTAGAGCCCCGCGAAGCGGGGCTCCGTCGACCTAGCCCACCATCAACCATGCACAGAAAAAAAAACCATGCACAGAATAAATAAGTTTATTCTTATTATACCAAACATTGCGCACCCATCGACATCGACAGCCAGAAAGCGCCTGTAGAAACATCATGAGTAAATGCGTCGCTTGGAAAAAGATTCGAAAACAATTTATTGTGGCGTTTAAATATAATGTCATCATGTGTAATGATTATTACGGGGCTCTTGTTATGCCATTTAAATATTATGTCTAATAATTATTATGGCACATAAAAATAAGGCAAACAATACTTATGGCATTCGTATCTTATGGTATCTAAAATTCGGGCAATTAAAAGTATGTCATATGTCTTTTAGGGCAAATGAAACATTCGGGCAAATGAAATTCGGGTAAATGAAATTCGGGAAAATGATGATTATGGCATATAATCTTCGGGCAAACAATAGACAACCCATTATAACTATAAGATCTTTTTCTACATGCAACCAACAATAAACGTATTTGAATTTGACCAGCTATTCTGATATCAGAATGGCTGGTCATTTTGAAGTCCCTTTATTTTGTTTCAAAGTTAGGTAGCAATTAATTGGCTAACCGACTCAGACAACCAGCCATCCAAACGCACACAAAAGTTTCCCATGTTTTAACAGAGGTCATGATCTATCCGTGTGCCACATCCAAATCCGTTCGGCCATTAAAAAGCGTGAAAAGCTAACAGACAGAGTTGCTTTCGCATTTATGATATTAAGTATGAATATATGTAAGGACCTATACTGTTGGCGGTGTAGCATGCTGCGGGTGACATTGACAGAGAGGGTTTTATTTAATTTACTACAGCTATTACTGATTCCGTATCTATGTACAGTCACGAACCGTGATTGTTGCGTCACTAGCTTGTCTTCTTAACTTGGTTGTGTTACACGAATGCCGCCCGTTTTTCGTTATTGACATGTCACATGTCATATTTCACGGGCGGCATTGGTGTAACACAACCAAGTTAAGCTAGTGGCTCAACAATCCCGGTTCGTGACTGTACATACATAATCTCGTACCTACGTATCATAGTCGTAAAATACGGAATCAGTAATACCTGCAGTATATTAGATAATTTTACCCTCTCTGTCACCTGTTGCCCGCACCATGTTACACCGCGAACAGTATAAGATCTATTGTAATGAAATGCAGCTACCATCGCGGACACTTTTCGACCTTATTGCTAAGGTAATAAAGTGGAAAAGTGGTTCACCGCAAATGTCCGTGATGGTACATACATATAAATAGTGGTTCACCTCAAATGTCCGCGAAGGTACATACACATAAAAGATGGGATCATTTTTTATACAGTTTAAGATTAAGTTTTTAAACATCCGCGTCCTCTAAAACATTTGATAAATACCTAAAAGTCCACAAACCTGATATTGGGTTGGGATAATTTCATTTAAAGTCAGGGAATTTAATTGTTTAGCAAATTGACTACCAACTTAAATTGTCCTTAGAGTACAAAATCACAACTGTAACTTTTTTGACAGCTGTATAAAACGTCTATAACAGGGCAAATTTGTATAGCCTGTCAATTTGATAAATTATTAATTCATTGCTTTTCGGCTGCGCTAGTGTAGCATAATCAGTCTTATAATGTTCCCACTGTTCTGGAACCCAGCAGGCCTCCTCTCTTCGAGAGCGCTAGTGTGCAGGAGCTAGACCACCACCTCTTAAAAAAATATTATTTTAATTTTAAAATTATTATTTTAAAATTTGAGTGTGGGAAAGTGATGGAGCTAGACGTCCTGTATAGCTCCATCTCATTCTCACACTGAAGTAATATTAAAATAATGCTAACCAGCACACTAGCGCTTTATAATTTTAGACGCCATTAAAATAAAATTGGCCAAGTGCGTGTCGGACCACGCACAATGAAAGGTTCCGTATTTTAAAAAAATGTATCCCAAAAACAAACTTAACATTGTAGTGAAAAACATATTCTCCCACACATTGCTATACGTCACGTTCAATTCTCCAACTACAAATTTGAGTATATAATCCCAAAACCATATTTTTATGTGATAAAATTATAAATCCACGGTTTTGCGGACTTTTTCCTTTACTTGTGCTGTGAGACCTTTGTCCTTGCCAAATATGACTCTAGGTCAACGGTAAGTACCCTATAGGTTTTGATTTACTCGCGAGTATCAAAATATGTCGCATAAATGGCTGTATTTCTTAATCTGATCGATCGACTCATGAAGCTGTTTGCTTAGTCACAAGCCCGTGGAACAAGTCAGTATAAAAACAAAAATAAGTCAATATATCTGTGCACGGGCTAAAGTGACGCTATACAGGGCTATTGGTAAAACACCAACAACCTCTTAAGGGGTCATTGTACTCATAATTATGAACAACTTTTACTATGGGACCAAACCTGAAATCGCGAAAAATAAATCAGCCGTTCCCTACATTTATGTTCGCAAAACTCGTCAAAATATAATATATGAAACAGCAGATTTTTTTCGCGATTTCAGGTTTGGTCCCATAGTAAAAGTTATTCATAATGATGAGTACAATGACCCCTTAAGAGGTTGTTGGTGTTTTACCAATAACCCTGTAGAAACTATTTTATCAATATTGTCCGAAGTTGAAAACTATTAGGAACATGAATTTACCAGATGGGTTCTGTATTAGGTAGGGTCATGTATTGTACCTATGGACATTTCAGACTATCTCCAAAATGGCCTCACACTGCACACAACACCGATAGCGTCACGTCACTCACTAGTGTTGCTAGAAAATAAAAATGCCACCACAGTGTTGCAATATTATATTATTAGTACTGCCAGAGTAGGATATTATTGGGCATTCTACTCCACCTTCCGTTCCTTCGGCTCACTCCGTTCGCCTCCGTCACTCTCGGTGGAGTAGAATGCCCAATAATATAAATGAAATCCACTGGTTCGGCGCCTATTCCACCCGATGGAATGATCATCTCCGTCACTCTCGGTGCAGTAAAATGTCTAATACTGGTTCGGCGCCTATTCCACCCGATGAAACGGAAGGTGGAGTATGAATTCCTACATAGTGCAGTAAAATACTGGTTCGGCGCCTATTCCACTAGGTTGAAACATTTGTTTGAGTTAGCGACAATGAGTTATAAATGTCGATGTAATACATTAATTGACTCATTATTAATATAACCGTTTCAAGGAGTCGTCATGAAATTTGTAAAACAACCGCAATCGTTACATGTAAACAAACTTTGTATTCAGTCTCAGGAGACTGGTTTTCGCCATGGAGAATTATTACCTAAATCGGTACGATGCATCATTTGCGGACCGTCAAATTGTGGAAAAACTAATTTATTAATCGGTCTTCTTATACACGAGAATGGTTTAAGATTTCAAAATGTTTATGTGACGCTATACAGGGCTATTGGTAAAACACCAACAACCTCTTAAGGGGTCATTGTACTCATAATTATGAACAACTTTTACTATGGGACCAAACCTGAAATCGCGAAAAATAAATCAGCCGTTCCCTACATTTATGTTCGCAATTCGGAAACCTTGCAACAGCCCAAGTACGTTTTTTTAGAAAAAGTCTTGCAACGGGTACCAGGCATTTCATTTCAGAAATATCATGAAAATGAGCAAGTACTGAGTGTTCAGACCGCAAAACCGAATTCTGTAATTATATTTGACGATGTTGCTTGTGAAAATCAAAGTGGTATGCGTGATTATTTTGCTATGGGGAGACACAAGTTCATCGATTGTTTTTATCTAAATCAGACGTATAGTAAAATCCCTAAGCAGTTAGTAAGAGACAACGCAAACCTAATCATACTTTTTAAACAAGATGAAAGAAATATGAGACATGTTTATGAAGAACACGTCAACACTGACATGACATGGCTTGAATTTCGTGAAATGTGTTCAAAAATATGAGCCCTTCAGTTATGTTGTAATTAATAAAGATTGTGCAAAAAATTATATATAAAAAAATTATTATAGAAATAAATTTGACACGTTTGTAATTTTTGATTAAGAGCACGAGTATATATTAAGACGTCACCGTTGAATTTACATTACTCTACAAACAGAGCTTAACCGGTTACAATACATTTAACAATTATGGAAAAATCTTTAAAGAGACAAATTGTTGATGCTGCAGCAGCTGTAAAGAAGAAGGTGCGAAAATGCGAGATGTTGAGAATGAGAGTAAGCAAGCCTTGGAAACAGTTTTTAAACCTGTAACAGAGCCTCTCAACCAAATTGCTACAGCCAGTATGCAAACTCCTTTGCTGTATAGTAATGAAGATGAAGAATCTAAAGATCTGATAAGAGACGAAACGTTGCAAAAAGTCGCAATTGGTAGTGATGTAGAGGAGTCTGACACCAACAGTGAATCTTCGTATAAATCAGTTGAAAAAAGTGAAGGTCGTCATACATCATCCTGGTCAGTGTCTTCAGAAGCGTTAACAGACATTCCATTTGGTGTCAGAGTAGAACGCGGAAAATTGATGTTAGGTTCTGCTCATATAACAATCGACGATAGTTATATCATCGTGGCTGGTCATAAATACAAACATACGCCTGGTTTAAAACAACTACTGTTTAAGAAAGATATTGATTTAAGTTTGGTTACTGAAAATGACTTGCAATATTATAAGAAAATGTTACTTGATACAAATGCACATCGTCGTGATAATGACCCAAGTAAACCAATAAAAAGTAATAAGGGACAAAAATATTTACAAGTTATTAAACCTCTTTTTAAACTGTAAAGTACGGTTCAGGGTCATCATTCGAAAGGTAAAGGACTACCATTAACAAAAATCTGGAAAAATAACGTAGATTTTGTGTATTGGGATGATCATAATGAATTGGTGGAAAGGTTAAAGTTATTAATAGCATCTCGAGATGCCGGCAACACAGGATTAGATAATGAAATAATATCCATTATTGAAGAATTACGTGAAAGTAAACTTATAAATAAATAGGTGTAAAATTAACTATTGTTTAGTTCATCATCAGCCTTTACATAAAGTACACCTTAAACATGAATATAGATAAATTTGGACATTTTATTCATAAAAGAATGCGTTTGTCAGAACTGATTAATTTCAATGATAACGCGTTGTTAAAATCAGAAAGTGGAGATTTTGATTTAAAGTCTTCTAGATTGAGAGGAATTAGACCTCCATTAGAATCAGACGATGCTGTGAACAAGGATTATGTAGATCGAATGTGTGCTGATACGATAAAACAATTTAATAAGCTGATTGCATCATTGCGTGCTCAAATCATATTAGATGCACAAAAGTCTATTCAGACTACTTTAAAAGTAAAGGAACCTGAGGTTTTGATTCATTTGGAAGAGAAGTTTTACTCCAAAGCATATATAGACAAATTATCTCAGTAATGGCAAAACAACAAATAGTAAATGAAATACACAAAGCGGCACGAAAAAACTTCCTTCGACGTTCTGTTATTCTCAAAGGGATCGATGATTTGTGGCAAGCAGATCTAATGGACATGCAAAACCTAAGAAAGTATAACAAAGGTTACAATTTCATTTTAGTGGTGATTGACTGCTTCTCAAAGTATGCCTGGGCAGAACCGTTAAAATCTAAAAATAAATCTGAAGTAACTCGAGCTTTTGAACGAATACTACTAAGCAGCAATAAAAATCCTGTTAATTTACAAACTGATATGGGCACAGAGTTTTATAACAACACATTCCAAACGCTAATGAAGAAGTACAACATAAACCACTACTCATCTTTCTCTACTAAAAAAGCTTCAATTGTAGAGCGACTAATTAAAACTGTTAAAAATAATTTGTACAAATATTTTAGTCTCGTTGGAAATTATAAGTGGTTAGGAACACCTTTAGAAGATTTATTTAATACATATAATAACACAAAACATCGTACTATTAAAATTAAACCGAATGATGTTAATAAATCGAATGAACCCATCGTAAAAGAGAATATTAAAAACATATGTAATCATGTATCCATCCAGCGGAAGCCTAAGTTCAAAAAAGGTGACTGTGTTCGTATCAGTAAATACAAACACAATTTCGAGAAAGGTTATACTCCTAATTGGTCAACTGAACTCTTTACGATAAAAAAGATTAATAAAACTATACCAGTAACATACCACATAGAAGATCAACGAAAGCAAGATATATTAGGAACTTTTTACGAGCAAGAACTTCAAAAATCTAACTATCCTGGTGTTTATTTAGTAGAAAAAATACTTAAAAAGAAAGGAAAGAAACTATTCGTTAAATGGTTAGGTCTCAATAATGATGAAAACAGTTGGATTGATAAATCCGCGTTAATAAATTAAGATATAAAAGAAATACTTTGTGAAATTTGTATCATTATAATTTATGTAATGCAAGGTGGCAGACTAGTTAACAGTATAATTAATAATCTACCGTTCGAAGCTCATTTGCCTGGATACAATTATTGCGGATCAGGAACTAAACTTCATAAACGTTTGTTGCGAGGCGATCGAGGTGTGAATAAACTAGACGAAGTTTGTATGCACCACGATATAGCATATGAAAATCATACAGATTTACCTAATCGTCACAAAGCCGACTTACAGCTTTTGAACATGGCTAAACAGAGACTAAAATCAAAAGATGCAGGAAAAGGTGAAAAATTAAGCTCATGGTTAGTAAGCAAAGTCATGAAAGCCAAATTGAAATCTGGTTCTGGTGCCAAAACATTTAAAAGTTTAGTATCAAAAATAAAATCTAAAATAAAAAAGCTAAAACCCAAGGATAGTAAGTCTTTAATAAACTTGGCTTACTTAGCTGCAAAAAAGTTATGCCCCAAATTACACCAAATCAGAGTACCGAGAGTGATCCCCATACCGAAGACTGGTGGAGTTCTACCTTTAATTCCAATTTTTGCTGGCTTATCAGCTTTAGGAGCTTTAGCTGGTGGTGCAGCTGGAATTGCAAAAACGGTGAATGATTATAAATCAGCTCAACAAAACTTGCGAGAGACGGAACGACATAATAGAACTATGGAGGGTTTAGCAGTGGGTAAGGGTTTATACATAAAACCTTATAAAAACGGTAAAGGATTGTTTATAAAATCAACAAAAAACTGAACAAGAAGCTACCAAATCGCGCACTAACTAATGTAGACATCCAATACTACGCAAGAGACATCCCATATTTCTGAGGAGTATATATGAAAGATCAATTGCCAAGGAAGCCGAAACGTATGGAATGTGGTATTGTTAACTTAGACGATTCTAAAAACGAAGGAACGCATTGGGTAGCTTATGTAAAAGTATATGACTATTGTGAATATTTTGATAGCTATGGAAATTTAAAACCTCCATTAGAACTGTTACGATATTTTAAGAATTGTAAAGTTTCATATAACTACACAAGATATCAAAAATTTAACACTGTGAACTGTGGTCATTTATGTTTAAAATATTTGAGGACTTTTTGGAATAAAAAAGTATAAAATAAATGATTTTATTTTATTTCAATCATTTGCAAGATGTCACTCACTTTGTCGATAACTGGAAACTCATCAATTTTATCTACGTACTATCCTAATACGTTGCAACTAAATGGAGAATATGAGTGTGCTTTATTGCATTTTTCAACATTTAATTCTATACCAAATATTGATAAAAGTAATAACAAGTTCTATTATGGTTCAAACGAAGTTATTGAAATACCGGAAGGCACCTATGAATTGCAAGATATTTATGATTATTTAAAATCCGAAATAAAAGATGCCTCAATTAAATTACAATGCAATAACAATACTTTAAAAACTGCCATATATTGTTCAAAAGACGTTAATTTAAAGAAAGAATACTCTTTCAGTAGACTGTTAGGGTTTGATAAGCAGGTCTTGAAAGCAAATAAATGGCATGTGTCACAGCATCCAGTCAACATTTTACCGACGACTGTGGTAAGGATCGAATGTGACATTGTGAGCGGCTCTTACATAAACGGTGAACCAAGTCACATAATTCACGAATTCGCACTCAACGTACCACCTGGTTACAGAATCATAGAAATCCCGAAGAACGCAATATATTTTCCAATCAATCAAAACAACATAAGCTGCATACATATCCGACTACTAGATATAAACAATCGCTTAATTAACTTGCGTGGTGAAGAAGTACAGCTGTATTTACATCTTAGAAGAAAAAATGATTGACTACAATAAATATATGCCTCAACAAATTAAAAATACCAGTTCTACTCAAGCTACCTACCAAATAAGACGTCGTTCTAAGAGCAAAATAAAATTAACTAAAGACAATAACATATTTCTCAAAGCGATCGGATTGTTAAAATGAATATCTTAGACGTTTTATCCACTCCGACTTACGACAACAGTATAGAAGGAATCGAATTTCATTCGTACAAACCTTATGTAACAAGTTTCAACAGGAACGATGAAATACGCATACCTATCAACCAACAGGATCTTTACATATTACCATCAGCCAGCACTCTGTATTTGGAAGGAACCGTTATCGTTAGCAAAAAAGATTCAAAAGAGAAAGCTACTAGTGTTAATTTTACGAACAATGGACTACTCTTCTTGTTCCAAGATATTAGGTACGAACTAAACGGAGTGGAGATTGATAAAATAAAAAATGCTGGTATAACTACAACCATGAAATCGTTAATATCAATGAATGAGAATGAATCAAAAGTAACTAGAGCTTGGGGTTGGAGTATCGATGGTATAAAAAATATTAATGGGGGAAGTTTTTCTGCGTCTATACCACTTCAGAATATCATCGGTTTCGCAGAAGATTTTAAAAAAGTTGTAATAAATAGTAGACATGAACTAATATTGTTACGAAGCAACACTAATTTGAACGCTGTAAAATTGAATACCGGAGAAATAGTGGAAGACATTCAAATCAATAAAATCATATGGCGCGTACCCCATGTGAAAGTATCGGACAAAGAAAAAATAAGTTTATTAAAACTGTTGGAAAAAGATCGACCGCTCCAGATGATATTTAGAAACTGGGATCTATACGAATATCCCACTTTACCTAGAACTACAAAGCACACCTGGTCTATCAAAACATCATCTCAAATAGAAAAACCGCGATATGTAATAATCGGACTACAAAAAAGTAGAAAAAATAATGCAAGTTCTGACATGTCGCAGTTTGATCACTGCTATGTTCGTGATGTTCGAGTGTACCTTAATTCAACATATTTCCCGTATGAAAGCCTCAATGTGAACTTCGCTAATAACAGAATTGCTTTATTATACGAGCAATACATCAGATTTCAGCAGTCGTATTACGACCGTTGTTCGGAGTCTTTATTAAGCGAGAAACAATTTAAAGAATTAGCACCGTTGTTTGTTATCGATTGCTCTAGACAGATCGATAATCTGAAGACTGGACCAGTTGTGGATGTAAGGGTAGAAATTGAGAGTGATTCAGAAATACCAGATCAAACTTCAGCATACTGTCTCATTCTTAACGATTGCATTGTTGAATACAAGCCATTAAGCAACACAGTGAAGAAGTTATCATGAACGCGGATATTATCATTGTCCAACTCCAAGGATTTAAATATTTAGACAATAATTTTATTGTCAAAGAAGTGGCTATCGTAAGTAATGAGCACACACAGACGTTCTTGGTTAAACCACCGCATACGTTTTATTACTTAACTCAAGAAGAAAAGAAACAGGTGCGGTGGTTGGAAAGAAATCGTGGAATTTTCTGGAGTGAGGGCTTTATAGACTACAGAGAGTTTCAACATGTCATCGTACCGTATTTAGAAAATAAAAAAATTATTACAAAGGGTTTGGAAAAGATTAAGTGGATTAAAGAGTTATGTGCAAACTATGAAGTGATTGATATAGGTGAGAAAGGGTGTCCTAATTTTGCGACATTAAAAAAAAAGTTCTGTAAAAATAAAACTGATTTTAATTGTGTGAACCATAAAGTGAATTGTGCATTAAATAATGCGGTGTGTATTAGAAAATGGTATCTTGATAATAATATGTCTATATTTAATCTATTTTAAATTATTTTGTAATGTTCAGTTAATAAAAATGATTATGTACATAAGGTTGTTTTATTTAATAATATAATCTGGGTAACCTACATAACAAACTTAAAATTAGCTCTAATAAAATGAATTTAATTGAGTAAGTATTCTATTAATTTTAAAATATTGAAAACATAATTAAAACCTATAATGAGAACATTTCTTTAGAGCTAATTTAAAGTGGGAGTATGTTTATAACGTCAATAAAAGATAATTTAAATTATAAATATATTATTTATTTAGTTTTCACATTATTTACAATTACAAACTAAATACACTTGTCCTTGTTATTTAATATTTTATGTATGTACATGAAACTTATCTACTATGAACTATGATGTATTTTGAGAATTTTAATACACTACTACATTATCAAATAAATTATTTTATTTCTTCTAACTTATTCTCTCTAATTACAATAAAACTTACACCTTAGATATTTCATTTATTTATACATTAAACTTACATATTATTAACTAAAAACCTTAACTAAGAACCTAACTAAGGGCTTAAAGTTTTCTTAATATTTTATTTTTTATTTACAAATTGTGATGATCTATGTGGAATCATTTTATTACACTAACAGATTAACAAATGAATTTATAATACCAATATTAAACGAATTATTTATTTCTACTGAATATACAAACTAGGTAGATACATTACTTACTTACTAATAATAATCATCACCACAAAGTTTCTTTGAAATTTTATTTATCAATGATTATGTCTCTTCCATAACATTGTCCACCGGTTCACTAACTACATATTGTGCACTTAACAATACCACGTTCTCATTGTCACTTGAACTTGCAACACTTGCTTCTTGTCGCTCACTAATGTCTAATACTTGTATCTGGATCAGTCGTAAACCTTTTTTCTTTTCGTTGTTTATAACGAACGATTGACTTATAGAATGTTCAGGTGCCTTCCGTTTTAAACCCTCCCGTCTTGCTCTAGGCTTTTTGTTGGTTGGTTCAGGTCTTTGTTGCTCTGGAGCATGCCAGCTTAAACTTGGAGTTGGCCAACCTTGACCATATTGTGAGAAGATAAAATCAGGAGAATCGCACATTATTGATGATCTGAAACAAACAAAGTTATAATTATTGATAACAATTATGTTTAACAGCTTATGAAATAATTTTATAAATACGTATAAGCTTGTGCAATACTTACAATTTGTTTTGTTTTTATTCAACGTGATATGACCGCTCCGGCCGACTGTGTAATGATAGAATGATGTTCTACACAATAATATTACTGTGGAACGTGGCTAATATGTAATTAGACTCCATAAAGCCATACGCTGTGAATCAATTTCATGTTTCAACATGTCCGAGCACCTGTTCGGTGTCAAATTCTACAATGCGCGTGCGAACTTCGAGGCACGAGTCCTTTGTCATCAAAAATGAACATTATATGTTTATCAAGTTGGAACCTGTATCGACACGCTGGGAGCCCTGTGTGCTTTGTAATCAATCAGGAATGGAAATAAAACAGATATAATTATAACCATTAAATACTATTTATTTATTTACTACCAATATAAGAAAACTTATCACGTAGAGACATGGCATTTCATACAAACTTAAGTCCGAAGTTTTGGAAATGAATAATATGATTTAATAAAACTTGATACGTCTAAGCAGGATACGTCACAAAAAGTTAGTAGATTATATTTTAGGAATTTTACGAAATGCTGTGTCGCGTAAACGCTCTTAAAACTAATTACGTACTTACTAAGTTCTAAAGTTTATACATAATTTGCTATAAGTAACAGTTAAAATAATAATATCTATTTGAGGCACCAAGAAAATTTAAATTTTTACAATTACATTACACATTATTTGACCTTACTTTAGGTAATTATCATTACATTTGAACGTTATCTAAATACATTGTAAAAAATGTATCTACTGTAATTACTTACATTAAAAATAATGGCAATTCATTACTTAAATATAGTTGCATTGCCCCAAGCTAAAGTAGATACCTTATCAAACGATAACAACCGCTTATCATCATTGCTTGAAAGTGCTACTTTATTTACATCCTGAGTGAATATTTCATGTTTTATCGACTTAAACAAAACATTTTTTTTGCGAATGACATTACAATTGTACAAAACGTTTTTATAATCTAACATATTTAAATTTTTCGTAACACATTTTTTTTTACCTTTTACTTTCTTTATTGTTTTGTCTAAAGTTTTAATACAATAAAGCTTTGAGCGCAGTCCTACGAATTCTTTGATAATTTTACCACCCATTTCATCTTTAAATAACCCTGGAACCTTCTTATTAATAATTGGTAAGTTAAATTCGTTGTTTAAGTCGTAGTTGCTGGTATCAAAATATTTTAGAAAATGTTCATTGATATCTTGATAAATGTCATCAGTATTTACATCATAAACCAAACTATCCGTATCAGTATAACACAATTCAATTCGGTTACCATAAAAAGGCTTTATGATTGAATAATGGAAGACTCTTAGATAATTCCAATACAGTAAATCCTATATATATTGGTTTATTAAGAATAACGCGAGAAGGCTTCATTTGGATTGCCACTAGATCATCAGAAAATACTGAGGCGCTATGAAAATATGGACTGCCGATCAATTTCTCAGCACAAGTAGTCTTTTTTGTTTTATTGTTCAAGTCACACCACTTGTTTGCTAACTTAACATCTATTCGATGCTCATTATTTTCCAGAGTCTTTCCAAAAATACTATTGTTCAATAATTTGAAAAAATCTTGTTCAAACGTTGACTCTGCTTTTTGACGTAACTGGGTGTTAATATCAATATATTGTTTTAAAAAACAGCTTTGCTTGAAAACAATTGCACGATGAATCCTTCGTAATACCAATCCGTGTTGCAAGCATTTTTTTAAATGTATGTAATGAATAATATAGTGGTATTTGTCATACAAATTCGGTATTAATTTTTTATTCTTACCACCGGGTGGGACGAATTTTTCTGAGCAAAATGGAAAGTCATTATGTTCAATGTGCAATGTTGTAGGATATAATAAATCAACTTCAAGAATATAACCGTTTTCCGCAGTATCGCTTATATCTATTAAGTTCAATTGCAAATCATCTATTTCCTGTCTACTCATGAATCTAAAATCCGAATGAGGCAAATATTGACACATGCTATAGCCATATAAATTGTTACAATCTAAATAAATAATAAATGAATTCGGAAGGGATGGGTCGTAAGAATCCAAGTATTTATGATTGGCTTGGGCATGTCTTCTGGAACACATACAAATACCTCCTCTAATACCTGTTTGTATCATCCTATAAATTTGAACATCACTTATCAATTCTAATTTAATTCTAGTTTTCAAAAGCATTGCATCGAATGATAGACATGGTGCTGTAAGATAGAACGCGGGATCCAGATTGTAATGTCGTTTACATGTTTTTCTAAAACTTTCAAACACGTCTGTAAGCAAAAGAACGTCGGTTTTAAGGTATAAATCTGTATACATACCCATGTTACGAATATTAAATACTGACCAAACGGACTGAGCGTGTTCATAATCTTCATCAGTAATTGACTCATTAGTTAAAGAGTTAAAAAAAAAATTTTTGGAGGGTAAACACGTATCTTCGTAAAGTTTCCATTGAGACATATAGTCGTACGGATAAACTCCTTTACGGGTAAGTAGATCGAATTGTGTTTTTTCGGGAAAATAAAATTTTAATTGTTTAAATTCTTGTTTTTTCATTGTACTAACCAACTTTTCTAAGCTTGTTCCTAAAAACTTGAAAGAATCTACACATCGTACCTGTATGCTTTCATTATCGGAAATCGGAATATACTTCGTGAAAGAAATATAATTTTCTTTTGTTTTAGGTATGACTTTAATAGATCCTGGAGCTTTACCTAATTCTTTTATGAAAAGGTGGCAATCATAACCCGATAAGTTATGAAAAAATACAGGCAGAAACTTAGGCATTTTATATTGTAGGTTACAGTAACTGTGAGCTGCGCCACGATATTTACCAGTCAAATGACAATGATCGCGAACCCTATCACCAAACAAGAAATTCTCGCAAATATGACATGTATCAGAGTTTTCAAAGTCGAGAGCATTCTCATTCGTGTAAATCATAGGAATGGTATTATTTAAAATTTTATAAAGCTTTTTAGCGTCTTTATAGATAGACTTCACAAATTTCGAAACGCAATCCAAACCACGATACGAAACGTAACGATTATAGGTTTCATCTAGAGTGCATGTAATATGATAAGCGAAAGCGATGGGCACATGTCGCTGTCTCGTAACGGTGCTCGCCTGAGTTGGGTCAGGTTCGCAGGAGTCGTACCGCTCTAGCATTGTTTCAAAATCTGCATATATAACGAATGGCACAAATTGCTTTCTACCATAATTTTCAAACTGAACGAAAGAACCCTTTGGAGGTAGTTCAGTAGCAACTCCTCCACAACTGTGTGAATTCAGATCATCACATGAATCAAAGAACATTAAACAAACATCACAAAAGTATAATTTACTGTGGTGTCTTGTTATTTGATTTTTAACAAGACGAGGTAAATCCTTAATGAGACAGTAATGTGATAAATCATCTTTTTCTAAGTAAAGTAAATGAATCACTTTTCTCTTCAAAGATTTTGGTTTATAAAACGGTCCAATCACGGAATTATTTTTAAAGCCATATATATATATACAAATTTCAGGGTTATTTAATTCGAATCGAGCAATATCTGAGAAACTCAATGGAAATTGAATGTCTTTTATATTTAACACGCTTTGAAAATGGGGGTAAGATGATACTCTTTCAGGATGAGTTTTAGCTGGATATAAAGCAGCAACAACTGACCATAAAAAGCAATAATTATCTTTATTATGAATATTAATACATGCTTTTTTTGATTTAATTGATGTCGGCAACTCGATAAAGCTTGAGCCGCGCAAAGGTTGGTATTTGTTAACATTAACTTCCAAAAACGAACTGTTTAAAAATGTCCACCCACTGTCACGATCTTGAAATTCTTCTATCTTTTTTTTCAACGTGTTTCTAACCTGAGATGCTAATGAATCATAATCATAATTCTGATGTACTACATAATTCTTTGTAGCAAATGATTTCATCTCCTGACTATCATTTTTAACCATCAAAAACAAAGCAAAATATTCAAAATTAATTTTTAGACAACAGATATGATCCTTAAGAGATTTGTTTATTAATGTCTTGATTTTTTCTTGACTGTTATTAAAAAACGAATCTAAAGAATAATTTTCATTAGTATCAATAATTCTATAAGAAGCTATACGATTTAGAAATGCAGAATGAATTAATTCAACACCTTCGCAAACGTATGAAATATTTTTATTTTTATGATCGGTACTGCGTAGATGACCTGTCCAATGACTGCGCTCAACAGATATGTTACAAACAGTGCAGAAAGGCATTCTATCGTAATTAATTACTTGCTAAGTTTAAAAATAAAGATTTATTTTGGATGCCCCAAATTTAAATTTTAAATGAATAATGTAACTTATTTAAAATGTATCTTATCACTATAAATACGGGCTCTGAGTCATCGAACAACTCGTGAGCCTTATGCATGAATTTTTGTAGTGAGTTCCACTGCGAGTTACCTTTATCCAGTTGCAGTTTTAATCTTTATTTTGGATGCCTCAAATTTAAATTTTAAATTAATAGTGTAACTTATTTAAAATGTATCTTATCGCTATAATATACCGGCTCTGAGTCATTGAACAACTCGTGAGCCTTATGCATGAATTTTTGTAGTGAGTTCCACTGCGAGCTACCTTTATCCAATTGCAGTTTTAATGCAACTTGGGACTTCTTCCAACGCTCCTCAGGAGCAGTGGAGATGATGTCTTCTTTATGGTACACCTTCAGTTCCACAAAGAAGGCACCCCTTAGATCCGCTGTCCGTCGTACCTTCCCGTTGGCGACGCGGGACAGCAAGGATGAACCTAACTCCGACTGCGGAGGAAGGCCATCTAAGTCTTCCAAACCGAAAAGATCGGTGCTCCCTGGTTTCTTGTTACTGTAAACAAATTAAATTTTATTTTAATAATCTAGAAGAAACACTTTTCTAGATACAAACTTATGATGAGAGAAAAATAAGTATGTACTTAAAATTATTTTTGCAAATCAAAGTTCTCTATTGAAATCTACTTTATATTAGAATATGTGAAAGTAATAACTTAGAAAATAAAAATAGTCATAAACTACCTTGATCCTAATTCCACGACCGAGGAAGCTTTGCGCTTTGTTGTTTTTTTCGTAGGCTGGCTCTTGCTCGGCACGACCTTTGTAGCAGTCGGCGGGCTCTTTATGTAGTCGGACACACGGGAAACGTCGGAGTCAGACCTAATACACAAGATAAAAAGTACTTAATATTTTATATAACAAAACAAATAACCGTTTAAGGTCTTTTTTTGAGATACAATAATCAATTTATGACAGGATGAGAACAGTTACATCAGCCGGCAGGCAGAAACCAGGTCCGTAGCTAAGTAACAGTCACTATGGATAGATAGAACATGATAATTACAACAGCCGGCAGGCAAAAACCAGGTCCGTAGCTGAGTAGCAATCACGATGGATAGATATAACATGTTAATTACAACAGCCGGCAGGCAAAAACCAGGTCCGTAGCTGTGCATTATGACTACAAATTTAAAATTAAGAAGTACTCACTTACATGTTTTAAAGTTGATTTTAAAGTACTGCTAGTACTACTTGTCACTTTGAAGATTCTGGAGCGAATGTAATTTATTGATTGAAATTAATTCGTTTATATTCACAAAAAATACAATTTAAGCATAAAATAGATCGTTTCAATTTTAAACTCTAAGTACATGTCTTACAGTTGTATAAAAAAATATGTCGTTTATGTCATATTGAACCATATTGATCGCAAACCAATTTCGCTAAATTGCAATTTGTTCATGAGAACCGCAAAATAAAGCCGACAAAGTGAACCCGATCCCTGTTATTCTTTATGACTCAATACTGAATTAATATGTATAATTAATTGAATAATTGATGTATGTTTGTTGAGAATTTTTATCATCATAATTACGTTTATGCGAGAGGTGAAACTCGTAGGTAGATCGCGTCGTTGAAAGTAAATTTTGTGAGCATAGTTGACTCAAGAAGTAAGTAGGTAGTTGAAAATAATCGTAACTATTTTGATAATAAACCATTTTGTAATACGCACAAACCAATCCGTGTGGTTGTTAATGTTAAGTTGCAGTTAAACTCGGGACTAATATTATAATCACATAAAAATACTACTGTGGAATAAGTTCATTTAGAAATACTCACAAATAAAATTTTAATTCGTATTATTAAATAATCACTTAAACCCACAATTAAAGAATCCAAGAAACTGTATCGTGTGGGAATCGAACACACATGTCTGAGTTATGGTTTTATAGTTGTCTAATTTATCGATAATAACTTTAGTTTAACTTTAGCATAGGTACTATTATAATGCTCCCAAATAATCTTGTTGTGCACAGGGTTCTCTTTTATCTAAGTTAAAATCGCACTCGATCGAAGTGGCTAATGGTTCAACCAATAATACATGTTGTACTTGATAAAAAATATATCATATAAATATTCATATAAATAAGATTATATAATCTTAGTACCTAGAAGAATGAAACACAATAAATTAGAAGCGATTACAAACTTCAAATATAAATACGAAAACAATATTTAGGAAGTTCTATAAAAGACGAATTCAGTGTTTACAACATGATAGTCGATCATGTTACTTAGAATATGGAATGCAATTGATGTGACCGTGGGAAGCGAGCATTGCATTGACATTGAACTTTGCTGATTTGAAAATATACATAAAGCTAATTTACATCTATGTAGCAACCACCGGGTACGGTTACCGTCAACGGAACAGTCTACAGCAGCGGATTCACACACAGTTTGTACGCTTGATTGAATAATGTGCAATACGGTTCTGATCCGGTTGTCGTTGTCAAGTGTATCTGCACCTTAGCTTTATGCATGCAAGGCAAGGATCGACTATCCGTGTGACCACGCTTACCACTTGATTGTTACGTGTTGATGTAAAAGGATGTATCGTCTGTAATGTGTTAAATTAAAATTTAGATGTCCTCGAGCCAATCTGGTCACAGAAAAAATGTGTGTGGGCCTAAAGGTGTGCGCTACTTTACTTTTGTGGAGAGACATGAGACAATCTGTCCTAAATTTTAGTTTAATGTACGCGGTATCCTAAAGTTCAGATGTCCTCGAGCCAATCTGGTCACGAAAACGGGTATGTGTGTTATCCTAAGCGGCAATGCACCATCCTAATAAGTATGTGGAGAGACATGAAACAATCTGTCCTGAATTTTAGGTTACTGGTTCGTTCAGATACAGATCTAATTATGTTAACGGAAAGTATGTGTGTTGTATGTTTAAATCAATGTATAGTAAGTTTTATAGTTGTTTTAAGCTGGTGAGTATAATTAAATGAATCCGAGACGTAAAGGATGTATCGTCTGTAATGTGTTAAATTAAAATTTAGATGTCCTCGAGCCAATCTGGTCACAGAAAAAATGTGTGTGGGCCTAAAGGTGTGCGCTACTTTACTTTTGTGGAGAGACATGAGACAATCTGTCCTAAATTTTAGTTTAATGTATGCGGTATCCTAAAGTTCCGATGTCCTCGAGCCAATCTGGTCACGAAAACGGGTATGTATGTAATCCTAAGCGGCAATGCACCATTCTTAAGTATGTGGAGAGACATGAGACAATCTGTCCTGAATTTTAGGTTACTGGTTCGTTCAGATACAGACCTAATTATGTTAACGGAAAGTACCTATGTTATATGTTTGAATCAAGGTATAGTAAGTTTTATAGAACAGTTGTTTTAAGCTGGTGAGTATAATTAAATGAAGTTGAGGTCAACCATCAATATTGACATTTATAACTCATTGTCGTTAAGGCGGTGCTATATGTAAATTAGGCTGGAACTGAAGAAGTTTAAAACCTTTTTTCTCCATAACCCGTACCATAATGATCTTTAAAAAAAAATATGTTAAACTACACAATAAAACACATGTCCCCTTCACTTCGAAAAAAATAAAAAATAATTTTAAATATCTTTAACATACATGAAAAGTAACCCCTGTTTTAGAAATATAAAACCTTTTTTCTTCGAGATTATTAATCGCTAGGTTTTTTTATAGTCATCATGATATTACACAACACAATACCTAGGGAATCCTCGGCTTATTTTTTTAAATAACTTTTCTAATTACTTATAGTCATTATTTTTTACATAAATCGACATTCAATCGCGTGAGCAACCCCTCTGTCGCCTATTAATTTAGTGCGGGACGAGACGCAGTGCTGAACGGACCTGTACCACTTTTTCCCGCATTTTTTCGTTGGTGACAATACCATTAGAAAGTATTGTAAACAAATACCTACCTACTTATTTTGTTGATTTTAATAGTTGTTGTGTGTGTAAATATTAGAGTAGTTTTTAGTATATAGTTAGTAATACTACATAGGAAATATTTGTGTTAATATAAGTTTATTTATAAAATCAATATGGGTGACAAAAAAGACGCACTAAGCGTAATTTGAAAATAAAATACAAGAGGAGAATAAAAAGAATGAAACGGTAAGTAATTTGAGTACCTATCTAACATTTTACTAGTAACCATCAATCAAGCGTTTTGATAAAAAGATATAGGTAGGTACGTATAAGTAATATGCGTACCTAAGCAGGTACCTACCTATCACCTGCTTATACTTACCTAGGTACCTTTCGTCGCCAGAACGAGAAACTGTTTTCGTTTCGAATTTGCCAACGGAAATTCGTACGTGTTTAATGGCAACAAGGTATAGATTCCAAACGACCGGGCGGCATTACGACACGGCGGCACAGTAAAGACATAACGAGCTATAGATTCGCATGCAGTGAATCTATAGCTTGTTACTATTAGACACGTACGAATTTACGTTGGCCGGAGTTTCGCTAGCTAATTTAATTTGACACCGAATATGTGTCGCAGCTAACTAGTTTATCGTGTTTAGATATCGATACCCATCACGTCTGCGGAGTTTCGCTAGCTAATTTAATTTTACCCTGTATATGTGTCGCAGCTAACTAGTTTATCATATTTAGATATCGATACCCATCACGTCTGCGGAGTTTCGCTAGCTAATTTAATTTGAACCTGTATATGTGTCGCAGCTAACTAGTTCATCATGTTTAGATATCGATACCCGTCACGTCTGTGGAGTTTCACTAGCTAATTTAATTTGACCCTGTATTATTACTCATCGTAATCAGATTGCTAATACAGGGTAATAATTAGGCCAGCCACATACAGTCGGAATTCCGTCCCGGAATTCCGTTTCGAAATATCGTTTCGGAATTTCGAAAGCAGCAAACCCATACAAAGTCACGCACAGACTACCATGCGTAATTTTGAATCTGAGAAAATTTCGAACGGAGGACTACTTGTACGTGTGTGATAGATCCTTGGATCTTGCATGGATTTGCTGCATTCGAAAATTCCGAATCGATGTTTCGAAACGGAATTCCGACAGTATGTGGACTTTTTTGTCCATCCTCTTTGGACCCCATGGATATAACCTGCAGATTGCGACTCTCGGACTACAAGAGGTCGAAAAGTAACGAGGTTGGCGAGTTTCATAGGACCCTAAAGTTATAAGCAAATCAAATGACATATTTTAAAATTGGATTAACGTAACCCTTTTATAAGTAAACGTGGATGAACGTATACAATATAAGCTACAATATTTTTTAAAGCCATCAGTATTTCAACTGAATTTTATATTTTACTTTGTTTTAGGGGAACTGAAGAATTATCGATTGGTAGACGTATTGTAAACATCAGTCATTTTTTTAAATCACTCCAAGAAATATCAAGCCACGGACCATTGGACTGCGGTTTAAAGTCAATAGAAATCGTATCTGAACGTTTGACAGGTTTAATGAATAAATTAAAACTGAAATGTCTTTTATGTAACATGAGTTTTATAATAGAGGGAGACAACACCCCAGAAGAAATGAATTTAAACACATGTGCCGTAGCTGGGGCAATAGTAGCAGGATGTGGACATACGCAACTTCTGGAAATTACGTCAACTCTAGGACTTCCTGAGATCTCACAAAAATGATTCACCTTTCATATGGATACAGTAAACAAAACGTGGGAATCTGAAGCGTTAAGATCTTTGAACGAAGCTGCTGAAGAGGAAAGATGTGCTGCCGTTGAAGAGGGCAAAGTAAATGCAAAGGGAATACCGATAATTGATGTCATTGCTGACGGATGTTGGGGAAAAAGATCATACAAGAAAAACTACTCCTCACTGTCAGGAACAGCAGCCATACTTGGTAAACGTAGCAATAAAATATTGTTAATGGCTGTCAAAAATAAGTTCTGCTACATTTGCGCTAGAGCAGAAAATAAAGGAATCTCGACAAACAAATCATATTTGTTATAAAAACTATACAGGTAAATATTTTATGTGTTTTACATAAAAATCCTAGTAATATTATAAGTGGAAACGTATTGCTGTTTGTTTGTTTTATAAATTAACTAAACGTAAATGGTTCGCCTTATTATTTTGAAATCAAACTAAATGTCTATTATATAAAAATGGTAGAGGTAACCCATTTGAGAACTAAAGCCGTAATATATGTTTTGTATACTGAAAGCTACATTATTATACTTTTTGTCTTCATTTACAGGACCATCTACCGGCATGGAGTCAACGATTATTGTCGAGGGATTTAAGAAAAGCATAGAAATGCACAATTTGATATATGGCAGAATTATATCAGATGGTGACGCCAACACATATTCAAAGCTTTTGCAAGAAAGGCCGTACGAAAATTTAACAATAGAAAAAATTGAATGCCGAAACCACTTGCTGAGGATTGTTTGCAACAAACTGCAGAGTTTTACAACAGACAGGAAATGTCTAATACGGTTCATAAAACTCCTAACAAAGAAAAGAATATTAACCATGCGAAAAGTAGTAGTAACTGCAATTGCAAAATACAAGCATACTGATAATGCAATGCAACTCCATGCTGATATAATGCTTGCTGCAGAACATGCTTTTAGCCAACATACCACGTGCAAAGGATACTTTTGTGGCAAACTAGGCGAAATAGAAGCTATTGACAAAGACTTTCATACAAACACTCTGTGCCAAAAAATAAAATTAATATTATCACAGCTAGCGGCACACTCACGCATTTTTTGCACGATGTTGACAGCAACTCTGTAGAGAGATATCATAGCGTTGTTGCTAAATTCATAGGTGGCAAAAGGATAAACTGCTCAAAAATATCAATATCAGATGAGATGTAATACTGCGGCTCTATCATTTAACACAAGAAAACCTTTGAGCATCTTGCATAAATGTATTGTAGGTAGAAGTCCAAAAGGACAAATACATAAATTTGAAATGAACAGAACAAAGCGACAGATAAGACCTAAAAAATATACAAGGAAGAAAAGAAGAACATTGGAAAATCAAAACGCCTCTTCCATCAATTATGGACAGGATTACGCGAAACCCGATATGTCAAAGGAAATGCTAGAGGAATCGAAAAGAATATTTTTGAAAAATTTAGAGAAGAATGAAGATGAAAGAATAAGAATTGAAACAGGTACAATACTTCAAAGTGAGTCAAGTGAATGGCTCGAACTAAGAAGAAATTAACTGACGGGTTCAAATTTCGGTAACGTAATTAAAAAACGCAATGACATCAGTTGTGCTAATATGGTGAAGAATTTAATTTATAAAAACCTAATAGATCACGTCAAATCAGTCAAACATGGGCTAGAAAATGAAAGTATTGCTAAAACTCAATTAGAAAAAGAATGAATAATTGATTAGGCCTGCCACATACATTCGTAATTCCGTTTCGAAATATCATTTCGGAATTTCGAAAGCAGCAAAGCCATACAAAATAAACGAAGAACTACTGTACGTGTGTGATACATCCTTGATTTTGTATGGATTTACTGCCTTCGAAAATTCCGAATCGATATTACGGAACGGAATTCCGAAACGGAATTCAGTCTGTGTATGTGGCCGGCCTTATTGAACTAATAAGTTCCGGGCCCACGACCGCTTGTGACTTATAATAAATTGAACTGAGGTCACGGGTCGTATGGGGCCCACAAACCATATGGGACGCATTGTGTTTCATGGACCCCATGAACCTAATATGGCATTTGAGCTTCGTGCAAGCATATGGCCGGCAAAAAAAAAAACGCAAAATAAATCAAGTGGAAAATCTGAGCAATACACAAAGTATTGCTCAGATTTTCCACTTGATTTATTTTGCGTTTTTTTTTTTATATTTGAAGTAGGTACTTAAAACAACTACTAGTAGTACTTTTAGGTACAAACTTATTCACTTTTATTTATGAGCGAAGTCGCGGGGAAAGCTAATAATAATAACTGTCTATATTCTGCCGCCCAATTTCTGTTTTAGTAATATTACAATGAGTTCTTAGTCATTAAAAATATATATTTTCTAAAAATATAATAATTTACACAAGTGTTGTATTTGTTTTTCTACAACATACAAGTTTTTACCTAAAAATGTTCTGCACCACTGCTCTGAAATATGCAACAGGCTACCTATGCGTGCGTCGCGCGTCATGGCTCTGTGGCAGTCAGCGGTGCAAAATAGAATATTAGTGATCGCTTCGCGCGTAATTATAATGAGGGGGTGCGCGGGGCATTCTCGGCGGTAACGCCCATTTGAGCGAGGTCAACGGCGTAATGCCAAGCTCAAACAAATGTTGCAACCTAGTGGAATAGGCGCCGAACTAGTATTTTACTGCACTATGTAGGAATTCATACTCCACCTTCCGTTTCATCGGGTGGAATAGGCGCCGAACCAGTATTAGACATTTTACTGCACCGAGAGTGACGGAGATGATCATTCCATCGGGTGGAATAGGCGCCGAACCAGTGGATTTCATTTATATTATTGGGCATTCTACTCCACCGAGAGTGACGGAGGCGAACGGAGTGAGCCGAAGGAATGGAAGGTGGAGTAGAATGCCCAATAATATCCTACTTGCCAGTTTTTTTTTTTAATTATAATCAATGTCCAAAGGTAAAAGCGTCCATAGGTACAATACATAACTCTACTTGCTTACCTACGAGTACCATCCACATGAAATGGATAGCTTTCTGATTGAAGTGAACCTTTTAGTGGAGTAAAGATAAACGGACCCTTTTTTGTGCTGAGATACTGCTTGCTAAAGCATACGAAGTAATATATTTGTTTTACTTCCTATGTTACATATACCTACATGGATATTTTAAATTGGCTAGCTAAACTCCGCAGATACGGCATCTTGTCCCACCACCAACGACGAACGAGAAGCGAGTCGAGCTAGAAACTAGAAACGAGTTGACGAGCAACGAACACCGAGTGAACGACGGCGACAAATGATTACTCGCTGGTATGCGTATGTGTTACAAGTGTGAGTCTCATAGCGAGTGCTCTGACAGCCAAGCGAGCGTTGCTGAGCGAGTCTCCTTGATAGCTCTTGTCGCTGCGACAATCGAGTACTCGCGCGAGCGGTGTGAACAGTCATCAATCAACTATTAATTTAAGCATCTCTTTTGTTTACACGGAATTTATATCTATTGTACATTTCTTGAGCGAGAAAAAGCCGATAGTTAGTCGCTTACTCGCCGGCGGGGACAACTGCCTACACAATAAACAAAAAATAGATTAATTTGATGATTCGGTCTATCCATAGATACAAATTTAAACTGGAAATCACAGATAAAAAAATCGGTCAAAATTATCAAAATTTGCTTATGCTCTGCGCGAAATTAAAAAAAAAAACCACAAACCTTCAGACAGCCCTGGTTATGTATTATGCCTATGCATACGCATGGTCAAGCTATGGCGTAATATTATGGGGAAACAGTACACATGCTCCTACACTTTTCACAATACAATAACGACTAATCAGAATCCTAGTTAACATAGAAGACATAGACAGCTGCAAACCACATTTCCAAGAACACAGGCTCTTAAAACTTTCCTGTATACAAGGTGTAACTTAAATAACGCACAACCTCTCAATGGTTATTTTACTCATCATTATGAACAACTTTTACTATGGGACCAAACCTTAAATCGCGAAAAAAATCTGCTGTTTCATATATTATATTTTGACGAGTTTTGCGAATATAAATGTAGGGAACCGCTGAAAAATAAATCAGCCGTTCCCTACATTTATGTTCGCAAAACTCGTCAAAATATAATATATGAAACAGCAGATTTTTTTCGCGATTTCAGGTTTGGTCCCATAGTAAAAGTTGTTCATAATTATGAGTACAATGACCCCTTAAGAGGTTGTTAGTGTTTTACCAATAGCCCTGTATAGCGTCACTTTTGTCCGTGCACTGATAAATTGACTTATTTTTGTTTTTATACTGACTTGTTCCATGGGCTTGTACTATCGGACCAAACCTTCAATCGCGAAAAAAAATCAGCTGTTCAGTACATTTTGACGAATTATGCGAACATAAATAATAATATCCTAGGACATTATTCACACACGGTCATCTGATCCCAAACTGAGCAGACCTTGTGCTATGGAAACCAGATAACTGATATACTACATACACTACTTTTTTTTTTTGATAAATGTACTGAACAGCTGTTTCTTTTTCGCGATTTCATGTTTGGTCCCATAGTAAAATTTGTTCATAATGATAAGTACAATGACCCCTTAAGAGGTTGTACGTTATTTAAGTTACACCTTGTATGTATATTAGGAATATGCAAATTTGTTAGAAACAACCATCAATTATTCACTACACGAGGCAACATTCAAACTATATACCTATATATGTTACGGGTAATGCTAGAAGATTGAGTAAACCTAGGTTTACCCAAGCATTTTGGGTAAAGTCCGAATAATCTCGTGCGTTGTGTTATCACAGTTCTAACCTAACCTAACCTACCTTTCAGCCTACACCTAAGTTTAATCATTCTAGCATTACCTGAGTCGACCTGTATGGGGAATTAAAATTTATTTTAATTATTATTCGGACTTTACCCAAAATGCTTGGGTAAACCTAGGTTTACTCAATCATCTAACATTACCCGTAACATATACACTACGACACAAAAATAGGCTAAACCTGTGACTCTAAGCTGATAATGCACTCAACAAGTACTTTAGTAATGCCAGTTAAAATAATATATAATAAATTACCCGAAGCAATTAAAAATTAACAAAAAATTAAATTATTTATAAATAAACTGAAACAATACCTAATCCATAAATGCTATTATAATATTAATGAATATTTTAAGAGAGATACGTTAACAAATGCGATGGTAAATACAGAAATATTTAACAAAAAAAGATTGAAAAAGAAGGGTGAATAGAACTGGATTCACATTTTAATAGGCGGCTCCTGTCGCACAAACGAATCGAGACTCAGTGCTTGTTAAAAGTATGTAAGTGTGGCTATAGCAAACGATCCGGGGGAAATACAGCCAATTTTACTAATCTTTGCAAACATATTCCAGTCGCGCTGTGTCGTTATCGTACAGGGGAACATTCTCACTCATCTTGACATAATCCCTTAAACTCGTATTTCTTTTGAAGCCCTACGAAATAAATTGAAACGCACATGATTTACCAACCCTGGGCTGAACGATGTCAAAGAAAAAACGCGAAAAAATAAAATAAGCTCGTCCGTTGTAAGTGAACTGTTTGGTAGGCATACGCTTAAAGGCCCGCGCACATTAGGGCAGGCGGTGCCGCATTACACTCAACCTCAAACTTAAGTTTATTTCCATCAAACCAACTACAGGCACTTTTGAATTTTATTGTCAGAGTCCAGCAGATACTCAGAAAGTTAAAGCTAGTCGTCCATTCCAAAAGTTTATGGAGAAGAACAGGCAAGAAACTCCAAGGACACTCTTTTAAATCAAGATAAGCTTAGCTCATCGCCGCATGGTTGCCTGCTTGTCGGTCTTCTATAGACTGTACTTCGGTGAGCATGCTCAGGAAGCCCAGTCCAATTCCACTGGCCCCCTTCTACAATTGAACATCTAGATGAACTGCAAGTTACCATCCATTCCAATAATTCGCACTAAGCGCTTCCAAACATCCTTCATAATACGCACGGCGAAAGAGTGGAATTCACTACCTGCGTCTGTATTCCCGAACGCATCACTCCATCGTACACTTTATCTCTGTCACCTCTGACCTAGACTATAGTCAAGAGCAAACCCATCTCAAATAAAAAAGATATTACAAATCCCTGGGTACATTATTCTTGTTGCTCCTATGTGTGAGAACAATGTAAAAAATAAAAACAATTCAAAGTATAGATATGATTAAAAATAAGCCCTGGCAGTTAAATGATGACCAGTCTCACCTGACGGAGCCCGTTCTCGAACATGACGTGTGCATTAGCGCCATCCAGCTCAATCACTTTGTAGGGAACCGAATTATCTATCACAACACATTGCAAAAATCTTCCTACATCGATTTAGTACATTGTGTATGAACCATCGCACTGTGGGGGATCGTTCGTCAGGCGTATTTTTGCGGCTGCTGTTTTGTGTCGCAATGTGTTGCATTGTAGTGCGGCCAGCCCAACTGTGCGCGAGCCTCATCGGATTGGAAACGGTTCAAATTTAAATTCGAAATTTAAATCTGTCTTAAATAATGCTGAAGAAAGCTGTCAAATTCGTTTCGCGTAGATGGCGCTAAGTGTTTGTTACTTTCATTCAACTTTTGTTACTTTCGTTTAGCTGTCAGTGGAGTTCCTTGATGACAAGTGACAAACACACAGCGCGCTCTTGCGGCGAAACTTCCGGGAAACAATCCCATTTCTGCTTTGAGATGCGGCGCGCTGCGGCGCCTAATGTGCGTTAGCGCATTTTTGAAATGCGGTGCGCTGCGTTCCGCCGCGGCTATAATGTGCGCTTAGCTTTAAGTGGGCTATTCACAATGCGACACCGATCTGAATTAATCATGAGGCGTAGACAATTTCACCTGAACCAGATGAAATGCGACACGTCAGATGAATGGCTCCAGCAAACCTCTGCGACGCCTGTGTACGAAACATGAGGCTATTTACATACTAATGTAGCGATTTTTATATAAATGGGTTCTGATATTGTGGTCGTTTGTGTACCGCATTATAGTGGGACCATAATGGTTGAAGGAATACAGTATTTTACGTCGTACATTAATTTTGTAAACTGCTGGCAATCTTTTTTTTATTTAGTTTATGAAACGGCGCGCGGCGGCCGGACATCATGATTCAATCTGCCTAGCATTTTCCCAACTATGTTGGGGTCGGCTTCCAGTCTAACCGGATGCAGCTGAATACCAGTATTTTACATAGAGCGACTGCCTATCTGACCTCCACAAACCAGTTATGGGTAATACGATACCCCTTGGTAAGACTGGTTGTCAGACTTTCGGGCTTCTGACGACCCGTAACGACTGTCAAAGATCCACGAAAGATAGCCGGTACTGCATGCGGGTGCTTTCGGAAGCACGGAGCTATGTAAAGATGGGCACTCATTCACGGACCAACCGCGGCAAACGTAGCTTAACCTGATGGATCGACCCGTGCGGATATTATTAGCCACAAGTCTTCTACTTTATTATCTGGGTATTACCGTATCTAAACTAGGTAATATACAGAGAAAAGATTTTTTATTTTATTTTTGTTTGTTACGCTTTCAGGACTAAACCGATTTTAATTAAATTTGTTAGGGGGATACTTTGAACCCTGGGGAAGAACATAGGCTACTTTTTATCGACATACCACAGGGGCGAACCCGCGGGCGTAAGTTATACACGAATAAAATGAAAATCAGTGCCTAAGTTTGAAACACAAGCAACTTGTAAAAGTTATGTTGTTTTAGCAACATTTAAACGTCACGTTAAATTGCTTCTTAATGACTGCATGGCATCCTAAGCTCGGTTCCTATAAACAAGAAAGAATCGTTTTGCTTAGCAATTGTAGCTTTTTATAATTGCCCAATTGGGCACATGAATAGATTTGTAAGCTAATTTTACCTGTGATAGCTACTTCCATATCTAAAAAGAATAAAAACTATAAATAATAATGAAATTAGGACTCGTAGCACCATCAATGCTAAGTTATTACTTCCAAAATACACGATTTTGCACGGCAAAAGGTCGTTAAAGTATATAATACCTTACCTCATTAATCAACTACCTATACCATTGAGGGACGAACTAACTCAGAAAAACATAAAAAACAAATTAAAGCAATATTTCGTGCAAAATATTAATACCTAATAATATATTATGAGAAGCAAAAAACCTAACCCTAATAAAATAATTAAAAAAAAAAATAATTGGGAAAAATTAACTATATTACTAAAAACATACTACTTTGAGGAACAACCTGTATCTGTTCAAACATTCCTCCACCACTGTTGTTTTAAAGACGGGCGGTCAGATTGGTCACCCGTGTTTGCTCGCTAATGGTATTGGATAACTGTTACTATTTAGCTTACACCCTCTTTGCAATTTTAGTTGTTAACCAAGTACCTTCTTTATTTATATAACTGATGTAGTCGATGATTTTGGTGCACGGCAAAACTCTAATGAGTTTATGATGAGTTTATTTATATTTATGGCACCAATTTAAATGTAAATAATGTGTGTGAACTATAGAACGAATAAATAAATAAATAAAATATGGGAGTGTCTACTGTGCAAAGTTATGAGGTATTTGCTCCATTATTGGTAAAGATACAAGAGTCTCAATTTGAACCAATACCGGTCTGTAAATTATAACAATCGGCATTCGCCCATTCTGCCGTCATAAGGAAAGAAGTTAGGATATTGGCTTAAACTTAACGAAAACCTAGTAATTCTTACTATTAAGAGCCTATACAGCCTCAGCTCAAATTCTAATTTCGCCCCCACTTCCAAGCGCCACCTCACTCTTTATCCTACCTATTTTACCTGTTGGGTAATGTGTTCTGAGTGTCTAGTGTTCTTGCCCTCCCGCTCGAAAGCCGAATCGAGACTGAGCGGGCGTGTTCGGGCGGCAGGGAACAAATTTCAAGACGCCGATAGTTTAGGTAATTTCTTTTACGCTGAAAATAATACTAATTAAAATTCATTCAGATTCAGGAATGGTAAAACAATAAACTTGGTAATATATGATTTTTTATGTACTATCATGCCGAAAGTAGACGCAAATATACCTGTATGTACCATCTTCTGTGACATGACACAGGCCTTCGACCATGTCCGTCACGACATACTTATTGAAAAATTAGAAGCATACGGCATTAGAGGTAATATTTCTAGCCTTATTCAGTCTTATTTGAGCAACAGAAAACAATTTACAGAAATTTCAGCAATAAATAAAAGAAATAAACATGAAGTAATCTATAAATCAAAAGAGCGTATAGTTAAATTTGGCGTACCGCAAGGTACTGTCGTAGGCCCACTATTTTTTATACTGTCCATTAATGACCTACCAAAAAGTATTGACCATCCAATGACACTTTTTGCCGATGATAGTACCATTACAATCGCTTGTCAAAATAGAGACACATACGAAGCTGACATTAACAATTCTATAAAATCTATGATACAATGGTTAGAAAACAACAACCTTAAGATTAATCTAGAAAAAACGAATATTATGCATTTTGCCCAAAGATCGACTATTCCAAATGTCAAAGTGCACCACTGTGATCATAACATAGATCAAGTTGACACAACCAAATTTCTTGGAATAACTATAGACTCTAAATTAGATTGGAAGGCACATACGGAAGCCTTAAGCAAAAAAATGAGTAAGTCCACATATGCACTGTATAAATTAGCCCCGATGTTAAATATTGATGCGCTGCTAACTGCTTATCACGGCTTAGTATCCTCCAACTTAAGATATGGAGTGATTTTTTGGGGTAATTCGACATACAAAGATGTAATTTTTAAAATCCAAAAGAGGTGCCTGAGAACTATGTTTGGACTTTAGGTTACCGAGAGCTGTAAACCCTTTTTCAAAAAATACAAAATGTTAACTCTTCCATCTTTGTACATTTTAGAGACCATTATATTTGTCAAATCAAACCCACACCTATTTCCCCTATTGTCAGCGAAAGTAATTCGGAATAGACGCGACAATAGCAAACTTTGCATTCCTAGATCCAAGACTGCTTTAATGCGTAAAAGTATATTCTGTATGGCACCAATCCTTTACAATACGTTGCCAAAATATTGGAGAGAATATACCATAGAAAAATGAAGAAGTAGGTTAAAAAGCCTTCTGATAGAGAAAGCCTATTACAGCACTGACGAATTTCTGAAAGACAAATTAATCTAATTTTTGTATTTTTATTTACTTTGACATTTAACTGACTAATTTTATTATCAATGATGAGATGATGACTACTCTCTATTCTTTATGCCATTCTTATTTACTTTGACATTTAATTGACTAATTTTATTATCTATAATGAGTTAATGACACTGTTCTTAGTACAATTTTAATTTTGATGTTTAATTGTTTGAATAATTGATAATTTATATTATTTGATGTTTATGTTATAACCTACCTATTTATATTTGTACGCCGTTAAGGCAAAACATGATTGTGAAATAATTTTATTGTAACATCTTGCATGCCATGTGTATACTCATGTTTTGGACAAATTAAATGATCTTATCTTATCTTTAAAAAAATGAAACACATAAGACCTGCTTTATAGTTAGTTCAGTTAGTGTGCAAAGTTTCATTATCTAATTTGAAGTATTTTTTGAATACCAGCGACTTATTGTTCGGTTTCGAGGTAACTTTGGATTTTTTTCTGTCGAGAAAATTTTATGGAATCGTGTTTTCGTCACACATAACTTAACATTAATCCTCAACTTTACCATATATTTATTTCAAAATTAATTCTGCAGTATTTTCGACATAACGGAGGATCATGCTAGCCATTTGAGGAAGTATAGGCTCTTAACTAGAGGTCAAAATGATGATGGTTCCCGAGCTGTGTCAGTTCTTCGATATTCCAGATTTCGGGAGAGATTTGGGAGATTACATAAGTTTTGGTCAAGCATTTTTTTTTAATAATCACTCTTTTTTCAGCTTTGAACAGTAACTGGTGAAAGCTTACCTTATAGGGAATGCAACGAGTCTCTAAGTCTAGTGTCGAGCAAATACAATGGCTACGGAAGTATCGGAAACCGTAGTAAAATTTCAACATGTTTACACGGAAACAAACGGCGCGGCCTCGAACTGCGCCTTTATCTTGTCGATACCATCACCTCTGCGGAGTTTCGCTAGCTAATTTAATTTGACCCTGTAGTATCTCGTGGAAGCAAGTTGAAATTCAATCTCAAGTTTCTAATACAAAGACAGATAGAAATTCGACAGATATTCATAGCTGCATCCGAACATCCACATTCACAACGAGTCCTATCAAAACTTTTCCGTTTTAGAACTATTTTCTCATGCATTTGCTTCATGCTCGACAAAATTGGACGGAACATCTTCGAATAGTTTTAGGTCCTGAAACTATTCGAAGACGTTCCGTCCAATTTTGACTACAATGACTCCTTAAGAGATTTCGTGTAGTAGCTATCTATTACACGAAATCTCAAAAGGAGTAATTGATGACAATCTTAACATAGTCACTAAGTTAAGATTGTTTGATGGCATGTCATGGCCGCATTCATTTTTTTTTTTTTTTTTTTGTAAAATGGCACGTAGATGTATAGAGGTTCGCCATCCCTGTTTTAGGAGGACAGTCCCTTCAGAGTTATTTTACCTCTGACAGCAGCAATCCAACATCAATCTTATTGTAACGAAACTAAAAATCACTTTGATTTTGACAGACTTGTCAGTGGCAGCAATCCAACAGCAACCTTATTGCATTGAAAATAAAGATCTCTGTAATTTTGACGGTGATGCAAGATCAAAGGACTGTACCTATCACTTGAATATTCGTGTCTTTTTTTGTGGATTAAATACCATAAAGTAAAGGCTGTTTTTAGAGTTCAGTACTCAAAAGGAAAAACGGAACCCTTATTGTCCGTCTGTCAGTCTGTCAAGACCCTTTTTCTCAGGTAAGCGTGGAGATATCAACTTGAAATTAATATACGTAAGTCTATGGTCCCTTGGAGCTGTAAAAAAACCAAGTTTCTATGTCAACGCAAAAAATATACGGCCATTTATGTGAAATATTTTGATACTCGCAAGTAAATCAAACCTTATAGGGTACTTACCGTTGACCTTGAATCATTAAATTTGGCAAGAAGTAAGTTCTCACAGCTCAAGTAAAGGAAAAAGTTCGAAAATTGTTATTTTGTAATTAAATCACATAAAAAAATGTTATTACAAACTTTAATTTGCAGTTGAAGAATTGACCGTGACGTAGATCAATGTATGGGAGAACATGTCTTTCAAGAGTCTACCTTTTTTCTAGCAGAACTTTTTATGTCATAATATTATTTTGCATAACAACAGATAGCATAAACTTCATTTCACAGAAAATCGTTTGGCATACCCTCATTTATCATACATTCAAAACTCATAATTTTGTAAGTCAGAATCATCTTTACGCATAAATTTCATATCCATAATAATTAAAAAGTACAACCATCACATCGCAGAAAAATTCACAGTCAGAATCGTCTTTTGGCAGAAGAAAGGTAGAACTATCATACAAGCATGCAAACTTGCAAGCAGGCAGCATACAAATATGCAAACAAGCATACACCATGCATGCAGCGTGCAAACACGCATGCAGCAAGCAAATATGCAACACCATACATACAGCAAGCATGCAGCATACCAGCAAGCATACAGCATGCAACCGAGCATGCAACATGCAGCAGGCAGGCTCCGGTGCTGCGGGGCTTCGGCGGTCCCACGTGAGCTTATCATCGCAGATGGTTTAACACTCACCACCGCAGCTTCGGCTCCGCGCCTACGCAGGCTTAAATTACACTCTAGGGGTAGGGCAGACAAGACTACGTGGAGTCGGTTTTTCAACGATTCGTTTCTGTCACTAAGTTTTGTAGCACAACATATTGACTTTTTAAGACAATATTTTAACTTTAAATAATCGTCACTCTAAATAAACGTTAAGTATGCTAATCGAAATTATGCGGAATTTTAACGTGGTCAAAGGTAAATATGCCAAATAAAATTCTGCCATCTTAAAAGTATGCCATTTTAAATTCGAACATATAACATTCGGCCAAGCAATAACTATATTAAATAATTTGTATGCCTTAAAAATATTCGTTTAAAGAAGATTATGCCAAGTGTGTTATGCCAAATATATAAATTTCGGAGCATCAAGTCATATAGAGCGAACCCGTTTTTCAGTAAGTTTGTTGTTGGGATAAATTCTTTTAGTAACCTGAGCCATTCTATCCATTATGGCTACTTTCCCTAATGGATCTATCATTTTATTCAGAATATCTTCAATCTCAATTATCTTGAATTTTCCATAATATTCTCTGATAAACTAATTACTTGTCTTATTTTCATCTGGGAAGACGATCTAATTTTTATCTAAACTCCCGCGTGTGGTTCTGTAGGAACAGTTGCTCAGTATAATGTCATGAAAAGAAACATCCTTTGAAATGCAGTTGCCTCAATCAGCGGCTTGTATAGAAGTCTGTTTCAAACCTGCCACTCATTTTGTTTGGTGATAAATGAAAATGTTTGAATTTTGGTTTTCAAAAGGGTGCATTTTAGCGGGAAGCCCAATTAGTAGGTTACATACAGGACAAGTTTTTCAGCAGTACGCAACTTTTCACAGGCACATTAGGGGACAAACTCTGAAAACACAAAAAAAAATCAGCTGTTTCATACAACTTGGTTGAGTAGGTATTTTTTATGAAACAGCTGACTTTTTTTTCGTGATCTCAGAGTTGATCTCATAGTGAAAGTTTTTCATATTCAGGGGCAGAACACCCTGTGAAAATTTGCGCACTGCTTAAAACTTTCCTGTATAACAGTGCTATTAAGCATCTTAAATCACTTTGACAAGGGGCAATTCTTTTTTTAAATTCAATTTTAAAAACAAGATCGCGGCGTTGTATGCCTATAACACAAACACAAACCACTTATTTCAATAAACCATTTACAGGCATTTATATCAAGGAGGTCAGTCAGCCAGAAATATGAAGCTAGTTGCCCATTCCAAGGCATAGTAGCTAGAGGTATTTATGGAGAAGAACAGGCAAGAAACTCCATGGAAACTCATTTAAATTATATTGTTATAAAAATATTGGTTACTTACATCATTATGTTGAATTTATAATAATTATGTGTGAGAGTGACTTAAAAAAGAAGCGTCCAGAGTAGCAAACAGAAAAAAAAACAGAATTCAAAAATAAAATAATTAAAATAAGCCGTGGCAGCTAAGAGATGACCAGTCCCAAGTGACGGCGCCCGTTCACGAACATGACACGTGGATCAGCACCATTTAGCTGAACCATTTTGTAGAGAACCGAATGATCCAACAGACTCATATCGACAGCCTAGCAACATTAAACTTTAACGTTAACGGGACTACAGCCGGTCTATTCTGTAAAAATCTCACCGTGAAAACGTAAGTGAAGTGAGCTTGAAGAGAGCTGTCATTCCATCTGGTGCTAGGGATTGACACTATTGACAGCTCACTCCACGCTCACCTCACCTCACCTAAGTTTTCACAGTGAACTTTTTACAGAATAGCACTGCTGGACCTAACCGCAAGTTTTATAATGCCTAAAAGTATATGATCTACTGCAGTAAACAAAATCAGAAAAATATATGACACTAGCTGACCCGACAAACGTAGTCCTAACCTTTTCCTGACAATTACAAACACAACAAAAAAGAATTAGCCAAATAGGTGCAACCGTTCTGATATAATGCGCGTACATACATTCGACAATTGATTATTATTTATATAGATTCTTCAGGATATATGCTAGTTAGATAGTGTGTTGAAAATATAATACAACAACTAACTTGATATGATAGAAACGAAAATACCTTTAAAAATTTATTTTAACTTATAACTATACTAATATACACGCAATCGTTCTGGTTTTTTTGTGTCAGATTATTGTACAAATTAACGTAATAGTGTTTTAACTCTTTTTTTAATATTATTGCTTCATATTTTGCAATAAATTACTGGCGTTGTGTCATCGCGCTTCTCTTTATTTTCTGTGCAGTCCGACAGTGGCCGCGCTTTATGTCCTACAGTGCTATTCTAAAATGTAGGTGAATTGAGCGTGGAGTGAGCTGTCAATAGTGTCAATCCCTAGCATCAGGTGGAATGTCAAGCTCACTTTAAGATTTACCTAAGATTTTTACAGAATAGACCGGCTGTCGTCCTCTTAATCTACGTAACACGATCCCTTACATAGCCGTAACATATTAATAGTTATATGTTCTCCGGAGATTGCAAACATTATAGGCAGCTCTATCATGTAACCCAATTTCCTTAGTCTACGCCAACAATATGCTCAAGATATAAGCTACTAACACACTGTTGTTATTTCATTCTAGGGTGTACGTGGACAGAATAGGAGATCATCATTTGATCTGGTCTGTGGTAGCATTGATAAATTGAATACTGAAAAATGCTGTCCTATGGTTTTATTAATCTGACTCCAAGAAGGAAAAAAGAACAGATCGTGTTAGGAACACAGTGCTGCGCTCCAAAACACAAATCGCCGAAGTCACTCAAAAAGCAGCCAAGCTGAAGTTGGACTCGACCGGACACGTTGACCGTATGTCGAACGAGTCATGGGCCAAATCTACCATCATGTGGGTCCCAGAAAACGTCCGTTGATATCGAGACAGACCCAGGAGAAGATCGCGAGACGAGCGGCATTTAGGTGTAAGTACTAGTGTAAGCGTCAAGCCTATACACAGGATTGGTCTACACTAGCTCAAGACAGAGAGGAGTGGAAAGGAGAAAGGAAGGCCTTTGCCCTGCAATGGGAAAACACAGGCTAAATAATGTTATTTTTGTAGTTATCTTACATGCTTGTGTTTGGTTATTCAAACAGTTAGTGTCTAACGGGCAGGTTTGGTAAGTTGTCTCGGATTAACTAACACACTGATATTCATGAGCACAAAAGCATAGGATTAGAAAAAAACCGGCCAAGTGCGTGTCGGACCACGCTCAATGTAGGATTCCGTAGTTGGGATTTATTGAATCCAAGAACAAATTTATCATTGCAAATGCAAAAACATGTTCTCTCACACATTCCAACTGCAAATGTAAGTTTGTACGCAAAATATTGAGAGATTTACCTTGTTATTTTGAGACCATAGACTTCTTATAGCTTTTCCTGTAAGTAATCTATAGGTATAGAACTATTCTATATTTTTTTTTCAAAATTTTAGGCTCAGTAGCTTCAGAGATAAGGGGAATGGTAAATTTTCGTCTATTTTCTTAAATATATCACACGGTACAGTTTGCAAAACTTATTTTTATTTGCGCCCCCCCCCCCCCCCCCTATTTGACCCCCATATTCAAAATTCATTTAGTGTTTGGGTCACAGAAATTCATACGTGATTTACAATGTTATTTTAAGACCATACCCATAGATCTTAATTATAGGTTTTCCTGTAAATTATTTTCTGTATTTCTTTTTTTTTTCATAAATTCAGTCTCAGAAGTTTCGGAGGTGGCATGGTCTATTTTCGTGTATTTCTTAAATAACTTTAAAACAATGTATTGTAAAATTATATTTAAAAAAAAATCTATTTGAGACCCTCACAATAACTTTTCTTTTGATGTCACCCGGTAAAGTTTGCAAAACTTTTTTTTATTTTCTTGCCCCCCAAAAATGATCCCCATGTTCAAAATTAATTATTTACATTACACATCCGTGTTTGGGTCACAGAAATTCATACGTGATTTACCATGTTATTTTAAGACCATACACATTTTATAGGTTTTCCTGTAACCTAGATAGGTATACAACTATTTGCTGTATTTTTTTTATTCATAACTTTAGGCTCAGTAGTTTCGGAGGGGGAATGGTCAATTTTCTTAAATAACTTTAAAACAATTTATTGTAAGAATATTAAAACCCTCGCAGTAACCCCTTTCATTTGATGTCCCACGGTACAGTTTGCAATTTTTTTTATTTTTTTTTTTATTTTATTAATCGCCCCAAAAGTGATCCCCATATTCAAAACTAATTATGTACTTAACATATTCGTATTTGGATGACAGAAATTCATATGTGTACCAAATTTCATCTTAATCGGTCCTTTAGGTTCGGAGCAAATTGGCTGTTACAGACAAGACACACGAGTGATCCTATAAGGTTTCCGTTGTTTCTTTGGAAATGGACACCTATTCTATATTGTTACGCGAGACTACTCCGGGCGTATCTAGTTAATATATAAGTGGTATGAGATGATAATGAATTTATCAACATCTCTTTACAAAGGAGGACGATATCTAACGAAGTATCAGAGTTGGTACCACATTCTAAAAGCCTACATACATGCGATATCGTTTCATAAAAACGTTATTTACACTTTATCCTATTCATCGTTATTAGTTTTCAGTGTGACAGGGCACTGAAAGATTTATCCATTTATATCTGCAGAGGCTCTATCATTTTTTACATATTTCAACCAGACGTTGACTTTGATTTATACGAGTGGTTACAAAAAACAGCGGCGGGAAAACCGCTTGCTGTCATGTTGAAACGCTGAAATTGTTGAGCTTTTTCTGTGGGTTCGTAAAGCAATTATAATTTAAATGTAGTGAAGATACATAGATATGCCTCTTAATTTTAATAAAAATTGTTGAGATTTTTTTCCAAAAATTAACAAGAAGAAATAAGAAAATCTGACTTTTGTACATTTTGAGACATATTTCATTTAGCTAGCTGCTGCTCTCCTATTCATCTTACCAAGGCAAGTCTCAAAGGTTCCGTGTTGTAGCCTAAGGGTACATCATGCCGGAGCCGCACCGGCGCTGGTCCTCATGTTTGTGTGTGCGAATGAATATCGCCCATGCGCTGCACCGCCGCTGTACTGAAGCGTGTACATCGCATTGATACCGAGAGCAACGAGCATGCACTCCGGCGCCTGTGCGATTCCGGCGTCATGTACAGAAAGCCTACTGATACGTAGGTTTGTCTACCGCACCGGGAAAGGGACGTCAACGAGAAACGAGATTATTCGGCTGTACGTATATACTATTAGCCGAACTTATTGTTGGTAGTGGCGGTACTCACCGATTCATATAAAAGCAAGCGCTCGATCGAGTTAAGTAGGACCAGCGATATCCCGAAAAGTAAAAAGGCGCAGTTAGCTCTGTTCGCAGACGATACGGCCATTTACTACTTGGCAGGGACCAGCTCCCGATATCTCGCACTCTCCAAACCGCAGTCGATAACCAGGTTTAGGAAGTGGAGAATCGAGGTCAACCCCGACAAGAGTCAAGCGGTCCTCTTTGACCGATCACCATGTTCGGCAAGCCGATCCCTTGGGAGACGCGAGCCAAATACCTTGGTGTGACCCTCGACCACCACCTCTCTTTCGCTGAGCACACATAAAGCAGGTGCGTTAGCGCGCCGCTTTCGCTCTCGGTAGACTCCACTGCGTTCTGAATGCACGTAGCAAATTGTCACTTAGGTGCAAATTGCGCATTTATACATCGTGCATTCGCCTCATCATGACCTATGCGGGTTCAGTGTTTGCGCACGCAAAACCCCACCTCATTCATAGGATGCAGGTCCTCCAAAACCGTTTCCTCCGAAAGGCAACGGGAGCCCCATGGTTCGTTCGGAACGAAATCCTCCACGTAGATCGCGACATTCCCGCCATCTCCCAGTTCTTGAAACGCAATTCCAAGCGTTTCTTTGACTCAGCCACCAACCGTCGCAACTCTCCGGTTGTCGAGGCGGCTAGCTATGTCCCCTCCCGTATTAGTAAGGTCCGCCGCCCAAGGCTTGTCCTCTCAGATCCCGACGACCCCATAACTCTTCTCCAGGCGAGCAGTAGGGACCGTAGGAACAAAAACAAATCGACATTCCGACCTCGCCGCCGAGGTCCCTCGCGATGACCCCGAAGTAATCAACCTCCCACCGTCGCTTGCTCGGGAATGAAGTGCTAGCTGGTGGCGTAGCTGAGCCAGTAGCTTTAAACTCCCCGTTCAATAATAATCACTCTAATTTGATCCAGCCTATCCCATCTTGCTGTCCTCTCCCCAGCGACGCCCTAAGCCGAGGTTCGTTCCCCACAGGAGGAGCCCTTAGCGTGTAGTCGCTTAGTCTGTAAGTTTTATGCCCCTGGCTGGAGGCTTTGAGTTCGCTTAAGGCAGCCACAGGATTGACCGGTTAAGTAGTCACGGCCTCTCTAGGCCAACTACGAGATGCCATTAAAAAAAAAAAAGTGTGCTGTCCTTTTATTGCTACGTCATGGAACGGTAAGGTTGTCTGTACATAAGCTACTTTGCAGTAAGTTCCTGCCATATTTTCTTTTTAGTGGTTTGTGGATTATTTGTTATGATTTTTGTTTTCAATATTAACGGTTGTCTGTGATTGTTCGAATTTTGATGATTAGTGGAATTATTGTTAAAATTAAGTCTATTTTGAAATAAATTAATTTTAGGTTGTTTGTAATTGTTTTTTTTTATTTGTTAACCGACTTCCAAAAGGAGGAGGTTCTCAATTCGTCTGTATTTTTTTTTTTGTATGTTTGTTACGCGATTACTCAAAGACGGATGGACCGATTTGGAAAATTCTTTTTTTGTTTGAAAGGGTATACCTCCGAGGTGGTCCCATATAAATTTTATTAACTTTGCTTGAGGAGTTTTTGAGTTAGCTTCAATAATGCGTATATTTCTCACTTATTTTATATGGATGATGTTTTAATAACTTCCTATCACTGTTATTTACATGGCTATATCTACAATTATTGTGCTCAATTATGTATTCGAATTTGTGAGGGGTAGGTTCCACAACTAAAAAGTGAAAAATAAAAACTTTTTAGCAAAAATAAAACCGACTTCTAAAACAAAACACTACAAAGTGAAAAATAACTTTAATTTCGGAAGTCGGTGGCAAAAAACGAAAATAGAAAACGAAAGACACCGACTTCCGAAATTAAAGTTATTTTTCACTTTGTAGTGTTTTGTTTTAGAAGTCGGTTTTATTTTTTGCTAAAAAGTTTTTTTTTTTTCACTTCTGATCGCTAAAAATTCTATATACGATAGTAAATGTACTGTCGCTACTTCGGCGCCGTCATTTGTTTTCTCGTTGACGTCCAGCCGGTCTATTCTATAAAAATCTCACCGTGAAAGCTTAGGTGAAGTGAGCTTGGAGTGAGCTGTCATTCCACCGGATGCTAAGGATTTACACTATAGTCAGCACACTCCATGCTCACCTCACCTAAGGATTCACGGTGAGATTTGTACAGCTGTTCCCGGTGTGGTGACAAATGCTGTTAACACTGTTTGTCTACCACACCGGGAACGGGACGTCAACGAGAAAACAGATGACGGCGCCGAAGTAACGACAGTATATTTACTATCATATCTACACTATCTATACTTTAATATTATAAAGCTGAAAAGTTTGTTTGTTTGTTTGGTTGAACGCGCTAATCTCAGGAACGTCTGGTTCGAATTGGAAAATTCTTTTAATGTTGGATAGCCCATTTATCAAGTAAGGCTATAGGTTATATAATATCACGCTACGACAAATAGGAGCGGAGCATCCATGAAAAATGTTGCAAAAATGGGGAAAATGTATTCCTTTTGAGAGCTTCCGTTGCGAGCGCTGCGTAAACGGTTAAAGTTACGCAACAATCATGTATGACGAATTGCTCCTCTTTTTAACTCGAAACTCATTATTTATACTTGAGACCAAAAATAAAAAAAATAACGTGTAACAGGGTTTTTCGAAAATCTACCCTAACGGGATGAAAAGGGGGTAATCTATTTTACAGGGAAGATTTTACTGCAGGGCTTGGATTAGTCCAAAAATTGGTGTAAATAATCTTTCAGTCAAGTTACGGAAAACAGGGAATACATAGGTACGTTTATATGAAAAATCTTATTCATTTGGTTAATTAACTTGAAACTTGGCACAAATATACGTATTTGCCTAAGTAGTAATAAAGTTTGTCATTGGCGCCGATTCTCTTGTTCACAAACTAAATTAAATTTAAGTTCATTGCATCTTTTTATTTCTATTTCATTTAGTAGAGGAGCTCGTGGCTAAATAATAACAGCCGCAAGGGTCGATCCATCAGGTTAAGCTACGCTTGCCGGGGATGGTCCGTAGATGGGTGACCTTCTTTACATACCGAGACTTCTCCGTGCCTTGGAAAGCACGTTAAACCGTTGGTCTCAGCTGTCATTCGTGGATCTTTAACAGTCGTTACGGATCGTCAGAAGCACGAAAGTCTGACAACCAGTCTTACCAAGGTATCGTATTACCCAATAACTGGGTTGTGGAGGTCAGATAGGCAGTCACTCTATGTAAAATACTGGTATTCAGCTGCATCCGGTTAGATTGGAAGCCGACCCCAACATAGTTGGGAAAATGCTAGGCAGATTGATTTTTTCTCATTTAGAAAAGGTCAGAAGATTAATATTGGTTTAGTTCTGTCAAATTAAGATACTCCATAAACAAGTTTAGACGTGAATAAAAAATTGCCTACTAAAAATACGTCAGTTTACGTCAGGCACTGACTAATTTGACAGGACTAAACTAATATTTACCTTCTGTCCTTTTCTAAATAAAATAGAAATAAAAAGATGCACTGAACTTAAATTTAATTTAGTTTGTGAACAAGGGAATCGGTGCCAATATTAGTTTTTAAAACTAGCCCTCAAAGGAGGGTTTAGGGATGTTAAAATTTTTATGGAAGAATTTTAAAGCGCGGTCCGATTAGCTCAAAACTCAGTATTTATACTTTTGACAGAAAATAAATAATAATAAGTTTTTGGGTTTTCTGAAAGTTCATCCCTGAAGGAACGTCGATCCCTTAAGGGGAAAAAAGCGGTAATTCAATTTTTAAGGAGAGGATTTTACTGCGTGGCTTTATTAACTCAAAAAAATGGTATAAATAATCTTTAAGTCATGTTATGGAAACTTCCCAAATGAGTTTTAAAAATGCCTCTCCTGTGGGGGTGAAAAGAGGAGATACAGTTTATATTAATTGTGAAAAATCTTATTGTTGAAACTTCGCAATATTTGCCTCAGTAAATAATAAAGATAGACACTAAGCTTTTTAAAATGACCAGCGGCGACACAGCGGTTTTAGGGGGTGTCAAAGTTAGTAAGAAAAAATGTTATCGCATCGTGGGATTAACTCGAAACTCGGTACTAATATAGTACAGTCATTAGAGACCTGTATGCGGCCTACCCAAATGTCCTTTTTTTGATATTGTTCCTCGTGTCGCTAAGCTCCATATGTACTGAGTTGAGCTATACGATTACTGACAAATGCTTGCACTGACTGGACAGATCCATTAAAATCTGTGCGATTCTTTTCTCAAAAGACCTTTTCAGACGCTAATCTGCATGGTCTTCACATGATCTGACAAAGATTAAAAGAGACTTTAAAAGCGACTTTGACCCCTGAGTTTGTTTCGCCATTTCTTCTCAGCTAGCTAGCTATAAAATGTTATGACGTTTAAGAGTGATATCGACTTCATTACAAATATATTATATACGGTGTGAACTTCATTTAATTTCATTACTTAGAACCAAAAATAAAAAAGTACGTGTTTCAGTGTTTTTAAAAATCATCTCCTAACGGGTTGTTTGAAAAGGGTAATAAAGTTTAAGGGGTGAATTTTATTGCTTGCTTGAATTAACACGAAAATGGGCTTACGTAATGTTTAAGTAAAATGGAAACGTACCAAACGCTTTTTTTTAAAACAAGCCCTGTCGTGGTGATGGGAACACAGTTTATCTGAAAAATCTTATTCCTGTGATCTATAAACTTAAAAATTGGCCTGAATATTTATTTATCTAAATCTGTACTAATAGTAAAGCAATTTGTTTTTTATGTTTGAACGTGCCAATCTCTGGCACTGCTCGTCGGATTTAAAAAAATCTTTTTGCATTTGATAGCCCAATCCTTAAGGAAAAAAAGTGGCCACCATTTCCCGTTTTAATGATTACAATAAAACTTAACAATATAAAACTACTGTTTATAATAATAATAACGGATAGTCTTGTTGAGTACAACCTAACGTGCTTATTTTCTGCATTTTCTTTTTAAATTAAATGAATTAACAAAACAAACGATGAGGGCGCCACTGCGCGCTCGGTAGCGTCTTAAGGTTGGCTCACTATAACTTTGTTAATGGTAATCAGATTACCTATTATTTGTTTATTTGAACGCGCTAATCTCTGGCACTGCTCGTCGGATTTGAAAAATTTTTTTGCATTTGATAGCCCAATCCTTAAGGAAAAAAAGTGGCCACCATTTCCCGTTTTAATGATTACAATAAAACTTAACAATATAAAACTACTGTTTATAATAATAATAACGTATAGTCTTATAGAGTACAACTTAACGTGCTTATTTTCTGCATTTTCTTTTTAAATTAAAAGAATTAACAAAACAAACGATGAGGGCGCCACTGCGCACTCGGTAGCGTCTTAAGGTTGGCTCACTATAACTTTGTTAATGGTAATCAAATTATTATTTGTTTATTTGAACGCGCTAATCTCTGGAACTGCCCAGTCGAATTTAAAAAAATCTTTTACATTTGATAGCCCAGTTCTTGAGAAAGGCTACAGGTTATTGAATATCACGATATATAAAATAAGTCTGCAAGAACGCTAAGCGAAAACGAAATAATCGCGCGGGCGGGCTAAGCTACGCGATGCGACGGGGTGGATCGGGGGAACTAGTTTCACGCGGACGTAGTCGAAGGCAGAAGCTAGTATAGTATATATAGCCGAATAATCTCATTTCTCGTTGACGTCCTATTCCCGGTCCGGTGAACAGTCAACTAGGTTCTTTATTATCACCTAAAACATGAAACAAATGCCTACATAAAATCTACTTATTTGCTAACAAAAACCCAGAGAAGAAAGTTAATCAAATATCATAATTCGATTAGATAATTTCCTTTGTTTCCGATCTAATTTGAATTGACAAAAGGGCCTGTTACAAATCATTAAATATTTTTCTCGTGCACAAATCCTTGATCCGCAGATAAATTACTATGCCTCCAGCAGAAACTTTTTGGAACTCCTAATATATGCAGATTGAAAGATCAAAAGGCTCACTTCGGAACAATCCAATCTCTTCTACATCGATTTAAATTGCAGTCTAATGCTAGATACACACGCAGCGACTTTAATCGCCGCGCGCCGGGACTCGCTCACGATTTCAAAATCTCCCACACACAGGTTTTGACATTGCCTGTCAAAATCTGTGTGTGTAAAAAGCAATGTCTTTACTAAAATGTGAACTAAGGAAATTTCCTGTTATGATGCGGACTCACTTTACCCAATATAGCGTTTCCTCACATTCGCGTTCATGTAATTTTTTTTTTCTTAATTTTCACGACATCAAAAGATCAGAGTTAATAAAATTCATCCTACTTTATACCTTAGATACAAATGTACATCTCAAACGGCAGAAGAAGTAAGAAATTGCTATTATGAATTGAAGATTCAATATTGCATCGCGCTTTTCGTGTTTTATAAAGCAAGCCATACCTAAGCTTTGCTTGCTATATAAAACACGAAAAGCTACGTGACTATAGGAAGCTTTTGGTGAAATTGTATAACTTTGACATCTCCCTTGTGGGTTGAGCAGAGATATAGTGTGACGAGAAGTGGTTTCTAGAAATCCTCGTATACCCCGACTGTTTTCATAGAAAGTGTAAGTAAAAGTGTGATCTACATTGCTTTTTCAAACCCCTTGTTAGGACTGGTTTAGTTATTTAAGAAAATAAACGAAAATTGACCACACCTCCCCCTATCTCCGAAACTACTAAGCCTAAAATTTTGAAAAAGTAGTGAAAATTGTTCTTTACCTATAGTTTACAGGAAAACGTATAAGAAGTCTATGGTCTTAAAACAACATGGTAAATCTCTCAATATTGTTCGTACAAACTTGCATTTGCAGTTGGAATGTATGGGGGAACATGTTTGTCAACTACAATGTTAAGTTTGTTCTTGGAACTACAATAAGTTTTTGAACATGTGAAGTAAAATGTTTATCGGCGTTACTACAATATATAAACTAAGTACTAAATATTATATAATGGCATGTTTATATAGATTATTATATTATTGGCCTTAAACCAACTCAAATAGCATCCTTTAACTCAAAGACGTTCTTGAACTAGGTACCCCAGAAGTTCATATTAACAATACAACAACAGTGTAGGTATACTCGACTTACTTCGACGCTGCAGGGTATCAAGTTGCCAACTTTACTCGTTCAACTAAACTTATATAGAAAAGTAAACAACGTACAAGCTTCCCTCCACTCCCAGAATGAAATTCTCTAAAAAAACCTTCCAAATGCGGGTCGAAACACACACAATGAAGGGTTCCGTAGTTGAATTTATCTCAAGAACAAACTTCAAAAACAAAAAAATGTCTCTCATACATTGCAACTGCAAATGTAGGTTTATACGCACAATATTGAGAGATTTACCATGTTATTTTAAGACCATAGACTTCTTATAGGTTTTTCTGCAATCTATAGTTAAAGAACTATTTTATGTATGTTTTTCAAAATTTTAGGCTCAGTAGTTTCGGAGATAAGAGAGTACGGCCAATTTTCATCTATTTTCTTAAATAAATTTAAAACAGTTTATTTAAAAATTATTTTAAAAATCTATTTGAGACCTTTTCATTTAATATGTCACACGGCACAGTTTGCAAAAAAAATATTTGCCCTCCAAAAGTGACCCCCATATTCCAATTTCAATTATTTACGTTACACGTCCGTGTTTCAGTCACATAAATTCATACGTGTGCCTAATTTCAACTTAATCTGTATTAGATTCGGAGCCAATTGGCTGTGACAAACGAACAGATAGACAGAAAAGAGTGATCCTATAAGGGTTCCGTTTTTCCTTTTGAGTTACGGAACCCTAAAAATAAATGGAATTTCACATGGTGCGGGTTCCGCAGCCCGACCCAGAAGCATATTCATTGGCGCTAAAAACCCGGTAGATATCATCCCCCCAGTTAATTACCATTTTAATTGAATACACTCGCCAAATTAATTTTTCAGTGAACTTTTTATGTTTATTTTTTAACGTTTTCGTCTCCGTTTATAGTTTGCTTTTCATTTCCAGTTATCATTCCGGGAAAATTAATTGTTGAAAATTAAATTTTCATGCTGATTCTGTTGAAACGGACTCTGAGTTTGTTGGAGTTTGAGCTTTGTTCATCCTAAAAACGTAATTATTTTCAAAACTGGGTAGGTAGGTAGGTAGGTACCTTTTTGCCTAAAAGTCATAACAAGATACTAAAGCTGGGTACTCACGGTCAGTCCATCGCGCCAAATGGCGTGATGTACAGATGCCAGCACATCAAGCTACCCAAAACTGACAAATTTTCCCAATCAACCTTGAATCTAATGCTTTAGTGATAAATTTGAAAATCTATTAAAGAAATTTGACAGATTGTAGTAGCTTGATGTGCTGGCGTCTGTACATCCAAAACTTGTCAATCCAAATGGACTGACCTGGGCATTCACGGTCAGTTCATTTGGATTAATTCAAATGGATGGACGCCAGGCCTTTTCATTTCTCGATCGATGGAGACGGCCCACGCTGTTCGCACTCACTGACAAATGGCGCGACGCCAAACGGCCTGAGGAGATTACGGCGCGCATGGAGAATCCGTGGATTGACGTCGCGCCAAAAACCTTTAAGAATCGACACTCACTATCAAATTTTGGATGTACAGACGCCAGCAGGTCAAGCTACGCGAAACTGTCAAATTTTCCCAATCAATCTTGAATCTAATGCTTTAGCGATAAAGTTGAAAATCTACTAAATAAATCTGACAGATTGTAGTAGCTTGATGTGCTGGTGTCTGTACATCACGTCATTTGGCACTATATGGACTGACCGTGAGTGCCCAGCTTTAAAAATGATGAACATCGCTTAAACCAACTGAGCAACAGTTTCTTTCGAAGAATCCTTTGCGTGCCGGTTCTTAATTAGTTAATTATACTATTCATTACGTCTTGAGGTGCTCGTCGCTAAGTAATAACAGCCGCACAGGTCGATCCATCAGGTTAAGTTAAGCTTGCCGGGGTAATTCCGTGGATGGGTGACCATCTTTACATACCAAGACTCTTCCGTGCCTCGGAAAGCACGTTAAGCCGTTGGTCCCGGCTGTCATTTGTGGATCTTTGACAGACGTTACGGGTCCTCAGAAGCCCGAAAGTCTGACAACCAGTCTTACCAAAGGGTATCTTACCCAGTAGGTGTAGGTTGTGGAGGTCAGATAGGCAGTCCATGTAAAATACTGGCTTTCGGTTAGACTGGAAGCCGACCCCAACATAGTTGGGAAAAGGCTAGGCAGATTGATTGACTATTATTCATTACGTCTTGTTTAAGAACTTTGAACACATACGCTATAACTAACATTCAAAGATTTGGACGCTGACTAAACGACATATAAAAACTCTTTTTAGCAAAAAATAAAACCGGCTTACAAAACAGAACACTACACAGTGAAAAATAACTTTAACTTCGGTAGTCGGTGTCTTTGGTTTTGTATGTTCGTTTTTTGCCACCGATTTCCGAAATTATTTTTCACTTTGTAGTGTTCTGTTTTGGAAGTCGGTTTTGTTTTTTGCTAAAAAGTTTTTATTTTTCACTTTTTAGTTGTGGAACCTACCCCACACAAATTCGAATACATAATTGAGCACAATAATTGTAGACATAGCCATGTAAATAACAGTGATAGGAAGTTATTAAAACATCATCACATCATCCACATAAAATAAGTGAGAAATATACGCATTATTGAAGCTAAATCAAAAACTAGGAAGTATACCCTTTCAAACCAAAAAAGAATTTTCCAAATCGGTCCATCCGTCTTTGAGTAATCGCGTAACAAACATACAAAAAAAAAAAACATACAGACGAATTTAGAACCTCCTTCTTTTGGAAGTCGGTTAAAAAGAAGCCATATACCCACACGCGTTTATTACCTATTATAGCACTACTTTCATACGCCTTAAGCTGTAACCTTTACACTAATAACCGCAAAGCCGCTTACAGGAGTTACAGGCATTACGACATGAAACGTTTCAAGCCATCAGTAGCGTGCCAGCCGCGATCGAGGGAGGCCGTATACACGACGCGACTTTGCCTACCCTCTCGAGAATCGACGAAATAGTCTTCGTAACTTTATGAGGTTCGAAGTTGGAAACAAAACACTGATACGTAACTGTTATATTTGCGTGATGACGTTTAAAAACAAATGAGTGACGTTAAATTAATAGTGACGTGAACTTGGATTGTTCTTCGCCCCGCAGTTAAGTCTACTTATTCAAGGTTGGAAGGTAAGTCTGTTGTGTTAACCCATCTCAACCCGTTTGTTGGTGTCGGCAAGGTTAAACGGCTTTATTCTGACAGGAAGGACGAAAACTCCTTGACAGGTGTTGGAAAAGTTTTTATGGCGAAAGTTTGATTTATCATAATGTCAACGCTGAGGATATCGTTGGTTGGAAGGATAATTTTTTTGTTAAGGTAATGTAGGTAGATAGGTAGGTAGGTAGTGTAAAGTTACTTGGTAGGTTAGGAATGTATGTAGGTAAGCGTATCACTTGAGAACGGCTCGACAGATTCGACTGTTTTTTTTTGTCGTGCTCGTAATTGTCAGAACAAGGTTTGTATGAATGAAATTTTCCGGAAAATCCATTGTAAACGCCCGGGCGACACCGGGCACAAATAGCTGGTTTTTTCAAAGTGTGTTAACCCCTCGTGTTTTACGTACATACGCCGTAGGTACGTAAAAAAATCTTTATATAATATTGTTTTTTACAAACGTACAAAAAAACATCATCCAATGGCGATCGCGGGCTTACAGTAGTTGTGAACCTACGGGGTTCGGTTGACATTCGAGAACACATTGGCATGACGTATGCGTTTTTTTATGTAAGTAAATGAACACTCGAGGCGTGTCGAAATATCATTTATCATTATGGACAAAATCCTATAATGTGTGCAGTATGAAGTAACTTATTCGGTAACTACTATAGATGATAATAAATTAATAATACGGTGTTATTTTCATCAGTAAATTGTTTAAACGAAGTAGCTGCAATAAAATACTCAACTTTGTTTCTTTTCAGAGCAGTATAGTTAACGTCACGTAAGTTTGCCGCTCTGAAACCAGGTTTTCCGATGCGCATGGCATGGTGCGCTGCTGTTTTAGTATAGATATTGGCTACTGCGCAGTCATTTTGTAGCCTACTTCAGAGCGACAAACTTACATGACCCGATCTGTAGTGTTTTCAAAGTAAATTTAAGATCATAATCATGTCATGGTCCTAATGTAATTTAACCACTCAATAATCCTACTTCCTAATATTATAAATGCGAAAGTTTGGATGGATATTTGTTACTTAATTACGCCAGAACGGCTGAACGGATCTGGATAAAATTTGGCACAGAGATAGACTATAGTCTGGAATAGCTCATAGAATACTTTTTATCCAGGACAAATATACGGTTCTCGTGGGATAATCTCCAACACTCACGCGGGCGAAGCCGCTGGCAAAAGCTAGTTATTAACTAGTTGTTAACGTGATCCTAACTAATATTGTATTATAAATGCGAAAGTGAGTTTGTTTGCTTGTTACGCTTTCACGCTAAAACGGCTAAACGGATATGGATGATATTTGGCACACGGCTAGATCATGACCTGGATTAACACATTGGATACTTTTTATCCCGGTACTACGTTCCCGTGGGATAATTTCTGACATGCACGCGGGCTAAGTCGCTAGCGAAAGCTAGTAGTTAGCTTCCTATAAACACAATATTAGATTTCTCTGTGTTTTGTTTCGCACAAGACGTGAAACAAAAGAGAGAGAAATCTAATATTGTTTTCACAACAATCGATCACTATCTGTTCTCTCGAAGAAGCTTCCTTGTTCAGATCTTCGATCCAACGAACTGGAATACCTATCGACTGCGTATCGTATGCTGAGATAGGAACCTTTCTGGCCTCACACAGGACTATTTCTTTTTGTTTTCATGATTTTGTTTGTTTTAATGTTCTTATTTTCACTGCTTATACGATTTTGTTAGTTTTATATTTTGTTAGCGTGTCCTAAACAAAATATTTTTCTTTTCATTACTTTCTTTGGAGGGAAATATTACATAGATATTTGGAGCGATATTAACATAACTCCTAGATATCGATTTACCATTGTTTTTCATTCACGTGACACGCAACTTCACAGTAATAAAATACTAAAAGTTATAGCATTGTCTGGTCTTGTGGAGGTCACAAGCTCAACACAAACTTGACGAAAAGATTATATACTAGTCAAAACAAAATAAGGTATGTTTTAAGGTGTACCATGAAAATTATTTAATTAATTAACTGTTTAGGTTTAGTAAACATAAACCAAAGTTATTGTTTACCGTTTAGGTTAGTAACTGTTGATATAAATCATCAACAGACATGTTTATTTAACTTTAAATAAAAAATTACAATTTAAGATAAAAAAAAACACAAACAAAGTCACTGAAAACTGAAAATAATTCTTCACTTTTTTTTCTTTTACTGTTTTTATAACGCGTACGCCCTCCTCTTTTAGTTATACACTTCTGAAGCCTGGAATACATGCTCTCGATCAAATGCCTCACGTTTTCAGCTGGAATCTCTTCCCAGGCAATTTTCAAAGTGTCATTCAGTTGCTGCTGGTTGCAGGCCTCTTGCTCACTCTGTCTAACCATTCGTTTCATGGTCCCACATGTGCTCGATTGGATTCAAGTCCGGACTGTTTGCTGGCCACGGTAAAACTTGAATGTGAGAGTCTTCCAGCACAGACTGGGTCGCTTGAGCTGTGTGTGCATTGGAATTGCCCTGCATCTAGATGAACCCAGGACCCATTTGCTGTGCAAATGGGATCACATGAGGCCTGATGATTTTCTCAGTGTAACGCTGAGCATTTACGGAACACTTATTTAAAATAGCGAGCTCAGCTTTGTCGTGTAAGCTAATCCCAACCCAAATCATAGGTTGGGGCTACCGAAACGGTCAACTTCATGTATGCAGGCTTCCAAAAATCGCTCGTCGCGTTGTCTCCACACCCTAATGCGCCAATCGTCATTCATAAAAATTAGTTTGCACTCGTCGGTGAAAAGTATCATGCCCCACTGATTTATGCCCCAGTCTAGATTTTCAAGAAAAAGATCAGTATAGATCTTCGAGAATCAAGTAGCAAACTCACAGACCGCTGCGAATTTACTTCTTGGATCATTCTAACGGCTCTGGTTGCAGTAATTGTGTCCATTTGTCGTCGTATTTGTGGCATATTAACGCAAGGTGATTTTAACTAATATAACGAAACAAAATTACGATAATTTCTGCTTATCGATCAAAACTTAAAGAAAAATCGAAACAAGATTACCACAAAATTTAAAATTCATTTTTTTATTTTTTATTATGGCCAGCATTGATCTCAAGCATAACATCAAAGATGTTAGATATCGAAGAGTTCGTAACATCAATATTTTGTTACTTATCAATTAGTTAATATAAAAATAACAATTATTTTATTTTGAGTATTATTATAAGCTTTATGACATTTCGTGTTAACTTCTATAGGTCTCTATACATACTTAGTATAAAACAGAGACGCTTTCCGTGTCTGCTGTGTGACTGCTTAGATCTTCTAAACTATGCAATGTATTTTGATGCGGTGTTCACCATCTGTTATGAATTAATGAATGAATGAAATGCACCGACCCCAGCGTGGTTTGACCAGACTCGATTACTCAAATGAACCCAAAGATTCACACTAGCCCCTGTTGTCTCATCTTACATGGTGCAACAGAGAACATTGAAAATCAAGGAGTAGACCGGGGACGCGATAATGGTAGGGAAAATGGGCCCATAAAAGCCTACCGAGTATGCACCCTATAGTAAGCATTGGAATTGTGGAGAAACGGGTGATATAATTATGGATGGGCTCTTTTTACGACGTCGCCGCCAGGTTGCTTTAAGTCCAGCTTGAGCATTTATTCCGAAAGGTTTATGCTTGTAATAAATTATTATTTAACTTAGGTATGCCACAGAAATCTCAAAGTTTTTTGTCACCATTGCAGCCGTGCTAAGAAGGCGCGGGTTGCTACAGACCGGCCGTCGAGAGAACGCGTTCTTGACACCTGTCAGTTTCATATTAACGAACATGTCTTTTGTGAATTTCATCCTTATACAGGATGTTTGGCGCATGGACCGACACAATTTTTCCAGGGATTTGGGAGGTCAATAGCTAGGTTCTACCTATACACCCTTTCTCCCAAATATCACGATTTTTTTTTTTTTTTAATAAAAAAATACCCAAAATGTTTCCTTTAATTCGAAATAACTTTTTTTTGGGGTGTAGTGGCACAAAATAAATTTTGTTGTATTTTCCAAAGTCTTTTAAATCCAAATACATCTTTATTTGATACAACTGGTTTCAAGAAAATTCCTTACAAGCTTCGAAAGTTTTATTTTTTATTAGGCGTCAGGTCTGGGGACCGTGCGGGCCAAGGAATAGGACCGCCCTTCTACCAATACTACTACTTTTTTTAACTAGCCTATTCTTTCCCACTGCTGGGCAAAGGCCTCCCCCATTTCTTTTCATCTCTCCCGGTGTTTTGCCTCCTTTTTTATAACTTTACGTTAATAAAAACATAATAACATTAATAAGTCTTTTCTTAACCCTGACTCTCCTAAGTAGTGTTTTGACTACATAATGAATAATTTCTATGACATGTAGCATACCGTTAGAAAAGGTATCAACTAAAGAACTTTTTAAATTAAAGCTAAGTTCAAAATGGCTCTTAGTTTTTTTTTAACGAATTTAGAAGTTGTAAAATTTCATACATTCAATAAAAAAATTAACTTTGGAAGCTTGTAAGGAATTTTCTTGAAACCAGTTGTATCAAACAAAGATGTATTTGGATTTAAATGACTTTGGAGAATACAACAAAATTTATTTTGTGCCACTACACCCACAAACAAAAAAGTTATTTCGAATTAAAGGAAACATTTTGGGTATTTTTTTCATTAAAAAAAAAACATATTTAACCAACCGTGACATTTGGGACAAAGGGTCTATGGGTAGAACCTAGCTAATGACCTCCCAAATCCCTGGAAAAATTGTGTCGGTCCATGCGCCAAACACCCTGTATGTAGTTAATACAAATTGTCCAACTGACAGTTGTCAGGAATGCATTCTTTCGACGGCTGGACTGTAGTTACATAGACTGCCTTAACTATCTACCGCGACTTCTGGTCCTGGATTTATTCTCCAGATCAGTCAGTGATGATAGGATTTTCCATTTAAAAAAAAAATCTGTAGTAACCCGGAGTCTGGATTTTGTGAGAAATGGAACGCTCGTCTCTAAAGTATCTGCTGCTCTATTTGTAGACTAGATTATAATAATAAGTATATTGTTTTATTTGATAGAGTAACTAATCAGAAACTGTTAAATCCATTTTGTAATTTTATTTTCTTCAGAAAATGATAAAGCTTATTTAAATTTAGAGAAACAGTTTTTTTTTAATGATTTTATAGTTAAAATTATCTATGGTACCTAGTGAAATGTTTTTGAATATAGCTATCTTTATTAACGAGATATTAGGCAGAGAAATATGGAGATAAAGGTTTTTGTTCAAGCCGTTTTGGATTTATGGGTTTTAGATCAAGTCAGTCTGCATTTATCGATACTTATCGACAGATCTTTAGAGAGGCCTTTAGGTGCGTTCACAAAGATAGTTTTGTACAAAGATTAATCGAACCTGTCGAATAAAGTTGATTTAATTTGAATAGACCATACCTCGGAATGATAACAATAATCTTGTATTTGTAGGATTTTGATCAAACCATCGACTTAAACATTTTGTTTTAATAAGTTGTACCGGGTTTTTAGTATTTGGATGAGTATTTCATCTTTGAGAACCGAAAAAAAAATAACACTTGGCTTTTGTTCCATCACTGTTCATCAGACATTAAAAAATACATAGATAGTTACAGGTTGAGACTTCATTTTAAAAGCGTGCAAATAGCCTGGTACAAAATAAATGATCAATGACAACAACATATATTATATGTACAGACGCCAGCACATCCAGCTATCCGAAACTGTCAAATTTTCCCAATCAACCTTGAACCTAATGCTTTAGCGATAAAGTTGATAATCTATTAAAGAAAGGAGACGGGGATTTCTGGGCCTGATTGTAATAAGTTGAGGTATGGTTTAAAAAAAGGGTTATATTTTTCTATTTCAAAATGTGAAAAATCAGCCCAATTTACAATCTGGGAATTGAGAAATCCAAAAATTAAGTTTAAGGTGACGAATAAAATGAAATATCGATTAAATTATAATTGATTAACGTGACAAAGCTCATAATATAAAAAAAAATGCTTTAACCAGTTGATTGATTAAATTAAAATAGTTAAATCTATTAGAATTAACTTATTATATAGTTTAAACAAATTAAATATCTACATACACTAAAGATAAATCTTAAAATCGTTTCATGTATTTTTAGTCTGTGCTGACATCCATAACATTGACAGACAGCTGTGACACTCACTCACTCGTTTCGTATCGTTTAGTGCGTGTACGTTTGAGTGTTTCCTCCCACGTTTTATTGATAATTTCCTCGACCCCTGCTTTTTTCTACGGACTTTTGATCTTGCTTCTTGTACGACCCTTGCTACCATACCCGACACGGAGAACCCCGCTTATACATTGGACTTGGACTTGTTATTTTGGATTTTACGACCGGCCTACCGATTGGATATTGACACCATGGTTCGTTGTGTAAATTGTGGCATAGCGACTAGTCGCTGTAATACACTAGGTCATCGAGCTGTAGATGACGAAATGATATTAGCAGTGATTCGTCAATAGTGTGCACCACAATCTGTAAGTACTTACTCATTTCCTGTTTTTTAGCTCACCAGCATCTACCATGCTGGCTATCTAGGATATCTGATATTAAAAACTGTTTCCATTGTTCAAGTAAACAGCAGTGACCATGTTTGCCAAGCATGCTGGGACTTAGCTCAAATACAACCTCTTGGTGAACCTAGACGTCTTGGCCACCGTAGTGTTTGTCTCCGATGTGGATGTTCACTTGCATCTAGAGTCAGCCATTTACTCTACAAATATAATTAACATCATAAATAAAAGAAACAAATGACGTTCTTACTTCAAAAATCAGCTGTTAAGTGTAGGTTGATACTTAACCTTACGTTTACAAAATCTCTTATAACTCAGCTCTCGGATTGCTAAAATCCGCAAAATTTTCAGTGATGGTCCGATAATATAGTAGCTACCAACTGACACCAATTTCATCTTTTAACATCCAGGCCCAAGATTGTATGAAAGCGTATCCGTCTCCTTTGATAGATTGTAGTAGTTTAGAGAGTGTGGAAGGTGAAAGTATGAAGACGTACGAAGGGATGAAGAAAAGTCCGAAGTACACAAGTAGAAGAATGAAAGTTTATTAGGTACACAGGTTTCAGTTCACACACACAAGAATTACACTTAGTTTTAGAAGGAGTGACAAAAGGACAGATAGCAGAGAACAGCACGGACAAGCAGTTAAACTTAGGCACAAGAAGGTTTCGGCGTATAGGCTATGCGTGCAGTGAGCATACTGGTTATCAAGCCGTCTTTTGCGAGTCACTGTACGGCGCGGGTGCATGAGTGCAACGCACGATGATGCTGTCGCGCTCATGCACACGGCCCACATGACGTAGCGCGAGCGGTGCTCGCTAGTAGAACAATAGACGCGTCATAGCTGCGTGCGCCGGCCAACTGATAGGTATTAGCTAATAATACAATGTTTGCACTTGTCTGTTTGTCCGTTGAACATTAAGTTAATATTATAAATAGTTTTATTTTTTATGATTAATTATATTTAACAAGTACATAACCTATAATAATTTAATTAGACCCAAGTGTGTAGGTCACTACATCACCCCCCTCCAGAGACCGTCAAGGGCGATAATAGTCGGGAAATTTAACGCGACGTCCTGACCGCGTCGTTTTGACATTAGGTCCTGGGCTTCCAGGTAATTTGGTGGTGGGTGCTATTTTATGTAGTGGTGGTGGTGATGGCGTGTTTGTGTGTATTTTTGTGTTGTTGTTTGTAAGAGTGTTGTGATCGTGTAATATGTAGGCAGGTTTGAGCCTGTCAATAGTAACTGTGACCGTTTTGCCATTGACGAGGAGCTTGAAGATCTTCTCCCCATGTTGCAGGACTTTGTGCGGCCCCGTGTATGGTGATTTTAGGGAGCCTGATGTCTCATCTCTGAGAAAAACGTGACTCGATGTACATAAATCTTTGAAGACGAATGTTGATCTGCTACCATGTCGGGATGCTGGTGATGGCTGCAGTTTCCTTGCAAATGCCCTTAGCCGTGCCACATAGTCTGACATATCAATTGTGTCATCGGCCTGAGGCTGAAATAGTTCCCCTGGCAGCCTGAGTGTTTCGCCATACAAAAGTTCAGCTGACGTAGAACCTAGGTCTTCTTTGTACGCGTTCCTAATACCTAGTAGAACTAGTGGCAAAGACTCGACCCAGTTTTCTGCGGAGTGGCAGGTAATAGCGGATTTCAATTGCCTGTGGAATCTCTCTATAAGGCCGTTACAGGCAGGGTGATAAGCCGTGGTACGCTTGTGGTGAAACCCAGCCATCTCCGATAGGTGCCTGAACAGTGCTGACTCAAACTGTCGCCCGCGGTCCGTTACAATATCAACGGGGCAGCCAAATCGAGAAATCCAGCCACTTACTAGGGCCTTTGCCACTGTCTCTGCTGTTATGTCGGGTATAGGTATCACCTCAGGCCAACGCGTGAACCGATCGATGGCTGTGAGGCAATAACGATATCCTTGAGTTAGCGGCAGTGGGCCTATGAGGTCGATGTGGATGTAGTTGAACCTAGCCCGCGGTAGCTTGAAGGTTCCCATTGGTGATGAGACGTGACGGGTTACCTTAGATCGCTGGCATGCTAAGCAGGAACGGCTCCATTCTCTGCAGTCTTTTTTTACTGCTGGCCAAACGTACCGTTCAGTAACCATTTTGGTTGTTGCGTTTGCGCCAGGGTGACTCCATGAGTGTACGCTTTCGAAAACTCTGCGACGGTGTTCTTTTGTGACATATGGTCGAGGGATCTTGCTTCTCTCATCGCAGTACAGTTCGGTCTCTGATCCTGGGAGCTTTACTTTAGTGAGACATAAGGACGTGTTGCTGTCGAGAAGCTGTTTCAGTTCAATGTCGTGCTTCTGAGATTCAGCTAGTTTGTATAGGTCTACGGGCTGAGTTATCTCCTCGATCCTTGAGAGACTGTCAGCGACGACGTTGTTCTTGCCTGATATATGCCTTATATCTGTCGTAAACTGTGAGATGTAATCCAGGTGCCGGAACTGTCTTGGTGAGCAATTTTCCTTTCGCGAGTGGAACGCGTAACATATGGGCTTGTGATCTGTGTAGATGACAAAGTGTCTTGCTTCGACCATATGCCTGAAGTACTTTATCGCTTCGTAGATCGCTAGTAATTCCCTGTCGTAAGGCGAGTATTTTTTCTGCGCCGGACTTAGTTTGCGGGAGTAGAATGCTAGCGGTTGCCATGGTTTCTCATCCTTGTACTGCTGTAAAACTGCTCCTATTGCAATGTCTGAGGCGTCCGTCACTATTGCTAGTTTGGCTTCGCAGTCGGGATGCGCGAGCATCGCAGCTTTGCAGAGGCCTTGCTTGCAAGTATTGAAGGCTTCCGTTTCTTGAGTGTTGAAATGTACTGGATGGGAGCCTTTTACAGACCCCATCAACAGAGCATTTAAGGGGGCCTGGTGTTGAGCTGCGTCGGGTATAAATCGTCTGTAGAAATTTAGCATGCCTAAAAATCTGCGAAGTTCCCGAACGGTTTTGGGCGCCGGGTATTTCGTGATGGCTTCCACCTTCTCGGGCAGCGGGCTGGTGCCATTGGCTGAGATCTTATAACCTAAGAAATTGACTTCATTTACTCCGAATACGCACTTAGCGGTATTGATTACCATACCATATTCCTGTAGGCGGGTGAAAAGTTGGTGTAGGTGGTCTTCGTGGGTCTGCTGGTCTTTGGAGAAGACCAAGAAATCGTCAAGATATGCGTAACAAAAGTGCAGTCCGCGCAGCATCTCATCGACGAACCGCTGAAAAGTCTGCCCAGCATTGCGAAGACCGAATGTCATGAAGGGAAATTCATAAAGGCCGAATGGCGTGGTAATAGCGGTCTTGGGAATATCCTCTGGACTTACAGGAATTTGGTTATACGCTTTAATAAGATCGATTTTACTGAAAACCGAACACCCCGACAGACTATGTGCGAAGTCATGAATATGACGGATTGGATAATTGTCAGGTACTGTCCTGGAATTCAGCGTGCGGTAATCACCACAGGGTCGCCATCCGTTGTTCTTTTTAGGAGCCAGGTGTAATGGTGATGACCATGGTGAACATGAGGGTCTGGCGGTGCCGTCTTTCAGCATCGCTTCAAACTCGTCTTTGGCTATTTTCAATTTGTCGGGGGCAAGGCGTCGTGGTGTACATGAAACTGGTGGTCCAGGTGTAGTCTGTATGTGATGGACTGTATTGTGTGTTGATGTGCGGTGTATGCCGTGTGGCCGGGTAATGTCTGGAAATTTCCGTAGTATGTTATGGTATGTGGTGTCACCAATAATTACCTTAACCGAGGAAATAATGTCTGACGAACGGGTAGGTGAAGCCGGGGTCGCAAGCATTGTATAGTTGTCTAATAGACGCTGGTTCCTGCAATCAACAATTAAATTGTAAAATGACAAAAAATCCACTCCTATTATCGCTTTCGTAACGTCGGCTACAATAAATTGCCAAGTAAAGTCACGGCGCAACCCCAAGTTTAAACTTAAACTAATATAACCATACGTTTTGATGGGTGTACCGTTAGCCGCGCATAGTTGATAATCCGTAGTTTCACGTCGCCCTGGTAATACTGATCGTGGGTAAACACAAAGGTCGCTGCCGGTGTCCACCAAAAATTGTGTCTTCGATCGTCGATCGGTAACAAACAAGCGACCGGTGCTCGGACAATCGTCGGCCGCCATTACTGATTGCCCTTCGAGTTTTCCGCCGGTTTATAGTCGCACGGTTTTACACATTTCTTCGCACGTTCTCCAAACCTCTGATGGTACCAGCATTGTGGGTACTTGCTGTAGCTCGACTGTGATCTCGACGAACTCGAACGGTGAGCTGAACGGCTGCTCGATCGTTGCCGCGATCGTGACATGCGATCGATTTTTGCGGTCAGCTTCTCGACCTGCATGGCCAGTGCGGCTATCTCGGGATTTGCACTGCTCGAGGATGTTGCCTTGGCGATGGTGGATGTAGATGCTACCTGGGGCCCGACGACGTCGTTTATTCGGTCTGCTAGCTCCACCAACTCCTCCATCTCGGCCTTGGACTGCGAGGCGATGATGGCCTGCGTCCCGCTTGGTAGACGGCTCGTCCAAATGGTGCGTAGAAATTCCTCAGGAACGCCCGGTCCAGCAAGGTTTAGCAAGTGGCGGTAGAATTGCGATGGTTTACGATCACCGAGCTCCTCGTGCATTAGCAATTGCTTAACCTTCTTCTCGCGCGAGGCTGACATTCTTTTAATTAGTTCTGCCTTGAGCTTGTTATATTTGTTGGTAGCTGGAGGGTTTTCGATTATTTCCTGAACCTCGGAAGCGTACTGCGGGTCCAAGTGGCCTGTGATGTAATAAAATTTCGTTTCGTCTGCCTTAATGTTTGAAAGCGCAAACTGTGCTTCCATTTGCGAAAACCAAAGTGATGGTTTCTCCGGGTAAAACGGTGGTACCCTCACGCCCACGCGGAATGTTTCTAGCTGTTTCTCGTCGCCGTCTTGGCCTGCCGTGATCACGTTGCGCTCACCTTTGTCTGCCATTGTAGTGTTCTTCCTCGGGGTCACCAATTTAGAGAGTGTGGAAGGTGAAAGTATGAAGACGTACGAAGGGATGAAGAAAAGTCCGAAGTACACAAGTAGAAGAATGAAAGTTTATTAGGTACACAGGTTTCAGTTCACACACACAAGAATTACACTTAGTTTTAGAAGGAGTGACAAAAGGACAGATAGCAGAGAACAGCACGGACAAGCAGTTAAACTTAGGCACAAGAAGGTTTCGGCGTATAGGCTATGCGTGCAGTGAGCATACTGGTTATCAAGCCGTCTTTTGCGAGTCACTGTACGGCGCGGGTGCATGAGTGCAACGCACGATGATGCTGTCGCGCTCATGCACACGGCCCACATGACGTAGCGCGAGCGGTGCTCGCTAGTAGAACAATAGACGCGTCATAGCTGCGTGCGCCGGCCAACTGATAGGTATTAGCTAATAATACAATGTTTGCACTTGTCTGTTTGTCCGTTGAACATTAAGTTAATATTATAAATAGTTTTATTTTTTATGATTAATTATATTTAACAAGTACATAACCTATAATAATTTAATTAGACCCAAGTGTGTAGGTCACTACAGTAGCTTGATGTGCTGGCGTCTGTGACTTCTATTAACATCTTACTAATATTATAAATGCGAAGTTTTGTGAGGATGGATGGATAGATGTTTGTTGCTCTTTCACGCAAAAAGTACTGAATCGATTTTGATTAAATTTGACACACATATAGTTTGTAACCTGAATTAACACATAGGATACTTTTTATCTCGATATTGTTTACGGGTTCGAGACTTACGCGAGTGAAACAGCGGGGCGCTGCTAGTATTACATATTTTATGCGTAAGACCTGAACTAAAAATAAAAACTGACAGTTATACCTACTGCCTGAAGGGAGTCCAATAGGCTATTCAAATCTCTTTTCTATCAACAAGGGTTATTTTGGCTAACAACGTATAAGCCTTATCTGATAAATACAAATCTAGGCAACGTTTTACCAACATGGTCAACCCTCTCGCACCAACGAAGCTGTTGTCATCAAACACTCTAATATTTAGCTTCCTATTGAAAGCCGTCGATTAAAGCCATTAGGCCGAATAACAACGCTATTGTTCTACGTCAAACATGGCAACACCACACGAGGTATCAGCTTAGTCAACTTCTGGGAACTTAGCTAAACTTCTATTGTTGGGGTTTGTTGTCTATGATAGGTAGGTACTGTAATATGTATTATTTATTATAGCCAGGGCTATATGTAACTCACAAATTAAAAAAAAAAATAGATGAAGGTCGGCAGACACTCCAAAACAGGACCATGCTGTCCGAGTTAGGAGGAGTGCAGCAGGCAGTAGGTGGAGAGAATAATAAATAATAATAATAAAATAAATAATAAAAAGTTTATTGATTCATAAACAAATGTTACATTATAGGTATGGCACTGGATCCCGCACTAGGATGCCCTGTGTCGCAGGATCCAGTCTCTTTCGACAGATAATGTGAATAATAGAGATAACAAATGCAACGGTTTCAGCATAATTAATTAACTTAGGACTAAAAGGTAACCAAATGTGTGTGTGTATCTGATGAGAGGCGAGCAGATACTCCAAAACAAGGTCACTCCGTCCTAGTTAGGAGGAGTACAGTATCCCTCGTCAACCAGGTGGGTTTGTTTAGTCGGGCATCGGCGACAACTCTGCCCAGAAGAGGTATTATTTTAAAAATAGTGTTTAATATAGCGGAGGTACCTTACTACATCTCTCGCTGGCGGCGGCTTACGTCCCGTCGTTAGCGGAACGTAATATGCCTAGAGGACGACGGCGTTTAGTGGCTCGCCCCTAAAAACCTCTCTAGGTTGAGGACCTCCCGAAGGAGTCCAATGAAAGGATATGGGCTTCAGCGTTGGAGTAACTCTTGAATTGAAGGGCTCCGCAAGAGATAAAACTGTTTATCAATCTTCAAATTATATTGATTCTTTAAAGGCTCAACGTAAATTGACTTTACCAGGTGAAAAACTATGTAAAACATTTTTAAATTATAAATGAATTTGTTTTTTTATTATTTCTAAATGAATTAACGGCCAGAATCATTTTGAACTCTATAGCCATAGAGAACACGTGACCTTAACACACTAGCATTATGGTATAAAAAGAAGTAATCTGGCAGATGACAGTTTATGATTAAAAATATTTATAGATTTATGAAAAATGTAAAACAGTATAAAATACAATGAGGATACACACAAAGACAGTAAAAGAATAAGTACCTATATTGGTAATACGTGTGTTAACAGTGTTCGGAACTGTATAAAACTCGGAGTTAACAGCTAACTCAGGGTTAATCAAATAATTCATCTTGCGCCACCAAGAGTTAAAGGTAAACCCAGAGTTAAACTTCTAAATATTTTACTCACCGATGTGGGAGAGTTAAGTCACTAAACCCTAGGTTAGTGTAAGTAATGACAAAATAAATTGACGTTCTGAGGTACCGATAACTTATTTTGTAATTTATATTGTTCGACGTAAGTGAAAATTCGGTACTATATCAGCAGGCGATATATAAGTATTCATGAACTCATCTAGAAATAAATACAAATTACAAAAACCTCAAACATATTTTTCCATCTGACGTTTTCGTCAATCAATAAACTAAATACGTATGTGGTTTCCATGGAGACTTACTATAAAACAAGATTTTATTAATCTGGATATCATGTAGGACAGAGTCCATGTAAAGACAAATCTAATGAGCTTAAACTCGATAGGATTACGTCGTTTTATTACTGAGTTCCCATGGCCACCTTCCAGCTTCATCATCAGATCAGCTCCATGTCATAATAATATTGCATTGTCATCCGATTTACATATGGTCCAAGGGTCCACTGCAATAATGATGAATGTCCAAAAACATTTAATTCTTAACCAGTAATGCCATTGGGTCACTTGACTACGTAGTTAGAAATCTTGTTTACAAACTTAGCAATATCGCTTGCAGTTCCGAGATAAATATGTTTTTAATATTTTGGCTACATGGCTAGAACGCTCAACGTCACAGGCGTTCACGGCAATAAGGATAAATGTCTTACTTAAGATTAGATTATTTTTAGTTAATTTATAATACCCCAAGAATGATTATTTTCCAAAGAAATAATATATAATATGATACATATACTATACTTTAACTTTAATAAACAACATTTTACTATCTTCAGGTCTGTGTTCTTTTTACACCGTTTATAAATTTAAAACCCAATTCTAATTCTATAATTCTAAAAACAAAAGACAAAGGACATTGATCATTATTTGCAGTGGACCCTTCATATGCATTTAAAATTTCAGCTCAATCAGAATCCGGGATATGTGTCAAATTTAACTTGCAAGATTCGATTACAGAGAGACACCGGGCCAGGTGAAGCTAAAACAAAACCTTGTAATAATAATAATAAAGCTGAAGAGTTTGTTATCTGTTTGTTTGAACGCGTTAATCTGCGTAAGTACCAGTCGGGTTGGAAAAACGCTCTTTGCATTTGATATCCCAATTCTTGGGGAAGGCTATATAATATATATTTTACATCACGCTAGGATCCTTAGAAGCCGAACAAAACTAAAAATTAAGCAAAAACGAAGTGTGTGGGGGGTATGGAGAACAAGAATTTCACTTGACTAAGTCGCTGGCTGAAGCTAACATAAGCTTAATACATAACATTAAAGGGATACGGAAGTAGGGTACCAACATACCTACTAACCCAAGTCAAGTCAACCTTTTCTTGTTTTTTAGGGTTCTGTACCTCAAAAGGAAAAAACAGAATCCTTATAGGATCAGTCGTGCGTCTGTCCGTCCGTTTGTCACAGCCAATTTGCTCCGAATCTAATGGACCGATTAAGTCAACATTTGGTACACATATAATTTTTTGTGACCCAAACATGGACGTTTAACGTAAATAAATGCATTTTGAGTATGGGGGTCAATTTTGGGGGCAAATAAGAAAATTAAAAGCAAAAAGTTTTGTAAACTATACCGTGTGACATATCAAATGTAAGGGCTTACTGTGAAGGTTTCAATTTTTTTTTTATAGTAAAATTAAAGAATGTTGTATAAAGTTATTTAAAAAAATAGACGAAAATTGACCATTCCTCCCTTTATCTCCGAAACTACTGAGCCTTAAATTTTGAAAAAATAAAAACAGAAAATCGTTCTATACCTACAGATTATAGAAAAACCTATAAGAAATCTATGGTCTTAAAATAACATGGTAAATCTCTCAATATTGTGCGTACAAACTTACATTTGCAGTTGGAATGTATGGGAGAACATGTTTTTCAACAACAATGTTAAGTTTGTTCTTGGGATAAAATCATCGCAACTACGGAACCCTTCATTGTGCGTAGTCCGACACGTACTTGACCGGTTTTTTTAACGTAGAAATGCTCATGCATACTGTACTACCACGGGGAGATAGTGTAGTTATGTGGGACTGCAACCCACTGAAACTCCTCTGTCGCTTGTGGCGGGAACACGGGCACGCGTTAGCACTCACCGCGAACCCGCCGCGGCTGTCACCGGACCCTCCTCTGGGGAGTACCCCCATCACCGGCGCACCAAAACACATTGCACTCGGTGACCACCCCTGGAACCAAACCAGTACATGGGCGCTAGACGACCCCGTACCCCCCCCCTAGGCACCCTTGGTCCCCCTGCGACCGGTCAGGTCAGTGGCCCGGCCGCCTACCACTTTTCGGCCGCAGAGGATAGGGAGAGCGGCCAACGAAATACCGACCCTCCTTCTCCCCTGCGGCCCCACCGCGTCCGCCATCAACCGGTGGCGATCCTGTCAAGGCCGCGGAAGGTAGGGAGAGCGGCGCACCGCAATACCGGCACTTCTCTCCCGCCGCGGCCTAAAAATCTTAGCCGCAATGCCTCCCATATGACATCGTGGCCCGCCTCAGTTGCGATGTGGTCCAAGCGGCACCGCAAACTACTTGTTGGCCGCTACGTCGTCGGCTTACCGCCTCAAGCCCTGACGAGTGGCTGCTCCTCGGGTTCCTTTTCGCTTCACCGTGGGTGACCAAGCCACGGCTACTGAGCCCCCCCGCCTCGACAATGCGGGAACCCACCCGGGGGGAAGTCATACAAACTTTTTTTTTTTTTTTGTCGTGTGGAAAATTCTCATGGATGTCCTCCGCCCTGGGGCGAGCGCGGAGGGGTCTGTCAGACTGTCAGACTCTTACTGACTAAAAACCACCCCGGTGTTCCCATCCCACACTTGGACCGGGGATCATGGGAACTTGTGCGCCTTCCACGATCCCCAGCTAGTGCCGGCCCGCCTTTGCGGGCCACCTCAGGCCCGCGGGGGGAGTGAGGTATGAAACTCCCCTCGCGACGTCCATTAGGGGCGCACGTGGAACACTACGCGCCGCCGCCTCGGGTCCTGCTGGATGAGGGGCGGCGGACAAGTCATACAACCTAAGTCAACCCTGAAATAGCGTAAGATTTTGCCGCCTGAAAAGTCGCGTGATATACAAGCAATAAGTGAAGCAGACATCTTTAGATTAGTTCACATATAGAAAGCCGTACCTTTAGTAAAAATAAAATCATGATTTTTTGTTTATTGCTTCGATTTCATCATAAATGTACTGTTATTTTAAGATAGACAGTCTATCACTTTATGTGCGCGAATATGAACCGCTTTACAATGGAGAGTGGCGAATTGAAAAGGTTTTATTTCTTTTGCTGACCTCCATACAAGTAAAGCTGCGGGGCTTTGCTTGTGTGGAGGTCAGCAATTATCCCACGGGAACATATTACGTTATGTTAAAAAAAAAAGTGTCCTATGTCCTAACCCAAGCTCATGCTCTATCCGTGTGCCAAATTTCATCCACAGTCGTTCAGCCGTTTCGTCGTGAAAAGGTCGTGACAGACAGAGTTAATTTCGCATTTATAATATTACTAATCACTGTCCGCGACTTCGTCCGCATTAACTTTCTTGTTGTACCACCGCTATTAGTTTGTTTTCGCTTAACGTTCTTTCTTACTTTTTCTTTTTTCTCGGCTCCTAAGAGTCCAAGCGTGATGCTAAATAGCCTTCCTCGAGAATTGGATTATCAAATGAAAAAAAAACTCAAATCCGACTGGTAGTTCCAGAGATTAGCGCGTTCAAACAAACAAACTCTTCAGCTTTATTATATTTGTAGATGTAGATAATAATATAATTTAATATGGATGGATAAGTAAGTATAATAAGTGTATAATATATAAGTAAAATAAGTATGAGTCTTAATAATAATAATAATAACCCCACCGCTGTATCTCTAAGTTGACGTCGTGGTGGGGCTTGCGCGCTCCGAACTTTAGGTCTGTGCCGGTAGAATTTACTTTGCCGGAACGGGTCTAGGATGAGGAGCCAGACCAAGAGAGTTACAGAAACCCGCAGGGCAGCATGTGGCAAGCTGTTGGGCAGTAGCGACCCCACGGACCCTATCTCCCGGGAGAAATGTTGTCCGCATCTCTGGCTTGCCTTAATTGGCCGGCTGGAGTGAACACTGACGAGGAACAGAGCTCCCACCTCTTTCTTGCCTTTTTGGCCGGCTTGAGTGGAGATTCGCAAGAGCAAACGTGCTCGGAGGAAGGAAGTATTCCAGTAAGGTGCTGATAGGGATCTTGACCGTACTTCCGGGATTGTCCTGATAGCCGTGGAATACCTCTCCACTCCTCACGCACCTCAGGAAGTGTTGCCCCCTTGTCGCTACGTCACTATGTGCTAGTGGCCGTTTCCGGGGGCCCATTATTGAGTGTGCCAGTCACCCCCTGCCATTTTATCCGTGTATAATTGTATAACATTGGTCAGGCAGGGGACATAGTTCTTCCATAGTTAAAGTAACCCAATCCACTTTAGCCACCCAGACCCATAGACCAATATGTTTTGTTTCCACACACAACAATAGTCCTGCACCAACCGGGGGTTGTGCTTGGGTGCACTCGCATAGTGCATACAGGGATAATCGTCAGTTGGTGCCTCCTTATCATATAAATTATTTAAGGGGCCTCTGCGAGTTGGCTTCGACTCCTTGTACGCCTTCCAAAGGTCCGGGACCCCAGGGTCCCGAGAAATGTAAAATAAAAAAAAATAAAAATATTCTAGGACATTTTTTCACACAAGGCCATCTGGTCCCAAACTAAGCAAAGCTATTCGGTAACTATATTTTCGAGCCGTTTGGGGTTGAAACCCTCGGGCCGTGGGGTCCATGTGCTCATGCTTTGTTCAAGGAAATCTCCCAACGGCTGGTTGACACTTCCCGTGACCCAAGGGCAGGCTTTTACCTTGGCCAGAGGCTAAGCATTGCCATACAACGTGGCAATGCCGCCAGTCTCTTGGGTACATTACCAGATAACAGCGATGCGGATGAATTTTTCGACGCCATATTTTAGTTTTTTTAATAGTTTTAGTTGGTTAGGATATTATTTTTGTAACTTTATTTTAGTGTTAGATTGTTTATATTATAATACAATAACTAATATTTACCTTCTTATAAAAATAAATAATAAATGAACATCACAAAAAAAAAGCAGAGCTATACATATACTACTTTTTTTTTGTAAATACATACTTATATAGATAATTACACCCAGACTCAGGACAAACAGACATGTTCATGCACACAAATGTTTGTCCTGGATGGGAATCGAACCCACGACATGCGGCGTGATAGTGGTATCTTAACCAACCACGCCAACTGGCCTGTCCTATTAATTAAGGATAGACCAAACTAATGAGAAATCAGTTAAAATTTGTCATTTGTTCAATTCATATGGAGGAGAATCATCAAAACATACATACATAGATGCTCTGAATGCTCTGTTATATGCCGGCTGTGACATTATTAATTGCACATCAAATAAATAATCACCTATCAATTTATATCAATCATTTATATACTTTCTTACATCAAAAATACTGACTGCACAGTAAATTAACCAGATCGTACATACATAATACTCACACTCATAGCAAAATGACATGGCGACGTTTGTTTAGGTTACATTAAACTCTTTACACAGAAATAGAAACCCCGCAAAGCGGGGCTCTGCGACCTTGGATGCAAGAGCGAACAAAGGGCACGAAGAGTAAGTTATTTTACTCAAGAATGGTAAAAGGTAATAGGTTAAATGTGCGCCAGTCATTATTAGCTATGCATTAATAAAAATGCTTTACTTTAAGATTAATAGCGGTGCGCCACGAATATAAATTGCTACTTATTTAGTTATATTTTGAGTTGAGTATTTTGCTGTGTAATCAGTCATTTTGATTAGAATTCGAATTATTTTTGGATACAAAAAGTTTTTTTTATTTGCGTTTAAATACTACCCTACCTATATTACCGAAGACAAACCTATTACACTATACGATTAGTGGTAGCTACAACTTTTTAACATTCCTGAGGGATAAGAGCTAATTTTGCAAAGTCTGTAGGTATCTCTATAACCCATTTAATACAGTATCATATGTACCTAAGTCGTATCCACAATGGATATAGGTATAATAGCTACATAAAACCCTGAAATGAATAGTCTTAATGGCTGAAATGGTCATCAATTTAATGTCCAACCCCATTGTCCACGGAGGCGTCAAAGCTGCGCTAAAATCAAAATTATCAGTAGAAATCAATTAATTGGTTTCGGGAAAATTGAATTCATTGCTAGCATTGAATTAGACAATTAGTTCGTGACAGCGGCTGGCGGTGTTAAAGTTCAAATTACGGTTCGATCGCAGGTTACAATTAATTCGTCGACGAAGTTAAATGTTACAATGTCTGATCTAAATTACTGTTTCTGACTTTAGGTTGAACAACTATCCTGCTAGGGTTGCGGGTTGTTTGAAAGAGTTACCGTGGCCCTGACACAGGCAACTGAAGGAACACGATTTGATGATTTCCCACCCAAAAAAAAAAGGTTGAATAACTATACCAATGATACCCAAAGTGGTCTACATCGACCCTAAGCGGTCTTCGACGACCTACAAGGGGTCCATGTGAGTAAAAAAAATAATTGAGTTCCGTGAGATGTAAACAGGGTATAAAAATTCGACGCAGACATCACGCTTCTTGATGTCTGCGCCTAATTTTATACTTAAACTCAATATTGATACAGTTACTTATTCAGTGGAAATTAAAAAGTGTTCGAGCTTCCGCGAGGATTTTTCCGTTTGGAAGGTGCTGAGTGCAATTTCATATTTGGTGCCACAGTAAAAATTGTTCGTAAAAAAACAACCTCTTGTGCGTCATTTAAGTTACACCTCGTATCCTAACTAATATTATAAATGCGAAAGTAAGTTTGTTTGTTTGTTTGTTACTTATTCACGCCTAAACCACTCAACGGATCATCCTGAAATTTTGCATATACGTTGTCAGGTGTACAGAAACGGACATAGGGTACTTTAAATCCCGAAAAAAAGTACTGTGCCCGAGGAAAACGACAATACCCTTCTTATTAATAAAGATGGCGCCACGTGTCTTTCGAAACATGATTGAATTATATAAATATAGAAACTTTTTGCGGAAACGGCTGAACGGATCTGGATGAAATTTGGCACATGGGTAGACCATGCCCTGGAGTAGGACATAGGCTTTTATTCATCCTGGATCGCTGACGATGGGCAACAGCTAGTAGAAATTAAATGAATCAATGTTATAGAGATTCAATGTAATTTTCTCACTAAAAAGGATGTATTTTTTCTTAGCGATTATATGTAATAGGTACCTTTATACAAAATTTTGTTTTGCTTCGTTTTAATTTGAATTTCATTAATCATCATCTCGCTAGCCTTTTCCCAACTATAATATGTTGGGGTCGGCTTCCAGTCTAACTGGATTCAACTGAATACCACTATTTTACATGAAGCGACTGCCTATCTGACCTCCACAACCCAGTTACTAGGTAATACGATACCCCTCGGTAAGACTGGTTGTCAGGCTTTCGGGCTTCTTACGACCTGTAACGACTGTCAAAGATCCATGAATGACAGCCGGGATCAACGGCTTAACGTGCTTTCCGAGGCACGGAGGGGTCGTGGTATGTAAAGATGGTCACTCATCCATGGACCAACCGCGGCAAGTGTAGCTTAACCTGATCGATCGACCCGTGCGGTTGTTATTATTTAGCCACAGACCCCATTTCATTAATAAATGATTAATCGTGTGTTTTTTGTTGTTTTATCGCTCTACACCTCACTAAAATTAGAAATCAGTCAAAAACACATTTGAAGTTGATGAATTTGAAAAAATGCGATATTAGCTAAGTTACCCAAGATAGCTAAACTACCCAAAATCGAAAACATGGCAAATGGTCTACTAAAACAAAAAAAATTTGAGGACCTCTGATCTTTGTACCTAATATTATAAACAGATAGCGAGTTTGTATTTAGGAGGTCATCTTCGGAACTATTGATCCGATTCGGAAAATTCTTTCACTAATGCATAGCATATATTTTATGTTAAAAAAGTAAATTCACGCGGACGAAGTCGCGGGCAGAAGCTAGTGATCTATAAAGGATATATAATGGGTATGTTTGACCGTTTTATAGCTCTAAAATTAATTCGGCTTACATAAAAATCTTACATCTCAAATTGGTTTTATTCGTATGAAATTTCCTACAATTTCAAAAGTTTTTTTTTTTGTGTTCTGTATTGGAATGGGACACGCCTAATTTTTGAGGACCTTTGAAGCCGAGCGACTGGAGGTCCTATTTTCAGCAAAAAATTACTGAAATTGAAGCCGAAGCTACTTCAAGACACTTGCTTTAGGCTATCAATTTTAATTACAGCATCTTGACCTAAATCTGCTTCATTGGTCTGGAGGTCGCGGCTGTGGCTAAGTAATAAAATCCGCACGGGTCAATCGATCAGGTTAAGCTACGCTTGCCGCGGTAGGTCCGTGGATGGGTGATCATGATTACATACTAAGACGAGACCCACTCGTCTCGGAAAGCACATTAAGCCGTTGGTCCCGGCTGTCATTAGTGGATCTTTGACAGTCGTTACGGATCGTCAGAAGCCCGAAAGTTTGACAAGCAGTCTTACCAAGTGGTATCTTATTACCCAGTAACTGGGTTGTAGAGGTCAGACAGGCAGTGAAAATATGGACCGACTGGTCCATGTAAAATACTGATATTCAGCTGCATCCTATTATACTGGATGGAAGCCAACCCCAACATAGTTGGGAAAGGGCTAGGCAGATGAAATCATGTTCTAGCGGTCGCAAGCGCAACTTACCGATCTTGGATTTGATTTCCGAGTCAGACAAAGTGTTATTAGCTTTCCCATGTGGAAATTCTCAGTCTGGAGTTTGGACAAATCCAAACTGGTCAATGGCAATTTTGCTCGCCTCCTATTACATGGGACTTACCTGATGAAAACTGGTCGTACTATGATTCTCTGCTTATTTCTTCAGAAAGTACAGACTTGATAATTATGCAATCCGAACTAATTTCCTGACTAATATTATAAATGCGAAAGTAAGTTTGTTTGTTACCTTTTCACGCCTAAACCACTGAACCGATCATCCTGAAATTTTTCATATACGTTGTCAGGTGTAAAGAAACGGACATAGGGTACCTTTCATCCCGAAAAATAGTACTGTTCCCAAGGAAAACAACAATAACTTTCTTATGATAATAGATGGCGCCACGTGTCTTTCGAAACATGATTGAATTATATATAGAAACTTTAGTAGTGTGTCAAGTATTTTTATTTTTTTAATTTAAGTAACTAATACATTTTTAGTCTAGAGTGTCGATAGACCGGTTTTTCACACTCCTATCTGTCCTAACTAATATTATAAATGCGAAAGTGTGTTTGTTTGTTGATTACGCTTTCACACTAAAACGGCTGAACAGATTTGGATGAAATTGGGCACATGGGTAGACCATGACCTAGAGAAGAACATAGGCTACTACTCATCCTGGATCACAGACGAAGTCTTGGGCAACAGCTAGTGTTTTATACAGCATGTATCAGAAATGTGTGGTCATATAAGAGTGCCAACATCGTAATCGTAAAAAATTCTCAGCTGTCCCATATTGAGGGCTGAGACAGCTGATTGTTTTTTCGCGATAAAGTGGTTGGTATCACGGAGAAAGTTCTTCAGTTTGATCGTCTGTACCACACCTTTAAGAGGCTGACAACAGCTAAAGCGCGGCCATTGTCGGACTGCATAGAAAAGAAAGAGAAGCGCATGACAGAATGCTGGTAATTTATTGCAAAATATGAAACAACTAACTTTTGCCAGCGGCTTTGCCCGCGCGGTTGTCGGGAATTATCCCACGGGAACCGTGCATTTTTCCGCAATAAAAAGTAGTCTAGTGCTATTCCAGACTATAATCTAGCTCTGTGCCGAATTTTATCTAGATCTGTTTAGCCGTTCTGGCGTGATAAAGTAACAAACATCCATACAACATATATTATTAGTAGGAAGTAGGATGATTGAATAATAATAATAATAATATTCCACAACTATCACACAACGCCGTCTAGCCTCAAGCTAAGCAGAGCTTGTGTTATGAGTACTAGACAACTGATAAACATACTTATATATTTCTAAATACATACATATATAGATAAATTACACCCAGACACAGAACAAATGATCATGCTCATCACACAAACATTTGTCCTGGGTGGGAATCGAATGTAGAATGATTGTATGCAAAAGAAATTTTTAGTGGTACAATTCGTGATTTTTTTGCCGTATAAAATTAGGTTTATAACTATTTCAACACACTATATCTAACAAGCATAATATTATATCCTGAAAAATATCAAATATTCTGATTTTGTTTACTGCAGTGGGTTATTAGGTATTATAAAACTTGCGTTTAGCTCCTGTATTCCCCTTAAATGTGACCACACATTTCTGATACTTGCTGTATAAATAACTATATTGGACAGCAATCAATCTATTTGTCGTCCACACAGACTGTAAAAGCTCCGATAGCCGCTCATTAACTCAGTGCCGACTGTACATTTGTGAAAGCCACTTGCATCCCTTAGAAAGTTGTTTAAATAGCTTTGCAGCGCTGCAGCGGTTGATTGCCACGGAATCAATGTCTGTTTTAAAATATTTGTCAGTGCATGAAGCAGTCGACCGCCTGGTTACCTGAGTTACTGGAGTCCTACCGGAACATCTTCAATGGAGTGTAAATGGCTTTTCGTTGATTGCCTCACTACAAATTTTTGTATTGTTAGCTGTAAGCCACCCAAACACAATAAAATAAAATAACATCAATGTCAAGGCGTCATTGGTGCGTATACCGAACTGGGCCCCAAGTCTGCTATTTTTTTTTAATTCGTCATTCCAACACGATCCCATTGTCATTTTGCTAAAAGTTCGTAATCTGCTAAATTCATAATGGTTGATCATTGGTAGGTCAGTGGTCTCGTAATAGAATCGTGGTACTGATCAAAGGAACTGTCAAAATTTTAGCAGATTACCGCATACGTCAGTATTTCATTTGTCATTATAGAATAGAATAGAATAATCTTTATTTCGAGCCAACTCATATATGTTTAGTAACATTGTTTTTAACATTATGTAAGAGATTACCATTTTAAGCCATTTCTTTCAATGGAGTGTCAGTGGTTGACCATTGGAAAGTCATAATGACGCCATTATATTAGTAGATTACAAAACTTGTCAAAATCATCAATTATGAAATCAATGACAGACCATTCTGACACTATTGCAATAGCAGACTTGAGGCCCTGGTAATGGCCCCTCGTCATGGAAGAAGACTTTTGGCTGCAGGACGTGGTGTTCCGTCGTACATTTTGGCAAACACATTTAGCCAAAATTCAACCATTAGTTTTATGTTTAACCATTGGTTGAGTTAACTACGGATCAAAAAACCGGCCGTTACTGACACTACACACAAAGAGCAGAAAACAAATGAACGAATGTTCTTCTTCCATTCCCAAAACTAATTAACTTTGACACGCTTTTTTTGTTGACGCAATAAAGCTATCTCTGTTATAATTAAGTGCGTGTATCACGGTTATGTTCTCGCTTATGTACTCAGAGATCCCTTCCGTTGCTACACTTTGTTACAAGGTCGGGATAATAAATAACACTATTACTCTCGTTTTTACGTATTCTTTCTTTATCGCTAAAACGAAAGCATCTCAAGTTTATTATGAACGTTTATCCCGCGCGGACTGGCATCGTCGCATTTCTAAATCAAATTACTATTTTTTTAATAGAATATCTAGATCGGTATCGGTGTATGTATGCTATTTTTTTACAGTTATTTTGGTATTTCATAAAAATTGACAATATTGTCTATAATGTCCGCTTGACTCGCTGGAACGCAGAGCTAAGAGGCTCATTGCTCAAGCTACACAGCTTGGTTCATCGCTACAAGGTTGCCTGCTTGTCGGTCTTCTACAGATTGTACTTTGGTGTGTGCCCGAGAACTCCACGACCTCATTCTACCGGCTCCCTTCTACCATCGGACATCTAGACGCACTGCCAGTTGCCATCCCTACCTGGTTGATATTCTACCAATTCCCACTAAGCGTTTCCAAACGTCTTTTATAATGCGCACAGAAAAAGAGTGGAACTCACTACCTGCGTCTGTGTTTCCGAGCGCATACAACCCTAATCTCTTTAAAGTGAGAGTGAACAGACTTCTTCTGGGTAAGCTCACTCCATCATCGACTTTGTCTCTGTCACCTCTGACCTAGACTAGAATCAAGAGCAAACCCATCTCAAACAAAAAAAAATGTAAATTTTTATGAGTAAATGATGGAAATAGTAATCCGTTGGTCCCGGCTGTCATTTTTATGACTTTGACAGTTACTACGGGTAGTCAGAAGTCCAAAAGTCTTACAACCAATCTATACGATACACGTTACCAGTAACTGGGTTGTGGAGGTTAGATAGCTACTCCATGTAAAATACTGGTATTCAGCATCCGGTTAGACTGGAAGCCGACCCCAACATACATACTATATATTTGGTAAAAGGTTAGGCAGATTGATGCGGTATATATATGTCATAATGGCATGCAAGCTACTCGCATACTTTAATGCTAGATAATGGCACGTGAACTGACTTTAGACACTGTGTCACGCTGAGTAAAAAAGAATTAATAGTTGAGAAAAAATCTGAATAGTTGCGAAAAGCAGATGTCTGACTCTCCGACTAAAGCATATTTACGCAGTTTTCAGACGATCTTTACAAAATAACATGAGAAACAGAATATTTAAGAACATAATATAAGTAGGATGAACAAAGCCCTGCAAAGTAGGTAAGTCTTCATCCAAGTTATGTAGCAAACATATTAGATAACACAACGCACACCTTGATCCTTGCCTAGGTTAATAAACTTTCAAGTAGTCGCAATGCATTACCTACTTAAAACTTAGGTAGTTTATATTTATAACGTCATACTTTACCGTTCCTTTACAGAATATTGCAACGAGGAGAATAACTAGAACACTCCTATCGTAATCGTAGGCTACCTACATAAATATGACAGCAAATACAGGTGTTTACATCGAAATACAATATTCTATGCATCAATGAAGTAATAATATCAATATCACAAGTAAAATATTAGATTACTAGAATTTCATCTCCTGCCAGCGCTATATAAAATTAAGCGGCGCGCACGTTAGGAAACTAGTTTGAGCTCTGACCTTCTGTCATTTAACAGCCTTTGGCTGAATTCCAAAAGCCCAAAAGAGATGATAAAACTTCTAAAAAAAACCTAAAAAAACTTAAAAAGGTTCTCCTAAAAAACTTATAAATAATTAAATAATGTAACTTTTCAAAAGACCATAGAATCAACCTCATGTTCAAAACGTTTGAAACACGTTCGAAGTTCGAAATTCTTGTTGTAGTCATTTTCATTTTTTCTGACTTGGTTTGTATTTCGTTCCTATTTCAAAAAATGGAAATAAAGCACTGCCAGGAATAACAAATATACAAAAAACTAAAAACTTTTTGGTTTATGTAGATTAAAACAATGAAGTATTATAATGGAAAGTATTATTTATTTTTTTTGTATAAAGTACAGGTCGTTATCAAGTGTGTGAGTCTGATATCGATCGATGTCGTGCCACTCGGTCACTAGCCCTACTGCCAAAATATCGATTTTAACCACAAGTATGTAAGACAGCTGCCATTGTTACCAACGACTGAATATTTAGCCGATAAAGCGCTATGCGTAATTCCTGAATAGTTTATAGGTATGTTCTAATTTGAAGAACGGAATTTAATTGTATAGTATGTACCTTGTTAATAACTTTCATTATAATACCTCCTACTTAATTGTTTATTAATGGCATTGGGTCATGCTGTTTTAACCTTTGACCTATTCATAGATTATCTGCTTCAGATTTGAATGACCATTTCATAGAAATACCTTATTAGTTTTGCTTTGTAAGTATGACGTAAACCATACACACTACACACTAAGGGCCTATACACTAAGGGCCTTAGCACACCTCCGCCACGAAACAGCATAGCATCGAAGCTGCTGATGAGATGTTGTTCAATTCAACTGACTCGCATGAACGCTACTCGAGTAGCGGAACCATCATGCGGTTTCGCGGCGGAGGTGTGCTAAGGGCGTAAATTCTAAATACCTACAATATGAACAACTTTTACGCGAAAAAAAAATTGCTGTTTCATACATTTGACGAGTTTTGCGAACATAAATGTGGGGAACCGCTGATTTATTTTTCGGGATTTCAGGTTTGGTCCCATAGTAAAAGTTGTTCATAATGATAAGTACCCCTTAAGAGGTTTTTGGTGTTTTACCAATAAACCTGTATATAAAAAAAAAAAAACTTAAAGAAATAGTGTGAAAGATCTACGATAATTGATCAATAAGTTTAAATCCAGGTTTATCTAATAAAATAAATATGTTGGCATTCTCACGTAAGGAATCTCCAATGAAAATAGTACCTACGTGACGTAATTTGCCATATATTTAAATCTTATAACCTGCGTGAAGGGAACTCGAAAGTAATGGCTGTTGCGAAGGCACCACAACACGCGATTCATCATTTAGGAGGGGCTGCAACAAAAGAAGCCTTGATTTATTTAGCGAGAATAGTGGGAAATATCCACACTGGCAACACTTATTAATTAGACGGTCGTGACGTTAGCTTTGCTGAATGATACTTTGCTATTTCATGAGAAAGTCGACTACAATGTGGCGTTGGAAATAACTGCAACGATTATGTCTACACTGCTGGTTTTTATTTACTAAAAATGAAACTATTCTATGCTATAAACTTTACGGGTAATAAATTGTAGGAAGAGTACTAAGGAAATATTTTTTTTCGAATACGAAAGCGAACACATTTGCGGTTTTGCTGCGAAGCGCGATATTTTCTGTACAATTTGACAGGTCATGCCAGGTTTTCGCTCATCGCGGCGTCGGTGTGAAAAAGGTTTAAGAAAATTGGCACACAATTCCAGTGTAACACATTTACACAATTCCATAGAGCTTCAACTAAATATAACAAAAAGTTTTTAACTGTGTAGTTCCTGTTAGTTGCAACATAAAACCTCACAAACTCTTATTCAACTTTATTTATTGTGCACATATATTTTTGAAAACTACAGTATAATGACTACCTACGGGTCACAAGAGAATATCTTCACAACTGTGTTAGCATAATTACATTTTTAGGGTTCCGTACCTCTAAAGGAAAAAACGGAACCAACAAAAAAGTCAACGCAATAAAATACACGGCCATATTTTATGCGACATACTTTGATACTCGCAAATAAATCAAAACCTATTTCTCGTTGACCTAGAATCATGAAATTTTGCAAGAAGCAAGGTCTTACAGCACATGTAAAGGAAAAAGTCCGAAAATCGTTAATTTGTAGTTTTATCACTTAGAAATATATTTTTTTGTGATTACAAACTTACATTTGCAGTTGTAGATTGACCGTAACGTATGTCTGGTTTCTAGAACATGTTTTTCAACTACAGTGTTAAGTTTATTCTTGCGATAAATTCATTCCAACTACGGAACCCTTCATTATGCGTGGTCCGACACGCACTTGGCCGGTTTTTTACTCCATATAAAAATATTCTACTATCTTTCTTTGGGCCCTTAAGAGCGCAGCCAAGATAAAAACAGTGGGTAAGTATTAAATGTTCCAAAGAGTGTGAAAGATCTCCCTTTATGAGGAACAGTATTTTATGGCGGCCATCAATGAGACTCAATCGGAATATTTAACAGACCTAATGCTCGTTTCGGTCGAAGATATCATAAAAATGTTCAAGTTAACGGACAATAAAACGATGATGTTTGGTGTCGTTATTATTTTTAAACGTTCCATAAAAATGCTGAAGAACTCTCACATTAATTTATGGTCTATGGCAATATTCCTACTAGCAACAAAGTTAATAGTCTATGGCAGTGGTTCCCAAAGTTGACTGGGCTGCGACCCACGTTACGAAAACTTCCAATTTTTTTCAAAATTTTAGGCTCAGTTGTTTCGGAGGTAAAGCTGACTGATCAATTTTCGTCTATTTTCTTAAATAACTTTAAAACAATTTATTTTAATTCTTCACTGTATGTTAGCACTATGTGAAACTTTGTGAAGAGAGAAAAAATAAAGAGTATTATTGATATTATTGTTTTAAAATCATAAAAAAATAATATTTGAGACCCTCACAGACCTTTTCATTTGATATGTCCCACAGAACAGTATGCAAAACTTTTTTTTAAGTCTTCTTATTTACCCTTCAAAAATTGCCCCCATATTAAAAATTCATTTATTTACGTTACACGTCCGTGTTTAAGTCATATAAATTCATATGTGTACCAAATTTCAACTTAATCGATTCATTAGATTCGGAGCAAATTGGCTGAACAGACAGACAGACACACGAGTGATACTATAAGGGTTCCCTTTTTCCTTTCGAGGTACGGAACCCTAAAAAGGGATATAACTATATGAGTGAAGGGCTGTTTAAATAAATAAAAAACGTTCAGTTACAATCTATAATTTTAATACTTAATTAAATACAAGAAGTGCTATTTCAATGAGAAGGATTTCCTATTTTTTGTCATTATAGCTTTAGCATCAATTTTAATTAAGTACTTTTAATCGCAATGAGTTTGCTACGTCTAATTTATTTCGGTAATTAGTTTTATTAAGAATCATAGCTGAAAATCATTCTAGGCCCAACCAATTTGTTCATGACCCACCAGTGGGTCGCGACCCATAGCTTGGGAAATGCTGGTCTATGGTAAAAAAATGGTTCTCAATTAAGCTTTTAAATTTTCCCGGCATGTCAAACTATTATAAGCCCATTCTCGAATTTAGAAGATAAAAACCATAAATAATAAAAAAAAAACATTCGGGTCGCATCTTAGAAACCTCCTAAAATTTCCTTTCCATTCCACTGACTTCTACTCCTACTCCTTCACTGTGCACGCGCTTCGGTTGTGGAATTCACTTCCACCTGACATTAGGGACTGCCAAACTATTGCAGTATTTAAAAGAAGAGTGAAATAACACTATCTTTCCATTTCGTCATAGTTATTTTAGTGATAATTATTCTGTAAGTATGTATAGTATTTAAGTATTTATTATATGTTAAATTTGCTTAGTGAATTGTTTTTTTTTAGATTTTATGTATTTTTATTTTCTCTTTTATTCTTACACACGGTGTCTACATCTCTTTTTATCCTCTGTCCTCTCGCAGGTATGCTGGAAGAGATTTCTTTAGAAATAAGCATCACCTTTGTACGTAATTTTCAGTTCCTTTATTCTTGTATGTTTATTTGTGTGTACATAAACGGTTAAATAAATAAATAAATAAACATTCATTTGTTTATTCATAAAATAATTTAAAGACGATCGCGTGTAAACGTTCGTTTGTTAATCTGTAGCAAACTCGGATATACACGACTAATGGCCGCTATGGAAACAGGGCAGCGGAAATACAGAGAAAAACTATTGTGAAATATGATTTAATAATAGATTTTGTTTTTGTACCAACAATCTGCTACATTTCTTACTGGATTTATGCGATAAATGCGACTAGTAAGTCGCGTTATTATTTCTTTGACGATTATTGCCAATCAATCTGCCTAGCCTTTTCTCAACTATGTCGGTGTTGGCTTCCAGTCTAACCGGATGCAGCTGAATACCAGTATTTTACATGGAGCGACTGCCTATCTGACTTCCACAACCCTACTAGGTAATACGATACCCCTTGGTAAGACTGGTTGTCAGACTTTCGGACTTCTGACGACCTGTAATGACTGTCAAACATCCACGAATGACAGCCGTGACCAACGGCTTAACGTGCTTTCCGAGGCACGGAAGAGTCTCGGTACCTATGTACAGATGGACCCATCCACGAACTACAAGCAGGTTAGCTTAGCCTGATGGATTGACCCGTGCGGCTGTTATTACTTAGCCACGAGCTCCTTTGTTTATCGATGTATTTATTGTATGGCATAGTAAAAGATGACGTACACTTATCGCCACTAATTTAAAGTATCCCAATCCATTTGTTATGTTTGGCCAGCATCACCTCAACATACATTAAAAATGATGACTGAATAACATCAGAATTGAAAAAAAAAATACAGCTGCAAATAAATCAAATTCTGCAGCATAACATCGCCATGTTCTATTAAAAATACCGTGAAACAAACAATGAAAACATTTAGGCCTGTGTTCACCAACATTCAAACCACCGGTTAGGTATATTATGGTTTACGTCAAAAGCTAATGCCCGAAACTGGTATTTTTCTTCTCCCGGTTGTCAACCAAATCATGTTTTTCTAGTACAGAATGGTGTAACAAACGAAACTTATTTGACATGCATATCACTAAACTCAGTCTGAAATGAGATGTAAGAGTTAGAAGTTTGTATGTATTTATTAGATTTGTAGGCAATTTTCGACTCCTAGGTGCAAGGTTAGTGTTACATTGCCACAAATGCTTGGATATTTGAATATTCGGTACACCCCCTCGCGTGCGTTATAAACAAGATTTAGTTGATGGCCGCGAGAAAAAATAAAGACACCACCTGCCATACTAAAATGGCTCCTTTGGAAGGGAATTTGACATAAACCTACTGTTTAAACATCTAACCGGCAGTTTGAGTGTTGGTGAACACAGCCATTAGGGTCTGGCCACGCTAACTCTGCATAACTCAAAAAACAGTGGAATTTGAAAGTCTATAGACGGTAACACCGTCTGTACTACGGCAAAAAGAAGTTGATACTAGTTGTTTTTTTTTTTTTCAGTTAAGTTAATTTGTATATATTAAGCTTTAATATAAGGATTTAATTCTTCACTTATTCTACCTGGATTTTACAAATAATAAGTACTTACTTGTTATAAATTTACTGTCTATAATAGTTTCGCAGTGAGTGTTTACCGCATAACCACAAAGTTTGTTGTTGTGCTTCATTATATTGTAATTCGACACGATCTTCTTGTAAAAAACATGAACAGACGTTTGAGTATTCGAAAAAATGTTTTTAAATAAATAAAATCTATTAAGCAAAATCAAAAGGCAAAATATCAAAACCGTTACGATCTACTTACACGTCAACTTCTCGTATACCATATTATGTAAAACTTTTTTAGGTTGCTCATTTATTCCAAAATGCAGAGTTAGCGTGGTTAGTCTACTGAATATTTTCGATGAAATTAATTTAACTTTTAAATAAACCTCCTGTTATACTTTGTTCAGGTATTGATGTTTCATTGTAGGTAATTATAACTTTTGTGTAAAATTGTTGAATTTTTAATAATTACGTGGTTTCTCGTGGACTGAGATACTTATATATCTTTCCAAGCATTTATTTTACTTTTGACAGCTCGAAAAATTAGTGATGTTGTAATGCGTTGCCGATTCAATTTCAGAAAAGTTTAATCTTTCCATCGCTCTGCTAGGTTAAGCCACATATAGTAAAAAAATCAAAAATTAAAAGTTCTTTATTCAAACTAGGCAAGAATCAGCACTTTTCGAACGTCAAAATTACATAAGTCAGTCCCTTCACCGCTTCCTAGTGCTTTAGCTGGGTAGAAGAAGTGGCGCAACAAACTCCCCAGTACTTATGACACGCCGTCGCCGCTTCAACTCATGTCACAAAGCAACACGCGCTTAACTTGTGGTCACCAAGTGTACAAACACGCAGTAAATTTGTGCGTGAAGACGAGTAGCGTCAGCACATAACAACACACACACTGCCGACTTCGCCAATGTCTCAGACGGTACCGAGACCGAGGGCTCCTGCGCTTACACACATATTCACAACGTGTTTGTACACTTGGTACGAGTAATCTCAAGAAAAGCGCGCGTCTCTTCGTGAGATAAAATTACTATACGTGCATGTGTCAAATTACAAGTAAACGCCTGAAGGCTCCCGCAGACAGGCGGGACGCGACGGTGCAACGCGATTCTGGTAAGAAATTTCCATGAAGTTTTCTAAGGCGCGTCGCTCACACGAGCTAGAGTCGAGGCGGCGTCAAGGCGCGGGCGTGCGATGCAGGAGTGCGGGGGGGAGGGCTTTTGTAAAGGGGTCGGTTTTTTTTCAGCTTTTCAAAACATCAAGCGAAAGATTCGAAAGAAACCTGTTTGTTTCCAAAGGATTCTTTCGTTAATTTTTCAATGTAACATGCGAAAAAACGGAGTAAAACCACAATTTGTTTTTTCGTGAAGAAAACAAATTGTTTTTATTTTACCAGTGAGCGACGCGCCATAGAAATTTTTCTACTAGAGTCGCGTCACGCTGTCACGTCACGCCTGTCTGTGTTTTTTATTTCAGGCGTTCAATTGTTACAATCTACTACACCTACCGAGTACGCTTTACTAAAAGATAATAAGGTGCAAGAAAACGGCTTACAGAAAAACATATTTTCGTATAGTGACGGTCTTCTGATCAATGTGCGATATCTAGAACAAACGAAGTAGAAAGTTCTGTGAAGAAAAGCACTTTTCTATCTTGCAATTCTAGCGTCTTCTCAATCTGCCTAGACTTTTCCCATGTTGGGTCCGCTTCCAATCTAACCGGATGCAGAATACAAGTATTTTACATGGAGCGACTGCCTATCTGACCTCTACAACACAGTTACTGGGTAATCGCTATTTAGTAAGGCTGGTTATCAGACTTTTGGGCTTCTGACTATTCGTAAAAGCTGACAAATATCTACGAATGACAGCCAAAACCAACGGCTTGGCGGGCTTTCTGAGGCACGAGGCATTTTATCGCCTTCTAAGCTAACATATTAATGAAAACTTAGTTTCAAGTACCTTGACAGTAATTAGTATCACAGCTCGACTTTCCCCGTGAGAGTCATAAACGTGGTGTAGCGAGGTCAAAATGTGATACATCTTTTACTTAAAGTTTTCCCGCCATAAATAAAGTTTGATGAGAAGGAAATGAGGATGAAAATGCAATAAAATTTGTAATAACGTCGTCTTTAACTGTTAAGAGGGTTGTCACATTTTGTCACCTCTTCAAAATTCAAAATTCAAAATTCATTTATTTTGTGAACACAGGGTACAATGATCTTATGTATATAATAGTGTTTGGTCCAACCTATGTTCCGCCGACAGGCATACAAAATAGTGATGCTATGATCAAAATTAAATTCATTATAAAAATCTCTTAAAAAAAATAAAAACAATGCCAACAAATAAAAATTGTCAAAAGTTAAATAAAATAGTACAGAAAGATAAAACAATGTCAGCAATATTACAGTCGTCAAAATTAATTAAATTAAAATAGTCTAAATGTCATTAAAAAAAAAATACAATGTCAGCAGAGATTAAAATAATCAAAAAATAAGAATGCATTATAATAAAATAAAATAATAACATAATAATAGTTCCAAATATGTGATTAATTAAATTTGTCATTCAGAAACTGGTCTAATGTGTAATAGCATTGTTCAAGTAGCAGCTTCTGGAGAGTGTTTCTGAATTTTTGAATTGGCATACATTTAATTGCATCGGGAACTTTATTAAAAACTTGGGGAGCAATACCAAAGAAACTTTTCTTCATCAGTGCAGTTTTACATTTAACATGGCATAATGTGTTCATATATTGAGCACGTATGGGTAATTTCTTGACTGTGGCCATTTTTTTAAATAAGTGGGGATTATTTTTTACAAACAAAGAAGTTTCCAAGATGTATAGTGCAGGAAAAGTTAAAATATTGTATTTTTTAAAATACGGGATGCAACTGTCAGTCCTTCTTAAGCCAAACATCGCCCGCATGCATCTCTTTTGCATTTTAAAAACAAGTTCTCGGTTTGTTGACTGTCCCCAAAAAACAACACCGTAACGCAAAACCGAGGCTACCAAACCATGATAAGCCGTTAAGAGTGTCTCTGTACTTACTTTTTTTGACAGTTGAAATAGAAGATACGCTGATCTGCTTAATCGTTTGCAAACTTCTTCCAGATGTGGTTTCCAGGTCAGTTTGCAGTCTATAGAGATACCCAAGAATTTTGCAATGCTAGCCTCTTCTATTCTAGACTGATTAAAGGTGACATTAACTGGAGTATTTACAAGCCGTTGGTGGAAATGCATAATTTTAGTTTTATTTAGATTTATTACAAGATTATTGTCTTTGAGCCAATTAACTATTTTTGAGAGAGTGTCATTAACGTCAAGTTCGTAATTATTAGGATTGTTGCATTTTATAATAACCGTGCTATCATCAGCAAAAAGTACCATTTCGTGCCCTGTTATTTTCGGTAGGTCATTAATATATATTAAAAATAACAGGGGTCCCAATACGCTACCCTGAGGGACTCCATATTTGATCAGCCTTGCTGCCGAGGTATATGTTTTTTGCAACTTAGTTACTGGACATATTCTTGTGATTTCTGTGCATTGCAGTCTATCATTTAGGTAAGATTCTATAAGTTTAAGAATATTTCCTCTAATGCCGTAGCTATATAGTTTTTGTAGTAAAATTTTATGATCCACAAAATCAAATGCCTTTGTCATATCTGTGTAAATAGCGCAAACCCTGTTTTTCTTATCGACAGATGTTAGGACACTTGATAGTAGGTCAAATAGAGCCATGTTTATATTAATATTTTTTCTAAATCCCTTTTGTTCATTGCAAAATAGTTTAAATTTTTCAAAATAGGCATATATACTATTATAGAGCACTTTCTCAATGATTTTTGAAAATATAGGAATTTTCGCAATTGGCCTATAATTTTTTAATTCAGTTCTATCGTCTTTTTTGAATAGGGGCTTAATTATTACTTTTTTCAGACGAGTTGGAAATATACCATCGGAAATACAGAGATTTATTATATGCGAAAGTAACGGTGCTATTATCTCCTTAACTTCTTTAATAACCTTAGTTGATATGTTATCAAATCCAACGGTATTTGTATTTTTGAGACTGTTAATAATTTTGATTATATCATCGCATGTGACTGGTAACATAAATAAGGATTGACGTGAAACATTGTCCTTTAGGTGTTGCTTATTATTCGATACATTGTTTGTTTGAATATTATTTTCGATAACTTCAATAAAATATTTATTAAATTCATTAGCAATGTCAAGCGGGTGTGAAAATGTCAAATTCTTATTATTAATACATAAAATTGGCTCTTGTGGTAAGTTATATTTCGATTTGTTTATTACTTGCCATGCAGCTTTCGATTTGTTTTGGGCAGTATTTACGTGATAATTATTTTGTGTTTTTTGCGTTAGTTTTATAATTCGCCTGTAAAGTTTTGAATATTTTTTAAAAATAGTTTTATTTTCCAAATTAGGCTTCAGCCTAAATTCCCAAAGTAGTTGTCTCTGCTTTTTACTGCAAAGTTTTATACCACGGGACAACCATTTTGTTTTCTTATTGGTATTAATCTTCACAATGTTAACTGGAAAGCATAAGTGGTAGAACAGTAAAAATTCATCTATAAAATTATCATACGCTTCGTTAGCGTCTTTTGCTTTATAAACTTGCGAAAAAGATAGACATTTCAAGCAATCCTTAAACTTAGCCAAGTTAGACGCTGATAAGTCAAGTTTTTTAGTTTTCCAGTATTTTAGAGTGCATTTTTTATTAGAAGGTACTTTTAATAATTGTGCTGTATGGTCTGAGAGTGCTAAATCCATTACATTCGCTTTACATCCACGTTTAAATGAATGTGCAAAATTATCGATGCAAGATTTACTGCTTAATCTAGTTGGTTCAAAGAGTGATAGTTTAAGATTGTATTGTCGAAGAAAATATTCAAATTCGTATGTAATTTTATTTCTTTTCAGGATATCGATATTAAAATCGCCGGTCAAAATTACGTTTTTATACGAGTATGAACAGACTTTGCGTAATATGTCATCTAGTTTATCATAGAAAATGTTATAGTTATGTTTAGGTATTCTGTACACACATATTATTATGACATTATGAGACACTAGTTCAATGCCGCAGCATTCGATAACACCTGACACTGAATGTTTTGAAATTTCTGTTAATTCTCTATAGTGCAATCCTGCTCGAACAAAGATGCACGCTCCTCCTCGTTTAGCGTCTCTTGAAAAGAAGGCAGCGAGGCAATAATTAGGTACATGTATGAAATTTTCATAACCCGTTTCGACAAAAAGTTCAGTTATGCAGACAATATCTATATTAATCCCAGTATTAGATAGCTCGTCTAGTTTAACCGTCAATAAATCTGATTTATTCATAAGTCCCGCTATGTTTTGGTGAAGAATATACAAATAATGACTAAAGAAAAAACTGACAATTTTCCGGAAGTTGAGTTTCAGTTGGCGCATTATTTATTTGGGGACAGCCAGCATCTGACGACGCGTTTGTTGAGTTTAAATCTAGGACGAGATCCTGCAAATCAGTTAGCACAATATTCAATCCTTTGTTATTCAAACTTCCATACCGTTGATTGTATGTGTCATAATTGTATGGAAGGTTCAAGTTGGAGTCCAGAAGATACGCATAATTATATGTTTCCACGTCCATGAACAATAAGTTATTAAACGTTTCAACTCTGCTGTTAAACATAACATTTTTGTTTTCCATATATTTAAAAGTAGGCAGACATACTATGAAATTCGTGTGGGTTAAAGGTTGTATTTTATTACGAATAAAAGTGACTAATTCAATGTAATTTTGCGTCTTTTTAAAATCTTCCTCCCCGACATAAATTACACAGTAGTCCGAGTGGGTAAAGTTTTGTACTTTCTTATCAAGACTGTCTAGCAGTTGCTTTAGACTACAGTTTGGCATACGATAATGACATATATTACAATTACTTAACCTAGTTCTTTGACAAATTGTGTATAACCTATTAGATGTTTCACTACTAATAATACATAGACTACTCTTTACAATTGGCAATGATGATACTGAATTTTCAATAGGGTCTTCAGCAGTGGACGCGCGGCAGTCCGAACTTTCCAAAGTCTGTGATTTACTGGTCACCTTGTTTGTAAGATTAATTTTGTTTCTTTTTGGTGTTTGTACCCTTTTCTTTATCGGACTACTGGTGACTTTTTTATACATGTCATTTTTCTTCAATAAATCTGCGTTACTTTGCTTTAAGGAGCTATTTTCCAGTGATAGTATTTCTATTTCTACATGCGCGCTTTTTAATTGAGATCTAAGGTTCTCAATCTCAGCCTTAAGGATGTTTATCTGTGTGTCCTCCTCTTCATCTTCCGACATTCCCGGCATACTATTTGTAGTCTCATTTAATGTTTGAGAGATAATTTCATTACTTTCATTTTTAGGTTCCGATATAGTACGTGGGCGACGAAATGTTATGTTTCCTAGGAATTCCATAATGATTTTGCAAACTTAAATTACCACAAAAATTGTATATTCGCAAGTGTCGGATTCGAACTCGCAACCACTCGTGCGTATCTAAGTCAGTCCATTCTCCGCTAAGCCACTCGTACAGTTGAAAGCCGTTTCCAATTTTGCGATCTTATGAGTTCTTTAATTTTGCAAGTACATCTTTTAATAATAGATGTCGCTGTGACAAATATTAATTGCCAATTTGTTATTTTTTCGTCCGATAACACTATGACAATGGTGGCAACAATTATTAGTGAATGGTTAATGAGGTTTCAGGTAGATGGCGTTGCGTTGTCATATGTTCAATTCACGTAGATACAGTGTTTGAATAAAAAACGATTTTTTTGCGGGAACAATATGTTAGTTTGATCACTGTTTTGTTATCTTTGTTTAGAAACGAGTAGGAGATCGTTTGTTTTGTAAGGAGTTGACTTAAAATTGGGATGTTTACACTGTTGTGAATTATAGCACTGAGTTTATTGTTTTTTAGTAAATGTTTACAAAATTGGGAATCATTGTTTTTTATAGTTACCCGGTGTTTTTAATCAACGATAACACTGTCACTGCTAGTTTAGGAGTCTTCATGCACTTTTACGTACGGCACACTGTTTAAATACTGTGTTTAATATTTTTAGTCATTTATTTATTACGAGCACAATCACAGCTGATGTTTACGTCACGTCGATAGAACGAGAAAGAGGTCCCGTGTGAGCGAGAGAGGTGACAAAATGCGACAGCCCTCTTAAATGATTGCAGTGCTGTCCAAAGAAGTAACTTTACAATCAATCAATCTGCCTAACATTTTCCCATCTCTGTTGTTGTTGTTGTTGTTATTCAAATTAGTTTTAGAATACTTTTTGAATGTCAACATTCAATAAGATAGCTGAAAATCTAATCACCTAATGTTTCACCTGGGAAAAACTAGCGCAAGTAACTCCTCCCTCATCATCTGCCTAGCCTTTTCCCAACTATGTTGGGGTCGGCTTCCAGTCTAAATGGATGCAGCTGAATATCAGTATTTTACATGGTGCGACTCCCTATTTGACTTCCAGGACCCAGTTACTGGGTAACACAATATCCCTTGGTAAATCTGTCTTTCAGACATTTGGGCATCTGACTACCCGTAACGACTATCAAAGATCTACGAATGGCAGCTGGGATCAGCATTATAATAATACACTGTCTTACCCTATACTTTCAAGAGTTTACTGAGTTGAGAGTTCGGCCGTGACCCTGCCTAAATTAAGCTAAGACCACTACTTTTATGAAAGCTACCACGAAAAGTATCACTTCAATCATAAAACTAAGCGAAGAAGGAGCCTCTATTTATGTAATAAAGATTATTAAAGATTAAAATGAACTCCAAATTTTCGTCACGTTGATCTTAATACAAAATATGGTTCCAATGTATTCCTCAAACTACCCCTACAAGATATATATTACTTTTCCCACTATTACATGAGCTATATACCCACTCATATGATTCAGGTTACTTAAACAGACGTATTAGATATGATATTTCTCGCTTACTGGGTCAAGGGGAGCTGAGAAAAGTTAGTATTTGAAATTATGACGTCCCTCGCTTGAAGCATTTTAATAAAATTATCTCTTCTTACTTCTTGTGGCTAAGTAATAACAGCCGCACGTGTCGATCGATCAGGTTAAGCTACGTTTGCCGCAATTGATCTGTGGATGGGTGACCATCTTTACATACCAACACCCCTCCGTGTCTCAAAAGGCACGTTAAGCCGTTGATCCCGGCTGTCATTCGTGGATCTTTGACAGTCGTTACGGGTCGTCAGAAGGCCGAAAGTCTGAGAGCCAGTCTTACCAAGGGGTATCGTATTACCCAGTAACTAGGTTGTGGAGGTCAGGTAGACAGTTGCTCCATGTAAATTATGTCTCTTCTTACGTCAAAGACCTAAACGTTGAGAAGTTTAAGATATGTAAAGCTGGTTTCCTCGAAAACGGAATTTATATTATTTTTTGATAGCCGACCGCTTCGCGAGCAGAGCCCTCTAACTCAAATACTGGATTTAATATTCCCCGATTGGGGTTCTACGTCTAGACGTAGAACCCCAATCGGGGAATCCGCGTATCTTTTCCCTACGGCCTGCTATCGCCACACGCTACCAGCGGTCCTAAGAAGTCCTTGTGGAGGCCAGTCAGCACGAGCTCAGCAAGCTCAGCAGGTCACCGGTAAGGCCTTCTTAGGACCGCAAGTAGTGTGCGGCGATAGCAGGCAGTACTTGCATGTATTGTATGCAGTTCTTAGCAGCGTGCAGTTTGCAGTTGTCTTGTCAGGCCATCAGCCCGGACGTAACGGCCTCAGCCTGGAAGCGCGTTAGTGAACAAATAACAAATTCATTAACCTCCTGCTTAATTATATAAATAAGGCCAGGCTTACCACGGTAATATCAAAGATCTTCAAGTCAAGGACAGGAATTCTTAGGTGCTTATTTAATCTTTTAACCCAGAAATCTCTTACTTATCCAAAGCTACTATAAATAAAATATGTATGCTTCTGATAGTTTTTTGGGCCATAAAGTTTCCATCCATACCATATCCAGAATTCTAGACATTATTTTTTTGGGTAATAAAGTTTCCATCCATGCAATATCCAGAATTGTTAACATTATTTTTGGGCCATAAAGGTTCCATCCATACCATATCCAGAGTTCTAGACATTATTTTTTTGGGTCATAAAGTTTCCATCCATGCAATATCCTGAATTGTTAACATTATTTTTGGGCCATAAAGTTTCCATCCATACCATATCCAGAGTTCTAGACATTATTTTTTTGGGTCATAAAGTTTCCATCCATGCAATATCCTGAATTGTTAACATTATTTTTGGGCCATAAAGTTTCCATCCATACCATATCCAGAGTTCTAGACATTATTTTTTTGGGTCATAAAGTTTCCATCCATGCAATATCCTGAATTGTTAACATTATTTTTGGGCCATAAAGTTTCCATCTATACCATATCCAGAATTCTAGACATTACTTTTTTTTGGGCCATATAGTTTCCATCCATACCATATCCGGAATTCTAGACATTATTTACTTAAGGGTGTGTCTACATCTGGCGAATGCGCCACGAATGCGCCGCTCGCGACAGTCGCGACCCGCTCGCAAGCTGCTCGTGCGCTGCACGCGTGCAGTTACTGCAATGGGGATTGTCTAAAATGTTTAACAATTAGATTTTTTTTTTTTGAAAATTTAGTGCATTTTGAGAAACTAATTTGAATATTTTGATGATTGGCTCAAAAGTTATTTTAAAAAATATATTTAAATATTTATATTTTTAAGATAGGTAGCGTTATCAGTGGCACAAAATATTGTGCCGTTGCCTCGCTAGTACTTAATTAAAAATTGAAATATTTTAACACAACATCATCCATCTCACATCTGTCAGTCAATAGACGTCATACATAATCGAATCGCGTAGCAGGCGCGCGACGTGCGCGCGGGCGGCGCAGGAACAGCGCGCGAGTGGCGCATTCGTGGCGCATTCGCCAGATGTGTACATTACATACCCTAATATTTGCTGCACTTGAAACTTCTAGATAGTCAGTGTTTGCACTATGTGTTCGTTCACACAGACTGGGTCGGAGAGGAGAGTACAAAACGAGTTTTGGGTCATTGAAATAAGATTGATTATTGTGTTAGATTGGGTCGGCTCTTAAGCATTCTCATTTTAAAAAGAAGTGAAATGAAAATCAACCTTATTTTTATGACACCAAAACTCTTTTTTAAACGTGGTAAAAATGGTCTCTCCTCTTCGAGCCGGTCCTGTATGAACGGACACTAAGCCAAACACATCTACACAACTTTATAGTTCTAAGAAAGATCGGATGTTGCTCTAACTAATGGATATCACTCTTATCTAAAGAGCGATGCTATTAGAACTGTTATTGAATGGCATTCTGATCGAGATGGTTGTCAAATATCACAATATAGCTTTTAACGGAATATTGATATCATACCTACCTACGTATGTCTACTTTTTCTACAGTTCATCTTCAGTTAAACGTCACACGCTTTTCATGGCGTTTAGACATATTATTTACGTAATTCTTGAAGTTGCAGCAGTTCTATCCAGCCTAGATCCAGGTTTATTTAAAAGTAAATCATGTTCTGTTGCATTGTTTAGCGATATGATAATGATATATGACCAAATAGAGACGTCACAAGCTTACTGAGAACTAAAGCTTTTGCAGCTATCCAAGAGAGTCCATAATTAGTGATATATTAGTGGTATATTGACCTAATTACAGTCAGCAGAGCTTGGTGATTAATTAATTATTATTTTGATATTTCTCGAGATCCTGGGGTCCCTGACCTTTGGAAGGCGTACGAGGAGCCGAAGCCAACTCGCAGAAGCCCCTTGGATAATTTTAAATGATGAGGAGGCACCAACCGACGATTATCCCTGTATGCACTATGCAAGTGCACCCAAGGACAACCCCCGGTTGGTGCAGGACTATTGCTGTACGTGGAAACAAAACATATTGGGCTATGGGTTTGGGTGGCTAAAGTGGATTGGGTAACTTGAACTTGAACTATGGAAGAACTATGTCCCCTGCCTGACCAATGTTATATATTATTATTATTATATCCTAGGACATTTTCACACACGGTCATCTGGTCTCAAACTTAGCAGAGCTTGTACTATGGAAACCAGATAACTGATATACTACATATACTACTTTTTTTTTTTGTAAATACATACTTATACATATAATAGGTTGGGGAAAAAGTTTCTTCGCATTTTTTAAGAAAATTCTAAACATTTTTTAATATAGTTTATTTACATTTAACTAAAGTATGTAGGTAGCAATTTGAATTTGGAATTATGTTCTTTAAAATTTAAACTTTCAATGATACCAAAACCAGCCAGATACAAATAGTATAGCCAAAGAGATTTTATTACAAGTTCATACATACTATAATGCGAAAAGACTTTTTCCCCAACCTGATAGATAATTACACCCAGACTCAAGACAAACAGACATGTTCATGCACACAAATGTTTGTCCTGGATGGGAATCGAACCCACGACCTGCGGCGTGATAGGTGGTATCTTAACCAACCACGCCAACTGGCCTGTCATAATTATATTATTTAATTGCGATTGCAGTTCCCTGAATACCAGGGAACCAGTAGTGCAAAGCATTCAATTAAATAAATATTAAAAGTATAAAAATCATGTAGATTATGACAATTATGTCCTTTCCTCTATCTTGTATTTTAAATATTATTAATGTCGCACGCCACGTTTTTCCAAGCGTAAAATCAGACTGTTATTATAATGAACTGTCACTGTCACAGCACAGATCTATCAACAGCGTAGCGTGGCAAATTCAAACTACCATAAATAAAAATCAAAAGAAATAGTAAGTATTTCTTTACAAATATTAAAAGATTAGCTTTTGCCCGTGACTTCAGTCGCACGTAATTTTTACAGGAAGTGTAATACTATGCAAGCCATGCTGTATATGCTGTTCATGCAAGCCTAGTACTTTTTGTTAGGTTTACTGCTCAGAAATTGTACACAACGGCTCGTTTTTTAAATTGTGATAATAGCTCGGCTAATATGCAAGATATAAATATAATTTATAGCCCTCAGAAATAATGTAGCGTTCTACCGGAAAAAAAAAAAATCATTACACATACAAAATAAAAAATGTCTTGCCAGTGAATTTTATATCATTTTATTTAGTTGCAATAAGTAAACGAAAGTGTTCATTTTTTATCACGTCAAAAACCAAAGTTATCATCATATTTTATTTTCAAACCCGCAAGTTGATTTTGAATTAATTATAAAACTTTAATGCAGTGTAGTGTTCAGTTAAAATACTAATAATTCGTTTTCGAAATGTCAAAAAGATTGTGTAAATTAAATCCTGGCCGTTTTTGTTACCTTTATGGTGAATTCATTATATTTAAGAAAAAAAAATCCATAGCGGAATCACTCAAAGAAAATTACCGTACTAATTGATTACATAATTTTCAACGAATGGGTGTCAACATGTCTCTGAAAGTTCACTTCCTACACTCCTCCAAACCTTGGACACGTCCGTGACGAACATGGAGGGCGTTTTTACCAGGACCTTAAATTGTTTTAGCAAAATTTTTTTGTAATTTAAAAACAATAAATACTTTAGAAACGTGACGTGTTTTTTCAATATTTTTTTAAGCTCAGTGCACCTTAGTTGTTAACAAAAAATACTATATTAAAAATATTTACTACTTCCCCCTACATACAAACTTACGTACAAACTTAAACCTCTTTATAATATAGAAGGTATAGTAATAGTTAGTTTATATATATATATATATATATAAACTAACTATAAAAAATTCTATATATATAGAATTTTTTCAAGCTACCAAAGACAAAATTTTTATTTTTTAGGATTTTAATACAAAATTGAGTCATAAGTCCAGCCTGCATTCCATTCAGTACCAGGAGACTAGGAAAGCAAGGCGATGTAACAGACATGACCAGAGGAAGGCAGATGGCCGCTCGTAAATAATGGTCAGTCTCCAAGATGTTCAGTGACGCGGACTTTAACTTGGAACGTTTGCATTACGTAACCCAGTTGAACCAGTCGTACGAGAATATCGTAGAAGAAAACTTTTCTTACATTTAAATATGGAATTTGAAAAAACAAATTATTTTACCTACCTTTAGTAAGTTCCCTACCTTTAATAAGACTACCTGCTGTGGATGCGTGTAGTCTTACTAGTTTTCCGACACAAAAAATAATATTTTTGATACACGAACAACAATTTACACACAAATGCCGATTGCCGAAAAACATATTCAGGCATGTGTGCATCATTGGATTTTGAAAAATCAATATTTCTAGTCAGGAATTGAACCATTGATTATGAAGAAAAATACATACACACTGTATTATTACACCATTCGATAGTGTCGCTAATAGCTAAATTAAGTTCTGGGAAGTAATGACAAACGGCAAACTCAAGGAAAGAGCTCATTTTTAACAAAATACTATTTTTATTTTTCTTGTGTAACCTACCTATGAAACCTTGATATTGATTTTTCAATAATCCAATGATACAGTTTTAGTTTTCATCAAAATTGAGCCACAGACTCCTTTGAGTACTTTTGCGCTATTCCCCATAATTTCGGATTTGGCCATTCACGCCCACTTGAAAAATTCACCCTGTATAATACCAGATGTTGCCCACGACTTCGTCTGCGATGCAGGGTGAAAAGTAACCTATGTCCTACTCCAAGTTCCAGGCTTCCTATCTGTGAAATTTCATAACGATCCGTGCAGCTTTTCTTGCGTTATTGAGTAACAAACATGCAAATTTTCACATTTATTAGTAGGAGGATCATGACTTGTATACTGTTACTAAATTTAGTTGCTCTTCCAAAATGATTCCACATTTCCGTGATACGTTTAAATAAAAAGAAACATTAATTAAAATTTCTCTTGTCTGAATTTCTTTCCTAACGTAACAAGCACAATCCCCTCACAATCACATTTGCATAGCCACATTTCCCCTCTGTTTATGTAAAGGAAACTCTCAGCACAAAGACACCGCAAGCCACGCTATTGAGACAGGTGTACGCTGGCGTATCAATATTTAACGTTGAGCCATAGAGCATGTGCGACACTGGGTGACGTGAGCCTTACTCAATTGGCTATATTATAGATAGGTCAGGTAGTTCCGTATATAGGTATTATAGCGCAGGCTACACCGCGAGCTAACTATTGCTCACGTATACTCTTTATTTAAGGCGAAAGCTCCAGGTAGCCCGAAATTTTCTTACGTTTTTTACAATTTGTAAGTTATGTTAGGTTGTATGTTAATTTAAGTATGATTTGCAACCGTAACTTATCTGGGGGTCACGGTAGTGCCCCGGCCAAGTCGAGCAAAACAAAGGCACGGCCGTACCATCCTTTTCTCGAAGCCATTCGGGCCATTTTCGACCCCCTGTAACTTCGTTGTGGAAAAACCTAGAAGCCCAAATTTTTAAAGATATATTTCCAAATTACATTAAATTTGAACCTGTAGTTTAAGAATTATTGCATGTCAAAGTTCGATCATCAAAATTCTAAGGTACTCCTAGCAGACCCACAAGCTCCAAATTTTGAACACAGTTATTGTTTAGCCTATAAAGCAAGGAAAAACTCATAAATTCCGAGTTTTTAGTCCCGTTTTCTAGATATTCAATTTGAATAAGTAGGTAACTTTGTAATCCTATAGGTATGAATTCCATTAAATTGTATGTAATTACAAAGTTACTTTTGCAGTTCTCCATTAGACTTCATTGAAATTGAATGAAATACGTAATAAGCACTTTTAAAAACTTCCATGATACCGCAATAGATATACAAATCCATAGCTATACGTTTTTTTTACACTTTTAATAGACGTAGATGTATTTACCGTCAAGACTTATCAAAATTCAATACATCAAAGCCTCTGAGAAAAGCCCACAGAGACAGGGAACAGTTTTGAAAACACTTCAATCTCAAACGGCTCGAAAATGTAATTACCAATAAGGTTGTTATTATACTTACGCTGCTTGAAGTTTTCTGTTTACAATGCTCTTTATTATGTGCACTTTAAAAACGCAGATAAATAGTTATTTGTTATGTAAAGCTCCAAAGTTGTTTTTTGGCGCGATTACTTGTATTGAAACCTGGAGCGTAGCGAGGATTTCAAAGGCACGAGATGCAGAATAATTTTGCTACCGAGCGAAACACAACTTTTCACGTCAATACAGCGAGGATAATGCTAGTTGCAAAAAAAAAACAGCTATTAAATTAGTGTTTTTTTTTTCATGCAGTCGTCGTGTTGGCCAGTGCGATTATTCTAAAAATAAGGTTGGCGCACTGACGTGAAATAAATATTAATGCATTTTCAGTAGACTGGCTGTATAGAAAAATTTTGAATAGAAAGGTTCGAACTTTAAAAATCTTTCCAGGCTAGCGGATAAAATGCACTTTTGCACTCTGATTTCGAATGATAAACAGAATCTTTTCGAGGTTGTGTGGTGAAAATGTAATTTTACATAGGGTGACACAATGGGTGGTCTTTCCGCTACTAGCGATCTTTTCAATACTAATCAAAAGAAATGTAACTAGTAAAACAAACAATGCAAGACAACAAGCAAGCAAGTTATTTGTGGGTCCAAACCAAAAACTAAGGATGTGTATGAGGTTCCTTGAAGCAGAAGGAAGGCAGAAGGGTGGCAAAGTTCTTAGAACTTAGCTGGAAAACGTTGGATTAGCAAGCTCATGGTTCAGTAGGCCCGCTTAAGGCGCAGATACATTATATGATATTATTGACTTTTAAATCTGTTATTACGCCTTCAAATAATGCAAGTAAGTTATGCAAAAAATGTATGTTAAACTAGAACACGTACACATCAATTCTATATACAGTGAATATTTAAGTATTGTAGTAAAATACTATATTAAATAAATTCAAGAATCCCAAGCGTAAAAAAAAAACGTTCCAAACTACTTATGATGCCTTCATGTTGTTTTTTTTTCCGACTATTTTATTATCTACCGCCCAGTCACACAAGGTCACCAGTACTTATCGCCACCCTAACTTAGCTTGTGGTGTGAACCCAGATGTGAAAACACGCCGTAGCTTCGTGGGCTAGGCTAAGTTAGCTTATCTCGCAGTGTGTCCTGCGCTTAACCCGTGTGTCCACGACCTTTCAATTACCTAGTCGAGGTTACAATAAATTTCGCGTTATACGTCCCTTGGGAGCTCCTTAGATATTCATAGTGGCGGCAGATCGTAGTGTTACGAACATTTTATTTTAGGTATATTTTATATAATGTCGTCTTGAGAATGAAGACAGTTAAGTAGTGTTCACACGCATCACGAATCGTGAAAAATGACCGATCTTAAATCATGTATCGTCTTTTAAAAATCACGTTTGTTAAAATATATGAATCGTGTACTTTTTTGTGACGATAATACCAATATAAGATTAATGTATTCACATCCATCGTGTTCAGTAGTTCATCCAAGACTGAACTCTGAATCACGAAACGAATGTGAACATCAATTCGGATATTTTGCCGAATCGTGATAAAACACGATTCCGTAGGCAATGTGAACGTCCATCCGTCATGACGTAGGTAACGTGTTTTTTGAAGAATCGTCAATGACGGAACCCGTCAGTATGAGCCCTTTTATTTCAAAGCAAGTTGCTGGTGAATAATCCTGGCCACTTGGTTATGCCTGAGCAAGTACTTGCCGAGCCAGACGAGAACAACCAGAGATAATATGGATTATTCCGATCTGTCACCCTGCTTTATCCAGAGGAACAGATCGGAAAAAAAAATGATCTGTCCCCCTGTTAGCACGAGAGGACAGTTCAAACTTTATTTACTCCTATCTGGGAGAGATAGAAGTGAATGAAGTTTTCCGATCTGTTCCTCTACGGGGACAAAGCAGGGTGACAGGTCGGCATAATCCGATAATATAACATGTTATTAGGTTTTTCTATCTGGAACTTCTCAGTAGCAACCCGGAGTCTGGATTTGTGCCCATTTGATGATAATAGGCTTCTCCTCTATTACATGGGACTCAAACGTAACTGCTGAAATGTGGGTGTACTATAGGTACTTACAGCTCTGCCCATCCCTTCGAGGAAACAAGGCGTGATATGTTATTATATTATTAGAACATTTAATTGTTTTAACTAAACTCAGTGTTTGTATACAAAATTAACTAGTACCTATAACGTGAGGTTTCAGTTTCAAACTTTCAATATACCAACTCAACAGCTCGCCAACCAATATGGGTGATTTAGTTGAGGTAGCAAACAGTGGTGACGTGACACGGATTTGTAGTTCTACGGAAAGAAATAAACCAAAGCCCACATAATAAATTAATCGTTAGGTAAATTTTGTTGACATTAGACCAAATTTACGAGAATCGTGCTTAAGGGTCAGTGTCAGGATCAAAATATTCTATGATTCGCGACTATAATAAATATGTATTTACTTAATTATAACCATAAGAATGATCAATAGATCTCTTTAAGTTAGATTTGTTCTCTGAGAGATGTATTGATGATTCTTATGGTTACCTTATTATTATGTAAATACATTTGATTATGTTATTTATAGTCGCGGATCATATTTTGATCCACAACCTACAACCTGACACTGACCTGCTAATTGCAAAAAAACGTAAGAAAATTTGAATTTTGCGGTGTACCACTGCGCATGCACCTTAACACCAAAAATCTAACTACCCTAAATTCAGAAACGTTTTTCTGGAAATGAATATCAATCTGCCTAGCCTTTTCCCAACTACGTTGGTCCGCTTCCAGTCTAACCGGATGCAGCTGAATACCGTATTTCACATGGAGCGACTGCCTATCTGACCTCCACAACCCAGTTACTGGGTAATACTGGTTGTCAGACTTTCGGACTGTCAAAGATCCACGAATGACAGCTGGGACCAACGGCTTAACGTGCTTTCCGAGGCACGGAGGAGTCTCGGTATGAAAAGATGGTCACCCATCCACAGACCAACCCCGGCAAGCGTAGCTTAACCTGATGGATCGATCCGTGCAGCTGTTATTACTAAGCCACGAGCTCTCTCCTTTCTGGAAATGAAAATCCAGCGTTAAATTCCATTTACTAACGCAATAAGTATGAAAACAGAAATATACCGCTATCACCTTGCCGAAGTAAGTCTGAGGCACTCAAATTAGAAGGTGACCTGGTTTTCAGCCACTAAAATAAAGTTGGATATCAAAAGAGCTCAGTTCACAGGTATGACCTTTTGGAATTAGGTAGGTTAGTCCGGAATAGTCGCGACAACTGTTCTCAGTGGGATTGTTTGATGACACGAGACCGCAGTCCGACTGTGACGGACTTCGGGCGCACGTAACTCGTGTTAGAAGTGGGTACTTTCTGTTGTGTAATGTTGGATTTAACACAACATCATGTAACCTTTATTTCAAGCATATACAGAGTTCTGTTTTGCACCCACAATTTACACATGTATAAACTCAACTAAGTATATAAATGTCAGGTTTAACGGGTTCAAATGCAACTCTGGACTAACAATGACGTCGTAGTACACACCTTTGTCGTGTGGGAACGATCTAACCTGAATAGCATGCATTGGTAGACTGACTTGCCAGTCAGCAGAGTTCGTAGCAAGGCTGACTCTGAGTGCACGTGACGTTGTCAAGTATTGTGTCTCGTAGATACACTGTACCCTAGATTATAAGTAAACAATGTGGTTTCCTATAATTGGAGGTGCTCACTAGCATGGAGTGTGGAGTTTGCTCCTTAAGAATCGATTTTCATATAAGGCCCCAGGTATAGAAAAAACCGGTCAAGTGCGTGACGGACCAAGCACAATGAAGGGTTCCGTAGTTGGGATGAATTTATCCCAAAAACAAACTTAACATTGTAGTTGAAAAACATGTTTTTTAATGTAAGTTTGTACGCACAATATTGAGAGATTTACCATGTTATTTTAAGACCTTTGAATTCTTATAGGTTTTCCTGTAATCTATTGTTATAGAATTATTTTCTGTATTTTTTTTTTTTTAATTTTAAGTTCAGTAGTTTCGGAGATAAACGCCCCGGAATGGTCAATTATCGTCTATTTTCTTAAATAACTTTAAAACAGTTTATTTAAAAAAATATTAAAAAAATATATATTTGAGACCCTCACAGTAAGCCCTTTCATTTGATGTATCACACGGTACAGTTTGCAAATATATATTTTTTTAATTTTCTTATTTGCCCCCCAAATTTGACCCCCATATTCAAAATTCATTCATTTACTTTACACGTCCGTGTTTGGGTCACAGAAATACATAAGTGTATCAAATTTGGACATTGCTCTGCGTCCATACATTGTTGGCCCTGGAGCCAAGAGCATCGGATAATTATGTATTGTATTCTCTATCATTTGGAGACTCCTAGAAGATCTTGTTTTTATAGCGGACTAGCTGCAGAAAAGATATATTTCAAAAAAAGTATCAGATTTTGAGGTTATAATCTAACCATAACAACGAATATTAAATGTAGGAACCTACCATGATTTTTCATAGCTCTGAGTAATTTTTAAGAAACTGAAAAGTAATATCATAATACCTACCTAGATAATTAGGTACCTATGCAGTTATTTTTCTAAAAAATGGATGCAAGTGCAAAATTAATATACATTAAACTAATCAACATAGGTAGGTAACTGAATTCGTAGCATTCGTTTTGGAATGAGATGAGTAGAAACAGCGTCCCTATGCCTGAACGGTGTGCATAGGATACCAGCTTTACCAATTAGATGGTAATAAGTGATTTTTTAAAACCTAGTCCTACAATATTTATATTTGAATAAGAAATAAAACACAGATTTTAATTTCACGTTTATTGTTCTTCGTCTAAATTACGAACTAAAATAGTGTCTAAAAACTGTGCAGGGGGGTATTATTTTGATACCTCGCATAACTTAGGTACCAAATAATGGTCATAACATGGGCGCAGCAACCGATAGTGCTGCACAGGAAAAAGCACAGCGCAGAAACTGTAACTCTCAATTGTGGTAACAATGACTTTTTTTTTATAATTTTATGGCATGGCTTTTTGGCCTTTGTGCCATTGGTAACAATGACACGTTCACCGGCAAAACTAGGGATGTAATACGACACCATTAATCGATTTTTCGATTATGATTTACTGTGGTCTTAAATTATTACAGTCTGTTACATCTACTTTGTCATATAAACATTACAAGTATGTATGACAATGGTTTATTTTATATATAACAACACTCTTCTATACTGGTAATAATAATATATAATAACATCTGTATCTAGTTTGCAATATTGTTTTTTAAATAAAACATTAGGTAATTGTGATGTGTTTAGTAAAAATAAGTATTTTTTTCGTTTAATGAACCGCAAAAGGAGCGTTATTTTTGTATTAATTGTCGTAAATAATGAATTAGTTTGAATGATTGTATAGAAATAAAGAAGTTTTGATTATTGTATAATATTATTCTTACTACCTATTTAAATTGGAGTATGACTGCATTCATAAAGTATTTTATTTTTAAAACTACACTTTAGAAAAAAAACACAATCGATCGATTAATAATTCAATCGATCGATTATAATTGATCGGACATCCCTATTTCACTTTTGACACGACATAGGTGAAGATGGCGATGTAATGTTATTAGTCGCATTAAATTCTATTAAAAATACATTTTGGAATACAGCTAGTCCGTGATACAGAAGTATTTGCAACTTATATAATAAAATAGGCGATTAATTATCGTATATTCTCAAACTCTTCATTGCACAGGGCCATTTTGAACATTGTCTTTTCAACTTAATCGGTCTATTAGAGTCGGAGCAAATTGGCTGTGACAGACGGACTGATAGACAGACACATGAGTGATCCTATAAGGGTTCTGTTTTTCCTTTTGAGGTACGGAGCCGTAAAAATATGAGGAGTGAAATACAAGTGAAGCGTTGTCACCAATGACCTCTAATATAACTTAGAGGTCACTATTAGAGGTCAGCGGTTGTCACGTTTTTGTCTTTTATTCATTTTCAGCCAGTCTTCATTGTAGCGATCAATCTATCCGTTATATTCAAAGACAATCGTACATAATCCTTTTTCTATCCCATAGATTTCGTTATTAGAAAGCAATCATTCAATCGATCTTTTACTCCATTCACTCATGTATTCTGTTTTTATTTTTATATCACGTAGTAATAAGTGGATAATGTTGCTAGTAATAAGATAAGTATTTTGTTTAATTATTAAGATAGTATGTCTAACATTTAATTGTACTCCTGTTTTTTATCCCGAAATAAAATAAGGAGTAAACTCACACTTTTTTATTTGCCCCTGTTCTTGTAAACTTGCATTGTGTAGCCTTTGTTGGAGATCCAATCAATACATACATCACACTAACTACAAGTAAATACAATTGAGGTGTCTGTTTGTAATGTCAAAATAACAGTTTTTTTACTAAATGCCTATGAAAGAATATACGGTACTTATAACAAAAAAAAAAATGTTTGTCTGTGTTTCTGCCTGTTTTTAGGGTTCCGTACCTCAAAAGGAAAAACGGAACCTTTATAGGATCACTCGTGTGGCTGTCTGTCTGTCCGTCTGTCACAGCCAATTTGCTCCAAATCTAATAGACCGATTAAGTTGAAATTTCGTACACATATGTATTTCTGTGACCCAAACACGGACGTGTAACGTAAATAAACAAATTTTGAATATGGAGGTCAACTTTGGGGGCAAATAAGAAAATTTAAAAAAAAGTTTTGCAAACTGTACCGTGTAACATATCAAATGAAAGGGTGAGGGTCTTAAATGTATTTTTTTATAATTTTAAAGTAAACCATTTTAGACATTTAAGAAAATAGACGAAATTGACCCCCTATCTCCGATAGTACTGAGCCTAAATTAAAAAAAAAAAATACAAGAAATAGTTCAATACCTATACATTACAGGAAAACCTATAAGAAGTCGATGGTCTTAAAACAAACATACATTTGTCCATAATTAAACAAAAAGGATCCAAACCACATTAGGGTTAATGTGGGTTGGATCCTTTTCGTTTAACTATAGACATTTGTAGTTGGAATGTATGGGAGAACATGTTTTTCAACTACATTATTAAGTTTGTTCTTGGGATAAATTCATCCCAACTACGGAACCCTTCATTGTGCGTGGTCCGACACGCACTTGACCGGTTTTTTTCTGGCTAATTTCCGAAACGGCTGGACGGATTTTGACGAAACTTTCGCTGGCAGATATCTGAAATTATAAAGAGTAACTTAGTCTACTTTTATTTAAAACAAAGAATTAGGGTTCCGCGCAAAAAATAAAACCCATGAAATTGTAAACAAAATCCAATTCAAATAGGGAAGCATTGACATTTACGCGGGCCAAGCCTTGGGCAATAGCTAGTAAATAAAATAAAATAGGTAGAAGAACCTGCCGAAACTTTTGCTGCAAAACCACTCCTGCATTTATTAGACATACAACTTACGGTATGTGCCTTTTAACGTTTGAACAACAGCCAAAATCCTCTCCTCACATTATTAAACTACGACGATACGTACAAAAATTTGGCCACTCACTACATTGGCTGGGAAGCCAAGTCAGCCATCACACTGTCTCATTGGCCATTTTACAAGCAAGCTAAAGGGTAGCTATTTCTTCAGTGCAAGCTTACTGTGAGTAAAATTGCTGTTCGTCGCCGCGAAAATAAAGTTAGCCACGTTACGGTCTATAACAAAACTATCGTGAAAGCGTACTCCATATTCTATTGTTCCCGGTACACCAATAAAAAACCGGTCAAGTGCGTGTCGGACCACGCACAATGAAGGGTTCCGTAGTACGAATGAATTTATCCCAAGAACAAACTTAACATTGTAGTTGAAAAACAGGTTCTCCCATACATTCATATGTAAGTTTGTACGCACAATATTGAGAGATTTGGCATATTTTTCTAAGACTTCCTATAAGTTTTTCTATAATCTATAGGTATAGAACTATTTACTGTATTTTTTTTTCAAAATTTTAGGCTCAGTAGTTTCAGAGATAAGGGGGAATGGTCAATTTTCGTCTATTTTCTTAAATATTTTAAAATTATTAAAAATAAAATATTTGAGACCCTCACAGTAAGCCTTTTTATTTTATATGTCAACCGGTACAGTTTGCAAAACTATTTTTTGATTTTTTTTATTTGCCCCTTAAATTGGTCCCATATTCAAAATTCTAATATTTACTTTACACGACCGTATTTGGGTCACAGAAATTCATATGTGTACCAAATTTCAACCTAATCGGCCCGAGATTAGGAGCAAATTGGCTGCGACAGACGGACAGACAGACAGACACATGAGTGCTCCTATAAGGGTTTCGTTTTTTCCTTTTGAGATACGGAACCCTAAAAATCAGCCATTTCTTTTAAGAATAATGCAAATGTTCTATTGTTACCTGTGCCAATTCCAGGGGTACTCAAAGTAAATCCACAAGGTTTCCAATGCCCGCAACTTCACTAAGTTTGAATATGAAGCACGTTGGCTCGAGCATACGACACACAAATGCTATACAACAGGCACTTTCCAGCAAATTGGATCTACTGAGTGCACTGCACAGGAGTTGCCAAGCACAATTCTGCTAACTCAAGTGTACAGGCAAGCTGACGTATCTACTTAAATCTAAAAGCTTGAATGGCTCACGTAGGTAAACGTGTAAGGACGCCATTTCACGGTAGGAGAGCAACGAGCGAAATATGAATTTACAATACATTATGTTCACAGATAATCATAGAATGTTTTGAATTGGTTACTGAATAATAATATTTATTGTAAGAGTCTTAAAAGAAATACGGAATGATGTTAAACGATGCAGAAATCATAACTTAATTCACCCATATCCGCTGCGCAAATTGCGTGGGCCCCAGGGAGTAAAGCTGAGTTTCCGTAGGATAGGGAACTTAAATTAGTAACCTGGCTATATTTAACTTAATGTATACCAGAAGGGAGTGAATGTTAGTGTGACGGTTGGCAGAGAAGAATCGAAAGAAAAAATGTGTTGCGATGACCTCAAGTAACATGGGAGAAGAGCAGGAAAATGATGATTAACTTAAAGACAACGCCAAAATTGCCATACCTACTTACATAGTTAACGTACCTATTGGTGATTGCAGTTTAAGTAGGTATACAGTTTAAGCAGACAGTGCAGAAAACAATTCCCGATGTGGCGGCATCAATATCGCCACATGCGAACTACGCATCACACTGACGTCACACAAAATCCTGCATCGCGCAAGCAGAGTTTACTGCGCGACTAGCATATACAGGGTGTAAGTGTAAACAGTGTCAACCTTTTAACGGGTCATTGTACTCATCATTATGAACAACTTTTACTATGGGACAAAACCTGAAATCGCGAAAAAAAATCTGCTGTTCCCTACATTTTGACGAATTATGCGAACATAAACAGCAGATTTTTTTTTCGCGATTTCGTGAGCTTAGACGCTCCAAACAAGGTATAAGTTAAATAAAGCACAACCTCTTTAGAAGTCATTGTACTCATCATTTATTCATAATGAAAAAGTTAAAAAAATCAGCTGTTCCCTTTGACTTTAACGAGTTATGCGAACAAGGTACGGAACAGCTGATATTTTTTCGCGACTGCGGGTTTGGTCCCATAGTAAAAGTTGTTCATAATGATAAGTACAATGACCCCTTAAAAGGTTGCCACTGTTTACACTTACACCCTGTATACATCGTCCCGAAATCAATCGTCCAGACACAACATCCATCTGGCCGGAGGATCCTCATTTTTTCATTGAAGATGAGTGAACTTTACACCCTGTTCCTCATACCTCTATAACTTGATCCAATTCTCAAAAGTTGCCCTCCAAATCGTCAATTACGGGGTGTCTCATTGGCGAAATCAGCATAGAAATGAGCTCCTCTACAGCACCAAAAGATAAAATCATAGATACAACAGTTTGCAATTCTAGAAATAACTTTAGAACAAACAATAAAAGCTACGCCGTATAATATCCCAGAACGCTGCTACCCGTCAACGTAATATATATATTTGGATATGCATTTAAAAGCTCTTACGCTAATAGGTTTGTGTCCTATCTTTGTGACCTATTTACCTGTCGTATCGTGTTTCACGTGCTGCAGATCGAGCCAAAGGTAATTTGGTGTTAATTACAAATGCGTGGATGGAATGATAAATTATTAATTATTACTTAATTAATTAATTGAAGTGCCTAGAATGTAGGAAGGAACTAATATAGAACATGCAAAGGTCGCGACGGTTATAGCCATTCTATATACATAAACTCACCTTCTTCCCATAGGGGTAGGCAGAACCTACAGAACGCCACCTGCTACGCTCTATACTAATATGAAGGTAACTCTGCCTGCCTTTCTATCTGTCTGTAAAATTTCTACACCTTGACGGCTGAACAGATTTCGATGACATTTGGCGCAGAGGTTGACCATGACCTGACCATAAGGTATGTCGGTACTATGTTACCGTGGGGTATTCCCAGAAACCAAAGCGGGAGAAGCCGCGGACAATAGCTAGTTTCAGTATATTATTATTTACCTAACTATCTATTTAAATATAACAAAATCGTAGCGAAGTCAAATCTGTAATTTAATATATTTGTTAAAAAAATCTGTAGCGAGGCCGAAAATATAAGTTTTAGCATTTTTGTGGACTAGTGGACCCCTGGATAGATTCTGATAAAATTTTGTATAGATATTTCCTATAAGTCTGGTCAGGCTATAATTTATCACGCTATTTGCTATGACTATGAGCAATGTTGCTTTACGTTCGTAGTAAAAAAACGAGCCATGAGGTTAGAATATTGCAGATAGTTACAGATTTAACCTTTTAAAGGATTATCATCATGCTATACTTTTATGGAGCTAATCAGTCAATGATGACATATACAGGATGGGTTTTTGAGATGGGGAAATGGGCAGGTACCTTATTCGTTGTCGCTATAAGAAAACGGCCTTAGAGCGAATTTCACCAATGAAACTGCATGCATGTAAACTGCGTTCAAGAGTTGTCAAATATTAACACTGACAGTTCTTGAACGCAGTTTAGATGTGCTGATCGCGTTTAGTTTAATTGGTGAAATTGGCACTTGGAAGGTTTTGATCTGCATTCATAGATTTTGAAAAATGTACAGTCAGCAAAAAAAAAATCAATTTTCACGGAAACTCTTTTTGATGCCAATCGATCCCGTTTCTTATAAAGATAAAAAAAAACTCTACAGGACCAACTGAGGTTTGAGTAAAAGAAAAGTCTGAAATTGCAAAAAAAATTCGCTGGACTAGACTGAATAGGGAACGAATATTTATATAACAGATTAAGATATAAGAATGGATATTTTAATCAACTTTCAACAAAGCAAATAGCTTAGCAGTTCGTCGACTACTTTGCAAGCCTACGTTCTATTTACAACATTTGATATATTTTGTACTCCTTATGGACGAAGTTTTTAACGCGGCTGGCGAAAAATCGTTATGCCTTCCATGACTCTTGGTCACTCCCTCCAACCTTCCCATGACCCTTCCAACGTTCGTTATACGGGTCGAAACGTGGGGCGGCTGCGGACCTAGCACCCTTGGCAATATTATTTTATGGTCCGCAGGCGCTTCTTGATCCCTTACAAATTGAACCATGTGTGTCCCTGAAGCAATTCTCCCCCAATGGGGGCTTGCACAACCACACAACAATCTTCGCCGCCAGTAGCAACAATCTTCGCCGCCGGTAATGCCTCTTGGTCAATATGAAAATCCAAGATGACGGCTGCGAAAATTTAAACAATTTTTCATCATGGGTGTTGGTTTCATGGTTTTCGAGGGTGCTACAGCCGATAGTGAAATCAAAATTAAAATCATGACGGCGGCAGCGAATATTTTCAAAATCTCTAAAATGAGTATCGTTTTCATGGTTTTCGAGGCTGTTAAAGCCAATAGTGACGTCAAAATGAAAATCCAAGATGGAGGCTGCGAAAATTTTAATTTTTTTGTTATGGATATCATTTTCATAGTTTTCGAGGGAGTTCAAAGCCGATAGACGCGTTAAAATGTAATTTTAAGATGGCGGCTGAGAAAATTTTTGTTTTAAATTATACGTGAGAAGGAACTTCGTTCCTGACGGGGCGGGGGTCCCCCGACCGCACGTTTCTTATTTTATTTTTTCATTTTGTAATACTGGTATGTGATAGTTCGTAGAACATATACAATAAAATTGACCTCTTCTGTCATTTGTGGTAATAATAAAAATAATATATCTATTGTTAGGTGACCGCAATGTTAATGGAAATCCCACGTGTTTACAGTTTACTGTTACCTATATTATTTAGTGATAGTCTTTCTTCATGAATAATCTGTAAGAATGCGTGTACGTATAATTGTTGTGCCCTTATTTAGTATATGTAGGAACGCCGGCGTTCATTAATTCACTAAAAAACTGGTTTTCAAGAAGGGAGATTCTAATGATGTGCAAAATTACCGTCCTATTTCACTCCTCTAAGTTTTCGCTAAACTCTATGAATCTCTGCTATGTCCTTTGCTTATATCACAAATTAATCATCAGTTAGTGCCCCAACAACATGGTTTCTGTGTTCGTAAATCTACGACTATTAATTTGGTCAGCTACGTCAATGAAGTAAGTAAATGGATGGACTCTCGCGCCTCGATTGACTCACTTTACACTGATTTCAGCAGTGTGTTCGACAAGGTGGACCATAAAATCCTCTTAATGAAGCTTGAAGAATTCGGCATATTTGGTCAGTTACTGCTTTGGTTTAAATCGTATCTCACAGAAAGAAAACAAAAAGGCTATGAGTCACCAGTTAAATCTCTCTACATCTGGAGTCCCCAAAGTTCGCACATGGGCCCATTTCTCTTTCTAATCTTCGTCAATGACATAGTTCTCTCAGTCAAACATAGCAATTGCTCTATTTTCGCTGATGATTTGAGAACTATAAAGAGAACCTAAATCAAAAATAAAGTATAACTATACAATTAAAAGGTAAAGAGTTTCCAAAATATTAGATACCTAGGTCTTGTAAAGCCGACACTCGGCAATCTCGATTCGTTACGCAAACTCCTCAAGACAATAAATCTTAGGATTTTGATAAAGGAAGCAAAAAAAATCGTTTTTCTGTCGAAAAGTTGGATCCGTCGCGAGCCGTTCACCTCTCATTTCTCCAAGATTTTTATTTCAAATCTTACGAAGAATTTGTGAAGCTCTGTGGGACATAAAGGATTTATTGAAATCGACAGTTAATTTAAAATGGAAAACTTTCTTTTTCCTACTAAAATTCTTTTAATGACTTTCAGGTTTTTTTTTCACTTTCTGTGCCTAGTACATTATCATCATCAGCCTAAAACAGTACACTGCTAGACATAGGCCTCTCCAATTGTGCCATTCTCTTATCCAGCTGCTACCAGCCACCTTCGAAGATCGTTAACTTTATTTCATAAAAATCCAAATCTGTTTTGCACTAATTACAAAGAAATCGAGACTGCCGGTAAATTAATCAGTAAGCCCTGTCAGCACCAAACTGGGAATTCAAAAATTAAACCAATTTACTTCAACTACATCGAACTAGCTCCACATTAACATGAATTATGAGTGTATGGTTGGTCAGAGTCGGTACGAACTTTACGCCAATACCATAGAACAAGGATTGATAGAAGCGACACCACCGTTCCGAACGCATTCTTTTCGAAATCAAACCTTAATTACAAAATACAAACTAACAGTAAAATATATATATTATGAACAAGTAGCTAATGAAATGTAGAATATTTTAAACACATCTGCAGCATGACTGTCATAGACATTAATTTAAATATTTCTGAAAGAAAAAAACATTTTGACGAATTTATTTCATTTTATAACTATCAATCGTCTACTACGACCCAGCTGGTTCAGTTGACTGCAATTTTACTGTTGAGAATATTAAAGCAACTTATTTACTACGCAAAAATGGCAAACACAAATAAATTAGATGCAAAACACCCCAGAAAAATAGGCCAATAGACAAAAAATCGGCAAATTAAAAAAAAATATCTTCAAAGTCGAATATCTTGAAAACGGGTAAGTTTGGGGTATGGTGTTTCAAACCCAAATCAGTCAGGAATTACTTAAAACTACAACCTCTTAAAGGATCTAGGTCGACTTAACCTGTAGCCCTGTGTAATAAAAAATAAAAAGGGGAAGAGCTCATTGGGCATCAAAACATTTGTCCGCATCGTTGTCAATGGGAAAAGTGCCCAAAAAACTGGCAGCATGGCCACGATGGATGACAATGCTGATTATTTGGGCTACAACTAGGCCAGCCCTTTGGTCCCGTGAAGAGTCGACCAATCACTTGGTGATGTCCCGAAATACTCGATAAGCACTCGGACCCCAAGCTAAAACGGCTCAAACATATAGCTATAGCTTTTAGCTCTCTGGTTTTCTGCTCCTACAGCAGCCGCCCCAGCACAGCTCGCCGTGCTAGGAAGATGGGATGGCGCGAGAGTGTCGACACAGCAAAGCCTCCCACATCAAAGGCCTACCCAACTTCCAACGGCATTATGGTCATTTCGTCTGGCCTCTTCCCACCGTCACGTGTCAACCCATTGGGTTCTAAAACAACTGTAATCAAATAAGATCTAGCTAGCGTAAGAAAAGTTTAAAGGCGAATTAGACCAATGAAACTGAACACGATCAGCCCATCTAAACTGCGTTCAAGAGCCGTCATTGTCATCATTATTGTGGAATATTGACACTCTAGAACGCGGTTTAGATGGGCTGATCGCGTTTAGTTTCTTTGGTGAAATTCGCCCTAAAACAGACAGGATTTTATAAGCACTTGTGAAAACATTGACAAATCCAGGTTGAATTGGTCAATTATTTTGGCTCAAATTGGTTGTCGGGTGAAGCAAGAAGCTGTATTTAAATATTTCACATGCATAACGACACATCAAATAGTATCAGGTAATAAATAATATTAATCTCCTAAATAATACTGAACAAAAACATAAATCTATGCCCAAAGAAGTACTATATGGAGTGCCTCAAGGTAGTGTGTTAGGTCCACCGTTATTTTTGATCTACATAAATGATCTGCCTAAAGTTTCACAGCATCCCATGATCCTTTTTGCTGATAGCACAGCTATCTTTACAGGTCAAAATATTGATACTTTTGATAATGACATAAATTCCACTCTTCGCAATATAATTAACTGGCTGACGGCTAATAACTTAATTATTAATTTAGAAAAAACTAAATTAGTCAATTTCGTGCGTAACAATAAAAATAACAAGATTATAACAAGATTACAAGGTATTGAACAAGTCAGCTGCGTTAAATTTGTAGGTCTCTGGATAGATAGTGATTTGACTTGGCAAACACACTTTGACACAATATGCAATAAACTTAATCAGTACTCATATGCTTTATATAAACTATCCAAAATTGTCGATCAATCAGTTCTTTTGACCGCATACCATGCTTATGTTTCGTCGACACTGAGATATGCAGTCATATATTGGGGCAACGCCACTAATAGGAATTTAGTGTTTAAAGCGCAAAAAAAGGTGTGTACGTGCTATTGCTGGTATCCGTGTTCCTGATTCATGTGAACCATACTTCAAAGAGATTAAAACATTGACCTTTCCTGCAATGTACATTTTTGAAGTAGCCGTATTTATAAAAACAAATGAAAATCTATTTGACAAACTCAAATCGAAAAGATATAAAAATTTCTAATGTACCACATAAAACGGCTCTATTTAGCAAAAGCTCAAGATCCAAGATTTCTTGAAGTATTGATTGAATTGTTAACCATTAATTATTAATATTATTCATTTCACCGTATTTTGATATGTTGACACTTTTAATAACTAAATTTGCCATGTAAAATAATTTTAACCTAAATGCTAATTCATAATTATTGTTTGCCTATTAGATAGGACATATTGGAACTTTAATTTATTGTTAAGACCTGTAACTAACATATGCCCACAATAAAGATATTTTGAATTTGAATTTGAAAATTTTAGAAAAAGACTGTCACACCGTTACATAAAATCCGAAATTTTTCTGAAAATGGCTGCGCCATTACCTATGCCTATCCCTATATCAGTTTCGCTTCTAGTTTTTTATTCTATGCCAACACCCAACCCCAATAAAACGAAGGGCGCGTAAAATTAGTGGCAACAAACACAATAACTAATCCGAACGTGTCTGTCTAAAGTTTATGGCAGTATCGACGAATACTTTACCTGAACTCGTCGGCATTGTAATTATTGGTTCCCAGAATAACTTTGAGCTCTCAATTAAAAAGAGTTTGAGATGAAATTTAGTTTGTTAGGTCAGCCTATAATGTTCCCAATGCCCCAGACCTCCGCTCTTCGAGAGGGAGTGGGCTCTAATCCAGTGGCGGATTTACACATTTGCCATTCAAATGTTGCCGCCCCTATCGACCTCTATAATTCAATATCCTAGTTCACAATCATATTTATTTCATTTTTTATTGTCACTGAAATTGTAACTTTATGATTTGTGCACTGTCATCCTCATTACATCAGCTTTTTCCCGTTATTAGTATGATTGTGTTGTAAACGATTTAGTGAAGATTACACATGAAATAGTTTTTGGGTATATTTCTATCAGATTCACTCTCTTCGCCTTTCCCGATTTCACTCAATAATTTTTGCCAGCGTTGTGTCGAGCTTACAAATAAAAAACCTAAGTTTCCTGTAGCATTATGAAAAGGCGACAAGCATCTGTACACGATTCGGTAGCCGCAGTTGCCACTAAATTCAAAGAATGATCAGAACATGGCACGTAAAAAGCGACTACGACTGCTACGACTACGCAAATACGTGTACGGTAGTACCTACAAAAAAATATTTAAGTGGTGAAACATATTACACGTTGATTGAATTGTGTGAGTGGACCTAAAACTTAATAACATTTAGGTATTTAATAATGTATTTTTTTTATTTCTGTAAGACAAAAAAAAATGGGCCTGTCGCCCCTAAAATCTGCCGCCCTAGGCTCCAACCTACTCAGCCTGCTGGTAAATCTGCCACTGCTAATCCTCCACGCGGGCCCAGTGCGGGTTGGTAGATGTCACATTTGACTGATTATATAATAGCGAGCTAAATATTATACAAAATAATGACATAAAGATGTGCATAAGTATCATAAATTATGCAGCTAAGCTACACGTACACAAGATATCAATATATCTTAGACTTAACAACACAGTACCGACGGCGACATTGTGACAGATTTTCAGCACCTCCTCGCGGAGAAGCGCCGTAATAATCCATTTTACGTTGCTGGCATCTTGACACGGATGATATATAATCCTGTAATTCTGTGAAAAGCAGGAGCGGCATATCACGTGAAAAGAAATATTTATGTGTTTCTTTATTTGTGTTAATTATAGTTTGAAAATGGGGAATCTTTTCTCCGTTTTTTTTTTTAATTAATATAGTCACCTAATGAAACAAATTAATGTAAAAAAATAAATGTAATTTGAATAGTGGTACTCGTAGTAATAGAAAATCATCGATCTTCCTTAATTTGGTATTGATTTGTTTCATTCTATTAGAGAAATAGGTATATAGGTAAACTAGAAAAAATACACTGCCTCGTGGGTTTAGTGGTCGCAAGTGCTGTGGGTTCAGTTTCCCGTTCGAGAAAAGTGTTATTCCTTTTTTTTTTTTCTTATTTCTTAGTAGCAGCCCGAAGTCTGAATTCGTGCCCGATTGATGCCAATACGCCATAGTGTAAATACCCAAACCTCAAGGAAAGAGGTAACAAGAGTTGATAATACCTCTCATAAAATCCCGGAATTAGAAACATGACATGGGATTTAAGAAATTGCGAATTATTTATTATTTACTATAAGTATTTAATTTATTATGAATGTGTTCAAAGTACAATAAATAATTCACCATTTCTTAAATTCCGAGATTTAATCGTCATCTTTATCATTCCGGGATTTTATAGGAGGTATAAATTATCCACACTTGTTACTTCTTTCCTCGAAGTTTAGGTGTTTATACTCTACCTATTGCGATCTCTGCTTATTACAAGGGACTGCAACATAACAGGCGAAATATATGTGCTATAGGTACACGTCTGCCTAACCCTTCCGGGAAAACATGCGTAAAGTTATGTTTATGTAAAAAATATACAGGTAACTTCTGAAGTTCTGAGTAATACAATTGACTACCTAAATATATTTCATCGAGAAAATTCAGTGGGAAATGGCCCCCTAAGAATTGCTAGTCTCGCACGCCTGCGTAAAACTGTAATCAACATTATTATCAAGAGACCAACTTTGTTCATTTGTTTCACTGTTCAAGATAACATCAAGTTATTCCTGCTGAACTTGAAACTTCCACAATTTGATAATTCATAGTCAACTTTAGCTAACTTGTTATCTTGCAGGGAACGTCTAAGCTGAAGAATATTTTCGAATTTAATTCTGACAGTTTCAATGGCCATTATTAAAAGATTGTGAAATATTTTTTAGGTTTACACAAGATTTAAAATATATTTTAGTTTATATTTTTTTGTGTTTTCTCTAATTGAAAAAGCTCTTATTAAATACACTCCTTTGCAAAAAAAACGGGCACCTTACAGTCATTGGCTTTACTATGGATAGTATTTTTTTAATATTTTTAGTATGTATTAGCAATGTTATATTATTATTTCTTATTATCAATGAGAATATAGTTGTTAACACTTAAATCCTGGAATTGATGTTTTGTGCAATGTAAACAGAGACCCGTGTTAAAAAGGGCATTTTTATGGGTATAATAAAGTTAAGACTACGAGTATTTTAATAAAAAAAGACATTAAAAAATAAAAATTAATAACGAGCAACCTCCCCTTGCAGCGATTATGGCATGTAATTGTCTTGACATGCTTTCCACGAAGCTTTTTATGGTGTCCTATGGAATGTGTTCCCACTCAGCCGAGATCACACGTTTAAGCTCCCTGGGTTGTACAGGTCAGACAGGCAGTCACTACATGTAAAATACTGGTATTCAGCTGCATCCGGTAAGTCTGGAAGCCGACCCCAACATAGTTGGGAAAAGGCTAGGAAGATGATGACAGGGTCAAATTAAATTATCTAGCGAAACCCCGCAGACGTGATGAGTAACTAAGGTCGGAGTTGAGCAACTTTAAAACAGCTGTTTCGATTTTTAATCAGTTCTTTGCTTAGGAAATTTGACATAAACCAACTGTTTAAATATCTAACCGGTGGTTTGAATGTGTGTGAACACAAGCCTAAACATGATAGAACAAAAAATAAATTAATTTGATTTTGTTTTTTTTTTTTTTTTGGAACATTAACTAATCACTTTTTAGTGTAGTCACTTAAAATATCAGTTTAATAATCTTTTTTGTGTAAACTTCACAGACGTGATGGGTGTCGATATCCCAACACTATAAAACAGATTTCATCAACACACTTCAAGTATGTAACAACACTACCAGCGGTCAATGACCCCAAACAAACTATTTATTATTTTTATTTTGTCGTGTTTAGATGTCGATACCCATCACGTCTGCGGAGTTTTGCTAGCTAATTTAATTTGACCCTGTTTAACTCGAAAGGTAACAAAGATTATGTTCATAAGAGGGTAATTCACTTATTAATGTATGTATTTAGGGCGAAGAACGACTTTTAAAACGGCTGTTTAGATATTTAATCAGTTCTTTCTTTAGGAAATTTGACATAAGCCAACTGTTTATATACCTAACCGGTGGTTTGAATGTTGGTGAACACAGGTCTTAGAATCACACTTTTGGTTATTTTCGTAATCCTGTTCTGTTAGGTTTTTATTCACCGTGGGTGCCTGATATTTATTCTCTGGTTTACTAACTAAACAGATTCTACTAAAAAAACGAACTAGTCTAGTCCACTTCGTGAAATAGCTACACCGATTGACAGGCAACGCGCCAGTACCAGGACACCATCACACAGGCACAGGTATATCTACGTTACGAGCGTTCATGCCTGAAATCATTCCCTATTTGGTTGTGCCACGGTCAAAGGACGACCACTGCATTGCAAATAAAGTCTCCCCTTTTCAACGGACGTTTGAATTTACTGTGTCGGCGGAAACACCACAGACCACTGCTTACAAACATTTTATGTTTGCCTGGTACTTTTGCAAAAAAATTCTTAAATGGAATCCAAAAATCGAAAGAGTAAATAATGAAGAGAATTTTACAAAAAAGTATGAGTATATCTCAAGAAACAGAGAATTATTTTTTTTTTTTTATTTGTGATGGGTTTGCTCTTGACTCTAGTCTAGGTCAGAGGTGACAGAGACAAAGTCGACGATGGAGTGAGCTTACCCAGAAGAAGCCTGTTCACTCTCACTTTGAAGAGATTAGGGTTGTATACGTTCGGAAACACAGACGCAGGTAGTGAGTTCCACTCTTTTGCTGTGCGCATTATAAAAGACATTTGGAAGCGCTTAGTGCGAATTGGTGGAATAGCAACCAGGTAGGGATGGTTACTGGCAGTGCGTCTAGATGTCCGGTGGTAGAAGGGGGCTGGTGGAATGAGGTCGTGGAGTTCTCGGGCACACTCTCCGAAGTACAATCTGTAGAAGACCGACAAGCAGGCAACCTTGCAGCGATGAGCCAAGCTATGAAGCTTGGCATCCACCAGTTTTACGTCGCCAATGAGCCTCTTAGCTCTGCGTTCCACCGAGTCAAGCGCGGCTAGTTGGTACTTAGCTGATCCATCCCAAAGGTGACTGCAATACTCCATGCAGGATCGGACTTGCGCTTTGTAAAGGGTTAAAAGCTGTCCAGGCGTAAAGTATCGCTTCACCCTATTTAGGATGCCCAGTTTCATTCAGTTTCATTCAGTTTCATTGGATGAGAGGCCCCATTATATTAATTGCACACATGCACCTACATAGATGCACCAATTAAAAGTTAAGTGAAAAAGCAAACAGTCATTTCGACACCAGCAATTTATACTACGCTAACTCAAAAAAGCGTACTTTACAGTAGAGGCGTTTAAAGGGAAAAACGTGATAACTTTTACATTAATTAAGATAATTATTTGAAATTTGGTATGCTTAGTAGTTAATTTATTCAATGTAATATCTCATATTTATTTTTCCTTAATTATTTATATTTTTTTGATTTAGCGCGAGTTAGCGGTATATAAACGTAATTCATCAATAAAATGTTACATGTTATACACGTCTAACTAATGTTAGCGTAGTGTAGTACGGAAGGTCGTAGTGCTAAAGAAATGTTATTTTTATTACGTTGCAATAAAAAAAATACAGTATTTTGTGTATTAATCATAACTTTAGGGTATTATATACACCCACAAGATATATTATTGTAATTTATCATGCTGAATAACAAGTTATTTAAGTTAGCTTTGTTTAACCGGAACATGCGTCTCTGGCGGATTTCGTATTAAAAGTCGTCAAATTATATATAGCGTAGTATACATCGCCTTGTGCCACACGTTAGCGTATTATCTAACATTCCGTTGAGCTATAATACAAGTTGAATTTTATAAAATCCAGATATAATTGTGTAGATAGTAATATTTGTAGGTACCTAGATACATAATTAAAACAAAAATAGTGTTGTAGGTAATTAATAGTTTATTATAGGTAAGTACTTACTTATTAATTAACGATAAGAGATCAGATCAATCACAATTCGACTTCGAATAATTATAATTTTAAATCAAGATTGCACTTGGAGTAAACAAAAACTTCCAATTGGTACTCGTAAATATAAATCACATAATTTAAACAATATTATAAGTTGTAATTATTATGACCTCAAACATAATTATATTTTTATCAAGATTGCACTCAATATTGATAATTTTAGGAGAAAACAAAAACTCCCAATTGGTAAATATAAATCACATAATTTAAACAATAAGTTGTAATGGTTAAGAACTCAAACATAAATAAGTATATTTAAATCAAGATTGCACTCAATATTGTTATTCTGAGAAAACAAAAACTTCCAATTGGTGAATATAAATCACATAATTTAAACAATAGGATGTAATTATTTAACCACTTAATCTTCATCACTTGCATTGTCCACATCATGTTCAGTTGTTAATAAATTTCTATAAAATGTATGATACTTTTCGGGTATAATATTCTTATCACAATAATTTTTAGTACGTATTAGTAATAACGTTTAGTATTTTTTGGGGTCGATACTGCAGAATAGTCACTATCATTGAACGTTGCAGGCGAGGAAATTGAATTACACGGAGTAGATATTGCTGATACTGAATCTGTATTTTTGGCGAGGCCGCTATCCATATGCGAATCAGGAAGACTTTCCTGGGCGGATGTACAGATTTCAGGTGTCAGTGTTCTATCTTCAGTCTCTTTGTAGCAAGAGGTCGGCACCAAAGTAGCGTTTATACTTTGTGAAGATTCCGAAAAGTCACAATAGGGTGAAGGTACGGGGGTATTATCTATGCTGTCAGAAGGATCATTAGTGACGACCGAAAACAAAGGTTCAATACTTGCTGGAGTTAATGCTAATGGAGAAGGTTTTTGGATAGAAGTCAGTATCTTTGGTGAATAATTAAGTGGAGTATTAGGAGCCCCCAAGTCGTTTAAATTTATATCTTGTAATACGGCATCATATTTGTAACTGACTATATCTCGGCTTGCAGAACTGGACATAGAATAATCATGCTCTTGAATAGGCTCATCAAACATGACGTGCTCATATAAAGACACGAATTCAGGATTATCAACTTCAGCAGGTAATGGCGACGATTCTAAAACAATAGGTATAATGTATTGAAATCATATTTTAATATTTTTATTTTAAAAAAATGTACAGACGCCAGCACATCAATCTACTACAATCTGTCAAATTTCTTTAATAGATTTTCAACTTTATCACTGAAGCATTAGGTTAGGGTGATTGAGAAAATTTGACAGTTTTGGGTAGCTTGACCTGCTAGCGTCTGTACTTACAAAAAAAAATGGTCAACGTGCCATTAATAAACTAATTAATACGTTAACACATAAGTATTTACTAAGTAAAAGTCGCTAAGTAGTTCATTTTACAAACGAACAAGTATACACAAGAACGCACGAAACTACGCTAACTATGAGTTAGCGTAGTGTTGCACGAACTTTGACCAAAGTGGCTCCAATTTTCAAAAAAAACCTAGCGTAGCACTATAAAACATATTTATATGCTTTAAAATACGTTAATAGTCTTTAATAACACATTAAACTAACCTCTTTCGACAGTATGAAGCGATATCTCACTATTTTTATCAACACTCATCAATGAATATTCTTCCTTTTTTGCTAATTCCACTAAATGTTTAGCTCGTTATCGAGACATTTTTGTAATAATAAAATAACACTAACAATATGTAGTTTAAACCACTGGTAACAATAACACTATCTATTATGATTTACTGCTAAAGTTTTAAAACCGCGCAATCACATCTAACACAGCGACAAGTGTCGTTAGACTAATGTAAACAAACAAGCGGTGCGTCCCCTCCCCGCGCACACTCCGCTAATAATAGTTGGCGTAATATAAATCGAGCGATTTCAAAAAGTACCTTTACTTAGCGTTTTATAACATTTGTAACTTTCTTATTTTTGTATATTTCTTCACGATTTTTTTATGTCATATGTAAAAACACATTTTAAGCAACTTGGCATAAAAAAACGTTTTTACCTAAACTTCGAGTTAGCGTAGTATAAATTGCTGGTGTCGATTTATTACATTCCTCCGATCTGCAACAGAATAAAACCATATTATCAGCTGTTTATCTGACCGTGCAAATTATATGGGAGTGACCCTATTACCGTCGGATAGACAAATGGATATATATATGTAGGTCTCAGTCCCTGTAGACTATAAACTGGCAACGTACCTTTTACGATGAATTAACTTAATGGAAACGATTATGTATACCACCTTAGGCTATTCTCGTGTACTCAAATAGACTCGTGAATGTTTGAATTCAGGTTATAATTTATTTCTATTTATTTATTACTAGGTGTGTTTTACTAGCTCGTGGCTAAATAATAACAACCGCACGGGTCGATCCATCAGGTTAAGCTACGCTTGCCGGGGTTAGTCTGTGGATGGGTGACCATCTTTTCATACCGAGACTCCTCCGTGACTCGGAAAGCACGTTAAGCCGTTCGTTCCGGCTGTCATTCGTGGATCTTCATTGGACAGTCATTACAGGTCGTCAGAAGCCTGAAATTCTGACAACCAGTCTTACCAAGGTTATCCATGGGTATCGTATTACCCAGTAACTGGGTTCTGGAGGTCAGATAGGCAATCGCTCCATGTAAAATACTGGTATTCAGCTGCATCCGGTTAGACTAGAAGCCGACCCCAACATAGTTGGGAAAAGGCTAGGCAGATTGATGTGTTTTACTAGAAGTTTCCCGCGACTTATTTTGCATGTTTTGTATTTCATCGTTTATCAATGCGATGAAAGAGTAGCCTATGTCCTTTTCCTGCAACCTAATTGCGTAACACACTGTCAATCGGAATTGGTTTCATTTTGACAGTTGAGCAACATTCATTGCGTGATTTACGTTATCGAGCAGACAAATTTTGCGAACATATGAAGCAATGGATTAACAATTTGCTTCCGTCATTAAGATTCCGATTGAAAGTGTAGTACGCAATTAGGGTGCAGGTCCCAGGCTGTCTGTCAGATTTCGTAACGATCGGATTTCAGTGGTTAAGGGGTGAAAAGGTCACAGACAGACCTCTGTCTGTCTGTGACTTTTCTGTGTTACTTTCGCATTTTTTATAATGTATGAAATAACCGGCCAAGTGTGAGTCGCAATGAAGGGTTCCGTAGCTGAGATGAATATATCCCAAAAACCAACTTAACATTGCAGTCTGTTGAAAAACAAGTTCTCCCATACATACGTCGTGGTCAATTCTCCAACTGTAAATGTAAGTTTGTAATCGAAAAAAAAAACGTGATAAAACTACAATTTAACGATTTCCGACTTTTTCATTACTTTTGCTGTGAGATTCTTGCCAAATTTCATGATTCTGTGTCAACGGGAAGTACCCTATAGGTTTGGATTTATTTGCGAGTATCTGACTTTTTTAGAGCTCCAAGGGACCTATTTGATATAAATTTCAACTTGATACCTCCTCGCGTTCCTGAGAAAAACGTTCTTAACAGACTGACAGACAGACGGACAACGAAGTGATCGGTTTAAGGGTTCCATTTTTTCCTGTTGAGGTACGTAACTCAAAAAAATACTAAGTACTGATAAGTTGTGGAAAAATCACCATGCTGCGTCGATATCAAATAAACATTAATAAGAGCAGGAATAAAAACTATTTCATGGTCTTATCCGAATGATACATGATGAAATTCGAACACTATAACAGCTCTCTATATAAGCTATTCACCCTATGCATCGGATGCCCCAATTTTGAATGTATAGGGGCTGCACAGAGGCAATCGAGATTGAGCTGTCAGCATTATCAGTATACGTATAATACTCGTAGTTGCAATTACATTAGCAAATATTTGATCTGGTAGTGCTTTACTTAATGACTAGGGTACAGGAGCAAAACAAGGAATGTCACTAAAACAGGATTTTGTAATTAACATTTTAATATTGTATAGTGTATAACTTTTTCATACTTATTTTTTTTTTTTAATTACTGATAGAATTTAAGTTTACAGAGATCAGCTTTAGGTACAAATAAACTTTTGCCAAATATTAAAAAAAGAAAGTAATAAACTTTTAATAGAGTACTAAAACGGAATCAATCACAACAACAAAACATAACCTCTCTAAAACTGACATTGACAGTTGGATCTTCCTTGTCAAGTTCCGTTACATTAGGGACATTCCCACTTTTGCACCTGTACAGGCTTTTGAAATATTGAAGATATGAGGGAGTATGTTTGTTTTTTTTTTTTTGCCATACTTGACATATATTTGAATTTCTTGTGACAGTCCTTGTTTTGCTCAGGTACCCTTCATTTTGTTGTATACTGTATGAAGAGTCGAGGGTGATTAAGTTCTGGTCACATAGAGGAATCCCGTAATACGTGACTGCGCGCGTCGATTGTTTTTGACGCTTCTATATTCTCGTCAATTCTCCATCACGACGCGAGCGAATTTAGTTCCGCATGGCGCGCGGGATTATTGGGAGTTTTAGTATTTTATAATGAAGTATTGGTAAGGGCCCCAAAAAAATAGTCTACAAATAAAATAGTAGTAAACCATCCAAGAGTATTTAATGGCCACTATATCAGATGGGCCTGCAACGCGTGACGCATGCAATGGCGCGGGACATTCCGCCACATTGCCCGGCCGCCCGGACATATTGCCTCCCAGGGGGACGCAATATTGGAAGTACAGTTTTATATTGCCTATAATATAGCTGTTAATAAACTCTATTACACAGTTAATAACAGACATATAGAGCTTTATAAAGGTGTTCTGTTATTGTGTTTCCGATCGCAATGTTTTATGTGCTACAGATATAAAATTGAATGTTATGTTTGATAATAACATAGATGGATACTTAATTATTTGATACTTTTACCAAATATAAATGCTATAATGTGTGAGCACAGAAAAGATAATCAGCGCTAATGGTGATAGGGTCGTCTGAAGTCACAGCATTTTGCTATGCAACGACCCGTTCTTGCACAGATGCGACCATAGAAATATAAAATGTATCTTATATCTATGGATGCGACGCATGACTAATGCCCGGTTTCCGAGGTTTTTAAACGAAGTTTATTCATTCGATAGTGATTATTGGTGCTATATCGTGTTTCTGAACACTTATTTTGTTTAAAAGTTGAGTGAATTACTATCGAGGGTAAATGATAAATGATAAATGATTTTTATTTCTGTAAGTAGGTTTGTACAAACACTTTTACAAGTCAATATATATATATTTTTTTTAACTAGATGAGGTCGGCGTTTCCTACGGCGGGTCTATCTGAGGACCTGAAAAACCGAGCAAGAAAAAGGAAGGAATTCGCTTAAATTCTGCAGAAACCGGGCATTAATTTTTCTTGTCATTTGTTACAAACGTAGTTAACTCTGCAATCGGCATTAATCCCTGGCCCTGTAGACAAAGATTGGTTGAATAAGAGGCTTTTGGCTACTCTTTATGTTTGTATATATATATATTTTTAATATGCGTTTTGTTTGTGCAGAATATACTTTTTTGTTGCTTTTCTTTCCTTTCTATATAATGATAAAAACAATGAAGCCTAGTCCTTAGGTCTTTATGTGCATTTATAAAAATGATTGAAGATCGCAGACTTGTCCCCCATAATACTTTGATAGATGATAAGGCCAACAATTTATCAGTTAGATACTGTAAGAAACCAGAGGGCTTTTACTTCTTTGGGATCTAAAACTACTCAAATAATAAACAAACTCTCGTTGTACTCCATAACAAGCTGACCCGACAGACGTTGTCCTGTCCAAATTTGATGTATGAAAAAATTAATTTTCTTCTTAATTTTTTTTCGTGTCTTTTTCCGATGTTTTAACACGTTAACTGCCATAGTAAAATTTTGATGACGTTTTTTTTTATTTTTGTTTTTTGGTTGTATATTCAAGTAAATCACATTATATGACTATTTTAATTTGTTTCCGGTGATTATAATGTAAAATAAAGCAAAAAAATAAAATGTCTGGCATATGTGCCTGACGAGGCCCAAAAGAAACAAAACATAGCTATTGGGCCATGTCAGGTATTTTGTAAATTATATATTATATTAATTAATTATAAATTATATATTATTTGTATCTAAATTATATACTGTGGCGTCAGTCACCCGGGACTGACATGCCCTTAACAGGTGCTATGTCTGTCAAGCACCGGTGCCTGACATGGCAGTTAACGTGTTAATAGTTATTCGATGTTTTAATGCTATTCGGGACGGAGACAAATACAACAAATTAAAAACCATGACGTTCTCGAGTTATAAGTGTTCGAAAAAATCCGACTTTGTTTTAATACAATATATAATCGTATTTCTATTCAAACCGACGCGCCTATATTGATCGAGAGACCCGTCTCCCTAGAACAAAAGCAATCCTTTTTATAAAAGTGATCGTTCGAATGTCAAAGATACTGCCAACCTGCGTCCTTACTATGAACTATTAACGCGATCATGATTCAGTTGTGAAAAAGGGATGGTGCTGGGAAAGGGAAAAATGATGGCATTATTTGTTCATAGTAAAGCCCCTGATATAAATATACAAGGTCTTGAATGAAACTTCTACAATATCTACCTAGGCTACCTCACGATAAAGTAAATTGACCGAGACACTTGCCGCTACAGCATAACTTTATTTAAAAATTCAACACCTTACATTGCAAACCCTAATTAGTACTGTATTCATGTTTTACTGTACTCATGTTTTTACAAATTAATGATCGTTTATTACACAAAAACACAAAGCCTTTATTTCAAATATTCCAATTACAGCACTTTTGAAATGTCAAGGGATCAGTAAGAAAGATGAAGCTATTTGCCCATTCCAAAGCGTAGTAGTTCCATATGGAGAAGAACGGTCAAGAAACTCCACGGACACTCTTTAAAATCATAATATTGTAAAATATTGGTAACATCCATCACTCATGTTGAAATCATACATGTGAGAAGACGTGCACGTTAAAAGCATCCGTAATAAAAAGTCAAAAATTGAAAACAATTGAATAATTAAAATAAAGCTCCATTTACATGGCCCAAGTTTAATGCTTGTGGCATACCATTAAATTTAAGAGCAAATAGCTGGCACCGTCTAAACAACACGTACAATATTGTTGCACGATACGGACAAATTAGTTGCCGTTCTAAACTGGTATAGGTGTAAATAGTACATATGTAAGTGGGCACATCCTTTATTACTGGAGGTCTTTATTTAGGTATAAAGTTCTGCTTACGTTTTTTAGTTTTGTATTTTTATTTCTGCTTGAGTATAGTTTTAGATTTTTTTTTTTTTGGTATATTGGCGTGTGCTAGCTTACTTATAGCAAATAATTTAATTTAATGTTTTGTGTTGCGTAATGTACCTAAATTATTATGCGCAGTGATGTATAGATTCAATTATTATTATTATTTTAACTGAACAGACAGCTGTCAGTGCTGCTGGGGAGTTTGTTGCGCCACTTCTTCTCCCCAGCTAAAGCACTAGGAAGTGGTGAAGGGGGGGCGTTTTGGGGGACTGTCTTATGTAATTTTGACGTTCAAAAAGTGCTGATTCTCAGCCTAGTTTGAATAAATGACTTTTGATTTTTGATTTTGATACAATAAAATTACGCGTACAAACGGAAATTCCTTCACATAAGTGTCAGATTATGGGTCCGCACGACAAGGACATCAAGCTGAACCGTCTGTATTTTAATCTCACGCGCTCGAGTATTTCAATGTCACGATATTTTTTTGCATTTTCAAAAATCGGCCTTGAGTTTTGGTCACGTCCAAATCGTCAGTCTTTTGAATAGGAGCTCCTTTGGGGTTTACTTAATCCCTTCTGAATATCTGGCACACTTGAATTTTTTTTGCCCATTTACAACCCCTTCGTATGATCACCCCCACCATGCAAGCGGGCAGATTAATAATCCTCCGTTATCAGAAACACGTGGGCATATACACTACCAATATCTGACGCGCTCGAGTAAATCCATGTGACAGTTTTTTTTTTTGTACTTTACAAAACCTGTAGCCGCTCCCCCCAGCGCTGAAGGGCATACGTACAACATACACAGTCTGGCCATAAATACTGTTACAATTAAAAATAAGAAAGATATTACATTTGAATTTGGAATCTGTCATTTTTATACGATTGTTCATTGAGTTTTCTAATTTTGGCGCCAATACATTGTACAATATTTTGCGATATTAAAATGGAGTGGGGTGATAAAGAGAACTGAATAGCTGTGATTGCATTACACAAAGTTGGTATGGACCCAAATGCAATTTTTAAAACTCTCCATACGCTTGGTATTAGTCAAATGTTTGTGTACCGGGCTATTAATAGGTACAATGAGACCTCCTCTGTTTGTGACAGAAAAGATCTGGCCGTCCACGTGGTGTTCGTACGAAAAAGGTGGTCAAAGCAGTAAGGGAAAGAATTCGAAGAAATCCTGTCCGAAAGCAAAAGATTTTATTTGAATATAATAAGGCCTATTAGCAGTGCAAAATAAATTTTATATTATTTTATTATTAACCATTCGCTCTTTTTAGCGCCTTCCTTTAAAGTTATTAGAAGTACAGTTGACTCAGTATACTTGCCTGTTTTAAGCCTTGTTTGGAGAATACAAGGAAACGTAACACTTATTATGGACCTAATTAATGATTATCGGCCCGTAACAGTACCGCGAAATACCATTATACAAGTTAATGTTTAAAATGTGTAAAGTAAGCGGCCATAAGTGCAGTAGCACCACAAGTAGCACGCTAATTATCGTATTGCTATGATCACGCGGTACAGGCTGTACCTACTTCTGTCTGTATAAGTGATATGTCAACACAGAACGCATACCTCAGGATTCACACACTGGCGTCGAACGAAACAAAAATATACCGCCGCTTTTCCATACATGCAGAGTACGTAATTACGTGTGACCATAGTCGGTTCGAACTATTGCTAAAATTCACGACTATAGATTAAGTTTTGATAGCTGGTAGCGTATCGTATTGGAATGGGCAACACACAGGTCTGGGTTCCAATCTTGAGACGATCTTTTATTTTTCTTTTCAAAGATAGTCTTCATTGTGTTCTTTTATTATTCTATTATTTAATAAACGAGAATAATACTGTAATACCTAATTATTATTATATTGTTATCGAAATAAGGGGTTAAGATAAAAATGTTTTATACGTGATTACACAATGCTTATTCGTTATAATTTTACAAAGGGTATAAAAAAAGTTTAAAAAGTTAGAACAATTTATTCAAGTAAAGTATGTAATCAGTGAACTACGACAACCAGGCTTAAAATATTGTAACTTAGTGATAGAATAATATTGTGATAAATAATCATTATAATTATAATAATAAAGTGACATAGAGTTACATAAAGTTTTACGAGTTAAGTGTATAAAACGAACATAACATGGAACAGTTAGTAGCATGATTATTCGAGTAGTTATTAAAACATTTAAAAAAATATCGCCGCGCGTGAGATTGGAACCCAAGGCCCGCTATGCATTAATGCGCTTACCCAAATAAGACAACCTCTAAGCTATCATGCCATATTATACCCTGTTGGTTTAATTTATGGAATACAATCAGTTGCAAACGAATGTAAGTCTGTATGTCTATTGTATAGAAATTATCGTACTTTTTAAAAGAAGGTCGTAATTAAAACTGCAGTGTCAATCTATTGCTTTGTGAGATTGCTACTCCAATTATGACCGCTACTGTACATAAACTATCATTATATTAGGTTGGGGAAAAAGTCTTTTCGCATTATAGTATGTATGAACTTGTAATAAAATCTCTTTGGCTATACTATTTGTATCTGGCTGGTATTGGTATCATTGAAAGTTTAAATTTTAAAGAACATTATTCCAAATTCAAATTAGGAAAATGTGTGATTTTCATTTGTTTTTCGTACCGTCAAGATGAGTGAATCTAATGAAGAAACTCGATACATTTTAAAATTTTACTACAAAAAAAGGTAAAAATGCAACGCAAGCCGCGAAAAAAATTTGCGATGTTTATGGACCTAGTGTAGTGTCTGTGAGAGTAGCACAAATTTGGTTTAAGCGTTTTCAATCCGGAAATTTTGATGTCAAAGATGCACGTCGCTCTGGTCGCCCTATTACGGATAAAATGGATGCCATTTTTGAAAAAGTGGAGCAAGATCGGCATATCAGTAGTTACAACGTAGCTGAAGAACTGGAAATTGACCACAAAACAGTTTTGGCGCATTTGAAAAAACTGGGTACACAAAAAAGCCCGACATTTGGGTACCTCACGAGCTCACCGAAAGAAACCTAATGAACCGTGTACTAATTTGTGATTCTTTATTACGACGTAATGAAACCGAACCATTTTTGAAGAAGCTGATAACTGGATCACGTATGACAAGAACGTGCGAAAAAGGTCGTGGTCAAAGGCCGGTCAGGCTTCACAGACTGTGGCGAAACCCGGGTTAACTCGCAACAAGGTGATGCTGTGTATGTGGTGGGATTGGAAGGGCATTATTCATTATGAGCTGTTACCACCAGGCAGGACCATCGATTCTGAACTCTACTGCGAACAACTGATGAGATTAAAGCAAGAAGTTGAGAGAAAGCGGCCGGAGTTAATGAACAGAAGGGGTGTGGTTTTTCATCATGATAACGCTAGACCTCACACATCTTTAGCCACTCAGCAAAAATTAAGAGAGTTTGGCTGGGAGGTGTTAATGCATCCGCCGTATAGTCCTGACCTTGCACCTTCAGATTTCCACCTGTTTCGGTCTCTTCATAATTCTTTAGGCAGTGTCAGGTTAACATCACGAGAGGACTGCCAAAACCACTTGTCGCGGTATTTTGACCAGAAGTCCCAAAATTTTTATAGCAATGGGATCATGTCCCTACCTACAAGATGGCAAAAAGTTATCGAACAAAATGGTACCTACATACTTTAGTTAAATGTAAATAAACTATATTAAAAAAAGTTTTGAATTTCCTTAAAAAATGCGAAGAAACTTTTTCCCCAACCTATTATATCATATGTATGTTATGTCCCTAGTTTAACCAATCATACTGCACGGCAAACGAATTGAATACACCGACCGCATTCAGATTCGTGCACCGCGCTGATAAACGAGAATGTCGCTTACAAACCAATATTTAGTAAACTGTGGCTAGCCGTGGCATCAAGTTCCAAACTCAATTTTACTCAATTATGTTTTTTTTTGTATTATCAGTTCCCTGAATTCACTTATATTTGGCTGTCCACGAAACTGGGTTGCATTTGTAGTGGTTTTGTTCTGACCGGGTTAAATACCTTGCTACATAAGCAAGGTATTTAACCCGGTCAGAACTTTCGTGATCAGCGACCTCACCACTCGCGTTACTATGTCGTAAATACACTATATTAATCACATAGAGGATATATGATTATTATTTGTTATGTGACCATGTAGGAACATGGGGACTTATGAAACGTCAGAAGCCAGGTGCACGGTCCCAATTGGTAGATTCCTATGGAGAAAACGTCGTTGTTGCTTCTCATTGGCCTAGATCTACGTACGACTACTGACTTACTGCATCGTCTGTCGTTCATTCTTTGTTCGTTTACGTGTAAGTATGTGGTTGTGCACTCCTCATCATTTTCTTGCCCCTCCCCTATTCCAATTTATGTTCCACATCATACTACTTCTCTTATTAGTCTAGCTATCGTATTTTTTTTTTGTCTTCCTCTATTCTTATAGTCATCTACATTCCTCATGACATTTTCTTCAGTGCTTGTGTACTCCTAATCAGAGAAAATTAGTTGAGAAACGATGACCACTTTGACTGAGACAACACTCATTACACGACGATTACTTTATAATTCATCTGTACATCAGTGTGAACTGTAGGCAGGTATATTCACCCTTCCTACTTACATATATTGTAACATGATAACACCAATCCCTACAGAGTTATTTGCGGTGTCATTATGTTATTGAAACTGCGCACACGATGTTAATAACGCTTCAAAGCCATTAAGCCTTTGACGTGGTGTGTAAACCGCTGACTAAATGACATGTTAATATTTGAAGAATTGGAAATGGGATGGAATTACGATACTCATTGTTCAATGTATTTGTAATTTGTGATTGACATAGCTTAATCTGGGAAAATAACGATCACTAGACCATTTTGTGGTGACAAATAAGAATTGATTAGTTTATTTTATATTTATAAAACTTGAAATTGGCGATGGGCAAACTAGTTAGCAGTTTAACTGTAGCCAACCTAAACTTGTATATAAAAAAAAAGCTTTTACGTTTTAGGTGCCCAAGATACAGGCGGTGCCTAGTTTACGACCTTTTGGGACTCACGCTTGTTGAAGGAAATATTTATCTGTAGCTTAGGTATGTTAAGAAGAAAATGACTACAAACAGATAGTTCTAAAACGTTTAGCCGTTGGTCCCGGCTGTCATTCGTGGATCTTTGGCAGTCGTTAGGGTTCGTTAGAAGCCGGAAAGTCTGATTGATAACCAGTTTTACGAAGAGATATTGTATTATCCGGTAACTGGGTTGTGGAGGTCAAATGGGTAGTCGCTCCATGTAAAATACTGGTATTCAGCTGCGTCCGGTTGGACTGGAAGCCGACCCTAACATAGTTGGGAAAAGGCTAGGCAGATGATAATGGAGATGGTTCGAAAACCAGTTATTTCTTCAAAATTTGCAACTTGAAAAAGGCTGCGTGGCTGCTGTGATGTCTTTGGTCTACTTTTGATAGATTTAGTTTGCCCCTTGTGGGTTATAACCTCTCCGAAAAAAAATCATAAAATCACAGCCGCTTTCTGCCTACATTTTCAGAACCTCTTGTTTTTATAAGGCGTAATCTAGACAATCTGAAGCTCCGCTGGAGTGTTATTAATAGCGATCATAACAATAACAAGACCTTTGCCAAAAACGCGATTGTCTTAAACTCAGCGGACGGGAAAGCGTTCATTACAAGGTGGCGCGGCGGTTAGGTATGAATAAGAAAAGCTGCTCGTTTCTGGTTTTATTACAAGCTTTTCTTATGCCATGTTAGATGGCTGCTGCTGGTAGTCTACACTACTTAATGAACTTTTGCAATTACTTCTGTCTTTTTGATGTTTTTTTTTTTTATACATACTAGTGCTGTATTGTCGTAATTAATACTGTACAGTCAATCAATGAATTTTATTGCCTTTTCCCAACGATGTTGGGCTCGGCTTCCAGTCTAGCCCGATGCACCTGAATACGAATATTTTACATGGAGCGCCTGCATATCTGGCCTCCACAACCTAGTTACTGGGTAACACGATACTGCTTGGTAAGACTGGTTGTCAGACTTTCAGGCTTCTGATAACTCATAACGACTGTCAAAGATCCAAGAATGACAGGCGGGACCAACGGCTTAATGTGCTTTCCGAGGCACGACCCCTCATCACGGTAAGTATTGATGAGCCCCTTCTTTTCCTGTGCCCTTAAATGATTATTAGATTGATTAATTCATACACTAAGATGGTTCAATTGTGTAACTTGCCGATGCTAACAAAAGCTAACTTTTTCCTGGCCTTTTTATTTCGATCAACAAACTTGCCGCCTTTGTTACCTGCGTACTTTGCTATAATCTTGAAGTTAGTTAATCTTTCCATGTTCACGATCTAACTGCACCTTGTTACTTTTTAACAAAGACTTTCAAGTAATCCAAAATAAAGGTCCTAACTCCTATTATGTACACGTATATAATAAATAATAAAAAGGGGAAGAGCTCATCTTGCATTAAAAAAATTCGTTCGCATCGCTGTCAATAGAAAATTGCCCAAAAGGCTAGCAACATTGCCACGTTGGATGGCAATGCTGACTCTATGGGCTAAAAATAGGCCAGCCCCCTGGCCCCATGAATAGTCAACCAACCGCTTGGCGATGTTCCGAAATACTCGATGAGCACTCGGACTCCAAGACCCTAGGGTATCAACCTCAAACGGTTCAACAATATAGCTCCCAATAAGGTTGTTATATTTACGCCGCTTAAAATTTTCTGGTCCTGCAGCAGCCACCCCAGCACAGCCTCCTATTAAAATACGAAAACACAAGCGAGCCTTACAGTAGTCGCTTAAGATGTGTAACATCTGACATCTGTTTGGGTTGGTACCATCTGACGACCAACTCGAGCACCGCACGCGCTTATTGCTCAAATTAAATAGCGCGCGCCACGGCTTCTTGTTACACACTTCCGTCCCTTTTCACAAAATTACTCCCACAGATTGCAGGAAAGCGAGAGGAAAGATGTTACAAATCAAAAATCGGTTAGGTAACAAATAAAATATTTGCGGTGATAAGTATAAAAGACCTGTAGCCAAAGTAACATTCGATTAGCGATGACGCTAGTAGAAAAGGCAAAAATATATGGGGTTGACATAAGTTATCGAAATGTCATGTGATCATAGATCAGCATTTCCATAGAGATGCGCGTCAATAGCGATTGTAGAAATAGAATCGCTCCGAAGCGGATGCGCCTACAGAAGTACTTATAACAATAAAAATCTTTTTATTTTACCTAGTCTATTTTTTTCACCAAAGAAAATGAATATAAATTGGTTGTATCGTCAAATCCTCAAGCTAACATATTGACTGTCACAAATATTTAAAAGGAGTACGGTCAAAACGATCCAGTAAGAGATTTCAGCACCGAACACAACTTAACCCTAAGGCAGAAGTCCCACCGCCGGCGAGGAAGCGACTATCGGCTATTTTCTCGCCCAAGACACGTACAATAGATATACATTCCGTGTAAACAAAAGAGACGCATTAATATTAATAGTTGCTCGCTGATTGTTTACACCGCTAGCGAGAACTCGCTCCACTAGTTTGTCACTGAGCAACAAGAGCTATCAAAGATAATACTCGCTCAGCGATGCTCGCTTGGCGGTCAGAGCTCACGCCGAAAGACCAGCGGTTATTTCTACCTAGAGTGTGGATCTGAGTGCACATATTATGAATTTAGAAAAAATACTAGAACTATCATTGTTAGAAAGAAAGACAGAAAATACGTTTAATTGCGATAAACATGACGCAAAGAAATAAAATAACAAAATAAAATAATTAAAGAACCAGTTTGGGGAAAATATGCGTCACATTCACGCAAAACGGCCGTCGCTCAGCATAATGCCGCGACCCCATACGAGACAGAGCCCCAGCGCTGGTTTTCAGCGACAGCCGGCGTTGACGTAATGACGTCGACCGGTGCATCATGCAGTGAAAGTGCAAATTACTATTAAAATGAGATAAATAACAATATTGAATATTTCAAAGTTTATATAAATATAATATTGAAAGTTGAGAACATTGCGTTCCGTCAGCGCTAGCATCCACCGACTCCCACGCCGGCGCTGCGGACGGATGCATTATCTGTGCCGTGCGCGCACAGAGCGGCGCAGCTGTCAAAAATAATTTAGCTGTTTGTTTTGTTGGATTATATACATGGCGCAGCACATTATATAATTTTATTGTATGATGGGATTATGTAACAATGATGTTTTGTGTGATTGTGTGAGTTTGTGTTAAAAATATAGATTTTATAACAAAATAAAAATAAAATACTCGGCGACTCAGAGATCAACCTCAGCTAGATAACAAATTAAATGGTAAGTGTGAATTAATTACATTATAGGTACCTAAGGATTCATGATTAAAATGAAGTTATATTACAATACTATTACATAAATGAAATTAGATTGATTATAATTACATATGATAAGATTTTTTTTAAATAAAGAACTACCAAACAAACCATAGCGTGCCAGTTGAATTAATTATGTTTAACCGTAAATTTCAGAAAAATAAGATGGCGTTACTAAGCAAACAAAAAAAAAAATGTTGTCTAGTTCAGACGACGACGACGTCCGTAGCGCGTGTAGTGTTGCGCAGGACTAGCCGCCCCGAGCGAGTGGTGCGAGTAATCACCCGTCGCACTCGCACACTCGCTTCTCGCTCATCATTGGCGGTGGGACAAGTGCCTAAATAGCGGGCACATTTTTCGTACTTACCGGCCGCATCGCGATCTCGGAGTCTGCTCGGATCGTCTCCGACGTAATTTCCGACGCGGGTCTAAACGACCTGCCTCAATGAGATACGTTTTGATAAAAGCCTGTATCAAGCGTGCTTGAGAGGGTTAAAGGGCGCGTTATTGGGCAGTTTCATTGTAATTATACGAAACTTAAGGTACATGTAGAGTAATGGATGACACACACAATCTATGGTCTAGTCGCATATTTAGATCGAATGTTTCGCAAGTACATACAGGTGATCCCAATGTATTGTAGTTTCAAGTTGTCTATTGTTTGCTGATAAATTTACGTAGATAAGTGACAAGGGTATACAGAACAAAGGTCTGATCGCTTGGCTTTAATAACACGAAGATGATATCAATATATAACAGTAAAGGGTAAATACTCGTGAAGGCTCCACATATCAAGTTCTTGTATGTATTCATAACAGTTATGTTGTAGTAGGTAAAAAAATAATCGTTTCTAAAGTACGTTTGTTACTCTACGCCAAGCTACGCCATACTGCTACGCGGCCCTGCTACGCGTGCTACGTGGCCTCTCGACTCGGTCTCGTAGCGAGATGCTTTGCAGAACCATGCTCCCCATTTTCTTGATATCTCTGTATTTTCTCATTGAATTCTTTTTCTAACACATTCACACGTTTACGACGTATCTTTATGCTACAAAACTACCTACATAACCGTAAAATGTTTAAGATTATCACAGCAAATACGTCTGTTGAAATTGAAAACATAAAATAAGACGAAACTCCCACATTTTCTCGGCTTTTCTAACATATATTTACTGAGAGGCAGACCATATTCTTATTTAGGCAGGCAGGGATGAAACGTGAAGCCTGCAAGCCTCATCTGTATTCGTCAAACGTACTATGATATAACAATAGCGGCATGTTACCAAAAGGAGGTTGCAGTTTCTCGATTTAATGCCTATATAAGGTGTAGATAACTTAAATAACGCACAACCTCTTAAGGGGTCATTGTACTCATCATTATGAACAACTTTTACTTTGGGACCAAACCCGCAGTCGCGAAAAAATATCAGCTGTTCCGTACCTTGTTCGCGTATCTCGTCAAAGTCAAAGGGAACAGCTGATTTTTTTAACTTTTTCATTATGAATAAATGATGAGTACAATGACCTCTAAAGAGGTTGTGCTTTATTTAAGTTATACCTTGTTTGGAGCGTCTAAGCTCACAACTGCAGACAAATACTTGTACCTGACAAATTGCTACGTTAGGCTGTTGGTAGATTTAATCTATAGAACTAATTTGTACACACTTACTTCACAATTGGAGGTACTTTAGAGGTGACGTGATTATATGTAGGTAGTTCATAATGTTTGGGATCCTAATAGAGTCCCACACTTTTATTGGCTGCCATTTTTACTCAGATTACATTTTGTCAAGATCGTAAGCAACGCTGTTCAATGTGTTAATAATAACATACGACGAACACGAACCTCCTTCGGCCAAAATACGTTACAACGGTAATGTAATATGACAGTTCACATTAGAAGGTTTTTAAAAAGAAAAGCAAATGGAAATGTATGTATTCAAAAATTCTTAAGACTAATTTTCCATAGTTAAACGAAAAGGATCCAATCCACAACACACTGTGGGTTGGATCTTTTTCGTTTAAATATGGACAATTTTGCCAGTTCCGCCTTAATGTTCTCATTGCTGGGACACAGGCCTCCACTCTTCGAGAGGGAGTGGGCTCTAATCGAGCCCAGTACAGGTTGGTAAATTAGTCATTAGTCATTTATTTAACATAGGTACAATAATAATGGTATACAGGGTTATTAGTAATATATCGGCAATCCATTAAAGGGATGTAGGTGAGGTCATTTGCATCCAAATGACCCCTTATGACCCCTATGCAAATGTTAACCATCAAGCATTTTAACATTATTTTTTTTTTAAGATATCTGCGGTATACATTATTGAAAATTTATAAAAAAAAAAAGCAATGTATGAAATATGTATTTTATTATTATTATCTGCTTGCTAACACTTCAGTAAATAATAATAAACCATAAAATGACAATTATCTTTAACAGTTTTTAAATCAGAGCTACCAATCTTTACAATTTTTATAATTTTGAGCACATTTTTTTACTAAAATGGTCGATCTTTGCAAAAAAAAAATTGTTGACATTTGCATAGGAGTCATAAGGGGTCTTTAGTTGCAAATGACCTCTCCTACATCCCCTTAATCGATGGCCGACATATAACTAATAACGTCACTTAGTGCTATATATGTCACATGTCTTCAAACTTTTGGTTCTAGGACATACCGGTTTCCTCACGATGATTTCTGCCTGGGTTCGAAGCCACGACCTACAAAAGTCGGAGCCATTACCACTGAGCCATCACTGGTCCTGATTGACACAAAGCTATTTAATTGATTTTGGCATACAATAACTTCAAGCAAAATTAAAAGCTGTACCGAATTAACAATGTATAGACGATGCCATCGTTCTATGAGAGAGAGGGAAAAGAGAGTGCATCTGTGTCTGCGCACACACTTGTGCACTATAATACCTACCCGCGCCGAAGGCTGGTGAGATTGGCCACCATGGCCGAGAGGAATATTATTAGAAGATGCAAGTCATTTGTTACTTGATGTTATTGTATGCCACAAGCAAGAAACTTGCACAGTGTAAATTGGGCTTTTAGGCATTTGTTTCAGTTGATCCACCGATGGTACTCCAAAATTTCCTATAAAAACATTTTCACCGAAAACTCGAAACCGTGCATCCTCATCAGTATTCCTCAAACGTACTTACTTTTATTTTTGCCTACACAAGGGAATCAGTAACGTTACTCCGATGCCCTACAAATAGCCCCAAAGGTTTTCTAAGTTCCCCTCCATTTATTATTATTGCCCTCTATTACTCAGGGGCGTGTGGGTACCAGCAGATTCCCACGCGAGCTATTACCATGAAGGTCGGTGTATCCTTACCTTTTTTCTTATATTACATACGTGTAATTTATGGACTAATTAGGCGGAATTTATTCTCACAATTTTTTGTTAAAGGAGCCTCTACACTGTACAGTATTACGTTTTAGGTAAAATATTTTTTGAGTTGTTTCTGAAAGAGGCATCATCTGCAATGATGTTCTTTATCTGTATTTTTTGTGGTCTCTTATGGTCTCTATTAACAATTTTTACTGTTTGTGAATCAGTGTACTACTCGTTTATGGTTTCTACTTTTATTTTTATTTTTAATATTTGTGTACCGGAGCAAGGGAAAATCAGTTTTAGATTTCAAGCAACATATATAGAACTTTAATCCATAATTTCACATAACTAAACTAATAATGACACTAGTTTACAAAATTTAAAAAAAAAATAATGTCCTGCCAGTGAAGATTATATCATTTTATTTATTTGCAATTACTAAACGAAAAAACATATGTGTTATTTTTTTATCACGTCAAAAACTAAAGTTATCATCACATTTTATTTTCAAACTACCCACAAGTTGTTTTTGAATTAATTATAAAACTTTAATGCAGTGTAGTGTTCAGTTTAAATATTCTTTTTTTAAATGTCAAAAAGATTGTGTAAAGTAGATCCTGACCGTTTTTGTTAACTTTGTGGTGAATTCATTATATCAAAGAAAGGACATTCCATAGCGGAATCACTCAAAGAAAATTACCAACAGTTAGTTACTAATTTCTTACATAATTTTCAACGAATGGATGTCAACATATCTCTGCAAGTCACTTCCTACACTCACACATCGATTTCTTTCCTGAAAACCATGGACTCGTCAGTGACGAACATGGAGAGTGTTTTCACCAGGGCCTTAAATTTTTTGAGCAAAATTATCAAGGATATTGGGACCAGGCCATGTTAGGTGACCATCGCTGGTCTATTTTAAGTACATAGATACAAATAAATACAAGAAAAAAGCTAAGGCATTACATTTTTGCTTTTTAAAATATTTTTGTAAGTATTTTTTTTTGTAATTTAAAAACAATAAATACTTTAGAAAAAAGCTAAGGCATTACATTTTTGCTTTTTAAAATATTTTTGTAAGTATTTTTTTTTGTAATTTAAAAACAATAAATACTTTAGAAACGTGACGTGTTAGTTTTTTTAAACACTTTTTTTTAAGCTCAGTGCACATTAGTTGCTAAGAAAAAATACTTTTCATTTCAAAGACAAGAACCATGTAAACTAGTGTTATTATTACCATAATCGTAATTCTATAATATTTAACTATTCATTATAATAATAATAATAATAATCTGTGGCCCGACTGTCAAGCTGACGGTCGAAAAAATTTTTTTCTCCGTGTATTTTTTACTGGATTTTTAACCTTTAATGCAATAATGTGGTGTTTTGCGTTCCTACACCAATTCACCCAACCCACAATTGGCATAAAAACCAAACCAGGATGCAAGAATAAAACTACCACCTACTAGGTACTACACTATTGAACTATGACACGGAGAATAGAAGACCAAAAACAATGCTGACGAGAAGTCGGGCACGACGAAACACACGCCCAACATCTTCGGGTTTGTCGCTCAGCTCCGCCTCGCAGTTGCCGGAACCTGCTCCAGACGTGAGTCCAGTGATACCGGCTGCTGCAGTTGCGTCGAGCTCGAGCGACGAATACTTCTCGCCGCCGACAACACCACCACCAGTTCGTCGGCCGAGAAGAGGCCGGCCACCGAACGGCATGGGATCTAGGGGCCAACCGGCCCCGAGCCGGGTCCCCGCTGCCGGTGGTTGTGTGCAGCGCATGAAATGGACTCAACAAATAAATGAGAACGTCATGCGCGCATATTACGGGGCTACAGAGGGGGGAACTAACCTCACTGCGTACCGCGATAGGATGCTGTCTCTGTTCCAGGCGCTTCAACCAGCCATCAACGTCTCGGCCCAACGACTTTCGGATCAGGTGCGGGTTATCCAACGGAATCACAGATTGGACGACGCCGCGCTTGATAGGCTGCGCTCAGAGGTACTGAGCAATCGTATCGTCCCTGTCCCGTCACAGACCGCGGTGCAACCTCTAGTCAGTGACATAACCCAACCGCGGTCTTATGTTAATGATGAGGAGGGGGGCGATGAGATTGTTACGGTAAGTAGCCAGTATAACGAACGATTGAGGAGCGCGCTGGAGGATGCGATTCGGGAGTTTAGAACTGCCCCCGTCCAACTTAGACCACATTTACCTCGCTTGCCTATGCACAGAACGAATAGGGCGATGGTGTGTGCCTTGGATTCGCTGCTTGGTTTTTATTTTGAAAGCAGCGAAGATCTCGTAGATACGCACTCGATCTTGTATTGCGCGGCTATTGCGGCGTGTCGTGTAGCCAATGTCAAATTTCCAAATTGTGACATAGCTACACGACCAAAACCCGCTGTTCCAGCCTGGCAGTGCAGGATCGAGCGGCGTATCGAGGGGACCAGGGTGCTCATCGGCAAACTATACTGCTTCAGGGAGGGCAATACTCGCCCTAGAGTGATGCGCTTTGTGAGGCGGGCGTTCTCGGGGACTGGAATCAGTCCTCAAGAATATATGTCCCGTGTCACAGAGCGCATTGACTTCCTGAAGCAGAAGGTCTGTGCATGGGCAAGCCGTATCCGTAGGTATAAGCGACGGGTTGAGCGGTATACCCAGAATCGCATATTCCAGCGTGATCAAAGGTGGGTGTATAGAGCATGGGAGCGACCTGAGCAAAATGTGGCAGACGTATGCCGCCCGGATGATGATGCCACTAGCATATTCTGGCGTAACATCTGGTCGGTGCCCGTTTGTCATACTGAGGCTGAATGGATGCGGGATGTTGAGCGCGTGTGTGACGCCATACCGGAGATGGAGGAAGTAATAATTACTTCCTCTGATGTAGCCAGTGCAGCCCGTCCGATACCGAACTGGAAATCTCCGGGACCGGACGGACTGCACAATTTTTGGCTTAAATGGCTGCAAAGTTCACACACGTGCTTAGCATCGCAATTCCAGTCGGCCTTAGAGTCTGGGTCGCTGCCACAGCTCTTTACAACAGGAGTTACTCACCTGCTCCATAAGTCAGGTGATGCCACGGAACCCAAAAATTATAGGCCGATCACTTGTTTGCCGACGGTCTATAAACTCCTTACATCCATTTTGAGAGAGAAAATTAATTCTCATTTAGAAAAGAATTCTATTATGTCTGTCTCTCAAAATGGATGTAGGAATGGGTCCCGCGGCACCAAGGAGCTACTCCTCATTGACATGGCCATAAGCCAACAGGTCCGTCGATCCCGAAAGGATTTGTCGACATGTTGGATAGACTATAAGAAGGCCTTTGATTCGGTGCCGCATACATGGCTCTTGAGGGTGTTAGAGTTGTACAAAATTGATACAACTCTGAGCACCTTCCTAACGACGTGTATGGGGCAGTGGAGGACGGTTCTTCGCTATCCAGGATGCCGACAAATTCAGGGGAGCAACGAACCTATTAGGATTAAGCGGGGAATATTCCAGGGCGACAGTCTGAGTCCACTGTGGTTTTGTTTAGCCTTGAACCCTCTTAGCACTCTGCTGGAGGGTACAGGGCTGGGCTGTCCTTTGCGGAGAGGGGGTCAGGTAATATCCCACCTGCTTTGTATGGATGATTTGAAACTGTTTGCCACCAACAAATTGCAACTGCTGGAGTCACTAAAAGTAACTAAAACTTTTAGTGATTCCATCAGGATGGAATTTGGTGTAGATAAATGTGCAGTCATGCATGTAAAGCGGGGCGGGATTGTGGAATCTGAGGGACTACAACTCTCAGATTCTATAAACCTGAGATCACTCTCCGCAACTGATACCTACAAATACCTGGGTATGTCAGAGGGGTTAGGCATTAACGGACCTGACGTGAAACACTCGTTGCAGGAGCGCTTCTTTGGTCGCCTGAAAAAGATACTTAATAGTTCTTTGTCAGGCGGCAACAAGGTGCGTGCCTTTAACGGTTGGGTCATGCCGGTCCTAATGTACTCCTTTGGCATACTAAAGTGGACCCAGACGGAACTAGACGCCCTGGACAGGAGAGTCCGGTCACTGCTGACTGCAAACCGGATGCATCACCCACGTTCGTCTGTCATGAGGCTGTACATTCCGCGGAAGTGCGGGGGTCGAGGTTTTTTAAATGCTAAGACCCTCCACAACCGCGAGGTGTGCAGTCTCAGAGAATATTTTCTCAAGGCTGACGTGGGTATGCACCGAGATGTGGTTGCAGTGGACAAGGGACTCACCCCGTTGTCCTTGGCTAAAGAGAACTGGCGCAAACCTGTGGTGCTTAGTACCAACGACCGCAAGGAAGTATGGCAAAGCAAGGAGCTTCACGGACGCTTTTTCCGGGCCCTTCATGGGCCCGACGTAGATTTCTTAGCGTCCGTGGCCTGGCTACGCTTCGGTGACCTCTTTGGGGAAACCGAAGGTTCAGTCTGTGCGATTATGGATGAAGTTATGCTAACGAATAACTACCGGAAGTATATAATGAAAGACGGGACGATCGACATATGTCGGGCATGCCATTGTCCCGGTGAGTCTATCAGACATATTACTTCTGGGTGTTCTCGTTTAGCTAACGGCGAGTATTTGCACAGGCATAATCAAGTAGCCAGGATTATCCATCAGCAACTTGCTCTGAAATACGGCCTTGTGGACTCTGAGGTACCGTATTACAGGTATGTGCCCGACCCAGTTCTCGAGAATGACCATGTCACGATATACTGGGATCGATCTATTATCACTGACAGGACTATTGTAGCCAATAAGCCTGATATAGTGGTAATAGATCGATCAGTGCGCCGCACAATGATAATCGATGTCACTATCCCGCATGACGAGAACCTCGTGAAGGCTGAGAAGGAGAAACAATTGAAGTATCTCGACTTAGCCCACGAGGTTGTCGCTATGTGGAATGTGGACTCGGCAATCATTGTGCCGATAGTCGTTACGGTCAATGGCCTTATCGCTAAGAGCCCCGACCAACATCTCAAGAGGCTCTCGTTGGGTGGCTGGGTGAAGGGCCTGATTCAGAAGGCAGTACTCCTTGATACGGCGCGTATTGTGAGGAGGTTCCTGTCTCTGGGACCCTAACCACCGGTAGCTTGGACCCTGTTCCCCATGCCGGTGGATTTCTATTTTTTATATTTTTAAATGTTTTTTTTTTTTTAATTCTAATATTTAAAAATATAACTTATATGTAAAAAAAATGAATAAAGGAGATAATAATAATAATATCCTGGGACATTTTCACACACGGTCATCTGGTCCCAAACTAAGCAGAGCTTGTACTATGGAAACCAGATAACTGATATACTACATATACTACTTTTTTTTTGTAAATACATACTTATATAGATAATTACACCCAGACTCAGAACAAACAGACATGTTCATGCACACAAATGTTTGTCCTGGATGGGAATCGAACCCACGACCTGCGGCGTGATAGGTGGTATCTTAACCAACCACGCCAACTGGCCTGTCAGTATTATACAGGTAACCTTTCTATTAACCCATAAACATCCAAAGCAGAACTGTTATAATGTCGTTATCATCAAGCTTGGTAAATATGTTCTTGATCACAGTAGGTATGCCGTTATGATGTTGATACAATATTTTTATCTCACGAAGAGACGCGCGCTTTACTTGTGGTGTACAAACACGCTGTGAATGTGTGTTTAAGCTACACAACTGTTTAATATGACAATTATATATGAATTTTGACGTAAGATTGACATTAGACACTCGTTGAACAAGTTTCGTATGTGTTTGTATTACTTGACCAAAACAATTAGGCGCATGACACTAATTCGGTTTCGGCGCCCACACCCCGCACTTCTCCCCGCGCTTCCCTTTGTGACGCGCAGTCTTATACTCGCTTTCGGCAGTGATGATAATACTTACAATATCAATCACCGTTCCGGTGTTCCCTCCCTAGTTCCAATAACTTCATAGCTGTCATGCGCCTAATTGTTTTGGTCCCTTTAAAGTTTAGCGCATACAGAACAGCAAAATGCTTGAGCAATTTTTTCATTGATAATTATGAACACTTCGAGTTGATATTTTTGCTCAAAACTTGACTGTAAAGAACAAATGTCTTTGTGTACCTATATAAATCATAGAAAGGCTTTTAATTATTATGGGTGTTGCTGACCGATAGACACCTTCCACCCTTTCTTACTAAGAAAAAGTTGGTGATATTTTCTTCTCAAGCATAACTACCATTTTTATCAGTTCCAACCAAAAACAAGAATTTCTCCACACATTTTTATCAAGAGATACTAAATTCCCCCGTAGTCAACCGTATTCACCCGTCCAATTAAAAAAGGTAAAATATTCAGATCCTGAATACATAGCCACTCGCGGCGTCGAATGGAGTGGATACTTCAATTTATAATTGCCAAAATTTAAGCTGAATTGTAAAAGAACCGGCGCTGTGTGTAAGTCAAGTACCTGGCCGGTCGAGCTCTGCTATGATGATAATAGAGAAAACGAATTTTCCCAGGTATGCGCCCCCGTAGACACCCCAATATTGCAACTGTCATAGAAATCGTTAGAGCCGTTTTCGAGATCGTGATTACAAATACATATATGTGTATATAAATGTTGCCCATTTAATAGAATAGGATAAAAGGAACAGGGTTCAGGGTTTTTGAATCGAGTATTATGAAGGGGTATTGATGCTTTTGAATGAAGGGAATTCGGGAAATTGAAGCTGGTTTCCGGAATATAAGTGAAATTACTAAGCTACTTTAGAGTTATGTAGGATGTGGTCATTCGAGGGGCCTACTTACGACTAACAAAAGTTCTCAAACATAAATAGACAAAAAATCAAAATTTTGATAACCTAAAAGTTAGATGAAGCAAATAAACTTCAATAATTTACATAACTTTGGCCAACTCCTTTGTTTTATGATGAATAAATTATTGTGAGGCATTCCTGAAGTTTGGCGAAAATATCATAATTGTTTGTGAATTGTTCCCGTTCCTTGCAAAGTCACATTAATTTTGTCAAGTGTAAACAAAAAGTCGTTGGCAAGGTTTTGTATTAAAAGTAAAAGTATCGGTGATCGGGTTAGGCATTCTTTACGTACTTTGACTAAGTTATTTACCACTCTAAACCTTTTAAAACATTGTACTGAAACTGAACTCTCAACCCTACAGACTAAATTAGAGTTCTTCATTGCATGCGTTAGCAAATATTTAACTAACTTCGATAAAATAATAGGTTGGGGTAAAAGTTTCTTCGCATTTTTTAAGAAAATTCAAAACATTTTTTAATATAGTTTATTTACATTTAACTAAAGTATGTAGGAACCATTTTGTTCGATAACTTTTTGCCATCTTGTAGGTAGGGACATGATCCCATTGCTATAGAAATTTTGGGACTTCTGGTCAAAATACCGCGACAAGTGGTTTTGGCAGTCCTCTCGTGATGTTAACCTGACACTGCCTAAAGAATTCTGAAGAGACCGAAACAGGTGGAAATCTGAAGGTGCAAGGTCAGGACTATACGGCGGATGCATTAACACCTCCCAGCCAAACACTCTTAATTTTTGCTGAGTGGCTAAAGATGTGTGAGGTCTAGCGTTATCATGATGAAAAACCACACCCCTTCTGTTGATTAATTCCGGCCGCTTTCTCTCAACTTCTTGCTTTAATCTCATCAGTTGTTCGCAGTAGAGTTCAGAATCGATGGTCCTGCCTGGTGGTAACAGCTCATAATGAATAATGCCCTTCCAATCCCACCACACACACAGCATCACCTTGTTGTGAGTTAACCCGGGATTCGCCACAGTCTGAGAAGCCTGACCGGCCTTTGACCACGACCTTTTTCGCACGATCTTGTCATACGTGATCCACTTTTCATCACCAGTTATCAGCTTCTTCAAAAATGGTTCGGTTTCATTACGTCGTAATAAAGAATCACAAATGAGTACACGGTTCATTAGGTTTCTTTCAGTGAGCTCGTGAGGTACCCAAATGTCGAGCTTTTTTGTGTACCCAGTTTTTTTCAAGTGCGCCAAAACTGTTTTGTGGTCAATTTCCAGTTCTTCAGCTACGTCGTAACTACTGATATGCCGATCTTGCTCCACTTTTTCAAAAATGGCATCCATTGTATCCGTAATAGGGCGACCAGCACGTGCATCTTTGACATCAAAATTTCCGGATTGAAAATGCTTAAACCAAATTTGTGCTACTCTCACAGACACTACACTAGGTCCATAAACATCGCAATTTTTTTTTCGCGGCTTGCGTTGCATTTTTACCTTTTTTGTAGTAAAATTTTAAAATGTATCGAATTTCTTCATTAGATTCACTCATCTTGTCGGTACGAAAAACAAATGAAAATCACACATTTTCCTAATTTGAATTTGGAATTATGTTCTTTAAAATTTAAACTTTCAATGATACCAAAACCAGCCAGATACAAATAGTATAGCCAAAGAGATTTTATTACAAGTTCATACATACTATAATGCGAAAAGGCTTTTTGCCCAACCTAATATAATCTATCTCGCGACATTATGAACTATCGCAATATAGTAAGTGCAACAAACCATTTACAATTTAACGCATTATTTTTCGATAGTTTATAATATATCCACGGCAAACCCACAAATTGTGAACCTGGTATCAATCTAGCATGCGACGAACGCCAAGTAACTGCGACCAACTTGGAAAAGCGCTCGCCGGCCGCTGCCGCGGCACCGCTCGCTTCACTCGCTCGGCACGCGCGCTGTTTATCACAGTTCTAACCTAACCCATTTGCTCGGGGTGCCCTGGCTTAGTTAGTGCGACTAATTCGTTACCGCTAAAACTTACCATTGAGGGACGGTTCACAATTTTACGACTGATATAATCGGACAGATTGTGAACCCTATCGGTAAGTCCAGGTTCGTTCACAATTTGAGGGCTTGACATGGATTGATTATAAACTATCAAAAATTAATACGTTATATTGTAAGCAGTAAGTATGGTACAGGTCACAATTTATCGACAGTATACAATCTCGCAAGAAGAACTAACGTTGTTCACAATCCTACGGTGACAATACATTTATAATTTCTGACTCGTTTCACCACAAAACAATTACAGGAATTTACCGTTCATCATTACCACGTAAATCGTGTTCCGCTACTAATTCATTTCCAAATATACCTGACATGCCATTTCTACGTATTTAACAAATTATTCCCAGTAACCGTTTTCAACGAGATATCGTTTGGAACATTTTATTCGCCCTATATCCTTAAGATAGGCCGTTAGCCTGTATAAAGGAGGTAATGTTCACATTTTTGCCAGCGACGTCTTCGCTGTGCCAGCGTCGAGATTAGCATATCTGCACGTTAGCTTGTCTCCCTGCTTACATACTAAACTGCCTATTAGGGAGTACACACACTGCAGAATCTTTTACTGCCTGATTGTGAATTCGTTCATGTCTATTGAACAAGAGCCTGACATTTATATTACTACAATGAAGGCATGTATAGGAGATCCTTATTCATATTTTTATCGCACGAAGCGACACGTGCTTTACTTGTGTGTAAGCTCAGGAGTTCTCAGTACCGTCCGAGACAGTGGCGACGTCGGAAGTGTGTGCGTTATGTGAGTAGCGTCGGCACATACACGCAGTGTGTGTTACGTGCTGACGCTACTCGTCTTCACGCACACATTCACAGCGTGTTTGTACACTTGGTAAACACAAGGAAAGTTATTGTGGCTACTTTGTACCGCCACCCAGCTCAATCTCGGCGAGGCACAGCTCATATCTCCGCTTCGATCACGCCATACAAATATGATCTATATTTGTACATACATCTCCACAAAGTGGTATCCACTGAAGCTGAGTGGACGAGACGTGTGAATAAGGAAATTCTACTGGTTGTTTAAAACACATCGCTCCTCTCATCTCGTCACTGCTTTAGTGGAGTCGGGCACCCTAATTGCGTAACACACTATCAATCGAAATCTGAATCATTTTGAAGAAAATTGCTAATCCATTGCTTCATATGTTCGAAAAATTTGTATGCACGACAACGTAAATAACCCAATGAATGTTGTTAAACTGTCAAAATGAATCCGATTTTAATAGCCCCGCGCAATTGCCCCGTGGGCATTAACAATAATTAACATCCCTGATGTTACATCGATTATTTTCTTTCATTATCTTATAAATGGTCAACTAAACTGCTGACTGCCACTGTTATTATCTCTGATCATATCCAATACAATTGCTTACTGGTCCAGAAATCCGGTATGACGTAGTCTACAGACAGACAGCTTATACTGCGGAAGTACAAACATAGTTTGGAAGGAATTCCTGTAGTTTTTATAGTTACGTTGTTGATTCATACAGGCAAAGAGGAACGCAACAGTTAATAGTTACTCAAATAGAAATCTGGACGCCTCGTCTTTTAGATTAAGTAATTCATATAGCATTATTGTTATAATAATAATAACCTGGGACATTATTCACACACGGTCATCTGATCCCAAACTAAGCAGAGCTTGTACTATGGAAACCAGATAACTGATATACTACATATACTACTCTTTTTTTTTGTAAATACATACTTACATAGATAATTACACCCAGACTCAGGACATGTACACGCACACAAATGTTTGTCCTGGAGGGGAATCGAACCCACGACCTGCGGCATGATAGGTGGTATCTTAACCAACCAAGCCAACTGGCCTGTCAAATCAAAGTGTTACATCTTCATTCCTTTAGCAATCCATTACCAAAATTATGATTCTGGATGTGAGCGTTATAACAGCCTCTATATATATGTGTGTGTGAGTTATATAATAAGCAGCGTGTATCAGGAATGTGTACCACACCCTTAAATATAGCCACACATTACTGATTCATGCTATATTGTGTGAGATTGATGTCTGTAATACATGGGAATATCACAGTAAGGAGCCACTTTTAAAAAAAGCATACACAGTAAATGCGTAGTGTGTGGTCTCCTTTAGTAGGTTTGCGTAACGTTTGCGTGTTCGCCAGCTATAGCCAAGCACAATGGGACGTAGTTTATCAGAAAGGACTCAACCCACAAAAAAGTAATTTTTGAGTTATCGAGGTTTTAAGATTAAATGTGTATTGAATATTGTCACATACATACATATACGGGCAAATATACTAATATTTTTAGGAGGCAAATATACTTATATCTTTGTAGTATCACAGAAATTTTTTGCTGAGTGAAAGAACCAACCGTTAGTACTTCTTCTACTTCTTCTTCTTTCTTGTTGTATAACAAATTTTTGACCATAGTGTGGATTGAGTCCTTTCTACTAAATTACGTCATATCTTTGAAGTATCACACATATTTTCAACCGACTGCAAAAAGGAGGAGGTTCTCAATTCGTCTGTATATATATATATATTTTTTGTATATTTGTTACGCGGTTACTCAAAGACGGATGGACCGATTTAGAAAATTCTTTTTTTTGTCAAAGGGTATACTTCCAAGGTAATTCCATATAAATTTTATTAACTTCACTTGGGTACTTTTTGAGTTAGCTTCAATAATGCGTATTTTTCCTACTTAGTTTATCTGGATGATGTTTTAATGACTTCCTATCACTGTTATTTACATAGCAGGTAGTGGTATTCGAATTTGAGGGGGTAGGTACCACAACTAAAAAGTCAAAAATAAAAACTTTTTAGCAAAAAATAAAACCGACTTTCAAACAAAACACATGTGAAAAATAACTTTAATTTCGGAAGTCGGTGGCATAACACGAAAATACAAAGCCAAAGACACCGACTACCGAAATTATCACTTTGTAGTGTTTTGTTTTGGAAGTCGGTTTTATTTTTTGCTAAAAAGTTTTAATTGCTGATTGAAAGAACCAACCGTTAGGACTTCCTTGGTATATAGTATAGTATGTTAGGTTAAACGAGGGACATATTCAGGGAGGGTATTCAGTATTCGATTCTCGTCCCAAATATGTAAAAAACCTATAACCAGCCCCCTTCTACCATCGAACATCTAGACGCACTGCAAGTTACCATCTATACCTAGTTGCCATTCCACCAATTTGCACTAAGCGCTTCCAAACATCATAATGCGCACGGCAAAAGAGTGGAACTCACTACCTACGTCTGTGTTCCCAAACGCTTACAACCCGAATCTCTTCAAAGTTAGAGTGAACAGGCTTCTTCTGGGTGGGCTCACTCCATCGTAGACTTTGTCTCTGTCACCTCTGACCTAGACTAAAGTCAAGATCAAACTCATCTCAATTAAAAAAAAACCTTAATTTGTGCCGAATTTGTCCAATAAAATACATTATTCATGAACACAGAGCGCGCACGTAGTGAACTTGTAAACAGTAAAGTAGTCACGCGGCAAAACATGTACCAGTCCTGCCGAAAAGGAAGCCAGCCCGTGCGCAAAAATCCCGCCCCTTTCCTTTGTGTTGTCTCCGATGCACCGACAGGACACACTCCCGCGATGACCGCAGTCTATGCGAGTGCGCCGCTATTTCCGCTATTTATCTAATTGCCTTCCGCGTATCGTTTAAACAACCCCGCTTACTTCGCGATAAATCTGTCCTGTAAACGTGTTGTTGAATAAATAAAATGACGTGTTATTAATATTCCAATGAAGAATATTGTGATATGGTTAGTTGCGAGGACCCATTAATTTGTACCTAGAGATGTTTCGAAATGCTACAAGACGGTTTGTCGTATTGGACTGTGTGGAAGCTGGTGTAAGAGGAAGGAATGCACCCATACCATTTTAGATCCGTTCACGAACTCGGGGTTAACGACCACGAACCACGTGTGATATTTTGCCGCTGGTTTTTGTCTAATTTAGACAAAAACATTTTATTTACTGATTAAGCCACATTTAGGTACACGAATGGGGATATTTAATGTTCATAATGCACATTGGTGGAGTAATGAAAATCCCTAGTTCTGCGATCACTATCGCAAGGGTGCATACACGTTGCGAGACTTTTTGCGAAATTTTTGGTATGGTTCTGTTATTTATCAATGTTTTTTTTTTTTCTGTTCATATTTTTATTAGTATCATGTAAGCATGAAGTATTGTGAGTTTGTATACGTCCCTCGTTTAAACTAACATACTGTATAACAAATTTTTGAACATAGTGTGGATTGAGTCCTTTTTGCTAAACTACGTTTATGGTACCTTAATGTCGGTAGACGCAGGAACATACAACCACCTTTAATCATCAACACTACGTTTTCGATGACTACTTCTGACGACCTCATAAACAAAAGTAGCTAAAATTAATTAAGGTTGCTTTGGAAAATAAAAACTTGTGAAAAGAATAATTCTGTGGATCGCTGTTACATGTGCCCCATGATAATTATCTGTAATGTTCATTACACGTCTACTGATCCTTGTAAAGAGATAGATGTTCTGCTTTGTTGAATTATGTCATGCCAAAAGAATGATTTGTCCATATTAAAATTATAAATAATCCAAAGAACTTCAATCAATCTGCCTAGCCTTTTCTCAACTATGTTGGGGTCGCCTTCTAGTCTAAGAACGACTGCATATCTGACCTCCTTACTAAGACTAGTTGTAGACTCTCGGACTTCTGACAACCCGTAACGACTGTCAAAAAATCTCGAAAAACAGCCGAGACCAACGAGCTCTTTGAAGAACTTGTCTGTGAATAAAACAAAATTTTCACACATCGAAGGTAAGCTAATAAGTATTCTAACAAATAGACAGACAGCGATGTTACGTTTTATCGTAAAGGATGTGAAAGTTGAAATGTGTGTTACATATCCAAAACGCCTGAACGTAATATTCTGGTGGTTCCAGGATGATGTGAAAGGATAACAAACCTTTTAGACATCAGTTTATCATCCAATCACACCGCGCGTAATCTTGTTATAAAAGCAAAAAACAGGGTTATTTTAAATTGGCTAGCTATACTCCGCAGCCGCGATGGGTGTCAATAAAAACAACATGTAAAAAAAATGTATTTTGATGTTTTTTTTTTTGGAGGTCAACGACCGCTTTTTGTGTCGTTACTTGAAGTATCAGTCTAAAAACTATATTCTTATGTTCTGATTGATGGTGAATGATGTGATGAACTGATTTCAGGTCTGGTCGCGTAGTAAAAGTTGTTCATGATGATGAGTACAATAACCTCTTAAGATATAGGATCCCCTTAGGATGCCCATGAATTCAATATCATTCTGTATATTTTCCGCAATGTAGGTGTACTAGGTACTGTAGAGGTTTGATTCGAGCCCCTGGTTCCTTACTATGAACTATTAACGCCATCATGATTCCGTTGTGAAAAAGGGATGGTGCTATAGGTCATTTATAGCTCCTTTAGGGCTCCGTCTCTCTCTGGCACTGGAAAAATGATGGCATTATTTGTTCATAGTACGGCCCCTGTCTAATATCATCAGGCTGGCAGTATCTATGACATTCGGACGGTCACTTTGAAAAAGGGTAGAGTTGGTTCTAGAGAGACGTCAGCGAGACGGGCCCCCTCGGCCAATGTAGGCGTGTCGATTTAAAGAGATATAATAAGAAAAGCTATATAAAAATATATTAGTCTTATACGCGAACAGTTTATTTATTTAACAGCCTAGATCCCGAGAAAGTAAAGGTGGAGATCGTTACAGTACCTACCTACACATTTGCTTAACCTTAAAGGCGTGATGTTAAGTTACGTAATATAATTATACAGGATATTTTTTTAAGTAGTGCGCAAACTTTCACAGGTTATTCTACCCATGAATATGAACAACTTTTACTATGGGACCAACCCTGAAATAGCGAAAAAAAATCAGCTGTTCAGTACATTTTGACGAATTATGCCAACATAAATGTACTGAACAGCGGTTTTTTTTCGCGATTTCAGGTTTGGTCCCATAGTGAAAGTTGTTCATATTCATGGGTAGAATAACCTGTGAAAGGTTGCGCACTACTTAAAAAATTATCCAGTATAAGAGGCAGGCGCGAGCCGGCCAGTCTGGCATGCGCGCGCGCCGTGTTGTTGTTGTCGCTCGAGCGGCCATCGCGGCGTCTCGCTCGTGCTGGGTTTGTTGCGTGCATGCGTTCAGCGTTGCTCATGCCAGCCTGGTGGGCAAGCAAGACGACCTGAGCCCATCCGTAGATATTTAGTGTGTGTACCCTTTTATTTATTTTATTCTTAATCAACAAACTTGAACACTTGGGAATTAGAGGTTTACCACTAGATTTATTTGCAAATTACCTTATGGGTAGAACACAGGTTGTTAGAGTGGATGGTTGGGTCAGTGATGAACTACCTATTGAATATGGCGTCCCACAAGGCAGTATCCTCGGCCCGACCTTGTTTTTAGTTTATATAAACAACCTATGTAACACAGAATTGACCAATGGGAAAATAATTACATTCGCCGATGATACTGCTTTACTTTTTTATGGTGATACGTGGGAAGAAGTGTATAAATACGCCCAAAATGGGTTCAACCAAGTGTCTAAATGGCTTGAAGAAAACATCCTCACCTTAAATGTAGACAAAACTAAATTTATGACCTATACACTCAGAAATCAAGACCTACCTAACCTTCCCATCATCTCACACAATTGCAAATTTTCATTCAACAATTCATGTAATTGTCCGCATTTGTCAAAAACTAACACCATCAAGTATTTAGGTATAGTAATAGATAACCAACTAAATTTCCAACACCACATCGATGCCTTGGTTCCTAGAATTCGAAAACTTATTTATATATTTAAATCTCTTCGTCATGTTGCTGACTCTTTCTTAATTAAAACGGTTTATCTCGCATTGTGTCAATCTCTATTGTCTTATTGTATAACTTCTTGGGGTGGAGCCGCTAAAACTCACCTACTAAAACTTGAGAGAGCCCAAAGAGCCGTATTAAAAGTAAGTTCTTTCCTTCCAATACGACACCCTACGTTTGATCTTTATCAGCGCTATAAGGTGCTGACTGTTAGACAACTTTTTATTCTACTGACAGTTACTAAAAAGCACTCAGAACTTTCTTACGACCCCGAAACAATATCTGGTAAGAGAAGAACCACCGATGTCTGCACTACAAATAGATATGGGTTCAGTCTCGCACATAATTTTTACGGTTTCCTGGGTCCATATTTATATAATAAAATGAACAAGCAGCTGTTAATTTATCCTCTTTCTAGGTCAGAGTGCAAGAAAAAAGTTTGCTCGTGGCTTCAAGGCACTGATTACAGTGCAACAGAACGTTTATTAAAACCATTAAGGTAACGTTTGCCAGCATGGAACGATATACAATTAACACACACTTACCCATCACACCATCTCCCATACACACACACCCACACACACACACACACACACACACACACACACACACACACACTCACTCATTCCCAAATCAAACGTTAAGCCATTTTTACTTTAGTTTTTAATTTCCCATATAGTTACACTTCACTTTTGTTATTAATTTGTAATAGTGTTTTATTATGTACAACCTGTATGTTAGGTTAATACAGTCATAGGTCATTCATGAGTTGTCCGATGGCGGTAAGCCTGGTGATCTGTAATACAGGTTTTACCTACAACAGACACCAGTCTCTATTAAGTGTTACCTTGACTTTGTACTGTGTTTGTGATTACGAGAGAAATAAAAGATTATTATTATTATTATTATTATTATTATTTGTTTATTTTCTTTCTTTTTGGTTCGACTTATTATAAGTAGACAATAAGTACTTGTATGTCGCAAAACTGTATCCACGTATCCACGGGAACACTGCCGACAAACTGTACAGCAGTTTGGCAGAAAATATGTGATTTTTTTGTTTAGAATATTTCTTAAATGAATAAATAAATAAAAAAAAAATAAAAAAGAGACATAACACTCTTTGACTTGATTTTTAGGGTTCCGTACCTCAAAAGGAAAAAACGGAACCCGTATAGGATCACTCGTGTGTGTGTCTGTCTGTCTGTCCGTCTGTCACAGCCAATTTGCTCCGAATCTAATAGACCGCTTAAATTGAATCTTGGTACACGTATGTATTTCTGTGACCCAAACACTGGCGTGTAACGTAAATAAATGAATTTTGAATATGGGGGTCAAATAAGAAAATTAAAAAAAAAACGTTTGGCAAACTGTACCGTGTGACATATCAAATGAAAGGGCTTACTGTGAGGGTTTCAAATATATATTTTTTAATAATTTTAAAATAAGTAATTTTAAAGTTATTTAAGAAAATAGACGAAAGTTGACCATTCACCCTTATCTCCGAAAGTACTGAGCCTAAAAAATTTGAAAAAAAAAAATACAGAAAATTGTTCAATACCTATAGATTACAGGAAAACTTATAAGAAGTCGATGGTCTTAAAACAACATAGCAAGTCTCTCAATATTGTGCATACAAACTTACATTTGCAGTTGGAATGTATGGGAGAACATGTTTTTCAGCTACAATGTTAAATTTGTTCTTGGGATTCATCCCAACTACGCAACCCCTCATTGCGCGTAGTCCGACACGCACTTGGCCGGTTTTTGAAGACTAAAATAGATTTAGAGACACGAATGTTCGCCTTATAAAAAATAACAAAATAAAAGAAATATATATTTAGAAAAGAAATTATTACTATATTAAGTGATCAGAACCCTACTAATTAAGTAATGTTTACTTTTATTCTGTTTATTTTGATATCGTTCATTCTAACAACTAGTACCTAGATCTGTTTAGTAATATGTGGACAACGTTGTGAGTAGTGTATTTGTTACCTCTATTATTAAGCTCTAACCTATGTTTACTTAGTATTACACTGCTGTTTGTTGTCCCTAAATAAATAAATAAATAAAATAGCGAGCGAAGCCACCGTCACAGCTACTCTACACCAAATTACTTTTCCACTTGACAGTGCATTCATAAAGTATGAGCCAGTGATGGATTAATCCATTTAGTGGCACTCAACTTGTCTCCGTCGGAGCCCTGTTTGACTAACTCGCTCTAGTGGCTGTGCAACGTACCAGTATTGGTATTTCTGCTAAAGTTACGGTAGTTAAAGTTACGTAATTAGAAAATGCCTGGCTAAAAAGATGTAGGCTTAGGAGCATTAATTTCGCGCGGGAGAAAAAGTAAAAAATTGGCAGTATTCAACATTATAGAATAATAGCTTTTGCCAACGGCTTCGCCTGCGTGAATGTTGGAAATTGTCCCACGGGAACCGTACATTTTCCCGGATAAAAAGTATCCTATGTGCTATTCCAGACTATAATCTATCTCCGTGCTAAATTTCAATCAGATCCGTTCAGCCGTTCTGGCGTGATTGAGTAACAAACATCTAAACATCTTCACAAACTTTCACATTTATAATATTATTAGCTTTAGCCAGTGGCTTCGCCCGCCTGGATGCTTAAAGTTATCCCACGGGAACCGTACATTTTTCTAGGATTAAAAGTATCCTATGTGCTATTCCAGATTATAATCTATCTCTTTGCCAAATTTCATCCAGATCCGTTAAGGCGTTCTGGCGTGATTGAGTAACAAACATCCATCCATCCAAACTTTCACATTTATAAGGAAATACCAAAATAACTGTAAAAAATAGCATACATACCAACGATTTATTGAGTGTATTAAGAAAAAATGTAATTTGATTTAAATGTATTAAAATAATCACGAAAAACCTGTAAATACGACGTTGCCAGCCCGCGCGGAATAAACGCTCTTAAGGGGGAAGCATCAGGGTAGCCCGCGAAATTCAATTTTTCTTACATTTTTTGCAATTTGCAAGTCAGTATTAAGTTGTATGTTAAATAAAGTATGATTTGCGGCCGTAACAAATATGTATTTACAGAATTATATACAATAGAATCATTAATACAACTCCTTAAGTTAGTATAATCCTAAAATGTCAAGATTTCATGAAACAGTCATTTTTTAGGATTACCTGGTCTTAAAGAGTTGTATTGATCACTTTAATGATTCTAATTATGTAAATAGATACTTGTTACGACCGCAAATTATAATTTGATCAACGTACAATATAATACCGACTTGTAAATTGCAAAAAACGTAAGAAAATTTGAATTTCGCGGGCTACCCTGACGCTTCCCCCTTAAACTGTAATTTACTTAGATTTTTAAAGTGGTTCCAGCTTGTTTGTGCTTGTCAATCAAAAATAAATAATAGTTATTTCCCATTTTTTATTGCCATAATTTTATACCTAGATTTTCCCACATCCAATATAATATTAGGTTCGGCTTCGGATCAAATTAACAAACAAAGAAGAAATAAATATGCTGACGTTCGACCGGTCCCCTCTAGTATTCCGTTATTATTACTCGTAGTCCACATCTTCTAGTTTGTTTACATTGGACAAGCTGTTGGTTCATATCTACGCTAAGGTCGTATGACTTTACTTACATTTTACATAATCCCACATTCCTGAAACACTATTTTCAATGGAAGATTTTTATTTAAGTGGAATTTTATTCTTTTCACATTAATATTCTTATTTTTGGTAGAACCTTTAAATATTTTTATACTATCAATGTCAAATGTATTCTATTACCAGTTTTTCTTTGAAGCTTATCACTGTGTATCTCTTCTGTCGTCTAACAAAATACCATGAAGTAACAATTAGCAGTATTATCTCCAAGTGAAAGTATTAGTTCGCCAGTGAATCACACCTACGTCACATCTTGGTCCTCCGAAGAATATAACAAGAACTCTGTTGGAAGGTCTTCGACGTAGAGAGCTCATCTAGCGGGGTTGTCTGGTGGCGAGACACCACACAGCCGTCCTCCTCGTCTTCCTACTTTTGGACGGAAACTCCCCTCTCGAATCTCTAGCGGCGTGAATTAGCCGTCGCCAGCGTGAGGCTAATCCTACCTTCTTGTCCTTTCTCCTGATCCTGAAACTGCCTTTCTTGTCTTTTTTTCTTTCTTTTTGCTTTTTTCCTGATACTGCCTGGAGAACCCTGCCGCACGTGTTCGTGAGCTTCTTGCGCTGGAGACCTCGTACTTGCTTTGCTGATCCGGTTACTGCGCGCGTCTTGCGCTGCAGACTTCGTTCCTAATTTGCTGATACCGTTGTTGCGTGCGACACGCGCTGCAGACCTGATAGAAAGAAAAAAAGAAAAAGAAAAATATGTTTATTTGTCACAGGAACACGTGCGTACAAAAATATAATTAACACGAGTTTTAAAAGAAAAATAAAAAATCACGAGACACAAATCACGAGCACAAAAGAAAAGTCGGCAGCTGCTGGCACGCCATGATTGTGACAAGAAGACTTCCACTCAGCATGATGCTGTGCTATGGGGGCCCACAGCACAACGCTGTTTTTCAGTGGTCACCCGAAAAAGACGTAGGTACGGAAACCAAGTCAGGTTAAATGATCTGTACATGAATTAGTAAATAAATAAATAAAATAAAACAAGCAGAACTTAGAATATTATAACGCAAATTATTCTTACAAAGCTTAAACTAAACATATATAAATAAAAACAAATTATAGATGAAAAAATATATTAAAAAACATAAAAAACGAATCTGCAGGCATCACCGTGCGTACCTAAAGATATTGCTACACATCTACACATACAGTGCTTTGTTTCGCTCCCTCCCTAGCCTTCGCGTCAGCGCGGTGCGGGGAGCGGCACGGGCACAGGTCCACGGGGACCTGCGTGATCACGCTTGTCTGTCTGCAGCCGAACGCGGCTTGGTTCTGTCGTCGTGTTAACTACGCCCGTCTTGCGCGGTTCTTTACTTTTTTATGTTTGCCCCAAATCCTTCCAAGCATCTTTTTCCAGGGTCACCTCGATACAACCCTTGCGGTACGCGTCTAGGTCGTCTCACTACCTCTTCCTGGGCCGCCCTCGGCTGCGCCGTCCATCCTCTGGCACCCACCGTGTGAAGACTGTTGCGCAGCGATCGCTATACATGCGGCTGACATGGCCCGCCCAATCCCATTTTAGCTTGGCAGCCTTTTGCCTACATCTAGGATCCCTGTTTTGGAGCGCAGTGTAGTGTGTATTTAGTTTAATTTACTTTTTTTAGGGTTCCGTACCGCAAAAGGAAAAAACGGAACCCTTATACTTATATGATCACTCGTGTGTCTGTCACAGCCAATTTGCTCCGAATCGAATGGACTGATTAAGTTGAAATTTGGTACACGTATGATAAATGAATTTGGAATATAGAGGTCAATTTTGTTGTGCAAATAAAAAATTAAAAAAAAAATATTTTTAAACTGTACCGTGTGACATATCAAATGAATTTTGGCTTACTATGAGGGTCTCAAATATATGTTTTCTATAATTTTAAAATAACTTTAAAAACTTTTCTTAAATAACTTTCATTCCAACTACGGAACCCTTTTTTATGTGACTAACTAATTGCCTGATTCGTTACGTTACACGCCTTCTCACAATTCTCTCAAAGTTTCATTAATAATTATCAACCGAATCGATATTATCACTATCCACTTTTACCTCGGTAACATCGACTACAAAACTTCGTTCTCTCTAAGGGAAAGAGAACGAAGTTTTGTAGAGGGCAGGCCAAAAGGCCGTCGCTGAAAATAAACGAAACAGAAATACGCCACATCAGTCGGACTTACCTGATCGGATCCTCTATATTAACCTTTCCGATAGGAACAAAAACAAATCGACATTCCGACGTCGCCGCCGAGGTCCCTCGCGACGACTCCGTAATAATCGTCCTCCCCCCCGGCCCTTGCTCGGGTATGTTGTGCCAGCTGGTGGCGTAGCTGAGCCAGCCTGTCCCATCTTGCTGTCCTCCCCCCAGCGACGCCCTAAGCCGAGGCCCGTTCCCCACAGGGGGAGCCCTTAGCGTGTAGTCGCTTAGTCTGTAAGTTCTATGCCCCTGGCTGGAGGCTTTGAGTCATCTTAAGGCAGCCACAGGATAGTCCGGTTAAGTAGTCTCGACCTCTCTAGGTCAACTTCGAGATGCCATTTATAAAAATAAAAAAAAATTTGCGACGCTACAAATCTATTTGATTCATCTGTGAACCAAAATAAAAATACAGAATCGAAAGTAATTTCATTGTGAACTTTGAATTTTTGACGCTCGATTTGTTTGCGATGTTGCTGCTTACGTTAAAAACTGGAAGAATTTTGTTACTGTTCTTCTGATACCAAAAGTATCAAGTATTCAGCATGGTTTAACATCGTTACACGGCTAGTGTCAGTCCCTTATTAGTGTAGCTTATACCTTTGTGCCTACTGTATTCTCCTGCAGGCTTATTAATTATCTGTGCTTAGCACGAGAACCGTAGAGCAGCGTCTTGTCGACGGAAGAGTAGACAAAAATGACGTTTCCATGTAGACAGTACGACGGCAACAAAGTAGAAAGAGTCAACTACACTTTTACGAAATTCACTTTTATGCATAATTCGACTCAGAATGCTTTGTTTTTCACAGATTTTTTTTCTGTTTAATTCCCAATTTTTACAAATATTAATCATAATCACGTGGCTAAGTAATAACAGCCGCACGGGTCGATCCATCAGGTTAAGCTACGCTCGCCGCTGTTGATCCGTAGATGGGTGAACATCTTTACATACCGAGACTCCTCCGTGCCTCGGAAAGCACGTTAAGCCGTTGGTCCCGGCTGCCATTCGTTTATCTTTGACAGTCGTTACGGTTCGTCAGAAGCCCGAAAGTCTGACACCCAGTCTTACCAAAGGGTATCGTATTACCCAATAAACTGGGTTGTGGAGGTCAGATAGGCAGTCGCTCCATGTAAACTACTGGTATTCAGCTGCATCCGGCTAGACTGGAAGCCGACCCCAACATAGTTGGGAAAAGGCTAGGCAGATTGAATCATTATTATTTATTTTCTTTGTTTTTTGTTTTTTTTTAAGTCACGCATTTTTATATGGAACTAGCTGTTGCCCAAGACTTCGTCTGCAATCTAGGTTGAATATGTCCTATGTCCTTCTCCAGGTCATGGTCTACCCAAGTGCCAAATTTCATCCAAATCCGTTCAGCCATTTTAGCGTGAAAGTGTAATCAACAAACAAACAAACACTTTCGCATTTATAATATTACTTAGGATAGATAGGAAGATGAAAAACCGGTCTAGACTCACAAAATGTATTAGGTACTTAAATAAAAAATAAACAACTTTTAACATACAGTAAAGTTTCTATAATAATATAATTCAATCTTGATTCAAAAGACACGTGGCGCCATCTATTATCATAAGAACGTTATTGTTGTTTTCCTCAGGAACAGTACTTTTTTCGGGACGAAAGGTACCCTATGTCCGCCTAAACCACTGAAACGGTCGGTTGTCAGGTGTACAGACACACCTGACAACCGATCGTTTCAGTGGTTTAGGAGTAAAAAGGTAACACACAAATAAACTTTGCTTTTGCATTTAAGTATTTTTCACTTTTCGTATGAAAAATATGAAAAATGATTACCTAAATATAGAGTTTTAAGGGGTTATGAGCTTTATAAAGGCGGCAAAATTTTCATTATTTTTGCGATAGCGCACACCGTTTTCAAGATATAAGCAAAAGAAGAGAAAAAAATGACTTTGTAGATAACCGTGTATACTTGGCGGCTGTCGAGTAGAAAGTTTTCTACTCTCTTTAGCATGGTGATTACAAAATTAAATTGTTTTCACTACCCTAGACAATTTATCAGGGGTCAGTTTGATTTTGACAGTTGGGAAAGAAAACTTTCTTCAGAAATAGTCTACATAAAAAAGGAGCTAGACAAAGATCGCAAGAAAGGAAAGACAAAATGACAAATTGTAGAACGATTTCTACGGTGCGATGTCAAAAACGGAGAAACGAAATGTCACTTTATATAGAAAGTGTTGTCTATTCTTCGTAGAGATAGACAAGTGGTCATGCTAAGCCCGGAAGATATTAGCAAAACCTATTTTTCTATGTTGTCCTTAATAAACGATTTCTACGGTGCGATGTCAAAAACGGAGAAACGAAATGTCACTTTATATAGAAAGTGTTGTCTATTCTTCGTAGAGATAGACAAGTGGTCATGCTAAGACCGGAAGATGTTAGCAAAACCTATTTTTCAATGTTGTCCTTAATATATAACTACGTACATACCTAACCAAGTAAAACTAATGACAAGTAAATAAATGCTCTAAAAGACCTTCCTATAAAGAACCAGCAAACAGCTAACAATTTATTTAATTCAGTCTACTTGCTAGTTTCTCAGCCTCTCGAGAGTAGCTTTACTTCTATCTATAAATCTTTAATCACATCAATTAGTCCAAGAATCCATGGTTCGTTGTTCGCGCGGAAAATTCCCTTTATCTCATTATATATAGTTAGTTAGTCTGTGACTGTGAATTCCAGCAAATTAATGAATATAAAGAGGCATGAGGAACATGGTGTAAAGTTCACTCATCCTCCATAGAAAAGGGAGGATCCTCCGACCAAACGGATGTTGTGTCTGGTGGGCTACTGCCCAACGATTCATGTCAGGACGTTGTATATAGGGTGACTGGTAATTAGTGACCGATACTTACGAGTAAAGACCTGATTGTACTCATGATAACCAACAAATTTTACTCTGGGACTGTGGAATAGAGGAGTTGAATGTAAGAAATTCGCTGGTTGTAGAATGAAAAATAGGTAGTTCTGTACGAACGGAGAGAGACTGAACTTTTCTCCCAACTGATCTAAACGGTCTTTTGAGTAGACCGTTGACCACGGAGACTGGCACGAGTAACACCACACGGTAATGCACAATTTGTCTAGTTTATGGGCCGAAGATGACGACAGACTTTTTTTTCCGCGCGCACGCCAAGCTTCTTGAAGATGGCGCGCTCATCGCGTTGTCGTGAATATGAATAGCAGTTCGTAGGTGCGGAACAGACAATCGCGTGCTGACTTAGTGAGTGCATACAGACATTCACTGTCAAATTCGTCCAATCATGGGCTATATACAGAACAAAGACCAAGCTTGAAATCGTGAAAAAAAAAATCAGCTGCTCCCTACATGTTGACGAGCTATGCGAACATTAGCAACAACATCTAACATGAACATGGTATTTGATAAATATTCACTACATTTATTTGAGCTGTTTATTTATTTGAGCAGCTGATTTTTTTGGTTCATCTATGTGGAGCTCTTGGCTAAGTAATAACACCTGCACGGGTCGATCCATCATGTTAACATCTCTCATCGGTGAACATCTCTACATATCGAGACTCCTCCGTGCCTCGCAAAGCATGTTAAGTCGTTGGTCCCGGCTGGCATTCGTGGATCTTTGACATTTGTTACGGGTCGTCAGAAGCCCGAAAGGCTGACAACAAATCTAACCAATGGGTATCGTATTACCCAGTTACTGAGTTGTGGAGATCAGTTAGGCAGTCACTCCATGTAAAATACTGGTATTCAGCTGCATCCGGTTAGATTGGGATCCAAACCCAACATAGTTGGGAAAAGGCTAGGCAGATTGATTGGTTATGGTTCATCATTAAACATAAACATATGGTTAGCAATTTTGAATAATATCAAAGCAAGCACATTAACAGCATTTGAGGCATGTCAGTAGGCACACTTGGATTCAATTATAGTTAACCTGAACACAAAATCTCAAGTAGGTAGGTAATAATATTAGGTCTGAAGACTTTTCATTTATGTTAATAAAGTGGCTTGGCAGCAATATTGCAAACCCCTTCGCAAGTTTCAGTGGTGATAAGGAGCCAGCCATGCATAATACATAGGTTCACAAAAGTGCCATGTTTGGGCTGCTCGGCACTCCTGCTGCGGACGTGCCTCGCCAGTGCCTTATATGTGGGTCAAGCTCGATAAAGTATCGTGGGGTACGGCCTTAAAATGTTCTCTGTCTTCGATAGTTGCCACGATCTTAATGCATTAGTAAAAGTTATAAGGTCAGTGTCATCAATATCTAATAAAAAAACCGGTCAAGAGCGAGTCGAACTTGCGCACCAAGGTTTCCGTACCATCATATATAAAAAAAACTGTGCTATTTAGAGACATCGTTTTATTTTTCCTGGAATATTTACATAAACTTCAATGACACAGAATAATGTCAAATTTTTTCTATACAAACTTCGGAGATAAGGGGGGTATTTTTTTTTACATTTTTCATCAAAAGTCGAAAACTATGCAACTAAAAAAAAAGAAAAAAATGTTTGAGAATGTGCAAATAGCGCTCTTTCATATCCCTACATGCTCTAGTAGTCCCACTTCGAATTTTTCAGACCCCCTCCTTTAATATATATTCCTTTTTCCTTTATTTATTTTTTCTCTTATTTTCAAAATTTATTGGTGGTTAAATTAGTGGTTCTTGAGATATCTATCTGTGACAGACAGACAGACTGAGTCGCACCATAAGGGTTCCGTTTTACCATTTTGGTACGGAACCCAAATAAAGTGTTTGACAAGACACTACAGTTCAATGATTTAATCCTACATTGTCGAGCTCTTTCGACAAGAAAGTGCCTTTTGGTGAACTTTAAGTATACCAAGAAAATTCGTTGAAACAGCACTAATGAACTACTACTAGGTATATAACTTTGTATTGTACACTAATAAACTCTGCCACAAACAATGACGCAGACATATGTAAAGGTGCAAAGCCATAAAGCTTTGAGATATCTACGTATACAGGGTGTTTGGCAGAACGTTGAACATACGAAAATGGTGGATAGGTGGGGTCATCTGCTACTTACTCAGCCCTAATTTATTTGGCCCTGGCCCCTTGGATATATATATTTTTTTTTGCTTTCTTCTAGTTTCACCACTTTCTTAACTTTAAAGTGTAATTTTTATTAAAAATGGGTAAAACAGGCATTTTTTTTATCTTTAATGTTGGCAGATTCTTATAAAACTATTGCTTTATTCAGATGTTAGCTGGAAAAAAAGTTATGAGTCAATTTCGCAAAACATTTCACTTTCCGTAAAAGTAGAGTTTTGTCAAAAGTTTCCTACTTGATAAAATTATGAAATAACTCTTATTTTTTTTTTTATAAAAGCTAATTACATACCATTAGAAAGGTCACACACTAGAATTGGAACTCCTCAATCATTTTTTGTTTTTTTTTTATGCATGTTGAAATTAAGATTTCGGTTTTTTTTTTTACATCTTTCTGTAAGTTTGAGGACTCATAACTTTTTTTCTAACTAATACTCGTATCTGAAGAAAGCAATAGTTCTATAAGAATCTGCCAACATTAAAGATTAAAAACAAAATGTTGCCTGTTTTACCCATTGATAATAAAAATTACACTTTAAAGAGAAAGTGGTGAAACTAGAAAAAAGCAAAAAAAAAATTTAAATATTCAGTGGGCCAGGGCCAAATAAATTAGGGTTGAGTAAGTAGCAGATGACCCCACCTATCCACCATTTTCGTATGTTCAACGTTCTGCCAAACACCCTGTATGTCACTATTCTAAATCTATGTATATATTCCATGTATATTCGTATTTAGTTGTGACAGTATACATATATGTATACTATTTATGAACAAGTTTACCAGTGACATGTCTGCTATCACCGTAGCGTGTATGTCTCACACGGTACAATATCTGGAGCTCGGCTACCGGTGACAAAGCGGTTAAACCCTGAAACTGCTACGTATATCTTTCATTACGTTCGGCTGCATAAATTGTTAGGTTTACGACCAGCTTGTGGCAGTATATCGAAATTTCTTGGCCTAACTCAAAACGGCTACAATTGAATCCACAAGTCCACATTTATGTTGTCAAACTTTCGGAATTCTGACGCCCTTAACATCATTATAATTTATTTACCTGCGACGACGATTAGTACCACTGTGTGGACCAATACAAAGTACAAGTGCAAAACACTTACAATACTAGAAGTGTTAGAGAATGTAAATTCGTGCGAGCACCAGTAAAAAATTACTATGGCAAAAGAACCAACAAGTATTTGACCCCAACACTTTTTAATAATATCCACTGGTTAAGGAAAGAAAATAGTAAAATTAGCAAGAGAACACTAATAAAGAGTAAGTTAAAAAATGAACTGCTTAGTGCTCAGGCGCGCGAGCGGTGCGCGTCGGCGGCGGCGGGAGCGACTGCGGACGTCGGCGTTCGTCAGCGGCTGCCGTCGGCTGCGTGTCGTTCGGGTGTTTAAGTGCGGTACGGGGCTCAGATACGCGGGCGGCACGGTGTCGGCGGCGGCGGTGGCGGCCGTCGGCCGCTGCGGTTGCCTCCGCCGTTGGTGCGTGCCGATCGTGTGTGTGGGCGCTGGGCGTTTCAGTGTAGTCGGTGTGTGTAAGGTGGAACGACTATTTATTCTACGAAAGTATATTATTCAAATTATCTGTACCTATATACCTACATATATTTTTGATTTAGATTGTTAAGTACCAAATGTTTTAAGACGAGTGCTATTCCTGCCGACAAACTGTCATGCAGTTTGGCAGGTTTATAATATGTATACTAGTGTTTGGTCCAAAATAAATGATTTATTTATTTATTTATTTATATATTTTTTCTGTAAATTTCGTTAAGGAGTATCAACTACAAATTGACCGAGACCAGGGCCTGCAGTCTCGACATAGATAGCGATCGCTATACGACCGAATTCGGTGGCAAAGTCCTAGTGGGGTCCCTAGACGGTCCAAATTGCATGACAAACACGAAAAAATCACATGCTTGTCAAGCAATTTTGACTGTATAGGTACCCCACTAGGACTTAGCGACCGAACTCGGTCGTATAGCGATCGCTACCTATGTCGAGACTGCCGGCTCTGGTGGCTAACTATCTTATCATAGCTAACAAAACATTTTAAGGTTCCCTAGAATATTCAAAAATCTATGTCAATAAATAGAGTCCGATTTTCGCTCAGACTAAAATATTCCAGCCCAGATTATTCCGAAACTTTATCTACTGACAAACTTCATTAATCTTTGTTCTGCTGTACTGATCTACGAAGAATTAATATATTTTCTAAAGGAATATTCATAGATAATACGAATAAGAGATCATTTATTTATATAAACATGCATACTCTTATACGGTGCACAGTTTTGATTTCTAAATAATGGCCAACATTTCTTGCCATAGCTAATGGCGTACAAAGAAAAAGTAAAGCCTAAAAGAAGACTGAAACACTAACTCAAATATTACTTAATTCTAAAAATTTACTAATTTTGAAAATGCAAAAGCATTCCATTTCATACCAACATTATAATCCAAACGTTGGTTCAAAGCAACCCGGGTTTACTCACAGTTAATTAGAACTACCAAGTATGATCCTATTCACATACAGCAAAACTTGATATTCAAGTAGGAGTGAGCCATGAGCCACCCGGTGCTCGCTAATTATTATCTGACACGAGGCCGGTGTTGCCAACTTAATTAAACTATTTCTACCACGAATATATCCCTGCAGTAGGTACTTGTCTGTAGTTAGTGAACACTTTATGTAATTAATAACGTTGCTCATCGTAAGCACTTATTTAGGAATTATTATTTTAGAGCAGATTAATTATTTTGTCTCAGGAGTTGTCAGTTACCATGTTCTATTATTTTGTCCTTGGAAATATCAAGAATTCTGTGCTTATTCGTGTTACCTAGTAACTGCAGGGTTATGGAGGTCAGATTGGCAGTCACTCCATGTAAATTACTGGTATTCAGCTGCATCCAGTTAGACTGGAAGCCGACCCCAACATAGTTGGGAAAAGGCTAGGCAGATGACGTTGATGGCGATTCGAAGAGCTTGCTATTATTATGGAACTTATTTCTTGAAGGCAGTTAGATTTACATCTAGTATTGCGCATTTTTTCAAGTAAAAGAACGTTAGGGTGGCATGGTGGCTTCTTACTGTTCTCTTGAACGCATTTGCATAGCGAGAACGGACTAAGTATACGTAATAAGCTACAAACTTCTTTCTCCCCGCCTTATTCTGGTTTCGTCTCAATATCTTAGCTTGTACAGGGAATTGAATCCGCAGAAACACAAAAGGGACCCTTAAGTCTGTCTATTTTAAGATGGCCGAGAGAGAATTTCGCTGTATTACCACATATTAATACAGACGGGACACTCCGCAGTTTAGGTATGAAGCTACAAGTACGTGGCAGGCTCGACTTGTCGGGCCAATTCAGTGCGGACTGCCGCGCACCGGCCGGCTCGCACGGTCAGTTCGATACTCACTCACACGCCGCGTACAACCCTAACGAGTCAGAAGGTATAAAAGTTATGCCATAGAAAGAGAGGCAACTTGTATGTGAATATAACTGTAGGTAATAAACGTTGTGTGACCTGAACAGCACTTTATTATGTCGTAGTAACAGTCGCTTTTTATTTAAATGATTTTGCGGAGTGTCCCATCTGTATTAATCTGTGGTATTACGTAAATTTTTAATGCGGTAGCAGCCAGACGACTCGACTGGGATTCTACCTGAAAATAAATGACAAGTGAAGTGGAATGGAAATCGGAGGTGACGGATAAATAAAGCTATAAGCGAATTCTGTCAATCATCATCTGATCGTGTTGATAACGAAAATTAAAATAAACTTTGATGAACTTCCTCTTCTTCCTTGATTGGACTTCTGAACAGCTTTTCCTCAAAACTTTCAGAGAGGAAGTGAGTGAAAACAGATTAAAGTTTCGTGATGGTTTTCGTTCGGCGTTTGATTTTCTTTGTCAAACTCCAAAACGTGACGTGAAAACGAACCAACTTTTTACGTGTTAAAAGCTGAACATGATTCTTCGGAAATAGTGGACCGTTTTTTTAGTATTCCACGAAACCAGATCGAAATTCACTCAACTGTTTCATTGAATACACATACGGACGGACGGAGTTTTATTTTATCTTTTTATGCAAACGGCATCTATCGCCATGTTGAATTTATAGTAGGTCTATCTAGCAGCACTTCGTACGTTCATATTTTTATTTCACATAAAAGGGAATGGTAGGTATAATATGTTATTCTATTTCAGGAGAATTCAAAGATATATGAAGCATAAACCAAAAGAAATAGGGATAAATATTAACAGTTTAGAGCAATATTAAAGGTACGTAAGTACTTATGTTTAAATGTATTTGCCCTTTGGGTAATCTTTATTTCAAAAGAAAATAATTATATGCCGAGCGTTTGGTTGTGTTAACCAACATAAGGACAAACATATTTGTTTCTGTTAATTAAGAAAATCAGAACCTAATTACTTCTTGTTCAAACAAGGTTTTTGCTAAGGGCAGCTTGCTTAAATCAGGGACGTGACTGCTTGATTAGTGAAATTAATAAATCGGAGGATTTATATACCACATTACCAAGTAAAACTAAGGTTCCTCTGTGACTGTCTACAACAGGGTCTGCGGTCTCGACAAAGATGACCCGATTCGGTGGGTAAGTAATATATGATATAATTACAAAATCTCTAATATTTACAAGATATAACAACTGAATCTATAATTTTATTTGATCTAATGATTAGTTAATATATTGGGTTGGCTAATAAGTAATGAACGACATACAACTATTTTATTTGTATTTATTTATTAAATGAATAATTATTAATCATTAATAATATATTCACCGTCGTTTTCTACTACCATTCGCCATCGATCTGGCAAAGAGTGCATGGTGTCCGCATAAAACTTCTTTGGTTTTGAATTGAAGAAGTCATCTATGTACTGTTTCAAGTGTGGTTCATCGTCAAAGCTTTTTTCCCGTAAATTATTACTAAGTGATCGGAATAAGCTGAAATCAGTTGGTGCTAAGTCCGGCGAATATGGAGGGTGGGGTATTATTTCCCAATTAAGCTCCAATAGTTTTAGCCTTGTACTCTTAGCAATATGCGGCCGGGCATTGTCGATTAATAGTTTTAATTTATCGATATCTATTTCCACGGGGCGCCCAGACCTTGGTTGATCGGTTAAGGAAAAATCGTTGGAACCAGCGCTTTATTGTTGCTTCGGAGACTGCATCGTGAGCTATCCTTTGATATATATTACGTGTAGCTTCTGCAGCAGAATGCCCAGATTGAAACTCATATAATAAACAATGTCGTACGTGGGTTTTAATATCACTCATTTCTTTGTGAACTTTAACGCACTAACAGTCAAACTATCAATAACGCGCATGAGCGCGACTCGCTCTTTATATACCCTCTACTACAGAACGTTCTCGAACATTTCCGAAAATTCTAGAAATTATAAACTAAAACGCTCATTACTTATTAGCCAACCCGATAATAAACGATTGATATCATTTCAAAATAACTAATTTTCATAAACATAACATACATTGAATAGTTTGATATACCAAGCATGCAGCAAGCAAGCAGCAAACATGTAGCAAGCAAGCAGCAAGCATGCAGTATGAAAGCATGCAACATGCAGCAAGCATGTAATATGCAAGCATGCAGCATGCAACATGCAGCAGGCATGGTTTCTGTCACAGCCGGCGGTCCCACGCGAGCTTATCGTCGCAGAGGGTTTTAACGCTCACCACCACAGCTTCGGCTCGCAGCATCAGCCGCGGCGGCGGGCGTTAAAGCCACCTGCTCCTCAGCTCGCGGGCCGTCTCGCCCCTCCGCGCCCACGCGGGCTTAAATTACACTCTAGGCGTAGGGCATAAAAGACTACGTGGAGTTGGTTTTGCAGCGATTCATTTCTGTCGTTGTGAAAAAAATATTTTAAACGATAGACCTAATGACTTTAGATTAAATAAACGTTATATACGTTATATTATTAACGTTATACGAAATAAGTTTTAGAGTATATAAATATTATATGTAAAGAAATATATCAACAGTTGATATATCTCACGTTTATTACATTTTGTGAACGTTATTGAAATGAATACATGCCAAATAACTTTATATGATATGAGACGCACCCCAATTCGGTCGCAGTTCTAGTGACCCCACTGACCGGCTAGGTACCCACCTAGCCGGTCAAATTTGCTTGACCAGCATATGGTTTTTTCGTATTTGTTATGCAATTATGACCGTCTGGGGACTAGGACATTGCAACCCAATTCGGTCATAAAGCGATCGCTATAGATGTCGAGACGGCAGCCCAAGTTCAAGAAACAGAAATAAATAGCAAATTGTCCTGCCGAATCGTAGTTACCAGCCTCAAAATATTCCACGAAGAGGTACCCAGCTACCAAACTTCGTACCGCAGTAATTCTACCCAACCAGACCATAATATTACCAATTCCATGACTTTGCATGACATGGCCACAAATAAACAAAGGCTATAAAAAAGCTACAACTGAATGGACTCACGCCAAATGTAGTCAAGTTAAAGCCATTAGTTTCGTTCGACCAAATAATTCGCTTTTAGAACTCTCTGTAGTTAGAATTTATGTCGAGTTGATTCCAGTTATGAGGCGTTTTGTATTACTAACATAAAATTGCTGGCGTTATTATTAACCATTGTTACGAGTAACGGTTGGGTATTCTATTGATTTATATACTGGCCTACATTTTATGGAAATAACAGGCAGCAATCTTTTTAAGTGTTTTAATGGAAGTTCGATCGCTGTTATAGTAGTTGGTTTGAATACACTTGATTTAAAATGTATAAATTTTTTTAGGCATTGGTACTGCGGTGACCTATATCCCACTTAGGACTTACCAATTAACGAGATCTAGCAGTGGATGATTCTAGGCTGGATCTTAGGAAAGAACTTAAACCTTTCAGTTCCTGCTGATTAATTATCTATTTAAACTTTGTCTTGACTACATTGCAAGCTTTGTATTCTTCTAGCTGCCCTGGTTCCATATTAATTGGGATCGGTGCTATCTACTACTATATAACTATCAGCATATCATTCATAAATCATATCACACAATGTGCCCCTATTATCTTAAGATTCCTCTCGCCAGCCTTCAACATTATTAGCAACATCTGCTCCAAAATTAGCCTTTTATTGCAAAATTCCTATTAAAACTTCAATTGGCTTACTTACCGTACCTAAACAATGTATTGCGAGTTATATAATTCCTGTGGCCAATCCGAGTAGTGTCGCGAACATACAGGACAATAAGCGTGAATGTTGGATGAGGCGTCGGCGTCGGGCCGGCCGTCTGACCTACTTGCTTAGTATATTATTATTTCACCGGCTTCGCCTGTCACCTCTCCTTAGCTTTATGTAATGACTGGAGGTATAAACAACGTCTGACTAACATTGAAGTTTGAGGTGAATATTTATCTCAACTATATTTTACTCGCCTGCTGCCTATCATTCTCTCGCGTGTTCTTACAAACCTGAATATCCCATTTTACTCCTGTTGTTCACCAAGATCTTGTCTTCTGACCTGGGATGTCTGCTTCAGTAACGAGCGTCACTGCAAACAAATCTGAATTAATTGAACTTATTTTTTTTTTCATTGATACGCTTAAAAAAGTTCTAAATATCACCATGCTCAGCTGTTTAAGGGGAATGCGCTAAGGTAGCCAATGAAATTCAAATCTTCTTACGTTTTTAGGGCTCCGTACCTCAAAAGGAAAAAACGGAACCCTTATAGGATCACCCGTGTGTCTGTCTGTCCGTTCGTCACAGCCAATTTGCTCCGAATCTAATGGACCGATTAAGTTGAAATTTGGTATACGTATGAATTTATGTAGCCCAAACACGGACGTGTAACGTAAATAAATGAATTTTGAATATGGGGATCAATTTTGGTGGGCAAATAAGAAAATAAAAAAATAAAAAACTTTTTTTTTTTTTTTTTATATAATTACGATTCTTATCGCTGGCGTGGTTGGTTAAGACCAACCACGCCAACTGGCCTGTCTTGGAATAACTTCACCCCAACCACGGATCCCTTCATTGTGCGTGGTCCGAGACGCACTTGCAATTTGCAGGTTAGAGTTGGGTTGTATGTTGATCAAAATATAATTCGCGTACCGTAACAAATATAGCTCGTTACCCAGATTATTTATAGAATTATAATCATTGCAATGATGGAAGTTAGTATTGGCCTCAAATGCCGCGATTTTTCATGAAATTGTCAAGGCAATTTGAACTCTAAAAATTGTGTTGATGATTCTAATTATTATAATTCTGTCTATTCTAATGACTAAATTTCGCGGGCTACCCCACGGTATCTATTGTTATTAGAAGGGAAGCTACATAGCTACCCAACTTCTTAACATAACCTTCAAGCGATTTTGACATCACCCTCGATAAAGGATTTATCTATCAAACCACCCAAATGGCTTTAATAATGACAGTAAGTAGGTACTTAAACATCCGTTTTACACTTCGGATAAGTGGGTAAGCGTGTGTAGAATGTTATGGGTGTAATCTCTTTACTAAATCTCAGCTTACACATAGATTACCTACTCTCAGAGATGTGGTTTCGCAACCAAAACCGCAAAGTGCTAATAGCATCACAACTCAGATTTTCATATATTAATAATAATAATAACGTGAGACATTATCCACACACGGTCACCTGATCCCAAACTAAGCAGAACTTGTAGTATGGAAACCAGATAACTGATATACTACATACACTACTTTTTTTTTGTAAATACATATATAGATAATTACACCCAGACTCAGAACAAACAGACATGTTCATGCACACAAATGTTTGTCCTGGATGGGAATCGAACCCACGACCAACAAATTAGTTAATAAACAAGACAAACAACTTGAAGTTATGGTCGACAACAAATTAGTTAATAAAGCAGCAGACGTTGCTGAGGCATTTAATGAGTTTTTTGCCAACATACCTTTAACTACGACTCGCTCCTTAAATTCATCCCCGTCTAAAGCTGAAAACCTTTTGCATAGTAGTGTGCCCAAATGTGGTCGCTTATTTAGCTTCGAGCATATAACACCTCGTGATGTAGTTAATGTTTTTAACACACTTAAGTCTAAAAACACTGGTGATTACTGGGGCATCTCAATTAAACTGTTAAGTAATATAATAGACATAGTAGCCCCCTATCTAGCTGTTACTTTTAATAAATGTGTTGATGTAGGAACTTTTCCTGACCTCATGAAAAGTAGTAAAGTCTTACCTTTATTTAAATCAGGTAATAAAAATGACGTTGGCAATTTTAGGCCTATTTCTATATTACCTGCATTTAGCAAAATATTTGAAAAGTTAATACTCAAGCAGTTGCTAAGACATTTTAATTTAAATGGCCTCCTTCATGATGAACAATATGGCTTTACTAAAGGTCGTTCGACTACAGATGCGGGTGTTGCTCTGCTGAAACATATATTTAACGCATGGGAGAACTCGCAAAATGCTATTGGAATTTTCTGTGATCTCTCCAAAGCCTTTGATTGCGTGCACCATGACACGCTTTTGCGTAAACTACATCATTACGGTGTACAAAACGAAGCTCTTAAAGTAATTAATTCATATTTACATAATAGGTTTCAATGTGTAGATGTAAATGGTGTGAAATCTTCCGGGCTACCAGTTCTGTTAGGTGTACCTCAAGGCTCAATATTGGGTCCATTCTTGTTTTTAGTGTATATCAATGACTTACCATTCTATTTAAAGGGTATCTGTGACGTTGTACTGTTTGCAGATGACACCTCTCTTATTTTTAAAGTAGACAGGAATAGACAAAATTTTGACGACGTAAACAGTGCACTCTCAATGGTTACAGATTGGTTTACGATAAATAACTTAGTTCTCAATGCTAAGAAAACGAAATGTATAAAGTTTGCCTTACCGAATGTTAGAAATCTAGGACCCAACATCGTTTTAGATAAAGAAGTGCTTAAAACTGTAGACTCGGCAGTTTTTCTGGGTATAACAGTAGATGCCAAACTTCAGTGGGGCCCACATATATCAAGCCTAGCGGGAAGGCTCAGTTCAGCCGCCTACGCCGTCAGGAAAGTAAGACAATACACTGACGTTGATACAGCTCGGTTAGTCTATTTTAGTTATTTTCATAGCGTTATGTCATACGGTATTCTGCTCTGGGGCAAAGCCGCTGATATTCAAAATATATTTGTTCTTCAGAAACGAGCTGTTCGAGCAATTTACCAGCTCGGTGCCAGAATTTCTCTGAGAGATTTTTTTAAACATATTGGTATTCTCACGGTGGCATCACAATTCATCTTCGCCAACATCTTATATATTAGACAAAATATACATGTATACACTAAAAACAGTGATATTCACAATGTTAACACCAGAAATAAGGACAAATTACGTGCTCCATTTCACCGGCTTCATAAGGTTCATAACTCATTTGTTGGGTTTGGTATATCCTTTTATAACAAGCTACCCTCTTCTTTGCTAGATTTACCTTACAATGCATTTAAAGCCAAAGTAAAATCTAACCTTTGTTCAAAGGCATACTATTCTATCAACGACTACTTAAACGATAAGAATAGTTGGTCGCTGTGTTTAACTTAAGACAATGTTTATGTTCTTTCTCCAGAATTAGCTTACCTACTGACAGGTTATATGAGTTCATATAATCATTTATTTTCTTTGACTGTAAAGATCAATTTATTTTTATTTTATTTTTATTTATCATTGACATAATCTACTCATTACAATGTTTTTTTTTTATGAGTGGTATTGCAATATGTGGTTAGCTAGTGACCTCGACAATTGATCATAATTATTCTTGTCTGAGCAACCGGCAGCAGGTTCGTCATGCTCCCTTAGATGTCACTGTTTGCGGTAGCGTCGGGGGTCGGGTTGCCTCCTTCCCTCAAATATGGCGAGGGGGGTAATGGCTGATCTTTGCGTTATGCTCGTGAACGGGTGCTGCTTGTGGTGACTGGTCGTCTTGCTGACCTTGGTTTTGTTTTGTTATTAATAATTTAACTCGTTTATTTTACTTCGATGGTCCTAGTTTATCATCTGTGACTTCGAGTTACGGCTATATGTAAGTGGGCACGCCCTTTATTACTGGAGGCTTTCAATATAGGTATAAAGTTCTGCTTACGTTTTTAGTTTGTTATTTGATTCTGCTTGAGTATAGTTTTCGAATTTTCGATTTTTTTTTTCTTCTTTTTTTTAAGTATATTGGCGTGTGCTAGCTGACTTATAGCAAATAATTAAATTTAATTTGATGTTTGTGTTGCGTAATGTACTTGCATGTATTTTGCACAGTGTTGTATAGAATATTATATATATTTTTATTTTTTTTATTTAACTGAACAGACAGCTGTGCTGCTGAGGAGTTTGTTGCGCCACTTCTTCTCCTCAGCTAAAGCACTAGGAAGTGGTGAAGGGCGGGCGTTTTGGGGGACTGTCTTATGTAATTTTGACGTTCGAAAAGTGCTGATTCTCAGCCTAGTTTGAATAAATGACTTTTGATTTTGATTTTGATTTTGACCTGCGGCATGATAGGTGGTACCTTAACCAACCACGCCAACGGGCCTGTCTGTATACACGGATGCTACTTACCTGGTTTGAACTTAGGTACCGATATAGCTCATATGAAATTGGTTCCAAGTGTCGGACTTTGATTTAAAAGTATATATTTTTAACGTAAAGAAATCCACATGGAATCCCCTTATTACATAGGCAAGGCGGAGAGTTTTGCCGATCTTTTACCGACTAAAACCACAAGGTGGCCATCCTCAGTGGAACGGTACCCCACTAGTACTTCACCGATGGCACGTCTCTTTCATTTTCTTTTGTGCTGTCTTCCTCAGAATCGCTTCGAATTTACCTGGGTCACACTGACGTGGTTTGCTTACCTAATTAGGCCATATCTGGTGTGAATATACCAAGTCTCCACAGGCGTTACCCAGATTAGGATAGAAACCCTTGTGGCACTCAGATCTTTCATACATGTTCTGAACCGACCAGAAGCCATGATCAACTACTGGAGGAAGGTGTGCTGGTTGGAATAACCACCGACGGCCGCCATGGCTCACGTACAATGGTCCACTTGAAGGACTAAGAGCGGAAACGAAACCCAATAACATAGAACATACCAAGTCTCTACGTTATGCTGGTAGGTTACGTGTGCTGAATTCTCCTGCTAATTAGAAATTCGATGTTCTTAGCACGCGATGCAATAAACATAATGGAAGGTCTGTTTATTCTCGGCCCCTAGTTACGTTATATGGCAATCGAATATTCTGGATACGGATCTAATATAGAACCAAATGTAGGTCATTCAGAGATATTGCTGGTAATAATTGTATAGCAATAATTAACTGTTATATTGCGATGTGACTATGACTGAGTTTACATATTACTAGCCGTTGCCCGCGACTTCGTCTGCGATCCAGGATGAAAAATAGCCTATATCCAGGTCCTCCAGGTCATGCTAAACGGATTTGCATAAAATTCGGCACATAGGTCATACCTGTCAGGAAAGTGTTGAGTATGAACGTGGAGGGCTATACGAATAAGGGAAGACCAAAGAACAAAGGTGGACTGTGTGAAAGATGATATGGCCAGAAAGGGAGTGACTACCGAGATGACGACTAATAGAGAAGTATGGAAGAAAAAGACATGTTGCGCCGACCCCAAATAAATTGGGACAAGGGCAGGAGAATGAGGTAGACACCTATGTGCCGAATTTTATGCAAATCCGTTTAGCCGTTTTAGCGTGAAAGCGTAACAAAGAAACAAACAAACTCACTTTCGCATTTATATTAGTTATTATTGGATAGTTAGGATTAGGATAAGCTCTGAGATGTCTCTAGTGGTAACTTAACATAGGAATTATTTGTCCTCTTACGGCTGTGTTTAGGTACTAACTTTTAAAACAGCTGTGTGTAGATATTTAATCAGTTATTTCCTTAGGAAGTTTAACATAAACCAAATATAAGGCAAAATCATCTTCTCATGCACCACACAAGCACCACTAATCAGATCGGTTTAATCACTACCCCTGATTCTATTATTTTCTTCTTCACTGTTGGTGCTATCAGACGCTTCACTCGAGTTACTGTTCATTGGGGTTCCGTACCAAAATGGTAAAAAGAAACTCTTATCATCTACTAACTAATCAACTAATCAAGTCATCAACTTGAATTTTGGAATAGTTTTAGATTACCTTTATCCACCTATTATGTAAATAAGAAAGAAATATATATATATTACAACAGGGACTGAAAGGGGGTCTCAAAAATTCGAAGTGGGGCTACTAGCATGTGGGGTATCATATGAAAGAGCGCTGTTTGTACATTCTTAAACATTTTTTTTCTTTTTTTAGGCTGCATAGTTTTCAGCTTTTGATGAAAAATGTTAACAAAATACCGTTCCGCCCTTATCTCTGAAGTTTGTGTAGAGTAAAATCTGAAATTATTCTGTGTAATAGAAGTTTATGTGAAGATTACAGGAAAAATAAAACAATGTCTCTAAATAGCACAGTTTTTTTTATATATATGATTGTACGGAACCCTGGGTGCGCGAGTCCGACTCGCTCTTGACCGGTTTTATTTTTGTTTTATTGCACGTTCACACTGTATCGACAAAATTACATAAAAATGAACAATGATATTATACACAAGATGTTACATTCATAGTAACCGGCGTTTAAAATGGTCGTGACACGTGATTACACAGCGATAAGCTGGTCGCCCTTCTTGACGCGCGGACTACAGACAAAACATCCCAATAAGGACGTTTTTGAGTCCTCACGACGCGCGCCCTAGAAACATATCTGCCTCTTTTCTTTATATAATATTATTGCATTTCATTTTTCGATCATTCAGCACGCGAGTGAAACATGTCGAGTGCCGAAATTCACTAATGACTTTTTCACTTTTGATTCATTTTGCGTTCAGACGTTTCACTTTGAGCAAAAATTAACAAAAAGTGAACCATCTGATATTTGCTTTAACGGGAATAAAACGAACAGAACAAGGATTTGTCATTGTCCATTCCATATTTAAAACCACAGCTCTAGAAATCTAGCAAAATATTCTCTTTGCAGAAAAAGTCAAAACTACTCTCATTGTTGTTGATTATAATAATAACGTCGGGTTCTCTCATTACGCCATGCTGGTTACATTTTATTATCACAGGAATGAAAAAATAATACTCACTTAATTAAGTTGTAAAATCCTTTTGTTAAAATGAAACAAAATTAGAAACTTGATATATTAAGATTTAGTGGACTATTATTTTAGCTCTGAACTTAATTCTATGCATTAAGTATTCACGGATTTTACTAACTTTTTAGCACGGTTTCACTCGCGGAAAAACTGGAAAACAACAGTATTTTGCAACAACTAAGTTGGTTATACCAAACAATTTATAGGGATCTAGATGTACTGCAGATTTGAGGATAATTTGCGACTTACTCTTATAACAAGAAATATCTACTTATTCGTTTTTAAAAGAGTGTATTTTTCACTCAAAAGTCAAGATTTTTTTGTTTGAGTTTGTCTATTGACGAACAAACAAAACAATCTTGTATAGTATTTATTTCCAGAAGTAACATGTTTGCGTAAAATCCTACTAATCACACTAATATTATAAAGGCGAAAGTTTGTGAGTGTGTTTGCATGTTTCTTACTCTTTCACGCAAAAACTACAGAACGGATTTTGGTGAAATTTGGTACACAGATAGTTTATAACGTGAATTAACACATAGGATATTTTTATCCCGATATTACTACGGATTCGAGACTTACGCGGGTAAAACCGCGGGGTGCTGCTAGTATTATAAACGCAGAAGTTTATGAGGATGGATGGATGGATGTTTGTTACTCTTTCACGCAAAAACTATTAAACGGATTTTGATGAAATTTGACACACAGATAGATTATAACCTGGATAAACATTTAGGATATTTGTTATCCCGATGTTCTTACGGGTTCGAGACTTACGGGGGTGAAGCCGCTGGGCGCTGCTAATAATATATATACATTTCACCCGTAACAGTACCTACTTAACTATATTAACGTAATTTATTTAAATAAACACAAAACGAATAATAACAGTCAACAGTGTTATCAACGTCGGTTGCTGCAGTGCTTGAAGTGGGCTGCGTGACGTCACATCCGTCTGTGGCGGCTCGCCGCGCGACGCATGGTCAAGAGGTTTTAAAAATCATTTCATGAGTGGATCGCGACGACCCCATAATTCTTCTCCAGGAGAGCAGTAGGGACCGTAGGAACAAAAACAAATCGACATTCCGACCTTGCCGCCGAGGTCCCTCGCGACGACCCCGAAGTAATCGTCCTCCCCCCGTCCCTTGCCTGGGTATGAAGTGCCAGCTGGTGGCGTAGCTGAGTCAGTAGCTTTAAACTTCCCTGACAATAATAATCACTCTAATTTGATCCAGCCTATCCCATCTTGCTGTCCTCCACCCAGCGACGCGCTAAGCCGAGGTTCGTTCCCCATAGGGGGAGCCCTTAGCGTGTAGTCGCTTAGTCTGTAAGTTTTATGCCCCTGGCTTTGAGTTCGCTTAAGGCAGCCACAGGATAGCCACGGTTAAGTAGTCACGGCCTCTCTAGGCCAACTACGAGATGCCATATATAAAAAAATCTCCCCCAGTCGGTGTACAGTTCTCAGCGAGTCCACACAAGAATTCACTTAGTCTGTGTAGAAGGGTAACAAGTATCAAAGTGTGGTGTAAAGTCCTAACTATTTTGTGTTGTACGGAATATTTGGTTCTGTATGGAAACTTGTTTAACTATTTTGACAGTTGAACCCGTGTATCGAACTAACACTTCATTTATTTTGTAATCTACCCTCAAAACATTACAAACGATGCTTAGTTTATGTATTACCTCCAACATGTAGTTTTTAATTTTGTGATATGTCTAGCTCTAAATATTCCCATGAAAGTGAATTGTAATTCTTATGAGAATAAACGATCTCAAACCTGAAAATTAGTTAATAAGCTTCCTGATATATTTTGATAACATTTGCTTATATTAAATGAATATTACACTAAACTCGCCACAAAATAATAGGTCCGTTTTGACAGTCCATATCGTTTCACATGCCAAAGAGAGACAAACATAGCGGGACAAAGAGGGACACCCTCATGTCAAAACGGATCTATTATTTTGTGGCGAGTTTAATCTGTGGTATTTCTCACAGTAGTTACAAACGCCAGCACCTCAAGCTACCCGAAACTGTCAAATTTTCCCAATCTACCTTGAACCTAATGCTTTAGCGATAAAGTTGAAAATCTATTAAAGAAATTTGACAGATAGTAGTAGCTTGATGTGCTGGCGTCTGTACATAAAAATATACATGGTAAAAATGCCAAATAATTTGAAAGCTGTATTAAAATTGAATACCGAAAAATAACAAAGTAAGCCTGATTGGGCTACATAACAAGGTGCTTGTACTACAGAGCTCTTCAAAAGAAAGCGTATTCATTACAATATTCATAATAATAAAAGGCCTGTTCCCCGACTTTTGAACAATAACATAGCAAGTTCTGTATTAAATGCCTGAAGTTCAAACATCCAAGTTTACTATCTAAGGAATGTGTACTGAGAGTACTTTAACAAGTGAGGTAAAGGCGTTGTTTTACTCCGTCCTGTGAAAACTAAGGTGGTGTATTACATTTTAAGGTGTGGGCAGTTTTCGCTTGCTTACTTTAAAACTATAGTGTACAATCGGGAGTTAGCCAGTTGTCGTTGTCATCTTCTGAGCACTTAGTTACACTTAATTATTCTCATTGTTCCTTTTAGGTACTATCGACAAAATGGCGCCTTTACACCTAAAAGTCGCTTTTTGTTTATACTGATACATTTAAGAAACCCTGCACCTATGGTCCTTTGTTCTCGTAAAATAATAGAAAGTCGGAATGGCACAAAACATTTGCTAGCAAATTTGTTTCAAAATTGGAAAGACTTGGCTTTTGCCGATGGTACATACTACAAAGGGAAATTCGGGGAAATTCTTTATTTAGCTAATTGACTCCCAACTTAAATTGTACCGTTCAAATCACAACCGTCATTCTTCAACAGTAAATTTCCCTGACAGTACTTTTAATTTTAAAACAAGAATCGTATGAAATATTTCAGTTTGTGTCTTGAACATAGTGACTAAGACAGACAATACAAATAAAACTAATCACCTAGACAATTCCTTTAAACGACTACAATTCCCTTTTAGTATCGATAACCTAACTGTCAGCCGCCTGAACTTTAAGTAACAAACTTTGACAAAGTTAGTCCAACTTGCCCGAGGGATACAATCAGCCTAAATAGTGAATGCTGATTGGTCGATATTATTATTCTGCTTTTTATTCCTTTTGGAACCTTAACGTCTCAAGATTAGAGCGCATTTCGGGTTTGATGTATAGACGCAAAACTGAACATCTGTTACTTGCCATGGTTTAATAGCGGCAGGGGTATTTTTGTACGAGGAAAGAAAATTTAAGAGTTCTTATTTACTTATTATTTTACTCGAACAATCATGAAAGTTGAACTTTTGCAAACATCTGCTGTATAATTTTATTGCGGCCTTGAGAAAATGGATCACTAAAAAGTTGTTAGTTTTCTTTTTATTTACTTATACTTTTATAACTTTGAATAGTGTGAATCTTCTTCCAATCCAACTCTGGAGAAGAGGAATGTCGATGATCAATGGTGGTGATTTATGCTTTGCTTTCTGAGAGTGAGCGGGCTATAATCCACCACGCTGTGTCAGTGCGTGTCTTTGTGCTCCAGGATGTCAGATGTCTTTGAACTTTTTATTATTCGTAGCTTACCACACTATTTCACTCAAAATGAATTTAAAAAAAGTAAAATCTACCAGGGGCCTATTAAATAAAACCAACAGGCGACAGGCGACAATTCAACAATTTCACTAGTTTATTTCATACATTATCTGCTTTATTGAACAGCACATGTCGTGAAAATGTGACAATTATTTCTTATTAAGGCGACGATAAACGATTTTTAATGATTTTAAACTGAAGATCACATATAAATGGTCAATGATTTAGGAAAAAGATATGTTAAATTACAGGATTTTCTTAATAGCTTAATTTGTGAATATTTTAGATGATGTTATGTTACATAGTGTAATTAATTTGTAAAGTTATGTCTAACGCAGATAAAAAACTGAGAATCACGCAAAAACTATCAAGCGTATTTCCATGAAACCTTCACTATTTTTAAGATAATTTAATTATTTCTTTTAATATACGTGTTTTAATATAATATAATTTGTTTTATGTACAAAGAATTAAGACAGCACTCTTTGATGGGCTAGTCCTATTACTGGGTGAACGTACGACGCGTTATGTGAGCTCTGCACAGAACACGCAAGCTATACACTCAAGGCCGTTGGCATATATCTGCGTCTTAAATAGGGCCTAGAAATACTCAGTTCACATACCTAGGTAATTATGTTCTACTTAAAACTTAACAATACCACATATCACAAGCAAGTCTTCCGTTATCCACACCACTCTCAACCATTGCAATAAAAACTTTCTAAAGAAACATTAAAACAATCTGCTGCACCAAAACCAAGCCAAAACATAACTCTGTTGCTGCAGCCACATGTCAACGTCTCCAGCTAACATTCCTCTCCAACCGAAAACTTATGCAATTACATAATCCAAGCTGCAGAACAAATGCAATGCTACTACGAGTACTTACAAGTTAGCCTCATAGATGTGGGTCACTTGGGAAATATTTTTATTCAGGCTATTAAATACAAGGTATACATTGAAAACACTATAATATCTACATAGTTTTAAAGGTGGAACTCCAGGAGAAAACTGAAATTATGTTTTAAACTGAAAACATGTGGTCAAAGGAATTAACGTGATTTGATTACGGAGCTCAACGCATACTTTTTGGTATTCTGAAACCGAACCTTGGATCATTAAATTCATTAACACAAAACTAAACCTTAGCTATCATATTTTTCTTCTTTTTAGTATGAATAAAATATGATCCAGGTGTGGTGTTGATTGTGTTGCCATGATAAATATCGAGTCTTGCAAAGGAATGGTAATCTATAATAAAAAATAGATAGCCCTAATCACCGACATATCAAGGCGTTGTACAAGTACCTAGCTCCTAACCTTTTCCCAATTATGTTGGGGTCGGCTTCTTTCGAGTCTAACCGCATGCAGCTGGATACCAAAATTTTACATGGAGCGACTGCCTATCTGACCTCCACAATCCAGTTACTGGGTAACACGATACCCCTTGGTAAGAAACGCTACAGGTACCACCCTAATCCCTATAATTTTGGCCGTAAATCGAGTATTAACCATAATATGCCAAAAGCTAATCCAGCAGAACAACAATTACTAAACTAGCAGAACAAGTGCAGTGTGAGGCAACATCTCACAGGAACTAGGTCACTGTCGCAGTATTTTTATACAACCTACGTAAATCTCAACCCTCCATGCCTACCACAAAGGTATACCTTTGTGAAACCTCACAGAGTACTATGGAAATGGAGTGATACCGTGAGGAGAGACTGCACACTCGCCGTTGAAATAATACCCTATAGAGAAAGGATAAATACAGGAACTAGTAACTGCTTTAAAACTGAAATCGAAAGGGATGCTGCATAAGGTTATCTTGAGAACATAAGATTGCTGCACTGTAAATAACGATACCAGCAATGAAAACCCTAAAGTTAAGGTTGCCTAAGACTGTGGTGGCCGCAACAAATTGTCTGCCATTTACCGGCGAATGATGTCACTAAAACGTCTTTTATGAAAGTAAGTTGGTGTGTATTCTTAGAGAGCGTTTTTTGATACCGTAATGTCAAACCAGCGGGGTTTGACATTACGGTATCAAAAAACGCTATCATTTTTATGACAGCCGTCACTGCGGCCGTTGTGTGGCGGCCACCTCTCTTCTAGGAAATCTTAGCTTTACAGAGAGTAAAGCTAAGATTTCCTAGAAGAGCTTTTCCTGTACACGTCGGAAACAAAATGAGATTATCCCCAACGTTGAAACAAGTCTTCCATTTACTGTGTACTCCATGGCATACAAACACGTTGGTCCCTTAATCCCACGTGAGCCGACCGACACTGACACGACGTCAGGTATCAATAATTCAGTACACAATCTGGCCTCCCACGAATATTATTTTAATAAACCAGCTTGTAATAAAAGAGACACGTACTCTGTTATTCTTGTTTATATCAACTGGGACGCTATACCTTTGTTATAATTAACTTTGCAGGAGTATTTTTTTCTAACAAAACGTATGCCGCAGAAGAGAGATTTAACTTCGTCAAAAATCTCTCTTCTTGGGTTCCTGTGAATTATACATACACAAAAGTATACCCAACATTTTGCAGCTGATTTTATTTAGACTCCGCTTTTCTTGTGTCAACACGTTATCGATCAAGCATACAATCCAATTAGCAATGGTAGTTGCAGAACTAACTACTTTATACCTAGATAAGTAGGTAATTAGTTTAGGTTAGGCACTGAGTAGGTCCTGAGGTGGTCCGCAAAGGCGCGCCAGCACCAGCCGGGGATCGTGGAACGCGCACAAGTTCCCATGATCCCAGGTCCAAGTGTTCGAAGGCAACACCGGGGTGGTTTTTAGTCAGTAAGAGTCTGCCAGACCCCTCCGCCCGCTGACTTGAGAATCAAATTAAATACGTTTTACATTTGCTTGGGACCACTAAATGTGAGCGTCCACTGGTCCGCGCAGGCCGCAACGCAACGGATGGCATGTGTCCGAATTTTTTAAAGTGTTCTTGTTGTTGTTAGTAGACGTCATCTGTCATGCAGATTGACGACGATATTATTATTATTATCATCATTTGCTTGTTTGCAGAAGAGGAAGAATGTAAAGCTAAACGTAGAATATGTGATATATCGTGAAATAAACTTGAAACGACCGAAGTTTGTTACTGATTTATTTCATGATTAACAAAGATTTTTTTATTACATTTACCTGTCAAGATCTAAATTCATGAATCTGCTTGATATACTCTTTTTTTTTTGACGAAACAAAATACTACATTTAGAAAAGACACATCAGTGGGATGACACTGACACCTCACTCCACGCTCACAGTTTTCACAGTGACACGGTGAATTCAAAAATGCCACCGCCCCATGCAACGCCTTTTTTGTTCTGTGCTGGCGCTCGGTGTGGGCGGTACCGATAGTGGACGTAGTGCTATATGAATTCATACAGAGCAAACCAACATCCGTTGCGTGCCGTGCGTGCGGTACGGCCGGCGCGGACCAGTGGACGCTCACCTTTAAGCAATGAAATATGAAATGCTATCTCATTCTACTGAACGTTTACATGCAGCTAAATGGCAAATGCATTCATCTGAGAAGATATATCATACTAATCTAATCTGCATGTAAGATTAGGCATAGCAATTTCCTGACACAGCTCATGTCAGTGGTAACTGATGTTCTGGAGTAGGTAAACTAGAGATGGTTATGTACGAACTCAGACAACCATTCAGAAGGAAATTGATTAAGTTTCTTCTCTATTTGTCTTTTTCTTTTAATAGGTACTTTTCAAGGTTTCAGTTTCAATGAAGATGTCTTAATGTTTACTAGTCTTATACCATATATAAACAGAAAAACCTCAAACGGTGCAAATACTCCTGTATTATTGGCACTTATATGTTCGAGCCGTTTGGGGTCCTCAAACTAAGAGTTAGCCTATTAGTTTTTCGAGACATCGGCCAAACGGTTGGTTGACTCTATACGTGACTAAGCTGGCCTATTTTTTGGCCAAAGAACGTGCCTGGCAGCATTGTCATACAACGTGGCGATGCTGCCAGCCTTTTGGGCACTTTACCTGTTCACAGCGATGCGATACTATTTTGATGCCCTATAATTATTTACCCTCCTATTTTGTATACATGTACACATTATTATTTTAAGACTGTTAGCTTTAAAATTATGTAAATAAATAAATAATAAATTATCAAAGTTAATAAAAAAACAAGTGAGTAATTATTTTTTTACCCGCAGAGAGGAAAGCCAATTGCTCGGCCACTGAAAGTTATCTAAACGTCACTAAGGTAAAAGTCGAAACATTTTTCCTATAACATAAATAAATATATTATATAAACACCTGTGGAACTTACAAAGTAGATTTCCAAAGGAAAGGGATCTTATACTTCTAATAGCTGCCTTTTATTTTTCGCAACACTTGACCGTTTCTAAAAAGGTTTCATGTATGAAAACCTTCAATAAGATCTATCTATCTATTTTCTTTATCTGTCATTTATTTATTTTGAAAGGGGTAATACTTTTTATAACAGGCAACTTTTACATTTTTACAACTTTTTACAACCCATTCATTGCAGCGCACGCCGAGCGACGTATTTTTATTTTTTATTTTCTTACTCAGGTGCGGAGCGCGCTGGTCTGCGTAATGTATAGTTGTTTTATATTTTTTGTTTTAGTTTTTCAAAATAAAGATTTGTCATGGATTCGTAATTAATAAATTCAAATTCATAACAAAGTGCTGAAAACGCCGATTGGCGTGTTATTTTTTATTCATCAAGTTCGACTCACGCGCGCCGATTGGCGTTTACGTTAAAAGCGAGCCGCATCTGGCTGGTGCTAGTGAGAGCATTTGTCGCCGCAATGAATGGAGGAGAACATTACGGAGGTTATTATGATCAGTTGAAATAATTAACGGACAGTAATTTTATTTTTCGGCGGTAGGTAAATTAGTGTGACAGTAAAAAGAGAACAGTAATAAAAAGAAAATTGGTCTATTATTTCATCCTATAATGTCACTACAAAAAAAAACGGTTAGACTGGAAGCCGACCGCAACATCGTTGGGAAAAGGCTAGGGCAGACATATTAATGATGAATGCCAAAAAATACTCAAGTTGTGTAATAAATCTTCTTCTTAGCATGTCGTTGGCAATCTGAAGGGTCTCGGCCCAGAATTCGGCTAAGTGTTTGGCGCCATCACTAGCGTCCATCAGTTCCTGTAACGTGCAGCTGACAGGACACGCGGAAGATGCTATTAAGTGTCCCATCATTTGTGGAACAGCACCACATTTACACTCCAAGGCCGAGTCGTCTATGAATCTCCACCTGAACAGGTTTTCCTTGCTTCGGCCAACCTGGGTCCGGAGTCTGTTAAAGACTTCCAGGTTAACCAAGGCAACTCATGTCCAGGTGGGAGATCATCAGGAGGTGGAACGAATGGTTAGGATAAGGAAGCACGCACTTTAAAAAACTGTGTCATGTGTGAGACCATTTTGGCTCTTTCGCTGGAGCTTGCCACCGCTCTGTAAACTTCTGGTGGCGCTATTCCTGCTAGCGGATACAGCATTTGTACCGGGGTCGGTTTTAGATAATCTCAATGATTATTGTTTCAGCGATAACGTTTTATTCAAAGTTGTATCCACTAACTTTGTACAGGCAGAACGACACGGGGCACGCGAATTCACCCAAAGAAATAATAACAATAATATTTATTGATACAAAGAAATAATAACAATAATATTTATTGATACAAAGAAATAATAACAATAATATTTATTGATACAAAGAAATAATAACAATAATATTTATTGATACAAAGAAATAATAACAATAATATTTATTGATACAAAAACTTTTGACATTGCTAAAGACTAGGATACGTAACTTGCTTAACTCTCTCTATGGAGGCAGTGGATACACATCCACGTTAGATAATTTCCTCTTGTATATGTACTAACATTTATTTTTAAGTTCTTTTACATGTATTTATTACTAACACTATGGACACATTTAGTCTGAATTAAAGAAATTGAATTAACTAAAGGTCATACTGATAAGGTAAACCCTGACTCATAAACTAGGTGATCCTGTGACTTAGGAGTCAGAAAGAATATATAATAGAAAGAAATAGAATTTAAAAGAATATAAGAAAATAAAATAGATTGCGCCAGTACAGTAGTCCGCAGTTTTTAATTACCCATTTAATTATTTGTTCGGACTCATTTTTATTTTAGTTCTTACTGCCAAACTTGATAATTAACATGCATTTTGTATTTTTTTATTTACCAAAACTACAATAAACAAGTGCCGTTTTAAATCAGCGCCTTTTAAAAATAATATTTGCTGTTCAGGGGCTTGGGACTAAGTAATAACAGCCGCACGGGTCCAACCTGACATTTCCGTCGTGGGTTTTTAGGTAAATTGTTAATTTATGTTTTATTTGTAGCTATTTTTATTTTTTTTTTTTTTTTAGATAAGAACATGCTCAAGAAAGACTTATACAAAGCAAAAAACCGTTTCTAAATCGGCCCAGCCGTTTCCGAGAATAATGGTAACAGACACACACACGAACACCTCTTATCCCAAACACATGTACAGTCACCGTGGCCGTCGCGGATAAACGTTGCATCCATCGATTTGATTTTTTATTATTTTTTCAATTGTTCGCATCAACACTGGGGTGGTTTAGGAAAAACTGAAATTTTGACACAACAACGTCTGACGGGTCAGCTAGTAACAATATAAAACCCAATCGTATAGAAAAAGGGTGTTCCCATTATTTTAGATAGCTTAGGAGTTATTTGAAGTATCGATAAGATATTTTCGCATCGACAATCTTAGGTATCATTATATGTCCCTTTAGATAGACTAAACTATATTATGAGGGTTTATCTTAAAATGAGGAGCTCGTGGCTAAGTAATAACAGCCGCACGGGTCGATCCATCAGGTTAAGCTACGCTTGCCGGGGTTGGTCTGTGGATGGGTGACCATCTTTACATACCGAGACTCCTCCGTGCCTCGGAAAGCACGTTAAGCCGTTGGTCCCGGCTGTCATTTGAGGATCTTTGACAGTCGTTATGGGTCGTCAGAAGCTCGAAAGTCTGACAACCAGTCTTACCAAGGGGTATCGTATTACCCAGTAACTGGGTTGTGGAGGTCAGATAGGCAGTCGCTCCATGTAAAATACTGGTATTCAGCTGCATCCGATTAGACTGGAAGCCGACCCCAACATAGTTGGGAAAAGGCTAGGCAGAATGAAATGATATCTTATATCGGGTTGGCTAATAAGTAATGTGCGTTTTAGTTTATAATTTCTAGAATTTTCGGAAAGGTTCGAGAACGTTCTGTAGCAGAGGGTATATAAAGAGCGAGTCGCGCTCATGCGCGTTATTGATAGTTTGGCTGTTAGTGCGTTAAAGTTCACAAAGAAATGAGTGATATTAAAACCCACGTACGACATTATTTATTACATGAGTTTCAATCTGGGCATTCTGCTGCAGAATCTATACGTAATATATGTCAAAGGATAGCTCACGATGCAGTCTCCGAAGCAACAGCAAAGCGCTGGTTCCAACGGTTCCGCAATAACGATTTTTCCTTAACCGATCAACCAAGGTCTGGGCGCCCCGTGGAAATACATATCGATAAATTAAAACGATTAATCGAATAAGATCCTCGAAGAACTAAACGCGATTTGGCTGTTCAGCTCGAGTGCTCTCATGGCACCATAGAAAATCATTTACATGGTTTGGGAAAGACTTACAAATATAGTGTTTGGGTACCCCATCAATTAAGTAAAGATCAGCTGACCTACCGAGCTGAGATTTGTGTACAACTTTTATCTTTCCGCCGCACATTTAATTGGTTAGATCATCTTGTCACTGAAGATGAAAAGTGGGTTCTCTATGTTAATCACACACGCAAGCGCCAGTGGCTGGGATGTAAAGAACAGGGAAAACCAACGTCAAAAGGTGATCTTCATCCTCGCAAGGTAATGCTTTCTGTCTGGTGGGATATATATGGAGTATAAAAAAAATCAGCTGCTCCCTACATTTTGACGAGTTATGCGAACATGAATGTATAGGACAGCTGAATTTTTTTTCGCGATTTCAGGTTTGGTCCCATAGTAGAACTTGTTCATAATGATGAGTACAATAACCCCCTTTAGAGGATAACGGTGATTAAAATTACACCCTCCTAACTTCCTCCTAACTTTAAGCAACATTTATAAATAAAGGGGTTTATATGATTAGACAGTGTATCATTTCCGTAGGTTTTTTTTGTCATTCTTTGGAAAATTGATATCAGATTTAATGTATCATTAAATTCATCCCGGAGAGGAGCTCGTGGCCAAGTAATAACAGCCGCACAGGTCGATCCATCAGGTTAAGCTACGCTTTCCGGGGTTGGTCTGTGGATGGGTGAGATTGAGAGTGATATTTTCATACCGAGACTCCTCCGTGCCTCGGAAAGCACGTTAAGCCGTTGGTCCCGGCTGTCATTCGAGGATCTGTGACAGTCGTTACGGGTTGTCAGAAGCCCGAAAGTCTGAGAACCAGTCTTACCAAGGGGTATCGTATTACCCAGTAACTGGGTTGTGGAGGTCAGATAGGCAGTCGCTCCATGTAAAATACTGGTATTCAGCTGCATCCGGTTAGACTGGAAGCCGACCCCAACATAGTTGGGAAGAGGCTAGGCAGATTGATACTGATTGATAAATTCATTCCGGAAGTTGTTTGCAGCTTATCAGATATGAAATACATACATGGCGGCAAAACAAAATGGCTGCGCTTAATCCAGATTATGTAAAATTACCTCATAAAAGCATAACTGAAATATTATTGTGTAAAATTTAATTTCAATGTTGATCTGTTAATTATTATTTCACAGAATTAAATAGTTCAGCACGTTGTTTTTATTATATATACGTAGGTAGGAATTGGTTTTATCTGCGGATTATGTTAAATACATATTTAAATTCGTTTTTATTTATTCTGAAAATAACGAAATACAAACAGAACGAGCTTCTGCCCGCAACTTCATCCGCGTGAAATTTCGGCTCCCGACTCCTCCCATCGCGCCGCGATCGCAAAGCATCGTCCTCCCGCGCTAATTTGTTTTCGCTAAGCGTTCTTTCTGACTTTTTAACCGACTTCCAAAAGGAGGAGGTTCTCAATTCGTCTGTATGTTTTTTTTTGTATGTTTGTTACGCGATTACTCAAAGACGGATGGACCGATTTAGAAAATTCTTTTTTTGTTTGATAGGGTATACTTCCGAGGTGGTCCCATATAAATTTTATTAACTTTGCTTGGGGAGTTTTTGAGTTAGCTTCAATAATGTGTATATTTCCCACTTATTTTATGTGGATGATGTGATGGTGTTTTAATAACTTCCTATCACTGTTATTTACATGGCTATATCTACAATTATTATGCTCAATTATGTATTCGAATTAGTGGGGTAGGTTCCACAACTAAAAAGTGAAAAATAAAAACTTTTTAGCAAAAAATAAAACCGACTTCCAAAACAAAACACTACAAAGTGAAACATAACTTTAATTTCGGAAGTCGGTGGCAAAAAACGAAAATACAAAACCCAAGACACCGACTACCGAAATTAAAGTTATTTTTCACTTTGTAGTGTTTTGTTTTGGAAGTCGGTTTTATTTTTTGCTAAAAAGTTTTTTTTCTTTTTGGTCAGCTCCTCAGGGTTATAGCGTCAAGAATTGAAATAACAATTGCAAAAGATCTTTTCAAATCCGACTGGTAGTTCCAGAGATTATTGCGGTCAAACAAACAAACTCTTCAGCTTTATTATAAGTATTAGTATATATGAAAGTGCCTCGGTAACCACGTTAAGCCGTTGGTCCCGGCTGTCATTCGTGGTATCGACCAATCGGTATACCAAAGGGTATCGTAATACCCACTTACTGGCTTGTGGAGGTCAGATAGGCAGTCGCTCCATGTAAAATACTGGTATTCAGCTGGCTTCAGTCAAACTATAGTAAATAGCGGTTTGGAAAGAAGTATGAACATACATACTGCGCTGACCCCAAACAAAATAACTATAAAGAAGGAACCTTCTCATTAATATTAATTTTCTCTTCTCCAGCAAGACGACGATGACGGCCACCCACCCATCAGTATGGAGGTGAAGAAGCATGACAAGCCCGGCAGCCTATCGCCCGTGAAGCTAGCAGTGAAGAGAGACAGTGGAGACGAAGGCAAGACCTCCAGATCTAGCAGTAGATGTGACAAGGAACTGAGGCTACCACCAGAGAAGTCGCCCAGCGAAGATGCTGCATTGAGACGGGAGAGGAAGCTCTCCAGGGCGAGTGACAGCTCTAAAGAGAATTTAGAGAGGTAGGTATGATGTTTCTTCTGGTATCTTATTTCATTACTAAGTTAGCCGTGTGCCCGATGGCATTCATCAGCAAAAATGACGAACTTCCATTCTTTTATTTTCTTTACCTTATTCATCTTTCATTACCCATTTATGGGATTAATTTAGAAAAAAAAACCGGCCAAGTGCGTGTATACAATTGCAATTTATCCCAAGAACAAACTTAACATTGTAGTTGAAAAACATGTTCTCCCATATATTCCAACTGCAAATGTATGTTTGTACGCACAATATTGACAGATTTACCATGTTAATTTAAAACCATAGACTTGTTATAGGTTTTCCTGTATTCTATAGGCATAGAATTATTTATATTATTATTTTTTTTTTAAATTTTGGGCTCAGTAGTTTCAGAGATGAGGGGGAATTGTCAATTTTCGTCTATTATCTTAAATAACTTTAAAACAATTTATTTTAAAATTATTAAACATACATATTTGAGATCCTTACAGTAAGCCCTTTTATTTGATATACGGTACAGTTTGCAAAACTTTTTTTTAACACCAAAATTGACCCATATTCAACGTTCATTAATTTACGTTAAATATCAACTTAATCAGTCCATTAGGTTGGGAGCAAATTGGCTGTGACAGACGGACAGACAGACATGAGTGATCCTATAAGGGTTCCGTATTTTTTCCTTTTGAGGTACGGAACCCTAAAAATCCTTCCTTAGTGCTCACATTTGTCACATAACGAACTCTTGCGCATAATTTCATGCTTCTAGACCCAACGGTTTAGACTGTGCGTGGTCTATCAGTGAATGAGTAGATTCGACATGAAACTAAAAACCACCCAAAACTGTATTGTATTGGCAAAATGCAACAATCATTAGTACTTACCTAAAGTAGTGTCCCTTCAAAAGAGGTAACGGATGAAGACCCTAAAAAGAAACACTGCAACGTACTCCGCTGGGTAATTGCGTAACACACTATCAATCGGAATCGGTTTCATTATTTTTGACAGTTCAACAACATTCATTGCGTTATTTACGTTGTTGAACAGACAATTTTTTCGAACATATTAGGTTGGGGAAAAAGTCTTTTCGCATTATAGTATGTATGAACTTGTAATAAAATCTCTTTGGCTATACTATTTGTATCTGGCTGGTTTTGGTATCATTGAAAATTTAAATTTTAAAGAACATAATTCCAAATTCAAATTAGGAAAATGTGTGATTTTCATTTGTTTTTCATACCGTCAAGATGAGTGAATCTAATGAAGAAATTCGATACATTTTAAATTTTTACTACAAAAAAGGTAAAAATGCAACGCAAGCCGCGAAAAAAATTTGCGATGTTTATGGACCTAGTGTAGTGTCTGTGAGAGTAGCACAAATTTGGTTTAAGTGTTTTCAATCTGGAAATTTTGATGTCAAAGATGCACGATGCGGTCGCCCTATTACGGATAAAATGGATGCCATTTTTGAAAAAGTGGAGCAAGATCGGCATATCAGTAGTTACGACGTAGCTGAAGAACTGGAAATGGACCACAAAACAGTTTTGGCGCATTTGAACAAAACTGGGTACACAAAAAAGCTCGACATTTGGGTACCTCACGAGCTCACTGAAAGAAACCTAATGAACCGTGTACTCATTTGTGATTCTTTATTACGACGTAATGAAACCGAACCATTTTTGAAGAAGCTGATAACTGGTGATGAAAAGTGGATCACGTATGACAAGAACGTGCGAAAAAGGTCGTGGTCAAAGGCCGGTCAGGCTTCAAAGACTGTGGCGAAACCCGGGTTAACTCGCAACAAGGTGATGCTGTGTGTGTGGTGGGATTGGAAGGGCATTATTCAATACAATAACGCCTTCAGGGCGCTGTTGGGGCTTCCACCGTACTGTAGTGCGTCAGGGATGTTCGCGGATGCGCACACTGACGATTATTTCGCGGTCATGCGCAAAAAAGTGGCATCAGTGATACGCAGATTGAGGGGAAGCAGCAATAGCATTCTGAGGGTGTTTGCAGAAAGGATAGGAGGGCCTACAATGGATAGATTTATCAAGCTGCATGTTAGACATGGGACTTGATAAATCTTCCTCTAATCTTGGCTGTATTTTTGTTGTGTATTTGTGTTTTTATTTTTAGTTTTGTGTTCATGGTTGCCTAAATGTTACATACTAACATAGTTTTTAAGATTTTTAAGATTGTGCTAATTACTAACACGCTATGGGCCGTCGACGCCTGAAAATAAACGATTTTTATTTTTTATTTTTATTTTTATTATTCATTATGAGCTGTTACCACCAGGCAGGACCATCGATTCTGAACTCTACTGCGAACAACTGATGAGATTAAAGCAAGAAGTTGAGAGAAAGCGGCCGGAATTAATCAACAGAAGGGGTGTGGTTTTTCATCATGATAACGCTAGACCTCACACATCTTTAGCCACTCAGCAAAAATTAAGAGAGTTTGGCTGGGAGGTGTTAATGCCTCCGCCGTATAGTCCTGACCTTGCACCTTCAGATTTACACCTGTTTCGGTCTCTTCAGAATTCTTTAGGCAGTGTCAGGTTAACATCACGAGAGGACTGCCAAAATCACTAGTCGCGGTATTTTGACCAGAAGTCCCAAAATTTCTATAGCAATGGGATCATGTCCCTACCTACAAGATGGCAAAAAGTTATCGAACAAAATGGTACCTACATACTTTAGTTAAATGTAAATAAACTATATAAAAAAAATGTTTTGAATTTTCTTAAAAAATGCGACGAAACTTTTTCCCCAACCTATTATTTATTTATTTATTTCGTTATTTATTTAAACTTACACGCTATCTTTACAGGATGACCCCAGTACAATAGTGATTTGCAAACACACCTAATAAATCGAAAAAGCAACTGACGGCTATTACTTAAAAATGTAAAAAAATATTGAAAAAATCTAACACGTCACGTTTCTAAAGTATTTATTGTTTTTAAATTACAAAAAAAAAAATACTTACAAAAATATTTTAAAAATCAAATATTAATTGCCTTAGTTTTTTTCTTGTATTTATTTGTATCGGTGTCTTAATAGACCAGCGATGGTCACGTAACTTGGCCTGGTCCCAATATCAATGATAATTTTGCTCAAACAATTTAAGGTCCTGGTAAAAACGCCCTCCATGTTCGTCACTGACGTGTCCGTGGTTTTCAGGAAAGAAATCGAGGTGCGAGTGTAGGAAGTGAACTTTCAGAGACATGTTGACACCCATTCGTTGAAAATTATGTAATAAATTAGTATGGTAATTTTCTTTGAGTGATTCCGCTATGGATTTTTTTTCCTTAAATATAATGAATTCACCATAAAGGTAACAAAAACGGTCAGGATTTACTTTACACAATCTTTTTGACATTTCGAAATCGAATATTTAAACTGAACACTACACTGCATTAAAGTTTTATAATTAATTCAAAATCAACTTGTGGGTAGTTTGAAAATAAAATGTGATGATAAGTTTGGTTTTTGACGTGACAAAAAAAAAAGAACAAATATGTTTTTTCGTTTAGTTATTGCAACTAAATAAAATGATATAAAAGTCACTGGCAGGACATTATTTTTTTTTATTTTGTAAACTAGTGTAATGATTCAATTTTTTTCCGGTAGAAGGCTACATTATTTCTGAGGGCTATAAATTATATTAATATCATGCATATTAGCCGAGCTATTATCACAATTTAAAAAAACGAGCCGTTGTGTACAATTTCTGAGCAGTAAACCTAACAAAAAGTACTAGGCTTGCATGAACAGCATATACAGCATGGCTTGCATAGTATTACACTTCCTGTAAAAATTACGTGCGGCTGAAGTCACCGGCAAAAACTAGTCTTTTAATATTTTTAATCAATGAATGAATTTTTTTGTTTATCTTGATTGCCATTATCGAGTAGGTCCCGGGCATCTACATGCTTTTTATACATTTAATATTTATTTAATTCAATGCTTTGCACTACTGGTTCCCTGGTATTCAGGGAACTGCAATTTTTGTCGTTAATAACGCAATTACATAATATAATTAATTAATCACCAAGCTCTGCTGATTGTAACTAGGTCAATATACCACTAATATATCACTAATTATGGACTCTCTTGGATAGCTGCAAAAGCTTTAGTTCTCAGTAAGCTTGTGACGTCTCTATTTGGTCATATATCATTATCATACCGCTAAACAATGCAACAGAACATGATTTACTTTTAAATAAACCTGGATCTAGGCTGGATAGAACTGCTGCAACTTCAAGAATTACGTAAATAATATGTCTAAACGCCATAAAAAGCGTGTGACGTTTAACTGAAGATGAACTGTAGAAAAAAAAGACATACGTAGGTAGGTATGATATCAATATTCCGTTAAAAGCTATATTGTGATATTTGACAACCATCTCGATCAGAATGCCATTCAATAACAGTTCTAATAGCATCGATCTTTAGATAAGAGTGATATCCATTAGTTAGAGCAACATCCGATCTTTCTTAGAACTATAAAGTTGTGTAGATGTGTTTGGCTTAGTGTCCGTTCATACAGGACCGGCTCGAAGAGGAGAGACCATTTTTACCGCGTTTAAAAAAGAGTTTTGGTGTCATAAAAATAAGGTTGATTTTCATTTCACTTCTTTTTAAAATGAGAATGCTTAAGAGCCGACCCAATCTAACACAATAATCAATCTTATTTCAATGACCCAAAACTCGTTTTGTACTCTCTTCTCCGAGCCAGTCTGTGTGAACGAACACATAGTGCAAACACTGACTATCTAGAAGTTTCAAAGTTTAAAGCAAATTATAGGGTATGTAATGTACACATCTGGCGAATGCGCCACGAATGCGCCACGAATGCGCCACTCGCGAGCTGCGTGTGTGCATCTCAAGTTCGCGCGCTGTTCCTGCGCCGCCCGCGCGCACCTCGCGCGCCTGCTACGCGATTCTATTATGTATGACGTCTATTGACTGACAGATGTGAGATGGATGATGTTGTGTTAACAGATTTCTAATTATTATTATATATTTCTAATTTCTAGTTGTGAATCAGATTTTTAATTAAGTACTAGCGAGGCAACGGCACAATATTTTGTGCCACTGATAACGCTACCTATCTTAAAAATATAAATATTTAAATATATTTTTAATTTTTTATATCAAAATCTTCAAATTAGTTTCTCAAAATGCTCTAAATTAAAAAAAAATCTAATTGTTAAACATTTTAGACAATCCCCATTGCAGTAACTGCACGCGTGCAGCGCACGAGCAGCTTGCGAGCGGGTCGCGACTGTCGCGAGCGGCGCATTCGTGGCGCATTCGCCAGATGTAGACACACCCTCTAGAATTCCGGATATGGTATGGATGGAAACTATATGGCCCAAAAAAAAGTAATGTCCAGAATTCTGGATATGGTATGGATGGAAACTTTATGGCCCAAACAAATAATGTCCAGAATTCTGGATATGGTATGGATGGAAACTTTATGGCCCAAAAAACTATCAGAAGCATACATATTTTATTTATAGTAGCTTTGGATAAGTAAGAGATTTCTGGGTTAAAAGATTAAATAAGCACCTAAGAATTCCTGTCCTTGACTTGACGATCTTTGATATTACCGTGGTAAGCCTGGCCTTATTTATATAGTTAAGCAGGAGGTTAATGAATTTGTTATTTTCTCACTAACGCGCTTCCAGGCTGAGGCCGTTACGTCTGGGCTGATGGCCTGACAAGACAACTGCTAACTGCACGCTGCTAAGAACTGCATACAATACATGCAAGTACAGCTTGCTATCGCCGCACGCTACTTGCGGTCCTAAGAAGGCCTTACCGGTGACCTGCTGAGCTTGCTGAGTTCGTGCTGACTGACCTCCACCGACCGCTGGTAGCGTGTGGCGGTAGCAGGCCGTAGGGAAAAGACACGCGGTACACCTACGCATGTAGTTCTTAGCAGCGTGCAGTTTGTACTTGTATTGTCAAGCCCTCAACCTAGACGTAGAACCCCTATCGGGGAGTATTAAATCTAGTATTTGAGTTAGAGAGCTCTGCTCGCAAAGCGGTTGGCTATCAAAAGATAATATAAATTCCGTTTTCGAGGAAACCAGCTTTACAGGATGACCCCAGTACAATAGTGATTTGCAAACACACCTAATAAATCGAAAAAGCAACTGACGGCTATTACTTAAAAATGTAAACTAAAGCACACTAAACACTATTAAATATACAATCTGAAGCCAAACTACAGAATTATATGCTATAAAATCTTAACCTAAAATCAGACTTAACACATAATATTAATATTTAAATATAACCTCCAAAGTTCAACAAAACTCTTGCGAATTCACTCAGATTGCACGAAAATATTTCAATTGTCTCATGCACTTTAGTACACATATTGTGCGAGTGAGCGGTGTTTTGGACAGCCGGTTGGTTCTGGCAGCAGGCATGGCCAGCAGCGGCGGTCGCCGCTGCCTACACACGTACCGCTCTGGCACGCACAGCTTCAGGTGACGCAGCACATCCGGGTTATGAGCTACTCTAAATTCCCGGCGCACTCTGAGTTCGTTGTATCCAACCATACCCAGTACAAACAGTGTTGGAAGTAATGAAGAACATATGAAGACATAGACAAGAACATATGAAGCAATGGATTAGCAATAAGCTTCAAAACATTTCAGATTATGATTGATAGTGTGTTACGCAATTAGGGTCTGGTATTAATTGTCATATTTTATAGTATATTGCGAAATAGGTACAATACGAAACCTCGTAAACACAAAGTTACTAGGCGCTCATAAACAACTCGTAATACTTGATAGCACTGTTAGCTTCTGTATATCAGCAAAACGGTTCTAGTCTCCTTTGAAATATGCATCGATGCTCCTTTGAGCCCCATCAGCGGCGAATATTTCAAATGTAACCTAGATATTTGAGCAGACTGGACACTAAAGATCCAAGATGGCGGTAGAAGAGTATAAAGTTCTTCATTCATTAACGCTGAAACATTTTCAAAGAGCACCTAGTTATGAAAAGTTAAAAGCGCTATATTTATTTCTGTTATTTAAGGTGGAGACGACAATAATTATGACAGTAAATTAAACTGCGTATGTATATCTAACTGACGTTACCAGTCTGCATACGAAAAGTCAATCAAAGATATCTGTTATAGTTTAGTCACTATAGCTAGGTCAAAGATTGACAAAATCCATAGTCGGCCCCTCACTACTATTTAGTGAAAAATTCACTTTTTTTTTTATTTCGATGCTAGGATTTATTTGTAGTTACAAAATACTATTATACATTCGTAAGGTAAACGGCCCAATAACCGTGAAGTTTTGAACTTCACTGACTTTGCAGGTCTGCTATGCTGAAACTTACATAAAGAAATTTTACATGACTAGATAGATAATTCAATCTAGCTTTAGTGTAATATTCTTTTTTTTTTTAAATTAGTTTATATGTTCATTAACAATAAAACAAAAACTTTAAATAAAGGGCTAATTGTACCAGTTTATTTGTAGATAAGTAAACGTTAAAGTTCACCGAACTACTATTTTTGCATTTCTGTAAAAAAGGGTCCAAAGAAAAGACATACATGTATTTTATTCAAACTACAAATAGTAATAGTTTAAAAATATCAGTAATTTATTTAAATATAAATTTTTAAATCGGTTATCATAGTATCATTCAAGAATCCCATTTTTTTTAAACTACTCTTTGAAATTATTTGAAGAATATTTTGGTTACACATTTATAAGTAGGTACCTAACCCTTAAAGTTTATAAATAAATAAATAATATTCTGGGACATTTCACACACGGTCATCTGATCCCAAACTAAGCAGAGCTTGTACTATGGAAACCAGATAACTGATATACTAAATATACTACTTTTTTTTTTTTAAATACATACTTATATAGATAATTACACCCAGACTCAGGACAAACAGACATGTTCATGCACACAAATGTTTGTCCTGGATGGGAATCGAACCCACGACCTGCGACATGATAGGCGGTATCTTAACCAACCACGCCAACTGGCCTGTTAGTTTAGTTTGATTACAAAACTGTCACTATCTTAACTTACGCATGTCCCAATATCCGGCAGAAATGTATACTACAGTTTTAAAGGAAATCGAGCCTTATTTTATGGCAATAAGTACACAATAACGGCTTTCCGCGCAACGTGTATTACTGGGTTGATCGTGTACTGGTAAAAAAAACTACGATTTTAACGGGTACTAGTTCAAGTGTGTAGTGTAGTGGTTTGTGAGTACCAGTGCATGTGACATGCAAAAATATTTACTTTTCAATTAGATACATCTCAATTTATAGGTTATATCGCTCAAATATTTTAGAAAAGGAAATACTTATCTTAAGATGCCTGTCACATTTTGTCCCCTCTCTCGCTCACACGGCACCAATTTTTTAAGAATGCTAAATGAAAATATGTTTTTTTTATGTAAACTATTATGTGTGTATTATTAAATAATATAAATTTAATAAGTAATTATTAAAAACACATTTATATTGTGCTATCTAATAAACTCAACTCAATAAGTATTAAGAACTGTTTGGAGCTAAGTTTATTAGATAACACAATAGAAATGTCTTTATTTATAATTACCTATTAAATTAGGTTTATTTATAAATAATAATATATTAATAGATTACATTTTTCAAAAAAGCATCTTTTGGTCAATGTGGCCATTAAAATTGTACAAAATGTCACCGAATATGTATTGCAAACTTTAATATGGGTAAAAAAGTGTAATAATAAAAATACTGACTTGTTAACGCCTTAATGCCACTTTTCATTTACTGTCGTATTATCGTCTCCACATTGTATAAATCGATACTTTCGCTTTTATTTTTAACTAATAACAAAACTTAATATAGATGCCCAAAATCACCGATTAGCCCCGATAACATCAACAAATACATAATAAAGGGGTCGAAAAGCCTTAATTGAGAGGTATCGCGTAATCCATCATGTTAGCCAGATGATCGATGACTTACGTATTTAGCAGCAGGCCGTAATAACTGGCATATTTCGTGACTAGAAATATTCGTAATCTGTTTAGTTTAATCTTGATACCATAGTTTCGCAGCTTGGTTGTTAAACTTTATGATATATTAGTAGCTTCCAGCAGGATTTACTACAGTTCAAAACAATGCGTGGAAAATCACATACTTACAATAGATAATTTAGGGCTGTTCCGAAATTTTAGAGGGTAAAGATGTCATCAAGATAGATGAAGAGTTTGTGTTGTGTGAGCAACGAAGGATGAAGACGAAACTAGAGTAACGGTGGTTTTTATTCGGTCTTAGTTCGCAAGCAAGTTATGACTATGTCTCTGTAGTAAACCTTAAGGTTGCACTAGTCGGAGGCTCGAACTCGTTGGTGGCGTGGCTAATATGCATGTTATTTATTTTATTTATTTAATTATTTCGTTTTATTTATATAGTATTTATTTATTTAGTGAAATAGACGATGATATATAACGAAAACGAGCGCGTAAAAGTTCATGAACAGACTTTTGGGCGAATAGATCTTATGAAAAAAGAACTTTATTTTATTTTATTTTATTTTCTTTATTTTCAAAAGGCTTACAGACTAATAACATTATAATAACAATAATATATAACATGTCGAAAGCTTTTGACTTTGTATCCCATCGATTATTACTTTCAAAGTTGGAACGATATGGTATTCGAGGTCCAGCACTTAGTTGGCTTGAAACCTATATAGTGGGCAGAAAGCAGTGTGTTGAGGTTCTGAGTATGACTGAGAATGGAAAACTGAAGGGAATGAGATCTCTAACAAAATTTAACAACTCGGGTGTACCACAAGGGAGCGTTTTGGGTCCCCCTTTATTTCTGTTATACACCGTGTAATTGACAGGTTGGCAAAAACGAAAAGTATGAATTCAGACTGGTATTGTTAACATTTTGATAGTGAAATATTTTCCCGGAAATGATAGGTGAACGTTTTTCAAGAGAGTTTTTTTTTTAGAGCTAACAGCTGATTCCGCGCGGTATGTATGAATTTTCTTTTTAAATCATTATTATTTACATTGCCGAGTTTAAGTTTTTTGCTTTTTTTCACTAACATTATGTTTTTAGGGCTGGATTGTGTTGTAACAAATGAATAGAACACAAATCTAGTTGAAAAACGGTCGGAAAATTCGACAATTTTCCTGAAGAAAATTCCAACGTTTTTCAGTCATAAATCATGGTCTGAAGCTACTGTTTAAGTTTTTGCCAACCTGTCAATTACACGGTGTATATTAACGATCTTCCTAATCATACACCCAATCAATGCACATTATTTGCGGATGACATTTCTATCATTATGACATCACCAATTTATACTGACATAAATAATTACAGAGCTGACATTAATGACACAATTGAATCAACAATTTCTTGGTTAAGCTCTAATAATTTAAATGTAAATATAAATAAAACAAAAATTGTTCAATTTAGCGCATATGGTCGTAAGCGAGATAAACTTAATATTAGTCATAACGGACAATCTCTATTAGAGGCAGACGAAAGCACTTTTCTGGGTGTAGCATTGGACGGGTACTTCTCTTGGAAACCACACGTAGAAAAGGTATGCAACAAACTAAACAAATACGTTTATGTTCTCTACACTCTGCGAAAGACCTCGTCGCAGAGTACGATGTTGACTGCATATTACGGCTGCGTTGTTTCAACTCTATAATACGGCCTTATACTATGGGGTAACTCTACAGACGCGGATAAAGCTTTTAGGGTACAGAAAAAATGCATTCGAGCTATTTGTGGCATTCCACCATGGGAATCCTGTAAAGCGTTGTTTCTAAAGTTAAAACTTCTTACATTGCCCAGTATGTATATTTTAGAATGTGCTAAATTTGTCCAACAGCACTTTAACCTGTTTAAAAAGGCTCAAGACCGTTGGCCTCGTAAAGTAAGAGATCCAGATAGAATAGTTCTGCCCAGGGCACCAAGGACTTCTCTTTATAAAAAGAACTGTTATCACATGAGTGGACTTATCTATAATAAAATACCAAAGAAATTTAAAGATTTACCTAATAATCCATTTTTTATAAAGTTAAAATTATGGCTGCTGGAAAAACGCTTTTATTCTATAAATTAATTTATAAATAATGTGTTTTAAATTGTGTAATGTGACGATAATAAATATTGAATGTATTGTAAAAGTAAAGATTGTTAGTAACTAGTACTCAAAGCATGCCATTGGACGTAAATATACTCTTATATTGTAAAATTTTGCATGTCAAATGTTTGACTATGTATTAGGAAACTTTATTACTGACCTTAAGACCAACACTGTACCAATACTTATTGCAAATAAAATGATTATGATTATGAACAAAATTGCTAATTACAAGCCTCCACAGTTAAATACACACATTATTACTCCGTCATAGCCCAAGTTATCTACATCTTATCAATTCTATGCCAAAAAATATTATTATTATTATATCTTACCAACTGGATCTATTTATTCAAAATAAAGTTATTTAAATTATTGAATAAATTATCTATGCTTGAACGTAACAATTTGGCTATTTTCTTACTCCGGGAGCTATTTATTTACACCCAAAGATGCGTTAAAATTAGTATTGAAATATGGAAGTTTCGACGCTCATAACTTCCAAACCAATATCTTTTTTTCCGATTCGACTTCCATACAGGACTAGATAATGACGAGACAATTGATATAATTTATAGTTTTGAAAGTACACCGTCAAACAGACGAGTAATCACCATACTACGTTTGTATGGAAAAATGACCGACTAGCGCAACCTTAAAAGTATGTCCTTATTTTCTTTGTTCAAGGAGGCGCACATAAACGTCCCTGGCCATACTACATAAGTTTTTACTGCAGTACCGACTGAATTGTAAATTGCAACACAAAACACAACACATTTCGTTGGCTGGAAGTGATCGCTGGCCGATTTGTCAGCGGCGACAAATATACGTGAAAATATTGCCTACTGCTGAGCGTTTTTCATTGTCACTGGCTGTTTACATATTCACAAGGGAAAAATCAATACAACAACACAGACACGCAGCCGTGACGTTCCAAATAAAGTTCTTGAAGTATTCTATGTACTTACCACAGTTTTGTATAACTTAGGTACTATAAAGGTTCCATGCAATGGACCTTAACCTTCTACTGTACTGGCTGACATTTTATCACTCACGCCGTTATAGAACTCCCTTCTTTAAATAAATAAAAAGGTAGTTCGTTTTTGGTTTTAGGCCGGAGTTCGGCTTAACATATGGTGCACATAACAATAATACTCACTTTAAGAAGTGCGCGATTTCCTCCGAATATTGTATCATTTAAACTTATAAATTACATATTACGTTACTGCGTCTCCGTCTGTTATTTCTTATTTAGCTACTCCCCCTGTGGACACAGAACTTCCACATAGGTGGAGTCTGAACTTCCTCAGTACTTACTTGAGTAGGTAGATTTGTTATCTACAATTCTACACAGATCACAATGGCACGTGACAAAGTGTGCTTATCTCCAACGTCAAAATGCAATCAAATAAAAATTAAAATACAATCAAACAATAACCGGTTTTTCGAGACTTGAGATCAAACAAATGGTGTCCGTTATGCTAGCGTACACATAATGTGATTTACGGTTTTAGTTATACCCAATAAATAGAGCGTAAATAGTGCTTAATTGGTGCAAAAGTATATAATATAGTGCCTCTATAGTTTATGAGATAAAGACCATTTTTACTGTGTACGCTGGCATAACGATCAAGCTAGCGTACCCATGGCTGTTCTTGAAAACGGCTTATATTAAAGCAACAAAATTTACATACGAAAATAGTTCCCAAATAGAGCACGCGCTATGCAAAATTTCATAATGATTGCTCTTATAGGAACGGAGATATTGAACAAGACTTTTAAATAACATTCCGACAGCCGTTAAGGCAGCGTACTTACAGAAAGCGGACTTTTCTTTTTATAAATTCTATAATAGTGCGTGAAATTTGGCCCCTGCTAGTACATATTCTTTATGTGAATTCGCAGTGGAACAATATAAATTACATCATGTGTACGCTACCATAACGGACACATGGACATGGTCAAGGGAAAAAATATGTACCTGTTGCATAATTACAAAAAAATAAAGTGAGTTTCTCGTCGTGTATCGGTTAAATTAGGTATAGAAATGTTATAAGTAGGTACAATTCGACAAAGTACAACGGGTGTACAAAGACTAATGCCAGGTCTCTATACCTTAATAGTCTTTGTACGACGACTCATTATTTTCAATCAATGTACTAAAGTAGAAAATCACGAAAAATAATCAGCTGTTTCATACAAAAGTTCAATACCTACTCGACCAAAATGTTTTTAAGCTAGAAGTAATGTTCCAACGAAATATAAATATTATTATTATTAGAAAATATATTTTTAATGACAAAATAAGTTACTTATGCTGATTTTGAATTTAGCCAAAATAGCTAAATGTTCTCTAAAATTAAATTGACCAAAAATATAGTAGGTAGTTATTTTTTATAATTCATAGTAGCAGGGGTAATTCCTGAGAAAAAATATGCAATTCCAACAAGTTTATCGAAAAAAATAAAAGAGTTGTTTTACAATTTTTTACGACTTTAATGACATATTGTAACATCTACAGAAAGTTTATACAGAGAGGCCTTCTTTTATCCTCATAAACGAAGGAGTTTTGTCCTTCCAAATTTTAGGAGACATGGTAATGACAATTTACTTTATACGTCATTACTGTGAAAAATCGAACTCCACAGGGGGGCAGATAAACTAATAAATAACAAATGGTAGAGCAATATAGGAATAATATTTGGAGTTTAATGAAATAATACATCTTCGGACAATCGCGCACTTCGTAAAACGATCAATCAATTCTTATTAAATCGTCTCTTCAGACTGACTTAAGCCCTAAAACAAAACTACTGGGATTACAAAAATCTGAAATTATTCTGTGTGATAGAATGTTATGTAAAGATTACAGGAAAAATAAAACGATGTCTGTAAATAGCACACTTTTATATATGACTATCAGCGGCCCATGGATTCACCCGCGTAAATCTCGAATCCGTAAGCATATCGGGATAAAAGTATTTTACGTGTCAATCTAGAGTATAAAGTATATGTGTGCCAAATTTGATGAATATCCGTTCAGTAGTTTTAGCGTGAAAGAGTAACAAACATATGTACATCCATCCTCACAAACTTTCGAATTTATAATATTAACTAGGATAGTAGGATAGGAAGTAGGATGGTACGGAACCCTCGGTGCGCGAGTCCGCCTCGCTCTTGTCTGGTTTTTTTCGTAAAAGACCATTTCAGACGATAATCTATATGGTCCTCACATGTTCTGACCAAGATTATGTCTGTACCTACACTTTAAAATAGACTTTGTCCCTTGAGTTTTTTACGCCATTTCTTCTCAGGGGTAGTCAGATAGGAAATGTCGAATTCATCTAGCTCATTTTTTTTTTTTACTTAATAGATGACGTTCAAAAGTGATTCCGAAATCCTGTACAAAATAAACTTCATTATAAATATATACTAGTTAATATTATAAATTCGAAAGTAACTCTGTCTGTCTGTATGTTACCTTTTCACGCCTAAACCACTGAGCGCATTTCGATAAAATTTGGCAAAGAGATAGACGGCATCTTATGGGAGGAAATAAGTTACTATTTTTGTTTAATAATCCTAAAAGGGGTGATTTAGGGGATGAAGGTTTGTGTGGGAAACCTAGCGTTTCTTAAAATAGGGATATGAAAATTCAAATTTAGGCTTTTGCTAAGAAATAAAGAATTACGTGTTTTCAGCGTTTTTGAAAATAGTCGCCCAAGGAGGTAAAATATATTTTGCCCTCTTAAAAAAATGTATTTAAAAAAAATTAACATGTAATATTGCTATTTTTGTGTACTTTATTTAAGAGATATAAAGGATTTCGGACCTTGAACATTTTTTTTTATTAAAACCGGTCCACTTGGTCAAAAGTTATTACCATTTAAAGTCATAAAAATAACTTGGCTAACACGTACACATTCACTTACGGGGTCAATGGTGGTCAATCGCAAAAATTAATGGTGATCATATTAAAATGAATAATAATAAATATTTTTAAAGTGAAATTTAGGCCCACCAGCACTAAATTGTTAAAGCGCGAAACGAATGATCTATTTCTGTCATTTGTTTAAAGTTGTCAGGGATGGAATGATGTTCTCAAATATGTCCAGCGCTAAATGTATTTTATGGTTTTTGGTGCAAGCGGGCCTTGGAATCACAAAAACCTGTTTAATGTATAAAAAATATTATCTGAATTTATTGTTTGTCTGCCTTTTCACGCCCATAACCTGGGTTCGGACATAGGGTAATTTTTATTCCAGTAGTACGTAATTTCCAACTTACACCCGGGCGAAACCGCAGGCAAAAGCTAGTAGTTAATATGGCACAAAAGTTGTAGGATTGCTGTCAGCCAATTTATACAAGTTCGTTGATTCGTCATTTTCATACGTTTATTGATATCTGAAAGTGCAGAGAAACATAAAATAATGATAGATATTGCTAGAACTAAAGATCTTAAGCAATGTAATTATAGCGCGAAAGCTGTGGGGTAATTACCCCACAGCTTTGCCGAATGTTAACTGATTTTGTGACTGTGTGCTGCTCTAATGGTTTGGGACATGTCATATCTGACATGACATGTCTTTTATTGTTATATGTCGCAGGGATATTATCAATACGGTGGAGGTCTGCCCGGCTTATGCAGAGCACTGCCACGTCCTCGCGGAGGCGATCGGCGGCGGCGGTCTCTCGCATTCGGCCCTGGTCCAGGCCATGGTATGAAGAGAGTGCATGGGAAGCCGTCACCTCTTTCTGCGAAGCAGTAATGCTCGTGAAGGAGGAGGCGGAACGCGCGTGGGAGAGGAAATCCTTGCACCCTCACGCCCCTAGTCGCTGCAGGAGACACCCTGGGCGTCGGGAACTGAGAGCCGATTCCCGGCCACCGTAGGCGCGCGCTTGCGGACGGCGAGCAATGGGTAGCTCGCCGTCCGGTAAGAACCAGGCCCGGGTCGACGGCGCGTTGTGTACCACGCGTGCCTTAATGTGATGTCAGCAATAACTGATGGGGTCCGCTAGGGCCGATGCCTGCCAGGGTTGCGGGTTGTTTGAAAGAGTTACCGTGGCCCTGGCACAGGCAAGTGAAGGAACACGAGTGGGTATGAGTCAGTAGAAGTCTGACACGTCCTCCCGCTTCGCCCAGAGCGGGAGAAGTTTTTTGATAATTTCCCACCCCAAACAAAAAAGAATCGGATATTAACAAATCTGTAATAATAGGTTCGGGAATAAGTTTCTTCGCATTTTTTAAGAAAATTCAAAACATTTTTTAACATAGTTTATTTACATTTAACTAAAGTATGTAGGTACCATTTTGTTCGATAACTTTTTGCCATCTTGTAGGTAGGGACATGATCCCATTGCTATAGAAATTTTGGGACTTCTGGTCAAAATACCGCGACAAGTGGTTTTGGCAGTCCTCTCGTGATATTAACCTGACACTGCCTAAAGAATTCTGAAGAGACCGAAACAGGTGGAAATCTGAAGGTGCAAGGTCAGGACTATACGGCGGATGCATTAACACCTCCCAGCCAAACTCTCTTAATTTTTGCTGAGTGGCTAAAGATGTGTGAGGTCTAGCGTTATCATGATGAAAAACCACACCCCTTCTGTTGATTAATTCCGGCCGCTTTCTCTCAACTTCTTGCTTTGATCTCATCAGTTGTTCGCAGTAGAGTTCAGAATCGATGGTCCTGCCTGGTGGTAACAGCTCATAATGAATAATGCCCTTCCAATCCCACCACACACACAGCATCACCTTGTTGCGAGTTAACCCGGGTTTCGCCACAGTCTGTGAAGCCTGACCGGCCTTTGACCACGACCTTTTTCGCACGTTCTTGTCATACGTGATCCACTTTTCATCACCAGTTATCAGCTTCTTCAAAAATGGTTCGGTTTCATTACGTCGTAATAAAGAATCACAAATGAGTACACGGTTCATTAGGTTTCTTTCAGTGAGCTCGTGAGGTACCCATATGTCGAGCTTTTTTGTGTACCCAGTTTTTTTCAAATGCGCCAAAACTGTTTTGTGGTCAATTTCCAGTTCTTCAGCTACGTCGTAACTACTGATATGCCGATCTTGCTCCACTTTTTCAAAAATGGCATCCATTTTATCCGTAATAGGGCGACCAGAGCGACGTGCATCTTTGAAATCAAAATTTCCGGATTGAAAACGCTTAAACCAAATTTGTGCTACTCTCACAGACACTACACTAGGTCCATAAACATCGCAAATTTTTTTCGCGGCTTGCGTTGCATTTTTACCTTTTTTGTAGTAAAATTTTAAAATGTATCGAATTTCTTCATTAGATTCACTCATCTTGACGGTACGAAAAACAAATGAAAATCACACATTTTCCTAATTTGAATTTGGAATTATGTTCTTTAAAATTTAAACTTTCAATGATACCAAAACCAGCCAGATACAAATAGTATAGCCAAAGAGATTTTATTACAAGTTCATACATACTATAATGCGAAAAGACTTTTTCCCCAACCTAATATTATAATCGTAGTGAAATTTTGAAAATAATTACGAATAAGCTAACCTACGGTTTATTATAATATTACGATCTAGGTCTAATAATATCTCTGCGACATATATAACAATTATGTTATATGATATTCTACGTATAACTTCTATAATAGAACAGCATATTAGGTGAAAAGAAATAAAAGCAAAATACTGATTATGCTACGCCTCGTATGATAATAGTATCACATGAGTGTTTTAATACCTAATTATGTACAGTTGCTTACAAGGCTTTATCTACATCCATCAGGCTATATCTATAATCCTCTATAAAAGGTTCTGAAACCATATGGTGTTGTACAGTGTTGTAAGAACTGTACGTAAATTCATGGACAGTTTAATTGCTGAGTATCTAATACAAACAAAGTATGTATAGACTTTTCTGATAATAATTGATTAGAAATGACCTTTGCTGCGTTAGAAATATCTGGTGGTGTGTTATCATAGCTTGTATCACTCGTTTTTGTAAACCACAAAGTAATACATATTTGCAATACTAATATCGAACAAAATGGCGGGTTACGACGTAAACCGTAGACAGAGAATGCTATAGTAGACAACTACAAAGCGTGTCGCAGAAAGAGACAAACGAAAATACGTCACAATATTTAGGGTTACCGTGTAAGGAAAAATTTACCCCACAATTTTTGTAATTCTAAATACAGAGGTGTTCGGAGAATGGATAGAATTATAAATTAGTAAGTACAGACGCCAGCAGGTCAAGATTTCCGAAACTGTCAAATTTTCCCAATTAACCTTGAACCTAATGCTTCAGCGATAAAGTTAAAAATCTAATAAAGAAATTTGACAGATTGTAGTAGCTTGAAATATAGAGAGCCTGACAGTGACACTGCTAAATTGATTTATCATCGTTTATCATCGGTATAGGCATGTGATGCCGAGTAATAATAAAGGTAAAAGTATCCTTTATGTTAATCCAGGTTAAAAAATTATCTGTGTGCCAAATTTTATTAAAATCCGTTCAGTATTTTTTGCGTGAAAGAGTAACAAACTACCATCCATCCATCCATCTTCACAAACTTTCACGTTTATATTAATAGTAGGATAACGTATGGTATATATACATTTGGTATATACAGGGTGTCCGGTAATGAATGGATAACCTTGAAATGTCTTATAGTATAACTTATGGCCGTTCAGAAAAAAAATTGAAACAAAATATATCATAAGTAGTACCTAAGTTATGATTTTTTTAAAAGAAAGGTCTAATTTTTTTTACCTTGTTTTACTTTTATGAACACTACGATCAGAAATGAATGGATTCCATCGGTTTGTTGTTATTTTATTATTATACACGAACTATGCTAATAGATAAACAGTCAATAGTATGACTAGCTATTGCACTTTTTTATTAAAAAATTAGCAAATTAATTAATTTTAGAAAAACTTTGCAAAATTTATTTTTTAAACTATGTTTAAACATCTTGGGTATAAAAAAAATGTATGAATACATGAGTGGCCAATAATTTTAAAATAATGTCACTTTCAAGTAGATTTTATAATGGTACAATTCATAAATGTATCTACAATAAATAGTGAATTATTGCCATTAATGTAGAAAAGGAGAAAATTTTACCAAATGTCAAAAGTAATGTAGGAACTTTTTTTAAATTAAATTGCTTCTGACCACTGAAGATTAATCAAAAATACATTTAAGGAATTTGTAGTGAATAAAAATTGCGTATTGAAACCAAATTGTCAGAAATTTACAAATACTCATAATGATTAAAATAGTTACTTTAAAAGCGTGAAATGGGTCGTGTGACCTTCATATTTGCTACCTGCGCGCACGCCGTGCTGTCATTCTTTTCTGTTATGTTAGACAAAGAGGGTCTGAATCGGCTAGGTGCGAGAGAGAGGAAATAAATGTAAAACATCAGGTAAGCACTCATACTTTTAGTGCGTTTCTCGACTTGCTCGACTTCGCATGTGTTTATTTAGTTTCCGTTTGCAATTATCGTGATTTACTTTGAATCAGTGTTAAAACGACCACGTGGCTATTTTATTGGACTATTCGTTTTGCTTACTGATTTGGACTTGTTTTGTTTGGTGATATTTGCGACGATTTGGTTTGTTTTTGGACTAAACTGGACTTTTGTGTTTTTGTGTATCAAAATGCCACGTCAGTATACGGCACAAGAATATGCAAATATGCATTACATTTATGGAGAATGCAGAGGTAACGCAAATGCAGCTGCAGCGCTCTATAGGGAGAGATACCCTAATGCGCGCCACCCAGACTACCGCGTATTTATTCGTGTCCACGGTTGTTACTCCGAAGGAAGATTGCCTGGTAGTGGTGTCGGTGGTACAAGCAGTGGAAGAATCGCTCGTCTTGATGTAGAAGAAGCCGTGCTTGAGGAAGTCGAAAACGATCCTTCTACCTCTACACGAACAATAGCTCGACGCACAGGTATCGGAAAATCGACCGTGCACGATATTTTGAAAAAAAATAAATTCCACCCTTACCACGTTACACGCGTGCAAACTCTCCAACCAAGAGATTATGCAGCTAGATTGCGTTTTTGCCGACAAATGCTGGCAAAAATCGAAGAAGACCCGCAATTTTTTAATAAAATTCTGTGGAGCGACGAGTCAACATTCAAAAGAGATGGATACATGAATCTTCATAATTTACACGGTTGGGAATTAGAAAATCCCCATCTTATGCGTGAAGATAGATCCCAATACCAATTTAAAATCAATTATTGGACTGGAATATTAAGTGGAATAATAATCGGGCCATTTGAATTACCGGGGAATTTAACAGGGCAAAGTTATTTGGAGTTTCTTCAAAATGATCTCCCCAATTTATTAGAAGAAGTGCCCGAGGAGCTGAGGGAGTCATATTGGTTGCAAAATGACGGCTGTCCTGCGCATTATGCTGTATCTGTTCGTGCATTTTTAAATAACACGTACCCAGATAGATGGATCGGGCGGCTAGGGCCAATTTTGTGGCCTCCACGTTCACCGGACCTAAATCCATTGGATTTTTTTTATTGGGGCTGCCTTAAAGAGGAAGTATACTGTAAGCCTATAAGGTCTTTAGAAGAATTAAGAAGACGAGTCAGAGCAGCCGCATCAAAAATTAGTGAACGACGGTACACAAGACTGCTCCGTAGATCATTTATCCGTAGATGTAGGGCCTGCATAAGAGTGGGAGGCCGGCAGTTTGAACATTTATTATAAACGAATGATAATAAAGTGTTGTTTATGTTAAATGTTGTTTTTTATTAATCCCCAAAGTTCAGGTACAATTAAATTTAAAAAATGTTCCCATATTACAAATTTTGATATTTAGTAAAATTTTCTCCTTTTCTACATTAATCGCAATAATTCACTATTTATTGTAGATACATTTATGAATTGTACCATTATAAAATCTACTTGAAAGTGACATTATTTTAAAATTATTGGCCACTCATGTATTCATACATTTTTTTTATACCCAGGATGTTTAAACATAGTTTAAAAAATAAATTTTGCAAAGTTTTTCTAAAATTAATTAATCTGCTAATTTTTTAATAAAAAAGTGCAATAGCTAGTCATACTATTGACTGTTTATCTATTAGCATAGTTCGTGTATAATAATAAAATAACAACAAACCGATGGAATCCATTCATTTCTGATCGTAGTGTTCATAAAAGTAAAACAAGGTAAAAAAAAATTAGACCTTTCTTTTAAAAAAATCATAACTTGGGTACTACTTATGATATATTTTGTTTCAATTTTTTTTCTGAACGGCCATAAGTTATACTATAAGACATTTCAAGGTTATCCATTCATTACCGGACACCCTGTATATATTTGGTATTGTTGTCCGATTGCAAAATCGTTATGACTTTTAAAAGGTTAAGGTAAACTAACCGAATCATTTTGTTGTCAGACAAGACTCGAAGTCCACGTCGCTGTCAAGTCCGAAAGTCTCTCGGAAGTATTTCACGAACTGGCGTCAGGCATGTGACAAGACGAAGGACAAGACCAAGGAGTTGCTGAAGCGTTGGAGGACGTTGCCGGAGTCCGAGGGGGCGGAGTCACCCATGCAGGCCGCCGGGCATAGCGACGAGGACAAGCATCGGGGGTGGAGCGTGCATGTGTGGAGTGAGTGTTTCCTTTTGTTAAGATAAAACTCCTTGGCAGACCCTTAGCTAACAATTTAAATTAAGTGCTTGTCTTCTGTCTTAATGTAATCAAGGTTCTTACAAAAGTTCGAAGAATGCCGCCAAAAAATATAGAAAACAAACTATAAAAATTAGAACCATAGATAAAAGTAGAGTGGCACCATAAACTGTATAAAGTATAACAGTAAGTAATAGTTTTTATAAGCGTACGGAATGATTTTTTTTTATTTAGTGTTGGCAACACTGGCTAGGTATTCGGAGTTGTATGTCCAAACACCATTTATAACTAATACATAATTTTTCCACTGCAGAACTACAACTAGTGCGCATTAACATGGCACCTGGCTCGAATGAATGACGTTTAAAGTACCGAGTGCAAAAAAAATATGAATTTTATTTTAGTTTTTTTTAATATCGTCCAAACGTTGTTTAATATTATAACAAAAACTCATCAAAAACCAATAACAAATAAAACGTCCAAAGGTAACAATAACAAAAACTACAAAAATCCGATAACAAATAACAGCAAACAAATTACTCCGAAACTCAAACAGAAGGATACGTGCATCGGTAACAGTGATGCTAACGCTACTTGTCTCACACGACGAGAGCGGAGACCCGCGCGGGGAAGCGGGAGGAGGGTGGTTTTCGACGGGTTGTAAAACCAAACCACTCCTAGGTTGCGTCTTGACAGCTATTGTTAATTTTTTCGGCAAAGACTAGAAGAACCTTCGCCTTTCTGTAAGCAGTCAATAGGTGGCAAAAGAATTGTCAACGGTGCTGAAAATCAGTCGTTCCATGTCAAACTTTAGTATTCAGCTGCATCCGGTCAGACTGGAAGCTGACCCCAATATAGTTGGGTAGGTACCTATATTATGACCTGTTAAAGCCTTAGGGTGAAGCTCATAACATAACTTCAATGATAAAATAAACTACTAAAGTTTCCTTTTATCGGAACGTCCACATTATGACTAGAGCAAAAACCTTCAAATCTTCTATATTCATCGACGATGCCTCATAGGTCTCCCTAACAAAACAATGACGATAACTTACACGAACAAAACCTTTACACATGAGAATTTCCGCACCAAAATTTCTGGAATATTCCCCTTTATTACGTTACTAATTCCCGGAATAAAGGACAAAACGTGATCGCCGGGCGCGTGCCGAAATATACTATAACTTAATAGGAAGTTACTTTAAAACGAAAGTGGGAAACGACATTTACATTAGTTCTAACTTTGCTCGGGACTTTGGTCACGGAATATTAATTTTACGTAGTGCAGTGGACCGGTGAGAATAAAATTTGTTCATTTACAGTTCGCTTTTTTTTGTATGGCATCTCGTAGTTGGCCTAAAGAGGTCTCCAGCGGCCTCCAGCCAGTGGCATAAAACTTACAGACTAAGCGACTACTCGCTAAGGGCTCCCCCTGTGGGGAACGAACCTCGGCTTAGGGCGTGGCTGGGGGGAGGACAGCAAGATGGGACAGGCTGGATCAAATTAGAGTAATTATTATTGAACGGAGAGTTTAAAGCTACTGGCTCAGCTACGCTACCAGCTGGCACTTCATTCCCGAGCAAGGGACGGGGGGGAGGACGATTACTTCGGGCCGTCGCGAGGGACCTCGGCGGTCGGAATGTCGATTTGTGTTCCTACGGTCCCTACTGCTCTCCTGGAGAAGAGTTATGGGGTAGTCGGGATCTGAGGTTTACAGTTCGCTCACATCCTTCTGCCCTTATATGAATACCTCCTCCTCCTCTTCCTTCCGCCTCTTTCCCCTCCCTTACTTCTGCTCTTGTATTGGAAGTCAGCGCAGCATATTATGTTGTCTCCTTACATTCATACATCTCAACTGGCCATCATCACAGTATTCAACCCACTCCTTTTTCTTGCCCTATCATCTTCGCGCCCCGCGCCTTATTTTTTGCATACAGTGTGAACGAAGCCTTAGCTGTTTAGTATACGCTAACTAATGTAAACGCAGGTACTAATAGGTGTAGTCTGGGTGGAGTCGGTTTGACGCAGTTTCTTTAGAATACTGGTGAATCAGTGCCTGATATAGTATGGTGGTATTATCAACGGACGAGGCGCTGGTAAATTTGTTCACTCTAAACACAATCCATACATAATTTATTTGGTCTTCTTCTACTGTTATCCACACTCACGACTACGTATCCTTTATTATATTCCTGATATCCAAATCCATTATTAAACATATTATCACAGTTCGTTAAAATTCACGCTCTCTTTTGGGCAGAAATTTTTATTATATGCATCTAAATCAACCAGTGACCTCATGCATAATCAGCCTATAACGTTTCTGCTGGGACACAGGCCTAATCTCTGTGAGAGAGAGTGGGTCGTAATCCACGCAGGCCAGTGCAGACAAATGCAATTGCTCAATATGGTCCGATTCTCAATATAGTTTAAATGAAAGTCATAAGGCCTTGGCTCGTTATACCGTATGCTATAATTTCAGCCGCTGAATTGATTCTACTGAACTGCTGTTGAAATATGATATATATGCTAATGAATTCTGAAACAATGTTGGCGAGTTTCAAGTGTTTTCATATATTTTGGGCGCATTGCGTGCTATGGATTTTGATCATGTGTTATTGTCATAGAAGAATAAGGTGTATTCAATAGTCACGAATCGTCATAATCTTCCTGCTCTTATCTCATGTTACTTCGGGTCAGTGCAACACGTATTCTTCTTCTACCCTGTTAACCGTCACGCTATCATTGACTCCCTTTTCTTTCATATCATTCCTCACACAATCCATCCATCTTTTCTTTGGGCTTCCTTTCCCTCGCCATCCATTCAGTAATCACGGATAGGTTTTTTTTTATAAAACTAGAGTAGGTAGTACGTAAACATTTGTATGCTAGCCATCCACCCCTGCTTCGCATGGTTTCTACAACTTGACAAACGACAGTAATGTATGTAAGTTTATTATTAACTAGCAGTTCGTGCCCGGCATCGCCCGGGTGAATTTCATGTCTCTGTCTGGTTTAGTCTGTATTGTCTGTGTTTTCATACAAAAATACCATCAGAACTATTCCGGTGAATTTTCCGAAAAAAGTGTCAACAAAAAAGAATTTGCCAAATAGATGCAACCGTTCTGAAGTCAAGTTCAATTGCCGAACGTATGTATGTATTCGACAATTGATTTTTATTTATATAGATAGATGTAGGTACTATTCACATAAACCTTCCGGAATACATTCTTTAAATGATATTAATATATCATTTAAAGAATGTATTATAATAATATTAATAATTATAATTATTATAATATTAGAATGTAATATTATATAATGATATGCAAACTCATCACAAATAAAAAAAAAATAAAAAATGATATTGAAAATCGCACAAAATTCCGTTGCTTAGTTTAGCAGAACAACGCGGCCACACAGACACACGGCTCTAATTTTTAATAGCTAAAGAAACCATAGGGGGAAGTCAATACGACAATAAATTGAAACACTGGCAATAACTATAGGAGAATTTTGAAACGATAAAATACCTAAATCCAAACATCGAAATAAAAAAAGTCAATCTAAATATTAGTAAAGGGCCGACTATGGGATAGGACCGCGAAACTGATTCTTTGATATACGACATATGAAGCTTCTATCTTCGGAAGTGATTCCTTGATATACGTTATATGATGCTTCTATCATCGAAAGTGATTCCTTGATATACGATATATGAAGCTTCTATCTTCGGAAGTGATTCCTTGATATACGATTTATGAAGCTTCTATCTTCGAAAATGATTCCTTGATATACGATATATGATGCTTCTATCTTCGGAAGTGATTCCTTAATATACGTTATATGATGCTTCTATCTTCGAAAGTGATTCCTTGATATACGTTATATGATGCTTCTATCTTCGAAAGTGATTCCTTGATATACGATTTATGAAGCTTATATCTTCGAAAGTGATTCCTTGATATACGATATATGAAGTTTCTATCTTCGGAAGTGATTCCTTGATATACGATATATGATGCTTCTATCTTCGGAAGTGATTCCTTGATATACGTTATATGATGCTTCTATCTTCGAAAGTGATTCCTTGATATACGATTTATGAAGCTTATATCTTCGAAAGTGATTCCTTGATATACGATATATGAAGTTTCTATCTTCGGAAGTGATTCCTTGATATACGATATATGATGCTTTTATCTCGAAAGTGATTCCTTGATATACGTTATATGAAGCTTCTATCTTCGAAAGTGATTCCTTGATATACGATATATGAAGTTTCTATCTTCGGAAGTGATTCCTTGATATACGATATATGATGCTTCTATCTCAAAAGTGATTCCTTGATATACGTTATAATGATGCTTCTATCTTCGGAAGTGATTCCTTGATATACGATATATGATGCTTCTATCTTCGGAAGTGATTCCTTGATATACGTTATATGATGCTTCTATCTTCGAAAGTGATTCCTTGATATACGACATATGAAGCTTCTATCTTCGAAAGTGATTCCTTGATATACGATATATGAAGTTTCTATCTTCGGAAGTGATTCCTTGATATACGATATATGATGCTTTTATCTCGAAAGTGATTCCTTGATATACGTTATATGATGCTTCTATCTTCGAAAGTGATTCCTTGATATACGATTTATGAAGCTTCTATCTTCGAAAGTGATTCCTTGATATACGATATATGAAGTTTCTATCTTCGGAAGTGATTCCTTGATATACGATATATGATGCTTCTATCTCGAAAGTGATTCCTTGATATACGTTATATGATGCTTCTATCTTCGAAAGTGATTCCTTGATATACGTTATATGATGCTTCTATCTTCGGAAGTGATTCCTTGATATACGATATAATGATGCTTCTATCTCGAAAGTGATTCCTTGAAATACGTTATATGATGCTTCTGTCTTCGGAAGTGATTCCTTGATATACGATATATGATGCTTCTATCTCGAAAGTGATTCCTTGATATACGTTATATGATGCTTCTATCTTCGGAAGTGATTCATTGATATACGATATATGATGCTTCTATCTTCGAAAGTGATTCCTTGATATACGATATACAGGGTTATTGGTAAAACACCAACAACCTCTTAAAGGGTCATTGTACTAATCATTATGAACAACTTTTACTATGGAACCAAACGTGAAATCGCGAAAATAAAATCAGCTGTTCATTACATTTTGACGCATTATGTTAACATAAATGTACTGAACAGCTGATTTTTCTCTCGCGATTTCGGGTTTGGTCCCATAGTAAAAGTTGTATATAATGATGCGTACAATGACCCCTTAAGAGGTTGTTGGTGTTTTACCAATAACCCTGTATATGAAGCTTCTATCTTCGTCCCCTCAGCCTAATGCTTATACTATGCTTGCTTACTTTTACTATGGAACCAAATCTGAAATCGCAAAAAAAACATCAGCTTCCTACATTTATGTTCGCATAACTCGTCAAAATGTAGGGAACAGCTGATTTTTTTGCGATTTCAGGTTTGGTCCCATAGTAAAAGTTGTTCTTAATAATGAGTACAATGACCCCTTAAGAAGTTGTGTATTATTTAAACTACTCCTTGTATACATATGTGTTACTGTTAATAAAGCATTTACGGTACATTTGGGTGTGATAAAAAGTTTCATTTATTTGTCATATCAATATGACAAATAAATGAAACTTTTTATAGGGTATTTTATACCAACAGAGTGGCAGGAACATCGACGTGCAAACTGTACCCGTTAATTTCGTCGGTTACCAAAAAAAATCGGCTGTGTCATAAAAAAGTGCCATACCTACGGTGCACTCAAATGGAACAGCTATTTATTGACGTGAAAACGTCTTTTCGCTCGGTGTACTGTTGGTAAGTTCAATATTTCTGACCGACAAAAACATGTAAGATTTCAACCGCTAATAACTACGAGACTTTAAACGCTAGAGTAATGGTTGAGCATTCAAAAGATAGGCCATTTGTATAACAACTTTAAAGCCGGATATAATTTTCCTATGACGTCACACTGCGGGTGTACATGCGCGCGACCCTCTATTTTTCACTATGTGTCGAAATCTCAAATCGTATAGTGCAAAAACGTGTTTAAAATAAAAATAAAATAAAATAATTTTTAATTCGGATAAGCAACATCCATATGGGTTAGTAAACAAAAAGAGCAACAAAGATAACTTAAAACTATGTTAGTAAACTTATTATCTATTTGGAAACAAGTCTGTTGTTCGAAATACATCTTCGAACAACGTCACCTAATAAGGGAGACTCGCACCTCTCCGCTATGGTCTTCAGGATGGAGTTGGAGCTCCCCTGCACTCTGCAGAGCAAAGAGGCAGATTTCTGTCTAACGATGGCGTGGAAGCCATCGACGTGTGCTTGTGCAAACATACCTGATGCACTGAAGAAACGGGGTAGCCCCATCAACATCCTGAACCCGATATTATATTGGACCCGTAGGGCGCTGATAGCCCGCTGAGTATAGTTGGTCCACAGACTGCACGTGTAAAACACTTGGCAATAAGCTTTAAAAAGCGTTATTTTGACTGCTCTACTACAGCGTGTAAATCTACGAGCCAACATGTTACATCGGTTTAGCTAGATCAGTTATAATAGTATCTATGTCAAGAGTTGACAAAGCACTACCAGGCCCTAAAGAGAAACACATAAATATTGGCCAAAATAGTGTTAAAAAAACCGGCCAAGAGCGTGTCGGGCCACGCTCAGTGTAGGGTTCCGTAGTTTCCCGTCCGTAAAAATATAATAAAATATGTAAACGAAGTTAAAAAAAATGCTTGCATATACGATTATACTACAAACTTATTCCAGAAATTATTTTGTACTTTTTGTCTTTTTTGTACAAAAACTGTTGTTTCCATCAAGTTCAAAATGATTTTCCCAGAAAGTCCTTATAAAGTTCTACTTTTCAGATTTTTTTCATATTTTCTAAACTTATGGTTCAAAAGTTAGAGGCTAGCGATTATTTCCGAAATTATTGACATTATCAAAAAATGATTTTAGTAAACCCCTATTCATTTTTAAATACCTTTCCAACAATATATCACACGTTAGGGTTGAAATTAAAAAAAAATCACTTCCCACTTATATAGGGGGGCTACCCTAATAAAACATTTTTTTCCAATTTTTATTTTACACTTTGTCGGCGTGATTGATATACATAATTGGTACCAAATTTCAGCTTTCTAGTGCTAACGGTCACAGAGATTAAGCAAGGACGGACAGACGGACGGACAGACAGACATGGCGAAACTATAAGGGTTCCTAGTTGACTACGGAACCCTAAAAACATAGATATCCGTGGTTAAAAATGAATATGAAGTTGACAATAGCAAAATAATATCAGATGTCGTCTCATATCGGCCGTAAATCTGCTCAGAAATGAAAAATATTATAATCGGTGAAAGTTTACTATATAAGGAATGCAATGAGCCTACTAAGTCTAGTGCCCAGTAGTGAGTGTCAATAGCTACGGCAGTATCGGAAACCGTACTAAAATTTTAATAATATGTTTCCACGAAAACAAACGGCGCAGACTAGAACTGCGCCTACTAAACTTTTATAATACCCGTCGAAAAATTAGAAACGCAGGGTTCTTCAGACTCATGTACCGAATCCATGGTACAGTACGACACAACTTAGATGTACCATTCATTCATTTCAATTTTACGAATGAATTTAGTTTACAAGTTATTGCGTTTGCGTAAAGATCATTTTCGCCTGAAGCAGTAATAAAGGTTAGAGACAGGCCAGATGGCGTGGTTGGTTAAGATACCACCTGCCATGCCGCTGGTCGTGGGTTCGATTCCCGTCCAGGACAAACATTCTATAAAAACATCCATGACGCTGAGAAATCCCTTCAACATAACTTCAACCAAATGTGTAAATGGGCTCATGACGTAGGATTGGTGATAAACGCAGCGAAAACAAAAATTGTTCACATACATTCATCACACAACACTTGCTCCACTATACCTAAAGTTGTAGCACACGAACACACTTGCCTACATAGCTCGCCAAAGACTTGCAAATGCCCGTTATTAGAAGTAGTCGATAAACACGTGTATATTGGTCTATTGGTTTATAGCCGATTCTGTTGGGGACCGCACAAAGATTACGTATGCAACAAACTGAGGTCTATTCTAGGTAAGCTTAGCATACTTAAATATAAACTGCCTTACAAAACGCTTAGAATGTTATACATGGCCCTAGCAGACTCGGTTATCAATTATGGACTCAGTAGCTATGGGAGAACTTATCATACATACCTGGCAGATATTTATAAATTACAACTAAGAATATTAAAAGTAATTACGCCAAAACATATAAACAAAAAATTCAGTAACAGTGACGACGACATCTTTAAATATTGCAAAGTTATGAATGTGTTCAATAAAGTTGAATTTTCTACTCTTGCGGAAGTCAATAGACCTGAACTGCTAACCGAAAAAACAAGACCTGATTTTATGAGAACGATACCACTTAAAAATAAATACATCCTACCAAAATTCAATAATGTGTACGGGATGAGGGTTGCAGAATATTTAGTACCTTTTTTTCTTAATAAACTTCCAGAAGACTTGCAAACGTTATACAAAACGAGTTCGAAAAGTTATAAGTACAAATCAAAACGTTTCTTTACGCAAAATTTCTCCTAAATGATGTATTGTTTATTATGTATGAATTATTATCACCATTCTAATATGACATTGAAAAAAAAATGAACGGCTCGCCAGCACACAGATAAACCCTGAGAGGTTTGCGTTGTGTGGCTGAAACCAAAATTATGTATTAAGCTAAGTATTTTGGAAATAAATAAAAAAAAAAAAAAAAAATTGTGTGCATGAACATGTCTGTTTTTCCTGAGTCTGGGTGTAATTATCTATATAAGTATGTATTTACAAAAAAAAAAGTAGTGTATGTAGTATATCAGTTATCTGGTTTCCATAGTACAAGCTCTGCTTAGTTTGGGATCAGATGACCGTGTGTGAAATGTCCCAGGATATTATTATTATTATTTCCTTTATTTTTTATTATATACATATGATTTACATTTTTAAATATTTTTATAAAAACTTAAAATAAATAAAAACATTTAAAAATATAAAAAATAGTAGCCCACCGGTATCGGGAACAGGATCCAAGCTACCGGTGGTCAGGGCTCCTGAGAGAGGAACCTCCTAACAATACGTGCCGTGTCCAGAAGTACCGCTTTCTGGATCAAGCCCTTGATCCAGCTGCCTAACGAGAGCCTCCTCAGGTGTTGGTCGAGACTCTTCGATATTATGCCATTGGCTGTCACAACTATCGGCACAATGATTGCTGTATCCACATCCCACATGTCGACAACCTCGCGAGCCAAATCAAGATACTTAATCTGTTTATCTTTTTCAGCTTTCACGAGGTTCTCGTCATGCGGAACCCCTATATAATCATTGTGCGACGCTCTTTTCGATCTATCACCACTATATCTGGCTTATTGGCAACAATAGTCCTGTCAATGATGATAGATCGATCCCAATACAACGTGATATTGCCATTTTCGAGAACTGGGTCGGGCACATACCTATAGTACGGTACTTCCGATTCCACAAGATTGTATTGCAGAGCAAGTTGCTGATGGATAATCCTGGCTACAAGGTTGTGTCTATGCAAGTAGTCTCCGTTAGCCAGACGAGAACAGCCAGAAATAATGTGACGGATAGATTCCCCGGGACGGTGGCATGCCCGACAGATGTCAACCGTGCCGTCCTTCACAATATATTTCCGGTAGTTGTTCGTCATTATAACTTCGTCCATAATCGCAAAGATAAAACCTTCGGTTTCACCAAAGAGGTCACCGAATCGCAACCAGGATACGGACGCCAAGAGGTCTACATCAGGCCCATGTAGGACCCGGTAAAAGCGCCCATGAAGCTCTTTGCTCTGCCATACCTCCCTGCGGTCATTAGTATCTAATACTATAGGTTTGCGCCAGTTCTCGTTAGCCAAGGAGAGCGGGGTGAGGCCCTTGTCCACTGAGACCACATCTCGGTGCATCCCCACGTCGGCTTCTAGGAAGTATTCCCTGAGACTGCATACCTCACGGTTGTGCAGGGTCTTAGCATTTAAGAAGCCTCGACCACCACACTTCTGCGAGATATACAGTCTCATCACCGATGACCGTGGGTGATGCATCCGATTTGCAGTCAGCAGTGTGTGGACCCTTCTATCCAAGGCGTCAAGTTCTGTTTGAGTCCATTTGAGTATACCGAAAGAGTACATCAAAACCGGCATGACCCAACCGTTGAAGGCGAGCACCTTGTTTCCGCCTGATAGAAGACTATTAAATACTTTGTTCAGGCGGTTAAAGAAGCGCTCCTTCAGCGATTGCTTCATGTCAGCAGCGTTGATGCCTAACGCTTCCGACATACCCAAATACTTGTAAGTTTCGAGGGAGGAGAGGGGTCTTAGGTGTATGGAATCCGAGAGTTGGGTTTCTACGGATTCCAAAATCCCCGCCCGCTTTACATGCATGACCACACATTTGTCTACACCAAATTCCATCCTGATGGCACTACTGAAAGTTTTGGTTACCTTCAATAGCTCCATCAGTTGAAAATTGCTGGGGGCAAAAAGCTTCAAGTCATCCATGTAAAGAAGGTGAGATATAACCTGACCACCTCTTCTCAATCGATAGCCTAGACCTGAATCCTCCAACAGTGTGCTTAGAGGATTCAAGGCTAAGCAGAACCAAAGTGGACTCAAACTATCGCCTTGAAATATACCTCGCTCGATCCTTATCGGCTCGCTATTCCTCTGGATATGTAGACATCCTGGATAGCGAAGGACTGTCCTCCACTGCCCCATACACGACATCAGGAAGGTCCGCAGAGTTGCATCTACTTTATACAACTCCAGCACCTTCATGAGCCATGTATGTGGCACCGAGTCATAGGCCTTCTTGTAATCTATCCAGCATGTCGACAGATCCTTTCGGGAACGACGAACCTGTTGGTTAATGGCCATATCTATGAGGAGCAGCTCCTTAGTACCGCGGGATCCATTCCTACATCCATTTTGAGAGGCAGACATGATGGAGTTATTGTCTATATGTTTGTTAATTTTAGCTCTCAAAATGGATGTAAGAACTTTATAGACCGTCGGTAGACAAGTGATCGGTCTATAATTTTTGGGTTCCGCAGTACTACCTGATTTATGGAGCAGGTGGGTTATTCCTGTCGTTAGGAACTGGGGCAGCGACCCCGACTCTAAGGCTGACTGGAACTGGGATGCCAAGCGGGCGTGCGACTTATGGAAGCATTTTATCCAAAAATTGTGCAGCCCGTCCGGCCCTGGGGATTCCCAGTTAGGTAACGGACGGACTGCACAAGTTACATCTTGGTTATTATTATTATTATTATGAAGGCGCACTCAGTTCGGATGGTGATCGGTTTTATGAATTTTGCCGATGCTACATCTAAAGGCTGGTTTACACAGTGCGAGCTGCTGACTAGACAGCTGCTTGCACTGTGTCCTCGCATGTCAGTAGCTTGGCTTGTCTTGGCAGTTTACACAGTGCGATTTGTTACACTGCAGATACTCGGTAGGCCGACTCGCACGCTAGCTCGCACGAAAACAAAAATTGTTGAAGTTACTCGGCTGCGAGCTACTATCCAACTCGCAAGTGCGAGTAACTCGTATGATACGTCCACACAGTGCGAGTTGCCGGACTGCAGCTACTCGGAAGGCCGACTTGCACGCTAGCCCCCACTGTGTAAACTAGCCATTAGTTGTGTCATACTGTAACAGGTTGCGCGTCGATTTCTCTGCCACCCTGTTTGTATACCCACGTCGTTAACCGCTACGCTAACAAAGTCTTACAAGAACAAAGCGAAAAGAAAAAACTTTACAGACATATCAAAATACTGTTTTCAGCCGTATTTCATCCTAAGTAGGTACTCCAATGTTTTCAGATATTCCCTCGGGATCATAAAACAGCGCTCCTCCATAAAAAGAATATAAATTATTTTGATACAAAAGACTTCTAAAAAAATGAATAAAAGAGATGAAAATCCATATAATCGTATTACTTTACTTATGCCAGGTTGCTGAGGTTTTTAAACGGAATTTATCCATTCGATAGTGAAATCGTGTCTCTGAACACTTCGCTATGGACGAATGTAGCTTAAAAGTCGAGTAAATTACTAAGGGTTCCTCAAAAATCGATCATAAGGAAGGAATTCGCTTAAATAGATGATTTTGTCGATCAAGAGATTAAATTCCGTTTAAGAATTCTTCAGAAACCGGGCATTAGTAAACCTGAAGGAACGTGTATATGTAATCATCCTAGATAAACGAATCGCAAAGTTTATCTAGGTTTGCTTTACATTATAACCTAGCAGTTGTCCACGGCTTCGCTCGCGTGAATGTCAATACTTCCCTAAACTGGGTGACTTTTTTTACCGTCTTGAAAAAAATAGGTTATAATAGGTGGACGGAGTAGAAGCCTATGGCATACCTAGTTTTTTATATTAATAATATCGAAATTCAAATCATATGCACTACACACCCTGCGTATGATTTGAATTTCGGTATTTTTTAATGATCTAGAAAGTTTTTCAAAATTTCTGTTTTTATTGTTCTAGTTTAAATGTGTAGATAGAGATATAGATATTGATAGAGCAATTTCTGTCTAAGCTATTGAAAAACATAAAAACTACGACTTCTTATACATATATACAATTATAACAAATGTACAAGCAATTATTTCGCAAATTTTGCTAACGCTAGGCTTCTGCAAGATATGTAACACGGGTACCGGAGGGATTTCCCATCGGCACAGATATTACAATACTACGTAGGTACCATCGGTAAAAATGATGAACTTCCATAAAAACTTTCATACCCTATTTAAACTCATTAGGGGGTGAATTTTCAAAAATCCTTCCTTAGTGCACTCTTTCTTAGGAACTGTTATGCTTCTTGTATTTCATGCTTCTAGGGCATTTTTAACCGACTTCCAAAAGGAGGAGGTTCTCAATTCGTCTGTATGTTTTTTTTTTTGTATGTTTGTTACGCGGTTACTCAAAGACGGATGGACCGATTTAGAAAATTCTTTTTTTGTTTGATAGGGTATACTTCCAAGGTGGTCCCATATAAATTTTATTAACTTTGCTTGGGGAGTTTTTGAGTTAGCTTCAATAATGCGTATATTTCCCACGTATTTTATGTGGATGATGTGATGGTGTTTTAATAACTTCCTATCACTGTTATTTACATGGCTATATCTACAATTATTGTGCTCAATTATGTATTCGAATTTGTGTGGGGTAGGTTCCACAACTAAAAAGTGAAAAATAAAAACTTTTTAGCAAAAAATAAAACCGACTTCCAAAACAAAACACTACAAAGTGAAAAATAACTTTAATTTCGGAAGTCGGTGGCAAAAAACGAAAATACAAAACTCAAGACACCGACTACCGAAATTAAAGTTATTTTTCACTTTGTAGTGTTTTGTTTTGGAAGTCGGTTTTATTTTTTGCTAAAAAGTTTTTATCTGTCAGGGAATTTAAGATTTTTATTAAGTAAACAGGAATCAAGTAAACTAAATTACTGTAACACCTTGTGTACCATATCCTAGCAAATAAATATTTTTGATTTGATTTGATTTTATGATCATTTTATAGAAATAACTAGCTACTGCCCGCGACTTCGTCCGCGTTAAATTTCTTATACCCCCGACCCACCCCGCGCGTCGCATCGCATCGCCTGCCGCCGCGCTATTACTTCGTTTTCGCTTAGCGTTCAGTCTGACTTTTTTTTAATTTTTGCTCGCCTCCTAAAGGTCGTAGCGTGATGTTAAATAGTCCATAGCCTTCCTCAAGAATTGGGCTATCAAATGCAAAATGAATTGTTCAAACAAGACTGGTAGTTCCATAGATTAGCGCGTTCAAACATACAAGCAAATAAACTCTTCAGCTTTATTATTAGTTTATAGTATACGAAGATAGCGGAAAAAGTAATATCAATATAAAACAAAAGACCTCAGAATTAGTGGAGCAATTCGACCCTCATATCCTTATCTTAAAGGCTCCCGCAGACTGGCACGACGGGACAGCGCCACGCGACTGTAGTAGAACAATATCTTGAAAACTTAATGGAAATTTGTTGTACCTGAAGCGCGTCGCAGCGTCGCGTCGCGCCAGTCTGCGGGAGCCTTTAAACATTCAGAATATAGCGATATTTGGTTGCCACTCACTTCGTTACCCTAAAGGTATCTACGGAAGCGTTAGGATATACATTTCTGAATCCGATACAATACAGTGTAATGTGCAATGTAAAGTCAGGGAGATTAATTGCGAAGCAAATTGACTATCAATTTAAATTGTATGTATATTTAAATCACAAGTGTTCAAATCGCAACCTTGACAGTTATATGCAATGGCTATAATGAGGGTTTTCATGAAAATTCATGCCAAAGTGGCGCCCAAAGTACGTCAATGAATATAAAATACTAAATCTTCGCCCGGGTACTAATGAATAAAAAGAGACCCTTTACAGTACGACCATGTAATTAAATGAAATGTCAATTAAATAATTTCACAACGATAACACACTCAGTTCTATAAACTACATTCCTGGTATTTTTTTTTTTTTTTTAATAGCAGTTATAATAAATCTTACATAACGTTCTACTTTTTTCACAAAGCAACCAAAACAACATTTTTTTTCGGATGAAATAACAGATAATAAAACATTGTAAGAAACTGAACAACTAAACGTCAATCTGTCAATATTTTTGAAGATCTGCCTACTGTCTTCTGTCTCACTCTCTCGCTCACTTTTTTTATGGAGATTTTTTAACCAAAAATGTTCACTCTTCCTTGTCCTGGCAATTACAAACAACAAAAAATGAGTTAGCCAAACAGGTGCTACCGTTCTGAAGTGATGCGTTTACATACATTCGGCAATTGATTTTTATTTATATATAATATATGATGACGTCCATCATTCAAACACGACAAAAGAAAATATAGGCGCTTTGTCACTTCTGACAGGTGCCCGGACGTCATTTCACAAAACCCTCATTGGCGTAGGATGTGAATTTGCTTAACAATTAAATTCTCGGACTGTACCTACATAACATATACAAGTATAGGAATACCTATATGTAACACAATTTCTCATACATCACAGTGCTAGCTATCGACACGTATGGTCGGTATGGCCGTAGCGACTAGCGAGCTAATTTTGGATTCAACCACTAAATGGATTTCGATGCACTGTCTCGAGCCTCGAGCTGCATATACGTTACGCCTATATTCTCAAAGGGGTAGACAGATATGTGACCCATATATTGCCGAAGACATTATGTGCTCCCAAGGCCCTCAGTAATGCAATTAGTTTTCTTGTAATAGGAAAACCTTAAATAAAATATAAACTTTATCATAAAACCTTAGTAACCTGTGGATGCCAATTTGTAGTGCCACTTACAAATTAAGTGCTTTGATTTTAATAGTTAAACGCGAAATTCTAATTTGAAATAACCTTAAACATGTTTTTCATTTGACAATTTGAGGTTAATTTTATACCTAACCTCGATTTTAGTCGATAATTTTCAATTACCTACAATTTCAATCGCGTTACCTCAAACAATAATTATTTCAAAAAGTGGTGAGATATAGCTGAAACCTTCTAAATGCAGATGAATGTGTTACTAATTCCCTTTAGTGAGTGATTGCGTAAGAATTTATCATGAACAGGGCTTGTTTACACTTTCATCAGATAGTTTTGGGATAGACTATACAGAATGTAATTTTAATCACCGTTATCCTCTAAAGGGGGTTATTGTACTCATCATTATGAACAACTTTTACTGTGGGACAAATTTGACTTTTATTATTTCTATCAGTGACTTTTATTCTTCTATTTTCAGTATCACCATCCAATTAGCTTCCTCTGTTGGACCTAGGCTGTGCTAGAATAGATAGACAGCCAGTCTTTTATTTTTACCAAGCTACTAGCGCTGACGTAGTAAATAACTAGACTACACGGTTCGCCTCTCAATTTTACTTGCATCGCATTTTTGATGCTCGTGTTTCTAGTTTGTTTATTACACTATATCAAACAGGAAATTCCTGGACCAACACAAACATAATATAATACATCCTTACCACAGAGTAACTTGGAATTTAAAACTATTTTTATATCTTTGTGAAACATAATACATGACTCTTCCCACGGTAAGGGAGAAACTACAAAATTCCAATAACTTTAGAATTTTGGGTTCTGAAGGATTGCCTGCTATTATCCTTTTGACTTTGTCACGAAAAAGGATCTTTAAGCACACATTATCAATCTTCGGAATGGCTAATATTTCGGAATAAACAATTTTTTTTATGTGGTTGCACTGTGTCGTGAGTGTGGTGACATCAAGTTAAATGGATTGTGAAGCTGTAAATTTTCATAAAAAAGCGATGTTTTTCCCCGTAAACATAGTACCTATAATTTTCACAATTTTGGGAAATTTTGTAGGTATAATGAAAAACTAGATACTTATTTTTTATTATAAAGAAATATTGCATACGATATAATAATAATAATAACCCTACCGCCCTATCTCTACGTTGACGTCGTAGTGGGGCTTGCGCGCTCCTGAACTCCAGGCCTGTGCCGGCAGAGTTTACTTTGTCGAAATAGGTCTAGGGTGAGGAACCAGACCAAGAGAGATGCATAAACCCGCAAGGGCAGCAGGTGGCGACCTGTTGGGCAGTAGCGATCCCACTGACCCTATCTCCCGGGTGAAGTCTCGTTCTTCATCCTTGGCTTGCCTTTATTGACTAGTTGGAGTGAACACTGACGAGGAGCAGAGCTCCCACAACTTTCTTGCCTTTGTTGGCCGGCTTGAGTGGAGATTCGCAAGAGCAAGCTTGCTCGGAGGAAGGAAGTATTCCTGAAAGATGTTGGTAGGGATCTTGACCGTACTTCCGGGATGGTCCTGATAGTCGTGGAATACCTCTCCAGTCTTCAAGCACCTCAGGAAGGGTTGCCCCCTTGTCGCTACGTCACTATGTGCTAGCGACCGTTTCCGAGGGGCCATTATTGTGTGTGCAAGTCATCCTCTGCCATGTTATCCGTGTAAAATTATATAACATTGGTCAGGCAGGGGACATAGTTCTTCTATAGTTCAAATTACCCAATCCACGATAGCCAGCCAAACCCATAGACCAATATGTTTTGTTAACACGTTCTGCAATAGTCCTGCACCAACCGAGGGTTGTCCTTGGGTGCACTTGCATAGTACATACAGGGATATTCGTCGGTTGGTGCCTCCTCATCATTTAAAATTGTCTAAGGGGCCTCTGCGAGTTGGCTTCGGTCCCTCGTATGCCTTCAAAAGGTCCGGGACCCCAGGGTCCCGAGATCAAAATAATAATAATAAGACATTTATTTTAGATGTAGTCCATAATAAGTTATTAATATAAGTTATTAAATAAGTTATTAACATCTAAATATCTATATTTTCGACGAAAAAACTTCCTCGAGCGTATTTAGTTTTTATTTTTTTTATTTAAACTGAACTGAATTACTAAAAAAGAAAAACAAACAGACCTAGACTAAGGTGTACTGCCTCTAATCAGACCAAAATTGTCTCATTTCCTAATGGTAAAGAGTTGTGAAAACGTTATCGCCCGAAACAATATTTCAAAAGGAAATGTAGGTAATTGCTTCCAAGACTCGCGCCGCGTATCGGCACTTCACAATCCTCTTAAATAAAACTACAATACGGTCGACGTACTATCTTCGCGAATCCGAACTTCGCGCAGAAGGCGGCGCAGTAACACTTCTTAGAAACCTAATGGTTACATGAGGCGAGTGAGAGAACATGCGCGAAAGTTCGCAGAGCCTATGACTCTTCAGATTCTGGTGATGATGAGGTGATGAGCCTACAGTCTCGCCAAGATACTCAAGATAGTGTACTGACTTTTAAGGTGTAAGTCGATGTGATTAATTTACTCTTCTGGACCGTCTGAGATTCAGTACTAGAAAATCCATTTCTTTTTCCATTTGTTGTTTAGATTTTATTGACGTCACTTCAAGTTTGAGTACGCTCGTATACAATCACTAAGTGACTACCTGTAACACGGAACCGAAGCCCACGATCGATAAATTTTATCGTCAAGAAAATTGACTATAATTTGGTCATCAATCAACTCCAAAAAAGTATGTTTAATCGTTGATATAATTTTCAGTCTTTTGAATGGGAAGTAACTAAATTGAATGTCAATAAGAACAGACACTCGTCGGAACATCGATAACAGAAGTGGGTCTATGAATTTCCACTTTCAAAACAAGTCCTGCTGAAGCCAGGTACGTACGAAACTATTTATTTTATGAAAACCAGGGGGTATGTCATAGATATAAAAAAGAAGGGGCCTATTCAGTAAATCTTTTTACAGTCCGGCCAATCAATTTTGACTTATATTGCATGGCATGAATGGCATTAAAAGCAAAAACGTAGTTACAATACAAATACAATTATTGCAGTTGCCATTTGTCATGCCACCAATGCAATAGAAGTCAAAATCGGTTGAATGGACTGTAAAAAACTAATCGTATTTCAAACACTGCTGTTGAAGATAGATCTAAAATGCTGTACTACTACGTTATTAATTACCTTATTTAGTAAATATTGAACGAACTTTTTACTTCGACACAATGGTAAGCAAAGATTTTATTTCAATTTCGAACTGTAATTATTAGGAAACATATCAGTGGCAGTTGGTAAACTTATATGTTCTAGTTTTAAATGTTGCCACCAGATGGCGCCTCCCGTTTTATAATCTAAATCTCTCCGTATATAAACGTATAACGTATATTTTATATTTATACATATCTATAAGATATACGTTATACGTTTATATACATATTATGACATTTTATGTAAAGATTTAAAAAAAAATTCTTACGCACACTTGGTGTGCGCCAGACGATTTAGGGGAAAGAAATAGTTTCGTACCTACCAAGCTACAGCAGGACTTGTTTTGAAAGTAGAATTTATTTATTTTCCTTAAGGTCAATGAGTTGTAACACGCTCAAATGAAAATGATACTCATTACATTTTATCCCTAAAAATAGGCCTTCAGAATGTCAAGTGCTTAGTGCCTACAAGCACTAAACTCACAGAAACCTCAAGTTAAAACTACGGAAGACACAAAATCCCAAGGGTGAGATCAAAATGATACTCCAGTCTCCGCACGTTAACTGTCCTGCAAGCAAGTAATAAAACCACTTCCATACCGGTAACGGGCCCACATAACTCTGTGATAACGTTAATAGCTGGAACCGCCGCAAAATGGAAGTTCCAGTCACCTCATATGTACGTAAACACCAAATAAAATTTAATATTCAAACGTCAGGACTCAGGAGCTGCCACGTCGCCATTATATTGTAATTAGGGATGTAATTTTCAATAATTAATAACAAATTATGATTGAAACTATCAGGTATTTATTATCAAATTACGCCTTCATTAAGCTAAAGTGGACATTGATGATATAAAGTTACATAATAATGGAAAAGACATTTATTATAACTATTTAGCACTATACTTGAATATTACTTGAAATGTCAATTAATAATCTATAGTTCATTATATGTATGAGTAAGTTGCATGTATTATTCAACACAATGTAAATTGTTTTATGAATAAATGAAATTAAATGAAATTATTTTTTCCCCGGACAAAGTATTTGTTTGTATAATTGCGTTATATACGCATACGTTATTATATACAGTATGTTAACCAACAGAGGGCGTTCCCGTTAACCCGCAATAGTATAGCATCCATACATGCTAAAAAAATATTACCATTCGAAAACAAAATGGTTTTTATTTTTTTTAATATTAAAATATTCACTAAAAATGTTTCTTTTACGTATCAATTTAACATTTTTAGTGAATATTTTAATATTAAAAAAAATAAAAACCATTTTGTTTTCGAATGGTAATATTTTTTTTAGCATGTATGGATGCTATACTATTGCGGGTTAACGGGAACGCCCTCTGTTGGTTAACATACTGTATATTTATTTTAGTACATGGAGGACTTACATACAGCTAATAGAAACAAACACAAAAAAAACCATAGACACCCGAAAGCCAATTACAAGTCCTCCAAGACTTATAATAATAATTTATGGTGTGAGCACAAAAAACACATCGCCTAAAATGAAGTAAGACGCTTAAAAAATACTTAGTTTGCAATTATTTGACTAATATAATAGAAAAAATAAAAAAATAAAATAACAAGATAAAATAATATAACCTACCACTACTTGAAAAATTTGAGGCTTAAACACCTTCTGGCCGAATTCACAGTTATTGTGAATGGATCAAAATCATATTCCTTGCGTATATCATTGAAATTATTGCTTGCGCGCACAATGTAGCTGTTCTGTCTATAATTTGAAGATGTATGAGGGTTCACGTATGGGTGGATTAAAACGAAGTGCTTTACTTGGCACACTAAAATTTCGACACAAACTCACGCGTTCTTCCCATGGGAAGAAACTACAGAACGCAACCTGCTACGATCCTTACATACTTCTTTTACTTTGTTTACGTTCACGCACGCTGTTTGCGAGTACTTACTATAACCCACGAAACCCCACCAACCTGTAAAGCCCACCATCCACCAGTAAGCCGTAAATCGTCTTTTATGAAAACGGTGACCTAATTCACACATAAGTGCGATGCATCAGACTTTCAAGTTAAAACATCACATAGGTGCGATGCATCAGACTTTCAAGTTAAAACATCACATAAGTACGATGCCTCAGACTTTCAAGTTAAAATATCACATAAGTGCGCTGCATCAGACTTTCAAGTTAAAATATCACATAAGGCCGATGCATCAGACTTTCAAGTTAAAACATCACTTAAGTGCGATATATCAGACTTTCAAAATAAAACATCACATAAGTAAGATGATTCAGACTTTCAAGTTAAAACATCACATAAGTGCGACGCATCAGACTTTCAAGTTAAGAGGATTGTGAAGCTGTAAATTTTCATACAAAAAGAGATAACGTTTTTCTCCCCGTAAACATAGTTTAATTTTCATAATTTTTTGGAAATGTTGTTGGTATAATGAAAAACTAGGTCCGTACGTTTTTATTATAAAGAAATATTGTATACAATATAAGTTATTAGCATCTAAATATCTATATTTTTGACATAAAAACATCCTCGAGCATTTTTTTTTTATTATTAAATTAAATTGAATTACTAAAAATGAAAAACGTACAGACCTAGATTAAAGTGTATTGAATGTAATGAAATTTGTCTCATTTCGTAAAGGTTTAAGGGAGTAAAAACGTTATCGCACGAAACAATATTTATTTAAATAATTGTATGAAATGTAGGCAATTGCCTCTAATAATCGCGCCGCGTATCGGCACTTCACAATCCTCTTAAAACATCACATAAGTCCGATACATCAGATTTTCAAGTTAGACATCACATAAGCGCCATGCATCAGACTTTCAAGTTAGACATCACATAAGCGCCATGCATCAGACTTTCAAGTTAAAACACCACGTAAGTGCGATGCATCAGACTTTCGAGTTAAAACATCACATTAGTGCGATGCATCACACTTTCAAGTTAAACTCAATTCGCAGCTGCTACAAATTGAGTTATAGCAAAATCCGAGGCTTGCTTAAATACATTATGCTCCCCTTGCAGACACTATATCTACTTATGTGTGCAGCATTATGTTAGGTTTTTAAACCTAATACATTTTAGATGTACTAAAGGGGCTCGTGGCTAAATGATAACAGCTGCACGGGTACCTGCCGCGGTCGGTTCGTGGATGGGTGACCATCCATTCCATATCGAGACCCCTTCGTGCCTCGGAAAGCAAGTTAAACCGTTGGGCGCAGCTGTCTTTCGTAAATCTTTGACATCGTTACGGATAGTTAAAAAAAGCTTAAAGGGTATCGTGTTACCCAGTTACTGGATTGAGGAGGTCAGGTAGTCACTCCATGTAAAAAACTGGTATTCAGCTGCGGTTAGACTAGAAGCCGATCCCAATATAGTTGGGGAAAGGCTAGGTACCTAGATTGAGTGACATTTTGTACGGTACCTACGCGGCTCGCGGTATGCGCTAATCTTCTCAATTTTATTTCTGCCCGCTCAAAACGATGTCATAAAACATTTTTGGAAGTATCCATAACGAAATCTTTTCCATCAATTTGGTAACCGCCTTTGAGTTGGTCACTCAAAGGATAGATAAAAGTGATATACCCGGAATTTGAAAATCCCTGAAATGTTTTTGGTTACCACTTCAAAGTGTTTTCTTGGTCCCAGAATTTTACAGAGAAACCATTATTATTAATAAACTTTGAACGAAATAAGCTGTAAAGTGTAAGAATTTCATTCTCCAACTCGAAAGGATATCAATTTTCGCTTGTGAACTTAATCCGTTCATTCGATCATAACTAACTCAACTCTATAGGGCGTCAACTGAACGTATTTACGTTCAGTTGACGCCCTAAAAATTGTGCTTATTCTGTTGTGCAACTCCTTAATTTATTACTGTTATATTGGCTATTTGCCTTGCTTTGCTATGTCTTTTGTATATGATCCTATTGTGGGTCTAAAATCTGATTGGAAGTTTAATTAACCTTGTTGTATAACTCGAATGTTTTATATTTCTCTTATATTTTCACTGCATCAAGACAAATTATAAGCCCTAATGTTAATGGTGTATTACCGAATTGACTCCTATAGTACGACTCATCTCGTGATTGGTGACTGAATTATTCGTCTTATGAGTTATTATTGAGTATGCATCACAAGTCTGGAACCCTCAATACGGGATTTACAAGACTCGCATTGAGAGCATTCAAAGAAAATTTCTTACTCGTAAATACCTAGATTATAAGACGAAACAATTATCTGTTGATTACATTCTCCGATGCAGAAGGTACCATTTTCTACCGCTGGACCGTAGACGTAATATTAATGATATATGCTACTTGTTTAATAGAGCAAATGGTTCAACTGACTGTCTTGAACTTGTTTCAAAATTGGGGATACGCACTAATCAGTTGGGGCTGCGACAGCGACCGCTTCTACATGTACCTTATACAAACGCTAATTATAGGCGTAATGCATACTTTCCGAGAGCAAGTCGCAGTTTTAAAGAAATTAGTTGCGAACAAGACGTAGACCTTTTCTGCACCAATGCAAGCACACTAAGAAAGCTCTTAGCAAAGCCATTTTTTGTGCAAGAGGCACCTGCATGCAATTGAACCTTGTCCAAACTGGCTTAAAATTTGAACGGACTAATATTGAGGGAACACCTAAATGGCATAGAATTGATAAGATGTAACTTGGGCTATGAGGGAGTAATAATGTGTGTATTTAACTGTGGAGGCTTGTAATTAGTAATTTAGTTATATAATACGAGTAGGTTGGGGAAAAAGTTACTTCGCATTTTTTAAGAAAATTCAAAACATTTTTTAATATAGTTTATTTACATTTAACTAAAGTATGTAGGTACCATTTTGTTCGATAACTTTTTGCCATCTTGTAGGTAGGGACATGATCCCATTGCTATAGAAATTTTGGGACTTCTGGGTAAAATACCGCGACAAGTGGTTTTGGCAGTCCTCTCGTGATGTTAACCTGGCACTGCCTAAAGAATTCTGAAGAGACCGAAACAGGTGGAAATCTGAAGGTGCAAGGTCAGGACTATACGGCGGATGCATTAACACCTCCCAGCCAAACTCTCTTATTTTTTGCTGAGTGGCTAAAGATGTGTGAGGTCTAGCGTTATCATGATGAAAAACCACACCCCTTCTGTTGATTAATTCCGGCCGCTTTCTCTCAACTTCTTGCTTTAATCTCATCAGTTGTTCGCAGTAGAGTTCAGAATCGATGGTCCTGCCTGGTGGTAACAGCTCATAATGAATAATGCCCTTCCAATCCCGCCACACACACAGCATCGCCATGTTGCGAGTTAACCCGGGTTTCGCCACAGTCTGTGAAGCCTGACCGGCCTTTGACCACGACCTTTTTCGCACGTTCTTGTCATACGTGATCCACTTTTCATCACCAGTTATCAGCTTCTTCAAAAATGGTTCGGTTTCATTACGTCCTAATAAAGAATTACAAATGAGTACACGGTTCATTAGGTTTCTTTCAGTGAGCTCGTGAGGTACCCAAATGTCGAGCTTTTTTGTGTACCCAGTTTTTTTCAAATGCGCCAAAACTGTTTTGTGGTCAATTTCCAGTTCTTCAGCTACGTCGTAACTACTGATATGCCGCCGATCTTGCTCCACTTTTTCAAAAATGGCATCCATTTTATCCGTAATAGGGCGACCAGAGCGACGTGCATCTTTGACATCAAAATTTCCGGATTGAAAACGCTTAAACCAAATTTGTGCTACTCTCACAGACACTACACTAGGTCCATAAACATCGCAAATTTTTTTCGCGGCTTGCGTTGCATTATTACCTTTTTTGTAGTAAAATTTTAAAATGTATCGAATTTCTTCATTAGATTCACTCACCTTGACGGTACGGAAAACAAATGAAAATCACACATTTTCCTAATTTGAATTTGGAATTATGTTCTTTAAAATTTAAACTTTCAATGATACCAAAACCAGCCAGATACAAATAGTATAGCCAAAGAGATTTTATTACAAGTTCATACATACTATAATGCGAAAACACTTTTTCCCCAACCTGATATTATTGTTATTATAATGTTATTAGTCTGTAAGCCTTTCGAAAATAAAGAAAATAAAAAATAAAATTATAACGTCAAATCCGCGTGGCTACGTCACGTCACGACAAATCGATTGTCACCTATTTCTGTCCTACGCTAATGGCGACCGGCGACCGAGCCTCTTGTTTGGATTTCAGTTGGCGCCTACTTATAGCACGACAAACAAAACGCAAAGAGCTTACATACTCGTATGTACAAATAAACTTTTCTTTATTTGTTTTTTTTTCCTCACTGTTTTTTTAGGAAGCCACAATATTTAATCCACGTGGTCGAAAGTTTCGCCAATAGTATCCGAGATGCAACGAATTCCGGATTTGGCGAACCCTCAAGCTTCGAATTAAGGCCTGATTCTGCGCCTAAAGCCCCTATTCTCTGGATTAAACTGCAATTTCCTGAACTTAGTAACAATAACTCCGAATTAAGTCGCATTTCCCCGATTTAAGCCACGAATGTGTGGCTTTAGTGCGGTTTGGCCAAAAATACCAGTGAAAACCGCTATTTTCGGAATAAGCCCCTACTTGAGTGAAAATTGGAATTGGCTTCCCGAAGTTGAAGGTAATAAAATCAATGTGGTTTATGTCAAAGTTCGCTATCCAATTATGCTGGAGTGTGAATATGTGATGTTTGAATAACTGCAGGTTTTTTGGTACACAAGACGTGGAAGGGTAATAATAATATGGGTACAATAATAATAATTTATTTATTTCATTTTATTACTTTTGGAAAACTTACAACTAATCAGACACAATGGTTACTAAGGCTCATTTTCACCACACATCACTAAATAATAATAATCATCAATTATCATCACATAATAACGCGTTTAACGCTAAACGAGTTTAAAACATCGCTCCGTTTCTTTCAATCGTTTGAAGATGACAGAGACCGAATGATGTTTTAAATTCGTTTAGCGTTAAACGTGTTTAGTGATGTGTGGTGAAAATGAGTCTAAGTTTTTAACATGATGATGGCCAATTACAAATTTTCACACAAACAATCAATCTGCCTAGCCTTTTCCCAACTATGTTGGGGTCGGCTTCCAGTCTAACCGGATGCAGCCGAATACCAGTATTTTACATGTCGCGACTGTCTATCTGACCTCCACAACCCAGTTACTTGGTAATACGATACCCCTTGGTAAGACTGGTTGTCAGACTTTCGGGGTTTTGACGACCCGTAACGACTGTCAAAGATCCTCGAATGACAGCCGGGACCAACGGCTTAACGTGCTTTCCGATGCACGGAGGAGTCTCAATATGAAAAAACGGTCACCCATCCACAGACCAACCCCGGCAAGTGTAGCTTAACCTGATGGATCGACCCGTGCGGCTGTTATTACATAGCCACGAGCTCCTCAAATTTTCACACATAGAATAATGATTAACTATGTACTAGGTAGCAGACAGTGTTACTTTTGCGTTCTGTATATTCATATATAGGGTGACTGCTAATTAGTAACCGATACTTAAACAACTTTTAATACCAAATAACCAAACCTGAATTCGCGAAAAAGAAATCAGCTGACCCATACATTCATGTTCGCGTAACTCGTCAAAATGCAGGGAGCAGCTGATTTTTTTCGCGAATTCAGGTTTAGCCCCATAGTAAAAGTTGTTTGTTATCATGAGTACAATCATGTGTTTAAGTATCGGTCACTAATTATCTGTCACCCTATATAATGCAAGGGCTATGTTAGATTGATTGCAAAGAGCCTTCTTTAATTTAGGCGCACTAGTATTAAAAGATCTAGGTATGTCAACTTCCTGGGAGGTTTCATTATACATAGGGCTCGTTCATTCAACTTTAAACTTCTATGGTGGACCGTTTCTCAGTGTCCGTTCGGCCTTTTGGTTCCTGACCTGGTAGTATCTCGATGCTCATCATAAAACTCCGTGAAACCGTTATTATCCGATTTGGCACTCATAGTTACGGAAGCCAGATGGTATACATCCCGCAGGCTTATTACGTATCTTGCAAAAGCCTAGCGAAGCAAAATTTGCGCAATAATTGCTTTTCAATCGCAAATCAGTATGTATCATCGATAGTGCTGCCTCTATGGAACGATCAGTTAACTAAAATGTGCAATTTCTTAAAGTGATCATACGGCCTCAATGAGTACGGCACACCCTATATCTGTGTTCTGTGGGCACACTTCGACTAGGTTAGTTCCAAAGATTGCTCCTTTGCTTCTTTTGGCGCTAGTGTCGTAGCGATAAGTGCATATTAGCAAACAGCGAGCGATTAGCGTATGATTTTTTAGATAATACCGATTATTATAACGTTATGCGATTGATCGCGCGATAATTGCTGATCGCTATTTTTTACGTAATAAGCCTGCCCTTCACGTTTCAAACCGCTTTTAGTTATAACACACTAGTGACCCGCACGGCTCTTACGACTAGACGAAACATCGAGATTTATTTAGTACAAGTAAGTTTAATTAGTGTTATACAAATACCTACATCTTCCAGAATAAATTATCTAAATGTTGGTAAAAACCGCATCAAAATCCGTTGCGGAGTTTAGACAGACACAAAAGCGTCTTTTGTTGTGCTATTTTTATAGAACATCACTCGAGAGCAATGAATTAGGGTCACATAAAGATACCTGAAAGTCTCGGAAACTAAGAAAGCTAGCTTAATTAAATAAATTATTAATCTGTGGTTTAATAGACAACCAAATGTTCCTTAAATGAAAGTAATAAAATGTATGTGTCACTTTGTATTATACGTATTCATAAAAATTATATAAACAAAAAAATAACCAATCTCATCTTATAACAAAAATAGAAAAGCAATTTTTTTTACCACTTTAAAATTTTCTTGAGTTTTAGTACTTTGTAATACCACGTGCTGTCATCATTGCGGTTATGCGGTTTCGCATGCTGTATACCAAGTTTCTTATACGATGTTAGGATTGTTGGGGAATGTCCTCCCATTCCTCTACGAGCGCATTGAGCTCTTGAAGCGTGATCGGGAAGGGTTTCTCCATACAGTTAATATTCACCTCTTGAAGGTAGTCACAATTCACAATTTCACCAGTATGAGGCCGAGCATTGTCATGCATAAAGATAGCATCCTCTCCCAAATTTACCATAAATGGACCAACGTATTCGTTGAGGATTTCTTCCACGTATCTTTCTCTAGTTATAGTGCCGTTTTCTATAACCACGCGACTCTCTGCAGAAATTCCTGCCCATAAAAGTACGGTTCCACCGCCATAGGCCACTTTCTCTTCGATGCATGCTTGCTTGAATCGCTCCCCTGGTCTTCTATACACTCTTGTTCTTCCGTCGTTCTTATAGAACATAAATCGTGATTCATCTGAGAACATAACTCTTGACCAATCATCAATACTCCAATTTAAGTGGGACCGGGCATATGTTAATCTCGAAATACGATGCCCACGCTCGAATTTAGGGCCGTTTGCAGGTCTTAATGGTTTTAAATATGTTTCAGCACTCGTTGTCTTACAGTGCATGCACTTGGGTTATTTCCTCTGAGGAGTCGGAACTGATATGTTAGTGCAGTTCTTGTGAGAAAGCGGTTTCAAAGCATCGTGTTGGTCAAGTATCGATCTTCTCGTGCTGTGCTGTGGTACACCTGGCCCTGCCTGTTCCTGGTCTGCGTAGGTTAGAGCCGGTTTCCTCATAACGTCGGAGAACTCGTTGTACAGTTGACAGCGACACATCAACTGTCCTTGCTGTATCACGCTGACTCCGGCCGATTTCCAGCATTGTGAGAATTCTGGTGCATTCTTTAGGTATAAGCGACATTATAACAGCTTCAATAACGAATATTGAACAACAGAAACGATGTTTACATACCTTTTTATATGACAGACCTCTCGAATGTCTTATGTTACACAGTTCGACATAAGAAAAAATGCTCCAAGTGTCTTAAGTCGGACAGTTACACTAAATTGACAAGTGAAAATATTAAAATGACCTTTATGATAATGTAATCCTAATACAGCTTGACAATTTCAGTCAAGTCAATTTAGTCTCCGACATTCGAGAGGATAGAAACAAAATCAAAAACAGATACAGAAAATTCGTAGTTCCATTTACAAAAGTACCATTTTTTTATTTTGTCATTTTTGATAGCATAACTGTACAGTAAATAAGAAGTTTTATTACTTTCATTTAAGGAACATTTAATTGTCTATTAAACACAATTTAATTCATTAAGCTAGCATTCTTAGTTTTCGAGACTATCAGGTATCTTTACGTGACCCTAATTCATTGCGCTCTCGAGTGTACTTAGGAAGAGGCAAAGGCATAAAATGCTACCTCTTCTCTCTCTGGTTATTAAGTGTTCAAACAAAAGCCGACTGAAAACGCCTTTTTAATTCCCGCCATTAAAGTTATCAGCTATGTGAACACGTTAACAGCGTATGAAGGCGTTTTATGGCAAGAAGGTTCTAACCGAACAAAATAAAGGATGAAACATATCGCCTTGCGCAGGTGCAAGACCTGCAACTTTGTCCGTGGTTTCGGTTATGCCATGAAAACTTTCAACACCCTGTTTCACTCCTTCAAGGATCACAATTTTTTTTTTTTTTTTGAGAATTAATTTGTCTCTATGAGCGTCACAATCAGATCAGCAGCGGTTTAGTTTTGAAAACGTAACAAACTGACAGATAAAAGCTCTTCGGCATTTTTTATATAGGTAAGTTGGATGTGGTGACGTAAGCGACACCCGTGTCGTTTTACATAACCTTTTACTTCCCTATACTGAAGTTGGATTCCCTTTGAACTGTTTGACTCAATTCACAATATTGGTAACCTTTTAAAGGAAAATGGTAGCTGTTTTTTTATTATTTTGGTACCTAGTTATATCTTTATTTTCCGAGAAAAGCCTGCTCTTGACATCGTCGGTGCGAAATCGGCTGGTGGAAAGCGATTAATGAAGATTTTAGATCTCATGACATATCCTCGTTCATTTGACGATAATTTCTGCCTACGTTATTAAAGCTTCTTGAGAGGATGTTGCCTTTTATCGTAACATGAAAAGAAGAAGAGTGACCCATATTCTTTGGCAAACCTCGTGGTTTAGTCACAATCGCAGAATTGGTATCTTCCAAATAAGCATGTAAATATGAAACAGTTTCCACCCAAACATCCAACCCAAACAGCGTGCTAATCATGGGTATTTTTGGCAAGAAACAAACTCGATTTTGGTTTCTGATATCCATGTCAAAAATAGAATTCCAAAGTCAAAGTCAAATCATTGATTTCAAATCGGCACATAAAAGGCACTTTAGAATGTCAAAATTGACGAAAAAAAATAGAATTGTTTCTAGTCGCCCCTCCCAAAAGTTAGTTTCGTGTTGAGAAGAAGGCCAGAAACTCCACCATTACTCTTTTAAAATAGTTTTACAATATTTTGTATACATTAATAATTATATCATTATATTGGAAGGCGATGGCACCTAGAATAAAATTACTAACTATAATACCACAATAGGTAAAACGAATTAAAAATGAAGCAATGACAGTTAAGTTAATTATGTGATAGAAACAGTCATTGTGCTCAATGTACAAACATTGTAAAAGTACACGATTTTCATAAATTTTTTACTAGTAATAAGTAAGTAAGTAAAATATCTCGAAAAAAATAATCTGCTTTCAGTAAACCAATACGGGTTTAGGCACGGAAAATCTACAGAGCAGGCAGTGAATAAACTTATTGAATTTATTAGTTCTAATTTGGACAAAGGAAAAAAATGTCTCTCTATTTTTCTTGACCTGGCAAAGGCATTTGATACGATTTCTGTCTCTCTCTTACTCAATAAATTGGAGGCACTGGGTATCAGGGGCACCCAGCTTGAACTTTTCAAAAGCTACCTCTCTGGGCGAACTCAGTGCGTCCGAGTGGATAAACACAAAAGTACGCACCTTCCAGTTACACACGGCGTGCCTCAGGGAAGTATTCTGGGGCCCACCCTTTTCCTCGTGTACATAAATGATCTTACTCGTCTTAAACTTACCAAAGGAGAAATTATCTCTTTCGCGGATGACACCGCGTTGGTGTTCGCGGGTGATAGTTGGGATGAGGTTTTCACTATTGCACAAAATGGCTTTGATATGACTAGGGGATGGTTGCAGAAAAACATACTTACTCTAAACGTAGATAAGACTAAATATATTTGTTTCAGCATTAGACAGGCGGTGGGTATTCGCGGCGATCTACGTATTGTTTCACACGAATGCAATTCTGCGGATTGTTGTGCATGTTCACCTCTGGAACGCGTTCATACTATAAAGTATCTTGGTATTACCTTAGACAACAACCTCAACTTTAAAGAACACGTAAAAACTCTTTGTAATAGAGTACGTAAATTAATTTATGTATTTAAAAACCTACGACATGTCGCGGACCCTGCACTGCTTAAGCGAATATATCAGGCCCTGTGTCAGTCGCTTCTTACCTACTGCCTTTCATCCTGGGGAGGTATGTGCAAAACCACGCTAAAGTCAGTTGAGATCGCCCAGAGAGCTATACTGAAGGTTAGCACGTTCAAACCGATCCGCTTTCCTACTATTACACTGTTCCAGTTATGCGAGGTTTTGACAGTAAGACAGTTATTCATACATAAAATTATCCTCCAAGAACATAGAAACCAGCCCTACAACCCAATGTTATTACAGAGACGTCGTAAACATCATGTATGTGACTATTTAACCACATTTAAAACAACCTTTGGTAAAAGATTTGTTAGTTTCCTAGGCCCTTACCTTTATAATAAGCTTAACAAATCAATAAATATATACACCTTGACTAGAACACAATGCAGACTAAAAGTACGCCAATATCTGCAGAAATTAAGTTACGAGGAGACGGAACAACTAATATATTCACCACTCTAAGAATACGGCTAAGAGAACAGAAAATGAATATACACTCATTACATAGCTCACCTACACACATATACACTCATGCATACTCACACCCACACATTCTCATACATACATCACACAAACACACACCCGCACACACACACACGTACACTTAATCCATTAATAAATTATGTTATAATTAAAATTATGTAGTTACAATAGTTGTTGTTGTTATAGTTAAAATTATGTACTTACCTGTTTTCAAGTTACTTATCTTGATTACTTATCAACTTTTATCCTGTCCTGGCACCTATTCATAATATTATAATACTAGAGGGAAATGGTGCTGATAGCCGAAATACAGGCTATGCCTAGTTCGGCTACAGATGCTAATCTCTTTACTCTTACTGAAATTGTTGCCACATTGCCATTGTAAAATAGTACTAAGTTTTTTGGAAATAAAATAAATAAATAAAATAAATAAATAAATAAAGTCAGCGTGTGAGTACCTTTTTTTTTTTTGTGGATGGGAAATCATCAAATAACTTCTCCCGCTCTGGGTGGAGCGGAAGGGCGTGTCAGACTTTTACTGACTAAAACCCACCCGTGTTCCTTCAGTTGCCTATGCCAGGACCACGGTATCTTTTTCAAACAACCCGCGACCCCAGCGGCATCGGCCCTATTGGACCCCATCTTTTGCTGACATCTCTTTGAGGCGCGCGTGGAACACAACGCGCCGTCGACCTGGGCCTGGTCCTCACCGGACGGCGAGCTACCCACTACTCACCGTCCGCAAGCCCGCGCCTACGGTGGCTGGGAATCGGCTATCGATTCCCGCCGCCCAGGGCGTCTCCTGCGGTGACTGAGGGCGTGAGGCTGCCTCTCCCTCACGCGTTCCGCCTCCTCCTTCGCGAGCATTACCGCTTCGCAGAAGGAGGTGACGGCCTCCCATGCACTCTCGCTCCGCACCATGGCCTGGACCAGGCTCGGACGCGAGAGATCACCGCCGCCGATCGCCTCCGTGAGAACACGGCGGTGCTCTGCCCAAGCCGGGCAGACCTCCACTGTATGCTCCACCGTGTCCTCTGGGCGATCCACACAATGGTGACACCCGGCCGTTTCCTCCCGCCTTATGCGAAACAGGAACCTCCCGAAACAACCGTGTCCGGTGAGGACCTGCGTCAGGCGGAAGGTGAGGACGCCGTGGCGCCTCTCTAACCACTCCTCAAAGAGGGGACTTATCGCCGCAATTGTGGCGTGCCCAGCGCTGGGCTGCGACAGTCGCACTCTCCATGTCGCCATGAGATCCCGCCGGAGCTCTGTCCGCTGTACCGTGATTTCTCGCGGCAGCGGAGTTACGCCCCGGCGTTTCGCCTCCTCGCGCCACTCCCACACGTGCGCGAGGACTTTCGCCTCCAGATCCCACGGCGGCAATCCGGCAAGGAGGCTCGCCGCCTCACCGGAGACCGTGCGGTAACCCCGGACTAGCCGAATGGCCATGACCCTCTGGGACGCGTTCAACCGGCGGACTGGCCGCAGCCTCAGGGAACGCGCCCACACCGGTGCCCCGTAAAGGGCCATGGACCGCACGACCCCCGCGTAAAGCCTCCGGCAGGAGGCGTTTGGACCACCTAGATTGGGCAGGAGCCGCTTCAAGGCAGCCCCAGCCCGCTCCAGTCTGGGAGCCAAACGTCGGAAATGCTCCACGAAGTTCCACCGGCTGTCGAGGACGAGTCCCAGGTACTTCATCGTCGACTCGACTCCAATGCGAACCCCTCCTACCGTTATTTGGGAACCCGACGGTGGCGCATTCCGAGGACCATGAAAACACATGGCCTCGGACTTGTGCAGGGCCACCTCGAGTCCCAACTGCCGGATCCTCGCAACGACTATCGCAACCCCGCGTGTCGCTAATTCAGCCGCCGCCTGGTGCGACCTCCCCTGCGCCAGGACCAGCGTGTCGTCAGCGTAACATACCACGCTGACGCCGCTAGGGAGGTCGGCGCGCAGCACCCAGTCGTACCCGATGTCCCACAAATGCGGCCCCAGGACCGATCCCTGTGGGACACCGCACGACATCTCTCGCCGGTTCCACTCTCCCTGATGACCGGGGTAGATGACGGCCCTATCCGTCAAATAGGCCTCAACCACTCGACAGAGGTAGATCGGCATCCGGTGATACCGGAGTTCCTCCCTGATGCAACTCCAGGGCAGGGTATTGAAGGCGTTGGCGATGTCTAGAGACACCGCCAAGACGACCCCACCCCGGGCCACAGCATCCCCCGTCGTGAGGGCTCGCACGCGCATGATGGCGTCCACCGTAGAGCGCCCCCTGCGGAAACCAAACTGGCTCTCCGCCAAATCCGGCCCCTCCTGCACCAGCCACCCGACGAGGCGGTCTGCAATAACTCTTTCAAAGAGCTTGCCCACCTCGTCGAGCAGCACGATGGGTCGGTAAGCGGACGGAGAGTCCGCAGGGCGGAGCGTGTGAGTACCTAACTAGGTATATTGGAAGTTTGGAACCAATCAAGTCCTTCTTCACCTAGACAGGCTCTTCAACTACGTATTCGTTTATCGTTAACAACGAATCTTTTATTGAAAGAACTATCGCTATAGTCGAGTGCTCAGAACGATTGATACTCAATAAGTACTTCGTTTAATGCAGAATGGATGTTAAACATGAAAATGACATAATTTTTCAACTGCCTGAATACTTTTCCACGATAAACTTACTCAGTTTCCCGCCTCCATTTCGGAGCGGGAACGACGATTTAAATAAAGAACACGGAATGCCACGACAGCTGTTATCTATGGTATACAAAATACATAGGCCATTATTTTTTAAGGAGAGATATATTTAGCCGTCCCATGTAATAGGGAGCTAGCCTATTTCCATTCATTGGGCACAATTCCAAACTTCGGGCTTGCTGATAGGAATATCGCAATAGACGATAGCAATCACACTTAGCTTGCACGGAAAATCGAGATTCTTGCAACCACTAGTTCAATATTGGATTCACAACTAAAACAATGCCATTGTTAAAAAAAATACTTCAGTTCAAAAACAAGCTACGGGTAAAACGGGGCTATTTTGACATAGTTTAGCAAATATCTTGTTTATGTCGCATAAAATGTTATGATAAAAAAATATATGGGTCTCGGAGAACCCCTTACTTCTGCAGATATACGTTAAAAGTAGCAACTTACAACAGTAACAGAAAAAAAATGTGAGGCTGTCGCAAATATAATATATAATTCATATTCTGAGCCTAAACAGCTACTTTAAACAAGTATTTCGATATTTGGAATAAAGAATAACAAAAACCACATAAAATACCTACTTTATGTTTTTATTTCGGGGATTGGTAGAATTTTAGAAGAATTTTTTTTTTTTCAAAACCCAGTCAGGATTTTGCGCTGCGGTAGAAGTTTTGACACCTAAATTTTTATGTAAAAAAACAGGAGCTGACTCTTTCACCAAAATTTGGAACTAAACTATGAAATATACTGGCACTTACAGGTGACGTAAACTATCAATGTGTTTCTAGAATTTATAAAATAAATCCTACCATATAGGTACCAATCGAAAGTTATCGATATTTTTGTTCGAAATCCTGGGTCGTCCCAAATACCCCCAAAAACCCAAATAGCCCCGTTGTACGGTATATGGTTTTCTAAAATCTAGAATACAGACTATTAGAAAAGTTAACGTAAGTACATACGCGTGGTTCAATTTAATTTTAGACCGAGGGACTTTAATGCGTTTATTTAACCGCGTCATATACCTTTGTTGACAAGGAAATAATATTTGTTCCTTGACGCTGCTCATAAAGTTTTCATATTACATTCTGAGCTCACCCTCGTGTTGCCAGAGATTTTTATTGCTGCAGGACGTCTCGATTTTTCGGGATCTTATACAATTTTCCATTTTTCCGATATACTTCCTACACTACACGCAATTTTGTAGGATTAATTTTATGTTCCGTTTATTTTTTACAATTTTGTTGAACAAGAGTTTATTTTTCTATCGCTTTCGCAAATGTTGTCTTGAATCTGCCAACACTTACCCTACCGAACAAGGGCTCTTGAATTTTAATAACGTTAGAAAGTTTCTCCGGTGGTATTTTGTTAGCCACCTGCTAAAGTTAAACCAAGTTGTATGCTCAGTAGGTATTCAGATGATATTTGAGCCTTTATAATGTCAAAATATCAATCTGCCTAGCCTTTTCCCAACTATGTTGGGGTCGGCTTCCAGTCTAACCGGATGCAGCTGAATACCAGTATTTTACAAGGAGCCACTGCCTATCTGACCTCCACAACCCAGTTACTGGGTAATACGAGACCCCTTGGTAAGACTGGTTGTCAGACTTTCGAGCTTCTAACGACTGTCAAAAATCCACGAATGACAGCCGGGACCAACGGCTTAACGTGCTTTCCGAGGCACGGAGGAGTCCATGTAAATATGGTCACCCATCCACAGACCAACCCCGGCAAGCGTAGCTTAACCTGATGGATCGACCCGTGCGGCTGTTGTTACTTAGCCACGAGCTCCTCCTTGAGCCTTTATAATGTGCACATATCGAAATGAGGAAAACTATGCTCAATTTCTCGACGGATTTTTTTTATTAAACTTAAAAAAATATTGTCGGCCTGCTTAAGTAATTTTGTACGTAGCAGTGCGCAATGTAGGAAATGTTGTGATTGAGTTATAAACATGAATTTTAGAAAGATAATACGATGTAGAATAATCTAAAGTAATAAAAAAAATAGGTAATAGGGGTTTTTATTGAGAAATTTTACAATGATTGTAAAAATTGATGAATAAATACGTGATATTTGTTTAAAAATACCTTACTTCTCAATTGAGGGCGTTTCTTTCTTTAATTTTTATTTTATGAGGACGTCCTATTATTTCCAATCATAACTGAGTTTGTTTCATCGTGATAGATCGTTTAGTTTAAAAGTTATAGACCGGTACTTTATTCACACAGAGGTCACATCAGCGAACAAGAATTTAAAAAAAACGGTATAAAAAGTTAAATTTATTTTTAGATTTTTTTTAATAATCTTTCCTTCGATAAATTTAAGCATAATTTCCCTCATTTCAATATGTGCACATTATAAAGATACACTTGTATATTGTGTTCCAATTAATGAGCAGTTTATCGAAACAAATGATTTTGATTTATTAATAGAAAAGTGTGATCATAATAATATGGTATTTTAAGACTGCAAAGTAACATAATAATATATTCTCTCCTTTATTAGGTAAGTAATAAGTATAAGTAGGTACCTAGTTAATTTATGTTCCACAAGGAAATGGCGAAACAAACATTAAACATCCCGTGTAACCGTTTATTACTTTTATGAACAGAAAAACAACATAAATGTGCATTATAGAACAAACCGCACACTAGGAGTCTGGAGAGAACAGTATAATAATAAAAAAATAAAAAGTAAAAAAACAATTTTCTGTAAGAAAGAAAATACCTAATTAAATTCGGGCCGCAGTAGCTTATGCCGATCGAAAAATACTCATTACAAAGTTTCTAGAACGGGAGGAAGAGTCAAAGCATGCATAAAAAGATGATTTAAATTTCATTAATGGAATATCGATCGCTACGTACTTAATTTTTTACGTAAACTGTATACCTGTTTTTAACCTCATTTTAAAAGCTTTTATTTAGTTTCACCTGTGCCGGTGTGTCTGTCTGCCTGTCTATCTGTAAGCTAATTCTGCAAGCTCAATCGGACACCGGGAAGTGGGTCTACCACTTCCCGGTTTCCGATTGAGCTGAAATTTCAATGTTATTGCATTGTCATGCAATATTATTATGACATGGAGCTGATGAAGTCGGAAGGTGGCCATGGTAACTCAGATATAAAACGAGATTGGGCTCCTTTGATTCGTCTTGACAAGGACTCTGGTCATAGATGATATCCAGACAAATAAAAGCTTGATTTAAAAAAAATACACTTGATTATAATAACAACCCTCGAGAAAAAGCCCTGTTCTTGTTTTAAAATAAATAATTAAGTCGCACGTTCGTGTTTCTTCCGCCCTTTTCATTTTTTATTGTAGTAAAGCGTTTACGGCCGTCATAACAAAAAACTTGAGAGCGGTATGTTTCCCGTGGTTTGTGCCAGCTACAGCTCCCCGGCACGCATAGCACCCGTATTCTCATATCGATTATTTCCCACGTTTACTGCTAAAGTATACTATTTTCCCAACGAGACGTTCCGACCTCTACGTGTATTGAATTTAAAAAAGAAATAACTGAGAACGGTTTTTTTTTTCACGCAGACGTATTCGTGAGCGTGAAATATGAGCGGAAGTGCGTACTGAAAACTAAATTCTTATCGTGAAATTCTGGAATCAAACAAACGAGAAGTATAAATTGCCTTTTCACTTGAAGTCTAATCGTTTTACTGAAATGTTTTGAATGCTTCGCGAGAAACACTTTGAGTTCATTACTTCATCTTTGCGTACAGGCCGTCTGGTACAATGTAGGTAGGTATCTAACCTACTCATTAGAACACACTTCGCGACATCCACTAACTAGATACGAGACCGAAAAAGAAAAAAATACTTAAGGCGAAAGCGTCAGGGTAGCCCGCGAAATTCAAATTTACTTACGTTTTTTGCAATTTACAAGTCAGTATTAGTTTGTACGTTGATCAAAATGTAATTCGCAGCCGTAACAAGTGTGTATTTACATAATTATAATTATTAAAGTAATTAATACAACTCTTTAAGACCAGGTAATCATAATTAATGACTATTTCATGAAATCTTGACATTTGAGAATTATACTAACTTAACGAGTTGTATTACTGATTCTAATGATTATAATTCTGTAAATACATATTTGTTACGGCCGCGAATCATATTTTAATTAAGTAGGAAGCGTCAGGGTAGCCCGCAAAATTCAAATTTTCTGACGTTTTTTGCAATTTACAAGTCAGTATTAAGTTGTATGTTAAATAAAGTATGATTTGCGGCCGTAACAAACATGTATTTACAGAATTATAATCATTAGAATCAGTAATACCACTCCTTAAGTTAGTATAATCCTAAAATGTCAAGATTTCATGAAATAGTCATTCATTAGGATTACCTGGTCTTAAAGAGTTGTATTGATCACCTTAATGATTCTAATTATGTAAACAGATACGTGGTACGGCCGCAAATTATATTTTGACCAACGTACAACCTAATACCGGCTTGTAAATTGCAAAAAACGTAAGAAAATTTGAATTTCGCGGGCTACCCTGACGCTTCCCCCTTAACATACAACTTTATACTGACTAGCAAATTGCAAAAAACGTAAGAAAATTAGCATTTCGCGGGCTATCCTGACGCTTCCCCCTTAAGCCTAAACAATCCTGACTTCCTGTGGCAAAACCGGAAAAATTACATCGCGAAGCTTAAGTAATCTGTACGGTCAGCAACCGCACATTGTACTTTGGCCTAGTTAAAAATACTGCAAATATTGTTAATTAATAAAATGTAGTATTGTCACGTACGCAAGTACGTCTGTCTTCGGTTTTATATCAAGCTCGCGCAACATCTAACGTTTTATAACATTTTTTTATAAAACTGTCTCTTATTACATTAATTTAGTGCAGTTTCTCATTAAATACTTTCTTGAACATTAACATTTATTTTATTAACATTGAGCATTACATGTAAGGGCTTGCCCTTCCATACCTAACCCTAACACGCATGAATGACTGCTTCTGAAAATCATAATTTAGAAGGAATGGCTTCTAAAATATCGCTTTCACGAAAGAAATCTATAAAATTAACGGCTTCGAACATAAAAGTTTCAAACCTAATTCAACGCTTGTCGAGTTTCCTGAAATTACGTCTAAGTTTAATAAATAGTTTTCCCAAAATGTTCTTCAAAACTTAAAAAAAAATCACAGAGAGCAGGTCTTTTTTATAAAAAACTTGAAATAAGTCAACTAGATTAAAAAGGAATTAAATATACGTCACGTGTTCTGACACTGACACTGACAAACAAACAATCCCGTAGGCTTAATTTAAATGATGATTATTAAATAAATCAAAGCCACTACATAACGTGGGTACTTACAATAATGCCGCAAGAAATAAAACGGGAGGAGAAAGGCAAACGCAAGCAAATCAAAGAGATTGTTATTAAGGTACAGAAAACATTGTCGTCCAACTGCGATGAAATCAATAAACGCACGAGGACGGGCAATATCAAAGAGCAAGGATTCTACAAATTCAAGAACATGATGATACGTAACATAAAATTACAATCAGAACCTATTCCACGGAAGGTGACCAAGCGAGATAAAACGCGTGTGAAAAAAAATGGCAGGTCCCGAACGTAATCTACATATATCAAGATAAAGGTCTTGCGACTGAAATGGTGCTGCCGAGATCCTTTACTAGTGAACCTTACAAAGATACGTTTGTAAATTTATTACCTACTTATGTTCCAGTATTTGAATAAAATGATTATCTTGTACCAAGACACTTTATTCACAACATAGATGATTGTAGACAAAACATAAAAACATTATGGCTCCTGAAAGCTTCCACTCAAAAATTGTGAAATAGAGATTTTAAGCCGCTTTGGTTAAAATATTACACTATCCAACAAAAGCGAAGCCTCGAGCGAGCTCCCGCCATGTTTTATTCTTTTGCTTTTATCCGAAGTGAATAAAGGAATATCGGAACCGAACTAACATTTGATTCGTTTGTGTTTCATTCATGAAATATTAATCGGAGCACCCAGCATCAGCATCAGAGAGAGAGGAGTCTATGTAAATATGAGCTCTGTTTGTTAACGCTACAAGACTTTTGAACTTGCTAACAATGTAGTGTTTTCCAGCAATGGTACCTAATACGCTTTTGTTTTCGTTACTAAACTTTGGAACGGAAATACATGAAATGAAACACGTCGAGCTCTCGGTGCGGGCCGGCGAACTTTATTGAAAACCTATGTCTGAATGGCAAAATACGAGGGTATCGTCTCTGTTTACGACATCAAATAATAGACTCGCCTGAAATATACGTCATTTTATGTGAAAACTTAATGTGCTCGCAGTAAACCGCATTTCCTGGGTTTGAGCAATAGTATTTCCGAGTTACGTCATGAATGCAGTGCCTAATTTTATATAAGGTGACCTAATTAATCTTTATAATCCTTTCATAAAAGAGTTTGGAAAAACCTCAATTTGAGAATTCTCACGTTTTGTAAGTGTAATTTTTAGCTTTATGTAATAGATTTATTAACTGATTGCTAAATTAAATCACAAATAAACACAGCCGTGCCCCCAGAGGACATAATATTTGCGAATCGTGTGTGACATATCTTGCAGGTAAACATTATAAAGATTACAATTTATCTCCAGCGTCAACTGTTTTCACATCATATTAGTGGTATCCTAATATAAACAGTCTACGTCTGCGGTTATATATTGTCGCGAAATCTCGATAGTTCGTAATAGTGTGTGAGCCTCCACGGAAAATGTACGACAGGATTCCCAATGGTAGCGTTCTGAGTGAGTGAATTTTTTGTGTTTTTAATTGGACGTAGTTAAGCAGAAAGGACCTAATCCACATCAAGTCACTTTTGAGTAATGGGCGTTTGAAGTTTCAGCTGTAATTGCTCTAAGAGGAACATTCTTTTTTTTCAGAATGTTTTTTTTTTATTCTAGTAGTCTAATATTGTAATTGTTAACGTAATATAAACATTATTTTTTTCAGTAGGTTTTGAGATATTAAGCAAAGTGTGGGTTGAGTCCTTACAAAGAAAAGCTATTTTTAAAGAAGTCGTAAAAAATTTTAGGTCCTCAGAAAAAACTCAAGCCACAAAATAATTTATTAAAAATAAAATTAAATATTTATTAAAAAATAATGTATTCAATCAGCTTCATTATGCTCTCTTTGACACAGAAAAAAATCAAATAAACTTAAAAACGGTACAGACATGGGCATAGAGAACTTCATTATTCTTCCTCCAAATCAAAATCCAATGTTGGTCCATATCCATCTACATCTTCGTTTATGTCCGTTCCTGTGAGGTTATTATAAAACGCGTGGCAATCTTCGGGTATCAAATTATACATAGATTTGAGATCTGCTAGCTTTGCTTCGGCAATAGCCTTTCCTTGAGGCCACAGGATTTCGAAATCTTCTTCTGAAAATTTGATCAAAACACCTTTGATCTTTTTCGATACATCTAAGGTTTGAATCTCTCCACTGTCTGATATCATGGTAATTAAGTAGGGATCATCTTTTTTCAAAATATTTATGCACTTGTTACAATTTGTAAAATTATGCTCTCTTTACAATTGCACTTGTTACAATTTGTAACAAGTGCATAAATATTTTTCACAATCAAAACAAGAAAGAGCAGAACTGAAGAGTTGAAAAATTACTACTTTTATGACATATAAAGAACAATTTAAACTGTGCGTCGCATCTGTGCAAGAACCGGTCGTTGCTCAGCAAAATGCCGTGACGTCGGACGAACCTATCGTCATCGGCGCTGATTTTCAGCAACTACCAAATCATCTCGAATGACGAAATGACGAATATGGTTCGAGGGGCTTGTGGCTAAGTAATAGCAGCCGCACGCGTCGATCGATCAGGTTGAGCTACGCTTGCCGCGGTTGGTCCGTGGATGGGTGACCACGTTTACATACCGAGACCCATCCGTGCCTCGGCAAGCACGTTAAGCTGTTGGTCCCGGCTGTCATTTTTGGATCTCTGACAGTCGTTACGGATCGTCAGATGTCCGAAAGTCTGACAACCAGTCTTACCAAGGGATACCGTGTTACCCAGTAACTGTGTTGTGGTGATCAGATAGGCAGTCGCTCCATGTATAATACTGGTATTCAGCTGCAGCCGATTAGACTGGAAGCCGACCCCAACATAGTTGAGAAAAGGCTAGGCAGATTGATTTAATTATTGTATATAGGGTTATTGGTAAAACACCAACAACCTCTTAAGGGGACATTGTACTTGTATCATTATGAACAACTTTTACTATGGGACCAAACCTGAAATCGCGTAAAAGAAATCAGCTATACAGTACATTTATGTTAGCATAATTCGTCAAAATGTACTGAACAGCTGCATTTTTTTTTGCGAAACAACTATTACTATGGGACTAAACCTGAAATCGCGAAAAAAAATCAGCCCGCTGTTCCCTACATTTATTTTTGCATAACGTCAAAATGTAAGGAGCAGCCGACTTTTTTTTCGCGATTTCAGGTTTAGTCCCATAGTAAAAGTTGTTTGTTATCATGAGTACAATCATGAGTTTGTATCGGTCACTAAATACCAGTAACCCTATATAATAATAATAATAATAAATCTTGTCCTCATCTCTGGCTTGCCTTTATTGGCCGGCTTGAGTGGAGATTCGCAAGAGCAAACGTGCTCGGAGGAAGGAAGTATTCCAGTAAGGTGCTGGTAGGGATCTTGACCGTACTTCCGGGATTGTCCTGATAGCCGTGGAATACCTCTCCACTCCTCAAGCACCTCCGGAAGTGTTGCCCCCTTGTCGCTACGTCACTATGTGCTAGCGGCCGTCTCCGGGGGCCCATTATTGAGTGTGCAAGTCACCCCCTGCCATTTTATCCGTGTATAATATATAACATTGGTCAGGCAGGGGACATAGCTCTTCCATAGTTCAAGTTACCCAATCCACTTTAGCCACCCAAACCCATAGCCCAATGTGTTTTGTTTCCACGTACAACAATAGTCCTGTCCCAACCGGGGGTTGTCCTTGGGTGCACTTGCATAGTGCATACAGGGATAATCGTCGGTTGGTGCCTCCTCATCATTTAAAATTATCTAAGGGGCCTCTGCGAGTTGGCTTCGGCTCCTCGTACGCCTTCCAAAGGTCCGGGACCCCAGGGTCCCGAGATATATAAGATATATAATAATAATAATAATATTTATTCAAAAATTACAAGGCATAAAAATTGTACAGTTTTGCTTAAATGTTAATTATAATCCTAAGACTTACGTGCCTGAACTAGGTAATCCTGTGTTTCAGGCGAAAAGAGCTCATAAAGTGTTATAAAATTAATAAATAATCAAAGACGAAGAAAGTTGACAAAAGACAAATTAATTATATGTTGAGTAGCTTACCTCTTAGTTTCTAAATTTGATAAATACTTATCGTAGATGAGTATATATCTATTTACTTTAACACAGTTAATAAATTCTCTGTATCTTCGTAAGACATACCTTGGAGAACCTGCTTGACAATTCTTTTACAATTTGTGTAGTTCAGGGAGTAAATGTTTGCTTTCGAGTTTAGTCTATTATAGAGGAGAGGACCGAGGTACAGGTAAAATCTGGATATAAAAGCATGGTTTGTTGTATTTAGCGGGCAGACCAAATCTTTACGTCTTTTATTAGTATATTCAGTGCTGTAGGGTAGAGCTGTGTGTTGTTTTAATAGAATACCCATTATAAATAGTTGCCGAACTGTTAATACTTCACAAGATTTGTATAGGAGGTTAGTGGGAAATAGGAAAGGGCGGAAAGTAGACACTTTGAGAATCGCTTTCTGAGCTCTCTCGATGGTTAGTAACATAGTTTTACTCGCTCCACCCCACGTGGTAATACAGTAAGTTAATATCGATTGACATAGAGCAAAATAAACTTGTCTAACTATTTTTGGATCAGCAATATAGCGTAACTTTTTAAAAACAAATATCAACTTGCGTATTCTATTATTTAAAGCTTCTATATGTTGTTTGAACGAAAGTGTCTCGTCTATTATAACACCTAGGTATTTTGTAGTACTTGCCATTTTAATATTGGGACAAACACATTGGTTTAATGTGGGAATTGTACAATAGTGAGCATATAATGTCGAAGTGCTAGTTAATGTTTGCTTGCGCAATGAAAACTTAATGTAATTTATCTTATCTGCATTTAGTGTTAGTGAATTATTTTGAAGCCATTTATTAACAACATTGAAACCATCTTGCGCAAGCTTGTAGACGTTTTTTCTGAATCAGCCGAGAATAAAAGTGCAGTGTCGTCAGCATAAGAAACAATTTGGCCGTGATTTAGATTTAGATTACAAAGATCATTTATGTATATCAAAAATAGAGTAGGCCCTAAAATGCTTCCTTGGGGAACTCCGAATGACGTGTTTTTTTGACTATCGCTGAGAACATTACCAATCTTGACACATTGGGTTCGGTCTTCTAGATAACTCTTAAATAGTTTCAGCTGGGTGCCTCTGACACCTATGGCTTCAAGCTTGTGCAACAGAATAGGAATAGAAACCGTGTCAAAAGCTTTGGCGAGGTCCAGGAAGATTCCCACTGTGTTACCTTTATCAAGTTCCTGTGCTAGATAGTCAGTCAGATGGTGTACGGCATCGTCTGTTGACATTTTAGGCCTAAATCCGAACTGCCGTTTAGATAAAATTAATTTATCCTCCAAGTGTTTGAAAAGCCTTTTATTTATTACTTTTTTTAATATTTTAGACATAGAAGGCAGTAAGGAAATAGGTCTATAATTTGTCACTTGATCTTTACTGCCTGATTTATAAATAGGGACAACAACAGCTTTTTTTAGGCACTCGGGGAAAATACCTGTGTCTAAACATTTTTGGAAAATATAAGTTAATGGCGGTACCAAAATGTGCCTGAACTGTTTAATAATTTTATTTGATATGTTATCCCAGCCAACCGCACAGTCGTCCTTTAAACTCATAATTATCGTTTCTACTTCTGTTTCGTCAGTGTCCAGCAACACAAAAGATGATAAAATAGTGCTACACGTAAATGGTGTGCTTGTTAGATATTGTGATTGGCCCCGAACCTTTTCAGCCAAACATTTTCCAACATTAACAAAAAAAATATTTGCAATGTTGGCAGATGTTAACTGTGATGAGTGTGCTTGTAGTAAACCTGAAGATGACTCATTTTGTTTTGAGTTATACGTTACACTTTTAATAAAATTCCAATTTTTTTTACTATTACTTCCAGCATTTTCTAGTGCAATTTTATCGTAGTTGCTTTTTACTTTCTTTAGGAGATCATTACAAAAGTTACGATATCGTTTATACGACTTCTGCAAAATTAGATTATCTGGATTAGATTTTGCTTTCATATGCAGTTTATCTCTATTTTTCATGCAACGAATGAGTCCTGCCGTGACCCATGGTTTTATGTTGTAGTTTTTGTTATTTAGCCGAGATATGACCGTGTTCTTCTGAATTGCATGTTGTACATTTTTGATTAGGTACAACATACAAAACTGCGGATCAGCGGAATAGTAGACTGGGTCAAAGTCGATATTACGTAAGTCTTCTTCAAGTTTATTTACATTTAAACTAGAAATGGTGCGAGTAACTACTTTTAGTAATTTACAATTTAAAATAAGCAGGGTAGCACTGTGATCGGTTATTGTTGAATTAGTTATAAGGACAAGTGCAGGGAAAATTCGCCTTGAGTATTATATGGCCCAAACAGGAGCCACTTTGATGTGTAGGAAGCGTGTGAGCGGGAAGCAAACCATGGAAGGCGCATAGGTTTAGGTATGCCTCAGCGGATGCGTCAGCACTTTCTGGAAGAATATTTATATTAATATCTCCAACTAAAATGGTATTTTTAAAAGATGACAGGTTCTGCAAGTTGTCGTTTAAAAAGTCAGTGAAATTGTTTATATTTTAAAAGAGGGAGGTCGATATAAGGCAAGTATCGCTATTTCTGACCCAATTTTAACTAACAATCTGTTACAGTCGTGCATATTAGGTTCCTCGACATTGAGATGATTTCTTGCATAAACTATCACCCCATCGTTCTGATTGTAGTTTATATTACTTTTATACATCTTTTATATCCTGAAATTAGTGGTATGTTATATTGTTTGGAAAGCCAACATTCGGTTAAGACAATAACGTCACAGTTTATGTCTAGACGTTGTAGAAAAATGCTAAAATTGTCGAAATTCTTAAAAACACTCCGAATATTTTGGGTTAGTATGGTTAGCGGACTATTGTGGGAGGAGAGATATTGCTTACAGTGTTCAACGTCACAAACATGGGATTCAGATACAGAGAAATTATCTATGTCATTAATTAAATTATTAATCATAATTACAACTGTAAAAAAATAAAAAAATAAAAAGAAAAAAAACAATAACACAATATATAGTCCGACCGAATGTGAACCGGGCCTAAGGTGTTTTTACAACGCTACCTGGCCTTATTTTTTTTTGTCCGTGGAGAAATGCTCATGCATTCTGCACTACCACGGGGAGATTGTGCAGTTATGTGGGACTCCAACCCACTAAAACTCCACGGTGTCCTCCCCTGCCACTTGTAGCCGGAACACGGGCACGCGTTAGCACTCACCGCGAACCCGCCGCGGCTGTCCGTCACCGGACCTTCCTCTGGGGAGTACCCCCCATCACCGGCGCACATGAACACATTGCGCGCCGTGACCACCTCATGGACCAAACCAGCACATGGGCGCTAGATGATCCCGTGTCTAGGCACCCTTGGTCCCCCTACGACCGGTCAGGTCAGTGGCCCGGCCGCTTACTACTTTTCGGCCGGAGAGGATAGGGAGAGCCGCCAACGAAATACTCGTACCGACACTCCTCCTCCCCTGCGGGCCCACCGCGTCCGCAATCAGACGGTGGCGACCCCGTCAAGGCCGCGGAAGGTAGGGAGAGCGGTGCACCCCAATACCGGCACTCCTCTCCCGCCGCGGCCTCCAACCCTCAGCAGCAATCACCTCAGTCCTCACCGCAATGTCACCCGCCTCAGTTGCAATGTCACCCAAGCGGCACCGCAACCCACCCGTTGGCCGCTACGTCATCGACTTCCTGCGAAAAGCCCTGGCGAGCGGCTCCTCCTCGGGTTCCTCTTCGCTCCTCCCGCATCGACAATGCGGGAACCCACCGGGGGGGAACGCTGCCTGTCCAAACACAGTGTTCAGAATCAACTAAGTTACTCCCGCTACGAAAGGATAACTTTTAGAAACTGCAGGGAAACTCAAAATATTAGTTTATAAAATGCAGAATGGTTTAGAAAATGAATTGTAAGTTTAGATGCGATCATAAGAGGACAAGAATGTTTTGTAACAAGTTCATAATTTTTCAGAATATTTATTTAAAAAGTCTGGCGTCTTTTTAGTGTTGGCTCTGTATTTTTGTCTACAAATGAAACAGAGTTTATTGCTGTAAGATTCAATAGTTAAAGTCTATTACTAACTATTGAATAGTTAAAAGTCCTTTTAAACGTAATTAAAACAGGTTTTTCTTTACTTTAATATGAGCTAGTATCATCGAAGCCATTTGCCTTGGATCCGAAAAGTAAATTAAAACCCTAAAATTTTAAACATCATCATGCCGTTTCCCAACTAAGTTGGGTCGGCTTCCAGTCTAACTCGATGCAGCTGAAGACCAGTATTTTACATAAAGCGACTGCCTATCTGACCTCCACAACCCAGTTACTGAGTAATGCGATACCCCATAGTAAGACTGGTTGTCAGAATTGTTGGCTTCTGACTGCTAATACTAAACTTAAAAAATCGTCAACAATAAATTAGACATCATATTTATCCACAAAATTAAATCCGCAACTAACAACAAAAGTCTCGGATTGTCCGAAAGAGAAAGGGTATGTTTACTCCAATTTGAGATTTTGTCAAAACACAATGGGTTCCGCAGTGCGACGTAATAATTCGACCGCCCTTAAAACGAGAGGAATCTTACCTCACTTGTTTAATAAGTAATCTTCACGTCCCTACAGAAGGTCTTTTCCTGGTATTTCCTGGTAATTTATCGTGATGTGGAAGCAAACCTTGAATTTAAATTACACCTGAATTTTGTCGTAAGTCTTCGGCAAACTTCGTGTTCAGGCTTTTTATGAAGATAAAGTAATTTATAGTCGAATGAAAAGCTTCGGGAGCGATCGAAGAAAGTAGTTTTAGTGGCCTACGGGCCTGTTTCACCACCTACAATTAAATTCCTATTAACTTCTTGGGAGATAATTTCGTACAAATTCTGTTCCATTTTTTAATTTATTCGGTAAATATGCTGGAGCTATTCGGACATCGTGAAATAGGTCCTTACTGTCATTTGAAGGCAGCTAAATTATAAGCCAATCAATCGATCTTGTGAGTGGTCAAACGTACAATCAAATCATTATTTTATTTTTCACTAGTTTCTACCCGCGACTTCGTCCGCGTGATTTGTTTTTTTTTTTTTGTTTAAACATTAAATAATGACACTTGGCAATAGTGAAGCTTCCCATTAGTGAAAAAAAAAATTCGGAACCAGATCATTAGTTCCGAAGTTTACCCCTACATACAAACTCACAAATTTTACCACTTAATAATAATAATAATAATTGCTGTACGTCGCGCACGTCTACCACCCCCGGACTCGTCGCTCAGCTCCGCCTCGCCGCCGCCGGAACTCGGATCACCAGTCACACGGGCGGCTGCAGCCGCGTCGAGCTCGAGCGACGAGTACTTCTCTCCACCGACGTCGCCACCACCTGTACGTCGGCCAGGAAGAGGCCGGCCACCGAACGGCATGGGATCTAGGGGCCAACCGGCCCCGAGCCGGGTCCCCGCTGCCGGTGGTTGTGTGCAGCGCATGAAATGGACTCAGCAAATGAATGAGAACGTCATGCGCGCATATTACGGGGCAACAGAGGGGGGAACTAACCTCACTGCGTACCGCGATAGGATGCTGTCTCTGTTTCAGGCGCTTCAACCAGCCATCAACATCTCGGCCCAACGACTGTCGGATCAGGTGCGGGTTATCCAACGGAATCAAAGATTGGACGACGCCGCGCTTGATAGGCTGCGCTCAGAGGTACTGAGCAACCGTATCGTCCCTGTCCCATCACAGACCGCGGTGCAACCTCTAAACATAATCCAACCGCGGTCTAATGTTAATGATGAGGAGGGGGGCGATGAGGTTGTTACGGTAAGTAGCCAGTGTAACGACCAATTGAGGAGCGCGCTGGAGGATGCGATTCGGGAGTTTAGAACTGCCCCCGTCCAACTTAGACCTCGTTTACCTCGCTTGCCTATGCACAGAACGAATAGGGCGTTGGTGTGTGCCTTGGATTCGCTGCTTGTTTCTTATTTTGAAAGCAGCGAAGATCTCGTAGATACGCACTCGATCTTGTATTGCGCGGCTATTGCGGCGTGTCGTGTAGCCAATGTCACATTTTCAAATTGTGACATAGCTACACGACCAAAACCCGCCGTTCCAGCCTGGCAGTGCAGGATCGAGCGGCGTATCGAGGGGACCAGGGTGCTCATCGGCAAACTATACTGCTTCAGGGAGGGCAATACTCGCCCTAGAGTGATGCGCTTTGTGAGGCGGGCGTTCTCGGGGACTGGAATCAGCCCTCAAGAATATATGTCCCATGTCACAGAGCGCATTGACTTCCTGAAGCAGAAGGTCTATGCATGGGCAAGCCGTATCCGTAGGTATAAGCGTCGGGTTGAACGATATACCCAGAATCGCATATTCCAGCGTGATCAAAGGTGGGTGTATAGAGCATGGGAGCGACCTGAGCAAAATGTGGCAGACGTATGCCGCCCAGATGATGATGCCACTAGCACATTCTGGCGCAACATCTGGTCGGTGCCCGTCTGCCATAATGAGGCTGAATGGATGCGCGATGTTGAGCGCGTGTGTGACGCCATACCGCAGATGGAGGGAGTAATAATTACTTCCTCCGATGTAGCCAGTGCAGCCCGTCCGATACCGAACTGGAAATCGCCGGGACCGGACGGACTGCACAATTTTTGGCTTAAATGGCTGCAAAGTTCACACGCGTGCTTAGCATCGCAATTCCAGTCGGCCTTAGAGTCTGGGTCGCTGCCACAGCTCTTTACAACGGGAGTTACCCACTTGCTCCATAAGTCAGGTGATGCCACGGAACCCAAAAATTATAGGCCGATCACTTGTTTGCCGACGGTCTATAAACTTCTTACATCCATTTTGAGAGTGAAAATTAATTCTCATTTAGAAAAGAATTCTATCATGTCTGCCTCTCAAAATGGATGTAGGAATGGGTCCCGCGGCACCAAGGAGCTACTCCTCATTGACATGGCCATAAGCCAACAGGTCCGTCGATCCCGAAAGCATTTGTCGACATGTTGGATAGACTATAAGAAGGCCTTTGATTCGGTGCCCCATACATGGCTCTTGAGGGTGTTAGAGTTGTACAAAATTGATACAACTCTGAGCACCTTCCTAACGACATGTATGGGGCAGTGGAGGACGGTCCTTCGCTATCCAGGATGTCGACAAATTCGGGGGAGCGACGAACCTATTAGGATTAAGCGGGGAATATTCCAGGGCGACAGTCTGAGTCCACTGTGGTTTTGTTTAGCCTTGAACCCTCTTAGCACTCTGCTGGAGGGTACAGGGCTGGGCTGTTCTTTGCGGAGAGGGGGTCAGGTAATATCCCACCTGCTTTATATGGATGATTTGAAACTGTTTGCCACCAACAAATTGCAACTGCTGGAGTCACTAAAAGTAACTAAAACTTTTAGTGATTCCATCAGGATGGAATTTGGTGTTGATAAATGTGCAGTCATGCATGTAAGGCGGGGCGGGATTGTGGAATCTGAGGGACTACAACTCTCAGATTCTATAAACCTGAGATCACTCTCCGCAACTGATACCTACAAATACCTGGGTATGTCAGAGGGGTTAGGCATTAACGGGGCTGACATGAAACAATCGTTGCAGGAGCGCTTCTTCGGTCGCCTGAAAAAGGTACTTAATAGTTCTTTGTCAGGCGGCAACAAGGTGCGCGCCTTTAACGGTTGGGTCATGCCGGTCCTGATGTACTCCTTTGGCATACTAAAGTGGACCCAGACGGAACTAGATGCCCTGGATAGGAGAGTCCGGTCACTGCTGACTGCAAACCGGATGCATCACCCACGTTCGTCTGTCATGAGGCTGTACATCCCGCGGAAGTGTGGGGGTCGAGGTTTTTTAAATGCTAAGACCCTCCACAACCGCGAGGTGTGCAGTCTCAGAGAATATTTTCTCAAGGCTAACGTGGGTATGCACCGAGATGTGGTTGCAGTGGACAAGGGACTCACCCCGTTATCCTTGGCTAAAGAGAACTGGCGCAAACCTATGGTGCTTAGTACCAACGACCGCAAGGAAGTATGGCAAAGCAAGGAGCTTCACGGACGCTTTTTCCGGACCCTTCATGGGCCCGACGTAGATTTCTTAGCGTCCGTGGCCTGGCTACGCTTCGGTGACCTCTTTGGGGAAACCGAAGGCTCAGTCTGTGCGATTATGGATGAAGTTATGCTAACGAATAACTACCGGAAGTATATAATGAAAGACGGGACGATCGACATATGTCGGGCATGCCATTGTCCCGGTGAGTCTATCAGACATATTACTTCTGGGTGTTCTCGTTTAGCTAACGGCGAGTATTTGCACAGGCATAACCAAGTGGCCAGGATTATCCATCAGCAACTTGCTCTGAAATACGGCCTTGTGGACTCTGAGGTACCGTATTACAGGTATGTGCCCGACCCAGTTCTCGAGAATGACCATGTCACGTTATACTGGGATCGATCTATTATCACTGACAGGACTATTGTAGCCAATAAGCCTGATATAGTGGTAATAGATCGATCAGTGCGCCGCACAATGATAATCGATGTCACTATCCCGCATGACGAGAACCTCGTGAAGGCTGAGAAGGAGAAACAATTGAAGTATCTCGACTTAGCCCACGAGGTTGTCGCTATGTGGAATGTGGACTCGGCAATCATTGTGCCGATAGTCGTTACAGTCAATGGCCTTATCGCTAAGAGCCTCGACCAACATCTCAAGAGGCTTTCTTTGGGTGGCTGGGTGAAGGGCTTAATTCAGAAGGCAGTCCTCCTTGATACGGCGCGTATTGTGAGGAGGTTCCTGTCTCTGGGGCCCTAACCACCGGTAGCTTGGACCCTGTTCCCCATGCCGGTGGATTTCTATTTTTTCTATTTTTTATATTTTTAAATGTTTTTTTTTAATTCTAATATTTAAAAATATAACTTATATGTAAAAAAATTGAATAAAGATAATAATAATAATAATAATAATAATAATAATAATAATAATAATAATAATAATAATAACCCCACCGCTGTATCTCTACGTTGACGTCGTGGTGGGGCTTGCGTGCTCCAAACTTTAGGTCTGTGCCGGTAGAGTTTGCCGGAACGGGTCTAGGATGAGGAGCCAGACCAAGAGAGATATTTTGAAACCCGCAGGGCAGCATGTGGCGAGCTGTTGGGCAGTAGCGACCCCATGGACCCTATCTCCCGGGAGAAATCTTGTCCTCATCTCTGGCTTGCCTTTATTGGCCGGCTGGAGTGAACACTGACGAGGAACAGAGCTCCCACCTCTTTCTTGCCTTTATTGGCCGGCTTGAGTGGAGATTCGCAAGAGCAAACGTGCTCGGAGGAAGGAAGTATTCCAGTAAGGTGCTGGTAGGGATCTTGACCGTATTTCCGGGATTGTCCTGATAGCCGTGGAATACCTCTCCACTCCTCAAGCACCTCAGGAAGTGTTGCCCCCTTGTCGCTACGTCACTATGTGCTAGCGGCCGTCTCCGGGGGCCCATTATTGAGTGTGCAAGTCACCCCCTGCCATTTTATCCGTGTATAATATACAACATTGGTCAGGCAGGGGACATAGTTCTTCCATAGTTCAAGTTACCCAATCCACTTTAGCCACCCAAACCCATAGCCCAATATGTTTTGTTTTCACCTACAACAATACTCCTGTACCAACCGGGGGTTGTCCTTGGGTGCACTTGCATAGTGCATACAGGGATAATCGTCGGTTGGTGCCTCCTCATCATTTAAAATTATCTGAGGGGCCTCTGTGAGTTGGCTTCGGCTCCTCGTACGCCTTCCAAAGGTCCGGGACCCCAGGGTCCCGAGAAATATCAAAAAGTAATAATAATAATAATAACCCCACCGCTGTGTCTCTACAGTGACGTCGTGGTGGGGCTTGCGCGCTCCGAACTTTAGGTCTGTGCCGGTAGTTTACTTTGCCGGAACGGGTCTAGGATGAGGAGCCAGACCAAGAGAGATACATAAACCCGCCAGGGCAGCATGTGGCGAGCTGTTGGGCAGTAGCGACCCCACGGACCCTATCTCCCGGGAGAAATCTTGGCCTCAGTGAACACTGACGAAGAACAGAGCTCCCACCTCTTTCTTGCCTTTATTGGCCGGCTTGAGTGGAAATTCGCAAGAGCAAACATGCTTGGAGGAAGGAAGTATTCCAGTAAGGTGCTGGTAGGGATCTTGTCCGTACTTCCGGGATTATCCTAATAGCCGTGGAATACCTCTCCACTCCTCAAGCACCTCAGGAAATGTTGCCCCCTTGTCGCTACGTCACTATGTGCTAGCGGCCGTTTCCGGGGGCCCATTATTGAGTGTGCAAGTCACCCCCTGCCATTTTATCCGTGTATAATAAATAACAATGGTCAGGCAGGTGACATAGTTCTTCCATAGTTCAAGTTACCCAATCCACTTTAGCCACCCAAACCCATAGCCCAATATGTTTTGTTTCCACATTCAACAATAGCCCTGCACCAACCGGGGGTTGTCCTTGGGTGCACTTGCATAGTGCAGATAGAGATAATCATCGGTTCGTGCCTCCTCATCGTTTAAAATTATCTAAGGGGCCTCTGTGAGTTGGCTTCGGCCCCTCGTATGCCTTCCAAAGATCCGGGTCCCCAAGGTCCCGAGATATGTAAGAAAAAAAAAATATCCTGGGACATTTCACACACGGTCATCTAATCCCAAACTAAGCAGAGCTTTTACTATGGAAACCAGATAACTGATATACTACATACACTTATATAGATAATTACACTCAGACTCAGGACAAACAGACATGTTCATGCACACAAATGTTTGTCCTGGATGGGAATCCAACCCACGACCTGAGACATGATAGGTGGTATCTTAACCAACCACGCCAGCTGGCATGTAATAATATTAGTATACGTAGATTGAATCAGGCTTATCTACCAACCAACTATGTCAAACAAAATCGATTGTATACCTAACATTGCTGGCTATAAAAATAGCCGTATATTAAACCATAACTTACCTTACATCAGAAACGATACAAAATTATACCGTGAAGCAATTATTTTTTATAACCACCCCATAGGGAGTACAACGTTACAATGGCATGCATGTTCCAACATATTATGTAGGTATACTTAAACACCCTGTATTAGTAATGTGTGGTCATATTTACATAAAGTATACAGACCATCAAACTGAACAACTTTCACCATGCGACCAACATCGTAATTCATCTTTCCCATACAAAACTTCAATAATCTTAATACCTATATATAATTCTTCTGTACAAAAGAATAGGACCACCCCATCTCATCCCGTGGGTGTCGTAAGAGGCGACTATTTGACTAAGGGAGCTCCGGACCCAGTGCATACCATATAGCACCTTGGGTCACCCGAGCGATGGCGGGTAAACCATCAACAATCGCATTCCCAAGGAGGGTTGGTGCCAGGCAGGCGGCCGACTGTAAAACTTTGCCAAAACTATTAGCAACAATTATGATGAATAAAGATATGATGCACGATAGGGCTAGGGCGTACCCCACAGGCGACGCGCAGGGGCAGCACCCGGCTCCTGTGGGAAGAGGACTAGGGTTGTTGCACCACCCCGGGCGGGGGCAACGTAAGAAGCGAGCTCGGGAAGTGAGATTGAGGTATGCAAGTTGGAATGTTGGGACGATGACTGGGAGAGCCAGAGAGTTAGCGGATGTATTAAAAATAAGGCGAATAAATGTGGCGTGTTTGCAAGAAACAAAATGGAAAGGAACGAAAGCGAGAGAAATCGGCGAAGGATACAAGTTTTTCTACTGTGGGAGTGATGGGAAAAGAAATGGCGTGGGATAATGTTAGACAGTAATTTGAAAGAAGGCGTGATGGAGGTAAAAAGGATTAATGATAGATTAATCGTTGTAAAAGTTATGATAGAACATATAGTGCTGAATGTAATTAGTGTGTATGCACCGCAGGTGGGATGCGATGAAAGGGGGAAAGAGAAGTTTTGGGAGGACTTTGACACAGATTGATGAACATTCCGGTGCATGAAGAATTGATAGTTGGAGGTGATTTTAATGGACATGTGGGAAGAATGCGAGGAGTTTATGAAAGAGTGCATGGAGGATGGGGATTTGGTAACGTCAATAACGAGGGAGAGACATTGCTGCAATCCGCTATCGCATTTGACCTGGCAGTAGCCAACACTTGGTTCCAGAAGAACGATGGTCACGTAATTACGTACAAAAGTGGCAATCACAAGATGCAAATTGATTACTTTCTAGTACGACGCAAATATTTAAAGCATATCAAAGATTGCAAAGTGATACCGGGAGAAGATTTTGTCTCACAGCACAGACCCCTAATTATGGAAATGGTTGTAGAAAGAAAGCCCAAGAAAAACAAACAGCGATTCCCTCCCAAAATAAAATGGCATATGCTGGAGAAGAATGACTATGCGAAGAAATTTAAAGAGCGAGTAGTGGATAAAATGATAGATATGGGGGACATGAATGGTCGAAGTGTAAATGAATGTTGGAATGAAATGGCAGGGTATATTAGGAGTGCAGCGAAAGATATTTTGGGAGAGACGAAAGGAAAGAGTACGATACATGGTGGTGGTCGACAGAAAAACAGAATGTGTTGCAGGATAAGAAGAGAAAGTTCAAGGAATGGCAGATTGTTGAAGATGAAAATTTTAGTTTGAAAGCAGAAAGAAAGAGTGAGTATGATGCTCTAAAGAAAAAAGCCAAGAAAGCTGTGGCCATAGCAAGAGCAAAAGCCCAGGAAAAGCTTTATAACACACTGGATAATCCAGCAGGCCAAAAACATCTTTACCGGCTTGCTAGAGCTAGAGAGAGAAAGACAAGGGATATTTGTAAGATAAAGTGTATAAAGGATGAAACTGTAATGGTTCTTTCGGATGATGACAAAATTAAGGATAGGTGGAAGAGCTATTTTGAAAGACTAATGAATGAGGAGAATGACTGGAGTGGTGTGCTTGGGGATAAACCAGTAAATGAGGGGATAGTGAGAATGATTAGTATGGATGAAGTGAGAATAGCAATAAATGGGATGAAGAATGGTAAAGCAATAGGTCCGGATGAAATACCAGATGAAGTATGGAAGTTATTACGAGTAGATGGATGGACGTGGTTAGCTTTATTCTTCAATAAGTTGTTGCTAGAAGAAGCCATACCTGACGAATGGGGTAACAGTTCGCTGGTGCCCATCTTTAAAAACAAAGGTGATGTGCTGGAGTGCAACAACTATATAGGAATAAAGCTAATGTCACATAGTATGAAGGCTTGGGAGAAAGTTATTGAAAGGCGACTGAGAGAAGAGGGTGAAATTTCGCAAAACCAATTCGGTTTTATGCCTGGTCGAGGAACAACAGATGCCATCTTTGCTATCCGCCAGCTGTGCGAGAAATACAGAGGTGCGCATAAAAACTTGCACATGGTATTTGTTGACCTCGAAAAGGCATACGACCGAGTGCCTCGTGAAGTTTTGTGGTGGGCGCTGAAGGAGAAAGGTGTGCCAGGGAAGTATGTGCAGTTGATTAGAGCGATGTACAGCCGATGCAGTACCCAAGTCCGGTCTACAGTGGGCACTACTGGCAGCTTCAATGTGGCTGTCGGCTTACACCAGGGATCAGCACTCAGCCCTTACCTCTTCGTGCTGATAATGGATGCTCTTACATCTGATATCCAGGAAGCGGCTCCCTGGTGTATGCTGTTCGCTGATGACATTGTGCTGATTGCCGAGAACGGCTTAGAGGTCCAGAGCAGATTGGAGGTGTGGTGGGAAAGACTCGAGACCGTTGGCCTGAGAGTAAGTCGGACCAAAACTGAGTATCTGTTTTGTGATTTTGGCGGTCTCTCCAGTCCTGTGCCCATATCTCTCACCGGAACGCCCTTATCGATCTGTTCCGACTTTCGGTACCTCGGGTCGCTTGTCCAAGGAGATGGCGAAGTAGACCGAGACGTAACGCACCGGATCAAATCAGGATGGATGAAATGGCGATAGGTCACAGGAACAACTTGTGACCCACGGATGCCCCTCAAGTTAAAGGGGAAAATTTATAAGTCCGTGATAAGGCCTGTCGTACTTTATGGGTCCGAATGCTGGGCCGTGAAGAAGACGGATGAAAAAAGATTGCATGCAGCGGAGATGAGAATGTTGAGATGGATGTGTGGAGTGACGAGAATGGATAAAGTAAGAAATGAGTATATAAGAGGAAGTTTGAAAGTGGCGCCAGTGACAGAAAAGTTGAAAGGAAATCGTTTGGCTTGGTATGGGCATGTGATGAGAAGGGACGAAACGCATGTGACTCAAAGAGTGATGAATATACATGTTGATGGATGGGGAGGGAGAGGAAGGCCGAAGAAAAGATGGATGGATTGTGTGAAGAATGATATGAAAGAGAAGGGAGTGAATGGTAGTGTGACGGTTGACAGGGGAGAATGGAAGAAGAAAACGTGTTGCGCCGACCCCAAGTAACATGGGATAAGGGCAGGAAGATGATGACATGTGTTTGTCACCTAACTCCTCCTAAACGGCTGGACCGATTTGGATGAAATTTTGTGTGTATATTTCAATGGGTTCCTGGGTGGTTTAAAAATACAATTGGACCCGGTAGGTGACGCTGCTAAGGCGGTACGAAGTTCGCCAGGCCCGCTAGTATAATATAAAATTATAAATAATAATAGCAATTACTGTCCCACTGGAGGGCAAAGGCCTCTTCTCATACAGAGAAGGCACGAGCATTGATCACCACGATGCTCAAGAAGGTTTGGGAATTTCGGACTTACATATATTATAATATATTTAATTATACATATACATGTAAAGGGTGACTAGTTAATTAGCGACCGATATTGAAACACGTGATTGTACTCATGATAACAAACAACTTTTACTATGGGACCAAACCTGAAATCGCGAAAAAATCTGCTGCCATACATTCATGTTCGCATAACTCTTCAAAATGCAGCAGCTGATTTTTTTTTCGCGATTTAAGGTTTGGTGGGACCAAACCTGAAATCTCGAAAGAACAATCATGTGTTTAAGTATCGGTCACTAATTACCAGTCACTCTATATAAGTCCAGGTTTCCTCACGATGTTTTCCATCACCGATGTCAGTAATGTCTAAGATAAACTCGGAAAGTACATATGAATTGAAACTTGCCCGGATTTGAACCCACAACCTCGTGTATGAGAGGCGAGGCCTTAACCACTGGGACATCCCGACATCTTAAAAACAACTTCAATAAAAAACATAATTTATTTCAGACCTTGATCCATATGATGCTTACATAGCCAAATGTATAAGACAGCTGATTCTTTTAACATCCCATCAGTTAAAAAAATTAGTTCCAAAGATGACCTTCTACATACAAACTCACTATATTATAATGTTAGTACTTATACAAGGTGTAGGTAATATAAATAACGCACAACCTCGAAAGCCTTTTTTACGGAGACGCGGGGCGTCGCGCGTCGCGTGTGGCGTGGCGTATCGCGGCGCGTCGGACGTTTTTTCTGTTTACGATGCGGCGGCGCGTGAAGCGGCACTTATCATCGCACGCGTAAACACAAACATATGGCAATATAAGATGTTGTTCATAGAGATGCTAGACGGGAAGAGTAGCAGTGCCCGCCGCTGCTAATCCTCAAGCGTGTAGCAAAGCACGCGGCGGGCATCGCCGCGGCGTACGCGGGGTACTCAATCAAACCGATTAGTTTTAGGTTTTTTTCTTACAAGTAGTGATGCGGTGAAGTATTTTGTTTACTATATAATCAAAAGATGTAATAGACATCCGTGTATAAACATATTATGAAATACATCATAACCTCTTTCTCTTATTGACCTATAAAGAGTTGCATGTTCCCCTAACTTCTCATGTTCCGTTTCTGTAAACACTGGGCCACTTCTTATATTAAATAATTCACATTTTATTATAGGATTTTCTTCTAAAAAAAGTTTATCATATCGTACTCCTTTCGACGGTGACTACGTCCGCGTTGTGCGATTTCCAAATAAGAGTGGCAGAAGGTTCCGCCGCGGGCATCGCTTCATCGAGAATTGCCGCTGCGTGCGCCGCCGCGATAAACGCCGCGTGAGATGCGTCGATGCCATCCGCGGGCTGGGCCGCAAAAAACGCTCCATTTCAAGCAAAAGCGTGTAAAATCGCTTCTCCGTAAACGCACTCATACAACGCCATATGTTTGAATTCAGTGCGGACCGCGTCGCCCCGCGTGTCATCAAAAAAAAATCTGCAGATCCCATTTATGTTCGCGTAACTCGTCAAAATGTAGGAAACAGCTGATTTATTTTCGCGATTTCATGTTTGGTCCCATCCCTAGGCTGATAATCAGCACTTTTCGAACGTCAAAACGATACGTTACTTATGACAGCCACCAAACCGCCCGACCTTCACCACTTCCTAGTGCTTTAGCTGGGAAGAAAAAGTGACGCAACAAACTCCCCAGCAGCACAGTTATCTGTTTAGTTAGAAAAACTTGATCAAAATAATTTACATAACGCAACACAAAACATTAAATTAAATTATTTGCCCCTAGCTTATGCCCGCGGCTTCGCCCGCGTGGATGTCGGAAAACTATACGTATAAACCTTCCTCTTGAATCACTATCTATTGATGAAAACCACATTAAAATCCGTTCAGTAGTTTTTGAGATCATCGCGAACATACAGACAGACAGACAGACGCGGCGGGGGACTTTGTTTCATAATATGTTTGCCATTATGTCGGTTGGCACTCACCAAAATACTTACCAACAATAAAAAAAACAACATCGAAAACTATACTCAAGCAAAAATAAATAAAAAACGTAAACAGAACTTTATACATAAATAAAAGCTTCCAGGTATGTATATAGGGTGCGCCCACTTACATATAGCTATATATATAGCTGTAACTCGAAGTCACAAATAAAAACTAGGACCATCGAAGTAAAATAAATAAACAGTTAATTACTAATAACAATAACAAAACCAGAATGAGTACAATGACCCCATAAGAGGTTATGCGTTATTTAAATTACAGCTTTTACCTTTATGTAGGTACATCAATCACCTCAGACAACTCAGTTTTCATAAAAACGCCAAACCTCGACGTTGTCAACTATTTTTGATGCACCGTCACACTTTAAAAAAAAAAAAATGCTATTGGTTTTGCGGATCGCGTGTTGATTGTAGAGCACTGATACGTCTTTCCCTACTTACATACATTTTCTTATGGTCATAGGTAGGTAAGTACTGAAAACTCGGTTTTAAAAAAACGTTGTTTAAAGTTAAGAGACGTTGTTAAAACGTCAATTAATGTACGGGTAAGCTTTAAGCAGACGTTAATCAATCTGCCTAGCCTTTTCCAAACTATGTTGGGGTCGGCTTCCAGTCTAACCGGATGCAGCTGAGTATTTTACATGGAGCGACTGTCTATCTGACCTCCACAACCCAGTTACTGGGTAATACGATACCCCTTGGTAAGACTAGTTATCAGACTTTCGGGCTTCTGACGACCCGTAACGACTGTCAAAGATTCACGAATGACCGCCGGGACCAACGGCTTCACGTGCTTTCGCACGGAGGAGTCTCGGTATGCAAAGACGTTCACCCATCTACGGACCAACCCCGGCAAGCGTAGCTTAACCTGATGAATCGACCCTTGCGGCTTATAGTACTTATGCACAAGCTCTCATTTTTCGTAAATGAAAACTTATCAACGCCAGTCACATAATTTAAACGTGGTTCAGCTATCGATTCTCGAAATCAGCCCGTTTGTTACCCACCAATCACGCAGGCCACGATGAATTTTCTATTTCCGTATCACCAAAAATATAAACGAATTTTCATCCATTTGATTTAATTCCCAAGCTATTTTCAACACTAACTGAAAAGCTATGAAAAATCCAGTTCCTTAAATATTCACTTCATGTCCTCGTCAGGAAAACTGAACGAGCTACAAAACTCATGCGAAATAGTTCACAGAAATATTTTCTGTAAATTGAAACATCGAACGGGCTTGCCGGAAATATCGCGAGCGAACGATTACATCGAACGAACAAAAATGCACGGTTCCATTTGATTTCTTTCTCTTTTATATTTCACTTTAACATTGTCCGAGGCCGCAATGGTTTACTATCATAAATAATTTACTCTCATATTCTTGTACAGTCAGGGAAATGAAAACACTGGAAATATTAGGTTGGGGAAAAAGTCTTTTCGCATTATAGTATGTATGAACTTGTAATAAAATCTCTTTGGCTATACTATTTGTATCTGGCTGGTTTTGGTATCATTGAAAGCTAAAATTTTAAAGAACATAATTCCAAATTCAAATTAGGAAAATGTGTGATTTTCATTTGTTTTTCGTACCGTCAAGATGAGTGAATCTAATGAATAAATTCGATACATTTTAAAATTTTACTACAAAAAAGGTAAAAATGCAACGCAAGCCGCGAAAAAAATTTGCGATGTTTATGGACCTAGTGTAGTGTCTGTGAGAGTAGCACAAATTTGGTTTAAGCGTTTTCAATCCGGAAATTTTGATGTCAAAGATGCACGTCGCTCTGGTCGCCCTATTACGGATAAAATAATAATAATAATAATAATAATAGTTTATTTGTCACCAGCATAGCAACAGGATTAAAAACTAAAACAACATAGTTAAAGCACTTAATAATAGGAATAACATGTACATTACATACTAGTAATCCAGCAGCATTTGTGGTGGTAAAGAGAGGTTAACATTGGGTATTGACTCTATCTTCTGAACTAGGCGAGGCCTGTATCTCAGAAGATAGCGCTCAGCTGACAATTTCGTACTATACATATAACCTAAAAAAATGGATGCCATTTTTGAAAAAGTGGAGCAAGATCGGCATATCAGTAGTTACCATGTAGCTGAAGAAGTGGAAATTGACCACAAAACAGTTTTGGAGCGTTTGAAAAAAACTGGGTACACAAAAAAGCTCGACATGTGGGTACCTCACGAGCTCACTGAAAGAAACCTAATGAACCGTGTACTCATTTGTGATTCTTTATTACGACGTAATGAAACCGAACCATTTTTGAAGAAGCTGATGATAAGTGATGAAAAGTGGATCACGTATGACAAGAACGTGCGAAAAAGGTCGTGGTCAAAGGCCGGTCAGGCTTCACAGACTGTGGCGAAACCCGGGTTAACTCGCAACAAGGTGATGCTGTGTGTGTGGTGGGATTGGAAGGGCATTATTCATTATGAGCTGTTACCACCAGGCAGGACCATCGATTCTGAACTCTACTGCGAACAACTGATGAGATTAAAGCAAGAAGTTGAGAGAAAGCGGCCGGAATTAATCAACAGAAGGTGTGGTTTTTCATCATGATAACGCTAGACCTCACACATCTTTAGATTGTCAGCAAAAATTAAGAGAGTTTGGCTGGGAGGTGTTAATGCATCCGCCGTATAGTACTGACCTTGCACCTTCAGATTTCCACCTGTTTCGGTCTCTTCAGAATTCTTTAGGCAGTGTCAGGTTAACATCACGAGAGGACTGCCAAAACCACTTGTCGCGGTATTTTGACCAGAAGTCCCAAAATTTCTATAGCAATGGGATCATGTGCCTACCTACAAGATGGCAAAAAGTTATCGAACAAAATGGTACCTACATACTTTAGTTAAATGTAAATAAACTATATTAAAAAATGTTTTGAATTTTCTTAAAAAATGCGAAGAAACTTTTTCCCCAACCTATTACTAATGCATAAGAGTATTTTGGAACTGTGAAATAAATCCTAACATCGAAATTAAAAAGTGATTTTCTAAAACGAACTGTGATAGGCCGACTATTGGATATTGCCAATATTTGACTATAATAGCTATATAGGGTGACTGGTAATTAGTGACCGATACTTATGACCGATACTTACACATGATTGTACTCATGATAACAAACAACTTTTACTATGGGACCAAACCTGAATTCGCCAAAAAAAATCAGCTGTCCCATACATTCATGTTCGCATAACTCGTCAAAATGAAGGGAGCAGCTGATTTTTTTTTTCGCGATGTCAGTTTTGGTCCCATACTTAAGGCCTATTCAAACCTAAGCGGTATTCGCTGCCGCTATGGGTAGAGGTACATACCGCGCGGGTTTTGCGGCCTATTCAAACCTAAGCGGTATTCGCTGCCGCTATGGGTAGAGGTAATACCGCGCGGGTTTCGCTTAGGTATTTAGTATTATGTTTCGCGGCAAAAGCGGTACAGATGAATGATGAACAGTAATATTACCGCATACCCACTCGGTTTTCTCTACCGCAGACGGTAGCGAATACCGCTTAGGTTTGAATAGGCCTTTTAAAAGTTGTTTGTTATCATGAGTACAATCATGCGCTTAAGTATCTGTCACTAATTACCAGTCACCCTACATATGTGACTAAACTAGTAGTTACTTTGATTTTTTGTATGCAGACTAGGAATGTCATTATCATTACTCATTAGAATTACGCAGTCCTGCCACAAAACTGTGTTTATTTAGGCTAAACAACATTTATGTATGGAGTTTGACGTAAGACACGCGTTGAACATGTATTTAAGGCTTATGTTCACCAACATTCAAACCACCGCAGGTAGGTCCAGGACCATGGGGACCAGGGGGCTGAAAAGTTTTGAGTCTAAGTACTATACCTTCAAGTGTCATTATTCTCTCGCGCTGCATATTACTAATATGCGAATACCCTCTTTAGTATAAATACAGAGTTCCATGTCATTAGCATCATTACGCTTTAAGTAATTAATCCATAAACATGATCATGACTCAGTCATCCGGGGCCAATCCCTAGGCTCAAAACTCTTCTATTTTTTCGTGCAAATTTGAATTGTGTGCTGTATATTATTACGGTATTGTGATCGGATAAAGTTGCGTCCATCCGGAAGTACTTTTTGTCATGATAGCAGGACTCCAGGTGATCTATCAATAAATACCTAACCGGTAGTTTGAGTGTTGGTGAACACAACCATAAATCTTTTGTAGTAAGACTGTCGGAAGTTTAATTTACTAGGTATTGTACTAGATTGACTTGTAAAAGTGTTTGTACAAACCTACTTACAGAAATAAAAATCATTTATCATTTATCATTATCATTTATCAGATGTTGCCCGCAACTTCGTCTGCGCTCCTGGATGAAAAGTAGCCTATGTCCTTCTCCAGGTCATGGTCTAACCATGTGCCTAATTTTTTCCAAATCCGTTCAGCCGTTTTAGCGTGAAAGCGTAACAAACAAACTCAATTTCGCGGTTATAATAGTAGGTCTTTATACCTATAAAGACCTACTATTATAACAGCGAAAGTGAGTTTGTTTGTTACTATTGCATAGGTAGAATACCCAGGTAGAATGGGTATTCTACCTATGAAATTCCTTTCTACCTATGAAATTGCCGATTTTTGATACCACCGGCTAGTGTGAAGATATCTACCTATCAATATCTTTCATTCTATTTAGAATTCCAAATTTAAATTAATTCGCATGACGTTTAAAAAAAATATCATGTGTTTTCTTGCCGTTCGGTTTTTCTTTGATATCGATGTTTCTGTAAACATGGAAAAATCGAAATTGCACGCTATATTCGAATACAAGTTCCGTCGTGGACAAAATTTATTTATTATAATTATAAGATACCGCAACTGAACGCACGGTGTGTTTTTTGTGTGATCGCTTCCGTTCTGGAAATTTTGATCTCAACAATGAGCCCCGGGGAAAAATTGACAATCCAACGAGGCGGTAAAAAACGCCTTTAAATAATTCATCGATTCCCGTTCCGAGGATTTCTATAGCAGAGGCATCAACGAACTTTCATAAAAATGGCAAAAGTGCATCGGCAATATCTCTTTAAAAAAAATTGTTTAATGTTTCTATGTAAAATGGTAATTTCATAGGTAATAACCTAATATTAGTTCTGTTAGGATTGTAGTCTCCATCTTGTATGACTGTCAAATAAAAATAGTTGTGATTTGATTATACGTACGGACAATGGGAGTTTGTAGTCAATTTACTTTACAATAATGTCCCTGGCTTTACTTTAACTTTGTCGGAGGCAGCAATGGTTCTTTCATAATTATGCTTTAGAGTTTCATATTCTTGTACAAAGAGGTTAAGGTCACGAGGGACGTTCTCAGTTATTCAGGCGTAACTAGGCGGTTCCCAATGGATTCTTAGAGCCAGTCTATGTTATCTGAGCTATTACTTATTAAATGTTGCTTTGGGCATATCTAAGTACTAATCTAAATTGCCCTGAACATTGTTTTCTTTTCAATTACACTTAAAACAAGATGCTAAAATACCTACAGCTAATTTTATTCAGATTTTCTGCATTTATGGCGGGAATACCAATTTTCTAGTCTCTGCTTCTGCCTCCTCCTGCTTCGTTTACGTCCATACATCTGGTCATACACGCACGGCGGTTGTGAGTACTACGCACCTGACCTTTCTGAAGAACATCACTAATAAGGTACACTATACAGGGATGACTGGTAATTAGTGACCGATACTTAAACATATAATTATATCATTAACGCGGATAAAAATCATCAAAGCCTCTAAGAGCTTTGGGGAAGAATGTGTTAGTAGGGATGGAAAGTTAGTTAGGACAGGGATCTTTAGTTTAGGGAGATGACTGTACAAGTCATGGGTTGGGTTATTATTATTCACAAACAACTTTTACAATGGGACCAATCCTGAAAACACAAAAAAAAACTGCTGTTCCCTACATTTTGACAAGTTATGCGAACATTAGTGAACGGAACATCTGATTTTCTTTCCGCGATTTTAGGTTTGGTCCTAGGGAATGCAATCCGGATTATCCATAATCCGAATATCCGCATATTTTAGTAGACTTTCAAATTCGGATTTGAAAATTTTTTGAACGATGAGAAATTTTTACAAAAAATCGAAAAGAACGAGTTTCTCGCGCTAGTTGGTAGTCGCACTGTTCGCGAGTTCCGCGATTGCCGAGTCTCTCGGTTCTGGGAGCAGCGAGCGGGACGCGGGACGCAGGTCGAGGACACATCCATTGCACGCCACTTTACCTAATCTTGGGCCCTTCTCACATCCAACTCTTGCCTGCTACTTTGACCAGGTCGTCAATCCACCTAACTGGGTGGCCTGCCTAGGCTTACTTACTTAACACCTTACGCCGTCTACAATCCGGTCTGCAGCATACGTAACCTGGGGTGCGTGGACAGGAAACCTCCCCGAGTGCCTGTGGGCTGGAGTTCCCTTACGGATACGTCCGGGGGGAAGGCCAGTCTCCGGGACGGTGCACCCTGGGGTGCGGGCAATGGTTCCCCTTAGGCACGTGTGCCTAAGGGGTTTTGTTGCCCGTATGCCAATATCCTGTCGGAGGTACGCTCCAACGTGTGTCCCTCTGCTCTAAGCAGAGACGCACAGCGGCGGAGTAAGAGCGGGCTCGGTGTGCACTAACCCTGTCGCCGGGCAGGCAGGAGGAAGTCATTTCCTTCTGCCACCGTTAGTCTCGTAGCCCCGAAGATTGTTCAAGGTCATGTCTCTGACTTTTGACGGGGGTCGAGGGTCTTGGCTTAACCGCCCGGACCGCGAGGAAGAAAACCTCTATAAAAAATTACCCCAAACCTTCAAGCGGCGGCGCACCGTGAGGGAGGTTGGTAGCTTGATTAATGGGTAGCTGAATTAATCGCTAGTGCGAACCACAGTTTTGAGCCAGTGATAAAGTTTTTACTCGTGGGAACTAATATGGGACCAAAGAAAAACGATGAACGAGAAGAGGAGAGGGAGAGGAGTGATGCGGGGTCGGAGTCCGACGCCGCATCGGGAGTGAAGGGCGCGAAGGGCACTTTTAAGAGACCGGAGTGCGTAGTGGTGGGGGCCGCTGGAAGGAAAGCCGCTTTCCTGAAGCGGAACCTAAATCCGGGAGATGCCCAGGAGTCTTCCTCGGACGGCGGTCTTAAATCGGCTCCCAAATATGCTCGCCGGGGCCTAGGCCGGAAGAGCAAGAGCCGGGTAAACGCCGCAACGGAGGACGGCTCAGCCGGGTCGGCCGAGGGGAGCGCCGTGGAGGCGTCTGGCGATGAGTCGGACGCCGCTGGTGGCTCCAATTCGGAGCGGGCCAGGTTTGAGGAGGTCGTGGCCGCTGCAGTCAAGGGTGTGGCCTTGAAGAAGACGCAGTCTTCTAAAGACAAGGCCATACCCGCAGCCAAGGCCTCCATTATGGCGGCAGCGGAGGCTCTACTTCAAGGGCCTCCGTCGGACGGAATGTCCGAAATGCGGGCGGAGGTCGCCCGCTTGACAGCCGCCATGGAGCTTCTCCGAAAGGAGAATGAGGAGCTCCGAGCAGACCTGGCCAGGCTTCGCGGAGCTGGCGCTCAGGAGGGGGTGCAGCAGGGGCAGGGCGGCCTCGGGCCTGCAGAGGACCGAGTTCTGGCCTTGGTGCGGAAGGAGCTGGCTGCCCTTAACAACCGGTTCTCGGTCCTTGAGGGAATCGTCCTGCGGCCCCCGCTAGGCCGACCGGCGGCCTCGGGCCAGCCAAAGGCGGCTTCGTATGCCGCCATGGCTGCCACGGCCAAACCAGGGTCGGCAGGGCAGGCGAAGGGCGGGGCCGTGGCTGCGAAGGCGCCTGCGACGGCGCCTGCGAAGGTGCCCACGAAGGCGGCCGCGAAGGCGCCTGAGAGGGCCCCAGCTGTGGCGGTGACGACGCGGCTGCCCCCGCCTCCCAAATCTCCTCCGGCTGACGCCGAATGGCAGGTAGCTGGGGAGAAGAGGAAGGAGGGCAAGGCGGCAAGGTCGGCCAAGCGGAGGGAGAGGCGGCAGCGGCGCAAAGAGCGAAGCGTCGCGGCGAGGTTACGTGCCCCAAAGTCCGCAGCTGTAGTGATCACACTACAGCCGGAAGCGGAGAAGAAGGGCGTGTCCTACCGCGACGTGCTCGCCAAGGCGAGGGCGGCGGTGAACCTGGAGGAGATCGGTGTTACCGAGGGCATGCGGGTAAGGGTCACTGCGACTGGGGCTCGGATGCTCGAGATCCCCGGTGCGGCCAGTGGCCCGACCGCTGACGCTCTGGCCGAAAGGCTCAGGGCGTCCTTAAATGCGGACGAGGCCCGAGTGTCCAGACCCGCCAAGTGCGTTGACTTGCGCATCCTGGGTCTGGACGACTCCGTGACGGAGCGAGAGGTGGTGGCCGCCGTGGTCAAGACTGGGGGGTGTGCCTTCGAACAGGTGAAGGTAGGCACCATCCGTCCTGACCTCACGGGGATGCGAGCCGTTACGGTGAGCTGCCCCGTATCGGCGGCCCAAAAAATAGTTGGGGAGGGCCGGAGGTTCCAGGTGGGCTGGGATTCCACGCGGGTGAAACTGCTGGAACCCAGACCTCTGAGGTGCTTCCGTTGCCAAGTGGGCAACCACGTGGGGGCAAAATGCACCTCGGAGGTGGATCGCAGCAGTCATTGCTTCCGTTGTGGTCAACCCGGTCACAAGGCCGGCTCGTGCAATGCCACGCCGCACTGCTATCTATGTGCGGCAGCTGGCAAGCCGGCCGATCACCGGGCTGGAAGCAAGGGCTGTGGTCCACCCACCAAAGCCCGGGGCAGGGGCAAGCCCTCCGCCTCCGCTACCGCCGTCACGGCCGCAGCCGCCGCCACGGCCGCCGTCGCTGCCGCCTCCACTGCCGTCGCCGCCGTACTCACTGCGGCAGGGCCCTCACAGGAGGCTCAGGGGGGGGCTAATATGGAGTGCCAGTAATGGCCCCATTACGCCTCCTCCAGGCGAACATCAACCACTGCGCCGCCGCTCAGGATCTGTTGCTCCAGAGCATGGCGCAGTGGTCGATTAACATCGCCGTGGTCGCTGAGCCGTACTTTGTCCCGCCCAGTGATTACTGGGTGGAGGACCTGAGCGGCTCAGTGACCCTCATTTCGTCGGCCGCCGCCGGTACCCTGTCCCTCGAAGCCGTCAAGAGGGGACAGGGTTGCGTTGCAGCACGGTTCGGGGGGATTGTCGTGGTAGGGGTATACTTCTCCCCGAACCGAACTCTCTCCGAGTTCCACAACTCCCTTGCGGAGTTGAAACACGTCGTCGTCGGGTTTCGTTCCCTTCCCGTGCTCGTCCTCGGGGACTTCAACGCCAAGAATGTGGCTTGGGGTTCCCGGTATACGGACACACGGGGCAGGATGGTGGAGGACTGGGCTCTGGAGACAGGCCTGGTCATCCTAAACCGGGGTTCTGTCCCCACGTGTGTGCGGATGCGGGGCGAATCAGTGGTGGACATTTCGTTCGCCAGCCCCGCTCTGTTGCCACATGTTTATTTATTATTTATTTATTTATTTATTTATTTTATTAATTAACACATACATTTGTTGTAACAGGTAATACCCAAGCTAACAAAAGTAGTCATGATTGCTCAGATTAGAAGCACAAGTTACACAGCGGACAACATACTAAGTGTCACCCTCTGGAATTCCGCCAAAGAGCAAGAAAATATGTCCAAACGCCAAGAGACACCATTAAGGATTTTTATTGCACGAATCACCGGTGCAAACTTTAATACGTTTGTACGGGTTGCCGGAACCCTAAAAAGTGCCTCCCTCGGTCCCAACCGTAACCTCCTGTCTGGAACGAGCAATCCCAACGATTCCAAAATTTGTGGATTATTCAGTATCCCACGAAAAACCATGAACACATATTTTGCTAGAGCGAGGTTGCGCCTTACTTCCAACTTATAGTACCCAACCATGCCTATAACAAAGAGAGTTGGGTACATAAGTGGGTAGAAAGGGTAGACACCAAACTGTTTTAAGTAAAGGTATCGGGTAAATTTATTCTGCATCTTTTCCAGCATCTGAGAATACTTCACTTCATAAGGATTCCAGATGATAGCACTAGTTTCCAAGTTGCTTCGCACCAATCCATTATAAAGTGCTTTCACTGCTGCCATATTAGTGAAGTCACGTGTTTCACGCATGACAAAACCAAGATTTTTAAATGCTTTCTTGCACACCTGCACCACATGAGCACGAAACGAAAGATCCGTAGAGAAGGTAACCCCAAGATCTCGCACTACCCCCACCCGCGGTATGACGTGACCACCCATGCAATAATCATGGCGTCGGGGTACCACTGCCCGCGTGAAGGACATTACGCTACACTTCGCCACATTGAAGAATAGTTTATTCTCTTCACTCCACGCTACCACTCGGTCGATGTCTCGCTGGAGCTTTCCACAGTGTGACTCGTCTGTGATCCGCAAGAATAGCTTGAGATCGTCAGCGAATAAGAGACAACTAGCGTCTATAATGACTTCTGGAAGATCATTAATCATAATTATAAATTCTAAAGGTCCTAAATTGGTCCCCTGACTTACCCCCGTAAGGGTGAAATACTGGTCCGAGATGTAACCTGCATATTCTACCATTTGTTTGCGTTTGCCCAAGTAGCTAGCAAAGAACTTTAGGAGGGCTGGGGTAAAACCAACCCTCGCAAATTTATTTAAAAGTAAATCATTATCCACACTGTCAAATGCCTTCCTGAAGTCAAAGTACGCGACGTCTAGTTGGGCACCAGTCTCCGAGTCCAGCACTGTGGTGGCATGATTCAAAAAACACATTAAATTAGAATTCGTGCTACGGCCTACACGGAAACCATGTTGTGCGTCGTTGAGCTGTGAGGCTACTTGCGAGTGGATAGTTGAACACAACGCGGACTCGAAGACTTTAGCAAATGTTGACAGAACAGCTACTGGTCTATATCCGCTAACATCCGAGCTTGGAGCCCCTTTCGGTACCGGAGTAACCCGAGTTAATTTCCAGCCGTCCGGATACGAGCCTTCTCTTAAAAAACTATTAAATAAATGCATGAGCGGCCGGGCCAGTACTGCCCTACAATCCCTAACGATGAAGGGTGGCACCCCGTCTGGCCCAACCGAACGCTTGGGCTTAAGACGCGCAAGCGCGGCACCCACCTCATCGAGGGACAGCTGCCCCACGTGAACGCGGGCACCCCGCTCGGGCGCCACCCGCCCAGCGGCAGCCGCATCCAACCTCGGTGCCACCGCCCCATAAACCGAATGAAAATAGTCAGCGAACGCCTGAGCACACTCATGCTCTGGCAACAGCTCACCATTCCTAGTTATCTTCGGTCTACTCCGTTTCGAGCGCTTGCCCCCAATGAAACCCCAAAAAGACTTCGGATCCTTCACAAATTGCTGCTCCGTACGCCTTTGATAATCGCGGTATGCGGTACCGATTTTGTCTTTGACGATAGAACGGCAGTGAGAAAATTTAACATAGTCGCTGACTGAACCAGTCTTCTTAAAAGATGTGTGCCAGAAAGCCTTCTTCTTAATATGACCTATTATGTCAGCAGTGAACCATTCAGGGTAGTGATAACGAAAGCCAACATCCTTGGAGCTCTTTCTTGGAGTGCTATCATCCAAAATCCTGTAAAATATTTCATAAAATATCCTATATGCTTCATCGGCACTACTCGTTTCATACAGGGCGCTCCAGTCTACCCCTGCAAGTCCCAAGTACAAAGAATGAAAGTCCGCCTTGCTATAATTCCATCGTGGTAGGGAGGTGGAAGTCTGCGGCACAGGGTAACCAGGCCTAGAAGTCGCCCGCTCACGACTTATACTTACTCGCAGCGGCGGATGCTGTGGGTCTATGCATGACAAACACTCCTCACGTTCCTCATTTACGACAATATCACCTATGGGCAAAGTAGTTAAGACTACATCAAGCGTGCGATTGTTGCAATTAAGAATATTGTTACTTTGGCGAAACCCACAGAAGGTGACAAAGTATTCATAATAACATTGTATATCTTGGTTTGTTGAATACATATTTAAATCAGCTACTAAAACAACTTTGTCATAGCTAACACATAACTGCTCCAACAAATGGAACATAAACATATATTCCCTTTCAATAGTCTTAGGTGGAATATACGCAACACAACACATAAACAAAAAAATATTTTGACGGTATACCGTCGCACATACGATTTCGAACGGGTGGTGGTTCAAGCTAGCGTTGTTGGGTAACGGTACTCTGCGTAAGTCGAGATCGCCGCGCGGTGTGGCGATCAGCATGACCCCCCCGTGTTTGCGACCATCCGTGCGGTCACATCTAATTATCGTGTATCCGCTTGGAGCCAGTTCACCATCATGTATCGAGTCATTAATTCCAGTCTCAGTTATAGCTACCAAATCAAACATAGACCCTAAAATATTATTGTAAAACGATTTTAACTTCGTACGTAAGCCTCTAACATTTTGGTATAATAGATCTAACGAGCACTTGGGTTTCTTGCCACTAGCTTGGACCACTTTCACACCATTCGAGCACACCTTTCCCAACGTTTGCGATTGGGAACTATTTAAACAACTAGTATTAGCATACCGACACTTTAAATCATTCCTATTTCGTCGTTCACTACGGCGTTCACTGAGAGAAACACCCAACGACTGCGCGTGCACCGTCGCCGGTGTGAATCGCGGAGCTCGTATCCCCCCGCTGCTCGCGGGGACGCCTCGGAAACCAGTCAGACAACTTCACTCCTGCGGGCCACGCCGCCGGCGTGTTTATGCGCTCATTTAAGCTCTCAGGAAAAGCAATTACGAAGGCAGCGTGTCTAGTAGACCTAATTAAACGTTTCTCCACAATATATTGGTCACAAACTTGAAGCTTGTTCAAATAAGTGAGCACGTTTTGCTCCGTCGTCTCCGGCTTAAAAGACCATGCCTGCAAATATTTAAGTTTTTCTACCGTTTTAAGTACGTCATCCTCTTGTCCGCAGCCAGTGACCACTCGCCGTTTAGAATTACGTGCTTTGCGCGCCGGTTGCCACCCTTCATCGGAGGTAAAGTTTTCGTGGCGATTATCACTTATGTCCACCGTGCGCGTTTCCGCTGAATTCGTGGCCCGACACTCCAATGATGATAAAGCTGCTTTGGTGGGTAGTTTGGGATTTGTACTCGTAGCAGTCACCGTGGATGTCTTCGGCAAGTTATTTGTGTCACGTACGTCACCGTCGGTCCTTCGTTCCGCAGCAGCTGACTTTTTTGCAGCGGCTGCATATCCACTTTTGGCTTTAACGCTAGAATTAACTCGCGCTTGACGCATAGGACGCTGGGTAGTCGCTGGCATCGCTGGCTGCTCTTGACCGTCGTCGGCGTCCAGTTTCGGAGGGACTGTTTTCGGTGTACCCTCAATAGCTACCGTTAACAATTTCAACGATTCCTCTTGCTTAACCATAATATTGGTTTGCTCTTCAATTTTGCACTCGAGAGCACTGATTTTTGTCGCGAGATCACTAACTACTTTATGCAGTTCGCGCACTACACCTTCAAGGGCCTTTTGGGCCATTATTATATTTTTAAAATGCGTAAATACTGGGAGCTGTACTACAGTGCGCGGGTAGTCCGTGCCGACCCAACCATGTTGTTGACTGGCGCGTCATAGAGGGGGTGGAGACCTACTCCGACCACCGGTACATCCGGTTTGATGTCTCCGCCCAGACCTCGAGCGCGCCGGTCCGACAGGCCCCGCGTGGTCCGCGGTGGGCGCTGAAGAAGCTGGACCGGGAGCTCCTCCTGGAAGCTTCGATCGTGCAGGCCTGGGTGTCACCACCGGACAGGCCTGCCGACATCAACGACGAGGCGGAGTGGTTCCGGGAGGCCATGTCCGAAATATGTGACGTGGCAATGCCCCGGGTCCAGCCCGGTCGCGCCTGGCGCCAGGTGTATTGGTGGTCGCCGGAGCTGACGGCTCTGCGCGAGGCGTGCGTTGCTGCGCGGCACCGGTACACCAGGCACCGCAGGCTCCGTATCCGCCCTCCGGATACGGAAGCCATTCAGGCGGAGCTGTACGAGGGGTACAGAGCGGCGAAGACCGCCCTCCGAGCGGAGATCTTGCGGGCCAGGGATCTGGCTCGCGAGGAGTCGCTGGAGACTCTAAACAGGGACCCATGGGGACGCCCTTATAAAATGGTGCGGGATAAACTCCGTCCATGGGCGCCCCCGCTGACGCAGAGTCTCCGGCCCCAGCTCGTGGAGGACGTGGTGAGCGCTCTGTTCCCTTCGCGAGGGGAACATACTCCCCCGCCCATGGCTCCGCTTCCTGCGGTGCCCGTTGCGGACCACATCACCGACGACGACGACGATGCTCCGGAAGTGACCGAGGTAGAGTTGAGAGCGGCGGTACGTAGGCTGAGTGCCAAAAATGCCGCCCCAGGACCCGACGGCTTACCTGGAAGAGCCTGGGTTCTGGCCTTTGGGGCTCTCGGGCCTCGACTAGGGGGGCTCCTAAGCGCATGCTTGGAGAGGGGCCAGTTCCCACTTCGTTGGAAGACGGGGAAACTGGTCCTCATTAAGAAGCCGGGGCGCCCTGCGGACTCTCCGTCCGCTTACCGACCCATCGTGCTGCTCGACGAGATGGGCAAGCTCTTTGAAAGAGTTATTGCAGACCGCCTCGTCGGGTGGCTGGTGCAGGAGGGGCCGGATTTGGCGGAGAGCCAGTTTGGTTTCCGCAGGGGGCGCTCTACGGTGGACGCCATCATGCGCGTGCGAGCCCTCACGACGGGGGATGCTGTGGCCCGGGGTGGGGTCGTCTTGGCGGTGTCGCTAGACATCGCCAACGCCTTCAATACCCTGCCCTGGAGTTGCATCAGGGAGGCACTCCGGTATCACCGGATGCCGACCTACCTCTGTCGAGTGGTTGAGGCCTATTTGACGGATAGGGCCGTCATCTACCCCGGTCATCAGGGAGAGTGGAACCGGCGAGAGATGTCGTGCGGTGTCCCACAAGGATCGGTCCTGGGGCCGCATTTGTGGGACATCGGGTACGACTGGGTGCTGCGCGCCGACCTCCCTAGCGGCGTCAGCGTGGTATGTTACGCTGACGACACGCTGGTCCTGGCGCAGGGGAGGTCGCACCAGGCGGCGGCTGAATTAGCGACACGCGGGGTTGCGATAGTCGTTGCGAGGATCCGGCAGTTGGGACTCGAGGTGGCCCTGCACAAGTCCGAGGCCATGTGTTTTCATGGTCCTCGGAATGCGCCACCGTCAGGTTCCCAAATAACGGTAGGAGGGGTTCGCATTGGAGTCGAGTCGACGATGAAGTACCTGGGACTCGTCCTCGACAGCCGGTGGAACTTCGTGGAGCATTTCCGACGTTTGGCTCCCAGACTGGAGCGGGCTGGGGCTGCCTTGAAGCGGCTCCTGCCCAATCTAGGTGGTCCAAACGCCTCCTGCCGGAGGCTTTACGCGGGGGTCGTGCGGTCCATGGCCCTTTACGGGGCACCGGTGTGGGCGCGTTCCCTGAGGCTGCGGCCAGTCCGCCGGTTGAACGCGTCCCAGAGGGTCATGGCCATTCGGCTAGTCCGGGGTTACCGCACGGTCTCCGGTGAGGCGGCGAGCCTCCTTGCCGGATTGCCGCCGTGGGATCTGGAGGCGAAAGTCCTCGCGCACGTGTGGGAGTGGCGCGAGGAGGCGAAACGCCGGGGCGTAACTCCGCTGCCGCGAGAAATCACGGTACAGCGGACAGAGCTACGGCGGGATCTCATGGCGACATGGAGAGTGCGACTGTCGCATCCCAGCGCTGGGCACGCTACAATTGCGGCGATAAGTCCCCTCTTTGAGGAGTGGTTAGAGAGGCGCCACGGCGTCCTCACCTTCCGCCTGACGCAGGTCCTTACCGGACACGGTTGTTTCGGGAGGTTCCTGTTTCGCATAAGGCGGGAGGAAACGCCCGGGTGTCACCATTGTGTGGATCGCCCAGAGGACACGGTGGAGCATACAGTGGAGGTCTGCCCGGCTTGGGCAGAGCACCGCCGTGTTCTCACGGAGGCGATCGGCGGCGGCGATCTCTCGCGTCAGAGCCTGGTCCAGGCCATGGTGCGGAGCGAGAGTGCATGGGAGGCCGTCACCTCCTTCTGCGAAGCGGTAATGCTTGCGAAGGAGGAGGCGGAACGCGTGAGGGAGAGGCAGCCTCACGCCCTCAGTCGCCGCAGGAGACGCCCTGGGCGGCGGGAATCGATAGCCGATTCCCAGCCACCGTAGGCGCGGGCTTGCGGACGGTGAGTAGTGGGTAGCTCGCCGTCCGGTGAGGACCAGGCCCGGGTCGACGGCGCGTTGTGTTCCACGCGCGCCTCAAAGAGATGTCAGCAAAAGATGGGGTCCAATAGGGCCGATGCCGCTGGGGTCGCGGGTTGTTTGAAAAAGATACCGTGGCCCTGGCATAGGCAACTGAAGGAACACGGGTGGGTTTTAGTCAGTAAAAGTCTGACACGCCCTTCCGCTCCACCCAGAGCGGGAGAAGTTATTTGATGATTTCCCATCCACAAAAAAAAAAAAAAAAAAAAGCATACGTAACCTGCCTATTTCCACTTTTCACGCTATCGCCAGAGCCACGTCAGTTAGCTTCCTTCTTCTCTTATGATTTCTGTATTTCTGTTATGATCACGAAGAGAATCTCCAACATTTCCCTTTCGTTGAGTTTGGTGATTTCCTGTTAAGTGAGAGATCATTAATTTGTCAGCCCCATACACCATGACGGGGAGGACACATTGTTCAAAAATGCGTTGCCTCAGATTCTGTGGTATGTTGCCCTTGAGCGCATCGGTCAACTTGACAAAAACAAAAGCCGCGCCAGCCTAGTTGTATTCGGTGCTTCAGTTCACGTTTCTGGCTGTTTTTATCCTGGGTCCTGTCTGGGTTGTCCAAAGTAGACGGTACTTTTCCACTTTGTTGATACGCTGGCCCTCAAGTTCGTTGCACTCTGTGCTGGTATTCTTTTCGATAGCTCTTCGATCATGTCCCTGAGACTTCCAATAATGTCAGCAAGCACGATGATATACTCCCACTATACGAAAACCGAAAAAAATTCGATGTCGATGTCTTTGTTTATACCATTTTAGTAAGTGTTTTTGTCGTAGTTGAATTTAAGTTTTTAACTTTCTTTACACAAATACAGGATGTCAGGGACGGGGTCGATACCCCGCAAACTGTTACTACGAATTCAGTACATGATTCTAAACCCCAGCGTAGACATTAATATCGTCGGTTTATTGAAATATAAATCAGCTGTCCCACATTTTGACCGTGTAGGTATTGCACTTTTGTATGAAACAGAGCATTTTTATTTATTTTGATGAAAAGTTCGTAAAATTCGGATAATCCGGATTTGATCAAAAATCCGTTCTTAAAAATCTGGATTTTAAAACAGAACGGATTTGCATTCCCTATTTGGTCCCTTAGTAAAAGTTGATTGTTAGTATGAGTACAATCATTTGTTTAAATATCGGTCACTAATTACCAGTCACCCTATATATAATGTCCTTTAAGGGCCAAATATCCTACCTATATGTAGAAGAAAACGAATATAGTTGAACATAGAATCTGCATTATAAGCACCGACACAAAAACAAGACCCAGACTTGAAATAGCTTTGAATATATTCATACGAGTCGACTATTTGACTCCGCACTAAATTCATGCACGGTCAAACTTTGTTTTATTTGTGGCGAGCGATTCTCGAGGGACGAACACAATCGTACTGTCATTCTATTTCAATCGAGCAATCGATAGTCCCACATTTTAGGTGGTATAAGCTTAAAGTTTTATGTTAGAGTCAGTTTTAAGTAAAATGGGCTATAAGTAGTATTGGCTGTTTTCATCATATTATTCCTTACTAGCTTTTGCCCACAGCTTCGCCCGCTTGCAGGTCGGAAGGTATCCCACGGGAAAATACTACAGTGATAAAAAGTACTTATCTTAACCTAACCTAACCTAACCTCGGTCATGGTCTACCTGTGTGCCTTTCATCGAAAGCGTGAAAAGGTAACAGACAGCCTTTCATCGAAAGCGTAAAAATGTAACATACAGCCTTTCATCGAAAGCATGAAAGGTAACAGGCAGCCTTTCATCGAAGGCATGAAAGGTAACAGACAGCCTTTCATCGAAAGCGTGAAAAGTTAGCAGACGGCCTTTCATCGAAAGCGTGAAAAGTTAACAGACAGCCTTTCATCGTAAGCGTGAAAAGGTAACAGGCAGCCTTTCATCGAAAACGTGAATAGGTAACAGGCAGCCTTTCGTCGAAAGCGTGAAAAGGTAACTGACAAACAGACAGACAGAGTTACTTTCGCATTTCCTTCAACTGTCATGTTATGAGACACAATTCTTCTATTGTTACCGACCTCTGATAGGTCAGTCGACAGTTGAGAGGTTAGAAAATGTGTCAATATATTGCTGTAGGTACCTAAAATAGGCATCTTCTACAAAAACATTAAAGCAGTCATTAAATCTGCTGCAATAGAGATGATGCCTGGGTAAAAAAAAGACATTATATTTAGTCCTTCAGTCAGATAATAAAAAAATAATAGATACGTATTTTTTGTTTTATCATATTAATAAAAAATGTCTTAGATAACACGCATTAAAGTTCGGGAGTGGGGGCTCCCTACGTCACTTCTATGTATAAAATGTACCAAGGCGTGACGTCATGCCACATTTTAACTCAATGTATCGCCGTATTCTTTTGATTACGTAGAAAAAGAAAAAATACTTGGCCGATATATTTTGACGATCTACATGACGGACAAAAAAAAATTTGTCATCATCCCTATTTCCACATTGTTATCAGTTGTGATTGGGTCAATAAAAAAGCAACAGCCAAACAAACCATTTGACATAAGAGTTTACAACAGATCAGAAATGAATAGGTTTGCAGAAAGTGAGGGATGGTCGCCTTTTACGATACACCCAAGATATAGGTAGAAAACGGGTCGAGCCTATTATTTGGCAGAAATCATACTATGTTTACTTACGTATTTCTTCCGAGTCTTGTGAGGTAAGCGAAAGGGTTTACGATAACAATAATGGGATTAAATGGCTGCGGACGCTGGATATACTCAACCTTTTGTGTCATATAACTTTTGTCATGAAACTTATGTTTCTTTGTTTGTTTTCAGACATTACATAACAATACACATCGCAAACACTTTATTTTTCTCTTTTTAAACGACTTCAAAAAAAGGAGGAGATTCTCAGTTCGTCAGAATCTCTTTTTAATTCTTTTTTATGTATGTTTCCCCATTACTCAAAGACAGCTGCACCGATTTGAAAAAATATTTTTTTGTTTGAAAGGGTATACTTTCTAGTTGGTCCCATTGTCATCAGGTTAGGATCTGATGATAGGATCCTGGAGAAATCGATGGAACTCTTCAAATATTATATGCGGTGTGCATATAATATTTGAAGAGTTCCGTCGATTTATATAGCGATTTGGGTATTTTATAGTAGCTCGTGCATTTGTTCTTGCAAAGCACCATTTGGTCAAGTGGAACTGATGATGAAGATCACAGATGGCCACCGGAACTACTCAATAATAAGTATTTCACGTGTTGCGATTCGATGAGCAGTTGACATTAGGATAATGTAACTTAGGTATATTACAAACTGACCCACTAAAAAGTGAAAAATAAAAATCTTTTTCCAAAAAAAAAAAAAACAACCGACTTCAAAAAAATACTACAAAGTGAATAATAACTTTAATTTCGGGAGTCGCTGGTAAAAAACTAAAATACAGATCCAAAGACGCCGACTTCCAAAATTAAAGTGGAAATCGGTTGTTTTTTGGTAAAAGTTTTTTTTAAGTCGTATCTGGTTTTTATTTTATTAATCGACTTCAAAAAAGGAGGAGGTGCTCAGTTCGTCGGAATCTTTTTTTTTTGTATGTTCCCCAATTACTCGAATACGGCTGGACCGATATGGAATTTTTTTTTTTAAAGGTTTCTTTCTAGTTGGTCCTATTGGCATCAGGTCAGGATCTTCAAATATTATAGGCACACCTATAGCAATTTGGGTATTTTTTATAGTAAGTAAGTTTTTATAGTAGCATTTGCTCTCGAAAAGCACCATTTAGCGATTCGATTAGGTACTTTAATAATGGTTGCTAAGTAATTTATGCTTGTCACAATGCAAATGGCGGAGTGGAGCTCGGTTGTTATTTTTTTGGATAAAAAGTTTGTTTTATTCAACTTGTCACTTTTCATTGTTTACAAAAAAACCTGTATATTATTAACCAATGTTATCCACTTTTACGACAGTGTGAATGATTTTTAATCTCATCCATGCTCAGGTCCCCAAGATATATATATATATATATATATATATATATATATATATATATAACTAGTTTGGGGATCATCGTCCAAACAGATTGTTAAGATAGTTACAAATAAAATAATTATATTATAGTTCCCGTCACGTAACTTTGCCGCTCTGAAACCAGGCTTTCCGAAGCGCATGGCATGGCGCGCTGCTTTTTAGTACCTATAGATATTGACTACTGCGCAGTCATTTGTAGCCTAATTCAGAGCGGCAAACTTACATGACGCGAACTATATACTGGATGATTTTTTTTACCGTCTTGGAAAAAATAGAGTACGGAGTAGAAGCCTATGGCCTACCTAGTTTTTTTTTTGTTTTTCAATAGCTTAGACAGAAAGTGCTCTATCAATAAACACTACACATTTGAAGTAAGCTAAAACAATAAAAACTTAAATTTTGAAAAACTTTATAGATCGTTAAAAAATATCGAAATTCAAATCATACGCACTACGCATGAATTTCGATTTTATTATTTCTTATTCAAAAAAGAAAGTAGGTATGCCATAGGCTTCTACTCCGTTCACCTATTATAACCTATTTTTTTCAAGACGGTGAAAAAGTCACCCAGTATGTAAGTGTAAATATGTGACTGCTTCGGTGGTCTAGTGGTCGCAAGCGCTGCTGAGCATGAGGTCATGGGTTCCATTCCCAGGTCGGGTAAAATGCGAGTTTCTCCATCAGTAATTTCTCAGTAGCAGCCAGGAGTCTGGATTTGTGCCCGGTTGATGACAATAGGCTCGCCTCCATTAACATGTCACTTAAACATACCTAATTGGTGAAATGTACCCACATTTCAACAATTAGGTACTATAGGACCACCTCTGTTTAGCCCTTCTAGGAAAGCAGCCGTGATGTTATGTTATAGTTGTGTCGTTGTGTTGTCTTATATTTAGGGCTCCGTACCAAAATGGTGAAAAGGAACCCTCATGGTGCGACTCAGTCTGTCTGTCTGACTGTCCGTTTGTTGAATGCTATCAACTTGAATTTTGGAATAGTTTTAAATGACGTTTGTCCAAGTATTTTGCAAATAAGAAAGAAATAAAAATATATACATATGTACTTTTGCAACAGGGACTGAAAGGGAGTCTTCTTTTTTTTTAGGCCGCATACTTTTCGACTTTTGATGAAAAAATACCGTTCGGGGAACGGTATTTTTTTTACATTTTATCTTCATTCATCACCATCTATATCTTATCTCCGAAGTTTGCACAGAGAAAAATCTGAAATTATTCTGTGTGATAGAAGTTTATGTAAAGATAATAGAAAAAATAAAACAATCTCTCTAAATAGCACACTTTTTTTATATATGATGGTACGGAACCCTCGGTTCGCGAGTCCGACTCGCTCTTGACTGGTTTTTTATTTTACTTCTTTCACAGCAACATGGGTCAATCGGTGCAGCGAAGACCTAGAATGCCTGGACTTGGAAGACGACCAACCTCTTGCCCAGCTCAGTTCCATGCAAACAGACAAGATGACCCTCTTCTTCACTGAACTGCTGGACCACGACCGCGATGACGTCATCATTGACACCGACTTCGATCAATTCTTCGAGGTAGGAAGGTATCAAATTTGTCACATCTTGCCTTAATAAATCCGATATGTAGAAGTTGATACCCCGCGTATTTTGCCTTCGATCGATCCAAAAATGTCGCGTTCGTGATCATTTCAATCATTGTTATGTTCGAGGTGTATAGTTACGTTCAGTAGAATGTAGATAGAATTAGGTAGAATCCGTAATAGAATGACAACAATAATTTCCATAACCTACCATTGAATTTCATACTGAGATTTTAATAAAACTTTCGTAGTCAACAATTTTATTGAATTAAGTCTTAATTACTTCAATCATAGTCAGGACTGTTCTAAATATGAACAACTCGTACTTTAAATACAATTAACTCGGCACAGTTCAAATAACTCGGTTAAAAGTTCAACGGAATTAAATAACGAAGTTATATCTTAAAAGCCCTCGAGTTGGGGCGAAGTCAACACAACTCCAGGGCGAGAAACTGACGAGCTTTACCTGGCAAATACACCGGGAACTAAAGGCAAATACAGCAAATTAAGCTTCTAAAACTCAACATTAAGTCATTTCAACCTCACATAACTAACAGAGAATAATGAAAGAGAATAATTAAATTCGTTTCTCGTCGTATTTCACAGAGGCTGGCACATTTTGCGGACTGGTCTCCAAACTCGTCGGAATTTCACATACTGCTTGAAGTCAAGCGAGAATTTATAGAACACTTCATCAATCCGCTGCCGGCCAAGTAAGTCGAACTATTAACACTTGCTAATCTAACTGTAGTATCATTTTTCGGAATCAAAAGATAAGCTCTACAATAGGTTTAGATCCATTAATAGTGTGTTAGAAATGTGCGAGAAAGCCTGGGCGTGCGCGATACCGCCAACAAGATACAAGAGAGTAGGCTGCGTTGGTATGGTCACGTGAAATGGAGGCCGCCTGAATAAGTAGGGAATTTGGCGCTACAGCTTTCCATTCCCAATCCAAGTCCTAGAAGCAGACCCAAAACAATGTGAAAAGCTGTAGTGCTAAAGGACATGAAACGACGATGGACGATGTCAAGGATAGAGCGAAGTGGAAGAGAAAGACCAAGGAGGCTGACCCCACCACCATGTGGGATACATAACCAGGAAGAGAGAGAGAGAGAGAGAATAGTGTCTTGGAAATGGGGACACATCAGTCGAAATTATCACCTTTCTAATCCTTAAAAACTCTGAGTAAGAAACACATTATCCTTGTTTACAGAAAATACGCCTACAAAAAGGTAGTAAAACTGAAATATGCCCGAACAAATACGTGCTATATAAACCGTCATTTTGTACTATCATATCCCATAAAAATGAATGTTAGCCAGCTGCTGACATTTCATGAAAACGTGGTCCAAAAATATGAGCACTTTGTAATGTAATATGCAATTCTGTGGGCATTTTCATCAAAAGCCGACCACTTTTATGATATAGTACCATGACACTGGAGAACAACATTAGGTCGGACATAAGACAGTTGAAGCAGGAACCTAATGAAAGAAAGCATAAAGTTTACGACAAAGAAACAACAGCAAACTACAGAGCCGACCGCAGCGCAAGAAATATCACTGGAGACTGTACCCAACGGCATTCATTCTTTCGGTCACGTGTCTTGTAACTATCTTTCGTTATTAAATTCCCTGTGTTATGCCAAACTTTTTTATACCTTAGGCTGCCATCAGACAGATTGCACCGCAGCAACCTCACGTAGTCGATATATTCAACTGCAGTTGTACGTTCGACTTCGTACAGTCATGATATCAACTTCACGCGGTCGGCTGCAGTCGTGTGGAGTCGATATTAAATGCATACAGTCATGACATCAACTTCACACGGTCGGATAGAGTCATGTAGTGTCGACCCACGCTGTCCATCGCTAACCGCATACAGTTAGTCAAGGAACATAACTACACACTAACTGTATGCGGTTAACGATGGACATCACTTGGACATGTTGCGTCGACACTACACGACTGCAGCCGACCGCGTGAAGTTGAAGTCACGCCTGTACGAAGTCGAATGTACCACAGCATGCAGTTGAATGTATTGACTGCGTGCGCTTGCTGCGGTGCAGTCCGTCTGATGGCAGCCTTATTGCATGTTGTGTATAAGAAAAGTAGGTATGCGGAAAATCGCATATACAAATTCATGTTCGTCTTTATGTAATTTTCTCAAATAAAACCTACGTCAGATTCCTTTCTTTTCCTGCCTTTTAAATTCCTGTTACCTTTGCATAATTTAATTTTGTGTCCCTTTACTTAGATGGGGTGAGCTGCCGTACTACAGAAGGGTATGCGGTCCGGAGTCAAGCGGCATCAACATACCGGGGAGGACCACCCTGGAGGGATGGCTGGCGCGGTGGGCGTTACATCTGAGTGAGATGAAGAGGTTCAGTGACCTGCCGCTCTACCTACAGTACCTCTGCAAGATACTGTTTCACGTGGTTGATAGGACCAGTAAGTACTTGTGAATATCAGTTGACATGTTGCGAAAGTGCTGATGAGCTATATGCTCTCTCTACAAGTTTTTAGTATATTTTCGTAGACTATCCATATAAAAACACACTTCAAAAAAGCCACTACTTAGCCCCAGAATCCTTCACAAGTTTATTTATTCACGAACTGTCTAAACTTTTCGCTGTCTACTTTCTTCTTTCGTCAAAACAAAGTTAATTTCGTCATTATTTTTAGCATAAAGCAACTTATTTTCCGCTTGATTGTGAATAAACTTCTTTTTCTATTTACGGTAATAGAGAGGTACAAGTGACGCGTGTCGATTCCCGAGACGGCTTGATAGACGGGATTAATTTGACGCGGGCGAGTGACGTCACCGCTCCTCCGGCCTCCTGAATCACGTTAATTGTGCTACATGAAATGTTCTCCCACACCATAGGGTCGAGCTTCAATTTATTACTAATTTCAAGTTAATTATTATCGTAATTTAGCCAGAATGTTTGCTAACGACGCTATTGTTGCTGCATAGCTGCTAAAATTATTCTCGCTCGAATTATTTTATGCGCAAAATGAAATTGTGTTAAGAACTTGTAACATCATAGCGCTCTTCGCTGCTATGAACGTGCACACTAAATCATTTCACGTTGAAGCAATAATATTTTGTAACGTTTAAATTGCGCCATAAGTAGTCAAATCAAAAACTAAATAAAACGGCGTTTGGTTGTTCTCCAAAGGTTTAAAAATTTGGCATCTTATTCGACATTTGTAGCCAAAATCACAGCGGGTGCACACTGAAGCGAAGCAGCACGGTCTTTTCTGTGCCGCACTTATTTTTCTATCGTCTGCCTTCGCGTTTATTTTAACTTTTTAATCTAAAGCCAGGGCCCTGAGAGTCTAGTCTCACTGTTCCACAGAAGAGTTATCGGAATAATAATCTGTGTCAATATTTTATGTTACGTGACCTATATTTTACTGGACGTTATTAAAATTGTGCAACATTCCGTCCTTTATAGGACTTGATATTTCTGCTATTTATTAATGGAACTGAAAGAAATACAAAGTAATGTAATGTTCGTCGATGTTTTATAGTTAAGATGAAAAAAAGCTACATACACAGGACAAGTTTTTAAGCAGTGCGCAAATTTTCATACGGTGTTCTATACATGAATGTGACATACAACTTTCACTATGGGACCAACACTGATATCATGAAAAAAAATCTGCTGTGTCATACAAAAGTTCAATACCTACTCAAGCAAAATGTATGAAACAGCTGATTTTTTTTTCGTGATTTCAGAATTGGTCCAGTAACTATCTCAGTATAGCATAGCATAGTTGTTCATATTCATGAGTGTGTACCCCTGTAAAAATTTTCGCATTACTAAAAAACTTTTCCTGTATATTTTATTAGAACATCAAATAACCACACATACTCACACAACATTTAGGTACAATAAAAGTAAGTGGGTATATATATGCACACCCACTTAAAAATACCCTTAAGCTCATTTCTACTACGCTATATTATAATAGCATATAGCTTATAGTTCATAGCACAACAATATCGCTCGCCATACATTTATTTATAACACGTTCACACTTTGCTATACTGTATATTAGGCTTGCTATACGCTATGAAATTGAGCGATACACTATGCTATGATCGCGCGGCGCTCTCCTCCCCGCACGCCCCGCAAGCGGGACGAACGAAACGACACGACTGGTCAACTGAGCTTGCCATGTAGCATATTTGCTTGCGATTATGTGAAGGCAAAGCATTGCGTTCACATTATGCGATATAATTAAAAGCTATATAGCAATATAGTATAGCTATGTAGCTTTTAATGTTACGAGTATACTATATAGCAAAATAGTATAGCGTAGTCTGAAATGAGCTTTACAGACAGATTTTTCCCTAAATTGCTATATTCTGTCATGCTGATTTAGAAAGCCGAAACGATTTATCACGAAGATGTTTCCAAGGTGAACGATCTCATTTGCTTTAGTAACATCGTCGTATTTCACCACTATGGGGTAAAAGCTGGGCTTCTACTTCATTTGTCAACATGATGGATTCGAAATATTATATGTCAATGTTTTTGTATCGTCTTATACCTACCTACTTGAATTTTTACAGCTACTGAAATTTCTTTATCCACTTTTATTAATTAAACCGGATCCCAAACGCTTATATTGTGTCATAATGTTTATTTATTTATTTATTTACTAGCCTTTGCTAGCGGCTTTGCCCGCGTGGAGGTCGGAAATCTAGACGCGGCGGCCAAAAGTACTCAAGTCAATTCTTGTCAAATAAAACCAGTCAAGAGCGAGTCGGACCCTTGCACCGAGGGTTCCGTACCATCATATATATTTAAAAAATGTGCTATTTGGAGACATCGTTTTATTTTTCTCTGTAATCTTTACATAAATTTCGATCATAAAGAATAACTTAAGATTTTTCTCTCTGCAAACTTCGGATAATAGAGAGGGGGGGGGAGGGTATTTTTTTTTGCATTTTTCATCAAAAGTCGAAAACTATGCGGCCTAAAATACGTGTTTGAGAATATGCAAACAGCGCTCTTTCATAATATAATATGATAACCCTACATGCCCTAGTAGCCCCACTTCGAATGTTTAAGACCCCCTTTCAGTCCCTGTTGCAAAAAATGTATATACATTTTTACTTCTTTCTTATTTGCTAATACTTGGGCAAACGTCATCTAAAACTGTTCCAAATTTTAAGTTGGTAGCATTAGTGGTTCTTGAGATATCCAGCTGTGACAGACAGACAGACTGAGTACTGACACAGACAGACTGACGGAACCCTAAAAATTACTTAAGTACTTTTGGCCGCCGCATCTAGAAATTATCCCGCGGGAACGTACCACCCGAATAAAAAGTATCCTATGTCCTAATCCACGACATGGTCTACCCGTATGCCAAATTAACAAACAAACTCACTTTCGCGCCAAAAAGAAAAAAAAAACTCACTTTCGCATTTATAATATTAATAAAAGTTAAAATTAAGATTCACAGAATCCACAGCTCTTTAACTAATAAATAAACTAATCTTACAGCCAATTACGCATTTACAATTTAGTAGCTACGCTTATTATATGCATCAGAAACAAATAGGATGACATGCTAGCACCATCTAAGCATATCTGTGTGTATAGTGTGGGTGGGTGTGTAGGAGTGTGTGTGACGAGTTGTAGTGTTCATGGATTACTTTAATTCAATTATATTTAGAACTAGCTGCCTGCCCCGGCTTCGCACGGGTGTACTAATGAAGAAAATGAGACCTAATCTTCCATTTACAGTACGACCATGTAATGAAATAGAGTGACAATAAACTGGTATTTAAAAAAAAAAATAGCAGGCATAATACCTATAACGTTCTACAACTTTTTTACAACATTTTCACAAACCAAACAAAACAACAGAAATGACTTATTATTTTCTTTCGGATGCAACAGATAAAACATGAAACTTGAACCATGAAACGGAACAACTAAACGTCAATCTGTCAATTCTGCCATTTTTTTTTTTATATCTTACTACTTTCTTCTGTCTTACTCACTCACTCACTTTTTGTATGGAGATTTTTTAACCAAAATCTTTCACATTTCCGTACAATTTTTCAAACATTTTCTTTCATGCAAACCTTTTCCTGACAATTATTACAAACATAACAAAAAAATGAATTTCCAACTTGGTGCAGTCGTTCGGAAGTTAGGTATGCGCGTACATACATTTCAGCGATTCGTTTTTATTTATACAGGGTTATTGGTAAAACACCAACAACCTCTTATGGGGTCATTGTACTCATCATTATGAACAACTTTTACTATGGGGCCAAACCTGAAATCGCGAAAAAAAATCAGATGTTCAGTACATTTATGTTCGCTTATTTGGTCAAAATGTCCCACAAAAGTGTCACAGCAGATTTTTTTTGCGATCAGGTTTTGTCCCATAGTAAAAGTTGTTCATAATAATGAGTACAATGACCCCTTAAAAGGTTGTTGGTAGTTTTACCAATAACCCTGTATACATATAGATTTTCTATCATACAAACCGTGTCCTCACAATTACAAACATAAAAAAAAAGAATTATCCAATTTGGTACATTTCGGTGATTCGTTTTTATTTATATAGATAGATTACACTACTAGTTTACAAAATTTTAATTTTTGTCTGTTGCCGCAAACTTTAGGATGGTTTTTGTTTACTCGTGACGTATTATTTTCGAATAGACCCTCAGAAATTTTTCATTTTCATCATTTAAGTGTTTTTGTTTGTTAATAACGTACGTGTTTCCTTTTGTTAACTAAAAAACTAGAGCCGATCGATAACTTTCAGTTTTATATTTAACTCAGCATGTCAGGTAGCCAACAACAGTTAGAATTTCCCCGGCAACAGATACATTGTAAACTAGTGTTATAGATTATTAGTCAATTCGTCGCATACAGAAGTTACTAATAGTTTCATGAATGTACCTTTTTTGGTTTTAAATATATCGAGAGAATTTCGCACACCTAGATAAAGGGTAGCTCAACTCAAAATACTTCTTTTTTCAGGAACAGCAAAAAACGTTTTACTCGTTTTGAGATGTTGTATTTTACTAATGAATATTTCTACACAGGTATCTTTGGAGTCAATGTAGTTTTCGACGCAGATTCCGATAATCGCAATAGCTCGATTTTGGATTATTTGGAAATGTGCCACCCTTTATCTAGGTGTGTGATTTTTGTTTTTCTTAATATCCTACCAATGACAGAATTTTGTACAAAGTACGCTCTACTTTGTACCACTGTGCGGTACTTCGAATAACTGTGTGTGCCTAGTCCGTAAGAACTAAATTTAAAGCAGCAGGTAGATACTCTTTAGTTCCTAGACCGGACAAAATTGAATGTTTATTTTTTTACGGATTTCCAGCAAACCCCGATATTTGGAACAGTGGCCGGTAAATATTAATAGGCTCGCGGTATCACACGGGATCCAATCCCGGAAATCGAACAGCGGGTACGGGTGTACCAACCAATAAATCTCAACCGACCTCCTTTGGGGATTCAAGCCCATATGTTGCCATTAAAATATAAGTTTTTTTTTTTTTTTTTCCTTGCAGGTACAGGTGCTATAACAAAACCGGCGTTGGCTGCCTTCTACCGGTCGGTAATCGGGTTGAATGCGACAAGAGTTGACGAGGTTATAGACACAGCCTACGATCGGATGACTAGCGTGAGTTATTATAATGTTCTTCATGTTCTCTCGTCTCGGTACGAACTACATATTTATGAATAGTTCATTCCGTGATACTTTTACAGTAGGTAGGTACCTTACAAGGTGTATGTATCCATACAAGAAAGCGGCCAACCCGTCATACTTTTCATACAAACGCTCGTACGTGATTATAGCGTTCTTTCTAACAAATTTTTGAACTAAAAAGTATTTTGTGCACTGTATCTAGGTTTCTATCAAAGCGAAAAATAAAAATTTGGAGAAACAAATTCAGTATAAGCCTCCAAAAATCCGCTTTTTTGCACAATTTTTACCAGAACTTTGGCCGTTCATAATGTAGGTACACATAAATTGTAAAAGTAAAGAAAACATATCGATAAAAACCTCGCACATGTAATGGAGATGCTAAATGACAAAAAATTATTTCACAAACTTGTAAGCTTGCTAAAAAACACGTATTTCCTGGAACAAGTTTCATAAAATTTCCGCACACTAATTGTTAGTTCAATGTTATCGTGTTCTCACTTGCTTTTCGATCATGCTAGCGTTGTTGATAGACGGGCCGGGAAGGGCCATCTTAAGGGGTCATTGTACTCATCGTTATGATTATGAAGAACTTTTACTATGGGACGAAACCTGAAATCGCGAAAAAATATTAGCTGTTCCGTAGATTTTGACGAGTTACGCAAGCATAAATGTGGGGAACGCCTGATTTTTTTTCGCGATTTCAGGTTTGGTCTCATAGCTAAAGTTGTTCATAATGACGAGTTCAATGACCCCTTAAGAGATTTCGTGTATGAATAAATAGACCTTATATAGCATGTAAAAGAGAAACTATTACATTCACGGAATAGAAAAACATGTGGAAGTGCCCACACTACTTGGCGCGTCTCACAATTATGCGGAAAAATATGTAAAATAATAACAACCTTCGTCAGTAATAATAATTCTTAATATTGTATGAGCAACAAATTCAACTTTGACGAAAAGCTTATTTGTTGTTCATACAAAATTAAGACGTATTACAACTCACGAAGATTGTTATTATTTTTCATTTTTTCCGCATAATTGTGACACACGCCGGATAGCTGCATGGGCATTTTCACTTGTTTTTTTCTATTCATTGATTACACTATGTACCATGCTACAAAAATCAATCTGCCTAGCCTTTCCCAACTATGTTGGGGTCGGCTTCCAGTTTAACCGGATGCAGCTGATTACCAGTATTTTACATGGACCAACTGCCTATCTGACCTCCATGACCCAGTAACTGGCTAATACCTACGATAACCCTTGGTAAGACTGATTGTCAGGCTTCTGACGGCCCGTAATGACTATGTCAAAGTTCCAAGTATGACAGTTGGGACCAACGGAGGCACGGAGGAGTCTCGGTATGTAAAGATGGTCACCCATCCACGAACCAACCCCGGCTGGCGTATCGTCACTGATGATCGACCCGTGCGGCTGTAATTACTGCTTTAAGCTAAAAATAAATATTCGTTATAGTAAGGTCACGGCATAAGTCTTGTCGTTTAGCCCTCAAACATACCGCAGCGTTGATTTGTTTACGTTATTACAAAGTACCCTCTTTGTTTAGACTCAATAATAATTCAGTGATTTTTTGAATACGTCGCTATGGAGTCGTTCCCAGCTGTCGGATATCGTGCTATTATTTTTTACAACTTTCGCCGCGGATTATCTACTAAATAGTGTGAAGAAGAAATGAAGAAAGTGTTTGATAAGGATTGCCCGTCCTTAAGAACTATTGAGAGATGGTATTTAAATTTTAAGCGTGGGCTGTTTAATTTAGAAGACGATCCTCGTTCAGGCCGGCCGACAGAAATCATGACCGAAAAAAACATTGAACTTGTGAGAGAAGCTATAACCAAAGATAGACGAATAACTTATAAACAATTAGCTGAAACCCTGACCTGAAGATCTCTGAACGAAGTATTGGAAGAATTATATCAAACCATTTAAATGTTAGAAAACTTTGTACCCTGTGGATACCCCACGAGCTAACCGACGCTCAACGGGAGGCACGCGTAATTTGGTGCAAAAAAATGTTGAAAGACTTCGAATCGGGAGAACACGGTGCTGTAAATTCAATCATCACAGGTGACGAAAGCTGGCTGTATTTTTTTGATGTACCATCAAAGCACAGAACAAGGTATGGGTCTTCGAAGATGAAGAGCAACCTGTACAAGTGAAAAAATCACGTTCGGTCGGAAGAAGAATGATTGTGTCTTTTTTTCGTAAAACGGGTTTAGTGACCAACGTTGTGCTAGATAAGCAGAAGACAGTCACAGCTCGTTGGCATACTGAAGTTTGTTTGCCACAGTTATTTAGAGCGTTATAAAATCTCAGATCGAAGTCCCCTATGCGCTCGTGGTATCTTCATATAGACAACGCTCCAGTGCATCGTGCCCAGCTAACTCAACAGACTTTACAAGAAACTGGAATTCGAGTATTGGACCATCCAGCTTACAGTCCTGACTTGGCACCATGCGATTTTGGTCTTTTTCCGTTTGCAAAATCACAACTAAAAGGACGTAAGTTTGCTTCGGAGGAGCAGTTAATCGAGGCCTGGGAAACAATATGTGATTCCGTTGAAAAAGAAAAATGGGAGCATTGGTTTAATGACTAGTTCTTGCGTATTGGAAAGTGTATTGAGTGTGGTGGAAAATATTTCGAGAAACAGTAAATAATTTGTTCATACGACAAGACTTATGCCGTGACCTACGTACTTTGTCATATTAATGCACATAGAGATAGTTTCATGTTGTCCTACAAAATGTAGGACAACATTTTGTATGACAACTAGCTCTGAAGTTGAAACTAAACTATCCTGTTCTAAATTCGTAAAGTTAGGCATTCAATTTGAAGTTGTTCTGTTAAAATCGAAAAACCGTTGGTGTATAGTTCGCGTCACGTAAGTTTGCCGCTCTGAAACCAGGCTTTCCGATGCGCATGGCATAGTGCGCTGCTGTTTTAGTGTAGATAGTGACTACTGCTCGTCATTTGTAGCCTACAGTACAGATGATATATCTTGGCAGGTCCGAGCTTCACGCAGAAGGCTGCGCAGTAAGATTTTTTAAGAACCAAATAGTGATATGAGGCGAGTGTGAGTGAGAAAAGATGCGCGAAACTTATTAGTGCCTATGTTAAGATAAATCGGTCGTAGTGTACTTCAGAGCGGCAAACTTACATGACGCGAACTATACCCATGCCATGTTGACTTTTTCTCGATATTGGCTGACTCGCTGTGCCGTGTATCTTGCTGATCTCTCTTCCCATTTTTTTTTTTTCTCTATTACTGACCGTAAATTACGAGTAAATACGAGTAGGTTAAATAGAATATCTTCCTATTGCGATCGCTTAATTAACTCTATTTCAACAGAACGGCTACCTTATACTGGACTACGGGACATACGTCCACTGCTTCACCAACTGGCTGATGGGGAAGAACCCCAACGGACCTGGCCAGTGGGTGCTGGTGCCACCCAAGGACTCACTCCCCGCGCCCCCCTTCCCCGTCGACTACAGCGCCCTCAACACGGAACCCGCGAAACTAGAACCTTACGCACCAGACAAGAAGACAAACAGACATTCAGTCATTGTTTAAGACTCAAAAACATTCCTACGTATCCCTAATAAGTCAATTTTGAAAGTGTTCCATTTTTGGTGTTTTTGGACACTCGACTGCGTTATCATAGATCTGTAGATCTTTTAATGTTGACTTATAAGAATCCTCGGCACATCGCTTGTCGGAAAACCTGCCATTGTTAAACTAATTCTGTGAAAAACTTAGGAATTGATGCACTGAGCTTTTTCAAAAGGACTTCTGACGTACTTAGTGCGAAATCTCAATTCTGGACAACTGAACTTTGTATTTATAGTACTAGAATAATTATATTATAGGTTCCTAGTTTTATTTTAGGAACATCAACAATATTCTCTATCGATATCAATGTAATTTAGCAACTGATGTGTGCAATTACTTAACTAATGTAATTAGATAATGGTGCCGATTCTGTTGTACACAAACTAAACTTAATTTAGGCTATTTATAACTTTTCTCTCTACTAAAACAAGAAAGAGACGAACGTAAATTAGAGCTGTCAAATTTAGTTGGACTAATATTTCCATACAAATTTAGACGACACATAAAAACATGTCGACTAAAAAAGCATGGTGACTAAAGAAACTAGTTTACGCCTTGCGCTTGCAAGGCGTAAACTAGTTTGACATCTCTTAGTTCATAGCTATAGCCGTGCTTTTATCGCGCAGCCTGTTAGTAAAACATAGCAATAGGGAAGATGACCAATTTATTTTTTATTTGTCCATCATATTGATTATTAAAAAATATTGGATACGTATTTTTTTACCTAATCAAAAAATTACGACGATACATTGAGTTAAAATGTGGCATGACGTCACGCCTCGGTAGATTTTTTACGTAGTTGTGACGTAGCGAGCCCCCACTCCCAAACTTTAATGCTTTTTATCTATCTTATTTTTTATTAATAAAACAAAAAATATGTGTATAATATTTTTTTTTATTATCTGACTGACGGACTTAGATTTTTTTACCCAGGCATCAATCAGCCCTATTCTCTAATTTTAGTTATTGAACAAGTAAATCGGCACCAATATCTAAAAATGGTTTATTGTTCTACGGAGAATGTTGACTGAATTACATTCAAGTGAGAAATTCGTTACCAAAAGAACCTACGTTTCTTACTACAAAAGAAGCAGTCAAATTCTAAAGATTTATTCGTTAAATATCACCACCACGCGAACAAACTTCACACAATTATATTAGTTACATAAGTCTCTCTGTAACTGCCTTAAATTTAATGATTTACTTTAACCTACTCTAGATTCGCTTGAACTTAAAAAGGAACGCTTTATCTAACGTGTAGAGTGCTACAAGAATCTTTTGGCGCCTGAATGACATTGGCACGGCGGCGTTGTTGGTGACAGGACTAAACTAATATTTATCGTCTGTCCTTTTCTTAATGAAATAGAAAGAAAAAGATGCACTAAGCTTAAATTCAGTTTAGTTTGTGAACAAGGGAATCGGCGCCAATATAATAATCGGCGCTTTTGTCACAGAAATTGTATAGACAAAACAAGATGGCGGCTTTAATTCCGATTTTGGCCACGCGCCAAAAGAATCCTGTAGCGTTATAAACGTGCAATTCGACCAATTCTTGTCTTTATTACTAGATTTAGACCTAAGTCGGTGTAAATATTAGTTTGTAATGATGCACGGTATGCAGAACTGCCTTAAAGTAAGCATATTCACATCTCACGACATAGCCTTATTTTATACCTTAGATGTAATATAGGTATTATAAGTTACTTTAAATATATTAGATATCTACACTTTGATTCACTGAAATAAACCCTTTCGTTTGTTACTTGTATATTTTTCTTATTAGTCATTAGGATCAACAACCAATTCAATTTGCAATTCCCAACGGACTGAACCTATTTCTCTAAATAACAAGGACTCACTGCGCCAAGGACTTGAAAACTATTTCTACATCATCATCTGCCCAGCCTTTTCTCAACAATGTTGGTGTCGGCTTCCAGTCTAACCGAATGCAGCTGAATACCAGTATTTATATAGTATTTATTTATACAGTAGGGTATAGGAGAGGGTACTACTGTGCGCAAGCAAATATTAGTTCAGTACTTTAAAAATCTTATTAAATAGTTATCGTGGTTATATCATAACAAAAAGTGATTAAGGTTCAAGCGAAAAAGGACATACAGTGAAAAAAGTTAAAATACCAGTGATTTTTCTAAAACCTAAAGAGAAACAGTGATAAATACCTCATAACGACATCTATGTTCAAATTTAAAAATCTTCACAAGTACCTAATCAAACAGTGAAGCTTCAGCAGCAAAAAGCAAACAGCGACCAAAATAACAAACATCAAGAAAGGTAGGGAAATATTATAAATAACGAATAATACTACCTCATTTTACTACTTTTATTATACAAGAAATTGCAAATAACTGGACTGCATGGACAATTGTTTTTGAAAACTATGCCATCTATCGCGGAATAGAAAAACTAAATTCAAATTGCGAACTGGCAAGCACCTTAACAAACAGTGAAGTTCCAGCACCAAAAAGCAAACAGTGACGAGAATTACAAACCTCAAGAAAGGTAGGGAAAATTACGAATAACGAATAATCATATCTCATTTTACATACAATTATTACACAAAAAATTGCAATAAACTGAACTGAAATAAACAATTGATTTTGAAAACAATGCCATCTATCGCGGAATAGCTTAAACAACTTCAAATTGCGAACTCACTTTCTGACAAATAAACGCCATCTATTCCCGACAAAGAGAAACATACACCAAACGTCAATACTTGAACTTGAACTACAACAATCCACTACTATAGGACGTAACTGGTCGTAAAAATAAAAAGAAACAGACATGGCTTCTGAATGTGCGGGATGTTATCAGAAAATACCAGAAGCAGAAAAACTTACCTGTGCGCATTGCAAAAACACATACGACTTAAAATGTGCTAATGTTTCAATTCACCATTTTACAAAATTGATGACTTTTGAGCATAAAATTAAATGGCAATGTCAAGCTTGCTACTGAAAACCCCTAAAGTCGTGACCTACCGCAACAGCCAAAATCACCTTCTGAAGAATGTAATGTCACCATTAGAAGAGTGAACACAAAAACAAACAACTACACTTTTAACTCTGAAGACCTAACTATACTAGGCGACACGCTGAACGCAGAAGAAAAAGAAACGGCCATTCAAACTGAATTAACGCTATAAAATCTAAGTGAAATTATAATACTGCGCCTTAAGGAAAATAATAAATCCATTATAACAGAAATTAAAAATACAATCCAAATAGAGATAAATAAAGCCATCACTGAATTAAAGGAAGATATCCAATTAAAAACAGACGCCCTAAATATCCAAAACGAACTAAGAAAGGAAGAAATAGAAAAAGTAAACTTAAAAATTGAAAACCTTACAAAAGAAAATGAGAAACTAAAAAAAGAAATTTTAGAGATAAGAAATAAAAAGATACCCCGACCACTATTTGCGCTGAAACAAACACGAAGAAAATAGTTATCTACGGATTTACTGAATATTACAAAGAACCGGAATTTGACCTACACAACAGAATCATTGAACTGTTCTACAGCACGATGAACGTAGACCTGACGGAATATATAGAAGAGACATACAGAGTGGGTAGATACAACAGCAACAAGAATAGACCACTTGTCATCGAATTAATTAGCAAAAGAATGGCCAAGTACATAATAAACAATTGCCTATACCTTCAGGGTACTCGGTTATTTATCTCAGAGTTCCTAGATACCAACACGCGAAGGGAAAGACAATTAATGCGAGAAGAAATGCTTCAGGCTCGAAGAAACGGATTATTTGCAATAATTAAAAACAATCAATTGTTTATTGAAGGACAGAAAGTGAACCAGAACAACGAAACATACAAAACGACACAAATCAATGACCAGAAGGGAACCGCATACGACTACAATGTAGACCGAATTGGCGAACTACCTACCACCAACGAAGACACAAAGAATCACTCCTTTCGAAAGCAGTGAGCAATCAACCTTGTAAAATTCTCTTCCAAAACATGCAAAGCATATCCAACAAGCTACACATTATAGAAGCATTTTTAACAGAAAACCCTATCTATCAAGCTGTATGCATATCTGAGTCCTGGCTATCCGAAGATAAAGTTTCCCTCATCCAAATAAATGGCTATAATATTGCATCATCATACTGCCGGAAAACTCGAGGAGGAGGCGGCGTATGCATCCTCTCGCAAGAACAAATTGATTATATAGAGAAAAAAGATATCTCAAACATGTCTACAGAATATGTACTGGAAGTGTGCGCTGCTGAGTTACCTAAACAAAACCTTTTACTAATTACTATGTACTGGAATAGAAGAGAGGAAGATATATTCATTGATAAATTAAAACAAATTCTAAATTATTTAAATATTAAATATAATACATTTAACATTGTTATAGGTGGAGATTTTAACATTAACATATTAAACAAAACCTTAAAAACTAACCAGTTTCTGGAACTCATGCTAGAATACAAATTCACTCAACATATAAAAAGTTGTTTACAGAAAAAACCTCAACATGTCTTGATCTAATATTTACGAATTTCAGCGACAAAAATATGTTTACAACCGTAGAAAATTTCGGACTTTCGGACCAAAGTGGAATAATTATAAATCTAAGCATATCTCAACCAGCGAAAAAACTTACATGGTACACTAATAAAAGATTATTTAACATAGCGAACATTAAAAAAATTAAATCTATACTAAGTACACAAAACTGGCACGACATTATACAAACAAACAATAATATAAATGAAAATTATAATTCTTTCAACAACCTCTTAATAAAAAATTTAAATCAATGTATACCTATGCGTAAATGAAACTTAAAAGTAACTATAAAAAATACTGGCTAACTACGGGAATTAGAGTTTCCTGCAAAATTTTTTTTCCACTAAATCCAAAAACCAAATAATTACACAACATTATAAAAAATATCTCGTATTAAAAAGTGCAGTTACCACTGCAAAAAAATTACAATATATAAACAAAATAAAGAAATCAGACAACAAAGTAAAAACTATGTGGAGCATTATAAATGAGAGAACAAATAAAAAACCAAAAAAGGAAAAATGTAGCATAACATTACAACATAATAATACTATTATATCCGAACCTGAACAAATTGCGAATGTTTTTAATGACTACTTTGCGTCAATAGGAGAAAGCAACAACAATCCATCTGGCACTGCACTGGGCGGCATGTCACCACTAAATCCCACGGAGAACACCATGTTCCTTAGCCCAGTAGAAGCTTGGGAAGTCAACAAATTAATCAAAAACCTAAAAAATAAACGAAGTCACGGTTTAGACGAAATTCCACCTACTTTATTAAAAGAATGCGCAAATGAACTCACCTTGCCATTTTATCTACTGTTGAATCAGTCTTTTGCAGAAGGCACTTTCCCCGATTTGTTAAAAAAATCACTAATTAAACCAATTCATAAAAAGAACACAAAAACTGATCCTAATAATTATCGCCCAATAGCTCTCTTACCCTCAGCCTCCAAGATTTTTGAGAAAGCTATGTGTGATCGAATTTATTCTTTTTGCGAAATATTAACGTATTGAGCGATTGTCAGAACGGTTTCCGAAAAAACCGTTCCACCACATTAGCTGTTTATAAATATATTCAAGAAGCCCTTAATATTATAAATAACAAGGAATACGCCGTAGGGATACTACTGGACATGACCAAAACGTATGACAAGGTACAATTTAAAATACTTTTAAATAAACTGTATGGAATAGGAATCCGCGGAAAAGCCCATGAATGGCTTACGTCATATTTAAAAAATAGAGAACAAGTAGTTGAAATTGAATACTTTAATCACACTAGTACAGAAATAGAAAAAATCCGATCTAAAAGTAAAAAAACCAACGCTTCCATCCCCCAAGAAAGTGTCATAGGTTGCCTATTATTCCTTGTTTACATCAATGACTTACCGAAAACTATAGAGGGACCATGTGTTTTATTTGCAGATGACATATCTTTATTAGTCTCATGTCAAAACAACACAACATAGAAGAAAAACTAAGTTCCACACTCACAAAAACATGTAACTGGATGACCTCACATAACTTAGAAATTAATTATGCTAAAACTAAATTAATGATTTTCCACCCTAATCAAAAAGCTGCTCTACACTTAAACTTCATATTTAACGGCTCAAAATTGGAAACTGTTGATGATTTTACATTACTTGGACTTACAATTGAAAAATATATTAATTGGAAAACACAAATACAAAAAACCCGTTCAAAAATTTCAAAATTTTCATACGCTCTCCAAAAAATTAAAAAGACAACCGATCTACAAACTGCTCTCACCACCTATTTATTATGCGTATGCCAATGCATGGCTTAGCTACGGCGTAACCCTCTGGGGAAATAGTACAGATGCAATGACACTCTTTACCCTACAAAAGAAATTAATTAGAATCTTGGTAAATATTAATAAAACTAACAGCTGCAAACCCTATTTTCTAAAACATAATATTCTAACCCTCCCAAGTATTTACATTCTAGAAATATGTAAATTTGTCCGTAAGCATTAAGAGTTCTACACAAAACGCGAAGACATCCAATCACAGTACACACTTAGGCACGGATCTAGGCTAAAAATGCATTCTACAAGTCCCCACGTAATGTCTATAAAAATATACAACAAACTACCAGAGATAATAAAGAAAGAAGAAAATTTCAATATATTTATAATAAAACTTAAAAAATTACTGATGCTATTATTCCTTAGATGAATATTTAAACGATAAACATACATAATAGAAAAAAGTAAAAAAGAAAGTAAGATAGTATACCTAATAAATGTTAAGGAAATTACTAATAATATAAGAATAATAATTGTTAACAATAATTAATGACAATCACGCAATTTATAGTTATGTTTGAAATATATTAATGATATGGTAATTATTAATAAATAATAACAAATAATACATTAACAAATACTTAAATAAAATAGCAATAATAATAAATTAAAAAATATAGCAATAATTCATAATAATTCAATAATTCATGATCTCCTAAAACAGGGCTTCCTCTCTCCTACCCTTTTGCTGTGCCCTACAGGGTCCATAATGATGTCAATTATATAGAACTTACCACCTAAGTACACATTATGGTAAAGCAATAAAGATATTGAGTATTGAGTATTCTCCACAACCCAGTAACTAGGTAATAATAAAAAATATATTAGAAAACTATGCCTACATCAAGAGACATACTTATAATACTTTTATTGGACAATTTAACATGGAAAATTATTTCCGATTATTATGAAACTTGATCAGTAGATTGACATCCTATTTCCTAAAGTTACAAGATATAATTAATTTATTATAGTACGTATTATTTATTTCCGATGATTATGAAACTTGATCAGTAGATTGACATCCTATTTCCTAAAGTTACAAGATATAATTAATTTATTATAGTAAGTAAGTACACGTAACGTAAGTAAGTACATACTAACCTAACTAGAGATTTCTACTTTTTTTTTAATAAATTTATTTTCTATCCACCGGAAGCAATTAATTCTCTTAATTGTTGTAAAACATGAGAAAACATGTCAGGTCTCAGCCTCGACCTCAGGAACAGAAGCTCTTTTAAAAGCTTGATATGATTGATGGAGGGCTCCAAAAGATTGTTGCGACGACCGCAACGCAACCCCAGTTGCCCGCCGCGACGCAGTTTCCTCTTGGACATTTTCCCAAATTATCATTAATCATCCAACGCTCTGACAAATTCGTTATATCTAACATTTTTTACTTTTCTTTATTTGACTGGAAAACTGTTTTCAAAGGAGAGGAAACCTTTTTAATAAAATTAGGGTCGATTATCACTCCCATCTTTTTTCAAAAATAAATTCTATACAACCTAAAATAGTTCGTGAACGTGATGCAAATGAAATGAAGTAGAGACGCGTTCATGAATCGTGTTTATAGGTAGCTATCTACCTAGTAAATATTAACTAAGTACTTGCTGTGAAAACTTTTACCTACCTACTAAACAAGAAAATTGGGGCGTCAAACAAACATGTACTTATCTGAAATAATCTGAATGCTAGGTAATAATAGGTAGGGTAAGTACATGAGAGATAGGTAATTACAGTGACAAATAAATAAAGATAAGAAATGTATTACCTTCTAACTAATTACCTAGCTTCTCTATCAAGTCTACACAAAGTAATTCAATCCATCGTTCCCAACTAATGGATGGGAAACGATTTCCGAAGAAAAGTGTGTTCATTCAACCGAAAAATTCAACCACATTCACAGACCCGGAAACAAAGGAGCATCGTACACAAAGGCATAATTTATTTTGCAACGATATCTCAAGTAATCAAATACTGGCCAAAAGAAAATAAGATAAAAGCAAAGAGACGATCTGTAGTGTATTTGAAGCACGTTCAAGAATCAGTCGTTTTTAAATAGGTTAATAAATTGTTTGTAGGTATATTGTAGACTCACGTAGCACATTTAATTTAATCTATGAAAGCGTAACGAGAATATCCCGCCTTTTCCCGCGCTTTTATCGTAATATGTCAACAGCAGCTTGCCCTTTTTCAAAACAAGAATGGCCTTTGCGCGTCATTAGCAAACTGTTAAAAAAGTTGGCTGTCTAAAGGCAGGTCATCGCAATTATTATAGGTTCGTCAGCCCGCTCCTGATATTGTTTTCCCGACTCAGTAATAGCATCATTAAACGCGGGCGGTCCAGCATTTTTCCTCTGCAATATACCGCTCATGATAAATGGAGCGCAATATTATCGATGTTGGTAGGAAACAACGCTAGTACGTTTTTTGTGAGGCAACGGCAGTTGGGGGAAATGCCTATGTTGGACTGCGTTGGACCGTAATAGTGGTATGATCGCAGTGGAAAAGGTTTTCTATTTCTGGGAAGCTATGTCAATTAATTGTAATTTAAATACACTCTTTTGCAATAAAAAAACGGGCACCTAAGGAAATTTACGTTCTAAGGTCAATTTGAGTTAATGAAATGAATTTAATTGCTTGACGTAGTCTGCATACTTATAATCGTGTAAATTAATACGCGTGTAGTGAATTCTGGCTTTTTTTTTCGATGAATTCTGTAAAACCGATGTACTTACACGGCCAAACAATAAGAAGTGGTCGGCAATAAAGACAAGAAGATTTTTTTTTTTTACTTTAATTAAATAAAGTTACAAATTTAAAAACCTAATAACGACTGTGACCTCCTCTTGCCAAAATCACAGCTTGAATCCTTCTGGGCATGCTTTCCACGATGTTTTTAATAACGTTTTGAGGAATACGTTCCCACTCTTCTGCAATTACTCTTTTTAGCTTCCTGATGTTTTGTGGAGCAGGTAGCACTGATCTTACCCGTCTCTTTCGAACATCCCAGACATGCTAAATTAGATTGAGGTCAGGACTTCGAGCTAGCCAATCTAAACGACGGATCCCAACTTCTTGCATGTTACGCTTTCACGTCGCCAGAACGGTGCGGGTGAGCATTGTCGTCCATAAAAATGGAATCTTCCCCAAGTGCAGTCAATGCCGTTTGTGCATATGGAATTAGTTCTTCCATTTGTACCGGTGTGCATTTAATGTTCAATTTTTTATGAAAATTAACTCCGTATACTCCATCGAATTAATTGCTGCCCAAATAATAACGGAGCCTCCGCCATAAGGAGTGATTTCTTCAAAACACACTTCCGCATAGCGTTCCCGTGGTCTTCGCAGCACTCGCCGGTGTCGGTCCTCTCCACACAAAGAAATTCTAGCTTTATCAGAAATCAATACTTTATCTGGAATAAAGTATTGTTTTCTGATGAAGCCTCCAGAGTCCATGAAGCACAGTTTCGAGCAAACTGAAGTCGAGCAACACGGTGCTTACGGAGTAATTTAGGGCCCCGAGCCGGGCGGTAACTCCTGATATTGGCAGCCAAAAGCCTCCTCCTCACCGTCCACAAGCTAACTTCTACTCCTCTTACTTCTTCAGGTCCACACTTGACGCCTTACGATTCCGCAACGCCTGACTCACCAAAAAGCGGTCATCTCTTGGTTTTGTGTTTCGTTTTCTTCCCGAACCGGGTCTTCTTTTGACCGAACCGGTCTCTTGATACCAAGTCCTGTGGACAGTTGAACGATTCACATTTAGCTGCTGAGACACGTAAGTTTGCGAACAACATTTCAAGTAGGGCTATAATTTTACCGGCCCTTATCGCTTTATCACTCATATCAAAAAGTGGTGTTTAATGTAAAAAGAAACATTAAATTGTTTAATTTGCAGAAAATTAATTTGCAAAAAAGTTTTAAAATTTTAGTAATCAGTAAAAAAGTCGTTTCAGCAATTCGCGCCATTAGTAAAGCAATTTTACAATAATCCACAATAATCATTATTTTTATTTTGTTAATTTCAAAATTTAAATTTGGAACGTAAAGAATCATGCCAGGGTCATCCTGGCATGATTCTTTCAAATAACATAGCATCGTCAAATTAATAAAACCTCTTTCTTGTTCTTCTTCATTGAAGTAGAGAAAAAAATCTTCAGTGCCCTTTTCTTTGCCCATACATACAGAACCATAACGTTCAAAGGTTCCATGGTTGACCAATACTCAATACCTACTTTATTTACATTCCACAATGTGTACCTACTTAGTAGGTAATTTAAAATTATATATATTATGTCATCATTGTGGACCATGTCGGGCGAGCAGCGGGAGAGCAGGAGAAGAGAAGCATTTAAAAACAGCTAAAAATCTATCAATTTATCTATCGATTTTAGACCAATAAATAGAACTAATTTATATTCCCACCCTAATTATTATAGACTAGCTTTTGCCCGCGGCTTCGCCCGCGTGGAGGTCGGATATTATCCCATGGGAACGTGCTACCGGGATAAAAAGAATTCTACGTATGTCCTAATCCAGGTCATGGTCTACCCATGTGACAAATTTCATGCAAATGTGTTCAGCCGTTTTAGCGTAAAAGCGTAACAAACAAACAAACTCACTTTCGCATTTACTTATAATATTAGTTAGGATTGACGCACTAATTCCGTCACGCCCTTATTAATCTAGTCGGCAGGTCTTTTTGCCCTACAAAAGGTGGAGTAGAAAATGTCTTGATTCGTACAGACGCCAGCACATCAAGCTACTACAATCTGTCAAATTTCTTTATAGATTTTCAACTTTACCGCTAAAGCATTAGGTTCACAGCTGATTGGGAAAATTTGACAGTTTCGGGTAGCTTGACCTGCTGGCGTCTGTACCTATTACTTGTAATATAGGCTAGTCATGGAAAATTTAAGTTTTTGACCTCGAGAAGTGACAGCGTTAGCCGCCAACTTGAATCGAAGGTGTTAATTTTTTTTTTTACATATGTACCTAATGTTTGAACAGTTGATGAAAAAAAATTTAAGAGAAGTATAAAGAAAACATTTTTTTTTTGTAAGTGTACGATTGACTTTTTTAAATTAAATATGTACAGTCACGAGCAATAATATGAATACACTTAGCCACTTTTAAAACTGATTTTCTTGTACTGTATTGATTATTATTTTTTGTTGTTACGAACATATTGTTTTGGAACACATAGAATTATGAAATAGGTAAGCATGTCTAAATTGCTATCGTTATTCCACGATAAAATCGCTTTTGAATTTCTCTAAGTGCATACATATTCGTGCTCGTGACTGTATAGGTTAACGTCGACCACTTCATTATCCGCGCTGGCATTTTCAGTCTCTTTGTAGGTAGTGTGAAATTTCGTCATTATAATCGTTATTATCCCTGGTCTCTATCCCAATTTCTGATGCACTTTGGCATGCCTGACCACTACAGAATCCACACGCAATAGAAATCAAAACATAAAATACAAATAAAAACATTTTCTGCTCCACCTTTTGTAGGGCAAAGCCTCTTTTTTGTCCACACTGACTGGACCATATTGGACCCGTCACATTTAATTTGGCAAAGTTTGGTTTTTCTGAAGATAAAAAATAAAGCCTATGAACGTTGTCGTACTGTAGGTACATATACGTACATAAACTCAAGCCTTTTTTTCATGTGGATAGGCGGAAACTACAGAACATCACCTGCTACGATCCTTAGGTAAGTATTATACATATACGTATACATATAAACAACTACAACCTACCTGATGAAGCCATACCGGCAAATATTTAAACTCTAAACTATAGTTTGACCAAGACCGCTGTACCGCACCTTAGGAATGCGCGGCGAGGCGGAGTGCAGCGCTGGCGAATGAGCGGTGGGACGCCGTGAGCGTTGACGAGCGGTCTTGGTCAAACTATAGTCTAGACTCTCTATTTCTTGAATTAGAGACAAAACCTTAATGTGATAGTGGTGCCGATTCTCTTGTTCAATAATTAAACTACAGGGTTATTGGTAAAACAGCAACAACCTCTTAAGGAGTCATTGTACTCATCATTATGAACAACTTTTACTATGGGACCAAACCTGAAATCGCGAAAAAAATTTTGACGAATTATGCCAACATAAATGTACTGAACAGCTGATTTTTTTTTTCGCGATTTTAGGTTTGGTCCCATAGTAAAAGTTGTTCATAATGATGAGTACAATGAACCCTTAAGAGGTGGTTGGTGTTTTACCAATAACCCTGTATACAGGACATTTTTTTAAGCAGTGCGCATACTTTCACAGGGTGTTCTACTCATGAATATGAATAACTTTTATGATCAGCTGACTTCTTTTCTCGATTTCAGGTTTGAATGATTCTTCACTAACGTGATCTGCATACTTTCAGGAAGGTTTTAATATATAATACATTAGGCAATTATTCTTATGTACGAAGTTATATGCATAGGTAAATGTACCGCATCTCCGGCATTTCTATGCGAATTTTGATGATTCTTCTTCTTTTCGTTCGTCTTGGGCTTATGTAATTGTATTCAACTAAAAATGTAAAAATAAATTTACTTTAAAAAGTCTATCTGTCTCCAATTCTGCAATGTCAATGCACCTTAGCTTGACACCGAAGCTTGCTTCAGAAGCTGTTAAGTTTTTTATGAAAGTTATTTAATTCGTTTTTATTTTTGAAGTCGGTTTTTACTTTTTTAAAGTAAATTTATTTTTATTACATTTTTAGTTGATAATACAATAGGGATGATGCCTGGGTAAAAAAAAAGAAATTCTATTTAGTCCGTCAGTCAGATAATAAAAAAATATTAGATACGTATTTTTTGCTTTATCATATTAATAAAAAATGACTTAGATAACTCGCATTAAAGTTCGGGAGTGGGGGCTTGCTACGTCACTTCTACGTATAAAATCTACAAAGAAGTGTCATGCCACATTTTAACTCAATGTATCACCGTAATCTTTTGATTACGTAGAAAAAGAATAAATACGTGTCCAATATATTTTAATAATCTACATGACGGACAAAAAAACATTTTTTAGTCATCATCCCTATTATTAGTCGACATATTTTTACGTCGTCTAAAGTATGGAAATATTAGACAGCTCTAACATCCGTCTCTTTCTTGTTATAGTAGAGAGAAAAAGTTAGCAATAGCCTAAATTAAGTTTAGTTTATGCACAACAGAATCGGCACCATTATCTTGATAAACTTATGGCTATCACGCTGATTCACGTTTACTCATGAAACAGTTCCACGTTTGAGATTACACAGAAACGTGATTGATAATAAATCTCCACTATTATAAAGGAACCACGGGAACAAAGCGTTAGGGACTGGAACGAGGCCGATTAAAGATAAAATAATGACACCATTATTGATTCGATAGTGATTTATGTCGTTTATTCATTTTCTTCCTTATTGGATATATTTTTTTAAATTTCTTAAAATTAGAATGATATAGGTAAATAAACATTTAAGAATATAAAAAATAGTAGCCCACCGGTATCGGGAACAACGTCCACGCGGCGGCGGCGGCAATCAGGGCTCCAGAGAGAGGAACCTTCCAACAATAAATGCCGTGTCCAGAAGTAGGTATCCCTTTCTGAATCAAGCCCTTAATCCAGCTGCTCAACGAAAGCCTCCTCAAGTGTTGGCCGAGGCTCTTGGCTATTAAGCCATTGGCTGTTCGATCGTGAATTTATTATTTAAAAAGTTGAAATTACACAATTAATTCTAATTATTCCTTTTAATTTTGATTAATAATCTCTTTCATCTTCTTCACAATATTCTCATCGGTGACAAAAACGTTTTCACTATCACTGGTCCCCATACTCAAACGATTCTTAATTTGAGGCAGATATCTAATTCTTTTGCACGAACTGTGGACAATCTTGCACCCGATATCAATAAAAGTCTTCGCATTATCCAGATTTATTCCCGCTCCCGGCATAATCTCTACTTTATCACCAAAACTGCTGGTAAATGACTTTATTAGTTGAATAGCTTCGACGTCATTAGCAGTCGGCTTCTGTCCGCTTGTTAGCAGTCTGTTAAAACCCAGTTCCGCTATTTTTTTAATAGATAAAACAGGGTCTAAGCACACATCAAAGGCTCTATGAAAAGTTACAGGAGTGGGATCAGCCTGACGTATTAATCTTTGACAGTTTATCTCATCCATGTGCTGTGTTTCAGTGAGGGCGCCAAAAACAAATCTGTCTACGCCAAATGCTTTGAAAACATCGACATCAGATAACATTGTATCCATCTCCTCCTCAGAGTAATGAAAGTCGGAGCCCGTGCGACATCTGATCATTATGTTCACTTTTGGCCTCTGAAATAAACAAAGACTTTAGCAGTAAATAAACAGGTCCTTGTATGAACACTCCATTTATCAAGTGGACCTACCTTCATTAATTTATCACAGCCGCAATCGTGACATGATTTACGGATTGGTTTCCCGGCCGCTATATTATTCACCTAAAATATAAAATATTGCAAATGTGATACTGATTTGAAGTTAAATGCAATGGATAAAGTATAAGTTAGTGCCCCGATGGTCTGGTCGCAAATGCGACTGTTGAGCATATGGTTCTGCACTGGACTCGACCGGGCAAAATGTCATTGGGTTTTTTCATACGGAATTTCTAAGCAGCAGCCTGGAGTCTGGATTTGTGCCAGATTGATGCTATGACAGGTTCGCCCCCTTATTAAATGTATTATATAAAGAAAACTAGTGAAATGAGGGGTTTTCTGCTTCTGCCTATCATATAAACAATATTTTCACTGCTGAGACTCGGGTCTCCTTTCTGTGAAAGCGACGTAGTGGGTATTTTCCACCAGGTATGTGTAAATACACCGTACGTTATCAGGACAGTTAAAATAATATTTTTACCATTTCCATGATTTGTTTGACAAGCCCCGGTGAAGGAGTGAGTCCCCCTTCAGTGAGTGAGCTGCATACTTCTATCTCGTCTGCCCCGCCGTGAATTGCATTTACTGCAGACTCTAAACTGTCTATACAAACCTCTAACATCGCCTGGAAAATAAAAAACTAAGATTTAATAACTTGTCTGTCCCGGAGGACAGAAGACGTTTAGTGTAGTAAATGGATATATCGGATTTGGAGGTATCTAGAGAGTACCTGTGTGCGCTTTTCGTCGGCGATCAAGCGTTAAATAATTTTGTTTAGATTTAATCCGCTAGATGGCGAACTAGCCTTGTTTATTTATGTGACCGATAGATAGCGCTGAATACAATAATGCCAAGCTCATATCTTTGTTTGTTTATGCGATAGATAGGATAGATGGTGCTGAATACAATAATGCCACGCTCGCTCAGGCAGTGTCAGTGACAGTGTTGACTGTTGTTTGTTTGTTGTTTGCACAGAGTAAGTACATTGAATATGTTGTTTGGTAGCAAAAAGTCAGCGATGTAATAATGTACAAAAAATCACAGAGACAGAGAAATAAAGACTATGTAAATCGGTGCGAAAAGTCTACAAACAGGTTCAAAAACAAAAATATTCACCACACTTCTACGGAGGAATAAAAGCTCAACTCAACGTGCTATGACTGACGGAATAAATTAAAATAAACTAAGCTCACAATAAATTTAAAGATGATCTAAGTTGCAGATTTTAAATTGTTTGTTTTGATGTTTTGATTGAATCATTGAATCTGTTTGATCCACGTCATGTACTTAAACAAAGCACACACACACACAACCACACAGAACACTATTACTTCTTTTTGACTGTTGACTGACAAAGACAATGGCAAAAAGAACCTGTGCTGCCAACGCATCTGTCCTCATTCTACTAGAATAGTAAGAAAAGCTCCCAAATAAAGTATTTTTGTTTGTTAAGTAATAAATTATACTGAGGAGTATTATTATATTTAGAATTATTATAAGGAGTAACTTAAGCTTCTTTTATTTATGAAAAAGAATTGGGGTTCCGCGCAAAAAACAAAATAGAACTCATGAAATTGTGAACAAAATCCGATCCATATATACTGGATGATTTTTTTACCATCTTGAAAAAAATAGGGTACAATAGGTGAACAGGCCAGGGGGGCACACTTAACACTGTCATCAATTTCCATAGATGACAGCGACATCTGCACTCTAGTGGCATAAAATACTTGGCAGCCATCTTGTCTTGGTCAAATAAATGTCATGACACCGCCATTGTCAACTCCGGCTTTCCCGACGTGGATGCGCAATTCTGTTGAAAATTGTTTCTCGTTACTGTTTTGTTTTGTTTCTATTTCATAATATTGTTACCACTTTGGTTTTCGTTTGTAATTTTTGTTGTTTTGTTAACATGAGTGAACTCCGAAGAAGATATTGTATTTTTGGCTGTGATGCTTTATGTAAGTGTTTATTACCATACCGTACCGTATTACCTTTATTATAACCAAGAAAAAGTGTTATGTTATTCAATAATTTTATTATAATAAGTATAAAACGAATAAATATTAATATTTATGTTTGATATTAATAAAAGGATATTTTTCTGAACTCCATACGTGTTTTTATTTTTCAATGACTGTTACCCTAACACAAACTCGCTCAAAGAGTATAAATTAATAAATAGATAGGAAGGACTCGTTCGCTACTCATAGTAAGTATGCATACCTATAGGTAGGTGTATATAATATATTATTATAGCCTTAATTCACCCACCAAACTAGAGGTAGCAGCACTTTCCATACATGCAAATTTTACCACAGAGTTGCTACTCTTTCTCTATATGTTTACTTTACTCTTTGCCTATCGCATACAAAAACCGGCACGTGTCGTGAGCACATATGGGCAGTAGTGGGGTGAAGCTCGTGCATGTACACTTTCGGCCAAATTTATTCAGTGCCGTTTTTACAAAAATTGTTGATAAGTACTTACACAAACTATAATTAAAATATTAGTGGTACTTGAAATTTTACTTTGGTTGGAGGCCTTCGTGACTAAAATATCTACTAAAATAATCTCAATAAAAATATAATTTGATTATAAGTGTTTTTTCTTTGTTTATTTATGTTTTACAACGTTTTGAATAATTTACAGCGTTCTTGGTTGTAGGCAAAAAATCGCCTCAATCCGGAGGACACTTAACAAATAGGAAATAACAAAAATAAACTATTTTAAAATCCAATACGTTAGTCACTAAAATTGCACGAAAGTGTACAGTAGCCGAATGACAAGCGATAGTCCAATAGACGACGAGCATCAATTGACGAACCAATTGCATGCAGTTAGGCGTCCCCTGGCTTCTTCATTCCGCCATAGAGACCCTTAAAATTCCCTTAAATTTAACTACTGCGCAGGTGTCAGTTTTTATGCTCACGAGTCACGATTCATGCCGGTTACTGTACCTAGTTTTTTTGTTTTTTCAATAGCTTAGACAGCAATTGCTCTATCAATAAACACTACACATTTGAAGTAAACTAGAAAACAATAAAAACATATTTAGAAAAAACTTATAGATCGTTAAAAATATCAAAATTCAAGTCATACGCATTACGCAGGGTGCGTAGTGCGTATGATTTGAATTTCGATTTTTTTTTTTTATCTAACTATGCCATAGGCTTCTGCTCCGTTCAAAATATTAAAAATACTTACCTATTCTACACATACAAAATACATTTTAGTAGTTCCTCAAATGGGTTTAAATGCTTGATTGGAATGGTTGACTGACAACTATCAAACGTTGGTTGGCGCCACTTTCATTCGATTACGTTTCGTTGCCAACGATCTTGAGTACAAATTAAACTTTATAATTTTTAATTCTATTGATTATATTATTTGCTTCATAATTGACTTCGTTATGGTAGCAGATATTTAAAATTGAAATCAAGTTAAAAACTTACAATCAATCTACCTAGCCTTTTCCCAACTATGTTGGGGTCGGCTTCCAGTCTAACCAGTTGCAGCTGAATACCAGTATTTTACATGGAGTGACTGCCTATCTGACCTCCACAACCCAGTTACTGGGTAATACAATACCCCTTGGTAAGACTGGTTGTCAGGCTTTTGGGCTTCTGACGACCCGTAACGACTGTCAAAGATCCTCGAATGACAGCCGGGACCAACGGCTTAACGTGCTTTCCGAGGCACGGAGGAGTCTCGGTATGAAAAGATGGTCACCCATCCACAGACCAACCCCGGCAAGCGTAGCTTAACCTGATGGATCAACCCCAGCGGCTGTTATTACATAGCCACGAGCTCCTCTCAAGTTAAAAACTTACAACATGAATAATAAAAACCATTAAAATCCGCTGTCATTTTGTCTGAACGTTAAACTGAACAACCTAGGAGAGAAATTCGTACATTATCATCAATAATTTAAACAAAAATGTCGCTAAAACTACCAAATGGTAGCTTTTTAAACAAATAAGCAACTTTTTACTTTTACATGTTGCCATCCTTGAAAACGTTATTATTAGAGACCGACGTTTTTAGGTGGTCTCACATAATAGAGGAGAACTTGGCAACACAGGTCTAGCCCCCGTAGGGATGACTACATTACCCAATGAGACGACCTCCCCCTGTACCACATCTATGGCGCTTTCACCAATAGAAACGAACTCAAAGACAGAATTTTAAGGAGGAAATGTCCGGGTAGCCCGCGAAATTCAAATTTTCTTACGTTTTTTGCAATTGGCAAGTCAGTATTAAGTTGTATGTTAAATAAAGTATGATTTGCGGCCGTAACAAATATGTATTTACAGAATTATATACAATAGAATCAGTAATTATAATACAACTCCTTAAGTTTGTATAATCCCAAAATGTCAAGATTTCATGAAATAATCATTTTTTGGGATTACCTGGTCTTAAAGAGTTGTATTGATCACTTTAATGATTCTAATTATGTAAATAGATACTTGTTACGACCGCAAATTATAATTTGATCATCAACGTACAATATAATACCGACTTGTAAATTGCAAAAAACGTAAGAAAATTTGAATTTCGCGGGCTACAAATCTATTAAAAATATTTTTTTTCAATATTAATCGATTTTTAAAATCGGTTTACATAGAAAAAATCGATTTATTTTTACTCCCGATTTTTTCACCTGGAACGGCCGCAGCACAGCTTCAGCCACAGTAAGGAGCGCGAAGCCACAAAGTGTCTACATAGCTGCACCTGGCACCAGCACCTCTAATAATGGGTGTTTTTTATAGAAGCGGAGAACTTTAAATTGGCAACACTGTTTTCTGTGACAGCCGATTTGACAGTTCTAAGTCAAATTGAGTATAGTTTGGTTTGGCAATTCATCATGGATAGACTCACGCCGGAGCAACGGTTGCAAATTGTTCTTTATTTTGAAAAACACGGTTCGGTTCGAGAACCTCATCGAGCATTACGTGCATTTTATGGTGTTCATAATCGTCCATCGGAGCGATTAATTCGAGAAATTATGAATCGTTTTCGCAATACGTTTACTCTAAAGGATAATACGCATCCCGTAAGACGTCGTACAGTGCACACACAACTAGCGATTGATAGTGTGCAGCGTACCCAGCGTACTGTTGATGATGATCCAAATGTGTCGCTTCGTCATCGGGCTCAACAATTAAACTTGTGTCCCTCCACTTTATGGAAAATTTTGCGTAAAGATCTTGGATTACGTGCTTACAAGATTCAACTTGTGCAGGAATTGAAGTCACGCGATCGTCGTTAGCGCCGTTCATTCAGTGAATGGGCTGAAGGAAACATTGCTATTGATCCACAATTTCATTTGAAAATTTTGTTCAATAAACAGAATTGCCGCAATTGGAGCGATGATAATCCACAAGCCATTGTCGAAACACCGTTACATCCAAAAAAAGTCACCGTTTGGTGCGCTTTATGGGCCGGTGGAATCATTGGTCCATATGACTTTAAAAATTATGATGGTCAAAACGTTACAGTCAATGGTGAGCGGTACAGAGACATGATAACAAACTTTTTGTGCCTTAGTTGGATGACATTAATGTGGCAGACATGTGGCTTCAGCAGGGCGGTGCCACACGATACCATTCCATTTACTGAAAGAAACGATTGACGAACGATTAATTTCACGAAATGGACCTCTTAACTGGCCGCCTCGTTCATACGATCTGACGCCTTTAGATTATTTTCTCTGGGGATATGTAAAGTCGCATGTTTACGTCGATAAACCAGTAAAAATTGAGCACTTAGAAGCCAACATTCGATGCGTCATTGCTGAAATACAGCCTGATTTACTGAGAAGAGTATGTGACAATTGGACATCCAGATTACGCCATATACGCTCAAGCCGCGGCGGCCACATGCCCGAAATTACATTAAGGTCATAAAATAATAGGTTGGGGAAAAAGTTTCTTCGCATTTTTTAAGAAAATTCAAAACATTTTTTAATATAGTTTATTTACATTTAACTAAAGTATATAGGTACCATTTTGTTCGATAACTTTTTGCCATCTTGTAGGTAGGGACATGATCCCATTGCTATAGAAATTTTGGGACTTCTGGTCAAAATACCGCGACAAGTGGTTTTGGCAGTCCTCTCGTGATGTTAACCTGACACTGCCTAAAGAATTCTGAAGAGACCGAAACAGGTGGAAATCTGAAGGTGCAAGGTCAGGACTATACGGCGGATGCATTAACACCTCCCAGCCAAACTCTCTTAATTTTTGCTGAGTGGTTAAAGATGTGTGAGGTCTAGCGTTATCATGATGAAAAACCACACCCCTTCTGTTGATTAATTCCGGCCGCTTTCTCTCAACTTCTTGCTTTAATCTCAGCAGTTGTTCGCAGTAGAGTTCTGAATCGATGGTCCTGCCTGGTGGTAACAGCTCATAATGAATAATGCCCTTCCAATCCCACCACACACACAGCATCACCTTGTTGCGAGTTAACACGGGTTTCGCCACAATCTGTGAAGCCTGACCGGCCTTTGACCACGACGTTTTTCGCACGTTCTTGTCATACGTGATCCACTTTTCATCACCAGTTATCAGCTTCTTCAAAAATGGTTCGGTTTCATTACGTCGTAATAAAGAATCACAAATGAGTACACGGTTCATTAGGTTTCTTTCAGTGAGCTCGTGAGGTACCCAAATGTCGAGCTTTTTTGTGTACCCAGTTTTTTTCAAATGCGCCAAAACTGTTTTGTGGTCAATTTCCAGTTCTTCAGCTACGTCGTAACTAGTGCTTCCAAAATTACGGATTTGCTAATTACGTAACTAGTTACGCATTTTGATGCTTCAATTACGTAACTACGTAATTACGTAACTGTTTTGATTTTTTAAAGCACGATAATTTCTGGGCTTATAAGGTATTTTAGAAGTAAAAAATCAAACAACTTCAAATGAAAAAAAATATTATATTAAGGAATTAAAAGTAAATTACAGATTAAAATGATAATTTTAAAATTAAACTCAAAAACAAAATTGTCAATCAAATCAAAATATTACGACTAAACTCAATCAACAATTCAAACAAAACATGTACCACGCACAAATGGTTTAAAAGTAAGAAACAATATAAAATACGGTTATTTTTCCAATCTTTGTTCTTGATAATATGATCTCATAAATGATAACGAATGCAATGTTCTGTCACCAAGGGAACTTCTTAGTTTAGAACAAAGATAGCCGGCAGAAGAAAATGCTCGTTCTGCTTCAACACTAGTAGGCATTATAGATAGTAAATAATTATAAGCTGCTGTTAGGAAAACTTCACGACTGCCGCCAGTGCTATCGTAGATACACATTTCAACTCTGATGATGGATTCAAGATCTGTGTTTACTCCAGATTTGTATACTGTAGACATAGTTTTCTGTATTTCTTTTTCTAGTCGCTGTGCAACAGTCAACTCGTCGCCACAACCATCATTAGCATCATTGTCATCTGCTTCGGAATCTAAACTCATTTGTGTACTTGTAGGCGGTGTAAATTTGAGCCTTTCTAATAAGTTTGCAACATATGTTCTAATATAATCCGACGTCGGCTTTGTAAAAGTTTCTGTTTCTTCCGTTTTATAATATTCTTCATTATTATGCAAATACTGCAAGACACCAGATACATTTGTTCGCCTTTCTTTTATTCTTTTTCTAAGGGATACAGCAAGCTTGTCACTGAGCTCATTGGACTGAGCGTCAAGTTTATTTAACATAAACTGAAGCGCAGCATCTGCTGCTAACAAATTCGAGTCACGGCGACACAATGCCATCACTGTAGTTTTTATTATATCTAAACTATTATGAATGTTATGTAGATCTTGTATTTCTGTGTCTGTGAAACTTTTAAATCTAATAAAGCCTTAAATAAACTTGATTTCAATTTCAGAAATCGTCCAACCATATCTGATAAGCTGTTCCATCGCGTTTTGCAGTCTAGTATAAGATCAAGGCTTTTACCATGCTCTTCTAAAGAATATTTTTGCAACAAATCGGTCTTCAGTGGTGATTTTTTGAATGATTTAACAAGTTTTCTTACTTTTACTATAATATCTTTGTACAGAAACTCTGGTTCTAGAACTCTAGGTACTTCTATGAAAAGTCCGCCATCGTTTTCTTCAATTTCTTCAGTGTCAGTATCTGAAGCTTCATCTTCTAGTTCTGGTTCAGTAGTTGTACTTTTCCGTGTCTTATATAATACCTCCAGCACTGCAAGTTGTATTCCGTGAGCAAAACCCAACTGATGGTGACCATCAAAATTTTTGCCCATTTTAACTATAACACTGGCTCCGTCCGTTGTGAATGCAATTATATCTTCAAGTTTCAAATAAAAGTCATTTAGATGATTTTCTAACAGTACAGTTCCAACGTGAGCCCTTTATCCTTACTAGTCCTAAATTTTTATATTTAGCTGGCTCTAGGTCTGAACTACTATTATGAATATTTATATTCATATACCTCCGGTTCCGGGTAGAGGTCCATTCATCAAACGTTATAGTAAATCGTTTTTTTTGGGACTTCATATCTTTAAACTGATATATTAATTGGTTTTCTATGGCACAACTCTGTTCCGGGACAATTTTGGTAATAGTTGAAGGAGATTTCGGTAGATCATAGCCAGATTTTTTGATCTTCAGTAGTACAAAATTTGCTTAATGGGATGCCATCCAATACTGCCATTCTAGTCACTATAATGTCCAAGGAATAATCAGTGGAAATAATCCGTTAGTTTAGTTTTCTTCTATGGAGGTTCTAAACTTTTTCTTGCTTGAAAGCACGATGAAGTACTTGCCCTTTGCGCATCTTGCTCTTGTGACATCTCGCCAATATGTTTAGCACGCATATGTGTATGTAGTGCTCCAGTAGCACCACCAGGAGTCTTCAAAATTTTTGGACAATGTTTACATTGGACACTGCCCATTTTCAGCCTTCAAAAAGTGTTCCCATGTATTTGTGTGCGTTTGTTCAAAAACTCCTTATAAATAGTCTTATTTACTGCAGACCTAAAACAATATATAAATATTTCATAATTTAATAGTTAGGTAATACCTACATATAAATAGTATCTATAGTTAGGCACTACACTTAAAACGGGATACATTTACATACGTACCGTCAACTCATAATCAATGTCTATTTGCACAGACATCTAACAAGCAACAATAAAATAAAATCGCACATATTTCATTTCATTTTTTTTTTAAACATCGCACCACACTAGGAATTACTGCTGTATCGTGGGTGCACTCACAAACATGTAAACTAACATACACAAGACACCCAGACCCGGAACACCTAGCTGTAGGTCATACAAATATTTGTTCCGTACGGGAATCGTACCCGTGACCCGCAGCGCAGCAGCCAATCTCAACTCAACTACTGCGCCAACCGTGCCGTCAACAATATAAAATCAACTACTAAATTATATGTATAAACTCTCACACAAATACCCTGGAAACAAAGTAAGTAGACAAGTAAAGTAATGTTAAAATAGGCACTTACATTTTCGTTGAAGTATCTCTACTCGTGTATGGTGGTATCTACTTAGAAACTTGTATTGTAATTAATTATTTGCGGCACATACACAAAATCACAAAACTCAATAAATTAAGCTTAGACCAGGACAGTATTGAGATTGTTTCTAAATTCACGAAAGTAAAGAAAAATCTAAGGAGTTCCCTTAGCTTGCTCAATCCACAATATTAAACGACGAGTTAGATCAAATACTTGCGAAACACTTATAAACTTTGATTGTGTTACGTACCGAACTATCCACAACCAACGGGGATTCCCTTCGTTTCCCGATTGGTCAACAATGAACTCTATTCTGTACGACTAAGAAATAAAATCTTGCGGTCTCAAATTGGAAGTTATAAAATAAACCCCGGGAATTCGGGGGATACCCACAGAAAGGGTTTTGATGTTGTCATAATGTAAGTCGTAGGTTAACCTAAATTAAGGTAAATTGTAAATACACAGATAAACCCATGCCTTTTTCCCATGGAGTAGGCAGAAACTATTGAACTAAATAAATGGGTACCTAATTAATTCATATTATCCTATAGTTACGTTATTACGGACTTCAACTCTTCAGTTACGTATTTGTGAGATTTCTAAAATCTGTCCGTAATTACGTAATTGCGTAATTACGTAATTACGTAATGGAAGCCCTAGTCGTAACTACTGATATGCCGATCTTGCTCCACTTTTTCAAAAATGGTATCCATTTTATCCGTAATAGGGCGACCAGAGCGACGTGCATCTTTGACATCGAAATTTCCGGATTGAAAACGCTTAAACCAAATTTGAGCTACTCTCACAGACACTACACTAGGTCCATAAACATCGCAAATTTTTTTCGCGGCTTGCGTTGCATTTTTACCTTCTTTGTAGTAAAATTTTAAAATGTATCGAACTTCTTCATTAGATTCACTCATCTTGACGGTACGAAAATCCAATGAAAATCACACATTTTCCTAATTTGAATTTGGAATTATGATCTTTAAAATTTAAACTTTCAATTATACCAAAACCAGCCAGATACAAATAGTATAGCCAAAGAGATTTTATTACAAGTACATACATACTATAATGCGAAAAGACTTTTCCCCAACCTAATATATTATACAATAACATTAATTTCATAAAGTCATTTCTCAAATAAAACCAATTTCATGTATATTATAAACATTTTTCTGTTCTTTATTTCAATTTAAGTTCTCCACCTCTAAAAAAAAACATCCTGTAGATTTAAAAGAGGATGCCTTGTAGAGCTGGAGAAGCTACGAGGAAGCTTATCCCAAACTATCCCAATTGGCGTGTAAGGGTTAGTCCATCTAGTTATACTATTAGTTATACAATATAACAGAATGGACAAAAAAAGTCCTGTTTGTTATACTGCCGTCATAAGAAAAAAGGGCACAACTAACATTTAAAAAAAAATCTACAAAAAATTGAGCAGATTAGCCTTTTTTTCTGATTCTAAATATATATGTAACTCAATTTTTTTTTAAATGTTAGTTGTGCCCTTTTTGCTTACGACGGCAGTATACTGCTCAGTATAACTTATTGGATTCGAAAAAAATAATAGACGTTTGTCCATGTAGTTATACCCACATATAAGCAGCTATAACTTAAACAATACAATAATATGAATATTTTAACTTATGGGGAAGGACCCAACAAGTGAGTAAATAAGACAAGACAAGATAAACAAAAGTAAGTCATGAGCAATGAGCATGGATTTGAGTGCTTGGTCGTTATCGCAGTGTTTCTAGGAAAGTGGCAATTGATATTTCACCGGTCACTAACTGCTTGAGCAACCATGATCATTGCATCGTTGATAATGCTACTTTCTTTTCGATTACATTTATTTTCCGCAACGTCCATAATAGCATCTTATGCATCCTCCTTTATTGCTTTCAAAAATTGTATAACGCTTACGTGTTTCTGGGTTTTGCAGGCTTGGTGCGTCTTAAGCCAAGCTTTTACGTTGTTAGTACTCCGATGACGCTCACCATTAACGCACCACGTGTTTATACATTGACCATTCCATTTAATAAGTTATTTTCAAAGGTACTGGTACCTTTGAAAATAACTTATGAAAGTGGTTATTTTTTTATTTTTCGTAAATTCTTGTATTTTTATAGCTTAACACATTATCTGCTTAATTCTTTATGCAAACGCTTCTTTATGCCTTACCGACCCTTATTTTACGATGTTTTCGAAACAATAGAGATGCACAACGAACGCGCAGGTGCGGCGCGCCGCACTCGAAGAAAGTTATGTAAATTGTATGGACGCGCATACGCTCCGTCAAGCACCTGGTGAACGTCCGAAAACGCGCATGTGTGCGTCTGTCGCGCCTAATGTACTAACCCTCTTTTATCTGTTCTGTGGCCTATCCCTCACGAACATAGGCATTTGGCAGAAGCGGTAATGCACAACAAAGGCCTACAATACTTTTTGGCCATTTGTCCTTCTTTTTAATTAAATTAAATTTTTTGGCTTTTCTCCAAAGGCTATCGGAAAAATGAGTACCTATGATAGATACCCTTTAACCTGAACATCCGGGAAAACTTACAATACGGCTTTTCTTGACGCTTCCTCAAAGTCAAATATAAACTTATGTGGATTTCATTTTGGAATTTGTGACAAAATAATTCTGAACAAGACTCGGTTGTCATATCCGCCATTAAGGGCACGTTTGCAAATCCGAGGAAAATAAGCTATTTTGCGGTAGAGTTAGCAATGAAATGAAACTAAATCATACAAAACTAACAATTGCAACAAATAGATTACTTCTTTATCTCCAAATATTGGCTGTTTTTTGGTTTGAAATGTTGGTATTTGATATCGTAAAAACGATTTTCCGTTACCTCTTCACACAAAATTGACGACATAAGGCTTAGTTCGGGGTCATTTTTCTGCTATTATGTACATAATTTTGTTTCTTAAAACATACCAAAGTTAAGTAGATATAATGTTTTCAAAAATATGGGCAAAAATTTTACAAAAATGTTAAATGATAAATGATTTTTATTTCTGTAAGTAGGTTTGTACAAACACTTTTACAAGTCAATCATGTTTTTTTTTTAACTAGTTAAAAACAATCAAACACCATGTTACAAATAATCTCAGAAAAAAATAAATTCACGTGTGGTATTAAGGGGTATTTTATTTTGTCACTGTCTGGATATTTACGTAGGTCAAAATAAAAACTTGAAAAATAATCTAAGAAAAATTTTCAAACTTGCTAAGTATCAAAATCAGTTTAGTTACTCAATAATGCCGCAGTTAACCTTGCGTATGTGTGTGTGTGTTTGAACCGTGTCAGTGTAGTGATGTCACAGTATATTTACTGTGGTGATGTGATTCGAAACCTATCTATTTTGAGAACGCGTCCTTAAGGCGTATACCATTAGTGAAATACGTGAACTTGTCGGAGTACCTACTGGATAAGTCACCGTGTATAGAAAATATTTGGGAGAATGGTTTCGGACAACTTTTGTATGTGCCGTCGCAGTAATATTCTTTTACTACTATTACATGTTGTCTTATTTCTGACGAACAAAATACTAAAATTCTTCTCCCTTCACAATTATAATCACCTAAAAACATTGACGAATATTGTTTGGGCAAGGTTACTTCTTCTGGTATTTCACAACGTAACTTGGGAACTCTTGCTGCTTAATTTCTTGCGTTATACAATGCACTTTTTACATTTTTATATTTTGGCACCTTTATTTGATTATATTAGTAGCCAGGAATACTCGTATAATAATTGCTTAACTTTGATACAATTCCTTTGAATATTAATTTGTTGTTTAATTTATAGCTGTTTATATGTGGGTATAACTACATGGACAAACCTCTATTATTTTTTTCGAATCCATTAAGTTATATTGAGCAGTATAACAAATAGGACTTTTTTGTCCATTCTGTTATATTGTATAACTACTAGTATAACTAGATGGACTGACCCGCGTGTAAGTACCTTGTGGTGCCGGCTTCTCCGGCTCACAGCTCAAGCTGGCGCCACACTTTAGGTGGACAGTATTTCGATAAAAAGTGGTTGTAATTGCCTATACCAAAAAACATTAATCATTTTTTGTAGTGGGTAGCAGGGGCACACATGACACATCAAGCATCCCCATAAGGTCTATCTACACCACACAATAACGGGGCCGTCGTCGTCGTCACCGTGCTCCATGAGGAGCTCAAAAAAAAAAATTGGTGTGTACAATTTATACATGGTGACTGGAAACTCCCCCCGGTGGGTTCCCGCATTGTCGAGGCGGGGGGGCTCAGTAGCCATGGCTTGGTCACCCACGGTGAAGCGAAGAGGAACCCGAGGAGAGGCCGCATGTCAGGGCTTTTTCCAGGAACCCGACGACGTAGCGGCCAACAAGTAGTTTGCGGTGCCGCTTGGGTGACATCGCAACTGAGGCGGGCCACGATGTCGTATGGCATCGCGGCTGAGGGTTGAAGGCTGCGGCGGGAGAGGAGTGCTGGTATTGCGGTGCGCCGCTCTCCCTACCTTCCGCGGCCTTGACGGGGTCGCCACCGTCTGATGGCGGACGCGGTGGGGCCGCAGGGGAGGAGCAGTGTCGGTATTTCGTTGGCCGCTCTCCCTATCCTCTGCGGCCGAAAAGTGGTAGGCGGCCGGGCCACTGACCTGACCGGTCGCAGGGGGACCGAGAGTGCCCCGGTCACGGATTGCAATGTGTTCTGGTGCGCTGGTGATGGGAGGTATTCCCCAGAGGAGGGTCCGGTGACGGACAGCCGCGGCGGGTTCGCGGTGAGTGCCAACGCGTGCCCGTGTTTCCGCCACAAGCGGCAGAGGAGGACACCGTGGAATTTTAGTGGGTTGGAGTCCCACATAACTGCACTATCTCCCCGTGGTAGTGCAGTATGCATGAGCATTTCTCCACGCAAAAAAAAAGGGTGACTGCTAACTAATGACCGATACTTAAATACACGATTGTATTCATGATAACAAACAACTTTTACTATAGGACCAAACCTGAAATCACGAAAAAAAAATCAGCTGCTTCCTACATTTTCACGAGTTATGCGAACATGAATATTATGGGACAGCTGATTTTTTTTTAGCGAATTCAGGTTTGGTCCCATAGTAAAAGTTGTTTGTTATTATGAGTAGGTACAATCCCAATATATGAGCTTGTTCTTGTTACCACCACGTCTGTGTCCTGGCCAGCGACGGAGCTTCTGTCTGCTTTGTGCGTGCCACGGCCAGTGGCAGATTTACCAGTAGGCTGAGTAGACTTGAGTTTAGGGCGGCAGATTTTATGGGCGGCAAATTAAGGGACTGATTTTTTTTGCCATCTTACAGAAAAGATGTAACACGGTTTTCTGATGTCTTGCAGAAAGAAATCTAGTCTAGGCATAGGCCACCGCCCTGTCACGTCCCGAGCACGGTCCTACGGTCCTGATATGTAGGTACGTGTTTATAGACCTTTAGTAGGTATACCAAGCTGGAAGCTGTGACCAATACAAGGACAATAACAACACAGACCACAACAGGAAATCTATCTATACGGCTTTATAGGTTTGAGTCACAGAACACTATAATAGTGTTCTGTGACTCAAACCTATAAAGATAATAAGATAAGATAATAATTATCCTAACGGGTTCGAGTTGACCAGGCTGGATTAAACTTCGTACAGAAACCATACACCTTTAATTTATTTTGATGAATAAATTACGTACATTTTATGTTGTTTAGGTTATTTCTGAACCACGCCAAAAAATATTAATTTAATTTTACAATAATAAATTATTGGTTTATATTGATTTGAAAGTCAGATTTTTGTTTAAAAATATTAATTTTAGAACGTAATGCCACTTGGCTAAATGGTGCTATGTTCACAATGGTTTGTTCCTTTTGACATTTCGAGTTCGATGTAAAAGGACACGCGAACGTAGGCAAAGTATCGCCAGCGTTCGCTTTCTTTTATCAGGTATTCATATTTTTCCCCATTGTTCGGTAACAAATCACAAGATCAAATATTTTCCTGAAGTGAACCTACACTGACCATTTCATAATAAATAATTAGTCACGTCCAAAAGATTGAGGTTATATCGAAGTCTGTGCCACATATCGGACGGTTGTTTTCGTATATTTTCAATTAATTGTGCAGAAAATTTTGTGCTAAAGTGTGATTTTTCGGTAAACAGTTATGTCTCGACATAGACACCATGAGGAGACCGACAAACTCACGCGTATCGCTATCGTGAATGCGGATCGTTGCAAGCCGAAGAGATGCAGGCAGGAGTGCAAGAAGAGCTGCCCTGTGGTGCGTATGGGCAAGCTGTGCATCGAGGTCACACCCAACGACAAGATCGCCACCATCTCCGAGGAGCTTTGTATCGGATGCGGTATTTGTGTCAAGGTAAAAAAACTTTCCACGATATTTTTAATTTTTGCTGACAAATGTAAACACTTAGTGACTTCCGCATTTGCCGTTCTTAGGTAAAACACAGACCTGTTTTTAGCTGAAAGGATAAGATAGTTTCTGTATATTTTATTCTAATAAGAAAGCTATGTATTATTTTGATAACATAAACAGAGAATAAACAGTTCTAAATTAACATAACACATTCTTATTTAAAAATATACTAACAAACAATAACTTTTCAGAAATGCCCCTTTGATGCAATCACCATTATCAACATCCCATCCAACTTGGAGAAGCATACCACTCACCGGTACTCAAAGAACTCATTCAAGCTCCATCGTTTGCCCATCCCTCGGCCAGGTGAAGTGTTGGGGTTGGTCGGTCAAAACGGTATTGGCAAGTCAACCGCACTGAAGATTCTTGCTGGAAAACAGAAGCCCAACTTGGGACGTTTTGCTGTAAGTTGTTTTTTTTTTGTCATTCATTCTTAATGTCACTAAAGTTTTACAGTTAAGCATATTAACCTTATAAATTATGCAATTCAACTGTTGACTCAGAAAGTAGCAACATTCCATTTCCACAATATTAGCATATTACATTACCAAAGTGACCTTATTTAACTGAAAGCTTGCAAAATAAATGCATCAATATGGTATCAACAGAACACTATCTTAACAATAATGGAAATCTCTGATTGTTAGCCTTTGTAATCTGTTTAAACCTAGTTTACTTGTTTCTTTGAAGAAAGTATAAAATATCAGATAAACATTGTTTATGGCAGTAATTATGTAAGGATGCTTATGTTATGCAATGAGATGTCAGCACTAACTGGTGTGGTCCTGGCACAGGCAACTGAAGGAACACGGGTGGGTTTTAGTCAGTAAATATCAGACATGCCCTCCCACTCCGCCCAGAGTGGGAGAAGTTATTTGATGATTTCCCATTAAAAAAAAAATGCAATAAGGTGTTAAACCAAATTGGTTCATATATAGTTCTTTTGTTAATAATAACATTGGTCTCCTCTAAATAAATTATGTATACAACTTGTACTGTACAATATAGAAACAAACAAACCACTCATTGTATCTTTAAGTCAAAGACACCTAAAAAACACTATAAAATGGATTTACAATGGTAATAGTTCCAAAAGGTAGTATGGAGAAGAATGCAAGAAACTCCATAATTAACAAAAAACAAAACCTAAACTATTTTCTATTCCTTTTATTAATTTTATTATTTATATAAATATTACTTTTCTTTCAGGACCCTCCTGACTGGCAAGAGATTCTGTCTCACTTCCGTGGCTCTGAGCTGCAGAACTACTTCACGAAGATCCTCGAAGATGACCTGAAAGCCCTGATCAAGCCTCAATATGTGGATCAAATCCCTAAGGCCGTCAAGGGCACTGTCGCGCAACTCCTTGACAAGAAAGATGAAAGGAAAAATCAGACTGAAATCTGTAAAATGTTGGGTAAGTTCACTTATTTTAAGAGCAAAACCACATGGTGCATGGTGGCTGAGGTGCGGCACTAGAGTGGTGCCAATGCGTCGTCATATAAATCACAATGACTTGCCACACGGTGTGTTACAACATCTCATCTTGCCGTACCAATTGTCGATAACAGACTAACATACATACCGTATACGTGCCGTACCAATTGTCGATAACAGACTAACCACAGTCGTAAACACTGTAAACACTTCTAGGTGCTTTTGACTGTGGTTTCGCCTCCATGGAGATCAAAAATTATCCCATGGGGGAACATACTACTGGGATAAAAAGTGGTTTATCTGTGTGCCAAATTCTTTCAGCCATAAAATCGTGTAAAGGTAAACAGACAGAGTTACTATTGCATTTATAATTTAATATTATATTAGTATGCATTTTACTGTAAAATAAATAAACATTCCTTGATGTTCTGCTCAGATCTATCCCACATTCGCGACCGTGAGATCGCCGCGCTATCTGGTGGAGAACTACAGCGCTTTGCTTGCGCCATGGTGTGCATCCAGAATGGAGACATCTTCATGTTCGACGAGCCTTCCTCTTACTTGGATGTCAAGCAGCGCCTTAACGCTGCCCGCACAATTCGGTCGCTTATTCATCCTGACAAGTAAGTGTATTGTTATTCTTCTTATTTAAGTTGACACTTAAAACAACTTGGACAAGCGAGATTTCCAGAAAATGAGACACAAAAATTGTAAACTAACAATGCCACAAGCAATATTCTGGTGGGTTTCATTCAGGATTCTACAACTTCTAGCAGTTACTTCATTCTGCACTGTCTGAGTGTGCCCAGCCACCCCAAATTCTTTTTGATACACCCCAGAATCAGAGTCAACCATTTACTTTAATACAATGTTATTACAACCTAACCCAGAGAAAATTATTGCTGTGCTCTAGGATTTACTGAATATTTATTTTTTGTCCAGGTTCATTATCGTAGTGGAGCATGACTTGTCAGTATTGGACTATTTATCGGACTTCATTTGCTGCCTGTATGGTGTACCCGGTGCTTACGGTGTTGTGACTATGCCTTTCTCTGTTAGGGAAGGTAAGCTTTTTAATAATGATAGAAATGCAGTAGTGTGTATTAAGGTCTTCTTTCATGTTTCTTTTCTTTTCATTTTTAGGTATTAATATATTCCTTGATGGGTTTGTACCCACTGAAAACATGAGATTCAGGACTGAATCGTTAGTTTTTAAAGTTGCTGAGTCTGCCACTGAGGAAGAGGTATGTTGAGCACAATAAAAAAAAAATATTTTTAACTGATTTTATGAGTAATTGAATTGTTACGCCCTTTTATTGTTTTAACAGATCAAAAGGATGAATCATTATGAATATCCTGAAATGTCGAAAAATATGGGTGACTTCAGTTTGAATGTACACCCTGGTGAATTCTCGGATTCCGAGATTCTGGTGTTGCTTGGAGAAAACGGTACTGGCAAAACTACATTCATTAGAATGTTAGCCGGCAATTTGGAGCCCGATGACGGTAAGTTTCAACCAATTTTCTAAAATAAATCGCATTATTATTCTCCATTATTGTTTTAGACGATTTTGTTAGTCTTTAATTTTTTTTTTTTTTTTTTGACACGTATCCGAAACTGCTTTTGTACACATATAAAATTGTAATGGCAACACCGAGCAATGAAATGTCAAATTTGTGAAAGTTGTCAAATTGTCAATAGGCTTCGGTTTTGTTGTAGAAAAATTTTAATTCAACAGATTTATGTTTAATCCTAGCTTTTACTGTGATATTTAACCGAAAAGAATCGTTTACTTTGAATCTCCAATAAATATGTGTTATATAACAATGTAGACATTGCTTGAAAAATGAGGTTATAGGTGTATTGCAATAAGTGTATTTTAATGAATTTAGTCATATATAAGCTAGTGAAATGGCTAGAACTGAGTTATTTGATTTGTTTTTCCATCCCGTTTTTCAAAAATGTTTAAAACACGCGGAATCCTGTGCTACAAACGAAGGTATGACCTATAAAAATGTTTGTCCATAAAAGTCAATATTTGTAGATTCGTGGTCGACGTAGGTAAATAGTTACCTATGTGTATCAATTAAAGAACTAGTGATCATATGCGTGCTAATTAGAGTATACTTCATAGGTTATTGTAACATTTGTAAAATATTCTATGTACCTAACTGTCCTTTGTTGAAAGAAAACTTTACATTATGTTAGTATTGAAAACAAAAATACAGTTTTTTATACAACGAAAGAAAGCATGCTTGATGCTGACAATGTAGCATGTGTTCATTGAAAGGTCTTAACATTCCATACAGCATATTTTTTCATTAGATATTAACTTTTATTGTTGTCCACCATACCATAATTTGAGTCAATACTGGTAGAGCTTGTGCACTCTGAAATGACGCGACATTACCGCATTTATCGTAGTGTATGTATACAAATTTGAGTAGAGGGGTATGTCCTTTCAGAGTGGACAAACTACATAGTGATTCTATTCTACACATTATTCAAAGAATATATTTATTAAATACAAGAAAAAGAGCATAACATGGAGACCTTGCTGATGCACAAAAACATATTCTGTAAAGCTTCACATATTATTTATAATAAGCTACCAGTCATTTATGAAAAACAAAATTGATATTCTTTTATTTAACACATTCTCTGCTGAATTCTTTATGCACACGCTTCTTTATGCTACACCCTTACCGACCCTTTTTTTTTACGATGTTTTCGAATAGAGATGCACAACGAACACACATGTGCGCCGCGCCGCACTCGAAGAAAGTTATGAAAACGCGCATGTGTGTCTGCCGCACCGAATGTGTTAAAAAACAACTGAATTTTACTTTTACTCAATTAACATTTTGTATGCTGTAATTACAGAAACAATTCAAAATTAATTGTCTTGTGTAGATCTGCATTCCAGCATACAAAGGGTTAATTAATATTTAGAAGACTCCCTAGAATGCTCAGATTTTTACCTTCTTTCTTTTTACTATATCTAAGTGTATACCATTGCATCATGGACATTTGCAAATGTCTGGTACCTTATATTTCTCTTTCCCTGTATTTCTTAGAATAGTTCTTGTACATAGTTTAGTTTTCTGTTTATCCTATCCATGTTAGAATATTCTTTTTATTTATTTTCCTATTATTGTTGTATGGATGCTTTTTTTTTTAATTTAGAGCTATTTCATTTGTTAACCATTAATTTACAACATTATATTCTATTGCATGCTGTGATAAGAAAAAGACCTACAAAAATGACATTGTTGTCCTCAGGTTCGGGCCAGCTACCACAGCTGCACATTAGTTATAAGCCACAGAAGATATCCCCTAAGTCTCAGGGGCTGGTACGGCAGCTGCTGCATGACAAGATTAGAGATGCTTATATTCATCCACAGGTAATTATCAACATTTGTATGGAAAAAGAAAAAGAACTTTGAGGATACTGTAGAAACATTGACTTTTATTTATTCATTTATTGCATAATATACACATAGTTACAGACTTCTGCATACCCAAGGCTGGCTTACTCTATTGGCTTCTACAGTTTAATTTATTAATACCCACACTTGCAGTATTTATTGCATTAAAAACTTTTTAGCAAAAAATAAAACCCACTTCCAAAACAAAACACTACAAGTGAAAAGTTACTTTAATTTCGTTAGTGTTTAGTGTCTTGTATTTATGCGTTTTTTGCCACTGACTTCCGAAATTAAAGTTATTTTTCACTTTGTAGTGTTTTGTTTTGGAAGAAGTTTTTATTTTTCACTTTTTAGTTCCTTTTTTTTTGGTACCTACCCCACACAAGTTCAAATACCACTACCTGCTATGTAAATAACAGTGATAGGAAGATATTAAAACATCATCCACATATACTAAGTGGGAAAAATACGCATTATTGAAGCTAACTGAAAAACTACCCAAGCAATGTTGGACCTAGTTATGCATAAAGCAGCCATATGGCACTTTTTCCAAAAATGAGTTATAAACAATCATCCTAATTTCGACATACTTAAGATTTTTTGCAAAAACAACCATGTCAATATCTCTATTTATCATGGAGATATGAGCCGTCAAATGCAGCCTTGTCCATACGTCCATAATGCAACCATCGACTGAAAAAACCTTATAACTCTGTTTGTACTTTTCCCGACATGGCTGATTTCTGCATAACACGGTCCAGTTAATAAAATTTATATGGCACCACCCTTTCAAACAACAAAAGAATTTTCCAAATGTGTCCATCAGTCTTTGAGTAATCGCATAACATACAAAAAAAAACAGTCAAATTGAGAGCCTCCTCCTTTTTGAAGTTGGTTAAAAATATCCTTATACAAAAAAGAAATTTACTCATGCCTTTTTGCCTTCTAGTTCATCACAGACGTGATGAAACCAATGAAGATAGAAGAGATAATGGACCAGGAGGTTCAGAACCTATCTGGTGGTGAGTTGCAGCGAGTAGCCCTGGTGCTCTGCCTCGGCAAGCCGGCTGATGTGTACCTCATTGACGAGCCCTCTGCCTACCTAGACTCTGAACAGCGTTTGGTTGCTGCTAAAGTTATTAAACGGTGAGTTTGATAAGTTTATGTTATTATAATGGGTAGGGAATAAAAGTTTTGAAGATATGATTGATACTTTTATTTGGGAAAAATAGAATTCAGTTTTACAATGTCTAAAATCTCAGATGAAGTAGCAGAAAATTTATAACTTGTAACATGGAAAATAATCAACAATCAATCATACCAGTTGACATGATATCTGGTTTTTTAGCATGAGCCGCTCAAAACATTTCTCAAATAACTAATTTACCACCTTTTTCTTTACTTCAGGTTCATCCTCCATGCAAAACGTACTGGCTTTGTAGTAGAGCACGATTTCATAATGGCGACGTACTTAGCGGACCGCGTCATCGTGTTCGAAGGCACGCCCTCCTCGAATGCCACTGCGCACGCGCCGCAGTCGCTGCTCAACGGCATGAACAAATTCTTAGAATTGCTCGGCATCACCTTCCGAAGAGACCCTAATAACTTCAGGCCGAGGATAAACAAACACTCTTCTGTTAAGGTTAGTACTATAAAGCCAAATTTATAAGGGGTGCAATCCCGTGCTTCACCTAGGTTGTCCACCTGGGTAAAGGATAAGGATCATAAGGTCCCGTGCTCCAACTGATGATCAGTACAGTCACGTATTAAGAAAAATACATAATCTTGATTGACTGACTGACTGTCTGACTGATCTATCAACACAGCTCAAACCACTGAACGGATTGGGCTGAAATTTGGCACACGGATAGTTATTATGACGTAGGCATGCGCTAAGTAGGGGTTTTCGGAAATTCGACCTTTAAGAGGATGAAATAGGGGATGAAAGTTTGTATGGAAAAAATCGCGTCGGAAAGAAATACCTCTCTAACCATACAAAAAGTACTAGGATTGTATGAATTCAAGATAGTAGGTATATCAATTCAAGAAACGACAAGTTGTGCACAATTTCTGAGCAGTAAACCTAAAAAAAGTACTAGGCTTGCATGATTTAACTATAATATTTGTATTATGCTTCTAATTGGATTTAGATGAAATTTAGCCCACAGATAGTTTATAACATGGACATAGAATACTTTTATCCCGGTAGTACGTTTCCGTAGGTTAATTTCCGACTTCCGCGCGGGCGAAGCAGCTGGCAAAAGCAAGAAAGGAAAACGGAATCCCCGTAATGATATTAAGAAATTTTAACCCTTCAAGCCTGTGTAATGCCACAAGAGTTTTAATCAAAGAACTAGGTTACTTTTTATCCCGATATTCCCATTCCCACGCAAATTAAACTTATGCGGGTGGAACCGCGGGGCGCAGCTGAGGACGTAGAAGTTGCCTTCTTTGGCATGCAAATTGCTAATTTTCCGTTCCGTTATATTCCGTTACTATTTTTAGGTTTTAGGAATTTTATCCTCCATCAATCGTGTAACAATCCGCGCGCCGCTCCTCGGATACTATATAAGCAGTGCGTGATGACATTGTTTACCTGGATTAACGCATAGAGTACTTTTAATCCCGGTAGTACATTCCCATAAGATATTTTCACATCTACGCATAGGTGTACATATTAATTCACTCCTTTTAAATAATTGTTTAGATATTTTGAATCATACAGGGAAAACAATTTAGAGGAGCTCGTGGCTAAATAATAACAGCTGCAAGGGTCGATCCATCAGGTTAAGCAACGCTTGCCGGGGTTGGTCTGTAGATGGGTGACCATCTGTACATACCGAGACTCCTCCGTGCCTCGGAAAGCACGTTAAGCCGTTGGTCCCGGCTGTCATTCGTGGATCTTTGGCAGTCGTTACGGGTCGTCAGAAGCCTGAAAGTCTGACAACCAGTCTTACCAAGGGGTATCGTATTACCCAATAACTGGGTTGTGGAGGTCAGATGGGCAGTCGCTCCATGTAAAATACTGGTATTTAGCTGCATCCGGTTAGACTGGAAGCCGACCCCAACATAGTTGGGAAAAGGCTAGGCAGGCAGACAGGGAAAACAATTTACTGCATCAGTGTACATTAACGTCATCAGTTGGAAAACCACCCAGGTGGAGAATCGAGGTGAAGGACGGGTCCGGACCCGAAATCATTCATACACGTTCGTGTCAGTACCGGCGCCGTGCCAGAACTTCAGTAAATGTGAACAAAAGACCACAGCCTGGCTGCATCCCTCATACGTCACGCATTTATAATATACTACGATACATAAGTACTGGACAGTAAGCGCCATGATGCTGGCTCAAGCCATAAACCTGTTTTGAAAGTCCCTGTGTTGTTGTCCAATGAAAAAAGTATAGAACAATATACAACCACTGTCTAAAGCATAAGATTTGTTTTATTTAAAAATATTGATAAAACTAACAAAATGTTTCATTTTGTTACAGGACATAGAACAGAAACGAGCAGGCCAATACTTCTTCCTGGAAGACTAGTGCTAAAGACAACTTTATTTATATATGTATATTGTATCTGTCACAATTTTGATGGCCTGCCACCCGTGTATTTCCAATTAAATGTATTACTGTAATAAATCATGTTTTATACAACCAGCCATTCCATTAACTTATTTTTTTACATATTATTTTGGTGATGGTGACTCGTGTAAGGCGCTTCACACATTACGATACTCGCAAGAGACAATACTTCAGTCGCATACCAATAAAATACTTGTTCGCTACTCGAGGTTTTTTTACATTACGCGCCTGAAAACAAGAAAATTTCATCATTTGCTTTTGTAGCACACACCGCTAGGACGTTTTTAATTATGTCGAGTGATTCCAGTGACGAAGAAGCACTTGCAGTGTATCTTCTATTCAGAAAGAAGACGAAATAGAAACAAAAGATTGGACTCATTTCTCCTCAAACCTCAGTTGTTATACAGACATGGATATTTTTTTATTTCTTCAACAAATTAATATTGAACTGCTGTTCTGCCCCCATTTTTCCGATATTCGTCTCGAGACGACGCGCGGACCCACGGACACGAAGCTGGCGCGGCGGCGCACTGTGGGCTGAAATAAGTGTTTCATAGACTTTCAAATATATTTTTTAAGTATCATTGTTTTCACATGGAATGCTAGAGGAGACTAATTACATGCCTGAAAATATATTCTTTATGCAATGGGTACGTAAACGGAAGTCGGAGAATTTTTTCTTTAAAAATTTGTATGGAGACAACATAAAAAAATACGATAACTCTGCTATCGCACAATTGGCCCTAATTCCCTTTTAATCCTTGAATTATTTGGGATTTTTTGGCATACCCTAGTATCACAGCCTCAGGTGCACTTTTTAAAAAAAAAGTAAATATATATATTTTTTTTTTTTTTTTTGATTATGTGGCTATTTCGTTGGACCAATTTGGCTTAACATATATGAAAATGATCCGAACAATTAACTACAATAGTTTTATTTTTTTAAAATCAGTAATAAATAAAATAATAAAAATAACATTTAAAATATTAGATATGTGTCAATTTTGGTGGACCATGAAATCCAAATGTTATTACAAAAATAATTAAAAAAAGAACGTCATCTACCTACATCTTCTGTAAAACAGGTTAAAGAATGGCGTATTTATTGAATTAATAATACAATGTAACTAGCAATCTAACACCCGAATACTGAAACGCCACTCAAATCTCATAATCATCTAAAAGCTACTTAAATATAAGCATCCCTCAAAGGACATGTAATTTTTTTGTATGGAGGCTGGGCTTGCAATTAGAAACGAGAAGGGATTATATTTTTATGAAAGTACATAAATTAAGGAGACTTACGGTATTTTTTAATATTTTTTTTGGATCACCCATCTTTAGTTATTATATTTTTAAATAATTATAAATAAAAAATTAAATTGCAACCCACAGTAATTATTAATTTTGGCAACATTATTCTGTTGGATTACTGTCATGTGTCAAATTCAAACGTCAATCAAGTGTGAAATTCAAACGTCTATCAAGTGTCAAATTCAATTAAACGCCAATGCGCAGTGTTGCTATATTATACGGATTTGTCCGTATTTGTACGGATTTTGAAAGCCCAATACAAATAAATCATGCATGGATTTTTATATGGATTTACGTACAGATAGAATCGACCTCAGGCAGGTGCAGTACAGAGCAGAGCATATTCCGATATTTTTTTCGTAGTATTCATTATTAATCATAGTTTAGTCTATCTGTCGGAACTATTATTTTCATTTCATTGCAATAGCACATAATAGAGCCGTAACCGTAATAAAAATGAAATGTGGAGAATCCCGTGCCATAGTTCACGTTCGAAACCGTGAATCAAGACAATAGCTCTAACAGCTGTCTTGTTCTATTTTATGCGAAATGAAAGAGAAAGGCTATTAGTTTATTCATTCAATCTTTATAGTTTCGAAAACTCTCAAGCCCACTTTCCACTATGGGATATAATGTAACTTATATTACATCTCGAGATATAGATTAATATCGCTCACCGTACTTTTAAATAGAACCGTTTCCACTGAGATGTAATATACATGGTTATTGGTAAAATACCAACAACCTCTTAAGGGGTCATTGTACTCATCATTATGAACAACTTTTACTATGAGACCAAACCTTAATCGCGAAAAAATACATCAGCTGTTACAGTACATTTTGATGAATTATGCGAACATAAATGTACTGAACAGCTGATTTTTTTTCGCGATTTCAGGTTTGGGCCATCGTAAAACATGTCCACAATGATGAGTACAATGACCCTTTAAGAGGTTGTTGTGTTGTGATACTTTCATATTATATTTCGCCTCCTGTCCCCCCGCACACCATTCCACGCCGTGCGCTGTCGCTACCCTCAGTTCATGTCTATCATTACCTGAGTGACCTTGTCCGTATGCTCATTCGCAAACCTATTCTATTTGTTTGTACTGTCGAGGGTACCTAGCAAAACAATACTTATGCGTTTAGTTTAGAAGATCGATTTGGTTTGTGAACGACGCGTGTGGCGTGATCCAATAAGGAACGAAAACTGGAGAAAGATATATTTCTCACAGTGGAAAGGCCGATCGCGGGATATAATATATATTATATCCCATAGTGGAAAGTGGGCTTTATTCAGCAGCACCTACCTGTTAGGACCGAATTTTACTTCGTCGTTGTAGTACCTATTAGTGAAATAAATAAGTGTACTTTGAAAACAATGCCTGGAGGTGCAAAAAAAATCACGCAAAATGCAGCGCTTCAACGAAGATTGCTTGACAAAATCTACTTTAAATCAAGGTTTGGCTCACACGTAGCAAAAAGGGAGATATGTTTATAAAAACAACTTTTAGGGAAATTAGTTAAAAGAATAATTCAGACATGTTTAAATGATGAATGTTTAAATGATGTGTATAAATAATCTTAATAGTTTCATTTTTATACGGAATTCATACGGAATTTTATTCAGATTGGTAGTACGGATTTTATACGGATTTTTTAAAGTGAAAATGTAGATTTCAAGCTTCCTCCATATGGCAATACTGAATGCGTCTAACTAATTATACAAAGGAGAAGAATTTGTTTGCTTTTTGTTTGCAAGCAAGTTTGTTGTTTTATCTTATTTCAGAAGACGATCCATTGACCTTTTAATTTTTTTAATTTGGATACACTGACTGGACACGATTTTAACACTCACGACCGGCGATACTGACCAACCTGAGATTTTCTCCCTCGAACTTGGATTTTGCACACGAGTTTAAGGTTAGTACCTATTTTCTATGAGGTGGGATTCTAACAAACGATCGAATCAAGAGGTATGGCCTAGAATAATCCATAGTCTTGTGGCTATATAGCAAGTACTTCATAAGATCTGTTGCGTCCAGATTTGCCGTAACACAATTAATTGATTTCCGTAGACCGACTCTTCACAGGCTCTGAAACCATAGTACCACACTAATGTTTTTATCTTTCATATAATCCTCACCATCATGCCCCGCTGCATTCATTGCTGGATTGCTATTCCAATTACACAACCATATCAGTACAATGCAACACATTTGGATCTTGAGATTATCTCTGTATTAGAAGAATGGATTGTCAGACAAGTACCTATGTAGCTAAAATCTGCATACCCTGAAAACAAGGTACCAGGTTATCCATTCAGCAGTTTTATAATACTGATTTTCATTTGCATAGTCTATTTACAGTTTATCATTCCTCATTTGTGCACGTTAACAATAGAAAATGGGTTGGGTTATGCTCAGGCTCATGCAAACGTTGAGTTACCTTATTAGCATAGTCATAACCATCATCAACTTGAAAAAGAGTATAAAATATTAACAAATTCCTGTACTTATAGATTAATGTACTTTTAGATTAATATATGAAGTATTTCTTGTTTTAGGTAATCGATGAAGACTACCTATGTCACGAGTGTGTTAGCCTATTGATTCTTGAATCAAATAACAGGAATGAAGGCAATGTAGGTGAACGTCAATTTGGCCATGACTCAGTTTGTGTATGTTGTGGCATATCTATTGCCAGATGAACTGGGAGACGCTCTCATCAACTAAATTATGGTGCTACTGAATAGATTTATTCCGCCAATATAATCAGCCCTCTTGTTGTAAGTGTACTTGCTTGTTGTATAGTTTATTCCAACTAATATAACTCTAAATAATATAGTAATATCAAGATAATTCAGTAGCAATTCAAGCTTAACTTGAGCAGCTTGTGTGACTGTGACTGTTTTTATTATTCACCCACATTAGAATTACTAAAACTAATTGTGCCTTCAATTGCAGATGCCTTCTAACGCCCGTGCATGTAATGCTTGTTGGCTAAGGGCTCATCGGCAACCACCACCACCTGCAGAATGTGGATCCGTATTATTCACAATAAGTACTGCCAGCACAGATAATGATGAGATTCCGCAAGAACCAAATCCATTCATGGATTGTGGATCTAGCTCTGCAGTGGAGGCTCCCAGTTCTGCCAGTACAGACATTGAAAATGTTCTCCGAGAACGGTGTAAGCCTTACTTTAGATGGTTATAGGCGCACTCCAGATACCACTACTCATTGTTTTGTTCCGGATTGTATGAATCAGGAAAAGAAACGTGTGCCATTGTTTTTAAAGAAAATATTCTCACACATCAAAAACTGTATGTACATCACTAAAAATGCTTGGCTGTGTGAAGAACATTTAAGTTAATACAATTGGGACTTTCTTGCTGAATTTGAATTCGTAACTGAATTCAACCAGGTGCATATTACTGAAATGCTTGACTTGTAACGGAGGAATGTAAATAACACTATAGACTTTGAAAATGTTGAAAAATCTTTAAAAACGGTCAAGCCTGTCTAGTATCGACAAATAGTATTCTACTTGTCGATACTGGACAGGCTTGACCGTTTTGAACTTTCTGGCAATATTAACTTGCATAGCTCAATTGTCCAATTTATGTAGAAAACCTAAAACAGCACTTGGTATGTATTTAATAAGAATATGGACTGGAGAACCTTTTTGATGCATTGCCTCTTTGTTTCTTTTATCAACTTATACAGTCTGCCAGTATGTAAAGAAGACCCGTAGCTGCTTATTCGAATCATATGTACCTTTACATTTGGGCATTAGTAATATCCCAAGAACAAGCTTGTCCGACAGAAATCTTCTGATTCCACAGGGTCTATTTGGCACACAGGAAAGTAATCCTATAGTAATCTTTGATGGCACATATACATGTATATATATTTGCAAAAGTCGTCTAATTACCTATTCCAAAAAAACCTATAGCTTATATAAATATGCCAATCTATTGAAATCTTTTATAATGGCAACCACAGATGGATTTATTTTAGACGTTTATGGTCCATATGCTGCTACAACATCTGATGCCCAGATAATGAATGAACTTTTTTCACCCAGTGGTGCTCTCAGAAATTATTTTAGAGACAATGATGTGTTTTTGCTAGATAGATGGTTTCGGGATGCTATAGGACTACTTACCTCATTAGGATTCTCAGTACACAAGACAGAGACTCTAGATGTAGGTGAAACACAATTGTCCATGATAAAAGCAAATAAATCTCGGCTTGCATATGGGTAATTGAAGTAGTGAATGGTCGGTTTAAACGTGATTTCAAGATGTTCAGAAATAAATATTTTAATGTTGCATCAAGAAACTTAATGAACGATTTTAGAATTTGCGCAGCCATATTGAATAATTTCCATCCTCTTATAACCAACCGTTCTGATGCTCAAGCAATCTTAGACAGAGCAATGCAAAGAGTTAACATGCCGAACTATTTAGGTGACTATGTGCTTGAGCATAGACGCCGAGCCAGTTTTATAAGAATAGATGATGCCCAATTACCACAAATAAATAGTTTCCCTGTAATGGAAATGTCAGACTTGATTTTGTTTAGTCTTGGAATTTACCAAATAAAGCAAACCAGGTCATATTATGGGGAGCATATTCGTGCAAATGGGACATTTTTGGTTGAAATAAGTGAAAGCTTAGAAATCACAAATGTCCCAGCAGGCATAATGCCATCACATGAGACAGTATTACTAAGAGGCAGGATCAGGTCAAGACATCAAAGCAATAAAAAATATTATAAGTACTTATGTCTTGATAAAATTAACCAAATGAAATAGTTGGGAGGAGAGAATTTGTGAATATTACTACCTACTGCAGCTGTATAGTAGGGAAGCGAACTGTTGGAAGCTGTGCTCATTTAACACATTGTCAGCTTATTATTAATTCTTTATGCAAACGCTTCTTTATGCTACATCCTTACCGACCCTTATTTTACGATGTTTTCGAAACAATAGAGATGCACAACGAACGCACATGTGCGGCGCGCCGCACTCGAAGAAAGTTATGAAAATGCGCATGTGCGTCTTCCGCGCCTAATGTATTAATGACGATCATTTATGGTATCTTGGGTGGGCTCGGCATCAAAACAACATATTACCGCCTGCACAGTTTCTTGACAATATAATTGTAAGGGAAGATGTAGGAAATGAAGAGGTAGAATAAATATATCTTCATTAAACTATTAAGTAATAGACATCGTAGCCCCCTATCTAGCTGTTACAATTACTGTTAATTACAATATGTTGATTTAGGAACTTTTCGTGACTTCATGGAAACTAGTAAGATCATACCATTGTTTAAATCAGGTAATAAAAATGACGTTGGCAATTTTAGGCTTATTTCTATCCTAACACCCATATTTATAAAGAAGTAAAAGTGAATACTTCAGTAAAAGTAATTACTCAAGTAATGATTTTTTTTCTATAGTTTAGTATTTGCTTGAAGTTAGAACTGTCAAAGGTTACAATTCTTAGCCAAGTAATAGTCACCATTGTCTTTACTTAATAATTGAGAGTTGAGAGACCATTGATTTTGCAATGGAACGTTGATTCTTAATCAAGCATTTACTCGAGTAAGTAACGTATATTACTCGACTACTTATATAATAAGATTTTAAAATGAAGAATTCTATCACAAAGAAATTACTTGTCTTGTCTTATTTCACAAAGAAATTACTTAGCAGCAAGTAATTGCTTGTTTATAAATACGGGTGTAAGACATTTTAATTTAAATAGCCTCCTTCATGACGAACAATATGGCTGTACAAAAGGTCGTTCACTAAGATGCGGGTGTTGCTCTGCTGAAACACATATTTATTTTAGTTATTTTCATAGCGCTATGTCCTACAGTATTCTGCTCTGGGGCAAAGCCGATGACATTCAAAATATTATTTGTTCTTAAAAAAAACAAGCTGTTCGAGCAATTTACCAGCTAGGTGCCAGAGTTTCTGAGAGAATTTTTTTAAATATATTGGTATTCTCACGGTGGCATCACAAGTCATCTTTGCCAACATCTTATATGTTTACGGTAAACTGGGGTTACTTTGATAACAACTTTCGACTTATGAAAAACTTATTTTTATAATATTTACAATGCCATATCAAAAAGAAACTTATCAGTAATTTGCACTTCTGATATGGCATTGTAGATATTATAAAAATAAGTTTTTCTTAAGTCGAAAGTTGTTATCAAAATAACCCCGTAACCCCAGTTTAACGTATTAGACAAAATATACATATATACACTAAAAACAGTGATATTCACAATGTTAACACCAGAAATAAGGACAAATTGCGTGCTCCATTTCACCGGCTTCATAAGGTTCGTAACTCATTTGTTGGGCTTGATATATCTTTTTATAACAAACTGGACTGAAAAGGGGTCTTAAAAATTCGAAGGGGGCTACTAGGGCTGCTATTTGCACATTCTCAAACATTTTTTTCTCTTTTTTAGGCCGGATAGTTTTCGACTTTTGATAAAAAATGTAAAAAAAATACCGTTCCCCGCCTTATCTCCGAACTTTGCATAGAGAAACATCTGAAATTATCCTGTGTGATACAAGTTTATGTAAAGATTACAGGAATAATAAAACGATGGCTCTAAATAGCACATTTTTTTATAAATGATGGTACGGAACCCTCGGTGCCGCGAGTCCGACTCGCTCTTGACCGGTTTTTTCCTTATGACGGCAGAATAGTAGGTCGCTGTGATTGACTCAAAAGAATGTTTATGTTCTTTCTTCAGAATTACGTTACCTTCAGATAGGTTATATGAGTTCATATAATTATTTAATTGCCAGTAAAAGTCAATTTATTTTAATTTAATTTTTATTTATCATTGACATGATCTACTCATTACAATGTCTTATGAGTGGTTTTGGAATATGTGGTTAGCTAGTGACCTCAACAATTGTTCATATTATTCTTGCCTGAGCAAACGGCAGCAAGTTCGTCATGCTCCCTTAGATGTCACTGCTTGCTTTATTTTATTTAATACTTACTGCCTCTTGAAAGAGCACAGACAGCAATTTTAAAAGTAGCAAACATCCATCCCTTTCTCTATCCTACAGATCTGCTACGCAAATCCTGTAACGTGCTGACTGTTCGCCAGCTTTTTATAACGCACTTGGTATTAAAACAGCACACCATGCTCGCCTATATTACATACATTGAAAGTACTAATAAGAGACGGAATGATATTGTATGTGAGTCAAATGCATCCTCTAAATATGTTTTTATAAACAGATTTTATACATTTTTAGGCCCATTTATGTACAATAAATTAAATAGGAAATTAAGTATATATAAATTAAATAATTACGACTGAAAAAAGATTATTCTGCAATTTTTACTTAGCATATCATACAGTGAGACAGAGGATTTACTTCTTGTCTGTAAATAAAACATGTTAGTCTTGTAAGTGTTAATATAAATATTAGTTTTTATTTTAGTCTTCTCCTTTGTTAATCTTATATTTTAAATTTTTAAGCACCATTCTAGCCTGAAACATAGGTTCTATCTAGTTCAGGCAAATGAGCAACTGTGCCCTCTATAATTTTTAAGTTATTGTAAATCTGCACCATTTTTATAAATAAACGATGTTATTATTATTATTTTATCATTTTATAACTTCGAGTTACGGCTAGGTACATATAGCTATAATATGTAAGTGGGCACGCCCTATAAGCCTGGAGGCTTATTTAGGTATAAAGTTCTGTTTACGTTTTTAGTTTTGTATTTTTATTTCTGCTTGAATATAGTTGTATAGTTTTCGATATTTTTTTGTTGGTATATTGGCGTGTGCTAGTTTAATTTAATTTAATGTTTTGTGTCGCCTATGTACCTAAATTATTTTGCGTACTATTGTATAGAATCAATTTTTTTTTAACTGAACAGACAGCTGTGCTGCTGGGGAGTTTGTTGCGTCACTTCTTCTCCTCAGTTAAAGCACTATGAAGTGGTGAAGGGTGGGCGTTTTGGGGGACTGTCTTATGTAATTTTGAAAGTGTTGATTCTCAGCCCAGTTTGAATAAATGACTTGATTTGATTATAAGCAAATACAATATTCTTTTATTTCTCTACCTAGTACAAATTGTTCACGTATTCCGGCTTGCTGGAGCGACTATTAACAAAAGGCTAACAGATCCAATCCAGTCTAGTCTGTGTCAGGTATAATGATCCGCCTTGGAAGAGATGCATATAACCATCAGTAGTCAGTAATTTTACACACAGTTTACCAACTAAATTGTAGGAGAAAATAAGGATATTTGGTACAGTCCGTGCGCGATAAGTTGAGACCTGAGCGCGGTTTAAATATAAAGATTTAGACATTCTAATGCTGCACTGTTCCCGAGTAAGATTAACTATGTTAGTTAGTGTCTACTTTTCTTTTTTAACACAGGCTATGTGACTCGGGAACAGTGCAGCATTATATTTGTATTATCTAAATATTAATGTTTAGTATATTAAACAGCGCTCAGATCTAAACTTATCTATCGCACATGTGTTGTACATGTAATTCATTATCCTTATCATAAATCATTATATTGTAAATAATAGCGCTTCTGCGATAACACAATTTCGCTAATAATAAATAAAATAAATTCAGACCATTACTGTCTGATTGCTGGGCACGGGCCTCTTCTCAGAATGAGTGTTAGGCTTCCACTACGCTGGCCTGGTGCGGGTTGGCGGACTACACACCACTGAGGACTTTGGCAATTGTCCCACTGGCGATGAACGAGTAGCGAGTAGAACTAGCAACTGAAAACAAGTTGGGAACAGCGAGCAGCGAGTGTGTAGTTCCGTTAGTTTTGTCGCTGGGCTAACAGTGAGTGTCCGAGTGCGACGGACGATTCCCACAGTCCCACACGGGTTTCAGTCGACTAAAGCAAGTAAATATTCAAACTCATCTCTACTAAAACAGTGATAGTTCTAGTAATTGTTCTGAATTCGTAATATGTGCACTCAGATCTGCACTCTAGGCAGAAATGACCGCTGCCGCTGGTTGGTCTCGGCGTGAGCTCTGACCGCCAAGCGAGCATCGCTGAGCGGGTATTATTTTAAAAACCAGTGGAGGGAGTCCTCGCCGGCAGTGTGAACAGTCGGCGATCAACTATTAATTTATGCATCTCTTGTTTACACGGAATTTATAACTATTGTACGTTTCTTGAGCGAGAAAATTGCCGATAGTTAGTCGCTTCCTAGCTGGCAGTGGGACAACTGCCTTATGAGGCCCTCTCAAATGATGATTTCGCTATTATCAATAAAGTTACATGCTCTGTGATTATCAAGTAAATTAGAAATACAATAAACATATTAAAATCCTAAGATTCCTAAGCAAACGGGAAAATAGCGATTTTGACAATGACAATTTAAGCGAAATGACAACTGATAGGAGTGTTTCAATGTGCAAAAATAATATTGCGATAAAAAATAACTGGATTTAAAATATTTATTTATTAAATAATGGTGGTTCTAATATTTTTTTTGTTTTTGTAAGGCCATCCTGGATATTTTTCCCTATCAGAAAAACAGCACATGATAGTTGCTCATGTTCCAAGCCCATTTCATCACATGTCCTTTAAATGGTATACACAAACGCCACTCAAGCAATTCGAAACCATGATTAGCCAAGCAGTCCTCAAATGTTTACATCATGGCAACATCCTGCTGAAAAATTGTTATCAGCACGTTCTCAGTTACAAAATAATTTAGTTTACGTCTCGTATTCGTTTTACGCAGTCTTCTTTGAACAAATATTTTCTATAATTATTAATCAGTTGAAACATAACAGCGTAATATAAGTTTGGTTTGAATCACTATTGAAATTATGTATTTATTTAAGTAAATAAATATAAAAGAAAACGTCATAAGAAAAGAAAATTTCTTGAGATAATTGTCGTAGATTGGAACGTCACACTTGACATTTTACGCGCGCTTATTTAAAAAGATCATTATTAATTGATTCACGATGGAGGACAAGAAGAAACGTGGATGCAATTATACACCTGCTGAGAAAGATATGCTCTTGGATCTGATAAAGAAGTAAGTACCTACATAAACAATGAAATACTTTACTTTATACTTATTTAAACCGCAAGAGCCTGGTGCATGTAATAGTTTGTTAGTATACAATACATGCCTATTACATACTCGTACATAGCCAGGGGTGGCCAGGGCAACCGTTGTATGTATCAAGCACTTACTTACCCACTGAAACTTGTGACCACTAACCATCTGAAAGGCTCAGAATAAAAATACATTATGTCTCTGTACAACTACTTTTATTCCTACAAATAATGCACGTTTACACATACTCAGCTGAACATTTCACAGATCCTAAGTTTAATTCCAAACTGTTTCATGTTGTAAATAATATGTTACATATTTCAGATATCAAAATATAATTGAAAATAAGGAAACAAATGCCAGCATAATTTTGAAGAAGCGAGAGGCTTGGGATAGAGTGTGCCAAATGTATAATGCTGTCGCTGTGAGCGGCTGCAGGACATGGCAACAACTCCGGCACCTCTATGAAAACCTCAAACAGAGGTCTAAAAAGAATATAGCCACAGCAAATGTAGACTTGATTTTTTTTTATGATATCTATTTTATCATAGTAATAATAAATAATATTTCTTTATTTACTAATTTCTTTAAACATTATTTAAGCGTCTTCAGTTTTACGAAACCACAAAAGAAATACAAAAGAAGGCATCAATAGATAAGGTTTGTATAAATTAAATATTTCTGGAAAAGTAAAATAGACCATATCAGAACATCTTGTGATTACAATTTTTATTTTTATAGAAAGAAATCAATCGCACTTGTGGTGGAGCCTATAAAAGTGTTACCTAATTACTATGATGATGCTGCAATATATTTTGGTTTGTGTAATATTAAAATGTATATATCTTTATACTTTGACATCACAAAATAATAATTATCATGTTTTTGCTATATTTATAGGTGATACAGAACAATAAGACATTATTGAGACCTTTACAAAACCAGCTAGTGAAGTTATATCTTCATCATCTGCCATAATCCAGACCATTGGTTAGTTTCATTTTTTTTAATATTTCCCTAATTTATTTATTGTATACTATAGGTAAGTGAATATTTTTTTAGATCACCAAGACCCAACTATGGCCTACATGAGTATAGCAGACAATAGCAAACCTTGTACAGTTACATCAATAAATATAGCTGGTAAACATTTTCATTATTGTAGTAGTCTGTTTATATGGTAAACTAATTAGATATTTTACTATAAAGGCATTTCCTTTACTTAATAGATGACCAGCCAGCTGCAATGGTCATCAAACCCCAAGAAAAAAACAAACCTCTAAGAATATCCTCTGCTGGTAATTATCTTATTGCTTATTGTTCTTTGTGCTAAAGGTATGAAATTTTTACTAATATTGTACTAATACCATTTTTCAGGACGATTGAAACCTACACATATTACAATGAAACAGCAATATTTTCGGACAAAACTAAGAAATGCCAAATTAGAAACCTAATACCTCATAAACAAAAACAAAATGGAAATGAATAAATACAAAATAGAAATGCAATTTTGGAAATTGAGACTACAGAAACTGAAATCTAAATTGCATTGAAAAAAATCTTATTTTTAAGTGGAAAAATGTGTATTTATTAAATTGGTCCTTACAATAAAGTTTTGATTTGCCTCAAGTCCTATAGGTTGTTGTTCTGTCGATTCCTCAACATAGGGTAAAAAAATATCCTCCTCCAAAAGTTCTTCCGATCGCGACAGGGCAATATTATGAAGCACTGCACATGCTACAATAACCGGTGGTATGTTTTTTTATATTTAGGCCCATCCCGTTTTGTAGGCAAGGAAATCTTCTTTTAAGAACACCGAAGAGCCTTTCCACTGGATTCCTGGTACTTATTTGGGATCGATTATAAGCTTCTTCAGCAGCTGTCCTTGTATGCAATAATGGAGTTAGCAGATAAGGCCGACATGGATATCCACTGTCCCCAAGAATAATACCTGTCCCGAAGTCCCCACGCTCTAATTGAGCACATAGTGGTGAATCATTGAAGATGGTACTGTCATGCACTGAACCTGGCCATCTTGCAATAACATTCCTTATGCGCAGACTTGCATCACATACCATTTGCACATTTAAGGAAAAATAGCCTTTCCTGTTCCGATAAACTTCAGATTGGGCACCACCTAAAAATAAATTCTGGTTATATTGTGAGACAATAAACTTTACTATAGTACCTACTAACATACTTTCGTAGAAACAATTCTACAAATAAGGTTATAATTGCTAATGTAACACAAGACTTATTAATTGTTGTATTTGTTGTTACTGTGTAATACATATTATCATTAATCAGACATTTTTGGGCACATGATTAACAGTGGAGTTGGTAAGTACATACCTGGAGAATTTATTTTAATATGAGTGCAGTCCACAGCTCTTGGAAATCCTGCTAATGCCAAGGACTCATTTGCCACAGCTGGAAATTCTTCTGATGTTGGCATATTTACGAATCTCGGCTTCAAGCTGGCTATCTTGGCTGTTACTTTATGCACTATTCGATGCACCGTGGGTTGTTCAACCTCAAAAATATCCCCTATTACGCGTTGGTAGCTGCCTGTCGCATAGTACCGGAGAGCTATAAGGATTTGGTCCACTGGCTGTATGGCTCGGTTTCTTTTGGTCAAGGGTTTTATAGTGCTACCGAAAACAGAGTCCAAATACAATACAGTTTCTTTCGATATGCGGAACCGTGAAACAAACTCCCTGTCGTCGTACTTTTCAAAAGCGTTCAACTTTTCTTCATTTCTGCGCCGCACAGTTGGCCTTTCGTGATCCGAAAGTGAAGACAAGGACGATAGAGACATTTTTATCGCTATTTGAAAAGTTTCAATAGATTTAACTTGATTTGAGGGACCTCGCGACCACTCAGATCTAAGGGCTGCTCAAATCAGTTTGACAGTTGATTTGACAGATAAATAACGTTGAGTAGCGTTCCTGTATACGACTTTTAAATTAAGTGGTGTTTGAGCACTACTTATTTTAAGAAGCACTTATATATAAGTGGTACTCAAAAAAGACGTTTGGGTATACGAAATTAAAGTTTAGGAGCTGCTCAAACGTTTAAGCAGCCCTTAAATATTTGAGTGGCGTTTCAGTATTCGGCCGTTAGAATCAAGAATAAGATAAGGAAACCTAACTACCCTCATAATTATACCGGCTAATTACTCATTAGCGGTTAATGGCTTACATAGTATGAAGGTATGGGAGAAAATAATATAGAAAAGATTGCGAGAGGAGAGTGAGATTACCCCAAACCAGTTTGGGTTTATGCCAGGTCGAGGAACAGTGGACGCCACTTTTAGTGTACAGACGTGCACACAATAACTTGCACATGGTGTTCATTGATCTGGAAAAAGCGTATGATAGGGTACCTCGGGATGTCTTGTGGTGGGCCTTGAAAGAGAAAGGTTTGCCCGGGAAGTATGTAGAGTTAATCCGTGCTATGTACAGTCAATCTTGTACCTACGTCCGGTCGGCTGCTGGCAACACCGACGAGTTCAGTGTGGCGGTAGGCTTGCACCAGGGGTCAGCTTTAAGTCCTTACATCTTCCTGTTAATTATGGACGCTCTGACAGTGGACATACAGGAAGAGGCACCCTGGTGCATGCTATTTGCCGACGACATCGTTCTTGTCGGTGAAGATGGACCTGAGATCCAGAGCAGATTGGAGAAATGGCAACGGAAACTGGAGAATGTCGGCTTGAAAATCAGCAGACCCAAGACCGAGTATATGTTCTGCGATTTCGGCGGTCTCTCCAGTGCTGGAGCCATAGCGCTTGATGGCGCGCTTCTCCCGGTCTGCTCCGACTTCCGGTATCTTGGTTCACTTGTGCAAAGGGATGGTGAAGTAGACCGGACTGTTAAGCACAGAATTAACACTGGATGGTTGAAATGGCGGCAGGTCACGGGAACAATCTGCGACTCCCGCATTCCCCTTAAACTCAAGGGGAAAATTTATAATACAATGGTTAGACCTGCTGTCATGTATGTTGGGCCATAAAAAGAATGAATGAAAGGCAATTGCATGCAGCCGAGATGAGAATGCTAAGAGGGATGTGTGGTATTACGCGAATGGATAGAATAAGAAATGAGTATGTAAGAGGAAGTCTGAAAGTGACACCGGTGACTGAAAAGTTGTGTGGAAATCGGTTGTCATGGTATGGGCATGTGATGCGGAGGAATGAGGAAAATGTCGTCAGGAAAGTGTTGAGTATGAACGTGGAGGGCTATACGAGTAAGGGAAGACCAAAGAAACGATGGATGGACTGTGTGAAAGATGATATGTCCAGAAAGGGAGTGACTACCGAGATGACGACTAATAGAGAAGTATGGAAGAAAAAGACATGTTGCGCCGACCCCAAATAAATTGGGACAAGGGCAGGAGAATGATGATATACAAATAAGTGCATTGTATAATATTATAATCAAATACGTGAAACAGATTAAGTCGAAAATTAATCAAATTTGTTTTTATCTTCTTATCGCGTAAAGTTACAAAATCTAAAATTTATTAGTATTAGTTATTATCGTCTAACACGGGTATTTTTTACAGTTGTTTATTTGGTTATAAATGTATTGGTTTACTTGCAAATCCGTTTTTTCTGATTTTTTTAAACCGTTTAATTACATTGGTTTACGTCAACCAAATCAAAGAGTAATGTTTAAATAAATTTAAACAAATTAAGGTCTCTTATTGGTATTTTTTTCAAACTTTTGCGTTGAGCCGTTTTCGAGATCTGGGAAATCACAAAACGTTACCGCAGCAAAATCTTATATAACTTAAGAACCATAACACACACAAATGCTATTTACTAACATTTACTACGCAATAAAAGCTATCTATTCATGTATTTGGATCCGGACTGAAACGAATTTTTGAAAAACGATTTTGGCAGGGTAACGTTTGAAACGTTACTTCAGCAAAATCTGTTTTTCTCAAATAACTTTAAAACTACAATTATACAAATTTTACTATTAGTAAACAAATTGCTCCTCATGATACACTAATTATTTGTTACAGTCTCACCTCTCTAAACCACAACATTTTCAGACATTTTGCCTGGGTAGGTAATGCACACGAATATTTTCACTATATTTTTGATTATACGCACAAATTTTTGGGTAAATATCCACGTCTTGGGCTGAGCCGGTTTCTTGTATTTTGCCGTCAAAGTTATGACACCATGTTGGTTACACAAACATACAGCACCTCCTTGCGGCGAAGCTTCCGGGAAACAACCCCATTTTACTTTAGTTATTCAACAAGAGAATCGGCACGATTACTGCCACCTACTGCGCAAGTGCAACAAAACGAATCATCTGAAAGTCTACAAGGCCTACCTACAACGTTCTCATATTCACAAAATAGAAAAGAATCTAAGTACCTACCTATATATGTAGATTCTTTTCTATTTTGTGAATGTGAGAACGTTGAACATTATTTGAAATAATTTTAAAAACCTATTTAATCCAAACTACATTCAGCCATTACAACTGCATCTATCCCATGCATACATAACTGACTTATTCGTTATTGTCGCGAATCATACTTTCGAGACTACCTACCATTTTAATTCGGCAGCATTGTATTTCTCGTAGGGACCACGGCGGGTAACAAAATTCCCCGTGATCCCTTCCAGGAACTACGGGCACTACGGGTCATAAAGTATAAAGGAGTTACCTACTCCACGCGATACTTCCATTAATCTAATGACTACGGTAGCTATGAACGGTGAACCATAGTCTGACCCCATTTTCTATGACAAAGGTAATGAATAGGTCAACGGTGGTTTTCCGGTTATTGACACCACATATTGATCCAAAACCATTTCGCGTTAGTTTATAATACGAGGGTTCACGGGCTATTTGTATTATGCGACATCCTGGCTGATATTGAGCTATAATCTACCTGCATTAAAAAGTGAAAAACGTAAAAAACTGAGATACGACACTATCGATAGGCCACTTTTTCTTAAAAAATAATGATAATTATCTACTCTTTTTTTCAGAATAACGAAACTTTGAAATGCTCTGAAAAATCTCCTGTAAAGTTCCAAAAATGTCGCATAAGAGGGCCCTTCCCGGTCTGTCTATTGTCAACGCGAGCATGATCGAAAAGCTTGTTGTTTCATCCAGCGCAACGCCCGTTGACTAACAAGCAAGTGAGAACGCAATAACATTGAACGAAAAATAGTGTGCGGGAATTTTATGAAACTTGTTCCAGCAAATACGTGTTTTTTGGCAAGCTTTACAAGTTTGTGTAAGGAACGTTTGTCATTTAGAATCTCCATTATATATGTGCGAGGTTTATGTCGATATGTTTTCTTTACTTTTACAATTTATGAGTACATTATGAACGGCCAAAGTTCAAGGCGACTAGGGGCGTGAGTGCGCAAAGACTGCCGCTCCCTCACGCGTTCCGCCTCCTCCTTCGCGAGCATTACTGCTTCGCAGAAGGAGTTGACGGCTTCCCATGCACTCTCGCTCCGTACCATGTGGCCTGGACCATGGCCGGACGAGAGAGATCACTGCCGCCGATCACCTTCGTGAGGACGCGGCGGTGCTCCGCCCAAGCCGGGCAGACCACCATATGCTCCACCGTGTCCTCCGGGCATTCCACAGAATGGTAACACCCGGGCGGTTCATCCCGCCTTATCCGGAACAGGAACCTCCCGAAGCAACTGTGGCCCGGTGAGGACCTGCGTCAGGTAGAAGGTGAGAACGCCGTGGCGCCTCTACAACCACTGCTCAAAGACGGGACTTATTTATTTAATTTTAAAGAAAGCCTAAAGACTAATAACCATTATAAATATCGTGCATAAGTAGGGTCATTTGGAGCCACATCAAGGCAGCACCGACCCGCTCCAGTCTGGGAGCCAAACGTTGGAAATGCTCCACGAAGTTTCATCGGCTGTCGAGGACGAGTCTCAGGTACTTCATCGCCGGCTCGACGCCGATGTCAACCCTTACCGTTATTTGGGAACCCGACGGTGGCGCGTTCCGAGGACCATGAAAACACATGACCTCGGATTTGTGCAGGGCCACCTCGAGTCCCAATTCGTTCATCTCGACGATTGTCACAACCCTGCGTGTCGCTACTTCGGCCGCCGCCTGGTGCAACCTTCCCTGCGCCAGGTGTATGTAGCCTGACATTGTCATGCATGAATATTGAATATTGCATGAATATTTTCACCCATAGTAATTAAATATGGACTGACATGCTCATTAAGAATTTCTTCCACATATTTTGCACTAGAGCGTGCCATTTTCTATCAGCACTAACTTCTTGCGACTCTGAAGAGATTCCAGCCCAAACCATAACAGATCCACCGCCAAACGGCACTTTTTCAGAAAGCAAGCTGGAATAAAACATTCCCCTGGCCGTCGGTAGACTCTTCGCCGCCCATCATGTGCATACAGCATAAATCTGGATTCATCAGAAAAAAATTCTCTTGCCCCTTCTTCGTCTCTCTATTGTACGCACAATAGGGAGTACACATAATGTAATCTTGCTACCCGATGTTCCCTTTCAATTTTTGGACCATTTGCGGGTAAGTGGGTCTATGTGGGGACAAATTACCTTCACTATGCTAGAAAAAGGCAGAAGTCAGCGAAGTACAGCAAGAAAAATGGGCATGTCACTTTCTACAGTCCGCTCGCTTACGTCGTCTCTACGGGTCTCCCAGTTGATTTGTACAGACGCAGACAGACATCAAGCTACTATAATCTGTCAAATTTCTTTAATAGATTTTCAACTTTATTGCAAAAGAATTAGGTTGAAGGTTGATTGGGAAAATTTGACAGTTTCGGGTAGCTTGACCTGCTGGCATCTGTACTTCAACTGCCGTGAGGTACCGATTTTGGAACATGGTGGTCGTAACAATAAATCAATCCTCTCGAGCCGTATATCTCGGTCTGCCGGTTCCTGGTCTTCTTATGTTTTGCCCAGTTTCTCGGTGACGTTGAACGACTCGCTGCACTGTAGAAAGTGACATGCCTATTTCTTGCTGTACTTCGCTGACTTTTGCCTTCTTCTAACATAGTGACGATACGTGTTCTGGTTTCGCTTCTGGTGTTAGTGACATTATAGTAATTCAATAATGATGGTGACAGACGGCAATGACCGCCTTTTATCATTTTGATTTGACGGATTGAAAACAAAAGTGAGAAAACTAGCAAAAGTAAAACAACCGCGAATTGAATATATTCCCAAATTCGAGGTTTTTAAAATTATAACTTTTTAAATTACGTTGTACGATCATTTAAGGTTTTGTTTCATACGATATTAAATGTCTCTGTAATATTAATTTGCAACTTACTGGGATTTTCGTCATCGACCCATATTATTTGACCGCGAGTGTAAAATTAAATATTCTTTTATTTTTTTTATGCTAGCCTATATTGTCCCACTACTGAGCCAAGGCCTCCCCCAAATCCTTCGAAGCATCCTTTTTCAGGGCCAGCTCGATCCATCCTTTGCGGTACACGTCTAGGTCGTCTCGCCACCTCTTCCCAAGCCGGCCTCGGTGGTGCCGTCCAACCTCAAGCACCCACCGTGTGGAGACTGTTGCCCAGCGGTCGCTAAGCATGCGGCTAACATGACCCGTCCAATCTCATTTTAGCTTGGCAGCCTTTTTGTCTACGTCTAGAATCCCTGTTTTGGAGCGCAGTGTGGTGTATCGTATTCTGTCAGTTCGTTTTACTTGTCCAGAATGCTGCACTCCATTGCTCTTTGGCAAACCCCAAGCCAAAAATTTTGCGACTCGATGAGGACTTTTTTGGTAACTATCGAACGGCGATCGAAACTGAACTGTTGTTGAAACACAATTGAACGTGTAACGTTGCAAATTAGTAGAATCGGCCCCCTGGTCTGGGCACCGTAGCTTAGGACGGGTAGAATACACATATCGATGAGTTTCGCTTCAGGGAGATCAGTAGATCGCCCTTCATTAGTGTCTCCATGGGCCAGTAGCTTTTACAGACGTTTTCGATGCGGCGATCTATTTCCTTTTCTTGTCTGTTTTCGAAAGAAACTAACGGCTCAAGTAGATGTACTCATCGACATAATGTATTTCCTGCCCATCTACCTCGACTCTACGCTTAGTGTTGTTGGTCATGGCGTTTTAGACCGATTGTCTGCGAGTCCAACCTTGAGGCTTGCCGTGCTTAGGTCTTGAAGCATAGTCTGTAAATAGCTTTTTTTAAATGGCTTTCGATGAATGTATGTATAGGATGCTGTTGCCATTTCAAAAACTAAAATGTCTTCGTAAAGAATAATGGCAGCTTCCCATGCATTGTTTTATTTGAAATTAAATTACTACGTCTTGAAATAAAAATAGGTACCTACCTTATTTAACTCAACATCTTGCACAAACTAGCTCAGACAATGCTGAGCTAGTTTGTGCAAGATTTTTTGTAAAAGAAGGCGCAGATTAATAGATCCTATTCAGTGTTGAACTTTTGACAGAGCACAAACTTCTGGTCAAGACTTAGAATAATAAGTTATTATTCTAAGGGTCAAGAGTTGTAAACTGTCAACGGTTGTCAATGTTAACAACCGAGCTATATTTTTTAAGACTTTGAATACAAGTCTTTTTAGTTCAGAATTACCATAACATTTGATATTTTTCCTACTTTGCTGCAATACTTTTATCTTAGGAAGAACACAGAATAAACTTACTTACATTATTATTGTGCAAAATAAGTGTTTACGAGCTGTGTTTGGTGCAGACCCATTAGAATAATGTAGACCTATTTTTAAAAACATAAATTATTAACATTAGCATGCTTATACGTACTGGAAATGGGCATATTTGTAAAAAAACATCTATTCAGGAAAGCCGATAGCGACAATGGGCAAATTATTACGTGGGCAAAAACTCAAGGGACCCAACAAAATCGACAATGCCAAGATGTAGAACATCGTATTACCATAAAAAACACTTGTCAAATGGCAATAAAGATATTTAATAACATACCGAAGGTTATTAGAGAACTGCGAACCAGCTTACCTATTTCAAAAGCATCTCAGACTTCTCAGAGCATGGCTTATTAAAAATTGTTTTTATACAATTAATGAATTTATGAATTCTAGGACAAATGGGAAAGTTGCATGAAAATTAAATTTGATATTTTTATTTTTAAGCTATTGACATTTGTCATTTAATTTATTTGAAAGATGATACTTAGACAATTTTAATACTTACAATTATTTTTCTTTGTCATTTGTAAGTTGATAAGTACACAATTCGTGATTTAGTACTTTTTTGTTTTTTTTTTTTTGACATGGGAATTATATTGATTAAAAGTAGAATCGTTATTATTGTCACAAAATTCGCATGCTGAATTTAGTAGGCGGAATATGAAGTATATAAAATCTGTAAAACACCATATTTATTGCAGGCAAATACATGAATCTAATCTCTCAGGCAGTCTCCAGCATTTTCATATTATTTTCAAACTGATTGCGTGACAAATTAAAAAGTTTTGCCAGCCTGTGGTTAGGTTCACCCGTTCACAATTTAACGAAAAAGCAAGCTAATGTTGTAGCTGGTTTAGCTTCTGCTCTTAGTGATGGTGTTGCTTGTAGAATTTGCAAAAAGTTATGTTTTGAAAAACCTACATAATAATGAAACTGAGCATCGTCGATAGTGTGAATGGCCTCACAATTCAGTATTCTTTGTGGAACACGTCACACACAAGTTGGCGATGTCTGTCGCTTGAATCGGAGAAAAAGTGTTGTAACTGTGACGTGTAATGGTCTCAATGCCTTGCCAAGCTAGATCGAGGTAGGTAATGTTCGTCACAAACTCGTGCCTGAAGCACTATGCCACTTACACCAACATGATGCAACATTCGATCCAAATAGTGTTTCACTATGTGTGTTGTCACTATGAAATAAACAAGGCCGTAAAAAAAAAAATTATTGATAAAATAGTCGTAACATTGCTATAGTGACGTGTGACTTGATGTCACATGAAATAAACAAGGCCGTAAAAAAAATTATTGATAAAATAGTCGTAACATTGCTATAGTGACGTGTGACTTGATGTCACACTATGCCACTTACGCCAACGTAACGTAACTTAGTGTTGAAACTATAAAATAGACCAGATAGGGGCGTAAGAAGCACTACTGTTTTCAGTTTTGTTAATAAAATACTTTTTTACGGTCAAGTATGACTTGACGTCACACTATGCCACTTAAGCCAATATAATGCAACTTGAGACCAGTAGAGTTTGTATTATGAAATAAGTAGTATATGACGATTAAAAGTAACTAAATACGCGTTGTAGATTAGGGCGTTTATCTCGAGACGGATGTACTTTACAGCTGAACTGCCATAGTAACTATTGTTTGAATGGATGTACTCTACTCATCTAACAAGGTGGCGTTAGTGTGCCATCAAAGAAAAGCACCATTTTTGGGCATAGTCCTTTTTTACAAGGTTTCTTTAAATAAAAATACTAGACACGTGTTTCGGGTTTCGCATTATACTAAAACTAATGTTGTATTGGTATTTGCAGTAGCCTGTATGGGAATCATTGACTAGGTAACCTGGGTAGGTTAAAATATACTGGTTCCAAAGTTCAAATATACTGGTATCATTGACTAGGTATAGTCAATGATACCAGTATATTTGATGATGCCAGTATACTTGGGTAATTATACTGGCCGCTGCAAACACAATTAGATGAAATGGGGATTAGGGTGTATCGATCTATCCCAGCCCAGCACCGTAATTGCGTAACACTATCGATCGGAATCTGTTTCATTGTGACAGTTCAACAACATTCAAAAGGTAAAAATGCAACGCAAGCCGCGAAAAAAACTTGCGATGTTTATGGACCTAGTGTAGTGTCTGTGAGAGTAGCACAAATTTGGTTTAAGCGTTTTCAATCCGGAAATTTTGATGTCAAAGATGCACGTCGCTCTGGTCGCCCTATTACGGATAAAATGGATGCCATTTTTGAAAAAGTGGCGCAAGATCGGCATATCAGTAGTTACGACGTAGCTGAAGAACTGGAAATTGACCATAAAACAGTTTTGGCGCATTTGAAAAAAACTGGGTACACAAAAAAGCTCGACATTTGGGTACCTCACGAGCTCACTGAAAGAAACCTAATGAACCGTGTACTCATTTGTGATTCTTTATTACGACGTAATGAAACCGAACCATTTTTGAAGAAGCTGATAACTGGTGATGAAAAGTGGATCACGTATGAGAAGAACGTGCGAAAAAGGTCGTGGTCAAAGGCCGGTCAGGCTTCACAGACTGTGGCGAAACCCGGGTTAACTCGCAACAAGGTGATGCTGTGAGTGTGGTGGGATTGGAAGGGCATTATTCATTATGAGCTGTTACCACCAGGCAGGACCTTCGATTCTGAACTCTACTGCGAACAACTGATGAGATTAAAGCAAGAAGTTGAGAGAAAGCGGCCGGAATTAATCAACAGAAGGGGTGTGGTTTTTCATCATGATAACGCTAGACCTCACACATCTTTAGCCACTCAGCAAAAATTAAGAGAGTTTGGCTGGGAGATGTTAATGCATCCGCCGTATAGTCCTGACCTTGCACCTTCAGATTTCCACCTGTTTCGGTCTCTTCAGAATTCTTTAGGCAGTGTCAGGTTAACATCACGAGAGGACTGCCAAAACCACTTGTCGCGGTATTTTGACCAGAAGTCCCAAAATTTCTATAGCAATGGGATCATGTCCCTACCTACAAGATGGCAAAAAGTTATCGAACAAAATGGTACCTACATACTTTAGTTAAATGTAAATAAACTATATCAAAAAATGTTTTGAATTTTCTTAAAAAATGCGAAGAATCTTTTTCCCCAACCATGAAGCAATGGATTAGCAATTTGCTTCAAAATGATTCAAAATCCGATTGATACTGCGTTACGCAATTAGGGTGCTGACCATATCCCACTTGCTGGAGTGTTGCAAACGTCTACCTGCACTGCCGATGATCGGAAGCGCTACCGATGCCGTTAAAAACGTAGGTACCGTCAAACGAAAGAAGAAGAACAGGGACAAAACAATGTAAAAAGGTATTGGGTTGGCTACATCGATCACTAATAAACAACTAGATGCACAATGCTATACAAAAATTCTCTTAAAACGGTCGCCAATTGTCTTTACCTACTTCTAGTTAAAATAAATATACGTTAATGTAAATTCAACCATATTAAGTGCAATGTTTAAAGTTGTATTCACAAAGCCGTTACGACCGGTGCTTGCTAGTCAACATACATCAAAACAAATTCAACCTTACTTACAATGTTTTAAAATCAGATTTACAGTGCGAAAAAAAAAACAATAGATTTTACGACCGAGGCTCACCGCTAGGACTTAGGACAAAGGCATGAGTAGAGTCGAATTGTCGATATTTGAATTTTAGGTATTTTATAAATTACTCCGAATTTTCACACTAAACTTTTAATTTAAAAAAACAAATCATGTTGGTTGGGTTCATTTTTATTTTTATTTATAGCTAACATTCTAACAAAGCTACAGCAGTAAAATGTCTAAAAATATCAAATAATTTCAAATTACAACAGATTATTTAAAAAAATCAAGTTTCTCTCTCAAATTCAAATATCTGTAAAAGTATTAATTTTCGGCCATACATATGGGGGGTTAAATATGTCACATTTTAGCCCCTCTATCACCTCCTGCAAGGAAGTGGTCGAGTTTCCAGTAACCCTGTATATTATTATAAAGGTATTTTTTTAAAGCTTGTTAAGCTTAAAGTATTAAAAAAGTGTACGTAATAAAACACATTTTATGAGAAGAAGAGATTCTTTGGTGTATATGTGTAATCATTATATTATAATTTACCTGATTGGATCGATTACTAATAAAGAACTAGATACACAATCAGCGCAAAAAAGGTCCTTACCGAATGAATGCCCACTTGGACGGGTACGTTTGAATTACATTAACGTATATTTATTTCAACTACAATTACGTAAACACAATTGGCGACGAGAACTTTTGCATGGGATTGTGTTACTATTATATTTATAGAAACAGTAAACAAGTCTCATTAAACAAAAAAAATCAAAAAAATCATAAGTAACTTTAATAATAATAAAAAAAGAAACAATAGCGTCTCCACAAATGGAACAGAATCAACGCACATAACCCGAACAATTTAAGCGGGCATGCGATAGTATGATTACTACGTTTACTGAGAGTCTTTACAATTGAGATGCTTTATAACTCCTCCTGTTTATTACGACTTAATTAAAAAAATGTTTTTACGACGATTTCCTGAGAAAATATCAGTATTTACAATACAGTGATAACAATTATATATTGATAATATTAATAGTTACCGAAAATATGAAACTCCATCTTTTTTTTGCGTCCTGGAAGTGTGATTTTCGCACTTTTTAAACGAGCACTGTGTCACGCTTACTGTCGGAGCGTTCAAATGCTACTAGAGTAAAAGTACACCAAATGTTAAATTTGGTGGACTTTCGGTGAGGACATTTTTTGCCGCTGATTGTGTATCTAGTTGTTTATTAGAGATCGATGGTTGGCTAATAAGTAATGAGCGTTTTAGTTTATAATTTCTATAATTTTCGGAAAGGTTCGAGAACGTTCTGTAGCAGAGGGTATATAAAGAGCGAGTCGCGCTCATGCGCGTTATTGATAGTTTGGCTGTTAGTGCGTTAAAGTTTACAAAGTAATGAGTAATATTACAACCCTCGTACGACATTGTTTATTAATGAGTTGCAATCTGGGCATTCTGCTGCAGAAGCTACACGTAATATATGTCAAAGGATAGCTCACGATGCAGTCTCCGAAGGAACAGCAAAGCGCTGGTTCCAACACGGTTCCGCAATAACGATTTTTCCTTAACCGATCAACCAAGGTCTGGACGCCCCGTGGAAATAGATATCGATAAATTAGAACTATTAATCGAAGAAAATCCTCGAAGAACTAGACGCGATTTGGCTGTTCAGCTCGAGTGCTCTCATGGCACCATAGAAAATCATTTACATGGTTTGGGAAAGACTTACAAATATAGTGTTTGGGTACGCCATCAATTAAGTAAAGATCAGCTGACCTACCGAGCTGAGATTTGTGTACAACTTTTATCTTTCCGCCGCATATTTCATTGTTTAGATCATCTTGTCACTGGAGATGAAAAGTGGGTTCTCTATGTTAATCACACACGCAAGCGCCAGTGGCTGGGATGTAAAGAACAGGGAAAACCAACGTCAAAAGGTGATCTTCATCCTCGCAAGGTGCATTACCTTTTCTGTCTGGTGGGATATACATGGAGTAATAAGCTGGGAATTCCTTCCTACTAATACTACGATTACAGCAACAGTATATTGTGATCAACTCGAAAAACTGAAGCTTGACATCCATCGCAAACGTCCACAACACGACAAAATATTTTTCCTGCACGACAATGCCCGGCCGCATATTGCTAAGAGTACCAGGCTAAAACTATTGGAGCTTAATTGGGAAGTAATACCCCACCCTCCATATTCGCCGGACTTAGCACCAACTGATTTCAGCTTGTTCCGACACTTAGTAATAATTTACGGGAGAAAAGCTTTGACGATGAACCACACTTGAAACAATACATAGATAACTTCTTCAATTCAAAACCAACGAAGTTCTATGCGGACGCCATTCACTCTTTGCCAGATCGATGGCGAGTTGTAGTAGAAAACGACGGTGAATATATTATGAATGATTAACAATTATTCATTTAATAAATAAATACAAATAAAATAGTTGTATGTCGCTCTTTACTTATTAGCCAACCCAATATATCTAACTAGATAGTTACGATGACAAAAGCTTAGCCACTCTAACTGAATATTAACAGCAGATAAAATCGAACTCCCAAACCGCGAGTAAATGTATGAATACAAACTATTTAGTTTATTTTAACTCGTAAGGCCAACAAACGAATATCGCGAATCATTGACTCCATCTGCCCTTCATCTGTTAACGTAAACTGAATAGTTTATTATAATAAGTACTTATACCTACTTAGGTAACTCCATTCATAAATTATCGAGCTGCGTTTGTAAAGTATGAATCAGAGTTCCTACTACTGACGAATGATCTAATGATCATGAATAAGATCTGTGACGACACAGAGTATCAACAACGGAAAACTTAACTTGATGACGTGTTTGTCTCATAAAAATATCAAATAAAGAACTACATAATCATCGAGTCAGTTCATTTTCTAAGTTTTATGACTGATCAACCTGATGATACGGAGAATAATGATAATGGTATAGAATTAGCAGATGATGCACACTTTATATGCCACAAGGGTCTACAAGCAGACCGGTACATTATATCATCTAACGAGGATCTGTTTACTTATATTTAATTTTGTCTTTATGCTTTTGCTGCAGTTATTAAAACATATTGTATATAACATCGTTTTGACTGAAGCTTATCCACGGTATTCTGTTATACAGGATGTAAGTGTAAACAGTGTCAACCTTTTAAGGGGTCATTGTACTCATCATTCATTATGAACAACTTTTACTATGGAACCAAACCTGATATCACGAAAACAAATATGTACATTTTAACGAATTATGCGAACATAAATGCTGAATGCTGCTGAACAGCAGATTTTTTTTTTTTTGCGATTTCAGGTTTGATCCCATAGTAAAAGTTTATCATAATGATGAGTACAATGACCCCTTAAAAGGTTTACACTTACACCATGTATATTGAGGAGAACTATTATTGGTCCTAGAATTGGTAGGCTACCTATACCTACGGCACCTACCTACTAATAAAATAGTTGGGCATGCATGGAGCTGCACATGTACTCTGGTGATAACTTTCACTTCAAAGAGTCAGGCAACGCGCCCAAACAGTAAAGTGGGATCACTAACCTATGCACATTGCCTCCTACATAAGAATAATACATACATCAACAAATCTGTTAAAGAAACTCGGCGGCAAACTTTCCAATTAGACCGGGGACAGGCCACTAATTTAATAAGAAAGTTGCGAAAACCAAAGGATTATTTAGTTAGAAGAGTATTCAATTGTTTATTACGAATTTGATGGTCGTTTGAATTAGTCGGAAAGCCCGTGTTGTTAGCCGTGGCTCCACAGAACCTCGGAGACAACACGGACGCGCCGGTAACGCAACGCCGCGCTGTGTTCTGTGGTGGACTGGACGCGGCGCGGTGGCGCGGCTAGCGCGGCGCGGCGGCGGCGGGTAGCCGACGGTGATGTCATCGGCTGGCGAATAATACGTGGACCAGGGGTTGAGAGACTAGGGATCTACATCAAAATATTGTTTTTTTTTTTGTAACTTGTGTCTCCCTGGACTAAACTATGCAGTCTGATGACTACAATTGTTTATTGAAATAATAATAATAATATCCTGGGACATAATTGATTTACACAAATATTTACAATATTAGGGGTATGTAATTATTGGAACAAGGAATAAATCTGTAACTTAGTTATACCTACATTCAAGGTAGGAGTACATACCTACCTATACATAAAATTGTCTAAAATTCCTTAAACGAACACTCAGTAAATAAGACATCTGACTATAAATTATTGTTTTATTCAAATTAAAATTGTTAGCTTAGTCAACCACTTTTCTGCATCATCGTAGATACCTAAGACATATTATGCGTTCTATGATGATTTTTGCAATTAAACATTTTTAATGCATACAAACAAGATCGTGTTTAATGCTGTCTAGAATATGTTATGTCAATAAAAGGTAAAGGTTGCATGATTTTATGTGACGTTCCACAGGAAAAGGTACATTGAGGTGCTTTTTTAATTTCGGAGATATTAAATGTTTCGTAAAAATATGTGAAAAAAATGGTTTTTTTTTATTGCTGTTTCGTAAACCATAAGATGTAAAATTTATTTTCCTATTTTTATTTCTTAAGATATGTAAGTTATTAGCACATAATGTGGCCTTAAAGTTTAGTAGAAAAGGTTACCTTATGGCCGTGTGTTTTATGAAAAATAAGAAAATAATACTTGCAATCATGTCGGTCGGGACATGCTCCGCTTAGATGATTAAATAAATTATATCGAAATAGAAAAAATACGTTGAGTTTATTAATACAGTTTTTTTATAAATTAAAATGCTTTTTTCATTTCATTGTACCCCAGTTGTACTTAAGTCTTAAAAAGTTTAGGTAAGAATGAACTGATTATTTTTGTAGCAGTTTATTATTAAAATAATAGTTAAAATTAATAAAAAGATCATTTATTGTCCTGACATATTGTACGTTACCTAATTTGTATAGAGTACCTTTTCTTAAATGTATGAAACAAAGAATGTTATTATGATGTAAGTAAGTTTAAGTGACTTAAAAAGTTAAAATAGTCTCTAAATGCGATATTATCAGTTTTATTATATGCTAATGAAAGAATATTGTTGTATTGTGTGCAAGAATTTATATTGTTTGTTAAATTAAAACTTAAATCGTTAAGTTTTGTGGTTTTGCATGAAAATATTAAAAGTTATTCTTACCTCTAATTCTTGTTTTTTTTTTTTTGCCTACATTTTATCTAGTAATTATTTTCCAATTGATCAGTAAAAAATCTGGCGTTCTCATCGTAAAAAATCGTGAAAATTAAGAAAAAAAATATCTTTTAGAAATTGGTTATTATTAGGCATATTCATTAGCCTATATTATCAAGGTTTTGATTTGTAATATAGAAATTATCGCAACATTTTTTGAAGGACAGGAGCCCAAGGAATATGTTTCCATAGCCCACTATGTAACTTACAACGAAAACATTGTTTTTGAGGTGGCTAAATTTAAATTGTCTGTTTTGTAAAATTGCAGAGTTTCCAATACAATCTTTAAACAAATATCGCACCTCCACTCAAATAGTGTCACAATTATTATTATTTTTTTTATATTTTCAGGATACCTACTATACCATTTTATAGAGCTTCTAAAACCATTTTAACTTACTAAACTAATTGCGCTAATTTCGTTAGTTTTTGATTTATGACCGGAAAAGTAAAAAAGCAAACTGTCGAGAAAAAGGCTCTTGAAAATTCTAACTTTTAGTTAGAATTTTCAAGAGCCTTTTTCTCGACAGTTTGCTTTTTTGACTTATGACACTATTTGAGCGGAGGTGCTATCACACCTCCGCTCAAATAGTGTCAAATAGTGATGTGTAGTTACGTCATCGTAGGAGCTTGATCTTTTTTATGATATCGACAGCTTATTAATTCCAGATTATTATGGTATGCATAACTGAATACGCACCACAAGGTACCTTTACCCGTAGAATGTCACATATTTCATAAAGCAAATTGTAAAACCTAAAGATATTCTTAGGGTTCCGTACGAAAATGGTAAAAAGGAACCCTTATAGTGCGACTCAGTCTGTCTGTCTGTCACAGCTAAATATCTCGAGAACTACTAATGCTATCAACTTGAATTTTGAAATAGTTTTAGTTGACATTTGCCCAACTATTTTACAAATAAGAAAAAATTGCAACAGGGACTGAAAAAGGGACAAAAATTCGAAGTGGGGCTACTATGTGGGAATCATATGAAAGAGCGCTCTTTGCACATTCTCAAACATTTTTCTTTTTTTTTAGGCCGCATAGTTTTCGACTTTTGATGAAAAACGTAAAAAAATACCATTCCCCCCCATCTCCGAAGTTTGCATAGAGAAAAATCTGTCTATCACATCCATCCATCGTTTCTTTGCTCTGCCCCTATTCTTATAAGCCATCAACATTCACACTCAAAACTTTCCTCACAACATTTTCCTAATTCCTCCGCATCACATACCATGACAACCGATTTCCGCACAACTTTTCAGTCGCCGGTGCCACTTTCACACTTTCTCTTATGTACCCATTACTTATTCTATCCATTCGCGTAACACCACACATCCCTCTTAGCTTTCTCATCTCAGCTGCAATTGCATGCAACCTTTCATTCATCCCTTTTGTGGCCCAACATTCTGATCCATACAAGACATCAGGTCTAACCATTGTTTTATATATCTTCCCCTTGAGTTTAAGGGGAATACGGTAGGCACAGATTGTTCATTTCATCCAGCCAGTGTTAGTTCTGTGCTTAACCGTCAGATCTACTTCACCATCGCTTTGCACGAGTGAACTGACATAAGTACAGAAACTCGGAGCAGACTGTGAGAAGCGCGCCATCAAGCGCTGGAGATACTGCCGAAATCGCAGAACATGTATTTAGTTTTGGTTCTGCTGATTTTCAAGCTAACATTCTCCAGCTTCTAAAGAGTTAAGTAGTAAACATAAAATAAAAAGGGCTTAGAAATAAACGTTGGCGCTCTATGCGACCTCATGTAGGCTCAGCTATTTTCTTTGCAGGGCATTCTTGATCGCCTGTTTTGTGGTTGCTCGGCTTTGAAATAGCAAGCATGTTGCACAATGTGACGGTTTAGCATGTTTAGTGCACTCATTCGACAGATTATCTTGTTCTCCACAATTTCCACACGTATATGCAACCTCCCGATAAGTCTTTGTGCTGCAAAGGTCAATACTGTTGAAATTTAAAGCACCGTCACAACTCACTGGGCAGGATGAATGAACACTCGATTTTGGTTTTTGAGCGCCTTTTTTATGCTAGCAGTTACTTCAATCAAAATTGCACGTAGGTCCCTCTTAGTGATGGGTAATTTTCGGAAATTTTTCAAAACTTGGAAATTTTTCCGTTTATTTTTCCGAAAAATATCAATATGGAAAAATAATGGAAAAATATTGTTTACTGTAAAATGTTGACTACAGGAATTAAAATAACATATGAATTAAAGGGTTTTATTTATACTGAACATATTTACTGACTGACTGAATGAATGACTAACTGATTGATTGAATAAAATGACTGACTGACTGACAAATCAACGCATGGCCGAAACAACTGGGTCTAGGAACGTGAAATTTTGCACACGGCTTCCTTTTATAATTTAGGGGAGCACTAAGAAGGGGTTATTGGAAATTCAATCTTATAGGGTGAAAAGGGGGGTTTTTGTTTGTATGAAAAATCTTATTCCTTGAGTTAATAAACTTGAACTTGGCACGAATACATATTTATGTTAATTATGAACTTTTTAATTTTCGTTATTATCATCATTTTTAGTTTGTTGTTTTATTTACATAAAGTAAATAATATGTCGGCGCCTCCGCTTTTCTAAGACTGTCAATTGTCATGTTGTACAAATGGCAACGTCAAAAACGAACACCGAGCACTCTGGTAAGGCCAAAGAGTATAAATAATAATACGGGAGAAGAGAGCCCTCTTGCGTCATTTCGAAGCAGCCAGATTCGAAACGCCATCTACATATCTTAACGGGAACTAAGGCTTTATGACAGGAATGTATGTATATATACATTTTCCTCTTACTTAGCTTCACACATGCTAAGTCAGAGAATTACACGCACGGGTTTCCTCACGATGTTTTCCTTCACCGATTTTTTTTTTATTTATAATATATACACGCACATGAATCCGAAAAGTCAGAGGTGCGTGCCTTGGGTTCGACTCGAGACCACTAGAATTGTCAGTCCGACGGTCTCACCACTAGGCTATCACTGCTATTGAAGATAGATCTAAAATGCTGTACTCCTATACGGACAATGTCAATATTATGTACCTATGTACTCTTTTACTTCGACACAATGGTAAACAGAGGTATTATTTCAATTTCGAAATGTATTTATTAGAAAACTTAACACTGGCCACAATAAGTATGTTCTAGTTTTAAATGTTGCCACCAGATGGTGCCTCCCGTTTTATAATCCGAAGTTCTCCGGTGTTATATTACAATTATTCTCTAGAAAATTAAAAAACTTAAAATCTATTCTAAATTAGAGAACTTAGTTATTTGATTTTCTTATTTTCGTTAAGTTGGGATTACAGAGACATCTATCGATAATTATGAAACTAATAGTTTCTCAGTTAAGTAAAGTAGATGGCGCCTCTTTCTTTACGAAAGTAGTGCTTGTTCTAACTGTCTCCCCCCTGGGTAAGGCGGCCATCTAGTAAAATGAGCAGGTAGGTAACTTCGGATTTTTGGTAAGGTGCGCACGCAACCATGTGGTCGGTGGACGTTATATTTTAATCGCATCCCTCTTAATCTAAGCGATCTATTATTATTTTGTGTAGTGTTTGATTGAATTATCGAGAATTAGAAGTGGAGTGATTGTGATAGGTGTTATTTTTTGAAATACTGCCTTTCTACCCGATAATCCACGCCTACCTGAACATGGTCGGCGCCTCCGCTTTTCTAGACTTAATTGACTTGTTATACAAATTTCAACCTCAAAAACGAACATCGAGAACTGGTGAGGCGGCCATCTTGTGAAACGAGCAGTGAACTCGTGGTCGGTGGACGTTTTATTCTAATCGCATCCCTCTTAATCTAAGCGATCTATAATTACTTTGCGAAGTGTTTGATTGAATTGTGGAGAACTAGAAGTGGAGTGATTGTGATAGGTGTTATTTTTTGAAATACTGCCTTTCTACCCGATAATCCACGCCTACCTAAACATGGTCGGCGCCTCCGCTTTTCTAGACTTAATAGACTTGTTGTACAAATGTCAACCTCAAAAACGAACATCGAGAACTAGAGAGGCAGCCATCTTGTAAAACGAGCAGTGAACTCGTGGTCGGTGGTCGTTTTATTTTAATCGCATCCCTCTTAATCTAAGCGATCTATAATTACTTTGCGAAGTGTTTGATTGAATTGTGGAGAACTAGAAGTGGAGTAATTGTGATAGGTGTTATTTTTTGAAATACTGCCTGTCTACCCGATAATCCACGCCTACCTGAACATGGTCGGCGCCTCCGCTTTTCTAGACTTAATTGACTTGTTGTACAAATGTCAACCTCAAAAACGAACATCGAGAACTAGTGAGGCGGCCATCTTGTAAAACGAGCAGCAGTGAACCCGTAGTCGGTGGACGTTTTATTTTAATCGCAATCCTCTTAATCTAAGCGATCTATTATTATTTTGCGAAGCGTTTGATTGAATTGTGGAGAACTAGAAGTGGAGTGATTGTGATATGTGTTTTTTTTATTGTTTACTGTAAAATTTTGACTGCAGGAAGTAAAATAACAAAGAGTTTAAAGGGTTTTATTTACATTCAAAGGGTTTTATTGCATTAACACATCTATTCTGTTGAAGAATCCGAATCATCACTGGCGAAAAGTATCATGATCAATATTTTCTACTGCATCTACACAAACAATAAATCTTTAGTTGGTGGGTTTTATGTCACCAACAAGTTTCAGAGAAAAACCGATCTAGTTATACAAACCCGAAAATCAACCAAACCCAGGAAAAGAACCCGCCAAAATTAAGTCAGCTGTAGAAGAACAGCGCAATACAAGCAAAATTAATCATACCTCTAAAATGAAAGAGTATGAAATTCATACACTTTCATTTTAGAGGTATGATTAATTATGCCCTGATTTTTGTGCCAAGAAACAAGGAAATATTGACAAAAGAAAATGATTTTTGCTTTTTAATGTTAGAAGAATTGCAATATGTACTACCGTACATGAGAAACTTACTATCTTTTAAAACTTGTAGACGGTTATAAAGGAAAACATGTGAATGTGGACCAAGTAACAGTTCAGTATAATGCTCCGCCTGGACGTGATTAAGTACAGTAGTCCAATTAGTCCCCAATCTTTTTGGCCAGCACCCTAATTGCGTTACAACCTATCAATCAAATCTGAATCATTTTGAAGCAAATTGCTAATCCATTGCATCGCATGTTCGATCTGCTCGACAACGTAAATAATGCAGTGAATGTTTTTGAACTGTCAAAAAGAAACTGATTCCAATGACGCAATTTGCTCCGCGGGTTGAAATGAGCGCAACCGCTATCTTGCGCCATCTGCACATGGTATTTTCCCAATTGTGCATTCTGCGCATCGTCGTCGGCTCACGTCTACCCGGCCAAAAAGAACTACTTGTGTACATACTTATAGTGCACATTGTAATTTTTTTCTTATTTATGTTCCAATAAGAGAACATTATGGCAAAAAAAAAATTAAAAAATTAAAGATTAGATATTTATAATTTTTCAGTAAAGAAAAAAAAAAGAAAAGAAAGAAAATCTGTTTATTCTGCACAAACAAAACGCACGTTACAAAAAAAAAAAGACCTAAAGTAATGACACACATGCAAAGCAGGCAAAAGACCTTAGAATAATAACTGCAGCAAAAAGTCTCGTAGATATTCAAGCAGTCTATTCATTGCTTGATGTCATTCATTGATTGTCAGTTCATTGCTTGATGTCAGAGTACACATTAATAGTCTTATTTTTTTCTAATCTTTAATCACAGTCAGCTTTATGATTTGGAAAAATATCGGAAAAGTATTGGAAAAATATTGGAAAAATTTCGGAAAAATATTTTTTTTCTTTTCTTTTCCTTCCGAAATTTTTCCATCACCCATCAGTAGTCCCTCTTTCTTGCGACTTGTGTCTTAAAGTTTGAGAGGCCATAAAAGAGTCACGGCGGGCAGATGAGGCAGTTTATTGGCTAAATTTTGCTCATAGATGCTACAATTCTTGGTCTTCTCTTATGGGGCCCTTCCACTTTCAGGCTGGAACTACTTAGCTGAGATGATTTCCTAAGTTTTTCAATGTCGTCTTTTGTCTCTGTGCTGATTATAACGCTTCTATTTTTTGTTTTACACAATTTCATTTGTTGAGGACATATAATTTTTTGGACCAGAGATTTACGGCTGGTTGGTTTTTTGATCCGTAGTTAACTCAACCAATGGTTAAACATAACACTAATGGTTGAATTTTGGCTAAATGTGTTTGCCAAAATGCCATTAGTTACTATTTTTTAACATGAATGAGTTAACATGAATATTTAGTACTTAATATGTATGTTTAACCATTGGTTGATTTAATTACGGATCAAACTGCTGACCCTTAGTGTCGTCACTAGATTTTTAATTTATCCGTCGGATAAATTGCAATAAAGCTGAGATTATTAGGGCACACGTAATTATTTTTATCGGTTTTCACTATGTCAGCGAACGAAACTTTTTCTGTCATCGTTGGTTTGGCGCAGTTTTCCAGAATGCTAGCTTGAATTGTTTTCTGAAGGCAATCCGTGAGTTCACGTTTTTCCCTAAAAACTACAACAGAGTTTTGTACTTCTTTGGCCTTTAGCTTAAGGGCGCACCGAGCTTATTTATGCCTTTTTATTTACGTAAAGAGTGAAGAAAATAAGCACACTTTTGCACTTTTTCAATGTTTTTCATCATATTGCTCTTAAATAAAAAACTATCGTGTTTCGTTGTGCTGTACAAACTATCGTGTACCAGTCATCTATGAACTTTAGTAAATTATTCATCATATCAAATTACTTATATAAATAAAAAGAAAAAAAATAATCGAAAAGAGGTAACTGCGAATTTATTCTATCAAGCCAACTTTATTAAATCGTGTTTCCATCGTGTATACTGTCTAGTACATACCCCCAATAATACCAATATATTTCCCTAGATTTAATTTAATTGTTTACTACTTCAAACAACGGGTATAAAAACGTGTTTGTGTGTTTTAAAAGCTCGGTCCGCCGTTAAATCCTGGTAATTAATAAACGGCCATTTGTGATACGCCATGTTCTACCTTGCGCGATATAGACTTGAAGCTAATCTTTTGGTCGGAGTTCAGCTTTCCTTCCTGAGCAACGGTACAGACTTCATTCAGACATTTTTCTATGGAGATCAACCAGTTACTAATGTCACTGGTGTCCACTGCCTCAATTTTTTTCTTCAGCCGCGTGGTAAGGTGTTTGAGGTATGCTCACAGAGCTGATAGGAGGTCGGATACTCCGAGGGCTGTTTTCAATATTTCACATTGTTCTTATAATATGTTTCACTTATACCTAGAGCGAAATTTGACTTTACTCAAGCTAAGTACAACAGTAGTGTTTCATATGAAAATGAACCTTAATCGTAGGTGCAGAGTTCATATTTTCGTATGAAACGCTACTGTATCTACTTAAGTAAAGTCGTTTGATCAATAGATCTCAGCCATCAAAGTATCAAGAGGATCAGCAAAACCATAGAAGGAAGGAATTTGACTCGTGTACCAAAAATGGGCTGACCACAAAAGCTGGAACTCAGAGAATAATCGTACCTAACTAATATTATAAATGTGAAACTTCGTTTGTTACGCTTTCGCGCTAAAACGGCTGAACGGATTTGGCATATGGGTAGTTCATGAGTTGGATTAGGACATAGGATTCTTTTTATTCCGGTAGTACATTCCCGTGGGGTAATTTCCGATATGCACGCGGGCAAAGCCGCTGGCATATCGGAAATTACTAAAAAAAGCTAGTTACTTATAAAAATAATGTCTGATAAAAATGCATCTGTTCCACCTCTATCATGAAACACTGAGTTTATGACTTACGGATTTGTCTGATAAATATTTTTTGATAAGCCTAATCAATAAGCGGAATGTGTTTAGGTACAGATACGGATAAGGGGTATCTTTTTTTTTGTTGTTATTCAACAACATGTTTTGAATACTTATCGTTCAGTTAGTGTAAAAAAAATGTGTGTTTTCTTGGATTTTGCGTTCAAAAAGTAGCATCCTGGTTAAACCTGCAGTAAACCGAGCCAAAGGTTTGTAACCACTGAAGGGAGCGAGAGGCGAGAGGGCGACGAACAAAAACGGCGTCGACCGACCTCACCGTGTTTCATTCGAGTCGAGCGTATTTCGGAATTCGGTCTATAGTGAATTGGGTGTGTCGTGTCGCTGACTAAAGTACGTACCATTTTACCGCATTATCCTAGCATTATGCTTTGAAATTGTGCTAGCAAGCTTTGTAGTAACAGTTTAGTGTGGTTAAATTAGTAGTAACTGCAGTATTACAAGTGTACTGTATAGGTCGATATTTACCGGCAGGAGGCGGTGGCATGCCGATGTTTGTTAATCGCTAAAAGCCGGTCCGCGTTGATAGCAATTCAGTTTTATTTTTAGCGCATACGTGAAAGCGACTGTTTGTAACATTATTATTTTCTATTCTTCAGGAATCAATCAATATGAGTGGACAACAGTACTACCCCTACAAGGTAAGCTATCCACCTACTTACTTCAACTACCTACATGGCTATATTTCTATAGATTTCTCACGGGATGATGTCATCCTTTCAGCGCGAGGTTACCGATAGGCACTAGGCACAAGGTGCAAAAATACATAGATAAATTGGATATGATATTCATTCATTTTACGATATCTCAAGTCGTTTTTGCAAACCAAAAGCGGAAAAAATAGAAGTTGGTGATACAGCTTTAAGCACACTATGAGTCTCCCTTTCTCCCAAAGACTGGCAAACTAATCAATTAGGTAGGTATATAGGTAGCTATAAAGTATAGGGAGCTTTTATCGTTAGGGGAGCGGGCTGAATCACGCCCTGTCCGCCCCATGACATGACTAAGCCAAACCATGCCAAGGCTATCAGACATGGCTGCGGCACAGTATAGTGGCGGCGGGGAGGAAGTCTCTATAAACATAAAGATATCGACATAATGACGTAATTCTCGGCCCTGTTTAGCGGTTCAATGATAATTTATAGCAGGTGGTTAAATGCTTAAATACTTAAAAAATACCGTATGTAGGTACTTCTGTATTTAAATATTCTACCTGCTTTGCCTTAAAGTGGAGCAAAAAAACAACAAGCCACATATTATGCTCATAACGTCATCTTTATAACGAAGATAAGTTTCAAGTTTGCCCATTACTCATCAGTGAATACTATGAATTGAATAGGTGAGCCAAACACATGATGCGGGACTGTGAATATCAATGGCTCATCCTCTCATCTGTACGATACCGTAATAAATTGAGACTTGCTTTGTTATGACTTCTCGTTACACAATGGTCTGTAGTAAGTAGTAACCGGTTATTATTTGTCCATATCTAAGTAGTTTTGTCGGCTAGTTGGAACTAGTTGAAACTTGGGACACTACCCACAAATTTTGGTTCCAAAAATCATGTTCCTATTTATCACGCAGTGCACCCCAACGGTGTACCCAGCGGAGCCCTTCGACCCTGCTGCGGATGCCGAGACCCTGCGCAAGGCGATGAAGGGCATCGGAACCGATGAGAAAGCCATCATCGACGTGCTGTGCAGGCGCGGCATCGTCCAGCGGTTGGAGATCGCAGAGACTTTCAAGACCAACTACGGCAAGGTAAGAATAAATAATTGTGTTTTTTTTTCTGCACAAATAGGTACAATGCCGAAAACCTCTATTCAACAAATGTTTGCTAAACTTCCTCTAGTTTCCGAATCAAGGGTAGTTCTTTAAATTAGACCTAAGTACCTAATTTACTTATAGTATATATTATTATGTGTTCGAAATCTTAATTTTTTCAAGGAGAGGGGTGTAGGTACAATATTTTAAATGATAAATGATTTTATTTCAGTAAGTATGTTTGTACAAACACTTACACGTCAATCATGTTTTTAAAAACTAGATTAGGTCGGCGTTTCCTATCTGACTACTCTGAGAAGAAAGGCCGAAACAAACTCAGAGGTCACAGTCTCTTTTAAAATCCAGACATAATCTTGGTCAGTTCATGTGAAGACCATGTAGATTGGTGTCTGAAATGGTCTTTTGAGGAAAGAACCACAAAGATTGAGAGGACCTGTCCAGTCAATGCACGCATTTGTCAGTAATCGCGCAGCTCAATCACCAGTACTATACAATATTTTGAACCAACCAATCACGATCGACAGATACTATGACGTAGATTTTAGTTTCATATCTTTCCCGAAATATCCCTATCAGTAGGAGTTCACAACATATTTATATTTATTACATTATCTATGGCCTGTGCCCATGTGAAGGCCGCAGAAGTCTGTTGTATGCGAGAAGCACAGAAGCGGACCGGTCGAAGTGGCGGTGCTTGGCGGAGGCCTATGTCCAGCTGTGAACGTCTTTCGGCTGAAATTATATTTAATTAGATCCTCAAAAGTGCAGGAGCATGGACACAGGACAATACATCAAGCTTAGCTGAAGCTATCTCTTCAACATTCTCGCTCAGACCAATAAAACATTGATGCAATGAATTTTGTTTTGGCCTCCATTTTGTTTCGGTTGAATGTCAGTGTTAAGATTATTATCTGACCTCCACAACTCACGTTCCTAATGGGGTATAACATTAGATAGCATCTCAGATGTTTTATTGAGTAGGTACCTGTGTTAGTTAATGCACCATCGATGGGTGTTTGTACTTAAAGACTTCCTAAAGGTTGTTTCTAAGGAAAGTTTTTCGCCAAAATTGTATTTACTCCATGACATGTTTTTTGCCATTATTTCGAAATTGTCATCTATATAGCAAACCTTGACGTAAATTTACCATTTTTATTTACAAATGGAGTGTTTACCCACGCAAGCCGTAATTTTTCCTGAAGTGTAAAGTTTACAATTATTGGGGGTCACCGGTGACCCGCACCATACTATTCCGTTAGGGCCGTGGGGGTCACGGGGACCGACAAGAAAGGCCAGTATTTGAATGCTTGCTGAGCTCCGCCGGTCACTCGTAAATAGCGTTTTTACCCTTAGGGTGACCCGCGCAGCGCCCAGGAACATTTCTTAGCGCTTGGTTCCAAATTTTTATAAGTTTTCGAGTATCTACTCGAAAACTTATAAAAATTAACTGCAATCATTTGGAGTGACCTTTCTGTTCTGTTCAGTGACATTATTGGCATGATAAGATTTCATGTGTCACCGTATACCTACACGGATTCTGTAGGTTTCTAAAAGCATAGATATAAGTAAACAATAATATTACTATGTTTATAACAGTGAAATCGAATTCTAAATATGAACAATCATACCTATTGATTTTTCATTGCCTATATTTCGCAATAGATTTTTCCTTTCCTTCACTGTCGATACAAAAACATTTAATTAATAAGATAATTCTTTCGTGAGATACAATAAATGATGTCGTTGTACCTATATTACAATCGGTTGTTTCTTCATTATCTGTCGAAGCGCCATTTAAAATACCCAGATGCACGCACCTAGAAACTATGTGCTCGAGGTAAAACTGGTAAACAAAAAGTTACGTCATTCCTAATTGTCTTAATTACGATTGTTATATTTTGAACTAGCTTTTGCTTCGCGGTTTGGCCCGCTTGGATGTCGGAAAATATTCCACGGGAACATAGGAAAGTTCCGTTTAAGTTTAGTTACGTTAAAAGTAAGGTACCTACCTGTTCTTTGGTTTACGCGGCACACGCAAAAGCTCCCAGTTGGCATGATTTTTTCCGACATCTTCAACAATCGTCCTCATATTTCAGTACACAAAACCTTAATGAGAAGACTAATACTTCCTCATGAATCACTCCGTCCAGGTGAAAATCATCTGCTAAAACCGTTCGGTAACTTTTGAGTTGATTGTGTTCAGACAGACAGACGCGGCGGAAGGACTTTATTTTATAATAATGTTGTGATTTTAGGCCTCGACATCTCGTATACAAAACCTTGTAATGTCTTGTAAATGGTCCAACTGTACTTGGCCTTGCCGGCGTCATAATCAGTCTTCCGTTCTTAGTCATCGTTGATTCATGATCATTATGATTCTTAATGCATTGACATTAGAGCAATGACTATTTTGTTTTTCGTTTTTCACGGACGCTGTGAATCATTTAACAATGATACTACATAGTCAAATTAAATTAGCTAGCGAAACTCAGAAGCCGTGATTAGCATCGATAACATAACATGAAAAAAAAAAAAAGTTTTTTTGGGTTCGTCTGCTGTTAATGTATAGTCACTTGAAATATAATTTAGAAAAACAAAATTCTTCACAGACGTGTATCGAAATGTAAACAAAAAACATTTTTTCAACTCATACTACAAGTAACAATATAACCAGCGGTCGTTGACCCAAAAAAAAAACGTGTTTAGATATCGATACCCATCACGTCTGCGGAGTTTCGCTTGCTAATTTAATTTGAGCCTGTATAGTTTTTTTGGGAGCATCTCCTCATGTCATGTTCAATTACTTACCTACTTTATATGAACTATATGTCTACATCATAATCATTTCAGTCTGTCTCGTAGATGTATTTTCTAGCAGATGAGATACCTGCAAATGAGCCTCAAAGATAAACGATTTACAAAATGAATGATGTTATTATCTGCTATCTACATTTTTGTTTGCATTTGCAATCTAATCACATTACATTATGTTATCTATATTTTTGTTTGCATTTGCAATCTAATCACGTTACATTATTATGTTATCTATATTTTTAGCTGGTTATGTACAGACGCCAGCACATCAAGCTACTATAATCTGTCAAATTTCTTTAATAGATTTTCAACTTTATCACTAAAGCATTAGGTTCAATGAACCATTGGGAAAATTTCACAGTTTCGGGCAGCTTGACCTGCGGGCGTCTGTACCTAAGTAGATCTATGTTTCCTCTACCTATTTCCATGCACAGAAACCAACACACATGTACATGTTTCCAGCGATATTTTGATGGAATATCCACATTTACAATGAAACCGTCAGCTTTGCACTAATGACTCTAATTTAGTTAAATAAGCTTATACATACAACAGGAAAAATTAAAACAGGAAAAGCAATAGTTTCTATTTGCGTCTGTAGGTACCACTGATTCCAGTGACCTATCACTATGGGACAGTAGCTGTGGGCCCCACGTCATCAGAGGTATCAATCGGTAAAGCTAGCGTCGTAGCCTCGAATTATTTTGAAACTCCGTATTATGCTTAACTAGCTCAAGGACAGTGTCACCACTGACCGCAGAGTCGTTGACCTGCGGTCAACTATACCCAATACACCAAAACTTCTACCCATCTATATACTGGATGACATTTTTACCGTCTTGAAAAAATAGGATATACTAGGTGAATAGAGTAGAAGCCTATGGCATACCTAGTTTAAAAAAAATAAATATCGAAATTCAAATCATTGAATTTCGATATTTTTTAACGATAAAGTTTTTTCACATTTTCTGTTTTTTGTAGTGTTTATTGATAGATCAATTTCTGTCTAAGCTATTGAATAAACAAAAAAAAAAACTAGGTATGCCATATGCTTCTATTCCGTTCACCTATTGTACTTACCCTATTTTATTCAAGACGGTAAAAAAAATCATCCAGTATATATTTATTCTTATACATTTATATGCTTCTACCCAATATTTTCCAACTCAGATCTTCAGATTTAAGTAAACCTGAATGCTCTAAAATTTTTGCTAGGATTCCGAGCTACACCTATTTACTTCCAGATTTATGCACGTCTGACGTAAAGATTACCTCATTATATGTGCAGTGCCCCTTCATAACGTGCCCACGATTAGCAAGTGCGAGCGCAGCTCAAACGAGCGAACAATGACTGACAATTACTCATTGTTAAAATATTCCATTTTCCTCCATTTTCTTGGCATAGGTACGCTGCCTATCGGCGCGGCAGCGTTCTACACGGCATTGAGAACCATTGAGTTAATTCCTCGATAAGGACAGCCAGAAGTGACTAACGTTTTTGTTTAACTACGTCCAATTTGATTCGCCTCCGTTGGTACCTACATAGTTACATGTAAGATTGCATCCATGTCGAACGCTGGTATTCGGCGCCGACATGCCAGCGCTTGTTGGCGCCGACAAGCGATGGTTGTCAACGGTAGTCGGCGCAGGCAATTTTCATACTTTTTCCTACTAATCAGATAGGAACTGGTCGGCGCTTATCAGCGACCTGGTTGTCAACACTTGTCTGTCCAAGCAGTTTTTATACTTCTTGACAAATCAGTGCAAAGCGGCGCCAACTAGTCAGATAGGAACTTGTCGGAGCTTATCGGCGACGGTTCGCGCATATTTGGCAAAAAGTATGAAAACTGCCTGCGCTGACCAGCGTTCACAACCAGCGCGCTGGCAACCGGTGCCGATATGTCAGCGCTTGTCGGCGCCGAACAGCCCTGGTTGTCTTCGCTGGTCAGAGCAGGCAGTTTTCATACTTTTTGCCAAATATGCGCGAACCGTCGCCGATAAGCTCCGACAAGTTCCTATCTGATTAGTTTGCGCCGCTTTGCACTGATTTGTCAAGAAGTATAAAAACTGCTTAGACAGACAAGTGTTGACAACCAGTGCTTGTCAAAACCGACAAGCGCTGGCATATCAGTGCCGAATACCTGCGTTCTACATGAATAAACCCTCACAATATTGTGGCTTGTGATCGAGTTAGTAATATCGCGGCCGGTACCGGCAGGTGAATGGTTCTAACTAATTGAATGATTACGGGCCCTTAGAGCTGTGACACACAGGCGTTGCCAATGCGTTACGTTGTCGCATATCAATGACATTTGCTCTGTTCTAAAAGACATGAGATAAAGAACCGAGCAAGCGTCATTGAAATGCAACGACGCAACGCAACGGAGCAGTGTGTCATCGCTGTTACGTTGAGTTCGTATTTCAAATAGACTGAGTTCGTATTTCAAAGAGACTGAGTTCGTATTTTTAATAGACTGAGTTCGTATTTCAAATAGACTGAGTTCGTATTTCAAATAGACTGAGTTCGTATTTCAAATAGACTGAGTTCGTATTTCAAATAGACTGCTTTTAGCGAGTCGATAAAGTTATATAAGTACTCCATTCTTTAGCGTTTTCATATTTTGAACCTCGGCATTCTAGTATTACACGCGACCACATTATAATGTAGAAGCTAAACAACACGACTATATCCTACATACATGCTGATGAAAATGCACGGAAACATGGGTGCACGCTAATGTTAATGATATGAACAGAGGCTGCCAGTGTCCATACAAATTTTTAGGTGGGCAAAGCCTCCCAATCCTACTGTAGTGTCAGCAGCTTGTGGGCTGTTGACCAACTTTCGGCAAGTAGTCGAGACCAGCTCTCCAACAATAAAAATAAATGGTTCAATATATCTCAAACGCATAATTAATTTTCTCTTGTAGGACTTGATGAGCGAACTGAAGAGTGAGCTGGGAGGCAATCTGGAGAACGTGATCGTTGCTCTGATGACCCCCCTCCCCCACTTCTACGCCAAGGAGCTGCATGACGCCGTCGCGGGGATCGGTACCGATGAGGAGGCCATCATTGAGATCCTCTGCACCCTATCCAACTACGGCATCCGTACCATCTCTGCTTTCTACGAACAGCGTAAGTACCGACTTACCTAGTCCAGATTTTGATTGACCTAGAACTTGAAATTTATATATATTGACAATCGGTTAAAAGTCGATTGTTTAGGTTTGGTTGAGCTCAGATTTGTAATCGGCCACACACAAGGTTCATCGACAACCTGGTGATGGCCGCAGGAATTCGCTGGATGCGGTAAACGTAGGAACGATCGTTGTAGCGTGGGAGAGGCTTTTTCCCAGCAATGGGGGCGTCTTTTGGCGGAATGGTGATGCTGATATACGGACATACCTACTCAAGTCGGGGTCTTAGGTACTTCCTTTCTGTGTCAAGAAATATTAACAGGAATTTTCCATTTTTAAAGCTCAGTGCTCACTTTCAACTTTACTGCGAATCGTTCAATTTAATTCTTAACTCGTTGATCGCTTCATTCGACCAATTTATTAATCGTGAGTGCAACTTCAAAGCAATGTGCACGCATAAAATAATTGTATAAACGTTTAAAACACCATTGTGTGTGTGTAATCGAGGAAACCTGATTACGAAATGGCCTGAAGGTCAATTTTAATTATAATGGTATTTCAACAATTTCGTAGTTTTCATATGATTCATTTATGTAATGAATGAAGTATAAATAAATCAATATAACACAGCAGTTCTCATTTGCATTTCAATTACATTTTATAAGGCCTCGTCCATGAGTAGGTATGGGAGTCAAAGGATATTTGCTTACGTCAACATTCGTGACACTGCGCACTGGGTGCCAACAAAACCGACACACATGCAAATAATGTGAATGTTCGTGAAACAAACTTTGTTTCATTAAATAACTAGGCTATGCAGTAGGCACCGTGATAACTTTATTAGATAAAACTGTGAATTTGAATTATTTTAGGCGCTTTAATTAACAGCACCCAAAACTAAATTAATTGATTTCCAGATTATTGTAGAACGAAACCCGCTACTATATTAAATGCGACTTTTACAATTATTTTTTGTTTGAATTATGCATCATAACAATACAATCGGACATGCGCTATTATTTTTTTGTCTGCATCCAACCAGAACATATTTACAAAACTGTATAAAAACCTATGGTCCGTTTTTGTCACAGTGTACAACAAGAGCCTAGAGTCAGACCTGAAGGGCGACACATCCGGCCACTTCAAGAGGCTGTGCGTGTCCCTATGCATGGCCAATCGCGATGAGAACCAGGGAGTTGATGAAGGCGCTGCCAAGGCTGATGCTGAGGCACTCGCAGGTGCTGGTGAAGGACAGTGGGGTACCGACGAGTCGGTGTTCAACTCCATCCTTATCACACGGTCTTACCAGCAGCTTAGACAGGTGAGGAAAAACACTGATGCGAAACACTGATGAGGATCGATTTCCGCACGGAACAATCCCGGAACCACTACCTGTAGCCTATCTGGCAATCCTAACTTATTATTATAAATGCGAATGTGAGTTTGTTTGTTTGTTACGCTTTCACGCTAAAACGGCTGAACGGATTTGGATGAAATTTGACAGATAGGTAGCCTGGAAGCTAGAAAAGGACATAGGCTATTTTTCATCCTGGATCGCAGACGAAGTCAGGGGCAACAGCTATATAGCCAGATAGGCTACAGATAGTTGTTCCGGCTCTGACTGTTTTTATACGAGAGACAAGTGTTTGTAGCGCACCACGATCAACTTTTTTTTTTTTAAAACTTGGTGGTCAAACTACGCTTGCTAGATTAATAGAAACAGGCTCATTTAAAAGTGTTAATGCCTCAAAATCACTGCCTAACTGTAGCCGATAAGTGGGTTAACTTAGATTTGTTACAGCCAACCTACTCGGGTAGTATCTGTAACTGATGATGCGTTAACTCCAAGCAAGAAAAGTAATTGTCCGCTCCGATAAATAAAACTGCAATTCTAATACCGGCTTTTCCGCTAAATTGTTTAAAATGCATAAAATGTTGCAAAGAATTCATTTGCATCACACAACGGTTTTGTTACAAAAATATGCATTATTCATGCGTTTTAGTGTAGCATTCTAGCAGAACTCGAGAACAATTCAAATATGCTTTAATTATATCAGACACGAGAATTTTAATAACTTCCGTCGTGTATGATGCGCATATTTATTTGTATAGAGAAATTGTGATGGTGACATTATAAGTAGACTTATCTACCTACAAAGACATTTATTTTGTCAGCATTATTTGCCAAAATTGAACTCGTTTTACCTTCTAAACAATACAGATCGTTCTGTTCTGCATAGCATAAACATTCATAACTTTATGAGTCATAAAATCTAGAAAGCGCTATACAATTGGGGCAGCTGACTTCAATCACATCAATTACTCAATGTTCATCTGACCGTCTGACGCACGCGTCTAATTGTCTGATGACTTCCAGATCTTCGCCGAGTTCGAGGCTTTGACCGGCAAGGACATTGAAGAGTCCATCAAGAAAGAATTCTCTGGAAGCATCGAGAAAGGCATGCTTGCTATCGGTGAGTAAAACAATCACCAAGGCTGAGACAAATCTGAACGGAAAAAATGCAGTAGAATTCAGCTCCGTCGTAACGAGCACAAATGTTGCGGATCTGCAATTTCAAGGCGAAAAAAATAATAATTAGGGGCTTAAAATTCTGCCACGTTTTCCCGCTCCGATTTATCCCTAGCCTAAATAATCAATTATAACACTGCATATTTTCCATGATAACAAATCTCTGTTTCATACACTGAACCGCAGAATGGCCTTAATGTAGTGCTCAAAAATATTCCATTAGTATCTCTAAACAACAGTCAAGGTTATGTAACAGGAAGTTAGTGCTGTGACCTTGTTCAGTCGTTCAACTTTTTGTACTAACAGGGAATTACCGGCGCAATGTTCCCAACATTGTGATTCAACACTTGAGATTGTAACTGATCACAGATCTGACCTTACAGTATTTTTATCTCACGAAGCGACGCGTGCTTTCTTTGTAGTAACCAAGTGTACAAACACACTGTGAATGTGTGCGTGAAGACGAGTAGCGTCAGCACATAACACACACGACGACTTCGCCATTGTCTCGGACGGTACCGAGAGCTACTGCGCTTACACACACATTCACAGCGTGTTTGTACACTTAGTAACCACAGCTATAGCACACGTCGCTTCGTGAGATAAAAAAATACTATACATATTTAAAAGCCCTTTTGCCTATATTACATAAGGCACTTGGCATCAGGAAAAAAAAATTAGAAGCCTTTCATTTTTGTTTTCGAAATAGAAATACTGCTTCTTTAAATATACTAAGTATTTCCGTTAATTTGGCCTAAATGTCAGCAAAGCATTGACCGTACTGAATTAAAAATGAAAATTAAAAAACGCGGAATTTTCGCTCTCAAAAATCTTCATTCTTTTCACCCACACTATTTATTAACATAATCATATCAGTACCCCCTTACAACTCTAAACAATTTATTTCCATTTTCGAAGGACCTCGGCAAAGAAACTTTTAGGTATTATATTATCTGTGGTACGGTGTTTAGCTCGTGCAGCGATTGCGTCTGTTTCCCTTTTATGTTGGCAAAATGTCGCCATTTTGCGTGCTTGAATTTTACAGATTGGGAAATAGAAACAAATCACAGGGTTTTTATCCCATCTGCAGGAAGGGTTGCAACATAAAGTAATGACCAGAGTAATGTCCTATGGCTACATTTGATCCAATTTTTGACGACACCATAATTCGTGTTGCTTTTTTGCGCAGAAATAAACATTTAGACGACCCTCAAAAACTGTTTGATCAAACCTCGTATTTAAATTTTCTAGTGAAATGCGTAAAGAGCAAAGTTGGCTTCTTCGCCGAGCGTCTCTATTACTCAATGAAGGGCCTGGGTACCAACGACAAGACACTCATCAGAATCGTCGTCAGCCGTTCAGAAATCGATCTCGGAGACATCAAGCAAGCCTTCCTCGACAAATACGGCAAACCCCTGGAGAGCTGGATCGCTGTGAGTCATTTCTCTTTTACATCCGCATTTGTTTTGGGAATTACTTAAATTCATTATGACATCAGTTGGGATTTGATGGTTTGTCACCGCATATCAACTTCAATTGACTTTAATTAATGTCTCTGAGAATACATTTTTAAGACATGACCTCTGAATCAGACATGGGAAGTTAATTGAAGAAGGTGCACTGAGATCTTTGTTGATATGTTGTGAAAATTAGAATCAATGTGATTATTTTGATTATTTAATTTTTTGTTGATGATTTAGTGGCTTCATTTTTTTTAATGTACATATATATCACCATATAACATTGTTATGTCTGCTAACAAGTGTCTATAATCAAATTAGTCCACCAATATGAATTAATATTAACCATTCATACATGTCATATCTACAATCATAAAACAACCGCACCTCCACATTGGTCAAAAACTAAAACCTTCATTCACATAAGTTTTGTCCATTGTCCATAGTTATTTATTTACCACCAACTATTTATCTTCATACTAACAGCATGAATTTTTGTTCTATTCTATACTCTAAGAAACTGACCCATACTTTATGATTTGTGAAGTTCCACACGTCTTAGCTTAAATAACTAAAACTTCTCAACGCGCATGTGGGGTGCATAGCGTGTCGTAGAGACCCACTCGAAATCATCTAGTCGATACCATGTAGATATGATATCCACCTATTAACCGAAAATACCATTTTACCAAGATTATACAGATCTATTTATAATATTTATTGGAAGGAGATAAATTACAACACATTTTGTTTTAGTTTTTTTTTTCTGCGTGTTTGGTTCGATTTGTGTTTACGTGTATTTGCTAACAATGTGTTCATAAAAAGTGATAAAACACTAAATGTGTCTGAATGTGATAGCCGTTTAGAATAGTGGCCCATTTTGATTACAGGATGACACTTCCGGAGATTACAAGAAGGCTCTGTTGACTCTTGTTGAATAGATTGAGAAGGGTCTCTCCAGACTGCGAAAGCGATAACCACCTGAGCTCGTTAATTTAAGTTTATCTGTGTCAATTTGTTAGGAAAGTAAATGATCTGTTAGGGTACCGGCACACTGACGACTTTACCGTCCGATGCTCAAACACCTATCCTGACCTATCCTAGCGGTCAGTTCAGTCTTTAGTGTGCCATTATCTTTAGGTTATATTATCTCGCCGGGTGTAAATTTTATTTAAAAAGATCTGTATATTTTGCTTCCTATTAGCCTTACTCACGTTCATGTAATATCTTCGCACTGTTGCTAACTGCTTCGTGTCGTGTGCGTGCATGAGGGTAGCGGTACACGTCGCCTGCTCGTGTATCATTGACTAGTTTTACAAGTAGATGTTACATTTTCAGGAGGACTTAGGAGGTCCGATCGGTGATCTCCTGTCGACAATGTGTTACTAGCTCAGCAATGCTAACATATAACACTCAGTATTACGAGCGCCATGTAATGTGTGACCATGCTGCAGTGTGAAGTTATATTCTAATCATATGATACGCGTGTCAGCATAATCGACCGAGTACAATCACCTTTGTTGCATTTTAAAGACATTTATCTGATAATTTTAAGATTTATCTTCGTAAGATTTTTTGTGATACAATTTCGAATACGCGTGTGAATAAAATCATATGTAATGGGCCAGTTTCTTTAATATTTCTGACAAACTGTGCAAGTGGTAGATTTATTTCGGTATTCTTTGCAGGATGACCTAGGGGGTGACTTCGGATATACGCTTGTCACACTTTGTGCTTAATCCTGCAGAATGAATGATTTTTTTTTTTTAAATTAGAGTTATTATTTTTATACAAGTAACTGTTTTGGCTTAGCATGCTATTTTAAATAAAACTGAGCTAACGTTACAAAGTACAATGTAATAATTTGCAGGACGATACGAAAGGCGACTACAAACGCGTGTTACTCACTGTAGTGTCGTAAGAACGCATAATACTACGCGATTCGCGATGAGATCCTACTGGATAAATTCCGTTAACTTAACTACTGCCTTTACATTGTATAACTGTTGAGATGTTGTAGAAATTAAAGCTTGATATTTTTGTGAAAAATGAGATATTTATTGGTGCTGTAGTTTTGTTTACAATATACACATATTTACATTAATTATAATTAAACTACTATGTATGTTGTTACGTGTTTTATTCAACGTCCCTTATTCCCTCTGCTGTGATCTGAAAAACATAGGTTAGGTCATTTTTATTGTAAAGCCTCATTTATAGAAAATGAAAATGGGAGTTCAATGGTTTCTAAATAATATTATCATTGATAGAATATTTTCCACATAGTATTTATACGCGTACGATGTGAACTTGGCACAGTGTCAAGTAGTGAGTCCGTCATTACTAGGAAAGCCCTGTTTGTTTTGGCTAGGCGCCAAAATGTTCATCAATGATGTCCCTACATCAAATATTGATTTGAGCTTTCATAGCTAGCATTTGGGTCAGCCATAATGGCCTTTTTATACTGTATTTGCGCCTTACAGATTGCTGGGAAGTTAGTTGCACAACTTCTTACCAGTAATGTTTGAATTACGAAGTGGTTTTGTAATTTTTGACGTTCAAAAAGTGCTTATATCTTGCTGATACTCAGCCTAATTTGAATGAACTGAGATTTGAAAATTATATATGAAATTATGTGCGTTCTGTTTTGTGTAAAGCTATGGCAGTAAGTTTATAAAAGGAGATAAAAGAGCATCTTCACCCATGATTTAACCCAAGTGGAATGCACCTCAATCTATTATTATATTTATAGCCATGCTCCCATCGGTATTACGAAAATAACTTTTAACTCTTCACATGTTTAAACTAAAGACAAACACGCATTGTCAACACGTTTATTCGTAAGTCAAAAAAGGAACGAAATAATAATAGGTACTTAATGTTTTGTTACTTCCATATTTTTATTACAAATTTTGTACTATTCAATAGCACTTTAAGATCCAGGAATAGAAACTGTTGACTTGTCGCTCTGTACCTACGCAATACGCAACCGTAGCAAAAAAAAAAAAAACCAAAACGCACATCTCTCAAAAACGATATAGGTAGGTAAGTAATCTTTTTATTTTTTTTTTATTTAAGATGGGTTTGCTCTTGACTAGTCTAGGTCGGAGGCGACAGAGACAGAGTCGACAATGGAGTGAGCTTACCCAGAAGAAGCCTGTTGATTCTGAAGAGATTAGGGTTGTATGCGCTCGGAAACATAGACGCAGGTAGTGAGTTCCACTCTTTTGCTGTGTGCATTATAAAAGACATTTGGAAACGCTTAGTGCGAATTGGTGGAATAGCAACTAGGTAGGGATGGTAGCTGGCAGTGCGTCTAGATGTCCGATGGTAGAAGGGGGCCAGCGGAATGTGGACGTGGAGTTCTTGAGCACACTCACCGAAGTACAATCTGTAGAAGATCGACAAGCACAACCTTGCGGCGATGAGCCAAGCTATGAAGTTTGGCATCCACCAGTTTTACGTCGCCAATGAGCCTCTTAGCTCTGCGTTCCACCGAGTCAAGCGCGGCTAGTTGGTACTTAGCTGATCTATCCCAAAGGTGGCAGCATACTCCATGCAGGATCGGACTTGCGCTTTGTAAAGAGTTAAAAGCTGTCCAGGCGTAAAGTATCGCTTCACCCTATTTAGGATGCCCAGCTTATTGGCCGCAGTTAGAGCTTTGTACTCGATGGTGGCGCCGAAGTTGAGACCAGATGTCAAGCCGATCAATCTCACCTGAAACCGTGTTGCAGCAGTTGCAGCTACATTGCTCTTCATCAACAACGCTAGTCTCTGCTTTGGATCCTGCGCTGAATGCGGCGTACTCAATAATACGCGCACGTTACAGCGGTGCGCCCACGCATCGCCTAAAGAGCCGACCACTGCGCCGCCCTGTAGACCGACGCGGGTACTCATCTCGTTTGATAGTACTACCTGGAACATTCGTCATAAGACACTTCAAATACCAACGTTAGCCCGCGAAATTAAAATTTTCTTACGATTTTTGCAATTTCCAGCTCAGTGTCTGAGCGTATGTTGAATATGTATTTACAGAATTGGACGTAATTTAGCCGAAAGGACTCAACCCACAAAAAGTTATTTTTGAGTTATCGAGGTTTTAAGATTGCGTATTGAATAGGTTTTGTCACATATATTTGCAAATATACTAATATCTTTGTAGTATCATGATAATTTTTGCTGAGTGAAAGAACCAACCGTTAGGACTTCTTCGGTATATTATATGTAACTCATTTTTTACCAAGTGTGGAGTGAGACCTTTCTGCTTAACTACGTCCAATTATAATCATTACAATTATACAACTCCTTTAGTAGACAAGATTTCATGAAATAGTCATTCAAAAGGGTTACAGGAAATTAAAGAGTTGTATTGATGATTTTATTGATTATAATTCTATAAATAAATAAATAATAATAATAATAATAATAATAATAATTTCCCCACCGCTGTATCTCTACGTTGACGTCGTGGTGGGGCTTGCGTGCTCCAAACTTTAGGTCTGTGCCGGTAGAGTTTGCCGGAACGGGTCTAGGATGAGGAGCCAGACCAAGAGAGATACAAAAACCCGCAGGGCAGCATGTGGCGAGCTGTTGGGCAGTAGCGACCCCACGGACCCTATCTCCCGGGAGAAATCTGGTCCTCATCTCTGGCTTGCCTTTATTGGCCGGCTGGAGTGAACACTGACGAGGAACAGAGCTCCCACCTCTTTCTTGCCTTTATTGGCCGGCTTGAGTGGAGATTCGCAAGAGCAAACTTGCTCGGACGAAGGAAGTATTCCAGTAAGGTGCTGGTAGGGATCTTGGCCGTACTTCCGGGATTGTCCTGATAGCCGTGGGATACCTCTCCACTCCTCAAGCACCTCAGGAAGTGTTGCCCCCTTGTCGCTACGTCACTATGTGCTAGCGGCCGTCTCCGGGGGCCCATTATTGAGTGTGCAAGTCACCCCCTGCCATTTTATTCGTGTATAATATATAACATTGGTCAGGCAGGGGACATAGTTCTTCCATAGTTCACGTTACCTAATCCACTTTAGCCACCCAAACCCATAGCCCAATATGTTTTGTTTCCACGTACAACAATAGTCCTGTACCAACCGGGGGTTGTCCTTGGGTGCACTTGCATAGTGCATACAGGGATAATCGTCGGCTGGTGCCTCCTCATCATTTAAAATTATCTAAGGGGCCTCTGCGAGTTGGCTTCGGCTCCTCGTACGCCTTCCAAAGGTCCGGGACCCCAGGGTCCCGAGAAATATCAAAAAATCACAAATAATAAATATATTTATTTCCCGAAAATACAGATAACTGTACATTAAGTTTACAATTTTGAAAACACTGTAGAGTACATTACATAAGACATTTGGACGCTGCAGAAATCTGTACACTGTAGAATAAACTCTGTCTCTTAAACTAGGGGTATCCTGTATCTTAAGAGACAGTGCTTCGCAATGGCTTTCCAATTGAAATGTATGAGTGGACTGTGTCGATTTAACTTAAGTAGGGAAAAAAGTTATAAGTTATGAAAAAGAAAAATATAAGTTACTTTAGTTTTTAAATTATGCATGCATAGGTGAGTGCGATGGTGAAGGTGAGTGAATGTGATTATAGGTGTGTTTATGTTTGTGTGTGAGTGTGTATACGTAGGTGATGTGGTGATTGTGTGTAAGAGAGTGATAGAGTGATATGTGCGAGTGTGTATGGGTCCGAGGATAAGAGTGTTTTTGGAAGCAAGGAGATGAGTGTGTGCTTATTAGGTGATGTAGGTAAGTAAAGTCTCCGTTTCGGCATAGTCCAGTGTAAGTAGCCATTCTGTCACTTTTAATTTTAGGTTGTGTTTGTTGAGGTCTAAGATATTCAGTTTTTTAGTAATCTTTTTGTAAATGTAAGCGCTAATTACATAAAACTGATGCCTTGCGAACGTGGTCCTATGTTGAAATACAGATTTGTTACCGCCGCGAATCATATACAATCTGATACTGACCTGCAAATTGCAAAAAACATAAGAAAATTTGAATTTTCCTGGGACTCACCACACATGCACGAGGTTGTGGATGTGTTGTGTGTTGCCATCCGGGCAAGTACCAATGTGACTTTCATATGAATAAGTTTAATCTTGGATATCACTAGTATTGATGTGAATATAAATAAATAAATTTTTTATTTTCACCAAAAGCCATCACAATTACAGGAACTTAAAACTAAGAGCATACTCGTATAAGGCTTATAACTAGGTCACAATAATTTTAATTCCCTGACTCCTAAACTAGGTGTATGTGCCTGTGTGTTAGGAGTCAGTGATTCTCCGCAAAAAACAAGTCAAAAGCCATATCCATAAAACGGGACGTTACAAACAATAGGCAAATGGCGTAAAAGAAAACAGGATAAAATCTATGCAAAGAAAACAACATGAAACACGTTTAACTGTGTGGTGAGGTGAATAAATGTAGGGTCCAAAAGTGTGTGTGTGTGTGCGCGTGCGTGTGTGTGTGTGTGTGTGTGTGCGTGCGTGTGTGTGTGTGTGTGTGTGCGTGCGTGTGTGTATGTGTGTGTAGTGAGTAGGTGTAGAATGTGTGTGAGTGCGTATGTGGTGTGTAGGTGTAGGGTGTATGTAGTCAGCAAAAAGGGGCGTAATCAGTACACATCCGTCTAAGGTTAGATTTAGACTTATCTTTATATGTGTAGTACCTTATCATTGTAAATTGCCTAGCAGAAGATCCTCAGTGTCATCATAACTTAGTGTTTGGAGATAATCTCTAAGTAAGTTTTTGCATTTATATTTAGGGCACGAAAATTTTTTTAACTTTTTATTTAAGAGATATATTAATGCTATTAACGTAGAATTGGCGTTTGGCCAATGCAGTTCTATGGCGTTCGTGGGGAAAAACGTTATGCTTAAGCCTGCCAGTCGGTTCCTTTGGAGGGCGGGCAGAGTTTTTGCGTAGGGTCGAAAGGAGCACATAAAGTTGCCTAACTGTGAGTACCTTGCAATCGGAATAGAGCTGCACAGTAGGATACCTACGTGGAAGAGAGAGCATTACCTTAAGGACAGCTCTCTGGGCTCTCTCAAGGCGGATAAATACATTTTGGGTGGCACCACCCCTGACGGGCAAGCAGTACGTTTAGACCGATCGGCATAGAGCAATATATACTAATTTTAGCGTTTCAATATCAGCAGTTTCGTAATTTCTTGAAAACATATATTAGCTTACGTATGCGGGACGTGACTTTGGCTATATGGGGGTGCCAGTTGAGATGCTGATCGATGAGTACTCCCGAGATACCTTACACAAGTGGATTTGGCGAGGAAGAGGCAGCTACACTGTGTAAAGGATCCACAAGCATGCGCTTTTATAGTAAAGGAGTTTGAGGGACACGAGACTCGACCGAATGGAAAATGGAACATACCGATTTATCAACATTTAAGGTGAGCAAGTTGTCGGCCAAACATTTCATTACGGCGGAAAGCGCAGCCGCGGCGTTTTGATATGTCCGGGACCAGTCATCACCATCTACAACAAGGGCAGTATCCGCGTACGTGAATATCTTACAATTTTCGAGAGGCAGTTTGCACAGTTCATTAATATAAATGAGAAAGAGAGTAGGCCCCAGAATGCTGCCTTGCGGAACGCCATACGTGATTGGAAGCTCATCACTTTCGTATGGGCCGATTTTCACTATTTGGGTACGATCGCTGAGATAATCTGCGAAGATATTCAAAGAGTGTCCACGTATACCGATGCTTTCCATTTTACTCAATAAGGCTTGGGAAGAAACGGTGTCAAATGCCTTTGACAGATCAAGGAAAATTCCCAGGCACTTGCGTTTTTTATCAAGCGTTCTAGCCACGTGACTAGACAAATCCATGACTGCGTCTTCGGTACTAACTCCATCCCTGAAACCATATTGGTTATTCGCTAAGATTTTGTTTGAGTCAAGAAAACTGATCAGGTTCTTATTCAGTATTCGTTCTAGGATCTTTGACATCGCTGTTAGAATCGAGATAGGGCGGTAGTTATTAACGTCATCTCTGCGCCCAGATTTGTGAATGGGGTGAACTACTGCTTTTTTAAACGCCGTTGGAAAGACACCTGCCATTATAGACAAATTACAGATATGTGTAATAACCGGAACTAATGCGCATCTCGAGGCCTTTATTATTTTAGACGATATACGGTCTAACCCATTAGCACAATAGACCTGAGACAAAAAGTCAACATCGTCTTCGGTTACCTCGAAGAGGGCCATTGAGCCACACGAGTTTGAATTCGACACAGAATTGGACACTATTGAAGGTGATTTAAATTTCGGCGCCAAATTACTGCCTACATTAGTAAAAAAGTTGTTGACATAATTAAGCGAGGACTTAGGATTATCAAATAAATGTAACAGGTCAAAAGAGGGAGATGATTGAGTTTGAAGATCTGAGACTTTCTTAATAACATTCCAAGTGGAGGAAAAAACATAAAACATCGTGAGGAAACCTGTTCTCATAGTTATTATAAGTCCGAAATTGCCAACCCATCTTGAGCAAGCGTGGCGTGGTGATCAATGCTCGTGCCTTCTCTGTATAAGAAGAGGTCTATGTCCTGCAGTGGGAGAATAATAGGCTGCTATCATTATTATGAGAGCAGTAGTAACGGCCGCGACTTACGAGTTGCAGTTCTTAGGTTCGAACAGACAGGCGCTTTACTTTGTATAAATTATTTCATCACCACTGCTCTCGAAACGGCGAAGAAAAACATCGTGCGGAATCCGGCATGTCCTAAAAGCAAAAATTCGAAGACGTGACATCTACCAACCCGCACTGGGCTCGCGTGGTAGATTACAGCCCACTCCCTCCCATAGCCAGGAGGCCTGTGTCCCAGCAGGGAGAACATTATAGGCTGATTATGATGATTTGTCCATAGTTAAACGCAAAGGATCCAACTCCCATTAGGTATAATGTAGGTTGGATCCTTTTAGTTTAACGATGGACGTTTATAGGTTATGGCTGGGCATAGCTTAGGACTCTTGACGAACTTGAACGCACGATCCTCGGCTATCCTTATCCAGCCAGTACCAACCACCCTACAAAGATCGTCGATCCATCTTGCTTGGGGCCGTCCTGTGCTGTTTGTCGATTCAGTCTATAGGTACTCAAGAACAAGTCTACCAAAAATATCGGCGAAACTTGTCTCGTGCAAAAAATAATAGCACGATGAGCCGAATGAGCAGCTACTATACTCCGTGGTAGCCATATAAATTCATATAAGGTATATCTATGGTGGTAGCTGTCATAGGTAGCATCGTCACATACATCATCGTAATCCCAACTAATATTATAAATGCGAAAGTGAGTTTTTTTGTTTGTTACATGAAATTTGGCTCATGGGTAGGTACACCATGACCTGGAGAAGGGCATAGGCTACTTTTCTTCCTGGATCGCAGACGAAGTCGCGGACAACAGCTAATTGACGAAAAGTCGTCTGCTAAACTTGTAACATTCAATTTAGCATGAAGCATAGAAAAATTAAGCCATTGAGCTTTTCTAGATATTAGAAAACGGTTTCTTACAGCAATTTGGTGTTGTACAGCAATTTTCTGTAGTTCTGCCATTTGTCTGAACAGCAGTCCTGTTCTCGCCTTGGTTGAGATGCCGTCTTTGAACGGGTATCCTATTGAGTCTAATGCTATTAGTTTCACCTGAAAAAGATATGCACTAAACTTTATTCTTTTAGATATTCGTACAGGATCAAAGCTATGATCGAAGACTGTTCAGAAGGTCTAAACGTCATTGACTATCTTTTTGTAGGTGCAATAGATCCTTAGGAGCGAGTCAGTTTATGCCTATTTCCTAGTATTAGTTAGATAAATTTACTTTAAAAAAAAGTCCTAAAAACAGACTTCAAAAACCTAAAACGAGTAAAATAACTTTCATAAAAAAAAACTACAGCTTCTGAAGTCGGTGCCAAGTTAAGGATCATTGAAGAATTGAACAACGACTTCAGAAGCTGTTACGATTTTTATCAGTTATTTTATTCGTTTTAGGTTTTTGAAGTCGGTTTTTACTTTTTTTTAAGTACTTACACTTATTTTTCAATTTTTGTTTGAATATACAATACATAAGCCCAAGACGAACGAAAAGAAGAATCATCAAAATGTCGGTTATATGCAATAAATGCGGTATATTTATGCATATAACTTCGTACATAAGATTAATTACCTAATGTATTCTAAAACCTTCCTGAAAGTATGTACTTAGATCGCGATAGAGAAAGAATCATCAATATTGGTTCATTAGTTTTTGAGAAAATCGCGGACATACAAACATACATACGGGTCGAATACAGAACCTCCTTTTTTGAAGTCGGTTAAAAAGAAAGCCATAGACTGTGCATATAAATAAAAGCAGGATGCAATCAGCAATGCATTTCCCCAGCATCCTTACCTAATTATTATATCCATGAAGAGGTTTTTATCTACACCTACTACTATTATATAAAGAAGAGTTCGTTTGTTTGTTTGAACGCGCTAATCTCAGGAATAGTCGGGTTTGAGAAATTATTTTTGCATAATATGCAAAAATATTTTTTAAGAATTGGGCTATCAATGATAGCCCAATTCTTGAGGAAGGCTTTAGGCTATTTACCAACACGCTATAACCCTTAGGATACGATGATGTAGGTAGAGTAAAAGAATTAATTAAAAATGTAATATAATGTCTTACATTAGGATGTTCCACAATAAACTTAGGCAGTCTATACATGAATGCGCAGAACTTTTCCAGACCAAAAGCATTGACATAGTGCAGCTTTTTCAATGCATCATCTTCAGTTATCTGTAGTGGCTCATCCAGTATACTTTGACATCTCAGTAAACTTGCACTCAGTATCTCTGAAATAATATTACAATCAATCTGCCTAGCCTTTTCCCAGCTATGTGGAGGTCGGCTTCTAGTCTAACCGGATGCGGCTGAATACCAGTATTTTACACTGCCTATCTGACCTCTACAACCCAGTTACTGGGTAACATGATATCCCTTGGCAAGATATTTTGTTCCAATGTTGCAGGCAACTGTAAATACTTTTTGGAAGCCTTGTCAAATAAAAAGGTAAGATTTAAACAAAGGCTATTTATTTTTATTAGTTTAAATGGTAAAGGCTTGGTTATATCTGTTCCACTAAGTAAGGTGCCTTCAAATAGTCTTCACAAATGGCAATACTTAAATATACATACTTACCTACTTTAATTGGTGTGTCAGAAGAAGGACTGTGAGAGGGATTTATGAGTGTTGTTAACTTTGCCTCAACTTTATGATTTTATATTTGAACTTTATGAGTTTATAATATAAACTGTGTCTTTAATTTTTGTAATTAGTTTTAAAACATTTAAATTAACTAAATCTATACAAATAAATAAAATTGAATAATTTTGAAGTGTCTGTTATTTTTTACTAAATGCACATGAAAGTATATAAGTACGGTACTTAGTTATAAGAACAAAAAACAATTTTTTAAAACTGTCTGTTTGTTCTGGCTGAATCACCGAAACGGCTGGACCGATTTTGAAGCACTTTCACTGGCAGATATCTGATGTTATATGGAGTATCTTAGACTACTTTTATTTTAGAAAATGAATTAGGGTTCCGGGCAAAAAGTTAAAATCCATGAAATTGTGGACAAAGTCTGGTCCAAATAGGAAAGTATTGACATCCACATGGGTGAAGTTGTGGGCACATTATCATAATCAGCCTATAATGTTCCTACTGTTGCGACACACGCCTCCTCTCTGTGAGAGGGAGTGGGCCGTAATCCACCACGCGGGCCCAGTATGGGTAGGATAATAGAAGCCGTGAGCAACAGCTAGTCATCATCATTCTCCTGCCCTTGTCCCAATTTATTTGGGGTCAGCGCAACATATCTTTTTCTTCCATACTTCTTTATTAGTCATCGTCTCAGTAGTCACTCACTTCTAGCCTACCTTATTCTTCTTCCCACCTTTGTCTGGCGACAGCTAGTAAATAAATAAATATGTCAGGCACACCGAGGGCAGTCAGCTCACCTATAGCCTTTCAGACAGGCCAATATTTATACCACAGTAACAAATGATGAGGAAATCATCATTCTCCTGCCCTTGTCCCAATTTATTTGGGGTTGGCGCAACATGTTTTTTTCAGTCACTCCCTTTCTGGCCATATCATCTTTCACACAGTCCATCCATCGTTTCTTTGGTCTTCCCTTACTCGTATAGCCCTCCACGTTCATACCCAACACTTTCCTGATAACATTTTCCTCATTCCTCCGCATCACATGCCCATACCATGACATCCGATTTCCACACAACTTTTCAGTCACCGGTGTCACTTTCAGACTTCCTCTTACATACTCATTTCTTATTCTATCCATTCGCGTAATACCACACATCCCTCTTAGCATTCTCATCTCGGCTGCATGCAATTGCCTTTCATTCATTCTTTTTATGGACCTACATTCTGATCCATACAAGACAGCAGGTCTAACCATTGTTTTATAAATCTTCCCCTTGAGTTTAAGGGGAATGCGGGAGTCGCAGATTGTTCCCGTGACCTGCCGCCATTTCATCCATCCAGTGTTAATTCTGTGCTTAACAGGAAACTAATGCCAAAATGAGGATTGAAATAGAAAAAACAATTAAATGTTAGATTACCTCTAAACCTAGATATGGTGAAGTTAGTATTTGTGTCAATGTACAGGGCCTCTGCATTTAGCCCACCCAGTATTTTAGGTATTTGTACTGATGCACACAATTGTAGGCTGAGAACAAAAATATAGTTTAGGACAGATACAATAGCCTCATAACATGATCAATCTTGAATATAGAGCACAATACTTCTAGGGCTAAATAGCAGAGAGGACATGTTTTTATTTTGAATCACAGATCGCAATACCAGTCTCTGTTATAAGATTTGTAGGGAGGCCTAAGCACTGAATTGGGACATCATGGCTATGAGGAAATAATGTCACAGTCTGCTAATGTATCTAAGGGTCTTCCGAGTATTATTCAGACCTACGGCCATATATTGGAGCTTATTAGATATCTACTTAAAAAGTGAAAGCATACCACATTTGGGTTTTACCAGAGCCAGGCAAGCCCAACAGTTCAGTGATACAACCAAGCTGAAAACCATCAGTTCCCAACATATTATCCAAGCTTTGGCTGAAGGATGCCACTGCAGGAAGACTTGTTTCCCTCTGGAAATAAAGTTTATAACAATACTCTTTTATGTTTAAATCAAAACAAAGTTCTTTTTTGTACCCTGTACGGCCTGTACCTGCCATAATTCCGTTGCGTTGAATATCTTGAAACTTTTCATGTTAAATTTTATATTTCGCAGACAAGTTATAACACAAAGAAACAAACAATTTAAACAAAAACTTTTCCCTCCCTTCACAGAATCTGTCACTTTGAGTTCAACCATCACTCGTTGAGCACAGAACACTAATATCCTTAGCCGGGTGGTTCAGTCATTGACTCTAACTACTATGTCTATGTTCATTGCCTATACAGTCCTACCAACTTATCTGTGAACTGAAAGAGGACGGCACCGTCGATTCAGTGTAGCTAATTAATATAAGGTGCCCAAAATTGAGTAAGTTTTCAAGAAGGAAATTTCACATTAGACATAATCGTTTAATAAGAATTACAGTTCTTACAAATTAAAAAACAATGATACCTATATAAAAATAATAAAATTAATAAAAAGAATTTGATCATTTACAGTTAAGTAGGTACGCTAACAGTTTAGTCTCTCAGCAATAAACAATGGCTTTATCTAAAAAGTAATCCAATGAAGTGGAAATTCAGCAGTTAAAATGTTCCACGGTGGGATACAGCTTTCATATAATACGAAGTTAAGTAGGTACCTACCCTGCAAGAGGTACCTGGATGTCTAGCATTTAATTATGACAGTACCTCACTCCTAACACCAGATTTGACTAATTATAATTAGCAGTGGTACCTAGTTACCACTAGGTACCACTGCTAAACATATTTTTATTACACTACCGTGTAGTGTAATAAAAAAAAAAAAACAAATTGCTTTACAATGATTTATTGAAAACCAGGTTTACAGTAATTGTGATCTTTAGATGAACCTGCATACACAACTTCATCCTGGTTGTGAGGCCATACTCCGCTTATTTCCGTACCACTATCATCATTATCACTACCGCTTTCGGTTTTAGTGTCACTTACCACTTCTATAATAAAAGGTTTATCTAAATACAAATCATGTTTTAAGTATTCTCCTTCTAACCTGCGAACGTGTTAACAATACTGTGCCCACTCATGAACTATAATAGCGTCAAAAGCTTCTCTAACTAGGCGGGGAATTTTAGCATTTTTGTGCTCAATATTTACATCAGCAACTTTTCTTTTCATTGTGCTCCATATGAGTTCAATGGGATTGAGATCACAGTGATAAGGTGGTAAATATAAGCATTTGTGTCTATTGTCTTCTAATTTTTTTCAATCTCATATACAGGTTCAGGCTTCTTTCTCTTAATTATTTCTAAAAGCTGAGGTTTAGTCAAATTCTCTCCGTAGTCAATTTTATTTTGGGTCAACCATAATTGCATATCTTATTTTAAGGAATTTGTATTTGGGACTTTATTCACACAAATACGGTGATAAGGAGCATTATCCATCACTATTATGGATGGCACTCGTAAATTAGGCACAAGTTTTCAATAACCCACTTTTTAAAGTTGGTACTATTCATCTCGTCACAAAAAGTGGTGATTATCAAATCACCACTTTTTGTGTTTGATTTAAACACAAGTAGTGCATTTGTAATAAATGCAGTATCTCCTCCCGCATGAACACAAATATATCTTTGCACTTTCGATACAAGCTCCAATACTCCGTCTTCACCCTCTCCTTGCCAACATTTACCCGATGTATGCGAAGAGTGAATATAGGTCTCATCTAAATAAATTATGTGCAGGGGCTGGGGAGATTTATTATTTTTATCCACTGCGCGCAAGTACTTAGCTCTCCAAGCTGATATTTCATTACGCTCCATAAGAACCTTCCGATTGGATTGAAATTTTTTAAAACAAAATCCCATCTTGTGAAGTAGCTTTCGCAGACTCTCGCTGTCCTGTGTAATTTATTTCTGTCTTTAAGACCTCTAGAAGCTTTAGTTCAGAATAAAATTTATGTATGTACAGACGCCAGCACATCAAGCTACTACAATCTGTCAGATTTCTTTAATAGAATTTCGACTTTATTGCTAAAGCTTTAGGTTCAAGGTTGATTGGGAAAATCTGACTGTTTCGGGTAGGTTGACCTGCTGGCGTCTGCACTTTCCTCCGTATAACTCCCATGTCAAAATCATCAACATGCACAAATCAACTTTTACGTTTTCTCTCCTTGCCTGGTGTCCGAATTTTTGTACCAGTTTCTTCTGCTGCGTGCCCTTCCTTAACTATTTTTGAAATTAGTCCTTGATTCACACCTGAAATATAAGATAATAAAATAAATGTTAGTAGAAATTTGAAATCTGGCAGGTTAGTTTGCTCACTCACTTAGCAGGTTACCTATTAGATGTACGTTACCGTTACCAAGAATAGAAACGAATATTTCGTGGACTTAAATAATTAGCTAAGTATCGGCTAATTTATAACAAGAAATATGACAACACTAACCTGTCGCTACCGAAATTCGTTTGTATATTTGATTAAATGGAATAATCGGAGACCCCGCCCGAGCTTCTTCTTCAAAAAAGGTTTTAACCTTTGCATGTTTAACTTTATAAATTCAGCAATATCACGACAAAACAACCAGAGAACCCGAATGTGGTAGACACTGACAATCGAATGACATTTCAACATGACGGCCGTAGTTCCAATTTTCGCCATTTCACAGATAAGTTGGTAGGAGTGTACTCTGAGTGAGTCCCTCTGTTTTTCTTTACGCCTACAGTCCCTATTTTTTACCATAGACTGGCAGCCACAGATGCATTTATGAATCAAATTAAATCATTTGTTTACCGAAGACTAGTCTGAGACCGAAGATTACCTCTAATCTCTAATTCAAATCATCGAGAATAAAAGTGTAAGCAAGAAAATTGTTTATTCTTTAGGTTACTCTGTGGCTTTCAAATGTCAACAAAAGTCACTTTTGACGTTAATTAAGAAAGTGACGTTTTTTAGTATCAGTAGCCAGCCAACCCAGTACGTAAACAAAAATAAAATTACTTATAAATAGTAGATAATTATCATTATAAAGATGAATCATAATCAAATGAACATGCATGTGCCAATGAATGCTGTTGGCGCGACACCAAATGTAGGGATGCAAATGCCAGTACCAGGCACAATAATGCAGCAACCATCTCCACAACAAATGCAACCTGCCATGCCACAGCAGCCGCAGCAACAGGACAAAATGGATAACATATCTAGAGTGAAGACTCTCATGGGCTCCCTCCGCGAGTCAATACCAGTAAGTATAACGCGGCAGTGTATAATTTTCAGTCTCCTAAAGATCTGTCTGATTTTTATTAAAATTGTTGTTTTCAGATGACTCTGAAGTCTGCAGCCCAAATTTTACATCAAAACCATAATATCGATTCAAACTCTCAGTAAGTATCTATATGAAATTGCACAGTAAGTATCTCAAGAAATAAAGAATTAAAAAATGACAGAGAACAATAATTTATTTATTGTGTTTGTCTGGTATTAAAAATTAATCACATATTTTGCTTACATGTCTACCTTGTACTGTTTATTATTATAATGGGAGTACCTCCATAGGTATTTACAAGTTACCCAATAGAAGCATTACTGAGGTTGAGAATGTAGCAAAATTTTAACTTCACCTTTTTCCATGATGAGTTTGCACTACCCTCAGCTATGAGAACAGTAACATTCTTATTATGCGCACAAAGTAAACTGAAATCAATCAGTACTTCAAAATGTAACAGGACACTAGTTGGTTATTTTATTCGAATAAAACCAACTACTGGTTTGTTTCACCACCTCCTTACAAGTTCTGGTTAACTTATATGTCAGATCATCCATATCCAGGTACTGGAACACGTCCTAAGATGAATCTATATAAATAAAATGAAATGCTGTTTGTTAGTAAGTGTATCACTTGAGAACAGCTGGACCGATTTGGCTGTTATTTGTTTTAAAGTATTTGTGATAGACCAAATTAGGTTTTGATGGAAAGAAAAATTGAAAAGTTTTCTGGGAAATTTTCAAATTCGGAAAACGTAATCTAGAGATAAGGACAATCAGTTTTCCGAATTTGAAACATCGCAAAACTGAAATTTTCAATAATTCATTCCAGAAACTAATAGGTAGACCTATTGGTTCCTGGTATGAATTATTGAAAATTTTACAGAACAACGTCTGTCAGGTCTGCTAATAATTACCTAAAAAAAAATAAATGTCATTTCAACAATAAAGTAAATTAGTTACTGGTAAATATCAATTTCACATTCAATACCTGATTCAACTCTAAAATCTCATCCCAATTTATTTTTGCAGGAAAGGTATCGACAACCCGGTGCCCAGGTTTGACAAGAATTTAGAAGAGTTTTTCTCAATTTGTGATCAAATGGAATTGCATCTGGTAAGTTGAGGACATGTCATAAGATTACACATTAAATTATCAATAAGCATGATTTAGAGATGGTAAGATATAGAGATGCGTATGTATCTGTCCAGGTTTCTGTGTCTGAATGGATGCATATGCATCTCTATACAAAACGGTGTTTTCTGTGGACAAAAGCTGAATAAGTGTAGTGTCCTTAAATGATAGGACAAATAATGCTTAATTGGTGGAAATAGGCTACAGTAGCTGTGCCTGTAAAAGTCCCAGGGCACAATATTCTAGTTTAAAGAAAACATGATTATCATATCAAAATAATAGGTTGGGGAAAAAGTTTCTTCGCATTTTTTAAGAAAATTCAAAACATTTTTTAATATAGTTTATTTACATTTAACTAAAGTATGTAGGTACCATTTTGTTCGATAACTTTTTGCCATCTTGTAGGTAGGGACATGATCCCATTGCTATAGAAATTTTGGGACTTCTGGTCAAAATACCGCGACAAGTGGTTTTGGCAGTCCTCTCGTGATGTTAACCTGACACTGCCTAAAGAATTCTGAAGAGACCGAAACAGGTGGAAATCTGAAGGTGCAAGGTCAGGACTATACGGCGGATGCATTAACACCTCCCAGCCAAACTCTCTTAATTTTTGCTGAGTGGCTAAAAATGTGTCGAGGTCTAGCGTTATCATGATGAAAAACCACACCCCTTCTGTTGATTAATTCCGGCCGCTTTCTCTCAACTTCTTGCTTTAATCTCATCAGTTGTTCGCAGTAGAGTTCAGAAGCGATGGTCCTGCCTGGTGGTAACAGCTCATAATGAATAATGCCCTTCCAATCCCACCACACACACAGCATCACCTTGTTGCGAGTTAACCCGGGTTTCGCCACAGTCTGTGAAGCCTGACCGGCCTTTGACCACGACCTTTTTCGCACGTTCTTGTCATACGTGATCCACTTTTCATCACGAGTTATCAGCTTCTTCAAAAATGGTCCGGTTTCATTACGTCGTAATAAAGAATCACAAATGAGTACACGGTTCATTAGGTTTCTTTCAGTGAGCTCGTACCCAGTTTTTTTCAAATGCGCCAAAACTGTTTTGTGGTCAATTTCCAGTTCTTCAGCTACGTCGTAACTACTGATATGCCGATCTTGCTCCACTTTTTCAAAAATGGCATCCATTTTATCCGTAATAGGGCGACCAGAGCGACGTGCATCTTTGACATCAAAATTTCCGGATTGAAAACGCTTAAACCAAATTTGTGCTACTCTCACAGACACTACACTAGGTCCATAAACATCGCAAATTTTTTTCGCGGCTTGCGTTGCATTTTTACCTTTTTTGTAGTTAAATTTTAAAATGTATCGAATTTCTTCATTAGATTCACTCATCTTGACGGTACGAAAAACAAATGAAAATCACACATTTTCCTAATTTGAATTTGGAATTATGTTCCTTAAAATTTAAACTTTCAATGATACCAAAACCAGCCAGATACAAATAGTATAGCCAAAGAGATTTTATTACAAGTTCATACATACTATAATGCGAAAAGACTTTTTCCCCAACCTAATATTATAACTAGCTTTTGCCAGCGGCTTCGCCCGCGTCGATGTTGGAAATTATCCCACGGGAACAGTACAATTTTCCGGGATAAAAGTATCCTATGTGCTATTCCAGACTATAATCTATCTCTGTGATAAATTTCATCCAGATGCGTCCAGCCGTTCTGGTGTGATTGAGTAACAAACATCTTCACAAACTTTCACATTTATAATATTATAAGTAGGATAAGTAGGATTAATAGGATAAAAAAAACATGAGGATTACGGAATACTATCTTTTGCCCGCGGCTTCGCCAGCGTTGGATGTCGGAAATTATCTCACGGGAATGTACTACCAGGATAAAAAGTATCCTTTGTCCTAACCCAGGTCATGGTCTATACCTTTCCTCGGCCCCAACCCACCGCGTCACATCGCTGTTCTTTCCGACATTTTTTATTTTTGCTTGGCTCCTAAGGGTGGTATCGTGATGTTAAACAGCCTATAACCTTCTTCAAGAATTGGGCTATCAAATGCGAAAAGAATATTTCAAATTTGACTGGTAGCAGTCGAGATTTGAAAAATTCTTTTTCCAGAGATTTCAAACAAATAAAAAACAAACAACATCTTCAGCTTTATTATATGCAGAAAAAAACGAAAAGCTTAAAAAAAATAACCGACTGCCAAAAAAACACTACAAAGTAAAAAATTACTAGTCGGTGTCTTTGGATTGTAATTTTTTGCCACCGACGTCCGAAATCAAAGTTCTTTTAAACTTTGTAGGGTTTTTTTGGAAATCGGTTGTTTTTAAGTTTTTATTTTTTTAGTGGGTCATTTTGTAATTTAAGTAAGTTACAAAAGCCTAATGTCAACTGCTTTTTTTTTTTGTGAACCTTTTACAAAATTTCGCTTTTCCCGATACAGGGACGTTAATTGCTGAGGAGTCTCCTGGTAAGAACCAGGAGACTGAATTAATAGATTGATAAACAACTAACAAAATATAGGCAGCAGTAAAAAATGCTCCAATGATTCAAACTCTAGAAATTTCCTGAAGAATAAGCAGGAGCATGTTACATTCTGTGCATGTTGAAGTAAATATTGTGTATCAAAGTAAAACAATTAACTTCTTGACCCGGCAACCGCCTCTAATCACTATTATTATTAATTCCTTATCAGTGATGTCTTTGCGTGACTCTCTATCGAGCGTCAACACCATCATGTGATATAAGTAGAGGGCCATTTATTCATGCTACTTTAAACATTCAAGAGAGTTTTTGTAGTGCAACGTGAATGCTTAAAACAAAACAATAAAAAATTAAGGACATTAAAAAAACGACGCACAGTGAAAGGTTCCCAAAATCAAAATTAACTTTGTAGTTGAAAAAATGTTCTCCCATTTCATTGACCTCACGGCACGGTCAATTGTAAGTTTGTAATCGCAAAAAAAAATAATTCATGTGATAAAATTACAAATTAACGCTTTTAGGACTTTTTCCTTTACTTGTGCTGTGAGACTTTGCTTCTTGCAAAATTTCATGATTCTAGGTCAACTGAGAAGTACCCTATAGGTTTTGATTTATTTGTGAGTATCCTAAATGGTCGTATTTTTTTTTCGACTTCTAAAAAGGAGTTAACAATTCGACACGTATGTATGTAATATTATTGGAACTGCAATATATTCACATATGATAATCTATTAGGGCTTCCAAACAAATATACAAAAAAATTCATAGATGTATGTTTGTAAGTATGTATGTTTGTCAACGCATTTCTCCGAAACTATTAATCGGATCGTGACCATTCGTTTTTTGTTAGCTTACATTTACTCCAACTTAGGGCACAGGGAAAGTTTGATCAAAATCGTGTCAGTAGTTTTCAAGATAATGGACTAATACGTGTAAGTGTGACGGCCTGGCTTATTGATACGAGCTACGGGTGGAAACATCTCAAAATCTTGGTCAAATTCTAGTCAGTAATTATAACAAAACTATTACTTATTACAAGCAAGTATTCCAGTTTTTAATAAAAACCAAAAAATATGAAATTAAAAAAAAATGTTTAAAAAAATGAAATCGACTTCAAAAAGAAATTAATTCAAAATTATGAAATAACTTTAAATTCGGAAGTCGTTGGCAAAAACTAAAATACAGATCCCGACACCGACTTCCGAAACTAAAGTTATTTCATAATTTTGAGTTAATTTCTTTTTGAAGTCGATTTCATTTTTTTTAATCTATTTTTTTTTTATTACGTTGTCTTAGAAGCTTGATTTTCTTTTAGAGTTCCAAGGGACCGTGTACCTACGTATTTGATATTAAAGGGGATCCGCAGTGGTAGCCCGCGAAATTCAAATTTTCTTGCGTTTTTTTTTTGCAATTTATGTCAGTGTCCGGTTATCTTGATCAAAATACGTAGTCGGGCCATAAGTTCTGTCACATAGGTAAAATTTCGAATTTAGAATGCAAGCCGAGGAAAATATTATGGGCATTCGAAATTTGAATATTTAAAGAAAATAAAAACAAAGGGTTTCTGCAATTTTGTTCATGTTCTAAAATGGAGTGGACGCGCAAAGAAGACAAGAGTCGCAGTAATTGCATTGCATCGTGCGGTCACGCGCCAACTGAGATTTTCAAACTGCTGAAAAATTTGAAAATTCTACTGAGATTTATTTATCGTACTATCAAACGATTCAGGGAAGTTTCAAGATTAGAAGATAAACAAAGGAGCGGTCGACTCGTACTGTTCGGACTCCAGCGGTCATCAAAGCAGTGAAGGCGCGAATCCCAACGAAATCCTGTCCGCAAGCAAAAAATGTTGGATCTGCAGATGGGACTAAGCATAACTGCTGTTAAAAGGGTGTTAAATGAAGACCTAGGACTGCGTGCTTATAGAAAAAAAACAGCACATCTTCTTAACGCACGGCTGAAGAAAATGAAACTCGAAAGAAGCTGGGTTTTGTTAAGGCGGTACGCGGGAAAAAAATACCGCGAAATAATTTTTCAGATTAAAAAAATTTAATGTTGAGGAGAGTTTCATAAAAAAAAAAATGATAAAATGTATGCACACTCTAGTCTGCATACACTTTATCATTTTATTTGATGAAACTCGCGAGCAGACGTGTGCCACGTGTTCAGCATTTATAATTTGCGTGGCATTCATGGTTTGGCTTGGGGTGTCCTATGTGGTTCCAACGGAGGTGTTTTTTTGTGAAAAAGTAGTGAAAACCAGTGCCCTTGTCATATCAAAACACAGTCCTAACAAACATTGCGGAACCTCTTTCACAAAAAATGTTCGAAAACAAGCACTGGGTATTCCAGCAGGATTCTGCGCCGGCTCATAAGGCGAAAAGTACCCAAAACTGGCTCACGACCCGTGGAATCGACTTTATCAGGCATGAGGATTGGCCTTCATTTAGTCCAGACTTGAATCCCTTGGATTACAAAATATCGCAGCACTTGGGAGGAGAAGGTCTGGGCTAAACCCCATTGCAAATTGGAGTCAAGCATCCCTGATTAAAGCAGTCGCCGATATTGACATGAACGTCGTGCGTGCTTCGATTGATGACTTGCCTTGCAGATTGAAGGTTTGTATCGAAGCAAGAGGAGTACATTTCGAATAATTTTAATATGGTGTAAATCTGTATTTTATACCGTTTCATTTGATGTATAAATGGTTGTAGTGCGTAACTCATTGTGTCAGTTACTTAACTTTCCATATGTGACAAAACTTATGACCAGACTACGTATGATTGGCGCCTATGACAAATATTTAACAAACATAATTATAACTCGATATCCGTGACTTAATCCAATTTATTCTAAATTAATGTAGGGGGTGAGCCAATTGCAATCAACCGGGCACAAATCCGGACCCCGGGCTGCTACGTAATCTGTGATGCTACTAAAAAAATCCTGATGAAAAACCCAATAAACACTGCCCGACCTGGTAATCGAACCCAGGACCTCATGGTCAGCACTGAGCAGTAGCGCTTGCGACCAATAGACCAACGAATCAGTGTTTTATTAGTACTTAATTAATCTTACTGATAATAATTACACCAGCCTATTACTGTCTCACTGCAGGGCTTAGGCCTCTTCTCAAATAGAGAAGGCACGAGCATTGATTACCACGCCTGCTCAAGACGGGTTGGCGATTTCAGACATATATTTAACTACTAACTTTTGCCAGCGGCTTCGCCCGCGTGTATGTCGGAAATTATCCCACGGGAACCTTCTACCGGGATGAAAGGTATCCTATGTCTTAATCCAGATTATAAACTATCTGTATACCAAATTTCATCCAAATCCGCTCAACCGTTTTTGCGTGTTTGAGTAACAAACATACAAACTTTCACATTTATAATATTAGTAGGATACGAGTATACCTCTGTAAGTCCAGATTTCCTCACGATGTTTTCCTTCACCGATATCAGTAATGTCCAAGATTAACTCGGATTAACATAACCTCGTGTATGAGAGGCGAGGTCTTAACCACTGGGCCATTACGAGGAAAATTCTGTTGCGTACTTGTGATCAACAGCTGCAGGCTTGGCACGAGAACCGTAGAGAAGAGTCTTGTCGACGGAAGAGTAGACAAAAATGACGTTACCGTGTAGACAGTACGACGGCAACAAAGTACAAAGAGTCAACTGCACTTTTACGAAATTCACTTTTTTACATAATTCGACTCAGAATTCTTTGTTTTTTCATAGGATTTTTTTTTTTCTGTTTAATTCTCAATTTTTACAAATATTAAGTCACGCATATACGTAAACACAACTGCGGAGGCGATGCGATTCGCAACGTGTTTTATAAGGAATATATGGAATTTTTCACTTTTTGTATGGAAAATATGAAAAATTATTACCTACATGTAGAACTTTATGGGTTTACGGGTTATGTGGAGGGGGGCAAAATTTTCATTATTTTTGCGATAGGACACACCGTTTTCGAGATGTAAGCAAAAGAAGAGAAAAAAGAAATGATTTTGTAGATAACCGTATATACTTTGCGGCCGTCGAGTAGAAATTTTTTTACTGTCTTTAGCATGGCGATTACAAAAGCAAATTACCTTCACTACCCGAGACAACTTTCATCCGAAATAGTCTACACAAAAAAAGACTTAGACAAAGATCTACGAGATTTCTACGGTGCGATGTCAAAAACGGAGAATCGAAATATCACTTTGTATAGAAAAGGTTGTCTACTCTTCGTAGAGATAGACAAGTGGTCATGCTAAGACCACTGTCCCCAGTTTTTTGTACTAGGATTGAGTGCCGTTGTCTACTCTTCGTAGCGATAGACAAGTGGTCATGCTAAGCGCACTGTCCCCAGTTTTTTGTACTAAGATTGAGTGCCGTTGTCTACTCTTTGTAGAGATAGACAAGTGGTCATGCTAAGCCCACTGTCCCCAGTTTTTTGTACTAAGATTGAGTGCCGTTGTCTACTCTACGTAGAGATAGACAAGTGGTCATGCTAAGCCCACTGTCCCCAGTTTTTTGTACTAAGATTGAGTGCCGTTGTCTACTCTTCGTAGAGATAGACAAGTGGTCATGCTAAGCCCACTGTCCCCAGTTTTTTGTACTAAGATTGAGTGCCGTTGTCTACTCTTCGTAGAGATAGACAAGCGGTCATGCTAAGCCCACTGTCCCCAGTTTTTTGTACTAAGATTGAGTGCCGCTGTCTACTCTTCGTAGAGATAGACAAGTGGTCATGCTAAGCCCACTGTCCCCAGTTTTTTGTACTAAGATTGAGTGCAGTTGTCTACTCTTCGTAGAAATAAACAAGTGGTCATGCTAAGCCCACTGTCCCCAGATTTTTGTACTAAGATTGAGTGCCGTTGTCTACTCTTCGTAGAGATAGACAAGCGGTCATGCTAAGCCCACTGTCCCCAGTTTTTTGTACTACGATTGAGTGCCGTTGTCTACTCTTCGTAGAGATAGACAAGTGGTCATGCTAAGCCCACTGTCCCCAGTTTTTTGTACTAAGATTGAGTGCCGTTGTCTACTCTTCATAGATATAGACAAGTGGTCATGCTAAGCCCACTGTCCCCAGTTTTTTGTACTAAGATAGAGTGCCGTTGTCTACTCTTCGTAGAGATAGACAAGTGGTCATGCTAAGCGCACTGTCCCCAGTTTTTTGTACTAAGATTGAGTGCCGTTGTCTACTCTTTGTAGAGACAGACAAGTGGTCATGCTAAGCCCACTGTCCCCAGTTTTTTGTACTAAGATTGAATGCCGTTGTCTACTCTTCGTAGCGAAAGACAAGTGGTCATCCTAAGCGCACTGTCCCCAGTTTTTTGTACTAAGATTGAGTGCCGTTGTCTACTCTTCGTAGATATAGACAAGTGGTCATGCTAAGCGCACTGTCCCCAGTTTTTTGTACTAAGATTGAGTGCCGTTGTCTACTCTTCGTAGCGAAAGACAAGTGGTCATCCTAAGCGCACTGTCCCCAGTTTTTTGTACTAAGATTGTGTGCCGTTGTCTACTCTTTGCAGAGATAGACAAGTGGTCATGCTAAGCCCACTGTCCCCAGTTTTTTGTACTAAGTTTGAGTGCCGTTGTCTACTCTTTGTAGAGATAGACAAGTAGTCATGCTAAGCCCACTGTCCCCAGTTTTTTGTACTAAGATTGAGTGCCGTTGTCTACTCTTTGTAGAGATAGACAAGTGGTCATGCTAAGCCCACTGTCCCCAGTTTTTTGTACTAAGTTTGAGTGCCGTTGTCTACTCTTTGTAGAGATAGACAAGTGGTCATGCTAAGCCCACTGTCCCCAGTTTTTTGTACTACGATTGAGTGCCGTTGTCTACTCTTCGTAGAGATAGACAAGTGGTCATGCTAAGCCAACTGTCCCCAGTTTTTTGTACTAAGATTGAGTGCCGTTGTCTACTCTTCATAGATATAGACAAGTGGTCATGCTAAGCCCACTGTCCCCAGTTTTTTGTACTAAGATTGAATGCCGTTGTCTACTCTTTGCAGAGATAGACAAGTGGTCATGCTAAGCCCACTGTCCACAGTTTTTTTGTACTAAGTTTGAGTGCCGTTGTCTACTCTTTGCAGAGATAGACAAGTAGTCATGCTAAGCCCACTGTCCCCAGTTTTTTGTACTAAGATTGAGTGCCGTTGTCTACTCTTTGTAGAGATAGACAAGTGGTCATGCTAAGCCCACTGTCCCCAGTTTTTTGTACTAAGTTTGAGTGCCGTTGTCTACTCTTTGTAGAGATAGACAAGTGGTCATGCTAAGCCCACTGTCCCCAGTTTTTTGTACTAAGTTTGAGTGCCGTTGTCTACTCTTTGTAGAGATAGACAAGTGGTCATGCTAAGCCCACTGTCCCCAGTTTTTTGTACTACGATTGAGTGCCGTTGTCTACTCTTCGTAGATATAGACAAGTGGTCATGCTAAGCGCACTGTCCCCAGTTTTTTGTACTAAGATTGAGTGCCGTTGTCTACTTTTCGTAGCGAAAGACAAGTGGTCATCCTAAGCGCACTGTCCCCAGTTTTTTGTACTAAGATTGAGTGCCGTTGTCTACTCTTTGCAGAGATAGACAAGTGGTCATGCTAAGCCCACTGTCCACAGTTTTTTTGTACTAAGTTTGAGTGCCGTTGTCTACTCTTTGTAGAGATAGACAAGTGGTCATGCTAAGCCCACTGTCCCCAGTTTTTTGTACTAAGTTTGAGTGCCGTTGTCTACTCTTTGTAGAGATAGACAAGTAGTCATGCTAAGCCCACTGTCCCCAGTTTTTTGTACTAAGATTGAGTGCCGTTGTCTACTCTTTGTAGAGATAGACAAGTGGTCATGCTAAGCCCACTGTCCCCAGTTTTTTGTACTAAGTTTGAGTGCCGTTGTCTACTCTTTGTAGAGATAGACAAGTGGTCATGCTAAGCCCACTGTCCCCAGTTTTTTGTACTAAGTTTGAGTGCCGTTGTCTACTCTTTGTAGAGATAGACAAGTAGTCATGCTAAGCCCACTGTCCCCAGTTTTTTGTACTAAGATTGAGTGCCGTTGTCTACTCTTTGTAGAGATAGACAAGTGGTCATGCTAAGCCCACTGTCCCCAGTTTTTTGTACTAAGGTTGAGTGCCGTTGTCTACTCTTCGTAGAGATAGACAAGCAGTCATGCTAAGCCCACTGTTCGTATGTAGTGTCGTTTTTTAGACAACCTTAGTCTCTCAATGCAATGGATCATACGATCTAATACCTACATTACAAAGTAAACAGTATCATTATTACTCTGTGTCCATGTTGTTTACATACATAATGTAAACTAATCTGCTATTGGTAGGTACCTACTTAATACTTAGTTTCAAGATGTTGTTTTAACCTAGGTCAGTAATGTTTCCAGTTAAGACGTTAAACAGATCTGGCATTAAATTGTTTTTGACGTGGGTGTTACGTGACATGACTACGGTAATCTAGCTAGTTACTATAGTTTGACCAATACCGCTGTACCGCGCCTTAGGCACGTGCACGGCGAGACGGAGGGCAGTGCATTAGGCACGTGCACGGCTAGACGGAGGGCAGTGCAGGCCGCTCATTCGTCAGCACTCACGGCGTCCCGCCCCCCTCGCGGTATAGCGGTATCGGTCAAACTAAAACACTAGAAGTCGGCGACTTTTAAAGTAAAAAGTAAAAAAAAACTTTCTATTCTACCTAACAGGTAGTGAAGGTTAAACTAATATCGGCTTTATTATTCTTAACAATATAATTTTACCTTTCAAACTTTTTGCAAATAAATTCACAAAGTTCCCAATCAGCACCCTAATTGCGTACCACACTATCGATTGGAATCTGAATGATTTTGAAGCATATTGCTAATCCATTGCTTCATAATTAATATAATTGTCATGTAATTAAGTTCGAAAAATTTGACTTCTCAACACCGCGCACCGTAAATAACGCAATTAATGTTATTGAACTGTCGAAATAAAACCGATTCCGATTGATAGTGTGGTACGCAATTAGGGTGCTGGTCGAGTTTAAATTAAAAGGGTACCCAACAATATCCTTATCATTTCCACCCTGACCCTTCGTGACCCCCCCTCGTGCTGTGCTGACGTGGTGGCAGACGTGATTCGACAGGGGATGGAGTACTACATTCCATTCTCCGACATCGCACTCGGTCACAAATCCCGGCCTTGGTATAATGCAGAATGCGCCCAAGCTGAGGCCCGAAAAGAGTCTGCCTACCAAGCTGACCCAGGTCAAGGCCGGCGACCGCAAAGTTAGAGCGCGTAGGGTTCGCGAGAGGAAAAGAGCCTTTAACTCTGCCGCCAAGTTCTGCCACTGTACCACCTACTGTACCTCGTTGTGACTCTTCGATCCGGAGATTGCAGTTCATACAAAAGAGGTCCAAAGAGTATTGTGCTAGATGTGAACAAGGCCAGCGGGCCTGACGGCGTTCCAGTGTGCGCCTGCAGTGTGCGCCTGAACTGTGCTGACACGCTTGTTCCGTCTCTCTCTAGAAAAAAGAACGGTGCCGAAATCTTGGAAGCTAGCTAATGTACAACCAGTGCCCAAAAAGGGCGACCGTGTAAACCCTGACCATTATCGTCCGATCGCCATTACCTCCATACTATGCAAGGTTATGGAAAGGGTACTGAACAGTAAGTTGCTGACCTATCTTGAAGACAACGATCTCCTCAGTGACCGTCAATATGGCTTTCGCCGGGGACGGTCAACTGGCGATCTTCTCGTGTATGTCACACACTACTGGAGCGAAGCCATCGAGAAACACGGCGAAGCACTTGCTGTATCGCTTGATATCTCGAAGGCCTTTGACAAGGTATGGCACGCAAGTCTTCTCAGCAAGCTTCCAGCTTATAGCATCCCAGCTGGGTTTTGTAGCTGGATATCAGACTTCCTTAGTGAACGATCGATCAGAGTGGTCGTTGAGGCTGCTCCTCTGAGCTTATGGCTATTGATGCCGGAGTTTCTCAGGGGTCTGTTCTCTCTACAACTCTTTTCCTGCTGAACATCAATTACCTGCTTCAGCCTGGTATTGTTGGGTACGCAGATGACGATACAGTTTCAGAGAGATATTTGTCTTTGAGAGAGGCCATGGTAGAGCGGACAGATTTGACCTTAAGCCTTGTTTCCCAATGGGGTGATGACAATCTGGTCTCTTTTAACACCTCCAAAACACAAGCGTGTCTGTTCACCGCTAAAAGGAATCGTTTCGACCAAACTCCTACTTTTCGGGGTACATCTGTTCTTGTTACAGATCGGCTCGAGCTCCAGTCACAACTTCGGTGCTACCATCGAGCACAAAGCCCAAACTGCGGCCAAAAAACTGGGCATCCTAAACAGAGCGAAGCTATACTTTACGCCTGGACAGCTTTTGACCCTTTATTAAGCGTAAGTCCGATCCTGCATGGAGTATTGCAGCCACCTTTGGGATGGCTCAGCTAAATACCAACTTGCTGCGCTTGACTCAGTGGAACGCAGAGCTAAGAGGCTCACTGGCGACGTAAAACTGATGGATGCCAAGCTTGGCTCATCGCCGCAGGGTTGCCTGCTTGTCGGTCTTCCATAGACTGTACTTCGGTGAGTGTGCTCAGGAACTACACAGCCTCATTCCACTGCCCCCCTTCTACCATCGAACATCTAGACGCACTGCAAGTTTCCATCCATACCTAATTGCGCTTAACGTTTAATTCTCAATTTTTACATATATTAAGTCACGCATATAAATACAACTGCAGAGGCGAGCTCGTAGCGCCGGAGAAGATACGATTCGCAACGTCTTTTATATGGAATATACCTATATGGTATTTTTCACTTTTTGTATGGAAAATATGAAAAATTATTACCTACATGTAGAGTTTTAGGGGGGCTCCCATAAAACAGACATGAATTTTTTGCCGCCGGGCTTATAAAGGGGGCAAATTTTTTTTTTCAAGTTGGCTTCACTACCCTAGACAACTTTCTTTCGAAATAGTTTACATAATAAAAAAAAGTAATTAAAAAAACTAAAAAACCCGACTGCGGTAATACTCAAAAGCTAAAAACAAGCCCATTTTAAATTAAATAAAAGTTGGAAGCAGGTGGGACCCATTTGAGTTTGAAAATATAAAAATGGAATGGGTCCCGCCTGCTTCCAACTTTTATTTACTTTAAAATGGGCTTGTTTATAGCTTTTCAGTTTTACCGCAGTCGCGTTTTTTAGTTTTTCAAATTACTTATTTAATTTCCAGCTAAATTAAACTAAAATTTACAAATGTGAAAATTTCGCATATGATTTAGTTCTTGCAAGGACTTTTGGTCGTGAGGGTTATTTAAAAGCTTTTTTACGAGTTGTCACTTCGAATTACTTTTAACCATATAAGTAGTATATATTTTTGTAATCAGCTTTTAAAACCCTTCATTTTGATACCCCAGTCGATAGTATTAGAAGAAAGAAAAAAAATTCGAACTCCACAAAATGGCACCCCAAATCCGCCATTTTACTTTGTTTTTTATTTTAAAGTAGCCAGTGACACTCGCGCTACCAAGACAAATCTAATGCCGTATAATTTATCCAAATCCGTTCATTCGTTTAAGAGTTACGAGGGAACAAAGAAACGGACATACATACATACAGGTCAAACACATAACCCTCCTTTTGGGCGTCGCCGCAGTCGGGTAAAAAGGACCTAGACAAAGATCGCTAGAAACGAAAGACAAAATGACAAATTGTAGAAGAATTTCTACGGTGCGATGTCAAAAACGGAGAATCGAAATGTCACTTTGTATAGAAAAAGTTGTCAACTCTTCGTAGAGATATACAAGTGGTCATGCTAAGCCCACAGGAGTGTATAACCAGGGGTCTGCGGGCGGCGAAACTGGGGCTGTGTCGTCGCTCGAGCAGTCAGGGCCAAAGAGGTGGCACGCAGTGCTCCATGCACGCCTTCATGGAAGGACGTGCGGTCGTGGGATCGGCCGCACTTGGAGACGGGGCCCGCTAGGCATGGCGGGCTGATACTGATGTACAGTCACGGACCTTAATTGATAAGCCACTTTCAAACTTTCCAATTTTGCATTTTTATTCACGAGATTACACGATTAAACACGAACTCAAACCGCATGCTCGTAAACAAGATAACAAACTACTGATAAAACGGAAATAGTCTTATCCATAGAGGTTGAAGGTTGACTAATAAGTTGTCAATGATAAATCAATACAATGTTGCAATGTTTATCCCATGTATATGATACTGGTCTTCTTTGAATTAGAGCTCATTAAATATACTCTTTATTTCTAAAAACCTATCCGAAGACAAAGACAGTTGAAATGTCGATGTCAAAGACGATACTTTCGAATTTTGGTGAATCGTAGCCGTAGTTATTTACGCGATAATGCCAGCTGCAATTTCCGAAGAAATTCGCCATAGAATTGTAACAATGCATCAGCAGAGTCTGAGCATTCGTGCAATTTCGAGAGGTCTGCAATGCTATTCTGGAACCATTTCTCCATGAAAACATAAGTTTTTTTTTTTTATTTGTGATGGGTTTGTTCTTGACACTAGTCTAGGTCAGAGGTGACAGAGACAAAGTCGACGATGGAGTGAGCTTACCCAGAAGAAGCCTGTTCGCTCTCACTTTGAAGAGATTAGGGTTGTATGCGTTCGGAAACACAGACGCAGGTAGTGAGTTCCACTCCTTTGCTGTGCGCGTTATAAAAGACATTTGGAAGCGCTTAGTGCGAATTGGTGGAATAGCAATCAGATAGGGATGGTAACTGGCAGTGCGTCGTAAATGTCCGATGGTAGAAGGGGTTCGGTGGAATGAGATCGTGGAGTTCTCGGGCACACCTTGCGGCGATGAGCCAAGCTATGAAGCTTGACATCCACCAGTTTTACGTCGCCAATGAGCCCCTTAGCTCTGCGTTCCACCGAGTCAAGCGCGGCTAGTTGGTACTTGGCTGATCCATCCCAAAGGTGACTGCAATACTCCATGCAGAATCGGCCTTGCGCTTTGTAAAGGATTAAAAGCTGTCCAGGCGTAAAGTATCGCTTCACCCTATTTAGGATGCCCAGTTTCTTGGCCGCAGTTTGGGCCTTGTATTCGATGGTGGCGCCGAAGTTGAGACCCGATGTCAACAACGTGCCGAGGAGCTCAAGTCGATCAGTTACAGGAACAGATGTACCCCGAAAATTAGAAGTTTGGGCGAAACGACACTTTTTAGCGGTAAAAAGACACGCCTGTGTTTTGGTGGCGTTAAAAGAGACCAGATTATCATCACCCCACTGGGAGACAAAGCTTAAGGTCAAATCTGTCCGCTCTACCATGGCCTCTCTCAAGGAACGAACTTCGGCCCCGCTGGTTTTTGCGCTGGACAAGTATCTCTCGGAAACTGTACTGTCATCTACGTACCCAACAATACCAGGCCGAAGCAGGTCATTGATGTGCAGCAGGAAAAGAGTTGCAGAGAGAACAGACCCCTGAGGAACTCCGGCATCAATAGCCATAAGGTCAGAAGAGCAGCCGTCAACAACTACTCTGATCGACCGTTCACTAAGAAAATCCGCCACAAAAATCAGCTGGGATGCCATAAGCAGGAAGCTTGCTGAGCAGAGCAGCGTGCCAGACCCTGTCAAAGGCCTTTGAGATGTCAAGCGATACAGCCAGTGCTTCGCCGTGTTTCTCGATGGCTTCGCCACAGCAGTGCGTGACATACACAAGATGATCGCCACTTGACCGTCCCTGGCGAAAGCCATATTGACGGTCACTGAGGAGATTTTTTTTTCTTTTTTTATTCATTCCAAAATTGGTGTAAACAAAAAAACAAACATAATGTCTGCCAAACTGCGCAGCAGTTTGTCGGCAGTAGTCTCGTCTAACAATGTATTACATTTCAAAAATAAAATATTGTGCTAAAACTTATTTAAATACTTAATTATGCTAAGTAAACTACAAAGCAATACAGGCACCTATATTATTTTATAGTTCACTCAGCATTTCCTACAATCGAGATCCGAAATCGTACAATTGAAAAACACGGCATTTTATCCTACGTAAGGTTTGTTACAAATATAGAACTACAGAACTACGGACACAATGAGAGGTAATGTTTTTGTAGAATTTTTTTAAGTTGCTCCTTAGACTTTACATGCGTTATCAGTTCCGGGGGCAGCTCATTCACCAACGTGGGCACTACGAACCTTCTTGTGCGCTTACCAAAGTAGTTTGTTACTTTTGGAACTGCAAGTGTCTTCTTCTCAGATAAACGAGTTGGGTACATATGGTTACGTTCCACTTTGTGGCATTGATTATTAAATTGTTCAGCCAAGATATTTAACTTATTTTTTTGATGGATCGGGAGTATTTTACAGATTTTGAACAGTTCATCATAATTTTTATTTAATGTTTTCTTAGTTTTTTTATCTATAAGTAGTTTTAGTAACCTTATCTGCAAGTTTTTAATTTTATTTAGATGTGTAGGGAACGTAAGACCATATCCACCCAAGCTGTAGCCAATAGTTGAGTCAGCCAATGCGTAATATAAGGTATATAGTACTTTCCGGCTGACCACATACCTACTTAAGATTTTTCAATTTACCCAAAATGGAGCGTAGCTTATTACAAACGTAATTAACATGCAGATTCAGAGATTCAGAGATCATTGTCTTCAAGGTAGATCAGCAACTTATTGTTCAGTACCCTTTCCATAACCTTGCACAGAATGGAGGTAATGGCGATCGGGCGGTAATGGGCAGGGTCTACACGGTCGCCCTTTTTGGGCACTGGTTGTACATTTGCAAGCTTCCATGATTTCGGCACCGTTCTTTTTTCAAGAGAGAGGGGGAACAGTTCAGGCGCACACTGCCTCAACACTCGCTGGAATGCCGTCAGGCCCGCTGGCCTTGTTCACGTCTAGACTGTACAATACTCTTCGGACCTCTTTAATGCGAACTGCAATCTCCGGCATCGAGGAGTCACAATGAGGTACAGTAGGTGTTTGCTTGGAGCCAGCGTCCAGACGTGAATTGCTTCCAAAGAGAGATGCAAATAAATTTGCTTTCTCACTTGCAGAGTGAGCCAGCGACCCATCAGGTTTCATCATAGGAGGTAAAGTGGGACGACAGAATTTCGTTTCAACCGCTTTAGACAGGGACCAGAACTGTTTACTGCCCGAAGGGTGCGAAGCTAGCCTGGCCCCGATACGTCCGACATGGTCAAAATGTGCCTTACGTAAAACCTGCTTGCAGAACTTGGCGGCAGCATTAAAGGCTCTCTTCTTCGCGCGAACCCTATGCGCTCTAACTTTGCGGTCGCGGGCCTTGACCAAGGCTTGGTAGGCAGTCTCTTTTCGGGCCTCAGCGTGGGGGCATTCTGCATTATACCAAGGCCGGGATATGTCACCGAGCGGGATGTCGAAGAATGGAATAAGATACTCCATCCCCTGCCGAATAACGTCCGCAACTGCGTCAGCACAGCACGAGGGGTCACCCGAGGAAAAGCACACTTGCCGCCATGGATAAGACGCAAAAAAATGCCGCATCTCATCCCAGTCTGCTGACCCGTATCGCCATACTCGCCTCGTGCCTCTAGGGCTCTCATCTGGAGGAGAGCAGGTCGATATGGAATTCACCAGACAGTGGTCAGACGTTCCCAGCGGGGCTGAGACCGATACTGAATGACTGTCCGGATCAGATGCCAGCAGAAGGTCCAAGCAATTGGGTGTATGGCCGTCAACATCCGGTACCCGCGTTGCCACATTCACCATCTGGATTAGATCTAGCGCTAAAGCAAACTTGCGCGCCTCCAACCCAACATGGTCAGTTTTCTGGTATGGGAACTTTATGATGGGCGTTGAAGTCCCCCAGAAAAATGAGCTTCGCCGTTGAGTACCGTTGCTGGGCTACGTCAGTCGACTCCACGAGGAAATTAATGAGCGCTGTTGTCTCCTGGTCACCGCTGTGCGATCGGTAGATGCCGATGTAGAAAGATTTTTCAGAATCTCTCAGAGAGAAATTTAAGGAGATTAATATAATGACTTAGCCTTCTCAGTACATTTTTGAAAATCTTTTATATGCCCATAAAAACATTAAATTGTTTAAAAAATACAGTGATATCCACAATATAATACGGAATTTAATTTTGAACAAATTACCTGTAGAGACATAATTAAAACCTTTCACACTTTAAATGTAAAAAAGACAGCAGATCTGTGGGGTAACTCTGTAGAAGTTGCTAAGTCTATTATTGACATTGTAGCACCTACTTTAGCTCTTATCTTTAATAACTGTATCGACTGTGGGGAGTTTCCTGACCTCATGAAATATAGTAAAATAATACCTTTGTTTAAATCAGGTAGTACATCAGACCCCACAAATTATAGACCTATTTCAGTACTACCTACGTTTAGTAAAATTTTTGAGAAATTAATTTTAGACCAATTGCAAAGATTTTTTTAATAAACATAAATTATTACATAACAAGCAGTTCGGTTTTACAAAGGGTCGTTCAACTACTGATGCCGGTGTTGAACTTTTAGGACATATTTATAATGCATGGGAAGACAAATGCGATGTCTTGGGCATCTTTTGTGATTTGTCCAAGGCATTCGATTGCGTTCTTCATGAAACGTTAATCAGGAAACTCCGCCATTACGGGATCCGGAACACCGCTCTGGATCTTCTTACTTCATACTTGAGTAATAGGATTCAGAGCGTTGACGTTAATGGAAAAAGATCGCCCGGATCTATAGTAACAATGGGGGTCCCACAGGGCTCGATTCTTGGTCCTTTCTTGTTTCTTATTTATATTAACGATTTGCCCTACCTCATTAAGGATAATCATGATATAGTTTTGTTTGCGGATGATACTTCACTTTTGTTTAAACTTAAACGTCAGCAGCTGGTTACTGACGATGTAAACAGAGCGATCTCAAAAGTAGTTCACTGGTTCAGTGTTAATAATTTACTCCTTAATGAAAAAAAAACCAAATGCATTAAGTTTACACTACCTCACGTTAGGCAGGTGAAAACTAACGTGTTGATAAAGGGCGAAGAGTTGAATCCTGAAGATAGCACAGTATTCTTGGGCTTAACTTTGGATGCTAAGCTTCAGTGGGGCCCACATATAGATAAATTGTCAAAAAAGCTAAGCTCCGCAGCATACGCTGTTAGGAAAATTCGTAATTTAACCAACATAGAGACAGCCCGTTTAGTGTACTTTAGCTATTTTCATAGTATAATGTCGTACGGTATTCTGTTGTGGGGAAATGCAGCCGACATTCAGACTATCTTTGTTTTGCAGAAAAGAGCTGTTCGATGCATTTATAAATTAAGTCCGAGACAATCTCTCAGAGAGAAATTTAAGGAGATTAATATACTGACTTTGCCTTCTCAGTACATTTTTGAAAATCTTTTATATGCCCATAAAAACATTAAATTGTTTAAAAAATACAGTGATATCCACAATATAAATACTAGGAACAAACACAAATTTGTTGTACCTCCAACAAGGCTCAAGAAAATAGGTGGGTCATTCAGGTGTCAATGTATACGCTTTTATAATAAACTTCCAAGCCACGTTCAAGATCTGAGCCTTAATAAATTCAAATCATTCATTAAACGCAAGTTGTGTCAGAAAGCTTTTTATACCGTTAAAGATTATATTGAGGACAAAAAGGCTTGGGATTGAACTGCTCCAATTTTATTTTATATTATTTTTATTTTTGCATACTGAATGTTGACATTAATATTTACTTTGTAAGTATTATATTATTTTACTTTATTGTGAATGTGAAGACTATGTAGGTCATTGCTTTTTTTTTGTTTGTTTTTTTTTCTCTCAGTTATTTTTAATCATGGTCTGGCAGTTTGAGTAATCTATGCGGCCTACCCCAATGTCCTTTCTTTGGTATTGTTCGTCGAATCGTTGAGCTCCTTAAGTTCTGAGTTGAGCTGCGCGATTACTGACAAATGCGTGCACTGACTGGACAGGTCCTCTCAATCTGTGTGGTTCTTTCCTCAAAAGACCATTTCAGACACCAATCTACATGGTCTTCACATGAAGTGACCAAGATTATGTCTGGACTTTATAAGAGACTGTGACCTCTGAGTTTGTTTCGGCCTTTCTTCTCAGAGTAGTCAGATAGGAAACGCCGACCTCATCTAGTTTAAAAAAAAATATTGACTTGTAAAAGTGTTTGTACAAACCTACTTACAGAAATAAAAATCATTTATCATTTATATAAATACTAGGAACAAACACAAATTTGTTGTACCTCCAACAAGGCTCAAGAAAATAGGTGGCTCATTTAGGTGTCAATGTATAATATACGCTTTTATAATAAACTTCCAAGCCACGTTCAAGATCTGAGCCTTAATAAATTCAAATCATTCATTAAACGCAAGTTGTGTCAGAAAGCTTTTTAAACCGTTAAAGATTATATTGAGGACAAAAAGGCTTGGGATGAAACTGCTCCAAATTTTATTTTATTTTTATTTTTGCATACTGAATGTTGACATGAATATTTACTTTGTAAAGTATTATATTATTTTAATTTATTGTTAATGTGAAGACTATGTAGGTCATTGCTTTTTTGTTTGTTTTATTTTTTCTCTCAGTTATTTTTAGTCATGGTCTGGCAGTTTGAGTAATTTATGCGGCCTACCCCAATGTTCTTTCTTTGGTATTGTTCGTCGAATCGTTGAGCTCCTTAAGTTCTGAGTTGAGCTGCGCGATTACTGACAAATGCGTGCACTGACTGGACAGGTCCTCTCAATCTGTGCGGTTCTTTCCTCAAAAGACCATTTCAGACACCAATCTACATGGTCTTCACATGAAGTGACCAAGATTATGTCTGGACTTTATAAGAGACTGTGACCTCTGAGTTTGTTTCGGCCTTTCTTCTCAGAGTAGTCAGATAGGAAACACCAACCTCATCTAGTTAAAAAAAAAAACATGATTGACTTGTAAAAGTGTTTGTACAAACCTACTTACAGAAATAAAAATCATTAATCATCATTAATCATTAATAATTCGCCACGCCAGTATCTACAAGTAGCCATATGGCAGAGAAACCCGATTTCTCAAAGCAACGGAGACGACGACAACAAATGTCATCGCGAACGTATACACAGACCCCAGCTTGCTTCTTGAACTTGTGTTCAAGAGAGTAACCCGGGTAGTTGAGGTACGCCACGTCCGACGGGGTTGTTATCTTAGTCTCCGTTAGGAAAAACAGGTGCGGCTTCTCGGTCTCAAGGTGGTGATGGACTGGATCGAGATTGGAGTGCAACCCCCTGATATTAGTGAGGTGCACTTTTAGTGGGAGGAAGTGCAGCCTTTGTTTACCCTTATTTTTCTTTACTTTGGTCATTTGAGTGAAGTTGTTGGGGAAAAAAGTCGATTGTCGAGGCACCGCTTAGTGAGCCAAGTGGAACACTAGAGCCAACCAAACCTATGGGGTACTCATTTGGAGACTGCGGGGACGCCCGAACCCCTCCGGTTATGGCCACCGGGTCCTCCCATCCAGTCGCCGGCTGGCACGGTGGAGCATACTGGGATTTTTCTCGAGTTGGCGGGGCAGCCTAAAAGTGAAGTGAGCATGGAGTGAGCTGTCAGTGTCACCCTAGCTGATGCTAGGTATGGACCAAGCACATTTCTGCAATCATAATCCAGATTTAAATAATATTTTTCATGCTATTCTAGTGATCATTTTATATTATTTCAAAACTAATATTTAAGCGATAGTCGGATGGTGAGGTCAAAATGAAAATTAAAGATGGCAACTGCAAAATTTTTCAAATTATTTGCCATGGGTGTCATTTTCATGGTTTTCGTGGTAACGAAAATAGGGTCTTTAAAAAATACGCAACCGCCATCATGGATTATTATTTTGACCTCACTATCGGGTTTAGCACCCTCAAAAACCATGAAAACGACACCCATAACGAATAATTTGAAAATTTTCGTGGTTTTCACAGTCGCCATCTTGGATTTTCAGTTTTACCTGACCTAGCTTTAGCACCCTCAAAAACCATGAAAACGACACCCATGACGAATAATTTCAAAATTTTCGTGGTTTTCGCAGCCGCCATCTTGGATTTTCAGTTTTATCTGACCTGGCTTTAGCACCCTCAAAACGACACTCATCACGAATAATTTCAAAATGTTCGCAGGCACCATTTTTAAATTTCGATTGGACTTCAGTTATGAGAAGACCTTTAAATCAAACGATCATGGTCGCTTACATTTATGGCGATATAACAGTACACGGTATGATGTAGATCATGTCATACCAAATAGGGAATCGGGAAGGATAAATGTTAATATGTGGGGTTGGATGAGCTCCGAAGGTGTAGGCGACCTTGTTCAATTACCGCCTCGGGCAAATGCACTGAACTATAGGTATATCAACATTTTGGATGATTGTGGAACTTTCCTCGGTCAGGATTGTGTATCCGCAGCACGAAATGGCAAATATTAATTTGGTTCACGATAATTGTGCCATACATTGAGCAAGGATTCTCAGCACCTGATTTGATATACATCTGGATGTAACGGTGATTCCATGGCCAGCTAAATCCCCTGACCTGAATCCCATAGAAAATCTGTGAGGTTTGATCAGCCCCGGATCTAGAATTTTTTCGAGGCGGGGCAAAAACTTCTGTCTGCCGGCCCCCGCCCCGTCTATGCTTTAACCTTTTCCATGAAGCCTTTTTTTAATATAGGACAGGATAGGATTTTAAATAAATCGTGAGATAAATAAAATATTAGAATTACCTATAATTTTAATTTTACTAGTCTAGCCTTTGTTCTGAAAAAAAGTCGATGGCCTTGGCGTAAATTAATCTGATATGAACTCCGATTTCCGATTACAAAGAACGAGGGACTTGGCTTATGCAGAAAAGCTTAACGTCAATTAAGACAATCTAGAATGTACACGAGCGAGCGAAGCGAGCGCGAAAATTTTAGCACTCTGCCTCAGATAAGTTAGATTTTTTAAGTAACTAATCGACTTGTAATGAAAAGTGTTAAGAATTTAAGAGTCGCTAGGCTGCAAGAGCAGACGGAGCGAGTTCGAAAAGTTTGCCAAATTTAAGTCTTTTATCTCAATTGCGCCAATCCAAAAGGGGCTCCAGCGCTGTGGTAAAAAATGAAAGGAAATGGTGTCGCCTTTGCATTTACAGATATCGGAAAGGGCGGGGCTCCCGGTGCCGCCAAATAAGAGTGGAGCATGGGCTTTAAACGAGGAGAATTCCTGGCAGAAATGCAGAATTAAATTGCGCGCGCCCGCACGCCGCTCACACCGTTTGACGACCTATGCCTAGCCTACGCTAATCACGTTGTGATTTCCTCATTGCGGCATCCGCAGAGTAAGGCGCTGCGTGTCTCATTTATCGCCATATTGCGGTGCTCTGGGTGGTGCAGTTGTCTGCCACGCTTGAATTTGCCGCCCCCTGAAGTTGGTGCCCGGGGCACGGGCCCTGGTTTACAAGCTATGCAACGGTGTCCCGATGGTTTGACCGTTTTAAATCAGGGGACAGGAGCCTTGAAAGTCAGCCACGCTCTGGACGACCACCCGCAGTGAAAAAGAACAATTTACGCCGCGAACTTCAGTCGAATCCGGATGCTACCACTCGTGAATTAGCGGAAGCACTTAACTGCAGTCACCACGCCGTGGAAAACCATTTGCATGAGCTTGGGTATCAAAAAGTTTTGGCTCGGTCAATCACTTTTGCTCGACCCCAACGTAAAGAGTTTTGGCCTGATCTGGTTACTGGTGATGAATCATGGATTCATTACGAGAACGACACATATACATGTCGTGCTTTTTGGCTGCCTCCAAAAAAACGCCACCAACTCAACCGACTTTGCAGTTTCTGGGACGCGCAAGGCATGCTGTTTTATGAACAATGAAACTATAAACGCTGACAAATATTCAACCCAGCTCACCAAACTATCTGCTGCTATCAAGAAAAAACGAAGAAGACGAGTCAATGTAGTTTTGCTACATGATAACGCTCGACCTCATGTCGCATCTGCCATTCGCCAACAGTTGGAGAACTTGGGCTGGGAGACGATATCCCACCCACCTTATTCCCCAGACCTCACCCCATCAGACTATCATTTGTTTAGAGCCCTGAAACAACATTTGCGGGGTAAACAATTTAATGATTTCTCTGATGTAGAGGCGGAGTTGAACAACTTTTTCGAGGCACAGCCATCAATCAGCTCTGGGCGAAAGGCATCCAAACTTTGCTGGATCGTTCGCAAGAAGTCTTAGTGATTACATCATTGACTAAGCTTTTTGTATTATAATAATAATAAAAAATATAAAACTTAAACCAAGTGTCTCATTACTTTTGTGCCAACCGCATAATATTTTATTTTGTGTTGTATGTTGCGCCGACCCCAAAAAAATTGGGAAAAGGGAAGAGAATGATGATGATATTTTTTTCTACAGCGCACGGCAATAACGTGCATCCAACAAGCGCAGTCTGCAGCCCACTACCTCCCGATGACCATCATGCCATCGCGGCTCGACACTGGACCGACTACAGGGGTAAGAATAAACAATATTATGAATTCCAAGCAGTGGCGTAGCTGCTCAAAATTAGTTTTGGGGGCTACGAATAATAAAAGTCAGGAAGCGTAACTGTGAACAAAATTAACGCGAAATTCTGCTCCAAACGTCACTACATTGACAAAATTATCTCGAGTATTCGAACGAAAGAACACACATGCAAATAAGCCAATTAGCTGCGCTTGCGTAACGCGTTGTATTTCGGCAAGCGCGGTGATTAGTTCCCGGCAGGATAGATAATAGCAAAGAGTTTATACAATAAGTTGCTAATATAAACTCTTTGGATAATAGTCATTGGTTCGCGCGCCTGCTGCAGTACAATGGTGTAGTGGACGATGCTATGCGTGAGAGGATAAGTCATAATAAGAATGATTGTATTTTTGCACTATCCATATTAGTTGGATTATTAGTTGAAATTTAAGTAAACCATTCTTGAATATAATAATAATTATTTATTTAGGTCCTTTTACAAAGTAATACATTTACTAACTTATAAATACTTAGTAGTAGTACCAAGATGTTAACAGATTGGCTTAATTACTTATACACAAACTAGTTTAATTCATGATTTAATTCATGATTTTAATTACCTATGAAAGGTGCGTTGGTACAGGCAATTTTAACTTGTGGCGACCTGCCTGAGCTAGGTTAATAAAAACCTGTGTTTCAGGCCATCCCCAGACTAAGCGATCAACTGATATAATATTATTTGACCATACTTAATTAATTATGGAAAATAATACTATACTATTTAAATAATTATTGAAATACTATTATCCTACTAAATATAAATTTAAAAATTACCAATTTATTATCTACATAATTATTGCAGTAATTCTAGAAGCTTCTCTGTGTCTGTGTAATCAAGTTTACCCAAATATTCGCATATATTCAGACTACAATGTTTGTAAGTGGCACTATAAATATTAAGTATCCTATCGATCTTATTATAGAAGTCGGGTCCTAAATATACATAAAATACAGGGTGTTTGACAGAACGTTGAACATACGAAACTGGTGGATAGGTGGGGTCATCTGCATCTGCCCACTGAATATTTTTAAAATTTTTTTTTTGCTCTTTTCTAACTTCAGCACTTTCTTAACTTCAAAGTGTATTTTTTATTAAAAATCGGTAAAACAGGCAATATTTTGTTTTTTTTTAATCTTTAATGTTGGTAGATTCTTATAAAACTATTGCTTTATTCAGATGTTAGCTAGATAACGAGTAACGAGTCCTCAAACTTACAGAAAGATGTAAAAAATACTTAAATCTTAATTTCAACTTGCATTAAAAAAAAAACAAATAATGATTGAGGAGTTCCAATTCTAGCAAAACATCACCTTTCTAATGGTATGTAATTTGCTTTTATAAAAAAAAAAAAAACTTAACGAGTTATTTCATAATTTTATCAAGTAGGAAATTTTTGACGAAACTCTACCTTTACGAAAAGTGAAATGTTTTGCGAAATTTAATACTGCAAGGTTGGTAAAAATTAATTGATCGACGGCTTGCCAGTAGCAGTGGTGCAAATTGACATTCACTATTCCCTTGGGATGGTTACACAAAGCAGGTAGAAATTGTGTTTCACTCTTGCGCAGTCATAGTGTATTTTCTCTCTCTTTCACTCTCGTGGCACCGTGACGCCTCAGAATTAATTCTTTTTTTTTATTCAGCCATTTGCTGCATACCGATGTGGACGTCGTAAACTTTTTGACTTCCTTCCCCACATGACCGCATACCCTACAGCCTATCCCCGTATCATTGATACGGCTGATATGGTATACTTACCACAACCCTTATGTAGTCAATATAAAATTTATTTAGGAATTTCATGAGGGACTTCGGTGGTAAGTAAAGAAATTGATTAGAAAATCATCATTAACAACGGAATGTTCTCTACAACCCTGTTAGCCCATTCTAGAAGGCAAATAATGGCTTATCGCATTGCGCTCATAAACACCTTCCGTCCAGAGTACTTAGAGTGCCTCAACTACCAGGCATTGTTGGATTTAGTGCATCCTCACTGCCAGATGTACTAGATGCAACATTGTCTATACGACTGGAACAATCCAGAGTTACTCCTTCCATCTCGGGGACAGGTAGGTAGGATATCAGTTTCCTTGCTCTGCCAGCTTTACCAGTGTTTTCGTTTTATTTAATTAATTTGTTTAGCCTATAAGTACTGTCCCAATGTTGGGCAAAAGCCAAGTCCTTCCAGGAACTCTTTTTTTAGGAATTATTATTCGGAAAAAATCTTTTTGAATCTTATTATTGTCAAAAACTCTTATCGTACCTCGAATGTCTTTAATTTACCCGCCTGATATCCTATCAAATATTCATTTAAAGATAATACAAACTTGCTTACTCATTCCAGGAATCAAATCTAAGCTACCCACAGTACCTAAATACGGTACGTCTTCAGATCGGCTACGCCAAGGATATCCATGACACGCTGGTAGCGGCCGCGCAGAACATCTCGCCCACCGAGTGACCTATTACAGTAACGTAGCATTTAAGAATAATAATTATATTTATTTTATAAGTATGGGTGTAATAAAGCGGACATTCAAACATGGTTTTATTGGAAAGTTCGATAAAAAAGAGTAATAAACAAAATACATAGTAGGCAATAGGACTTGTCGTTCCATTCTTCATGGAGTCAAGGCTTGATAAGTCCAATCAGTAAATCTGCAGTCAAATTGATAGAATGTGACGGTCAACCGAAATAACAGCAACCATTGTAGCAAAGATTTAAATCGCTAGATTTGCCCCCACCGTACTTATTCACGCGAAAATGTGTCCATACTGAGAAGTGTCAGCTCACACATTATTAAGAATTGTCGTTCCATTCTTCATGGAGTCGAGGCTTGATAAATCCAATCAGTAAATCTGCAGTCAAATTGATAGAATGTGACGGACGACCGAAATAATTGCAACAATTGTAGCAAAGATTTAAATCGCTAGATTTGCCCTCACCATACTTAGTCACGCGAAAGTGTGTCCATACTGAGAAGAGTCAGCTGAAAAATGGTTTTATTGGAAAGTTCGATAAAAAAGAGTAATAAAACAAAATATCTACATAGTAGGCAATAGGAATTGTGTTTCCATTCTTCATGGAGTCGAGGCTTGATAAATCCAATCAGTAAATCTGCAGTCAAATTGATAGAATGTGACGGACGACCGAAATAATTGCAACAATTGTAGCAAAGATTTAAATCGCTAGATTTGCCCTCACCATACTTAGTCACGCGAAAATGTGTCCATACTGAGAAGAGTCAGCTGACACATTATTAAATAGCGTTTCCATGATAATCAAGTCAAGTCACTGCGTCATTGCGTGTCAGAGGTGTCGAGACGAACCAATGACTTCTTTTGACGCGGTATCTAACGATTTAAATCTTTGTATTGTAGTCATTTGACAGGTATGTCTGAATTTATTCAATTGAAAACCTGTTCAGAAACTGGGGTTAAATCTATGAAACGATATTCATGTTATCTGTTTTATTAGTGAGTAGAAACTTTCCGAGAATATGATGTCATGACCTCTCACACGGTGTGAGGTTAATTAAACTATGAGGTCGTTTAACCCGTCAAGTGTCTAAAAACCCCAAAGGTCATGTAAGGTCATGTCAATGTGTGCTCGAATGTCAACCGAACCTCATAGGTTCACTACTACTGTAAGCCTGTGGTCGCCATAGGTGATGTTTTTTTACTTAAAGAAGTCTCGGGCTCATTTTGATGGAAACTAAAATTGGCTTATTGGATTTTTGAAAAATCAATATCAAGGTTTAATAGAAAAGTAGGTAACATTTAAAAATAAAAACGTATTTTGTTAAAAATGAGCTCTTTCCTTTAGTATGTCATTACTTCCCAGAATTAGATCCTTATACGCGACACTATCGACTGGTGTAAATAATACAGTGTTTTTTTTTTCAAAATCAACGGGCTCGATTCTTGGCTAGAAATATTGATTTTTCAAAAATCCAATAATGCAGATTTAGTTTTCATCAAAATCGAGCCCGCGACTACTTTGAGTACTTTTCGCTATTCCTCATAGTTTCGGTATTGGCCATCCACGCCCACTTGAAAAATTCACCTGTATATAATGAATATACGTTTATATACATAATATGTAAAGATTTCCACCACAGACGAATGAGGGGAGCTTATTATTTTGGTAACCGATTGAAAACTTAAAATCCTTTAGAGGGAGATAGGTTTTGAGGGTTTTTTTATAAGGGTTTTCGAACGAATTTACCCTTATACATGAACAGCCTTATTTATAATCTAAAATCTCGCTAATCACTGATTAGCCACTGTTTAGGTAACTCATGGTCATGAGTTAGCTCTAAATCAATGATTAACTTTTCTTTATTTATAAAAGCTAGATAGCAGGTGATTAGTTGCGAAACTAAATATAGGTGAAATTACGCGTTCGGCACAGATTATAATCAAAATAGTCGACTTAAAAACAGAATTTTAAATATAACTTTTTTAAAACCATTTTTGTATCTGTCGTGACTTTAACAGACAAAAGTCAAAAATATCATCGGAAAATTTGAATTTCAATAAAATAATTTATTATGTTTATTTTATTGTGTTTGCGATGGTAGCCATGAAAATAATAGGTAAGCTCCAAAGATTGGAAGTAAACAGGAAAAGGTAATTATCTCTAAATTTATATCTACTTCATAAAAATAAAATAAAATAATGTAAACTGACTAAATGAATGTTAAAGCAGTAGCTGATAATAGCTTTGTATTTTCATGTCCTTTATGCTTGTTAACACGAATCAATCGGCCTAGTCTTTTCCCAAGGTCGGCTTCTAGTCTAACCGCATGCAGCTGAATACCAGTAATTTACATGGAGCGACTGCCTATCTGACCTCCATAACCTTGGTAATACGATACCTCTTGGTAAGACTGGTTGTCAGACTTTCGGGCTTCTGACGATCCCTGTAAAAAGGTATGTAGGGACTTGTGTCTATTTTATATTAGTTCCTGTTGCTTTTGCACCGGGGTTTCAGTGTCTTCCTCTTGAGTGTCGCATGATATCGCATAGGTTCATGTCAATGTGGGTACTACTGTCAGCTATTGTCAGCCTGCGGTCGCCATTAGACGATGGTATGTTACATTTATATAATTATTGACCGAGCGAGCGAAGCGTCTCTGCTTCAAGTATGGCAAAATTTGCTTTCGTCTGTGAGTTTGTTGCTACTCCTTTACAAGTCCTATTTTACAAGCAATCTGGACGAAACTTGGTATATAGGTTATACGACTTTATAAAGTTTTTTGTCGTCAGGGATTTTTGATTGTACTTCCTCCAAAAAAGCGCAAAAAGAGGGCTACTGGATATCTCCGCCTTATGAGATCCGATTTCGATAAATATTTTTGTATTTGAAAGATAGTAACTTTAAGTTGGTCTCATAAAAATTTGGTGAATATCTGATGAGGATCTTCGACGTGATGAGCAGAATATCTCCCTAAAATGCTGTAAATTGCTCACTTTTAAATTTCTACCAGTGGAATCGGCCCTTTAACTACTAGGTCTAGGGTACTAGGGGGAAAATAATTATCAGAATTCTCTAAAACGTGGATTTAAAACCAATATTAATGTTATTTTTACAATAAGGTCACTAGATGGCGTTACTGTGCACCGCTAGAGGACTGGTATATTAATTGTTGTAAAAAAGTTTGTGCTCGCGAGGTCTGGGTCTACTGTTCGCAGAACTACTAGTACATATATATTTTATATCTGACGACTTTGAGAAGAAAGAAAATGACATGTTGCGCCGACCCCAAACAAATTGGGACAAGGGCAGGAGAATGATGATGATGATCCGTTAACTTCGAGCGTTTTTTCTTATCAACCTATGCGGTATCATGCGACACTCAAGGGGGTCTCTTGTTATTTGTCTGTGATGAGACTGCCATAACGTATTTTCTTTAGTTCTGGGCCTTAAAACTGGGCGTCGTAAGGTGAGGGGCACATGGGATAATCACTATCTCCAATGAGCTTCCTCACGAACTCGTTCTCTTCAAACCTGATTATTACCTACTGAGCCTCCTCCTGATTGAGATTTCCCTATAAATACTTTCATCACGTGTACTTCGAATGAAGCAGATGTAATAGATAATCATCCACGTTGCGGATTTAGTGCTCGTTTACGGAGACCCGCGCCGTCGCGCGTCGCGTGCCGCGTGGCGTCTCGCGGCGCGTCAGTGTATTTTCAGTTTACAGAGAGGCGGCGCGTGCTGCAGCCCGCGTCATCACACGATGTTGTTTATGAAGACGCGGGGCGTGCGACGCCGCGGGCCCCGCGGCTGGTGTCGCTACGTTTTACCGAGAACGGAGAAATGCAAGTATAGCTAGCCACAACGCTGCGTGCGCCGCGCCGCCGCGATATACGTCGCGTGCGAAGCCGCGATGCCATCCGCGGGCTCCGCCTGCATTTCAAGCAAACGCGTGCAAAATCGCTTCTCCATAAATGCTCTCATACAACGCCATATTTTTAAATTTAGTGCGAGCCACGCTGCCCAACGCGACGCGCGACGCTCTGCGTCTCCGTAAACGAGGCCTTAAACGAGCTTTGTAGGTCTTCCTCTGTCTATTTCCCGCCGGCGTTTAAAAGGTATATAATTGTTCTACGGCGTTCTGAAAATATAAAGAAAGATTATCGAAATCTATATTTATTACGGCACAACTCGATATCAGGAACAAAAGAACCAGAGGCACACGCAATCCTATTGATGCAATCAGCTGATTCAAATAAAATCCGCCATCTTGCCTCTTAGCATATCCTCTTGTAGTGCATCGGTGGTGTTTCATTTTGAAAGCTCATATGTAATTAGCGACCTCTTAGCGCTAAAAGGCGTTTATAAATAAACGTTTTTACTAATAAGTTGCTTAAAGATTGATTAAAATTTAATTCACTGCAGTTCGGTTTCATTTATTCGCCCTTAACGTCAACTTATGTTTACTTTTGGTTGGGTTTGTTTGAGTTCGGCCATATGAGAGAGAGAGAGAGGTATTGAATATTAGAGCTTAGAAGAAAAAGGTAAATAAAACCAACACATTAATAATAAAATATATTAGACTGTAAAATACATATATGGATACATCAACAGGAAATATTTTAGCATAGTTTTATTTAGATCTGTAGCTAAATAGATAATACGACAATTTACGTGTCCTCTTTTCACAATACATGCAGACTGCAGAGACACAATACATAAGCCTTAAAATAATAATAATTTACAGTTGGATACATTTTCGAGATCATAAGATATAGTAACCACATTTTATTGCTCTTATTTCATTTTAGAAATGATTATAACGACATTTTAGAGTAATTAAAGTTAAGTGTCAATTTAAAACTTTCATACGATCTCTTACGCAGCATTCCACGACATACAAAATATGTGAAAGTGACTTAGAAATTAATCTTTACACTAGAACTATCACAATAGGAAGAAAATAGAATACTATCAGTCTTTAAAATTACAAGACACCAGGAACATTAGTTTACTCCAATTTACTGTATGTACCTGAAACAAACAGATATTGTTTATTAGATCAATTAGCTTAGTTGTTCTGCAGTGCTATTCTGTACAAATCTCACCGTGAACACATAGGTGAGGTGAACGTGGAGTGAGCTGTCAATCCCTAGCATCAGGTGGAATGACAGCTCTATTCAAGCTCACTTCACCTAAGTTTTCACGGTGAGATTTTTACAGAATAGACAGGCTGTTGGTGGATATTCTTTTAGAGCATACACAGTAGTACAGTTAGGACGATTAAACATGGTACCAAGTGTGCTGCATGCAGAGTGGCAGGGACATCGACGCAGAACCTGTTTACATGACTTTTGACCCCACTGTGTTGAAATTTGTAAAATGAGCAATATATATATATATATATATTTGTAACTAACTGTTGCCCGCGGCTAAGACCGAGTGGATGTCAATATTTCCCAATTAGTATCAGGTTTTGTCCACACTTACATGGGTTTTATTTTTTTGGCGCGGAATCCTAATTCTTTTTCTAAAATAAAAGTAGCCTAAGTTACTCCTTATAACATCAGATATCTGCCAGTGAAAGTCCCGTCAAAATCGGTCTAGTCGTTTTGGAGATTAGTCGGAACAAACAGACAGACAGACAAAATTTTTAAAAATCGCATTTTCGTTATAAGTATCGTATATCGTATATATATGTATATGCATTTAGGAAAAAGCTGTTATTTTAACATTACAAACAGACAATTCAATTATATTTATTTGTAAAACGGCTCTAACGATTTTGATGAAAGTTGCAATATAGGGTTTACGGGGGGCGAAAAATCGATCTAGCTAGGTCTCATATCTGGGAAAATTCGTTTTCTCCGTATTTTCGCCCGAAAAGATTCGGTTCGTAAGATCGCCGCTGCCGCGCCGCCCGCGCCGCTATGCATACTTTTTAACCGTGAGGTTGACAAAGTTAGTTTAGTTTTTTTTCAGTTTTAGAATAAAATAAAACCTATTCAATACTTTTTTATAAATTATTTTTATTTGTCTTAAAAAGCTCCAAAATTGTGTATTTAAACCTCTATAGCACTGGTAGCTCTCATAGGTAGCGCGTAGACGGTGGCGCCACCCCGAATATTAGCCTTTTTTGCGTAGAAATTAAACTAAATCAATTTCAAACTCAACTAAATATTTTTACTAGACTGGCAATGGTTTACAAAATATTATTATTATATTCGGGTCTAGATAAGTTTCATATCTGGGAAACATTTTCTCTATTTCCACCCGAACAGAGCTCGGTCGACTTGGTACTTATTTATTAAGGGTAATTTTCTAGTAGTCTAATTATTTGTTGAGCGTTGATAAGTTACTCAGGATGTTTGTATTGCATACTTAATCTTATCTACAAAAACCAATAAACTTTTTAATTGAAAACAACCCACAGAAATAACATTATTAAGTATATCAATAGTAGCACTGTAAATATACCTACTAACAAAACAGTAGTCGCACAGATACACATTAGATAATTATGCTAACTAATAATTAACAACACAACACGGTATCTGCCAGTACATTTCCCTGACAACAAGCCCTGGGGGGCTATACTCTACAAACAACAATGGAAGGGACACATAAATCGATCCTTATCAACAAAAGAGAAATACAGGCCTCGCCTCTTCCACTGGATGTTTGTGCATCGTGACCCTTGATAAACTTATTATGATGACATTAATTATGTTCTCTCACAAACTGTGTGCTATGGAATAATACAGGTTCGTGTTGTACTGCTGAACACAACTAAAGAGTGGGTGTGTATAGTTTTGACACAAAGAGATTATATTGTTAAGGAGTTTTATAATAAACGGATATACTTGCTGCATTCTTTTAACGTGGGAGGGCTTCCTGCTTCGTCCTTCGTCTCTTTTTATTGAACTTCCATTTTGCAATATTTAAATAATATCTACCTATACCTGCTTAGATCAGAACAAAGGGCCTGGCCCACTCTGGAGGCACGGCCCGCCTAATAGGGATTTTTCTGCGGTGAATGTGAATATAACTTAATGGTATGACAATAAAGATGAAATTTCAATGACACGGCTTACCTAACTACACCGCAGCTTTGTTTTTGTACTACGAAGATTACTTATATAAATCATTGTCAATTATTGTGCTAAGCGAAATCAAATCTAACAGTATGATAGCTTGTTTTTTTTTTTTACTTCAGGATTATGAGTAGGTAAGAAAACTGTTGTTTGCACACGTTTTTGGTAATAGCGGAGTCGTAGTCAGTTAATTAATGAGTTAGTTTTTGCCATTTATGACCTCCAAGTTAAATTCAATAAAATTGTCTACACAACAGCCAGGATAAAAGCTAGTCAAAACATAATAATTACCTAGTATCTAACTAATAACATTTCTGTAAAGGTCAAACTACTTTCTATAGGTTAATTAGCAGTAAGTTTAGAAATTAACAATCACGAAGAATTTGTACTTAATGGGATGATTCTAGATTATGATTTAATTTTAGACCTGCATCTTGCTAGCCTACTGTAGAGGAACATGGCTGCTAGGAGACCTGTGGGCAGCAACATCATCTGGTCATGGGTTTATAGTATATAGGTGCTAGCTTTTGTCCGCGGCTTCGCCCGCGTGATGTCGGAAATTATCCCACGGGAACGCTCTACCGGGATCAAAAGTATCCTATGTCCTAAGGTCATCCATATGCCAAATTTCATACAAATGCGTTTAGCGGTTTCGCGTGAAAGCGTAAGAAACAAACAAACAAACTCACTTTCGCATTTATAGTATTGTGAAAATGCGGTCTATCGACACTCGACTCACAAAATGTAGTGGGTAAGTACTTAAAAAAAAAAAAAAACTTTACACTACTAAAGTTTTATAATAATATAATTCAATCATGATTCGAAAGACACGTAGCGCCATCTATTATCATAAGAACGTTATTGTTGTTTTCCGTACAGTACATTTTTTCGGGATGAAAGGTACCCTATGTCTGTTTCTGTACACCTGACAACGTGTACCTATGCAAAACTTCAGGATGATCGCTTCAGTGGTTTAGGCGTGAAAAGGTAACAAACAAACTTACTTTCGCATTTATGATATTAGTTCGAATTTACGCGGGGAGATTAAGCGGTGCGGAGAGGAAAGATAAGAAAGAAAAAATGATTATTTTGCACAAACAAAACGCGCATTACAAAAAACAAGACAAAGTACACACATGCAAAGCAGGCAAAAGCCTCGTATTCAAGCAGTCTATAAGTTGACAATTTTGTCCATTACTTGATGTCAGGGCCAAGAACCAAAGACAATTTACATTGCCTCTGTGTTGCGCCACTGGCAAATGACAACGAAAAATCAAAACAAAAACAAAAAGCCGAATTGCAGAGTCGAAAAATAACTACATGGTTGAATTTTGGCTAAATGTGAAAGGCTAAACATGAATGTATTCATGTTACCTCATTCATGTTAAAAAATAGTAACTAATAGCATTTTGGCAAATACATTAGCCAAAATTCAACCATTAGTTACTATTTTTAACCATTGGCACTGGTTGGGTTAACTACGGATCAATAAACCGGCCGTTACTGCGATACCCAGTTTGTTTTCCAAGCGTGGTGGCGAGACTATCGTCGCTTTATTAATGTTTCAGTTAGTTATATAAATCCCATAGACAGCGGATGTTATAAAATTGATATGATAATTATCTACAAACCTACATCACTGTGGGTTCATCAAACTTTTATTTTCAAACTCTACGTTATTATGAAGTTTTTATAACTCATCAGCTTGGCCTAAAATACTAAACTTGATCATTGTTGCTAATGAGATCTAGGGATTAGGTACTAATGCATTCAAATAAATTAAATAGGTCGCCAACATATAAGCGCTCAACGGTTTTCACGATGTATTTAATGTCGTTTCGAGTATATTTTGTAACCGACTTCAAAAATTAGGTTTTGTATTCGACCCATAGGTATGTATGCCCGCGATTTTCTCAAAAACTAATGAACCAATTTTGATGATTCTTTCACTAACTTGATTTACGTAGTTTCTGGAAGGTTTCAATATATAATACATTAGGTCATTAGGTAATTATTCTTATGTATGAAGTTATATGCATAAATGTAGGTACTGGTCTGTCTCCGGCATTTCTAAGCGGATTTTGATGATTCTGCTTTTCGTTCGTCTTGGGTTTATGTAATTGTATATTACACTAAAATTTAAAAAATAAATTTAGGTAAGTATTTACAAAAAAAGTAAAATCCGACTTGAAAACCTAAAAGGAATAAAATAACTTTCGTAAGAAAAAAAAAGAAACTTAACAGCTTCTGAAGTCGGTATCTTCAATTCTTCAATGCACCTTGCATTGAAGAATTGAAGATACCGACTTCAGAAGCTGTTAAGTTTTTTATGAAAGATATTTATGAACAATCGCTGGTTCATACGACATTTGTCGAGTTAAATGAATAGATAGATATTTCACTAATAGTAGAGATAAAGTTATCATTACACTTAGCAACAGTTCTGTTGATAACCGAACATTCACCCTAACAGACACACATAATACACTTACATAAGTTCCATAATACAAAAAGTAACTCGATATAGGTGACAATAACAAGTATTTTTTTTTACTGTGATAATATTATCGGGCAGCCTCCGTTGCTCGTATTACTTTCATTGCCATAGTATCCGTGGCCCGACTGATAATGATAAAAACCAGACGGAAAGAAAGATATTTTTATACTACAGACCCAATTAATTATCGTATTGATTGTAGAAAAGTAATTGTGTATTTTATGAATCATACGGTGTGAGTGGCCGCTTGAAAAGCGATGAGCCCAGACGGTGAAGTGTGCTACATACAAGGTGGCAGGGACATCGACGCAGAACCTGTTTACATGATTCTGGATCCCACTGTATTAAAATTTGTATAATGAGCAATATACAGGGTTATTGGTAAAACACCAACAACCTCTTAAGGGATCATTGTACTCATCATTATGAACAACTTTTACTATGGGACCAAACCTAAAATCGCGAAAAAAGATCAGCTTATCAGTACATTTATGTTCGCATAATTCGCCCACGTGGATGTCAATATTTCCCAATCGGTATCGGGTTTTGTCCACAATTACATGGGTTTTTTTTGCGCAAAACCTTATTTCTTTTTCTAAAATAAAAGCAGCCTAAGCTACTCCTTATACCATCAGCTATTTGCCAGTGAAAGTCCCGTCAAAATCGGTCCAGCCGTTTCGGAATTATCCGGATCAAACACACAAACAGACAGCCACCGGTAGCCCAGCGACAAGCAGTTCACATGCTTTTTCTTACGTCTTGTATGAATTCATCGCACACGTGTGGCCGTTGGCAGCCAGCCGCTACAGCAGTACAGCAGTACTCAACACCGCAGCAAGAGGCGACAGCCACCAATGGTGGTGGTGGCTCGTGTGACCTTACTTAAACATTTCAAGTGTAATATCACATTTAATTAGCCATTAACGCAATTAAAAGCAAAATATGGTGAGCCAACGGGACTGTTGTAAGGGTTAGGTACACGCTTATAATTCTATAAATACATAATTTTTACGGTCGCGAATCATATCGTCGCTGCAACTTTAAGACCTCTTATGTGTAAAAATCAGTTTTGTGAGAAAATCGATAAAAACCGTCTATCAGTTTTAATTAGCAAGGACATTGGAGATCTTGAAGTTTGTAAGGAAATTACGATTGAAACGTCGTATGCACATGAGAGTTTTTGCATTCGATAGAGCTTCAAAATGTAGAATGGGCTGGCGTAAAAAAGTGATTTTGCCAAAAGTGACACATAAGAGGTCTTAAAGTCGCAACGACGATATTCAAATCAACATACAACCTGATACAGACCTGCAAATTGCAAAAAACGTAAGAACATTTGAATTTCGCGGGCTACCTGGAGCTTTCGCTTTAAGTATAAGCATACCAATGCATATACCTAAGTATCAACTTCCTCATGTAACTTACAGTAGGTTGGTTGGTTGGTACAGATTGTGTGTAAACTGTATGAAAATAACATATCATTCTAATCATTTCAAAATCGTTTTCTGCCTTAGCAATAATATCATTATTCTCCCGGCCTTATCCCAATTTATTTGGGGTCGGCGCAACATGTCATTTTCGTCCAGACTTCTCTATTAGTCGCCATCTCGGTAGTCAATCCCTTTCTAGCCATATCATCTTTCACACAGTCCATCCATCATTTCTTGCCCTACTCGTATAGCCATCCAGATTCATACGCAAAACTTCCCGCATTCCTCTAGCGAACGAAACTGTAGAATGATATTGATAAATATATCAATGGTTTTCTGGAATACTTAGTATTCCGAAATGTAGGTACCCATCAAACGTTTTATCCATAAATATTTGAGTAATTAATTAATGAGCATTGAACGAGGCTTCATTAACGTCTATTCAAACATCATGAAGACAATAATTGCACAATCATTATATATAATGAAATAATAATAAGAGTGTACTGACTTCATGTTTAATAACACAATATAATTTTTATCAATACCTACTTTATTGCAGACAAACGTCTAATAAATCTGAACTTGTTTTTGTACAAGTACTTTGTTGCAATTTAATATAACTACCTCCGTAAATCAACGTTGTTATTGATAAATTATTATCTGGAACAAATTATTCCACACCTTATCTGTTTGGTCCTGTTAAGGACTTGTATCCAAGGCTAAAAGTGAACTATATATACACGCTGCTTTTTTATTGACTTGGGAGCTGCCAGATAGCGTTGTACTCATCATTATGAACAACTTTTACTATGCGACACAACATGAAAACGCGAAAAAAAATCTGCTGTTCCCTACACTTTGACGAGTTATGCGAATATAAATGTAGGGAACAGCTGATTTTTTTTCACGATTTCAGGTTTGTTCCCATAACAAAAGCTGTTCATAATGATGACTACAACACTATCATGGCAGCTCCCCAGCCAATAAAAAAGCAGCGTGTATGGATGATTTTTTTTTTACCGTCTTGGTAAAAATAGGGTACAATAAATAGGTAAAATGCTGTAACTTTGCCTGGATTTTGACGTTGTACGTATCTCTGAACCTATTTATTGTTATGGTTTTTAATGAGTTTCACCTTATGTTTTGGCAGGTAGAACTCAAATCTTTATAAATCTTGCTGTTTTTCCGAATGACAAGCACCCAAAGTCGTAGGCAAAGTTGTAGGTAAAAGACAACTTTGCCTAGAAGGATATCTCAATAAATATTATGTTGATATTTTCATTAATTTTTTTTCCGTGTGCATGAGACGCCGTTCTTGTCCCAGCAGTTACATTATTGCCATGAAAATAGTTTTTTTTTTCACAGCTAATGGGCCAAGTTGTAGCAGGCACCACAAACTTTCCATACAAAAATGTCGTTGACAAGGGTTGTCCAAAAAATACAGCTTATTTTTTTTTCAAAAATTAAACAGAAATAATCACAAATGCAATGTTTTAACTTTATTTAGATAGTCGGACTGCAGTATTTAATAGACTGGTATAGGCTACCAAAAAATATTTGCCTAGCACATTTGCACAGGAGGTTTAGAATGTTACTGTTGCCCCTAGACCTTTAGTCGCCTATTTTGGATAGGTACCCTTTAGAATAGACAAATGTCCTATTGTTTTTCGAACATACCTCGAAGGAGGGAGGGACATACCAACATTTTGCTATCAACCCACAAAAAATAATCGCACTAGTACTAATATGTCAAAAAAAAAAGATAAATAAAAATCCAAATAGTGGTCATATTTTTGCCGAAAAATATTCCGTCTATAATATTTCCAACAATTTATTTTACTTCAGCGTCCATGAAGTATTGCATTTTTTCGTCTATGGTTGCCTGACAATAAATAAGGAACTTCATAGGCGTGCGTGCTTATGTCAAAAGTAAAATAAATGGAGTATTCCCGTTTGAGCACCTATTTTTAGAGCACCTATGCATTTTGCACCAAAGGTATTCCCATTTGAGAATACCTTTGGTGCAAAATGCATAAGTGCTCTAAAAATAGGTGCTCAAACGGAAATACTCCAAATAAATAGTTGTAATGAGTATAGCAACTAAGTACCTATTTCTCGATACGACCACCGGTCCGTTCAAAACAAGGAATATCGGGAGTTGCGATCCACAACCACAATGTAATCGTTATCAACGCAAAATCCTCGTTATTGTATTATTTAAAGGTCCCTCTATGTTTTAATTGACCATTTTCATTTATTATCTTGGTTAACCTTGACTGGGATCATTTAACTTCAATAACCGCTGAACCCTATTTTATTGATCTCGTTTGGACAGGGTTAAACAATATTATGAATATGATACATTAACATTTTATTTTCTTTGTTTTATTTTTATTTAGGCTTCGATCGATACTGAAGTGTCGAGTTCAAAAACAATTAAGCTGATATTTAAAAATAAAAGGAGATAACCATTATTATGTCTGTATTTTGTTCGTAATCAAATAAGTCCCTTGTTTTGCTTTAGGTTCGAGATTTTGGGCCGGGTAGCCTTGTAAACGTTTCTTAAGAACACTCCGGAAATTTAAAGCTGGATACCGATAAATATGTTATGTACATGTATTAATTATAGGCACTCAAAATTATCTTTGAGTTGACCCAAATTATGAACGTAAACACATTAAATAATACTTTAATTTTTTTCCTAAAAACTTGTTTGCATTGACTTTTATTGGGTGACTGGTAATTAGTGACCGATACTAAGGGCCGGTTTTTTTTCCGTACTTAACTCAACCAATGGTTAAACATATTAACTAATGGTTGAATTTTGGCTAAATGTGAAAGACTAAATATGAATGTATGTCATGTTAGCTTATTCATATTAAATATAGTAACTAATGGCATAGCTCATTCATGTTTAGCCTTTCACATTTAGCCAAAATTCAACCATTAGTTAAACACATGATTGGTAGGTACTCAACTTATACTATGGGACCAAACATGAAATCGCGAAAAAAAATCAGCTGCTCCCTACATTTTGACGAGTTATGCGAACATGAATGTATGGGACAGCTGATTTTTGTTTTTGCGAATTCTGGTTTGGTCCCATAATAAAAGTTGTCATGAGTACAATCATATGTTTAAGTATCGGTCACTAATTACCAGTCACCCTATATATATGTCGCAGGCAGATTGTCTGATTCGTCATTATACGTACATACGACGTCGTCCGTTTAGAAACGCTTGCAGTTATGAAATATGCCGAAGGCAAATTGGCAATTCGTTCAATTGTTATTATTTTGACAATGATTGTTATTGTAGGTTCGATTGGAAGTGTGAGCAACCACGCGAAAGCCGAATTGGTCGCAGTACCTAAGCCAGGTCACCCCGACTAAATGGGTTAGGGTAAGTTAGAACTGTGACCGGAGGGGCTCGAATCGCTGTCGAGTCAACCATGAAGTACTTAGGACTGGTGCTCGACAGCCGGTGGGACTTCGGCCCCCGCTTTCGGCGGCTGACGCCCAAGTTGATGGGCGCGGCGGGCGCGCTCGCAACGCTGCCTCCCAACCTGGGGAGCCCGAGCACCGCCTGTAGGCGGTTGTACTTGGGGATCGTGCGATCCATGGCTCTGTACGGGGCCCCGGTGTGGGCTTCTGACCTGACGGCTGGCTGACCACAAGAAAAAAAAAAACCACAGAGGGCGATGGCCGTCAGAGCTATCAGGGGGTATCGCACGATCTCCTACGAGGCGGCTTGTGCACTGGCCGGATCCCCGCCCTGGGATCTAGAGGCGAGGGCCCTCGCGTCTCTTTACCGATGGCACGAGGAAGTGCGAACGCGGGGCGGTGAACCGATGCAGCAAGAGTTTGAGCATCGTCGGTCACAGCTCCGCGAGGTCCTGGTGACGGAATGGCGGAACAGGCTTCTGTGCCCTACTGCCGGACTCGCTACCGTCGAGGCGATCCGACCAGTGCTCGGCGAATGGCTCGGGAGGAGGCACGGCTCTCTGTCGTTTCGGGCGACGCAGGTGCTTTCGGGGCATGGCTGCTTCGGGAAGTATCTGTGTCGCATAGGCAGGGAGCCATCCGCTCGGTGCCATCACTGCGTCCACTGTCGGGAGGACACGGCGTGGCACACACTGGCAGAGTGTGTCGCATGGGAGGAGTCGCGCCGTGCCCTCGTATCAGTAGTCGGAGCCGACTTGTCGCTACCGGCCGTCGCTCGTTCTATGGCCGGGGGCGCCGAGTCGTGGAATGCGGTGATCTCCTTCTGTGAAACGGCCATTTCGCAGAAGGAAACTGCGGAAAGGGAGAGGGAGCTTGAAACCACTCTCCCGACCCGTAGCAGGCAAACTAGGGGTCGGCGAAGGGCGGACAACGCCCTCTTCCAGCCCACGTAAATAGGTCCGGAGGGACGGCGGACTCGGGGACGTCCTCCGCCCCTCATCCAGCAGGACCCGAGGCGGCGGCGGGTAGTGTTCCACGCGCGCCCCTAATGGACGTCGCGGGGAGAGTCTCACACCTTACTCCCCCCGCGGACCTGAGGTGACCCGCAAAGGCGGGCTGGCACTAGCCGGGGATCGTGGAAGGCGCACAAGTTCCTATGATCCCCGGTCCAAGTGTGGGAAGGGAACACCGGGGTGGTTTTTAGTCAGTAACAGTCTGACAGACCCCTCCGCCCGCTTTGGGCGGGGGACATCCGTGAGGATTTTCCACCCCGGAACAAAAAAAAAAAGGTTAGAACTGTGACCGACCGAGCGAAGCGAGCGGTGCGCGGCAGCGGCCGGCGAGCACTACTACCAAAGGCTAACTAAATGGCTAATTAAACCAGTTGGCTGAGACATATAGATCGGAATAAGCGCACCGAACTCTATTATACTATTTTTTTTTGTAAAAAAATAGTTCCATCCATCAAATGTTGTGGCATATTCTATAATGACAAGGCAATTTACAAGTTGCCTTTGGCATATTTCATAACTGCGAGCGTTTTTAAACGGACGACGCCGTTTGTAAAAAGCGGAATCATACAAATTGCCTGCGACATATATATTACGAATCATTGTGTAATTGTCATCTTATCGTGAGTTTAAACCAAAGATCAGATTATACTAAAATAAAACCTATTCTAGAAGTCGATGTTGACGGTCATTTATTGAATACTCTTAGCCAACGTTCAAACGGACGCTTTTTAATAGCGACGTTTTTTTATACAGACACTGGCTTTTCAACGCTCAGCCACTCAGCTTAGCGCCGAAAGTTGAAAAATCATCGGTGCGCTTTTACAATGCGCTAGGATGCGCACTGTTGGATTCTCAACGGTCGGCTCTACGCCGAGTTGAAAATCCAGAGCAGGAACCCCGTGCGTACGTGGGCTTACATCTACAGTCCGGCCGTCGAGAGAATGCGTTCTTGACACCTGTCAGTTTATGTGTTTTGGGAATTTGATCCTTATTACTACTGGACTGACAGGCCTCAGGAACACATTTTCTCGACGGCCGGACTATAGTCATAGTACAAGTACCTACAACCGCACAACTACAGTCAATCGCAGATTATTGGTAACATACCAACACTAGCAATACGAAAGTCGCCCTTAGTGCTATGATATAAAGGCGCTGTCAATGTCAAATTGTTATCAGTTATCAGTCACTGAACATCCAATTTCAAATAAATAATAATAGTTATGTGCTTATAGGCCAATTAAGTGTTCCAAAATCGCGAACACTCGCCACCTGGGCCTGAAGTTCTGTGGTAGAATTAGGGCCCAGCCAGTTGGCGGCACAGTGGCCGATATATTCAATTTGACAGTGTCTAAAGCCAAGCGCACATTTCAGTCGCAACGAGCCACAGCGCACTAATATAGGTACATGCAATAATTCTGATTTTTTGTCAGATTATTTTATACTCACTTAATAGTGTTTTAATTTTTGCGTCCAATCAATAGATTTTTTTGTAAATGGATAATTGCTTTATATTTTGCAATAAATTACTATCGTTGTGTCACCGCGCTTCTCTTTCTTTTCTATGCAGTCTGGCAGTGACCGCGCTTTCGCTGTTCTCAATTCTTTATTGCATTCCATATGTAATACATAGATGGTATAAGTACCAGGTTGGGCCAAAAGTAATGAGACAGTTGGTTTACGTTTTATATTTTTTTATTATTATTACAATACAAAAAGCTTAGGCAATTATGTAATCACCATTAGCATATAAGAATTCATGACAACAATCCGGCTAAGTTTGGATGCCTTTCGAAAAAGTGGCTGTGCTTCGAAAAAGTTGTTCAACTTCGCCTCTACATCAGAGAAATCATTAAATTGTTTACCCCGCAAATGTTGTTTCAGGGCTCTAAACAAATTATAGTCTGATGGGGCGAGGTCTGGGGAATAAGGTGGGTGGGGTATCGTCTCCCAGCCCAAGTTCGCGAACTGTTGGCGAACGGCAGATACAACATGAGGTCGAGTGGTATCGTGTAGTAAAACTACATTGACTCGTCTTCGTCGTTTTTTCTTGATAGCAGCAGATAGTTTGGTGAGCTGGATTGAATATTTGTCAGCGTTTATAGTTTAATTGTGTAATAGTTCATAAAACAGCATGCCTTGCGCGTCCCAGAAACAGCAAAGCAGAACTTTTAAGCGGTTCTTTTGATTCGGCTTCGGTTAAGTTGGTGGTGTTTCTTCTGGAGGCAGCAAAAAAGCACGACGTGTATCGTTCTCGTAATGAATCCATGATTCATCGCCAGTAACCAGATCAGACAAAAACTCTTAACGTCGGGGTCGCAGCAAATGTGATTGACAGATCGTCAGAGCGTCTGTAAGGATGTGCGGTACCCACCGAGCCAAAACTTTTCGATACCCAAGCTCATGCAGATGGTTATTCACGGCGTGGTGATTGTAGTTAAGTGCTTCCGCTAATTCATGAGTGGTAGCATCCGGATTCGACTGTAGTTCGCAGCGTAAATCGTCATTTTTCACTGCGGGTGGTCCTATAGAGCGTGGCTAACTTTCAAGGCTCCTGTCTCCTGATTTAAAACGGTCAAACCATCGGGACATCGTCGTATGGCTTGTACTTCAAGCGCCCAATGCAGTGTTGATATTGTCAGCCGCAGTACAGTACAAGCACCTACTCGTATAAGTATAGTGTTCGAACTTGTCGCTCGTCCATTTTTCTTCAAACTGTCTAAACCGATTTTTTTTGTGAATGGCATCTCGTAGTTGACCTAGAGAGGTCGAGACTACTTAACCGGACTATAATGTCTAAACCGATCGCGAGGGCGGCTTTATATACCCCCAATCACAAGTACCTAGAATGTTCTACAACATTGTAGAATATTATCGAAATCAATTAACTTGAAAAAGGAAATGTATGAGTTTTGTAGAGTGTCTCATTACTTTTGTGCCAACCCAATATAAGATCAATATGGATCCTGTCGGGCACAGCAAAATGGTCAGTCTCTTAACTGTGTGCACTTACATGGTTCATCCGAACACCTGCTGCGCGGCGTATGTGATGTGTAGGTAGCCGTCGTGTGCGCGGAACTGCTGGTACGCCTGCGCCATCGTCATACTGTGGCTCGCGAGGACTTTGTCGTTCACCAGCAAGTATAGCGCCTGATAGGAAAGAATACTAGCTATAGGTCTTATCTTCCAGGAGTATTATAAAGCAAATTGTAGGTAACTGCATCAACAGACCTCTAGCATCACACGGCAAAATTATAAAACACTGATTTCAAGAGTCCAATAGCTAAGAAAATTTATACAACTTGCGGATGACTGTAAGACCAGTAAGAGCCAAAATGGAGCTACGACCTTCATAATGTTTGCGATGTAGATACATAGTAGTATATAGTTAAGTAACTTAGCAAAAAGTCATCATCCGCCTAGCCTTTCCCAACTATGTTGCGGTTGGCTTCCAGTCTAACCGGATGCAGCTAAATACCAGTATTTTACATGGAGCGACTGCCTATCTGGCCTCCACAACAATTACTGGGTAATACTCGTACGATACCCCTTGGTAAGACGTTGTCAGACTTTCGGGCTTCTAATGACCCGTAACGACTGTCAAAGATCCACGAAATGAAAGCCGGGATCAACGGCTTAACGTGCTTTCTGAGGCACGGAGGGGTCTTGGTATGTAAAAATGGTCACCCATCCACGGACCAATCGTAGCTTAACCTGATCAGTTATTACTTAGCCACAGGCCCCTCTAACTTGGCAAAGTCTCATTTGGAATTTCGGCGGCACCTCTTGTACAGACGCCACCAGGTCAACCTACCCGAAACTGTCAGATTTTCCCAATCAACCTTGAACCTAATGCTTTAGCAATAAAGTCGAAAATCTATTAAAGAAATCTGACAGATTGTAGTAGCTTGATGTGCTGGCGTCTGTACCTATGTTGGGAAATTGGGTCAGATAAATAGGTATTCCTAGCAACTATGTAGGTGGTAGATGATATAGTAGTTACCTGTGAATCTCTTAGTTTGATCTTCGTCCGTATGATGTACAGGAACTGGGACATGGTGAGTTCTTGTGGCACAAGGAATTTGTTTCTGCCCAAAGCGGGCACTTCTCGCTCTCGCGAGTATCGTTCAACGTATAACTGGACAAAGAAAAACATTATTATTATTATTAACTAGCTGACCCGACTGACGTTGTCATGTTAAAATTTCAATAATTCATACAAAATTCCTATAGAAAATGCACTTTCAGCTTTCCAGAATTTTCCAATTTTCCCGGCAACTTTCCAAACATTTTCTTTCATACAAACCTTGTCCTGACAATTACAAATTATTATATATATATATATAATTACAAATTTATATATATATATATATATATATATATATATATATATATATATATATATATATATATATATATATATATACCTATATATAATAATTTGCCGAAGAAAATGGCCGAAATCAAAGAGAAACAAGGTGATAGAAATAATATTTACCGGAACTTTATTTGGAAATCTATGTCTAATAGCTTGAACCTCTTGATTTGACTGCTTGATGTTCATCATACCTGTAACAAAATTGCGAGTTGTAGTCTTGTAGATGAGGTGGATGCCAAAGTATGACTGAGAACTATACAAGAATTTACGTATGTGTCGCGCGAATAGTAAAACGTCCGTAAACATCCCATCGCTTAGGTTCAATAATGGACCTCTCGTTTTTAATTCTGGCGTGTGATGCAATTTACTCCGTGGATGCAAGTTTGCGATAAGAAAATAAGAATGGAACTGTTTTTTGTTTTTTATAGGGGTTTTATTACCAGTGAAATTAGACAATATTTTACTCGCTATAACAGAAATTAAATATGTCTGTAGTGTGATTTAGTCTTGTGATTTAGTCTTGATAGTACCAGGGGGGCTGAAAAGTTTTGAGCCTAAGTGCCTTCAAGTGTCATTATTGTCTCGCGCTGCATATTACTAATTTGCGAATACCCTCTTTAGTATAAATACAAAGTTTCATGTCGTTAGCATCATTACGGTACGCAAAGTTTTTTAAGCCCTTTAGCAAATCTGAGCAACAATAGCGCTCTTAAAAGTGTTACATCCGGTGTACCGGGGGCTGAAAAGTTCGAGCCTAAGGATGAGCCGCGGTATGGCTGAGACATGATGATGTTTACGGATTAATTATTGGGTTGGCTAATAAGTAATGAGCGACATACAACTATTTTATTTGTATTTATTTATTAAATGAATAATTGTTAATCATTAATAATATATTCACCGTCGTTTTCTACCACCATTCGCCATCGATCTGGCTAAGAGTGAATGGCGTCCGCATAGAACTTCGTTGGTTTTGAATTGAAGAAGTCAGCTATGTATTGTTTCAAGTGTGGTTCATCGTCAAAGCTTTTTTCCCGTAAATTATTACTAAGTGATCGGAACAAGCTGAAATCAGTTGGTGCTATGTCCGGCGAATATGGAGGGTGGGGTATTATTTCCGAATTAAGCTCCAATAGTTTTAGCCTGGTACTCTTAGCAATATGCGGCCGGGCATTGTCGTGCAGGAAAAATATTTTGTCGTGTTGTGGACGTTTGCGATGGATGTCAAGCTTCAGTTTTTCGAGTTTATCACAATATACTGTTGCTGTAATCGTAGTATTAGTAGGAAGGAATTCCCAGCTTATTACTCCATGTATATCCCACCAGACAGAAAGCAATACCTTGCGAGGATGAAGATCACCTTTTGACGTTGGTTTTCCCTGTTCTTTACATCTCAGCCACTGGCGCTTGCGTGTGTGATTAACATAGAGAACCCACTTTTCATCTCCAGTGACAAGATGATCTAACCAATTAAATGTGCGGCACAAAGATAAAAGTTGTACACAAATCTCAGCTCGGTAGGTCAGCTGATCTTTACTCAATTGATGGGGTACCCAAACACTGTATTGTAAGTCTTTCCCAAACCAAGTAAATGATTTTCTATGGTGCCATGAGAGCACTCGAGCTGAACAGCCAAATCGCGTGTAGTTCTTCGAGGATCTTCTTCGATTAATAGTTTTAATTTATCGATATCTATTTCCACGGGGCGCCCAGACGTTGGTTGATCTGTTAAGGAAAAATCGTTATTGCGGAACCATTGGAACCAGCGCTTTGCTGTTGCTTCGGAGACTGCATCGTGAGCTATCCTTTGACATATATTACGTGTTGCTTCTGCAGCAGAATGCCCAGATTGAAACTCATATAATAAACAATGTCGTACCTTCGTGGGTTTTAATATCACTCATTTCTTTTTGAACTTTAACGCACTAACAGCCAAACTATCATTATCGCGCATGAGCGTGACTCGCTCTTTATATATACGCTTTGCTACAGAACGTTCTCGAACCTTTCCGAAAATTCAAGAAATTATAAACTAAAACGCTCATTACTTATTAGCCAACCCGATACTAAAAGCGTAATGATACTAATGATATGAAACTCTGTATTTATACCTACCGTAAAACGGGGCTACTTTGCACATATTTCAATAGTTTTTTAGGAATTACTTTTTTTTAACAACCAAAATTAATAATGTTTTTGTTCCAACAGAACAATGTGTCCTTTAACTATCAATCTCATACCAATATCAAGCCCTACAGGCCCCCCACAATTATATAATTTTTTTTTTTCATGTGTCAAAGTAACCCCGAAGTGGGGTTTCTTTGACAAGGCATTAAAATGCACTCAACGTCAAAGATCTAAAGTGTAAGGATTACTTTGACATCATTTTGATAAAAAAATATTAATATTTTATGCATTTTAGGGGTAATAGAAATAAAAACAACGAGTTATTGAGATCAATCAGTCATTTTTATTATCACTTAGGTTACAAAAATATAGGCACTTAATCAGTCTTGTAATTATTATCTTTGGAATCAACACAAATTGACATTATAACAATCATCTTTCAAAAATCGTAACATTTTTTAACAACAATAGAAAATCTAAAAATAATTATTAATCTGTGTCCTCGCACACCATACATTCATAGGACGGATTGGTTGAGCCATTGTTACACATGCCACAAATCCAATTTTTGCAAGTGATACAACAAATCCAGTCAGCAGGATGATAGTAGAACTGGAAATCACATTTACAAATGTAACAGAGGTTGTTGTTCTTATTGCCCTTCTCCTTATTCTTCTGCTTGCCCCTTGATCTCCTTTTACGAGAAAAATCACTCAAAGGAACATCGTCATCTGAAGAAGTCTGGCCTGTCGTAGGCGGCAAAGAAGAAGTTGAAGGTATAGGTTCGAAGATCGGGACTTCCATGACAGCCGAGACAGTATCTTCAACTGTGTCATTGTTTTCTATTTCCGGAACATCATTTGTTGTTGGGCCTGGGATATCTAGGCGTGTTATAGATATCTGTGTACCTGGTTCATGAATCACTTTTTTTCCTCTTCTGTGTCGAATTCTTTCAGAGTTGTAGCCCCTTGTTTCTTTTAAAAATTCCAGCAGACTGCTGTCGAGAACACGTCCAGTCTCTTCTGAACGATCTGCTGGAAGTTTTTTCAGGACGGCTTCCGGATCAAACGGGCAAAGACCTGTAGTTCTGAAGGAGCTTTGTAGATTTTTCTTTATATTAGGAGCCAATGCATCCGTCAATCTTTTCAGCAGCATGGGAAACTGTGGCTTTGGAATTGTGCCCCGTGTTCTTGATTCTTTTCTCCAGTTATCCAGAACCTTCCGCCATTGTTTCTTTAAAGGCCCGTAGACTCCCACATCTAATGGTTGCATCATGTGCGTCGAGTTTGGTGTCAACGTCGTAAAATATATGTTGTTTTCTAGTGCAGCGCTGATGACTTCGTGTGAAAAATGAGAAGCCAAATTGTCACCAATGACAACAGCTTTTCGTTTTCTTCTCTGTTTTCCTGGATGTGCGGTAATAATACTTTGAAGAACCATATCTCGAAGAGGTTCATGTCAAACCAGCCGTCCTTTGTCCTTCAGCTGTGCCACAGAACATGATGCTGATGGATGATTTCGAGTGCTCTTGGACTCTTTCGACGCGTTTATGCCCTCGGCGTACTAGGACTTTTATCGCCCCCGGGTCATCTGTTATATTCGTCTCATCATAATTATAAATTAGAGCAGGACGAGTTTGCTCTAAAGCTGGCCTCAAATTCTCAAAAAACTCTTTGATGTCGTTAGGACTCACAGACGCCCTTGAAGTTTTGATATTTGAGGCCAGTCTCTGCGTGAGATTGTTCCGAGCTGCAAATTCGTTTACGAAGTCATATCCTGGCAAGTTGTCTTTCCACTGCTTTATAACTCTACCTTCCTTGTTGATAACCATTTGAACGATGGTTCGAATGTCGGCCTTTGTACAAGGAAAGCCCCAGTCTGCTAGCACACATATTCTATCTGCTATTAATTTCTCACTCTGAGGCGTCAAAACAGAGGGATGACCAGGCTTTCCTTCGTGTCTGTGATGGATCTTGTTTAGTATAGTAGTTCTATTAATTTTGTACTTCTTGGCAGCACCTGCCTGGGAGATTGTTCCGGCTCTCACTTCTGCAACGGCTTTTGCAAGGTCTTCATCACTATAGTTTTTATAGTTTCGGGCACCCAGCTTTCTTTTATACGTTCTGACCATTGTGATTTATTTGTAATACAAATAAACACAAAGTTAACCTACAACAAATATATAAATAATATAAACCATGGATTAAATCATAAATGCAAACATTTTATGTCTTTATCTACCCAAATTTAAGTGAATAATACGAAAATCTTACCGAAAACTAGGCATCCAAACAATACAAAGCCGTTTTTACGAACCACACTACAAACACTAACGACAAACACGTTCAAACTAGTCCATAAAGTCGTGCGATACCGACGTATTGACTCTCCCCGCTCCCGCGCCACTAATCAAGGTCACTAGCGTTCGTTTCGCACACGTTTAAACCATTATTTGGCGCGCTGTTAAAGTAGCCCCATAAAATGTCAAAAGTACCCTTACTGTTAAAGTAACCCCGTTTTACGGTACTAAAGAGGGTATTCGCAAATTAGTAATATGCAGCGCGAGACAATAATGACACTTGAAGGCATTTAGGCTCAAAACTTTTCAGGCTCCCCGGTACAGAAGCTGTATATATATACTTACATAAAATTCTAATGAAAAGTCACAATTAACGACAGCGGCGCTATTGGCGAGTCATACCACTTCCCAGTACACACTTCTTTTTATTACGAAAGGACTCTGTTTTAGCAAACGATATACAATAACATAGATAAGGCAGAGTGGGGCGGATTAGCGGTTAGATAGCTTGCCTAAAATTACTTTCAGCGATAAGACCTCACGCTTTAAATTTTTGTATTCGTTTCGAAATAAATGGCTGTTCTTTGCTCTCTGAACTTTAAAATATTATAGTAAAATAACTTATCTAAGGTTGGCCGAGATCTGTAAACGTTAATTAGCACGCCTGTAACGTGCACAAAAGTATGCAAGTAGCTTGCATGCCGTGTGCCATAACAACTTCTGATTGGTGAATGTCACAATAGCATGCCAGCTACTTGCATGGTCTTGTACAAGCTACAGGCATGTGTATTCCCGCCCTTTTTCCTGTCACTAGCGCACGACTGTCAAACTATAAGTGCAACCGAGTGCAACATACAGACCTTAGAATAATTATTCTAAGATACAGACAGAAATATGTCATAGGGTGGATTTCACCAATGAAACTGAAGTTCAAGAGATGTCAGTGTCAAAATTCTTATAAAATACTGACACTGAAGGAGGAATGGAGTTTTGACGTGCTGATCGCGTTTAGTTTCATTGCTGAAGCACGAGCTGTGTCGTTTATAGATCTCGGCAGTAAAGGTCGGATAATTTTAAATCACAAAACTGCTCACCGTCTTTATAACCGAAAACTTCTTGTGACGCGTATGTAATGTAGAGGAATCCGTCTTCATCGCTGTAGTTTTCGTACGCCTGAGCCATAGTGAGGCTCATGCTCAACATTGACTTGTTGTTTATTATCAAATATAAGGCCTGAAACAATACAAATAAAGTCCTGTTTGTTACCAAACCAAAAATGTTAAATGTGCTCAGTCTTGAAGTGTTTCTGTTAAAAGCTAAAAAAACACATTAGCGCTACGAACAATACAGTGAAGCATGCGCAAAACTACACCTCGGTCTGTGCATACACGCTCACATGCACACATTTACACCAAACTACAACTAAACTACACTTTACTAAGTGCACACAATCATAATTACGAAACCGGGCTCACGTACTGTCAACAGCGCTATGTCTTGCTTTTTTATTTAGTCTTGAGGTTAAAAGTACCTGATTCGCCTATGGACATCCAGACATCCTAACGCTCTTTTCCTAACACTAAGGATGTCTGGCGCTGTTCCAGCGAAGGCGTTGATCAAACATACCTACATGTTGGGATGCCGCGTAGACGCTGTGTAAATACGACGTCAACGCCACGTCTGCGCGACGTAGTTTTACTTACAATCAACTCTATGTTAGACAATCGCCTACGCCAGAAAACGCTCACTCAGTGCATAGACCCTTATAACAGGAGTTGTATTCGTATTATAATTATTGTCCTTATATTAAATTATTGTTTGATTAAGTAATTGCACTTTGCACATAAAGACACCTTTATATAAAACATTCAGATGTCTCGTGTTAGCTACCTAAGCAGATCGTTTGGGTCACTTAGTCGTGTAACGTAATCAAATCAATTAATTAATTATTATGTATTTATTTATCACCCAATGATGTTATACTCGTATAGTTATCACCAGAGTTAATTGATTGATTAAGTGATTACATAAATGATACTTTTATCTCGTGATAGTGGAGAGAGATTCAACCAGCACCCTAATCGCGTAACGCACTATCAATCGGAATCTGAATCATTTTGAAGCAAACTGCTAATCCATTGCTTCATTTGTTTGAAAAATTTGTCCGCTCAACAACGTAAATAACGCAATGAATGTTGTTGAACTGTCAAAATGAAACTGATTCCAATAGATAGTGTGTTACGCAATTAGGGTACAGATTGAACTAGACGTTAGTTTGACTAGATCGAGACTAGACTTAGGTTTTTTATTCATTTAAGTATTTATGAAGCAGTTGGTAGGTACCTACTTACAGTGACCTAGAACTTAAACTTATAAGTAGGTACCTAATTATTAGATTTCCATGGAATCAATATGGTGCCGAATCTCTTGTCCACTAACTAAATTAAATTAGAGATTGCCGATTCTCTTGTTCAATAACTAAACTAAACGTAGAGAATCGCTAGCTTTTACTAACAGGCAGCGCGAGAAAAGGACGGCTATAGCTATGAACTAAGTAAGAGATGTCAAACTAGTTTTTGCCTTGCGCTTCACAGTGTCGACATATTTTTACGTGTCGTCTGAATTTGTATGGAAATATTGGTTCCAACTAAATTTACGTCCGTCTCTTTCTTGTTTAATTAGAGAGAAAAAGCAATAGCATTAATTAAGTTTGGTTTGTGCATAACAGAATCGGCACCAATCGCAGCGCGAGAAAAGGACGACTAAGTATAGCTATGAACTACACACATCAAAAAAATTTTGTGATCACTTGCAAAAGCTGATATATTTTTAAAATTTAACTTTAACAAGAAAAAGTGTTTACGTTATATCTTTTTAAAATATAAATACACTGTTTGAAATAAAAAATAAAACTCTTTTATTTTCTAATTACAAAAATTGAGTAATTAAATCCTAATGTATTTGTAACAGAAAGTATGGAAATATTAGTTCAACTAAATTTGACAGCTCTAATTTAGGTACGTCCGTCCGTCTCTTTCTTGTTTTATTAGAGAGAAAAAGTTAGCAATAGCCTGAATTAAGTTTAGTTTGTGAACAACAGAATCGTCTCCTTTGCCTAGCATTTTTAGTTATTGAAGTACCCCAATATATCTATGATTGAGCTTTTGCTAGGAACGCACTAATTCTAAAAGGAAAATAACCTATAAAATTACGAATTAGGGAGTTGCAGGGGTTACCAATACTTCCAGCCTGTACAGCGCTATAATGTTCTTTATGCCTGTTTTGGCGCGTAACCTAACTCGGAAGTAGCGCTGCCGCCATCTTGTTTTTTCACTGAGAGCCCGCTGTCAAATATCATGCAAAGTGATTTGACTGGTTGTTGACTTGTTATTATTTCGGTCAACTATTTAGGTACCTAAAGCCAGATAGCCCAGTGGTTAGCCCATTCTCACACAACTTGGTGACGGCAACTGCGATGCAACTGGTATTCTCACATGGCGCAACTCAAGTTGCATCAATTTTAGTCAGTCACACACGATAACGCGCCAGTTTTATGAAAAATGACCGAGCGACTTGTACGGCCAGTCGTGCGTGAATGGTTGTGTCGTCGTTGAAACTTGTTGTCGATACGTTGCGTGATATGAGAACCGCCATAGAAATGTGTGTTGTACTAACGCGATTGGTTGCGTTGGTGTTGAAAACTAGTTTTCGATAAGTTACGTCATGTGAGAATCGCTACAGAAATGTATGTTGTGTTAACGTGATTGGTTGCGTCGGTGTTGAAAACTAGTTTTCGATAAGTTGCGTCATGGGAAAACCGCCATAGAAATGTATGTTGTGCTAACGCGATTGGTTGCGTCCACAGAACAGGTAAAAAAGATCGGCTCGGCACAAGCGACACCGCAGTGAACGCAATACATTGCGCGATCGTTTACGTAGTACAAGATGATACCAATGTATTGCAAGCAATGTATAATTTTGCATCTGTTTGCGATTGTATCAGTTTTGTCTACAAACTACATAATACTATTATAATAATTACAAATATCACTTGTATTTTAAGGTTTTTGGCCTTACCGGTGAAAAGAAATCCCTTCTCGGGCTACACTACACACCTGGCTTCTTTTACGACACGTTATAATGGCGCAAGATGGCATAATTCTTTTTTTTTTCGCGGAACTTCGTACGCTGTCACAACAAGAGCGGGATTGTTCGCCGATGAAGCAAATTTTGGTTGACTATGAGCGGTTGCTCACAATTGCGGTGCGCCTGCCCCGCCCACAAGGCCCTTCTAACTATAGATGCTGGCGGGAAAAATTCCGAATCATTCCCGTCGAATACTTCGGAAGTATTCCGAAATATTCCGAAACTTTGGGAATATTTCAACGTTTATTCCCATTGAATTATTCGGGCGAAATATTCGGCGGAAACATTCGATTGCGGGGTACGAATGTTTCTCGCGGGGGGGAAACTTCTCCGGGGAGCATCTCCCCTCTTACCGCACCCCACACCGCCCCATCGCCTGCACGCACGACTCGTGGCAGTCGCCAGTCGGGCGTGCGCGGCGCGGTGGCAGCGGCCGGCGCACAGAGGGGCAGCGGCGGCGGCGATCGACGATCGATGCAAAATATGATTTTTCAGCAAAAAAAATAAAAATTTTAATTAAATTCATTTTGAATAATTCTGATTTAAAGAAACTTTCCCAGAAGTATTCCGGAATTATTCAGAATTTTTCGGAAGTTTTGCAACTATACTTCTAACCTCTTTTATCTGTTCTGTGGTTGCGTCAGCGTTGAAAACTAGTTTTATGGCCTTAGGAAACAAGAGAGACTCCACCAACATGAAGACAGAGCGCAATAGAGGTGTGTTAGGGCGATATGCGGTAGGTATTCAAAGCACGGAAAGCTGCAAACCGTTCTATGTGAATTTACGTATATTAACTGTACCCTGCCTATACATATAATATGTGAGGTGGCAGTATTTGTTAAAACAAACTTCCACCTATTTGAAAAACTACACAGTTCACGACATAGAAATAAAATAAGCGGTAGGCAACACAAAAGAGAAGTATTTCATAAAAAAATTCTAGGAATGGCACCACATATTTATAATAAAATACATACCTAATGATTTGTTAAGTACTAAAGATGTAAATGTATTTAAAAAGCAACTCAATAATCTACTGATAAGTAAGACATACTACACAATTAATGAATACCTGTCAGATAGAAATTTGTGTGTATACGAATAATACGAGTATATTTATAATTAGGTATGGTGAATACTTGAGTCCGATTTATTTTATTTTATTAAAAATATTTTATTTGTATTAATAACTTAATTATTATGACATTATATGCGCTGACATGACTTACATTTTTTTTAAATGACATTACTTATAGATTTATTATAATAATTTTGCATGCCTCAATTGGTGCAACACAGTGGACTGCGCATTCACTTGACATCTAGAAATGTATGATTATGTACTGTGTTGAGCAATAAAAATTTGAATTTGAGATTTTACAAAGTAATTTTCGCGTTGACAAGCCTTTTAGAAACCGGATGTAGGTACCTAGACAAGTAAGTGTTGGTACTAAATACCGATATAAATCTACTTACTTGATTTGGTTTTATTTTTATCCTATTCCGAATAATTACTAGAAACTGCGACATTGTGATATCTTCAGGAACCAAGAACTTCGATTTGTCCAACGTTGGTAGATTTCTTTCTTTGTAATATCTCTCGACTATTAACTGCAAAGAAATACCGAAATTATTTCATGGCAAAACCCTTAACCCGCTAACGAAGCTTCGTTAACCCTTCACTACTACTTAGTAAGTAGAATCACTTTTCTAAGCTAGGCTAGGCTAAAGTAATTGAACATAACTATTAAAAACAGTTGAATGACGGCCTGTTTTGTAACCGGCGTTTTGAGGTTATGCTTTTCATAACATAGGCCGAATTAGCAAGGCACAGTGGATGCTAAAAATAATATTAAAAAATACTTACAGGTACTTTGGTGGGGAATTTACTCTTTATCGCCATGACTTCTTCTTTTCTGCTTACTACAATGAAAAGAGCACACACATTATGATCTCATTGGACGTAACATATTGGATATCCACGACAGTTCTCTTCTTTCTTTTAATGAAATTTTGCCTTTGCCTTTGGTACCGTTTAGCTTTGGCAAACACAAAAGAATCTGTTAATTGGATCGTGGGCCACAAATGTACCTAATATCTTGCTGGTGGAAGCTGGTCAAGTAAATCGATATCATTAGTACTTGGGCAAGATATGGAAACATTTGACGCTAGTGAAGAATTAAACTGCAATCAGCTCACACAAAGCTTTGCAGTTACCTACCCTAATAATGGAAGCGGACAAATGAGTGACAGACTTTTTTTGACAGTTCCCATCAACGCAGTGTTAATAAAATTGAATGAAGTAGAAAGCAATCAATCTGCCTAGCCTTTCCCAAGATGTTCGGGTCGGCTTCCAGTCTAACCGGATGCACCTGAATACCAGTATTTTACATGGAGCGACTGCCTATCTGACCTGCACAACAATTACTGGGTAATAAGATACCCCTTGGTAAGACTGGTTGTCAGACTTTCGGGCTTCTGACGACCCGTAACGACTGTCAAAAATTTTGTCCATAAGACAGCCGACTGGAACTACGCAAGCAAGAGCCAACGGATTTACCAAAGAAAGAATTGACAAATTTTACGACAATCTTGAAAAAATTCAGACTGCTGCACGCATATTTAACGTTAATGAGGCCTCTCTATAGTCCAGAGCAAAGTAGGTACCAAAATTATAGCTCGGAAAGAAAAAAAAAACAAATCGGAGCAATGACGTCAGCCGAAAGGGGATCCTTAATAACCGTAGTGATCTGTATGAGCCCTGCAGGAATATTTGTCCCTACCAGGATATTTTTTCCCCGTAAAAATATGTCTGATGCTTTAATGAGAGGAGCTCCAGTTGGTTCCATAGGAAAAGCACATTCATCGGGATGGATTCAAACCAACTTATTTACGCAATGGTTCCAACACTGTAGAATACGGCAACCCAACAGAAGCATCACCAGTGCTCTTAATTCTCGATGGTCATTACAGTCATACCAAGAATATAGAGCTGATCGATCTTGCTAAACAACATCATGTGATGATCCTGTCCCTACCACCTCATTGTACGCATAAAGTTCAATCACTGGATCGAACTTTCATGGGACCCTTAAAATCTTATTACAGTGAAGAAGTTCAGGTTTTTCTCAGAGAAAATAACAAACCTTTAACACCATATGATGTTGTTGAGCTATTTGGAAAAGCCTATATCAAGTGCCAGACTGGAGAAATTGCTGCAAATGATTTCAGAGTAGGTGGCGTATATCCGTTTAACCGAAATGTATTTAGTGAAGCCGATTACATGGCCGCTGCTGTAAATTTTGAAGAACAGGATCAAAGTCCTCAAAATATTCCAACAATGCCCGCTTGACCCACAGTGGATACTCCTCCGCGACTGGAGAATTTTGATGAAACTGAGCCAGGGCCGTCTACTACAAGGACAGAATGTCACTCCCTTGTTACTCCCTTTCATATTTCTCCAATTTCCACAGTAAAAAAGAGAACTAGCAATAGAGGCCAAAGCCAGCAAGATCAGCAATAATTTCAAGTTCCCCTTACAAGAAGGATCTTGAAACAGCACATTTAAAAAGTCTAATAAAGAGAACAAAGCACAGAAAAAAACAACTAAGGAAAAAGGCAAGGAAAAAACAACAAAAAAGACATGCATAAGAAATATGAACGAAGGTGAATCGTTAGATTCGAATTCTGGTGCTATCTCTGGAAATAACACAGACTACTGAGGAAGATGCCGAGTGTTTTTTTTTTTTGTAACGAATAATATAGCGATGATAAAAGAGGTGACGAATGGGTACAGTGCTTAATATGCGAATTGTGGGTTCACGGTGCTTGTGGTGTTATGAATCCGGTGTGTATATCTGTGATTACTGTAAGAATAGTAGGTAAGTAGTGTAAACTAATGGTCAACGAAAAAAGGCGAATATAATTTGGAATACTATATTCCGAATTACCTGCAGCCTAAGCAAAATCACAGTTTTAGAGATTTTTAGTTTGATCGAAATTTTGAGAAGGTTATAAAGCTTTTTTTTGTTTAATGCTAATAAAGTTAAATAATTAAATGCATTTTTTATTGGGCTAGTCCGTTTCCTCTTCTAATTATTCCCAAAAAAAAAACAAACTGATATTCCAAATATGCTGCACTTCCTCTACTATTGTTGTGAAAATAGCACTAACTCACGCACGTCTCTAATCACTAATTGTGTTCTATTTCTTTGTAGTTATAGAATGGCCGGCAAAAACAAGGGTTCTCTGTTCTTATGGTATCTTTGGAATACCGTGGCTTAGGTTGTGCATAGGGATTGGAGCATCTTTTTTCAGCTCTCCACTTAGTGGTCTAAATAAGGATGGCTATGGTCAGCTGAGGCCTTTTTATTAGTACACAATGACAGCGGAAACGTTTCTGTCATTACCAAATTAGATCAATTATAACGAACTGATAAGTACAGCTAACACAGATACCAACTACAAAATCTGGGAGTTCAATGAACTGCATCTATGCATAATTGGTTATGTTTTGCTAATATTGTAGTACTAATAATAATTGTTTTGCGCTCTCAAATGGGCTATTGACATAAATCTGGGCATAAACATTAATCATTCGGGGTAAACAATATTGAGCTAATTGATTATTTATAACGTTGTAAGTGTTTATCTATACAAATAAATAAAATTGAAGTGTTTTTACTAAATGCTTATGAAAGTATGTACGGTAATTATATAAAAAAACCAGTCTTTAAAATTTTTGTCTGTCTGTTTGTTTGTCCGTCCTCCTTGAACGACTGGACCGATTGCGACGGGACTTTTACTGGCAGATAGGTGATGTTATGAGGCTACTTTTATTTTAGAAAAATATTTAGGGTTCCGCGCAAAAAAATTAAAACCAATGAAATTGAGAACAAAATCCGATACAAAAATGGGGAAATTATTGGCAGCCACGTGGACGAAGCCGCGGTCACCAGCGGCAAGTACGGCACAAAAGTAAAGCGTCTTGATGTAGCTAGAAAAAACGAATTTGCAATCTAAAAGCATTTCAGTTGGTGTCAGTCCCGAAAGTTCTACAACTCTTGCGCAAAAACACAGTACCTATGTACCTACATTGTACATAAGTAGGTTTTACCTATGTAAATAACAAGTCAGGTACCGTGTCGACATTCTACTAGCACTCTGTTATAAACTTAGAAAATAAAAACTTTATTTAAATGGTTAAGATTTGGATTTAGAGGGCAGTGGCATAGGTACCTAACTGTGGCCTAAGTTTACATAGATCAGCTAACCCAAAGAGTAAGTCGAAAGTACTTACTGAAAGGCTTTTTTGACTTGAAGCACTGTTTCACATTATGATTCACATCGTGTTTTATTAAAGTTGTTATGAAGTTTAACTCCATTTTGAAGTTACCGTTCGCACAGTATCGTGTGGTCTCGCGGCGTACGTGCACTACTCGCGCAGTGTGAACCCCGACTACGCCAATGTAAATATCATCAGTACTTTTATCATTTGGCTGGAGCACTCGTAAACAAGCCGTTAATCAGTCCCCTTTTAATTTCTATTATTCAGAGTTGCATTTCACTTAATGTGCTAGTGATTACCGAGTTACTGTCAGGCGGTCACGTATTTTGTTATTGCTTATTTGCATAATACCCGCCCTTGGAAAATATTAGCTTTAACTTTTGCCTTCAGCTTTGCTCGGGGATGATGGATGACAGATGCCCTTTTTTAATACTTTTTTTATTAAAGTATTTACTTAGAGGAGCTCGTGGCTAAGTAATAACAGCCACACGGGTCGATCCATCGGGTTAACCTACGCTTGCCGGGGTTGGTCCGTGGATGGGATGACCATCTTTACATACGGAGATTCCTCCGTGCTTCGCTGTTGGTCCCGGCTGTCGTTCGTGGATCTTTGACAGTCGTTACGGGTTGTCAGAAGCCCGAACGTCTGAAAACCAGTCTTACGAAGAGGTATTGTAAGTATTACCCAGTTACTGGGTTGTGGAGGTCAGATAGGCAGTCACTTCATGTAAAATACTGGTATTCAGCTGCATCCGGTTTGACTGGAAGCCGACCGTAACATAGTTGGGAAAAGGCTAGGCAGATTTGAATGTTGTACCTTCCTTTGTACAGACGCCAGCACGTCAAGCTACTAAAATCTGTCAGATTTCTTTAATAAATTTTCGACTTTATTGCTTAGGCATTAGGTTCAAGGTTGATTGGGAAAATCTGACAGTTTCGGGTAGGTTGACCTGCTGGCGTCTGTACTATAGTACTATCGAGGAAACTTACATCGATACACCGAAAGGACTATTCTTGCTTGCATCGCTCGGCCGCTATAGTAACGCTTGCTAATTCATGTGCCGGTCGATTCTGGAAAAGTCTCACCGTGATAACTAAGGTGAAGTGAGCTGTGTCATGCTGATGCTAAGGATTGACACTATTAACGACTCACTCCACGCTCACTTCACCCAAGTTTTCACGGTGAGATGGTTACACAATCGCACGGCAGGTCATCGTGTACACGGGATTTGGTTTTCAAATTGGTTAAATGTAACTTCATCAATCTGCCTAGCCAACTACGTAGTATGTAGGTAGGCAACCTACCTAAATATTTTTTAAACAAAACAATTAATTCGATTGCATTAGGGCTCAAATATTAGGTATCTGCTGGACCATCTCAGCTCAATGCTGCATTTTGGACTTTCTGAGCAAACAAAAATTTTCAATGCAACCTCTTTCTTTACACTGTGTAGCAGGGCTGGCTGCCTAGGCTCAAAAAATTGATACTAGATGCCATTTACATTTTTTTCTTTTTTGGTGTAATCATAATTAATGACATTAAAATTATCAACCAGTATTCAAACAGTCTGTCTGGTTTCAATCTCTTTAAATTCTGATGGGGGACGAGATTCTAAATATCTAATTTATTTTGAGGATTAATTATCACATGGTCTTTCTTTCTTTTGCATACGAAGAAAAACGAGTCACCATATCCATAAAAATATTTCTCAGACAAGACCAAAATTTATAATGGTAATATTTGTCTACATCTTGCCAGTAACGCCCTTGACAGGCTGACCGAAAAAGCTTTGGTTCAACCAAAGCTCTTACTTTAATATTGCAATCGTGAGGCTTACATGACTGTGGGTGCCGTTCAGGGGACCCCTGAACCACCACAGTCATGTAAACTCGATCAGTAGCTGATGACAAGTGACGATTGGTTGGAAAGTGATTACTGTGATTAGGTACTACAATAAATAATACTGCCGCCGTAAGGAAAAAGGACATTTCTACAGAAATATTGAAAGGGAGAAAAAAATATTTTATCCTTTTTAAAATACAAAATACTAAAGCAGATGCGTCATAATTTAATAGTAAGAATTATTAGGTTTTCGTTAAGTTTAGGCCAATTTAAAAATACTGGCAGATGTGTCTTTTTTTACTGATTCCGAATAATTGTGTAATAAATAAATAACTCTATTTTGAATAAATGTCAGATACTGACGTCTTTTTTCCTTATGACGACAGAATACCTAAGGTACACAGGTAGATAAGGTGACATCATCCTAAGGTGTACCTATCTGTACACTTCTGCTTAGCCCTTCTGGGATTACAGAACTGTCGCTAAATTGATAACAATTAAATTTCTATTGTTGTCAATCGTTATGTCGTTATGTGTGTGTTAAACAGTTAGAGTAGACTATTTTAGCATGATGCATTTACTATAGTTACATCAGGGCAGGTCGCGCTTTGTCAATATCACAAGCCAAACTACTTCTAACCAGTTAATCAATTAGCTAAGATGGCGGGTAGAAAATAACAATAATTAATTGATCAGCTCCGTGCGGCCACGTGATTTAACATTAGATATCTATCACATCATGAAATGATTCAATTATTTAAACATAAAACTATTGAAACATTATTGAAACGTAAAACTTTTAAACATTATTGACACATAATACTTTCCTTTTGTTATATAAGTTTACTGTTTTAACTTGGCTATTTAAAAACTAGAGTAGGTGTAGCTGTAGAAGGGTCTTTTGGTTCGTGGCCAAAATCGTAATTAATAATGCCGCCATTTGTTTGTCTACATTTCACAAAACGAAGCTAGAAACTGACTCGCGTCACCCAATGCGTGACTACCTACGTCTTGTGCCCCCGAGGCTCAGAAGCCGAAAAAGTTTTTATGGGTGCGTAGGTTCAGCAAGCATGGGTCCAGTTAGTCCTGCCAATAGTAACGCCTCCACATCAAGATTTAACCTATGGCGCGAGGTGTGTAAACCCCTGACAATTTCATAGAACCATCTGAGAGCGTTTCACCTGGGCAGAGGGCCGTCTTTAATCTATTGGAGGCCCTGAGCACTTTAGGATATGCAGAATGCAAGAGCGAGCTCGAAATTTATAGCACTCCGCCTCGGATAGGATAGGTTAGGATTTCTTTTGACCGTTCATACAGAAATAGTACAGTCAGTCATAGTTACTTTGTCGACTTATGAAGAAACGTTTGGGATCTTAGAAAACGTAAGATGTCCCTTTCAAAAATTTTAGCACCCCGTCTGTGATTAACTTAGCTTTTCTTTTGAGAGGCTTTAGGTATGACACTGGCTATAACTAGGGGCCCCATGGATCGCGGGGCACTTGCCCAGAGTTGGCAATGCCAAAGATGGCCCTGCCTGGGCACGCGTTGCCATGGCCGACTTGGAAATCTCTAAATAGACGTCGAACTCAAGTCGGCCAGAGCAAAGACAATCGTCACAGATGAACGGCTCAGATTTCAAGCGCGTATGCGGCATCTCCTCAAAGACAATGGCCACCTTCCATCCTGCGCCGCATGCCCCCTGCCACCTGTTCACTTGATGATCTTATGAGTGCGTCAGTGAGCGGAATTCGCGCGCAGTCGAATTTTGGGCCAAACTTACTTGAACATTTTGCTATCGATATGCTAAGAAGACAAAACAATTGCATAAATGTGGCTACGTCATTCGTGAGCGTGGAGGAATCGAATGAGATGAGGTGCATCTCTGTCTTGCCACGAACGCAGCACTTCACCTCGATTTGCTACAGTAAGTTGATTGGTAAGAATTAAGACTAGTAGTTCTGCGAACAGTAGACCTCGCGAGCACAAACTATTTTGCAACAATTAATTTAAAAGTTAGAAAATGGGTTAATTATCGTTTTCTTTTTTTTTTCATTAGGTAGTTCTTATCCAAAGGAGATTGACCAGACCTATGTTGTGTGGTGACTTAAGTTTATAATGTTGATAATTCCATAATTTATAATTCGTGGGTTCGATTCCCATCCAGGACAAACATTTGTGTGCATAAACGTGTCTGTTTGTTCTGAGTCTGGGTGTAATTATCTATATAAGTATGTATTTACAAAAAAAAGTAGTGTAGGTATGTAGTATATCAGTTATCTGGTTTCCATAGTACAAGCTCTGCTTAGTTTGGGATCAGAAGACCGTGTGTGAAAAATGTCCCAGGATATTATTATTATTATAAGTATATTATTATATATATTTACTATGTATATTATTATATATATTTATTATTTTATTATTATACAGGGTGTTTGGTGCATCGTGTGCCAAATTGAAATGGTCGACTGGGGGGGGTCACCTTCTATCCTTTCAGACCCCTAAACACTTCTCATGCCCTGTGGCTTTTTTTTCATCGACTTTTTATTTTTTTATAAAAAAAATACCCAAATTTTGCATTCAATTTCAAAATAAAAAAAAAGTGTAAGTCGTAGACTCTGAATTTTAATTTTATTTAGGCGTGTATTGTATTACAGTACTTTTAAATTCAAAATTAGTGACATTAGCCATCCAGTTTTTTTTTAATTTACTCGCAAAGTTTCGGACTTCAATTAAAGCTGTCCATGTTACAGCTATTTACATGGCTATAAAAAAAAAAACCAAAAGCGACCGGGATCTTCCAACTCCCTCAAAAACTCTCTAGTCTATCCTCTTGCTAGTGATGTGCCACATGCCATAAAAATCTTTTTACAACTTTGTGAATTCGCTAGAATTGTGAATCGAGTCACAAAATACTAAATTTGAAATTATGATTAAAAAAAATATTTTTACTTAAATTATACCTCAAGAACTCATTTAATCAGTTATCTCACTCTTGTAAGGTAAAATCTGTCTCGTATCTCTCTTTTTTGGGGGGGACGGTTACTAGAAATAAAAAATAATTGCATTTTTAACATTTATTTAATCATTTTTTACATATTCTGCTCAAATTGTTGGCCGCTATTGCGAATGCAGGCCCGACATCTATTTCGTATTTCCACAGTTGTTGTACGAAGTCGTATTTCCTCCTTAATTTGATTAAACGCCGTTTCAATGCGTTGAAGTAGTACCTCCCTAGTCGGAACCTCCGTGGCGTATACCAGCTCTTTGGCACGTCCCCAGACATAAAAATCTAGCGGAGTTAGGTCTGGGGAACGTGCCGGCCATGCAATAGGGCCATCGCGACCAATCCACGCATTGGGGAACACATCGTCAAGATATTCCCTCACAGTCAAACGCCAATGCGCGGGACAGCCGTCATGCTGGAATACTTTGGGAACATTTTCATTAAATACGGGCACCTCGGACACTAATTCGGGCAGGTCATTTTGAAGGAACTCCAAATAGTTATCGCCATTGAGGTTATCGGGCAGGTAATGCGGTCCAACTACCTGATTCCCAATCACTCCTGCCCAAACGTTTACACTAAACCTCCTTTGAAAAGATTTCTGCCTTTTAACATGTGGGTTTTCCGTTTTGTTTGTCCAGTGATGCAGATTGTGAAGATTGAGGATCCCTTCTTTGGTAAATTTGGATTCATCCGTCCACAATATTCTTTTTAAGAAATTAGGATCATCCACATCCGTGTGTAACATAAACCGACAGAATGCCACTCGTCTGTCAAAGTCGCCACCCTCAAGACCTACAAACAAAGAACTCTTTTAAATTCCTGTTGAGCAGTAAATAATTGCACAATGAGATTTTTAATGACCGGCGGCGTCGGACCGTTTGTATGGGCTGGTTCACTACCTGGAAGTAGTGACGTCATACCCATTACCTGCTAAACAAAGGCATCGTCAAACAAAGTGTGTACGGGTTTAAAGTTAGTTCAAAATTACGTACCTTGCACCGGAGTGTAGTGGAATGGATGTTTTTCGTTTTGCTGAAGAACTTTCCACACTTTCAATATTGAAATATCAAGATGTGCTGCCACATTTCTGATGCTTCTTGTAGGGTCTTCCTCAAACAGTACCAGTATTCTCTCGTCCACTTCAACATTATGTCGCACAATATGGCCCCTTGGTTCATGAAAAGTGACACTGCCAGTCTCGCGTATGCGTCGGTATGTGTCTTGGAAGACTCTGCGGCCAGGTAGTCGTCTACCAGGAAAACGTTCCTGGTAAATTCGTTGCGCTGCACGAGCGACACCATTGGCGGCTCCATAAGCCATCATGATGTCAGCATATTCCTCGTTAGAGAACGTCGCCATTGCAACAACAAAAAATCAACAAAGTTTAACAATAACACCAAAAGTTAAAACGTAACAAAAACCAACAAAACTCAACAAAACAAAGTAACAAAATGAAAAAATCGCGGAGTACGGTGAACTAACACACACGTCAGGTAGCAGAGGCAGTGATGTCTCGACTGACTGACGAATGACGGATTGACGGCGTCGCCGCGTCGGTGGCAGTTCGTCGTTTGTTCAAACTAGTTTAGGTACGCTATGCAAGAAAGATAGAGATAGAAGATAGATTTTACTTCGCGAGAGTGAGAAAACAAATTTTACCTGTTACTTAAGTAACAATTACGCAAAAAGACTTTTTTCTTTTGAATTTGGAATTTAATATTTTGTGACTCGATTCACAATTATTCTAGCTAATTTACAAAATTGTAAAAAGATTTTTATGACATGTGGCACATCACTAGCAAGAAGATAGACTAGAGAATTTTTGAGAGAGTTGGAAGATCCCGGTCGCTTTTGGTTTTTTTTTTATAGCCATGTAAATAGCTGTAACATGGACAGCTTTAATTGAAATCCGAAACTTTGCGAGTAAATTAAAAAAAAACTAGATGGCTAATGTCACTAATTTTTAATTTAAAAGTACTGTAATACAATACACATCTAAATAAAATTAAAATTCAGAGTCTACGACTTACACATTTTTTTTATTTTGTAATTGAATGCAAAATTTGGGTATTTTTTTTATAAAAGAATAAAAAGTCGATGAAAAAAAAGCCACAGGGCATGAGAAGTGTTTAGGGGTCTGAAAGGATAGAAGGTGACCCCCCCAGTCGACCATTTCAATTTGGCACACGATGCACCAAACACCCTGTATATTATTATTATTCCTGTTTTAAATATATGATGATTTTATCTAGTAATGCGAATCCTTAAATTCTCCGAATAAAAAAGGAAAACAAAAATATTAGTTTTTATTTTGATTTCCTATTTTATATTTTACCCATACATACCTATGTAGTTTTCTTTTTCACGCGAGATTTGTCACGTCATTGGCATGGCATTCAGTTGCCACTAAATTCAACGAATAAATATTTAAGTGGTGAAACATATTACACGTTAATTGAATCATGTGAGTGATCCTAATTACATTTAGGTATTTCATAATGTATTTTTTAAGACAAAAAAACATTTTGGCCAGCCGCCCCTAAAATCTGCCGCCCCAGGCTTTAGCCTACTCAGCCTGCTGGTAAATCCGCCACTGGCGACACAACGCTATTTTACGTTTAAGTTTTTACTTCTGTCGGCAGTCATGGGGACTGCCGACAGAAGTAACTTTGATTTTTTTTTATACCTATGTCTAGTAAAAGTGATTGTTTTCCCATGTTCATCCCGTTCATCCAAGTAAAATGAAAATGGACGATATAGTCGAAGTATGAACGCATTCTATTTCATGAACGCAGATACTTTGACAGCCAACAGAGACGTTTCGTTACACAAAAAAATATATATTTGAAGAGACTAGTTTATTGCAATATATTTAAATAAAATCGTTAAAGATTTTGCTTATAATTATATTAAATAACAATGATTGATTTTGCATTTAATTTAATACGTAAGAAGGTTTTGATGGCTCAGTGAGCGTAATATAATTACCTAAATTGAGTCATTGACTTCTGTGTCGCGTAAGGAAAACGGAACGGACTTGACTCCTAGCGACTGAAAATGAATTATCGAATTTCTGAATTAATTTATTAGTAATATAACAAAGTGTAGCCGTAAATGTACTGCGTAGGCGTAAATTCATTCAATGCTTTAGGTATTATTAGTTTATTGTGTATTTTATACGGTTGTATTTACTAACACTTTTTGCTTCATCGATGGACTTTAGAATCGATAACCCAATTTCTTTAAAATTTTGAATGATTGCAAATTGTCCGTTTAATGCGTCGCTGTAAAATGCTGCTGTGTTAGGGTTGTGTGACGGTGTTGTGCTCGTTGTGACCATGCTTTTCACACCGATTTATATTGCTATGACCTTTATAAAGACCTGGCGCATTCGGTCGTTCAGAGCTCGTCTACTCGAGTTTTTGAGCGGTAACACGAGTGTCGCATTCTGCAAAGTTCCTGAAAATGCAGCTGGTAAGTGTCCCGTCCCAATATAATTTCAAGACAGTTATGTCACACATTTCTATTTTACCTGCAATGTAAAATACCTAAAAGCTATAGATCACTAACACATTTACTTCTACTGCTTTCAATTTATCAACCGGCTAAATAACCAATGTACACAATTTAAAGTACTAATTAAATTTTTGTACACCAAATTTACACCCTGTCTAACACATAAATAATTTAATTTACAGAAACTCCTACACTTAGTTCTAAGCTGTGCACAAACCCAAAAAATGCATATCTGTGTGACTTACTGGACTACACCAATGCCACTCGGATCTGCAGCATGAAGCCGACTCAGATGATTGAAATCAATGACTGGGTATCATGTTCCAACGGGCTGCCCCTGGGCTCTGGCGAACAGTCTCCTGTTACTGACTTAGATGTAGATGTGCTGTTTGAATGTGAGATGGATCCTCATGATAATTCGGGACAAGATATCATTACTGTAAGTTTTAAATTTAGGTATAATTAATTTTCTGGGTTACATTGTTACATTAAAATGTAGTGACCTTATTGGTGCTGGTCTTCAGAAAGGTCAGGTGCATAGTACTCCCAACCGGCGTTTGTGTATGCCCAGATGTATGAACGTAAACAAGATGGCCGTTTCTGTGTTAAAACTGTCAATGTCAAAAGGGACGGCTGCATTCAGAAATAGAGACGTTATATGTTTCGTTTCACTCGAAACTGTAAAAATATTGGAAAAGAATTAATCGTAAATATTGTATCATAATGTTTGCGATAACAAATGATCGTAAAAACTTACAATGATCGCCAATATACGATTATCGTATCGGTATCGTTGCACCACTAATAATAACAAGGATCAGAGTCCTTGTAAAGACGAATCAAACGAGCCCAAACTAGATAGGGTTGCGTCGTTTTATTACTGAGTTTCTGAGGCCACCTTCCGGCTCCATCATCAGATCAGCTCAGCTCTATGGTACCAAAATATTGCATTGTCACCGATTTTACATATGTACCTGTGCCAAATTTCAGCTCAATCAAACACTGGGAAGTGGGTCAAATTTAACTTGCAAGTTTTGAAAAGGACAGCTTACATACGAACATTGCAAGTTAAAAATAAAAGCTTGTATTCATCAGCCTACAGTAGTCCACTGCTGAACATAGACCTCTCCAATTGCACACTCTTCAGCTCGATATAATAATAAAAAAAACATTTAATTATTGTTACCCCTTTTACTCAGTCAATAACCAAATACATTCATATCCTGTCTACTCAGCCCCTCTACCACCTTATCTATATATTCTATTTCATCTCTAATCTGATTCCAGTTAGAGTCAATGGGTCAGCCTGTAGCATGGAAGGCAGGCTCACACCTGGCAATCATAGTGAAGACCAACATAGAACATCTTAGTGTTATTGGTTTCAACTTCATTGGTGGAGAGTTTGTCATAGACCACAAGCTGCCTGTGGTCAGGATACAGAGTAAGTAAATTAGTAAAACTCTTCTGTAATGTGAAAACATTATTGATATTCTGTAAATTAAATGGTTTATGCTTTTAGCTACTTTATCAGCCATCAAAATTCATATGTCATTTTACAGCTGTCCAACTCTCAGGAGAGCCTAATAAGGCTTCAGACCCCTCCATGAGGAGTCTCCGAAGTGACATCCAGTACAGTCTCCAACAACCAGCAACCGAATTCCAATGGCCAGTACATGCAGCTCTGCTCAGGAAACTGTCCAAAGTCGTAGATATCAAGTCTGACACTAAAAATACCATACAGATGAATGGTAGCAGTGGAGATATAGTGCTCGAAGTGCCACCTCCTAGAAGAACTGTCACTTTAGCTGATGTCAGTGTCAACACTGGCAAGTCATTATCAGGGGAAGATGTAGACAACCCTGAAGAAAGCAATAAAGTCACAGAATCTGCAGCAAAAGCAGAGCCTATGCAGCCTGAAGAAAATGAAGTGGTAGTTGAAAATGTAACAGTAGAAATACAACACAATATCACGCCAAAGAAATCTAGTTTAAAACTCGACTTGAAGAAAGGCACAAGCCAACTCTCAACTTCTCTATTAAACATATCTAGTCAAATAAAGTCTGTAACTACTCATAAAAGGATAGTTAGTACAACTGGGCCAAAGAGGCCGCAGTCCCAGATAGAATGTTACCCAGTTGTTAAGGAAGAGGCAGCAAGGAGTTCCACGTCTCAGCAGTGTACGCCGAAATCTGTGAAAAGTTCCCGTCCATTAGTGAATACGAAGTCACCAAATGTGTTGATATATTCTGATAGTGTAGTAGCTAGAGATAATTTGGAGGCGTCCCTTAAGAAAGTACTGGATTGCGATAGGTGAGTGTGAGTGTCTTATTGTGTTCTTATGATATATGCTGAGCTTTCACAAAAATTACACAAGCTTGGCTCATATCAAATCAACTGCAATTTGTTCTTCCTAGTTTACTAATATATATATATATATATATATTTATATATATTTTTTGGCATTTAACATTGTTTCATTGCAGTCTTTGATAGGAAAGTTGCACTTAGTAGCATGCTCAATACACGTCTGACATGACAAATATTCACAGAGTATTTAGTAAATGGAATACTTACTATTCCTACAGTCAAATTCCACAAGTTTGACTGGGCATGAGGCAAACGAAAGTCTGTTATTTAACAAATGTGGCTGATATCAATATAACAAGTTTTTCTTGATTTGATTCGAAAACGAAATGATAATGTCCAATAAAGTCCATGAAGAAATTTGCCTGTAATTGATCCAGGCCTATGCATAAGAAATATAAAAATAAAAACTAATCAATAATATTAAATATATAATCAACAATACTAAATCTAATATTATATATAATATTGTTAGGTACACGTTATACGTGGTGTCCCGCGAGGCGCTTGAGGGCGGCGCGTGGCGGGGACGTGCCGCGCTTGTGGCTGTGGCGGGCTGTGTCGGCCGGGCCGCGCCACTGCTACTGGCACACTTATTGGCGGGTGGAAGACTGCTCGCTCTCTGCTCTGATCTACTCCATACTGTGCTGCCGTATTATAAGACTGCTGAGGTACGTGTCACGTTCAGGCCTGTTGGGAGTTCAGCTTAAAGCTTCTAGAATATAATACGGTAAAGCGGGCATTTATCCGTATCTGAGCATGTATGTTTTAATCCAATCCCAGTTATTCAGTACCAATAAGGTACAGGTTTTTTTTTATGGGAAAACATCAAATAACTCCTCCCACTGTCTAAAACCCACCCGTGTTCGTTCAGTTGCCTGTGCCAGGGCCACGGTAACTCTTTCAAACAACCCGCGACCCTGGCAGGACAACCCGCGACCCTTTTAAGTAAGCGTCCAAATATTTATTACTCTCAACGTTTATGCCAAAAATAATAATGATTTTTTGTATTTGTTTACATGTAAATAATTGCGATAACCGAGGGCATTTGCTTTTCCAGGTTCGTGAGAATGAAGTAGTACAATTCACTTACGACAAATGGAAGTCTGTGAAGATGAAGCATCACATATTTTGCTACCAAGCCTCTCCTGCCAAGAAACAGTTCTCAACTGAAAGTGATAGACAGTAAGACCTTCTTTTGTTTATAATATTACTGTCATTTTGTGTGTGTCATATGTGTTTCTTTAAACCACAGAGTAGTGAACAAATGGAGTGTTAATACAGTTGTTTCAATCTAAAATCAAAGTCAGTAAATTTTTGTAGTGCACAGTATATTGTCTCTCCAATTACTTATTATTCTGTGTTCTGAAATAAATATTGTTCTTATAAATAACATTTTGATCAATTTACAGAGCAAGTCAGGAAAATAATATGTATCGGTACGCAAAATATAATATTGACTTAGAAGTCCTTTAATCCTCAGTCTTCATGTTATGACACATTATTACGCCTTGAGATTTAGTGTTTGATTTAAAACCAGTGCTATTTTCACGAATGATGAGTACATGCGACAGAACATTTTATTTATATATTTTAACTGAATTATTTAATATCTAAACGCTTAATTTAAGTTTGTTATACAAAAACCTGCATGTGTGTGTGTATAGATGTGTTGTCTTTCTATATTATTGATTTACATAAAGTTTGCCTACATAAGTACCTATTAATTACTTTATTTTTGTTATACAACTTTACATAACTGCATAATACAATTTAAGCTACGTACATTATTGATAGAGTGGCTGAACAAGGACTATGGCTAATACATATTATATTGTAGCTTAGGGGCCGTCTTCACGAGCGAGAGAATCGCGGCGATTTTATCGTCGTGCCACGTATTTCTATACACTCCCGATTCCGCTACGAGTCGCGACGATACGCTGGCGGAATAATCGCTCGTTCGACAATAATATCGCCGCTATTTTCTCGCTCGAGGAGACGGCCCCTTAGAAGTAACACAATGCAAGGATTGTCCTTTACATTATTATAATAAATATGCACTGTATTGAACACAACTTATGACGTAGTGAAAAGAATTATAACACGATACCCGTTTTATAAAACAAGAAAAAGTACGCTTGCGCCATTTGTCACAAAAATTACAGTGAATTGTCTCTGTGCGGGTTACACATCATTTTATTTGCCTAGTAAATTCGCTTTTAGACATAGATTAATGATCAGATACATTATTTCTGGCATCCATCTCCATGGGACATGCATCTTTTATTTTAGTGTATTAAGTGCGTGTATTATGCCTGTCACGGTTGCACAACTGTTAAACTGCAACTGCAAGAAAAAGACGGGAATATATCTAAGCCAAAGTACGTGCTAAATAACATATAACCTCGGAATTCGGACTAACGGTTATTTTAAATTGGCTAGCTAAAATCCGCAGACGCGATTGGTATCGATATCTAAAATAAATTAATTTGATGGTATTTTTTTTTAAGGCAAGCGGTATTTGTAGTTATTGTAGGCAATTGAAGTATCAGTTATTTTTTTTTTTTTGTAGGTATATACTTCACAGAGATGATATGATGGGTATCGATATCTAAACACGATAAAACATAAGACAATTGTTTTTATCAACTCATACATACATCACGTACAAAACTAAAAGCGGTCGTTGACCTCCCAAAAAAAAAAAAAAATAGTTTTATTTTTTATATTTTCATCGTGTACTATATCGATACCCATTTCGTCTGCGGAGTTTAGCTAGCCAATTTCAAATAACCCTGTATAGCAAGGACCATGTATGCGTGATTCCGTGTGTTTATTTGTCCGTATGACGATGAGCGTAGGAAGTGAAGTATCTGTAAAGTATTTATTCTGTGACTTAGACCTGCAACAAACAAGTATAATAAATATAAATACACTAGCTGCGTCGCAAGTTGTAAAAATAGTGTTGGTGCCAGAGAGTCTTTCGTATAGAAAATGGAGGATCGCAACATCGCTCGCAAAATCTATTATAGCTTTTTTCAGTATCTAATTTGAGTATACACCTTTTTCATGCATTTTTATTATATTCTTTTCTCTTTAAATAAATAAATAAATTCAATAAGCTGGCTTGCAACATGCGTCGGCGTCGCAACGTTTCAATACAAAGCTACGTTGTGCCGCTGTAGTACACAGTCAGTACTGCCCGTTAACGTGACAATGAGGGACCATTTCAGACACCAATCTACATGGTCTTGACATGATCTGGCCAAGATTAAGTCTGGACTTGCTGTGACCTCTGAGTTTGTTTCGGCCTTTCTTCTCAGAGTAGTTTTTAAAATAGGACTGACGTGTAAAAGCCTTTGTATAAATCTACTTACAGATGCTACATACAGACGTAGCATTGTGCCATTGCTGCATTGTCACGTTACGTGGCTAATCACATTGTGCTCCTCCAGTTTCTCATACGAAAGGCGCTCCACTGTCTTACCTCTATCAGAACAGATCTATATCAATAGCATTATGTGTAGACCGTCCAAATACGCGGGGCATCCAGGCCACGAGCTGGACATTCAGGTGTTGGCTTCGGAGGAGACCTGGCGCACGCCCTCGCTGCTGCAGGCTACCGACCTCACCAATAGGGGCATTGCTATCTTCTCACAGGTTTGTATCTAAGCATATTACCATGTATAGTCTGTTCCAAAATTATCTGATGAAGAGTAAACAAACCCTGTTCAGGTGCAATTCTTACGTAATCACTCACTGAAGAGAGTTAGTAAGACATTCATCTGAATTTTGAAAGGTTTTTTATATCTCACTACTTTTCCAACAAATATTGTTTGAATAACATTATTAAATTGTAGTTGATATATCATCGACGAAAATTTAGGTTATAAAAAGAACCTCCAACATAGAACTTCGGGCTAAAGTATTCAAATAATCAAATCTTCAATTTGAAAGTGGCACTACCAAATTGGCTAACACAGGTACGTTTTCTGGTCCATTTGTTTACGTTTTCATCAGATAATTTTGGAACAGACCATAAATCACAACCTGGTACAGTCAGCAAGGAAATTTAAAAAAAAAGTACTTTTGCTGCTGACTGTAGGTCAAATGAAAGTATTGTTGCAACTGTTTCCTTGTCTAATGAAGATTGTGGGAATCCGCTGGATGCGAGAGGCACAGGGGCGGTCGTTGTGGCGATGCTTTGAGGGGCTTATGTCCGGCCTTGGACGTATTTGGGGGCCTATGTCCGGCCATGGACGCTTTTGGGGGGGCTTATGTCTGGCCATAAAGTTTTGAGCCTATGTACTTTTAAGTGTCATTATTTCAGACCCCCGGTACATCGGATTTAACACTCTTAAGAGCGCCATTGTTGCTCAAGTTTGCTATAGGCCTTAAAAAACTGCGTATCGGGGGTCTGAAAAGTTTTGAGCCTAGGGATGGGCTGCGGATGACATGATGAAGACATGATGATATTTACGGATTAACTACTAAAAGCGTAATGATGCTAATGACATGAAACTCTGTATTTATACTAAAGAGGGTATTCGCAAATTAGGAATATGCAGTGCGAGACATTAATGACGCTTGTAGGTACTTAGGCTCAAAACTTTTCAGCCCCCCTGGTATGTCCGGCTATGGAAGTCTTTGAAGGGCTATTTATTGGCGCTATTCGATTGTAAAACAAAAACATAAGGAAAGAAAAATAATGTGTATTTTTTTCTAGATTCATTTAGAGGCAGACCCCAGTGACTATTTAGGCGACGAAGGCATGAAAAGCAATGAAGCTCGTCTAGGAATCATTCACAAAATCCTGGGTGACATTCTCGGCCTTCACGTGAAAGAACCCAAGGAACTGACCCAGATAGACTACACAAGAGGCTTCTTCTTAGGAAACCATGTGGTAAGACCATGTTCTACCCTTCCGTTAATATCACTGTATGTTTATTTCGCATCTTCATCAATGTAGCAATTGCTGAATTTCGATATTTATATTTTGATACACAAATGTGTTAGGATAACAAATTACTCTTACTCAATTGTTTTAAACACACTTCCTGGGGCCATATTATGAACTATTAACGCCATCATTTTCCCAGTGCTAGAGAGAGACGGAGCTATACATGACCTATAGCACCATCCCTTTTTCTCAACGGAATCATGATAGCTTTAATAGTTCATAATACGGCCGCAGGAGTTATTGATAACGCGTAACCTTTCGTGGGAACGAAGCTAAGTTCGTTTAGCTTCGCTCATGTAGCTACCGCGTCACACTGCGAACTATGTACCGAAGTATGAAAAGACGCGGTAGTCACATGAGCGAAGCTAAACGAACTTAGCTTCGTTCCCAGTGTGGCCTGCGCTCTATGGGCCAGTTAAAATATTAGACGTGAAATCACATGATTGACTAAACAACAAAGTAAAATGTGTTTTTCTTTTCATTCTTATTTTGTAATTAAGGCGTACTTAGAGATCGGTTTAAAAAAAAAAAAAATTGTCACAAAAGTTAATTTCGAACTAGTTTGAATTTGAAGTTTTTTTCTTACTATAAAAATAACCTACATAAAGTATTTGATTGATACAAAAACTCGTGATTTGTCATAGCGTGTATGTTTACCAAATAAGACATGTAAGGAAAAATACACTATAACTTAATTGGGGTTAATTAAATTTCTCTTTACGTCAAAGCGTTGCTTATCAAAATATGAATGTCTTCACAGGCAACTACTAGGAAATAAAAGTAGATAAACATAATTTGTGATGTGCATACTTGCATACATTAGATGTAATGCATAGTTACTAAGTTTGAACTAACTCTTGAATTCTGTCACGTGTCGTTTAGCTTTGTAGAAACACCGTCATTTGGGGACATTACAAAGGAAATGGTAGATCATTGAATCACTATACTGCATTGTGTATTCTAGCCAAACTTGGTTTAATAATTGTTAGCGCACATGCACTGTCACAGAGAGCATTTCAAGGCCGTATAAATATATAATAAACCTTAATCAACTTGAATGAATGAAACTTTTATTGTAAGTAATATTCCGACGATTATCTGAATTGTTTTACGAGTTACCGTGTTCTTGTTCATTACTAAAGAATAAACACACAATCAGAATGAAGAACTTAAACTGAAAAAAACCAATAAAGTCCGCGTAGAATACCTACAGAATGCTTCCGTCATCATGAGTCCATGACAGTCACCCTGTGTATACGATAGTGACACGTGTTCCCGGTAGGCGGCGTGGCCGAAGCGTGCGGCCGGCCCTGGCCACGTGACCGTGTGATGCCCGGTGAGACGCACCTTCACGAGCACTTGTTGCTACTAACGATGCTACCAAACACGGTTTTAAGAGTGAGCACCACGACATACATGCTATTAAAATGCCAGGCCAAATACCAAAATGAAAATGCAACATTTTAGAGGCCCTTTAAGGGAGAAGAGCTCGAAATTCAAATTTTCTTACGAATTTTGCAATTTGCAAGTCAGTATTAGGTTGTATGATGATTAAAGTATGATTCGCGACCGAAACAAGTATGTATTTACAGAATTATAATAATTAAAGTCACCAATACAACTCTTTAAGACCAGGTAATCGTATTGAATGACTATTTCATGATATCTTGACATTTGAAGATTATACTAACTTAAGGAGTTGTATTACAGATTTTAATGATTATAATTCTCTAATTCTGCTTGTTATGGCTGCGAATCATATTTTGATATTAACATAAGACCTAATACTGACTTGCAAATTGCAAAAAACGTAAGAATATTTGAATATCGCGGACTACCCTGGCGCTTTAGCACTATAATGCGTTTGGGTTTTAAAACATTGAAATCTAACGTTTTTGAGGCCTTAGAAATCAGTAAAATACAAAAATTTAGACCCCATCGAATTTTGCCTTAGTCAGTATAATACAAAATTTTAGGCCCCATCGGCCACTTTCTGTTTTGCTTTTTATAAAACGGCAATAAAGCTCACTCTTAAAACTCAATATATTTATTTCAATTTAATTAAGCTTTTATTTTATGCTTTAATAAAGATCACAATGTTTTTATTAATGTAATAATTTGCACGCAAATCGCTTTAAACATTTTTGTTTCTTTCACAATTTTGATTATTATTAATAATCACTTCGTATTTCACAGCTATTCATATATCAAAATTCAATAGAAGTACTTAAATAAATCATAACATTAGAATCAATATAAATTTTATATAAAATCATCGCTTCGGTCACCGAGATACATACATTTCAACTGTGCTTAGTGAAAAAATGCCAATAAAGCTAAACGTCATTAATTTCTTTGTGAATATTTTGACCTTTGATTTTTTCTATCGATGTTGCATGTTGTGTTGTTCGGAATTTTCTGTCGCAAGAAAAAGAAAGTCACGCGGTTTTTACGCAATGGCGTTTAAGGATCTGCATGCAGATAATTAATGTCCTATCAGAACTGTATATTTCGCTGATTATATCTTAAGTAGGACCCCTCATAAATATCAGCAGTTGTCTCCTTACTGCACGTCCGATGTGAACCTGCATATTAAACTCTTGTCGACTGTACATACCCCTGAAAATGTCGAGCGGCTCTATCGCATTATCGGCAAAAATGACGAACTACCATAAAAACGATCATACCGTTTTTAACCCCTTTAGGGGCTGAAATTTCAAATAACTTTCTTTAGTGCTTACCACTTTCGGGTTATAAGGAGCTCTTGGCAAAATTTCAAGCTTTCAGACACAGTGGTTAATGTTGTGCGTTGTCTGTTAAAAAGTAGATATCGACTCTGTCTAGTCCTCGGATCTCAGTTTTAAACAATTTTGACAGAAGATTCCGAGCGTGTTGTCAACCTTTGTTACTTCCCTCCCCACATAAGTAACGTTCATAACTTATACGTCACTATAGCACAAGCTGCGCCTAGTGGAGGCGTGCCCGCTGGTGGAGGGCGCGCGCGTGCAGGCGCTGGGTGACGTGCGCGTGCAGTGGTGCCTGCGCGGAGAGGAACCATTGCACCCCCCTGGCCCCGCCTTCTTACCAGTACATGTGTACGAGTGCCCCGAGCACTTCTCCACACTAGAGTACTTTGACGTGAGTATTAATTATGACTTTTATGGCATTGGATTAAGGTTTAAATTACAATGAGTGCCCCGAACGTTTTTCCATGCTAGAATATTTTGCTAGAGAACGTCATTAAACATTATTTTCCAGTCATTATTTGGAGTTATAGCAGTGGTGGCCCAGTAGTTACGGTCGTAGGTTCGACTCAGACAGGCGCTTTACTTTGTGTTTTTTTTTTTTTGTGATGGGTTTGCTCTTGACTCTAGTCTAGGTCAGAGGTGACAGGGACAAAGTCGACGATGGAGTGAGCTTACCCAGAAGAAGCCTGTTCACTGTCACTTTGAAAAGATTAGGGTTGTATGCGTTCGGAAACACAGACGCAGGTAGTAAGTTCCACTCCTTTGCTGTGCGCATTATAAAAGACATTTGGAAGCGCTTAGTGCGAATTGGTGGAATAGCAACCAGGTAGGGATGGTAACTGGCAGTGCGTCTAGATGTCCGATGGTAGACGGGGGCCGGTGGAATGAGGGGTTGTGTAAATTATTTCATCACCACTGCTCTAAAAACGGTGAAGGAAAACATCGAGACGAAACTGGCATGTCCTAGACCCAAATATTCGAAGACATGTGACATCTACCAACCCTGGGCCCGCGTGGTGGATTACGGCCCACTTCACACCGAGAGGAGGCATGTGTCCCAGCAGTGGGAACATTGAATGCAGCTGAATACCAGTATTTTACATGGAACGACTGCCTATCTGACCTCCACAATCCAGTTACTGGGTAATACGATACTCTTTGGTAAATGATAAATGATTTTTATTTCTGTAAGTAGGTCAAACACTTTTACAAGTCAATCATGTTTTTTTTTTAAACTAGATGAGGTCGGCGTTTCTTATCTGACTAATCTGAGAAGAAAGGCCGAAACAAACTCAGAGGTCACAGTCTCTTATAAAGTCCAGACATAATCTTGGTCACTTCATGTGAAGACCATGTAGATTGGTGTCTGAAATGGTCTTTTGAGGAAAGAACCACACAGATTGAGAGAACCTGTCCAGTCAGTGCACGTATTTGTCAGTAATCGCGCAGCTCAACTCAGAACTCAAGGAGCTCAACGATTCGACGAACAATACCAAAGAAAGGACATTGGGGTAGGCCGCATAAATTACTCAAACTGCCAGACGATGATTAAAAATAACTGAGAGAAAAAAATAAAACAAACAAAAAAAGGAATGACCTACATAGTCTTCACATTCACAATAAATTAAAATAATATAATACTGTACAAAGTAAATAGTCATGTCAACATTCAGTATGCAAAAATAAAAGAATAAAATAAACTAGGTAGGACTGGTTGTCAGACATTGAACAAAATCAAAATCAAATCAAAAGTCATTTATTCAAACTAGGCTGAGAATCAGCACTTTTTGAACGTCAAAATTACATAAGACAGTCCCCCAAAAACGCCCGCCCTTCACCACTTCCTAGTGCTTTAGCTGGGGAGAAGAAGTGGCGCAACAAACTCCCCAGCAGCACAGCTGTCTGTTCAGTTAAAAAAATGATTCTATATAATACTGCGCATAATAATTTAGGTACATTACGCAACACAAAACATTAAATTAAATTATTTGCTATAAGTAAGCTAGCACACGCCAATATACCAAAAAAAAAAAAAAAAACGAAAACAATACTCAAGCAGAAACAAAATACAAAACTAAAAACATAAGCAGAACTTTATACCTAAATAAAAGCCTCCAGTAATAAAGGGCGTGCCCACTTACATATAGCCGTACATGTAGTCGTAACTCACAAGTCACAGATAGGGATAAACTAGGACCATCGAAGTAAAATCAACAACGAGTTAAATTACTAATAACAAAACAAAACCAAGGTCAGCAAGACGACCTGTCACCACAAGCAGCACCCGTTCACGAGTATAACGCAAAGATCAGCCATTACCCCCCTCGCCATATTTGAGGGAAGGAGACAACCCGACCTCCGACGCTACCGCAAGCAGTGACATCTAAGGGAGCATGACGAACTTGCTGCCGGTTGCTCGAGCAAGAAAAACTATGATCAATTGTCGAGGTCACTAGCTAACCACATATTGCAATACCACTCATAAAAAATAAATAAACATTGAAATGAGTAGATTATGTCAATAATAAATAAAAATAAAATTAAAATAAATTGACCTTGAGAGTCAAAGAAAATAAATAATTATATGAACTCATATAACCTGTCAGTAGCTATGCTAATTCTGGAGAAAGAACATAAACATTGTCTTAAGCTAAACACAGCGACCAACTATTCTTATCGTTTAAGTAATCGTTGATAGAATAGTATGCCTTTGAACAAAGGTTAGATTTTACTTTAGCTTTGAACGCATTAAAGGGCAAATCTAGCAAAGAAGAGGGTAGCTTGTTATAAAAAGTTATACCAAGCCCAACAAATGAGTTATGAACCTTATGAAGCCGGTGAAATGGAGCACGTAATTTGGCCTTATTTCTGGTGTTAACATTGTGAATATCACTGTTTTTAGTGTATAAATGTATATTTTGTCTAATATATAAGATGTTGGCGAAGATGAATTGTGATGCCACCGTGAGAATACCAATCTGTTTAAAAAAATCTCTCAAAGAAACTCTGGCACCGAGCTGGTAAATTGCTCGAACAGCTCGTTTCTGAAGAACAAATATATTTTGAATGTCAGCGGCTTTGCCCCAGAGCAGAATACCGTATGACATAACGCTATGAAAATAACTAAAATAGACTAACCGAGCTGTATCAACGTCAGTGTATTGTCTTACTTTCCTGACGGCGTAGGCGGCTGAACTGAGCCTTCCCGCTAGGCTTGATATATGTGGGCCCCACTGAAGTTTGGCATCTACTGTTATACCCAGAAAAACTGCCGAGTCTACAGTTTTAAGCATCTCTTTATCTAAACATTAGGCTTAGGCTAATTATGATTTGGAGTTACAATAATTATTTTTAGCAATACGTGCGCAGGAATTAGGTAATATACAGGGCCTTGTCTGTGTTCAATTGAACAATAATTTTCATTATAAATATTTCTAATGTTTTCTAGAACCTAACATCGACAAGTCTCGGACGCCTTGTAGTCTACTCCGACGTGATGGCGTCTACGATGCACGTGACAAGCGGTCCTCTTGCACACGGTGTTGGTTCGGTAGCAAGACGACAGGTGGCCGGCCGAGGCCGCGGCGGGAACACGTGGATCACGCCGCCCGGCCAGGCCGCCATGTCGCTGCAGGTACGTAAGTTCTATACCTACTCGACCAAAATATATGAAACAGCTGATTTTTTTTTCGTATTTCAGAGTTGGTCCCATAGTGAAAGTTGTTTTTATTCATGGGTAGAACACCCTGTGAAAATTTAGCTAGTGATTTAAAAATAGCCCTGTATATTTTTTTGTATTGAACCTAAAACGCCCAAAGACCAAATACATTCGTTAAGGCGAAATGGTATCGCAACGGGAGCATTGGTATGACCAAACGGAGATATAGAATTTAAAAAATATTTCTTTTGAAAATTCTTACATTAAAATAAACCCAAAAACTGGGTTTATTTAAATAGGTATTATAATAGGTAATACGGGCTAGTATCCACGTCAATGCGCGTATTTTGCGTACGGGTGGGGAAATCTATTATTCGATCCACCCCCAGCTCCTCAAAGAAGGCCAGCAGCGCGAGCGCCTTGGTGTTACTGACAACCTCACGGAGGGTACCTGGGTTACCGAAGTACTTTGCCCTATATGCTGCGACCACCGGGCAGTTAGAAGCACAGGAGCTGCTGTCTCGTCGTCCTCCATGCAGGCCCTGCACAGCGGACTGTCTGTAACTCCTAAAGACGTGTCTATTAAATGACCCGTGGCCAGTTATAGCTGCTGTAACTGTAAAGCTGGGGCTGACAAGTTTTGAGGCTAGGGATGGGCCGCGGATGACGTGAGACATGGTGATGTTTAAGGATTCATTACTAAAAGCGTAATGATGCTAATGACATGAAAGTCTGTATTTATACAAAGGAGGGTATTCGCAAATTAGTAATATGCAACGCAGGACAATAATGACACTTGAAAGTACTTAGGCTCAAAACTTTTCAGCCGCCCTGGTATCAGGTTGTATGTTGATTTGAATATGATTCGCGACCGTAACAAATCTGTGTTTATATATTTATAATAATTAAAATCATTAATACAACTTTCTATGTTCATGTAATCATAATGACTGACTATTTCATGAAATCTTGACATTTGAGGATTTTCCTAACTGAAGTTGTATTACTGATTCTAATTCAGAAAATACATATTTTTTACGAAAGCGAATCATACTTTAATCAACATTCTACACCCAGACATAGTTGCAAATTACAAAAATCTTAAGAAAATTTGAAGTTTGCGAGCTATCTTAGCGCTTCCCCCTTAAGGCGAAAGCGTCAGGGTAGCTCGCGATATTCAAATTGTCTTATGTTTTTTGCAATTTATAAGTCAGTATTAGGTTGTACGTTGATCAAAATGTAATTAGCGGTCGTAACAAGTATGTATTTACATAATTATAATCATTAAAGTGATCAATACAACTCTTTAAGACTCCTAATCCTAATGAATGACTATTTCATGAAATCTTGACATTTGAGGATTATACTAACTTAAGGAGTTGTATTACTGATTCTAATTATTATAATTATCTAAATACATATTTGTTACGGCCGCGAATCATACTTTATTTAACATAAACTTAATACTGACTTGCAAATTGCAAAAAACGTAAGACAATTTGAATTTCGCGGGCTACTCAGACGCTTCCCCCTTAACACGTTCTGTGCGGCCAACGCGCATGCGCGATTTTCGAACGTTCACCATGTGCTGGCGGCGCTTATGCGCGTCCATACCATTTATATAACTTCCTTCGAATGCGGCGCGCCGCACCTGTGGGTTTTTTGTGCATCTCTATTGTTATTGGCGTAATTGTTTTATGACTCATAAAACTGGAAAATTTTCAAACACACACAAGCGTCTCGCCGCACTTGGGACAAGTTTGTAACGCCGCACATATGCGCCCAGCCGCATTGGGTAGAGTTTCTTCAACCGCGCATGCGCGCTCATAGCACCACACGAAATATTTTTTGGGCGCGCATGAGCGTTTGCCGCACAGGGTTTAGTGTATCATAAAGCAGCACTTGGAGCAAATTCGCCAAATAATTCAGCAGTTAATGTGTTAAGTGAATGAACTGTGACATTGTGTGGCAGGTGTGGGTGAAGATGTCGCCGTGCCTCCCGCTGGTGCAGCACGCGGCCGCGCTAGCCGCCGTGCGGGCCATACGGTCACAGCCCGCATACGAACACTTGGATATTAGGTAAACTATTCATTTTCACCATTTTATTTATTAACCCGTCGAACACTATACCTACGCGATTACTATTGAGTTATGGACCTATGGGGGCCGGTCGACATTCTTTGGGTTAAACTGTTTTCTTTCGAAGACTGACAGCTAAACAAAACAGAATAAACATTTTAAGTGTGCTGTCAGCCAATTATACTAATTGTCTTGACTTATAAAAAAAAACCCGCCCAAGTGCGTGTCGGACCACGTACGATGAAGGGATAGTTGGGATGAATTTATCCCAAAAACAAACTGAACATTGTAGTTGAAAAACATTTTCTCCCATACATCTATATCGTCACGGTCTTCTGTGAGAACTTGCGGTCGGCTGTGAGAACTTGCTTCTTGCTAAATTTCATGATTCTTGGTCAATGTGTTGACGAAGAATCATGAAATTACTATTGATTAACTAATTAATTACGGGAAGAACCAGGTTTTGATTTATTTGCGGGCATCAAAATATGTCCAAAAATAGTCGTATTTATTTTGCGTTGATTATGTTAGATGCTTCATTTTTTTAGAGCTCTAACGGACCGTAGACCTACGTATTTCATATTAATTTCAACTTGATACCTCCACGCGTTCTTGAGAAAAACGGTCTTGACAGACTGACAGTCAGACAGAGAGAGACGGACAACTAAGTGATCAGAAAAAATGCAATCCTTATAGGTTCCGTTTTTTCCTTTAGAGGCACGGAACCCTAAAAACAAGAGAACATCTACACTAAAAACAATAATCCATATTATTTCTCTTTTTCGACGTTATCGGGTTGACCGAATAATGTCGGTATCAACTGAAGTCCAAAATCATACACCCCAATATCCCTCATACTCCTTTTCTATTATGAACGTTTATTTTACAGGATAAAGTGGCCTAACGACATATACTTTGGCCGCGACGTTAAAATTGGTGGCACCATCACTACTGCGAACTGTATTGGCGACGAAGTCTACGTTAATATTGGTAAGCCTTACATAGAACACAATTAAAAGCACCTTTAACACTGGCCACACACGACGCAGTCTTGTAAGACCTATTTTTTTTTTTTTTTTTTTTTTTTGCATTTTTGCAAGGGACAAACCTTTTTCTAGTTACCCCATTTTCCCGTTAAGTGCTCATTACAGACCTTGCCGGTAAGGTCTGCCCGCGGTTTCGTCTGACGATGCAATGCGACGGGGTGGGTCTTGGAGACAAGAAATTTCACGCGGACGGAGACGTGGGCAGAAGCTAGCTAGTTAATAATATCATCGACCAGCTTGGGTCTCGCTACATTAAGAAATTGCTGAGCGACAGTAAAATCTTCTTTGTCGTATCGATGATTCAGATTTAAATATCGAGGGTTCACGGGCTATTTGTATTAAGCGACATCCTGACCGAAATTGAGTTTTAATCATATTGAGTTATAATTTACCTGCATTAAAAAGTGAAAAACGTAAAAAACTGAGATAGACACTATTGATAGGTCACTTTTTCTTAAAAGAAATATTGATACTTTTTTTACAATATTCTTTTTTTCCGAATAATGAAACTTTGAAATGCTCTACTGTAAAGTTCCAAAAACGTCCAAGTTCCAAAAGTGTTACCAACCTTTCTAAATAATCTTCCATTACCAGGTACGGGTGTCAATATATCTAACAGCGTGCCCACGATATGCTTGAACGATATAATAACCGAGCACAACAAAATACACGGCACCTCTCTAGCGCTGATGTCGATAGAGCGGTTCCTTGCGCGGTACTGTTCGCAACTCGAGCGCATACTCGAGTACATGAGCACTGAGGGCGGGATCGACGCATTCTTGGAGCAGTATTACCAGTATTGGTTGCATACGTGAGTATTTGATGCTGCGTAATTCGTATTAGTTTAAATGCCCGACAAAAATCTAGGTAAGAAGTATATTGTCTTGTCGCCATATTTAGACGTTTTAGCAGTGAATCTTATGTGCAAATTGGCTGTGACAGGCGGACAGACAGACACACGAGTAAACCAATAAGAGTTCCGTTTTTTCCCTTTTGTGGTAAAAACCTATAAATTTTATTAAACCTAGGCAGCACTTAGTTAATCAATTAAACTTTGAACTCACAACTTGAAATAACTGTAAAATCTGTTTCTAATTACCGGTGAAAATTCTATCATCCTTCCTTACCTTGAATGAGAATTTATAAAATAAGAAACTAGTAATAAAATGTCTCGGTAGTTCTAATCTTCTATATACCTAAATAAAAATGAAATGCTATTCGTTGGTAAATGCATAACTTGGAAACGGCTGAACCGATTTGGCATTTTTTTTTTGTTTTGAAATGTTCGTAATAGTCCGAATTAGGTTTTTATGAGGAAAAAAAAAATTAAAAGTGGAAATTTCAGGAAAAACTGAAAGTGATTTTTTCTATGGGATTTTTGTATGAACTCGTGACTATAACAGGACAACGTCATCCGGGTCAGCTTTCTAAATAAAAAACATAAACACCTTTGTTGTAGATGGTTAAAATCCTGATTACGACCTTTCATTTTCAGTGGCGAATCCATACGCGTAAAAAGCGAAATAGACGTCACCCCAGTGGACGGCACAATAAAAGGATTGGACGAAGCAGGATGGCTGGTCGTTAGTACAGCTAACGGTGACGTCACAGTGGCACCTGATGGTAACACGTTTGACATGATGAGCGGTCTCGTTGCGCCCAGGGTATAGACAACTAGAGGAATGGAGGTGTCAAGGAATTGGATGAGATAGCCCCTGAAAGAGGCCCGACGGCGGCTGTGCTATTTGATATATTAAGGTAGCTTATACTATATTGATATGAAACTAGTCTTATTCATGGTGACTCTGCACCAGATTCAACCTTGATTATTTGGTATAGGTCATTTTTATTAGAAGTGCTCGGAATTCGAAAATAAATGATTTAGTTAGATCCTCGAACGTCATGATTGTGTTTTTCGACTCCTTCCTATTTCGTAGCGGGATGTCAAAACCTGACTTGCACAGTGCTCACGTCAACTCACTGCGAGGTTTAGAAAACTGTTAAAACAGTCGACTAGTCAAAAAAAAAGGAAAAGGAAAAAAGGTAAAGGAAAATCGATGCACTGACCACTTGGTCAGTGCATCGATGAAGATCAATCTGCCTAACCTGTTCCCAACTATGTTGGGGGTCAGCTTCCTGTCGAGTGAGGAGCGACTGTCTTTCCGACCTCCACAACCCAGTTACTTGGTAACACGATACCTCTTAGTAAAACTGGTTGTCAGGCTTTTGGGCTTCTGACTACCTGTAACGACTGTCAAAGATCTACGAATGACGGCAGGATCAACGGCTTAACGTGCTTTCCGTGGCACGGAGAGGTTTCGATATGTAATGATGGCCACCCATCCACATACTGAACGTGGCAAGCGTAGCTTAACCTTCGATCGTCCCGTGTGGCTGTTATTATTTAGGCAAGAGCCCCTCCAGGTCTTAAAATAAAATATATAGGATAAGACTAGTTTCATTTAATACTTAAGTTTACGGTGATATTATTGTTATTAATTATTTACAGCTCTCTCTCTCTATGGTCTATGCTGGATATTAATGGGAATAGTTTCGTTAGCGGTAGATATTTGTGATATTTTCCAAATTATTTAATTAAATATGTTTAGGATAGGGATTGGGAAAATATAGAAAAATATAATGAAATGTATGTAAAAACGTGACTTTTATCAATATGCACATTAAAATATGTAGTTGTTTGGTGAAATAATTATTTTAATACGCATTCTTTTAAAATAAACACGATTAGCGATGGGCTCTGACTTGAGTGAGACTAATAAAATTATTTGTTAATTGTTATATAAATGAATTAGCTTACAATGTGTTACTTATGCGACGTTATTATTTACATAAAATATGCTTTTGTTAAGAATAAAGACGTCCTAAAGTTTGCTCATAATAATTAAGTTTAATTTGTTAAATAATGTTATTGTTTTTTGGTTATTAATTATCTAATTAAATAATAATAATGAGGAATTTATGTGACGGAATCTTATCACTATTAGAATTTAATAAAAACATTAGACACTATTATTGGTTAGCTAGCCAAATATAAAGTACTTATATTACTTATAGTACCGGCATGAGTCGTGAGCACAAACCTGCGCAGTGGTCAATTTTCGGGTCTTTTTGGCAGAATGAAGAAGCCGGGGGGCGCCAAACTGCACGCGATTGGTCCGTCAGTCGATGCTCCTCGTCTATTGGACTCTCGGATGTCATTCGGCTACTGTACACTTTGGTGCAATTTTATACGTTTTGGATTTTAAAATAGTTTATTTTTGTTATTTCATATTTTTTAAGTGTTTTTGTTTTAATATTGTTTAAAACGTATTCAAAGTATTCAAAACGTTATAAAACATAAACAAAGAAAAAGCACTTATAATGATATTATATTGTTTTATTGAGATAATTATATTTTAGTCTCGATGGCCTACAATATTACTGTATCAAAGTTCAAATTTTCAAGTACCACTAATATTTTAATTATAGTTTGTGTACGTATCAATAATTTTCGTGAAAACGCCACAGAATAAATTTGGCCGAGAGTTGCCCCGCGAGCTTGCTCCCACCCCTGCCCATCTGTGCTGACGACTCGTGCCGGTTTTTTATTCCTGGATATCGCTGTAGGTATCCTTATCCTAGCAGTATATGAGAAGTCATATAGGCACAAAAACACGGAAACATCACTATCGTTATAAAATAGGTATAATATTAAAGTTATCGTGTAAGACTTTGGTGTGTTCAGCGGGTTGGTGAATTTTAAAAACACATAAAAAAAACATGGGTCTCGCTAATGATAGAAAGAAAAAACAAGCAATGTTTTGATGTAAAGGCAATTGAGGTTATAATACTTCGGTCATAAAGTGCACTAATGTGGCAAAGTATACATGAACATTGCGTTCTCTAAGAAATGTTCCACGCGTGCTCCATTTTAAAAATTGAATTGTAATACAATTAGTATTTCGTAGTATTTGGACAGCCACACCACTGCCAGTGCTCTTATATCGAATAGTTGATAGTTTACATAACTACGAGTATGAATGTACTGTACGTATCCGTTCATAGATAATATAGAGTTGTTCTACATCTTGTATAGTCGCGTATAGAGGGTGATTGGTTTGGTGTCAATTACTCTAAGGGATGTTATATTTACGGGATATGGGAGTGGAATTGTTTATCTGTCGTTAGCTCTTTTTAAGAAGAGATATACTCATAGATGAACCTACTTGTATGTATATTTTTAACCAGAAAATAAACTATAACAATTATATTCCACCAAGTAGTTTTGTAGACGCATATAAAGGATGTATTAAGGGAAAGGAGAAAACCAACAAGTTTGTTTTTTTAAATGAAAATGCAGACAAGTAGTTTTGTTCTTCTACATCTGTTATCTAACCTCCTACTAATTTTAAAACTTTTGATACCTCTATGATGAGGACTTTAAGCAATTTCAAATTATACATACATAAGTGTGTATAAGTATATGTGCGTATGAGTTATACATAAGTTAATATGTAAAGTATAAGTCAGTTTAATAGAGCTTTTTATCATTCATTAATTACAATATTCTTTGTATAATATGAGAAAAAATGTGCCTAAACAAAGTTATTGTAACACATGTCATACAATTGATCTATTTGGTAGACGGTAAGTAGCGTTGTACAAAATCGCATCTTTACATAATTTTGGTGGGAATCTCAAAAAATTTCGATGATTTAAAATTTTACTATTTAATAATAAATTAAAATTTTCGCTAGGTAACTTAAACGTTTTAAAATTCGTCTATTTTGAAAATGAAATGAATCTTGTTAAATGATAGATGCGGTGTCTCCCACATTGTTGTCACGTGGCCACAGACTAGTCACTCCTCGCTGTTGTCATGTGGCGTTATGTTGTTTAGGTGTTATTTATTGATAGAGTCTAAAATGTTATAGTCTCTTGTTACATTACTCTGGTTGTATTCATGTGCTCTAATAAATTATTTCATTAATAATTATACATGTTTGTTTCATTCTACTGATAAATAGATATTCAAATAAGGAATCCACGTAGGATAAAGAAGACTTGGTAAACACATATTTTTAATTCTATATATTTTAACGTTTTGAGCTGTCTTCTATAGAAGACAAGACGTTTCCGTGCCCGCTACGCTACGTCTTTATTAGAAGACAACATCTAATTATAACGTTTATTACATTAAAATACATAAACAAATGCTTTGTGCGTATTTTTACTATTGCCTACAACCCTAAACTAAAATTTTTATTTCAATAGGGTCTTACACCCATATTCTAAGAAGTTAAGTCAAAAATTCCTCGACCTCGACTCAACTGAAGTTACCTTAAGGATCACCTCAACTAATCCTCGAAATTGGTATTCTTAGTTAAATCTCTGTCTTGTCTTGAGGTAATCTTGAGGATCCTCGAGTGAGGTTGAGTCGAGATAAAACGTCATTGAATCATAGATTCAGCATACACTTTGATTTTTTTTTGTCTATGGTCACTCAAAAGTTGTCAGATTGCTGTTTTTATCTGTGTCGGACATAGGTAGTCCTCTGCACAGAATACATTTATATATATAGGGTCCTCTGTTACTGGACATAGCTCTGTTATTGAACACAAGTGGTAACAACATATTCAACACAGTTTCTTTCCTAGAACGATAGCGTCTTTGGAATTCTACACTGTCATAAAATTCTATGGGGTTTTCTGCATCTCGTAAATATCGTTCGGGATAATCGTGCGGATTATCATACAGATAATTCAGAAACCTTTGGAAATCCATTGAACACACTAAGGGAAAAGCTAGGGAAAGGTTATTCAAATAGAATACCTAATCAGCTCTGTTTAACAAGCGTGGGTGAAAGAATAGAGTAAAAAACGCGAATAATAGCGTAAATCTTCCTTGAGTGTTCCTTAAGGTACATCCCAACGTACCTTGAGTTTGACAGTTGTTTCCTTACCTCGAGTGAGGGAAAATGTCGAGTGACGCCAAGTGGAGGAAATTTTCTGCAACTGTGAATACCGATTTCCTTGAATGAGGTTGAGTAGTCGAGGAATTTTCGAGGAAACGTCTTAGAATATGGGTGTTAGTTTATATAAAAAATAGAAAAATTATACTAGCCAACATTTTTTTTTCGTGCCACAGGTGCCGTAGTCTTTATTAGAAGACGTTTAGTGTTGTGCTTACTTGATTAAGTTTCTAAAGTGTCGATAGACACGAAAGTTAAAAAAAACGTATTTATTTCAAATCGAATTGTTGAATATTGAAAAAAGAATGCGATACTTAATTTTGCTAGCCCTTACACATGTATTTACACGAATCCTTTAATACACACAAAGTGCCGTACTTTGATTAATACTGATATCGATATTGAGGGAGGGGAGGGGTGGGGCGTTCGGGAGGGGGGAGGGGGTTAAGATGCTATTCCCAACGTGTTTTATATGGAGTTTTTCACTTTTGTATGGAAAATATGAAAAATTATTAAGTATCTACATGTAGAGTATTAAGGGTTAAGGATTTTATAAACGGGGGCAAAATTTTCATTATTTTTGCGATACGACACGAATATTTTGTAGATAACCGTATATACTTTGCCGCCGTCGAGAAGTACCTAAGTTTTCTACTATCTTTAGCATGACGATTATAATGTTTTCACTACCCTAGACAGTTACCGACAATTATTTTGACAGTTTGGGATAGAAAACTTTCTTCCGAAATAGTCTACATAAAAAAGGACCTAGACAAAGATCGCTAGAAACGAAAGACAAAATGACAAATTGTAGAAGGATTTCTGCGGTGCAATGTCAAAAACGGAGAAACGAAATGTCACTTTGTATAGAAAATAATGTCTACTCTTCGTAAAGACAGGCAAGTGGTCATGCTATTACTAAGCCCACTGGTATATTATATTTAAAAAAAAATGTAAGTAACATGTATCGTTAGTACAATTACCCTCATCAGTATTGTTTACTATAGATACGTTAAACATTTATATCTTGGCGCTGGGGGACACATCGCGTTGGGTACCGCTTGGCGCTCAATAGGTTAAATATACGTGTCTCGTGCGCCATTGACATGTATAAAAGACAACCTGTGACGTCATATACGTAAGTGCCTCAAGGTCAGTGTGAGATAGTGCAGCTCTGTATGTGGATTGTGTTTATTGTTATTGTTATAAAAAATAGTAAATAAAAATAATAATAAATAATATAATATCCTGGGACATTTCACACACGGTCATCTGATCCCAAACTAAGCAGAGCTTGTACTATGGAAACCAGATAACTGATAAACTACATACACTACTTTTTTTTGTAAATACATATATATAAAGATAATTCCACCCAGACTCAGGACAAACAGACATGTCCATGCACACAAATGTTTGTCCTGGATGAGAATCGAACCAACGACCTGCGACATGATAGGCGGTATCTTAACCAACCACGCCAGCTGGCCTGTCAAAATGAGTGAAGGTAATGAATTTAGCTCTCAAGAACTTAGAATAATCCTACAAGGTGTGGATTCGGAACAGCATTGAAAAAAACAGGAAAATTTCCCGTTCCTTTCATGTTTTATTCGAAAGTTACAAGAAATTTCGCCAGTAGATATATATTTCATGTTTTTTTCCAAAAAAACGAAAAATATGAAAGAAACAGGAAATATTTCGTTGTATTCAAATACGTACTTAGTATTGGGGACGGTTGGGAAGGGAGGGGCGCGGGAGTGTGAGCGGGGAAGGTGTGGGGTAGGGGCGGGAGGCGGGAGGGGAGGGAGTGGGAGAAGCAGGTGCGGGGTTTTTTAAGATGCGATTCTCAACGTATTTTTCAACTTTTCACTTTTTGTATGGAAAATATGAAAAATGATTATCTACATTTTTTTTATTTTTTTTTATTTGTTATGGGCTCTTGACTTTAGTCTAGGTCAGAGGTGACAGAGACAAAGTCGACGATGGAGTGAGCTTACCCAGAAGAAGCCTGTTTACTCTCACTTTGAAAAGATTAGGGTTGTATGCGTTCGGAAACACAGACGCAGGTAGTGAGTTCCACTCCTTTGCTGTGCGCATTATAAAAGACATTTGGAAGCGCTTAGTGCGAATTGGTGGAATAGCAACCAGGTAGGGATGGTAACTGGCAGTGCGTCTAGATGTCCAATGGTAGAAGGGGGCCGGTGGAATGAGGTCGTGGAGTTCTTGGGCACACTCTCCGAAGTACAATCTGTAGAAGACCGACAAGCAGGCAACCTTGCGGCGATGAGCCAAGCTATGAAGCTTGGCATTAACCAGTTTTACGTCGCCAATGAGTCTCTTAGCTCTGCGTTCCACCGAGTCGAGCGCGGTTAGTTGGTACTTGGCTGATCCATCCCAAAGGTGACTGCAATACTCCATGCAGGATCGGACTTAGTAAAGGGTTAAAAGCTGTCCAGGCGTAAAGTATCGCTTCAGCCTATTTAGGATGTCCAGTTTCTTGGCCGCAGTTTGGGCCTTGTATTAGATGGTGGCCTAGGAGCTCAAGTCGATCAGTTACAGGAACAGTTGTACCCCGAATAGTAGGGGTTTGGGCGAAACGACTCTTTTTAGCGGTAAAAAGACACGCCTGTGTTTTCGTGGCGTTAAAAGAGACCAGATTATCATCACCCCACTGGGAGACAAAGCTTAAGGTCAAATCTGTCCGCTCTACCATGGCCCCTCTCAAAGAACGAATTTCGGCCCCGCTGGCGTACCTACCCAACAATACCAGGCCGAAGCAGATCATTGATGTGCAGCAGGAAAAGAGTCGCAGAGAGAACAGACCCCTGAGGAACTTCTGCATCAATAGCCACAAGGTCAGAAAAGCAGCCGTCAACAACTACTCTGATCGACCGTTCACTAAGGAAATCTGATATCCAGCTACAAAAATCAGCTGGGATGCCATAAGCAGGAAGCTTGCTGAGCAGAGCAGCGTGCCAGACCCTGTCAAAGGCCTTCGAGATGTCAAGCTATACAGCCAGTGCTTTGCCGTGTTTCTCGATGGCTTCGCCACAGCAGTGCGTGACATACACAAGAAGATCGCCAGTTGACCGTCCCCGGCGAAAGCCATATTGACGGTCACTGAGGAGATCATTGTAGTGGGTTATGTGTTTTATAAAGGGGGGCAAAATTTTCATTATTTTGCGATACCACACACGGTTTTCGAGATTGAAGCAAAACAAACGAAAAAAAAAAAATGTAAATAACCGTAGGTATATATTTTGGGGCCGTCGAGAAGTACTTAAGTTTCCTATATCTTTAGCATGGCGATTACAATGTTTTCACTACCCTAGACAATTACCTATCAGTGGTCAGTGTGATTTTGATCGCTAGAACGAAAGACAAAATGACAAATTGTAGAAGGATTTCTACAAAAGGTTAATAGAGTAAAAAAGTACTTATTAAACAATAAGTACTTTTTTACTCTAAAAAATTAACAGACTTCTAATAGGCATATTTCTTCCTTATCTCAACACATGTAATCTGATTTTTAAATTGCTAGACTAAAATGACATAATATATAAATATGTTAATATATAAAATATGTTATCAAATGACAAAAAAAGATCGATCGCAGCTGTCATTTTGGTCTAGCAAATTATAAATCAGAGGAAGACAATCTTCTACCATGGGACGGTGTAACATCACAAACTCGTAGCGTAGTTTCACACTCCATTAATTTCTGAATTTCCAACCTTTAAACACTTAATATTTGTCAGCATTACTAAAAACGAATTTATTGCTCGGAACTCCCTTTGTTCCCATATTGTGTAACACAAAGATTGCACCAGCCAGTGGTTGCTCCTTCAGTTGGTGGACTTTCATATTCCTTCGCGATGTGGTGACGATTAGGTCGTCGAACTTTGGGCCTCCCCATGTCAGGGAGGTGGTGAGGGTAACTGGTAACTTATAACGTTCCACTATATGACGCGCGTCGGGGTCGATACGGACTATCTGTGGAGAAAATAAGGCGTAACTTGGATAAACATTATGTGCAGCAGTATTCAAACGTGAGACTAACAATCTTAAACAAAAATCAATTCAGAGTTCTGTTGCCAAGACGTCTGAGGCAAACATTAGTAGATTACCTATTCATCCAAGGGATAAAGCAATGTCTTATGTCATGGGCGCTATGTTGAATCCCGAGCGTAATGAAGGATTTTGTGCTACCGAGCGATGCGAGGAAATTCAAGGAGTTTAACTCCCTCTCAAATAAGCTCGCCTCCTAATAAAAATGCTTTTAATTTCCATGAAATTGGTTTTATTTGATAGATAATTTTATGGCATTAGTGTTTGAACATGATTTCGGCCATGTGATCGCCGCGGCTGACACCAACGCCTAGTTGGTGTCAGCCGCGGCGATACTGAAAACTTAACTTTTTTAATGGCTTAATTTACTAAAGAAAACTTTTGATAAATTACTAATTTCACGTTTGGCCACCTCGTTCGTGCGATTTGAAGTCATTGCACATGCGACTTTACACATCCGATAAACTAGTAACAATTGAGCACTTGGATGCCAACATTCGATGCATTATTACCGAAATACAGCCTGATTTAGATACTGCGAAGAGTGTATGAAAATTTGATCTGCAGAGTACGCCATGTACAGACGCCAGCACATCAAGCTACTACAATCTGTCAGATTTCTTTAATAGATTTTCGACTTTATTGCTAAAGCATTAGGTTCAAGGTTGATTGGGAAAATCTGACAGTTTCGGGTAGGTTGACCTGCTGGCGTCTGTACATACCTACACGTCAGCCGCGGCGAAATCATATTCAAACAATGCCATAAAATTATCTATCAAATGAAGCCAATTTCATGGATATTAAAAACATTTTTTTTGTGTTTTATTTCAATTTAAAGTTCTGCCCTCTAAAAAAAAACACCCGATATAATTAATATACTTAAACATAACTGGCGAAATGTGCGTGTACTATGTGTAGGTACACCTCTGCATAACCCTTGAAGGTAAACACCCGTGATGTTGTTTCATGTTATGTATGCCAATATTTATTTTTCGAAAGTTACGATACCTACTCTCGTAGTAATAATATTACTTACGCAGCCATGGAACATGAGTGCGATCCAGATGAATCCGTCTGCATCTATTGTCATTCCATCTGCTATGACATCGTCATCCCAGTACTCGTCTATGTCAAGGATTGTGCGACGTTTGCCTTAAAATAGTTAACGGTAATTACCATAAACGTCGAAATAATAGATATTTATGAAAAAATCAGTCCAGCCGTCTTCGAGTAATCAGGGAGAATACATACAAAATAAAAATAAAAAGATTACGACGAACTGAGAATCTCCTCCTTTTTTTGAAGTCTGTTAAAAACAATGTTCTTAGGCTGCCTGTTTGTTGGAGCGGAGAAGTGAAGAGTTAGATGTTTATACCTCTCTGCTCCGCCCCACTTCAATGGACACATACCATAAACGAGGAGAAAAGGGTCATGCCAATCTGAACCCCGAAAAATTTGTGAAAAATCGATCATGCTAGTTGTGATTACAATTACTCCGCGTTTATTAATAAGGGGGTTAAAGCCTATATTTAAAAGAAATAGTCATACTTATATGTCCCCTCTCTAAATCAAAATCGAACGCTTCAATCTTCCTTGCGAGCGAGTCTACGTAGTACAGTATAGTGTTATTCAGAGACCACACTAGCCCGTTGGATATGGAGACTGGTTTCAATTGTATAAGCGGCACAAAGTGAGGCGGCTCCACGCGGTATAGGGCTCCCTCGTCGTATACCACCTCGTTGCCGTGCTGACGGCCTTTTGTGCCTATTTTAGAGAGGAATAAGTAAATTTTATGCCAAGGTACTCACGGTGAAAAAGGTAGATTAAAAAAAAAAGTTACGTTGTACCGTCAACGACAGAATTAGGTTTCCACTATAGCAATTGGTATTCATCGGTATTGTGCATTATAACTTTTCAATCACTCAAGAGCGATATCAATGACTTGACTACTAGCTACACGTACAAAGTTAGCTGACTGGTTATTTACTTGGATATCACTTTTGTTGACTGCAGGTAAGTACATGACTTCAAAAATACTTGCCTAGATGGCTCAAGACCATTCAACAAGACAAGCGGCAAAGTCTTGGGAAAAGATCGTATTGAACTAGGTCTAGTTACCTCCCCAAAATCGACCCAACGCGTCCGCTTTTCCTTCGTTAAGTATATTGTCGGGGAAACCTTGGTCTAAAGATGCCACGAATCTCAAGGCGGTGTCCTCGGGCTTGGTCCAGTCCATCAGGAACAGCTCATTCCTGACTCCTACTAAGAGACGGCTGCTGTTCTGTACTGGTAACACTATATTCACTTCACCATAGTCTGCAAGAGAGTATGTTCTTATTTTGATTTATCCTGTGCGGTGTCACTGTGTGGCATAGGCCTTTCCAAAGTTCTTCCAGCTACTTTTTTCCTGCATCACTTCAAACTAGCCCTCCCTGATCAGCTTGCTACCTCTTTCTGTGCTGGCTGTCCATCTTCATTTTAAATGCATGGAGACTATTGCCCAATTGCCCAGCAGCCTAGCAGTCAATAATACGTACATGTGGTTGATAAGTACCTATGACTCACCCAATCATGAAGCCCCAACAAATGATATTATAATAGCTACATACTTCTGGCTCGACCCATTGCGTCCCAGACTGACCTACCGTTGGGTACTTACTGATATGTTTAACTTTATGCTTCTTGGTGGCATAGTCCAGTGCATGCACGTCCTGGTTGAGTACGTCCACCCAGTACAGCGTGCCACTTGCGTGGTCCCACACCGGGCTCTCGGCGTGAGTGAATGTTAGGTTCGTGTACTCGAATATGTTGTAGGTGTCCGGTAATAGGTAATTTACCTGGGCGAAAATTTCGCAACTTTATTTTCTTTGTTAGAAAGAAAGAAAGAAAAATGTGTTTAATTGGCATTACAGCATAAAATAAATACATACGTTAAATCCTAATCCTAACTATATTTAATATTATAAATGCGAAAGTAAGTTTTCACGCCTAAACCACTGAACCAATCATCCTGAAATTTTGCATATACGTTGTCACGTGTACAGAAACGGACATAGGGTACCTTTGTCAATGTATACGCTTTTATAATAAACTTTCAAGGCACGTTCAAGATCTAAGCCTTAATAAATTCAAATCATTAAACGCAAGTTGTGTCAGAAAGATACCGTTAATATTATATTGAGGACAAAAAGGCTTGGGAATGAACTGCTCCAAATTTTCTTTTTTCTCTTTTTCTTTTTGCATACTGAATGTTGACATGAATTTGTAAAGTATTATATTATTTTAATTGTTGTGAATGTGAAGACTATGTAGGTCATTGCTTTTTTTGTTTGTTTTATTTTTTCTCTCAGTTATTTTTAATCATGGTCTGCAAGTTTGAGTAATTTATGCGGCCTACCCAAATGTCCTTTCTTTGGTATTGTTCGTCGAATCGTTGAGCTCCCTTATGTTCTGAGTTGAGCTGCGCGATTACTGACAAATTGGTGCATTGACTGGACAGGTCCTCTCAATCTGTGTGGTTCTTTCCTCAAAAGACCATTTCAGACACCAATCTACATGGTCTTGACAAGATTATGTCTGGACTTTATAAGAGACTGTGACCTCTGAGTTTGTTTCGGCCTTTCTTCTCAGAGTAGTCAGATAGGAAACGCTGACCTCATCTAGTTTAAAAAAAAACATGATTGTAAAAGTGTTTGTACAAACCTACTTACAGAAATAAAATCATTTATCATTTACTTTCATCCCGAAAAAAAGTACTGTTCCCGAGGAAAACAACAATAGCTTTCTTATGATAATAGATGGCGCCACATGTCTTTCGAATTATATTATTATAGAAACTTTAGTCGTGTCTTAGAGTGTCGGTTTTTCATAAAATACTATAAATGCGAAAATGAGTTAGTTTGTTTGTTACGCTTTCACGCTAAAACCGCTAAACGGATTTGGATGAAATTTGGCACATGGGTAGACTATGACCTTGATTAGGACATAGGATACTTTTGATCCCGGTAGTGCGTTCCCTTGGGATAACGTTCGACAACCACGCGGGCGAAGCCGCGGGCAAAGCTAGTAAGGACATATGTTTTACAATAGATTTGGTTAGGGTATTATATTATATTTGATCCTCGAGGACGGTTAAGAGACACGGACTCCTTATAATTTGGTGACCACGGCCCCGTTTCTGTTCAGCTGGGTGGTGCCTAGATGACCAGTTTGATCAGCCCCTATGCTATTCTAATGCTGTCCTTAATTCGGGAATAGGTGCATAAGCTTTATAGCTATTTACTTAACCTATAGTTACGTAACACTTACATCAAATAAATCAGCCGGTTTGATACAATATAAGTTATAAATAGCAGCAACAGACCACAGTGACACAAACATGACGATACTCACTATTTGGTTGCAGGACTTAGAATGAGTTTCACCAAAGTAAGTATAACACCTAACCGGTACGTTCCACCTTTAGTAAATTTACTCATAGGTAATTAAAGCATGCAGCATTAGTATTAATTAGCGTTGAAATGCGCAAGTGTAAAAATCTAATATTGATTGCCTACATAGGTACTAAATAATAATAGGTATTAAACATGATGTAACGTTACACACATAATTTTTGGCTGGAGATTAGCGCTACGTACACCGAGGAATTGTTTCACAGCAATGATAGTAGATAAATACAAAATACAAAACCTAAAATAACATTTGTGTTAAGTTCTTACGCCACTAGGCTACAAAAAAATTGGAATACACGGGCCATTTGGCTTGGTCAGTTAGTTTTTATCCAAATCCGAGTATGACTACTGCCATTTACAACACCATTCAAATTTGGCAGAAAATAATAGGTATAGGTAGGTGAGTACTATAAAACCAATCCTAAAGCTTTTTGCTTATTATTATCGTACGTGCAAAAGGACTATACGGGGTATACGGTGTAAGTGTCAACCTGAAATCATGAAAAAAAAAAAAAATCTGCTGTCCCCTACATTTTGACCAATTATGCGAACATAAATAACAGCTGATTTTTTTTTCGCATACCTACACTATATTGTTGCAATTAGCACGCCTGCCATTTATTGAATTTCAATATTACAGTCACAGTTAAAAACTTGTATTGAATATCTAATCAATCGAAAGTTTTCAACGTGTAGCTAGGTAATTATGCAGTTGATATATTGATAAACCAGCGTTATTTCTTTTGTTTTCTCGAAGGTTATTTCTCATGTTAAAACTACACGCTACAGCACCTATTAATGTCGGAGTTCTTCAGTGGTCTGTTCGCTCTGCAACCCTTTTCCTTCTGCAAATCAATGACCTCCTTCAGCCTGGTATTGTTGGGTACGCAGATGACAGTACTGTTTCAGAGAGATACTTGTCCAGCACAAAAAAACAGTGGGGCCGAAGTTCGTCCCTTGAGAGGCCATGGTAGAGCGGACAGATTTGACCTTATGCCTTGTCTCCCAGTGCGGTGATGATAATCTGGTTTCTTTTAATGCCACGAAAACACAGGCGTGTTTCTTTGAGTCTAAAAAGAGTAGTTTTATCCTAACTCCTACTTTTCGGGGTCCATCTGTTCCTATAACTGATCAGCTCGAGATCCTAGGCATGGAGTCGACACCTGGTCTTAACTTCGGCGCCACCATCGAATACAAAGCCCAAACTGCGGCCAAAAAACTGGGCATCCGTAATAGGGTGAAGCGATACTTTACGACTGGACAGCTTTTAACGCTTTACAAAGCGCAAGTCCGATCCTGCATGGAGTATTGCAGCCACCTTTAGGATGGCTCAGCTAAATACCAACTTTCCGCACTTGACTCGGTGGAACGCAGAGGTAAGAGGCTCATTGGTGACGTAACCTGGAGCCAAGCTGCTCAGCTTGGCTCATCGCCGCAAGATTGCCTGCTTGTCGGTCTTCTACAGATTGTACTTGTGAGTGTGCTCAAGAACTCCACGACATCATTCCACCGGCCCCCTTCTACCATTGGACATCTAGATGCACTGCAAGTTACCATCCCTACCTCGTTGCTATTCCACCAATTCGCACTAAGCGTTTCCGTTTCCGTTTTAACTGTTATTTATAATGCGCACAGCAAAAGAGTGGAACTCGCTACCTGCGTTTGTTACCGAACGCATACAACCCTAATCTTTTCAAAGTGAGAGTGAACAAGTTTCTTCTGCGTAAGCTCACTCCTTCGTCGACTTTGTCTCTGTCGCCTCCGACCTAGACTAGAGTGAAGAGGAAAACAATGTCAAATAAAAAAAAAAAAATTAAAAAATACCTGTAGGTGGAAGCCTAAGTAGGTAGCGAAAGTGCGCTACAGACAGTCGTTTTCGGTAACCGCTACTTTCATAACCCATAGCTAGCGTTTAGTTTAGTGGTCGGTGACGGCCACACGAAGCGAGAAGCGGCCTATCATATAAAATGTATGAAAACTGTAGTCTGCTGCTCGGTGGCGGCGATTTGTGGCTGTAGCGCGTGGCCCGTGTGCAGCAAGGTTTATTGTCAACCGACTCAGCCATTTTCGGTCCCTTCAGTTTAGCACTATGGCTTCAGAAAGATTAGTTTAATAATAACTAGAAGTATTACACTTAATTATGCTCTCAAATGAGCATTCATAGACAAGACAGGATTAAAAAAAAAACAAGCTTTAACAAAATACTACTTTATATAAGTAACCTTAATTACATAATAGTTAGAATTTGATCAGTAAAAATCTGCATTATCGAATCTAAACATATGCGGCTCGACGCCTCTACTGCCGGTGCCTCGTATCGTGAAGATGGCGCCACCTAGCGGCTCCATCGCGCTGTCGAGTTGGTCTCGCGACGTCGTCACGAACAACTCGTCAAGGTTGGGCCCACCCCAGCACACTGACGTCACCCGGGATACTGGCAGCTTGTAATCGAACACTACTTGCCGCGTGTCGGGGTCTACGTGTAATACCTGTGGAGAGAAAACGAAAACTTGAAGTGCTTGTTGGTCTCTAGTAGTCGTATGCGCGACTACTCGGAGTAGGTTTCCGAGTTCGATCCCTGGGTCGGCAGTGTTATTGGGTTTTTTCATTTGGGCATATTCAGGAGCAGCCCGGAGCTTAGATTTGTACCCGCAATAAGCCCCACCCCCTATTACATAGAATTTGAATGTAATTGGTAAAATGTGGGTGTACACTGCTTACCCTTTCTGGAAAAGCAGGCGCGTTGTTATGTTATCTAAAGTTTGTCTGTCGGGAGTAATCTCCAGAACTACCTGGCGTATTAGATTTTTTTTTTGCATTTGATAGCCCAATTCCTGAGGTCGAGCCTTTATAGGTTATTTCACGCTAAGACCCTTAGGAGCCGAGAAAAAGAAAAAAAGTCAAAGAACGCTAAGCGAAAACTAAGTACCTAGGTAATAGCGCGGGCAAAGTCGCGCGCACTATATCTAGTTTAATATATGCTAATATACTTACAGTGCCTCCGAACATGAGCGCTACCCACAGGTTTCCGCGGCTATCGATAGTCATACCGTCAGGTATAGCGTCCTCGTACCCCAGCGTCGATATGTCTAACACCGTCCTTCGAGCAGCTGTTAACATAAACATAACAGTTTAGTAAACAATATTGGTATAAATAGCTATAGCTCACCAAGTTAAGATAACGCTTTTTAATGCTTATTGTCATTACACCGGGACAAGTCTGACAACCAGTCTTACCAAGGGGTATCGTACGAGTATTACCCAGTAACTGGGTTGTGGAGGTCAGATAGGCAGTCGCTCCATGTAAAATACTGGTATTCCGCTGCATCCGGTTAGACTGGAAGCCGACCCCAACATAGTTGGGAAAAGGCTAGGCAGATTGATTGATTGTCATTACACCGGGAGTCTTTGGGTCAACTACTCGAAAAGGTCGCTGGATGTTCTACGCGTCCAATACAACAATGTTTTTAGGATGCTGTTGCGACTGCCTCGTTGCTGCAGTGTCTCAGAGATTTTCGCGGTAAGCCATACCGAAGGATCCGCAAAAAGACGGCCTCACTCCTGAGCAGAATAAGAGGCAGTCACAACAGCATCCTGAAGGCAGTGGCAGCAGATACTACCTCCGCCACAATAAGGAAATTTGTGAGAAGGCATCCATTTCTTGGGTGGTCTTCTCATTAATTCGTCTTTAGCTTAAGTTACTAACAATAGTGTCTTAAGTGCAAACCTGTTACTAACAATTTATGGATCTCATAGTTATCCGAAATAAAATTATTTTATTATTCTTATTTGAACAATGTAGTTTGCAGCTGACTAAATAACAAAATACATGTGTGTATTTATTGTCGTTTCCAGAATCAGATGTCCATTAATCTAGTGCTCATTTAGGTACATACATGTGTTAAAAATAGCTGTATTTAAACCTTGCAAGTTTAGACTTATTGCCTAACTAAACAATACAACACTACATCTTAGTTAGTGTCATTCTCTCACTGATTAGTATTACAGTCGGCCATAATCTAATCAAATTATTGTGCAATGTGTAAAGGTACAGAGTCAATAATTTGCGTAAAATGCTGATTTTAATGAACAAAATCGTTTTAAGAAAAAAAAAAAAAAAATTAAAATAAAAACTAAAACCCAACTACGACAAAAACGCCAACTAAAAAGGCGAAACATCGATGTCGATATTTTTTTTTGGTTTTCGTATAGCGGTAGTCACACGTAATCTATATACCTAATATTTAGGCTTGACTTAGTAATGAATGACGTAAATAACAAATGAATGTACACACATCAAAAAAAGTTTGCGATCAGTTTGAAAAATCGAAATCTTTTTTGTTACGGTAGATATATTAAATAATAATAATAACCCCACCGACGTATCTCTACGTTGACGTCGTGGTGGGGCTTGCGCGCTCCTGAACTCTGGGTCTGTGGCTGTAGAGTTTACTTTGCCGGAACGGGTCTAGGATGAGGAGCCAGACCAGGTATAGGGTGAGGAGGCAGGCTAAGAGAGATACATGAACCCTCAGCGCAGCATGTGGCGAACTGTTGGGCAGTAGCGACCCCATAGATCCTATCTCCCGGGAGAAGTCTTGTTCTTCACCCCTGGCTTGTCTTTATTGGCCGGCTGGAATGAACACTGACGAGAAACAGAGCGCCCACCTCTTTTTTGCCTTTCTTGGCCGGCTTGAGTGGAGATTCGCAAGAGCAAACATGCTCGGAGGAAGGAAGTATTCCAGTAAGGTGCTGGTAGGGATCTTGACCGTACTTCCGGAATTGTCCTGATAGCCGTGGAATACCTCTCCACTCCTCAAGCACCTCAGGAAGTGTTGCCCCCTGGTCGCTATGTGCTAGCGACCTTTTCCGGGGGCCATTATTGAGTGTGCAAGTCACCCTCTGCCATTTTATCCATGTGTTATATTTATTTATTTATTCAAAATTATGTAAATAACACCCTAACAGCAGTAACAACTATAACGCTAATGCGATGTTACTATCTACCACCTGGATACCCATACTTTTAATTTACACTTACTACCAATAACTACAATTAAAATACATTTCAAAATACAATTAAAATACAATAAAAAATATAATAAAAAAAAATGTTAAAATACACTAAAAAAATACAATTAATAACCCTTCTCAATATTTTCAATGCACTTCAGCGCACTGTCTGAGTATAAATCCAAGATTTCGGAAGGACTTGCCGCATATGTCTAAGATGTGCTTACGAAACCTTAATTCCACCCCCAGGTCCAGCACATGTGTGAATCTTGACAAGACCGCGGCTTCCATCTGAGGCATACAGATGCAGCAGAGGATCATTATACCGCATTTGGAAACGTTAAAACCTAACTTATTATCTACACTCCCCTGCACCACCCTATCAATATTCTGTTGAAGCCGTTCACAGTCCGAAGTATTTGCTACCGACAGGAACAACTCGGGGTCGTCCGCGAATAGCAAACACTTTGCCTCTCTCACGGCATTCTCAGATCATTGACCATCAGAATGAAGCCTAATGGGCCGATATTGCTACCCTGACTCACCCCCGAAAACGTGAAATAAGGCTTGGAGACGTATGCGCCATATTCAACGTACCGCCGGCGATCGCCACGGTAGTTCGCGAAGAATCGCGGAAGGTGCGGCGTGAAACCAAATGCCGCAAACTTAGCCAACAGCACACGTTGTCGACGGTATCGAACGCCTTCCGAAAGTCAAAGTACGCAGTATCCACCTTTTTTTTGGATGGGAAATCATCAAATAACTTCTCCCGCTCTGGTTGGAGCGGGAGTGCGTGTCAGACTTCTGCTGAGTAAAACCCACCCGTGTTACTTCAGTTGTCTGTGCCAGGGCCACGGTAACTCTTTCGAACAACCCGCAACCCTGGCGGGACGCAGTATCCACATGCCCCCCAGCGTCAACAACAGGCGCCAGGTACGTCATGAAAGACCACAAGTTACTCCCCGTACCTCGACCAGTCCGGAAACCGTGTTAAGCGTCGGACAGGCGAGAAGTTACTTGATCTGAAATACACTTGTGCAACACCGACTCAAACGCCGACAGCACCGCCACCGGTCGATAGCCACTAACATCAATTCCCGAACCTCCTTTCGGGACTGGGTTCATTCTAGTGATTTTCTATTGGTAGGGATATTGACCTAACTTTAAAAACAAATTTAAAATGTGCAGTAATGGCCTTTCAAACTCTGCGCTACAGTCGTTTACTATATAAGGAGGTATCCTGTCTGGTTCCGCCGAATACTTGGGCTTAAGGCGGCAACATATAACATTGATCAGGCAGGGGACATAGTCCTTCCATAGATCTGGGTAATCAATCCACTATATCCACCCAAACCCCATAGCCCAATATGTTTTGTCTCTATGTCCTGCAATAGTCCTGTACCAACCGGGGGTTGTCCTTGGGTGCACTTGCATAGTGCATACAGGGATAATCGTCAGTTGGTGCCTTCTCATTATTCGAAATTGTCTTTGGGGCCTCTGTGAGTTGACTTCGGCCCCTCGTACGCCTTGCCAAGGTCCGGGACCCCAGGGTCCCGAAAAATAACAATAATAATACCCCCAACAATAAAATAATAATAATAATAATAACCCCACTGCTGTAGCTCTACGTTGACGTCATGGTGGGGCTTGCGCACTCCGAACTTTAGGTCTGTTGCCGGTAGAGTTTACTTTGCCGGAAAAGGTCTAGGACGAGGAGCCAGACCAAGAGAGATACAGAAACCCGCAGGGCAGCATGTGGCGAGCTGTTGGGCAGTACTGACCCCACGGACCCTATCTCCCGGGAGAAGTCTTATTCCTCATCTCTGGCTTGCCTTTATTGACCGGCTGGAGTGAATATATAGCATTTACGCCTTTAACCTGCGGAACAACACGACGCTTCGAACGACACTTCGTTTATCAAAATACGACTAGTAGTTTAGGCGTTATGAGGGAACAGATGAACTTACATACATAGCCTAAAGTCATAACTCTTCTTTGGCTTTGCGGTTTTGCCGTACTCGGGTAAATTTAGGGGCTATTATTAGGAACTATGAATACCATCATGATTTCGTTGTAAAAAATAATAGGTAGTGCTTATAAACCATGTATAGCTCCCGTCGCTCTCTCGCACTGAAAATGATGGCATTAATATTTCATAATGCGGCCCCTGTAGTTGTCTATTACTGGACATAGGCCACCCAAGAGCTACATCGACAAACTCGATCGCGGAAATCCGATTTATCTATGAAAATTAAACAAGAAAATAATAATACGTACTCAAGTCTCCTCTCTGTAGATCAAAATCGAACGCTTCTACTTTCTGCGTGGGTGAGTCGATATAGTACAGCACAGTGTTGTTGATCGACCAGGCGATCCCGTTGGAGATGGACACGGGGCGCATCTGTATGCGCGGCTGAGTGAAGCACTCTTGTTCCACGCTGTAGAACGTCGCCTTGTCCGGAACCACGTCATCTCCAGTTTGAGGGCCTTTTGTTCCTGTTGGTAGATGAAATGTTCAGTAAATAGGTTATAGTACCAACATAGCACCAGTTACTGATTAAGTACTGAACTGGCTGACTACTGAACAAGAGCCTGCAAAACCTGACTGTCTACTAGTGAGGAATATTTTCTTTTCTACAGGTTACAATATGTTAGGTCCGAAAGATGTGACACTTTCGGCAGAACTACATACTAACATCTGAATCACAAAATTGTGTTTTGACAGATTAGGTAGGAATATGGAAGCATGGCGACGCATCGCAATTTGTAGCAATTTGGCAGTTTTAATTACGTTTATTTAGAGATTTTTGTATATATTTTGTATACAGTATATAATTTTAATTAAGTACTTATGAAAAAACATTTATTTTGATATAAATTTTACGTAAATATCGGGTTGTCACATAAGTCCTTGCCACTTTTAATTTTTCTCGAATTTTCTCGTATTTGAACTGGAGCGGGGCCTGAGAAAGTTCTAGTCCCTGCTAGTAAGGAATAGTACCTTCTAGGGTGGGGGTATAAATAGGCACGAGCGCGACGCGGCGATCAGTATTTAGCGAAAGTGGATCAACATCAACTGCGAGCGATAGAAACGGCTAAGAAGATTAACAACGCGTTTGGAAATGGTACTACTAGCGATCGGACTGTTCGCTTCTGGTATAAGCGCTTTGACATCGGCGATATAAGCTGCGAAGACTAATCTCGTTCAGGCCGACCCACCAGCTTCGACGAAGATGCTTTGCGCCACGAACTTACGCTACTTCCGGATTACAGTACGCGCGATTTAGAGAAGGCACTTGGACAATCCCACACGACCATAGATCGTCACCTCAAGTTAATGGGATACCGTAACGTGATGTCACGATGGACACCTCATGCATAAACCACACTCGTGTCGCCATTTGTCAAAGTTTGCTGCTTCGACCGCACAGAGAAGATTTTCTCAAGGATATTATGTGATGTGACGAGAGCTGGATACATTATGAAACTGACAAGCTTCATGCCTAGCCTATTGACTTCCTCGCGATGAAAACCCGCCAGCCCAGCCTAAACCCAAACAAAGCGGTTGTAAGCTTATGTCGTCTGTTTTCTGGGATTGGCAAGGAATGGTTGTCTGGGAACTTCTCGAAACTAATCAGACTATCAACGCCAACCTGTACATGGAGCAGCTTCGGAAACTAGCAGAGGTTTTACAAACTAAGCGGCCGAAACGACTTGGGAGTCCAACTTTTGCATTACATCGCGTGACCTCATTGCGCCAAGTTAACACATAATCATCAAGACGAGCTAGGATGGTTTACTGTTCCACATCCACCGTATAGCCCAGACCTTGCGCCTTCAGACTTTCATTTATTTCGAGCTCTCAAATGCCACTTATCTACTGGACAAAAAGTTTGAAAATTCTGTCTAACGAGTTCAGTTTTAAGACTCACGCCTTAAAACTGAACCTTTTGGGAGATGGGTATTCAAACTCTGTCCAGTAGGAGGCTGACTGTAATTTATAACGTGGGAGATTACATACCTAATTGATTAAATGTAGCTTTATTAAAAAACATATTACTTGTAAAATTTCTTTTCACTGGCAAGGATTTATGGGACACCCCAATAATATTAATGTAGTAAGGAGGAATTTTGTTAATTTTGAGCATTTTTAGTAGTTTGTTTTGAATGGGATTTTTTAAATAGATATTCCAAAGATATTTCAAAATCTGAGGTCGCTATGAACTAAACGACTATTTAAGAGATATTATTGTATATTCTTCATTTTATTTGCTTATGTAAGTACATAGTTAAATCCACGAACAGGAAAAAAGGCCGTCGAGTATTTTATGAAAAACTTGCTTCGGAATTTTGGCTTTATATAAATAGGAAAGAAAAAAAATGCTATAAGCGAGGCCGCTATGATCTATACTAATAACTATTCTCCACCACTCAATAAATCAAAGTTGTCGAGATCTTTCAGTTTCTCAGAATAAGAACGCCAAAGTCACGCGCAAAAATGTCGAAATGTAATCGTAATGTAAATGAATAATAGGCCTCTTAAAGTAATCAGTCATGAATATTAAGTATTCAAAGAAATATTACAAATAAAACAATATATTTCACGTATGAGAAAATTGAGAAATGCAGCATAGGAACACTAAAGAAAAGCTTTAGACGACTTTTTTCCGACAGGCGCTTGTCGTGGTGATTTACGCTATGTTTATACAGATAATTCAACACACGTTTATCAACAATACGAACCATTCCGTAGGTGGTCTTCTCAGGCGATACCGAACAGACAAGTTTGAAGTTATCAGTAGAAAGTTATACCTGCCCAAAATCGTCCTTCGGCGTCAGGTTTCCCCTCATTAATGACATTGTCGGGTAGGCCGACGTCCACGGTGGTCAGCAGTCGCATGGCCGCGTCTCCTACGATGTTCCAGTCTAGTAGGTACAGCGACGAGCGACAGGCGATTAGTAGGCGGTGGGAGCCCGATACCAGGGCTACTACGTTCACTTCGCCGTAGTCTGGAATAATGATATGATGTTACAAGCATGTTATTATTGTATATCAAGACTACTGCACAACCCTTACTAGACAAGACTACAAGCCGGTTTCCCGTCCTCAGATCAGTCCATTCCAGGACTATAATACACTTCGGACATCTGAATCGAGCTACCCTATTTTTTTTGTTTAAAGGGTTCTATCTTTTTACCCGACTGCGGCGAATTCAATAAAGGAGGGTTATGTTTTTGACCTGTATGTATGCATGTATATATGTATGTCTGTCCGTTTTATTGTGGCCTGTAGCCTAAACGGCTTGGCCTATTTTGATGAATGATTTGTCTTTATTGCACGAGTGTCACTAGGTATGTATATTGAAATTATAAAAAATCAAAATGGCGGATTATCAGTGCCGAAATGTGTTTAAAAAAAAATCTTACAAACCTATCGAGTCTGGTATCAAAATGAAGGGTTTTAAAAGGTGATTACAAAATATATGCAAATTAAATGTAATAATAATTTATTAATTTATTGTATATTATTTTAAATGTAATTTGGAATGAGAAATGATAAAAAAACGTGTGTGGCCACACACGGCGGACCTCCGTCAGGACCGAAGTTTCTTCTCACGAATGATTAAAAAAAATTCGAGCGACGAACCCAAACTTTTATTGTTTTGAAAGATAATTTTGACGACCGTTACATAAAGCGTTACTAATACAGTGACAGAAAAATAAACATTCTCAACTAACAAGTGTAAAATAAAAAAAAAGTAAATTTAAAAAATTAAAGATGGAAACAAGATGACCTATTTTGTCTCTTCTCATGTAGTCGGAGACTTCTTCTTACAACAAGACCTAGCCTCCGACTGCATGAGATTGTTTGGAGACAAAATAGATCAACTTGTTTCCATCTTTTTTAAAGTTCACTTTTTACGCAGTCGGGTTTTTGATTTTTTAAATAAAGGTACATACCTAGTACTAAGAAAAAAAAAGTGGTTTTGAAGCCAGGGACTCACTATCATTTCCGTTTGTCATTGTTCCAAATTTGGAACCGGATTAAAAAAAAAAACTGTTTAATTGCAATAAGTCGTGCATTATCATGCATAAAAATTAAACCCTGGCCCACAAACTCTGTATTATGGCATCACATGAGCCTCTAGGCATTGACGAATGTATCGCTAGTTACAACCTCAAGTCTAGTTATTCCTTCGGTGCAGTATCCAAATTTGTAATGTCAGAATGGGCTAAAAAATAACGAAAAACAATTCCGATACTTCTTATGTAAAACAAAACAAACAACAAATAACTATTGATATAGATGCTTTTTAACCGGCTTCAAAAAGGAGTAGGTTCTCAATTCGTCTGTATGTTTTTTTTTTGTATGTTTGTTACGCGATTATTGAAAGACTGATGGACCGATTTGAAAAATATTTTTTTTGTTTAATAGGGTATTCTTCCTAGGTGATCCCATATTTATTAACTTTGCTGGGGTAGTTTTTGAGTTAGCTTCAATCATGCTTATTTTTCCCGCTTTGTTTATGTGGATGATGTTTTAATAACTTCCTATCACTGTTATTTACATAGCAGCTGGTAGTGGTATTCGAATTTGTGTGGGATAGGTACCACAACTAAAAAGCCAGTCAACTAAAATTTCAGAAGTCAGTGGCAAAAACGAAAATACAAAACCAAAGACACCGACTACCGAAATGAAAGTTATTTTTCACTTTGTAGTGTTTTGTTTTGGAAGTCGATTTTATTTTTGTTTCTTTATGAGCGCCCAAACTCTGATTTTGTTCTGTTTTACAAATTCTTGAACTCAAAGTAACAATGGTGTTAGGTATCACTATTTTTCATTCAACATCAAATGATGGCCAATAGCTCAGTTAAAACTGCATAAAACTTTTTCTCTAGTATAATTATTTTAATGTTTAGGCCTATACCTAAACGTAAAAATGCACGGTGGCTCGATTTAGGAGTCCGGGAGTGTAGATCGATAGAAGATACTAGATAGAATATGCTTTACAAAATCACTAATGTTCAGGGTACAACGGCGGCCTTATACAGACACCCATTGGATGGACAGTGAGATACCGTTTAAAGGTAGGTAAGTACCTACCTACTTATGAATTTTTGGCAAATTATATTCGAGTCCCATTCTTGTCTGACTCAGCAGAGAGTGAGTGTGGATAGAAGTTTCTGGACAGTTCGTCATTTCCTCAGAACCATGGAATGAGAGGAAGTTGTCTCAAGTATACGTTAATAGGATAGATAGGTACTGTGATCTTCAATTCGTTTGCAAAGCGTAGCGATTATGAAATTTTCTCATTTCCATTTCAGATCGGGTATGAAAATTGATCTTTCGATCGGTAATACGAATGATGAGGCAGAAGAGTCATTATGAGGTTGTGTGAAAGGGTTTCCCTCCATCTGGCAGAATCTTAATACACTTGGCAATATTTTTAAGGCGTAAAAAATTTAATATAATTATTGTTTGGCCGAATGTTTTCAAGTCGGAATTTAAAATGGCATAGGTACTTTTAAGATGGCAAAGTTAAAATTCCGCATAATTTCGTTTAGAACAACGTTTATTTAGAGCACCGATTTATAAAGTTAAAATATTGAAGTCAATATGTCGTGCTACAAAAGTTAGTGACAGAAACGAATCGCTGCAAAACCGACTCCACGTAGTCCTTGTCTGCCCTACCCCTAGAGTGTAATTTAAGCCCACGTAGGCGCGGAGAGGCAAGGCAGCCCGCGAGCTGAGGAGCAGGTGGTTGAAAACCATCTGCGACGATAAGCTGGCGTGGGACCGCCAGAGCCGTGACAGAAACTATGCCTGCTGCATGTTACAAGCTCGCTGCATGCATAGTGTATGTATGCTTGTTTGCATGCTTGTATGATAGTTCTGCCTTTTAATGACTATCGATATTAAATGTAAGTATGCCAAAAGAGGATTCTGACAGTGATCTTTCTGCTAAATCGCACCTTCGGTAAGACAAGGCCATAAGATAAGATAAGATTTATTTATTTGTATAAACATGGTAAATACATACAGAAGCATGCAAGATGATAATAAATTACATTATAGTCCAGTCATGTTTAGCCTTATAGTATATTGGCGTACAAATATTTTAGTCACATTAATTATAAGAAGAAATTAACCAAACTGCTATGTCAAACTTACAACTACAACCTATTTTATAATAAAATTGATGTCAGACAAATTTTTCGACTAAAAATTCAGACACACTATAATATGCTTTTTGCAACAAAAACTTTATCAACTGACGTTTGAACGCATTGACATTTAGCTCCTTCCAATGTTTAGGTAGCTTGTTAAATATAGTTGGAGCCATGCAGATGATACTTTTGCGCATGAGTACAGTTTTAGCAGGATATACGCGAATTATGCTCATATCCCGTCTATTACGTGGGACAGCGTCCTGTAAGCGTGGAAATAATTCGGGATTCGCTTTAACAAACATTACAGTTTCGAGGATGTACAGACAAGGTAAAGTTAATATCTTGTATCTTATAAAATACGGTTTACAAGTATCAACAGTCTTTAGCCTAAACATGGACCTAATGCATCTCTTTTGGGATTTGAATGCGATGTTAAAATCGGTAGAATTTCCCCAAAAGATGATGCCGTACCTTAAGTGAGACGCAGCTAAGCCGTGGTAGGCCACAATTAAGGTATCTACATTTACGACTGCAGCTAGGGAATGTAAGGCAAAAGCAGAACTACTAATTTTTTTACAGAGATTCTCTATATGTGATTTCCAGTCCAGTCTTTTGTCTATTATTAGTATTAACGCTTTCAATGGTTTTATTATCAATATTAATGTCCAAATTATTTCTAGTGCAACGCTGGCTGAAATGCATAAATGTCAAAATTTCATACAGTCGGTTAAATATGCCAAACTGCTTTAAAAATACCCTTTTATCTGAAATCACAAAAGTATAGGGCTTATTTCATGCAAAAATCAATCATTTCAAGGTGGAAAGATGGTATGAGCAGAATAATACGGTATTTCATGTAAAAAAAAATCTTAAAGTAGCTCTCCTGTAAAATCATAAAAGTGCAGTTGTGGCCTTGTCTTACTGAAGGTGCGAAATGATGGTTCTACATTTTAATTATTATGGATATCAAATTTTTGCCTAAAGATGATTCTGACTTACAAAATTATGAGTTTTGAATGTATGATAAATGAGTGTATGCCAAACGATTTTCTGCGAAATGAAGTTTATGCTATCGCTGTTATGCAAAAGGATATTGACATAAAATGTTCTGCTATAAAGGGTAGACCAGTAAGAAATAACTTCGACCCTTAAAACTTACTTAGATGCTTAGTATAAATCTTCCCGGACACGTAGTCGAGTCGATGCACGTTGTTTTCTTTGACGTCTACAAAGTACAGGCTCTGCAACTCGGGGTCCCACACCGGACTCTCTCCGTGCGTGAACAGCGCGGGGGTACCTGGATTGTCATGCGACGATACCTAATGGTTGTATACATATTAATTTATTTAGCATATTATACGTGACTTACAGCCAGAACTTTAAATCGAACGCCTTGACCTTTAAGCCATTCGTGCTCTATTCGACATTATTAATTTAATAGTCGAATAATAATTTTATAATAATATTAGTGTTTAAATAAATTTTGATTTACGCTAGAATATTATACACCATAGGTATGTTATAGCGATCCTTTATGTAATAAGAAGTGACTTTCCACCTGTGACAACTGGCTCGCGTTCACCAGTTCATCGTTTGGTTGAGACATATAACAATGAGTTTAATTCAATCGACATTCTTTTTCTCAGTAAAGCAAATCCAAGCAACGCTAAAGGATCAGCAAAGTATTTTAATAACGTACTGTTTAATAATGTACGCAAACAAATATACTTTTTTTAAAATAAATTTAATAATCTGAATATAAGTTCTAGGACTATCACAATTATACTTAGTCTGGCCATAAATACTGTTACATTAAAAATAAGAAAGATATTACATTTGAATTTTATACTTATGTAGGTATTAAACTAACACACTGTAAAAGTAATAAATATTATTTGCAATAAAAAAATTTTTTCTTCGTGACAATATTTATGGCAAGACTAGGTATAGGTATTGTATTTGTGTTCCTAGCTAGTTTTAAATACTTTAAATTGTAATCCGTGGAGAACGTAGTGGGTAGCATAATTTAAAAAAATGTAATATTTAAGATATTATGAGTATTTCTTATTGTGCTACTGTTTATTTTTCCTTATAAATAAATAGACAAACAATAAATGCATTTGTGAGTGATTGATTTTGTATTGTAAATTGCAAAAAATGTAAGAAAATTTGAATTTCGCGGGCTACTCTGACGCTTTCACCTTAAGGGGGAAGCGTCAGGGTAGCCCGCGAAATTGAAATTTTCTTACATTTTTTGCAATTTAATGTAACAGTATTTATGGCCAGACTAAGTATAATTGTGATAGTCCTAGAACTTATATTCAGATTATTAAATTCGGTATTGTTGATTTTAATATGATTCGCGACCGTAACAAATCTGTATTTATAGAAATAACCATTAAAATCATCAAAACAGTTCTCTAAATTCATATAACTCTATTGAATGACTATTTCATGAAATCTTGACATTTAAGGTCTTTTCTAACTTATGAAGTTGTATTACTGATTCTAGTGATTATTATTCTGTAAATATATTATTGTTACGGTCGCGAATTATATTTGAATCATCATTAAACTTACCTACAAATTGAAAAACAAACGTAAGAATATTTGAATTACGCGGGCTGTCTTAGCGCTTCCCCCTTAACCTTTAAGAGACCCCCGGAGCATGCGTAGTTCATACAAACGAAATACCAATATAATGTGTAAATGAAACATATTCTAAAGGTTACTGAATGTCTAGGTTCCCAAATATATTTTAAATAAGAACATTGATTTTATTAGGAAATATGAGAAAAATAAGTTTTCTATAGAAAGAAATACCTCATATCTCGTCTTTAAATTAGTGTCCTTTCAAAATATATGTTTGGGAACTTAGATATTCTGTAACCCAATTGGAATACATACAGACTACCTTAAGAATATGTTTGATTTACAAATTATTTTGGTATTTCGTTTGTATGAACTAAGCATGCTCCGGGGGCCTCTTAATTGCATATAATAGAGTAAGTGCGCCAATTATGGACCACCATAAGGATTTTGTCAAATAAAACTCAGAATTTTAAAGTATAATCAGCCTTATATATTTTGAACAGTTCGATAATTATTTGGTATCAAAAACGATTAATAAAATTCTTAAGAAACATCAACATCTTAGAAATAATCAACTTTTTCTAAAATATGTCATTATTGTGAATTTGCAAAAAGTGTACAAAATATGGACCATATGGTTTCAAATATGGTTACACATGGTTTCAAATATTCAGAAAATTATAAAAACTATTGAATATTGCAACTTAATAGGATTATTGTGAAATAACTTATCTTTCCCCTGGTTTAATCCACTTTCACAAAGTGTAATATTTGTTGAAATTATGAGCTTACGAAGTTAGCTAAGAAATTACATCGCGCGTTGATAATAACGAAAAATTGCTCCCGTGAATACGTGCGCGCTCTCTGCCGGCCTGCAAGCGACTAGCGGGCAGCGGGAGGGGTGAAGTTTAGCGTGCGCTGACCAACGGCTCTATACTAATAACGTTCATTGAGAAACGCGGGTAGTCCATATTACAGAACCAGTCCATAATTGGCGCATTTACCTCTATTTATATTTTTTTTTGAGATTGACCATGATAACTGACTTTTTTTTTCGTTATAACTGTTGCCTAAACATTGATGTTCTGATACATGTCCGTAAATAAATGAATTCTAAAAATAAATACAAAATTTCTTTACGATGGAAATTTCCATCACTACGAAATTAAGGGTTAAGAGGGCCCTTCCCAGCCCATCATACGTCAACGCGAGCATGGTCGAAAAGCTTGTTGTTTCATCCAGCACAACGCCCGTTGACTAACAAGCATGAGAACGCGATAACACTGAACGAAAAATAGTGTGCGGAAATTTTATGAAACTTGTTCCAGGAAATACGTGTTTTTTAGCAAGCCTTACAAGTTTGTGATTTAGAATCTCCATTACATGTGCGAGGTATCTATCGTTATGCTTTCTTTACTTTTACAATTTGTGAGTACATTATGAACGACCAAAATTTAGGTAAAAATTGTGCTAAAATGCAGATTTTTGGAGGCTTATACTGAATTTGTTTCTCCATCTTTTTATTTTTCGCTTTGATAGAAATCTAGATATAGCAAAAATAATTATAAAATACAACGATCTCGTGATTGGCCGAAAAAAAATAGTAGTTACTTTGAAATGAAATGAGAAATGCGATGTTGCCAGCCCGCGTGGGATGAACGGTCTTAAACCCGACGCACCAGTCTCTTTTAGTATAAATTATTTTTAATGTATACGTAATTGTTTATCTGCTTAAATGTACAGCATGCACATCAAGCTACTACAGTCTGTCAAATTTCTTTAATAGATTTTCAACTTTATCGCTAAAGTATTAGATTCAAGGTTGATTGGGAAAATTTGACAGTTTCGGCTAGCTTGACCTGCTGGCGTCTGTACAAGTGTAAAACTAAATATTGATTTGCCATGGATATAGTTTCATATCATCATCATCGGGAGCCTTGTAACTGACAGCTGCTGGCTGTACGGGACTAATAACAGTTATTCAGCTTATTTATTACTATTGAATATGTATAATTAAGTGTATATGTCTCCTCTATAGTTTCACATAGGTATTGTTTTATAACTGAAATATAATAGGTAATCAATCGGCTTGTTTTACAACGTGACACAAATATCACGACAACGGGGAATTAACGTCATAAATCGCTAGGTTGTACAATTTTAATACTGTGTTTATGTATTGTTAAGAGGGGCCAACCCGTCATACTTTTCACACAAACGCTCGTACGTGATTATAGCGTTTTAACATATTCTAAGAATTTTTTATGCGCTATTTTATTTTATTTTTTATGAGTAAATACCAAAATAACTTTAAATAAATAGCATACATACTTAAAAATACCAACGATCTGGTGCTTGGCCGAAAAAAATAAATAGTACGAGTTTTTATTAATATAATGACGAAAAACCTCTAGAAATGCAACATTGCCGGCCTGCGTGTGATTAATGCTTTTAAGACCAAAATCGAGACGAGTTTATATGTCAAGGCGTGTGAAATTTTAAATTTAATAGATTTAAGTAATCAGTTTTTTTCAGTATCCTTAGTGCAGAATATTAAAACAATCTCGATTGCAAAATAAGATTAATTTAAATAATAAAAGTTTGTGAGAAACGGTTGCACAAATAATTCGCTGTACACTAGCTTCTGTATATCGCCGAATTAACAAGCACGACAAGTACTTACCATAGAAATTCTATAAATTGGTTGTGTTTCTTGAGCTGCTCCTTGGATATCCGAAGCGAACGAATAATAAATTACAGAAACCAAAGAAATTATCAAAAACATTATTTATTTTAAATCTTAAATATTTAAATTAAAATAAAATTATTTACGGTACTCCCGTGCACTAGTTCACCAGGGATTGTTTTCTGTACAACTGTGAATCAAATGTTTCCAAAACATGTCAAAGCAATGAAAAGATGCGATAGAGGATTTTGCAGACAAATAAAAGTGAACGTAAGCGGGTCGATAACGCGGGACAAAATGACAGCGCAGAGTGAAACAATACCATTCGACTTGACACCTTTTATTTGAAACGTCGCTGTACAGGTCACTAAAACACCAACTTGGATAATCACGCACTTACTCGTACGTACGGCCGCGGCGGTCGGAAGTGCGGCAAGCGATGCACTTGCCACGCTCCCCACTACCGGTCGCCATACCAGTATGCAGCCTTTACCAGTATTTACTAAACATTACATCTGCCTTTTATAAAATTAGAAAAATAATAAATATATTCTTAACACAATTAAATGCAATCATTCAATGAAAACATTCTTCGTATATAAAACTTAGAACTAATTCTTTAAAGCACTACTGATTCATCATACAGTGCGTAATTTATAATTATTATAATTTTACTTTTACATATTTAATCAGTACTCATCGTTAATATAAATGTAAACTTGTTACATTGTTATCACTCGTCAGTAATATCAGCATTACCATCTGTACAAACTTTCCACTGTCCTTCAGTTCGCTTTAGGTGTACAATATTTCTACGAAGTCGTTGTCCGTTATTCTCATTTTGAACTTCTACATCATTTCCTTCCTTACTAACGACTGTGTGTGGTGCATCATCAAATATGGTAGACAACTTATTTTCCTTCGTCATATTCTTCACGTATACTATATCTCCAACGTCAATACTACATTCCGCTGCATGTCTTTTCCTGTTTGCATATTCTTTTCCCTTGGCTTTCATTTCTTTATCCCTATATTTTGTTTCGAGATCTAAATCTGTAAATTCAATATCAATAATAATAGGTTGGGGAAAAAGTTTCTTCGCATTTTTTAAGAAAATTCAAAACAGTTTTTAATATAGTTTATTTACATTTAACTAAAGTATGTAGGTACCATTTTGTTCGATAACTTTTTGCCATCTTGTAGGTAGGGACACGATCCCATTGCTATAGAAATTTTGGGACTTCTGGTCAAAATACCGCGACAAGTGGTTTTGGCAGTCCTCTCGTGATGTTAACCTGACACTGCCTAAAGAATTCTGAAGAGACCGAAACAGGTGGAAATCTGAAGGTGCAAGGTCAGGACTATACGGCGGATGCATTAACACCTCCCAGCCAAACTCTCTTAATTTTTGCTGAGTGGCTAAAGATGTGTGAGGTTATCATGATGAAAAACCACACCCCTTCTGTTGATTAATTCCGGCTGCTTTCTCTCAACTTCTTGCTTTAATTTCATCAGTTGTTCGCAGTAGAGTTCAGAATCGATGGTCCTGCCTGGTGGTAACAGCTCATAATGAATAATGCCCTTCCAATCCCACCACACACACAGCATCACCGTGTTGCGAGTTAACCCGGGTTTCGCCACAGTCTGTGAAGCCTGACCGGCCTTTGACCACGACCTTTTTCGCACGTTCTTGTCATACGTGATCCACTTTTCATCACCAGTTATCAGCTTCTTCAAAAATGGTTCGGTTTCATTACGTCGTAATAAAGAATCACAAATGAGTACACGGTTCATTAGGTTTCTTTCAGTGAGCTCGTGAGGTACCCAAATGTCGAGCTTTTTTGTGTACCCAGTTTTTTTCAAATGCGCCAAAACTGTTTTGTGGTCAATTTACAGTTCTTCAGCTACGTCGTAACTACTGATATACCGATCTTGCTCCACTTTTTCAAAAATGGCATCCATTTTATCCGTAATAGGGCGACCAGAGCGACGTGCATCTTTGACATCAAAATTTCCGGATTGAAAACGCTTAAACTAAATTTGTGCTACTCTCACAGACACTACACTAGGTCCATAAACATCGCAAATTTTTTTCGCGGCTTGCGTTGCATTTTTACCTTTTTTGTAGTAAAATTTTAAAATGTATCGAATTTCTTCATTAGATTCACTCATCTTGACGGTACGAAAAACAAATGAAAATCACACATTTTCCTAATTTGAATTTGGAATTACGTTCTTTAAAATTTAAACTTTCAATGATACCAAAACCAGCCAGATACAAATAGTATAGCCAAAGAGATTTTATTACAAGTTCATACATACCTACTATAATGCGAAAAGACTTTTGCCCCAACCAATAGAAGGCAGCTTATCCCTAAATTGACGCCTGAAAAAGAGTTCCGCAGGAGATTTACCTGTAACGGAATGAGGGGTGCTGTTGTACATAGTTAGATATTTAAGCAAATCTTCTTGCCAATTTGACCTTAAGCTTTGGCTAATTAGTAGTAGTCTTTTTAAGATGTCGCGGTTCTGTCTCTCAACCTCGCCATTTTGCTGAGACCAGTAGGGGTACAGTACTATGAAACATACGTATGCCAAATTCATTGCAAAACCCTTCGAATTCGGTACTGATAAACTGTCGACCATTGTCAGCAGTAATGCTTACTGGCGCTCCTAGCCGGGAAAATATCTCTTTAAGTAATATTATAGTGTGCGCAGAGTGAACAATTTTAGAAATTTTAATTTCTTTATACCTACTAAAATAATCTATAATTACCAAAAGATAATGTCCACTAGGCAACGGTCCAAGATAGTCAATGGCTACGTCAATCCAGGGTTGAACTGGAAGTGTCTGTCTGCGCATAGGGTTAGGAGGAGCGGAAACCAGAGTACAACCCTTACAAGCTCTTACATAATGCTCCGCGTCTATATCGATTTTTGGGCACCACACTTTGGAACGTAGTTAGAACGTTCCTCAAACTGGAAGGAATTACAATTTTATTACAATGTAAAAGTAAATTGTCTTGGAAACAAAGTTCATGTTCGAAGACCTTGTTAGCGAAGAAGTATTAATACTCTGGTCCCAGCTATTGTTGTAGATACCGTTCTTAACCAATTTTAATTCATGGTCTCTCTCACAAGCTTCCTCCAATTCAGACAGGGTGGCTGCCATAGGACGAGACTGATCGATTACTAAATTTAAATAATTATCGTCATCGAACGGGACTGGTAAACAGTCAATAGAACTGTTAAGCACAGCACACGAAACATATATCAAACAACCTGCATGCTGTGCTTAGGGGGCGAAAATGTTTAGACTCTGATAGGCGGGGGTTATCGTCGTCGTTATGCAAATTAAACCAGTACAAGTATTCACAAATATAATAAAAGAGCACGTAAACACAATTCAGAAACAAAATACACATAAAATACAATCATAATACTTACGGCAATAATCTTACCTTCGAAACACTAATTATTGCAATAATATAAACATAATTGAAATACTACAGACACGCGACTACACAGGGCTCTATTGAGCATGTCACTTGATGGTTAGTTACTGTTACTAACTAGCTGGATACAATTATAAAATCTGATGGAACTAACTTTTCAATCCTAGGGGCCGCATATATATTAGTTTTGCACCATAGCTAAGGTAGCTGGTACACCTCACCTGAGTAAAACTTTGACACCAATATATGTGGTTTAAACAATAACCACGCCCCTATTTTCTTGTGCAAGTCACAACCTGTCGACTTTTCTGAGCCAGGGAGAAACCCCAACGCAGTTTTGAGTTGATTCTCTGCGTTCAAGTCAAAACGTGTTTATTTCCTACGGACAAGCATAGTTTCGTGGAAAATTTATCAGTTAGGTGATGTTAAGTGTTTCCTTATGCTACTAGTACATTCTTATAGCTACTTATGACTAATAGCAAACGGAGTTAGGCGTATGGTGCTTCTCCTACATTCCACCCCCTGTAAGAGGGTTCAACCGCTTTACATCCATTTCTGTGGGAAGCACAATAATCTTTGCAACTGGTCGACGCAAGACCCCGTTTGCTGTCTTAACATCTACAACACGGACGATTCCGTCATTACCCTGATACACAGATTGTATCACACCTTTTGTCCATGCACTTCGTTCTCTATTGTTGTCAACGATCACTACCACATCACTCACGCGCACATTGGGTCCACTAGTTGTCCACTTCTCACGACGTTGCAGAGTCGGGAGATACTCCCGCAGCCAGCAGCGCCAGAACATGTCGGCGAGCGCATTCACCCGCCGCCACTGCCGGCGGGAATCGACGTCCTCGTAGCTGCTCGGCGCAAACGGTGTACTCCCGGACGCCGTGCCCAGGAGTAGATGGTTCGGCGTCAGGACCTCAGGCTGCTCGTGATCGTCGTACACATAGCTCAGCGGGCGGCTGTTTACTATCAGCTCTGCCTCGGTAAGAAGGGTGTAAAGGACCTCCTCACGAGGGGCCCGCTCCTTGAGCGTGCTTCTCAGTGCATTCTTCACTGACCTGACCAGGCGTTCCCAGCAGCCGCCCATGTGTGGCGCTGAGGGGGGATTGAAGTGCCACTCGATGCCTCGGTTGGTGGCCTCGTCCCTCAGTGTATCCTGATCCAGGTCTTTCAGGGCTGCTCGTAACTCGGTGTTGGCCCCGATGAAGTTGGTACCCTGATCGGAGTACAGGTGTGCAGGTTGCCCCCGGCGCGCTATCAGGCGCCTCAGGGCCAGTATCGCCGAATCGGCGCTTAGTGTGGCGGCTAACTCTAGGTGGACGGCGCGCGTAGCGAGACAGGTAAAGAGTACTCCCCACCTCTTTTCGCGGCGCCGCCCTATCGCCACCTCCATTGGGCCGAAGTAGTCGACCCCTACTCGCACAAAGGCTCTTCTTGTGGTCTCTACCCTGGCGAGTGGGAGATCACCCATCTTTGGTGGTATGGGTTTGGCTCTGGTGATGCGACAATATTGGCAATTCGCGACCACGGTCTTTACGGATGTTCTTACCTTTATGATCCAGTAAGTTTCTCGTAGATTGTTGACTACGGTCTCGTGGTTCGCGTGCAGAGCCATCGCGTGATAGTGTGCGATGAGCTTCCTTACCAGAGGGTGACGCCCGTCGAGAATAATCGGGTGTTTTTCTCCGAATGTGAGCTCCTCGCATGCAGTCAGACGTCCTCGTACTCGTAGCAGTCCGTCGTCGGTGAACATCGGGTCCAATGACTTTATGCGGCTGTCGACAGGTGCGGGCAACCCTTTCAGGATGGCGGCCCGTTCTCGATGAAAGCTGTCGTTTTGGCACAACCTCATTAGGTGGAGGTGCGCTTCTTCCAAGTCATGTGGACGCAGCTCCGACGTCGCTCTTCGTTTGCGACATCGCTCGATGAAAATCAGCGTGCGCGCCATAACGCGCTGCACGCGCTGCCATGTTGAGTAGCGCTCGTATTCCAGGAAGGGCCCGGCAGGGGCCGCCGCAGTGTTGACTCGTTGGATGCGCTCGAGGTCTGCCTCTGCCGCCTCAGGTTCGCGACATGCTGGCCACTGCTCCTGTGAATCATACAAAAACGAGGGGCCCGACAACCACGCTGCATGGTCATCAGGCCAAGACAATCTGGTAGCCTTATCTGCTGGGTTGTCCGCCGTGGGGACCCAGCGCCAGTTGCCTCTGACTGTTAACCTATCTATTTCGGCTAATCTATGCGATATAAATTTTTGGAAGTCTTGTGCCTCCGAATTTATCCACTTAAGTACAGTTTCACTGTCTGTCCAGTAAAATTTTTGCCTGATTGGTAGCCCTAACTCTTTTTCAGCAGTGTCCGCTATTCGACACGCTAGCACCGCTGCCTGAAGCTCTAACCTAGGAATGGATATAACTTTCTGAGGGGCCACCCGCGCTTTACCTAATAGCATGGTGACCTCTCGATGCCCTTCAGTGTTATACCCTACAAGGTAGGCGACCGCGGCGTATGCCAGTTCGCTGGCGTCCCCGAACACGTGTAATTCCAGATTGTTGAGGTCCAGCCCGTACCACCGCGGTATCTTGACTTCGGTCAGAATGCTTAGATGCTTAAGCCAGGCAAACCACATTTTGGCCTCTCGGTCCTTGAGAGGTTCATCCCACTGGATCCCCGACTTCCATATCCTCTGCATCAATATTCGCGTCTGGATGACGCAGGGATAGAGAAAGCCGAGGGGATCGTAGATTGACATAATCGCGCTCAAAAACTGACGCTTGGTGGGTACCAGGTCGCCACTTATTATTTCAGGTGGTAACCGTTTGAACGACAAGTCAAATCCCAGTTCGTCTTGTTTGGGCGACCATGTCAACCCTAATGTCCGCTCGACCATCCCGATTCCCTTTTCGAGCGGTACTTTATCGGGCATATCTATTTTTAACTTTTCCCTTAACTCTGTCGAGTTGGTTACCCACCCCCGTATGATAAAATCCCCGGAGGCGTGTATTCTGGCAACCTGCTCGATCAGGCTGTTGGCCTGCTCTACGGACCACGTGCTGTCTAAATAGTCGTCCATGTAGTGCCTATCTCTTATGGCCTCAACAGCTTCGGGGTGAACGTTAAACCACTCATTGGCGTTTTTATTGAGTATATATATCGCCGTGGTTGGTGAAGAGGCGGCGCCAAATATCATTGATGTCATGGCGTAGGTATCAGGTTCCCTACCACCGTTCGCGCCTCTCCACAAAAACAGCTGTGCGCCCTGATCTTGTGCCCTAATCTTAACTCGCAAAAACATATCAGCTATATCGCCTGTGAACGCTATGGGACCTACTCTAAATTTAATTAAAATACCTAGTAAAGAATTTAATAGATCGGGTCCGGTCAGTAGGTTATCATTCAGACACGTACCTTGGGACGTAGCAGCCGCGTCGAAGACTAGGCGAAGCTTCCCTGGTTTGTTCGGGTTTACAACTCCGAAATGTGGTAGGTACCAAACCGGTGAGCTATCTACCTCGCCTTCCACCTTCCGTGCATACCCTTCAGCTACTAGACGCTCTATCTGGTTCGCGTACGTCTCAGCGAAACTAGCGTCCTTACGCATCCGCCTCTCAATACCATACAACCTCTGCCGGGCCTGTCTGTAACTATCAGGCAACAGAATGTTGTCCTGTTTCCACAAAAGACCTACTTCCCATTGTTTCTTATCAGGGGTGCGTTGACTCGTACTGTCTAACACCTGTACAGCCCGTTCTACATCCTTATGTTTGCGGGTTACTTGAGAAATGCCTATTGATTCTAACTCAAACTGTGACTTTACTAAATCATGTAAATCTGGTAGGGAAACTGTTGTGCAGTTCACTGCTTCGGTACTACTATCGTTATTAAATGGTCCATGTATGACCCAACCTAACTTAGTTAGTGAGGCAACTGGCTTAGCGGATCGTCCACGGCGGGTGTCCCCGCCAACGAGCAGCTCCCAGTTGTCCTGCCCGATCAGCAGCAGCGGCTTGGCTCCCCTCATCTCTGCGCAACCCAAGTCGCGCAGGTGCGCGTTATCGTTGATCACTGAAGAGGTCACTGTTTGTGTAGGCAAGTTCAAGTTTGCTAATGTCCGGCACTTGATATTATGGCACTGTCCATTGGGGCCCTTCACACATACTTGTACCACTCGCGAGGTAAGGTCCGACACAGCATGACCGCCGGCGGTCTTTAATGTTAGTGGCACACGTGGACCCGATAGGTTAGTAGCGAGCGAACTGTCTATTAGCGATACTGTTGCCCCGTCGTCCAACAACGCATAACACTGGTCGTTGTTGCTATCTTCGTTACACACCGACACTGGCACTATCTTCAATAACGCTGTGGCTCGCCACTCTCCTATGTTTGTTACACATTCTGGTTTTGACCTATCTTCGTGTAACAACACATGATGTTTGTAGTCGCACTTTTTACACTTGTTTGCGCGACAAAACTGCTTAGTGTGTTTTGCTTTTAAGCAATTAAAGCACACTTTTTTCTTCTGGATCAGTTCCCAGCGTTCTTGTATATTCAGCTTCTTGAACTGGTCGCAATCTTCTATGACATGCTTGCCGTGGCACATCACGCACTCCTTCTGTGTGATACTTGTAGCTTCGTCGCTCTGTGTATTCACACGATGAGTCATCTGCGGCTTGTTGGTGACTGGGCGTGCCGCGTTTCCAGGTCGAGTCCGTCCGCTGGTCTGCTGCAGCTTCACAGGGAATTTAGCCTGTTCTGGTTCATACACAGTCGGTTGTAGGTAGTATGAAGTGGAACGCGTCACGTGTATGAGGAACTGTGACAGCATTTCCAAGCTGGGTGAGATCCTCAAGTCCACCCCCTGTGAGTTATCCAGGCCCATCGCGAAGTCACCATACTGTGCTCGTTGAACTGGTGTCAGCTTGCCTAGCAGCTCGCTCACCAGTTGAGGGTTATTCAGGTACCCATCTGCTCTGACGTTCTTTAGCAGTGACACACAGTTCCTTACCGTCGATGAGAATTTCCTTAATTCCTGGCCACTATCAGACACTTTAGGTAAATTTCTCACCTTCTTTAAAGCATATTGAAGTATGACGGTTGGATGTCCGTACTCTTCTTCTAATGCACGTATTATTTCAGTGGGTTCTCTTGCTGACCGTAACAGGTCCTCCACTGCGATCTTCGCCTCCCCATGTAGAGACGACTTCAGACGCGCTAAATTCTCATGCGGCCTAAAGTTATACAATTCCGTAGTGTCCCAGTACATATTCCTATATGAAATCCAATCAGCTGGGTCACCACTAAAATGTGGCAATTCGTAAGCCTGTCTAGGTACCGGGTGCGGGCGTGCCATGTTAGTGATCGCCTCCGCCAGCTTATCGATTTTCCTATCTCTATCGCTCGACGATAGTCGCTGCCTTTCTACAGCCCCCACTCCGCTATTTCCCTGTCGCTGTGTGACCGACTCGAGTGTCGATACTCGAGGTCCACTTGCGACCGGAGTGGTGAAGGCGGGATAATCATCGGGCAAACGGAATCTAACCGCTTCATGGGCTGGCGTCTGCATAGGCCCCGCATTGCTCACGGGGTTCCTCCTATACGGATGCGACACATTACTTTCACTTAACATAGCCGGCACACGGTACATATTAGATTCAAGATTCACTCTACTTACGTTTTGGTCTTGAATCGTAGGTGCTTCATACGGCGCGCTGCCCTCAAGCGGAACGTGCGACGTAGACGGCGCGCGGGACGCTGCCGCCGTAAACATCGCCGTTTCTGGTTGCGTCGCTTGGGGCGTCGTTTTCACCCATTCTTCAACTCGTTGCGTCGTATCCACCTCCGAGTTTGAGTCCTCACTTTCAGCATTCGCTTCGATTTCTGCTATAGCCACCTCCATCCTTTTCTTCACCAGATTCTCCCTGATGGTCACCAAATCGCGCTCAGCTTCGTATTCGGCCTTTTTCCTCAAGAATTCGACGCCTTTGCGACTACTCTTGGACGAAACTCTGCTGCTCCGCGGCGACCGTGCGACTGTCTGCCGTGATACGCCCTCTGCCGGCTTTTCACTATAGTCGATTACTCGACCCCCGGTCAGCGGAATAATGGGGGCAGCCGCTGATCTTACCGTTGGCGCTATTGATGGAGAACCTGGTGGCACCTCCGACAGTAAGCCTGAGTCCGAGGCGGTGGCGGCTTCCCTGCGCCGCGTGTCTGCTTCTTCCGTCATTTTGCGTAGTTTGCTTCGCGTGGTTACGGCACTTTTCTCACTCATTGTACCTGGTTAATTCGCCTATTAGCGTAATCCGATTCCGAACGCTAGTTTGTAAGACTACGCCCAGACAATCGGTTATCCGACTCGCAAGGACCAAATGTTAAGCACAGCACACGAAACATATATCAAACAACCTGCATGCTGTGCTTAGGGGGCGAAAATGTTTAGACTCTGATAGGCGGGGGTTATCGTCGTCGTTATGCAAATTAAACCAGTACAAGTATTCACAAATATAATAAAAGAGCACGTAAACACAATTCAGAAACAAAATACACATAAAATACAATCATAATACTTACGGCAATAATCTTACCTTCGAAACACTAATTATTGCAATAATATAAACATAATTGAAATACTACAGACACGCGACTACACAGGGCTCTATTGAGCATGTCACTTGATGGTTAGTTACTGTTACTAACTAGCTGGATACAATTATAAAATCTGATGGAACTAACTTTTCAATCCTAGGGGCCGCATATATATTAGTTTTGCACCATAGCTAAGGTAGCTGGTACACCTCACCTGAGTAAAACTTTGACACCAATATATGTGGTTTAAACAATAACCACGCCCCTATTTTCTTGTGCAAGTCACAACCTGTCGACTTTTCTGAGCCAGGGAGAAACCCCAACGCAGTTTTGAGTTGATTCTCTGCGTTCAAGTCAAAACGTGTTTATTTCCTACGGACAAGCATAGTTTCGTGGAAAATTTATCAGTTAGGTGATGTTAAGTGTTTCCTTATGCTACTAGTACATTCTTATAGCTACTTATGACTAATAGCAAACGGAGTTAGGCGTATGGTGCTTCTCCTACAAGAACACAACCGTGATAGTGAATCTGCGATGTTTTTCTTGCCCGGACTGTATAAGATCTTAAAATTATACGACTGTAGGCGTAATACCCAGCGCTCGATTCTCGCACATGGTTTAGATTCGGTGTCGAATATTACTTCCAGTGGGTTGTGGTCACTGACAAGTTCAAAAGTATCTTTTCCAAACAAATACATGTCAAAATGCTCTACGGCCCAAACTAACGCCAGGGCCTCTTTCTCGGTTCGACAATAACGTTTTTCGCGATCAGTGAGACTCTTACGCAATTATTCGCGGCCCACTTATGCCATGTTGAACAAGTACTGACCCCAATCCAACTGGACTAGCATCAGCGAAAACTTGAGTCCTATCCTGCGGATCATAGTAGCCTAAGGTTTTAATTTGAGTCATCGCCCGTTTTAACCCGTCAAATGCTTGAGTTTCTTTATCATGCCAGTACGAAGTAATATTAGCCTCTTTGCTTAGTTTTAGCCTTAAAAGTTCGCGTTATGGCTCGGTCCATGTTGCAAGATTAGGGATCCATTTACCTACATAGTTCACCAGCCCAAGAAAACTTTGTACTTCCTCTACGACAGTGGGTTCTCGAAATGATTCGATTGTTTTTACATATTTGTCGAGAGGCTTAACACCATATCAAGACAATTGATGTCCGAGAAATTCGATTTGCTTAACCCCAAAAGCACATTTTGCTTCATTGAGCAAGACTTTGTTATTTTTTAAACCTTTTTGAGCTTTGTCGCATGTTCAGTCTCGTCGCTCCCGTATATGTATTACAATATCGTCGATGAAATTGACAACTCCTTGACAAGGTAAAAGTATTCTTTCTAAGTTTTTTTGGAAACATTCAGGACCACACGAAACGCCAAACATTAGACGTTTATACCTAAACAGCCCTTGGCTACAAATGAATGTCGTAATGTGCCTACTATCCTCGCTATGTTCTAGCTGGTGAAAAGAATTTTTTAAATCCAGCTTAGAGAACATTTTGGCATTTCTAAACTTGGGAATCAGCTGTTACATAGACTTGGGAATTATCTGTTTGTATTGTAAAAAGAGAAGAAAATAAAAATAAACACAAAATGTTAAGTATTTCATTAAAAAGATAAGTGTATAAGTATGTATGTGGGATTGTGCAAGTGGTGTGTGTGTGTGTGTAATTATGTGAGTAGACTATGCGTGTACGTGATTGAGGTGTACGGTAATGTAGGGTACAGGTTCCCATTATAGTGTTGATAATTTAAGGAGATTTTCAGTTTCGTCATATAGTTTCTTCTGAAGCCAGTATGATACCTTTTTTTTACATTCGTATTCTGGGGAGTGGATAGATATTGCAATCTTTATTTATTTTATTATATAAGTGACATCCAATCACATTGTGGTGCCGTGCTGCGATGTTATAGCTTTATCGTATTCTAGAGTGCTATGCTTCCTTAAAACTGTTCCCAGGACAAATAATTGCCTCACAGATAAAGTTTGACAGTCATCCATGAGCTGAACTGTCGGATACCTGAAGGGTTTAAAAGACATGACTTTAAGCACAGCCCTCTGTGCACGTTCTAGAGGCAGTAAGATCGTCTTTGCAGCACCCCTCCCACACGGTTATGCAATACGTCAGGATAGACTGACGTAAGGCACAATATACCATCCTAAGGGTGTTGAGTTCCAGAGAATAGCGAAGTTTTTTAAATATATAGATCGTCTTTCGAACTCGATCGGTAAGAACCATTAGGTGATTTTTGCAGGTAATAAAAGGATCAATGTATACTCCAAGGTATTTTACTTGGGTAGACCTGGTTAAGATAGGACAACCACAGGGTGAAGAGGAGACACTTGAAGTACATAGATCGCAGGTATGGGCTTTGAGAGTAATGTGTTCATTAGACAGTTGAGAGGAAGATGTCAGCGAGAAAGTTAAGTAGGTCGTTTTATTTGGGTTAAAGGTTAAAAGATCACCTGACAACCATTGCATAACTTGTCTTAAGGCCTGTTCGGCTCTAGTAAAAACCTCAGGCCAGCTCTTGCCACGGACGAGTAGCGCGGTATCATCCGCATACGTAAAAATGTCGCAGTGAAGAAGGGGAAGCAAGCATAAGGAATTTATATAAAGTAGGAAGAGAGTAGGACCCAGGATCGAACCTTGTGGTACACCAAAGTTTAAAGGAGCAGTTTAACTTACAAAAGAATCGATCTTAACAAACTGTGTTCTATCAGAGAGATAATCTGTGAAAATCCGAAGGGCATATCCACGAATTCCCATTCTTTCCATCTTTAATAAAAGCCGAGGAACAGAGACAGTGTCAAAAGCCTTGGTGAGATCCAAGAAAACGCCGAGACATTTTTGTTTTTGATCAAGGATGTTCACTATGTGATCGACAAGAGAATCCACAGCATTCTCCGTGGATTTATCATCCCTAAAGCCGAATTGGTTTGGCGCTAAAATGTTATTACTTTTCAGAAAGCTTTGCAGTCTAATATTAAGTAATTTCTCAAGAACCTTTGATAATGCAGGCAAAACAGATATTGGCCTGTAATTATTTACACTGTCTCTCTTCGCGCTCTTGTAGATAGGGTGGACGATGGAACTTTTGAAAGCTTTGGGAAAGATTCCGGTTGACAAGGATATATTGCAGATTGTGTAATCACCGGTACTAGACTGTTGGAGCATTTTTGTAACAACTGCGTTGGGATTGCGTCCCATCCAGCAGCAGTGTCACTGCGTAGGCCATGCATAATTCGCTCCACCTCACACTCATCCGTTGGCATGAGTACGAAGGAGTTGGTAATAGTGTTATCCTGTAGCGAATGCGTATGTGCGGTGGGTAAAAGTTTCTGTGCCAGATCATTACCTATACTGGAGAATTAGTCGTTGACCATATTTACAGATGCAGTTTTGTCGGGCCCTATCTTCAGTAGTTCAGTTGGTGGGTTTCTGGAGCTATCAGATTGGACAATATTTTTAATTACCTTCCAAGTTGCTCTAGGGTATTATTCATGGCTTTTACGAATTCATTTTTCTCGTAAGCATGTTTCAATTTTTTAAGTAGTTTGTTACAAAAATTGCGATATCGTACAAAAGTGAGTTTAAGAACATAACTATCAGGGTTAGTCATTAACTGCCGACACATAGCGTCTCTATTGCGGATGCAACGCAGTAATCCATTTGTTATGCATGGCTTGCGGATTCTGCATTTTGATGGAATAGATCTAGCTACACTGTGTTGTTTAATTATGGAACCAAGAATCAACACTAACATTTCAGCATCTGTGATATCCAAAATTGCACTGAACTCAGTCTTTGAAACAGCTGTAAATACTGATGGATAGTCCACTCTTACAATTTTAGTTTTACGGTTTGTTACTTTCTGGTTAGCTTTAATATTTAGGAGGATAGGCGCGTGGTCGTTAATATAAGTATCAAAGATCAGTGTTACATTCTTTAATTCTGATTTAAGGAAGATATGATCTAAACAGTTCTTACCCCGGGTGGGCAGCTTATGAGTAGGCCATGAAAGGCAGCTAAGTTAAGGTACTCGTTGGCCGGCTGGGTTAGGTGATCTGGGATAATATTTATATTGAGGTCTCCAATTAGTACTATATTTTTATTGTTAGGTATGGATGACAGAACGTCATCAAGACCGTTTAGAAAATTATCAATATTTCGATAACAGGACGGGCGATACAGGGCAATTATTATCATATCTACGGATTCTATCTTACATAACAAGCAATTAGTATCTAATATGTTTGGTTCAGTTACTGTATGGAATAGAAAAGATTTAATGTAAATACCATCATTTTGGTTGAGATTATCTCTTGTACAATAGCTGATATAGCCATCAAGTGGTGGAATATGCGGTGATTTACTCAGCCAACATTCAGTTAAGACAATTACTTCTGGAAGTATACGCAGTTTTTATGAACGCAGTAAGTTCGTCCATGTTTCGGTTTACGCTGCGTATATTGACATGTAGTACTTTTACCGTATAATTTGTATCAGTTAACATATTTGATTTGATTTTTTATTTGCTCCGGTTTACAAATATAAGACTGGGTTGTACCGATAGCGTCCAGTTCATTAGATATTGTTGTTAGGTCCAGCATTGTGCAGTAAAGTAAAAGAACGCACATCGGTTTAGCACGGGAGTCATTTCATAACTATTTGATGTCTTGACATGAAAACAAACAATCAGAAAATAGCCCAAGTAAAAGTGTAGCCGCAAAATTAATAATGGCAAATTTAGCGTTACTATTGGAACTAGCAAAGAATACCTCATAATCAACACACCTGAGGGGTAAACAGAGGGGGGATCGGACCGCACACATGATATAGAGATTTTGTGTCACAGAAGATGTGTATGGTGAAAGTGTGCAATATGTTGTTAAGCATTTACATAGCGTGATAATTAAATGATAAAAAAATAAAAATAAAATGAAACCTTAGCCCAAACCGAATAAAAGATAGTTATCGCTTGCTGATCAGAGTTAATGCTGCAGGGTTTTGTGTAGGTTAGCCAGACATGAACTTGAGGAGACGATGACCGAGTCCATGCTCCCGCTCGCGAAGAATACTTATGACCTATTTTGTCTCCTCTCATGTAGTCGGAGACTTCTTCTTACAACAAGACCTAGCCTCCGACTGCATGAGATTGTTTGGAAACAAAATAGGTCATCTTATTTCCATCTTTTTTAAAGTTCACTTTTTACGCAGTCGGGTTTTTGATTTTTTAAATAAAGGTACCTAGTACTAAAAAAAAAGTGGTTTTGAAGCCAGTGACTCAATATCATTTCCGTTTGTCATTGTTCCAAATTTGGAATCGGATTTAAGAGGATTGTGAAGTGCCGATACGCGGCGCGATTTTTGGAGGCAATTACCTACATTTCATACAATTATTTACATAAATATTGTTTCGGGCGATAACGTTTTCATCCCCCTAAACCTTTACGAAATGAGACAATTTTGATCTCATTACATTCAGTACACATTAATCTAGGTCTGTACGTTTTTCGTTTTTAGTATTTCAATTTAATTTAATTTAAAAAAGTAAAAATGCTCGAGGATGTTTTTATGTCCAAAATATAGATATTTAGATGCTAATAACTTATATCGTATGCAATATTTCTGTATAATAAAAACAATCGGACTTAGTTTTTCATTATACCTACAACACTTCCAAAAATTATGAAAATTAGACAATGTTTACGGGGAGAAAAACGTTATCTCTTTTTGTATGAAAATTTACAGCTTCACAATCCTCTTAAAAAAAAACTGTTTAATTGCAATAAGTCGGCCATTCACGTTTCTCAGGGGCAAAATTAGCGTGGAATTTTTAAAGAAAACTATGGTTTTCATAGGGAAAACGTTTATTTAGTAACTTGTGTTACTTCCACAAGCATTAACGACGGCCGTCATGCGGTACGGCATGGATTAATTAATGACGTGCAGTGGAATGTTTTCCCATGCTTCCAAGATGGCAGTTTTCAGCCTAGCTCCTGCATTTTGTGGAGCTGGTTGGTAGGTTCGAAAACGCCTCTTCAGCTCATCCCATAAGTGCTCTATTGGATTCATATCAGAGCTTCTTGCTGGCCATTCCATTACTACGATATTATGTAACGTTATGCAGTTTCTCGAATTACTCTTGCAGCGTGCGCCCTTGCATTATCATGCATAAAAATTAAGCCCTGGCCCACAAACTCTGTATTATGGCATCACGTGAGCCTCTAGGCATTGACGAATGTATCGCTATTTACAACCTCAAGTCTAGTTATTCCTTCGGTGCAGTATCCAAATTTGTAACGTCAGAATGGGCTAAAAAATAAAGAAAAACAATTCCGATACTTCTTATGCAAAACAAAACAAATAACGAAATAACTATTGATATATAGATGCTTTTTAACCGGCTTCAAAAAGGAGTAGGTTCTCAATTCGTCTGTATGTTTTTTTTTTTTGTATGTTTGTTACGCGATTATTGAAAGACTGATGGACCGATTTGAAAAATACTTTTTTTGTTTGATAGGGGCTTCCTAGGTGATCCCATATTTATTAACTTTGCTGGGGTAGTTTTTGAGTTAGCTTCAATCATGCGTATTTTTCCCACTTTGTTTATGTGGATGATGTTTTAATCTATGCGGATGGTGTTTTAATAACTTCCTATCACTGTTATTTACATAGCAGCTGGTAGTGGTATTCGAATTTGTGTGGGGTAGGTACCACAACTAAAAAGTCAGTCAACTAAAATTTCAGAAGTCAGTGGCAAAAACGAAAATACAAAACCAAAGACACCGTCTACCGAAATGAAAGTTATTTTTCACTTTGTAGTGTTTTGTTTAGAAGTCTATTTTATTTTGGTTTCTTTATGAGCGCCCAAACTCTGATTTTGTTCTGTTTTTCAAATTCTTGAACTCAAAGTAACAATGGTGTTAGGTATCACTATTTTTCATTCAACATCAAATGATGGCCAGTTAAAACTGCATAAAAACTTTTTCTCTAGCTTATCTTTCTTTTAATGTTTAGGCCTATACCTAAACGTAAAAATGCACGGTGGCTCGATTTAGGAGTCCGGGAGTGTAGATAGATATAAGATACTAGATAGAATAATTATGCTTTACAAAATCAGTAATGTTCAGGGTACAACGGCGGCCTTATACAGACACCCATTGGACAGTGAGATACCGTTTATAGGTAGGTAAGTAAGTACCTACTTATGAATTTTTGGCAAATTATATTCGAGTCCCATTCTTGTCTGACTCAGCAGACAGTGAGTGTGGATAGAAGTTTCTGGACAGTTCAAGTCATTTCCTCAGAACCATGGAATGAGAGGAAGTTGTCTCAAGTACCTACGTTAATGGGATAGATAGGTTCTGTGATCTTCAATTCGTTTGAAAAGCGTAGCGATTATGAAATTTTCTCATTTCCATGTCAGATCGGGTATAAAAATTGATCTTTCGATCGGTAATACGAACGATGAGGCAGAAGAGTCATTATGAGGTTGTGTGAAAGGGTTTCCCTCTATCTGGCAGAATCTTAATACACTTGGCATAATCTTCTTTAAACGAATATTTTAAAGGCGTAAAAAATTTAATATAATTATTGTTTGGCCGAATGTTTTCAAGTCGGAATTTAAAATGGCATACATTTAAGATGGCAGAATTTTATTTGGCATAATTAATTACCTTTGGCAAAGTTAAAATTCCGCATAATTTCGTTTAGAACAACGTTTAATTAGAGCGACGATTTATAAAGTTAAAATATTGAAGTCAATATGTCGTGCTACAAAAGTTAGTGACAGAAACGAATCGCTGCAAAACCGACTCCACGTAGTCCTTGTCTGCCCTACCCCTAGAGTGTAATTTAAGCCCACGTAGGCACGGAGAGGCAAGGCAGCCCGCGAGCTGAGGAGCAGGTGGTTGGAAACCATCTGCGACGATAAGCTCGCGTGGGACCGCCAGAGCCGTGACAGAAACCATGCCTGCTGCATGTTACATGCTTGTATGATAGTTCTGCCTTTTAATGACTATCGATATTAAATGTAAGTATGCCAAAAGAGGATTCTGACAGTGATCTTTCTGCTAAATGATGGTTCTACATTTTAATTATTATGGATATCAAAATTTTGCCTAAAGATGATTCTGACTTACAAAATTATGAGTTCTGAATGTATGATAAATGAGTGTATGCCAAACGATTTTCTGCGAAATGAAGTTTATGCTATCGCTGTTATGCCAAATGATATTGACATAAAATGTTCTGCAATAAAGGGTAGACCAGTAAGAAATAACTTCGACCCTTAAAACTTACTTAGATGCTTAGTATAAATCTTCCCGGACACGTAGTCGAGTCGATGCACGTTGTTTTCTTTGACGTCTACAAAGTACAGGCTCTGCAACTCGGGGTCCCACACCGGACTCTCTCCGTGCGTGAACAGCGCGGGGGTACCTGGATTGTCATGCGACGATACCTAATGGTTATTATACGTGACTTACAGCCAGAACTTTAAATCCAACGCCTTGATCTTTAAGATATTCGTGCTCGCCGCGTCTTATCGTCGCGAATTATATTTGAATCATCATTAAACTTAAAAACCTACAAATTGAAAAAAAAGAACGTAAGAATATTTGAATTTCGCGAGCTACCTTAGCGCTTCCCACTTAAGAGGGCCCTTCCTGGCCCGTCTATCGTCAACATGAGCATGGTCGAAAAGCTTGTTGTTTCATCCAGCGCAACGCCCGCTGACTAACAAGCAAGTGAGAACGCGATTACATAAATAATAGTGTGCGGAAATTTTATGATACTTGTTCCAGGAAATACGTGTTTTTTAGCAAGCCTTAAAAGTTTGTGAAATAAATGTTTGTCATTTAGAATCTCCATTACATGTGCAAGGTATCTGTCGTTGTTTTCTTTACTTTTACAATTTGAGTACATTATGAACGGCCAAAGTTTAGGTAAAAATTGTGCTAAAACGCAGATTGTTGGAGGCTTATACTGAATTTCTTTCTCCAAATTTTTATTTTTCGCTTTGATAGAAACCTAGATACAGCGCATAAGATACCTATTAGTTCAAAAATTTCTTAGAATGTTAAAACGTACGAGCGTTTGTATGAAAAATATGACGGGTTGGCCCCTCTTAACAATACATAAACACAGTATTAAAATTGTACAACCTAGCGATTTATGACGTTAATTCCCCGTTGTCGTGATATTTGTGTCACGTTGCCGAGCTGGTCTCTCACGTAGTAAAACAAGCCGATTGATTACCTATTATATTTCAGTTATAAAACAATACCTATGTGAAACTATAGAGGAGACATAAATATACACTTAATTATACATATTCAATAATAATAAATACGCTGAATAACTGTTATTAGTCCCGTACAGCCAGCAGCAGTCAGTTACAAGGCTCCCGATGATGATGATATGAAACTATGTCCATGGCAAATCAATATTTAGTTTTACACTTGTACAGACGCCAGCAGGTCAAGCTAGCCGAAATTGTCAAATTTTCCCAATCAACCTTGAACCTAATACTTTAGCGATAAAGTTGAAAATCTATTAAAGAAATTTGACAGACTGATGCGCATGCACAGCTTGATGTGCATGCTGTACATTTAAGCAGATAAACAATGTACGTATACATTAAAAATAATTTATACTAAAAGAGACTGCCGCGTCGGGTTTAAAACCGTTCATCCCACGCGGGCTGGCAACATCGCATTTCTCATTTCATTTCAAAGTACAATTTTTTTCGGCCAAGCACGAGATCGTTGTATTTTATAATTATTTTTAACTGAAAATAGAAAATAAGACAATGTCATTTTATATGAGTAAATACCAAAATAACTTTAAATAAATAGCATACATACTTAAAAATACCAACGATCTAGTGCTTGGCCGAAAAAAAAAAATAGTACGAGTTTTTATTAATATAATGACGAAAAACCTCTAGAAATGCAACATCGCCAGCCTGCGTGCGATTAATGCTCTTAAGACCAAAATCAAGAAGAGTTTATATGCCAAGGCGTGTGAAATTTTAAATTTAATAGATTTAATCAGTTTTTTCAGTATCCTTAATGCAGAATATTAAAACAATCTTGATTGCAAAATAAGATTAATTTAATTAATAAAAGTTTGTGAGAAACGGTTGCACAACTAATTCGCTGTACACTAGCTTCTGTATATCGCCGAATTAACAAGCGTGACAAGTACTTACCATAGAAATTCTATAAATTGGTTGTGTTTCTTGAGCTGCTCCTTGGGTATCCGAAGCGAACGAATAATAAATTACAGAAACTAAAGAAATTATCAAAAACATTATTTATTTTAAATCTTAAATATTTAAATTAAAATAAAATTATATACGGTACTCCCGTGCACTAGTTCACCAAGGATTGTTTTCTGTACAACTGTGAATCAAATGTTTTCAAAACATGTCAAACCAATAAAAAGATGCGATAAAGGATTTTGCAGACAAATAAAAGTGAACGTAAGCGGGTCGATAACGCGGGACAAAATGACAGCGCAGAATGAAACAATACCATTCGACTTGACACCTTTTATTTGAAACGTCGCCATGCATTGCAGCTACCCTTACGAACGTACACTTACAAATTAAATGATTAAGAATACTCAATCGAATCAATCTTACACCGCACTCGTCGTTCGCACAGATCTCTCGTTCACAAATATCTTAATTCTATCAATAATAACTTGAAAGTCTAAACTTATAATAATATTTTCTTATAACTAAGTTATATCGAAACGTGGCCAGTTGGCCAGTGGGTCTGCACAATACTTGAATTCAGAATCTTAGAATTTACATTCATTGTCATTTACTCAACTATCTACTTTAGCGTTGCGTAGTTTAAGTGGCTTTTTGAGTGACCTAATTATAAATTGAAATCGCTTTTCGTGGCAGTTTGTGATCGCTTTCGTATAGTTTTTCTAAATTACAAAATGTATTTTGATGCGGTTTTCACCATCATTTAGAGAATTTATTAAGAAAGATTTAATATGTATAATACATTAATGTTAAACATGCATATGCCATGGAAATCTCAAGGACTTGTCAATTTGTAAAAACCGAGCGAATCAGGGGCGGGTCGCTAGGTCGCTAAATGTTGGTTGCAATTGAATTTGAACTTTATCATGTATGACATTGAGTTTGTTTTTCCAAAAGTTGATAGTTATGTAAGATTCTGAATTTAAGCTAGCTTGTTGGGTGTCTGCGGCAGCTACGCGTGCGGCGGCGGCGTGGTCTCGGGCGGCGCGTCAGCCGGCGCCGCGCCTGCCAGCGCCGCACCCGCTAGCGCCGCGCCCGCCAGCGGCGCCACGCTCGCCGCCGCGCCTGGCGCCGCCACTGCGCCTGCACCGCCGCTCTCTGCTTGCAACCTGCACAACACATACACAATGTTAACGCAACCATCTAATAATGACAAACAGGGCAGCCACATCCTGCTGAGAGTAGAGTGCGGCATCTACATCGCGACATGTGAACTACACATCACACTGACATTACTCAAGATCCTGCTTCGCGCAAGCTAAGTACGACGTGCGAGGACTCGGCACTTTCCACCCTGTTCCTCATAACTGTTATCTTGGTAATTCACAGCTGCTTATAAAGTTATGTTTAACTAGCTTCTGCCCGCGACACTGTCCGCGTAGAAATAACTCTACCATATCCAGCATTGGCCAGTTTTTTAGTAATCAGATCAGTAAATTATTCAGAGATTACCTCTTACAAATAAACAAACAGTTTTACCTCTTTATAATATAAGTTTACAATAGATTTGATTTAAATTACTGGATACATACACAAAGGCGTAAGAAGTAACGAAAAAAAATTGTATCTATAAGATCCGGCTCGAAGGACCAAAAAATGTAAGCGCCAATCGTACAGGCAGCTTACACTTGCAGTTGTCGTTAGTGGAGCACAGAGAAAAAACCACTAATACCGTAAAACGTTATATTAACCAGTAATCGTATACAAGTTAAAGTTAGGTGATTCTTTCCCTTGATAAGTATGTCGTTCTACAACTTAGTCTGATAGACGAATTCATGACACAGACCAACACCAAATTAGCGAAAGTCGAGTCAGCAATAGAAATTGTGATGGCCACGAACTACTTTAATTCAGCTTCGCTTACCGCGTACCTGCTCATCTCAAACTTAGAGAGGGTACAAGAGATGCTGTTTGAGACTCTAAGTGATGTCTACAAAGGTCACATCGATGTCCACTTAATGACACCGGTCACCTTAATTGAGCAGCTGACTGAAATTACTGGAAAACTCCCCAGGACTTCGTCGCTGCCCATACGGAATATACAACAAGAGGTGAAAGATCTGTACAAACTGCTGTATGTGAGAGCGCGAGTCACGACGAACTATTTCCTGTTTGAGATTCATATACCATTGATCTCAGATGAGGACTTCACATTGTACCGAGCGATTCCGTTACCCATGACGACTAGCACAGGAACGGCTATTGTACAACTAGCCTCACAGTACACCGCAGTCAATTTCCGGAAAAACACTTACATTTCATTATCTGAAGAAGACATGAAACAGTGCATCCATCTTCAACCTGGCAACTTGATATGTAACAAGAATTTGCCTATCTTCAACCTGTAGAGTAGCAATGCACCTTGCGAAGCAAAATTATTAGGTCATCGAACGACCTCGCCGTGTGACTTAAAAAAGATGTCATGTAAGGACAAGTGGATCGCCTTACATACTGCGAACACTTGCAATTTGTTGCGGAACTTGCACTATTCGAACAGTGTGCGAGCATGACATCACATCGTACTATATTACGTCAGGGATACTGACGTTAGCGCAAGGCTGCTTACTACTATCGAAAGAACTAACGATCCATTCATATAACCAATATAACAGCAGCATGAAGATGGACTACTCCATTAAAGTATCAGCCCTTAACGCGATGATTAACAAGATTTTAAACATCAGTTCACACAACGTGTCGACCTCGATGCTGCCTGAAAACGAGGAGTTGGATGAGATTGACAAAAGATTAGCTGTAATGAAAACACGGGAAGAACAGCTTCCATCTACTGACTTCTCATGACATACATCAGTACGCCATCTCTTACACCATCTTAGGAGTGGTTATTCTTGTCTTAGTGGGATGGTTGAAACCGTGAAATCAAACTCAATATTTTCGCAACCCCACAACACGGTCACACGAACGCATTTATTTGTAAATACTGCAGCCCAAATAGTGGAAAACAATTGGTTTTATTGTACAGCGAATACGATAAGACCTATTGATAGTTGATATAGGCCGAATGACCGTACGGGCGAGGCCATTAGTATCGTAAGAAAAGCGTATAGTTATCACACTAATCAATAAATATAATTATCATGATCCGATAATTTCGTGATATTAAAAATAAATTTAAAATCTAAGGCGCGTCGCCCACACGAGCGGCGTCGCGAGGAGTCGAGGCGCAGGCGTGCAGTGCAGGGGTGCGGGGGGTTTTCCACGCTACCCTCCCTTCCCCCACCCCCACGCACCCCTGCACCGCACGCTCGCGCCGCGACGCCGCCTCGACTCTAGCTTGTGTGGGCGACGCGCCTTATAAGAAGGTTAAAAGTCGTCATCATCTGCCAACCGCAGCCTTTTCACAACTATATTGGGGTCGGCTTTCAGTCCAACCGGACGCAGATTTTACATGGAGCGACTACCAATCTGACCTCCAGTTACTGGGTAACACAAGGAACGTATAAAATCTTCATCCAAGGGCGACCGCGGGCTTACAGTAGTTGTGAACCTATGGGGTTCGGTTGACATTCGAGCATACATTGACATGACCTATGTATATAAAGAACAGTTGACGCGTTAAAAGTCATGTTACTATAATGGGGTTGTTTCCCGGAAGCTTCGCCGCAAGATAGCGCTGTGTATTTGTCACTTGTCAAAGCGACCAATCGGCGACAAGAAAAAAACAATTAGCGCCACCTCGCGGCAATGTTTTTGACAAGGTATCTGAATGAAAGCCATTGGTGCCGATTCTGTTGTGCACAAATAAAAACCTGTCGACTAAAACATGGTGAAGCGCAACGCGTAAACTAGTTTGACATCTCTAATTTAGTTAATAGCTATAGCCGTCCTCTCGCGCAGCGATAGCGATTCTCTAATTTTAGTTTAGTTACTGAATAAGAGAATCGGCAGAAGAAATACATAGCGCCATCTACGCGAAACTAATTTGAAAGTTTTCTTCCCCATTGAGTTTCAGCGTTATTTCCCACCTGGGAACTCTATACTAATGAACCCGCACGCATGTTATAGCTCTATACGTAGACAGAGTATAGCCATAGAATAGACAAGTAACTTAATAATAACGAGACAAGGACACACTTCTTAGATCCAGTAGTAAGAGTAAACAAGACAAATTTATTTTCTCTATCTCCTCGTATACAAACTCTTTGTCTGGCCCCAGTTGTAAGCTAACAACTGGGGGCCTACACAATGGCTGTCACGGTGCGATTATTTGGGAAGTACAAGGTGGGGCAAAAGATATGCATCGGTTTTAGGGGCAGGGATCGGGCTGCGTCGAGTGTAGGACGTTTGGTGGGGATTATGTTCATGCAAGCGTGCCATTTTGGTACGCAAAACGGTTTGGACGGGAGAGCATCGTTGGTTTGCCGTTCGCACGATTTTAGAAAATGGCCAAAAAATTTCCAACCTAAATTAGAAGAGTTGAGTAAGGAAACCAATTTAGGAGACATATGGTTCCAGCAAGACGGGGCGATAGCTCACACAGCTCGAATTTCAATGGTGAAATTCAGACAAATGTTTCCGGCGCGACTGGTCTCTTTTAGAGGTGACGTAGGGTGGCCAGCACGCTCACCAGTTTTGAGTATTTGTGACTTTCTTTGGGGTTATCTGAAAGAAAAAGTTTTCAAACATCGTCCTCACACCTTGGATGAACTCAAGATGAGAATAAGGGAAGAAATAACCGCCATACCCATTCAAATGTGGCAGAAAGTTGTTGACAATTTCAGAAATCGCCTTCATCAGTGCATCGTTGCTGATGGCCGCCATCTTGCTGATATAATTTTCAAACCTTAATGTAACAAATGGCATTTCATGGCGACTTAAATAAGATGAACAGCATTTATATATAAATCGTTTTTTTTTCTGTAGCCCTTCAAAACCGATGCATATCTTTTGCCCCACCTTGTATTACTCGACCACTTTATTTAGTACAAGTGACTGTCAAACACTATCGCTATTCCGTAAGGTATAGGCTGATAGCTAATCTATACAATTCTCTATATACGGCTCCATACAATTCGTACCTTTGATGCGCTTGATGCCTTGCACGGAACTCTGCGGCCTTCAGCTGTTCCAGATGGAACTGTTGTCGCTCCTGAATTAACTGCTGACGCTGGTACTCCAGTCCTAGGACAGGGGAATATATTAATATTAATTATTAATTGAAAAAGCTGGAAAAATGATTAGGTCTTCAAAAATAAATGATGATAGTCATGAAAATCAGTAATTGTTGTCCAAAATATTAAAATTTTAGTTTTCTTAGAAAAAGCATTACATGGTTTCTCGTATGGTCAACTGCACTTCAGTAGTAATACTTAAACTAAAAAACCCGCTCTAACTGCTACGTATTAAAAGCGCTGTCAAAGTCAAATTGTCTAACTGTCAAAGTCAAGCCATGGACGTGCGGTTGACTGCACGTCAAAGAAATTTCAACGTATAGAGTTGCAAACAAGCGGGTGGCCCACCAGATGGTATGTGGTCACGGCCGTCTATGGACATCTACAATACCAGGGCACCGCAGATACGTTATCTACACTTTCTTGTCTACATACAAGTTTTAACTAAATTACCTTCTCGTTCCCTCTCCATGGTGGCCTCCAACTCCTCGAAGTGACGCAGCTTGATCTCCAACTTCTTCATCTGCGTCTCCACTAGCAGTGCGACCAGCGACTTGATCTTCCGTTCCTCGACGCCGGCGAGATGCTTAGCTTTGACAGCAGCTGCAGCCAGCGCTGCAGCGGCTGCAGATTGCAGCTTGGCGTCTACTGCCGTTGGGGCTTCGGTTTTTTCTGTATTTTTAGAATATAAATGAATACCGCTGCTAAAATCAGTGGTAGTGCAAAGTAGGCGTGCCACAAATAAGCGCTGTTACGCTTACTTGATCCCAGTCGTGTTCTAACATCGCGTCGAGTTGCTAGTACAAATTTATTTTTCCGTAGCTATGCCGTATTGTTCCATTTTGGAGTGCAAAAATGATAGTAGGAGAAAAACTCAAAATTTGGAGGTGTTTCGTACCATCGGTATGCACGATTTTATTTGTCTTCTAATAAAATCTTAGTTAATTTGAATTTGCTAATAATTTAATAGAACGTCTAGTTAAAATCAACCTTATGCGATTAAAGAGAAAGTTTATTTTGGATTGATGGCATTTCACAATCAAAAGTCATTTATTCAAACTAGGCTGAAAATCAGCACTTTGCGAACGTCAAAATTATAATAATAATAATAATTTATTTTGAAAAACATAGTTACAATTATTGTGAAGCCCTGACTCCAGAGCTAGGTATGTAATACCTGTATTTCAGGAGTCAGTTTCTTCTTCCTTATTACATGCTTCTGTATGCAATAATTTAATAGAAACACCTCGACTTTTACAACATAAATTATTAATATTGAAATTTATAGTTAGACATATATTCGATTCTAAATAGTTATACATACGAGTATATTCAAATAAAATTATTTTTAATGATTGAGATTAAGATAAATATTTGATATTTTTAATTTAAGATTGAAATCTTGTCTTAAGACAAAAAAAAAATATAATAATAATAATAATAATAAAATTAAATTACAAAATTAAAATTAAATTAAAATAAAAATAAAAAACCAAGAAAAAATAGTTAATTAATGAAAGGGAGTTAAAATTAAGCTGTGACAAAGTATGAATTTGAAAACAATGAAAATGACACTGTATAACTGTGGGGGTAGGAGTAGTGTGGAGGGGTGTGTAAGGATGAGAGTGTGAGCGTGAGAGTGGCGTGGGTGTGAAGTGGTGTGTGTGGGTGAGGGTGTGCGTGTGTAAGAGATTGTCTATGAGGTAGAGTATGTAGCTCTTTGAGTGAATTCGAGAATTTTTGTGTGTCTAAGCGAGATATACCATAATATGCTTCACATCCGCTGCAATAGTTTTTCGGTTTTTTCATAATCATGTGAAAGCAACCAAGTTTTCACCGTTTGTCTTGTTTCGTAAATTGTTAGTGGATTAATATTTAGCGTCGTGTTTAACTTATTATATAGGTAGGTGGACTGGTGAGCACGCTGTCTTCTAGCAGATGCTGTGTGGCATCGCACAGGCAGACAGACGTCAGGTATGGTTCTTTTATTTTTGTGTTTATCAGTATAGGGTGTGATAGTGTGTTGTTTGACAACTACCTGCAGAATGTAAGTTTGCCTCACAGTGAGTACTTTACACAACTCATAATGTCGCAGTAGGGAATAGGAAGGGTTTAAATGTCATAACTTTTAACAGGGACCTTTGAGCTCTTTCAAGGTGTATCATGAATGTTTTACATGCACCACCCCAAACTACAATACAGTAGCTCATGACAGACGCCGCCAGCGCATAGTATACCCTGCGTAATAATTCAAAATCTGCCACATATCTCAGCTTTTTGAAGGCCCAGATTAGTTTCCGGATTCGAGTAGAAGTAAGATCAATGTGTTGCCACCAGCTAAGCTTTTCGTCCAACAAAATGCCTAGATGTTTGACCTGTGTAACTCTGTGTAAGGACAATTATATAAGACAGTCCCCCAAAACGCCCGCCCGCCCTTCATTCATTCATTCACTATTTCGTTCTCGTTCGTGAATAGGGAACTACTTTCGAGAGGGTCGGATGTCGATTTTATCGGTAGATGTCGATAAGTTTATACAGAACAGAGCGGCTGTACTGTGAGGTTACTCACCAGGTTGAGCAGCAGTCTCCTCCTTGGGTTCCTTATCGGTCTCTGCGGCGGCGGGCGCATCTTGTGGCTCGTCCTTCACCTTGACCTCGCCCTCTTCCACCTCCATAGGCTCCGCCTTGATATCCGATGTACCCTCCTTCTTGGGTTCAGCTGTACAAATAGCAAACGTTTATAGTATTTATTAGCTGTGCCCGCGACGCGTTCGCATGGAAGTCGTAAGATACACAATATACTAAAACAACAGCCACGTTTTAATAAAACTCCCTCGTCCTACATCCGCCGCGTTGCATTGCCCACCCGTGCAATTTGTTCACAATTTCATGTGTTTTATTTTTTTGCGCGGAACCCTAAACTTTTTCAAAAATAAAAGTAGCGTAATTTACTCTATTCCTTATATAATTTAGTAAAAAGCTGTTATACATTTTATAGGCAGGTCAATATGACAGTCTGTTTTCAATTGTTTCCCCACAAGTTACAAAATAGTATGACACTTTACTTTTTCTTTAATTTAGCTGAATCAGAATCAGAAATCATTTATTTGCAAAGAATGTAGGTAACAAATCATGGTGTTGTTGACGTAAAAAAACAATTGGATCCAGTACATTTTACCGTATGGCATGCAACATAATTATAAGCAATATAATATTCATAAAAACTGCAAATCTATATAAATGAATTAATCATTTTGTCCAATATAATAACAGTTTTCATGAATACCTCATGAAAACTGACATCATATTAAATTAAATTTCCAGAATTCATATCTAAACGTCTCACGTGAAGTATAATATGCATATTAGACATTAAAGTTTGTGTGACATTAAAGTGCTCCTATACACGAGCAACATCAACGTCAACGGCAGAGGCAACTGCAGCCGCCGATACGTCTACGGCTGCCGTTGACACGTCTGCGGCGGCCATGGACACGTCTTTTTTTTTTTTTTTGTGAATGGGAAATCATCAAATAACTTCTCCCGCTCTGGGTGGAGCGGAAGGGCGTGTCAGACTTTTACTGACTAAAACCCACCCGTGTTCCTTCAGTTGCCTATGCCAGGGCCACGGTATCTTTTTCAAACAACCCGCGACCCCAGCGGCTTCGGCCCTATTGGACCCCATCTCTTGCTGACATCTCTTTGAGGCGCGCGTGGAACACAACGCGCCGTCGACCCGGGCCTGGTCCTCACCGTACGGCGAGCTACCCACTACTCACCGTCCGCAAGCCCGCGCCTACGGTGGCCGGGAATCGGCTATCGATTCCCGCCGCCCAGGGCGTCTCCTGCGGAGACTGAGGGCGTGAGGTTGCCTCTCCCTCACGCGTTCCGCCTCCTCCTTTGCGAGCATTACCGCTTCGCAGAAGGAGGTGACGGCCTCCCATGCACTCTCGCTCCGCACCATGGCCTGGACCAAGCTCGGACGCGAGAGATCGCCGCCGCCGATCGCCTCCGTGAGAACACGGCGGTGCTCTGCCCAAGCCGGGCAGACCTCCACTGTATGCTCCACCGTGTCCTCTGGGCGATACACACAATGGTGACACCCGGGCGTTTCCTCCCGCCTTATGCGAAACAGGAACCTCCCGAAACAACCGTGTCCGGTGAGGACCTGCGTCAGGCGGAAGGTGAGGACGCCGTGGCGCCTCTAACCACTCCTCAAAGAGGGGACTTATCGCCGCAATTGTGGCGCCATGGACACGTCTACGGCGCCCATCGACACGTCTACAGCTACCGCCGACAACGTCCCGCTCGTGTATTTGAGCACCTTAGTGAAATACACGAGCGGCACGTTGTCGACGGCAGCCGCCGACACGTCTACGGCTGACATCGACGTGCCGCTCGTATACTTGAGCACCTTAGTCAAATACACCAGCGGCACGATGTCGACGGCAGCCGCCAACACGTCTACGGCTGCCGTCGACAACGTACCGCCCGTGTATTTGAGCACCGTAATCAAATACACGGCATTTTGTCGACGGTTGCAGTTGCCTCTGCCGTTGTTACGGGCCACTCAGTGGCTACTCGTGAAAGCTTCAGTAGTATCGTACCTGAGGGCGCTCCCTCGGGTGCGGTGCCGGCGATACCGGTGGCGGCTAGTGCGGCGCCCGGCCCGTGCGCACCCGCCGCCTTCACGTGCGCCTCCATCATGGCCGCGGGCACTTCATCCTGTGCGGGACAACGTATTAGTCACTAAATGAACAATAAGGCCTGCTTGCCCCACAAATCATTTAAAGCTTAACATTTTTAAAACCTCATTCAACTGCAACAATTGAAAGAAACAACGATTTTTTAAATTAGCTTAGCGCTAAAAATATATGTATTTTATGATTTCTGGTGCAAGTGAGCCTAAGGATAATAAAGAACTTGAATGTATTTGGCTACTCAAGTGGGACTTGCAAGTAATTACAGGTTTTAACAATAAAGTTTATTTTTATTTTAAGTAATCATCTGGCCATTTTCTCAATAGGAAACTAAACTTTGGAATAGACAATCTCCGTTTCTCTTTATTTTTTTTTTAACTTTTATAATTCAAGTTAATGCTTTGACTTTGAACCACCAAAACACTTAATTCTAGCAAGTATTATGACCTCACCACCGTAGCTGGTGGCATTCCGTAGTTTCTGCCAACCTCAATTTGAAAAAGACTATAAATAAATAAATAGGCTAAAAATGTTTATTTATGTTTGAGTGAACTGACCTTGATAGCAGCAAACTCTTCCATAGCTGCCCGTGTTGCCTTGGACGCGATGCGCGGGTCCACCACAGACGCTAAGAAAGCCACGGTGGACATCACTGGGTTGCCAGCCTTGCTGAACGGGATCGGCTGGTAGGCTAGCGGTCCTAGCACGCCACCTGTGATATAACACAAAAATAAATATAAGTAACAGGTAGATTACAATAGTCTCACTCGCTATTATATAGGACATAAACATAACTCGCAAAATGTGGGTGTAGTACAGGTACACCTCTGCTTAACGCTTCGGAGTAAACAGGCGTAATGTTCAACAAAATAAACAAATCTTTTATTGCAAAATTGACTGTATGTCAATTTTGTCGTTCGATGTCATTTTTTTTCGGGTTTCATCTATCGGGAGTCAAAACACGACGAATAGTTACATACATACATAGCCTGTTAAAAACGTAACCCTTCTTTGGCTTTGCCATAGTCGGGTAAAAAGACAGTGTAGTGTACCAGTTTGCGCGTCGTGCAGATAGGGCTCCTCGATGGGCAGGCGCAGGAAGTGCAGGATGCACTCGTCCTGCGTGCGCGTGCCCACGTGCGCGGCGACTCGGTTCCAGTCGTCGCGGTGCAGCTCCAGCGCCTCCAGGAGCAGCAAGGTCTCTTGTTCCGTCCAGGCGCGCCCGCGAACGCCGCCGCGGTACTGCAAGCAGCAACAATATTATGGTATAGTAGAGTATAGACACTGCTAAATATTCGGACGAACTTATTATGTTGTAGTTTGTACGTACAATGCGTAATGTGTGACGTGTATTGTATACGACTTTACAAACACATTTTATAACGTTTCTGTATCAATACAGGGTCAAATTAAATTAGCTAGCGAAACTCCACAGACTGATTTCTAAACACGAGAAAATAAAAAGATTTGATGATTTTTTGGGGTCAATGACAGCTGGTAATGTGTTTAGTTCACTAGTGCGAAACATTGGCATTTTCCGCACAATTTGGCTGCTTGGAAAACGCTATTTTCGAGCACATGCATTGTAAATAAGTTTACCTGGTCGAGCTTAAGTCCAGGCGCAGCAGCAAGGTCGAGCGAAGGTTCCGGCTTGATGGGCGGCACGGACGGCGCGGCTGCGGCACCCGCCTCGGCGCCGTTGGGTAAACCTGGCTCCACCTTTGGCACGTTCTCCGCTAGACAAAATAAATGCCAATATTAACACGTCGTTTTATTTCAACCTTACTATCTAAACTCTGATTTTTAATTTGCTACAAAATGAGCAGCGGTGGCCCAGTAATGGTCCCGACTTAAGCGTTGCAGGTCATGGGTTCGAAGCCAGACAGGCGCTTTGTGTAAATAATTTCATCACCACTGCTCTCAAAACAGCGTGAGGAAACTGGCATGTCCTAGAGCCAAAAATTCGAAGACATGTGACATATACCAACCTGCCCGTGTGGTATTACAGACCTGTGTCCCAGCAGTGGGACATTATAGGTAGATCACGTGGTTATGTAGATCAAAATGACAGCTGCGATCGACCTTTTTTGGTCATTTTGGCATTTTAGTCATGTTATGTCATTTTAGTCTAGCAAATTAAAAATCAGAGTATAGTTTGAGGCTCACTTGCAAATAATACTTTGTAACCCAGCTGTAGGAATTATATTTTTAAGTAACTCTGGTTGTCTCAGCCTGTGTTTAACCTACGTCCCTGGTTTAAAAAGGAAAGGGGAAAGGGTTTGCCGACGAATGGACAGTAAGACGGCAACAAGGTAGAAAGAGTCAACTGCACTTTTTTACATAATTCGACTCGGGAATTCTTTGTTTTATCATAGGATTTTTTTTTCTGTTTAATTCTCAATTTTTATTAGCAAAAAAATGTGTGTGAAAATATGACCTCCAGATTACGCCATGTACGCGTCAGTCGCGGCGGCCACATGCTCGGAATCATGTTCAAACATTTATACCAAAAAACTATCCATCAAAGAAGTTATACCCTTTCAAACAAAAAAAGAATTTTCCAAATCGGTCCATCCGTCTTTCAGTAATCGCGTAACAAACATACAAAAGAAAAAAAAAAGAAAAAAATACAGACGAATTGAGAACCTCCTCCTTTTGGAAGTCGGTTAATAAAGCCAATTTCATGGATATTAAAACATTTTTCTGTGTTTTATTTCAATTTAAAGTTCTACCCCCTAAAAAACACTCGATACTTTGCGGCCGTCGAGTAGAAATTTTTCTACTCTCTTTAGCGTGGCGATTACAAAATCAAATTGTCTTCACTACCCTAGAAAATTCTCAGTAGTCAGTGTGATTTTTCAAAGTTTAGGATAGAAAACTGTCTTCCGAAATAGGCTACATAAAAAGGACCTACACAAACATCGTTTGGCCTCTTTTAGACTATCATAGAAATATGATCAGAGATATATGAATCATTTTATATGAAGAACTTATGACGGTATAAGAACTACATGATGATTAATATTGTCTTTGATCATAGTTATGGCAAACAGCACACGTACAGACGCCAGCAGGTCAACCTACCCGAAACTGTCAGATTTTCCCAATCAACCTTGAACCTAAAGCTTTAGCAATAAAGTCGAAAATCTATTAAAGAAATCTGACAGCTTGTAGTAGCTTGATGTGCTGGCGTCTGTACAATTATGATCATATCCGTCTCTCAAAAATGCCGTCAAAATGCAAGAATTTCGACTGGAATATCGAAACCACTAAAATAGTTGAGGGTTACTAATAAACGATCTTTCGCACTAATTTGGCATCTAAAGTGAGTGTTACCTTTGACACTGTATAGTTAAACACAACTTCATCCATCCGGAGATATATTTTATCTTCCAATCTAAGTTCTGCGATCGAGTAAGTGGTATGGACACCTCTATCTGATCACCTTGCTAAGCAAGATCTAATCCACATACGTCTTTTATTTTTGTTTTTTATTTTTTCTTTAGCGTTTTTATCTTGTTTCAAGATCACAAGTGTGATATGTAAAAAAGAAGAACAGCATAATTTAACTATGATCATAGAATTTGATAGATATAAAATCACTTTTGTATGATAAATATATGATAGTGTAATTGGGGCCTTAGAAACGAAAGACAAAATGACAGATTGTAGAAGTATTTCTACGGTGCGATGTCGCAAATGGAGAAACAAAATGTCATTTTGTATAGAAAAAGATGTGTCTATTCTTAGTAGATATAGAGGTGTCATGCTACGCGTACTGCACGCGTAGCATGACCATCATAGAAACGGGTTTTGTCGACGGAAGAATAGACAAAATGACATATTTCTACGAAATATTTCTACGCGTATAAGCATGGCAATATCTCATTTTGTCTATTCTTCCGTCGACAAAACGTCGTCATGCTATGCGTCCTGGATAATAAACTATTTCTATTTGTATATAATGACTCCTGATCTATATTTTTGCTGAAAGTAGAAGGACGCAATTTAAATGCTGTCGGTATGGCTTGATCGTTTGCTTCTTGTAATTTATCCACGATATTCTGCTACTTCTGACTAGAATGCAGATAAGCCAAGAATGTTCACACTATTCGTAAACAAAATACTGTCAGGAATCGTGATTCCACGTAAAAGTAGTTCTAATTTGAACTGTATCTTGGGAAATAGGGTATTTGACTACTATCAAAAATATACATGAATACTTATATTACATACTTGAAAGATGTTTAAAAAAAAAGACTTATTAAAACAAAAAATCAGTGCTTAAATAGAGAAGTTACAAGCTTTCGATGTTATTTTTCATGTAAAACGATCATTATTGTACTCAATGGGCTGAAGTTACTATGGCGTTTCTCGTTTTTTTTTTACGTCAGATATTAGCAGTGTTGTCTCTGGCTTGCTTACAACTTCGCCATATTTTGGGATATTTAAACATTTTTTTTTGTGTGAGATATCTTTGTTCTAGGTTTCGAGAAATGCAATAAAAAAATCTAGTCAAATACCCTATTGTGGCAAAATAAGTGTTACTGCTTACCCGGTCGCGGCTGCGTGGGCCGCGTGACGAGCGGCTGCAGGCCGGACGGCGTGTCGGACAGCACGTGGAAGTGCGACGTGGGCGGCGGACCCATAGCCGTGGGCCTCGACTCCGCCTCCAGCTGGGAAACATAACACTTTTAGTGATGCAAGGATGAAGTGCGATACATGCACAAAAGGATGAATAGATTACTTCTTATTTTAGTACAGCTTGTCCACTCTGAAATGACGCACTCCACCACCGCACTTACCGAAGTAAACGTATACAAATTTAAGTAGTGGGGCGCCTCATTTCCGAGTTGACAAGCTATACTAGTTTTTGCACTCGGCTTCACCCGCGTGGATGTCGGAAAAATATCCCACGGGAACGTACTACCGCGAAATTCTTCCTCATTCGTTGTCTACAATATAAAGGGAACCTCTGTACTAAATTTCAGGTTTCTAGATTCAAGGGTTTAGACTGGGCGTTGATTCGTCAGGACTCTAAATATATATATGCTCATCGAAAGGACATTAGTATGAATCCAGCTTGCATAAAGAAGCGCGTCTTCGGATCCGACTCCTGGTACAGATCGCTACAGGTTGATCTTCGGTGACGACTACGACAGCACTCGCTGGCGGAACGGGAAGCGGGCTGGGGGGCTCCATACAAATTAACCCTCGCTACGGCTCCGCTCGCCGCTTTCATAGAGAATACAGCCTTAGGCCAATCATTGTTTCAGTTTTTTTGATAAGCTCACTCCATCGTCGACTTTGTCTCTGTCACCTCTGACCTAGACTAGAGTCAAGAGCAAACTAATCCCAAAAAAAAAAAATGATGAAATTCGTCCATACCCCGCGTCCTACTAAAAAGTGAGCAAGCCGCAAAGTCGCGTGAATATGTCACTTTTTGTTCGCAAAACCGGAAAATACCGTCTGTCGGCGCAACCACGCCTTCAGGTTCACCGAACGAAAAAATTACATGCACGCGACGATCGGGTAATTGCTTTTAAATAGCACACGACCTTAGAGTCTTAAGGCTTGGCGAGGCGCAACGCAGCGCGGTTGTCACTGCCAATCAAATATCAACATTGCGCGCCTTAAAATAAAATCAAGAATAAATAACATGAGACGCGCGCTTCTTTCCGCTTAGATGCGCTCTCGAGCTAATGAATGTTTATTTATTCTCAACTTTATTTCAACCAGTGCAAGGTCGATATTTGTTCGGCAGTGAAAACCGCGTTGCGCTGCGCCTCGCCAAGTGTGCCGCCGGCCCTTATGGGGATATTATTGTTAAAATGGATTGCGGTAATTTAATTGACATTGTAACATGTTCACGGTTATTAATGTTCTCACCTGGTAGTTGACGAGGCCCCACTGCTCGAGGAAGCCGTGCACGCGCATGATGGCGCACACATCTCCTGCCAAGTTACGGCGACACGCTGTGCTAGTCAGGTACTCGGTTGGGTTCAGACGGTAAGTGTCTATCATGAAGTTTCTGAACAAAACAAAAAAAAAAGAAGTTTGAAGTGTCTCCAAAATTAAAAGCTGGGCGAAATCAGAACCTGTTTGTAAAATGGCAAAGTAGTTGACTATTTTTGGAAAGACTGTAGGTAATTAAAATACTTTTGAACGTCAACATTTACAAGAAAATAGGATTGGTTCTAGTTTCCCCTTACAAAATGTAGTTTCGTATGGAGAAGAATGGATTAGGAACTCCATAGTTACTCTTTGAAATGAAATAAAACTGTTGCATAATGAGGGGTGTGTGTTCGGCAAGGTTTTTAATAATATCACACGAGTGTTTTAATACCTAGTTATGTGCAGTTTCATACACTACTTTATCTACTCTCATACATTGGGATTGAACCTACTAAATAAAAGATGAAAGTTAAAAGAGTAAGAAATAGTTTATTTGGAATCAAAACTTTTTTGTTATGCTATAGAAATGGCGCGCCCCGCATATGCGTTCCATTAGAAAAAAATAATTGATGGAAACTCCTTGGTGATATTAACTTCTTGGATTTGCCCTGTATCGTATTGGTAATAAAATTGTTTTATAACATTCTTTTAAAGAAAAGTGTTATAATATGATTCTATTGTTAAATTTCAGTGCTGCGTTTATAAAAACAAAAAAAAATAAATTAAATTAAATATGTGTGTGTGTGTGGTTTATAATGTCGTTTTGAAGTTTATAATTCGAATTTTAATATATGAGAGTAGATAAAATGGTTTACAACGGGTTTGGTCCCATAGTAAAAGTTGTTCATAACGATGAGTAGAATGACCCCTTAGAGGTCGTGCGTTATTTAAGTTACACCATGTACAGTGATCATAAGAGATGGGCCGACTAAGTCGGGAAAGCCGACTATTGGACAAAATATGCCAATTATAATCGGCAGATAATAAATAATATAAAACCAACCATTTTTGCTTGTTTTATAATAGGAACTTCTTAGCAATCAGTTAGTAATTCAATATAAATCACATCATGAATCGAACAAATATGGCACATAACATAATTACTTTTAAATTAGATTATACCGGCACAGCAAGGACAAAACGAACAGTTGAAAATGTAAACGAAGTTTTCGTCACAACATGCTGAGGTGGCCGCACGATGGTTCATGCGCATGCGTAAGCAAGTCGAGAGGTGACGAAATAACCCGAAGACCTCCGAAAGATGAGTGTTAGAATGTTCGGTATTGCCGACTAGCCGGCAATTTGATAATCGATTAGTCGGCTAGTCAGCAAATACCATAGTCGGCCCATCTCTAGTTAGTGCTCATATTTTTACCAATATTGCAAACGTAGACGATTTTTACTGAGTGTGTAAAAAATATACCTGTAAGCTAGGTAAATTTCTGGGGTCTTGGACTTGTTCTTTCCATTGAAGAACTCTGTCAGCGCGCGCTTTTCAATGGTGTGTATAGAGTTGTAGTCGAACCACGCCGAGTACGATGGAACCACGATGTGATGCGTCTGGTCCGTCACGTTGTCTTCTAGCTCCTCCTTAGTTAGCGTTTCCTGTAATATTTATTACTACATACATGCCGTATCAGAAAGGTTATGGGTATGGGACCATCAAACTGAACTACTTTATCCATGGGACCAACATCGTAATCGAGAAAAATTTATCAGCATATACCATATCCATATATTTATTATACATACATCTGGGACAAGTAGGTATTGAAGTTTTATACGGGACAGCTGATATTTTTTTCTCGATTACGATGTTGGTCCCATTGCGAAAGTTGTTCAGTTTGATGTCTGTTGGCGACGCCGTCCGCGAAGCTCCAACGTCGTGTGAATAGTGTACATGGACATTCAGTGCAGTAAAGTAAAGAGGTGTGAGTAAACAAGTGTTGTTAAGTGTTATCAGGTGTTATAAAGTGAAAGACTCTTATTAGACATTATCGAGTGTGAACAAGTGTTTTCTAGTGTTTAGACTCTTAATAGAGAGAATAACGTAAGTAAAGTCAGTTATGAACGATGTTTTTTAATATGTCTTTAATTGACAGGCCAGTTGGCGTGGTCATGAACATGTCTGTTTGTTCTGAGTCTGGGTGTAATTATCTATATAAGATGTATTTACAAAAAATAAATAAAAAAAGTAGTGTATGTAGTATATCAGTTATATGGTTTCCATAGTACAAGCTCTGCTTAGTTTGGGATCAGATGACCGTGTGTGAATAATGCCCCAGGTTATTATTATTTATTTATTATTAAGTTTGTATAAGAGCTATAAGTGTCTAATTATTAAGGGAATATAATCCCTTAATAATTAGGTTAATCTTATTAGATTATAATTTGTATTGTAACATATGTTTTCGTGAATTTACAGTAGCGAGGTACCTGATTTCAAGGGAAATTAAATAATATAGTCAGAACGGGCCTCGTTATGGTAAAGGTTTGACATAGGATAGCTTAGCATCGCATTTTTTCTACTTGGCTCTTATTGGTCAATAATTAGTTACGTAATGTGGGCGTGTCTTGTAGATGGCGCCTAGTTGTATAATTATTTCTTAGCGAAAATTGTAAAAATAAGGCGCCATTGTAAGGATGAAAATCAGTCGGCGGCCATCATTTGAAGAAGCAATATTAAATAAGAGAAAAATAAATATTAAAGAAGAAAGTGTTTCCTCGACCAATGGTTTCATTTTGAAGAATCCCCAATAATGTCTGTACCCATACCCTTAATTTTGACCACACCTTTCTGATTCACCCTATAATATAGTTTTTGTGATGTTACAAAATCTGATCAGAGCTGTATTGGGAAGAGAACCAAAATGTAATAATGCAAACATAACCCATCTGTTGGGTCATTATACAGGTTGAGTTTTTTTTTTTTTACTAAGGATGACTTGTAATCCTGAATTTAAAAATGCATAACAGCTTCTGTGCCTAAAAAAAAAGAGTACTTATGTAGCTTAGCTGTAGCATGCGATAACGTTGAAGTGGCTATACCACTTCAACATTCTCGCATGCTAAAGCTTTGTTCAAAAAATGTCTGATGAAAATGTAAACAAATGGATCAGAAAACGTACCTGTGGATGGCAATTTGTAGTGTCGTTAGTATGAAACTGACAGAAGGCGTTCTTGACACCTGTCTGAATTATACTCCATTTGAAATAAGATTAGACATTTAAATAAATCTTTTATACAGTCCTTTCAACCGATTTTGACTTCTATTCCGTAGGCATAAGGATGGCATTAAAACTGTTTACGGCAGCTGCCATTTGTCATGCCACCAACGCAATAGAAGTCAAAATCTGTTGAACAGAATGTAAAAAAGGTTTACTTAAATGTCGTAATCTTATTTCAAATGGAGTATAGGTTTGTTTACACTTTCGTCGGATACTTTTGGAACAGACATTAGTACCTGCGTGTTGGAATCGCTGTGCTTGCCCTGCGAGTCGTCGTGCGCGTCGAGCGGTGGCGCGGGCGTGGCGGGCGCTTCGCTGGGCGTCGGCAGCTCGCTCGCAGTCGTTGAAGCGCTTGCAGCCGCTGCACATAACAATAATATATCATCATCTGCTTAGCCTTTTCCCAACTATGTTGGGGTCGCCTTCCAGTCCAACCAGACGCAGCTGAATACCAGTATTTTACATGGAGCGACTGCCTATTTAACCTCCACAACCCTGGGTTGGTGGAGACCCCATGTAAAATGCCAAGGTAAGGCTGTTGTCAGACTTTCGGGCTTCTGACGACCTGTAACGATTGTCAAAGATCCACGAATGACAGGCGGGACTAACGACATAACGTGCTTTTTGAGGCACGGAGATGTATGATGCGGAGCGTGCAACATTGCACGCTCCGCGGCAGGCGCTCCGACTCGTGACGGTTTATAGCGTGAACATAAAGGGGAGCGCAGTGTGTCAAAGGGGAGCGCATGTAGAAGTGCGCGCGACGTATCCATTGGAGCAGCAGCAGGAGCGCGGAGCGCTGCTGGAGCGCGAACATAGTGGTAACCCAACTTAAAAAAAGGCTATTTGTTACGGAACTCTAATAATAACATTTTGATGGCGTTAAAAAAATGAATTTTAGTTTTGTTCGAAATTGCCTTAGCATGTTCCTGATAGAAGTTTTATGTAGTTATAAGATACCGCCAATGCCAAGGAGAGACCAACCGAACAATTCGATAATACCCGACCCAATGTAATAAGTACCTACAGCGCCATCTCTCGGGGAATTGGGTTACTAATTAATACATAGACGTGCCAGAAGTTTTCAGTGATAATTTTGGATTGCGAGAACCGATTTTAATAATTCTTTTTTTGTTTGAAAAAAGATACGTTCAGGATAATAAAATATGTAAACGAAGTTAAAAAAAAATGCTTGCATATACGATTATACTACAAACTTAGTCCAGAAATGATTTTGTACAACTTTTTGTCTTTTTTGTACAAAAACTGTTGTTTCCATCAAGTTCAAAATGATTTTCCTAGAAAGTCCTTATGTTCTACTTTTCAGATTTTTTTCATATTTTCTAACATGAAAAAAATCATCAGTTTGGGGAACACATTGTTTTTTACTTTTGGAGCGATTATTTCCGAAATTATTGACATTATCAAAAAATGATTTGAGTAATCCCCTATTCATTTTTAAATACCTTTCCAACAATATATCACACGTTAGGGTTGAAATTAAAAAAAAATCACTTCCCACTTTACATATAGGGGGGCTACCCTAATAAAACATTTTTTTCCAATTTTTATTTTACCATTTTGTCGGCGTGATTGATATACATATTGGTACCAAATTTCAGCTTTCTAGTGCTAACGGTCACAGAGATTAAGCGAGGACGGACAGACGGACGGACAGACAGACATGGCGAAACTATAAGGGTTCCTAGTTGACTACGGAACCCTAAAAATCAAACAATTTTTTAAAAAGAAATATTGTCGATGCACTTTTGCCATTTTAATGAAAGTTCGTTGATGTCTCTGCTGTAGTGTACACATCCTGGGAACGGGAATCGATAAATTCTTTAAACGCGTTTTTAACCGCCTCGTTGGATTTGAAAGACGCGGCGGCCAGAAGTACTTAGGGTCAATTCTTGTCAAAAAGTGACTTAAGTACATTTGGCCGCCCCGGGGCTCATTGTTGAGATCAAAATTTTCAGAACGGAAGCGGTCAAACTAAAAACGCACCGTGCGTTCACTTGCGGTACCTTGTCCTTACACGTCGTTAATATTGGGAGCTGTGTTGCGTTGGTGCAACGACGGAACTCGTATTCGAAAATAGCTCGCAATTTCGATTTTTCCATGGTTACAGAAACATCGATATCAGAGAAAAATCGAACGGCGGGTAAACAAATGAACTGATTTTTTTTAAATGTCTATTATAAAATTAATTTGAAATTCTAAATAGAATAAAAGATATTGATCTTCACACTAGCCGGTATCATAAATCGGAAATTTCATAGGTAAAGACCTATTATAATGAATTTGATATAGCACAGAAATCTCAGTGAGTTGTCGTACAAACCGTGCGATGCAAGGGCGGGTCCCTAATATAAAATAATTAGTACTTACGCTCAGCAGGTCGTTCGCTCTCCGGCGTGGGCGCAGCGTCAGTGTTATCTCTTGACGCGTTGTCCTCTTCTTCATCCACGTCATTTTCTCGCCGCTTCGTTGTACGACTGCTGGATAAATTTTGATTGCAGTAGTGCACGCATTTCGTTCATTTCTCGCCCACATTACAGATAACGGAGAATAGAAGTTGGGATTCATTATAATCTTTCGCATCATTTATTTTACTCTTCACAGACAGCTCGAGTACTAATCAATTAGTGATGTCCTAATGCGTTACCGATTCGATTTCTTATAACGACTTTATTTATGAAGAAGTTTTAATCGATTTAACACATTTATATTTTATTTTAAAGAAAAATGTAAAGTACAACAGCGTCCTTGAAGTATTGCGTGTTTTCGTCTATGGTTACCTGTCAATAAATATGGAACTTCGTATACGTGCTTAAGCCAAAAGTAAAAAAAAATGATTGGAAAGAGTATATAATAGCCTCCTAGAGTGATGATACTTGTGAGTCAGTCTCGCCTCAGAGAGCCAGTCCCACTACACACTTGCTGACTGGCTATGGGTAAATATTTGGTTCGAGGTTGCGCAGGAAGATTATAACTGAGATCGTATTATGACGTCTTAGAACCATAATTGTTCCAGTGTGCGAGAGACATGGAGCTATACAGGTCAAAGTTAAATCATTTATTTAAAATAGGCACTTTTGAACATCAAAATTTACAAGGGATAGCACTATCTCTATTTGGTATTGGAACTATGACGGCTTTAACAATTCATAATACGCCCAAGAAGTCAGTGAAGGTATATGGCCAACAGTAGGACAGTAAAAATGACTGTCTTCTTTTAATAACGAGTATGCACACCTCTTTCTCTTGCCATGTTTCTGTGGCGGTGGCGACGGCGAGCGTTTCCTCTTACTGCCTTTTTTGGACTTGCTCGACGGCTCCCCGCCCGGGATCAGATCGTCCACTGATAGACGCAGTTTGTGGACCTAGAAGAATAATATACTTAGTCATTAAAGCTGGCAACACAGTTTAGTATTGCTCGCAACACCGTTTTGTTTCACACTCGAGTTGTATGTCATGTTACCTGAGATATGTGAGCGGTGAGACGGGGGAGGTAGACAACTAACAGGCCAAGCTAGCTCAGTATGCCAATCTTGTCCCGTCTCACCGCTGACATACCTCAGGCGGTGACTAGCACTTGCGCGCGCACTATAGTAACATGTCTACCGTGACCATAAAACACATGTTGTTGAAACAGACAGTGCCTTCTTTGTTCCCTCTATTATTACAGAGCCTAAAGTTCTTCTTTCAAAATATTATTTCAGGACAAGCTCCGAAATCAGAATATCTGGAAAAGTATCGGTGTCACTAACGCAACTTGCAGGGTTTGCTAGCTACGGCTCAGATACAGAACAGATGGTGTAAGACTTACACCATCTATTTACAAGGCTAGAAACAGAAAATTATACTAATAAAATTCAATCAAAGAGTTGTTTGACGTTGTTTACTCTTAAGGGGACTACATGACGTAAACGGAACTGAATGCACGTTTTATATTGCCTAAAAGTACATGATTTAATGCAGTAAACAAACTTAGAAAAATATATGATATTCTTCAGGATATACATATGCTAGTTAGATAGTGTGTTGAAAACATAATACAACTAACTTGATACGATAGAAAAAAATTACGAAGGTACCTCTAATTTCTTTTAGCGATTAAAAATCATACACGCAATTATTTTGATTTTTTGACATATTATTCCACAAGCAACATATAAACGTAATAGTGTTTTAATGTTTTAGTCTAATCAAATTTTGCAATAAATTACCAGCGTTGTGTCGTCGCACTTCTCTTTCTTTTCTATGCAGTCCGAAAGTGACCGCGCTTTAGGTCCTGTAGTACCTTACCTAATTTATCAATATCTGTCCCAATAGTGTTTGTTGCAAACGTAAAGTCCAGGGTAAGGACCTGAATCACCAATATTCACCTTGAAAACAGTTTGTGAATTGACAACCCTGTGAATTCACAACCCTGGACTTTACGTTTTGCATTCGAGAAAATAACTGCTAGCATAGATATGTGGAGCCAAAAAGTGAGGTCATTTTCAGTGCATGATTCCTGATTTTAGGAAAATCTGATAATAGCATGTATTTTGAATAAAACTCAAGCAAACCTAAATTAATTGTATCTTTGAAAGTTTAGTTGCATTATATCTTACGTAGGTACAGTGTATGTAGGTACCGAAGAGAATTGCGCGCGTTAGTGTAAGTGCCTGTCTATTTTGTTTTAATTTTTAGACATGAATAGTAATAAATAAAGTTATTTTTGCCAAGCATTGAAGCCACCCCAGGCCGCAGGCGGCCGGCGGATGCAGGTAGAAGACCTTTGGTGTAAGTAATGTGTGAGTGCGACATGTTACCTTCTTCTTGCCGTTGGCGTCGAGCTCGTAGTCCTCCTCGTTCATCCACTCGTTGTACTGCGGCAGGTCGAGCGCCCACGACGCCGACACGCGCCACGGCTCCGAGCGGCTGCACTCCCAGCTCACTGTCTCGGGCACGTCCACCTGTAATTACGGTATAAGGTGGCTATTGTGATGATTCTATTTTGTCTCCAGTTGGATTAATACAAAAAAAAAAAAAAACAGGCCAAGTGCGTGACGGACCCCGCACAATGAAGGGTTCCTTAGTTGAAAATAATTTATCCCAAAAATCAACTTAAAATTGTAGTTGAAAAACATGTGTCGAGAATAACCGCCGCACCTGGCGACCGCGGGCGGGAGCTGCGCTGGCGGAGAGGGTACTCGACATGCGGGCGCACACTGGCCGGCACTGCACTGCGTCATCGTCCACGCTACTGAGCGATCGCATACTTATTCTATTCATTTGTCGCCGATTTAAACCTAGTTTACCGTTTGTTTTCCTTGTAAAACCCTAGGATACAGTCCACTATTGTCAAGCTACCAGTGTTTTAGTCCTCGTACCACCTGGAGGATATATCCATTCTTCTTTATGGTCCGTCGAATCGGATCGAAGAAGAAGATTGGGTATACAGCGGTCAACAATCAGTTAAAAATAGGCAAGTATTTCTATGGCTGTAACTACTCTATTATTAGATCTCATCATCGCGCGTTCGGATTTCAAAAGATAGACGATGATTCCCGAAGCGCATACTTTTCTTGAAATATCCACGTACCGGCAGCTCAGTCTGCGCCCAGGTGTCGTGGCTGTCGGGCAGGTAGTACCAGTGCACCAGCACGTGGTTGGAGCGGCGGAATATCGGCCGCGCGTACTCCTCCTCTAAGGGGTCCACTGTCGGGTACACGATGTGCGTCGCTTCCTCTTCGTCTTCTAAAAGGAGATTTGTTTTGTTAGTAAGGTATGAGCTGATAACAAGACAATTCGTCTAGTCTTCAGTGTCGCAGAGCGCACGTTAAACTCTAGGTCCCCTTTATCACCAGAATACCAAGTATGACTTTTTTCATCGCATTATCTTTTCTTCATATTCAACATTATAGTTTGACCGAGACCGCTATACCGCGCCTTAGGTATGTGCGGCGAGACGGCGAGGGGATAGTGCAGGCCGCTCATTCGTCAACGCTCACGGCGCGCGGCATCCCGCCGCTCATTCGTTAACGCTGCCCCCGCCTTGCCGCGCTATAAGCCCGGTCAAAGTATAAGTCAAAACGCGCCTTACTAGGATATGACAGGCTTCCAGCCCCAAGTATTATAGACAATATCTAATATAAAATCTAATTTCATTGATTGTCGTAAATTTAGTTTATGTTTCATTAAGTGTGTGTATCTGCACATAAGTACATTCTGTGCAGTCTTAGACTTAAGCTTGGAATGTAAAAAAAATAAATAAATAAACAAATGCTATTATTTACCGCAAATCTCTCCCTGATGATTGACAATGATATCCTTCACTTTGTTAGCGGTCGCCTTATCAACCTCCGGTCGTATGAAGATGCACGGCGAGCGTATGACGTCAGCGCCCAGCAGTGAGGACTCAATCTCCATCATCATCTGCACGTTTAGGTCCTTGCGGGAGGGGTTCTGAAAATGTGGGAGGGGGTGGAGGGGACAGAGACGAGTTTAGTGTTAGAATTTTTAGAAGAGTGCCATTAAAGCATTTGATTTGAATTTATTTATTATTATCTTCTAATCTAATCAATATTTTAATTATTTAAATCTTATTCTTTTTATTCAGTTTTTAGTTTTTGAGAATCAATAAGTAAAGAGAATTTAACATATATGACAATAAATTGCTTAAAACATACACTTATTATAAAAAAAAGGTTCATAAAAGTAATCCCAAGATTTGTAGATGAAAATAAGATTAACACATGCAATACAGACAGTAAAGGTGAAACATCCCACAATGTATTAGTGACATAACAAAGAGTTAAGGTTATTAATCACACAAACACACACAAGTACGTGTTATTGGAAGTGCCCATTATTTACACAGAGTTCAACCACAGTTCAACAATCCCAGAACAAGTATTCTGCAACATAATGACCCTTGCATGAAATGGTACAGAGAATGAAAAGTATCGGGGACTGCTACCTTCAAGCAAGAGAAGTCGCCAAGGGTTACTCTAAAAATCCCGTGTGTGTGATCTAGGAAAAATGTGATCAATAACAACACATCACTAAAGAAAGTATTTTAAAAATTGTGCATTTAAGTTGCGCTTACATAACAGAAGTTCTAACTGAATTGGAACGTAAATTCTTGTAATTATGTACTTACGTTAATAAAATAAAAATAAAGACTTTCAAATTTATAAAAATTTGAAAGCAAAAGAAAATATTGTTGCTTTTTTTCTAAAAATTTCTCTTCATGTTAATTTAATACCCTCATTTAATTTCGTGCATTTGAACTAGTGACAACACGCGTCTGACATGTGATGACAAACGCAGGAAACTTTAATATTAATAGCCAATTTATTACATCTGTTAATTTTATCTTTATACTCTAGTCACGATTATTCACGATCCTGTTTGAATATGGAAGATGACAATAGATCTTCATGATTTAAGAAAACAAGTGTGTCAATCATTGTCAACCAAGTCAGTAATGGAATTACAACCTCTATTGAGATAGGCATAAAGTACAGTTACAACATCACGCATTTATTTCCCTAAAGGGTATGCAAAAGCATATACTGGGTGTAATTTTAATCGCCGTTATCCTTTTAAGGGGTACTCATTATGAACAAGTTTTACTATGAAACCAAACCTGAAATCACGAAAAAAAAAATAGCTGTTCCCTACATTTTACCGTGTTATGCGAACATAAATGTAGGGAACCGCTGTTTTTTTTTTTTGCGATTGCAAGTTTGATCCCATTGTAAAAGTCGTTCATAATGACGAGTACAATGACCCCTTAAGAGGAAAACGGTGATTAAAATTACACCCTGTAATATACCAATATTTCGCAAGTTATGTAATAGAGAGCGAGCCTATTGTGATGTTATAAGGTAGCAATAAGGTTTTAATCAGACGCATGTTGTCACATGTCAAGTGATGCATTGTTATAGAGCCGCGGTGTGCGGGGCAAGGTCTGCGGGGGCGGCTGCGGGGTCTGGCGGTGAGCGAGGCGGCGTGCGGGGCAGTGCATACCTTACCGACCTGGAAGTCGAACTTGCGCCACCGCTGCTCCGACTTGAAGCGGAACATGGTGGAAAGCACCGTGCATAAAGATCCGCCCGGCTTCATGTCCATGAACGCTTTCATCTGTAATCATTAAAGAATTCACGGTAAACTAAACTGCGAAATTCCAATTAATGTAGAGTCACTATAGAGTGCTACAAGAATCTTTTGGCGCCTGAATGCCATTGCCAGAGGAGTGTTGTTGGTAAACATTTATGAAATTGTCACAGAAATTGTATTAACAAAACAAGATGGCGGCTTTAGTTTCGATTTTGGGCACGCGCTAAAAGGACTTTGTAGCGTTGTATGCTGGAATGACGGATGGTATGAATGGAAAGCGAGTTATTTATTCCTTTGTAATAAGCAGTGGTAGCCCGCGAAATTAAAATTTTCTTGCGTTTTTTGCAATTTGGAAATCAATATCAGGTTGTATCTTGTTCAAAATATGATTCGCGATTGTAACAAATATGTATTTAATAGGGGTGCTTCCGATACCGATACCGATGCCGATAAATATCGGCGATACTTCGGGTTTGCCATTAAATTGGCAGCGGCGATATTTTTATTGCCGGTACAACTACACTTCTCAAATTTCGTCCTTCAAAAAGTAATGTTTCGTCTGTAACAGACTTGCGAAATCGTCTATCTCCGCAAAACTTGAGAATACTTTGTTTATTAAACAAAAATCTTATTAATGTTAATTTAAATTACTAACACTATTAACCTTAATTATTAATTTTAATAACAAATAACTAATAATTTCATTCCGATTCTGTAATTTTTATATTAATAAAAAAATACCCAACTTGTTTTTACCCAATTTATTTTACCTTAATTTAAATTCATTAGGCGTATCAGCATCGGTATCGCTGATATTTTTATAAGAGTATCGGTATTGTATCGACAAAAAGGCGTATCGATGCATCCTTAGTATTTACATAATTATAACCATAAGAATCATCAATACATATCTAAGTTACATTTGTTCTGTTTTGATCTGATTACTGGAATCAATGCAAAAATCGCAAGAAAATTTTAATTTCGCTTGTTACCACTGCGGATCCACCTTAATACAAATTTACAATTTTATGGTGACACGGCCAATTAAAATTTAGGGGACAGAGAAGAATAGAAGAGGACATTATTTTGACCGCCCCAACGTGACATAAAATAAGGGCAAGCACAAACATAAGTACTTATGCAGTTTAAGAGACAATTATAAAATTCAGCCCAGAGCAGTTTCGTTCAAAGAACTAAATCAATTCAATTGTTTCAGAGCATTAAAATTAATAGATACGTGTGTCTACACACAATTTAACTCTCACGTCAAGTTCATGGTCAAAGACACAATTAAGTTTCCTAAAATACTTCATTGTAGACCATGTTAGGCAACCAGTGATGATTGTTGGACAATGGGCCATTTGGCATTGCAAAATTATATTACTAATTATATTACAGTTACATATGGACACTTCTATCACTAAATAAATCCTTTAAAACAAATTAATCATCATCATCATACATCATCTTGCCTTGTCTGACCACGAAACACGACCAACGCTATCACTGAAAACAAATAAATCATATGAAATATCTAGCTGGTATGAATGTGCCAGAGACTATAGTAAAGAACACAAATGGACAAGTTCTATGTCTCTTAGTTTCTCAAATATATACGACAAAATAATTTACAAGAATCGTTTACTGAATTTCATAATCTATTTAAATTTTTTTTTTGATCTGTGCTTCCCTATAAACACTGTTAAGAAGACAAATAAAAAGGGAACTGTAAATGGTTAACGAGAGGTATTAGAACAGCCTGTACAAGGAAGAGGTATCTCTATTTTAGCCAACAACACCATAAAACTAAAATAAAAACTGAATAAAAATTACAAATCCTACAGTTACATACTTAAAAAGGTGCATAAGTCTCGACAACTTCAGAGTAAGAAATATCCCATCAAAACATAACATGTACAAAAATGCCAAGTCTCGCAACGCAGTTTTTCTGACGTAAAATGTTGTGAAATCTAATATAAACCAAGTCGGTTAATTCTGTACCTACCTATCTATGAAAGCAGCTGTCCAACCACTTTATCATAAATTGATACCTTGTTGTCAAGAATTTGCGGCATGCCATCATTTACTTCAAAATGAGCTATTTGGATTTAGGCAGGATAGTACCACTTCATTAGCATGTTTCAACTTGATCAAAATTGTCACTCAGGCTATAAATGATGGCTTGCCAGTTGCGGTGATATTTCTGAACATGAGCAAAGCGTTCGATTTTGTAGACCACAATTTGCTCTTACACAAGTTAGAAAAGTATGGAATAAGTGGCAAAGCGAACGATTGGTTAAGAGACTATTTAAGAGCTTTTATTCATCTCGGGCTGGCAACGTCGCATTTAAAATTCGACGACATTTAAATGCGACGTTGCCAGCCAGTGATTAATATACGCTCTTTAGTGACAAAAGTAGTGTGTATAAATCTCGAATATCTTAAATAACAAAAAAGAGTTGTATAGAAGTGAGTACCTATCAGCAAAACAATTTTGAAGTGCCACAGGGCTCCGTGTTAGGACCGTTCTTATTCATCATGTATATAAATGATTTCCCAGATAGCACCCGTCATGATACAATCTAGTTTGCTAATGACACAACTCTCATTGTAAAATGTGAACGAGAAATAAACAAAGCTTTAATAGCTTTGTTTATTTCTCGTTCGTACGTCGTCGTCATCGTCGTCTCGTTTATACAACATTATACAATTGTAACATTCCAATAACTTTAATATAGAAACGAGTAACAAGCACTAAATTTCTGGACACACAGTTGGATCAGAATTGTGACTAGAAGACATATGTTGATCAAGTTTGTGACAAGCTCGATCGATTTGTATATGCATTAAAATAACAAGAGTCACAGTCAACAGAAGCTGCTCTTTGCGCATATCACGAATACGTTTCGGCAGTACTCGCATATCGACGGCTTAATCTGCAAACCGGCTAACTCCAGTTTTCACCCAAAATCATGTTGATGTCGTCGAATACGCGGAGTTATCACTTACGGTATGCAAAATGAAACGAACTCCTAGCTTTCAAAATTACTGACAAAATCGTGTGCACAATTGGGCAACTCGCAACACTCACGTAGCAACACGTCAAGTTTTTTTGCCTTTCTCTAAAATTGTATAAAACGGAGATGGCCGATTTGCAGATTAAGCCATCGATATGGTCTTTTAATGTGTAGGCAATTCGGTGGAAACCATAAGGGCATTAAGAGTATAAAAAAAATGTGTGGGTGCAATCTGTAGAGCCTGGTATACCGAAAGCTGTAAGCCCTTGATCAAATCTATACAAATAAAAATCAATGTAATTGTCAGGACAAGGTTTGTATGAAAGAAAATGTCTTAAAACTTGCCGGAAAACTGAAAGTGTATTCTCTATAGGAATTTTGTATGACTTATTAAAATTTTGACAGGACGTTTGTCGGGTCAGCTAGTAGTATAATATTTTGCCTTTACCGTGCATGTAACACAAGAAAGATATTAAAGAATTATGCCTATTTATACAAAAAAATCAGGAATATTTCACGAAGTACAAAGATGTAATTGAAACAAATGTAGCTCCTAGGAATAAAAATAAGCATAAACTATTGATCCGTGTACCTCAATGTAGGCTCGGATTGTAAAAAGGAGCTCTTTACTAATAGATTTAGACCTAATAGATTTTGTATTGTCTTTGAAGTAATAGAGCTCAAATTCACGAAGTAAAAAATCCGTGAGGTAAAAATTACGCCATGCAATTTCGAACTTTAATGCAATATTCTTAAGACTATTTTTTAAAGAAAATTATTTTTTGTTTAACACAACAACAACGAAGCGAAACAAAATAGTTGTTTAGATATTTTAGATAGATATAATTTTAGTCTCAAAAATAAAGTTCTAATTAGTAATTTGAAGTATTTTCAATGTACCGCAAAACAAAATTAATTTTAAGAAATAATTTAAATTAACATCATTTTAAAATTAAATTAAAATAAGTATTTATAAATAAATACAAATACATTTCACGATCAAACTCCTAAACACTACCATAACAACTCAGCGACGCGACGCCACACAAAGGGCACCCTCCTGCCTAGAATATTAGTGATACAGAGGTCCGGTTTTTTTTAAATGTAGCCCAACTCAATACCCCGAGGACTTTTTTTTTCATTTTTTCGATATCGCATTTAGTTTTTGAGATATAGTTGATTTTATGACAAAAGAGCTTAAAAAATTGATCGAATTTTTCACATTTTTGCGATTTTCAAGAAAAGTTTAGGACTTTTTCAAATTTATTTTTTACCATATTGTAGCCCTTGTTGATACACGGCTTTTGAGATCTCAACCATTCATGTAGCCCTAAAACTCACGTCACCAAGGCTGAATACTGAAGCGATCGAAAAAACATTTTCAATGTAAAACTTGATAAGTGGGTGCCGCACGAACTGAACGATTGCCAACGTGACGAACGCGTTGAGGTGTGCCTTAAGTTGCTTAACAGACACAGAAACGAAGGGATTTTGAACCGCATTGTTACTTGTGATGAAAAATGGATTCTTTTTGATAATCGTAAGCGATCATCATGTTGGTTAGACCCTGGTTCAGCGCCCAGGCAATGCGCCAAACGAAAACTTACCCCTAGTCATGATCACTGTTTGGTGGTCAAGTGCTGGTATAATTCATCACAGCTTCTTACCAAATGGCACCAGCATTACTGCGGATGTGTACTGTGAGGTATTGGACACAATGATGGAGAAGCTCGCAAATCTCCGGCCAGCCTTGGTTAATCGCTCGTCCCCGCTGCTCCTACACGACAACGCTCGATATCATATGACACAACAGACTGTCTCTAAGCTACAAGAGCTAGACTTGGAAGTTTTGCATCATCCACCGTACTCACCAGACCTTGCGCCGACAGACTCCTACTTTTTCCAAAATTTGGACAACTCCTTGGCAGGGCAAAATTCAATACCCGAGAGGCAGTACAAAATGCCTTTGAAGAGTTTGTTGGCTTCCGTACACCTGACTTCTTCAAGAAGGGTATTGAAAAACTACCACTGCGCTGGCAGATATGCATCGTTAGCATGAGTGCATATTTTGATTGATAGAAATAAAAAAATATTTATATAAAAAATACAATAACTTTCTGCATACTAAACGGAAATTTCATAGGTAAAGCAGCAACTTTTCTTTATTTTGACTTAAATTAATTTATGTTCCTGAATCTTAATAATTTAATTTGAATTTATATTACTTCCATATTTCGAGTTGTACGTGTTGTACGTGTTACACCATATGTAACGGTAGAATGTAATTGGGCCACGAGTCTTAAATTCTTAATTTGTACAGTCGCGACCAAAAGTCGATAAGCAAACTCACAAAGCAATAGCTTGGCGTTTAGTTTGACTTAAGACCTTCTATTTCCAAGAACATAAACATGCAAATTATTGTCGTCAACAACTGATTGTAGTTCATAATTTCAAAGTTATAACATGTGTAAAGATGACCTAGCGGTTAAGCGCGTGCAGATAGATGCGTGAATCAGTGAGCCGTGAGTTCAAATCTCACGCAGTACTTGACTTTTTGTAAGTTTTTACTTGATTGGAAGTAATGGGACAGAAATATAATATTCTTTATCTTGTTCACTTGGTCACTCATTTCGTAAAGTTAGAAAGGTAGATCATAGAAAACTAAATAGGTATTGACAATTATATATGTGTTATTAGAATATCCTTTCTTTGTTATGTTATTATGAATTGACTAAGTGGGTATACAACAAAAAATCCTATAAACCGTTTCAAAAAAACTTCTTTTATCTAGTAGGAATGTAACGTCATAATTCTCTTAAGTTTGTTAATTTTATAAATAAGTAAATAAAACGAATAAACATATTTGTTACCATTCAGCGCGACTTTTTTATTTCAACCTTCCAACACCGAAAAGATAAATTAAAAATCACAAAAATAGTTAAATAATAATACAATAACTAGTATTTAACTTCTTATAATAATAAATAATAAATGAACAAAAACATCTAACAAAGAAACAAAAAACAGTCCAACATTGTGATTAAGATTCGAACTCAGACTTCATTGATCGTGAAACCATTGCTTAGCCCAAACAGCTACCAGCACATGTTATGTTTATGCGAATTTTAGCAATGCAACGGTAAGAACAGGTCGCCACTATGACGATTATTCTAAATTCAAAAGAAATATAATGTTATTTCGCGTAGTAGACGACATGCGACATTTCATTAGTGTGTGTTATCTGCGGAATGTTGGCTCATACACGCACACGTACTGGTTCGTGCTCGCACAGTTCATAGCAATGTAATCCTTAGCATGCTTATGGACTTTTGAGCGTTTACTGTACCTACATTCTAGCAAATAAATTCATTTGAATTTACTAAGCCATTTCAACTCTTTATGCACTTCCGTTACTCTGGTATCGGTTCGCTGTTAATCTTTTCCTTATCAAAGTAAAATAATGTAATTAAATTCGTTCATAATTAAGATGTATTAAGGTAGTATTTAATCAATGCCGCATAATGCAGTTTAACCATGATGATGACCTATAAATGATTCATTTAGAAAGAAATCTACGCCTTAAATCTATGACCCTTGGTTGTCCCATGGTTTGCTCAGTCTGCAATGTATAGGTAAACAGCCTATAATGTTCCCACTGCTGGGACACAGGCCTCCTCTGTGTGAGAGGGAGAGGTCCGTAATCCACTAAGCGGGCCCAGTGCGGGTTGGTGGATGTCACTTGTCTTCGAACTTTTGGTTCTAGGACATGCCGGTTTCCTCACGATGTTTTGTTTCACCGTTTTGACATTGAAAATATTTTTTCGATCGTTTCAGTAAGGCCCCCGTTTTCGCTCAGAGTGTGACATCGCCTTGGTGTACAAGAATGGTTGAGGTCTCAAAAGACGCTTATCCACTAGGGCTACAATATGGTGAAAGAAATTTAAAAAGTCAACAACTTTTCTTGAATATCGCAACATGTGAAAAATTCGATCAATTTTTTGGGTCATATCGAAAAAATGAAAAAAGCCCTCGGGGTATTGAGTTGGGCTACATTAAAAAAAACCGGGCCTCTGTATCACTAATAGTCTAGGGAGGAGGGGGCACCCTCAAAGGCACCAAAGGGCACTTTGTGTGGCGTAAATTCGGGGAGCGCGCTCCTTAGACGCGCGTCGCGTCGCTTAGTTGTTGTGGGTGTGTTTAAGAGTTTGATCGTGAAATGTATTTGTATATATTTGTAATTACGCATTTTAATTTAATTTTATAATGATGTTAAATTAAAATAGGAGCTCGTGGCTAAGTAATAACAGCCGCACGGGTCAATTCATTAGGTTAAGCTATGCTTGCCGGGGTTGGTCTGTGGATGGGTGACCATCTTTACATACCGAGACTCCTCCGTGCCTCGGAAAGCACGTTAAGCCGTTGGTCCCGGCTGTCATTCGTGGATCTTTGACAGTCGTTACGGGTCGTCAGAAGCCCGAAAGTCTGACAACCAGTCTTTCCAAGGGGTATCGTATTACCCAGTAACTGGGTTGTGGAGGTCAGATAGGCAGTCGCTCCATGTAAAATACTGGTATTCAGCTGCATCCGGTTAGACTGGAAGCCGACCCCAACATAGTTGGGAAAAGGCTAGGCAGATGAATGATGTTAAATTACGTTTTTTTCATTCATTTTGTTTTGCGATACGTTGCAAATACTTCAAATTACTAATTGGAACTTTATATTAGAAACTAAAATTATTATTTCTATGTTCATAACTATTTTGTATCGCTTCGTTATTGTGTAGTCTTAAGAATATTAAATTAAAGTTCAAAATTGCATGGCGTAATTTTTACCTTACGGATTTTTTACTTCGTGCATTTGAGCTCTATTACTTCAAAGACTATACAAAATCTATTAGGTCTAAATCTATTAGATTAGGCATCGTACAAAATGAAAAGCATGCCTAAGTGCATTTTCAATGTACCCGAAGGTCGTGTAGAGCACGAGATTTGTGTTTTTTTTTTTAATTTGAGATGGGTTTAATCTTGACTATAGTCTAGGTCAGAGGTGACAGAGACCAAGTCACGTACAGCTTGGTTCGAAGTTTCGAATCTACGACCTACAACTCGTAAGTCGCGGTCTAACGACCGACTGACCGACGACTTACGAGTTGTACTGGACCACAGCTCTGGCTATTGCAATATCTCGTAGCAACACCATGATTGCTGTTAGCAATAAGTATTCGTTTTGTAATAACCGAAAGTAGAATAATGAAGGGAAACTAAGTGAAGTAATAAGGGCAAGATAATTGTAAGAAGGAAAGGTTATGTCGATTAGGCGTGACAGTTTACACGGCAGGATGTTGTTACAAGTCGGTAGTATTATTGATATCAGTTCTCGGTCATGGTAAGGCTACAGGAACTTATTAATTATGTTAAATACTGTTTACAGGTAAAATAGGACCACAGTTAGCTGTTCTAAAATACGTAGGTTTAATTTAACGTAAAAAGAACACTACGTGACTATGTTTTTGCATTTTTGTAAGAAAAACGACCTACACAATTGGAATAGGATTCAACAATTTGGAAATAAAGAAAAAAGGGGGCTAAAGAAATTTCCTAAGATATCACATAATGGTTAAAGACCTTGTTTGAGGTCATACTTCCGCGGAATCGTGTGTTTTGAGCCGTGACAGGACATCGGAGTCGCGACCTTCCTAAACTAATTAACAACAACGTGATTTGAAATGAACATCATAAGATGTGAATGTTATTGTATAATCACGTGGATATTCTTTTAATAAGCTTATTAAAACTATTGAATTCTTCCTTTTTGTCGACAAAAGGAGAAGCAAAACCCAACACACGTCGTTTGCACAGATTTTAATTAACAGATAAGATTCAGTAAAACCCTCTTGTCTTCTCAGACGGATACCTACATGTCCTCTTTTGGGGTTATTCCGTTTATCCATACGATAAACGGAAACGTATGTCTGAGAATTCACCCTAGGCCTAGTTGAATAAACTGAATTTACTTATTTTATTTGGACTTTGGATTCTCGGACATGCGTTTCCGAGAGGTGTTTGTGGGGTGGATAAACGGAATAACAGCTCTTTTGCAAGCCTACTGGCAGAAGTTTCTAATGAAATAAGCAGTCCCTTTGCACTCGAGAACTTTACTGTTATTTCTGTATATTTTTAATTTGTGTATTGATTTATTTTTCTGTAGTTTTGATTTTTGACAGTCGTTACGGGTCGTCAGAAGCCCGAACATCTGACAGAACACCCAGTAACTGGGATGTGGAGGTCAGATAGGCAGTCGCTGCATATAAAATACTGGTATTCAGCTGCATCCGGTTAGACTGGAAGCCGACCCCAATATAGTTGGTAAACGCTACGTATCTATTAAAATAAACTCAATGCGTTGCGCGCAATTTAACGAGTTGATGACAATAAACGCATTATAATGTTGATGGTAAATACGCACGTTGTATTTAGTACACAAGCTGTGCATATAGCAATATTATACGTTCACTTGCTCAAGATCACCAGTGACCGGTTATAACAACTTAGACAGCGGTGGGTGATTGTCGCGCAAGACGCCGCGGACGCCGAACGTTCAAAAAGTGTTAGATTAGACCACGCGATAAAAATGGTAGTGTTATTAAGGGAGTTCATCCTAACAGTTATACTAGTGAAATGTTTGGCATACAGAGAGACTACTCCGCTCATTAAAAATGTAAGTGGTTTTCTTTCTATGTAATTCATTACAGTTATTTTATGCCTGAACTGACAATAAGTTTTGGGACCTAGTTAATTATCAAATCGTAGGCACGATTATTTGGTGTGATACTCCCTGGCCGCGCTACAGGAAAAAAGAACATGTTTCTAAATAAATTGTACCATTTATGTACTATACGGCATGTGTAACGAAAAAAATTGTACCTCAACGAGTAATGAAATATAATTAACCACGGTTTCTGTAAACTATTCGGGGCACCCGGACATAGTTTACACTAAAGAATTGTACGGAAATTGTTCTTTTCCGTACGCTATAAAGAGATTCGAAAATTTAATTAAGTTATAAATTATAGCCTTGTGTTGCTGGCGCGACCACGCGCCGCCACCAAGATTTTTAAGGCGTACCCGCACATAGTATATACTAAATAATTGAACGGAAATTGTGCTGTTTCCTACGCTATAAACAGATTCGAAAATTGAATTACTTTAGAAATCATAGAAATAATAAGAAGTACCTACCAATTTCTTATATCTTCTTCTTGAAGGTCAATTATTCTTGTTATGCGAATAGATTCGTTTTATGTTGCTTATTTCTAGCACTTCTATGCAACATCTCACCGGGGTAATTCCAAATAATAATAAGATCCTGGGACATTATTCACACACGCTCATCTGATCCCAAACTAAGCAGGGCTTGTACTATGGAAACCAGATAACTGATATACTACATACACTACTTTTTTACACCCAGACTCGGAACAAACAGACATGTTCATGCACACAAATGTTTGTTCTGGATGGGAATCGAACCCACGACCTGCGGCATGATAGGTGGTATCTTAACCAACCACGCCAGCTGGCCCGTCAAATACTATTATGTCAACATGCTATATTAATAGATTTAGGAATGCTTGTTTATATACAGGGCTATTTTTAAATCATTAACTAAACTTTAACAGGGTGTTCTACCCATGCATATGAACAACTTTCACTATGGGACCAACTCTGAAATCACAAAAAAAAAATCTGCTGTTTCATACAAAAGTTCAATACCTACTCTACCAAAAAGTATGAAACAGCAGATTTTTTTTTTTGTGATTTCAGAGTTGGTCCCATAGTGAAAGTTGTTCATATTCATGGGTAGAACACCCTGTGAAAGTTTAGTTAATGATTTAAAAATAGCCCTGTATATATATTTAATGTTTTATCGATATTTTTGCCCACCTTATTATTATTATTATTATAGTAAAACCCCAAACGGTTCAGTTCACTATAATAAAAATTAATTCATTTTAAATGACAAACGTTTTTTAATGACAAATTTTTGATTTCCAAGTTTTTCTCTCTCTCGTCTCACATAGTCATCATTATTACTTGGAAGAAAACAGTCATATAAAAACAAAAACAAAGCAAGTAAACAAACAAGTAAGGCAAGTAAGGTTTACACCTGCAGCTTGTGGGTCAGGTATACGCAGAAAGTCTACAACGCTCTCCGTGTGCAGTACAATAATGCTATTCGGGTGTTGCTGGGGCTTCCACGGTTCTGTAGTGCGTCGGGCATGTTTGCCGAAGCAGGCATAGATAATTTTGAAGCTATCATGCGCAAAAGAACGGCATCCCTAATACATAGGATACGTGGAAGTTCCAATAACATCCTGAAAATTATTTTGGAGAGGCCAGACTGCCCTTTTCTGATGTACTGGTCCCGTAGACATAGCGTATGTAGTATGTGGGCCCGGTGCTGAGGAAAGGTATCTACGTATAAATTGATTTATGTTGAAGATATGGTCATTTTTTAGTTTAATTTTAATTTAATTTAGATCTGATTTTAATTTGATTTTGATTTAATTGTGATTTATGAGTTTATGAAATTTATTATTAAATTTTTTATTTATTTATTTATGAATTTTGATCTGATTTTCGTTTTTAATTTTAATTTAATTTTGTTTTAATTGATTTGATTTTAATTTTTAATTTAAATTTGGTTGAATTTTGACTGTGATTTTGATTTTAACACTAACATAGCTTGAAGTTCTAGTACTAATAAAATATGGATTATTTCCGAAATAAAAATGATGATGATGAAAAACAGGTGCAGAGGGGTGGTACACACTTCGAGGGTCCCCATTGGTCAACAACTGAGAATGCCCTTTACTGGGTTGACATACATGAACAACAGGTGTACAGATTTGATGCTGAAACTAAAAATATCACCTTTAAAACAATTGGTATGTACTGTGTGCTATAGCTTATTTCTAACTATCTCAATTAATTAAAAACTGGGAGGTAGATGTTTAAAATTAGTAGGTAGGTAACTTCCACCATTTTTCATTTCAATAATTATACGCTACGTTCCTTCTTTCGATACTGTAATCTAGGATCTGTGAACTAGGGATGTTAAGCTGGTTTTTAGGGTTCCATACCTCAAAAGGAAAAACGGAAACCTTATAGGATCACTTGTGTGTCTGTCTGTCTGTCACAGCCAGTTTGCTCCGAACCTAATGGACCGATTAAGTTGAAATTTGGTACACATACGAATTTCTGTGACAAACACGGACGTGTAACGTAAATAAATGAATTTTGAATATGGGGGTCAAAAAAAAAAAACTGTACCGTTTTATCTGATATGTCACACATATCAAATAAAAGGGCTAACTGTGAGGGTCAGATAATTTCACAATAAATTGTTTTAAAGTTATTTAAGAAAATAGACGAATATTGACAATTCTCCCCTTATCTCCGAAACTACTGAGCCTAAAATTTTGAAAAATTACAGAGAATAATATTTCTATACCTGTAGATTAGAGAAAAACCTATAAGAAGTCTATGGTCTTAAAATAACAAGGCAAATCTCTCAATATTGTGCGTACAAACTTAGATTTGCAGTTGATAAACATGTTTTCCCATACATTCCGTTTAGGAGAACGTGTTTTTCAACTACAATATTAAGTTCGTTCTTGGGATAAATTCATCCCAACTACGTACCTAACCCTTCATTGTGCGAGGTCCGACACGCACTTGGCCGGTTTTATTATAAAGGGGTATGAGGAACAGAGTGGAAACTTTTTCATCCTCCATAGAAATGGCAGGGTCCTCAGACCAGACGGGAAGACGGGTGTCGTGTTTAGTGGGCTACATCCCAGGATGTTGTATATAAAGAGTGGCAGGGACATCGACCCACAATCTGTTACCATGGATTCAGTACATGATTCTGGACCCCACTGAAATTTTCATCGGTTATTTTTGAAAAATCTGCTGTTTCCGACAAAAATGCAATATCTACGCGGTCCAAATGTATGGAAAAGCATTTTCTTTTTTAAATAACCGACGAAAATGTTCAACTCGGGGGTCCAGAATTATGTACTGAATTCATGGTAACAGGTTGCCCCTCGATGTCGATGCCACCCATTGTGTGACGGCTTGAGATGGGCAATCAACAGGGTTTAAACCCGTTTACTGGGCTTAAACTCAATAAAAACCCATTTATTCTAGTTTTAACTCGGGTTTAAACCCGTTTCCGCCCATTGGGTTTAAACCCTCTGCCCATCTCTAGTGACGGCAGCTGCTTGTTGCGTAGTTCCGTCCTTCAAAAAGATTAAGTAAAGAAAAAACACATCAATCGTCATTTATTTACGTTACACGCCTGTGTAACGTAAATAAATCAATTTGACTGCCGGTTGGCTACTATTTTTTAAATTTTAAAATAAAAAAAAAATGTTTTTATTAAAATATTAAAATAATATAGGACATAAATAAATAGAATATTCTAGTGGTTAGTAGTAAGTCGGGCTGGTGTCTGCAACTACACGTACAAGCGCATATTTTGCGTACGGAAGAATATTCTAACATGGATAAACAGAGTAACAGAGTTAAGTACTATTTTTTAACCTAATCTTCTAGGTTACGGACCAGTCTCGTTGGTGGTAACGGTGAAGGACTATCCCAAGCTCGTCCTAATAGCAGTGAGGGCGGAGCTATACTTCCTGCCGTGGGACGCACCGGACGGCGACAGTGCTCTGAGACTACTGAGTGTGGTGGACTTGGGCTTGCCCAACAACAGGTGCAATGACGGCAAGGTCGACGCTAAAGGAAGACTTTGGTTTGGTATGTCCCTTCTACCATCAAACATCTAGACACACTGCAAGTTACCATCCATACCTAGTTGCCATTCCACCAATTCGCACTAAGCGCTTCCAAACATCCTTCATAATGCGCACTACAAAAGAGTGGAACTCACTACTCTGCGTCTGTGTTGCCGAACGCACACAACCCGAATCTCTTCAAAGTTAAGAGTCAACAGGCTTCTTCTGGGTAAACTCACTCCATTGTAGACTTTATCTCTGTCACCTCTGACCTAGACTATAATCAAGAGATGGCTTTGCTACCCATCTCAAATAATAATAAAAAAATATGTTTCCCTGTTTCCGAGTGAATTGTAAGACACAACTCAATTTTATGTTACAGATAAGTCCCATCACGCATGTTGCCTCCATAACTTAAGTAATTTGTGATGTCGTGTGTGCTTTACACACTTATCTTCTTTTTGATAAAAATTGACCACCTCATTTTTAATACAGGTACAATGGGCAAAGAAGTTGATAACAATGTCGATAAAGATCAAGCTACGTTGTACATGATGGATGAGCACAATTATCTAAATCCGATGGAGAAGGTTCGTCCGGTGACCATCTCCAACGGAATGGCGTGGACTGCCGACAAAAAGTTCATGTTCTACATCGATACTCCGACGAGGAATATTGACGTATTTGACTTTGACCTCAAAGATGGATGTATTCGTAAGTGATTGTAATTGTGTTCTATACCAATAAAGCCGCTTTTTGTATCCGTCTGTATGACGGCGTTGTTCTTCTGAACTAGGTACGCAACGGATTTTGATGCGGTTTTCACCATCACAATGAGAATTTATTCCGGAAGGCTTATGTGTATAATACAATATTATGAAACTTACATAAAGAAATCTCGATGTGGGTGTATTACACCTCTGCCCAACCCGGTGTAACAAGGGGTGATGTTAAACGATGTTTTGTCAAGTGACAAAAACCGCTAGTTTTTTCTATCTATATGAAAGTTTCTTAATATTTATAATTATCTTCCTAACCATTGACAGCTCGGTTACCGCCACAAAAAAATAAACGGAAGAGTGGTGCAGTAGCTGAGCGATTGGCGGCTGTGCGACGTGTTGCAGGTTCTACTCTCGCACAGAAGAAATCGAATGGCCTACAAAGATTTAATTATAGTTGTCCCTGATCTGTGCGTTCGTGTACGTGAGATTTGTGTCTGTAATGTAGAAAACCCTGCAGCAAAGTGAAAAAATCCTTTTTTTTAGAGTACTCATTAAACAGCTGTATTTTTTCAAATTTCAGGCAACAGAAGGACACTTTTTAGTTTCCAAGCCAACAACGTTACAGGGTTTCCGGACGGAATGACAATCGACACTGATGGGAATCTATGGGTTGCTTGCTTCAATGGTTGGAAGGTTGGTTGGATCTTACTATATAAACAGTGAATGTGTCATCTGTATAACCTTTCGACTGCCGGAAACGCAGATCTATGAGAGACACAATGGCTATTTAATTGTTTCTACAATTATGGAATTCAACCTAAGAGTCCTAGCGTGATGATAAATAGCCTTCCTAAAGAATTAGGCTATCAAGTTTACTTTATGGGGTCATTGTACCCATCATTATGAACAACTTTACTATGGGACCAAAACTGAAATCGCGAAAAAAAATCAGCTGTTCAAAATGAGCAGGGAGCAGCTGATTTTTTTTTTCGCGATTTCAGGTTTGGTCCCATAGTTTAGTTGTTCATAATGATGAGTACAATGACCCGTTAACATAACACTTTGTATATCTTGTCCCGGACCTTTGGAAGTCGTACGAGGGGCCGAAGCCAACTCGCTGACGCCCCTTAGACAATTTTAAATTATGAGGAGGCACCAACCGACGATTACCCTAATTATCACGCATTTATTTAGTCTGAATCTCAAACTTTTTCGAGTAGTGTTATTTGCAATTCTGGATGGTTTTATGATATTGAATTGTTTTTTTTTTATACAGTATGTTAACCAACAGAGGGCGTTCCCGTTAACCCGCAATAGTATAGCATCCATACATGCTAAAAAAAATATTACCATTCGAAAACAAAATGGTTTTTATTTTTTTTAATATTAAAATATTCACTAAAAATGTTAAATTGATACGTAAAAGAAACACTCTGTACACGCGTGCTTGAAGGACGGAAACATCGCAATTTAGTTTTTATTTTTAGTGAATATTTTTATATTTTTTTGAATATTTTAGTGAATATTTTTAGCATTTTTAGTGAATATTTTAATATTAAAAAAAATAAAATTTCGAATGGTAATATTTTTTTTAGCATGTATGGATGCTATACTATTGCGGGTTAACGGGAACGCCCTCTGTTGGTTAACATACTGTATATACATATTTCTTCCAATATGAAATAACTATGTCATTTTAAGCACGCGCCATTTCGGGGTTACTTGTTTCGTCAATCATCCAGTGCACGTACGTTAACTGTGTTTTTGGACACTAAAATAGACAATCTAAATTAATTTTAATTACCTACATTAGAATACTTATGCATTTTTTTTTTGTTGTAGGTAATAAAGATTGATTCTAGAGCTGGAAAACTGTTGGAACAGCACAGGCTACCAGTCGCAAAAGTAACATCAGTGATGTGGGGTGGTCACGACTTGTCCACGCTATTCGTAACAACCAGTAAAGTGGGACTGTCGCAAGCAGAACTCAACACACAACCCGAAGCTGGCTCGTTATTCGCAATTGAAGGAACCGGCGCTAAAGGCCTGCCTGAAAATCAATTCGTTTTCGCTAATGCAGCAAACTATTAATGTAAAACTATTAATGTTGTTATTTAAAATAAAACATAATTATAATAAACTAGATTTTTCCGCGGCATTTAAAGTTATTTTTCTATCCCTCGGGAAAAGTACTTTTTCTGGATGAAAGGTACGCTATAGACGTTTCTGTAAACCTGACAACGTGTATGCAAAATTTCAGGATGATCGGTTGAGTAGTTAAGACCTGAAATCGTAACAAACAAATAAACATACAATCTCACTTTCGTATTTATAATATTAGTTAGGATTAGGATAACTAGATTACTTTGTTTACTTTTTATGATAAGGTGATGTTTGGTACTAAACTTATCAATCGTGGTAGGTTCGTCTTGGGCAATTAAACAGGACTTTACCCAGAAAAAAAATAGGCTGCCCATGTTAATTATGTCATTGATTTTTTTTTCTGTACTTGGGTACAGAAAAAAAATCAATGGTGCCAACAGAACTCCGTTACTAAAGGCCGGTTTTTTGATCCGTAGTTAACTCAACCAATGGATAAACATAGTAACTAATGCTTGAATTTTGGCTAAATATGTTCGGAAAATGCCATTAGTTACTATTTTTTAAACATGAAGGAGTTAACATGAATAAAATAATAAAAAATAAAATGAATGAAAAATAAATAAAAAATAAATAAATTTATTCAAGTATAAAGTAAAAATGATAATTTACATTAACTACAACCGAATAAAACTTAATTCTAACTGGAATGTAGACCTTGGTTTTATCTGTATTTAATGTTAAGAGATGAAGCCAATTAGACACAATATTAAAACCATTCTGTGCTACCACATAGACCTCGGCCTTTGATTTAGCTGCGAACAGTAGAGCTGTGTCATCCGCATATGACATAATTACACCCTTTTGGAGTGTCAAATTGCCCAGGTCATTTATATAGGTTAAAAACAAAGTAGGATCCAAAATACTGCCTTGTGGGATTCCATAACTGCTATTCTTAAGTTCTGAACTCATGCACTGACCTTTACACGCTGATTTTTACACACTGATGGTGTTCACTAAGGTAATCAGACAGTAGTTGCAGTTGTACTCTCCGTATTTCCAGCATTTCCAGCTTGTTTAAAAGCAAAGTACAAGAAATTGTGTCAAAAGCCTTGGCAATGTCTAAAAATATCCCTATGGTGTGCATGCCGTTATCCAGGTTTGTGCTTATAAAATTTGTTACATGGTGAACAGCTTGGCTTGTTGATCTTTTAGACCTAAAACCAAATTGATGATCAGAGAGTAATTTATTACTTTCAAGATATTTTACTAATTATATTTTTTTTCCAAAATCTTTGAGAGGCCTGTTAAAACTGAAATTGGCCTGTAGTTATTTACACAATTATTGTCTCCAGCTTTAAACACAGGGGTGACTACGGTTTTTTTAAGCAATTTAGGAAATATTCCTTTGTTAACTGAAAAATGTGGGTCAAGGGAGGGGCAATGACGTATTTAAATCTTTTGAGTATGCTATTTGGTATGCCATCACATTCTCCATCCATCACAAATTTCCTTTAATCCATCTATTATACTTACTACCTCATTAACATCAGTATCTAATAAGACAAAAGAGTTTCGTGTTGCATATGTCTTAGTTTGGCTTTGAATGGAAAAACCTCTATTAGATAATAAGGTTTTTTCTGCTAAGTTTTTTCCTACGTTAATGAAGAAATTGTTAGCTTTATTTGCTGCTTGGGATAGGGCTTAGCTCAGACGATAAAAGATCAAGCGCAGGCAGTGGCGTGCACTCCATACATGCAAATAAGCACTGCATACCCTGCAGTGCCATACATACATGCCCCTCTAATTGTAAATGATAAATAACAATAGTTCAAAAAAAAAAAAAAAATAATAATCTAACTTATTCGCTATTCACATGTGCGCGTGTTCGAGTTTTGGAAGCACAGCTTATATAGCAAACCGTCCAAATTGAGAAGCCGTAAAAGGACCGCCTAATTGTTGATTGCAGAGGGTCGACTTTTTTAGTCGGATTGGCCAAATGCCCGACTAATTCATTCGTTCGTATTATTAGTTCGGAACTTATTTGCAAAGTTTTTTTGCCATATTGTTATTCTCGGCGCAAGTGATTGACTGTGTAAGTGTTTATTTAGTAAGTTTATTGTAAAAAATGGAAAATTATACCTGTGAGTCCTATGCTGGCGAAGTGTGAAAGCGTAATCAACAAACAAAAAAAAAACACACTTTCGCATTTATAGAATAGTTAGCGAGGATGAAAAACCGGTCTATCGACACTCTAGACTCACAAAATGTATTAGGTAATTAAATAATAAAAAATAAAAAAACTCTTGACACACTACTAAAGTTTCTATAATAATTTAATTCAATCATTATTCGAAAGACACGTGGCGCCATCTATTATCATAAGCACGTTATTATTGTTTTCCTCGGGAACCATACTTTTTTTGGAATGAAAAGTACCCGATGTCCGTGTTTGTACACCATTTTTTTTGTTTTTTGGGGATGGGAAATCATCAAATAACTTCTCCCGCTCTGGGTGGAGCGGAAGGGCGTGTCAGACTTTTACTGACTAAAACCCACCCGTGTTCCTTCAGTTGCCTATGCCAGGGCCACGGTATCTTTTTCAAACAACCCGCGACCCCAGCGGCATCGGCCCTATTGGACCCCATCTTTTGCTGACAACTCTTTGAGGCGCGCGTGGAACACAACGCGCCGTCGACCCGGGCCTGGTCCTCACCGGACGGCGAGCTACCCACTACTCAACGTCCGCAAGCCCGCGCCTACGGTGGCCGGGAATCGGCTATCGATTCCCGCCGCCCAGGGCGTCTCCTGCGGCGACTGAGGGCGTGAGGCTGCCTCTCCCTCACGCGTTCCGCCTCCTCCTTCGCGAGCATTACCGCTTCGCAGAAGGAGGTGACGGCCTCCCATGCACTCTCGCTCCGCACCATGGCCTGGACCAGGCTCGGACGCGAGAGATCGCCGCCGCCGATCGCCTCCGTGAGAACACGGCGGTGCTCTGCCCAAGCCGGGCAGACCTCCACTGTATGCTCCACCGTGTCCTCTGGGCGATCCACACAATGGTGACACCCGGGGTGTTTGTACACCTAACAACGTATATGCTCAGGATGATCGGTTCAGTGGTTTAGGCGTAAAAAGGTAACAAACTAACTTACTTTCGCATTTATAATATTAATTATAAATTAATTAATTATATAGTTAGGATAATTTGTAAAACTGAGTTTCGGTGGTACAGAATCAAAAATGAAAAAATCTAAATTCAAAAGGAGTTTAGAAGTACTAAGTTTTATACACAGAGAATTTTGTTTTTGTAAAGTAAATACATTTGCTTTATATTAATTAATTTATTATTTTACAATGAATGTCACACAGACGTCTTTTCTCTACTTTTAATCAACGAGTCTCCAAGGAGTTGGTATTTTCAACAAGAAGTTTGGATATATATATATCAGTTTTATTCAATTTGGAGATAGATATATTTACTTAGTACTTTCAACTCAGCTAAATCAGCAAACCTTTTCCAGAGTCAGATAATTCAAATATTAACTATAATAGAACAATGATTATCAGAACGATGGTCAACTGAACAACTGCTTAACCAAACTGCTCATAAATGGGTAGGCTTGCTTCTGCAGATAAGGATATTTTTAAGCATCCTGGCGATATCGCCAACAGACTGGATTGCCCTTATATCCGGCAATGCTGAAGACATATTGTTGCCTTGTGTTTGTTTTTGTGTGTGCTTGTTATCCTGTCTACATCATGTTATGTATCTGTTTGTATATGAATCTTGTTACTCGAATTAAACTGTTTTCATTTTATTTTATTTACTTTATTAATTACTTCCCTTTTCGAGTATGTATTTCATAAATATCTATTTTGTTTACTGGATTGGACAGATTACATACATTTTTAAATGTTTTTTATTGGAACAGTTTTTCATACAGTTTGATTATCGAAATAAATTGGTTACCCGAACACCCTTGTCCCCTAATTTGTTTAGATAATCGACACTATACTGTACTCTAAATTATACTTGCATAACACTATCTCCTCATTTTCATTTTAATTAAGTTGTTGGTCCCGGCTGTCATTTGTGGATCTTTGACAATTGTTACGGGTCATCAAAGCCAGAAAGTCTTACCAAGGGGTAGCGCATTACCCAGTTACTAGGTTGTGGAGGTCAGATAGGCAGTCGCTCCATGTAAAATACTGGAATTCAGCTGCATCCGGTTAGACTGGAAGCCGACCCCAACATAGTTGGGAAAAGGCTAGGTAGATTAATTTCTTGAAAGATGTTTGCTGGTGTTTAGAAATTAAAAACGTCATTTATTACATTTCTATAATTTTATAAATAACATTGCACAGATCAAGTTCTTTCTTTTTGCTAATATATTATCGAGCATTGTGGCTACATAACCTTCACACTAACAAATTAATCTGTGAGGTTAAGCTGTTATGGATAGGTGGGCCTCTTTACACAATTCCTGTTGAAGAGCATGTGAAACAGACTGCCCTGCCTGTCACACCCAAATCATTGCTGTTCCGAGTATCAGAGCTTGAAAATCCACCAGTGTAACGTTAAAAACTGTTTCCCAAAAAAAAGTTGAAAGTCAAACGACAATTTCACATTGTAAACTAATTCTAACAAAACAATTTGAACTGCATCTAATTGGACTGAAAGCCAACCATGTATTACTGGGAAAAGCTAGGCTAGTAATAAATACAAATTGGTTGACTGTAAAGTCAGTTTACGGACGATAATTTTATGTGATAATGCTATATCTATCCTTCCATGCTCTCACTCGAACGCTCTGCTCAGGCGGAACTTGACAATAAGTCATGCTTTTTCGTGCGTGCAGCCGGCGTTCATTGATTTATAAGACGTTATCACGTCAAAAACAAAAATACATTGTGCAATAACAAGATAAACTTACCGGAAGCCTCAAAAATGGAGGGTCTGATGCATTTTTTCCCAATTTGTTCTCTTGATACTGAATGAGCTGGATTACAAGTTGAGCCAAACCTTCTTTAGTAGGTGGATCTGTCTGCACATGCTGTAATAATAATACAGATTAGAAAGTGTAAGTATACAATAGGAAATAAATATAACATTATCATTACATAAAACATTAAAATAAGAAGTTGTCTGAGCCCTTTTTATAAAAAGCTTGATCAGTGGGTCGTCTTAGGGGCTTAAATTAAAAGGTTGATTTCAACTAGTGTAAATTAATTAGGTAGTGATGAATGAAACGGATGTGAAGTATGTTTCTTTAAAACATGTTCCTTCCAGTTGTTGACAACTAAGTTAATACGGTTTTGAAAACTCTGAAACGTAATATTTTGATTGGTTTAGTTTCAGTTCCACTTACCTTCTTGCAATTCTTTTGTAGCCAAACGCGAATTTGATCAAATTGTGCTAGTGATTCCGGTGACTGAAAAAAGTCGATGTTAGGCCCTCCATCCTTCTTCGGGCCTATGGTCGTCATTCTGATTAAATTATATATGTTATTTGTCACAGGTATATTCGGATTTCAATGCAATATTATATTATATTTATTATTTCAAACTGTAAAAACAACAAGTACGAAGACACGGCGTCGCTGTCCAAAATTTTGACATTTCCGTTTTAGTGCACAGATTACTAATATGTATCAAGCTACGGTAGGAAGCTATTTTAGAGTTGCCAGCCAGCCAGATGCAGATCCAGACACTCGTCGCACAGTTCGTCTAGGTAGTTTATTCTCGTCAAGCTGATTGCTTGATTGAGACCCAGAGGCCGTGGTGGAAAACAGGGCCAATAGGCTAGTCAACAATTTAAAAGACGTGTTAATTCTTGATAAAGCTCCTAAAAATAAGCGATAGCTCATTCGATTTAGAATGCTGTAATTTGGAAAGCTGTAATTTGGCAGGGGTATAACCTTTTTTTTTTTTTTGTGGATGGGAAATCATCAACTTTTACTGACTAAAACCCACCCGTGTTCCTTCAGTTGCCTATGCCAGGGCCACGGTATCTTTTTCAAACAACCCGCGACCCCAGCGGCATCTGCCCTATTGGACCCCATCTCTTGCTGACATCTCTTTGAGACGCGCGTGGAACACAACGCGCCGTCGACCCGGGCCTGGTCCTCACCGGACGGCGAGCTACCCACTACTCACCGTCCGCAAGCCCGCGCCTACGGTGGCCGGGAATCGGCTATCGATTCCCGCCGCCCAGGGCGTCTCCTGCGGCGACTGAGGGCGTGAGGCTGCCTCTCCCTCACGCGTTCCGCCTCCTCCTTCGCGAGCATTACCGCTTCGCAGAAGGAGGTGACGGCCTCCCATGCACTCTCGCTCCGCACCATGGCCTGGATCATAATAATGAGTAACCCCATAATGATGAGTGACCCCTTAAGTGGTTGTTGGTGTTTTACCAATAACCCTGTATATATACCGTTATATAAAACTTTGCTGCTTTAGTTTTTAGCCCACGTTCGCATGGAGGTAAAATTATTGCGGCGGGATTTTATCGCGTGGCTGCGTCCTGCGAAATAAACCGGTTTATGAAAACGTTCTCATATCGTTTTCGTTCCGAACAAAATGTTGTACAAAGAACTGTTAGAAACGTTTTAAAAACGTTATTTTAAATAACGTTTCCGAGCCCTGATTCGTAGGCTAAGGCTGTCTTCGCGCGCGTAAATGTCATCACTGAACATTTCGCTGTTTTGAAATAGAGTTTATTTTTATGGCTCCACTCTATGTCTTCCTGCAATCTCTCACAGTCCGACTCACCCTTGACCTCGAGCAGCAATTTGAGGTCATCTGCAAACAAATAACATAAACTATGTTTGACTACGTCTGGTAAGTCATTTAGCATTAAAATAAATTCGAGAGGACCCAAATTGCTGCCCTGGCTCACGCCTGATCTGGTGTAGTATGGCTCGGATTCGAACCCGTTGTAGTCAACGTACTGCTGTCGGTCTTTCAAGTAGTTGGCGAATAACTGTAGTATGTGCGGATTGCAGCCAATTTTTGCCAGCTTCATTAGCAGTACATCATTGTCGACAGTATCAAACGCCTTTCTAAAATCTAAATATGCTGCGTCTACCTGCACACAGCATCGACGGCCGGCACCACCTTCGCCGTGAAGTTAAGCAGATTAGTGGCAGTGCTGCGCGCCGGCTGGAACCCGTGCTGCGCTTCCGATAGCTGCGCGCTCATTTGAGCCTGCACGCAGAGTTGGATGGCAGACTCGAACACTTTTATTTGTTTTTCGTACCGTCAAGATGAGTGAATGTAATGAAGAAATTCGATACATTTTAAAATTTTACTACAAAAAAGGTAAAAAAGCAACGCAAGCCGCGAAAAAAATTTGCGATGTTTATGGATCTAGTGTAGTGTCTGTGAGAGTAGCACAAATTTGGTTTAAGCGTTTTCAATCCGGAAATTTTGATGTCAAAGATACACGTCGCTCTGGTCGCCCTATTACGGATAAAATGGATGCCATTTTTGAAAAAGTGGAGCAAGATCGGCATATCAGTAGTTACGACGTAGCTGAAGAACTGGAAATTGACCACAAAACAGTTTTGGCGCATTTGAAAAAAACTGGGTACACAAAAAAGCTCGACATTTGGGTACCTCACGAGCTCACTGAAAGAAACCTAATGAACCGTGTACTCATTTGTGATTCTTTATTACGACGTAATGAAACCGAACCATTTTTGAAGAAGCTGATAACTGGTGATGAAAAGTGGATCACGTATGACAAGAACGTGCGAAAAAGGTCATGGTCAAAGGCCGGTCAGGCTTCACAGACTGTGGCGAAACCCGGGTTAACTCGCAACAAGGTGATGCTGTGTGTGTGGTGGGATTGGAAGGGCATTATTCATTATGAGCTGTTATCACCAGGCAGGACCATCGATTCTGAACTCTACTGCGAACAACTGATGAGATTAAAGCAAGAAGTTGAGAGAAAGCGGCCGGAATTAATCAACAGAAGGTGTGTGGTTTTTCATCATGATAACGCTAGACCTCACACATCTTTAGCCACTCAGCAAAAATTAAGAGAGTTTGGCTGGGAGGTGTTAATGCATCCGCCGTATAGTCCTGACCTTGCACCTTCAGATTTCCACCTGTTTCGGTCTCTTCAGAATTCTTTAGGCAGTGTCAGGTTAACATCACGAGAGGACTGCCAAAACCACTTGTCACGGTATTTTGACCAGAAGTCCCAAAATTTCTATAGCAATGGGATCATGTCCCTACCTACAAGATGGCAAAAAGTTATCGAACAAAATGGTACCTACATACTTTAGTTAAATGTAAATAAACTATATTAAAAAATGTTTTGAATTTTCTTAAAAAATGCGAAGAAACTTTTTCCCCAACCTATTATTAATCACGGCAACAAAGTGCTAAATTACAATCTTGAAAAAAAATTATTGTGGGGTAAATTGTGTGCCTTGCACGTAAAGTGGGGATGATGTTTTTTCCTCGTCTCATTTTTCGATTCAGGAAACCTTTTGCGTTATAAATATTAAGCTTTGCAGTGCCAATTTTTATTCAAATCAAGTGTCATCGTCGTCAAGCTAAATGGTTGTTTTTGGTTAAGAGAAAAAATTCAGGGCAGTAATACAGGGTGTTTGGTGCATCGTGTGCCAAATTGAAATGGTCGAGTGGGGGGGTCACCTTCTATCCTTTCAGACCCCTAAACACTTCTCATGCCCTGTGGCTTTTTTTCATCGACTTTTTATTTTTTTATAAAAAAAATACCCAAATTTTGCATTCAATTTCAAAATAAAAAAAAAGTGTAAGTCGTAGACTCTGAATTTTAATTTTATTTAGACGTGTATTGTATTACAGTACTTTTAAATTCAAAATTAGTGACATTAGCCATCCAGTTTTTTTTTAATTTACTCGCAAAGTTTCGGACTTCAATTAAAGCTGTCCATGTTACAGCTATTTACATGGCTATAAAAAAAAACCAAAAGCGACCGGGATCTTCCAACTCCCTCAAAAACTCTCTAGTCTATCCTCTTGCTAGTGATGTGCCACATGCCATAAAAATCTTTTTACAACTTTGTGAATTCGCTAGAATTGTGAATCGAGTCACAAAATACTAAATTTGAAATTATGATTTAAAAAAATATTTTTACTTAAATTATACCTCAAGAACTCATTTAATCTGTTATCTCACTCTTGTAAGGTAAAATCTGTCTCGTATCTCTCTTTTTGGGGGGGGGGACGGTTACTAGAAATAAAAAATAATTGCATTTTTAACATTTATTTAATCATTTTTTACATATTCTGCTCAAATTGTTGGCCGCTATTGCGAATGCAGGCCCGACATCTATTTCGTATTTCCACAGTTGTTGTACGAAGTCGTATTTCCTCCTTAATTTGATTAAACGCCGTTTCAATGCGTTGAAGTAGTACCTCCCTAGTCGGAACCTCCGTGGCGTATACCAGCTCTTTGGCACGTCCCCAGACATAAAAATCTAGCGGAGTTAGGTCTGGGGAACGTGCCGGCCATGCAATAGGGCCATCGCGACCAATCCACGCATTGGGGAACACATCGTCAAGATATTCCCTCACAGTCAAACGCCAATGCGCGGGACAGCCGTCATGCTGGAATACTTTGGGAACATTTTCATTAAATACGGGCACCTCGGACACTAATTCGGGCAGGTCATTTTGAAGGAACTCCAAATAGTTATCGCCATTGAGGTTATCGGGCAGGTAATGCGGTCCAACTACCTGATTCCCAATCACTCCTGCCCAAACGTTTACACTAAACCTCCTTTGAAAAGATTTCTGCCTTTTAACATGTGGGTTTTCCGTTTTGTTTGTCCAGTGATGCAGATTGTGAAGATTGAGGATCCCTTCTTTGCTAAATTTGGATTCATCCGTCCACAATATTCTTTTTAAGAAATTAGGATCATCCACATCCGTGTGTAACATAAACCGACAGAATGCCACTCGTCTGTCAAAGTCGCCACCCTCAAGACCTACAAACAAAGAACTCTTTTAAATTCCTGTTGAGCAGTAAATAATTGCACAATGAGATTTTTAATGACCGGCGGCGTCGGACCGTTTGTATGGGCTGGTTCACTACCTGGAAGTAGTGACGTCATACCCATTACCTGCTAAACAAAGGCATCGTCAAACTTTCCACACTTTCCATATTGAAATATCAAGATGTGCTGCCACATTTCTGATGCTTCTTGTAGGGTCTTCCTCAAAAAGTGCCAGTATTCTCTCGTCCACTTCAACATTATGTCGCACAATATGGCCCCTTGGTTCATGAAAAGTGACACTGCCAGTCTCGCGTATGCGTCGGTATGTGTCTTGGAAGACTCTGCGGCCAGGTAGTCGTCTACCAGGAAAACGTTCCTGGTAAATTCGTTGCGCTGCACGAGCGACACCATTGGCGGCTCCATAAGCCATCATGATGTCAGCATATTCCTCGTTAGAGAACGTCGCCATTGCAACAACAAAAAATCAACAAAGTTTAACAATAACACCAAAAGTTAAAACGTAACAAAACTCAACAAAACAAAGTAACAAAATGAAAAAATCGCGGAGTACGGTGAACTAACACACACGTCAGGTAGCAGAGGCAGTGATGTCTCGACTGACTGACGAATGACGGATTGACGGCGTCGCCGCGTCGGTGGCAGTTCGTCGTTTGTTCAAACTAGTTTAGGTACGCTATGCAAGAAAGATAGAGATAGAAGATAGATTTTACTTCGCGAGAGTGAGAAAACAAATTTTACCTGTTACTTAAGTAACAATTACGCAAAAAGACTTTTTTCTTTTGAATTTGGAATTTAATATTTTGTGACTCGATTCACAATTATTCTAGCTAATTTACAAAGTTGTAAAAAGATTTTTATGACATGTGGCACATCACTAGCAAGAAGATAGACTAGAGAATTTTTGAGAGAGTTGGAAGATCCCGGTCACTTTTGGTTTTTTTTTTATAGCCATGTAAATAGCTGTAACATGGACAGCTTTAATTGAAATCCGAAACTTTGCGAGTAAATTAAAAAAAAACTAGATGGCTAATGTCACTAATTTTTAATTTAAAAGTACTGTAATACAATACACATCTAAATAAAATTAAAATTCAGAGTCTACGACTTACACATTTTTTTTATTTTGTAATTGAATGCAAAATTTGGGTATTTTTTTTATAAAAAAATAAAAAGTCGATGAAAAAAAAGCCACAGGGCATGAGAAGTGTTTAGGGGTCTGAAAGGATAGAAGGTGACCCCCCCAGTCGACCATTTCAATTTGGCACACGATGCACCAAACACCCTGTATATAACGAAGTTACAAAGATACCTCACAGCTAAGTAGGTTTTACAACGGAACGAGTAATAGTCGACCAACTTACATTTGCGGTTGAAAGGTATGGGAGAACATGTTTTCCAACTACAATGTTAAGTTTTTTCTTAGGATAAATTCATCGCAACTACGGAACCCTTCATTGTGCAGCTATTAAACATCAAACAACTTTATATATATGACGGCGCGTGATCATTTAGTCGATTTATTATAACACATTTAAAAAGTTGAGATCGATTATTTTTACTCTGGGGTTTAGATTTTTTTTTCTTTAGTAGTATTTTTAATTTAGAGCGGGTAGCACCGAATGGGGTTGTGAGTGTCATGGCGGCGGTGGCACGGTAGAAATAAATACAGTAATTTATCTTTAGTCCAGTCATATTAGTGGTTTCACTTCGGAACTGGAGATAGTAAGCTATAAACTTGTATAAACCTTTATTTTGACACCTGTCTCAAAACCTATTTATCGTAGGGTGGCTGTGACTATAGCTATCTAAGGTCAAAGGTCAAAAAATCGATTTTTTGCAATTTTTTTTGCAAATATCTCGTTTCCTATGGGTTTTATGCTATTTGTATGTATTATAAATATTGTAAAGGATTAAATTCTTTACAACTTTTGTTTATTTTTTTTTATATCTTGAACCGTTTTCGATATAGAGGGCAGAGAGCGCGCAGTGCTTAACTATCATACTTAGAGTAGGTATCATTCCAGGTCAACTGGCAGTCCCGATTAAAGACACGCCGTATAAAATCTATAAATTATTGATAAATATATAATTCTAAATAATTTGCATTTTTTATTGCCTTATACGTTATATTTAATCACTTTTTTATTAATTGAGTATCTATACATTTAATTAAACACTTGCCTATTCGTGTAATTAATATGTTATTAAGGGAAATACTAAAATTATTTTTTAATTTAATCTAATTTATACTAATTACTTCCTAACTAGAAAAAGAAGAGAATTAAATTTTTAATGAATGTTTGTATTAAAAAATACCATTCTATACATTTATGAACGTTGAAATTAAAATAATAATAATAATAAGAACTACAAGTTCTAATTTCAATTTTCTTCTTCTTCATACTAATCGTCTTCCGGTCGCTGTAAAATTTCAAATTCCTCTTCGTTCTCGTCTTCAACCACATTTGTCCCCAGTTCTTCCAGGATTTCGGGGTCAAAGGTACCGTCTTCATTGACATCACTCAGATATGGTGAAGCATTAATAATATGATAATAAAATAATTATTTCGACCAACAAAGGATCATATACACAAAAAACAAAAACAAAACAACAACACATACAATTAAAAAGACCACATAAACACACAAAGATTACAGACTTCGATTGCTCGGTATGTAAACCATACAGCAATGGTTCAGGTACTGACACTCGAACCTCTGCGCGAACAGCCTCAGGATGCCGCTTGAGCTAGCCCGAACCCTACGCATCAGGGATGTGCATCTCTTTCGTATAGTAGAATAAAAACAGTCTATTTGTGACCCGGCGAACATCCCTGAAGCACTGCAGAATGGGTGCAGCCCCATCAGCACCCTGAATGCATTATTATAATTCACACGCAGGGCATTGTACTGTCCGCGCGTGTATGAGACCGGGTAAGGCTACTCGTGTACAAAGATGTACAGTATGCTCCGAACAATGTTGCTTTCACTTCAGACAAACGAGCGAACCTGCGGGTCATCATATTCGCCCTTACAGACAACGCCCTGCGTGCTCGCTCTATGTCTGCATCGTCCCTCAGATCAGAGGACATCATATGTCCAAGATATTTAACATGTTTCACCCTCTTCAGTGGTGTTCCTCATAATTTTATGGCAGGAACCGTTGTTGGACATTTACCTCTGGCTCGAAAGACCATGCATTCACTTTTTTGGACATTATAAATCAAGCCATGGCTGTGAGCGTAGTTTTCACAGATCCCCAACAGTTTACAAAGGCCACATACAGAAGTGCTCAGCAGCACCATGTCGTCCGCTTAACTGATATTATTGAGACGTACATCATCAATATGGCAGCCAACATGGGCCCTGCTGAGCTCCTCTATCAGCGCGTTGACGTACAAGTTATAATAATATAATAATATCCTGGGACATTTCACACACGGTCATCTGATCCCAAACTAAGCACAAGCAGAGCTTGTACTATGGGAACCAGATAACTGATATACTACATACACTATTTTTTTTTTTTGTAAATACATACTTATATAGATAATTACACCCAGACTCAGTTGAAAAGTTTGGATGAAACTGGTCCCCCTTGCCTCACCCCACATTCCAACCTGTACGGCTTGGAATATGCATTCAACCATCGTATGACATTGACCTGGTTAAGATACCAAAATGTAAACATCCTGCTGATTTTTGTTGGCACGGATATATCTTTCAGTTTCTGCCACAGGATACCGTAATTGACCAAGTCAAACGCCCTCGACAAGTTGAGAAAACATGCATAAATGGGCGTTCGTCTTTCTGTGTAGTACTTGATAGTTTGCTTCACACACAAGGTGGCTGTCTCTGTGGAGAGTTTCGGCCTGAAACCGAACTGGTTGTCACTAATGTTCGGTATTTATCCAGTTGACTGTTAAGCAAACTATCAAGCAATTCAAGCAAAGTGAAATCGGCCTGTAGTTGGACTTATCAGAAATATTACCGGTCTTATTTTTCACAATTGGCACCACCACAGTTTTCATAAGTGCAGGAGGTAAGTACGAATGATACATAGGGTATAGAACATCGCGAGCACTCTAGGCAGGTGAGGGTCTGCGTGTTTGAAATATTCGATGCTAATGCCATCATGGCCAGGAGACTTCCCCCGTGACATAGCCTTAATAACTTCTCTATGCATTGAGACAAGCTCGCCCATTACACTGGCCACAAGCTAAAGAGCACTGCAACCCGGCTTTCCTGCATCCACATCGCGAACCACAACCATTCTTGCAGTTGCAGAATTGTTTTAAGCAATTCTTCTGGAGCTGGTTGTAAAATTGTCCTAATAGATTCCAGGAATTCATCACGCATTATCCAACCCCAATGCTGGGGTTCTAAATCATGTCCTAACCAAGTCTGAACTTGATAATAAACACGGTTAAAATGTTGGTGAGCTGCTGCACTCGTTGGTGGAAGATTTGATAACTGCACAGGTTTATTCAGTTTTGTTAACTTGATGAACTGTGCGTAGCGATCGTCTTGATCGATACTATCCTCAGATTCTGGAGCATTATATCTATGGAGTGCAAACCTTGTTGGCAAGATTGCCAACAAGGTCTCAAAAAATGTTTGAACCGGGCAGTTTTCTTCTTCAAATGCTGATCCAAACTCGGGAGTTTCTCGAGTGTTCTTAAAAAAGTTTTTTGCCGTGCCAGCCAAACGTTTTCAGCACGGCCCCCGTGTAACTTGAAAAATATATAGCGTATTAAAAAGTTTCTTAAACTCAAGGAATGTACTCTATTAACACGTTATATGTGCCGCAACAGTCATTGTGAATTCGTAATAACAAATACTAAATATTGGGTTAGCTAATAAGTAATGAGCGACATACAACTATTTTATTTGTATTTATTTATTAAATGAATAATTGTTAATCATTCATAATATATTCACCGTCGTTTTCTACTACCATTCGCCATCGATCTGCCACAGAGTGAATGGCGTCCGCATAGAACGGCGTTGGTTTTGTATTGAAGAAGTCATCTATGTATTATTTCAAGTGTGGTTCATCGTCAAAGCTTTTTTCCCGTAAATTATTACTAAGTGATCGGAACAAGCTGAAATCAGTTGGTGCTAAGTCCGGCGAATATGGAGGGTGGGGTATTATTTCCCAATTAAGCTCCAATAGTGTTAGCCTGGTACTCTTAGCAATATGCGGCCGGGCATTGTCGTGCAGGAAAAATATTTTGTCGTGTTGTGGACGTTTGCGATGGATGTCAAGCTTCAGTTTTTCGAGTTGATCACAATATACTGTTGCTGTAATCGTAGTATTAGTAGGAAGGAATTCCCAGCTTATTACTCCATGTAGATCCCACTAGACAGAAAGCATTTCCTTGCGAGGATGAAGATCACCTTTTGACGTTGGTTTTCCCTGTTCTTTACATCCCAGCCACTGGCGCTTGCGTGTGTGATTAACATAGAGAACCCACTTTTCATCTCCAGTGACAAGATGATCTAACCAGTTAAATGTGCGGCGGAAAGATAAAAGTTGTACACAAATCTCAGGTCGGTATCTTTAATTAATAGATGGGGTACCCAAAAACTATATTTGTAACTCTTTCCCAAACCATATAAATGATTTTATATGGTACCATGAGAGCACTCGAGGTGAACAGCCAAATCGCGTGTAGTTCTTCGAGGATCTTTTCGATTAATAGTTTTAATTTATCGATATCTATTTCCACGGGGCGCCCAGACCTTGGTTGATCGGTTAAGGAAAAATTGTTATTGCGGAACCGTTGGAACCAGCGCTTTGCTGTTGCTTCGGAGACTGCATCGTGAGCTATTCTTTGACATATATTACGTGTAGCTTCTGCAGCAGAATGCCCAGATTGAAACTCATATAATAAACAATGTCGTACATGGGTTTTAATATCACTCATTTATTCGTGAACTTTAACGCACTAACAGCCAAACTATCAATAACGCACATGAGCGCGACTCGCTCTTTATATACCCTCTGCTACAGAACGTTCTCGAACCTTTCCGAAAATTCTAGAAATTATAAACTAAAACGCTCATTACTTATTAGCCAACCCGATAGATGTGGATAGGGGACCGTGCTGGAAAAAAAAATATAAGAAAATATCTAAAAAAGACAAAACAACCTTAGCCAAAAACTATTAAAAAATAATTGACGTTTGGCAACATATGTAACGCATTGGTTTCTCAAACAACTTGCTAAATTTGAAAAATAAATCATTTTTAGTTCATTCAGCACGGCCCTCTATAGTTGCCTAAATCTTTTTAAATATGACATGTTTGTTTACAAAATCCGATTTCCTGAATTATTTATAGGAGTACATTCGTTCTAAATAAATTGCGATTCTGCTGTATTAGGACTTTTTAAGATAAATTGGATCAAAAATATCATATACTAGCTTTTGCCAGCGGCTTCGCCCGCGTGTATGTCGGAAATTATCTCACGGGAACCTTCTACCGGGATGAAAAGTATCCTATGTCTTAATCCAGGTTATAAACTATCTGCATACCAAATTTCATCCAAATCCGTTCAGCCGTTTTTGCGTGATTGAGTAACAAACATTCACATTTATAATATTAGTAGGATTACAACTGGTCACCCCGACCATGATTCCATATATTAGGTGCATATATTCTATACCTATATTAATAAAATTATGTAACTACATTGAAATAAACATTCTTTTTTACAATTTGTTTATTTTTCCTCCGAAAATAATATTAGCGATGACATCTTCTAGAGCAAATAGATCAGTCGACTTGTCGTGTGCGGTCGCTATTAGTTCACTCATGCTACCGTAATTTTTCAAGTAGTGCTGGCGTCGCGGTTCCTTCGTGTTGTGCTCGAGTGTTTATAGATCAGTCACATATACCTCCAGCAGTAAATGTAAACACTGCTCAAACAGCAGTTTTTATCTTTATTAAAAAATTAATCTGTGATTTTTTGATAACGTAAGTTCAAGCATGAAATAATATTCTAATTATTATAGTTGCTTGAAACACAATCTGTGATTACATGAGTTAAATTGGCAAAGAGCAAATATAATATAAAATATATTGTGCTGTTTTTGGTTGCATGACTTCGTCAATAACGCACCCAGACATAACATTTTGTACGGAACCGTACATTACTTTAGCGACTTACGCGCTGTGCATTCTGCACACACAGCATTTGTACATAATATTGCAAATATACATACGTGTAAAAATTTATTTAATTAAATCAGTGTGTGTTCAAACCACATTCAAAGCGGTCGGTTTTATTTCATCATCCCATCATTAGAATCGCCCCGCGTTATCATATCTATAAGTGTAGGGATCCCCTACATTTATTTTGGTCCTTCGAGCATTACAGGACCTCGTCGCGGTACTTTGACCTAGTGCGCGTGCTGGTCAGAGGCACGGTTCGGACTCAAGGTTCTGTGATCAAACCAGTGTGGACTTATTCCTGTAAAACAAACTTCATAGTTGACTTGAGCAAATATAGCTTAGGTCAACAGCACGGTCGTGGTAAGCATACGTGATATGCTTACCACGACCGTGCGTGACAACATCATCAGGCTCTGTGGAGCTCATTATCGGCAGTGCGAGGGTTCAGCGTCCGTCATCATCCCTTTCGGGAGCAGCATCAGGTGCAGACAGCTACGTGGATCATCACTTAACCAAGTAAGACTGTTCCTTTACCTACATCATGGAAGCTCTTTTTGCCCGTCAATCTGAAATCATCACCAATTTCACTACAATAAAAGTGAACTTCAACAAGGACTCGGATTCTCGCCAAAATGCCGAATACTTGAGCAAACCGTTAGATACGTTAGACAACCTCTGGGGAGAGTTCGAGCAAAATCATCAAAAAATATCAGAGCATAAAAATGTGGCGGTTGAGTATTTCCTTGACAACACATATCAAAAGGGTAAAGATTGTTATCAATCAACTCGTAATCTTATATCATCTTACGGCAAAACATCAAAATCAACTCAACCGGATGGAAAGTTAGACGAATTGTTATCATTACAACGCACTAATTTTAGGGCATTTAATCGACTAATCAAGGGCATCAAAGTGGATCAAATAACAGATAAATGGGAACTAGAAGATGAGCTCAAAAACGTTCAGGCTAAGTGGACAATTATTGATGTTCAACATTTGCAAATCGATCATATACTTGCTGGTGGAGATATATCATACGATGATGAGTTTAATCACCATGAGTTGGCCTACAAAACTATCAAACGCGAGTTGAATAAGAAAATCTCATCAACGAGTCACTTAGAAAAATCAACTCCGCACATTGAAATACCATCGTTCAGCGGGAACTACACGCAGTGGCCAACCCGTTTTTATGACTTGTTCATGGAGACAATTCATAACAATAACTGTATCACTAAAGCTCAGAAGATGCAGCACCTTAAGGGAAATCTTAAGGGTGAAGCAGAACGTCTCATCTATCATCTACATATTTCATCGGAGAATTATGATACTGCGTGGGAGATCTTATTACATCGGTACAACAATTCTCAAGTTCTATTCACGAATCAAATCAAATTGTTCCTAAATCAACCCAACATTCAGAAGCAATCATCATTTGAAATCAAAAGGTTGTATGATATCTCAACCGAATGTATTCACGCGATTCACAATCTCGGCGTTGATACGAATACATGGGATCCGTTGTTGGTTCATTTATTGTGCAAAAAACTGGACCCAGAAACTTATGCTGACTATAAGGAAGCACGCAGAACACCTCGTGATTTACCAAGGTTGGACGAGTTAATGGCATTCCTCGAGAGTAAGTTTACCGCTCTTGAGCCTATTCATAAAAAAGATAAGGAACCCTCACCATCAAGCAAACGGAACCCAAATCAATCAAACAACACAAATAACTTTAATAAGCAGAACAATTATAAAGGTTACGCTAACAAAGCAATGAATTGTTTGAATTAAACAAAATCATATCTATCTCGCAAAAGAGAGGACTACAGTATTATCATCTCATTCCATCGGTACCATTCATAGCTTACAATCTACGCAAGGATACAGCATTTCTTCTATCAGAAGCAGACCTACAATCATGTGCTCATGTTCCCAACGATATCTTGTTATGCTCATTAAACATGCCCATTTACGATCTAAACATAAAACAGTCTATCAGTGATATCAAAATATTTAATCAAAAGCAATTATGCTATTCCGTAAAATCGTCATGTGAAGAGCAATGGATCAAATTGCACAGGCCAAACACCTGGTTGTATACATGTTGCTCGGAATGCCCAGTGCGCATAATTTGCGCCAACGGAATCACAATGGTCAACCTTGTCGGCAACGCTATTATTACCCTAGGTCAAGGATGCACATTGAAAGGGGATACCTTTAGTATTTATGCTCATAATAATTTCATCAATCATGTAAATATTCATCATCACATCGAAGTCCCAGAGGTGTCTATGCTTAACAAAATCATGAAAACGTCTGCACCAGAGAACTTCAGCTTGGCCGAAGATCATCATCTCATTTGGAATCAATTAAGGGCTCAGATTGACGAGGTTAAGGAACAGTCGTCTACAGATCTGAGCATCCACGACATTCACCACTATACTGTGTTGTACATCAGCCTAATTACCAGCCAAATTACCTGGAAACTCCAAAAGGTAAGACTATTTATATATTTTTTTATACCTAATAGTACGTTCCTCTTTTTAAAATACCTGGATTAAGTTCGTTATTAATATCCTGACTGAACGCTCTCTTAACATGATAATAGGAGATCATCAGGTACCTATCCCATCATGCTTGGAGAGGCCTCCCGCAGGGTTCTGTGCTCAGTCCCCTACTGTACAATATTTACACTTTCGATTTAGACTCGTCCTTAATTACTAACCATGTTAAGGTTCTTCAATACGCCGACGACTTCAAGCCAATCTGTTGAACAAGCCAGCTGTGCTATCAATTCTAGAAATAGAAATAGAAATAGAAAATGGTTTATTGTCCAGGTAATACAGTAAGCAGGTTTGTATATGTTAACAACACGTTGAGACGACATGAGTAGCTTAAAATATTACCTATAGGTATCTAGTTTACAAAATAATATTTGCCAGTGAGCCTCAAACTAGACAGTTAGTCTGTATCTTGGGGCTCGGGGTACGGATTCCAGAGTGGAGACTAGAGAGGTGATTTCAAGTATTGTATGGTATGTTTGTGTATGGTGTGTGTGTGTGAGTGTGTGTGTGTGTGTGTGTGTGTGTGTGTGTGTGTGTGTGTGTGTGTGTGTGTGTGTGTGTACGTATTTGTTCCCATTAAACGTCTTTTGATTCAGTGTCAGGTCAGGGTATTTATATTAGTTGTTCCGAGTCATCATAGCCGGAGTTTTGCAACATTTGCTTAATAATTTTTTTACAGCTGAATAAGGTGGTATTTTTAATTTCGCAGAGTTTGCAGACTTTATTCTAAGTATTAATAAGAGAGTAAGCTGGAGAGCGTCTACCTAGCAATGAGCTGTTGTCAGGTGTTGGGATTCTATAGTTTCTTTTGCTTATGATTGATGTGTAGTCGGGTCTGCTTTTAATAGTTTTGTGAGTTTTGGTGCAGGCAGAAAAAATAAAAAGCTGGCGGACTCTGAGAACTCTCGTTTCATGATAGAGTAAATCAGTAGAGAACCGGTAGGGCTTCTTAAATGTTACTTTAAGAAGCGCTCTCTGTGCTCGTTCTACTTCAATCAAGTAGGTCTTTCCAGCACTACCCCACACGCTGATGCAGTACTGAATTATGGATTGGCATAGCGCTAGGTAAACTTGTTTTAGAGTGTCTGTGGGTAGACAGTCTCGTAGTCTACGCATGGTGTGAATGAGTTTTCTTATTCGGCCAGAAAGGTTGGATATATGTTGCTTAAATGTTAGGTGGTCATCGACAAGAATGCCGAGGTATTTTATGGAAGTGGTACGATCAAGAGGAGGACAGTCACAAGGGAAAGTGGGAATGCTAGAGGAGCAGTGATGCAATTTGAGTTTTAGGTCTGCCGGAGGTTTTGAAGCGGCGGTCTTGGAGAAAGCAATATATTTTGTTTTACTACCATTCAATGTTAGGAGATTTCTGTCCAGGTTATTCGCGATTAGTGACAATCCCTCGTCTGCTACACAGTGTACATGTTCCCACGTTTTCCCGTGAAATATGATGGCAGTATCATCTGCATAAGTTATAATGTCAGCATTATTCACAGAGAGGTTTAGTATGTCGTTAATATAGACAATGAAAAGCGTGGGACCAAGTACACTGCCCTGTGGAACTCCGAAGTTAATTGGGAGTTGATCACTAGTGAAAGAGCTTACTTTTGTGTACTGTTTACGGTTTGTCAGATAGCTTTTAAACCATTCGTGACAAATTCCTCTTATTCCTATCCATTCTAGTTTCTTGAGGAGTAGGCCAGTTGAAACTGTGTCAAATGCCTTTGCAAGATCAAGGAAGATGGCAAGGCATTTTTCATTTTTCTCAATATGAGAAGAGACACAATTGACTAGGAGAGTGGCAGCGTCCTCAGTCGACCTATTCCTTCGAAAACCAAACTGATTCTCAGAGATGAGATGATTTTTCTCAATGAAAGAAATAAGACGAGAATTAACTATCCTCTCTAATATTTTAGAGACAGAGCTTAATAATTGTGAAGTATACACACCTTATTACATAGTAAAAACTCTATGGACTACCTGTATTGCTACGCAACACTCGGTTGTTGATACTTTGAAGTTTTGTGACTTACAATAAAAACTATCTTTTTTTCATGTATTTCTATTATATTTAACATGGTAGCAGAGCGTGTACGAAGTTACGAGTTTTAAGTGAGTAACCCTGTCGCATTTGTTTTTAAAAAAATGTCGAGCACCAAAATCGAGCCTCTTACGAGAGAAAATTACGACACATGGGTCATACAAGCTGAAGCCGTCTTAGTTCGTCAAAAACTGTGGAAATACATTGAAAATAATGCTACTGAAGCTGACAAAGAAGGTGACAGACAAGCAAGATCAGAACTGATTCTTATAATCGCTCCTTCTGAACTCAAACAAATTAAAAATTGCAAAACAGCTAAAGCATTATGGGAAAAACTGAAAGATACCTACGCCAGCAAGGGGCCTGCACGAAAGGCATCCCTATTGAAACAACTGATCCTAACAAAATTAGAAGGACACGACGTACGTGATCATCTGAACAAATTTATGGACATAGTTGACAAATTGGCAGACATGGATATAGCCATAAACGAGGACTTGTTGACAATCATGATGTTGTACAGTCTCTCATCCGAATACGAGAATTTCAGAGTCGCTATTGAAACACGAGACACTCTTCCGAAGCCAGAAGAACTGAAAAACAAAATTATCGAAGAATGTGAAGCTCGTCATAGCAAAACTGCAGAAAACAACGACAAACCTGAATATTTCACGCATGAAGAAGCACTATACGCCACATGTAAAATTTGCAAACAAAGAGGAAACATATTTAAACGCAAAACCCACAAAATCTGTACTAACTGCTGGAAGAAGAACAATGAGAAACCAACCAAAAACAACAACGGTTCTCATAAGAATAATTATGCTACACAGTGCCTCCTCACACAAAACGAGAAGCCTAGAAACAGCATTTGGGTCTTAGACAGCGGTTGTACGTCTCACATGACGTATCAACGAGAATTATTTACGACCATTGAGCAAATGTCCAGAAAATTAAGCTTCGCCACTGAAGAACATACTGCAAAGATTGAAGGTAAAGGCACAATAACCTTTTTATCCAAAAATGGTAGCGGTATTGCGCGTACACACCTAAAAGACACGCAGTCTTTGTACTAATTTGATGTCCGTTAGTAAAATGACAGATGCAGGATGCTCTGTCCTCTTTACGAAGAACAAAGCAACGGTCAGAAACACAAAAGCTGGAATAACGCTCACTGCTTACAAAGAAGAAGATGGTCTCTACTATATTAAACCAAATAAACATGAGCGCATCAACCTGGCCAATGATAACGATGACTTTACAACTACTACGAAGAAAACGAACTCATCAAACATCAGCGACTGGCACAGAAAACTTGGTCACATGAACGCCAAAGATATGAAACTTGCACTCATAAACGAGAACTTAGTTGGCTTGAACTTTGATGCTTCTGAAACCTTGGCAGAATGTGAAACCTGCATCCAAGCAAAACTGCATCGAGTACCAGCCCCCTGTGAGAATACCCAAAGAACAACAGAACGCTTAGAAATTGTTCATAGCGACGTGTGTGGACCTATACAAACGCCCACAATCGGCGGAAACAAATATTTCGTTACCTTTATTGATGACTATAGCAGATACAGTCGAGTTTATCTCATCAAAACCAAGAACGAAGTATTCGACAAGTTCAAAGAGTTCAAACATCTAGCGGAGACACAAACTGGAAATAAAATTAAGTTTTTACAGTCAGACAATGGTACTGAATACGTCAATAAAGAGTTTGACACTTACCTAAAATGTTGCGGAATACAGCGAAGGCTCACCGCACCTTATACCCCGAATCAAAACGGAGTTGCAGAAAGAAAGAACCGCACCCTTGTGGAGAAAGCGAGAGCAATGATGATTGACGCACATACACCATTAAAATTCTGGGGCGAAGCAGTCTTCACTGCAAACTACCTATCAAACAGGAGTATTAACAGCGCTATCCAGAACGAAACGCCATTTGAACGATGGGTAGGCAGAAAGCCATGTATCAATCATTTGTACGTGTTCGGTTCCAAGACTTTTGTTTTGAAGAAAGGCATCAACGGTCACAAATTTGCACCAAAGGCAATTCCCGGCATGTTTGCGGGATACTTTGAAACAAGCAAAGCTTTCAGAATTTTCATACCCTCGAAGAACATTATTGTTACATCGAAAGATATTCGAGTGGTTAAGAAGATGTTCTACGATGAACATAATAAAACTGAACTTTCCAAATTGTTCAATGGAATTCAAAGTTCATCAGATGAAAACAAACAAACGTCACAACAAACATCACGCAAGCAAGTGACTGTTACGTTTGATGATAACAAAGGAGATAACCAGCACAGTGATACAGACACCGATGATCAAGATGACAACGGAACTTCATCACCACATTTTGATGAAAACACTCAACGGATCGAACCAGTAAACAACGAAAGTGACTATGAATCTCTTTCCGGGTTATCCCATGATGACGATGATTATGAACCTGTACATAACGCTGTTGCTGAAAACGTGACTAATGAAGCGAGATCTTTGAGAGATAAGACTAAAATAACAGCTCCTAAGCGCTACGATGATTTTATTTTGGCAGCTGTTGAAGAAATTGAAAACATTCACAAGCCTAAAGAACCTATCACCTTCAAAGAAGCATTAGAATCTCCTGACAGAAACAAATGGCAAGAAGCTATGAAAAATGAAATGGCATCTCTGAAAGAAAGCCAAACCTGGGATCTGGTTGATTTACCTAAAGGACGAAAAGCCCTGCCTTGCAAATGGGTATATAAAGTTAAAATGAATCCTGATGGTTCCGTCGAAAGGTATAAAGCCAGAATGGTAATCAAGGGCTACTCTCAACAACCTGGAATAGACTACGATAAAACGTTCAGTCCAGTGGTTCGCCTGAGCACTGTGCGAACACTACTTGCCATAGCTGCAAAAGAAAATCTAAAATTATGCCAGTTCGATGTGTCAACAGCTTTCCTAAACGGCACAGTCGAAGAAGATATTTATATGAAACAGCCTGATGGTTATCAGGATGCCACAAAACGAGTCTGCAAGCTGAAACGCAGTCTCTATGGACTAAAGCAAGCGCCGCGTTGCTGGAACACCTGCATTGCAGAGTTCTTAAAGAAATCTAACTTTCAACAAAGTGAAGCGGATCCATGCTTGTATGTTCGAGTCAAAGGACAATCTAAAGTCTTTATTGGTCTTTACGTTGACGATGGACTAGTAGCGTACAACACAACCAAAGCAGGAGACGAATTCATTAAGGAATTAAAAGCACGATTCAAGATAATTACTAAACCTGCATCATATTTTCTTGGGTTGGAAATTGACGTGCGCAAAGACGAGACCATTACACTATGTCAGAAGGCCTACACAAAGAAAGTTTTGGAAAAATATGGAATGTCCAATTGCAAATCAGCACCAACGCCCATCATCAAAGAGCATGAGACGGGAGAGGATGAGAACACGAATTTCCCGTACAGACAAGCCGTGGGTGCTTTAGCATATTTATCAGTAGGCACAAGGCCTGATATTTCATATGCTGTGGGTGTCGCATCCAGAAACCTAGACGCACCCACTAAAAAAGATGTCATGCTGGTAAAACGCATTTTTCGTTTCTTGAAAGGGACCCAACAGAACGGGCTGACTTATACGAAGGAGTCACCCTCATATTTGGTCTGTTATAGTGACTCAGATCACGCAGGAGACCAGACTACCGGGAGATCGACATCTGGAACGATGTGCTTATTCTCTGGAGCTGCTATTAGCTGGAGAAGCCAGAAACAAAAGACTGTCTCCATTTCCTCAACAGAAGCGGAAGTGATAGCAGCCAGTGAAGCTGCTCAAGAGATTATATGGTTAAATAGACTACTTAAGGATCTGTCCAAGAACACAGAGAAACCGGTACTAAACCTAGATAATGAGTCAGCTATTAAACTTGCTAAAAATCCGCAATACGAATATCACAAACGGACTAAGCACATCAAGCTGAAACATTTCTTTGTGAGAGAATGTGTTATCAACGGAGACTTAACTGTCCAACACGTTCCGTCGGAGTTGCAGTTGGCCGATATGCTAACGAAGCCACTGTTTGGCCCTAGGCTGCAAGATTTAAGTTCCAGAATGGGACTCAAGAATTTATTTATAAATTCTTAAAAACGTGAGAGGATGTGAAGTATACACACCTTATTACATAGTAAAAACTCTATGGACTACCTGTATTGCTACGCAACACTCGGTTGTTGATACTTTGAAGTTTTGTGACTTACAATAAAAACTATCTTTTTTTCATGTATTTCTATTATATTTAACAATAATGCTATAGGTCTGTAGTTATTTGGTGCATGTTTGGGACCGCTTTTGTGGATAGGAGAAACCACAGCTATATTCCAACATTCTGGGAAGGTACCGGTCTCAAGGCTCAGGTTAAAAATGTGCATCATTGGTACTAGTAAGGACTTTGATAAGTATGACTGAAATTTTGTCAGGGCCAGGAGCACTTTCGACTTTAAGGTCAGATATGATTTTAATAATTTCGTACGCATCTGTCGGTTCAAGGAGGAGAGAATGTGGGTTTGAGACGTCGGATGTGTATGTATTTATTAAAGATTCATGAGATAGATTAAGTTTTTCTAGTATCTTGTCTGCCAGACGGGTTCCTACTGAGGTAAAGTATGAGTTACAGGAGTTGAGTGTCTCTTTTTCTCTATTCGGGCTCAGTAATTGAGAACTTTCATTGTTCCTAGGAGATATGTGACCTATTGATTTTATTGCTTTCCATAGATTTTTTGGATTGTCTTTGTTTTCAACAATCTGTTGGTTATTGTAGTCAGACCTGATTTTTGACAGAAGTTTGGAAAAAAAGTTTCTATATCGAGTGTATATTTTATTTCAAACAGGGTCATCAGGGTCAGATTTACAGTCATTATGAAGTTTGTCACGATGAATCATACATCTTACTAATCCCGGGGTGATCAAAGGCTTGATGCAAGCCAATTTCCTACCAATTTTTACTTGACGCGTGTGTTTGTTTACAGTAGAAGAAACAATGTTCGTGAATTCTGTGGTTGCAGTATTGACATTTGTGTCATTTGTGATGATAGACCAGTCATAGCTATTTAGGTCAGCAATAACTGCTTCAGTATCTGTTTTACTTATCCATCTCTTTGCAGTATTCGTTAAAGGTTTTCGCAAGGAAATATTAGCGACAACTAAGTCATGATCAGTGATTGAAGACTTGCAAACGACCCCAAAGCATTTGTTCTGCGTCTTTATAAATATGTGGTCTATACACGCTTTATTCCTAGTTGGGCTGGTTATGGCAGGTAGTAGCCCATGGCAAGACATTAGACATAGGTACTCTGATGACTGACTATTGTTTGTGTTGCAAATATCAATGTTAATATCGCCAGTGACAATTAGTGTTTGTCTGTTTTTTTCTCAGTAATGTGTCCAGTGAGTTCAGGAATGGATCAATATTTGTAAACGAAGGCGATCTGTAAATACCTAGAATTGTGACTTTATCATCGATGGTTATGAGAAGTCGATCTGCGTCTAGTATTGAAGGTTCAATAGCTACGGTGTTGTAATCAGTTTTAACAAAGCAAATTAAACCTCCGTTTTTATTTTGCTGAAACGATGTGCGATATGCATTATATCCTGGCAGAGAATCTATAATACTGCCGTCAGACAGCCAGCATTCCGTTAAAATGATAACATCAAAGCAGATAGTAGTTCGCTGTAGCATTACCGCAAAGTCCTCAAAATTGTGTTGGAAGCTTCTGATATTGAGCGATAAAATTTTAAAGTTAGACTCCGTATGTTTTATTAATGTTTGGCAATGTTCAATAGTTTCAACGGTGTGACAGTTTACTTGTAGATTTTCGTCTAAGTCTTGCACTATGTTAAGTAATGCCATTAGTGTAGTATTTTAATTTTAATTTAGAGAGAGAAAGTTTATTTAAAGGGGCTGTCAGTGACCAACAAGTTAGTATGTTCCATTTGCCAAAGTAAACGAAAAGACCTTTGAGAAAGTCAGGATACCCTGACACTGCAGGAAACGTAATAAGTGTCTGGATATGTGTAGGTATGCGGTGGTGAGTGAGTTTAGTAGTGTGTGTATGAAGGTAGGTGACATAATTTGAACATAAAACATTTTAAAAATTAAACTTCTATATGACACAAAGTAATAAAAAAATAAAATTAAAAGTAAATTCTGCTTTATCTACTCTGGAGTCATGGTTACATTAAACGGTTTGGATTTATCCACCTCTAAATGCGCGGCTGTTTTATTCGATCGGAAAAGAAATATTCCTTTGGTAAACCTCTTTTATAAGGAAATACCTATTCCAGTTACAGATAAAGTCAGATATCTTGGTATAATACTTGACTGTAAGTTAAGTGTTCCTCATTGTGATTATATTGCTAACAAATGTGAAAATCACCTAAACATGCTTAAGTACCTCTCTGGTGTAAGGTGGGGTGCACATCCATTTTCTTTGAAACTTGTTTACAACGCAATCTAGATTATGGATTGTTCGTTCTAGAGCCTGGTAGTGTTATGGCTTTTAAAATATTGGATCGCATCCAGTCTAAAGCATTACGCATTATTTCGGGTGCCATGAAGTCTAGTCCCATTAATGCACTCCAAATTGAATGTGGGGACGCTCCTTTACTCGTATATCTTAGAAGATATTTCCTATCTGACAAATATTTGTTCCGGATTCTTCAGATCTCAACTTTCACTCTCTTCTACTGTTCACCGTTCCAATAAACTTCCCCTGTTTAACAGTAGTTATGAGAGTTTACAATTCAGCCCCATCATTAAATCTAACTGTGTAAGTAAATCAGATCCCGACTGTCATATAAGTTTTAATAATTTTCTGGCTGAACACTTGGAGTATCACTACATATTTACTGATGCTGCCAAGCGTTCGCCGACGGGAATCCATGGCAATGAAGTTGTTGACACACTTGCCGGTGATGCGGTGCAGTGTGGGTTCCTTATACTAATTTTAGTACTGACCTCGTGACGTTACCAAAGACTTTTTTTCGGGATACCTGGAAGGTAGCTTGGGACTTCGGAAGCAAATTAAAATGCCGTTATTTTTCAATTATTCAGCCCGACGTTCCGGAAAAACCGTGGTTTGGCATGGCGAAGTTTGGCAAGGTGGAGACCTCTGTTTTAATACGGATGAGAGTGGGTCTTGTTTGTTCTCCAGCCCATCTTGCCAAACTTCATATCATCGACGACCCCATGTGCTCGTGTGGCACAGACGTAGGCGACCTAAACCACATTTTTTTCTCCTGTCCCTGTAACCTCTTGTCCCTCCGTATTCCTTTTCCTACCTCAATACTTTCTTTACTTTTCACAAATAGCTTTCCTGTATATAAATGTATAGTCTCATTCATCACTTTAAATAATATGAAGTTGTAAATTTTCCTCATTGTAATTTGCTCATTATTCACTATCATCACCTTTATAAATATACTGCTTATATCCGTCCTATCCTAAATCCCATTATATTCAATTAATTATTCATAGTAATATTTTCGTTTCCCTAACTTTGTTTCTGAACTAATTATAAACTTGACATTGGCTAAATGCACAAACCGTGCGAAGCCAAAAGAAAAAAAAAAGTGTAGGTTATACCCCTGCCAAATTACAGCTTTCTAGTACTAAGAGTCTCTGAGCTAAGCCGCGGACAGAGAAACAGACATGAAACTATAAGGGTTCCTTGTTGTGGAACCCTAAAAACAAAAACTGCTCGCCCAGAAAGAGAAGTGCGTAACATCGAATATTTTTTTATCGATATCGACATACATTTGGAATTTTGATCGAGTCCATGAAATAAATCAAAATCATAAGTCATTTATTCAAACTAGGCTGAGAATCAGCATTTTTCGAACAAAAACAGCTGATGCATAAAATAGTTACATTTAATAATAAGAAATTATAACTAAGTAAAAGTAAAATAAAAGTAACAAAATTTTTATAATAACCTCAATAAAAAATAGGTTGTTATAACAAAAAAAAATCTAATTGTAAAACCATTTATACAACAATAAAACCATTAGAAAAGAAATATAAAACATGGAACATTTAAAAAAAAAACATTTTTTCTTAAAATAACTACTAATTAGAAAGTATCGATATCAGTCAATTTTGGTTTCAAACAAGACCCCAACCCTGCAGCAGTCTCGTTAGCCTTTTTACTGAAACGTACTGATTTAATATCAATGCTGAAATACTAATCGCAGGTCAAGTACACGTTTTTTCTGGTTTGATTAAGGCTAAGAACTCATGGAGAGATTTTCACCCGCGCCCGCCGCGGTGGCGGGACCGCTGTTTTATTTCTAAGCTCACGAGACCGGTTGTTTGTGCGGTTACGCAGCCGTCGCGGTTGCGATCATCGCCCGCAAACTTGGCGGGCGATGATCGCAAGACGGGCGGTTAACGATCAGCTGAGGTCCAGACCGCCACTTGCTTCACAGAAGAATTAATAAAAGAAGCTCCAGAAGGTTCTGGGTGCATCCACTGATTCAGGATAGAGATCGTTATGGATTATTTGTTACACCAACCCCGCCGGCCACTGCAGTCGCCCGCCAACCGATCGCAGAGCGCGCGGGTGCAAACCGCCGAGGCTGCGGGTGACCGCGGCCCGCGCGATCTACTAGTTGCCCGCCGGTACAGCGGGAGCCGCATACAATCGCCGCGGGCGTAAAGCGCGTCGTGAAATGTGCTTTAATTTTTTACATATATATTTGTATTCTACAGGAGCTGCGGGTCCGCAACCGCGGCGGGCGCGGTTGAAAATCGCTCCGTGAGTTCTTAGCCTTATATTTTCGTAATGAAAATATTTTGAACTTTATGAACATGAATGAGATGTAGCGAAATTCTTTTCTGTTTGCAGTATTGTGATATTATTTTTTTATTTACCTACTGTACATTACGTAAATGAACGTTCTTAAGAGCGTTATCCCACGCGGGCTGGCAACGTCGCATTTCTAGAGGTTTGTCGTGGTTAATTTTATTAAAGGGGTTTGAAGATTTTTGTATGGAAGGGTGGCCATAACGTCGGCCGCCATTTTGATTTTTATTCAGAATCGCGATGTACAAGGAAAGGGCTTATTCCACTATTCCCTCCTGAGAGAATGAACCCTAATGTAAAAAAAAATCCAGCAATCCCCCTTTTCATTTTTGATTATTCCACTTTTCCCCCCTATTATTAATTTTAATTTTTGCGCTCATATAAAGTAAATAAAAAAAAGTTATATATTTAGATAGAGGATACTTATACAAACAAAAACTGTAATACGAGTATAACATAATATCCTAAAGCGTCAGGTTTCGGAGTTATTTACTGAAATATAAGTCGAAAACTGAACCTTGAAGAAACAACGTTTTTTTTTGTTTTTTTTTTCTCCCTCCAGATAAGCATATTGAACTATAAAAACCTAATTGCATCATGTATAGGTACTAAGTGACTGTCCACGAGAAGAGGTACCTTATGGTCGTTGGCACTTACGGGATTGTGCTTATTATAAGCTAAGTAAACTTGTACGATTTGTATTTCTGAATGGCTTAAGCGCCAATGACCATAAGGTATTTTTTCTTGTGAAATGTCACATATTTTAGTTATGAGCGAAAGAGACAAAAATATGTGTGCACCCCTCGCCGAATGAGTATGCCACACGACGACGTCCCGGCCGTTGCGTCACCCTTCAGTTTGCCACTTTGCCATCCATTGTGCGTTCTCCTGTCTATGCAGTAAAGTGCAAAGCTATTTCACTAAATTAACATTTCTGTGGCTACCTGCTATTACGCACATCATTATACGTCTCCATAGGCCCCATTAATGCGAGCGGGAGAGACTGATTACAATGTTTTATGGCCCAATGGTTAATACTGGCACTATAGTTTTACTCCGATTGTTATTTATTAGCTGTTTGTTTTTATTTCAATTGGTATTTGAAATAATTTTTTTACAACAGATTTAGGCGGAAGACCGAATTTGCCGACCTTGTCTGCAACGCGCTGACCGTTTTGTTACGAGTATCGCGCGAAGGGTACCTAGCTCAAGAACAAGATACAGCGGATTTGGCAAGGCAAGAAGCTGCAATCAGTGACGTTTATATGCCCTCACCTGAGCAAAGAGAACAAGAAGATCCACCTTTTGATTCAGTTCAAAACAGTCCCGAGGAGCCTCGCACTCCCAATATCTTCCTGGAAATCATCTATTTCTCAGGCTCAAACTTAATCAATATGAAGTTTCTACAAAATAAATAAATCACTGCTTGCGGTAGCGTCGGGGTTCGGGTTGTCTCCTTCCCTCAAATATGGCGAGGGGGTAATGGCTGATCTTTGCGTTATGCTCGTGAACGGGTGCTGCTTGTGGTGAATGGTCGTCTTGCTGACCTTGGTTTTGTTTTGTTATTAGGTAGTAATTTAACTCGTTGTTTATTTTACTTCGATGGTCCTTGTTTATCATTTGTGACTTCGAGTTACGACTACATGCACGGTTATACGTAAGTGGGCACGCCCTTTATTACTGGAGGATTCAGGTATAAAGTTCTGCTTACGTTTTTAGTTTTGTATTTTTATTTCTGCTTGAGTATAGTTTTCGATTTTTTGTTTTTTTTTTTTTTTTGTTATATTGGCGTGTGCTAGCTGACTTATAGCAAATAATTAAATTTAATTTAATGTTTGTGTTAAGTAACGTATTTAGATATATTATTTTGCGCAGTGTTGTATAGAATATTTTTTTTTTGAACTGAACAGACAGCTGTGCTGCTGGGGAGTTTATTGCGCCACTTCTTCTCCTCAGCTAAAGCACTAGGAAGTGGTGAAGGGCGGGCGTTTTGGGGGACTGTCTTATGTAATTTTGTCGTTCGAAAAGTGTTGATTCTCAGCCTAGTTTGAATAAATGGCTTTTGATTTTAGTTTTTTTATTTTTGAAATTCTTTATAACAATTGTTGTTTTTGTCTTTGAATATCTCAGAAACGTGACGCTTTATGAAGTTATTACGTTTTATGTTTGTATAAGTGTCCCCTATCCAAATATATGCCATTCATTGTGGACCGCGATTTTGAAAAACAATCAAAATGGTGGTTGATGTTGGGACCACAACCTTCAAACGTCGTTAAATCAAATAACATTTTTTTTTTTAGCCAAGCACTAGATCGTTGTATTTTATAATTATTTTTAACATTAATCTATAGTAAATAACAGCATTTAATCATAACGTAATACTGCCAAACAGAAAATAATTTACAAAATGTCAATTTTTATGAGTAAGTACCAAAATAACTGTAAAAATAGCCTACACACTTATAAATACCAACGATCTAGTGCTTGGCCGAAAGAATTGTACTTTGATTTAAATTTACTAAAATAGTCACGAAAAACCTCAAGAAATGCGACGTTGGCAGGCCGCGTGGGATGAACGCTCTTAAAACAAGAGCATAGTGATATGTGTATGACACCTAAAAAATGGCACCATCGTTTTCAGCTACAAACCGACTGTTATTATGATTAGGAATGCAAGAGCTCCCGTTTGCCCGTTCAGTTTAATTCACGAGAAAATAAATCCAGTTAACATTTCTTTTTGGCTGAAAATCAGAAAAATAATTGTAGTCCAAAAATACTAAAGATACAGAAGTTTGTTCTTAATCATTTGATAGGGCTACAAAAGCGTAGATAAAAATACTAAAGATACAGAAGTTTGTTCATAATCATTTGATAGGGCTACAAAAGCGTAGATAAAAATACTAAAGATACAGAAGTTTGTTCATAATCATTTGATAGGGCTACAAAAGCGTAGGTATTCACCAATAATTTTTGATAACCCTCTAGTACTTAAGGAAAAATTACTCACTGATAATATTTTTCTTATTTTTCATTTTTTTTTTCATCATTTTTGGTACCTACTTAAGAAAAAGTATTTACTTATTATTATTTTTCTCCTTTTTTTTGGTCGTTTTTGTTTTTTTTTACATCATCCACGATTCATACATTTTTGGTTCAAATGTGAAAGTCAAAAATCTGCTAGGTGTGTCTGTACCTAACAGACGCCAGCACATCAACCTACTACAATCTGTCAAATATCTTTAATAGATTTTCAACTTTATCGCTAAAGCATTGGGTTCAAGGCTGATTGGGAAAATTTGACAGTTTCGGGTAGCTTGACCTGCTGTCGTCTTTACATTTTTAGAATTTATCCTCCTAAGCATTTCTTATTATGGTACCGAAGCTGTAGAACCATGGTTTTATTTGAATTCATAAATAAATCTTTTTCGATTTTTAAATGAAATGGTTTTAAGGCATTTTTTCTTTTTTTGAAGTTTTTGTTAGGTGTAAAATAAAAAATAAAAAGCATGGTTTGACAGTTCAGACAATGGTGGTTCGCTTGTATCCAAGTAAGTACTCAGCGATGCCGATGTAGTACACGGTCTGTGCGATGCCGAACAGCGGCGCGATCACGATCATACGGCACGCGCCGCCTTTAAAGAACGCAGTGACACCCTCGTCCCTCAGTATTTTCCTGTCGGAAACAGCATAGAAAAATAGTAGGTAAAAGTATTACGTGACACTTCACAAGAAAAATTACCTTATGGTTATTGGCGCTTATGCCGTTCAGAAATACAAATCGTAAAAGTTTACTTAGCTTATAATAAGCACAATGTCGTAAGTGCCAACGACCATTAGGTACCATTTCTCGTCGACAGTCAGGTATAAATAGTAGGTATAAATACAATATTTTCACCAACATTTAGAGAAGGAGTGCATGTACTATAATATACTACACTCACGGACTTACGAGGAATGCAAAAAAGTATGTAAGTATAAAAGAGAATATCATGTATCATCATTCTCCTGCCCTTGTCCCAATTTATTTGGGGTCGGCGCAACATGTATTTTTCTTCCATACTTCTCTATTAGTCTTCATCTCGGTAATCATTCCCTTTCTAGCTATATCATCTTTCACACAGTCCATCCATCGTTTCTTTGGTCTTCCCCTACTCGTATAGCTCTCCACATTCATACTCAAAACTATCATGTATACTTATTTGTGACAATTAAGTTTATTAATTTGGATTTTGCTGGTTATTCATTAATTTTAAATTGCAAACGTCGAAAAACAAGTGATCAAATGACTATAATTAACCAAATTAAGAAAAAAACAGCCAAGTGCGTGACCACGCACAATGAAGGGTTCTGTACACATGTACATAAATAAACTCACGCCTTCTTCGCCACCTGCCACGATCCTTACATATTCCTTTTGCCTCGTTTACGTCAGAAAGGTCAGGTGCGTAATAATCGCAACCGGCGTGCGTGTATGGTCATACACGCATGCCGATTGCGTGTACTACGCGCCTGACCTTACGCGAGGAGCGCTTACGGTTGCGAGTAATTACGGAATCCTTTTGCCTCGTTTACATTCACACATCTGATGTGTGAACGTAAACGAGGCAAAAGGATTCCGTAATTGGGATGAATTTATCCCAATAACAAACTTAACATTGTAATTAAAAAACATGTTCTACCATACATTCCAACTGCAAATGTACGTATGCATATTGAGAGATTTACCATGTTATTTTAAGACCGTAGATAGGTTTTCCTGTAATATATATATATATAGGTATATAGCTATTTTCTGATTTTTTTCTTAAAAAAATTACGCTCAGTAGTTTCAGAGATAAGGGGACAATGGTAAATTATCATCTACATATTTTCTTATATAACTTTAAAACAATTTATTATTAAAAAAAAAAAAACTATTTGAGCTTCACAGCTCTTTCATTTGATATGTCACACGCAAAACTTTTTTTGACCGCCATATTCAAAATTCATTTATTTAAGTTACACGCCCGTGTTTGGGTCACATAAATTCATATGTGTACCAAATTTCAACTTAATCGGTCATTTGATTCGAAGCAAATAGGCTGTGACAGACGGACAGACAGACAGACACATGAGGATCCTATAAGGGTTCCGTTTTTTCCTTTTGAGGTACGGAACCTCAAAAAAGAAAAAAATACGAGAAAGAAACGTTTTTGTACTTCATCTTTTTTTTCCATTTATGCTTAGGAAAGGCTATAACGTGGGCCCGGACTCAGTGTTGCCCCATCTAGCTCTTTGAACTGCGTCCAGTCTTCTTGGCATACTCCTAATCAAGTTATCAAAACAATTTTGAAAGGTTGAGTTCCATTCTTCCTGTAATGCCTTTTTAAGATCTATTAAATTACCGGGGCCAGGATTTCTTACTTTGTCTTCCAAGCTTATCCCATACATGCCCTATGGGGTTTAATATGAGCGAGTGCGCTGTACACCAATATTGATTTCAAAGTTTCGATGGTATTCTACAACTACGGCCGCAGTATAGGGGCATGCATTATCATGCATAGAAACAAATGTGTCTCCTACAAAAGGTGGAAATGCACTGCAATTTCTTCCAAAATCTCAGTTACTTATCGTGCCGCTGTTAGTGACCTTATCTGAATGACTCGGAGTTCCGTACGTGCCCCCATACCATAGCTGACCCTCCACCATATGCCTCTTTTCCGATGATGTTGCACTGAGCGTATCGCTCTCCCGGGTCTCCACACTTTAATTTTTCTATCTGCTTCGGACAAAATCTGGACTCATATGTGTATAGAACTTGACTCCAAGCTTCGTCATTCCAATTTTCGATGCGAGCAAAATAAACTCGAGCTACTCGATGGCATGTGGCAAGAAGGGGGCCTCTGACAGGCAAGTGTGAATTTATTTCGGCCGATTTCAGCCTTCTTCTCACAGTTTTTGTGCTAACGGTAACCCCTGGAACTTCTTGGAGCTTCGTTCTTACCTCAGAAGAAGTTAATGTCCGATTTCTAAGCACGCTGGTAACGATGAACCTGTCATTTCTGTCACAGCTTTCCGTTTACGTCCCTGTCCTATGAGTCTCGTATACTGTCGGTACTCCTGGTCGATACTTCTGGTGACAACTCGGTGTAGGTACCACAGATTTTGATATTCCTTTGGGCCTCATGTTAGTAAATGTGTTCAGCCCAGTATCAATTAAAGTAACAGCCCTGGCACCAGAGTTTTAGCAGTCAGTGAAAACATCAGATTGAAGGTAACCCTTGCAGATGATAGGTAAAAAAAAATAATACTATCATTAAAATTGTGCAAAAAGCACTGCCGTATTTTGATAACTGGCGTAAATAAGAAGTCACCCATCCGTGAATTCACCTAATCAATTCACGACCTAGATTAAGGGCGTTCGCTACGTTAAGCGTGTGCACGCGGCGGGTGCACGTAGCGGGTGCCCGCTCCGGACCTTCGACGCGGGCCTTGGATCCGCGGCGGGCGCCCGACGCTGCTAGAACAATTTTGGTCTCCAGCGGGTACAGTTGTATCGAATGGGCTACCAGCACGTAGCGACACTCAACTGATTTCAAAAAACAAGTCCGAGAGCGTGCAGCTGCCGCATGCGCCCGCGCTGCTCGCCCGCCACCCGCTGCGCGTGTACAAACCCGTCGCACGCGTTCGCGCCAGAGAGCGCTGCTCATATTATTATCTATGAATACAAATACGCAAGGCGGGCACCCGCCGCGTGCGTACCCTTAACGCAGCGAACGCCCTTACACTGAGTTGCACAAAACCAACATTAGTTTAACGGAGATTTTAAATTTCATCATCACAATTTAAAGCATCAATTTATTTGAGATGGGTTTGCTCTTGACTGTCTAGGTCAGAGGCAACATAGACAAAGTCTACGATGGAGAGAGCTTACCCAGAAGAAGCCTGTTCATTCTAACTTTGAAGACATTCGGGTTGTATGCGTTCGAGAACACAGACGCAGGTAGTGAGTTCCACTCTTTTGCCGTGCGCATTATGAAGGATGTTTGGAAGCGCTTAGTGCGAATTGGTGGAATGGCAACTAGGTATGGGTGGTATCTTGCAGTGCGTCTATATGTTCGATGGTAGAAGGGGGCCGGTGGAATTCCTGACGACATTCACTGAAGTACAGTTTATAGAAGACCGACAAGCAGGCAATCTTGCGGCGATGAGCCAAGCTGTGGAGCTTGGCATCCACCAGTTTTACGTCGCCAATGAGCCTCTTAGCTCTGCGTTCCAGTGAGTCAAGCGCAACAATTTGGTATTGGGTTGGCACAAAAGTAATGAGACACTACGAAACTCTATACATTTCCTTTTTCAAGTTAATTGTTTTCGATAATATTCTAGAATGTTGTACAACATTCGAGGTACTTGTGATGTGGGAGTATATAAAGCGGGTGGCTCGCGATCGGTTTAGTCAGTTTGAAGAAAAATGGACGAGCGACAAGGTCGAACACTATACTTATACGAGTACTTGTTAGGCCACAGTGCGCGGGCTGTGGCTGACAATATCAACACTGCATTGGGCGCTGGAAGTACAAGCCATGCGACGCTGTCCCGATGGTTTGACCGTTTTAAATCAGCAGACAGGAGCCTTGAAAGTCAGCCACGCTCTGGACGACCACCCGCAGTGAATGATGACGATTTACGCCGCGAACTGCAGTCGAATCCGGATGTAACCACTCGTGAATTAGCGGAACCACTTAACTGCAGTCATCACGTCGTGGAAAACCATCTGTATGAGCATAGGTATTGAGAAGTTTTGGCTCGGTGGGTACCGCATATCCTTACAGACGCCAGTGGTGCAGTCCATGTCGCTATCTGTCAATCACTTTTGCTGCAACCCCGACGTAAAGAGTTTTTGTCTGATCTGGTTACTGGAGATGAATCATGGATTCATTACGAGAACGATACACGTTGTGCTTTTTGGCTGGCTCCAGAAAAAACGCCGCAACTGGTGGAACTGTATACAAGACATAACTAATCTAGAGTATTAAAGTATTAATAATTTAGAGTTGTAGAGTGTAGGAAAGCCTCCTTGTGTGTCGTATGATAGTGTGTGTATGTGTGAAGGAGGTTGAGTATACGAATAACGAGGTACATTTAGTAATTGTTCAGTTTCGTTGTAGTTCAATTTATGAATATATTCAAATAGTTTCCTTTTGCACTCTCTAATAGTTAATCTTCGTATGTCAATAATTTTGCTGATTTTAGTATAGAGATATGGACCCAAGAAAGGAAAAAATTGATTTGCGAGTTGGTGTTTAAATTATGGTTTATTGGGGAAGGTTATATCTCTGCGACGCTTGGAGATTTTGGCGATTGTATCAGATATGCGGCTTGAGTGTTGTTTCAAAATAGTGAGCAAAATGAAAAGTTGACGAACTGAGAGGACTTCACAAGACTGATACAGGAGGTACGTAGGGAACAAATAGGGGCGAAAAGTGCTGACTTTAAGAATAGCTCTTTGAGCTATTTCAAGGGATTTAATAGTCGTTTTTGGTACACCTCCCGATACAGTAATGCAGTATCCCACTATCGATTGTCCACGAGCCAGGTAGATCTGTTTAACTAATTTAGGATTTGCCACATGCCTTAGATTTTTAAAAACGTATATCAGTTTTCTCAACCTCGAAGTAATTAAATTAACATGAGGTTGGAATGAAAGATTGTTATCTATAAGGATACCAAGATATTTTTATTAACCATATTGGTGGCAACCAGTGAAGGGCAATGGCATACATCAACATTGCAGCAATCATGCGCAAACAGAGAATACGACATAGTTTGTGAGGTGGTATTTCGCGTAGAAAAAGGTATAAATAATAGGTTGGGGAAAAAGTTTCTTCGCATTTTTTAAGAAAATTCAATTTTTTTTTTAATATAGTTTATTTACATTTAACTAAAGTATGTAGGTACCGATAACTTTTTGCCATCTTGTAGGTAGGGACATGATCCCATTGCTATAGAAATTTTGGGACTTCTGGTCAAAATACCGCGACAAGTGGTTTTGGCAGTCCTCTCGTGATGTTAACCTGACACTGCCTAAAGAATTCTGAAGAGACCGAAACAGGTGGAAATCTGAAGGTGCAAGGTCAGGACTATACGGCGGATGCATTAACACCTCCCAGCCAAACTCTCTTAATTTTTGCTGAGTGGCTAAGGATGTGTGAGGTCTAGCGTTATCATGATGAAAAACCACACCCCTTCTGTTGATTAACTCCGGCCGCTTTCTCTCAACTTCTTGCTTTAATCTCATCAGTTGTTCGCAGTAGAGTTCAGAATCGATGGTCCTGCCTGGTGGTAACAGCTTATAATGAATAATGCCCTTCCAATCCCACCACACACACAGCATCACCTTGTTGCGAGTTAACCCGGGTTTCGCCACAGTCTGTGAAGCCTGACCGGCCTTTGACCACGACCTTTTTCGCACGTTCTTGTCATACGTGATCCACTTTTCATCACCAGTTATCAGCTTCTTCAAAAATGGTTCGGTTTCATTACGTCCTAATAAAGAATCACAAATGAGTACCTACACGGTTCATTAGGTTTCTTTCAGTGAGCTCGTGAGGTACCCAAATGTCGAGCTTTTTTGTGTACCCAGTTTTTTTCAAATGCGCCAAAACTGTTTTGTGGTCAATTTCCAGTTCTTCAGCTACGTCGTAACTACTGATATGCCGATCTTGCTCCACTTTTTCAAAAATGGCATCCATTTTATCCGTAATAGGGCGACCAGAGCGACGTGCATCTTTGACATCAAAATTTCCGGATTGAAAACGCTTAAACCAAATTTGTGCTACTCTCACAGACACTGCACTAGGTCCATAAACATCGCAAATTTTTTTCGCGGCTTGCGTTGCATTTTTACCTTTTTTGTAGTAAAATTTTAAAATGTATCGAATTTCTTCATTAGTTTCACTCATCTTGACGGTACGAAAAACACATGTACAATATACTTTCTTTTGTAAGTATTGAATTCAACTCAACAATAATCGGCTTGATAGTGTCCTAGGAGCTCGTGGCTAAGTAATAACAGCCGCACGGGTCGATCCATCAGGTTAAGCTACGCTTGCCGGGGTTGGTCTGTGGATGGGTGACCATCTTTTCATACCGAGACTCCTCCGTGCCTCGGAAAGCATGTTAAGCCGTTGGTCCCGGCTGTCATTCGAGGATCGTTGACAGTCGTTACGGGTCGTCAGAAGCCCGAAAGTCTGACACCCAGTCTTACCAAGGGGTATCGTGTTACCCAGTAAAGTGGGTTGTGAAGGTCAGATAGGCAGACCTTCATGTAAAATACTGGTATTCAGCTGCATCCGGTTAGACTGGAAGCCGACCCTAACATAGTTGGGAAAAGGCTAGGCAGATTGATTGAGTGTCCCCTTTGGCGAATGGTCTATAGACATCTTTTATATCGGAAGTTTGAAGTTGTACATTTAAAACATTACCGATCTTTTTCACAGCGTCTGAAAGTACCCGCTTAGTTTCATTTGGTGTTTTTGGTACGTTTCTAATCTCTAACTTAACAGCACAGGACTGTCTCTCCAAGCTTTCCACCTTATTTTCAAGTTGTTTAATGTAGGAAATGTGTTCATTACGTTCCTTTCGAAAAGATTCCAACTCTTTTTGCAAATCGTCGTACTTAGCTGATAAAGTAGACATTGACAGGTTTATATTTTCATTTTGACTTTTAATTTCTGTTAAAGTTAACTCCAGAGTTTATAATCTGACTTTTGATCTGAGACAAATTTTAAAAACATATCTCGTACCTCTTTCATGAAACTAGAAAGCTCATATTCTCGTTTCTTCTTCAATCGCTCAGTGTTTATATTGGTATTGCTGTCGGTTGATTGTAAAGAGGAAGCACTATCGTCCACGCATCCAGAGTCGGTCTCTGATACAGGGGGCTTCGGCGTAGGAGGGGTGCGATTAAGCGGCATTTTAGCTTGTGAAATTGCGGCCGAAGTACCAGGATAGCAGAGCGGCGCAGAGGCAAAAATAAGTAGACCGAGATGTAGCGACCAATTACCAGGAGACGCGATTACGTACCTCCTGCTTGCGTATCGGTGATCAGGTGCGCGCGCCGCTGATAGGTCAAACGCAGTGACGCCCTAGCCGGCAAGTAGCAGACTCAGGATGGGCGTTGACCGCTGGCTGGTGGTGATGTGATGAGTCACTGCGGTGTGTACATGTCGCGCTCGCCGCAAGAAAAGCTCCTTTATATTTATGCACTCCTAATTTTGTTACTTGTTTATTTTCGGTTAAAATTATTTAAAAAATATTACTAAAGAAAGCGCAGAGGTCTCGATAGCACGTCTGAACTACTCAGAGGTCCGGGGGGAAGGGGGCTATGGTCGTCTGAAAATTTAATAAAGCGTTCCTTTTGCTCTTTTTCCAGGTCAAAAGCATTTCAAGTATTTCTTGTTTTAAGTCGTCAAGTTCATTACCAGGGGGAATTCCGGGCAAGGACGCCGCTTATGCCGTGACGTAGTATTGCTATTGACACTATCAAATGGGCTCAATACCGCTTGGGGAATGTCCGAGTCTGACTTTACTTGGATTACACTGGTGCTCGTCGATGGTGATGGAGTAGCCGGAGGCGACTGTTGAATGCGAAGCATTGTATTTAGCGAGTCAATGCAATGTCATACCGTAAGCCATAACACATGATAATAGGCTTGGAGATGCTTGAAGCGGTAGTACACAGCACAGCGCGCGCCAGTAAGCGGGATGGTAAATTATAGCAACAGTCCTGCTTCCCCAGGTGGACGGGGCACGATCAATGCTCTAGATCAGCGGTGCTTTAAATGAGTCTACACAGAATTCCACAAAAAGAAATATATAAAAAAAGCAACATTAAATAAGTACCTCACAAAAAACATATTGAAATGAGGTTGTTTTCAACTTTAAATTCATTACTGCTTCAAAACTAGTAGTGATATTTTCACGGCTTAGCGACGATAATATTGGTAAATCACTTATCTTACAACTGTGCATTTTTATTTTATATTAATGTTTACAAAACTTTAACAGCAGAAAGTTAGAAATATTCGCTAGCGGGTCCGTGTGACGACTGTATGGGACTACGGGTCGACGATTATTCTCACCTTAAGCAAAATTGATGACTTGAACTTTACAGTTACGGGTTAAAGTCTCGTATACACTTTTTACGTATTTATGCGTAAACCATACACACGTCCACTCTCAAGTAACAAAACGGGCAAAGAGGACTTTTGTCGTTTCTGAGTCCCTCGATGAACGCGTTGAGAAAACTGTTGAGCATCTGTGAGGCATATGCGGCGCAGCATGGGCTTAAATATAATTCCAAGAAGAGTGAAATACTTATCTTTAAAGCAGGCAAATATCGGTTAACTCATGTACCTCCCTTATGCCTTGCAGGAGTTCCGTTAAAGCTGGTTGACAAGTTTAAACACCTAGGTCATATTGTGACGGAAAATCTCAGAGACGACGAAGACATTGAGAGGCAGCGCAGGGCGTTGGCGGTGAGAAGCAATATGCTTGCCCGCAGGTTCACTCGATGTATGTACTAATGAAGTGAAGATAACGCATTTTAAGCCTTTTTGTCAATCTTTTCACTCGAATGGCCTGTGGGTGAGGTATACGCGGCGATCCTATGACGCCCCGCGCATCCAATACAACAATGCATTCAGAATGTTGTTGAGGCTGCTGTGAAAGCGAAAGCGCACACGGACGGATTTAAAGCGATAATTCGCAAAAAAAAAAGCTTCTCTGCTGCAGCGTCTGCGGAGTACTAATAACAGTATTCTGAAGGTCATTGCTGCTAGATTTGACTGCCTTATCCAAAATCATTGGGTAAAGGTAGTTAATGGTATTACATAATATATACAGGGTGTGTCGTAAATAGTGGTCCAGAGTAAAGGAGTCGATACACTGTACTCTTATGTATCACATACCGAAATTTTAACCATATTCAGTTAAGGGTCTCCGAAAAAAAAAAAAATAATTGTTTTTTAAAATTTCTGTACTTTGCTTCACGAGATTCGCTGTAATTTCAACAAATATCAAAAAAAAAAAATCTGTTTTTTATTATTACTCTTGAATATATGTACTATCATATCCAAACCCTTTTTTCTATTTTAAAGTCAAAGGTACCTAAAGAAATTAATTTGTTTCCAATTTCAATACTCATCTCCAGCAAATCATATGACTTTAGGGGCATATTGTGTAAAAAAAATGTACTGCACTGTTAGTGCCCATTAGTTTTAAAAATACCTCATTAAATGCAGATTACAAAATGGTAAAATATTAAGTGGTAAGACTTCAGAATAAAAAGTTATTAGCATTCAAAACGAAAGACAGCTAAATTTGCTCAAAACATTTTTTTCGGTTAAGTAAATTACAAGTATTGCAAACTGTTAAGGATTAAACCAATAAGTATTTTATTGTAAGTTCTTTGATTGGCTTTTTAAAATAAAACATTTTTTCAAATTAACCATTTATTAAAATAATCAATACTCAATCGTCATTGTACAAAAGTTGTTGACAGTACAGGCACAGTACAGGTACAGCATTGAACCCAGATAGGGCGCAGCAATTTTAATACTAAAACAATACTACTTGAAACGAAACAATACGAAAAGATAAACCTTAACACAGTAAATGCCTTTAAGTATTGGTATTTTTAACTCAAACTTAAAATTAAGTCGAACAATGAATTATTCATTACAATGTTTTTTACAGAACAAATTAATGTTTTTACACAAAAAAAAATTATGTTTTTACAGAACAATAAAAATCACTAATTATCACAACTATTTTTAAATTAATAAGTTTTTTCATTGTTATTATACCAAATGTTCAAAGTGGCGACCACCAGCGGCGATGCATGCTCTGCACCGCCGAATAAAAGATCGCTTTAGCCTGCGTGCAAACCCACTTGTTTTTATCTCTTCAGCCGCTGCCTGGATTCTTTGTCGTAATTGTTCAACTGAAGTGATTTGGACTTCATAAACTTTTTCTTTCAGACTCCCCCAGTAGAAAAAATCAAGGGGGTTCAGGTCTGGCGAACGTGGTGGCCATAAAATTGGGCCTTGCCGCCACAGAACAGATGAAAGAAGGTTAGAAGGGCCTTGTGGGCGTGGCACGCGCGCCGCGGTTATGAGCAAATGCTCAATATCAACCGAAGTTTACTTTACCGGCCAGCAATCACGCTCTTGTTTTGACAGCGTACGTAAGCTCCGCAAAAATATTAAATTATGCCGTCTTGCGCTATTATAACGTGTCGGAAAAGAAGCCAGGTGTGTAGTGTAGCACGAGGAGGGATTTCTTTCCACCGGTAAGTCCAAAAACCTTAAAATACAAGTGATATTTGTAATTATTACAATAGTATTATGTAGTTTGTAGACAAAAACGATACAATCGCAAACTGATGCAAAATTATACATTGCTTGCAATACATGGGTACCATCTTGTACTACGTAAGCAATCGCGCAATGTATTGCGTTCACTGCGATGTCACGTGCGCCGAGCCAAAGCTTGAATTCAGTGAAATCCATGCGTATCGATAGTGTTGTACCAAGTTGTAAACAATGTCGATATTAAAAGTAAGTATGCGTACAAATGATTATTATCAGTAATCGCAGATGTATAAAAAAGGGAAGATTCGGTACGCGTGTATTATAATTAAAATAGCTTTGTTTATTATCATCAATTATTGTTTATTGTAGGTTATCAATTTAGTTTCCGAGTGGGTTTTTTTGTCTCAATTTTTTTTAGATGTTAGTTATAATGAAAACATGCATTTTAAATTTTATTTTTAGATTTGCAACAGATCCAGATACAAGAAAACTGTTATTGTTATATATATAAAACTGTGATTGAAGCAACTAGTAGAATTGAATGGATACCTACTAAATTTGTTCTCAAAATTTTGCAGAAAATGATTACACAACAAAAAAGTCGGGGAAAAGATACTTAAAATCAGGCCCTACTCCGCACAAAAATATCGTTTTGCGCCTTTCAGTAAGTAGTATATAATTTATATTTTATAAAACTTTATTGGTGGTTTTGCGTAGCGTACCTAATTATTACCTTAAAATGTTGTCACTTAGATAATCTTTTATGGATATTATTATATAAAGCCGTGTATATTGGGTTTATACAGCCGTAAAGCTGAAAATCCATGTTTGAAATCTATACAGGAGAAGTTTTTATTCACTGCGCAAATTTTCACAGGGTGTTCTACTCATGAATATGAACAACGTTATCTATGGCACCAACTCTGAAATCCAAAAAAAAAACAACTGTTTCATACATTTTGGTTGAGTAGGTATTGAACCTTGGTATGGAACAACAGATTTTTTCTTTCGTGATTTCATAGTTGGTCCCATAGTAAAAGTTGTTCATATTCATGGGTAGAATTTGATATATCGCACAGTACAGTTTGCAAATATATATTTTTTATTTTCTTATTTGCCCCCCAAAATTGACCTCTATATTCAAAATTCATTAATTAAATGATAAATGATTTCTGTAAGTAGGTTTGTATAAACACTTTTACAAGTCAATCATGTTTTTTTTTTAACTAGATGAGGTCAGCGTTTCCTATCAGTCAGATAGGAAACGCTGACTCTGAGAAGAAAGGCCGAAACAAACTCAGAGGTCACAGTCTCAAACACTTTTACAAGTCAATCATGTTTTTTTTTTAACTAGATGAGGTCAGCGTTTCCTATCTGACTACTCTGAGAAGAAAGGCCGAAACAAACTCAGAGGTCACAGTCTCTTATAAAGTCCAGACATAATCTTGGTCACTTCATGTGAAGACCATGTCTGAAATGGCCTTTTGAGGAAAGAACCACACAGATTGAGAGGACCTGTCCAGTCAGTGCACACATTTGTCAGTAATCGCGCAGCGTGAACTAAGAACTTAGGAGCTCAACGATTCGACGAACAATACCAAAGAAAGGACATTTGGGTAGGCCGTATAAATTACTCAGACTGCCAGACCATGATTAAAAATAATTGAGAGAAAAAATAAAACAAACAAAAAAGCAATTTACATTACACGTCCGTGTTTGGGTCACAGAAATACATACGTGTAACAAATTTCAACTAAATCGGTCCATTAGATTCGGAGCAAATTGGCTGTGATAGACGGACAGACAGGCAGACAGACATATGAGTGATCTTATAAGGGTTCCGTTTTGTCCTTTTGAGGTACGGAACCCTAAAAATGAAAGAAAATTTGAATTTTGCGGCTACATTTGATATTCCCCTTAATTTGACATTATTATTTATATGTATTTAGGAAGTCCACACTATTCGTATCCCGTCCCTTCCGAAATTAAAGCGAAAAATTGTAAAACTTAAAGTAACAAAATTACAATAATTTTATCGATACAAATATCGATAAAATTATCGACCTTTTGGTCGCCGTAACATGTATGAGAAATAAATTGCTTTTGCACGTGTGTGAGTGTACGTCAAGCGCAGTGTTTGCGTTAGTGTGACTACCAATAGCAAAATCGCGATTTAAGTGCGTGTGGCTTATTTGTGTGCGTAATGCACGTACGTATTGGTCTCTTGCTTGTAGTGGAGTTAAAGAGTGGGAGATAACCGGCGACACGCGTTCTAATACAAATCAGGAACTATTTCCTTTCTAATCTCTTTTATCTGTTCTGTGCTTGCCGCCCAATCCATCTTTGGGGATAGGTATGGTTTAAATATTCACGCACACTAACTGCGTAGTAAGCGGGACAGCCATCATTTTGCAGCCACGTCATTGCTTCTCTTAATTCTGGATCGACATCTCTCAATAACTCTGGGAGGTCGTTTTGCAAAAAGTTTAAGTATCTTTCCCCATTCAACGTTTCGGGTAGCTCGAACGGGCCAATTATTTGCCCACCAATGATCCCCGTCCACAAATTTATTTTAAATTGATACTGGGATCGATCCTGTCTGATTAAGTTGGGATTTTCTAGCTGCCAGCTGTGTAAGTTGTGCATATTAAAATAACCATCTTTTTTACATGATGATTCGTCACTCCACATTATTTTGTTATAAAATTGTGGGTCCGCTCGAATTCTACGCAGCATTTCTCTACAAAATTGTACTCTAAATGGCCCATCTCTTGGCAACAAAGTTTGTACCCTTTTAAAATGGTAAGGGTACAGCTGATGCCTTTGAATAACACGGTGAACGGTCCTCGTAGTAATGCCCGTCCTCCGTGCTATGACACGAACAGATGTAGTTGGGTCTTCATGGACTAAATCCATTATCTCTCCGTCGTCGTACACTCTCGGCCGTCCTTCGCTGGCGCCGCCGATTCCTGTGCCGGGTAATCGACCTTTGGAATAGGCAGAATGTACTCTACTGAATACACGGTGATCAGGGTGTCGACGATCGGGATATCTTTCTCGATACAGTCGAGCTGCTACTCTACCGACACAGCCACATTCGCCGTAAATAAGATGCATTTCGGCATATTCTCGGTGTACTGAGCCATCTCTAATTCGCCACTTCACTGCACGTGTTTCCAAATCATCAAGAGTTTCAAAGTCAAAATAACATAGCCAGAGTCGTAGGGTTCACCAATACAACAAGTCCAAATCAGAAGCAAATCAAAGTCCACAAAATAGAACGGCAGAAATAACACACAAAGAGACGAGAGGCGCATGCGACGTACGGAATCACACTGGCTAGCTAGAGGGTCTTTTTTAATTGTTCTAGTTGCTAATTAGTCTGTCTCGCTCATTCTTCAAAAGAAGAATGAGTGAAAGAAACGGCATTCCTTCTTTATCACTCCCCATAACTCACACCCCGAGCCCTTTTGATTGCTTTTTATTATCTGTATGGCTTGTTATCAATTCCAGGAATACAATAGACCTTTTTTACCTGAGGTACGTTAAAAATATCTCAATACTGCTAACTTAACAAAAAAAAAATGTTTTGAGCAAATTTAGCTGTCTTTCATTTTGAATGCTAATAACATTTTTTTTTATGAAGTCTTACCACTTAATATTTTACCATTTTGTAATCTGCATTTAATGAGGTATTTTTAAAACTAATGGGCACTAACAGTGCAGTACATTTTTTTTTACACAATATGCCCCTAAAGTCATATGATTTGCTGGAGATGAGTATTGAAATTGGAAACAAATTAATTTCTTTAAGTACCTTTGACTTTAAAATAGAAAAAAGGGTTTGGATATGATAGTACACATATTCAAGAGTAGGTAATAATAAAAAACAGATTTTTTTTTATATTTGTTGAAATTACAGCCAATCTCGTGAAGCAAGGTACAGAAATTTTATGAAAACAATTTTTTTTTTCGGAGACCCTTGACTGAATATGGTTAAAATTTCGGTATGTGATACATAAGAATACAGTGTATCGACTCCTTTACTCTGGACCACTATTTACGACACACCCTGTATATATATATATATATTGTGTGTGATGTATTGTTGATATTGGGGCTTCCATTACGTAATAACGAACTCCAATAAAAAAGTATTATATGTACCAGATATAATGTGGCAAAACTATACGACATAACTACATCGAAACTACACAAACAGAGGATTCCCTGCAGTTTATTTTATCGTTTGTTAAATCTTGCAAAAAATAGTTCTAAGACATACAGAATAGAGTTCAAATATATCAACTTGGAGAGTCGGTAGGGCAGGGGAGTCCCTGGCGAAAAGTCCCTACGACCACGGGGAAAATGCTCTTCACTTTCTTAACTAAAATGAAAGTGTAGTTTCATTGCTCATTGTCGGTTGTTCAGTTCACGACACAGTTGACACTTGATCAGATTACTTAATTAAAAGTTGGTGGTAAATGCGCACAAATATTAACAATTTGTAGCAGTTGTATCTTTATCGTGGGTGACTTTGAATGTGTGGATTATCTCTTGAAAGATGTAAGTACTTAAAGCAAAGCCTTAATCAGTCTATTTACTATTAAAAGTGCATTAAAAACCCCGTGGAGCATGCATAGTTCATACAAAATAATTTGTAAATCAAACATTTTCTTAAGGTGTATTTATTCCGATCAGATTATAGAATATCTAGGTTCCCGAATATATAGGTATATTAATTAAGAACACTGATTAAAACATAAAATAGGTATAAGTAATACCTATAATAATAATACCTATAAGAAAAATAAGTTATTTATCAAAAATTTGTCTCTAAATCGGGAATGAATGAACTAAGCATGCTCTGTCGCCTATTATAGAAGAAAAAAACGTTTGGCTACAAAATACGTAATATGTTTGACGACACGGTTGGCGTAATGGCTGAGCGATCGACTGCTGCGCAGCGTGTCGCAGGTTCGATCCCCGCACGGAACAAAAATTTGTATGATCTGCAAGTAGTTGTTCCGGGTCTGGGTGTTTGTGTTTGTGAGTTTCTATGTTTGTAAACGCACCCACGATACAGGAAGAAATTCCTAGTGTGGCGCAAAGGTTTATTAAAAAAAAAAAAGTGTTTACATTTGTAATGAGTTGGCAACTATGTTTAACCAATATCATTATTATTAACCTAACTTCCTTTTATTTTTGTTCAGGTCTTCTTCAAATAAGACTGTACGAGTATACAAGGAGTTTTTGAACAAACTCACACAAAGCTCTATCTGGGAATATTTCTTGAGAGCTGATAATGGACAGAGTGTTGAATGTAAGCATTGCAAAAAAATTTGAAAACTCCTGGTGGCGCAACTGGATCGTTACACACACATGCGTGCAAAGCATATCGGAGAGATGCCGCAAGAGCAGGAGTTGCAAAGGTCGATTACATCAACGTCTAATAGTGGTCTAATTCAAACACAAAAATGTACGAATGGACCTTCACAAAAGAAAATTTAACTCACTGATTATTTTTCAAATATGGAGGTTTGAGTGACCAGAATGGTTGCATTGGATGGTATACCATTGAGCACATTTTGTACTTCAGAAGATCTGAGATATCTTTTTAAAAACTCTGGGTACGATGTGCCGAAATCTTCTACGACTACGAGTATAACACAGATAATTCTAGAACAGAGCGATAACACAAAAAACAAATTGAAAAATCAATTGAAAATTATGAAGTCTGAAAATAAAAGATTTACAATCACGTTTGATGAGTGGACGTCTACCCGTAATAAAAGGTATATATGAATATAAATATCTACAATAAAGACTTTGATATGGCCAAATATAAAAAGAACAATGGCAGAATTTTGTCTGGACTATTTTTTGGCATCCATAGATTTCATATATATGAATCAAATTTAATTAATTTTCTACGATTTTTCAATTATTCACTCCTTCTCTTAAAGGCCGGAGTTATTTTATGTTTTTAAAAGCTTATCACATGATGTTCGAATTAGGTACATTCGAAATGTTACCATTAAAATAGTGGTGTGAGTACAAATAGTACGAATGCAATTTATTTGTATCAATAATTAAACGAATGTTCGATATAATCGACCGATCGGTCGACCCATGTAGTTGGTTTTGTTTTTAACCTAATTATTGAAATACTCTATTCTTTCGTTTTTAATCAACTGACATCTTTGAGGAAATGCTTCTACTTATAAATCCAATTAATAATGGATCAAAATATCACAGGATCGTTTCAATGTTGTATCGATTCGAAACGTGCAATACTACTTTTGTCTTTGACAGTGACATATTGTCTGTGGTTGTCTGTCAAGACGCTACACATATCCCGAATTCCCGACACATATCACGGAAACAATATTATGTGTACATTGTGATTGAAAATAATATTCTTAGCAGCATATTTGAATATTGCTGTAGTTGTTTAGTTGGCCGGCGCACTGTAGGCTGCTGCGCACACACTATGACTTTAGTGTGGTATCTAGGATGGGCCAGACATCAAGGACATATCTCAGCAGCAGCAGGTTTTCTTGATGAGATAATAATACGAGAGGAGGAATAAAATAAACATGATTAACAAAATGTGTTTTTTATTTAATGTTAGGTCAAATAAAAAACACATTTTATACACCCTCAGTTTTAGTGTTTACGGGGCAAGAGCATTTTTTTAAAAATACGCGCCCAGCTTTCGTAAACATATTACAATTGAGTACCTACTACTCTATACCGAAGGTTAGAATTTATTTGGGTTTTTCTCATTTTATCCGTAAATACGCTTATCCTCAGTTAGACCACACAACATTATCAATTTCTTTATGATTTAATTTCAATCTGCGATGATTTATAGATAAATTGTTGTTTGACGTTCATTCATAACCTACAAATTCAAACACCGAAATCTTTTTGTTCCGGCTTTCCCTAATAAAAATAGTCTCATTTATAGATTCTGGAGCTAACGCCAAATCTTTTAACATATTTTTCATTACGGGATGCTTCAATTTGATCCCAGACAATTCTTTGTATGGAGACCTGCCATTGTTCTTTGGGACTTGTGCGGATACAGGAATCAATACCAGCTGAAGTAGGCACTCAATTATTGACGGATTGATTTATTCGGTGACTACCGAAGTCACTCAAATGCTGCTGTAATAATTAAGTCTGGAAAACGACATAATTGATTTCACAACAGATGGAGCAAGTGTAATGGTCAAAATGGGTAGAAATTTTGACGGCCACCACCAATTGTGTTTGGCTCATGGGATACAACTAGCAGTCCTGGAAGTTTTATATAAAACACAAAAATCTCCAGAACCTGAAGTGCAGGAGGATGTCTCAAATACCGGCGCTGAAGAAGCAGAGGAAATTGAAGAAGATGAGAATGCGTTTATTGTACTATCGACCATATTTCCAGAATCGGAGTTTTTATACAAAGGTACTATAAAAAAATTAAGAGATCTAATAAAATCTTTTAAAAACTCTCCTTTGAAAAACGACTTGTTCCAAAGGAATTTTTTAAAACTGCTGCCACAGAATATTTATATATTTATAGCTGTATATAGTGGAACTGTTGGAACGGTTGAAATATAATTCTACACAAAAATTTACAATAACAACCATCAGTGACGATGATGACGAGGAGCTGACAATCGCACAACAGTTAGACAAAGAAATAAACAAAGTGGCTGTAAATAAACCAATTTCAACAGTAAACACAGATCTCCATTTCATTATTAGGGTAGAAATGTGCATTTACGACAGCGCTGGCGACGGTCGCGAAGTTTTTTTGACTGCAGCGTATAATTATTTGCTTTCGATAACGCCTACATGTGTTGAAGCCGAGCGAGTCTTTTCATACGTCGCGCGTCGCGTTCTTGAATAAATCTTGTTAGTAGTAATCGAAAAAGTTCAAAAGGCCTTCCTACGCTACTTGTATAAAAGAAACCACGGGTACTATCCATTTATGTACCCGGGTGCATATTCGAGCGTTTTAACCGCCGTCATTACCATTCGCCAAAAGTTGATGAAAGAGAATATATTTATTGAAATATTTCAGCAATTCCTGATTCTGGTCCTTAAGCAGATTCTGCAAATTGATGAAATATTTCATTAAATATATTCTCTTTCATCTACTTTTGGCGAAAGGTAATGACGGCGGTTAAAACGCTCGAATATTGCACAACATACTATGCACATTTTATGTCCCTGATAATTACCTACGCCACCGGTCCAACCGCCGGCACAGACTGTTCGCGACTGCACAGTGCCGCACGGTGTCCCGTGCGCATTCCCCGCTGGGTCGCATGCACAGCGCAATCAATGCCCTTTTTTTTTTGGACCTTCCCGATTGTGACGTGTTGACTGACAGATTCAACCAAATCATGTTATTGTGCTTGAGATTTTGCGAAAGACATTGTATGTGAACGATTGACATTGTATGTAACCTAACGAAATGTAATTTTAATTTTATTATTTGTTTTATTAACGCTGTATTTAAATTGTAATTTATATGATGCATAAGAAATAATTAATTAATTACTGTTACTGGTGTAATACCGTTGTAATTAATAATGAATAAATAAATATTTTTTTGTTTAAATATTGTGTTCATTTTGATAATTCCTTGAATGTGAGATAGTAAAACATAATTGTTAAAATTGTAGATACTCTGTCTACAATATTTACAAAAATTCAGAGTCGATTAAAAAAAAAAAATAGGAAAAAATACGTAATTACGGATTTGAAGAAAAAGTTGCATAATTAGTTATGTAATTGACATTTCCGTAATTTTAGAAGCCCTTATTGTGTATAATTAACAATTAGATACCAACACACTAACTATCTATGGGCATAACAGGTCTGAAATAAATGTTTATTATTATTATTAATACTCACGTGACGCAATCAGGAACGGAGCTGTACTGTCGGTTGCCGCTGGCGACAAGCGTTTGCATGCGCGTCTTCACCACGTCCAACGGGGTGACACTGAACGCCGCGGTGGAGCCCGCCACGCAGCCCGATATGAACGACCACCTGCGGGTTACCATGCACTAAAGTCCCACCGAAAATGGATTCTGTTTTTCACCCGAAAACGAAATGCGGTCTTCTTTTATAAATTTTCGGCCGAAAAAAGGAAAAAGATTTTTTTTTTTTTGTTTTGGTTCTGAAAAACCTTCCACCACGCACGATCCTGTCTGTAAAGATTAACACTGCCGCGGACAAGGAGGTTGAGGACCTACACAATAGACAGATAAAATCATTTTCCTTTTTTCCAAAAACCAAAACTTCTATTCTTCACAATGGTATAACACACAGCGACCAACACTTAACGACCCTAAAAAAAGATAAATTTGAATAGAGAAATGAGAAAGTAATCGACGACAAAATTAAGCTTTTAGAATGGACCCAATCTCTAGACGGAAGACATCGCCAAGGCTTATGCCACATAAATGTCGACAAAGAGGCGTCGAACGCGTTAAATCGAGGCGAACTCTTCTCGGAGACTGAAGGCTTCATGCTTACTATAAAGGACCAGGGTAATTGAAATCAAAACTTACAGAAAGTTTATCATAGAGAATTTAATTAATGACACATGTAAGAAATACAATAGATCTCCAGAAACGATTCAGCATATCACAGGCGCGTGCAAGACAATAGCCCAAACAGACACAATCAAGTACCCAACATCATACATAAAAAATTAGCACACCAGTACTTGAAACTTATAGATTCCGTTACACCATACTACAAATACAATCCAGAAACTGTGTTAGAGAACTCTTCAACCTCAACCAAACTATATTTTGACCGCGCCATTTCTATCGATCAAACAATCCATTTCAATAGACCAGACCTCATATAAACAAGATAAACAAAACTGGATATTTAATAGATATTACTATACATAACTTGCAGACAACAATAGCAGAGAAACTCAACAAATACTACTAAATACTGAATTAAAAGGAGTACCAATAGTATTGTCTACAACAAAAGTAACACCGAAACAACTTCACCAATCTGCTGCAGAAGGCAGCGAACTAAATACATGCAGCCTCGTGGGAAAGTTTCCATAATGTGAATCAGAAAACCCAAATACGCTACCATCTTCAAATTAAACAAGCACCAAATGTAATAATCAGTTTTACCAGAAAGGTGGTGTTATTTCCTCTGGTTTCTTTCCCAGTTTGCTAAGGATGGCGAACAACGGGAAGTAGATGACACTGAAGCTGACGTCACGGCATGCAGTTGCTCCGATGCCCTTGTACAGTCCAATGATACCCCTTTCTGCAAGTAGTTTCTGGGTTAGCTGCCAAGCAGTTTCTCTCTTGATTTCTGTTGCACCCCCTATAAACAAAAAAAAAAAAACGAAGTGTGAATTTGACTCGTTAGCCAAGGGTTTTCAACCTTAGATTATAATAAATCACAACGTCTCGGCGACCGCTACACACCGGACGCAGCGCGCAGGCGCGGCGATTCCGCGCTCTATATGATTCTGCTCAAGCCCTCTTTTCGTCTCATAATAGTAGTAGTATAGTAGCTCTCTCTTGTTTAGTAGCAACTAGACATGAAACGTAGGTATATCCGGGAACTGTCAAGCCGCATACCGAATCGTTCCGGATAACCGTTTCATTACGTTATAGTTAACGAGAGAGTATTTTATTGCCATTATACATGGTGTGGCGTAAATAGTGGTCCAACGTTAAGGGGTCGATACACCGTATCACATACACAGCTATCACATACCACAATTTGAATCCTTTTTTCCAGTCTCAAAAAAATATTTTATTATTATTATTTGTATACAGACAATATAATACTTCAAATAGTAAAAAAAAATAACAAACAACAAACAATACAACAATAATTGGTTATTATTTGTTTATTTTTTTACAATTTTATAGAAAACAGTTCTACAACAATAACTATTGGAACGATACTAACCAGCTTTAGCCTCTGCCGCTATCCGCCCAGCATCCTGCATCTGGATTTTCAAAAGCTCCATAGGCGTGGTGATGACGATTTGGCAGGCCCCAGCTAAACCACCCGCAAGCATCTGACGTGGGATGGGTATGGTTCTACAATATAATATTACCGAATGTTAATAATTCTGTAATAGGGTTAAAACTGAAAGCTTGCTCGTACGATGGCAGCTCTGTTGAGTGAGAGTTTGAAAAAAAAAACATGAAATGAAAAATAAAGTTAAAAACTAAAACCACCGACTAAACCGACTATGACAAAAACGCCAACTAAAAAGGTATAAACAAGACATCGATATCGATAGTTCTATTGAGAAGGACGGGCAAGAAACTCCATGGTCACTCATTTAAATAACTCTTTCAAATCAAAATATTCTATATCTTAACTAATAATAAAGCTGAAGAGTTTGTTTTTTGTTTGTTTATTTGTATGTTTGGCATTTGATAGCCCAATTTTCGGGGAAGACTATAAGCTATTTATCATCACGTTAGGACGCTTAGGAGCCGCGCTAAAAGAAAAAAAAAAGAACGCTAAGCAATAATGAAGTTATTTACGAATGTGCCATTTTCGCAAAATTAAATATGCATCGTTTCAAATTTAGTAATAGAGCCAGACATAAAGACAAAATGACACCTGAACCCCACAAAACTGCTCTTTTCCACAAAAGTGTTTTTTATCTAATACCTGACATATATAATAAATTGCCAAAGACAATTAGAGATTTAGATTTGCATAATAATAAAAAGAAGTTATTTCAATTGCTGTTAGACAAATGTTACTATACTTTAAAAGATTATCTCGATGATGTTATTTAATTTTAATTGTTCCCCTGATAAGTAAAATGTGTAGGTATATTTCTTAATTTGTATTATTTAATTCTAACTGAATTTATAATTTATGTCTCGTTATTTTAATTGTTGCCTTGACATGTAAAAAAATTCGTTAATTCTAAAGTGCTGCATATTTAAATTGTTATTATTTTAATTTTCTATTTGATTATGCTGTTAAAATGTTACCTACTTTAAAATGATTGTATGCCATTATGGCGGGTCATAGCTGTGTACAATTTCGGAAACATGTAACAACTTATTGCTTACCTATGTACCACAATAAAGAATATTTGTATTTGTATTTGAAGTAGGTAATAAAGCGGGCAGGCGATGCAAAAGGGTGGGTCGGGAGAGCAAGAAATTTCACACGGACGAAATCGCGGGTAGAAGCTAGTACTAATAATAAAGCTGATGAGTTTGTTTGTTTAAACGCGCTAATCACTGGAGCAGCCAGTCGGAACTGAAATAATCTTTTGTTAGTTGTCTGTCACATCGTAAATATTCCTATTATTATTATTATTATCTAGTTATTTAATTTTGTTATTGCTGTATTTAAATCATTTTGATTTTATTTTTAATCAGTCAAAATTGTTAAATGTGATTATGGTCAATCATTAGTGATATCACGTTCAATTGAAGAAGGTTTCGATAAGCTGGAAAAGCTTTTTCAATTATTAAAGTCTGCTCATCTAACATTAAATCTTAAACGGTGCTATTTCTTTTAGACTCGTATATACGTATTACGAGTATTTGGGCTACGATATCAGTTCGAGCGGTATCCAACCCGGGGCAAAATTGAAGCTGTTGTTGATTTCCCTTTACCTAAAAATGTCCATGAGGTTCGACAGTTTATTGGCTTTATAAGTTATTTCCGACGATTTATTCAAAATTATTCTATGATAGCAGAAGCTCTAACAGTTCTTACAAAGAAAAATGTTTCCTGGTGCTTAAACGAACCTCAAATAAAAGCATTAAAGCAGAAATTTGACCACCCCACCTATTTTGGCACTATGATGCTGAATTAGAAATTCACACTGACACCTTGATGCTAAATCACAAATTCCCACTGACGCTAGTAAAATCGTTATAGGTCTATGCAATTTTGTAACAACGGTAAATTCAGATAAAGTATTCTATTCTACAGCTTATTATAGCCGTCAAACGACACTAGACGAAAGCAAATTACGCTCGTATGAGTTGGAAATTTTGACGGTAGTTGGTGCTTTGAATAGATTTTATGATTTGGGTTGACTATACGCAGCACTATGACAAAAAAAAATAATACCAAGAGTAGCGCGTTGGTACATATTAATGCAGGAGAATGATTTTTACTGTAGAACATCTCGACGATGGTAACACGATGAGTCATGTCGATGGTCACGCAACCCAAGTGAATCTGAATCCCATGACATAGTAAAGCTGGTTGATGTTTTAAGAGTATATGACGATGCGGGGTTGCGCACAGTGCAAGAACAGGATCCAGAAATACTAAGGATAACTAAAATTTTGAATGATTCAGAAACAAAAGACATTGTCGAGGTTCATGTTCTATGTTTTAAGTTAGAGGGTTTGGTTTCCGCACTTAGATACCTGCAGGAGCAGGTGGACCATTGAGCGTAGGCCATGGTGGCCCGAGGCTCATAAGAACTATACTGTTAATTGCTACTCTGATGGCCTATCCATTAAAATGTTAAAAACTGATCCTTCACAGTTTACTTAGTCTAAATATTCAAGCTATCATTCTTGAAGGCAATCTGTAACAGCCACTTTTAAAGAAAAGCTATCGTTATTGTATTCCCCATGTTTAAAAAAATAAAATGTTCATTCAGAAATGGGAACCCCTTGATAGACTTTATAAGTACCTATAAACAATTTTTATTGTCACTTCAATGTTTTCATAAGAACTGGTCAGAACTATACCTTTTTTATAAATACTTTTTTATAAATACTTTTTTATAAATTCAGATAATTTTAACTTCCCAAAGACAACCCCTGACTAACCGCGTTCCTTATTATAATAATTCTGCCGTACCGTGAACTTAAGTATTCCCATAAAACGTATCTCCAACGTCAATGCATGCAGGAGATAAAAACTAGTGTAGGTATTATTTAATAATTTGTTTTTAAATACAAGCTTTTATTATTCTGGATAGGAGCTCGTGGCTAAGTAATAACAGGCGCACGGGTCGATCCATCAGGTTAAGCTACGCTTGCCGGGGTTGGTCTGTGGATGGGTGACCATCTTTACATACCGAGACTCCTCCGTGCCTCGGAAAGCACGCTAAGACGCTGGTCCTGGCTGTCATTCGTAGATCTTTGACAGTCGTTACGGGTCGTCAGAAGCCCGAAAGTCTGACAACCAGTCTTACCAAGGGGTATCGTATTACCCAGTAACTGGGTTGTGGAGGTCAGATAGGCAGTCGCTCCATGTAAAATACTGGTATTCAGCTGCATCCGGTTAGACTGGAAGCCGACCCCAACATAGTTGGGAAAAGGCTAGGCAGATGATGATGATCTAGGACCTAAGTCCTTGTCAAGACAAATCAAACGAGCCCAAACTCGATAGGGTTGCATCGTTTTATTACTGAGTTCCCATGGCCGTCTTCCGGCTCCATATCATAATAATATTGCATTGTCATCTGATTTGATGTCAAATTTCAGCTCAATCGGATACCGGGAAGTGGGTCAAATTTAGCAATATTCGATAACAGACAAACATCGGGACAGGTGAAATAAATAATAATAAGCTTGTATACACAGAGGTGGCTATTATCTTAAGAGCTGTCTTCGATTATTTGACTTATGTATTGTATAGTCACCCTACACTACAGAGTGCACTGCAGAGTATTACTAGAGGTCTTGTTACACTGGTCAAGGAAGGTGACGTCGAGGCATTCTTGCATCGGAGGCAGTCGAGTAATCAATATTCTCTTCTTTAATTTGAAATTAAATGTATCGTAAATCCGATTTTAAAATAAAATTGTCTGTTACAGAAATAAAAATTGTATTAAGATTTACGCAAATTATGTTGAATATTTTTCCCGCGAATATAAAGGTAAGTACACTGGAAATGTAACGTATCGAAAGTATTGTAAGTCCTAACAATTTTATTCGTTGCAAAGAATCTATTAAGCATACATACATGCTCCCTTGTTTTTCGTTGTTGTAATGTACGATGTCTGACTGTCTGGCTGAGGAACGAGGTTATAAGTAACCACTTCACGTTTATGTTGCTTCTTTTATGTATCTACTGTGCAAATATTTCGACACAATTTTTTTTTTGTTATGAAATATATAACTTGGAATTTGAACTTTTCCTACAAAAATGTAATCGGAGCACTAAATCGAACTATCAAAGATATTAACAACCAAAGTACCCTAGAATATATGGCGGTACTGCTAGACGGTGATTTTAAACAGTCTCTGGGGATAATTTCCGACCTCCACGCGAGCGAAGGCGAGGGCAAAAGCTAGTATGCAATAAAGTTAAAACTATCGTAATAGCACATTACCATTTTATTCGCCGGGGACGACGATTTATTTGAATTTGCTGCTATCTATAATTTAAATAAGATTTCACTAAACTGAGTGCAAGTTTACCTATACCGTAATGCTCAAGTCACAAGCTACTCTGAATGGAACGGTCACAAACGATTCTAATGGCATCTTCGCACGTTGTAAATATTTGTTTTGATAGGGTGACACCGGCGTTAGTCGCACAACGTCCTTTGGTACTGTTAATCATGTAGGAATTATGAAGTGAAAATGATTGCGCATTTGATAAAGCATTATCTTTTCAAATATTTTGCTAAAACCCGGAAACATTGATACGTATCTATAATTATTGGGGGGGTGAATTGCTTGGAAGCTTTTATTCTTGTTAGGGGGTTTATACGAGTATGCTTAAATTTAAATGAATCGGGAAGGCTGAAACGTTCGCTCTTAATAAATCAACAAAAAGCGAGGATAAGGAATTTTAGGTTTCAGTAGTTTTAAGCAAGATACTGGTGATGTTTACAAATTCTTGAGCTTTTTTGTTAGTTTCATTATTGATAATTTTCTAAACAATGTTTATTTTTATATTTATTTTAATTTTATTATAAAGGCTACCCTGTAGCCTATCTAGAAAAGCAGTAATCCTCCCACAAACTAGATGTAAGACAATCACTGTTCTATTCTTACTTCGCCATGTATCTAGTCTTAGTTAAACAATAAACTTTATTATTATTATTTTTACATTTCTCTGGACCCTGGGGTCCCGGACCTTTGGAAGGCGTACGAGGAGCCGAAACCAACTGGCAGAGGCCCCTTAGATAATTTTAAATGATGAGGAGGCACAAACCGACGATTATCCCTATCTGCACTATGCAAGTGCACTCAGGACAACCCCCGCTTGGTGCAGGACTTTTGTTGTACGGTGAAACAAAACATATTGGGCTATGGGTTTGGGTCGCTAAAGTGGATTGGGTAACTTGAACTATGGAAGAACTATGTCCCCTGCCTGACCAATGTTATAAATACACATATATACACGGATAAAATGGCAGGGGCTGACTTGCACACTCAATAATGGGCCCCCGGAAATGGCCGCTAGCACATAGTGACGTAGCGACAAGGGGGCAACACTTCCTGTGGTGCTTGAGGAGTGTAGAGGTATTCCACGGCTATCAGGACAATCCCGGAAGTACGGTCAAGATCCCTACCAGCACCTTACTGGAATACTTCCTTCCTCCGAGCACGTTTGCTCTTGCGAATTTCCACTCAAGCCGGCCAATAAAGGCAAGAAAGAGGTGGGAGCTCTGTTCCTCGTCAGTGTTCACTCCAGCCGGCCAATCAAGGCAAGCCAGAGATGAGGACAAGATCCCTACGGTCCCTATCTCCCGGGAGAACCCGGGAGATAGGGACCGTAGGGTCGCTACTGTCCAACAGCTCGCCACATGCTGCCCTGCGGGTTTCTGTATCTCTCTTGGTCTGGCTCCTCATCCTATTATTATTATTTTATAATCGTCTGATTCAATATTATTGCTCATTAAGGAAGCTAAGGGTGTATTAACGTGGGAAGCTAAGCTAAAACGATAAGCACCACAAGTCTCTGTCTAAATAATTTAGTCGGCACCGGTTCGCGCCGATTTGGCAATAAGTGTGAAAACCGCTTGCGCCGACCAGCGTTGACAACCAGCGCTTGTTGGCGCAGAAAAGCGCTGGTATAGCAACGCCGGTCATCAGCATTCTACATGCATACACTCTTAAGCCTTAGGGTGTATTCACGTAGAAAGCTGTTAAAGGTTTACTTTTAAAGATATTTTTGAACTTGGTGTGCACTACCGAAAACAATTCCTTATACAATCTATTTACATTAATTTACATAATAGTCCGGTGGCCCGGAATACTTAATTTACTAGTTAAGTTATTACTAAATACATTTTCAAGAGCCTAGATTAAAAGTTTATAAAAGACATACCCGTCAGGTAGAGCTAGTTTCATACGGAATATATCATTGCAAGCTAATTTAATGGCTTTCTCTGGTGTAATGAGCAGGATGTTAACACCCGAGCCGCGGTACATGCCGAAGTAGCCCTCTGCTCTATATGTCTTCCTAAAGCAATCAATCCTGAAAAATAAAAATAAAATGTTATGGATATTCGCAACACAAGTATAATTTTGTACAATTTGAGTTGGTTCAACTCCGACTTTTCAAAAATGTTTTAATGTAGCGTTTCTTTCTTTTGAAAAAAAAAATGTTTCCTTTGAGTAAAAGTTGGTTGATACTTTTACAACAATCACTATCTATATATATATCAAGATTTAAGGTTTGGTAGAGTTATGATTTGTAGAATTAAGGGCTTGGCTCTACATTAGATCTGATAACTTTTTAACAGTGAAAGCATTATTATGCTAGGGCAGATCCAGCCTTCAAAGTCAGGGGACATAGTCGGGGTCCAATCAGGACAGGCTCCAGTTACTGGAGGCTATCAGGGGCCCGGAGTGGCTAAACAAAATGAGGCCATTTTACAAAAAAACATATAAAGACAACAAAAAAAAACAACGTAAAAATCAAGTGTAATACCAATCCACCTACACCATGGGCCTTGCAACCGGCAGGATTGTTTTTTTTTTTCAGTAGGCTATTTACGAAAAGCATGGACGTACGAGTAGTATGCGAAAGCGAGAGTGGCGAGCTCGAAATTTTTTGCACCTCGTCTTGGAATTCTCGGTTGAATTCCGAAATAGGAGCTGCTTTGTCGACATATTTAATGCAGAAAAGTTTGAGAGTCAGAAGAATACACAATGCAAGAGCGAGCGAAGCGAGCTCGTAAATTTTTGCACAGCCCCTTGTGTAGATGTTTTTTTGAAAAGACATAAATACTAGTTCCTTTGTGGACTTAATTAATATGCAGAAAGTTTGAGAATGCAGCGAGCGAAGCTAGCTGGAAAATTTCAGCATTTATATTTTGCATACGTACGGTGTCTCCAACTCTAAATTGCTTCTTACTGAATATAGTTTGATCATGTTTGAGATATCATTAAAAAAAAACTTAAGATTTGGAGGGTCGCCCGGACCGGGGCGGTTCGCTTGACACTATTCTGGGTTATTTAATTTCTACGTCTAGTTGCTCAGCTTCTTTTGCCTCTCCAAAAAACCGAATGTTTGGGCCGCGGCCGGATTAGTTAATCGTTGGATAGTGTCGTAGGGCACTCATTATATAATTTACATAGGAAATTATAGCGTCCGTGGCCCTTTTAAAATCAATTGAGCCCGACTGACGACTCGTAGTCGTAGCCGATTGGTAGCCCGCGGTCTGATTGCTGGTTAACCGTTAAACCGACCAGCATTGCGCCGAGGGCGGCGGCACAGGGCTCAGGCGTCCCGTCGCGTCGTGCCGAGTGGTCTCAGTTGTTACCGACACATTGACTGATAGGAAGCACGGCCGCGAACGAATGAAGCGGGGTCAGCGACGTCACTAGGCCAAATCTAACTTGAAAACGTGCGAACAATATTTATTTACAATCATGGACAAATATTTGTTCGTCGATGTTCACAATGAACGAACTGCAACAAAATCAAAATATTTTATTTCACATAAACCTGTATGGGTACTTATGAAACTGCAGAAGCGAGGTGCACGGTTCCATTTGGACGTTTCCTATGGAGAAGAGCTGGCCAGTAACTCCACGGTCCATCATCATAATTATTATTATAATAACAGCACACTCATAGTCTTGTTATGCGTGTCGTTCGCGCATGTGTGACAAACACATACGTGGAAACATCATACAAAATATTTATTTTATTAAAATCAATGGGATTAGCAAAATTATCAGTGGTCGACCTGGACACAGCTCAGGGTGGTGGGGGTCATGACCTCCATGACCCTCCCCCCTGGATTCACCACCCTTGCTTGCTTGTTATGCGAGCCTTGGCGACGTACTTTATGTGATTTGATTTCTTTTTGTAGGTATCTATTATCAGTAAGAAAGACAGAGTTTTAAGGGAGTTGGAGAGTGAAATTTACAAAGGAGAATGCCCAAAATTGTTGCGTTGTTCTACTCTGGTCATTTCGTTATGCATCAGTCATATTATTCTAGATTTACCTGATACGTTCGATCATACTCGTATATTTATTTTGTTAAGTATTCCTTATTATTCAACATATCACATGAAGGTCAATCTATCGGTGAGACATCACGACGCGAAAGTCCCATTATTTCCAGACCACCTCCGATACCACCTAGGGCATATCAGGCTTCGTCTTATTCAAATATCCCTTCTCCCCATAGATTTACTATACTGAGATCGGTGATACGAGAGCGATATAATATAGATAATCGTGAGTTAGAGCGAGACAGATAGCCGAGACCACTCGCGTACACGCTAGCGGCCTGTATCGGCCCGACGTCAGTTGGGTACGAAACAAATCCCGGTTATTTTAATTAATCTCGCGTTTTAAATTGTAAATTTGCGATTTAATAGACGTAAATAGTTATGGTTACGTGTGCAGTACCTGGTTGTAATTCTTCGAAGAAAGAAAATCCACAGAATTATTCATTTCACATGTAAGTACAACTGAAAGATTTAATTCTCATAATGCTCTGTTAAAGAGCTCTGAAAAAGAAATTATGCCCAAATCAATAGATTATAATATCGCTTTTTACTCTATTCATGTTCTGAATGCATACGAATTGAATTCAGCGAAATATCAAATACGTGAATTTCCTGTTACTTCTAACCTCAATTCATAGTGATTGACATAATATCGAAAACCACATATCGATATGTAACTTGACTGGCAAAGATATGCCGTACATACAGCCTTATTGCTCGACTTAAAAAAAAATATTGTTATTATCCTTTAGCGGTATATAAGTTAAGTGATATTACATTGTTATAAATATCGTTAAATAAATTAACTATAAATATTATCACCGCTTCTTTATCTAATAATACATTGAAGCAATATAATACCGCTTACAAAAAATGGTGGCAGGTACACCGCATCTATACAATCGGTACTGCAATTTTTATCCAGAGAATTTGAAACAGGAGCCAGGTATATCTACTACGTTGAACACTTATCGTTCGGCACTCGGTTTAATTATAGGTAGACAAATAAGTACAAATGATACTTGTCAGCAGATTTATGAAGGGTGTTTTTAGACTGAAACCAGTTTTCCCTCGATATCAGTCTACTTGGGATACTAACGTAGTTTTGGATTTTTTGTTCAATTATTTTCCTAATGAAAATCTGTTTAAATAAATTAACAAGAAACTGGTAACTCTGCTCGTGTTGTCGACTGCACAACGTGTGCAGACGTTATCCTTTATTCGTCTATCCAATATAAATATTTGTGATTCAAATTTATAATAACAACTGATGATTTGTTAAAAACCTCTGTATCTGGCAGACAAACACCCCGTTTGATTATCCCATTCTTCCCTAATAAAATAGAGATATGTCCAGGTAGGACATTATGTTCATATATTAATGCTACAGATAGATTTAGGGCTGGACCAAATACTGAAAAGTTATTATTAACTACTAAGAGACCAGTCTACAACGCCAGCTCCTCTACGATTAGCCGCAGGATTAAACAGACGCTAGCAGATAGCGGTATAGATACCACAATATTTACGTCGCACAGCACGCGCCACGCGGCTACATCAGCGGATGGTCGTAGAGGTATTTCTATAGATTTAATTAAAAAGACTGCGGGTAATTCTCTAGTATTTGGCAAATTTTATAACAGACCTCTGCTTACAGAGAAAACCGATGATTTTGCTCGCGCTGTTTATGGAAAATAACGTTTAAATACATAGTAGTAATAATAATGTAATGTATATTTATAGTTACTGCGATCATATGATTATGAAGATGCATTTATTTTCTTCACCACTAATGTATTGGCTATTTATCTCAAAACTCCGAACATCTACCTAGTGAATAATAATATGTAAATCTCGAGAATGCAGCGACGAAGTGTAATTAATGGTTAAACAAACTTACCTGAAGTGAAGTTTGACCGTAATTACACGAGTCGCTGCATTCGAAGAGATTTACAAACCCACCCAACCCTTCTTTGCTAGAAATCCCGATATTAAATATTGTTTGAGATAATAGCCCTCTTAAATGAATGACAAGTAAACGGTAGCATGGCCGAGTACAGCGTGGCGTTCCCCCTCTACGACAAGTACTACTGTAGTCATTTAACATCTAATTTTATGTATTTATTTTTTAGTTTTCTATCTAAAAATTGTGCGATGCCTAGTACATTGAGAAGTGTACTACCTAGTGAATAATAATATGTAAATCTCTTCGAATGCAGCGACTCGTGTAATTACGGTCAAACTTCACTTCAGGTAAGTTTGTTTAACCATTAATTATTTCGAGAACAGGAGCCGAGTCACATTACTGTATAATATTTCTACGGTGTGATATTTGCTGGGGACACATGTTTTCATGTCATGTTTTTATTACCTACCTTTTATTATCTACTGATCACTTTGTAACGTTCTATCAGTGCAGTATTGTTATTTTGTACTTGATTGAAGTAAGTATTAAAATATTTGTATAAAAATATTCCGTTCGTTATTATTTTATTTATGAAGGTAGGTAGGTACTTCATACCATAGCTTGTACCTACTTGTATTGTTTCTTCTTACTCATAGTACCTACATATTTACCTATTTAATTTCATTTCCTTGTCGCAGTAACATTATTACCGGTTAGATTACAAGCAATTTTATAGTTTTGAGTAGATAATAAAGTTTAAAAACATGAACATTACATGAAACATGACTTATGGTAACATTCGCATAGCGACCACTTAGATTTTAGTAAGTTATCGCGGACAAAAGCAGATAATAAAATTAAGCGCGTTTAGGAAAAAACGCATTTAGAGCTGCACGAATTATTATGTATGTAGTCTATGTGCCGCATGGCATGAAATTAAAACATAATTATTTGGCTTCGCAAACACGTCGTCTCCTACTAAAGCTAAAAAAAATTGCTAGCTCAATCACACTAATGAAACAGTTACGCCAACTCAAGATAATTTTTGTTGTATTATGCTTGTCCTTGAGCGCACGGTATACTCGATGTGAGATGGAGAATCTATAGTTATCTCGATATAGCCATCTAAGTAGTATCGATGCCACTAAACAGTTCAAAGTAGCCTTCTGTAATGCATTTTGTTTTAGGGCTCTTTGCAATAGATGGCGTTTTATTAAACTTGTCATCACTTTTACCGCCACGGAATAGAAAAAAAAACCGGCCAAGTGCGTGTCGGACCACGCACAGTGAAGGGTTCCGTAGTTTGGATGAATTTATCCCAGGGATGAAAAATATGTTCCCTCATACATTCCAACTTTTGGAATGTACGGAAGACATTCCAGCAGCAAATGTAACTTTGTACGCACAATATTGAGAGATTTATCATGATATTTTAAGACCATAGATTCTAATAAGTTTTCCTGTAATCTATAGGAATAATATAACTACTTTCAATATTTTTAGGGTTCCGTACCTCAAAAGGAAAAAAACTGAATTGTTATAGGATCACTCGTGTGTCTATCTGTCTGTCACAGCCACTTTGCTCCGAATCCATTGGACCGATTAAGATGAAATTTGGTACACGTATGTATTTCTGTGACCCAAACATGGACGTGTAACGTAAATAAATTAATTTTGAATATACGGTCAATTTTGGGGGGCAAGTAAGAAAAAAAGGTAAATTAATAATTGAATATTTTTATACTTAATTAATAATTATATTAATTAAAAATAAAGTTTTGCAAACTGTACCATGTGACATATCAAATGAAATGGATTACTGTGAGGGTCTCAAAAATACTTTTTTTTTATAATTTTAAAATAAATCATTTTAAAGTTAATTAAAAAATAGACGAAAATTGACCGTTCCCCCCTATCTCCGAAAGTACTGAGCCTAAAATTTTGAAAAAAAAAAAAATACAGAAAATAGTTCAATACCCATAGTTATGTATAATGTAGGTATGGAAGAACATATTTTTAAACTACAATGTTAAGTTTGTTCTTAGGATTTGTGCGTAGTCCGACACGCACTTGGCCGGTTTTTTATTTCAAAATATGCTCTGTTGTATCGGAGATAGGGCAAAATGGTCAATTTTCGTCTATTTTCTTAAATAACTAAAACAATTTTAAAATTATAAAAAAAATATAGATTTGAGACCCTCACAGTAAGCCCTTTAATTTGATATAAGTATCACACGGTACAGTTTGCAATACTTTTTTTAAAAATTTTCTTATTAGCCCCCAAAATTGACCCCCCATGTTCAAAATTCATTTATTTATGTTACACGTCCGTGTTTGGCTCACAGAAATTCATACGTGTATACAACTTAATCGTTCCATTGGATTCGGAGCAAATCGGCTGTGATAGAGACACGAGTGAGCCTATAAGAGTTCCGTTTTTTTTGTCTTTTGAGGTACGGAACCCTAAACACAAGTGAATGTGGGCACGCAGTTATCCGTCGTTGCTGTTGTGTCTCACAATTATGCGGAAACAATGTACAATAATATCATCTCTTCGTCAGTTGTAATAAGTCTTCATTTTGTATGAACAACAAATTCAACATCGACGAAACAAGGCCGCTCGTGCTCTACTGGAGTGCTAAAAGGGAATCCCAGTGTGCGTCAGAATGGCTGGTTGTCTGTGGCGTTGGTATAGTTGCAAAACTTCCGAAAAATTCTGAATAATTCCGGAATACTTCTGGGAAAGTTTCTTTAAATCAGAATTATTCAAAATGAATTTAATTAAGATTTTTATTTTTTTTGCTGAAAAATCATTTTTGCATCGATCGTCGATCGCCGCCGCCGCTGCCCCTCTGTGCGCCGGCCGCTGCCGCCGCGCCGGCCGCGCACGCCCGACTGGCGACTGCCACGAGTCGTGCGTGCAGGCGATGGCGGTGTGGGGTGCGGTAAGAGGGGAGATGCTCCCCGGAGAAGTTTTCCCCCCCACGAGAAACATTCGTACCCCGCAATCGAATGTTTCCGCGGAATATTTCGTCCGAATAATTCAATGGGAATAAACGTTGAAATATTCCCAAAGTTTCGGAATATTTCGGAATACTTCCGAAATATTCGACGGGAATGATTCGGAATTTTTCCCGCCAGCATCTATAGGCGTTGGTCTATGAGAGTTGATTCGAAAATTGCTACATAATTGCTTATATTTGCTACATATAATACATAATTGTTACATAGGATATATATTTAGAAACAAAATAATTTTTTTTGACCAGCAATCCTGACGTTTGGTTGGCTGGTCACCCCCTAGTTTAAAGTCAAGCATGCAGAGTTTCCCGAAATGTATTGCGTCAATAATTGCTACATATTTACTTCATTTATCTAATTTAGTTGTAACTTCAAACATATGTTAAATAAAGGTTGTAGCAAATAATTATTTAAATTATCCCAAGGAAAAGTGCCTGATAAAATAATAAAGGCAATTAGTTGCAGTGTGTCTTCACTCAATGGCATTGCTGCTTTAGGAGACAGGCGTTTTAAATTGTTAAATGGCATGTTATGTTATGAGTAGGTAAGTGGATAATAAGCACATTAAAAGGATATCGTAAATAAAAAAAAATGTAGGTCGTTCATAAGATTCAGTTTAATAATATTACAATTTACTTAAAAAATATTCAATTATTAATTTACCTTATTTTCATATTATTTTTTCGCATATATTATACAATGTGGAATTAGCTTCTTTCTACTCTTCGTAATTTTTTCGATTCGTCATCATAACATTTCCATTGTGAATTTCGTCTGCAATGAGCTTTGTAGTGACCAATAAGTGTTTCACATACTGGAGGCTCGAATTCTATTATTGACAGTAAATACACTAATAATAAGACACACTGCAACTATTTGCCTTTATTATTTTATCAGGCACTTTTCCTTGGGATAATTTAAATCATTACTACATCCTTTATTTATCATATGTTTGAAGTTACAACTAAATTAGATAAATGAAGTAAATACGAGTATGTAGCAATTATTGACGCAATACATTTCGGGAAACTCTGCATGCTTGACTTTAAACTAGGAGGTGACCAGCCAAACAAACGTCAGGAAGGCTGGTCAAAAAAAATATTTTGTTTTATAAATATATATCCTATGTGGCAATTTTTTATTATATGTAGCAAATATAAGCAATTATGTAGCAATTTTCGAAACAACTCTCATAGACCAACGCCAAAGACTACCAGCCATTCTGACGCACACAATCCCCAACGTAATTCTTTGTTACATTTTTTATGATATTTCTACTGTGGCTGTAAGTAGCAAAATTGCTACTTACAGCCACAGTAGAAATATCATACAGTATTTTATCTTCATACAAACGGTCGGAAGGAGGTATTTTGCTTTTTCCACCGAGTAAAATAACTGGATTAATAAATAAATAAGTGGATAGGGTGAAAAAAGTGACACACGAGTGACCTACCTGAGCTCGCGTTAAAAAAAAACAAGTAGGTAGTTTCCTAAGCTAGGCTATCTACTTACTTATAATATGTACTTAGGTACTTACTGAGTTAGACGAAATATAGTTAGGAAAAGATTATGAGAGCAATAAATGGTAGGTAACTACGTAGTAAGTAAGATTAACATTATAATTTACTTTTATAAGTAAGATTTTGTAGTAGGTAGTTAGAAGATTTGATTGCTGTAGGTAGCGCACACGCGATGAGATGGTTGATAATAAGTAAGGATTGCAGAGCGGTTCGACATCGGAAGGGTGACGAAAAGAATTATTATTTCGAGTTGCTCCGTACTGTAGGTAATGAGGACGTTAATAAGCTGAGATGAAAAAAGATATTTAATTTCTCGTCAGCCGTTTCTTGCATTTTGGCTAAGTTGGTACGTGTTGAAGTTTGTAATAATTGGAGTTTGGTAACCATCGACGACAGCAGATAATTTTTTAAAATAAAAGATATAATATTTACAATCACAAAACTAGAAATAAACTCAAGCAAGTGATGGTGGTATGTAGGATGAAATTAAAATACTGTAGGCGGGCAGCCCTATCGCGTGTTTACGTACCGCGCGGCTGTAGGTAGTTATTTCAAGAACAGGGGTTGAGTCACATACTGTATGATATTTCTACTGTGTGATATTTGCTGGAGACATATGTTTTCATTTGTCATGTTTTTGTGCTGGTAGGTAATAAAAAAATGTGGCATAAGTATGTACCTATCTACTGATCATTTTGCAACGTTCTATCAGTATTGTTATGTACTTGATTGAAGTATTAAAATATTTTTATAAAAATATTCCGTTCGTTTTTATTTTATTTATGTAGGTAGGTACTTCATACCACAGCTTATATTGTACCTACTTGTATTGTTTCTTCCTACTTCCTAACTCATAGTACCTACCTATTTACCTATTTAATTTCATTTCCTTGCTGCAGTAACATTATTACCGGTTAAATTACAAGCAATTTTATAGTTTTGATTGATTTGAGTAGATAATAAAATTTAAAAAAATACCTACTTATCGTAACATTCGCATAGCGACCATTTGTGACACTCCGCAAGAAAAAGTACCTTATGGTCATCGGCGCTTAAGCCGTTCAGAAATACAAATCGTACAGTTTACTTAGCTTGTAATAAGCACAGTGTCGTAAGTGCCAACGACCATAAGGTACCTTTTCTCGTGGACAGTCACATTTAGATTTTAGTAAGTTACCGCGGACATAAGCAGATAATAAAATTAAGCGCGTTTAGGAAAAAACCCATTTACAGCTGCACGAATTATTATGTACCGGTCTATATGCCGCATGGCGTAAAAATAAAATATAATTACATATTTGGCTTCGCAAACACGTCGTCTCCTACTAAAGCTAAAAATGCTAGCTCAATCATCAATCACACAAACGAAACAATTACGCCAACTCAAGATAATTTTTGTCCTTGAGCGCACGGTACGATTACGACGACATACTCGATGTGAGGTGGAGAATCTATAGGTATCTAGATATAGCGCATCTAAGTAGTATCGATGCCACCTAGCATCGATGAGACCTAGTGTCTAGGCAGACTCCTAGATGGTGTTGTAAAACTACAGTATCTGGTAATTAGTGAGTCGCTGATGCAGCCCATCTGTTATAAATTGAAGGAAAAAAAAAAAGCCAGCTCAATAGCCAGACTTAGGGAGGTGTCATTTCTTTGTATGGGATTGGGTATCTGTACGTAGTATTGTAATATCTGTGCCCTGGGTTTTGTTTGGGCATTCTCCCGGTTTTATTTTATATACAGACTTGCACCTTCCTTTAAAACGGGTTGGAGGGTAAGTTACAGGTTTCTTAAGATTTTTGTTATGTGTTTTAAAATCCTAGCTTAAATACCCAGTTTTCTAGCACTTCGGGAAGTTAGAGGTTTTATTTTATATACAGACCTACCTAATCTGTAACTTTCACCTTCTAAATCCCGTAATGGGGGTCACATTACGGGGGTTAATGGGTGAAAGATACAAATTTATTTTTTTTGTTTGTGTGCAAAACCTAGCTTGCTTACTAAATTGCAGCTTTGTGTACTAAATTGTAGCAGGACTTCAAGTAGTGCCCTAGAAGTTTTGGTGAGTGAGTCAGTGAATCAGTGACGAAATCGTCGTATTTTAGGATTAATCAAATCCAAAATATAAGAGCTAGACAAATGAAATTTAGTGTGTTTTATAAGTCTGCTAACCATATCTGAGAATTTGAGCTCTCTAGCATTATTCAGGCCGAAGTTATGACGGTTTGAAAATATGATGAAAAGCTTCGAGGAAAGGTAGATACAAAAAGCAGGCAAGCACCCCCTGCTTTTTGTTTTTGGCTCGCCTTAGCGGGAGCACTACCATGCCCCCAGATAAGCCCGCAGGCCAGGATGAGGCGAGCTGTTGGGCATTAGCGGCTCCACGAACCATATCTCCCGGGAGAGGTCTTGTTCCTCACCTATGGCTTGCCTTTATTGGCTGGCTGGAGTGAACACTGACGAGGAACAGAGTTTCCACCTCTTTCTTGCCTTTATTAGCCGGCTTGAGTGGAGATTCGCAAGAGCAAACGTGCTCGGAGGAAGGAAGTATTCCAGTAAGATGCTGGTAGAGACCTTGACCATCTTCCGGGTTCTGGGATTATCCTGATAACTGTGGAATGCCACTCTACTCCTCAAGCACCCCAGGACATGTTGCCCTCTTGTCGCTATGTCACAATGTGCTAGCCACAGTTTCCGGGGGCCCATTATTGAGTGTATATTATATAACATTGGTTAGGCAGGGGACAAAATTCTTCCATAGTTCAAGGTAACCAATCCACTATAACGGCTATAGCCAACCAAAACCAAATTATTTAGCAAAAAGTTCTGCAATAGCCCTGCACCAACCGGGGGTTGTCTTTGGGTGCACTAGGATAGTGCATACAGGTATAATCGTTGATGATTGGTGCCTCATTCCATTTAAAATTGTCTAAGGGGCCTCTACAAGTTGGCTTCGGCCCCTCGTATGCCTTCCAAAGGATCAGAACCACAGAGTCCCGAGATATGTTAAGGCGATAATATACGTGAATGACCTTCGGCGTCTGGGCGGAGCCAAGCGCGAACTCCGCGCGCCCCCGCACACCTACCCGATACCAAAGATGTCCACGTATCGCAGCGCAGATGTGCAACTTTGTTTATTTACTTGAACTTTTATAACTCGCTCTCTCTCGATGATATTTTAGTAATCATTGCTCTCGACCAAATGCAGGCAGCGGATCGTATTATCAAATACGTGCGCCTAGCGCGCACATTTTTGATAATACGATCCGCTGCCTTTGAAATTTTGCGCTTTTCTGCAGTAATCACAAGGTATCTTGTGGAAATTTTATCTTTTATTTAGCTTCGTCTTTTAAGTACCTTCTCTATATCTAAGTAGGTAAATATGAACGTTAGCTGTCACTTCAGTTAGGTTTCTAAGTGATTATTGTGATTTGTAAAGTGATTTAAATTTTTTTTAAAAACTAGATCGTACATAATGATATTTTTATTCAAAAAATATACATAACACACATTACATTATTGACAATAATCTCAAATATTATTACTAATATCACAATAACATTATAATACGGACACAAAACAATCAATAATCATCACAATACACACACAAATCAAACAAATCTTCATTAGCTTCTATTTAAATAAATTAAAAACTCATCAAATTGTAAATTTCTGAAGTATACAGATGAAGAGTGGATAGTTTTATGTTGTTCGCTTTCTTGCTGTTTTTTTTCTCTTCGTTTTAAAACATTTTTCGTCATATTATGGTTTCTCAAGGTTCTTCTTAATAGATTTGATATTCCTGTTTTTGCGTTCCATTGATTGCTTCTTGAATTAATTGCGGATCTGTCTTTTTCTGGTTTCGAGGGTATCTTGGATCTACCAATTCAGGAAGCATACATTCTATATATATCAGGTTGGCGGAAAAGTCTTGCACCAAGTTATAAGACTTAATGAATTTATTGATAACTTCGTTATTTACAATAATTAATCAGTAATGTAATCCCCAAATAACTCTATTACTCCTGCCCTAGTTGGTAGATTATTGATACCCTGCTCCCAAAATTCCGGAGGCTGTGCAGAAAAGAAATTGTCCACTGCCATTTTGAGGTTTTCGTAGTTTTGAAAATTTTTCTCACGCAAATCAAGCTTTAGTGGTCGGAACAAGTGATAGTTGGATGGCGCGAGATCCGGTGAGTACGGTGGGTGGGCAAACGTGTGCCATCCAAGCTCTACGATTTTTTTTCGAGTCTCCGAAGCGACATGAGGTCGCGCATTATCATGGAGTAAGTGAACATTTACACGTCTCGGTCGTTTTTTTCTTATTGCGTCAGCCAGATTCTGAAGCTGTTCAGTATAAATGGAAGTCGTAATCGTCCTTCTCGCAGGGAGAAGCTCGTAATAGAGTGGGCCCTTCGCATCCCACCAAACGGAGAGAAGATGCTTGCGTGAGTGACGGTTCGGCTTTGGCTGCGTTGGTGGCTCTGCGTCGTAAGGAAGCCAGACGGCGTGCCATGTGTTGTTATCATAGAGAATCCAGCTCTCATCGCCGGTTACCAGATCTTCAAGAAACTGTTTCCGATATGGCTGAAAAAGAAGCGAACCACAAATACTAACTCTGACTTGACGATGACTGTCAGTTAGTTGATGTGGAATCCATCATGCCATTACTTTACGATAGCCGAGTTTGTGTAAATGAGCCTCGACGGTTGAATGATGACAGCCAAGAGTCTCTGCCAAATCACGAAATACCAATTATGTGCTTGATTTATGACCAATTCGCCTTCTGTGTTAATTTTATAGAATGTATATTTTTTCACAGCTTCTTTGAATTATTTTTTAAATGCTGTCAAAGGACACTTTATTTTGACAATTGTGTCGTCGTTAATCAAATCATCGGGTGTGGCTCCAAGATGTTGTATTTCATCATCTATGAACGGTTCACAAGGTGTAATTTTAACATTCTTTTGTTTTTCTAATTGATCGATAGCAATTTTTTCATTTTCTTTCCCGTGTTTTATTGAACTGGCCTGAGATATAGCATCTTTATACAATATGTCCTTTACGAGATTCGAACAACTATTTCCAATTTTTACAAATTATTTACTCAGTGTTTATATAAACTATCTATGTACATCTATTTACAAAAAAAAAACACTAAGCGTCCAAGCGCAAACAAAATTATCACTAAATAAATATTTACAAGGATCACTAATCACTGATCGCGCGTCCGAGCGCAAATGTGCGAAACGTTTCAATCCGATCTTACTATGCCTAATTCACTATCTGCGTTGTTACTTCTTTGACCCGAAAATCAGAAATGCAACTGACAAGAGCAAGGACAACGAGCGACACAACCTCCCCGTGCGAATGCTAGAGAAACACTGCCGCCCGCGTCCCCGCGCGCCGGTGTTGATATGATCGCGTCAGCTAATATCAGTTTATTGCTTTATTGTCACGTGTACATAACTTATCTGAATTTTTTGAACTTCAAGATTTTAAAGCTATTTTTTGTCTATAATTTGGTGAAAGAATGATCTAAATTGCTTCATGCGTTTGGAAGCAGTTCGAAAATATAAACATGAAACATAGCAATTTTGTATATTTTTTTCTGTAAAAAGTAACAATCATATTAATAAAACTGAACTTCAATTTTATTTTAAACTGTATGGCACACATCATACATTTTTTTCACAGCATTTGAACCATGCGCTTATGAGGAGTTCGTTTTCAAAGTTAAGTCATAATTGCAGATTGACGTATCTTTTCACCTTAATACTCGTAAATATAAAAACTGGTAGCAGCAATAAAGTACCTACTTTCCCTCCGGGTCTTTTCAACTTTCTACCCTGTAGATTATAGGTAATATAACAGTGATACTTACATGTTTCTATATTGTTTCTCACCCTTTGGGCCAATGGTTTGGTTCTGAAGTCGTGTTTTCACTAAATCCAACGGAAACACAATGGAGACACCGACAATACCAGCAATACCGCCATTGATAATCTTTGGTATTAAACTAAAATAAAATACAAAATTATCATTACCGTTTGAAACAAATACATTATTATTTGGGTGTATGGCTACATGCTTTTAGAAAGTTCGAGAACATACTTCGAGAACATTCTAGTATTTACGAGAATGTTCTAGAAAGCTGCAACACGACACTTAACTATCTAGAAAGATCTGGAGGGTTCTAGAATGTTCTAGAAAATCTGTCACGAATAGATTAATCGTTTAGTTCTGCTACTCGATAACAGATGGCGGTAGCGTCTACGTAACACTGCCCCCTCCTAAGACATGCTCGTCCCAAGTATAGTTGCAAAACTTCCGAAATATTCTGAATAATTCCGGAATACTTCTGGGAAAGTTTCGTTAAATCAGAATTATTCAAAATGAATTTAATTAAGATTTTTTTTTTGCTGAAAAATCGTATTTTGCATCGATCGTCGATCGCCGCCGCCGCTGCCCCTCTGTGCGCCGGCCGCTGCCGCCGCGCCGCGCGCGCCCGACGGCCCGAATGCCACGAGTCGTGCGTGCAGGCTATGGCGGTGCGAGGTGCGGTAAGAGGGGAGATGCTCCCCGGAGAAGTTTTCCCCCCCGCGAGAAACATTCGTACCCCGCAATCGAATGTTTTCGGCGAATATTTCGCCCGAATAATTCAATGGGAATAAACGTTGAAATATTCCCAAAGTTTCGGAATATTTCGGAATACTTCCGAAGTATTCGACGGGAATGATTCGGAATTTTTCCCGCCAGCATCTATAGTCCCAAGCATAATTATTCCCTTAATATTGCGCCAATCGATCTACAAGATCAATTTTAGGCGCAGTTCGCATATTTTTTTGTATTCGGTAGGTGACGTCGTTGATCGTGGGCACATTTTTTTATGGTCCGTCCCATTTTGACTGTATTTTAGAGGACTTTCCTTTGCTGCGCATTGGGATATGCAACCATACTACCTGTGAACCTTCGTCGAAACCACTATTGTTCATATATCAAAAATGATACTCTGTGCAAAATTAAATCATATCGTTCCATCATAATTTTCCTCTTGTCGGTTTGTTTTATTTGAATCCAATTTGCTTCATGATTGTTATTAAAGACGTGGAACTGACACTAAACAGGCCACACTCTCGTAGTGATATCAGCAATTTACTCACAGTTGGGTATTCATTTCTTGTGTAATAAGCATACACGTGGTTTCAAATAGCTACTGCGTCAAATGTGTTAATACCTGTTACAGGCTTGCTTTTCTTCCTCTTTTTAGGCGTACGTAATACATTTTCTTCAGTACCGGAAGGCCCATACTTTTCCTTCAAGATGGTTCGAATAGCTTTTTTGCCGATTCCAAGTGCTTCTGCAACGCGATCTTGCACTTGCGTTACGGGCAATAAAGGTCCACCATTAACTAAATTTTCGCGTTCGAAGTATTCGGGTAACTTCACAACCAATTCTCGTGACGTGAAACAGTTCGTACGATATAACAACAAACACCAAAATCGAGTCCAAATCACTATTATTATTATTTTTTGTCCAAAATAGAAGAGCAACGTGATAGTAAACAGAAATATTGATTACCTATTTCTGTTTACTATCACGTTGCTCTTCTATTTTGATAGTATCGTGATAGTAAACAGAAATAGTCCGAAAACAAAGCCGATTCGAGAAAAAAATATCAAACAAAAACGAGCGCACAGTCAACTTCACAAGACTACACAGTGCGCGCGTGGATGCGCGCCAATTCAAAATTTTATTTACGGCTTTGAGCGCCAAGCTCATTCTTTTCAGTAAAGATCACTACACAATATTTAATAGCTAGCATTCGTGTCGCGACCGCGTTGTCGCACAGACGCGTGAGACCAACCAAGGGCTCCAAACTGTTAAAATGTTCGAGTTGCAATATAGTTATCAACGAGGTTCTAGCTTTTGTTAGTAACAAAATCGATGTGATGAACGAGGAGAGTATTAGTCAAATTTGTGCGAGTGCATTATCTGACGAGGACATTGGCAGTGCTAAAATTCTTCTGTGTGAAGCATTACCTACAGAGAAGCGTAAGAACACAAGGAAGAGGAACGGCAAAAAGCTTCGTGAAATAGACGACATTATCTGCATGCTGAAGGAATCCGATCCTGAGGTTTTACCGGTTTTGTTGCCCGCGATCTACACAAGCTGCCGCCGGTGCTTTTTGATCATGTCGACGTCACTATGATTTTAAAAGACTTGATGCGTATGCAGCAAGAGATGAAACAGATCAAAGAACAGTATGTCACTAAGGAAAACCTAGATACTGTTAAGTCTGATCTTGAGAACCTAAAAAGGCCTGTCTGGTGAACAATTTTGGAAGTACCCCCTGTAATGTTAATTTCAAGCGGGGTGGCTTTTTGATGGATAGTCACGATGGCCACTGCAGTGGTCCTAGGGGACTTGCATACTTAGGTGCAGAACATGACACTCCATGCAACAAGCCTAACGAGGTACGAACAGAAGCCAACTATCGGGATAGCGCTCAATCATTTTCTAAAAGTGAGGGTAGACTGGAAATGTGTCGTGAGACTAGCGTTTTGAACGAGAGTGATACTCGTGGTACGGTAGCCGGCGACCAGCCTGAGTCGATGACTCACCTGCAATCAGCTGCGATCGACGTGACTAGCGAGACGGGACACACGGTCGCTCTGAACGTAAAAAGTGACGCCCTCGGTAAAAATAAATCTTTAGCCGATGTTGTACGCGATGGTGACTGGAAAATACCCAAAGAAGACAAGGAATGGACCCTAGTGCAAAGGAGACGTCTAAGGAATCGCTTTGCCGCAAATAGAGGAAAGGCAGTGTTGAGCTCAGATGCTAGTTTCAAAGCTGCAGACTTAAAAATTCCTATCTACATATACAATGTTGCGAAGGACGTGCCCGTGTGTAACATACTGAGTTATATTGCGAGTAAAACTGATGTTACTGTACACCTAGAAAAAAATAATATTAAAATACCAATGCGTACAAAGTATTTGTACCGAAACATAAATTAGAGACTTTTTTAAATGTTGATTTCTGGCCAGAAGACGTCGCATACCATCGCTTTGTTGATTTCAAGACGAAGAATAATGGGATAAAGAGTGGGCAATAATTATTACGAGTGTTGTTCAACCCGCCTTATGAATAATTACGCCAAACTCGTAACATTTAACTGCAAAAATATTGTAAGATCAGTGGAATGTGTAAGAAAACTGTGTAAAACAGCTGACATGGTGCTGCTCAGCCTACTAGCTACGCGGATGACATGGTGCTGCTCAGCCCTTCAATCGGTGCGTTGCGTAGGCTGCTTCGGATAAGTGACCCTTCACGTGGAGGCCCATGGGCTCAGATATAATGTGAAGAAAAGTGAGGTTATGGTTTATAGAGCACCCTTAAAAGATTACTCAGAGGTACCACCCGTCTCACTCGTATGATACACCGTTGAACAGAGTCACTCACTTCAAGTATCTGGGCCATTGGGTCACCGAAGATCTTGTAGATAATATGGAAGTGGAAAAGGGAACGTAGGGCGTTGTCTGTTCGCTGTAACGTGTTGGCTCGCAGATTCGCACGTTGCTCTGTACAAGTGAAGGTCACACTATTCAGGTCATTCTGCCAGACCTTCTACACGTGCAGTTTGTGGGCGAGATACACGCAGAGGACATACGACGCCCTGCGTGTACAATATAATAACGCGTTCAGGGTGTTGATGCGGCTGCCGCGGTACTGTAGCGCGAGTGGCATGTTCGCGGAGGCACACGTGGACGGCTTCCACGCGATCATACGGAAGCGCAGTGCGCGCATGCTTGCGCGGGGGCGTGGCGGCCCCAGCGCCATCCTGGACGCGTGTGCCGGCCGGTGGGACTCGGCACTGATGGCGCACTGGATAGGCCTTCACGCAAGAGCGAGCGCCTGAATTTAGCATTAAGTACTACGTTTTTACTCTTAAACTAGGCTAAGAACATTGTTACTAACAAATCTATGGACAGAAAGTCTGCAATAAAATTATTATTATTAATTACTATTAAAATCGAATGAAGCTGGTGAAATTCAGTAATTAATTGGTTACAGCACTAGGTATTTAAAAAAGACTGAGAACATAACTGTTTGAGACGTTTCGTAATAATTAGAAATTGCATGCTACTATAAAGTAAGCGCAAAAAAAATACTCGCAATATATGCCATCATATTATTTACCGCGCCAAAAAAATGTATGTGTTTTTTTAAAACATATGTAATTAATTATTAATTTATTGTTTTTTTCAGTTTCGTTCCAAGTTACATTCTAGGGTCTTTCTCAAATGTAAAAACGGGCCTTTTATTTTTTGAGGAGTTTAGTGAAGTAATCTATGATAACCATGAAATATTTGTTTCCACTTTTACTTTCAGGGAATGGGCCAGTGACGTCTAGTGCTATCCGTTCCCAGAGGGCTCCTACGTTGTACACTTTCAATGCACCCCTGCTTCGTGTGTGAGGTCCTTTTACCGCCGCACAACTAGTGCATTTCACACACACACCAATCCTCAACATGTTCGCGACAATGGATCCAGTACCGTTCTTGGATCTTCTATAGAGTCCTTTTTACTCCCATATGACCTCCTGAACATCCATTGTGGTAGAACTGTACAACTTCTGGTACCTTTGCTTTAGGGACCACCATTTGCGGACGGCAGCTATTCCCTCGAGCATTTTCCCATTTACGGCGCAAGACACCATCCTGGATTACGAAGCTTTCCCACTGTGCCCAATAACTCTTTGTTGTTGTATTCATCGCTACAACATCACATCATTTCGGTTTAGGAGCATTATAAAGCTAATGCTCCTAAACCGAAATGAGAAATCCACTCGAGAATTGGCTTAATATCTATGCCATTTTGCTGTGCATGCTGTAGGGTTTCCTTCAATTCGTCACTAAGGTCCGCTCTTAGCATCCTGACAGGTAGTGCTTCCTTAGCTTCTTGCTCGACGCAATGATTGCAGTCTTCAGGACAAGGCCTTCTTGATAAGGCATCCGCGTTACCGTGGGACTTCCCACTGCTGTGTTCAATTGTGAAGTCAAACTCTTATAGCAATTCAATCCATCTCGCTACTTGTCCTTCTCGATTCATAAACTGCCAAAACCACTTCAATGCAGCATGGTCACTTCACAGGCAGGGCAATAATTTCTTTCTGGTTTTGTTAATGATTTGTTGAAGTAAGCTATCAAACTTCATAATCTAGTTTCCGTTGAGATAATACACTGCCAATTCCAGTATATTCATTTTCTGTGTCGGGGTAGCCCAAAATTGGTATTGCACAAATGTTTCTTAACTCCTGGAAAGCCATGTCACAGCTTTCACCCCAACAGAATGGTCTCTTCTCCTCAGTAAGCTTGTGTAGAGGTTTGGCAATGTCAGCAAAATTCTTGAAAAACCGTCGAGAGTACGAGCACAAACCCAAAAATGACTCTGACTTGCGTCTTGTCATTCAGGAGTGGCCAATCCTTGACGGCGACGATTTTCTCTGGATCAGTTTGCACTCCTTCTTCCGAAACCACGTGTCCTAAAAAGCTTACTTGCTGCCTGAAGAATGAGCACTTCTTCGGACTTAAGATTGGGTGGTTGGATTTTTGACAGCACAACGTGTGCTGTCAAAAATCCTTCAGGAAGAAGGTGGTCTTCAAGTGTGCGGCCCACAATGATGATGGCATCTACGTAAATAGACAAGACAGGCGTCTTCAATGAATTCGGTGAGTACTAGGCTTCATTAGGCTTTCGAAAGTTGCAGGAGTATTGGTCAAACCGAATGGCATAACGAATTGCCATGGTCTCTTTCGTGTAGCGAATGCGGTTTTCTCCATGTCTTTAGGGTCTATTTCAACTTGCTAGTAGCCACTTTGTGGGTCTTTGTGAGTCGTCAATCCTGGGTAGACTGAATGACGTTACAAAGAAAGACATTCGTTCAGAAAGACAGTCATTCAGTCGACGATAGTCTCCACAAAACCGCAAGCTGCCATGCTTCTTTTTCACCAGGACTACCGTAGAACACCATGGACTAGATGAAGGCTTTATAACTCCATCTTTTATCATTGCTTCAATCATGGTATCCATATCCACTTCCTTTTCTCTTACCACTGCTGGTAGTCTTCTTGGTTGCAGACGAATTGATAACTCATTTCCCGTATTCAATCTGTGTTGAACCAATCCAGTCTTCCCTATGTCAGCATCATTTGTAGAGAAAATGCCGGCGTACTGAAGCAGCATATTTTTAGCCTTCTCCATTTCTCCTTCAGATAAATCTTTACAGACAGTCTTTCAAAAGATTTGACATGTTAAATCTTGCACTTTGACACGTTATTCCGAGGAGGCCTATGTTGGCATTTACGTAATCAAGCTACATCCTCACAGGTATCCATCAACGTACCCTTCTTGATTACTTGTTCCTTTTCACTTGGGCTGTAAAACGTTATAGCCGTACGTATACTGAACCCAAGTGAAAATTTGATGCCCTTACTAAAGTCCGCGCCATCTTCCATGAAAGGTTTTCGTCCAATCTTTCAATGAGATTAAATCGAATTTTGCTTTCCAGAATTCTGTGGAAGACTAACTGACTATTGTTTCCAACCGGGGAGGAAGCACAATATTCTTCAATCAGTACACTTCCACCGACTACCATGAAGACTTCTTCTGAACCACATTTCAAGACTCCTTGATTCACGTCGATCTCACAACAGTGCTCTCGCATGAAGTCCAAAACCTAGGATGCGTTCGTCTACTATGTCAACCATGATGACTTTGGTAAATCGTGTTACCCAGTTTTAACTCCACCTCTTTCTCACCTCGGACGGGTATGTGCTAACCGATAGCTGTTAATAAATTTACGCAGTCATGCTTACCGAAGAGGTCCCTAATAAAATGATTCGCTAGTTGGGAACTGAAGACCATACGAGTAGCTCCAGTATCCAATGTCAGCTTACATAGTCTTCCGTTCACTTCACCTTTGATGATCAGGCTGTTCCCATCATGGGCTTGTAAGATCTAAATCCTTTGGGCTCTTTTAACACCATCTGCCCCGCAGTCTTGGCCTTTACTCGTTTCCCTGCTGCTGGGCGGTGAATTCAGCCGCTTCTCTTTCCTGGGTGGGATCGTCGCTGGCAGTGTTTCGCTTCGAGCAACTCAACTGGAGGTGGCCCTTTTTTCCACAAGTGTAGCATATAGGGCTGTACTTACAATGGTCACGTACAGGTGACGCCGCAACCTGCCTGATGCGGTGGGCTCGATAATCATGTACTTACTGCCTCCACTTCCAAAGCATGTGCCAAGGCGTCCTTCAGCGTCTCATGGTGCCCAAGTCTAACAGCAGCTCTAACTTCCAGGACTCATGTGCCATCGATGAATGCTTGAATCAGAATCCCTTAGACGAGCGCATGCACAGACTGGTACGCCTTTCGAACAAGCTTTTCTATTTCCAGGGCGCACTGCTGTAGGTTTTCACCATTACGTTGGACACAATCGTTCAACTTGGCACGAAACACGTGTTCCAGGTGTGCGTCATTGTATCTGGATTCTAACGGCTCAAGCAGCTGCTCGTAGGTTACATTCTTGTCGAGAGCCTCCAATATGGCTCAGTCCTGGTCGCGAAGGCCCAAAATAAGTGCGGTCATGACCTGCCCTTTTGTCCACCTATTTGCTTCAATAACAGCTTGAAACTGGATTTTGTATGACGACCAGGAATAAATTCAATCGAAGGGTGGCACTTTAAACCCGCGCACCGAAGGTGCAGCAACTACAGAAGCCTCGCCCCGTCCCCAGCGGTGTCGCCACAAATCTTTCATTTTCTTAGATTCATGGGTATGGCATGGGTTATATTTATATCACGATAAAATAGTACTTACACTTGAGGCGTTACTGCAGCTACTTTTGGCAGTCCTTCTGGCTTCTTCGACATTTTTTATTATTTAGAGCTGTAAAAAAATGAGTTTTAACAATATTGTTTACACTACTTTTTACAATGAAGGAGTCGCTTTGATTGAAAAAATACTTCTATTGCACAACAACTAAAGGATAATAAACATGTGGCAGGTGCTTGCAGGCTTGCTTGGAAAAGTCTTTCAGACCGCCATAAATTATCAGTAATTTTAACAGTATACTGTTAGGGACAAAATATATTTTGTCCCTTTATTTAAAAAAAATACCAACACCAGTTAAAGCAAGTAACTGATCTCTGTTTCCTGATGATAAATGCAGAGTTTTACAGCTAAAATAAATACTATACTGAATTTAATAGTTAAGCCGACCGAGGCCCGAAGTGAGGTGAGAAGTGTCTTAAATATAATTACTAAACTTGTAAACAGTAGCGGCGTTAGGGCAGGGCGTGGTTGGGCGACCGCCCAAGGGCGCCTGGCATGATTCGCCTTCGGCGCCCCCATCTTTCTCAACTACACTGAGTTTTGAGTTAACTCCTAAAGCCATTAGAATACAGTGATATAAATACGTGATATCCTTTAACTTAAAGGCTTTAAAGGTGTGTATGTGCTCTTGATATCAAACAAATTTGATCTTTCCCCAAGAAACATGGGTTGAATTTATTTTTTCTACCGTTTAATAGATTTCGTAACCAAGATAGAGGCGCCATCTATTTAGTAAGTTACATCGAAATCCTTTTAAAATCCTTGGGGTGCCACGGGGAGTCCACAATCTTGGTTACTAACGTGTCTACGTACGTGTGCTCCTCTATCGTAGATTATGTGTTGTGTGATTAAATCATAAGCCTGAAATCCTTTTTGCCTGATGAAGATGATTACTCCTGTATATATTTGAAATTTCGTTAAAAATCGCGATATACAAGAATTATTTCCAAGTGTAGCATTGAGAATATTGATCACTGTACCTGTAATAGTAGTGAGAGTTTTCCAAGGTTAAGCTGATAAAAACCTATCTGCGATGGAAATAAATATCTCCATCAAGATTAAAAAACTTGCCAATTTTGTTAAACGAAAATGAAATTGCAGAAAACATTGACTTCGATGCCTTAATAAGAAAGTAATATTTTTAGAAAACGTTTTATCGATTTTTTTATAAAAATGTTACGTTACGAAAATTTTGAACAATTTTGAGTTTGACAAATATGACAAGTATGAGATTATGATTATACCACTTACAGTATGTAAATTTCTACCATGATCGAAACCAATAATTTAATTCTTATTTTACAATATGTAGAAAAGAAAAATATTTTTATGTCTTCTACTTTAATTCAGTCAAGTTTAAAATATAATTTACTAATAAAGAAAGATTTCATACGAATATGGCAAATGCATCATGCAATGTTTGCCTTTTCGCAGCAAACAAACCAATGATCTTTAATATCAAAAAATGTATCTGCTTTTATTTGACTACAACTGAAAAAAGTTACGGGTACTTTATTAGCAAAATTAGATTAAAAAATTAATTGCCCATTTATTCATACACTCCCAGCAACTTATCTGTGAAATGGCGAAAATTGGAACTACGGCCGTCATGTCGAAATGTCATTCGATTGTCAGTGTCTACCACATTCGGATTCTCTGGTTGTTTTGTCGTGATATTGCTGAATTTATAAAGTTAAATATGCCGAAAGCTATTAAAAGTGATGCTCGAAACATTATTCTAAAGGTTAAAACCTTTTTTGAAGAAGAAGCTCGGGCGGGGTCTCCGATTATTCCATTTAATCAAATATACAAACGAATTTCGGCAGCGACAGTTAGTGTTGTCAACTTTCTTGTTATAAATTACCCGATACTTAACTAATTATTTAAGTCCAAGAAATATTCGTTTCTATTCTTGCTGCAGGTTAGCGTAACGGTAACGTACATCTAATAGGTAACCTGCTAAGTGTGACTACTAGAGGTCTTAAAGACAGAAATAAATTACACAGGACAGCGAGAGAGTCTGCGAAAGCTGCTTCACAAGGTGGGATTTTGTTTAAAAAAATCTCAATCCAATCGGAAGGTTCTTATGGAGCGTAATGAAATATCAGCTTGGAGAGCTAAGTACTTGCATGCAGTGGATAAAAATAATTTATCTCCCCAGCCCCGGCCCATAATTTATTTAGATGATACCTATATTCACTCTTCGCATACATCGGGTAAATGTTGACAAGGAGAGGGTGAAGACGGAGTATTGGAGCCTGTATCGAAAGGTCAAAGATATATTATTGTTCATGCGGGAGGAGATACTGGATTTATTACAAATGCACTACTTGTGTTTAAATCAAACACAAAAAGTGGTGATTATCATGACGAGATGAATAGTACCAACTTTAAAAAGTGGGTTATTGAAAAACTTGTGCCTAATTTACGAGAGCCATCCATAATAGTAATGGATAATGCTCCTTATCACCGTATTTGTGTGAATAAAGTCCCAAATACGAATTCCTTAAAAGAAGATATGCAATTATGGTTGACCCAAAATAAAATTGACTACGGAGAGAATTTGTAGAAGACAATAGACACAATTGCTTATATTTACCACCACTGTGATCTCAATACCATTGAACTCATATGGAGCACAATGAACAGAAAAGTTGCTTATGTAAATATTGAGCACAAAAATGCTGAAATTCCCCGCCTAGTTAGAGAAGCTTTTGACGCCATTACAGTTCATGAGTGGGCACAGCATTGTAAACACGTTCGCAGGTTAGAAGGAAAATACTTAAAACATGATTTGTATTTAGATAAACCTTTTATTAAAGAAGTGGTAAGTGACACTGAAACCGAAAGCGATAGTGATAATGATGATAGTGGTACGGAAATAAGCGGAGTATGGCCTCACAACCAGGATGAAGTTGTGTATGCAGGTTCATCTAAAGATCACAATTACTGTAAACCTGGTTTTCAATAAAACATTGTAAAGCAATTTGTTATTTTTTTTATTACACTACACTACCACTGCTAATTATAATTAGTCAAATCTGGTGTTAGGAGTTAGGTACGGTCATAACTAAATGCTAGACATCCAGGTACCTCTTGCAGGGTAGGTACCTACTTAACTTCGCATTAAATGAAAGTTGTATCCCCCCGTGGAACATTTTATCTGCTGAATTTCCACTTCATTAGATTACTTTTTAGATAAAGCCATTGCTTATTGCTGAGAGACTAAACTGTTAGCGTACCTTCGTAACTGTAAATTATCAAATTATTTTTATTTATTTTATTATATTTATATAGGTATCATTGTTTTTAATTTGTAATTCTTATTAAACGATTATGTCTAATGTAAAATTTCCTTCTTGAAAACTTACTCAGTTTTGGGCACCTTATATTAATTAGCAACACTGAATCGACGGTGCCGTCCTCTTTCAGTTCACAGATACAGTCCTACCAACTTATATGTGCGGCACCGTCGATTCAGTGTTATCACAATTTTTTTCTATGTTCAGGAAAGTTTGTAAGTATTTTTTTGGGCAGAGGCACGGATTGTGGACTAAGCAATGTGCGCGATATAGAAATATTTTATTAGTAAAAGTTGTATTTTATGCACACAGTAACAGTAATATCCTTCTGTGGATTTGTTAGGAGTTCGTAGGAGTGGTAGGAGTTCGTAGCTTTGCGTGGTTATAAAAAATCAACTATTCGTCCTACTGTAGTCAGACTTTGAATAATGAATAAGTAATATGTAACTTATGTATTCCTGACATTGCTAAAATTAATCTCACTTATTTTTAAGAAAAATATAAAAATAATAATAATAATAATAATAAATGATGAAGGAAGTATTCCAGTAAGGTGCTGGTAGGAATCTTGACTGTACTTCCGGGATTGTTCTGATAGCCGTGGGATACCTCTCCACTCCTCAAGCACCTCAGGAAGTGTTGCCCCCTTGTCGCTACGTCACTATGTGATAGCGGCCGTTTCCGGGGGCCCATTATTGAGTGTGCAAGTCACCCCCTGCCATTCTATCCGTGTATAATTTTATAACATTGGTCAGGCAGGGGACATAGTTCTTCCATAGTTTAAGTTACCCAATTCACTTTAGCCACCCAAACCCATAGCCCAATATGTTTTGTTTCCACGTACAACAATAGTCCTGCACCAACCGGGGGTTGTCCTTGGGTGCACTTGCATAGTGCATATAGGGATAATCGTCGGTTGGTGTTTCCTCATCGTTTAATATTATCTACGGGGCCTCTGCGAGTTGGCTTCGGCCTCTCGTATGCCTTCCAAAGGTCGATATGTAAGAAAAAATAAAATAATAATAATAATAAATTTGGCCTGGCAACACTGATACGTCAATAACGTCAATTTTTTTCATGTATTTCGCATTTTATTTTATTTTAAATTCAACATATAAATTGTTAAAAACACCTACAATTATCCGGAACAATATCAGATAAAAGTGAAAATGAAAATTAAAAAAAAACTGACAAGAAAAATCTACAAAAAATAGACATGACATCATTGAGGTAATATGTAGTACATATTACCTCAATACATGACATATGTATACCACATACAATGCGAGGAAAAAATATCATTGATGTAAATAGATGTTGACCAGAGCAGCTGTACGTCGCGCACGTCTACCACCCCCGGACTCGTCGCTCAGCTCCGCCTCGCCGCCGCCAGAACTCGGATCACCAGTCACACGGGCGGCTGCAGCCGCGTCGAGCTCAAGCGACGAGTACTTCTCTCCACCGACGTCGCCACCACCTGCACGTCGGCCGGGAACAGGCCGGCTACCAAACGGCATGGGATCTAGGGGCCAACCGGCCCCGAGCTGGGTCCCTGCTGCCGGTGGTTGTGTGCAGCGCATGAAATGGACTCAGCAAATGAATGAGAACGACATGCGCGCATATTACGGGGCAACAGAGGGGGGAACTAACCTCACTGCGTACCGCGATAGGATGCTGTCTCTGTTCCAGGGGCTTCAACCAGCCATCAACGTGTTGGCCCAACGACTGTCGGATCAGGTGCGGGTAATCCAACGGAATCAAAGATTGGACGAAATATTCCAGGGCGATAGTCTGAGTCCACTGTGGTTTTGTTTAGCCTTGAACCCTCTTAGCACTCTGCTGGAGGGTACAGGGCTGGGCTATCCTTTGCGGAGAGGGGGTCAGTCAGGTCCCACCTGCTTTATATGGATGATTTGAAACTGTTGCCAGCAACAAATTGCGACTGCTGGAGTCACTAAAAGTAACTAAAACTTTTAGTGATTCCATCAGGATGGAATTTGGTGTAGATAAATGTGCAGTCATGCATGTAAGGCGGGGCGGGATTGTGGAATCTGAGGGACTACAACTCTCAGATTCTATAAACCTGAGATCACTCTCCGTAACTGATACCTACAAATACCTGGGTATGTCAGAGGGGTTAGGCATTAACGGGCCTGACATGAAACAATTGCTGCAGGAGCGCTTCTTCGGTCGCCTGAAAAAGGTACTTAATAGTTCTTTGTCAGGCGGCAACAAGGTGCGCGCCTTTAACGGTTGGGTCATGCCGGTCCTGATGTACTCCTTTGGTATACTCAAGTGGACCCAGACGGAACTAGACGCCCTGGACAGGAGAGTCCGGTCACTGCTGACCGCAAACTGGATGCATCACCCACGTTCGTCTGTCATGAGGCTGTACATTCCGCGGAAGTGCGGGGGTCGAGGTTTTCTAAATGCTAAGACCCTCCACAACCGTGAGGTGTGCAGTCTCAGAGAATATTTTCTCAAGGCTGACGTGGGTATGCACCGAGATGTCGTCGCAGTGGACAAGGGACTTACCCCTTTGTCCTTGGCTAAAGAAGACTGGCGTAAACCTGTGGTGCCAACGACCGCAAGGAAGTATAGCAAAGCAAGGAGCTTCACGGACGCTTTGTCCGGGCCCTTCATGGGCCCGAAGTAGACTTCTTAGCGTCCGTGGCTTGGCTACGCTTCGGTGACCTCTTTGAGAAACCGAAGGTTCGGTCTGTGCGATTATGGATGAAGTTATGCTACCGGAAGTATATAATGAAAGACGGTACGATCGACATTATGTCGGGCATGGCATTGTCCCGGTGAGTCTATCAGACATATTACTTCTGGGTGTTCTCGTTTGGCTAACGGCGAGTATTTGCACAGGCATAACCAAGTGGCCAGGATTATCCATCAGCAACTTGCTCTGAAATACGGCCTTGTGGAATCTGAGGTACCGTATTACAGGTATGAGCCCGACCCAGTTCTCGAGAATGACCATGTCACGTTATACTGGGATCGATCTATTATCACCGACAGGTCTATTGTAGCCAATAAGCCTGATATAGTGGTAATAGTTCGATCAGTGCGCCGCACAATGATAATCGATATCACTATCCCGCATGACGAGAATCTCGTGAAGGCTGAGAAGGAGAAACAATTGAAATATCTCGATTTAGCTCACGAGGTTGTCGCCATGTGGAATGTGGACTCGGCATTCATTGTACCGATAGTCATAACGGTCAATGGCCTTATCGCCAAGAGCCTCGACCAACATCAAAATCAAAATCAAAAGTCATTTATTCAAACTAGGCTGAGAATCAGCACTTTTTGAACGTCAAAATTACATAAGACAGTCCCCCAAAACGCCCGCCCTTCACCACTTCCTAGTGCTTTAGCTGGGGAGAAGAAGTGGCGCAACAAACTCCCCAGCAGCACAGCTGTCTGTTCAGTTAAAAAAAAAAAAAAAAGATTCTATATAACACTGCGCATAATAGTTTAGGTACATTACGCAATACAAAACATTAAATTAAATTATTTGCTATAAGTAAGCTAGCACACGCCAATATACCAAAAAAAAAAATCGAAAACTATACTCAAGCAGAAACAAAATACAAAACTAAAAACGTAAGCAGAACTTTATACCCAAATAAAAGCCTCCAGTAATAAAGGGCGTGCCCACTTACATATAGCAGTACATGTAGTCGTAACTCAAAGTCACAGATGATAAACTATGACCATCGAAGTAAAATCAACAACGAGTTAAGTTACTAATAACAAAACAAAACCAAGGTCAGCAAGACGACCTGTCACCACAAGCAGCACCCGTTCACGAGTATAACGGAAAGATCAGCCATTACCCCCCTCGCCATATTTGAGGGAAGGAGACAACCCGACCTCCGACGCTACCGCAAGCAGTGACATCTAAGGGAGCATGACGAACTTGCTGCCGGTTGCTCGGGCAAGAAAAACTATGATCAATTGTCGAGGTCACTAGCTAACCACATATTGCAATACCACTCATAAAAAATAAATAAACATTGAAATGAGTAGATAGTAGAGTCAATAATAAATAAAAATAAAATTAAAATAAATTCACCTTGAGAGTCAAACAAAATAAATAATTATATGAACTCATATAACCTGTCAGTAGGTATGCTAATTCTGGAGAAAGAACATAAACATTGTCTTAAGTGAAACGCAGCGACCAACTATTCTTATCGTTTAAGTAATCGTTGATGGAATAGTATGCCTTTGAACAAAGGTTAGATTTTACTTTAGCTTTGAACGCATTAAAGGGCAAATCTAGCAAAGAAGAGGGTAGCTTGTTATAAAAAGATATATCTACATACATACACCTCAAGAGGCTCTCGTTGGGTGGCTGGGTGAAGGGCCTGATTCAGAAGGCAGTTCTCCTTGATACGGCGCGTATTGTGAGGAGGTTCCTGTCTCTGGGGCCCTAACCACCGGTAGCTTGGACCCTGTTCCCCATGCCGGTGGATTTCTATTTTTTATATTTTTAAATGTTTTTATTTTTGTATTCTAATATTTAAAAATATAATTTATATGTAAAGAATTGAAATAAAGGAAATAATAATAATAATTAATTTGACACATAACATATTTTACATTTGAACAGATATACAGGACACATTAAATTTTTCTAAATTTTATACTGAAGACATCTGTGTCTGAACTAGATAAGAATATCTGTATCTCAGACATCAGCGCTCTTCCTTAAAAAGCGGTGTGTGGAGGGTTAACCTCTCGGTGTGTAGTGTGTGAAAGTGTGTGAGAGGGTGAGTATAAAAGAGATTTACTATTTAACTACTTTCAATAAGTTTTCTGTCTCTTCATATGTATGTTTCCTTGTGCTGAGAAGTCACGTATATTGTTCATCATCGTGTCACGTATGTTGTACATCAGCATGTCACGTACTGTCCAGGGTTAAGTTAAGGTAAATATACTGTTCTCCGTAGGCTTAGTGTTAGCACGTAGTCACGTACTATCTATGTATATTTAAACCACCTATTAAAGGAGAGAGGGCAGTTGAGGACTATAGTTGAGGACAGTTGAGTCTCAGTTCACAATTGACTCTCAAAGTAATACACGTCATGTTGTTTACTTAACCCCTCCTCATCCCCACATCGCATGGCGACCTTGCCAGTCGGCTGGACGGCGTTATAGTTCTCCGTTCGAGGGATTCACAGCAGCAGAAGTCGACTAGGCTTCGGTGAGCTTCGCGTCACATCGGGTCACGGGCCATGGGGAGCACAACGTCAAAGGAAGAAGTGGTCATCGCTCAGACGGCGGCGGGTGGTTCGAATGCCGCAGCGGTTACACAGGAGCAGGTGACGGCCATCCAAACGGTGCTGTTATTTATTGCTGTATGTTTGGCACTTGTCATCGTTGGTGTGGCAGTCCGGATACACCCAGGGACCCACTCAAACACACAAAAAATTCATCAAAATCGGTCCTTCTGTTTAGGAGGAGTTCGGTGACATACACACGTACAGAAGAATTATACTAATTTTATAAAGGTGAAAGTTTGTGAGTGTGTTTGTATGTTTGTTACTCGTTCACGCAAAAACTATTGAACGGATTTTGATAAAATTTGGCACACAGATAGCTAGGTATAACCTATAACTTGGATTAACACACAGGATACTTTTTATCCCTATATTCCTACGGGTTCAGCATTAATTCGATTTATGTAACCATCCCAAGGGAATAGTGAATGTCAATTTGCACCACTGCTACTGGAAAGCCGTCGATCATTTAATTTTTACCAACCTTGCAGTATTAAATTTCGCAAGACATTTCACTTTCCGTTAAGTACTTGATAACTCTAACTATAACTCTCAGTTTTTTTTTTTTTATAAAAGCATATATTACATACCATTATAAAGGTCACACACTAGGGATGTTTTGCTAGAATTGGAACTCATCAATCATTTTTTTTTAATGCGAGTTGAAATTAAGATTAAGTATATTTTACATCTTTCTGTAAGTTTGAGGACTCGGACTCTCTTAACTTTTTTTCTACCTAACATCTGAATAAAGCAATAGTTTTATAAGAATCTGCCAACATTAAAGATTTTAAAAAAACCAAAATATTGCCTGTTTTACCCATTTTTAATAAAAAATACACTTAAGTTAAGAAAGTGGTGAAACTAAAAGAAAGCAAAAAAAAAATATCCAGGGGGCCAGGGGCCAAATAAATTAGGGCTGAGTAAGTAGCAGATGACCCCACCTATCCACCATTTTTATATGTTCAACGTTCTGCCAAACAGCCTGTATAAATATAGATTAGCATTTCATAATCTTTCAACCAATGTTCAGTTAAAAACAAATAATTTCAAACATAACTAGTATTTTCTAAAAAATAAAACAATAACTAATTGTTTAGAAGAAAAAAATAATATTGTGATGAAATAATTTCAAGGAATTCTGCTTGCACTGGAGAAGGCATACGCGCAATATTCTAAACAAAAAAATCTGCCACTTTTCGCGAGAGACCACGGAGCAAATACAATTACACCGTGCGAGGGACACGGTACCAACTACAAAAAAAAAAAAAACAAAACTGCTCGCCCGAAAAAGGAAGTCCGAGCCATTCAATATTTGTTTATCGATATCGATATTCATTCGGGATTTTGCTTGAGTCAATGAACTAAAACAGCTGATTTACGAAATAGTTAAATTTTAATAACAAGAAAATATAACTAAGTAAAAGCTAAATGAAAGTAACAAAATTTATAATAATCTCAATAACAAGTAAGTTGTTTAAACAAAAAAAAATATTTTCAAATTATAAAACCACTCATTTTACAATAAATCCATTAGAATAGAAAAGTAGAACATTGAACTTAAAAAAAAATAAGACATCAAAAATCACTGTCAATTTTGGTTTCAAACATGATCCCAAACCTATGGTAGTCGCGTTAGCATTTTTACTAAAACACATAATTGCACGTCAAGTGCATGCCAGTTTTTGCTGATTTGATGTATAATTGAATCATGGTTGAATCGAATGTAAAATCAAAATTTTGTGACATAAGTTTCAGCCAAAAACCGAAGGTAATTGCAAGAGTAGAACTCCCGTATGCCAGTTCTGTTTGGTTCAAGAAAAAACCCAACGTTAATATTATTTTTGGCCGAATAACAAAAAATAATTCTAGTCCAAAAAATATAAAAGATACAGAATTTGTACAGAATCATTTGATAGGGCTACGAAAGCGCATTTACCAATAATTTTTCGTAACCTCCTAGTACTGATATTTTTATAAAGGACATCATCCACCATTCACACATTTTTGGTCCAAATCTGAAAGTGCCAAAAAAATGTACTACACCTAGGTATCCTGTTAGAATTTGACCGCCTAAGCATATATTATAAATTATGGCACCGAACCTGTAGAACCCTTTCCCTTATTTTTATTTTAATACAAAAATCTGTCTTTTTTAATTAAATTAAATGGTTTTAAACCATTTTTTCTTTTTTTAATGATTTTGTTAGGTGTATAATAATTAATTATGATTCTGGGGAAAATCTCCAGTCTTGGGGTTACGTACCACACATGCCGGAAACGAAGTATCCAAATGAGACGCAGTTAACCACGAATTAGGCAAATAAATCTACACTGTTCTCATTTCTGATCTGATCTGATGTGTTATCTCATTTAGTGCGGATTTCACCAATTGAAACTGAACGCGATCAACACGTAAACCGCGTTTAAGAGCTGTCACTGTCATTATTTTCTTTGGAATATTGACGCTCTTGAACTCGGCTTAGATGTGCTGATCGCGTTCAGTTTCATTGGTGAAATCCGCACTTAGAAGAGGTTTTCGGCTGTCACGAAATGTATAAAAACAATGAGCGCTTAGAATCATGTTTGAATATTTCAGGATCGCAGCAGCAATCTTAAATCGTTTTCATGTGTTAATTGAAGATAATCTACATGCTGCAACCATTTTGGAGATTATTAACACTTTCGCACGCGCTTGACGTCTATAGACTTCGTAACAATAAAATAAAACTTATTTTGTGTCTAGTTTAAACCCCAAACTGATCAATGATAGATGCATGCCAAATAAACTAGCAGAACTCGTACAGCACCATAATAAATTATAACCGCAGACGTGAACAGTTCACCGCAATGACAGTGAATACGCTAGTTTGCAGATTTTCCAAGAATGAATGAGCATGTTCAGTACCTACTAGGTTGTATGTTAATCAAAATATGATTCGCGACCGTAACAAATATGTATTTACAGATTAAAATTATAATCATTAAAGTCATCAATACAACAATACAACTCTCTAAGACCAAGCTACATTATTATTGAATGACCATTTCATGAAATCATGATATTTGAGAGCAATTCTTAACTTAAGGAGATGTATTGCTGATTCTAATGATTACATTTATTTAATACATATTTCTTATACTTGCGAATCAACATACAACCTGAGTGAGACTGACCTGCAAAAAACGTAAGAATATTTAAATTACGCGGCCTACTTTAGTGCTTCCCCATTATGTTTGATAACAAGTAAAGCAATTAATACATGTAGGCGAGTACGTTTAGGCCAAAAAATACTCGGTTGTCGAATTCTAGAGGTGAGGAGAATAAACAAAAATTTAAAAAAAATAATCGGCGCCGACGATGACGAAATTATTGCACTCAACTAATGGGCGTAACTGATATCCTCACCATGGCATTATTACATGAAAGCGTAAGTAAAATATTAAAAGTAAAACTTTAAAAGTCAAGTACAACCAAAATAAAAAGAAAACTGGATTACCTAAACGAAATATGTATAGTACCTACCTACTTAATAAATATTGTGGAACATTTGTGCTCATATTACTGATAATCACTGTATTGAACGCAATAATAAATTAACAGTTTCTGAAAGGTTAAATCTGAAAGTATTGTTGTTATTTTTAACTATGGTAAAATGTATTTTCCACGAACAATAAATAATTAAAGAAAAATGCACTGTGAAATAAGAGTTTTAGAAAATGCTGTAAGTACCTACCGAAATTAGTAGGTATACAAAAAAGTCGGGAGGTATCGTGGGACACTTGGTTAGAACGAAGTTCGTTTCACAGTATACGTATTTTGAATTCAGAGCCATCTAGTATGGTCTCAAGTTTCAAGTGTCATTTTTTTTGTTATTTAATACGAAACAAAAACAAAAACTTTCTGTATTGTCTCTGTATTAAAAAATAAAAGCTTTTGGCACTTGAAACTGACTTTTTCGGGCATAACGCTTTTTCCTTACGTGACGATTTCAATCAGTTTACTCTTACCGCAAGCCGCGTTAAAGAACTTCATTCCAAACAAAAACCCAATTCAAGCAATCTAAAAAAACCATGGCTAGACAATAATAATTCAAATAATTTTGGTTCGCTTGTATCCAAGTAAGTACTCGGCGATGCCGTAGTAGTACACGGTCTGCGCGACACCGTAGAGCGGCGCCTGCACGATGATACGGCACGCGCCGCCTTTAAATAACGCAGTGGGACCCTCGTTCTTCAGTACTTTCCTGTCGGAAACATTGATATACATAAGCATAGAAAAATAGTAAGTATAAATACAATATTTTCACTAACATTTAGAGAATTTATTCCAAAAGGTGTACTACTAATATACTGCACTCATGGAAAAAATTAGAGGAACGCAAAAAAAAAGTGTGTATAAAACAAAATATCATGGATTAATTATTTCTGTTTATTAATTTGGATTTTGCCAATTATTCGTTAATTTAAAATTGCAAACATCGAAAAAACAAACGATTAAATGATAAAATTTTATTAACCAAATTAAGAAAGAAACAAATATACAGTAAAGAAAAAAAAATTTACGTGGTTGCACTGAGTTGATTGGAATTATAGTATTATAAGCAGTTCCCCCGTACTCCCCCCCGCTACTCCGTATAAAAAGGAGGGACGAGCCGGTGCCGCCCCTTAGCCCCTGGCTGGAGGCTTTGAGTTCTCTTAAAGCAGCCACAGGATAGTCCGGTTAAGTAGTCTCGACCTCTCTAGGTCAACTACGAGATGCCATTCATAAAAAAAAAAAAAAAAGGTGCCGCCCCTTTTTCTCGTCCCAGCCTTCGAAGTGTACACATCGGTAGCGTGAGTCGTGTAATCAAGTGATTTATGGTTTTTACGTTGTGGATAGATTTTGTTCCTCTAATTATTAAGTTGAATTTATCGTGTTAAGAAACGTTAGGTATTTAAAAAATTAAAGGTCAAAGTTTGTGAGCTGTGTTTTTTTTAATAACTTCTACTTCTGATTCCTAAAATCAGAAGTGGGATAAGTAACTTCTAGCCCACGAAAAGAGGAACAAAGTCTCGTCCATTTTACCCACTAATTTGTGTTTTGTGCCATGGCCGGTGGGTCTCGTGATAACAAATGTAGGTCACGACGAAGTTCTCGCAGCCGAGATAGGTCGCGATATCGCTCACGTAGTCGGTCAGCGACGACAAATCGTCGTTCAGTGTCAATCGCGTGACCAAATACCTACTAAAAGTCGAGCACGGTTCCGTGACGCGTCGCGACGTGATCGGTCGCGCCATCATTCTTATGGTGGTGATAGATCGCCTACCCCCGTTAGACAACATGTTAGTACGGATGTGTCGATTCATAACACGTTGAATTCAATCATGAACCGCTTAACGTCGATCGAAAATAGTCACGCGACAAATTCAAATAAAACGCACTGTTGTGATCCAAGTAACACACGTGAAACTACCGAAGCAGAATTGAGTACATCTCAATCGAATATGTCAAAATGCTATACGCCGCCTCTCCAAGCGAATACCCACGAGACACGAACAACGAATCGTTTATCAACTACCCACATTTCAACACCATCAGTAGATAATTTAGAAATGAGTACATCCGACCCAACTAAGGTTCTCGTTGACGCCCTTAGATCGCTGCAGCCAGTCAGATCCCAGAATTACTTTGTTTCGAGCTTTGATCCCTCCATTCACAACATAGAGATATGGTGTGAGGAGGTCGACCGTGCACAGGATGCGAATGGCTGGAGTGACTACGAGTGTCTTTCGCGTATTGGGTCGTGTCTTAAAGGCGACGCAAAGATTTGGCTCAATGAGTGGGTTACGGCTGACCGCACCTGGACAAACTTTAAGCGGGAATTTAAATCATTGTGTCCGCGAAAGTTAGATTACGCCAATATTCTGTTTGACACTATGAATACGACGTCTGAAAAGTATGCTACTTATGCAGAATACGCGCGTCGTACATTATTACGGTTACGTATCGTCGAAGGTTTAAGCAATGACCTTATGACTTTGATAGTGATTCGCGGTATCGATAACCCTCATGTGAGAGCTGCCGCGGCTAACGCGAATCTTAACCCAGAGACAATAGTATCGTTCTTGTCTATTTACACGAAGCCGGTTCGCGTAAAAACCGATACTCGACCTTCAGCGTCGAAGAAGCGCTCTCTTCCATCTACTTCGAATCGAAACGAACAGAAGTGTTTTTCGTGTGGTAAAAAGGGACACGTTAGCCGTCACTGTCGTACAAAAGCTAACTCTGAGAAAACGTCCACTTCAAGCAGCGCTAGCAATATCATTTGTACCTTCTGTAAGAAGTCAGGTCATCTCGAAGACCAGTGTTTTGCTAAGGCCCGCTCCGAATTGCGAAATGAACGTAATGTTAATCTTTGCACAGAAAATGGTTCGAACGCTGCAGGTGCCAATGATATTATCGTCGCTGTGGTCGATGGCATCCCCATGGACGCTATTATCGATAGTGGTGCCCTTAACGTATCACTTATTTCCTCAGACGTATTGAAATACCTTTCCTGCCAACCAAAACCTACACATTGCATTTTAAAAGGCATCAGTAATACGGAGATAGTAGCTTCATTATCTGTGACCGTTACTCTCGAATTTAGCCAGATTTCGGTAGAGGCCGACCTAATCATAGTTCCCTCTTCGTGCATGAACGCGCCTATCATCGTAGGAACCGATATACTGAACCGGGACGGTATCGTGTATGTCCGTACTAAAGACAGGCAGTTTTTGGCTAGGTCTGATGATCCCATTGTCCAAGTTAACGCGATTCAAAGTCAGGAATCCTTCGAAATAAATACCCCACTCAAGGGAAGTGATTACGACTCTTTGGTAGGAGTGATTAAGGAATACTCGGAGTTTTTCATGACTGGCACAGCCACCTCTACGGTTAACACTGGTGAGATGGAGATAAAATTAACCAATCTAACCCCAGTTGTTTACCGGCCTTACAAACTTTCGTATGATGAGAAACTTCGGGTCCGCAAGATAATTAGTGATCTCTTGGACAAAGGAATTATCAGGGAGTCAAGATCGGATTACGCGAGTCCGATAATACTGGTAAAGAAGAAGGACGGTTCTGACCGCCTATGCGTCGACTTTAGGGCACTGAATCGGTTGACTGTCAAGGATCGGTATCCATTGCCATTGATCGATGACCATATCGATCGGCTGGGGAACTATAAATTCTTCACCAGCCTTGATATGGCCACTGGATTCCACCAAATCCCTATAAATGAGCGGTCGATTCATTTCACTGGGTTCGTTACGCCGGAGGGCCATTACGGATTAACGAACTCGCCGATTGTGTACCAGCGTATTATTAACAATACGTTGCGGCGCTTCATAAAAGCAGGCCAGGTACTGGTATATGTCGATGATATTCTCATCCTGAGCTCTACGGTCTCCGAAGGTCTCTCTCAGCTAAAACAGGTCTTGCGGACGCTCACTGCTGCTGGGTTTTCTATAAATCTTCGAAAATGTTCGTTTCTTGCGACGGAAGTAGAGTACCTTGGGAGACTCGTGAGTCGGGGTCAGGTTAGGCCGAGCCCACACAAGGTCGAAGCCCTCGTGAAATCTCCCGTCTCGGAGAACGTACGACAGGTGCGCCAGTTTTTGGGGCTTGCAGGATACTTCCGGCGTTATATCAAAAACTATGCCACATTAACTGCCTGTGTTGCTCGATTAACTAAAAAGGACGTAGATTTTAAATGGGGCGCAGAGCAAGAAAAGGTTCGGCAAACATGAATTGAACTCCTTACTAACAAACCAGTTCTCTCAGTTTTTGACCCGCAGCTGCCCACAGAGGTCCACACGGACGCCAGTAGTGTTGGGTACGGCGCAATTTTATTACAGACACACGATGATGGTAGCAAGCACGTGGTGGCATATTACAGCAAAGCGACGCAAGGCGCCGAAAGTAAATACCACTCGTATGAGTTGGAGACATTGGCGGTCGTCAAAGCATTGCAGCACTTTCGCCACTACCTCGTGGGTTTACAGTTCAAAGTAGTAACAGACTGCAATGCTTTGAAGGCCACGGAGCGCAAGAAAGATTTGCTGCCGCGTGTTGCACGTTGGTGGATTTACCTCCAAGATTTTCATTTTACTATTGAGTATCGAAAGGTGGTAATGATGCCACACGCTGATTACCTTAGCCGCAACCCTTCAGTTGTTGTAGCTAACCAGGTTTCGAGACCACGTAATTGGGCTCAAATAGCTCAATCTGCGGATAACGAGACCCAGGTGTTGCTGCAACAGCTGAGGGATGGTGAACTAGATTCGACGCGTTATGTTGCTCAAAATGACCTGTTGTTTTACAAATACTCGCCCGTCGGCGAGGATCCCCGCTTGTTGTGCTATATTCCCAGGGGACATAGGCTTAGTCTATTAAGAATATTTCATGACGAACACGAGCACATTAACGCTGACAAGACCCTTGATCTTATTCTCAAATACTTTTGGTTCCCGGGGCTTCGTCAATTTGTAAACAAATACGTAGCTCACTGTTTGGTCTGCATCTCAAAAAAGAGGGTACCGCGATCACCTAATCAGAACATTGTGTCTTGGGAAAAACCCGATTCCCCTTTTCACACAATCCATGCGGATGTCTTGGGTCCTCTTCCTGTCTCTAATGGGTACAAATTCATATTGGTTATATTGGATGCTTCCACTAAATTTTGCCTCTTGTATGCAATCTACAGACAAGACGTTAGTGAATTAAAACGCGTCTTTATGCAAGCGGTTTCCTTATTTGGAGTCCCAAAGTTGATAGTTAGCGATAGGGGATGGATGTTTGAGTCCAGGGAATTTGTGACTTGGGTAAGGGATATGGGGAGTGACTTGCATTTTATCACCCCGGAAATGCACCACGCAAACGGTCAGGTGGAACGGTACATTCGTACCATTCTAAACATGTTGCGGATTGAAGTAAACTACAAAGCCTCCTCCTGGTCGGAAGCTCTATGGAAACTGCAGCTGGTTCTCAATATTACCACCACCCAATAAGACCACCCAGGCCTCACCCCTCAACCTGATGATCGGAACAGACGCAACCACCCCACTAGTCCAAAACCTTGTTCGTGATATCGCTATCACGGGCACCAGCCCCAACCGGGAGTCCCTACGAGAGATCAGCAGGAGCCGGGCAAGCGAGCTGATGACAGCTAACAAGCAACGGCAAGATGACTATGCGAACCGACTTAGACGCCCACCTCGTCAGTTTGAACTAAATGACCTTGTGTTTGTTATTAAGTATTCGCAGTCTACTGGAAAACTAGATCCAGGAATGCGAGGCCCATACAGAGTCGTGAAAGTTCTGCCGAATGGACGGTATGAGCTTAAGCTACTCAGTGGCAGCTATGGAAAAACCACACAGGCAGCGGCACAGTATATGGTGCCTTGGCGAGGCGAGTGGTGCCCGGAATCGTGCGCCGCTTTCTTTGAGGGTATGTATGAACTCTCGTCATCTGAACTTCAGGCTTGGAGCCTTGGCGTTCTATGGTGAAACTTCGGGCAAATCGCCCTGGCGTTTCTTGAACTACTGGCGTGTTGTCTTGGCGTTCGTTGAACTACAGACGCATTGTCATGGCGTTCGCTGAACTACAGACTTATAGTCTTCGCGTTCATTATCTGAACTACAGACTTATAGTCTTGGCGTTCATTATCTGAACTACAGGCTTGGAGCCTTGGCGTTCTATGGTGAAACTTCGGGCAAAGCGCCCTGGCGTTTCTTGAACTACTGGCGTGTTGTCTTGGCGTTCGTTGAACTACAGACGCATTGCCATGGCGTTCGTTGAACTACAGACCGACAGGTCTTGGCGTTCGTTGAACTACAGACCTATGGTCTTGGCGTTCTCATACACACATTGTAGATGGTGATCAAGCAGTGCAGCCTATGCAGCTAGGAGCTCCAAAGTTACGAAGAAAAATGCCTTGGCTTGGTTTGTCATTTTAAGAGACGTCTCTGTTATAATTTTAAGAGTGATGTATGAAAAGCGCCTGTTCGATGAAGTTTGAATTGACTGAGAGATGATGAGGAAATAGGTTGAGTAGGTCAGTCTAGCTTAGACTAAGTTAGGTGCCACTAATTGAATGATGTTTTCAGATGAAAATGTAAACGAGCAGGATCAACTAGATGGCATACCAGCTCCCACGGTTAAACCTTCTACGCCTCCGTCGGACGCAGGCCTGGACTCCAAAGCTGCTCATGCTGCTCCTAGCGGCGTGGCACCGAGATCCAGTGGTCAAGCGGAAGTCGGACTGTCAATGCCCCTGCTGGACACAGATGCAGACGTTGGACTAGGTGCTGGTTTCAGCAGCACTACACATGAAGCTTGTGTCGAGGACGACACTATGTCAGGAGAGGCCGTATAAGCAGTTCCCCCGTACTCCCCCCCGCTACTCCGTATAAAAAGGAGGGACGAGCCGGTGCCGCCCCTTTTTCTCGTCCCAGCCTTCGAAGTGTACACATCGGTAGCGTGAGTCGTGTAATCAAGTGATTTATGGTTTTTATGTTGTGGATAGATTTTGTTCCTCTAATTATTAAGTTGAATTTATCGTGTTAAGAAACGTTAGGTATTTAAAAAATTAAAGGTCAAAGTTTGTGAGCTGTGTTTTTTTTAATAACTTCTACTTCTGATTCCTAAAAGTATTGTCATTTCCTTTCTTTTTTATGTTGCAAACGAATTAGTAGCTAGAGTTGGTTTGGCAAATTTGTTGTTGCAAAACCAACCAATTGCATATTTATCGTATCTCCAGGCCTCCATCGCATCGAGTTAAAGTATTGTGCTCCCTTTAACCACCAACCATACCAACTGCAAAATCTATTGTTAAACATAGCTTACAAGCGCATCCATTCTTAGCTTCTTTTTTCATAAATGCTTAGGAAAGGCTATATATAAGGTGCTTATAATCAGTACTTGTGTGTGTGTGAGTGTTGCTCCCTTTAGGTCTTCGAACTGCGTCCAGTCACCTTGGCATATAATCAAGTTATCAATAAAATCTTGAGAGATTGTGTTCCATTGTTTCTGTAATGCGTTCTTAAGATCTCTCAAATTATTTAACTTCCGAATTTGTCTTCCAAGCTTATCCTATACATGCTCTGTGGTTAAGGTCTCTGGGGTTTAAGTCGGGCGAGGGCGCTGGCAGGGTGGCTACCACGTAATATTGATTTCAACGTCTCTAAGGTATTCTACAACTACGGCCGCAGTATAGGGCCATGCTTTAAACAAATCTATCTAATCTAAAAGGAACAAATGGCATTGCGATTTCTTCCAAATTCTCAGTTACATTGCGTGCCGCTGTTAGTGATCCATTCTCAATGACATTGGGTGCCCCCATTACAGTACCTCTTTAATATGCAAGACTGCGCTTTGCTCGGATTGGGTTTGAGTGAGTTAGCAAGGTAGTACGTGGTTAAGTCATCAAGACCGTCTGACAAGCGGACCTCAACCTCGTCATAGGTGGTGGATTGGGAGTTGAGGGCAAGATAGTCTGCATAGAGGAAGTGGGACGTGTTGAGGCTGGATGGTTGTTCGTTTGTATAAATATTGAAGAAGAGCGGTGACAAGACACTACCATGGAATAAGCCGATTTTCTGTGCTCTCGAGCGATTTTTTTCAGAGAAAAGGTGGAGCTGAAAACAGCGGTTGGCTACTTCGTCCATTTTGGTTTGTTTTGACTGTACATTGGAAGTTTGTGTGACGTTAATTTATGCAGTTTTAATTCTTTTTGGCATAAAAAGATACCGGAAGTAAGATCCCTACTGGCATACTTCCTTACTATGAGCACGTTTGCTCTTGCAAATCTCCACTTAAGCCGGTCAGTAAAGACAAGTAAGAGGTGGGAGCTCTCTTCCTCATCAGTGTTCACTCCAACCGGCCAATAAGGGCAAGCCAGAGGTGAGGAACAAGACTTTGCCCGGTAGATAGGGTCCGTGGGGTCGCTACTGCCCAATAGCTCGGCTCAATATGCTGTCTCGCGGTTTATATAGCTCTCTTGGTCTGGCTTCTAACCCTAGACCTGTTTCAGCAAAGTTAACTCTACCCGCACAAACCTAGAGTTCAGGAGTGCGCAAGCCCCAACGTAGAGATGCGGCGGCGGTGGGGTTATTATTATTATAAATATTTTTATTCTTCACATTTCTCGGGACCCTGGGGTCCCGGACCTTTGGAAGGCGTACGAGGAGCTGAAGCCAACTCGCAGAGGCCTCTTACACAATTTTAAATGATGAGGAGGCACCAACTGACGATTATACCTATATGCGCTATGCAAATGCACCCAAGGACAACCCCCGGTTGGTGCAGGACTATTGCTGTACGTGGTTGGGTAGCTAAAGTGGATTGGGTAACTTAAACTATGGAAGAACTATGTCCCCTGCCTGACCAATGTTATAAAATTATACACGGATAGAATGGCAGGGGGTGACTTGCACACTCAATAATGGGCCCCCGGAAACGGCCGCTAGCACATAGTGACGTAGCGACAAGGGGGCAACACTTCCTGAGGTGCGTGAGGAGTGGAGAGGTATTCCACGGCTATCAGGACAATCCCGGAAGTACGGTCAAGATCCCTACCAGCACCTTACTGGAATACTTCCTTCCTCCAAGCACGTTTGCTCTTGCGAATCTCCACTCAAGCCGGCCAATAAAGGCAAGAAAGAGGTGGGAGTTCTGTTCCTCGTCAGTGTTCACTCCAGCCGGCCAATTAAGGCAAGCCAGAGATGAGGACAACATTTCTCCCGGGAGATAGGGTCCGTGGGGTCGCTACTGCCCAACAGCTTGCCACATGCTGCCCTGCGGGTTTCTGTAACTCTCTTGGTCTGGCTCCTCATCCTAGACCCGTTCCGGCAAACTAAATTCTACCGGCACAGACCTAAAGTTCGGAGCGCGCAAGCCCCACCACGACGTCAACGTAGAGATACAGCGGTGGGGATTATTATTATTATTATTGTAAGCTTTTCGCACATCTCGGGACCATAGTGTCCCTGACCTTTGGTAGGCATACGAGGGGCGAAGCCAACTCGCAGATGCCCATTAGGCTCTATAAGTAAAGGAAATAAAGCAACAACCGACGATATTACCCCTGTATGCACTGTGCAAGTGCACCCAAGGACAACCCCCGTTTGGTGTAGGACTATTGCTGGATATGAAAACAAAAAAATATTGGACTATGGCTTTGGGTGGCTAAGATGGACTGGTTACCTAGTACCTATAGAAGGACTATGGCCCCTACCTGACCAATGTTTCATATAGGTATACAACACACGTATAAAATGGCGAGGGGTGATGACTTGCATACTCAATAATGGGCCCCCGGAAACGGTCGCAAGCACATAGTGACGTAGCGACAAGGGGCAACATGTGGGGCAATGGTGCTTGAGGAGTGGAGAGGTATTCCACGGCTATCAGAACAACCTTGGAAGTACGATCAAGATCCTTACCAGCATCCTACTGGAATACTTCCTCTGAGTACGTTTGCTCTTGCGAATCTCCAATTCTATACTCAAGCCGGCCAACAAAGGCAAGAATGAGGTGAGAGCTCTGTTCCTCGTCAGTGTTCACTCCAGCCGGTCGATAAGGTTAAATCAGTAACGAAACACATTTGAAGATTTTTCAAAAATCAACCCCTTTCGGGGTGAAAAGGGTAGAACAGTTTATATAAAAAATTTATTTTCCTTTGATCAATAAATTATATAAATTAATCAATAAATTAATAATAAGTAAAAGGATCTTATTCATTAATTTTCCAAGACTACCAAGGCTAAAAAGGTGGAGGGGGTGTTAAATTTCGTAGGAGAAAATACGAAATCCACGCGGACGAAGTCACGGACAAAGTGGTAGTTAATATTATACTTAATTCAAAACAACCGAGAACAGGGAACCCACTGATTTTGTCTGTTTTCTATAACATTACTTATGGTTTTTCGCAACAGTAGGTAATTTGTATGAAGATTTCGGGCGTGAAAACTCAGAAATTTTTTGAACTTTTTAAACACAAAAAACAGAAAAATTGGTGGTTAGAAAAAGTAGGTGGTGGAAAAACAGTAAATTAGGTTACTTCTAATTCACGCCAAAGTTATCGAAATACGGCAGTGCTTTTCGTACGTTTTTAGTAATATAACAATCTTCTACAACGCTTATCCTCAATCCGATTTTTTCACTGACTCGTGAAACTCTTGAGATAGCCAACCATTTTTTTTTCATGGCTACTACTAAGTGTAAATAAACTTATCCAAAACCCATTACACGATTCTCTAGTGCCGACCGAACACGATAGCAAGGCAGTCAATGCAAAAATTTAAAGAAAAACTAAATTTAAACTAAATATACTCAATTTCCAAAGTTGGCAAAATTTTTCACTGTATGAAAGAACGCAATATTACGCAATAATTACATAAAAACAAATGAAATTCGAAAAAGAGCGGTTAAACGGTCTTTTTTAATAGCATTTATTTTTTTTGTCTGTGGCCAGTACGTACGATCTTTTTTTACGTTCCTCTAAAGGATGGTGGACAAAAATGTATGGGAGCTGGTCCCAGTAACGTATCAGTTAAAACCACTGTAGTTTTGAACCAAATAACTCTGGAAAAGCCTTGGCCTTACCGAGTAAGAGGAGAAGTAATCCTCTAACTGAAGCCAAGGCTTTCCCAGAGTTATTCTGTTCTGACAATGTTAGGTTAGGTTAATTCATTTAGGGTTTTACGATTGTGAGATGTAAATAAAAAAGGTTATTTTTAGAATAGGTGTCCTTTAAGTTAGTTTAGCGATTAGATACATTCATGTTTATATAGATAAAATAAACATTAATTAATGAATAAGAATAGGTACTTTATTTCCCAAGAGACAAAAGAATAACTACAATTTTTATTTATTCAAACTTCTGGGTTGATAATGGGGAGAAAAACTAACTTTTTATCACGATAGATGGCGCACAATCGACTGTACCTTGTTTTGATATATTAGCTGTCAAATCGTATGGATTTTTGCAATCTAATAAGTTTAGCTTTCCTATTTTCCGTAATTTTGTCCAAAATGCCACAATGTAGTGTGTTAACTTGTAAAAACAGAGGAGTACATTTGTTTCCTAAAGAAAGTAATGGCAGACAACAATGGGAATTGGCTATACGTATTAAAAACTTTAAGGCAAGTAGTACTGCACCATTATCTGCTGCGCATTTTACAGAAGAGGATGAGATTAGTAATGAAGCCGTCCTTTAGGCTGGGTATATAGATCTATAAAACAAAAGAATCAAGATTATTATTTAATAAAATAAAATTATTGTCATCAAAATAAGTGTCATAAAATATACTATATTAACTAATCTATGTAGTAAAGAATTCTTCTAAAGATTTAATCAACCAATATACGTACTTAGTTTTCAAAATATTCCTGTATTACCTGTCTGTTAATCATTGGTAAAGGAGTATCTGCATTTATGTCTCTGAATGTATCAGAAGGTGGACATAGGTATGCGGTGTCGTCTTGGATGTCGCAGTCAGCACCAAAGTTTTGGTTTTGACATACAAAAGTAATTTATAAAACAAAAAAATAGAAATGTTAGTCCGTAGCGTACCTATGGAAAAAGGCTCACAAACAATCATAACCTTAAATATTTTAAGTGTTTTCCTTTCAATCAAATCGGCCTTTTTGTCGGCAGTTGCAGCGTTCCTTTTACGCAGCTCAACTTTTAGTTGACGCACAGTCATAAACGCGTACATATTATAGTGGAATTACATTTTAAAATCTCATAAATAGCAGTCACACTACTGTCACGAAAGGTAAAACAAGGTACGGTCGACTACAGCGACATCTACACACAGCTTTGAGTGTGGCTCCTCATTATGGAGACCAGCAAGAGTGCCGGACGAAAAAAAAATCGAAAAAACTTAACAGAAGCGACTGCACAGTACAAAGCGAATTACTGTACGCTAGTCAACAAGTTAAAAAACGTGTTAATTCTTGATAAAGCTTCTAAAAATATGAGCGATAGCTCATTCGATTCGGATTGACGTCTTGAAAAATGTATCTCGTAGATGTATTAATTAGCACATAAAAAATTGCAATTGTTATTAACAAAGGAGACCGTTTCATTTTTATATGGAACTTTGGCTAGAACGTGTACATTCCAGAAAATCTGTGAAATGTAACTTTAAACATATAACAGGCTATATAGGACTGATTTGCAATTTGTATGTACAAAATTAAAAGTTAAAATGTTTGACATTTTGTTGTAAGAAAAATAGAGACGTAATGACAGATGGTATCTAATGTCATCTGTCAGATGACTTGAGTGTCATCTGTCATTATAACCTAAAACGGGGACATTATGTTTTTGCTTCAATACTAAGCTCTAATAATATCTACTAATATTACTAGCTCGCATGGACCACATTGCTGTTTTCGTATATAACAATGGCATTAAATAACATTGAAAAAAAAATTTTTCCTCAATTTTTAAGAATTTTGTTAACAAAGAGGCAAGTTAAATGTAGTTTTAATGTTTTTTAACCATTTTATTGTTATGGTAAAATTGTAAGCAACTGATGAAAAAGCTTTTTTTCCGATGTTATTTAATGCCATTGTTAGATACGAAAACAACAAAAATATAACTTTTATTGAAAAAAAAAAATAACAACATTTATTGGACTTTTCCATTTTTGTTAAAAAAACTTAAAAAAATTCGTATTAACAAAATAATAAATTTAAATAAACTTCTATCGATAAGGGCTTCACGAAGCCAAAAATTTTCAGGTTTATTATTTAAACTTTTATGTCGTAATTATAATGAAGATTGGAAAAAAATTGGTATAACTTTTTGAAAAAATGTCTTATTTTTTTTTCCAACGGGGATTTATTCTGTCAGGTGTCCAAATAATACCTGATTTCTCTTCAAATTTTTAAAATAACATTATATGTTAAACATTATTTTATCTGATGCACTCTCTTTAGCGGCGACTCGCACATGCTGTAATGGCCTCGAGGAGCCCTATTTTCAGCGTTAGACAAAAATGATAAATAATTTAGAGTTTCGAAAGTTGGGAGTTTTTCATCGGTAATTTCATCCTCTTTAATGATCTTTTTTCAAATAGGTACATACACTCATGGACAAAGGACGATTGGCGATAATTGTTCCAGTACCGCCAGCCACTAAGTGTGAATTACTCAAAAGAGCAAATCAGTTTGAACCGTTTATAATATGTCACCATCAAAATATATCCAAGAGAAACCGATCTACGTGTATCTAAAGTATTTTTATTTAAATCAATTATTGTATCTCTGTATTTTAGGACAACACCAATTATTATGGAGCTTAGGGGTTTCATTTATAAACGTTGCTTAAAGATAAGTAATGATGAACGACTGTTTGACCATATATTTTTGACGAAATCAAAATCAAAAATCAAAATCAAAAGACATTTATTCAAACTAGGCTGAGAATCAGCACTTTTCGAACGTCAAAATTACATAAGACAGTCCCCCTAAACGCCCGCCCTTCACCACTTCCTAGTGCTTTAGCTGAGGAGAAGAAGTGGCGCAACAAACTCCTCAGCAGCACAGCTGTCTGTTCAGTTAAATAAAAAAATTAAAAAAATATATATATTCTATACAACACTGTGCAAGTTACATGCAAGTACATTACGCAACACAAACATTAAATTAAATTTAATTATTTGCTATAAGTCAGCTAGCACACGCCAATATACTTAAAAAAAGAAAAAAAAAAATTGAAAACTATACTCAAGCAGAATCAAAATACAAAACTAAAAACGTAAGTAGAACTTTATACCTATATTAATAGCCTCCAGTAATAAAGGGCGTGCCCACTTACATATAGCCGTAACTCGAAGTCACAGATGATAAACTAGGACCATCGAAGTAAAAAAAAACGAGTTAAATTACTAATAACAAAACAAAACCAAGGTCAGCAAGACGACCAGTCACCACAAGCAGCACCCGTTCACGAGCATAACGCAAAGATCAGCCATTACCCCCCTCGCCATATTTGAGGGAAGGAGGCAACCCGACCCCCGACGCTACCGCAAGCAGTGACATCTAAGGGAGCATGACGAACCTGCTGCCGGTTGCTTAGACAAGAATAATTATGATCAATTGTCGAGGTCACTAGCTAACCACATATTGCAATACCACTCATAAAAAAAACATTGTAACGAGTAGATTATGTCAATGATAAATAAAAATAAAATTAAAATAAGTTGACCTTTACAGTCAAAGAAAATAAATAATTATATGAACCCATATAACCTGTCAGTAGGTAAGCTAATTCTGGAGAAAGAACATAAACATTGTCTTAAGTTAAACACAGCGACCAACTATTCTTATCGTTTAAGTAATCGTTGATAGAATAGTATGCCTTTGAACAAAGGTTAGATTTTACTTTGGCTTTAAACGCATTGTAAGGCAAATCTAGCAAAGAAGAGGGTAGCTTGTTATAAAAGGATATACCAAGCCCAACAAATGAGTTATGAACCTTATGAAGCCGGTGAAATGGAGCACGTAATTTGTCCTTATTTCTGGTGTTAACATTGTGAATATCACTGTTTTTAGTGTATAAATGTATATTTTGTCTAATATATAAGATGTTGGCGAAGATGAATTGTGATGCCACCGTGAGAATACCAATATGTTTAAAAAAATCTCTCAGATAAATTCTGGCACCGAGCTGGTAAATAGCACGAACAGCTCGTTTCTGAAGAACAAATATATTTTGAATATCAGCGGCTTTGCCCCAGAGCAGAATACCGTATGACATAACGCTATGAAAATAACTAAAATAGACTAACCGAGCTGTATCAATGTCAGTGTATTGTCTTACTTTCCTGACGGCGTAGGCGGCTGAACTGAGCCTTCCCGCTAGGCTTGATATATGTGGGCCCCACTGAAGTTTGGCATCTACTGTTATACCCAGAAAAACTGCCGAGTCTACAGTTTTAAGCACTTCTTTATCTAAAACGATGTTGGGTCCTAGATTTCTAACATTCGGTAAGGCAAACTTTATACATTTCGTTTTCTTAGCATTCTTAGATTCTTTTAACATTACCAAGTTTTCTTTTTACCACTTTTACATTTCTATTTTCAATACACTGTTCACTTAACTCTAAAACTTATAGTTATTACATATCCGCCTACCATACAATGTTATCCCTGTGCCGTATTTTGCGTTTCCGGTACTGTTGGTCTTACGCGTATGAATCTCGTGGGATAGCCGACTGCTGGGTCGCTGTGGTCGCGGGCCCTGCTGGCCATATAGTTGTCAACTCTTTTCTTATCCATTTCTTAGTACTGGTACAACATTGTCTTCCGCACAAACAAATCGTCAGAATGGATAGGACGTTGGCGATCACTATAATAATTATACCATAGTTCTCTATTTTAGTTTCTAAGTCTCCGACATGTTTCGCGTTATTAGCTCCCTGTTGGGCTATTATGACTTCCTCGTTTTTAGTGTTATAGTTTCCCATTTTTGTTAAATTTTAATTTTATTATTTATACGACCGGTACTTAGTATTATGTTTCGTTTGTTCTAATGATTCGCAAAATTTGGCACAGTGATTTAAACGTTGCTATAGATCTAATTACAATAAGCTATGGTAGCAAAAATCGCACCGGTGGCTTTACACGGCGGCCACTGCGCGTGGTTCGTTCTATAGGCGGAAGCGATTTATCCTCAGTAATTTCAATATTATTGTCTAAACGTTTCTGCGCGCAATCTGTGTCAACATTCTGCTCAACGCCTTGTAATAAATACGCGGGCTTTAGTCTGTCTATTGATAAATCGCTTTCTCTATTTGACAACTGTGCTCTAAAAACTTTATCATTTCTACTTATTACTCTGTATGGGCCGTCATACGTAGGACAAAGGGACTTTTTCATGATCTCATTTCTTACAAAAACATGTGTACATTTCTTTAAATCATTACTTACAAATATATTACGCGTATCGCTACTCGCTCTTGACGCGGGTCGTAGCTTGTTTATTGTTTGCCTAAGCTGCCCTACATATGTGTTCGGGTCGTTGGCCTGCTTATTTTCCGCGTGGAAAAAATCTCCTGGCAACCTAATAGTTTCGCCGTATACCATCTCCGCGGCACTAAAACCTGTATCACTTCTGCACGCTGCACGAAGGCCTAACATAACGGTCTGCAGTTGGTCTACCCAATCCATGCTACCTGTCAAACGTGCGGTCAATGCGCTTTTCAACGATCGATACCACCTCTCCACTAATCCGTTGCTCTGTGGGTGGTAAGGTGTTGTCCTAATTCTTTGTACCCCTAAAAATCTCATAAGACTGTTAAAAAGGTCGCTCTCAAATTGCCTACCCTGATCAGTAGTTATCCTGTTTGGGCACCCAAACCTGCATATCCAATGTTCGTAGATAACTTTGGAGACCGTGTCAGCTGTAATGTCTGTAATTGGTATTGCTTCAGGCCAACGCGTAAAACGATCTATAATAGTTATACAATAGCGGTGCCCGTACTGTGACGTGGGCAAGGGACCTACTATATCTGTGTGTATGTGCTCAAATCTGCTACATGGCGGGAAGCTAGTTAGTTTGGAAATTGTGTGTCGATTAACCTTTGCTTTTTGACACTGAATACATGCTTTTGTCCATTCGTTAATGTCTCTGTTCATTCCCGGCCAAAAATATCTTTGTGTTGTCATCTTACGTGTAGTACGTACTCCTGAGTGACTGATGTTGTGAACGCTTTCGAATGCTAGTTTCCTAAACTTACCTGTTAGGTAAGGTCTGGCGGTACCCGTTGACATTTCGCAATAAATTTGCCTATCGCCGTCCGGCATAACTACATACCTAAATGCTAACTTACTGCTAACGTCGCGTCCGGTCGTAACCTGATCGCGTGCCTGCGCTTGAGCTAATTCGTTGAAATCTAGCGCCGTTGGACAAACAATGGACTCTACACGCGATAATGCGTCAGCAACAATATTTTCTGGCCCCTTAACGTATTGTATGTCGCTTGTAAATTCGCTAATATACAATAGTTGTCTAGCCCTTCTTGGAATTTCCTTATTATTCCCTACCTTTGTGAACGCGTACATTAGGGGCTTATGATCTGTAAAAATAGTGACTTGCCGCCCCTCTACCAAGTTGCGAAAATGAACCATGGCCATGTAAATTGCGGTTAGTTCTTTGTCGTACGTGCTATATTTCTTTTGCGCTTCTGATAATTGTTTTGAAAAGTATCCGATTGGTTTCCACGTTCCGCTTACCTTTTGTTGTAATACTGCCCCTACACATGTGTCCGACGCGTCCGTCATAATGGATAAGGGCGCGTCCGCACTAGGATGACTCAGTGTAGTTGCTGTTTGTAGGTTGGCTTTACATTGCTCGAAGGCTGTTATACTCGCGCTATCCCATGGTATTTTTGTCTTATCTTTCTTTTTTGCATTGTGTAAAAACTTATTGAGTTCTGCTTGGTGCACCACAGCATGTGGTAAATGAGACCTGTAGAAATTTACCATACCTAGAAAACGACGGAGTTGCTCTACTGTATCTGGCCGTGGGTAGTCTGCAATTGCCTTAACTTTGTCTGGTATCGGCTTGATTCCATTCTGCGTAACTTCGAAACCTAGGAATTCTACTCTAAACTGACGTAATTCGCTTTTTCCTAAATTTATGGTTATTCCCGCTTCACTGAACCGTTTAAATAGCTTACGGAGATGCTCCTTATGTATGTTTTCATTGTCTGAAGCTACAATTACGTCATCGATGTAACAAAAAAGTGCTGACTTACCATCTGTGTTCTCTATGCGCTCTATACCTCTTAGTACGTGTTGGTCCATGAACCTCTGAAATGTTTGTGCTGCGTTCCTCAATCCGAACGTCATGCGTGGAAACTCCCAGAGACCAAAAGGGGTTGCTATGGCCGTTTTTTCGATGTCCTCCGCTGCAACTGCTATGTTATGATACGCCCTGTTTAAATCGAGTCGCGAAAACCAAGTTTTACCTGCTAAAATATATGTGAAGTCACTTACTCGGGGAATGGGGTAACGGTCTGGCTTTGTTATCGCGTTAAGCGCTCTATAATCTCCACACGGGCGTAATTGCCCGTCCTTTTTAGGCACGACGTGTAACGGACTAGACCACTCGCCTTGCGACGGTCTGCATATCCCTAACTCATGCATTAGGTGAAATTCCTCCTTTACTTTATTATAACGGTCCGGCGGTAGCGGCCTTGGACGCGCGTGTACCGGGGAGCCGTTTGTTACTATGTGGTGTACTACTGCGTGGGCGGGCGATTCTCTGAACGACATTGGTTTAGTGATTTCCGCGAATTCTTCTAACAAATCCCGATAGGGATTATTAATATTATCTTGTATGCTCTTAACCGACGCTTCGTCGTACCGTATGACTGACCCATTTGCCTTTAAATTAGTCAAACTATCTATAAGCCTCTTATTATGTAAATCTATCACTAATTTATATGACTCTAAAAAATCTGCACCTAAAATTGCTTGTTTGACATCGCTTACAATGAACGGCCATTTAAAAACTCTGCGTAAGCCTAAATTAAGTTCTAGTACCTTTATACCGTATGTTTTTATCTCCGTGTTATTTGCAGCGTACAGCTTATAACCGCTTTCAGAACGCACACAATTTTTAACACTATGCACTGGTAAAACTGAGACGTTCGCACCTGTGTCCACTAAAAAACTGATTCTCGACTTCCGGTCAGTTACGCATAAACGATGGTTCTGTGTTGCGGCCCCGCTGTCTCCCACCGAACAGGACAGCACCGACCTCAGTTTCCCGCCGTTGAGCCTTCTTTCCAATTGCACGGTTTCGTGCACCTCCTTGCTTGCTTCCCGTACATGTAGTGGTAGCTGCACAACCAATCTGGACTCTCTGGGGTGCGGCGTGGACCTCTTGATCTAGACTGCGATCTGCGCCGGTTTCCTCGTCCCCTACTGCGTCCACGTATTTCGTTTACTTCTCTTCGTAGCTCCTTCATTTCGGTGGTCATTTCGCTAATCAACGATGCTACGTCCGTTGCTGCTGAAGATGATGTTGTCGCAGAGATGGTGGCTACCTCTCCATTGTTTAAATTCTCCATGATTTTATCTGCCATTTCGGCCAGCTTGTCTAATTTTTGGTCTTGACATACCGAAAGAACGGCCTTCAATGATCCCGGTAGGCGCGCAATCCATAAGCGCTGTAAGGCCTCTGGAGATATTTCGGTGTTTTGCGCCAGCTCTGACATCCGCCGCAATAGGTGTGAAGGGCGTTGAGTGCCCAGGTCCATTTCTCCGACTAATTTTTGAAATTGTCTTTCGGCACTTTCTTCGTAGGCCGTCAGCAGTCTGTGCTTCAGTGTGCCATATTTGTTCTCTGTGGGGGGTTTATAAATCAAATCGCTAACCTGTTGTAGTGCATCCCTGGTCAGCCTCGCTATTACCAAGTGGAATTTCGCTGCGTCCCCCTGCTTTTGTGGTTCCATGGCGGACTCGAACTGTGCGAACCACATCCGCGGCATGTCGGTCCAAAACATAGGAATACGGTCTGTGACGTTTATGCTGGCCACTTGGCCTGCTGCTGGTGGCGGTGTCTGCATCGTGGGACCCTTGAAATTCCCGTAGATAGGTCCCAAGTCCACGGGGAGTCGTTCGCCGCGCCTATTTCCGCACTACTTATACACTTGCTGCTTACTGTTCGTTTACACTAACGCACTGTCCGAATTTATCCTACACAACCACGTCGCTAATAAGATCACGTCGGGGTCACCAATGTTGAGGTTGCTAAGTGGTTGTGGTGAGGAGAGTAAATAAAATGCACAAGTCCGTAAAACCAGTCTATTCGATATTCACGTTAACAGGGATAATACAGTGTACACAAGTTACTGTTTCGGCGCGGCGCAAACGACTGCCGGCTGAACCATATGGGCGGGGGAACATTACCATTTGCAGCGTTAGCACATTGCTGCCTGTTGTCCCTACAGAGAACTAAGTTATTTATCGTAAACCAATCTGTAACCATTGAGAGTGCACTGTTTACGTCGTCAAAATTTTGTCTATTCCTGTCTACTTTAAAAATAAGAGAGGTGTCATCTGCAAACAGTACAACGTCACAGATACCCTTTAAATAGAATGGTAAGTCATTGATATACACTAAAAACAAGAATGGACCCAATATTGAGCCTTGAGGTACACCTAACAGAACTGGTAGCCCGGAAGATTTCACACCATTTACATCTACACATTGAAACCTATTATGTAAATATGAATTAATTACTTTAAGAGCTTCGTTTTGTACACCGTAATGATGTAGTTTACGCAAAAGCGTGTCATGGTGCACGCAATCAAAGGCTTTGGAGAGATCACAGAAAATTCCAATAGCATTTTGCGAGTTCTCCCATGCGTTAAATATATGTTTTAGCAGAGCAACACCCGCATCTGTAGTCGAACGACCTTTAGTAAAGCCATATTGTTCATCATGAAGGAGGTCATTTAAATTAAAATGTCTTAGCAACTGCTTGAGTATTAACTTTTCAAATATTTTGCTAAATGCAGGTAATATAGAAATAGGCCTAAAATTGCCAACGTCATTTTTATTACCTGATTTAAATAAAGGTAAGACTTTACTACTTTTCATGAGGTCAGGAAAAGTTCCTACATCAACACATTTATTAAAAGTAACAGCTAGATAGGGGGCTACTATGTCTATTATATTACTTAACAGTTTAATTGAGATGCCCCAGTAATCACCAGTGTTTTTAGACTTAAGTGTGTTAAAAACATTAACTACATCACGAGGTGTTATATGTTCGAAGCTAAATAAGCGACCACATTTGGGCACACTACTATGCAAAAGGTTTTCAGCTTTAGACGGGGATGAATTTAAGGAGCGAGTCGTAGTTATAGGTATGTTGGCAAAAAACTCATTAAATGCCTCAGCAACGTCTGCTGCTTTATTAACTAATTTGTTGTCGACCATAACTTCAAGTTGTTTGTCTTGTTTAACCGACTTACCCGTTTCATTATTAATAATTTTCCAAATGGTTTTTACTTTATTATTGGAATTTTTAATTGTATCGCTTAAAAATTTAGATTTAGCAAAAACACAAATACTTTTAAATAATTTTGAATAATTTTTGACATACTCTAGGAAAGGAGTATCAAACCTGTGTTTTTTCAAACCATATAATTCGTATAGTCTCGCTCTACTTTTATAAATACCTGGAGTAGCCCATTGGTTAAAGCCCACGGTGGTGCCATTAATATTAATGGTTTTGGTCTTGAAGGTAGATTGGTACTCTTTTTGCACAACATCAAAAAGGGCTCCATAGATTTCATTAGGATTATCGTGTTCTACTATAGATGGTCTAATTCTATGGGCTACATCAGACGTTTAAACGTCTCTTAACTTTCAGCAACGTTTATAAAGAAAGGGGTAAATTAATCTACAATAATACTTACGTCATGCAATCGAGGATGGAGGTATACATTCGATCGCCGCTGGGGGCAATCGTTTGCAAACGCGTCTTCACCACGTCAAAAGGGGTGGCACTGAGCGCCGCGGTTGCGCCCGACACGAAGCCCGCAGTGGACGAGAGCCTATAGGTTACCATGGACTAGAGTCCCACCGAAAATGGATTCTATTTTTCGGCCGAAACGAAAATAAAATGCGGTCTGTTTTGCATTTTTGAAAATCGAAAACGAAAAAAAGAAACAATTTTTTTTTTGGGTTTTCATTGGTAAAAGTAAAAGAAGTGCAGTGTCAATCTTATCATGATATTTAACCGTTTAAACTTAAATCACATGAAACTTTGTAGTTAAGTCAAAGACAATTATTCCGCCGTCATAAGGAAAAAAGACGTATCTGACATTTCTTTTCGAAATAGAGTTCGACATACGTGAGTTAGACATAATATATTCGGAATCAGCAAAAAAGACGCATCTACCAGCATTTTTTAATTGGCGTAAAGAAAACCTAATAATTCTTACTATTAAAATACGCATCTGCCTTTGTATCTTATAGTTTAAAACAGGACAAAATATTTTTTTTTCCATTACAATATTTCTATAGATACGTCCTTTTTCTTTACGGCGGCAGTATTATTAAGCAAAGAGTTCTTTGTATGCTAAATATGCGAGAAAAACATTTTTTCAATAATTGTGTTTTTAGTTGTTGTGTTTGGATATTCTCTCAATAAATGAATTGAAAGTATTAATTTGTCGGCACTTAATTTTTTTCAGTAGAACATGAGAATTGCCGAAAATGGATATTTCGGCCGAAAATTGCGGAAAACCGAAAACGAAATTCGGTCGGACTCTATCATGCATTCAATATTATGAATCATGTGCGGTGCTACTTTATCTGTCAACTTGACCTGCCCTGCAAATGATTATGATAAGGGCCTTGGTTATATACGAATACGAAATACCAGGTTTAACACCGCAGTTGAAAATAAGTCCACTTGCGTCACGTTAATAGTTGTAACTGTATGCGCAGTAACCATTATTAATTTAGTTAGTTATTAGTTAACCACTTGCGCGGTTTATATGCATCGTGCTACGTACAAACAGTGTAAATTATAGTGTGTAAAGACGTGCGCGAGTCCAGTGAGTTACGTTCTGCATGTAACTGGCGCGGGTGCGGGAGTTCTTGTTATTTGTAAGTACGTGGCAAGTACTAAAAATATTAATGATTAAACGAACTTACCTGTACGTGAAGGTCTATCTAATTATACGAGCGCCGAGTCCGAAGAGATTAGTAATTTACACATGTAGTTACGCATAGTTGTCACCACTCATGCACTAAGTTAAGAAAACATATTAAGTATAGGTATTCTATTTTTCTTTATGGCAATTTAATTTGTCATAACCTTTTTATATGTGGATACTTTGTCCAGTTCCACTCTCAGACAATAGTCGCCAGTCATTTAGTTTAGAGTAAAAGATCCTGTGGTTCATTGATGTATTTCCCAGACACTATAGAGACAATATGGGGTGTGTAGGTACAACACTGGGAGGGCGGGATTACTAATCTCTTCGGACTCGGCGCTCGAATAATTATGATAGAACTTCACGTACAGGTAAGTTCGTTTAATCATTAATTATACTTCGCGCGCCGTTCTCAAGATCAGTAATTCACACATGTAGACTGCTAATACTCTCAGTATTGCGTATATCAAAATAGTTGTATTAAGAGGGTTTGTAAATTTCACTCAAAGAGAAGCAGCCGTACCTGTGTGCGTAAAGTTGCCGTGTTCCCTCCCTTTATAGTTAGACTTACCTACTTTAATCCGTTCGCTTTAGAGCAATACTGATATTATTATAGCAAAATTAAATTGGAATTTAAATCCATCTTCAATTTATTTTTATACTTAGGTAGATATGATTTGTAGATTAATGATAAATAAATAATTATATTATATAGGGTGACCGATACTTAGGCACATGCAATCGCTAAAAATATCAGCTGTTCCCTACATTTATGTTCGCATATCTCGTCAAAATGTAGGGAACAGCTGATTTTTTTTTCGCGATTTCAGATTTGGTCCCATAGTAGAAGTTGTTTGTAGTGATGAGTACAATCATGTGTTTAAGTGTCGGTCGCTAATTGCCAGTCAACATCTACACACAAAATTAAGTTATTTAGGAGAGAAAATAATATTAATAATTTAGATTACTCAAGTTTTGGTGACTAGTTCTAGTTGGTTGTGGATAGTTTTTTCTTTTTTATGCTCAGATGGGAATTTAAATAAAGGTTTATCTGTCATGTTATGTTTAGTGAATCATTTAATATATTTAAAAAAAACTGTATAAATTATAAAATAGTTTCCCTCAATAGCATTGATCGGCTTTTTCTGGGATCAATTATTTCGGGAAGAACGTACACATAATAAAATGTTGTCAAACAAGGGATTCTTTTCTTTCCAAAATTGATCGTCTTTATAAATATTCACAACTTTTATTGGAAATTCAGGACCAGTGTACACCACAAACAATCACACATTTTTATTTACAATATTTAGTTGGCCGTGAACTTGGTAATACCAGTCATGGTTAACGTTCGTAATGACGTTTTCACCATCAAATATTTAAAAAAAAAACTTCAGTTCTTTTTTGACGGATTGCTGCATCAAGGTCAAGTCCGCGTATAGAAATGGGATATTTGATCTGTATGGTTCCTTCCTCATAAAGTCCGTCTGGCAATGCACACCTAAAAAACAATGGGTCTCTTCGATAAAAAGACCACATTTCTGGATGGTTATGTCCTTTTGAATGACGAATTGCTCAATAGTCTTTATCATTTTCTCTGCCATATTTTATTGACGCTACATGGTCCTTCTTGGACCATGTAGCGTCAATATAAGCAGTTAAAATACATCTCCTCAGCTCGAGCCACAAGCTACTCTCAGCCTGAACAATTGTATCTCTTTCAATGTCATGCCGTTTTAATGCCTGTTCTTTTATATTTTCTAGGAATACTACCTGTGCCTGTTTGTAATCGTCTGGGTTCACATCAGGCTTTTGACATGCATTTCCGTAATCGATTTTAGTCACGGGCCCTGCGCTAAAGTATTTGGCGTTTCCGATTTTGATTTATTGAAAGAAGAATTAAGATAGAACACCTATTTTATTTATTTCATTATTTGTGTACACACAGTAAAAATATATCATTATAATTTGGAGTACATAGGTACTGCTTATTTCTTAAGAAATTTCTTCCAGCAGACCTGCGAAAGGAGAAATGAAACAGAAATGTAGTCAATAGTGTGTGAGAACCAGAAGAGAAAAATATGAATATGCGAAGTCTTAAACTAAAATATTAACTATACCTACACGTATAAATTACTTAATACATAAAACTAAAATATATAAACAAACATATAATATACTTATATAAATACTCACAGTTGAGAGGAAAGGTATATGTTATTTTACTCGATATTTGAATAGAGACACATTTTTTAAATCGCGAATACTAGGCGGAAGTGGGCACAGTCTCACAGCATGAATAGATACGGAATAAGAATAGTAGCTAGTTTTATGAGGATGAGATTTAAGGAGGGATCTAAGGTGTGAACTACTCTGTGCGTCGCTAGGGCGAGCAAAGGAAAAACGCTTACGCAGGTAGGAAGCACAAGACGGGTTGTGTAAGATGTTGAAGAGAAATAAAATCCGAGTGTCCCTGCGAAGGTGGATTGGGAGCCACTTGAGTTCCTAGAGAAGGTGAGAAACATGATCATACTTTCGAAGACTAAACGCAAAGCGAATGTACAAGTTTTGCAAGCGCTCAAGCTTGTTTAATAGCTCCACAGTAGCATCCAGGTAGCATGCGTATAATCTATAATCGGCTGAATAAGTGTTTGTGCCAATGAAGACAAAAATTTTAGTCTTCAAGGGTAGGTTTTAGGACTTTGAAGGCTTTTCAGCGAATAAAAGGAAAATTGTACCTTTCGACTGACCTCATTGGAGCACGCCACGAAAGAATAGAATCAATAATCAGTAACTCAAGAACAAGCCAAGTCAAAAATATTGTTCGCAAATGGCTGCTAGCTCAATCATACAGTCAAACCGAATCTCTTTTAAAGGTAATTTCATAACACACCAACACCTGCGTTCCTACTCAATACTCACACACACACTCGCACCCTCACACCCTAACACATAATCACACACACACACACATACACACCCGCTCTCTCTCACACATACTTACTTACCTACAGACAGTGCACATTGTGCTCTAAATATTCCTGTAACTTTATTATTTTATTTCACTGTTTTAATTTTTGTCAATATTTCATTGTTTTGATTACCTTCTTTAATTTAATAACACTTTTTCATGTGCTTCTACGGTAACAATCCGCCAGTATTAATGTAATGCGCATTTTCGCTATTTGGTAATATCACCCATGGACTCCACGAGACAGGCTCGACCTAGTGTGGAGTCCATAAGCAAAATGCTTCCTTTGCGTCTTCTGTTTTTGAATGTAAATCTAGCTATTAAGGTAGACTACAATAAGGAAATGTAAAGCACTGCTTTTGGGAAATAAATAAATAATTACACCCAGATCTTTGGCGGTTTCGGTATAGTCAATGCGCACACAATCGTATCTCGATTGCGTTAAGGCGTCAGAGATGTAACATCAGCCGCATTGCGAACGAATCTGCTGCCTATGATCATAGCCTGAGATTTAGTTGGATTAATTTGTAAAACAAATGACTTTGCCCAAACGCTGATGCAAGCCAGATCATGATTCATAGCAGCAATTGCAGAACCCGCATCAGCTACAGTAAAATGTCGGTAAAGCTGCAGCAAGTCATCTGTGTAGAGATGAAAACTTTATTCTGGTAACAACGTTGATGAAGATTGAAAAAAGAAGAGGAGAGTGAGCGCTGCCCTGAGGAACACCCTCAGTGAGACGGTTTTATTTTCTTTTAGTAGTGTAAGGTACAATGTACAGACACCAGCTCATCAAGCTACTACAATCTGTCAAATTTCTTTATTTATACTCGTTGCTGTCTCATTCGAAGATTATGAGTCCCACTCTACCCAAACATCCCATGGTATTATATACCTAGGTATATGAGCATGGGCCCTTTTTTTTTTTTTTTTTTTTGTGGATGGGAAATCATCAAATAACTTCTCCCGCTCTGGGTGGAGCGGGAGGGCGTGTCAGACTTTTACTGACTAAAACCCACCCGTGTTCCTTCAGTTGCCTATGCCAGGGCCACGGTATCTTTTTCAAACAACCCGCGACCCCAGCGGCATTGGCCCTATTGGACCCCATCTTTTGCTGACATCTCTTTGAGGCGCGCGTGGAACACAACGCGCCGTCGACCCGGGCCTGGTCCTCACCGGACGGCGAGCTACCCACTACTCACCGTCCGCAAGCCCGCGCCTACGGTGGCCGGGAATCGGCTATCAATTCCCGCCGCCCAGGGCGTCTCCTGCGGCGACTGAGGGCGTGAGGCTGCCTCTCCCTCACGCGTTCCGCCTCCTCCTTCGCGAGCATTACCGCTTCGCAGAAGGAGGTGACGGCCTCCCATGCACTCTCGCTCCGCACCATGGCCTGGACCAGGCTCGGACGCGAGAGATCGCCGCCGCCGATCGCCTCCGTGAGAACACGGCGGTGCTCTGCCCAAGCCGGGCAGACCTCCACTGTATGCTCCACCGTGTCCTCTGGGCGATCCACACAATGGTGACACCCGGGCGTTTCCTCCCGCCTTATGCGAAACAGGAACCTCCCGAAACAACCGTGTCCGGTGAGGACCTGCGTCAGGCGGAAGGTGAGGACGCCGTGGCGCCTCTCTAACCACTCCTCAAAGAGGGGACTTATCGCCGCAATTGTGGCGTGCCCAGCGCTGGGCTGCGACAGTCGCACTCTCCATGTCGCCATGAGATCCCGCCGGAGTTCTGTCCGCTGTACCGTGATTTCTCGCGGCAGCGGAGTTACGCCCCGGCGTTTTGCCTCCTCGCGCCACTCCCACACGTGCGCGAGGACTTTCGCCTCCAGATCCCACGGCGGCAATCCGGCAAGGAGGCTCGCCGCCTCACCGGAGACCGTGCGGTAACCCCGGACTAGCCGAATGGCCATGACCCTCTGGGACGCGTTCAACCGGCGGACTGGCCGCAGCCTCAGGGAACGCGCCCACACCGGTGCCCCGTAAAGGGCCATGGACCGCACGACCCCCGCGTAAAGCCTCCGGCAGGAGGCGTTTGGACCACCTAGATTGGGCAGGAGCCGCTTCAAGGCAGCCCCAGCCCGCTCCAGTCTGGGAGCCAAACGTCGGAAATGCTCCACGAAGTTCCACCGGCTGTCGAGGACGAGTCCCAGGTACTTCATCGTCGACTCGACTCCGATGCGAACCCCTCCTACCGTTATTTGGGAACCCGACGGTGGCGCATTCCGAGGACCATGAAAACACATGGCCTCGGACTTGTGCAGGGCCACCTCGAGTCCCAACTGCCGGATCCTCTCAACGACTATCGCAACCCCGCGTGTCGCTAATTCAGCCGCCGCCTGGTGCGACCTCCCCTGCGCCAGGACCAGCGTGTCGTCAGCGTAACATACTACGCTGACGCCGCTAGGGAGGTCGGCGCGCAGCACCCAGTCGTACCCGATGTCCCACAAATGCGGCCCCAGGACCGATCCCTGTGGGACACCGCACGACATCTCTCGCCGGTTCCACTCTCCCTGATGACCGGGGTAGATGACGGCCCTATCCGTCAAATAGGCCTCAACCACTCGACAGAGGTAGGTCGGCATCCGGTGATACCGGAGTGCCTCCCTGATGCAACTCCAGGGCAGGGTATTGAAGGCGTTGGCGATGTCTAGAGACACCGCCAAGACGACCCCACCCCGGGCCACAGCATCCCCCGTCGTGAGGGCTCGCACGCGCATGATGGCGTCCACCGTAGAGCGCCCCCTGCGGAAACCAAACTGGCTCTCCGCCAAATCCGGCCCCTCCTGCACCAGCCACCCGACGAGGCGGTCTGCAATAACTCTTTCAAAGAGCTTGCCCACCTCGTCGAGCAGCACGATGGGTCGGTAAGCGGACGGAGAGTCCGCAGGGCGCCCCGGCTTCTTAATGAGGACCAGTTTCCCCGTCTTCCAACGAAGTGGGAACTGGCCCCTCTCCAAGCATGCGCTTAGGAGCCCCCCTAGTCGAGGCCCGAGAGCCCCAAAGGCCAGAACCCAGGCTCTTCCAGGTAAGCCGTCGGGTCCTGGGGCGGCATTTTTGGCACTCAGCCTACGTACCGCCGCTCTCAACTCTACCTCGGTCACTTCCGGAGCATCGTCGTCGTCGTCGGTGATGTGGTCCGCAATGGGCACCGCAGGAAGCGGAGCCATGGGCGGGGGAGTATGTTCCCCTCGCGAAGGGAACAGAGCGCTCACCACGTCCTCCACGAGCTGGGGCCGGAGACTCTGCGTCAGCGGGGGCGCCCATGGGCGGAGTTTATTCCGCACCATTTTATAAGGGCGTCCCCATGGGTCCCTGTTTAGAGTCTCCAGCGACTCCTCGCGAGCCAGATCCCTGGCCCGCAAGATCTCCGCTCGGAGGGCGGTCTTCGCCGCTCTGTACCCCTCGTACAGCTCCGCCTGAATGGCTTCCGTATCCGGAGGGCGGATACGGAGCCTGCGGTGCCTGGTGTACCGGTGCCGCGCAGCAACGCACGCCTCGCGCAGGGCCGCCAGCTCCGGCGACCACCAATACACCTGGCGCCTGGCGCGACCGGGCTGGACCCGGGGCATTGCCACATCACATATTTCGGACATGGCCTCCCGGAACCACTCCGCCTCGTCGTTGATGTCGGCAGGCCTGTCCGGTGGTGACACCCAGGCCTGCACGATCGAGGCTTCCAGGAGGAGCTCCCGGTCCAGCTTCTTCAGCGCCCACCGCGGACCACTCGGGGCCTGTCGGACCGGCGCGCTCGAGGTCTGGGCGGAGACATCAAACCGGATGTACCGGTGGTCGGAGTAGGTCTCCACCCCCTCTATGACGCGCCAGTCAACAACATGTGGCAACAGAGCGGGGCTGGCGAACGAAATGTCCACCACTGATTCGCCCCGCATCCGCACACACGTGGGGACAGAACCCCGGTTTAGGATGACCAGGCCTGTCTCCAGAGCCCAGTCCTCCACCATCCTGCCCCGTGTGTCCGTATACCGGGAACCCCAAGCCACATTCTTGGCGTTGAAGTCCCCGAGGACGAGCACGGGAAGGGAACGAAACCCGACGACGACGTTTTTCAACTCCGCAAGGGAGTTGTGGAACTCGGCGAGAGTTCGGTTCGGGGAGAAGTATACCCCTACCACGACAATCCCCCCGAACCGTGCTGCAACGCAACCCTGTCCTCTCTTGACGGCTTCGAGGGACAGGGTACCGGCGGCGGCCGACGAAATGAGGGTCACTGAGCCGCTCAGGTCCTCCACCCAGTAATCACTGGGCGGGACAAAGTACGGCTCAGCGACCACGGCGATGTTAATCGACCACTGCGCCATGCTCTGGAGCAACAGATCCTGAGCGGCGACGCAGTGGTTGATGTTCGCCTGGAGGAGGCGTAATGGGGCCATTACTGGCACTCCATATTAGCCCCCCCCTGAGCCTCCTGTGAGGGCTCTGCCGCAGTGAGTACGGCGGCGACGGCAGTGGAGGCGGCAGCGACGGCGGCCGTGGCGGCGGCTGCGGCCGTGACGGCGGTAGCGGAGGCGGAGGGTTTGCCCCTGCCCCGGGCTTTGGTGGGTGGACCACAGCCCTTGCTTCCAGCCCGGTGATCGGCCGGCTTGCCAGCTGCCGCACATAGATAGCAGTGCGGCGTGGCATTGCACGAGCCGGCCTTGTGACCGGGCTGACCACAACGGAAGCAGTGACTGCTGCGATCCACCTCCGAGGTGCATTTTGCCCCCACGTGGTTGCCCACTTGGCAACGGAAGCACCTCAGAGGTCTGGGTTCCAGCAATTTCACCCGCGTGGAATCCCAGCCCACCTGGAACCTTCGGCCCTCCCCAACTATTTTGTGGGCCGCCGATACGGGGCAGCTCACCGTAACGGCTCGCATCCCCGTGAGGTCAGGACGGATGGTGCCTACCTTCACCTGTTCGAAGGCACACCCCCCAGTCTTGACCACGGCGGCCACCACCTCTCGCTCCGTCACGGAGTCGTCCAGACCCAGAATGCGCAAGTCAACGCACTTGGCGGGTCTGGACACTCGGGCCTCGTCCGCATTTAAGGACGCCCTGAGCCTTTCGGCCAGAGCGTCAGCGGTCGGGCCACTGGCCGCACCGGGGATCTCGAGCATCCGAGCCCCAGTCGCAGTGACCCTTACCCGCAAGCCCTCGGTGACACCGATCTCCTCCAGGTTCACCGCCGCCCTCGCCTTGGCGAGCACGTCGCGGTAGGACACGCCCTTCTTCTCCGCCTCCGGCTGTAGTGTGATCACTACAGCTGCGGACTTTGGGGCACGTAACCTCGCCGCGACGCTTCGCTCTTTGCGCCGCCGCCGCCTCTCCCTCCGCTTGGCCGACCTTGCCGCCTTGCCCTCCTTCCTCTTCTCCCCAGCTACCTGCCATTCGGCGTCAGCCGGAGGAGATTTGGGAGGCGGGGGCAGCCGCTTCGTCACCGCATGAGCATGGGCCCTGGGTTGTAAAACCAATAAATAGTTACAGATGCGGGTGACAGGGCGCCTAAGGCGCGTTCATTTTTTAGTTATTTCTTCAAATTATGTGACGGGTGACTTGGGCTGATCATCATCTTAATAGGAATAGGCACCCGTGCGAGCCTTAACGGAGCCGAAGCTGCGGAGGTGAGCATGGATGCCTATCCTTTCGTTACGTAAGAGCGAAGGGGTTGCACATCCCCCGCAGAGCCGGAGACGTTGCAGAAGCAACTTTAAAATGTTTTGAGGTTAGGTTAGGTTAAAAATTAAATCGACGACAGACAATGAAATTATAACCTCAAAATAAGATTTCTTTTTAATCTTAGAAAAGTGAGGTCTTTCCTAAACTTTTTCATCATAAAGTGGGCTACACCTACCCCCGCACCCCCTCCCACCCCTTAAATCGATATCAGACAATGAAAACCTAACCTCAAGATTTTTTCAAGTCATTTAAAAAAGGGGGCTTCCTAAACTTTTCCATCAGAGGGGGGGGGTTAACCTCAACCACATTCACCCCCCCCCCCCACCCTATCCCCCCTTAAATCGACGTCAGACAATGCGAATTCCTGTCGAATTTCTTTGTCACGTACCCGAATTGCGTAACATACTATCGATCGGAATCTGAATCATTTTGAAGCAAATTGCTAATCCATTGCTGCATATTTATGATCGAAACTTTTGTCTGCTCAACAACGTAAATAACGCAATAAATGTTGTTGAACTGTCAAAATGAAACTGATTCAGATTTATAGTGTATTAGGTTACAGAGCTCAACGTGCCAATCGTTTAAATTTCGCCAGTAAATACTTGGACTGGGGCATAAATCAGTACGGCATGATGCCTTTTACCGACAAGTGCAAAGTATTTTTTTAATGGCAATCGGTGCATTAGGGTGTGGAGACGATGTGGAGCGATTTTCGGAAGCCTGCATTCATGAAGTTGACCGTTTCGGTGGTCCTAAGTCCCAAGTGGGATTAGCTTATACGGCAAAACTGAGCTCGCTATTTTAAATGAGGGTTTCGTAACTGTTCAGCGTTACATTGAAGAATTCATCAGGCCTCGATGTGATCCCATTTATACAGCAAATGGGTCCTGGGTTCGTTTTGATGCAAGACAATGCACACTGCTCAAGAAACCCAGTCTGTACTGGAAGACTCTCACATTCAAGTTTTGCCGTGGCCAGCAAACTGTCTGGGCTTGAACCTAATCGAGCGCATGTGGGACCAATTGAAACGAAGGGTTAGAGAGAGTGAGCAAGAGGCCTGCAACCAGCAGCAACTGATTGACTCTTTGAAAATTGCCTGGGAAGAGATTCCAGCTGAAAACGTGAGGCATTTGATCGAGAGCACGCATTCCAGGCTTCAGGAGTGCACAGCTAAAAGGCATATGCGTTATTAAAAAACAAAATATATAAAAAGTGAAGAAATGTTTTACTTCTTAGTGACTTTACGTTGTTTGTGTTTTTATCTAAAATTGACATTTTTTATTTAATGTTAAATAAACATGTTTATTGATAATTTATTTAAACAGTTACTAGTGTTACGAGGCCAACCTGCAAACTCAGCACATCGTACCGACAAAGTGGCCAATGGTATTACGACACCGCGCTTCCGACGTCACCGACTATTGTCATCGTCTTTCCTTTACCTAACTTCGGTGGGAACGAACACTGATATATGGATATTTAGAAAAATTAAATACTGTTCGTTGATAAGCGCATCACTTGAGAACGGCTGGAACGATATAATTATGTTTTGTATTTAATTGTTCATACATAATATATTTGTTAACATATATTTGTTATTGCATCTGTTTGTTTCCCAAATAAAATAAAATAATAGATAGTCAGAATAAGGTTTTATGGAAAGAAAAATTGTAAGTTAGGACAAAGTACTTACATATAAAAAAAAGGTATGATAAATTAAATTGCCATAAAAAAATAAAATAAAATTATTTTTCTCAACTTAGTGCACGAACAATGAACAATGTAACAACTATGCGTAACTGCATGTGTAAATTATTAATCTCGAGGACGAGGCGCGAAGTATAATCAGTTTTACCAGAAAGCGGGTTTTATTTCTCCTGGTTTCTTTCCCACTTTGCAAAGGGTGGCGAGCAACGGGAAGTAGATGAGAGACCAAATAATGTCACGGCATGCAGTTGCTCCGAAGCCCTTGTAAATCCCAAAGAGACCCCTTTCTGCAAGTAGTGTCTGGGTTAGCTTCCAAGAAGACATTCTCTCGAATGCTTTTGCACCCGCTATAAACAAAACGAAAACAAATACGATGTGAATAGTCTCGTTTGCCAAGGGTTTTTTAACCTTTTTTTTGGGTGGGAAATCATCAAATAACTTGCGAGGGTGTGTCAGACTTTTACTGACTTTACCCAACCGTGTTCCTTCAGTTGCCTGTGCCAGGGACACGGTAACTCTTTCAAACAAACCGCGACCCCGGCAGGCATCGGCCCTAGCGGACCCCATCAGTTACTGCTGACATCTCTTTGAGGCACGCGTGGAACATAACGCGCAGTCGACCCAGGCCTAGTCCTTAACGGACGGCGAGCTACCCATTGCTCGCCATCTGCAAGCCCGCGCCTGCGGTAGCCGGGAATCAGCTATCAATTCCCGACGCCCAGGGCGTCTCCTGCGGCGATTAGGGGTTTGAGGCTGCAAAGATTGCCTCCCCTTCACGCCTTCCGCCTCCTCCTTCGCGAGCATTACTGCTTCGCAAAAGGAGGACCGGGCTGGACGCGAGAGATCGCCACCGCTGATCGCCTTCGCGAGGACGCGGCGGTGCTCCGCCCAAGCCTGGCAGACCTCCACCGTATGCTTCACCGTGTCCTCCGGGCAATCCACACAATGGTAACACCCGGGCGTGTCCTACCCGCCTTATCCGGAACCTCCCAAAACAACCGTGTCCGGTGAGGACCTGCGTTAGGCGGAAGGTGAGGACGCCGTGGTGCCTTTCCAATCACTCCTCAAAGAGGGGACTTATAGCCGCAATTGTGGCGTGCCCAGCACTGGGTTGCGACAGTCGCACTCTCCATGTCGCCATGAGATCCCGCCGGAGCTCTGCCCGCTGTGCCGTGATTTCTCGAAGGGTTTTCAACCTAAGTTTTTAAAACGTAACGTCTCGGCGGCTGCTACGCATCGCACGCTGCTTTATGGCAATAATCTGCCTAGGCTGCATGCTTTTATATAGAGCTTTCATAACTTATTGTTTATAAAACAGTTCTATTCTACAACAATTATCAGAACGATACTAACTAGCTTTAGCCTCTGCTGCTCTCCGCCCAGCATCCTGCATCTGGATTTTGAAAAGCTCCATAGGCGAACTCACGAGGGATTGGCATCCCCCGGCCATACCACCCGCAAGCATCTCACGTGGCATGGATATGCTTCTACAATGTAATAATAATATACGTATATTAGCGAAAGTAAAATAACAATTCTGTAACGGGGTTAAAATTGAAAGCTCGCTCGTACGATAGCAGCTCTGTTGAGTGAAAGTTCATTTACTGTCATAAAAAATAAAGTAAAAAGCTAATACCCACCTATGAAAAAACACTTAACTAAAAAGGGTTGCATATTAGAAAATCAAAACTTTCTCGAGCAAATTTCAAAAGAACAATAAACGAAATAACAAAATTTAAATGACCAAATGTTTTATTTAGAAAAAATTTAAAATCCCAATGTATGTGACATCAAATGAACGACTGATCAAAAGTTGCTAGATGTAATTTTAAAATATCAAATCATTACTAATCAAATTACATAATCTATCATAAAATTATTTACAATTGTACGTACTAGGAACTGATTACCACTGAAGATAGGTCGACGGAGCCCCGCTTTGCGGGGCTCCTATTTCTGGGTGGTTTAAAAAAAATAACCACGAAGGCTAAGGCGGGAGCTCCGCTTCGCTTCGCTCCCGCCTTAGCCTTCTAACCTAACCTATCCGAGTCGGATAGTCGGTACTCTGAGTCGGGGTGTTAACCATAATGATGTTTTTTTATATATATTATCCAGTAATCCATTTTGACCTTTAAACGATTTGGTCAATAGTGTAATAAATAATTTAAACATTGATAGTCCAGACTTTGGTCAGCTGAACTTTTGATCAAATCACCGTCGTTATTTTAAACTTTGTTGATTCGTACGTTGTTCTTTTGTTTGCTCAGGAAAGTTTTGATTTTCTAATATGCAACCCTAAAAAGGCATAAACAAGACATCGATGTCGATGGTCCTATGGAGAAGGACGAGCAAGAAACTCCAAAATATTGGTTACATCATGCATGTTGAAATTATCTGTCTTCTATAACTATACTAATAATAAATCTGAACAGTTTATTTGTTGTATTTTTGTATGTTTGGACGCGCTAATATTTGTGACTCCCAGTCAGATATGAAAAACTCTTGTTGCATTTGATATCCCAATTTTTGAGGAAGGCTAAATGCTATAAGGTCACGCTAGGATCTTTAGGAGCTGAGCAAAAAGAAATAAGAGTTAGAAAGAACGCTAAGCGAAAACGAAGTAATTACGGAAATAGCGCGGGCGCCTCGGGGTGGGTCAGGGGAACAAGAAATTTCACGCAGACGAAGTCGCGGGCAGAAGCTAGTACTAATAATAAAGCTGCAGAGTTTGTTTGTTCGAACGCGCTAATCTCTGGGAGTTTTCTGCATTTTCATTCTAAAATAAAATAAATAACCAAACAAACGATGAGGGCGCCACTGCGCGCTCGGTAGCTTCGTTAAGTTATTATTAAATCCATTTCCTAGTCCAGTTCGAAAGCCTAGGTTACAAGAAAAAAAAAAGACATACCCATCAGGTCGAGCTAGTGTAATACGGAATACATCATTGCTAGCAAATTTAACGGCTTTCTCTGGTGTAACGAACAAGACAGTAACACCGGAGCCGCGGTACATGCCGAAGTAGCCCTCTGCTCTGTATGTCTTCCTAAAGCAATCAATCCTGAAAAATAAAAATAACATGTTAAAGTACGAGGTAAAATAAAAATAACATGTTATGGCTATTGGCAACACAGGCGTAATTTTGTCGTATTTGAGTTGGTTCAACTCCGACTTTTCAAAAATGTTCAGCATTTTTTTCTTAAAAAAAAAAATGTTATAACATTATACTCTTTGACCTCTTTTTCGCATATTTTACAATTTTTCGGAAGTATCAAACGTTTATTTTAAAGGCATAGCATAAATATTGCTTTTAAATATAATATTATTAGAATATAATATATACCAGGTTACACAGAAAGTTTTGCGATTACCAGTTTTTTCTATGGGACACTGGCTGGTTTTTACGGCAATCAAATCTATGACTATTTATTACAAAAAAAAACACAACATTCGAAATTTGAAAGTACCTCCACATTTTTACGATCAAAATTAGAACATTCTATCTCACTGATATATGGACTTACAACGACAACATTTTCGCGCGATGATTTTGTACGATTTCAAATAAATGTCGACTAAAACCAGAAGAATCTTTTGAAAGACTTCGAATGGCGTTCATAGACAAAAGCCCTTCTAATCAATTTTTCTTCTTACAATTTCAGTAGAAAATATAGTGCAAAATGTTAAAAGTTAAATTCGGGGTATCTTTGAAATCGAAAAAATGTTGGATGCTTTTACATACTTATTCTAACTGGTACATACCTACGTACATATACAGAAAGTATTTCATTCTGAGAAAATATTCACAGACTATATTTTCATGTTTAGGTAATAATATCTAACTTCTCGTAACAAAATTTGTTGGCTTATTGATCTGTAATCTGTATTACCTAACTTCATCACATGGCAAATTTCATAGGCGGGGAATGTTTTGGGTGTCTCCACACAACAAAAATATCCTCATTGATTAGACTATTGCGGAGGTTGGAGGGTAAAAGTTACAGATTTTTTTTTTGTTTTTTTGTTTGTGTGCATGTCCTAGCCTGCCATACCAAATTTCAGCTTTCTAGGACTTCGGGTAGTGCTCCAGAGGTTTTGGTGAGTAAGTCAGTGAAGCAGTGACGAAATCGGCGTATTTTAGAATTAATACAATCCAAAGTATAAAAGCTAAACAAGTGAAACTTAGTTTGTTTTATAAGTCTGCTAACCACATCTTATCCTGAGAATTTGAGCTCTCTAGCATAATTCAGGCCGAAGTTATGAGGGTTTGAAAATACGATGAAACGCTTCGAGAAAAGTTATGCGGCAGATAATGCGCCCCTATTTTTCCGTGGAGAAATGCTTATGCATACTGCGCTACCACGGGGAGATAGTGCAGTTATGTGGGACTCCAACCCACTAAAACTCCTCGGTGTCCTCCTCTGCCGCTTGTGGCGGTAACACGGGCACGCGTCAGCACTCACCGCGAATGTCCGTCATCGGACCCTCCTCTGGGGAGCACCCTCCATCACCGGCGCACAAGAACACATTGCGCGCCGTGACCACCCCATGGACCAAACTAGCACATAGGCGCTAGACGACCCCGTGTCTAGGCACCCTTGGTCCCCCTGCGACTGGTCAGGTCTGTGGACCGGCCGCCTACCAGTTTTCGACCGCAGAGGATAGGGAGAGCGGCCAACGAAATACCGACACTCCTCCTCCCATGCAGCCCCACCGCGTTCGCCATCAGACGGTGGCGACCCCGTCAAGGCCACGGAAGGTAGGGAGAGCGGCGCACCATAATACCGGCACTCCTCTCCCGCCGCAGCCACCAGCCCTCAGTCACGATGCCTCCCATACGATATCGCGTCCCGCCTCAGTTGCGAAGTCGCCCAAGCAGCACCGCAACCTACCTTTTGGCCGCTACGTCGTCGACTTCCTGAGAAAAGCCCTGACGAGCGGCCCCTCCTCGGGTTCCTCTTCGCTTCACTGTGGGTGACCAAGCCACGGCTACTGAGCCCCCCGCCTCGACAATGCGGGTACCCACCGGGGGCAGGTAATGCGCCCCTGCTTTTTTGTTTTTCGCTTGCCTTGGCGGGAGCACTACCTTGCCCCCAGATAAACCCGCAAGGCAGCATGTGGCGAGCTCCCAAGAGAAGTCTTGTTCCTCACCTCTGGCTTGCCTTTATTTGCCGGCTGGAGTGAACACTGATGTGGAACATAGCTTGCATCTCCTTCTTGCCTTTATTAGCTGGCTTGAGTGGAGATTCGGACGAGCAAACATACTCATAGTAAGGAAGTATTCCAGTAAGATTCTGGTAGGGATATTGACCAACTCCCGGGCTCTGGGATTGTCCTGATAGCCGTAGAATACCTCTCCAGTCCCCACTCCTCAAGCACCTCAGGACATGTTGCCCCCTTGTTGCTATACATCAATATGTGCTAGCGACAGTTTCCGGGGACCCATTATTGAGTGTATTATATAACATTGGTCAGGCAGGGCACATAATTCTTCCATAGTTCAAAGTAACCAATCCACTATAGGGTCTATAGCCACCCAAACCCGTAGCCCAATATGATTTGTTTCCATGTTCTGCAATAGTCCTGTACCAACCGGAGGTTGTAATTGGGTGTACTTGCATAGTGCATACAGGGATATTCGTCGGTCAGTGCCTCATTCCTTTCAAAATTGTCTAAAGGGCCTCTGCGTGTTTGGCTTCGGACCCTCGTACGCCATCCAAAGAACCGGGACCATAGTCCCGAGATATGTAAACATATTAAAATAAATATAAAAATTGGTATTATCAATACTTAAAGTACCTATTTTCCCTCCGGGTCCCTTCAACTTTCCACCCTGTAGATTATAGATAATATAACAGTGATACTTACATGTTTCTATATTGTTTCTCGCCGTTTGGGCCAATGGTTTGGTTCTGAAGTCGCGTTTTCACTAAATCCAACGGAAACACAACGAAGAGACCGACAATACCAGCAAGAGCGCCATTGACAATCTTTGGTATTAAACTGAAATAAAATACAAAATTATTATTTCCGAATAATTCGACATTATTATTTGTGTGAATGGCTGCACAGTACGCTTGTAATCAACTTAGCTAGGATAGCACTTAACCCTTTGAACGCCAACGACGCTTACAAGCGACAAACGTAATCGGCCGCTAGAAGGACAAGACAAATAGATGTGCTACTTCATAATCTGATATTATAGAAAATAGGTAAAAGGATGGTTTTAACATATTTTGTCGTCTTCTCTATATGTCATTTAATTTAATTGAACCAAAGTTAAGCTTGATTATTCATTCCAAATTTGTTTTAGGCGAAGATTTGACCTCAAAATAATTATACTGAAAACCGTATCGTAATCGTATGATGAAAACCGCATTATAATCCGTTTCAGTAGTTTTTGAGATCATCGCGAACATACAGACAGACAGACAGACGCGGCGGGGTAATTAATGGGTAACCCTGTATCTGCGGGTGGCGGACCCCAAGCCCCATAATATAAAAATTGTCAAACCCCGGAGTCGAGGGGTATGCGCATGTTTTTTTTAATTTTTTTTTGAAAAATTGCCACCTTTGGTCACTTCCTCGGCCACCGTGTTCACAAATGAAAAAAAAATCTCTATCTGATTTCTCCATAATATTCTTATATAAACGTGCTATAAGATTTTTATTACAGTTTTAGAGTACCTCATGTGGTTTCTTTTTAATCTTTAAGTGAAAATATTGTTTCTGTAAAAAAAAATCTAAGTTTGAGTTCCTCTGGTGTAAAAAAAATGTATGGAAACCTAGCTACCCATATTTTTTTAAACTTGTCCCTTTAATGCAGATTCCAAAATCGGTATTTGTTTTTTCAGATAAATGTCCGCGTTGTCACCAGTCTCAAAGGACCTAGATCTGGAAAGGTGCAACAGTTACGGGAATATATTAGCTCCGTTGCGTAGTAGTTGCGGGAAATCAGCGCGGTGAATTACACAATCAGTATTTCGATGTACGGAAAAAAGAAGATTTTTACGAATATTTATCTATGTCAACAGAAACATTTGATTGCATACATTTGTATTAGTGTGGAACAAATTAGTGTTAACATTAAGGTATGTTTTAAATAGTTTAGTCGCGCGACGAAAACTAGTCGCATCACATGATCGCGCGATCTTCAATAAGACATTCAGTAGATATCAGTATGTTTGAACGCACGGTTGCACGATCATTTTCGTAGAACGAACGCATCATCGTACGAGCGATCGATGGCAATAGAACGGCGCCTGAATCATTTCGAAGCAAATTGCCAATCCATTGCGTCACATGTTCGAAAAATTTGTCTGCTCAACAACGTAAATAACGCAATGAATCTTGTTGAACTCTATAATGTAGGAGAAATGCTATTTTAGTTTACCTAATCATTTAAATTTTACAAATTTTGTACGCAGAACTGTTAACTTTTTATTTTATTTTAGGATAAGTTTTATGTAATTTACCGCGGATAAATTCTGTTATTTAATTTTAATGGAATGTAATTCTGTTACATAAGTGTCATTTTAGCGGCAAAACATAGTGTACCTATAGGTACATGTTATATTTACAACACCTGTTTTACACCCACCTATGTTTTACAAATAAAAAACTTTGACTTTGACCAACTTCGAGGAATACCCTCCCGAACAAAACAATACTCTTTCAAATCGGACTACTCTATAAAAAGTTATACATAAAAATATATACATACGTGTTGAATTAAGAATCTCCTTTTTTTCGTCGGTTAAAAATCAATTTGCTTAACGTTAATGTAGTCATTATGGCTGCTCATAACAGAAGTGAGAATACATTGTATGATTGTGATCAGTGTTGAATACTTTTAAGTTGCAGGATAATTGGAAAACTCATCTTTGTGAAAATTTTATGATTTTTGCAATATACCAGTTTATGGGAAACTAAGAAAGTTTTTTTTTTAATAATATGAGCTAAATTCTTAATTCAGAAACAGGGTGTATGGGTTATATCACAATAAAATAGTACTTACACTTGAGGCGATATTGCATTTGGATTTACCATTGTTACTGGCTCCTTCTTCGACATTTTCAATGAGCTGTAAAAAAATTCGTTTTATCAATATCGTTACAACTGTTTTACATGAAGGAGTAGGCTTGATAGAAAAAATACTCTCTATTGCACAACAAATATAGGAAAACAAATGTGGCAGTTGCCAGTCGTCGGTTTAGAAAAGTCTTTCAGATTGTCATCAATCATCAGTAATTTGAACAGTATTTGTCCGTTTATTTTAAAACATACCAGTACCAGTTGCAGAAAGTAAATGATCTCTGGTCTCCTGATGATAAATGCAGACTTATACAGCTAAAATATATACTATTATTGTATTTAACAATCATGCTGACTGCAGCCCAAAGTGAGGTGGAGAGATACTTGAAGAAATACTAAACTTGTCTTGTAAATGTAAAACATAACTGATGTGATATAGGTAGGTAGGTACACCGCTACCTAACCCTTTGATAATGTTGTGGTCCGCTACGGCCGATGCCTGCCAGGCTTTTGGTTTGTTTGAGAGTTACCGTGGCCCTGGCACAGGCAGCTGAAGGAACACGGGTGGGTTTTAGTCAGTAGAAGTCTGACACGCCCTCCCGCTCCGCCCAGAGCGAATAAATATCTTCTATATTTGATAATTTCCCACCCCAAAAAAAAAACCCTTTGAGAAACAAGGCATGAATTTATGTATATTTTGTAAATGAACTTCACTTGAATAATATGTGCAGTTTTAAACATTTTAATATACTTAACAAGTAATATAAAAACCTATGTGTAATTTTATCATTTAAGTTTATTTTTTTAAAAGCTATTCAGTAAAAGACAGATCGCCATTTATGATAGACAATTAGTGATGGGCGAGGGATAAATACTCAAAGGATAAATATTCAAGTATTTATCAGAAATGGATAAATACCCATTTTTATCAAGTTTTTACAAACCAAGTTTCATCTCAATCGGATACACGGTATGGGTAGCGCATAAAATACGAACAAACAAACAAGCATTACTTTTTATATATTAGAAGATTAACCTTTTTCATCTACTTTATTATTTAATGTTATGTATGCAAATATCACCAAGTGAATTCTTGCAGTTTTTTAATATAATATATTTACAGACTTTCATTTTATTTATGCAATCCTTTTGTTTTGTAAAATGACAGTACAAGAAACGAAATCTGTACGTATAAAGTATTTATCCGCTGTTTTGAATAAGTACTCGAGTAAAAACGGATATTTATGAGTATTTATCAATTTTTAGTATTTATCCGGATAAAATCACAACACTATAGACAATATAATTCTATCTGTCCTTGAATGTCGTCCCACAATCAATAAAGGCTAGATCTGTCTAATGAAACGTCGTCGAACAACATGAAGCCACAGACCCAGCTCCCACTTACCTACAGCCAGCAGGTGCGCACGCTCCGCAGAGTAGCAGACGTGTTAAATAAATTGTCCTGTACTACTTTGCAGAGCGGCTCATCCGACCTTTTCTGGGAAGATGGATTATCGGGTAGATCTGAGTTCGTGCAAGCGAGTCTCCAGGTTCCATACGAGTAGCTTTGGTGAAGCACGGCACATCAAAATTAAACAGTGGCTAGGCTAGGATTTTCCACAGACATATAAAGAGTAGCAGACCAAACATTAATCTATAGATATATTATTATAGATGGACATGATTCTTTATCCTTTTTCTGCTAAGCGACAGTTCGTACCTAAATGGCATCTCGTTCTGTCACCTGTTATCACACTGACTCATACATAGACAAAATTTGACGTGTGGCTTGTTTATCCCGCGCCGCCATATTGATAAGCAACATTAAATAGTCAGGGACCGTAGACAGAGAATGCTATAGACAAATTGATATCGTTTGTCGCATTAACACAAGAAAAAGAGCAACTTACGCCGATGTCGTGTGAAGAAATGAAACGAAACGATGAGATTTTTTGTTTCACGGCGCGTGTCGCCGTTTTCAAGGTTTAGCATAGTACTTATATAAACAAAGTTTGACAGACAAACGTGCAGCTAGCTATTGTCTTATATTATTACAGTTTTTAAGTGTTCTAAATTAAATAATTTATGTTATATTTTGTTGTGAACAATTTTCACATAAATATTTCAATATTTAAAAACAAACCATGGTGCATTGTAGTGTTAAAGGGTGTAAATGTGACAGTGGAAAGAAAATGCCAGACTTGTCTTTTCATTCGTAAGTATACCACTCTTTATCAGTTACTAGGCTTTCAATAACATTTTATTGTGTTCATGCATTGTGTGTAATGTACCCTAGACGTAAGTTCATCTATAATAAAGCACAAAAATAACAATTATTAATTCTAACCTAAGAACTTTGGTGTTGCCAACTTTTATTTATATTTCTACCCACTATTATGGCAAATATGTATTCTGCAGTGTGTATTCATTATATATCTGAAAGACATAATGGCTTGTTGCCGTTTTCCTTAAGGGGACTACATGACCTAAAGCGCGGTCTCTGTAGGACTGCATAGAAAAGAAAGAGAAGCGCGATGACACAACGCTGGTAATTTATTGCAAAATATGAAGCAATTATCGATTTACAAAAAATCTATTGATTGGACTAAAAAATTAAAACACTATCACGTTAATATGTTGCTTGTAGAATAATTTGACAAAAAATCTGGATGATTGCATGTATATTAGTATGGTTTTTAATCGTTAAAATAATTTTTTAGAGGTATCTTCGTGATTTTTTTCTATCGTATCAAATTAGTTGTATTATGTATTCAACACACTATCTAACTAGCATATATCCTGAAGAATATCATATATTTTTCTGATTTTGCTTACTGCAGTAGATCAAATACTTTCACGCATTATAAAACTTGCGTTATTTGCGTTTAGGTCCTGTAATCCTCTTAAGGCGAAAGCGTCAAGGTAGCCCGCGAAATTCAAATTTTCTTACGTTTTTTGTAATTTACAAGTCGTAGATTGTACGTTGATCAAAATATAATTAGCGGCCGTAACAAGTATGTCGTGCTGTAAGTTGCCCGTTTTTTTTTTTGCATTTGCGTGTATTTACTCACAAAGCCAGAACCTATTATTACATAAGAAATGGTAGGTATTTAGAATCACATCATCATCATCCTTTCAAGCTTTCTCTTACTAATTTCTAATTCTATCCATTCTTGGAAGCGGAACACCTATGAATCCAATATTTAGAATCACACAAATTGTGGGGTAAGTTTTTCTTCACACGGTAACCCGAAATACAGTGACGTAATTTTTATGTCTCTTTCTGCGACACGCTTTCTAGGTGTATATAGTCTTCTCTGTCTACGTCAGGGACGGAATTGGCAACAAAGACGAAATGTTTTCTTGTATGTAAAATACAAGCCGTCAAGCCGGTCGTCAAAAGGGGGAGAGTGGACTGCTGCCCATCGTCCATTTAAAATACTCACTTAGTCGCCTTTTACAATAACCACGGGAATAGATGTGTGGTTCTATTCGTTAAGACGTTTTAACCGACTTCAAAAAGGAGGTTCTCTATTCGACCCGTATGTATGTAAGTTTGTATGTCCGGATTTTCTCAAAAACTAATGAACCAATTTTGATTATTCTTTCTCTAGCGTGATCTACATACTTTCAGGAAGGTTTTAGCATTAGGTAATTAAACTTATGTACGAAGTTATATAAATGAATGTAATGTATCTCTGGCATTTCTAAGCGGATTTTGATTCTTCTTTTCTTTCGTCTTGGGCTTATGTAATTGTATATTCAACTCATCATCTTCCTGCCCTTATCCCATGTTACTTGGGGTCGGCGCAACACGTTTTCTTCTTCCATTCTCCCCTGTCAACCGTCCCGCTATCATTCACTTCCCTTCTCTTTCATATCATTCGTCACACAATCCTTCCATCTTTTCTTCGGCCTTCCTCTCCCTCTCCATCCATCAACATGTATATTCATCACTCTTTTAGTCACATGCGTTTCGTCCCATCTCATGACATGCCCATACCAAGCCAAACGATTTCCTTTCAACTTTTCTGTAACTGGCGACACTTTCAAACTTCCTCTTATATACTCATTTCTTACTTTATCCATTCTCGTCGATCCCGCTGCATGCGATCTTTTTTCATCCGTCTTCTTCACGGCCCAGCATTCAGACCCATAAAGTACGACAGGCCTTATCACGGGCTTATAAATTTTCCCCTTTAACTTGAGGAGCATCCGTGGGTCGCAAGTTGTTTCTGTGACCTGTCGCCATTTATTTATTTATTTACGGACAACAAACAGCAGTGTAATACTAAGTAAACATAGGTCAGAACATAATAATAGAGGTAACAAATACACTCCTCACAACGTTATCCACATATTATTAGATAGATCTACTAGTTGTTAGAATGAACGATATAAAAATAAACAGAATAAAAGTAAACATTACTTAATTAGTAGGGTTCTGATCACTTAACATAGTAACAATTTATTTTCTAAATATAGCCTTGCTGAGAAACATAATTTATCAGATGAGCCAAACAGTCTATTATAGGTGTCAACCAATCGACGCAGCGGTGAGCGTACGCCTGAGTTGCTTCTACGAAAAGTAGTAGCAAACAAGTGTCTCGAGCGAACTTCTCGACCATGTACGGTACGAGGGATCAGGTAGCACAAACTGTCCACTAGATCAGTACAGTCGACTTTATTACGACATATACTAAATAGGGTCATCATCTCAAGTAGGGTGCGTCTGGATTTTATAGTAATAAGGTCATATTTTTGAAGTAATAATTGATAAGAACTTTTCTTTTATTATATTATAGCCATTTCATCCATCCTGAGTTGATCCGGTGCGTTACGTCTCGGTCTACTTCGCCATCTCCTTGGACAAGCGACCCGAGGTACCGAAAGTCGGAGCAGATCGATAAGGGCGTTCCGGCGAGAGATATGGGCACAGGACTGGAGAGACCACCAAAACCACAAAACAGATACTCCGTTTTGGTGCGACTTACTCTCAGGCCAACGGTCTCTCTCTGAGTTTTTCCCACCACACCTCCAATCTGCTCTGGACCTCTAAGCCGTTCTCGGCAACCAGCACAATGTCATCAGCGAACAGCATACACCAGGGAGCCGTTTCCTGGATATCCGATGTAAGAGCATCCATTATCAGCACGAAGACGTAAGGGCTGAGTGCTTGACCCTGGTGCAAGCCGACAGCCACATCGAAACTGCCAGTAATGCCCACTGTAGACCGGACTTGGGTACTGCATTGGCTGTACATCGCTCTAATCAACTGCAAATACTTCCCTGGCACACCTTTCTCCCTCATCGCCCACCACAAAACTTCACGAGGCACTCGGTCGTATGCCTTTTCGAGGTCAACAAATACCATGTGCTAGTTTTTATGCGCACCTCTATATTTCTCGCATAGCTGGCGGATAGCAAAGATGGCATCTATTGTTCCTCGAAATTTCGCAAAACCAACTCGGTTTTATGCCTGTAAAACCGAATTGGTTTTGCGAAATTTCACTCTCTTCTCTCAGTCGCCTTTCAATAACTTTCTCCCAAGCCTTCATACTATGTGACATTAGCTTTATTCCTCTATAGTTGTTGCACTCCAGCACATCACCTTTGTTTTTAAAGATGGGCACTAGCGAACTGTTACACCATTCGTCAGGTATGGCTTCTTCCAGCAACAACTTATTGAAGAATAAAGCTAACCACATTCATCCATATACCCGTAATAACTTCCATACTTCAACCGGTATTTCATCCGGACCTATTGCTTTACCATTCTTCATCCCATTTACTGCTATTCTCACTTCATCCATACTAATAATTCTCACTAACCCCTCATTTACTGGTTTATTCCCAAGCACTCCAGTCATTCTCCTCATTCATCAGTCTTTCAAAATAGCTCTTCCACCTATCCTTAATTTTCTTTTTCCTTAATCATCCGAAAGAACTATTCCAGTTTCATCCTTTGTACACTTTATCTGACAAATATCCCTCGTCTTTCTCTCTCTAGCTCTAGCAAACCGGTAAAGATGTTTTATATTGATATTATGCAGTAACCAAGTACAGACTGACGTAAAGCCAGGTAAGTCATCTTGAGAGTATCTTTGTCAGCGATATTTAAATATGTACAAAAGCTTCCTTACGCGCGAAGTAACCGATTGGATTTGCTTTTCCCACGTCAGGTGTTGGTCTATACAAATACCAAGATACTTAATACTATTAGCATGTTCAAAAGCGGGGCATCTGCAACTACCCCCTATACTGTAATTGCATTGGTGGGATTTGAGTGCAAGTTGTTTAGGGGCGGCTGTTTTTATCCTTACAGAAAAATTTACTACTTTGGTTTTTTGCACATTAAGGGTGAGCAGATTGTGTTGCAGCCAACTGGTAACCTTCTGCATTCCAGCCTCTGCGGCACTGTAGGTTTCCTTCCAAGAGTCGCCGTGGAAAATAATAGCTGTGTCATCAGCGTACGCAGTTATTAGCGCATTGTCCCCATTGAGTAAGCATAGACCATTGACGTACAGGAGAAACAAGTTGGGACCAAGGACACTACCTTGGGGCACTCCATATTCCACTGTCGCAAAGGTACTCTGGAAATCACCCAGGCAAACCTTCTGTTTACGTTCGGAAAGATAGGAGGTAAACCATTCCAATGCAATGCCCCTGATACCTAAGCGTTCCATCTTCTTGATCAGTATGGGCCTTGACACGGTATCAAAGGCCTTGGCAAGATCAAGAAAGACGCCAGCACACTTTAATTATTAGTTTCACTTTAATTATTAGTCACTTTAATTAGAATAATCAAGACATCTCTCTAAGTTAGGTTTGCCGTACTTTGGTCTGATTTCGGAAATCAGATCAAACCACGGCAAATCTAACTAAGATTCAACTTGACACTGACCTGCAAATTGGAAAAAAGCAATCAAATTTGAATTTCGCGGGCTGCCACTGAGGATCCACCTTAATCTATGCTGCATATTTTGGTCCATTTGGTCTAAAAGGTGAGAGTGCTTTCATAAATGGGAAGGGCGAAGGAATTATGTTAATTTAGGACCGAAATAGCACGAATTAGGGTGATGGCCGAATATGCATGTTAATTTGGAACAATCTTTCCAAAACGTTGAAATTTTGTATTTTTTCCTCAATAAAATGGGAAATGAGTTCTCAAAGATTGGAGACCCAAGGAGATGAAGAGAGCTTTTATCAATCATTTTGATTTTTGGAGCTATTTAGGGAAATGTCTGTCTGCTAAGTACATACATAGGTACAGCTCACATTTCGAAAAGTTGACATCAAAACCAACGGAAATAAGTTTTTTTTAATTGTAGGTCATTTAAAACAGTTTTTACGTCGCCTCCCAAAGTTCCATTATCAAGATACCAAACTTTGAATTTGGGATTTAGCTGTCGAATAATTGGGTGAATGGCTAAACTAAAAATCACCGGCCCGAGGGGGTCACCTTGTTGACAGCCAACAGCAGATTCCAGAAGGTTAACCCGATACACAAATTTAGAACGGTGTCTGTGACATTGCCAAAGGAAACTATTGATTTGGGGTATTTCTTTTTTTTAGTTTCTGCCAGCATGATGTTCTTATTGACTTAATTGAAGGCATTACTTATATCAACCATCAGGATGACTGATCTTTTGTCAGAATTTAGTTAGGTCGACACGGCGTGAACGGCGGCCTCACAGCCCCCTTTGGAGACGTAACGTTACCTAGCTGCAGGGGCTGATTTTTTTCCGAAACTATATCTCCCATTACAACAAACCTTGGCTGCCATAGGACGGTAAGTAGTTCTCAAGGCAATAGGACGAATGCTGCCATATGATAATAATAAAGAAATAATACCCAATATGTTTTGTTTCCATGTTCTGCAAAAGTCCTGCACCAACCGGGGGTTGTCCTGCACCCAGCATTTGCATAGTGCACACAGGGATAATCGTCGGTTGGTACCTCAACCACCCTGATACCCCGAAAAGTAGGAGTTTGAGCGAAACGACTCGTTTTAGCGGTAAAAAGACACGCCTGTGTTTTGGTGGCGTTAAAAGAGACCAGATTATCATCACCCCACTGGGAGGCAAAGCTTAAGGTCAAATCTGTCCGCTCTACCATGGCCTCTCTCATAAAACGAACTTCGGCCCCGCTGGTTTATGCGCTGGACATGTATCTCTCTGAAACTGTACTGTCATCTGCGTACCCAACAATACCAGGCTGAAGCAGGTCATTGATGTGCAGCAGGAAAAGAGTTGCAGAGAGAACTGACCCCTGAGGAACTCCGACATCAACAGCCATAAGGTCAGAGGAGCAGCCATCAACGACTACTCTGATCGACCGTTCACTAAGGAAATCTGATATCCAGCTACAAAAATCAGCTGGGATGCCATAAACAGGACGCTTGCTGAGCAGAGCACCATGCCAGACCCTGTCAAAGGCCTTCGAGATGTCAAGCAATACATCAAGCGCCTCGCCGTGTTTCTCGATGGCTTCGCCACAGCACTGCGTGACATACACAAGAAGATCAAGGAGGAGATCTTGTCTTCAAGGTAGGTCAGCTACTTATTGTTCAGTACCCTTTCCATAACCTTGCACAGAATGGAGGTAATGGCGATGGGACGGTAATGGGCAGGGTCTGCACGGTCGCCCTTTTTGGGCACTGGTCGTACATTTGCAAGCTTCCAGGATTTCGGCACCGTTCTATTTTCAAGAGAGAGGTGGAACAAACGTGTCAACACAGGAGACAGTTCAGGCGCACACTGCCTCAACACTCTCGCTGGAATGCCGTCAGGCCCGCTGGCCTTGTTCACGTCCTGACTGCTCTTCGGACCTCTTTAATGTGAATTGCGATCTCCAGTACACCAGTAGAACAGTAGGTGGTCGCTTGGAGTCAGTGACCAGACGTGAATTGCTTGCAGAGAGATGCAAATAAATTTGCTCTCGTACTTGCAGAGTGAGCTAGCGACCCATCAGGTTACATCATTGGAGGTAAAGTGGGACGACAGAAACTCGTTTCAGCCGCTTTAAACAAGGATCTGAACTGTTTACTACCCGGAGGGTGCGAAGCCAGCCTGGCCCCAATACGTCCAACATGGTCAAAACGTGCCCTACATAAAACCCGCTTGCAGAACTTAGCGGCAGAATTAAAGGCTCTTCGCATGAACCCTACGTGCTCTAACTTTGTGGTCGCGGGCCTTGACCCAGGCTTGGTAGGCAGACTCTTTGACTTTATCTATTTTATATACCTACAGTAGGGAAATTTTTAAACCACTAGCTAAATTTTCACATGCTGTTCTACCCATAAATAAAAACAACTTTCACTATGGGACCACTCTGAAATCACGAAAAAAAATACAGCTGTTTCATACATAAGTTCAATACCTACTCGACCAAACTGTAAACCAAACAGCAAATTATTTCCGTGATTTCAGATTGGTCCCAAAGTTAAAGTTGATCATATTCATGGGTAGAACACCCTGTGAAAATTTTGCTAGTGATTTAAAAATAGCCCTGCATAGATAAGAAAAAATGCGAAAAGCGAGGCCGCTATGTACAGACGCCAGCAGGTCAACCTACCCGAAACTGTCAGATTTTCCCAATCAACTTTGAACCTAATGCTTTGGCAATAAAGTCGAAAATCTATTAAAGAAATCTGACAGATTGTAGTAGCTTGATGTGCTGGCGTCTGTACTATATGAATAACTAACTATTCTCCACCACCCAATACGTCAAAGTTGTTGAAGTCTTTCAGTTTCTCAGAATAAGAACGCCAAAGTTGGCCAATTTACGCAAAAATCACGGTCGACATGCAATGCCACAAACAATTTGGATTCTTTCCATCGGCATTTTACGTAACCGCAACAAATAAAACGTTACTTACCTAATATATTTGGTTACTTTATAGTAAAAAAGTCGTGTTTGTCCGAAAGCCACAGCACAGTTCTAATATTTGACGTTTGACGATAGTTGTCTATGATTCACACTATGTATCTATGATTTGACGTCTGCGAAGTGTTTAATTAAGAGGCGGCAGGCGGGCTTCCATAAGGCCCGGAATCCACCAAAGGGGAGATGGGCGAAGATGTGCGAAGCGGAGAGGAGAGGAGATGCTTAACAGCTACGAGATCCACCAAAGCTGTGCGAAGATGCGTAGGCCTACTGGCTAGACTGGAGCAGAGATGCGTACTGGCTAGAGTGGGCGGGTGGGTTGTGCAACGCGAAGGAATTACTCTCGTCTCCACTGCGCGCCGTCGCCGCGCCGCCAGCTTGCGAGGCTCAGCTTACATCTCTGTTTTGTTCGCGCTAAACAAATATCTCCTCTCCTCTCTGCTCAACCGTATCCACTGTAGCTAAGCGGAGACGAGATATGTAAATAACGAAATCCTATTGGTTGTTTCCAACACATCACCTCTCCTCTCGTCTCGTCTCCGCTTTTGTGGAATCCAGGCCTTAAACATTTATTATGAATGGGGAGGAAAACTAACTTTTTATCACGATAGATGGCGCACAATCGACTGTACCTTGTTTTGATATATTAGCTGTCAAATCGTATGGATTTTTGCAATCTACTAAGTTTAGCTTTCCTATTTTCCGTAATTTTGTCCAAAATGCCTCAATGCAGTGCGTTAACTTGTAAAAATAGAGGAGTATATTTATTTCCTAAAGAAAGTAGGGGCAGACAACAATGGGAATTGGCGTTACGTACCTATTAAAAACTTTAAGGCAAGTATTACTGCAAGATTATCTGCTGCGCATTTCACAGAAGAGGATTAGATTAGTAATGAAGCCGTCCTTTAGGCTGGGTACAAAAGAATCAAGATTATTATCTAATAAAATAAAATGATTGTCATCAAAATAAAAGCGTCGTAAAATAAACTATATTAACTAATCTATGAAGTAAATAATTCTCCTAAAGGTTTAATCAATCAATATAGGTACTTAGTTTTCAAAATATTCCTGTATTGCCTGTCTGTTAATCATTGGTAAAGGAGTATCTGCATTTATGTCTCTGAATGTATCAGAAGGTGGTCATAGGTATGCGGTGTCGTCTTAGATGTCGCAGTAAGCACCAAAGTTTTGGATTCGATACTACAAATGTAATCTATAAAAAAAAATAGGAATGTTAGTCCGTGGCTTATAGAAAAAGGCTCACAAACAATCATAACCTTAAATATTTTAAGTGTTTTGCTTTCAATCAAATCGGCATTTTTGTAGGCAGTTGCAGCGTTCCTTTTACGGAGGTCAACCTTTACTTGAGGCACAGTCATAAACGCGTACATATTATAGTCGAATTACACTTTAAAATCTCATAAATAGCAGTCACACTACTGTCAAGAAAGGTAAACAAGTTACAGTCGACTACAGCGACATCTACACACAGCTTTGAGTGTGTCTCCTCATTGACAGCTAACTATTTGGAGCCTGTGATACAACTTTATGGTTGCCGTATACAACACCTTCACCTTAATAAAAACTAAATAAACAAATTAGATAATAAATGAAATGAAACATATTAAATAGCAACATATAAAACGAAGACTTAACAAACCAAAAAATATCTAACTTCCTAACCTAGTATGGCAATGGCAAAATTTTAATTAATCACATAACAATATTAATTATAGTGATTTAATCGAACTCTAAACAATTTCTGGAGGCTTACGAATTCTTACTGGTCGTTGATCTAAAATCCCGTGCACGCGATGTCGACATCTATTAGCAAACGTTACTGTAGCAGCCGAGCGCTGTAAGCAAGAATAGTCCATACGGTGTATAGATGTAAGTTTCCTCGAAGTACTATTGTTACCTTAGTTGCGGCTCGCACATCAATGTCGCATGGTATATTGGATGTCGTTGCCTGCAGACCGTCCACTGTCGTAGCCGCCGTACCTGACTCGATTACATTTCCCGTTTCTTACATCTTCGGACCACCACTAATCGTCCCACTCGACTTTCCTCTTTTATTTCAGGAGAAACTACATTATAACTCAATGGGAAAAACAAGTGCTTCCTGACTTCCTAGTATTATTATCACTAGTTGGACGGCATGCCGTCTCCGGTAATATAGAATGTCGCCGCAACTAATCAATATGTCGATGGGTCTCGGTTCCAAAATCAGATCGAACATTATAATTAGTCCTACCTAATAGCTCTAAGGCTTGTTCCGGTACTCATTTTTCTGGACCACGATAGTCCCTATACCACACATGTGCACCTTCCGGTATTTTTGGCGCGATTGTATTCGCGCCTCCCGATTGGGTTTTAAAGCGTCCAGTCCAGTGCGTAAGTTTCTTCTTTGCAAATTTTTTGCCGGACTTTCCGCTATCGTGTGATGTTACGTTATTCCTGTAAATTAAAAGAAACCTGCATAATGCTGTGTGTAATTTTTTGCTCACCACTCGGATCCGAGTGGGGCGGGGCTATAGTAGCGGCGCCTCCCATTCGGATCCGAGCTAGCGTCCCGTTCATTTTGTAGTAGTCAGTAAACCCGTTAGGATAATAGTGTTCTGTGCAGTAAACGTTTGAGGCGAGTCAACGTTGCTCTGCGCGACCACTCTGGCAATATAGTCAACTTACGAAAACGAGTATTGGTTTCATTCTTACAGTGTGGTAGTGATTTGTACACACGATCGTACGGAAGGTATTTTCGCGCCAAAATGGACAGTAAGGCTGGGTCGTCCAAAAGTAAAATTAAACCGACTATTAAAATAGTCGGTTTAATTTTAAGATGTTAAAACATCTCGTGCTAAAAAAAAGCGTCGACAAAGTGATGATTATGACTCGGATGGTTCTGGAGAATATAGTAATGAAGAAGTGTATTCGCAAGGAGTTCATGAAGAAGGGTTTTCATCAAGTTCAGAAGGATCTGATAGCGATAGTGATTTAACTACACTGGACAGCAAATAAACCGAGCCACCCGCTACCTAGGCACTCTAATTCGATTTTCTCAAAAACTAAAAAACCTACAATATTATCAAAGTTGTACCTACAGAAAGTGCGTTTCATGGTGATTAAAATGAAAGGAAACTCATTGGGTTTAATCAATATTTCAGTGTTTATTAAGGATTTTACAAAGAAGAGTCGTTTTCCAGTCGTGACAAATGATAAAGTGAAAAAAAAAAAAATTAAAGCCAAAAACAAAGATAAAATCAAAAAAAAAGTTTTTGATCAATATTCCGTATTCCCTCCCCTTGCTCGGATAACTGCCAGCATCCTTGTATTCATCGACCTTACGAGCCTGATGATAAAATCTTGAGGAATTGTATTCCACTCCTCTTCAATTGCGATTCGCAGCTCTGGAAGCCTTGTTGGAGCAGGTACCCGGGCTCGAACCCGACGTTTCAGCTCATCCCATAAGTGTTGTATCGGATTCAAGTCCGGGCTTCGAGCTGGCCAGTCCATCGTACGAATGCTGACGTCGCGTAGATACTGAGTCACCACATGAGCAACATGAGGCCGTGCATTATCATGCATCAATTGCATATCCTGTCCGATATATCCTGCGTAAGGTACCACATGGTCTGCGAGGATTTCAGTAATGTAGCGATGAGAAGTCAGTCCACGTGTATGGCCCGTCGGTTCGATGAAAACTAACGCTGTATGTGCTGTTAACGAGATGCCGCCCCAGACCATTACAGATCCTCCTCCATAAGCAACAGTTTCCTCGATGCAACACTGAGAATAACGTTCTCCAGGGCGACGATATACTCTCTGACGTCGATCACTTCCATGTAGACTCACCCTGGTCTCATCAGTGAAGAGTACATTACTCCATTGCTCTAATATCCAATCCCTATGCTCTCGAGCAAATTCAAGTCGTGCTCGACGGTCTGCTACCGTTAATGCTGGGCCTGTTGCAGCTCTTTTTGGGGTCAGGTTCCGTTCAGCAAGTCTCCTTCTGACGGTATCTGAACTTATGACCACTTGGCGTTCGTCACGCAGACTTTGTTGGACTTGAACTGCGTTGAGGTGGCGATTTCGCAGAACAGTAAGGTGGATATAACGATCATCTGCTGCTGATGTAGCCCTAGGTCTGCCCGTACCTGGACGGCAATCGAATGCTCCAGTCTTTAGGTATCGTCTGTAAACTCGTTGCACCGAAGATCTGCTGATTCGAAGCCTTCGAGCGACTTCACGTTGCGCAATGCCTGCTTGAAGTAATGCTACAGCTTGAGCTGCTTCCTGAGGTGTTGTATCCATTATTAATCGAAAAAAGTAGCAAAAACACACGCGTCTGAGCAAACGATGGACAAAAACTAAAGAAATGATAAGAAATATCCGACTACCCTCATTGTAGAGAAAAAGAACGCTAATTTCAAACTCTGGTGAAAACAGAGCAAATCGTTAGCATTGTGTTTGTTGCTTGATTACAATGTGAGTTGACGGTACTTTCGAATTAATTTGTAGTCATTTTAATCACCATGAAACGCACTTTTTGTAGGTATAACTTTGATAGTTGTAAGTTTTATACTTTTTAAGAAAATCGAATCAGAGTTCCTAGGTAGCGGGTGGCTCGGTTTATTTGCTGACCAGTGTATTTTTAATTCAGATTGGAAACGAAGACGATCAGCCGTAGACCACGTCCTGATGATACACCAGCTCAACCTTCAAGGTCATCAGCATCAAAGCGAGGTTTAAGTGAGTCAAACGGTAGCCCTATTATTCAATGTAAGCTATTGAAACCTATGTTTAGACATGGGCCCACGAGAGTGAATACACCAGATACACGTGATACATCTGCTCAATCTTTAAAGTTACCAGATTTGTTCCTCAGCATCAAAGCCTCGCCAACTAGAATTAGACGGAAATGGTAGCTTTGAGTTCAATTACGAAATTGACTGTCGTGCAACATCGCCATCTATCGTACAAGACTGTGCAGATCTTTTTCCTGGTATACCAGAGAGTCTATTCACGGATAACCGTTCTACGCCTGCCGTATCTCTTTTGAGATCTGATGCGATCACTCCAAACATGTCGCCAGAGCGTAATGACGCCTCTCCATCTGCTTTGCCGGATCCGAGGACTAAATGTAGTTCTCCAAACTTACCAAGTGATAACGAAGATGTCCCATTACCTGACCATTCACACAATAACTCACCTTCTCGTCAAGGAGCCACTAACACCTGGAGCAGTAATCCAATTTCAATGAAAATTATTGATTTTACTAAGAAACAGGAACTTTCAGTGCCACCTCCAACAGATCCTTACGAAGCATTCCGTTTATTAATTGACGACGATTTATTGGATCTTATTGTTCGAGAGACGAATGCAAACGCATTAAAAGTGGGTACTGCACAGAATGTGAAGCAAAAATCAAGAATAAAAAATTGGAATAATTGTGTTGTAATTGGAATAATTAAAATTTGGAATTAATTATGTAGTCAAAACACTAGTTAGGAGAGTCAGGGTTAAGAAAAGACTTATTAAGGTTATTATTATTAATTTATTTATTATTTATGTTTATTTATTATTATGTTTTTATTAAAGTAAAGTTATAAAAAAGGAGGCAAAACAAAGGAAGCGATGGAAAGAAATGGGGAAGGCCTTTGCCTAGCAGTGGGACAGAATAGGCTAGTTAAAAAAAGTATTTAGATTTTTTAATCAATGCTCTACCCGAACTTGTTGTGCCAGTTTTGGAAGGTGTGCCGATAGTGTTCCAAAATGACGGCTGTCCGGCACACTACCAACTCAACGTGAGAGAGCATTTAAATAATGCCTTTCCAAACGCTTGAATTGGTAGAGGCGGCCCTATTCCTTGGCCCACACGGTCCCCAGACCTGACGCCTCTGGATTTTTACGCCTGAGGACGTGCAAAAGAATTGGTTTACCAGACAGAAGTTCCCACTAGGGAAGTTCTAATTGAACGAATAACCGGCGCGTTCTAAACTATGCAAGAAGAAATGCGACTACGTACAACGACAGTTGAAATAAGAAACAGATGTCGTGCATGCATACGAAATGGAGGAGGTCAATTTGAACAAGATTTATAACTTTTTTTAACTAGCCTATTCTGTCCCACTGCTGGGCAAAGGCCTCCCCCATTTCTTTCCATCTCTCCCGGTGTTTTGCCTCCTTTTTATAACTTTACTTTAATAAAAACATAATAACCTTTCTTAACCCTGACTCTCCTAACTAGTGTTTTGACTACATAATGAATAATTTCTATGACATGTAGCATACCGTTAGAAAGGGTATCAACTAAACAACTTTTTAAAATAAAGCTAAGTTCAAAATGGCTCTTAGTTTTTTTTTAACGAATTTAGAAGTTGTAAAATTTCATACATTCAATAAAAAATTCAACTTTGGAAGCTTGTAAGGAATTTTCTCGAAACCAGTTGTATCAAAAAAAAAATGTATTTGGATTTAAATTACTTTGGAGAATACAACAAAATTTATTTTGTGCCACTACACCCACAAACAAAAAAGTTATTTCGAATTAAAGGAAACATTTTGGGTATATTTTTCATTAAAAAAAACATATTTAACCAACCGTGACATTTGGGAGAAAGGGTGTATCGGTAGAACCTAGCTAATGACCTCCCAAATCCCTGGAAAAATTGTGTCGGTCCATGCGCCAAACACTCTGTATAATACCAGTGTTTCTCGGCATAAGCATTTGTTGGTAAAAAGCTACTTTATGACAGAGTAATTGCTTGCGTCTAAATGATTTTTAGTTTGTGTTGGTTGATCGTGTACTATTTGTTTCCTAATTTATATTACCTATAGGTATTTTGTACCAACTTTTTCTTTTTCTCAATATTTTGAAAGGATACCACTTTTTAGGGCCTTTCCTGAAAGTGCTGGCGAAAAAAATGGTACGTATGGTTAGAACTAGCCATTTGGAGCAATAATTAATACGGCACAAAAGTTGTAGGACCTATTCTAAGGCTTATTTTCACCACACATCACTAAACGCGTTTAACGCAATATTGAAGCGTGTAAATAGCCTGCACCTTTATTAGAATGATGTGAGAAAAAACTTAACTCAAAGACGTAATGGCGGACTTCAAAAATAAAATAATTTCCCCATTGATGAATCCTCGAGGAACCAATACCATAGAATTAATAGGCACCTTTACAATCCAGAGATCCACTCAGACCCAAGGAGATGGGAAGATATCTCGTTTATGCGTGCGTGATGGCTTGTAGGTCTGTAGCTGCCGGCCGGCGAGCAAATCTTCTTAAATCTACCAGTGGAATGGTTGAAACTCCAAAAATCAACACTGCACTATAAGTCCTCAAGGAAGCACAGATGCAGGTCCATTTAATTTATTTTACGAGTATCGTCAAGGTTTCATCAAAAAAGGAATATTCAAAAGGCGGAGCGATTAGCACTCGCCATGTCTCTTTGCGGGCCGGGAAGAACACACGCGCTGACGCCATCTATCGGTCATTTTGCGAGAAAACTAAAGAAAGTTCCGATACATGGGCGCTGCGACAACGAATATTGGCGCGAGGATTCATCAATTGAGAAATTAAAATATTTAATTTGAAACACTAACATTATTACATTATAGGAACAAATCCTAAAATGTTATTATTTTATTTTTTACATTGAAAAAAAGCATTGACGCTTCACCACGCAAAACGAGTTTAAAACATCGCTCCGTTTCTTTCAATCGTTTGAAGATGACAGAGAAAAAATAAATGAAGTAGAAAGCAATCAATCTGCCAAGCCTTTCCCAACTATGTTGGGGTCGGTTTCCAGTCTAACCGGATGCAACTGAATACCAGTATTTTACATAGAGCGACTGCCTATCTAACCTCCACAACCCAGTTATTGGGTAATACGATACCCCTTGGTAAAACTGGTTGTCAGACTTTCGGGCTTCTGACGACCCGTAACGACTGCCAAAGATCCACGAATGACAGCCGGGACCAACGGCTTAACGTGCTTTCCGAGGCACGGAGGAGTCTCGGTATGTAAAGACGGTCACCCATCTACGGACCAACCCCGGTAAGCGTAGCTTAACCTAATGGATCGACCCGTGCGGCTGTTATTACTTAGCCACGAACTCTTCCTTATTGCAACTTGTTGGCGCGACTTCGACGCCATCTATCGACGCACCGGGACATCACATTTTTTATCTACGAATGAGGGCTCGCCAACGTCGGCGACGAATCACAGCACGCGTTTGTTCTCATTCAATGCATTGTATAGGATCTGTTTATAAATTTCATTATTACCATATACACACTGCTAGTAAAAAGACGAATTAAAAATACAACGAAATCAAATCAATAAATCAATAATTGAAGAGCACCTGCCTCCCGTTCCTGTACATAAAGTGGTCCTACGAGCCGGATAAGGAGTTCAAGCTTGAAATCTTCGAAGATTCGTCGCATGAAAATACGAAGAGGAGATTCACGTATCGAGCGAAGAACTGCAACGTTAAGGCATCGACAGGAGTGGCAGGTCTGAACTTCCCGTCCGTTTCCCCATCTCATCCTTCGATTTGTGTTGATTTCGTGCTGTTATTCCAGTTCCAGTGCTCACCTACGTACCTACACTACGGCGGTACCTACCTACACGACGGTACCCACATTGGATCGCGCGCATCTGCAATTGGCAATTGTAAGCAGGGACCGAAACCGGTACGAACAATACCGGTATTTTTCGGTTACAACCTTTATTTTTTTTACAGGTATTTTCAAAGGTTACCTTAATTCTTAAACATTGAATACAAGCGGTATTATACCGGTTACCGAAATAAAAATTACCTATATCTTACACGTACCGTCGGTATTAGTCAAAGTCGCCGCGTTTAACTGTTCATATCGTCAATCTGGCCAGCACCCTAATGGCGTAACACACGATCAATCACAATCTGAATTTGCATTGCTTCATAAGCTCGAAAAAGTTTTCTGCTCAACAACGTAAATAACGTAATGAATGTTGTTGAACTGTCAAAATGAAAGCGATTAGGACTGAGCGTGTGTTACGCAATGGGTGCCTGCGCTGACTGCTGACCACATCCACACCATGATACAACCGTTTCATGAAATGGTCGAACTCTTCATGATAGTGTTTTGATATAAAAAAGTGTAGGTACTGTGCTAGCGCGCTCAAACAAATTGCAAGCAAAAAGTTATGCGCTTTCTTTCTTTTTTATTTTTTTTTACTTGTGATGAGTTTGCTCTTGACTCGTCTAGGTCACAGGTGACAGAGACAATGTCGACGATGGAGTGAGCTTACCCAGAAGAAGCCTGTTCACTCTCACTTTGAAGAGATTAGGGTTGTATGCGTTCGGAAACACACGACGCAGGTAGTGAGTTCCACTCCTTTGCTGTGCGCATTATAAAAGACATTTGGAAGCGCTTAGTGCGAATTGGTGGAATAGCAACCAGGTAGGGATGGTAACTGGCAGTGCGTCTAGACGCACATCACCACCACGGCACGACATCTAGATGTCCGATGGTAGAAGGGGGCCGGTGGAATGAGGACGTGGAGTTCTCGGGCACACTCTCCGAAGTACAATCTGTAGAAGACCGACAAGCAGGCAACCTTGCGGCGATGAGCCAAGCTATGAAGCTAGGCATCCACCAGTTTTACGTTGCCAATGAGCCTCTTAGCTCTGCGTTCCACCGAGTCAAGCGCGGCTAGTTGGTACTTGGCTGATCCATCCCAAAGGTGACTGCAATACTCCATGCAGGATCGGACTTGCGCTTTGTAAAGGGTCAAAAGCTGTCCAGGCGTAAAGTATCGCTTCACCCTATTTAGGATGCCCAGTTTCTTGGCCGCAGTTTGGGCCTTGTATTCGATGGTGGCGCCGAAGTTGAGACCAGATGTCAACTCCATGTCTAGGAGCTCAAGTCGATCAGTTACAGGAACAGATGCACCTCGAAAAGTAGGAATTTGGACAAAACGACTTTTTTTAGCAGAAAAAAGACACGCCTGTGTTTGGGTGGCGTTAAAAGAGACCAAATTATCATCACCCCACTGGGAGACAAAGCTTAAGGTCAAATCTGTCCGCTCTACCATGGCCTCTCTCAAGGAACGAACTTCGGCCCCGCTGGTTTTTGCGCTGGACAAGTATCTCTCTGAAACTATACTGTCATCTGCGTACCCAACAATACCAGGCCGAAGCATGTCATTGATGTGCAGTAGGAAAAGAGTTGCAGAGAGAACAGACCCCTGAGGAACTCCGGCATCAATAGCCATAAGGTCAGAAGAGCAGCCGTCAACAACTACTCTGATCGACCGTTCACTAAGGAAATTTGATATCCAGCTACAAAAATCAGCTGGGATGCCATAAGCAGGAAGCTTGCTGAGCAGAGCAGCGTGCCAGACCCTGTCAAAAGCCTTCGAGATGTCAAGCGATATAGCCAGTGCTTCGCCGTGTTTCTCTATGGCTTCGCCACAGCAGTGCGTGACATACACAAGAAGATCGCCAGTTGACCGTCCCCGGCGAAAGCCATATTGACGGTCACTGAGGAGATCATTGTCTTCAAGGTAGATCAGCAACTTATTGTTCAGGACCCTTTCCATAACCTTGCACAGAATGGAGGTAATGGCGATAGGACGGTAATGGGCAGGGTCTGCAAGGTCGCCCTTTTTGGGCACTGGTTGTACATACATTTGCAAGCTTTCAGGATTTCGGCACCGTTCTTTTTTTAAAAGAGAGGCGGAACAAACGTGTCAATACAGGAGACAGTTCAGGCGCACACTGCCTCAACACTCTCGCTGGAATGCCGTCAGGCCCACTGGCCTTGTTCACGTCTAGACAGCACAATACGAGTACTCTTCGGACCTCTTTAATGTGTACTGCGATCTCCGGCATCGAGGAGTCACAATGAGGTACAGTAGGTAGTTGCTTTGAGCCAGCGTCCAGACGTGAATTGCTTGCAAAGAGAGATGCAAATAAATTTACTTTCTCAGTTGCAGAGTGAACCCATCAGGTTTCATCATAGGAGGTAAAGTGGGACGACAGAAATGCGTTTCAACCGCTTTAGACAGGGACCAGAACTGTTTACTACCCGGAGGGTGCGAAGCCAGCCTGGCCCCGATACGTCCGACATGGTCAAAACGTGCCCTACGTAAAACCCGCTTGCAGAACTTGGCGGCAGAATTAAAGGCTCTTTTCTTCGCGCGAACCCTACGCGCTCTAACTTTGCGGTCGCGGGCCTTGACCCTTGCCTGGCCTTGGCCTTGCATTATACCAAGGCCGGGATTTGTGACCGAGCGGGATGTCGGAGAATAGAAGAAAATATTCCATCCCCTGCCGAATCACGTGCGCAAACGAGTCAGCACAGCACGAGGGGTCACCCGAGGAAAAGCACACTTGCCGCCATGGATAAGACGCAAAAAAGTGCCGCATCTCATCCCAGTCTGCTGACCCGTATCGCCATACTCGCCTCGTGCCTCTAGGGCTCTCATCTGGAGGAGAGCAGGTCGATATGGATTTCACCAGACAGTGGTCAGACGTTCCCAGCGGGGCTGAGACCGATACTGAATGACTGTCCGGATCAGGTGCCAGCAGAAGGTCCAAGGAAGGACCATCTGGAATAGATCTAGCGCTAAAACAAACGTGCGCGCCTCCAACCCAGCATGGTCAGTTTTCTGGTATGGGAACAACCATTCTTTATGATGGGCGTTGAAGTCCCCCAGAATAATGAGCTTCGCCGTTGGGTACCGTTGCTGGGCTACGTCAGTCGACTCCACGAGGAAATTAAAGAGCGCTGTTGTCTCCTGGTCACCGCTGTGTGTTCGGTAGATGCCGATGTAGAGAGATTTCTCCACGCCAGTATCCACAAGTAGCCATATGGCAGAGAAACCCGATTTCTCAAAGCAACGGAGATGACGACAACAAATGTCATCGCGAACGTACACACAGACCCCAGCTTGCTTCTTGAACTTGTGTTCAAGAGAGTAACCCGGGTAATTGAGGTACGCCACGTCCGATGGGGTTGCTATCTTCGTCTCCGTTAGGAAAAACAGGTGCGGCTTCTCGGTCTCAAGGTGGTGATGGACCGGATCGAGGTTGGAGTGCAACCCCCTGATATTAGTGAGGTGCATTTTTAGTGGGAGGAAGTGCAGCCGTTGTTTACCCTTATTTTTCTTTACTTTGGTCATTTGAGTGGAGTTGTTGGGGAAAAAGTCGATTGTCGAGGCACAGCTTAGTGACCCAAGTGGAACACTAGAGCCAACCAAACCTATGGGGAACTCATTTGGAGACTGCGGGGACGCCCAAACCCCCCTCGGATATGGCCACCAGGTCCTCCCATCCAGTCGCCGGCTGGCACGGTGGAGCATACCGGGATTTTTCGCGAGTTGGCGGGGCCTTTGGCACGTGGCTGGCGTGCTACTTGGGCGCCCTACTGACTGCGGTCGGCCAACGGCTGGCACCGTGCTTCGGATCCCGCTACCCTCCAAAATGTACCCGGCTAGCCGACTCAGAGACCACGACCGGTTCCAAACAGCGCAACTGACAATCTCCTTCTCCCCCAAAGGTACTGGCACTCCCACACACCGACGGAACACAGCAAGCTGCTTGGCGCCGGACTCCTGTGGGATGGTGGTCGCGAGCCAGGCGGCGCCTTGCGGAGCCTACCACCGCTAAGTGGGATCGTTCAGCCGTACCACAGGCAAGCCTGTGGTGCCGTTGCCCGAGGTGGACCAATAGGAGGTAGATCCCAAGCCACCCCAAACGAGAAAGTGCTGCACTCTATTAGAAAATAGGGCGTGTACGTTTCTCCGCAAGTTAAATAAACAAACTACCGAGTTGTTTTCTATGATGAGGAAAAAGGTAAACAAATGGTATTTTACCAATTTACAATGTAATATTATCTTACTTACCTTGTTCATTTCCTCTTTTTTTCTCCGCAAAAAGGCGATCTAAATAAACGTAAACAAAACTGGCAGGACGCACGACGATCTCCCTGGTAATATATTTTTTCTAATGCCAACAAATTGTCGGCATTGCGATATTTTGTGTCTTTCTCGTAATCAAGGTCATTTTTAGGTAACTGGTATTAAAACGGTAACTTAAATAAAGGTAACATGTTTCTTCTTCTTGGGTTACCCAGATAGCGGTTACCTTAATCATAGAGGTAACCGAAATTCTTCGATACCTGTACCGTAATTTATAAAGGTTTTCGGTCCCTGATTGTAAGTACTCCTGATTTCCTTAATTCCCAAAATGAGTGAGGCAAAATTGTCAGATTTAATTAAGAAAAGAGGAGTTTTAAAAGGTAGATTAACTCTCTTTGTAAATTACGTTAAAAAATTCAGTTTACCCTTGAGTGATCAACAGTCATTAGAATTAAATTTACGTGTTGAGAGTATTTCGAGCTTGATAGACATATATAGTGAAATACAGACTAAAATTGAAGAAGAAGTAGCAGAAGATCTCGATCTTGCAAAACAGCTGGATGAGAGAGATCGTTTTGAAGATCAATTTTATCGTGTTTTAGCTTCTGCGAAACTTTTGTTGCAAAAGGAGGTAGCTGACAAGTCTAGTATTTCAACATGTAAGTCAATAAGCATAAAATTACCCGATATTAAAATACCTTCCTTTGACGGTTCGTACGATTGCTGGATAGAGTTTAAAAATTCTTACGTTAGTATGATTCATGGTCGCGAAGATTTAGATCCTGTTCAAAAGTTCCATTATTTAAAATCGTCACTGTCCGGTAACGCGGCACACGTTATAAGTGCATTGGAATTTACGGCTAACAACTATACTCACGCATGGGAGCTATTAGAGAATAGATTTAATAATCCGAGGCTATTGGTTCATAATCATGTGAAGGCATTATTTAAAATTCCATCGTTAACCAAAGAATCGGGTTCCCAGATTAGGAATTTAATAGATATTGTTTTGAGAAATTTGCGTGCCCTTAAAACGTTAGGTGAATCAACGGATTCATGGGACACTTTAATCATTTTCATGGTCGTTTCCAAATTAGATCAGGCCACTGAACGCGAATGGGAAAATTTTAAAGGTACAGCTAGTTCGTTAATTGAGTCAAGGTCAGCCTTGAAACTAGATGACCTGCTTAAATTTCTCAAAGACAGGGCCGACATGTTAGAAATGATAAAAGTGAATCATAACAAAACCTACGAGAACAAAGGCAGCGAACAAACCCACTTTAAGAAGCAATATTCACATACTCATGTTGCTACGCACGTTAGTAACAATAACAATAACAATAAGGGTAATACGATCACAAAGACAAAGCAAAGCCGCATGTGTGCGATGTGTAGTGGTAATCACGCGATTTATTCGTGTTCAAGGTTTCTTAATTCGTCTGTCCAAGATAGGAATAATATAGTTAAAACGCATAAGCTATGTATCAATTGTTTACGCACAACCCACCCGCTTGACGAATGCAAGTTTGGGCCATGTAGGTTGTGTGATAAAAAGCACAACAGTTTGCTTCATGTTGATAGGCAGGTAGACGGCGCGCGCATCACAGGTGAGCGGGTCGAGTGCGCCAGCACAGCCGGTCACCGCTAACGTCTCCACTGTCTCGGCATCATTACACGTTACGGCTAATCATTCAGAGTCGCAAAACAGTAATCAGGAATATTCGTTATTACCCAACGTTTTGCTGTCCACAGCGTTAGTGGATATAGCAGATTATAATAACGAATATCACACTGTACGCGTACTTCTTGATAATGGTAGTCAACATTGTTTCATAAAGGAATCGTTATGTGAAATATTAAATTTACCGTTATTACAGTCCACTTATCACGTTGCTGGGGTAAGACAAACAATTTCGCAGTCCACCCACATTTGTAAAATAAAATTACGTTCAAGGTTTTAAATCCGTATTGTATGAACATTGATTGTTTAGTGTTGCCGTGCATTACAAATCAGTTACCCACTTGTAGTGTTGATGTAAATAATATGTGTATACCTGACAATATTCAACTTGCGGACCCGAACTTTTACTCGTCGTCAGACATCGATATACTGATAGGCGCGGATAAGTTCTGGGAATTATTGTCTGATGGCAAAATTAAGTTGAATAAAGGACCTTATTTACAAAACACAAAGTTGGGTTGGATAGTGTCGGGACCTTTTCATAATAACACGCTTCGAGTTAAAAGTGTGCAATGTAATTTCTCCCAAACAATCGACACACAGTTGAAAATGTTTTGGGAACTCGAAGAGATAAACAATAACGTTAAAAATATCCTTAGTGCTGACGAACGTGCGTGCGAAGATATTTTTGTTAAAACGACAAAACGTATGGAAGATGGTAGGTTTTCCGTACGCATTCCTTTAAAGGAATCAGCTGAGGTACTCGGAGACAGTTACACAGCGGCTGAAAAACGTTTGTTGTCGTTAGAAAGAAAATTCGCTCGTTTGCCACAATTTAGGGAAAAATACGTAGATTTTATGGAAGAATATGAAAGGCTCGGTCACATGAGTCGCGTTGAAACTTATGTCTCACCTCACTATTTTTTGCCGCATCACGGCGTTATTAATGAAAATAGCAGTACGACTAAACTGCGCACTGTTTTCGATGCAAGCGCAGCGACGTCGTCCGGTAAATCGTTGAACGATATTCAACATATTGGTCCACCACTTCAGAATGACATATTTAGCATACTGCTACGCTTTAGGCAATATAAATACGTCGGTTGTGCAGACGTTGAGAAAATGTTTCGGAATTTTCTTGTACAACCAGACCAACGAGATTTACAATTGATATTATGGCGTAAACTTCCGTCGGACCCAATATGTGTATATCGCCTTAACACCGTGACGTATGGCACCGCGTCTGCGCCATACCTTAGTATGAGATGTTTGCGTCAGCTCGCATTGGAATGTAAGGATGATCACGTTTCAAAAGTGATCCGGGATGATTTTTTCGTTGATGACGTCATCCTCGGTGACAACGATTTAAATAGGTTACTAGATATCTGTGAAAGGTTAAGAAATACTTTAAACTCGGCTTGTTTACCTTTGCGTAAGTGGTTGTTTAACGTTGATATCAGTGATCACGAAATATCTAAAAGATTATCACTAGGTGAACATTGCCAAAGTAAGACTTTAGGATTGGGTTGGTATAATAAAAGTGATGAACTTCATTTCACCACACAAGTAGTTAGACCGACTATACTAAGTAAGCGTACCATGTTGTCGATAATTGCACAAATATACGATACTTTAGGTATTTTAACGCCGGCTGTCGTAGTAGCTAAAATATTGATGCAAAAATTGTGGTTGTGCAAGATAAATTGGGACGATCCCGTTCCCAGTGATGTTGCGTTGTCCTGGGAAAAAATTATTGACACACTTCAATATTTGCATAAATTAGGTATACCGCGTCATGTTATGAGTGCATACACACAGTTCATAGAATTACACGTATTCACGGACGCGTCGCAGAGTGCGTATGGTGCATGCGCCTATGTTCGCACCTACTCTGATGACTCACCGGTGACTATTAGATTGTTATGTGCAAAAAGTAAAGTTGCACCAATTAAACCCGTCACTATACCCCGACTAGAGCTGTGTGGGCCTCTAATAGGCGCACGATTATATAGGAAAATTAGCGTTTAATTTCCACAACATGTAGGTACTTTTGGACACAATTGATACCTACATTATCAACTGACAATATTGAATTTATTTATCCCCCCTTATGCCCCTCATTTTGGGGGATTATGGGAAGCAGGAGTAAAATCTTGCAAGTTCCATCTTAAGCGTATCGTGGGTACCGCTAATTTGACGTACGAGGAGTTCAGCACTGTGTTGGCACAGATCGAGGCAGTCCTGAACTCCCGTCCTATAACTCCTATGTCCTCAGATCCACATGATCTTCGTCCACTAAGCCCAGCTCATTTCCTCATCGGCCGGCCACTCACTCCACCAGCCTGCAGAGACCTCACCGAAGCACGGACTCACAGCTTGACACGGTTTCAAAGAGTGGAACAAATAAAACAGCACTTCTGGAAACGCTGGTCACAAGAATATGTTGCTGAACTTCAGACAAGGACGAAGTGGAAGACGAATAGTCAAGACATAGCTTTAAACACGCTTGTCGTCATTAAGGAGGATAACTTACCACCTCTAAAATGGCGTATGGGCAGAGTTACCCATAATTTCCCAGGAAAGGATGGTGTGTCGCGTGTCGCCACCATTCAGACTGCTACGGAACCTGTACAACGGGCATTCTCCAAAATCTGCCCTCTACCTGTATCATCAGCAGAGGACGACAACATGAATGCAGCCTGCGGCGTCTCCAATCAAGCGGCAACGTAGATACATCATTTTATTGGAAGCTGGAGCTTCCAAGGCGGCCGGCATGTTGGCGCGACTTCGACGCCATCTATCGACGCACCGGGACATCACATTTTTTATCTACGAATGAGGGCTCGCCAACGTCGGCGACGAATCACAGCACGCGTTTGTTCTCATTCAATGCATTGTATAGGATCTGTTTATAAATTTCATTATTACCATATACACACTGCTAGTAAAAAGACGAATTAAAAATACAACGAAATCAAATCAATAAATCAATAATTGAAGAGCACCTGCCTCCCGTTCCTGTACACAACTATTATATATAATATTATAATCAGTAGGTATTTTGCTTTTATTTCTTTTCACCTAAAGTGGTACAATATGCTGTTCTATTATAGAAGTTATACGTAGAATGTCATATAACATAATTGTTATACTATATGTCGCAGAGCTATTGTTAGATCGTGATATTATAATAAACCGTAGGTTAGGTTATTTGTAATTTTCCATGGTTCAACGAAAAGGATCCAACCCACATAACCTACATCTAATGGGGGTTGGATCCTTTTCATTTAACTATGGACAATTAATTTCACAATTTCACTAAGATCATATTACCTACAGATTTGATAATATCCTTTTTTTATTTTTTGTTTGCGGTGGGAAATCATCAAATAACTTCTCCCGCTCTGGGCGGAGGGAGAGGGCGTGTCAGGCTTCTACTGAATAAAACCCACCCGTGTTCCTTCAGGTGCCAGGGCCACGGTAACTCTTTCAAACAACCCACAACCCTGGCAGGCATCGGCCCTAACGGACCCCATTGTATTAGTGCTGACATCTCCTTGAGGCGCGCGTGGAACACAACGCGACGTCGACTCGGGCCTGGTCCTTACTGGACGGCGAGCTACCCATTGCTCGCCGTTCGCAATCCCGCGCCTACGGTGGGCCGGGAATCGGCTCTCGATTCCCGACGCCCAAGGTGTCTCCACTAGGGGCATGAGGGCGCAAAGATTGCCTCTGCCTCACGCGTTCCACCTCCTCCTTCGCGAGCATTACTGCTTCGCAGAAGGAGGTGACGGCTTCTCATGCACTCTCGCTCCGTAACATGGCCTGGACTAGGGCCGGACGCGAGAGAGCGCCGCCGCCGATCGTCTCCGCGAGGATGCGGCGGTGCTCTGCCCAAGCCGGACAGACCTCCACCATATTGATAATATCCCTGCAATATATATAAGAATAACAGACATGTTAGGTATGTCAGACGTGACATGTCACAAACAATCAGAGCAGTAACACAGTCATAAAATCAGTTGTTAATTACCTATACACTCAATTTTTGTTTAAGTTTGAAAATTACGGTTTTCTAACTTGTCCAATACAACAGATAATTACCACACAGCTTTCGCGCTATAATTCCATTGCTTAAGATCTTTAGTTCTAGCAATATCTATCATTAGTTTTTGTTCCTCTGAACTTTCAGAAATCAATAAATGTATGAAAATGACGAATCATCGAACTTGTATGACTTGGCTGAGAGCAATCCCACAACTTTTGTGCCATTTTACCTATTGCTCCACTTTTTTTTTTTGTTGGAGGACTTTAAGGAAAGGCCCAAAAATGTATGGAGTCTGAATGATCTCCTTTCAGCGTTTGTCAGTGGAAACTAGTAAATGGCCTTCAGTTTCACATTGTTTAAGGACATTGTGTACCTACGTTAGCTGTAAATTTCCCGAATAAAATAAAATAAATGGCCGTATTTTTGTATTGCGTTCACTTAGAAGCTTGATTTTTTGAGCTCCAGGGGATCAATGCACACAAAGAACATAAGTTTAAAATACAAAATCAATTTTCAAAAGATCCAAAATCATTATGGCAGTATATTAGGTCCAAACGAAGTAGGAAAAACAGGCAAATGATCATAAAGGATGGTCAACATCTTTCGCATGAGGAGTGCGCTCGACAATTTGCGTCATTTTTTTGAGTCAGTGTATAATAAAGAGCTGCCGCGGCTGGAGGTGCAGGAGGCGGGGGCGGAGGCGGAAGCGAACAGTGCGCGGGTGCACATCGAGACCCTCAGTCTTCAAGACGTAAGGAAAGGGCTCATAAAGCTCAAGCCAAAGCGCTCGTCTGGCCCCGATGGCATTCCAGCTTTTCTATTCCGAGACTGTGGCAGGGTGCTGGCTGAGCCCCTGCATCATATCTTTAATACTTGTCTAAAACAAGCAACGTTTCCGCCTCGATGGAAAATCACGCGAGTGATTCCGGTTCCCAAGGGTAAGTCAGGTCCGGATCTCAGTGGCTAGTGTGGTTACAGACCGGTGGCAGTGTTGTCGACACCTGCAAAAGTGTTCGAGTCTGCCACCAACTCTGCGTGCAGGCTCAAGTGAGCGCACAGCTATCGGAAGCGCAGCACGGGTTCCGGCCGGCGCGCAGCACTGCCACTAATCTGCTTAACTTCATGGCGAAGGTGGTGCCGGCCGTCGATGCTGTGTGCAGGTAGACGCAGCATATTTAGATTTTAGAAAGGCGTTTGATACTGTCGACAATGATGTACTGCTAATGAAGCTGGCAAAAATTGGCTGCAATCCGCACATACTACAGTTATTCGCCAGCTACTTGAAAGACCGACGGCAGTACGTTGACTACAACGGGTTCGAATCCGAGCCATACTACACCAGATCAGGCGTGAGCCAGGGCAGCAATTTGGGTCCTCTCGAATTTATTTTAATGCTAAATGACTTACCAGACGTAGTCAAACATAGTTTATGTTTATTGTTTGCAGATGACCTCAAATTGCTGCTCGAGGTCAAGGGTGAGTCGGACTGTGAGAGATTGCAGGAAGACATAGAGTGGAGCCATAAAAATAAACTCTATTTCAAAACAGCGAAATGTTCAGTGATGACATTTACGCGCGCGAAGACAGCCTTAGCCTACGAATACAAAGTAGAGGAAGCGCCGATGCAGCGGGTGTCTTAGGGTGTCTTAGGTACGAGATTAGGAGTACTGCTTACCCCGGATCTAACTTTCCGGGATCATATAGTTAAGATTTGCAAGAAGGCGTACAGAAATCTGGGTTTCGTGCTGAGACAGTCGCAGGGTTTCACAAACGTTACTAAGCTTAGGGTGCTGCTCTATGACGCTTTGGTAAGGAGTCACTTGGTACACAGTGCGGTGATTTGGGCTTCTCAGGAAGCGAAATACAATGTTATGCTGGAGCGAGTGCAGAATAAATTTACAAGACACTTGTATTTTAAACTTTATGGGGTTTACCCATTTTACCCGCTGATGTATCCGACACTGTTTGTACTGGGTATGGTTGGGTACAACGAACTCAAGAGTGCGCCGGGAATTTACACTTGCAGCGTATGCGCTAAAGCTCCTGCGTGGAGTAGCTCTTAACCCGGGTGTGCTGCGTCACCTTAAGCTGTGCGTGCCAGACCGGTACGTGTGGAGGCGGCGGCGACCGCCACTGCTGGCCGTACCTGCTGCCAGAACCAACCTGCTGTCAAAAACACCCCTCACCCGCACAATATGTGTACTAAACGAAGTGCATGAGAGAATAGACATATTTTCGTGCAACCTGAGTGAATTCGTAAGAGTTTTGTTGAACTTTGTTAGTTATATATTTTGGGGTGGTTTTGGGATCTACCTCCTAGTGGTCCACCACGGGCAACGGCACCACAGGCTTGCCTGTGGTACGGCTGAATGATCCCACTTAGCGGTGGTATGCTCCGCAAGGTGCCGCCTGGCTCGCGACCACCATGCCACCGGAGTCCGGCGCCAAGCAGCTTGCTGTGTTCCGTCGGTGTGTGGGAATGCCAGTGCCTTTGGGGGAGAAGGAGATTGTCAGTTGCGCTGTTTGGAACCGGTTGTGGTCTCTGAGTCAGCTAGCCGGGTAACTCATTTTGGAGGGTAGCGGGATCCGAAGCACGGAGCCAGCCGTTGGCCGACCGCAGTCAGTAGGGGGCCCAAGTAGCACGCCAGCCACGTGCCAAAGGATGCCCCGCCAACTCGCGAAAAATCCCTGTATGCTCCACCGTGCCAGCCGGCGACTGGATGGGAGGACCCGGTGGCCATATCCGGGCGGGTTCGAGCGTCCCCGCAGTCTCCAGATGAGTTCCCCCTAGATTTGGTTGGCTCTAGTGTTCCACTTGGATCACTGAGCGGCGCCTCGACAAGTCGACTTTTTCCCCAAAAACTCCACTCAATATGACACACAAAGCGAAGAAAAATAAGGTAAAACAACGGCTGCACTTCCTCCCACTAAAAGTGCACCTCACTAATATCAGGGGGTTGCACTCCAATCTCGATTCGGTCCATCACCACCTTGAGACCGAGAAGCCGCACCTGTTTTTCCTAACGGAGACGAAGATAACAACCCCGTCGGACGTGGCGTACCTCAACTACCCGGGTTACTCTCTTGAACACAAGTTCAAGAAGCAAGCTGGGGTCTGTGTGTACGTTCGCGATGACATTTGTTGTCGTCGTCTCCGTTGCTTTGAGAAATCGGGTTTCCCTGCCATATGGCTACTTGTGGATACTGGCGTGGAGAAATCCTCTACATCGGCATCTACCGATCGCATAGCGCTCTTTAATTTCCTCGTGGAGTCGACGGACGTAGCCCAGCAACGGTACCCAACGGCGAAGCTCATTTTTCTGGGGGACTTCAACGCCCATCATAAAGAATGGTTGTTCCCATACCAGAAAACTGACCATGCTGGGTTGGAGGCGCGCAATTTTGCTTTAACGCTAGATCTAACCCAGATGGTGAATATGGCAACGCGGGTACCGGATGTTGACGGCCATACACCCAATTGCTTGGACCTTCTGCTGGCATCTGATCCGGACAGTCATTCAGTATCGGTCTCAGCCCCGCTGGGAACGTCTGACCACTGTCTGGTGAAATCCATATCGACCTGCTCTCCTCCAGATGAGAGCCCTAGAGGCACGAGGCGAGTATGGCGATACGGGTCAGCAGACTGGGATGAGATGCGGCACTTTTTTGCGTCTTATCCATGGCGGCAAGTGTGCTTTTCCTCGGGTGACCCCTCGCGCTGTGCTGACGCGTTTGCGGACGTGATTCGGCAGGGGATGAAATATTTTATTCCATTCTCCGACATCCCGCTCGGTCACAAATCCCGGCCTTGGTATAATGCAGAATGTGCCCACGCTGAGGCCCGAAAAGAGACTGCCTACCAAGCCTGGGTCAAGGCCCGCGACCGCAAAGTTAGAGCGCGCAGGGTTCGCGCGAAGAAAAGAGCCTTTAATTCTGCCGCCAAGTTCTGCAAGCGGGTTTTGCGTAGGGCACGTTTTGACCATGTCGGACATATCGGGGCCAGGCTAGCTTCGCACCCTCCGGGTAGTAAACAGTTCTGGTCCCTGTCTAAAGCGGTTGAAACGAATTTCTGTCGTCCCACTTTACCTTCTATGATGAAACCTGATGGGTCGCTGGCTCACTCTGCAACTGAGAAGGCAAATTTATTTGCATCTCTCTTCGCAAGCAATTCACGTCTGGACGCTGGCGCTGGCTCAAAGCAACCACCTACTGTACCTCATTGTGACTCCTCGATGCCGGAGATCGCAGTACACATTAAAGAGGTCCGAAGAGTATTGTGCAGTCTAGACGTGAACAAGGCCAGCGGGCCTGACGGCATTCCAGCGAGTGTTGAGGCAGTGTGCGCCTGAACTGTCTCCTGTATTGACACGTTTGTTCCGCCTCTCTTGAAAAAAGAACGGTGCCGAAATCCTGGAAGCTTGCAAATGTACAACCAGTGCCCAAAAAAGGCGACCGTGCAGACCCTGCCCATTACCGTCCGATCGCCTGCGCTGTTAGCAAAGCAGCCAGTCCGCTGCGACTTTTGAGTAGGTAAACAATGTTATTGTTAATTTTTTTTTTCAGAAATGTGTTCCGACGAGGAAGACTTATGCTGTTCTAGCAATAGTATATTTTCGCTCTATAAAGAAGAAATAGATCCCGTGTTCGACCACGTTCGTTCAATACCTATTTATCAAGAGATGATAAGAATTGATTAATTGATTATAAGAAAAAGATGTTCAGAAAGCGATTATGAAGAGCTGTTATGAACTTAAAACTTTAAAAATCACGAAACGTCTTCGTCTGGAGAGCACTAACACGAAATGAGTTAAAGAGAAATGACTAAACAAAACAGTTAGGCCAGGCCCCCTTTCGGTGAACAAACAATGTTATGTGTTTGTAAAACACAAAAACATGGCGCAGCGGACCCGGCTTATGGCTTCTCCACTGTTAAGGTGCTTTTACACCGGCGAGGCGAGGCTTGGATGGGATGGGCGAGAATTGAAATATTTGTTAGTACAATATTGAACTTTATTGCTCTAAGAATAGAATATTTATTTACTTTGTAAAACGGATATATAAATTACACACCGGTCATCGAGGACCCGACCCGCACTGTCTCTCTCCGTCAAGCGCCGACTCGCGATGGCACGCGCCGCCGGCTCGCACCGACCATCGTGAGACAAAACGTAGTAGGCGCGCGAGACACGGCTGGCCGGGTAGCGCGAGGTAGCGATGGCCCGCGTGTGACATCGCGAGGCAGCGCTGGCCATCGCGAGACGGTGCGGTATAGCGATGGACATCTTTCGGTGTAAAAGGGTAAGCGTGATTACAATTCTCGCCCATCCTATCAAAGCCTCGCCTCGCCGGTGTAAAACCACCTTTATGCTAGAGCATAGAAACAAAAAACGTAAGAATAATTTAGCGGACTACTTTGGCGCTTTCACCTTAAGGTTATGCTAGTCGGTCATTCTTCCATACAAACTTAGTATGGAAATTACTCGTCTGTTTGACGGTGTACTTACTTTCAAAACTAAAAAATTATATCAATTTGTCTCGTGATTATCTAGCCCTCTATGGAAGCAGAATCGGAAAAACGATATTGGTTTGAAGTTACCAGCGTCGAAACTTCCATATTTCAGCACTAATTTTAAGGCATCTTTGGGTGTAAATAAATAGCTCCCGGAGTATGAAAATGGCAAAATTGTTACAGGGGATAGATAATATATTCAATCATTTAAATAACTTTATTTTGAATAAATACATCCAGTAGTTTTTTCATAATATGTTCATGAAATTTTACGCGCTCGTTTTTTATAAATCACCGGCTATTTCACAAAATAAATAAAAACTATATAAATACATATTAAATAAATAACACTAAATAAATAGATAAATAAACTAAATAGCATGCATATTAGCCATACCACCAACGAGTTCGAGCCGCCGACTAGTGCAACCTTAAAATAACATTTTTAACAATACATTTGTAATTTAAAATCTATAAAATAACACACTAGTAAGTATGACTTCGTAGGTTATTAATTTGATCTAAAACAAATAAGACTGTAGGTATATTTTTTTTGAATTGTAATTGTTATTTCGACAACAATTGTCAACTACAAATGATTAAATATTCGTAATATTAAAATTGACAATACTCATCAACATCTGATAACGCTCAACACATACTACCTACTACATTTATATATTATTGTCTTGAAACACTGACCTAGGGTCATCAGGCTAATTACATAAACTTGAACAGTAACCGTAGTCAATCGCTAAAGATCACCTGGAAGACTACATCTCCAATTAAAAAAAAAAAAAAAGTTTACGTTAAAGCTTGATTAATTAGACTGCAGCAAAGCCAACAGCAAGACTGTGCATTTGATCGTTTTATAACATAATACTTGTAATATTTAAGATAAACAATGCTTAAAACAAGAGCATAATTATTTTATGTAGGTACAGTCACGAACCGGGATTGTTGAGCCACTAGCTTGTCATCTTTACTTGGTTGTGTTACACGAATGCCGCCCGATTTTCATTATTGAAATGTCAAATTTCACGGGCGTCATTCATGTAACACAACCAATTTAAGATGATAAGCTAGTGGCTCAACAATCCCGGTTCGTGACTGTACCTATGACACCAAAAAATTACATCATCGTTTTCAGCTACAGAATCATTTGATAGGGCTACAAAAGCGCATTTACCGATAATTTTTGGTAACCCTCTAGTACATTGATTTTCAAAGTAGGGGGCGCGCCCCCCTAAGGAGGCGTGACGACATGCTAAGGGGGTCGCTGGCTACGCGGAACTGGTCAAAAACATGCAAGTACAGCTGTCACATTGTTTTTTTTTTTTTTTTTATAACAAGTGTGTAAAACCAACATTTTTTAAATAAAATTTGTACTTTCTGTGGCATTACCCTTACTTACCGATTATATTTTACAATTGCGTGGCCAGCCCACACTTGTTGCGAGGGAGAGAGGGGGTGTGGGCATTTTCGTTTTAGGCAGAAGGGAGGCGTGATAAAAAAAACTTTGGGAACCCCTGCTCTAGTACCTACCTAAGATATTTTCCGTATTCCATAAGATGGGTGAGTGATTATTGTTGTGCGAATAGAATGTAAAACTCGGTCACTAATAACACTCCAAAGAAAAAAAGTATAAAATTTAGAAAAATATAAATAAACACCTACTTTTTCTTAGCTACTAGTAGATTACAAAAATTATTTATGAACGCGCTTTTGTAGCCCTATCAAATGATTTTGTACAAACTCCTAAAACTTCTTTAATATTTTTTGGACTAGAATTATTTTTCTGATTTTCGGCCAAAGAAAATGTTACCTTTGATTTTTTTTCTTCTCGTGAACCAAACAGAACTGGCACACGGGAATTTTACTCTTGTATTCCTAATCCTAATTACCGTCGGTTTGTGGCTGAAAACGATGATGTAATTATTTTGGGTGTCATAGCATACTGTGAGCTATGTCTTTTAATTGCAAACAATTATTTTTATATACACCTATCTAAGCAAATACTAATGAATACCTATTATGTTGCTTAATACGACGGACATATTACAGGGCACGCTTCTTGTTGACAAAACAGATAACATAATTTAGTTCAATATAACATTACTAGCTTTTGCCCCACATTAATGTTTTGTAATAATTGAATTAAGGCCCACTTGCACGTTTAGTCAGGTTAAATTTATAAATGTATAAATGTTTGTAAACTCGAAGTTATGTAATTAACATTTTAACTCTTACGCCACTAAAAAGTAACATCGGGTTAGTTAATCTGGCATAAGTGTTTTTTTGAGCTGGGAACATTGCTGTTCAATAGACGAAACACAAGAGATTTATAATATATTTGCCTTGATTATAATATCCGATCAAAAAATAATGAACGTAAATTGTATACCCATCTCTTTTACGATATGTAATACTTTCTTGTCTTTGCATTTTATAACATGACCTTTCATTTTAATCGTTTTGTACTAAGTCTCCATGGAAACCACATACAATACGTAGGTATGTGGTTTCCATGGAGATTTAGTTTATTGATTGACGAAAACGTGAAATGGAAAAATATGTTTAAGGTTTTTATAATTTGTATCTATTTCTAAATGAGTTCATGAATATATTGCCTGCTGATATAGTACCAAATTTTCATTTACGTCGAACAATATAAAATACAAAATAAGTTCTTGGTGACGCAAGATGAATTATTTGATTAACCCTGAGTTAGCTGTTAACTCCAAGTTATTTAGGATAACCGATGAACGCGCAAGTGGCCGTAACTGTTGGCGGCGCAAAATGAATTATTTAATTAACCCTGAGTTTGCTGTTAACTCCCGAGTTATTTAGAATAACCCATGAACGCGCAAGTGGCCCTTATAATTATAAACAAGACATAGTTTTGTAAAATTAGAAATTCTCTATGGAGTCATTACCAGTTCGAAGGTTGTATGGAAGAATAATTTAAGAGAAATATAGAATAGTCATGGTTATTATTAAATGTCTTTCTTGACTAGCATCTGTAGTCAAAAGGTTATAATAGGACACTAGCTTTTTGGTAATTGCTCCACAGAGTATCAACTAATTTGACTAAATTACCATATCTTTTTAAATACTCCAGTTTATCATAATATTATATATTTATAGAACTGTAATTGATTGGATTATTGACACTTAATAATAATTAAGTTCTACTTTGGACATTAGGTACGTATAGATAGGTATTTGTCCCCTTTGCTAGTTTTTTTTTCAATCGATAAATACATTTATAATGCAAAAGCATATGTTTTTAAACGAACACTAACAAATTCACACATTGTGTTACATGATTCGATTAGAATACAATAAACATTTTAAATACAATAGTTTAAACATTCCGAATAAAATTGTCTTGAGGTTTTATCTTGACCGTCCAATATCATTTCATTGATTAGCTGACATTCTTTTATATAGCTGCAACATTTTATGAAATGTTGCTAGAGTTTGGCCACGCTAACTCTGCATGAAGTAAAAATGGTTAAGTGTGAAAATCTATAGACGACAAGATCCTCTGTACTACGGAAAAAAGAATTTGATACTAGTTGGTTTTTTATAGGTTATTTCGTATATATTCTTGAATTAAGGTTTTAATTCTTCACTTATTCTACTTGGAATTTACAAATAATAAGTACTTGTTATAAATTTACTGTGTATAGTAGTTTAAGTGAGTGATTACCGAATAACCACAATGTTTGTTTTTCATTCATTATGTTGTAATTTGACACGATTTTCTTGTAAACAACATGAACAGGCGTATGTTATATAACGTATAGTAAAATGTTCTTAGCAAATGTTGTTTGCCTTTTCATTATTATGCAAAAATCAAAAGGCAAAATATCAAAATCATTAGATCTACTTACACGTCAACTTTTAGTATACCTTATGTAAAACTTTTTGGGGTTGCCCATTTATTCCAATGCAGAGTTAGCGTGGCCAGACTTAAATGGATTAAAATGACAGTAGACGTGCAAGGGATTGCTATGGTTAAAAATTAATAATAAACCACATTAAATAAGTGCCGCCTACGCAGAGCTGCAAAGTCACCAACCAAATAAAATTAAATATTCTAACAATCCTAACATTACCATACTAAATGCATAGTTCAGTTATAATTACTTACAGCCAAATAAAATGGTGGTTACTCTACAGCTTGCGTTTGAAATTCAGCTAGAGGTAAACTACAAACACATTATCGGCGATCGTTAGACACACTATTATTTTACAGAACATGGAAGGAAAGTTAATTGGAAAGATAATCTTAAATTGTTAGAAGAAGAAAAAGGTTAGTACCACATTAAGACAGTTCTTGAAAATTAATTTGAAATTAAAAGTAAAAGGACTTTGGCGCGAGACGGTACTTGTAAGAGAGTTGATCGTCATGGAAGGTTGGTATCCTAAATTAAAGCACCGTATGATGAATCTTCCACACACGACTAAGTTATTTAGCCTTCCTGAACCATTTATACAGTGTGTTAGGTTGAACGAGGGATTTACTTTACGTCATTGTACTCATCATTATGAACAACTTTTACTATGGGACCAAACCTGAAATCGCGAAAAAAGATCAGCTGTTCAGTATATTTATGTTCGCATTCGTCAAAATGTAGGGAGCAGCTGATTTTTTTCGCGATGTGTCTGATCTTTAATTGATCGGCTTGAGCTCCTAGGTAACATCTGATCTCAACTTCGGCGCCACCATCAAGTACAATGCCCAAACTGCGACCAAGAAACTGGGCACCCTATTTTTGGGATGGGTCAGCTAAGTACTATCTGGCCGCGCTTGACTCGGTGGAACGCAGAGCTAAGAGGCTCATTGGCGACGTAAAACTGGTGAATGCCAAGCTTCACAGCTTGGCTCATCGCCGCAAGGTTGCCTGCTTGTCGGTCTTCTACAGATTATACTTCGGTGAGTGTGCCCAAGAACTCAACGACCTCATTCCACCGGCCCCCGTCTACCATCGGAAATCTAGACGCACTGCCAGTTACCATCCCTACCTAGTTGATATTCCAACAATTAGCACTAAGCGCTTCTAAATGACTTATATAATGCGCAAAGCAAAAGAGTGGAACTCACTACCTGCATCTGTTTCCGAGCACATACAACCCTAATCTCTTTAAAGTGAGAGTGAACAACTTCGTCTGGGTAAGCTCACTTCATCATCGACTTTGTCTCTGTCACCTCTGACCCAGACTAGAGTCAAGAGCAAACCCATCTCAAATAATTAAAAAAATATAATTTAAAAAAATTAGTACAATGACCCCTTCAAGTAAATCCCTCGTTTAACCTGTGTGCACTGTGTACAATAAATTAACAACACTAAAATTAACTTTCAAAGACTTTCTCAACTTACATTACGGTTCCGTCATTTTATAACGGCCGCCATGAAAATCTGTAATTTTCACCAGTATTTGGCTTCAGGTAGCCCGCGAAATTCAAATTTTCTTACGTTTTTTTTGCAATTTTCAGATCAATATCAGGTTGTATGCTAATCTTTTATATGATTCGCTACCGTTATTTTGTATTTATAAAATTATAGTCACTAAAATAATCAAACTTTAAATTTTTATATAATCCTAATGAATGACTATTTCATGAAATCTTGACATTTAGGACTATACTATCTTAAGGAGTTATAATATTGACCCTAATGATTATAATTTTGTAAATACATATATGTTACGGTCGTGAATCATACTTTAATCATCATACAGCCTAATACAGACTTGCAAATTGCAAAACACGTAAGAAAATTTGAATTTCGCGGGCTACCTTGAGCTTCCCCCTTAAGTCAAACCCCGCTGCCCAAAGATTTAAATCTTTAGATTTGCCCTCACCATACTTAGTCACAAGAAAAAGTGTACATACTGAGAAGAGTGAGCTCACACATTAATAAATCGCGTTTCCATGACAATCAAGTGTAGTCACTGTGTTACTGTGTCAGAGGTGTCAAATCGAATAAGAAATGCGACTGTCTTTTGACGCGGTAGGACAAATCTAACGATTTAAATCTTTGCTACTGCCATCATTTCCATGGCAGCCGTCACTGCGCCCGCTAATTGCGGCCACCGCTCTTTTACGAAACCATAGCTATACTCATAGTAATAAAATGGCGGAAGTAAGAGCACCGACTCTCAATAATCCACTTCAAAAATAACCATAGAAGGAAGCCCTTTTATGGTTATTTTTTACAAGACAACAAATTGTTAAACAACAACAATTTTGCAACAACAAAAAATAAATAACAATAATATCACTTGCATAAATAATCATTCACTTAATATGAAACAAAAATAAATATAATTTTTGAGCTAAACTTTGCTTTAAAGCTTATCATTGTATCACGTAATCCTGAAATGGTATAATATTAATAATGGCTAATAATTATATTAGTTTATTGCTATAACTCATATTCTCTGACACGTCAAGTGGTGTATAACTAACACCACGGTTAATTATTATTAAGTTTGGTAACAAGTATAAACAAGACGTGTAGGCGAGTGCAGTTAGATAAAAAAAGACTCAATGGTTGTCGAATTCTAAAGGTGAAGAAGACAAATTTAAAAAGAAATCGGCGCCGATGACGACGAAATTATTTCACTCACCACATTCACTTAAATTTCACGATTACATAAAAACATTTCATCTATAGTATAGGTACTGATAAATTAAGTAAAACATTACCAGTCAAGTACAGACGCCAGCACGTCAAGAAATTTCTTTAATAGATTTTCAACTTTATCGCTAAAGCATTAGGTTCAAGGTTGATTGGGAAAATTTGACAGTTTCGGGAAGCTTGACCTGCTGGCATCTGTACAATAAAAAGAAAACCAGATTACCTAAACGAAATATGTATAGTACCTACCTACTTAATAAATATTGTAGAACATGTGCTCATATTAATTATAACCACGGAATAGAAAAAAACAAATGGAAGTGCCCACGCAGCTATCGGGCGCGTCACAATTATGCAGAAAAATATGTAAAATAATAACAATCTTCATCAGTTGTAATAAGTCTTAATTTTTTTAACAAATTCAACTTTGACGAATAGCTTATTTGTTGTTCATACAAAATTAAGACTTATTACAACACACGAAGGTTGTTATTATTTTATATTTTTTCCGCATAATTGTTACACACGCCAGATAGCTGCGTGGGCACTTCCACTAGTTTTTTTTTCTATTCCGTGCTTGTTATAACTGACAAACAGTGTGCATTGAGTACATTAATAAAATATCAAAATTTCTTAAAGGATGTATTGTTGTTATTTTTAGCTATTATAAAATATGTTTTCAATTAACAATAAATAATTAAAGAAAAATGCACTGTACTGTGAAATAAGAGTTTTAGTAAATGTATTTTCTAAAACTCTTATAGCAAAAATTAATTTCCTTAATTGTCCATAGTTAAACGAAAAGGATCCAACCCCCATTAGATGTAATGTGGGTTGGATCCTTTTCGTTTAACTATGGACAATTTTATTACTAGGTACTTACACAAAAAAAGTCGGGAGGTGTCGGGGGACTCCCGGTTGGAACGAAATTCCTTTTGCTGTATATTATGTAATACAGAGCCATCTAGTATGGTCTCAAGTTTCAAGAAGGTTAGCTTGCTAAAACTATAATAGGTGGCTCTGTAAACAAAAACGAAAACTTTTGACACTTGAAACTGACGATGGTACAGACTTTTTCAGTCATAACGGTTTTTCCTTACGTGGCGATTTCTACCACTTTACTCTTACCGCAAGCCGCGTTAAAGAACTTCGTTCCAAAAGTAATTCAAATAATCTAAAAAAAAAGTATGGTTTGACAATTCAGACAATGGTGTTCCGCTTGTATCCAAGTAAGTACTCGGCGATGCCGATGTAGTACACGGTCTGCGCGATGCCGAACAGCGGCGCGATCACGATCATACGGCACGCGCCGCCTTTAAAGAACGCAGTGGGACCCTCGTGCCTCATTATTTTCCTGCCGGAAACATTGATATACATAAGCACCGAAAAATTGTAGGTAAAAATACAACAGTCAGTTTCCATGTCTGTCTGGTATAAAAGCTTAGCTTCTCAATACTATGACATTTCGATATTTGTGTGTGTGTGGCGTACGTGCGTGTGTGTGGCGTACGTGCATGCGTGTATGCGTGCGTGCGCGCGCGTGTGTGTGCGTGCGCGCGCGCGCGCGTTTGTGTGTGTGTGTGTGTGTGTGCGCGCGTGTGTGTGCGTGCGTGCGTGTGTGTGCGTGCGTGCGTGTGTGATGAGAGTGTACAGAAATGATTAACGACTGTTTAACCATACATTTTTGACGTTTAAACGTCTCTTAACTTTGAACAAGGTTTATAAAGAAAGAGGCTAATCTACAATAGTACAAGTATTTAATACTTACGTGATGCAATCGATGACGGAGCTGTACTGTCGGTCGCCGCTGGCGACAAGCGTTTGCATGCGCGTCTTCACCACGTCCAACGGGTTGACAGCGAGCGCCGCGGTGGAGCCCGCCAGGCAGCCCGATATGAACGACCACCTGCGGGTTACCATGTATTACAGTCCCACCATAAATGAATTCTGATTTTCGGCCGAAAACGAAATGTGGTCTGTTTTACATTTTCCGCCGAAAACCGAAAACGATTCTTGTTATTGTTTTCGACAGGTTTTTCTTTGGTAACAGTAAAAGAAGTGCAATGTCAATCTTCTAATCATGATATTTAACCGTTTAAACTTAAATCACACGAAACTTTGTAGTTTTATCAAAGACATAATTATTATTAAGGCCATCTTTTCCGGGCCTTAGGCCTTTGAAACGCTACCTCCGCCTGCCCCAAATGCAGAGCGACGTATTTATTTAAGGTAACCATTTCGCAAAAAATCCATGCCACAGTGTAAAATATTTGCAGTTGACCAATCATGAATAGTAGTAGTAGTAGACCGAGCTCTGCCACAGATCAATACGATTATATTATAAGATGGGACACTACGCAGTTTAGATATGAAGCTACAAGTACGCGGCGGGCCCATTTCACTGGTCCAATTCAGTAGGACTGCCGCCGCGTACCACGTCAATTCAATACTAACACGCCGCATCGCGTCGTCCGTTCGTTGCAAGATATTAAAACTAAAATGAGTAAAATGAAGGCAAAACTATTATATTATCAATAACCCTGTATATATAATATATGCACATATGCGAATTATTTTTGTAATTGCTCATAAATTATGAGCCAACAATAATAATTGTGTGTCAATTTTGTACTTTTAATGATTGTATTAGGTTAGTTAAAGTATCAGGTACAAAATTAAGTTTGAATGGAGCCCATACATTTTTATAAATTTGGAATTAAATGTCAAATTCTGGTAAAATATCAAAAACCTATAAAATTCAAATATCCCGAAAACTACTTCATTTCGGCCATACATAATTATGGGGGATTACATTTGTTGCTTTTGAGCCCTGCCGGATATACGTCGAATTACCAGTAACCCTGTATACGAATACGAAATACAAGGTTTAATACAGCAGTTCGAAGTAAGTCAAATTGTCGCTGCAAATATTTTTCAATGATACTAAGTCCGATTCGATTGCGTGTCTGTAATAGTTGTAACTGTATACGTAGTAACCATTATAAAAACACTTGCGCGGGTTATATATTATGTATCGTGCTATGTACACACAGTGTAAATTATAGTGTATAAAGAAGTGCGCGGGTCCAATGAGTTACGTTCTGCATGTAACTCGCGCGGGTAGCAGGAGCTCCTGTAATTTACATGCGATACAAGCACTAAAAGTAATAATCAGTTTTACCAGAAAGGTGGTGTGATTTCCTCTGGTTTCTTTCCGAGTTTGCTAAGGATAGCGAATGTCGGGAAGTAGACGACACTAAAGGAAATGTCACGGCATGCAGTTGCTCCGATGCCCTTGTACAGCCCAGCGATACCCCTTTCTGCAAGTAGTTTCTGGGTCAGCTGCCAAGCAGATACTTTCTTGATTTCTATCGAACCCCCTATAACCAAACAAAAAAAGGAAATGTGAAGTGTGATTTTGACTCGTTCGCCAAGGGTTTCAACCTTTTTTCTTTTTTTTTTCAATTTTTTTTTTTTTTTTTGTGGATGGGAAATCATCAAATAACTTCTCCTGCTCTGGGTGGAGCGGAAGGGCGTGTCAGACTTTTACTGACTAAAACCCACCCGTGTTCCTTCAGTTGCCTATGCCAGGGCCACGGTATCTTTTTCAAACAACCCGCGACCCCAGCGGCAAGGGTTTCAACCTAAGTTTTTAAATCGCAACGTCTCGTTGGCCGCTGCGCATCGATCGCAGCGCGTAGGCGCGGCGATTCCATGCTCTGTGACAATATTCTGCCAAGCTTTGGTAACTTTTTCTGCAGCCATAAGGAAAAAGGACGTATCTACACAAATATTGAAATGGAGAAAAAATATATTTTGTCCTGTTTAAACTATAATATACAAAGGCAGATGCGTCTTTTAATACTAAGAATTATTAGGATTTCGTCAAGTTTATGCCAATTTAAAAATACTGGTATGCGTCTTGGTTTGCTGATTCCGAATATATAAATAACTCTATTTCGAAAAAAAAATGTCAGATACGTCTTTTTTCCTTATGACGGCAGTATTGCACTCCTACAATACTGATCAATTCCTCTTGCCCTCTCAAAATCTACGTAATTTAATACTCCTTTGTTTATTAGCAACTAGACGTGAAATGTAGGTATATCCGGGAACTTACTGTCTAGCCGGATACCGAATCGTTGCCAGATAATCGTTTCACTTCGTTATAGTTAAAAGAGTGAAAATTATATTGCCAATAAATACATAAAATAGTAAAAAAAACAACATTGTTTATTTTTGTTTTACAATTGTTTTTCTAAAACCATTCATCATGATTATCCTGCCCTTATCCCAATCAATTTGGCATCGGCGCAACATGTCCCTTTTTTCCATACTTCTGCGTATATATTAGTCACCTCGGTAGTCACCCCCTTTCTAGCCATATCATCTTTCACACAGTCCATCCATCGTTTTTTTTCGTCTTCCCCTACTCTTATAGCCGTCGAAATTCATACTCAAACTTTGTTCACGACATTTTCCTCATTCCTCCGCCTCACATGCCCATGATATTATCGGAACGATACTAACCAGCTTTAGCCTCTGCCGCTATCCGCCCAGCATCCTGCATCTGGATTTTCAAAAGCTCCATAGGCGTGGTGATGACGATTTGGCAGGCCCCGGCTAAACCACCCGCAAGCATCTGACGTGGGATGGGTATGGTTCTACAATATATATTAACGTATGTTAATCAAAATCAATCAAAATCATAAGTCATTTATTCAAACAAAGCTGAGAATCGGCACTTTTCGAACGTCAAAATTACATAAAACTGTCCCCCAAAACGCCCGCTCTTCACCACTTCCTTTAGCTTTAGCTGGGAAGATGAAGTGGTGTGAAAAACTTGATTCTATACAATATAGTGTCTATAGAAATCTAGTACATATATATAAAAGACCTGCACGTTAAAAGCGTCCACCATCAGCGAGATATTTGAGTGTGAACTCAACTACCAGTGCACATTCAAGTCAAGCGTGAAAGCGTAACGAACAAACTCACTTTCGCAATTATAGTATTAAGTTAGGATTACAAGATCGTGCCTAGATTAAAAGTAAAAAAAAAACATACCCGTCAGGCAGAGCTAGATTCATACGGAATATATCATTGCAAGCTAATTTAATGGCTTTCTCTGGTGTAATGAGCAGGATGTTAACACCAGAGCCACGGTACATGCCGAAGTAGCCCTCTGCTCTATATGTCTTCCTAAAGCAATCAATCCTGAAAAATAAAAATAACATGTTATGGTACGAAGTAAAATAAAAATAACATGTTATGGTACGAAGTAAAATAAAAATAACATGTTATGGCTATCAGCAATACAGGTGTAATATTGTTGTATTTGAGTTGGTCCAACTCCCATCAGACAAGCGTCTTTTCAAAAATGTTTTGATGCTTTTTTTTTTTCAAAAATGTTTCAATTGTTTCTTTCTTTTGAATAAAGTACGTTTCCTTTTTTATTATCTGAGATGGGTTTGCTCTTGACTATAGTCTAGTTCACAGGTGACAGACAAAGTCTACGATGGAGTGAGCTTACCCAGAAGAAGCCTATTCACTCTAACTTTGAAGAGATTCGGGTTGTATGCGTTCGGGAACACAGACGCAGGTAGTGAGTTCCACTCTTTTGCCGTGTGCATTATGAAGGATGTTTGGAAGCGCTTAGTGAGATTCCTTTGATTAAAAGTTGGTTTATTGGTGATATTTCCTTTTTACAACAATCACCTCAGATTTCAATATGGTAAAGGTATTTAGAGTTGGGCCTGTTAGGGTTAAAGGGAAACCAAAGGAAAGACCGTTCTAAGGATTATCCTTTACTTTGTATATTGGAAGGTGTGATTTACAAATACGACGTGAGACGTGTGGTCTCACGCAAGGCTAATAGAAGAGTATTGACGCTATGAGAAAGTAAGGATTTGAGTCAAGTGCTAAGGCGGGGGATCCCATAGAAAAAATATTACTTATGAGTTAGAAACAGAAATACTAATAGTGTTGAAGTAAGGTCGTGGGTTTTTGCTATACTCGTACAAGGCCTTGTAGAGTTAGGGGCTTGGCTCTGGTAACATTCGATCCGGTAACTTTTTAACAGAGAAAGCGTTATGTTTGGCAACCTACTTTACATGAAATATTTTTGGTGGGATTTCATTTCTTTTTATAGGTACCCATTATTAGTATGAAATTACAGACTTGCACCTTCCATTATTTGAGGGGGTTGGAGAGTGGAACTTATAAAGGAGAATGCCCAAAAATTTATGGGCATAAAACGCAGTTGAATATAAAAAAAATTGTGGGGTAAAAAGGCATTAATTGTAGATAACAAATATGAAATTAATTTCTTCAAAAATTATCCCCATTTTTGGTTACAACATTTATTATTATTTTTAACTAGCTAACGTTGCAATGTATTTTTCATTTGTTTTTATGAACCTTCTCCGGCGCGCTCACAAAAACATTCCAAAGTCTCATCACAATCGATCGAGCTATTGATTTTTATGTATATAGATATAAGCTATAATATAGATATAAGCTCGTGGCTAAGTAAAAACAGCTGCACGGCTCTATCCATCAGGTTAAGCTACGCTTGCCGGGGTTGGTCTGTGGATGGGTGACCATCTTTTCATACCGAGACTCCTCCGTGCCTCGGAAAGCACGTTAAGCCGTTGGTCCCGGCTGTCATTCGTGGATCTTTGACAGTCGTTACGGGTCGTCAGAAGCCCGAAATTCTGACAACCAGTCTTACCAAAGGGTATCGTATTACCCAGTAACGGGGTTGTGGAGGTCAGATAGGCAGTCGCTCCATGTGAAATACTGGTATTCAGCTGCATCCGGTTAGACTGGAAGCCGACCCCAACATAGTTGGGAAAAGGCTAGGTAGATTGATTGATAAGATAAGACATAAGATAATACTGATTTTCTTGCTCTTTTCATGTACATAAAGTTGGTTAGCAGTATATAGTAAACCGAAAAAGACACATACAAAAGAGCGTAGTAGATATTTATTACACAAAACTACATCGCTGTTGCATATTATCAGTCAGTCTCGGAAAGTCTCTGGGTTATTAGCCTCTAATCTTATAAACGCTACCCTTTGCCGGTTCATATTATACAACGTGTTTTTATTGATATACAATAACTCTAGGGTAGTCTATCTATTCATATACGAAATATTTTAAGAAAAACATCTATAGGTTGTATCGAAGCCATCGCAACCGAAAAAAAAAATATATAAATGTTTTGTTTTTTCGTAATTATTATAATTTTAAAATTACGTGAGACATTGTGCATAAAACCTTTACTTCCCATTATATGAATGAATAGACGAATCGGCGCGCGACGACAGCTGCTCGTACGGGTCTCATCTCACCTCCTATTACATGGGGACCTAGAAATGGGTCTCTACTCTCTTCGCGGTAAAAACCCGAACTTTGGGTAAATACCCATTTTTACCTTCCCAATTTTAATTTATCCCGGGTAAAAATTTAAAAAATAAATTAACCTAATTACATTCTAATTTTCACGTCTGTCTGCAGACAACTACAAATATTCTGGGCTATTTCACAATAAAATACAGTTTTATCAAAAATATATTGTATAAATAAAAACAAAATTGTAACATGTACGGACGCCAGCACATCAAGCTACTACAATCTGTCAGATTTCTTTAATAGATTTTCGACTTTATTGCTAAAGCATTAGGTTCAAGGTTGATTGGGAAAATCTGACAGTTTCGGGTAGTCTGTAGCGTCTGTACATATTATTCTTAGTTTTATTTTACTAAATCAGAACTATTAATCATATTGAACACGGCAAATTCTAAATTACAACATGAGTATAAAATACCCAGAACATGGTTTGCATTTACTTTCTATTTCATCCCCTTCTTTCCCATTTTTATCCACCCGCCCATCTCTAGTGGGACCTCTAATAATATCACTGGTGAACTGTAGTGGACGTACGAAAATACATCTCCACCTATCTCTTTGGGGAATGCAGGCGTAATTATGTTAAAAATAAACCAACGTAGGCAGACTTCTTCACTCGATCTAGTCGCTTATCGTAAACGTGAATTTAAATTACAATACCACCTAAATCTACGACAGTAGATAAATAGGTAAATGAAGTGTTATAAAGAAAACAATAGCTGCTTAGTTTGTGTGTCAAAGTTCTTCTAATAGATACTATGTATATTTTAAGTTTAAAGATTTTTTCATGTAAGTGAAATCTTTGTTATTTCTTATTGAGAATAACATTTCTTTAACCATAAGTACATTATTAAATTCCCTCCTTAAAATTTTACGAGAAGGAACCTAGGTGAGATTAAAACAAATCCTAATTTACAGTACCTACACATCTGTAAACTAGGTAAGTACTAGTAAACAGCTGACGGGTTCAACTCGAATTCGGATAGGTTAATGACCTCTGAGAGGTTACACCAAACTTACACCTGTTCAATAATCAACAATCAGGGGCGGCAGTCTCGACACTCGTAACGATAGCTTTACGACTGAAATCGCTCGCTAAGTCCTAATGGGGTACCTAGACGGGCAAAATGGTAATAATTAGGTTTTTTCAAAGACAATTATTGGCCACATCAAATTAACCTTGAATAACGAGGAAAATTGGAGAACATGATTAAATAAAAAAAACGGTTCTCGCCGCAACTGGTTTGAAATTGTAAATGGTTTTTTCGTGCTTGTCAAGCAATTTTGACCGTCTTAGTACTCCATTAGCACTTAGCGAGCGATTTCATTCGTAAAGCTATCGTTACGAATGTCGAGACTGTCGCCCCAGGAGGCCAAATTACATTTTATAACTCATGTCGACTATTACGAGCGAGCATCAAGTCGCCGTCAGCTGTTTGTTGGTTGTGTATCTACCTATTCGACACTCGTACAGATGTGAAATTTGAAGCCAAAAATTTGCCGTTGTGAAAGATTCAATGACAGTATGTAGATACTAAGTAGAAACTAGCGTTAGGATTTAGGATTTATTTGATAGTTTCAAAACACTCCTATGCATTGAGATTGTCACATTATATAATTTTGTCATAAAAATTGGGAGCCATTGACTCAAAGAATCATGTCTGCCAATAATCATATTTGCAGACATAATATGAGACATAACTGAGATATTATAATAATAATAATAAGTTTTTATTTATGCTTCAGTTTACAAAAATGGGTTTAGTGTTTGGAGCCTCCTTTTAAGCCTGTGTTAGGAGACCGTAATGGATGTAACTCCGTAAATTCCGTTAATGGGTTAACTCCGTAATGGATGTTATAAGATAACAAGAAGCCAGTATTCAATTTTTAAAATATTATACCTACTTAGATCATTTTTTTTCGTTGCAATCGCATATTAAACTCCTATAGATTATTCTCTTAAAATATTACGTGTATGAATAGATAGACGTTATATATGAAGATTGAATATTGTCATCGATTATTATTTGATTGGATTTGTTAAATTTTCATGACCTACATAGTCTGCAAGCCGGTTTGGCTTTTTTTTTTTAAATCAATGAGGCACCCTGTCTGGGTAGGTTCTTGTTATGCATTAATGAGCCCTCAGTGTTGCAGCAGCTCCACTGCGATTCTAAATTCACTCATTGCATTCGTCGCTGTTTTATTCCGCCCATTGTCAATAGTCGCGACTTATTAGCACTCTCAGTGCTTAAGAGCCTGTACTACCTCAAATGGCTTAGTATGATCCTCCGTTGTGTCAAAAATATTGCAGCATTAAATTTAAAATAAATATATGGTAAATTTGAGAATTAATGTTAAGTACTATGCTTGACACGATTCCATAAAATTTTCTCGATAGAAAAAAAATCCAAAGTTACCTCTAAACCGAACAACAAACCGCTGGTATTAAAAAAATACTTCAAAGTAGATCACGAATCTTTGCATACTAACTGAACTAACAATATAGCAGGTCTTATGCTTTTTTTTTTTTAAATTACCATTATTTTCACCGTAAAATGAAATTACCTAAACTATCGGCATCTTGAAGTTTGTTCCCTGCCACCCGACACCCCCGCTCAGTTTCGCTTCGGCTTTCAAACGGGAGAGCTGTCGCTTGCGCTCAGAACACACTAATATGAACGCACTCATAGTGAGGTGGCGCGGGGAAGTGGGGGCGAAATTAGAACTTGAGCTGAGGTTGTATAGGCTCGGTTATGGTTACGTAGTTTGGTTGGTGGAATATGTGCAACATAACCGCATGGTGCACTACCTATCTCTTTTTGACCACAGGAAACTCTTTATTCGACGCTTGCATGTTGCCGCTTTGTGCACGCTGTGACGATTATGGCGATTATTTTGTGAGTAACATTTCAAATTTGATACCTACTATGTAGCTATGCCTACTATCTTACATATTATATGTTTTTTAATCGATGCTGAGTTTTTTTTAGGCATTCTCCATCTTAACTTGTTTGCTGTTTCTGTGCAGCATATTAAATTCCAGCTTTCTAACACTTGAAGAAGTAGATACCCTAGAGGTTTTATTATATATATATATATATATATATTTTTTCTTTCTTTCTTTTCAGCTTTCAAGGACATCTGGAAGTGCCCTTGAGGTTTGGTGAATGAATCAGTGACGAAAGCGACGTATTTTAGGTATTATTAATAAAATCCAAAGTATAAAAGCTAGACAAATGAAACTTGGTGTGTTTTATAAGTATGTTAATAACAACTTATCCTGAGAATTTGAGGTCTTTAGCTAATGCTAGAGCTCTAATTTTTTCCAGGCCGAAGCTATAAAAATACGATGAAACGCTTCGAGAAAAGGTAGGTAGATACAGTCCCCTGCTTTTTGATTTTTGCTTCAAGAGGGTTCAAAACTAAAAGTCTAGCTTTTAGTTTTGAACCCTCTTTAATTTTGAACATTATTTAATTTTTATTATTTGCTGTTATAGATAGCAGCAATAGAAATACACAATCTGTGAAAATTTCAGCTGTCTACCTATTACGTTTCATGAGATACAGCCCGCTGACATACAGACTAACGGCCAGCGGATGCTTAGTGATAGGATTCCGTTTGGCACCCCTCGGGCACGGAACCCTAAAAATTGGTAGCATCAATATTTCAGGTAGGTACCTACTTTCCCTCCGAGGTCCGCTTCAACTTTCCACCCCTGTAGATTACATAAGGTAAGATAACAGTGATACTTACATGCTTTTATATTGTTTCTCGCCCTTTGGGCCAATGGTTTGGTTCTGAAGTCGCGTTTTCACTAAATCCAACGGAAACACAATGGAGACACCGACAATACCAGCAATACCGCCATTGATAATCTTTGGTATTAAACTGAAATAAAATACAAAAATATAATTACCGACTGAAACAAATACATTATTATTTGGGTGTATGGCTACACAGTACCCTCACAATCTAGCTAGGCTAGCAACCTTTAAACGTGTGAGGAGCAGAGTGGAAACTTTCTCCTCCTCCACTGAAAAGGGAGGATCTTCCGAAAAGCCGGATGTTGTCTGGTACTGCCCGATGGTGGTTGTCGCAGTAGTATACAGGATGTAAAAACCCATAACAAAGCTGACACCTACGCTTTCTGTGCATCAAACAACATTGAGCAAAAATAGTTGTCGGGAAACAACTTTTATTATTAGTGTTACAAAATCGCTGTTTACGACAGCGCGCAATTTAACGCACGCAAAACATTGTGCTTATGGGTACACGCAACAGTGCTTGGGTCGTGGGCTTGGGGATATTTAAAGTATACCTAGTTTTAAAAGTTAAAACATGATTTTGTAAAAAAAAAAAAACGTTAAAAAACTTTGACCTTCAATATCTCCGTAAAGGCTCATTTTCATTGTTCGATAGGGCTGGTATGCGAGGTGCGGGAGATTTCTGTAACGCATGCCACCCGCATGCGGAGAACCGTTTTCATTAGTCGATAGGACCCACATGTGGGGTGCTGCAGATTTCTGTAAAGCATGCCATAGAACCCGTACTCGGGGGACCGTTTCCATTAGTCGATAGCATTGGGAAGGATTGCGGTATACGGAGAACCAGCACCGTACGTTTGGCAGTTGTTTTGAAGGCTCATTTTCATTGAGTGTGAGTCCCCGCACGGTATCTTGTCATTTCACCGAAAATGAATTTACTAATTTTCACTTGGCAAACAACGATTGGCACAAACATGATTTGCCATTTTTCCGTTAAACAACAAGTTTGCCAAATAATTCACTTTTTTAAATAATTACTTGATAAACTTATATTTGATAAAGTATTATTTGACAAACAATTCATTTTTCAATCTTGTTATCACATAAAACATAGTTTGGAAAAAAAAAGGTTTAAATATTGCATTAAGCAATTTCCTAAAAATGAAACTCAATGAATAGGCAAAAGCGTAAGGAATTAATAAATCAACAAAAATAAAAAATAAAATATTATTTTTAGTAGGCTAGCTCGGTTTATGCCAGGTCGAGGAATAGTGGACGCCACTTTTGCACTCCGCCAGTTGTGCGAGAAGTACAGACATGCACACAATAACTTGCACATGGTGTTCATTGATCTGGAAAAAGCGTATGATAGGGTACCTCGGGATGTCTTGTGGTGGGCCTTGAAAGAGAAAGGTTTGCCCGGGAAGTATATAGAGTTAATTCGTGCTATGTACAGTCAACCATGTACCTAAGTCCGGTCGGCTGCTGGCAACACAGACGAGTTCAGTGTGGCGGTAGGCTTGCACCAGGGGTCTGCTTTAAGTCCTTACATCTTCCTGTTGATTATGGACGCTCTGACGGCGGACATACAGGAAGAGGCACCCTGGTGCATGCTATTTGCCGACGACATCGTTCTTGTCGGTGAAGATGGACCTGAGATCCAGAGCAGATTGGAGAAATGGCAACGGAAACTGGAGAATGTCGGCTTGAAAATCAGCAGAACGAAGACCGAGTATATGTTCTGCGATTTCGGCGGTCTCTCCAGTGCTGGAGCCATAGCGCTTGATGGCGCGCTTCTCCCGGTCTGCTCCGACTTCCGGTATCTTGGTTCACCTGTGCAAAGCGATGGCGAAGTAGACCGGACTGTTAAGTACAGAATTAACACTGGATGGATGAAATGGCGGCAGGTCATGGGAACAATCTGCGACTCCCGCATTCCCCTTAAACTGAAGGGGAAGATTTATAAAACAATGGTTAGACCTGCTGTCTTGTATGGATCAGAATGTTGGGCCATAAAAAGAATGAATGAAAGGCAATTGTATGCAGCCGAGATGAGAATGCTAAGAGGGATGTGTGGTATTACGCGAAGGGATAGAATAAGAACTGAGTATGTAAGAGGAAGTCTGAAAGTGACACCGGTGACTGAAAAGTTGTGTGGAAATCGGTTGTCATGATATGGGCATGTGATGCGGAGGAATGAGGAAAATGTCGTCAGGAAAGTGTTGTGTATGAACGTGGAGGGCTATACGAGTAAGGGAAGACCAAAGAAACGATGGATGGACTGTGTGAAAGATGATATGGCCAGAAAGGGAGTGACTACCGAGATGACGATTAATAGAGAAGTATGGAAGAAAAAGACATGTTGCGCCGACCCCAAATAAATTGGGACAAAGGCAGGAGAATGATGAGACTACCTGGAACCGAACTAGTTAGATTAGGGTTTTTTTTCTTTTGATTTTTATTTATGACCACGCTTAACTTTTTATAGAGTACTTAGTCGAATTTGAATGATTTTTGTTTTATTCGGGAGGGTATTCCTCGAAGTTGGTTCCATTCTCCTTTATTAACTTTGCTTGGGTAGTTTTGAGTTAGCATTTTGTTTGTAGATGATGTTCTAATTTATTTTTCAGGTATTCGAATTTGTGTGGGGTAGGGGTACCACAACAAAAAAGTGAAAAATAATTTAAATAAAACCAAAAAGGCACCGACTTCCAAAATAAAGTTATTTTCACTTTGTAGCGTTTTTTTTTTTTGGAAGTCTGATGTTTTGTTTTGTAATAAGTTTTTATCACAATAAACTGCGCAATGTAGGATTTCTGTGACGTCAGATGACATGCGTAACTTCTATGTTATAAAAGTGTCGCCACAAATATTTGATTTTCTTATGCAATTGTAACATTTGTAACACCGTAAGTGTAGCACAGCACCGGCTACATCAACCTATCAGCGAAATTTAGACCACACAATACCTATATCTAATTTCGGTCGTATTTTGCGGGCCTTCGCATCGGGCCGACCGTAACGTATCCCATATCCACAACGTAGTTCCGATATAAAACAAAATGCTTTATTTAGGATAGGCCAAACAGCCTACTCCTACATAAAGCATAATTTTATTTAGTATACTTTTTGGTCGACATCTCATCCAGCCAGAAATATTTGTTTTCCATTTAGAAAAAAAAAGAAGAGAAGAGAATTGAAAAAGAGGAATTGAAAACATCCTGCTTTTTAGAAGCCTTTGAAAAGATGAACGCATTTATATTTTTAGAATGTACAAATCTTAAAAGATAAAAAGCCCTGTCGAGTTTATCTAGAGATCACTTGAAATCAGGTTTTTTATCTGATATGGCTTCTCCTAAAATAATGCGAATTTCGGTTCACAAACTGTATGTAGCACATATTGATTACTAATTAGTGCATTAGTGATTGAGTGTAGAACATTGCATTTTACAGTTCAATCTAACCTTCTTTTATCCATACAAAATAAATGCGAAAGTAACTGTCTGACTGTCTGAACACAGGTAGACCATGACCTGAACGCGTAGCATAACCACTTCTATCTCTACGAAGAATAGACACATCTCTTTTTATACAAAGTGACATTTCGTTTCTCCATTTCTGATATCGCACCGTAGAAAACCTTCTACAATCTGTCATTTTGTCTATCGTTTCTAACGACCTTTGTCTAGGTCCTTTTTTATGTAGACTATTTCGGAAGAAAGTTTTCTATTGAAACTGTCAAAATAGCACTGAACATTGTCTAAGGTAGTGAAGAGAATAGAAAGATTTTGTAATCGCCATGCTAAAGACAGTAGAAAACTTTCAAGTCGACGGCCGCAAAGTATATACGGTTATCTACAAAATCATAATTTTACAGGAGAGCGTTTAGAACGCAAAACTGTGATAATTAATAGAAGAACAAAGCTGTATTCTTCTATTTCACATCATTTAGTTAATAGGGCATTAGCAAGGAAATGGTTAAAGCCAATATTACTGTACCTAATAATAATAATAATGTACCGGAAGTATATAATGAAAGACGGGACGATCGACATATGTCGGGCATGCCATTGTCCCGGTGAGTCTATCAGACATATTACTTCTGGGTGTTCTCGTTTGGCTAACGGCGAGTATTTTCACAGGCATAACCAAGTGGCCAGGATTATCCATCAGCAACTTGCTCTGAAATACGGCCTTGTGGACTCTGAGGTACCGTATTACAGGTATGTGCCCGACCCAGTTCTCGAGAATGACCACGTTATACTGGGATCGATCTATTATCACTGACAGGACTATTGTAGCCAATAAGCCTGATATCTTGGTAATAGATCGATCAGTGCGCCGCACAATGTTAATCGATGTCACTGTCCCGCAAGACGAGAACCTCGTGAAGGCTGAGAAGGAGAATCAATTGAAATATCTCGACTTAGCTCACGAGATTGTCGCCATTTGGAATGTGGACTCGGCAATCATAGTGCCGATAGTTGTTACGGTCAATGGCCTTATCGCCAAGAGCCTCGACTAACATCTCAAGAGGCTCTCGTTAAGTAGCTGGGTGAAGGGCCTGATTTTTTATATTTTTAAATGTTTTTTTTATTCTAATATTTAAAAATATAATTTATATGTAAAGAGTTAAATAAAGGAGATAATAATAATATCCTGAGACATTCCACACAAGGTCATCTGACCCCAAACTAAGCAGAGCTTGTACTATGGAAACCAGATAACTGATATACTACATATACTAATTTTTTTTTGTAAATACATACTTATATAGATAATTACACCCAGTCTCAGGGCAAACAGACATGTTCATGCACACAAATGTTTGTCCTGGATGGAAATCGAACCCACGACCTGTGGCATGATAGGTGGTATCTTAACCTACCACGCCAACTGGCCCGTCCGTTAATATATATTGATTTTTCCAAAATACGGTTGTTCGTCACATTGTGAAAAATTGGTGTAGGCTTTCATAGACATCTAAGGGGCCTTCGACAAAACTAACTTCTCCAGCATCAGCAGCGCCCTCTTCAGACATGCGAGTAGAATAGGTACTAAAGTACTGGATTACAAACATGTTAAGTAAACGAGTGGTTCGCCTTGAAGGTGAGCAGCAGTTGGCCATGATAACCAAAGGCTGCCCCCAGGGCGGGGTGCTGTCGCCCCTTCTATGGAATTGGGTGATTAATGACCTCATCACCAAATTCAACGCCAACCGCTATTACACAATAGGTTATGCAGACAAGCTCGCAATCCTTGTCCCGGGGAAGGTGACAGGAACGATCTGCAACCTTACTCAGCAAGCACTACGTATTGTAGAAAGATGGTGCAGGGATGTTTACCTATCAGAGAACCGCACTAAAACTGAACTAGTCATGTTTACCCATAAACGAGCTTTAGGCCCTGTCCGTCTACCAAAACTGTTCAATACAGAACTCCAGTTGACCAACGAAGGCAAGTATCTCGGGGTCATTATAAACAGTAAGTTAGACTGGAGTAGTCATTTAGACAAAATTAAAAAGGGCTTGCATCACCTTCTGGCAGTGCAGGAAAATGATAGGTAAGAACTGGAGCCTTCCCCCAAAATTATACTATGGCTGTACACAGTGTGATCAGCCCCATGATCACCTACGGGGCTGTGGTCTGGTGGCCCCGCAGCAAATTTGATACAGCTTCCAAAAAACCACAACACGTGCAGACTAGCCTGCACGGCGACTATGGGTTGCATGAGGACTACTCCGACTGCAGCAGTCGAAGCCATGCTGGGTTTGATAAAAAACACAAAATCCAACTTCACGAGGATCGCTGAAGCGAGGGTTTGCTGGGTGGCCCCGTAGAGCTGCGCATCTTCGCGGATGGATCTAAAACAGGTAGTGCCACAGGTGCTAGAATCTTCTCGGAGGACCTCAACATATACATAGCCACACTGTTGGGGGTCCATAACACAGTGTTCCAGGCCGAATGCATGGGCATTTCTCTGGTCGCTTCAGCCATCATGACCAGGGAAGTTAAGGACCACTCGATCCGCATACTCTTAGACCGTATGGCTATCCTGAGGGCGCTGAGCAGTCACACAGTTGACTATGCGCTACAATACGAGTGCCACAAACGCCTCAAGCAGGTGGGTAGACTCAATAATACAACCATTCAATGGATTAAGGGATACAGCGGTTTGTTCGTCGTTGCCTAAACGACGCAGACGACGAACTTACCACCACTGGTGCCATACCAGTGGGGCTAGAAACCATCGTGCAGCTCCTCTTCGGGTATTTACGCACTCTGGTAAGGGAACGTACCAGGGACCAGCATCACAAACTATGGTCGGACCAATGTGAGTGTAGGCAGGCTAAGGAAGCACACCCTACAATCGACAGCCGCCTCACGAAACAGATTCTCCGAGTAACTAAACAACAGCTGCATATAGTTACAGCAGCTATCGCGATGGGTCATTTAACAAACACCTCTTTGTCATAGGAGTCACAAACAGTATGCTGTGCAGGGCCTGCATGGAGGACGACGAGACAGCAGCTCATGCTTCTAAACTGCCCGGTGGTCGCAGCATATAGGGCAAAGTACTTCGGTAACCCAGGTACCCTCCGTGAGATGGTCAGTAACACCAAGGCGCTGCTGGCCTTCTTTGAGAAGCTGGGGTGGATCGAATAATCGATTTTCCCACCCATACGCAAAATACGCGCATTGACGTGTAGTTGCGGATACCAGCCCGTTTTACCTATTTAAGCAGGTATGTAAAGTTAGCAGTAAGAAATTAATTATTACTTCTATCTACCAGATTAACTTCTTCAGATGTTCTGAAATACTTAGAACACGCAAAGCCATAAATATTTCACATTTTTGAGTTGTTTCATGTGTGAAAAAGTTACGTTATTACTCTGCCTATAACCAGTATTTCATTTATGTTGGTTACACATCTAATTGGAGAAAATTTACTAGGATTGCATGTTTTTAAATAGTAGAGTGGACATCTACACTAATCTACAGTAAATATCATAAGCCTTTTAAAACCAGTTCAGTCAGAAGTGATTGTATTGAAGGTTACTACATTAGAAGCTGTTTTGAAAACTTACGGACCACAGCAAAATGAACTCTACATGTTGCCACAATAGGCCTTGTTCAAAAGATGTGCCCTCATTACAATTTAAAGAAAATCAATTTGCTGAATGTTAATGTAGTCATTATGGCTGCTCATAACAGAACTGAGAATACTTTGTATGATTGTGATCAGTGTTGAATACTTTTAAGTTGCAGGATAATTGGAAAACTAATCTTTGTGAAAATCTTATGATTTTTGCAACAGACCAGTTTATGGGAAACTAAGAAAGATTTTAAAAATAATATGAACTAAATTCTTCATTCAGAAATAGGGTGTATGGGTAAAATAAAATACACAATAAAATAGTACTTACACTTGAGGCGATATTGTAGATTGTTGTGGATGTTCTACTGGCTTCTTCGACATTTTCAATTATTTAGTGCTGTAAAAAAATTAGTTTGAACAATAATGTTTACACTACTTTTTTACATGAATGAGTAGGTTTGATAGAAAAAATACTCTCTATTGCACACCAACTAAAGGATAACAAACATGTGGCAGTTGCCAGTGGTTTGCTTGGAAAAGTCTTTCGATCGCATTACTCATCAGTAATTTATTAACAGTGCCCCTTTATTTTAAAACATAGCAGTACCAGCTGCAGAAAGTAAATGATCCCTGTCCCCTTCTCCTGATGATAAATGCAGACTTCTACAGCTAAAATGCATACAGTAGGCACTCGGTAATCCCGATGCTGGATTGTTGGAACTGCCGGATTAATGGATTTCTATGGAAAATTTCCATCTTAGTTTCGTGTTTACGTTTTTTATCTGCCATTTTACCAAGCGACACTGCGAAGCACGAAACAGAAAACAAACACGTGGCACCACTGTCAATGTTAGGCCCGGACTGTCAAGTGGGAGCGAAATTACAAGAACAATACAACCGCTCTGTAATCTGGCATTCAGCTGTGTAAACTGGGTCACCTGAGTCGCGAACTGCCGGATTGGCGAGCGACAAATTACCGAGCGCCTACTGTACTAAGTATATTGATTTTAATAATTATGCTGACTGAGGCCCAAACTGAGGTAGAGAGAATATAATAGGAGATATATAGTAGATTAAGTAAAAGAGTGAAGTTACATTATTTTACAAAATATACATAATTTCATGCCTTGTTTCCCCAAAGGGTTAAGCAGCGGTGTACACCTATACCTATCATACCCCTATTTCGCTGGTTATTTTTTACATTTAAGTACAAGTTTAGATGTATTCAAGAGCCCCTATTATATTCTCTATTATATTGGATGGCTTTCTTTACTGTCTTGAAAAAAATAGGGTACAATAGGTGAACAGAGTAGAAGCCTATGGCATACCTAGTTTTTGTTTTTTTTTTTTTCAACTGCTTAGACAGAAATTGCTCTATCAATAAACACTACACATTTGAAGTAAGCTAGAAAAATAAATACACAAATTTTGAAAAAACTTTATACATCGTTAAAAAATATCGAAATTCAAATCATATGCACTATGCAGGGTGCATATGATTTGAATTTAGATATAATTTTATATTAAAAAAAAAAAACAATACTGGGTATGCCGTAGGCTTCTACTGCGTTCATCTATTATACCCTATTTTTTTCAAGACAGTAAAGAAAGCCATCCAATATAATAGAGAATATAATAGGGGCTCTTGAATACATCTAAACTTGTACTTAAATGTAAAAAATAACCAGCGAAATAGGGGTATGATAGGTATAGGTGTACACCACTGCCTACCCCTTTTGGGAAACAAGGCATGAAATTATGTATATTTTGTAAAATAATGTAACTTCACTCTTTTACTTAATAATATGTGCAGTTTTAATAATTTTTATATACTCTATGTAAGGCCTAATCTTAAGTATTATCAGCAAGTACCTAGATATTATGAATTATTGGGTTGGCCTCTAGTCTATCAGTCCGAGCTTATGCGTTTTTCCCACTGACTAAAATGGTAGCAGTGTTCGGAAATAAAAAAAAAATCAATAACTTCGTACACACACAATAGGATTATAGGTACCTACACATACAATTTTAATAATGATGTGAACAATTTAACACTCTAAGCTTCAGAAAGATTATTAAATAAAATTCGTATTGTTTAGAAATTCTGTTTAGACAATTTGGATTATTTCCATCGGCATTTTACGTAACCGCAACAAATAAAATGTTACTTACCTAATATACTTGGTTAGTTTATAGTAAACAACCAGCCCTAGTTAATGAGTCAAATGATAAATATTAAAATAACTTAATTAAATTTATAATTAATAAAGTCGTGTTAGTCTGAAAGCTACAGCACAGTACTAATATTTGACGTCTGCGAACTAGCAGGCGAACAGAAGCAGATGACAGTCACAGAAGTTGAGTGAAATGAATGATCTATCAATGTTGCCAGTCTCAAACTTTATTTGATCTTGTTTTGTATTGATTATAATATCAATACCTTTCTTCTGACGCAGTCGTATTAATAATATCAATTTGAAGGAAGGTTTAGTTTTTAGGCCAAAAAATAGGCCAGCCGTGGTCACATGAAGAGTAGATCAACCGCTTGGCGATGTCTCGAAAAACTAAGTAGGCACTCGGACTCGGTCGGCATGGCCCTAGTGTTCCAACCCCAAACGGCTTGACCATATAAGTCCCAAAACCATTAGAGTAATTGCGGCGTTTGAGGTTTTACACATCTGCAGCAGCCGCCTCAGCACAGCCTGCCGTGATAAGAAGATGGGATGGCGTAAGGATGTCGACACATGTTGCATCACAAATCAAACGCCGACTTTTTGTTCAAACATGAGACGGGCTTCCAACATTTATTGTGAACTGACCCCAAACTATTTAGAGTCTATGATACAACGTTATGTTTGCCATGTATAGCAAAATTCTAAGGCATTATGGTATGGTAATTCCATCTCGTCACGTGCCAAGCCATTGCGGGGATGCCACCATGCCGGGATAAAAAGTATTCTATAATCACGTCATGGTCATGGTCTACCGTTGTGCCCATCCAAATCGGTGCAGCCGTTTTAGTGTGAAAGCCTAACAAACAAACAAATAATGTTAGCATTTTCATCCTTATTTATCTCATTATTAAAACGTATTATTACGACTGGGGCCTGGCATTTCGTAATCACATCGTAAATGTTTGTAAAAAAGCCTATAGGAGCCTAGGTTTTGTCCTAAGAAGAGGAGAGGGTTTTACAAGCATCGCTGCGCTAACTTCTTTGTACAACCTATGCATTGTACAATGCATAGGTAAGAAGTCATCTCGAATGTATGGGCTCCGCATGAAGCTAAATACAGTCTCATGCTGGAGCGTATACAAAATAAATTTACTAGGTTTTTGTGCCTAAGGTGGTATGGTGTATATCCATTTTATCCATTAATGTATCCAACTTTGTTATAGGCATGGTGGGATACAATAAATTGGAAACAAGGAGAGACGTAGCTTTTGCTACCTATATTTTTAAATTATTGCGTGGCAAGACTTCAAACCCAGGTATATTAAAAGAAATAAACCTGTGTGTGCCCGACAATTATGTATTACGAAGGCGACGGCCACGTCTATTGTCGGTGCTCAGTAGTAAGACCAATCTACTGAGTAAAGCCCCTATAACGCGTACCTTGCGTGTACTTAATGATGTAGCAGACAGCATAGATCTTTTTACTTGTTCTCTGAGTGAGTTCCCAAAAACCAGGATGTACAGAATATGTTGTGGTAAATAATATAAAACTGTAATTATAGCCACACTGTTGAATTAGGAAATTCCTGTAATGGTAGTAAATAAAATAAATATTTTTTATTTACTGGTAACACATTTTAAAATGTCAAAGTTTTTTTTAGGTGGTGTGGCTTTTGACCAATGACCAGCCAGTCGTCTATTCTGTAAAAATCTCACCGTGAATATTTAGGTGAAGTGAGCTGTCATTCCACCTGGTGCTAGGGGGTGGACACTATTGACAGCTCACTCGACGCTCACCTCACCTAAGTTTTCACGGTGTGATTTGTACAGAATAGCCCTGCTGCTTTTGATACATATAATTATATATAATATCCTCGCATTATTACGATTTACTCTGGGAGCTGGATTTCAGCGAAATCATAAAGTATTTTTTGTTGAAAAAAGCTCGCAAGGTAGATACCATTCGTATGGAAGGCTATAATTTAAAGATTTGATTTGTCTCGCAATAAATGATTGCAACACTTGCAATAAAAATATTATGTAACCTATTTGAAAAATAGTTAGGGGCCTCCACTCCTTTGTTGTCCCAGGGCCTCCATACCTGTAAATCCGGCCCTGGATACAGGGGATGAAAGTTTGTAGGTATTTCCCATACCTACATTCATCCCCAGCATTTTTTAAGTTAGGAGTATGAAAAAAAATGCTTTTAATAAGAAACATTACGTGTTTCAGCGATTTAGAAAAATTATCCCCAAGGGGGTCAAATAGGGGATGATTTTAAAATTCAAATGTAATAATTAATAAATTTTGTGTACCTATCTAGGTACCTACTACCTCTTTTTGAGAGATATAAGGGATTGGAAAGGTGGTCATAGTCCGTATCTTGAAGTAACATATAGGGAGACTGGTAATTAGCTAATTAGTGACCGATGCTTTAAATACTCACTTTGTACTCATGATAACAAACAACTTTTAAGGGACCAAACCTGAAATCGCGAAAAAAAATCAGCTGTCCTATATATTCAAGTTCGCATAACTCCTCAAAATGTAGAAAGCAGCTGTTTTTTTTTTTATCGCTATTTCAGGTTTGGTGCCATAGTAAAAGTTGTTTGTTATCATGAGTGCAATCATGTGTTTAAGTATCGGTCACTAAAAACTAAAAAAATCGCAATCATGACTTGTCTTACAAAATTACTAATAACACATTGTTAGTCAAAAAGCATAATAATAATTAAATAATGTACAGACGCCAGTACATCAAGCTACTACAATCTGTCATAGATTTTCTATTTTATCGCTAAAGCGTTAGGTTCAAGGTTGATTGGGAAAATTAGACAGTATCGGGTAGCTTGACCTTTTTTTTGGATGGGAAATCATCAAATAACATCTCCCGCTCTGGTGGAGTGGGAGGGCGTGTCAGACTTCTACTGACTAAAACCCACCCGTGTTCCTTCAGTTGCCTGTGTCAGGGCCACGGTAACTCTTTCGAACAACCCGCAATTGACCTGCTGGCGTCTGTACCTATTGTAGGAATAATTGATGAACTGATGGAATGAACTGATACAGAAATGATAATGTAAAGAAATTTGGTTTAACGAATTTCTATGTACCTACCCTAAGTAACTCATTTTGGACCAGAACCGTAATCGGTCAGTTTATTATTAAGCGTGCGCTATATAGCGAACGCTTTACGAAGAATTACGTCGCAAAGTCCTAATGGGGTCCCTAGACGGTCAAAATTGCTAGACAAGCACGAATAAATCACGTACTTGTCAAGCAATTTTGACCGTCTAGGGACCCCATTAGGACTGCGACCGAATTCGGTCGTAAAGCGATCGCTATCTATGTCGAGACTGGGCCCTATGCCCGAGTTCTCTACCGCACGCAGGAAGCTAGCGATTTTGTTTCCCAGCTATGTAGGTAGGCAGAACGACGCGGTTGAAAGGGTCTCCATTAATAGCTGCACCAGCACCACGCTATAGCTTACCCTGTATAAGTATCTACCTATTATAGATAACTAGGTGTGGTCGTACATTACCTGAAGGGCGAGTAGCACGGAATAGATAAAACAAGTGGAAGTGCCCACGCACCTATCCGGCGTGTCACAATTATGCGGAAAAATTGTTAAATAATAAGAAACTTCGCCAGTTGTAATAAGACTTAATTTTGTATGAACAACAAATTCAAATTTGACGAAAAGCTTATTTGTTGTTCATACAAAATTAAGACTTATTACAACTGGCGAAGGTTGTTATTATTTTACATTTTGTCCGCATAATTGTGACACACGCTGGATAACTACGTGGGCACTTCCACTTGTTTTTGCTATTCCGTGGCTAGTAGGCATACAGTAGGTGATAGGGTGTATTGGGGTCACAGACAGACCTCATGCGCAGCGAGCTTGCAACTGTTAGACCAACGAGCCAGGACAGATAAGTTATAAAATACTCGAGAGTAAATTAGAGCATTCCCTTAGAACTACCGAAGTACCAAATCATTAGTTCATAAAGAAAGTGAAAGAATATCGATGATAGGTTCTGCTCACATTTAGACAGGTAGGTAGGTCCCTATCGTTCATTATCCCTTTCTATTCGGCACAATCCGTACAGTCTTTTCCGGATTCGACAATATAAAATGATCCATGTCCATCAGTAGTGTATCATAGTATCTCGTGAAGACGTGAAGTAAACAACAATAAATAATAAAATGGGTTTTATTACTTTGGTAAGTTTAAAAAAAAATGTCTCTGCCAATGCCGCTTCGAGTTCAAATATTGGCGCCGATTTCCTTGTTCACAAACTAAACTTAAGTTCAGTGCATCTTTTTATTTCTGTTACAGATGATAAATATTAGTTTAGTCCTGTCAAATTAAGATACTCCTTAAACAAGTTTAGTCGTGATTAAAAAAAATTCCTACTAAAATTACTTCATAAAAGCGCCTGACGTAAGGCGCTGACTAATTTGACAGGACTAAACTAATATATATCTTCTGTCCTTTTCTCAATGAAATACAAAGAAAAGGATGCATTGAACTTAAATTTAGTTTAGTTTGTGAACAAGGGAATAAGCGCCATTGTCTGGATAAAGAGTTACTAAAATGTTTATTATCTAGAAACTGAGTAACAGATTCACATAATATTTTTTTAACTTTTTTTAATAATGGACTAGTCCCATTTAAGTATTTCCACAAGAGCCCCCCACCCTACCTACATAGTCTCTTAGGGCATGTTCATAAATGGTCATCGTCAACAGGTGTTGACGATCTGTCTGGTCGCGGCTGTCGCAGAAAGCAGCCAAGACAAGCGGAGTGTCATCAGTGTGGAGCCGGCTGCGTGGCCCGGAATGGCATGGGTGCAAGGAGGACAAGGTAACGTTTTTGGAATTAATCTTATTAATATCATACTAATTTGAACGAAAAAGTTGGGATGGATGTTTGTTGCTCAATCACACCAGAACGGCCGGAACTGGATGAACACAGACATAGATTACAGTCTGGAATAGCACATAGGTAGGCTTTTTTATCGCGGTAGTAAGCTAGTAGCTTCAAACACATAAATTACCAAAATTGTACAGTCAGTGCTTTGCGTTACTGACCCGTTTTCCCCTCTTCTTCTTCATTGTAAGAGGGGTCAGATAATGCAAGGTACCTACCGGGAATGATCACCAGGATAATATTATGTCGAAATCGTTTGCTCTCAGTACTATGTCTACGTCTTTTACTACGTACTAAGTAAGCACTACGTGTTTTTCTGTCATAGGATTGAATCTCGTAATTAATTATGTAGCCAATAGCATTTTTTACAGAATGCTTGTAGCTTGTTACCTGCCATGACAAACAATAAGAAGAACGTAGGTAAATGATAATAGCATGTAGGCGTTTAATTGCATTTTCCAGGAACATGGTCGTCGGACACTAGCTCAGACGTGGCCGGTGCAGTGGCGGCTGCAAAGGCAGCTGCAACGGCAGTCATGGCGGCCCAGCATGAGGTTGCCGCGGCCAAGCATGCTGCCCTCGAACAACAAAGTGTCGCCAGCGCCAAGGAAGCCGCGGCCGCTCGCGCAGCTCATAAGAGGTTCGTTATGATTATATTGATTAAGTATAACAGAAGCAGCAGGGTCACCAATTGGATAGTAATCTAAATTTTGTCAGCCTAGTTCTTAGTCATTCAGCATGAAGCATGAAGTCGTCACGTCACGAGCAACTTTTATTCTTGGAAGCAGAGAACTGTCGTTCATCGTTAAGTGAAAGATTGTTCAGTACAGAATATTCCTTTATTTACCTAAAAGTGCAGTACGCCAGGCTGTTGTTCAGTAAATGACGGATTTGATTCCAGTGAGGAGGCTGCAAGGAACGCCCGTGCCCACGCACTGGAGGCCGCGCAGGCTGCAGTGCAGTCGCAGGCGCAGCTGGCAGGGGCAAAGGCCCGCGCCGCCGCAGCACAGAAGATCGCCGCGGCCCGAGAGGCTGCCGCTGCCAAGGCTATACAACGCGCCGCGAGCAACCAGGCTGCTAGGCTGCAGAACGCTGGTTCGTCAATCAATCAAATCAGCCCACCACAGTCCAGTTGCTGGACTGTGTGGCCTCTAGCAATTTGCGCCACTGCACTCGGTTGTCTGCCTTCCAGATCCAGTTTGTCCCAATCGCCGTTAACTTTTAAAGTCCTCGGTTGACAGTTCATCTAGCATCCTAGCTGGAGGGGCCAACACCAATAAATGCTGCCAGAGTAGACATAAAGCTAAATAGACCAACCTAAAAATTAAATTTGGCGTATTTGTATTTCAATCGTTTCGGTGTTCAAAGGATCGTTGATCTAAACTGAAAATTTGTATTTTACTTCTAATTTCTCCCTACTTCTATTTCAGACTTAGAAGCTTTAAAGCTGTCCGTGATCCAAAGCTCTGGCGCGGCAGGAGCGGCCGGGGCTGCTCAGCACGCTGCCACGGCCGCTGCAGCCGCACTGCGCCCGCAGACACCGGAGTGGCCTGCCAAGGCCTGGGCCCCATCGACGTGGGTACCTGCCGCCTGGGGTTGGGCTTAAGCACAAACACCACAAACCACAAATATAGGCAACTGCGAAGGAAAATCTGTACCATCGAACTAGTTATTTTAGATTTGTTAAACTGTAAGTCTATGACCTGTTTATAATTTTAAGATTTTGTAGCTTTGTACTTTTTGCTTGGACTACATTATTGTGTAAGGGCGAAAATACCCATGCCTATGGCTAGTAAGTACCATTGCGACATTGACCAATCAGAAGTTGTTATGGCAACCGGCATGCCAGCTATTGTAAGTACTTGCATAGTTTTGTACCAGCACGCTAATTGCTTAACACACTATCAATCAAAATCTGAATCATTTTGAAGCAAATTGCTAATCCATTGCTTCATATGTTTGAAAAATTTGTCTGTTCGACAACATAAATAACGCAATGAATGTGGTTGAACTGTCAAAATAAAACCGATTCCGATAATTGCCCCGCAGATACAGGCAAGTGTATTTTCGCCCTAAGTTTCTAGTTATTAGTTGGATACAAAAATAAACGTTATTGAGTTAAAAAAAAATAAACATTTTTTTCTTGCGAAAGCGACTTTAGTTGAACAAAGTAAAATGTGTTTAATAAAACCGCATTACGCTCAATAAAGGGTTCCGTAGTTGGGATAAATTTATCCCATTTACAAACTTAACACTAGTTGATAAACATTATAAGTAGTATGTTCTCCTCTCACGGTCAATTCTCCAACTGCAAATGTAAGTTTGTAATCGCATTTTTTTTTAATGTCATAAAACTACAAATTAACAACTTTCCGTACCTCAAAAGGAAAAAACGGAACCCTTATAAGATCACTCGTGTGTCTGTCTGTCTGTCTGTGCGTCTGTCACAACCAATTTGCTCCGAACCTAATAGACTGAATTTGGTAGGTACACATAAATATGAATATCTGTTACCCAAACACGGACATGTAACGTGAATAAGTTGTTGATAATGTTGAGTACGAGTACAATGACCTCTTAAGAGGTAGGGCGTTATACAGGGTTATTGGTAAAACACCAACAACCTCTTAAGGGGTCATTGTACTCATCATTATGAACAACATTTATGTTCGCAAAACTCGTCAAAACTGCAGATTTTTTTTTCGCGATTTCAGGTTTGGTCCCATAGTAAAAGTTGTTCATAATAATGAGTACGATGACCCCTTAAGCGGTTGTTGGTGTTTTACCAATAACCCTGTATAAGTTACACCTTGTAGGTATATTAGACTAGATTTTCACTACGGCCATATTCAAAAGTTTCAGAGAATCTTAAGCTTTATTTGCGGTTACAGTAGGTAGGTAGTGGGTAGGCAAGGCCGGTATCTACTTATGTTCCAATAATAATTTATTAGTTTAACGCTGTTTGAATACATATGTTTATTAGGTATTGTCTGTACCAGTCTGTACTAACTAGTAATTTAGAATGTTACTAGTCCATGTATTGATTTGGTATTTTACCTACGCCTGCGCGACGCGCGGTTCAATTCGGGGCGACTGAGATGAAGCTCCACAGATCCTGCTTTTACAGCATCCGTTCCTCCAGAATTAAATTATTTTGTATCTTGGTGAATTTAACTCTTTTAATGCCAAAAATGAGCCGAATTTAAGCCTAAAGAAGACGACGATAAGGTAAGTTTAATATAACCAGTAGGTTAGCGTCCTTAGGATGTGTTAATTCGAGTTGGGAGTACGAAAAGGGGTGTGTCTGAAATATTCATACTCAATCTAAAGTTGAGCTGTTACATAATTACTACTTTCGTTTATTTAGACATAGGTAGGTGGTACATAGTAGCGGTTAGCTTTGTTCATAAATCGTAATGATTAGCTAGTTACGTTTTTTTAATTAGTACAACTTGACCTGATTGATTTAATGTTGGTACTGGTAGGTCATCTACATACCTTCACCCTAATTGCGTAATACTCTATCAATTGGAATCTGAATCATTTTGAAGCAAATCCATTGCTTCATATGTTCAAAAAATTTGTCTGCTCGAGAACGTAAATGACGCAATGAATGTTGTGGAACTGTTAAAATGAAACCGATTCTGATTGATAGTGTGTTACGTAATTGCCCCGCTGGTTAGATAAGATACATAAAGAGGTACCTAGCCTAGACGTAACCTAATTGGCTACCAAAGCTTTTTCACTTGCTTTCTACTTAGGTACCTACCTACAAAAAAGAAATAAGTAAGTAGTTAATCTAACCATAATCATACATAAATTCAACAAATTTGTCTAATTTGTTTTGTTTTTTTTTTTCTTGCTCGATCAATATTTCATTCGGAAATTTCGGGCGCCTAGCATATCCGTCATCATTCGACGAATGCCGTGCACGAGCCTAACTAAACTCGCCCACGTCATCTCATCATCCGGACGGCTAAGGCAGGCTTCAACCACACCTCGCGCATGCGTTCTGCGGCCCGCTACCTGAGCAATGAGCATCGGCAGAATTCACTAGTTTGCGTGGTTACGTTTCTATCCACTAGCCCGCGAAATTCAAATTTACCTACGTTTTTTGCGACACTCCCAGATAATAATAATAATAATATTTATTTGTTCAAGACTTAAACCTATTTACAATTATTGTACCTTAAATTAACTAAATACAAAACAAGGCAAGATACAAAACTTGTGCAACTGTGTGTATTTACAGAATTATAGTCATCAATACAACGTTCGAAGTTTAAATTCCCCAACTGAATGACTCTTTTATGAAATCATGACATTTTAGGTTATTTCTGTACCTATTGGATTCTAATGACTATAATTCTGTACCTAAATACATAGGTACTTGTTTCGGTCTTGAATAATATTTTGATCAGCGGGGCAATTGCTTAACACACTATCAATCAGAATCGGTTTCATTTTGACAGTTTAACAACATTCATTGCGTTATTTCGAACATGAAGCAATGGATTAGCAATTTGCTTCAAAATTATTCAGATTCTGATTTATAGTGTGTTACGCAATTAGGGTGCACCGTACAACCTAATATTGACCTGCAAGATGCAAAAAACGTCAGTACATAAATTAAAATTTCGCGGGTTATCTTAGGGCCGGTTTTTTGATCCGTAGTTAACTCAACCAAAGGTTAAACATAACTCACTAATGGTTCAATGTTGGCTAAATATGCCATTAGTTACTATTTTTAATATGAATGAGCTAACATGACTACATTCATGTTTAGCCTTTCACATTTAGCCAAAATTCAACCATTAGTTACTGTTTAACCATTGGTTGAGTTAACTAAGGATCAAAAAACCGGCTCTTAGTGCATCATCGACAAGCTGGGATGCCTGCTGATGATGTGCTTTAGTCCGCCCGTGTAAGTTTGTAATCGCAAAAAAAAAAGTGTGTGATAGTGATAACACTACAAATTAACGATTTTTGGACTTTTCCTATCTTGTTTCTTGCCAAATTTCATGATTGTAGGTCAACGGGAAAGACCCATATATAATATATAATATAGGTTTTGATTTATTTGTGAGTATCAACATATAACAATCCACCTATCTCTACGTAGACGTGGCGTAGTGGGGCTTGCGCGCTCCGAACTCTAGGTCTGTGCCGGTAGAGTTTACTTTGCCGGAACAGGTCTAGCATGAGGAACCAGACCAAGAGACACCCGCAGGGTAGCATATGTGGCGAGCTGATGGGCAGTAGCCACCCCAGGGACAAGTATTGTTCCTCACCTCTGCCTTGCTTTTATTGACCGGCTGGAGTAAACAGAACACTGATGAGAAGCAGAGCTTCCATGACATTCTTGCCTTTATTGGCCGGCTTGAGTGGAGATTCGCAAGAGTAAACGTGGTCGGAGGAAGGAAGTGTTCCAGTAAGTGCTAGTAGGGATCTTGACCATCTTCCGGGATCTAGGATTCTCTCCACTCCTCAAGCATTTCAGGATATGTTGCCCCCTAATCGCTACGTCCCTATGCGCTAACGGCCGTAGGTAATCGGTCCACTTTAGCCATCCAAACACACTCACCAATATCTTCCCAAGGCAATAGGACGAATGCCGCCATATAATAATAATAAAGAAATAATACCCAATATGTTTTGTTTCCACATCCTGCAATAGTCCTGCACCAACCGGTTGTCCTTGGGTGCACTTGCATAGTCCATATAGGGATAATCGTCGGTTGGTGCCTCCTCATCATTTAAAATTATCTAAAGGGCCTCTGCGAGTTGGCTTCGGCCCCTCGTATGCCTTCCAAAGGTCTGGGACCCCAGGGTCCCGAGATATGTAAGAAAATAATAATAATAAGCCCACCGCTTTATCTCTACGGTGACGTCGTGGTGGGGCTTGCGCGCTCCGAGCTTTGGGTCTGTGCCGGTAGTTTACTTTGCCGGAACGGGTCTAGGATGAGAAGCCAGACCAAGAGAGATACAGAAACCCGCAGGGCAGCATGTGGCGATCTGTTGGGCAGTAGCGACCCCACGGACCTTATCTCCCGGGAGAAATCATTTCCTCATCTCTGGCTTGCCTTTATTGGCCGGCTGGAGTGAAAACTGACGAGGAACAGAGCTCCCACCTCTTTCTTGCCTTTATTGGCCGGCTTGAGTAGAAATTCGCAAGAACAAACTGGAGGAAGGAAGTATTTCAGTAAGATGCTGGTAGGGATCTTGACCGTACTTCCGGGATTGTCCTGATAGCCGTGGAATACCTCTCCACTCATCAAGCACCTGAGGAAATGTTGCCCCCTTGTCGCTACGTCACTATGTGCTAGCGGCCGTTTCCGGGGGCCCATTATTGAGTGTGCAAGTCACCCCCTGCCATTTTATCCATACATAATATATAACATTGGTCAGGCAGCGGACATAGTTCTTCCATAGTTCAAGTTACCCAAACCTATAGCCCAATATGTTTTAGCCCGAATGTTAGAAATCTAGGACCCAACATCGTTTTAGATAAAGAAGTGCTTAAAACTGTAGACTCGGCAGTTTTTCTGGGTATAACAGTAGATGCCAAACTTCAGTGGGGCCCACATATATCAAGCCTAGCGGGAAGGCTCAGTTCAGCCGCCTACGCCGTCAGGAAAGTAAGACAATACACTGACGTTGATACAGCTCGGTTAGTCTATTTTAGTTATTTTCATAGCGTTATGTCATACGGTATTCTGCTCTGGGGCAAAGCCGCTGATATTCAAAATATATTTGTTCTTCAGAAACGAGCTGTTCGTGCTATTTACCAGCTCGGTGCCAGAATTTCTCTGAGAGATTTTTTTAAGCATATTGGTATTCTCACGGTGGCATCACAATTCATCTTCGCCAACATCTTATATATTAGACAAAATATACATTTATACACTAAAAACACTGATATTCACAATGTTAACACCAGAAATAAGGACAAATTACGTGCTCCATTTCACCGGCTTCATAAGGTTCATAACTCATTTGTTGGGCTTGGTATATCCTTTTATAACAAGCTACCCTCTTCTTTGCTAGATTTGCCTTACAATGCGTTTAAAGCCAAAGTAAAATCTAACCTTTGTTCAAAGGCATACTATTCTATCAACGATTACTTAAACGATAAGAATAGTTGGTCGCTGTGTTTAACTTAAGACAATGTTTATGTTCTTTCTCCAGAATTAGCTTACCTACTGACAGGTTATATGGGTTCATATAATTATTTATTTTCTTTGACTGTAAAGGTCAATTTATTTTATTTTTATTTATCATTGACATAATCTACTCATTACAATGTTTTTTTTTTATGAGTGGTATTGCAAAATGTGGTTAGCTAGTGACCTCGACAATTGATCATAATTATTCCTGTCTGAGCAACCGGCAGCAGGTTCGTCATGCTCCCTTAGATGTCACTGCTTGCGGTAGCGTCGGGGGTCGGGTTGCCTCCTTCCCTCAAATATGGCGAGGGGGGTAATGGCTGATCTTTGCGTTATGCTCGTGAACGGGTGCTGCTTGTGGTGACTGGTCGTCTTGCTGACCTTGGTTTTGTTTTGTTATTAGTAATTTAACTCGTTTTTTTTTACTTCGATGGTCCTAGTTTATCATCTGTGACTTCGAGTTACGGCTATATGTAAGTGGGCACGCCCTTTATTACTGGAGGCTTTTAATATAGGTATAAAGTTCTACTTACGTTTTTAGTTTTGTAGTTTGATTCTGCTTGAGTATAGTTTTCGATTTTTTTTTCTTCTTTTTTTAAGTATATTGGCGTGTGCTAGCTGACTTATAGCAAATAATTAAATTTAATTTAATGTTTGTGTTGCGTAATGTACTTGCATGTAATTTGCACAGTGTTGTATAGAATATATTTTTTTTTTATTATTTAACTGAACAGACAGCTGTGCTGCTGAGGAGTTTGTTGCGCCACTTCTTCTCCTCAGCTAAAGCACTAGGAAGTGGTGAAGGGCGGGCGTTTTGGGGGACTGTCTTATGTAATTTTGACGTTCGAAAAGTGCTGATTCTCAGCCTAGTTTGAATAAATGACTTTTGATTTTGATTTTTGATTTTGATTTTGTTTCCACGTACAACAATAGTCCTGCTCCAACCAGGGGTTGTCCTTGGGTGCACTTGCGTAGCGCATAATCATCGGTTGGTGCCTCCTTATCACTTAAAATTATCTGAGGGGCCTCTGCGAGTTGGCTTCGGCCCCTTGTATGCCTTCCAAAGGTCCGGGGCCCCAGGGTCCCGAGATATGTAAGAAAACTAAAATAATAAAGGAGATAATAATAATAAAACTATATTGTCAGACACAAATAGTCCATAATAGGTGCTACAAAAATTCAAATAAAATAGAAAAATAAAATTAAAATACAATATACATTAAATAAAATAGACAATGGAGTAATGCTCAAATTTGTGGTGAGGTGAGGGAGCGGCTTTAGATATCATCATCGCCCGTTTGTATTTCCAAAGAAACACGATGATTCCCGAAACGCATCTTTATCTTGGGAAATCTGTACTTACAAACAATTTATTGATGTCGCATTCTCCGGTTAGATACCAGGATGTGGTCGCACCACATCCTCGTCGCAGTGTTGTGCTGCGCCGGTAGGCTGGTGGCAGCCGACATAGACCGGCGGCGCTTCTCCAACCCCACCTACTACAACGTCGGTGGCGTGCTCTCAAGCAACGAGTCTATTGCCTTCTACAAGGATACTATATCGGTAAGTTGATTAATAAATCTTCTTTTCGAGTCGATGGATTAGTAGGTAGCACTTCAATCGCGGATTCGCGGCATTAGTGGCGTTTTTAACCGACTTCAAAAAAGAGGTTCTGTATTTGTATGTATGTAAGTTTGTATAGCCGCGAATTTCTCAAAAACGAATAAACCAATATTGATGATTCTTTCACTAACGTGATCAGCATACTCTTAGGAAGGTTTTAGTATATAACACATTAGGTAATTATTCTAATGTACGAAGTTATATGCATAGATGTATAGTATTACTGGCATTTCTAAGTGGATTTTGATGATTCTTCGTTTCGTTCGTTTTAGGCTTATGTAAATTGTACCTATAGGCATTCAACTAAAAATGGAAAAATTCTATTTTTACACTGACTTCGAAAACCTAAAATAAATAAAATAACTTTCATAATAAAACTTATCAGCTTACTCTGAAGTCGGTGTCTTCAATTCTTCAATGCACCTTAGCTTGGCGCCGGCTTCAGAAGCTGTTAGTTTTATTATGAAAGTAATTTTATTCATTTTAGGTTTTAGAAGTCTGTTTTACTTTTTTTAAAGTAAATTTATTAGGTACTCAAATAAGGTACATGTGTATGGACACTCCAACAAATAGGGCATGGTTTGGTCAGGACTTCAGGAGCACCGGAGTCGCACTGGATATCAGGGGGACCTATAATCCACCATTTTGCGGGGCGGAATATTATGAAAGAAATCAGTGATGACGTTTGGCATAACTTTGAAAAATAATCGCCTCTTTGAGTATGTATTGTAGACATGTACCTTAGAAGATCCCCTAAATTACAGAAGACGTAGGTAGCTATAGTAGTAGGCGAGAACAGTGGTGGCCCAATGGTAACAGCCCCAACTTACGAGTTGTAGGTCGTGGGTTTGAACCCAGACAGGCGCTTTACTTTGTGTAAATAATTTCATCACCGCTGCTCTCAAAACGGTGAAGGAAAACATCGTGAGGAAACCGGCATGCGGCATGTCCTAGAACCAAAAATTCGAAGACATGTAACATCTACCTATCAATCCGCACTGGGCCCGCGTGGTAGATTACAGCCCACTCCCTCTTGAAGAGAGGAGGCCTGTGGCCCAGCAAGGGAGGAGCATTATAGGCTGAATATATGGACTATGCATTGAGGCAGGCTGGATCATAATTGTCCATAGTTAAACGAAAAGGTTCCAACCCCCATTAGATGTAATGTGGGTTGGTTGCTTTTCGTTTAACTATGGACAATTATATAACTGTATTTAAAAATGCACATCTGCATGGTAATACAGATGTGCATGCATGGTAATGCATGCGGCATACAACAATGAAAGAACACTATATTAATAAACATGCCTACAGAGCGTAAATAAACCAACTTGTCCCCATTACTGTTACAAACGTTTTAATTTAACGCAGTTAATAGCAATTTTCATTTCCTTTGATATGCATACGAAACAAATATCTAACAAGAGCTTGTTTTTCTCAGTAACTGAGTAACTAACACGATTACATTATAAAAAGCGTGTTAAAAATAACTTTTTTTACAGAATCTAAACTTCAAAGATCAATATGTGCCTCGAGGAGTCACATATCACGATTATTCCATGCTCATGGATCCGAATCCTATAAAAACGGCGCTGAATGTCTGCAAAGACCTGATTGCTCATCGAGTGAGTCTAAAAGTCAATAAAAATTAAGCATATATCTATAGAAGACTCGATACTAATGATACAACACTTTTTAGGTGTACGCGATCGTGGTATCTCATCCACTGACTGGCGACCTCTCCCCAGCAGCTGTCTCTTACACCAGCGGCTTCTACCACATCCCAGTTATCGGCATATCCTCAAGAGATTCGGCTTTTTCCGATAAGAACATTCACGTGTCTTTCCTTCGAACGGTCCCGCCATACTCCCACCAGGCTGACGTATGGGTGGATGTGTTGAAACACTTCAATTACATGAAGGTCATATTCATTCATAGTTCTGATACTGACGGTAGGGCTATTTTGGGTCGGTAAGTTGACAATGCCATTACCTAGTAGGTAGCTACTACGTATATTAAAATTGAGAGCCTGTATGTTGTGAAGAATAAGAGCCAACTAAAATTATTTCTGGTTATAATAACCTTGCGAGAGATAATAAGCGAGCAAGAATCTATGAATTAATGCTGAATATATACATAGAAAAAAATACAGTGGTTTTACGTGTTTGTCTGCGTGTTTGACCGCTTCTAAACTACACAATCATTTTAATATGGTTGTCAACATGTTGTCACCGTCAATTTAGAGAATTTATTCCGGAAGAGTCTTGTGTATATTTAAGTTAAATATGAATGTACCTACATGTAGGTAACATTCATATTTAACTTAGACATACCAAAAAAACCCAAATGAAACAAGAATGGGTCATAGTAATATATCTATCTAGATATATATCTTATCTTCTATAGTCTCGCAAGAAGAATTCGAAAATGGCTCGACCGAGTAGATTTTTTTTTTTGAAAAAAAAAATGGTGGTTAAGATTAAAAGAAAATTAGGAAAACCCAAAGGAACAGCCGAAAAATCTAAATTGAAATTTTAACAGGACAACGTCTGACGGGTCAGCTAGTAATACATATTTGCAGGTTCCAGACGACTTCTCAAAGCGTGGATGAGGATGTAGACCGAAAAGTTGTTGTGGAGCAGGTGATAGAATTCGAACCAGGACTTGATTCCTTCAGCGATCGGCTCATGGATGTCAAAGGCGCTCAGGCGAGAGTGTTTCTTATGTATGCCAGGTATGTCACGATCTAATACCTTCTTCATACCATATCCCACACGCCTTTATTCTCACCACCCCTCACATCCTCAACATCCTCCGTAACACTTTATACCCCCTAAACAACCTTTCACCACGTCACACACCTATCCACACAATCGTACACCCCTAAGCTATTCCCAAATTTCAATCAGACACCCACACACTCCTGCCATACTCACCTAAACACACTCCCATCCTTACGACAACACACCTTTATCCTCACCACCGGTGTCCTGGTGACCTCACCTCGACACCTAAGGGTGTCTAGGTGAGGTCACCAGAAGTACAACAAGACACCAGGAGGTGGTAAACAGCAAGGTAAGCCATGTTATGTAAAGGTGCATCCACCTCGGAGTTACTTCTTGTGAAGCAACGTTTACAAGTGTTAGTGAGTAACAAACAGAATTAGACCACAAAAAGTTATAGAAAGTTATACGAGTAATGTTGCAAAATGTTACTATAGGACAAAAGTAACTTTATTTATTTATTATTTATTTAACACAACACTTGGTGAACTTTGGTGTGCATGCACCTTAACTCTAAATACAAGTGCACTACGTATCGTGACATGATCACATGACAGAGTTTGTGCAGTTCTTTACTGAGTAGGTAAACATGGTGTTTTCCGTAGTAAGACAGATGCTGAGATAATATTCCGCGACGCAACGTTCCTAAACATGACGACCGTCGGATACGTGTGGATGGTGACGGAACAGGCCCTGGATGCTGCCAACGCACCCGAGGGTTTACTGGGACTGCGACTTGTTAATGCTACCAACGAACACGCACACATCCAGGATTCTATGTAAGTAGCTACGCTTTATTTAATACGACAAATTTGTCTTAACAAAAGTTTTGAACTAAGTAAGACATGATATAGTTCGCGTCAAATAAGTTTGCCACTCTGAAACCAGGCTTTCCCATGAATATGGCACATAGCGCGCTGCTGTTTTAGTATAAGTACTACTTGACCAAAACAATTAGGCGCATGACAGGAATTCGGTTTCGGCGCCCGCACCCCGCACCTATACCCGCGCTTCCCGTAGTGACGTGCAGTTGTATACTCGCTAGTCGCTTTCGGCAGTGATGATAATACGTGATTGAACGTATTATCATCACTGCAGTGCCGTTCAGATATTGGTGCCGATTCTGTTATACACAAACTAAACTTAATTTAGGCTATTGCTAACTTTTTCTCTCTAATAAAACAAGAAAGAGACGGACGTAAATTAGAGCTGTCAAATTAAATTGAAACTAATATTTCAAGACGACATGTAAAAATATGTCGACTAAAAACACGGTGAAGCGCAGAGCGTAAACTAGTTTGACATCTCTTACTTAGTTTATAGCTATAGTCGTCCTTTTCTCACGCTGCCTGTTAGTAAACCGATTCTCTAATTTTAGTTTAGTTATTGAACAAGAGAATCGGCACCATTGACTGCTGTGCTGGCTATACCTAACAGAACTTAAACTAAGGTCCAACCAACATAAAAATAATAATTTCTCTTATTTTGCATTGCTATATTCTAATTACTTAATTACCAAGAAGATTCTATTGTTATTCCGGCAGGCTGAATTAGATGAAAAAAAAAAAATAATTAATGAAAATAATAAATATTAATGGCATTTCAGGAAATGTTTTCATGAAAAGTGGCATATATAAATGTACTCTGTGAGTGGCATATAAATGTACTCTGTGAAAGTGGCCAGTTGCTACTTTATTTTTAACAACCAGCTGGCCAGAAGGAGGTTCTTATATAATAGGTACATTTTCGAGTCCTACCTATCTATGAGTACCTCTATCTACTCTCTCTCTCTCTCTCTTCTCATCTCTACTTATCGCAGTCCACTGTTCTGTTCTCACATATTAAAGCAACACGAATAATGTACCCAGGATTTTGTCATACATATCTTGATATAAAAGGGTGTCCTTGGAGTTTCTTGCACTTTCTTCTCCATAGAGATATACCTACGGTTTAGAATAGGCAAATTGCTTCCACTTTCTGACTAACTGACCGACTACTTGAGTTCAAAAGTAGGTATCTGTAAATTGAGATAAATGCTTTGAGATTCAGTTTCGCCTATTATGTATCCAGAAATAGACAAAGTTGCGATTTCTGATAAAAGCCTATTTATGCCCATCCTATTTTCAGTTACGTCCTGGCATCAGCTATTCGTGACATGAACACATCAGAGGAGATCCACGCCCCTCCATCAGACTGCGACAACTCAGGGTCTATCTGGACCACGGGCCGTCTCCTTTTCGACTACATCAGGAAGCAGCGCTTGGAGAGTGGGGCCACTGGCCATGTGGCCTTCGACGACCATGGAGATCGGGTGCATGCGGAGTACGACATGGTGAATGTGAGGGCCCAGGGGGAACATGTCGCCGTGGGCAAATACTTTTACTCTAAGGTAAGACGAAGATTTAGAACTAGCAGCACTAGCTACTCTGTTCGGCTTATCTCGAAAATTAAAGCGGAAATCAGAGTTCATTCGGTATCTTTTACTCGAAGTGAAACGTCGTGAACCATCGATGTTGATTTCGGCGCTCGTATCTTACAATGCAATGAAAGGATTATTAAACGTCCATTAGGTACTATATAATTTTGTCGGTGTAGTGGTAAGGCTCATTTTTATTTTGGATAGAAGCGTCTTATTCTTACTTTTGTGACTAAATAAGTTCTATTATGATTTTCCTATTTTGCAGGAAACTCAGAAAATGCGTTTGGAACTAAAAGAGCAAGAGATAATATGGATGGGCCGCAGTACTTCGAAACCGGAAGGGTTCATGATACCGACGCATCTCAAGGTGATATTTATCAACAGTATGATAGGACAGACATAGCATAGCTATTTGTAAGACAGAAAGAGACAAATATATTTTTAACTTCAGGTTTTGACGATTGAGGAGAAGCCTTTCGTTTACACTCGTCGTATTGATGACGGCAGTGACTGTACTCCTGAAGAGATCCCTTGTCCTCATTACAATGCCACTGAGGATACAGGTACAAACCAATATCCTATTAATATAAAGTTTATTATGGAGATCCTGGCTTTTTTGAACAAATCCTTTCAACATACCTAATAGTACTGATTGTACCTATCCACATAGCAATGCTTGAGTGTTTGGTCTGAAATTCTGGATTTAGAAACTACTTAGGTATCTTAGTATGATGATTTAAATATTTGCCTTTATCTGAGCTATTTCACTATATTTCAGACGAACTTTACTGCTGCAAGGGTTTCTGCATGGATCTCCTAAAACATCTATCAAAGGCGATCAACTTCACCTATTCTCTAGCTCTGTCACCTGATGGTCAATTCGGAAACTATATTATACGTAACTTTTCCCAGCCGGGAGCCAAGAAGGAATGGACAGGGCTTATAGGTGAGTAGGTACACGAGATAACTTTAATACTCCCAGTCATTGTGATCTTTTTTTTTTTTTAATACTGGACCATAGCTTCTGGTTACGAAGATATTGAAGGTTCTCAACTTTTTCAAACTTTAAATACATTAAATTTTCGTGACTTACATTGCGCGCTACCGAAGCAGCGATTTTTCACACCATAAATAAAAGTCGTTTCCAGCAATGATTTTTCACGCTATATATATAAAAGTCATTTACCAGCAATAATTTGTCACACCATAAATAAAAGTCATTTCCCAATAATTTTTCACAGCATGAATAAAAATCGTTTCCCAGCAATAATTTTTCACACCAAATAAAAGTCGTTACCCAGCAATAATTTTTCAAACAATAAATAAAAGCCGTTTCTCAGCAATACTTTTTCAAACTATAAATCAAAGTCATTTCCCAGCAATAAATTTTGCTCCACGTTACTTAGTTTAATGTACAGAATGCGTAAATAACGGCTATGTAAAGTATTTTTACCACCTATAACTAGCTCAGGGGCAGTCAGGGGAGCCCCCCTTAACAGTCCCCTAACAGTGCTATTTTAAGAAGACACAGTGCACATTCTTTTCTCCGAGGGCCGGGCGCCGTTCGAAGGTGTTCGGTCCCCATGAAAACAAGAAAGGTATACCTATATACGAAGAACGCGCTAGCAACATCAATTAAACTAAAACGTTAGTGAATTTTCAGGAGAATTGGTGTATGAACGTGCAGACATGATAGTGGCCCCTTTGACAATAAATCCTGAACGGGCCGAGTTTATTGAATTTAGTAAGCCTTTCAAATATCAAGGTATTACCATTTTAGAGAAAAAGGTATGTATAGAAGTTAACAGATTTCCATTTTATGTTTGGCAATTTCTGAAAGTCTCTTCCTTATTTGCTAGGTATCTATTATTTTGAGAGGGGCTTAATTCATTATTGTTTGAATTTATTTACTTTGATGCTAATGGAATATTTATTTCCAGAGAATTTTGAAAAAGGTTGTTTGTAAAATAGGTATACTGAGAAAAGGTGTATTAAAAGTACCTAAAATATTAATGGCATCAATCACGATTTTTTCGAAGAGTCATGGCCAGTTGTTAGCTTATTTTCATTGAACCTTGTAGAAAGTAGTTTTCCTTGTAAAAATTGTCTTTTTATTCATGGGCTGGACCCCAACCTACACCTAGGTACTACTGACTACCTGTAGGTACCTAAAAGTCGCTGCGTAGAAAAAGTCGTCACTTCGACATGTTGCGCAACGACAAACATAGGCGCTTACGCATGTGGCATAAGCTACGGATTCATAACAACCCAGTCACATTATCTGTAGACCTGGCGTCGATGACGTCATATCGGCGCTGTGAATAAATAACAGGCCAGTTGGCGTGGTTAAGATACCACCTATCATGCCGCAGGTCGTGGGTTCGATTCCCACCCAGGACAAACATTTGTGTGCATGAACATGTCTGTTTGTTCTGAGTCTGGGTGTAATTATCTATATAAGTATGTATTTACAAAAAAAAAAGTAGTATATGTAGTATATCAGTTATCTGGTTTCCATAGTACAAGCTCTGCTTAGTTTGGGATCTGATGACCGTGTGTGAATAATGTCCCAGGTTATTATTATTATTAAAGCAGTGATAGCGCGAAAATACCACGACATGTATCGGCAACGAAACTGCTAACCATACTGACGCAATAGGGCGAGCGCGGCGAGGTGGAAGGGGAACGGGGAGAGACTTCAAATTCCAGCGAGGTCTACAGATAATGTGACTGGGTTGTAAGAGCGGTGGCCGCCACTAACGGCCGCAGTCATGCCGCTTTGCCGCTGCCAGCTGTCAGCTGCCGGCTGTCATGCCGCTTTGCCACTGCCATCTTTTGAAAGATTTAAATCGTTAGATTCGCCCTACCGCGTCAAAAAATAGTCGCATTTCTGTTTCGTAAATGACACCTTTGACGCGCAATGTCGCAGTGACTTCATTTGATTAACATGGAAACGCTGTTTAATAATGTGAGAGCTCACTCTTCTCAGTATGGACACTTTTCCTTGTGACTAATTATACCTAGTGAACGCAAATCTAGCGATTTAAATCTTTGGAGGGCGGGGTTTGACTCAATGTCAAATAGGTACTGGTGAAACTGACAGATTTTCATGGCGGCCGTTGCGGCCACTTTCCTAGGAAACCAAAGCTTAACTTTGATAAGCAACTATGTGGCCGGTCACCGCTATTCTAGGGAACCGTTAACTGCTAGAGCCTGTCATAGGCCAATCATGGCTCCAATTTTATTTTTTCTGAAGACTGTCATCTCAAAACTTTCTGTACTTTCTTTTTTCTTTTCTTTTTGGCTCTCTCTGTACTTATTCTTCAAAGCTATGTACAATCAATGGTACAATCGGAGAAACGAACATCTGCCACCCACCTAGCTAAAATTATGCCCGGTTTCTAAGGTTTGACCAGAATTTATGGTGTAGTATAGTATATACTTAGTAAGAATTTATAGTGTCACGCAATATACCTACCTTCTTGACACAACATAGTGTTTCTGAAGACTTATGCCCGGTTTCTGCACCGAAGTTTATCTACATATTCGAAAGTGATAATCTTAGAAATATTTAAAAATTGGCTATTCAGAGTGTCTGAGCTCGGAAATCAGGGTCATACACCCGGTTTCTAAAAGGCAATCAACAACGTGGCAAAATTAAACTATTTCACTCCAAGTACTTTGATTAGCGGTTGTTATTTTTAACCGACTTCCAAAAGGAGGAGGTTCTCAATTCGTCTGTATTTTTTTTTAGTAAATCAATCACAGCGGTAACAACAGTTCCTGTAAGGTGTCTGTTACATAGATCCCTTACCTCTTTAGTAGGTACATTTACAAAGTCCTGCTGAATGAGCCATTCTGTAATTTTTGATTTAACTTTAAATTTATTTAAGTTTATTACGTCTAGTTCCTTCTGTATTTTTTTAAAGACGTGAATGCTTAGAACTTATGGTATTGGTGTCTTGCAAACGAGGTTGTGTTTTACACCTGGGGGAAAATAACATAACATGTTCGCTTCCTTGGATCAGACACAGATTCTGAGCACAGATCCAAAAACAGAGCTGTTGAACCGTCAGAACTTGACAGTCAGCGTACCTATAGGTAATTACGTTTTAGGATACCTATAGTCTCTTTGTCATGATTTTATGTACAGCCCTTTGGGCCCTCTGCTCTCAGAAAAAATCTTCGCTGCTCCACCCCATACTGTTATGCAATATCCCAGTATCGATTGGCATAAAGTGAAATACACCATTTTGAGAATTTCGATACAACCAGATTCCCAGAGAGATTTAAAGATGTGAATGAGATGAAGTGTTCGAGTAGGTACCTACCTAGTTAGTGTATCGAGTTGTTTGTCCCATCTTAACCCATCGCCTGTATGCACACCTAGGTATTTAACACTATCAGTTCCAGCAATAGTAGGACACAAACACGATATTTGTTGATTCTGACACGAGAGATCTGTTATGCCGAAAGTATTTGTGGGTTTGGTGTTACGTCGGATTTCAAAGGGTAGGTAGATTGTAGGTTTTACTCAGATTTAGTGTCAGCCAGTTCGGATTATGCCATTTCATTACTGAGGACAGTGCAGACTCCACCTTTATCTTAACATCTTTCCACGTAAGCCACATAGGTCCGTGAACTAATATCGCTGTGTCATCAGCATATATCTTACAAGCTGCGATCGACATTCTACAAAGGTCGTCTATGTAGATTTAAAAGAGCGTGGGACCTAATATGCTTCCATATGGCACATCGTATGACACAATTTCTTCGTCACTGTAATTAGAGTCTATTTTAACTCGCTGGTTGCGACTTTTCTGGTAATCTGAAGATCTCTCTCTAGAGCTATGCCACGTACACCCAATAATTGTAGCTTAGATATAAGCCTAGGAACAGAAACTGTGTCGAAGGCCTTCGAGAGGTTCAGAAATATACCAAGGCACTTCGTTCTACTGTCCATAGTCTTAGCAATGCATTGAGTAAGGTCCAAAACAGTGTATTCAGTGGAGACCCCAGATCGGAAGCCGTACTGATAGTCTGTTTATGTTTATCCAGAAAACTTCTAAGTTTATTTTTAAGAATCTTTTCCAGTATTTTTGAGAGCGACGACAGGACTGATACCTATTGGCCTATAATTATCAATAAAGTTTCTGCTCCCAGCCTTGTGAATTGGATGAACTATAGCCTTCTTCAAAGAATCCGGGAACACTCCCGTCTGAATGCAAAAATTGCACATATATGTTTTCGGCGGTACCAATACATGACGGCATAGGATGATATTTCATCCCAACCTATGGTACAGTCATTTCGTAGCTGAAGCATAATAGATTCCACGTCACTTTCGTCGTCGACGAGTATCGTTAAACAGTCGCTAATCATTAACTTTAAGCAACGTTTATCAATAAACTCTGTTGAAATTTCCCTTTTATCAGTTCTGTGTTTAATAGTTAACCACTTTTTGCGTTGACAAGCCATTCTAAAACGTTTACGGTTAAGCACAATCTAACTTTTCTTTTTCAACTTCCAGCCGTCACGTTCTTCAACACTGGTATCGTTCTTGCAACCATTTTCCAACACGCTCTGGATCCTGGTGATGGTATCAGTCCACGTGGTGGCTCTTGTGCTGTATCTACTCGATCGCTTCTCTCCTTTCGGACGATTCAAATTGGCCAATATTGATGGGACTGAAGAAGATGCTTTGAATCTTTCGAGTGCTATCTGGTTTGCTTGGGGCGTGCTTCTGAACAGCGGCATTGGTGAAGGTGAGGTCAACTATTAGGCATTAGCTATTATCTGATTCTTATACTGATTTTGCTAAAATCTCACGTTCATTTTTGTAATTGGTTTTTGTTATTTCGTGGTATCCTGGAAGAACAGGACTACAGGAGCCAATCATATGGTTTGCCAATAGATTTGATTGATCACACTTTCAAAAACTGGGGGTATTAATCTAGGTAATTCGCAGGACATCCATACCGATAGGCGATACCGTACACCAAAGTTCTTGGTACTATTGTTCTTAATGTTTCAGGCACTCCTCGTAGTTTCTCGGCACGCGTGCTCGGCATGGTGTGGGCAGGATTCGCAATGATCATTGTTGCCTCCTACACGGCCAACCTGGCTGCCTTTCTTGTGCTCGAACGCCCTAAGACCAAGCTCACCGGAATCAACGACGCCAGGGTACGTAAATCATTCCAATTTAATTAATGATGTATCAATATCAATTTATTAGTTTAGTTAGATGCAGTGAGGTTTCGGGATTTTCGGATGTCGTCAAAAATGGTGACGCAACCATAAATGCGTTCGTTACCAGGGGGCTAAATTCTTGACTATTAATCACTTATTTAACAAGTACCTATCCATCAATCAGACCACATACCAAGATTAATTGATTATAGCAATATTTCCCTAGGACTGTTCGATGGTGCAGTTTGAGGGGGAGGTACAACTTCACTGATTAATATTTTCGGGCTAACGTAGAACCATAGACTAGCTTAGACAGTAGCTAATGCTTTATTTTTATTATCTTTAGCTTCGCAATACCATGGAGAATCTGACGTGTGCCACGGTTAAGGGATCAGCTGTTGATATGTATTTTAGACGACAAGTTGAATTGTCGAATATGTACCGAACGATGGAAGCGAATAATTATGATAATGCTGAGCAAGCTATCGAGGATGTTAAGCACGGGTAGGTTCATCCTATACTTTGTTTCTGTAGTTGCAGCATTACGTAGACATAGACATTATAGAATATCCATGGAACTTTTTTTAGTAGTACAATTTAGACCATAGGTTCCCAAAGGGGGCGGTGCCGCCCTCTAGTGGGCGCTGGAGCTTTTAGTGCGGCATCGGCACGGTTACAGAGAGGGAGAGAGAGAGAAAATTAATTTTTAATTTGTGATTATTAATAGATAATTAGAGCCATATAAAATTGGTATAATAAACTATTATGTAAAGAGGCCTTGGAATTTTTGTTTCATGTAAAGTGGCGGTAGTCCGTAAAAGTTTGGGAACCTATGATTTAGACCATGGAGAGAATAAATCAAAATTGAACAAGTAGTTTAGAAGATTGAAGTAGGTTTTTATTAACTTAGTTGTTCAATAGCCTGTTTTCTTATTCTGGTCCATGGTTGCAGTAAACTAATGGCATTCATTTGGGACTCATCTCGCTTGGAATTCGAGGCCGCTCAAGACTGTGAGCTAGTGACCGCTGGAGAACTGTTCGGTCGTTCGGGATACGGCGTTGGATTACAGAAGGGCTCTCCTTGGGCAGACCTTGTCACACTGGCTATATTGGACTTTCACGAAAGTATGTACTTATCTATCTTTAATAGAAGAGTCTACAGGCGAACTGTTTACTGAAAGATGAAAATATATTCAATGTATCTTTCAGGCGGTATAATGGAATCTCTGGACAACCTATGGATCCTCCGAAACAACATGCTGAACTGCGAAGAGAACGAGAAGACACCGAACACTTTAGGCTTGAAGAACATGGCAGGGGTGTTCATACTTGTGTTAGCGGGTATAATAGGCGGCATAGTACTGATAGTGATCGAGGTGGTTTACAAACGACACCAGATCAAGAAGCAGAAGAGGATGGAGATCGCGCGTCACGCCGCCGACCGGTGGCGCGGAGCTGTCGAGGTAAACAGAGCAAAGGCGGAAGCCGTGGATGTGGACAAACAGCAGTTAGAGAGTAAAATATAGAGCCGTGGCCCGGTGCCCACTGACGACTGATACGCACTTGTATGTAGCTCAGGGATTGCGAACCATTGCTACTCAAACATTTTTAATCAATCCCAATTTTAATACTCAATAGTAACATCTGTTTAAGAAAATTCGTAGAGTACTTACTCATTTTAGTGTTAGTCTGCTTACTGAGGTTCGCCATCCCCGATGTAGACATCAAAATATTGTTAACGACCAATATTTAACTTATATTCAGAATAAACACTTTTCATGTGCATTGTTAATTTTGATCACAAATAAGTCCCCGCTGCTTTGTGGAGCTTGTACACCAACTCGCTGGACACGGTAATAGTCTATTGCTGTTGTAAGTAGATGTCATTGTGTTATTCATGTTTTATTCATGACTGTACAGCACAGATTAGTAAACAAATGGAGAGATACAAATCATAGAATAAGTCCACCCTAGAACTCATAATTGTGTTCAACTTCATGCCTTACAGTTGCATAGACGATTTTTTTTTTCAGATTTATCTGCATGGCCAGTGTCATCATTTCGCGCGTTTATTGTTTCGCATTATCACTCCACTTGTTTACTCCTCCGTGGTGTACAGGGATAGTTGGGTGAACATTGTAACTTTTCAGAAACGCAAGAGTCTTCGAGCCGCCATCATGCCGTCCCAGCGCAGGGCCAAATCCAACGGAGTGAAGGAAGCTGGCACTATCAGCCTGGCTGTGGACAGGGGCGCACGTCGCCGAGATGAGGCGCGTGTGCCAAGATACCTGCCGGCCTACACGCCTGATGTCTCACATCTTGTCGTGTAAAGCGCATTAGAATTATTTTTTAAACCTTTTGGACGCCACCGTCACGTCAAAAAATACGGTTCACGAAATAGATATCTGATAAGATATGTAGGTAAAAATACATAATTCTTACCTACATATCTTCAAAATGGAACCTCTTATTATTCTGTGGCTTGACACGCGGCGCCGCCGCCGCCGCGGGAGGCGTGGCGTTCAAAGGGTGTTCTCTTTACAAAGTGCGAGTGAATTGTAATCAGCTTGCTGGATAAGTACTGGCATGAAACATATTCTCAGTTGCTGTTGTAATTTTCATCTTATGAACTTATTTGGCAAAGAAAAAATCTTTTAAAACATTCTAAATCTCGCATTATAATACTGGACGCAAAATAAAAAGTCGCTCATTCATTCAATCATAATATTCATAATTGAACTGAGCTTCCGTGTTGTGCATTCAAACTTATAGAAATATAGTATTTTAACTGTAAAATCACGTAAATCAGCGAAATTTCGTATACGGCCTCTTAACCCCCATCTGACTAAATAGCTAGCCCGAATTACTCGAAATCGCACTGTGTAAATGAGACCTAAGTATGTCGGTGTTGTTCGTCCTAAAGTAGTTAGAATTTGAATCGTTGCTGTGACTTAGCTTATGATATTGAGAAGAATTTACTAAGCTCAACTTAGGTATTTAGTAATAAATTAATCTACTGTCTGTGGTAGCACCTTAAACGAGGAGCTCTAAACACTATGCAATCTAGACAAAGGGCATTTAGACTGAGCTCTGGCCTACAGAATTTAGTGCACTGACTAAGGCCTATCTGAATGGTGCACTATTTTTGATTGCATAGTCCTTAAATTCTTCAATGTGCTGTAAACTACAGGGTATGGCCACTAAACTAATTCCTTAACTCCATTATAGTTGTGATTAATTATAAGGTTTGGAGAAAAGGTATTTTTCTTGTGATTTTATCAAGTTTGTCTTTCCAGTATGGGGAATCTCGACTTGACGCCCCATTTATTTAAGTTATGAATATTCTATTAACTAAATATGTTACTAAATGAATGTCTAAGAATACTCGCTATGTATAAGACTAGCTAGTTATTACCATTAGTGGTTTAAATAAATAAAAACGAAAGGCTATTATAATGGCGCTTACTCCGAAAGATCAGATTGTTATGCCATTATTATTGTCACATTACCTTATATTACTTGTTTACTATTGAATATGAATAATGATATTGTTGTATAGTTTATTGAATCATCTACATGTGCCATGAAATAAATACTGATTACTCCATGTGGTTTAGTGATTGATTTTTCTTTCATAAAGGCACTTGTCCCACCGCCAACGATGAGCGAGAAGCGAGTAGTACTAGAAACTATAAACGAGTTAGCGAGCAACGAACAACGATTGAACGACAAGCGATTACTCGCTGGTATAACATAGTATGTACAGACGCCAGCACAGCAATCTGTCAAAGTTCTTTAATAGATTTTCAACTTTATCGCTAAAACATTACGTTCAAGGTTGATTGGGAAAATTTGACAGTTTCGGGTAGCTTGACCTGCTGGCGTCTGTACCAAGCGTGAGTCTTTCAGCGAGTGCTCTGCCCGCCAAGCGAGCGTCGCTGAGCGATTACTCGCGCACGGTGTAAACAGTCAGTCCTTTTGTTTACACGGAATGTATATCTATCGTACGTTTCTTGAGCGAGAAAATAGCCGATAGTTACTCGTTTCCTCGCCGGCGGTGGGTCAACTGCCTTAGGTATATATTAATTTAAAATTAAAGACAATTTTCAACACATCTATATATTTACATAAGGATTTTAACAGTGCTGTATGGGAATAATATATAGTAGGTACTTATCAAGAGCTATGGTGCTCTGTATAGCCACTGTCAAAAGCAAACCAGAATGTTCGATTGTCAGGATAAACACAAGACGTAGGAATGTGTTGCTGCACTGCAAGGTTCAAGTGTCACACCACACTGCGCACAGTCAAATCTTTACGTCGATTTGAGTGAACATAGCGTGGGATGCTGCCGTCACACGACAACCTTACAGCCCTCAATAATTCCTTACTGATAACATGAATGGTACAGAAGATACAATATTTATCCAAAACATTCAGTAACAACGATCATAATACATAGAAGGAAGATTATTAAAATACAATTATATACTTCACATAGAAATAACACCCATCTACCATTGCGTGTTCTTGTGCTAGAGTAATACTGCAGGACTAGTTGCTGCGAAGTCCAGTTTCAACAGTGGAACTTTAGAAAATGGTTATTTGCATGACCTAATAAATGGTAACATCTTAATTAAACCGTCTCCAAATCCTATAAACTACGTCCTCTAAAATACATATAACATTATGCTATATGAATGAATTGTTATAATAAAATATTTTATGCTCAGTAATTAGGTGTTGACATTATTGAAGCAGGCGAAACTAATGCACAGTATAGATTACAAGCTATATAGTGGTATGACTCCCAGAAATCAGAAACTCACATGATCACACATTGTCAGTTGTACATTTTCTGGCGACTTAACGGGACCACTCATCAGATTACATTCTAAACAGCGATAAAATTGTACGCATTATTACGATATAATTAATTAGGCAAAGGAAAACACTTATTATAATATTATTTTACTTCTACAAATTATGAACTTTAAATAAATTGTTAGTAGGTAGTAACAAGTGTGAATATGACGCACCGCTAAGGGTTTATTCGGTGAATTTACGGTTAGGGTTGCGGCCGAAGAGGGCGGTACGGATCTCCGGCAACAGCTGCTGAGCTATTAGCTCCAGGCGAGACTCCAGGGTGTTGCAGATCTGCACAAACACACATTACTTTGACACTGCCTTATTACGACAAACATGCACGACACAATCATTCTTTCACACTAGAGGTGTAGCTAAACAATATAGCTTATCAAGCGTAACCGTTCCACTATAATATTACTCAAATATAAGCTTCACTTCATCAGTGCGAGATTCACTAACAAAGGAGATGTTTCAAAATGGGCCAGGTCTGTGTACACTACCTCAAAAAAAAGAGAAAAATCCGTAGAATTCTGGAAAAATACTGATAATGCATTTAAATGTATACTGTTGTGGTAGGGAATTGATATTTATTTATCAATTATTTTTATCGACTTACAACATGGCGTCTCACCGATTTAGTTACTCTGTGCATAAAAACAATGACAGTAAACCATAGATCGACCGTTGATCATAGAAAGAGGACTGTCAGCTGTCACAATAGTGTCAATTCAGTCCTCTTCTTGACATGTCAAACGTCATTAATCAATCAAAATGACAGCATACCGCCATGACGGATTTTTGTTGTGTGTTGCAATTTCAAGTGTAATTGTGGTTTACCAGCAAACAAAGTCATTCTAAAGTAATTGGACAGTTGAGAACTGTTTTAAATGTATTTCCTTATTTTTATGTATAGTGTACATGTACCTGGCCCAGGCCCATTTTGAAACATCTGCTTTGAGCACGTGATTTATAAAAATAATTATTAAATATCGTTATAGCCATGATAAAGCGCGGTTCTACGCGGTATGAGCGAAACAGGAATGAATACAGGGTAAGTTTATGTTCGTTTTTACACTACTGTTCATTTGTTTTTAATTTGATCAGCAGCTGTTTTTTTCGTTTCATTCATGTGTCTTCCATGTCATGAAAGCCCGAGATTTTATTTCTGCAAAAGAATAGAAAAAAGTTTTCATACCTTGATGCGTCCCTTGAGAGCGACAAGTTCAATCCCGCCGCAGGTGTCAGGTGACAGCCAGTTGTCAGCGTCGATCTTCAGGGAGGTGTCCTTCTTGATCTTAGCCTTGTAATCACTCTGGGCTTTGCCGAGGACAGACTCGACGAGGGCCTTGTCTGCCTGACGCACGCGGAGCGTTACTGCGGGCTCCATCAGCTGAAATATGCGGTTTAATTAGTTCCAATATGTCTAAAATGTTTTGCTTGCATATGACTGTGTGAAACTCGCTCGCTCAATGGTCATATTTACGAATGATATGAAATTACATAATACTAGCTTCCGCCCGCGACTTCGTCCGCGTGAAATTTTTTGTCCTCTCGACCCACCCCGTCGCATCGCGCATCGCCTGCTCGCGCTGTTACTTCGTTTTCGCTTAGCGTTCTTTCTGAATTTTTTCTTTTTGCTCGGCTCCTGAGGGTCCTAGCGTGGTGTTAAATAGCCAATAGGTTTCTTCAAGAATTAGGCTAGCAAATGCAATAAGAATTTTTAAAATAGGACAGTACTTAAGTATTTTTTGAGTTTATCCATGACAAACAAACATACAAAAATTGAAATATATCTATCTATCTATACTAATAATAATATCTATACTCTATATACTAATAATAAAGCTGAAGAGTTTGTTTTTTGTTTGTATGTTTGAACACACTAATCTTTAGAACTACCAGTCAGATTTGAAAAATTCTTTTTGCATTTGATAGCCCAATTTTTGAGGAAGGCTATAGGCTATTTATCATCATGCTAGGACCGTTACGAGCCGATCAAAAAGAAAAAAGTCAGAAAGAACGAAAACGAAGTAATGGCACGGGCAGGCGATACGAGGCGAGGCGACGCGACGGGGTAGGTCGGGGGAATAAGAACTTTCACACGGACGAATTCGCGAGCAGAAGCTAGTACTAATAAGAAAGCTGAAGACTTTGTTTTTTTGTATGTTTTAGCACGCTAATCTCTGGAACTGCCAGTCTGATTTGAAAAATTATTTTGGCATTTGATAGCCCAATTCCTGAGGAAGGCTAGAGGCTATTTTACATCATGTTAGGACCCTTAGGAGCCGGGCAAAACGAAAAAGTCAGAAAGAATGCTAAGCGAAAACGAAGTAATAGCGCGGGCAGGCGATGCGATGCGATGCGATGGGGTGGTTCGGGTGGACAAGAAATTTCACGCGGACGACGTCGCGGGCAGAAGCTAGTCTATAATATTAAGTTAGATTAACTGTGGATGGTCTAATAAAGAGTGTTACAAACCTGGAAGAGGGCCTGCACAGTGAGGGTGGTCAACAATTCAGCATACAGCTTCTGGTTGTTGGGTACCTCAGCCAAGCGCTTGCGGGCCTCATCCAAGAGGTTGCGTACGTGGTCTTCACGTACTTTGAGCACCCTCAGACGGGCCTGGTTCAGCATGTTCGAAGATTGGCTGTCAAACAAGAGTTGGAATGTACTCTATTGATCTTAAGTTACTTACAATCACTCTAATATTTTGTTGTGGATATTATTCAGTAACATGATGTCCTAGATGTATAGATCTAATACCTGTTAAAACTTTTTTTTATTTTTTTGATTCTTTAATTACTATTTTGCCTCAAAACAGAATAAGTTGCCAAGTGTACAAGTTATTCTACATACGAGATCTGTTTCTATACCAGTACTTAGCCAAATCACTACGCCATTATAAGTATGTCACAGAGTGACCTACTTTCTTGCAAATCTATACGTATTGCCATAGGGGTCAATGAACCTCATTGCACATAAGGACCAGTCTCCTTACGTGGTTGACGTAAATGGCGACTAAAGAAAGGCCAATTTTTTAAAAGCATGGGATGCTATCCCTTCTTTTAAAAAATGCACTAGTCACCACTGATTATGATTATATTACAGATAAAGGCAGACCAAAGAAACGATGGATAGAGACATATGGAAGAAAAACAGTGATGCAGTCCTAAATAAATAGGGATGAATGCAGGAGGATAACACTTTCCTAAATTAGATCATCAATTTACTAAACGTGCTTACTATACTATTAGCAACGTAGCATGGTGACAGGTAACAGAGTGTAAAATTTAACTTACCACAGTTATAACTGATTCCATATTTTACAAATATGATATTTACGGTGCAGCTAAAATATTCAGTCATGATTGTAAATCGCAGTAACATTCATTCAAGAGTGAAAAGAGGAATGGTTTGTCTAATGATACCCACACCATGCTACACCGAAAATAGTATAGGCAGTATTATATAAATACCAGTAGTCATGACAACCTAAGATTCAGCCCTTGCTGTTTTCATTTTTGATTTGCATTAAAAATTTAAAACACAACAATACTTAAAATTAAACTGTGAAATCAAACATACTTCAAATGTAAACTATAAGATTTGGGAATGAATAAAAAACTTATTCTCTAATTTAAAGTCTTATCAACTAAGATAACTTCTGTGTAATCATTGTTATCATTTTATTCTGTTCAGAACTACATGTAAGACTTTGTGAAGAAAATAATGTCTGAATTACATAAATCATATTTTATATAGAGAAATAGCATTCTTCTGTAGAATAAATTTGTTTGAATCTCTTGGAAACAGTGTTAGGTATCATTCTGCCTCAATTTAAAACTGCTACTATTGTTTATGGTTCGTGGTATGGTCATGTGACAATCTTATTTCACTACAAAATCAAATTATATGAAAAGAAGTACTACACAAAAAGATTATATTAACAACAAAATTGTGTAGTGTATGATGCCATAGAGAACTCATTGATTTGTATGACATAAGAATTAACACCTCATTCATGAACTTACAATTATCTGATCACATGACCCATCAATAAAATTGGTTATAAATTTAAATTAAGTAGAACAACCAGTGTGATGTCTGCAACATAATAATTTAGAATGTAATATAGACAGTAAGATTATATGAATTTTATTGTACTTTCTGAAAGGAGATATTGAACAGTCATGATAAAGCTATTACTAGACCTAACAGAAGATCTGGTCATATTGATTGTAAAAATCTTCTATTAATCAAATGAAAGTCTTCATTTATGTAATACTTCTGGATTAGTCTCAATACTGACAGAAACTACCAGTCAAGGCCATGTTCAATTACTTAGAACCTTATCCAGTTCTAAGTAATTGATCATGAAGACACATATGCAAGTATAATATGTAATACAGGATAGGTATTGTAGCATAGAGTTCAATGCAACAGGGCAGTTGATACTACGAGATGTTGTTTCTAGATGCATCAGTAATGTAGTTTCATTATTGATGGCTGGGGTAAGATGATATTAAACCAAATGATATAACAGAATGAAGAGTTCTAGCCGATATTAGAGTCAAGCAAGTGTTATACAGATACTTGGATTGGTGTGTAATACTTTTAGAAAGGGGGAACCTACATCTTTTTCTGGAGTTCAACCTGCTTCTCCTTCTTCTCGTAGTACTCCATAATCTTCAGCCGCTGCTGCTGCACCAGACGGCCCTTTTCGATGTTGAACTCCTCCTCGGCCTTCGCATCGATTTCCTCAGCCTTTTCATTGGCCTCTTGCTCGATGAAGGCCATCATGTGCTTGATCTAATAACAAATAATGCCATTTTTCATTCTAACAAACCAGTATCTTAGAGTAAGACACATTCCAAGTCCATTTAAGACTTCAGAAGTAATTTGGAACAGTCGGCAAAGTGCCTCATTTTGGATCAATTATTCCGACAAATCCATGTCGACACATTTACGCTGCTGCTAGATTTCATTTACATACCTGCTTTTGGACATCTGCATCGCTAAGCGCCATGGCTGTAGGTTAATATTTAGCACCACTAACACGAAAAACAACCGATATAGAGCCAGAAAACTAAAAACTGGCTCAAAGAAGTAAGTCGACGCCTATCAGACGTGCTTCTTCATTGAACAATCATATGATCCCGGTGTTACCAAGTAATATAAAATTTTCACTCCATACCATAGACAGTTTAGTCAAGTAGTGTCGTACCTTATTGATTCATATGAAGCTTTATAATTCACTGTTTCTCAACGCAGGGATACGTAAACATATTATAATATAATGAATATAATGATGTTTTTTAATATTGCGATTAATTAACAAATAATCAATTCAGCCTTTAGTAATCCACTGCTTGGGCGACAACACCCGGTTTCCCACCTTCCGTATCCAGTCAGGCTCGGCCTCATTATTGGGCATTATCTGCATTATTATTGCGATCTTTAATGGTATATTTGGTGGCTATTAGGTATTTAGAGCAGAAAGATATAGATAGGAAATTTAAAGCAGGTAGTAAAGCTCGAATAAATTATTTAATATTTTGATCCCGTGATGGGAAGAAGAAAAATAAAAAGATACCTACGTTTTATTCGTAAGGATCATAGCAGGTGTTCTGTTGTTTCTGCCTGCCCCTATGAGAAGAAAGCGTGAGTTAACGTATGTATGTATGTGTAAGATCGATTTGATCCAATAGATTTCCTGAAATTAACATGATTGTTATTTGGGTATTTATCACAAAAATAAAAAAAGTTGTTAGCGTAATCTATACTTATTTAATTTCTTGTCTATTTATTTTATAAAAGAAGATACTGACTGGCTGACACATTAACGCACAGTCAAAACTACTGGGGCTAGGAACGTAAAATTTTGCACTTGGCTTAGTTATAAGAGCATTTTAACTATGTATGTAAGTGAGCACTATTTTTGGAAATTTAATCTTTATGGGGGCAAACATCGTCTTCCTGTGGTTTCTAAACTTGAAAGTTGGCACGAATTCTTGCCTAATAATAAACTTGACATTATTAGTATGATAAAATACCCCTCAAAAAGTGTTTAGGGATAGGGCACCCTCTATCCCTAAACTCCTTTTGAAGGGAACATAAACATCTTAAAGTTTGTACGGAAGAATCTTTATAGACCAAGATCCTAGAGCCACCAGACCTTACTTATGTTCTGATTAACAATATTACTATGTACTTTTAACGTACGCATACCTGCTAGCTTGGGCCGACGGCCAATTTTCAGGTATTAGGTACAAAAGTTACGTAAAAATATTACTCACTTTTCCTAATGACCGCTGTTAGTATGAGCGCGAGCGTGATGATTAGATGGTTTATGTCTGGGGGATGTTTGACCGCTACGATTGGTCTGGCTGCTTACAAATAGTATTGAAATAGTTCCCCGAGTATCATTATATAAAAATTAAGACCCAAACTATAAGTAAGATGACATCATTTTTTGCGAGCTTTAAAGCGTCTGGAGGAAAAGTGTCTGGCAGTGTTGATTATTATTTATTAACAAAATTCTGTAAAACATACTTATAAATCGGCAGTCAGACTTTACGAAAAGTCAGTTATATATTTACGTAACTTTAGTACCTGATATCTGAAAACTGTCCGTCGGCCCAAGATAGTAGGTATGCGTACGTTCAAAGTACTTCTCTATCCCATACATATTATTAAGGTGCAGATAAATTCCAACGGCTTTGAGTGGTTAGATTGCGTGTTCTGTTGCTGAGCTCACGCAACGCGTTGTTCGTCTACCCAGTAATCGGACACGCCGTCAAGAAGTGCTATCCCAAATTAGACGCATTATTAATTTATGATACATAAAACAAAATGTACTTATTATATTAAAACACGTATACTAAAGTTGTTTTGTTTTAGTTTATATTTTGTGACTTCTAGTTACGGCTACATATACAGGGTGTGTCGTAAATAGTGGTCCAGAGTAAAGGAGTCGATACACTGTCTTATGTATCACATATCGAAATTTTAACCATTTTCAGTTAATGGTCTCCGAAAAAAAAATGTTGTTTTTTAAAATTTCTGTACCTTGCTTCACGAATTTGGCTGTATTTTCAAAAAATATCAAAATTTTTTAATTCTGTTTTTTTTATTATTACTCTTGAATATGTGTACTATCATATCGAAACCCTATTTTTATATTTTAAAGTCAGGTACTTAAAGAAATTAATTTGTTTCCAATTTCAATACTCATCTCCAGCAAATCATATGAATTTAGGGGCATATTGTGTAAAAAAAAATGTACTGTACTGTTAGTGCCCATTAGTTTTAATATTACCTCATTAAATGCAGATTACAAAATGGTAACATATTAAGTGGTAATACTTTTTTTTTTCCTTTTGGCTTCGCACGGTTTGTGCATTTAGCCAATGTCAATTTTATAATTATTTCAGAAACAAAGTTAGGGAAACGAAAAAAGTTAATTGATAACACTTTGAATCTTCAAATGTTTTCTGTTCAGTTTTACTTTTTGTTTAGATGACGTTTCACGTCGGCAAAATGACCTTTTTTGATCTCCTTTGCAGAAGTAACAATGATAAAACCTCAGACAAAGTATCCATAAACCTTTCGTAAAAATAGCCCTTTGGATACTGCTCAGACTAAGGAGACAAAGTATCCATAAACCTTTCGTAAAAATAGCCCTTTGGATACTGCTCAGACTAGGATATTTAGTCTGAGGGATATTGTGTGTGTGAGTGGAGATTATAGTCTGTCGAGTGGAGTGCCCACGTGAAAATATTTTATTGGGAATCATAGACTAAAATCGTATTTATTTTCTACCTCATAAAGATTTATTTTACGTGTGGTAATTAAATTGAGTGTTGGCCACAAGAGTCAAACTAAAAACTATTTAATCAAATTGTGTTTAATTTTTAAATTATAGTTGTGTCGACATTTATAATTTATATTAAAATTAAAAACAAAAATTGACAAGTTGTCTTGATTTCCCTTTTTTAACGTGGCTTGTGAAGTTAATTAATAAGTTACTAGACCGAAAATTGTTACAGTTTTCCGTCCGCTTTCAACAATATGGCCGCCAGTTGTTTAGGGTAATGTGGCGTTCGACAAAACTGAGTGAAATTGTTAAAATATTTATAAGTGACGTAAAGATGTATAAAGTTTTCAGCGTTTTATAGCAGTGTTTCATGCATAGACGGTCTTGAGCATCTTTTTAGTTCGTCTTAAAAATTTTGAATGCATAAAAATCGTCGTCTAAATTGGACAGTCAACAAACTTTTGTTTATTTCATTGGAGTGAATTTATTTGTTCCTGCAGAGAATACTCGATTATGAACCATTTATACTGGTATTGAAATAGTGGAACAAGGACTGACGTCGACACATTAGGTAAAAATTTGTAATTTTTTAAGAATCGAGTGTACCAAAAACAGGGGTCGCCATTGTTTGACAGGGGACGAATAACCATACCATGTTAAAATACTGATAAAATGTATGATACTTACTTCATTTGTTGTTATTAACCAACGTTATCTCGTATTCCTATCTCTGTATTGAACACCTCAATGTGTATGTATGAAATTCGTTTGGTTTCGTCCCATAAACACCTCGATAAGTTTAAACTGTTATTTATTGAAGTCAACAAGTTTTACCGTAATACCGTAAGGTATTGTATATTTTACTGAAAACCCCTGATGTATTCATAATAAAATTGTTCGTTACTTTAACCAACTGTTACAGGTTCTGTGTATGTGGCTTTAGCTTGAATGACTAGTATCAGTTCACTAAGAGTTTTGACCTACCATATTATACCTTGTCCTGACAGTGAAATCTGTTGAACAAATGGCTAAACATTAAATTAAATATTTTCCATTTAGGGTTTACTTAGCTCAAGTAAATGCCTTACATAGCTGAATGCAATACACTCATGTCCAGCCAAGATATTGGAAAGTGGGTATTGAAAATATATCAAGTTGGAAGACTTTTGAAACAGACTTTCTTTAGTTCTTTGTATGAAATGTTAGTATTTATGTGAATGTATTATTAACTTGTGACTTCTTGTATTATTCACTTTCAAATAATGAGAAAACTCATCATCACATCTCAATAATTGAGTGATCATCATTCCATTACCAGTCTAATAATGTTGAGACATTGATATTACAAACACAATCATCATCTTCATTGTTAATTCAACAGTACACCAAGAGACTTGCTGTCTCAAGGAAAACTATTGCTTTTAGATCCTACAGTTAAAACCATTTATAATATCACCGCTTTAAAGACATGGATTATTACAATGAAACTGGGGTCCCAGCATTTCTGTTTACTTAACAGAGTTTTTGGTTATAATGAATTTTGGCTATATCAACTGTAATCCGACAGTCCCTTTGAAGTTGTTATAAATGGTTTTGACTGTATGTAATTAGTAAGAACTTTGTAGACAATAGTCGGTTTTTCATATGATTATTATGCTATGGATTGCTTTGTTTAATAAAAATTATAAATTCAAAAACACAGCTTTTGATTTTCTAGTAAAATCTCCATTTAATTGACGAGTTGGTCACTGGTTAGAACATGTAATTGGCCTAGATAAAGTTTGATTATCAGTAAAGCGTAAATTGTATTGTTCAAATTGTAGTGTGAGAAATGTGGTGCTATGATTTCACATATGTAACTGAGGGTTAATTATATTGCAGGTTATGGCAAACTTGAATTTTCAACAAGCACCTAGAAGCCTAGCGAGCGGCGGTGTGGGCGGTCGCGTGAGCTCGGGCCTGGTGGGCGGCGTGTCGGGCCATGTGACGCCCACGTTCGGAGGCGCACTGTCGCCCGGCCGGAACTCCACCGCAATGCCCGGGGGCGCTCCGCCCTCTATGGCATCGCGATCCACACTATTTGGCCAGCGGGCGTTTGCCGACCGCAGGATAACTATACCAAACGCGCTATCGCAGCCTAACTCAAATTCCATGGTGAGAATCAGATTTCATTTGTATACTGTCAGCCATTCCACTATACTAATAATAAAGGAAGAGTTTGTTTTTTGTTTGAACACACAAATCTCTGGAAGTACAAGTCTGATTTGAAAAATCTTTTTGCATTTGATAGTTTTAACATTACGCTAGGACTCTTAGGAGCCTAGAAAAAAGAAATAAGAAGAGTGTTAAGTGAAAACGAAGTAACAGTGCGTGCAGGCGATGCAAAGCGATGGGGTGGAACAGGGTATAAGAAATTTCATGTGGACAAATTCACAGACACAAGCTAGTAATTTATAAATGTGGGTAGAGGAGAAAAAACAAATTACTGCTGACCTACACTACAGTGAATAGTTTGAATGGAATTCTCTTCAATCTCTGTGAGAGTAGTATAGAATCATTTGTGAGTCATTATAACATAATTAGAATGTGCGAAATTCCAAATATGTATAATGCATAGTATTCTCTAAAAATTCCTCTACTGAATTGCTAAGAACTAACCTACCTAGCTAGCTACCTACTTTCAAATAAACCTAGCAAGATTTGTGTCAATATTTGTATTTAAATAGTTGCTTCTGAGTTTCAGCTCTTTGTTTCGTAATTTTATTGTTTGTGTGAACTAAGAAGTAGGTAAAAAATCTGGTTTTTAAGATGCTTTCTGTATAAATTCTTTTTCATTCGGTTTTTAACTTAGGTTTCAAGTTTGAGTGATATGTGTGTGATTGTTGTCTCCAGTCAAGTATGGGCAACCTGTCTCGGTTCAACACCAGCAGCAACTACCACTCCGTGTTCGGCGAGGGCGGCGACACATCGACGCCTCCGCTGCTAGACCTCAGCGAGTTCCCGTCGCTCACGGCGCGGGGGGCCGGCGACCAGGCCCCGGCCGCCGCGCCGCCGCCACCCGGCTCTAAACCTTACGGTTAGTTAGTTACCTTACCCACAGGCCAAAAGAAAAGCAAAATTTTAAAAAAATAATTGTTTATTCTGCACAAACAAGGCGCACATTACAAAATAGACCTAACCAGGAGTGAGATTATGCCTTTTCTTTGAAATAAAATTTTGTGCTTCAATTGTTGGATTTAGTGAAAGTAGCAACAAGTGCTGATGTTCATTAAATTATTATTATACTTCACAAGTGTATAAGGATAAATGGAAGGCGACAAATAAAATATAAGGAAACGCCGGGATGGGATGCCCTAGAAGGATATACAACATGTCCCGGAATCAACGCACAACCTCTTAAGGGGTCATTGTACTCATCATTAAGAACAACTTTTACTGTGGGACCAAACCTAAAATCGCGAAATAAAAACAGCTGTTCCCTACATTTATGTTCGCATAACTCGTCAAAATGTAAGGAACAGCAGATTTTTCTTTTCGCGATTTTAGGTTTGTTCCCATAGTAAAAGTAGTTCATAAGGATGAGTAAAATGTCCCCTTAAGAGGTTTTGTTCGTTACTTCCAGGACATGTTCGTATAGTGGTGAAGTTGTTCTAAAAGATCAGGCGGTTTACTCCCTACGCCCGTCTTTCCGTGCGTCTGACATAACAATCCGTCAAAACAGGTGTCAAATAAAATTTTTCGGATGGACCAAATCACATCAGGAGTGTTGGCATTAATTATTCGTTCGGGCCCCGAACAAATTTCAATTTCAATTTATTCATGAACAATTTACATTGTGTTTGAAATAATTTTGCATAATAAGAATAAAATAAAACACTAACAAATACACGTACAATTAAAATTTGAAAATTAACAATATAACACACATGCCATCCAATATTATTCAATGTCAACTAAAGTTAAAAATAGAAAAACATTTAAAAATAAATTCAAATAATTCATGTCAACTCAAAAAAATAATAATAATAATAATCATAAAAGGAATGGTACATGTGTCATTTAAAACTAATTTCCATAACATGTGTGATGTTGATTTTGGTAACATACCTACTTACATGTTAACAGGAGAAAAACGCATGGTCATAATATTACATATCGTCAACGGAATAGAGACACTTATCTAGTAGGTATGCTTGAAGTTTTGTTTTAAATTCAGAAGTATAAAACGAGCTTTTCAAGTGTAGTGTTAACTTGTTAAATATTTGCACTGCTTGATATTGTGAACTGTGCTTCACAACGTTGAAGTGAGGACTTATCTTATTTCTCAAATCCTTCCTACGTGTGCTCTCCCTAACCAGTCTTTCCTCATCTGCCTCATATTCATGTATGTACTTCTTAAGATTAGTCAGGAGTACTAGAACGTAGAGACTGGGTACTGTAAGGATGTTTAAATCTAAGAAATGTGGGCGACAGCTCTCTCTTTGTGAAATAAGGACAATAGTGCGTATAGCTCTTTTCTGAAGAACAAAAGCTCTTTGGCAGTTATAATTATAGCCGTTCCCCCAAAATTGAATACTAATCATCCGTCTGTTGGTGATACGGAGAAGGAAATGCCCGTAGCGAAGGCCGAAACTACGGACTTCGTGCTTTGAGAGTAGACCCCCAGGTGAGTACATACCTAGTACTTGCAACTGGTGTGCGAGTATGACTAGATATACGAACATAAACGAAGCAAAAGGAGTATGTATGTAGCCGGTAGCGTTCTGTAGTTTCTGCCTACCACCCCCATGGGGAAAAAAGCAAGAGTATAATTAGATGTTGTTATTTTGTGGCAGTGGGTATGGTGAAGCAGCCTACATCGGAGCAGTCAGAGTTCACGATGTCGTCAGAGGACTTCCCGGCGCTTCCCGGTACTTCGAGCGCGGGCGGCACGGCGCCCCTCCCGCCGCCCGGTCCCTTGCCACCCCCTCCCGACTTCAGCAACCACACCAACGACAAGCCCCGGAAAGGCATACAGACCTCACCCGATGGTAAATGTCTACACATACAAACAAGCATGTTTAACTTAAGGAGATTTTTGTCCACTAAAATATAATCTTTTTCTTTTGGGTTCAAAATCAAAATCAAAAGTCATTTATTCAAACTAGGCTGAGAATCAGCAATTTTCGAACGTCAAAATTACATAAGACAGTTCAGAATTCTAATCTAAAATGCACAATAATGTTGGTTTCAATAACACAGAAATGCAATTTTTTAACCTGTCTTGTCCTCCAAATGAACGAAATATTGTGCTGCATTTCTAATTAATAACACAAACTGTGTTTATCCTTTTTGTGTTTATTATAATTAATGCATGCCATATTTTAACTATACCTGTGGAATTTTGATTTAGTTAGTTACTTCAACTGAATTTGCACCTGACATGTAATTTTTTTGTCCCTAAAGTTATCAGTCAAGGAGCACATACGGAATTTTACGGTGTGTATACTAAATAAGTGCTGGAAATATATTAAAATGCATGCATTTGTTGTTATAGCAGTTAGTGTTGGTTGTTAGGTAGTGTTATAGCAGTTTTAGTATATAGTCCAGATAATATTCCATTAGAAATAGTATTTTTGTTCTGGCAGTATGTTAATGATGTGTAATGTTTTAGGTAAAGTAACGAATATACCAGAGACGATGATACCGAACCAGTTTGGTATTGTGGGACTATTGACGTTTATTCGCGCGGCGGAATCGGATCCCAATTTAGTGTCACTGGCGTTAGGGCAGGATCTCACTGCGCTCGGACTGAACCTAAATTCACCAGACAACCTTTATCTCACTTTTGCTGGCCCTTGGGCGGATACGCCGTGCAGGTAACTTATATCATTATAGATAAACCATTGTAAAAATGAACGCCCCCTCCAGAGCGGTTAAGCTCACATGCAAATAAGGTGTATCGACGCAATACACATAATTGGTCTTTGTCATTGGTTGCTCAGTCATCGGCGAGACATGAAAGTGGAACCACGCGTCGATTTCGCCGCAAAGTACGGTCAACATATCAACGCTTTTTCGTCGTTGTCGTTCGAGTCGAGTAAATATTGTTGTGTTTCAAATTATAAACTTTTTTTAAAATTATGCTAATAGGCTCTAATAAAAGAACGAATTGAAATGATTGATTGTACTATGTGGGAAAATAAATGTAGACATCTTAATGATATCGAAAAACAATATATGATAAATTTTGACATGGATTTTGAATTCATTACCTATTAATGTTGAGTCTGAATCTGACGAAAGTGTTTAGGTATATGAATAATTGGTCAATTGATATTGTATTTCATAACGTTTGTTTGTATTGCATAATGTTTTATTACTTAATGCATTATAACATTAGTAATAAGTCAATAAATGCTTGAAATAATAATAATTTTATCATTTATTTTAAGACAATATATCACATAATGCAGTATACAGTAAATGAAATGCCCCTTATTAAATAAATACCTTACAAACATACATAAAAATATAAACAATAACACTGCTTTTTTATGCAAACGGTACCTACCGACTCACCTAACGCCGAACAGCCAGATTTGTTGGCCTACTAGTGTATAAAAATGAAACAAACGCGCAACAGAGCGAACGTGTCGTGCCATACAAAGCGCACGCTCCCCGCCATACAATGCTAGTACCTGGACTGATTGCACGATTAGTTGTTGACCATGTTTACAGTTGCGACGAATCCATGTTTACAGTAAAATCGTCGCACGCACACAAGTAAAGTGTTGGAATAAATATTTCCTCACACATTGAAATAATCAAGTTTTGTGGAGGGGCGTTCATTTTTAGAATGGTTTATCTATACAAGCTGATGGGATTTCCCAGGAGCAAAAATTAAGAACTTCTGTCACCTATTTATCTTTAAAATAATCCTTCTTTCGTAGGAGTTCCTTTTATAACAAAGATGAGCACTCACCTTCGTTATAAGAAGAACTCCTATGCAAAATTTTATGCATCTAGACCCAGCGGTTTAGCCTGTGTGTTGTCTGCCAGTGAATGACTGAATGAATAATTATAATTATATATTTTTTTTTTATTGAGTAGATAAAAAAATCGCAAAAAAAATCAGCTGTTCAGTACATTTTGACGAATTATGCGAACATAAATGTACTGAATAGCTGATTTTTTTTTGCGATTTCAGTCATGGTCCCATAGTAAAAGTTTTCATAATGATGAGTACAATGACCCCTTAAGAGGTTGTTGGTGTTTTACCAATAACCCTGTATACTCTGATAGTATCAAATCAATCTCTCAGTCAGTGCTTTGTCTTCTGCATTTCACCTTCCCTGGAAAAAATCCAATGTTGATTTTATGAAATCCTTGAGCAGATAAATTAACAGAACTTTTATTTGTTTCAGACCACAGGATATGGACTATCATGTGCCTCCCGAATATCTAATCAATGGTTCAATTAGAGAAAAGTTAGCGCCTCTACGACTGAGTCGATATAAGGAAGACCTCTTATTTTATTTGTTCTACTGTTTCGTGGGTGACGTGCTGCAAATCGCAGCGGCAGCCGAACTGTGAGTCAAACTTATTGTTTTTACATAATTGTATGTTACATTATATCTGGCTATCAGCCATAGCAACAAGTTGGTTATCATGGAGTTAGGTTACTCCGTCTATTAATGGGCAATACAATCAGCACATACAAAATTCCAAAGTTGATAGTCCAACAAAATATTATTGTAACTACATTATAAGATTCTGTGAGACAGTTTGATAAAAATGGGTTCCTCATAAACATCAGAAAATACTTATTCATGAAGTTGATAAGTATACAAATAATAATGAAAAACCCAAACACACCTGTCAACGTTTTGTCTTCTTGTTCAACAATGCTCTGACGATCGACAGGTGGAGGGATGCCCATCCGTCTGGCCTGCCCTATGCTCCTTACCGGTGACGGGTAGCAGCGTCGCCGGCGCAAGAGAAGTAGCTCGCCACTCGACAAGCTTCACTAATTGTATATGGGTTTCAAGTGTAAAGGGGAAAATTCCTTCTAAATTAGCGAATAATTCGAAACTAAAGGGCTATAGCCCAATTTTTGGGATGCAATGTAAAGCAATGTTCAGTCATAGCTGCGTTGACACTGGCCTAGTAAAATGCTTCAACATACTGAAAGAAGTAAATTCTGGCAAAGGATCACTGCTGCAAAATGGTACTTTCTAGGTACACAGAAAATGTACCTAACGAAAGTTGCTAAGTAATTTATTTTTACAAAGTATGTAATTTTAAACGTTTGTTCCAGCTATAATCGAGAATGGCGGTATCACATGGAGGAAAAGGTGTGGATCTCTCAAGCGCCCGGCATGCCTATGGTGGAGAAGACCTCGACGTACGAGCGCGGCACCTATTACTTCTTTGACGCGCACAACTGGCGTAAGGTACTATTGGCGTTTATTAAGATATGCACCATATGCATGTGGCATGACATTTTTTATTCAAGAAAGGAATGAAGATATACAGGGTTATTTTAAATTGGTTAACAAAATTCCGCAGACGCAATGGGTTTTGATATCTAAACATGGTAAAACAAAAAATAAATAAATTTGATGTTTTTTTGTAATAGTAATAGTCCATTTATTTGACAGAATATTGTTATACTCAGTTGATCAAAAAGTAATGATAAAAAATAAAACTATCCAAATGAATAACTATTCATATGAACGTAACTCTCGGTAATAGTGGTCTATTTATATGATTTTTTAATGCTAACTTAGTGTGTAAGTAAGCAAGCAAAAAAGAAAAAAATAATTTTAAAATATATCACACCCCTAGATGAAGACACCGGCAACTCAAAAAAAAACTCATTTTTCAGAAATGAGGAAAAACTTTTTTTAGAGTATTTATAAAAGATCTAATGAGACATTCACAAACGTAACGTTTTCTAAAGCTGTTGAATTAGCTTATTTATCACTTAAAAACCTGGAAATAATTGAGATTTTTTATTTACTCTAGTTTTGCAGCGAGAAAAAGCAAATTTTTTGTGTACTAAGTCTAGTTACTTTACTTCATCTGAAATAAAATGGAGTTACATTACTTTTCACCCCAAAAATTAGATAACTTGTGTCGGGAGTTTTGAGTTAAGCTATGAACGGGTGATTACAATGTGCTAATCTTAGGAACACAAGGTTTAGTTTTTATAGATCTAAAATAGTTGAAAAATATGTACTCAAATAGACAGTTATTTATTTACTAAATGAATGACAAAGAAAAAACTAAATGCAATCATTAGTGTCATAAAATATTATGTCCTTTTTATAACAGTTATTATTTAGATACCTAACCGTTTTAATAAAATTGAGATTTTACACGTATAATAATGAATAATTATGCGTTTTTAAATAATCACAGCAATAGTACTATAACTAAAACTTTTATCTTCCATAAATATTAATAAACAGTATTCTTATCTCTTCTATCAGAATAATCTTATTCCAAATCACAGTTTATTTATTGGTCTATTCTATCTAGTCTATTCTTAATAGATTTTGTTAATGGCACTGAATTCTTAAACTAGTCTTAAACTACTTTTACTATAAAATTTGTAATGGTATAGCATTACAAAACATTTTTGTAAAAACTATCATAATAAGGCTTTGGAATCACATCTTTGTCTACAAGTTTTTTAATATCTTTCTTTTTTGCTTCTGACAAACAAATTTTTTCTGTGTATTCTGTGTATGTCTACTCAAACTCAAATTTATTGTAATTCCAGGTGTTGATTCTACTGTGCGTCTAGTCTTTCTCTTGTTCACCCAGCATTTTTTAAATTCAGTATCTGCAAAGGATGTTTTATAGAAAAAGACATTGGACTTTCTTTTTCTACTTTCAGGATTTTAATATCATGCCACTTAACTTGGTTGTTACTTTCATCAATATTGAAATTTGTGCCCCAAGCTTCTTGCAACAGTTTCAAATCATAAAAGCAGTCGTGTGTCCAGATTTTTTGGCAGACCTGATCAATGTTGTATATTGCTGTGGTGTCTAAATAGGGCTTGATTTGATGTGTCTTTTCACCTGCTTCTCTATAATACTGTGCACATTGTCCCCTTCGTTTTGCGAATGTCCTCTAATTAAAAATGTATGAGTGATAGACTTCACTCTCATATTGAACAAAGCATAGGCGGAAGCAGATAACAAGTACTTGTTTTTTTGTTGGCCGCAACAGTTGTCTGAGTAAAATATTAGATGTATGTCTCCAGTGGGATGATTATTGAGCAGCATTTCGATGAAAGCTAAAACACAGCTTCCGATTTCTACTGAATCACGCTTTCCTTCAGTTTCATCACAGAAAAAACAGTCCACATTCTTTGCATATAAATCACTAATAATAAAATTCTAGACTTTTAACAGACCGAGAACACTTGCCCTTTAGCAATTGGCATTACCGCCTGGAGATCATAAACAACTACTAAGTATAGCATCTGATTCTTTCTTGTCCCTTTCATTCTCACTTCGCGCTAGGTCTTTCTCAAATAGATATTCAAATTCAATAATGAATCCAGTAAAGTCAACCAACTCAAAAAACTCAATAAGAGAAAAACGACTGAGACGTGTAAATGTTCACTTACTCCATGATAATGCGAGACCTCAAGTCGCTTCGGACGCTACGTAAACCTCAAAATGGCAGTGGACAATTTCTTTTCTGCCCAGCCTCCGGAATTCTGGGCGCAGGGCATCAACAATCTACCAACTAGATGGGCCAGAGTAATAGTTATTTGGGGATTACATTACTGATTAATTATTGCAAATAACAAAGTTAACAATAAATTCATTAAGTCATATCTTGGTGCAAGACTTTTCCGCCAACCTGATATATATTATTGGCTTGCTATACGCTATGAAATTGAGCGATACACTATGCTATGATCGCGCGGCGCTCTCCTCCCCGCACGCCCCGCAAGCGGGACGAACGAAACGACACGATTGGTCAACTGAGCTATTTGCTTGCGATTATATCGCATAATGTAAACGCAATGCTTTATAGTATAGCTATATAGCTTTTAATGCTGTACTATATAATAATAATAATATCCTGGGACATTTCACACAAGGTCATCTGATCCCAAACTAAGCAGAGCTTGTACTATGGAAACCAGATAACTGATATACTACTATTTTTTTTTTGTAAATACATACTTATATAGATAATTACACCCAGACTCAGGACAAACAGACATGTTCATGCTCACAAATGTTTGTCCTGGATGGGAATCGAACCCACGACCTGCGGTATGATAAGGTGGTATCTAAAAATAAATAGCAGGATAGTATAGCATAGTCTGAAATGAGCTTCACAGACAAGTTGAGTATCGATATCTAAACTCGATAAAACATAAGAAAACTGTTATTTTCTCATCATAATTATACTTCAAGTAACAATACTAACACTGCCGCCGTAAGGAAGAAGGTCGTCTACAGAAATATTGTAATGGAGAAAGAAATATATTTTGTCCTGTTTAAACTATAAGATACAAAGGCAGATGCGTCTTTTAATACTAAGAATTATTAGGTTTTCGTTAAGTTTACTCAAATTTACAGGCCAGTTGGCGTGGTTGGTTAAGATACCACCTGCCATGCCGCTGGTCGTGGGTTCGATTCCCATCCATGACAAACATTTGTGTGCATGAACATGTCTGTTTGTCCTGAGTCTGGGTGTAATTATCTATATAAGTATGTATTTACAAAAAAAAAGTAGTGTATGTAGTTTATCAGTTATCTGGTTTCCATAGTTCAAGCTCTGCTTATTTTGGGATCAGATGACCGTGTGTGAACAATGTCCTAGGATATTATTATTTAAAAATACTGGTAGATGCGTCTTTTTTTGCTGATTCCGAATATGTAAATAACTCTATTTCGAAAAAAAATGTCAGATACGTCTTTTTTCTTTATGACGGCAGAACAGCAGTTGACCTCCCAAAAAAAAAATCAATCAATCAATCAATCAGTTTATTCGCATAATATGGGTTTACAAAGATGTTCTACAGGTACGGTTTCACCATATTCGGCTTATGTTAGCATGCAAATTATAATATAGTGTCATAATATGTAGACAATTAGATCATAATCTTTTAAAAACATAAATTAGACATTGATAGTCAAGTCCATTACAAATAGTCATCATGATATTAAATTAAAAGGTCAAATTATAGGAGTAAAATTAATTAGATTAAATTAAGAATTATGCTGGGTAGATTACAATTATTTCAACGACAATTAAATGTAGGATTTCTATTAGTTAATTAATTATTAACAATGATTGCGTTACATTTTATCTTCAAAGTACTCCTTAACTGAATAATAAGCCTTATCAATAAGTAAAGATTGAAGTTTCTTTTTGAAAAGATTTACGTTACTTAAACTGCGTATAGTTGAGGGTAGTTTATTATATATTTTAGGGCCCATGCAAACAAAGCTTTTAGACAAGAGTGCGGTTTTTCCTGGTGGAACGCATAATTTATCTGCGTGACGCTCTCTTTTGCGATACTCAAACAGTTCTAGATTGCAATGGATAAATAGTGCTATCTCATAGATGTAGATGCTGGGCAGTGTCAATATTTTTAATCGTTTGAAATGAGGCTCACATGAGTCCATTTGGGTTAAGTTACATATAGCTCTTACGCATCTTTTTTGCGCCCTGAACGCATTTTCCAAATCAGTGGAGTTGCCCCAAAAACTAACACCGTAGCGAAGAGTAGACGATACATAACCATGGTATGCAGTTATGGAAGTTGTAATATCAACGATTTTACTGAGATTACGTAAAGCGAAAGAATAACTGTTTAATTTATTACTTATGTGTTCTATTTGTTTCTTCCATGTCATTTTGTTATCTATGTATAATCCCAAAAACTTTGTTGACTCTACTACTGCTATTGTGTGGTCATCACAACTAATGTTTAAATCCTCTATTGCTGGTCTCTGTCTAAAATTAATAGCTTTTGTTTTACTAATATTAATTTTTAAATTATTACTTATTAACCAATTAATTGTATTTTTTAGAGTCAAATTTATATTTTTAAGAATGTCATTTTTATCATGCGAGTCAAAGAGAATAGTACTGTCATCAGCAAAGAGAGTCATAGGATTATCGGTTACCGTTGGTATGTCATTAATATATATTAGGAAAAGCAATGGCCCCAGCACACTACCTTGTGGTACGCCATATTTGACTTTCCTCAGGTTAGATTTATATACTGTCATAGTTTTCGTTTTTGGGCAAATGTATGACATTTCAGTTTGTTGTAGTCTGTCAGTCAGATAGGATTCTATTAATTTATGTACATTTCCCCTAAAGCCGATTGCATAGATTTTATCCAATATTATGTCAAATTTAACGCGGTCAAATGCTTTTGTCATGTCCATAAATAGGGCAACAGTTGGACATCTCTTATCCATATTAGTCAAGACACGCTTGCAAAAGTTATATATTGCTAAGTTGATTGACTTGTTTTTTCTAAATCCCATTTGTTCTTTGGTAATTAGATTATTACTTTCAAGGTAATTGTAAAGGCGGTTATATATGACTTTTTCAAAAATCTTAGAAAAAATAGATAGTAATGCAATTGGGCGATAGTTGTTCATGTTATCTTTGTCCCCTTTCTTATGAATGGGCTTTATTATTGACATTTTAAGTTTATTGGGAAATGTACCTGTTTCTATAGATAAGTTTACTATATGTGATAGTACTGGTGAGATTATATGAGCGACTTTTTTTACAATATTGGTCTTAACTCCGTCATACCCCACGCTAGAAGTGTTTTTTAATAAAAATATGATTTTATAAATTTCAACCGGATCAGTGGGTGGCATAAAAATTGATTTAGTGTGAGATGGAGGGCATTTGAATGCAGGGGGTTTATCTTCCAGTATTATTTGTTCAGTAAAATAGTTATTAAAGTGAGTCACTATTTTGTTAGGGTCATAGATAGATGCATCATTAATTTTTATCCTATTTATATGTTCGCGGGGCTGGTTATGCTTATTTTTATTGATTATTTTCCAAGTAGTTTTAGATTTATTATTAGAAGATTTTATTGCGTATGTATTTTGGGCTTTTTGTGTCAGTTTTATAACCAATTTTACTTTTTTAGCGTATTTCTGAAATGTTGATTTATTTTCGTGTGTCCGTTTTTTCCTATAATTCCACAATAGAAACCCATCTGAGAAAATAGAAAATCATCTGTTCTTTTTATTTTATCGTTTTTAGATATAGTGATGGGTATCATCGCGACTACGAATTTTAGCTACCCAATTTAAAATAACCTTGTATATTATGCATGAATAGCATAAAGTCTATCGCAAATAAAAACAGTTTTTGTTATTAGTTAAAGCATTGCGAATTGTAAACGTGTCGTTTTCTAGCCTATTAGCAATATGCTTATCCTTTTACCCTGTATGAAGAGCGCCCGTTTTCGGGGCTGTTTTTTGTATCTTATGACATCCAATAAGTTAATTCTCATGGATTTTTATGGTGTAAAACATGATGTTATTTGCCATCAGGTGGCGAAGGAATTCCACTTGGACTACAGCAAGTTGGAGGGGCGGCCGCAACTGCCACCGCATGTGCTCACGTAGCGTCTCCGCTGCGTCCTCTCTCATACACCTATTGTAGTTTTGTTATATAAAAAGTACAAGTTTAAAAAAAAAGATACACTCTTTTATTTTATGTAAATCCCCATTATTCACCACAAGGCCATAACATGAAACATGCATAGCCGCAAGCAAACAATTTATTAGAAAGAAATTACACCTTTATTTACCACACTTACACAAGGAGTAATTTAAATAATGCAGAACCTCTTATGGAGTCATTGTACTCATCATTTTCATAATGTCATCATTATGAACCACTTTTACTATAGGCTCAAACCTGAAATCGCGAAAAAATGTAGTGCGTTAGGTATTTAAATTACTCCTTGTATGGTCAGCAAAACAAGTCGATTAACACTGTTACATTTACACATCATAAATAAATTGACACAAAACGATTCTATGTTTTTAGCATTTCATGTAACGGCTAAGAGCTATTTTTTTTTTTAATTTTTACCTCTTCCGATTCATTAAAGCATGCTCAAAATTAAGATTTAGAAAACTAAAGTGTTAACCGACTTTTGTTGCTGACTGTACACTTCTTACATTAGAAAAATGTTCAGTTTTGAAAGTGGGGATTAACACCCTAATTGCGTAACACATCGAAATCGGTTTAATTTTGACAGTTTAACAACATTCATTGCGTGATTTACGTTGTCGAGCAGACAAATTTTTCGAACATATGAAGCAATGGATTCGCAATTTGCTTCAAAATGATTCAGATTCCGATTAATAGTATGTTACGCAATTAGGGTGCAGGACGATATCGTTCTAGAATGCAGATCGAGGTCCCAGAACAAGTATCTGTAGGTCATCATCATGTTGATCATGGTGTCACTGACTCTGGCAGGGCCACCATCAGGGATTTTAATTTTGAAAACGCAAAAAAATTGTCGAAATTAGTCGCCAAATATCAGAATTAGTCGGTCACTGGTTCAAAAGATATAAGGGTTTATAGGTGGCCCTGCTGCATGCTGGAGACTCTCCCCAGCAGGGCCAAATTTATATCTCAAAAACTAGGGCACCTAGCGAAGATCTGTTTTCTCCCATATTTAGTCGGCAATTAGTCGGAATCAGTCGCCAAGTTACAGATTTAGTCGGTGTGTAATTAAAAAGATATTAAAGAATTCAATTTCCCCATACAGTGGTACAAGCGAGTACAAAATACTTTATGTATTTTCTAGATAGTATCTATGACGTCTTATGGAGGAATGTTTGCTTCGAATTAAATAAATATAAACTTAGTCTATAATTTCAACCCACCATAGGAAAGCTGTATTCATTACTTATAAACAAATCTATAATAATGTACGATGTAATGTGTATGTGTGTGTATGTAATGTGTGTATGTGTATGTGTAATTATTTATCCAACGCAATGTGCACTTACAACTTAGTCACTGGCAGATAGATCGCTGCGCTCCGTTTCATTTACGGTAAGTAAGAAAGAGATAGATGCGCGTGTACAGACGAGCTGCTTAGAACGAGTTGCCCGTCACGTAAGTTAAAGGGTCAGCGCAGACAGAGAGGAATAATCCCCGCACGGTCTCGGGTATTTTCTTTACGGATCGCGTATGTTCGAGCTTGCGCGCGACCTCGCGAGCCTGCGCGAGTAAACCGTTCTAGGTTACAGCTACAGTAAACATGCCAGTTTGTCGCGAAAGTTCGTCAACGATGGTGGACTGGGATATGATTATAATTGTGCTTTTGGCGGAAGAAGAAGAAATGGAAAAACATGTTAATAAAACCCCTAACATCCAAACTCACAAACTATATCTGTTCATAATATTGAATAAATAGGTCTTTGTAACATTTTCTGAAAGTACAATAATTTTAAGGTAATAAATCATTTTATATTTCGACAACAGAAGTTTTATTATTCTAACCTAAATTAAGATAAAATAAAAACTCAACCCGTCCATATCCACAACACAACACTCACAATCACCTCAAAATACACACAAACACAACACACATCAAACGAACTTTTTGAAAATTCATTTTTATAAAATAAAATTTGATTACAATTGACAATACGTTTTCAACGTTTTAGTATTTTAAACATTTTACTAAAGGTACGATATTTTTTTATTATTCTAACGTTAATTAGAGGTTAACATTGTAAACTGGTAAAACAGTTGCATGCGACTGTACATCTTGACACCAAATAGACCAAGAGCAAGGTTTAATGTTTTCAAAGAAGTTTAAGCCACTCTAAACTAGTAATTAAAAACATGAATTTAATTGAGAATTTATCTCTCTCGGACATTACTAAAGACTTTAGACCGATAAAACTAAAAGTATATTACACATATTAATTGAAATGTTTTTTCTTGGTAATTTTTCGTGAACTCTTCGATCTAGCTCTTGGACTATACCTTACTAATTGAACTCATTATATCACCTAAACTAAGACCCGACTAAATCTGTAACTTGGCGACTGATTCCGACTAATTGGCGATTAAATATGGGAGAAAACAGATCTTCGCTAGGTGTCCTAGTTTTTGAGATATAAATGTGGCCTGCGGGGAGACTCTCCAGCAGGGCCACCTATAAACCCTTATATCTTTTGAACCAGTGACCGACTAATTCTGATATTTGGCGACTAATTCCGACTAATTGGCGACTAAATATGGGAGAAAACAGATCTTCGCTAGGTGCCCTAGTTTTTGAGATATAAATTTGGCCCTGCTGGGGAGAGTCTCTCCAGCAGGGCCACCTATAAACCCTTATATCTTTTGAACCAGTGACCGACTAATTCTGATATTTGGCGACTAATTAGCGACAAATTTTTTGCGTTTTCAAAATTAAAATCCCTGATGGTGGCCCTGCCAGAGTCAGTGACACTTGATCATGTCTTATTTATTTGGTCCGTGCGGGAATCGAACACGTGAAAATAAAAACGAAACACTTTTGAAGTCACTGTGTGCTTATGAATGTATGTTTTACTGATGATAACATACAGGGTGTGGCGTAAATAATGGATAACCCTGAAACTGTCGATTGGCCAGATTATCATTTATCATTTACCCCAATTATATCGCCATATGCCCATGGATGACAAAATTATTGATATTATTAATATTTTAAATAAAAATCGTACTTTCTCTTACAAAAATCAGCTGCCATTTCTACAATTGGTGATTTTTATTCGTTTTGTTTTTTTTATGTCACTCCTGAATATTTGTATTATCAGATCAGTATCAAGATTTTTTATTACATTCTAAGATAACATTGCAAAAAATACTTATTCTTAAATTTTAACATTTTTTCTACGGAATTACGCAATTTTGGGCCCCTGTATCGAAAAAAAAATGTACTACACTGCGGTGGCCCATTATTTTAGATAATTGCCTATTTAATGCAAATTCTAAAATGGTATAATAATAACCAGTATCTTGATAAAGTACAAAGTTCGAATCTTAAAGGAGAATTTTCATACAAATTTGATTTTAAAATTAAATTACTTTAACACTGCTGTAACTAATTTTAGACTCAAAGAGAATGAGAATTTCCTTAAAATTTGATCACTATGGGTTTGTTGACACAATAAAAGACATTAGTAATTAAACAAATATATTGAAAAAAAATATTATAAAAAATGTTCGAAGTGGGCTCCTTCAGCTACACCTGCACGCTCTACACCTTCTTATGAAGGCCGGTTTCAATCGGCGCGCAAATCCTGCCGACGATATTTCGTCAGCAGCCGAACGTATTCGTTGTCGCAGCTGTTCAACTGAAGTGATTTCTTCTTTATAAACCATTTCCTTTAAGCAGCCCCAGTAAAAAAAGTCCAATGGGTTTAAATCTGGCGAGCGAGGTGGCCACAGTATTGGCCCTAGACGTCCTATCCACCTGTCTGGATAGGTTTCGTTAACATGCTGTCGTACTCTTACCGCATAATGTGCGGGTCAACCGTCGTTTTGAAGCCACATGGTTTCATGCACTTCGGGGGGTACGTCCTCCAACAACACAGGCAAATCATTTTGTAAAAAAATCAAATAAGTTTCTCCAGAGTCGGTGGTAGTTCAAATGGTCCAACAATTTGACCGTTTATGATACCAGTCCATAAATTAATTTTGAACTGGTGTTGTGATCGATCTTGTCTTATTAAATTCGGGTTTTCCATTTGCCAGTTATGAAGGTTGTGTAAATTTAAATATCCATTTCTCTGGCACGAGGATTCGTCAGTCCACAATATTTTGTTGAAAAAATTTTGTTCCTCTCTTATTCTTCTTAACATTGTTCTACAAAATGCTAGTCGTAATGAATAATCTCTCGGAAGTAAAGTTTGCACTCGCTGAACGTGGTACGGGTATAATTCGTGTCGTTTTAATATGCGATGTACCGTTTTGGTTTATATACCAGTACGACGAGATAACACACGAACTGATATGCTAGGATCTTCGTTCACTATGTCCAAAACTTCTTCGTCATTGCTGATACGCGGTCTTCCCTCACTCGCACCGCCCACACCGCTGCCAGGTATTCTGCCTTCAGAGTATGCATTGTGTACTCGAATAAAAATTCGGTAATCTGGGTGGCGATTGTTTGGATATCTCTCTCGATAAAGTGCAGCAGCTTGGCTAGCATTACCTCTACATTCACCATAACTGTAGTGCATATTGGCATATTCTAAGGGTGTGTAATGTTGAGGCATTGTCACCGAGCCGAAAACTGAGAACTCCGAAAACCGAAAGCGCCGAGTCGTCAGTAATAATATCACAGGTCAACCGTCCAAATCACTGAACAAATCACAGTCCAGATGATAATAGCAATGTTGTCGAGATCACTCAAAAAACAAGTCCAATACACAGGCAAATCGGAGTCCGGTAAGAAAAGCAGTCACGAATAAACGATAATAACAGGGAGAGCGACGAGATACGGATGCGTGCGACTAAGTACGAGAACGTTAGTGCACTGAAGTGATGGTCGTTTTATCTCGTTCGGATGAATGCTATTTGCAAAAAATCATCATCTTCTCTTACTTTCTCACATTACGTCTGTCCTTTACCAGCAACTCTTTTGTTTACCGAACAGGACTAGGATTCCAAGTAGTCGTCCAAAATGCGGGTTATGTGATTTTTTTTTTACCTGAATCAAGTTTCTGCGCTCCCATAACACCGATAATATGATTTTAGACTGTGACATTACGTTTTTTTTTTGTAATAACAGAAGTAAGAGAATGATTTAGGACTTAGTTGTTATTTTCAAAATTAAGACCCATATCAATTCGAACAGCAATAACTTTGTACTTTATCAAGATACTGGTTATTATTATACCATTTTATAATCTGCATTAAATAGGCAATTATCTAAAATAATGGGCCACCACAGTGTTGTACATTTTTTTTTCGATACAGGGGCCCAAAATTGCGTAATTCCGTAGAAAAAATGTTAAAATTTAAGAATAAGTATTTTTTGCAATGTTATCTTAGAATGTAATAAAAAATCTTGATACTGATCTGATAACACAAATATTCAGGAGTAACATAAAAAAAAAAAACAAAACGAAAAAAAATCACCAATTGTAGAAATGGCAGCTGATTTTGTAAGAGTAAGTACGATTTTTATTTAAAATATTAAAAATATCAATAATTTTGCCATCCATGGGCATATATATGGCGATATAAGTGGGGTAAATGATAGATGATAATCTGGCCAATCGACAGTTTCAGGGTTATCCATTATTTACGCCACACCCTGTATAATTTATGTAATTTTAGTGAATAGTGAAACAGTATTAAAAATGCTCATAGATCTATTTAGTCAAAAATGTTACATATAGGTACCACTTTAGTTCCAGGCTAGCCAAATGGATCCTAGAGTACAGCATATAGCTAGTCATATACGGGGATGGGCTACATATAAAATAACGATTCTTATGGCTAGTTTACACAGTGCGAGTTGGCCTACCGAGTAGCTGCAGTGCAGCAACTCGCACTGTGTGGGCACTTGCGAGTTGAACAGTAGCTAGCTTCAGTGCAGAAACTGCACCGTGTAAACAGTCAACGCATGCCGAGGTATTGACATACAAGTACACAGTGCGAGCAGCTGTCTAGTTGACAGCCAAGGCAAGGCGAGCTACTGAAATGCGAGTACACAGTGCAAGCAGCTGTCTACTGTCTAGTCAGCAGCTTCTACTGTGTAAACGAGCCATAAATTACGTTAAATAGCAGTAGGCCAAAGGACTACATGGGGTACAAAATTCTCACATTTGGTCCCTTCTAATGAACCATCAATTTATTAAGCTAGTATGGACACTTGTTTGTCTTTCATAATAGGTAGCTAATAAACTGATTTCAATAGAACTCTCAGCTGTGATAAATTGCAAAAGGATCGTGCCGATAATCACGTAAGTGCGGCAATCGTAGTAAGATTTTGACATAGGTAATTTGATGTGCAGGTGCTATTATTGCCCAAGATCTTTTACGCCATCGGATCTACACTATTTTGTCGACGGAACCCTTTTGGAAAACTATGGATTATTCCACTTTGCCCCACCAATCTGTCCTATCCATCATTATAAAACAGTCCCTCGTCGCATCCGTCTGTATGTATGTATTGTTCACGATGATCTCAAAAAGTACTGAACGGATTTTCCTGTGGTTTTCATATATCTACAGAGTGATTCCTGTGGAATGTATAGGTGTATAATTCGTAAAAGTTTTGTGTAAAGTCCAAATATGACGATGATTGTGGAAAATGACGGAAAAAATCAAGCCGTCTGGGAGCTTTCATCGAAAATGCTGCCTAATCTGTTTGAGATGTAACAAAATAATGTATGATGGGGTTTTCTCTTTTTTTACATAGGTCTACAAAAAAGTCCGCGATGGCATGTCTATCTTTTAAGGGTGTGGTACCAGTGGCGTGCACAGAGATTTCAGACAGCGTATGCACAGATAAAAAAGAAACTTACCAATTTCAGCTTGTTGCTGTCGGTGGCCCAACGACTAGGACTACCTACCCTACCTGAGTTTTACCACAGGAGTGACCACTATGAATATCAAAATAAGTGGCACTTATATGATATGCAAAGTGGCATTTAAAAAGGCCGTGGGATGTTTGTTTTCTTTGCGCAAATGAATTTAAATTCAAAATAAATTACTACTTTAATGTTAACTGATGTTTATAAATCAGATCGTCGCGCCTATCTTTTTTTCAGATAGTTTTGCAAAACGTCGTCGTAAAAACTGCTACATCGTTTTACTAAACGTTCTTTTCCAATTGCAATCATAGACAAATCTGTGAGTCTGTTTTGGCCCTGTGTGTTTCGTAAATATGTATGAATTCGTTTTAGACTAGAAAATGATCGTTCGGTCGAAGCGCTACTGAATTTTGATTTAATGACCGACGCAACACTAGAAATTAAATCATTTTGGGTCTATTCGATAACCCCGTGAATGAGCTACCCGATGTTGATTGTAAGTGGGTTTCCAAATTTCCATCATATTTAGCTAACAAATCTACAATTCCTAGAAAATTGCCTTTATTAAAAGACAACCTGGATTCGTCATGACCACGGAATGCTAATTCTTGTTTACCAAGAAAACAAACTACATCAATTAACCAATATCGCTGCTTTGCATGAATACCCGCACAAACCAAAATTTTGAAAATACTGGTTTATAACACAGCCAAATGCAAAATAGTCCTTATTTCATGGTCAGTAAGACACACATTCATAACGTCATAACCGACGGTATTGCCGTTATGAATGCGAGTCTTACTTACACACAAATAAACCGTATAATGCACTACAAACAAACAATAGGGATGATGCCTGGGTAAAAAAAAAGAAATTCTATTTAGTCCGTCAGTCAGATAATAAAAAAATATTAGACACGTATTTTTTGCTTTATCATATTAATAAAAAATGACTTTGATAACTCGCATTAAGGTGATATGTTGAAAAAAATGAGGTTTTTCTATTTCGTGTAACTTGTTAAATATGTGGAATAGGGATTTAACATTTTAGTATATGTTTTCTGACTCTTTAGTCTAGTATCATGTAAAAGGAATACACGATTCAATGAATTTTTCTCGATACCAAAAAATTGCAAAGTTATATCTATTTTTTTACTTTTTTCGACATCATGGCGTAACGCTTAAGATTTATTAAATGAAATTTACTTTAAAACATAGATAATTATAATATTAAAGTTTACTCAAAGTAGTTTTAAATTTAATTAATTTATTTTGTTAAAAAAGGAGTAAATTCGTTTTGGCACATACGTCGTTTAATTTCGAGCGCACGCACTTATATAGCCTTCTCTTCTTTTGCGTTTCAAAAGTAATTGCATCACTTTCGCTCGCTTACTGGATCAGTCGCCCGGTGCGCTTCATCGACGACGAATCTATGTCATTTTTTGACAGATCGGTGCTATCGGATTTTCGTGATTTTAATAAATGTTTATATAGTGAAAGCTAGTAAATTGTTAGTTAATTAGTGTAGAAGTGATATATAAAGACTTCTTGTGACTGAACAGTACCTATAAAGTATCGTGTTTCTATTTGTGACGAGTTTTTAATGATTTATAAATATAAATGGGAAGAAATAGGAAACCAAAGCTAAATAAAGTACTACGTTTAGAGTACCTGAGGGTGAGGGCTCAAAAAATGAGAGAGAGCAGAAGTAAGTATAAGGTAGAGGAACCAATCATGGACAGTTTAAGAATGAAAACGGTGTTTATTTGCATTTATTGCTTCTATTCTTTTGGTATCGGAAGAAAAGCTTATATCCGTAAATAAAACATGCTTTTTATAATCGATATATTTGGCACAGTAAGTTCCTCCAGAGTTTACTTTTGAGATATTTTAAAAATGCAAAACCCTTAATCGAGGATCTATTATGAACAGTTAAATTCTTATAATGGACACCCATTCATAAACAGTATCTAGTCTTGGACACCTAGTATTGAACACTATCTAGTCTTGGACACCGAGTGTTGAACATTTTCTTAACAATTTTTACGCATCCATACTCAAATAATAACATCAAAAATATGTTCGTACATATCAAAATCTTAAACATGGTAATTTTTTGGCATGGTAGGTATAAACTTCTACAAGTAAAAAAACAAAATAAAAAATCAACATTACTCACAAAACTACAGTCTTACAAATCGCATTTGTTTTGAGATCTTACATTAATATAAAAAAAAAAACTAAATAATAAATAAACTAAATAAAAAATCAACATTACTTACAAAACTACAGTCTCACAAATCGCATTTGTTTTGAGATCTTACATTAATAACTATTATTATAATAATATAAAATATTCATAATTATAAGACAAACGGTAAATATTTGTTCATTTCTTCTACTTTATAAAATCCACGTTTGTTTATTTGTACTGGCTCTTTAATAAACTCTATTATTGCTTTCTCATCGTACCATATTTGGTCTGGGGTTTCTGGCCAACGAAATGTATTACCTTTAGATAACACCATTGTGCCAATTTCATATTGTTTACCCTCAGCTTTCTTAATAATGCCAGGAAAATATTCTTCTTCATACCTTATTATTACGTATTTGCTTTTCGTTTCCCTCTTCTGTGACAGTGCTAATGTTTTCAAAGATATCTTATCTTCTTCAGATCCAGATTCAGACAGGTCTTCTTCTAAATCATATTCACTATCTTGATATTCAACATCAGTGTTATTTTCTTCCGATGATGAACTTGATATTTGTTTCCTCCTTGTTGACTTTGCTGTTTTGGTCTTTGCTTTGCCTCTCTTACTTTCCTTATTTATTTTCTTTTCTTGCTTTAGTTTTTCTCGTAATAACTGTTTTTCTTTTCTTTCTTTAGCACGTTTTTCTTTTTCTTCTATCTTTTGTTTCTTTTCATTTTCTTTTTTTTTCTACGTATTCTATGTAGGGGTCACTGGTGATAGCCGACGGCAGTCGTTCCTTGATACGGCGTTTTTTAGTCTCTGGTTCGGGCCAATATAAGGCTCGTTTAAAAGGTGACGGAACATCACCAATTGGCGTAGTTGTGGATAAATTGGAAGTTAAATTTGTTTTGAGCGGTGTACTGGACGTGGTTGTGACAGCAACCGCGTTAGAATCATCAGTAGTAAGCGGCACACTGGGCGTTTGATGAGTTTTAAGCGGTGGTGTAGATATTGTTGATAAATCTGGTGTTCTTGTAGCCGTAGCCGCGTTAGAATCATCTGTAACTTGTGGGAAATCTTTTAGGACAACGGATGTTGTCAGGTCATATGCCGCTGTAATTTGTGGTAAATCTTTTGATAGAACGGATGTTGTCAGGTCATATTCCGCTGTATTTTGTGGTAAATCTTTTGATAGAACGGCTGTTGTCAGGTCATATTCCGCTGTAACTTGTGGCAAATCATTTGATACAACAGATGTTGTCAGTACATATTCCGTTTCAATTGTCTGCGATGGCTGTTGGCACGTCATATTGTCATTATCTGTTGAAATTGGAAGTGTTTCAGTCAAAATGTTTTTGGTTTTAGCCCATATAATATAAAGAGATTGATCTTCGTCAGGCAGCAGATTATCTACTTCATTTCTAGGCATGAAATACAGTTTGTTGAAAAGAGTATTTTTTTCTGATGAAAACACTTTCAGTATCTCTGCTTCTAAAGTTTGCATAAATTGTTTTTTTTTAATCATATCTTCTGTCTGGAGTGGTTGAGATCTGATAGTGCGATTGCGGGAACCAATTTTGGTCATATCCACATATTCCGAGCTAAATGGGTAAAGGCCACTTTTACGAAAACCGTTTTGTATGGTTTCAGGGCAAATACTTTTTAAAGCTTCTTGCAAATTTTGCGCGAAATCTTCCTTTTTCAAACGTGCGCCTGGATTTTCAGACTTCTATTTCATAACCTGAACTCTCCAGGAAATTTTGAGTGGCCGAAAGACCGCCACGTCCATCGGTTGGATTAAGTGAGTGGAATTGGGGAAAAGTGCAATTAACTCTATGCCATTATCTCTGCAAAAGTTTGCAAGGTGCAACGACATGTGGGACTTATGCCCGTCTAGAAAAAAAATTGGTGATAAATTCGTAGAATGTCTTTGCACACATCCATCCTGTTTCCGACCGCCCTATGCCCCATCCACTAGGCACACTCTTGACAATGAGTGTCGGTATTCTTTCATAGGGATACACTACCATCGGCGGAGCTATAACTCCTGCAGCATTGGCAGTAATCAATACTGTTAAGTTCTCTTTCTCATCTCCAGAGGAACTATAAACGTTTTTTTCGCCTTTTCGTACTAGTACTCTGCCTGCTTTAGGCTGCAAGTAGAAAGCGCTTTCATCGGTGTTGTATATCCTTGTAGGGTCCTTTAGTACATCTGACAACCCCTTATCTTCTATATAAGTCTTTATTGTTTGAAACCATTGGTTCAACTCTTCTTCAGTAACGTCTTCTCTGGCCTTTGTCAAATTTTGTGCCGTTCTTTGCGCCAATTCTGGATGACGGCTCAAAAACGAACTGAACCATTTTTTTCCTGGGCGATTATTAATTTATGAACGGGCAGTTGTCCATTTTTTTTCCAAAATAATTTTTTGGACACTGTCTAACAAATGGTCCTTTGTGACTGGGAAATGGTTTGCAGCCATGAATAAAACCCATTTGACCAACACTTTTTCTTCTTCTTGGCTCAGCACTGTAGAAGGCCCTAAGTTGCAGTCCAACGGGCTTATCCCCATAACTTTGTTTCTTAATGTTATTCTGGGGACACCATATTTAGTAGCTGCTACAGATACCTTTTCTCCTCTTTGTACATCTTCGATTGCTCTAGTCATTTGTCCTTTGGAATAATCTCGTTTGGGTGCCATATTATCTGTGGTAATAAGAAAGTAAGGGTAAAGAGTGGAAGTTGCTTTATAAATCACCAGTCATGAACACCCAATCTTGGACAGGGCTGTCCATCATTGGGTATCAATGTAATAATTAGAAATTATTAAGATAAAAAGACTACTCTCCCTTTACACAACCAGATGAAAACTAAAAATATGAGAAACACAAAAATCCAATGTTGGACACTACTGTCCATGATTGGGTAAAGACACATTTAAGTTTCCAGTCATAAACACTTTATAAAATATATACTTAATTGAGAACTGACGATGAGGTTTTGTGCAAACATGCTCCTCAGATTAACGATGAATCATTAAATAAATCAACTAACATTCACGATACAATGTAAAGTTTTGAAAATGTCAATATAGTAACCCACCTGCATTAAGATTCTTCTAATAAAAACGGATTTTTTAAAACTGGTTTCAGTTGCACTCACGTGACCGTAGATAATATCGGATCAATATGGCCGTCAAATGTCAAAATGAAAAAATCTTGTTCGGATATCCATAAAGTTCATAAAAAATGTTGCCATGGTAAAATAAAAGTTAGGGTTTGATTATTTTAAGCATCTGGGTTTGAATATGTCCATTATTGGTACACTGTCCAAGACTGGTTCCATTACCTTATAGTTATGTACAATAGTTTCTACTTTATCAGTTATGGGCACGTTCTTGACTGCAATCACTGCCCGATGGAAGACAAAGATGACATCGGATATATACGTAAATAATGAGTTGCGCTTGCGAGTTACTTCTTTTGTGATTTTTTTGTTGTTAGATCCGAAATTCCTAACCACTTGACCGGTTTTTATCAATGGACTCATTTTACAGGAAATCAGTATCAATAGCTGATAATAACAAATAATCGAAGTCGCCACCTTCGCTCATAAATTTGGATAATCAGCTACAACCTATCCTCGCCTCGCAAAGTAATAATGGGTAAGCATTCTATTTGCTAGAACAAAATATCTGTTTTAATTTTTGTAAGTTACCTATAATTGTGTATCTAATGAAAAAGGCTAAAATGGAATTATAATTAATTTTAGGTTAGAAATATGTCAACAATACATCGGTCATACGTACTGATGGGTAATGGAAAAATTTCGGAAGGAAAAGAAAAGAAAAAAAATATTTTTCCGAAATTTTTCCAATATTTTTCCAATACTTTTCCGATATTTTTCCAAATCAAAAAGCTGACTGTGATTAAAGATTAGAAAAAAATAAGACTATTAATGTGTACTCTGATATCAAGCAACGAACTGACAATCAATGAATGACATCAAGCAATGAATAGACTGCTTGAATATCTACGAGACTTTTTGCTGCAGTTATTATTCTAAGGTCTCTTGCCTGCTTTGCATGTGTGTCATTACTTTAGGTCTTTTTTTTTTGTAACGTGCGTTTTGTTTGTGCAGAATAAACAGATTTTCTTTCTTTTCTTTTTTTTCTTTACTGAAAAATTATAAATGGGTGTAATTATCTATATAAGTATGTATTTACAAAAAAAAGTAGTATATGTAGTATATCAGTTATCTGGTTTCCATAGTACAAGCTCTGCTTAGTTTGGGATCAGATGACCGTGTGTGAATAATGTCCCAGGTTATTATTATTATATTATTATAAATATCTAATCTTTAATTTTTTTTTTGCCATAATGTTCTCTTATTGGAAATTATATACATAAATAAGAAAGAAATTACAATGTGCACTATAAGTATGTACACAAGTAGTTCTTTTTGGCCGGGTAGACGTGAGCCGACGACGATGCGCAGAATGCACAATTGGGAAAATACCATGTGCAGATGGCGCAAGATGGCGGTTGCGCTCATTTCAACCCGTGGAGCAAATTGCGTCATTGGAATCAGTTTCTTTTTGACAGTTCAAAAACATTCACTGCATTATTTACGTTGTCGAGCAGATAATATTTTGAACATGCGATGCAATGGATTAGCAATTTGCTTCAAAATGATTCAGATTTGATTGATAGGTTGTAACGCAATTAGGATGCTGGCCAAAAAGATTGGGGACTAATTGGACTACTGTACTTAATCACGTCCAGGCGGAGCATTATACTGAACTGTTACTTGGTCCACATTCACATGTTTTCCTTTATAACCGTCTAAAAGTTTTAAAAGATAGTAAGTTTCTCATGTACGGTAGTACATATTGCAATTCCTCTAACGTTAAAAAGCAAAAATCATTTTCTTTTGTCAATATTTTCTTGTTTCTTGGCACAAAAATCAGGGCATAATTAATCATACCTCTAAAATGAAAGTGTATGAATTTCATACTCTTTCATTTTAGAGGTATGATTAATTTTGCTTGTATTGCGCTGTTCTTCTACAGCTGACTTAATTTTGGCGGGTTCTTTTCCTGGGTTTGGTTGATTTTCGGGTTTGTATAACTAGATCGGTTTTTCTCTGAAACTTGTTGGTGATATAAAACCCACCAACTGAAGATTTATTGTTTGTGTAGATGCAGTAGAAAATATTGATCATGATACTTTTCGCCAGTGATGATTCGGATTCTTCAACAGAATAGATGTGTTAATGCAATAAAACTCTTTGAATGTAAATAAAACCCTTTAAGCTCTTGTGTTATTTTACTTCCTGAAGTCAAAACTTTACAGTAAACAATAAAAAAACACATATCACAATCACTCCACTTCTAGTTCTCCACAATTCAATCAAACACTTCGCAAAGTAATTATAGATCGCTTAGATTAAGAGGGATGCGATTAAAATAAAACGTCCACCGACCACGAGTTCACTGCTCGTTTTACAAGATGGCAGCCTCACTAGTTCTCGATGTTCGTTTTTGAGGTTGACATTTGTACAACAAGTCTATTAAGTTTATAAAAGCGGAGGCGCCGACCATGTTCAGGTAGGCGTGGATTATCGGGTAGAAAGGCAGTATTTAAAAATATAACACCTATCACAATCACTCCACTTCTAGTTCTCCACAATTCAATCAAACACTTCGCAAAGTAATTATAGATCGCTTAGATTAAGAGGGATGCGATTAAAATAAAACGTCCACCGACCACGAGTTCACTGCTCGTTTCACAAGATGGCCGCCTCACCAGTTCTCGATGTTCGTTTTTGAGGTTGAAATTTGTACAACAAGTCAATTAAGTCTAGAAAAACGGGGGCGCCGACCATGTTCAGGTAGGCGTGGATTATCGGGTAGAAAGGCAGTATTTAAAAAAATAACACCTATCACAATCACTCCACTTCTAGTCCTCCACAATTCAATCAAACACTTCGCAAAGTAATTATAGATCGCTTAGATTAAGAGGGATGCGATTAAAATAAAACGTCCACCGACCACGAGTTCACTGCTCGTTTTACAAGATGGCCGCCTCACTAGTTCTCGATGTTCGTTTTTGAGTTTGACATTTGTACAACAAGTCTATTAAGTCTAGAAAAGCGGAGGCGCCGACCATGTTCAGGTAGGCGTGGATTATCAGAAAGGCAGTATTTCAAAAAATAACACCTATCACAATCACTCCACTTCTAATTCTCGATAATTCAATCAAACACTACACAAAATAATAATAGATCGCTTAGATTAAGAGGGATGCGATTAAAATATAACGTCCACCGACCACATGGTTGCGTGCGCACCTTACCAAAAATCCGAACTTACCTACCTGCTCATTTTACAAGATGGCCGCCTTACCAGAGTGCTCGGTGTTCGTTTTTGACGTTGCCATTTGTACAACATGACAATTGACAGTCTAGAAAAGCGGAGGCGCCGACATATTATTTACTTCATGTAAATAAAACAACAAACTAAAAATGATAACAACACCACGACAATTATGCTGTACCTACTGTATAGGAAAATAAACATAAAATGGCAATTTTAGTTTAGTATTGCCAATCCAACCAACAATTTCCTAACCTTTTAGAACGAAGTAGTAAAAATTTTCATTGAACATATTTTTTTATTTGGCCTTAATTAGATAATATGATAGCATAAAAGAACATAGATAATTAATTGAATTTATTTTGTATAAATGTCACTTTTAGACGTTCAAATAAGAATTCGCCATTGTTCTTTTCGAGTTAATCAAGCCACGTAGTAGTATCCTCCCCTGCAAAATTTACTGCCCATTTTCACCCCGTAAGTATTCTTTATTTTTAGTCTTATGTATAAATAGTGAGTTTAGAGTTAATGAGGAGCCACACTCAAAGCTGTGTGTAGATGTCGCTGTAGTCGACTGTACCTTGTTTACCTTTTGTGACAATAGTGTGATTGCTATTTATGAGATTTAAAAGTGTAATTCGACTATAATATGTACGCGTTTATGACTGTGCTTCAACTAAAACTAACTAAAACTCCGTAAAAGGAACGCAGTAGCTGCCGGCAAAAAGGCCGATTTGATTGAAAGGAAACACTTAAAATATTTGAGGTTATGATTGTTTGTCAGCCTTTTTCTACAAGCCACGGACTAACATTCCTATTTTATTTTTTCTTAGATTACATTCGTATGATCGAAACCAAAACGTTGGTGCTGACTACGACATCCAAGACGACACCGCATACTTATATCCACCTTCTGATACATTCAAAGATATAAATGCAGATACACCTTTACCAATGATTAACAGACAGGCAATACAGGAATATTTTGAAAACTAAATACCTATATTGATTGATTAAATCTTTAGGAGACTTCTTTAGTAGTACATTTTATGACACATTTATTATGATGACAATAATTTTTATTTTATTTGATATTAATCTTTATTATTTGTTTTATAGATATACGTATTACCCAGTCTAAAGGACAGCTTCTTTACAAATCTAATCCTCTTCTGTGAAATGCGTAGCAGACAATCGTGTAGTAGCTACTACTTGCCTTTAAGTTTTTAATACGTAACGCCAACCCCTATTGTTTACTGCCCTTACTTTCTTTAGGAAACAAATGTACTCCTCTGTTTTTACAAGTTAACGCACTACATTGATGCAATTTGGACAAAATTCTGGAAAATAAGAAAGCTAAACTTAGTAGGTAGCAAAATCCATACGATTTGACAGCTAATATATCAAAACAAGGTACAGTCGATTGTGCGCCATCTATCGTGATAAAAAGTTAGTTTTCCTCCCCATTGGTCAGCGCGTTAAAATTTTGACACACCCAATTCCCCTTTAGCCCCCTAAAGGGGAATTCGGTGTGTCAAAATGGGTAGTTTAGAAAAACGAAAATGAAAAAGTTCATAATTAACATAAATATGTATTCGTGCCAATTTCAAGTTTATTAACTCAAGGAATAAGATTTTTCATACAAACAAAAACCCCCCTTTTCACCCCCTATAAGATTGAATTTCCAATAACCCCTTCTTAGTGCTCCCCTAAATTATAAAAGGAAGCCGTGTGCAAAATTTCACGTTCCTAGACCCAGTAGTTTCGGCCGTGCGTTGATTTGTCAGTCGGTCAGTCATTTTATTCAATCAATCAGTCAGTCATTCATTCAGTCAGTCAGTAAATATGTTCAGTATAAATAAAACCCTTTAATTCATATGTTATTTTAATTCCTGTAGTCAACATTTTACAGTAAACAATATTTTTCCATTATTTTTCCATATTGTTATTTTTCGGAAAAATAAACGGAAAAATTTCCAAGTTTTGAAAAATTTCCGAAAATTACCCATCACTAGTCATACGTCAAGTACTATTACTGCGTGTGACAGACTAAGAGCACAAAAAGCAATGGAGTCGCATTTGAATTGCGAAAAAAGGTGAGTTTAGTCGAAATTATTTTTTGATCTTTATTGAAGTATGGATTATTGTGTGTGATTTAATATAATAGTTTATTTTAGTTTTTTTAAACATTTTAGTTTTCTTTCCAACAAGTGTTGATTTTTTTGTGATTTATAAAAGTCGTGGAACAAAAGTTATCAAAAAAAAAAAAAAAAATCTGCGTGAATTTGATTATGCTAGCTCCACTTGAATGTTGATGAACGTTTTTATTGCAGAAATAAAAGGAAGCAACAACCACTGCCATACGAAATCGAACTTGAAGAAAATGTGAGTTCTCTTATTTTATTTACTATGTACTATGAACTTTATACTATAGAGCTTGGCATAAATATCATTTTTCCATGTTGACTTATACTTTTTCTTTCAGGAGTCCAAAACTGCCGACATCAGTGGCCACAGAGTTGTTGATGTAAATTACTTTTTAATGAATTAGTTAATATATTGCGTCACGAATCAATGTTCCAATGTGGCCTAACCACCATCAAATTAGAATCCGAAAAAGTTTCTGGCCTTACATCTGAGTTTACATTTTCTTGTACATTATGTAAAATAAAGTTTAAAATATAGAACTCAACACACAGGTTGAATTAAATGGCGGTGGCCGGGATAATGTCAGCTGGTTGTGTTAACGCTCAACTGAAACAGTTTTCGGCAGCTGCCGATTTACCATCCTTGTCGAAATATAGGTACAAAATCGTACAAGATGAAGTATGTGATGAATGGGAAGTGACGGCATGAGAAGAGACGAGGAAAGCGGGGGAGCGGGAGAAAGAAGTGGCAGTCAATGAAGGAAACCTTACTAAAGATGGCATACCAATAATAGATGTAATCTTAGATGGTTGTTGGGCTACACGTTCATATAGAACTAATTATGCTGCACTATCTGGCACTGCGACAATTATAGGTAGACGATTTCGTCAAGTTCTTTTCATGGCAGTCAAAAACAAATATTGTTGTATTTGTGCTAGAGCGGAAAAACGAAATGAGATAGTAAAACAGCATGAGTGTTTTAAAAAATATAGTGGATCTTCCACAGCTATGGAATCCACTATTATCGCCGAAGGATTTAAACAGTCCATAGAAATGCATGGCATTATCTATGGAAGATACATAGCTGATGGAGACAGTAGCAATTAGGCAAAAATACTTGACACTCGATCATATCCCTCAATCACGGTCGAAAAGATTGATTGCAAAAATCACATATTAAGAAATTTTTGTAACAAATTGATAAATTTAAAAACGGATACAAAATATGCTGTAACAGAAAAGAACATAATAATTACAAATAAGATTTGAAAGATACGAAAGTACATATGTAACGCCATAAAATATCATGGCTTACAAAATCTACAGTAATCAGACAAAATAAAAAATCTGCACCAAGATATTACGAATGCCATTTATCATGCATTTGAGCACCATGATTCTTGTGATAAAAATATTTGTAGTGAAAATACAAATGAAGAATAAAAAAATATTTGTAACACACGTCTCTGGCATCAGATGAAATATATTTTAATCTACAATGATGCATCACACTCAAGGATCTAATTGAAAATGTAGACAGCAACATTGTAGAGAATTTTAATGGAGTAGTTGCCAAATTAGTTGGCGACAAAAGAGTCAACTACGCTCTTAAACGGTCTTATCAGGCAAGATGCGCAGGGGTAGTAGTATCATTAAATATATATATATAAATATATTACTTATTTTGCAGTTTCATTATAACTGAAAATTTGATTATTTAATTTAAAGAATATAAAAAATAAAAATACGAGTAATGTTATAGAAAATTGCCCTGATTAAATACGGCGAACACTAACACAATTAAAATAATATAAATTTGTAAAATTATTTAACCGATTTTTTAAAAAAGGTGTTACTAAGAAGTATAAAATAACAAAAATTGTCTACCTATTATGATTCTGAAGTAATAGAAATCTATAAACGGTTATGACTTTCAGTTAATACTTTTTAGTTCAAAGCTTCTTTTGAAGACGGTTCAAATTCGGCTATTTTATTTTAAATGTTTTAGTATTCGCCTTTTTTAGTCAAGGCAATTTTCCATAAAATTATTTACTCATATTTTTATTTTTTATTTAATTTGTTGTGTGGAGCTCTGTCATATTTATGTCTATAACTTTGTTAATAAGATTGGCATCTTAATATTTTGTAGATACACTAAAACCATACTTGGAGTACCTAGATTATACCAGTGAAAGAATTATCAAAATCGGTTCAGTAGTTTACTAGAAAATTGCGAACATATATGTATATACATAAAACAGTATTCCTGGGCTTAACTTTGGATGCTAAGCTTCAGTGGCGCTCACATATAGATAAATTGTCAAAAAAGCTAAGCTCCGCAGCATACGCTGTTAGGAAAATTCGTAATTTAACCAACATAGAGACAGCCCGTTTAGTGTACTTTAGCTATTTTCATAGTGTAATGTCGTACGGTATTCTGTTGTGGGGAAATGCTGTTCGATGCATTTATAAATTAACCTTTCGTATACCGGGTTCAGAAACAAAAAGCCGTTGTGTCTCGCGTAGATCTACGTTCCCGGCATACGAAGGGTTAAGTCCGAGACAATCTCTCAGAGAGAAATTTAAGGAGATTAATATAATGCCTTTGCCTTCTCAGTACATTTTTGAAAATCTTTTATATGCCCATAAAAACATTAAATTGTTTAAAAAATACAGTGATATCCACAATATAAATACTAGGAACAAACACAAATTTGTTGTACCTCCAACAAGGCTCAAGAAAATAGGTGGGTCATTCAGGTGTCAATGTTTACGCTTTTATAATAAACTTCCAAGCCACGTTCAAGATCTGAGCCTTAATAAATTCAAATCATTCATTAAACGCAAGTTGTGTCAGAAAGCTTTTTATACCGTTAAAGATTATATTGAGGACAAAATAGGCTTGGGATTGAACTGCTCCAAATTTTCTTTTTCTCTTTTTATTTTTGCACACTCAATGTTGACATGAATATTTACTTTGTAAAGTATTATATTATTTTAATTATTGTGAATGTGAAGACTATGTAGGTCATTGCTTTTTTTGTTTGTTTTGTAATCAGTTTGAGTAATCTATGCGGCCTACCCCAATGTCCTTTCTTTGGTATTGTTCATCGAATCGTTGAGCTCCTTAAGTTCTGAGTTGAGAGTGAGTGAGACTTAATACGAGACTGTGACCTCTGAGTTTGTTTCGGCCTTTCTTCTCAGAGTAGTCAGATAGGAAACGCCGACCTCATCTAGTTTAAAAAAATATATATTGACTTGTAAAAGTGTTTGTACAAACCTACTTACAGAAATAAAGATCATTTATCATTTATCATAAAACACGAGTTTTTTAAAGTAGGTTAATTTTTGTAAAATTAAAATAGTTCATTAATCCTACTAATATTATAAATGTGAAAGTTTGTATGTTTAGATGTTTGTTACTTAATCACGCAAAAACGGCTGAACGGATTTGGATGAAATTTGGTATACAGATAGTTTATAAGCTAGATTAAGAGATAGGATACTTTTCATCTCGGTAGAAGGTTCCCGCGGGATAATTTCCGACATACACGCGGGCAACAGCTAGTATATTAAAACATAGGATACTTTTCATCCCGGTAGAAGGTTCCCGTGGGATAATTTCCGACATACACGCGGGCAACAGCTAGTATATTAAGACATAGGATACTTTTCATCCCGGTAGAAGGTTCCCGTGGGATAATTTCCGACATACACGCTGGCAACAGCTAGTATATTAAGACATAGGATACTTTTCATCCCGGTAGTAGGTTCCCGTGGGATAATTTCCGACATACACGCGGGCAACAGCTAGTATATTAAGACATAGGATACTTTTCATCCCGGTAGAAGGTTCCCGTGGGATAATTTCCGACATACACGCGAGCGAAGCCGCGGGCAACAGGTAGTATATTAAGACATAGGATACTTTTCATCCCGGTAGAAGGTTCCCGCGGGATAATTTCCGACATACACACGAGCGAAGCCGCGGGCAACAGCTAGTATATTAAGACATAGGATACTTTTCATCCCGGTAGAAGGTTCCCGCGGGATAATTTCCGACATACACGCGGGCAACAGCTAGTATATTAAGACATAGGATACTTTTCATCCCGGTAGAAGGTTCCCGTGGGATAATTTCCGACATACACGCGAGCGAAGCCGCGGGCAACAGCTAGTATATTAAGACATAGGATACTTTTCATCCCGGTAGAAGGTTCCCGTGGGATAATTTCCGACATACACGCGGGCAACAGCTAGTATATTAAGACATAGGATACTTTTCATCCCGGTAGAAGGTTCCCGTGGGATAATTTCCGACATACACGCGGGTGAAGCCGCGGGCCACAGCTAGTATATTAAGACATAGGATACTTTTCATCCCGGTAGAAGGTTCCCGTGGGATAATTTCCGACATACACGCTGGCAACAGCTACTATATTAAGACATAGGAGACTTTTCATCCCGGTAGAAGGTTCCCGTGGGATAATTTCCGACATACACGCGGGCAACAGCTATATTAAGACATAGGATAATTTTCATCCCGGTAGAAGGTTCCCGTGGGATAATTTCCGACATACACGCGGGCAACAGCTAGTATATTAAGACATAGGATACTTTTCATCCCGGTAGAAGGTTCCCGTGGGATAATTTCCGACATACACGCGAGCGAAGCCGCGGGCAACAGCTAGTATATTAAGACATAGGATACTTTTCATCCCGGTAGAAGGTTCCCGTGGGATAATTTCCGACATACACGCGAGCGAAGCCGCGGGCAACAGCTAGTATATTAAGACATAGGATACTTTTCATCCCGGTAGAAGGTTCCCGTGGGATAATTTCCGACATACACGCTGGCAACAGCTAGTATATTAAGACATAGGATACTTTTCATCCCGGTAGAAGGTTCCCGTGGGATAATTTCCGACATACACGCGGGCAACAGCTAGTAGGTATATTAAGACATAGGATACTTTCATCCCGGTAGAAGGTTCCCGTGGGATAATTTCCGACATACACGCGGGCAACAGCTAGTATATTAAGACATAGGATACTTTTCATCCCGGTAGAAGGTTCCCGCGGGATAATTTCCGACATACACGCGAGCGAAGCCGCGGGCAACAGCTAGTATATTAAGACAGGATACTTTTCATTCCGGTAGAAGGTTCCCGCGGGATAATTTCCGACATACACGCGGGCGAAGCCGCTGGCAACAGCTAGTATAATAAGACATAGGATACTTTTCATCCCGATAGAAGGTTCCCGCGGGATAATTTCCGACATACACGCGGGCGAAGCCGCTGGCAACAGCTAGTATATTAAGACATAGGATACTTTTCATCCCGGTAGAAGGTTCCCGCGGGATAATTTCCGACATACACGCGGGCGAAGCCGCTGGCAACAGCTAGTATATTAAGACATAGGATACTTTTCATCCCGGTAGAAGGTTCCCGCGGGATAATTTCCGACATACACGCGGGCGAAGCCGCTGGCAACAGCTAGTATATTAAGACATAGGATACTTTTCATCCCGGTAGAAGGTTCCCGCGGGATAATTTCCGACATACACGCGAGCGAAGCCGCTGGCAACAGCTAGTATATTAAGACATAGGATACTTTTCATCCCGGTAGAAGGTTCCCGTGGGATAATTTCCGACATACACGCGGGCAACAGCTAGTATATTAAGACATAGGATACTTTTCATCCCGGTAGAAGGTTCCCGTGGGATAATTTCCGACATACAGGCGAGCGAAGCCGCTGGCAACAGCTAGTATATTAAGACATAGGATACTTTTCATCCCGGTAGAAGGTTCCCGCGGGATAATTTCCGACATACACGCGGGCGAAGCCGCTGGCAACAGCTAGTATATTAAGACATAGGATACTTTTCATCCCGGTAGAAGGTTCCCGCGGGATAATTTCCGACATACACGCGGGCGAAGCCACTGGCAACAGCTAGTATATTAAGACATAGGATACTTTTCATCCCGGTAGAAGGTTCCCGCGGGATAATTTCCGACATACACGCGGGCGAAGCTGCTGGCAACAGCTAGTATATTAAGACATAGGATACTTTTCATCCCGGTAGAAGGTTCCCGCGGGATAATTTCCGACATACACGCGGGCGAAGCCGCTGGCAACAGCTAGTATATTAAGACATAGAATACTTTTCATCCCGGTAGAAGGTTCCCGTGGGATAATTTCCGACATACACGCGGGCAACAGCTAGTATATTAAGACATAGGATACTTTTCATCCCGGTAGAAGGTTCCCGCGGGATAATTTCCGACATACACGCCAGCGAAGCCGCTGGCAACAGCTAGTATATTAAGACATAGGATACTTTTCATCCCGGTAGAAGGTTCCCGCGGGATAATTTCCGACATACACGCGGGCGAAGCCGCTGGCAACAGCTAGTATATTAAGACATAGGATACTTTTCATCCCGGTAGAAGGTTCCCGCGGGATAATTTCCGACATACACACGGGCGAAGCCGCTGGCAACAGCTAGTATATTAAGACATAGGATACTTTTCATCCCGGTAGAAGGTTCCCGTGGGATAATTTCCGACATACACGCGAGCGAAGCCGCGGGCAACAGCTAGTATATTAAGACATAGGATACTTTTCATCCCGGTAGAAGGTTCCCGCGGGATAATTTCCGACATACACGCGGGCGAAGCCGCTGGCAACAGCTAGTATATTAAGACATAGGATACTTTTCATCCCGGTAGAAGGTTCCCGTGGGATAATTTCCGACATACACGCGGGCAACAGCTAGTATATTAAGACATAGGATACTTTTCATCCCGGTAGAAGGTTCCCGCGGGATAATTTCCGACATACACGCGAGCGAAGCCGCTGGCAACAGCTAGTATATTAAGACATAGGATACTTTTCATCCCGGTAGAAGGTTCCCGCGGGATAATTTCCGACATACACGCGGGCGAAGCCGCTGGCAACAGCTAGTATATTAAGACATAGGATACTTTTCATCCCGGTAGAAGGTTCCCGTGGGATAATTTCCGACATACACGCGAGCGAAGCCGCGGGCAACAGCTAGTATATTAAGGCATAGGATACTTTTCATCCCGGTAGAAGGTTCCCGCGGGATAATTTCTGACATACACGCGGGCGAAGCTGCTGGCAACAGCTAGTATATTAAGACATAGGATACTTTTCATCCCGGTAGAAGGTTCCCGCGGGATAATTTCCGACATACACGCGGGCGAAGCCGCTGGCAACAGCTAGTATATTAAGACATAGGATACTTTTCATCCCGGTAGAAGGTTCCCGTGGGATAATTTCCGACATACACGCGAGCGAAGCCGCGGGCAACAGCTAGTATATTAAGGCATAGGATACTTTTCATCCCGGTAGAAGGTTCCCGCGGGATAATTTCTGACATACACGCGGGCGAAGCTGCTGGCAACAGCTAGTATATTAAGACATAGGATACTTTTCATCCCGGTAGAAGGTTCCCGCGGGATAATTTCCGACATACACGCGGGCGAAGCCGCTGGCAACAGCTAGTATATTAAGACATAGGATACTTTTCATCCCGGTAGAAGGTTCCCGTGGGATAATTTCCGACATACACGCGGGCAACAGCTAGTATATTAAGACATAGGATACTTTTCATCCCGGTAGAAGGTTCCCGCGGGATAATTTCCGACATACACGCGAGCGAAGCCGCTGGCAACAGCTAGTATATTAAGACATAGGATACTTTTCATCCCGGTAGAAGGTTCCCGCAGGATAATTTCCGACATACACGCGGGCGAAGCCGCTGGCAACAGCTAGTATATTAAGACATAGGATACTTTTCATCCCGGTAGAAGGTTCCCGCGGGATAATTTCCGACATACACGCGGGCGAAGCCGCTGGCAACAGCTATATATTAAGACATAGGATACTTTTCATCCCGGTAGAAGGTTCCCGCGGGATAATTTCCGACATACACGCGGGCGAAGCCGCTGGCAACAGCTAGTATATTAAGACATAGGATACTTTTCATCCCGGTAGAAGGTTCCCGCGGGATAATTTCCGATATACACGCGGGCGAAGCCGCTGGCAACAGCTAGTATATTAAGACATAGGATACTTTTCATCCCGGTAGAAGGTTCCCGCGGGATAATTTCCGACATACACGCGGGCGAAGCCGCTGGCAACAGCTAGTATATTAAGACATAGGATACTTTTCATCCCGGTAGAAGGTTCCCGTGGGATAATTTCCGACATACAAGCGGGCGAAGCCGCTGGCAACAGCTAGTATATTAAGACATAGGATACTTTTCATCCCGGTAGAAGGTTCCCGCGGGATAATTTCCGACATACACGCGGGCAACAGCTAGTATATTAAGACATAGGATACTTTTCATCCCGGTAGAAGGTTCCCGTGGGATAATTTCCGACATACACGCGGGCAACAGCTAGTATATTAAGACATAGGATACTTTTCATCCCGGTAGAAGGTTCCCGCGGGATAATTTCCGACATACACGCGGGCGAAGCCGCTGGCAACAGCTAGTATATTAAGACATAGGATACTTTTCATCCCGGTAGAAGGTTCCCGTGAGATAATTTCCGATATACACGCGAGCGAAGCCGCGGGCAACAGCTAGTATATTAAGACATAGGATACTTTTCATCCCGGTAGAAGGTTCCCGCGGGATTATTTCCGACATACACGCGGGCGAAGCTGCTGGCCTCAGCTAGTATATTAAGACATAGGATACTTTTCATCCCGGTAGAAGGTTCCCGCGGGATAATTTCCGACATACACGCGAGCGAAGCCGCGAGCAACAGCTAGTATATTAAGACATAGGATACTTTTCATCCCGGTAGAAGGTTCCCGCGGGATAATTTCCGACATACACGCGGGCAACAGCTAGTATATTAAGACATAGGATACTTTTCATCCCATTAGAAGGTTCCCGCGGGATAATTTCCGACATACACGCGGGCAACAGCTAGTATATTAAGACATAGGATACTTTTCATCCCGGTAGAAGGTTCCCGTGGGATAATTTCCGACATACAGGCGAGCGAAGCCGCTGGCAACAGCTAGTATATTAAGACATAGGATACTTTTCATCCCGGTAGAAGGTTCCCGCGGGATAATTTCCGACATACACGCGAGCGAAGCCGCTGGCAACAGCTAGTATATTAAGACATAGGATACTTTTCATCCCGGTAGAAGGTTCCCGTGGGATAATTTCTGACATACACGCGGGTGAAGCCGCGGGCCACAGCTAGTATATTAAGACATAGGATACTTTTCATCCCGGTAGAAGGTTCCCGTGGGATAATTTCCGACATACACGCTGGCAACAGCTAGTATATTAAGACATAGGATACTTTTCATCCCGGTAGAAGGTTCCCGTGGGATAATTTCCGACATACACGCGGGCAACAGCTAGTATATTAAGACATAGGATACTTATCATCCCGGTAGAAGGTTCCCGTGGGATAATTTCCGACATACACGCGGGCAACAGCTAGTATATTAAGACATAGGATACTTTTCATCCCGGTAGAAGGTTCCCGTGGGATAATTTCCGACATACACGCGAGCGAAGCCGCGGGCAACAGCTAGTATATTAAGACATAGGATACTTTTCATCCCGGTAGAAGGTTCCCGTGGGATAATTTCCGACATACACGCGGGCAACAGCTAGTATATTAAGACATAGGATACTTTTCATCCCGGTAGAAGGTTCCCGTGGGATAATTTCCGACATACACGCGGGCAAAAGCTAGTATATTGAGATATAGGATACTTCTCATCCCGGTAGAAGGTTCCCGTGGGATAATTTCCGACATACACGCGGGCAACAGCTAGTATATTAAGACATAGGATACTTTTCATCCCGGTAGAAGGTTCCCGTGGGATAATTTCCGACATACACGCGAGCGAAGCCGCTGGCAACAGCTAGTATATTAAGACATAGGATACTTTTCATCCCGGTAGAAGGTTCCCGTGGGATAATTTCCGACATACACGCGGGTGAAGCCGCGGGCCACAGCTAGTATATTAAGACATAGGATACTTTTCATCCCGGTTGAAGGTTCCCGTGGGATAATTTCCGACATACACGCGGGCAACAGCTACTATATTAAGACATAGGATACTTTTCATCCCGGTAGAAGGTTCCCGCGGGATAATTTCCGACATACACGCGGGCGAAGCCGCGGGCAACAGCTAGTATATTAAGACATAGGATACTTTTCATCCCGGTAGAAGGTTCCCGTGGGATAATTTCCGACATACACGCAGACGAAGCCGCGGGCAACAGCTAGTATATTAAGACATAGGATACTTTTCATCCCGGTAGAAGGTTCCCGTGGGATAATTTCCGACATACACGCTGGCAACAGCTAGTATATTAAGACATAGGATACTTTTCATCCCGTTAGAAGGTTCCCGCGGAATAATTTCCGACATACACGCGGGCAACAGCTAGTATATTAAGACATAGGATACTTTTCATCCCGGTTGAAGGTTCCCGCGGGATAATTTCCGACATACACGCTGGCAACAGCTAGTATATCAAGACATAGGATACTTTTCATCCCGGTAGAAGGTTCCCGCGGGATAATTTCCGACATACACGCGAGCGAAGCCGCTGGCAACAGCTAGTATATTAAGACATAGGATACTTTTCATCCCGGTAGAAGGTTCCCGTGGGATAATTTCCGACATACACGCGGGCAACAGCTAGTATATTAAGACATAGGATACTTTTCATCCCGTTAGAAGGTTCCCGCGGGATAATTTCCGACATACACGCGGGCACCAGCTAGTATATTAAGACATAGGATAATTTTCATCCCGGTAGAAGGTTAACGTGGGATAATTTCCGACATACAGGCGAGCGAAGCCGCTGGCAACAGCTAGTATATTAAGACATAGGATACTTTTCATCCCGGTAGAAGGTTCTCGCGGGATAATTTCCGACATACACGCGGGCGAAGCCGCTGGCAACAGCTAGTATATTAAGACATAGGATACTTTTCATCCTGGTAGAAGGTTCCCGTGGGATAATTTCCGACATACACGCGGGTGAAGCCGCGGGCCACAGCTAGTATATTAAGACATAGGATACTTTTCATCCCGGTAGAAGGTTCCCGTGGGATAATTTCCGACATACACGCGGGCAACAGCTAGTATATTAAGACATAGGATACTTTTCATCCCGGTAGAAGGTTCCCGCGGGATAATTTCCGACATACACGCGGGCGAAGCTGCTGGCAACAGCTAGTATATTAAGACATAGGATACTTTTCATCCCGGTAGAAGGTTCCCGCGGGATAATTTCCGACATACACGCGGGCGAAGCCGCTGGCAACAGCTAGTATATTAAGACATAGGATACTTTTCATCCCGGTAGAAGGTTCCCGTAGGATAATTTCCGACATACACGCGGGCAACAGCTAGTATATTAAGACATAGGATACTTTTCATCCCGGTAGAAGGTTCCCGCGGGATAATTTCCGACATACACGCGAGCGAAGCCGCTGGCAACAGCTAGTATATTAAGACATAGGATACTTTTCATCCCGGTAGAAGGTTCCCGCGGGATAATTTCCGACATACACGCGGGCGAAGCCGCTGGCAACAGCTAGTATATTCAGACATAGGATACTTTTCATCCCGGTAGAAGGTTCCCGCGGGATAATTTCCGACATACACGCGGGCAACACCTAGTATATTAAGACATAGGATACTTTTCATCCCGGTAGAAGGTTCCCGTGGGATAATTTCCGACATACACGCGGGCAACAGCTAGTATATTAGGACATAGGATACTTTTCATCCTGGTAGAAGGTTCCCGCGGGATAATTTCCGACATACACGCGGACGAAGCCGCGGGCAACAGCTAGTATATTAAGACATAGGATACTTTTCATCCCGGTAGAAGGTTCCCGCGGGATAATTTCCGACATACACGCGGGCAACAGCTAGTATATTAAGACATAGGATACTTTTCATCCCGTTAGAAGGTTCCCGCGGGATAATTTCCGACATACACGCGGGCAACAGCTAGTTTATTAAGACATAGGATACTTTTCATCCCAGTAGAAGGTTCCCGTGGGATAATTTCCGACATACAGGCGAGCGAAGCCGCTGGCAACAGCTAGTATATTAAGACATAGGATACTTTTCATCCCGGTAGAAGGTTCCCGTGGGATAATTTCCGACATACACGCGGGAAACAGCTAGTATATTAAGACATAGGATACTTTTCATCCCGGTAGAAGGTTCCCGTGGGATAATTTCCGACATACACGCGGGCAACAGCTAGTATATTAAGACATAGGATACTTTTCATCCCGGTAGAAGGTTCCCGTGGGATAATTTCCGACATACACGCGGGAAACAGCTAGTATATTAAGACATAGGATACTTTTCATCCCGGTAGAAGGTTCCCGTGGGATAATTTCCGACATACACGCGGGCAACACCTAGTATATTAAGACATAGGATACTTTTCATCCCGGTAGAAGGTTCCCGTGGGATAATTTCCGACATACACGCTGGCAACAGCTAGTATACTAAGACATAGGATACTTTTCATCCCGGTAGAAGGTTCCCGCGGGATAATTTCCGACATACACGCGGGCAACAGCTAGTATATTAAGACATAGGATACTTTTCATCCCGGTAGAAGGTTCCCGTGGGATAATTTCCGACATACACGCTGGCAACAGCTAGTATATTAAGACATAGGATACTTTTCATCCCGGTAGAAGGTTCCCGTGGGATAATTTCCGACATACACGCGGACGAAGCCGCGGGCAACAGCTTGTATATTAAGACATAGGATACTTTTCATCCCGGTAGAAGGTTCCCGTGGGATAATTTCCGACATACACGCTGGCAACAGCTAGTATATTAAGACATAGGATACTTTTCATCCCGTTAGAAGGTTCCCGCGGAATAATTTCCGACATACACGCGGGCAACAGCTAGTATATTAAGACATAGGATACTTTTTATCCCGGTAGAAGGTTCCCGCGGGATAATTTCCGACATACACGCTGGCAACAGCTAGTATATCAAGACATAGGATACTTTTCATCCCGGTAGAAGGTTCCCGCGGGATAATTTCCGACATACACGCGAGCGAAGCCGCTGGCAACAGCTAGTATATTAAGACATAGGATACTTTTCATCCCGGTAGAAGGTTCCCGTGGGATAATTTCCGACATACACGCGGGCAACAGCTAGTATATTAAGACATAGGATACTTTTCATCCCGTTAGAAGGTTCCCGCGGGATAATTTCCGACATGCACGCGGGCACCAGCTAGTATATTAAGACATAGGATACTTTTCATCCCGGTAGAAGGTTAACGTGGGATAATTTCCGACATACAGGCGAGCGAAGCCGCTGGCAACAGCTAGTATATTAAGACATAGGATACTTTTCATCCCGGTAGAAGGTTCCCGTGGGATAATTTCCGACATACACGCGGGCGAAGCCACTGGCAACAGCTAGTATATTAAGACATAGGATACTTTTCATCCCGGTAGAAGGTTCTCGCGGGATAATTTCCGACATACACGCGGGCGAAGCCGCTGGCAACAGCTAGTATATTAAGACATAGGATACTTTTCATCCCGGTAGAAGGTTCCCGTGGGATAATTTCCGACATACACGCGGGTGAAGCCGCGGGCCACAGCTAGTATATTAAGACATAGGATACTTTTCATCCCGGTAGAAGGTTCCCGTGGGATAATTTCCGACATACACGCGGGCAACAGCTAGTATATTAAGACATAGGATACTTTTCATCCCGGTAGAAGGTTCCCGCGGGATAATTTCCGACATACACGCGGGCGAAGCTGCTGGCAACAGCTAGTATATTAAGACATAGGATACTTTTCATCCCGGTAGAAGGTTCCCGCGGGATAATTTCCGACATACACGCGGGCGAAGCTGCTGGCAACAGCTAGTATATTAAGACATAGGATACTTTTCATCCCGGTAGAAGGTTCCCGTGGGATAATTTCCGACATACACGCGGGCAACAGCTAGTATATTAAGACATAGGATACTTTTCATCCCGGTAGAAGGTTCCCGCGGGATAATTTCCGACATACACGCGAGCGAAGCCGCTGGCAACAGCTAGTATATTAAGACATAGGATACTTTTCATCCCGGTAGAAGGTTCCCGCGGGATAATTTCCGACATACACGCGGGCGAAGCCGCTGGCAACAGCTAGTATATTAAGACATAGGATACTTTTCATCCCGGTAGAAGGTTCCCGCGGGATAATTTCCGACATACACGCGAGCGAAGCCGCGGGCAACAGCTAGTATATTAAGACATAGGATACTTTTCATCCCGGTAGAAGGTTCCCGCGGGATAATTTCCGACATACACGCGGGCAACACCTAGTATATTAAGACATAGGATACTTTTCATCCCGGTAGAAGGTTCCCGTGGGATAATTTCCGACATACACGCGGGCAACAGCTAGTATATTAAGACATAGGATACTTTTCATCCCGGTAGAAGGTTCCCGCGGGATAATTTCCGACATACACGCGGGCAACACCTAGTATATTAAGACATAGGATACTTTTCATCCTGGTAGAAGGTTCCCGCGGGATAATTTCTGACATACACGCGGACGAAGCCGCGGGCAACAGCTAGTATATTAAGACATAGGATATTTTTCATCCCGGTAGAAGGTTCCCGTGGGATAATTTCCGACATACACGCGGACGAAGCCGCGGGCAACAGCTAGTATATTAAGACATAGGATACTTTTCATCCCGGTAGAAGGTTCCCGTGGGATAATTTCCGACATACAAGCGGGCGAAGCCGCTGGCAACAGCTAGTATATTAAGACATAGGATACTTTTCATCCCGGTAGAAGGTTCCCGCGGGATAATTTCCGACATACACGCGGGCAACAGCTAGTATATTAAGACATAGGATACTTTTCATCCCGGTAGAAGGTTCCCGTGGGATAATTTCCGACATACACGCGGGCAACAGCTAGTATATTAAGACATAGGATACTTTTCATCCCGGTAGAAGGTTCCCGCGGGATAATTTCCGACATACACGCGGGCGAAGCCGCTGGCAACAGCTAGTATATTAAGACATAGGATACTTTTCATCCCGGTAGAAGGTTCCCGTGAGATAATTTCCGATATACACGCGAGCGAAGCCGCGGGCAACAGCTAGTATATTAAGACATAGGATACTTTTCATCCCGGTAGAAGGTTCCCGCGGGATTATTTCCGACATACACGCGGGCGAAGCTGCTGGCCTCAGCTAGTATATTAAGACATAGGATACTTTTCATCCCGGTAGAAGGTTCCCGCGGGATAATTTCCGACATACACGCGAGCGAAGCCGCGAGCAACAGCTAGTATATTAAGACATAGGATACTTTTCATCCCGGTAGAAGGTTCCCGCGGGATAATTTCCGACATACACGCGGGCAACAGCTAGTATATTAAGACATAGGATACTTTTCATCCCATTAGAAGGTTCCCGCGGGATAATTTCCGACATACACGCGGGCAACAGCTAGTATATTAAGACATAGGATACTTTTCATCCCGGTAGAAGGTTCCCGTGGGATAATTTCCGACATACAGGCGAGCGAAGCCGCTGGCAACAGCTAGTATATTAAGACATAGGATACTTTTCATCCCGGTAGAAGGTTCCCGCGGGATAATTTCCGACATACACGCGAGCGAAGCCGCTGGCAACAGCTAGTATATTAAGACATAGGATACTTTTCATCCCGGTAGAAGGTTCCCGTGGGATAATTTCTGACATACACGCGGGTGAAGCCGCGGGCCACAGCTAGTATATTAAGACATAGGATACTTTTCATCCCGGTAGAAGGTTCCCGTGGGATAATTTCCGACATACACGCTGGCAACAGCTAGTATATTAAGACATAGGATACTTTTCATCCCGGTAGAAGGTTCCCGTGGGATAATTTCCGACATACACGCGGGCAACAGCTAGTATATTAAGACATAGGATACTTATCATCCCGGTAGAAGGTTCCCGTGGGATAATTTCCGACATACACGCGGGCAACAGCTAGTATATTAAGACATAGGATACTTTTCATCCCGGTAGAAGGTTCCCGTGGGATAATTTCCGACATACACGCGAGCGAAGCCGCGGGCAACAGCTAGTATATTAAGACATAGGATACTTTTCATCCCGGTAGAAGGTTCCCGTGGGATAATTTCCGACATACACGCGGGCAACAGCTAGTATATTAAGACATAGGATACTTTTCATCCCGGTAGAAGGTTCCCGTGGGATAATTTCCGACATACACGCGGGCAAAAGCTAGTATATTGAGATATAGGATACTTCTCATCCCGGTAGAAGGTTCCCGTGGGATAATTTCCGACATACACGCGGGCAACAGCTAGTATATTAAGACATAGGATACTTTTCATCCCGGTAGAAGGTTCCCGTGGGATAATTTCCGACATACACGCGAGCGAAGCCGCTGGCAACAGCTAGTATATTAAGACATAGGATACTTTTCATCCCGGTAGAAGGTTCCCGTGGGATAATTTCCGACATACACGCGGGTGAAGCCGCGGGCCACAGCTAGTATATTAAGACATAGGATACTTTTCATCCCGGTTGAAGGTTCCCGTGGGATAATTTCCGACATACACGCGGGCAACAGCTACTATATTAAGACATAGGATACTTTTCATCCCGGTAGAAGGTTCCCGCGGGATAATTTCCGACATACACGCGGGCGAAGCCGCGGGCAACAGCTAGTATATTAAGACATAGGATACTTTTCATCCCGGTAGAAGGTTCCCGTGGGATAATTTCCGACATACACGCAGACGAAGCCGCGGGCAACAGCTAGTATATTAAGACATAGGATACTTTTCATCCCGGTAGAAGGTTCCCGTGGGATAATTTCCGACATACACGCTGGCAACAGCTAGTATATTAAGACATAGGATACTTTTCATCCCGTTAGAAGGTTCCCGCGGAATAATTTCCGACATACACGCGGGCAACAGCTAGTATATTAAGACATAGGATACTTTTCATCCCGGTAGAAGGTTCCCGCGGGATAATTTCCGACATACACGCTGGCAACAGCTAGTATATCAAGACATAGGATACTTTTCATCCCGGTAGAAGGTTCCCGCGGGATAATTTCCGACATACACGCGAGCGAAGCCGCTGGCAACAGCTAGTATATTAAGACATAGGATACTTTTCATCCCGGTAGAAGGTTCCCGTGGGATAATTTCCGACATACACGCGGGCAACAGCTAGTATATTAAGACATAGGATACTTTTCATCCCGTTAGAAGGTTCCCGCGGGATAATTTCCGACATACACGCGGGCACCAGCTAGTATATTAAGACATAGGATAATTTTCATCCCGGTAGAAGGTTAACGTGGGATAATTTCCGACATACAGGCGAGCGAAGCCGCTGGCAACAGCTAGTATATTAAGACATAGGATACTTTTCATCCCGGTAGAAGGTTCTCGCGGGATAATTTCCGACATACACGCGGGCGAAGCCGCTGGCAACAGCTAGTATATTAAGACATAGGATACTTTTCATCCTGGTAGAAGGTTCCCGTGGGATAATTTCCGACATACACGCGGGTGAAGCCGCGGGCCACAGCTAGTATATTAAGACATAGGATACTTTTCATCCCGGTAGAAGGTTCCCGTGGGATAATTTCCGACATACACGCGGGCAACAGCTAGTATATTAAGACATAGGATACTTTTCATCCCGTTAGAAGGTTCCCGCGGGATAATTTCCGACATACACGCGGGCACCAGCTAGTATATTAAGACATAGGATAATTTTCATCCCGGTAGAAGGTTAACGTGGGATAATTTCCGACATACAGGCGAGCGAAGCCGCTGGCAACAGCTAGTATATTAAGACATAGGATACTTTTCATCCCGGTAGAAGGTTCTCGCGGGATAATTTCCGACATACACGCGGGCGAAGCCGCTGGCAACAGCTAGTATATTAAGACATAGGATACTTTTCATCCTGGTAGAAGGTTCCCGTGGGATAATTTCCGACATACACGCGGGTGAAGCCGCGGGCCACAGCTAGTATATTAAGACATAGGATACTTTTCATCCCGGTAGAAGGTTCCCGTGGGATAATTTCCGACATACACGCGGGCAACAGCTAGTATATTAAGACATAGGATACTTTTCATCCCGTTAGAAGGTTCCCGCGGGATAATTTCCGACATACACGCGGGCACCAGCTAGTATATTAAGACATAGGATAATTTTCATCCCGGTAGAAGGTTAACGTGGGATAATTTCCGACATACAGGCGAGCGAAGCCGCTGGCAACAGCTAGTATATTAAGACATAGGATACTTTTCATCCCGGTAGAAGGTTCTCGCGGGATAATTTCCGACATACACGCGGGCGAAGCCGCTGGCAACAGCTAGTATATTAAGACATAGGATACTTTTCATCCTGGTAGAAGGTTCCCGTGGGATAATTTCCGACATACACGCGGGTGAAGCCGCGGGCCACAGCTAGTATATTAAGACATAGGATACTTTTCATCCCGGTAGAAGGTTCCCGTGGGATAATTTCCGACATACACGCGGGCAACAGCTAGTATATTAAGACATAGGATACTTTTCATCCCGGTAGAAGGTTCCCGCGGGATAATTTCCGACATACACGCGGGCGAAGCTGCTGGCAACAGCTAGTATATTAAGACATAGGATACTTTTCATCCCGGTAGAAGGTTCCCGCGGGATAATTTCCGACATACACGCGGGCGAAGCCGCTGGCAACAGCTAGTATATTAAGACATAGGATACTTTTCATCCCGGTAGAAGGTTCCCGTAGGATAATTTCCGACATACACGCGGGCAACAGCTAGTATATTAAGACATAGGATACTTTTCATCCCGGTAGAAGGTTCCCGCGGGATAATTTCCGACATACACGCGAGCGAAGCCGCTGGCAACAGCTAGTATATTAAGACATAGGATACTTTTCATCCCGGTAGAAGGTTCCCGCGGGATAATTTCCGACATACACGCGGGCGAAGCCGCTGGCAACAGCTAGTATATTCAGACATAGGATACTTTTCATCCCGGTAGAAGGTTCCCGCGGGATAATTTCCGACATACACGCGGGCAACACCTAGTATATTAAGACATAGGATACTTTTCATCCCGGTAGAAGGTTCCCGTGGGATAATTTCCGACATACACGCGGGCAACAGCTAGTATATTAGGACATAGGATACTTTTCATCCTGGTAGAAGGTTCCCGCGGGATAATTTCCGACATACACGCGGACGAAGCCGCGGGCAACAGCTAGTATATTAAGACATAGGATACTTTTCATCCCGGTAGAAGGTTCCCGCGGGATAATTTCCGACATACACGCGGGCAACAGCTAGTATATTAAGACATAGGATACTTTTCATCCCGTTAGAAGGTTCCCGCGGGATAATTTCCGACATACACGCGGGCAACAGCTAGTTTATTAAGACATAGGATACTTTTCATCCCAGTAGAAGGTTCCCGTGGGATAATTTCCGACATACAGGCGAGCGAAGCCGCTGGCAACAGCTAGTATATTAAGACATAGGATACTTTTCATCCCGGTAGAAGGTTCCCGTGGGATAATTTCCGACATACACGCGGGAAACAGCTAGTATATTAAGACATAGGATACTTTTCATCCCGGTAGAAGGTTCCCGTGGGATAATTTCCGACATACACGCGGGCAACAGCTAGTATATTAAGACATAGGATACTTTTCATCCCGGTAGAAGGTTCCCGTGGGATAATTTCCGACATACACGCGGGAAACAGCTAGTATATTAAGACATAGGATACTTTTCATCCCGGTAGAAGGTTCCCGTGGGATAATTTCCGACATACACGCGGGCAACACCTAGTATATTAAGACATAGGATACTTTTCATCCCGGTAGAAGGTTCCCGTGGGATAATTTCCGACATACACGCTGGCAACAGCTAGTATACTAAGACATAGGATACTTTTCATCCCGGTAGAAGGTTCCCGCGGGATAATTTCCGACATACACGCGGGCAACAGCTAGTATATTAAGACATAGGATACTTTTCATCCCGGTAGAAGGTTCCCGTGGGATAATTTCCGACATACACGCTGGCAACAGCTAGTATATTAAGACATAGGATACTTTTCATCCCGGTAGAAGGTTCCCGTGGGATAATTTCCGACATACACGCGGACGAAGCCGCGGGCAACAGCTTGTATATTAAGACATAGAATACTTTTCATCCCGGTAGAAGGTTCCCGTGGGATAATTTCCGACATACACGCTGGCAACAGCTAGTATATTAAGACATAGGATACTTTTCATCCCGTTAGAAGGTTCCCGCGGAATAATTTCCGACATACACGCGGGCAACAGCTAGTATATTAAGACATAGGATACTTTTTATCCCGGTAGAAGGTTCCCGCGGGATAATTTCCGACATACACGCTGGCAACAGCTAGTATATCAAGACATAGGATACTTTTCATCCCGGTAGAAGGTTCCCGCGGGATAATTTCCGACATACACGCGAGCGAAGCCGCTGGCAACAGCTAGTATATTAAGACATAGGATACTTTTCATCCCGGTAGAAGGTTCCCGTGGGATAATTTCCGACATACACGCGGGCAACAGCTAGTATATTAAGACATAGGATACTTTTCATCCCGTTAGAAGGTTCCCGCGGGATAATTTCCGACATGCACGCGGGCACCAGCTAGTATATTAAGACATAGGATACTTTTCATCCCGGTAGAAGGTTAACGTGGGATAATTTCCGACATACAGGCGAGCGAAGCCGCTGGCAACAGCTAGTATATTAAGACATAGGATACTTTTCATCCCGGTAGAAGGTTCCCGTGGGATAATTTCCGACATACACGCGGGCGAAGCCACTGGCAACAGCTAGTATATTAAGACATAGGATACTTTTCATCCCGGTAGAAGGTTCTCGCGGGATAATTTCCGACATACACGCGGGCGAAGCCGCTGGCAACAGCTAGTATATTAAGACATAGGATACTTTTCATCCCGGTAGAAGGTTCCCGTGGGATAATTTCCGACATACACGCGGGTGAAGCCGCGGGCCACAGCTAGTATATTAAGACATAGGATACTTTTCATCCCGGTAGAAGGTTCCCGTGGGATAATTTCCGACATACACGCGGGCAACAGCTAGTATATTAAGACATAGGATACTTTTCATCCCGGTAGAAGGTTCCCGCGGGATAATTTCCGACATACACGCGGGCGAAGCTGCTGGCAACAGCTAGTATATTAAGACATAGGATACTTTTCATCCCGGTAGAAGGTTCCCGCGGGATAATTTCCGACATACACGCGGGCGAAGCTGCTGGCAACAGCTAGTATATTAAGACATAGGATACTTTTCATCCCGGTAGAAGGTTCCCGTGGGATAATTTCCGACATACACGCGGGCAACAGCTAGTATATTAAGACATAGGATACTTTTCATCCCGGTAGAAGGTTCCCGCGGGATAATTTCCGACATACACGCGAGCGAAGCCGCTGGCAACAGCTAGTATATTAAGACATAGGATACTTTTCATCCCGGTAGAAGGTTCCCGCGGGATAATTTCCGACATACACGCGGGCGAAGCCGCTGGCAACAGCTAGTATATTAAGACATAGGATACTTTTCATCCCGGTAGAAGGTTCCCGCGGGATAATTTCCGACATACACGCGAGCGAAGCCGCGGGCAACAGCTAGTATATTAAGACATAGGATACTTTTCATCCCGGTAGAAGGTTCCCGCGGGATAATTTCCGACATACACGCGGGCAACACCTAGTATATTAAGACATAGGATACTTTTCATCCCGGTAGAAGGTTCCCGTGGGATAATTTCCGACATACACGCGGGCAACAGCTAGTATATTAAGACATAGGATACTTTTCATCCCGGTAGAAGGTTCCCGCGGGATAATTTCCGACATACACGCGGGCAACACCTAGTATATTAAGACATAGGATACTTTTCATCCTGGTAGAAGGTTCCCGCGGGATAATTTCTGACATACACGCGGACGAAGCCGCGGGCAACAGCTAGTATATTAAGACATAGGATATTTTTCATCCCGGTAGAAGGTTCCCGTGGGATAATTTCCGACATACACGCGGACGAAGCCGCGGGCAACAGCTAGTATATTAAGACATAGGATACTTTTCATCCCGGTAGAAGGTTCCCGCGGGATAATTTTCGACATACACGCGAGCGAAGCCGCGGGCAACAGCTAGTATATTAAGACATAGGATACTTTTCATCCCGGTAGAAGGTTCCCGCGGGATAATTTCCGACATACACGCGGGCAACAGCTAGTATATTAAGACATAGGATACTTTTCATCCCGTTAGAAGGTTCCCGCGGGATAATTTCTGACATACACGCGGGCAACAGCTAGTTTATTAAGACATAGGAAACTTTTCATCCCGGTAGAAGGTTCCCGTGGGATAATTTCCGACATACAGGCGAGCGAAGCCGCTGGCAACAGCTAGTATATTAAGACATAGGATACTTTTCATCCCGGTAGAAGGTTCCCGTGGGATAATTTCCGACATACACGCGAGCGAAGCCGCGGGCAACAGCTAGTATATTAAGACATAGGATACTTTTCATCCCGGTAGAAGGTTCCCGTGGGATAATTTCCGACATACACGCGGGTGAAGCCGCGGGCCACAGCTAGTATATTAAGACAAAGGATACTTTTTATCCCGGTAGAAGGTTCCCGTGGGATAATTTCCGACATACACGCGGGCAACAGCTAGTATATTAAGACATAGGATACTTTTCATCCCGTTAGAAGGTTCCCGCGGGATAATTTCCGACATGCACGCGGGCACCAGCTAGTATATTAAGACATAGGATACTTTTCATCCCGGTAGAAGGTTAACGTGGGATAATTTCCGACATACAGGCGAGCGAAGCCGCTGGCAACAGCTAGTATATTAAGACATAGGATACTTTTCATCCCGGTAGAAGGTTCCCGTGGGATAATTTCCGACATACACGCGGGCGAAGCCACTGGCAACAGCTAGTATATTAAGACATAGGATACTTTTCATCCCGGTAGAAGGTTCTCGCGGGATAATTTCCGACATACACGCGGGCGAAGCCGCTGGCAACAGCTAGTATATTAAGACATAGGATACTTTTCATCCCGGTAGAAGGTTCCCGTGGGATAATTTCCGACATACACGCGGGTGAAGCCGCGGGCCACAGCTAGTATATTAAGACATAGGATACTTTTCATCCCGGTAGAAGGTTCCCGTGGGATAATTTCCGACATACACGCGGGCAACAGCTAGTATATTAAGACATAGGATACTTTTCATCCCGGTAGAAGGTTCCCGCGGGATAATTTCCGACATACACGCGGGCGAAGCTGCTGGCAACAGCTAGTATATTAAGACATAGGATACTTTTCATCCCGGTAGAAGGTTCCCGCGGGATAATTTCCGACATACACGCGGGCGAAGCTGCTGGCAACAGCTAGTATATTAAGACATAGGATACTTTTCATCCCGGTAGAAGGTTCCCGTGGGATAATTTCCGACATACACGCGGGCAACAGCTAGTATATTAAGACATAGGATACTTTTCATCCCGGTAGAAGGTTCCCGCGGGATAATTTCCGACATACACGCGAGCGAAGCCGCTGGCAACAGCTAGTATATTAAGACATAGGATACTTTTCATCCCGGTAGAAGGTTCCCGCGGGATAATTTCCGACATACACGCGGGCGAAGCCGCTGGCAACAGCTAGTATATTAAGACATAGGATACTTTTCATCCCGGTAGAAGGTTCCCGCGGGATAATTTCCGACATACACGCGAGCGAAGCCGCGGGCAACAGCTAGTATATTAAGACATAGGATACTTTTCATCCCGGTAGAAGGTTCCCGCGGGATAATTTCCGACATACACGCGGGCAACACCTAGTATATTAAGACATAGGATACTTTTCATCCCGGTAGAAGGTTCCCGTGGGATAATTTCCGACATACACGCGGGCAACAGCTAGTATATTAAGACATAGGATACTTTTCATCCCGGTAGAAGGTTCCCGCGGGATAATTTCCGACATACACGCGGGCAACACCTAGTATATTAAGACATAGGATACTTTTCATCCTGGTAGAAGGTTCCCGCGGGATAATTTCTGACATACACGCGGACGAAGCCGCGGGCAACAGCTAGTATATTAAGACATAGGATATTTTTCATCCCGGTAGAAGGTTCCCGTGGGATAATTTCCGACATACACGCGGACGAAGCCGCGGGCAACAGCTAGTATATTAAGACATAGGATACTTTTCATCCCGGTAGAAGGTTCCCGCGGGATAATTTTCGACATACACGCGAGCGAAGCCGCGGGCAACAGCTAGTATATTAAGACATAGGATACTTTTCATCCCGGTAGAAGGTTCCCGCGGGATAATTTCCGACATACACGCGGGCAACAGCTAGTATATTAAGACATAGGATACTTTTCATCCCGTTAGAAGGTTCCCGCGGGATAATTTCTGACATACACGCGGGCAACAGCTAGTTTATTAAGACATAGGAAACTTTTCGTCCCGGTAGAAGGTTCCCGTGGGATAATTTCCGACATACAGGCGAGCGAAGCCGCTGGCAACAGCTAGTATATTAAGACATAGGATACTTTTCATCCCGGTAGAAGGTTCCCGTGGGATAATTTCCGACATACACGCGAGCGAAGCCGCGGGCAACAGCTAGTATATTAAGACATAGGATACTTTTCATCCCGGTAGAAGGTTCCCGTGGGATAATTTCCGACATACACGCGGGTGAAGCCGCGGGCCACAGCTAGTATATTAAGACAAAGGATACTTTTTATCCCGGTAGAAGGTTCCCGTGGGATAATTTCCGACATACACGCGGGCAACAGCTAGTATATTAAGACATAGGATACTTTTCATCCCGGTAGAAGGTTCCCGTGGGATAATTTCCGACATACACGCGGACGAAGCCGCGGGCAACAGCTAGTATATTAAGACATAGGATACTTTTCATCCCGGTAGAAGGTTCCCGAGGGATAATTTCCGACATACACGCGGGCAACACCTAGTATATTAAGACATAGGATACTTTTCATCCCGGTAGAAGGTTCCCGTGGGATAATTTCCGACATACACGCTGGCAACAGCTAGTATACTAAGACATAGGATACTTTTCATCCCGGTAGAAGGTTCCCGCGGGATAATTTCCGACATACACGCGGGCAACACCTAGTATATTAAGACATAGGATACTTTTCATCCTGGTAGAAGGTTCCCGCGGGATATTTTCCGACATACACGCGGGCGAAGCCGCGGGCAACAGCTAGTATATTAAGACATAGGATACTTTTCATCCCGGTAGAAGGTTCCCGTGGGATAATTTCCGACATACACGCGGACGAAGCCGCGGGCAACAGCTAGTATATTAAGACATAGGATACTTTTCATCCCGGTAGAAGGTTCCCGCGGGATAATTTCCGACATACACGCGAGCGAAGCCGCGGGCAACAGCTAGTATATTAAGACATAGGATACTTTTCATCCCGGTAGAAGGTTCCCGCGGGATAATTTCCGACATACACGCGGGCAACAGCTAGTATATTAAGACATAGGATACTTTTCACCCCGTTAGAAGGTTCCCGCGGGATAATTTCCGACATACACGCGAGCGAAGCCGCGGTCAACAGCTAGTATATTAAGACATAGGATACTTTTCATCCCGGTAGAAGGTTCCCGCGGGATAATTTCCGACATACACGCGGGCAACAGCTAGTATATTAAGACATAGGATACTTTTCATCCCGTTAGAAGGTTCCCGCGGGATAATTTCCGACATACACGCGGGCAACAGCTAGTTTATTAAGACATAGGATACTTTTCATCCCGGTAGAAGGTTCCCGTGGGATAATTTCCGACATACAGGCGAGCGAAGCCGCTGGCAACAGCTAGTATATTAAGACATAGGATACTTTTCATCCCGGTAGAAGGTTCCCGTGGGATCATTTCCGACATACACGCGAGCGAAGCCGCGGGCAACAGCTAGTATATTAAGACATAGGATACTTTTCATCCCGGTAGAAGGTTCCCGTGGGATAATTTCCGACATACACGCGGACGAAGCCGCGGGCAACAGCTAGTATATTAAGACATAGGATACTTTTCATCCCGGTAGAAGGTTCCCGTGGGATAATTTCCGACATACACGCGAGCGAAGCCGCGGGCAACAGCTAGTATATTAAGACATAGGATACTTTTCATCCCGGTAGAAGGTTCCCGTGGGATAATTTCCAACATACACGCGGGTGAAGCCGCGGGCCACAGCTAGTATATTAAGACATAGGATACTTTTCATCCCGGTAGAAGGTTCCCGCGGGATAATTTCCGACATACACGCGGGCAACACCTAGTATATTAAGACATAGGATACTTTTCATCCTGGTAGAAGGTTCCTGCGGGATAATTTCCGACATACACGCGGGCGAAGCCGCGGGCAACAGCTAGTATATTAAGACATAGGATACTTTTCATCCCGGTAGAAGGTTCCCGCGGGATAATTTCCGACATACACGCGAGCGAAGCCGCTGGCAACAGCTAGTATATTAAGACATAGGATACTTTTCATCCCGGTAGAAGGTTCCCGTGGGATAATTTCCGACATACACGCGGACGAAGCCGCGGGCAACAGCTAGTATATTAAGACATAGGATACTTTTCATCCCGATAGAAGGTTCCCGCGGGGTAATTTCCGACATACACGCGAGTGAAGCCGCGGGCAACAGCTAGTATATTAAGACATAGGATACTTTTCATCCCGGTAGAAGGTTCCCGCGGGATAATTTCCGACATACACGCGAGCGAAGCCGCGGGCAACAGCTAGTATATTAAGACATAGGATACTTTTCATCCCGGTAGAAGGTTCCCGCGGGATAATTTCCGACATACACGCGGGCAACAGCTAGTATATTAAGACATAGGATACTTTTCATCCCGTTAGAAGGTTCCCGCGGGATAATTTCCGACATACACGCCGGCAACAGCTAGTTTATTAAGACATAGGATACTTTTCATCCCGGTAGAAGGTTCCCGTGGGATAATTTCCGACATACAGGCGAGCGAAGCCGCTGGCAACAGCTAGTATATCAGGACATAGGATACTTTTCATCCCGGTAGAAGGTTCCCGTGGGATAATTTCCGACATACACGCGGGCGAAGCCGCTGGCAACAGCTAGTATATTAAGACATAGGATACTTTTCATCCCGGTAGAAGGTTCCCGCGGGATAATTTCCGACATACACGCGGGCGAAGCCGCTGGCAACAGCTAGTATATTAAGACATAGGATACTTTTCATCCCGGTAGAAGGTTCCCGTGGGATAATTTCCGACATACACGCGGGCGAAGCCGCTGGCAACAGCTAGTATATTAAGACATAGGATACTTTTCATCCCGGTAGAAGGTTCCCGTGGGATAGTTTCCGACATACACGCGGGCAACAGCTAGTATATTAAGACATAGGATACTTTTCATCCCGGTAGAAGGTTCCCGTGGGATAATTTCCGACATACACGTGGGCAACAGCTAGTATATTAAGACATAGAATACTTTTCATCCCGGTAGAAGGTTCCCGTGGGATAATTTCCGACATACACGCGAGCGAAGCCGCGGGCAACAGCAAGTATATTAAGACATAGGATACTTTTCATCCCGGTAGCAGGTTCCCGTGGGATAATTTCCGACATACACGCGGGCAACAGCTAGTATATTAAGACATAGGATACTTTTCATCCCGGTAGAAGGTTCCCGTGGGATAATTTCCGACATACACGCGGGCGAAGCCGCTGGCAACAGCTAGTATATTAAGACATAGGATACTTTTCATCCCGGTAGAAGGTTCCCGCGGGATAATTTCCGACATACACGCGGGCGAAGCCGCTGGCAACAGCTAGTATATTAAGACATAGGATACTTTTCATCCCGGTAGAAGGTTCCCGCGGGATAATTTCTGACAAACACGCGGGCGAAGCCGCTGGCAACAGCTAGTATATTAAGACATAGGATACTTTTCATCCCGGTAGAAGGTTCCCGTGGGATAATTTCCGACATACACGCGGGCAACACCTAGTATATTAAGACATAGGATACTTTTCATCCCGGTAGAAGGTTCCCGTGGGATAATTTCCGACATACACGCGGGCAACAGCTAGTATATTAAGACATAGGATACTTTTCATCCCGGTAGAAGGTTCCCGCGGGATAATTTCCGACATACACGCGGGCAACACCTAGTATATTAAGACATATGATACTTTTCATCCTGGTAGAAGGTTCCCGCGGGATAATTTCCGACATACACGCGGACGAAGCCGCGGGCAACAGCTAGTATATTAAGACATAGGATACTTTTCATCCCGGTAGAAGGTTCCCGCGGGATAATTTCCGACATACACGCGAGCGAAGCCGCGGGCAACAGCTAGTATATTAAGACATAGGATACTTTTCATCCCGGTAGAAGGTTCCCGCGGGATAATTTCCGACATACACGCGAGCGAAGCCGCGGGCAACAGCTAGTATATTAAGACATAGGATACTTTTCATCCCGGTAGAAGGTTCCCGCGGGATAATTTCCGACATACACGCGGGCAACAGCTAGTATATTAAGACATAGGATACTTTTCATCCCGTTAGAAGGTTCCCGCGGGATAATTTCCGACATACACGCGAGCGAAGCCGCGGGCAACAGCTAGTATATTAAGACATAGGATACTTTTCATCCCGGTAGAAGGTTCCCGCGGGATAATTTCCGAAATACACGCGGGCAACAGCTAGTATATTAAGACATAGGATACTTTTCATCCCGGTAGAAGGTTCCCGTGGGATAATTTCCGACATACACGCGGGCAACAGCTAGTTTATTAAGACATAGGATACTTTTCATCCCGGTAGAAGGTTCCCGTGGGATAATTTCCGACATACAGGCGAGCGAAGCCGCTGGCAACAGCTAGTATATTAAGACATAGGATACTTTTCATCCCGGTAGAAGGTTCCCGTGGGATAATTTCCGACATACACGCGAGCGAAGCCGCGGGCAACAGCTAGTATATTAAGACATAGGATACTTTTCATCCCGGTAGAAGGTTCCCGTGGGATAATTTCCGACATACACGCGGGTGAAGCCGCGGGCAACAGCTAGTATATTAAGACATAGGATACTTTTCATCCCGGTAGAAGGTTCCCGTGGGATAATTTCCGACATACACGCGGACGAAGCCGCGGGCAACAGCTAGTATATTAAGACATAGGATACTTTTCATCCCGGTAGAAGGTTCCCGCGGGATAATTTCCGACATACACGCGAGCGAAGCCGCGGGCAACAGCTAGTATATTAAGACATAGGATACTTTTCATCCCGGTAGAAGGTTCCCGCGGGATAATTTCCGACATACACGCGGGTGAAGCCGCGGGCAACAGCTAGTATATTAAGACATAGGATACTTTTCATCCCGGTAGAAGGTTCCCGTGGGATAATTTCCGACATACACGCGGACGAAGCCGCGGGCAACAGCTAGTATATTAAGACATAGGATACTTTTCATCCCGGTAGAAGGTTCCCGCGGGATAATTTCCGACATACACGCGAGCGAAGCCGCGGGCAACAGCTAGTATATTAAGACATAGGATACTTTTCATCCCGGTAGAAGGTTCCCGCGGGATAATTTCCGACATACACGCGGGCAACAGCTAGTATATTAAGACATAGGATACTTTTCATCCCGTTAGAAGGTTCCCGCGGGATAATTTCCGACATACACGCGAGCGAAGCCGCGGGCAACAGCTAGTATATTAAGACATAGGATACTTTTCATCCCGGTAGAAGGTTCCCGCGGGATAATTTTCGACATACACGCGGGCAACAGCTAGTATATTAAGACATAGGATACTTTTCATCCTGGTAGAAGGTTCCCGCGGGATAATTTCCGACATACACGCGGGTGAAGCCGCGGGCAACAGCTAGTATATTAAGACATAGGATACTTTTCATCCCGGTAGAAGGTTCCCGTGAGATAATTTCCGACATACACGCGGACGAAGCCGCGGGCAACAGCTAGTATATTAAGACATAGGATACTTTTCATCCCGGTAGAAGGTTCCCGCGGGATAATTTCCGACATACACGCGAGCGAAGCCGCGGGCAACAGCTAGTATATTAAGACATAGGATACTTTTCATCCCGGTAGAAGGTTCCCGCGGGATAATTTCCGACATACACGCGGGCAACAGCTAGTATATTAAGACATAGGATACTTTTCATCCCGTTAGAAGGTTCCCGCGGGATAATTTCCGACATACACGCGAGCGAAGCCGCGGGCAACAGCTAGTATATTAAGACATAGGATACTTTTCATCCCGGTAGAAGGTTCCGGCTGGATATTTTCCGACATACACGCGGGCAACAGCTAGTATATTAAGACATAGGATACTTTTCATCCCGTTAGAAGGTTCCCGCGGGATAATTTCCGACATACACGCGGGCAACAGCTAGTTTATTAAGACATAGGATACTTTTCATCCCGGTAGAAGGTTCCCGTGGGATAATTTCCGACATACAGGCGAGCGAAGCCGCTGGCAACAGCTAGTATATTAAGACATAGGATACTTTTCATCCCGGTAGAAGGTTCCCGTGGGATAATTTCCGACATACACGCGAGCGAAGCCGCGGGCAACAGCTAGTATATTAAGACATAGGATACTTTTCATCCCGGTTGAAGGTTCCCGTGGGATAATTTCCGACATACACGCGGAAGAAGCCGCGGGCAACAGCTAGTATATTAAGACATAGGATACTTTTCATCCCGGTAGAAGGTTCCCGTGGGATAATTTCCGACATACACGCGAGCGAAGCCGCGGGCAACAGCTAGTATATTAAGACATAGGATACTTTTCATCCCGGTAGAAGGTTCCCGCGGGATAATTTCCGACATACACGCGGGCGAAGCCGCTGGCAACAGCTAGTATATTAAGACATAGGATACTTTTCATCCCGGTAGAAGGTTCCCGTGGGATAATTTCCGACATACACGCGAGCGAAGCCGCTGGCAACAGCTAGTATATTAAGACATAGGATACTTTTCATCCCGGTAGAAGGTTCCCGTGGGATAATTTCCGACATGCACGCGGGTGAAGCCGCGGGCCACAGCTAGTATATTAAGACATAGGATACTTTTCATCCCGGTAGAAGGTTCCCGTGGGATAATTTCCGACATACACGCGAGCGAAGCCGCTGGCAACAGCTAGTATATTAAGACATAGGATACTTTTCATCCCGGTAGAAGGTTCCCGTGGGATAATTTCCAACATACACGCGGGTGAAGCCGCGGGCCACAGCTAGTATATTAAGACATAGGATACTTTTCATCCCGGTAGAAGGTTCCCGCGGGATAATTTCCGACATACACGCGGGCAACACCTAGTATATTAAGACATAGGATACTTTTCATCCTGGTAGAAGGTTCCCGCGGGATAATTTCCGACATACACGCGGGCGAAGCCGCGGGCCACAGCTAGTATATTAAGACATAGGATACTTTTCATCCCGGTAGAAGGTTCCCGTGGGATAATTTCCGACATACACGCGAGCGAAGCCGCTGGCAACAGCTAGTATATTAAGACATAGGATACTTTTCATCCCGGTAGAAGGTTCCCGTGGGATAATTTCCGACATACACGCGAGCGAAGCCGCGGGCAACAGCTAGTATATTAAGACATAGGATACTTTTCATCCCGGTAGAAGGTTCCCGTGGGATAATTTCCGACATACACGCGGACGAAGCCGCGGGCAACAGCTAGTATATTAAGACATAGGATACTTTTCATCCCGATAGAAGGTTCCCGTGGGATAATTTCCGACATACACGCGAGCGAAGCCGCGGGCAACAGCTAGTATATTAAGACATAGGATACTTTTCATCCCGGTAGAAGGTTCCCGTGGGATAATTTCCGACATACACGCGGACGAAGCCGCGGGCAACAGCTAGTATATTAAGACATAGGATACTTTTCATCCCGGTAGAAGGTTCCCGTGGGATAATTTCCGACATACACGCGAGCGAAGCCGCGGGCAACAGCTAGTATATTAAGACATAGGATACTTTTCATCCCGGTAGAAGGTTCCCGCGGGATAATTTCCGACATACACGCGAGCGAAGCCGCGGGCAACAGCTAGTATATTAAGACATAGGATACTTTTCATCCCGGTAGAAGGTTCCCGCGGGATAATTTCCGACATACACGCGGGTGAAGCCGCGGGCAACAGCTAGTATATTAAGACATAGGATACTTTTCATCCCGGTAGAAGGTTCCCGTGGGATAATTTCCGACATACACGCGGACGAAGCCGCGGGCAACAGCTAGTATATTAAGACATAGGATACTTTTCATCCCGGTAGAAGGTTCCCGCGGGATAATTTCCGACATACACGCGAGCGAAGCCGCGGGCAACAGCTAGTATATTAAGACATAGGATACTTTTCATCCCGGTAGAAGGTTCCCGCGGGATAATTTCCGACATACACGCGGGCAACAGCTAGTATATTAAGACATAGGATACTTTTCATCCCGTTAGAAGGTTCCCGCGGGATAATTTCCGACATACACGCGAGCGAAGCCGCGGGCAACAGCTAGTATATTAAGACATAGGATACTTTTCATCCCGGTAGAAGGTTCCCGCGGGATAATTTTCGACATACACGCGGGCAACAGCTAGTATATTAAGACATAGGATACTTTTCATCCTGGTAGAAGGTTCCCGCGGGATAATTTCCGACATACACGCGGCAGAAGCCGCGGGCAACAGCTAGTATATTAAGACATAGGATACTTTTCATCCCGGTAGAAGGTTCCCGTGGGATAATTTCCGACATACACGCGGACGAAGCCGCGGGCAACAGCTAGTATATTAAGACATAGGATACTTTTCATCCCGGTAGAAGGTTCCCGCGGGATAATTTCCGACATACACGCGAGCGAAGCCGCGGGCAACAGCTAGTATATTAAGACATAGGATACTTTTCATCCCGGTAGAAGGTTCCCGCGGGATAATTTCCGACATACACGCGGGCAACAGCTAGTATATTAAGACATAGGATACTTTTCATCCCGTTAGAAGGTTCCCGCGGGATAATTTCCGACATACACGCGAGCGAAGCCGCGGGCAACAGCTAGTATATTAAGACATAGGATACTTTTCATCCCGGTAGAAGGTTCCGGCTGGATATTTTCCGACATACACGCGGGCAACAGCTAGTATATTAAGACATAGGATACTTTTCATCCCGTTAGAAGGTTCCCGCGGGATAATTTCCGACATACACGCGGGCAACAGCTAGTTTATTAAGACATAGGATACTTTTCATCCCGGTAGAAGGTTCCCGTGGGATAATTTCCGACATACAGGCGAGCGAAGCCGCTGGCAACAGCTAGTATATTAAGACATAGGATACTTTTCATCCCGGTAGAAGGTTCCCGTGGGATAATTTCCGACATACACGCGAGCGAAGCCGCGGGCAACAGCTAGTATATTAAGACATAGGATACTTTTCATCCCGGTTGAAGGTTCCCGTGGGATAATTTCCGACATACACGCGGACGAAGCCGCGGGCAACAGCTAGTATATTAAGACATAGGATACTTTTCATCCCGGTAGAAGGTTCCCGTGGGATAATTTCCGACATACACGCGAGCGAAGCCGCGGGCAACAGCTAGTATATTAAGACATAGGATACTTTTCATCCCGGTAGAAGGTTCCCGCGGGATAATTTCCGACATACACGCGGGCGAAGCCGCTGGCAACAGCTAGTATATTAAGACATAGGATACTTTTCATCCCGGTTGAAGGTTCCCGTGGGATAATTTCCGACATACACGCGAGCGAAGCCGCTGGCAACAGCTAGTATATTAAGACATAGGATACTTTTCATCCCGGTAGAAGGTTCCCGTGGGATAATTTCCGACATGCACGCGGGTGAAGCCGCGGGCCACAGCTAGTATATTAAGACATAGGATACTTTTCATCCCGGTAGAAGGTTCCCGTGGGATAATTTCCGACATACACGCGAGCGAAGCCGCTGGCAACAGCTAGTATATTAAGACATAGGATACTTTTCATCCCGGTAGAAGGTTCCCGTGGGATAATTTCCAACATACACGCGGGTGAAGCCGCGGGCCACAGCTAGTATATTAAGACATAGGATACTTTTTATCCCGGTAGAAGGTTCCCGCGGGATAATTTCCGACATACACGCGGGCAACACCTAGTATATTAAGACATAGGATACTTTTCATCCTGGTAGAAGGTTCCCGCGGGATAATTTCCGACATACACGCGGGCGAAGCCGCGGGCCACAGCTAGTATATTAAGACATAGGATACTTTTCATCCCGGTAGAAGGTTCCCGTGGGATAATTTCCGACATACACGCGAGCGAAGCCGCTGGCAACAGCTAGTATATTAAGACATAGGATACTTTTCATCCCGGTAGAAGGTTCCCGTGGGATAATTTCCGACATACACGCGAGCGAAGCCGCGGGCAACAGCTAGTATATTAAGACATAGGATACTTTTCATCCCGGTAGAAGGTTCCCGTGGGATAATTTCCGACATACACGCGGACGAAGCCGCGGGCAACAGCTAGTATATTAAGACATAGGATACTTTTCATCCCGGTAGAAGGTTCCCGTGGGATAATTTCCGACATACACGCGAGCGAAGCCGCGGGCAACAGCTAGTATATTAAGACATAGGATACTTTTCATCCCGGTAGAAGGTTCCCGTGGGATAATTTCCGACATACACGCGAGCGAAGCCGCTGGCAACAGCTAGTATATTAAGACATAGGATACTTTTCATCCCGGTAGAAGGTTCCCGTGGGATAATTTCCAACATACACGCGGGTGAAGCCGCGGGCCACAGCTAGTATATTAAGACATAGGATACTTTTCATCCCGGTAGAAGGTTCCCGCGGGATAATTTCCGACATACACGCGGGCAACACCTAGTATATTAAGACATAGGATACTTTTCATCCTGGTAGAAGGTTCCCGCGGGATAATTTCCGACATACACGCGGGCGAAGCCGCGGGCAACAGCTAGTATATTAAGACATAGGATACTTTTCATCCCGGTAGAAGGTTCCCGCGGGATAATTTCCGACATACACGCGAGCGAAGCCGCTGGCAACAGCTAGTATATTAAGACATAGGATACTTTTCATCCCGGTAGAAGGTTCCCGTGGGATAATTTCCGACATACACGCGAGCGAAGCCGCTGGCAACAGCTAGTATATTAAGACATAGGATACTTTTCATCCCGGTAGAAGGTTCCCGTGGGATAATTTCCAACATACACGCGGGTGAAGCCGCGGGCCACAGCTAGTATATTAAGACATAGGATACTTTTCATCCCGGTAGAAGGTTCCCGTGGGATAATTTCCGACATACAGGCGAGCGAAGCCGCTGGCAACAGCTAGTATATTAAGACATAGGATACTTTTCATCCCGGTAGAAGGTTCCCGTGGGATAATTTCCGACATACACGCGAGCGAAGCCGCGGGCAACAGCTAGTATATTAAGACATAGGATACTTTTCATCCCGGTTGAAGGTTCCCGTGGGATAATTTCCGACATACACGCGGACGAAGCCGCGGGCAACAGCTAGTATATTAAGACATAGGATACTTTTCATCCCGGTAGAAGGTTCCCGTGGAATAATTTCCGACATACACGCGAGCGAAGCCGCGGGCAACAGCTAGTATATTAAGACATAGGATACTTTTCATCCCGGTAGAAGGTTCCCGCGGGATAATTTCCGACATACACGCGGGCGAAGCCGCTGGCAACAGCTAGTATATTAAGACATAGGATACTTTTCATCCCGGTAGAAGGTTCCCGTGGGATAATTTCCGACATACACGCGAGCGAAGCCGCTGGCAACAGCTAGTATATTAAGACATAGGATACTTTTCATCCCGGTAGAAGGTTCCCGTGGGATAATTTCCGACATGCACGCGGGTGAAGCCGCGGGCCACAGCTAGTATATTAAGACATAGGATACTTTTCATCCCGGTAGAAGGTTCCCGTGGGATAATTTCCGACATACACGCGAGCGAAGCCGCTGGCAACAGCTAGTATATTAAGACATAGGATACTTTTCATCCCGGTAGAAGGTTCCCGTGGGATAATTTCCAACATACACGCGGGTGAAGCCCTGGGCCACAGCTAGTATATTAAGACATAGGATACTTTTCATCCCGGTAGAAGGTTCCCGCGGGATAATTTCCGACATACACGCGGGCAACACCTAGTATATTAAGACATAGGATACTTTTCATCCTGGTAGAAGGTTCCCGCGGGATAATTTCCGACATACACGCGGGCGAAGCCGCGGGCCACAGCTAGTATATTAAGACATAGGATACTTTTCATCCCGGTAGAAGGTTCCCGTGGGATAATTTCCGACATACACGCGAGCGAAGCCGCTGGCAACAGCTAGTATATTAAGACATAGGATACTTTTCATCCCGGTAGAAGGTTCCCGTGGGATAATTTCCGACATACACGCGAGCGTAGCCGCGGGCAACAGCTAGTATATTAAGACATAGGATACTTTTCATCCCGGTAGAAGGTTCCCGTGGGATAATTTCCGACATACACGCGGACGAAGCCGCGGGCAACAGCTAGTATATTAAGACATAGGATACTTTTCATCCCGGTAGAAGGTTCCCGTGGGATAATTTCCGACATACACGCGAGCGAAGCCGCGGGCAACAGCTAGTATATTAAGACATAGGATACTTTTCATCCCGGTAGAAGGTTCCCGCGGGATAATTTCCGACATACACGCGGGCGAAGCCGCTGGCAACAGCTAGTATATTAAGACATAGGATACTTTTCATCCCGGTAGAAGGTTCCCGTGGGATAATTTCCGACATACACGCGAGCGAAGCCGCTGGCAACAGCTAGTATATTAAGACATAGGATACTTTTCATCCCGGTAGAAGGTTCCCGTGGGATAATTTCCAACATACACGCGGGTGAAGCCGCGGGCCACAGCTAGTATATTAAGACATAGGATACTTTTCATCCCGGTAGAAGGTTCCCGCGGGATAATTTCCGACATACACGCGGGCAACACCTAGTATATTAAGACATAGGATACTTTTCATCCTGGTAGAAGGTTCCCGCGGGATAATTTCCGACATACACGCGGGCGAAGCCGCGGGCAACAGCTAGTATATTAAGACATAGGATACTTTTCATCCCGGTAGAAGGTTCCCGCGGGATAATTTCCGACATACACGCGAGCGAAGCCGCTGGCAACAGCTAGTATATTAAGACATAGGATACTTTTCATCCCGGTAGAAGGTTCCCGTGGGATAATTTCCGACATACACGCGGACGAAGCCGCGGGCAACAGCTAGTATATTAAGACATAGGATACTTTTCATCCCGATAGAAGGTTCCCGCGGGGTAATTTCCGACATACACGCGAGTGAAGCCGCGGGCAACAGCTAGCATATTAAGACATAGGATACTTTTCATCCCGGTAGAAGGTTCCCGCGGGATAATTTCCGACATACACGCGAGCGAAGCCGCGGGCAACAGCTAGTATATTAAGACATAGGATACTTTTCATCCCGGTAGAAGGTTCCCGCGGGATAATTTCCGACATACACGCGGGCAACAGCTAGTATATTAAGACATAGGATACTTTTCATCCCGTTAGAAGGTTCCCGCGGGATAATTTCCGACATACACGCGGGCAACCGCTAGTTTATTAAGACATAGGATACTTTTCATCCCGGTAGAAGGTTCCCGTGGGATAATTTCCGACATACAGGCGAGCGAAGCCGCTGGCAACAGCTAGTATATTAAGACATAGGATACTTTTCATCCCGGTAGAAGGTTCCCGCGGGATAATTTCCGACATACACGCGGGCGAAGCCGCGGGCCACAGCTAGTATATTAAGACATAGGATACTTTTCATCCCGGTAGAAGGTTCCCGTGGGATAATTTCCGACATACACGCGGGCAACAGCTAGTATATTAAGACATAGGATACTTTTCATCCCGGTAGAAGGTTCCCGTGGGATAATTTCCGACATACACGTGGGCAACAGCTAGTATATTAAGACATAGAATACTTTTCATCCCGGTAGAAGGTTCCCGTGGGATAATTTCCGACATACACGCGAGCGAAGCCGCGGGCAACAGCAAGTATATTAAGACATAGGATACTTTTCATCCCGGTAGCAGGTTCCCGTGGGATAATTTCCGACATACACGCGGGCAACAGCTAGTATATTAAGACATAGGATACTTTTCATCCCGGTAGAAGGTTCCCGTGGGATAATTTCCGACATACACGCGGGCGAAGCCGCTGGCAACAGCTAGTATATTAAGACATAGGATACTTTTCATCCCGGTAGAAGGTTCCCGCGGGATAATTTCCGACATACACGCGGGCGAAGCCGCTGGCAACAGCTAGTATATTAAGACATAGGATACTTTTCATCCCGGTAGAAGGTTCCCGCGGGATAATTTCTGACAAACACGCGGGCGAAGCCGCTGGCAACAGCTAGTATATTAAGACATAGGATACTTTTCATCCCGGTAGAAGGTTCCCGTGGGATAATTTCCGACATACACGCGGGCAACACCTAGTATATTAAGACATAGGATACTTTTCATCCCGGTAGAAGGTTCCCGTGGGATAATTTCCGACATACACGCGGGCAACAGCTAGTATATTAAGACATAGAAAGAAAGAAAGAAAGAAAAATACTTTATTTGGGACACGCACAGGAAATACAAACAGTAAAAAAGAGCATAGGAACTAACAAAATTAACATTAAAAAAATTAAACAAAATAAATACAAAATATAACAATAAAAAATCCCTGTGCGAGGCCAAAAAGGCTCCTATCTCAGCATAAAGCTGCAATATTTAAATAAATACCGCAGCGCTGGTATTCTGATAGGGCCCATGTGATGCCACGGACACACCTACGGACATCTACAAATCCAATAGGGGAATAAAAAGATAGTAAAATACACACAATAGAATACCTATAATTTAGAGAAAAAAATAAAATATAAACTAATAACCATAAATAATGTATTCATTAGTCGAATAACTCCCGACGCCAGACGCTTCAACCTCGCTTGTCTATGCTATAGAATATTGTCTATAGTCTATGACAAGCGATGAGACGCGGGCGCAGGTGATCGGCTGACAGTATATTTACATGCTCTGTGGCTGACAGCTGATATAATGTTTAAGAAATTAACTGTTGATAAAACTAAAACAAAGAGTGAATAATAGATACGGCAATAAAGTGGTGCAGATAAATTATATAAAGTATTGTTTGTTGTAAGAACTGTGTTGTGTTGTGTAAGTCGGAAGAAATAGAGAAAAAAAAAATAAAATAAAAAATAAACAAAAATTCAATCACCGAGCAAAACCAACAGTCAAGTTCAAAGCTAAACATGCCTCTAGGAACACAAGACTCCACTGATGTCACCAGTACTAACTACGTGCAGTCCCAGGGTGAGTATCAGTTTTCAGAGACTGGTTTCCTTTTGTACTCGTAATAAGTGCTGTTTATATTTAATACTAAAAGTACCAACTGTTTTTATAGTACGAAACGGCGGTGGCAAATCGTTCCAACAGCGAGAGGCAGCGAATTTAAAGCTTCCACGAAAAGCGGCTGTTTTGTGCGTTGTGGCCAACATGAGGTAAGATGATGCTCTTGTTTTAATTTTATTGATATCTCGTGACCAAGTCAATTTCTGATACAAATATGCTGGTTTTTTTGTGAGAATAGTGCCAAAGAGTAGGGTAGCCAGATGAAGCTTTCTGCGATCTGACATTCTCATCAAATTACCCTTATTTAAAAATGGAGTTATATGAGATCGGGGAGGGACGTTGAAACAAAATCTTGCACAAGCGTTCTGCACTCGCTGGATCAACTTTCCGCTTCTACCTAGAATGCATGCACCATACACAGTGTCAGCGTAGTTCAGCTTGGATAAAACAAGTGACTCACATAGCATGACACGCATATCCACACTTATGTAGGGCCGTACACGGTACAAAAGCTTAAGACGGTAAAAGCAGTTGCGCACAGCCTCCATGATGTGTGTCTCAAAATGCAGATGCTCATCAAACACCACACCAAGATTACGGGCTTCTTGCACCCTATCAATAGAACACCCATCAATCTTCAAGTCCAGATTGCACCCTAATATTTTGTTGAGAAAGCCTCTTGATCCCAATAGAATGTACTTGGATTTAACTGGGTTCAGAACCAGAGAGTTTCTTTCAGACCATGCTGAAATCCTATCTAAATCCTCATTCATTCTTTTTACAGCTTCAGCAGAATGCTGAGGGCGGAACGAGAGATACATCTGAAGATCGTCAGCATATAGGTGGAACTTGGTATTGACCAGACAATTGGTGATGTCGGCACTGTACAGAATGAAAAGAAGAGGGCCCAAGATCGATCCCTGCGGTACGCCTCGGAGCACTGGCCTGGGACTAGAGGACATAACATCACCATCACTGTCACTTATAACTTGGACGAACTGAGAACGGTTACTTAGGTAACTCTGAAACCATTGGACTGTTTCCGGCTGACATCCGTAGAAAGAAAGCTTAGAGAGGAGAAGGGAGGTGTTGATTGAGTCAAAGGCACGTGAAAAATCCAGCAGTACAAGCATGGTACCCATGCCCTGGTCTTGGGCTTCAAGGATATTTCCAACCACGTCAAGAAGAGCTGTGGCTGTGCTGTGCCCCTTTCGAAATCCTGATTGAAACAGTGGCAAAATACCGTGCTGTTCAAGATATGCCCGAAGCTGGTTAGAGACAACTTTCTCTAGAATCTTGGAGAGACATGGTAAAAGGCTAATTGGCCGAAGATCTTTCACGCTGGTGGGATTAGACACCTTGGGTATAGGCCTCACTATAGCCAGTTTCCACAGATCTGGAAAAGAGGATGAGGCTATGGATCTGTTGATGATTGCCGTAATAGCTGCAAGTGTACGAGGAAGAGTCATCAACAGCATCTCCAAGGAGATACAGTCAGATCCCTGAGCATTGGACTTAAGACCACATAAAAGCCTCAGCACCATGTCCTCGTGGACTGGTTCAAGCTGAAAATGACCATTACTGAATCTGTGGTGCTCAAAGTAAGTTAAGTCGGCGGAACTGACCCCACCACTGCCAGGCACATCCAAAAAATGGTCATTTATTTTGTCAGGGTTGTTGCAAAAATGCGGCAAACTGTGCTCTGGTCTTTTAGAAATGGCTATTGAAGATTTAATATGGTTCCATAATGTTTTTGGTTGTTTGATATTTTTATTAATATAAGTTTTAAAATATGCACACTTCTCACTATCAAAAGCGGCCCTGACTAAATATTTGAGCTCTTTATAAGAGTTTATGTGATGTACAGATTTAGTTGCTTTAGATTTAACATGGTACTTGTCTCGCAACTTCATCATTTCCTTGACAGTATATGTTATCCATGGGTGAGACTTTTCTTTAATTAAAACTTTTTTAAGAGGTGCATGTAGGTCGAAGAGATTCAACATATATTCATTAAATGTTGTTACCATGGAGTTCACATCCTCCAAACTTTCAATATATTCCCAGTCCATCTTATTCAAGTCATCATTAAAATTGTCAAGCAATATATCTTTAAGTGGCCTGTAGGTGATCCAGTGTGGGGAAGGTTTCTCCAATTTAAAATTTAGTTCAACAGATATAACTGCATGTTGGCCAAGCTCTGGTATGTGCGATACGGAGACCCCACACACACGGGCGTCAGTGCACACAACATCAATTAGTGTTTCACTATGATCAGTGAAATGAGTAGGCTCAGTAACAATTTGCTTTAGCTTGAAACATAGTAAAAAATTGTCAAGTAATTTTGTTTTATTTTCCAGCTGGTTTAAAATGTTAATGTTGAAGTCACCAAGTAAGACAACCTTATCCGCGCTAGCAAAAGAGGAAATAGAATCGGTAATCGCATCCAGGAAGACATTCACATCAAGCCACGGCGGCCTGTATGCAGTGCCGATGATCACTGACTGCGAGTTGATGTTAAGCCTGAGCCACATTTGCTCGACTTGCGGCGCCGGCGGGTGCGGCACGGTGCGTACGCGCACTCCGCGGCGCACGTAGAATCCCACGCCGCCCCCGCGGCCGCCGCACACCGTATGCGGGCGCGGCACGTGCCGCAGCCGGTAGCCCGGCACTGTCGGCGCGCGACCCTCCTCTCCCTGCCTAAGCCAGGTCTCGTTTATCGCCATAATGTCTACCATTAGGCTATCCATGGCAACAAGGAACTCCTCATGGCGCGAACCCAGTGACCCCGCATTAAATAATCCAACTTTAAGATTCCTTGTCTTATTCATTTGTGAATAGTGTTGTATATAATAATAGTATGCTTATTGTAAATAGTATCAAAAGTATTATGTAGTGTATAGTTTTGGATCACAATGTCAAATGTAAATATACTGAAATATATAGTATTAGGTGTAATTAAAAGTAGTATAAAGTGAGTTATTATAACTATTACTGAGATATACATAGTCAGCCAATGTGTACTAATATAAAGAGTCCGTAAAAACAAATATATCATAATTAAATATATTGAAGACGTGAAGATACTGAGCGGAAGAGTAATACCTAAAAAGTGTACATAGATAGTCGCTGGTTGAGCAGGTGGGCCACCAGAACAAACCAAGATATTATACTGAAACACGAGAATAGCCGGCCTCGCACAAGACAACCTTAAATACTTAAGAGAAAACAAAACAGATAAAATTAGGTAAGGTTTAAAAGATACATATCTTGCTATAACAAAGTGTTTGCAAGCGATCATGTACTTAGACATCCTTTGCGGTAGGCACCCCGCAACAAAAAACACGCGCTAGGTCGTCCTCAGAGCGGATGCAGTGGGTAGGCTTACCGTCACCCTGCTTAGCCAGAATACGGCCGAACTTCGTCCACATATACCTCCACCCGAGACGGCTGCCAGCTTCACGCACACGATAAAACAAATATTTGTTTGTTTTGGTGAGCCTCTCGTTCAGAAAAAAGCGACGTGGGGGTCCGGGGAGTCCCATGTCCGCGGTGGTGGCACCGCGCCGCACGCGCGCGCTCTGCAGCAAGTCGTCGCGCAGAGCGCGCCGCGTCAGGCGCACCACGATGCGCCGCCCGCGCGCCGGCGCCGCCTCTGCTCCCACTGGGCTTGCTCCGCCAACTGGACTCGCAGCACTCGCCTTCACCTCTCGTTCAGCCCGCAGGCCCACCCTTTGCGCGAACACTATGTCCCGTTCATCGAGAGTCACCCCAAGCTTTGCCGCCACCTGCCCGACGGTGTGCAACACACTCTCCCCCTGAATCTCCGGGATGTTCGCGATTTCTAAATCGGAGCCAAGTAAATCCTGCTCACGGTCGTTGAGCTCGAGCTGCAACTGCAGCACTATCTGCTCGAGCTGACCCACTCTGCCGTCTGGCACTGCAGCACTTCCCCTATTTTCTAGTGCCTCGATCCTAGTCTCCAGGATGTCAACCCGCTCGGTACAAACTCCCATCGACGCGTGCAGGCCAGCCATCTCCCTACGAAATTCCCTCATTTCATCCCGAACCTCCCGCAGCTCAGATCGGAAGAGCCTTATTTCCTCACGGAGTGTCAGCTGTGCCTCCGGCGAAGGTTCCCCATCAGCACCTCGTTCGCTCCCAGCCTGAGACGAAACTTTAGCCACTTCAACGGGGGGCTTGGCCAGAGTACCCTGTGCCTGAGGCACCGCAACAGGTGACCTTAACATAGCGCCCGGAACCGATACTGCAATCGGAGATGCAGGCTCTGCCACAACAGCGGCTGCTGCTGCTGATGCTGTTGGAATTGCAGGGGGCCCACTACCCAGATCCTTGACGGGTGTGGCGCTATTATCTCCCCTGGGCAACTTTTTCCTGCACTCGGGGCACAACCAATCGCTACTTATCCGGGCAGGATCAGGCAACAACAAGCAGGCGAGATGATATCGGTTGTGGCAGGCGGAGTTACTACATGTAGCGCCCCCCTTTGTCGACAGAAACTTTCCGCAGGCGGCACACTTCACCATAGTAGTATGGCTAGATGTCGCACCCTTCTCTCACGCCTCTTTGTTGGCCCTAGATGGCGCCTGCTACGCAAAATTTATTGACCGACACGCACAGATCTGTGGTAACGTTATCAACACTTGTCAAAAATGTTAAAAGTGACACTTTTTGGAGGTACCGGTGGCACAAAAAGATTTCCAAGTACCTACAAAAGTCTAAAAGGTAACAATAAAACTGGATTTGTTTTTACGGAATTACACCAAACCTAGCCTTGCAAACAATCTCACACGTAGTAAGCACTCCCGCGATAACATTAACACGCACTTTACGCGGAATATATTTGTGTTTTATTATATATTAGTGCAGACACGAACAGCTGATGTGTACCGTAAACCGTCCGTGACGTCCTCATAGGATACTTTTCATCCCGGTAGAAGGTTCCCGCGGGATAATTTCCGACATACACGCGGGCAACAGCTAGTATATTAAGACATAGGATACTTTTCATCCCGTTAGAAGGTTCCCGCGGGATAATTTCCGACATACACGCGAGCGAAGCCGCGGGCAACAGCTAGTATATTAAGACATAGGATACTTTTCATCCCGGTAGAAGGTTCCCGTGGGATAATTTCCGACATACACGCGAGCGAAGCCGCGGGCAACAGCTAGTATATTAAGACATATGATACTTTTCATCCTGGTAGAAGGTTCCCGCGGGATAATTTCCGACATACACGCGGGTGAAGCCGCGGGCAACAGCTAGTATATTAAGACATAGGATACTTTTCATCCCGGTAGAAGGTTTCCGTGGGATAATTTCCGACATACACGCGGACGAAGCCGCGGGCAACAGCTAGTATATTAAGACATAGGATACTTTTCATCCCGGTAGAAGGTTCCCGCGGGATAATTTCCGACATACACGCGAGCGAAGCCGCGGGCAACAGCTAGTATATTAAGACACAGGATACTTTTCATCCCGGTAGAAGGTTCCCGCGGGATAATTTCCGACATACACGCGGGCAACAGCTAGTATATTAAGACATAGGATACTTTTCATCCCGTTAGAAGGTTCCCGCGGGATAATTTCCGACATACACGCGAGCGAAGCCGCGGGCAACAGCTAGTATATTAAGACATAGGATACTTTTCATCCCGGTAGAAGGTTCCCGCTGGATATTTTCCGACATACACGCGGGCAACAGCTAGTATATTAAGACATAGGATACTTTTCATCCCGTTAGAAGGTTCCCGCGGGATAATTTCCGACATACACGCGGGCAACAGCTAGTTTATTAAGACATAGGATACTTTTCATCCCGGTAGAAGGTTCCCGTGGGATAATTTCCGACATACAGGCGAGCGAAGCCGCTGGCAACAGCTAGTATATTAAGACATAGGATACTTTTCATCCCGGTAGAAGGTTCCCGTGGGATAATTTCCGACATACACGCGAGCGAAGCCGCGGGCAACAGCTAGTATATTAAGACATAGGATACTTTTCATCCCGGTAGAAGGTTCCCGTGGGATAATTTCCGACATACACGCGGACGAAGCCGCGGGCAACAGCTAGTATATTAAGACATAGGATACTTTTCATCCCGGTAGAAGGTTCCCGTGGGATAATTTCCGACATACACGCGAGCGAAGCCGCGGGCAACAGCTAGTATATTAAGACATAGGATACTTTTCATCCCGGTAGAAGGTTCCCGCGGGATAATTTCCGACATACACGCGGGCGAAGCCGCTGGCAACAGCTAGTATATTAAGACATAGGATACTTTTCATCCCGGTAGAAGGTTCCCGTGGGATAATTTCCGACATACACGCGAGCGAAGCCGCTGGCAACAGCTAGTATATTAAGACATAGGATACTTTTCATCCCGGTAGAAGGTTCCCGTGGGATAATTTCCGACATGCACGCGGGTGAAGCCGCGGGCCACAGCTAGTATATTAAGACATAGGATACTTTTCATCCCGGTAGAAGGTTCCCGCGGGATAATTTCCGACATACACGCGGGCAACACCTAGTATATTAAGACATAGGATACTTTTCATCCTGGTAGAAGGTTCCCGCGGGATAATTTCCGACATACACGCGGGCGAAGCCGCGGGCAACAGCTAGTATATTAAGACATAGGATACTTTTCATCCCGGTAGAAGGTTCCCGCGGGATAATTTCCGACATACACGCGGGCAGCAGCTAGTATATTAAGACATAGGATACTTTTCATCCCGGTAGAAGGTTCCCGTGGGATAATTTCCGACATACACGCGAGCGAAGCCGCGGGCAACAGCTAGTATATTAAGACATAGGATACTTTTCATCCCGGTAGAAGGTTCCCGCGGGATAATTTCCGACATACACGCGGGCGAAGCCGCTGGCAACAGCTAGTATATTAAGACATAGGATACTTTTCATCCCGGTAGAAGGTTCCCGTGGGATAATTTCCGACATACACGCGGGTGAAGCCGCGGGCCACAGCTAGTATATTAAGACATAGGATACTTTTCATCCCGGTAGAAGGTTCCCGTGGGATAATTTCCGACATACACGCGGGCAACAGCTAGTATATTAAGACATAGGATACTTTTCATCCCGGTAGAAGGTTCCCGTGGGATAATTTCCGACATACACGTGGGCAACAGCTAGTATATTAAGACATAGAATACTTTTCATCCCGGTAGAAGGTTCCCGTGCGATAATTTCCGACATACACGCGAGCGAAGCCGCGGGCAACAGCTAGTATATTAAGACATAGGATACTTTTCATCCCGGTAGCAGGTTCCCGTGGGATAATTTCCGACATACACGCGGGCAACAGCTAGTATATTAAGACATAGGATACTTTTCATCCCGGTAGAAGGTTCCCGTGGGATAATTTCCGACATACACGCGGGCGAAGCCGCTGGCAACAGCTAGTATATTAAGACATAGGATACTTTTCATCCCGGTAGAAGGTTCCCGCGGGATAATTTCCGACATACACGCGGGCGAAGCCGCTGGCAACAGCTAGTATATTAAGACATAGGATACTTTTCATCCCGGTAGAAGGTTCCCGCGGGATAATTTCCGACATACACGCGGGCGAAGCCGCTGGCAACAGCTAGTATATTAAGACATAGGATACTTTTCATCCCGGTAGAAGGTTCCCGTGGGATAATTTTCGACATACACGCCGGCAACAGCTAGTATATTAAGACATAGGATACTTTTTATCCCGGTAGAAGGTTCCCGCGGGATAATTTCCGACATACACGCGGGCAACACCTAGTATATTAAGACATAGGATACTTTTCATCCCGGTAGAAGGTTCCCGTGGGATAATTTCCGACATACACGCGGACGAAGCCGCGGGCAACAGCTAGTATATTAAGACATAGGATACTTTTCATCCCGGTAGAAGGTTCCCGTGGGATAATTTCCGACATACACGCGAGCGAAGCCGCGGGCAACAGCTAGTATATTAAGACATAGGATACTTTTCATCCCGGTAGAAGGTTCCCGCGGGATAATTTCCGACATACACGCGGGCAACACCTAGTATATTAAGACATAGGATACTTTTCATCCCGGTAGAAGGTTCCCGTGGGATAATTTCCGACATACACGCGGGCAACAGCTAGTATATTAAGACATAGGATACTTTTCATCCCGGTAGAAGGTTCCCGCGGGATAATTTCCGACATACACGCGGGCAACACCTAGTATATTAAGACATAGGATACTTTTCATCCTGGTAGAAGGTTCCCGCGGGATAATTTCCGACATACACGCGGGCGAAGCCGCGGGCAACAGCTAGTATATTAAGACATAGGATACTTTTCATCCCGGTAGAAGGTTCCCGTGGGATAATTTCCGACATACACGCGGACGAAGCCGCGGGCAACAGCTAGTATATTAAGACATAGGATACTTTTCATCCCGGTAGAAGGTTCCCGCGGGGTAATTTCCGACATACACGCGAGTGAAGCCGCGGGCAACAGCTAGTATATTAAGACATAGGATACTTTTCATCCCGGTAGAAGGTTCCCGCGGGATAATTTCCGACATACACGCGAGCGAAGCCGCGGGCAACAGCTAGTATATTAAGACATAGGATACTTTTCATCCCGGTAGAAGGTTCCCGCGGGATAATTTCCGACATACACGCGGGCAACAGCTAGTATATTAAGACATAGGATACTTTTCATCCCGTTAGAAGGTTCCCGCGGGATAATTTCCGACATACACGCGGGCAACAGCTAGTTTATTAAGACATAGGATACTTTTCATACCGGTAGAAGGTTCCCGTGGGATAATTTCCGACATACAGGCGAGCGAAGCCGCTGGCAACAGCTAGTATATTAAGACATAGGATACTTTTCATCCCGGTAGAAGGTTCCCGTGGGATAATTTCCGACATACACGCGGGCGAAGCCGCTGGCAACAGCTAGTATATTAAGACATAGGATACTTTTCATCCCGGTAGAAGGTTCCCGCGGGATAATTTCCGACATACACGCGGGCGAAGCCGCTGGCAACAGCTAGTATATTAAGACATAGGATACTTTCATCCCGGTAGAAGGTTCCCGTGGGATAATTTCCGACATACACGCGGGTGAAGCCGCGGGCCACAGCTAGTATATTAAGACATAGGATACTTTTCATCCCGGTAGAAGGTTCCCGTGGGATAATTTCCGACATACACGCGGGCAACAGCTAGTATATTAAGACATAGGATACTTTTCATCCCGGTAGTAGGTTCCCGTGGGATAATTTCCGACATACACGTGGGCAACAGCTAGTATATACTCAATACTCAATATCTTTATTGCTTTTCCATAATGTGTACATAGGTGGTAAGTTCTATAATATAAATAAGATCATTATGGACCCTGTAGGGCACAGCAAAAGGGTAGGAGAGAGGAAGCCCTGTTTTAGGAGATCATGAATTATTGAATTTTTATGAATTATTGCTATTTTTTTTTTATTTTTTATTATTGCTATTTTATTTAAGTATTTTTTAATGTATTATTTGTTATTATTTATTAATAATTACCATATCATTAATATATTTCAAACGTAACTATAAATTGCGTGATTGTCATTAATTATTGTTAACAATTATTATTATTATATTATTAGTAATTTCCTTAACATTTATTATACTATCTTACTTTCTTTTTTACTTTTTTCTATTATGTATGTTTATCGTTTAAATATTCATCTAAGGAATAATAGCATTTGTTTATTAGTAATTTTTTAAGTTTTATTATAAATATATTGAAATTTTCTTCTTTCTTTATTATGTCTGGTAGTTTGTTGTATATTTTTATAGACATTACGTAGGGACTTGTAGAATGCATTTTTAGCCTGGATGTTGGTATGTTTAGCCTAGATCCGTGCCTAAGTGTGTACTGTGATTGGATGTCTTCGCGTTTTGTGTAGAACTCTTGATGCTTACGGACAAATTTACATAATTCTAGAATGTAAATACTTGGGAGGGTTAGAATATTATGTTTTAGAAAATAGGGTTTGCAGCTGTCAGTTTTATCAATATTTACCAAGATTCTAATTAATTTCTTTTGTAGGGTAAAGAGTGTCATTGCATCTGTACTATTTCTATTAATATTAAGACATAGAATACTTTTCATCCCGGTAGAAGGTTCCCGTGGGATAATTTCCGACATACACGCGAGCGAAGCCGCGGGCAACAGCAAGTATATTAAGACATAGGATACTTTTCATCCCGGTAGCAGGTTCCCGTGGGATAATTTCCGACATACACGCGGGCAACAGCTAGTATATTAAGACATAGGATACTTTTCATCCCGGTAGAAGGTTCCCGTGGGATAATTTCCGACATACACGCGGGCGAAGCCGCTGGCAACAGCTAGTATATTAAGACATAGGATACTTTTCATCCCGGTAGAAGGTTCCCGCGGGATAATTTCCGACATACACGCGGGCGAAGCCGCTGGCAACAGCTAGTATATTAAGACATAGGATACTTTTCATCCTGGTAGAAGGTTCCCGCGGGATAATTTCCGACATACACGCGGGCGAAGCCGCTGGCAACAGCTAGTATATTAAGACATAGGATACTTTTCATCCCGGTAGAAGGTTCCCGCGGGATAATTTCCGACATACACGCGGGCGAAGCCGCTGGCAACAGCTAGTATATTAAGACATAGGATACTTTTCATCCCGGTAGAAGGTTCCCGCGGGATAATTTCCGACATACACGCGGGCGAAGCCGCTGGCAACAGCTAGTATATTAAGACATAGGATACTTTTCATCCCGGTAGAAGGTTCCCGTGGGATAATTTCCGACATACACGCGGGCAACAGCTAGTATATTAAGACATAGGATACTTTTTATCCCGGTAGAAGGTTCCCGCGGGATAATTTCCGACATACACGCGGGCAACACCTAGTATATTAAGACATAGGATACTTTTCATCCCGGTAGAAGGTTCCCGTGGGATAATTTCCGACATAAACGCGGGCGAAGCCGCTGGCAACAGCTAGTATATTAAGACATAGGATACTTTTCATGGGGTGCGTGCAGAAAACCTCCTCGTGTGCCTGATACCTGCTCGTCCCTTATGGATACGTTCGAGGGGAAGAGCAGTCGTCGGGCCGGTGCACCCTGGGCATGGACAATAATCTCTTCTGGAAAAGGTGTGGGAGTTTTTCGGAGAGGGTATTGTTTGTGGCGAATTTCTGCGGGCGGGGGAGTAGTATGCTCCACGTCGTTCTTCCACGTGTCCCTCTGATTTGTAGAGGGCACAGTGGAGGAACAAGGGGTGTGGGTCGCTCCTGATCGATCGACGTTCGTCGATTGACACTGGACGTGACCCTGCCGCTACGGTGCAGGCGCACCAACGCGGCTGTTGTTTCTCCCTCAAGAGCAATCTTGAGGAGAGAACTTTCGGCGGGTTCGCTGAGTCGGGTTAGCCGGACAGCGAACGGAGGCATGCATAATGCCGCCGTCGGGGGCTTGGCTTAACCGCCCGGCCCAGAGGAAGGACACCTCTAAGATAAAAAACCACCCAATCCTAAGCTTTGAAGCGTGGCGAGAGGATGAGTGGCTGGTGGGGGACCAGTCGCTAGCGCTTCCCCTGTAGATACCTGCCGCACTCTACAGTATATAGGCTTACCTAGTGCAAGAGGCTCTGCCTAGGCGGACATTTACTTCCTCATTACTCGTGGGAACAAAATGGACAATGAACAAAAACTAAATAAAAAAGAGAATGACGTGCCAAATTTATTGGCGGAGGTGCCGCTTGCCGGTGACGGCAACAAGAGTCGAGGAGGCTCCCGTCCCTCAAGGGACCAAAGTATGTCCGATCAGGACTCGCGCGGGCGTTCCAAGTCCTTTGGAAAGCGTTCGCGCGATGAATTCATTCGGAATTCAATTTCGGACCGAGCGGGGTCGATGGATCTCTCCTCAAGCGAGGAGAACCTGTTGACCGCTAAAGTAACATCGGCGAAGAGAGGACGGGGTCGCGTGGTGGCGGGTGGAGCTTCCGCTCCAATACCAGGGCGCGACGTTCGGGGTCGCTTCAAGCGGCCCGATACGCCGAGAATCGGCGGGGAGAGCAACGGTGGGGTCTCATCCGAGGTCTCGACTGAGGAGCTGGGAGAGGTGACCGTCTCGCAGGTTCAGGTACGGCCCAGCGAGCCGAGCCGAGTCAGCCTAGCCGATTCAGACCAGCAAGCCGAGAGGCTCGCCACGGAGGGGCACCACTCTGGAGTGACCAGCCACAGAGCGGCTCTCTCAGAGTCGTCAGGTGGCGAGCCGGACGCCGCTGGCGGCTCGAATTCGGGACGAGCGGCCAGGTTTGCGGAGGTCGTGAAAGCCGCGATCAAGGGTGTGGCCTTGAAGAGGATCCAGTTCTCTAAAGACAAGGCCATATCCGTGGCCACGGCCTCTATTATGGCGGCAGCGGAGGCCATTCACTTCGGGCCTACGTCGGACGGAATGTCCGAAATGCGGGAGGAGGTCGCCCGCTTGACAGCCGCCATGGAGCTTCTCCGAAAGGAGAATGAGGAGCTTCGAGCGGACCTGGCTCGGCTCCGAGGAGCTGCCCCCCGGGAGGTACCACAGTGGGGGGCGCGGCATGGGCAGGACGAGCCCGTGCCTGCTGAGGACAGGGTACTGACCCTGGTGCGGCAGGAGCTGGCTGCCTTCCAGAGTCGGTTTTCTGCCCTGGAGGCCATTGTCCTGCGCCCCCCGCTAGCAGCGAGCCGGCCGGCCTCGGGCCAGCGGAAGGCAACCTCGTATGCCACCGCCGCATCTGCCACCACCGTGACTGCCACTGCTGCGACTACCACCGCCGCGGCTGCAACCGCCACGGCTGCCACGACCAAACCGGGATCGTCGGGGCAGTCAAAAAGCGGGGCCATGCCGGTACATGTCAGGGCTCCAGCCCTTGCGGTGAGTCAGCCGCCCCCACCTCCTAAATCTAATCCGGCCGACGCCGAATGGCAGGTAGCCGGGGAGATTAGGAAGGCGGGTAAAGCAGCAAGGGCGGCCAAAAGAAAAGAGAGGCGGCAGCAGCGCAAGGAGCGAAGCGTCGCGGCTAGGCTCCGTGCCCCGAAGTCCGCAGCTGTAGTAATCACACTACAGCCAGAAGCGGAAAAGAAGGGCGTGTCCTACCGCGAGGTGCTCGCCAAGGCGAGGGCAGCGGTGAACCTCGAGGAGCTCGGCGTCGCCAATGGCATCCGAGTAAAGGTCACCGCGACTGGGGCCCGGATGCTGGAGGTCCCCGGTGCGGCTAGCGGCCCGACCGCTGACGCTCTGGCCGAAAGGCTTAGGGCGTCCCTAAATGCAGATGAGGCCCGAGTGTCCAGACCCACCAAGTGCGCGGACATGCGCTTCCTGGGCTTGGACGACTCTGCGACGGAGGGAGAGGTGGTGGCCGCCATCGTCGGTGCTGGGGGTTGCTCTGCCGAGCAGGTGAGGGTTGGCACCATCCGTCCCGACTATACGGGGATGCGAGCCGTTACGGTGAGCTGCCCCGTGTCGGCAGCCCGGAAGATAGTCGGGGAGGGCCGCAGGCTCAAGGTCGGCTGGGTGTCCGCGCAGGTGAAACTGCTGGAACCCAGACCTCTGAGGTGCTTCCGCTGCCAGGTGGGCAACCACGTGGGAGTTAAATGCACCTCGGAGGTGGACCGCAGCAGTCACTGCTTCTGCTGCGGTCAGCCCGGTCACAAGGCCGGCTCGTGTAATGCCACGCCGCACTGCTTTGTATGTGCGGCAGCTGGCAAGCCGGCCAATCACCGGGCGGGGAGCAAGGCCTGCGCTCCACCCGCCAAAGCCAGGGGCAAAGGCAAGCCCTCCGCCACCGCCGTTACTGCTGCAGCCACCGCCACTGCCGCCACCGCTGCCGCCTCCACTGTCGTCGCCGTCGTCGGCCCGCCTGGTGGCCCATGATTCTGACGAAGGCCAAGCAGGGCGGATGCCCTCCTAACATCTATCGCATCCTCGTCGATTATTTCACGGACAGGCGAGTTGGCTTGTTCATGGGCGACCAGGCGGTGTGGAAGCGGTCCACTATGGGCTGCCCCCAGGGGTCGGTACTAGGACCACCCCTCTGGAACCTCCTGCTAGATGACATCCTGCGGTTGCCGTGGCCCGAGGGGGTAACGGTAGTTGCATACGCAGACGACATTACGGTCATAATCGAGGCACCGAGCAGGGCGGCGATCGAGCGTAATGCTAGGTCGTCGCTGGAGGCGGTGTCCGCGTGGGGGAAGCGGAACCGTCTCACATTCTCGGCGACGAAGTCGCAAACCCTAACACTTAAGGGGAAATTCAAACGTCCCCCCACAGTTCGCATGGACGGTGCCTCGATTGCGCACGTAACTAGTGCCAGAGTGCTGGGCGTTGTCATAGATGAAGCGGGCTCCTACGTGCCGCATGCTAGTTTGGCCGGCCAACGGGCTGTGAACGCCTTCGGGAAGATGTCGAGGGTATCGGCCTCTTCCTGGGGCATCAGGTACCGCGCCCTAAGGGTCCTGTACTCAGGGACCTATGTGGCGATCGTTACATATGCTGCGGCCGTATGGTGGCGGAGTTACACCAGGTTTGCAGTGCGGAGTACGCTGCTCCGCACGCAGCGCCCGGCACTCATCCTCCTTACCAAGGCCTACAGGTCGGTCAGCACGGCTGCCTTGCCTGTGCTTGCAGGAGTGCTTCCGGCCGACCTGGAGGTCTGTCGAGCGGGACGAGTCGCGCAGGAGTGTTCGGGGTTGGTCAGCAGGGAGCGCAAAGTGGCGATCAGGGAAGTGAGAGCGGAGGTCGTTGTTCTTTGGCAGGAGCGGTGGCAGTCGTCCAGTGACGGAAGGGAGCTGTTTTCGTTTTTCGCGGATGTGACGGATCGGGTGTCGTTCGGCTGGGTGGAGCCGGATTATATGGTCTCTCAAGTCCTGACGGGCCATGGGAGTTTCAGGAGCCGGCTACACAGGATGTCGCTTTGCGACACGCCCGTGTGCTACTGTGGGCTGGCGGATGAGACTCGCGACCATGTCCTGTGGGACTGCGAGCTGTACGCGGAAGACAGGGAGGCTATGTTGGGGAACTGGAGTCGGGAGGTGATGGGTCCAGTCTACCACAGGCAGCTTGTGGACAGTCCAGAAGGCTTCCGAAGGCTGAAGCTGTTTGCTCACAGGTGGCACAGCCGGAGGAAAGAGCTGGAATTGCATCTGAGTCTATCAGTCAACGAAAGGTCAGTTAGGTGTAGCAATTCCAGCATGGACTGCCTGCAAAGCTAGGTTGGAGGTCTGGAGTTCCCATGGGACAGCTTGGGCGTGCAGTCATGTCCTTGTGTTGTGAGTGCCCCAGATGGGGTGGCAGGTGAAATGCCGAGACGGGCATTGTAGACGAAAAGTTATGGTCCGTATGCCGAAAGGCGGGGAGGACCATGAGCGGCGGATTGGGATCTGTCGTCGCCGTCGTAACTACGGCGGCAGGGCCCTCACAGGGGGCTCGGGAGGAGGCTGATATGGAGTGTCAATAATGGCCCCATTACGCTTCCTCCAGGCGAACATCAACCACTGCGCCGCCGCTCAAGATCTGTTGCTCCAGAGCATGGCGCAGTGGTCGATTAACATCGCCGTGGTCGCTGAGCCGTACTTTGTCCCGCCCAGTGATTACTGGGTGGAGGACCAGAGCGGCTCAGTGACCCTCATTTCGTCGGCCGCCGCCGGTACCCTGTCCCTCGAAGCCGTCAAGAGGGGACAGGGTTGCGTTGCAGCACGGTTCGGGGGGATTGTCGTGGTAGGGGTATACTTCTCCCCGAACCGAACTCTCGCCGAGTTCCACAACTCCCTTGCGGAGTTGAAAAACGTCGTCGTCGGGTTTCGTTCCCTTCCCGTGCTCGTCCTCGGGGACTTCAACGCCAAGAATGTGGCTTGGGGTTCCCGGTATACGGACACACGGGGCAGGATGGTGGAGGACTGGGCTCTGGAGACAGGCCTGGTCATCCTAAACCGGGGTTCTGTCCCCACGTGTGTGCGGATGCGGGGCGAATCAGTGGTGGACATTTCGTTCGCCAGCCCCGCTCTGTTGCCACATGTTGTTGACTGGCGCGTCATAGAGGGGGTGGAGACCTACTCCGACCATCGGTACATCCGGTTTGATGTCTCCGCCCAGACCTCGAGCGCGCCGGTCCGACAGGCCCCGAGTGGTCCGCGGTGGGCGCTGAAGAAGCTGGACCGGGAGCTCCTCCTGGAAGCCTCGATCGTGCAGGCCTGGGTGTCACCACCGGACAGGCCTGCCGACATCAACGACGAGGCGGAGTGGTTCCGGGAGGCCATGTCCGAAATATGTGACGTGGCAATGCCCCGGGTCCAGCCCGGTCGCGCTTGGCGCCAGGTGTATTGGTGGTCGCCGGAGCTGACGGCTCTGCGCGAGGCGTGCGTTGCTGCGCGGCACCGGTACACCAGGCACCGCAGGCTCCGTATCCGCGCTCCGGATACGGAAGCCATTCAGGCGAAGCTGTACGAGGGGTACAGAGCGGCGAAGACCGCCCTCCGAGCGGAGATCTTGCGGGCTAGGGATCTGGCTCGCGAGGAGTCGCTGGAGACTCTAAACAGGGATCCATGGGGACGCCCTTATAAAATGGTGCGGAATAAACTCCGTCCATGGGCACCCCCGCTGACGCAGAGTCTCCGGCCCCAGCTCGTGGAGGACGTGGTGAGCGCTCTGTTCCCTTCGCGAGGGGAACATACTCCCCCGCCCATGGCTCCGCTTCCTGCGGTGCCCGTTGCGGACCACATCACCGACGACGATGACGATGCTCCGGAAGTGACCGAGGTAGAGTTGAGAGCGGCGGTACGTAGGCTGAGTGCCAAAAATGCCGCCCCAGGACCCGACGGATTACCTGGAAGAGCCTGGGTTCTGGCCTTTGGGGCTCTCGGGCCTCGACTAGGGGGGCTCCTAAGCGCATGCTTAGAGAGGGGCCAGTTCCCACTTCGTTGGAAGACGGGGAAACTGGTCCTCATTAAGAAGCCGGGGCGCCCTGCGGACTCTCCGTCCGCTTACCGACCCATCGTGCTGCTCGACGAGGTGGGCAAGCTCTTTGAAAGAGTTATTGCAGACCGCCTCGTCGGGTGGCTGGTGCAGGAGGGGCCGGATTTGGCGGAAAGCCAGTTTGGTTTCCGCAGGGGGCGCTCTACGGTGGACGCCATCATGCGCGTACGAGCCCTCACGACGGGGGATGCTGTGGCCCGGGGTGGGGTCGTCTTGGCGGTGTCTCTAGACATCGCCAACACCTTCAATACCCTGCCCTGGAGTTGCATCAGGGAGGCACTCCGGTATCACCGGATGCCGACCTACCTCTGTCGAGTGGTTGAGGCCTATTTGACGGATAGGGCCGTCATCTACCCCGGTCATCAGGGAGAGTGGAACCGGCGAGAGATGTCGTGCGGTGTCCCACAGGGATCGGTCCTGGGGCCGCATTTGTGGGACATCGGGTACGACTGGGTGTTGCGCGCCGACCTCCCTAGCGGCGTCAGCGTGGTATGTTACGCTGACGACACGCTGGTCCTGGCACAGGGGAGGTCGCACCAGGCGGCGGCTGAATTAGTGACACGCGGGGTTGCGATAGTCGTTGAGAGGATCCGGCAGTTGGGACTCGAGGTGGCCCTGCACAAGTCCGAGGCCATGTGTTTTCATGGTCCTCGGAATGCGCCACCGTCGGGTTCCCAAATAACGGTAGGAGGGGTTCGCATCGGAGTCGAGTCTACGATGAAGTACCTGGGACTCGTCCTCGACAGCCGGTGGAACTTCGTGGAGCATTTCCGACGTTTGGCTCCCAGACTGGAGCGGGCTGGGGCTGCCTTGAAGCGGCTCCTGCCCAATCTAGGTGGTCCAAACGCCTCCTGCCGGAGGCTTTACGCGGGGGTCGTGCGGTCCATGGCCCTTTACGGGGCACCGGTGTGGGCGCGTTCCCTGAGGCTGCGGCCAGTCCGCCGGTTGAACGCGTCCCAGAGGGTCATGGCCATTCGGCTAGTCCGGGGTTACCGCACGGTCTCCGGTGAGGCGGCGAGCCTCCTTGCCGGATTGCCGCCGTGGGATCTGGAGGCAAAAGTCCTCGCGCACGTGTGGGAGTGGCGCGAGGAGGCGAAACGCCGGGGCGTAACTCCGCTGCCGCGAGAAATCACGGTACAGCGGACAGAGCTCCGGCGGGATCTCATGGCGACATGGAGAGTGCGACTGTCGCAGCCCAGCGCTGGGCACGCCACAAATGCGGCGATAAGTCCCCTCTTTGAGGAGTGGTTAGAGAGGCGCCACGGCGTCCTCACCTTCCGCCTGACGCAGGTCCTCACCGGACACGGTTGTTTCGGGAGGTTCCTGTTTCGCATAAGGCGGGAGGAAACGCCCGGGTGTCACCATTGTGTAGATCGCCCAGAGGACACGGTGGAGCATACAGTGGAGGTCTGCCCGGCTTGGGCAGAGCACCGCCGTGTTCTCACGGAGGCGATCGGCGGCGGCGATCTCTCGCGTCCGAGCCTGGTCCAGGCCATGGTGCGGAGCGAGAGTGCATGGGAGGCCGTCACCTCCTTCTGCGAAGTGGTAATGCTCGCGAAGGAGGAGGCGGAACGCGTGAGGGAGAGGTAGCCTCACGCCCTCAGTCGCCGCAGGAGACGCCCTGGGCGGCGGGAATCGATAGCCGATTCCCGGCCACCGTAGGCGCGGGCTTGCGGACGGTGAGTAGTGGGTAGCTCGCCGTCCGGTGAGGACCAGGCCCGGGTCGACGGCGCGTTGTGTTCCACGCGCGCCTCAAAGAGATGTCAGCAAAAGATGGGGTCCAATAGGGCCGATGCCGCTGGGGTCGCGGGTTGTTTGAAAAAGATACCGTGGCCCTGGCATAGGCAACTGAAGGAACACGGGTGGGTTTTAGTCAGTAAAAGTCTGACACGCCCTTCCGCTCCGCCCAGAGCGGGAGAAGTTATTTGATGATTTCCCATCCACAAAAAAAAAAAAAAAAAAAAAAAAAAAAAAAAAAAAAAAAAAAAAAAAAAAAAAAAAAAAAAAAAAAAAAAAAAAAGGATACTTTTCATCCCGGTAGAAGGTTCCCGCGTGATAATTTCCGACTTACACGCGGGCGAAGCCGCTGGCAACAGCTAGTATATTAAGACATAGGATACTTTTCATCCCGGTAGAAGGTTCCCGTGGGATAATTTCCGACATACACGCGGGTGAAGCCGCGGGCCACAGCTAGTATATTAAGACATAGGATACTTTTCATCCCGGTAGAAGGTTCCCGTGGGATAATTTCCGACATACACGCGGGCAACAGCTAGTATATTAAGACATAGGATACTTTTCATCCCGGTAGAAGGTTCCCGTGGGATAATTTCCGACATACACGTGGGCAACAGCTAGTATATTAAGACATAGAATACTTTTCATCCCGGTAGAAGGTTCCCGTGGGATGATTTCCGACATACACGCGAGCGAAGCCGCGGGCAACAGCAAGTATATTAAGACATAGGATACTTTTCATCCCGGTAGCAGGTTCCCGTGGGATAATTTCCGACATACACGCAGGCAACAGCTAGTATATTCAGACATAGGATACTTTTCATCCCGGTAGAAGGTTCCCGTGGGATAATTTCCGACATACACGCGGGCGAAGCCGCTGGCAACAGCTAGTATATTAAGACATAGGATACTTTTCATCCCGGTAGAAGTGTAGTGACCTACACACTTATGTCTAATCAAATTATTATAAGTTATGTACTTCTTAAATATAATTAATCATAATTTATATACAACATATCTATAAAGAAACTCAAAACTAGACTTTAACAACAATTAAAATAAAACTATTTACAATAATATCTTAATGTTCAACGGACAAACGGACAAGTGCAAACATTGTATTATTAGCTAATACCTATCAGTTGGTCGGCGCACGCAGCTATGACGCGTCTATTGTTCTAGCGAGCGCCGCCCGCGCTACGTCATGTGAGCCGTGTGCATGAGCGGGACAGCATCATCGTGCGTTGCACTCATGCACCCGCGCCGTACAGTGACGCGCGAAAGACAGCTTATAAAAACAGTATGCTCACTGCACGCATAGCCTATATGCCGAAACCTTTCTGTGCTTAAGTTTAACTGCTTGTCCGTGCTGTTCTCTGCTATCTACATTTCTGTCACTCCTTCTAAACTAAGTGTAACTCTTGTGTGTGTGAACTGAAACCTGTGTACCTAATAAACTTTCATTCTTCTACTTGTGTACTTCGGACTTTTCTTCATCCCTTCGTACGTCTTCATACTTTCACCTTCCACACTCTCCACATTGGTGACCCCGTTCAGGAGCACGAGGATGCAGGAGAACAGAGCGCCCAGGCATCAAGATGTCGGCGATTCGTCAGCGGAAAGTTTTCGTGTGGGTGTGCGTGTACCGCCTTTCTACCCGGAGAAGCCGGGATTATGGTTTAACCAGATGGAAGCGCAGTTTAGTCTGGCGAATATCAAGTCGGATGACACCAAGTTCCATTTCATTACCGGCAATTTGGAAACACAATATGCTTCCGAAGTTGAAGATATTATCAACCACCCTCCACCCACCGGAAAATATGATAAACTAAAAAGTGAGCTCATAAAGCGGCTTTCGGCGACGCGTGAGAAGAAGATAAAGCAACTTCTCATGCATGAAGAGCTGGGTGACCGGAAGCCTTCTCAGTTTTACCGGCACCTCCTCAACCTCGCTGGTCCAGGTGTACCGGAGGAGTTCCTGAGGACCATTTGGACGAGCCGCCTACCCGCAAGCACACAGGCGATTATAGCTTCTCAGTCCAAGCCGGACCTGGGTGAGCTGGCTGAGCTGGCGGACCGGATTCACGACGTCGTCGGCACCCAGGTGGCATCAACATCTGCCATCGCTACAGCTGCATCGTCGACCACCTCGGGCAACAGCGTGTACTCTGAGATCGCCGCCCTGACCAAGCAGATGGAGAAGCTGGCGGAGAAGGTGGAGCGATTGTCTCGTCCTAGAGGACGGGCCAGTAGTCGTACGCGCCATCGGTCTAGCTCCAACAGATCACAATCGAGCTACAGAAAGTTTCCCCACTGCTGGTACCATCAGAATTTTGGGGACCGGGCTAAGAAGTGCGTGAAGCCGTGCGACTACCCTACGTCGGAAAATGTGCGGGGCAATCAGTGATGGCGACCGATGATTGTCCGAGTGTTGGTCGCTTATTTGTCACCGATAAAAGGTCGAAAGTGCAGTTTTTGGTCGACACCGGTAGCGACCTCTGCGTCTACCCCCGATCGGCAATTACAAGGCGACTAGAAAAAACAAATTACCAGCTGTGTGCGGCAAACGGCACATCGATTACCACGTATGGGTTTATAAATGTAACTCTGAACCTAGGGTTGCGCCGCGACTTCGCTTGGCGATTTATCGTTGCCGATGTTACAAGGGCGATAATAGGCGTGGATTTTTTATCATTCTATAATTTGGTTGTTGATTGCAGGAACCAACGCCTCATCGACAATCACACTACGCTCTGCGCCCCGGCGTCGCCTGTCCGCCGTTCTGATGTCGTCTCTTCGGTGAAAGTAAGTTTAGGTGATTCCGCATACATCCACATACTACGGGAATTTCCCGACATCACTCGCCCACATGGTATACACCGCACTCCCAAACACAATACAGTACACCACATCCGTACTACACCAGGGCCACCAGTATCCTGTACACCTCGCAGATTGGCCCCGGACAAACTACAAATTGCTAAGGCTGAATTCGACGCCATGTTGCAATGTGGAACCTGTCGCCGGTCCGAGTCACCGTGGTCGTCGCCTCTCCACCTAGCGCCGAAGAAAGATGACGGATGGCGCCCCTGTGGCGACTACAGGATGCTGAACGCACGTACCATTCCGGACCAGTACCCCATCCGACACATCCAAGACTTTGCTCATAGTCTGTCTGGCTGTACCGTCTTCTCTCAGATTGACCTGGTGAAAGCGTACAACCAAATTCCTTTGAATCCTGATGACATCCCGAAGACTGCGATCACGACGCCGTTCGGTCTTTTCGAATTTCCGTTCATGACGTTCGGTCTTCGAAATGCCGGACAGACGTTTCAGCGCTTCGTGGATGAAATGCTCAGGGGACTGGATTTTACGTACGCTTATTTGGATGACTTCTTGGTCTACTCGAAAGACCAGAAGACCCACGAGCACCACCTGCGTCAAGTTTTCACCAGGCTCAGAGACTACGGTATGGTCATCAACAGTTCCAAGTGCGTCTTCGGAGTGTCGGAGGTCAACTTCTTAGGCTACCACATCTCAGCCAAGGGCACAAGGCCATTACCATCCAAGGTCGAGGCCGTTCAAAATTTTCCCGCTCCCAAAACCGTAAGAGAGCTACGGAGATTTCTTGGGATGCTCAATTTTTACCGTAGGTTCATCCCAGGTGCAGCAAACTTCCAGGCACCCTTGAACGCTCTTCTTACCGGTTCTGTGAAGGGTTCACACCCTATCAATTTTTCACCCGAGGAGCTTAAAGTATTCCAGAATTGCAAGGACAGCCTTTGTCAAGCAGCACTGTTAGCGCATCCAGACTGCAGCGCTAAGTTAGCGTTGGTCACAGATGCTTCCGACAAGGCCATTGGCGCAGTTTTGCAACAACTGAATGCAGGTGCATGGGAGCCGCTTGCTTTCTTTTCGCGCAAATTGAGTCCAGCACAGGTTAAGTACTCCCCATACGACCGCGAATTGCTCGCCATTTACGAGAGTATCAAATATTTCCGGCACATGCTGGAGGCTCGTGACTTTGTGGTGTACACAGACCACAAGCCTCTGACGTTCGCCTTCCACTCTCGTAAGGAGAATTGTTCCCCACGGCAGTTCCGTCACCTGGATCTAATAGCCCAGTTTACAACGGACATCCGGCATATTTCTGGGAAAAACAATGTCGTGGCAGATACCCTTTCGCGTGTCGAGGAGATTACACAACCAGTGCCCGTCGAAAAGATCGCTGCAGCTCAACTTGACGACCTCGAGCTGAAGCAACTGCTAGACGGTGATACCGCGTTGCACCTGCAACAGGTCAGGGTACCAGGGTCACAACAGCAACTATATTGCGACGTTAGTACCCCTACGCCAAGACCATTTGTGCCCAAGGAATTGCGCAGACCAATTTTCACAAGCCTGCACTCCTTGAGTCACCCAGGTACCAAGGCATCCGCAAGGTTGGTCGCTGACCGATATGTTTGGCCTGGCGTTAGGAAAGACTGCCGTGATTGGGTACATTCCTGCCTGGCTTGCCAGCGTTCAAAAACCACACGGCACGTCTTTGCTCCCGTAGGTACTTTCAAATTGCCACAGCAAAGATTTGCATTCATTCACATTGACCTCGTGGGACCTTTGCCACTGTGTGAAGGGTTCCGCTATTGTCTCACAGCCGTCGATCGCTTTACGCGATGGCCTGAGGCAATACCGCTCACAAACATAACTGCTGAAACAGTGGCAAAGGCCTTACTGAGTGGCTGGATTGCTCGTTTCGGCTGCCCATCCGATATAGTAACCGATAGAGGTGCACAGTTCGAATCAGCGCTCTTCAAATGCCTATCCACAATTGCTGGGTTCCGACACCGCAGAACAACGGCGTACCATCCTGCCTGCAATGGTTTAGTGGAGAGATTCCACCGTCAACTTAAGGCAGCTATCACTTGCCATGCTAATGACAGTTGGGTGGAATCTCTTCCTCTAGTCCTGTTAGGCGTACGCAGCGCTTATAAAGAAGACCTCCAAGCTACTGCGGCCGAACTTGTTTACGGTCAACCAATACGTCTGCCTGGCGAATTTTTTGACCCTCAGGCTGATGAAACCTTTGACATGACCGACTACTTGTCGAGGCTCCGGAGTATTGTCAGGAGTCTGCAACCATCACCAGCAGCCAGACACAATAGCAATTTTAAAACATTCATTTACAAGGACTTAATTTCCTCTACCCACGTTTTCCTTAAGGACTGCACTGCTGGTGGTGGTCTGAAGCCAGCATATTCTGGTCCTCATAAGGTGATTCAACGAGGTGACAAAGTATTTAAACTCATGGTAAATGGAAAAGAGGTTACCGTATCGATTGACCGCATTAAGCCGGCCTTCATACTGCGCGATCCTCACACATCATCCTCACCACCAACCACTAACATCTATCACAACACACCACAGTCACCACTCAACACTAACACTCATCACTACACACCCGACGCGGATAACCGGAATTTACTTTCCACTGATGATAGCGTCGTCAAAACGACGCGGTCAGGACGTCGCGTTAAATTTCCCGACTATTATCGCCCTTGACGGTCTCTGGAGGGGGGTGATGTAGTGACCTACACACTTATGTCTAATCAAATTATTATAAGTTATGTACTTCTTAAATATAATTAATCATAATTTATATACAACATATCTATAAAGAAACTCAAAACTAGACTTTAACAACAATTAAAATAAAACTATTTACAATAATATCTTAATGTTCAACGGACAAACGGACAAGTGCAAACATTGTATTATTAGCTAATACCTATCAGTTGGTCGGCGCACGCAGCTATGACGCGTCTATTGTTCTAGCGAGCGCCGCCCGCGCTACGTCATGTGAGCCGTGTGCATGAGCGGGACAGCATCATCGTGCGTTGCACTCATGCACCCGCGCCGTACAGTGACGCGCGAAAGACAGCTTATAAAAACAGTATGCTCACTGCACGCATAGCCTATATGCCGAAACCTTTCTGTGCTTAAGTTTAACTGCTTGTCCGTGCTGTTCTCTGCTATCTACATTTCTGTCACTCCTTCTAAACTAAGTGTAACTCTTGTGTGTGTGAACTGAAACCTGTGTACCTAATAAACTTTCATTCTTCTACTTGTGTACTTCGGACTTTTCTTCATCCCTTCGTACGTCTTCATACTTTCACCTTCCACACTCTCCACAGAAGGTTCCCGCGGGATAATTTCCGACATACACGCGGGCGAAGCCGCTGGCAACAGCTAGTATATTAAGACGTAGGATACTTTTCATCCCAGTAGAAGGTTCCCGCGGGATAATTTCCGACATACACGCGGGCGAAGCCGCTGGCAACAGCTAGTATATTAAGACATAGGATACTTTTCATCCCGGTAGAAGATTCCCGTGGGATAATTTCCGACATACACGCGGGCAACAGCTAATATATTAAGACATAGGATACTTTTTATCCCGGTAGAAGGTTCCCGCGGGATAATTTCCGACATACACGCGGGCAACACCTAGTATATTAAGACATAGGATACTTTTCATCCCGGTAGAAGGTTCCCGTGGGATAATTTCCGACATACACGCGAGCGAAGCCGCGGGCAACAGCTAGTATATTAAGACATAGGATACTTTTCATCCCGGTAGAAGGTTCCCGCGGGATAATTTCCGATATACACGCGAGCGAAGCCGCGGGCAACAGCTAGTATATTAAGACATAGGATACTTTTCATCCCGGTAGAAGGTTCCCGCGGGATAATTTCTGACATACACGCGGGCAACACCTAGTATATTAAGACATAGGATACTTTTCATCCCGGTAGAAGGTTCCCGTGGGATAATTTCCGACATACACGCGGGCAACAGCTAGTATATTAAGACATAGGATACTTTTCATCCCGGTAGAAGGTTCCCATGGGATAATTTGCGACATACACGTGGGCAACAGCTAGTATATTAAGACATAGAATACTTTTCATCCCGGTAGAAGGTTCCCGTGGGATAATTTCCGACATACACGCGAGCGGAGCCGCGGGCAACAGCAAGTATATTAAGACATAGGATACTTTTCATCCCGGTAGCAGGTTCCCGTGGGATAATTTCCGACATACACGCGGGCAACAGCTAGTATATTAAGACATAGGATACTTTTCATCCCGGTAGAAGGTTCCCGTGGGATAATTTCCGACATACACGCGGGCGAAGCCGCTGGCAACAGCTAGTATATTAAGACATAGGATACTTTTCATCCCGGTAGAAGGTTCCCGCGGGATAATTTCCGACATACACGCGGGCGAAGCCGCTGGCAACAGCTAGTATATTAAGACATAGGATACTTTTCATCCCGGTAGAAGGTTCCCGCGGGATAATTTCCGACATACACGCGGGCGAAGCCGCTGGCAACAGCTAGTATATTAAGACATAGGATACTTTTCATCCCGGTAGAAGGTTCCCGTGGGATAATTTCCGACATACACGCGGGCAACACCTAGTATATTAAGACATAGGATACTTTTTATCCCGGTAGAAGGTTCCCGCGGGATAATTTCCGACATACACGCGGGCAACACCTAGTATATTAAGACATAGGATACTTTTCATCCCGGTAGAAGGTTCCCGCGGGATAATTTCCGACATACACGCGGGCGAAGCCGCTGGCAACAGCTAGTATATTAAGACATAGGATACTTTTCATCCCGGTAGAAGGTTCCCGCGGGATAATTTCCGACATACACGCGGGCGAAGCCGCTGGCAACAGCTAGTATATTAAGACATAGGATACTTTTCATCCCGGTAGAAGGTTCCCGTGGGATAATTTCCGACATACACGCGGGCGAAGCCGCTGGCAACAGCTAGTATATTAAGACATAGGATACTTTTCATCCCGGTAGAAGGTTCCCGCGGGATAATTTCCGACATACACGCGGGCGAAGCCGCTGGCAACAGCTAGTATATTAAGACATAGGATACTTTTTATCCCGGTAGAAGGTTCCCGCGGGATAATTTCCGACATACACGCGGGCGAAGCCGCTGGCAACAGCTAGTATATTAAGACATAGGATACTTTTCATCCCGGTAGAAGGTTCCCGCGGGATAATTTCCGACATACTCGCGAGCGAAGCCGCTGGCAACAGCTAGTATATTAAGACATAGGATACTTTTCATCCCGGTAGAAGGTTCCCGTGGGATAATTTCCGACATACACGCGGGCAACAGCTAGTATATTAAGACATAGGATACTTTTCATCCCGGTAGAAGGTTCCCGTGGGATAATTTCCGACATACACGCGGGCAACAGCTAGTATATTAAGACATAGGATACTTTTCATCCCGGTAGAAGGTTCCCGTGGGATAATTTCCGACATACACGCGAGCGAAGCCGCTGGCAACAGCTAGTATATTAAGACATAGGATACTTTTCATCCCGGTAGAAGGTTCCCGTGGGATAATTTCCGACATACACGCGGGCAACAGCTAGTATATTAAGACATAGGATACTTTTCATCCCGGTAGAAGGTTCCCGCGGGATAATTTCCGACATACACGCGAGCGAAGCCGCGGGCAACAGCTAGTATATTAAGGCATAGGATACTTTTCATCCCGGTAGAAGGTTCCCGCGGGATAATTTCCGACATACACGCGGGCGAAGCCGCTGGCAACAGCTAGTATATTAAGACATAGGATACTTTTCATCCCGGTAGAAGGTTCCCGTGGGATAATTTCCGACATACACGCGAGCGAAGCCGCGGGCAACAGCTAGTATATTAAGACATAGGATACTTTTCATCCCGGTAGAAGGTTCCCGCGGGATAATTTCCGACATACACGCGGGCGAAGCCGCTGGCAACAGCTAGTATATTAAGACATAGGATACTTTTCATCCCGGTAGAAGGTTCCCGTGGGATAATTTCCGACATACACGCGGGCAACAGCTAGTATATTAAGACATAGGATACTTTTCATCTCGGTAGAAGGTTCCCGCGGGATAATTTCCGACATACACGCGGGCGAAGCCGCTGGCAACAGCTAGTATATTAAGACATAGGATACTTTTCATCCCGGTAGAAGGTTCCCGCGGGATAATTTCCGACATACACGCGGGCGAAGCCGCTGGCAACAGCTAGTATATTAAGACATAGGATACTTTTCATCCCGGTAGAAGGTTCCCGTGGGATAATTTCCGACATACACACGGGCAACAGCTAGTATATTAAGACATAGGATACTTTTCATCCCGGTAGAAGGTTCCCGCGGGATAATTTCCGACATACACGCGGGCAACAGCTAGTATATTAAGACATAGGATACTTTTCATCCCGGTAGAAGGTTCCCGCGGGATAATTTCCGACATACACGTGAGCGAAGCCGCAGGCAACAGCTAGTATATTAAGGCATAGGATACTTTTCATCCCGGTAGAAGGTTCCCGCGGGATAATTTCCGACATACACGCGGGCGAAGCCGCTGGCAACAGCTAGTATATTAAGACATAGGATACTTTTCATCCCGGTAGAAGGTTCCCGTGGGATAATTTCCGACATATACGCGAGCGAAGCCGCGGGCAACAGCTAGTATATTAAGACATAGGATACTTTTCATCCCGGTAGAAGGTTCCCGCGGGATAATTTCCGACATACACGCGGGCGAAGCCGCTGGCAACAGCTAGTATATTAAGACATAGGATACTTTTCATCCCGGTAGAAGGTTCCCGTGGGATAATTTTCGACATACACGTTGGCAACAGCTAGTATATTAAGACATAGGATACTTTTCATCCCGGTAGAAGGTTCCCGCGGGATAATTTCCGACATACACGCGGGCGAAGCCGCTGGCAACAGCTAGTATATTAAGACATAGGATACTTTTCATCCCGGTAGAAGGTTCCCGTGGGATAATTTCCGACATACACGCGAGCGAAGCCGCGGGCAACAGCTAGTATATTAAGACATAGGATACTTTTCATCCCGGTAGAAGGTTCCCGCGGGATAATTTCCGACATACACGCGGGCGAAGCTGCTAGCAACAGCTAGTATATTAAGACATAGGATACTTTTCATCCCGGTAGAAGGTTCCCGCGGGATAATTTCCGACATACACGCGGGCGAAGCCGCTGGCAACAGCTAGTATATTAAGACATAGGATACTTTTCATCCCGGTAGAAGGTTCCCGCGGGATAATTTCCGACATACACGCGGGCAACAGCTAGTATATTAAGACATAGGATACTTTTCATCCCGGAAGAAGGTTCCCGCGGGATAATTTCCGACATACACGCGAGCGAAGCCGCTGGCAACAGCTAGTATATTAAGACATAGGATACTTTTCATCCCGGTAGAAGGTTCCCGCGGGATAATTTCCGACATACACGTGGGCGAAGCCGCTGGCAACAGCTAGTATATTAAGACATAGGATACTTTTCATCCCGGTAGAAGGTTCCCGCGGGATAATTTCCGACATACACGCGGGCGAAGCCGCTGGCAACAGCTAGTATATTAAGACATAGGATACTTTTCATCCCGGTAGAAGGTTCCCGCGGGATAATTTCCGACATACATGCGGGCGAAGCCGCTGGCAATAGCTAGTATATTAAGACATATGATACTTTTCATCCCGGTAGAAGGTTCCCGTGGGATAATTTCCGACATACACGCGAGCGAAGCCGCGGGCAACAGCTAGTATTTTAAGACATAGGATACTTTTCATCCCGGTAGAAGGTTCCCGCGGGATAATTTCCGACATACACGCGGGCGAAGCCGCTGGCAACAGCTAGTATATTAAGACATAGGATACTTTTCATCCCGGTAGAAGGTTCCCGTGGGATAATTTCCGACATACACGCGGGCAACAGCTAGTATATTAAGACATAGGATACTTTTCATCCCGGTAGAAGGTTCCTGCGGGATAATTTCCGACATACACGCGAGCGAAGCCGCTGGCAACAGCTAGTATATTAAGACATAGGATACTTTTCATCCCGGTAGAAGGTTCCCGCGGGATAATTTCCGACATACACGCGGGCGAAGCCGCTGGCAACAGCTAGTATATTAAGACATAGGATACTTTTCATCCCGGTAGAAGGTTCCCGCGGGATAATTTCCGACATACACGCGGGCGAAGCCGCTGGCAACAGCTAGTATATTAAGACATAGGATACTTTTCATCCCGGTAGAAGGTTCCCGCGGGATAATTTCCGACATACACGCGGGCGAAGCTGCTGGCAACAGCTAGTATATTAAGACATAGGATACTTTTCATCCCGGTAGAAGGTTCCCGCGGGATAATTTCCGACATACACGCGGGCGAAGCCGCTGGCAACAGCTAGTATATTAAGACATAGGATACTTTTCATCCCGGTAGAAGGTTCCCGTGGGATAATTTCCGACATACACGCGGGCAACAGCTAGTATATTAAGACATAGGATACTTTTCATCCCGGTAGAAGGTTCCCGCGGGATAATTTCCGACATACACGCGGGCGAAGCCGCTGGCAACAGCTAGTATATTAAGACATAGGATACTTTTCATCCCGGTAGAAGGTTCCTGCGGGATAATTTCCGACATACACGCGGGCGAAGCTGCTGGCAACAGCTAGTATATTAAGACATAGGATACTTTTCATCCCGGTAGAAGGTTCCCGCGGGATAATTTCCGACATACACGCGGGCGAAGCCGCTGGCAACAGCTAGTATATTAAGACATAGGATACTTTTCATCCCGGTAGAAGGTTCCCGTGGGATAATTTCCGACATACACGCGGGCGAAGCCGCTGGCAACAGCTAGTATATTAAGACATAGGATACTTTTCATCCCGGTAGAAGGTTCCCGTGGGATAATTTCCGACATACACGCGGGCAACAGCTAGTATATTAAGACATAGGATACTTTTCATCCCGGTAGAAGGTTCCCGCGGGATAATTTCCGACATACACGCGAGCGAAGCCGCTGGCAACAGCTAGTATATTAAGACATAGGATACTTTTCATCCCGGTAGAAGGTTCCCGCGGGATAATTTCCGACATACACGCGGGCGAAGCCGCTGGCAACAGCTAGTATATTAAGACATAGGATACTTTTCATCACGGTAGAAGGTTCCCGCGGGATGATTTCCGACATACACGCGGGCAAAAGCTAGTATATTAAGACATAGGATACTTTTCATCCCGGTAGAAGGTTCCCGCGGGATAATTTCCGACATACACGCGAGCGAAGCCGCTGGCAACAGCTAGTATATTAAGACATAGGATACTTTTCATCCCGGTAGAAGGTTCCCGCAGGATAATTTCCGACATACACGCGGGCGAAGCCGCTGGCAACAGCTAGTATATTAAGACATAGGATACTTTTCATCCCGGTAGAAGGTTCCCGCGGGATAATTTCCGACATACACGCGGGCGAAGCCGCTGGCAACAGCTAGTATATTAAGACATAGGATACTTTTCATCCCGGTAGAAGGTTCCCGCGGGATAATTTCCGACATACACGCGGGCGAAGCCGCTGGCAACAGCTAGTATATTAAGACATAGGATACTTTTCATCCCGGTAGAAGGTTCCCGCGGGGTAATTTCCGACATACACGCGAGCGAAGCCGCTGGCAACAGCTAGTATATTAAGACATAGGATACTTTTCATCCCGGTAGAAGGTTCCCGTGGGATAATTTCCGACATACACGCGGGCAACAGCTAGTATATTAAGACATAGGATACTTTTCATCCCGGTAGAAGGTTCCCGTGGGATAATTTCCGACATACACGCGGGCAACAGCTAGTATATTAAGACATAGGATACTTTTCATCCCGGTAGAAGGTTCCCGTGGGATAATTTCCGACATACACGCGAGCGAAGCCGCTGGCAACAGCTAGTATATTAAGACATAGGATACTTTTCATCCCGGTAGAAGGTTCCCGTGGGATAATTTCCGACATACACGCGGGCAACAGCTAGTATATTAAGACATAGGATACTTTTCATCCCGGTAGAAGGTTCCCGCGGGATAATTTCCGACATACACGCGGGCGAAGCCGCTGGCAACAGCTAGTATATTAAGACATAGGATACTTTTCATCCCGGTAGAAGGTTCCTGCGGGATAATTTCCGACATACACGCGGGCGAAGCTGCTGGCAACAGCTAGTATATTAAGACATAGGATACTTTTCATCCCGGTAGAAGGTTCCCGCGGGATAATTTCCGACATACACGCGGGCGAAGCCGCTGGCAACAGCTAGTATATTAAGACATAGGATACTTTTCATCCCGGTAGAAGGTTCCCGTGGGATAATTTCCGACATACACGCGGGCAACAGCTAGTATATTAAGACATAGGATACTTTTCATCCCGGTAGAAGGTTCCCGCGGGATAATTTCCGACATACACGCGAGCGAAGCCGCTGGCAACAGCTAGTATATTAAGACATAGGATACTTTTCATCCCGGTAGAAGGTTCCCGCGGGATAATTTCCGACATACACGCGGGCGAAGCCGCTGGCAACAGCTAGTATATTAAGACATAGGATACTTTTCATCACGGTAGAAGGTTCCCGCGGGATGATTTCCGACATACACGCGGGCAAAAGCTAGTATATTAAGACATAGGATACTTTTCATCCCGGTAGAAGGTTCCCGCGGGATAATTTCCGACATACACGCGAGCGAAGCCGCTGGCAACAGCTAGTATATTAAGACATAGGATACTTTTCATCCCGGTAGAAGGTTCCCGCAGGATAATTTCCGACATACACGCGGGCGAAGCCGCTGGCAACAGCTAGTATATTAAGACATAGGATACTTTTCATCCCGGTAGAAGGTTCCCGCGGGATAATTTCCGACATACACGCGGGCGAAGCCGCTGGCAACAGCTAGTATATTAAGACATAGGATACTTTTCATCCCGGTAGAAGGTTCCCGCGGGATAATTTCCGACATACACGCGGGCGAAGCCGCTGGCAACAGCTAGTATATTAAGACATAGGATACTTTTCATCCCGGTAGAAGGTTCCCGCGGGGTAATTTCCGACATACACGCGAGCGAAGCCGCTGGCAACAGCTAGTATATTAAGACATAGGATACTTTTCATCCCGGTAGAAGGTTCCCGTGGGATAATTTCCGACATACACGCGGGCAACAGCTAGTATATTAAGACATAGGATACTTTTCATCCCGGTAGAAGGTTCCCGTGGGATAATTTCCGACATACACGCGGGCAACAGCTAGTATATTAAGACATAGGATACTTTTCATCCCGGTAGAAGGTTCCCGTGGGATAATTTCCGACATACACGCGAGCGAAGCCGCTGGCAACAGCTAGTATATTAAGACATAGGATACTTTTCATCCCGGTAGAAGGTTCCCGTGGGATAATTTCCGACATACACGCGGGCAACAGCTAGTATATTAAGACATAGGATACTTTTCATCCCGGTAGAAGGTTCCCGCGGGATAATTTCCGACATACACGCGGGCAACAGCTAGTATATTAAGACATAGGATACTTTTCATCCCGGTAGAAGGTTCCCGCGGGATAATTTCCGACATACACGCGAGCGAAGCCGCGGGCAACAGCTAGTATATTAAGACATAGGATACTTTTCATCCCGGTAGAAGGTTCCCGCGGGATAATTTCCGACATACACGTGAGCGAAGCCGCAGGCAACAGCTAGTATATTAAGACATAGGATACTTTTCATCCAGGTAGAAGGTTCCCGCGGGATAATTTCCGACATACACGCGGGCGAAGCCGCTGGCAACAGCTAGTATATTAAGACATAGGATACTTTTCATCCCGGTAGAAGGTTCCCGTGGGATAATTTCCGACATACACGCGAGCGAAGCCGCGGGCAACAGCTAGTATATTAAGACATAGGATACTTTTCATCCCGGTAGAAGGTTCCCGCGGGATAATTTCCGACATACACGCGGGCGAAGCCGCGGGCAACAGCTAGTATATTAAGACATAGGATACTTTTCATCCCGTTAGAAGGTTCCCGTGGGATAATTTCCGACATACACGCGGGCGAAGCCGCTGGCAACAGCTAGTATATTAAGACATAGGATACTTTTCATCCCGGTAGAAGGTTCCCGCGGGATAATTTCCGACATACACGCGGGCGAAGCCGCTGGCAACAGCTAGTATATTAAGACATAGGATACTTATCATCCCGGTAGAAGGTTCCCGTGGGATAATTTCCGACATACACGCGGGCAACAGCTAGTATATTAAGACATAGGATACTTTTCATCCCGTTAGAAGGTTCCCGTGGGATAATTTCCGACATACACGCGGGCGAAGCCGCTGGCAACAGCTAGTATATTAAGACATAGGATACTTTTCATCCCGGTAGAAGGTGCCCGCGGGATAATTTCCGACATACACGCGGGCGAAGCCGCTGGCAACAGCTAGTATATTAAGACATAGGATACTTTTCATCCCGGTAGAAGGTTCCCGCGGGATAATTTCCGACATACACGCGGGCGAAGCCGCTGGCAACAGCTAGTATATTAAGACATAGGATACTTTTCATCCCGGTAGAAGGTGCCCGCGGGATAATTTCCGACATACACGCGGGCGAAGCCGCTGGCAACAGCTAGTATATTAAGACATAGGATACTTTTCATCCCGGTAGAAGGTTCCCGTGGGATAATTTCCGACATACACGCGGGCAACAGCTAGTATATTAAGACATAAGATACTTTTCATCCCGGTAGAAGGTTCCCGTGGGATAATTTCCGACATACACGCGGGCAACAGCTAGTATATTAAGACATAGGATACTTTTCATCCCGGTAGAAGGTTCCCGTGGGATAATTTCCGACATACACGCGAGCGAAGCCGCTGGCAACAGCTAGTATATTAAGACATAGGATACTTTTCATCCCGGTAGAAGGTTCCCGTGGGATAATTTCCGACATACACGCGGGCAACAGCTAGTATATTAAGACATAGGATACTTTTCATCCCGGTAGAAGGTTCCCGCGGGATAATTTCCGACATACACGCGGGCAACAGCTAGTATATTAAGACATAGGATACTTTTCATCCCGGTAGAAGGTTCCCGCGGGATAATTTCCGACATACACGCGGGCGAAGCCGCTGGCAACAGCTAGTATATTAAGACATAGGATACTTTTCATCCCGGTAGAAGGTTCCCGTGGGATAATTTCCGACATACACGCGGGCAACAGCTAGTATATTAAGACATAGGATACTTTTCATCCCGGTAGAAGGTTCCCGCGGGATAATTTCCGACATACACGTGAGCGAAGCCGCAGGCAACAGCTAGTATATTAAGACATAGGATACTTTTCATCCCGGTAGAAGGTTCCCGCGGGATAATTTCCGACATACACGCGGGCGAAGCCGCTGGCAACAGCTAGTATATTAAGACATAGGATACTTTTCATCCCGGTAGAATGTTCCCGTGGGATAATTTCCGACATACACGCGGGCAACAGCTAGTATATTAAGACATAGGATACTTTTCATCCCGGTAGAAGGTTCCCGCGGGATAATTTCCGACATACACGCGAGCGAAGCCGCTGGCAACAGCTAGTATATTAAGACATAGGATACTTTTCATCCCGGTAGAAGGTTCCCGCGGGATAATTTCCGACATACACGCGGGCGAAGCCGCTGGCAACAGCTAGTATATTAAGACATAGGATACTTTTCATCCCGGTAGAAGGTTCCCGCAGGATAATTTCCGACATACACGCGGGCGAAGCCGCTGGCAACAGCTAGTATATTAAGACATAGGATACTTTTCATCCCGGTAGAAGGTTCCCGTGGGATAATTTCCGACATACACGCGAGCGAAGCCGCGGGCAACAGCTAGTATATTAAGACATAGGATACTTTTCATCCCGGTAGAAGGTTCCCGCGGGATAATTTCCGACATACACGCGGGCGAAGCTGCTGGCAACAGCTAGTATATTAAGACATAGGATACTTTTCATCCCGGTAGAAGGTTCCCGCGGGATAATTTCCGACATACACGCGGGCGAAGCCGCTGGCAACAGCTAGTATATTAAGACATAGGATACTTTTCATCCCGGTAGAAGGTTCCCGTGGGATAATTTCCGACATACACGCGGGCAACAGCTAGTATATTAAGACATAGGATACTTTTCATCCCGGTAGAAGGTTCCCGTGGGATAATTTCCGACATACACGCGGGCAACAGCTAGTATATTAAGACATAGGATACTTTTCATCCCGGTAGAAGGTTCCCGTGGGATAATTTCCGACATACACGCGAGCGAAGCCGCTGGCAACAGCTAGTATATTAAGACATAGGATACTTTTCATCCCGGTAGAAGGTTCCCGTGGGATAATTTCCGACATACACGCGGGCAACAGCTAGTATATTAAGACATAGGATACTTTTCATCCCGGTAGAAGGTTCCCGCGGGATAATTTCCGACATACACGCGGGCAACAGCTAGTATATTAAGACATAGGATACTTTTCATCCCGGTAGAAGGTTCCCGCGGGATAATTTCCGACATACACGCGAGCGAAGCCGCGGGCAACAGCTAGTATATTAAGACATAGGATACTTTTCATCCCGGTAGAAGGTTCCCGCGGGATAATTTCCGACATACACGTGAGCGAAGCCGCAGGCAACAGCTAGTATATTAAGACATAGGATACTTTTCATCCCGGTAGAAGGTTCCCGCGGGATAATTTCCGACATACACGCGGGCGAAGCCGCTGGCAACAGCTAGTATATTAAGACATAGGATACTTTTCATCCCGGTAGAAGGTTCCCGTGGGATAATTTCCGACATACACGCGAGCGAAGCCGCGGGCAACAGCTAGTATATTAAGACATAGGATACTTTTCATCCCGGTAGAAGGTTCCCGCGGGATAATTTCCGACATACACGCGGGCGAAGCCGCGGGCAACAGCTAGTATATTAAGACATAGGATACTTTTCATCCCGTTAGAAGGTTCCCGTGGGATAATTTCCGACATACACGCGGGCGAAGCCGCTGGCAACAGCTAGTATATTAAGACATAGGATACTTTTCATCCCGGTAGAAGGTGCCCGCGGGATAATTTCCGACATACACGCGGGCGAAGCCGCTGGCAACAGCTAGTATATTAAGACATAGGATACTTTTCATCCCGGTAGAAGGTTCCCGTGGGATAATTTCCGACATACACGCGGGCAACAGCTAGTATATTAAGACATAGGATACTTTTCATCCCGTTAGAAGGTTCCCGTGGGATAATTTCCGACATACACGCGGGCGAAGCCGCTGGCAACAGCTAGTATATTAAGACATAGGATACTTTTCATCCCGGTAGAAGGTGCCCGCGGGATAATTTCCGACATACACGCGGGCGAAGCCGCTGGCAACAGCTAGTATATTAAGACATAGGATACTTTTCATCCCGGTAGAAGGTTCCCGCGGGATAATTTCCGACATACACGCGGGCGAAGCCGCTGGCAACAGCTAGTATATTAAGACATAGGATACTTTTCATCCCGGTAGAAGGTGCCCGCGGGATAATTTCCGACATACACGCGGGCGAAGCCGCTGGCAACAGCTAGTATATTAAGACATAGGATACTTTTCATCCCGGTAGAAGGTTCCCGCGGGATAATTTCCGACATACACGCGGGCGAAGCCGCTGGCAACAGCTAGTATATTAAGACATAGGATACTTTTCATCCCGGTAGAAGGTTCCCGCGGGATAATTTCCGACATACACGTGAGCGAAGCCGCAGGCAACAGCTAGTATATTAAGACATAGGATACTTTTCATCCCGGTAGAAGGTTCCCGCGGGATAATTTCCGACATACACGCGGGCGAAGCCGCTGGCAACAGCTAGTATATTAAGACATAGGATACTTTTCATCCCGGTAGAATGTTCCCGTGGGATAATTTCCGACATACACGCGGGCAACAGCTAGTATATTAAGACATAGGATACTTTTCATCCCGGTAGAAGGTTCCCGCGGGATAATTTCCGACATACACGCGAGCGAAGCCGCTGGCAACAGCTAGTATATTAAGACATAGGATACTTTTCATCCCGGTAGAAGGTTCCCGCGGGATAATTTCCGACATACACGCGGGCGAAGCCGCTGGCAACAGCTAGTATATTAAGACATAGGATACTTTTCATCCCGGTAGAAGGTTCCCGCAGGATAATTTCCGACATACACGCGGGCGAAGCCGCTGGCAACAGCTAGTATATTAAGACATAGGATACTTTTCATCCCGGTAGAAGGTTCCCGTGGGATAATTTCCGACATACACGCGAGCGAAGCCGCGGGCAACAGCTAGTATATTAAGACATAGGATACTTTTCATCCCGGTAGAAGGTTCCCGCGGGATAATTTCCGACATACACGCGGGCGAAGCTGCTGGCAACAGCTAGTATATTAAGACATAGGATACTTTTCATCCCGGTAGAAGGTTCCCGCGGGATAATTTCCGACATACACGCGGGCGAAGCCGCTGGCAACAGCTAGTATATTAAGACATAGGATACTTTTCATCCCGGTAGAAGGTTCCCGTGGGATAATTTCCGACATACACGCGGGCAACAGCTAGTATATTAAGACATAGGATACTTTTCATCCCGGTAGAAGGTTCCCGTGGGATAATTTCCGACATACACGCGGGCAACAGCTAGTATATTAAGACATAGGATACTTTTCATCCCGGTAGAAGGTTCCCGTGGGATAATTTCCGACATACACGCGAGCGAAGCCGCTGGCAACAGCTAGTATATTAAGACATAGGATACTTTTCATCCCGGTAGAAGGTTCCCGTGGGATAATTTCCGACATACACGCGGGCAACAGCTAGTATATTAAGACATAGGATACTTTTCATCCCGGTAGAAGGTTCCCGCGGGATAATTTCCGACATACACGCGGGCAACAGCTAGTATATTAAGACATAGGATACTTTTCATCCCGGTAGAAGGTTCCCGCGGGATAATTTCCGACATACACGCGAGCGAAGCCGCGGGCAACAGCTAGTATATTAAGACATAGGATACTTTTCATCCCGGTAGAAGGTTCCCGCGGGATAATTTCCGACATACACGCGAGCGAAGCCGCTGGCAACAGCTAGTATATTAAGACATAGGATACTTTTCATCCCGGTAGAAGGTTCCCGTGGGATAATTTCCGACATACACGCGGGCAACAGCTAGTATATTAAGACATAGGATACTTTTCATCCCGGTAGAAGGTTCCCGTGGGATAATTTCCGACATACACGCGGGCAACAGCTAGTATATTAAGACATAGGATACTTTTCATCCCGGTAGAAGGTTCCCGTGGGATAATTTCCGACATACACGCGAGCGAAGCCGCTGGCAACAGCTAGTATATTAAGACATAGGATACTTTTCATCCCGGTAGAAGGTTCCCGTGGGATAATTTCCGACATACACGCGGGCAACAGCTAGTATATTAAGACATAGGATACTTTTCATCCCGGTAGAAGGTTCCCGCGGGATAATTTCCGACATACACGCGGGCAACAGCTAGTATATTAAGACATAGGATACTTTTCATCCCGGTAGAAGGTTCCCGCGGGATAATTTCCGACATACACGCGAGCGAAGCCGCGGGCAACAGCTAGTATATTAAGACATAGGATACTTTTCATCCCGGTAGAAGGTTCCCGCGGGATAATTTCCGACATACACGTGAGCGAAGCCGCAGGCAACAGCTAGTATATTAAGACATAGGATACTTTTCATCCCGGTAGAAGGTTCCCGCGGGATAATTTCCGACATACACGCGGGCGAAGCCGCTGGCAACAGCTAGTATATTAAGACATAGGATACTTTTCATCCCGGTAGAAGGTTCCCGTGGGATAATTTCCGACATACACGCGAGCGAAGCCGGGGGCAACAGCTAGTATATTAAGACATAGGATACTTTTCATCCCGGTAGAAGGTTCCCGCGGGATAATTTCCGACATACACGCGGGCGAAGCCGCGGGCAACAGCTAGTATATTAAGACATAGGATACTTTTCATCCCGTTAGAAGGTTCCCGTGGGATAATTTCCGACATACACGCGGGCGAAGCCGCTGGCAACAGCTAGTATATTAAGACATAGGATACTTTTCATCCCGGTAGAAGGTGCCCGCGGGATAATTTCCGACATACACGCGGGCGAAGCCGCTGGCAACAGCTAGTATATTAAGACATAGGATACTTTTCATCCCGGTAGAAGGTTCCCGTGGGATAATTTCCGACATACACGCGGGCAACAGCTAGTATATTAAGACATAGGATACTTTTCATCCCGTTAGAAGGTTCCCGTGGGATAATTTCCGACATACACGCGGGCGAAGCCGCTGGCAACAGCTAGTATATTAAGACATAGGATACTTTTCATCCCGGTAGAAGGTGCCCGCGGGATAATTTCCGACATACACGCGGGCGAAGCCGCTGGCAACAGCTAGTATATTAAGACATAGGATACTTTTCATCCCGGTAGAAGGTTCCCGCGGGATAATTTCCGACATACACGCGGGCGAAGCCGCTGGCAACAGCTAGTATATTAAGACATAGGATACTTTTCATCCCGGTAGAAGGTGCCCGCGGGATAATTTCCGACATACACGCGGGCGAAGCCGCTGGCAACAGCTAGTATATTAAGACATAGGATACTTTTCATCCCGGTAGAAGGTTCCCGTGGGATAATTTCCGACATACACGCGGGCAACAGCTAGTATATTAAGACATAAGATACTTTTCATCCCGGTAGAAGGTTCCCGTGGGATAATTTCCGACATACACGCGGGCAACAGCTAGTATATTAAGACATAGGATACTTTTCATCCCGGTAGAAGGTTCCCGTGGGATAATTTCCGACATACACGCGAGCGAAGCCGCTGGCAACAGCTAGTATATTAAGACATAGGATACTTTTCATCCCGGTAGAAGGTTCCCGTGGGATAATTTCCGACATACACGCGGGCAACAGCTAGTATATTAAGACATAGGATACTTTTCATCCCGGTAGAAGGTTCCCGCGGGATAATTTCCGACATACACGTGGGCAACAGCTAGTATATTAAGACATAGGTTACTTTTCATCCCGGTAGAAGGTTCCCGCGGGATAATTTCCGACATACACGCGGGCGAAGCCGCTGGCAACAGCTAGTATATTAAGACATAGGATACTTTTCATCCCGGTAGAAGGTTCCCGTGGGATAATTTCCGACATACACGCGGGCAACAGCTAGTATATTAAGACATAGGATACTTTTCATCCCGGTAGAAGGTTCCCGCGGGATAATTTCCGACATACACGTGAGCGAAGCCGCAGGCAACAGCTAGTATATTAAGACATAGGATACTTTTCATCCCGGTAGAAGGTTCCCGCGGGATAATTTCCGACATACACGCGGGCGAAGCCGCTGGCAACAGCTAGTATATTAAGACATAGGATACTTTTCATCCCGGTAGAATGTTCCCGTGGGATAATTTCCGACATACACGCGGGCAACAGCTAGTATATTAAGACATAGGATACTTTTCATCCCGATAGAAGGTTCCCGCGGGATAATTTCCGACATACACGCGAGCGAAGCCGCTGGCAACAGCTAGTATATTAAGACATAGGATACTTTTCATCCCGGTAGAAGGTTCCCGCGGGATAATTTCCGACATACACGCGGGCGAAGCCGCTGGCAACAGCTAGTATATTAAGACATAGGATACTTTTCATCCCGGTAGAAGGCTCCCGCAGGATAATTTCCGACATACACGCGGGCGAAGCCGCTGGCAACAGCTAGTATATTAAGACATAGGATACTTTTCATCCCGGTAGAAGGTTCCCGTGGGATAATTTCCGACATACACGCGGGCGAAGCCGCTGGCAACAGCTAGTATATTAAGACATAGGATACTTTTCATCCCGGTAGAAGGTTCCCGCGGGATAATTTCCGACATACACGCGGGCGAAGCCGCTGGCAACAGCTAGTTTATTAAGACATAGGATACTTTTCATCCCGGTAGAAGGTTCCCGTGGGATAATTTCCGACATACACGCGGGCAACAGCTAGTATATTAAGACATAGGATACTTTTCATCCCGGTAGAAGGTTCCCGCGGGATAATTTCCGACATACACGTGAGCGAAGCCGCAGGCAACAGCTAGTATATTAAGACATAGGATACTTTTCATCCCGGTAGAAGGTTCCCGCGGGATAATTTCCGACATACACGCGGGCGAAGCCGCTGGCAACAGCTAGTATATTAAGACATAGGATACTTTTCATCCCGGTAGAATGTTCCCGTGGGATAATTTCCGACATACACGCGGGCAACAGCTAGTATATTAAGACATAGGATACTTTTCATCCCGGTAGAAGGTTCCCGCGGGATAATTTCCGACATACACGCGAGCGAAGCCGCTGGCAACAGCTAGTATATTAAGACATAGGATACTTTTCATCCCGGTAGAAGGTTCCCGCGGGATAATTTCCGACATACACGCGGGCGAAGCCGCTGGCAACAGCTAGTATATTAAGACATAGGATACTTTTCATCCCGGTAGAAGGCTCCCGCAGGATAATTTCCGACATACACGCGGGCGAAGCCGCTGGCAACAGCTAGTATATTAAGACATAGGATACTTTTCATCCCGGTAGAAGGTTCCCGTGGGATAATTTCCGACATACACGCGAGCGAAGCCGCGGGCAACAGCTAGTATATTAAGACATAGGATACTTTTCATCCCGGTAGAAGGTTCCCGCGGGATAATTTCCGACATACACGCGGGCGAAGCCGCTGGCAACAGCTAGTATATTAAGACATAGGATACTTTTCATCCCGGTAGAAGGTTCCCGCGGGATAATTTCCGACATACACGCGAGCGAAGCCGCTTGCAACAGCTAGTATATTAAGACATAGGATACTTTTCATCCCGGTAGAAGGTTCCCGCGGGATAATTTCCGACATACACGCGGGCGAAGCCGCTGGCAACAGCTAGTATATTAAGACATAGGATACTTTTCATCCCGGTAGAAGGTTCCCGCGGGATAATTTCCGACATACACGCGGGCGAAGCCGCTGGCAACAGCTAGTATATTAAGACATAGGATACTTTTCATCCCGGTAGAAGGTTCCCGTGGGATAATTTCCGACATACACGCAAGCGAAGCGGCGGGCAACAGCTAGTATATTAAGACATAGGATACTTTTCATCCCGGTAGAAGGTTCCCGTGGGATAATTTCCGACATACACGCGGGCAACAGCTAGTATATTAAGACATAGGATACTTTTCATCCCGGTAGAAGGTTCCCGTGGGATAATTTCCGACATACACGCGGGCGAAGCCGCTGGCAACAGCTAGTATATTAAGACATAGGATACTTTTCATACCTGTAGAAGGTTCCCGTGGGATAATTTCCGACATACACGCGGGCAACAGCTAGTATATTAAGACATAGGATACTTTTCATCCCGGTAGAAGGTTCCTGCGGGATAATTTCCGACATACACGCGAGCGAAGCCGCTGGCAACAGCTAGTATATTAAGACATAGGATACTTTTCATCCCGGTAGAAGGTTCCCGCGGGATAAATTCCGACATACACGCGGGCGAAGCCGCTGGCAACAGCTAGTATATTAAGACATAGGATACTTTTCATCCCGGTAGAAGGTTCCCGTGGGATAATTTCCGACATACACGCGAGCGAAGCCGCGGGCAACAGCTAGTATATTAAGACATAGGATACTTTTCATCCCGGTAGAAGGTTCCCGCGGGATAATTTCCGACATGTATGTCGCGTGTACGCGGTGTACGCGGTGTACGCGGGCGAAGCTGCTGGCAACAGCTAGTATATTAAGACATAGGATACTTTTCATCCCGGTAGAAGGTTCCCGCGGGATAATTTCCGACATACACGCGGGCGAAGCCGCTGGCAACAGCTAGTATATTAAGACATAGGATACTTTTCATCCCGGTAGAAGGTTCCCGTGGGATAATTTCCGACATACACGCGGGCAACAGCTAGTATATTAAGACATAGGATACTTTTCATCCCGGTAGAAGGTTCCCGCGGGATAATTTCCGACATACACGCGAGCGAAGCCGCTGGCAACAGCTAGTATATTAAGACATAGGATACTTTTCATCCCGGTAGAAGGTTCCCGCGGGATAATTTCCGACATACACGCGAGCGAAGCCGCTGGCAACAGCTAGTATATTAAGACATAGGATACTTTTCATCCCGGTAGAAGGTTCCCGCGGGATAATTTCCGACATACACGCGGGCGAAGCCGCTGGCAACAGCTAGTATATTAAGACATAGGATACTTTTCATCCCGGTAGAAGGTTCCCGCGGGATAATTTCCGACATACACGCGGGCGAAGCCGCTGGCAACAGCTAGTATATTAAGACATAGGATACTTTTCATCCCGGTAGAAGGTGCCCGCGGGATAATTTCCGACATACACGCGGGCGAAGCCGCTGGCAACAGCTAGTATATTAAGTCATAGGATACTTTTCATCCCGGTAGAAGGTTCCCGCGGGATAATTTCCGACATACACGCGGGCGAAGCCGCTGGCAACAGCTAGTATATTAAGACATAGGATACTTTTCATCCCGGTAGAAGGTTCCCGCGGGATAATTTCCGACATACACGCGAGCGAAGCCGCTGGCAACAGCTAGTATATTAAGCCATAGGATACTTTTCATCCCGGTAGAAGGTTCCCGTGGGATAATTTCCGACATACACGCGGGCAACAGCTAGTATATTAAGACATAGGATGCTTTTCATCCCGGTAGAAGGTTCCCGTGGGATAATTTCCGACATACACGCGAGCGAAGCCGCGGGCAACAGCTAGTATATTAAGACATAGGATACTTTTCATCCCTGTAGAAGGTTCCCGCGGGATAATTTCCGACATACACGCGGGCGAATCTGCTGGCAACAGCTAGTATATTAAGACATAGGATACTTTTCATCCCGGTAGAAGGTTCCCGCGGGATAATTTCCGACATACACGCGAGCGAAGCCGCGGGCAACAGCTAGTATATTAAGACATAGGATACTTTTCATCCCGGTAGAAGGTTCCCGCGGGATAATTTCCGACATACACGCGGGCAACAGCTAGTATATTAAGACATAGGATACTTTTCATCCCGTTAGAAGGTTCCCGCGGGATAATTTCCGACATACACGCGGGCGAAGCCACTGGCAACAGCTAGTATATTAAGACATAGGATACTTTTCATCCCGGTAGAAGGTTCTCGCGGGATAATTTCCGACATACACGCGGGCGAAGCCGCTGGCAACAGCTAGTATATTAAGACATAGGATACTTTTCATCCCGGTAGAAGGTTCCCGTGGGATAATTTCCGACATACACGCGGGTGAAGCCGCGGGCCACAGCTAGTATATTAAGACATAGGATACTTTTCATTCCGGTAGAAGGTTCCCGTGGGATAATTTCCGACATACACGCGGGCAACAGCTAGTATATTAAGACATAGGATACTTTTCATCCCGGTAGAAGGTTCCCGTGGGATAATTTCCGACATACACGCGGGCGAAGCCGCTGGCAACAGCTAGTATATTAAGACATAGGATACTTTTCATCCCGGTAGAAGGTTCCCGCGGGATAATTTCCGACATACACGCGAGCGAAGCCGCGGGCAACAGCTAGTATATTAAGACATAGGATACTTTTTATCCCGGTAGAAGGTTCCCGTGGGATAATTTCCGACATACACGCGGGCGAAGCCGCTGGCAACAGCTAGTATATTAAGACATAGGATACTTTTCATGCCGGTAGAAGGTTCCCGCGGGATAATTTCCGACATACACGCGGGCGAAGCCGCGGGCAACAGCTAGTATATTAAGACATAGGATACTTTTCATCCCGGTAGAAGGTTCCCGCGGGATAATTTCCGACATACACGCGAGCGAAGCCGCGGGCAACAGCTAGTATATTAAGACATAGGATACTTTTCATCCCGGTAGAAGGTTCCCGTGGGATAATTTCCGACATACACGTGGGCAACAGCTAGTATACTAAGACATAGAATAATTTCATCCCGGTAGAAGGTTCCCGTGCGATAATTTCCGACATACACGCGAGCGAAGCCGCGGGCAACAGCTAGTATATTAAGACATAGGATACTTTTCATCCCGGTAGCAGGTTCCCGTGGGATAATTTCCGACATACACGCGGGCAACAGCTAGTATATTAAGACATAGGATACTTTTCATCCCGGTAGAAGGTTCCCGTGGGATAATTTCCGACATACACGCGGGCGAAGCCGCGGGCAACAGCTAGTATATTAAGACATAGGATACTTTTCATCCCGGTAGAAGGTTCCCACGGGATAATTTCCGACATACACGCGGGCGAAGCCGCTGGCAACAGCTAGTATATTAAGACATAGGATACTTTTCATCCCGTTAGAAGGTTCCCGCGGGATAATTTCCGACATACACGCGGGCGAAGCCGCTGGCAACAGCTAGTATATTAAGACATAGGATACTTTTCATCCCGGTAGAAGGTTCCCGTGGGATAATTTTCGACATACACGCGGGCAACAGCTAGTATATTAAGACATAGGATACTTTTTATCCCGGTAGAAGGTTCCCGCGGGATAATTTCCGACATACACGCGAGCGAAGCCGCGGGCAACAGCTAGTATATTAAGACATAGGATACTTTTTATCCCGGTAGAAGGTTCCCGTGGGATAATTTCCGACATACACGCGGGCGAAGCCGCTGGCAACAGCTAGTATATTAAGACATAGGATACTTTTCATCCCGGTAGAAGGTTCCCGCGGGATAATTTCCGACATACACGCGGGCGAAGCCGCGGGCAACAGCTAGTATATTAAGACATAGGATACTTTTCATCCCGGTAGAAGGTTCCCACGGGATAATTTCCGACATACACGCGGGCGAAGCCGCTGGCAACAGCTATTATATTAAGACATAGGATACTTTTCATCCCGGTAGAAGGTTCCCGCGGGATAATTTCCGACATACACGCGGGCGAAGCCGCTGGCAACAGCTAGTATATTAAGACATAGGTTACTTTCATCCCGGTAGAAGGTTCCCGTGGGATAATTTCCGACATACACGCGGGCAACAGCTAGTATATTAAGACATAGGATACTTTTTATCCCGGTAGAAGGTTCCCGCGGGATAATTTCCGACATACACGCGGGCAACACCTAGTATATTAAGACATAGGATACTTTTCATCCCGGTAGAAGGTTCCCGTGGGATAATTTCCGACATACACGCGGACGAAGCCGCGGGCAACAGCTAGTATATTAAGACATAGGATACTTTTCATCCCGGTAGAAGGTACCCGTGGGATAATTTCCGACATACACGCGAGCGAAGCCGCGGGCAACAGCTAGTATATTAAGACATAGGATACTTTTCATCCCGGTAGAAGGTTCCCGCGGGATAATTTCCGACATACACGCGGGCAACACCTAGTATATTAAGACATAGGATACTTTTCATCCCGGTAGAAGGTTCCCGTGGGATAATTTCCGACATACACGCGGGCAACACCTAGTATATTAAGACATAGGATACTTTTCATCCCGGTAGAAGGTTCCCGCGGGATTATTTCCGACATACACGCAGGCAACACCTAGTATATTAAGACATAGGATACTTTTCATCCCGGTTGAAGGTTCCCGTGGGATAATTTCCGACATACACGCGGACGAAGCCGCGGGCAACAGCTAGTTTATTAAGACATAGGATACTTTTCATCCCGGTAGAAGGTTCCCGCGGGATAATTTCCGACATACACGCGAGCGAAGCCGCGGGCAACAGCTAGTATATTAAGACATAGGATACTTTTCATCCCGGTAGAAGGTTCCCGCGGGATAATTTCCGACATACACGCGAGCGAAGCCGCGGGCAACAGCTAGTATATTAAGACATAGGATACTTTTCATCCCGGTAGAAGGTTCCCGTGGGATAATTTCCGACATACACGCGGGCGAAGCCGCTGGCAACAGCTAGTATATTAAGACATAGGATACTTTTCATCCCGGTAGAAGGTTCCCGCGGGATAATTTCCGACATACACGCGGGCGAAGCCGCGGGCAACAGCTAGTATATTAAGACATAGGATACTTTTCATCCCGGTAGAAGGTTCCCGCGGGATAATTTCCGACATACACGCGAGCGAAGCCGCGGGCAACAGCTAGTATATTAAGACATAGGATACTTTTCATCCCGGTAGAAGGTTCCCGTGGGATAATTTCCGACATACACGTGGGCAACAGCTAGTATATTAAGACATAGAATACTTTTCATCCCGGTAGAAGGTTCCCGTGCGATAATTTCCGACATACACGCGAGCGAAGCCGCGGGCAACAGCTAGTATATTAAGACATAGGATACTTTTCATCCCGGTAGAAGGTTCCCGCGGGATAATTTCCGACATACACGCGAGCGAAGCGGCGGGCAACAGCTAGTATATTAAGACATAGGATACTTTTCATCCCGGTAGAAGGTTCCCGTGGGATAATTTCCGACATACACGTGGGCAACAGCTAGTATATTAAGACATAGAATACTTTTCATCCCGGTAGAAGGTTCCCGTGCGATAATTTCCGACATACACGCGAGCGAAGCCGCGGGCAACAGCTAGTATATTAAGACATAGGATACTTTTCATCCCGGTAGAAGGTTCCCGCGGGATAATTTCCGACATACACGCGGGCAACAGCTAGTATATTAAGACATAGGATACTTTTCATCCCGTTAGAAGGTTCCCGCGGGATAATTTCCGACATACACGCGGGCGAAGCCACTGGCAACAGCTAGTATATTAAGACATAGGATACTTTTCATCCCGGTAGAAGGTTCCCGCGGGATAATTTCCGACATACACGCGAGCGAAGCCGCGGGCAACAGCTAGTATATTAAGACATAGGATACTTTTCATCCCGGTAGAAGGTTCCCGTGGGATAATTTCCGACATACACGTGGGCAACAGCTAGTATACTAAGACATAGAATACTTTTCATCCCGGTAGAAGGTTCCCGTGCGATAATTTCCGACATACACGCGAGCGAAGCCGCGGGCAACAGCTAGTATATTAAGACATAGGATACTTTTCATCCCGGTAGCAGGTTCCCGTGGGATAATTTCCGACATACACGCGGGCAACAGCTAGTATATTAAGACATAGGATACTTTTCATCCCGGTAGAAGGTTTCCGTGGGATAATTTCCGACATACACGCGGGCGAAGCCGCGGGCAACAGCTAGTATATTAAGACATAGGATACTTTTCATCCCGGTAGAAGGTTCCCACGGGATAATTTCCGACATACACGCGGGCGAAGCCGCTGGCAACAGCTAGTATATTAAGACATAGGATACTTTTCATCCCGGTAGAAGGTTCCCGCGGGATAATTTCCGACATACACGCGGGCGAAGCCGCTGGCAACAGCTAGTATATTAAGACATAGGATACTTTTCATCCCGGTAGAAGGTTCCCGTGGGATAATTTTCGACATACACGCGGGCAACAGCTAGTATATTAAGACATAGGATACTTTTTATCCCGGTAGAAGGTTCCCGCGGGATAATTTCCGACATACACGCGAGCGAAGCCGCGGGCAACAGCTAGTATATTAAGACATAGGATACTTTTCATCCCGGTAGAAGGTTCCCGTGGGATAATTTCCGACATACACGCGGGCGAAGCCGCTGGCAACAGCTAGTATATTAAGACATAGGATACTTTTCATCCCGGTAGAAGGTTCCCGCGGGATAATTTCCGACATACACGCGGGCGAAGCCGCGGGCAACAGCTAGTATATTAAGACATAGGATACTTTTCATCCCGGTAGAAGGTTCCCACGGGATAATTTCCGACATACACGCGGGCGAAGCCGCTGGCAACAGCTATTATATTAAGACATAGGATACTTTTCATCCCGGTAGAAGGTTCCCGCGGGATAATTTCCGACATACACGCGGGCGAAGCCGCTGGCAACAGCTAGTATATTAAGACATAGGTTACTTTTCATCCCGGTAGAAGGTTCCCGTGGGATAATTTCCGACATACACGCGGGCAACAGCTAGTATATTAAGACAAAGGATACTTTTTATCCCGGTAGAAGGTTCCCGCGGGATAATTTCCGACATACACGCGGGCAACACCTAGTATATTAAGACATAGGATACTTTTCATCCCGGTAGAAGGTTCTCGTGGGATAATTTCCGACATACACGCGGACGAAGCCGCGGGCAACAGCTAGTATATTAAGACATAGGATACTTTTCATCCCGGTAGAAGGTACCCGTGGGATAATTTCCGACATACACGCGAGCGAAGCCGCGGGCAACAGCTAGTATATTAAGACATAGGATACTTTTCATCCCGGTAGAAGGTTCCCGCGGGATAATTTCCGACATACACGCGGGCAACACCTAGTATATTAAGACATAGGATACTTTTCATCCCGGTAGAAGGTTCCCGTGGGATAATTTCCGACATACACGCGGGCAACACCTAGTATATTAAGACATAGGATACTTTTCATCCCGGTAGAAGGTTCCCGCGGGATTATTTCCGACATACACGCAGGCAACACCTAGTATATTAAGACATAGGATACTTTTCATCCCGGTTGAAGGTTCCCGTGGGATAATTTCCGACATACACGCGGACGAAGCCGCGGGCAACAGCTAGTTTATTAAGACATAGGATACTTTTCATCCCGGTAGAAGGTTCCCGCGGGATAATTTCCGACATACACGCGAGCGAAGCCGCGGGCAACAGCTAGTATATTAAGACATAGGATACTTTTTATCCCGGTAGAAGGTTCCCGTGGGATAATTTCCGACATACACGCGGGCGAAGCCGCTGGCAACAGCTAGTATATTAAGACATAGGATACTTTTCATCCCGGTAGAAGGTTCCCGCGGGATAATTTCCGACATACACGCGGGCGAATCCGCGGGCAACAGCTAGTATATTAAGACATAGGATACTTTTCATCCCGGTAGAAGGTTCCCACGGGATAATTTCCGACAAACACGCGGGCGAAGCCGCTGGCAACAGCTATTATATTAAGACATAGGATACTTTTCATCCCGGTAGAAGGTTCCCGCGGGATAATTTCCGACATACACGCGGGCGAAGCCGCTGGCAACAGCTAGTATATTAAGACATAGGTTACTTTTCATCCCGGTAGAAGGTTCCCGTGGGATAATTTCCGACATACACGCGGGCAACAGCTAGTATATTAAGACATAGGATACTTTTTATCCCGGTAGAAGGTTCCCGCGGGATAATTTCCGACATACACGCGGGCAACACCTAGTATATTAAGACATAGGATACTTTTCATCCCGGTAGAAGGTTCCCGTGGGATAATTTCCGACATACACGCGGACGAAGCCGCGGGCAACAGCTAGTATATTAAGACATAGGATACTTTTCATCCCGGTAGAAGGTACCCGTGGGATAATTTCTGACATACACGCGAGCGAAGCCGCGGGCAACAGCTAGTATATTAAGACATAGGATACTTTTCATCCCGGTAGAAGGTTCCCGCGGGATAATTTCCGACATACACGCGGGCAACACCTAGTATATTAAGACATAGGATACTTTTCATCCCGGTAGAAGGTTCCCGTGGGATAATTTCCGACATACACGCGGGCAACACCTAGTATATTAAGACATAGGATACTTTTCATCCCGGTAGAAGGTTCCCGCGGGATTATTTCCGACATACACGCAGGCAACACCTAGTATATTAAGACATAGGATACTTTTCATCCCGGTTGAAGGTTCCCGTGGGATAATTTCCGACATACACGCGGACGAAGCCGCGGGCAACAGCTAGTTTATTAAGACATAGGATACTTTTCATCCCGGTAGAAGGTTCCCGCGGGATAATTTCCGACATACACGCGAGCGAAGCCGCGGGCAACAGCTAGTATATTAAGACATAGGATACTTTTCATCCCGGTAGAAGGTTCCCGCGGGATAATTTCCGACATACACGCGAGCGAAGCCGCGGGCAACAGCTAGTATATTAAGACATAGGATACTTTTCATCCCGGTAGAAGGTTCCCGTGGGATAATTTCCGACATACACGCGGGCGAAGCCGCTGGCAACAGCTAGTATATTAAGACATAGGATACTTTTCATCCCGGTAGAAGGTTCCCGCGGGATAATTTCCGACATACACGCGGGCGAAGCCGCGGGCAACAGCTAGTATATTAAGACATAGGATACTTTTCATCCCGGTAGAAGGTTCCCGCGGGATAATTTCCGACATACACGCGAGCGAAGCCGCGGGCAACAGCTAGTATATTAAGACATAGGATACTTTTCATCCCGGTAGAAGGTTCCCGTGGGATAATTTCCGACATACACGTGGGCAACAGCTAGTATATTAAGACATAGAATACTTTTCATCCCGGTAGAAGGTTCCCGTGCGATAATTTCCGACATACACGCGAGCGAAGCCGCGGGCAACAGCTAGTATATTAAGACATAGGATACTTTTCATCCCGGTAGAAGGTTCCCGCGGGATAATTTCCGACATACACGCGAGCGAAGCGGCGGGCAACAGCTAGTATATTAAGACATAGGATACTTTTCATCCCGGTAGAAGGTTCCCGTGGGATAATTTCCGACATACACGTGGGCAACAGCTAGTATATTAAGACATAGAATACTTTTCATCCCGGTAGAAGGTTCCCGTGCGATAATTTCCGACATACACGCGAGCGAAGCCGCGGGCAACAGCTAGTATATTAAGACATAGGATACTTTTCATCCCGGTAGAAGGTTCCCGCGGGATAATTTCCGACATACACGCGGGCAACAGCTAGTATATTAAGACATAGGATACTTTTCATCCCGTTAGAAGGTTCCCGCGGGATAATTTCCGACATACACGCGGGCGAAGCCACTGGCAACAGCTAGTATATTAAGACATAGGATACTTTTCATCCCGGTAGAAGGTTCCCGCGGGATAATTTCCGACATACACGCGAGCGAAGCCGCGGGCAACAGCTAGTATATTAAGACATAGGATACTTTTCATCCCGGTAGAAGGTTCCCGTGGGATAATTTCCGACATACACGTGGGCAACAGCTAGTATACTAAGACATAGAATACTTTTCATCCCGGTAGAAGGTTCCCGTGCGATAATTTCCGACATACACGCGAGCGAAGCCGCGGGCAACAGCTAGTATATTAAGACATAGGATACTTTTCATCCCGGTAGCAGGTTCCCGTGGGATAATTTCCGACATACACGCGGGCAACAGCTAGTATATTAAGACATAGGATACTTTTCATCCCGGTAGAAGGTTCCCGTGGGATAATTTCCGACATACACGCGGGCGAAGCCGCGGGCAACAGCTAGTATATTAAGACATAGGATACTTTTCATCCCGGTAGAAGGTTCCCACGGGATAATTTCCGACATACACGCGGGCGAAGCCGCTGGCAACAGCTAGTATATTAAGACATAGGATACTTTTCATCCCGGTAGAAGGTTCCCGCGGGATAATTTCCGACATACACGCGGGCGAAGCCGCTGGCAACAGCTAGTATATTAAGACATAGGATACTTTTCATCCCGGTAGAAGGTTCCCGTGGGATAATTTTCGACATACACGCGGGCAACAGCTAGTATATTAAGACATAGGATACTTTTTATCCCGGTAGAAGGTTCCCGCGGGATAATTTCCGACATACACGCGAGCGAAGCCGCGGGCAACAGCTAGTATATTAAGACATAGGATACTTTTTATCCCGGTAGAAGGTTCCCGTGGGATAATTTCCGACATACACGCGGGCGAAGCCGCTGGCAACAGCTAGTATATTAAGACATAGGATACTTTTCATCCCGGTAGAAGGTTCCCGCGGGATAATTTCCGACATACACGCGGGCGAAGCCGCGGGCAACAGCTAGTATATTAAGACATAGGATACTTTTCATCCCGGTAGAAGGTTCCCACGGGATAATTTCCGACATACACGCGGGCGAAGCCGCTGGCAACAGCTATTATATTAAGACATAGGATACTTTTCATCCCGGTAGAAGGTTCCCGCGGGATAATTTCCGACATACACGCGGGCGAAGCCGCTGGCAACAGCTAGTATATTAAGACATAGGTTACTTTTCATCCCGGTAGAAGGTTCCCGTGGGATAATTTCCGACATACACGCGGGCAACAGCTAGTATATTAAGACATAGGATACTTTTTATCCCGGTAGAAGGTTCCCGCGGGATAATTTCCGACATACACGCGGGCAACACCTAGTATATTAAGACATAGGATACTTTTCATCCCGGTAGAAGGTTCTCGTGGGATAATTTCCGACATACACGCGGACGAAGCCGCGGGCAACAGCTAGTATATTAAGACATAGGATACTTTTCATCCCGGTAGATGGTACCCGTGGGATAATTTCCGACATACACGCGAGCGAAGCCGCGGGCAACAGCTAGTATATTAAGACATAGGATACTTTTCATCCCGGTAGAAGGTTCCCGCGGGATAATTTCCGACATACACGCGGGCGAAGCCGCTGGCAACAGCTAGTATATTAAGACATAGGATACTTTTCATCCCGGTAGAAGGTTCCCGCGGGATAATTTCCGACATACACGCGGGCGAAGCCGCGGGCAACAGCTAGTATATTAAGACATAGGATACTTTTCATCCCGGTAGAAGGTTCCCGCGGGATAATTTCCGACATACACGCGAGCGAAGCCGCGGGCAACAGCTAGTATATTAAGACATAGGATACTTTTCATCCCGGTAGAAGGTTCCCGTGGGATAATTTCCGACATACACGTGGGCAACAGCTAGTATATTAAGACATAGAATACTTTTCATCCCGGTAGAAGGTTCCCGTGCGATAATTTCCGACATACACGCGAGCGAAGCCGCGGGCAACAGCTAGTATATTAAGACATAGGATACTTTTCATCCCGGTAGAAGGTTCCCGCGGGATAATTTCCGACATACACGCGAGCGAAGCCGCGGGCAACAGCTAGTATATTAAGACATAGGATACTTTTCATCCCGGTAGAAGGTTCCCGTGGGATAATTTCCGACATACACGTGGGCAACAGCTAGTATATTAAGACATAGAATACTTTTCATCCCGGTAGAAGGTTCCCGTGCGATAATTTCCGACATACACGCGAGCGAAGCCGCGGGCAACAGCTAGTATATTAAGACATAGGATACTTTTCATCCCGGTAGAAGGTTCCCGCGGGATAATTTCCGACATACACGCGGGCAACAGCTAGTATATTAAGACATAGGATACTTTTCATCCCGTTAGAAGGTTCCCGCGGGATAATTTCCGACATACACGCGGGCGAAGCCACTGGCAACAGCTAGTATATTAAGACATAGGATACTTTTCATCCCGGTAGAAGGTTCGCGCGGGATAATTTCCGACATACACGCGGGCGAAGCCGCTGGCAACAGCTAGTATATTAAGACATAGGATACTTTTCATCCCGGTAGAAGGTTCCCGTGGGATAATTTCCGACATACACGCGGGTGAAGCCGCGGGCCACAGCTAGTATATTAAGACATAGGATACTTTTCATTCCGGTAGAAGGTTCCCGTGGGATAATTTCCGACATACACGCGGGCAACAGCTAGTATATTAAGACATAGGATACTTTTCATCCCGGTAGAAGGTTCCCGTGGGATAATTTCCGACATACACGCGGGCGAAGCCGCTGGCAACAGCTAGTATATTAAGACATAGGATACTTTTCATCCCGGTAGAAGGTTCCCGCGGGATAATTTCCGACATACACGCGAGCGAAGCCGCGGGCAACAGCTAGTATATTAAGACATAGGATACTTTTTATCCCGGTAGAAGGTTCCCGTGGGATAATTTCCGACATACACGCGGGCGAAGCCGCTGGCAACAGCTAGTATATTAAGACATAGGATACTTTTCATGCCGGTAGAAGGTTCCCGCGGGATAATTTCCGACATACACGCGGGCGAAGCCGCGGGCAACAGCTAGTATATTAAGACATAGGATACTTTTCATCCCGGTAGAAGGTTCCCGCGGGATAATTTCCGACATACACGCGAGCGAAGCCGCGGGCAACAGCTAGTATATTAAGACATAGGATACTTTTCATCCCGGTAGAAGGTTCCCGTGGGATAATTTCCGACATACACGTGGGCAACAGCTAGTATACTAAGACATAGAATACTTTTCATCCCGGTAGAAGGTTCCCGTGCGATAATTTCCGACATACACGCGAGCGAAGCCGCGGGCAACAGCTAGTTTATTAAGACATAGGATACTTTTCATCCCGGTAGCAGGTTCCCGTGGGATAATTTCCGACATACACGCGAACAACAGCTAGTATATTAAGACATAGGATACTTTTCATCCCGGTAGAAGGTTCCCGTGGGATAATTTCCGACATACACGCGGGCGAAGCCGCGGGCAACAGCTAGTATATTAAGACATAGGATACTTTTCATCCCGGTAGAAGGTTCCCACGGGATAATTTCCGACATACACGCGGGCGAAGCCGCTGGCAACAGCTAGTATATTAAGACATAGGATACTTTTCATCCCGGTAGAAGGTTCCCGCGGGATAATTTCCGACATACACGCGGGCGAAGCCGCTGGCAACAGCTAGTATATTAAGACATAGGATACTTTTCATCCCGGTAGAAGGTTCCCGTGGGATAATTTTCGACATACACGCGGGCAACAGCTAGTATATTAAGACATAGGATACTTTTTATCCCGGTAGAAGGTTCCCGCGGGATAATTTCCGACATACACGCGAGCGAAGCCGCGGGCAACAGCTAGTATATTAAGACATAGGATACTTTTTATCCCGGTAGAAGGTTCCCGTGGGATAATTTCCGACATACACGCGGGCGAAGCCGCTGGCAACAGCTAGTATATTAAGACATAGGATACTTTTCATCCCGGTAGAAGGTTCCCGCGGGATAATTTACGACATACACGCGGGCGAAGCCGCGGGCAACAGCTAGTATATTAAGACATAGGATACTTTTCATCCCGGTAGAAGGTTCCCACGGGATAATTTCCGACATACACGCGGGCGAAGCCGCTGGCAACAGCTAGTATATTAAGACATAGGATACTTTTCATCCCGGTAGAAGGTTCCCGCGGGATAATTTCCGACATACACGCGGGCGAAGCCGCTGGCAACAGCTAGTATATTAAGACATAGGTTACTTTTCATCCCGGTAGAAGGTTCCCGTGGGATAATTTTCGACATACACGCGGGCAACAGCTAGTATATTAAGACATAGGATACTTTTTATCCCGGTAGAAGGTTCCCGCGGGATAATTTCCGACATACACGCGGGCAACACCTAGTATATTAAGACATAGGATACTTTTCATCCCGGTAGAAGGTTCCCGTGGGATAATTTCCGACATACACGCGGACGAAGCCGCGGGCAACAGCTAGTATATTAAGACATAGGATACTTTTCATCCCGGTAGAAGGTACCCGTGGGATAATTTCCGACATACACGCGAGCGAAGCCGCGGGCAACAGCTAGTATATTAAGACATAGGATACTTTTCATCCCGGTAGAAGGTTCCCGCGGGATAATTTCCGACATACACGCGGGCAACACCTAGTATATTAAGACATAGGATACTTTTCATCCCGGTAGAAGGTTCCCGTGGGATAATTTCCGACATACACGCGGGCAACACCTAGTATATTAAGACATAGGATACTTTTCATCCCGGTAGAAGGTTCCCGCGGGATTATTTCCGACATACACGCGGGCAACACCTAGTATATTAAGACATAGGATACTTTTCATCCCGGTTGAAGGTTCCCATGGGATAATTTCCGACATACACGCGGACGAAGCCGCGGGCAACAGCTAGTATATTAAGACATAGGATACTTTTCATCCCGGTAGAAGGTTCCCGCGGGATAATTTCCGACATACACGCGAGCGAAGCCGCGGGCAACAGCTAGTATATTAAGACATAGGATACTTTTCATCCCGGTAGAAGGTTCCCGCGGGATAATTTCCGACATACACGCGAGCGAAGCCGCGGGCAACAGCTAGTATATTAAGACATAGGATACTTTTCATCCCGGTAGAAGGTTCCCGTGGGATAATTTCCGACATACACGCGGGCGAAGCCGCTGGCAACAGCTAGTATATTAAGACATAGGATACTTTTCATCCCGGTAGAAGGTTCCCGCGGGATAATTTCCGACATACACGCGGGCGAAGCCGCGGGCAACAGCTAGTATATTAAGACATAGGATACTTTTCATCCCGGTAGAAGGTTCCCGCGGGATAATTTCCGACATACACGCGAGCGAAGCCGCGGGCAACAGCTAGTATATTAAGACATAGGATACTTTTCATCCCGGTAGAAGGTTCCCGTGGGATAATTTCCGACATACACGTAGGCAACAGCTAGTATATTAAGACATAGAATACTTTTCATCCCGGTAGAAGGTTCCCGTGCGATAATTTCCGACATACACGCGAGCGAAGCCGCGGGCAACAGCTAGTATAATAAGACATAGGATACTTTTCATCCCGGTAGCAGGTTCCCGTGGGATAATTTCCGACATACACGCGGGCAACAGCTAGTATATTAAGACATAGAATAATTTTCATCCCGGTAGAAAGTTCCCGTGCGATAATTTCCGACATACACGCGGGCGAAGCCGCTGGCAACAGATAGTATATTAAGACATAGGATACTTTTCATCCCGGTAGAAGGTTCCCGCGGGATAATTTCCGACATACACGCGGGCGAAGCCGCTGGCAACAGCTAGTATATTAAGACATAGGATACTTTTCATCCCGGTAGAAGGTTCCCGCGGGATAATTTCCGACATACACGCGGGCTAAGCCGCTGGCAACAGCTAGTATATTAAGACATAGGATACTTTTCATCCCGGTAGAAGGTTCCCGTGGGATAATTTTCGACATACACGCGGGCAACAGCTAGTATATTAAGACATAGGATACTTTTTATCCCGGTAGAAGGTTCCCGCGGGATAATTTCCGACATACACGCGAGCGAAGCCGCGGGCAACAGCTAGTATATTAAGACATAGGATACTTTTTATCCCGGTAGAAGGTTCCCGTGGGATAATTTCCGACATACACGCGGGCGAAGCCGCTGGCAACAGCTAGTATATTAAGACATAGGATACTTTTCATCCCGGTAGAAGGTTCCCGCGGGATAATTTCCGACATACACGCGGGCGAAGCCGCGGGCAACAGCTAGTATATTAAGACATAGGATACTTTTCATCCCGGTAGAAGGTTCCCACGGGATAATTTCCGACATACACGCGGGCGAAGCCGCTGGCAACAGCTAGTATATTAAGACATAGGATACTTTTCATCCCGGTAGAAGGTTCCCGCGGGATAATTTCCGACATACACGCGGGCGAAGCCGCTGGCAACAGCTAGTATATTAAGACATAGGTTACTTTTCATCCCGGTAGAAGGTTCCCGTGGGATAATTTTCGACATACACGCGGGCAACAGCTAGTATATTAAGACATAGGATACTTTTTATCCCGGTAGAAGGTTTCCGTGGGATAATTTCCGACATACACGCGGGCAACACCTAGTATATTAAGACATAGGATACTTTTCATCCCGGTAGAAGGTTCCCGTGGGATAATTTCCGACATACACGCGGACGAAGCCGCGGGCAACAGCTAGTATATTAAGACATAGGATACTTTTCATCCCGGTAGAAGGTACCCGTGGGATAATTTCCGACATACACGCGAGCGAAGCCGCGGGCAACAGCTAGTATATTAAGACATAGGATACTTTTCATCCCGGTAGAAGGTTCCCGCGGGATAATTTCCGACATACACGCGGGCAACACCTAGTATATTAAGACATAGGATACTTTTCATCCCGGTAGAAGGTTCCCGTGGGATAATTTCCGACATACACGCGGGCAACACCTAGTATATTAAGACATAGGATACTTTTCATCCCGGTAGAAGGTTCCCGCGGGATTATTTCCGACATACACGCGGGCAACACCTAGTATATTAAGACATAGGATACTTTTCATCCCGGTTGAAGGTTCCCGTGGGATAATTTCCGACATACACGCGGACGAAGCCGCGGGCAACAGCTAGTATATTAAGACATAGGATACTTTTCATCCCGGTAGAAGGTTCCCGCGGGATAATTTCCGACATACACGCGAGCGAAGCCGCGGTCAACAGCTGGTATATTAAGACATAGGATACTTTTCATCCCGGTAGAAGGTTCCCGCGGGATAATTTCCGACATACACGCGAGCGAAGCCGCGGGCAACAGCTAGTATATTAAGACATAGGATACTTTTCATCCCGGTAGAAGGTTCCCGTGGGATAATTTCCGACATACACGCGGGCGAAGCCGCTGGCAACAGCTAGTATATTAAGACATAGGATACTTTTCATCCCGGTAGAAGGTTCCCGCGGGATAATTTCCGACATACACGCGGGCGAAGCCGCGGGCAACAGCTAGTATATTAAGACATAGGATACTTTTCATCCCGGTAGAAGGTTCCCGCGGGATAATTTCCGACATACACGCGAGCGAAGCCGCGGGCAACAGCTAGTATATTAAGACATAGGATACTTTTCATCCCGGTAGAAGGTTCCCGTGGGATAATTTCCGACATACACGTGGGCAACAGCTAGTATATTAAGACATAGAATTTTTTTCATCCCGGTAGAAGGTTCCCGTGCGATAATTTCCGACATACACGCGAGCGAAGCCGCGGGCAACAGCTAGTATAATAAGACATAGGATACTTTTCATCCCGGTAGCAGGTTCCCGTGGGATAATTTCCGACATACACGCGGGCAACAGCTAGTATATTAAGACATAGAATAATTTTCATCCCGGTAGAAAGTTCCCGTGCGATAATTTCCGACATACACGCGGGCGAAGCCGCTGGCAACAGATAGTATATTAAGACATAGGATACTTTTCGTCCCGGTAGAAGGTTCCCGCGGGATAATTTCCAACATACACGCGGGCGAAGCCGCTGGCAACAGCTAGTATATTAAGACATAGGATACTTTTCATCCCGGTAGAAGGTTCCCGCGGGATAATTTCCGACATACACGCGGGCGAAGCCGCTGGCAACAGCTAGTATATTAAGACATAGGATACTTTTCATCCCGGTAGAAGGTTTCCGCGGGATAATTTCCGACATATACGCGGGCGAAGCCGCTGGCAACAGCTAGTATATTAAGACATAGGATACTTTTCATCCCGGTAGAAGGTGCCCGCGGGATAATTTCCGACATACACGCGGGCGAAGCCGCTGGCAACAGCTAGTATATTAAGACATAGGATACTTTTCATCCCGGTAGAAGGTTCCCGCGGGATAATTTCCGACATACACGCGGGCGAAGCCGCTGGCAACAGCTAGTATATTAAGACATAGGATACTTTTCATCCCGGTAGAAGGTTCCCGCGGGATAATTTCCGACATACACGCGAGCAAAGCCGCTGGCAACAGCTAGTATATTAAGCCATAGGATACTTTTCATCCCGGTAGAAGGTTCCCGTGGGATAATTTCCGACATACACGCGGGCAACAGCTAGTATATTAAGACATAGGATACTTTTCATCCCGGTAGAAGGTTCCCGTGGGATAATTTCCGACATACACGCGAGCGAAGCCGCGGGCAACAGCTAGTATATTAAGACATAGGATACTTTTCATCCCTGTAGAAGGTTCCCGCGGGATAATTTCCGACATACACGCGGGCGAATCTGCTGGCAACAGCTAGTATATTAAGACATAGGATACTTTTCATCCCGGTAGAAGGTTCCCGCGGGATAATTTCCGACATACACGCGGGCGAAGCCGCGGGCAACAGCTAGTATATTAAGACATAGGATACTTTTCATCCCGGTAGAAGGTTCCCGTGGGATAATTTCCGACATACACGCGGGCAACAGCTAGTATATTAAGACATAGGATACTTTTCATCCCGGTAGAAGGTTCCCGCGGGATAATTTCCGACATACACGCGGGCGAAGCCGCTGGCAACAGCTAGTATATTAAGACATAGGATACTTTTCATCCCGGTAGAAGGTTCCCGTGGGATAATTTTCGACATACACGCGGGCAACAGCTAGTATATTAAGACATAGGATACTTTTTATCCCGGTAGAAGGTTCCCGCGGGATAATTTCCGACATACACGCGAGCGAAGCCGCGGGCAACAGCTAGTATATTAAGACATAGGATACTTTTTATCCCGGTAGAAGGTTCCCGTGGGATAATTTCCGACATACACGCGGGCGAAGCCGCTGGCAACAGCTAGTATATTAAGACATAGGATACTTTTCATCCCGGTAGAAGGTTCCCGCGGGATAATTTCCGACATACACGCGGGCGAAGCCGCGGGCAACAGCTAGTATATTAAGACATAGGATACTTTTCATCCCGGTAGAAGGTTCCCACGGGATAATTTCCGACATACACGCGGGCGAAGCCGCTGGCAACAGCTATTATATTAAGACATAGGATACTTTTCATCCCGGTAGAAGGTTCCCGCGGGATAATTTCCGACATACACGCGGGCGAAGCCGCTGGCAACAGCTAGTATATTAAGACATAGGTTACTTTTCATCCCGGTAGAAGGTTCCCGTGGGATAATTTCCGACATACACGCGGGCAACAGCTAGTATATTAAGACATAGGATACTTTTTATCCCGGTAGAAGGTTCCCGCGGGATAATTTCCGACATACACGCGGGCAACACCTAGTATATTAAGACATAGGATACTTTTCATCCCGGTAGAAGGTTCTCGTGGGATAATTTCCGACATACACGCGGACGAAGCCGCGGGCAACAGCTAGTATATTAAGACATAGGATACTTTTCATCCCGGTAGATGGTACCCGTGGGATAATTTCCGACATACACGCGAGCGAAGCCGCGGGCAACAGCTAGTATATTAAGACATAGGATACTTTTCATCCCGGTAGAAGGTTCCCGCGGGATAATTTCCGACATACACGCGGGCGAAGCCGCTGGCAACAGCTAGTATATTAAGACATAGGATACTTTTCATCCCGGTAGAAGGTTCCCGCGGGATAATTTCCGACATACACGCGGGCGAAGCCGCGGGCAACAGCTAGTATATTAAGACATAGGATACTTTTCATCCCGGTAGAAGGTTCCCGCGGGATAATTTCCGACATACACGCGAGCGAAGCCGCGGGCAACAGCTAGTATATTAAGACATAGGATACTTTTCATCCCGGTAGAAGGTTCCCGTGGGATAATTTCCGACATACACGTGGGCAACAGCTAGTATATTAAGACATAGAATACTTTTCATCCCGGTAGAAGGTTCCCGTGCGATAATTTCCGACATACACGCGAGCGAAGCCGCGGGCAACAGCTAGTATATTAAGACATAGGATACTTTTCATCCCGGTAGAAGGTTCCCGCGGGATAATTTCCGACATACACGCGAGCGAAGCCGCGGGCAACAGCTAGTATATTAAGACATAGGATACTTTTCATCCCGGTAGAAGGTTCCCGTGGGATAATTTCCGACATACACGTGGGCAACAGCTAGTATATTAAGACATAGAATACTTTTCATCCCGGTAGAAGGTTCCCGTGCGATAATTTCCGACATACACGCGAGCGAAGCCGCGGGCAACAGCTAGTATATTAAGACATAGGATACTTTTCATCCCGGTAGAAGGTTCCCGCGGGATAATTTCCGACATACACGCGGGCAACAGCTAGTATATTAAGACATAGGATACTTTTCATCCCGTTAGAAGGTTCCCGCGGGATAATTTCCGACATACACGCGGGCGAAGCCACTGGCAACAGCTAGTATATTAAGACATAGGATACTTTTCATCCCGGTAGAAGGTTCGCGCGGGATAATTTCCGACATACACGCGGGCGAAGCCGCTGGCAACAGCTAGTATATTAAGACATAGGATACTTTTCATCCCGGTAGAAGGTTCCCGTGGGATAATTTCCGACATACACGCGGGTGAAGCCGCGGGCCACAGCTAGTATATTAAGACATAGGATACTTTTCATTCCGGTAGAAGGTTCCCGTGGGATAATTTCCGACATACACGCGGGCAACAGCTAGTATATTAAGACATAGGATACTTTTCATCCCGGTAGAAGGTTCCCGTGGGATAATTTCCGACATACACGCGGGCGAAGCCGCTGGCAACAGCTAGTATATTAAGACATAGGATACTTTTCATCCCGGTAGAAGGTTCCCGCGGGATAATTTCCGACATACACGCGAGCGAAGCCGCGGGCAACAGCTAGTATATTAAGACATAGGATACTTTTTATCCCGGTAGAAGGTTCCCGTGGGATAATTTCCGACATACACGCGGGCGAAGCCGCTGGCAACAGCTAGTATATTAAGACATAGGATACTTTTCATGCCGGTAGAAGGTTCCCGCGGGATAATTTCCGACATACACGCGGGCGAAGCCGCGGGCAACAGCTAGTATATTAAGACATAGGATACTTTTCATCCCGGTAGAAGGTTCCCGCGGGATAATTTCCGACATACACGCGAGCGAAGCCGCGGGCAACAGCTAGTATATTAAGACATAGGATACTTTTCATCCCGGTAGAAGGTTCCCGTGGGATAATTTCCGACATACACGTGGGCAACAGCTAGTATACTAAGACATAGAATACTTTTCATCCCGGTAGAAGGTTCCCGTGCGATAATTTCCGACATACACGCGAGCGAAGCCGCGGGCAACAGCTAGTTTATTAAGACATAGGATACTTTTCATCCCGGTAGCAGGTTCCCGTGGGATAATTTCCGACATACACGCGAACAACAGCTAGTATATTAAGACATAGGATACTTTTCATCCCGGTAGAAGGTTCCCGTGGGATAATTTCCGACATACACGCGGGCGAAGCCGCGGGCAACAGCTAGTATATTAAGACATAGGATACTTTTCATCCCGGTAGAAGGTTCCCACGGGATAATTTCCGACATACACGCGGGCGAAGCCGCTGGCAACAGCTAGTATATTAAGACATAGGATACTTTTCATCCCGGTAGAAGGTTCCCGCGGGATAATTTCCGACATACACGCGGGCGAAGCCGCTGGCAACAGCTAGTATATTAAGACATAGGATACTTTTCATCCCGGTAGAAGGTTCCCGTGGGATAATTTTCGACATACACGCGGGCAACAGCTAGTATATTAAGACATAGGATACTTTTTATCCCGGTAGAAGGTTCCCGCGGGATAATTTCCGACATACACGCGAGCGAAGCCGCGGGCAACAGCTAGTATATTAAGACATAGGATACTTTTTATCCCGGTAGAAGGTTCCCGTGGGATAATTTCCGACATACACGCGGGCGAAGCCGCTGGCAACAGCTAGTATATTAAGACATAGGATACTTTTCATCCCGGTAGAAGGTTCCCGCGGGATAATTTACGACATACACGCGGGCGAAGCCGCGGGCAACAGCTAGTATATTAAGACATAGGATACTTTTCATCCCGGTAGAAGGTTCCCACGGGATAATTTCCGACATACACGCGGGCGAAGCCGCTGGCAACAGCTAGTATATTAAGACATAGGATACTTTTCATCCCGGTAGAAGGTTCCCGCGGGATAATTTCCGACATACACGCGGGCGAAGCCGCTGGCAACAGCTAGTATATTAAGACATAGGTTACTTTTCATCCCGGTAGAAGGTTCCCGTGGGATAATTTTCGACATACACGCGGGCAACAGCTAGTATATTAAGACATAGGATACTTTTTATCCCGGTAGAAGGTTCCCGCGGGATAATTTCCGACATACACGCGGGCAACACCTAGTATATTAAGACATAGGATACTTTTCATCCCGGTAGAAGGTTCCCGTGGGATAATTTCCGACATACACGCGGACGAAGCCGCGGGCAACAGCTAGTATATTAAGACATAGGATACTTTTCATCCCGGTAGAAGGTACCCGTGGGATAATTTCCGACATACACGCGAGCGAAGCCGCGGGCAACAGCTAGTATATTAAGACATAGGATACTTTTCATCCCGGTAGAAGGTTCCCGCGGGATAATTTCCGACATACACGCGGGCAACACCTAGTATATTAAGACATAGGATACTTTTCATCCCGGTAGAAGGTTCCCGTGGGATAATTTCCGACATACACGCGGGCAACACCTAGTATATTAAGACATAGGATACTTTTCATCCCGGTAGAAGGTTCCCGCGGGATTATTTCCGACATACACGCGGGCAACACCTAGTATATTAAGACATAGGATACTTTTCATCCCGGTTGAAGGTTCCCATGGGATAATTTCCGACATACACGCGGACGAAGCCGCGGGCAACAGCTAGTATATTAAGACATAGGATACTTTTCATCCCGGTAGAAGGTTCCCGCGGGATAATTTCCGACATACACGCGAGCGAAGCCGCGGGCAACAGCTAGTATATTAAGACATAGGATACTTTTCATCCCGGTAGAAGGTTCCCGCGGGATAATTTCCGACATACACGCGAGCGAAGCCGCGGGCAACAGCTAGTATATTAAGACATAGGATACTTTTCATCCCGGTAGAAGGTTCCCGTGGGATAATTTCCGACATACACGCGGGCGAAGCCGCTGGCAACAGCTAGTATATTAAGACATAGGATACTTTTCATCCCGGTAGAAGGTTCCCGCGGGATAATTTCCGACATACACGCGGGCGAAGCCGCGGGCAACAGCTAGTATATTAAGACATAGGATACTTTTCATCCCGGTAGAAGGTTCCCGCGGGATAATTTCCGACATACACGCGAGCGAAGCCGCGGGCAACAGCTAGTATATTAAGACATAGGATACTTTTCATCCCGGTAGAAGGTTCCCGTGGGATAATTTCCGACATACACGTAGGCAACAGCTAGTATATTAAGACATAGAATACTTTTCATCCCGGTAGAAGGTTCCCGTGCGATAATTTCCGACATACACGCGAGCGAAGCCGCGGGCAACAGCTAGTATAATAAGACATAGGATACTTTTCATCCCGGTAGCAGGTTCCCGTGGGATAATTTCCGACATACACGCGGGCAACAGCTAGTATATTAAGACATAGAATAATTTTCATCCCGGTAGAAAGTTCCCGTGCGATAATTTCCGACATACACGCGGGCGAAGCCGCTGGCAACAGATAGTATATTAAGACATAGGATACTTTTCATCCCGGTAGAAGGTTCCCGCGGGATAATTTCCGACATACACGCGGGCGAAGCCGCTGGCAACAGCTAGTATATTAAGACATAGGATACTTTTCATCCCGGTAGAAGGTTCCCGCGGGATAATTTCCGACATACACGCGGGCTAAGCCGCTGGCAACAGCTAGTATATTAAGACATAGGATACTTTTCATCCCGGTAGAAGGTTCCCGTGGGATAATTTTCGACATACACGCGGGCAACAGCTAGTATATTAAGACATAGGATACTTTTTATCCCGGTAGAAGGTTCCCGCGGGATAATTTCCGACATACACGCGAGCGAAGCCGCGGGCAACAGCTAGTATATTAAGACATAGGATACTTTTTATCCCGGTAGAAGGTTCCCGTGGGATAATTTCCGACATACACGCGGGCGAAGCCGCTGGCAACAGCTAGTATATTAAGACATAGGATACTTTTCATCCCGGTAGAAGGTTCCCGCGGGATAATTTCCGACATACACGCGGGCGAAGCCGCGGGCAACAGCTAGTATATTAAGACATAGGATACTTTTCATCCCGGTAGAAGGTTCCCACGGGATAATTTCCGACATACACGCGGGCGAAGCCGCTGGCAACAGCTAGTATATTAAGACATAGGATACTTTTCATCCCGGTAGAAGGTTCCCGCGGGATAATTTCCGACATACACGCGGGCGAAGCCGCTGGCAACAGCTAGTATATTAAGACATAGGTTACTTTTCATCCCGGTAGAAGGTTCCCGTGGGATAATTTTCGACATACACGCGGGCAACAGCTAGTATATTAAGACATAGGATACTTTTTATCCCGGTAGAAGGTTTCCGTGGGATAATTTCCGACATACACGCGGGCAACACCTAGTATATTAAGACATAGGATACTTTTCATCCCGGTAGAAGGTTCCCGTGGGATAATTTCCGACATACACGCGGACGAAGCCGCGGGCAACAGCTAGTATATTAAGACATAGGATACTTTTCATCCCGGTAGAAGGTACCCGTGGGATAATTTCCGACATACACGCGAGCGAAGCCGCGGGCAACAGCTAGTATATTAAGACATAGGATACTTTTCATCCCGGTAGAAGGTTCCCGCGGGATAATTTCCGACATACACGCGGGCAACACCTAGTATATTAAGACATAGGATACTTTTCATCCCGGTAGAAGGTTCCCGTGGGATAATTTCCGACATACACGCGGGCAACACCTAGTATATTAAGACATAGGATACTTTTCATCCCGGTAGAAGGTTCCCGCGGGATTATTTCCGACATACACGCGGGCAACACCTAGTATATTAAGACATAGGATACTTTTCATCCCGGTTGAAGGTTCCCGTGGGATAATTTCCGACATACACGCGGACGAAGCCGCGGGCAACAGCTAGTATATTAAGACATAGGATACTTTTCATCCCGGTAGAAGGTTCCCGCGGGATAATTTCCGACATACACGCGAGCGAAGCCGCGGTCAACAGCTGGTATATTAAGACATAGGATACTTTTCATCCCGGTAGAAGGTTCCCGCGGGATAATTTCCGACATACACGCGAGCGAAGCCGCGGGCAACAGCTAGTATATTAAGACATAGGATACTTTTCATCCCGGTAGAAGGTTCCCGTGGGATAATTTCCGACATACACGCGGGCGAAGCCGCTGGCAACAGCTAGTATATTAAGACATAGGATACTTTTCATCCCGGTAGAAGGTTCCCGCGGGATAATTTCCGACATACACGCGGGCGAAGCCGCGGGCAACAGCTAGTATATTAAGACATAGGATACTTTTCATCCCGGTAGAAGGTTCCCGCGGGATAATTTCCGACATACACGCGAGCGAAGCCGCGGGCAACAGCTAGTATATTAAGACATAGGATACTTTTCATCCCGGTAGAAGGTTCCCGTGGGATAATTTCCGACATACACGTGGGCAACAGCTAGTATATTAAGACATAGAATTTTTTTCATCCCGGTAGAAGGTTCCCGTGCGATAATTTCCGACATACACGCGAGCGAAGCCGCGGGCAACAGCTAGTATAATAAGACATAGGATACTTTTCATCCCGGTAGCAGGTTCCCGTGGGATAATTTCCGACATACACGCGGGCAACAGCTAGTATATTAAGACATAGAATAATTTTCATCCCGGTAGAAAGTTCCCGTGCGATAATTTCCGACATACACGCGGGCGAAGCCGCTGGCAACAGATAGTATTTTAAGACATAGGATACTTTTCGTCCCGGTAGAAGGTTCCCGCGGGATAATTTCCAACATACACGCGGGCGAAGCCGCTGGCAACAGCTAGTATATTAAGACATAGGATACTTTTCATCCCGGTAGAAGGTTCCCGCGGGATAATTTCCGACATACACGCGGGCGAAGCCGCTGGCAACAGCTAGTATATTAAGACATAGGATACTTTTCATCCCGGTAGAAGGTTTCCGCGGGATAATTTCCGACATATACGCGGGCGAAGCCGCTGGCAACAGCTAGTATATTAAGACATAGGATACTTTTCATCCCGGTAGAAGGTGCCCGCGGGATAATTTCCGACATACACGCGGGCGAAGCCGCTGGCAACAGCTAGTATATTAAGACATAGGATACTTTTCATCCCGGTAGAAGGTTCCCGCGGGATAATTTCCGACATACACGCGGGCGAAGCCGCTGGCAACAGCTAGTATATTAAGACATAGGATACTTTTCATCCCGGTAGAAGGTTCCCGCGGGATAATTTCCGACATACACGCGAGCAAAGCCGCTGGCAACAGCTAGTATATTAAGCCATAGGATACTTTTCATCCCGGTAGAAGGTTCCCGTGGGATAATTTCCGACATACACGCGGGCAACAGCTAGTATATTAAGACATAGGATACTTTTCATCCCGGTAGAAGGTTCCCGTGGGATAATTTCCGACATACACGCGAGCGAAGCCGCGGGCAACAGCTAGTATATTAAGACATAGGATACTTTTCATCCCTGTAGAAGGTTCCCGCGGGATAATTTCCGACATACACGCGGGCGAATCTGCTGGCAACAGCTAGTATATTAAGACATAGGATACTTTTCATCCCGGTAGAAGGTTCCCGCGGGATAATTTCCGACATACACGCGGGCGAAGCCGCGGGCAACAGCTAGTATATTAAGACATAGGATACTTTTCATCCCGGTAGAAGGTTCCCGTGGGATAATTTCCGACATACACGCGGGCAACAGCTAGTATATTAAGACATAGGATACTTTTCATCCCGGTAGAAGGTTCCCGCGGGATAATTTCCGACATACACGCGAGCGAAGCCGCTGGCAACAGCTAGTATATTAAGACATAGGATACTTTTCATCCCGGTAGAAGGTTCCCGCGGGATAATTTCCGACATACACGCGGGCGAAGCCGCTGGCAACAGCTAGTATATTAAGACATAGGATACTTTTCATCCCGGTAGAAGGTTCCCGTGGGATAATTTCCGACATACACGCGGGCAACAGCTAGTATATTAAGACATAGGATACTTTTCATCCCGGTAGAAGGTTCCCGCGGGATAATTTCCGACATACACGCGGGCGAAGCCGCTGGCAACAGCTAGTACATTAAGACATAGGATATTTTTCATCCCGGTAGAAGGTTCCCGCGGGATAATTTCCGACATACACGCGGGCAAAGCCGCTGGCAACAGCTAGTATATTAAGACATAGGATACTTTTCATCCCGGTAGAAGGTTCCCGCGGGATAATTTCCGACATACACGCGGGCGAAGCCGCTGGCAACAGCTAGTATATTAAGACATAGGATACTTTTCATCCCGGTAGAAGGTTCCCGTGGGATAATTTCCGACATACACGCGAGCGAAGCCGCTGGCAACAGCTAGTATATTAAGACATAGGATACTTTTCATCCCGGTAGAAGGTTCCCGCGGGATAATTTTCGACATACACGCGAGCGAAGCCGCTGGCAACAGCTAGTATATTAAGACATAGGATACTTTTCATCCCGGTAGAAGGTTCCCGTGGGATAATTTCCGACATACACACGAGCAACAGCTAGTATATTAAGACATAGGATACTTTTCATCCCGGTAGAAGGTTCCCGCGGGATAATTTCCGACATACACGCGAGCGAAGCCGCGGGCAACAGCTAGTATATTAAGACATAGGATACTTTTCATCCCGGTAGGAGGTTCCCGCGGGATAATTTCCGACATACACGTGAGCGAAGCCGCAGGCAACAGCTAGTATATTAAGACATAGGATACTTTTCATCCCGGTAGAAGGTTCCCGCGGGATAATTTCCGACATACACGCGGGCGAAGCCGCTGGCAACAGCTAGTATATTAAGACATAGGATACTTTTCATCCCGGTAGAAGGTTCCCGCGGGATAATTTTCGACATACACGCGAGCGAAGCCGCTGGCAACAGCTAGTATATTAAGACATAGGATACTTTTCATCCCGGTAGAAGGTTCCCGCGGGATAATTTCCGACATACACACGAGCAACAGCTAGTATATTAAGACATAGGATACTTTTCATCCCGGTAGAAGGTTCCCGCGGGATAATTTCCGACATACACGCGGGCGAAGCCGCTGGCAACAGCTAGTATATTAAGACATAGGATACTTTTCATCCCGGTAGAAGGTTCCCGTGGGATAATTTCCGACATACACGCGAGCGAAGCCGCGGGCAACAGCTAGTATATTAAGACATAGGATACTTTTCATCCCGGTAGAAGGTTCCCGTGGGATAATTTCCGACATACACGCGGGCAACAGCTAGTATATTAAGACATAGGATACTTTTCATCCCGGTAGAAGGTTCCCGCGGGATAATTTCCGACATACACGCAGGCGAAGCCGCTGGCAACAGCTAGTATATTAAGACATAGGATACTTTCATCCCGGTAGAAGGTTCCCGTGGGATAATTTCCGACATACACGCGAGCGAAGCCGCGGGCAACAGCTAGTATATTAAGACATAGGATACTTTTTATCCCGGTAGAAGGTTCCCGTGGGATAATTTCCGACATACACGCGGGCAACAGCTAGTATATTAAGACATAGGATACTTTTCATCCCGGTAGAAGGTTCCCGCGGGATAATTTCCGACATACACGCGAGCGAAGCCGCTGGCAACAGCTAGTATATTAAGACATAGGACACTTTTCATCCCGGTAGAAGGTTCCCGTGGGATAATTTCCGACATACACGCGAGCAACAGCTAGTATATTAAGACATAGGATACTTTTCATCCCGGTAGAAGGTTCCCGCGGGATAATTTCCGACATACACGTGAGCGAAGCCGCAGGCAACAGCTAGTTTATTAAGACATAGGATACTTTTCATCCCGGTAGAAGGTTCCCGCGGGATAATTTCCGACATACACGCGGGCGAAGCCGCGGGCAACAGCTAGTATATTAAGACATAGGATACTTTTCATCCCGGTAGAAGGTTCCCGTGGGATAATTTCCGACATACACGCGGGCAACAGCTAGTATATTAAGACATAGGATACTTTTCATCCCGGTAGAAGGTTCCCGCGGGATAATTTCCGACATACACGCGAGCGAAGCCGCTGGCAACAGCTAGTATATTAAGACATAGGATACTTTTCATCCCGGTAGAAGGTTCCCGCGGGAGCTAGTATATTAAGACATAGGATACTTTTCATCCCGGTAGAAGGTTCCCGTGGGATAATTTCCGACATACACGCGGGCAACAGCTAGTATATTAAGACATAGGATACTTTTCATCCCGGTAGAAGGTTCCCGCGGGATAGTTTCCGACATACACGCGGGCGAAGCCGCTGGCAACAGCTAGTACATTAAGACATAGGATATTTTTCATCCCCGTAGAAGGTTCCCGCGGGATAATTTCCGACATACACGCGGGCAAAGCCGCTGGCAACAGCTAGTATATTAAGACATAGGATACTTTTCATCCCGGTAGAAGGTTCCCGCGGGATAATTTCCGACATACACGCGGGCGAAGCCGCTGGCAACAGCTAGTATATTAAGACATAGGATACTTTTCATCCCGGTAGAAGGTTCCCGTGGGATAATTTCCGACATACACGCGAGCGAAGCCGCTGGCAACAGCTTGTATATTAAGACATAGGATACTTTTCATCCCGGTAGAAGGTTCCCGCGGGATAATTTTCGACATACACGCGAGCGAAGCCGCTGGCAACAGCTAGTATATTAAGACATAGGATACTTTTCATCCCGGTAGAAGGTTCCCGTGGGATAATTTCCGACATACACACGAGCAACAGCTAGTATATTAAGACATAGGATACTTTTCATCCCGGTAGAAGGTTCCCGCGGGATAATTTCCGACATACACGCGAGCGAAGCCGCGGGCAACAGCTAGTATATTAAGACATAGGATACTTTTCATCCCGGTAGGAGGTTCCCGCGGGATAATTTCCGACATACACGTGAGCGAAGCCGCAGGCAACAGCTAGTATATTAAGACATAGGATACTTTTCATCCCGGTAGAAGGTTCCCGCGGGATAATTTCCGACATACACGCGGGCGAAGCCGCTGGCAACAGCTAGTATATTAAGACATAGGATAGTTTTCATCCCGGTAGAAGGTTCCCGTGGGATAATTTCCGACATACACGCGAGCGAAGCCGCGGGCAACAGCTAGTATATTAAGACATAGGATACTTTTCATCCCGGTAGAAGGTTCCCGTGGGATAATTTCCGACATACACGCGGGCAACAGCTAGTATATTAAGACATAGGATACTTTTCATCCCGGTAGAAGGTTCCCGTGGGATAATTTCCGACATACACGCGGGCGAAGCCGCTGGCAACAGCTAGTATATTAAGACATAGGATACTTTCATCCCGGTAGAAGGTTCCCGTGGGATAATTTCCGACATACACGCGAGCGAAGCCGCGGGCAACAGCTAGTATATTAAGACATAGGATACTTTTCATCCCGGTAGAAGGTTCCCGCGGGATAATTTCCGACATACACGCGGGCGAAGCTGCTGGCAACAGCTAGTATATTAAGACATAGGATACTTTTCATCCCGGTAGAAGGTTCCCGCGGGATAATTTCCGACATACACGCGGGCGAAGCCGCTGGCAACAGCTAGTATATTAAGACATAGGATACTTTTCATCCCGGTAGAAGGTTCCCGTGGGATAATTTCCGACATACACGCGGGCGAAGCTTCTGGCAACAGCTAGTATATTAAGACATAGGATACTTTTCATCCCGGTAGAAGGTTCCCGCGGGATAATTTCCGACATACACGCGGGCGAAGCCGCTGGCAACAGCTAGTATATTAAGACATAGGATACTTTTCATCCCGGTAGAAGGTTCCCGTGGGATAATTTCCGACATACACGCGGGCAACAGCTAGTATATTAAGACATAGGATACTTTTCATCCCGGTAGAAGGTTCCCGCGGGATAATTTCCGACATACACGCGGGCGAAGCCGCTGGCAACAGCTAGTATATTAAGACATAGGATACTTTCATCCCGTTAGAAGGTTCCCGTGGGATAATTTCCGACATACACGCGAGCGAAGCCGCGGGCAACAGCTAGTATATTAAGACATAGGATACTTTTCATCCCGGTAGAAGGTTCCCGCGGGATAATTTCCGACATACACGCGGGCGAAGCTGCTGGCAACAGCTAGTATATTAAGACATAGGATACTTTTCATCCCGGTAGAAGGTTCCCGCGGGATAATTTCCGACATACACGCGAGCGAAGCCGCTGGCAACAGCTAGTATATTAAGACATAGGATACTTTTCATCCCGGTAGAAGGTTCCCGCGGGATAATTTCCGACATACACGCGGGCGAAGCTTCTGGCAACAGCTAGTATATTAAGACATAGGATACTTTTCATCCCGGTAGAAGGTTCCCGCGGGATAATTTCCGACATACACGCGGGCGAAGCCGCTGGCAACAGCTAGTATATTAAGACATAGGATACTTTTCATCCCGGTAGAAGGTTCCCGCGGGATGATTTCCGACATACACGCGGGCGAAGCCGCTGGCAACAGCTAGTATATTAAGACATAGGATACTTTTCATCCCGGTAGAAGGTTCCCGTGGGATAATTTCCGGCATACACGCGAGCGAAGCCGCGGGCAACAGCTAGTATATTAAGACATAGGATACTTTTCATTCCGGTAGAAGGTTCCCGCGGGATAATTTCCGACATACACGCGGGCGAAAGCCGCTGGCAACAGCTAGTATATTAAGACATAGGATACTTTTCATCCCGGTAGAAGGTTCCCGCGGGATAATTTCCGACACACACGCGGGCGAAGCCGCTGGCAACAGCTAGTATATTAAGACATAGGATACTTTTCATCCCGGTAGAAGGTTCCCGCGGGATAATTTCCGACATACACGCGGGCGAAGCTGCTGGCAACAGCTAGTATATAAAGACATAGGATACTTTTCATCCCGGTAGAAGGTTCCCGCGGGATAATTTCCGACATACAGGCGGGCGAAGCCGCTGGCAACAGCTAGTATATTAAGACATAGGATACTTTTCATCCCGGTAGAAGGTTCCCGTGGGATAATTTCCGACATACACGCGGGCAACAGCTAGTATATTAAGACATAGGATACTTTTCATCCCGGTAGAAGGTTCCCGCGGGATAATTTCCGACATACACGCGAGCGAAGCCGCTGGCAACAGCTAGTATATTAAGACATAGGATACTTTTCATCCCGGTAGAAGGTTCCCGCGGGATAATTTCCGACATACACCTGGGCGAAGCCGCTGGCAACAGCTAGTATATTAAGACATAGGATACTTTTCATCCCGGTAGAAGGTTCCCGCGGGATAATTTCCGACATACACGCGGGCGAAGCCGCTGGCAACAGCTAGTATATTAAGACATAGGATACTTTTCATCCCGGTAGAAGGTTCCCGCGGGATAATTTCCGACATACACGCGGGCGAAGCCGCTGGCAACAGCTAGTATATTAAGACATAGGATACTTTTCATCCCGGTAGAAGGTTCCCGCGGGATAATTTCCGACATACACGCGGGCAACAGCTAGTATATTAAGACATAGGATACTTTTCATCCCGGTAGAAGGTTCCCGCGGGATAATTTCCGACATACACGTGAGCGAAGCCGCAGGCAACAGCTAGTATATTAAGACATAGGATACTTTTCATCCCGGTAGAAGGTTCCCGCGGGATAATTTCCGACATACACGCGGGCGAAGCCGCGGGCAACAGCTAGTATATTAAGACATAGGATACTTTTCATCCCGGTAGAAGGTTCCCGCGGGATAATTTCCGACATACACGCGGGCGAAGCCGCTGGCAACAGCTAGTATATTAAGACATAGGATACTTTTCATCCCGGTAGAAGGTTCCCGTGGGATAATTTCCGACATACACGCGAGCGAAGCCGCTGGCAACAGCTAGTATATTAAGACATAGGATACTTTTCATCCCGGTAGAAGGTTCCCGCGGGATAATTTTCGACATACACGCGAGCGAAGCCGCTGGCAACAGCTAGTATATTAAGACATAGGATACTTTTCATCCCGGTAGAAGGTTCCCGTGGGATAATTTCCGACATACACACGAGCAACAGCTAGTATATTAAGACATAGGATACTTTTCATCCCGGTAGAAGGTTCCCGCGGGATAATTTCCGACATACACGCGAGCGAAGCCGCGGGCAACAGCTAGTATATTAAGACATAGGATACTTTTCATCCCGGTAGAAGGTTCCCGCGGGATAATTTCCGACATACACGTGAGCGAAGCCGCAGGCAACAGCTAGTATATTAAGACATAGGATACTTTTCATCCCGGTAGAAGGTTCCCGCGGGATAATTTCCGACATACACGCGGGCGAAGCCGCTGGCAACAGCTAGTATATTAAGACATAGGATACTTTTCATCCCGGTAGAAGGTTCCCGTGGGATAATTTCCGACATACACGCGAGCGAAGCCGCGGGCAACAGCTAGTATATTAAGACATAGGTTACTTTTCATCCCGGTAGAAGGTTCCCGCGGGATAATTTCCGACATACACGCGGGCGAAGCCGCTGGCAACAGCTAGTATATTAAGACATAGGATACTTTTCATCCCGGTAGAAGGTTCCCGTGGGATAATTTCCGACATACACGCGGGCAACAGCTAGTATATTAAGACATAGGATACTTTTCATCCCGGTAGAAGGTTCCCGCGGGATAATTTCCGACATACACGCGGGCGAAGCCGCTGGCAACAGCTAGTATATTAAGACATAGGATACTTTCATCCCGGTAGAAGGTTCCCGTGGGATAATTTCCGACATACACGCGAGCGAAGCCGCGGGCAACAGCTAGTATATTAAGACATAGGATACTTTTCATCCCGGTAGAAGGTTCCCGCGGGATAATTTCCGACATACACGCGGGCGAAGCTGCTGGCAACAGCTAGTATATTAAGACATAGGATACTTTTCATCCCGGTAGAAGGTTCCCGCGGGATAATTTCCGACATACACGCGGGCGAAGCCGCTGGCAACAGCTAGTATATTAAGACATAGGATACTTTTCATCCCGGTAGAAGGTTCCCGTGGGATAATTTCCGACATACACGCGGGCGAAGCTTCTGGCAACAGCTAGTATATTAAGACATAGGATACTTTTCATCCCGGTAGAAGGTTTCCGCGGGATAATTTCCGACATACACGCGGGCGAAGCCGCTGGCAACAGCTAGTATATTAAGACATAGGATACTTTTCATCCCGGTAGAAGGTTCCCGTGGAATAATTTCCGACATACACGCGGGCAACAGCTAGTATATTAAGACATAGGATACTTTTCATCCCGGTAGAAGGTTCCCGCGGGATAATTTCCGACATACACGCGGGCGAAGCCGCTGGCAACAGCTAGTATATTAAGACATAGGATACTTTCATCCCGGCAGAAGGTTCCCGTGGGATAATTTCCGACATACACGCGAGCGAAGCCGCGGGCAACAGCTAGTATATTAAGACATAGGATACTTTTCATCCCGGTAGAAGGTTCCCGCGGGATAATTTCCGACATACACGCGGGCGAAGCTGCTGGCAACAGCTAGTATATTAAGACATAGGATACTTTTCATCCCGGTAGAAGGTTCCCGCGGGATAATTTCCGACATACACGCGAGCGAAGCCGCTGGCAACAGCTAGTATATTAAGACATAGGATACTTTTCATCCCGGTAGAAGGTTCCCGCGGGATAATTTCCGACATACACGCGGGCGTTGCTTCTGGCAACAGCTAGTATATTAAGACATAGGATACTTTTCATCCCGGTAGAAGGTTCCCGCGGGATAATTTCCGACATACACGCGGGCGAAGCCGCTGGCAACAGCTAGTATATTAAGACATAGGATACTTTTCATCCCGGTAGAAGGTTCCCGCGGGATAATTTCCGACATACACGCGGGCGAAGCCGCTGGCAACAGCTAGTATATTAAGACATAGGATACTTTTCATCCCGGTAGAAGGTTCCCGTGGGATAATTTCCGACATACACGCGAGCGAAGCCGCTGGCAACAGCTAGTATATTAAGACATAGGATACTTTTCATCCCGGTAGAAGGTTCCCGCGGGATAATTTTCGACATACACGCGAGCGAAGCCGCTGGCAACAGCTAGTATATTAAGACATAGGATACTTTTCATCCCGGTAGAAGGTTCCCGTGGGATAATTTCCGACATACACACGAGCAACAGCTAGTATATTAAGACATAGGATACTTTTCATCCCGGTAGAAGGTTCCCGCGGGATAATTTCCGACATACACGCGAGCGAAGCCGCGGGCAACAGCTAGTATATTAAGACATAGGATACTTTTCATCCCGGTAGAAGGTTCCCGCGGGATAATTTCCGACATACACGTGAGCGAAGCCGCAGGCAACAGCTAGTATATTAAGACATAGGATACTTTTCATCCCGGTAGAAGGTTCCCGCGGGATAATTTCCGACATACACGCGGGCGAAGCCGCTGGCAACAGCTAGTATATTAAGACATAGGATACTTTTCATCCCGGTAGAAGGTTCCCGTGGGATAATTTCCGACATACACGCGAGCGAAGCCGCGGGCAACAGCTAGTATATTAAGACATAGGTTACTTTTCATCCCGGTAGAAGGTTCCCGCGGGATAATTTCCGACATACACGCGGGCGAAGCCGCTGGCAACAGCTAGTATATTAAGACATAGGATACTTTTCATCCCGGTAGAAGGTTCCCGTGGGATAATTTCCGACATACACGCGGGCAACAGCTAGTATATTAAGACATAGGATACTTTTCATCCCGGTAGAAGGTTCCCGCGGGATAATTTCCGACATACACGCGGGCGAAGCCGCTGGCAACAGCTAGTATATTAAGACATAGGATACTTTCATCCCGGTAGAAGGTTCCCGTGGGATAATTTCCGACATACACGCGAGCGAAGCCGCGGGCAACAGCTAGTATATTAAGACATAGGATACTTTTCATCCCGGTAGAAGGTTCCCGCGGGATAATTTCCGACATACACGCGGGCGAAGCTGCTGGCAACAGCTAGTATATTAAGACATAGGATACTTTTCATCCCGGTAGAAGGTTCCCGCGGGATAATTTCCGACATACACGCGGGCGAAGCCGCTGGCAACAGCTAGTATATTAAGACATAGGATACTTTTCATCCCGGTAGAAGGTTCCCGTGGGATAATTTCCGACATACACGCGGGCGAAGCTTCTGGCAACAGCTAGTATATTAAGACATAGGATACTTTTCATCCCGGTAGAAGGTTTCCGCGGGATAATTTCCGACATACACGCGGGCGAAGCCGCTGGCAACAGCTAGTATATTAAGACATAGGATACTTTTCATCCCGGTAGAAGGTTCCCGTGGAATAATTTCCGACATACACGCGGGCAACAGCTAGTATATTAAGACATAGGATACTTTTCATCCCGGTAGAAGGTTCCCGCGGGATAATTTCCGACATACACGCGGGCGAAGCCGCTGGCAACAGCTAGTATATTAAGACATAGGATACTTTCATCCCGGCAGAAGGTTCCCGTGGGATAATTTCCGACATACACGCGAGCGAAGCCGCGGGCAACAGCTAGTATATTAAGACATAGGATACTTTTCATCCTGGTAGAAGGTTCCCGCGGGATAATTTCCGACATACACGCGGGCGAAGCTGCTGGCAACAGCTAGTATATTAAGACATAGGATACTTTTCATCCCGGTAGAAGGTTCCCGCGGGATAATTTCCGACATACACGCGAGCGAAGCCGCTGGCAACAGCTAGTATATTAAGACATAGGATACTTTTCATCCCGGTAGAAGGTTCCCGCGGGATAATTTCCGACATACACGCGGGCGTTGCTTCTGGCAACAGCTAGTATATTAAGACATAGGATACTTTTCATCCCGGTAGAAGGTTCCCGCGGGATAATTTCCGACATACACGCGGGCGAAGCCGCTGGCAACAGCTAGTATATTAAGACATAGGATACTTTTCATCCCGGTAGAAGGTTCCCGCGGGATAATTTCCGACATACACGCGGGCGAAGCCGCTGGCAACAGCTAGTATATTAAGACATATGATACTTTTCATCCCGGTAGAAGGTTCCCGTGGGATAATTTCCGGCATACACGCGAGCGAAGCCGCGGGCAACAGCTAGTATATTAAGACATAGGATACTTTTCATCCCGGTAGAAGGTTCCCGCGGGATAATTTCCGACATACACGCGGGCGAAAGCCGCTGGCAACAGCTAGTATATTAAGACATAGGATACTTTTCATCCCGGTAGAAGGTTCCTGTGGGATAATTTCCGACATACACGCGGGCAACAGCTAGTATATTAAGACATAGGATACTTTTCATCCCGGTAGAAGGTTCCCGTGGGATAATTTCCGACATACACGCGAGCGAAGCCGCTGGCAACAGCTAGTATATTAAGACATAGGATACTTTTCATCCCGGTAGAAGGTTCCCGCGGGATAATTTCCGACATACACGCGGGCGAAGCCGCTGGCAACAGCTAGTATATTAAGACATAGGATACTTTTCATCCCGGTAGAAGGTTCCCGCGGGATAATTTCCGACATACACGCGGGCGAAGCCGCTGGCAACAGCTAGTATATTAAGACATAGGATACTTTTCATCCCGGTAGAAGGTTCCCGCGGGATAATTTCCGACATACACGCGGGCGAAGCCGCTGGCAACAGCTAGTATATTAAGACATAGGATACTTTTCATCCCGGTAGAAGGTTCCCGTGGGATAATTTCCGACATACACGCGGGCAACAGCTAGTATATTAAGACATAGGATACTTTTCATCCCGGTAGAAGGTTCCCGCGGGATAATTTCCGACATACACGCGAGCGAAGCCGCTGGCAACAGCTAGTATATTAAGACATAGGATACTTTTCATCCCGGTAGAAGGTTCCCGCGGGATAATTTCCGACATACACGCGGGCGAAGCCGCTGGCAACAGCTAGTATATTAAGACATAGGATACTTTTCATCCCGGTAGAAGGTTCCCGCGGGATAATTTCCGACATACACGCGGGCGAAGCCGCTGGCAACAGCTAGTATATTAAGACATAGGATACTTTTCATCCCGGTAGAAGGTTCCCGCGGGATAATTTCCGACATACACGCGGGCGAAGCCGCTGGCAACAGCTAGTATATTAAGACATAGGATACTTTTCATCCCGGTAGAAGGTTCCCGCGGGATAATTTCCGACATACACGCGGGCAACAGCTAGTATATTAAGACATAGGATACTTTTCATCCCGGTAGAAGGTTCCCGCGGGATAATTTCCGACATACACGTGAGCGAAGCCGCAGGCAACAGCTAGTATATTAAGACATAGGATACTTTTCATCCCGGTAGAAGGTTCCCGCGGGATAATTTCCGACATACACGCGGGCGAAGCCGCGGGCAACAGCTAGTATATTAAGACATAGGATACTTTTCATCCCGGTAGAAGGTTCCCGTGGGATAATTTCCGACATACACGCGGGCAACAGCTAGTATATTAAGACATAGGATACTTTTCATCCCGGTAGAAGGTTCCCGCGGGATAATTTCCGACATACACGCGAGCGAAGCCGCTGGCAACAGCTAGTATATTAAGACATAGGATACTTTTCATCCCGGTAGAAGGTTCCCGCGGGATAATTTCCGACATACACGCGGGCGAAGCCGCTGGCAACAGCTAGTATATTAAGACATAGGATACTTTTCATCCCGGTAGAAGGTTCCCGTGGGATAATTTTCGACATACACGCGGGCAACAGCTAGTATATTAAGACATAGGATACTTTTCATCCCGGTAGAAGGTTCCCGCGGGATAATTTCCGACATACACGCGGGCGAAGCCGCTGGCAACAGCTAGTACATTAAGACATAGGATATTTTTCATCCCGGTAGAAGGTTCCCGCGGGATAATTTCCGACATACACGCGGGCGAAGCCGCTGGCAACAGCTAGTATATTAAGACATAGGATACTTTTCATCCCGGTAGAAGGTTCCCGCGGGATAATTTCCGACATACACGCGGGCGAAGCCGCTGGCAACAGCTAGTATATTAAGACAGGATACTTTTCATCCCGGTAGAAGGTTCCCGTGGGATAATTTCCGACATACACGCAAGCGAAGCCGCTGGCAACAGCTAGTATATTAAGACATAGGATACTTTTCATCCCGGTAGAAGGTTCCCGCGGGATAATTTCCGACATACACGTGAGCGAAGCCGCGGGCAACAGCTAGTACATTAAGACATAGGATACTTTTCATCCCGGTAGAAGGTTCCCGTGGGATAATTTCCGACATACACGCGAGCAACAGCTAGTATATTAAGACATAGGATAATTTTCATCCCGGTAGAAGGTTCCCGCGGGATAATTTCCGACATACACGCGAGCGAAGCCGCGGGCAACAGCTAGTATATTAAGACATAGGATACTTTTCATCCCGGTAGAAGGTTCCCGCGGGATAATTTCCGACATACACGTGAGCGAAGCCGCAGGCAACAGCTAGTATATTAAGACATAGGATACTTTTCATCCCGGTAGAAGGTTCCCGCGGGATAATTTCCGACATACACGCGGGCGAAGCCGCTAGCAAAAGCTAGTATATTAAGACATAGGATACTTTTCATCCCGGTAGAAGGTTCCCGTGGGATAATTTCCGACATACACGCGAGCAACAGCTAGTATATTAAGACATAGGATACTTTTCATCCCGGTAGAAGGTTCCCGTGGGATAATTTCCGACATACACGCGAGCGAAGCCGCGGGCAACAGCTAGTATATTAAGACATAGGTTACTTTTCATCCCGGTAGAAGGTTCCCGCGGGATAATTTCCGACATACACGCGGGCGAAGCCGCTGGCAACAGCTAGTATATTAAGACATAGGATACTTTTCATCCCGGTAGAAGGTTCCCGTGGGATAATTTCCGACATACACGCGGGCAACAGCTAGTATATTAAGACATAGGATACTTTTCATCCCGGTAGAAGGTTCCCGCGGGATAATTTCCGACATACACGCGGGCGAAGCCGCTGGCATCAGCTAGTATATTAAGACATAGGATACTTTCATCCCGGTAGAAGGTTCCCGTGGGATAATTTCCGACATACACGCGAGCGAAGCCGCGGGCAACAGCTAGTATATTAAGACATAGGATACTTTTCATCCCGGTAGAAGGTTCCCGCGGGATAATTTCCGACATACACGCGGGCGAAGCTGCTGTCAACAGCTAGTATATTAAGACATAGGATACTTTTCATCCCGGTAGAAGGTTCCCGCGGGATAATTTCCGACATACACGCGGGCGAAGCCGCTGGCAACAGCTAGTATATTAAGACATAGGATACTTTTCATCCCGGTAGAAGGTTCCCGTGGGATAATTTCCGACATACACGCGGGCAACAGCTAGTATATTAAGACATAGGATACTTTTCATCCCGGTAGAAGGTTCCCGCGGGATAATTTCCGACATACACGCGAGCGAAGCCGCTGGCAACAGCTAGTATATTAAGACATAGGATACTTTTCATCCCGGTAGAAGGTTCCCGCGGGATAATTTCCGACATACACGCGGGCGAAGCTTCTGGCAACAGCTAGTATATTAAGACATAGGATACTTTTCATCCCGGTAGAAGGTTCCCGCGGGATAATTTCCGACATACACGCGGGCGAAGCCGCTGGCAACAGCTAGTATATTAAGACATAGGATACTTTTCATCCCGGTAGAAGGTTCCCGCGGGATAATTTCCGACATACACGCGGGCGAAGCCGCTGGCAACAGCTAGTATATTAAGACATATGATACTTTTCATCCCGGTAGAAGGTTCCCGTGGGATAATTTCCGGCATACACGCGAGCGAAGCCGCGGGCAACAGCTAGTATATTAAGACATAGGATACTTTTCATCCCGGTAGAAGGTTCCCGCGGGATAATTTCCGACATACACGCGGGCGAAAGCCGCTGGCAACAGCTAGTATATTAAGACATAGGATACTTTTCATCCCGGTAGAAGGTTCCCGTGGGATAATTTCCGACATACACGCAGGCAACAGCTAGTATATTAAGACATAGGATACTTTTCATCCCGGTAGAAGGTTCCTGCGGGATAATTTCCGACATACACGCGAGCGAAGCCGCTGGCAACAGCTAGTATATTAAGACATAGGATACTTTTCATCCCGGTAGAAGGTTCCCGCGGGATAATTTCCGACATACACGCGGGCGAAGCCGCTGGCAACAGCTAGTATATTAAGACATAGGATACTTTTCATCCCGGTAGAAGGTTCCCGCGGGATAATTTCCGACACACACGCGGGCGAAGCCGCTGGCAACAGCTAGTATATTAAGACATAGGATACTTTTCATCCCGGTAGAAGGTTCCCGTGGGATAATTTCCGACATACACGCGGGCGAAGCCGCTGGCAACAGCTAGTATATTAAGACATAGGATACTTTTCATCACGGTAGAAGGTTCCCGCGGGATAATTTCCGACATACACGCGGGCGAAGCCGCTGGCAACAGCTAGTATATTAAGACATAGGATACTTTTCATCCCGGTAGAAGGTTCCCGTGGGATAATTTCCGACATACACGCGGGCAACAGCTAGTATATTAAGACATAGGATACTTTTCATCCCGGTAGAAGGTTCCCGCGGGATAATTTCCGACATACACGCGAGCGAAGCCGCTGGCAACAGCTAGTATTTTAAGACATAGGATACTTTTCATCCCGGTAGAAGGTTCCCGTGGGATAATTTCCGACATACACGCGAGCGAAGCCGCGGGCAACAGCTAGTACATTAAGACATAGGATACTTTTCATCCCGGTAGAAGGTTCCCGCGGGATAATTTCCGACATACACGCGGGCGAAGCCGCTGGCAACAGCTAGTATATTAAGACATAGGATACTTTTCATCCCGGTAGAAGGTTCCCGCGGGATAATTTCCGACATACACGCGGGCGAAGCCGCTGGCAACAGCTAGTATATTAAGACATAGGATACTTTTCATCCCGGTAGAAGGTTCCCGCGGGATAATTTCCGACATACACGCGGGCGAAACCGCTGGCAACTGCTAGTATATTAAGACATAGGATACTTTTCATCCCGGTAGAAGGTTCCCGCGGGATAATTTCCGACATACACGCGGGCGAAGCCGCTGGCAACAGCTAGTATATTAAGACATAGGATACTTTTCATCCCGGTAGGAGGTTCCCGCGGGATAATTTCCGACATACACGCGAGCGAAGCCGCTGGCAACAGCTAGTATATTAAGACATAGGATACTTTTCATCCCGGTAGAAGGTTCCCGTGGGATAATTTCCGACATACACGCGGGCAACAGCTAGTATATTAAGACATAGGATACTTTTCATCCCGGTAGAAGGTTCCCGTGGGATAATTTCCGACATACACGCGGGCAACAGCTAGTAAATTAAGACATAGGATACTTTTCATCCCGGTAGAAGGTTCCCGTGGGATAATTTCCGACATACACGCGAGCGAAGCCGCTGGCAACAGCTAGTATATTAAGAAATAGGATACTTTTCATCCCGGTAGAAGGTTCCCGTGGGATAATTTCCGACATACACGCGGGCAACAGCTAGTATATTAAGACATAGGATACTTTTCATCCCGGTAGAAGGTTCCCGCGGGATAATTTTCGACATACACGCGGGCAACAGCTAGTATATTAAGACATAGGATACTTTTCATCCCGGTAGAAGGTTCCCGCGGGATAATTTCCGACATACACGCGAGCGAAGCCGCGGGCAACAGCTAGTATATTAAGACATAGGATACTTTTCATCCCGGTAGAAGGTTCCCGCGGGATAATTTCCGACATACACGTGAGCGAAGCCGCAGGCAACAGCTAGTATATTAAGACATAGGATACTTTTCATCCCGGTAGAAGGTTCCCGCGGGATAATTTCCGACATACACGCGGGCGAAGCCGCTGGCAACAGCTAGTATATTAAGACATAGGATACTTTTCATCCCGGTAGAAGGTTCCCGTGGGATAATTTCCGACATACACGCGAGCGAAGCCGCGGGCAACAGCTAGTATATTAAGACATAGGATACTTTTCATCCCGGTAGAAGGTTCCCGCGGGATAATTTCCGACATACACGCGGGCGAAGCCGCTGGCAACAGCTAGTATATTAAGACATAGGATACTTTTCATCCCGGTAGAAGGTTCCCGTGGGATAATTTCCGACATACACGCGGGCAACAGCTAGTATATTAAGACATAGGATACTTTTCATCCCGGTAGAAGGTTCCCGCGGGATAATTTCCGACATACACGCGGGCGAAGCCGCTGGCAACAGCTAGTATATTAAGACATAGGATACTTTTCATCCCGGTAGAAGGTTCCCGCGGGATAATTTCCGACATACACGCGGGCGAAGCCGCTGGCAACAGCTAGTATATTAAGACATAGGATACTTTTCATCCCGGTAGAAGGTTCCCGTGGGATAATTTCCGACATACACGCGGGCAACAGCTAGTATATTAAGACATAGGATACTTTTCATCCCGGTAGAAGGTTCCCGTGGGATAATTTCCGACATACACGCGGGCAACAGCTAGTATATTAAGACATAGGATACTTTTCATCCCAGTAGAAGGTTCCCGTGGGATAATTTCCGACATACACGCGAGCGAAGCCGCTGGCAACAGCTAGTATATTAAGACATAGGATACTTTTCATCCCGGTAGAAGGTTCCCGTGGGATAATTTCCGACATACACGCGGGCAACAGCTAGTATATTAAGACATAGGATACTTTTCATCCCGGTAGAAGGTTCCCGCGGGATAATTTCCGACATACACGTGAGCGAAGCCGCAGGCAACAGCTAGTATATTAAGACATAGGATACTTTTCATCCCGGTAGAAGGTTCCCGCGGGATAATTTCCGACATACACGCGGGCGAAGCCGCTGGCAACAGCTAGTATATTAAGACATAGGATACTTTTCATCCCGGTAGAAGGTTCCCGTGGGATAATTTCCGACATACACGCGAGCGAAGCCGCGGGCAACAGCTAGTATATTAAGACATAGGATACTTTTCATCCCGGTAGAAGGTTCCCGCGGGATAATTTCCGACATACACGCGGGCGAAGCCGCTGGCTACAGCTAGTATATTAAGACATAGGATACTTTTCATCCCGGTAGAAGGTTCCCGCGGGATAATTTCCGACATACACGCGGGCGAAGCCGCTGGCAACAGCTAGTATATTAAGACATAGGATACTTTTCATCCCGGTAGAAGGTTCCCGTGGGATAATTTCCGACATACACGCGAGCGAAGCCGCGGGCAACAGCTAGTATATTAAGACATAGGATACTTTTCATCCCGGTAGAAGGTTCCCGCGGGATAATTTCCGACATACACGCGGGCAACACCTAGTATATTAAGACATAGGATACTTTTCATCCCGGTAGAAGGTTCCCGTGGGATAATTTCCGACATACACGCGGGCAACAGCTAGTATATTAAGACATAGGATACTTTTCATCCCGGTAGAAGGTTCCCGCGGGATAATTTCCGACATACACGCGGGCAACACCTAGTATATTAAGACATAGGATACTTTTCATCCTGGTAGAAGGTTCCCGCGGGATAATTTCCGACATACACGCGGGCGAAGCCGCGGGCAACAGCTAGTATATTAAGACATAGGATATTTTTCATCCCGGTAGAAGGTTCCCGTGGGATAATTTCCGACATACACGCGGACGAAGCCGCGGGCAACAGCTAGTATATTAAGACATAGGATACTTTTCATCCCGGTAGAAGGTTCCCGCGGGATAATTTCTGACATACACGCGAGCGAAGTCGCGGGCAACAGCTAGTATATTAAGACATAGGATACTTTTACCATCCCGGTAGAAGGTTCCCGCGGGATAATTTCTGACATACACGCGAGCGAAGTCGCGGGCAACAGCTAGTATATTAAGACATAGGATACTTTTCATCCCGGTAGAAAGTTCCCGCGGGATAATTTCCGACATACACGCGGGCAACAGCTAGTATATTAAGACATAGGATACTTTTCATCCCGTTAGAAGGTTCCCGCGGGATAATTTCCGACATACACGCGGGCAACAGCTAGTTTATTAAGACATAGGATACTTTTCATCCCGGTAGAAGGTTCCCGTGGGATAATTTCCGACATACAGGCGAGCGAAGCCGCTGGCAACAGCTAGTATATTAAGACATAGGATACTTTTCATCCCGGTAGAAAGTTCCCGTGGGATAATTTCCGACATACACGCGAGCGAAGCCGCGGGCAACAGCTAGTATATTAAGACATAGGATACTTTTCATCCCGGTAGAAGGTTCCCGCGGGATAATTTCCGACATACACGCGGGCGAAGCCGCTGGCAACAGCTAGTATATTAAGACATAGGATACTTTTCATCCCGGTAGAAGGTTCCCGCGGGATAATTTCCGACATACACGCGGGCGAAGCCGCTGGCAACAGCTAGTATATTAAGACATAGGATACTTTTCATCCCGGTAGAAGGTTCCCGCGGGATAATTTCCGACATACACGCGGACGAAGCCGCGGGCAACAGCTAGTATATAAAGACATAGGATACTTTTCATCCCGGTAGAAGGTTCCCGTGGGATAATTTCCGACATACACGCGAGCGAAGCCGCGGGCAACAGCTAGTATATTAAGACATAGGATACTTTTCATCCCGGTAGAAGGTTCCCGCGGGATAATTTCTGACATACACGCGGGCAACACCTAGTATATTAAGACATAGGATACTTTTCATCCCGGTAGAAGGTTCCCGTGGGATAATTTCCGACATACACGCGGGCAACAGCTAGTATATTAAGACATAGGATACTTTTCATCCCGGTAGAAGGTTCCCGCGGGATAATTTCCGACATACACGCGGGCAACACCTAGTATATTAAGACATAGGATACTTTTCATCCTGGTAGAAGGTTCCCTCGGGATAATTTCCGACATACACGCGGGTGAAGCCGCGGGCAACAGCTAGTATATTAAGACATAGGATACTTTTCATCCCGGTAGAAGGTTCCCGTGGGATAATTTCCGACATACACGCGGGCAACAGCTAGTATATTAAGACATAGGATACTTTTCATCCCGGTAGAAGGTTCCCGCGGGATAATTTCCGACATACACGCGAGCGAAGCCGCGGGCAACAGCTAGTATATTAAGACATAGGATACTTTTCATCCCGGTAGAAGGTTCCCGCGGGATAATTTCCGACATACACGCGAGCGAAGCCGCGGGCAACAGCTAGTATATTAAGACATAGGATACTTTTCATCCCGGTAGAAGGTTCCCGCGGGATAATTTCCGACATACACGCGGGCAACAGCTAGTATATTAAGACATAGGATACTTTTCATCCCGTTAGAAGGTTCCCGCGGGATAATTTCTGACATACACGCGGGCAACAGCTAGTTTATTAAGACATAGGATACATTTCATCCCGGTAGAAGGTTCCCGTGGGATAATTTCCGACATACAGGCGAGCGAAGCCGCTGGCAACAGCTAGTATATTAAGACATAGGATACTTTTCATCCCGGTAGAAGGTTCCCGTGGGATAATTTCCGACATACACGCGGGCGAAGCCGCTGGCAACAGCTAGTATATTAAGACATAGGATACTTTTCATCCCGGTAGAAGGTTCCCGCGGGATAATTTCCGACATACACGCGGGCGAAGCCGCTGGCAACAGCTAGTATATTAAGACATAGGATACTTTTCATCCCGGTAGAAGGTTCCCGTGGGATAATTTCCGACATACACGCGGGCAACAGCTAGTATATTAAGACATAGGATACTTTTCATCCCGGTAGAAGGTTCCCGCGGGATAATTTCCGACATACACGCGGGCAACACCTAGTATATTAAGACATAGGATACTTTTCATCCTGGTAGAAGGTTCCCTCGGGATGATTTCCGACATACACGTGGGCGAAGCCGCGGGCAACGGCTAGTATATTAAGACATAGGATACTTTTCATCCCGGTAGAAGGTTCCCGCGGGATAATTTCCGACATACACGCGGGCAACAGCTAGTTTATTAAGACATAGGATACATTTCATCCCGGTAGAAGGTTCCCGTGGGATAATTTCCGACATACAGGCGAGCGAAGCCGCTGGCAACAGCTAGTATATTAAGACATAGGATACTTTTCATCCCGGTAGAAGGTTCCCGTGGGATAATTTCCGACATACACGCGGGCGAAGCCGCTGGCAACAGCTAGTATATTAAGACATAGGATACTTTTCATCCCGGTAGAAGGTTCCCGCGGGATAATTTCCGACATACACGCGGGCGAAGCCGCTGGCAACAGCTAGTATATTAAGACATAGGATACTTTTCATCCCGGTAGAAGGTTCCCGTGGGATAATTTCCGACATACACGCGGGCAACAGCTAGTATATTAAGACATAGGATACTTTTCATCCCGGTAGAAGGTTCCCGTGGGATAATTTCCGACATACACGCGGGCAACAGCTAGTATATTAAGACATAGGATACTTTTCATCCCAGTAGAAGGTTCCCGTGGGATAATTTCCGACATACACGCGAGCGAAGCCGCTGGCAACAGCTAGTATATTAAGACATAGGATACTTTTCATCCCGGTAGAAGGTTCCCGTGGGATAATTTCCGACATACACGCGGGCAACAGCTAGTATATTAAGACATAGGATACTTTTCATCCCGGTAGAAGGTTCCCGCGGGATAATTTCCGACATACACGTGAGCGAAGCCGCAGGCAACAGCTAGTATATTAAGACATAGGGTACTTTTCATCCCGGTAGAAGGTTCCCGCGGGATAATTTCCGACATACACGCGGGCGAAGCCGCTGGCAACAGCTAGTATATTAAGACATAGGATACTTTTCATCCCGGTAGAAGGTTCCCGCGGGATAATTTCCGACATACACGCGGGCGAAGCCGCTGGCAACAGCTAGTATATTAAGACATAGGATACTTTTCATCCCGGTAGAAGGTTCCCGTGGGATAATTTCCGACATAAACGCGGGCAACAGCTAGTATATTAAGACATAGGATACTTTTCATCCCGGTAGAAGGTTCCCGTGGGATAATTTCCGACATACACGCGGGCAACAGCTAGTATATTAAGACATAGGATACTTTTCATCCCGGTAGAAGGTTCCCGTGGGATAATTTCCGACATACACGCGAGCGAAGCCGCTGGCAACAGCTAGTATATTAAGAAATAGGATACTTTTCATCCCGGTAGAAGGTTCCCGTGGGATAATTTCCGACATACACGCGGGCAACAGCTAGTATATTAAGACATAGGATACTTTTCATCCCGGTAGAAGGTTCCCGCGGGATAATTTTCGACATACACGCGGGCAACAGCTAGTATATTAAGACATAGGATACTTTTCATCCCGGTAGAAGGTTCCCGCGGGATAATTTCCGACATACACGCGAGCGAAGCCGCGGGCAACAGCTAGTATATTAAGACATAGGATACTTTTCATCCCGGTAGAAGGTTCCCGCGGGATAATTTCCGACATACACGTGAGCGAAGCCGCAGGCAACAGCTAGTATATTAAGACATAGGATACTTTTCATCCCGGTAGAAGGTTCCCGCGGGATAATTTCCGACATACACGCGGGCGAAGCCGCTGGCATCAGCTAGTATATTAAGACATAGGATACTTTTCATCCCGGTAGAAGGTTCCCGTGGGATAATTTCCGACATACACGCGAGCGAAGCCGCGGGCAACAGCTAGTATATTAAGACATAGGATACTTTTCATCCCGGTAGAAGGTTCCCGCGGGATAATTTCCGACATACACGCGGGCGAAGCCGCTGGCAACAGCTAGTATATTAAGACATAGGATACTTTTCATCCCGGTAGAAGGTTCCCGTGGGATAATTTCCGACATACACGCGGGCAACAGCTAGTATATTAAGACATAGGATACTTTTCATCCCGGTAGAAGGTTCCCGCGGGATAATTTCCGACATACACGCGGGCGAAGCCGCTGGCAACAGCTAGTATATTAAGACATAGGATACTTTTCATCCCGGTAGAAGGTTCCCGCGGGATAATTTCCGACATACACGCGGGCGAAGCCGCTGGCAACAGCTAGTATATTAAGACATAGGATACTTTTCATCCCGGTAGAAGGTTCCCGTGGGATAATTTCCGACATACACGCGGGCAACAGCTAGTATATTAAGACATAGGATACTTTTCATCCCGGTAGAAGGTTCCCGTGGGATAATTTCCGACATACACGCGGGCAACAGCTAGTATATTAAGACATAGGATACTTTTCATCCCAGTAGAAGGTTCCCGTGGGATAATTTCCGACATACACGCGAGCGAAGCCGCTGGCAACAGCTAGTATATTAAGACATAGGATACTTTTCATCCCGGTAGAAGGTTCCCGTGGGATAATTTCCGACATACACGCGGGCAACAGCTAGTATATTAAGACATAGGATACTTTTCATCCCGGTAGAAGGTTCCCGCGGGATAATTTCCGACATACACGTGAGCGAAGCCGCAGGCAACAGCTAGTATATTAAGACATAGGATACTTTTCATCCCGGTAGAAGGTTCCCGCGGGATAATTTCCGACATACACGCGGGCGAAGCCGCTGGCAACAGCTAGTATATTAAGACATAGGATACTTTTCATCCCGGTAGAAGGTTCCCGTGGGATAATTTCCGACATACACGCGAGCGAAGCCGCGGGCAACAGCTAGTATATTAAGACATAGGATACTTTTCATCCCGGTAGAAGGTTCCCGCGGGATAATTTCCGACATACACGCGGGCGAAGCCGCTGGCTACAGCTAGTATATTAAGACATAGGATACTTTTCATCCCGGTAGAAGGTTCCCGCGGGATAATTTCCGACATACACGCGGGCGAAGCCGCTGGCAACAGCTAGTATATTAAGACATAGGATACTTTTCATCCCGGTAGAAGGTTCCCGTGGGATAATTTCCGACATACACGCGAGCGAAGCCGCGGGCAACAGCTAGTATATTAAGACATAGGATACTTTTCATCCCGGTAGAAGGTTCCCGCGGGATAATTTCCGACATACACGCGGGCAACACCTAGTATATTAAGACATAGGATACTTTTCATCCCGGTAGAAGGTTCCCGTGGGATAATTTCCGACATACACGCGGGCAACAGCTAGTATATTAAGACATAGGATACTTTTCATCCCGGTAGAAGGTTCCCGCGGGATAATTTGCGACATACACGCGGGCAACACCTAGTATATTAAGACATAGGATACTTTTCATCCTGGTAGAAGGTTCCCGCGGGATAATTTCCGACATACACGCGGGCGAAGCCGCGGGCAACAGCTAGTATATTAAGACATAGGATACTTTTCATCCCGGTAGAAGGTTCCCGTGGGATAATTTCCGACATACACGCGGACGAAGCCGCGGGCAACAGCTAGTATATTAAGACATAGGATACTTTTCATCCCGGTAGAAGGTTCCCGCGGGATAATTTCCGACATACACGCGAGCGAAGTCGCGGGCAACAGCTAGTATATTAAGACATAGGATACTTTTCATCCCGGTAGAAGGTTCCCGCGGGATAATTTCCGACATACACGTGAGCGAAGCCGCGGGCAACAGCTAGTATATTAAGACATAGGATACTTTTCATCCCGGTAGAAAGTTCCCGCGGGATAATTTCCGACATACACGCGGGCAACAGCTAGTATATTAAGACATAGGATACTTTTCATCCCGTTAGAAGGTTCCCGCGGGATAATTTCCGACATACACGCGGGCAACAGCTAGTTTATTAAGACATAGGATACTTTTCATCCCGGTAGAAGGTTCCCGTGGGATAATTTCCGACATACACGCGAGCGAAGCCGCGGGCAACAGCTAGTATATTAAGACATAGGATACTTTTCATCCCGGTAGAAGGTTCCCGCGGGATAATTTCCGACATACACGCGGGCGAAGCCGCTGGCAACAGCTAGTATATTAAGACATAGGATACTTTTCATCCCGGTAGAAGGTTCCCGCGGGATAATTTCCGACATACACGCGGGCGAAGCCGCTGGCAACAGCTAGTATATTAAGACATAGGATACTTTTCATCCCGGTAGAAGGTTCCCGCGGGATAATTTCCGACATACACGCGGACGAAGCCGCGGGCAACAGCTAGTATATTAAGACATAGGATACTTTTCATCCCAGTAGAAGGTTCCCGTGGGATAATTTCCGACATACACGCGAGCGAAGCCGCGGGCAACAGCTAGTATATTAAGACATAGGATACTTTTCATCCCGGTAGAAGGTTCCCGCGGGATAATTTCCGACATACACGCGGGCAACACCTAGTATATTAAGACATAGGATACTTTTCATCCCGGTAGACGGTTCCCGTGGGATAATTTCCGACATACACGCGGGCAACAGCTAGTATATTAAGACATAGGATACTTTTCATCCCGGTAGAAGGTTCCCGCGGGATAATTTCCGACATACACGCGGGCAACACCTAGTATATTAAGACATAGGATACTTTTCATCCTGGTAGAAGGTTCCCTCGGGATAATTTCCGACATACACGCGGGCGAAGCCGCGGGCAACAGCTTGTATATTAAGACATAGGATACTTTTCATCCCGGTAGAAGGTTCCCGTGGGATAATTTCCGACATACACGCGGGCAACAGCTAGTATATTAAGACATAGGATACTTTTCATCCCGGTAGAAGGTTCCCGCGGGATAATTTCTGACATACACGCGAGCGAAGCCGCGGGCAACAGCTAGTATATTAAGACATAGGATACTTTTCATCCCGGTAGAAGGTTCCCGCGGGATAATTTCCGACATACACGCGAGCGAAGCCGCGGGCAACAGCTAGTATATTAAGACATAGGATACTTTTCATCCCGGTAGAAGGTTCCCGCGGGATAATTTCCGACATACACGCGGGCAACAGCTAGTATATTAAGACATAGGATACTTTTCATCCCGTTAGAAGGTTCCCGCGGGATAATTTCCGACATACACGCGGGCAACAGCTAGTTTATTAAGACATAGGATACATTTCATCCCGGTAGAAGGTTCCCGTGGGATAATTTCCGACATACAGGCGGGCGAAGCCGCTGGCAACAGCTAGTATATTAAGACATAGGATACTTTTCATCCCGGTAGAAGGTTCCCGCGGGATAATTTCCGACATACACGCGGGCGAAGCCGCTGGCAACAGCTAGTATATTAAGACATAGGATACTTTTCATCCCGGTAGAAGGTTCCCGTGGGATAATTTCCGACATACACGCGGGCAACAGCTAGTATATTAAGACATAGGATACTTTTCATCCCGGTAGAAGGTTCCCGCGGGATAATTTCCGACATACACGCGGGCAACACCTAGTATATTAAGACATAGGATACTTTTCATCCTGGTAGAAGGTTCCCTCGGGATAATTTCAGACATACACGCGGGCGAAGCCGCGGGCAACAGCTAGTATATTAAGACATAGGATACTTTTCATCCCGGTAGAAGGTTCCCGCGGGATAATTTCCGACATACACGCGGGCAACAGCTAGTTTATTAAGACATAGGATACATTTCATCCCGGTAGAAGGTTCCCGTGGGATAATTTCCGACATACAGGCGAGCGAAGCCGCTGGCAACAGCTAGTATATTAAGACATAGGATACTTTTCATCCCGGTAGAAGGTTCCCGTGGGATAATTTCCGACATACACGCGGGCGAAGCCGCTGGCAACAGCTAGTATATTAAGACATAGGATACTTTTCATCCCGGTAGAAGGTTCCCGCGGGATAATTTCCGACATACACGCGGGCGAAGCCGCTGGCAACAGCTAGTATATTAAGACATAGGATACTTTTCATCCCGGTAGAAGGTTCCCGTGGGATAATTTCCGACATACACGCGGGCAACAGCTAGTATATTAAGACATAGGATACTTTTCATCCCGGTAGAAGGTTCCCGTGGGATAATTTCCGACATACACGCGGGCAACAGCTAGTATATTAAGACATAGGATACTTTTCATCCCAGTAGAAGGTTCCCGTGGGATAATTTCCGACATACACGCGAGCGAAGCCGCTGGCAACAGCTAGTATATTAAGACATAGGATACTTTTCATCCCGGTAGAAGGTTCCCGTGGGATAATTTCCGACATACACGCGGGCAACAGCTAGTATATTAAGACATAGGATACTTTTCATCCCGGTAGAAGGTTCCCGCGGGATAATTTCCGACATACACGTGAGCGAAGCCGCAGGCAACAGCTAGTATATTAAGACATAGGATACTTTTCATCCCGGTAGAAGGTTCCCGCGGGATAATTTCCGACATACACGCGGACGAAGCCGCGGGCAACAGCTAGTATATTAAGACATAGGATACTTTTCATCCCAGTAGAAGGTTCCCGTGGGATAATTTCCGACATACACGCGAGCGAAGCCGCGGGCAACAGCTAGTATATTAAGACATAGGATACTTTTCATCCCGGTAGAAGGTTCCCGCGGGATAATTTCCGACATACACGCGGGCAACACCTAGTATATTAAGACATAGGATACTTTTCATCCCGGTAGACGGTTCCCGTGGGATAATTTCCGACATACACGAGGGCAACAGCTAGTATATTAAGACATAGGATACTTTTCATCCCGGTAGAAGGTTCCCGCGGGATAATTTCCGACATACACGCGGGCAACACCTAGTATATTAAGACATAGGATACTTTTCATCCTGGTAGAAGGTTCCCTCGGGATAATTTCCGACATACACGCGGGCGAAGCCGCGGGCAACAGCTTGTATATTAAGACATAGGATACTTTTCATCCCGGTAGAAGGTTCCCGTGGGATAATTTCCGACATACACGCGGGCAACAGCTAGTATATTAAGACATAGGATACTTTTCATCCCGGTAGAAGGTTCCCGCGGGATAATTTCTGACATACACGCGAGCGAAGCCGCGGGCAACAGCTAGTATATTAAGACATAGGATACTTTTCATCCCGGTAGAAGGTTCCCGCGGGATAATTTCCGACATACACGCGAGCGAAGCCGCGGGCAACAGCTAGTATATTAAGACATAGGATACTTTTCATCCCGGTAGAAGGTTCCCGCGGGATAATTTCCGACATACACGCGGGCAACAGCTAGTATATTAAGACATAGGATACTTTTCATCCCGTTAGAAGGTTCCCGCGGGATAATTTCCGACATACACGCGGGCAACAGCTAGTTTATTAAGACATAGGATACATTTCATCCCGGTAGAAGGTTCCCGTGGGATAATTTCCGACATACAGGCGGGCGAAGCCGCTGGCAACAGCTAGTATATTAAGACATAGGATACTTTTCATCCCGGTAGAAGGTTCCCGCGGGATAATTTCCGACATACACGCGGGCGAAGCCGCTGGCAACAGCTAGTATATTAAGACATAGGATACTTTTCATCCCGGTAGAAGGTTCCCGTGGGATAATTTCCGACATACACGCGGGCAACAGCTAGTATATTAAGACATAGGATACTTTTCATCCCGGTAGAAGGTTCCCGCGGGATAATTTCCGACATACACGCGGGCAACACCTAGTATATTAAGACATAGGATACTTTTCATCCTGGTAGAAGGTTCCCTCGGGATAATTTCAGACATACACGCGGGCGAAGCCGCGGGCAACAGCTAGTATATTAAGACATAGGATACTTTTCATCCCGGTAGAAGGTTCCCGCGGGATAATTTCCGACATACACGCGGGCAACAGCTAGTTTATTAAGACATAGGATACATTTCATCCCGGTAGAAGGTTCCCGTGGGATAATTTCCGACATACAGGCGAGCGAAGCCGCTGGCAACAGCTAGTATATTAAGACATAGGATACTTTTCATCCCGGTAGAAGGTTCCCGTGGGATAATTTCCGACATACACGCGGGCGAAGCCGCTGGCAACAGCTAGTATATTAAGACATAGGATACTTTTCATCCCGGTAGAAGGTTCCCGCGGGATAATTTCCGACATACACGCGGGCGAAGCCGCTGGCAACAGCTAGTATATTAAGACATAGGATACTTTTCATCCCGGTAGAAGGTTCCCGTGGGATAATTTCCGACATACACGCGGGCAACAGCTAGTATATTAAGACATAGGATACTTTTCATCCCGGTAGAAGGTTCCCGTGGGATAATTTCCGACATACACGCGGGCAACAGCTAGTATATTAAGACATAGGATACTTTTCATCCCAGTAGAAGGTTCCCGTGGGATAATTTCCGACATACACGCGAGCGAAGCCGCTGGCAACAGCTAGTATATTAAGACATAGGATACTTTTCATCCCGGTAGAAGGTTCCCGTGGGATAATTTCCGACATACACGCGGGCAACAGCTAGTATATTAAGACATAGGATACTTTTCATCCCGGTAGAAGGTTCCCGCGGGATAATTTCCGACATACACGTGAGCGAAGCCGCAGGCAACAGCTAGTATATTAAGACATAGGATACTTTTCATCCCGGTAGAAGGTTCCCGCGGGATAATTTCCGACATACACGCGGGCGAAGCCGCTGGCAACAGCTAGTATATTAAGACATAGGATACTTTTCATCCCGGTAGAAGGTTCCCGTGGGATAATTTCCGACATACACGCGAGCGAAGCCGCGGGCAACAGCTAGTATATTAAGACATAGGATACTTTTCATCCCGGTAGAAGGTTCCCGCGGGATAATTTCCGACATACACGCGGGCGAAGCCGCTGGCAACAGCTAGTATATTAAGACATAGGATACTTTTCATCCCGGTAGAAGGTTCCCGCGGGATAATTTCCGACATAAACGCGGGCGAAGCCGCTGGCAACAGCTAGTATATTAAGACATAGGATACTTTTCATCCCGGTAGAAGGTTCCCGTGGGATAATTTCCGACATACACGCGAGCGAAGCCGCGGGCAACAGCTAGTATATTAAGACATAGGATACTTTTCATCCCGGTAGAAGGTTCCCGCGGGATAATTTCCGACATACACGCGGGCAACACCTAGTATATTAAGACATAGGATACTTTTCATCCCGGTAGAAGGTTCCCGTGGGATAATTTCCAACATACACGCGGGCAACAGCTAGTATATTAAGACATAGGATACTTTTCATCCCGGTAGAAGGTTCCCGCGGGATAATTTCCGACATACACGCGGGCAACACCTAGTATATTAAGACATAGGATACTTTTCATCCTGGTAGAAGGTTCCCGCGGGATAATTTCCGACATACACGCGGGCGAAGCCGCGGGCAACAGCTAGTATATTAAGGCATAGGATACTTTTCATCCCGGTAGAAGGTTCCCGTGGGATAATTTCCGACATACACGCGGACGAAGCCGCGGGCAACAGCTAGTATATTAAGACATAGGATACTTTTCATCCCGGTAGAAGGTTCCCGCGGGATAATTTCCGACATACACGCGAGCGAAGTCGCGGGCAACAGCTAGTATATTAAGACATAGGATACTTTTCATCCCGGTAGAAGGTTCCCGCGGGATAATTTCCGACATACACGCGAGCGAAGCCGCGGGCAACAGCTAGTATATTAAGACATAGGATACTTTTCATCCCGGTAGAAGGTTCCCGCGGGATAATTTCCGACATACACGCGGGCAACAGCTAGTATATTAAGACATAGGATACTTTTCATCCCGTTAGAAGGTTCCCGCGGGATAATTTCCGACATACACGCGGGCAACAGCTAGTTTATTAAGACATAGGATACTTTTCATCCCGGTAGAAGGTTCCCGTGGGATAATTTCCGACATACAGGCGAGCGAAGCCGCTGGCAACAGCTAGTATATTAAGACATAGGATACTTTTCATCCCGGTAGAAGGTTCCCGTGGGATAATTTCCGACATACACGCGAGCGAAGCCGCGGGCAACAGCTAGTATATTAAGACATAGGATACTTTTCATCCCGGTAGAAGGTTCCCGCGGGATAATTTCCGACATACACGCGGGCGAAGCCGCTGGCAACAGCTAGTATATTAAGACATAGGATACTTTTCATCCCGGTAGAAGGTTCCCGCGGGATAATTTCCGACATACACGCGGGCGAAGCCGCTGGCAACAGCTAGTATATTTAGACATAGGATACTTTTCATCCCGGTAGAAGGTTCCCGTGGGATAATTTCCGACATACACGCGGGCAACAGCTAGTATATTAAGTCATAGGATACTTTTTATCCCGGTAGAAGGTTCCCGCGGGATAATTTCCGACATACACGCGGGCAACACCTAGTATATTAAGACATAGGATACTTTTCATCCCGTTAGAAGGTTCCCGTGGGATAATTTCCGACATACACGCGGACGAAGCCGCGGGCAACAGCTAGTATATTAAGACATAGGATACTTTTCATCCCGGTAGAAGGTTCCCGTGGGATAATTTCCGACATACACGCGAGCGAAGCCGCGGGCAACAGCTAGTATATTAAGACATAGGATACTTTTCATCCCGGTAGAAGGTTCCCGCGGGATAATTTCCGACATACACGCGGGCAACACCTAGTATATTAAGACATAGGATACTTTTCATCCCGGTAGAAGGTTCCCGCGGGATAATTTCCGACATACACGCGGGCAACAGCTAGTATATTAAGACATAGGATACTTTTCATCCCGGTAGAAGGTTCCCGCGGGATAATTTCCGACATACACGCGGGCAACACCTAGTATATTAAGACATAGGATACTTTTCATCCTGGTAGAAGGTTCCCTCGGGATAATTTCCGACATACACGCGGGCGAAGCCGCGGGCAACAGCTAGTATATTAAGACATAGGATACTTTTCATCCCGGTAGAAGGTTCCCGTGGGATAATTTCCGACATACACGCGGGCAACAGCTAGTATATTAAGACATAGGATACTTTTCATCCCGGTAGAAGGTTCCCGCGGGATAATTTCCGACATACACGCGAGCGAAGCCGCGGGCAACAGCTAGTATATTAAGACATAGGATACTTTTCATCCCGGTAGAAGGTTCCCGCGGGATAATTTCCGACATACACGCGAGCGAAGCCGCGGGCAACAGCTAGTATATTAAGACATAGGATACTTTTCATCCCGGTAGAAGGTTCCCGCGGGATAATTTCCGACATACACGCGGGCAACAGCTAGTATATTAAGACATAGGATACTTTTCATCCCGTTAGAAGGTTCCCGCGGGATAATTTCCGACATACACGCGGGCAACAGCTAGTTTATTAAGACATAGGATACATTTCATCCCGGTAAAAGGTTCCCGTGGGATAATTTCCGACATACAGGCGAGCGAAGCCGCTGGCAACAGCTAGTATATTAAGACATAGGATACTTTTCATCCCGGTAGAAGGTTCCCGTGGGATAATTTCCGACATACACGCGAGCGAAGCCGCGGGCAACAGCTAGTATATTAAGACATAGGATACTTTTCATCCCGGTAGAAGGTTCCCGCGGGATAATTTCCGACATACACGCGGGCAACACCTAGTATATTAAGACATAGGATACTTTTCATCCCGGTAGAAGGTTCCCGTGGGATAATTTCCGACATACACGCGGCCAACAGCTAGTATATTAAGACATAGGATACTTTTCATCCCGGTAGAAGGTTCCCGCGGGATAATTTCCGACATACACGCGGGCAACACCTAGTATATTAAGACATAGGATACTTTTCATCCTGGTAGAAGGTTCCCTCGGGATAATTTCCGACATACACGCGGGCGAAGCCGCGGGCAACAGCTAGTATATTAAGACATAGGATACTTTTCATCCCGGTAGAAGGTTCCCGTGGGATAATTTCCGACATACACGCGGGCAACAGCTAGTATATTAAGACATAGGATACTTTTCATCCCGGTAGAAGGTTCCCGCGGGATAATTTCCGACATACACGCGAGCGAAGCCGCGGGCAACAGCTAGTATATTAAGACATAGGATACTTTTCATCCCGGTAGAAGGTTCCCGCGGGATAATTTCCGACATACACGCGAGCGAAGCCGCGGGCAACAGCTAGTATATTAAGACATAGGATACTTTTCATCCCGGTAGAAGGTTCCCGCGGGATAATTTCCGACATACACGCGGGCAACAGCTAGTATATTAAGACATAGGATACTTTTCATCCCGTTAGAAGGTTCCCGCGGGATAATTTCCGACATACACGCGGGCAACAGCTAGTTTATTAAGACATAGGATACATTTCATCCCGGTAGAAGGTTCCCGTGGGATAATTTCCGACATACAGGCGAGCGAAGCCGCTGGCAACAGCTAGTATATTAAGACATAGGATACTTTTCATCCCGGTAGAAGGTTCCCGTGGGATAATTTCCGACATACACGCGGGCGAAGCCGCTGGCAACAGCTAGTATATTAAGACATAGGATACTTTTCATCCCGGTAGAAGGTTCCCGCGGGATAATTTCCGACATACACGCGAGCGAAGCCGCGGGCAACAGCTAGTATATTAAGACATAGGATACTTTACATCCCGGTAGAAGGTTCCCGTGGGATAATTTCCGACATACACGCGAGCGAAGCCGCGGGCAACAGTTAGTATATTAAGACATAGGATACTTTTCATCCCGGTAGAAGGTTCCCGCGGGATAATTTCCGACATACACGCGGACGAAGCTGCTGGCAACAGCTAGTATATTAAGACATAGGATACTTTTCATCCCGGTAGAAGGTTCCCGTGGGATAATTTCCGACATACACGCGAGCGAAGCCGCGGGCAACAGCTAGTATATTAAGACATAGGATACTTTTCATCCCGGTAGAAGGTTCCCGCGGGATAATTTCCGACATACACGCGGGCGAAGCCGCTGGCAACAGCTAGTATATTAAGACATAGGATACTTTTCATCCCGGTAGAAGGTTCCCGTGGGATAATTTCCGACATACACGCGGGCAACAGCTAGTATATTAAGACATAGGATACTTTTCATCCCGGTAGAAGGTTCCCGCGGGATAATTTCCGACATACACGCGGGCGAAGCCGCTGGCAACAGCTAGTATATTAAGACATAGGATACTTTTCATCCTGGTAGAAGGTTCCCGCGGGATAATTTCCGACATACACGCGGGCGAAGCCGCTGGCAACAGCTAGTATATTAAGACATAGGATACTTTTCATCCCGGTAGAAGGTTCCCGTGGGATAATTTCCGACATACACGCGAGCGAAGCCGCGGGCAACAGCTAGTATATTAAGACATAGGATACTTTTCATCCCGGTAGAAGGTTCCCGCGGGATAATTTCCGACATACACGCAGGCGAAGCTGCTGGCAACAGCTAGTATATTAAGACATAGGATACTTTTCATCCCGGTAGAAGGTTCCCGCGGGATAATTTCCGACATACACGCGGGCGAAGCCGCTGGCAACAGCTAGTATATTAAGACATAGGATACTTTTCATCCCGGTAGAAGGTTCCCGTGGGATAATTTCCGACTTACACGCGGGCAACAGCTAGTATATTAAGACATAGGATACTTTTCATCCCGGTAGAAGGTTCCCGCGGGATAATTTCCGACATACACGCGAGCGAAGCCGCTGGCAACAGCTAGTATATTAAGACATAGGATACTTTTCATCCCGGTAGAAGGTTCCCGCGGGATAATTTCCGACATACACGCGGGCGAAGCCGCTGGCAACAGCTAGTATATTAAGACATAGGATACTTTTCATCCCGGTAGAAGGTTCCCGCGGGATAATTTCCGACATACACGCGGGCGAAGCCGCTGGCAACAGCTAGTATATTAAGACATATGATACTTTTCATCCCGGTAGAAGGTTCCCGTGGGATAATTTCCGACATACACGCGAGCGAAGCCGCGGGCAACAGCTAGTATATTAAGACATAGGATACTTTTCATCCCGGTAGAAGGTTCGCGCGGGATAATTTCCGACATACACGCGGGCGAAGCCGCTGGCAACAGCTAGTATATTAAGACATAGGATACTTTTCATCCCGGTAGAAGGTTCCCGTGGGATAATTTCCAACATACACGCGGGCAACAGCTAGTATATTAAGACATAGGATACTTTTCATCCCGGTAGAAGGTTCCCGTGGGATAATTTCCGACATACACGCGGGCAACAGCTAGTATATTAAGACATAGGATACTTTTCATCCCGGTAGAAGGTTCCCGCGGGATAATTTCCGACATACACGCGGGCGAAGCCGCTGGCAACAGCTAGTATATTAAGACATAGGATAATTTTCATCCCGGTAGAAGGTTCCCGCGGGATAATTTCCGACATACACGCGGGCGAAGCCGCTGGCAACAGCTAGTATATTAAGACATAGGATACTTTTCATCCCGGTAGAAGGTTCCCGCGGGATAATTTCCGACATACACGCGGGCGAAGCCGCTGGCAGCAGCTAGTATATTAAGACATAGGATACTTTTCATCCCGGTAGAAGGTTCCCGCGGGATAATTTCCGACATACACGCGGGCGAAGCCGCTGGCAACAGCTAGTATATTAAGACATAGGATACTTTTCATCCCGGTAGAAGGTTCCCGCGGGATAATTTCCGACATACACGCGGGCGAAGCCGCTGGCAACAGCTAGTATATTAAGACATAGGATACTTTTCATCCCGGTAGAAGGTTCCCGTGGGATAATTTCCGACATACACGCGAGCGAAGCCGCGGGCAACAGCTAGTATATTAAGACATAGGATACTTTTCATCCCGGTAGAAGGTTCCCGCGGGATAATTTCCGACATACACGCGGGCAACACCTAGTATATTAAGACATAGGATACTTTTCATCCCGGTAGAAGGTTCCCGTGGGATAATTTCCAACATACACGCGGGCAACAGCTAGTATATTAAGACATAGGATACTTTTCATCCCGGTAGAAGGTTCCCGCGGGATAATTTCCGACATACACGCGGGCAACACCTAGTATATTAAGACATAGGATACTTTTCATCCTGGTAGAAGGTTCCCGCGGGATAATTTCCGACATACACGCGGGCGAAGCCGCGGGCAACAGCTAGTATATTAAGACATAGGATACTTTTCATCCCGGTAGAAGGTTCCCGTGGGATAATTTCCGACATACACGCGGACGAAGCCGCGGGCAACAGCTAGTATATTAAGACATAGGATACTTTTCATCCCGGTAGAAGGTTCCCGCGGGATAATTTCCGACATACACGCGAGCGAAGTCGCGGGCAACAGCTAGTATATTAAGACATAGGATACTTTTCATCCCGGTAGAAGGTTCCCGCGGGATAATTTCCGACATACACGCGAGCGAAGCCGCGGGCAACAGCTAGTATATTAAGACATAGGATACTTTTCATCCCGGTAGAAGGTTCCCGCGGGATAATTTCCGACATACACGCGGGCAACAGCTAGTATATTAAGACATAGGATACTTTTCATCCCGTTAGAAGGTTCCCGCGGGATAATTTCCGACATACACGCGGGCAACAGCTAGTTTATTAAGACATAGGATACTTTTCATCCCGGTAGAAGGTTCCCGTGGGATAATTTCCGACATACAGGCGAGCGAAGCCGCTGGCAACAGCTAGTATATTAAGACATAGGATACTTTTCATCCCGGTAGAAGGTTCCCGTGGGATAATTTCCGACATACACGCGAGCGAAGCCGCGGGCAACAGCTAGTATATTAAGACATAGGATACTTTTCATCCCGGTAGAAGGTTCCCGCGGGATAATTTCCGACATACACGCGGGCGAAGCCGCTGGCAACAGCTAGTATATTAAGACATAGGATACTTTTCATCCCGGTAGAAGGTTCCCGCGGGATAATTTCCGACATACACGCGGGCGAAGCCGCTGGCAACAGCTAGTATATTTAGACATAGGATACTTTTCATCCCGGTAGAAGGTTCCCGTGGGATAATTTCCGACATACACGCGGGCAACAGCTAGTATATTAAGTCATAGGATACTTTTTATCCCGGTAGAAGGTTCCCGCGGGATAATTTCCGACATACACGCGGGCAACACCTAGTATATTAAGACATAGGATACTTTTCATCCCGTTAGAAGGTTCCCGTGGGATAATTTCCGACATACACGCGGACGAAGCCGCGGGCAACAGCTAGTATATTAAGACATAGGATACTTTTCATCCCGGTAGAAGGTTCCCGTGGGATAATTTCCGACATACACGCGAGCGAAGCCGCGGGCAACAGCTAGTATATTAAGACATAGGATACTTTTCATCCCGGTAGAAGGTTCCCGCGGGATAATTTCCGACATACACGCGGGCAACACCTAGTATATTAAGACATAGGATACTTTTCATCCCGGTAGAAGGTTCCCGTGGGATAATTTCCGACATACACGCGGGCAACAGCTAGTATATTAAGACATAGGATACTTTTCATCCCGGTAGAAGGTTCCCGCGGGATAATTTCCGACATACACGCGGGCAACACCTAGTATATTAAGACATAGGATACTTTTCATCCTGGTAGAAGGTTCCCTCGGGATAATTTCCGACATACACGCGGGCGAAGCCGCGGGCAACAGCTAGTATATTAAGACATAGGATACTTTTCATCCCGGTAGAAGGTTCCCGTGGGATAATTTCCGACATACACGCGGGCAACAGCTAGTATATTAAGACATAGGATACTTTTCATCCCGGTAGAAGGTTCCCGCGGGATAATTTCCGACATACACGCGAGCGAAGCCGCGGGCAACAGCTAGTATATTAAGACATAGGATACTTTTCATCCCGGTAGAAGGTTCCCGCGGGATAATTTCCGACATACACGCGAGCGAAGCCGCGGGCAACAGCTAGTATATTAAGACATAGGATACTTTTCATCCCGGTAGAAGGTTCCCGCGGGATAATTTCCGACATACACGCGAGCGAAGCCGCGGGCAACAGCTAGTATTAAGACATAGGATACTTTTCATCCCGGTAGAAGGTTCCCGCGGGATAATTTCCGACATACACGCGGGCAACAGCTAGTATATTAAGACATAGGATACTTTTCATCCCGTTAGAAGGTTCCCGCGGGATAATTTCCGACATACACGCGGGCAACAGCTAGTTTATTAAGACATAGGATACATTTCATCCCGGTAGAAGGTTCCCGTGGGATAATTTCCGACATACAGGCGAGCGAAGCCGCTGGCAACAGCTAGTATATTAAGACATAGGATACTTTTCATCCCGGTAGAAGGTTCCCGTGGGATAATTTCCGACATACACGCGAGCGAAGCCGCGGGCAACAGCTAGTATATTAAGACATAGGATACTTTTCATCCCGGTAGAAGGTTCCCGCGGGATAATTTCCGACATACACGCGGGCAACACCTAGTATATTAAGACATAGGATACTTTTCATCCCGGTAGAAGGTTCCCGTGGGATAATTTCCGACATACACGCGGGCAACAGCTAGTATATTAAGACATAGGATACTTTTCATCCCGGTAGAAGGTTCCCGCGGGATAATTTCCGACATACACGCGGGCAACAGCTAGTATATTAAGACATAGGATACTTTTCATCCTGGTAGAAGGTTCCCTCGGGATAATTTCCGACATACACGCGGGCGAAGCCGCGGGCAACAGCTAGTATATTAAGACATAGGATACTTTTCATCCCGGCAGAAGGTTCCCGTGGGATAATTTCCGACATACACGCGGGTAACAGCTAGTATATTAAGACATAGGATACTTTTCATCCCGGTAGAAGGTTCCCGCGGGATAATTTCCGACATACACGCGAGCGAAGCCGCGGGCAACAGCTAGTATATTAAGACATAGGATACTTTTCATCCCGGTAGAAGGTTCCCGCGGGATAATTTCCGACATACACGCGAGCGAAGCCGCGGGCAACAGCTAGTATATTAAGACATAGGATACTTTTCATCCCGGTAGAAGGTTCCCGCGGGATAATTTCCGACATACACGCGGGCAACAGCTAGTATATTAAGACATAGGATACTTTTCATCCCGTTAGAAGGTTCCCGCGGGATAATTTCCTAAAACACGCGGGCGAAGCCGCTGGCAACAGCTAGTATATTAAGACATAGGATACTTTTCATCCCGGTAGAAGGTTCCCGTGGGATAATTTCCGACATACACGCGGGCAACAGCTAGTATATTAAGTCATAGGATACTTTTTATCCCGGTAGAAGGTTCCCGCGGGATAATTTCCGACATACACGCGGGCAACAGCTAGTATATTAAGACATAGGATACTTTTCATCCCGGTAGAAGGTTCCCCTGGGATAATTTCCGACATACACGCGGGCGAAGCCGCTGGCAACAGCTAGTATATTAAGACATAGGATACTTTTCATCCCGGTAGAAGGTTCCCGCGGGATAATTTCCGACATACACGCGGGCGAAGCCGCTGGCAACAGCTAGTATATTAAGACATAGGATACTTTTCATCCCGGTAGAAGGTTCCCGCGGGATAATTTCCGACATACACGCGGGCGAAGCCGCTGGCAGCAGCTAGTATATTAAGACATAGGATACTTTTCATCCCGGTAGAAGGTTCCCGCGGGATAATTTCCGACATACACGCGGGCGAAGCCGCTGGCAACAGCTAGTATATTAAGACATAGGATACTTTTCATCCCGGTAGAAGGTTCCCGCGGGATAATTTCCGACATACACGCGAGCGAAGCCGCGGGCAACAGCTAGTATTAAGACATAGGATACTTTTCATCCCGGTAGAAGGTTCCCGCGGGATAATTTCCGACATACACGCGGGCAACAGCTAGTATATTAAGACATAGGATACTTTTCATCCCGTTAGAAGGTTCCCGCGGGATAATTTCCGACATACACGCGGGTAACAGCTAGTATATTAAGACATAGGATACTTTTCATCCCGGTAGAAGGTTCCCGCGGGATAATTTCCGACATACACGCGAGCGAAGCCGCGGGCAACAGCTAGTATATTAAGACATAGGATACTTTTCATCCCGGTAGAAGGTTCCCGCGGGATAATTTCCGACATACACGCGAGCGAAGCCGCGGGCAACAGCTAGTATATTAAGACATAGGATACTTTTCATCCCGGTAGAAGGTTCCCGCGGGATAATTTCCGACATACACGCGGGCAACAGCTAGTATATTAAGACATAGGATACTTTTCATTCCGGTAGAAGGTTCCCGTGGGATAATTTCCGACATACAGGCGAGCGAAGCCGCTGGCAACAGCTAGTATATTAAGACATAGGATACTTTTCATCCCGGTAGAAGGTTCCCGTGGGATAATTTCCGACATACACGCGAGCGAAGCCGCGGGCAACAGCTAGTATATTAAGACATAGGATACTTTTCATCCCGGTAGAAGGTTCCCGCGGGATAATTTCCGACATACACGCGGGCGAAGCCGCTGGCAACAGCTAGTATATTAAGACATAGGATACTTTTCATCCCGGTAGAAGGTTCCCGCGGGATAATTTCCGACATACACGCGGGCGAAGCCGCTGGCAACAGCTAGTATATTTAGACATAGGATACTTTTCATCCCGGTAGAAGGTTCCCGTGGGATAATTTCCGACATACACGCGGGCAACAGCTAGTATATTAAGTCATAGGATACTTTTTATCCCGGTAGAAGGTTCCCGCGGGATAATTTCCGACATACACGCGGGCAACACCTAGTATATTAAGACATAGGATACTTTTCATCCCGTTAGAAGGTTCCCGTGGGATAATTTCCGACATACACGCGGACGAAGCCGCGGGCAACAGCTAGTATATTAAGACATAGGATACTTTTCATCCCGGTAGAAGGTTCCCGTGGGATAATTTCCGACATACACGCGAGCGAAGCCGCGGGCAACAGCTAGTATATTAAGACATAGGATACTTTTCATCCCGGTAGAAGGTTCCCGCGGGATAATTTCCGACATACACGCGGGCAACACCTAGTATATTAAGACATAGGATACTTTTCATCCCGGTAGAAGGTTCCCGTGGGATAATTTCCGACATACACGCGGGCAACAGCTAGTATATTAAGACATAGGATACTTTTCATCCCGGTAGAAGGTTCCCGCGGGATAATTTCCGACATACACGCGGGCAACACCTAGTATATTAAGACATAGGATACTTTTCATCCTGGTAGAAGGTTCCCTCGGGATAATTTCCGACATACACGCGGGCGAAGCCGCGGGCAACAGCTAGTATATTAAGACATAGGATACTTTTCATCCCGGTAGAAGGTTCCCGTGGGATAATTTCCGACATACACGCGGGCAACAGCTAGTATATTAAGACATAGGATACTTTTCATCCCGGTAGAAGGTTCCCGCGGGATAATTTCCGACATACACGCGAGCGAAGCCGCGGGCAACAGCTAGTATATTAAGACATAGGATACTTTTCATCCCGGTAGAAGGTTCCCGCGGGATAATTTCCGACATACACGCGAGCGAAGCCGCGGGCAACAGCTAGTATATTAAGACATAGGATACTTTTCATCCCGGTAGAAGGTTCCCGCGGGATAATTTCCGACATACACGCGAGCGAAGCCGCGGGCAACAGCTATTATTAAGACATAGGATACTTTTCATCCCGGTAGAAGGTTCCCGCGGGATAATTTCCGACATACACGCGGGCAACAGCTAGTATATTAAGACATAGGATACTTTTCATCCCGTTAGAAGGTTCCCGCGGGATAATTTCCGACATACACGCGGGCAACAGCTAGTTTATTAAGACATAGGATACATTTCATCCCGGTAGAAGGTTCCCGTGGGATAATTTCCGACATACAGGCGAGCGAAGCCGCTGGCAACAGCTAGTATATTAAGACATAGGATACTTTTCATCCCGGTAGAAGGTTCCCGTGGGATAATTTCCGACATACACGCGAGCGAAGCCGCGGGCAACAGCTAGTATATTAAGACATAGGATACTTTTCATCCCGGTAGAAGGTTCCCGCGGGATAATTTCCGACATACACGCGGGCAACACCTAGTATATTAAGACATAGGATACTTTTCATCCCGGTAGAAGGTTCCCGTGGGATAATTTCCGACATACACGCGGGCAACAGCTAGTATATTAAGACATAGGATACTTTTCATCCCGGTAGAAGGTTCCCGCGGGATAATTTCCGACATACACGCGGGCAACACCTAGTATATTAAGACATAGGATACTTTTCATCCTGGTAGAAGGTTCCCTCGGGATAATTTCCGACATACACGCGGGCGAAGCCGCGGGCAACAGCTAGTATATTAAGACATAGGATACTTTTCATCCCGGCAGAAGGTTCCCGTGGGATAATTTCCGACATACACGCGGGTAACAGCTAGTATATTAAGACATAGGATACTTTTCATCCCGGTAGAAGGTTCCCGCGGGATAATTTCCGACATACACGCGAGCGAAGCCGCGGGCAACAGCTAGTATATTAAGACATAGGATGCTTTTCATCCCGGTAGAAGGTTCCCGCGGGATAATTTCCGACATACACGCGAGCGAAGCCGCGGGCAACAGCTAGTATATTAAGACATAGGATACTTTTCATCCCGGTAGAAGGTTCCCGCGGGATAATTTCCGACATACACGCGGGCAACAGCTAGTATATTAAGACATAGGATACTTTTCATCCCGTTAGAAGGTTCCCGCGGGATAATTTCCGACATACACGCGGGCGAAGCCGCTGGCAACAGCTAGTATATTAAGACATAGGATACTTTTCATCCCGGTAGAAGGTTCCCGTGGGATAATTTCCGACATACACGCGGGCAACAGCTAGTATATTAAGTCATAGGATACTTTTTATCCCGGTAGAAGGTTCCCGCGGGATAATTTCCGACATACACGCGGGCAACAGCTAGTATATTAAGACATAGGATACTTTTCATCCCGGTAGAAGGTTCCCCCGGGATAATTTCCGACATACACGCGGGCGAAGCCGCTGGCAACAGCTAGTATATTAAGACATAGGATACTTTTCATCCCGGTAGAAGGTTCCCGCGGGATAATTTCCGACATACACGCGGGCGAAGCCGCTGGCAACAGCTAGTATATTAAGACATAGGATACTTTTCATCCCGGTAGAAGGTTCCCGCGGGATAATTTCCGACATACACGCGGGCGAAGCCGCTGGCAGCAGCTAGTATATTAAGACATAGGATACTTTTCATCCCGGTAGAAGGTTCCCGCGGGATAATTTCCGACATACACGCGGGCGAAGCCGCTGGCAACAGCTAGTATATTAAGACATAGGATACTTTTCATCCCGGTAGAAGGTTCCCGCGGGATAATTTCCGACATACACGCGAGCGAAGCCGCGGGCAACAGCTAGTATTAAGACATAGGATACTTTTCATCCCGGTAGAAGGTTCCCGCGGGATAATTTCCGACATACACGCGGGCAACAGCTAGTATATTAAGACATAGGATACTTTTCATCCCGTTAGAAGGTTCCTGCGGGATAATTTCCGACATACACGCGGGCAACAGCTAGTTTATTAAGACATAGGATACATTTCATCCCGGTAAAAGGTTCCCGCGGGATAATTTCCGACATACACGCGGGCAACACCTAGTATATTAAGACATAGGATACTTTTCATCCCGGTAGAAGGTTCCCGTGGGATAATTTCCGACATACACGCGGGCAACAGCTAGTATATTAAGACATAGGATACTTTTCATCCCGGTAGAAGGTTCCCGCGGGATAATTTCCGACATACACGCGGGCAACACCTAGTATATTAAGACATAGGATACTTTTCATCCTGGTAGAAGGTTCCCTCGGGATAATTTCCGACATACACGCGGGCGAAGCCGCGGGCAACAGCTAGTATATTAAGACATAGGATACTTTTCATCCCGGTAGAAGGTTCCCGCGGGATAATTTCCGACATACACGCGGGCAACACCTAGTATATTAAGACATAGGATACTTTTCATCCCGGTAGAAGGTTCCCGTGGGATAATTTCCGACATACACGCGGGCAACAGCTAGTATATTAAGACATAGGATACTTTTCATCCCGGTAGAAGGTTCCCGCGGGATAATTTCCGACATACACGCGGGCAACACCTAGTATATTAAGACATAGGATACTTTTCATCCTGGTAGAAGGTTCCCTCGGGATAATTTCCGACATACACGCGGGCGAAGCCGCGGGCAACAGCTAGTATATTAAGACATAGGATACTTTTCATCCCGGTAGAAGGTTCCCGTGGGATAATTTCCGACATACACGCGGGTAACAGCTAGTATATTAAGACATAGGATACTTTTCATCCCGGTAGAAGGTTCCCGCGGGATAATTTCCGACATACACGCGAGCGAAGCCGCGGGCAACAGCTAGTATATTAAGACATAGGATACTTTTCATCCCGGTAGAAGGTTCCCGCGGGATAATTTCCGACATACACGCGAGCGAAGCCGCGGGCAACAGCTAGTATATTAAGACATAGGATACTTTTCATCCCGGTAGAAGGTTCCCGCGGGATAATTTCCGACATACACGCGGGCAACAGCTAGTATATTAAGACATAGGATACTTTTCATCCCGTTAGAAGGTTCCCGCGGGATAATTTCCGACATACACGCGGGCGAAGCCGCTGGCAACAGCTAGTATATTAAGACATAGGATACTTTTCATCCCGGTAGAAGGTTCCCGTGGGATAATTTCCGACATACACGCGGGCAACAGCTAGTATATTAAGTCATAGGATACTTTTTATCCCGGTAGAAGGTTCCCGCGGGATAATTTCCGACATACACGCGGGCAACAGCTAGTATATTAAGACATAGGATACTTTTCATCCCGGTAGAAGGTTCCCGCGGGATAATTTCCGACATACACGCGGGCGAAGCCGCTGGCAACAGCTAGTATATTAAGACATAGGATACTTTTCATCCCGGTAGAAGGTTCCCGCGGGATAATTTCCGACATACACGCGGGCGAAGCCGCTGGCAACAGCTAGTATATTAAGACATAGGATACTTTTCATCCCGGTAGAAGGTTCCCGCGGGATAATTTCCGACATACACGCGGGCGAAGCCGCTGGCAGCAGCTAGTATATTAAGACATAGGATACTTTTCATCCCGGTAGAAGGTTCCCGCGGGATAATTTCCGACATACACGCGGGCGAAGCCGCTGGCAACAGCTAGTATATTAAGACATAGGATACTTTTCATCCCGGTAGAAGGTTCCCGCGGGATATTTTCCGACATACACGCGGGCAACAGCTAGTATATTAAGACATAGGATACTTTTCATCCCGGTAGAAGGTTCCCGTGGGATAATTTCCGACATACACGCGGGCAACAGCTAGTATATTAAGACATAGGATACTTTTCATCCCGGTAGAAGGTTCCCGTGGGATAATTTCCGACATACACGCGAGCGAAGCCGCTGGCAACAGCTAGTATATTAAGACATAGGATACTTTTCATCCCGGTAGAAGGTTCCCGTGGGATAATTTCCGACATACACGCGGGCAACAGCTAGTATATTAAGACATAGGATACTTTTCATCCCGGTAGAAGGTTCCCGCGGGATAATTTCCGACATACAAGCGAGCGAAGCCGCGGGCAACAACTAGTATATTAAGACATAGGATACTTTTCATCCCTGTAGAAGGTTCCCGCGGGATAATTTCCGACATACACGTGAGCGAAGCCGCAGGCAACAGCTAGTATATTAAGACATAGGATACTTTTCATCCCGGTAGAAGGTTCTCGCGGGATAATTTCCGACATACACGCGGGCGAAGCCGCTGGCAACAGCTAGTATATTAAGACATAGGATACTTTTCATCCCGGTAGAAGGTTCCCGTGGGATAATTTCCGACATACACGCGGGCAACAGCTAGTATATTAAGACATAGGATACTTTTCATCCCGGTAGAAGGTTCCCGCGGGATAATTTCCGACATACACGCGGGCGAAGCCGCTGGCAACAGCTAGTATATTAAGACATAGGATACTTTTCATCCCGGTAGAAGGTTCCCGCGGGATAATTTCCGACATACACGCGGGCGAAGCCGCTGACAACAGCTAGTATATTAAGACATAGGATACTTTTCATCCCGGTAGAAGGTTCCCGTGGGATAATTTCCGACATACACGCGGGCAACAGCTAGTATATTAAGACATAGGATACTTTTCATCCCGGTAGAAGGTTCCCGTGGGATAATTTCCGACATACACGCGGGCAACAGCTAGTATATTAAGACATAGGATACTTTTCATCCCGGTAGAAGGTTCCCGTGGGATAATTTCCGACATACACGCGAGCGAAGCCGCTGGCAACAGCTAGTATATTAAGACATAGGATACTTTTCATCCCGGTAGAAGGTTCCCGTGGGATAATTTCCGACATACACGCGGGCAACAGCTAGTATATTAAGACATAGGATACTTTTCATCCCGGTAGAAGGTTCCCGCGGGATAATTTCCGACATACACGTGGGCAACAGCTAGTATATTAAGACATAGGATACTTTTCATCCCGGTAGAAGGTTCCCGCGGGATAATTTCCGACATACACGTGAGCGAAGCCGCAGGCAACAGCTAGTATATTAAGACATAGGATACTTTTCATCCCGGTAGAAGGTTCCCGCGGGATAATTTCCGACATACACGCGGGCGAAGCCGCTGGCAACAGCTAGTATATTAAGACATAGGATACTTTTCATCCCGGTAGAAGGTTCCCGCGGGATAATTTCCGACATACACGCGGGCGAAGCCGCTGGCAACAGCTAGTATATTAAGACATAGGATACTTTTCATCCCGGTAGAAGGTTCCCGTGGGATAATTTCCGACATACACGCGGGCAACAGCTAGTATATTAAGTCATAGGATACTTTTTATCCCGGTAGAAGGTTCCCGCGGGATAATTTCCGACATACACGCGGGCAACACCTAGTATATTAAGACATAGGATACTTTTTATCCCGTTAGAAGGTTCCCGTGGGATAATTTCCGACATACACGCGGACGGAGCCGCGGGCAACAGCTAGTATATTAAGACATAGGATACTTTTCATCCCGGTAGAAGGTTCCCGTGGGATAATTTCCGACATACACGCGAGCGAAGCCGCGGGCAACAGCTAGTATATTAAGACATAGGATACTTTTCATCCCGGTAGAAGGTTCCCGCGGGATAATTTCCGACATACACGCGGGCAACACCTTTTTTTTTTTTTTTTTTTTTTTTTTTTGTCGCTGAGAAATGACATTACGCATCTCCGCTCGTCGGGGGACGACACGGAGTATGTGGGACTCCCTGCCAGAGTGGCAGTATACCCACTAAAACTCAGCGGTGTTCCCGCATCGCCGTGATGGGAGGGCCATGGGCAACCGGCTCATCCTTTACTTCCACAACCCTCCCGGCGCATGCCCGCCTAGCTGGCAGGCCCCGCATGCCCCCCAGGCTGGGGGGCTACGGGAATGGCCGGGAACACCTGGCCATTCCCGTCCGACACTGATGGAGGCCTGTGCAATACAGGCAAGGGTGCCCCCGCACCCGTTGCCTGCTGGCCTCCACCTGGGAGGAGTCGGAGATGACTGTCATACTGACGTCTTCTTCGACCCCTCCTCCGCCTTCGGAGCGGCGCCGCGAGAGGGTCTTCCTCCCGCGCGCGCTCCGCCGCCTCCTTCTGGGACATGACGTATTCGCAGAAGGAGGCGACTGCCGCCCAGGACCCCTCATCCCCCAGCATGGCGTTGATCAAGCCGGGGAGCGAAAGGTCCGTTCCGATCGCTGCCGTGAGACTGCGGCGCGGCTCGGACCACGACGGGCACACCTCGAGAGTGTGCTGCGCCGTGTCCTCCGCCGCGCCACAGTCGTGACACGACGGCGTCTCCTCCCGCCCGATACGGTGAAGGTACGATCCGAAACAACCGTGTCCGGACAGCACCTGCACCAGGCGGAAGGAGAGGAACCCATGCGACCGCTCGAGCCAGTCTCGCAGGACCGGCCCAATCGCGTCGAGGGTTCGGCGGCCGAAGGCTGCGGTGGCGAGGTCCGTCGTCCAATGGACGACGATGGCGTCCCTCGCCTCCCGCCGGACGGCTTCCCGCTCTTCCGGGGCAGGGCGTTCTCCTCTCGCCCTCCGCCCCGCCGTCCATTCATACACTCTGGCGAGCACCCACGCCTCGAGTTCCCAAGGTGGGGTGCCGGCCAGAGCGCATGCTGCCGCGAAGCCCACCGTGCGGTAGGCCCGCGCCACCTGCTGGGCTATGGCCCTTTGGGGCGCCCGCAGGGCAGCGGCGTTCTCCCTCCTTTGGAGGGAGTCCTCCCAGATGGGCGCCCCGTAGAGGGCCATACTCTTCAAGATGCCGGCGTAAAGTTGCCGGCATCGTGCGCTGGGCCCCCCCAAGTTGGGAAGCAGCCAGGACAGCGCGCCCGCGGCCTTCAGCAGGCGCGACGACAGCCCGCTAAAATGCGGACCGAAGCGCCACCTGCTGTCGAGACGCGGGCAACACCTAGTATATTAAGACATAGGATACTTTTCATCCCGGTAGAAGGTTCCCGTGGGATAATTTCCGACATACACGCGGGCAACAGCTAGTATATTAAGACATAGGATACTTTTCATCCCGGTAGAAGGATCCCGCGGGATAATTTCCGACATACACGTGAGCGAAGCCGCAGGCAACAGCTAGTATATTAAGACATAGGATACTTTTCATCCCGGTAGAAGGTTCCCGCGGGATAATTTCCGACATAGACGCGGGCGAAGCCGCTGGCAACAGCTAGTATATTAAGACATAGGATACTTTTCATCCCGGTAGAAGGTTCCCGTGGGATAATTTCCGACATACACGCGAGCGAAGCCGCGGGCAACAGCTAGTATATTAAGACATAGGATACTTTTCATCCCGGTAGAAGGTTCCCGCGGGATAATTTCCGACATACACGCGGGCGAAGCCGCTGGCAACAGCTAGTATATTAAGACATAGGATACTTTTCATCCCGGTAGAAGGTTCCCGTGGGATAATTTCCGACATACACGCGGGCAACAGCTAGTATATTAAGTCATAGGATACTTTTTATCCCGGTAGAAGGTTCCCGTGGGATAATTTCCGACATACACGCGGGCAACAGCTAGTATATTAAGTCATAGGATACTTTTTATCCCGGTAGAAGGTTCCCGCGGGATAATTTCCGACATACACGCGGGCAACACCTAGTATATTAAGACATAGGATACTTTTCATCCCGTTAGAAGGTTCCCGTGGGATAATTTCCGACATACACGCGGACGAAGCCGCGGGCAACAGCTAGTATATTAAGACATAGGATACTTTTCATCCCGGTAGAAGGTTCCCGTGGGATAATTTCCGACATACACGCGAGCGAAGCCGCGGGCAACAGCTAGTATATTAAGACATAGGATACTTTTCATCCCGGTAGAAGGTTCCCGCGGGATAATTTCCGACATACACGCGGGCAACACCTAGTATATTAAGACATAGGATACTTTTCATCCCGGTAGAAGGTTCCCGTGGGATAATTTCCGACATACACGCGGGCAACAGCTAGTATATTAAGACATAGGATACTTTTCATCCCGGTAGAAGGTTCCCGCGGGATAATTTCCGACATACACGTGAGCGAAGCCGCAGGCAACAGCTAGTATATTAAGACATAGGATACTTTTCATCCCGGTAGAAGGTTCCCGCGGGATAATTTCCGACATACACGCGGGCGAAGCCGCTGGCAACAGCTAGTATATTAAGACATAGGATACTTTTCATCCCGGTAGAAGGTTCCCGTGGGATAATTTCCGACATACACGCGAGCGAAGCCGCGGGCAACAGCTAGTATATTAAGACATAGGATACTTTTCATCCCGGTAGAAGGTTCCCGCGGGATAATTTCCGACATACACGCGGGCGAAGCCGCTGGCAACAGCTAGTATATTAAGACATAGGATACTTTTCATCCCGGTAGAAGGTTCCCGTGGGATAATTTCCGACATACACGCGGGCAACAGCTAGTATTTTAAGTCATAGGATACCTTTTCATCCCGGTAGAAGGTTCCCGTGGGATAATTTCCGACATACACGCGGGCAACAGCTAGTATATTAAGACATAGGATACTTTTCATCCCGGTAGAAGGTTCCCGCGGGATAATTTCCGACATACACGCGGGCAACAGCTAGTATATTAAGACATAGGATACTTTTCATCCCGGTAGAAGGTTCCCGCGGGATAATTTCCGACATACACGCGAGCGAAGCCGCGGGCAACAGCTAGTATATTAAGACATAGGATACTTTTCATCCCGGTAGAAGGTTCCCGCGGGATAATTTCCGACATACACGTGAGCGAAGCCGCAGGCAACAGCTAGTATATTAAGACATAGGATACTTTTCATCCCGGTAGAAGGTTCCCGCGGGATAATTTCCGACATACACGCGGGCGAAGCCGCTGGCAACAGCTAGTATATTAAGACATAGGATACTTTTCATCCCGGTAGAAGGTTCCCGCGGGATAATTTCCGACATACACGCGGGCGAAGCCGCTGGCAACAGCTAGTATATTAAGACATAGGATACTTTTCATCCCGGTAGAAGGTTCCCGTGGGATAATTTCCGACATACACGCGGGCAACAGCTAGTATATTAAGTCATAGGATACTTTTTATCCCGGTAGAAGGTTCCCGCGGGATAATTTCCGACATACACGCGGGCAACACCTAGTATATTAAGACATAGGATACTTTTCATCCCGTTAGAAGGTTCCCGTGGGATAATTTCCGACATACACGCGGACGAAGCCGCGGGCAACAGCTAGTATATTAAGACATAGGATACTTTTCATCCCGGTAGAAGGTTCCCGTGGGATAATTTCCGACATACACGCGAGCGAAGCCGCGGGCAACAGCTAGTATATTAAGACATAGGATACTTTTCATCCCGGTAGAAGGTTCCCGCGGGATAATTTCCGACATACACGCGGGCAACACCTTTTTTTTTTTTTTTTTTTGTCGCTGAGAAATGACATTACGCATCTCCGCTCGTCGGGGGACGACACGGAGTATGTGGGACTCCCTGCCAGAGTGGCAGTATACCCACTAAAACTCAGCGGTGTTCCCGCATCGCCGTGATGGGAGGGCCATGGGCAACCGGCTCATCCTTTACTTCCACAACCCTCCCGGCGCATGCCCGCCTAGCTGGCAGGCCCCGCATGCCCCCCAGGCTGGGGGGCTACGGGAATGGCCGGGAACACCTGGCCATTCCCGTCCGACACTGATGGAGGCCTGTGCAATACAGGCAAGGGTGCCCCCGCACCCGTTGCCTGCTGGCCTCCACCTGGGAGGAGTCGGAGATGACTGTCATACTGACGTCTTCTTCGACCCCTCCTCCGCCTTCGGAGCGGCGCCGCGAGAGGGTCTTCCTCCCGCGCGCGCTCCGCCGCCTCCTTCTGGGACATGACGTATTCGCAGAAGGAGGCGACTGCCGCCCAGGACCCCTCATCCCCCAGCATGGCGTTGATCAAGCCGGGGAGCGAAAGGTCCGTTCCGATCGCCGCCGTGAGACTGCGGCGCGGCTCGGACCACGACGGGCACACCTCGAGAGTGTGCTGCGCCGTGTCCTCCGCCGCGCCACAGTCGTGACACGACGGCGTCTCCTCCCGCCCGATACGGTGAAGGTACGATCCGAAACAACCGTGTCCGGACAGCACCTGCACCAGGCGGAAGGAGAGGAACCCATGCGACCGCTCGAGCCAGTCTCGCAGGACCGGCCCAATCGCGTCGAGGGTTCGGCGGCCGAAGGCTGCGGTGGCGAGGTCCGTCGTCCAATGGACGACGATGGCGTCCCTCGCCTCCCGCCGTACGGCTTCCCGCTCTTCCGGGGCAGGGCGTTCTCCTCTCGCCCTCCGCCCCGCCGTCCATTCATACACTCTGGCGAGCACCCACGCCTCGAGTTCCCAAGGTGGGGTGCCGGCCAGAGCGCATGCTGCCGCGAAGCCCACCGTGCGGTAGGCCCGCGCCACCCGCTGGGCTATGGCCCTTTGGGGCGCCCGCAGGGCAGCGGCGTTCTCCCTCCTTTGGAGGGAGTCCTCCCAGATGGGCGCCCCGTAGAGGGCCATACTCTTCAAGATGCCGGCGTAAAATTGCCGGCATCGTGCGCTGGGCCCCCCCAAGTTGGGAAGCAGCCAGGACAGCGCGCCCGCGGCCTTCAGCAGGCGCGACAACAGCCCGCTAAAATGCGGACCGAAGCGCCACCTGCTGTCGAGACGCGGGCAACACCTAGTATATTAAGACATAGGATACTTTTCATCCCGGTAGAAGGTTCCCGTGGGATAATTTCCGACATACACGCGGGCAACAGCTAGTATATTAAGACATAGGATACTTTTCATCCCGGTAGAAGGATCCCGCGGGATAATTTCCGACATACACGTGAGCGAAGCCGCAGGCAACAGCTAGTATATTAAGACATAGGATACTTTTCATCCCGGTAGAAGGTTCCCGCGGGATAATTTCCGACATAGACGCGGGCGAAGCCGCTGGCAACAGCTAGTATATTAAGACATAGGATACTTTTCATCCCGGTAGAAGGTTCCCGTGGGATAATTTCCGACATACACGCGAGCGAAGCCGCGGGCAACAGCTAGTATATTAAGACATAGGATACTTTTCATCCCGGTAGAAGGTTCCCGCGGGATAATTTCCGACATACACGCGGGCGAAGCCGCTGGCAACAGCTAGTATATTAAGACATAGGATACTTTTCATCCCGGTAGAAGGTTCCCGTGGGATAATTTCCGACATACACGCGGGCAACAGCTAGTATATTAAGTCATAGGATACTTTTTATCCCGGTAGAAGGTTCCCGCGGGATAATTTCCGACATACACGCGGGCAACACCTAGTATATTAAGACATAGGATACTTTTCATCCCGTTAGAAGGTTCCCGTGGGATAATTTCCGACATACACGCGGACGAAGCCGCGGGCAACAGCTAGTATATTAAGACATAGGATACTTTTCATCCCGGTAGAAGGTTCCCGTGGGATAATTTCCGACATACACGCGAGCGAAGCCGCGGGCAACAGCTAGTATATTAAGACATAGGATACTTTTCATCCCGGTAGAAGGTTCCCGCGGGATAATTTCCGACATACACGCGGGCAACACCTAGTATATTAAGACATAGGATACTTTTCATCCCGGTAGAAGGTTCCCGTGGGATAATTTCCGACATACACGCGGGCAACAGCTAGTATATTAAGACATAGGATACTTTTCATCCCGGTAGAAGGTTCCCGCGGGATAATTTCCGACATACACGTGAGCGAAGCCGCAGGCAACAGCTAGTATATTAAGACATAGGATACTTTTCATCCCGGTAGAAGGTTCCCGCGGGATAATTTCCGACATACACGCGGGCGAAGCCGCTGGCAACAGCTAGTATATTAAGACATAGGATACTTTTCATCCCGGTAGAAGGTTCCCGTGGGATAATTTCCGACATACACGCGGGCAACAGCTAGTATATTAAGTCATAGGATACTTTTTATCCCGGTAGAAGGTTCCCGCGGGATAATTTCCGACATACACGCGGGCAACACCTAGTATATTAAGACATAGGATACTTTTCATCCCGTTAGAAGGTTCCTGTGGGATAATTTCCGACATACACGCGGACGAAGCCGCGGGCAACAGCTAGTATATTAAGACATAGGATACTTTTCATCCCGGTAGAAGGTTCCTGTGGGATAATTTCCGACATACACGCGAGCGAAGCCGCGGGCAACAGCTAGTATATTAAGACATAGGATACTTTTCATCCCGGTAGAAGGTTCCCGCGGGATAATTTCCGACATACACGCGGGCAACACCTAGTATATTAAGACATAGGATACTTTTCATCCCGGTAGAAGGTTCCCGTGGGATAATTTCCGACATACACGCGGGCAACAGCTAGTATATTAAGACATAGGATACTTTTCATCCCGGTAGAAGGTTCCCGCGGGATAATTTCCGACATACACGCGGGCAACACCTAGTATATTAAGACATAGGATACTTTTCATCCCGGTAGAAGGTTCCCGCGGGATAATTTCCGACATACACGCGGGCGAAGCCGCTGGCAACAGCTAGTATATTAAGACATAGGATACTTTTCATCCCGGTAGAAGGTTCCCGTGGGATAATTTCCGACATACACGCGAGCGAAGCCGCTGGCAACAGCTAGTATATTAAGACATAGGATACTTTTCATCCCGGTAGAAGGTTCCCGTGGGATAATTTCCGACATACACGCGGGCAACAGCTAGTATATTAAGACATAGGATACTTTTCATCCCGGTAGAAGGTTCCCGCGGGATAATTTCCGACATACACGCGGGCAACAGCTAGTATATTAAGACATAGGATACTTTTCATCCCGGTAGAAGGTTCCCGCGGGATAATTTCCGACATAAAAGCGAGCGAAGCCGCGGGCAACAGCTAGTATATTAAGACATAGGATACTTTTCATCCCTGTAGAAGGTTCCCGCGGGATAATTTCCGACATACACGTGAGCGAAGCCGCAGGCAACAGCTAGTATATTAAGACATAGGATACTTTTCATCCCGGTAGAAGGTTCCCGCGGGATAATTTCCGACATACACGCGGGCGAAGCCGCTGGCAACAGCTAGTATATTAAGACATAGGATACTTTTCATCCCGGTAGAAGGTTCCCGTGGGATAATTTCCGACATACACGCGGGCAACAGCTAGTATATTAAGACATAGGATACTTTTCATCCCGGTAGAAGGTTCCCGCGGGATAATTTCCGACATACACGCGGGCGAAGCCGCTGGCAACAGCTAGTATATTAAGACATAGGATACTTTTCATCCCGGTAGAAGGTTCCCGCGGGATAATTTCCGACATACACGCGGGCGAAGCCGCTGGCAACAGCTAGTATATTAAGACATAGGATACTTTTCATCCCGGTAGAAGGTTCCCGTGGGATAATTTCCGACATACACGCGGGCAACAGCTAGTATATTAAGACATAGGATACTTTTCATCCCGGTAGAAGGTTCCCGTGGGATAATTTCCGACATACACGCGGGCAACAGCTAGTATATTAAGACATAGGATACTTTTCATCCCGGTAGAAGGTTCCCGTGGGATAATTTCCGACATACACGCGAGCGAAGCCGCTGGCAACAGCTAGTATATTAAGACATAGGATACTTTTCATCCCGGTAGAAGGTTCCCGTGGGATAATTTCCGACATACACGCGGGCAACAGCTAGTATATTAAGACATAGGATACTTTTCATCCCGGTAGAAGGTTCCCGCGGGATAATTTCTGACATACACGCGGGCAACAGCTAGTATATTAAGACATAGGATACTTTTCATCCCGGTAGAAGGTTCCCGCGGGATAATTTCCGACATACACGCGAGCGAAGCCGCGGGCAACAGCTAGTATATTAAGACATAGGATACTTTTCATCCCGGTAGAAGGTTCCCGCGGGATAATTTCCGACATACACGTGAGCGAAGCCGCAGGCAACAGCTAGTATATTAAGACATAGGATACTTTTCATCCCGGTAGAAGGTTCCCGCGGGATAATTTCCGACATACACGCGGGCGAAGACGCTGGCAACAGCTAGTATATTAAGACATAGGATACTTTTCATCCCGGTAGAAGGTTCCCGTGGGATAATTTCCGACATACACGCGGGCAACAGCTAGTATATTAAGACATAGGATACTTTTTATCCCGGTAGAAGGTTCCCGCGGGATAATTTCCGACATACACGCGGGCGAAGCCGCTGGCAACAGCTAGTATATTAAGACATAGGATACTTTTCATCCCGGTAGAAGGTTCCCGTGGGATAATTTCCGACATACACGCGGGCAACAGCTAGTATATTAAGTCATAGGATACTTTTTATCCCGGTAGAAGGTTCCCGCGGGATAATTTCCGACATACACGCGGGCAACACCTAGTATATTAAGACATAGGATACTTTTCATCCCGTTAGAAGGTTCCCGTGGGATAATTACCGACATACACGCGGACGAAGCCGCGGGCAACAGCTAGTATATTAAGACATAGGATACTTTTCATCCCGGTAGAAGGTTCCCGTGGGATAATTTCCGACATACACGCGAGCGAAGCCGCGGGCAACAGCTAGTATATTAAGACATAGGATACTTTTCATCCCGGTAGAAGGTTCCCGCGGGATAATTTCTGACATACACGCGGGCAACACCTAGTATATTAAGACATAGGATACTTTTCATCCCGGTAGAAGGTTCCCGTGAAATAATTTCCGACATACACGCGGGAAACAGCTAGTATATTAAGACATAGGATACTTTTCATCCCGGTAGAAGGTTCCCGCGGGATAATTTCCGACATACACGCGGGCAACACCTAGTATATTAAGACATAGGATACTTTTCATCCCGGTAGAAGGTTCCCGCGGGATATTTTCCGACATACACGCGGACGAAGCCGCGGGCAACAGCTAGTATATTAAGACATAGGATACTTTTCATCCCGGTAGAAGGTTCCCGCGGGATAATTTCCGAAATACACGCGGGCAACACCTAGTATATTAAGACATAGGATACTTTTCATCCTGGTAGAAGGTTCCTGCGGGATAATTTCCGACATACACGCGGGCGAAGCCGCGGGCAACAGCTAGTATATTAAGACATAGGATACTTTTCATCCCGGTAGAAGGTTCCCGTGGGATAATTTCCGACATACACGCGGACGAAGCCGCGGGCAACAGCTAGTATATTAAGACATAGGATACTTTTCATCCCGGTAGAAGGTTCCCGCGGGATAATTTCCGACATACACGCGAGCGAAGCCGCGGGCAACAGCTAGTATATTAAGACATAGGATACTTTTCATCCCGGTAGAAGGTTCCCGCGGGATAATTTCCGACATACACGCGAGCGAAGCCGCGGGCAACAGCTAGTATATTAAGACATAGGATACTTTTCATCCCGGTAGAAGGTTCCCGCGGGATAATTTCCGACATACACGCGGGCGAAGCCGCTGGCAACAGCTAGTATATTAAGACATAGGATACTTTTCATCCCGGTAGAAGGTTCCCGTGGGATAATTTCCGACATACAGGCGAGCGAAGCCGCTGGCAACAGCTAGTATATTAAGACATAGGATACTTTTCATCCCGGTAGAAGGTTCCCGTGGGATAATTTCCGACATACACGCGAGCGAAGCCGCGGGCAACAGCTAGTATATTAAGACATAGGATACTTTTCATCCCGGTAGAAGGTTCCCGCGGGATAATTTCCGACATACACGCGGGCGAAGCCGCTGGCAACAGCTAGTATATTAAGACATAGGATACTTTTCATCCCGGTAGAAGGTTCCCGCGGGATAATTTCCGACATACACGCGGGCGAAGCCGCTGGCAACAGCTAGTATATTAAGACAAAGGATACTTTTCATCCCGGTAGAAGGTTCCCGTGGGATAATTTCCGACATACACGCGGGCAACAGCTAGTATATTAAGTCATAGGATACTTTTTATCCCGGTAGAAGGTTTCCGCGGGATAATTTCCGACATACACGCGGGCAACACCTAGTATATTAAGACATAGGATACTTTTCATCCCGTTAGAAGGTTCCCGTGGGATAATTTCCGACATACACGCGGACGAAGCCGCGAGCAACAGCTAGTATATTAAGACATAGGATACTTTTCATCCCGGTAGAAGGTTCCCGTGGGATAATTTCCGACATACACGCGAGCGAAGCCGCGGGCAACAGCTAGTACATTAAGACATAGGATACTTTTCATCCCGGTAGAAGGTTCCCGCGGGATAATTTCCGACATACACGCGGGCAACACCTAGTATATTAAGACATAGGATACTTTTCATCCCGGTAGAAGGTTCCCGTGGGATAATTTCCGACATACACGCGGGCAACAGCTAGTATATTAAGACATAGGATACTTTTCATCCCGGTAGAAGGTTCCCGCGGGATAATTTCCGACATACACGCGGGCAACACCTAGTATATTAAGACATAGGATACTTTTCATCCTGGTAGAAGGTTCCCGCGGGATAATTTCCGACATACACGCGGGCGAAGCCGCGGGCAACAGCTAGTATATAAAGACATAGGATACTTTTCATCCCGGTAGAAGGTTCCCGTGGGATAATTTCCGACATACACGCGGACGAAGCCGCGGGCAACAGCTAGTATATTAAGACATAGGATACTTTTCATCCCGGTAGAAGGTTCCCGCGGGATAATTTCCGACATACACGCGAGTGAAGCCGCGGGCAACAGCTAGTATATTAAGACATAGGATACTTTTCATCCCGGTAGAAGGTTCCCGCGGGATAATTTCCGACATACACGCGAGCGAAGCCGCGGGCAACAGCTAGTATATTAAGACATAGGATACTTTTCATCCCGGTAGAAGGTTCCCGCGGGATAATTTCCGACATACACGCCGGCAACAGCTAGTATATTAAGACATAGGATACTTTTCATCCCGTTAGAAGGTTCCCGCGGGATAATTTCCGACATACACGCGGGCAACAGCTAGTTTATTAAGACATAGGATACTTTTCATCCCGGTAGAAGGTTCCCGTGGGATAATTTCCGACATACACGCGAGCGAAGCCGCGGGCAACAGCTAGTATATTAAGACATAGGATACTTTTCATCCCGGTAGAAAGTTCCCGCGGGATAATTTCCGACATACACGCGGGCGAAGCCGCTGGCAACAGCTAGTATATTAAGACATAGGATACTTTTCATCCCGGCAGAAGGTTCCCGTGGGATAATTTCCGACATACACGCGGGCAACAGCTAGTATATTAAGTCATAGGATACTTTTTATCCCGGTAGAAGGTTCCCGCGGGATAATTTCCGACATACACGCGGGCAACACCTAGTATATTAAGACATAGGATACTTTTCATCCCGGTAGAAGGTTCCCGTGGGATAATTTCCGACATACACGCGGGCAACAGCTAGTATATTAAGACATAGGATACTTTTCATCCCGGTAGAAGGTTCCCGTGGGATAATTTCCGACATACACGCGAGCGAAGCCGCGGGCAACAGCTAGTATATTAAGACAGGATACTTTTCATCCCGGTAGAAGGTTCCCGCGGGATAATTTCCGACATACACGCGGGCAACACCTAGTATATTAAGACATAGGATACTTTTCATCCCGGTAGAAGGTTCCCGTGGGATAATTTCCGACATACACGCGGGCAACAGCTAGTATATTAAGATATAGGATACTTTTCATCCCGGTAGAAGGTTCCCGCGGGATAATTTCCGACATACACGCGGGCAACACCTAGTATATTAAGACATAGGATACTTTTCATCCTGGTAGAAGGTTCCCGCGGGATAATTTCCGACATACACGCGGGCGAAGCCGCGGGCAACAGCTAGTATATTAAGACATAGGATACTTTTCATCCCGGTAGAAGGTTCCCGTGGGATAATTTCCGACATACACGCGGACGAAGCCGCGGGCAACAGCTAGTATATTAAGACATAGGATACTTTTCATCCCGGTAGAAGGTTCCCGCGGGATAATTTCCGACATACACGCGGGCAACACCTAGTATATTAAGACATAGGATACTTTTCATCCCGGTAGAAGATTCCCGTGGGATAATTTCCGACATACACGCGGGCAACAGCTAGTATATTAAGACATAGGATACTTTTCATCCCGGTAGAAGGTTCCCGCGGGATAATTTCCGACATACCCGCGGGCAACAGCTAGTATATTAAGACATAGGATACTTTTCATCCCGTTAGAAGGTTCCCGCGGGATAATTTCCGACATACACGCGGGCAACAGCTAGTTTATTAAGACATAGGATACTTTTCATCCCGGTAGAAGGTTCCCGTGGGATAATTTCCGACATACACGCGAGCGAAGCCGCGGGCAACAGCTAGTATATTAAGACATAGGATACTTTTCATCCCGGTAGAAGGTTCCCGTGGGATAATTTCCGACATACACGCGGGCAACAGCTAGTATATTAAGACATAGGATACTTTTCATCCCGGTAGAAGGTTCCCGCGGGATAATTTCCGACATACACGCGAGCGAAGCCGCTGGCAACAGCTAGTATATTAAGACATAGGATACTTTTCATCCCGGTAGAAGGTTCCCGCGGGATAATTTCCGACATACACGCGGGCAACAGCTAGTATATTAAGACATAGGATACTTTTCATCCCGGTAGAAGGTTCCTGCGGGATAATTTCCGACATACACGCAAGCGAAGCCGCTGGCAACAGCTAGTATATTAAGACATAGGATACTTTTCATCCCGGTAGAAGGTTCCCGCGGGATAATTACCGACATACACGCGGGCGAAGCCGCTGGCAACAGCTAGTATATTAAGACATAGGATACTTTTCATCCCGGTAGAAGGTTCCCGCGGGATAATTTCCGACATACACGCGGGCGAAGCCGCTGGCAACAGCTAGTATATTAAGACATAGGATACTTTTCATCCCGGTAGAAGGTTCCCGCGGGATAATTTCCGACATACACGCAGGCGAAGCCGCTGGCAACAGCTAGTATATTAAGACATAGGATACTTTTCATCCCGGTAGAAGGTTCCCGTGGGATAATTTCCGACATACACGCGGGCAACAGCTAGTATATTAAGACATAGGATACTTTTCATCCCGGTAGAAGGTTCCCGCGGGATAATTTCCGACATACACGCGAGCGAAGCCGCTGGCAACAGCTAGTATATTAAGACATAGGATACTTTTCATCCCGGTAGAAGGTTCCCGCGGGATAATATCCGACATACACGCGGGCGAAGCCGCTGGCAACAGCTAGTATATTAAGACATAGGATACTTTTCATCCCGGTAGAAGGTTCCCGCGGGATAATTTCCGACATACACGCGGGCGAAGCCGCTGGCAACAGCTAGTATATTAAGACATAGGATACTTTTCATCCCGGTAGAAGGTTCCCGCGGGATAATTTCCGACATACACGCGGGCGAAGCCGCTGGCAACAGCTAGTATATTAAGACATAGGATACTTTTCATCCCGGTAGAAGGTTCCCGCGGGATAATTTCCGACATACACGCGGGCGAAGCCGCTGGCAACAGCTAGTATATTAAGACATAGGATACCTTTCATCCCGGTAGAAGGTTCCCGCGGGATAATTTCCGACATACACGCGAGCGAAGCCGCTGGCAACAGCTAGTATATTAAGACATAGGATACTTTTCATCCCGGTAGAAGGTTCCCGTGGGATAATTTCCGACATACACGCGGGCAACACCTAGTATATTAAGACATAGGATACTTTTCATCCCGGTAGAAGGTTCCCGTGGGATAATTTCCGACATACACGCGGGCAACAGCTAGTATATTAAGACATAGGATACTTTTCATCCCGGTAGAAGGTTCCCGTGGGATAATTTCCGACATACACGCGAGCGAAGCCGCTGGCAACAGCTAGTATATTAAGACATAGGATACTTTTCATCCCGGTAGAAGGTTCCCGTGGGATAATTTTTGACATACACGCGGGCAACAGCTAGTATATTAAGACATAGGATACTTTTCATCCCGGTAGAAGGTTCCCGCGGGATAATTTCCGACATACACGCGGGCAACAGCTAGTATATTAAGACATAGGATACTTTTCATCCCGGTAGAAGGTTCCCGCGGGATAATTTCCGACATACAAGCGAGCGAAGCCGCGGGCAACAGCTAGTATATTAAGACATAGGATACTTTTCATCCCTGTAGAAGGTTCCCGCGGGATAATTTCCGACATACACGTGAGCGAAGCCGCAGGCAACAGCTAGTATATTAAGACATAGGATACTTTTCATCCCTGTAGAAGGTTCCCGCGGGATAATTTCCGACATACACGCGGGCGAAGCCGCTGGCAACAGATAGTATATTAAGACATAGGATACTTTTCATCCCGGTAGAAGGTTCCCGTGGGATAATTTCCGACATACACGCGGGCAACAGCTAGTATATTAAGACATAGGATACTTTTCATCCCGGTAGAAGGTTCCCGCGGGATAATTTCCGACATACACGCGGGCGAAGCCGCTGGCAACAGCTAGTATATTAAGACATAGGATACTTTTCATCCCGGTAGAAGGTTCCCGCGGGATAATTTCCGACATACACGCGGGCGAAGCCGCTGGCAACAGCTAGTATATTAAGACATAGGATACTTTTCATCCCGGTAGAAGGTTCCCGTGGGATAATTTCCGACATACACGCGGGCAACAGCTAGTATATTAAGACATAGGATACTTTTCATCCCGGTAGAAGGTTCCCGTGGGATAATTTCCGACATACACGCGGGCAACAGCTAGTATATTAAGACATAGGATACTTTTCATCCCGGTAGAAGGTTCCCGTGGGATAATTTCCGACATACACGCGGGCAACAGCTAGTATATTAAGACATAGGATACTTTTCATCCCGGTAGAAGGTTCCCGTGGGATAATTTCCGACATACACGCGAGCGAAGCCGCTGGCAACAGCTAGTATATTAAGACATAGGATACTTTTCATCCCGGTAGAAGGTTCCCGTGGGATAATTTCCGACATACACGCGGGCAACAGCTAGTATATTAAGACATAGGATACTTTTCATCCCGGTAGAAGGTTCCCGCGGGATAATTTCCGACATACACGCGGGCAACAGCTAGTATATTAAGACATAGGATACTTTTCATCCCGGTAGAAGGTTCCCGCGGGATAATTTCCGACATACACGCGAGCGAAGCCGCGGGCAACAGCTAGTATATTAAGACATAGGATACTTTTCATCCCGGTAGAAGGTTCCCGTGGGATAATTTCCGACATACACGCGGGCAACAGCTAGTATATTAAGACATAGGATACTTTTCATCCCGGTAGAAGGTTCCCGCGGGATAATTTCCGACATACACGCGAGCGAAGCCGCTGGCAACAGCTAGTATATTAAGACATAGGATACTTTTCATCCCGGTAGAAGGTTCCCGCGGGATAATTTCCGACATACACGCGGGCGAAGCCGCTGGCAACAGCTAGTATATTAAGACATAGGATACTTTTCATCCCGGTAGAAGGTTCCCGCGGGATAATTTCCGACATACACGCGGGCGAAGCCGCTGGCAACAGCTAGTATATTAAGACATATGATACTTTTCATCCCGGTAGAAGGTTCCCGTGGGATAATTTCCGACATACACGCGAGCGAAGCGGCGGGCAACAGCTAGTATATTAAGACATAGGATACTTTTCATCCCGGTAGAAGGTTCCCGCGGGATAATTTCCGACATACACGCGGGCGAAAGCCGCTGGCAACAGCTAGTATATTAAGACATAGAATACTTTTCATCCCGGTAGAAGGTTCCCGTGGGATAATTTTCGACATACACGCGGGCAACAGCTAGTATATTAAGACATAGGATACTTTTCATCCCGGTAGAAGATTCCTGCGGGATAATTTCCGACATACACGCAAGCGAAGCCGCTGGCAACAGCTAGTATATTAAGACATAGGATACTTTTCATCCCGGTAGAAGGTTCCCGCGGGATAATTTCCGACATACACGCGGGCGAAGCCGCTGGCAACAGCTAGTATATTAAGACATATGATACTTTTCATCCCGGTAGAAGGTTCCCGTGGGATAATTTCCGACATACACGCGAGCGAAGCCGCGGGCAACAGCTAGTATATTAAGACATAGGATACTTTTCATCCCGGTAGAAGGTTCCCGCGGGATAATTTCCGACATACACGCGGGCGAAAGCCGCTGGCAACAGCTAGTATATTAAGACATAGAATACTTTTCATCCCGGTAGAAGGTTCCCGTGGGATAATTTCCGACATACACGCGGGCAACAGCTAGTATATTAAGACATAGGATACTTTTCATCCCGGTAGAAGATTCCTGCGGGATAATTTCCGACATACACGCAAGCGAAGCCGCTGGCAACAGCTAGTATATTAAGACATAGGATACTTTTCATCCCGGTAGAAGGTTCCCGCGGGATAATTTCCGACATACACGCGGGCGAAGCCGCTGGCAACAGCTAGTATATTAAGACATAGGATACTTTTCATCCCGGTAGAAGGTTCCCGCGGGATAATTTCCGACATACACGCGGGCGAAGCCGCTGGCAACAGCTAGTATATTAAGACATAGGATACTTTTCATCCCGGTAGAAGGTTCCCGCGGGATAATTTCCGACATACACGCGGGCGAAGCTGCTGGCAACAGCTAGTATATAAAGACATAGGATACTTTTCATCCCGGTAGAAGGTTCCCGCGGAATAATTTCCGACATACACGCGGGCGAAGCCGCTGGCAACAGCTAGTATATTAAGACATAGGATACTTTTCATCCCGGTAGAAGGTTCCCGTGGGATAATTTCCGACATACACGCGGGCAACAGCTAGTATATTAAGACATAGGATACTTTTCATCCCGGTAGAAGGTTCCCGCGGGATAATTTCCGACATACACGCAAACGAAGCCGCTGGCAACAGCTAGTATATTAAGACATAGGATACTTTTCATCCCGGTAGAAGGTTCCCGCGGGATAATATCCGACATACACGCGGGCGAAGCCGCTGGCAACAGCTAGTATATTAAGACATAGGATACTTTTCATCCCGGTAGAAGGTTCCCGCGGGATAATTTCCGACATACACGCGGGCGAAGCCGCTGGCAACAGCTAGTATATTAAGACATAGGATACTTTTCATCCCGGTAGAAGGTTCCCGCGGGATAATTTCCGACATACACGCGGGCGAAGCCGCTGGCAACAGCTAGTATATTAAGACATAGGATACTTTTCATCCCGGTAGAAGGTTCCCGTGGGATAATTTCCGACATACACGCGGGCAACAGCTAGTATATTAAGACATAGGATACTTTTCATCCCGGTAGAAGGTTCCCGTGGGATAATTTCCGACATACACGCGAGCGAAGCCGCTGGCAACAGCTAGTATATTAAGACATAGGATACTTTTCATCCCGGTAGAAGGTTCCCGTGGGATAATTTCCGACATACACGCGGGCAACAGCTAGTATATTAAGACATAGGATACTTTTCATCCCGGTAGAAGGTTCCCGCGGGATAATTTCCGACATACACGCGGGCAACAGCTAGTATATTAAAACATAGGATACTTTTCATCCCGGTAGAAGGTTCCCGCGGGATAATTTCCGACATACAAGCGAGCGAAGTCGCGGGCAACAGCTAGTATATTAAGACATAGGATACTTTTCATCCCTGTAGAAGGTTCCCGCGGGATAATTTCCGACATACACGTGAGCGAAGCCGCAGGCAACAGCTAGTATATTAAGACATAGGATACTTTTCATCCCTGTAGAAGGTTCCCGCGGGATAATTTCCGACATACACGCGGGCGAAGCCGCTGGCAACAGCTAGTATATTAAGACATAGGATACTTTTCATCCCGGTAGAAGGTTCCCGTGGGATAATTTCCGACATACACGCGGGCAACAGCTAGTATATTAAGACATAGGATACTTTTCATCCCGGTAGAAGGTTCCCGCGGGATAATTTCCGACATACACGCGGGCGAAGCCGCTGGCAACAGCTAGTATATTAAGACATAGGATACTTTTCATCCCGGTAGAAGGTTCCCGCGGGATAATTTCCGACATACACGCGGGCGAAGCCGCTGGCAACAGCTAGTATATTAAGACATAGGATACTTTTCATCCCGGTAGAAGGTTCCCGTGGGATAATTTCCGACATACACGCGGGCAACAGCTAGTATATTAAGACATAGGATACTTTTCATCCCGGTAGAAGGTTCCCGTGGGATAATTTCCGACATACACGCGGGCAACAGCTAGTATATTAAGACATAGGATACTTTTCATCCCGGTAGAAGGTTCCCGTGGGATAATTTCCGACATACACGCGAGCGAAGCCGCTGGCAACAGCTAGTATATTAAGACATAGGATACTTTTCATCCCGGTAGAAGGTTCCCGTGGGATAATTTCCGACATACACGCGGGCAACAGCTAGTATATTAAGACATAGGATACTTTTCATCCCGGTAGAAGGTTCCCGCGGGATAATTTCCGACATACACGCGGGCAACAGCTAGTATATTAAGACATAGGATACTTTTCATCCCGGTAGAAGGTTCCCGCGGGATAATTTCCGACATACACGCGAGCGAAGCCGCGGGCAACAGCTAGTATATTAAGACATAGGATACTTTTCATCCCGGTAGAAGGTTCCCGTGGGATAATTTCCGACATACACGCGGGCAACAGCTAGTATATTAAGACATAGGATACTTTTCATCCCGGTAGAAGGTTCCCGCGGGATAATTTCCGACATACACGCGGGCAACAGCTAGTATATTAAGACATAGGATACTTTTCATCCCGGTAGAAGGTTCCCGCGGGATAATTTCCGACATACACGCGAGCGAAGCCGCGGGCAACAGCTAGTATATTAAGACATAGGATACTTTTCATCCCGGTAGAAGGTTCCCGCGGGATAATTTCCGACATACACGCGAGCGAAGCCGCTGGCAACAGCTAGTATATTAAGACATAGGATACTTTTCATCCCGGTAGAAGGTTCCCGCGGGATAATTTCCGACATACACGCGGGCGAAGCCGCTGGCAACAGCTAGTATATTAAGACATAGGATACTTTTCATCCCGGTAGAAGGTTCCCGCGGGATAATTTCCGACATACACGCGGGCGAAGCCGCTGGCAACAGCTAGTATATTAAGACATATGATACTTTTCATCCCGGTAGAAGGTTCCCGTGGGATAATTTCCGACATACACGCGAGCGAAGCCGCGGGCAACAGCTAGTATATTAAGACATAGGATACTTTTCATCCCGGTAGAAGGTTCCCGCGGGATAATTTCCGACATACACGCGGGCGAAAGCCGCTGGCAACAGCTAGTATATTAAGACATAGAATACTTTTCATCCCGGTAGAAGGTTCCCGTGGGATAATTTTCGACATACACGCGGGCAACAGCTAGTATATTAAGACATAGGATACTTTTCATCCCGGTAGAAGATTCCTGCGGGATAATTTCCGACATACACGCAAGCGAAGCCGCTGGCAACAGCTAGTATATTAAGACATAGGATACTTTTCATCCCGGTAGAAGGTTCCCGCGGGATAATTTCCGACATACACGCGGGCGAAGCCGCTGGCAACAGCTAGTATATTAAGACATAGGATACTTTTCATCCCGGTAGAAGGTTCCCGCGGGATAATTTCCGACATACACGCGGGCGAAGCCGCTGGCAACAGCTAGTATATTAAGACATAGGATACTTTTCATCCCGGTAGAAGGTTCCCGCGGGATAATTTCCGACATACACGCGGGCGAAGCTGCTGGCAACAGCTAGTATATAAAGACATAGGATACTTTTCATCCCGGTAGAAGGTTCCCGCGGAATAATTTCCGACATACACGCGGGCGAAGCCGCTGGCAACAGCTAGTATATTAAGACATAGGATACTTTTCATCCCGGTAGAAGGTTCCCGTGGGATAATTTCCGACATACACGCGGGCAACAGCTAGTATATTAAGACATAGGATACTTTTCATCCCGGTAGAAGGTTCCCGCGGGATAATTTCCGACATACACGCAAACGAAGCCGCTGGCAACAGCTAGTATATTAAGACATAGGATACTTTTCATCCCGGTAGAAGGTTCCCGCGGGATAATATCCGACATACACGCGGGCGAAGCCGCTGGCAACAGCTAGTATATTAAGACATAGGATACTTTTCATCCTGGTAGAAGGTTCCCGCGGGATAATTTCCGACATACACGCGGGCGAAGCCGCTGGCAACAGCTAGTATATTAAGACATAGGATACTTTTCATCCCGGTAGAAGGTTCCCGCGGGATAATTTCCGACATACACGCGGGCGAAGCCGCTGGCAACAGCTAGTATATTAAGACATAGGATACTTTTCATCCCGGTAGAAGGTTCCCGTGGGATAATTTCCGACATACACGCGGGCAACAGCTAGTATATTAAGACATAGGATACTTTTCATCCCGGTAGAAGGTTCCCGTGGGATAATTTCCGACATACACGCGAGCGAAGCCGCTGGCAACAGCTAGTATATTAAGACATAGGATACTTTTCATCCCGGTAGAAGGTTCCCGTGGGATAATTTCCGACATACACGCGGGCAACAGCTAGTATATTAAGACATAGGATACTTTTCATCCCGGTAGAAGGTTCCCGCGGGATAATTTCCGACATACACGCGGGCAACAGCTAGTATATTAAAACATAGGATACTTTTCATCCCGGTAGAAGGTTCCCGCGGGATAATTTCCGACATACAAGCGAGCGAAGCCGCGGGCAACAGCTAGTATATTAAGACATAGGATACTTTTCATCCCTGTAGAAGGTTCCCGCGGGATAATTTCCGACATACACGTGAGCGAAGCCGCAGGCAACAGCTAGTATATTAAGACATAGGATACTTTTCATCCCTGTAGAAGGTTCCCGCGGGATAATTTCCGACATACACGCGGGCAACAGCTAGTATATTAAGACATAGGATACTTTTCATCCCGGTAGAAGGTTCCCGTGGGATAATTTCCGACATACACGCGGGCAACAGCTAGTATATTAAGACATAGGATACTTTTCATCCCGGTAGAAGGTTCCCGCGGGATAATTTCCGACATACACGCGGGCGAAGCCGCTGGCAACAGCTAGTATATTAAGACATAGGATACTTTTCATCCCGGTAGAAGGTTCCCGCGGGATAATTTCCGACATACACGCGGGCGAAGCCGCTGGCAACAGCTAGTATATTAAGACATAGGATACTTTTCATCCCGGTAGAAGGTTCCCGTGGGATAATTTCCGACATACACGCGGGCAACAGCTAGTATATTAAGACATAGGATACTTTTCATCCCGGTAGAAGGTTCCCGCGGGATAATTTCCGACATACACGCGGGCAACAGCTAGTATATTAAAACATAGGATACTTTTCATCCCGGTAGAAGGTTCCCGCGGGATAATTTCCGACATACAAGCGAGCGAAGCCGCGGGCAACAGCTAGTATATTAAGACATAGGATACTTTTCATCCCTGTAGAAGGTTCCCGCGGGATAATTTCCGACATACACGTGAGCGAAGCCGCAGGCAACAGCTAGTATATTAAGACATAGGATACTTTTCATCCCTGTAGAAGGTTCCCGCGGGATAAATTTCCGACATACACGCGGGCGAAGCCGCTGGCAACAGCTAGTATATTAAGACATAGGATACTTTTCATCCCGGTAGAAGGTTCCCGTGGGATAATTTCCGACATACACGCGGGCAACAGCTAGTATATTAAGACATAGGATACTTTTCATCCCGGTAGAAGGTTCCCGCGGGATAATTTCCGACATACACGCGGGCGAAGCCGCTGGCAACAGCTAGTATATTAAGACATAGGATACTTTTCATCCCGGTAGAAGGTTCCCGCGGGATAATTTCCGACATACACGCGGGCGAAGCCGCTGGCAACAGCTAGTATATTAAGACATAGGATACTTTTCATCCCGGTAGAAGGTTCCCGTGGGATAATTTCCGACATACACGCGGGCAACAGCTAGTATATTAAGACATAGGATACTTTTCATCCCGGTAGAAGGTTCCCGTGGGATAATTTCCGACATACACGCGGGCAACAGCTAGTATATTAAGACATAGGATACTTTTCATCCCGGTAGAAGGTTCCCGTGGGATAATTTCCGACATACACGCGAGCGAAGCCGCTGGCAACAGCTAGTATATTAAGACATAGGATACTTTTCATCCCGGTAGAAGGTTCCCGTGGGATAATTTCCGACATACACGCGGGCAACAGCTAGTATATTAAGACAGGATACTTTTCATCCCGGTAGAAGGTTACCGCGGGATAATTTCCGACATACACGCGGGCAACACCTAGTATATTAAGACATAGGATACTTTTTATCCTGGTAGAAGGTTCCCGCGGGATAATTTCCGACATACACGCGGGCGAAGCCGCGGGCAACAGCTAGTATATTAAGACATAGGATACTTTTCATCCCGGTAGAAGGTTCCCGTGGGATAATTTCCGACATACACGCGGACGAAGCCACGGGCAACAGCTAGTATATTAAGACATAGGATACTTTTCATCCCGGTAGAAAGTTCCCGCGGGATAATTTCCGACATACACGCGAGCGAAGCCGCGGGCAACAGCTAGTATATTAAGACATAGGATACTTTTCATCCCGGTAGAAGGTTCCCGCGGGATAATTTCCGACATACACGCGAGCGAAGCCGCTGGCAACAGCTAGTATATTAAGACATAGGATACTTTTCATCCCGGTAGAAGGTTCCCGCGGGATAATATCCGACATACACGCGGGCGAAGCCGCTGGCAACAGCTAGTATATTAAGACATAGGATACTTTTCATCCCGGTAGAAGGTTCCCGCGGGATAATTTCCGACATACACGCGGGCAACAGCTAGTATATTAAGACATAGGATACTTTTCATCCCGGTAGAAGGTTCCCGCGGGATAATTTCCGACATACACGCGAGCGAAGCCGCGGGCAACAGCTAGTATATTAAGACATAGGATACTTTTCATCCCGGTAGAAGGTTCCCGTGGGATAATTTCCGACATACACGCGGGCAACAGCTAGTATATTAAGACATAGGATACTTTTCATCCCGGTAGAAGGTTCCCGCGGGATAATTTCCGACATACACGCGGGCGAAGCCGCTGGCAACAGCTAGTATATTAAGACATATGATACTTTTCATCCCGGTAGAAGGTTCCCGTGGGATAATTTCCGACATACACGCGAGCGAAGCCGCGGGCAACAGCTAGTATGTTAAGACATAGGATACTTTTCATCCCGGTAGAAGGTTCCCGCGGGATAATTTCCGACATACACGCGGGCGAAAGCCGCTGGCAACAGCTAGTATATTAAGACATAGAATACTTTTCATCCCGGTAGAAGGTTCCCGTGGGATAATTTCCGACATACACGCGGGCAACAGCTAGTATATTAAGACATAGGATACTTTTCATCCCGGTAGAAGGTTCCCGCGGGATAATTTCCGACATACACGCGGGCGAAGCCGCTGGCAACAGCTAGTATATTAAGACATAGGATACTTTTCATCCCGGTAGAAGGTTCCCGCGGGATAATTTCCGACATACACGCGGGCGAAGCCGCTGGCAACAGCTAGTATATTAAGACATAGGATACTTTTCATCCCGGTAGAAGGTTCCCGCGGGATAATTTCCGACATACACGCGGGCGAAGCTGCTGGCAACAGCTAGTATATAAAGACATAGGATACTTTTCATCCCGGTAGAAGGTTCCCGCGGAATAATTTCCGACATACACGCGGGCGAAGCCGCTGGCAACAGCTAGTATATTAAGACATAGGATACTTTTCATCCCGGTAGAAGGTTCCCGTGGGATAATTTCCGACATACACGCGGGCAACAGCTAGTATATTAAGACATAGGATACTTTTCATCCCGGTAGAAGGTTCCCGCGGGATAATTTCCGACATACACGCAAACGAAGCCGCTGGCAACAGCTAGTATATTAAGACATAGGATACTTTTCATCCCGGTAGAAGGTTCCCGCGGGATAATATCCGACATACACGCGGGCGAAGCCGCTGGCAACAGCTAGTATATTAAGACATAGGATACTTTTCATCCTGGTAGAAGGTTCCCGCGGGATAATTTCCGACATACACGCGGGCGAAGCCGCTGGCAACAGCTAGTATATTAAGACATAGGATACTTTTCATCCCGGTAGAAGGTTCCCGCGGGATAATTTCCGACATACACGCGGGCGAAGCCGCTGGCAACAGCTAGTATATTAAGACATAGGATACTTTTCATCCCGGTAGAAGGTTCCCGTGGGATAATTTCCGACATACACGCGGGCAACAGCTAGTATATTAAGACATAGGATACTTTTCATCCCGGTAGAAGGTTCCCGTGGGATAATTTCCGACATACACGCGAGCGAAGCCGCTGGCAACAGCTAGTATATTAAGACATAGGATACTTTTCATCCCGGTAGAAGGTTCCCGTGGGATAATTTCCGACATACACGCGGGCAACAGCTAGTATATTAAGACATAGGATACTTTTCATCCCGGTAGAAGGTTCCCGCGGGATAATTTCCGACATACACGCGGGCAACAGCTAGTATATTAAAACATAGGATACTTTTCATCCCGGTAGAAGGTTCCCGCGGGATAATTTCCGACATACAAGCGAGCGAAGCCGCGGGCAACAGCTAGTATATTAAGACATAGGATACTTTTCATCCCTGTAGAAGGTTCCCGCGGGATAATTTCCGACATACACGTGAGCGAAGCCGCAGGCAACAGCTAGTATATTAAGACATAGGATACTTTTCATCCCTGTAGAAGGTTCCCGCGGGATAATTTCCGACATACACGCGGGCAACAGCTAGTATATTAAGACATAGGATACTTTTCATCCCGGTAGAAGGTTCCCGTGGGATAATTTCCGACATACACGCGGGCAACAGCTAGTATATTAAGACATAGGATACTTTTCATCCCGGTAGAAGGTTCCCGCGGGATAATTTCCGACATACACGCGGGCGAAGCCGCTGGCAACAGCTAGTATATTAAGACATAGGATACTTTTCATCCCGGTAGAAGGTTCCCGCGGGATAATTTCCGACATACACGCGGGCGAAGCCGCTGGCAACAGCTAGTATATTAAGACATAGGATACTTTTCATCCCGGTAGAAGGTTCCCGTGGGATAATTTCCGACATACACGCGGGCAACAGCTAGTATATTAAGACATAGGATACTTTTCATCCCGGTAGAAGGTTCCCGCGGGATAATTTCCGACATACACGCGGGCAACAGCTAGTATATTAAAACATAGGATACTTTTCATCCCGGTAGAAGGTTCCCGCGGGATAATTTCCGACATACAAGCGAGCGAAGCCGCGGGCAACAGCTAGTATATTAAGACATAGGATACTTTTCATCCCTGTAGAAGGTTCCCGCGGGATAATTTCCGACATACACGTGAGCGAAGCCGCAGGCAACAGCTAGTATATTAAGACATAGGATACTTTTCATCCCGGTAGAAGGTTCCCGCGGGATAATTTCCGACATACACGCGGGCGAAGCCGCTGGCAACAGCTAGTATATTAAGACATAGGATACTTTTCATCCCGGTAGAAGGTTCCCGTGGGATAATTTCCGACATACAAGCGAGCGAAGCCGCGGGCAACAGCTAGTATATTAAGACATAGGATACTTTTCATCCCGGTAGAAGGTTCCCGCGGGATAATTTCCGACATACAAGCGAGCGAAGCCGCGGGCAACAGCTAGTATATTAAGACATAGGATACTTTTCATCCCTGTAGAAGGTTCCCGCGGGATAATTTCCGACATACACGCGGGCGAAGCCGCTGGCAACAGCTAGTATATTAAGACATAGGATACTTTTCATCCCGGTAGAAGGTTCCCGCGGGATAATTTCCGACATACAAGCGAGCGAAGCCGCGGGCAACAGCTAGTATATTAAGACATAGGATACTTTTCATCCCTGTAGAAGGTTCCCGCGGGATAATTTCCGACATACACGCGGGCGAAGCCGCTGGCAACAGCTAGTATATTAAGACATAGGATACTTTTCATCCCGGTAGAAGGTTCCCGTGGGATAATTTCCGACATACACGCGGGCAACAGCTAGTATATTAAAACATAGGATACTTTTCATCCCGGTAGAAGGTTCCCGCGGGATAATTTCCGACATACAAGCGAGCGAAGCCGCGGGCAACAGCTAGTATATTAAGACATAGGATACTTTTCATCCCGGTAGAAGGTTCCCGCGGGATAATTTCCGACATACAAGCGAGCGAAGCCGCGGGCAACAGCTAGTATATTAAGACATAGGATACTTTTCATCCCTGTAGAAGGTTCCCGCGGGATAATTTCCGACATACACGCGGGCGAAGCCGCTGGCAACAGCTAGTATATTAAGACATAGGATACTTTTCATCCCGGTAGAAGGTTCCCGTGGGATAATTTCCGACATACACGCGGGCAACAGCTAGTATATTAAGACATAGGATACTTTTCATCCCGGTAGAAGGTTCCCGCGGGATAATTTCCGACATACACGCGGGCGAAGCCGCTGGCAACAGCTAGTATATTAAGACATAGGATACTTTTCATCCCGGTAGAAGGTTCCCGCGGGATAATTTCCGACATACACGCGGGCGAAGCCGCTGGCAACAGCTAGTATATTAAGACATAGGATACTTTTCATCCCGGTAGAAGGTTCCCGTGGGATAATTTCCGACATACACGCGGGCAACAGCTAGTATATTAAGACATAGGATACTTTTCATCCCGGTAGAAGGTTCCCGTGGGATAATTTCCGACATACACGCGGGCAACAGCTAGTATATTAAGACATAGGATACTTTTCATCCCGGTAGAAGGTTCCCGTGGGATAATTTCCGACATACACGCGAGCGAAGCCGCTGGCAACAGCTAGTATATTAAGACATAGGATACTTTTCATCCCGGTAGAAGGTTCCCGTGGGATAATTTCCGACATACACGCGGGCAACAGCTAGTATATTAAGACATAGGATACTTTTCATCCCGGTAGAAGGTTCCCGCGGGATAATTTCCGACATACACGCGGGCAACAGCTAGTATATTAAGACATAGGATACTTTTCATCCCGGTAGAAGGTTCCCGCGGGATAATTTCCGACATACACGCGAGCGAAGCCGCGGGCAACAGCTAGTATATTAAGACATAGGATACTTTTCATCCCGGTAGAAGGTTCCCGTGGGATAATTTCCGACATACACGCGGGCAACAGCTAGTATATTAAGACATAGGATACTTTTCATCCCGGTAGAAGGTTCCCGCGGGATAATTTCCGACATACACGCGGGCGAAGCCGCTGGCAACAGCTAGTATATTAAGACATATGATACTTTTCATCCCGGTAGAAGGTTCCCGTGGGATAATTTCCGACATACACGCGAGCGAAGCCGCGGGCAACAGCTAGTATATTAAGACATAGGATACTTTTCATCCCGGTAGAAGGTTCCCGCGGGATAATTTCCGACATACACGCGGGCGAAAGCCGCTGGCAACAGCTAGTATATTAAGACATAGAATACTTTTCATCCCGGTAGAAGGTTCCCGTGGGTTAATTTCCGACATACACGCGGGCAACAGCTAGTATATTAAGACATAGGATACTTTTCATCCCGGTAGAAGGTTCCTGCGGGATAATTTCCGACATACACGCAAGCGAAGCCGCTGGCAACAGCTAGTATATTAAGACATAGGATACTTTTCATCCCGGTAGAAGGTTCCCGCGGGATAATTTCCGACATACACGCGGGCGAAGCCGCTGGCAACAGCTAGTATATTAAGACATAGGATACTTTTCATCCCGGTAGAAGGTTCCCGCGGGATAATTTCCGACATACACGCGGGCGAAGCCGCTGGCAACAGCTAGTATATTAAGACATAGGATACTTTTCATCCCGGTAGAAGGTTCCCGCGGGATAATTTCCGACATACACGCGGGCGAAGCTGCTGGCAACAGCTAGTATATAAAGACATAGGATACTTTTCATCCCGGTAGAAGGTTCCCGCGGAATAATTTCCGACATACACGCGGGCGAAGCCGCTGGCAACAGCTAGTATATTAAGACATAGGATACTTTTCATCCCGGTAGAAGGTTCCCGTGGGATAATTTCCGACATACACGCGGGCAACAGCTAGTATATTAAGACATAGGATACTTTTCATCCCGGTAGAAGGTTCCCGCGGGATAATTTCCGACATACACGCGAGCGAAGCCGCTGGCAACAGCTAGTATATTAAGACATAGGATACTTTTCATCCCGGTAGAAGGTTCCCGCGGGATAATATCCGACATACACGCGGGCGAAGCCGCTGGCAACAGCTAGAATATTAAGACATAGGATACTTTTCATCCCGGTAGAAGGTTCCCGCGGGATAATTTCCGACATACACGCGGGCGAAGCCGCTGGCAACAGCTAGTATATTAAGACATAGGATACTTTTCATCCCGGTAGAAGGTTCCCGCGGGATAATTTCCGACATACACGCGGGCGAAGCCGCTGGCAACAGCTAGTATATTAAGACATAGGATACTTTTCATCCCGGTAGAAGGTTCCCGCGGGATAATTTCCGACATACACGCGGGCGAAGCCGCTGGCAACAGCTAGTATATTAAGACATAGGATACTTTTCATCCCGGTAGAAGGTTCCCGTGGGATAATTTCCGACATACACGCGGGCAACAGCTAGTATATTAAGACATAGGATACTTTTCATCCCGGTAGAAGGTTCCCGCGGGATAATTTCCGACATACACGCGAGCGAAGCCGCTGGCAACAGCTAGTATATTAAGACATAGGATACTTTTCATCCCGGTAGAAGGTTCCCGCGGGATAATATCCGACATACACGCGGGCGAAGCCGCTGGCAACAGCTAGAATATTAAGACATAGGATACTTTTCATCCCGGTAGAAGGTTCCCGCGGGATAATTTCCGACATACACGCGGGCGAAGCCGCTGGCAACAGCTAGTATATTAAGACATAGGATACTTTTCATCCCGGTAGAAGGTTCCCGCGGGATAATTTCCGACATACACGCGGGCGAAGCCGCTGGCAACAGCTAGTATATTAAGACATAGGATACTTTTCATCCCGGTAGAAGGTTCCCGCGGGATAATTTCCGACATACACGCGGGCAACACCTAGTATATTAAGACATAGGATACTTTTCATCCCGGTAGAAGGTTCCCGTGGGATAATTTCCGACATACACGCGGGCAACAGCTAGTATATTAAGACATAGGATACTTTTCATCCCGGTAGAAGGTTCCCGTGGGATAATTTCCGACATACACGCGAGCGAAGCCGCTGGCAACAGCTAGTATATTAAGACATAGGATACTTTTCATCCCGGTAGAAGGTTCCCGTGGGATAATTTCCGACATACACGCGGGCAACAGCTAGTATATTAAGACATAGGATACTTTTTATCCCGGTAGAAGGTTCCCGCGGGATAATTTCCGACATACACGCGGGCAACAGCTAGTATATTAAGACATAGGATACTTTTCATCCCGGTAGAAGGTTCCCGCGGGATAATTTCCGACATACAAGCGAGCGAAGCCGCGAGCAACAGCTAGTATATTAAGACATAGGATACTTTTCATCCCTGTAGAAGGTTCCCGCGGGATAATTTCCGACATACACGTGAGCGAAGCCGCAGGCAACAGCTAGTATATTAAGACATAGGATACTTTTCATCCCTGTAGAAGGTTCCCGCGGGATAATTTCCGACATACACGCGGGCGAAGCCGCTGGCAACAGCTAGTATATTAAGACATAGGATACTTTTCATCCCGGTAGAAGGTTCCCGTGGGATAATTTCCGACATACACGCGGGCAACAGCTAGTATATTAAGACATAGGATACTTTTCATCCCGGTAGAAGGTTCCCGCGGGATAATTTCCGACATACACGCGGGCGAAGCCGCTGGCAACAGCTAGTATATTAAGACATAGGATACTTTTCATCCCGGTAGAAGGTTCCCGCGGGATAATTTCCGACATACACGCGGGCGAAGCCGCTGGCAACAGCTAGTATATTAAGACATAGGATACTTTTCATCCCGGTAGAAGGTTCCCGTGGGATAATTTCCGACATACACGCGGTCAACAGCTAGTATATTAAGACATAAGATACTTTTCATCCCGGTAGAAGGTTCCCGTGGGATAATTTCCGACATACACGCGGGCAACAGCTAGTATATTAAGACATAGGATACTTTTCATCCCGGTAGAAGGTTCCCGTGGGATAATTTCCGACATACACGCGAGCGAAGCCGCTGGCAACAGCTAGTATATTAAGACATAGGATACTTTTCATCCCGGTAGAAGGTTCCCGTGGGATAATTTCCGACATACACGCGGGCAACAGCTAGTATATTAAGACATAGCATACTTTTCATCCCGGTAGAAGGTTCCCGCGGGATAATTTCCGACATACACGCGGGCAACAGCTAGTATATTAAGACATAGGATACTTTTCATCCCGGTAGAAGGTTCCCGCGGGATAATTTCCGACATACACGCGAGCGAAGCCGCGGGCAACAGCTAGTATATTAAGACATAGGATACTTTTCATCCCGGTAGAAGGTTCCCGCGGGATAATTTCCGACATACACGTGAGCGAAGCCGCAGGCAACAGCTAGTATATTAAGACATAGGATACTTTTCATCCCGGTAGAAGGTTCCCGCGGGATAATTTCCGACATACACGCGGGCGAAGCCGCTGGCAACAGCTAGTATATTAAGACATAGGATACTTTTCATCCCGGTAGAAGGTTCCCGTGGGATAATTTCCGACATACACGCGAGCGAAGCCGCGGGCAACAGCTAGTATATTAAGACATAGGATACTTTTCATCCCGGTAGAAGGTTCCCGCGGGATAATTTCCGACATACACGCGGGCGAAGCCGCTGGCAACAGCTAGTATATTAAGACATAGGATACTTTTCATCCCGGTAGAAGGTTCCCGTGGGATAATTTCCGACATACACGCGGGCAACAGCTAGTATATTAAGTCATAGGATACTTTTTATCCCGGTAGAAGGTTCCCGCGGGATAATTTCCGACATACACGCGGGCAACACCTAGTATATTAAGACATAGGATACTTTTCATCCCGTTAGAAGGTTCCCGTGGGATAATTTCCGACATACAGGCGGACGAAGCCGCGGGCAACAGCTAGTATATTAAGACATAGGATACTTTTCATCCCGGTAGAAGGTTCCCGTGGGATAATTTCCGACATACACGCGAGCGAAGCCGCGGGCAACAGCTAGTATATTAAGACATAGGATACTTTTCATCCCGGTAGAAGGTTCCCGCGGGATAATTTCCGACATACACGCGGACGAAGCCGCGGGCAACAGCTAGTATATTAAGACATAGGATACTTTTCATCCCGGTAGAAGGTTCCCGTGGGATAATTTCCGACATACACGCGAGCGAAGCCGCGGGCAACAGCTAGTACATTAAGACATAGGATACTTTTCATCCCGGTAGAAGGTTCCCGCGGGATAATTTCCGACATACACGCGGGCAACACCTAGTATATTAAGACATGGGATACTTTTCATCCCGGTAGAAGGTTCCCGTGGGATAATTTCCGACATACACGCGGGCAACAGCTAGTATATTAAGACATAGGATACTTTTCATCCCGGTAGAAGGTTCCCGCGGGATAATTTCCGACATACACGCGGGCAACACCTAGTATATTAAGACATAGGATACTTTTCATCCTGGTAGAAGGTTCCCGCGGGATAATTTCCGACATACACGCGGGCGAAGCCGCGGGCAACAGCTAGTATATTAAGACATAGGATTCTTTTCATCCCGGTAGAAGGTTCCCGTGGGATAATTTCCGACATACACGCGGACGAAGCCGCGGGCAACAGCTAGTATATTAAGACATAGGATACTTTTCATCCCGGTAGAAGGTTCCCGCGGGATAATTTCCGACATACACGCGAGTGAAGCCGCGGGCAACAGCTAGTATATTAAGACATAGGATACATTTAATCCCGGTAGAAGGTTCCCGCGGGATAATTTCCGACATACACGCGAGCGAAGCCGCGGGCAACAGCTAGTATATTAAGACATAGGATACTTTTCATCCCGGTAGAAGGTTTCCGCGGGATAATTTCCGACATACACGCGGGCAACAGCTAGTATATTAAGACATAGGATACTTTTCATCCCGTAAGAAGGTTCCCGCGGGATAATTTCCGACATACACGCGGGCAACAGCTAGTTTATTAAGACATAGGATACTTTTCATCCCGGTAGAAGGTTCCCGTGGGATAATTTCCGACATACACGCGAGCGAAGCCGCGGGCAACAGCTAGTATATTAAGACATAGGATACTTTTCATCCCGGTAGAAAGTTCCCGCGGGATAATTTCCGACATACACGCGGGCATAGCCGCTGGCAACAGCTAGTATATTAAGACATAGGATACTTTTCATCCCGGTAGAAGGTTCCCGCGGGATAATTTCTGACATACACGCGGGCGAAGCCGCTGGCAACAGCTAGTATATTAAGACATAGGATACTTTTCATCCCGGTAGAAGGTTCCCGTGGGATAATTTCCGACATACACGCGGGCAACAGCTAGTATATTAAGTCATAGGATACTTTTTATCCCGGTAGAAGGTTCCCGCGGGATAATTTCCGACATACACGCGGGCAACACCTAGTATATTAAGACATAGGATACTTTTCATCCCGGTAGAAGGTTCCCGTGGGATAATTTCCGACATACACGCGGGCAACAGCTAGTATATTAAGACATAGGATACTTTTCATCCCGGTAGAAGGTTCCCGTGGGATAATTTCCGACATACACGCGAGCGAAGCCGCGGGCAACAGCTAGTATATTAAGACATAGGATACTTTTCATCCCGGTAGAAGGTTCCCGCGGGATAATTTCCGACATACACGCGGGCAACACCTAGTATATTAAGACATAGGATACTTTTCATCCCGGTAGAAGGTTCCCGTGGGATAATTTCCGACACACACGCGGGCAACAGCTAGTATATTAAGACGTAGGATACTTTTCATCCCGGTAGAAGGTTCCCGCGGGATAATTTCCGACATACACGCGGGCAACACCTAGTATATTAAGACATAAGATACTTTTCATCCTGGTAGAAGGTTCCCGCGGGATAATTTCCGACATACACGCGGGCGAAGCCGCGGGCAACAGCTAGTATATTAAGACATAGGATACTTTTCATCCCGGTAGAAGGTTCCCGTGGGATAATTTCCGACATACACGCGGACGAAGCCGCGGGCAACAGCTAGTATATTAAGACATAGGATACATTTCATCCCGGTAGAAGGTTCCCGCGGGATAATTTCCGACATACACGCGGGCAACAGCTAGTATATTAAGACATAGGATACTTTTCATCCCGGTAGAAGATTCCCGTGAGATAATTTCCGACATACACGCGGGCAACAGCTAGTATATTAAGACATAGGATACTTTTCATCCCGGTAGAAGGTTCCCGCGGGATAATTTCCGACATACACGCGGGCAACACCTAGTATATTAAGACATAGGATACTTTTCATCCCGTTAGAAGGTTCCCGCGGGATAATTTCCGACATACACGCGGGCAACAGCTAGTTTATTAAGACATAGGATACTTTTCATCCCGGTAGAAGGTTCCCGTGAGATAATTTCCGACATACACGCGAGCGAAGCCGCGGGCAACAGCTAGTATATTAAGACATAGGATACTTTTCATCCCGGTAGAAGGTTCCCGTGGGATAATTTCCGACATACACGCGGGCAACAGCTAGTATATTAAGACATAGGATACTTTTCATCCCGGTAGAAGGTTCCCGCGGGATAATTTCCGACATACACGCGAGCGAAGCCGCTGGCAACAGCTAGTATATTAAGACATAGGATACTTTTCATCCCGGTAGAAGGTTCCCGCGGGATAATTTCCGACATACACGCGGGCGAAGCTTCTGGCAACAGCTAGTATATTAAGACATAGGATACTTTTCATCCCGGTAGAAGGTTCCCGCGGGATAATTTCCGACATACACGCGGGCGAAGCCGCTGGCAACAGCTAGTATATTAAGACATAGGATACTTTTCATCCCGGTAGAAGGTTCCCGCGGGATAATTTCCGACATACACGCGGGCGAAGCTGCTGGCAACAGCTAGTATATTAAGACATATGATACTTTTCATCCCGGTAGAAGGTTCCCGTGGGATAATTTCCGACATACACGCGAGCGAAGCCGCGGGCAACAGCTAGTATATTAAGACATAGGATACTTTTCATCCCGGTAGAAGGTTCCCGCGGGATAATTTCCGACATACACGCGGGCGAAAGCCGCTGGCAACAGCTAGTATATTAAGACATAGGATACTTTTCATCCCGGTAGAAGGTTCCCGTGGGATAATTTCCGACATACACGCGGGCAACAGCTAGTATATTAAGACATAGGATACTTTTCATCCCGGTAGAAGGTTCCCGCGGGATAATTTCCGACATACACGCGGGCAACACCTAGTATATTAAGACATAGGATACTTTTCATCCTGGTAGAAGGTTCCCGCGGGATAATTTCCGACATACACGCGGGCGAAGCCGCGGGCAACAGCTAGTATATTAAGACATAGGATACTTTTCATCCCGGTAGAAGGTTCCCGTGGGATAATTTCCGACATACACGCGGACGAAGCCGCGGGCAACAGCTAGTATATTAAGACATAGGATACTTTCCATCCCGGTAGAAGGTTCCCGCGGGATAATTTCCGACATACACGCGAGTGAAGCCGCGGGCAACAGCTAGTATATTAAGACATAGGATACTTTTCATCCCGGTAGAAGGTTCCAGCGGGATAATTTCCGACATACACGCGAGCGAAGCCGCGGGCAACAGCTAGTATATTAAGACATAGGATACTTTTCATCCCGGTAGAAGGTTCCCGCGGGATAATTTCCGACATACACGCGAGCGAAGCCGCGGGCAACAGCTAGTATATTAAGACATAGGATACTTTTCATCCCGGTAGAAGGTTCCCGCGGGATAATTTCCGACATACACGCGGGCAACAGCTAGTATATTAAGACATAGGATACTTTTCATCCCGTTAGAAGGTTCCCGCGGGATAATTTCCGACATACACGCGGGCAACAGCTAGTTTATTAAGACATAGGATACTTTTCATCCCGGTAGAAGGTTCCCGTGGGATAATTTCCGATATACACGCGAGCGAAGCCGCGGGCAACAGCTAGTATATTAAGACATAGGATACTTTTCATCCCGGTAGAAAGTTCCCGCGGGATAATTTCCGACATACACGCGGGCGAAGCCGCTGGCAACAGCTAGTATATTAAGACATAGGATACTTTTCATCCCGGTAGAAGGTTCCCGCGGGATAATTTCCGACATACACGCGGGCGAAGCCGCTGGCAACAGCTAGTATATTAAGACATAGGATACTTTTCATCCCGGTAGAAGGTTCCCGTGGGATAATTTCCGACATACACGCGGGCAACAGCTAGTATATTAAGTCATAGGATACTTTTTATCCCGGTAGAAGGTTCCCGCGGGATAATTTCCGACATACACGCGGGCAACACCTAGTATATTAAGACATAGGATACTTTTAATCCCGGTAGAAGGTTCCCGTGGGATAATTTCCGACATACACGCGGGCAACAGCTAGTATATTAAGACATAGGATACTTTTCATCCCGGTAGAAGGTTCCCGTGGGATAATTTCCGACATACACGCGAGCGAAGCCGCGGGCAACAGCTAGTATATTAAGACATAGGATACTTTTCATCCCGGTAGAAGGTTCCCGCGGGATAATTTCCGACATACACGCGGGCAACACCTAGTATATTAAGACATAGGATACTTTTCATCCCGGTAGAAGGTTCCCGTGGGATAATTTCCGACATACACGCGGGCAACAGCTAGTATATTAAGACATAGGATACTTTTCATCCCGGTAGAAGGTTCCCGCGGGATAATTTCCGACATACACGCGGGCAACACCTAGTATATTAAGACATAGGATACTTTTCATCCTGGTAGAAGGTTCCCGCGGGATAATTTCCGACATACACGCGGGCGAAGCCGCGGGCAACAGCTAGTATATTAAGACATAGGATACTTTTCATCCCGGTAGAAGGTTCCCGTGGGATAATTTCCGACATACACGCGGACGAAGCCGCGGGCAACAGCTAGTATATTAAGACATAGGATACTTTTCATCCCGGTAGAAGGTTCCCGTGGGATAATTTCCGACAAACACGCGGGCAACAGCTAGTATATTAAGACATAGGATACTTTTCATCCCGGTAGAAGGTTCCCGTGGGATAATTTCCGACATACACGCGAGCGAAGCCGCGGGCAACAGCTAGTATATTAAGACATAGGATACTTTTCATCCCGGTAGAAGGTTCCCGCTGGATAATTTCCGACATACACGCGGGCAACACCTAGTATATTAAGACATAGGATACTTTTCATCCCGGTAGAAGGTTCCCGTGGGATAATTTCCGACATACACGCGGGCAACAGCTAGTATATTAAGACATAGGATACTTTTCATCCCGGTAGAAGGTTCCCGCGGGATAATTTCCGACATACACGCGGGCAACACCTAGTATATTAAGACATAGGATACTTTTCATCCTGGTAGAAGGTTCCCGCGGGATAATTTCCGACATACACGCGGGCGAAGCCGCGGGCAACAGCTAGTATATTAAGACATAGGATACTTTTCATCCCGGTAGAAGGTTCCCGTGGGATAATTTCCGACATACACGCGGACGAAGCCGCGGGCAACAGCTAGTATATTAAGACATAGGATACTTTTCATCCCGGTAGAAGGTTCCCGCGGGATAATTTCCGACATACACGCGGGCAACACCTAGTATATTAAGACATAGGATACTTTTCATCCCGGTAGAAGATTCCCGTGGGATAATTTCCGACATACACGCGGGCAACAGCTAGTATATTAAGACATAGGATACTTTTCATCCCGGTAGAAGGTTCCCGCGGGATAATTTCCGACATACACGCGGGCAACAGCTAGTATATTAAGACATAGGATACTTTTCATCCCGTTAGAAGGTTCCCGCGGGATAATTTCCGACATACACGCGGGCAACAGCTAGTTTATTAAGACATAGGATACTTTTCATCCCGGTAGAAGGTTCCCGTGGGATAATTTCCGACATACACGCGAGCGAAGCCGCGGGCAACAGCTAGTATATTAAGACATAGGATACTTTTCATCCCGGTAGAAGGTTCCCGCGGGATAATTTCCGACATACACGCGGGCGAAGCCGCTGGCAACAGCTAGTATATTAAGACATAGGATACTTTTCATCCCGGTAGAAGGTTCCCGCGGGATAATTTCCGACATACACGCGAGCGAAGCCGCTGGCAACAGCTAGTATATTAAGACATAGGATACTTTTCATCCCGGTAGAAGGTTCCCGCAGGATAATTTCCGACATACACGCGGGCGAAGCTTCTGGCAACAGCTAGTATATTAAGACATAGGATACTTTTCATCCCGGTAGAAGGTTCCCGCGGGATAATTTCCGACATACACGCGGGCGAAGCCGCTGGCAACAGCTAGTATATTAAGACATAGGATACTTTTCATCCCGGTAGAAGGTTCCCGCGGGATAATTTCCGACATACACGCGGGCGAAGCCGCTGGCAACAGCTAGTATATTAAGACATATGATACTTTTCATCCCGGTAGAAGGTTCCCGTGGGATAATTTCCGACATACACGCGAGCGAAGCCGCGGGCAACAGCTAGTATATTAAGACATAGGATACTTTTCATCCCGGTAGAAGGTTCCCGCGGGATAATTTCCGACATACACGCGGGCGAAAGCCGCTGGCAACAGCTAGTATATTAAGACATAGGATACTTTTCATCCCGGTAGAAGGTTCCCGTGGGATAATTTCCGACATACACGCGGGCAACAGCTAGTATATTAAGACATAGGATACTTTTCATCCCGGTAGAAGGTTCCTGCGGGATAATTTCCGACATACACGCAAGCGAAGCCGCTGGCAACAGCTAGTATATTAAGACATAGGATACTTTTCATCCCGGTAGAAGGTTCCCGCGGGATAATTTCCGACATACACGCGGGCGAAGCCGCTGGCAACAGCTAGTATATTAAGACATAGGATACTTTTCATCCCGGTAGAAGGTTCCCGCGGGATAATTTCCGACATACACGCGGGCGAAGCCGCTGGCAACAGCTAGTATATTAAGACATAGGATACTTTTCATCCCGGTAGAAGGTTCCCGCGGGATAATTTCCGACATACACGCGGGCGAAGCTGCTGGCAACAGCTAGTATATAAAGACATAGGATACTTTTCATCCCGGTAGAAGGTTCCCGCGGGATAATTTCCGACATACACGCGGGCGAAGCCGCTGGCAACAGCTAGTATATTAAGACATAGGATACTTTTCATCCCGGTAGAAGGTTCCCGTGGGATAATTTCCGACATACACGCGGGCAACAGCTAGTATATTAAGACATAGGATACTTTTCATCCCGGTAGAAGGTTCCCGCGGGATAATTTCCGACATACACGCGAGCGAAGCCGCTGGCAACAGCTAGTATATTAAGACATAGGATACTTTTCATCCCGGTAGAAGGTTCCCGCGGGATAATTTCCGACATACACGCGGGCGAAGCCGCTGGCAACAGCTAGTATATTAAGACATAGGATACTTTTTATCCCGGTAGAAGGTTCCCGCGGGATAATTTCCGACATACACGCGGGCGAAGCCGCTGGCAACAGCTAGTATATTAAGACATAGGATACTTTTCATCCCGGTAGAAGGTTCCCGCGGGATAATTTCCGACATACACGCGGGCGAAGCCGCTGGCAACAGCTAGTATATTAAGACATAGGATACTTTTCATCCCGGTAGAAGGTTCCCGCGGGATAATTTCCGACATACACGCGGGCGAAGCCGCTGGCAACAGCTAGTATATTAAGACATAGGATACTTTTCATCCCGGTAGAAGGTTCCCGCGGGATAATTTCCGACATACACGCGGGCGAAGCCGCTGGCAACAGCTAGTATATTAAGACATAGGATACTTTTCATCCCGGTAGAAGGTTCCCGCGGGATAATTTCCGACATACACGCGAGCGAAGCCGCTGGCAACAGCTAGTATATTAAGACATAGGATACTTTTCATCCCGGTAGAAGGTTCCCGTGGGATAATTTCCGACATACACGCGGGCAACAGCTAGTATATTAAGACATAGGATACTTTTCATCCCGGTAGAAGGTTCCCGCGGGATAATTTCCGACATACACGCGGGCGAAGCCGCTGGCAACAGCTAGTATATTAAGACATAGGATACTTTTCATCCCGGTAGAAGGTTCCCGTGGGATAATTTCCGACATACACGCGGGCAACAGCTAGTATATTAAGTCATAGGATACTTTTTATCCCGGTAGAAGGTTCCCGCGGGATAATTTCCGACATACACGCGGGCAACACCTAGTATATTAAGACATAGGATACTTTTCATCCCGTTAGAAGGTTCCCGTGGGATAATTTCCGACATACACGCGGGCGAAGCCGCTGGCAACAGCTAGTATATTAAGACATAGGATACTTTTCATCCCGGTAGAAGGTTCCCGCGGGATAATTTCCGACATACACGCGGGCGAAGCCGCTGGCAACAGCTAGTATATTAAGACATATGATACTTTTCATCCCGGTAGAAGGTTCCCGTGGGATAATTTCCGACATACACGCGAGCGAAGCCGCGGGCAACAGCTAGTATATTAAGACATAGGATACTTTTCATCCCGGTAGAAGGTTCCCGCGGGATAATTTCCGACATACACGCGGGCGAAAGCCGCTGGCAACAGCTAGTATATTAAGACATAGGATACTATTCATCCCGGTAGAAGGTTCCCGTGGGATAATTTCCGACATACACGCGGACGAAGCCGCGGGCAACAGCTAGTATATTAAGACATAGGATACTTTCCATCCCGGTAGAAGGTTCCCGCGGGATAATTTCCGACATACACGCGAGTGAAGCCGCGGGCAACAGCTAGTATATTAAGACATAGGATACTTTTCATCCCGGTAGAAGGTTCCAGCGGAATAATTTCCGACATACACGCGAGCGAAGCCGCGGGCAACAGCTAGTATATTAAGACATAGGATACTTTTCATCCCGGTAGAAGGTTCCCGCGGGATAATTTCCGACATACACGCGGGCAACAGCTAGTATATTAAGACATAGGATACTTTTCATCCCGTTAGAAGGTTCCCGCGGGATAATTTCCGACATACACGCGGGCAACAGCTAGTTTATTAAGACATAGGATACTTTTCATCCCGGTAGAAGGTTCCCGTGGGATAATTTCCGATATACACGCGAGCGAAGCCGCGGGCAACAGCTAGTATATTAAGACATAGGATACTTTTCATCCCGGTAGAATGTTACCGCGGGATAATTTCCGACATACACGCGGGCGAAGCCGCTGGCAACAGCTAGTATATTAAGACATAGGATACTTTTCATCCCGGTAGAAGGTTCCCGCGGGATAATTTCCGACATACAAGCGGGCGAAGCCGCTGGCAACAGCTAGTATATTAAGACATAGGATACTTTTCATCCCGGTAGAAGGTTCCCGTGGGATAATTTCCGACATACACGCGGGCAACAGCTAGTATATTAAGTCATAGGATACTTTTTATCCCGGTAGAAGGTTCCCGCGGGATAATTTCCGACATACACGCGGGCAACACCTAGTATATTAAGACATAGGATACTTTTCATCCCGGTAGAAGGTTCCCGTGGGATAATTTCCGACATACACGCGGGCAACAGCTAGTATATTAAGACATAGGATACTTTTCATCCCGGTAGAAGGTTCCCGTGGGATAATTTCCGACATACACGCGAGCGAAGCCGCGGGCAACAGCTAGTATATTAAGACATAGGATACTTTTCATCCCGGTAGAAGGTTCCCGCGGGATAATTTCCGACATACACGCGGGCAACACCTAGTATATTAAGACATAGGATACTTTTCATCCCGGTAGAAGGTTCCCGTGGGATAATTTCCGACATACACGCGGGCAACAGCTAGTATATTAAGACATAGGATACTTTTCATCCTGGTAGAAGGTTCCCGCGGGATAATTTCCGACATACACGCGGGCAACACCTAGTATATTAAGACATAGGATACTTGTCATCCTGGTAGAAGGTTCCCGCGGGATAATTTCCGACATACACGCGGGCGAAGCCGCGGGCAACAGCTAGTATATTAAGACATAGGATACTTTTCATCCCGGTAGAAGGTTCCCGTGGGATAATTTCCGACATACACGCGGACGAAGCCGCGGGCAACAGCTAGTATATTAAGACATAGGATACTTTTCATCCCGGTAGAAGGTTCCCGTGGGATAATTTCCGACAAACACGCGGGCAACAGCTAGTATATTAAGACATAGGATACTTTTCATCCCGGTAGAAGGTTCCCGTGGGATAATTTCCGACATACACGCGAGCGAAGCCGCGGGCAACAGCTAGTATATTAAGACATAGGATACTTTTCATCCCGGTAGAAGGTTCCCGCTGGATAATTTCCGACATACACGCGGGCAACACCTAGTATATTAAGACATAGGATACTTTTCATCCCGGTAGAAGGTTCCCGTGGGATAATTTCCGACATACACGCGGGCAACAGCTAGTATATTAAGACATAGGATACTTTTCATCCCGGTAGAAGGTTCCCGCGGGATAATTTCCGACATACACGCGGGCAACACCTAGTATATTAAGACATAGGATACTTTTCATCCTGGTAGAAGGTTCCCGCGGGATAATTTCCGACATACACGCGGGCGAAGCCGCGGGCAACAGCTAGTATATTAAGACATAGGATACTTTTCATCCCGGTAGAAGGTTCCCGTGGGATAATTTCCGACATACACGCGGACGAAGCCGCGGGCAACAGCTAGTATATTAAGACATAGGATACTTTTCATCGCGGTAGAAGGTTCCCGCGGGATAATTTCCGACATACACGCGGGCAACACCTAGTATATTAAGACATAGGATACTTTTCATCCCGGTAGAAGATTCCCGTGGGATGATTTCCGACATACACGCGGGCAACAGCTAGTATATTAAGACATAGGATACTTTTCATCCCGGTAGAAGGTTCCCGCGGGATAATTTCCGACATACACGCGGGCAACAGCTAGTATATTAAGACATAGGATACTTTTCATCCCGTTAGAAGGTTCCCGCGGGATAATTTCCGACATACACGCGGGCAACAGCTAGTTTATTAAGACATAGGATACTTTTCATCCCGGTAGAAGGTTCCCGTGGGATAATTTCCGACATACACGCGAGCGAAGCCGCGGGCAACAGCTAGTATATTAAGACATAGGATACTTTTCATCCCGGTAGAAGGTTCCCGCGGGATAATTTCCGACATACACGCGGGCGAAGCCGCTGGCAACAGCTAGTATATTAAGACATAGGATACTTTTCATCCCGGTAGAAGGTTCCCGCGGGATAATTTCCGACATACACGCGAGCGAAGCCGCTGGCAACAGCTAGTATATTAAGACATAGGATACTTTTCATCCCGGTAGAAGGTTCCCGCAGGATAATTTCCGACATACACGCGGGCGAAGCTTCTGGCAACAGCTAGTATATTAAGACATAGGATACTTTTCATCCCGGTAGAAGGTTCCCGCGGGATAATTTCCGACATACACGCGGGCGAAGCCGCTGGCAACAGCTAGTATATTAAGACATAGGATACTTTTCATCCCGGTAGAAGGTTCCCGCGGGATAATTTCCGACATACACGCGGGCAACAGCTAGTATATTAAGACATATGATACTTTTCATCCCGGTAGAAGGTTCCCGTGGGATAATTTCCGACATACACGCGAGCGAAGCCGCGGGCAACAGCTAGTATGTTAAGACATAGGATACTTTTCATCCCGGTAGAAGGTTCCCGCGGGATAATTTCCGACATACACGCGGGCGAAAGCCGCTGGCAACAGCTAGTATATTAAGACATAGGATACTTTTCATCCCGGTAGAAGGTTCCCGTGGGATAATTTCCGACATACACGCGGGCAACAGCTAGTATATTAAGACATAGGATACTTTTCATCCCGGTAGAAGGTTCCTGCGGGATAATTTCCGACATACACGCAAGCGAAGCCGCTGGCAACAGCTAGTATATTAAGACATAGGATACTTTTCATCCCGGTAGAAGGTTCCCGCGGGATAATTTCCGACATACACGCGGGCGAAGCCGCTGGCAACAGCTAGTATATTAAGACATAGGATACTTTTCATCCCGGTAGAAGGTTCCCGCGGGATAATTTCCGACATACACGCGGGCGAAGCCGCTGGCAACAGCTAGTATATTAAGACATAGGATACTTTTCATCCCGGTAGAAGGTTCCCGCGGGATAATTTCCGACATACACGCGGGCGAAGCTGCTGGCAACAGCTAGTATATAAAGACATAGGATACTTTTCATCCCGGTAGAAGGTTCCCGCGGGATAATTTCCGACATACACGCGGGCGAAGCCGCTGGCAACAGCTAGTATATTAAGACATAGGATACTTTTCATCCCGGTAGAAGGTTCCCGTGGGATAATTTCCGACATACACGCGGGCAACAGCTAGTATATTAAGACATAGGATACTTTTCATCCCGGTAGAAGGTTCCCGCGGGATAATTTCCGACATACACGCGAGCGAAGCCGCTGGCAACAGCTAGTATATTAAGACATAGGATACTTTTCATCCCGGTAGAAGGTTCCCGCGGGATAATTTCCGACATACACGCGGGCGAAGCCGCTGGCAACAGCTAGTATATTAAGACATAGGATACTTTTCATCCCGGTAGAAGGTTCCCGCGGGATAATTTCCGACATACACGCGGGCGAAGCCGCTGGCAACAGCTAGTATATTAAGACATAGGATACTTTTCATCCCGGTAGAAGGTTCCCGCGGGATAATTTCCGACATACACGCGGGCGAAGCCGCTGGCAACAGCTAGTATATTAAGACATAGGATACTTTTCATCCCGGTAGAAGGTTCCCGCGGGATAATTTCCGACATACACGCGGGCGAAGCCGCTGGCAACAGCTAGTATATTAAGACATAGGATACTTTTCATCCCGGTAGAAGGTTCCCGCGGGATCATTTCCGACATACACGCGGGCGAAGCCGCTGGCAACAGCTAGTATATTAAGACATAGGATACTTTTCATCCCGGTAGAAGGTTCCCGCGGGATAATTTCCGACATACACGCGAGCGAAGCCGCTGGCAACAGCTAGTATATTAAGACATAGGATACTTTTCATCCCGGTAGAAGGTTCCCGTGGGATAATTTCCGACATACACGCGGGCAACAGCTAGTATATTAAGACATAGGATACTTTTCATCCCGGTAGAAGGTTCCCGCGGGATAATTTCCGACATACACGCGGGCAAAGCCGCTGGCAACAGCTAGTATATTAAGACATAGGATACTTTTCATCCCGGTAGAAGGTTCCCGTGGGATAATTTCCGACATACACGCGGGCAACAGCTAGTATATTAAGTCATAGGATACTTTTTATCCCGGTAGAAGGTTCCCGCGGGATAATTTCCGACATACACGCGGGCAACACCTAGTATATTAGGACATAGGATACTTTTCATCCCGTTAGAAGGTTCCCGTGGGATAATTTCCGACATACACGCGGGCGAAGCCGCTGGCAACAGCTAGTATATTAAGACATAGGATACTTTTCATCCCGGTAGAAGGTTCCCGCGGGATAATTTCCGACATACACGCGGGCGAAGCCGCTGGCAACAGCTAGTATATTAAGACATATGATACTTTTCATCCCGGTAGAAGGTTCCCGTGGGATAATTTCCGACATACACGCGAGCGAAGCCGCGGGCAACAGCTAGTATATTAAGACATAGGATACTTTTCATCCCGGTAGAAGGTTCCCGCGGGATAATTTCCGACATACACGCGGGCGAAAGCCGCTGGCAACAGCTAGTATATTAAGACATAGGATACTTTTCATCCCGGTAGAAGGTTCCCGCGGGATAATTTCCGACATACACGCGGGCAACACCTAGTATATTAAGACATAGGATACTTTTCATCCCGGTAGAAGGTTCCCGTGGGATAATTTCCGACATACACGCGGGCAACAGCTAGTATATTAAGACATAGGATACTTTTCATCCCGGTAGAAGGTTCCCGCGGGATAATTTCCGACAAACACGCGGGCAACACCTAGTATATTAAGACATAGGATACTTTTCATCCTGGTAGAAGGTTCCCGCGGGATAATTTCCGACATACACGCGGGCGAAGCCGCGGGCAACAGCTAGTATATTAAGACATAGGATACTTTTCATCCCGGTAGAAGGTTCCCGTGGGATAATTTCCGACATACACGCGGACGAAGCCGCGGGCAACAGCTAGTATATTAAGACATAGGATACTTTCCATCCCGGTAGAAGGTTCCCGCGGGATAATTTCCGACATACACGCGAGTGAAGCCGCGGGCAACAGCTAGTATATTAAGACATAGGATACTTTTCATCCCGGTAGAAGGTTCCCGCGGGATAATTTCCGACATACACGCGAGCGAAGCCGCGGGCAACAGCTAGTATATTAAGACATAGGATACTTTTCATCCCGGTAGAAGGTTCCCGCGGGATAATTTCCGACATACACGCGGGCAACAGCTAGTATATTAAGACATAGGATACTTTTCATCCCGTTAGAAGGTTCCCGCGGGATAATTTCCGACATACACGCGGGCAACAGCTAGTTTATTAAGACATAGGATACTTTTCATCCCGGTAGAAGGTTCCCGTGGGATAATTTCCGATATACACGCGAGCGAAGCCGCGGGCAACAGCTAGTATATTAAGACATAGGATACTTTTCATCCCGGTAGAAAGTTCCCGCGGGATAATTTCCGACATACACGCGGGCGAAGCCGCTGGCAACAGCTAGTATATTAAGACATAGGATACTTTTCATCCCGGTAGAAGGTTCCCGCGGGATAATTTCCGACATACACGCGGGCGAAGCCGCTGGCAACAGCTAGTATATTAAGACATAGGATACTTTTCATCCCGGTAGAAGGTTCCCGTGGGATAATTTCCGACATACACGCGGGCAACAGCTAGTATATTAAGTCATAGGATACTTTTTATCCCGGTAGAAGGTTCCCGCGGGATAATTTCCGACATACACGCGGGCAACACCTAGTATATTAAGACATAGGATACTTTTCATCCCGGTAGAAGGTTCCCGTGGGATAATTTCCGACATACACGCGAGCGAAGCCGCGGGCAACAGCTAGTATATTAAGACATAGGATACTTTTCATCCCGGTAGAAAGTTCCCGCGGGATAATTTCCGACATACACGCGGGCAACACCTAGTATATTAAGACATAGGATACTTTTCATCCCGGTAGAAGGTTCCCGTGGGATAATTTCCGACATACACGCGGGCAACAGCTAGTATATTAAGACATAGGATACTTTTCATCCCGGTAGAAGGTTCCCGCGGGATAATTTCCGACATACACGCGGGCGAAGCTTCTGGCAACAGCTAGTATATTAAGACATAGGATACTTTTCATCCCGGTAGAAGGTTCCCGCGGGATAATTTCCGACATACACGCGGGCGAAGCCGCTGGCAACAGCTAGTATATTAAGACATAGGATACTTTTCATCCCGGTAGAAGGTTCCCGCGGGATAATTTCCGACATACACGCGGGCGAAGCCGCTGGCAACAGCTAGTATATTAAGACATATGATACTTTTCATCCCGGTAGAAGGTTCCCGTGGGATAATTTCCGACATACACGCGAGCGAAGCCGCGGGCAACAGCTAGTATATTAAGACATAGGATACTTTTTATCCCGGTAGAAGGTTCCCGCGGGATAATTTCCGACATACACGCGGGCGAAAGCCGCTGGCAACAGCTAGTATATTAAGACATAGGATACTTTTCATCCCGGTAGAAGGTTCCCGTGGGATAATTTCCGACATACACGCGGGCAACAGCTAGTATATTAAGACATAGGATACTTTTCATCCCGGTAGAAGGTTCCCGCGGGATAATTTCCGACATACACGCGGGCGAAGCCGCGGGCAACAGCTAGTATATTAAGACATAGGATACTTTTCATCCCGGTAGAAGGTTCCCGTGGGATAATTTCCGACATACACGCGGACGAAGCCGCGGGCAACAGCTAGTATATTAAGACATAGGATACTTTCCATCCCGGTAGAAGGTTCCCGCGGGATAATTTCCGACATACACGCGAGTGAAGCCGCGGGCAACAGCTAGTATATTAAGACATAGGATACTTTTCATCCCGGTAGAAGGTTCCAGCGGGATAATTTCCGACATACACGCGAGCGAAGCCGCGGGCAACAGCTAGTATATTAAGACATAGGATACTTTTCATCCCGGTAGAAGGTTCCCGCGGGATAATTTCCGACATACACGCGGGCAACAGCTAGTATATTAAGACATAGGATACTTTTCATCCCGTTAGAAGGTTCCCGCGGGATAATTTCCGACATACACGCGGGCAACAGCTAGTTTATTAAGACATAGGATACTTTTCATCCCGGTAGAAGGTTCCCGTGGGATAATTTCCGATATACACGCGAGCGAAGCCGCGGGCAACAGCTAGTATATTAAGACATAGGATACTTTTCATCCCGGTAGAAAGTTCCCGCGGGATAATTTCCGACATACACGCGGGCGAAGCCGCTGGCAACAGCTAGTATATTAAGACATAGGATACTTTTCATCCCGGTAGAAGGTTCCCGCGGGATAATTTCCGACATACACGCGGGCGAAGCCGCTGGCAACAGCTAGTATATTAAGACATAGGATACTTTTCATCCCGGTAGAAGGTTCCCGTGGGATAATTTCCGACATACACGCGGGCAACAGCTAGTATATTAAGCCATAGGATACTTTTTATCCCGGTAGAAGGTTCCCGCGGGATAATTTCCGAAATACACGCGGGCAACACCTAGTATATTAAGACATAGGATACTTTTAATCCCGGTAGAAGGTTCCCGTGGGATAATTTCCGACATACACGCGGGCAACAGCTAGTATATTAAGACATAGGATACTTTTCATCCCGGTAGAAGGTTCCCGTGGGATAATTTCCGACATACACGCGAGCGAAGCCGCGGGCAACAGCTAGTATATTAAGACATAGGATACTTTTCATCCCGGTAGAAGGTTCCCGCGGGATAATTTCCGACATACACGCGGGCAACACCTAGTATATTAAGACATAGGATACTTTTCATCCCGGTAGAAGGTTCCCGTGGGATAATTTCCGACATACACGCGGGCAACAGCTAGTATATTAAGACATAGGATACTTTTCATCCCGGTAGAAGGTTCCCGCGGGATAATTTCCGACATACACGCGGGCAACACCTAGTATATTAAGACATAGGATACTTTTCATCCTGGTAGAAGGTTCCCGCGGGATAATTTCCGACATACACGCGGGCGAAGCCGCGGGCAACAGCTAGTATATTAAGACATAGGATACTTTTCATCCCGGTAGAAGGTTCCCGTGGGATAATTTCCGACATACACGCGGACGAAGCCGCGGGCAACAGCTAGTATATTAAGACATAGGATACTTTTCATCCCGGTAGAAGGTTCCCGTGGGATAATTTCCGACAAACACGCGGGCAACAGCTAGTATATTAAGACATAGGATACTTTTCATCCCGGTAGAAGGTTCCCGTGGGATAATTTCCGACATACACGCGAGCGAAGCCGCGGGCAACAGCTAGTATATTAAGACATAGGATACTTTTCATCCCGGTAGAAGGTTCCCGCTGGATAATTTCCGACATACACGCGGGCAACACCTAGTATATTAAGACATAGGATACTTTTCATCCCGGTAGAAGGTTCCCGTGGGATAATTTCCGACATACACGCGGGCAACAGCTAGTATATTAAGACATAGGATACTTTTCATCCCGGTAGAAGGTTCCCGCGGGATAATTTCCGACATACACGCGGGCAACACCTAGTATATTAAGACATAGGATACTTTTCATCCTGGTAGAAGGTTCCCGCGGGATAATTTCCGACATACACGCGGGCGAAGCCGCGGGCAACAGCTAGTATATTAAGACATAGGATACTTTTCATCCCGGTAGAAGGTTCCCGTGGGATAATTTCCGACATACACGCGGACGAAGCCGCGGGCAACAGCTAGTATATTAAGACATAGGATACTTTTCATCCCGGTAGAAGGTTCCCGCGGGATAATTTCCGACATACACGCGGGCAACACCTAGTATATTAAGACATAGGATACTTTTCATCCCGGTAGAAGATTCCCGTGGGATAATTTCCGACATACACGCGGGCAACAGCTAGTATATTAAGACATAGGATACTTTTCATCCCGGTAGAAGGTTCCCGCGGGATAATTTCCGACATACACGCGGGCAACAGCTAGTATATTAAGACATAGGATACTTTTCATCCCGTTAGAAGGTTCCCGCGGGATAATTTCCGACATACACGCGGGCAACAGCTAGTTTATTAAGACATAGGATACTTTTCATCCCGGTAGAAGGTTCCCGTGGGATAATTTCCGACATACACGCGAGCGAAGCCGCGGGCAACAGCTAGTATATTAAGACATAGGATACTTTTCATCCCGGTAGAAGGTTCCCGCGGGATAATTTCCGACATACACGCGGGCGAAGCCGCTGGCAACAGCTAGTATATTAAGACATAGGATACTTTTCATCCCGGTAGAAGGTTCCCGCGGGATAATTTCCGACATACACGCGAGCGAAGCCGCTGGCAACAGCTAGTATATTAAGACATAGGATACTTTTCATCCCGGTAGAAGGTTCCCGCAGGATAATTTCCGACATACACGCGGGCCAAGCTTCTGGCAACAGCTAGTATATTAAGACATAGGATACTTTTCATCCCGGTAGAAGGTTCCCGCGGGATAATTTCCGACATACACGCGGGCGAAGCCGCTGGCAACAGCTAGTATATTAAGACATAGGATACTTTTCATCCCGGTAGAAGGTTCCCGCGGGATAATTTCCGACATACACGCGGGCGAAGCCGCTGGCAACAGCTAGTATATTAAGACATATGATACTTTTCATCCCGGTAGAAGGTTCCCGTGGGATAATTTCCGACATACACGCGAGCGAAGCCGCGGGCAACAGCTAGTATATTAAGACATAGGATACTTTTCATCCCGGTAGAAGGTTCCCGCGGGATAATTTCCGACATACACGCGGGCGAAAGCCGCTGGCAACAGCTAGTATATTAAGACATAGGATACTTTTCATCCCGGTAGAAGGTTCCCGTGGGATAATTTCCGACATACACGCGGGCAACAGCTAGTATATTAAGACATAGGATACTTTTCATCCCGGTAGAAGGTTCCTGCGGGATAATTTCCGACATACACGCAAGCGAAGCCGCTGGCAACAGCTAGTATATTAAGACATAGGATACTTTTCATCCCGGTAGAAGGTTCCCGCGGGATAATTTCCGACATACACGCGGGCGAAGCCGCTGGCAACAGCTAGTATATTAAGACATAGGATACTTTTCATCCCGGTAGAAGGTTCCCGCGGGATAATTTCCGACATACACGCGGGCGAAGCCGCTGGCAACAGCTAGTATATTAAGACATAGGATACTTTTCATCCCGGTAGAAGGTTCCCGCGGGATAATTTCCGACATACACGCGGGCGAAGCTGCTGGCAACAGCTAGTATATAAAGACATAGGATACTTTTCATCCCGGTAGAAGGTTCCCGCGGGATAATTTCCGACATACACGCGGGCGAAGCCGCTGGCAACAGCTAGTATATTAAGACATAGGATACTTTTCATCCCGGTAGAAGGTTCCCGTGGGATAATTTCCGACATACACGCGGGCAACAGCTAGTATATTAAGACATAGGATACTTTTCATCCCGGTAGAAGGTTCCCGCGGGATAATTTCCGACATACACGCGAGCGAAGCCGCTGGCAACAGCTAGTATATTAAGACATAGGATACTTTTCATCCCGGTAGAAGGTTCCCGCGGGATAATTTCCGACATACACGCGGGCGAAGCCGCTGGCAACAGCTAGTATATTAAGACATAGGATACTTTTCATCCCGGTAGAAGGTTCCCGCGGGATAATTTCCGACATACACGCGGGCGAAGCCGCTGGCAACAGCTAGTATATTAAGACATAGGATACTTTTCATCCCGGTAGAAGGTTCCCGCGGGATAATTTCCGACATACACGCGGGCGAAGCCGCTGGCAACAGCTAGTATATTAAGACATAGGATACTTTTCATCCCGGTAGAAGGTTCCCGCGGGATAATTTCCGACATACACGCGGGCGAAGCCGCTGGCAACAGCTAGTATATTAAGACATAGGATACTTTTCATCCCGGTAGAAGGTTCCCGCGGGATAATTTCCGACATACACGCGGGCGAAGCCGCTGGCAACAGCTAGTATATTAAGACATAGGATACTTTTCATCCCGGTAGAAGGTTCCCGTGGGATAATTTCCGACATACACGCGAGCGAAGCCGCTGGCAACAGCTAGTATATTAAGACATAGGATACTTTTCATCCCGGTAGAAGGTTCCCGCGGGATAATTTCCGACATACACGCGGGCGAAGCCGCTGGCAACAGCTAGTATATTAAGACATAGGATACTTTTCATCCCGGTAGAAGGTTCCCGTGGGATAATTTCCGACATACACGCGGGCAACAGCTAGTATATTAAGTCATAGGATACTTTTTATCCCGGTAGAAGGTTCCCGCGGGATAATTTCCGACATACACGCGGGCAACACCTAGTATATTAAGACATAGGATACTTTTCATCCCGTTAGAAGGTTCCCGTGGGATAATTTCCGACATACACGCGGGCGAAGCCGCTGGCAACAGCTAGTATATTAAGACATAGGATACTTTTCATCCCGGTAGAAGGTTCCCGCGGGATAATTTCCGACATACACGCGGGCGAAGCCGCTGGCAACAGCTAGTATATTAAGACATATGATACTTTTCATCCCGGTAGAAGGTTCCCGTGGGATAATTTCCGACATACACGCGAGCGAAGCCGCGGGCAACAGCTAGTATATTAAGACATAGGATACTTTTCATCCCGGTAGAAGGTTCCCGCGGGATAATTTCCGACATACACGCGGGCGAAAGCCGCTGGCAACAGCTAGTATATTAAGACATAGGATACTTTTCATCCCGGTAGAAGGTTCCCGTGGGATAATTTCCGACATACACGCGGACGAAGCCGCGGGCAACAGCTAGTATATTAAGACATAGGATACTTTCCATCCCGGTAGAAGGTTCCCGCGGGATAATTTCCGACATACACGCGAGTGAAGCCGCGGGCAACAGCTAGTATATTAAGACATAGGATACTTTTCATCCCGGTAGAAGGTTCCAGCGGGATAATTTCCGACATACACGCGAGCGAAGCCGCGGGCAACAGCTAGTATATTAAGACATAGGATACTTTTCATCCCGGTAGAAGGTTCCCGCGGGATAACTTCCGACATACACGCGGGCAACAGCTAGTATATTAAGACATAGGATACTTTTCATCCCGTTAGAAGGTTCCCGCGGGATAATTTCCGACATACACGCGGGCAACAGCTAGTTTATTAAGACATAGGATACTTTTCATCCCGGTAGAAGGTTCCCGTGGGATAATTTCCGATATACACGCGAGCGAAGCCGCGGGCAACAGCTAGTATATTAAGACATAGGATACTTTTCATCCCGGTAGAAAGTTCCCGCGGGATAATTTCCGACATACACGCGGGCGAAGCCGCTGGCAACAGCTAGTATATTAAGACATAGGATACTTTTCATCCCGGTAGAAGGTTCCCGCGGGATAATTTCCGACATACACGCGGGCGAAGCCGCTGGCAACAGCTAGTATATTAAGACATAGGATACTTTTCATCCCGGTAGAAGGTTCCCGTGGGATAATTTCCGACATACACGCGGGCAACAGCTAGTATATTAAGTCATAGGATACTTTTTATCCCGGTAGAAGGTTCCCGCGGGATAATTTCCGACATACACGCGGGCAACACCTAGTATATTAAGACATAGGATACTTTTCATCCCGGTAGAAGGTTCCCGTGGGATAATTTCCGACATACACGCGGGCAACAGCTAGTATATTAAGACATAGGATACTTTTCATCCCGGTAGAAGGTTCCCGTGGGATAATTTCCGACATACACGCGAGCGAAGCCGCGGGCAACAGCTAGTATATTAAGACATAGGATACTTTTCATCCCGGTAGAAGGTTCCCGTGGGATAATTTCCGACATACACGCGGGCAACAGCTAGTATATTAAGACATAGGATACTTTTCATCCCGGTAGAAGGTTCCCGCGGGATAATTTCCGACATACACGCGGGCAACACCTAGTATATTAAGACATAGGATACTTTTCATCCTGGTAGAAGGTTCCCGCGGGATAATTTCCGACATACACGCGGGCGAAGCCGCGGGCAACAGCTAGTATATTAAGACATAGGATACTTTTCATCCCGGTAGAAGGTTCCCGTGGGATAATTTCCGACATACACGCGGACGAAGCCGCGGGCAACAGCTAGTATATTAAGACATAGGATACTTTTCATCCCGGTAGAAGGTTCCCGTGGGATAATTTCCGACAAACACGCGGGCAACAGCTAGTATATTAAGACATAGGATACTTTTCATCCCGGTAGAAGGTTCCCGTGGGATAATTTCCGACATACACGCGAGCGAAGCCGCGGGCAACAGCTAGTATATTAAGACATAGGATACTTTTCATCCCGGTAGAAGGTTCCCGCTGGATAATTTCCGACATACACGCGGGCAACACCTAGTATATTAAGACATAGGATACTTTTCATCCCGGTAGAAGGTTCCCGTGGGATAATTTCCGACATACACGCGGGCAACAGCTAGTATATTAAGACATAGGATACTTTTCATCCCGGTAGAAGGTTCCCGCGGGATAATTTCCGACATACACGCGGGCAACACCTAGTATATTAAGATATAGGATACTTTTCATCCTGGTAGAAGGTTCCCGCGGGATAATTTCCGACATACACGCGGGCGAAGCCGCGGGCAACAGCTAGTATATTAAGACATAGGATACTTTTCATCCCGGTAGAAGGTTCCCGTGGGATAATTTCCGACATACACGCGGACGAAGCCGCGGGCAACAGCTAGTATATTAAGACATAGGATACTTTTCATCCCGGTAGAAGGTTCCCGCGGGATAATTTCCGACATACACGCGGGCAACACCTAGTATATTAAGACATAGGATACTTTTCATCCCGGTAGAAGATTCCCGTGGGATAATTTCCGACATACACGCGGGCAACAGCTAGTATATTAAGACATAGGATACTTTTCATCCCGGTAGAAGGTTCCCGCGGGATAATTTCCGACATACACGCGGGCAACAGCTAGTATATTAAGACATAGGATACTTTTCATCCCGTTAGAAGGTTCCCGCGGGATAATTTCCGACATACACGCGGGCAACAGCTAGTTTATTAAGACATAGGATACTTTTCATCCCGGTAGAAGGTTCCCGTGGGATAATTTCCGACATACACGCGAGCGAAGCCGCGGGCAACAGCTAGTATATTAAGACATAGGATACTTTTCATCCCGGTAGAAGGTTCCCGCGGGATAATTTCCGACATACACGCGGGCGAAGCCGCTGGCAACAGCTAGTATATTAAGACATAGGATACTTTTCATCCCGGTAGAAGGTTCCCGCGGGATAATTTCCGACATACACGCGAGCGAAGCCGCTGGCAACAGCTAGTATATTAAGACATAGGATACTTTTCATCCCGGTAGAAGGTTCCCGCAGGATAATTTCCGACATACACGCGGGCCAAGCTTCTGGCAACAGCTAGTATATTAAGACATAGGATACTTTTCATCCCGGTAGAAGGTTCCCGCGGGATAATTTCCGACATACACGCGGGCGAAGCCGCTGGCAACAGCTAGTATATTAAGACATAGGATACTTTTCATCCCGGTAGAAGGTTCCCGCGGGATAATTTCCGACATACACGCGGGCGAAGCCGCTGGCAACAGCTAGTATATTAAGACATATGATACTTTTCATCCCGGTAGAAGGTTCCCGTGGGATAATTTCCGACATACACGCGAGCGAAGCCGCGGGCAACAGCTAGTATATTAAGACATAGGATACTTTTCATCCCGGTAGAAGGTTCCCGCGGGATAATTTCCGACATACACGCGGGCGAAAGCCGCTGGCAACAGCTAGTATATTAAGACATAGGATACTTTTCATCCCGGTAGAAGGTTCCCGTGGGATAATTTCCGACATACACGCGGGCAACAGCTAGTATATTAAGACATAGGATACTTTTCATCCCGGTAGAAGGTTCCTGCGGGATAATTTCCGACATACACGCAAGCGAAGCCGCTGGCAACAGCTAGTATATTAAGACATAGGATACTTTTCATCCCGGTAGAAGGTTCCCGCGGGATAATTTCCGACATACACGCGGGCGAAGCCGCTGGCAACAGCTAGTATATTAAGACATAGGATACTTTTCATCCCGGTAGAAGGTTCCCGCGGGATAATTTCCGACATACACGCGGGCGAAGCCGCTGGCAACAGCTAGTATATTAAGACATAGGATACTTTTCATCCCGGTAGAAGGTTCCCGCGGGATAATTTCCGACATACACGCGGGCGAAGCTGCTGGCAACAGCTAGTATATAAAGACATAGGATACTTTTCATCCCGGTAGAAGGTTCCCGCGGGATAATTTCCGACATACACGCGGGCGAAGCCGCTGGCAACAGCTAGTATATTAAGACATAGGATACTTTTCATCCCGGTAGAAGGTTCCCGTGGGATAATTTCCGACATACACGCGGGCAACAGCTAGTATATTAAGACATAGGATACTTTTCATCCCGGTAGAAGGTTCCCGCGGGATAATTTCCGACATACACGCGAGCGAAGCCGCTGGCAACAGCTAGTATATTAAGACATAGGATACTTTTCATCCCGGTAGAAGGTTCCCGCGGGATAATTTCCGACATACACGCGGGCGAAGCCGCTGGCAACAGCTAGTATATTAAGACATAGGATACTTTTCATCCCGGTAGAAGGTTCCCGCGGGATAATTTCCGACATACACGCGGGCGAAGCCGCTGGCAACAGCTAGTATATTAAGACATAGGATACTTTTCATCCCGGTAGAAGGTTCCCGCGGGATAATTTCCGACATACACGCGGGCGAAGCCGCTGGCAACAGCTAGTATATTAAGACATAGGATACTTTTCATCCCGGTAGAAGGTTCCCGCGGGATAATTTCCGACATACACGCGGGCGAAGCCGCTGGCAACAGCTAGTATATTAAGACATAGGATACTTTTCATCCCGGTAGAAGGTTCCCGCGGGATAATTTCCGACATACACGCGGGCGAAGCCGCTGGCAACAGCTAGTATATTAAGACATAGGATACTTTCATCCCGGTAGAAGGTTCCCGTGGGATAATTTCCGACATACACGCGAGCGAAGCCGCTGGCAACAGCTAGTATATTAAGACATAGGATACTTTTCATCCCGGTAGAAGGTTCCCGCGGGATAATTTCCGACATACACGCGGGCGAAGCCGCTGGCAACAGCTAGTATATTAAGACATAGGATACTTTTCATCCCGGTAGAAGGTTCCCGTGGGATAATTTCCGACATACACGCGGGCAACAGCTAGTATATTAAGTCATAGGATACTTTTTATCCCGGTAGAAGGTTCCCGCGGGATAATTTCCGACATACACGCGGGCAACACCTAGTATATTAAGACATAGGATACTTTTCATCCCGTTAGAAGGTTCCCGTGGGATAATTTCCGACATACACGCGGGCGAAGCCGCTGGCAACAGCTAGTATATTAAGACATAGGATACTTTTCATCCCGGTAGAAGGTTCCCGCGGGATAATTTCCGACATACACGCGGGCGAAGCCGCTGGCAACAGCTAGTATATTAAGACATATGATACTTTTCATCCCGGTAGAAGGTTCCCGTGGGATAATTTCCGACATACACGCGAGCGAAGCCGCGGGCAACAGCTAGTATATTAAGACATAGGATACTTTTCATCCCGGTAGAAGGTTCCCGCGGGATAATTTCCGACATACACGCGGGCGAAAGCCGCTGGCAACAGCTAGTATATTAAGACATAGGATACTTTTCATCCCGGTAGAAGGTTCCCGTGGGATAATTTCCGACATACACGCGGACGAAGCCGCGGGCAACAGCTAGTATATTAAGACATAGGATACTTTCCATCCCGGTAGAAGGTTCCCGCGGGATAATTTCCGACATACACGCGAGTGAAGCCGCGGGCAACAGCTAGTATATTAAGACATAGGATACTTTTCATCCCGGTAGAAGGTTCCAGCGGGATAATTTCCGACATACACGCGAGCGAAGCCGCGGGCAACAGCTAGTATATTAAGACATAGGATACTTTTCATCCCGGTAGAAGGTTCCCGCGGGATAACTTCCGACATACACGCGGGCAACAGCTAGTATATTAAGACATAGGATACTTTTCATCCCGTTAGAAGGTTCCCGCGGGATAATTTCCGACATACACGCGGGCAACAGCTAGTTTATTAAGACATAGGATACTTTTCATCCCGGTAGAAGGTTCCCGTGGGATAATTTCCGATATACACGCGAGCGAAGCCGCGGGCAACAGCTAGTATATTAAGACATAGGATACTTTTCATCCCGGTAGAAAGTTCCCGCGGGATAATTTCCGACATACACGCGGGCGAAGCCGCTGGCAACAGCTAGTATATTAAGACATAGGATACTTTTCATCCCGGTAGAAGGTTCCCGCGGGATAATTTCCGACATACACGCGGGCGAAGCCGCTGGCAACAGCTAGTATATTAAGACATAGGATACTTTTCATCCCGGTAGAAGGTTCCCGTGGGATAATTTCCGACATACACGCGGGCAACAGCTAGTATATTAAGTCATAGGATACTTTTTATCCCGGTAGAAGGTTCCCGCGGGATAATTTCCGACATACACGCGGGCAACACCTAGTATATTAAGACATAGGATACTTTTCATCCCGGTAGAAGGTTCCCGTGGGATAATTTCCGACATACACGCGGGCAACAGCTAGTATATTAAGACATAGGATACTTTTCATCCCGGTAGAAGGTTCCCGTGGGATAATTTCCGACATACACGCGAGCGAAGCCGCGGGCAACAGCTAGTATATTAAGACATAGGATACTTTTCATCCCGGTAGAAGGTTCCCGCGGGATAATTTCCGACATACACGCGGGCAACACCTAGTATATTAAGACATAGGATACTTTTCATCCCGGTAGAAGGTCCCCGTGGGATAATTTCCGACATACACGCGGGCAACAGCTAGTATATTAAGACATAGGATACTTTTCATCCCGGTAGAAGGTTCCCGCGGGATAATTTCCGACATACACGCGGGCAACACCTAGTATATTAAGACATAGGATACTTTTCATCCTGGTAGAAGGTTCCCGCGGGATAATTTCCGACATACACGCGGGCGAAGCCGCGGGCAACAGCTAGTATATTAAGACATAGGATACTTTTCATCCCGGTAGAAGGTTCCCGTGGGATAATTTCCGACATACACGCGGACGAAGCCGCGGGCAACAGCTAGTATATTAAGACATAGGATACTTTTCATCCCGGTAGAAGGTTCCCGTGGGATAATTTCCGACAAACACGCGGGCAACAGCTAGTATATTAAGACATAGGATACTTTTCATCCCGGTAGAAGGTTCCCGTGGGATAATTTCCGACATACACGCGGACGAAGCCGCGGGCAACAGCTAGTATATTAAGACATAGGATACTTTTCATCCCGGTAGAAGGTTCCCGTGGGATAATTTCCGACAAACACGCGGGCAACAGCTAGTATATTAAGACATAGGATACTTTTCATCCCGGTAGAAGGTTCCCGCTGGATAATTTCCGACATACACGCGGGCAACACCTAGTATATTAAGACATAGGATACTTTTCATCCCGGTAGAAGGTTCCCGTGGGATAATTTCCGACATACACGCGGGCAACAGCTAGTATATTAAGACATTGGATACTTTTCATCCCGGTAGAAGGTTCCCGCGGGATAATTTCCGACATACACGCGGGCAACACCTAGTATATTAAGACATAGGATACTTTTCATCCTGGTAGAAGGTTCCCGCGGGATAATTTCCGACATACACGCGGGCGAAGCCGCGGGCAACAGCTAGTATATTAAGACATAGGATACTTTTCATCCCGGTAGAAGGTTCCCGTGGGATAATTTCCGACATACACGCGGACGAAGCCGCGGGCAACAGCTAGTATATTAAGACATAGGATACTTTTCATCCCGGTAGAAGGTTCCCGCGGGATAATTTCCGACATACACGCGGGCAACACCTAGTATATTAAGACATAGGATACTTTTCATCCCGGTAGAAGATTCCCGTGGGATAATTTCCGACATACACGCGGGCAACAGCTAGTATATTAAGACATAGGATAATTTTTATCCCGGTAGAAGGTTCCCGCGGGATAATTTCCGACATACACGCGGGCAACAGCTAGTATATTAAGACATAGGATACTTTTCATCCCGTTAGAAGGTTCCCGCGGGATAATTTCCGACATACACGCGGGCAACAGCTAGTTTATTAAGACATAGGATACTTTTCATCCCGGTAGAAGGTTCCCGTGGGATAATTTCCGACATACACGCGAGCGAAGCCGCGGGCAACAGCTAGTATATTAAGACATAGGATACTTTTCATCCCGGTAGAAGGTTCCCGCGGGATAATTTCCGACATACACGCGGGCGAAGCCGCTGGCAACAGCTAGTATATTAAGACATAGGATACTTTTCATCCCGGTAGAAGGTTCCCGCGGGATAATTTCCGACATACACGCGAGCGAAGCCGCTGGCAACAGCTAGTATATTAAGACATAGGATACTTTTCATCCCGGTAGAAGGTTCCCGCAGGATAATTTCCGACATACACGCGGGCGAAGCTTCTGGCAACAGCTAGTATATTAAGACATAGGATACTTTTCATCCCGGTAGAAGGTTCCCGCGGGATAATTTCCGACATACACGCGGGCGAAGCCGCTGGCAACAGCTAGTATATTAAGACATAGGATACTTTTCATCCCGGTAGAAGGTTCCCGCGGGATAATTTCCGACATACACGCGGGCGAAGCCGCTGGCAACAGCTAGTATATTAAGACATATGATACTTTTCATCCCGGTAGAAGGTTCCCGTGGGATAATTTCCGACATACACGCGAGCGAAGCCGCGGGCAACAGCTAGTATATTAAGACATAGGATACTTTTCATCCCGGTAGAAGGTTCCCGCGGGATAATTTCCGACATACACGCGGGCGAAAGCCGCTGGCAACAGCTAGTATATTAAGACATAGGATACTTTTCATCCCGGTAGAAGGTTCCCGTGGGATAATTTCCGACATACACGCGGGCAACAGCTAGTATATTAAGACATAGGATACTTTTCATCCCGGTAGAAGGTTCCTGCGGGATAATTTCCGACATACACGCAAGCGAAGCCGCTGGCAACAGCTAGTATATTAAGACATAGGATACTTTTCATCCCGGTAGAAGGTTCCCGCGGGATAATTTCCGACATACACGCGGGCGAAGCCGCTGGCAACAGCTAGTATATTAAGACATAGGATACTTTTCATCCCGGTAGAAGGTTCCCGCGGGATAATTTCCGACATACACGCGGGCGAAGCCGCTGGCAACAGCTAGTATATTAAGACATAGGATACTTTTCATCCCGGTAGAAGGTTCCCGCGGGATAATTTCCGACATACACGCGGGCGAAGCTGCTGGCAACAGCTAGTATATAAAGACATAGGATACTTTTCATCCCGGTAGAAGGTTCCCGCCGGATAATTTCCGACATACACGCGGGCGAAGCCGCTGGCAACAGCTAGTATATTAAGACATAGGATACTTTTCATCCCGGTAGAAGGTTCCCGTGGGATAATTTCCGACATACACGCGGGCAACAGCTAGTATATTAAGACATAGGATACTTTTCATCCCGGTAGAAGGTTCCCGCGGGATAATTTCCGACATACACGCGAGCGAAGCCGCTGGCAACAGCTAGTATATTAAGACATAGGATACTTTTCATCCCGGTAGAAGGTTCCCGCGGGATAATTTCCGACATACACGCGGGCGAAGCCGCTGGCAACAGCTAGTATATTAAGACATAGGATACTTTTCATCCCGGTAGAAGGTTCCCGCGGGATAATTTCCGACATACACGCGGGCGAAGCCGCTGGCAACAGCTAGTATATTAAGACATAGGATACTTTTCATCCCGGTAGAAGGTTCCCGCGGGATAATTTCCGACATACACGCGGGCGAAGCCGCTGGCAACAGCTAGTATATTAAGACATAGGATACTTTTCATCCCGGTAGAAGGTTCCCGCGGGATAATTTCCGACATACACGCGGGCGAAGCCGCTGGCAACAGCTAGTATATTAAGACATAGGATACTTTTCATCCCGGTAGAAGGTTCCCGCGGGATAATTTCCGACATACACGCGGGCGAAGCCGCTGGCAACAGCTAGTATATTAAGACATAGGATACTTTTCATCCCGGTAGAAGGTTCCCGCGGGATAATTTCCGACATACACGCGAGCGAAGCCGCTGGCAACAGCTAGTATATTAAGACATAGGATACTTTTCATCCCGGTAGAAGGTTCCCGTGGGATAATTTCCGACATACACGCGGGCAACAGCTAGTATATTAAGACATAGGATACTTTTCATCCCGGTAGAAGGTTCCCGCGGGATAATTTCCGACATACACGCGGGCAAAGCCGCTGGCAACAGCTAGTATATTAAGACATAGGATACTTTTCATCCCGGTAGAAGGTTCCCGTGGGATAATTTCCGACATACACGCGGGCAACAGCTAGTATATTAAGTCATAGGATACTTTTTATCCCGGTAGAAGGTTCCCGCGGGATAATTTCCGACATACACGCGGGCAACACCTAGTATATTAAGACATAGGATACTTTTCATCCCGTTAGAAGGTTCCCGTGGGATAATTTCCGACATACACGCGGGCGAAGCCGCTGGCAACAGCTAGTATATTAAGACATAGGATACTTTTCATCCCGGTAGAAGGTTCCCGCGGGATAATTTCCGACATACACGCGGGCGAAGCCGCTGGCAACAGCTAGTATATTAAGACATATGATACTTTTCATCCCGGTAGAAGGTTCCCGTGGGATAATTTCCGACATACACGCGAGCGAAGCCGCGGGCAACAGCTAGTATATTAAGACATAGGATACTTTTCATCCCGGTAGAAGGTTCCCGCGGGATAATTTCCGACATATACGCGGGCGAAAGCCGCTGGCAACAGCTAGTATATTAAGACATAGGATACTTTTCATCCCGGTAGAAGGTTCCCGCGGGATAATTTCCGACATACACGCGGGCAACACCTAGTATATTAAGACATAGGATACTTTTCATCCCGGTAGAAGGTTCCCGTGGGATAATTTCCGACATACACGCGGGCAACAGCTAGTATATTAAGACATAGGATACTTTTCATCCCGGTAGAAGGTTCCCGCGGGATAATTTCCGACATACACGCGGGCAACACCTAGTATATTAAGACATAGGATACTTTTCATCCTGGTAGAAGGTTCCCGCGGGATAATTTCCGACATACACGCGGGCGAAGCCGCGGGCAACAGCTAGTATATTAAGACATAGGATACTTTTCATCCCGGTAGAAGGTTCCCGTGGGATAATTTCCGACATACACGCGGACGAAGCCGCGGGTAACAGCTAGTATATTAAGACATAGGATACTTTCCATCCCGGTAGAAGGTTCCCGCGGGATAATTTCCGACATACACGCGAGTGAAGCCGCGGGCAACAGCTAGTATATTAAGACATAGGATACTTTTCATCCCGGTAGAAGGTTCCTGCGGGATAATTTCCGACATACACGCGAGCGAAGCCGCGGGCAACAGCTAGTATATTAAGACATAGGATACTTTTCATCCCGGTAGAAGGTTCCCGCGGGATAATTTCCGACATACACGCGGGCAACAGCTAGTATATTAAGACATAGGATACTTTTCATCCCGTTAGAAGGTTCCCGCGGGATAATTTCCGACATACACGCGGGCAACAGCTAGTTTATTAAGACATAGGATACTTTTCATCCCGGTAGAAGGTTCCCGTGGGATAATTTCCGATATACACGCGAGCGAAGCCGCGGGCAACAGCTAGTATATTAAGACATAGGATACTTTTCATCCCGGTAGAAAGTTCCCGCGGGATAATTTCCGACATACACGCGGGCGAAGCCGCTGGCAACAGCTAGTATATTAAGACATAGGATACTTTTCATCCCGGTAGAAGGTTCCCGCGGGATAATTTCCGACATACACGCGGGCGAAGCCGCTGGCAACAGCTAGTATATTAAGACATAGGATACTTTTCATCCCGGTAGAAGGTTCCCGTGGGATAATTTCCGACATACACGCGGGCAACAGCTAGTATATTAAGTCATAGGATACTTTTTATCCCGGTAGAAGGTTCCTGCGGGATAATTTCCGACATACACGCGGGCAACACCTAGTATATTAAGACATAGGATACTTTTCATCCCGGTAGAAGGTTCCCGTGGGATAATTTCCGACATACACGCGAGCGAAGCCGCGGGCAACAGCTAGTATATTAAGACATAGGATACTTTTCATCCCGGTAGAAGGTTCCCGCGGGATAATTTCCGACATACACGCGGGCAACAGCTAGTATATTAAGACATAGGATACTTTTCATCCCGGTAGAAGGTTCCCGCGGGATAATTTCCGACATACACGCGGGCAACACCTAGTATATTAAGACATAGGATACTTTTCATCCCGGTAGAAGGTTCCCGTGGGATAATTTCCGACATACACGCGGGCAACAGCTAGTATATTAAGACATAGGATACTTTTCATCCCGGTAGAAGGTTCCCGCGGGATAATTTCCGACATACACGCGGGCAACACCTAGTATATTAAGACATAGGATACTTTTCATCCTGGTAGAAGGTTCCCGCGGGATAATTTCCGACATACACGCGGGCGAAGCCGCGGGCAACAGCTAGTATATTAAGACATAGGATACTTTTCATCCCGGTAGAAGGTTCCCGTGGGATAATTTCCGACATACACGCGGACGAAGCCGCGGGCAACAGCTAGTATATTAAGACATAGGATACTTTTCATCCCGGTAGAAGGTTCCCGTGGGATAATTTCCGACATGCACGCGGGCAACAGCTAGTATATTAAGACATAGGATACTTTTCATCCCGGTAGAAGGTTCCCGTGGGATAATTTCCGACATACACGCGAGCGAAGCCGCGGGCAACAGCTAGTATATTAAGACATAGGATACTTTTCATCCCGGTAGAAGGTTCCCGCTGGATAATTTCCGACATACACGCGGGCAACACCTAGTATATTAAGACATAGGATACTTTTCATCCCGGTAGAAGGTTCCCGTGGGATAATTTCCGACATACACGCGGGCAACAGCTAGTATATTAAGACATAGGATACTTTTCATCCCGGTAGAAGGTTCCTGCGGGATAATTTCCGACATACACGCGGGCAACACCTAGTATATTAAGACATAGGATACTTTTCATCCTGGTAGAAGGTTCCCGCGGGATAATTTCCGACATACACGCGGGCGAAGCCGCGGGCAACAGCTAGTATATTAAGACATAGGATACTTTTCATCCCGGTAGAAGGTTCCCGTGGGATAATTTCCGACATACACGCGGACGAAGCCGCGGGCAACAGCTAGAATATTAAGACATAGGATACTTTTCATCCCGGTAGAAGGTTCCCGCGGGATAATTTCCGACATACACGCGGGCAACACCTAGTATATTAAGACATAGGATACTTTTCATCCCGGTAGAAGGTTCCCGTGGGATAATTTCCGATATACACGCGAGCGAAGCCGCGGGCAACAGCTAGTATATTAAGACATAGGATACTTTTCATCCCGGTAGAAAGTTCCCGCGGGATAATTTCCGACATACACGCGGGCGAAGCCGCTGGCAACAGCTAGTATATTAAGACATAGGATACTTTTCATCCCGGTAGAAGGTTCCCGCGGGATAATTTCCGACATACACGTGGGCGAAGCCGCTGGCAACAGCTAGTATATTAAGACATAGGATACTTTTCATCCCGGTAGAAGGTTCCCGTGGGATAATTTCCGACATACACGCGGGCAACAGCTAGTATATTAAGTCATAGGATACTTTTTATCCCGGTAGAAGGTTCCCGCGGGATAATTTCCGACATACACGCTGGCAACACCTAGTATATTAAGACATAGGATACTTTTCATCCCGGTAGAAGGTTCCCGTGGGATAATTTCCGACATACACGCGAGCGAAGCCGCGGGCAACAGCTAGTATATTAAGACATAGGATACTTTTCATCCCGGTAGAAGGTTCCCGCGGGATAATTTCCGACATACACGCGGGCAACACCTAGTATATTAAGACATAGGATACTTTTCATCCCGGTAGAAGGTTCCCGTGGGATAATTTCCGACATACACGCGGGCAACAGCTAGTATATTAAGACATAGGATACTTTTCATCCCGGTAGAAGGTTCCCGCGGGATAATTTCCGACATACACGCGGGCAACACCTAGTATATTAAGACATAGGATACTTTTCATCCCGGTAGAAGGTTCCCGTGGGATAATTTCCGACATACACGCGGGCAACAGCTAGTATATTAAGACATAGGATACTTTTCATCCCGGTAGAAGGTTCCCGCGGGATAATTTCCGACATACACGCGGGCAACACCTAGTATATTAAGACATAGGATACTTTTCATCCTGGTAGAAGGTTCCCGCGGGATAATTTCCGACATACACGCGGGCGAAGCCGCGGGCAACAGCTAGTATATTAAGACATAGGATACTTTTCATCCCGGTAGAAGGTTCCCGTGGGATAATTTCCGACATACACGCGGACGAAGCCGCGGGCAACAGCTAGTATATTAAGACATAGGATACTTTTCATCCCGGTAGAAGGTTCCCGTGGGATAATTTCCGACATACACGCGGGCAACAGCTAGTATATTAAGACATAGGATACTTTTCATCCCTTGTAGAAGGTTCCCGTGGGATAATTTCCGACATACACGCGAGCGAAGCCGCGGGCAACAGCTAGTATATTAAGACATAGGATACTTTTCATCCCGGTAGAAGGTTCCCGCTGGATAATTTCCGACATACACGCGGGCAACACCTAGTATATTAAGACATAGGATACTTTTCATCCCGGTAGAAGGTTCCCGTGGGATAATTTCCGACATACACGCGGGCAACAGCTAGTATATTAAGACATAGGATACTTTTCATCCCGGTAGAAGGTTCCCGCGGGATAATTTCCGACATACACGCGGGCAACACCTAGTATATTAAGACATAGGATACTTTTCATCCTGGTAGAAGGTTCCCGCGGGATAATTTCCGACATACACGCGGGCGAAGCCGCGGGCAACAGCTAGTATATTAAGACATAGGATACTTTTCATCCCGGTAGAAGGTTCCCGTGGGATAATTTCCGACATACACGCGGACGAAGCCGCGGGCAACAGCTAGTATATTAAGACATAGGATACTTTTCATCCCGGTAGAAGGTTCCCGCGGGATAATTTCCGACATACACGCGGGCAACACCTAGTATATTAAGACATAGGATACTTTTCATTCCGGTAGAAGATTCCCGTGGGATAATTTCCGACATACACGCGGGCAACAGCTAGTATATTAAGACATAGGATAATTTTCATCCCGGTAGAAGGTTCCCGCGGGATAATTTCCGACATACACGCGGGCAACAGCTAGTATATTAAGACATAGGATACTTTTCATCCCGTTAGAAGGTTCCCGCGGGATAATTTCCGACATACACGCGGGCAACAGCTAGTTTATTAAGACATAGGATACTTTTCATCCCGGTAGAAGGTTCCCGTGGGATAATTTCCGACATACACGCGAGCGAAGCCGCGGGCAACAGCTAGTATATTAAGACATAGGATACTTTTCATCCCGGTAGAAGGTTCCCGCGGGATAATTTCCGACATACACGCGGGCGAAGCCGCTGGCAACAGCTAGTATATTAAGACATAGGATACTTTTCATCCCGGTAGAAGGTTCCCGCGGGATAATTTCCGACATACACGCGAGCGAAGCCGCTGGCAACAGCTAGTATATTAAGACATAGGATACTTTTCATCCCGGTAGAAGGTTCCCGCAGGATAATTTCCGACATACACGCGGGCGAAGCTTCTGGCAACAGCTAGTATATTAAGACATAGGATACTTTTCATCCCGGTAGAAGGTTCCCGCGGGATAATTTCCGACATACACGCGGGCGAAGCCGCTGGCAACAGCTAGTATATTAAGACATAGGATACTTTTCATCCCGGTAGAAGGTTCCCGCGGGATAATTTCCGACATACACGCGGGCGAAGCCGCTGGCAACAGCTAGTATATTAAGACATATGATACTTTTCATCCCGGTAGAAGGTTCCCGTGGGATAATTTCCGACATACACGCGAGCGAAGCCGCGGGCAACAGCTAGTATATTAAGACATAGGATACTTTTCATCCCGGTAGAAGGTTCCCGCGGGATAATTTCCGACATACACGCGGGCGAAAGCCGCTGGCAACAGCTAGTATATTAAGACATAGGATACTTTTCATCCCGGTAGAAGGTTCCCGTGGGATAATTTCCGACATACACGCGGGCAACAGCTAGTATATTAAGACATAGGATACTTTTCATCCCGGTAGAAGGTTCCTGCGGGATAATTTCCGACATACACGCAAGCGAAGCCGCTGGCAACAGCTAGTATATTAAGACATAGGATACTTTTCATCCCGGTAGAAGGTTCCCGCGGGATAATTTCCGACATACACGCGGGCGAAGCCGCTGGCAACAGCTAGTATATTAAGACATAGGATACTTTTCATCCCGGTAGAAGGTTCCCGCGGGATAATTTCCGACATACACGCGGGCGAAGCCGCTGGCAACAGCTAGTATATTAAGACATAGGATACTTTTCATCCCGGTAGAAGGTTCCCGCGGGATAATTTCCGACATACACGCGGGCGAAGCCGCTGGCAACAGCTAGTATATTAAGACATAGGATACTTTTCATCCCGGTAGAAGGTTCCCGTGGGATAATTTCCGACATACACGCGGGCAACAGCTAGTATATTAAGACATAGGATACTTTTCATCCCGGTAGAAGGTTCCCGCGGGATAATTTCCGACATACACGCGAGCGAAGCCGCTGGCAACAGCTAGTATATTAAGACATAGGATACTTTTCATCCCGGTAGAAGGTTCCCGCGGGATAATTTCCGACATACACGCGGGCGAAGCCGCTGGCAACAGCTAGTATATTAAGACATAGGATACTTTTCATCCCGGTAGAAGGTTCCCGCGGGATAATTTCCGACATACACGCGGGCGAAGCCGCTGGCAACAGCTAGTATATTAAGACATAGGATACTTTTCATCCCGGTAGAAGGTTCCCGCGGGATAATTTCCGACATACACGCGGGCGAAGCCGCTGGCAACAGCTAGTATATTAAGACATAGGATACTTTTCATCCCGGTAGAAGGTTCCCGCGGGATAATTTCCGACATACACGCGGGCGAAGCCGCTGGCAACAGCTAGTATATTAAGACATAGGATACTTTTCATCCCGGTAGAAGGTTCCCGCGGGATAATTTCCGACATACACGCGGGCGAAGCCGCTGGCAACAGCTAGTATATTAAGACATAGGATACTTTTCATCCCGGTAGAAGGTTCCCGCGGGATAATTTCCGACATACACGCGAGCGAAGCCGCTGGCAACAGCTAGTATATTAAGACATAGGATACTTTTCATCCCGGTAGAAGGTTCCCGTGGGATAATTTCCGACATACACGCGGGCAACAGCTAGTATATTAAGACATAGGATACTTTTCATCCCGGTAGAAGGTTCCCGCGGGATAATTTCCGACATACACGCGGGCGAAGCCGCTGGCAACAGCTAGTATATTAAGACATAGGATACTTTTCATCCCGGTAGAAGGTTCCCGTGGGATAATTTCCGACATACACGCGGGCAACAGCTAGTATATTAAGTCATAGGATACTTTTTATCCCGGTAGAAGGTTCCCGCGGGATAATTTCCGACATACACGCGGGCAACACCTAGTATATTAAGACATAGGATACTTTTCATCCCGTTAGAAGGTTCCTGTGGGATAATTTCCGACATACACGCGGACGAAGCCGCGGGCAACAGCTAGTATATTAAGACATAGGATACTTTTCATACCGGTAGAAGGTTCCCGTGGGATAATTTCCGACATACACGCGAGCGAAGCCGCGGGCAACAGCTAGTATATTAAGACATAGGATACTTTTCATCCCGGTAGAAGGTTCCCGCGGGATAATTTCCGACATACACGCGGGCAACAGCTAGTATATTAAGTCATAGGATACTTTTTATCCCGGTAGAAGGTTTCCGCAGGATAATTTCCGACATACACGCGGGCAACACCTAGTATATTAAGACATAGGATACTTTTCATCCCGGTAGAAGGTTCCCGTGGGATAATTTCCGACATACACGCGAGCGATGCCGCGGGCAACAGCTAGTACATTAAGACATAGGATACTTTTCATCCCGGTAGAAGGTTCCCGCGGGATAATTTCCGAGATACACGCATGCAACACCTAGTTTATTAAGACATAGGATACTTTTCATCCCGGTAGAAGGTTCCCGTGGGATAATTTCCGACATACACGCGGGCAACAGCTAGTATATTAAGACATAGGATACTTTTCATCCCGGTAGAAGGTTCCCGCGGGATAATTTCCGACATACACGCGGGCAACACCTAGTATATTAAGACATAGGATACTTTTCATCCTGGTAGAAGGTTCCCGCGGGATAATTTCCGACATACACGCGGGCGAAGCCGCGGGCAACAGCTAGTATATTAAGACATAGGATACTTTTCATCCCGGTAGAAGGTTCCCGTGGGATAATTTCCGACATACACGCGGGCAACAGCTAGTATATTAAGTCATAGGATACTTTTTATCCCGGTAGAAGGTTCCCGCGGGATAATTTCCGACATACACGCTGGCAACACCTAGTATATTAAGACATAGGATACTTTTCATCCCGGTAGAAGGTTCCCGTGGGATAATTTCCGACATACACGCGAGCGAAGCCGCGGGCAACAGCTAGTATATTAAGACATAGGATACTTTTCATCCCGGTAGAAGGTTCCCGCGGGATAATTTCCGACATACACGCGGGCAACACCTAGTATATTAAGACATAGGATACTTTTCATCCCGGTAGAAGGTTCCCGTGGGATAATTTCCGACATACACGCGGGCAACAGCTAGTATATTAAGACATAGGATACTTTTCATCCCGGTAGAAGGTTCCCGCGGGATAATTTCCGACATACACGCGGGCAACACCTAGTATATTAAGACATAGGATACTTTTCATCCCGGTAGAAGGTTCCCGTGGGATAATTTCCGACATACACGCGGGCAACAGCTAGTATATTAAGACATAGGATACTTTTCATCCCGGTAGAAGGTTCCCGCGGGATAATTTCCGACATACACGCGGGCAACACCTAGTATATTAAGACATAGGATACTTTTCATCCCGGTAGAAGGTTCCCGCGGGATAATTTCCGACATACACGCGGGCAACACCTAGTATATTAAGACATAGGATACTTTTCATCCTGGTAGAAGGTTCCCGTGGGATAATTTCCGACATACACGCGGACGAAGCCGCGGGCAACAGCTAGTATATTAAGACATAGGATACTTTTCATCCCGGTAGAAGGTTCCCGTGGGATAATTTCCGACATACACGCGGGCAACAGCTAGTATATTAAGACATAGGATACTTTTCATCCCTTGTAGAAGGTTCCCGTGGGATAATTTCCGACATACACGCGAGCGAAGCCGCGGGCAACAGCTAGTATATTAAGACATAGGATACTTTTCATCCCGGTAGAAGGTTCCCGCTGGATAATTTCCGACATACACGCGGGCAACACCTAGTATATTAAGACATAGGATACTTTTCATCCCGGTAGAAGGTTCCCGTGGGATAATTTCCGACATACACGCGGGCAACAGCTAGTATATTAAGACATAGGATACTTTTCATCCCGGTAGAAGGTTCCCGCGGGATAATTTCCGACATACACGCGGGCAACACCTAGTATATTAAGACATAGGATACTTTTCATCCTGGTAGAAGGTTCCCGCGGGATAATTTCCGACATACACGCGGGCGAAGCCGCGGGCAACAGCTAGTATATTAAGACATAGGATACTTTTCATCCCGGTAGAAGGTTCCCGTGGGATAATTTCCGACATACACGCGGACGAAGCCGCGGGCAACAGCTAGTATATTAAGACATAGGATACTTTTCATCCCGGTAGAAGGTTCCCGCGGGATAATTTCCGACATACACGCGGGCAACACCTAGTATATTAAGACATAGGATACTTTTCATTCCGGTAGAAGATTCCCGTGGGATAATTTCCGACATACACGCGGGCAACAGCTAGTATATTAAGACATAGGATAATTTTCATCCCGGTAGAAGGTTCCCGCGGGATAATTTCCGACATACACGCGGGCAACAGCTAGTATATTAAGACATAGGATACTTTTCATCCCGTTAGAAGGTTCCCGCGGGATAATTTCCGACATACACGCGGGCAACAGCTAGTTTATTAAGACATAGGATACTTTTCATCCCGGTAGAAGGTTCCCGTGGGATAATTTCCGACATACACGCGAGCGAAGCCGCGGGCAACAGCTAGTATATTAAGACATAGGATACTTTTCATCCCGGTAGAAGGTTCCCGCGGGATAATTTCCGACATACACGCGGGCGAAGCCGCTGGCAACAGCTAGTATATTAAGACATAGGATACTTTTCATCCCGGTAGAAGGTTCCCGCGGGATAATTTCCGACATACACGCGAGCGAAGCCGCTGGCAACAGCTAGTATATTAAGACATAGGATACTTTTCATCCCGGTAGAAGGTTCCCGCAGGATAATTTCCGACATACACGCGGGCGAAGCTTCTGGCAACAGCTAGTATATTAAGACATAGGATACTTTTCATCCCGGTAGAAGGTTCCCGCGGGATAATTTCCGACATACACGCGGGCGAAGCCGCTGGCAACAGCTAGTATATTAAGACATAGGATACTTTTCATCCCGGTAGAAGGTTCCCGCGGGATAATTTCCGACATACACGCGGGCGAAGCCGCTGGCAACAGCTAGTATATTAAGACATATGATACTTTTCATCCCGGTAGAAGGTTCCCGTGGGATAATTTCCGACATACACGCGAGCGAAGCCGCGGGCAACAGCTAGTATATTAAGACATAGGATACTTTTCATCCCGGTAGAAGGTTCCCGCGGGATAATTTCCGACATACACGCGGGCGAAAGCCGCTGGCAACAGCTAGTATATTAAGACATAGGATACTTTTCATCCCGGTAGAAGGTTCCCGTGGGATAATTTCCGACATACACGCGGGCAACAGCTAGTATATTAAGACATAGGATACTTTTCATCCCGGTAGAAGGTTCCTGCGGGATAATTTCCGACATACACGCAAGCGAAGCCGCTGGCAACAGCTAGTATATTAAGACATAGGATACTTTTCATCCCGGTAGAAGGTTCCCGCGGGATAATTTCCGACATACACGCGGGCGAAGCCGCTGGCAACAGCTAGTATATTAAGACATAGGATACTTTTCATCCCGGTAGAAGGTTCCCGCGGGATAATTTCCGACATACACGCGGGCGAAGCCGCTGGCAACAGCTAGTATATTAAGACATAGGATACTTTTCATCCCGGTAGAAGGTTCCCGCGGGATAATTTCCGACATACACGCGGGCGAAGCCGCTGGCAACAGCTAGTATATTAAGACATAGGATACTTTTCATCCCGGTAGAAGGTTCCTGCGGGATAATTTCCGACATACACGCAAGCGAAGCCGCTGGCAACAGCTAGTATATTAAGACATAGGATACTTTTCATCCCGGTAGAAGGTTCCCGCGGGATAATTTCCGACATACACGCGGGCGAAGCCGCTGGCAACAGCTAGTATATTAAGACATAGGATACTTTTCATCCCGGTAGAAGGTTCCCGCGGGATAATTTCCGACATACACGCGGGCGAAGCCGCTGGCAACAGCTAGTATATTAAGACATAGGATACTTTTCATCCCGGTAGAAGGTTCCCGCGGGATAATTTCCGACATACACGCGGGCGAAAGCCGCTGGCAACAGCTAGTATATTAAGACATAGGATACTTTTCATCCCGGTAGAAGGTTCCCGTGGGATAATTTCCGACATACACGCGGGCAACAGCTAGTATATTAAGACATAGGATACTTTTCATCCCGGTAGAAGGTTCCCGCGGGATAATTTCCGACATACACGCGAGCGAAGCCGCTGGCAACAGCTAGTATATTAAGACATAGGATACTTTTCATCCCGGTAGAAGGTTCCCGCGGGATAATTTCCGACATACACGCGGGCGAAGCCGCTGGCAACAGCTAGTATATTAAGACATAGGATACTTTTCATCCCGGTAGAAGGTTCCCGCGGGATAATTTCCGACATACACGCGGGCGAAGCCGCTGGCAACAGCTAGTATATTAAGACATAGGATACTTTTCATCCCGGTAGAAGGTTCCCGCGGGATAATTTCCGACATACACGCGGGCGAAGCCGCTGGCAACAGCTAGTATATTAAGACATAGGATACTTTTCATCCCGGTAGAAGGTTCCCGCGGGATAATTTCCGACATACACGCGGGCGAAGCCGCTGGCAACAGCTAGTATATTAAGACATAGGATACTTTTCATCCCGGTAGAAGGTTCCCGCGGGATAATTTCCGACATACACGCGGGCGAAGCCGCTGGCAACAGCTAGTATATTAAGACATAGGATACTTTTCATCCCGGTAGAAGGTTCCCGCGGGATAATTTCCGACATACACGCGAGCGAAGCCGCTGGCAACAGCTAGTATATTAAGACATAGGATACTTTTCATCCCGGTAGAAGGTTCCCGTGGGATAATTTCCGACATACACGCGGGCAACAGCTAGTATATTAAGACATAGGATACTTTTCATCCCGGTAGAAGGTTCCCGCGGGATAATTTCCGACATACACGCGGGCGAAGCCGCTGGCAACAGCTAGTATATTAAGACATAGGATACTTTTCATCCCGGTAGAAGGTTCCCGTGGGATAATTTCCGACATACACGCGGGCAACAGCTAGTATATTAAGTCATAGGATACTTTTTATCCCGGTAGAAGGTTCCCGCGGGATAATTTCCGACATACACGCGGGCAACACCTAGTATATTAAGACATAGGATACTTTTCATCCCGTTAGAAGGTTCCCGTGGGATAATTTCCGACATACACGCGGACGAAGCCGCGGGCAACAGCTAGTATATTAAGACATAGGATACTTTTCATACCGGTAGAAGGTTCCCGTGGGATAATTTCCGACATACACGCGAGCGAAGCCGCGGGCAACAGCTAGTATATTAAGACATAGGATACTTTTCATCCCGGTAGAAGGTTCCCGCGGGATAATTTCCGACATACACGCGGGCAACAGCTAGTATATTAAGTCATAGGATACTTTTTATCCCGGTAGAAGGTTTCCGCAGGATAATTTCCGACATACACGCGGGCAACACCTAGTATATTAAGACATAGGATACTTTTCATCCCGGTAGAAGGTTCCCGTGGGATAATTTCCGACATACACGCGAGCGAAGCCGCGGGCAACAGCTAGTACATTAAGACATAGGATACTTTTCATCCCGGTAGAAGGTTCCCGCGGGATAATTTCCGAGATACACGCATGCAACACCTAGTTTATTAAGACATAGGATACTTTTCATCCCGGTAGAAGGTTCCCGTGGGATAATTTCCGACATACACGCGGGCAACAGCTAGTATATTAAGACATAGGATACTTTTCATCCCGGTAGAAGGTTCCCGCGGGATAATTTCCGACATACACGCGGGCAACACCTAGTATATTAAGACATAGGATACTTTTCATCCTGGTAGAAGGTTCCCGCGGGATAATTTCCGACATACACGCGGGCGAAGCCGCGGGCAACAGCTAGTATATTAAGACATAGGATACTTTTCATCCCGGTAGAAGGTTCCCGTGGGATAATTTCCGACATACACGCGGACGAAGCCGCGGGCAACAGCTAGTATATTAAGACATAGGATACTTTTCATCCCGGTAGAAGGTTCCCGCGGGATAATTTCCGACATACACGCGAGTGAAGCCGCGGGCAACAGCTAGTATATTAAGACATAGGATACTTTTCATCCCGGTAGAAGGTTCCCGCGGGATAATTTCCGACATACACGCGAGCGAAGCCGCGGGCAACAGCTAGTATATTAAGACATAGGATACTTTTCATCCCGGTAGAAGGTTCCCGCGGGATAATTTCCGACATACACGCGGGCAACAGCTAGTATATTAAGACATAGGATACTTTTCATCCCGTTAGAAGGTTCCCGCGGGATAATTTCCGACATACACGCGGGCAACAGCTAGTATATTAAGACATAGGATACTTTTCATCCCGGTAGTAGGTTCCCGCGGGATAATTTCCGACATACACGCGGGCGAAGCCGCTGGCAACAGCTAGTATATTAAGACATAGGATACTTTTCATCCCGGTAGAAGGTTCCCGCGGGATAATTTCCGACATACACGCGGGCGAAGCTGCTGGCAACAGCTAGTATATAAAGACATAGGATACTTTTCATCCCGGTAGAAGGTTCCCGCGGGATAATTTCCGACATACACGCGGGCGAAGCCGCTGGCAACAGCTAGTATATTAAGACATAGGATACTTTTCATCCCGGTAGAAGGTTCCCGTGGGATAATTTCCGACATACACGCGGGCAACAGCTAGTATATTAAGACATAGGATACTTTTCATCCCGGTAGAAGGTTCCCGGGGGATAATTTCCGACATACACGCGAGCGAAGCCGCTGGCAACAGCTAGTATATTAAGACATAGGATACTTTTCATCCCGGTAGAAGGTTCCCGCGGGATAATTTCCGACATACACGCGGGCGAAGCCGCTGGCAACAGCTAGTATATTAAGACATAGGATACTTTTCATCCCGGTAGAAGGTTCCCGCGGGATAATTTCCGACATACACGCGGGCGAAGCCGCTGGCAACAGCTAGTATATTAAGACATAGGATACTTTTCATCCCGGTAGAAGGTTCCCGCGGGATAATTTCCGACATACACGCGGGCGAAGCCGCTGGCAACAGCTAGTATATTAAGACATAGGATACTTTTCATCCCGGTAGAAGGTTCCCGCGGGATAATTTCCGACATACACGCGGGCGAAGCCGCTGGCAACAGCTAGTATATTAAGACATAGGATACTTTTCATCCCGGTAGAAGGTTCCCGCGGGATAATTTCCGACATACACGCGGGCGAAGCCGCTGGCAACAGCTAGTATATTAAGACATATGATACTTTTCATCCCGGTAGAAGGTTCCCGTGGGATAATTTCCGACATACACGCGAGCGAAGCCGCGGGTAACAGCTAGTATATTAAGACATAGGATACTTTTCATCCCGGTAGAAGGTTCCCGCGGGATAATTTCCGACATACACGCGGGCGAAAACCGCTGGCAACAGCTAGTATATTAAGACATAGGATACTTTTCATCCCGGTAGAAGGTTCCCGTGGGATAATTTCCGACATACACGCGGGCAACAGCTAGTATATTAAGACATAGGATACTTTTCATCCCGGTAGAAGGTTCCTGCGGGATAATTTCCGACATACACGCAAGCGAAGCCGCTGGCAACAGCTAGTATATTAAGACATAGGATACTTTTCATCCCGGTAGAAGGTTCCCGCGGGATAATTTCCGACATACACGCGGGCGAAGCCGCTGGCAACAGCTAGTATATTAAGACATAGGATACTTTTCATCCCGGTAGAAGGTTCCCGCGGGATAATTTCCGACATACACGCGGGCGAAGCCGCTGGCAACAGCTAGTATATTAAGACATAGGATACTTTTCATCCCGGTAGAAGGTTCCCGCGGGATAATTTCCGACATACACGCGGGCGAAGCTGCTGGCAACAGCTAGTATATAAAGACATAGGATACTTTTCATCCCGGTAGAAGGTTCCCGCGGGATAATTTCCGACATACACGCGGGCGAAGCCGCTGGCAACAGCTAGTATATTAAGACATAGGATACTTTTCATCCCGGTAGAAGGTTCCCGTGGGATAATTTCCGACATACACGCGGGCAACAGCTAGTATATTAAGACATAGGATACTTTTCATCCCGGTAGAAGGTTCCCGCGGGATAATTTCCGACATACACGCGAGCGAAGCCGCTGGCAACAGCTAGTATATTAAGACATAGGATACTTTTCATCCCGGTAGAAGGTTCCCGCGGGATAATTTCCGACATACACGCGGGCGAAGCCGCTGGCAACAGCTAGTATATTAAGAGATAGGATACTTTTCATCCCGGTAGAAGGTTCCCGCGGGATAATTTCCGACATACACGCGGGCGAAGCCGCTGGCAACAGCTAGTATATTAAGACATAGGATACTTTTCATCCCGGTAGAAGGTTCCCGCGGGATAATTTCCGACATACACGCGGGCGAAGCCGCTGGCAACAGCTAGTATATTAAGACATAGGATACTTTTCATCCCGGTAGAAGGTTCCCGCGGGATAATTTCCGACATACACGCGGGCGAAGCCGCTGGCAACAGCTAGTATATTAAGACATAGGATACTTTTCATCCAGGTAGAAGGTTCCCGCGGGATAATTTCCGACATACACGCGGGCGAAGCCGCTGGCAACAGCTAGTATATTAAGACATAGGATACTTTTCATCCCGGTAGAAGGTTCCCGCGGGATAATTTCCGACATACACGCGAGCGAAGCCGCTGGCAACAGCTAGTATATTAAGACATAGGATACTTTTCATCCCGGTAGAAGGTTCCCGTGGGATAATTTCCGACATACACGCGGGCAACAGCTAGTATATTAAGACATAGGATACTTTTCATCCCGGTAGAAGGTTCCCGCGGGATAATTTCCGACATACACGCGGGCGAAGCCGCTGGCAACAGCTAGTATATTAAGACATAGGATACTTTTCATCCCGGTAGAAGGTTCCCGTGGGATAATTTCCGACATACACGCGGGCAACAGCTAGTATATTAAGTCATAGGATACTTTTTATCCCGGTAGAAGGTTCCCGCGGGATAATTTCCGACATACACGCGGGCAACACCTAGTATATTAAGACATAGGATACTTTTCATCCCGTTAGAAGGTTCCCGTGGGATAATTTCCGACATACACGCGGACGAAGCCGCGGGCAACAGCTAGTATATTAAGACATAGGATACTTTTCATCCCGGTAGAAGGTTCCCGTGGGATAATTTCCGACATACACGCGAGCGAAGCCGCGGGCAACAGCTAGTATATTAAGACATAGGATACTTTTCATCCCGGTAGAAGGTTCCCGCGGGATAATTTCCGACATACACGCGGGCAACAGCTAGTATATTAAGTCATAGGATACTTTTTATCCCGGTAGAAGGTTTCCGCGGGATAATTTCCGACATACACGCGGGCAACACCTAGTATATTAAGACATAGGATACTTTTCATCCCGTTAGAAGGTTCCCGTGGGATAATTTCCGACATACACGCGGACGAAGCCGCGGGCAACAGCTAGTATATTAAGACATAGGATACTTTTCATCCCGGTAGAAGGTTCCCGTGGGATAATTTCCGACATACACGCGAGCGAAGCCGCGGGCAACAGCTAGTACATTAAGACATAGGATACTTTTCATCCCGGTAGAAGGTTCCCGCGGGATAATTTCCGAGATACACGCATGCAACACCTAGTTTATTAAGACATAGGATACTTTTCATCCCGGTAGAAGGTTCCCGTGGGATAATTTCCGACATACACGCGGGCAACAGCTAGTATATTAAGACATAGGATACTTTTCATCCCGGTAGAAGGTTCCCGCGGGATAATTTCCGACATACACGCGGGCAACAGCTAGTATATTAAGACATAGGATACTTTTCATCCTGGTAGAAGGTTCCCGCGGGATAATTTCCGACATACACGCGGACGAAGCCGCGGGCAACAGCTAGTATATTAAGACATAGGATACTTTTCATCCCGTTAGAAGGTTCCCGCGGGATAATTTCCGACATACACGCGGGCAACAGCTAGTTTATTAAGACATAGGATACTTTTCATCCCGGTAGAAGGTTCCCGTGGGATAATTTCCGACATACACGCGAGCGAAGCCGCGGGCAACAGCTAGTATATTAAGACATAGGATACTTTTCATCCCGGTAGAAAGTTCCCGCGGGATAATTTCCGACATACACGCGGGCGAAGCCGCTGGCAACAGCTAGTATATTAAGACATAGGATACTTTTCATCCCGGTAGAAGGTTCCCGCGGGATAATTTCCGACATACACGCGGGCGAAGCCGCTGGCAACAGCTAGTATATTAAGACATAGGATACTTTTCATCCCGGTAGAAGGTTCCCGTGGGATAATTTCCGACATACACGCGGGCAACAGCTAGTATATTAAGTCATAGGATACTTTTTATCCCGGTAGAAGGTTCCCGCGGGATAATTTCCGACATACACGCGGGCAACACCTAGTATATTAAGACATAGGATACTTTTCATCCCGGTAGAAGGTTCCCGTGGGATAATTTCCGACATACACGCGGGCAAAAGCTAGTATATTAAGACATAGGATACTTTTCATCCCGGTAGAAGGTTCCCGTGGGATAATTTCCGACATACACGCGAGCGAAGCCGCGGGCAACAGCTAGTATATTAAGACATAGGATACTTTTCATCCCGGTAGAAGGTTCCCGCGGGATAATTTCCGACATACACGCGGGCAACACCTAGTATATTAAGACATAGGATACTTTTCATCCCGGTAGAAGGTTCCCGCGGGATAATTTCCGACATACACGCGGGCAACAGCTAGTATATTAAGACATAGGATACTTTTCATCCCGTTAGAAGGTTCCCGCGGGATAATTTCCGACATACACGCGGGCAACAGCTAGTTTATTAAGACATAGGATACTTTTCATCCCGGTAGAAGGTTCCCGTGGGATAATTTCCGACATACACGCGAGCGAAGCCGCGGGCAACAGCTAGTATATTAAGACATAGGATACTTTTCATCCCGGTAGAAAGTTCCCGCGGGATAATTTCCGACATACACGCGGGCGAAGCCGCTGGCAACAGCTAGTATATTAAGACATAGGATACTTTTCATCCCGGTAGAAGGTTCCCGCGGGATAATTTCCGACATACACGCGGGCGAAGCCGCTGGCAACAGCTAGTATATTAAGACATAGGATACTTTTCATCCCGGTAGAAGGTTCCCGTGGGATAATTTCCGACATACACGCGGGCAACAGCTAGTATATTAAGTCATAGGATACTTTTTATCCCGGTAGAAGGTTCCCGCGGGATAATTTCCGACATACACGCGGGCAACACCTAGTATATTAAGACATAGGATACTTTTCATCCCGGTAGAAGGTTCCCGTGGGATAATTTCCGACATACACGCGGGCAAAAGCTAGTATATTAAGACATAGGATACTTTTCATCCCGGTAGAAGGTTCCCGTGGGATAATTTCCGACATACACGCGAGCGAAGCCGCGGGCAACAGCTAGTATATTAAGACATAGGATACTTTTCATCCCGGTAGAAGGTTCCCGCGGGATAATTTCCGACATACACGCGGGCAACACCTAGTATATTAAGACATAGGATACTTTTCATCCCGGTAGAAGGTTCCCGTGGGATAATTTCCGACATACACGCGGGCAACAGCTAGTATATTAAGACATAGGATACTTTTCATCCCGGTAGAAGGTTCCCGCGGGATAATTTCCGACATACACGCGGGCAACACCTAGTATATTAAGACATAGGATACTTTTCATCCTGGTAGAAGGTTCCCGCGGGATAATTTCCGACATACACGCGGGCGAAGCCGCGGGCAACAGCTAGTATATTAAGACATAGGATACTTTTCATCCCGGTAGAAGGTTCCCGTGGGATAATTTCCGACATACACGCGGACGAAGCCGCGGGCAACAGCTAGTATATTAAGACATAGGATACTTTTCATCCCGGTAGAAGGTTCCCGCGGGATAATTTCCGACATACACGCGGGCAACACCTAGTATATTAAGACATAGGATACTTTTCATCCCGGTAGAAGATTCCCGTGGGATAATTTCCGACATACACGCGGGCAACACCTAGTATATTAAGACATAGGATACTTTTCATCCCGTTAGAAGGTTCCCGCGGGATAATTTCCGACATACACGCGGGCAACAGCTAGTTTATTAAGACATAGGATACTTTTCATCCCGGTAGAAGGTTCCCGTGGGATAATTTCCGACATACACGCGAGCGAAGCCGCGGGCAACAGCTAGTATATTAAGACATAGGATACTTTTCATCCCGGTAGAAGGTTCCCGTGGGATAATTTCCGACATACACGCGGGCAACAGCTAGTATATTAAGACATAGGATACTTTTCATCCCGGTAGAAGGTTCCCGCGGGATAATTTCCGACATACACGCGAGCGAAGCCGCGGGCAACAGCTAGTATATTAAGACATAGGATACTTTTCATCCCGGTAGAAGGTTCCCGCGGGATAATTTCCGACATACACGCGGGCGAAGCTTCTTGCAACAGCTAGTATATTAAGACATAGGATACTTTTCATCCCGGTAGAAGGTTCCCGCGGGATAATTTCCGACATACACGCGGGCGAATCCGCTGGCAACAGCTAGTATATTAAGACATAGGATACTTTTCATCCCGGTAGAAGGTTCCCGCGGAATAATTTCCGACATACACGCGGGCGAAGCCGCTGGCAACAGCTAGTATATTAAGACATATGATACTTTTCATCCCGGTAGAAGGTTCCCGTGGGATAATTTCCGACATACACGCGAGCGAAGCCGCGGGCAACAGCTAGTATATTAAGACATAGGATACTTTTCATCCCGGTAGAAGGTTCCCGCGGGATAATTTCCGACATACACGCGGGCGAAAGCCGCTGGCAACAGCTAGTATATTAAGACATAGGATACTTTTCATCCCGGTAGAAGATTCCCGTGGGATAATTTCCGACATACACGCGGGCAACAGCTAGTATATTAAGACATAGGATACTTTTCATCCCGGTAGAAGGTTCCTGCGGGATAATTTCCGACATACACGCAAGCGAAGCCGCTGGCAACAGCTAGTATATTAAGACATAGGATACTTTTCATCCCGGTAGAAGGTTCCCGCGGGATAATTTCCGACATACACGCGGGCGAAGCCGCTGGCAACAGCTAGTATATTAAGACATAGGATACTTTTCATCCCGGTAGAAGGTTCCCGCGGGATAATTTCCGACATACACGCGGGCAACACCTAGTATATTAAGACATAGGATACTTTTCATCCCGGTAGAAGGTTCCCGCGGGATAATTTCCGACATACACGCGGGCGAAGCCGCTGGCAACAGCTAGTATATTAAGACATAGGATACTTTTCATCCCGGTAGAAGGTTCCCGCGGGATAATTTCCGACATACACGCGGGCGAAGCCGCTGGCAACAGCTAGTATATTAAGACATAGGATACTTTTCATCCCGGTAGAAGGTTCCCGCGGGATAATTTCCGACATACACGCGAGCGAAGCCGCGGGCAACAGCTAGTATATTAAGACATAGGATACTTTTCATCCCGGTAGAAGGTTCCCGCGGGATAATTTCCGACATACACGCGGGCAACAGCTAGTATATTAAGACATAGGATACTTTTCACCCCGGTAGAAGGTTCCCGCGGGATAATTTCCGACATACACGCGAGTGAAGCCGCGGGCAACAGCTAGTATATTAAGACATAGGATACTTTTCATCCCGGTAGAAGGTTCCCGCGGGATAATTTCCGACATACACGCGAGCGAAGCCGCGGGCAACAGCTAGTATATTAAGACATAGGATACTTTTCATCCCGGTAGAAGGTTCCCGCGGGATAATTTCCGACATACACGCGGGCAACAGCTAGTATATTAAGACATAGGATACTTTTCATCCCGTTAGAAGGTTCCCGCGGGATAATTTCCGACATACACGCGGGCAACAGCTAGTTTATTAAGACATAGGATACTTTTCATCCCGGTAGAAGGTTCCCGTGGGATAATTTCCGACATACACGCGAGCGAAGCCGCGGGCAACAGCTAGTATATTAAGACATAGGATACTTTTCATCCCGGTAGAAAGTTCCCGCGGGATAATTTCCGACATACACGCGGGCGAAGCCGCTGGCAACAGCTAGTATATTAAGACATAGGATACTTTTCATCCCGGTAGAAGGTTCCCGCGGGATAATTTCCGACATACACGCGGGCGAAGCCGCTGGCAACAGCTAGTATATTAAGACATAGGATACTTTTCATCCCGGTAGAAGGTTCCCGCGGGATAATTTCCGACATACACGCGGGCGAAGCCGCTGGCAACAGCTAGTATATTAAGACATAGGATACTTTTCATCCCGGTAGAAGGTTCCCGCGGGATAATTTCCGACATACACGCGGGCGAAGCCGCTGGCAACAGCTAGTATATTAAGACATAGGATACTTTTCATCCCGGTAGAAGGTTCCCGCGGGATAATTTCCGACATACACGCGGGCGAAGCCGCTGGCAACAGCTAGTATATTAAGACATAGGATACTTTTCATCCCGGTAGAAGGTTCCCGCGGGATAATTTCCGACATACACGCGGGCGAAGCCGCTGGCAACAGCTAGTATATTAAGACATAGGATACTTTTCATCCCGGTAGAAGGTTCCCGCGGGATAATTTCCGACATACACGCGGGCGAAGCCGCTGGCAACAGCTAGTATATTAAGACATAGGATACTTTTCATCCCGGTAGAAGGTTCCCGCGGGATAATTTCCGACATACACGCGGGCGAAGCCGCTGGCAACAGCTAGTATATTAAGACATAGGATACTTTTCATCCCGGTAGAAGGTTACCGCGGGATAATTTCCGACATACACGCGGGCGAAGCCGCTGGCAACAGCTAGTATATTAAGACATAGGATACTTTTCATCCCGGTAGAAGGTTCCCGCGGGATAATTTCCGACATACACGCGAGCGAAGCCGCTGGCAACAGCTAGTATATTAAGACATAGGATACTTTTCATCCCGGTAGAAGGTTCCCGTGGGATAATTTCCGACATACACGCGGGCAACAGCTAGTATATTAAGACATAGGATACTTTTCATCCCGGTAGAAGGTTCCCGTGGGATAATTTCCGACATACACGCGGGCAACAGCTAGTATATTAAGACATAGGATACTTTTCATCCCGGTAGAAGGTTCCCGTGGGATAATTTCCGACATACACGCGGGCAACAGCTAGTATATTAAGACATAGGATACTTTTCATCCCGGTAGAAGGTTCCCGCGGGATAATTTCCGACATACACGCGGGCAACAGCTAGTATATTAAGACATAGGATACTTTTCATCCCGGTAGAAGGTTCCCGCGGGATAATTTCCGACATACAAGCGAGCGAAGCCGCGGGCAACAGCTAGTATATTAAGACATAGGATAATTTTCATCCCTGTAGAAGGTTCCCGCGGGATAATTTCCGACATACACGTGAGCGAAGCCGCAGGCAACAGCTAGTATATTAAGACATAGGATACTTTTCATCCCGGTAGAAGGTTCCCGCGGGATAATTTCCGACATACACGCGGGCGAAGCCGCTGGCAACAGCTAGTATATTAAGACATAGGATACTTTTCATCCCGGTAGAAGGTTCCCGTGGGATAATTTCCGACATACACGCGGGCAACAGCTAGTATATTAAGACATAGGATACTTTTCATCCCGGTAGAAGGTTCCCGTGGGATAATTTCCGACATACACGCGGGCAACAGCTAGTATATTAAGACATAGGATACTTTTCATCCCGGTAGAAGGTTCCCGTGGGATAATTTCCGACATACACGCGAGCGAAGCCGCTGGAAACAGCTAGTATATTAAGACATAGGATACTTTTCATCCCGGTAGAAGGTTCCCGTGGGATAATTTCCGACATACACGCGGGCAACAGCTAGTATATTAAGACATAGGATACTTTTCATCCCGGTAGAAGGTTCCCGCGGGATAATTTCCGACATACACGCGGGCAACAGCTAGTATATTAAGACATAGGATACTTTTCATCCCGGTAGAAGGTTCCCGCGGGATAATTTCCGACATACACGCGAGCGAAGCCGCGGGCAACAGCTAGTATATTAAGACATAGGATACTTTTCATCCCGGTAGAAGGTTCCCGCGGGATAATTTCCGACATACACGTGACCGAAGCCGCAGGCAACAGCTAGTATATTAAGACATAGGATACTTTTCATCCCGGTAGAAGGTTCCCGCGGGATAATTTTCGACATACACGCGGGCGAAGCCGCTGGCAACAGCTAGTATATTAAGACATAGGATACTTTTCATCCCGGTAGAAGGTTCCCGTGGGATAATTTCCGACATACACGCGAGCGAAGCCGCGGGCAACAGCTAGTATATTAAGACATAGGATACTTTTCATCCCAGTAGAAGGTTCCCGCGGGATAATTTCCGACATACACGCGGGCGAAGCTTCTGGCAACAGCTAGTATATTAACCCTAGATAGCTAACCTTCTTGTGTACCCTATTTAAGCTAACCATCCGTCGTTACGACGGGTATTTGAAAAACTATTTTTTTACCATAAAATATAAACTTAATCATCCTGTTGTTTTAATTGAAAGTTAATGCATAGGTTTAGCAATAAAAATACGTTATCCAAATTGACCTTATTTATTTACTTTTATTACTAGAGTAACTTTTCATAGAACTTAAAAAAAGGAACATTTTATAATTAAAAACTTTAACATGCAAACTCAATAAAAAAATATAACAAAGTTCAGTCCAATTGTTATATATATGGCACTTAGGAACGTAATAAGTTATTATAATATAAAAATAATTATTTGTCTTTGGTACATGTGACACAAAAATCAATTTTATGTTCACCACATATCGCTACCTTACAATTTGCGCAAATACTTTTAGTCATACGCTATTTCTTGTTGTGGCACTTCCCACACGTCTTTCTTTTCCGATTTTCTCCTCTTGAAGAAGTTGATGACTCTTCTTCATCAAGAGAAGCTTGGCCTGATGGCTGCTGGTCTTGACTGGTAGTCGGTGGCTGCAATGAAAGAACGCTCCTGATTTTTTCTTTTACTTGCGTTTTGGCATCGTTGTTTTGGCCAGCCTTGTCTTTAGCCAAGGCTCGACTAGTTGAAAATGAAGTGTTTTCATAAAATTCCTACGTGGAACTACTTTTCGCCTTAAAAGAAACACAACACACGTTAAAAATATAAATGCACACTCAAATCAAAAAGCTAACGGTAAAGCTAACCATTCCTCGAAACGACGGGTAAAAGTTACATTTCTCAAAAACTGCGGTACTTACCAGTTTGATGCGTGCGCCACTGCAACGAACTCACCGGCGACTGAGTTGACTAAAAGAGCCAAGGCACTCGGACACGTCGTTAAAAAGAGACAATGATATTTCTTTGCGCTACCCGTCGATTCGACGGAGGTTAGCTATCTAGGGTTAAGACATAGGATACTTTTCATCCCGGTAGAAGGTTCCCGCGGGATAATTTCCGACATACACGCGGGCGAAGCCGCTGGCAACAGCTAGTATATTAAGACATAGGATACTTTTCATCCCGGTAGAAGGTTCCCGCGGGATAATTTCCGACATACACGCGGGCGAAGCCGCTGGCAACAGCTAGTATATTAAGACAGGATACTTATCATCCCGGTAGAAGGTTCCCGCGGGATAATTTCCGACATACACGCGGGCGAAGCTGCTGGCAACAGCTAGTATATAAAGACATAGGATACTTTACATCCCGGTAGAAGGTTCCCGCGGGATAATTTCCGACATACACGCGGGCGAAGCCGCTGGCAACAGCTAGTATATTAAGACATAGGATACTTTTCATCCCGGTAGAAGGTTCCCGTGGGATAATTTCCGACATACACGCGGGCAACAGCTAGTATATTAAGACATAGGATACTTTTCATCCCGGTAGAAGGTTCCCGCGGGATAATTTCCGACATACACGCGAGCGAAGCCGCTGGCAACAGCTAGTATATTAAGACATAGGATACTTTTCATCCCGGTAGAAGGTTCCCGCGGGATAATTTCCGACATACACGCGGGCGAAGCCGCTGGCAACAGCTAGTATATTAAGACATAGGATACTTTTCATCCCGGTAGAAGGTTCCCGCGGGATAATTTCCGACATACACGCGGGCGAAGCCGCTGGCAACAGCTAGTATATTAAGACATAGGATACTTTTCATCCCGGTAGAAGGTTCCCGCGGGATAATTTCCGACATACACGCGGGCGAAGCCGCTGGCAACAGCTAGTATATTAAGACATAGGATACTTTTCATCCCGGTAGAAGGTTCCCGCGGGATAATTTCCGACATACACGCGGGCGAAGCCGCTGGCAACAGCTAGTATATTAAGACATAGGATACTTTTCATCCCGGTAGAAGGTTCCCGCGGGATAATTTCCGACATACACGCGGGCGAAGCCGCTGGCAACAGCTAGTATATTAAGACATAGGATACTTTTCATCCCGGTAGAAGGTTCCTGCGGGATAATTTCCGACATACACGCAAGCGAAGCCGCTGGCAACAGCTAGTATATTAAGACATAGGATACTTTTCATCCCGGTAGAAGGTTCCCGCGGGATAATTTCCGACATACACGCGGGCGAAGCCGCTGGCAACAGCTAGTATATTAAGACATAGGATACTTTTCATCCCGGTAGAAGGTTCCCGCGGGATAATTTCCGACATACACGCGGGCGAAGCCGCTGGCAACAGCTAGTATATTAAGACATAGGATACTTTTCATCCCGGTAGAAGATTCCCGTGGGATAATTTCCGACATACACGCGGGCAACAGCTAGTATATTAAGACATAGGATACTTTTCATCCCGGTAGAAGGTTCCTGCGGGATAATTTCCGACATACACACAAGCGAAGCCGCTGGCAACAGCTAGTATATTAAGACATAGGATACTTTTCATCCCGGTAGAAGGTTCCCGCGGGATAATTTCCGACATACACGCGGGCGAAGCCGCTGGCAACAGCTAGTATATTAAGACATAGGATACTTTTCATCCCGGTAGAAGGTTCCCGCGGGATAATTTCCGACATACACCCGGGCGAAGCCGCTGGCAACAGCTAGTATATTAAGACATAGGATACTTTTCATCCCGGTAGAAGGTTCCCGCGGGATAATTTCCGACATACACGCGGGCGAAGCTGCTGGCAACAGCTAGTATATAAAGACATAGGATACTTTTCATCCCGGTAGAAGGTTCCCGCGGGATAATTTCCGACATACACGCGGGCGAAGCCGCTGGCAACAGCTAGTATATTAAGACATAGGATACTTTTCATCCCGGTAGAAGGTTCCCGTGGGATAATTTCCGACATACACGCGGGCAACAGCTAGTATATTAAGACATAGGATACTTTTCATCCCGGTAGAAGGTTCCCGCGGGATAATTTCCGACATACACGCGGGCAACACCTAGTATATTAAGACATAGGATACTTTTCATCCCGGTAGAAGGTTCCCGCGGGATAATTTCCGACATACACGCGGGCGAAGCTTCTGGCAACAGCTAGTATATTAAGACATAGGATACTTTTCATCCCGGTAGAAGGTTCCCGCGGGATAATTTCCGACATACACGCGGGCGAAGCCGCTGGCAACAGCTAGTATATTAAGACATAGGATACTTTTCATCCCGGTAGAAGGTTCCCGCGGGATAATTTCCGACATACACGCGGGCGAAGCCGCTGGCAACAGCTAGTATATTAAGACATATGATACTTTTCATCCCGGTAGAAGGTTCCCGTGGGATAATTTCCGACATACACGCGAGCGAAGCCGCGGGCAACAGCTAGTATATTAAGACATAGGATACTTTTCATCCCGGTAGAAGGTTCCCGCGGGATAATTTCCGACATACACGCGGGCGAAGCCGCTGGCAACAGCTAGTATATTAAGACATAGGATACTTTTCATCCCGGTAGAAGGTTCCCGCGGGATAATTTCCGACATACACGCGGGCGAAGCCGCTGGCAACAGCTAGTATATTAAGACATAGGATACTTTTCATCCCGGTAGAAGGTTCCCGTGGGATATTTTCCGACATACACGCGGGCAACAGCTAGTATATTAAGACATAGGATACTTTTCATCCCGGTAGAAGGTTCCCGTGGGATAATTTCCGACATACACGCGGGCAACAGCTAGTATATTAAGACATAGGATACTTTTCATCCCGGTAGAAGGTTCCCGTGGGATAATTTCCGACATACACGCGAGCGAAGCCGCTGGAAACAGCTAGTATATTAAGACATAGGATACTTTTCATCCCGGTAGAAGGTTCCCGTGGGATAATTTCCGACATACACGCGGGCAACAGCTAGTATATTAAGACATAGGATACTTTTCATCCCGGTAGAAGGTTCCCGCGGGATAATTTCCGACATACACGCGGGCAACAGCTAGTATATTAAGACATAGGATACTTTTCATCCCGGTAGAAGGTTCCCGCGGGATAATTTCCGACATACACGCGAGCGAAGCCGCGGGCAACAGCTAGTATATTAAGACATAGGATACTTTTCATCCCGGTAGAAGGTTCCCGCGGGATAATTTCCGACATACACGTGACCGAAGCCGCAGGCAACAGCTAGTATATTAAGACATAGGATACTTTTCATCCCGGTAGAAGGTTCCCGCGGGATAATTTCCGACATACACGCGGGCGAAGCCGCTGGCAACAGCTAGTATATTAAGACATAGGATACTTTTCATCCCGGTAGAAGGTTCCCGTGGGATAATTTCCGACATACACGCGAGCGAAGCCGCGGGCAACAGCTAGTATATTAAGACATAGGATACTTTTCATCCCGGTAGAAGGTTCCCGCGGGATAATTTCCGACATACACGCGGGCGAAGCTTCTGGCAACAGCTAGTATATTAAGACATAGGATACTTTTCATCCCGGTAGAAGGTTCCCGCGGGATAATTTCCGACATACACGCGGGCGAAGCCGCTGGCAACAGCTAGTATATTAAGACATAGGATACTTTTCATCCCGGTAGAAGGTTCCCGCGGGATAATTTCCGACATACACGCGGGCGAAGCCGCTGGCAACAGCTAGTATATTAAGACAGGATACTTATCATCCCGGTAGAAGGTTCCCGCGGGATAATTTCCGACATACACGCGGGCGAAGCTGCTGGCAACAGCTAGTATATAAAGACATAGGATACTTTACATCCCGGTAGAAGGTTCCCGCGGGATAATTTCCGACATACACGCGGGCGAAGCCGCTGGCAACAGCTAGTATATTAAGACATAGGATACTTTTCATCCCGGTAGAAGGTTCCCGTGGGATAATTTCCGACATACACGCGGGCAACAGCTAGTATATTAAGACATAGGATACTTTTCATCCCGGTAGAAGGTTCCCGCGGGATAATTTCCGACATACACGCGGGCAACAGCTAGTATATTAAGACATAGGATACTTTTCATCCCGGTAGAAGGTTCCCGTGGGATAATTTCCGACATACACGCGGGCAACAGCTAGTATATTAAGACATAGGATACTTTTCATCCCGGTAGAAGGTTCCCGTGGGATAATTTCCGACATACACGCGAGCGAAGCCGCTGGAAACAGCTAGTATATTAAGACATAGGATACTTTTCATCCCGGTAGAAGGTTCCCGTGGGATAATTTCCGACATACACGCGGGCAACAGCTAGTATATTAAGACATAGGATACTTTTCATCCCGGTAGAAGGTTCCCGCGGGATAATTTCCGACATACACGCGGGCAACAGCTAGTATATTAAGACATAGGATACTTTTCATCCCGGTAGAAGGTTCCCGCGGGATAATTTCCGACATACACGCGAGCGAAGCCGCGGGCAACAGCTAGTATATTAAGACATAGGATACTTTTCATCCCGGTAGAAGGTTCCCGCGGGATAATTTCCGACATACACGTGACCGAAGCCGCAGGCAACAGCTAGTATATTAAGACATAGGATACTTTTCATCCCGGTAGAAGGTTCCCGCGGGATAATTTCCGACATACACGCGGGCGAAGCCGCTGGCAACAGCTAGTATATTAAGACATAGGATACTTTTCATCCCGGTAGAAGGTTCCCGTGGGATAATTTCCGACATACACGCGAGCGAAGCCGCGGGCAACAGCTAGTATATTAAGACATAGGATACTTTTCATCCCGGTAGAAGGTTCCCGCGGGATAATTTCCGACATACACGCGGGCGAAGCTTCTGGCAACAGCTAGTATATTAAGACATAGGATACTTTTCATCCCGGTAGAAGGTTCCCGCGGGATAATTTCCGACATACACGCGGGCGAAGCCGCTGGCAACAGCTAGTATATTAAGACATAGGATACTTTTCATCCCGGTAGAAGGTTCCCGCGGGATAATTTCCGACATACACGCGGGCGAAGCCGCTGGCAACAGCTAGTATATTAAGACAGGATACTTATCATCCCGGTAGAAGGTTCCCGCGGGATAATTTCCGACATACACGCGGGCGAAGCTGCTGGCAACAGCTAGTATATAAAGACATAGGATACTTTACATCCCGGTAGAAGGTTCCCGCGGGATAATTTCCGACATACACGCGGGCGAAGCCGCTGGCAACAGCTAGTATATTAAGACATAGGATACTTTTCATCCCGGTAGAAGGTTCCCGTGGGATAATTTCCGACATACACGCGGGCAACAGCTAGTATATTAAGACATAGGATACTTTTCATCCCGGTAGAAGGTTCCCGCGGGATAATTTCCGACATACACGCGAGCGAAGCCGCTGGCAACAGCTAGTATATTAAGACATAGGATACTTTTCATCCCGGTAGAAGGTTCCCGCGGGATAATTTCCGACATACACGCGGGCGAAGCCGCTGGCAACAGCTAGTATATTAAGACATAGGATACTTTTCATCCCGGTAGAAGGTTCCCGCGGGATAATTTCCGACATACACGCGGGCGAAGCCGCTGGCAACAGCTAGTATATTAAGACATAGGATACTTTTCATCCCGGTAGAAGGTTCCCGCGGGATAATTTCCGACATACACGCGGGCGAAGCCGCTGGCAACAGCTAGTATATTAAGACATAGGATACTTTTCATCCCGGTAGAAGGTTCCCGCGGGATAATTTCCGACATACACGCGGGCGAAGCCGCTGGCAACAGCTAGTATATTAAGACATAGGATACTTTTCATCCCGGTAGAAGGTTCCCGCGGGATAATTTCCGACATACACGCGGGCGAAGCCGCTGGCAACAGCTAGTATATTAAGACATAGGATACTTTTCATCCCGGTAGAAGGTTCCTGCGGGATAATTTCCGACATACACGCAAGCGAAGCCGCTGGCAACAGCTAGTATATTAAGACATAGGATACTTTTCATCCCGGTAGAAGGTTCCCGCGGGATAATTTCCGACATACACGCGGGCGAAGCCGCTGGCAACAGCTAGTATATTAAGACATAGGATACTTTTCATCCCGGTAGAAGGTTCCCGCGGGATAATTTCCGACATACACGCGGGCGAAGCCGCTGGCAACAGCTAGTATATTAAGACATAGGATACTTTTCATCCCGGTAGAAGATTCCCGTGGGATAATTTCCGACATACACGCGGGCAACAGCTAGTATATTAAGACATAGGATACTTTTCATCCCGGTAGAAGGTTCCTGCGGGATAATTTCCGACATACACGCAAGCGAAGCCGCTGGCAACAGCTAGTATATTAAGACATAGGATACTTTTCATCCCGGTAGAAGGTTCCCGCGGGATAATTTCCGACATACACGCGGGCGAAGCCGCTGGCAACAGCTAGTATATTAAGACATAGGATACTTTTCATCCCGGTAGAAGGTTCCCGCGGGATAATTTCCGACATACACGCGGGCGAAGCCGCTGGCAACAGCTAAAATATTAAGACATAGGATACTTTTCATCCCGGTAGAAGGTTCCCGCGGGATAATTTCCGACATACACGCGGGCGAAGCTGCTGGCAACAGCTAGTATATAAAGACATAGGATACTTTTCATCCCGGTAGAAGGTTCCCGCGGGATAATTTCCGACATACACGCGGGCGAAGCCGCTGGCAACAGCTAGTATATTAAGACATAGGATACTTTTCATCCCGGTAGAAGGTTCCCGTGGGATAATTTCCGACATACACGCGGGCAACAGCTAGTATATTAAGACATAGGATACTTTTCATCCCGGTAGAAGGTTCCCGCGGGATAATTTCCGACATACACGCGGGCAACACCTAGTATATTAAGACATAGGATACTTTTCATCCCGGTAGAAGGTTCCCGCGGGATAATTTCCGACATACACGCGGGCGAAGCTTCTGGCAACAGCTAGTATATTAAGACATAGGATACTTTTCATCCCGGTAGAAGGTTCCCGCGGGATAATTTCCGACATACACGCGGGCGAAGCCGCTGGCAACAGCTAGTATATTAAGACATAGGATACTTTTCATCCCGGTAGAAGGTTCCCGCGGGATAATTTCCGACATACACGCGGGCGAAGCCGCTGGCAACAGCTAGTATATTAAGACATATGATACTTTTCATCCCGGTAGAAGGTTCCCGTGGGATAATTTCCGACATACACGCGAGCGAAGCCGCGGGCAACAGCTAGTATATTAAGACATAGGATACTTTTCATCCCGGTAGAAGGTTCCCGCGGGATAATTTCCGACATACACGCGGGCGAAGCCGCTGGCAACAGCTAGTATATTAAGACATAGGATACTTTTCATCCCGGTAGAAGGTTCCCGCGGGATAATTTCCGACATACACGCGGGCGAAGCCGCTGGCAACAGCTAGTATATTAAGACATAGGATACTTTTCATCCCGGTAGAAGGTTCCCGTGGGATAATTTCCGACATACACGCGGGCAACAGCTAGTATATTAAGACATAGGATACTTTTCATCCCGGTAGAAGGTTCCCGTGGGATAATTTCCGACATACACGCGGGCAACAGCTAGTATATTAAGACATAGGATACTTTTCATCCCGGTAGAAGGTTCCCGTGGGATAATTTCCGACATACACGCGAGCGAAGCCGCTGGAAACAGCTAGTATATTAAGACATAGGATACTTTTCATCCCGGTAGAAGGTTCCCGTGGGATAATTTCCGACATACACGCGGGCAACAGCTAGTATATTAAGACATAGGATACTTTTCATCCCGGTAGAAGGTTCCCGCGGGATAATTTCCGACATACACGCGGGCAACAGCTAGTATATTAAGACATAGGATACTTTTCATCCCGGTAGAAGGTTCCCGCGAGATAATTTCCGACATACACGCGAGCGAAGCCGCGGGCAACAGCTAGTATATTAAGACATAGGATACTTTTCATCCCGGTAGAAGGTTCCCGCGGGATAATTTCCGACATACACGTGACCGAAGCCGCAGGCAACAGCTAGTATATTAAGACATAGGATACTTTTCATCCCGGTAGAAGGTTCCCGCGGGATAATTTCCGACATACACGCGGGCGAAGCCGCTGGCAACAGCTAGTATATTAAGACATAGGATACTTTTCATCCCGGTAGAAGGTTCCCGTGGGATAATTTCCGACATACACGCGAGCGAAGCCGCGGGCAACAGCTAGTATATTAAGACATAGGATACTTTTCATCCCGGTAGAAGGTTCCCGCGGGATAATTTCCGACATACACGCGGGCGAAGCTTCTGGCAACAGCTAGTATATTAAGACATAGGATACTTTTCATCCCGGTAGAAGGTTCCCGCGGGATAATTTCCGACATACACGCGGGCGAAGCCGCTGGCAACAGCTAGTATATTAAGACATAGGATACTTTTCATCCCGGTAGAAGGTTCCCGCGGGATAATTTCCGACATACACGCGGGCGAAGCCGCTGGCAACAGCTAGTATATTAAGACAGGATACTTATCATCCCGGTAGAAGGTTCCCGCGGGATAATTTCCGACATACACGCGGGCGAAGCTGCTGGCAACAGCTAGTATATAAAGACATAGGATACTTTACATCCCGGTAGAAGGTTCCCGCGGGATAATTTCCGACATACACGCGGGCGAAGCCGCTGGCAACAGCTAGTATATTAAGACATAGGATACTTTTCATCCCGGTAGAAGGTTCCCGTGGGATAATTTCCGACATACACGCGGGCAACAGCTAGTATATTAAGACATAGGATACTTTTCATCCCGGTAGAAGGTTCCCGCGGGATAATTTCCGACATACACGCGAGCGAAGCCGCTGGCAACAGCTAGTATATTAAGACATAGGATACTTTTCATCCCGGTAGAAGGTTCCCGCGGGATAATTTCCGACATACACGCGGGCGAAGCCGCTGGCAACAGCTAGTATATTAAGACATAGGATACTTTTCATCCCGGTAGAAGGTTCCCGCGGGATAATTTCCGACATACACGCGGGCGAAGCCGCTGGCAACAGCTAGTATATTAAGACATAGGATACTTTTCATCCCGGTAGAAGGTTCCCGCGGGATAATTTCCGACATACACGCGGGCGAAGCCGCTGGCAACAGCTAGTATATTAAGACATAGGATACTTTTCATCCCGGTAGAAGGTTCCCGCGGGATAATTTCCGACATACACGCGGGCGAAGCCGCTGGCAACAGCTAGTATATTAAGACATAGGATACTTTTCATCCCGGTAGAAGGTTCCCGCGGGATAATTTCCGACATACACGCGGGCGAAGCCGCTGGCAACAGCTAGTATATTAAGACATAGGATACTTTTCATCCCGGTAGAAGGTTCCTGCGGGATAATTTCCGACATACACGCAAGCGAAGCCGCTGGCAACAGCTAGTATATTAAGACATAGGATACTTTTCATCCCGGTAGAAGGTTCCCGCGGGATAATTTCCGACATACACGCGGGCGAAGCCGCTGGCAACAGCTAGTATATTAAGACATAGGATACTTTTCATCCCGGTAGAAGGTTCCCGCGGGATAATTTCCGACATACACGCGGGCGAAGCCGCTGGCAACAGCTAGTATATTAAGACATAGGATACTTTTCATCCCGGTAGAAGATTCCCGTGGGATAATTTCCGACATACACGCGGGCAACAGCTAGTATATTAAGACATAGGATACTTTTCATCCCGGTAGAAGGTTCCTGCGGGATAATTTCCGACATACACGCAAGCGAAGCCGCTGGCAACAGCTAGTATATTAAGACATAGGATACTTTTCATCCCGGTAGAAGGTTCCCGCGGGATAATTTCCGACATACACGCGGGCGAAGCCGCTGGCAACAGCTAGTATATTAAGACATAGGATACTTTTCATCCCGGTAGAAGGTTCCCGCGGGATAATTTCCGACATACACGCGGGCGAAGCCGCTGGCAACAGCTAGTATATTAAGACATAGGATACTTTTCATCCCGGTAGAAGGTTCCCGCGGGATAATTTCCGACATACACGCGGGCGAAGCTGCTGGCAACAGCTAGTATATAAAGACATAGGATACTTTTCATCCCGGTAGAAGGTTCCCGCGGGATAATTTCCGACGTACACGCGGGCGAAGCCGCTGGCAACAGCTAGTATATTAAGACATAGGATACTTTTCATCCCGGTAGAAGGTTCCCGTGGGATAATTTCCGACATACACGCGGGCAACAGCTAGTATATTAAGACATAGGATACTTTTCATCCCGGTAGAAGGTTCCCGCGGGATAATTTCCGACATACACGCGGGCAACACCTAGTATATTAAGACATAGGATACTTTTCATCCCGGTAGAAGGTTCCCGCGGGATAATTTCCGACATACACGCGGGCGAAGCTTCTGGCAACAGCTAGTATATTAAGACATAGGATACTTTTCATCCCGGTAGAAGGTTCCCGCGGGATAATTTCCGACATACACGCGGGCGAAGCCGCTGGCAACAGCTAGTATATTAAGACATAGGATACTTTTCATCCCGGTAGAAGGTTCCCGCGGGATAATTTCCGACATACACGCGGGCGAAGCCGCTGGCAACAGCTAGTATATTAAGACATATGATACTTTTCATCCCGGTAGAAGGTTCCCGTGGGATAATTTCCGACATACACGCGAGCGAAGCCGCGGGCAACAGCTAGTATATTAAGACATAGGATACTTTTCATCCCGGTAGAAGGTTCCCGCGGGATAATTTCCGACATACACGTGACCGAAGCCGCAGGCAACAGCTAGTATATTAAGACATAGGATACTTTTCATCCCGGTAGAAGGTTCCCGCGGGATAATTTCCGACATACACGCGGGCGAAGCCGCTGGCAACAGCTAGTATATTAAGACATAGGATACTTTTCATCCCGGTAGAAGGTTCCCGTGGGATAATTTCCGACATACACGCGAGCGAAGCCGCGGGCAACAGCTAGTATATTAAGACATAGGATACTTTTCATCCCGGTAGAAGGTTCCCGCGGGATAATTTCCGACATACACGCGGGCGAAGCTTCTGGCAACAGCTAGTATATTAAGACATAGGATACTTTTCATCCCGGTAGAAGGTTCCCGCGGGATAATTTCCGACATACACGCGGGCGAAGCCGCTGGCAACAGCTAGTATATTAAGACATAGGATACTTTTCATCCCGGTAGAAGGTTCCCGCGGGATAATTTCCGACATACACGCGGGCGAAGCCGCTGGCAACAGCTAGTATATTAAGACAGGATACTTATCATCCCGGTAGAAGGTTCCCGCGGGATAATTTCCGACATACACGCGGGCGAAGCTGCTGGCAACAGCTAGTATATAAAGACATAGGATACTTTACATCCCGGTAGAAGGTTCCCGCGGGATAATTTCCGACATACACGCGGGCGAAGCCGCTGGCAACAGCTAGTATATTAAGACATAGGATACTTTTCATCCCGGTAGAAGGTTCCCGTGGGATAATTTCCGACATACACGCGGGCAACAGCTAGTATATTAAGACATAGGATACTTTTCATCCCGGTAGAAGGTTCCCGAAGGATAATTTCCGACATACACGCGAGCGAAGCCGCTGGCAACAGCTAGTATATTAAGACATAGGATACTTTTCATCCCGGTAGAAGGTTCCCGCGGGATAATTTCCGACATACACGCGGGCGAAGCCGCTGGCAACAGCTAGTATATTAAGACATAGGATACTTTTCATCCCGGTAGAAGGTTCCCGCGGGATAATTTCCGACATACACGCGGGCGAAGCCGCTGGCAACAGCTAGTATATTAAGACATAGGATACTTTTCATCCCGGTAGAAGGTTCCCGCGGGATAATTTCCGACATACACGCGGGCGAAGCCGCTGGCAACAGCTAGTATATTAAGACATAGGATACTTTTCATCCCGGTAGAAGGTTCCCGCGGGATAATTTCCGACATACACGCGGGCGAAGCCGCTGGCAACAGCTAGTATATTAAGACATAGGATACTTTTCATCCCGGTAGAAGGTTCCCGCGGGATAATTTCCGACATACACGCGGGCGAAGCCGCTGGCAACAGCTAGTATATTAAGACATAGGATACTTTTCATCCCGGTAGAAGGTTCCTGCGGGATAATTTCCGACATACACGCAAGCGAAGCCGCTGGCAACAGCTAGTATATTAAGACATAGGATACTTTTCATCCCGGTAGAAGGTTCCCGCGGGATAATTTCCGACATACACGCGGGCGAAGCCGCTGGCAACAGCTAGTATATTAAGACATAGGATACTTTTCATCCCGGTAGAAGGTTCCCGCGGGATAATTTCCGACATACACGCGGGCGAAGCCGCTGGCAACAGCTAGTATATTAAGACATAGGATACTTTTCATCCCGGTAGAAGATTCCCGTGGGATAATTTCCGACATACACGCGGGCAACAGCTAGTATATTAAGACATAGGATACTTTTCATCCCGGTAGAAGGTTCCTGCGGGATAATTTCCGACATACACGCAAGCGAAGCCGCTGGCAACAGCTAGTATATTAAGACATAGGATACTTTTCATCCCGGTAGAAGGTTCCCGCGGGATAATTTCCGACATACACGCGGGCGAAGCCGCTGGCAACAGCTAGTATATTAAGACATAGGATACTTTTCATCCCGGTAGAAGGTTCCCGCGGGATAATTTCCGACATACACGCGGGCGAAGCCGCTGGCAACAGCTAGTATATTAAGACATAGGATACTTTTCATCCCGGTAGAAGGTTCCCGCGGGATAATTTCCGACATACACGCGGGCGAAGCTGCTGGCAACAGCTAGTATATAAAGACATAGGATACTTTTCATCCCGGTAGAAGGTTCCCGCGGGATAATTTCCGACATACACGCGGGCGAAGCCGCTGGCAACAGCTAGTATATTAAGACATAGGATACTTTTCATCCCGGTAGAAGGTTCCCGTGGGATAATTTCCGACATACACGCGGGCAACAGCTAGTATATTAAGACATAGGATACTTTTCATCCCGGTAGAAGGTTCCCGCGGGATAATTTCCGACATACACGCGGGCAACACCTAGTATATTAAGACATAGGATACTTTTCATCCCGGTAGAAGGTTCCCGCGGGATAATTTCCGACATACACGCGGGCGAAGCTTCTGGCAACAGCTAGTATATTAAGACATAGGATACTTTTCATCCCGGTAGAAGGTTCCCGCGGGATAATTTCCGACATACACGCGGGCGAAGCCGCTGGCAACAGCTAGTATATTAAGACATAGGATACTTTTCATCCCGGTAGAAGGTTCCCGCGGGATAATTTCCGACATACACGCGGGCGAAGCCGCTGGCAACAGCTAGTATATTAAGACATATGATACTTTTCATCCCGGTAGAAGGTTCCCGTGGGATAATTTCCGACATACACGCGAGCGAAGCCGCGGGCAACAGCTAGTATATTAAGACATAGGATACTTTTCATCCCGGTAGAAGGTTCCCGCGGGATAATTTCCGACATACACGCGGGCGAAGCCGCTGGCAACAGCTAGTATATTAAGACATAGGATACTTTTCATCCCGGTAGAAGGTTCCCGCGGGATAATTTCCGACATACACGCGGGCGAAGCCGCTGGCAACAGCTAGTATATTAAGACATAGGATACTTTTCATCCCGGTAGAAGGTTCCCGTGGGATAATTTCCGACATACACGCGGGCAACAGCTAGTATATTAAGACATAGGATACTTTTCATCCCGGTAGAAGGTTCCCGTGGGATAATTTCCGACATACACGCGAGCGAAGCCGCTGGCAACAGCTAGTATATTAAGACATAGGATACTTTTCATCCCGGTAGAAGGTTCCCGTGGGATAATTTCCGACATACACGCGGGCAACAGCTAGTATATTAAGACATAGGATACTTTTCATCCCGGTAGAAGGTTCCCGCGGGATAATTTCCGACATACACGCGGGCAACAGCTAGTATATTAAGACATAGGATACTTTTCATCCCGGTAGAAGGTTCCCGCGGGATAATTTCCGACATACACGCGAGCGAAGCCGCGGGCAACAGCTAGTATATTAAGACATGGGATACTTTTCATCCCGGTAGAAGGTTCCCGCGGGATAATTTCCGACATACACGTGAGCGAAGCCGCAGGCAACAGCTAGTATATTAAGACATAGGATACTTTTCATCCCGGTAGAAGGTTCCCGCGGGATAATTTCCGACATACACGCGGGCGAAGCCGCTGGCAACAGCTAGTATATTAAGACATAGGATACTTTTCATCCCGGTAGAAGGTTCCCGTGGGATAATTTCCGACATACACGCGGGCAACAGCTAGTATATTAAGTCATAGGATACTTTTTATCCCGGTAGAAGGTTCCCGCGGGATAATTTCCGACATACACGCGGGCAACACCTAGTATATTAAGACATAGGATACTTTTCATCCCGTTAGAAGGTTCCCGTGGGATAATTTCCGACATACACGCGGACGAAGCCGCGGGCAACAGCTAGTATATTAAGACATAGGATACTTTTCATCCCGGTAGAAGGTTCCCGTGGGATAATTTCCGACATACACGCGGGCAACAGCTAGTATATTAAGTCATAGGATACTTTTTATCCCGGTAGAAGGTTCCCGCGGGATAATTTCCGACATACACGCGGGCAACACCTAGTATATTAAGACATAGGATACTTTTCATCCCGGTAGAGGGTTCCCGTGGGATAATTTCCGACATACACGCGGGCAACAGCTAGTATATTAAGACATAGGATACTTTTCATCCCGGTAGAAGGTTCCCGTGGGATAATTTCCGACAAACACGCGAGCGAAGCCGCGGGCAACAGCTAGTATATTAAGACATAGGATACTTTTCATCCCGGTAGAAGGTTCCCGCGGGATAATTTCCGACATACACGCGGGCAACACCTAGTATATTAAGACATAGGATACTTTTCATCCCGGTAGAAGGTTCCCGTGGGATAATTTCCGACATACACGCGAGCGAAGCCGCGGGCAACAGCTAGTATATTAAGACATAGGATACTTTTCATCCCGGTAGAAGGTTCCCGCGGGATAATTTCCGACATACACGCGGGCGAAGCCGCTGGCAACAGCTAGTATATTAAGACATAGGATACTTTTCATCCCGGTAGAAGGTTCCCGCGGGATAATTTCCGACATACACGCGGGCGAAGCCGCTGGCAACAGCTAGTATATTAAGACATAGGATACTTTTCATCCCGGTAGAAGGTTCCCGCGGAATAATTTCCGACATACACGCGGGCGAAGCCGCTGGCAACAGCTAGTATATTAAGACATATGATACTTTTCATCCCGGTAGAAGGTTCCCGTGGGATAATTTCCGACATACACGCGAGCGAAGCCGCGGGCAACAGCTAGTATATTAAGACATAGGATACTTTTCATCCCGGTAGAAGGTTCCCGCGGGATAATTTCCGACATACACGCGGGCGAAAGCCGCTGGCAACAGCTAGTATATTAAGACATAGGATACTTTTCATCCCGGTAGAAGATTCCCGTGGGATAATTTCCGACATACACGCGGGCAACAGCTAGTATATTAAGACATAGGATACTTTTCATCCCGGTAGAAGGTTCCTGCGGGATAATTTCCGACATACACGCAAGCGAAGCCGCTGGCAACAGCTAGTATATTAAGACATAGGATACTTTTCATCCCGGTAGAAGGTTCCCGCGGGATAATTTCCGACATACACGCGGGCGAAGCCGCTGGCAACAGCTAGTATATTAAGACATAGGATACTTTTCATCCCGGTAGAAGGTTCCCGCGGGATAATTTCCGACATACACGCGGGCAACACCTAGTATATTAAGACATAGGATACTTTTCATCCCGGTAGAAGGTTCCCGCGGGATAATTTCCGACATACACGCGGGCGAAAGCCGCTGGCAACAGCTAGTATATTAAGACATAGGATACTTTTCATCCCGGTAGAAGGTTCCCGCGGGATAATTTCCGACATACACGCGGGCGAAGCCGCTGGCAACAGCTAGTATATTAAGACATAGGATACTTTTCATCCCGGTAGAAGGTTCCCGCGGGATAATTTCCGACATACACGCGGGCGAAGCTTCTGGCAACAGCTAGTATATTAAGACATAGGATACTTTTCATCCCGGTAGAAGGTTCCCGCGGGATAATTTCCGACATACACGCGGGCGAAGCCGCTGGCAACAGCTAGTATATTAAGACATAGGATACTTTTTATCCCGGTAGAAGGTTCCCGCGGGATAATTTCCGACATACACGCGGGCGAAGCCGCTGGCAACAGCTAGTATATTAAGACATATGATACTTTTCATCCCGGTAGAAGGTTCCCGCGGGATAATTTCCGACATACACGCGGGCAACAGCTAGTATATTAAGACATAGGATACTTTTCATCCCGGTAGAAGGTTCCTGCGGGATAATTTCCGACATACACGCAAGCGAAGCCGCAGGCAACAGCTAGTATATTAAGACATAGGATACTTTTCATCCCGGTAGAAGGTTCCCGCGGGATAATTTCCGACATACACGCGGGCGAAGCCGCTGGCAACAGCTAGTATATTAAGACATAGGATACTTTTCATCCCGGTAGTAGGTTCCCGCGGGATAATTTCCGACATACACGCGGGCGAAGCCGCTGGCAACAGCTAGTATATTAAGACATAGGATACTTTTCATCCCGGTAGAAGGTTCCCGCGGGATAATTTCCGACATACACGCGGGCGAAGCTGCTGGCAACAGCTAGTATATAAAGACATAGGATACTTTTCATCCCGGTAGAAGGTTCTCGCGGGATAATTTCCGACATACACGCGGGCGAAGCCGCTGGCAACAGCTAGTATATTAAGACATAGGATACTTTTCATCCCGGTAGAAGGTTCCCGTGGGATAATTTCCGACATACACGCGGGCAACAGCTAGTATATTAAGACATAGGATACTTTTCATCCCGGTAGAAGGTTCCCGGGGGATAATTTCCGACATACACGCGAGCGAAGCCGCTGGCAACAGCTAGTATATTAAGACATAGGATACTTTTCATCCCGGTAGAAGGTTCCCGCGGGATAATTTCCGACATACACGCGGGCGAAGCCGCTGGCAACAGCTAGTATATTAAGACATAGGATACTTTTCATCCCGGTAGAAGGTTCCCGCGGGATAATTTCCGACATACACGCGGGCGAAGCCGCTGGCAACAGCTAGTATATTAAGACATAGGATACTTTTCATCCCGGTAGAAGGTTCCCGCGGGATAATTTCCGACATACACGCGGGCGAAGCCGCTGGCAACAGCTAGTATATTAAGACATAGGATACTTTTCATCCCGGTAGAAGGTTCCCGCGGGATAATTTCCAACATACACGCGGGCGAAGCCGCTGGCAACAGCTAGTATATTAAGACATAGGATACTTTTCATCCCGGTAGAAGGTTCCCGCGGGATAATTTCCGACATACACGCGGGCGAAGCTGCTGGCAACAGCTAGTATATTAAGACATAGGATACTTTTCATCCCGGTAGAAGGTTCCCGCGGGATAATTTCCGACATACACGCGAGCGAAGCCGCTGGCAACAGCTAGTATATTAAGACATAGGATACTTTTCATCCCGGTAGAAGGTTCCCGTGGGATAATTTCCGACATACACGCGGGCAACAGCTAGTATATTAAGACATAGGATACTTTTCATCCCGGTAGAAGGTTCCCGTGGGATAATTTCCGACATACACGCGGGCAACAGCTAGTATATTAAGACATAGGATACTTTTCATCCCGGTAGAAGGTTCCCGTGGGATAATTTCCGACATACACGCGGGCAACAGCTAGTATATTAAGACATAGGATACTTTTCATCCCGGTAGAAGGTTCCCGCGGGATAATTTCCGACATACACGCGGGCAACAGCTAGTATATTAAGACATAGGATACTTTTTATCCCGGTAGAAGGTTCCCGCGGGATAATTTCCGACATACAAGCGAGCGAAGCCGCGGGCAACAGCTAGTATATTAAGACATAGGATACTTTTCATCCCTGTAGAAGGTTCCCGCGGGATAATTTCCGACATACACGTGAGCGAAGCCGCAGGCAACAGCTAGTATATTAAGACATAGGATACTTTTCATCCCGGTAGAAGGTTCCCGCGGGATAATTTCCGACATACACGCGGGCGAAGCCGCTGGCAACAGCTAGTATATTAAGACATAGGATACTTTTCATCCCGGTAGAAGGTTCCCGTGGGATAATTTCCGACATACACGCGGGCAACAGCTAGTATATTAAGACATAGGATACTTTTCATCCCGGTAGAAGGTTCCCGTGGTATAATTTCCGACATACACGCGGGCAACAGCTAGTATATTAAGACATAGGATACTTTTCATCCCGGTAGAAGGTTCCCGTGGGATAATTTCCGACATACACGCGGGCAACAGCTAGTATATTAAGACATAGGATACTTTTCATCCCGGTAGAAGGTTCCCGCGGGATAATTTCCGACATACACGCGGGCAACAGCTAGTATATTAAGACATAGGATACTTTTCATCCCGGTAGAAGGTTCCCGCGGGATAATTTCCGACATACACGCGAGCGAAGCCGCGGGCAACAGCTAGTATATTAAGACATAGGATACTTTTCATCCCGGTAGAAGGTTCCCGCGGGATAATTTCCGACATACACGTGAGCGAAGCCGCAGGCAACAGCTAGTATATTAAGACATAGGATACTTTTCATCCCGGTAGAAGGTTCCCGCGGGATAATTTCCGACATACACGCGGGCGAAGCCGCTGGCAACAGCTAGTATATTAAGACATAGGATACTTTTCATCCCGGTAGAAGGTTCCCGTGGGATAATTTCCGACATACACGCGAGCGAAGCCGCGGGCAACAGCTAGTATATTAAGACATAGGATACTTTTCATCCCGGTAGAAGGTTCCCGCGGGATAATTTCCGACATACACGCGGGCGAAGCTTCTGGCAACAGCTAGTATATTAAGACATAGGATACTTTTCATCCCGGTAGAAGGTTCCCGCGGGATAATTTCCGACATACACGCGGGCGAAGCCGCTGGCAACAGCTAGTATAAGTAGGGTATAATTGGGGGTTCTGCATCACTTGCTCTCGCTGCGCTCGAGCTGCGTGATGCAAAGACCCCCAATTATACCCTACTGATTCTGATCTGATGTGATCTGTTTTCTGGATGAATATTTTAAATTTTCGATCTGATCGAGACTTTTAGATTTGATCTGTTTCGTGAGCTTAATATTTAACGGCTGTTTTAATAGAATGCGTTTGCTGTTATTGTTACAAAATCTTCAGTCTGCGTGATGCAAAAACTTCCAATTACACCGCTTATGCAGATTGTAGTGTATGGAAGTATTATTATTATTTTTTTTACTTTGACTCATTTTAATCCTACTCAGAGCACAGTGCAATAGCGCATATTTTAATAGAATAATTGTTTCAGACAGTTATTAATATAATATATTCCTTTCACAGCATTCAAATAAAAACATTGAGGAAAATTTGTAGCATGCTGCATCCAAGGATCATCGTAAATCTCCCAATCTTCTATAACACCTCCACATGAGAAACACGCTGCTTTATCATTTACACCATTTCCATAATAAAAAAATCCGGCTTCAGCCATTTCCATCACCAACCTTCTCCTTGAATTAGCCGTTGCCCAATAATGTCTAAACGAATTTTCACGCATTTTATACGTATTATAGATGTCATAACGAGGGTTGCATTTATTTTGAGACATGTTCTGTACACTCACTATGTAGTTCTTCATACAGCCAATTATAAAAATGAAATGATATCGTACTACTGTAGCCAGCAACTTATGAAGATTATCATTTGATTGGTAGGGATAGAAGATTTGAAAATTAAACAAGAAAAATAATTATTTAAAAATTTTATTATTTATACACCATTTATTTAAGCACAATACATTTTTTAAAGCACATATAGAGTCATGATAAATACAGTTATATAAATCTTGAGAATATTTATATTGATCGTATAAACTTATCAAACTAGGACAACCTTCATCTTCTAAATTGAATATACTAAAATTACTATTTTCTAAAATTTGCTTTAACCACAACACTTTTTCCGAACCTTTGACATAAATACATTTGTCTCTTAACATACTAACCAAATTCTGATAATTATAATAGGGTACAAATCCTTCGTGCCAGCGTATCTTTCTGTTACTTTCAATCCAACTAACTTGTTTTTTTTCTCGTTTTGTTAATTTTTTAAATGGAAATGGGGGCATAATTAAAAATACTTGCAATTTTTGATTATACAATATAGCGATTTCTTTTGTTATAAATTCATTTGTTTCTGTTTTAAAGCCTTGAATATCCACAATAGCGATCATGATAATCTGCGCACAATGTTGCTGAGAGGTTTGTATTCCACAAGTCGATCATTTATAATCAAACAATATGCAGTTGTCTTATCTGGTATTTGTGTTGAACATTCAAATTCCAATCGTACATCCACTGGACCAGTTTTTAAACTATCGTTTTGCCTCGAGCAGTCTAAGACAAAGACTGGGGCTTTTTCTTTGAAGTCCTGTAGATCAAGCAACGGGTCTACCGGAGAGTTGTAATACGACTGACGAAATTTCACATACATTTCATATAATATACTATATTTGTTCTCACAAAACTTTAAAGATAAAGGCTCATAAGGATAATATTGCGAATTTAAAAAGAGCATCACGTTTGTCACCTCACAATGATCAAACACTGAACTGTCTTTAGTTCTATTATTTTTTCTATTAGTCTGCAAGCAAAAAATGACATACCGAGGCTTTTCTAATTGAGAAGCAGTCTTTACTGACCAAGAATGCTTTGTGGTTTTAGGTAGTAAAGGATACTCATATAAATCCCAATTTCTAAAAGCCAACTGAATAGGTTTATCTCTTTCTAAATGCTTTAAAAGTGTTAAACGTTCTCGATCTGAAACTTTTATGTGCGGTACTCTCCATTGCACCCTTTGTATATCTATTTGAACCTGAGCGAGTTCATCAGTAAGAATAATGCTATTTAAGTTAGAATTACTTCTATTCAATATAAGTTCGTGTTTACAATTTATCACAATTTTATTGTAATCCTCTGCAAACCCTAAAATCTTATTTAATGGCACTACAACACTAAAATGCCCATCACTTTGAAACCCGTTTAAATTCCAACCCCATAATGCGGCAACTTTACTTTCTGCTTCATTTAATGAGATGTAAGACTTTATTGTTGACGTTATTCCGGAATTTTTTATACGATCTATTTCAATTCCATTCATTTCGTATCTGATGTCTTGAAACAAATACATAATAGGGTTATTAGTGAACGTAACAGTTTTCTTGATCGGATTCCCATCCTTACCGAACAGCTTTGCCTGACCTTCGATGTAGATTGAACTGGCTGATGGTAGCACGTATATATCTTGCTGATGTATGGGGATTCTGATTTCATCGTTTTCTCTAAAGCTGTTATTGTAGGGATTGTATGAATGGACTTCATAACTTTCGATTGAACTATCAAAGTGTGGTAAATCAGTAATCTGTAGCATACTCATACTTTAAACCCTAGAGCTTTAAGAAAATCTTTATTTGATTTAGTCAATTTCTTCACGTTTTTCTTACGTCTGTGTACCTTAACGGTTGTTGATGGAATAGGACGTTTTATTTTAGCTGGAGGGTTTTTATCATATACTATCATTTTGCCTTTTTTAAATGAAGACGTAATTGAATATGTTCTTCACCAAAGTCAATACAGTAACCAAACTGATCTACAATCCTGACAGATATGGATGAAATTATATTTTTGTTCACCGGGAAGTAAATAACGTTCTGGGGTATTTCTGTGTAGCCGTGACTTGAAGCAGTATCAGATATGAATTCGTGAATAAAATGAGTCGGTATTCCGTTGTAATATGAACCGTGAACAAGATCACATTCGATTCTGATTACAGCTGTTGAACTGCTGTTATTAGCGGGCACATTCGGTCTTTTTTTTAATACTGAAAAGTATAGTAAACCGCACTCGTATTGATCAGATAAATGAAGAGGTGGTTGAAAATACGAAACCAATTCTGATTTATTTCCAGAGATGGTAACTGTAGTAGACATACTTGCATACTGAGCTCTTTAAAATGATCCTGTTTATTTTATTTCTTGATTATACCAAAAATTGTTTAAGAAATTTAAACATAGATGTCCACAGTTGAAGGGGTGATCACGTTGTAAATTTTCATAATTATATTGTATATTAGAACCTACATATTTTATAAATTCCTTAGGAGGTTTAAGATTTCCATAACTGTCGAAATACTCAACATAATCATTATATTTTGCATAGGCTACCCAATGAGAGCCAGGATTTTTAGAACTATCTAAATTAATAACTCCACATTCTTTTTTATATGGATATTTAGGGAGCTCATCTCTCATAAAGACACCTCTAAAATGAGGAATTTTATTTCCATACTTTAAAATGTCAAAGTTAGTTAAGGCCCGTTTGGGTAGCCGATATCTTAGTTTTTTTCTTTTGATACGAAAATTCCAAGACCGCCTTTATGTGGTTTAAGGTGTAGCCCTTTGCCAATACATAGAGCTTCCATTTTTTCATTATGTCTCCTCGATTCCACATACAGTTTTTTAGCCATTTTGTATTCATTTATGGTTTTGGCAATACCAGCTGCACCGCCTGCTAAAGCTCCCGCCGCTGATAATCCCGCAAAAATAGGAATCAGAGGTAGTACTCCCCCAGTTTTTGGAATAGGAATAACACGGGGGAGCTTAATCGATGAATCATCAGCTAATTCTCTGGTAGCAGCAATAGCTAATTCTATAGCCATTTTCTTGCTCTTAGGTTTTAATTTTTTTATGTGTCTTTTTGCTTTTGTAATAACAGTTTTTAATTTACTTTTTAATCCCTTTCCAGATGTAACTTTTGGAGACCGCTTTTTCCTCAAACCAGAACCAGTTTTAATTTTTGCCGACATAGCCTTACTTACTAAGCGTGCCGCGAGTTTTTCGCCTGTACTGGCATCGGAAGCAACCGCTCGCTGTTTCGCCATTTTTAACAAAATTAAATCAGCCTTATGTCGCTCTTTCAAGTTTGATGACTTGTGATATGCAATATCGTGATCTCTGCAATATTCGTCCAACTTATTTACACCGTTATCTTCTCGTGCAAGTCTTTTTATTAATTTAGTACCAGGACCACAGTAATTATATCCTGGTAAATGTAATTCAAATGGTAAATTATTAATAAGCCAATTGAGAAGACTGCTCTCTCCAAAACACATTATAAAACTGATGATTCCGGTTTGAATACTTTAATAAATAGTTATGCGATTCGAGTTTGTTGTTAATATTATTTCATTTATAATATAACATTCGATTTATCGATCCAACTGCTTTCAGCTGAAGACAAACCTAGCCATTTTACTAAAACCCTGCTACCTTTTCTTCTAAGAACTTTCTCGACTAAATATACATTTGGGTGTTTTGTCTTCTGAAGTTCTTGCTCATAAAATGCTCCTAGGATAGGTTGTCCTCTTATCGTATCTTCAATTAAGTAAGTGATAGGAGTAGTATTCTGCTTGTATCTAATTTTAAATATTTCTGTTGACCAATTGGGAGTATAACCTTTTTCGAATGTTCCTTTGTACTTACTGATACGAACGTAATCACCCACTTTAAACTTGCATTTTATACTTTCTTTATTTTTCACTAAACTATTAAATCTTTTTAATATTTCTTTCTTATTTCTATTGTTGACATTTGCTGGTATTTCATTAATTGTTCGATGATAGGTATGATTGTATTTATGAACTACATTGTCCAACGTATTTTTTATCCAAATATAATTACCTTTTAAACTAAACTCTTTATATAGTTTAGATTTTAATGTTCTTATAAATCTCTCCACAATTGAAGCCTTTTTAGATGAAAATGTTGAATAATGATTAATATTATACGACTGCATAAGATATTTAAATTTGTTATTATAAAATTCTGTACCGTTATCTGTTTGTAAATTTTTAGGTATGCGATTATCTTTCAATAGAATTACAAAAGCATTATACACCTCATCTTTGTTTTTACTTTTCAAAGGAAGCGCCCAAGCATATTTTGAAAATGTGTCAATTATGGCAAGAATATATTTATAATTATTATTTTCCCTCGACACTGTTTGCATATCTATTAAATCTGCTTGCCATAGATCATCTATATCCTTCATAATAACATGCCTTCGCGGAAAGTTCACCCTCGCACTTTTATGAATATCATTTACCACATCCGCTTTGCTCATTTTAAAATAATATCTTAAATATATTTTATTTAGATATTCATATGTATATACCTATACATTGTATATTTATATATTCATAATGAATGACGTCGTAATACTGAATGAAAAGTTTTCTGAGCATCAGTATTTATTCTTTAATTATGTTAGCTTCTTTTAATTCTTCAATTATTGATAAAATTTCATTGTCATGATTTGTATTACCTGCATCTCTTGAAGCTATTAATAATTTTAATCTTTGAACCAATTCATTCGGATCGTCCCAATATACTAAGTCAGCATTCTTTTTATATGTTTTAAGTGTCGGCAAACTGCCTCCAATTTTTTTTTTATTGTTTTCCAACACAGTCTCAGAAAATAATGGTCTGATTATATCTCGATATTTGAGCCCTTTGTCACCTCTTATTTGACCTCTAGGATTAAAATCCCTCTTATGGGCGTTGGTATAATGTAGTATATCTTTGTAGACAAGTCTATCGGCATCAGTTACAATCTTTAAGTCAGGTTTCTTTCGAAGTAAAAGTTCTTTTAGTCCAGGGGTGAAATCGTAACTTCTATCTCCAATTTTAACCAAAACTAAGTTATCTCCGCCAATATTTTGAATTTTAGAAAAAGATACTACGCAGTTACCCATCATTAAAGTTTTATTGTCGGTTCTTATTCCAAATGGTACATTTACACCATCATAAATACCGTAGATATCCTCACTTTCCAACGAAAGTTCTAAATTATCTTTTACTTCTTTTTTAGGAGAGCTTGAAAAAAATATATCAGCATCGTGAAAATCTTCACATTCAGTAGGAGTGTTTTCACAATTTGCATCTGATTCAATAGGTATAGAATTATCGGTCACGTTTTTATCATGCTTAATATTTTCGATTAATCTTTGAGAATTTATAAAAGTTTTTAGAGGGTCTGAAACTGGTTTGAACATTTTATCTAAGGATAAATTAACTTCATGTTCATGATTTTTCATTTCGTTTATTTTCTTTTTTATGGAGTCGACCGACTTGATTAATTCCATTTTAATATTTTTTTCCATCTTATGTAATCACAACTGTGTTCAACTAAGAGAGAAATAAGACTAGCAATGTTTCTGTATACAATTCATTTATATGGATGTACCACAAACAGACATCTGCATTCATTAGAATTTAAAAAATGTATCGAAATTCTTTCTGTACCTCCCATTATTTAATATAGACTCTTTGTTAATAAGTAAAAAATTGAAAGGATTACTCCAAACTGTTTTACAGATTTCTTTGAACTGGTTCCAGTTTAAATCAGGACTGACATGTTCCTCATAAATATGTTTTAAGTTCACATCATCTTGTCTAAATACTATAAGAAAATTAGCATTGTCACGTAACAATTGTTTTGGTATCTTTGAATAGGTCTGAGATAAATAAAAACAATCGATTTGCTTATGTCTCCCCATACAAAAATAATTGCGAATATTAGTCTGATTTTCTGTTGCAACATCGTCAAAAATAAATATAGAATTTGGTAATGCTTCACTGGGAGATATAACATCTTTATTGTCGCTAAACTCATAGAATTTAATTTGAGGTACTCTTCTTAACACTTCACTTAAAAAACGATATTTTGGTTGGAAATTCGTTTTTGAGTAAAGATACAGATTTTGAAATTTAAGACCATTTTCATGTAATAATAAACTGATCATAACGTTTGTTTTACCACAATTTGAGGGCCCACATATAATACAACGAATCGTATTAGGCAATAAAGCGCTGTGTCGGATCTGACAACTGGAGTCATTAAAATTAATATTATTTACATTTAGAGATATGGGTTGTTTGATCAACTTCATCTTGCCTACTAATTGCACTTTTCTCGATCCTTCAATATATACATGATAATTATAATAACAGCTATAGTTTCGCTAAACTAGAATTCTTTTCTTAAATATTAAAGATTTTTTGTTACAATGAATCATTTAATAGCTGCAGCCAGTGCAAGACAGTCACTTGTCAATAATTTTCAAATTAAATCACTTTTTTACTAAAGGTAAGTTTTGAAATAATTATTATTGATAGTATTATTATTGAAAATCCAAACAACTTTAGACAAATTTATTTTCTTTTCAGAATAATGTCTCTTTCACCATCATACAGTCCTAGTTTTTGGGATAATGAGATTTCTGCAGGACACGAACAGTCGCGATTACGCGAGGTATGTATCTAATTATAAATGTACAAATATTTACATCTTTTTAGATAAAATGATTTTTGACATTCAACAATAACAACTAGTATTTTTGTTGTGAGGAATGTGTCAAAAATAATGTTATTGTATCGCTGTCATATTTACCTATAGTTTATTCATCATTCTCTTTACAGAAACTGAGTGATCCTTATCTTGCGGATAACGATGCTGCTGTTAAATCATTCTATTTTACTCAAGATCTGAATACCTCCAATATTCCAGTTATCAAAACTGCGTCACAAAAACAACCAACAGAAAAAATAAAAGAGAAAAAAAGGAGGTCTGCAAATATGAAGAAAAATTGCAAATCCCAATTTTATTCAAAAACTATTATATTAGATAATTCATCTTATATTATTCGGAAAGAGCCAGGAAAAGCTCATCATTTGATAAATATAACTATTCATGACATGAGTGACAATGCTTCCGGAAGGAGCTGCAGTGAAAATGACAGCACTCGTGTAAGTGTTCAGTACCTAGTCAGAAACAATTATGATGAAATAATGGATGAAACTGAACATTTGATTGACAAAATAGTGAAAAAAATTAATTTCAAAATCTCCGTATATTACAATTGGAATTCTTTGCGTTCTCTCAAAGTTTGAAAATTGTAATTTGCTATGTTCATCAGGCAAAACTGTTTTTATTTTGCTACAATTGTGATTTAATAATTTATCTTCATCATCATGATACAAAAAACACTCATCACATAAAAATAGTTTAGATTTATGTTTGGTTAATTGTCGATGCACAAGGCGACCAAAATTTTTTATTAAACAAAAATGGGCTTTATCACCTTTAGTTATGTACAACAAATTAACATGTATAAGCTTTCGTTCACGTGTCAAATATAATGGGCCTGTTACATGATTACTAGCTTCAAGACCATATACATTTACACTTATAGAAGGATTATTTTTCTCAAAGATTTTAATATCATAAAAACTTGGTGGAAAAGACATATCATTTATGTTTAATAGAAACGTATAGTGTGGGTACGATTGCATTCTATTAGCATTCAATTTTTTAGGAAACATTTGGGCAATAATACACCACAAAAAACAATGATTGTCATTGTTACGTATATTCAAACATGACTTTGTGTTTTTTATAACAGTAGGCAATTCTAAATAAGTGCCAGCTCTCAAAGGATTGTATTTGTTTATGTTTATTTCCAAATGGCTTATAAAATTAATAGTCCACCCAGATTCGCCAAGTTCAAATTCTAAACATTTAGATATTAATTTTTCAGAGCATTGAAAATAGATATCAGAAATATTTGTATTCGGAACTGCTATCATATATTTGGTGTTGAAAGATTTCATAGAGCTTTCATTATTTTTTGGCAAAATGTGTGAAACAAATAATTCAAAATTGACTTTAATTGCTTTATGTTTTTGAATCATAAGATTGATAATTTTACATACAGATTTTGAAACTTGATTTAAAAATATTTCTGGAGTAATTGTTATGTCACTGGGTTTAATTGGATTCACTTTGTAACTTATGATTCTATTCTTAAAGGCAGTAGCAATAACTTGAATATTATCGAATTCGGAGCAGAGCAATACATTAGATTTATGAATATTTGTTCTACTATGTGCTGCTAATTTTGAAACATAAATATTACAGTCTTTACAAAAAAACATGTTCATTAACAATTGGTTAATACTAATTTTATAACTTCTCAGGCTTTATATAGATATATATATATATATGTATATAATATCAGATTTTAATTTTAGAATTTCTTATTTCGGGTTTTTATATTTCTTTTATTTTAATTTCTTATTTCAGGTTTTTTAATTTCTCAGTTTTAATTTCTTATTTCGGGTTTTTAAATTTCTCAGTTTTAATTTCTTATTTCAGGTTTTTAAATTTCTCAGTTTTAATTTCTTATTTCAGGTTTTTAAATTTCTTAGTTTGAACCTCTGAAAAAAAAATTCTTAGTTTGAACCTCTGAAAAAGTACATGTGTAATATAAAATAATTATTCATTTAAAATTTGCAATACAAAATGCACAAAATCAGAGTTAAAAATACAGGCAAAACAATAACTAATATGAATTAGGTAATTATTATGTATTTAATAATAATATAAACTTAAAATAATTATAAGCAGATATAAACATTTATATAAATGTATATATTTGCACGTGAATGTATATAATTATACATATATAAATAAATATAAAAATACTTATTGATGTTGTTGTTATGTATGTTGCTGTAATATAGAAAACTTTGTTTAAATAATATTCTCACATTTTTTTTATAAAGACTGTATATGTTTCCATAAATGTGATTAAACAAACTTATAATTAAAAAGATTAAACAGATTTATATTAAAGTTATTTCCAAATTTAAAAAAAAAACTTGCGCTAAAAGAGCGCATAAGTAGTACCTATAGACAGGGTATGAAAGTTGTTTTTTTAATATTAAATCTAAGAAGGTTTGCTGTATAGAACAGGCTGGATATCTTTAAATTCAACCCTTCCAGTATTTACAAGGTGTGTTAAAGCCTTCCACACAGCATTATCTTTATCAGTTGATAATTTTAAAGTTACAAAAGAATGTTTCCAACGCTCATTTGCAGCAAGTTTTTCCACTTCGTCAGTATTATAAACTCTCAATTCAAAATAATACTTTCCTACTCTTCCTGGATCCGACTGGAAGGTGTGGCCAGTAGCTACTCGCTGAGTGAAGCAGCTCTTCAGGGTAGCAGCACGAATCAACGGTCGAGACGATTCATCCTGAAATACAAAAAATAACTAGTTTTAATTAAAACAATAAAGAGCGAAATTTTTTAGACTTCTACGTCGTTTAATCTATTACTACTTTAATTATAGATAATCTATTAGAAAGCTTATAAAACTCTTATGTCCACAAACAAGTATAATTTTAATGGATAAAATCACTCACTAAAACACTAAATATGCTCATGAAAACATTCATGAGCATATTTAGTGTGTGTGTTTGTAATCAATGAAATGATTTAATACGTTTGAAAAAATACCTTACCTCAGAATCTGAAGCGGTGATATTCCGCTTTCTTTTTGGAGCTGATGTTACAACAATTTGCTGTCCGTCGCTATCAGACTCTGTTTCTGAAGCGAATGGGTTTTTGGAAAGCAACGCCTTCTTTTTTTGAGACACTTTTTTGTCTCTCTTCACAGCTTTTTTTTTCGAGCTGCCGCTTATTTTTTCTTTAGTTGCTCGAGATATTGGAGGGGTGGAGTCGTCTTCTTCAACCCAAAAAGGATTATTCGTCGACTGAGCCCTGAAGACAGAATTAAAATGCAATAAATATTTTTGTCATACATTCCTAACAACATGAAACAATAAACATGTTTCGAATATCGAATAGGGAATAATATTTTAACAGTCTAAAAAAATACTTTAAATTACTTAGAAATCGATCTAAGGTCTTGTATTTATTGCTTGTTATACCAATCAAATGAAAATAAGCATTCAAAATGATAGAGTTATATTAATACTAGCTGTTTCCTGCGGTTTCACCTGCATCCCGAAGGAACTACTTCCCGCACCTATGTGTTAATCCGAGTCAACCTCTATGTGCGTGTGTGTGCCAAATTTCGTGAAAATCAGTTCGGCAGTTTTTGCGTGAAAGAGTAACAGACGAACAAACTTTCGCATTTATAATATTAGTAGGAATAATTAATAATATGAAATTAAAAATACAGCGCCAGTACATGATTTAAATAAAATATAATACTCACATACTTTTTCTGCAACACTTGTAGTACAACACACCCAACAAAAAATACACTCGCGAAATGTGAAATGCTTTTCAGCACAACGATGACAAAATGTAAGGAATAATCTCAGATGCTTATTTTTATAGACCTAAATTCTAAAGCCATAGTCATAATGTTACTTTCCAAAAATAATTACTTGAAAAATATAATTCAAACTTTATTTGTTAATAGAATTTCATCTCTATTACCGGAGCACTTAAAGTAGATTTTATTTAAATCATTTCTCGTAATGAAATCGCGCTGTGAATACTTCCGAATACTCTCGTTTAGGAAAGTGCTCTCACAGCATTTTATCCTTATTCGAGTTTTTTAACGCAACTGGAGACGAAAATCTTAAAAGGAATGATATGTCAAATAGCTTTGGTGGAATAGAAACAAACATATACGAAAACCAATAAAATGAGATCTCCGCTAGTTATTTGCTATGTATACAGAAATGCTGGCTTATTCTGTAAAGTCTCAAGTCGTAAAGGTTGTGATAGATATAGCTATCCTGTTCATTTTAATGTTAATAGAAAGAGATGTCAATGGATTTCAAAGTGATATTCCCTTCCCTTCTCTTATTTGATATTACAGAATTAGGTTGTGTGAATATTGAACTTTGGTAAATGAAACAAACAATTTTAATTTTTAAATATATTAATAATAAATCTTCTAATATACTGTAAAATAATAATAAATATTAAAAATATCATAACACATTATTTCTAATATGTTTGGAAATTCAACTAGAAAACTAAAAAAAAAACTATTGCAAGATTTTTTTTTATTTTTTTTATTTTCCCATCATGTCTCAATTAGCCAGGAGGGCGACGAATTGTGGGAAGTTGAATACAAATAAAATGTTATGATGGCCTAGTGGTTAAGGCACCCGCCTCTCATGCATGAGGTTGCGGGTTCAAAATCAAGCAATGTGTTATTTTTTTTCAATTCATAATGTTGTACTTTGTAAGTATATTTAAGTTAAGCTTTTTTTTTTTTTAGGGCCAGGCCTAGGTAAAGTTTAATAAAAATGAAACCAAATAATTTGTGATACATACAAAAATCAAATAAGTTTATTACAGCTTATTACAGTAACTCAATATTTCTAATTTGTTTTAGAGTTCGTAAATATATATTTATGTTATGTTGTAATTTCACAATTTTACCTATTTATATTTTTTATTATACAATTTTACCTTTATTTCAAGAGCTTACATTCTAATATTATTACTAATAAAGTAATTACAGACATAAACTAAGATTGCATGTTTTCATGTATTTTACCAATTATATTTTCTAAAGCTAAGTAAGTATTATCATCACATATATTTTCTATTACATATTGCACACATTTCTCCGCGCGGCACTCGCAAGGCTTTTCAGGCTGGTTATCACCCTCATAAATTTCAATTTTGATCGTCCTCGATAATGCAGTCATGTTTGGAGCTCTCGTTTTAACATATGAGTATACTTGAACTCGTTTGCGCTTTTGTGGAGTTGATGAGGTTTCCCCCTTTCTCTTTAAATTGAGTTTGGGTGATTTACTTGCAACTGGTGGATCATATGGAATGAAATTAAAAAGGCCTTCAGAGTCCTGAAACATAAATAAAAACAAAAACTAAGTAAACACGTATTATTATAATATTATAATTATTATTAACAAAAATACGTAGAAAAATACTCACCGACATTTTATAAATATGCGTATATCTCGAACGAATACTTTTCAATGAATGCACTCTTAATACAGGAAAATAAGGAACTTCGTTCCAAAACTCTAATGACATGTTGCTACATGTAATGGAGCAAAAGTAGATTGTTATAAAATAAACTCTATGTGCTCAATACATAGAGATTAATTGCAGCACAACCATCTTTCTTACCTTATTTAGGAAACGGTGCCACAGCGTCGCGGATACCTGAGATGAAATTTTAAAAAGGAAGTTGTACATACTTTTGTACGCCGATAGCCTAGTAGTTTGAACGCTCACCTTCTATGCAAGCGGGTGCGAGTTCGAATCTACTCGACTACGTTTCGCAGTAACATGTTGATTATAATAATAATATATATATATATATATATATATATATATACCTATATACCAAATGCCTAAAACCTAAAAAAACTGAACCCTCATCTCACTCTGCTCAGCAGTTGCGTCTCCAATCATTAGACCAACAAGATCTTCATGAATGAAGTCTACATGAATGTTTAACGCGGACCCAGTTAAACTTATAAGTATTTAATGTTTACTTGTAAAAGGAAAGGACTTCACACTGTGTTATTACCTTACAAAAACTACTGTGCTAACAGAGGCATGTTGCACTGTTCTCATCGTCATCAACATTCGTTACCTATTCAATTCCTTACGATTTAATAAATCGATACCCCATCGATGCGCTCGAGTCGCTCCGAGCACGCCGCGCTGTCGAACTTGAGACATTTGTTGTTTATATTATATCGTCCCAAGTAGAAAAGATATTTGAGCTTCATTGTTACGAAGGTATCAGTATAACGATGACCCAATGAATGAAATCTCTGTTACAAATCGAGCGAAGTACTGCAGATCATGCAAGTTAGTCAGGTTAGTAGTGTAATATTGGGGCGATCTGCATCGCGAACCGAGCGAATGCGAGGTGAGTGATGCAGAAGCCCCAATATTACCCTACTAGTATATTAAGACATAGGATACTTTTCATCCCGGTAGAAGGTTCCCGCGGGATAATTTCCGACATACACGCGGGCGAAGCCGCTGGCAACAGCTAGTATATTAAGACATAGGATACTTATCATCCCGGTAGAAGGTTCCCGCGGGATAATTTCCGACATACACGCGGGCGAAGCTGCTGGCAACAGCTAGTATATAAAGACATAGGATACTTTTCATCCCGGTAGAAGGTTCCCGCGGGATAATTTCCGACATACACGCGGGCGAAGCCGCTGGCAACAGCTAGTATATTAAGACATAGGATACTTTTCATCCCGGTAGAAGGTTCCCGTGGGATAATTTCCGACATACACGCGGGCAACAGCTAGTATATTAAGACATAGGATACTTTTCATCCCGGTAGAAGGTTCCCGCGGGATAATTTCCGACATACACGCGAGCGAAGCCGCTGGCAACAGCTAGTATATTAAGACATAGGATACTTTTCATCCCGGTAGAAGGTTCCCGCGGGATAATTTCCGACATACACGCGGGCGAAGCCGCTGGCAACAGCTAGTATATTAAGACATAGGATACTTTTCATCCCGGTAGAAGGTTCCCGCGGGATAATTTCCGACATACACGCGGGCGAAGCCGCTGGCAACAGCTAGTATATTAAGACATAGGATACTTTTCATCCCGGTAGAAGGTTCCCGCGGGATAATTTCCGACATACACGCGGGCGAAGCCGCTGGCAACAGCTAGTATATTAAGACATAGGATACTTTTCATCCCGGTAGAAGGTTCCCGCGGGATAATTTCCGACATACACGCGGGCGAAGCCGCTGGCAACAGCTAGTATATTAAGACATAGGATACTTTTCATCCCGGTAGAAGGTTCCTGCGGGATAATTTCCGACATACACGCAAGCGAAGCCGCTGGCAACAGCTAGTATATTAAGACATAGGATACTTTTCATCCCGGTAGAAGGTTCCCGCGGGATAATTTCCGACATACACGCGGGCGAAGCCGCTGGCAACAGCTAGTATATTAAGACATAGGATACTTTTCATCCCGGTAGAAGGTTCCCGCGGGATAATTTCCGACATACACGCGGGCGAAGCCGCTGGCAACAGCTAGTATATTAAGACATAGGATACTTTTCATCCCGGTAGAAGATTCCCGTGGGATAATTTCCGACATACACGCGGGCAACAGCTAGTATATTAAGACATAGGATACTTTCATCCCGGTAGAAGGTTCCTGCGGGATAATTTCCGACATACACGCAAGCGAAGCCGCTGGCAACAGCTAGTATATTAAGACATAGGATACTTTTCATCCCGGTAGAAGGTTCCCGCGGGATAATTTCCGACATACACGCGGGCGAAGCCGCTGGCAACAGCTAGTATATTAAGACATAGGATACTTTTCATCCCGGTAGAAGGTTCCCGCGGGATAATTTCCGACATACACGCGGGCGAAGCCGCTGGCAACAGCTAGTATATTAAGACATAGGATACTTTTCATCCCGGTAGAAGGTTCCCGCGGGATAATTTCCGACATACACGCGGGCGAAGCTGCTGGCAACAGCTAGTATATAAAGACATAGGATACTTTTCATCCCGGTAGAAGGTTCCCGCGGGATAATTTCCGACATACACGCGGGCGAAGCCGCTGGCAACAGCTAGTATATTAAGACATAGGATACTTTTCATCCCGGTAGAAGGTTCCCGTGGGATAATTTCCGACATACACGCGGGCAACAGCTAGTATATTAAGACATAGGATACTTTTCATCCCGGTAGAAGGTTCCCGCGGGATAATTTCCGACATACACGCGGGCAACACCTAGTATATAAAGACATAGGATACTTTTCATCCCGGTAGAAGGTTCCCGCGGGATAATTTCCGACATACACGCGGGCGAAGCCGCTGGCAACAGCTAGTATATTAAGACATAGGATACTTTTCATCCCGGTAGAAGGTTCCCGCGGGATAATTTCCGACATACACGCGGGCGAAGCCGCTGGCAACAGCTAGTATATTAAGACATAGGATACTTTTCATCCCGGTAGAAGGTTCCCGCGGGATAATTTCCGACATACACGCGGGCGAAGCTTCTGGCAACAGCTAGTATATTAAGACATAGGATACTTTTCATCCCGGTAGAAGGTTCCCGCGGGATAATTTCCGACATACACGCGGGCGAAGCCGCTGGCAACAGCTAGTATATTAAGACATAGGATACTTTTCATCCCGGTAGAAGGTTCCCGCGGGATAATTTCCGACATACACGCGGGCGAAGCCGCTGGCAACAGCTAGTATATTAAGACATATGATACTTTTCATCCCGGTAGAAGGTTCCCGTGGGATAATTTCCGACATACACGCGAGCGAAGCCGCGGGCAACAGCTAGTATATTAAGACATAGGATACATTTCATCCCGGTAGAAGGTTCCCGCGGGATAATTTCCGACATACACGCGGGCGAAGCCGCTGGCAACAGCTAGTATATTAAGACATAGGATACTTTTCATCCCGGTAGAAGGTTCCCGCGGGATAATTTCCGACATACACGCGGGCGAAGCCGCTGGCAACAGCTAGTATATTAAGACATAGGATACTTTTCATCCCGGTAGAAGGTTCCCGTGGGATAATTTCCGACATACACACGGGCAACAGCTAGTATATTAAGACATAGGATACTTTTCATCCCGGTAGAAGGTTCCCGTTGGATAATTTCCGACATACACGCGGGCAACAGCTAGTATATTAAGACATAGGATACTTTTCATCCCGGTAGAAGGTTCCCGTGGGATAATTTCCGACATACACGCGAGCGAAGCCGCTGGCAACAGCTAGTATATTAAGACATAGGATACTTTTCATCCCGGTAGAAGGTTCCCGTGGGATAATTTCCGACATACACGCGGGCAACAGCTAGTATATTAAGACATAGGATACTTTTCATCCCGGTAGAAGGTTCCCGCGGGATAATTTCCGACATACACGCGGGCGAAGCTTCTGGCAACAGCTAGTATATTAAGACATAGGATACTTTTCATCCCGGTAGAAGGTTCCCGCGGGATAATTTCCGACATACACGCGGGCGAAGCCGCTGGCAACAGCTAGTATATTAAGACATAGGATACTTTTCATCCCGGTAGAAGGTTCCCGCGGGATAATTTCCGACATACACGCGGGCGAAGCCGCTGGCAACAGCTAGTATATTAAGACATATGATACTTTTCATCCCGGTAGAAGGTTCCCGTGGGATAATTTCCGACATACACGCGAGCGAAGCCGCGGGCAACAGCTAGTATATTAAGACATAGGATACATTTCATCCCGGTAGAAGGTTCCCGCGGGATAATTTCCGACATACACGCGGGCGAAGCCGCTGGCAACAGCTAGTATATTAAGACATAGGATACTTTTCATCCCGGTAGAAGGTTCCCGCGGGATAATTTCCGACATACACGCGGGCGAAGCCGCTGGCAACAGCTAGTATATTAAGACATAGGATACTTTTCATCCCGGTAGAAGGTTCCCGTGGGATAATTTCCGACATACACACGGGCAACAGCTAGTATATTAAGACATAGGATACTTTTCATCCCGGTAGAAGGTTCCCGTTGGATAATTTCCGACATACACGCGGGCAACAGCTAGTATATTAAGACATAGGATACTTTTCATCCCGGTAGAAGGTTCCCGTGGGATAATTTCCGACATACACGCGAGCGAAGCCGCTGGCAACAGCTAGTATATTAAGACATAGGATACTTTTCATCCCGGTAGAAGGTTCCCGTGGGATAATTTCCGACATACACGCGGGCAACAGCTAGTATATTAAGACATAGGATACTTTTCATCCCGGTAGAAGGTTCCCGCGGGATAATTTCCGACATACACGCGGGCAACAGCTAGTATATTAAGACATAGGATACTTTTCATCCCGGTAGAAGGTTCCCGCGGGATAATTTCCGACATACACGCGAGCGAAGCCGCTGGCAACAGCTAGTATATTAAGACATAGGATACTTTTCATCCCGGTAGAAGGTTCCCGTGGGATAATTTCCGACATACACGCGAGCGAAGCCGCGGGCAACAGAAAGAAAGAAAGAAAGAAAAATATTTTATTTGGCACACACAGGAAATACAAATAGTAAAAAGGAGCATAGTAAACTAACAAAATTAACATTAAAAAATTAAACAAAATAAATTCAAAATATAACAATTAAAAATACCTGTGCGAGGCCAAAAAGGCTCCTATCTCAGCATAAAGCTGCAATATTTAATTAAATACCGCAGCGCTGGTATTCTGATAGGGCCCATGTGATGCCACGGACACACCTACGGACATCTACAAATCCAATAGAGGAATAATAAGATAATAAAATACACACAATAGAATACCTATAATTTAGAGAAAACAAAATAAAAAAATAAAATATAAACTAATAACCATAAATAGTGTATACATTAGTCGAATAACTCCCGACGCCAGACGCTTCAACCTCGCTTGTCTATGCTATAGAATATTGTCTATAGTCTGTGACAAGCGATGAGACGCGGGCGCAGGTATCGGCTCGGCTGACAGTATACATGCTCTGTGGCTGACAGCTGATATACCTAAAGTTTAAGAAATTAACTGTTGATAAAACTAAAACAAAGAGTGAATAATAGGTACGGCAATAAAGTGGTGCAGATAAATTATATAAAGTATTGTTTGTTGTAAGAACTGTGTTGTGTTGTGTAAGTCGGAAGAAATAAAAAAAATTAACAAAAATTCAATCACCGAGCAAAACCAAGAGTCAAGTTCAAAGCTAAACATGCTGCTAGGAACACAAGACCCCACTGATGTCAGCAGTACTAACTACGTGCAGTCCCAAGGTGAGTATCAGTTATCAGAGACTGGTTTCCTTTTGTACTCGTAATAAGTGCTGTTTATATTTAATACTAAAAGTACCAACTGTTTTTATAGTCCGAAACGGTGGTGGCAAATCGTTCCAACAGCGAGAGGCAGCGAATTTAAAGCTTCCACGAAAAGAAGCTGTTTTGTGCGTTGTGGCCAACATGAGGTAAGATGATGCTCTTGTTTTAATTTTATTGATATCTCGTGACCAAGTCAATTTTTGATACAGATATTCTGGTTTTTTTGTGAGAATAGTGCCAAAGAGTAGGGTAGCCAGATGAAGCTTTCTGCGATCTGTCATTCTCATCAAATTACCCTTATTTAAAAATGGAGTTATATGAGATCGGGGTGGGACGTTGAAACAGAATCTTGCACAAGCATTCTGCACTCGCTGGATTAACTTTCCGCTTCTACCTAGAATGCATGCACCATACACAGTGTCAGCGTAGTTCAGCTTGGATAAAACAAGTGACTCACATAGCATGACACGCATATCCACACTTATGTAGGGCCGTACACGGTACAAAAGCTTAAGACGGTAAAAGCAGTTGCGCACAGCCTCCATGATGTGTGTCTCAAAATGCAGATGCTCATCAAACACCACACCAAGATTACGGGCTTCTTGCACCCTATCAATAGAACACCCATCAATCTTCAAGTCCAGATTGCACCCTAATATTTTGTTGAGAAAGCCTCTTGATCCCAATAGAATGTACTTGGACTTAACTGGGTTCAGAACCAGAGAGTTTTTTTCAGACCATGCTGAAATCCTATCTAAATCCTCATTCATTCTTTTTACAGCTTCAGCAGAATGCTGAGGGCGGATTGAGAGATACATCTGAAGATCATCAGCATATAGGTGGAACTTGGTGTTGACCAGACAATTGGTGATGTCGGCACTGTACAGAATGAAAAGAAGAGGGCCCAAGATCGATCCCTGCGGTACGCCCCGGAGCACTGGACTGGGACTAGAGGACATAACATCTCCATCACTGTCACTTATAACTTGGACGAACTGAGAACGGTTACTTAGATAACTCTGAAACCATTGGACTGTTTCCGGCTGACATCCGTAGAAAGAAAGCTTAGAGAGGAGAAGGGAGGTGTTGATTGAGTCAAAGGCACGTGAAAAATCCAGCAGTACAAGCATGGTACCCATGCCCTGGTCTTGGGCTTCAAGGATATTTCCAACCACGTCAAGAAGAGCTGTGGCTGTGCTGTGCCCCTTTCGAAATCCTGATTGAAACAGTGGCAAAATACCATGCTGTTCAAGATATGCCCGAAGCTGGTTAGAGACAACTTTCTCTAGAATCTTGGAGATACATGGTAAAAGGCTAATTGGCCGAAGATCTTTCATGCTAGTGGGATTAGATACCTTGGGTATAGGCCTCACTATAGCCAGTTTCCACAGATCCGGAAAAGAGGAGGAGGCTATGGATCTGTTGATGATGGCCGTAATAGCTGCAAGTGTACGAGGAAGAGTCATCAACAGCATCTCCAAGGAGATACAGTCAGATCCCTGAGCATTGGACTTAAGACCACGTAAAAGCCTCAGCACCATGTCCTCGTGGACTGGTTCAAGCTGAAAATTACCATTACTGAATCTGTGGTGCTCAAAGTAAGTTAAGTCGGCGGAACTGACCCTACCACTGCCAGGCACATCCAAAAAATGGTCATTTATTTTGTCAGGGTTGTTGCAAAAATGCGGCAAACTGTGCTCTGGTCTTTTAGAAATGGCTATTGAAGACTTAATATGGTTCCATAATGTTTTTGGTTGTTTGATATTTTTATTAATATATGTTTTAAAATATGCACACTTTTCACTATCAAAAGCGGCCCTGACTAGATATTTGAGCTCTTTATAAGAGTTTATGTGATGTACAGATTTAGTTGCTTTAGATTTAACATGGTACTTGTCACGCAACTTCATCATTTCCTTGACAGTATATGTTATCCATGGGTGAGACTTTTCTTTAATTAAAACTTTTTTAAGAGGTGCATGTAGGTCGAAGAGATTCAACATATATTCATTAAATGTTGTTACCATAGAGTTCACATCCTCCAAACTTTCAATATATTCCCAGTCCATCTTATTCAAGTCATCATTAAAATTGTCAAGCAATATATCTTTAAGTGGCCTGTAGGTGATCCAGTGTGGGGAAGGTTTCTCCAATTTAAAATTTAGTTCAACAGATATAACTGCATGTTGGCCAAGCTCTGGTATGTGTGATACAGAGACCCCACACACACGGGCGTCAGTGCACACAACATCAATTAGTGTTTCACTATGATCAGTGAAATGAGTAGGCTCGGTAACAATTTGCTTTAGCTTGAAACATAGTAAAAAATTGTCAAGTAATTTTGTTTTATTTTCCAGCTGGTTTAAAATATTAATGTTGAAGTCACCAAGTAAGACAACCTTATCCGCGCTAGCAAAAGAGGAAATAGAATCGGTAATCGCATCCAGGAAGACATTCACATCAAGCCACGGCGGCCTGTATGCAGTGCCGATGATCACTGACTGCGAGTTGATGTTAAGCCTGAGCCACATTTGCTCGACCTGCGGCGCCGGCGGGTGCGGCACGGTGCGTACGCGCACTCCGCGGCGCACGTAGAATCCCACGCCGCCCCCGCGGCCGCCGCACACCGTATGCGGGCGCGGCACGTGCCGCAGCCGGTAGCCCGGCACTGTCGGCGCGCGACCCTCCTCTCCCTGCCTAAGCCAGGTTTCGTTTATCGCCATAATGTCTACCATTAGGCTATCCATGGCAACAAGGAACTCCTCATGGCGCGAACCCAGTGATCCCGCATTGAATAATCCAACTTTAAGATTCCTTGTCTTATTCATTTGTGAATAGTGTTGTATATAATAATAGTATGCTTATTGTAAATAGTATAAGAAGTATTATGTAGTGTATAGTTTTGGATCACAACGTAAAATGTAAATATACTGAAATATATAGTATTAGGTGTAATTAAAAGTAGTATAAAGTGAGTTATTATAACTATTACTGAGATATACATAGTCAGCCAATGTGTACTAATATAAAGAGTCCGTAAAAACAAATATATCATAATTAAATATATTGAAGACGTGAAGATACTGAGCGGAAGAGTAATACCTAAAAAGTGTACATAGATAGTCGCTGGTTGAGCAGGTGGGCCACCAGAACAAACCAAGATATTATACTGAAACACGAGAATAGCCGGCCTCGCACAAGACAACCTTAAATACTTAAGAGAAAACAAAACAGATAAAATTAGGTAAGGTTTAAAAGATACATATCTTGCTATAACAAAGTGTTTGCAAGCGATCATGTACTTAGACATCCTTTGCGGTAGGCACCCCGCAACAAAAAACACGCGCTAGGTCGTCCTCTGAGCGGATGCAGTGGGTAGGCTTACCGTCACCCTGCTTAGCCAGAATACGGCCGAACTTCGTCCACATATACCTCCACCCGAGACGGCTGCCAGCTTCACGCACACGATAAAACAAATATTTGTTTGTTTTGGTGAGCCTCTCGTTCAGAAAAAAGCGACGTGGGGGTCCGGGGAGTCCCATGTCCGCGGTGGTGGCACCGCGCCGCACGCGCGCGTTCTGCAGCAAGTCGTCGCGCAGAGAGCGCCGCGTCAGGCGCACCACGATGCGCCGCCCGCGCGCCGGCGCCGCCTCTGCTCCCACTGGGCTTGCTCCGCCAACTGGACTCGCAGCACTCGCCTTCACCTCTCGTTCAGCCCGCAGGCCCACCCTTTGCGCGAACACTATGTCCCGTTCATCGAGAGTCACCCCAAGCTTTGCCGCCACCTGCCCGACGGTGTGCAACACACTCTCCCCCTGAATCTCCGGGATGTTCGCGATTTCTAAATCGGAGCCAAGTAAATCCTGCTCACGGTCGTTGAGCTCGAGCTGCAACTGCAGCACTATCTGCTCGAGCTGACCCACTCTGCCGTCTGGCACTGCAGCACTTCCCCTATTTTCTAGTGCCTCGATCCTAGTCTCCAGGATGTCAACCCGCTCGGTACAAACTCCCATCGACGCGTGCAGGCCAGCCATCTCCCTACGAAATTCCCTCATTTCATCCCGAACCTCCCGCAGCTCAGATCGGAAGAGCCTTATTTCCTCACGGAGTGTCAGCTGTGCCTCCGGCGAAGGTTCCCCATCAGCACCTCGTTCGCTCCCACCCTGAGACGAAACTTTAGCCACTTCAACGGGGGGCTTGGCCAGAGTACCCTGTGCCTGAGGCACCGCAACAGGTGACCTTAACATAGCGCCCGGAACCGATACTGCAACCGGAGATGCAGGCTCTGCCACAACAGCGGCTGCTGCCGCTGATGCTGTTGGAATTGCAGGGGGCCCACTACCCAGATCCTTGACGGGTGTGGCGCTATTATCTCCCCTGGGCAACTTTTTCCTGCACTCGGGGCACAACCAATCGCTACTTATCCGGGCAGGATCAGGCAACAACAAGCAGGCGAGATGATATCGGTTGTGGCAGGCGGAGTTACTACATGTAGCGCCCCCCTTTGTCGACAGAAACTTTCCGCAGGCGGCACACTTCACCATAGTAGTATGGCTAGATGTCGCACCCTTCTCTCACGCCTCTTTGTTGGCCCTAGATGGCGCCTGCTACGCAAAATTTATTGACCGACACGCACAGATCTGTGGTAACGTTATCAACACTTGTCAAAAATGTTAAAAGTGACACTTTATGGAGGTACCGGTGGCACAAAAAGATTTCCAAGTACCTACAAAAGTCTAAAAGGTAACAATAAAACTGGATTTGTTTTTACGGAATTACACCAAACCTAGCCTTGCAAACAATCTCACACGTAGTAAGCACTCCCGCGATAACATTAACACGCACTTTACGCGGAATATATTTGTGTTTTATTATATATTAGTGCAGACACGAACAGCTGATGTGTACCGTAAACCGTCCGCGACGTCACCCTAGTAACAGCTAGTATATTAAGACATAGGATACTTTTCATCCCGGTAGAAGGTTCCCGCGGGATAATTTCCGACATACACGCGGGCGAAGCCGCTGGCAACAGCTAGTATATTAAGACATAGGATACTTTTCATCCCGGTAGAAGGTTCCCGCGGGATAATTTCCGACATACACGCGGGCGAAGCCGCTGGCAACAGCTAGTATATTAAGACATAGGATACTTTTCATCCCGGTAGAAGGTTCCTGCGGGATAATTTCCGACATACACGCAAGCGAAGCCGCTGGCAACAGCTAGTATATTAAGACATAGGATACTTTTCATCCCGGTAGAAGGTTCCCGCGGGATAATTTCCGACATACACGCGGGCGAAGCCGCTGGCAACAGCTAGTATATTAAGACATAGGATACTTTTCATCCCGGTAGAAGGTTCCCGCGGGATAATTTCCGACATACACGCGGGCGAAGCCGCTGGCAACAGCTAGTATATTAAGACATAGGATACTTTTCATCCCGGTAGAAGATTCCCGTGGGATAATTTCCGACATACACGCGGGCAACAGCTAGTATATTAAGACATAGGATACTTTCATCCCGGTAGAAGGTTCCTGCGGGATAATTTCCGACATACACGCAAGCGAAGCCGCTGGCAACAGCTAGTATATTAAGACATAGGATACTTTTCATCCCGGTAGAAGGTTCCCGCGGGATAATTTCCGACATACACGCGGGCGAAGCCGCTGGCAACAGCTAGTATATTAAGACATAGGATACTTTTCATCCCGGTAGAAGGTTCCCGCGGGATAATTTCCGACATACACGCGGGCGAAGCCGCTGGCAACAGCTAGTATATTAAGACATAGGATACTTTTCATCCCGGTAGAAGGTTCCCGCGGGATAATTTCCGACATACACGCGGGCGAAGCTGCTGGCAACAGCTAGTATATAAAGACATAGGATACTTTTCATCCCGGTAGAAGGTTCCCGCGGGATAATTTCCGACATACACGCGGGCGAAGCCGCTGGCAACAGCTAGTATATTAAGACATAGGATACTTTTCATCCCGGTAGAAGGTTCCCGTGGGATAATTTCCGACATACACGCGGGCAACAGCTAGTATATTAAGACATAGGATACTTTTCATCCCGGTAGAAGGTTCCCGCGGGATAATTTCCGACATACACGCGGGCAACACCTAGTATATAAAGACATAGGATACTTTTCATCCCGGTAGAAGGTTCCCGCGGGATAATTTCCGACATACACGCGGGCGAAGCCGCTGGCAACAGCTAGTATATTAAGACATAGGATACTTTTCATCCCGGTAAAAGGTTCCCGCGGGATAATTTCCGACATACACGCGGGCAACACCTAGTATATAAAGACATAGGATACTTTTCATCCCGGTAGAAGGTTCCCGCGGGATAATTTCCGACATACACGCGGGCGAAGCCGCTGGCAACAGCTAGTATATTAAGACATAGGATACTTTTCATCCCGGTAGAAGGTTCCCGTGGGATAATTTCCGACATACACGCGGACGAAGCCACGGGCAACAGCTAGTATATTAAGACATAGGATACTTTTCATCCCGGTAGAAGGTTCCCGCGGGATAATTTCCGACATACACGCGGGCAACACCTAGTATATTAAGACATAGGATACATTTCATCCTGGTAGAAGGTTCCCGCGGGATAATTTCCGACATACACGCGGGCGAAGCCGCGGGCAACAGCTAGTATAATAAGACATAGGATACTTTTCATCCCGGTAGAAGGTTCCCGCGGGATAATTTCCGACATACACGCGGGCAACACCTAGTATATTAAGACATAGGATACATTTCATCCTGGTAGAAGGTTCCCGCGGGATAATTTCCGACATACACGCGGGCGAAGCCGCGGGCAACAGCTAGTATATTAAGACATAGGATACTTTTCATCCCGGTAGAAGGTTCCCGCGGGATAATTTCCGACATACACGCGAGCGAAGCCGCGGGCAACAGCTAGTATATTAAGACATAGGATACTTTTCATCCCGGTAGAAGGTTCCCGCGGGATAATTTCCGACATACACGCGAGCGAAGCCGCGGGCAACAGCTAGTATATTAAGACATAGGATACTTTTCATCCCGGTAGAAGGTTCCCGCGGGATAATTTCCGACATACACGCGGACGAAGCCGCGGGCAACAGCTAGTATATTAAGACATAGGATACTTTTCATCCCGGTAGAAGGTTCCCGCGGGATAATTTCCGACATACACGCGAGCGAAGCCGCGGGCAACAGCTAGTATATTAAGACATAGGATACTTTTCATCCCGGTAGAAGGTTCCCGCGGGATAATTTCCGACATACACGCGAGCGAAGCCGCGGGCAACAGCTAGTATATTAAGACATAGGATACTTTTCATCCCGGTAGAAGGTTCCCGCGGGATAATTTCCGACATACACGCGAGCGAAGCCGCGGGCAACAGCTAGTATATTAAGACATAGGATACTTTTCATCCCGGTAGAAGGTTCCCGCGGGATAATTTCCGACATACACGCGAGCGAAGCCGCGGGCAACAGCTAGTATATTAAGACATAGGATACTTTTCATCCCGGTAGAAGGTTCCCGCGGGATAATTTCCGACATACACGCGGGCGAAGCCGCTGGCAACAGCTAGTATATTAAGACATAGGATACTTTTCATCCCGGTAGAAGGTTCCCGTGGGATAATTTCCGACATACACGCGAGCGAAGCCGCGGGCAACAGCTAGTATATTAAGACATAGGATACTTTTCATCCCGGTAGAAGGTTCCCGCGGGATAATTTCCGACATACACGCGGGCGAAGCCGCTGGCAACAGCTAGTATATTAAGACATAGGATACTTTTCATCCCGGTAGAAGGTTCCCGTGGGATAATTTCCGACATACACGCGGGCAACAGCTAGTATATTAAGTCATAGGATACTTTTTATCCCGGTAGAAGGTTCCCGCGGGATAATTTCCGACATACACGCGGGCAACACCTAGTATATTAAGACATAGGATACTTTTCATCCCGTTAGAAGGTTCCCGTGGGATAATTTCCGACATACACGCGGACGAAGCCGCGGGCAACAGCTAGTATATTAAGACATAGGATACTTTTCATCCCGGTAGAAGGTTCCCGTGGGATAATTTCCGACATACACGCGGGCAACAGCTAGTATATTAAGACATAGGATACTTTTCATCCCGGTAGAAGGTTCCCGCGGGATAATTTCCGACATACACGCGGGCGAAGCCGCGGGCAACAGCTAGTATATTAAGACATAGGATACTTTTCATCCCGGTAGAAGGTTCCCGTGGGATAATTTCCGACATACACGCGGACGAAGCCGCGGGCAACAGCTAGTATATTAAGACATAGGATACTTTTCATCCCGGTAGAAGGTTCCCGCGGGATAATTTCCGACATACACGCGAGCGAAGCCGCGGGCAACAGCTAGTATATTAAGACATAGGATACTTTTCATCCCGGTAGAAGGTTCCCGCGGGATAATTTCCGACATACACGCGGGCAACACCTAGTATATTAAGACAAAGGATACTTTTCATCCTGGTAGAAGGTTCCCGCGGGATAATTTCCGACATACACGCGGGCGAAGCCGCGGGCAACAGCTAGTATATTAAGACATAGGATACTTTTCATCCCGGTAGAAGGTTCCCGTGGGATAATTTCCGACATACACGCGAGCGAAGCCGCTGGCAACAGCTAGTATATTAAGACATAGGATACTTTTCATCCCGGTAGAAGGTTCCCGTGGGATAATTTCCGACATACACGCGGGCAACAGCTAGTATATTAAGACATAGGATACTTTTCATCCCGGTAGAAGGTTCCCGCGGGATAATTTCCGACATACACGCGGGCAACAGCTAGTATATTAAGACATAGGATACTTTTCATCCCGGTAGAAGGTTCCCGCGGGATAATTTCCGACATACACGCGAGCGAAGCCGCGGGCAACAGCTAGTATATTAAGACATAGGATACTTTTTATCCCGGTAGAAGGTTCCCGCGGGATAATTTCCGACATACACGTGAGCGAAGCCGCAGGCAACAGCTAGTATATTAAGACATAGGATACTTTTCATCCCGGTAGAAGGTTCCCGCGGGATAATTTCCGACATACACGCGGGCGAAGCCGCTGGCAACAGCTAGTATATTAAGACATAGGATACTTTTCATCCCGGTAGAAGGTTCCCGTGGGATAATTTCCGACATACACGCGGACGAAGCCGCGGGCAACAGCTAGTATATTAAGACATAGGATACTTTTCATCCCGGTAGAAGGTTCCCGTGGGATAATTTCCGACATACACGCGAGCGAAGCCGCGGGCAACAGCTAGTATATTAAGACATAGGATACTTTTCATCCCGGTAGAAGGTTCCCGCGGGATAATTTCCGACATACACGCGGGCAACACCTAGTATATTAAGACATAGGATACTTTTCATCCCGGTAGAAGGTTCCCGTGGGATAATTTCCGACATACACGCGGGCAACAGCTAGTATATTAAGACATAGGATACTTTTCATCCCGGTAGAAGGTTCCCGCGGGATAATTTCCGACATACACGCGGGCAACACCTAGTATATTAAGACATAGGATACTTTTCATCCTGGTAGAAGGTTCCCGCGGGATCATTTCCGACATACACGCGGGCGAAGCCGCGGGCAACAGCTAGTATATTAAGACATAGGATACTTCTCATCCCGGTAGAAGGTTCCCGTGGGATAATTTCCGACATACACGCGGACGAAGCCGCGGGCAACAGCTAGTATATTAAGACATAGGATACTTTTCATCCCGGTAGAAGGTTCCCGCGGGATAATTTCCGACATACACGCGAGCGAAGCCGCGGGCAACAGCTAGTATATTAAGACATAGGATACTTTTCATCCCGGTAGAAGGTTCCCGCGGGATAATTTCCGACATACACGCGGGCAACACCTAGTATATTAAGACATAGGATACTTTTCATCCTGGTAGAAGGTTCCCGCGGGATAATTTCCGACATACACGCGGGCGAAGCCGCGGGCAACAGCTAGTATATTAAGACATAGGATACTTTTCATCCCGGTAGAAGGTTCCCGTGGGATAATTTCCGACATACACGCGGACGAAGCCGCGGGCAACAGCTAGTATATTAAGACATAGGATACTTTTCATCCCGGTAGAAGGTTCCCGCGGGATAATTTCCGACATACACGCGGGCAACACCTAGTATATTAAGACATAGGATACTTTTCATCCCGTTAGAAGGTTCCCGCGGGATAATTTCCGACATACACGCGGGCAACAGCTAGTTTATTAAGACATAGGATACTTTTCATCCCGGTAGAAGGTTCCCGTGGGATAATTTCCGACATACACGCGGGCAACAGCTAGTATATTAAGACATAGGATACTTTTCATCCCGGTAGAAGGTTCCCGCGGGATAATTTCCGACATACACGCGGGCGAAGCCGCTGGCAACAGCTAGTATATTAAGACATAGGATACTTTTCATCCCGGTAGAAGGTTCCCGCGGGATAATTTCCGACATACACGCGGGCGAAGCCGCTGGCAACAGCTAGTATATTAAGACATAGGATACTTTTCATCCCGGTAGAAGGTTCCCGTGGGATAATTTCCGACATACACGCGGGCAACAGCTAGTATATTAAGACATAGGATACTTTTCATCCCGGTAGAAGGTTCCCGTGGGATAATTTCCGACATACACGCGAGCAACAGCTAGTATATTAAGACATAGGATACTTTTCATCCCGGTAGAAGGTTCCCGTGGGATAATTTCCGACATACACGCGAGCGAAGCCGCTGGCAACAGCTAGTATATTAAGACATAGGATACTTTTCATCCCGGTAGAAGGTTCCCGTGGGATAATTTCCGACATACACGCGGGCAACAGCTAGTATATTAAGACATAGGATACTTTTCATCCCGGTAGAAGGTTCCCGCGGGATAATTTCCGACATACACGCGGGCAACAGCTAGTATATTAAGACATAGGATACTTTTCATCCCGGTAGAAGGTTCCCGCGGGATAATTTCCGACATACACGTGAGCGAAGCCGCAGGTAACAGCTAGTATATTAAGACATAGGATACTTTTCATCCCGGTAGAAGGTTCCCGCGGGATAATTTCCGACATACACGCGGGCGAAGCCGCTGGCAACAGCTAGTATATTAAGACATAGGATACTTTTCATCCCGGTAGAAGGTTCCCGCGGGATAATTTCCGACATACACGCGGGCAACACCTAGTATATTAAGACATAGGATACTTTTCATCCCGGTAGAAGGTTCCCGTGGGATAATTTCTGACATACACGCGGGCAACAGCTAGTATATTAAGACATAGGATACTTTTCATCCCGGTAGAAGGTTCCCGCGGGATAATTTCCGACATACACGCGGGCAACACCTAGTATATTAAGACATAGGATACTTTTCATCCTGGTAGAAGGTTCCCGCGGGATAATTTCCGACATACACGCGGGCGAAGCCGCGGGCAACAGCTAGTATATTAAGACATAGGATACTTTTCATCCCGGTAGAAGGTTCCCGTGGGATAATTTCCGACATACACGCGGACGAAGCCACGGGCAACAGCTAGTATATTAAGACATAGGATACTTTTCATCCCGGTAGAAGGTTCCCGCGGGATAATTTCCGACATACACGCGGGCAACACCTAGTATATTAAGACATAGGATACATTTCATCCTGGTAGAAGGTTCCCGCGGGATAATTTCCGACATACACGCGGGCGAAGCCGCGGGCAACAGCTAGTATAATAAGACATAGGATACTTTTCATCCCGGTAGAAGGTTCCCGCGGGATAATTTCCGACATACACGCGGGCAACAGCTAGTATATTAAGACATAGGATACTTTTCATCCCGGTAGAAGGTTCCCGCGGGATAATTTCCGACATACACGCGGGCGAAGCCGCTGGCAACAGCTAGTATATTAAGACATAGGATACTTTTCATCCCGGTAGAAGGTTCCCGTGGGATAATTTCCGACATACACGCGGGCAACAGCTAGTATATTAAGTCATAGGATACTTTTTATCCCGGTAGAAGGTTTCCGCGGGATAATTTCCGACATACACGCGGGCAACACCTAGTATATTAAGACATAGGATACTTTTCATCCCGTTAGAAGGTTCCCGTGGGATAATTTCCGACATACACGCGGACGAAGCCGCGGGCAACAGCTAGTATATTAAGACATAGGATAATTTTCATCCCGGTAGAAGGTTCCCGTGGGATAATTTCCGACATACACGCGAGCGAAGCCGCGGGCAACAGCTAGTACATTAAGACATAGGATACTTTTCATCCCGGTAGAAGGTTCCCGCGGGATAATTTCCGACATACACGCGGGCAACACCTAGTATATTAAGACATAGGATACTTTTCATCCCGGTAGAAGGTTCCCGTGGGATAATTTCCGACATACACGCGGGCAACAGCTAGTATATTAAGACATAGGATACTTTTCATCCCGGTAGAAGGTTCCCGCGGGATAATTTCCGACATACACGCGGGCAACACCTAGTATATTAAGACATAGGATACTTTTCATCCTGGTAGAAGGTTCCCGCGGGATAATTTCCGACATACACGCGGGCGAAGCCGCGGGCAACAGCTAGTATATTAAGACATAGGATACTTTTCATCCCGGTAGAAGGTTCCCGTGGGATAATTTCCGACATACACGCGGACGAAGCCGCGGGCAACAGCTAGTATATTAAGACATAGGATACTTTTCATCCCGGTAGAAGGTTCCCGCGGGATAATTTCCGACATACACGCGAGTGAAGCCGCGGGCAACAGCTAGTATATTAAGACATAGGATACTTTTCATCCCGGTAGAAGGTTCCCGCGGGATAATTTCCGACATACACGCGGGCAACACCTAGTATATTAAGACATAGGATACTTTTCATCCCGGTAGAAGGTTCCCGTGGGATAATTTCCGACATACACGCGGGCAACAGCTAGTATATTAAGACATAGGATACTTTTCATCCCGGTAGAAGGTTCCCGCGAGATAATTTCCGAAATACACGCGGGCAACACCTAGTATATTAAGACATAGGATACTTTTCATCCTGGTAGAAGGTTCCCGCGGGATAATTTCCGACATACACGCGGGCGAAGCCGCGGGCAACAGCTAGTATATTAAGACATAGGATACTTTTCATCCCGGTAGAAGGTTCCCGTGGGATAATTTCCGACATACACGCGGACGAAGCCGCGGGCAACAGCTAGTATATTAAGACATAGGATACTTTTCATCCCGGTAGAAGGTTCCCGCGGGATAATTTCCGACATACACGCGAGTGAAGCCGCGGGCAACAGCTAGTATATTAAGACATAGGATACTTTTCATCCCGGTAGAAGGTTCCCGCGGGATAATTTCCGACATACACGCGAGCGAAGCCGCGGGCAACAGCTAGTATATTAAGACATAGGATACTTTTCATCCCGGTAGAAGGTTCCCGCGGGATAATTTCCGACATACACGCGGACAACAGCTAGTATATTAAGACATAGGATACTTTTCATCCCGGTAGAAGGTTCCCGCGGGATAATTTCCGACATACACGCGAGCGAAGCCGCGGGCAACAGCTAGTATATTAAGACATAGGATACTTTTCATCCCGGTAAAAGGTTCCCGCGGGATAATTTCCGACATACACGTGAGCGAAGCCGCAGGCAACAGCTAGTATATTAAGACATAGGATACTTTTCATCCCGGTAGAAGGTTCCCGCGGGATAATTTCCGACATACACGCGGGCGAAGCCGCTGGCAACAGCTAGTATATTAAGACATAGGATACTTTTCATCCCGGTAGAAGGTTCCCGCGGGATAATTTCCGACATACACGCGGGCAACACCTAGTATATTAAGACATAGGATACTTTTCATCCCGGTAGAAGGTTCCCGTGGGATAATTTCTGACATACACGCGGGCAACAGCTAGTATATTAAGACAGGATACTTTTCATCCCGGTAGAAGGTTACCGCGGGATAATTTCCGACATACACGCGGGCAACACCTAGTATATTAAGACATAGGATACTTTTTATCCTGGTAGAAGGTTCCCGCGGGATAATTTCCGACATACACGCGGGCGAAGCCGCGGGCAACAGCTAGTATATTAAGACATAGGATACTTTTCATCCCGGTAGAAGGTTCCCGTGGGATAATTTCCGACATACACGCGGACGAAGCCACGGGCAACAGCTAGTATATTAAGACATAGGATACTTTTCATCCCGGTAGAAGGTTCCCGCGGGATAATTTCCGACATACACGCGAGCGAAGCCGCGGGCAACAGCTAGTATATTAAGACATAGGATACTTTTCATCCCGGTAGAAGGTTCCCGCGGGATAATTTCCGACATACACGCGGGCAACACCTAGTATATTAAGACATAGGATACATTTCATCCTGGTAGAAGGTTCCCGCGGGATAATTTCCGACATACACGCGGGCGAAGCCGCGGGCAACAGCTAGTATATTAAGACATAGGATACTTTTCATCCCGGTAGAAGGTTCCCGTGGGATAATTTCCGACATACACGCGGACGAAGCCGCGGGCAACAGCTAGTATATTAAGACATAGGATACTTTTCATCCCGGTAGAAGGTTCCCGCGGGATAATTTCCGACATACACGCGAGCGAAGCCGCGGGCAACAGCTAGTATATTAAGACATAGGATACTTTTCATCCCGGTAGAAGGTTCCCGCGGGATAATTTCCGACATACACGCGAGCGAAGCCGCGGGCAACAGCTAGTATATTAAGACATAGGATACTTTTCATCCCGGTAGAAGGTTCCCGCGGGATAATTTCCGACATACACGCGGGCAACAGCTAGTTTATTAAGACATAGGATACTTTTCATCCCGGTAGAAGGTTCCCGTGGGATAATTTCCGACATACAGGCGAGCGAAGCCGCTGGCAACAGCTAGTATATTAAGACATAGGATACTTTTCATCCCGGTAGAAGGTTCCCGTGGGATAATTTCCGACATACAGGCGAGCGAAGCCGCTGGCAACAGCTAGTATATTAAGACATAGGATACTTTTCATCCCGGTAGAAGGTTCCCGCGGGATAATTTCCGACATACACGCGGGCAACACCTAGTATATTAAGACATAGGATACATTTCATCCTGGTAGAAGGTTCCCGCGGGATAATTTCCGACATACACGCGGGCGAAGCCGCGGGCAACAGCTAGTATATTAAGACATAGGATACTTTTCATCCCGGTAGAAGGTTCCCGTGGGATAATTTCCGACATACACGCGGACGAAGCCGCGGGCAACAGCTAGTATATTAAGACATAGGATACTGTTCATCCCGGTAGAAGGTTCCCGCGGGATAATTTCCGACATACACGCGAGCGAAGCCGCGGGCAACAGCTAGTATATTAAGACATAGGATACTTTTCATCCCGGTAGAAGGTTCCCGCGGGATAATTTCCGACATACACGCGAGCGAAGCCGCGGGCAACAGCTAGTATATTAAGACAGGATACTTTTCATCCCGGTAGAAGGTTCCCGCGGGATAATTTCCGACATACACGCGAGCAACAGCTAGTTTATTAAGACATAGGATACTTTTCATCCCAGTAGAAGGTTCCCGTGGGATAATTTCCGACATACAGGCGAGCGAAGCCGCTGGCAACAGCTAGTATATTAAGACATAGGATACTTTTCATCCCGGTAGAAGGTTCCCGTGGGATAATTTCCGACATACACGCGAGCGAAGCCGCGGGCAACAGCTAGTATATTAAGACATAGGATACTTTTCATCCCGGTAGAAGGTTCCCGCGGGATAATTTCCGACATACACGCGGGCGAAGCCGCTGGCAACAGCTAGTATATTAAGACATAGGATACTTTTCATCCCGGTAGAAGGTTCCCGCGGGATAATTTCCGACATACACGCGGGCGAAGCCGCTGGCAACAGCTAGTATGTTAAGACATAGGATACTTTTCATCCCGGTAGAAGGTTCCCGTGGGATAATTTCCGACATACACGCGGGCAACAGCTAGTATATTAAGTCATAGGATACTTTTTATCCCGGTAGAAGGTTTCCGCGGGATAATTTCCGACATACACGCGGGCAACACCTAGTATATTAAGACATAGGATACTTTTCATCCCGTTAGAAGGTTCCCGTGGGATAATTTCCGACATACACGCGGACGAAGCCGCGGGCAACAGCTAGTATATTAAGACATAGGATAATTTTCATCCCGGTAGAAGGTTCCCGTGGGATAATTTCCGACATACACGCGAGCGAAGCCGCGGGCAACAGCTAGTACATTAAGACATAGGATACTTTTCATCCCGGTAGAAGGTTCCCGCGGGATAATTTCCGACATACACGCGGGCAACACCTAGTATATTAAGACATAGGATACTTTTCATCCCGGTAGAAGGTTCCCGTGGGATAATTTCCGACATACACGCGGGCAACAGCTAGTATATTAAGACATAGGATACTTTTCATCCCGGTAGAAGGTTCCCGCGGGATAATTTCCGACATACACGCGGGCAACACCTAGTATATTAAGACATAGGATACTTTTCATCCTGGTAGAAGGTTCCCGCGGGATAATTTCCGACATACACGCGGGCGAAGCCGCGGGCAACAGCTAGTATATTAAGACATAGGATACTTTTCATCCCGGTAGAAGGTTCCCGTGGGATAATTTCCGACATACACGCGGACGAAGCCGCGGGCAACAGCTAGTATATTAAGACATAGGATACTTTTCATCCCGGTAGAAGGTTCCCGCGGGATAATTTCCGACATACACGCGAGTGAAGCCGCGGGCAACAGCTAGTATATTAAGACATAGGATACTTTTCATCCCGGTAGAAGGTTCCCGCGGGATAATTTCCGACATACACGCGGGCAACACCTAGTATATTAAGACATAGGATACTTTTCATCCCGGTAGAAGGTTCCCGTGGGATAATTTCCGACATACACGCGGGCAACAGCTAGTATATTAAGACATAGGATACTTTTCATCCCGGTAGAAGGTTCCCGCGAGATAATTTCCGACATACACGCGGGCAACACCTAGTATATTAAGACATAGGATACTTTTCATCCTGGTAGAAGGTTCCCGAGGGATAATTTCCGACATACACGCGGGCGAAGCCGCGGGCAACAGCTAGTATATTAAGACATAGGATACTTTTCATCCCGGTAGAAGGTTCCCGTGGGATAATTTCCGACATACACGCGGACGAAGCCGCGGGCAACAGCTAGTATATTAAGACATAGGATACTTTTCATCCCGGTAGAAGGTTCCCGCGGGATAATTTCCGACATACACGCGAGTGAAGCCGCGGGCAACAGCTAGTATATTAAGACATAGGATACTTTTCATCCCGGTAGAAGGTTCCCGCGGGATAATTTCCGACATACACGCGAGCGAAGCCGCGGGCAACAGCTAGTATATTAAGACATAGGATACTTTTCATCCCGGTAGAAGGTTCCCGCGGGATAATTTCCGACATACACGCGGGCAACAGCTAGTATATTAAGACATAGGATACTTTTCATCCCGGTAGAAGGTTCCCGCGGGATAATTTCCGACATACACGCGAGCGAAGCCGCGGGCAACAGCTAGTATATTAAGACATAGGATACTTTTCATCCCGGTAAAAGGTTCCCGCGGGATAATTTCCGACATACACGTGAGCGAAGCCGCAGGCAACAGCTAGTATATTAAGACATAGGATACTTTTCATCCCGGTAGAAGGTTTCCGCGGGATAATTTCCGACATACACGCGGGCGAAGCCGCTGGCAACAGCTAGTATATTAAGACATAGGATACTTTTCATCCCGGTAGAAGGTTCCCGCGGGATAATTTCCGACATACACGCGGGCAACACCTAGTATATTAAGACATAGGATACTTTTCATCCCGGTAGAAGGTTCCCGTGGGATAATTTCTGACATACACGCGGGCAACAGCTAGTATATTAAGACAGGATACTTTTCATCCCGGTAGAAGGTTACCGCGGGATAATTTCCGACATACACGCGGGCAACACCTAGTATATTAAGACATAGGATACTTTTTATCCTGGTAGAAGGTTCCCGCGGGATAATTTCCGACATACACGCGGGCGAAGCCGCGGGCAACAGCTAGTATATTAAGACATAGGATACTTTTCATCCCGGTAGAAGGTTCCCGTGGGATAATTTCCGACATACACGCGGACGAAGCCACGGGCAACAGCTAGTATATTAAGACATAGGATACTTTTCATCCCGGTAGAAAGTTCCCGCGGGATAATTTCCGACATACACGCGAGCGAAGCCGCGGGCAACAGCTAGTATATTAAGACATAGGATACTTTTCATCCCGGTAGAAGGTTCCCGCGGGATAATTTCCGACATACACGCGGGCAACACCTAGTATATTAAGACATAGGATACATTTCATCCTGGTAGAAGGTTCCCGCGGGATAATTTCCGACATACACGCGGGCGAAGCCGCGGGCAACAGCTAGTATATTAAGACATAGGATACTTTTCATCCCGGTAGAAGGTTCCCGTGGGATAATTTCCGACATACACGCGGACGAAGCCGCGGGCAACAGCTAGTATATTAAGACATAGGATACTTTTCATCCCGGTAGAAGGTTCCCGCGGGATAATTTCCGACATACACGCGAGCGAAGCCGCGGGCAACAGCTAGTATATTAAGACATAGGATACTTTTCATCCCGGTAGAAGGTTCCCGCGGGATAATTTCCGACATACACGCGAGCGAAGCCGCGGGCAACAGCTAGTATATTAAGACATAGGATACTTTTCATCCCGGTAGAAGGTTCCCGCGGGATAATTTCCGACATACACGCGGGCAACAGCTAGTTTATTAAGACATAGGATACTTTTCATCCCGGTAGAAGGTTCCCGTGGGATAATTTCCGACATACAGGCGAGCGAAGCCGCTGGCAACAGCTAGTATATTAAGACATAGGATACTTTTCATCCCGGTAGAAGGTTCCCGTGGGATAATTTCCGACATACACGCGAGCGAAGCCGCGGGCAACAGCTAGTATATTAAGACATAGGATACTTTTCATCCCGGTAGAAGGTTCCCGCGGGATAATTTCCGACATACACGCGGGCGAAGCCGCTGGCAACAGCTAGTATATTAAGACATAGGATACTTTTCATCCCGGTAGAAGGTTCCCGCGGGATAATTTCCGACATACACGCGGGCGAAGCCGCTGGCAACAGCTAGTATATTAAGACATAGGATACTTTTCATCCCGGTAGAAGGTTCCCGTGGGATAATTTCCGACATACACGCGGGCAACAGCTAGTATATTAAGTCATAGGATACTTTTTATCCCGGTAGAAGGTTTCCGCGGGATAATTTCCGACATACACACGGGCAACACCTAGTATATTAAGACATAGGATACTTTTCATCCCGTTAGAAGGTTCCCGTGGGATAAAATCCGACATACACGCAGACGAAGCCGCGGGCAACAGCTAGTATATTAAGACATAGGATACTTTTCATCCCGGTAGAAGGTTCCCGTGGGATAATTTCCGACATACACGCGAGCGACGCCGCGGGCAACAGCTAGTACATTAAGACATAGGATACTTTTCATCCCGGTAGAAGGTTCCCGCGGGATAATTTCCGACATTCACGCGGGCAACACCTAGTATATTAAGACATAGGATACTTTTCATCCCGGTAGAAGGTTCCCGTGGGATAATTTCCGACATACACGCGGGCAACAGCTAGTATATTAAGACATAGGATACTTTTCATCCCGGTAGAAGGTTCCCGCGGGATAATTTCCGACATACACGCGGGCAACACCTAGTATATTAAGACATAGGATACTTTTCATCCTGGTAGAAGGTTCCCGCGGGATAATTCCCGACATACACGCGGGCGAAGCCGCGGGCAACAGCTAGTATATTAAGACATAGGATACTTTTCATCCCGGTAGAAGGTTCCCGTGGGATAATTTCCGACATACACGCGGACGAAGCCGCGGGCAACAACTAGTATATTAAGACATAGGATACTTTTCATCCCGGTAGAAGGTTCCCGCGGGATAATTTCCGACATACACGCGAGTGAAGCCGCGGGCAACAGCTAGTATATTAAGACATAGGATACTTTTCATCCCGGTAGAAGGTTCCCGCGGGATAATTTCCGACATACACGCGAGCGAAGCCGCGGGCAACAGCTAGTATATTAAGACATAGGATACTTTTCATCCCGGTAGAAGGTTCCCGCGGGATAATTTCCGACATACACGCGGGCAACAGCTAGTATATTAAGACATAGGATACTTTTCATCCCGTTAGAAGGTTTCCGCGGGATAATTTCCGACATACACGCGGGCAACAGCTAGTTTATTAAGACATAGGATACTTTTCATCCCGGTAGAAGGTTCCCGTGGGATAATTTCCGACATACAGGCGAGCGAAGCCGCTGGCAACAGCTAGTATATTAAGACATAGGATACTTTTCATCCCGGTAGAAGGTTCCCGTGGGATAATTTCCGACATACACGCGAACGAAGCCGCGGGCAACAGCTAGTATATTAAGACATAGGATACTTTTCATCCCGGTAGAAAGTTCCCGCGGGATAATTTCCGACATACACGCGGGCGAAGCCGCTGGCAACAGCTAGTATATTAAGACATAGGATACTTTTCATCCCGGTAGAAGGTTCCCGTGGGATAATTTCCGACATACACGCGGGCAACAGCTAGTATATTAAGTCATAGGATACTTTTTATCCCGGTAGAAGGTTCCCGCGGGATAATTTCCGACATACACGCGGGCAACACCTAGTATATTAAGACATAGGATACTTTTCATCCCGGTAGAAGGTTCCCGTGGGATAATTTCCGACATACACGCGGGCAACAGCTAGTATATTAAGACATAGGATACTTTTCATCCCGGTAGAAGGTTCCCGTGGGATAATTTCCGACATACACGCGAGCGAAGCCGCGGGCAACAGCTAGTATATTAAGACATAGGATACTTTTCATCCCGGTAGAAGGTTCCCGCGGGATAATTTCCGACATACACGCGGGCAACACCTAGTATATTAAGACATAGGAAACTTTTCATCCCGGTAGAAGGTTCCCGTGGGATAATTTCCGACATACACGCGGGCAACAGCTAGTATATTAAGACATAGGATACTTTTCATCCCGGTAGAAGGTTCCCGCGGGATAATTTCCGACATACACGCGGGCAACACCTAGTATATTAAGACATAGGATACTTTTCATCCTGGTAGAAGGTTCCCGCGGGATAATTTCCGACATACACGCGGGCGAAGCCGCGGGCAACAGCTAGTATATTAAGACATAGGATACTTTTCATCCCGGTAGAAGGTTCCCGTGGGATAATTTCCGACATACACGCGGACGAAGCCGCGGGCAACAGCTAGTATATTAAGACATAGGATACTTTTCATCCCGGTAGAAGGTTCCCGCGGGATAATTTCCGACATACACGCGGGCAACACCTAGTATATTAAGACATAGGATACTTTTCATCCCGGTAGAAGGTTCCCGTGGGATAATTTCCGACATACACGCGGGCAACAGCTAGTATATTAAGACATAGGATACTTTTCATCCCGGTAGAAGGTTCCCGCGGGATAATTTCCGACATACACGCGGGCAACACCTAGTATATTAAGACATAGGATACTTTTCATCCCGTTAGAAGGTTCCCGCGGGATAATTTCCGACATACACGCGGGCAAGAGCTAGTTTATTAAGACATAGGATACTTTTCATCCCGGTAGAAGGTTCCCGTGGGATAATTTCCGACATACACGCGAGCGAAGCCGCGGGCAACAGCTAGTATATTAAGACATAGGATACTTTTCATCCCGGTAGAAGGTTCCCGTGGGATAATTTCCGACATACACGCGGGCGAAGCCGCTGGCAACAGCTAGTATATTAAGACATAGGATACTTTTCATCCCGGTAGAAGGTTCCCGCGGGATAATTTCCGACATACACGCGGGCGAAGCCGCTGGCAACAGCTAGTATATTAAGACATAGGATACTTTTCATCCCGGTAGAAGGTTCCCGCGGGATAATTTCCGACATACACGCGGGCGAAGCCGCTGGCAACAGCTAGTATATTAAGACATAGGATACTTTTCATCCCGGTAGAAGGTTCCCGTGGGATAATTTCCGACATACACGCGGGCAACAGCTAGTATATTAAGACATAGGATACTTTTTATCCCGGTAGAAGGTTCCCGCGGGATAATTTCCGACATACGCGCGGGCAACACCTAGTATATTAAGACATAGGATACTTTTCATCCCGGTAGAAGGTTCCCGTGGGATAATTTCCGACATACACGCGGACGAAGCCGCGGGCAACAGCTAGTATATTAAGACATAGGATACTTTTCATCCCGGTAGAAGGTTCCCGTGGGATAATTTCCGACATACACGCGAGCGAAGCCGCGGGCAACAGCTAGTATATTAAGACATAGGATACTTTTCATCCCGGTAGAAGGTTTCCGCGGGATAATTTCCGACATACACGCGGGCGAAGCCGCTGGCAACAGCTAGTATATTAAGACATAGGATACTTTTCATCCCGGTAGAAGGTTCCCGCGGGATAATTTCCGACATACACGCGGGCGAAGCCGCTGGCAACAGCTAGTATATTAAGACATAGGATACTTTTCATCCCGGTAGAAGGTTCCCGTGGGATAATTTCCGACATACACGCGGGCAACAGCTAGTATATTAAGACATAGGATACTTTTTATCCCGGTAGAAGGTTCCCGCGGGATAATTTCCGACATACACGCGGGCAACACCTAGTATATTAAGACATAGGATACTTTTCATCCTGGTAGAAGGTTCCCGCGGGATAATTTCCGACATACACGCGGGCGAAGCCGCTGGCAACAGCTAGTATATTAAGACATAGGATACTTTTCATCCCGGTAGAAGGTTCCCGGGGGATAATTTCCGACATACACGCGAGCGAAGCCGCGGGCAACAGCTAGTATATTAAGACATAGGATACTTTTCATCCCGGTAGAAGGTTCCCGCGGGATAATTTCCGACATACACGCGGGCGAAGCCGCTGGCAACAGCTAGTATATTAAGACATAGGATACTTTTCATCCCGGTAAAAGGTTCCCGCGGGATAATTTCCGACATACACGCGGGCGAAGCCGCTGGCAACAGCTAGTATATTAAGACATAGGATACTTTTCATCCCGGTAGAAGGTTCCCGTGGGATAATTTCCGACATACACGCGGGCAACAGCTAGTATATTAAGTCATAGGATACTTTTTATCCCGGTAGAAGGTTTCCGCGGGATAATTTCCGACATACACGCGGGCAACACCTAGTATATTAAGACATAGGATACTTTTCATCCCGTTAGAAGGTTCCCGTGGGATAATTTCCGACATACACGCGGACGAAGCCGCGGGCAACAGCTAGTATATTAAGACATAGGATACTTTTCATCCCGGTAGAAGGTTCCCGTGGGATAATTTCCGACATACAGGCGAGCGAAGCCGCGGGCAACAGCTAGTACATTAAGACATAGGATACTTTTCATCCCGGTAGAAGGTTCCCGCGGGATAATTTCCGACATACACGCGGGCAACACCTAGTATATTAAGACATAGGATACTTTTCATCCCGGTAGAAGGTTCCCGTGGGATAATTTCCGACATACACGCGAGCGAAGCCGCGGGCAACAGCTAGTATATTAAGACATAGGATACTTTTCATACCGGTAGAAGGTTCCCGCGGGATAATTTCCGACATACACGCGGGCAACAGCTAGTATATTAAGACATAGGATACTTTTCATCCCGTTAGAAGGTTCCCGCGGGATAATTTCCGACATACACGCGGGCAACAGCTAGTTTATTAAGACATAGGATACTTTTCATCCCGGTAGAAGGTACCCGTGGGATAATTTCCGACATACAGGCGAGCGAAGCCGCTGGCAACAGCTAGTATATTAAGACATAGGATACTTTTCATCCCGGTAGAAGGTTCCCGTGGGATAATTTCCGACATACACGCGAGCGAAGCCGCGGGCAACAGCTAGTATATTAAGACATAGGATACTTTTCATCCCGGTAGAAAGTTCCCGCGGGATAATTTTCGACATACACGCGGGCGAAGCCGCTGGCAACAGCTAGTATATTAAGACATAGGATACTTTTCATCCCGGTAGAAGGTTCCCGCGGGATAATTTCCGACATACACGCGGGCGAAGCCGCTGGCAACAGCTAGTATATTAAGACATAGGATACTTTTCATCCCGGTAGAAGGTTCCCGTGGGATAATTTCCGACATACACGCGGGCAACAGCTAGTATATTAAGTCATAGGATACTTTTTATCCCGGTAGAAGGTTCCCGCGGGATAATTTCCGACATACACGCGGGCAACACCTAGTATATTAAGACATAGGATACTTTTCATCCCGGTAGAAGGTTCCCGTGGGATAATTTCCGACATACACGCGGGCAACAGCTAGTATATTAAGACATAGGATACTTTTCATCCCGGTAGAAGGTTCCCGTGGGATAATTTCCGACATACACGCGAGCGAAGCCGCGGGCAACAGCTAGTATATTAAGACATAGGATACTTTTCATCCCGGTAGAAGGTTCCCGCGGGATAATTTCCGACATACACGCGGGCAACACCTAGTATATTAAGACATAGGAAACTTTTCATCCCGGTAGAAGGTTCCCGTGGGATAATTTCCGACATACACGCGGGCAACAGCTAGTATATTAAGACATAGGATACTTTTCATCCCGGTAGAAGGTTCCCGCGGGATAATTTCCGACATACACGCGGGCAACACCTAGTATATTAAGACATAGGATACTTTTCATCCCGGTAGAAGGTTCCCGTGGGATAATTTCCGACATACACGCGGACGAAGCCGCGGGCAACAGCTAGTATATTAAGACATAGGATACTTTTCATCCCGGTAGAAGGTTCCCGCGGGATAATTTCCGACATACACGCGGGCAACACCTAGTATATTAAGACATAGGATACTTTTCATCCCGGTAGAAGGTTCCCGTGGGATAATTTCCGACATACACGCGGGCAACAGCTAGTATATTAAGACATAGGATACTTTTCATCCCGGTAGAAGGTTCCCGCGGGATAATTTCCGACATACACGCGGGCAACACCTAGTATATTAAGACATAGGATACTTTTCATCCCGTTAGAAGGTTCCCGCGGGATAATTTCCGACATACACGCGGGCAACAGCTAGTTTATTAAGACATAGGATACTTTTCATCCCGGTAGAAGGTTCCCGTGGGATAATTTCCGACATACACGCGAGCGAAGCCGCGGGCAACAGCTAGTATATTAAGACATAGGATACTTTTCATCCCGGTAGAAGGTTCCCGTGGGATAATTTCCGACATACACGCGGGCGAAGCCGCTGGCAACAGCTAGTATATTAAGACATAGGATACTTTTCATCCCGGTAGAAGGTTCCCGCGGGATAATTTCCGACATACACGCGGGCGAAGCCGCTGGCAACAGCTAGTATATTAAGACATAGGATACTTTTCATCCCGGTAGAAGGTTCCCGCGGGATAATTTCCGACATACACGCGGGCGAAGCCGCTGGCAACAGCTAGTATATTAAGACATAGGATACTTTTCATCCCGGTAGAAGGTTCCCGTGGGATAATTTCCGACATACACGCGGGCAACAGCTAGTTTATTAAGACATAGGATACTTTTTATCCCGGTAGAAGGTTCCCGCGGGATAATTTCCGACATACGCGCGGGCAACACCTAGTATGTTAAGACATAGGATACTTTTCATCCCGGTAGAAGGTTCCCGTGGGATAATTTCCGACATACACGCGGACGAAGCCGCGGGCAACAGCTAGTATATTAAGACATAGGATACTTTTCATCCCGGTAGAAGGTTCCCGTGGGATAATTTCCGACATACACGCGAGCGAAGCCGCGGGCAACAGCTAGTATATTAAGACATAGGATACTTTTCATCCCGGTAGAAGGTTTCCGCGGGATAATTTCCGACATACACGCGGGCGAAGCCGCTGGCAACAGCTAGTATATTAAGACATAGGATACTTTTCATCCCGGTAGAAGGTTCCCGCGGGATAATTTCCGACATACACGCGGGCGAAGCCGCTGGCAACAGCTAGTATATTAAGACATAGGATACTTTTCATCCCGGTAGAAGGTTCCCGTGGGATAATTTCCGACATACACGCGGGCAACAGCTAGTATATTAAGACATAGGATACTTTTTATCCCGGTAGAAGGTTCCCGCGGGATAATTTCCGACGTACACGCGGGCAACACCTAGTATATTAAGACATAGGATACTTTTCATCCTGGTAGAAGGTTCCCGCGGGATAATTTCCGACATACACGCGGGCGAAGCCGCTGGCAACAGCTAGTATATTAAGACATAGGATACTTTTCATCCCGGTAGAAGGTTCCCGTGGGATAATTTCCGACATACACGCGAGCGAAGCCGCGGGCAACAGCTAGTTTATTAAGACATAGGATACTTTTCATCCCGGTAGAAGGTTCCCGCGGGATAATTTCCGACATACACGCGGGCGAAGCCGCTGGCAACAGCTAGTATATTAAGACATAGGATACTTTTCATCCCGGTAAAAGGTTCCCGCGGGATAATTTCCGACATACACGCGGGCGAAGCCGCTGGCAACAGCTAGTATATTAAGACATAGGATACTTTTCATCCCGGTAGAAGGTTCCCGTGGGATAATTTCCGACATACACGCGGGCAACAGCTAGTCTATTAAGTCATAGGATACTTTTTATCCCGGTAGAAGGTTTTCGCGGGATAATTTCCGACATACACGCGGGCAACACCTAGTATATTAAGACATAGGATACTTTTCATCCCGTTAGAAGGTTCCCGTGGGATAATTTCCGACATACACGCGGACGAAGCCGCGGGCAACAGCTAGTATATTAAGACATAGGATACTTTTCATCCCGGTAGAAGGTTCCCGTGGGATAATTTCCGACATACACGCGAGCGAAGCCGCGGGCAACAGCTAGTACATTAAGACATAGGATACTTTTCATCCCGGTAGAAGGTTCCCGCGGGATAATTTCCGACATACACGCGGGCAACACCTAGTATATTAAGACATAGGATACTTTTCATCCTGGTAGAAGGTTCCCGCGGGATAATTTCCGACATACACGCGGGCGAAGCCGCGGGCAACAGCTAGTATATTAAGACATAGGATACTTTTCATCCCGGTAGAAGGTTCCCGCGGGATAATTTCCGACATACACGCGAGCGAAGCCGCGGGCAACAGCTAGTATATTAAGACATAGGATACTTTTCATCCCGGTAGAAGGTTCCCGCGGGATAATTTCCGACATACACGCGGGCAACAGCTAGTATATTAAGACATAGGATACTTTTCATCCCGTTAGAAGGTTCCCGCGGGATAATTTCCGACATACACGCGGGCAACAGCTAGTTTATTAAGACATAGGATACTTTTCATCCCGGTAGAAGGTTCCCGTGGGATAATTTCCGACATACAGGCGAGCGAAGCCGCTGGCAACAGCTAGTATATTAAGACATAGGATACTTTTCATCCCGGTAGAAGGTTCCCGTGGGATAATTTCCGACATACACGCGAGCGAAGCCGCGGGCAACAGCTAGTATATTAAGACAGGATACTTTTCATCCCGGTAGAAAGTTCCCGCGGGATAATTTCCGACATACACGCGGGCGAAGCGGCTGGCAACAGCTAGTATATTAAGACATAGGATACTTTTCATCCCGGTAGAAGGTTCCCGCGGGATAATTTCCGACATACACGCGGGCGAAGCCGCTGGCAACAGCTAGTATATTAAGACATAGGATACTTTTCATCCCGGTAGAAGGTTCCCGTGGGATAATTTCCGACATACACGCGGGCAACAGCTAGTATATTAAGTCATAGGATACTTTTTATCCCGGTAGAAGGTTCCCGCGGGATAATTTCCGACATACACGCGGGCAACACCTAGTATATTAAGACATAGGATACTTTTCATCCCGGTAGAAGGTTCCCGTGGGATAATTTCCGACATACACGCGGGCAACAGCTAGTATATTAAGACATAGGATACTTTTCATCCCGGTAGAAGGTTCCCGTGGGATAATTTCCGACATACACGCGAGCGAAGCCGCGGGCAACAGCTAGTATATTAAGACATAGGATACTTTTCATCCCGGTAGAAGGTTCCCGCGGGATAATTTCCGACATACACGCGGGCAACACCTAGTATATTAAGACATAGGATACTTTTCATCCCGGTAGAAGGTTCCCGTGGGATAATTTCCGACATACACGCGGGCAACAGCTAGTATATTAAGACATAGGATACTTTTCATCCCGGTAGAAGGTTCCCGCGGGATAATTTCCGACATACACGCGGGCAACACCTAGTATATTAAGACATAGGATACTTTTCATCCTGGTAGAAGGTTCCCGCGGGATAATTTCCGACATACACGCGGGCGAAGCCGCGGGCAACAGCTAGTATATTAAGACATAGGATACTTTTCATCCCGGTAGAAGGTTCCCGTGGGATAATTTCCGACATACACGCGGACGAAGCCGCGGGCAACAGCTAGTATATTAAGACATAGGATACTTTTCATCCCGGTAGAAGGTTCCCGCGGGATAATTTCCGACATACACGCGGGCAACACCTAGTATATTAAGACATAGGATACTTTTCATCCTGGTAGAAGGTTCCCGCGGGATAATTTCCGACATACACGCGGGCGAAGCCGCGGGCAACAGCTAGTATATTAAGACATAGGATACTTTTCATCCCGGTAGAAGGTTCCCGTGGGATAATTTCCGACATACACGCGGACGAAGCCGCGGGCAACAGCTAGTATATTAAGACATAGGATACTTTTCATCCCGGTAGAAGGTTCCCGCGGGATAATTTCCGACATACACGCGGGCAACACCTAGTATATTAAGACATAGGATACTTTTCATCCCGGTAGAAGGTTCCCGTGGGATAATTTCCGACATACACGCGGGCAACAGCTAGTATATTAAGACATAGGATACTTTTCATCCCGGTAGAAGGTTCCCGCGGGATAATTTCCGACATACACGCGGGCAACACCTAGTATATTAAGACATAGGATACTTTTCATCCCGTTAGAAGGTTCCCGCGGGATAATTTCCGACATACACGCGGGCAACAGCTAGTTTATTAAGACATAGGATACTTTTCATCCCGGTAGAAGGTTCCCGTGGGATAATTTCCGACATACACGCGAGCGAAGCCGCGGGCAACAGCTAGTATATTAAGACATAGGATACTTTTCATCCCGGTAGAAGGTTCCCGTGGGATAATTTCCGACATACACGCGGGCGAAGCCGCTGGCAACAGCTAGTATATTAAGACATAGGATACTTTTCATCCCGGTAGAAGGTTCCCGCGGGATAATTTCCGACATACACGCGGGCGAAGCCGCTGGCAACAGCTAGTATATTAAGACATAGGATACTTTTCATCCCGGTAGAAGGTTCCCGCGGGATAATTTCCGACATACACGCGGGCGAAGCCGCTGGCAACAGCTAGTATATTAAGACATAGGATACTTTTCATCCCGGTAGAAGGTTCCCGTGGGATAATTTCCGACATACACGCGGGCAACAGCTAGTATATTAAGACATAGGATACTTTTTATCCCGGTAGAAGGTTCCCGCGGGATAATTTCCGACATACACGTGGGCAACACCTAGTATATTAAGACATAGGATACTTTTCATCCTGGTAGAAGGTTCCCGCGGGATAATTTCCGACATACACGCGGGCGAAGCCGCTGGCAACAGCTAGTATATTAAGACATAGGATACTTTTCATCCCGGTAGAAGGTTCCCGTGGGATAATTTCCGACATACACGCGGACGAAGCCGCGGGCAACAGCTAGTATATTAAGACATAGGATACTTTTCATCCCGGTAGAAGATTCCCGCGGGATAATTTCCGACATACACGCGAGCGAAGCCGCGGGCAACAGCTTGTATATTAAGACATAGGATACTTTTCATCCCGGTAGAAGGTTCCCGCGGGATAATTTCCGACATACACGCGAGCGAAGCCGCGGGCAACAGCTAGTATATTAAGACATAGGATACTTTTCATCCCGGTAGAAGGTTCCCGCGGGATAATTTCCGACATACACGCGGGCAACAGCTAGTTTATTAAGACATAGGATACTTTTCATCCCGGTAGAAGGTTCCCGTGGGATAATTTCCGACATACAGGCGAGCGAAGCCGCTGGCAACAGCTAGTATATTAAGACATAGGATACTTTTCATCCCGGTAGAAGGTTCCCGTGGGATAATTTCCGACATACACGCGGGCGAAGCCGCTGGCAACAGCTAGTATATTAAGACATAGGATACTTTTCATCCCGGTAGAAGGTTCCCGCGGGATAATTTCCGACATACACGCGGGCGAAGCCGCTGGCAACAGCTAGTATATTAAGACATAGGATACTTTTCATCCCGGTAGAAGGTTCCCGTGGGATAATTTCCGACATACACGCGGGTGACGCCGCGGGCCACAGCTAGTATATTAAGACATAGGATACTTTTCATCCCGGTAGAAGGTTCCCGTGGGATAATTTCCGACATACACGCGGGCAACAGCTAGTATATTAAGACATAGGATACTTTTCATCCCGGTAGAAGGTTCCCGTGGGATAATTTCCAACATACACGTGGGCAACAGCTAGTATATTAAGACATAGAATACTTTTTATCCCGGTAGAAGGTTCCCGTGGGATAATTTCCGACATACACGCGAGCGAAGCCGCGGGCAACAGCTAGTATATTAAGACATAGGATACTTTTCATCCCGGTAGCAGGTTCCCGTGGGATAATTTCCGACATACACGCGGGCAACAGCTAGTATATTAAGACATAGGATACTTTTCATCCCGGTAGAAGGTTCCCGTGGGATAATTTCCGACATACACGCGGGCGAAGCCGCTGGCAACAGCTAGTATATTAAGACATAGGATACTTTTCATCCCGGTAGAAGGTTCCCGCGGGATAATTTCCGACATACACGCGGGCGAAGCCGCTGTCAACAGCTAGTATATTAAGACATAGGATACTTTTCATCCCGGTAGAAGGTTCCCGTGGGATAATTTCCGACATACACGCGAGCGAAGCCGCGGGCAACAGCTAGTATATTAAGACATAGGATACTTTTCATCCCGGTAGAAGGTTCCCGTGGGATAATTTCCGACATACACGCGAGCGAAGCCGCGGGCAACAGCTAGTATATTAAGACATAGGATACTTTTCATCCCGGTAGAAGGTTCCCGCGGGATAATTTCCGACATACACGCGGACGAAGCCGCGGGCAACAGCTAGTATATTAAGACATAGGATACTTTTCATCCCGGTAGAAGGTTCCCGCGGGATAATTTCCGACATACACGCAGACGAAGCCGCGGGCAACAGCTAGTATATTAAGACATAGGATACTTTTCATCCCGGTAGAAGGTTCCCGCGGGATAATTTCCGACATACACGCGAGCGAAGCCGCGGGCAACAGCTAGTATATTAAGACATAGGATACTTTTCATCCCGGTAGAAGGTTCCCGTGGGATAATTTCCGACATACACGCGGGCGTAGCCGCGGGCAACAGCTAGTTATTTAAATAAAAAATATTCTTAGTACAGACGCCAGCAGGTCAACCTACCCGAAACTATCAAAATCAAAATCAAAAGTCATTTATTCAAACTAGGCTGAGAATCTGCACTTTTCGAACGTCAAAATTACATAAGACAGTCCCCCAAAACGCCCGCCCTTCACCACTTCCTAGTGCTTTAGCTGAGGAGAAGAAGTGGCGCAACAAACTCCTCAGCAGCACAGCTGTCTGTTCAGTTAAATAAAAAAAATAAAAATATATATAATATTCTATACAACACTGTGCAAAATACATGCAAGTACATTACGCAACACAAACATTAAATTAAATTTAATTATTTGCTATAAGTCAGCTAGCACACGCCAATATACTTAAAAAAAAGAAGAAAAAAAAAATCGAAAATTCGAAAACTATACTCAAGCAGAATCAAAATACAAACTAAAAACGTAAGCAGAACTTTATACCTATATTGAAAGCCTCCAGTGATAAAGGGCGTGCCCACTTACATATAGCCGTAACTCGAAGTCACAGATGATAAACTAGGACCATCGAAGTAAAACAAACGAGTTAAATTATTAATAACAAAACAAAACCAAGGTCAGCAAGACGACCAGTCACCACAAGCAGCACCCGTTCACGAGCATAACGCAAAGATCAGCCATTACCCCCCTCGCCATATTTGAGGGAAGGAGGCAACCCGACCCCCGACGCTACCGCAAGCAGTGACATCTAAGGGAGCATGACGAACCTGCTGCCGGTTGCTCAGACAAGAATAATTATGATCAATTGTCGAGGTCACTAGCTAACCACATATTGCAATACCACTCATAAAAAAAAAACATTGTAATGAGTAGATTATGTCAATGATAAATGAAAATAAAATAAAAATAAATTGATCTTTACAGTCAACGAAAATAAATAATTATATGAACTCATATAACCTGTCAGTAGGTAAGCTAATTCTGGAGAAAGAAATAAATATTGTCTTAAGTTAAACACAGCGACCAACTATTCTTATCGTTTAAGTAGTCGTTGATAGAATAGTATGCCTTTGAACAAAGGTTAGATTTTACTTTGGCTTTAAATGCATTGTAAGGTAAATCTAGCAAAGAAGAGGGTAGCTTGTTATAAAAGGATATACCAAGCCCAACAAATGAATTATGAACCTTATGAAGCCGGTGAAATGGAGCACGTAATTTGTCCTTATTTCTGGTGTTAACATTGTGAATATCACTGTTTTTAGTGTATACACGTATATTTTGTCTAATATATAAGATGTTGGCGAAGATGAATGATGATGTCAGATTTTCCCAATCAACCTTGAACCTAATGCCTTAGCAATAAAGTCGAAAATCTATTAAAGAAATCTGACAGATTGTAGTAGGCGTCTGTACATGTACCACGTTTTTATTATAAGAACACAATTAGACTAAACGAAATAAGCATTTGTTATATGCCTTCATTACCAAATTATTTTTTATTACATGGTTTACTAAATAAAATAAAAATGGTTGAAAATTAAATATTTGTATTATTTGTCTACTCCATATCTCCTATGTGCTAATATTTTAAAAAATCCAAGAAGTACGTACTCGCTTTTACCGATGCGACCGCGTACTTTGCATTCGCCGCTCCCCGCGCGGGGGGGGCTAAGTCACGCCCACCGAGCTACGATTTATTTTCGAGATAGCCCCTTAAAGTTCGGGAGTGGGGGCTTGCTACGTCACTTCTACGTATAAAATCTACCAAGACGTGACGTCATGCCACAGGATCAGCCCGTGGTCGAGTACACTTCTAATCGAGTTCAGTGACGGTAGATTTGTTTCGCGCGGACCGCCAATTTTATTTGTTTTTCCTTTGCGTTTACACAGGTACCAGCCGGCGCCTGTGTAAACACAGAGGGAGCCACCGGGCTGCTCGGTGAGTTAGCTCACCGCCGCGGTCGCGGTAGGCCACGCCCACCAGCATGCCGAAACCCGGCAAGCGCGGCTCGCTGGGCCGCGATGCCGGGTCACCCGAGGCCCGTCCGGCGATGGACCGGGCGACGTCGTTACCTAATATTGGTGACGCGGCGACCGATGCACCGCCGGCCGGACTATCCAGACAAGAGAGAAGAAGAGGGGGGACGAGCGCCGCTGCAGCGACCGGCCCGCCGACGACGCCGGCGGCGCCTGCGTGCGCTGCGCCCACGCCGTCGTCGAGCCGACAGCGCGAGGTCCCCGTCCGCCCCGCTACGTTTCGCCCGGTGCCAATACAGGCCCCGGGGCCAGTAGCGACGACAGCAGGCCGCGCCCCACCAACCACACGCGCGACCGCACCTGTGCGCGTCTCTGCGCCCGCGCCGAACACCGCGCGCACCTCCGCGCCGCCCACAGCACGCGCCGCCGCGCCGCCCACTGCGCGCGCCGCCGCGCCGCCCGCCCCGCGCGCTGCCGCACCAGCCGCCCCGCGCGCTACGGCACCGGCCGCCCCACGCGCCACCGCGCCGCCTGACGCGCGCACCGCTGCGCCGCCCGCGAGTGTCTCCGCACCACCCGCGCGCACTCGCGCATCCGCTGCGCGCTCCAATGCGCCGCCGCCGCGTTTTGCGTCGCCACCCACGCGTCCCGAGCACGCCGGCACATCCGGTCCCCGCCTCCCGCTGGCGGAACCAGCGAACGCTGCACGTCCGGTGCTTGCAAGCACACAGACGCCGCCGGCACCTGCCTCGCCGGCCCCCCCCCCGTACCTCCGCCTACGACTCACCGGCCATGCTGTCGGCATGCTCGTCTCGCGCGGGATCGAGCATGTCGCTAGCATCGGTGGGCTCGGCCGCTTCCGGTCGCGACAACGTGTCCCAGGACACGACATCGCGAGCCGACGTGCGGCCCACCGTGGGAGGAGCTGACACCCCGCTGGGATTCGGCTTCGAGTTCCAACTCGTCGAGCCCAGATCCCAGCGGAAGCACCGAAGGAGGAGTTCAGACGACACCGCGATGGAGGCGAAGCGAGTGGACCTGGGTGAGCCAGCGTCACCCACCTTCGCTGACGTGGCGCGCAGCACGCCGCCCCCATCACCGGCCGCAGGGGTAAGTGATTTATTTTTACCCCCTGCCCCCCCTACATCCGCCGCACCCCCGGCGCCACAGTGACGCCGACAAAGAAGCCGGGGAAGAAACTACGATACCCGCCGCTGGTAGTTGAGAGGCTGCCTAACTGGGCCGCCCATTTCCGGGCTATCAATGCCAAGCTGGGCCGGCCTCCTAACGCTCGCCCATACGGGGCTGGAGTACGTTTCACCCCCGACAGCGAGGAGGAATACCGACTGGTCCAGCGGTACCTAACCGGCCTGGAGAAAGATAGCGGCGTCTCATGGTTCGCCTACTCGCTGCCAGCGGAGAAGAATCTGAAGATAGCCATACGGGGCCTGCCGGCGGACACAGACCCCAAGGAGATCGAGGAGGAGCTTCGGACGTTGGGATACCAGCCGGAGTACGTGCGCCATATAAAGGGGGCGCAAGGACGACCCGGCTGCGTGTTCCACGCAATAATAAAGAAGACCCCCGACGTCCGGGCCATATACGACACCACCGTATTTATGTATATGCGGGGTGTCAAGATAGAGGCTTGGCGGGGAAAACGTGGGCCCGCTCAGTGCCACCGGTGCCAGAGGTTTAGACACAGCTCGCACCAGTGTCACCGTCCGCTCGCCTGTATGCGATGCGGGGGCGAGCACGCGGCGCGCGACTGCCCGCGCCCGCGGGAAGAGCCGGCCACCTGCGTAAACTGTGGTGGCCCGCACCCCGCGTGCAATATAAAGTGCCCCGTATTCCAGGAGGAAATCCGGAATAGGCGGGCGGGGACCGCCGCCATTACGGCCACTGCGCGCCGGCCACAAGCGGCCACCGAGAGGCCGCAAACAACGCCCGATGAGGGACAAGGACCGTCGTTGATGGCGGCGGCCAACGGACCCACGGATAGACGCCAAGCCGCCTCCTCAGGGCGGAGGAGGAAGAAGAAACGTGGGGGTAAGGGAAAGGGCAAGAAGCCAGACCCTCCCCCCCAGGCGACCCAGGAAGACATCCCAAAGGCCGCCCCTGCCTCTAGCAAGGTGCAGGCTGTGAAAAAGGATGTACCTACAGCTGGCGCCGGCATAGCGCCGCGGCAAAAACTGGAACTAAACAAGTTCGCAAAAGAAAAGAGTGGCGGCGCTACCGGCGCCCAGTCACTCACTAAGAAAGATTTCACAGCCTGTGCCATAAAGCTTTTAATGGACTTAATTAAAGCTATTAGGCAGGGGCAAGATATAGAAACGGTCATCCTTGATGGCCTGGCCACCTTACTTACCCTTTATCATGGCTAGGTCATTAAGGGTGATTCACTGGAATGCCCGCGGCCTACGGGATAAGGTCGCCCCCCTCCGCCATCTCCTTCGGGAACAAAACATAGACGTGGCGCTCATAAGCGAGACGATCCTGGGACCCGAAGACAGGGTTAGGTTCCCAGGTTACCTCGTTTATAGGAAGGATGAAAGGTCGGCACAGAACGCCCGTTACCGTGGTCTGGCGGTATTGGTGAGGCGAAGAGTCGTGCACCAAGAACTCCCCTTGCCGTCACTCAGCTCGTGGTACGCGCTGGGTGTGCAGCTGCATATAGCCGGCGAGGACATAAACATCTACGCCTGTTATAAGCCGCCCGCGGCCCAACTGAACCTGTCAGAGCTGCGGGCGCTTATCAACACGTCGCAGAAGGCGACCATCCTCGCCGGTGACTTTAATTGTAAGCACCCAGCGTGGAACTCAGCCATCACGAATACCGAGGGGAGACGGCTCTTCGCGGACGCGGAAGCCTTCGGGTACACGGTGTCCGGACCGGAGACACCGACCCACTACCCCGAGTGCACACGCTATATGCCGGACGTGCTGGACATCGTAGTCCACCGAGGGCTACACTGCCAGATCACGCAGCAAGTGATAGACGACGAGCTACAGTCAGACCACCAGCCAGTACTCGTCGTCTTATCGGGTATGCCGACCCGACTGAAGCCCACAGCGCCACGTCGACTAACGGACTGGACTGCCTTCGGAGAGAAGCTAGAAACCACCACGCCAACTCGGCCTATCGTTACCTCCGCGGACGTAGACCAGATGGCGGGTGACGTCACTGCTTGCATCAAAAGCGCCCTGGAAGCGGCGACTTCGACGCAGCCGGAGGGGAGAGGGCTACTGCCGCCCCTGCCGGCGCACATCAGAACGATGATCGCCGCGAAGAGGCGCCTACGCAAGCAGTGGCAACACCTAAGATGCCCGCATCTAAAGAGGCAGCTGAACCGTCTCGCGGAGAAGGTGAAGGCCGAGCTCAAGGCACACACCGCCGCGGGCTGGGAGGAACGAATAGACGCCACGACGGACAGTTGGCCGTCTGTACATCGCCTCTGCCGCCAACTAGCGAACACCCCAGCCCCGGTGCGTCCGCTGCTCAGCAGCGACGGGGCGCTTAAATATGTAGCAGAGGACCGGGCGGAGGTCTTCGCTGAGCACCTGGAGCGTCAGTTCCAACCGAACCCGACCAGCGACCACGACCATGTCGCAGCAGTCGAGCAACACCTGGGAGATTACTTCGCAACGCCGATAGCTCCCGATGAAGATCCAGTATTCTTCTCGCCGGGCGCAGTCAGACGCGCCATCCTACGAACCAAGCCTAGAAAGGCCCCCGGAGCCGACGGTATCACCAACACAGTGCTGCGCCACCTGCCGTACCGTATGGTAGCGGCCCTGGCGCGCCTGTTCACGGCGATACTGCGCACGGGGGTCTTTCCCGCCGCTTGGAAGGAGGGGCGCGTCATAATATAATAATAATATAATAATAAATTGTTTATTGATCTTGAAAGTACAGATGATGAGAAAAACAAAACTTAAAATAGTAACAATCAAGATATAAAGTTATGTAACTACATTATTATGGTAGAACATGGTGATGTAATTACACGGTACATCTGTTGACAATTTCTGATACCCTGTCTCTTAAACTAGGGTATACCTGTTTCTTAAGAGACAGTGGACGGCCATAAAGTTATGTTCTAATATTAACTATTAATCAAGTGAGGACCCTGTCGATCTACCCACAATTAAACAATTATCAAAAATAATAAGGAAGTAAAATTAAATAAGGTTAATAATGAACGTATTTCTTGTGTGTATGTGTATGTGCGTGCATGTGTGTAGGAGTGTGTATGTGTGTATGTATGTGTGTGTGTGTGTGTGTGTGTGTGTGTATGTTTGGGCGTGTGTACATGAGTGTACAAGTGCTAGGTTATGTAGGTTAATAATGATTCTGTGTGATCATAGTCTTGTTGAAGTAGCCACTCTGTAAGTTTTTATTTAATATCCCATTTTGTCAGATCAAGTACCTGTTTAGGTGTTTATGTATTTTTCTGTAGATGAAAGAACTCAGAATATGATACTGATGTTTGGCAAAGGCTGTTCTATGAGGAGTACTTGGAGGGATAAAGGTTCGTTTTTCTCGGTTTGAAGGGGGTAGGGATGAATGTATTTTAAGGACTGAGTAGAGCACAAAGAGTTGACGTACTGTGAGTACTTTACAGTTGGAATACAGTTGAGCTGTTGGGTATCTGTAGGGTTTTCTCGTCATTACTTTAAGTATTGCTCTCTGTGCTCTCTCTAGTTTGAGAAGGAATGTTTTACATGCCCCTCCCCACACCGTAATGCAGTATCCTAGTACCGATTGACATAGGCCAAAGTACACCATTTTTAAAGTGTCGATATTAGCGGATTCTCTCAGGGACTTAAAGATATGTAAGAGACGGATGGTTCTGGTGGTGAGAGCATCTATTTGTTTATCCCATCTTAGTTCACTATCTATTTGTACACCTAGATATTTTACGCTTATTGTTCTGCTAAGATTAGGACAAGAACACGACCTGGGCGAAGTTGAAGCCTGACATGAGTGAGCAGTAATCGAGAAAGTGTCTGAAGGCAAGTTATTACGTCTTATAGCAAACGGTATGTAGCTGGATTTTTGTAAATTGAGCGTAAGAAGGTTTGAGTTTAGCCATGTCATTATCAAACTTAAAGCAGACTCCGCTGCAGTTTTAACAATATCCCAAGTAGGACCATGTACTATAACCGCCGTGTCGTCAGCGTAAGTAAAGATTTCACATTGTGGGAGCTTTAGTTTGCATAGGTCATTTATGTAAATTTGGAACAAACTAGGCCCCAAAATGCTACCCTGCGGGACGCCGAAGGAGACAACTTCTTCGTCACTGAGATAGTTATTGATTTTAACACTTTGAGTGCGGTTGCTCAAGTAGTCTCTAAATATATCTAGAGCAATTCCTCGCACACCAATCAATTCCAGCTTAGAAATCAGTAAGGAAACAGAAACTGTGTCAAAGGCCTTAGACAGGTCTAGAAATATGCCTAAGCATTTAGTTTTGCTATCCAGGTTCTTCGCTACATATTGCGTCAAGTCAAGCACTGCGTCTTCTGTTGATGTTCTTTTCCGGAAACCGTATTGATTCTTCGCGATTATTTGATACCTATCCAAAAAAGCTTTGAGGCGGTTGTTGAGTATCCGTTCGAGAATTTTAGAAAGTACCGGTAGCACCGAAATGGGCCTGTAATTATTGACACAGTTTCTGTCTCCTCCCTTATGAATAGGGTGGACTATAGTTTTTTTTAAAGCTTCAGGAAAGACACCCTTATGCAAACAACAATTAAAAAGGTGAGTTATGTGAGGAACTAACACATTTTTGCAGTTCTTTAACATTAAGGGAGATATTCCATCCCAGCCAACAGCACTGTCATTATTTAATTGAAGTATAAGTGACTCTACTTCGGCTTCATCCACATCTAGCAGAGCCAGTGAATTAACAGTTGAGTTGGTAATATAACAAGAGGATAAACGCTGTTCTGGGAGGACGAGGGATAGTGCACCAGATTCGATCTTTGCCGCCAGGTTTTTTCCAACTTCAGCAAAGTAATGGCATACCTTGTTTACCGAAGAATAAGGGTTATCACATAAACTTAGTAGCTCTTCAGGTATAGTTTGATTTTTAGACGTGTTTGTAATATTCTTAATGGTTTTCCATAACTCTCTAGGATTATTTCTCGTTCTCTCCAGTTCACTTTTTTCATAGGAGATTTTTAACTTTCGAAGTAAGGAATTACAAAAGTTTCTGTAGCGAGTGTAGGTTAACCTAAGTATTAGATTATCGGGTGCTTTTTTGGACTTATTATGAAGTTTATCACGGTTTTTCATGCATTTCAGAAGACCTGGTGTTATCCACGGTTTTATAGTTCGTTTGCATCTAGGAATTTTAATTTGTACTGAGTTTTTAGATATTATAGATGTTAGTATAGTGATGAATTTATTCATGGATATATTTGGATCGGTGGTTTTAAAAATATCCGAAAAGTCCGTGTTTTGTAGATTCTGCACAATAGCGTCATGATTTATACGGGTGGTAGTGTGGCGTAGCTTTCGCACAAGCTTGGGGTGAGCAATAGATATAAGAGTGGGTCTGTGATCGGTAATATGGGTGTCCAACACAAGTGTGCTTACGGGTAAGTTGGTTTTTAGGAATGTGTGATCTAGGCACTTGTCTAGCCGGGTAGGGAATAAGTGGGAAGGGAGAAGCCCGTGAGAGGCATTCAGCAATAAATAATCCAGACTGCGCTGATTTCTGTTATCTTGACTTATATCTATGTTAAGATCTCCAACAAGAGCGATATTAGGAAACGAGGGCATTTTATTGTAGACATTATTTAGACTGACTAGGAAGTTATCATAATTTTCTTTAGAATTGTAAGATGGTGAGCGATAGACTGCCACCACTGCCAGTTTATAGTCCAATTGACATACCAGGCAATTTCCACACTCAAAGTCTGGTTCCTACACTGTACTTTTTAGGCCCTCTTTTATATAAAAAACTATGCCATCATTTTGATTACAATTTGTTTTAGTACAGTACGATTGAAAACCATCCAGATTTGGTAAATTATTTGTTTTGCTGAGCCAGCTTTCGGTCAATACTATGATGTCATGATTAATACCAGTTCGGCTCAATAAAACTTGTAGTGAATCAAAGTTTTTATTTATACTGCGTATATTAATGTGTAAAAGATTTATATTATTTGTGTCAAAATGTTTTATATGTTTTTTACAATTATCAGGGCTACATATAGAGGAATCTCCTACACAAATTTGGTCGAGGTCTTTGTTTATGTTAGTGATGTTAGCCATTAATATATGTAGTTGGTAACACTGAAATATTGTTTGACACAAAAAGACTGAATGTTAATGAGAGAGTTATGTGATATTAAGAAGTAAGTGGTTTGATTTTTTGTGTGTGTTGAAGTTTTGTGCGTGTGTAGAATAATGTGAGAGAGTGTTGTTGTTGTATTTGAATATTGAAACAAATAGAAAAACAAATAGAAAAAAGATGTTGCGTAATTAATCACGGTTAGTCATTGGTTATTACTGTCGGGTACCTGGAGACATTTTTCGGAGTTTATTAATTGTTGTTTATCACCTTCAGCTTTGCGTAAGAAAATGTTGCCATTTGAAGTCCAGCAGTATTTGTAAGAGTTTTGTTTAGCAAATTCTCGAGCCTGATAGAATAGTTTCTTGTTACTGGCGGAAAGTTGTTCTTCAATGTATACTGGTTTCCGTTCTCCTGTCATACCAAGAAGATTCGTATTTAGCTTATTTTCTTTCCCCTTTCCTTTGTTATACGACCGGACAGCTGACAAAAGTGCTTGCTTAGTTTTTACTGTGGTGAATTCAGCCAATATGGGGCGTGGGGTGTTTGAGTGGGTTGTTTTTCCTGGTAGACGGTGGATGTCACGGAACTCAGATTCCGCTATGCGTAATCCAACAAGTTCGCCGATGGTACAAACGGTTTTAGTCAGACTATCTATATTTTCCGAACTTTCTAACGGTATATTACGAAGTTCAATGCTGGAGCCACGAGACATTCGCTGAAGATCAGAAATCTTTTGTTCTAAACTTTGAATATATTTATGTTGTTCCTGGCGTTCTTTACGTAAGTCTTCCACCTCCTTCTTCATATCTTCAAAGTTCTTATTCATGAAGACGATAGACTGGATCATTTCTTCATTTGATTTCCGAAGTTCCGCATTAGAAGACTGTATCTGGACATTTTGAGCCTTAATTTCACCAATATCGGAAGGCACTTTAGACATAATAGAAGTCTGCTCTGCCAAAAATTTAGACATATTATTGCTGCCTTGCTCCGTTTTCCAGGCAGCAAGTTCTTCGTGTAAGTTATCCGAGGTCAACCGTGACTCGCTCTGAGGCGAGTTATCCTTACATTTACGTGTGTTCCTATTTTTGTTTACGTAATCACTTTCGAGAACAGCTGTGGCTATGTCAGATTCTATTTTGGTTTGCGGGGTTTTTGGCGGAGTGCGTTTAACTAAAGACATCTTTCGTAGTTATAATTGTCAACAAGAAACAACTGACAGGAAACGATTTGCAAGATGATAATAATTATATAATGAACTCAATACCGGGCCAACCGCGTAGCCGATGAGTCGTAGATAGGCGTTCGTAGCAGATAAGTCGGACGTAGCACGTAGCACTCGTCGCTCTCGACGCTTGTATGACGTCAGCTGCACGTAGCACTGGTAGCGTAGTTTTGTCCCCGCCTGCACTGACTCGATAGCGCGTTGCACGCGCGCGCGGATCCAAGCTCGGCGAGGCGCGAGTTCAAATCCAGCAATCACAGAAAGTTTCTCGGACCCCAATTAGGATGTTGTCAACAAGAATCCCGATGTCTCACTCTAGGACTGCCCAGTGGGAGGAGCCGGCAGGTATAAACACTTAATGAGGAACAAGGAATCGAAACTTGGTACAAATGACCAATCACAGAATTTAGATTTAAAAACTGTAGGGACAGAGTAACAAGCGTCCACACCGTACGACGTGTCTCGACCGACATTCATGCAGTCATCATGCCCAAGGCGGGAAAGAACATCCTGAAGCCGGAGAGCTATCGGCCGATTACACTGCTGCCGACAATCTCCAAGGTGTTCGAAGCACTCCTGCTGCGACATCTCCAGCCAAACATTACGCCGCGTCCGGAGCAATTCGGGTTTCGGGCGGACCACAGCACGACGCTCCAGCTGTCGAGGGTACTGCACCTACTCACAGCGGCGCTCAATAAGAAGGAATGCTCGGTTGCAGTATTCCTCGACATGGAGAAGGCCTTCGACCGCGTATGGCATGAGGGCCTTATCTACAAGTTGGCCACATCAGACGCGCCCCGTCGCGTTGTAAAGGTGGTATCTAGCTTTCTCTCCCACAGGACCTTCAGGGTGGTGGTCGACGGTGCGCTATCCAGCGCCCGCCCGGTGCTGGCGGGCGTACCACAGGGTAGCTGCGTATCGCCTGCGTGTTACTCGCGATACACGGACGACATCCCCACCACGGAGGAGGCGACGCTCGCGCTGTACGCTGACGACGCCGCGTACATCTGTACTTCGCTCAATCTCACGCGGCGGTCAAGATGCAGCGCGCCCTCGACCTTCTTCCCGACTGGCTGTCGAAGTGGCGGCTGTCGGTGAACGTGGGTAAGACGCAGGCGATGGTCACCGGACCCGCGCGACTACCACCACCCCTGAGGCTGCAAGGAGTCGACATCGAGTGGTCGCCCCGGGTCAAATACCTGGGTGTCACCATCGATCGTCGGCTCACGATGGGGCCGCACGTCCGCAAGGTCGCCGCACAGGGTAGGGTCGCCCGCAACCTACTCAGACCAGTGCTCTCGTCCCGCCTCCCGGCGCGCGTCAAGTTGGGCGTGTACAAATTGTACGTGCGCCCAATTTTGACGTACGCCGCACCGGCTCGGTTCGCCCTCACGAGCGAGACGAGCCGTAAGACGCTCCGCGCGCAGCAAAATCTTGCGCTGCGGACCATAGTCGACGCGCCTCGCTTCGTGAGGAACAGCGTCCTACAACGCGACCTCGGGATTGAGAGCCTGGATGAGTTTGCGTGCCGCCTCGCGAAGGGAATGTTCGCGCGTGCCGACGCGTCTGCTTGGCCACATGTCAAGCAGATCGCGCCCTGGCATGCGCGCCCCCCTGACGCGAGGCCCCTCCCCCGCGACCTGCTTGCGGACGACGACCCCATCGCACCGGACTGGACTTCCAAATGAGTCGCCCTCAGCTTACACGCGGCTCATTTGTGACACTGACTCCAAACACATACATGCATCTGTTGCGTGGCGCGTGCTAGGTTAATATAGGCGTGTCACGTAGCAAACCACAGACATTCACCTCTATACAGGCACCCAACTCACACGCGAAGTCGCGGCTCTTTTTATGCGGGCGTGCGACTCGCGTATACACCGGGCGGTGTTACACAGCACAATACCGCCCACACACTCAGAACACGGTCCCTTCTCACCACCCGGGCTCGGCTCGACCTGAAAACGGGGAGGTGAGGGGGGCCATACACCCCTTCTGTAGGAACGTCGAGTCCGTAAATCTGTCGCTGGATGCCATCTGCTGGGCTTCCCCCATGTAGGTGGGGGTCTCACTCGGTAGTGGTTGTCCGCCGATTTACGGTGAAACAAGCGGCGTTGGGCATCAACGTCGTGGCGTGCCTACAGACACAAATTTCAGACACCTCTTAACATGGGCGTGTATGCCGCACGCCCAAACATCCACTCGCCAGTGGCGAACACGACGAGGGGCCCGTAGTTACGGGCCACCGTGTCGCATCCGCGGTCGGGGGGCTATGCCCCGACACTGCACGCCACGCCCCCTTGCGGGGGCGTAGCGACATCTCGACGAGTCATGCCACATTTTAACTCAATGTATCGCCGTAATCTTTTGATTACGTAGAAAAAGAAAAAATACGTGTCCAATATATTTTAATAATCTACATGACGGACAAAAAATCATTTTTTAGTCATCATCCCTATTATTCGTCTGATTTGTTGTTTTAATTTTATTCAAAACTAGCGTAAGTCACAGATCCTACATCCAAAAATAAACCTTCGTGCTTTATGAATAGGATTTATTTTGCTTTAGTCCAGAAAGTATTTACAACGTTTTGTAATCTCAAGTCATACTAGATTCTATTGACGAGTAAATTCCGCTAGTCGACCATAGATGGCAGTATTCTCAGTGGTCGCAATTATAAGTATAATTGCGTTAGCCATAAGGTTGACAATCGCGTCATACGTCGACATCTATTGCTACTCGACCAGTGCAGTAACACATTGAATTTTGAATTACATATCGATATCGATAGATACCCGATTTCTTGTTTAATTCGAAAAATAAGTCTTGTTGGGAGTTAAGTAAAACTATGGGAAGAATGAAGTAATATTTTTTTCTTTTGCTTATATTTCGAAAACGGTGTGTCCTATCGAAAAAATAATGAAAATTTTGCCCCCTTTGCAACCCGTAACTCCCTAAAACTCCACATGTTGGTAATAATCAATAATAGAAATTTTGAAATTTTTCATATTTTCCATACAAAAAGTGAAAAGTTCCTACAGTTGAGGTGTCATTTATTTTATTTTTTGGCTTTTGCTTATATCTCGAAAGCGATGTGTCCTAATCAAAAAAAATAATGAAAACTTTTAATCGCCATTAAAAAGACATTTAGTTTGATAATCAAATAGGTGAAAACATCAAATTCAGAATAGCAAAAATTCCATTTTCACTAAATTAAATAGCTTAGTGCCAACTTAGTGCTGTCAAACTATAAAATATTTAAGTTGTGCCACTTTAGTCAATCGTCGTTTGACAGGAATAAACTAAATTTAGGTGATTTTTAGTCTAGTTTAGAGACATTTGTGACAAGAGAATCGTCATTATTTTCTTTTATCGATAAAACTGACATCCGAGCCAACCACATCACTAATTGAGTAGCGAAGTACTTTCGAGAACGAAATAGGGAATGCCAGTGAATACAATCAATCCAAAAGAAACTGTATTTTAATCGTATAAGGTTGATTTTTACTAGAGGTTCTATTACATCATTAGAAATTGAAATTAACTAATGATTTTATTAGAAAACAAATAAAATCGTATTTACCGATGGTACGAAACACCTCCATTATAAAGAGATTTTCTCCTACTATCATTTATGCACTCCAAAATGGAACAAAACGGCATAGCTACGGAAAAATAAATTTGTCGCGAGACTGCAACTCGACGCGATGTTAGAACTTGACTGGGACCATAGTTTAAGATCTATGGGGACCAAGCAAGCGATACAGCGCTTATTTGTGACACGTGTGCCACGCCTACTTTGCACTTCCACTGTTTTTTATGTTCCGTGGTATTTACTGGCATTCCCTATTTCGTTCTCGAAAGTACTTCGTTACTCAATTAGGGATGTGGTCGGGTCGTATGTTAGTTTTATCGATAAAAGAAAATAGTGCCGATTCTCTTGTCACAAATGTCTCTAAACTAGACTAAAAATTACCTAAATTTAGTTTATTCCTGTAAAACGACGATTGACTAACGTGACACAACTTAATTATTTTATATTTTGACAGCACTAAGTTGGCACTAAGCTATTTAATTTAGTGAAAATGGAATTTTTGCTATTCTGAATTTGATGTTTTTCACCTATTTGATTACCAAACTAAATGTCTTTTTTTAATCGCGATTAAAAGTTTTCATTATGTTTTTCGATTAGGACACACCGTTTGAGATATAAGCAAAAGCCAAAAAATAAAGGACACCTCAACTGGAGGAACTTTTCACTTTTTGTATGGAAAATATGAAAAATTTCAAAATTTCTATTGTTGATTATTACCAACATGTAGAGTTTTAGGGAGTTACTGTTTACATAGGGGGGCAAAATTTTCATTATTTTTTCGATAGGACACACCGTTTTCGAGATATAAGCAAAAGAAAAAAAAAATGATACCTCAATGGAGGAACTTTCACTTTTTGTATGGAAAATATGAAAAATTTCAAATTTTCTATTATTGATTATTACCAACATGTAGTTTTATGGAGTTACGAGTTACAAAGGGGGGAAAAATTTCATTATTTTTTCGATAGGACACACCGTTTTCAAGATATAAGCAAAAGAAAAAAAATACTACTTCATTCTTCCCACAGTTTTACTTAACTCCCAACAAGACATTTTTTCGAATTAAACAAGAAAACGGGTATCTATCGATATCGATATGTAATTCAAAATTCAATGTGTTACTGCACTGGTCGAGTAGCAATAGACATCGACGTATGACGCGATTGTCAACCTTATGGCTAACGCAATTATACTTATAATTGCGACCACTGAGAATACTGCCATCTATGGTCGACTAGCGGAATTTACTCGTCAATAGAATCTAGTTTGACTTGAGATTACAAAACGTTGTATATACTTTCTGGACTAAAGCAAAATAAATCCTATTCATAAAGCATGAAGGTTTATTTCTGGATGTAGGATCTGTGACTTACGCTAGTTTTGAATAAAATTAAAACGACAAATCAGACGAATTGTTTGTTTGTAATGCATTATATGATTATCGGTTTACTTGTGTGAGTTTGGCGACAGCGGTTCCTATAGTAATTTTGTTGCATACCACTTCCACTGTTTTTTATGTTCCGTGGTTTGCAATATAAGCAGTGCTTCTAAAACGCGCACACGTTTTCACGCACACAGACACACTTTTGCTGTGTACTACACGAGACGCGAAATCATGCGTTGTATGAAAAATAAGCACGGCGTAGTCATGCTTTTGCCCGCTGCGCCTGGAATAGCTGGCGCTTAAATCGCGCTGTAAAAAAGTGAATGTGTGTTGGTGTGAATGGCGAATAAGTTAGAATAATATATTTTTTTAACTATAGTTATTTATCATTTAAAATTAGAGGGGCATGTATGTATGGCACTACAGGGTATGCAGTGCTTATTGGCATGTATGGAGTGCACGCCACTGTGTGGTACAGACCCTCAAAGTGAACAACTCTCAGACTAAATATTCTGTAGACGGAGCCTTTAAGAGAGACGCGTGTCCTTTTCTTGTTAGTGTGCGGCTCTCGAGTATTATTAGTGTGCGTGACTAGGGAAGGGTCGACGCTTCAAAGCATACTATGGAATCTGTAGTACATCGATTTTTTGCTTAACGAAAAATGCACAGGAGTGAAACTGCGGATAGAAGCTAGTACCTACCTACTATAATAAAATGTGTGCTTTGTTAAATAAAAATTATGGGCACATAAATATGGTATTATATAAAATTAATGTAACAATTTATTACCAATTAAGGGTACAACTTAAATAAATAATCAGACGTATATTTTTACGATTTTATTTATTGTAATATTTACATATATTGGATAACAATGAAATGAAATGAAATTGTTTATTTTGCAAATTGGATGTTGGCAATATTCTGGATATTCGAATACTGTTGGCACCGAAACAAACTTTAGTTGTTTTTTTTTTTGTAGATAAACCCGTTATGAAGCAGGATAGCTGTGGCTTTCTTTGGAGCAAAGCCTTGAATATTTCATGTTCCTAGTTCTGACGTCTAACAGCTTTAATCCACTCACTTCTTATTAATTTCACAATATTATGAAAACCTACAACAGTAAGCAAAAATTATTATACCATATCAACAACAAACGTCGATATTTTATCGATAATATTGTACACATCCCTGCAGTTCACGCCTAAAACAATACCTAAGTTAAACATTAATTTAGACTTTAAAACTTGTTTTTTTATCAATATGTTATAAGACAATCTTAGTCTTAATATGTAAATCTTCAATGTTTATCGATTTTCTAACAGTTAACCTCTGTAATTAACGATAAAATTGTTGTCATAGACTTACGTGTGAAATGATAATTCTGGATCTATTCCGCCTTCTTTCGTTATTCTTGATGAATAATATACTCAATACTCAATACTCAATATCTTTATTGCTTTTCCATAATGTGTACATAGGTGGTAAGTTCTATAATATAAATAAGATCATTATGGACCCTGTAGGGCACAGCAAAAGGGTAGGAGAGAGGAAGCCCTGTTTTAGGAGATCATAAATTATTGAATTTTTATGAATTATTGCAATTTTTTTTTAATTTATTATTATTGCTATTTTATTTAAGTATTTTTTAATGTATTATTTGTTATTATTTATTAATAATTACCATATCATTAATATATTTCAAACATAACTATAAATTGCGTGATTGTCATTAATTATTGTTAACAATTATTATTATTATATTATTAGTAATTTCCTTAACATTTATTATACTATCTTACTTTCTTTTTTACTTTTTTCTGTTATGTATGTTTATCGTTTAAATATTCATCTAAGGAATAATAGCATTTGTTTATTAGTAATTTTTTAAGTTTTATTATAAATATATTGAAATTTTCTTCTTTCTTTATTATGTCTGGTAGTTTGTTGTATATTTTTATAGACATTACGTAGGGACTTGTAGAATGCATTTTTAGCCTGGATGTTGGTATGTTTAGCCTAGATCCGTGCCTAAGTGTGTACTGTGATTGGATGTCTTCGCGTTTTGTGTAGAACTCTTGATGCTTACGGACAAATTTACATAATTCTAGAATGTAAATACTTGGGAGGGTTAGAATATTATGTTTTAGAAAATAGGGTTTGCAGCTGTCAGTTTTATCAATATTTACCAAGATTCTAATTAATTTCTTTTGTAGGGTAAAGAGTGTCATTGCATCTGTACTATTTCCCCAGAGGGTTACGCCGTAGCTAAGCCATGCATTGGCATACGCATAATAGGTGGTGAGAGCAGTTTGTAGATCGGTTGTCTTTTTAATATTGCGGAGAGCGTATGAAAATTTTGAAATTTTTGAACGGGTTTTTTGTATTTGTGTTTTCCAATTAATATATTTATCTATTGTAAGTCCAAGTAATGTAAATTCATCAACAGTTTCCAATTTTGAGCCGTTAAATATGAAGTTTAAGTGTAGAGCAGCTTTTTGATAAGGGTGGAAAATCATTAATTTAGTTTTAGTATAGTTAATTTCTAAATTATGTGAGGTCATCCAGTTACATGTTTTTGTGAGTGTGGAACTTAGTTTTTCTTCTATGTTTGTGTTGTTTTGACATGAGACTAATATAGATATGTCATCTGCGAATAAAACACATGGTCCCTCTATAGTTTTCGGTAAGTCGTTGATGTAAACAAGGAATAATAGGCAACCTATGACACTTCCTTGGGGGATGGAAGCGTTGGTTTTTTTACTTTTAGATCGGATTTTTTCTATTTCTCAACTAGTGTGATTAAAGTATTCAATCTCAACTACTTGTTCTCTATTTTTTAAATATGACGTAAGCCATTCATGGGCTTTTCCGCGGATTCCTATTCCATACAGTTTATTTAAAAGTATTTTAAATTGTACCTTGTCATACGCTTTGGTCATGTCCAGTAGTATCCCTACGGCGTATTCCTTGTTATTTATAATATTAAGGGCTTCTTGAATATATTTATAAACAGCTAATGTTGTGGAACGGTTTTTTCGGAAACCGTTCTGACAATCGCTCAATACGTTAAATTTTTCGCAAAAAGAATAAATTTGATCACACATAGCTCTCTCAAAAATCTTGGAGGCTGAGGGCAAGAGAGCTATTGGGCGATAATTATTAGGATCAGTGTTCTTTTTATGAATTGGTTTAATTAGTGATTTTTTTAACAAATCGGGGAAAGTGCCTTCTGCAAAAGACTGATTCAACAGTAGATAAAATGGCAAGGTGAGTTCATTTGCGCATTCTTTTAATAACGTAGGTGGAATATCGTCTAAACCGTGACTTCGTTTATTTTTTAGGTTTTTGATTAATTTGTTGACTTCCCAAGCTTCTACTGGGCTAAGGAACATGGTGTTCTCCGTGGGATTTAGTGGTGACATGCCGCCCAGTGCAGTGCCAGATGGATTGTTGTTGCTTTCTCCTATTGACGCAAAGTAGTCATTAAAAATATTCGCAATTTGTTCAGGTTCGGATATAATAGAATTATTATGTTGTAATGTTTATGCTACATTTTTCCTTTTTTGGTTTTTTATTTGTTCTCTCATTTATAATGCTCCACATAGTTTTTACTTTGTTGTCTGATTTCTTTATTTTGTTTATATATTGTAATTTTTTTGCAGTAGTAACTGCACTTTTTAATATTCTTTCATATTTTTTATAATGTTGTGTAATTATTTGGTTTTTGGATTTAGTGGAAAATAATTTTAACAATCTTTTGTTTTTGCAGGAAACTCTAATTCCCGTAGTTAGCCAGTATTTTTTATAGTTACTTTTAAGTTTCATTTTACGCATAGGTATACATTGATTTAAAATTTTTATTAAGAGGTTGTTGAAAGAATTATAATTTTCATTTATATTATTGTTTGTTTGTATTATGTCGTACCAGTTTTGTGTACTTAGTATAGATTTAAATTTTGTAATGTTCGCTATGTTAAATAATCTTTTATTAGTGTACCATGTAATTTTTTTCGCTGGTTGAGGTATGCTTAGATTTATAATTGTTCCACTGTGGTCCGAAAGTCCGAAATTTTCTACGGTTGTAAACATATTTTTGTCGCTGAAATTCGTAAATATTAGATCAAGACATGTTGAGGTTTTTTCTGTAATACGTGTAGGTCTTTTTATATGTTGAGTGAATTTGTATTCTAGCATGAGATCCAGAAACTGGTAAGTTTTTGAGGTTTTGCTTAATATGTTAATGTTAAAATCTCCACCTATAACAATGTTAAATTTATTATATTTAATATTTAAATAATTTAGAATTTGTTTTAATTTATCAATGAATATATCTTCCTCTCTTTTATTCCAGTACATAGTAATTAGTAAAAGGTTTTGTTTAGGTAACTCAGCAGCGCACACTTCCAGTACATATTCTGTAGACATGTTTGAGATATCTTTTTTCTCTATGTAATCAATTTGTTCTTGCAAGAGGATGCACACGCCGCCTCCTCCTCGAGTTTTCCGGCAGTATGATGATGCAATATTATAGCCATTTATTTGGATGAGGGAAACTTTATCTTCGGATAGCCAGGACTCAGATATGCATACAGCTTGATAGATAGGGTTTTCTGTTAAAAATGCTTCTATAATGTGTAGCTTGTTGGATATGCTTTGCATGTTTTGGAAGAGAATTTTACAAGGTTGGTCTATGCTTTCGAAAGGAGTGATTCTTTGTGTCTTCGTCGGTGGTAGGTAGTTCGCCAATTCGGTCTACATTGTAGTTGTATGCGGTTCCCTTCTGGTCATTGATTTGTGTCGTTTTGTATGTTTCGTTGTTCTGGTTAACTTTCTGTCCTTCAATAAACAATTGATTGTTTTTAATTATTGCAAATAATCCGTTTCTTCGAGCCTGAAGCATTTCTTCTCGCATTAATTGTCTTTCCCTTCGCGTGTTGGTATCTAGGAACTCTGAGATAAATAACCGAGTACCCTGAAGGTTTTGGCTATTGTTTATTACGTACTTTGCCATTCTTTTACTAATTAATTCGATGACAAGTGGTCTATTTTTGTTGCTGCTGTATCTACCCAGTCTGTATGTCTCTTCTATATATCCCGTCAGGTCTACGTTCATCGTGCTGTAGAACAGTTCAATGATTCTGTTGTGTAGGTCAAATTCCGGTTCTTTGTAATATTCAGTAAATCCGTAGAGAACTATTTTCTTCGTGTTTGTTTCAGCGCAGATAGTGGACGGGGTATCTTTTCTATTTCTTATCTCTAAAATTTCTTTTTTTAGTTTCTCATTTTCTTTTGTAAGGTTTTCAATTTTTAAGTTTACTTTTTCTATTTCTTCCTTTCTTAGTTCGTTTTGGATATTTAGGGCGTCTGTTTTTAATTGGATATCTTCCTTTAATTCAGTGATGGCTTTATTTATCTCGGTTTGGATTGTATTTTTAATTTCTGTTATAATGGATTTATTATTTTCCTTAAGGCGCAGTATTATAATTTCACTTAGATTTTGTAGCGTTAATTCAGTTTGAATGGCCGTTTCTTTTTCTTCTGCGTTCAGCGTGTCGCCTAGTACCTATAGTTAGGTCTTCAGAGTTAAAAGTGTAGTTGTTTGTTTTTGTGTTCACTCTTCTAATGGTGACATTACATTCTTCAGAAGGTGATTTTGTCTGTTGCGGTAGGTCACGGTCTTGTAGGCGTATAGGGGTATTTGTATTACCGACTTTAGGGGTTTTGCAGTAGCAAGCTTGACATTGCCATTTAATTTTATGCTCAAAAGTCATCAATTTTGTAAAATGGTGAATTGAAACATTAGCACATTTTAAGTCGTATGTGTTTTTGCAATGCGCACAGGTAAGTTTTTCTGCTTCTGGTATTTTCTGATAACATCCCGCACATTCAGAAGCCATGTCTGTTTATTTTTATTTTTACGACCAGTTACGTCCTCTAGTAGTGGATTGTTGTAGTACTTGAAGTATTGACGTTTGGTGTATGTTTCTCTTTGTCGGTAATAGATGGCGTTTATTTGTCAGAAAGTGAGTTCGCAATTTGAAGTTGTTTAAGCTATTCCACGATAGATGGCATTGTTTTCAAAATCAATTGTTTATTTCAGTTCAGTTTATTGTAATTTTTGTGTAATAATTGTATGTAAAATGAGATATGATTATTCGTTATTCGTAATTTTTCCCTACCTTTCTTGAGGTTTGTAATTCTCGTCGCTGTTTGCTTTTTGGTGCTGGAACTTCACAGGTGCTTGCCAGTTCGCAATTTGAATTTAGTTTCTCTATTCCGCGATAGATGGCATAGTTTTCAAAAACAATTTTCCATGCGGTCCAGTTATTTGCAATTTCTTGTATAATAAAAGTAGTAAAATGAGAAAGTATTATTCGTTATTTATAATATTTCCCTACCTTTCTTGATGTTTGTTATTCTGGTCGCTGTTTGCTTTTTGCTGCTGAAGCTTTACTGTTTGATTAAGTACTTGTGAAAAAAATTTAAATTTGAACATAGATGTCGTTATGAGGTATTTAACACTGTTTCTCTTTAGGTTTTAGAAAACTCACTGGTATTTTAACTTTTTTCACTGTATGTCCTTTTTTGCTTGAACCTTAATCACTTTTTGTTATGATATAACCACGATAACTATTTAATAAGATTTTTAAAGTACAGAACTAATGTTTGCTTGCGCACAGTAGTACCCTCTCATTTCAACCTCTCTATACAGCCGCTCACAGCATATTTTCACTTTACTAATTTTGTCCTAGCCAAACCACTGATATTAATAGGTTGGGGAAAAAGTTTCTTCGCATTTTTTAAGAAAATTCAAAGCATTTTTAATATAGTTTATTTACATTTAACTAAAGTATGTAGGTACCATTTTGTTCGATAACTTTTTGCCATCTTGTAGGTAGGGACATGATCCCATTGCTATAGAAATTTTGGGACTTCTGGTCAAAATACCGCGACAAGTGGTTTTGGCAGTCCTCTCGTGATGTTAACCTGACACTGCCTAAAGAATTCTGAAGAGACCGAAACAGGTGGAAATCTGAAGGTGCAAGGTCAGGACTATACGGCGGATGCATTAACACCTCCCAGCCAAACTCTCTTAATTTTTGCTGAGTGGCTAAAGATGTGTGAGGTCTAGCGTTATCATGATGAAAAACCACACCCCTTCTGTTGATTAATTCCGGCCGCTTTCTCTCAACTTCTTGCTTTAATCTCATCAGTTGTTCGCAGTAGAGTTCAGAATCGATGGTCCTGCCTGGTGGTAACAGCTCATAATGAATAATGCCCTTCCAATCCCACCACACACACAGCATCACCTTGTTGCGAGTTAACCCGGGTTTCGCCACAGTCTGTGAAGCCTGACCGGCCTTTGACCACGACCTTTTTCGCACGTTCTTGTCATATGTGATCCACTTTTCATCACCAGTTATCAGCTTCTTCAAAAATGGTTCAGTTTCATTACGTCGTAATAAAGAATCACAAATGAGTACACGGTTCATTAGGTTTCTTTCAGTGAGCTCGTGACGTACCCAAATGTCGAGCTTTTTTGTGTACCCAGTTTTTTTCAAATGCGCCAAAACTGTTTTGTGGTCAATTTCCAGTTCTTCCGCTACGTCGTAACTACTGATATGCCGATCTTGCTCCACTTTTTCAAAAATGGCATCCATTTTATCCGTAATAGGGCGACCAGAGCGACGTGCATCTTTGACATCAAAATTTCCGGATTGAAAACGCTTAAACCAAATTTGTGCTACTCTCACAGACACTACACTAGGTCCATAAATATCGCAAATTTTTTTCGCGGCTTGCGTTGCATTTTTACCTTTTTTGTAGTAAAATTTTAAAATGTATCGAATTTCTTCATTAGATTCACTCATCTTGACGGTACGAAAAACAAATGAAAATCACGCATTTTCTAATTTGAATTTGGAATTATGTTCTTTAAAATTTAAACTTTCAATGATACCAAAACCAGCCAGATACAAATAGTATAGCCAAAGAGATTTTATTACAAGTTCATACATACTATAATGCGAAAAGACTTTTTCCCCAACCTAATATTTAATATTTCGCATTTAAACTACACCAAGCCGCAATGTTTTGACCGACTAAGTCGGTCACTTGTTGACACGATTTACACAGACAGTGCGACGTTGCCAAACTTACATGTGCAGTACCTTTTACTCGTTCCTGAACTCTGTGAAGTAGACAGGGAGAACTATAATTTGTTTGACACACGGATACAAGAGCGGCAACAAGTTATAACTCCGTCTACAGGATACTTAGTCTGAGGAACAACTCTTTCCTGGGGACTAAGAACGTAATCGTAAAAAAAAAAATTAAATCAGTAGTCCCATACATTTTGTCAAGTAGGTATTGAAGTTTTGTATGGGACGACTGATTTTTTTTCACGATTACTATGTTGGTCCCCGGGAAAAAGTTATTCAGTTTGATGGTCTCTACTACACCCTGTATAAGCCGAACGATAAAGCGCGCGATTCGGAATATGCCTCTGGGAGCTGGATCGAAATCATAAATTACGTTTGGTTGAAAAAAGCTCGCAAGACTGTAACATTCATATGATAGGCTATCATTTAAAGTTTAGGTATTACTTATCTAATATGTTTGCTGAAAAAAAATTGATTTATCTCGCAATAAATGATTGCAACACTTGCAAGAAAAATATTATTTAACCTATTTGAAAAATAATTTGGGGCCTCCACTCTTTTGTTGCCCCAGGGCCTCCATAAATCCGGTCCTCTGGTTTTACTTACTGTAAACCAAAAATTCTAATGGAGGGCAACAGCATTAGGCGTCGTCCTAATTGGCTACGATCGTACGAACAAACGATGCGATTTCGTCGCACGACGCATTTCTTTAGTGTCCTCATTGAAACTTGCAAGTCGGCGCGAGCACAGGAAATGCTTAACACGTTATGTGCGGCCAACGCGCATGCGCGATTTTCGAACGTTCACCATGTGCTGGCGGCGCTTATGCGCGTCCATACAATTTCCTTCGAGTGCGGCGCGGCGCACCTGTGGGTTTTTTGTGCATCTCTATTGTTCTTAGCGTAATTGTTTTATGACTCATAAAACTCGAAAATTTTCAAACACACATAAGCATCTCGCCGCACTTGGGACAAGTTTGTATCATAAAGCAGCATTTGGAACAAATTCGCAAATAATTCAGCAGTTAATGTGTTAATAACGATAGTACGATGGGTTTGATGGTCCGATCATGCAATCAAAGCTACAAACCCGTTTTGAGAGTCCTAATTGGTCACGCGTCATCGCGCGAAAAACTATGCATCTCTGTAAACAGACATTGTTGATATGGCGCCGCGCCGTTGCAGTGGCGGCACGACGGCATCGCGTGATCTTAGGACACCTGTTGGACCATCGCACGATCATTTTTCATCGCGCGACGAAATCGCATCGTTAACTCGTACAATCGTTAGCCAATTAGGACGTTGATCTCGATTACACATAGTAAAGGGCATGTGAGTTATAAATAAAACATTTATAGAGACATTTATATCATATTATATTGTGAAATCTCACATGGGGTAAACTTGCTGTTAGTTGTCTGCGTGATAAAATATTAATTTAACAACACTTGGAATTTTACAATTATTGCAGTGACAAGTGATGGTTCATGGCGGCTCTTAACAAAACATTTCATTCTTTTAAATATCCAACACAACAGGTATTATGCATTCCCAGTTATCAGAACTCATTTATAAAAATGTGTTGGTAAAAATCACACTTGGCTATCTCCAACATAACCGTGCTTCGGAAAGCACGTTAAGCCGTGAGTGCTAACGCGTGCCCGTGTTCCTGTCACAAGTGGCAGAGTACTACGTGGAGTTTTAGTGGGTTGAAGTCCCACATAACTGCACTATCTCCCCGTGGTAACTGGTAGTGCATTTCTCCACGCAAAAAAGAAAGAGCCGTGGGTCCTGGCTGTCATTCGTGGATCTTTGAGCCGTTATGGGTTGTCAGAAGCCCGAAAGTCTGACAACGTCTTACCAAGGGGTGTCGTATTACCCAGTTACTAGGTTGTGGTCAGATAGGCAGTCGCTCCATGTAAAATACTGGTATTGGTTTATTCCCGATCGTCCCCACTGGGCACGACTGGGTTTTTTTCCCAGTCGTGCCCAGTGGGGACGTATCGTACCATCGTACTACCGTGCCATCTGTGATACGCACCTTAAAACTGTAACAATTTGTGTAAATAAAAAGTTCCAATCGTCAGCACTGGGGAGGAACGAAACTTTTTTTTCCCAGTCGTGCCCAGTGGGGACGACGGGGTGGGGACGACCGGGAATAAACCCTGGTATTCAGCTGCATCCAGTCAGAATGGAAGCCGATCGCAACATAGTTGGAAAAAGGCTAGGCAGATTGATTTTTGTTATGTCCAACATAAACACTGACACAAAAAGTAGGATTTTCTTATGTACTTTGCATAATAATCTACCATTAATTTAAAAGTAAGAGGTTTATGTTACATAAATACACCAAAAAGAAAATGTAAGCATTGAGTTGCCAACTTATGATTTGTCTCAATGGAGATGGCTGTTTTTGAATAGATTTTTTGATAGAATCAGCATTATTTTCCATTTTTATTATAATTTTAAACACTGAAACTAACCAGTGCACCGGCAAAGTTTGAATGCCATTACAAAAATCCGTGCAATATGATTGGCTTATGCTGCTGTACCTTTGATTTGACATTTGAAGGGAGATAGCCGCTCGAATATGTAAGATGGCGGTATTTGATTTTAATGACATTTGGTAAAAACATAACAGCATTTTTCAAAAATCAATAGTTTATAAAATTTTGTGTATGGAGATGGCCACGTATGATTTTTATCGTCACAATGAAGATACAAAATTAATACTATATAACATTAACTTAATTTAACTTATGGCCATATCGTCAGCCTAATTTGTTAACTAACTTAACTTGCAAAGTCAATTTTCCCATAGTTTACAGGATGAAGAAAAACTAACTCATATATAGGGCGACTGGTAATTAGTGACCGATACTTAAACACACGCTCCAAGTAAAATACTGGTATTCAGCTGCATCCGGTTAGACCGGAAGCCGACCCCAACATAGTTGGGAAAAGGCTAGACAGATGACGATGACTTAAACCATGATTGTACTCATAACAAACAACTTTTACTATGGGACCAAATCTGAAATCGCGAAAAAAAATCAGCTGTTCCTTACATTATGACGAGTTATGCGAACATGAATGTATGGGACAGCTGATTTTTTTTACCAATTACCAGTCACTCTATACAAGGTGGAACATCTTGATTGACAATCCTTTAATCCACGTAAAGAGTATCATGTTTTTTACGCGTATACAAAAAATCAATCATATCCAATGAATACTTTAGCCACAGGAAATTATTTTTGATTTTCTTATTTTTGAACAAAAGGTGTTGGTCAACGGCCTTTTACCAGCTGGCATAGAACAATAGCTTCATGAATGAGTCTTGCATAGAGTGATCCTAATTTTGGTTATTATTCAGTTGGTATGAAATTTAATTTTGAACAATTTACGAATTATTTTATCTTATTATAATGTTTATGATTACTGGCCACTTTGTTTAATAAAAAAAATACGTAGTAAAAGGTGTTAAAAAATAACTTTTAAAACTTTAAAGAGGGGTTTTAGACCATCAAACTGGTTAACTTTTACTATGGGACCAACGATGAAATCGTAAAAAAAACCAGCTGTCCCATACAGTTTAGAACAGTACATATTAAACTTTAGTATGGAACAACAGATTTTTTTTTCGCGATTTGAAAGTTGGTCCCTTAGTAAAAGCCAGTTTCATGGTCTAAAGCACCTCTAAAAGTTTTTAACACATTAACTGCTGAATTATTTGGCGAATTTGCTCCAAGTGCTGCTTTATGATACACTAAACCCTGTGCGGCAAACGCTCATGCGCGCCCAAAAAATACTTCGTGTGGTGCTATGAGCGCGCATGCGCGGTTGAAGAAACTCTACCCAGTGCGGCTGGGCGCATATGTGCGGCGTTACAAACTTGTCCCAAGTGCGGCGAGACGCTTGTGTGTTTGAAAATATTCCAGTTTTATGAGTCATAAAACAATTACGCCAAGAACAATAGAGATGCACAAAAAACCCACAGGTGCGGCGCGCCGCATTCGAAGGAAGTTATATAAATTGTATGGACGCGCATAAGCGCCGCCAGCACATGGTGAACGTTCGAAAATAGCGCATGCGCGTTGGCCGCACAGAACGTGTTAAAGTTAATTTTTTAACACCTTACATTTATCGCTTTAGCAATCGAAATTCTGAAAATCTCGTTGGTTCTAATAAGTTTCCTTGATATTTTAAAAGCATAACTAATAGCATATCTTAGACACATTTTAGGAAAACAAATATATAGCTTTACTTGGCATGTTAACAAATTAGGCCGACAATATCTCATAATGGAAAATGTTAAAATTCTGGTTCCAGCATTTCACTGATCTTCAGCAGACTTATGCCTAAAGCGCAGGCGACACTGGGAACGAAGCTATGCCCCGAGTCTCTAATTCATATCATTATTGTAAACAAAGGTGATAACAGACCAAAAAAATATCTTCTTAATGGTAATTCTCAAAAAATGGAGGAAAAAAAAAGGTTAGATTTTCTTTTAAGTACTGATTTTAGAAATAATAATTTTAAAATTATCATACCTTAATTTTTTTAGTAATTTTCGGTTTTAAACAAAGTTTTTTGACAGTACGTCTAAGTTGCGTCATTTCAATTCGTTCGTTTTCTTTTCACCGATCAAGCTTTTCGCCGCGTGTTTGTTAATTTTGTTGTGTTGTTGTGTTATTATCATCGTTTTACTTGTTCATCTTGTTGTTTCCTTGTTTTTTCCATGTGTTTAATTTTATGGTAAAATGTTTTGTACCACTGTCCTTTCATTTTGACAGTGACATTTCTTTGTTTACAAAAATGATCTGAATTAGAGACTCGGGGTATAAGTTCGTTTAGTTTCGCTCATGTAGATACCATGTTTGCATACTTCGGTTCTCACCACAAAATATGAACCAAACTATGAAAAGATGCGGTAGTTACATGAGTGAAGCTAACCACACTTAGCTTCGTACCCAGTGTGGCCTCAGCTTCAAATACTAGCAGGTGTTGATTGTGTCTCAGTCCAGATCATCAGTGGTTGCTGAGAGAGTGGGGTTGGGGGCATCACCAGCAGGCTGTGAGGAGCCAGCAGCATTCTCCTTCATGGTAGGTTCATCATCACTGTTTTTGCCGGGAACCCACAGTCCTGCATCCACACATCTCTTCATGAAGTAGATGGCTTCTTGCTCAGGCATTTTAGCAATTGTTGCTTGGAGCAATGGCACGTCTTGGGCATCAAAGCATTTCTTCAATTCCTGTAATAATGAGAATGCAAAAAATCTGAGTAATCGCAACATTTATTTGTAAGTAATAGTGGAACATTGTGTAGAAATACTATATCCAAGAAATAAATTTAACTTATTTCTAACCTACAGTACTTTTAATCAAATAATTCATAGCTTCTTACATCAGGTAGCTCCTCATACACTTCAACAGGGTCCAGTCCACCGGGTCCCAGCCTGGCCTTCCGTTCCTCTTCCTCCTGCTCTCTGATAGCCTCATTAATTTTCTCAACAGCTCGCTTCTTGATCCTTGCCTTAAACTGCTCCAATTCATCATCAAATGAGTCTTTGTATGTCTTCTCTGCAATTTGAATCCTGAAAAACAGAAATATTTATAACATTGGATCTTAGTGTTCATAAAACAGCAATGGAACTTTAAAGTGATTTACTTTGAGAAGAAAGAGCTGACACAAGCCCTGGGGTCCACATCCAGTTGTTTTGACAGCTCCAATATGTACTGCATGCAGATAGTTTGGTGAGCTACATGAGCCATCAGATCATGTTTCTGAAAATAATCAAAAATAGACGGTGTTATGCAGAAAGCAGTCATGTTGGGAAAAGTACAAACAGAGTTATAAGCATTTTTCTGTCGATGGTTGCATTATGAATGTATGGACAAGGCTGCATTTGATGGCTCATATCTCCGTGATAAATAGAGGTATTGACATGGTTGATTTTGCAAAAAATCTTGTATGTCGAAATTAGAATCACTGTGTTTATAACTCATTTATGGAAAAAGTGCCATATGGCTGCTTTCTGCGTAACTAGGTCCAATTAAGTTAAAAATAACAATAACTTCTTAACTCTGAAAAGAAACTTAAATGTTTCAAGTATTGTTACTGATTAATGTTACCTCCCTACTTACCTATTACAATTGTAATAAGTAGGGAGAGCCTTTAAAGGTTAAATCGCAACCAAGCATCAAGCGACTTCCTAGCAATTACACAATAACTTATTTTTAATTACAACTATGCAAAACAATTCTAAATAAACCAAAATTACAAATCTTTAAAGACAATGTTTGTTGTAAAATCGAGGCGTAACAGCTACTGACCAGTTACAATGCGTCACAATAGATAAATACTGGTTAGTCTGACTGCAGTTGCAATTTTATGACACCAAGAATCCGTAACTTCAACAGTAATACCGTACCTCATAAAGAAATTACAAATGCATGTACACACCAATAATAATTATAAATCATACAGATTACAAGCTAATTGATAACAGCATTGCAGTGCACAAATGCAGCATACTACTTACCTCTTCCATTTCCAAGTTGATGCACCAGATGACAAGGTAGTTAGCTGTTTCATCACACACCAACTGACTGTGCTCCTGTAAAAACGATCGCGAGTCCTCATAACGCCGCAGCATACCAAACTGCTTCAGAATCTTTTCATTTTCTTTAATGAACTTCTTCATCTTGGCTTCTTTCTCCTCCTCAGTCAAGTTCTCATCCTTGGGTCTGATGGGCTTGGTGTTGATGACGGTTTTGGTGAAGCCCGGCTCACTAATCGTGTCCACGTTCCACGGCGTTTGTCGTTCTTTCTTCTTAAGATCATCTTCTTTTTGTTTTAATTGTTTCTCTTCTTTTTCTAGGTCAGCTAATGCTTTCTTTAAAGAATCAAGATCGGGACTGTCGGGGCCCGCTTCACTGATTTTTTTCCTAGTTTCGTTTATCAATCTGAAGTTTTCTGTCTTTTTTTGGACGTGTTCATCTCTCTCTTTACGCCGCTCTTCCATGCGCTCGACACGCGCTTGGTGCCGCCAGCGAAATAGCGACGGAGTGTCGATGTTAGGGTGGGTCTCGTCTTCATCATCGGATATCTAAAATGGGTTATCATCCAGGTTAACGTAGGAGTATAAACAACGGTGGAGCTAATTTTGAATGGTATACAATAAGTACTTACTTCTATGTCCTTCCACTTGCTGTAGTCGACCATTTTAAGTTGATCAAGGATTCCACTTACGATTTGATGTCTTAACTTACTATTGTCTTTGTAAGGAAAACGAATAACTTCGAGAAACAGTAAAAAGTCCGGAAAATTCTCTCGATACCTCAATGTCCTCAATACATAACGCTCGCAACAGATAATAAAATAAACAGAAACGTCACGTCATATACGTCATAGACACAATGGTTTTCTTCATTTTCATAGAGAGTAGAGTTCCTGATGGAGGACCAAAGGGTAGGATGCCTAAAAGAATCTATAGGTAGGATGGTAGGAAAAAAAGGTTTACTCCGAGCACATCCGTTTATGTTCTAACTGGTTTTTGTAAGGGTTTTCATTTCACCAAAGATCTGTAATGTCGACTTGTCGAGGTTATCAGCAGTGCACAGTTTCAGACTACGATGCAGTAAACTAGTATGACCTATTAAAAATCAGCCTTCAGACATTTTGATTAAAACATAATAACGTAAAACAAAAATTGTACGTAGGCACTTTTATTGTGATACTTACAGTTAATTAGCTGATGGTAAAATCCAACATATATTATTAAACAATTTGTTAAAATCGAAGACAACGCTGCCACTGCGGCGCCATGTGAAATTCATTATATTTTTACGTTTTTTTGCATTTGCAGGTAAGTATCAAGTTGTATTTATGTTATGGTAAGTGTGATTAATTGAAAATTATTAATAATTATCCGTCATTATTAATAATTGCCTCATGATTTGGCAAATGTGAATACAAAATTGAAATTCATCACTTTTAGCAGTTGTTATTATTAATTCACTCCTCTCGTCGGTAAAAGTAATAAAATAAAATAAGACTCGAAGTTATTTGTCCAGTAGGTATTTATTTATAATACCACAGTACTTACAAATACATAACAAAATGAAACTTACATGCAAAATCGTTTATTCTTTGATTTTGCTTAAATCAAACAAAAACATAAAATAAAAATTATACAATCATAGACTCCATAAAATCAACAATAAACTTTAAAATCTTTCTTGTATTATTTATTTCTTTGTTCAATAGGTATTTATTGATAATACCCGATTCTTATAGGTATTGAACCAAAATAAACTAAAATAAAATTATAATGAAACTATTATAGACTCTTCATAAAATCAACATTAAAATCCTAATAACAATAAATATGGTTGCTCGATCGAACAGAAAGATGCTTATAGCGTACGTTATTTTGGAAAATTTACATTTATCGGTATTACGGTTACACTATTAATAATCACCGATAAATGTGATTAATTTCTTACTAATACCTTGACTTTCGGTAATTATTAATAATGGTAGACAATTATAATAATTTTCAATTAATCACACTTACCGTAACATATATAATAACTATAATCATTAAACTCATTAATACAACTCTCTAAGTTCATATACCTAATCCTATTGAATTACTATTTCATGAAATCTTGACATTTAGGATTAAACTAACTTGAGTTGTGTTACTGATTCTAATGATTATGTGTGTAATTTTGTTATTTTTTATATGTGAATTATACTCTAATCAACATACAGTCTAATGCTGACTTGCAAATTTCAAAAACGTAAGTAAATTTGAATTTCGCGGGCCACCTGCTTCCTTCAGGTAAAAAAATACGGTGATTGCGCTGTGGTAGCCCGCGAATTTCAAATTTTCTTGTGTCTTTTCCAATTTGCAGGTCAGTGTAAGGTTATATCTTGATCAACATTTATGATTCGCGACAATAATAAATATGTATTTACATAATTTTAAACATAAAAGCTCTAAATTAGATTGCCTCCGGATTGGCCTGATTTCAGAAATTATATAAAATCATATTTCCTATAGTCGCGAATCATATTTAGATCAAGATACACTGACCTGCGAATTGCAAAAAAACGCAGGAAAATTTGAATTTCGCGGGCTCTTTAGCGCATCTCCCTTAAGTTAATTTTAATGCTTCCTCTTGTTTTTCGCAAGCGTGGTAAGAATTGTTGTCATGACTGTAGTGGTGGTGGTCATGGCTTCGGTAGTTGCACTGGTAATGTTGAAAGGCGCTTCTTCATCTCCATCTTGGTTCTGGGACTCGTCGGGAATACTGATTTGGAATTGTAGCAGTACTACTAGGTATGTCACCATGGTCGCCAGCAACTGTAACAGACAAAATTAATTCAAAACTTGTCTCTACGTATATTACTACTAGCAGCGCCCCGCGCTTTCACCCGCGTAAGTCTCGAAGCCGTAGGAATATGGGGATACATAGTATCCTATGTGTTAATCCAGGTTATAAACTATCTGTGTGCCAAATTTCATCAAAATCCGTGCCGTAGTTTTTCCGTGAACGATTAACAAACATCCAAATTTTCGCATTTATAATATTACATTGGAAATTATCCCACGGGAACCGTACATTTTTCCGGGATAAAAGTATCCTATGTGCCATTCCAGACTATAATCTATCTCTCTGTGCTAAATTTCATCCAGATCTGTTCAGCCGTTCTGGCGTGATTGAGTAACAAACATCTTCACAAACTTTCACATTTATAATATTAGTAGAAAGTAGGATAGTAGGATACCTACGTAGAAAAAAACGGGATTAAATTATATCGTGTAGGTATAATATGTACCTACACTAGTCTTAATTGGATTGTTCGAGAGCGAGTATAATCGAGCCGTTCACAAGTGCAAGCTAGGTACAAGGCTTCTAGAGCGTTGACTTTTATGCCCTTGGAGGTCTAGAGCTCTTGAACGTCGGGTAGACCGTCAACATGAACCAATGTCACAATTTCTCATGGAATAAAGTAGGTATCGTAAGTTAGCCGAGTTATATTTAGCAATCGTAACAAAATGAAAGTCTAGGAAAAGTGGTTACTACACCAAACATAGCCGGTCTATTTATGAGGTATTTTTCGTTTCCTAAGTAGTTATATGAATTAATTAATAGGTATCTATAAAGTTTCCACTCGTGTTCAAACTTCAATGTGAAAAGAATATTTAAAAATGATAATTTTCGACTGTGTTACGTACTGATTTGAAAAGAGTCCTATTGACATTAAAGAATCCTCCGAGGCTAATTTGTGAGGGGTTCATCTCGGTGGCCCGCAGAAACATGTTCACTTCAGTTTGAGCGTCCGTGTTCATCCAGGATAGTTCCACCATCAGCAGCTTCTTTTGGAAGTTTGTTCGCACCTGTGCGGAGACAAATATTGTAGAAACAATAATATATAACCAGTCGTCAAAAAAACAAAAATCACGATATAAGGATAATAAGGATAACGATAATTTCTATCTGGTTGTAGAGTTAAGGCTCATTTTCACCACACATCACTAAACGCGTTTAACGCTAAACGAGTTTAAAAATATCGCTCCGTTTCTTTCAATCGTTTGAAGATGACAGAGACAGAATGATGCTTAAACTCGTTTAGCATTAAACGTGCTTAGTGATGTGTGGTGAAAATGAGCCTTAACGCTACATACCTACAATCGCGCGAATCATATTTAGATCAACATACAACCTAATACTGACCTGCAAATTGCAAAAAACATAAGAAAATTTGAATTTAGCGGGTTACCCTTGCGCTTTCGCCTTAATTATTATAGTTCCCGCATTGTCGAGGCGGGTGGCTCAGTAGCCGTGGCTTGGTTACCCACGGTGAAGCGAAGGTGAGCCCAAGGAGGGGCCGTCCGTCAGGGAGCCGACGACGGCGACGTAGCGGCCAACAAGTAGGTTGCGGTGCCGCTTGGGCGACATCGCAATGGATCACATCGCATGGGCCGCGATTTCATATGGGAGGCATCGTGGCTGAGGGTTGAAGGCCGAGGCGGGAGAGGAGTGCCGGTATTGCGGTGCGCCACTCTCCCTTCCGCGGTTTGACGGGGTCGTCACCGCAGGGTAGGAGGAGTGTCGGAATTTCGTTGGCCGCTCTCCCTATCCTCTGCGGCCGAAAACTGGAAGACGGTCGGACCACTGACCTGACTGGTCGCAGGACGACCAAGGGTGCCTAGATACGCGGTCGTCTAGCGCTCATGTGCTGGTTTGGTCCCTGGGGTGGTCACGGCGTGCTATGTGTTCTGGTGCGCCGGTGATGGGGTCATGCCCCAGAGGAGAGTCCGGTGACGGACAGCTGCGGCGGGTTCGCGGTGAGTGCTAACGCGTGTCCGTGTTCCCGACACAAGCGGCAGAGTTCCCGACACAAGCGACACCGTGGAGTTTTAGTGGGTTGGAGTCCTACATAACTGCACTATCTTGCCGTGGTAGTGCAGTATGCATGAGCATTTCTCCACGAAAAAAAAGGTAGTTTACTAGTTTATGGTTGGTAATATATCTATGGTTAAGAATCAATAGTGTCTATCTCAGTTTTTTACGTTTTTCATTTTTTATTGCTACCTGCATTTATTTATTTAAAGTATAATTTAGCTTGGCCTATTTAGGCACTATCTCAAAATTCACAAAATGGTTGTAGTTATTCGCTATACGAGTAGAAATACCATCTAAGTTAACAGCACGTGTATTTTTTATAACATTTTTTTATCTCCTGTAAATTTCATTGAGATAGACACTATTGATTCTTAACTTAACCGTCGATATGTAGTTAACTAGCATATGGTAGGTAATATAGGTAGTTAACTAGTTACTTACATTATGAGAAGCGTAATGAGCTTCATCGCAAATAAAGAACAGCAGAAAGATACTGCAAAGCGCCGTCAATGCAAGACCAATGTCCTTGATACCGAATCCCTCGGAGATCTGACTGAGCAGCCCGTAAATAGAGAGGGTGATGATCAGGAAGAGGTATAGGTTGACGAAGGTAAACGTGTAGCAGTTGGCAGTGCCCGTGTCTCGAGACAGCTTGCTCAAACGTAACCACAGGGCACGGTATTCGGCTACTTTGCCTGCCGGGCCGATGTGACGGAGAGCCTGAAAGAAATGGAACGTTAGAGAAATGGTGGCATAGTCATAAGGGATAACCAGCTCTGAGTTGTTGTGAACTTATTTCAATTTATTATATCGTGTTATATCCAAGGACTGATCTCAAGATCCTAAAGATTTTTGAAACTTTTGGCCCATTTTTACTTCGTGTTATAATTAGAGATCGCATTGGTCTGTAATCTGTATCGAGGTTCGAGGAGTACTAAAATTAGAACAATAGTCGCGTATTTGAGCGAATGAATTAGGTACTTAACTTACGCTCTGAAAATCCTCAGCCAAGATATTAGCACAGATACTCAGCGTCTCGCAGAGCAGATACCAGTAGCCACCGAGCATGTAGGTCAGGATCTCCAGGAACACATAGGGCACTAGCTGCAAGGGCTTGAAGTGGACCATGGTGATGTGCGTCACGATGACTGTTGTAGTTGATAGGATCGGTATGATGACCGCTATGGCTAAGGCTTTTTTGTATAGCTTCACTGGGAGCGTACGACCTGATAGTTGCTTGTAGACCATCTGGATTGGTGTAAATGATTAGATTATATTATGCTTATTTTATATTTTATCTATCTATACAAATAAATAAAATTGAAGTGTTTGTTTGTAATGTCAAAATAACAGTTTATTACTAAATGCATATATATGAAAGTATGTACGGTATATATATACTAATAAAACAATTTTTAAAATTTATGTCTGTCTTTCTGTCTGTTTGTTCCGGCAAATCTCCGAAACGGCTGGACCGATTTTTACGAAACTTTCACTGGCTGATAGCTGATGTTATAAGGAGTAACTAAGGCTACTTTTATTTTAGAAAAATAATTAAGGTTTCGCGCAAAAAATTAAAACCAATGAAATTGTAAACAAATAGCGCGAGTGGGTCGGGGGACGCGGTAGTTTTATTAAAATGTTACTGTTATTTTAGTACCTATATTATGTATCTTACGACTTCCATTCGAACAAAGTCGCGGGGCACATCTAGTAGTTACATAAGGTATGACGCCCCTGGGCCTAAAGTTGGCAGGCAGACATGGCATAAAGTTTCTTGTAAATAAATAAAAACTTACCTCAAAATCCACCCATCCGTTGAGAACATTCGCAATTTTCCTGGTTTCGTACCACAAGATCGGGATCGCGATCATCGGGAATAAGTATACCGTAAATAAATATTCAATAACAGCTTCCTCGAATTTGCCTTCCGCAGTTCGTAAGATCTGGACTTTGTGCAGCGACAGATAAAGCACGTAGCTGACCAGAGAAAAGAACACGAGGATGGAGTACAGCATCGAAGACGATGCTATTTGGTACTGGTTGACACACGAAGTCGGTCTCGTAACCGGCAGAACTCCCATTACTCTCAGTATTGTAAACACTGGCTTGATGTTCTCATAGATTATATCATTAGAGATTATTGGTTCTACGAAGTTATTTCTCTTTGGAGCTACGGCATTCGATGAAATCGGTTTCCCTGGCGATCGAACTGGCGTAACATCCAAAAAAATTATCTTGTTTTTCGGCGTTTCATTCATCTGAACAGGAAACCCATTCGGTATAGGTACAGTAATAGGAAATAAACTGTTACTGGAATAGTACGACATCTTTGTGGCGTGTCTTTTCAGTTTATGACTGCTGTGTGATTGTTGATGTTTTAAACTGACTGAATAGAGTTTTTATTTGCAGAAGGAAGCCTAATGACGCAAGGGCGGCAGCATATCCTCATATTTCAATTCTGACAAGTTGATTGTGACTATGTAAGCACTGAGTCGACCTTGCATTAAATTTTCATTGGTTGCGTCACCTTGAGCGAGACCTTCATTGGGTAGATATGTCATCGTAAGATTGTGAACACCGATAGTTTATAATATAATAATAATAATAATAATCTATAATAATAGACCCTATCTCCCGGGAGAAATCTTGTCCTCATCTCTGGCTTGCCTTTATTGGCCGGCTGGAGTGAACACTGACGAGGAACAGAGCTCCCACCTCTTTCTTGCCTTTATTGGCCGGCTTGAGTGGAGATTCACAAGAGCGAATTTGCTCGGAGGAAGGAAGTATTCCAGTCAGGTGCTGGTAGGGATTTTGACCGTACTTCCGGGATTGTCCTGATAGCCGTGGAATACCTCTCCGCTCCTCAAGCACCTCAGGAAGTGTTGCCCCCTTGTCGCTACGTCACTATGGGCTAGCGGCCGTTTCCGGGGGCCCATTATTGAGTGTGCAAGTCACCCCCTGCCATTTTATCCGTGTATAATATATAACATTGGTCAGGCAGGGGACATAGTTCTTCCATAGTTCAAGTTACCCAATCCACTTTAGCCACCCAAACCCATAGCCCAATATGTTTTGTTTCCACGTTCAACAATAGTCCTGCACCAACCGGGGGTTGTCCTTGGGTGCACTTGTATGCAAGTATGCAAGGACGGTCGTGGGTTCGATTCCCATCCAAGACAAACATTTGTGTGTGCTTGTCCATGTCTGTTTGTCCTGAGTCTGGGTGTAATTATCTATATAAGTATGTATTTACAAAAAAAAGTAGTGTATGTAGTTTATCAGTTATCTGGTTTCCATAGTACAAGCTCTGCGTAGTTTGGGATCACATGACCGTGTGTGAAATGTCCCAGGATATTATTATTATTAATTATTAGAATTAAAGTGATTTCCATTACTTAAATTATTGAAATATTATTGTTAAAGACAAAGTCACAGGTAATAAGAGGAAAGAACCAGTATCTTAGTGGACACCAAATCGACACTGCTTTTACTCCTATTCAAAAAATCTTTAACCGTGTAGAAACTCTCCTGGATTAACCATGCTCACAAGGCACAACAGAATCAAAATCAAAAGGCATTTATTATAAACTAGGCTGAGAATCAGCACTTTTCGAACGTCATAATTACATAAGACAGTCCCGCAAAACGCCCGCCCTTCACCACTTCCTAGTGCTTTACCTGAGGAGAAGAAGTGGCGCAACAAACTCCTCAGCAGCACAGCTGTCTGTTCAGTTAAAAAAAATTGATTGTATAAAGCACTGCGCAAAATAATTTAAGTATTACGTAACAAAACATTAAATTAAATTAAATTCATTGCCATAAGTCAGCTAGCACACGCCAATATCCCAAAAAAAGAAGAAAAAAGTCGAAAACTATACTCAAGCAGAAATAAAAATTCGAAACTAAAAACGTAAACAGAGAACTTTATAACTAAATAAAAGCCTCCAGGCATAGGGTAAGGTGGTGCAAGAGTGCGCGGTCGGTAAGAGTGCGCATCTATCCTACGTCGAGTACTGAGTGACATTTGTAACTAACTTCAGTCGTATTTTGGTGTTGAAGTAAACGCCGTTGTGCTCCCGAATAATAATTTTTGTACGACTATTTACGTGGATTTTAGGTAAGCCAATAGATTTTTACTTCTCTTCATATAATTTGTTTGTGTTTTTCGTTGAATACAGTTTGAAAACTACCCAGGAAACATTAATCAAAACTTTTTATGTTCAAAACTTAGTGTCTGTTCAAACAGTTTTAAAGAGAAAATGACGATGTTTTTCAAGAGATGTCGCTAGTGATTCGTCATTTCGCGTTAGGCCGATTCGTGTAAGAGTGCGCACTGTGACGCGTGTAAGAGTGCGCGCGCACTCTTATACATCTGAGATTTCTAGTATTTCAATAATTTTGGTTAGATTACCTACTTTAAGCTTTATTATTTATTTTCAGCACTATGTCTAGGAGAGAGAGAAAGACTGAGCGACAAAATTGTCAGGCTGAAACAATGGAGGAGGCTCGGAAGCTTATAGAAAAGGGTAAATCGAAAAGATCAGTTGCTGCCGCCCTCGGTATGGCAGAGTCAACTTTGAGAAAACGACTAAAGAGGTTGGAACCTGCCACAAAATTGGGCAGGTACGAAACAACATTTACTGAACGTATGGAAAAAGACTTCTCTGAACATCTAAAACTTTTAGATGACATGTATTTTGGCATGACAGCGAAAACACTGAGAGGGTTAGCTTTTGAATTTGCATCAGTAAATAAAATTCCGCACAGATTTAATAAGGAAACTAAATTGGCAGGAAAAGATTGGTTACGAGGATATCTACGTCGCAATCCAAACATTTCACTAAGGCAACCAACGTCGACAAGTGTTGCCCGCGCTATGGGTTTTAACAGGCCACAAGTCGAGCGATTTTATATCAACTTATCAGCATTGCTAGATAAATACAATTTCCCGCCCCACAGAGTATTTAACATGGACGAAACAGGTATAACTACTGTGCCTAATAAGCCCCCAAAAGTATTGAGTACGAAAGGTAAACGATCAGTAAGTAAAATATCTAGTGCAGAGAGGGGTGTTAACATTACGGTTGTGAATGCTATGAGTGCATCGGGTATATATGTGCCACCTGCGTTTATATTTGGACGAAAAAGGATGAAGGCCGAGCTTTTGGATGATGCACCTGCTGGATCAATCGGCATGATATCTGACTCAAGTTATATCAATTCAGATCTTTTCATAAATTGGTTAACACATTTTAAGGACCATGTCAAGCCAACCAAAGAAAGCCCGGTCCTCCTCATTCTGGATAATCACGTCTCACATTGCACAATCAGCGCCATAAATTTCTACCGAGATAACCACATTATTGATTGCACTGACTTTACCTCCTCACACAAGCCACAAAATGCAGCCACTTGATTGTGGATTTCACACAGTCCTGAAAAAATACTATGCCAATGAATGCGAGAAATGGTTACGGAACCATTCTGGACGGGCAATCACTGTATTTCAGATGGTTGCCATTTTTACTCCTGCATACCTCAAAACTGCTACTTTGGCTTGTGCTGCGCAGAGTTTTAAAGTGACTGGCATTGTACCTTACAATCCGGACGTTTTCACTGAACTAGATTATTTAGCAAGTTCAGTGACAGATAGAGATCCTGAAGATGTTAATGCTACAGATACAACACAGAGAGCTTCAAGAGCATCGACTGAATCTGAGTCAGCATCACAACTGCCTCTGAGCGCCTCAGTCAACAAAGACCCTTCACATGATGAACAACGACTTGCAGAGGATGTCACAGTGGCTTCAGTTGAAAATAATTTTACGGCACCCGAGTCATCAACGCAGAATTTATCCAGCGCAACAGAAAATCCTTTTGCATACGCGACATCCTCTCCTACTCCAGGAACTTCTACTGAAGATTCTGTTTTTAAAACAGTAAAAGATATATGCCCCGTTCCCAAAGCTCAGGCTAGAAAAATATCGAACAGAAAACATAAAAAATCTGACATAATTAGCAGTTCACCATACAAAATTGAAGTAGAAATGCAAATTAATATGAAAAAGAAACCAGCATTTAAAATTGACCCAAAAGGACCCCAAAAATCTAATCCCAGCAAACGTCAAAACGCACGAAAAATAGATCAAGAACCTAAAAAACCAAAGAATGCTCCAAAAAAGAAGAACTGGCGCTGTGTCGGCTGCCAGGAAATATACAAAGAGCCTATAATAGAAGATTGGATTGAGTGTTCAGACTGCAAAGAATGGTGGCACGAGAATTGTACCGCCTATCTTGGCCAAGGTCCCTTTAAGTGTGACTTATGCGCTCATAATTAAAATGCGCACTCTTATACACCTTGGCGCGCACTCTTATACGACCGGTTGTATAAGAGTACGCATTTCTCATTTTTGTGTTATGTTATACTTATACCTAAAATTATAGTAAAAACTTGTTTAACTTCATGGTGATTTTTTCTAAGATATATAGAGATTTAAAATAAATTAAGTTGATTTCTTTGACTATCATATTCTTTTTAATACAAAGCCTCATTTAAAAAGTGCGCACTCTTGCACCACCTTACCCTAAATGGCGTGCCCACTTTCATATAGCCATATATATAGCAGTAACTCGAAGTCACAAATGATAAACTAGGACCATCGAAGTAAAATAAATAAAATAAGAGTTAATTACTAATAACAAAAACAAAACCAAGGTCAGCAAGACGACCAGTCACCCCAGGCAGCACCCGTTCACGAGCATAACCCAAAGATCAGCCACCCCCTCGCCATATTTGAGGGAAGGAGGAGGGAAGGTAGAACCTTTTATATGGCAGGATAGTCATTTATTTGGGCAAAGAGTTATATATTAGAGGTGCCATATACGCACAGTTCTTTCTGAACGGTGCTAGCTTAGGCACAGGCATTTTTAAGGGCAGGTGGTTAATTTTACGTTTAAATGTATTGTCGTTGATGGTGAAAAGATTGCTGTGGTATTTAACAAATTTAGCTACTTCATAGATGTATATGCAGGGAACAGTTAGTAGATTCTTGGATTTAAAGATCGGTTTACATGATTCCGACCAATCCATGCCGAAGTGCCCGAATGCATTTTTCTGTGCTATGAACACCCTCGAGATGTCACAGGAATTTTCTCAGGCAACTAACTATGCCATACCGTATAATGGAGCATGTTATTATGTAAGTAAAAAAATAAATATAGTTAAAATAAAATCAATTTTAATAATAAGCTGGCTTATCCAGTAGCTAAAACTTTTCTGAATTGAATTGAACTCAAAATAAATAGGAGAAAGTAACAGTAATGAACTGCCAGTAATAAAATACGCGAAGATTTATACTGTCGTCACAGCAGTATCCTAAAGTTGTTGATTACATTATTAATCAACCTTGGAAAATGAAGGGAGATTTTCCCATCAGTGTATCCGGGCCAATTTACCTAATCCTCGATTAACCCGGCCGCGATGCAGCTAAATTTGATTGTGAGCGGCTTAAGAACGCCCTGCGGCCAACCTTTCTTCATGATTGCTCTCTAAGGAGCGGACCTGTATCTCGTGGATGCTCTACAAACAGATCTCTACGTTTATTGGTAGGTTTATCTTGGATTACATGAAATAAGGCAGGACTCAGAAATTACGACTATCACTGCTGTAGGGATATATTTTATCCGAATGTTGATCATTCGTGTAATTCTGTTTTTAACAAACTTCAAAAAAGGAGGAGGTTCTCAGTTCGTCGGAATCTTTTTTTTTTGTATGTTCACCGATTTCTCGAAGACGGGTGGGCCGATTTGGAAAATTCTTTTTTTTTAAAAGGGTGTAGGTACTTTCCGTTCACTTCGAGAATGGCCCTACCTCGCGTCCCACTTCTCTACCTCAACCGCCCGCTCAGTTCCGATAGCAGGCGTGCATCTCTACTTTCTATAGTTGGCCTCATTGTCATTAGGTCAGGATCTGATGATGGGATTCTGGACAAATCGACGGAACTCTTCAAATATTATAGGCACACCTATAGCGATTCGGGTATTTTTTTATAGTAACTCCGTGCTCTCGGAAAGTAGCATTTGGTGAAGTGGAACTGGCCACCGGAACTACTCAATAATAAGTATTTCACGGGTTGCGCTTCGATTAGGTACTTTAATTATGGTTGCTAAGCAGTTTATGCTCATCACAATGCATATGGTGAAGTGGAGCTGATGGTGAAGGCACCAGTTCAAAAGTCAACAGTTCTCCTGCTCCTGGTACCAGGAGAACCCCTCAACGATGACCGTCTCTGCATCGGCAAAAGCAAAATTTGTAAAAGGTGATGAGCAGTTGACATTTGGCTATTGTAACTTGTAACTTACATCATTTACAAACCGACCCACTAAAAAGTGAAAAATAAAAAAACTTTTCCAAAAAAAGCATCTGACTACAAAAAAATAAAGAAACACAACACAGCGTAAATAATAATAATAATAATATTCTTTATTTATCAGACAACAATGATCCAGCGTGTTAGTAAACAATATTATAACTTATTACTAGTGTTAGTAGCTCAAATAAAATACAAAAGACAGAATAAATAAATAAATAGTATTGTGAAAAGGACATCACCAATTAACGGTTAGTGATTGTCCTTCTCACAAGACTTATAATAATTGGAGAGTCGATACTCTCCGCCACAGTTTTAAGAATGCTGTTGCCACTCGCCCGCATCCTTGACAACAGCGACGCGGTTTTCTTACGAATGACGGCTTGGAAGCCGTCAGTTCTGCCTTCCGCAAACATAGAAAAAGCGCTGCACCATCGTGGCAGTCCCAACAGCATCCTAAAAATATTATTATATTGTACGCGTAGGTCATCCAGCACTCTTTTGGTATAGTTGACCCAAAGGTTCCCCGCGTAAAAGCACTGGCAATATGCCTTAAAAAGTGTTACTTTCACTAGATTGCTACACCGAGCGAACCTTCGGGCCAACATGTTACCTCGGACCGCCAATGCCCTACGCTCCCTTTCAATATCAACATTGTCCTTAAGGTCGTCAGTGAGGAAATGCCCTAGATATTTAAATTTAGTCACTCTTTTGACGTTCAAGCCGTTAAGGGTAATGTTAGGTAAAGTATCTGGGCATCTACCGCCGGCCTTAAAGACAATGTATTCGCACTTCTTAACATTATAAACAAGCCCGTGTGAGGCAGCATACGCCTGACAGACCCTCAGCATTTCATTCACAGCACCTGCCGTCGGCGCCAACAACGCCATGTCATCAGCGTAGCTGATACTATTTATTTTCACACCATGGACGCTACAACCGACCCGCATATTGCTAAGGTCCACAATTAGGCCATCTATATACGTGCTAAATAGCCTAGGGGATGTCAAACCACCCTGTCTCACACCACATTCTACCCTATATGTCTCAGAAAGTGCATTGGACCACTTTACAACGTTTTCTTGGTTTCCATACCAATATTGTAGGATCCTGAGGACTCCTGCCGGTACACCCCTATCCCCAAGCTCTCTCCAGAGTACATCATAATTTACCAGATCGAATGCTCTGGAGAGATCCAGAAAACAGGCGTATACCGGCGTTTTACGATCAGTGTAATACTGGACCGTATGCTTGAGACTTACTATGGCGCTTTCCGTTGACAATCCTGCTTGAAACCCGAACTGTGAGTCATGCACGGACAGACACTCCCTCAAGCTAGAATCAATCATACCGTCCAGCACCTTTGCCATTGTGGTTGCGAGAGATATAGGTCGATAGTTTGACTTATCCGATATGTCGCCCGTCCTATTCTTAATTATAGGAACCACCAGTGTTTTCATTAGTTCTGCCGGCAAGTAAGAGTGACTTAGGCACATAGTATAAAACAACGACAAAACCCTTGGTAGATGCACCCCAGCAAACTTGAAATGCTCAATACTGAGCCCATCATGTCCGGGAGATTTGCCTCTGCTCATATTTTTAATTACAGCCGCAACTTGTCTGGCTGAAAAGAACATTAATGACTGCACTCCCTGAATTTCAGGCCCAGCATTGATCATACCAACTGAGGGACCCAGAGGAGACCGCACTATAAAATGCTCCTTGAATATATTTGCAATCTCCCTCGGCTCACTCCTTCCACTGACATTCACAGAGATGCCAGGCTTAATATCAAGCTTACTCGTGGACTTCCAAAACTTAGCAAAATTATTTGTCGCTCTTGCTTTTGCTATCATATCCATCCTTATTTGCTCCTGGTTTTTTTGGCACCATTTTAGCCGAGCCTTGAAGATATTACGGGCCACTCGCATTTGTTCAAAAATAACCCCAGAGGATGGCCGATTGTGTAAAACCCACAGTTCAAATTTAAGCCTGGCCTCCCGGTGTGCATCTTTTACATGATAATTCCACCCGCACAATGTCTTGTGGTTCCTACTTCTAACTATAGTCCCTACCTTTTCATATGTTTGTTCGGCGGCACCACATAATGCACGTGATATTTTACTATATAATTCATCTAAAATAGCTTTGTGCTCGCCTGAATTACAAAAACTATGGCTACACTCTTGAAACTCTGGAGGGAAATCAATCTCACGCAACTTACTATTACATAGCTCACGGTATCTGTCAATTTGTGAGTCATTTCGTTCCCCCCAAATAACTTTGTTGCAAGAAGTAGGAATTGTTACTCGCTTAGGTCTTACTATATTTAAGTCACACTCAATGCAAAGTGGTAGATGATCTGACGTATATACGTCCTCTTTTATAGCAACATTGCTCACTGAAACCCAGGCTGACAAAGAGACTATACAATGATCAAGCCACCTCCTACATCCATGTGCCTCACTTGTGAAAGTATAGCTACCATAACTTATGCCTAGTTTTTCAATATCAGCACAAACAAACGACTGATCCGCGCAGAAACTAGTAAGTTCCCTAAAAAATAATTCGCTTGGATGCGCATTAAAATCACCCAGTATAAACAAACTCTCGACCCCACCCCAAAAAAAACTTTAATTTCGGATGTCGGTGGCAAATTTATAACAGATCCAAAGACACCGACTTCCAAAATTAAAGTTAATTATTGCTTTGTGGTGTTTGAGGAGCTCGTGGCTAAGTAATAACAGCCGCACGGGTCAATCCATCAGGTTAAGCTACGCTTGCCGGGGTTGGTCTGTGGATGGGTGACCATCTTTTCATACCGAGACTCCTCCGTGGCTCGGAAAGCACGTGGATCTTTGACAGTCTTTACGGGTCGTCAGAAGCCCGAAAGTCTGACAATCAGTCTTACCAAGGGGTATCGTATTACCCAGTAACTGGGTTGTGGAGGTCAGATAGGCAGTCGCTCCATGTAAAATACTGGTATTCAGCTGCATCCGGTTAGACTGGAAGCCGACCCCAACATAGTTGGGAAAAGGCTAGGCAGATAGATTGAGTGATTGCTTTGTGGTGTTTTTTTTGGTAGGTAGTCGGTTGTTTTTTTTGGAAAAAGATTTGACGAGTGAGATTACAGTTGTTTTAAAAAGCGTGATTAGTACGATGCCCTTATAAGGTGCAAAACTGAAAAACACTTTCACAAACTTCCTTTAATTTTTTTTTGTCAGATAAAACCCTCAATATACCTCAGGCACTCGAAGGTGTAATATTAGGAGTTTTTCACCTATATCACGCGATTTTTGCACTGCGTACGGAAAAGTACCGTAAATTTTCTTGGTCGTATTATAGAGCGATGCGATGGAGGCTGGCATATTGAAATCTCAGCAAATCTCGAGCTTCGAGTGGTCCCCGTCAGTCACACTCGCTCTCACTTGGTTTGATCCTCCATTCCTCCCGTTCGTTGATAATATTCGTTCCGTATGATTTATATCTACTGATATTTGCTGGCGTTTTATATGAAAACAATGACTGGCGTCCCTTTTGTTGCAAAAGTTGCTTTGTTTGGGTTTCCGGCTAACTATTTTTCCTTTTATAAACTTCGAGGGTTGTGGTAACTCGTTGTTTTTTTTTTGTTTTTTATGTGGATTATAATTCTGTTTGTTTTTCGGTTATTTAATGCCTTGAAAATATTTACATTGTTTGTTTGTAATGGCATTCAGTGTCACAGTTGCTTTAATAATTATAATAATAAGCGTTTTTTATGTTTTTATAAAAATATTTTAAAATGTAGTAAATAAGTTTAAAAAATAAATAAAGGAGATAATAATAAAAAAAGTAAAAATAAAAAATATCATTTATTTGACAGAAAATACATTCCAATCGTTAGTAATTACATAAAAAAAAACTTAAAACTTAGTGTTAGTACATAAATTTGGCAATTAATACGAATGTCAGGGTTCATTAATAAAAATAAAAATAATAATAATCAACCACATCATTTCACGGCACGGCTTGAAGGCAATACTTGTGTCTTGGTCCAGTGCCTGAGCATAGACCTTCCGCCCTATCGGCCACAGTGGCTGTTGGCGCTGTCCCGCACCCGCCGAAAATTTAAAATTTAAATTGATTTTGATTTAGTTTAAGCGTTTTCATTCTTGCGATAACTTTTGTGCCATGTAAAAGTATGCTAGGATATATATATATTAAAAACCCCAAGATGCATAGTCTAGAACAAAAGTAACACTCAAAACCACGGAACAGAAAAAAACCAGTGGAAGTGCAATGCAATAAAATTACTATAGGAACCGTTGTCGCCAAACTTACACAAATAAACCGATAATCATTTAATGCACAACAAATAAACAATTCGTTTGATTTCTCATTTTAACTTTAGTTAAAACTAGCTTAGGTCCCAGATCCTACATCTGGAAATAAACTTTCATGCTCTATGGATAGAATTTATTTTACTTTAGTGCATAAAGTATTTACAACGTTTTGTATTCTAAAGTCAAACTAGAATCGATTGACGAGTAAATTCCGCTACTCGACCATCGATGGCAGTATTCTCAGTGGTCGCAATTATAAATCTAATTGCGATAGTCATAAGGTTGACATTCGCGTCATAGGCCGATATCTATTGCTACTCGACCAAGTGCAGTAACACATTGAATTTAGAATTACATTATCGATATTAACAGAATCCCGATTTCGTGTTTAATTCAAAAAATAAGTATTGAGGAAGAATGACGTAGATTATTTAAAAATAAAGTGACCTCCTCTGTCACTCCAGTGGCGCTGTAGTGGCGCTGAATTATTTGTTGCGCTGACATTGCCATTGACTGGCCTGTTGGTCTAGTGGTTAGTGGCCCTGACTGCTATGCCGGAGGTCGTGGGTTCGATTCCCACCCAGGACAAATGTTTGTGTGATGAGCATGATCATTTGTTCTGTGTCTGGGTGTAATTTATCTATATATGTATGTATTTAGAAATATATAAGTATGTTTATCAGTTGTCTAGTACTCATAACACAAGCTCTGCTTAGCTTGAGGCTAGACGGCGTTGTGTGATAGTTGTGGAATATTATTATTATTATTATTATTATTGCGGCGGAAACCGGCATGGCAGTTTATGAATGATCTTACACACTGAAATGACCGGCTGATCAATGCAATGCGACGTCTCATGGATTATTAAAATTATAATAATTACGTTATTATGTAAAAGTTTACAAATCAATAAACTCTTTTACGTATCGATAGTACGATATCCCCATCGTTTTTATCGTCCTTTACGCAGTATTTTTACAATTTTGCATTGGACACTTAGGCGTTTTTAACGTGCGTTCAGTGACGCGAGCGACGCGATACTATTTAAAATGTTTAAAATAAAATAAAAATATAAAATGTTTCCTTAAACGAGAATAATAACTAGCTTACTGATGAGTCCACATCATAGCAAGCCTCTTTGTTAATATGTGGAGAATGCTGTGTTTATTACATTGATTTTGTTTTATATACCTTATTGATAAGTGTTATTTGTAATGTAATATCGTATTTTTCCCAAATAAAATAAAATAAAATAATAGCTGTTGGTTCTGCTATTAAATAAATAAAAACTAAAAGTTTATATAGCGTGAGGAAATTTGGCTTTATGTGCTTGGTTGCATCTTAAGTAGGTAGGTACTTCGTCTACGAAAAGAGTTTCGTGAAATAAATCTGTCTTTTACAGGATTACCTCCTACCCAAAATAAATTTCGTATGGTTTTGCATAATTATCTGGCCCGTAGTTACTCGTGAATACCTAATTAATAATGCTTCCACTAGCTAGTGCTCAAGAAACAAACCAAAATAATGTTATCAATTTATGAACGATCAGGAGGAAGCACTTAAAACTTCTAGTCTAACCAAACCACGTAGTAACAAAATGAATGAATGAATAAGTGGATTATTCCTTCAGTACGTTATTTAAAAGTTTGCCTGCGACGTCCCAAGTCTTTGTTACCGAAAGTTATATGCAAAGTTTAGTATCCCCATCTTTAAAACAACCGCCATGAAAGTGGCCATGGGTGTTGCGAAGATATTGTGCCTTACTATTTGGTCATCTGCTAGCTTGTTTATTGAAGAAAATGCGGAAAAATAGTATAGGGAACGAGATTTGGGAAGGGATACGAAATTTCACGAATACACAATGTGGATTTTAATTTTAATTTTCAGTAATACTCAATAAATACTTTACAGATTGTTTTTTTTTTGTTATCCCTCAGCCGTTACGCAAGCGCAAAAATGGCCGCAACAGGTGAGAGGTCAGAATTGGTTCTGACCTCTCACCTGTTGTGGAAACTGCAGTTCAACCTTCAACTTGAATTCTCAAAATATTGTAGAGTAAATAATAACGTTTGTCATGATCGTTTAATTATTTTTTAATTTAACTTTACAAAATATCCATTCAAAATGGCAATGCTGAATGGATATTAATTCAACTCATTTGTAACTTTTTAATGGTTACCTACTAACAAGAATAAGTTACATTTCTCTTAAAAGCTACTTCCTCATAAAATCTTGCTGGATTTACGACGGCTAACATAAGAACAAGTTCCATATTGCGAGATTAGAGAAGATTAGGTTGGTACAATGGGAGGCGTTATAAGTAGGATCCTCAAGTCAAGTACCTATGTAAGGGTGTATTCATGTAGAAAGCTAGTAACCGGAACCGATATGCCAGCACTTCTCGGTGCCGATAAGCGCTAGTTGTCAACGCTGGTCGGCGAAGGCAGTTTTCATACTTTTTGCCGAATCAGCGCAAACCGTCGCCGATAAGCGCTGACAAGTTCCTATCTGATTAGTCGGGGCCGGTTCGCGCTGATTTGGCAAAAAGTATGATAACTGCCTGCGCCGACCAGTGTTGACAACCAGCGCTTGTCGGCACCGAGAAGTGCTGGCATATCAGCGCTGGTTACCAGCGTTCTACATGAAATCATGAATACGCCCTAAGACAAGGTTCCGAGACCACGTAGAGTTAATTCCGCCAATAAGTGGTGAACGGTCCCCAGTGTGGGAATGTAATGATGTGCCGGATGGGTTAGGCAACTAAGGTTGGGTTTATATCAGACAGTTTATTGTTGGTATCATGTGGATATAGTAGGTGAAAACAAATTTGATTTTAAACGACTTAAAGAATAACGAGGAGGCTATTGCATTTGGCAAGTTTTTTTTTTTAGTTGGGAAAATGCATGAAAAAAACTTAAGACAGGCTAGACCGTAAACACCGGCCGAGGAGTTCGTGGCTAAGTAATAACAGCCGCACAGGTCGATCCAACAGGTTAAGCTACGCTTGTCGGGGTTGGTTTGTAGATGGATCTTTACATTCCGAGATTCCTCCGTGCCTCGGAAAGCACATTAAGCCGTTGATCCCGGCTGTCATTCGTGGATCTTTGACAGTCGTTACGGGTCGTCAGAAGCCCGAAAGTCTGATAACCACTCTTACCAAGGGGTATCGTATTACCCAGTTACTGGGTTGTGAAGGTCAGATAGGCAGTTGCTCCATGTAAAATACTGGTATTCAGCTGCATCCGGTTAGATTGGAAGCTGACCCCAACATATTTGGGAAAAGGCTGGGCAGATTGATTGACACCGGTTTCCGAACCTTATCCTTAATTAACATTATAGCGTCATTTCAATGAGGAAACCTTATCGTGCTATCCATCAATTTCTATAATTAACATATACATATATATGTATTACTCGATTGATTTTGATGGCTCAACGATAGGTATTATTTTTGACTTTTTAAATGTACGCTTTTCTTTTTTGCGTTGGGGGTTTTTTAAATTTTTAATTTAATTTTTATTTTAACATTTTTAAACTTAAGTACAAAAGAAGTTGTGATAAGTACGTTTTTTTTTTCTAAATCATCTTTGATCCTAATTATCCTATAATTGCAATACCTGCCTTACTTGTATTCTGGTGCGCTTTCAGCGAACTCGAGTCCTGTTTGGTAGTCGTAATTCCTGCTTTTTTTACATACAACATATAATTTTTGAAAAGTAAACGCAATTCAACAACACACACACACATACAGAATATTAAGTTTCTCTACACATAACATTAACTTATCCTGATGCTACCATTGTACTGTAAATAGAATTAAATACTGATAAAAAAAACGAATCCAAACACTACATTTTATCTGCTATTTTTTTTTTCAAGAGTGTACGAGTGTGCTGGATATCCTGGCTGCAGCATCAGCTAATCGTGTGGCCACCATTGCATTGTATGTAGAATCAAATACTGATCAAAACGAATCCAAACACGACATATCTGCTATTATTTTTTCAAGTGTGTACTAGTGTGCTGGATATTCTTGCTGCAGCATCAGTTCATCGTGTTGCCACCATTGCATTGTATGTAGAATCAAATACCGATCAAAACGAATCCAAACACGACATATCTGCTATTATTTTTTCAAGTGTGTACTAGTGTGCTGGATATTCTTGCTGCAGCATCAGTTCATCTTGTTGCCACCATTGCATTGTATGTAGAATCAAATACCGATCAAAACGAATCCAAACACGACATATCTGCTATTATTTTTTCAAGTGTGTACTAGTGTGCTGGATGTTCTGGCTGCAGCATCTGACCAAGAATTCCATAATCTTGCATAGTTATATAGCATACATGGGTATTTCAAATTTCAGGTCACACATATGTTTGAAAGTAAAGTAAATACCCATTATGCATCTAAGCTCCCTACCGCAGCTAACAAAAGAGCGTATAACTTTGAAACGGCTAAACCGATTTTGATAAAACATGTCTAAGAACCACCGCTAGAAAACCTACTTTGAAATAAAAAAACTGCATGCAAATCGGTTCACCCGTTTAGGAGCTACAGTGCCTCAGACATACACACTCTTTTTGTGTCGGGGGTTAAAAAGGAACCCTTATAGTGCGATTCAGTCTGTCTGCCTGTCCGTCTGTCACAGCTGGATATCTCAAGAACTACTAATGCTATCAACTTGAATTTTGCAATAGTTTTAGATGGCGTTTGCCCAACTATTTTGCAAATAAGAAATAAATAAAAATAAATAAAATAATACAACAAATCTGCAGCGTAAAGAACTAGGTACCTACTTATATTTTTACCTTTACGTGAATGTTTTTACAGTTTTTTTCTTTCTTTAAAAATGTTATGAACTATGTAGTTAAGTGCCAATAGGTGAGTCGTATTTAATAGAGGTGAAGCATTCAAGTCAAGGCTCATTAAAAGGATAAGCAGGAATCTTTTTACCATTTATGACAGGACAAAACCAAAACCCGCCTAAGATGTTATTCTTTCCAATGGCCCCGTCAGCACCAATCGACACCGTTGGGTTAATTTATTTCAGGGCCTTTTGCGACACAATGGTACTTAAAAAGATTAACTTACTCAAAGTGAATGGAATTCCATATTAGAAAAAGAAATGCTATATGGCTAGCGAGCTGTCTTTAAAACGAATTGCCAAATTACAAGAAAGATTTACTGCAGTAGAGAGTTATGTATAATTTTCATTCTTTGCGAGGGCTCTGTGTTACGTACCAAGGCCGTCAGTAATATCAAAACCATGGAAGAACTTAAATGAAACTAGACAAAACAGTCTTTTCTTGTTTTGTTATCCGTACTAATTCATGGTAATACTTCGGGGGCGTTTATTAATTACTTGAGGCGATTTTGGCGATTTTTCGACCCCTCCCCTTTGTTCTCACCATCGTTGAGTCGGTCGTGAGACTTTTTGGCCCGACTAACCCCCTCCCCTCCTAATCTCACATGAGATTTTTAAAATGCGTATTTTTGTGGAAATACGTTAATCTGAGCTTGATTGCGTTGGATTTATTTAAATAAACATAATTTGCTTAATTATTTTTTGTAATAGGTACTTATTTTTCATTACCAGAGATCGCAATAGGTAGAGTATAAATACCTACACTTTGAGGAAAGAAGTAATAAGAGTGGATAATAAAAAAAATTAAAATCCCGGAATGATAAACGTGACGATCAAATCTCGGGATTTAAGAAATTGTGCATTATTTATTGTAGGTACTTTGAATACATTCGTAACAAATCCCCTAAACGCCTCACGTAATTAATGAATGCCCCCTTACTTAAATATCTATCAAAGTGTATAAAATCTGGAAACTGCAGTAACTTCAGAATAACATAAAAAATCAGCAGTTCCCTACATTTTGACGAGATATGCGAACATAAATGTACGGAACAGTTGCATTTTTTTGTATATAGATAACGGTTGAAGTAATTGTAATTGTATTACATATTTGCATGTAAATTATTTACTTAATAATAATAATTTTTCCCCACCGCTGTATCTCTACGTTGACGTCGTGGTGGGGTTTGCGCGCCCCGAACTTTAGGTCTGTGCCGGTAGAGTTTACTTTGCCGGAACAGGTGCCGGATGAGGAGCCAGACCAAGAAAGATACAGAAACCCGCAGGGCAGCATGTGGCGAGTTGTTGGGGAGTAGCGACCCCACGGACTCTATCTCCCGGGAGAAATCTGGTCCTCATCTCTGGCTTGCCTTTATTGGCCGGCTGGAGAATACACTGACGAAGAACAGAGCTCCCACCTCTTTCTTGCCTTTATTGGCCGGCTTGAGTGGAAATTCGCAAGAGAAAACGTGCTCGCAGGAAGGAAGTATTCCAGTAAGGTGCTGGTAGGGATCTTGACCGTACTTCCGGGATTGTCCTGATAGCCGTGGAATACCTCTCCACTCCACGAGGTGCTTGATCTCAGGAAGTGTTGCCCCCTTGTCACTACGTCACTATGTGTTAGCGGCCGTTTCCGGGGGCCCATTACTGAGTGTGCAAGTCACCCCCTGCCATTTTATCCGTGTATAATATATAACATTGGTTAGGCAGGGGACGTAGTTCTTCCATAGTTCAAGTTACCCAATCCACTTTAACCACCCAAACCCATAGCCCAATATGTTTTGTTTCCACGTACAACAATAGTCCTGCACCAACCGGGGGTTGTCCTTGGGTGCACTTGCATATTGCAGATAGGGATAATCGTCGGTTGGTGCCTCCTCATCATTTAAAATTATCTAAGGGGCCTCTGCGAGTTGGCTTCGGCCCCTCGTATGCCTTCCAAAGGTCCGGGACCCCAGGGTCCCGAGATTTATAGAAACATAATAATTTTAAATGTTTTTATTTTTTTATTGTAATATTTAAAAATATAATTTATATATGTCAAAGGATTGAATAAAGGGAATAATAAGTTTTTATTTATGCTTCAGTTTACAAAAAAGGGTTTAGTGTGTCTCAAACAAATTATCACACTAATAATTCAGGTCCTAAAACATCTTCAAATAAGAAACACGACGGCTTGTTCCAGAGAAACGGTTAATGGTACAAACCGTATTTATCGCATCTGTCCCATGAGATAAATTTCCCATTCGTAGGGAAGGGCGCTCGAGGTTTTTGCTCGCCACTGTAACTCGGTGAGGGACGGCTGGTATTATCACGAGCCCTTCGAGGTTTATCGCTGAACCACAGTTTCTCTGATATAGTATTGATATAGATGTGATGGTGTGCGTAGTAGATAGATAAGATATAGTGCTATAGAGATAAATCATTGTTAAGGCGAAATGGTATCGTAACGGGGGGTTTGGAGCATTGCTTGGTATGGCCAAACGGAGCTTAAAGAATTTTAAAAACATTTCTTTTTAAAAATCTATATACTCTGTAACATTAAAATAAACCTTATGTCTTTAATGGTGAACGTGTAGACGAAATTTTATTGATTTTTTTTCAATTACAATCGAATAACACAGTTTTTTTCTTATAATACATGGCAATTTTGAGGAAACTTTGTGATTTTTTGTATCGAGCCAAATTGTGTCAATCGTGTTTTGGCAATCATGAAAAGGAATAAGGCAAATTTGTAGTTTTTGAGGACAAACATTGATTTTGCGTGCACCCGAAATGCGTCAAAATATTTTTTTTTTGGGACCCATTGGACAAATGATAGTTATATTGACTGATTTGTTCCAATTCCGCGATGCTTTTGTGGAAATGTGAAGCATTTTGTTTATGAACAGGAACAATTGTTTTTGTGTAAATGGTAAGAAAAAGAATTATGCCCGGTTTCTAGGGTTTTTAAACGGAGTTTATCCATTCGATAGTTATTATTGGTGCGAAATAGTGTGTCTGAACACTTAGTTAAGGAAGAATTAAGCTTAAAAGTCGAGTGAATTACTATCTAGGGTTTATCTGACGACCTCAAAAACCGGGCATATGGAAGGAATCGCTTAAATAGATGATTTTGTCGAGTCAATAGCTATCATGAGTTTAAGCTCCGTTTAAGAATTCTTCAGAAATCGAGCATAAAAGAGATTTAGTGTGAGAGACCGAGAGAGATATCTTTCTTTGTGCCTAAATGTGACGGCTTCTTTAAAATTTCACTGTCAATAAATTGTCGTATTGTCGTCCATTATCGAATCACCGCCTAAGAAGTTTCATTTTAAAAACAGTCGAGAGATGACGTGGAATACCCGCGGGGAATTGCGTAACACACTATTTATCGGAATCGGTTTCATTTTGATAGCAATTTGCGTCAAAATGATTTAGAAATTGTAACATTTTGACTGTACGACACTACTTTTGTTGCGTAAAAAAAGTGTCTTGACAAAATGTTACACTTTTTTGGTCAACTCATTCGCCAAGTGCGCAGAGCACCTAAGTACCTACCTATAACTATATATGAGAATCAATAAAAACTTTTATTTTTTATTATTTTATTATTTTTATAAAGTGCAGGCGCGGTTCTAGGTTCTCGCTCAAAGGGGGGAAATGTTTAACTCTGGGACATGGGGGGTTGATTTCCCAAGCCGTGGAAGCCCTGTTAAAGAAAACCTTCGGCATCTATTTTCCGTAAACTCAACAATGTGCATTTCGAAGATGACTATGATTTGTCTTCATAGGATATCATAAAATTATACTCGTATATTGTGTACAAAGTAAAAATACAGGTTATAAAACAGTGTATATGTCTAATTTGGAGTTATGTGGTGGAGAAAATAACGGTTGGTCGAAGCCTAGGGCGGGGCAACTGCACCCGTGGCCCCCATGTATCCGCGCCTGATAACGTGCGATAAGGAACTTGGTTCCAAAAAATTATACGCAACTCCACCATCCGACGGTGACGCTTGCTTTCTATTAGAAAAGGGATGTGAGTATAAGTAAACACATTAGTGCGACTATGTCAAGGCCTAGTCAAGGTACAGCATACAGAATGCTATGTTCAAGGCGAAACGCGAGGAGTTATTGAAACAATATGAATGTCAATACCAATTGGCTACGTATGTAGGTATTTAAACTTGTATATTACTAACTAGCTTTTGCCAGCGGCTTCGCCCGCATGGATGTTGGAAGTTATCCCACGGGTGCCATGCATTTTTCCGAGATATAAAATAGCCCATGTGCTATTTCCAGACTATAATCTATCTCTGTGCCAAATTTCATCTAGATCCGTTTAGCCGTTCTGGCGTGATTGAGTAACAGACATCCATCCAAACTTTCACATTTAGTAATTAGTATTAGTAGGATTAGTAGGACAAGGTCTTGTCAATTGTTTTACTCGAATAAGACCAGGAGAATGGGACCATTTAAGATATGGGCAGGAAAATGATGATTCGGACCAGAAGAACTGCCTACTACATGACCCTGGATAAAAGCATTCTACGTGGTAATCCAAGACGTCGTCTGTTCTAATAGTGAATCTTTCAGACCCGTTCAGCCATTTAATGCGTGATTGACGTACAAACATCTTCACAGACGTTTATACAGTAAATAATATAAGAAAGGAAGTAAAAACTAAAAATAGACAAGTGTAAAGGCGCGACACGACTCTGGTAGATCAATTTTAATGAAGTTTTCATACAAATTGTTCTACCAGAGTCACGTCGCGCTTTTTTGCGGGAGCCTTGATGTTCCAAAGCGTTCTACAAACAAATGTCATTGAATAGAAAAACATTAGGTAGATAAGTAGCTAAAACGAATTAATCCCGAGTTAGTTATGCGAGTTGTTTACCTATCCTATATAATACATCAGGGATGTCTCCGGGCGTGTCAGATGCGGAACTAACAATATCCGCCGCTGGTCCGCTCCCGTCATTAATAAACATCAAATATATATACAATTACAAACTTCTAACTCTTATAGGTATCTCATTTCGGACTGATTTTAGATATGCATGTCAAATAAGTTTCGTTTGTCATACTATTCCGTACTGTACTAGCAAAACAAGACTGATTGATGGCCGCAAGAAAAAAAAAATGGCGAGCTTTACAGTAGTCGCATATGATGTGTAACATCTGACATCTGTTTGGATTGGTACCATCTGATGGCCAAATGTAGCACCGCGCGCGCTCATTGGTCAAATCAAATAGCGCGCGCTTCCCCGGCTTCCTGTTACACACTTCCGTCCTTTTTCACGAAATCACTCCCACAGATTGCAGGAAAGCGAGAGGAAAGATATTACACTTCAAAAACCTTCACCATCCACGCCGATTACGCCGATGACGCCGCGGAGACCTGTGTTACCTACTATGCACAGCTCGGTAATAATATCTGATTTCGTGATTCATCCATTAATATCTGTCGTCAAGATGACGGCAAATATATTATGTGATCATTTCTGGAAGGCATATAAAAGTGGCAGCACAAATATATGATATACAAGCTTTCGCCCGCGGCTTCGCCCGCGTGGTATATAGATAAAAAGTAGCCTATGTCCTTTTCCATGTCATGGCCTACCCGTGTGCCAGTTTTATCCGAATCCGTTCAGCCGTTTTCGCGTGAAAGAGTAATCAACAAACAAACAAATTCACTTTCGCATTTATAATATTAGTTACGATAGTTAGGAGGTCCACCGGTCCACACCAGTCTATCGACACGCTAGACTCACAAAATGTATTAGTTAAATAAAAAAAAAAACAACTCTTAACACTACTAAAGTTTTAATAATAATGTAATTCAATCATGATTCGAAAGACACGTGGCGCCACCTATTATCATAAGAACGTTATAGTTGTTTTCCTCGAGAACAGTACTTTTTTTCGCGATGATGTACAGAAATGGACATAGGGTACATATTACCCTATGTCCGTTTCTGTACACGTGACAACGTATATGCAAAATTTTAGGATGATCGTTTCAGTGGTTTAGGCGTGAAAAGGTAACAAATAAACAAACAATCTTACTTTCGCATTTATAATATTAGTTAGGATTGATAATATATCGAGTGATCACCAAAACTATCTACGAACGACAGCTACTACTACGACGAACTGATGATCTGTCTATCTGAGAAGAGCGACGTCAAAATATGGCCTACTGCATCGCCTTCAAAATATGGGCTGCTGCATCGCCTTCAAAAAGATGTGTCACCTCTTACCCCGGTCACTCACATTCACACGAATACGCGAACCCACAAGTGCAGGACGACATTTGCAAATGATTATGCAAAGTTTTCGCTGCATATTTTCCACATGCGCGCAAACATTCGTACATTGTAGGAATGTTTGCGCGCATGTGAATGACCGGGGTTAGAGTTAGGATGCTGAAAACTGAGCCATTGGTGCCGATTCTCTAGTTCAATAACTAAACTAAAATTAGAAAATCGCTATCTTTTATTAACAGACAGCGCGAGAAAAGGACGGCTATAGCTATGAACTAAGTTAGAGATGTCAACCAAAGAGTATAGTAATATATCAACTATCATAATTTACGCCTTGCGCTTCACCGTGTTTTTAGTTGACATGTGACACGTGTCGTCTAAATTTGTAGGGAAATATTAGTTCAACTAAATTTGACTGCTCTAATATACGTCCGTCTCTTTCTTGTTTTATTAGAGAGAAAAGTTAGCAATAGCCTAAATTATGTTTAGTTTGTGCACAACAGAATCGGCACCATTGTCGACTATTCTGCCCGTATCAACTACCCATCTTAAAGTACGTGAGGAAGGAGCTTGTGGCTAATTATTAACAGCCGCATAGGTGGATCGATCAGGTTAAGCTGTGTTTACCGCCGTCGGTCCGTGGATAGATTATCTTTACATACCGAGACCGCCGTGCCTCAGAAAGCACGTTAAACCGTTGATCAATGCTGTCATTCTTGGATCTTTGACAGTCGTCACGGGAGTCAGAAGCCCGAAAGTTTAATGCTACGACTACAACGGCGCCGATTTCCTTGTTCACATACTAAACCAAAAAGTGCAGTCCATCTTTTTCTTTCTATTTAATTAAGAAAAGGACAGAAGATAAATATTACTTTAGTCCTGTCAAATTAGTCAGCGCCTGACGTAAACTGACATATTTTTAGTCGCCAATTTTTTAATCACGTCTAAACTTGTTTATGGAGTATTAATTTGACAGGAATAAACTTATAATATTTATCGTCTGTCCTTTTCTTAATGAAATAGAAAGATAAAGATGCACTGAACTTAAATTAAGTTTAGTTTGTGAAAAAGGGAATCGACGCCATTGTCGCGATAAAACGAACTGCGCGCTCTCCGTTTTTCAGCAAGACGTCATCGAGCGGTGTGCTAGAAAGAGCGCGCGAAGTGCAGTTCGGCTTTTTGCGACAATGTTACCCAGTAACTGGGTTGTAGAGGTCAGGTAGGCAGTCGCTTCATGTAAAATACTGGTATTCAACTGCATCTGGTAAGAGTGGAAGCTGATCCCAACATATTTGGGAAAATGCTATGGCAGATTAACTGGTAATTACCGTAATATTTAAGTTCTATAAATTAAAGTATAATTACCTAAATATGGTTAGTACACAAAATACTGCGTGGGGAGTCAGAGGTTCGCTTCTCTCGTGAATTGAGTAGTACGATACAAAGTTATGAAGTCAGTAGTAGAATAGACTGCAGAATGACGTCGCCACAAAAGTTTCAACTTCCTCGGATAATATCAAACAGGCAGGACTTTATTCAATGTATGGGGTGTTCTTTTTTTAGGGGAGAACTTTAAATTGAAATAAACACGGAAAAATGTTTTTAATATCCATGAAATTGGCTTTATATGACAGATAATTTTATGGCATTAATGTTTGAATCACGCGTACATGGCGTAATCTGGAGGTCAAAGTTTCACACACTCTTCGTAGCCAATCAGGGTGTATTTCGGCAATAATGCATCGAATGTTGGCATACAAGTGCTCAATTGTTACTCTTTTATCGGAGTAGACATGCGACTTTACGTAGGTAAGGAATATATGATATAATTACAAAATCTCTAATATTTACAAGATATAACAACTTAATCTATAATTTTATTTGATTTAATGCTTAGTTAATCTAATTTAAACGATTGATACAATTTCAAAATAACTAATTTTCATAAGCATAAAATACATTGAATATAAAATCGTTTGATATACCACTCAAAAGATATAAAACCTATTTAGTCTAATATGATAAAAACGCGTAGTTAAAAACTTGTAATTAAAAACACTAATTATGTCAACAGAAACCCTAGCGTCAACTCGTCACATGAAACAAATATGAAACATGCAAACAAGAATACTCTTGAATACTACTGAATAAGCATGCAGCAAGCAAGCAGCAAGCAAGCATGCAGCAAACATGCAGCAAGCAAGCATCAAGCAAGCCGCAAGCTCGCAGCAAGCAAGCAGCAAGCATGCAGCAAGCAAGCAGCAAGCATGCAGCAAGCATGTAGTATGCAAGCATGCAACATGCAGCAGGATGGTTTCTGTCACGGCTCCGGCGCTGCAGGGCTCCGGCGGTGCCACGCGAGCTTATCGTCGCAGTGGGTTTCAATGCCCGCCGCCGCGGCTGAGGCTGACCAGCAAAGCCGAAGCTGCCAAGCCACCTGCTCCTCAGCTCGCGGCCGCCTCACCCCTTCGAGCCTACGCGGGCTTAAATTACACTCTAGGGATAGGGCATAAAAGACTACGTGAAGTCGGTTTTGCAGCGTTTCATTTCTATCACTAATTTTGTGAAAAAAATATTTTAAACGATATTTTCGATTAAATAAACGTTACATCCAATAACGTTATACGAAATAAGTTCTAGAGTATGATGATGGTATATCTCACGTTTATTACATCTTGTGAACGTTGATATAAGTTCTTTTATTGAAATGAAAATATACCAAATAACTTTACATGATATGTGACGCACCCACTTTACATATACCCAGAGAAAAAAAACTACTTAATGGCTTCAAATCGCACGAACGAGATGGTCAGATTTCGTGAAATTAGACATTTGTCAAATGTTCTCTTTAGTAAATTAAGCCAAATAGGTTAAGTTTTCAGTAAACTAGGCGTTTGTGTCCGCCGTGGCAGCCACATGCCTGGAATCGTGCCGGATTAATGCCATAAAATTATCTGTCGAATAAAGCCAATTTCATGGATATTAAATACATTTTTCTGTGTTTATTTCAATTTAATGTTCTCCCCTCTAAAAAGACATCAAGAAAGTAATGTAAAAATGCAACTCATTAATTATGCTTGCATCAAAAGTAATATGCAATAAGTATACGGGATAAACGATAAAGTCTGTCACATTATGGTACCATTTTTGTTTTCAAAATAAGAACCTTACGAGAATAGTGTAGAACTCATTGTTCTACAGGCTAAGAAAAAGGATTTTAAATATCAACAACTTCAGTTTAATATAATCCTTAGTGCCGGTTTTTTGATACGTAGTTAACTCAATCAATGGTTAAACATAGTAACTAATGGTTGAATTATGACTAAATGTGTTTGGCAAAATGCGATTAGTTACTATTTTTTAACATGGATGAGTTAACATGAATACATTCATGTTAACTCATTCATGTTTAGTATTTCACATTTAGCCAAAATTCAACCATTAGTTACTATGTTTAACCATTGGTTGAGTTAACTACGGATAAAAAAACCGGCCCTTACTCGAACATAATTATTTGTGCTTAGCACCGTCTGTCAGAAAAAATCTTAAAACAAAATCACTTGAAAATAAAACGTAAACTCTTTTGCAAAAAAAAAAACTGGCACTTTAGATTTTTTCTCCACTTCAATGAAAAATAACAAGAAAGAGGTTCTATTAATTTGATGATGTATTGGCATTTATTTGAAGCATCCTGGCATGATTCTTTACGTTCCGAATTTAATTATTTCCGAATATTATTGTGGATTATTGTAAAATTGCTTTACTAATGGCGCGAATTGCTGAAACGATGGTTTTACTGATTACTAAAATTTTAAAACTTTTTGGATTTTTTTTGCAAATTAAACAATTTCTTTCTTTTTACATTAAATACCACTTTTTGACATGAGTGATAAGCTGTCATTGCTTGGCACAGTAGTTGACGGTTGTCGCAAACATTGGTGATACTTATCGATCATAATTCTTTATTTTCATTGAAGTTATAAAAATGTTTGTAAATAATATATATCATTGGTATTAATGACACTGAAGAAAAAAAAAGACAAAAACTACTAAATTGGATCTATTTCTAAACGTCAAAGCATCTTCTCTCTTTGGATAAGTAGGTACTCAAGTATAAGTTGCCAGCAATCGGTTTGTTAGATCTGGCAGTGTGCCGGCTAGACCTGTTCTAATTGCTCCAACTAGAGGGGCCCCTCTAGCGTACGATTCTTCTTAATTTGAAAAATTTTCAAAACTTGCCTAGTAGAACTTAGAAATCAAGCACTCTATTATCTAAATGCCATCTTAATCTCATAACAGTGCGAATGCGAATATTTATCTTAATTAAATTATATAGTGAATTTGAGCTGTTTTATACAATTTGATTTGTGTAGGAGTAGCGCGGGCTAGCTATTCAAGTAGGTAAAGTTTGGCGTCTAATTGGCGGGACTTGTCTTCGAATGTTCTCGTTCAAGTGCTTTAGATATAGGAGGATATCGCTGAAACCTTTTAGTTATATGCCTCAGGCTTGCTAGAGAGCATTGCCAATGTCGTAGCGCTTTCGTAGAGGTGCGTAGCTGCGTAGACCGTGCTACGAGCTACGATATACTTCAATATATAAAACGATATGTTTTATTAGTAGGAATTAGCAACACTGTCAAGACTTTTCATCAGGGTTGTCTAAATTAAAACTTTTCAATGACATTACAACAGGGAATAAGTCAACGAAACAAGCTAACTCCTTTGTTGACTTGTGACTTTGTCAAAGCATTGATTGAACTTGCCGAGATTCTGTTGTATTTATTATTCCCTTGATTGTGGTTCTTCTGTTTCTATTGTATTGCTGTCATATACCTATAGTAGACGTTTGTTTCTAGGTACTGATAAAGTTCATTCGTATGGAAAATTGAGCTCAGTGTCACCTGAGTGGCTTTCAGTGCTCACACTCATCATTATCAATTTGGTTTAGTCTTATAATACCTTTGCATGTGTATATCCGCAACCCTTATAGAACCTTGTCTATATCGAGCCGTCGATATTCAGAAAGGTCAGGTGTGTAACACTTAGCAGGCAGGCATGCATGAAAATATGCATTATAGAGTGGGGTAGGAGTGGTGTAAGGGTAAATACATACAGGGAACATAATGTGGATGGAAAGTGCGGACGACGGGCAGTCGATCGTCAATTGTTTGCATTAAGGGGACTACAGCACTCTAATTGCGTAACACACTATCGATCGGAATCTGAATCATTTTGAAGCAAATTGCTAATCCATTGCTGCATGTGTTCGAAAAATTTGTCGTCTCAACACCGTAAATAACACATTGAATGTTGTTGAACTGTCAAAATGAAACAATTCCGATTGATAGTGTGTTACGCAACTGGGGTGCTGGACCTAAAGCGAGGTCACTGTCGGACTGTATAGAAAATAAAGAGAATCGTGATGATACAACCCAAGTAATTTATTAAAAATATGAAGCAGTGAGATCTGTTGATTGAATCAAAAAACTGAAACACTATTACGTTAATATGTTGCTTGTAGAATAATCTCACAAAAAAAACATAATTATTGCATGTATATTAGTATGGTGTTTAATCGTTAAAAGAAATGTTTAAAGGTATCTTCGTAATTTTTTCTATCGTATCACGTTACTTGTATTATGTTTTCATCACATTATCTAACTAGTATATATCCTGAAGAATATCACATATTTTTCTGATTTTGTTTACTGCAGTAGTTTATATACTTTTACGCATTATAAAACTTGCGTTTAGGTCCTGTAGTCCCCTTAACATATCATACAAATTGGAGTATCCTGCTTTAGTTTATGCTAATATCAAACACAGTGAAGAGTTCATTGATGGCGTGAACGTATCGAACGACAGAAAATTGCATGTTTATAATATTTACAAACGGCATAACAAACAGAACAGCAAAAGAATCCAGGCAGCGATAATCCAACAGGTAATACACAAACTCGTAAAACACGTAAACCACCTGAATTAAAGTAGCAAAGCTTTTAATGTAGCCTCGGAAAGTTCCAGCCAGTAACAAGGACGTATAGAGGGATTTGAGAATGGGGTGTATTGTAATAAAAACAAATAGGCGAGTACTCCGCAGTGAGCCACTTACGGCAAATAGACTGGCTCGACGTGGGCAGAATCGGTTTACTTTTCAATCTGTGCGAAGCGGGCCGCTTCCTGGATACTATTTGCACTGTTGGTGCGAATTGTTCGTGTAGGTTAACGTGTTAAACATACGTACCTATAATTTTTGTGTAAATAAAGGGTTGTGTAAGGCTGCCATCAGACGGACTGCACAGCAGCAACAGCACGCAGTCGATACATTCAACTGCATGCAGTTGTACGTTTGATTTCGTTCAGTCGTGACTTCAACTTCACGCGGTTGATCGCTTACCGTATACAGTTAGTGCGCAGATCATGTGGTCGGCTGCATAAAAGTTGATAACACGACTGTACGAAGTCGAACATACAACTACATGCAGTTGAATATATCGCCTGCGTGCGGTTGCTGCTGTGCAGTCCGTCTGTCGGTAGCCTTACACAACCCTTTATTTAGGTTTGTATGAAACGAACATCCTCAAAATGCTTTTGATTCATTTAGTATGGAAGTGTGTGAAGTAAAACATCATTAAAATGAAATAAAATAAAAAAAAAGGTTTATTGCAGAAACTTGTACAACTTTTACAGTAAATCTTACATAGGGACCTCCATTTAAGAAAAAGATATACCTGTGTTAGGAGGACCCGCTCTACAATGACAAATTATACAATGGTAAAAGTAGTGTACAAAAAGAAAATAACAAAAAAATACAGGTAAAATCTCAAATTAAAACAAGATGAGACTTGAACTATAACTAAAAAAAGAAACTTAAAGATATATCCTTAAATATTGTGTGTGTGCATGAGAGTGTGTGTATGTGTGTATCTTTTTAACTCATATTGACGATGCTTGCAGCCATAAATCAAAGTCATCATAGGTCTTTGATTTTAGCCTTTTTGCAGTCTTTAGTAGTCATAGAATAGATGTTAATTATTTTATTAGTTTTATTATATAGGACAGCGCAATTTGTATTGAATTGTCTTTTGGCCACATTTTACTGGTGCAAGACTGTATTTTCGTCTTCTTTCCTGATGGTGAGGATCGCGGGCAAGACTTAATGTAATTTTAGCATGGAGTACTTATATATAATTTTGTGACTTCTAAGGGAGTATAACTCATTGGTTGGGAATCTATACGGTTTGGTATACATGACCTTGATAAGAGATCTGTGCTCGCTCAGTCTCAGGAAACTTTTTGTCACACGGGGATGCAGTAGGTAAGAATTGATTGAACCAGAGAGAGACATATATTTCAGTAAACATTTTTTTAGTGGTCACATGACTTTGGTTCTTAAATATCCGGATAAGTTTTCTCATACAGGCCATGACCATATCTGTATGAGTATGCCAAGATAACCGCTGATCAACGATTTTATACCTAGGTATTTTATATGGGTCTCTTTTTCAATATTTTTACAAGAACAGTTTGTGCTACATATATTATGACAAGTGTGGATTTTGTGAGTTACGTTAGGTCCAAGTTGAGAGTTGTTGAATATTGTAAATGCAATATATTTTGTTTTAGAAATATACAGTGTACCAGGTAGCAATTTTGGAAAGACCCTTTTCAGGAGATTGATATACGGATTCCCATGTATCACCAGAGAAAACAATAGCAGTGTCATCTGCATATGAAATACGCGACCATTATCTTGTCTCTAGCATCATTTTGCAGAGTTGGTTTATATTATACTACTAGCTGACCCGACGAACTTCGTACCGCCTAACAGTCGATTCTTTAATTATTTTTTTTTTAATACTTATTCTGCTATATTCAGGAATACTAACGTCACTCAATTGTTTTGCCTTCCTGGAACCTCTCCACTAACACTTAAACTTTATGGTATGGTAGTGAAGTTCAAATTGACTTTTAAGTATTATTACGAATCGATTGTATGGGAGTATAGAAAAGTGTTGTTTTTGGACCTTTTCAGGCAATTTTTTCTCTCCGTAAGAACCATCCTCGTACTTCAAGGCATATTCTAAAAAAAGAATTAGCAAAATCGGTTCAGCTGCTCTCGAGATTTGCGCTTAGCAACACATTCATCGATTCATTTTTATATTATAGATATACCAACCTGCTTCAGCGCGCTCCGATGACGCGCGCGTTATGCACGCTCAACAGGGTCGCGAATAAAATTGACTTGTTTTCTTGTTCTCTGAACGACTTTGGCGACCTCTAGGGTGTTATGTTAAAGTTAAATTTAGGTGTAATATTTGTGTAGTTTATTGTAAATCTAGTTTATAATAGGTAGTATATTTAATGATTAGAAAATATGGAGATTTATATGTAGGCTTAACTATCGCAACCTGTAATGATAGATTTAAGGTATTATAATAAATAAAATTTAAGAAAAATAGTAATTTTACATGGAAAGCAAACAATTTTAAGATTTCTTTTAATATAATACTTTGTTTATTTATGATCTACTGATAAGTATTGAATTGTGTGGGAGTATAAGTGCTCACTTCCCACTGCTCGGCAAAGGTCTCCCCCAAGTCCTTCCAGGAACTCTTTTCCCGCACCACCTCGAACCTTTTTAACGTGCCCCAGTAAAATTATAAATACAACTGAATATTATTATAAGAACTGAGTGTAGGCTGGTGACTTGTTTTCGGTAAACAATCCTAGGTGTGCGTGACACGGCCTTAAAATTATATTTTCAGTATACTTAGTACGTATGTATTTACACAAGTCGAGAGTACGTCTTCATTGTCAGGGCACATCCGCAGAAGTGTTTCCGACGATCTTGATATTCTATTGTAAGAGAAAAATACTCTGAAAATTTCATTTGTGGAGTCGAGGACTTATAAATATTCATAAGTGAGGCAACGCGACGGTTTCATTCCAGTGCAGGCTACATTAGTCTGCTTACTGCCTTACTGTGCACAAAATGTTCACTCAAACTGATTTATATGCACTTTAGACTGCATGTTTTGATATAAATCGTTCCACGCGAGCTTTACTCTTTGATATATTAAATCTAGCCGGAGATGCTTAAGAGATTTATGCTGTACAAGTACCTGGTCGACCGAGCTCTGCTCGGGTGAAAATAGAGAAAAAGATTTTTTGCAAATAATAATAATAATAAATCTTTATTACCTACTCCCAAAAATGCCCGAACATTACATTGAACAAGAAACAAAAAAAAAATGGCTTAATCTAAGTGATTCACAGTAAAAATGACCCTGACCTCTAAACTAGGTAAAAAGCTGTATCTTAGAAGTCAGTATACCTTCAAAATTATGCATGGATATAAGCCTTATAGATAGGACACAAAAATTAGGCTGGTTTAAAGGGAAATATAATAAAAAGCAGGAACTTAATAGAGAGAAAAATAAAACTGATTTTGATTAACTAAATGGTGAAGTGTGTGTTTGATATTGAGTGAGTGAGAGTATTTGTGAGTAAGTGTATGACCTAGCCAGACCGATTTTTAAAATCGAAGTTAAATCGAAATGTATGTATATATTTGTAATCACGTACAAATATTACTTGTTGCATTTGAGTAAGGAGTTAGGCTAGAAGAAATGTTAGCACCGAATCGTCTCTGTGTAATTTGAGTGTCATTAATCCCGAGTGAAAATAATGAAAAATGATAAAGCGATTTATTATGAAAGTTTTCACATAGAGGCTTTTCCGTAATTGGCCGTGGAAAATTGTAATCATTTAAATGCAGCGAGGAAAGTGAATTGCTGTGCAAAAAAAGTAAAACAACTTTTATACTGTATACGTATTTGAAAATTCTGCGGTATTATTATCACTGGCCTAGAGAGGAATATTTTACTCCGATGTATTAAAAGATGGTTTTCATTCATTTCCGTTGCTCGGTCTTACGTATTGTTCGGTATGTAGGCTATTGTGAAAATCCATTCTAAAAACTACGGGCGAATCCCTAAGGCTACACTGTACACTGTCTACTGCTAGAAACACTTTCACTAGGTCGTCATCTAGCCTAGCCTTTTCCCAACTATGTTGGGGTCAGCTTCCAGTCTATCTGGATGCAGCTGAATACTAGTATTTTACATGGAGCGACTGCCTCCACAATCAGTTACTAGGTAATACGATACCCCTTGGAAAAACTGGTTGCCAGACGTTCGGGATTCTGACGATCCGTAACGACTGTCAAAGATCCAAGAATGTCAGCCGGGACCAAACGCTTAACGTGGTTTCCGAGGCACGGTTGGTCTCAGAGTCTCGGTATGAAAAGATATATAGTCACCCATCTACGGACCGACTGATGCAAGCGTAGCCTAATCTGATCGATCGTCCGTGCGGCTGTTATTACTTAGCCACGAGCCCTTCAAGCACTAAAACACTGTCACTAGGTGCTTATTTAAATTTTTTCCATTTCCTTCATGAGTCGTAATAAAAATAATGTTTATTATAATGTATGTTTTAGTTGACTGGGGGTGTCTCATTCTTCGTTAAACAGTCAAAGCAGTTTCTAGGCAAAGGCAAGTTGATAAATGACACCGGCCATGTCAAATCCAAAGTTGCAAAAAGGTCTGTGCATGAAAGTAGTTATTTTGGCATTATTTTGAAACACAAAATGGCTTGCTGAAACGTAACGTTCGTATTGTTAACAATCTGCCTAGTCTCTTCTCAACTATGTGAGATCAGCTTACAGTCTAACTGGATGCAGATGAATATCAGTATTTTACATGGAGCGACTGCTTATCTGACTCCACAACCTACTTACTGGGTAACAGTACGATACTCGTGGTAAGACTGGTTGTCAGACGGGTTTCTGGCGAACCTTAACGACTATCAAAGATTCAAGAATGACAGCTGGGATCAACGGCTTAACGTGCTTTCCGAGGCTCAGAGAGACCCACGGACTGACCGTGGCAAGCGTCGACCCGTGCGGCTGTTATTACTTAGCAACAAGCCCCTCTGTTGTAAACTTAATTAATATCTATAGTAATTTTTACTACTTTATTATTTATTTCAGGTCGCTGAGAAATCAATCATTCAAGAGGTATTGGTTGTATAACCAGTATTTATCATAAAGCCGAAAAAAGCAGCTTTGTGCAATCATGATCTTGACTATCACTTCTCCAGTTCTAAAATTGTTTATGAAACACCATGAGCGTCAGCATGTCTGAAACTAACCCAACGATTTCGTTAATATTTACGCCGCGGTCGTGCACTCGATCTCACATGGCCTTCGTCGTCACCCTCCCCGGACGATGACGTGGGACTATTCACGTCCCTTGGGGTCTTTGTCAGGAATGTGTGGAGGAAGTATAAGACTTTTTACAGCTGACCTTGGAAGCTGGATGCTGTAACATAAATAGCGCTTGATATTTGGGTGACTACCGCACCGTTACAAATATTTCGCATTAGGTATGTGGTAGCTAACTTTTTAACTACAATAAAAGTAAAGCCATTAAGATTAGCTCTAGTATTCGAGACATAAAAAAGTTTAGTAGGCGCAATTCGAGTCCGCGCCTTTGTTTTCGTGAAAACATATTATTATCGAAATTTTACTACGGTTTCCGATAGGTAATGCCGTAGCCATTGTATTTACTCGACACTAGACTTAGTAGGCTCATTGCATTCCTTATAAAGTAACCTTTCACAAATTATAATATCTTTCATTTCTAAGCAGATTTACGGCCGGTATTAGACGACGTCTGACATTATTTAGCAATCAAATTCATATTGTTTTATTGTTTCTCTTTAGGTCCTGGTAGTGCTTTGTCAACTCTTGACATAGACACCAGTATAACTGATCTTGCTAAACACGTTTTTGCGCTATACGAATTGATATTTCGATACATAGTGAAACGTATAAATATAATATGTTCTTAAAATTGTTATAAATATGACCTATCTTTTGAATGCTCAACCATTTTCTAGCAATTAATGTCTCGTAGTTATTAGCGGTTGAAATCTTACATATTTTTGTCGGTTAGAAATATTGAACTTACTACCAGTACACCGAGCGAAAAGACGTTTCCAGTTTTCACGTCAAAATGAAATAGCCTTTTCATCCAGTTTTTACGTACAATTTCTGGTTATATTTTATAAGGAAAAAATATGAATAATCGAAATAATAATAATATCCTGGGACATTATTCACACACGGTCTGATCTGATCCCAAACTAAGCAGAGCAAAAAGATTCGATTGACGACAAATAAAACCTTCAAGATTAAGATAATGGCGCAAATGGAGCGAATGTGAGTTTAAACCTACAGGAAGTTGCAAGGAACAGATGAATGAACTTCTTTCTTCTCGTCTGCAAGTACAAAATAAAATCATCACAATAGGTGGTAGGTATGTTCTCCAATAACATCATGTTTCTGGTGCTTTATAACCCCCGACGCAAAAAGAGGGGTGTTATTGGTTTGACCGCTGTATGTGTCTGTGTTGTATCCCAGGATATTAATGAAGTGCCAGCTGTTGGCGTAGCTGAGCCAGTAGCTTTAAACTCCCCTGATAATAATAATCACTCAGATCAGCCTGTCCCGTCTTGCTGTCCTCCCCCAGCGACGCGCTAAGCCAAGGTTCGTTCCCCACAGGGGGAGCCCTTAGCGTGTAGTCGCTTAGTCTGTAAGTTTTATGCCCCTGGCTGGAGGCTTTGAGTTCGCTTAAGGCAGCCACAGGATAGTCCGGTTAAGTAGTCACGGCCTCTCTAGGCCAACTACGAGATGCCATTAAAAAAAAAATGTGTCTGTGTGTCTGTGGCACCGTAGCTCTTAAACGGGTGAACCGATTTGGACGCGGGTTTTTTTATTTCAAAGCAGGTTTTCTAACGGTGGGTCTTAGATTTATTTATTTTATTTTATTTAGATATGTTTTATCGAAATCGGTTCAGCCATTTCAAGGTCATCCACTCTTTTTTAGTTAATGAATTAATGTGAGCATCTTCCACAGGTCTGATAGAGTCGCAATTTGGTATTCGTTTACTTCAATGATATTAAAATAACATAGTAACCTTGAACTGATGCTGCGCAATACCTGGAATTTGCAGGATACCCAACTTCCTCACCAACTTACAGCAGAGGTATAGTGTTTGGACTCATTGAAATGGTCTCAATGAATCGGTTATAGATAGATGGCAATCTGAGTCTGATGATGGAGTAGCGAAAAAAAATGAGGGTAAATTGGTGTCTGGGGTTTTTGAAATTTTAAAGTTAATTTTTAACTTGTTAAATATGTAGGTATGACAATATTAATTGTGTTTTGTATTGTTTTTCGAAAAGATGGTGACAATATTTGTATAATGGCTTCGATTTTAACCCAGCATTATTGGTAATATTTAGGTATGAAGTCTTCGAGACCAGAGCGATCAGTTTAAATTTTGGAGAATGAATCAATTAATGATTTTTCGGTTATTTGTTCATGGTATTTCATCACGTATGACTGCCCGATGAGTGACGGACTCGCTAATCATGAATAAATCACGCGTTGAGTCCGCGTGTTTGACGAGAACACTAAGTTAGATTCGCTCGCAATCGTGCCTCGTGATCTGTAAACAATCATGAACTTCACAAGTCACACAAGTCCCTTTTCAAGGTCGAAAACTTAACAGTTAACAGTCAGTGAGTAACGAAGACTATTAATCACAATTATTATTATAGAGTTCATTATAAGTGACCTAAGAAAATACAGTAGTGATCTCAGTTTATTACCGAATCTATTAATAACTTTAAATGTTTTGAATTTGGATGGGCTTCATTTATTATCTCTGTTTAACTCTAATTCTCTGTTCTAAAATGTATAACGAGAGGAAATAAAGAAACGTGTACCAAGGCGTGGCGGAGATACTCGTATCCCTTACAGACGTTTTCGCATCGTTCTTAAACGGAATGTTTAACAATTCTTAAATTATTTACTTTGTCATAATGGAAGCTTAATGTTAAGCGAGAATACTTATTCCAACATTTACCTGAGATTCAGAGGGGTTTCGTAATACCTACTAAGTACTTAAATGAGTGAACATTATTTAACATTTCCTAGTATTAGCCGCTTAAGTGTTGGTATGACCAGCACTTAGGCCTCGCCTAGGTAAATTTGGTCTCGCATAAATAGAATAATCACACTAATATTATAAAGGCGAAAGTTTGTGAGTGTGTGTGTGTATGTGTGTGTGTGTGTTTGTGTGTGTGTGTGTATATCTGGACCAATTTTGATGAAATTTGGTATGGACGTAGCTGACACCCTGTATTTACACATAGGCTACTTTTTATCCCGAAAAAATGTAGTGTCCCCGTGGAATGGGCCAGAAATTCAAATATATTTGCTGCTCTTTCAAACTCAAACGGCTCGACCGATTTTGATGAAATTTGGAGTGGAAGTAGCTGACACCGTGGATTCACACATGATGCATGATGCCATGGGATGAGCATTTCTTATCACTATGCACTTAGTTGAAATTTTATTTCCGCATAGCTCCCTAGATGGCGTTCCTCCGTATAAATTCGCGCTATGGTTTCGTTGTCAATAATAGTATAAGACCGTTTGTTTTTTCTATGGAGGAAGCGTCAGGGTAGCCCGCGAAATTCAAATTTTCTTACGTTTTTTTGCAATTAACAAGTCAGTATTAAGTTGTATATTAAATGAAGTATGATTTGCGGCCGTAACAAATATGTATTTACAGTATTATAATCATTAGAATCGGTACCTGAAATGTCAAGATTTCATTAAATACTCATTCATTAGGATTACTTTACCTCAAATTGCAAATTGATCGTGTGGGACGAATGTACGATGTCACACCAGCGAGCCATTGAAGCACTGGATTGCAGCTTGCAAGACATTCGGGGCAATCAAATGTTCATAAGTGGCATGGTCGTCTTGCTGGCAGGTGAATTCCGGCAGACGCTGCCGGTTATCAAATCAAATCAAATCAAATCAGTTTATTGCAAACATGTTGTACAGAGGTTGAGATACTCGTAGGATAAAAAAGTATCAAACATGCACCCTGTAAGGGCACTGCAATACAAAACAAAATGAATACCTACATAAAACATATCATGTGACATTTTTACAAAAATCAAATCAATAAAAAAGGAATAGACTACTTATTATTATTATTGTTCATTGTTGCTGTTGTTATCAAATGATATTATTATTGTATTATATTAAAAGTATCAAAATAAGTTTAAGTTTAGTCAAAATAAAATTAATTAATTCAATTATATAAAGTAGGTAAAGTAAATCAATTCAAATAAATCAAGGGTGAGCTATTTATTCCATTATATTTATTTTTTATTTTCTTCAAAAAACTCTTATCGAGCGAGGTACCGCGGCAGACGAGATAAACGCGTGCCTCAAGGTTTCAACGTTGTGGAGTAAGGTGGAGCGGTTACAGCTGAAGACCAACATGAGGGTCCAGCTCATCAATGATTCGGAGTCTGGACTCTCTGCACAAACACTCCTCGAGGTCGGCGAAGGTCGCGTACCGACGGACGCTATCGGCCAAATAGAAAATATAGAAATAGAAAATAGTTTATTGTCCAGGTAATACAGTAAGCAGGTTTATTGCTCAACAATAAGTTGAGACGATAATGTATCTTAAAATATTACCTATATCTAGGTTGCAAATTATTATTTACTAGTGAGCCCCAAACTAGACAGTCTGTATCTCAGGGTACAGATTCCAGAGTGGAGACTAGAAAGGCGATTTCAGGTGTTGTATGGTATGTTTGTGTATGTGTGATGTGTGGGTGTGTATGTGTGCGTATTTGTTCCCGTTGCGATAAATTTTGACAGCCGATTTAGCAGTGTTGTAAGCTTGGAAGATAACCTTATTAATGAGATATTTCCAAGCTTACAACAAAACCTGGCTAACGAGGAGTGGTTATGCCAAAAAGCTATCATGGCGCCCAAAAAAAATATCGGTGGAAAGATTAATAATAAAATTATAGAGCAAATTCCAGGTGAGGTGAGGACCTACATGTCAATAGACACGGTGGTGACAACTGACGACGTTACTACATACCCTGTAGAGTTATTAAATTCCCTCGACCTGTCATGCCCTCCCACAAGTTGGAGCTCAAGGTTGGAGTGCCTGTCATACTGATGCGTAACCTGGACGCGCCCAATTGTATAACGGCACCAGGTTACGCGTCACAGAGCTGAGCCAGCACATCGTGCAGGCCACAATTCTCACCGGAGGGGCCAAAGGAGAGACGGTATTGATACCCAGAATCCCCATAATACCCACCAACTTGCCATTCCAGTTCAAGCGCTTGCAATTTCTTCTGAAGGTGGCTTTCTCCATTACCATAAATAAAAGTCAGGGGAAAACTCTAAAAGTAGCCGGCATCCACCTGGACACCCTCTGCTTCTCCCACGAGCAGCTCTACGTGGGTTGCTCGCGTGTGTCGAGAGCCAGAAATCTTTTTATTTACGCAACAAAACAATAAGTCCCGAAATGTTGTTATGTACAGACGCCAAAACATCAAGCTACTACAATCTGTCAAATTTCTTCAATAAATTTTCAACTTTATCGCTAAAGCATTAGGTGCAAAGGGAAAATTTGACAGTTTCGGGTAGCTTGGCCTGCTGGCATCTGTACTGCAGTAAAAAGACTTTTGGCTCTCTACGACCGAGACAAATTAAATAAGTCAGCTTGGCCAGCTCTCCCATTCACAAACCTCGATAAGTTTAGTTTTCGTAAATTGCCAACCATACTGATATTTCCGATGCTCAAATTTATATTTTTTTGCCTCTAAAAATGTGAATATTTTACTCACTGGTTAAATAATACACGTTTTAGTGTAACTGATAACTTGTGGCTGTGTAATAACAGCCGCACGGATCGATCCATCAGGTTAAGCTGCGCTTGCCAGGGTTGGTCCGTAGATCATCTTTACATACCGAGAGTCCTCCTTGCCTCGGAAAGCACGTTAAGCCGTTGGTCCAGGCTGACATTCGTGGATCTTTGACAGTCGTTACGGGTCGTCAGAAGCCCGAAAGTCTGACAATCAGTCTTATCAAGGGGCATCATATTACCCAATAACTGGGTTGTGGAGGTCAGATAGGCAGTGGCTCCATGTAAAATACTGGTATTCAGCTGCATCCTGTTAGACTGGAAGCCGACCCCAACATAGTTGGGAAAAGGCTAGGCAGATTGATAAACCCCGGGTAACACCGCGGAGCACAGCTAGTTTAACAAAATTTTAATTTTACATCTACCTAGCTTATACTTAAGAACTTAAGTTTATACTGCATGAACTTTACCTGAATCTTTTGATTAATAAAGGTTAAGGCTAATTAAGGTTAATTAGTTATATTAGGGCCTGTGGGTTAATTCCGCGGCCGTTTAGTGGCTAACAGGAGATTATGTTATAAAAACGAAGTAACAAACAACATTTTACCTCACAACCTCGGAAAGATTCTGTTTATCATTCGATATCTGAGTGCGAAAGTGCGTTTCATCCGCTAGCGTGGAAAGATTTTTTAAAAATTCGAACGCTGTTCAATAATTTTCTATACTGCCAGTCAACTGAGAATGCATTAATATTATATTTATTTCATATCAGTGTGCCAACCTCATTTTTAGAATAATCGCACTGGCCAACACGACGACTGCATGAAAAAGAAATCACTAATTTAATTTCTTACAAGTAGTTAGCATTTTCCTCGCTGTACTCTGTAGTGAAATAAAAAGTTGCGTGTTTCGCTCGGCAGCAAAGTTATTCTGCGTCTCGTACTTTTGAAACCCTCGCTATGCTCAGGATCAGGATTCTATACAAGTACTCGGGCCAAAAAACAACTTTGTAGCCTTGCATAACAAATAACTATTGTTTTTTAAATGAGTCCTTCATGTAATCCCATACTTACGAAGGTACCGCAAATTGCGAAGGAAAATTGAGTTTGAATAGGAATAGTCAGTTGATTTTTTGAAGCTTAAAAAAGTCGTAGAATTTAATTTAGCGTTTCTAAACAACGTGCCCCAAAGATAAGATAAGATATAATTAATTGTCAAAACACGCGTAGGTTTACAATCAGTTGGAACGATTACAAAAAAAAAAGTTTCAGCACGATGCTAGGTATTCAATAGTTTGGTTACACCGATTTACATCTCTTATTCAAGAGGATGCTCCCTCTCCCGAGTCCCGAGAGGAGGCCTGTGTCTCAGCAGTGGAAAAATTATAGGCTGATTATGCATCCAAGAGGAACAAAATGCAGAATTGAATAGTTAGCCATTTGATGTTCCTGCCAGGGTTGCGGGTTGTTTGAAAGAGTTACTACCTGCGTCAGTCTTTCCAAGCGCATACAACCCTAACCTCTTCCAAGTGAGAGTTAAATCAAATAAAAAAAGAAAGTTATCGTGGCCCTGGCACAGACAACTGAAGGAACACGGGTGGGTTTAAGTGTACGACCCGAGTGAAAAAGCGTCCAGCGGGGCGTTCAGCGTTGCGTGCAAGCGGCGAAGAGCGTTCACCGTGCGCCGATCGGCCGTTACTCAGGACACTCGCGAGTGTTAACACGAACGTCGCACGCCTCGCCCCGCCAGACGCTCGAGTCGAGCGTGCACACAGGCCGTACCTACACTTAGTCAGTAGAAGTCTGACACGCCCTCTCGCTCCACCCAGAACGGGAGAAGTTATTCGATGATTTCCCACCAAAAAAAAAACAACTTGATATTCCTCTAAGTAGGTAGGTACTTAAGTTAGCACAAGCATTTAGCTTAGTTAAGGAATAAACCTCATCATTATCCTGCTCATATCCCACAGAACAGTACCTGTTCTGTGTCATATCCCATGTTACTTGGGGTAGGTGCGATATGTTTTTTTTCATCTCAGCAACTCAAACAAACAGGTTTTGCTGTTTAAAGACAGCGACCAAAATTCGATTTTGCTGCGAGCGTGAGACAAAGTAGGTAACTTTTAATTTTGTTTTTTTTTTAAAGCTGAGAACAGTGCTGGGTCTACTCACAAAATTCGAAAGATTTGAACTTCACATTGTTCTGCTTCTTTACGAAAAAAACGAGGGATATACAAAGTCGATTCGAAGTTCGATTTTTAAATTCCCTAGCTAGTAGGCCCAAAAAGAAACAAACAATAAAAGTTCGGATATACATAATATAACCGTACAATTGTAAATCACCTGTTAAGGTTTTAAATGTAATTATTATATATTTTTCTAATCAAATAAAGAGAATGTTAAAGGAAAAAATACGAAGTTTATCATGTATACATAATTATTTATAGTTTTCACGATGATTAATTTATGACAGAGTACCGTGGGTGCAGTTTCAGAACACATCTTTAAAAAATAGAGGAATCCAAAATGTTATTGTATGCTTCTACTTTTTTTTAACTGTTCTTTAAACCGCCGAAAAATTAACGAGCAGTAATTTAATTTCTCGGCGGTTGGTAAATTAGTGTGACAGTAAAACATGAACAGTAATAAAAAGAAAATTGGTTTGTTATTTCATCCTGCATTTTCGGTACAAAAAATACTTAATTACTCAATAAATGAATGGCCAGTAAAAATGATGGAATGGGCAGTTAGAAAAATAGTACGGCAGTTCATAGGTTAGGTTGGAACTGTGAACAACCACGCGCGAGCTGAATTGGTCGCAGTAACTAAGCCAGGGCACCCCGAGCAAAAGGGTTATTTTAGGTTAGAATTATGACCAACCGCGCGTGAGCCGAGCGAGCCTGCAGATTCATTTTTTATGTTTTTTTTTATGTTTATCTATAATTTGTTTTTATTTATATATGTTTGGTTTAAGCTTTGTAAGAATAATTGCGTTATAATATTCTAGGTACTATTTGTTTTATTTTATACATTTTTTTTATTTAATTCATGTACAGATCATTTAACCTGACTTGGTTTCCGTACCTACTTCTTTTTCGGGTGACCACTGAAAAACAGCGCTGTGCTGTGGGCCCCCCATAGCACAGCATCATGCTGAGTGGAACCCTTCTTGTCACAGTCGTGGCGTGCCAGCAGCTGCCGACTTTTGTTTTGTGCTCGTGATTTGTTTTATTTTTGTTATTGTAAAACTCGAGTTAATTATATTTTTGTATGCACGTGTTTTTGTGACAAATAAACATATTTTTCTTTCTTTCTTTCTTTCGATGTCACGGCGGCGGCCGGCGAGCGCTACTTCCAAGTTTTATTTCTTACCGACTAATTGCGATTTGTTAACGGGTAATAATTTTTACAACTGTTATCATTAGGGAGGTTATAATGATCAATTGAAAATAATAAAGGGCAGTCATCTAAAAAGGGTACTTAATAATTTTTATAACTGTTCTTTAAACCGCCGAAAAACTAACGACCAGTAATACAATTTTTCGGCGGTTGGTAAATTAGTGTGATAGTAAAACCTAAACAGTAATTAAAGAGAAAATTGATCGGTTATTTCATCCTACAATGTCATATAAAAATACTCAAGTAGTGTGAATGGCCAGTAAAAATGTTGGAATGGGCAGTTAGATAAATAGACCTACGGCAGTTCATTGCTAGGTTGGAACTGTGACCAACCACGTGTGAACCGAATTGGCCGCAGTAACTAAGCCAGGGCATCCCGACCAAATGGGTTAGATTAGGACTATGACCAACCGCGCGCGAAAGATCCAAAAAGTCAAAATTTTTTTCGGCCGCCAACCTTAAAAAGTTTCTTAATGAAGCATCAGGACTGCAAATAAGTAATTATCTGTAATTAAGTACGTAGAATTAAATATAGTGATCCCTAAATCCCCTGTCTGAAATGAAAACATCCTCACTATTTAAATACCACGGTATTACGCTATTCTCTCTCTCTTTGAAGGTTCTCTCTTAATATAGTTGGGTCATTTTTTGTAGCCCAATAAACCACAATCAATAAGGCTCTACAACATCCACAATGTATCCATCACAAGTGACTATCATGAAAGGTTTCAAAAGGTTGCTGTATTTATGAGGACTGTATGTGCCTTCTGAAAAGAAAAGTTTGCACTTTTTATATAAATATATAACTTACAATCGCATATTAAATTGCTTTAGGGGATTGCTTTGTCTGGAATACCAAATAAAGTTTTAGGAATCAAAGGTTTTAAAAACCTAACCAAGACAACTTGCGTGAAGTGAGCTGTCAGTGTTATAATTCCACTGATGCTAGGGATTGACCAAGCATTACATTTTACAATCATAATCGAGATTTTATATTAAGTATTTCGAAGCTAGTATTAGTGTCTACTACACATTAGTATTTAAGTTCTTTTTCAATATAAATAAAATAGCAAAACTGAATTGCAGTCACACAATTTTGTTTTTTTTCTATCTTTTTTCTAGGCTAGTCGGCTATAAAAGGTCTATCTATGCATACACGAACACATTTTCGACGTTTTGATGAGTCATGCGAACATAAATACCTATAGAGAACAGCTGATTTTTTTTCGTGATTTCATGTTTGGTCCTATAGTAAAAGTTATTCATAATGATGAGTACAATGACCCCTTAAGAGATCTCGTGTATGAATAGATAGCTCTTATAAGGACTAGTCTAGAAAAAATGTGGCGCCAGTGCGTCATACACGAACATTCATTCACTCCTTTTTCTTTCATAATCATACCTCACATAATCCTCACAACAGGAATCCACAATAAATAGGAATACAACCAAAATGATTTAAATCGCTTGGTTTCACCAGTTTCACGTGTTCATAGGGTGCACAACTTACTTCAACTCTATAGATCGACGCAATCGTGCCGCGACGCAATTCGTGATTTCCGAGAAAGCTGATCCTATACTTCCGGATTTAAAATGATCTTTTCCTGTACATTTAGGACATTATTAAAATGAAGGGATCATTTAAATTTAAAGTATACTCATGAATTCGTATAGCTTGTCGTCCTTTTGTAGGACGTTAGTAGAAAGTTGTAAGGCTTTTTTTTCCTTTTTTTTTCGTGGAGGTATGCTCATGCATACTGCACTACCACGGGGAGATAGTGCAGTTATGTGGAACTAAAATTCTACGGTGTCCCTCTCTGCCGCTTATGGCGGGAACACGGGCACGCGTTAGCACTCAACCTCGAACCCGCCGCGGCTGTTCGTCGCCGGACCTTCCTCTGGGGAGTACCCCCCATCACCGGCGCAGCACGTTGTGACTACCCCAGGGACCAAACGAGCATATGGGCGCCAGACGACCCCGTGTCTTACACTCTTGGTCCCGCTGCGACGGGTCAGCTTAGTGGCCCCGCCACCTAACATTTTTCGGCCACAGAGGATAGGGAGAACGGCCAACGTCATACCGATACTCCTCCTCCCCTGCGGCTCCACCGCGTCCGCCATCAGACGGTGGTGACCCCGTCAAGGCCACTGAAGGGAGAGCGGCGCACCGCAATACCGGCACTCCTCTCCCGCCAGTGCCGCGGCCTCCAACCCTCAGCCGCGATGCCTCCCATACGACATCGCGGCCCGTCTGAGTTGTGATGTCGCCCAAGCGGCACCGCAACCTACTTGTTGGCCGCTACGTCGTCAGTCGGAAAAAGCCCTAACGAGCGGCCCGTTTTTGGGCTCCTCTTCGCTTCACCGTTGGTGACCAAGCCACAGCTACTGAGCCCCCCCGCCTCGACAATGCACCGGTGGGAAAAAGTAGTAAGGCTATGGTTAACTTTCTTTCCCCTGCTTTTACACCAAGTTATAAAACATGTATTCTACATGTGGTAGGTACAGTATTTTCAATATAATTCAATTAATCTTTATTGCAATCCAGAATCCTTCCTTCTTCTCATGGGGGTAGGCAGAAGCTACAGAACGCCACCTGCTACGATCCTTACATACTCCTTATGCCCAGAGTACGTTCATAAATTTGGTCACACACGCACGTCGGTTGCGAGTGCTACGCACCTGATATTTCTGAAGAACATCACCATAAAGGTATATGTCTTCCTAGGGCGTTCCGTCTTGGCGTTTCCTCACATCTACCTTTAGTTACTTGCCTTTCATTCATCCTCTCAACATGACCAAACCATGTAAGCATACTCTTTTAAATTTTTGTCACTACATCTTCTTTTAAACCGCACCGTTGCCTTATCACATCATTCCTCAACGTATTATTCATAGACACTCCATTTGTGGCATTTCCACAACATTTGTTCTACTTTCCTGCTTCTTTTGCCACCTCCAACATTCACTTCCATACATAAGCGTAGGCACCAGCACACCATTGTGAACAGCCAGTCGAGCCTTTTTGGACATCAACTGGTTGGTCACAACCGAATATATAGCACGATTCACTTTATTTCCCGCATTTACTGTCCTTTCCACATCTTCATCATAATTTCATAAATATGTGTAGAAACAATATTATGGACCCTCATTTTCATCTCACGAAGCGACGCGCGGTTTCCTTGTGGTAACCAAATGACCAAACACGCTGTGAAGTCGACTAGCACACATAACACACACACACACACACACACTTCCAACTTCTCCATTATCTCGGGCGGTACCAAGAGCTGCACTTACACATTCTCAACATGTTTGCTACGTGAGATAAAAATACTATATCGACCAAAGGCTTCCACTGACAGGCGCGAAACGACGTCGCGAAGCGACTCTGGTGGAATAATTTCTATGAAAACTTCATTAAAATGGTTCTACCGGAATTGCGCTGCGCAGTCGCGTCGCACTTGTCTGCGGGAGCCTTCAGTAGTTTCGTTTATCGTTTACACCTAAAGTAGTTTAGCTGTAAAGACAAAAAGGTGTCAAAAAGTTGTACAAAATAGTTAACAGTACAATACATGTCTGAAACAAAGTCAATTCACGACGTGTTCTTGACAATTCTTTTACAAGTATTGTCGAAAACAAGGTGTCACAACTGTTATAAGGGTGTAAGTGTAAACGCTGCGAAAGACCAAACTTTTATACCTAGTATAGGTAAGTCTTATCCTGCGAATAATTTTTTAATTTTTGACAATTCCTATATAAAAACTGTCAGACGTCAATTTTATTCCACGGATAAAAGATGTCTGACTTTTGTTAAATCAGCCGTTATTATTACAGAGCATCATGTTAGTATACCTAGATATCCGTACCTATACCTAGTACAGACAGCCAGCGTTTATTTAATCCTTCCACAGAAAGAAACTATGTCTAAACTAAACTGGTTATAATCTCACAAATGTTTTCAAAACATGTGCTTCTAGTCTAATCCAACATTATAAATGCATTACCGAAGGAAACACAGCTCGTACGAAACAATTGTACCCGAAGCACGGAACATAGAGATTTTCTTGGGTCATGCTCTGTTATTTAAGTAGGTAACTAATCTCATTCCTAGGTAAAATAAGAGGGTGTGTGTGTGTGTGACCACACGATAGAAGTGTACTCGTAAACTTACGACTAAAGCAGAGTTTACGCGATTCAGCGTCACCGACCGATTGGAGCCGAATATACGCGATTCAGCGTCACAGACCGACTGGAGCCGATACTACGTGATTCTGCGTCACCGACCGACTGGAGTCGAGTCTATGCGATTTATCGTCACTGACCGACTGGAGCCGAGTCTACGTGATTTAGCGTCACCGACCAACTGGAGCCGAGTCTACGCGATTCAGCGTCACCAACCGAATGGAGTCGAGTCTATGCGATTTATCGTCACTGACCGACTGGAGCCGAGTCTACGTGATTCACCGTCACCGACCGACTGGAGCCGAGTCTACGCGATTCAGCGTCACCAACCGACTGGAGCCGAGTCTAGGCGATTCAGCGGCACCGACTGACTGGAGCCGAGTCTATGCGATTCAGCGGCACCGACTGACTGGAGCCGAGTCTATGCGATTCTGCGTCATCAACCCGAGCGGGACGGTTCAGTTTCGTTCACTATTCAGAAAGAACGCAGAGTGAAGCTTTAACTTCTAAAGGTATATATATAATATGACATTTTTGGCAGTATATACTCGTAGGTACTCAACTACAATATTTACTGAATTTTCCCTTGAATCTTTCCGCTTGATTTTGCAAAATTCATAGAACCAACGGCATGGTTCTGAACAAAAATCTAGCGAAAAGTTTAATGTGTCCTGAAAACTCCTGAAACGTGTACTAAAGTAGTAAAATAATGTTTACAATGTGGAAATAGATTTGATAAGTTTGTGGTTTACCAATATTATGAAGTATGTGTAATTTTAGTCCTTCGGCTTTACATTGTTTGATCAAAGAAACAACACATTATTTTTTATATGTAGGTACTTTGTAATTAGAGAGCTTCGCATAGTATTTTTACATTTATTCAAACTCTTTTTTTCTAAAAACATAAAATAAATTATAATGATTGTGAGTGCTAGATTAATAAGTTGATGTAATTACCTACTTTACTTAATTCGATACCCATGTGTCGCAAGAATTCACAAGACGCGTCAGTAATAATAAAATTCACGAAGTGTAGGACGACGCTATATCTAATTACGTAGGTGCTTACGCGATTCATTTACAATACTTACATTGCTTATTTTATAAATAAACGACTTTTCTCTTTATATACAAGAAATTATTAAATTATTCTTAGTGGGCACCGAGTAATTTCTTATAAGTACTTACTTATATTCAATCAATCAATCTGCCTAGCCTTTTCTCAACTATGTTGGGGTCGGCTTCCAGTCTAACCGGATGCAGCATTATCAGTATTTTACATGGATTGACTGCCTATCTGACCTCTACAACCCAGTTACTGGGTAATACGATACCCCTTGGTAAGACTGGTCACAACTGTCAAAGATCCACGAATGACAGCCGGGACCAACGTTAACGTGCTTTTCGAGGCATGGATGAGTCTCGGTATGTATAGATGGTCACCTATCCACGGACCAACCCCGGCAAGATGGATCGACCCGTGCGGCTTTTATTACCTAGCCACGTGCTTAGGTACCTACTTACTTAACCCTAGCTCACTAACCTTATTTTCGAGTAACGCTGTAACTAACCTTTCGTCTCTGAGACTACGAAAAAAAAAACATTTCTTTTAAAAATCTGTTTAATTTTCTTACATCAAATTAAAGTTCACAGTAATTAAGCTTTTAAAGTATCCTATAATAATAAAAAAAATAGAAATATCCTAATCAGTGCAGGAATAACACATAGAAACCGTATGTTCGCCACAAATGGCCCTCTTGCAGCCCTTGCAAAAGTATTTGGTCATGCGATGTTTTTTCGCTGGGCAATAATTGCAAATTTTCCGGTTTCTTGGTTGCTCTTGACTGGACTGTTCGTTAGAAACATAAATTTTTAGAATTTCGCCGATAATTTGCTTCAAATTACGCTGCAAAGTCATAATGTTATATCGCTCACGAAGCCAAGGTGCCATAAGTTCATCTGCCATTGCTAAGGCAAAATCCCTTCTTTTTGTAGGTTTTTTATTATTACGGATTTCGTTAGCCAATCCTGAAGGACCAGGTACGATATGTATCACATTACGACTACTTGTACGTATGCGTGGGTCACGAGGACTTGTTGACCATCTGTGTCGGTTCTTACCGTACAAGTTACGCTGGCTCGACTGAATAACTGTCGGATGTAATTGCGGTACTTGTGTTTGAGTATCGCTGCTGGATTCCACCTGATCCGTGTTTAGTGCATCATCATCAGAATCTAAGACTAACCTTCGATTATGCACGCGACTTGAAACTAACAATTCGTCCCCCGAGTCTGAAGCTTCTTCCTCACTTTCCTCAGAAGGGACAGGTATTTCTGTCTCAACATTATTCTTTTCCTCAGAATCGGATGAATGAGGTTCATTGTCGGGTCGGTCGGTCAATTTTGCCTTCTACGCTTCTCAAATCCATCTAAAATAGAAAATAAATAAAATTAAGACATGAAAAATACACAAAAATATTTTAAAACTCGGTATAAAATATAAAAAACAACAGGTAAATAGAGTTCACGTCATAAAACCATAACAGTAATTATTCATTCGTAAATAATAAAAGTTATTAACTTTTCTAACAAATAACAACATAAACAGAAGCATAAAAGTATGGACAACTTTACTAAAATAAGCTTACAACATTACTAACCTTTCGTCTGTGAGACGACGATCACGCGATATATGTCCACCTAATTATCGTACATCCATAATGAGTCCTTGCGGGTCACTAATTTCACTATCCAGGAAGGTACTAAAAGAGTGCGGGGCGGGGGGCAACGGGAAGTTGGCGAAATGGCGAAAGCGCTAGTTGCACGTCGTCTATTATACGAATGGTTAGTGATCTAGGGTTAAATGATTTTCTCACATTTATAAAATATCTCGAATACTTACTTATAATAGCGAATGGTAACACCATCACATCAAGCTACTACAATCTGTCAAATTTCTTTAATAGATTTTCAACTTTATCGCTAAAGCATTAGGTTAAAGGTTGATTGGGAAAATTCGACAGTTTCGGGTAGTTTGATGTGCTGGCGTCTGTACCCTATAAAATGAAAAGTTATCCCAGAGCTTAACTCGAAACATATTAATAAAACCTTATCATTCTCACAGTTGAATTAAAAGCCGGAACTAAGCAGGAAATACGGCAAAACTTTCTGATGGCAATCGTTAAATTTTATTGCTATTTTTCTGGCAAACTTTGTGAAAATTTGAATGTTTCGCGTGACCTACTATCAAAACTCACTGAAACATCGGTTTCAAACTTTTATTAGTTACCTAATTCGCGAGCATTTCACTTTAATTGTTTGATGGTTCGAAAAGCCTGCAAACACTAAAGTTGCTGGCAAGGCTGTATGATTGATTAGAAGTTTCTGCCTAAGTAATAATACTCTTTTTATCTACTCTTCTAATCAACGTTTTGATAGTATAACTAGGTATAACGTATTGTAACAACTAATAGGTCTTTACCTATAAATTGCCGATTTTTGATACCGGCTAGTGTGAAGATCAGTGTCTTTCATTCTATTTAAAATTCCAAATTCAAATTAATTTATTATTTAAGTTACGTGTAGGTAGGTATAAATAATATTTTAGTTTAAGTCTTCGCTTATTCATATTTTTCTCTTTTGTTCTCACACACTATTGTCTACATTTCTATTTCATTTCTCCTTTCGCAGGTCTGCTGGAAGAAATTTCTTAACAAATAAGCAATACCTTTGTACTCCTAATTATAATTATGCCTTGTATTATGTATTTTTCTGTGTGTACATAAATGGTAAAATAAATAAATAAAATAATTTTATAATATAGCATAACATTTAAAAACAAATCAGTTGTTCGTTTATTTTCCGCCGTTCGATTTTTCTTTCAAATCGATGTTTCTGTAAACATGGAAATATCGAAATTGCTCGCAATTTTCGAATACGAGTTCCGTCGTGGCACCAACGCAACACAGACAGCACGAAATATTATCGACGTGTATGGACAAGGTACCGCAAGTGAACGCACGGTGCGTTTTTTGTTTGATCGCTTCTGTTCTGGAAATTTTGTTCTCAACAATGAGCCCCGGAGAAAAATTTCAAATCCAACGAGACGGTGAAAAACGCCTTTAAAGAATTTATCGATTACCGTTCCCAGGATAACTATAGCAGAGGCATCAACGAACTTTAATTAAAATGGCAAAAGTGCATCGACAATATTTCTTAAAAAAAAAAAAATCCAAAGACCTAATACCTAGTTGTCGTGAATCTAGAAATGTTTATGTTAATCCAATAAATAAACAAAACCTGCCAACCTACTTTACTGTCCTGTATTTATACCACAGGTACTTAGAATTACTTAGAATATCGCACGTCCGGAGAAATACTGCACAACTGCAAAAAATGCACACATCACTAAACGCGTTAAACGCTAAATCAGTTTAAAACATCGCTCCGTTTCTTTCAATCCTTGCCAGTTACCATCCCTACCTGGTTGCTATTCCACCAATTCGCACTAAGCGCTTCCAAATGTATTTTATAATGCGCACAGCAAAAGAGTGGACCTCACTGCCTGCGTCTGTGTTTCCGAACGTATACAACCCTAATCTCTTCAAAGTGAGAGTGAACAGGCTTCTTCTGGGTAAGCTCACTCCATCGTCGACTTTGTCTCTGTCACCTCTGACCTAGACTAGAGTCAAGAGCAAACCCATCACAAATAAAAAAAAAAACCTTTGAAGATGACAGAGGCAGAATGATGTTTTAAGCTCGTTTAGCGTTAAACACGTTTTGTGGTAAACGCCTGATAACTTTTAGCTGTAGAACAAAAATGGCGGTTTGACATAATTTTCTGTGCAAATGCTGTCAAGCTGCCATATTTATTCCTTTGATAAAAAAAAAAATATCTGACGATTGAATAAAACCAGCCAAAAGCGAGTCGGACTCGCGCACCGAGGGTTCCGTACCATAAAAAAGTGTGCTATTTAGACACATCGTTTTATTTTTCCTGTAATCTTTACATAAACTTCTATCACATAGAATAATTTCCGATTTTTCTCTATGCAATCTTCGGAGATAAGGGGGGGGGGGGGGGGGTACGGTATTTTTTTTCATCGAAAGTCGAAATCTATTCGGTCTAAAAAAGAAAAATGGTTTGAAAGGGTGTCTTAAAAATTCGAAGCGGGGCTACTAGGGCCTGTTTAAAAAAATAGTTGGACAAACATCATCTAAAACTATTCCAAAATTCAAGTTAATAGCATTAGTAGTTCTTGTGATATCCAGCTGTGACAGATAGACAGACAGACTGAGTCACACCATAAGGGTTCCTTTACACCATTTTGCTACGGAGCCCTTAAATATATACCCAATAAAGGACAATGCCCATTTTAGTATGGAAGGTGGTGCCTTTTTATTTTTTCTCGCGGCCAGCCACTAAATCTTGTTTTTCTAGTACCGAGTAGTGTAATAAACGAAACTTATTTGACATGCATATCTCTAAACTCAGTCCGAAATGAGATATAAGAGTTAGAAGTTTGTATGTATTTATTAGGTTTGTAGGCAATTTTTGACTCCTAACGCACGGGAGAGGGTGAACCGAATATTCTAATATCTTCTAAAAACATTTAATGGCTATCTATTTTGTGGCAACTTAACACTAACATTGCCCCTAGGAGTCGACAATTGCCTACAAACCTAATAAATACGTACAAACTTCTAACTCTTATATCTCATTTCGGTCTGAGTTTAGAGATGTGCAAGTCAAATAAGTGTCGTTTGTTACACTATTCTGTACTAGAAAAATAAGATTTGGTTGACGGCTACGAGAAAAAAAGGCACCAAATTAAGGCATTGGCTTTTATAAATTTGCAGTTGTGTCAGTGTTACTCCGGATTCCAAAACCGATTCATGCGACGAGCCACGGGCTGCCCCTGGTACGTACGTAATGACCAACTCCACGTCGATTTAAATCTGCCGACCATCAGGCAATATTTCAATGAAGCGAGCAAACGCTTTTTCGATTCAGCTACTACACACACTAACCCACTAGTGACAGCAGCCACTCGATACACACCGTCATGCATCTCCCGCATACGGCGCCCCAAACACGCTATGTTAGATCCAGACGACGACATCACTCTCTACCAAGAGAGTATGAAGTCGGTCCGAAAAACTTTAAACACTACACATGACAGACGTCCTAACTTCCGTACCCGCCGGCGAGTACCACCGCGGCATAAAGTAGTACGTCAATCCCCCCGACCCTTGTACCCGCCCGCCCGCGCGGAGCAAGTAGCTTTAAACGCCCCTGATAATAATAACATACCGATAGAACAAGTCTCCACTTGCTCAGTAGTCAGTAGCGCCGTAAGCCTAGGTTCGAGTCCTACTATGGGACGCCCTTAGCTGTGCTACTTAGTTTTAATTTCTAACCCGGCGAGAGGCCCTTTTGGCCCCGCCAACGCTCGGTTAAGCAGTCAATGCTCCCGGAGCAAACTGCGATAGCTCCTTATTAAAAAAAAAAAAAGTTTCTCCGGATGTGCGTAGCCGTCACCAAAATCAACGTTCCCACTGCTGGGACACAGGCCTCCCACTGTGAGTGGGTGTGGGCCGTAATCCACCACCCGGGCCCAGTGCGGGTTGGTAGATGTCACATGTCTTCGAATTTTTCGTTTTAGGACATGCCGGTTTCCTCACGATGTTTTCCATCACCGTTTTTAGAGCAACGGTGATGAAATAAATTACATAAAGTAATGCGCCTGGGTTCGAACACAGGACCTACAACTTGTACCACTGGGCCACCACTGCTCTCAATCAGTAAGTATGTTATGTTTTATTCACGTTTTTAGCTACATACTAGAAACCGAATTTTCCCTACTAAAGTCGAGATTATTTAAATCAATACAGTAGGCAGGGACTACGGCTCATTGGACGGGCGCTCAATACAAATGAGCTCAATAAAGAAAGCCTAAGGTTCTCGAAGTGATGTAGGTAGGTACTCGTACGAATTGGACAAATCACTTCAATTCTTTCTTTTATAAATTCACAAATACGAACGGCTTCATTCGACGTTCGACTGTTTTGTGTGAAACTGTTCAGTCTATTTTTATATTAGTTTAAAAAAGTACTTACGCACACAAATATATTATAGTTAAGTTTAGGCGGGGATAGTGCGTCTATGGGGCTAGTGCATCTAGCATCAGTATCTCAAATGTTTTGCAAGTAATTGAGAATACTGCCATCTGGCGAGAAATAACGTTTATTAAATAGTTCCAAAATCAATTTGTAGATGGCGATCCTTTATTCATAATACTGGTTGAAGCCATTTTTTGCAGCGTCATTTCATCTCGACATACAAGTTTGACACGTTGTGAAAAAAAAACTATATTTCAGATAATATTGCAGTTTTAAAGAAACAGATAAGGAGAGCGCGTTGCGGTAATATCTTGCTACGTAGTTATTGTTAAAGGTGACTTGTTCTAAGTGTATTTTATATAGTTTTGTAAACTTGTGAAAAACTTATCTTATGTGTAGTATTTTGAGGGAATTACGCCTAGCTGATTCGGGGTAAGTGCGATTGCAGACGCACTTTGCCCAAATCATAGATTATCAACCTTTTTTTAAGATTGCCTGTTACTATAGATACATTACAAAATTTTTTGTTACGGTTTTTAAATAATGTTAAGAAAATTAGCAATAAGTGCAATTGTGCGTTCTTTTTTTGGCATTTTTATATTTTTTTACAATTTTAAATTAGCAAACGATGCCATACTTGCCTAGTCATTTTCAAAGCTAGTTAGTCTGATTATTTAACAATGGTTATGTTATAAGTGAGGTTTTGATTTGTCAATATTTATAGAATAAGCAAATAGTGCAATTACTGCGAGCAAGTTGTAGACTGATTTTACTCATAAATATATATATATATTTGACTCATAAAACATTTAATTTTATAAATTTAAATGTTTAAAAATAACTATCTATAGATAGTTTTAAGTATTTGAGCTTTCTTTTAATTAAATACATATGAAAAAGTTATAACTTGTTTTATTTAATCTTGTGTAGATATTTTTTTACTCAAACGCACTTGCCCCGTTATTAGTTTATCGCAAATATCTCTAAAACTATGCATATTTTGCTATATTTATTTGTATCAATCTCTAGTTTGATACACTCTACCTTAAAATTAAAATAGTCCGTAAATAGTGAAACGAGGCCTTTATTAAGGTTTTCTTTCGCGAAGATGCACTTACCCAGTTTTGCTGGGAAAGTGCGTCTATATGCCAAGTAACTAACAATAATTTTGTAAACCATAACTCGTCAAAACTTAATTTATTTTACTTAGTTAACAATGTTTATTACTTTGATTTGTGCGATTGATAGCACTGTTATTTGGGATTTCATTATTAAAAAAAATCACTGTAAAATTGTGATCACTGTACTTAAAAATGCGACCAAGAGTGTTACATTTTCAACTTTTTCGAAAAATGTCTATTATCGCTTGACTAAGTGACATGGATTTTTTTCTTATTTTTTTCATAACTGGTATGCCTTGGCCCCTCGCCCGGTACCAGGTTATCGTTGAGTTTCAGGACAAAATAATTATATCCAAAACCAAAAAAGTTTACTCATCAGTCTATGGAAGCGGCGCTACTAAGGAAGGATAGGGGACGAGCATAACGCCATTTACCAGACCAAGTTCCATAACCAAGCTGTGAATCAAAATCGAACCTATTCTCGTTTGTTTTATTTATAAAACCGTACACGGTACCCTGTAAGGTTTTATCGACTGATCGACTCAAACTTGCGTATAACACGCAAATGCAATGCATGTATTGCGTATTGCTCACTCCATGTTTGGAGCCAATATATAGTATAAAACTTGAAAGCCATCAGGGTAATTTGTTTGATGGGACAATATTATCAAGATTATCCGGGCGTAAGATTACTTTAAGATCTCGTTAGTATATGACTCCATTACGGAACAATTTTCTCGCGCATGTAGTTGCGCTCGCCAGAAACCTGCTATCCCACGTGTTTCTGTTAGCTTCCCTTATTATTGTTTCAGTTAAACTTCAGGTAGGTACTCATTATAGATAGGTACCTACTCACTCAATGTTACTCAATCTTTTATTTGACAAACCAGGTACGGTCAGCAAAGAAAACCAAACATTACTTTTAAGCACAATATTAAAAAATCAGATAAAACAAACTTTTGAAAATTGTTGTATTACATAAAATTCCTTCACGACTGTATTCCCCAACGGGTTGAGCTAAGATGTACTTGGCACTTAACACTGTCATCAATTTCCATAGATACAAATTTCTTGCCTACTAAATTGAAGCAACAAATGACTTGCACGTAATAAGCAGCGTTGAGACGCTCAACGCTGCTTATTACGATGCAACTTTTATTGTTGCTTCTAGTTTGGTATGCCACAGGCAAGGAAATCGAGCCGTATACATTGTAATAACATGAATTACAGGTACAGACGCCAGCACATCAAGCTACTACAATCTGTCAGATTTCTTTAATCGACTTTTTTCGACTTTATTGCTAAAGTATTAGGTTCAATGTTGATTGGGAAAATCTGACAGTTTCGGGTAGGTTGACCTGCTGGTGTCTGTACATGTGTGTACTACATGGTCTGATACAACCTCAGCTCAAATTCTAATTTCGCCCCCACTTCCTCGCGCCACCTCACTCTTTATCCTACCTTTTTTAGTCGTTGCGTCATATGTACTCTGAGCGCAAGCGACACAACTCTCCCGTTCGAAAGCCGAAGCGAGACTGACCCAGGGGGGGCAGGGGCACACTTAACACTGTCATCAATTTCCATAGACGACAGCGACATCTGCAGTGTGGTGGGATAAAAAAACTTGAGAGCCATCTTGTCTTGGTCAAACACATGTGATGTCGCCATTGTCAATTCCGGCTTTCCCGACGTTGATGCGCAATTCTGTTGAAAATTGTTTCTCGTTACTGTTATTTGTTTTGTTTTGCTTCTATTTCATAATATTGTTACCACTTTGTTTTTCATTTGTCATGTTTGTTGTTTTGTTAACATGAATGAACTCCGAAGAAGATATTGTATTTTTGGCCGTGATGCTTTATGTAAGTGTTTATTACCATACCGTACCGTATTACCTTTATTATAACCAAGAAAAAGTGTTATGTTATTCCATAATTTAATTTAATTTTATTATAATAAGTATACAACGAATAAAGATTAATAAAATTTATGTTTGATAATAATAAAAGGACATTTTTCTGAACTCCATGTGTTTTTTTTTTTCTGACTGTTACCATAACAAACTCGCTCAAAGAGAATTAATAAAAAGGTAGGGAGGACTCGTTCGTTACTCATAGTAGGTAAGTATACATACCGTAACTCCGTAAGTACGTGGATATAATATTATAGCCTTAATTCACCCACCAAACTAGAGGTAGCAGCACTTTCCATACATGCAAATTTTACCACAGAATTGCTACTCTTTTTCTTAATTATTACTTTACTCTTTGGGTGTACCTATACCACTCACGTTTCACTAGGTATTAGCACCGTGGTAGCCCGCGAAATTCAAATTTTCTTGCGTTATTTGCAATTTGCAGGTCAGTGTCAAGTTGGATCTTAATCAAAATATGATTCGTGACAATAACAAATACCTATGTATTTACATAATAATACCCATAACAAGTATCAATACATCTCTCTAAGTTATATTTCCTCCGGATTCGTCTGATTTTGAAATCAGACCAATTTTTTGCCACGCGACACAATAAGCTTGTAGCGTTATACTGTGATATGGCGATGTTGTACAGGGTGTAAAATTGACCCATCACGAACCCGTCATCTATGTATTCTGGACAATGGACATCAAACTAAGTAACTTTGTTCAAAAAGTTAGATTTCCTCCGGATTCGTCTGATTTTCGAAATCATACCAATCCGGTGGGAATCTAATTTAGAGAGGTATATTGATGATTCTTATGACACTGACCATCAAATTGCAAAAAACGCAAGAAAATTTGAATTTCATGGACTACTTTAACGCATCCCCTTAATTCCCATGTAGCAGGGTTGTAAGTAGTGTATCTATCCAATAATTTTGGGTATATACACGCTGCTTTTTTAATGGCTAGGGAGCTACCACGATAGTGTTGTCACATCACACATCATTATGAAAAACTTTTACTATGGGACCAAACCAGAAATCGTGAAAAAAAAATTCTGCTGCTCCCTACATTTTATGTTCGCATAACATGTCATAATGTAGGGAGCAGATGATTTTTTTCGCGATTTCAGTTTTGGTCCCATGATAAACTTGATCATAATGATGAGTACAACACTATCGTGGCAGCTCCCTAGCCAATAAAAAAACAGCGTGTATAGAGTGACTGGTAATTAGTGACCGATACTTAAATACATCATTGTACTCATGAAAACAAACAACTTTTACTATGGGATCAAACCTGAATTCGCGAAAAAAAATCAGCTGTGCTATACATTCATATTCATTCATTCATTCATATTCATTTATTTGCATACCATAATGTTTATAAGATGTTACATAAGGCTTAAAGTTACTTTAGGAAACTAAGTAGCTAAGAAATTCGTGTTCGCATAACTCGTCAAAACGTATGGAACACTGTTTTTTCGCGATTTCAGATTTGGTCCCATAATAAAAGTTGATTGTTATCATGAGTACAGTCAAGTGTTTAAGTATCGGTTACTAATTACCAGTCACCCTATAGTTAGTTACGTGTAATTACAGTGTTCTACTTCTGTTGCTGACCGTAACACCGTAGGCTAAGGTTAGGGCTAAGGCTCCTCATCTATTTCTATCCTTATAATTATGTTGCCATAAAACTAGGTGTACCTATCTAAAATTAGGACGATAAAAGCGGAAAATCAGTAAAATCAGTTCCCTTATTCATTTTCGCTTTGCATTTATTGAAATCTTTTAGCGCTTGACCCTTCTGACTAACGTAACCCAACGTTTTAATTAATATTTCTGCACCTTAGCATATTTTGATAGGAACAGTAATTAATTGTCGGTTAATCTATTAGTTTTTATTTAACATCTCGTTATAATCTTTGGTTTGTAAAATGATTTGCGTTTTAGACAGGACAGCTGATCATGAGCGTAGATACAAAAAAAAAAAAAACAAAACGCTTTATTGGAAAAAAAGAAAAGATGATGACAGACAGTAAGTTAAGGTGCATGGCATTGGTACCGTATACCAGTAATTTGGTTAATGAGCTGTTATGTTAGTATTCTTATCAAATGCGCATTGTAATAATTAAATAGTACTTCAGGTCAACAAACTCTTGGATTTAGCCCAAAGTCCAATCACCAAGCATAACCACTCACACTCACAACACACACCCTCTCTCACACATAAAATACTACACACTCACACATACCTACACACAAAACACAAACACTCACACCACTCAAGAGCACTAAATCGTTTTACGATATTTTGATGTTATTGCATAAATTGTTAAGGTTCCAAAATCGGGTTAAGACACTCCAGGCTCAGGATTTAAGGCTTTTTATGTCAATAAAACATGTATTATTTTGTTTTGACATTTCTCGGGATCGTGGGGTCCCGGACCTTTGGAAGGCGTACGAGGAGCCGAAGCCAACTCGCAGAGGCCCCTTAGATAATTTAAAATGATGGGGAGGCACCAACCACCGACGATTATCCCTATATGCTCTATGCAAGTGCAATCAAGGACAACCATCGGTTAGTGCAGAATGTGGAAACAAAACATATTGGGCTATGGGTTTGGGTAGCTAAACAGGATTGGGTAACTTGAACTATGGAAGAACTATATCCCCTGCCTGACTAATATTATATAATTATACACGGATAAAATAGCAGGGGGTGCATAAAATTGCACACTCAACAATGGGCCCCCGGAAACGGTCGCTAGCACATAGTGACGTAGCGACAAGGGGGCAACACTTTCTGGGGTGCTTGAGGAGTGGAGAGGTATTCGACGGCTATCAGGACAATCCCGAAAGAACCGTCAAAATCCCTACCAGCGCCTTCCTGGAATACTTCCTTCCTCCGATCACGTTTGCTCTCACGAATCTCCACTCAAGCCGGCCAATAAAGGCAAGAAATAGGTTGGAGCTCTATTCCTCGTCCGTGTTCACTCCAGCCGGCCAATAAAGGTAAGCCAGGAGTGATGAACAAGACTTCTCCCGGGAGATAGGGTCTGTGATGTCCCTAATATCCAACAGCTCGCCACATGCTGCCCTGCGGGTTTATACATCTCTCTTGGTCTGGTTCCTCACCTATTTCGGCAAAGTAAACTCTACCGACACAGACCTAGAGTTCAGGAGCGCGCAAGCCCCACCACGACGTCAACCTGGAGATACGGCGGTAGGTATACGTTTATTATTATTAACATTTATTTTCTAAGCTTATGGTATACATTTTTTAAATATTTATATAAAAAAGAACATTTAAAAAAAACATTTAAAAATATGAAAAATATTATTGGGTTGGCTAATAAGTAATGAGCGACATACAACTATTTTATTTGTATTTATTTATTAAATGAATAATTGTTAATCATTAATAATATATTCACCGTTGTTCTACTACCATTCGCCATCGATCTGGCAAAGAGTGAATGGCGTCCGCATAGAACTTCGTTGGTTTTGAATTGAAGAAGTCATCTATGTATTGTTTCAAGTGTGGTTCATCGTCAAAGCTTTTTTCCCGTAAATTATTACTAAGTGATCGGAACAAGTTGAAATCAGTTGGTGCTAAGTCCGGCGAATATGGAGGGTGGGGTATTATAATAATAATAATAAGGCCTGGCAACACTGATACGTCAATAACGTCAATTTTTTTCGTCTCGTATTTCGCATTTTATTTTAAATTCAACATATAAATAGTTAAAAACACGTACAACTATCCAGAAAAATAACAGATAAAAGTGAAAATGAAAAATAATAAAAAACCGATAAGAAAAAAACACAAAAATATAGACATATGTCATAAACATACAATGCGAGGAAAATCACTGATGTGAATAGATGCTGACTAGAGCAGCTGTACGTCGCGCACGTCTACCACCCCCGGACTCGTCGCTCAGCTCCGCCTCGCCGCCGCTGGAACTCGGATCACCAGTCACACGGGCGGCTGCAGCCGCGTCGAGCTCGAGCGACGAGTACTTCTCTCCACCGACGTCGCCACCACCTGCACGTCGACCAGGAAGAGGCCGGCCACCGAACGGCATGGGATCTAGGGGCCAACCGGCCCCGAGCCGGGTCCCCGCTGCCAGTGGTTGTGTGCAGCGCATGAAATGGACTCAGCAAATGAATGAGAACGTCATGCGCGCATATTACGGGGCAACAGAGGGGGGAACTAACCTCACTGCGTACCGCAATAGGATGCTGTCTCTGTTTCAGGCGCTTCAACCAGCCATCAACGTCTCGGCCCAACGACTGTCGGATCAGGTGCGGGTTATCCAACGGAATCAAAGATTGGACGACGCCGCGCTTGATAGGCTGCGCTCAGAGGTACTGAGCAACCGTATCATCCCTGTCCCGTCACAGACCGCGGCGCAACCTCTAAACATAATCCAACCGCTGTCTTATGTTAATGATGAGGAGGGGGCGATGAGGTTGTTACGGTAAGTAGCCAGTGTAACGACCAATTGAGGAGCGCGCTGGAGGATGCGATTCGGGAGTTTAGAACTGCCCCCGTCCAACTTAGACCTCGTTTACCTCGCTTGCCTACGCACAGAACGAATAGGGCGTTGGTGTGTGCCTTGGATTCGCTGCTTGTTTCTTATTTTGAAAGCAGCGAAGATCTCGTAGATACAATGTCACATTTTCAAATTGTGACATAGCTACACGACCAAAACCCGCCGTTCCAGCCTGGCAGTGCAGGATCGAGCGGCGTATCGAGGGGACCAGGGTGCTCATCGGCAAACTATACTGCTTCAGGGAGGGCAATACTCGCCCTAGAGTGATGCGCTTTGTGAGGCGGGCGTTCTCGGGGACTGGAATCAGCCCTCAAGAATATATGTCCCATGTCACAGAGCGCATTGACTTCCTGAAGCAGAAGGTCTATGCATGGGCAAGCCGTATCCGTAGGTATAAGCGTCGGGTTGAACGATATACCCAGAATCGCATATTCCAGCGTGATCAAAGATGGGTGTATAGAGCATGGGAGCGACCTGAGCAAAATGTGGCAGACGTATGCCGCCCGGATGATGATGCCACTAGCACATTCTGGCGCAACATCTGGTCGGTGCCCGTCTGCCATAATGAGGCTGAATGGATGCGCGATGTTGAGCGCGTGTGTGACGCCATACCGCAGATGGAGGAAGTAATAATTACTTCCTCCGATGTAGCCAGTGCAGCCCGTCCGATACCGAACTGGAAATCGCCGGGACTGGACGGACTGCACAATTTTTGGCTTAAATGGCTGCAAAGTTCACACGCGTGCTTAGCATCGCAATTCCAGTCGGCCTTAGAGTCTGGGTCGCTGGCACAGCTCTTTACAACAGGAGTTACCCACATGCTCCATAAGTCAGGTGATGCCACGGAACCCAAAAATTATAGGCCGATCACTTGTTTGCCGACGGTCTATAAACTTCTTACATCCATTTTGAGAGTGAAAATTAATTCTCATTTAGAAAAGAATTCTATTATGTCTGCCTCTCAAAATGGATGTAGGAATGGGTCCCGCGGCACCAAGGAGCTACTCCTCATTGACATGGCCATAAGCCAACAGGTCCGTCGATCCCGAAAGCATTTGTCGACATGTTGGATAGACTATAAGAAGGCCTTTGATTCGGTGCCCCATACATGGCTCTTGAGGGTGTTAGAGTTGTACAAAATTGATACAACTCTGAGCACCTTCCTAACGACATGTATGGGACAGTGGAGGACGGTCCTTCGCTATCCAGAATGTCGACAAATTCGGGGGAGCGACGAACCTATTAGGATTAAGCGGGGAATATTCCAGGGCGACAGTCGTGAGTCCACTGTGGTTTTGTTTAGCCTAGAACCCTCTTAGCACTCTGCTGGAGGGTACAGGGCTGGGCTGTCCTTTGCGGAGAGGGGGTCAGGTAATATCCCACCTGCTTTATATGGATGATTTGAAACTGTTTGCCACCAACAAATTGCAACTGCTGGAGTCACTAAAAGTAACTAAAACTTTTAGTGATTCCATCAGGATGGAATTTGGTGTTGATAAATGTGCAGTCATGCATGTAAGGCGGGGCGGGATTGTGGAATCTGAGGGACTACAACTCTCAGATTCTATAAACCTGAGATCACTCTCCGCAACTGATACCTACAAATACCTGGGTATGTCAGAGGGGTTAGGCATTAACGGGGCTGACATGAAACAATCGTTGCAGGAGCGCTTCTTCGGTCGCCTGAAAAAGTTGTCAGGCGGCAACAAGGTGCGCGCCTTTAACGGTTGGGTCATGCCGGTCCTGATGTACTCCTTTGGCATACTAAAGTGGACCCAGACGGAACTAGATGCCCTGGATAGGAGAGTCCGGTCACTGCTGACTGCAAACCGAATGCATCACCCACGTTCGTCTGTCATGAGGCTGTACATCCCGCGGAAGTGTGGGGGTCGAGGTTTTTTAAATGCTAAGACCCTCCACAACCGCGAGGTGTGCAGTGTCAGAGAATATTTTCTCAAGGCTAACGTGGGTATGCACCGAGATGTGGTTGCAGTGGACAAGGGACTCACCCCGTTATCCTTGGCTAAAGAGAACTGGCGCAAACCTGTGGTGCTTAGTACCAACGACCGCAAGGAAGTATGGCAAAGCAAGGAGCTTCACGGACGCTTTTTCCGGGCCCTTCATGGGCCCGACGTAGATTTCTTAGCGTCCGTGGCCTGGCTACGCTTCGGTGACCTCTTTGGGGAAACCGAAGGTTCAGTCTGTGCGATTATGGATGAAGTTATGCTAACGAATAACTACCGGAAGTATATAATGAAAGACGGGACGATCGACATATGTCGGGCATGCCATTGTCCCGGTGAGTCTATCAGACATATTACTTCTGGGTGTTCTCGTTTAGCTAACGGCGAGTATTTGCACAGGCAAAACCTGGCCACTTGGCTAGGATTATCCATCAGCAACTTGCTCTTAAATACTGCCTTGTGGACTCTGAGGTACCGTATTACAGGTATGTGCCCGACCCAGTTCTCGAGAATGACCATGTCACGTTATACTGGGATCGATCTATTATCACTGACAGGACTATTGTAGCCAATAAGCCTGATATAGTGGTAATAGATCGACCAGTGCGCCGCACAATGATAGTCGATGTCACTATCCCACATGACGAGAACCTCGTGAAGGCTGAGAAGGAGAAACAATTGAAGTATCTCGACTTAGCCCACGAGGTTGTCGCTATGTGGAATGTGGACTCGGCAATCATTGTGCCGATAGTCGTTACAGTTAATGGCCTTATCGCTAAGAGCCTCGACCAACATCTCAAGAGGCTCTCGTTGGGTGGCTGGCTTGATTCAGAAGGCAGTCCTCCTTGATACGGCGCGTATTGTGAGGAGGTTCCTGTCTCTGGGGCCCTAACCACCGGTAGCTTGGACCCTGTTCCCCATGCCGGTGGATTTCTATTTTTTATATTTTTAAATGTTTTTTTTTTAATTCTAATATTTAAAAATATAACTTATATGTAAAAAAATTGAATAAAGGAGATAATAATAATACAATTTATTTACTGATGGCAACTGGGCCCAAATTATTAGTAACAGTGTACTTAAAAACTATGTTAGTAGCAATACTCAAAAAGATGTTTTTTTTTTTTAATAGAAGATACACCAACAAGAACAACCCAAAGCCTAGGATTTTTTGACTAACACCGCCATAGCGTGAGACAACCAGGGTGCGTCATACTTGTATACCACCATACTTAGGATGCCATTCGAACTCGCCCGCGCCGTTGACAAAATTGAATATGTCTTCTTTCGAATTATCGCGTAAACGTCATCGGTACGCGCATATGCGAACATACCGGACGCACTACAACAACGCGGCAGACCCAACAACATCCTGAAGCAGTTATTATACTGTACCTACGCGCAGGGCGTCTAGCGACCTCTTGGTATATCTGACCCACAAGCCGCTTGTGTAGAAGGATTGGCAATACGCTTTAAATAGTGTAATTTTTACCTCCTCACTACAACGAACGAACCGGTGTATCAGCATATTAGCTCGGACCGCCAACGCCCTGCGCTCACGGTCTATGTCAACTTCGTCTCTAAGGTCCCCGGTAAGAAAGTGTCCCAGATACTTAAATTTATATACTCTATTAAGTGGCAACCCGTTAAGTGTAATAACCGGGTCACACGGTACACTTTTTCCAGAGGCCTCAAAGACCAAGTATACACTTTTTTTAACATTGTATACAAGACCATGGCTCGTAACATATTGCTCACACACTCGTAATAGCTCCCTGATCGAGCCAGCCGTTGGGCCCAGCAGTACCATGTCGTCTGCATAACTAAGATTGTTAACACAAACGTTATCTACCCAGCATCAAACACGCATACTGCTGAGCCCAGCGATCAGCCCATTTACGTACAGGTTAAAGAGCTTAGGTTAGGTATTATTTCCCAATTAAGCTCCAATAGTTTTAGCCTGGTATTCTTAGCAATATGCGGCCAGGCATTGTCGTGCAGGAAAAATATTTTGTCGTGTTGTGGACGTTTGCGATGGATGTCAAGCAACAGTTTTTCAAGTTGATCACAATATACTGTTGCTGTAATCGTAGTATTAGTAGGAAGGAATTCCCAGCTTATTACTCCATGTATATTCCACCAGACAGAAAGCATTACCTTGCGAGGCTGAAGATCACCTTTTGACGTTGGTTTACCCTGTTCTTTACATCCCAGCCACTGGCGCTTGCTTGTGTGATTAACATAGAGAACCCACTTTTCATCTCCAGTGACAAGATGATCTAACCAATTAAATGTGCAACAGAATGATAAAAGTTGTACACAAATCTCAGCTCGGTAGGTCAGCTGATCTTTACTTAATTGATGGGGTACCCAAACACTATATTTGTAAGTCATTCCCAAACCATGTAAATGATTTTCTATGGTGCCATGAGAGCACTCGAGCTGAACAGCCAAATCGCGTGTAGTTCTTCGAGGATCTTCTTCGATTAATAGTTTTAATGTATCAATATCTATTTCGACGGGGCGCCCAGACCTTGGTTGATCGGTTAAGGAAAAATCGTTATTGCGGAACCGTTGGAACCAGCGCTTTGCTGTTGCGTCGGAGACTGCATCGTGAGCTATCCTTTGAGATATATTACGTGTAGCTTCTGCAGCAGAATGCGCAGATTGAAACTCATATAATAAACAATGTCGTACGTGGGTTTTAATATCACTCATTTCTTTGTCAACTTTAACGCACTAACAGCCAAACTATCAATAACGCGCATGAGCGCGACTCGCTCTTTATATACCCTCTGCTACAGAACGTTCTCGAACCTTTCCGAAAATTTTAGAAATTATAAACTAAAACGCTCATTACTTATTAGCCAACCCGATATTATATAACATTTATTATTATTAAGTATTTCGTTTATTAAATTTTTCCATATAAAATAAATATTTTAATATTTTTATAACAAAAGATAGTGGTTCGCCGGTATCGAGAGCAGGGTCCAAGCTACCGGTGGTTAGGGCTGCAGAGACAGGAACCTCCTGACGATACGAGCCGTATGAAAGAGAACTGACTTATGAATCTGGCCCTTGATCCAACCGCCTAACGAGAGCCTCGAGAGATGCTGGTCGAGGCTCAACTTCGTGTACTAAGTCGAGATATTTTATTTGTATCAGCTTCACAGCAGTGGAATGGACAATCATTGCGCAGCACGCTAATCGATCTACCACCATGATATATTTCACAGCTTCATTCGAAGCGATTTATTGTAGCAGCGCCTCCATCTATGTACAGACGCCAGCAGGTCAAGCTACCCGAAACTGTCAAATTTTCCCAATCATCCTTGAACCTAATGCTTTAGCGATAAAGTTGAAGTTAACTTGATGTGCTGTACCAGCCTACCACGGATTTTTAGAGGAAAGTAAAAGGTTTTTTTTTCGTTTCACTGGCAGCACTGTATCCGTTTACCCCTACTTTGCCCCCACTATTAATATCATTCCGCATTTCCATGCTCATGCCTTCGCACGTCTTCGGCTACAAGTACAAACTGTCAAATTTTCCCAATCAACCTTAATGGTTGAGCGATAAAGTTGAAAATCTATTAAAGAAGCTTGACAGATTTTTTTATTTTTTTATTTGTGATGGGTTTGCTCTTGACTCTAGTCTAGGTCAGAGGTGACAGAGACAAAGTCGACGATCTCACTTTGAAGAGATTAGGGTTGTATACGTTCGGAAACACAGACGCAAGTAGTGAGTTCCACTCTTTTGCTGTGCGCATTATAAAAGACATTTGGAAGCGCTTAGTGCGAATGAGGAGCCACACTCAAAGCTGTGTGTAGATGTCGCTGTAGTCGACCGTACCTTGTTTACCTGTCGTGACAGTAGTGTGACTGCTATTTATGAGATTTTAAAATGTAATTCCACTATAATATGTACGCGTTTATGACTGTGCGTCAACTAAAAGTTGAGCTCCGTAAAAGGAACGCTGCAACTGCCGACAAAAAGGCCGATTTGATTGAAAGGAAAACACTTAAAATATTTAAGGTTATGATTGTTTGTGAGCCTTTTTCCATAAGCCACGGACTAACATTCCTATTTTTTGTTTTATAATTTTATGTCGAAACCAAAACTTTGGTGCTGACTGCGACATCCAAGACGACACCGCAAACCTATGTCCACCTTCTGATACATTCAGCGACATAAATGCAGATACTCCTTTACCAATGATTAACAGACAGGTAATACAGGAATATTTTGAAAACTAAGTACCTATATTGGTTGATTAAATCTTTAGAAGAATTCTTTACTACATAGATTAGTTAATATAGTATATTTTATGACACTTTTATTTTGATGACAATAATTTTATTTTATTAGATAGTAATCTTGATTCTTTTGTTTTATAGATATAGTACCCAGCCTAAAGGACGGCTTCATTACTAATCTAATCCTCTTCTGTGAAATGCGCAGCAGATAATGGTGCAGTACTACTTGCCTTAAAGTTTTTAATACGTAACGCCAATTCCCATTGTTGTCTGCCATTACTTTCTTTAGGAAACAAATGTACTCCTCTGATTTTACAAGTTAACACACTACATTGTGGCATTTTGGACAAAATTACGGAAAATAGGAAAGCTAAACTTATTAGATTGCAAAAATCCATACGATTTGACAGCTAATATATCAAAACAAGGTACAGTCGATTGTGCGCCATCTATCGTGATAAAAAGTTAGTTTTCCTCCCCATTGGTGGAATAGCAACCAGGTAGGGATGGTAATTGGCAGTGCGTCTAGATGTCCGATGGTAGAAGGGGGCCGGTGGAATGAGGTCGTGGAGTTCTCAGGTACACTCGCCGAAGTACAATCTGTAGAAGATCGACAAGCAGGCAACCTTGCGGCGATGAGCCAAGCTATGAAGCTTGGCATCCACCAGGTTTACGTCGCCAATGAGTCTCTTAGCTTTGCGTTATACCGAGTCAAGCGCGGCTAGTTGGTACTTAGCTGATCCATCCAAAAGATGACTGCAATACTCCATGCAGGATCGGACTTGCGCTTTGTAAAGGGATAAAAGCTGTCCTGGCCTAAAGTATCGCTTCACCCTATTTAGGATGCCCAGTTTCTTAGCAGCAGTTTGGGCCTTGTACTCGATGATGGCGCCGAAGTTGAGACCAGATGTCAACTCCATGCCTAGGAGCTCAAGTCGATCAGTTACAGGAATAGATGTACCCCGAAAAGTAGGAGTTTGGGCGAAACGACTCTTTTTAGCGGTAAAAAGACACGTCTGTGTTTTGGTGGCGTAGTAGCAGATTGTAGTAGCTTGATGTGCTGGCGTCTGTACCTATTAAAATAATCACGAAAAATCTATAGAAATGTGACGTTGCCAGCCCGCGGTGAATAAAAATGTTCACAGAATAATAATTGTGCTCCGTGATTTATTGTTAGATTAACTATAATATTTGTTTGACAGTGACAGTGGCAGTGACAGTGGCACTGACAGCTTCAGCAGCTGCCATGGCCAAAAGTTTTGTTTATCGTATCTATTTGTAATCATTATTATTTCCAAAGCGTTTATTACCTCATCATCAACATGTCTGGTATTTCTGAACAATATTTAGGTGCAATTTTACGCAAATTAGCGGTCGTGAATCACATAAAAGATTGGAGTTATAACCAAGTAAAGTTTGAAAGTATCGCGCAGAACTACTTTGGAGTATTAATTCCAGTTGTTTTATCGGGAACACGTAAAGGGAAGGATGTTAAATTTCATTTAGTTTTAAAATTGGCTCCAACCAATGAGCAATATCGAGTAAGTGGCGCAATAACAGTCATGTTCGTCAGAGAAGTCTTTATGTATTCTGTCGTACTCAAAAAATACCAAGAATTGCAGGAGCATGTCCCGATAAACTCACAGTACATCATGCCTCAGTGTTATTTCGTTCAGAAAGAGTATTGCAAGGAAGTCTTAGCTCTACGAGACATGTGTGCAGAAGGCTACAAGCCTTACACTCATGAAATGTTCCTAGACCTAGATCATACACTGATTTCTTTAAAGTCTCTGGCTAAACTACATGCTTTATCATTCATTCTTAAAAATGAAAATCCTAAGCTGTTTATAGAGATCTCAAGTACTTGTAAACCTTTAACCGAACATACAAACATGAGGTACATGGAAATAATGAGAGATAGATTGGATAAAGCACTGAAAAAGTTTGGAGGCACAGAATATATACCGCTGTTACAAAACTTGAAACAGAACTGTGCTAAGTATTTTAATGCAGCAGTTGATTCAGTACAAAATACATGCATTTGCCATGGAGACATATGGAAAGAAAACATTCTTTACAAATATAAGGTTTGTTTACTTAGGTTCACTTTTGTTTTGGGTTATTACAAGCGGAATGGGGAATGAGTCTTTTAAAATAAGAATATATGTTTGTCTCTGCATCACCCAAAGGTCGACTGGTAGAAAATGCCTATGGCATTAAGTCCGCCTCTGTACATTTTGTGTGCTTAACACATTCACTGCTACAAAAAACCCACAAAAAACCCACAGGTGCGGCGCGCCGCATTCGAAGGAAGTACATAAATTGTATGGACACGCATATGCGACGGTAGCACTTGGTGAACGTTGGAAAATCGCACATACGTGTCGGCCGCACAGAACGTGTTAAAGTATTAAATAAATAAATAAATAAATATATATTTTTTTCATACTGTTTTGGTTATCATTTTTACTATTGAGGAAACTTACATCTATACTCAGTAAGGACTGCTTGCTGCTTGCAGCGCTCGGCCGTTATAGTAACGATTGCTAACAGATGTGATCATCGTGTGCACGGATTTTGTTTTCAAATTGGTTAGATGTAAGTTCCCTCGATAGTACATTGAAATTGGCTATATTTATTTTATTTTCATTTTTTTCCAGGACAACAAGCCAGTATCAGCCTGTATGATAGACTATCAAACAGCCCGAATATGTAGCCCAGCATATGATACAATTTACCTAATCATAAGCAGCACCAACACAAAATTAAGAAACCAATATTTCCACCAACTATTTGACATATATTACCAAACATTTGAATTGGCATTGAAAGAAGCTGGCTTGGATTCTGAAGAAATATATTCTAGGCCAATGTTTGACAATGATTTGAAGGTGGTTTCAGCAGCTTGTCTGATAACAGCTAACACAGCATTGTGGTTGTCAAATGGTTTGCAAGAGGAGGGTCATGTGAGGAGCAAGCTAGTTTTGAACACTAAAGAAGAAAAAGAGATGGCTGTGAACAAATACAAAGAAATTGTTAAAGCAATGATAGATGATCTTTCTTGTTTTGGTTATCTTTCCCTAGACATGTGATACTCTATGTAGATCCATAGAAGTAGTTTTTTTGGGGTAATTCCGATTGACGATAATTTCTACCAAACGCAGCGGAATTTTATAATAATAATAATTTATTTAGGTACATAAAGGTTTTGTACAACATGAGGGACTTGCAAAGTATGCATTATTAACAACATGGTGTTGGTACAATAAATTGTTGGGTGAATCGCTGCTCTCCTAGCTAGATCACTGAGTAATCTGTATTTAGGAGAGGCAGTTTCGACTCCCAATCTGAGTATCACAGTGATCATCATGTTTTTATGCTTTTGCAATAAATAACAGAAAAAAAAAACTAAAAATCTTAAAATTAAATAAAACAAATTAGAATGAGGAGTGTTGGCGTGGTGAGAGTGTATGAGCGTGAGATTGAGTGTGTCTGTGTGCATTTGAATAATAAGTAAATAGGGTTACTTTCATGTCAGTGACAATAAGTACTTTTCAGTCTCGTCGTAGGTTTTATTCAGGAGGAATGCACGGAGGGCCAGTTTACATTTGCTGTGTGGTAAATTATAGATATATTATAAGGACGCGTTAATTGTACAGACGCCAGCAGGTCAACCTACCCGAAACTGTCAGATTTTCCCATTCTACCTTGAACCTAATGCTTTAGCAATAAAGTCGAAAATCTATTAAAGAAATCTGACAGATTGTAGTAGCTTGATGTGCTGGCGTCTGTACAAGCAAGGGCCAAGATAGTAGGAAAACCTCTTAGTATATTTTTAAACTGAGTTTGTGGAACAGTACAATTTATATCTTTCCGTCGTTTCGTAATAGTAGTAAGAGCGGTTTTTAAGTGTTGGAGAAGGGAGCGACCTGAGCAAAATGTGGCAGATATATGCCGCCCGGATGATGATGTCACTAGCATATTCTGGAATGCTCGTCTGCCATACTGAGGCTGAATGGATGCGTGATGTTGAGCGCGTGTGTGACGCCATACCGGAGATGGAAGAAGTAATAATTACTTCCTCCGATGTAGCCAGTGCAGCCCGTCTGATACCGAACTGGAAATCGCCGGGACCGGACGGACTGCACAATTTTTGGCTTAAATGGCTGCAAAGTTCACACGCGTGCTTGGCATCGCAATTCCAGTCGGCTTTAGAGTGGGTCGCTGCCACAGTTCTTTACTTGGTGTTACCCACCTGCTCCATAAGTCAAGTGATGCCACGGAACCCAAAAATTATAGGCCGATCACTTGTTTGCCGACACTTGTCTATACCTACTTCTTACATCCATTTTGAGAGTGAAAATTAATTCTCATTTAGAAAACAACTCTTATGACTGCCTCAAAATGGATGTAGGAATGGATCCCGCGGCACCAAGGAGCTACTCCTCCTTGACATGGCCATAAGCCAACAGGTCCGTCGATCCTGAAAGGGTTTGTCGACATGTTGGATAGACTATAAGAAGGCCTATGATTCGGTGCCCCATACATGGCTCTTGAGGGTGTTGAGAGTTGTACAAAATTGATACAAGTCTGAGCACCTTCCTGACGACGTGTTTGGGGCAGTGGAGGACGGTCCTTCGCTATCCAGGATGTCGACAAATTCGGGGGAGCGACGAACCTATTAGGATTAAGCCGGGAATATTCCGGGGTGACTGAGTCCACTGTGGTTTTGTTTAGCCTTGAACCCTCTTAGCGCTTTGCTGGAACCCTGTATGGGCTGGGCTATCCTTTGCGGAGAGGGGGTCAGGTAATATCCCACCTGCTTTATATGGATGATCTGAAACTGTTTGCCACCAACAAACTGATGCGACTGCTGGAGTCACTAAAAGTAACTAAAACTTAGTGATTCCATCAGGATTGAATTTGGTGTAGATAAATGTGCAGTCATGCATGTAAGGCGGGGCGGATTGTGGAATCTGAAGGACTACAACTCTCAGATTCCATAAACCTGAGATCACTCTCCGCAACTGATACCTACAAATACCTGGGTATGTCAGAGGGGTTAGGCATTAACGGGCCTGACATGAAACAATCGTTGCAGGAGCGCTTCTTCGGTCGCCTGAAAAAGGTACTTAATAGTTCTTTGTCAGGCGGCAACAAGGTGCGCGCCTTTAACGGTTGAGTCTTGCCAGTCCTGATGTACCTTTGGCATACTCAAGTGGACCCAGACGGAACTAGACGCCCTGGATAGGAGAGTCCGGTCACTGCTGACCGCAAACCGGATGCATCACCCACATTCGTCTGTCAACTCATGAGGCTGTACATTCCGCGGAAGTGCGGGGGTCGAGGTCTCCACAACCGCGAGGTGTGCAGTCTCAGAGAATATTTTCTCAAGGCTAACGTGAGTACCTATGCACCGAGATGTGGACAAGGGTCTAAAGGACAAGACTCACCCGGTTGTCCTTGGCTGAAGAGAACTGGCGCAAACCTGTGGTGCCTAAGCACCACAGGTTTGCGCCGTTGCAGGTTTGGTACTAATACCAACGACTGCAAGGAAGTATGGCAAAGCAAGCAGCTTGTCGGTCGCTTTTCCCGGTCCTTCATGGGCCCGACGTAGATTTCCTGGTCTCATATCGGGTACTCATGATAACAAATAACTTTTACTATGGGATCAAATCTGAAATCGCGAAAAAATATCAGCTGCTCCCTACATTTTGACGAGTTATGCGAACATAAATGTAGGTACAGCTGATTTTATTTCGCTATTTCAAAGTTCGTCCCATAGTAAAAGTTATTCAGTTTAAAGTCTGTACAGTTAATTTTTGAACACCAGTTAGATACTCATTTCTTATTATATCCATTCTGTGATATGTACAGACGCCAGCACATCAAGCTACCCGAAACTGTCAAATTTTCTCAAACAACCTTGAAACTAATACTTTAGCGATAAAGTTGATAATCTATTAAAGAAAGACGGATCGTAGTAGCTTGATGTGATGGCGTCTGTACATCCTAATTAAATAATTATTAGATATATTTTATACCAAGTCATATTGTTGAATATTTCTACATAAACTATACCTATCAATATTTTGTTATCTAGGTGCTTTGTTTATTTTTTTACCCTGTTCCTTGGTTGTTAATGTTAGAATTTAAAAAGATTTTAAATAGGCCTTTGTCCTGCTATGATATTTTACAGGGTGGAAAGATTCAAATCCCAATCCCAGAAGTAAGGGTCTGTTTTACCATTCACAGACTTCGGATATCTATCTACCAGGTAAACTAAAAAACAGAACAGTATTTTATGAAATGACATCTGCCAGATAAGTTAACCAGAACTTATCAGAAGGTGCTGAAACAGGCTGCAAGACTGAAATATCTTAGAGATGCAGAAACCTTATGGATGTGTGTATTTGATTCTAAATAATAATGTAACATTTGCTACTCATATTCGGGTCAGTACATGCGATTCGGCTTTTTTAATAACAATAATTTACAAATTTCAATTTTTTATTATATAACCCTTACGAAATTTATGTCAGTACTACCTTCTACCTTCCTAAATCCTAAAAGTGAAAACAAAAATTCTATCACGTCACTAGTAGTTGCTGAGCGAGTACTCTCTTTGATAGCTCTTGTCGCTGCGACAAACGAGTACTCATGCGCGGTGTGATTAATATGTGCATCTCTTTTGTTTACACGGAAATGATATGTGCATCTCTTTTGTTTATCTATTATATGTTTCTTGAGCGAGAAAATAGCCGATAGTTGCTTCCTCGCCGGCAGTGGGACAACTGCCTTAGTATTATCAACACAGACTATAAAGGATGTCTCAATACATTTAACTGTATACAAAACATATCACTAATCAATTAATAATTTAGAGTTGTAGAGTGTAGGAAAGCCTCCTTGTGTGTCGTATGATAGCGTGTGTATGTGTGTAGGAGGTTGAATATAGGTACCTACCTACGTATTAACGAGGTACAGACGCCAGCAGGTCAACCTACCCGTAACTGTCAGATTTTCCCAATCAACCTTGAATCTAATACCTTAGCAATAAAGTTGAAAATCTATTAAAGAAATCTGACAGATTGTAGTAGCTTGATGTGCTGGCGTCTGTACATTTAGTAATGGTTCATTTACGTTGTAGTTCAGTTTATGAATATATTCAAATAGTTACCTTTTGCACTCTCTAATATTTAAACTTCGTATGTCAATAATTTTGCTGATTTTAGTGTAGAGATATGGAGGCAAGAAGGGAAAAAATCTATTTGCGAATAAAAATATTGTATCGCTCGGCTATCCTTCAAATAAACATGTCCTGAAATGTTCGATTGTTTCAGTCATCTCCCAACATTTGGCTCAACAGTTATCCAAGCTACCGGTTGTTAGGGCCCCAGAGACAGGAACCTCCTCACACTACGCGCTGTATCACAGAGGACTACCTCCTGAATCAGGCCCAGCCATCCAACGAGAGCCTCTTGAGATGTTGGTCGAGGCTCTTGGCGATAAGGCCATTGACCGTAACGACTATCGGCACAATGATTGCCGAGTCCACATTCAACATGGCGACAACCTCGTGAGCTAAGTCGAGATATTTCAATTGTTTCTCCTTCTCAGCCTTCACGAGGTTCTCGTCATGCGGAATAGTGACTTCGATTATCATTGTGCGGCGCACTGATCGATCTATTACCACTATATCAGACTTATTGGCTGCAATAGGCCTGTCAGTGATAATAGATCGATCCCAGTATAACGTGAGATGGTCATTTTCGAGAACTGGGTCACGCACATACCTGTAATACGGTAATACAGATATTGTACCTTATTATTATCAATTTAGTCCTTGCTGTAGTCCGTGTGTATGTGTGTGTGTGCCGCTCGTTGATCCCCGCGCCTCTCCCGTGCTCCGGACTCGGCTTGCGCGTGTACATCTTCCCAGCCTTGAAAGAGCTAACTTTCAACAGGTTCCTCAGGTTCTTTTAGACGTGTAGATATCTACTACACGGCAAGTGTTGTCTGCGCCTATGTGTAGACGTGTAATGCGGCCAAGCCGCCAGCGTTGCGGAGGCAGATTCTCGTCCCTTATTAATACCCAATTCTATTATATAAGTTGATTTCGGAAATCAGATCGAAACACAGCAAATCTAACTTAAAGAGATGTATTGATGATTCTTATTATGGTGATAATTATGTACCGTAAAATGCTGCTACTTTACTAACTAAGCCCAAGTTTGCCTATTTCGTTTAAATTACGATATTTCGCGTTTGCTTAGATTTTTCTTATTTTCTGCCATTTGGTATTAATTTCACATTATTAGGACATCATATTTTCATTTTTAGGGTTCCGTACCTCAAAAGGAAAAATCGGAACACTTAAAGGATCATTCGTGTGTCTGTCTGTCCGTCTGTCACAGCTAATTTGCTCCGAATCTAATGGACCGATTAAGTTGAAATTTGGTACACATATGTACTTGTATTTCTGTGACCCAAACACGGACGTGTAACGTAAATAAATAAATGTTGAATATGGGGCTCAACTTTGGGGGCAAAAAAAAAGGTTTTGCAAACTGTACAGTGTGATTTAACAAATGAAAGGGCTTACTGTGAGAGTTTCAAATGTATTTTTTTATTATTTTAAAACAAACTATTTTAAAGTTATTTAAGAAAATAGACGAAAATTGACCATTCCCCCTTATATACTGAGCCTAAAATTTTTGAAAAAATATAGAAAACAGTTCAATACCTATAGATTACAGGAAAACCTATAAGAAGTCGATGGTCTTAAAACAACATGGTAAATCCCTCAATATTGTGCGTAAATACTTACATTTGTCCATAGTTAAACAAAAAAGATCCAACCCACATTAGGTGTAATGTTCGTTTAACTATGGACATTTGTAGTTGGAATGTATGGGAGAACATCTTTTGCAACTACAATGTTAAGTTTATTCTTGGGATAAATTCATCCCAACTACGGGGCCCTTCATTGTGCGTGGTCCGACACGCTCTTGACCGGTTTTTTGTAATGGTAGCTCCATTATTCTCTGACAGCGACAAAAATCGGTGGGAATGGGTGAACATTTTTAGGGTCCTGTTTCTTTTGCAGTTCTAGCTACAGAAAAGGAGTTTTCCTACAGGAAAAACGTCTCAAGGTAAGAAAATATTGTCTATTTTCCGTATGGTTTGATATTTTTAAGAAAAGGACTTGATTTCATCAAAATAACTTAGTAGGCAATGTTGTGCACTGTTTTGGGAACTTGAATGACACGTTGTCACTTGTCGGATTGTATTAATGATATATTTTTTTTACATATGATTTCACTCAATCAACATAACTGGCGAAATGTGGTGTACTATACAATACACCTCTGCCTAACCATTCGGGCATTACAGGCGTGATTTTGGGCTGTATTTAAGTACCTAGGTCTTAATTCTATTTCAGTTATAATGAAGAAATGGGAAACCAGGAGCTCGTAATACCCCGGGTGTCACCATTGTGTGGATCGCCCAGAGGACACGGTGGAGCATACAGTGGAGGTCTGCCCGGCTTTGGCAGAGCACCGCCGTGTTCTCACGGAGGCGATCGGCGGCGGCGATCTCTCGCGTCCGAGCCTGGTCCAGGCCATGGTGCGGAGCGAGAGTGCATGGGAGGCCGTCACCTCCTTCTGCGAAGCGGTAATGCTCGCGAAGGAGGAGGCGGAACGTGTGAGGGAGAGGCAGCCTCACGCCCTCAGTCGCCGCAGGAGACGCCCTGGGCGGCGGGAATCGATAGCCGATTCCCGGCCACCGTAGGCGCGGGCTTGCGGACGGTGAGTAGTGGGTAGCTCGCCGTCCGGTGAGGACCAGGCCCGGGTCGACGGCGCGTTGTGTTCCACGCGCGCCTCAAAGAGATGTCAGCAAAAGATGGGGTCCAATAGGGCCGATGCCGCTGGGGTCGCGGGTTGTTTGAAAAAGATACCGTGGCCCTGGCATAGGCAACTGAAGGAACACGGGTGGGTTTTAGTCAGTAAAAGTCTGACACGCCCTTCCGCTCCACCCAGAGCGGGAGAAGTTATTTGATGATTTCCCATCCACAAAAAAAAAAAAAAAAGAGCTCGTAATATTATGCTGATTACTCAGTTGAAACAAAGTTATTTCATCATACGAAGCCGTAAGCAAAGGACATTACCTACTTATCTACTTCGTTTTGAAATACATTATAAGTTAAAACAATACTCAAACCACACTCAAACATACTCAAAATAAACCTTATGGCGAAGCCATATTATAAATTTTTTTTGCGTATTATTTCTGTCACTTTTCATTTTTCCCAAAAAACATTGCATTTTCGATTATGGTAGTCCAAAAAAGTAAATAAAGAAACAAAGTTATATCATCATACTAAGCCAGAGGACAGTACCTACTTATTTCGTTTTAAAATACATTATTAGTTAAAACAATACTCAAACATACCTGCTCAAAATAAATCTTATGGTGAAGCCATGTATAAAGTTTTTTATGAGACATTATTGTTAAAAACATTGCATTTTTTTTTTTTTTGTTTGATTTTTGAATAAAAGTTTTAAAAAATACTTAGGCTGTATTTTTTTTGGACAACCCTAGAGTCAACGATATATTTGTATGGAACGTTTGTGGTGCCTGCTACAACTTTGTCCATTAGCTGTGAAAAAAAAAATAGGTACTACCTTCATGACAGTAATGTAACTGCTGGGGACAAGAACGGTGTCTCGTGCACACCAAAAAAAAATACTGAAAATATTAACATCATATTTATTGAGATATCCTTCTAGGCAAATCTACAACTTTGCCTACGACTTTGGGTGCTTGTCATTCGGAAAAGCAGCAAGATTTAAAAAGATTCGAGTTCTACCTGGCAAGGCAAGGCAAGGTCTGTTTACCATGTCAAACTCATTCAAAGCCATAATAATAAATAGGTTCAGAGATACGAACAAAAAACGTCAAAACCCAGGCAAAGTTACAGCATTTTACGGCACCTAAATACATATTTGGTAGTGTCGCGAATCATATTTTCCAGACTACCATTTTAATTCGGAAGCATTATATTTCTCGGAGGGACCACGGGTAACAAAATTCCCCGTGGAGGGACCACTACTGCAACGACCACGGGTAATAAACATCATCGATGTGCCGATTGCATTGAGCCCTCAGAAAATTGCTCAGAAACAATACTTAAAACAGTTTTTTCATTCACATTCTTAGTGTATGTAAAGTCAAGAATTTTTTTTTTTTGTTGCCATATTCAAATCACATCTGTCATTTTTGACCTTCAACTGTCATTCGTGACAGTTCTATGAAATGGCTAAATCACGGTAAATTGACGTAGGGCGTCAATTTGCTTGTCTCGAGTAGGGAAGCTAATACAGGCAATTAAGGTATAGCAATACTATGCCGAAGTACTTAACAATTTACCTACCTACTTATAAAGCTCATGGTCGGTGTGAAGTTAGTTAAAGTAGTTCCAAGATATTGCTCCTCACACAATAGCGGGGCGGTTCTCGCATTCTGTAGTTGCCTGAGAGCAAACTTCGTTGATTAACCATGTTAATTGTTGGGACTTACGATGTCTCGGTATAAAGACGCATTTACTGGGTACCGCCAGCGAAGCAGCTACTGAGTGAGCTTTTCTCAGAGATGGAAAACTGATTTTATTTGAAGTTATCGGGTAGTTAAGTAGGTAGGGGAATTGTGCTTAAGAGGGCTGTTTCGTTTTGTCACCTCTCTCGCTCAAATGTGACGAAATTTTTAAGATAGTTAAATGAAAAGATGTTTTTTTGAAAAATGTAATCAATTAGCGAACTACTGAATAATATTAATTTAATAGATAATTATTAAAAACGCATTTTTATTCTGTCATTTATTTCAAAAACATCAAAAACAAGTCATAATACTTTTTGAGCTGATTTCATTAGATAACACAATATACATTTTTGTTTTTAATAATTAAGTACCTATTAAATTAATATTATTTACTAGTTTGCTAATTGATTACATTTTTTAAAAAGGCATCCTTTCATTTAATAATCTTAAAAATTTGGTTCCGTGTGAGTGAGAGAGGTGACAAAATGTGACAGCCCTCTTAAGATGACATACTTTTTGTTTGGAGGCAAATAGTTGATTATTCAAAGGTGATCAAAAATAAATCTAAAAAGTATACATTAAAAACGTTTATTTACGAAGCACACAAAATTATCTTGATGCTAAAGAAAATTACAGAACTGAAAAAAAAAAATAACAAAGACACTAATCATGTCCAACTGGGTAAGTTGACACACGTCAGTCTAAGTTGGCATGCCTAATTATCAGTGCGCAATTCTCATGTGGACAGCTTAGTTCTTGCTGCAACGCTAGCACAGAGTGTGGCACCATCGCTTACATAACTGGGAAAATAACCAATGCTCGATTGCTTCGATTTGCTATATAATTCGTTGCAATAAAGGTATACATCATCGGAGTCATCATCATCAACAGCGCAGCCTCTTGAGTATAATCTTTCGCAGGTTCAGTATCTGAATCATCCTGAAGGATAGCACGCTTCACTTGCTTTCGAGCTCTAACGCTCTTGTGATTTTCCTTCTCATTTTTATTTTGGACCTGAGCTTTAATACCTACTAAAATCAACGGTTGCTAGGTCATCTTACCCTTCCGGATAAGGCTGGAGGAAACGCCCGGGTGTTACCATTGTGTGGATTGCCCGGAGGATACGGTGGAGGTCTGCCCAGCTTAGGCGGAGCACCGCCGTGTCCTCGCGGAAGCGATCGGCGGCGGCGATTTCTCGCGTCCGGCCCTGGTCCAGGCCATGGTACGGAGCGAGAGCGCATGGGAAGCCGTCACCTTATTCTGCGAAGCAGTAATGCTCGCGAAGGAGGAGGTGGAACGCGTGAGGGAGAGGTAATCGTTGCGCCCTCAAGCCCCTAGTCGCCGCAGGAGACGCCCTGGGCGTCGGGAGTTGAGAGCCGATTCTCGGCCACCGTAGGCGCGGGCTTGCGGACGGCGAGCAATGGGTAGCTCGCCGTCCGGTAAGGACCAGCGTGGCAATTGGGTAACACACTATCAATCGGAATCGGTTTCATTTTGACATTTCAACAACATTCATTGCGTTATTTACGTTTTTGAGCAGACAAAATTTTCGAACATATTAAGTAATGGATTAGCAATTTGTTTCAAAACTATTCAGACTCCGACTGATAGTGTGTTACGCAATTAGGGTGCAGGCCCGGGTCGTTGTGTTCCACACGCGCGCCTAGAGTAGATGTCAGCACTAACTGATGGGGTCCGCTAGGGCCGATGACGATAAGAAAAAAACAAAAAGAAAAAAAAAAATTCATAACAAAGTAGTCAACAAAAAACGTACCTGACACTTTATTGGCAGAAACACTTTCAACACAAAAATAATTTTGAGTGACGAAATCAAAACATTGCACATCTCATCCAAACACTAAAGTTTTGAGTGGTGACGCTAACAGGTAAGCACTGTGTCAACTTACCTGAGTATGTCATCCCCACAAGTCTTGGTAGGTATTATTTTGGCAATTCGTTTGGTTGTTATGTGCTGATTTTTTATCTTTATTGCTTCTAAAGCAGAAAAGCATACCTACCGTAAATCGAACATAGGAATATGGTATTAATTAACCCTCGCCTATAGGTACGTAGGTACCTTCTACTGTAACGCAGAAAAAAACGTTGAATTAGAAAGTCTTGATCCAAAACAATGCAGAACCCAAGATAATATATTATACCTACCGCAATATTTTTTTATTATTTTTTACTTATGATGGGTTTGCTCTTGACTATAGTTCTAGGTCGGACGTGACAGAGACAGAGTCGACGATGGAGTGAGCTTACCCAGAAGAAGCCTGTTCACTATCACTGAAGAGATTAGGGTTGTATGCGCACGGAAACACAGACGCAGGTAGTGAGTTCCACTCTTTTGCTGTGCGCATTATAAAAGTCATTTGGAAGTTAATATTAGGTACTTACATAAGTTAAGATCCTTGGCCAAACGCAGCACTAACTTGGGTTGTTTGGTGCAGCCCAGTGGCCAACTAAGACAGTACCTACCTACGAGGAGCTTCAACATTGAAATAAATTCACTTCCATCCTGAGAGACTGTTTGCCGGGACGATGAGTAGACTATTAAGTTTTATTAAGTAGTCTTGCCGCCCTCCGCGACAGATGGAAGAAACGTTATTAGTTTCTTGGACTTCCACAGCGAAAATATTATTACTTATAATAAACTTTTATTGGACTTTATTTGGTTTTCTGCGTTATTCTGGGAAGGAATAGGAGAAAAGACGAAAATTGAAGTATCGTTGGGGATATGAGATTTATTAATATTTACGACTCTCTTACTGCTGTTGAATAAATATACCGTCTGTTACCTATATTCGTCGGTCGTGAACCTAAGTATGGCTGAATGTCGCCTTGGCGAAAGCCCCAGAGTAGCCCGCGAAATTCTAATTTTCTTACGTTTATTGCAATTTGCAAATGAGTATTAGGTTGTATGTTGATTAAAATATGATTCGCGACCGTAAAAAGTATGTATTTACAGAATGGTAATCATTAAAGTCACTAATATAACTCTTTAAGACCAGGTAATCCTAATGAATCTATTTCATGAAATCTTGAAATTTGAGGATTATACTAACTTAAAGAGTTGTGTTACTGATTCTAATGATTATAATTCTGTAAATTAATATGTATTTGTTACGGTCGCAAGTCATACTTTAATCAACATACAACCTAATACTGACTTGCAAATTGGAAAAAAAAAACGCAAGAAAATTTAAGTTTCGTTGGCTACCTTGGCGCTTTCCCCTTTAGTGCATCGTATTAGTGGTTTACTTATATTAGGTAGGTGTTCAGCCGCACAATCAGGTACTGCAAACCTTAATACTTAGTTGTTTGTGCTATATTTTGTTCAATAAGATATAGGTATGTACCTACCATAGATACTGTTTTTATATTTCTATGGTAGGTACCTACCTACTTAGTTACTAAGCACTTGTAAATTCCAGTCAACTTGTAAATAAAAGAAAATAGATAGGTAATAATAAAAAAAGGAAAGATAAAAAACTTTTAACAAAAAAAAAAAAAAACAACCGACTTTCAAAAAAACACTATAAAGTGAAAAATAATTTTAATTTAGGAAGTCGGTGTCTTTGGTTAGGTATTTTCGTTTCTTGCCACCGTTTTCCGAAATTAAAGTTATTTTTAGATGTGGTACCTACCCCATATAAATTCGAATACTTACCTGCAAACATCCGCATAAAAAGTGGGAAAAATACGTATTATTGAAGCTAACCCAGAAACTACCCAAGCATTTTACATGGGATCAACTTCGAGGTATACGCTCCCGAATAAAATAAAAATCTTTCAAATCGGACAACTCTAAAAATACGTGTCGAATTGAGAACCTCCTCCATTTTTTTTTAGTCGATTAAAAATTACAACGTCACAAATTATTTATTTTCATCTGCATATTTTATCGGCGTCGTTGAACGTTACAGTAGGTACATGGTAGGTACCTCAATAAATTGTGTGTTAATGACAAAGGTAAAGTTACCTTCCTTTCATTATCCTATAACTGCTTAACTAAGCCCATTAAAATAATAAAAGCGTCCAACCCAAGTCCGCTTCAGACTTAATGTTATTTTAAAGTTAATTAATTTTCATGATACTGTTGATCTGTATCTTCTTATTCCGGGAAGATACAGTTTGTGTAACTTATTTGTATTTATAATTAGATTATCGTCAGTTAAATGTGCTGGGGTCCGGAGTTCGGGACTCGGGATAAATACTAACGGACGCGGTTGAATATCAGTGTTTTTAGGGTTCCGTACCAAAATCGTAAAAAGGAACCATTATGGTGCGACTCAGTCGGTCTGTTTGTTCGTCGGTCTGTGTGTGTGAAATTTGGAATAGTTTTAGATGACGTTTGCCCAACTATTTTTCAAATAAGAAAGATTTTTTTTTTGTAACATGGACTGAAAGTGGGTCTTAAAAATTCGAAGTGGGACCACTAGAGCATGTGGGGTATCATATGAAAGAGCGCTATTTGTACATTCTCAAACATTTTTTCTTTTTTTTTTAGGCCGCATAGTTTTCGACTTTTGATGAAAAATGTAAAAAAATACCGTTTCCTCTATATCTCCGAAGTTTGCATAGGGATTTTTTTAAAATTATTCTATGTGATAGAAGTGTATGTAAAGATTACAGGAAAAATAAAACGATGTCTCTAAATAGCACACCTTTTTCAGAAATCTTCAACAAAAATTACATTAGTTCCACGATCGGTCAAGAGATGACTCTGACCTAAAACTGCAATATTCTACACAGAGGTGTTGAAATTCTCGGACAAATATAGACCTCGCCGATGAATATTTAAAAACATTTCACGTTTCACAACCAAAATGTCCTCCTTCCTACCTACTCGCAGGTTGCTTTGGGTGAAACACAGTTATAGTTTTTTCTGGACGCAGAACTATTTAGTTACCTATACGAATGAAGCTCCTAATAATAGGCTCCCGGTTATTAAATTAATAAAAATAATATAATAAACAAATATGGTACTGATAGAACGTGTTCAGCTACTTTTATGGGCGATAGTCTGGTTTATACAGGATGGGATGAACCCTCAAGACTTCAGCTAGGGGTTGCGTAGTTTTTGGAAAAATAATAATAGAAAACATCCTCCCATACATTCATTGCCTTTGCCTTTGCCGGTTACTAATAGGTATAAACAGTTTGCAACGTGGAGTAGCTGAAACATTTTTCAGTCACCATAAGCAGTTGTGGCTAAGATTTGTAAATTAACAATAAAGATATAATAGTAAAGTAATGTCCGCCTTTCCGCCAATCCACCTGTCCGCCTGTCCGTCTATGCTACTTTTGAAGGACTGTACATAACGTAACACATCCGAAAAATTTATATATGAGGCTCGGTGGGCGAGTCCGACTCGCTCTTGACCGGTTTTTTTTATGGAGTGACTGGTCAACTGACCTTTGCGGGCTGCAAAGGTCAGTTGACCAGTCAGGCGGCCAGCCAGAAGGTGTTAATGGGTTATGCACGGTATATCCTAAACAACAACATTTTGTCACTTTAAATTCAGTTTGGGTAAATTCAGAGATAAAATTCACCACTACTGCACATTAGATGCAGAAAACTGAGACGTCGGTGGTACATCGTTAAAATTCCAAGAAAATTCGAAACAAAATCTAAAAAAATTCAAGCACCTTCCACGAGACACATTTAAGAATAGAACGCCTGTAGTCCACCAGCAGGACTAAAAGTAGGTACGTCCTGAAGGACGCAATTTTTTTTCCGATCACAGTACCTTATATAATATCATCATCTGCCTAGCCTTTTCCCAACTATGTTGGGGTCGGCTTGCAGTCTAAGCAGATGCAGCTGAATACCAGTATTTTACATGGAGCGACTGCCTATCTAACATCCACAACCCAGTAACTGTGTAAAACTTTCGGGCTTTTAACGACTCGTAACGACTGTCAAAGATCCACGAATGACAGCCGGGACCAACGGCTTAACACGCTTTTCGAGGCACAGAGGGGTCTTGGTATGTAATTATGGTAATAATGTAATAATATAACAGTACGAAATTCAAATCTGCACGAAAAAATAGAAGGGTCTTGTCTCTTTCAGGCTACCTATACAAAAAAACGGTTGTAAAACATAACTGACCTTCAAACAGCAGGCGATCGATGGCGCATGAGCACACACGGGGGCAGTGCGTTTGCGCTCGCGCGACGTATTTCGACATTTCGATGTCCGGGTACTGAAAACACACGGAGTCGTGAAAATTTCGGTATTCCAGCGTAATCAAGTTTGTTTTGACGTGAAAACGTCTTTTCGCTCGGTGCATGGGGCGACTGCCTAGTAAGACCCCTATAGTATTATATTATTAGGTATATGGTGGTAAGTTCAATATTTCTGACCGACAAAAACATGTAGGATTTAACTACGAAAATAATAACTACGAGGCTTTTAATACTAGAGTCAGAGTCAGAGGTCATATTTATAAAAAATTTAAGGCCGGATATAATTTGCGTATCACGTCACACTGCGAGTGCACGAGCATGCACGCGATCCTGTACTTTTCACTAGGTGTCGAAATATCTATTCGTATAGCGCTAAATCAGTTATTCTGATGTCTTTGTCAAGAGTTGACAAAGCACAACCAGAACCTAAAGAGAAACAGAAATATTGGCCAAAATAGGGCTAAAAATTAATATGAAGGTGACAATAGCAAAATAATGTAAGACGTTGTCTCATATCGGCCGTAAATCTGCTCAGAAATGCAAAAAACCCCAATCGAACAATTCTTGTATCAAAAGGAATGCAATGAGCCTACTAAGTCTAGTGTCGGTACTGCGGTATCGGAAACCGTAGTAAAATTTCATGAAAACAAACGGCGCGGACTCGAACTGCACCTACAATTTTTTATAATCATGTTAATTGGTAAAACAACGCAAAGCATAAATAACGTTTGTCAAAATGCATGGCTTGATAATTACTTACTTAATTTAATGTAACGAACTACATAGATTAGGTTAAATAATTTTACTTGAAAAAAAAAGCGTTAGCTAATGTTAGATTAGAACTGCGCCCCCTAAGAATCATCAAAATCAGTCCACGCGTTTGGTCTCTAGAACGTCACACAAAGGAAAAAACATACATACAATATACATAAATACATTATCCTCCTTTGTGTCGCGCAGTAGGGTAAAAATACTTCTTTTATATATCGCACCTTTAGAATCACAATGACGCAAGTGCAAAATATCATTAAAATTACTTAGGTATTACGAACGCTGTAAAAAGTGACAAACTATGTTATGGAATATTGACTTTTTTGTAATTACAATAAATACCGCTAGATGGAAGTAGCGTCAACCTCAAATTGAGCGAGACTTGAAAGCAACAACGCCTGATTATGTGATTTTTAAGTGTTAATAAGATTTTAAAAATCTTACCTACGTATTTTATGTCTCTAAAAAGTCTTTAGAAGACTGATGTTAGTTGATTTGTGTCAAAATAAATAAATATTTAGATAATTTTCTATTATAATCTATGTTTTATTTATCTTCTGCTATAAGTAGCACCCTATTAACGTTTTTCTTTATAACACGAAACAAAATGGTTTCGATTCGCCTTTTTCAAGTTATACACTAACTTCTAAATATTTATTTTTCTTTTTGGACATATAATTATTGAGATAGTAAAAAACAAAAAAATATAATTTTATGTTGTACCTTAACGTCATTGTTTGTCACTATTTTTTAGTATTTTATATATATTTTAGTGGAAAAATGACTTAACTGGTAGGAGCCCCATATTTCGAAAATTTGTATTAATTAAACTATAAAATACAAAGACATTATGTTTAACTAACATTAAAGTATATATATAACCAAGTATTTGTATAATATTAATTATCTATAAATATTATTGTAAAAAAAGATATTGAGGAAAGAGTAAAAATAAAGTTTCAAATGCATTTTTCTCGAGTGTATAGTATTTGCACTTATGTCATTGTAATTCTAAAGCTGCGATATGCTCTTGTAGTGTCATAAATTGTCGCTGGATCTGCGTACAAATGAGAACAAAGAGCTGCCTGGCGCGTCGCCAGAGAGTTGCAGTTACTCGTGCGTTAAGACTGCACACATGACCTCAATAGTGGAGGTCAGGTAAACTGGGTACACCACTTCTGAGACACGGAGGCTTTTATCAGTATATGGTCATAACTTGAACTCCTTCTAGGTAACACTTCTTGTGATTTAACTGCACTTAAGTACACTTCTTTCCAGTCAGTCCAATCTTGGACTGACTGAAAAGAAGTGTTTGGACATGGTATAATTGCACAGGTGCAGGGTCAGAGGTTCCTCGGTGGTGGTAATACGTATTACTTCCATAGAACTTGATCAATAAATCTGCCTAGCTTTTTCCAAGTATGTTGGGGTTGGCTTCCAGCTTAACCGGATGCAGCTGAATACCAGTACATGGAGCGACTGCTATCTAACCTTCACAACCCAGTAACTGGGTAATACGATACCTCTTGGTAAGACTGGTTGTCAGACTTTCGGGCTTCTGACGACCCGTAACGACAGCCAAAGATCCACGAATGACAACCGGGATTACCGGCTTAACGTGCTTTCCGAGGCATGGAGGAGTCTCGGTTTGTAAAGATGGTCACCCATCCACGGACCAATCCCAGCAAGCGTAGCTTAACCTGATGGATCGACCCGTGCGATTGTTATTACTTAGCCACGAGAAAGAAACTTTTTTTTTTTTTTTTGTGGATGGGAAATCATCAAATAACTTCTCCCGCTCTGGGTGGAGCGGAAGGGCGTGTCAGACTTTTACTGACTAAAACCCACCCGTGTTCCTTCAGTTGCCTATGCCAGGGCCACTGTATCTTTTTCAAGCAACCCGCGACCCCAGCGGCATTGGCCCTATTGGACCCCATCTTTTGCTGACATCTCTTTGAGGCGCGCGTGGAACACAACGCGCCGTCGACCCGGGCCTGGTCCTCACCGGACGGCGAGCTACCCACTACTCACCGTCCGCAAGCCCGCGCCTACGGTGGCCGGGAATCGGCTATCAATTCCCGCCGCCCAGGGCGTCTCCTGCGGCGACTGAGGGCGTGAGGCTGCCTCTCCCTCACGCGTTCCGCCTCCTCCTTCGCGAGCATTACCGCTTCGCAGAAGGAGGTGACGGCCTCCCATGCACTCTCGCTCCGCACCATGGCCTGGACCAGGCTCGGATGCGAGAGATCGCCGCCGCCGATCGCCTCCGTGAGAACACGGCGGTGCTCTGCCCAAGCCGGGCAGACCTCCACTGTATGCTCCACCGTGTCCTCTGGGCGACCGGAGACCGTGCGGTAACTCCGGACTAGCCGAATGGCCATGACCCTCTGGGACGCGTTCAACCGGCGGACTGGCCGCAGCCTCAGGGAACGCGCCCACACCGGTGCCCCGTAAAGGGCCATGGACCGCACGACCCCCGCGTAAAGCCTCCGGCAGGAGGCGTTTGGACCACCTAGATTGGGCAGGAGCCGCTTCAAGGCAGCCCCAGCCCGCTCCAGTCTGGGAGCCAAACGTCGGAAATGCTCCACGAAGTTCCACCGGCTGTCGAGGACGAGTCCCAGGTACTTCATCGTCGACTCGACTCCGATGCGAACCCCTCCTACCGTTATTTGGGAACCCGACGGTGGCGCATTCCGAGGACCATGAAAACACATGGCCTCGGACTTGTGCAGGGCCACCTCGAGTCCCAACTGCCGGATCCTCTCAACGACTATCGCAACCCCGCGTGTCGCTAATTCAGCCGCCGCCTGGTGCGACCTCCCCTGCGCCAGGACCAGCGTGTCGTCAGCGTAACATACTACGCTGACGCCGCTAGGGAGGTCGGCGCGCAGCACCCAGTCGTACCCGATGTCCCACAAATGCGGCCCCAGGACCGATCCCTGTGGGACACCGCACGACATCTCTCGCCGGTTCCACTCTCCCTGATGACCGGGGTAGATGACGGCCCTATCCGTCAAATAGGCCTCAACCACTCGACAGAGGTAGGTCGGCATCCGGTGATACCGGAGTGCCTCCCTGATGCAACTCCAGGGCAGGGTATTGAAGGCGTTGGCGATGTCTAGAGACACCGCCAAGACGACCCCACCCCGGGCCACAGCATCCCCCGTCGTGAGGGCTCGCACGCGCATGATGGCGTCCACCGTAGAGCGCCCCCTGCGGAAACCAAACTGGCTCTCCGCCAAATCCGGCCCCTCCTGCACCAGCCACCCGACGAGGCGGTCTGCAATAACTCTTTCAAAGAGCTTGCCCACCTCGTCGAGCAGCACGATGGGTCGGTAAGCGGACGGAGAGTCCGCAGGGCGCCCCGGCTTCTTAATGAGGACCAGTTTCCCCGTCTTCCAACGAAGTGGGAACTGGCCCCTCTCCAAGCATGCGCTTAGGAGCCCCCCTAGTCGAGGCCCGAGAGCCCCAAAGGCCAGAACCCAGGCTCTTCCAGGTAAGCCGTCGGGTCCTGGGGCGGCATTTTTGGCACTCAGCCTACGTACCGCCGCTCTCAACTCTACCTCGGTCACTTCCGGAGCATCGTCGTCGTCGTCGATGATGTGGTCCGCAATGGGCACCGCAGGAAGCGGAGCCATGGGCGGGGGAGTATGTTCCCCTCGCGAAGGGAACAGAGCGCTCACCACGTCCTCCACGAGCTGGGGCCGGAGACTCTGCGTCAACGGGGGCGCCCATGGGCGGAGTTTATTCCGCACCATTTTATAAGGGCGTCCCCATGGGTCCCTGTTTAGAGTCTCCAGCGACTCCTCGCGAGCCAGATCCCTGGCCCGCAAGATCTCCGCTCGGAGGGCGGTCTTCGCCGCTCTGTACCCCTCGTACAGCTCCGCCTGAATGGCTTCCGTATCCGGAGGGCGGATACGGAGCCTGCGGTGCCTGGTGTACCGATGCCGCGCAGCAACGCACGCCTCGCGCAGAGCCGCCAGCTCCGGCGACCACCAATACACCTGGCGCCAGGCGCGACCGGGCTGGACCCGGGGCATTGCCACGTCACATATTTCGGACATGGCCTCCCGGAACCACTCCGCCTCGTCGTTGATGTCGGCAGGCCTGTCCGGTGGTGACACCCAGGCCTGCACGATCGAGGCTTCCAGGAGGAGCTCCCGGTCCAGCTTCTTCAGCGCCCACCGCGGACCACTCGGGGCCTGTCGGACCGGCGCGCTCGAGGTCTGGGCGGAGACATCAAACCGGATGTACCGGTGGTCGGAGTAGGTCTCCACCCCCTCTATGACGCGCCAGTCAACAACATGTGGCAACAGAGCGGGGCTGGCGAACGAAATGTCCACCACTGATTCGCCCCGCATCCGCACACACGTGGGGACAGAACCCCGGTTTAGGATGACCAGGCCTGTCTCCAGAGCCCAGTCCTCCACCATCCTGCCCCGTGTGTCCGTATACCGGGAACCCCAAGCCACATTCTTGGCGTTGAAGTCCCCGAGGACGAGCACGGGAAGGGAACGAAACCCGACGACGACGTTTTTCAACTCCGCAAGGGAGTTGTGGAACTCGGCGAGAGTTCGGTTCGGGGAGAAGTATACCCCTACCACGACAATCCCCCCGAACCGTGCTGCAACGCAACCCTGTCCCCTCTTGACGGCTTCGAGGGACAGGGTACCGGCGGCGGCCGACGAAATGAGGGTCACTGAGCCGCTCAGGTCCTCCACCCAGTAATCACTGGGCGGGACAAAGTACGGCTCAGCGACCACGGCGATGTTAATCGACCACTGCGCCATGCTCTGGAGCAACAGATCTTGAGCGGCGACGCAGTGGTTGATGTTCGCCTGGAGGAGGCGTAATGGGGCCATTACTGGCACTCCATATTAGCCCCCCCCTGAGCCTCCTGTGAGGGCTCTGCCGCAGTGAGTACGGTGGCGACGGCAGTGGAGGCGGCAGCGACGGCGGCCGTGGCGGCGGCTGCGGCCGTGACGGCGGTAGCGGAGGCGGAGGGCTTGCCCCTGCCCCGGGCTTTGGTGGGTGGACCACAGCCCTTGCTTCCAGCCCGGTGATCGGCCGGCTTGCCAGCTGCCGCACATAGATAGCAGTGCGGCGTGGCATTGCACGAGCCGGCCTTGTGACCGGGCTGACCACAACGGAAGCAATGACTGCTGCGATCCACCTCCGAGGTGCATTTTGCCCCCACGTGGTTGCCCACTTGGCAACGGAAGCACCTCAGAGGTCTGGGTTCCAGCAGTTTCACCCGCGTGGAATCCCAGCCCACCTGGAACCTTCGGCCCTCCCCAACTATTTTGTGGGCCGCCGATACGGGGCAGCTCACCGTAACGGCTCGCATCCCCGTGAGGTCAGGACGGATGGTGCCTACCCTCACCTGTTCGAAGGCACACCCCCCAGTCTTGACCACGGCGGCCACCACCTCTCGCTCCGTCACGGAGTCGTCCAGACCCAGGATGCGCAAGTCAACGCACTTGGCGGGTCTGGACACTCGGGCCTCGTCCGCATTTAAGGACGCCCTGAGCCTTTCGGCCAGAGCGTCAGCGGTCGGGCCACTGGCCGCACCGGGGATCTCGAGCATCCGAGCCCCAGTCGCAGTGACCCTTCGGTAACACCGATCTCCTCCAGGTTCACCGCCGCCCTCGCCTTGGCGAGCACGTCGCGGTAGGACACGCCCTTCTTCTCCGCCTCCGGCTGTAGTGTGATCACTACAGCTGCGGACTTTGGGGCACGTAACCTCGCCGCGACGCTTCGCTCTTTGCGCCGCCGCCGCCTCTCCCTCCGCTTGGCCGACCTTGCCGCCTTGCCCTCCTTCCTCTTCTCCCCAGCTACCTGCCATTCGGCGTCAGCCGGAGGAGATTTGGGAGGCGGGGGCAGCCGCTTCGTCACCGCCACAGCTGGGGCCCTCTCAGGCGCCTTCGCAGCCGCCTTCGTGGGCGCCTTCGCAGGCGCCGTCGCAGGCGCCTTCGCAGCCTCGGCCCCGCCCTTAGCCTGCCCTGCCGACCCTGGTTTGGCCGTGGCAGCCATGGCGGCATACGAAGCCGCCTTTGGCTGGCCCGAGGCCGCCGGTCGGCCTAGCGGGGGCCGCAGGACGATTCCCTCAAGGACCGAGAACCGGTTGCTAAGGGAAGCCAACTCCTTCCGCACCAAGGCCAGAACTCGGTCCTCTGCAGGCCCGAGGCCGCCTTGCCCCTGCTGCACCCCCTCCTGAGCGCCGGCTCCGCGGAGCCTGGCCAGGTCTGCTCGGAGCTCCTCCTTCTCCTTTCGGAGAAGCTCCATGGCGGCTGTCAAGCGGGCGACCTCCGCCCGCATTTCGGACATTCCGTCCGACGGAGGCCCTTGAAGTAGAGCCTCCGCTGCCGCCATAATGGAGGCCTTGGCTGCGGGTATGGCCTTGTCTTTAGATGACTGCTTCTTCTTCAAGGCCACACCCTTGACTGCAGCGGCCACGACCTCCTCAAACCTGGCCCGGTCCGAATTGGAGCCACCAGCGGCGTCCGACTCATCGCCAGACGCCTCCACGGCGCTCCCCTCGGCCGACCCGGCTGAGCCGTCCTCTTGTGCGGCGTTTACCCGGCTCTTGCTCTTCCGGCCTAGGCCCCGGCGAGCATATTTTGGAGCCGATTTAACTCCGCCGTCCGAGGAAGACTCCTGGGCATCTCCCGGATTTAGGGTCCGCTTCAGGAAAGCATTTTTCCTTCCAGCGGCCCCCACCACTACGCACTCCGGGCTCTTAAAAGTGCCCCTCGCGCCCTTCACTCCCGATGCGGCGTCGGACTCCGACCCCGCATCACTCCTCTCCCTCTCCTCTTCTCGTCTATTGTTGTTAGTTGGTTCCATATTTGTTCCCACGAGTAAAAACTTTATCACTGGCTCAAAACTGTGGTTCGCACTAGAGATTAATTTAGCTACCCATTAATCAAGCTACCAACCTCCCTCACGGTGCGCCGCCGCTTGAAGGTTTGGGGTAATTTTTTATAGAGGTTTTCTTCCTCGCGGTCCGGGCGGTTAAGCCAAGACCCTCGACCCCCGTCAAAAGTCAGAGACATGACCTTGAACAATCTTCGGGGCTACGAGACTAACGGTGGCAGAAGGAAATGACTTCCTCTTGCCTGCCCGGCGGCAGGGTTAGTGCACACCGAGCCCGCTCTTACTCCGCCGCTGTGCGTCTCTGCTTAGAGCAGAGGGACACACGTTGGAGCGTACCTCCGACAGGATATTGGCATACGGGCAACAAAACCCCTTAGGCACACGTGCCTAAGGGGAACCATTGCCCGCACCCCAGGGTGCACCGTCCCGGAGACTGGCCTTCCCCCCGGACGTATCCGTAAGGGAACTCCAGCCCACGGGCACTCGGGGAGGTTTCCTGTCCACGCACCCCACGAGAAAGAACCTAAGGTGTAGATTTGGCATCCCTAGTTTTATATTGGAGGTTTGATGTCAAATGTGACGAAATCATAGAACAGGTAAAATTATCTGTTCTGTGGACGAAATCAAAATTTGGCGGGCACTCGAGGTGGAGTGGCGATTTCAAAGAGTACTCTCTTTTACCACAGTTAAGTGGAAACCACGAGTGTTGTAATAGTATAGCTCAAAATATTTTCGTATCCTATTCTACAGTAAACCTTTTTTTACCCCGCTTTTCACTTTTCATACTTACTCGTATACTAAAAATCTTTTAGCGGGTCTTTAACACAAACGTGCTACGAATAAGTTCTCTGAAAAAATCCTTTTTATATTTATAGGAACTACATAGTATTATTTAGACTGTTATTTCTCTATTTAGAGTACTGTGTGTCTCTTTTGCCTCGGGGACAAGCATAAGGCGAATTAGTGCAGCCACGCACAAAACACTTAACTTTAAATGTGGCGTTTAAGTTAGTGCAGAACGTACTCTTACAGCGTAAAAGCAACGTAATTACGAGTACTAGTAGTTCTGCGAACAGTAGACCTCGCGAGCACTAACTTTTTTGCAACAATTAATATACTAAAGTTATTTAAAACGGGGTATTTACCAAGTTTTTTTAATAAGATTTTTCAGAGATTAGTCCAACTTGTGACGAGAAGGTAGTCCAAGGTGCTCCATCAATCCCTACCTAGTAGTAAAAGGGCCGATTCCACTGGTAGAAATCTAAAAGTGTGCAATTTACTGCATTTTGAGGAGATCATCCTCATCAAATCTTCACCAATTTTTTTTATAAAATTACTACATTTCAAATAAAGAAAGTACCAACGGAATCGGATCTCATAAGGCGGAGATATCCAGTAGCCCCCTTGTTTGCCCCTTTTTGGAGGAAGTACCAATAAAATATTCCCGACGATATTTTTTTTTATAAATTTGTACAACCGGTATGCCAAGTTTTGTCCAGATCAGTTGTATAAGACCTGTACACAAACTGACAGTGTCAACAAACTGACAGACGAAAGCCAATTTTGCCAGACTTGAAGCACAGACGTTTCGCTCGCTCGGTCAATAACTGCTGTCTGTGAGTATTAAAGTAGGATATTTAGTCTAATTGATTTAACCCAGTGGGGTGTTATCTGAAAACGGGGAACACTTCGTCCAATGCGCGGATGTGCCACAAGTTTCAGATTAAAAAACTTTCTTGGAATTAGTTTCGGTACAGTTCGACAACGTTCAAAAGTTCCATCGTATATCTTCGGAAAAACCGAAATATAGCGAATAAAATATGAACATCGACCAATAGAAATTGATTTATATTCCCACTTAAATTATTATAGAATAGCAGCGCCCCGCGGTTTCATCCGCGTAAGTCTCGAACCCGTAAGAATATGGGGATAAAAATTATCCTATGTGTTAATACAGATTATAAACTATCTGTGTGCCAAATTTTATCAAAGTCCGTTTAGTAGTTTTTGCGTGAAGGAGTAACAAACATCCAGTAATCCTCATAAACTTTCGCATTTATAATATTAGTAGGATTGACGCACTAATGCCGTCACTCCCGTATTGGACATGTCACATTTAATTCGGCAGAGTTCGGTTTTTCCGAAGAAAAACGGTGGAACCTTTGAACTTTGTCGTGCTGTACTTATATCTACACATACTGGCTGAGCGTTTAGCGCTCGAGATATAACTCGGAACTATTATTTTTTTATGTACGTGAGCATAAAACTTAGAGGTTCGCTTCTACTTTTCTCGTCTCGCAACGAACTACTTATCAACTACATACAAATATATACAATTGAAGTGTCTGTTTTTAATGACAAAATAACAGCTTTTTACTAAATGCATTTGAAAGTATATACGGTACTTATAACAGATAACAATTTATAAAGTTTTTGTTTGTCTATCTGACAGTCTGTTTGTTCTGACTAATCTCCGAAACGGGTGGATCGGTTTTGATTTTCACTGGCAGATAGCTGACGTTATAAGGAGTAGTAGAGGTTGCTTTTATTTTAGAAAAAGAATTAGGGCTCCGCGAAAAAAATAAAAACCCATGAAATTGTGAACGAAATCCGAGTCAAATAGGGAAGTATTGACATCCACGCGGGCAAAGCCGCGGGCAACAGATAGGATACAATTTATTTTCTAGAAAGCGAAATAAGGTCGTGAAGAATTAAAGTTGAGCCATACATTCTGCCCAAGATTTGACATGCAACATTTAAATGAATAATGATAATAAAGCTTTATTTGCCATTACAAACACACCAGAGAAGACACATACTGAGCACTTATAAAACAATAAACAAGAAATAGATTAATGACCCCCATACTAGGAAAATCCGGTGTTATGGGGGCATCAAACCGTCCATTTAATGCTAGACAATGTTGTTTTAAAAGTAGAATCTAAGACATTAAGGCATTTTCCTAAAAAAAATGTATTTATTCAATAGAAGTTTTATTAATAAAATTTAACCAACAAACATCGGTGTCAGAAGGAGTTGAGTTTAAGAGATGTGATGTATTTGAAAGTGTGGTGTGGTGTGAGGGGTGAATGAATGAATCGATGATGCAAGCATTGAGATAAGAACATTAATTACAATGATCAAATAAAGATTAAAATGAAATCAATCAAGATGCAATTATAATAAAAAAAACTTTTTTTCAAAAAACATAACCGACTTCTAAAATAACACTTTAAAGTGAATAATAACTTTAATTTCGGAAGTCGATGTCTTTGGATCTGTATTTTAGTTTTTTGCCACCGACTTCCGAAATTAAAGTTATTATTCACTTTGAAGTGTTACTTTGGAAGTCGGTTGTGTTTTTTGGAAAAAGTTTTTTATGTTTCACTTTTCAGTGGGTCAATTTGTAATTTATCTAAGTTACAATATTCTAATGTCAACTGCTCATCACCTTTTACAAAATATTGCTTTTCCCGATGCAGAGACGTTAATTGTTCAGGAGTTCTCCTGGTAAGTATGTACCAGGAGAACTCCACATCACTATAAGCATTGTGACGAGCGTAAATTACTTAGCAACCATTATTAAAGTAGCTAATCGAATCGCAACCCGTGAAATACTTCTTATTGAGTAGTTCCGGTGGCCATCGGTGATCTTGACCAAAAGGTGATCTTGAACAAATTCACGAGTTACTATAAAAAATACCCAAATTGCTATAGGTGTGCCTATAATATTTGAAGAGTTCCAACCCAAATCGTCGATTTCTCCAGGATCCCATCATCAGATCTTGACCTGATGACAATGGGACCAACTAAAAAGAACCCCTTCAAACAAAAAAGAATTTTCTAAATCAGTCCAGCCGTCTTCGAGTAATCAGGGACATATATAAAAAAAAGATTCCGACGAACTGAGAACTTCCTCCTTTTTTGAAGTCGGTTAAAAACATAGCAGTCAGATCATAATATCAAAATACAACTAAAATCAATTCGGTCAAAATGCAATGAATAAAAGCATAATAGTCAAAATAATATCAAAATGTCAAAATACAATTAAAACGTCAAAATACAACTAAAATGTCAAACAAAATACAATCAAAAGGGTAATTTTAGTCGATATAATTAAAATGGTGAAAATTCAAATTATTTTGCTATGAATGTTGTTGAACTATCAAAATGAGCCCGATTCCGATTGATGAGTGTGTTACGCAATCGGGTGACCAGTTAATGACTCTTATCAGCATCATCTTTTTCTTGGTCTGATCAGACGAAATATATAAAACTGAATATCACTGTAGACTAAAACCGCTACAATCTGTCATCTGCAGCCCAATGGGGAACAAAACTGCTGCGTAGATAGTGCTTAGTATTTGTTACTTTCATTCAGCTGTCAATGGAGATCCTTGCAGAAAACTTTTCCGCGAGATGGTACACACGCCAGCACATCAAGCTACTACAATCTGTCAAATTTCTTTAATAGATTTTCAACTTTATCGCTAAAACATTAATTAAGTTCAAGGTTGATTGGGAAAATTTGACAGTTTCGGGTAGCTTGACCTGTGGTGTCTGTTTTTTCTTGTCACCGATGGGTCACTTTGTCTTCAGAGGAAGCTTCCGGGAAACAACCCCATTATGGAGCCTGCTGTCATACAGCTAAAGATCTAATTACAAATTTTCAAACCATTCAGGCTCATCCTTTAATTCCAAATTTGGACAGAACGGTCACTCACCTACCTATCCAAAACATGATCGCATCAACCCCAAATCGATCGACCTCGGTAGCCATTAGCCACGAGCCATGAGTCCTCCTACAATAATAGTAGGTAATTACGTAGTGAATCGTCGTATGCGGTTAGCATTGAGTTCCGCAGATTGTATCTGCATTTTAGATTGGCTGCCGTGCTCGGAACCGTACCGGGAAGCTTAGCACTTATGTATTCTGTTTTATTTTAATTATTTTTGTTGTCTGCAGCGCTAACTCAACGTCTTTTAACGTTTTCATTGGACATGTTTTAATTAAAGAAGAAGAATCAAAGCGCTTTTAGTATGTAAAATTACAGTCTTCGTTTTATAGATCAATATTATGTATTTTTAAATTAGTTCCAGCCAGGTATTAGCGAAACCATTTGCCCTGAAGTCTTTAAATTTGATCAGATAATGCAGAGAATTTCTCCTAATTTTCTGCATATAGTACAGGAACGATTATACCATTTTGCTGGTTGTACATCATCTGTATACATCATGTGCATGTACTTACATACATTTCACGTAGAGTTGCTACTGGAGTTGATTTTGTGCACGTTTTGTATAGTTTTTATTAATTGGTGTAACTCGGCGGATATTAGCGATATATTCCTGCATAAATACACCGACAAATAAGACTACAACCAAAACAAAAAACCTAATTACACGAGACAGTTTGAGAAATCCAGCAAATTGTAAAACAAAGCTGCGGTGTGAGATAACAGGGGCTGAGGCGAGGTCGCAGACTGATACTTATTACTAAAATCTTTTAAGCTCGCCTGCTCGCTCCACCCAGGATATATAGCGATGTATTTCGCTCTCGCTGGCTCACGATCCACGAACAAACTGAGAATTTCAATTTGAGGAAATATTACACATACATTTTACGTAGAGTTGGTGCCGGAGTTGATTTCTTGTGCACGTTTTGGATAGTTTTTCTTCGTTGGATAAATCTTAGCGGATATTAAAGGTGTTTTATGTAAAGGTAGGATATCAAACACTAGGTATGTGGGACATATTTACTTGAAATATATTTTGATTAACCAAGAAGTACGAGTTGATATCAAGTATGTACCCGTGCATGAAGAAGATATACCTGCCACTGGCTCTCTGGTGTGACACTGCGCAAACAGGTTAAGGTTTTCGAAACCTGAACCTGAGCGTGTTTTCGAAACTGAACAGACGAAATTGAACAACCAAATTGACGAATAGTATTCGTTTGAATTATTGATGACACCATGCGGTTAGTGACTGTGAGTGAATGGGTTCTGTATTAGTTACCTACGTACGGGTCGTTGGGTCCAATTCCAGAAGGTACAAATAGGCGTTTGTACAGATGATGGTTTTCGGTTTCTGTGCATCTGAAGTTTGAACCTCAATGCATCAACGATTCTGGAGAAGTTCCTAAAACGGGGTTTTAGGTTTTTCGTTTTGAGAGGCATCTTGGAAGATTTCGTATCGATTGAAAAAAAATGTTTAAAATAACTCAATTATTTAAATCTGTTTCAAGCGATTTACACAATTACTACTAAAATGGAAACGTTAATTTAAACATGGCCAGTTTTGAAAAGTAATGAACGTTTACTGTGTTTACTTTAGCGCACTGCGAGCGTCCATTAATATTATCCAAACTAATGGCAAAATGCGAGAGTGCCGGATTAAATGCGAGAGAATTACTTAAAATAGCAAGACTTAATTATTTTAATCGTTCGCCCTTTCATCGAATGAACGATTGGAGAAAGATTCTTGTTTTAGCGTCTGCCCTCTGCCTTTTGGCCTTCCACTTTTTGAACATCCTTTGTATAAATAATATTTTTTTCTATATATACATTGTTGAGCGTGGGTATAACTGTAGAATAATTCGCCCACAAGGCGCAACTGTTCATTGTAGCTTTTGTTTTGTAGTGGGCGTTCACGTAACTATAGCCGTATTGAAGTTCTACGAACCTTCTGGGCTTAGAACGCCTCTTCTGCCGGACATCAAGGTTCTGTGTTAAAATCGAGCGTTAGTCACCACTCATTTGAAGTCGTCAACTCATCTTCTTCTTCATCATAGCTTCTATTGCCCTAGATTTCTTTCACCTTGTCTTAACCTCATTAAGATTTTATTTTTAGTATGCCTGAGCTGTGAGAGCAAACAAGACAGAGCTTTAAACGTGGCTTCCTGTTGAAGATATATCACCTACATGTACTACTAACCCTGGTTAGATAGAAAACTATCTAGGTAAAAGGTTGACATATACTTTTGTACTAGATTCGATTCCACATTGTTCTTAGATAAATCTTCATACTCTTTATACCTTCCTAATAAATGCTTTACATTATTTCCTGTGGTTTCGCTCTGCAGACCACCCCAGCATTATCTTCTGGGCCCAAATATATAATATGGTATAAATGTATAGATGTATCATCATCTAGGGTATTACAGCCGCTGGTGGGCCTTCGCCTGGTCAAGTATATTTCTCCAACGTGACCTAGTTCCGGCTTTTTCTCTGCAATTTCTCACTCCCAACAGTTCTTAAATCTTGGTCTACGTCATCCAACCCTCAGAGCTTGGGCCGCCGTCGACTTCTACGGCCATCCAGTTTACTATCTAGTAAACGTTTGGGGCTCTGGTCTCGTCCATTCTTGTGACAAGTCCCACCCATCGAAGACGTCTTATTTTTTTGGTTTTGATTTCATTAGGCTCTTTGTACATCTCGTAGATCTCATGATCGTACCGCGTTCGTATAGAGAGTTCTCGTCTTTTATGCTTAGTACCCAATATTCCGAGCAATACGTCAGTATTGGTCTTATAGAGGAGAAGTTATAGATGTATCGTCTATACGAAAAAAAGAAGAGCTTTAATATAAACAAAAACTTGACCTTTTTATCTTATAGTCCATTGCCTACGGGAGCGAAAATTGTCTCGACAGTTAAATGCTAAAGGTGAGTCGTTCTATTAGATTCGTGAGACCTTCATTCGGGTTGTAGTAAACCGATTTACGTTGTTGAGCCGTTGGTAATCTGTGGATTCTTTCGGAGAGCACGCACAATGTTGAGCAGATTGAAAATAACCAGCTTATAGGAATCACACTTCAATTGGACGTGGAACGTAAAGGAATTGGATCGTTTTCGGTTAATACAATTGAATTTAAAACGGGTTTTTACTGACTGTGGGAAGATTGGATTATTCTATTCTATTCGTTCCATGTAGATCGATTGTTCGGGGAAGCAAAGCCACATTTGCCGGTTTCGTTTCACAAATAAATGGCTGCCTTTACTGAATCTTTCTTTGCTTCACATTGCTCGCTAAGCCGTATATGAATAAGATCTCTATTCGAAGACGTGACATGGCATCCACCATCCCGAATTGGACTGTGTGGTGGATTCCGACAAACCTCTGCTAATATAGAAGAGGTCTCCATGAGTTCCTCCATGAGCCATGAGCATGTGAATGGGAACATTAGCCTGACCATGTTATATTACAAGTATACAAAATATCAAACGACATCCTTATCCTGATGTATAAGGTTTCCAAAGGACACTTCACGCTTAATTTACTTTATAACATGAGCAGACACTCCAAAAATTCAAGCTGTCTCCAAGATTGAATCGCGAATCAAACGTTCTATAATAACATTTTCTTGTTTACACATAAAATGCGTAGGTGTATATATAATATGTTGAACAGACTGATTTCAAGGTGACTTACTAACTCATTTATCAACGTCTTTCCTAAACAGCTGAACCCACTAAAATGAAATTTTGCAAGGGATGTATCTTTAACGGTCGAGAGAAAGTTGTACGGCATTTTTACTCCGAGGGAAATTACCTTACTCTGCAGTGTAGCTTCACAACATTGTGTAGAATTTTTTAATATAGATTAGGAGCGTAGGTACTTATATACAGGCTTTTACATATTGAATATAAGGAAACAAAGAGATCTCAATGTTGTAGATTATTTCTTAGTTTCCGTTTCCTTTACCATTCTGTGATTTATACAGGGTTATTGGTAAAACACCAACAACCTCTTAAGGGGTCATTGTACTCATCATTATGAACAACTGTTACTATGGGACTAAACCTGAAATCGCAAAAAAAAATCAGCTGTTCAGTACATTTTGACGAATTATGCGAACATAAATGTACTGAACAGCTGATTTTATTTTCGCGATTTCAGGTTTGGTCCCATAGTAAAAGTTGTTCATAATGATGACCCCTTAAGAGGTTGCTGGTGTTTTACAAATAACCCTGTATAGGACTTATGAAATTGCCGATTTACATAGAAAAAATCTAACAATTTTTTGCCATTTTAATGAAAGTTCGTTGATGCCTCTGCTATAGATATTCCGGGAACGGGAATTGATAAATTCTTTAAAGGCGTTTTGCACCGCCTCGATGGAATTGAAATTTTTCCCCGGGGCTCATTGTTGAGATCAAAATTTCCAGAACGGAAGCAATCAAACCAAAAACGCACCGTACGTAACTTGCAGTACCTTGTCCATACACTCCGTAATATTGCGCGCTGTCTATGTCTAAGCGCAATTTCGATGTTTCCATGGTTACAGAAATATATATACGATATCAAAGAAAAATCGAACATCGGGAAAATTAACAACTGTTTAAATGTCATGCTATATTATAAAATTAATTTGAAATTGGAATTCTAAATAGAATGAAAGATCTAGCCGGTATCAAAAATCGGCAATATCATAGGTAAATACCTATTAACCTATTAATAGTCCCAAAATTGCTACAAAAAATGGAATACTGTTATAAAATCGTAATATATTTTGATGAACGAACAGGGACACATAATCCTTCAGTCACTTTACTTCAGTAAACGTCTTTTTGTCCCGCGATTTGTAAGCACTGATTTCATTGCTACTTTTGTCCTAAAAAAATCCCCTTTTGTATGAAAAAGAGCAACAAGTAGGTATATTTCCTGAAACATGTCTCACACACTAGAACAAAATGTAGGTCGTTTGGTTCTAACATATTTTCTGCCCTAAAAACTTGTAACGCCTGCTTTAAATTACTGTTACATCCTAACCCACAGTCTCTACAAAGACACGTAGTTAGTATTCAAGCGCTTGTCATCATATCACTTCACGGCGACGTGAAGCCACATCGTTTACAGCGGGCCTCGCGCCACGCATGTTGATGAGTTGGTAGAAAATAGCGTCGATAGCAACCTTGGAGCTACGTATAGCAAGATAAGGGGTGCGTTGTGTTCTGTGGGGACGTCTCAATAGGCTGTTTGCACACTTGGCTTTGCCGAATTGATCTTGACTATAGTTGATGGTTTCAGCATGGCAATAGCGGTCATTGACCCACTTACCTTTTATTGACATTCTTCATTTAAATAACGGAAATAAAGTCCGTTAACGTCCTGCATCGACATTTATTTATCAGATCCTGAACTTTTTTACTAATGAACATTTATTGTTCTGGTTCCTACGAAGAAATATTAGGAAAAGGTCAATGACCTATAAGTAATAAATTAATAACGAAGCCATAACTGTGCAATGAATATTTTTGAAAAAATGTATTGCCAAAAATATGATTTTTAGATTTTTTGTCCGTTTGTCTATCTGGTTGTATGTTCCGGATTGGCGCAAACTAACTAGTTTATAACCTGGATTAACACGGCTGCCCCATTTCAAAACCTAGTAAGGGATACTTTTTACAAAAATCGTTTTATTGCATAATCTTGCTAACCTAGTAAGTCCCTACCAAATACAAAAACACAGCGTTAAAACTCACAAATAAGCAGATATATTTAAACATCGAAACCTAGTAAGCCCATTCACTGCCCCGTGACCACTTTACGTTTTTTCGCTCTCCTGTAAAATTTCGTTTTAAGTCTTTACTAGATTTTAAAATGGGGCAGCCGAACTCATAGGGTACTTTTAATCCCGGTAGTACGTTCCCGTGGGATATTTTCCGACATACACGCAAGCATACAGCGGCCAAAGGCTAGTGCTAAATAAAATTGCAAAAATTATTGTGGACTTATCATAGGTATTCATTTATCTTCATGATACTCTTATATCTTTATTTGGGAAAGTTTAAATGATTTAACCTGATAAGGCAGATCGTCTCTTCAATTATGTTAATAAATGTTTTACGCGGTTTTTCTGGTTCCCCGGCATTTGAATGGCCAGACAAACTTGGTGGTATGGCAAGCTTAGAGATTAAGATTATTAGTTATTTAACCTGGAACTATGTGGACCTTTTAAATATTACAACTAAATCAACAGCAACAATAATTGGAGCTTCTTTTTTTTTGGATTGGAAATCATCAAATAACTTCTCCCGCTCTGGGCGGAGCGGAAGGGAGTGTCAGAATTTTACTGACTAAAACCTACCCGTGTTCCTTCAGTTGCCTGTGCCAGGGCCACGGTAACTCATTCAAACAACCCGCGACCCTGGCAGGTTTGCGGCAAGCCTAAATAATGTTTGTAAAAAAAAATGTGGGTAGTTTGGTAATATAGCCAGCGACAGCCTCGTATTGCGTGAACTACGCGACACGCTTACATCTACATATCTTGAACTTTAAGCATTTACACAGTATTACGCTGAAAACACAACACGTTCATTATTTTGTAGAGGAAAACAAACCCGGTTTATTAATTTAAAGAAATAACATCGACATTTTCTGTACCGACGTCTTTTTGTAATGCAAATTGGCGGTTGTCTTGAGGCAAAAGGAAATCTATATTATTTTGAAGTGTTGTTTTATAGCTACACTTCGTTAACAATAATAAGGAAATATTTCAATGTTAATTTACTTCCTTTGTCTTTCATCGTATTCATTTGTTTTTCATTTCATTCAATTTTTCTTGTCCTGTAGATTCGATTCGATTTTTATGAGCGTTTCGTTAGCCGATCATTTTTTTTTTCATGAGACTTTAATCTCAATTCTACATAATAATTCAATTAAAAAAAAAGGATAATACATTCTACAGTATAATATGTATAAACTTATCTACATGGAGGTTGTATATGATAAGCTCTAATTTATTGCTAAAATAACAGTTCAGAACCTTGTGATCATAACATAATTCTAAACAGGATTAATTCTTTTTCCAGCCAATAGAACAAAAAAGACATACATTAGCTATACGAAAGAAGACTGACCGAGTATTCGGACCGTGTCCAAAAAAAATAATGAGCAAAACTCCTTGTCACAAAACATAAGATATTCCAACTTTAAAGTTCTATCGTATAAAAATAGAAAAATAAACAGTAGCGATATTCAGCCTCTAATTCTTTTCTCAAAGCAATTTACAATATTGAATGAACCGAACAATACTCAAAAAGAATTAAAACAAAAATAAGTGTTTACTTAAGTGCCTTAGCAACCCCCGACCCTTGGCACACGGCCAAAGACACTTTTAGGGTCAATGTCTGCGATATTACTTTGTTTGTCGCTTTTCCCTTCGAATCACACGATGTACTGACATCGCACTGATACGACACTTTGTTATGGTAAGACGTGCTTTACGATATTAACGATAAAGGGTAAGTGCTTTGTGATAGTGTTAGATCAATTTGATGGGATGTTTTCCGTCAAATTGTACTCAAGCTGTCCCTTAAATAGGGAAGCAAGCAGTTTTGCTCGATAATATAAGTTTATATTGTCTAATACGGATTGGAAACGTGGTTTTTTATTGAAATGAGGTTCACAAACTATCCTTTTTGACATTGTACCTTGGAGAGAGAAAACATTTTATGAGTTAGCGAACGTTTATGGTGAATAGAAGCTGTATTACTCATTCTTAGAGCCTATAACAGCGATCATACAAATATTGCCTACTCATGATACTACGTTCATCGTGCTATATAGAAGCTAGGTATGTCACTATCCTTTGTGAACACCGCATTCCCGATTTCACGTTTCAATTGAACAAATCGAAGGTCAATTCGATAAAGGGCGGTGCACGGGACATGTGGCAGGATTCACTTTGTTATTCTGGTCCAGCCAGCGGCCGCCTCTGTGCTATGAATAGCCATGGAGGTGTATTATGTGTCTGTGGTCTCTGTGGAGGCTCTTTTTGTCATGTGGACTTTTTGTTCGTGCGACGTGTCTCGCATCTATTGGGGAAGGGACAATTTCTACTGATTCCATTGATTGATTATACCTACCTGTCTCAATTTACTTCGTCTAGCCTAGTTTTTATTGTATATTGGCTATAAGGGGCACGAATTTTCAGGTAACAAAGAGGAGAATCTATCATGTGGAATATGGATTGAAGTTGTCATTTAGACAAAGTGGGAATATTTGAATTTTGGTAATTACTGTGTAAATTATTTATAACGAAACTCAAGGGACCTGTATGGAGTGAAGAAAGAGAAACAACCAAATACTAATCAAAATACTTTTTTAATATTTTTTATTGATTTACGACTACGATACGAGTGGTGCGTAGTGTGAACTGGGGCCAACATTTCTAAAGACAAGGCAATCCAAGAGTAATGTCACACGTGTTCTAGGCAATTAACATTAACAAAAGCAAGGCGGCTGTTTTAGACTTCAGGTGTTTTTAATAGAAACGGCACTTCAAAAATTTAGTCGGGGCCTTTTATAAACTGGTACTATAAACACTAATACTGATAAAATATTTAATATTTACTGACGTCTAAATATGATCGTATTTCTTCCTAATAGAGAATGGCTGATGCACTATAAAGAGTGAATCAATGTACGGGTTTTAAGGTAAATCAACCAACTTGTACTAATTTCTACGATAAAGGTAGTTTTGTGTTATGTCGAAAGACGTTATAGAGAGTGACGTATTTAAGTTAACCTTGGAAACTTCGTCCATAACTTTAGAGATTATCGATGTTGTCGTCAACCAAAATGAAGGCAAAAAGTTGTATATTTAGCTGCGACGAACATGTCGGTTTCTTATAAAAGGATTTACGAGATAAAGCTGTGGATGCGGGTCGTGACACCTTTGTGTGGCCCGTCATACGAGATAACAAAAACGCGGCCGTTTACCTACGGCTCGTTTCAAACGCAGACGGATCGTAGCTTAGATCGTTCGTGTCATTGCCTTTGTACCTTTGGTCTTAGTGAACCACAATTCCTAACTTCGTAGCTATGGATTATAATGTGAATGTTGCCACATAACGACTATTATGGACTTTGAAAGAGTAATTCGGAACTGTGGATACACAGAAGGAATGTGCAAAGTTACATGAACTCTTTTTATTCCAGTCGTGGCTTGGCGTCTCGCGTGGCTTGGCAGGCGTTCAGCTAAGCGTCCTTTTTAAGCTAACGGTTTATCGGCGCAATGTTTTGTTACTCCACATTGCACAGACCATTTTTCGTTGGTCGACAGCTCAGTCAACCAGGGCCCCAAGTCTGCTATTTTTTATTAATTCGTCATTCCAACACGATCCCATTGTCATTTTGCTAAAAGTTCGTAATCTGCTAAATTCATAATGGTCGATCATTGGTAGGTCAGTGGTCTCTAATAGAATCGTGGTACTGATCAAAGGAACTGTCAAAATTTTAGCAGGTTACCGCATACGTCAGTCTTTCATTTGTCATTATAGAATAGAATAAACTTTATTTCGAGCCAACTCATATAATTATGGTTAGTAACATTGTTTTTAACATTATGTAAGAGATTACCATTTTAAGCCATTTCTTTCAATGGAGTGTCAGTGTTTGACCATTGGAAAGTCATAATGACGTCATTATATTAGTAGATTACAAAACTTGTCAAAATCAACAATTATGAAATCAATGACAGACCATTCTGACACTATTGTGATAGCAGACTTGAGGCCCTGGAGCGCACAAGGGTTTTATTAATGAAGGGACTGTTGTATACGCGCGACTTTTTTTAAGCGTCTACTGTAACGCTGTTTACCATTTATTCGCTATCTGCCCGTATTTTTATTGATTAAAATTGCTTCTAAACCATATAACAGCCGCACGTGTCGATCCATCAGATTAAGCTATGCTTGCCGCGGTCGGTCCGTGGATGGGTGACCATCATTACATACCGAGTAACCTAAGTGCTTCGTAAAGCACGTTAAGCCGTTGGTCCCGGCCGTCATTCATGGAACTTAGACATTCGTTACGGGTCATCAGAAGCCCGAAAGTACGACAACCAGTCTTACCAAGGGGTATCGGGTTACCCAGTAACTGGGTTGTGGGTTGGGAAAAGGTTAGGCAGCTTAATTACCTAATCAACTAAATGGTAATTTTGCGAATTTAAATACTTTAAGCTGCAAGGATTTGCTTTACATACCTTACAAGTCTATTTAAAAGAAATGCAATTTAGAAATGAGATGAATTAATCAATCACATTTTTAATAAAAACTGCGGTAATTAAATCAAGAAATAACTAAATAAATAAGTATCCATCAATTAAACTCCCTCGAGTACTGGAGTTCTTATCTAAAGCGCGCAGATAGTTCTAAGTGCTCAAGCTTTCAAGCGCTCAAGGTGGCTTTAAGGCGACGATAACTGACTTTTAATGGTTTTATACTGAAAATCACGTCTAAACGAGTAGTGTTAATGATTTGGAAAAAAATATAACTTATTTTTTGAATATTTTAGATTATTTTTTAGTGTAATTAATTTGTAAAGTTATGTCTAACGTGGGTAAAAATCTGAGAATGATGCAAAAACTATCAAGCGTATTTTTATAAAACCTTCACCACTTTAAAGCTAATAGCTAGAGATACTTGTCCAGCGCAAAAACCAGCGGGGCCGAAGTTCGTTCCTTGAGAGAGGCCATGGTAGAGCGGACAGATTTGACCTTAAGCCTTGTCTCCCAGTGGGGTGATGATAATCTGGTCTCTTTTAACGCTATCAAAACACAGGTGTGTCTTTTTACCGCTAAAAGGAGTCATTTCGCCCAAACTCCTACTTTTTGAGGTACATCTGTTCCTGTAACTGATCGGCTTGAGCTGCTAGGCATGGAGTTAACCTCTGGTCTCAACTCGCGCCACCAAGTACAAGGCTCAAATTGCGGCCAAGAAACTGGGCATCCTAAATAGGGTGAAGCGATACTTTACGCCTGGATAGCTTTTAGCCCTTTACAAAGCGCAAGTCCGATCCTGCATGGAGTATTGCAGTCACCCTTGGAATGGATCAGCTTAGTACCAACTAGCCGCGCATGACTCGGTGGAACGCAGAGCTAAGAGGCTCATTGGCGACGTAAAACTGGTGGATGCCAAGCTTCATAGCTTGGCTCATCACCGCAAGGTTACCTGCTTGTCCGTCTTCTACAGATTGTACTTCGGTGAGTGTGCCCAAGAACTCCACAACCTCATTCCACCGCCCCCCTTTTACCATCGGACATCTAGACGCACTGCCAGTTACCATCCTTACCTAGTTGCTATTCCTCCAAATCGCACTAAGCGCTTCCGAATGCCTTTTATAATGCACATAGCAAAAGAGTGGGACTCACTACCTGCGTCTGTTTCCCAGCGTATACAACCCTAATCTCTTCAAAGTGAGAGTGAACAGGCTTCTTTTGGGTAAGCTCACTCCATCGTCAACTTTGTCTCTGAGACCTCTGACCTAGACTAAAGTCACGAGCAAATACATCTCAAATAAAAAAAATCGTTTAGTATACGTGTTTTATTAAAATACCTTTTGTTTTATTACATAATAAATTAATAATGCATGTAATTTGGGACAGCGCTTCTTGATGGGCGAGTCCTATTACTGGCTGGACGTACAAGACGTTTCATGAGCTTAGCACAGAACACGCAAGCTATCCCTCAAGGCCATTGGTGTAAATCTGCGACTCAAGAGCGTTTATCCCGCGCAGGCTGGCAACGTCGCATTTCTAAAGGGTTTTTCGTGATTATTTTAATCAATTTAAGTCAACTTACAATTTTTTTTTCAGCCAAGCACTAGATCGTTGGTATTTATAAGTAGGTATGTAGGTATGCAATTTTTTACAGTTATTTTGGTATTTACTCATAAAAATTGAAATATAGACAATAATGTCAATTTTTATGAATAAATACCAAACTAACTATCAAAAAGTCGGTTAAAAAATAGCATACATACTTATAATTACCAACGATCTAGTGCTAGGCTGAATAAAATAGTAATTTGATTTACATTTATTAAAATAATCACGAAAAACCTATAAAAATGCGACGTTGCCAGTCCGCACGGGATAAACGCTCTTAAAATGAGTGTCAAGGTGAGTATCGATTCAATGCGGCTGCACAGATTTGCATTGTACTTCGCGCTGAGCTTAGAGCGGATTCGTCTGCTAAGAGGTATCCAAGGATTCTTACATATCATCACGCCAGAATTTACCGAAAAGGTAAGCAGAGGTGTATAGAAGAAAACCCTTATTTCACTAGTCAGGGGCTTGTGGCTAAGTAATAACAGCCGCATGGGTCAAACGATCAGGTTAAGATACGTCTGCCGCGTTTGGCCCGTGGATGGGTGGCTTTACATACCAAGACCCCTCCGTGCCTCGGAAAGCACGTTAAGCTGTTGGCCCCGGCTGTCATTCGTGGATCTTCGACAGTCGTTACGGGTCGTGAGAAGCCCGAAAGCCTGACAACCAGTCTTACCAAGAGGTAGTTACTGGGTTGTGGAGGTCAGATAGGCAGTCGCTCCATGTAAAATACTGGTATTCAGCTGCATCCGGTTAGACTAGAAGCTGATCCCAACATAATTGGGAAAAGGCTAGGCCAAATGACGTAAGTTTATCATGATCATCACCATGCGCGCGACATCCCCCACTGTTGGGCTTAGGCCTCTCTTGTGCCAATCTCCACACTCCTGTGCCAGCCTCATCCAGGTTTTGCTCGCGGTGGCAACAATGTCGTCCACCCAACTCGCCGCCGGACAACCGCCATCTCATCTTCCAGTCCTTGGACGCCACTCTGTCACAGCTCACTCCACCTGTCACCACTGCGCCTTGCCAGGTCTCCTGCCCAACTTTATTTGATTTCCATATTATGCTTTCCGATATCGAAAACCTTCGTAATTTTATTTTACATACATTAATATAATAGGCTCATTATCGACGTAAAACTGGTGGATGGCAAGCTTCACAGCTTGGATCATCGCCGCAAGGTGGCCTGCTTGTCGGTCTTTTACCGATTGTACTTCGGTGAGTGTGCGTAAGAACTCCACGATCTCATTCCACCGGCCCCCTTCTACCATCGGACATCTAGACGCACTGCCAGTTACCATCCATACCTAGTTGCCATTCCATCAATTCGCACTAAGCGTTTACAAATGTCATTTATAATGCGCACAGCAAGAGTGTAACTCTCTAACTGCGTCTGTGTTTCCGAACGCATACAACCCTAATCCCTTCAAAGTGAGAGTGAACTGGCTTCTTCTGGGTAAGCTCACTCCATCGTCCACTTTGTCTCTGTCACCTCCGACCTAGACTAGAGTCAAGAGCAAACCCATCTCAAATCAATAAAAATACCTAAACCTTCTGGAATCAATTCTCTAAATTATGGTGAAAATAACAACAGATACGAAAAACGACTTTACTCATTTCAGAGCAAAGATTTCGAACTAATTTCATTGTTCACACAAATCATGTCATAGTTCATTTACCACTAATCATTCTTCTAATAATCATATTCGCCAGAGCTGTCTTAAGCCACGTATGTGAACTCCTAGATTCGCCGGTAATCGTCGCGCTGTCAGAGCGGTACGTCTTCGTGCCTCCTACTATATGCAGGTTAATGGTTTTGATTCGATAATTGAGCCGCTCAAGCCCGCTCGAGCGTCGTATTCGCGGATTACGCTTCACCTATTTCGGTTTTAATGTTCTTGCAGCCGACAGGATGTTGAGAATTGCTGAGTTGAGTGTTACCGCGGCTTAGCGTAATCTGTTTGTGTGTTTGTAATTGTTCAGGTAATCTGAAGAGGTTAAATAGCATGTATTAGTTTGAGAATTGGGGTCTTGATTCGCTCATAAAGCTATTTTGTTAGAGGTATTGATGGAGTGTATTGCAAAGTTAATTAAGTATGTTTGGAGAGAATTTCATGTATGATTAAACTTGTGGATTTATTGACGGTTTGATTGGAGCAATCGTTAATATTTTATTGAGATTGTATTGGTGGATTACTGTTGAAACGACATAGTGCCTCTGTCCCGTGTAATTTTAATTTGACATTCGGCTCAAAATTAAAAATAACTTCGAATACAAAGCCTTAGACTCCAAAATTAACAAATTCTATTTAATTTAACTGTTGGATTGTATCGTAAATAACACTAAACCGGGTAAACCATATGGCGCGTCCAATCCCACTGGATTCAGGAGATCAAATTAATTGGGACAGATGAATTAAAATGACCACTGATTGAATGCCTGCTCACTTTCACTAAGGCTTTTCAGGTATATACCGTTGTGCCTAATGTGCCTTTGCGAATTCTATTAGGGTATTGCACGGTTTCACCAACCCTAAGTGATACTTAAATGAATCCCTAAATATTATTGCACTGTTGGATTTTCAACTCTCTGCACTGTTAAGCCTAGCTTTGAAAATCCAACTGAGCACTTTTATTTAGGGATTAATTTGTCACTTAGGGTTGGTGGAAACGGGCAAGACTGTTTGTCCACCGCACGGGAAAGGGACGGAAACGAGAAACGAGATTATTCGGCCATAGTAAATGTATTGTCGTTACTTTGGCGCCGTCATCCCGTTCCCAGTGCCGTAGACAAGTGTAAGGATCGGCACCAGGAAATCGTGTTATGGGTTTTGGATAAGTTTATATAGAAAACTTAAAGGTAAGCCATGAAAAAAAAAAAACGGTCAAGTGCGTGACGGGCCACGCACAATGAAGGGTTCCGTAGTTGGGATGAATTTATCCCAAGAATAAACTTAACATTGTGGTTGAAAAACATGTTCTCCCATACATTCCAACTACAAATAAATACAAACGAAAAGGATCCAACTCACATTACATCTAATGTAGGTTGGATTCTTTTCGTTCGTTCGTTCACAATATTGAGAGATTTACCATGTTGTATTAAGACCATAGACTTCTTATAGGTTTTCCTGTAATCTATAGGTATAGAAGTATTATCTGTATTTTTTTCAAAATTTTAAGGTTAGCAGTTGCGGAAATAAAGGGGGGAATGGTAAATTTTTGTCTGTTTTCTTAAATGACTTTAAAACAAATTATTTTAAAATTAAAAAAAATATATCTGAGACCCCCACAGTAAGCCCTTTCATTTGATATATAGCACGGTACAGTTTGCATTTTTTTTATATTTTCTTATTTGCCCCCAAAATTGACCCCCATATTCAAAATACATGAATTTACATTACACGTCCGTGTTTGGGTCACATAAATGCATACGTGTACCAAATTTCAACTTAATCGGTCCATTAGATTCGGAGCAAATTGGCTGTGACAGACGGACAGACAGACACATGAGTGATCGTATAAGGGTTCCGTTTTTTCCTTTTGAGGTAAGGAACCCTAAAAACGTCTGGCTAGCTCAAGAGTTCACCAGTCAGTGAAAAAATCGGATTGAGGATAAACCTTGTAGACGATTGATAAAAAAATAATTGATAAAACTTTCAAAAAGCGCTGCCGAAGCTTTTTGCACCTTTTTAGTGATGTTCAATTTTTTATAGATTATGTTAGAACTGTGTACTACAGCCAATATCAGGTTTACTTTTACCTTTGCAAAGATGAGTCTTATTTCGGCAAAATATGTCTATGTTCTATTATTTTTATTTTATTTAATACTACCAACCCGCCCCTTCTTCGCACGGTTTTACGACTGAACAAAATATCGAGATTTCTAAATTATAATATAATATAATATGTAAGTTTAATATTAATGTATGCATATGGTATATTGGCATGTGCTAGCTGACGAATGGCAATGAACTTAATTTAAATTTATTTCATATTTTGTTGCGTAATACCTAAATTATTTTGCGCAGTGCTGTATAGGTACAGACGCCAGCACATCAAGCTACTACAATCTGTCAGATTTATTTAATAGATTTTCAACTTTATCGCTAAAGCATTAGGTTCAAGGTTGATTGGGAAAATTTGATAGTTTCGGGTAGCTTGACCTGCTGGCGTCTGTACCTATACAATCAATTTTTTTAACTGAACAGACAGCTGTGCTGCTGGGGAGTTTGCTGCGCAACTTCTTCTTCCCAGCTAGCACGTGGTGAAGGGTGGGCGTTTTGGGGGCCTGTCCTATATAATTTTGACGTTCGAAAAGTGCTGATTCTCAGCCTAATAAAGCTGAAGAGTTAGTTTGAACGCATTAATCTCTGGAACTACGAGTCGGATTTGAAAAATATTTTTGCATTTGATAGCATAATTGTTGAGGAAGCTATAGGCTTTTTAATGTCACGCTAGAACTCTAAGGAGCTGAGCAAAAATAACATAAGAACGCTAGGCGAAAACAAAGTAACAATGCAAGCAGGCGATGTGATGCGACGGGGTGGGTCGGGGGACTGAAAATTTCACGTGGACGAAGTCGCAGGCAGAAACTAGTGTATTATACAGATAAACCATCTAGAATAAATTCTCTATATAAAACCAAAAACCGCATCAAAATCGGTTGTCTAATTGAAAAGAACAACGCGGTCACGCAGGCAGACACGGAAAGATATTCGAAGGGGTTGTGGCTAATTAACAACAGCCGCACGGGTCGATCGATCAGGTTAAACTGTGCTTGCCGCGGTTGCTCCGTGGATGGGTGACCATCTTTACATACTAAGACCCCTCCGTGCCTCGGAAAGTACGTTAAGCTGTTTTCCCGGCTGTCATTCGTGGATCTTTGATAGTCGTTACGGGTCGTCAGAAGCCAGAAAGTCTGACTACCAGTTTTGCCAAGGGGTATGACCCAGTAACCGGTATTCAGCTGCATCCAGTTAGACTGGAAGCCGACCCCAACATAGTTGGGAAAAGGCTAGGCAGATAATGACGATATATTATAATCGTATATAAAAGACTTATTTAGACCCAAATATTTTTTGTTTATTCTTTGCTTTCTTACTAAGTTATTTAATGCACAAATTCAGCATTCAAACTTTTATAAAATGGTGTCAACATTACTAATAGTCTATCAAAGAGTTTTGAATACTTAAAAGCTTCAGTCTTTATAATAAATACTGAAGCAGCCAGCTTTTGGGGCTTTTTTGCTCCACAAAGCGCCTTAAGCGCTTACCCGTTCTCGCTCGGTGGCGCTGCAAAATGTTATTCTCTATCAACAGAAAATGTCTCTTTACATCTTGTTAGAATTTTAAAATGCAAAGAAATGCTTAATTTAAAAACTTCGATAAAATTCACTTATTTTTAGAGGAGGTTATTGAAGCTTGGGAGTATAATCCTCGGGTGTCAGTGGTATCCAAATCAAATCCATCATATTATTTGGTTGAATATGGTACCTAAAATATATCATTATTAAGTCCACTGCTGGACATAGGCCTCCCCTAAAATAAATATGTAAAATAATAATCATCATCATAATATCAGTTGAAGGACGTCCACTGCCGGACATAGGCCTCCCTAAAATAAATGTGTAAAATAATAATAATCATCATCATAATATCAGTTAAAGGACGTCCACTGCCGGACATAGGCCTCCCCTAAAATAAATGTGTAAAATAATAATAATAATCATCATCATATCAGCTAAAAGACGTCCACTGCCGGACATAGATCTCCCCTAAAATAAATGTGTAACATAATAATCATCATCATCATAATATCAGTTGAAGGACGTCCACTGCCGGACATAGGCCTCCCCTAAAATAAATGTGTAAAATAATAATCATCATCATCATAATGTCAGTTGAAGGACGTCCACTGCCGGACATAGGCCTCCCCTAAAATAAATGTGTAAAATAATAATCATCATCATCATAATATCAGTTGAAGGACGTCCACTGCCGGACATAGGCCTCCTCTAAAATAAATGTGTAAAATAATAATCATCATCATCATAATATCAGTTGAAGGACGTCCACTGCCGGACATAGACCTCCCCTAAAATAAATGTGTAAAATAATAATCATCATCATCATAATGTCAGTTGAAGACGTCCACTGCCGGACATAGGCCTCCTCTAAAATAAATGTGTAAAATAATAATCATCATCATCATAATAGCAGTTGAAGGACGTCCACTGCCGGACATAGGCCTCCCCTAAAATAAATGTGTAAAATAATAATCATCATCATCATAATATCAGTTGAAGGACGTCCACTGCCGGACATAGGCCTCCCCTAAAATAAATGCGTAAAATAATAATCATCATCATCATAATGTCAGTTGAAGGACGTCCACTGCCAGACATAGGCCTCCTCTAAAATAAATGTGTAAAATAATAATCATCATCATCATAATGTCAGTTGAAGGACGTCCACTGCCGGACATAGGCCTCCTCTAAAATAAATATGTAAAATAATAATCATCATCATCATAATGTCAGTTGAAGGACGTCCACTGCCGGACATAGGCTTCCCCTAAAATAAATGTATAAAATAATAATCATCATCATCATAATGTCAGTTTGAAGGACGTCCACTGCTGGACATAGACCTCCCTTAAAATAAATGTATAAAATAATAATCATCATCATCATAATGTCAGTTGAAGGACGTCCACCGCCGGACATAGGCCTCCCCTAAAATAAATGTATAAAATAATAATCATCATCATCATAATGTCAGTTGAAGGACGTCCACTGCCGGACATAGGCCTCCCCTAAAATAAATGTATAAAATAATAATCATCATCATCATAATATCAGTTGAAGGACGTCCACTGCCGGACATAAGCCTCCCCTAAAATAAATGTATAAAATAATAATCATCATCATCATAATATCAGTTGAAGGACGTCCACTGCCGGACATAAGCCTCCCCTAAAATAAATGTATAAAATAATAATCATCATCATCATAATGTCAGTTGAAGGACGTCCACTGCCGGACATAGGCCTCCCCTAAAATAAATGTATAAAATAATAATCATCATCATCATAATGTCAGTTGAAGGACGTCCACTGCCGGACATAGGCTTCCCCTAAAATAAATGTATAAAATAATAATCATCATCATCATAATGTCAGTTGAAGGACGTCCACTGCTGGACATAGGCCTCCCCTAAAATAAATGTGTAAAATAATAATCATCATCATCATAATGTCAGTTGAAGGACGTCCACTGCCGGACATAGGCCTCCCCTAAAATAAATGTGTAAAATAATAATCATCATCATCATAATGTCAGTTGAAGGACGTCCACCGCCGGACATAGGCCTCCCCTAAAATAAATGTATAAAATAATAATCATCATCATCATAATGTCAGTTGAAGGACGTCCACTGCCGGACATAGGCCTCCCCTAAAATAAATGTATAAAATAATAATCATCATCATCATAATGTCAGTTGAAGGACGTCCACCGCCGGACATAGGCCTCCCCTAAAATAAATGTATAAAATAATAATCATCATCATCATAATGTCAGTTGAAGGACGTCCACTGCCGGACATAGGCCTCCCCTAAAATAAATGTATAAAATAATAATCATCATCATCATAATATCAGTTGAAGGACGTCCACTGCCGGACATAAGCCTCCCCTAAAATAAATGTATAAAATAATAATAATCATCATCATAATGTCAGTTGAAGGATGTCCACTGCCGGACATAGGCCTCCCCTAAAATAAATGTGTAAAATAATAATAATCATCATCATAATGTCAGTTGAAGGACGTCCACTGCTGGAAATAGGCCTCCCCTAAAATAAATGTGTAAAATAATAATAATCATCATCATAATGTCAGTTGAAGGACGTCCACTGCCGGACATAGGCCTCCCCTAAAATAAATGTGTAAAATAATAATAATCATCATCATAATGTCAGTTGAAGGACGTCCACTGCTGGACATAGGCCTCCAATAAAATAAATGTGTAAAATAATAATCATCATCATCATAATGTCAGTTGAAGGACGTCCACTGCCGGACATAGGCCTCCCCTAAAATAAATGTGTAAAATAATAATAATCATCATCATAATATCAGTTGAAGGACGTCCACTGCTGGACATAGGCCTCCCCTAAAATAAATGTGTAAAATAATAATCATCATCATAATGTCAGTTGAAGGACGTCCACTGCTGGACATAGGCCTCCCCTAAAATAAATGTGTAAAATAATAATCATCATCATAATGTCAGTTGAAGGACGTCCACTGCTGGACATAGGCCTCCCCTAAAATAAATGTGTAAAATAATAATAATCATAATCATAATATCAGTTGAAGGACGTCCACTGCTGGACATAGGCCTCCCCTAAAATAAATGTATAAAATAATAATAATCATCATCATAATGTCAGTTGAAGGACGTCCACTGCTGGACATAGGCCTCCCCTAAAATACATGTGTAAAATAATAATCATCATCATCATAATGTCAGTTGAAGGACGTCCACTGCTGGACATAGGCCTCCCCTAAAATAAATGTGTAAAATAATAATCATCATCATCATAATGTCAGTTGAAGGACGTCCACTGCCGGACGTAGGCCTCCCCTAAAATAAATGTGTAAAATATCAATAATAATAATCATCATCATCATATCAACCGACAGACGTACTGCAGGGACATAGGTCACCCCAAAGCACCGCTTCTTCGACCGGTGGACACAAGGTCACCGGATTCCTGGATGCGGGAAGTGCGGAACCGGTAAAATAATAAATGTCCTAAAATAATATCGACGCTTGAAAGGCAATATTTATCAAACGACATGTATGTAAACTTTACACTAGAGCATTTAAAGTTTTATAACTACTTGATTCTAACGAATTTTGAATGCAGTTTAAAGGCGTAATAAACTAGCATTTAAAGATTAATATGAACTTTCTTAATATATTGTAACTCAATAACGCCCAACATGTGGCTTGGTAATTCTTGCCTTTCAAGCGCCGTTATAAAACAATCCAACTTGCACCAGCAACTTAATTAATCTAAAACTACCGAGGACTACATTTACTAAATTATTTCTTTAGAAATGTAATTTCGTATCAACATTTGTGCTAGATGGAGGTAGCATGTACCCAATTTCCGCGGGAAAAAGCTCGTTGGTCCGTCGGGAACCAATTGCCGCCTAACAAGCGGCCCCCGGGACTAAGCTGTTAAGCCTTGATTTAATGCCGACCCCAAGATTTGTATAATTTGACTCAATTTTTAGTTTATTCTTTTTCTAAACACCGAAAGGTTCTTTGGATGTAGGAGAATTTGCGGCTGATCTTTGGGATAGTTTGTGTGTATGTATTTCACTTTATACTTATGAATATTTTTAGGGCTTGGAACGGATTTATTATATAAATAAGTAAAGTTTGCTATTGTTTCTGTAGGTATGTATACGTAGGTATAGCTAAAGTGCATTTTTTAATCTCGGAGACTAAATTGACAGTGCAAATGTCAAAACGACTTACATTACATTATCATGTAAGTCAGTTTGATATTTTCTCTTGTCAATTTGGTGTCTGAGATTATAAAACAGACTTTATTTACCTACAGAAAAAATAACAAACTAGATTCATACCACAGATTAATACAGATGGGACACTCCGCAGTTTAGGTATGAAGCTACAAGTACGCGGCGGGCTTGACTTGACGGGCCAATTGAGTGCGGGCTGCCGCGCACCGGCCGGCTCGCACGGTTAGTTCGATACTCACTCACACGCCACGTTACGACGCATTTACGAAAGAAGACAACCCTAACGAGTCAGAAGGTATAAGACACGATAGAAAGAGTGGCAACTTGTAGGTGAATATAAACTGTAGGTAATAGACGTTGTGCGTCCTGAATTGCACTTTATTGTGTTGTAGCAAGAGTCTCTTTTTATTTAAATGATTTTGCGGAGAGTCCCATCTGTTTTAATCTGTGCTCATACGCGCATCTATGCGTAGCAGATTAGTGACGTCACGGCTACGCTGGCTACGTCGTAGCAATATCTGTAGCGCGGCGTAGCCGTGACGCCAGGTTCATACGATGTCCATGACGTCATCGCTACGAGCCTACGGTACGGAAGATGCTACGGCCAACGCATAGTTTGTATGTACTTACCTATATCTTGTAGACATGTTCATCACGTTTATAGTTACTAATGCGTATTTAAAGACATTTTTAAAGTTAGTATATTGTTTGTATATTATAACTATTATGTAGTAACCAATCGGAGATTACAGACGTGATATTATGTTGATACATATATGTAGGTAGTACTCATCAACGACCAGCTAAAATCCCTGGACCTAGAAAGCTGAAATTTTGCACAGAGGTTTCCTTTGTAATGTAGACAAGGAATAAGGAAGGATTTTACGAAATTCAACCTCTTAGAAAGTAAAATAGGGGATGAAAATTAGTGTGCAAAATTGTCTTTTTTTTGTAGTTTAAATAAAGCATGAAAATTGGTATTTAGCATTCTGGTTAAAAAAATAAAAACCAAGTGTTTTTGGAAAATCATCCCCTAAGGGGGGAAAATAGAGGATGAAAGTTTGTGTGGAAAAAAATTGGTATTAAACCTTTTGTTTATAAATTACGAATGACGTATTTTGTCGTTTTTGGAAAATCATCCCATAAGGGGTTAAAAATCCTAACTAACTCATCATCGCTCAGGCCGACTTTCAGCATCGCCAAAGACACTTTAGTAATTCAGAGAACAATAACTTTACTAAGTTCGGTACCTATAATTATTTAGGTAACTATTTTTTCGAAATTCCCACGGGATGGGGAATAAAGAGGATTTATATTTTCGATTTAAAGTTGCCTGCAAGTAAGTAATTATCCGTTCCGTTATGTATTCCGTTACTATTGTTAGGTTTTAGGATTTTTTATCCTCCAGCAAACATGTATTAATCCGCGCACCGCTCCACATATACTAAAGCACTGCGAGAACACATTGTTTACCTGGATTAACACATATGGGATTTTTAATCCCGGTAATACGTTCCCGTGTGGTATTTTCCGATAACCACGCGGCGAAGCCACGGGCAAAAGCTTACTTCATGTATACGTTGAGAAAGTAGGTACTTACATGAATTGCATTATTTATATTAGGAGTAGGTATAATCTTAAAAGCGCAGTTTACTGAGCAGCGGGATAATTGCGTAATACACTCACTTAGCCTTTCATTTTGACAGTTGAACAATATTCATTGCGTTATTTAAGTTGTCGATCAGTCGGATTTTCCAAACATATGTAGCAATGCATTAGCAATTTTCTTCAAAGTCTTACGGATTTTCATTGAAGCCGTGTTATGTAATTGGGGTGCAGATAAAGAATGTAAAACGGCATTTTTTTTTTGAATTAACATTAAACTTCTTTCAATTGGTAAATATCTTTGAAACCATAAAATGAGCATTATGAGTAGGTATTCAACGCCTGAATTTTGCTGAACTGATACAGCCATTGTTCACGCGGTACTAGCAATTAATTTGAGGTTTACCCGACCACCTCAGTGGCGATTAATTAGTACATAACATAAACAGGCTTACGTGTGTTGAGAGCCTATACTATCTCAAATGGCTTAGCATGATCCTCCGTTATTTCGAAAATACTGCAACATTAATTTTTAAATAAATGTATAGTAAAGTTGAGGATTAATGTTAAGTACTATGTGTGACGAAAACACGATTCCATAAAATTTTCTCGATAGAAAAAAATTCCAAAGTTACCTTTAAACCGCTGGTATTCAAAAAATACTTCAAGTTTGATCATGAAACTTTGCATACTAACTGAACTAACTATAAAGCAGGTCTTATGTGCTTTTTTTTTTAATTAGCATTATTTTCAGCGTAAAAAGAAATTACCTAAACTATCGGCGTCTTAAAGTTTGTTCCCTGCCGCCCCACACCTCCGCTCAGTCCAGGGGGGGCCCACTTAACACTGTCATCAATTATCAATGACGACAGCGACATCCGCAGTGTGGTGGGATAAATAAACTTGGCAGCCATCTTGTCTTGGTCAAATAAATGTCATGTGATCCTGTCGCCATTATCAACAGTGGCTTTCCCGACGTTGATGCGCAATTCTGTTGAAAATTTTTTTCTCGTTACTGTTATCTGTTTTGTTTTATTTCTATTTCATAATATTGTTACCACTTTGTTTTTCGTTTGTCATTTTTGTTGTTTTGTTAACATGAGTGAACTCCGAAGAAGATATTGTATTTTTGAACTGCTCTTTCTCTTAATTATTACTTTACTCTTAGGACTGAGCCAGTCTAAAGTAATAATTAAGAGAAAGAGTAGCAACTCTGTGGTAAAATTTACATGTATGGAAAGTGCTGCTACCTCTTGTTTGGTGGTTGAATTAAGGCTATATATATGTACACCTACCTATAGGTATGCATGCTTACTATGAGTAGCGAACGAGGACCTATTTATTAATTTATACTCTTTGAGCGAGTTTGTGTTATGGTAACAGTCAGGGAAACAAAAACACGTATGGAGTTCAGAAAAATGTCCTTTTATTATTATCAAACATAAATTTTATTATAATACTCGTTTTTTTACTTATTGTAATAAAATAAAATAAAATTATGGAATAACATAACATTTTTTCTTGGTAATAAAGGTAATACGGTACGATATGGTAATAAACACTTACATAAAGCATCACAGCCAAAAAAAATACAATATCATCTTCGGAGTTCACTCATGTTAACAAAACAACAAAAATGACAAACGAAAAACAAAATGGTAACAATATTATGAAATAGAAGCAAAACAAAACAAATAACAGTAACGAGAAACAATTTTCAACAGAATTGCGCATCACCGTCGGGAAAGCCGGGGTTGACAATGGCGACATGACATTTATTTGACCAAGACAAGATGGCTGCCAAGTTTTTTATCCCACCACACTGCAGATGTCGCTGTCGTCTATGAAAATTGATGACAGTGTTAAGTGTGCCCCCTGGCTCAGTCTCGCTTCGGCTTTCAAACGGGAGAGCTGTGTCGCTTGCGCTCAGAGTACATACGAGTACACAACGAGTAAAAAAGGTAGGATAAAGAGTGAGGTGGCGCGGGGAAGTGGGGGCGAAATTAGAATTTGAGGTGAGGTTATATAGGCTCGTACACCTCAGACCATGTATGTACCTATAATTCATGTTATTACAACGTATACGGTCTCCGTCGTAAAAGAAGACTACACTGATTTACACGGCTCGATTTCCTTGCCTGTGGCATACCAAACTAGAAGCAACAATAAAAGTTGCATCGTAATAAGCAGCAGTTGAGACGCTGCAAGTCATTTGTTGCTTCAATTTAGTAGGCAAGAAATTTGTATCGTGTATATCGGGCTTTAAACCACATTTACACGATGCATCTTTCTTGTCTAAACACTCTTTAGACGGTGCAACTTTAATTATTGCATGAACTTATGGTATGCCACAGGGAATTTAATCGCACAGTTTAAATCAAGCTTGAGGGATTGTCACTAGAATGCCCAAATATAAACCAACTGTAGGCCCACTCTACACGGCACGGTTTCATTACGGTACGGCGTATAAATCACGCCGTAGAAAATCACGTGTCTGTTAACAAGCTTCCATAGTGATCCTTACAATACGGCGTATCAACCGCGCCATAAAACAAACAGATCTATCACCAAGATTCCATAGTGTTCCACATAACACTGACGACCGTGCACGTGCCGTAAAACAAACGTGTCTGTCAACAAGCTTCCATAGTGTTCCATACAACAATGACGACCGTGCACGCGCCGTAAAACAAACGTGTCTGTCAAAACAAGCTTCCATAGTGTTCCATACAATACTGACGACCGTGCACGCGCCGTAAAACAAACGTGTCTGTCAACAAGCTTCCATAGTGTTCCATACAACACTGACGACCGTGCACGCGCCGTAAAACAAACGTGTCTGTCAAAACAAGCTTCCATAGTGTTCCATACAACACTGACGACCGTGCACGCGCCGTAAAACAAACGTGTCTGTCAAAACAAGCTTCCATAGTGTTCCATACAACACTGACGACCGTGCACGCGCCGTAAAACAAACGTGTCTGTCAACAAGCTTCCATAGTGTTCCATACAACACTGACGACCGTGCACGCGCCGTAAAACAAACGTGTCTGTCAACAAGCTTCTATAGTGTTCCATACAACACTGACGACCGTGCACGCGCCGTAAAACAAACGTGTCTGTCAACAAGCTTCCATAGTGTTCCATACAACAATGACGACCGTGCATGCGCCGTAAAACAAACGTGTCTGTCAACAAGCTTCCATAGTGTTCCATACAACAATGACGACCGTGGACGCGCCGTAAAACAAACGTGTCTGTCAACAAGCTTCCATGGTGATCCATACAACACTGACGACCGTGCACGCGCCGTAAAACAAACATGTCTGTCAACAAGCTTCCATAGTGATCCATACAACACTGACGACCGTGCACGCACCGTAAAAAAAACGTGTCTGTCAACAAGCTTCCATAGTGTTCCATACAACAATGACGACCGTGCACGCACCGTAAAACAAACGTGTCTGTCAACAAGCTTCCATAGTGTTCCATACAACACTGACGACCGTGCACGCGCCGTAAAACAAACGTGTCTGTCAACAAGCTTCCATAGTGATCCATACAACACTGACGACCGTGCACGCGCCGTAAAACAAACGTGTCTGTCAACAAGCTTCCATAGTGTTCCATACAACACTGACGACCGTGCACGCGCCGTAAAACAAACGTGTCTGTCAACGAGCTTCCATAGTGTTCCATACAACACTGACGACCGTGCACGCGCCGTAAAACAAACGTGTCTGTCAACAAGCTTCCATAGTGATCCATACAACACTGACGACCGTGCACGCGCCGTAAAACAAACGTGTCTGTCAACAAGCTTCCATAGTGTTCCATACAACACTGACTATATACGACGAAAAATCCGTACTTTTTCACGACAAGAAAAACCTGTATAAAGGGCCTTAGTATCTGTTACTTTGAAATGTCGTTGGTTTATCGTCCGTTTTATTATAACAATATCATTTTTGAATATGCAGTGTTAACAGTAATAATAGTGTCGTTACGATGTGAGATATATTCGATACAGAACACAGTAACGCTGTAGGTATAATTATTTATTAAGATTTTTCATCTGGAATTTCTCAGTAGTAGCTCGGAGTCTGGGTTTGTGCCCGGTAGATGGCGATAGGCTCGCTCTCTATTACATGAGACTTAAACATAACTAGCGAAATGTGGGTGTACTATCGGTACGTCTCTGTCTAACCCTTCAGGGAATACAAGCGTGATGATATGGACGTTTACGTGAAGGTTTGCCTATGGGCTGTTGTTTACGATTGAATTTCAAATTGAATGAGTTCTAATGTACTAAGATGATTATTTTACTGTGTACTTACTTATTTTAGTATGCAAACAACACATTGTATCCAATCTCCTGAAATACTTCAGCAAATATATATTTTGAAAACGTAGAACAATAATGATTTTAGGCTAACAATCTTTTATTAGGAGTAACGAACTGGCACAGATTTCTGTTATTTAGACAAACGGACCTCATATTGCGCGTGTCATTTGTTTTCGTTAAACAATTCATTAACTTTCTAAATGGTGTTGATTTTAAACGGGCGGGCGGCGCTTTGTGAGTTTATTTTAGTATTTACCGAGTCGGCAGCAGTGATAATGGATATAAATAGCTTGGGACAACGATGCATGGATTTTTAATGGCCAGACACACCTTCCGCACTTAAATAATTGGTGTTTTGTTTCGAAATGGGGATGGATCTTGGCAGAAAGACAAATGGCATAGGAATTAGCAAATATACTTGGTATAATTCGGGTTCTTTTTTGATGGCATGGGGAATGAATGTGAATATCCTTCGTTTGAAGTTTCTAACTTCTCTAACAACAGATGCCATGTAAAGTATTACTATAAATCTATGTCTCTATTTATCATTATATAAATTTGTTTGGATTTCTGAAATATTTTTTATTTTTTATTATATTTTATTTTACATTTAATTTGTTTGTTTGATGATTTTAATGAATTTAAAGATGATTTCGATTTAAGTTATAATTTATTTTACAATCTGATTTTATGTAAGTACCTCAGTTATTTATTTTTTTATAATAGTATTATTGTAACTTGTATTTTAATATTTAGTTAATAACATAATTTTTAAGTATATCTACTAATATGGATCACTATATCTGAATTAAATAAATAAAATTAATTACTGTATCAGCCCGCTATCACTGCAGCACTGTCTTTGAATCTGAACCAACATATAAAATATTAAGTCCGTAGGTTAAAAGGAAGTGGTTTCAATTCAGCTTGTAAGATTCGATCTAAAGTCTAAACAAACTAATAAATACTCGTAAACAAACATTGCAAGTTGAATAAAAGCTTGTAAACGGGTTTATTTTAAATGTCTAATCTTATTTCAAATTGAATATAGGTATATATGAACAATGTATGGTTTCTTTCACAACTAGCTTTTACTACGAGTATATAATACAGAGTAATATATCCATCTATCTACTCGTATCTAACTGTAAGTCAGTCGCAAGTGAATACTGAAAACTGTGATACTGTCAGTCAGTGAAAATTCCTTTTCGGGGAGCAGCTTTTCTCTATCCTATCTTCCTTATAAACTCCTCTAATCCAACTAGTAAATTTAGAGGCCTTGTTCGTGGAACTATTTTAATTATTGCTCCGTAATATTTTTATTATTTTTTTTTATTGTATCTTTAAAATTTCTTGTTTTTATTTTTTATTTTTATACGCATGCCTGTTTAGTGTTTAGTTTTATCATTAACACATTTAATGTAATTGTACCTTTCATAATAATTGTTAGTGCACATCGCATTAGTTTTATAACGTGTCTTTATAATATGTGGAAAATGTCGTGGGTTCATTTACTCACTCTATAACTTAATTTGAGCTATAGAGTGAGTATTTGATATTGTAATGTGTGACCAAAAAGAATGTATATTATGATCCCTTGCTAGACCATACATTACTATTAGATGATGGATGAATGGAATAAATAAGGTAAGAACTAAAACACTACTTTATTGTCCCAAAGGTACTTAAAGGTAAAATGAGCTTAAGGGACTGATGGTGTGGAAATGAAGTGAGTGACGCGGCCCTTGTTGGCTGCAACGAGAACGCCTGGCTGACTTGATAGCCCAACGCGAACTAAACTAATTATTATGAGTTAAAATAAATGTGTGGCGTGAACTGCTGAATTGCAGAATGTGCGGTTGCACCGGACATGCTCCCGAGCGGGAAGATGAATATGAAAGGATAAGATACAAGGTAAAGTAAATTGGTCTTTATACTAGATGATTGAAAAGGTGATTCCAATTTGTCCTTATACTATGTTAAAGTCTCTACTTGAACTCCGTTTTACGAGACATTGGCACTGTACGCTTGTCTAACTTACGCACTTTAGGAATTTGACTGTAATCTGATACACTCGGAATTTCACACTGATTACGCGCACTAACACTATATTGAACCGTGGATGATGAGATAAGAGGCCCCAGCCGGTGTCGCGTGTTGCGCGGGCTGCAGACTCGCCAATGCAGCCCTTGCCCCCGCAAGAGATGCGGTTCGCCTGTTACGCAGTCGTCGTATCATGAAGACTGCTCCAACCACCAACATAACTCCAATCACCACATATAATACTGTGTAGTGATGGATATCGTGATAAGAAACTTGATTTCGCAATTTTTCATTTGCTTTGAGATTGCGGAGTTGCTTCTTAATTTCGTCAAGCTCCTTGTTGCTCGAGAGGAGTGTATAGTTCTGTATCAGTGGAGTTGGGATGCCTGCGTATAGACGCAATCATAGGATTGATTGGTTCGATTTCAGGCAGCTTGAAATGTGGTTTTATGTCTAAAGTGCTGAAACCTTAATTGCGTGAGTAAACAGTAAAACATCCAGTTTAAATTAGACAGTCGTGTACGTATGGTATGGTATGGGTAGGTTTATTTCCCCAAATCAATAAAATAAAATAAAAATCGCTTGAAAATTATTCCTTGTAGACATACGGTGAAAAGTATAAACATCATCACATATATTGTAGTAAAAATACGTGAGTTATGATCCAAGTTATCGCAGAACAAGTCCATAACTCGTTGGATAGGTTGTAGTCAAGTTTTTATTCCCACTGTTTTATTTACACAACAGTAAATGCCCCGTAAAACGCGAAATCCGTTTCTAAGTACCTTGAGATAAATCTTCTTAGTACTTGAAGACGAATCTACTCTGAAGTATGAATAAGTCAAGCTATAAGACGCTCACGACATCTCAATACTCATATTGTACACATATTTATTGCACCACATCAGCCTCTTTTATTTTATTTGAGATGGGTTTGCTCTTGACTCTAGTCTAGGTTAGAGGTGAGAGAGACAAAGTCGACGATGGAGTGAGCTTACCCAGAAGGAAGGTTCATTCTCACTTTGAAGAGATTAGGGTTGTATGCATCTTACCTAAATGAAATATTAAAATAATAAGTTCCTAGTAGGTATGTAGGATAGGTACTGGAAAACATACGTATGTATTGTCCGCATTACCTAATACTGAGGACTTGATAAAACCGGTATAAAACACACGGCCATATCAAGATCAAACTGAACACAGTATAATAATCAGCCTCCTCTCTGTGAGTGTGAGTGGGCCGTAGTCCACCACGCGGGCCCTGTGCGGGTTGGCAAAACTTAGACTTTTGATGCTTTTAGGGTTCCGTACCTCAAAAGGAAAAACGGTACCCTTCTAGGATCATTCGTATGTCTGTCCCTCTGTCACAGCCAATTTTCTCCGAATCGAATGGACCTATGAAGTTGAAATTTGGTACACATGAATTTCTGTGACCCAAACACGGACGTGTAACGTAAATAAATGAATTTTGAATATGGGGGTCACTTTTAGGGGCAAATAAGAAAATTAAAAAAAAAGTTTTGCAAACTGTACCGAGTGTACAGTTTAAAATTTTCTTAACATATCAAATAATAGGGCTTACTGTGAGGGTCGCAAATACATATATTTTTATACTATTTAACCGACTTCCAAAAGGAGGAGGTTCTCAATTCGTCTGTATGTTTTTTTTTTTTTTTTGGGTATGTTTTTGAGTTTTTGAGTTAGCTTCAATATGTGGATGATGTGATGGTGTTTTAATAACTTCCTATCACTGTTATTTACATGGCTATATCTACAATTATTGTGCTCAATTATGTATTCGAATTAGTGTGGGGTAGGTTCCACGACTAAAAAGTGAAAAATAAAAACTTTTTAGCAAAAAATAAAATTGACTTCCAAAACAAAACACTACAAAGTGAAAAATAACTTTAATTTCGTAAGTCGGTGGCAAAAAACGAAAATACAAAACCCAAGACACCGACTACCGAAATTAAAGTTATTTTTCACTTTGTAGTGTTTTGTTTTGGAAGTCGGTTTTATTTTTTAAAATAAATTCTTTTAAAGTTATTTAACAAGTTACACGAAAATTTACCATTCATTACAACATAGCCTCAGTAGTTTCGGAGATAAGTGGGGGCCTTATCTCCGAAACTACTGCGCCTAAAATGTTGAAAAAAAAAATGCAGAAAATAGTTCTATACCTATAGATTCCAGGAAAAAGTATAAGAAGTCTATAGTGTTAAAATAATATGGTAAATCTCTCAATATTGTGCGTACATACTTACATTTGCAGTTGGAATGTATGGGAGAACATTCGTGGTATTTTTCAACTACAATGTTAAGTTTGTTCTTGGGATAAATTCATCCCACGACACGCACTTGGTTGGATTTTTCTCTTACTTACTTTTCAAAACAACCGAGCTCGTGGCTAAGTATTAAAAACCGCACGAGTCAATCCATCATAAGCTACGCGTGACGGGGTTGGTCCGTGGATGGGTGACCATCTTTACATGCCGAGACTCTTCCGTGCCTCGGAAAGCACGTTAAGCCGTTGGTCCCGGCTGTCATTCGTGGATATTTGACAGTCGTTATGGGTCGTCAGAAGCCCGAAAGTCTGACAACCAGTCTTACCAATCGTATTACCCAGTTACTGGATTGTGGAGGTTAGATAGCAGTCGCTCCAAGTAAAATACTGGTACCTACTCAGCTGCATCCGGTTAGACTGCAAGCCGACCCCAACATAGTTGGGAAAAGGCTAGGCAGATTGACTATTTATTATCATCATAGATTATAAAGATCCTTCGATAAGGACAGGACAATGATGATGATGTTTATAAGACTCATTCTCTTTCGCATGTTTCATTCATAATTTAAAGCGGAATAAAATTGATGAACCTTAATTGTTCTTAAAATTTTGTTACAAACCTCTTTAATTCTATTTATAATTCTTGTTTTGTTGTTTAATTGTTCATGGATTGCCAAACTTCAAAGACTTTACCAATCTCTTTGTAATTAACATTCGATTTTATCAGCATCCTTTAACAAACAATTAATCATCTGTTTCGGGATTAAATACTTTTTCCATCCATTTCGTTGACTAAGGCTGTATAAAAGTTCGAAAGGACTTTACACAAAGTAATTTATTCGATATTTTAGGGATAATGTACATCCATCAGGCTGCGCGCCAGTTTGATTAGGCAATTAATCAACCAGGGTTGAGCAATAACATTCCAGTTATTTAGTTTGAAACAAAAACAATCAACACACACACGACTTAATGAAAACAAAGTAAATTGATATGAGTGTTGTTGGGACTTGAAAAAAGTATCGATACATTGCTTTTGTTATTATTTGTTTTGTTTTTTGCTCAATACTCCACATCCACATCCTGCTGCCGACCCATCGAGGTAGCCACACTTTACGAGGTTAATAAAATGAAATAGTTTATTTATTACCATTAAAAGTTACAATTACAAACAGTACATGACAAGTATTATAACATTTTTGTGAAGTGTTGACCCTAGCCCCTGAACTAGGCGGGAACCTATATCTCAGGGAATAGTTCTGCTATTGACATTCTAATATTTATCTTAGGACATTTTTGTGTATCGCTACTATACATGTATTTCATATATCATTACTATAAATTTCATCTTAGTACCATTAGAGAATGCAAGGGTTTATTGGTGAATATATTGGTATTGGTTGGAGTTACATTTTCCCACTTGGGTTCGGAGGCGGTTCAGGGACTTTCAAGTGGGCCACGGAAGGTTGGACCCTGTGGCGCAAACTATGTCCCACCTCTTATCCTGCCATATGTGCCCCAAAAATGCAGACAGACTGCACTGCCGCCGCGCCGTGGAGGGGGCAAAGTCTTGGGCCAACCAAATCTAATTCATTGTCGAAGAAGATACTCAATACTCGAATTTTTCTATATTTTCAAATGAGTTCAAAAAAGGAGGAGGTTATATATTCGTGTGTATATATTTTTATTCAATATGCTGTGAACCGATTTTGAAAATCATTTTTTCATTTGGTTGAAGATGACACGTGGTAGTCCCATTAAATTTTATTAACTTTGCTTGGGATGTTTTTGAGTTAGCTACGATAATACGTATTCTATCCATTTTGTGTATCTTGATGATGTTATAATACTTCCTGTCACTGTTGTTTACATAGCAAGTCGTGGTATACTAATTAGTGGGGGGTAGGTATATAAACGAGAAAAAAAAAACTATAATAAAGATTCCACGACGAACGAAGACACCGACTTCCGAAATTAAAGCTAATTTTCTTTGTATTGTTTTTTTTTGAAGTCGGTTGATTGTATTTTGTAAAAAAGTTTTTTGATCCATAACTCGACAGTATTAATGCCTCTGTGACATATACTTTACTTCAAATTCGACAATACGTTATTATTGAGTTAGACACACTGTATTTTATAAGTTAAAAGATGGTACATTTGTAAATATTATTCTTTAATGTTTCGTTAACATCGATATGTTTGTTACATTGCACATTGTTAATAAAAAAAAACATAATACATCGATACTTTTCTTTCGGTTCTAAATAATTCACATCCCTAGAGTAGTTACAACTGCATTAAATAGAACACAAAAGGCTTATTTGTCTATTCATTAGGGACGTTTTAATGAATGCATTGGTATTAGTCGAATCGGCATTTTGTGATTATTCTGCTTTACATTCGTTTACATAAATAATTAAATTAATTATTAAATTAACTATGATCGATCATTATTAGTATTTAATCGAACCTCTATTAATTCCCATTTTGCGCTCCTAAAACTTAACCTTCAATAATTTCTATTTTGAGGTCCTAAAAATACTAAATCGCCTAGTAACTGCGACCAACTTGGACGTAGTGTTCGCTGCTTCGCTCGCTACTCGCGCGTTGTTAGTCACGGTTCTAACGTAACCTAACCCATTTGGTCGGGATTCGCCCCAGCAGTGCGTGAAATACACAAGAAGATCGCCAGTTGACCATCCCCGGTCCCAACCTAACCTCAATTAAAAAAGCGAACATCATTAGAAGCGCAAAAAGCTTTCAGAGCATCAGTTATATATTTCCTTTTAGAAAACCGCTGACACTTTTTAACTAATACAATACTAGTCACGCTTGGCCAGGAAATTACAAGAGTCCTTTCAAAATCTAATTTTATAACATTTATTCCTGTATCCTAAGTAAAAGGTGTCAGTTATATTAGGGGATCAAATATGAAATTGCCGTTGTGTATTCAACCTGTATGAAGGCATTTTGTATTGCTTCTTGGGAAGATTTTTTATCATGAAAAAAATTGTCCAAATCGCGGAAAAATGGTAGTCAGTTGGGGTCAGGTCCGGCGAGTACGGAGGATGACGGATGGTTTCTAACTGTGGGTCCTGTAGTGTTAAAACAGTTTTTCAAGCGTGTAAGGTCTTGCGTTATCATGGAGCAATAGGGGTGAAGATGGATTGACGAGTCGGGGTTGTTTCGCTGCAAGTTTTGCCATCATTGTTCGAAGTTCTGTACAGTAGACATTTGCTGTTATTCCTTGACTGGATCTGAGAAAGCTGTAGTGAACTACACCATGAAGTTACGACACTTTTATATGGGTAAGCTTCGCTGTAGGGCATTGTTGCGGCGTTTGACCAAGTCAACGATTACGTTGTTCGCTTGCGATTATCGTAAAGACTCCACTTTTAACTACACATCACAATTCGCCCAAAAAATCTTCATTTCTGTACTAGTTCAACAAGGCAAGCTTCAACGCGTGCTTCTTTCTGCAGATCAGTCAAATAATGGGGCACCATTTTCAAGCTTTTTCTTTTCGATGCAAATGGATCAATATTGTGGGTATGCTAACATCAAACCATGCCTCTAATTCCTTGGTAGTTTGATACGGATCTGCTTTCACCATCGCATTCAATTCATCGTTATTGACCTTAGTGACTGGTCTTCCTCGGGGTTCATTCTTCAAGTCGAAGTTTCCACTACGAAAGCGATTAAACCAAAAACGCACGGGGCGTTCATTAGCCCCTTGTCCCCTTGTCTTTGTGCTTTTTATATTGGGACCTGGTGCCTTTGTAAATTAATTAAATAAATAAACTAGCCGTATCCTCTCCAAACACAGAATTCATTTTGCGAGCTGTTTCTGCTGCGTTAGTTCCACGTCGGAACTCGTATTTAATCTTTACTTTAAAAGCACAATGAAAAAACATTTGAAAGTCAAACAATCGAATGTTGTACCTACATTTTCCAAATTTAGCTTTAATTTAATTTAATTTAGTTGTCGTAGTTTCACTCTGGAATCTCATGCAGGTTTAATTTAATTCAAAGTGGTCAGTACGTTAAAACGGCAATTTCATATTTAAACCTCTATTGTTAAAAAAATAAGTAATAAAAACACACCATTTGCAGGAGGCAAGAGGCACAGATGATATTTTTTGTTGTATACCTAATTGTCATCTTAAGGCGTTTAAACTCCGCCGGGCAGACCTCCACCGGTGGAGCATACGGTGGAGGTCTGCCCGGCTTGGGCAGAGCGCCGTCGCGTACTTGCGGAGGTGACCGGCGGTGGTGATCTCTCGCGTCCGGCCCTGGTCCAGGCGGAGCGTGAGTGCGTGGGATGGGAAGCCATCACCTCCTTCTGCAAATCTGTAATGCTCACGAAGGAGGAGGTGGAACGCGTAAGGGAGAGGCAATCTTTGCGCCCTCACGCCCCTAGTCGCCGCAGGAGACGCCCTGGGCGTCGGGAATCGAGAACTGATCCCGGCCACCGTAGGCGCGGGCTTGCGGACGGCGAGCTACCCATTGCTAGCCGTAAGGACCAGGTCCGGGTCGACGGCGCGTTGTGTTCCACGCGCGCCTCAAATAGTTGCCAGCACTAACTGATGGGGTCTGCTAGGGCCGATGCCTGCCAGGGTTGCGGGTTGTTTGATAGAGTTACCGTGGCCCTGGCACAGGCAACTGAAGGAACACGGGTGGGTTTTAGTCAGTAGAAGTCTGACGCTCCCCCCAGAGCAGGAGAAGTTTTGAAAAAAAAAGACGTTGAAACTATAATAATTTATTATAGATGATATAGTCTACTTTCTGATCCGGAATCACTCCGTAAACTTTCACCCGATTTCACTAAATACAGCTAAAATCTATTTCGGTCAGATGACATAGTTACCGCGTGACGAGTTCCGGTGGCCACGGCATTCCCATTTCCCGCCTGAACGTTTTCAATAACTACCTTCATTTGTTTACCAAAACATTTTATTGGCAAATCGTTTTCACACACCACGTGACACAACAAATTGCATTTGAAATTAAATAACGTACTGAATATATAATATGGGCGTGATTATAGTCGAATTATCGGGAATTAATGTAATTTGTGTTAATACGTGTATGCTGTTAACCTATTTGTGATAGGTAGGTTTGAGTTAATATTAGGTTCAAAAGTCGTTTATTTACCCATTATCATATCTTAGAGAATACTTAGTTGAAAAGTTATGACTAAAGAAAAATTGTGTATTTGATTAAGAAACTAAGAAACAAAAATCGCTGAATATGAAACGTTTAAAGAATCCGCGGAGTGTAGCTGCTATTACAAACAAGCTACGCGCTGAGCGCTACACCGTAGCACCGTAGCACTACGAGATTATCTATTTGAGAAGTGGAGTGTCGCGAAGGCAATCGAAGTCGCTTTGAGCGGCGCTTCAGGTGGCAAACTACTTAGAGAAAGTGCAAAACTCTGCATAAAGCCACTGTGCAACGAACTGAACTAAAACCTTTTGAACTCCTTTGATTTGTGCAGGGTTTACGATTTGACAGCGGGTGGCGGTGTCATTTACCTCAACGTCGGAGTTTTCTTGTAAATCTTGATAGAGGATGTCTGCGAGTAGAAATAAGTTTTTGTTACTTATTGCTGACTTGACTGGTTAACTTAGCGCTTGAGGTTTGCGTTAGGTTTTGCTTGAGGTTTATGGATTTAATTCCGTAGCACTTTTGCAAGCATAAACCGTAAGTAATAAAACGTAAGTACTTACACGTGTAGCCCCACATGTGATTAAACAACCAAACTTGCATAAACGCGAAAAAAATCGCAAACATGATATAAAAAGCAATCTACTCGCAAACCAATTACGAAATTGCCATGTTTATGTAAAAGCGTGTTCAAAAGAATGTAACACAAACATTACTTTGTTTTTCAGTTAGAGTTACCGTCTGTGCGCCGGCAGAGGGCGCATAAATCAAACTTTGTTCAAACGCTGTAGCGCCGTAAAGTAGTATTTACGACGTAAAGCATAGTCCACACTAGGGCACAAGCCATATGTCGTGAGATCTATATGTGTCGGGCAATAAGTCTGATATAACTTTGAATGTGGGACGTGTCGTGCAAAATGTGTCGTGACTTGTGCCCTTGAGCGAACGGAGATTTAAGCTGGATATACACTCACCCATGAGGTAGGTAGAATATATTGTGTACGTAAATAAATAATACATAAATAAAAATGTTTATTTCTGTACCAACTGGTTTACATTAGTTTCGATTGGAGTCTCCTTTTAAGTATGAGGACGCCTGTTTTAGGAGACTCCGCACTTCCATCATACCTTAGGCTGTTTGTACATCCTGCTGGCTGTTTGTATTGCGTGATTTAATGCTATTCACACAAATAATAATAATAATTATAAATTGAAACTCGCTCTATCGCTCGTGATTTAAACAGAACGAATACATTAATGTAGGTGTGTTGGGTGGGTGTGCGAAGTGTGTGATGTGTGTGGGGTGTGAGAGGTGTCTAGGTGGTATATATATATATATATATGTGTCAGTAAAATTGGTTTTAGATTCCCATAATCTAAAACCAATTTTACTTAATAATAATATCATTCTTCTGTTTAATATTATGTTCTTATCATATCACACATATATAATTTCCTAACAGATAGCAGGCCACAGATCTCATAAAGACTTTCAGTAGGGAACCTTCGTTTCATAGAATACATAATTTTTATCAGACCTCTTTGCGCTCGTTCTTACGTCTATAAATTTTGATTTCGCTGCCCCACCCCATACCGGTATACAGTAGACTATCACAGATTGTGCAAGGGCTGTGTAGATTTCATTTAGAAGATTTCTCTCAGCGCCCACCTTTGTGGCTATACTTGCAGGGAACACGTATCTCAATGATTTAAATATCCATCCCCATTTTCGTGTTCGAGGTGGGAGTACCAAATTAAATGTAGGTCAATTATAACGCCTAAATATTTTGTTTGTGTTACTTTATTAGTTATAGGACATGTACAGTCATAATTCATGGCTCCTTTACAAGAATGTATTTTGATATTTAAATCTTGATCTAGTTGTGAGCGGTTTCTAATTGTAAAACGTATATAGTTGGTTTTGGTTGCGTTTAACGTAAGGAGATTTTCATCAGCCGATTCGCGATTTGAGCCATACCCATTTCAGCTTTGAGCTTTACTTCGGACCAGTTATTCCCATAAAAGACAATGGCGGTATCATCGGCGTAAGAGAAGATTTTTGTTATATCTACTTTTATGTTACATTAATGTACACTGTCATTAATGTACACTAAGAAAAGCGTTGGTCCTAATACGCTACCTTGAGGTACCCCGAATGATACCTCCACGTCATCACTGATGTATTTCCCTATCTTAACCCTCTGTTTCCTATTCGATAAATAATCATTAAAAATCATAAGAGGGGTTCCCCTTATTCCAATTCTTTCTAGCTTGGACACAAGGGTCGGAAAAGAAACGGTGTCAAAGGCTTTTTGCAGATCAAGGAATACAGCCACACACTTTTTCTTTGAATTGACATAATCAATTATCAGTGAGCTGAGTGCTGTAACTGCATCCTCAGTTGATATTCCTTGTCTAAAACCAAATTGTGTTAATGTTTTTTAGATAATTTAAAAGCTTATATTAATTATATTTTCTACAACCTTGGATAGACCTGGTAAGACAGAGATAGGTTTGTAGTTATTGACGTCACTGCAGTTCCCCCCCTTGTAAACCAATGCTTCAGTAACCGGATTGCTTCAGTAGTGTCGGAAAGACACTACTGAAGTTTACAAAACAGAGATTTACCAAATGAGTAATGACAGGATATGAAGTAATCGATATGTAGGTATGTACTAATCATGTTGCCGAAACGTGAAGGAAAAACATGTGTTTTATAAAACGTGTTTTTCCTTCACGTTTAAAACACCAAGCTGAATGTTCTGTCTTTATTGGTACTCGGCTCATCATTCGGTTCGTCATTGAAGTTGATGGGTATGTGCATTCCGTGGTATAAGTGTGAGCTTTTTAACAGTTTAAGTTGATAGTCTTTTGGATAATTTAAACCGAGGTACGGTACGATAATGTTCGAATACGTTACTTAAAAGTTACACTAGCAGTACAAGAATACCAATTCCTTTGTGAATATAACTTTTGTTTTTAAACTACAAGTATTCCGCGCCATTTGTTAGTTACCAATGCAGGACAGCAGGACAAGACACAGTTGGCGCCCCAGTTTGCATCGCATTAGCAGGATGTTGGAACGTGGGCTGCAGGACCTTTGTGTGGCCGTGGACTGAATGAACGGGAATGTCCTGTGCATGCAGGTTAGCGTAGCCACGAGAATGTCTACTACGTGAGTATTGTTATAAATTAGTGTAAATAGCTAGGTCACGCTTAATGAACCGAGGTTAAAAGAAGATCTTATTTTTATTGTAAGGGGTTTTAAAAGCCACTATATAAGATATTTAGTATCAAGTACTTAACGAGATCTTCAATAGCGAAAATCACACACTGTTTGTACAAAAATTCCAAAATATTGTATAGTATTATAAACATTTTCAAGAACTAATAACGTTACAGATAAAAAATAGATATGCCAGGGAGCGATGATACCCAAGCCGCCACCACAGGGTCAAAAAACCTAACTCAAATTCTTTATATGTGAACTCACCCTTACATTTTCCGCAGCAAATCGTTTTTACATCCAATAATATCGTACGCGATATTCACAATAAGGAGCGCAGAGATATATGAGAGTAAATGATCCCATTTATCCGCTCGAGTTTTTCATGAACTAAGATATGAATTCTATGTACTTGTAAAGCTGCCGCTTTCAATGCGGACAAATTATTCTGTAACACGAAAAAAATTGTCGATCTCAACTGGATTAGGATGTTTGAGTTTCATTCTCGCATTTATTCAGAGCACGATGAGCCAAAAGCATTTACTTTTATCTTTAGAATTGCGGGTTATTAAATTACAATCAAAATTCTTTGTTCGAATGTAGCTAACAAAGTTGCACGTTGATTACATTATTATATACCGAATTTATTTAATCTATCCTCCGTTATAAACGTAAACTCTTTATTTTTTACAGTTACAACCTAAATAAGTTATGTCGTCTTCGTTTAATGATTTTCGTGAAAATTTCCAAAGACGAGGGTGGCACACAATCAGCGCTAAAAGCACCATTGTCAATTTTAATGAAACCCCCCGAGATATCAACTTTGTTTTGGGCCATTGTTGGCGACGGCGTCTACCGACGAACCGTCGAGTTTTGTGTTGCTGACAAACTTTTATTGACCAAATTGTTCATAGTTTCTTTTTTTTTGTGTGGAGACGAGATAGGAATCCTATTAAAACTATAATGTTTGTTGCGATACCTACTATAAGAGTTGTCTGGTAAATTAAAGAACTTTGGATACTTTAAACGACTGTTAGTAATACAACTAAAACACTAGCATCGTGGTTGATTCGTCATCAATCAATCAATCCTCAATGACTGGCCTGTTGGTCTAGTGGTTAGTGGCCCTGACTGCTATGCCGGAGGTCGTGGGTTCGATTCCCACCCAGGACAAATGTTTGTGTGATGAGCATGATCATTTGTTCTGTATCTGGGTGTAATTTATCTATATATGTATGTATTTAGAAATATAAAGTATGTTTATCAGTTGTCTAGTACTCATAACACAAGCTCTGCTTAGCTTGAGGCTAGACGGCGTTGTGTGATAGTTGTGGAATATTATTATTATGATTAATCTCCCTAGCCTTTTCCCAACTATGTTGGGGTCGGCTTCCAGTCTAACCAGATGTAGTATTTTACATGGAGCGACTGCCTATCTGACCTACACAACCCAGTTACTGGGTAACACGATACCCCTTGGTAACACTGGTTATATGCTACAAAAAAACTTTTTAGCAAAAAATAAAACCGACTTCTAAAACAAAGTGATAAATAACTTTAATTTCGGAAGTCGGTGTCTTTGGTTTTGTATTTTCGTTTTTTGCCACCGACTTCCGAAATTAAAGTTATTTTTCACTTTGTTTTAGAAGGCGGTTTTATTTTTTGCTAAAAAGTTTTTATTTTTCACTTTTTAGTTGTGGAACCTACCCCACACAAATTCGAATACATAATTGAGCACAATAATTGTAGATATAGCCATGTAAATAACAGTGATAGGAAGTTATTAAAACATCATCACAAAACAAATAAGTGGGAAATATACGCATTATTGAAGCTAACTCAAAAACTCCCCAAGCAAAGTTAATAAAATTTATATGCGACCACCTCGGAAGTATACCCTTTCAAACAAAAAAAGAATTTTCTTAATCGGTCCATCCGTATTTGAGTAATCGCGTAACAAACATACAAAAAAAAAAATACAGACGAATTGAGAACCTCCTCCTTTTGGAAGTCGGTTAAAATGTAACTGTCCTCCAGTGTTAAGTAAAACAACTACAATTTAACTGTGTTGTAATAGGAAATGCTGCGCTATAGAATGCGAATACGTGCCAAGTTGATTGTGACAATGAAGGGTCAACGTTCGTGTCTATTCAATACATGGTAATAGGGTATTTACTCCGTAGAAAGCTGCAGATATCGAGAACGAATGAAAATTAATGTAAGCTAGCCTTGGCATCTGATTATTAAGCTAGCATTTTATGTGCGATGAACTTATCTGTATGTGGGAGTGCGATTTACATCACATAGTAGACTAGACAGCCTTAAGACTAAAGCATCAGGGTAGCCCGCGAAATATAAATTTTCTTACGCATTTTTTTTTGCAATTTGCAGGTCAGTATCAGGCTGTATTTTGATCTGAATATGATTCGCGACCGTAACAAATCTGTATTTATAGAATTATAATCATTAAAATTATCATTACAACTCGGTATATTATTGATTGCACATCAAATAATTAACCACCCACTAATTTATTTCCATCATTTAGATACTTTATTACATCAAAAATACTGTCTGCACAGAAAATGATACGGCGACTAATATTAACCCCGAGGTTAGGTTTGATTTTTTTAATATTTTTTTTTTATGGTGTACTGACTTTACTTATTTAATTACATGGTTGTAAATAATTAAGTTAAAAATATAATAACCTAACTTATCTAAAACTATCAAAAAACTAAAATATGGCGTCGAAAAATGCCTCCGCATCGCTGTCGACTGGTAATGTAAATATTTACCTCTCCTAAGTATTTAGGAGAGGTAAATGTTGTACAAAACCTTTATGTACCTAAATAAATTACTATTATTAATAATAATAAAAAAAAAATAAAAATAAACATACCCAGGAGACTGGCGGCATTGCCCCGTTGTGTGGCAATGCTTAGCCTCTGGCCAAGGTAAAAGCCAGCCCAGGGTCACGGGAAGTGTCAATCAGCCGTTTGGAGATTTAGGTTTGATTAGGTTACTTTAAACCCTTTATACAGAAATAGGAGCCCTGGGAAGCAGGCTCCGTCGACATAGCATGCGAGAGCGAGCGAAGAGCACGAAGGGTAAGTCACAAACATTTGTTTTTCTCAATAATGGTTTAATGTGCGCTAGTCATTATTAGCTATGCATTAGTAAAAAAAACAGTCACGAGCGAGTCGGACTCGAGCACTGAGGGTTCCGTACTTATCATATATATAAAAAAGTGTGCTATTTAGAGATACCGTTTTATTTTTCCTGTAATCTCTACATAAACTTCTATCACACAGGATAATTTCTGATTTTTATCTTTGCAAACTTCGGAGATAAGTGGGGGGAACGGTATATGATATAAGATATGATATACGAAATAAATATATATATATATATTTATTTCTTTCTTATTTGCAGACAGACTGAGTCGCACCATAAGGGATCCTTTTTAACCATGTAGCGACATACCTACATACAGCGCGTCTCGCATCCGACTACCGCCGCACGTTGAGTGCGCGCGCGCTGGCGCGCTGCCGCGGAGCGTGTCCGGCGCGACCAGCGAGACTGTTTCTAGAACAACGACCCGTGTCGCCACAGCTTCTCGAAGGACGCCGCGTGAACGCCGCGCGCCGCTGAATGTTCTAGAGGGAAGATAGATTAAATAAATTCGGATAATCGGATTCGGATTTAATCTATTCTCCGCGCACGCGCTCGCGCATGCGCGGATAACAATATATAAGGCGATGTATGTTACTCAATAAAAAGATAGTTCATCTTAAGCCGTTCACTATGTAGGACACGTCTTTTATTTATAAGTACCTCATAGCACGTATAGCTGCCACAATACCTAACGTACATAGATGCTACAACCATTTTGGTATGGAACACTAAAAAGCTTTAAGATAAATAGCGATGTGTCACGAATATAAATTGTTGCTAATTTAGTTATATTTTGAGTTGACTTTTATGCAGTGCTATCAGTAATTTTGATTGGAATTCGGACTATTTTTGGATACAAAAAGTATTTTTTTTTGATTTGCGTTTAAATACTACATAAACAACTCTCTAAATTCATATTACCCTAGTGAACGACTATTTCATGAAATCTTGACATTTGAGGATTATACTAACATTACTGATTCTAATGATTATAAATGACAGGCCAGTTGGCGTGCTTGGTTAAGTTACCACCTATCATGCCGCAGGTCGTGGGTTCGATTCCCATCCAGGACAAACATTTGTGTGCATGAACATGTCTGTTTGTTCTGAGTCTGGGTGTAATTATCTATATAAGTATGTATTTACAAAAAAAAAGTAGTAATGTAGTATATCAGTTATCTGGTTTCCATAGTACAAGCTCTGCTTAGTTTGGGATCAAATAACCGTATGTGAATAATGTCCCAGGTTATTATTATTAATTTCGCGGGCTACCTCAGCGCTTCCCCTTTATTATACAAGGTGTAACTTAAATAACGTACAACCTCTTAAGGGGTCATTGTACCCATCATTATGAACAACTTTTACTATGGGACCAAACCTGAAATCGCGAAAAATATCAGCTGTTCAGTAGTTTTTGATGAATTTTGCGAGCTTAAATGTACTGAACAGCAGATTTTTTTTCGCGTTTTCAGGTTTGGTCCCATAGTAAAAATTGTTCTTAATGATGAGTACAATGACCCCTTAAGAGGTTGTGCGTTATTTAAGTTACACCTTGTAGATGGATTATTCCTCCAAAAATACTGTGTGTAAGACCGACATCAAGCTGTTTTTATGGACACATAATATGACATTTATTTCAGGCCATTTTTTGTGGAACCCATTACTTCCAGGCGGTCTTATTATTAGATAAGCCTGTTTTCAATCATATGTAGTTTCAGCAATAGTTGGTTCTTTAGGTTGGCATCAAATGCAATCAGAGGTAAAAGGAATCGCTTTTGCTTTGTCGGGTGTACCCCGGGCGGGGGGTTCTAACAAACGGTTATAGCTTTCACACGACGTGACGAGTGCTCCTAACACTCGGGGGATTGGGGGACCGCACACTGCGCTCCAAGCACTACTACTAGATAATACGATCATTCGGTTGTATAGGAGGCAAAGTGCCGAATTGGGGCTAAGCTAGTGCTGGACATGGAAACTAAGCGGATTTTAACAGTTTTAAACAGTGAAATGTTTAGAAATAATTTTCTGCTTCTTATTTCCGGCTTGGGTGGACGTAACGAGAAATAGACGGCTATTGTGATGTTGTGCCGGTCGTAAAAGTGGAAAGAAATAACTTCATGGGTAATTAAAGCTTGGGGAAAATTAATTTTAAGTGGTGATAATTAAAAATGGTTTTGATATTAAAGAATTATTCCACCGCTAAGCAAAAGATTTTTCACTTCGAAGCGAATGGATGAGCGTTCCTCACGCGTGGACATCGTGGATTGTGTGCAGGTAAGTCATTTCAGTTTTCGGTTTTAAGCCTACAATATACATACATAAACTCACACTTTCTTCTCATGGCGGTAGGCTGAAACTACAGAACGCCACCTGCTACGATCTTTACATACTCCTTTTGCTTTGTTTACGTTCATACGCACGCCGGTTGCAAGTACTCCGCACCTGACCTTTCTGAAGACCATCACCAATAAGGTCACTATGTCCTCCTAGGGACTTCCCCGGTTGTTTCCACTCACATCTGCCTTGTAGCATCATGGTTAAAACTTGTTTGTTAATTATACAATACATATAGTACGTACTGTACATTACCTACAAAAAGCATTGCTGGAGTTGAGTAAATTTTAACAGCCGCACGGGTCGATCGATCAGGTTAAGCTACGCTTGTCGCGGTTGATCCGTGGATTGGTGACCATCTTTACATGTTAAGTCCCCTCCGTGCCTCGGAAAGCACGTTAAGCCGATGGTCTCGGCTGTCATTCGTGGATCTTTGACAGTCGTTATGGGTCGTCAGAAGCCCAAAAGTCTGACAACCAGTCTTACCAAGGGGTATCGTATTACCCAGTTACTGGGTTGTGGAAGTCAGATAGGCAGTCGCTCCATGTAAAATACTGGTATTCAGTTGCATCCGCCTAGAGTGGAAGCAGACCCCAACATAGTTGGGAAAAGGCTAGGCAGATGATGCTATCAAAGGTTATGGGTTACTGCATCTACTACACTGCACTGTCATGAATGCAGTAGCCATAATTTATATAACACTTCGATTTTGAGATAGGACTGCGGGCGAGAACCCAAATGAGCTATGAGTTCATTTCTAAGAAAATCGAAACTGCATTATAGTTATATAGGTACGCACCTATATTGCAGTTTCAGCTTCCTCGTTTGGCCAGAAAAGGAAATAAAAACTCCCTATTTTATTTTTATTATTAATCAATTATCATAGTGTCGTATATATTACAGGGTTATTAGTAAAACACCAGCAACCTCTTAAGGGGTCATTATACTCATAATTATGAACAACTTTTACTATGGGACCAAACCTGAAATCGCTAAAAAAATCAGCTGTTCAGTACATTTTGTCGAATTATGCGAACATAAATGTAGTGAACAGCTGAATTTTTTTCGCGATTTCAGGTTTGGTCCCATATTAAAAGTTGTTCATAATGGTAAGTACAATGACCCCTTAAGAGGTTGCTGGTGTTTTACAAATAACCCTGTATAAAATATAATCTATATCAAACATTGCAAAAGTAAGTTTCGTAACAAACGGAAGGAAATTGCTAAAATTCGCCGTCATCCTTCATTTTGTTATGTAAAGCTATGGCCACTCGGTGCATTGTCGGCTATTTCCCAGTGAATCAGTATGACTCAATCAATCAATCAATCGGTAATATGGTAATCAATCAGTGGGTAAACATCCACCACTGAACGTGCAAAACGATACAAACAACTGTTTAGTTTATCGTGAGTGTTATTATTCTTACTTTGAGCCATGACAGCTATTTTATGACCGGTTTTATCAGTTCTCAGATAAATTTTCAATAGCTATTTGGTCGGTAAAGATATACAGTATTTAAGTTCGTCATTAAGAGGAGCTCGTGGCGCTAAGTAATAATAGACGCACGGGTCGATCCATCAGGTTAAGCTACGCTTGACGGGGTTGGTTCGTGAATGGGTGACCATCTGACATACCGAGACTCTTCCGTGCCTCGGAAGCAAGTATAGCCGTTGGTCCCGGCTATCATTCGTGGATCTTTGACAGCCTGAAAGTCTGACAACCAGTCTTACCAAGGGGGGTATCGTGTTACCCAGTCACTGGGTTGTGGAGGTCAGATAGGCAGTCGCTCCATGTAAAATAACTGGTATCCAGCTGCATCCGGTTAGACTGGAAGCCGACCCCAACATATGTAGTTGAGAAATGGCTAGGCAGATTGAGTTAAGTTCATCAGAACGTCTATAAATAATAGTAACGTAATTCATTCATTAATAGTGAATTAATATAGCATTTTACTTTCGATCCCCATCGTGACTGTTGTACGCAGTCAACTTCTGGACATAAGCTTCTTATAAATTACAGTAATCCGTTCTAGAAAAATCCACCAAACCAATTTATCTCGTCTTAAATCAGGAGAAAATATCTCGGATTCTATTTGTAGGCACAAATAATGTTTTTAGTATATAGCCTTATAAAAAAAACGTAGGCATATATAATGTCAAAGGCGTCCATTGATATAGATGGCGATACATTACGATAATAACTAGCTGTAAGAAAAACAAAATAATAAAGTGAATTATGTGTTTACTCGCCCGCCATGTTCAATTCTTTTACGATATCTGTCATCATTATTTTGTAGATTTGATTTTGGTGTAGGATGTTTGCGGTGTTTATTTTTTTTTCTGTTTCCGTTGTTATTAAATGCTTTGTTTCGTTTATGTGATAATTATGAGGTGCCTCAACGTTCCGCAATTTACTGAGTTAGTTCTGAGTTGTATGTAAAATGTTTAATTTAATTGTTACGTCCTTTTCAGCAATCCCTGCCCCACTGAAGGTTTAAGTAAAGTGGACAAGCTGCAGCGTAGATTGTGATCACCTATTCGTCTACCAACGATGTTCATTACGGCCACTTTATAATAATATATTTAATTGCACATTGGGAGGATCAGCAGTAGACATTTTCGCCTTTTTATATAAAATGCTTAGGGAGGATTTAAAACTATATTAAATATACGCACTTTTAAAATTACATTGTTCATAATTGAAATTATAAATAACCGCTGTGCTGAACCGCATTGTATACCCGCGCGCTAGGAAAACAGTTAACCGCCCCACCCGATGCCCCGCGGTAATCTTGTAAACAAAACCGATTTGCATCATAGCTTCTTGGAATTTTGTGACCGTTGAATGTTTATTAGAATGCTAGTGAGTAGGGCTTTAGTAATGTACGTTTCGTTTAAAAGTATGACAATGTTTTCATTTTCAAATTTGGTTTTTAAAACTAACAAAACCATTTTTAGTTACACTTTCACAGAAATGACTCTAGTAAAAAAAAAAAACAAGCGATGACCTATATGTTTTATGGTTTAAAATGCATGGTGTGTTTATTCTTAGCACGAAACATAAATAAAACTACTTACCTTAATACAATTTTCATTAATTACAAGCATTCCAGATTGAACAAAAACCTTTTGTTTACAAAAAGATTTGCAACTACAGACTAAAAATAATCTTTCCATAGACGATTGACTAGTCGCATAGAAGGTTGGCGTACCTCAAATTCCTCGGAAATAGATAGTGCATCAAACTAAATGTATGGAATTAGAAAGGACTCCTTAATTGTGGTGGAACAAGGTTCAAACCAAAAGCAGATTTGCGTGGGATGACTTTACTCCCACTCTTAATAAAAAAAGTGGGATGACTTTCATCCCATGTGCAATTAGCGGTTAAAGCAAATCTTAAATACAATATAACACTAAAATATACAAGTATACAATATAGAGAGGAGAGTTCATTGGGCATCAAAAAATTTGTCCGCATCGCTGTCAGTGGGAAAAGTGCCCAAAAAGCTAGCAGCGTTGCCACGATGGATGACAAAATTAAAGGCTATTTTCAATGCCGTAACTAGGGTTGCCAATTTTTCTTATATCAAATATAGTATTTTCAAAGCCATTGCTTATAAAAATATAGTAGCAAGGCAAAATATTAAAAAAATATAGTAGATTCGCTACCGTAAGCTTAAAAACATTTTATTTTTAAATGCATATTTTTTGCTACTTTAAGTCTTTATTAGCTGTTTGTTTTTATACCTATGTGTATATAAAGTCTGATAATCATAAGTAATAAATTATTATTAGACATCTCGCCATTTTGTATTGAAATGAAAATATAGTAGTTTCACCTACTATAATTTTCTTTTTACAAATAATAGTATTTAGGCCTCTAATATAGCAGGATATTATATATTAGGGTTGGCAACCCTAGCCGTAACTCCCACACTTTTACCCATATATCCGCAATTCCACGAACTCGTGTGTTTTACCGGTTTTACTCAGACGATCGATAGCGACCATTAAACGCTCAAGTTCAACAGGTAATCTATATTCATAAGTTACCGTCAATCGGGTTCGCACACAAATTGCTTTGTCTTCGCATGTAGCCAGTAAATTAAGTTATCTGAGTTACAGAGTAACTCATCGTTTTATTTTTCCTGTAATTGTTACATAAACTTCCATCACATAAAATATTTTCAGATTTTTCTCTATTCAAACTTCGGAGATAAAGGGTGTTGACGACGCGTTCATTGTATTTAGGTCATTTTACAATTTCATTAAAATGTTTTGTTACGTAAATAAAAATTATGTTTAGATTTAAGAGTTGACAACTTTAATTTGTAAAGCAGCGTTTATTTAGGTTTGTTAATCTGTGGCTTGTGAGAATAACAGCACAATGTTGACAGCTGACAGTTATTTTTTTTTCTCTGCTATAATCTGCCATGCCATGGGTAAAATACGCATTATACGACATTATTTTTACATTTGTTAAATTCTGTTAAATCCGAAAATAAAACCTGCATCTCGACCTGAAGAACTGCGTTTTAAAATCCAACCTATGCTCCCAACCGTAACAAGGGGGAACTGTATTTTTTTTTACATTTTTCATCAAAAGTCGAAAACTACACGACCTAAAAAAAATAGAAAATATTTTTGAGAATGTGCAAACAGTTCTCTTTCATATGATACCCCAAATGCCCTAGTAGCCCCACTACGAATTTTTAAGACCCTTTTTCCCTTGCCTTGCGGTCTTTCAGTCACCGTTGCAAAAAAAAAAGTTTTATTTCTTTGTTATTTGCAAAATAGTTGGGCAAACGTCATCTAAAACTGTTCTAAAATTCAACTTGATAGCATTAGTAGTTTTTGAGATATCTAGTGACAGACGGACAGACTGAGTCGCACCATAAGGGTTGCTTTTTACCGTTTTGGTTCGGAACCCTAAAAACGATGTTTATTCAGGAATTGTGTAATAAATAACGGAACAAAAACTGGACCATACATATGATATCACATTAGGGAAGTAGCTACTTTAAGTATTTGATTAATAATTAGAACACGGGGCGTGAAGAAAAAATCGTAAGTAAACTTAGTTTAGGTTAATGATAAACTTAAGCATATTTTTAAGCGGCTTATTGTGAGGTGTCACTTTAAGCTCTTCGTCAGTAATTGGGAGTTACTTTCTTCCTTTTAATCAGTAAGTAAAAGAATGATTATGGTACCGATTCTGCTGTGAACAAACTAAACTTAATTTGGGCTATTGCTAACTTTTTCTCTCTAATAAAACAAGAAAGAGACGGATGTGTAAATTAGAGCTGTCAAATTTAGTGGAACTAATATTTCCATATAAATTTAGTCGATACGTAAAAACATGTCGACTAAAAACACGGTGAAGCGTAAGGCATAAACTACAGTTTGACATCTCTAACTTAATTCATAGCTGTAGCCGTCCTTTTCTCGCGCTGGCTGTTAGTAAAAGATAGCGATCCTGTGATTTTAGTTTAAATATTGAACAAGAGTATCGGCACCCAATGTTAGACATACCTAATCTTCCAGCTAGTGTCCAACAGTCCTAAATAAAGTTCACCTAGGCAACATCGAATTACCTAAATTAATCCAATTTCCACCTCATCGAATACCATTAATTGAATGTCAAACGATCATTCTCAGTCATTACATCTAATGCTATTTAGGAAAATAGTACTTGAGGCGAGTCAGTGGGTTCTTATTTCACGTACAGTCAAAAAAAGAGATGAGTAAAAAGGGAGCTTGCCACTAAGGGCCGGTTTTTTGATCCTTAGTTAAATTTTGGCTAAATGTGAAAGACTAAACACAAATGTATTCATGTTAGCTCATTCATATTAAAACATAGTAACTAATGACATAACTCATTCATGTTTAGCCGTTCACATTTAGCCAAAATTCAACCATTAGTTACTATGTTTAACCATTAGTTGAGTTAACTATGGATCAAAAAACTGGTCCTAAGTACTTTTAATAGTGGATTATTCACTAAGCAACTAATTATATTGGATTTAAGACTAGAATCCTGAGTGCAGCAAAGGATTCATCACCACAAGAAGAAGACACTTTTATCCCCGAGGAGAATACTCTTCACACTTTTTGAGAGATAGGTAACAAAAATAAATTTGATTTTCGAACAAGCTTTTTTGTCGTAAAAGTTTAATACCTACTAGGTTTCATAGACATCTATTTCTTTTTTGATAGAATTTTAGTCGGGATTCCAAATTCAAATCACGTTATAATGAAATTCAGTAAAATGTTATTGCTCGACTAGAAAGAACCCAGAGCCATAATGACTTACTTTAGGTTAAGGTCCATGACATTATAATATGACATTATCGAGCCGGTGGTATAAAAAGAACTATAACTTAACACGCATAACGTTTTTTTCTGCGAATAGTCAAATCTTAGACATCCTTCTTCTTTTGTTTTAACTCGTTAAGATTAAAATGTTTTTATCTTATTATGTACACAATAAAACATATGGTGAGCACAGTGGAAAGGTAATTATTTTTGAATGTATACGTAACTATTTTGATGACTGTACCATCCATAGAAATATAAAAAAAACAGATCTATCGTACCAACTCTGTAGCTGCAATTTGGCCAAGTTTGTGCCTCCATCAATTGAGACTTTCAGTATTCACAGTTTCACAGCTGAATTAACTGACGACCTCTCTCAAGCTGTGCCACAACACGGGTTCACCACTTCTTGCATGCAGTCCGGACTGCCTTCTACTGTCTGTCTGAAGCCGCGGACCTACGGCCCGTTAACTGATAGGCCGCGCCAGGCGTTGTACGCCTGTCGTGGCCCGTGCCGAGGGTGTGCGTGAGAGTGGGAATGCCCATGGATCATCCCATACATTCGATCGGACAACATGTCGGCTGGCCTGGCGCGGTCTGGCCTGTGAAAAATCTGGCAGAAGAACCGCAGCATAATTGAGTATAGACATATCATGGAAGCAAAGTAAATGGAGACGGTTAGTAACTTCTGGTGAATAAGAGGTCGTTATTTTCATCGGATAGATTTTGTACGAAAGACGTGAACTTATTCCTAATACAAAGAATAGCTAAATGTTGGTTGGAAGGGACTAGGCTGATAAAATTTTCTTTAAAGTGTTAAGGCTCGTAGCAGATTGCGTTCTTTAGTTTTTGCCTAACGCCGTGGAAAAGGCGTGAGTATATGTATATTAGTATATACTTAGACATGTGGCGCCATCTATTATCATAAGAACGTTATTGTGGTTTTCCTCGGGAACAGTACTTTTTTCCGGGATGAAACGTACTCTATGTCCATTTCTGTACACGTGCCAAAGTATATGCAAAATTTCAGGATGATTGATTCAGTGGTTTAGGCGTGAAAAGGTAACAAACAAACTTATTTTCGCATTTATAATATTACTAACTTTTGCCAGCGGCTTCGCCCGCGTGTATGTCGGAAATCATCCCACGGGAACCTTCTACCGGGATGAAAAGTATCCTATGTCTCAATCCAGGTTATAAACTATCTGTATACCAAATAGATCCAAATCCGTTCAGCCGTTTTTGCGTGATTGAGTAACAAACATCCAAACATACAAACTTTCACATTTATAATATTAGTGGATAGTTAGGATTATAAGAAAAATATATTTGAGAACCTCACAGTAAACCCTTTCATTTGATATGTCGCACGGTACAGTTACCAATTTTTTTTTCTAATTTTCTTATATGCCCCCCAAAATTTACCCCATATTAAAAATTCATTTATTTACGTTACACGTCCGTGTTTAGGTCACAAAAATTCATATGTATACCAAATTTTAACTTATGGTCCATTAGATTCGGAGTAAATTGGCTGTGACAAACGGACAGACATACAGACATACGAGTGATCCTATAAGGGTTCCGTTTTCTCCTTTTGAGCGTAAAAACATGGCGTAAGACAACCTGAGCAGACAGTAGGGTTTCATTTTCATATCTTATTTATATCCCAAGAAAAAACACTGTGGACTTACGAGAAAATAGGGTTCCGCACTTCAAAGTGTTCTCAGACAAGTCTAAAGACAATACGGCGGGTATACACCCCCAAATATCCATAAAAGGGCACATTTAGGAGAAGTAGCGAATGATGTCACAATTTAATCCCGTTTGAGGTCGTTCTGTGTTCAGTACCCGCGGGCCGTTCTACATTTAAATGGTGTAGCTCCAAATGTAAAACACTTGGGTTTGCGCTTCCGGGGTATGACAATTATGAAAATTTTCAATAAAATATTTAAGGAGGAATTTGCATACGAGGCCGGTAAATACCATTTATAAGCATGGGATTTTCCAAATTATGGCGAGGTTTTCCGGGCGTGTAGACCTTTGAAACGCTAGCTCTGCCTCACCCAACTGCAGAGCCGCGATTTGTTTACGATGCGACGCCGACCATTTCACGGAAAACCCATGCCACAGTATAAAAGATTTGGCAGTTGATCAACTGAATTACTGCTTAGGTTCGATTTTTTTTCTTAGTGAACTTAAATTATTACTTAAAATGCCCTGTGTACCTAATGGGCGATACCGATATGTCGCCAGCTATACCGACATCAACCGATGATATTGGTGAATATCGATGACCATCGCGACGCACCAAACAACCACCGTAGGTACTAAGTATCTACATCTCGAAGTTGGCAGTGCGGAAAGTGTTTTCCAGTGAAATAATGGCCGCTACTCTCACCTCGCACTGTTTCTTCGCCGGTACGATATCTATATCGTGCTGATGTCAGTGTCGGTCACTAAATGCGATGATATAGGTGACAATAACAACACAATGTAAAAGCGTTTAGTAGGTATTAAACGTATGCAATTGTCTGACCGCCGATATCGTGTCGATGTCGGTTCGTTATCGTTAACAGCTAATGTGCTGTGTTGTAACGATCAACTAATTTCATTAATGAAAGAAACAAAATTTTTAAATTTTGATAAAATGTTATGTGATGGTTCGTAGAACGTACACAGGAAAATATGAAGTTTAGGCTTCCTCTGTCATCCATGGTTATAATATAAAAATAGATAGTCATGAGGGCTGCCGACAGAAGCGAAAACTTAAACGTATGCATTAACCTATGCATAGCATGTCGCATGTCGGTGACGCATGTTGGTGACACATGTTGGTGACGCAAACCCGTAAGACTTCGTTTTCACTTGAAAAATAAATATCTATGGGAAATCCCGTGTGTACAATCTACTGTTATATTTGACGTCCAGGTGGCTCGCACTAACGTAGGCAAATTCGCACCGGTTGCAAGAGCCATAAGGATACTAAACAGCGTCTCGCAAAGGCTTGACATTTTTAATTGTACGTTGGCGGAATTCGTGAGGATGACTATCGAATTACTAACTAAGAAATGATAATCAGGTAATCACGTACTCGTATCACATTATCGCATTGGGTGTCAACCTATTAAGATAGTGTAAGATTGTATAAATAAATAAATAAATTTTTAATGACAGCCGGAATCGTCAGGAATAATCTATAAGAATCAGCCAGTGTATCAGTGTTGTGCCATTAGGTATTTTATGCAGAAACCGGGACTTATTCATTCACAAAAACGAAAAAGCAATGGAATATTGCTACTGCAAGCTGCGGATTTCGACCTCTGGACGAGCTGTGTCTCACACGGACAACTCTACGTTGCTTGCTCCCGCGTCACGAGCCCTAACTATCTGTATATTCTGCTGAGACCAAAACTACAAACATAGTGTACTGGGATGTTTTATAAAATATGGCTGTTATATTTAAGTATATTCTGGTGTCTTATTACTTCCAGGCGAATGAAGTCGCGGGCAGAAGTTAGTTTCAGATAAACATGTCCTTGCAGTAAGGTGTTTAAAATTGCAATTATCTACTCCCACAAGTCACGCAAAAAGTAATTTTGATAGAAAATACCAAAGGTGTAATTTTGTTTGTTATTTAAAAGGAACTCTTGTGCAAAATTTCATGCTTCTAGACCCAGTGGTTTAGATTATGCGTTGTCTGTCAGTGAATTTAAGAATTTTATCTAGTAGACAAGTGATGGTATTTCCCATCGATAAAAATTGCCAATTTCCATACAAACTTTCATCCCCTGTTTAAACACTTTAGTGCCTGAATTTTCAAAACCCCGAATTAGATACTTATTAAGTAGAATGGGCTAAAAATGATCTTACTGTTTCGCTTGCACTATAATCATATTCGTATCGGTCACTAATTACCAGTCACCCAATATTTACAGATCTTCTTGAGCGGTGGCAAACATCAAAAACAAACGAATATGGTTACAGTGCAAGCGTAACAGTAAGATATTTTTTTTTATCATGAGATTACAAACAACTTTTACTATGAGACCAAACTTGAAATCATGAAAAAAAATCAGCTGCTTCCTATATTTTGACGAGTTATGCGAAGATGAATGTATGGGACAGCTGTTTTTTTTTTCGCGAATTCAGGTTTGGTCCCATAGTAAAAGTTGTTTGTTATCATGAGTACAATCATGTGTTTAAGAGCTGATTTTTTGATCCGTAGTTAACTCAACCAATGGTTAAACATAGTGACTAATTGTTGGATTTTGACTAAATGTGAAAGGCTAAACATATTTTTTTTAACTTGAATGTTGAATACATTCAAGTTAAAAAAATATGTTTTTGTAAATGTGTTAATTCAGTCATATTAAAAAAATAGTAATAATGGCATTTTGGTAAACACATTTAGCTAAAATTCAACCATTAGTTACTATGTTTAACCATTGGTTGAGTTAACTATGGATCAAAAAATCGGCCCTAAGTAGGTATTGGTCAATAATTACCAGTAACCCTATATTGACAGCTACATATATGAAGGAACAATTGCCGTATTTTGTTGTCACGTGACGTGCCTGCTGCTGCAGCCTTATTTTGTCGAATCTGTTATTTTAGGACATCAAAATTATTTGTTTATATCGTCCTCGGTCATGTCGGATTGCCGTCACATCTGACTATTTATCAAAACAAAAGTACAAGTATTAATATGTTAAAAGCACAGACATATAAAGAATAGCAGACCAAACATTCGCCAAAAATTGCGTAGCCATTACGCACACATAGAGAATGTTGCCAATACAGGGCCGAACTGGGGCCAATTTCCTTGTTAACAAACTAGACTAAATTAAAGTTCAGTGCATCTTTTTCTATTTCATTAAGAAAAAAGGACAGACGATAAATATAAGTTTAGTCCTGTCAAGTTAAGATACTCCTTATACAAGTTTAGACGTGATTAAAAAAATTGGCTACTAAAAATACGTCAATTTACGTCAGGCGCTGACTAATTTTACAGGACTAAACTAATATTTATCTTCTGTCCTTTTATTAATGAAATAGAAACGAAAAGATGTACTGAACTTAAAAGTTTAGTTTGTGAACAAGAGAATCGGTGCCAATATCTAACGATAATGAAACAACCGATATACTTACCGAAAATCCGCGAAAATCGATATTCTCGGGTTATATGAAGTGTAGATTAGGTACTTATCAATAAAGTCTTAACGAATAGAACCATCTATTCCCGTAAAAGGCGACTAAGGGAGTATTTTGACAGAACGATGGGCAGCCGTCCACTCTCCCTCTTTTGACGACCGGCTTGATGGTATATATTTTACATACAATAAAAATTTCATCTTTGTTGCGAAATACGGATTTGGCCCTGACTATTTAATGTTGCTAATCAATATGGCGGCGCGGGATAAACATGCCACGCGTCAAATATTGTCTCTGTATGAGTCAGTGTTACAACAGGTGATAGAAGGAGATGCCATTTACGACTTGTCGCTTAGCAAAAAAAGGATAAAGAATCATGTCCATCTATATAAATATAACTATGGATTAATGTTTGGTCTGCTACTCTTTATATGTCTGTGGTTAAAAGTTACAAACCAACAAAGATACGATATGTCATCGACGAACTTGCTTTGGAACATGGCCACCGAGTTATACGGTTACCACCTAATCGCTTGGTTATGTTGACACGGCGCTATTTTTCAAGTAAAGGATACCTACGATATTTTATCGTATTCAGTAGTGACTGTGACTTTTTGTATTCAATACTAAAAGTTATTCAATTTTGTATGTTCAATTTTGTTAAAATGATTTTTATTTTGGACAAAATTTCCATTGGTTAGACATAAATACCTTCAAAAAATGTATTAAGGGGCAAGCCCTGACGCTTCCCCCTTAATAGCTCGTGAAATTTTCTGACGTTTTTTTTTGCAATTTGCAAGTCAGTATTAAGTTGTATGTTAAATAAAGTATGATTTGCGGCTGTCACCAATATGTTTTTACAGAATTATATACAATAGAATCAGTAATACAACTCCTAAAGTTAGTACGAGTATAATCCTAAAATGTCAACATTTCATGAAATAGCCATTAATTCAAAGAGTTGTAATTATCACTTTAATGATTATAATTATGTAAATACATACTTGTTACGGCCGCGAATTACATTTTGACCAACGTAAAACCTAATACTGACTCGTAAATTGCAAAAAACGTAAGAATATTTGAATTTCGCGGGCTACCCTGACGCTTTCGTCCTAGAGATGTCTATGTCAATGTTTGTCCTTGGTAGGATTGGTGATAGTATCTTATCAAATGGTTTTAAGGCAGCTAGTCAGACCTTTGACTAAACCCTACAGCTACTTCTATTTATCGTCACCAACGGAATGCTATTTAATTATTATTTAACGATATCAGCTGAATATCGTCCGTTTTTACCAAACCGTATATTTTTCTATTCACAAAAAACGCATGGTAATATCAGTTCACAAGAACACGTTCATATTTTTGCTAGCCTCATTTGCATGATATTAATAGGTTCCGGTCTCCTGTGTCTGAAATAATTGTTGACATCGAGTATACGTCCCCCGGAGACGACTCGCTAACGGGATGATCTCGTGCCGGAACGGTACCGGTGCGACTTGGTTATACACTGCCTGTGGACTGGCAGATTATGTTGTAGATTGGAGTGATAATGGCTAAGTGCTATGCGATTAATATCAGAATAGGACTAGTCGTGCTAAAATCATACTGATTTGTCAGTACTTTAACTGAAATTTGTTAGAGATGCAAGTTGCAGCGTGTCGGATAATGAAGGGTTCAGTAGTTGGGACGAAATTTATCCTAAGAACAAAAAACATGTACTTAGTTGAAAAACATGTTCTCCCATACATTCTGCAAATGTAAGTTGGTCGGTTATAGCTGTGATAGTTTTCCTTTTAATTTTACTGTCATGGATTTTTTCACATAGCCAAAAATAACCATTTAACTTCGAGAACTCTAACAAAAACTAGCACTTAACGATTAATGTTTTGCAAACGGATCCCTGAATCTAAAAATATCCTATCTAACGACACCCCAAACCATGGGATAGACGAGAAAAAATCATCTCCACTTTACGCGTAGGGAAGCCTAAAGAAATTTGTTCCAAATATTTTACCATTTTTCGGCGTGATTAATATGTATGTCGCAGATGGATTGCTTAATTTTTTTTACATAACCGCTAGCTGTTTTACAAAAATGCTCCTTTATGTAAAACCGCTGAACGACGTTTTCATAATTACTGAACTATAATACTCAGAATTGCAAAAACGTTTTGCATTTATCAATGCAGCGGGTCAACGATTAAAGATTATGTAAAACAGCGTAAAACAAAACATGAGATTGTAGATTTTAGTTCTACATTTTGTTGCTCGTAGCTCTGTGTGTCATAACAACAATCAGTTGTTGTTTAACTACTATTGAGAACGGCCGTACCGATCGCGCGCGCGTGCTCTAGTTAAGAGTATATTGCAGACGCATCATAACACCGTCGTCGCGGTGTACGGCGATCTATCGGGGACACCGCGATGCCCCAGTTACAAGTGCGGAAATCGTCATGACGTGCTTATTATAATTGTTTAGGTATTACGCTCGCCTTAAAACTAAATAATGGCTGCACAACAGTCTATTAAAATAAAAACTGATCTGGAAAAGCAGTTGTATGACTGTTATATCCAGGAGAAAACGGACAGAGAAAACCTGCAACAAATGGTACGCCAACTGAACGGCCACATACAAAGTTTGCAGGAACAGGTACAAGATATTCAAGGGCAGATAAAATGCTTAAAGGCAAAAGAAAAAGAAGAACCCTCAGTTAAACAGGTCAGTGAGACCATAACACCTGCTCAGCCTGCTAAAAGTGACATTGAGTACTGCATGGAGGAGGAAGAACTCGCCAAAGAGACTGAGTGGATTAGGGTGAAAAACAGGAAGAAGAGGAAGTTGAATACCTCCCTTACTCCACCACCACTACAACAAGCTACAATTAGCGATCAGCAGCAGCAACTCAACAACAAAAAGAAGGCAACCACTAAAAAAATTCTAGCACCGCCTCCAATCGTAGTGGACGGTGTTAAGAATTATCAATCATTCTACGACTTTTTGACCGCATCGCAGCCAGTAGAAACATTTACCGCCAAAATTTTAAGCGGTAATAGTGTGAAAATAAATGCCAAAACTGAAGATTCCTACAGAGTGATTGCCCGACGGTTAACAGAAAATAACTGTGCATGGCACCCGTACGAGGATAAACAGACCAGGCCCATAAGAGTAGTGGTGAAAAAATTGCACTCTTCCTGCCTACCGGATCGGATTAAAGACGACTTAAAGTCGCAAGGATTCCAGATAGAAAATGTAGTTAACAAGTTAAGCTGTAGAACAAAAGAACCACTGAACATGTTTATATTATCGTTCAAGAATGACGAAGATGTCAGTAAAATATACGGCATTAAACATATCCTAGGGTGTAAAGTTGAAATAAACCCGCTTAAAACGTCAAGAATAATACCCCAGTGTAAGAGATGCCAGGCTTATGGTCATACCCAAAAGTATTGCTCAAAAGAGCCAAGGTGTGTTAAATGTACAGGTAAACACCTCACAGCTGATTGCAAAAAACCTGCGCAAGAAAAACCTAAGTGTGTTCACTGTGGCTTACCTCACCCAGCCAACTACAGGGGTGTTTAGTTGCCAAGGAGATGCAAATGATTAAGAACAAAAACTCAAAACCAATCATGAATAGCACGCTAAAAATAATGGCATGGAATTCCAACGGACTACTGTAACACCAACATGAGTTGCAAGTAGTGCTAGACACAGAAAATATTGATGTGTGTTTGATCTCTGAAACGCACTTCACTAAACAGTCTTTTGTAAAGTTTAGAGGTTATAAGGTTTATCACTCGCTGCACCCTAACAACACGGCCCGAGGAGGAAGCGCGGTTATTATTAGAGAAAATATCTGTCATTACGAACAGTGTAAATACGAGGAGCCAGACAAGCAAGCTGTGGCGATATCAGTTAAAACACATAAATTTAATGTTACAGTAGCGGCCGTATACTGTCCCCCAAGACACATGATAAACAAGGAACAATATGCACACTGCTTGGACAGAGATTTATATTAGGCGGTGACTTTAACGCTAAAAACACTCACTGGGGATCGAGATTAACTTCAACTAAGGGAAGACAGCTTCTAAGTGCAGTGAAAGACATGTGTGAAGTGAAAGACGTGAGGTCATAAGTACTGGAAAACCTACATACTGGCCTACTGACCATCAGAAAGTACCAGACCTTATCGACTTTTTCATAGTTAAAAACATATCAACCAATTATCTGAGAGTGGAAGATGGGTACCACATGAACTCCGATCACTCTCTGATATTACTACAATTAAGTCACAAAATATTACTAAGAGAAAACCACCTGACGTTAGTTAACAAGTTTACAGATTGGGAAAGTTTTAGCTTAGATCTACAAAATATTATTGACCTAAAAACTTCATTAAAAAGCAAAGATCAGCTGGATTTTGAAGTAAACAAGTTTAGCAACAGTATCCAACAATGTGCATGGAACAACACACCAAAGATTATTAAAAAAATTAAAGGAAATACCTACCCTAAGGAAATAATAGACCTATTATATGAAAAAAGAATTCAAAGAAAAAGATGGCAGCAAACCAGATTTCCGCAAGATAAAACTCTTTTGAATAACCTTACGAAAAGACTGAAGAGAAAAATACAAACCTATCAAGATGAAGCTCTCAATACTAACCTACGTCAGTTAACCAGCGACCATACAACGCAATACTCTCTTTGGAAAGCGACAAAGTCACTCAAAAGGCCTATTACACCAATTCCCCCTATCAGAGATGATAATGGAAAGTGGGCCATAAGAAATGAGCAAAAAGCTCGAAGATTTGCGCATCACTTAGAAGAAACCTTTCAGCCAAATGACGGGACTGTAGACAACCTTCAGTTTGCTAATGTTCTTCAAGATAAAAGAATTAAGCTTGTGACTCCAAAAGAAGAAGCAAAGGAAATTCAAATCATTAGACTAAAGAAATCCCCAGGATATGACCTTATAACGGGAGAAATCCTAAAACATCTCCCGCGTAAAGCCATAGTTAAGCTTACTAGGCTCATCAATGCTGCATTCGTGCTAAATCATGTTCCTGAGCCATGGAAAGTTGCTGAAGTGATTATGATTGCAAAGCCCGGTAAACCACCTCATGAGGCATCATCATACAGGCCCATTTCCCTGTTGCCTATACTAGCAAAACTGTTTGAAAAATTGTTTTTAAAACGCCTAAAACCAATAATTAACGAGAGAAACCTGATCCCTGACCACCAGTTTGGTTTCAGAGAGAGACACTCAACAATAGACCAAGTACATAGAATTACCAACATCATTGAGAGAACGCTTGAAGATAAAAAAGTCTGCTCCACTGTATTTTTAGATGTGGCACAAGCTTTTGATAGAGTTTGGCATGAGGGTTTGATATACAAGCTTAGACTAATGCTACCCAATGACTTTGCCGATATCTTGCAATCATACATTACAGATAGAATGTTTCGAGTAAGACACGAGGATGCCTATTCCGAGTTAAAATTGATTAAATAATAATAATAATCATTTTATTATCAGGCTACTGGTGCCCATAGAAAAAATACACAAAATAATATTAACAACAAAAATAAACTAATTCATATTAAAAACCTTATTAAACTATAACTATACACGTAACGTTGTCGGCGTCGTGTGTCGCTGCGCGGTATCGCGTAACCGTCCTCGGAAACGTCGATATACGACACCCTTCGGCCAAAAGTCCTCCTTCAAGCAGGTTTGTAGATGGCGGGTTGGAACTCGCACCACAAATGACTTAAAATTAATGTCGTGGCGCGATTCCAACCTTTCGACCCTCAGAGTCCAGTTGGTCTTCACTTTCATGTACTGCACGACCTCCTCAGCTGTTGTGGTGTAATGTAGACGCGATACATACAACTGCGTCGTAGGCACAGCAGGGCGCAGCAACATGTTGGGTCCACTCGGTGCAGTACCGCACAAGTTACGAGTACTGGGCTTCCTCCTCTTCCTTTCCACTTTCGTGAAACCCTCCTCATCAACTCGGCTCGTCCTTGGCAAGGAGCCACGGACCGAAGGCTGAGCAGGTTGAGCACCCACGTTCAGTTTTTCCCCTTTTCCTGGTTTGCCGCTGGTGACAACAGCAGCATAGGCACATTTAGTGGTCGACGTACGCGCGCGTGACGTTTCCGCAGCCGGTGTTGTGGTGCGGGCGACGGAGGTAGCGGGCGGCGCTTGCTCAGCGTTATTGGCAGCCGGTGACGGAATTGTGTTCGCCGATTCGAAACTGTCGATTGATGCAAATTGCGCCCCTCGACGTGTATTTACCTTTGAGGCTTCTGGTGACCCAAATACTGTACCAACGTTGCGCAATAACGCTATTTCTGCACGTAGCTCAGTATTGGTTTTTTCTGAAACCTCCATTCTGGATTGCATCTTGGTCATCTCCGCTTTCAAGGAAGTGATGTCCTTTAGCAACCGTGTAACGTCGACGTGATCGAACGTGACGGGGGGTAATTTACTTAGCTCCCTCGCCACGAAATCGGGCACGTCGTCCGGGTCAGTCTTCTTCAACATATCAATGATATCTTGGAGACTCTTCTTAGTTCCATCTCTGCGCCGAGAGGGCATCTGGTCCAGTTTCCCAAGTGACTGGAACAGTAACAGTTTCCCGCAGCTGACTTCGTCCTCCGTGACTTGGTATCTGCAGGATGCTCACCTCGTCCATGTAGTCAATAGCATGGACTAGGAATGCCAGCAACTCATTGACTATAAGTTGTTTGGAACTCATAGTGTTCACAGGCTTCGGCTATGGCCTAAAATTTATTAAAGCTGGCGTGCCTCAAGGTAGTGTGCTGGGTCCAGTCCTCTACCTGTTGTACACGTATGACATACCAGAGCTGGAAAATAATACTATTGCAACCTTCGCGGACGACACTGCAATTATGGCTACAGGATCATGCCATACAGAAGCAATCAAAAAGGTACAAATCGCTGTAAATGAAGTTCATGACTGGGCACAAAAATGGAGAATCAAATTGAACGAATCGAAGTCACTTCACATTGATTTCACCTACAGGAATTGCGATTACCACCCAATCTTCATAAATGGCCAACAAGTGACATACGCAAATACAGCCAAATACCTTGGCATAACGCTTGACGCGAAACTGCGCTGGAAAGCGCATGTTAAAAAGAAAAGACAGGAACTAGACATGCGCTTTAAAAACATGTATTGGTTGATTGGACGGAATTCATGTCTATCGATACATAACAAAATTTTATTATATAAGCATATTCTTATGCCAATATGGACATATGGCATCCAACTTTGGGGCTGTACTAAACCGACCAACATCAAAATTATACAAACATTCCAGAATAAGGTACTCAGGAGTATTGTTAATGCGCCCTGGTATATAAGAAATGACGACCTCCATCGTGACCTAAAAGTGGAACCCGTCACCAACATAATACAAAAATTCGCTGAGGCCCATGAACACCGACTCCACCAACATGTGAACATCGAGGCAATTCAGCTGTTAGATCAGACAAATATAGTGCGAAGACTAAAACGAACAAAGCCTTTTGAATTAGTGTAGTGTAAAAAGTGTAGAAATAATATTGACAATGACACATAATTATATAACACGTGAACAAAGTGTTTATATTATCATATCAGACTCTAAGAAAGTGGAACGGACTTGTGTAAAGTACAACCAACACTATTCTAAGTTTTAAAATAATTATTGCGTAAAAAATTAAGTTAGATTAAAATTGCTTATTAGTCTTGTAGGCTAGATTGTAATTAATTATTAAGAACTTGCTTCTTTTTAATAAAGGATAAAAAAAAAATAACAACAATAATGCCGTCCAAGACAGAAATAAATAAAACGAGTGATATGAGTGAAAATAACACTAACTCAACAGTGATTTTAATAACAATATTAACAAATAGTTTTTAGAGTTTTATGAAGGTCCTAAAAATACTAAATAGCCAAGTAACTGCGACGAACTTGGAAGTAGCGCTCACCGGCCGCTACCACGGCACCGCTCGCTTCGCTCGATCGGCTCGCGCGCGGTTGGTCACAGTTCTAACCTAACCTAAACCGGTAAAATTGGTCGGGGTGCCCTAGCTTAATTTCTGCGATCTATTCGGCATTAGAAGCCACACCAAATGCTTATTGTAAATGCAGGTAAGCCATTCTGCATTACAACTAAAATAGGGTAGCTGTTTTATTAAACGCAGGGCTATGGCAATCTAGCTGAACATTGTTCAGCTGTTTTACAAAACCGAGCTGTTTTGTAAAACAGCGGATTCGACATTAATCTGCGACATGTATACCCATGCCAAATTACAGCTTTCTAGTACTGAATCTCTGAGCTCCGCTGGTAGACAGACAGACAGGCGGATGGACATGGCGAAACTATAAGGGTTCCTTCTTGACTACGGAACTCTAAAAATGTAGAGTAAAGGTCAATCATAAATTAATCATCATCAGTATTATTTGAATGAAACATGCTTTTTTTGATGACCTTAATATTAAACCCTAGCTTTTGTTTCATAATGAAAATATTCGCAGAAAATATTATTATTATTATGATATTCTTAGTAACTTCCCGAAAAAAATATTACTATCTCACACAGTGAATATTTCATTTCCAAAGGCATTGTAACCTGTAGCATTCAGCTAACAAAACATCTCCGAAAGGAAACATATGTAACGTCAAACAAAGAGCGGTAAGGTAACGTGGTCGAAGCTGATAACTTACTTAAACCTTATTTACAGAGAGCGAGCGATTCATTAGACGGAGGCAGTGTGGCAAACAAGACGAGTGAGGGAATGCTGGCGGGGTAAAGCCAACGTCAGATAGAAAGCTGCGGGATAATTCCGTAATCAGACGAATTTTTCAGACTATAATGGTGGCGATGGAATAAAATCAACGTTGGATGACATATACACTTTACTTCAAACACTTGACAGACTTTACCAAACAAAGTTAGACTGAGGTTAAACTGGACTGCGGGGCTAATATTAGGTTGGGGAAAAAGTCTTTTCGCATTATAGTATGTATGAACTTGTAATAAAATCTCTATAGCTAATATACTATTTGTATCTGGCTGGTTTTGGTATCATTGAAAGTTTAAATTTTAAAGAACATAATTCCAAATTCAAATTAGGAAAATGTGTGATTTTCATTTATTTTTCGTACCGTCAAGATGAGTGAATCTAATGAAGAGATTCGATACATTTTAAAATTTTACTACAAAAAAAGTAAAAATGCAACGCAAGCCGCGAAAAAATTTTTCGATGTTTATGGACCTAGTGTAGTGTCTGTGAGAGTAGCACAAATTTGGTTTAAGCGTTTTCAATCCGGAAATTTTGATGGCAAAGATGCACGTCGCTCTGGTCTGGTTATTATGGATAAAATGGATGCCATTTTTGAAAAAGTGGAGCAAGATCAGCATATCAGTAGTTACGACGTAGCTGAAGAACTGGAAATTGACCACAAAACAGTTTTGGCGCATTTGAAAAAAACTGGGTACACAAAAAAGCTCGACATTTGGGTACCTCACGAGCTCACTGAAAGAAACCTAATGAACCGTGTACTCATTTGTGATTCTTTATTACCACCAGAAGTCCCAAAATTTCTATAGCAATGGGATCATGTCCCTACCTACAAGATGGCAAAAAGTTATCGAACAAAATGGTACCTACATACTTTAGATAAATGTAAATAAACTATATTAAAAAATGTTTTGAATTTTCTTAAAAAATGCGAAGAAACTTTTTCCCCAACCTATTATATAGGATATTATCACTCTCACCTCCTAGTTAGGCTATTCCTGAGGCGACGGGGCCTGCAGAGGTGACTGCGGGACTATCGACCACTGTGCCTTCTAAGTAGCGAGTGATCGTTCCTCTATAGTTGACCGTTTATAATATCGGTTTGACAGATTAGTGTGAGTCTTCACCATCTCATATTTGTATGTGGTTGTAACCTTCGTTGACGTCACGGACACTTCACGCGTCGAATGTTGATGTCGCTAATAGTCTGTAGGTTGTGGTATTTCGACAGGCCAGCTGGCATGGTTGGTTAAGATACCTATCATGTCGCAGGTCGTGGGTTCGATTCCCATCCAGGACAAACATTTGTGTGCATGAACATGTCTGTTTGTTCTGTGTCTGGGTGTAATTATCTATATAAGTATGTATTTACAAAAAAAAGTAGTATATCAGTTATCTGGTTTCCATAGTACAAGCTCTGCTTAGTTTGGGATCAGATGATCGTGTGTGAAATGTCCCAGGATATTATTATTATTATTATTTCGTTTCTTAAAAACCACATGTTTTGTTGTTTAACGAGCTGGGGGTTGGGGGGGGGGGGGGGGTTATATTTTCACTGTACTGACTTTTTACATACTAAACACCAATTGCAATAGGAATCACTACATTTCATTGATATTATTTTCTAATTTTTATATTTTAGGTGTCAAAACTCAAATGTCAATTGTCAGATTTTATTCTTTTATAAAACCAAGTCTCCACTGTAACCGAGTTCTCATGTTCTTATTCATCTAATCTGACGTATCTTTAAAATATTTAATATTTGTATTTCTAGAACGAGACGGGCTCCTATAAAGGAACCCGTCATTGCTTCTAAAAATTAGTCTATTTTCAACCAGTCTATATTCAACTACGAAGCAGTCTACAATAAATACCATGATGTAACAGCAAGCAGTATTTCTTTCCGGAGGACTCCGGTCATCAGTCCAAGTTCGCGAGTGACATGGGTCATCCACTCCCTGGTCTTCTGAAGTCGAGTGGCCCTATAACGGCGTGGCATAAAACGCCACCGTCGTCTACTGTCCATTCTTGGACAGAAAAGCCCCTCTCGTCCCTCTAATAATAATAATACTAATCATTTAATTTAAGTAACAAGACTCAGTGTTCGTAACAATACACTTACAAACTATGTTAGTTAAACATCACAGAAACACTTTGTGACATCGTTGCTGCAATGTGACAGGCCCAGCTGATACCTTGCAGCAGTGCATGGTTCACAAACGCACAATATAGCCTGGTTGTTACCATCGACAATAATAATAAGTATGTTTTTTTTTATTTAATTTTTTTTTATTTGAGATGGGTTTCTCTAAACTCTAGTCTAGGTCGGAGGTGACAGAGACAAAGTCGACGATGGAGTGAGCTTACCTAGAAGAAGCCTGTTCACTCTCACTTTGAAGAGATTAGGTTTGTATGCGTTCGGAAACAGACGCAGGTAGAGAGTTCCACTCTTTTGCTGTGCGCATTATAAAAGACATTTGGAAGCGCTTAGTGCAAATTGGAGGATTAGCCACTAGGTAGGGATGGTAACTGGCAGCGCAATGAGGTCGTGGAGTTCTTGGGCACACTCACCTAACTACAATCGGTAGAAAACTGAGAAGCAGGCAACTGAAGCTTGGCATCCACCAGTTTTAGGTCGCCAATGAGCCTCTTAGCTCTGCGTTCCACCGAGTCAAGCGCAGCAAGTTGGTATTTAGCTAAGCCATCCCAAAGGGTGGCTGCAATACTCCATGCAGGATCGGACTTGCGCTTTGTAAAGGGTTAAAAGCTGTCTAGGCGTAAAGTATCGCTTCACCCTATTTAGGATGCCCAGTTTCTTGGCCGCAGTTTGGGCCTTGTACTCGATGTATGTAGTTTAATATTAATGCAGTATACATATAAACATTCCGGAATTAATTATCTAAATGATGTTGAAAACCACATCACCTCCGCGTTGTTATTCTTAACTAAAGAACAACGCGGACACAGAGACAGACACGAACGAACACTCATCATCTGCCTAGCCTTTTCCCAACTATGTTGGAGTCGGCTTCATGTCTAACCGAATGCAGCTAAATACAAGTATTTTACATGGAGCGACTGCCTACCTGACCTCCACAACCCAGTAACTGAACAATATGATACCCCCTGGTAAGACTGGTTGTCAGACTTTCGGGCTTCTGACGACCAGTAACAACTGTCAAAGTTCCACAAATAACAGCCGGGACTAACGACTTAACGTGCTTTCCGAGAGGCACGGAGGGATCTTGGTATGTGAAGATGGTCAACCATCCAAGGACACACCGCGGCAAACATAGCTTAACCTGATCGATCGACCTGTGCGACTGTTTTTACTTAGCCACAGGCCCCTGACTCGAACGAACAGTGACTTTAATTACTAATACGAAGTATGTCGCTGCTTTAATTTGATAACGACAGATCTCGAAAATTTACTTTTTTCGGGAGAGCAGTTTAAATGCAACAAAAAAAAGCAATTGTTTATATCTTTTATTTAAATAATGACAACGCTTTAAAAATTACTTAAATCAACGAATAATCTATCAAATTTCTATTATAAATAAGCTGCTTTGCTCTGAATGGTAACATTATAGAAAAAAAAATACACATAAATACATAAAATGTAGTGGCCTCTATCGCCTCGCTTCCCGCTCGCAGTGTGGGGAAGGATTAAAGTTGGTTTATTGCAAGCTCTCGACGTTCTGCGGTAACGGTGGATAAAACAATTCAGTTATCTTTCACCTGTGTTAGACGTGTCTGTTTCAGATATAGCCGTCTATTTCTGTAATATTCTTGTCAATTACGCGGTATTTGATTATGACGGTTTCGTGTATTGACAGCCTTGTACGATTTCATATTTTTTTTTACGTGTAAACGTCTTTTTGCTGGTGGTAAGTTCAATATTTCTGACTGACAAAAACATGTAAGATTTCAACCGCTAATAACTACGAGACTTTTAATGCTGGAGACATTCAAAAGATAGGTCATATTTAAAACAATTTTAAGAGAAGGCAGGATATAATTTGCCTAAGACGTTACACTGCGAGAGCACGCACATGCGCGTGACGCTCTACTTTTCACTATGTGAATATCAATTTTTATAGCGCAAAAAGCTAGATCAATAATTCTGGTGTTTTTGTCAAGAGATGACAAAGTGAAGTGTCTTCACTACCCTAGATAATGTTTACAAAGTCAAGCGTGACGTCCAATTGTTCTCCTATTTGACAGTTGGGATAGACAACTTTCTTTCGAAATAGTCTACATAAAAAAAAGACCTAGACAAAAATCGTTGGTTGTTTTTCATTTAAGGCGAGTAATTTTAGACGATGTTTTGTTGCTTTCGTCATTTAACAGAGTAAAATTAACCATAAGTATACATAAAAAACGAAACGAACGACGAAGTCACTATCTACTAAGAAACACGAGTCTAGGTGTGAACTCGTGCTCGGGAAGAAGAGATTTCGAGCAGGGTAGACAAGCGATTTCTATTTTACAGTAGAGAAGAACTAGAAAGTGTCATGGTAAGTCTGCAGAATCTAAAGAGAAACAACAGAAATATTGGCCAAAATATGGTTAAAATTTTTTATGAAGTTGACAATATCAGTTGATAATATCAGATGTCGTCTCATATCGGCAGTAAATCTGCTCAAAAATTAAATAATCCCAATGGAAGAAAGCTTGCATCAAAAGAAATGTAATGACCCATGAGGCAGTATCAGAAACCGTAAGAAAATCTGTTGCAAATAGCAAAAAAGTTTGGGATGTAGTCTCATATCGGCTGTAAATCTGCTCAAAACTGAAAAATACCATAACCGGTGAAAGCTTACTTTTTAGGGTTCCGTAGCCAAAGGGTAAAACGGGACTCTATTACTAAGACTCCGCTGTCCGTCTGTCACCAGGTTGTATCTCATGAACCGTGATAGTTAGGCAGTTGAAATTTTCACAGAAGATGTATTTCTGTTGCCGCTATAAAACAAGTACTAAAAAACATGATAAAATAAACATTTAATGGGGCTCCCATACAACAAACGTGATATTTTTGCCGTTTTTATATGTACATAATGGTACGGAACCCTTCGTGCGCGAGTCCGACTCGCACATGGCCAGTTTTTATGAAATGCATTAAGCCTATTATACAAAATTGATTTTTTTTTTTTTTTGAGATGGGTTTGCTCTTCACTTTAGTCTAGGTCAGAGGTGACAGAGACAAAGTCTACGATGGAGGGAGCTTATCCAAAAGAAGCCTGTTCACTCTCTAATTTTGAAGAGATTCGGGTTGTATGCGTTCGAGAACACAAACGCAGGTGATTGTTCGTATTCACACAGAATCACGCTTAAATTCACCGAAGGACTACTCCTTCGGTGAATCTAAGCGATTCTGTTCTGTTAGAACTGCAAATGTATATTATACAGGGTGTAAAAAGACACATCACAAAACCGTCAACTATGCATACTCTACATCTAACTAATTAGCTTTGCGCAAAAATGATTACTGGGAAAAGACTTTTATTTCTAGGTATAAAAAACGGCTATTTTTTATTGCGCGCAATGTAATGTAACTTCAAATGCGTAATTTGTTAAGAAAAATCGAAAATTTTGGTAATGTTTAACACTTGGAAATCGTTTTCATAAAAAAGTAAAAAAAAAAAATTGCGACTTTGACCTACAATATCTCCAGAACCAGTAGATTACCAGGTAGGGTCTAGTGGAAAAAAATGATCCAAATAATGGGTAGAATATGTGGCTTTCGGCTTCGGAAAGTGTCTTTTACACCCGATATATCATCATCTGCATAGCTTATTCTCAACTATGTTGGGGTCGGCTTCCAGTCTAATCGGATGCAGCTGAATACCAGTATTTACATGGAGCGACGGCCAGTCAGACCTTCTCAACCCAATTACTAGGTAACACGATACCCCTTGGTAAGACTGGTTGTAAGACTTCCGGGTTTCTGACGACCCGTAACATCTGTCAAAAATCTACAAATGACAGCCGGGAACAACGGTTTAACGTGCTTTCCGAGGCACTGAGAATGTGTAAAGATGGTCACCCATCCTCGGACCAACCCCGACAAGCGTAACTGGTCGATCGACCCGTGCAGCTGTTATTACTTAGCTACAAGCCCCCTGTCTCTGTTTATAGTACCCCCATGTCTCATGTAATAGGGGGTGAATCACAAACTCAGACTAAGAAAAGGTAAAAACTCTGGCTGCTGCTAAGAAATACCTAAAGGGAAAACCCAATAGCTACCCGCACTAACTTTTTATGCAAAGGAGGGGGGATTCTATTTATTCTATCTGAAATTACGTAGAACCGTTTTTAGTTCGCCGAGATTGAACAGTGTCTGTAGAAAGCGGCTTAAGTACATTTTTATTCGTCTCTTTTAGTAATGGTCGTCGTTCCATGTTCGAGTGTGACCCAGTGTACAAAAACATAGGATTGGACGTTATTTTTTCTAGACATTCAGAAAATCTGGGGCAAAGCGACAAGCACTCTGTTTATTTGCAATTATCATGTTATTCTAACATAGTTAATAATTTTGTCTTAATACATATTTGTCGCAAACAGAGGGTGCATACTCGTTAAGCTCTTTATCCCCTTCATATCCTAAGGGCACGTCATCCATACCCGTGTCCTTACCATTATCGCGCCCCCCAGTCTACTCTTTGATATGCAATGGCCTCTGTTGCACCATGTAACATGAAGTAACGGGGGCTAGTGTGAATCTTTGGGTTCATTCGAGTAATCGAGTGTAACACACAGACTTTTTGAAGTGAAAACTTTAGAGGGAAAAACTTATAAGTTCGCGTCGCCGACCTGCTAATGTTGTATATCTGTAGCTATGAGTATAACCACAGAATAAATTAGTACTAACGTATATGTGTTGCGCTTGGCCAGCAGTGAAAGCATTCCAATTAATAAATTTATTTTTATTAAAAAAAAAACACTGTTATTTCATAGTTTTAAGTTTTCTATCGGCAGTCCCCATTACTGCTCTATAATTAAAAATCGGTCAAGTGCGACTCGCACAGGGGTTCCGTATCACCCTACATTTAACACTAATACTTAGTGAACGACCCGAGTGAAAAACCGTTCAGCGGGGCGTTCAGCGTTCACCGAGCGCCGCTCGGCCGTCACTCAGGACATTTGCGAGTGTTTGCATGTGTTTAACACGAACGTCGCACGCCCCGCCCCGCCGGACGCTCGAGTCGAGCGTGCACTTAGGCCGTACACTTACGTACTAAAAAAAAAACTTAAATTTTTAATTTATTTTATTTTTATGAAAATACTAAACGAAGAATATTTTTCATCTTAAATTTTAGTAACTGTGAATTACAAAGTTATTTTCACAGTTGTAGAAAATCGCCCATATTTAAACTACATACCTTATGAATCCGCGTTTTTAGTATTTATTGAATAAATACAGTATATGGTATAAGATATACACAAATTTCAAATACCTAACTTCTTTATTTGTTGCGATATAGCTCGTGAAATAATGGTCTAACACTGACAACTTTGGCGGCCCCAATTTCTTCATTTTTGAAGATAAAAATAATATAAAAATTATATTTGCACTCTACTCAATGATTTCTAGGCAATGATATCCATGTGGGATATGCCAGTGTAAGAAAAAAAAAATCAAAATCAAAAGGTTGTTGTTTGGGGGACCCCAAACAACAACCTTTTGATTTTGAATTTTTTAATTAATTTTTAACTTAATTTTATTTTTACTACTTGTTGTTATAATGGCAATAGAAATACAATCTGGGAAAATTTCAACTGTCTACCTATTACGGTTCATGAGGTACAGCCCGCTGACAGACAGACGGACGGACGGACAGCGAACGCTTAGTAACAGTAACGCTTAGAACCTTAGGGTTCTAAGCGTTACTATTACTCGTACGTGTTAAAAGATAGAAAAGCATGTTAAAAGATAGAATACTGACTCAAAAATAGAGTTTGAATTAATGTATTAGATCCACTACTTGATTTTACAATCTCAAATGAAATCGTAAGTTAGAGATAACACGAAATAATTTACGATAATTTAAATGCTATCCCTTGGAAATAATGTATTCAAAGGTGATCTCCTTCATCGTCGTGTCGATGATTCCATTTCAATCAATTTGCCTAGCCTTTTCCCAGCTATGTACATATGTCCTCAACATATCTCCAGAACCAGTGGATTACCAGGTAGGGTCTAGTGGAAGAAAATGATACATAAAATGGGTAGAATATGTGGCTTTCGGCTTCGGAAAGTGTCTTTTACACCCGATATATCATCATCTGCCTAGTTTATTCCCAATTATGTTGGAGTCAGCTACCAGTCTAACCAGATGCAGCTGATTACCAATATTTTACATGGAGCAACTGCCTATTTATTTATGCCCCTGACGACCCGTAACAACTGTCAAAGATCAACTGGCAGCCGGGATTAACAGTTTAACGCGCTTTCCGAGGCACGGAGGAGTCCCGGTATGTAAAGATAGTCCTCCATCCACGGACCAACCTCGGCAAGCGTAGCATAAACTGATGGATCGACCGTGCGGCTGTTATTACATAGCCACGAGCTTCTCTATGATTCCACTTATCAGTTTCAAATAAGCTTTGACCAGAATTCGGCCACTTCGATAGCGTTCTCTTTGGCCTCCCAAAGACGGTTTATGATAGTGTCGATAAAATATCGTCGAAATAAATAATGATTTTGTGAAGGACAAATAATATCATAGAGGCAACGATCTTGTAATCTTAGAAGAAAAGTAATATGTTGTATGAACACACTGTCAAGTTTTGTATCATTCTTATGAATTGTTTTTGTTACTTTTGTTTTTCTTACAACTGGCCTGTCGAGTTAAATAAGAAAATATCGTATAAGAAAAGCTGTGTTGTGTCAAGTTTAATTAATTTTAGTTTGAAAAAGTATTGTTACAATACACAAAGTTATGTTTTTAGTAGATACTCGTACTGTACATATTTCTATTGATTGCAATGACCGCGACGCTGAAATTAGCCACTTCAGACATGCCTTGCCTTAACACCTAGATATTATGAATCGAAAATAATATCTGTCAATTTATGGGACAGAACGAAAAACACTTCTAGGACTGATTTGAAACTTTCATTTTTTAGGGTTCCGTAGTCAACAAGGATCCCTTATAGTTTCGCCATGTCCATATGTCTGTCTGTCCGCAGTTTAGCTCAGAGACTCTTAGAACTAGAAAGCTATAATTTGGCATGGATATACATATTAATCACGCCGACCGGTAAAATAAACTCATGAAAAAAAAATTTTGGGTAGGTACCTTCTGTACACGTAAATGCGCTAGAACCAAAATAAAAGCGCCAAACCAAAACAAAATAAATTAAGCTATCTATCAAAAATAGTTTCCGCCAGAGTTTTCAATTAACTAATACGCACATTTTGGATGCAATTTTGCATGAAATTACTTAGGATTTTGGAATTACAGAAAAAAAAAATATAATAAGTAGAGGTTTTTTTCGGAATGAAATTCTATCCAGGAAAAACCCAATTGCGTTTTCCTTCAGTCAGAGTATTAATCAAATAGTCAATAACCATATATCCCAAAACTGAATCCATACATTCTGTAATAGTGAAATAAATGGTTACGAAAAGGCCCCCAATTTATTTTTTGTTTTTGGATACGTGAAAAAATTCACGGCAGTTTTATATTATATAACAAAACTAAAAGGAAACTATCACAGCTAAGTTGGCTTTACAAGTTTACGAGTAATAGTCGACCAACTTCTAAAATGTACATACTTGGAAAAGTAATTTTGTACAAATTTCATTGAAAAATGACTTATTCATCTACAATGTTAAGTTTGTTTTTGGGTTAAATTCATCCCAACTACGGAATCCTTCATTGTGCGTGGTCCGACACGCACTTGGCCGGTTTTTTAAATTAACAACTCGCATAAACTTAAACAAACAAACTCCAGCATATGATTTGTTTCTTGCACCTGCACAGCAGACACAGCAGATCGTTAATCATCATGGCACTTGAATAATGCTGTGCCCTCCCCAGAGAACTAACTAAATTATTCTTTATTTGCTTTTCTTTCTTTGCCGCTACATAAATAAATTATGTTTTTGTTGGTTTTGCAACAAGACTAGACACAACAGGCAGGAATACTAAATACAGGGTGTACCAAAAAGGTGTGGTCTTTAAGGGTGTGGTACAGAGTACAAACGCTCAAACTGAACAACTTTCTCCATGAGACCAAAATCCCAAATGTATGGGACAGCTCAATTTTTGTTCGCGATTACAATGTTGGTCCCAAGGAGAAAGTCGTTCAGTTTGATGGTCTGCACCACACACTTAAATATGACCACACCTTTCTGGTACAACCTGTATACAGTATGTTAACCAACAGAGGGCGTTCCCGTTAACCCGCAATAGTATAGCATCCATACATGCTAAAAAAAATATTACCATTCGAAAACAAAATGGTTTTTATTTTTTTAATATTAAAATATTCACTAAAAATGTTAAATTGATACGTAAAAGAAACACTCTGTACACGCGTACTTGAAGGACGGAAACATCGCAATTTAGTTTTTATTTTTAGTGAATATTTTTATATTTTTTTGAATATTTTAGTGAATATTTTAATATAAAAAAAAAATAAAAACCATTTTGTTTTCGAATGGTAATATTTTTTTTAGCATGTATGGATGCTATACTATTGCGGGTTAACGGGAACGCCCTCTGTTGGTTAACATACTGTATATTCTAGATCCAAGTTTGGGTTTTTCAACAATATCTTTGGCCTCTCTTTTATCACACGCACGGTTTTTTTAACTAAGCGTGTAAGTAGGATATTATTGGGCATTCTACCCCACCTTCCGTTCCATCGGCTCACTCCGTTCGCCTCGTCACTCTCGGTGGAGTAGAATGCCCAATAATATAAATGAAATCCACTGGTTCGGCGCCTATTCCACCCGATGGAATGATCATCTCCGTCACTCTCGGTGCAGTAAAATGTCTAATACTGGTTCGGCGCCTATTCCACCCGATGAAACGGAAGGTGGAGTATGAATTCCTACATAATGCAGTAAAATACTGGTTCGGCGCCTATTCCACACCAAAAGTGCGCACCGTGACTTACAGCTTAGTACGGTCGTTATTCTAAGTGCGTACGATGTGGCTATGTAGCCCCCTAGTTATCCTAACGCCCTAGCCTACCATACAAACCACACCAAACGTAGGTTACGTTGGTTTTACGTGAGGGAAGTCTGTTACCAGGAGACCTACGGGAACAGACGGAACTTGGGTAGGAATAGGGGTTTGTGTACGTCGTGCAATGTACACAGGAAATGGTTTTCTCACCGCCGATCCCACAGACTCATAGGATCGATGACGGCTAAAGGTGTCTTGGCCACAGTGAGAGGAACACTTTATTTCTAAAACTCAATATTAACTTACCGCGTTACCGTTATTTTAATTAAGTCATTCAGTCGACACTAGTTTACTTATTAACAAATAAGGGTGCTCGCTACTTGAACTGGTAGCCTAAAATTCAGGACAGATTGTCACATGTCTCTCCACAAAATTAGAGGTAGCTCATAACCTTAATAGGCTACACACTTACTCCGCTTAAGTGACCAGATTGGCTCGAGGATCATCTGAACTTTAAGTTACCCTACATTAAACTAAAATCCAGGACAGATTGTCTTATGTCTCTCCACAAAAGTAAGAAATAGTGCATACCCGGAGGCACCCACACATTCTATTTTCTGTGACCAGATTGGCTCGAGGACATCCAAATTTTAATTTAATTAATTCAAACAGAGAGCACTACCTTGCTCCACTTCCCTACTAACTGTTACTAACTAACAATATATCGCTTTGTAATCGACACCAGCAGTTAGCAAGGTACCTTTACACTCGACGATACCCGCGCCGTTCTCAGTTGCGAACCGCCTGACGGCAGCGTCGGAAACCGTGATCAGTTAGTCAGCCTAATAAAAACAAGTAATACTGTGTATGCTGCGTGTGCATCACGTTTTCACAGTCGTTCTCAAAACAGTACACACGTATTGTCCGGCGTCACCGCACCGTTCTTTATCCTGAACGCTTTCATCAGACAGTTGTAACCACGTAGTGTAAATGGTATTTTATATGTGCAAGGCTGCAATCTTGCAACATGCAGTCTAAGCAGTTTTGAACTTCATTGCATCTTGAGTAGGTATGTGTGTGTGTTAAAAGAATTATAATGTTGAATGTAACATGATCGTCGTTCACGTTGTAGTATTTAATTAAATTTAGGTTTATACAGAATTGTCTAGGTACTTCACATACCTACTATGTCTTACCTAGATTTGTTGTAATCTAGTTTATATAAACTATAATAAAATAATACTTATACCTTCTTATTCTTAATAAATCTTCACTGAATTCGTCTTTTATAGAACTTCCTAAATATTGTTTTCGTATTTATATTTGAAGTTTGTAATCGCTTCTAATTTATTGTGTTTCATTCTTCTAGGTAATAAGATTATATAATCTTATTTATATGAATATTTATATGATATATTTTTTATCAAGTACAACATGTATTATTGGTTGAACCATTACCCACTTCGATCGGGCGCGATTTTAACTTAGATAAAAGAGAACCCTGTGCACAAGATTATTTGGGAGCATTATAATAGTACCTATGCTAAAGTTAAACTAAAGTTATTATCGATAAATTAGACAACTATAAAACCATAACTCAGACATGTGTGTTCGATTCCCACACGATACAGTTTCTTGGATTCTTTAATTGTGGGTTTAAGTGATTATTTAATAATACGAATTAAAATTTTATTTGTGAGTATTTTTAAATGAACTTATTCCACAGTAGTATTTTTATGTGATTATAATATTAGTCCCGAGTTTAACTGCAACTTAACATTAACAACCACACGGATTGGTTTGTGCGTATTACAAAATGGTTTATTATCAAAATAGTTACGATTATTTTCAACTACCTACTTACTTCTTGAGTCAACTATGCTCACAAAATTTACTTTCAACGACGCGATCTACCTACGAGTTTCACCTCTCGCATAAACGTAATTGTGATGATAAAAATTCTCAACAAACATACATCAATTATTCAATTAATTATACATATTAATTCAGTATTGAGTCATAAAGAATAACAGGGATCGGGTTCACTTTGTCGGCTTTATTTTGCGGTTCTCATGAACAAATTGCAATTTAGCGAAATTGGTATGCGATCAATATGGTTCAATATGACATAAACGACATATTTTTTTATACAACTGTAAGACATGTACTTAGAGTTTAAAATTGAAACGATCTATTTTATGCTTAAATTGTATTTTTTGTGAATATAAACGAATTAATTTCAATCAATAAATTACATTCGCTCCAGAATCTTCAAAGTGACAAGTAGTACTAGCAGTACTTTAAAATCAACTTTAAAACATGTAAGTGAGTACTTCTTAATTTTAAATTTGTAGTCATAATGCACAGCTACGGACCTGGTTTTTGCCTGCCGGCTGTTGTAATTAACATGTTATATCTATCCATCGTGATTGCTACTCAGCTACGGACCTGGTTTTTGCCTGCCGGCTGTTGTAATTATCATGTTCTATCTATCCATAGTGACTGTTACTTAGCTACGGACCTGGTTTCTGCCTGCCGGCTGATGTAACTGTTCTCATCCTGTCATAAATTGATTATTGTATCTCAAAAAAAGACCTTAAACGGTTATTTGTTTTGTTATATAAAATATTAAGTACTTTTTATCTTGTGTAATAGGTCTGACTCCGACGTTTCCCGTGTGTCCGACTACATAAAGAGCCCGCCGACTGCTACAAAGGTCGTGCCGAGCAAGAGCCAGCCTACGAAAAAAACAACAAAGCGCAAAGCTTCCTCGGTCGTGGAATTAGGATCAAGGTAGTTTATGACTATTTTTATTTTCTAAGTTATTACTTTCACATATTCTAATATAAAGTAGATTTCAATAGAGAACTTTGATTTGCAAAAATAATTTTAAGTACATACTTATTTTTCTCTCATCATAAGTTTGTATCTAGAAAAGTGTTTCTTCTAGATTATTAAAATAAAATTTAATTTGTTTACAGTAACAAGAAACCAGGGAGCACCGATCTTTTCGGTTTGGAAGACTTAGATGGCCTTCCTCCGCAGTCGGAGTTAGGTTCATCCTTGCTGTCCCGCGTCGCCAACGGGAAGGTACGACGGACAGCGGATCTAAGGGGTGCCTTCTTTGTGGAACTGAAGGTGTACCATAAAGAAGACATCATCTCCACTGCTCCTGAGGAGCGTTGGAAGAAGTCCCAAGTTGCATTAAAACTGCAATTGGATAAAGGTAGCTCGCAGTGGAACTCACTACAAAAATTCATGCATAAGGCTCACGAGTTGTTCAATGACTCAGAGCCGGTATATTATAGCGATAAGATACATTTTAAATAAGTTACACTATTAATTTAAAATTTTAATTTGAGGCATCCAAAATAAAGATTAAAACTGCAACTGGATAAAGGTAACTCGCAGTGGAACTCACTACAAAAATTCATGCATAAGGCTCACGAGTTGTTCGATGACTCAGAGCCCGTATTTATAGTGATAAGATACATTTTAAATAAGTTACATTATTCATTTAAAATTTGAATTTGGGGCATCCAAAATAAATCTTTATTTTTAAACTTAGCAAGTAATTAATTACGATAGAATGCCTTTCTGCACTGTTTGTAACATATCTGTTGAGCGCAGTCATTGGACAGGTCATCTACGCAGTACCGATCATAAAAATAAAAATATTTCATACGTTTGCGAAGGTGTTGAATTAATTCATTCTGCATTTCTAAATCGTATAGCTTCTTATAGAATTATTGATACTAATGAAAATTATTCTTTAGATTCGTTTTTTAATAACAGTCAAGAAAAAATCAAGACATTAATAAACAAATCTCTTAAGGATCATATCTGTCTAAAAATTAATTTTGAATATTTTGCTTTGTTTTTGATGATTAAAAATGATAGTCAGGAGATGAAATCATTTGCTACAAAGAATTATGTAGTACATCAGAATTATGATTATGATTCATTAGCATCTCAGGTTAGAAACACGTTGAAAAAAAAGATAGAAGAATTTCAAGATCGTGACAGTGGGTGGACATTTTTAAACAGTTCGTATTTGGAAGTTAATGTTAACAAATACCAACCTTTGCGCGGCTCAAGCTTTATCGAGTTGCCGACATCAATTAAATCAAAAAAAGCATGTATTAATATTCATAATAAAGATAATTATTGCTTTTTATGGTCAGTTGTTGCTGCTTTATATCCAGCTAAAACTCATCCTGAAAGAGTATCATCTTACCCCCATTTTCAAAGCGTGTTAAATATAAAAGACATTCAATTTCCATTGAGTTTCTCAGATATTGCTCGATTCGAATTAAATAACCCTGAAATTTGTATATATATATATGGCTTTAAAAATAATTCCGTGATTGGACCGTTTTATAAACCAAAATCTTTGAAGAGAAAAGTGATTCATTTACTTTACTTAGAAAAAGATGATTTATCACATTACTGTCTCATTAAGGATTTACCTCGTCTTGTTAAAAATCAAATAACAAGACACCACAGTAAATTATACTTTTGTGATGTTTGTTTAATGTTCTTTGATTCATGTGATGATCTGAATTCACACAGTTGTGGAGGAGTTGCTACTGAACTACCTCCAAAGGGTTCTTTCATTCAGTTTGAAAATTATGGTAGAAAGCAATTTGTGCCATTCGTTATATATGCCGATTTTGAAACAATGCTAGAGCGGTACGACTCCTGCGAACCTGACCCAACTCAGGCGAGCACCGTTACGAGACAGCGACATGTGCCCATCGCTTTCGCTTATCATATTACATGCACTCTAGATGAAACCTATAATCGTTACGTTTCGTATCGTGGTTTGGATTGCGTTTCGAAATTTGTGAAGTCTATCTATAAAGACGCTAAAAAGCTTTATAGAATTTTAAATAATACCATTCCTATGATTTACACGAATGAGAATGCTCTCGACTTTGAAAACTCTGATACATGTCATATTTGCGAGAATTTCTTGTTTGGTGATAGGGTTCGCGATCATTGTCATTTGACTGGTAAATATCGTGGCGCAGCTCACAGTTACTGTAACCTACAATATAAAATGCCTAAGTTTCTGCCTGTATTTTTTCATAACTTATCGGGTTATGATTGCCACCTTTTCATAAAAGAATTAGGTAAAGCTCCAGGATCTATTAAAGTCATACCTAAAACAAAAGAAAATTATATTTCTTTCACGAAGTATATTCCGATTTCCGATAATGAAAGCATACAGGTACGATTTGTAGATTCTTTCAAGTTTTTAGGAACAAGCTTAGAAAAGTTGGTTAGTACAATGAAAAAACAAGAATTCAAACAATTAAAATTTTATTTTCCCGAAAAAACACAATTCGATCTACTTACCCGTAAAGGAGTTTATCCGTACGACTATATGTCTCAATGGAAACTTTACGAAGATACGTGTTTACCCTCCAAAAAATTTTTTTTTAACTCTTTAACTAATGAGTCAATTACTGATGAAGACTATGAACACGCTCAGTCCGTTTGGTCAGTATTTAATATTCGTAACATGGGTATGTATACAGATTTATACCTTAAAACCGACGTTCTTTTGCTTACAGACGTGTTTGAAAGTTTTAGAAAAACATGTAAACGACATTACAATCTGGATCCCGCGTTCTATCTTACAGCACCAAGTCTATCATTCGATGCAATGCTTTTGAAAACTAGAATTAAATTAGAATTGATAAGTGATGTTCAAATTTATAGGATGATACAAACAGGTATTAGAGGAGGTATTTGTATGTGTTCCAGAAGACATGCCCAAGCCAATCATAAATACTTGGATTCTTACGACCCATCCCTTCCGAATTCATTTATTATTTATTTAGATTGTAACAATTTATATGGCTATAGCATGTGTCAATATTTGCCTCATTCGGATTTTAGATTCATGAGTAGACAGGAAATAGATGATTTGCAGTTGAACTTAATAGATATAAGCGATACTGCGGAAAACGGTTATATTCTTGAAGTTGATTTATTATATCCTACAACATTGCACATTGAACATAATGACTTTCCATTTTGCTCAGAAAAATTCGTCCCACCCGGTGGTAAGAATAAAAAATTAATACCGAATTTGTATGACAAATACCACTATATTATTCATTACATACATTTAAAAAAATGCTTGCAACACGGATTGGTATTACGAAGGATTCATCGTGCAATTGTTTTCAAGCAAAGCTGTTTTTTAAAACAATATATTGATATTAACACCCAGTTACGTCAAAAAGCAGAGTCAACGTTTGAACAAGATTTTTTCAAATTATTGAACAATAGTATTTTTGGAAAGACTCTGGAAAATAATGAGCATCGAATAGATGTTAAGTTAGCAAACAAGTGGTGTGACTTGAACAATAAAACAAAAAAGACTACTTGTGCTGAGAAATTGATCGGCAGTCCATATTTTCATAGCGCCTCAGTATTTTCTGATGATCTAGTGGCAATCCAAATGAAGCCTTCTCGCGTTATTCTTAATAAACCAATATATATAGGATTTACTGTATTGGAATTATCTAAGAGTCACATGTATGACTTCCATTATTCAATCATAAAGCCTTTTTATGGTAACCGAATTGAATTGTGTTATACTGATACGGATAGTTTGGTTTATGATGTAAATACTGATGACATTTATCAAGATATCAATGAACATTTTCTAAAATATTTTGATACCAGCAACTACGACTTAAACAACGAATTTAACTTACCAATTATTAATAAGAAGGTTCCAGGGTTATTTAAAGATGAAATGGGTGGTAAAATTATCAAAGAATTCGTAGGACTGCGCTCAAAGCTTTATTGTATTAAAACTTTAGACAAAACAATAAAGAAAGCAAAAGGTATAAAAAAATGTGTTACGAAAAATTTAAATATGTTAGATTATAAAAACGTTTTGTACAATTGTAACGTCATTCGCAAAAAAAATGTTTTGTTTAAGTCGATAAAACATGAAATTTTCACTCAGGATGTAAATAAAGTAGCACTTTCAAGCAATGATGATAAGCGGTTGTTATCGATTGATAAGGTATCTACTTTAGCTTGGGGTAATGCAACTATATTTAAGTAATGAATTGCCATTATTTTTAATGTAAGTAATTACAGTAGATACATTTTTTACAATGTATTTAGATAACGTTCAAATGTAATGATAATTACCTAAAGTAAGGTCACATAATGTGTAATGTAATTGTAAAAATTTAAATTTTCTTGGTGCCTCAAATAGATATTATTATTTTAACTGTTACTTATAACAAAATATGTATAAACTTTAGAACTTAGTAAGTACTTAATTAGTTTTAAGAGCATTTACGCGACACAGCATTTCGTAAAATTCCTAAAATATAATCTACTAACTTTTTGTGACGTATCCTGCTTAGACGTATCAAGTTTTATTAAATCATATTATTCATTTCCAAAACTTCGGACTTAAGTTTGTATGAAATGCCATGTCGCTATGTGATAAGTTTTCTTATATTGGTAGTAAATAAATAAATAGTATTTAATGGTTATAATTATATCTGTTTTATTTCCATTCCTGATTGATTACAAAGCACACAGGTTCCAACTTGATAAACATATAATGTTCATTTTTGATGACAAAGGACTCGTGCCTCGAAGTTCGCACGCGCATTGTAGAATTTGACACCGAACAGGTGCTCGGACATGTTGAAACATGAAATTGATTCACAGCGTATGGTTTTATGGAGTCTAATTACATATTAGTCACGTTCCACAGTAATATTATTGTGTAGAACGTCATTCTATCATTACACAGTCGGCCGGAGCGGTCATATCACGTTGAATAAAAACAAAACAAATTGTAAGTATTGCACAAGCTTATACGTATTTATAAAATTATTTCATAAGCTGTTAAACATAATTGTTATCAATAATTATAACTTTGTTTGTTTCAGATCATCAATAATGTGCGATTCTCCTGATTTTATCTTCTCACAATATGGTCAAGGTTGGCCAACTCCAAGTTTAAGCTGGCATGTTCCAGAGCAACAAAGACCTGAACCAACCAACAAAAAGCCTAGACCAAGACGGGAGGGTTTAAAACGGAAGGCACCTGAACATTCTATAAGTCAATCGTTCGTTATAAACAACGAAAAGAAAAAAGGTTTACGACTGATCCAGATACAAGTATTAGACATCAGTGAGCGACAAGAAGCAAGTGTTGCAAGTTCAAGTGACAATGAGAACGGGGTATTGTTAAGTGCACAATATGTAGTTAGTGAACAGGTGGACAATGTTATGGAAGAGACACAATCATTGATAAATAAAATTTCAAAGAAACTTTGTGGTGATGATTATTATTAGTAAGTAAGTAATGTATCTACCTAGTTTGTATATTCAGTAGAAATAAATAATTAGTTTAATATTGATATTATAAATTCATTTGTTAATCTGTTAGTGTAATAAAATGATTCCACATAGATCATCACAATTTGTAAATAAAAAATAAAATATTAAGAAAACTTTAAGCCCTTAGTTAGGTTCTTAGTTAAGGTTTTTAGTTAATATGTAAGTTTAATGTATAAATAAATGAAATATCTAAGGTGTAAGTTTTATTGTAATTAGAGAGAATAAGTTAGAAGAAATAAAATAATTTATTTGTTAATGTAGTAGTGTATTAAAATTCTCAAAATACATCATAGTTCATAGTAGATAAGTTTCATGTACATACATAAAATATTAAATAACAAGGACAAGTGTATTTAGTTTGTAATTGTAAATAATGTGAAAACTAAATAAATAATATATTTATAATTTAAATTATCTTTTATTGACGTTATAATCATACTCCCACTTTAAATTAGCTCTAAAGAAATGTTCTCATTATAGGTTTTAATTATGTTTTCAATATTTTAAAATTAATAGAATACTTACTCAATTAAATTCATTTTATTAGAGCTAATTTTAAGTTTGTTATGTAGGTTACCCAGATTATATTATTAAATAAAACAACCTTATGTACATAATCATTTTTATTAACTGAACATTACAAAATAATTTAAAATAGATTAAATATAGACATATTATTATCAAGATACCATTTTCTAATACACACCGCATTATTTAATGCACAATTCACTTTATGGTTCACACAATTAAAATCAGTTTTATTTTTACAGAACTTTTTTTTTAATGTCGCAAAATTAGGACACCCTTTCTCACCTATATCAATCACTTCACAGTTTGCACATAACTCTTTAATCCACTTAATCTTTTCCAAACCCTTTGTAATATTTTTTTTATTTTCTAAATACGGTACGATGACATGTTGAAACTCTCTAGTCTATAAAGCCCTCACTCCAGAAAATTCCACGATTTCTTTCCAACCACCGCACCTGCTTCTTTTCTTCTTGAGTTAAGTAATAAAACGTATGCGGTGGTTTAACCAAGAACGTCTGTGTGTGCTCATTACTTACGATAGCCACTTCTTTGACAATAAAATTATTGTCTAAATATTTAAATCCTTGGAGTTCGACAATGATAATATCCGCGTTCATGATAACTTCTTCACTGTGTTGCTTAGTGGCTTGTATTCAACAATGCAATCGTTAAGAATGAGACAGTATGCTGAAGTTTGATCTGGTATTTCTGAATCACTCTCAATTTCTACCCTTACATCCACAACTGGTCCAGTCTTCAGATTATCGATCTGTCTAGAGCAATCGATAACAAACAACGGTGCTAATTCTTTAAATTGTTTCTCGCTTAATAAAGACTCCGAACAACGGTCGTAATACGACTGCTGAAATCTGATGTATTGCTCGTATAATAAAGCAATTCTGTTATTAGCGAAGTTCACATTGAGGCTTTCATACGGGAAATATGTTGAATTAAGGTACACTCGAACATCACGAACATAGCAGTGATCAAACTGCGACATGTCAGAACTTGCATTATTTTTTCTACTTGTTTGTAGTCCGATTATTACATATCGCGGTTTTTCTATTTGAGATGATGTTTTGATAGACCAGGTGTGCTTTGTAGTTCTAGGTAAAGTGGGATATTCGTATAGATCCCAGTTTCTAAATATCATCTGGAGCGGTCGATCTTTTTCCAACAGTTTTAATAAACTTATTTTTTCTTTGTCCGATACTTTCACATGGGGTACGCGCCATATGATTTTATTGATTTGAATGTCTTCCACTATTTCTCCGGTATTCAATTTTACAGCGTTCAAATTAGTGTTGCTTCGTAACAATATTAGTTCATGTCTACTATTTATTACAACTTTTTTAAAATCTTCTGCGAAACCGATGATATTCCGAAGTGGTATAGACGCAGAAAAACTTCCCCCATTAATATTTTTTATACCATCGATACTCCAACCCCAAGCTCTAGCTACTTTTGATTCATTCTCATTCATTGATATTAACGATTTCATGGTTGTAGTTATACCAGCATTTTTTATTTTATCAATCTCCACTCCGTTTAGTTCGTACCTAATATCTTGGAACAAGAAGAGTAGTCCATTGTTCGTAAAATTAACACTAGTAGCTTTCTCTTTTGATTCTTTTTTGCTAACGATAACGGTTCCTTCCAAATACAGAGTGCTGGCTGATGGTAATATGTAAAGATCCTGTTGGTTGATAGGTATGCGTATTTCATCGTTCCTGTTGAAACTTGTTACATAAGGTTTGTACGAATGAAATTCGATTCCTTCTATACTGTTGTCGTAAGTCGGAGTGGATAAAACGTCTAAGATATTCATTTTAACAATCCGATCGCTTTGAGAAATATCTTATTGTCTTTAGTTAATTTTATTTTGCTCTTAGAACGACGTCTTATTTGGTAGGTAGCTTGAGTAGAACTGGTATTTTTAATTTGTTGAGACATATATTTATTGTAGTCAATCATTTTTTCTTCTAAGATGTAAATACAGCTGTACTTCTTCACCACGCAAGTTAATTAAGCGATTGTTTATATCTAGTAGTCGGATATGTATGCAGCTTATGTTGTTTTGATTGATTGGAAAATATATTGCGTTCTTCGGGATTTCTATGATTCTGTAACCAGGTGGTACGTTGAGTGCGAATTCATGAATTATGTGACTTGGTTCACCGTTTATGTAAGAGCCGCTCACAATGTCACATTCGATCCTTACCACAGTCGTCGGTAAAATGTTGACTGGATGCTGTGACACATGCCATTTATTTGCTTTTAAGACCTGCTTATCAAACCCTAACAGTCTACTGAAAGAGTATTCTTTCTTTAAATTAACGTCTTTTGAACAATATATGGCAGTTTTTAAAGTATTGTTATTGCATTGTAATTTAATTGAGGCATCTTTTATTTCGGATTTTAAATAATCATAAATATCTTGCAATTCATAGGTGCCTTCCGGTATTTCAATAACTTCGTTTGAACCATAATAGAACTTGTTATTACTTTTATCAATATTTGGTATAGAATTAAATGTTGAAAAATGCAATAAAGCACACTCATATTCTCCATTTAGTTGCAACGTATTAGGATAGTACGTAGATAAAATTGATGAGTTTCCAGTTATCGACAAAGTGAGTGACATCTTGCAAATGATTGAAATAAAATAAAATCATTTATTTTATACATTTTTATTCCAAAAAGTCCTCAAATATTTTAAACATAAATGACCACAGTTCACAGTGTTAAATTTTTGATATCTTGTGTAGTTATATGAAACTTTACAATTCTTAAAATATCGTAACAGTTCTAATGGAGGTTTTAAATTTCCATAGCTATCAAAATAATCACAATAGTCATATACTTTTACATAAGCTACCCAATGCGTTCCTTCGTTTTTAGAATCGTCTAAGTTAACAATACCACATTCCATACGTTTCGGCTTCCTTGGCAATTGATCTTTCATATATACTCCTCGGAAATATGGGATGTCTCTTGCGTAGTATTGGATGTCTACATTAGTTAGTGCGCGATTTGGTAGCTTCTTGTTCAGTTTTTTGTTGATTTTATAAACAATCCTTTACCGTTTTTATAAGGTTTTATGTATAAACCCTTACCCACTGCTAAACCCTCCATAGTTCTATTATGTCGTTCCGTCTCTCGCAAGTTTTGTTGAGCAGATTTATAATCATTCACCGTTTTTGCAATTCCAGCTGCACCACCAGCTAAAGCTCCTAAAGCTGATAAGCCAGCAAAAATTGGAATTAAAGGTAGAACTCCACCAGTCTTCGGTATGGGGATCACTCTCGGTACTCTGATTTGGTGTAATTTGGGGCATAACTTTTTTGCAGCTAAGTAAGCCAAGTTTATTAAAGACTTACTATCCTTGGGTTTTAGCTTTTTTATTTTAGATTTTATTTTTGATACTAAACTTTTAAATGTTTTGGCACCAGAACCAGATTTCAATTTGGCTTTCATGACTTTGCTTACTAACCATGAGCTTAATTTTTCACCTTTTCCTGCATCTTTTGATTTTAGTCTCTGTTTAGCCATGTTCAAAAGCTGTAAGTCGGCTTTGTGACGATTAGGTAAATCTGTATGATTTTCATATGCTATATCGTGGTGCATACAAGCTTCGTCTAGTTTATTCACACCTCGATCGCCTCGCAACAAACGTTTATGAAGTTTAGTTCCTGGTCCGCAATAATTGTATCCAGGCAAATGAGCTTCGAACGGTAGATTATTAATTATACTGTTAACTAGTCCACCACCTTGCATTACTTAAATAATAATGATACAAATTTCACAAAGTATTTCTTTTATATCTTAATTTATTAATGAGGATTTATCAATCCAACTGTTTTCATCATTATTGAGACCTAACCATTTAACGAATAGTTTCTTTCCTTTCTTTTTAAGTATTTTTTCTACTAAATAAACACCAGGATAGTTAGATTTTTGAAGTTCTTGCTCGTAAAAAGTTCCTAATATATCTTGCTTTCGTTGATCTTCTATGTGGTATGTTACTGGTATAGTTTTATTAATCTTTTTTATCGTAAAGAGTTCAGTTGACCAATTAGGAGTATAACCTTTCTCGAAATTGTGTTTGTATTTACTGATACGAACACAGTCACCTTTTTTGAACTTAGGCTTCCGCTGGATGGATACATGATTACATTTGTTTTTAATATTCTCTTTTACGATGGGTTCATTCGATTTATTAACATCATTCGGTTTAATTTTAATAGTACGATGTTTTGTGTTATTATATGTATTAAATAAATCTTCTAAAGGTGTTCCTAACCACTTATAATTTCCAACGAGATTAAAATATTTGTACAAATTATTTTTAACAGTTTTAATTAGTCGCTCTACAATTGAAGCTTTTTTAGTAGAGAAAGATGAGTAATGGTTTATGCGGTACTTCTTCATTAGCGTTTGGAATGTGTTGTTATAAAACTCTGTGCCCATATCAGTTTGTAAATTAACAGGATTTTTATTGCTGCTTAGTAGTATTCGTTCAAAAGCTCGAGTTACTTCAGATTTATTTTTAGATTTTAACGGTTCTGCCCAGGCATACTTTGAGAAGCAGTCAATCACCACTAAAATGAAATTGTAACCTTTGTTATACTTTCTTAGGTTTTGCATGTCCATTAGATCTGCTTGCCACAAATCATCGATCCCTTTGAGAATAACAGAACGTCGAAGGAAGTTTCTTCGTGCCGCTTTGTGTATTTCATTTACTATTTGTTGTTTTGCCATTACTGAGATTTTCAAGTAATTTGTCTATATCTGCTTTGGAGTAAAACTTCTCTTCCAAATGAATCAAAACCTCAGGTTCCTTTACTTTTAAAGTAGTCTGAATAGACTTTTGTGCATCTAATATGATTTGAGCACGCAATGATGCAATCAGCTTATTAAATTGTTTTATCGTATCAGCACACATTCGATCTACATAATCCTTGTTCACAGCATCGTCTGATTCTAATGGATGTCTAATTCCTCTCAATCTAGAAGACTTTAAATCAAAATCTCCACTTTCTGATTTTAACAACGCGTTATCATTGAAATTAATCAGTTCTGACAAACGCATTCTTTTATGAATAAAATGTCCAAATTTATCTATATTCATGTTTAAGGTGTACTTTATGTAAAGGCTGATGATGAACTAAACAATAGTTAATTTTACACCTATTTATTTATAAGTTTACTTTCACGTAATTCTTCAATAATGGATATTATTTCATTATCTAATCCTGTGTTGCCGGCATCTCGAGATGCTATTAATAACTTTAACCTTTCCACCAATTCATTAGGATCATCCCAATACACAAAATCTACGTTATTTTTCCAGATTTTTGTTAATGGTAGTCCTTTACCTTTCGAATGATGACCCTGAAGCGTACTTTGCAGATTAAAAAGAGGTTTAATAACTTGTAAATATTTTTGTCCCTTATTACTTTTTATTGGTTTACTTGGGTCATTATCACGACGATGTGCATTTGTATCAAGTAACATTTTCTTATAATATTGCAAGTCATTTTCAGTAACCAAACTTAAATCAATATCTTTCTTAAGCAGTAGTTGTTTTAAACCAGGCGTATGTTTGTATTTATGACCAGCCACGATGATATAACTATCGTCGATTGTTATATGAGCAGAACCTAACATCAATTTTCCGCGTTCTACTCTGACACCAAATGGAATGTCTGTTAACGCTTCTGAAGACACTGACCAGGATGATGTATCACGACCTTCACTTTTTTCAACTGATTTATACGAAGATTCACTGTTGGTGTCAGACTCCTCTACATCACTACCAATTGCGACTTTTTGCAACGTTTTGTCTCTTATCAGATCTTTAGATTCTTCATCTTCATTACTATACAGCAAAGGAGTTTGCATACTGGCTGTAGCAATTTGGTTGAGAGGCTCTGTTACAGGTTTAAAAACTGTTTCCAAGGCTTGCTTACTCTCATTCTCAACATCTCGCATTTTTCGCACCTTCTTCTTTACAGCTGCTGCAGCATCAACAATTTGTCTCTTTAAAGATTTTTCCATAATTGTTAAATGTATTGTAACCGGTTAAGCTCTGTTTGTAGAGTAATGTAAATTCAACGGTGACGTCTTAATATATACTCGTGCTCTTAATCAAAAATTACAAACGTGTCAAATTTATTTCTATAACATCCTTTATTTTTTGCACAATCTTTATTAATTACAACATAACTGAAGGGCTCACTCCATATTTTTGAACACATTTCACGAAATTCAAGCCATGTCATGTCAGTGTTGACGTGTTCTTCATAAACATGTCTCATATTTCTTTCATCTTGTTTAAAAAGTATGATTAGGTTTGCGTTGTCTCTTACTAACTGCTTAGGGATTTTACTATACGTCTGATTTAGATAAAAACAATCGATGAACTTGTGTCTCCCCATAGCAAAATAATCACGCATACCACTTTGATTTTCACAAGCAACATCGTCAAATATAATTACAGAATTCGGTTTTGCGGTCTGAACACTCAGTACTTGCTCATTTTCATGATATTTCTGAAATGAAATGCCTGGTACCCGTTGCAAGACTTTTTCTAAAAAAACGTACTTGGGCTGTTGCAAGGTTTTCGAATAAACATAAACATTTTGAAATCTTAAACCATTCTCGTGTATAAGAAGACCGATTAATAAATTAGTTTTTCCACAATTTGACGGTCCGCAAATGATGCATCGTACCGATTTAGGTAATAATTCTCCATGGCGAAAACCAGTCTCCTGAGACTGAATACAAAGTTTGTTTACATGTAACGATTGCGGTTGTTTTACAAATTTCATGACGACTCCTTGAAACGGTTATATTAATAATGACTCAATTAATGTATTACATCGACATTTATAACTCATTGTCGCTAACTCAATCAAATGTTTCAACCTAGTGGAGTAGGCGCCGAACCAGTATTTTACTGCATTATGTAGGAATTCATACTCCACCTTCCGTTTCATCGGGTGGAATAGGCGCCGAACCAGTATTAGACATTTTACTGCACCGAGAGTGACGGAGATGATCATTCCATCGGGTGGAATAGACGCCGAACCAGTGGATTTCATTTATATTATTGGGCATTCTACTCCACCGAGAGTGACGAGGCGAACGGAGTGAGCCGATGGAACGGAAGGTGGGGTAGAATGCCCAATAATATCCTACTCGTGTATGAAAAGAAAGTTTGTAAAGCTACCTTACAGAAACGTTTCTGATTGCACAAGTACATAAACTTACACCTTCTTCCCATGGGGGTAGGCAGAAACGACAGAACGCGACCTGCTTAGATCCTATCTATCTCAAACATATATTTAGGACACCACCATACTTACATAGAATTAGGAACCTTGCATACATACATACAAAGGATTTTTTTTCTCTACGCATCTAGAATGTCTTTGCTCTTTTTTAGTCTAGTACGAACTGAAATAAGAATATCAACCATGATAGGTAGGAAGGTACTATAAAATTTTGTTTACATTGATTGCCGTTTGACCTCCGTACCTAATCTTTAGGGAAATCAGATTTACTCAGCACGATGCTATCAGAATACAGGCGGATCAGTGAATGCAGCACCCTTGGGGGTAAATAGTCGTTTATTTTATGCTAAGAATTATACTGAAGATGGCTTACATATACCTACCTACTTACTTTTTCATCTAAAGGAATAAAGTAGGAGCACAAATCTAAAGATACAATGAGCGGTCTTGTAAATGAAAGTATTTTAATTTAATATCGAGAACCAATTTAAGAATTTATTAGTAGGTAACTTATGTTAATTAGGGGCTCGTGGCTAAATGTTAACAGCCGATCGAAGGTTAAGCTACGCTTGCCGCGGTTGGTTCGTGGATGGGTGACCGTACCATTACATATTGAGACCCCGTTTGACAGTCGTTACGGGTCGTCAGAAGCCTAAAACTCTGACAACCAGTTTTACCAAAGGGTATCGTGTTATCCAGTAACTGAGTTGTGAAGGTCAGATAGTAGGCAGTCGCTCTCATCTTTCTTTTTCGTGTGGTTAGTGACTCACCTGGTGTCAGAGTTTTTGGGCAGCCCATGGGCCGCTCCATGTAAAATACCGGTATCCAGCTGATTCCGGTTAGACTGGAAGCCGACCCTAACATAGTTGGAAAAGGGCTAGGAAGACTGATTGAACGTATGTTAATAAAGATAAAAATTCTTATATAATTTTAGAATTTGTTTGTAACTAGATAATATTCATAAGGGTAAAATAAACAATCAAAATTGTTTTATTGAAAACACATAATAATTATACTGAAGCGGTTCTCTTCCTCGAATTTGTAATTTATAGGCTAACAGTATATTGCTATTATTACTGAGAATTATTATGTCAGGAAGGAACAAAGATAATAGAAATAATAATATTCCAGATAGCTTCGTACTACCTATGATAATAATAATAATAGAAACAATAATACAGAAACCCGCAGGGCAGCATGTGGCGACCTGTTGGGTAGTAGCGACCCCATGGACCCTATCTCCCGGGAGAAATCTTGTCCTCATCTCTGGCTTGCCTTTATTGGCCGGCTGGAGTGAACACTGACGAGGAACAGAGCTCCCACCTCTTTCTTGCCTTTATTGGCCGGCTTGAGTGGAGATTCGCAAGAGCAAACGTGCACGGAGGAAGGAAGTATTCCAGTAAGGTTAGTAAGTAAGGGTAGGGATCTTGACCGTACTTCCGGGATTGTCCTGATAGCCGTGGAATACCTCTCCGCTCCTCAAGCACCTCAGGAAGTGTTGCCATAGTTGGGGACATAGTTCTTCCAAAGTTCAAGTTACCCAATACACTTTAGCCACCCAGACCCATAACCCAATATGTTTTGTTTCCGCGTACAACAATAGTCCTGTACCAACCCGGGGTTGTCCTTGGGTGCACTTGCATAATGCATACAGGGATAATCGTCGGTTGGTGCCTCCTCATCATTTAAATTATCTAAGGGGCCATTGCGAGTTCGCTTCGGCTCCTCGTACGCCTTCCAAAGGTCCGGGACCCCAGGGTCCTGAGAAATATAAAAATAATAATAATAATAATAATAAATTATCATCATCTTCTTCACATTTTCTTATAAAATCACGTAAAAAAATACACACAAAACTACACTTTTATTGCTGCCTTTATTTTTTTATTATGTTTTATGTTTTTATTTTTGTGTTATGTTTTAGGTCGTGAACGTAATTTTTCTTCGCAAATCTATGAACATAGCGTGGAAGCGTATGAAACAAACAAACAAACTCGCTTTCGAATTTATATATATAATATTAGTCAGTATACAAATCGAGAAATCCATAAAAACAAAATTGTCGGTGGGTTAGTTCATAGAAACTTCAATCATCCGTTTGATTTTTGTAAAATCTTTATTATAGCTGCTCTTGATAAACAAAATATGTAAACTCGAGTTGGTGGCCAGTGACCAGAAGCAATAACATTGAACTTTCTTGGGATTACTAGAACACAATATTAAGCGCGTCGCTGATTAAATACGCGCCTACTAGCTTACATAATAATATTATCACAACCACTTTTTCATGCTGTGGATCACTAGATACATTGTCATCTGCCTAGCCTTTTCCCAACTATGTTGGGGTCGGCTTCAAGTCTAACCGGATGCAGTTGAATACCAGTATTTTACATGGAGCGACTGCCTATCTGACCTCCACAACCCAGTTACTGGGTAATACGATACCCCTTGGTAAGACTGTCAAAGATCGACGAATGACAGCCGGGGCCAACGTCTTAACGTGCTATCCGAGGCACGGAGGGGTCTTGGTATGTAAAGATGGTCACCCATCCACGGACCAACCGCGGCAAGCATAGCTGATCGATTGACGCGTGCAGCTGTATTTACTTAGCCACAAGCCCCTCAACTGTGGATCACTACAAAACTATTGAATTACTGGCCCGCGAATTTGTCTGCGTGAATTTTAGAATTGGGTCCAGAGAGAAATGAAGAATGCAGATACATAGATAGACACACAGATGATATACATAGAATTATAATATCTGTGACATAAGTAATGGTAGTAGTGGGTGATGGTAGATGACGTTGCTACAGTTTAATAGATCTTCTTAATAAGAGGAATAATTCCGCAATACGAGTACATTGTTTTCATATAGGTAAGTCTAGTCTAGTAGTTCACGCGGCGCACTAAAGCTAAAGCTAAGTCGGCAAGATTTTTCCGACAACAATCATCGTCATATCTCAGCCAGTTTACACAAAACTTTAATGAATGAAATAGTACACTTAAACCTTCCTCGTGAATCACTCAATAATTCACTCGATATTTTTTTCTCGATTACAATGTTTCTCCCATGGAGAAAGTTGTTCAGTTTGATGGTCTGTACCACACCCGGAAAATTGACCACACCTTTCTGATACACCCTGTATATGAAATATTGAAATGACTAATTTGAAGTAAACTTTTCATTATCGACCTTTATTCTATACAATAAAATGCTAGTAAATGCTTTTATAAAGCTGAAGAGTTTTTGTTTTTTTTTTTTTGTTTGAATGCGCTCATCTCTGGAACTGCCAGTCGGATTTGAAAAATTCTTTTTGCAATTGATAGCCCAATTCTTGAGGCCGTTAGGAGCCGAGCAAAAAGAAAAAAAAAGAGGAAGAACGTTAAGCAAAAACGAAGTAATAGCGCGGGCAGGTGATGCAATGTGACGGGCTGGGTTGAGGGAGCAAGAAATTTCCTGCGGACGATGTCGCTGGCAGAAGCTAGTAAAATAATAAAAAAAAACAAACGGAAATCTATCTTTATTCAAATATGAAGTCTAGTCGTTCAAATATCAACTCTATGAGCGAAAATTTTATAATTATAATTGTAGAATCGATATCACCTAACCATAAAATGCATACGTAGCATCACTATTCCATAGATAATTTCGAGCGGCCATTGTGTCATTTATTCAAACTATAGGCTGAGAATTAGCACTTTTCTAACGTCAAAACTACATAAGATAGTCCCCAAAAACGCCCACGCTTCATCACTTCCTAGATTTAGAAGAAAAATAAATCGATTAAAAATATGAATGATTCACTACAAAAGTTGAAAATGGAAGCCGTTAGCGGGGCCTATCGTTTGTGTCAAATAAATTGAAGCCTTTTTCGGTACGTTACGGTTCCCGATTCGCTAGCTGTAATGTGATTTCGGTTGCGATTTAACGCTCAAACTACCTTTGAGGACGGATGCGCACTAGTGATTTACTTTCAGGTTATCGAATTTTGAGGAAAATCGTGGGAAGTTACATTTTTAAATCCGGTACAAACGAAAAAATGTCATTAGCTTCTTTGATGAGATGCTAAGTTTAGTGTTCGTATACTTGTTGTTTAGAGTGCTATTTTCAAGGGTTAATTCAGTAAATCAGTAAAGCTACAAATTAAATCAGGTTACCAAACAATCAAAATTAAAAAGCGGTTTCGAATTAGTCAAAAATTGATATGTCATACAAAGTGTCAAGCAATTTTGTACAAAATGCTGTGCAACTATTTACTGTCACTGTGACCACCCTGCCCTGGGTGTGTGCACCCTTCAAATGCAGGCCAAAAAAAATCATTATGTATTTTATAATCTGCATGATTTATTTTTTTAAGTTCATATGAAATTTGTTTGTAATTTATCAGTAATTTATTTGAAATTTATTTGCCTTGTAAACTATTGCATATCTTCGGCCTAATTTATTAACCTGCCAAGTAAAGCTAGCTATATATTTGTTTTCCTAATTTTCCTAAAAGTTGTCAAAGATATGTTATTAGTTATGCTTTTAAAATATCAAAGAAACTTATTAGAACCACCGGGATTTTCAGAATTTCGATTGCTAAATCGATAAATATATTAGTTGGTTTTTTATTCGTCCTGTAAACTATCGATAAATGGACTTGACAGGTTAACAAATTAGGCCGACGATATCCGATATGTGTAGACTGTTGAGCCTAAAAATTTTACGTTTAAAATAAGAACTAATGTACAGATGCCAGCACATCAAGCTACCCGAAATAACCTTGAAACTAATGCTCTATCGATAAAGTTGAAAATCTATTAAAGAAATTTGACACAGTTATGCAATAAATAAATCTTTATCTTTTTCGCGAATAGATAGAATAAGAAATGAGTATATAAGAGGAAGTTTGAAAGTGACACCGGTAACTGAAAGGGTATGTGGAAATCGGTTGTCAAAGTATGGTAAAATGTCGTCAGGAAAGTTTTGAGTATGAAAGTGGATGACTATACGAGTAGGAAAGCCCAAAAAAGCGATGGATGGTCTGTGTGAAAGATGATATGGCTAGAAAGGGGGTGACTACCGAGATGACGACTAATAGAGAATATGGAAGAAAATGACATGTTGCGCCGACCCCAAATAAATTAGGACAAGGGCAGGAGAATGATAATGATATCTTTATCTTTAAGATTTCTATCGAGTAAATACAGTGACGCTTTCATGTCGTCAGCATCTAATATTTCACTAACGTCGACCTACATACACCACCTACCCATATGCCTCGTTCTCAACATCTCCCCTGTAACGTTCGCAGACTAGGCGATGTACCTCAGCAATCTGCTCATGTTCGCCCTCCCTTACATGGCGCGATATCTTCTCTATAAAACATGATGCGATCACGTGATTTCTGCTCAGAATCCGCTTCAGATTACAATCTCGGTGATCTCATTGTGCCCCGCGACCTTTTCCAATTGGCTATTTATTTCAGACTTATCTTGAAATTCTAGGCAATTTATTTCAGTTCTTTTTTAACGGGTATGTAGTTAGGTACCATTTGAATATTGAGGAATTAATTCATTTATTGAAGTCTTCGATCAGATGTATTAAACTTGTAATTCTGCGAAGAGTAGACCTCGCGAGCACAAACTTTTTTGCATCAATTAATATACCACTAAAGTGATTTAAAACGGAATATTTACCATGTTCTTTTTTTCATCAGATCTTCACCATTTTTTTATGAGACCAACTTAAAGTACTACCTTTCAAATAAAGAAAGAAATATCAAAATCTGATCTCATAAGGCGGAGATATCCAGTAGCCCCCTTTTTGCCTCTTTTTAGGGTTCCATACCTCAAAACGAAAAAACGGAATCCTTATCTGAAACACGAACGTGTAACGTTAATAAATGAATTTTGAATATGGGGGTAAATTTTGGTGGGAAAAATTTTTTTTTTTTGTTAACTGATATTTTTCTTATAATTTTAAAATAAACTGAAGTTATTTAAGAAAAGAGTCGAAAATTGACCATTCCCCCCTTATCTCCAAAACTACTGAGCCTAAAAGTTTGAAAAAAAAAATGCAGAAAATAGTTCTATATCTATAGATTACAGGAAAACTTACAAGAAGTCTATGTTTTTAAAATAACATGGTAAATATCTCAATATTGTGCGTACAAACTTACATTTTGAACGTATGGGAAAACATGTTTTTTACCTACAATATTAAGTTCGTTCTTGGGATAAATTCATCCCAACAACGGAACCCTTCATTGTACGTAGTCCGACACGCACTTGGCCGAAAGAAAAAAGTACCCCTCCAATCAAAAATCCCCGACGATTCTATAAAGTCATAAATCCTGTATACCAAGTTTCGTGCAGATCGGTTGTAAAATACGCCATGCAGAGTACCAACAAACTGAAAGAGGAAAGCAAATTTTGCCAGATTTGAAGCAGAGACGCTTGGCTCTATCGGCCATTTATCTGTGGTTGAGGATATCAACTTAGCCTTTTTTGTCGTGTTGGGATGTCCTTCGCCCTGGGTTGGGCAGAGGAGTCTGTTTACTCTTACTGACTAAACTCTGGTTTTTTCTCGTACACCTGCGACTTCCGCTGCCCCAGGCTCCTGATGGCCCGCGTCATCAACTTAGCCTATAGCAATTGCTGGATATAGGCCTCTCTCATATTGTGCCAACTACCTAGTAGTTCGGTACCATACTTAAAAATAAAATATGCCAGAAAAATGTTGTAATCGTGTAAAAGATTATTTAGGGGAGAAAAGTACGATGTGATAAGCGAAAGCTTTTATTCGTGATACATATTGTGAAGTAGGTACGTGTGTAATACATTCAAATAATTTTTATAAGACGTTGAATCGTGACAGGTGCGGCTGGAAGTAGCAAAAAAATGTTTGGGCAATTTTCAGCTGTTTAGGAAAAAATAGGTAAAAGGAGACACTTTTCACGCTTTTCAGACACTCTGCTTTCATTTTCATAATATATTAGGTACTATCCGAATCACGAAGGTACATTAATTTTTTAATGCACTTAAATATATCGAGGGTTCACGGGCTATTTGTATTAAGCGACATCCTGTTCGATATTGAATTATAATCATATCTACCTGCATTAAAAAGTGAAAAACGTAAAAAATGGAGATAGACACTATTGATTCTTAACCATCGATAGGCCACTATTTCGTAAAAAATATTGATACTTTTTTATAATGTTCTTTTTTCCGAATAATGAAACTTTGAAATACTCTCTTGTAAAGTTAAAACATGTCGCTTAATACAAATAGTCCGTGAACCTTCGAAATATTTTGTCTCAAGGACTTAACTTTTTAAAACTATTGAGCGCGTCGCTAACATGCGTGTTTTATTTCAATTAACAGTTCTCTGCCTCTAAAAAAACAGCCTTTATATACCAAATAAATTTATAAATTTGCAGCTGTGTCAGTGTTACTACGGATGTGTGACATAATAACACATCCAAGTATTTTCACATTCATGTCTTACGTTAAGGGGCAATCGTTAACTGTCGGACCCCCTTGATCCATTTATCCGTATAGTGGTCAGATTTGAGTGGATATCATATCAACAAAGCACATGTTTGCATATTTCCGTTAGGTACGTTTACGTTCGATGCTCATCGACAGAAAAGTCTATAAAACGAAACGATACACATAACAACGTCGACAAACCTCGTAAAACGTATTGCAATGAAAGCTGGTGGTTTCCGAATAAATATGAGACAAAACATACGTTTTACTGGTCATATATATACATATATACATATATGACCAGTAAGCTATCCCGGCGGACGCGCTGGGCTACTGGCCAAAAGATTCAGGGCCTAAGCAAACTGGAAGAAACCTAACTTATTAGCTCTTCATTGTATTTGGTGATGTTTGTCGGCAACGATATGATGTTTATTACCATGTATTTCATCGAGGAGTTCGTAGCTAAGTAATAACAGCCGCATGAGTCGATCTCTCAGGTTACGCTACGCTTGCCGGGGTAGATCCGTGGTTGAGTCCATCCACGTACGTGGTAATTTGAAAATTAGACCATCTTTACATACTGAGACTCCTCCGTCCCTCGGAATGCACGTTAAGTTGTTGGTCCCGACTGTCATTCGTGGATCTTTGAAATTCGTTACGGGTCGTCAGAAGCCCGAAAGTCTGACAACCAGTCTTACCAAGGGGTATCGTATTACCCAGTAACTGGAATGTGGACGTCAGATAGGCAGACGCTCCATGTAAAGTACTGGTATTCAGCTGCATTCGGTTAGACTGGAAGTTGACCCCAACATAGTTGGGAAAAGGTTAGGCGGATGATGATCCCCACCGTGGGTTCCCGCATTGGCGAGGTGAGGGGGGCACTCACAATGAAGCGAAGAGGAACCCGAGGAGGGGCTGCTCGGTAGGGCACGTCGGCTTACCGGAAAAATCCGGTAAGCCGACGTAGCGGCCAACAAGTAGATTGCGGTGCCGCTTGGGCGACATCGCAACTGAGGCGGGCCGCGATGTCGTATGGGAGGCCGCGGCGGGAGAAGAGTGCCGGTATTGCTACCTTCCGCGGCCTTGACGGAGTCGCCACCATCTGATGGCGGACGCTGTGGGGCCGCAGGGGAGGAGGAGTGTCGGTATGATGTTGGCCGCTCTCTCTGGCCTCTGCGGCCGATAACTTAGGCGGCCGGGCCACTGAACTGACCGGTCGCAGGGGGATCAAGGGTGGCCAGGCGAGGGTTGTCTAGTGCCCATGTGCTCGTTTGGTCCCTGGGGTGGTCACGGCGTGCACCATGTGGTGCGCCGGTGATTGGGGGAGGGGGCGGAGGAAGCCCAGAGGAAGCGGCGGGTTCACGGATGAGTGCTAACGCGTGCCCGTGTTCTTGCCATAAGCAGCAGAGGAGGATACCGTAGAGTTTTAGTGGGTTGGAGTCCCACATAACTACACTATCTCCCCGTGGTAGTGGTGTATGCATGAACATTAAAAAAAAGGCAGATGATGACGATGCTATAGGATCTTCGCCATTCTGGCTGCAAGTGGTCATTACCTTCTCCGATAGAGTAAAAAATAATACCCCACTATCTATTAATAACAATATAATTATTTATAATTTTAAGTAAAAAAAAATAAACGTGAACTTTTAATCCTGGCTGACCTAATGCCTCTTAGTAAACTGAGCTAGTTTGTAGTTAAAATACCAGATTATGGTTTCATGACCGCAAAACCTTTGTATCGATTGTAATAAAAGTCTGAAAGTACCGACGACGACGTTCGAACTCTTCATGAATACCCATTATTCTCTTTTTTACGACTATGTATCAGTTGTTTATGTATTCCTTTGTTTTCAGGTCACCCGAGAAACAAAGGAAAAGATGTTCCATGGAATAAGCTGTAATGTTGAACAGTGTTATTTTTTGTCCTATCATTCTACAAGAATATTTATCAATAATTATAATATTGAAAAATACGCATAATTCTGCAAATTATAGTGGTTTCTAAATATTTGTCTATTAGATATTTACAATTCTGGGCAACGTACTTTTGGCCGCTGCATCTAGAATTAACTTTTGCAATAATAAAACTTCTACAGACGCCAGCACATCAAGCTACTACAATCTGTCAAAGGACATTGAAAAAAATGGCCTATGAACCAACACGCATGAAACATTTACTATAATTACTAGTTCTAATATACATTACAAATATTTCAATAGAACGGACACTTTTTAATTTCGAAAACATTTTAAAAAGTATTCACTTCCGTCATAATCCTCGGTGTTATTATTTTTTGGTTCAATTTGAGGTTTTTAATAGGCAAAGGTATTATAGATCATACAGCCAAGTCTTTGTAACAGCACTCTTAATACGAGTTTGACACAGACAAGCGTCAGTATTCTCAACACTTGATATACGATAATGATTTTTAGTTACAAACAGTCCGCTATGATGTCGCGGAACCATAATACGGCTTATCAAAAAAACTCGAATGAAAGCGCTGTTTGAAACGAGCAATAATATCGACACTGACAGTATGAATTGACAGATGACAACATTTGACATTTGGTAGTAATGTCACTTGGCGCACACATTCTGTGCTCGATCTGCGTTTGCGTTGGTTGCGTATTGAATTCGTTTGCATTTTGTTACTTTTCCGATTTTATCTAACAACTTGGCGTGAACAAAGAACTGTGATTTTCTCTTGAAATATCGACCTCTGGCTGAGTTTTACTGATACCGATATATATACCATAGGTACCGAATGTTTTTATTGACGTAATTATAACCTCAAAATCCGAAAGTGATTTGATTTTTTCCGAATTCTCAAAAGTGTCCGTTGTTTTAATTTAGGTTCAATCGAATATATGTATGTATACATTATCTAAAACCCAAAAAGTAAATACACCTCCCTGTTGAATCTTAGGCGAGCTATGTATGGACGACGAGCAATGTCCTTTCTTTAATAGATTTTCAACTTTATCGCTAAAGCATTAGGTTCAAGGTTGATTGGGAAAATTTGACAGTTTCGAGTAGCTCGACCTGCTGGCGTCTGTACAATAAATACGGTATCTTGTAATACACACTCGATTACAGGTAACCACAGGTAACACATTATCGAATCGAGTTACACATGCTCTGAATATATAATGAAATTAAGAATACATAAAAATAAACAACACACATAAAAGATTAAAATTATAAAACCAATTTCAACATTATGTCTGAATGAATTCATTAATATAAAAAATAAATTGTAGGAATACGAAATAATAGAATTAAATGGAATTATAAATTAAATTACATTTAATAAAAAAATATAAATTATGAAATTATTGGAATGATAAGTCAAAGTATCTCCTCTAACCGACAGTGCTTATATAATTATTAGTATATACTTATTATGATTAATTAATAATTATTACGACATTTTTCCGTATCTTATATAAAGAAACCATTGTGCCACTTCCCCTTAAGGCGGGCGATACCATATAGCAACTTATTCATGGCCAGATATGAGGTAGACATCTGCAACACAAAAGCCTTTTCAAAGACAAAAAATACAATTCTCGAACGCGCTCACCCTGTATTTTAAGAGCGTCTTAAAAACGTTGTAAGATGAATTATTATGAACTCTTCTGAACTTAAAAGGATTTGGTTTAAGATAGGAGAAGCGGCCTAGGTTTAAAAGTTTATCATTTACGTTATATTTTAAGCGTCGTTAAGCGGTGTCTGTAGAGGAAAAGGGACAAAGGATTGAGGTGAAATTATTTTGTTTAAAATTCAAGAAACGGAAGAAAGTGCTTTTGTTATAAACTAGCTGTTCTAGCGACTTCGTCTGCGATACAGGATTGAAAGTAGCCTATGTCCTTCTCCAGGTCATGGCCTGCCCCTGTGCAAAATTCGTAACAAACAAAAAATTCACTTTCGCATTTATAATATTTGTTACGATTTTATAGACTACAAGACAACCACTTAATTGGTTTTAGTTTAAAATTATGGTCATTAGTGTGATCGCTTCGGGTTACCCTTGTTTCATCAAAAAAAAAAAAAAAAAAATAACATATTATCACTTCCCAAACAGTTTTCCGCATAATTTCATTTGCCAAATTATTACTTAGCAAATAAACTCTTCACAAATAATTGTAACGCAAACCTAATGTTTGGCAAGTGAACGTTTAAACAATAACTTGCTTACCAACTAGTACTTTTACCAATTTTAATGTAGTCAAATATTTCAGTCGGTATAACATATTTTACGCAAACTAAAATAAGCTAAATATTTCGTTTCGTCAGTTTTCAATTTACCATTTCTATTCAGTCAATTGATTAGTCAATGACAAAAGATTTGCATCTTTATGTCAGTAAGCATGCAGCAAGCATGCAGCATGCAAGCAAGCAAGCATGCAGTAAGCATGCAGCATGCTAGCAAGCATGCAGTATGCAAGCAAGCATGCAACAATCAGCAGGCATGGTTTCTGTCACGGCTCCGGCGCTGCGGGTCTCCGGCGGTCCCACGCGTGCTTATTGTCGCAAACGGTTTTCGCTCACCACTGCAGCTTCGGATTGCTGGCTCGCTCACAGCCTCCTGCTCCTCAGCCCGCGGGCCGCCTCGCCCCTACGCGCCTACGCGATTCTAAATTACACTCTAGGGTTAGGGCAGACAAGACTGCGTGGGGTCGGATTTACAGCGATTCGTTACTGTCACTAAAACCTAATTTTTTTATTATATAATTCCCAAAAAATCTTATTTTCGCCTTTATATTTTTGTCATAACAAATCACTTGACCAAACGTTTATTGTCTGAAGATTGTTTGCTATAATAAATCATTTGATTAAAAACCAAATGCCTTAATGACATCCTCCAAGTAAAAATTTGATCAAATGAAAATGTCACTCACGCAAGCATCTTCTCTCCGTTTGGTGGGATGCGAAGGGCCCACTCTATTACGAGCTTCTCGACCGAGACGTGTAAATGTTCACTTACTCCATGATAATGCGCGACCTCATGTCGCTTCGGAGACTCGACAAAAAATCATAGAGCTTGGATGGCACCCGGTTGCCCACCCACCGTACTCACCGGATCTCGCGCCATCCGACTATCACTTGTTCCGACCACTAAAGCTTTTTTTGCGTGAGAAAAAAATTTCAAAACTACGAAGACCTCAAAATGGTAGTGGACAATTTCTTTTCTGCACAGCCTCCGGAATTCTGGGCGCAGGGCATCAACAATCTACCAACTAGATGGGCCAGAGTAATAGAGTTATTTGGGGATTACATTACTGATTAATTACTGTAAATAACAAAGTTATCAATAAATTTATTAAGTCTTATACCTTGGTGCAAGACTTTTCCGCCAACCTGATAAAATCGTTCTAAATATTGCAATGGTATAAAAAAAGGTTGCTGAAATTTGTTTGGGTAGTGAAATTTTGTCATGATCTTTTCGGCAATATGGCAGGATCCCGATCGCTTCTCTACAATAACGATAACAAATCAATCTTCTTTGGGTAAAAACAATATTATTTTATGGGATGCCATGAAATATTCAAGGCTACGACCCTGCCCTTCACTAAAGTTCAGATAAAATACAATATTCATTCAACATCGAAAATAGCAATGACACACACATTTCTCCATATATCGTAGGTATACATAAAGTAGAATCATAAATACATCAACGTCGACAGATGTAATATCAGAGACACGTTATCGTGAGTAGTTAGCATTTAAGTGTAGTTTGTCTCACCGACGTGCTGGGAAGATCTTCATCTTCCAGCATGAGTTGCGTAGGTGTCTATCTTAAGGCGAAAGCGGCAGGGTAGCCCGCGAAATTCAAAATGTGTTATGTCTTTTTGCAATTTGGGTTGTTGATCAAAACAAGATTCGTGACCGTAACAAATATTTATTTTCAGAATTATAATCATTAAAGTCATCAATACAACTGTTTAAGACCAAGCAATCCTATTGAATACTTAACTATTTCATGAAATCTTGACATTTGAGGATTATACTAACTTAAGGAGTTATATTACTGATTCTAATGATTATAATTCTGTAAATACATGTTTGTTACGGTCGCGAATAATATTTTAATAATCGTAAAACTGGTGGATGCCAAGCTTCATAGCTTGGCTCATCGCCGCAAGGTTGCCTGCTTGTCGGTCTTCTACAGATTGTACTTCGGTCAGTGTGCTCAAGAACTCCATGACCTCATTCCACCAGCCCCCTTCTACCATCAGACATCTAGACGCACTGACAGTTACCATCCCTACCTAGTTGCTATTCCACCAATTCGCACTAAGCGTTTCCAAATGTCTTTTATAATGCGCACAGCAAAAAAGTGGAACTCACTACCTGCGTCTGTGTTTCCGAGCGCATACAACCCTAATCTCTTCAAAGTGAGAGTGAACAGGCTTCTTCTGGGTAAGCTCACTCCATCGTCGACTCTGTCTCTAGCACCTCTAACCTAGACTAGAGTCAAGAGCATAGCCATCTTAAATAAAAAAAAAAAATCTACATACAATCTCATACTGACTTGCAAATTGCAAAAACGTAAGAAAATTTGAATTACGCGGGCTACCCTGGCGCTTGCCCTTAAGCGGAATATAGCTTATAGGACACAATGTCCGTCTGCCGTTAGTTTGCTTAAAACTCAACAGCCAACTAGCCAAGTTACGAGATATAAGAAATAACTATGATGATTTTATTTGGCTAGGATATTAGTAAATATTTTGTAACGTTACGTAACACAGTGCTCAGCAATTTTATAAATGGCCAGTGAAAAAGTATACTCGTAATGTTTGCATTACATCTGAGTGACGCCGTCATCGCGAAGATTTATCTTTTGCCACTTTTGTATTAAATTATGTTCATATAACATAATAAACATTATTTAAAAAAAATCCAGATACAAGGTTGTGATGGTTGTGTGTTGGTTGTTAATCGAAGTAAAACATTGGCATCCGATTGTACAGACGCCAGCACATCAAGCTACTCGAAACTGTCAAATTTTCCCAATCAACCTTGATCCTAGTGCTTTAGCGATAAAGTTGAAAATCTATTGAAGAAATTTGACAGATTGTAGTAGCTTGAAGTACGTCCCATCGAAGGTCTTTCGGCACGAGTTGCATAAGCATAAATAATTTCAGGTTCATTCAACACTATTTATGTAACTCTGAAAGATAACAGAGATTCCACCAACTCGCACTAAGCGCTTCCAAACATCCTTCATAATGCGCACGGGAAAATAGTGGAACTCACTACCAGCGTCTGTGTTCCCGAACGCATACAACCCGATTCTCTTCAAAGTTAGAGTGATCAGGCTTCTTTTTGGGTAAGCTCACTCCATCGTAGACTTTGTCTCTGTCACCTCTGACCTATACTATAGTCAAGAGCAAACCCATCTCAAATAAAAAAAGAAGGAATTCCAGTATCATTTTTCCGGTAAGAGGTGCGTGGGCGGCTTTCTTAGAAAATTTTACTGGTGTATGAAAAACGATCCTTATCTTTTCCGATTTGTCATCAACAAAGGACTATGCTAACAGAAAGTACGTAATCTAACCTACATAGTGCTTGGAGAAACAGTACCTATTTTTATAGGTACATACATTTTGTCAGTATAACAAAATGCGGCAAACTTCCAACACAGTTGCATTTTAACACTTACTTCACTTATGCCCGGTTTCTTCTTCAGAATTCTTAAACGGAGTTTAAGCTCTTGATAGCTATTGATTCGACAAAATCACCAATTTAAGCGACTTCCTTCCTTATGCTCAGTTTTTGAGGTCCTCAGATAAACTCTCGATAGTAATTCACTCGATTTTTAAGCTAAAATCTTCCTTAACCAAGTGTTCGAAAACACGTTTTCAACCCATAATCACTACCGAATGGATAAACTCCGTTTAAAAAACCTCAGAAACCAGGGATTAAGTGATCAATCAATCTGTCTAGCGTTTTCACAACTATATAGGGGTTGACTTCAAGTCTAGTGACTGCCTATCTGACCTCCACAACTGTTTGTCCACCACGCCGGGAATGGGATGTCAACGATAAAAAGATGACGGTGCCGAAGTAGCGACTAGCCGGACTAGCCCACGGCTTCCTTCACTCAGCATCAATTCTTTCCTATTTAAATCGGATTTTTTTTCGCGGAACCCTAATTATTTTTGGAAAATAAAGTAGCTTAAGTTACTCCTTATAACATCAGCTATCTTCCAGTGAAAGTCCCGTCAAAATCGGTCTGACCGTTTCGGGGATTAGCCGGAACAAACAGACAGACAGACCGACAGATAGACAGACACAAAAATTCTAAAAACTGTTTTTTTTTTGTTATAAGTACCGTATATATTTTCATATGCATTTAGTAACAAGCAGTTATTTTGACATTACAAACAGATTTTTATTTCTGTAAGTAGGTTTGTACAAACACTTTTACAAGTCAATCATGTTTTTTTTTTTAAACTAGATGAGGTCGGTGTTTCCTATCTGACTACTCTGAGAAGAAAGGCCGAAATAAACGGAAACGGACCTGTCCAGTCAGTGCAACAAAAAAAGCAATGACCTACATAGTCTTCACATTCACAATAAATTAAAATAATATACTAACACTACTGTATAGGTTCTCTATGGTCTCAAATAAGGTTATATATTATAACTTCCTTACATTTCCTGTGTGTAACGCGCCCTTAAATTAAAAAGTAATAAACCTCCTTTTCATTGCAGTTTTTCTAGAAAACAGTAGGCTATTCACGTCTGCTAATGTTTAGTTGTGCTATATGGAATGTTATGGTATTGTAAAATGCATGTTAGCCGAGTGTATAAAACGGACGTAAAGCTGGAAAAATATAATTATTCAGGCATAAACCGTGCGCAGTCACAGGTAATAATTGTTCCACAAATGCTTACCTCCCTGTAATAAACTTCGAAGTGGTTTTAGAATACCATGCAAGAATAAGCTCGCTTACGTTTAAGTGCGCATTTCGATCGTGATTTTTGCGATAAATGTCCATCTTTGCCGTTCTTATTCTGAGAAATTGAAAGACTTCGATAACTTTGACGTATTGAGTGACGGAGGATAGTTATTAGTATAGTCTATAGCGGCCTCGCTTTTCACAATTTTTTCTTATCTATAAATAAAGCCAAAATTCCGAAGCAAGTTTTTCATAAAATGCGCGACGGCACTTTTGAGCTCGTGGATGGAACTACTTATATAAGAAAATGAAATGAAACATATATAATAATATCTTTTAAATAGTGGTTTAGCCCATAGCGGCCTCAGAATTTTGAAATATATATGGAATATCTATAAAAAATCCTATTTAAATCCATAAAACTGCTAAAAACGCTCAGAATGAACAGTAAAGTTCTCCTTACTACATTAATATTATTACGTAAAATTTGTACAAGAATAAACGTTAATTCATTAGAAATTAAAATTCCATACTTTAAACAAATATATATATATAAGACTAAAAATAAACGTAATTACACCTGCCAAATTGCTACATAATGCGATGCGTCGCCGTGCTTCCATGTAACTAATCTGTCAAACCCGTTAGTCATTCATGGGATCATAATATTGTCAATGTTCAAATCAATCAATCAATTCAACTCTGCCAGTGGTATTTGAGTAAGTCCGGGCACTTTGGGCAACAGCTTACCTTGCTCATTGACTTATCTGTCTAGCTATAATCGTGTAAAGTAATTATGACCAGTTTCTATGATGCGAAATCATTCTAGAGCACCAAAATAATTAACTAGGAATATTTTCTCACTCTGTCCCCTTCATACTTTTTATGATAGTATGAGCTCGAAGAGGATGGAGTGGGAAAATAATCCTAGTTCATTTTTAGGGCTCCGTACCCAAAGGGTAAGACAGGACCCTATTACTAAAACTCCGCTGTCCGCTGTCGCTGTTGTATGTCTGTCCGTCTGTCACCAGGCTATATCTCATGAACCGTGTTAGTGAAACAGTTGAAATTTTCACAGATGATGTATTTCTGTTGCCGCTATAAAATAAATATTTAAGGGGACTCACATACAACAAACGTGATTTTTTTGGCCGTTTTTATAGATAATGATAAATGATACGGAACCCTTCGTGCGCGGTTCCGGCTCGCACTTGGCTGTTTTTTTTTTGTATTATGATATACTGTATTACATGCTCTTGCATAATCACTTACGTTGGTCCACTATCCCCATTTCATGAACAGCTATAGTCTGTTCCAAAAGTATCTGACGTAAGTGTAAACAAATCCTTTTCAGGTTATATTCTTACGCAATCACTCACTAAAGATAATTAGTTACAAGTTCATCTATATACAGAAGGTTTAAACTTTATATCTCCCCTTTTTTTTAAAAATATTCTTAGAACAACATTTTTCAATTGTAAATTGAAAATACATCGACGAAAATTGTGGTTACAAAGTTAACCTCAATTACAAAACGAAAAAAAAAATTAAGGTGATTTAAAATTAGCAAAATACTCCAATCAAAGTAAGTGGCACTACAAATTGGCATCCAAGGGTACGTTTTCTGAACCATTTGTTTACGTTTTCATTAGATACTTTTGGAACAGACCATATTGGGTACATCACTACATACGCTACGCATGCTAAAGAGTGTATGGCGACAATACGGCGAGTGCTGCTCCCCGCCCTACTTGATAATGTTATTCATTGTCGATACTTGTATCATCTTGTTGATGCTTTATTTTTGTACTTTAAATTACTTGTAAATTATTTCTAAGATTTTATTTTTAATACTAATACTGAATAACTATTTAATTGAGTAAAAATGATATCACCAGTCAAGCCTCCAGTGCTTCTTACCCCTGAACACCAAAATCTCCCTTGCTCAAACTCTCATTCAGCCTATTATTGACTACGCAGATGCCTGTTATTTGGATGCCACTGAGGAGCTTTTGAATAAACTTGAGCGTTTACAAAATATCTGTATTCGTTTTGTTTTTAACCTTAAAAAGTATGACCACGTTTCTAACTTTCGCAAGACTCTCAAGTGGCTCCCTATTCGACTTCGCAGGAACTCTCGCATATTGTGTCTGCTATTTAACATCCTTCACAACCCTAAAACACCTTCCTATTTGCGGGAACGCTTTTCTTATGCCCGTCCATTTGATGTGCTTTGCAGGTCGCATCTTAAAAACCTCCTAAAATTTCCTTCCCATTCCACTGACTTCTACTCCTACTCCTTCACTGTGCACGCGGTTCGGTTGTGGAATTCACTTCCACCTGACATTAGGGAGTGCCAAACTGTTGCAGTATTTAAAAGAAGAGTGAAAGAACACTATCTTTCCATTTCGTCATAGTTATTTTAGTGATATTTATTCTAGAAGTATGTATGTATTTAAGTATTTATTATAGGTTTTATTAGCTTAGTGAGTTGTTTTTTTTTTAGATTTTATGTATTTTTATTTTCTCTCTTATTCTTACACACGGTGTCTACATCTCTTTTTATCCTCTGTCCTATCGCAGGTATGCTGGAAGAGATTTCTTTAGAAATAAGCATCACCTTTGTACGTAATTTTCTGTTCCTTTATTCTTGTCTGTTTATTTGTGTGTACATAAATGGTTAAATAAATAAATAAATAAATAAATCACTCAGAAGTACTCGTATTGCAGAAATTTTCCTGATTTGGACTCAACCCGTTGCAGAATTATTTCTATACATGTGTCAAATTTCATCCAAATCCGTTTAGCCGTTTTAACGTGAAAGCGTAACAAACAAACAAACTCACTCGCATTTATAATTAGTTAGGATCAGGATATGACTTGACATAAGATTTTCATCTTTTGACCGAAAATCAAAAATCCTTTTCAAATGACATTTGCTAAAAAAACATCCATAGGAGTTACAAAAAATATAATTAGAAAACCTGTTTTTCATTAACAAGCAATAACGTGCTTGATCCCTAGATACTTTGGATTTGTGTAGGTAACATATTGTAACATCCGTGAGTCACAAAAGTAAATGCATTGCCAGGAAATAGCCAGCTGTGCAGCGTCATGAACTTTATCGGACAAAACTTTGGCAATTTATTTCAAAGAATTGGATTTAAAGTTCAACTGTTCCAAGTCTCTGTGAACTAATACATTTTTCATAACAGTTACAGGAATACTATAGATAATTTGCAGAATTAGTTTTTATAGCCCTCTATATGAGGAAACATCTATTTAAAACAGGGAAAAAGAGTGACATTCAGTTTTACTACATCTAAAACCCTTTACAGGTTCAGTTTATTAACATTTATAATTATAACGAATTAAGTATACAAGGTGTTACTTATGTAACGCATAACCTCTTAAGGGATCATTGTACTCATCATTATGAACAACTTTTACTATAGGACAAAACCTGAAACCGGGAAAAAATCTGCCGTTTCCTACATTTATGTTCGCATAACTCATCAAAATGTATGAAACAACAAATTTTTTTTCGCGATTTTAGGATTGGTTCCATAGTAAAAGTTGTTCATAATAACGAGTGCAATGACCCCTTAAGGGGGCTGTTCATTATTTAAGTTACACCTTGTATATTTTGTGCAATTTACGCAAACAACTACTCTTCGGACACAATTTATTCTTACAATTTTCACAGTTTTCAATTTTTTGTTCACATTTTTTTTCTTTTTTTTTACTTTGATGGACATTATGCGGCTATAGCAGTAATATCAATAAAACTTCTATTGTGTCTCGTTTACTGTCCCGCAAAGTGTTAAGCTACAAAAATAAAAAATAATAAGTAATATACAAGGTGTAAGTGTAAGCAGTGGCAACCTTTTCAATGACCCCTTCATTGTACTCGTCATTATGAAATGAATGTTCCCTATATTTTGACGAATTATGCGAACTTATATGTACTAAACGGCTGATTTTTTTTCAGGTTTAGTCCCATAGTAAAAGTTGTTCATAATGATGAGTACAATGACACATTAAGAGGTTGCCACTGTTTACACTTACACCCTCTATTCCAGAAAAGCAAAGGATCAAAGCAGTTCCGACCATTTGTGGTAATTACGCAGAGTGAGATCTTTAAACGTAATCCCTACACCCGAGCTTATATAACTATTCGTTGGGTAAGTTCACTCTGAAGATCATTTAAATAAAACTAATATATTGAAATGGGGACTGGTCTAGTCTGTACTCGAGACCAGCAGTCTTGAAAATGTAGAAAATAAAGCGATAATTTTTGCATTCGCAGTCCAGATAAAACTGACAAAATTTTTGTGGTAAGGTACAGACGCCAGCAAGTCAAGCTACCCGAAACTGTCAAATTTTTCCAATCAACCTTGAACCTAATGCTTTAGCGATAAAGTTGAAAATCTATTATAGAAATTTGGCAGATTGTAGTAGCTTGCTAGCGTCTGTACTTACTATAAAATATAATAGTTAACAGAAATCAATTTTTGTTAGGTACAAATACTTTAGCTTTATGATTTTCCTGTTAGAAAAAACTTAGTTACTCGCAGTTTAGATTCATTGTCTCCACTAAAACATCAATATAAAATACTGAACTTAATTCTTTTTCATAATAAATGCTTGATTTTTTTTTACATTCAAAGTTAAAGTCGATGAATGACGTCTGCTTTGTGCCATTTTTAGGGTTCCGTACCTCAAAAGGAAAAAATGGAACCGAATAGGATCACTTCGTTGTCCGTCCGTCCGTCTGTCAAAACCATTTTTCTTTGGAACGCGTAGTGGTATCAAGTTGAAATTAATACTACGGTTTAAAAAAAATACGGCCCTTTATGCGACATATTTTGATACTCGCAAATAAATCAAAACCTAAACGGTACTTCCCGCTAATAGCAAGAAGCAAGCTCTCACAGCACAAGTAAAGGAAAAAGTTAAGTTTGTTCTTGGGATAAATTCATCCCAACTACCATTCACGTGGTCCAACACGCACTTGACCGGTTTTTATATTTTGTATCAAACAAAGAAACGCCCACTGTTTAAAAGTAAGACGCCAGTGGCCTTGAGTGGTTAGCTTGCGTGTTCTGTGCTGAGCTCATTCAACGCGTCGTACGTCCAGCCAGTACTTACCCAAATTAGACGCATTATTAATAAAACAAATGGTATTATATTAAAACATGTATACTAAAAGATAAATAATAAAATTATCTTTAAAATGGCGAGGGTTTTATAAAAATACTCTTGATAGTTTTTGCGTGATTAATAATAATGTAAATAATGTAAAAATAATGTAATAATGTAATGTAATATAAAAATAATAACGTTTTAATAATGTAAAATATTCACAGATTAAATTATTAAGAAAATGCTCTAACTTAACATATACTCGTATGTTGGTGAGGCGTGTAAATAGCCTGCACCTTTATTAGAATGATGTGAGAAAAAACTTAACTCAAAGACGTAATGGCGGACGTCAAAAATAAAATAATTTCCCCATTGATGAATCCTCGATGAACCAATACCATAGAATTAATAGCAGCTAAACATGCCCACGTACCTTTACAATCAAGAGATCCCATTCTTGGGAAGATATCTCGTTCATGCGTGTGTGATGGCTTGTAGGTCTGTAGCTGCCGGCCGGCGAGCAAATCTTCTGAAATCTACCGGTGGAATGGTTGAAACTCCAAAAATCACCACTGCACTATAAGTCCTCAATGAAGCACAGATGCAGGTCCATTTATTTTACGAGTATCGTCAAGGTTTCATCAAAAAAGGAATATTCAAAAGGCGGAGCGATTAGCACTCGCCATGTCTCTTTGCGGGGCGGGAAGCACACTCACGCGCTGACGCCATCTATCGGTCATTTTGCGAGAAAACTAAAGAAAGTTCCGATACATGGGCGCTGCGACAACGAATATTGGCGTGAGGATTCATCAATTGAGAAATTAAAAAATTTAATTTCAAACACTAACATTATTATATTATAGGAACAAATCCTAAAATGTTATTATTTGATTTTTTACATTGAAAAAAGCATTGACGCTTCACCATATGTGTTCCTAATCATTAACACTACTCGTTTAGACGTGATCTTCAGTTTAAAATCATTAAAAGTTGTTTATCGTCGCCACGCCCTGGGCGGCGAGAATCGATAGCCGATTCCCAGCCACCGTAGGCGCGGGCTTGCGGACGGTGAGCAGTGGGTAGCTCGCCGTCCGGTGAGGACCAGGCCCGGGTCGACGGCGCGTTGTGTTCCACGCGCGCCTCAAAGAGATGTCAGCAAAAGATGGGGTCCAATAGGGCCGATGCCGCTGGGGTCGCGGGTTGTTTGAAAAAGATACCGTGGCCCTGGCATAGGCAACTGAAGGAACACGGGTGGGTTTTAGTCAGTAAAAGTCTGACACGCCCTTCCGCTCCACCCAGAGCGGGAGAAGTTATTTGATGATTTCCCATCCACAAAAAAAAAGGGTCCCACCCTATTACATTTCGACCGTAATTTTTGCGTTAAATGGTCAACTTTGGTGTTCTTATTCTGAGAAATGAAAGACTTCGACCACTTTGACTTATTGAGTTCATAGCGGACTCGCTTTTCGCAATTTTTTGTGTCTATTCCTTATCTATATAAATAAAAACAAAATTCCGAAGCAAGTTTTTCATAAAAAGCGCGACAGCATTTTTTTTGAGTTCGTGGATTGAACTACTTACATAAGAAAATGAAATGAAACTATATAATATTATGTCTTAAATAGTGGCTCAGTCTATAGCGGCCTCAGAATTTTGAAATATGTATCAAATATCTATAAAAAAATATCCCATTTAAAACCATAAAACTACTAAATCCGCTCAGAAATAGCTGTCTCCTTACTACATTAATATTTTTACGTAAAATTTATATCAGAAAAACGTTAGTTCTAATAAATTATAAGCCTCAAAATAGCGCAATTACAACTGCCAAATTGCTACATAATGTGATGCGTCACCATGCTTCAATATAACTAATCTGTCAAAACGCAATTTTGTGATAGGCCTCTTAACGGTTCGCTTGCTGAACCACATAATTTTGTTAGTTGGTACCAACTCGCTTTGTGGGCGATTCTAGAGCGTGGGTGTAAAGGTCTGTAGACTTAGGTTGGTCAGTGGAAATAAATTATGTTTCAGTGAATAACAGGAAATCTGACCAAAAGACTGATATAAAACTTTAAAAGGGGAAAACTGTGTCCAGAAGATTAAGTATTGGTCTTGAATCTAGTTCTAAGACATATGTACCTACTATGTAGCTTAGCTAGTATCATCTTGCGGTTAGCAAGATTAGTTTACTTATGACTCATTTTTTTATTCTATCCATCCGCGTAACACCACACATCCCTCAAGTTTAATATAAAAAAATATTATACACATAAACTTTGCGAAATAAATTCCCTAAATGGTGGTGAAAACCGCATAAATATCCGTTGCGTCCGTTGGGTAGTTTAGAAGAACACACATACAGATAGTTTTTTTTTAGCACTTAAGAGGGGTAAAAAAAACTGTCTATGTGTATTCTTCTAAACTACGCCACAGACTAAGAGTGGTAAAAAAACCACTAAAGAGTGATAAAAAAAGACTGTCTGTATGTGTGTTCTTTTAAACTACCCAACGGACGCAACGGATACTGATGCGGTTTTCATCACCATTTAGGGAATTTATTTCGCAAAGTTTATGTGTATGTGGTGTTACGCGAATGGATAGAATAAGAAATGAGTCATAAGTGGAAGTCTGAAAGTGACACCGGTAACTGAAAAGTTGGATGGAAATCGGTTGTCATGGTATGGGCATGTGATGCGGAGGAATGAGGAAAATGTCGTCAGGAAAGTTTTTAGTATGAATGTGGATGGCTATACGAGTAGGGGAAGACCAAAGAATCGATGGATGGATTGTGTGAAAGATGATACTCGTATGGCTAGAAAGGGAGTGACTACCGAGATAACGACTAATAGAGAAGTATGGAAGAAAAAGAGATGCTGCGACGACTCCAAATAAATTGGGACAAGTGTAGGAGAAAGATGATTAAACTTACATGTATTAAAGATATCTCGATGTTTTGTCAAGTCGTGCGAAACAGAAGCGGGTCGCTAATCCTACTAATACTATAAATGCGAAAGTTTGGATGGATGGATGGATGTTTGTTACTCAATTACGCCAAAACGCCTTAACGGATCTGGATGAAATTTAGCACAGAGATAGGTTATAGTCTGGAATAACATATAATACTCTAATAATAAACTTTTTATCTTGGAAAAATGTAGGTACGTGCGGTTGCCGTGGGATAAATTCCGACATCCAGACGGGCGAAGCCTCTGGCAAAAGCTAGTCTATCATATAATTGGATTGTCATCTTAACCGCTCTATACTACCAAAAGGGTAACGTTAAAATTCGATGTCACTTTTAACTCCTTCAGTAATTAAATTAGCGTTACGTACTAACTGGCCGAGATTAGATTAACGTGCAAATATAGAAATGGTTACCTGTTATCTCGTGCGTAGGCGGTCCTTTAGAAATAGAACTGGCTCGTTGATAAACTTAGAAAGGATGGGTTAAATGTGTCCAGTTTTGTGCGTTTACGATGATTTTAATTGTACTATTTCCGACTTTAGAGCAATAGTAGCTATATTTATTAGGAAGGTACAAGTAAGTTTTGTTTTATACTTTATATATGTTAGTTTGTAAGGTATGTATCTATGGGCCATTGTAGCCTGATAATAAATGTTTTATTATTATTATTATTAATGGTATTTTTGGTACTGTGTCGCATTTGCCAACATGATTGTTTCACGCTTAAACTCTCCTGGAATAGCTATTAGTAGGTCGTGTTGAAATATTCTTGTTCCGAGCTAAAATTGAGCAAGGGGACTCTGCCACTGCGCTATTCGAGTCGCCTTTTGTCATTTGTTCAACATCAATTCAGACTTGAAACAAATAAAGATCTAAACAAATGAAAATCCCACACGGCCACAGTAAAAATAACGCACAGATTAAATATTCCGGAAGTCGAAAATACACTAATATTACTAAAGCGTTAAAGGATTGTAATAAACACTCCTAGAACAGGTAGGTCTGGGTTGAAATATTCTTGTTCCGAGCGAAAAACTCAGACACTGCAATATTCGAGTCGTCTTTTGTCATTTGTTCAACATCAGTTCAGACTTGAAACAAATAAAGATCAAAACAAAAAAAAAAAAAACCTACACGGTCACAGTAAAAATAACGCACAGATTCAATATTCAGGAACTCGATAAGACTTATTACTAAAGCCTCAAAGGATTGTAATAATACGAACTTACAAGAACAAACACTTACTTTGACAGTTTGAGCCAAGAGTTTCCAGTGTTACATAAGTGGCTAGAGCCAGCCAGAGTGGCTATATTTACCCTAAGAAAAACGATCCTACCATCAGATTAAACACTATTTATGTCGGTTCCACATCCATTACAAGACTTTTCGGCGGCCATTTAACCCCTGCCGAAGTTGTATCAACAACTGAGGGGTCGGAGGGCCCTAAAAACATAACACCCTGTTTGCGTGGTCGGGTAAAAAAACAAGACGATGTTTTGTTAGTGTCCTCAAGTTTGCGAATTCTTGAGTTAGTCGCTGTTTATTTATTGTCATATTGTGAGAGACAAGTGTTATTAACTCGTAATGTTTTGTTCATTAGTAGTACATTCGTACTTTATTATGTTGCAATTTAATTTGATATAGGTACACTTCTGTTCTTTTGTTTTTCGTTCATTTTGCGTGAAGCGGCAAAGAAGTTAAATAAAATAGAATAGATAAAAATAAAATAAAATAGCTAAATAGATTAGATGAAGCTAATTTTACTCTATTTTGAATTATTACACGTATGTCTTGGCTGTTTAATTGTCGACCTTGGCTTTGGATTATGGACTACATATGTGGAATTCTTTGTTCCACTATTACTTAGTACATATACGAAACAACTCATTCGTCAATAACTACTGCTCTGGTTCATAAGCTACAGAGAACATAATATGTATAAATGAATACCGTAAATCACTGATTATTTTTTTCTCTCATGCAAATCCCACATTATATAGTCTTGCAAATGATTTATTGTTTGTAGCGTTGAGTTACCTAATCTACAAACATTGGATCCTTTAGTACGTAAATATCTATTTTATAGTAAGATCACAAACAGACTTTTAGGAGACTAGTGTCATAAATCACTTACTTATGAGCCCTCTTTTGTAGTTACATTAGATAAATAGAGGTACCTAACATAATTATCACATTGGTGCTCAACTTACTGCTAACAAAACTTGTAAGTGAGTAGGAACTCAAGTAATTAGCTTAATCAAAGACCTAAATACCTAAAATTTTTCTATAACACATGCTTAGGTACTATTTAATATTATTGTTAAATAGTAAGCGAAAATATATAGATACTCTCAATAACTATGTTCGCGACGATGCGTCACCAAACAGTGTTTATCAGTGTTTATAGTAAGCGAAAAAACAATAGAAAATAATAAATAAAAATAAAAAAATAGTAAAATATAAATAGTAAGCGAAACATAAAAAGGTTACTAAGTCCATGAAAACAACTTTTGCCAAGGATCCATGTTGTCATATCTACTAGATCATATCTACTAGATCTACTAAACTATGTCAAATATATGCTTATCGGACATAACCTCAAAATTGGATTCCGATTCTGTGGAAAGTTCAACATGAATTTCTCTTGTAACTGTCATTTTGTACTTAAAGATCACACCTGCTGTAGAACTATTCGCCCTATTTTCAAGTCTAACCACACTTTTAACCAAATTTAAAACAAAAGACTGCTGAATCGCTCTCAAAAACACAAACATAAACAAAACAACGTGCGTAAATGATTGACATTTAAAACTTCAACCAATCAGGTCTCGTTTTGGGCGCTCCGACCCGCCAATCAGCGTTCTTATTTCATAATAGCTAACGTTTCGTTTCGCAATATTACTAAAGCGACTGTGTTTTTGCAAAAAACCCTATCTTTTTCCAGTAAGATTGAGAAATGTTTCTACCATTGTCTAATTATCCATGTTTTTGCGATATCCTTAGGGTTTTCGCGAAAATTCTAATGATCAAATCATCCTACGACACAGTTTCTTCTACGCAGTGACAAGGCAGTTACAAAATATATAGATACTCTCAATAAATATTTACCTAATAATTATGCATAGTAATAGTCAATCGATGGAGTAAATTAATCGAGCTGGGAAGACCTTTAAGGGGGAAGTGTCAGAGTAGCCCGCGAAATTCAATTTTCTTACGTTTTTTGCAATTTACAAGTCGGTATTAAGTTGTATGTTAAATAAAGTATATTCGCGGCCGTAACAAATATGCATTTACAGAAATATAATTATTAAAATCAGTAATACAAATTGTAGGAGAAGCACCATACTCCTAGCTCCGTTTGCTATTAGTTATAAGTAGCTTAAGAAAGTACTCAACATGATGTAAATATTAAACATACCACAAGACTGTGCTTGTCCGTGGGACAAGAACACGTTGTGACTTGCACGCAGGGAATCGATACAAAACTGCAAACGGGTTTGTGCCTGTCCGTAAGAAGTCGACAGGTCGTGACTTGCACGATAGACGTAGCTAGAAAATGGGGGCGTGGTCACTGTTAAAACCACGCAGATTGGTGTCATAGTCGTAGTTGGGTGAGGTATACCCGCTAAGGTAGCTATAGAGACAAGATAATAAATATGCCTCACCGTAGGATTTGTGAGTTAGTTCCAAAATTGTACCGAGCAAGTTAGTCAAAGTATCTAACCATCAAGTGACATGCGCAACGGAGCCCTGTATATTCGCGTGTCTGTATTATTGTATTAATTAGTGTTACGTAAGTAAGATTATTTCTGTAAGTATTATGATTGCGTATTATGTGTATTTTGTGTTTCTGATTTGTGTACGTGCCTTTTCTATTATAGTTGTGTGGATCAATTGCACTGGTTTAATTCGCCAAAGACGACGATAACCCCCGCCTATCAGAGTCTAACCCCCACAGCACAGCATGCAGGTTGTTCAGATGTAAGTTTCGTGTGCTGTGCTCAACACAAATCCTTAAGTAAGTATAATTCACAAATGTCAAGATTTCATGAAATAGTCAATACTAATGAATGGATTACCTGGTCTAAGACCAACCAAGAGTTATATTGTCCAAGAGTTATATTGATCACTTTAATTATCATAATTATGTAAATACATACTTGTTACAACCGCGAATTACATTTTGATAACGTACAACCTGATACTGACTTGTAAATTGCATAAAACGTAAGAAAAATTGAATTTCGCGGGCTACCCTGACACTTTTGCCTTAACAGCCATTCGAGCGTTACTATTTAGCATCACACGACCTTGCTGCAAGGCATTATCGGGGAAGAGCGCACATTGAATGCACACGGGGCGTGTCTCGTGTCAAGGTTCCCAGCATTGACACGTACTATTTATACATCAAGGCTTTTAATAACCCCGGGATCGAAGGATAAAGTTGCCACAGTGTCTTTGTAAACAGCACCACAATTATTGCGTAACACAATTTCTATCATAATCAGAAAGATTGAAAAATCCCTTAGTTCGACAACGTAAGCAACGCAATGCATATTTTTAGCGTGTGTAAAGCAATTGCCTCTCCAATGATATTCCGGACGTTTGTATACTCCCTACGTCGAGTAATAACTGTGCATGGGTGCAACTAAACCGCGGTTGATCAATGACACGTATGATGTATGAGGTAACACATTTACAGTGGATGGTTGACGTCGTTCGACCGCAATCTCGTCGCGCCCTAAGGCTGACTGTGGGCAGGTTATATGTATGCTAAAACCACAGGTGGTGAGTCACAAGCTGTGTTCTTCATTATCAAACAGTGTGTGAGGAAGTGTGTGCTTACCAAGCGTTCGCACCTAGACTACAACGTATGAATAATGCAGCCTTATGCAGAACGGAGTGGTAGTTCACTTGTGATTGTCGTGTATACGCCCACAGGCTTAGCCGCCTTTTGACAGAGGATGGCAAAAATGCCTAGAATTTGCACGAGACCTGGTGCAAATTTCTTTCCTCAATAGACCATTTCAGACACCAATCTACATGGTCTTCACATGAAGTGACCAAGATTATGCCTGGACTTTATAAGAGACTGTGACCTCTGAGTTTGTTCGGCCTGTTTTCTCAGAGTAGTCAGATAGGAAACGCCGACCTCATCTAGTTTAAAAAAAAACATGATTGACTTGCAAAAGTGTTTGTACAAACCTACTTACAGAAATAAAAATCGTTTATCATTTATCAAATTCACAGGCTAGCACTGACAACGAATATTGTTACAGCGTTCGTCCAATCCGTTGATTGTTCCAAGTTGCGCTACTGTATCCTCTCTACCATTGTTATCTGTGGCTGTGGCATTATGAGATCAACTGCTCCCCTTATTCTTGGGATCTAGGGGATGTAACATGACTTGTCAATCTGATGTTACATAAAACGTAAAATCTCCAAGTAAACAATCTCGGTTATGATCCTGAAGGGTTACCCAGAGTGACGTATATAAATATCTCTGTTTATACAATGACATATCCGTATTATTTTCTCACTTTGCTAAACTGGCTTTGTTTATGATTTGTCAACTGTTGTTTACTGACGCATAGTTTAACTTTCGTAGGTACACTTCTGCCTAATCGTTCGGAGATTAAAGGCGTGATGTTATGGTATTCTGGAAAACGATGGATAGACGTTTGAAAAAGTAGGTTATTCAAGTGTTTCATTCAGTATTCAGTCATTTACATAATATAATGTTGTTACACATATATACACAAGGGTGACTGACTGGTAATTAGTAACATGAATGTACTCATGATAACAAACAACTTTTACTAGGGGAACAAACCTGAAATCGCGAAAAATAATAAGCTGTTCCCTACATTTATGGTCGTCAAAATGTAGGGATTTTTTTTAGGGGAGACGACAATACGAACAGTGACAAGGTACTATTATAACGTTGAAAAAGAAACTGAGTTTAGTTTGTGGCGAACTGCACATCACACTGACATCACGAAGAATCCTGCATCACGCAAGTAGACTTTACCACTTGGTGGCAAGCATCTCTACGGCTCAAAGGTGTTTCTCAAGTTAACTCCTACCCTGCACGCTTAACTTCAAACTCACATATAAAAAGTTAACTCCTACCCTGCACGCTTAACTTCAAACTCAAATATAAAAAGTTAACTCCTACCCTGCACGCTTAACTTCAAACTCAAATATAAAAAGTTAACTCCTACCCTGCACGCTTAACTTCAATCTCAAATATAAAAAGTTAACTCCTACCCTGCACGCTTAACTTCAATCTCAAATATAAAAAGTTAACTCCTACCCTGCACGCTTAACTTCAATCTCAAATATAAAAAGTTAACTCCTACCCTGCACGCTTAACTTCACACTCAAATATAAAAAGTTAACTCATACCCTGCACGCTTAACTTCACACTCAAATATAAAAAGTTAACTCATACCCTGCACGCTTAACTTCAAACTCAAATATAAAAAGTTAACTCCTACCCTGCACGCTTAACTTCAATCTCAAATATAAAAAGTTAACTCCTACCCTGCACGCTTAACTTCAAACTCGAATATAAAAAGTTAACTCCTACCCTGCACGCTTAACTTCAAACTCAAATATAAAAAGTTAACTCCTACCCTGCACGCTTAACTTCAAACTCAAATATAAAAAGTTAACTCCTACCCTGCACGCTTAACTTCAATCTCAAATATAAAAAGTTAACTCCTACCCTGCACGCTTAACTTCAAACTCAAATATAAAAAGTTAACTCCTACCCTGCACGCTTAACTTCAAACTCAAATATAAAAAGTTAACTCCTACCCTGCACGCTTAACTTCAAACTCAAATATAAAAAGTTAACTCCTACCCTGCACGCTTAACTTCAAACTCAAATATAAAAAGTTAACTCCTACCCTGCACGCTTAACTTCAATCTCAAATATAAAAAGTTAACTCCTACCCTGCACGCTTAACTTCAAACTCAAATATAAAAAGTTAACTCCTACCCTGCACGCTTAACTTCAATCTCAAATATAAAAAGTTAACTCCTACCCTGCACGCTTAACTTCAAACTCAAATATAAAAAGTTAACTCCTACCCTGCACGCTTAACTTCAAACTCAAATATAAAAAGTTAACTCCTACCCTGCACGCTTAACTTCACACTCAAATATAAAAAGTTAACTCCTACCCTGCACGCTTAACTTCAAACTCAAATATAAAAAGTTAACTCCTACCCTGCACGCTTAACTTCACACTCAAATATAAAAAGTTAACTCCTACCCTGCACGCTTAACTTCAAACTCAAATATAAAACGTTAACTCCTACCCTGCACGCTTAACTTCAAACTCAAATATAAAAAGTTAACTCCTACCCTGCACGCTTAACTTCAAACTCAAATATAAAGAAAACACCCTACAAAATTAATTAAACGTAATCATTACGTAATAAACGATCCGAATATATCAGTCAGTAAAGTATGTCGGTCCGCGTCAGTTATCTCGGCCGTATTAATCTAACCCAAGGAGGTTAGCTCGGAACAATTAATGGTTTGTGGGCGAACGACGCCACGCTACCCCACGCATTGGGTAATACGATACAACCACCAAGTATGTAGGTACAGTTAAGAAAAGAGTTTGGTATCCAGTCTAGTCATTCAAATTAACATCATAGCCAAAATTAATGAAAATATTTTTTCGTCTTTTGTTCTCAAGTAAAATATTAATTTGTAGTATAGGGTGACCATGTAGCGCTAGATTGTTATTCTGTATAGGATGACTGGTAATTAGTGGCCGATACTTAAACACATGATTGCACTCATGATATCAAACAACTTTTACTATGGGACCAAATCTGAAATCGCGAAAAAGAAATCAGCTGTACCTTACATTTATTTACATTTATGTTCGCATCTTTTTTTTTTTTTTTTAATGGAAAATCATCAAATAACTTCTCCCGCTCTGGGTGGAGCGGGAGGGCGTGTCAGACTTCTACTGACTAAAACCCACCCGTGTTCCTTCAGTTCTGTTTCGTCAAGGCCACGGTCCGCATGTTCGCATGACTCGTCAAAATGTAAGGAACAGCTGATTTTTTTTCACGTAAAAAACAATTGCCGTGCATTAGTCTCGCAAAAACACGAAATTGCCTCGACCGATTAGATTTTTTTTTTGTTTTGTTCGCGTCAATACTGGGGTGGTTTAGGAAAAAGAAAATTAGAATAAACTCAAAGGAACATCCGAAAAATCGAACTTGAAAATTTTCACAGGACAACGCACAACGTCTGACGGGTCTGCTAATAAATATTATAAACATTGAGTTGCACGAAACCAACATTAACGGAGACTTTAAATTCATGCCATCCCTTACATTTGCTATCAAATAGAAAGTGAAAGCATCAATTTAAACTCTCCGTTAAGGCGAAAGCGTCAGGGTAGCCCGCGAAATTCAAAATTTCTTACGTTTTTTGCAATTTACAAGTCGGTATTAGGTTGTTTGTTGATCTGAATATGATTCGCAACCGTAACGAATCTGTATTTATACAATTATAACCATTAAAATCATCAATAGAGTTCTCTAAGTTCATATAACTCTATTGAATGACAATTTCATGAAATCTTGACATTTGAGGTCTTTTCTAACTTATGAATTTGTATTACTGATTCTACTGATTATTATTCTGTAAATATTATGATTGTTACGGTCGCGAATTATATTTGAATTATCATTAAACTTAATACTGACCTACAAATTGCAAAAAACGTAAGAATATTATAATTTCGCGGGCTACCTTAGCGATTCCTCCTTAAACTAATATTGGTTTCGTGCAACTCACCAAAAGTCCCTTTCTCCACCAAAAGTCTGTCTGTGTGACCACGTTGTTCTTCTAACTTACATTTAATAAAGAAATATCGATGTTTTTTCAACTCGAAAAACCAGGCGAAGCAGGAGCGCGTCGCTAGTATCTACTTAATAAATTGCATGCCAATTATGTTTGCTTTATAATGAAGATACAATGTGTTATTAACTGGCGCTAGATTCATTAGTATGATTAGACCATAATCCAATAAAATGACAATGCACATAGTTCATGGATCGGGATTTTGTCGAACAAGGCTTTAATCTGGCCTTTAAAACACGATTTAAGTACGATAACCGACTTCTAAACGAGTAATGATAATGATTTGAAAAAAAAAAATACTTTAAATAAGAGCATCTTCTTCTTTCATCTCACCGCTGTATCTCTACGTTGACGTCCTGGTGGGGTTTGCGCGCTCTGAGCTTTAGGTCTGTGGCGGTAGAGTTTACTTTGCCGGAACGGGTCTAGGATGAGGAGCCAGACCAAGAGAGATACAGAAACCCGCAGGGCAGCATGTGGCGAGCTGTTGGGCAGTAGCGACCCCACGGACCCTATCTCCCGGGAGAAGTGTTGTTCTTCACCCGTGGCTTGCCTTTACTGGCCGGCTGGACTAAACACTGACGAGAAACAGAGCTCCCACCTCTTTCTTGCCTTTATTGGCCGGCTTGAGTGGAGATTCGCAAGAGCAAACGCGCTCGGAGGAAGCAGGTATTCCAGTAAGGTGCTGGTACCTTGACCGTACTTCCGGGATTGTCCTGATAGCCGTGGGATACCTCTCCACACCTCGAGCACCTCAGGAAGTGTTGCCCCGTGTCGCTATGTCACTATGTGCTAGCGGCCGTTTCCGGGGGCCCATTATTGGGTGTGCAAGTCACCCCCTGCCATTTTATCCGTGTATAATATTGGTCAGGCAGGGGACATAGTTCTTCCATACTTCAAGTTACCCAGTCCACTTTAGCCACCCAGATCCATAGCCCAATATATTTTGTTTCCACGTACAACAATAGTCCAGCACCAACCGGGGGTTGTCCTTGGGTGCACTTGCATAGTGCATACAGGGATAATCGTCGGTTGGTGCCTCCTTATCATTGAAAATTATTTAAGGGGCCTCTGCGAGTTGGCTTCGGCTCCTCGTACGCCTTCCAAAGGTCCGGGACCCCAGCATCCTGGGAAATGTAAAAAAATAAAATAATATTAATAATTAATTAATAATATTTTAATTTTTTTTTTAATATTACATAGTTTAATAAATTTATAAAGTTATGTCTAACGCGGATAAAAAACTGAGAATCACGTAAAAACTAACAATCGTATTTTTTATTAAACCGTCACCATTTTAAAGATAATTTAATTATTTATCTTTTAGTTTAGGTACGTGTTTTAATATAATACATTTTGTTTTCTCAGCACAGAACATGCAAGCTAACCACTCGAGGCCATTGGCTGCCATCTGGCCATCTGCATCTTAAATAATGTTCGGGCTAGCGACGTTGAAACAAATCGCACCTTTATTTCGAAACCGTCAGGCCGAGTTCAGATAACCCGCGCCGAGCACGCACAGGACCCGCACGCGTGTTGTGTCCGTCTTACACCAGCGCTCGCCACGCGCAAAATCGCGCACGCCTCGCACCCGCTTATACTACTAGTATTATTCAATAATAAAATTCAATATAATCAAAAACGTGAGAGGTCAGCGCGGGGTGGGCATGAGACGGGCGCGAGGCGAGTGCGAGGCGGGCGCAAGGCGTGCGCGAGGCGGGCGCAAAGCGGGCGCGAAGCGGGCACGAGGCGGGTGCGTGGCGGTGCGGGTACACTTCCATAAATGCAATTTGAGATCTATTGATGTGTCATAAGACTCAAATCATGCACAACAAATTTCAATGTGAGTTAGACGCGGGTGCTGAATTTTCATTATGAAAAAGTAATTATAGAAAATATTAAATTATTTATCTATACACCTTAAAAAGAAACCAATAATGTAACAAATAATCTTAGAAATATCTCTTATGAGTAGTTATGAGTTCATCACTTTTTTATTAAGAGGTAAATAATAATGCAAAAATCGTACATTAAATCTCCTGTAAAATTTAGTCTTTTTGTTTAGTAACGGTTTCGAAATGAAGGTGCGAAATGTTAACTCAATATTACTAGCAACAACAAAGACACCAATTAGCCATTTAAAAGCAACAAATTCTAGACACAAGCCCAAAGTATGGTTTAATGAGTACATCCACCTTTAAGATGGAACACAACTAAAGTTCCAACAGCCATACTTAAAATCTTAGTCAGTAAAATGCTTATACAGACAGAACTCAAATGCATATAAATTCTAATAAAAGTAAATGATGACTGGGTTCAGCACGTTTTGGGAAAAGGGATTTCATGTTCGATCATCTGATGGCTATTTCCATCCTCTAGCATTCTTCCCAGGGGCCACTTTCATTATGCCAGTTCCCAGATGCACCTTATATAAAGTTAAATATATTTCTTTAATAGTCTCGCTGAGAACAATGCTTAGAGGTAGTTTATTCTATTGCATGGATGTCGTTTGTTATTATAAGCTTTTATTTAGTTTCACCTGTCCCGGTGTCTGTCTGTCTGTCTGTAATCTAATCTTGCAAGTTAATTTTGACCCACTTCCCGGTTTCCGATTGAGCTGAACTTTTACCTGCATATGTAAATCGGTGGCCATAGGAACCCAGTAATAAAACGAAGCAACCCTAACGAGTTTGGGTTGGTTTGATTCGTCTTAACAAAGAATCTGATTAAACCAGAGTCTTCACTTTACTATAATAATAATAATAATAATAAGCTGACAACACTAAAGTCAACATATCAAAAATTTGTTCTCATCATTTTCATACATTTTATTAATTTTAGACGCAGTGTTTTATTAGTTTAGTAATTGAAATAAACGTAATACCTTTTGAAGCAAAATTATAATCTAAAAAATACCAAAATGCAAGTAATAAACCAGCTACGCAATAACCTGAAAATACCGAATCGGAGGTGACATCTGTCATGTCACCTCCGATAAAATCAAGATACAAGGAAATGAAATGAAAACAAAATAATGTTGACAAGAGCAGCTTCACGAGCACGCCCAGCACCTCCGGACTCTTCGCTCAGCTCCGCCTCATCGCCGCCGGTACCCAGCCCCACTGTGAGTGCTGTGACGACACCGGCCGCGGTAGTTGCGTCGAGCTCGAGCGACGAGTATTTTTCCCCGCCGACGTCGCCAACACCTGTACGTCGGCAGGGGAGAGGCCGGCCACCGATGAGCTTGGGACTTAGGGGCCATCCGGCCCCGAGCCGGGTCCCCGCTACCGGTGGTTGTGTGCAGCGCATGAGATGGACTCAGTCTATGAACGAGAACGTCATGCGCGCATATTACGGGTCTACAGAGGGGGGAACTAACCTCACTGCGTACCGTGTTAGGATGCTGTCTCTGTTTCAGGAACTAGAGCCAACCGTCAACGTCTCGGCCCAACGATTATCAGATTAGGTGCGGGTCATCCAACGCAATCGTAGGTTGGACGATGCCGCACTTGATAGGCTGCGCTCAGAGGTACTGAACAACCATATCGCCCCAACTTCGACACAAACCGCGGTACAAACTTCAACAATTGATGTAATCCCGCCGCGGTCCAATCATGTTGTTGAAGAGGAGGATGATACGGTTGCCACAGTAAGTAGCCACTGCAACGTCCGTTTGAGGGGCGCACTGGAGGATGCGTTTCGCGAGTATAGGTCCACTCCGACCGAACTTAGACCCCGATTACCACGCCTACCTATGCACAAAAAAAATAGGGCGCTGGTGTGTGCCCTGGACTCGCAACTTAAGAATTTTTTCGAAAGCAGCGAGGATCTCGTTGATACACACTCGATCCTGTATTGCGCGGCTGTTGCGGCATGTCGTTTAGCTAACGTCAAGTTTCCAAACTGTAACGAAGCTACTCGACCAAAACCAGCCGTACCAGCCTGGCAATGCAGGATCGAGCGTCGTATCGATGGGGCCAGGGTACTCATCGGCAAACTATACTGCTTCAGGGAGGGCAATACACGACCACGAGTGATGCGCTTTGTAAGGCGGGCATTCTCGGGGACTGGAATCAGTCCTCCAGAATATATGTCTCGTGTCACAGAGCGCATCGACTTCCTGAAGCAGAAAGTTTGTGCATGGGCGAGCCGTATTCGGCGGTATAAGCGGCGGGTTGATCGATACACGCAGAATCGCATGTTCCAGAGCGATGAAAGGGGGGTATATAGAGCTTGGGAGCGACCTGAACAAAATGTGACGGACGTGCGCCGCCCGGATGATGCCACCACGAGTGCATTCTGGCGCAGCATCTGGTCGGTACCCGTCTGTCACGCCGAGGCTGGCTGGATGCAGGATATCGAGCGAGTGTGTGGAACTATACCAGAAATGGAAGCAGTTTTCATTACGACATTAGACGTAGCCAGAGCAGTCCGTCCGTTACCGAATTGGAAATCACCGGGACCGGACGGACTACACAACTTTTGGTTGAAATGGCTAATTAGTTCACACACTCGCCTGGCATCTCAATTCCAGTCATCCTTAGAGTCTGGGTCGCTACCGCAGTTTCTAACAACAGGCGTTACCCACCTGCTCCATAAGTCAGGTAGTCCCGCGGAACCCAAGAATTATAGACCGATCACATGTTTGTCGACGATCTATAAACTTCTTACATCCATTTTGAGAGCGAAAATAAATACTCACATTGAGAGTAACTTGATTATGTCTGCCTCTCAAAATAGGAACGGGTCCCGTGGTACTAAGGAGCTACTCCTCATCGACATGGCCATAAGCCAACAGGTTCGTCGATCCCGCAAGGATCTGTCGACATGCTGGATAGATTATAAGAAGGCCTACGACTCGGTGCCACATACATGGCTAATGAGGGTACTGGAGTTGTACAAGATAGATGCAACTCTACGCACCTTCCTTGAGTCGTGTATGGGGCAATGGAGGACAGTCCTTCGCTATCCTGGGTGTCGACAGATCCAGGGGAATGATGAGCCTGTATGGATTAAACGGGGAATATTTCAGGGCGACAGTTTGAGTCCACTCTGGTTCTGCTTAGCCCTGAATCCTCTAAGCACACTGCTAGAGGATTCAGGTCTAGGCTATCGGTTGAGGAGAGGCGGTCAGGTCATATCTCACCTCCTCTACATGGATGACTTGAAACTCTTTGCCCCCAACAAATTGCGACTGATGGAGCTACTGAAGATAACTGAAACTTTCAGTAGCGCTATCAGTATGGAATTTGGTGTGGACAAGTGTGCAGTCATGCATGTAAAGCGAGGGGAGATTATGGAATCCGAGGGAATTCAACTCTCGGATTCCATAAACCTTAGATCCCTCTCTTCATCGGAAAGCTATAAGTATTTGGGTATGTCGGAAGCGTTAGGTATCAACGTTGCTGACATGAAACAATCGTTGAAGGAGCGCTTCTTTGGCCGCCTGAAGAAGGTATTAGGTAGTCTTCTTTCAGGTGGAAACAAGGTGCGCGCCTTCAACGGTTGGGTCATGCCGGTCTTGATGTACTCTTTCGGCATACTCAAATGGACTCAGACCGAAGTCGACGCCCTGGATAGGAGGGTCCGTACACTGCTGACCGCAAACCGGATGCATCACCCACGATCATCGGTAATGAGACTGTACATTCCGCGGAAGTGCGGGGGTCGAGGCTTTTTAAATGCGAAGACCCTACACAACCGCGAAATGTGCAGCCTCAGGGAATATTTTTTAAAAGCCGAAGTGTGTATGCACCGTGATGTGGTCGCAGTAGACAAGGGGCTCACCCCGCTCTCCATGGCTAAAGAGAACTGGCGCAAACCTGTAGTACTTACTACCGATGACCGCAAGGGGATATGGCAAAGCAAGGAACTTCACGGGCGCTTGTATCGGGCTCTTCATGAGCCCGGTGTAAATTTCTTAGCGTCCGTATCCTGGCTACGTTTTGGTGACCTTTTCGGGGAAACTGAAGGTTTCGTCTGTGCAATTATGGACGAAGTTATCTTAACGAATAACTACCGGAAACATATTATGAGGGACGGGACGGTGGACGTGTGTCGGGCATGTCACCGTCCGGGTGAGTCCATCAGACATATTATCTCTGGTTGTTCTCGTCTGGCTAACGGCGAGTACTTGCACAGGCATAACCAAGTCGCCAGGATTATTCACCAGCAACTTGCTTTGAAATATAAACTTGTGGAATCTGAGGTACCATATTACAAGTATGTGCCCGACCCAGTTCTCGAAAATGACCATGTGACGTTGTACTGGGATCGGTCTATCATTACTGACAGGACTATTGTCGCCAATAAGCCTGACATAGTAGTGATAGATAGATTAGCGCGCCGCGCAATGATAATCGATGTTACCATTCCACATGACGAGAACCTCGTGAAAGCTGAGAAAGAGAAACAAATAAAATATCTCGACTTAGCACACGAGGTTGTTGACATATGGAATGTGAGCTCGGCTGTCATTGTGCCGATTGTCGTAACGGCCAATGGCCTGATGGCCGAAAGTCTCGATCAACATCTTTCGAGGCTCTCGTTAGGCGGTTGGATCAAGGGCCAGATTCAGAAGGCAGTTCTTCTTGATACGGCTCGCATTGTGAGGAGGTTCCTGTCTCTGCAACCCTAACCACCGGTAGCTTGGACTTTGCTCCCGCTACTGGCGGATCACTATTTTTTATATTTTTAAATGTTTTTTTTTAATGTTTTTTATAAAAAATATTTAAAAATGTATTTAATAAGTTTTTAAAATGAATAAAGGAATAATAATAATATCCTGGGACATTTCACACACGGTCATCTGATCCCAAACTAAGCACAGCTTGTACTATGGAAACCAGATAACTGATATACTACATACACTACTTTTTTTTTGTTTAAATAGATAATTACACCCAGACTCAGGACAAACAGAAATGTTCATGCACACAAATGTTTGTCCTGGATGGGAGTCGAACCCACGACCTGCGACATGATAGGCGGTATCTTCACCAACCACGTCAGCTGGCCTGTCTAACAAACTATGATATCCAGACTAATAAAAGCTTAGCAATAAGACCCTTTACCTCTTTAAGCACATCCTTGTAGGTACGAGTAAAAAAATATGGGTTAAGGGAGGTTCCCTTAACACATATTTTTCGTGTGTTTTTCTGAAGGCATTTACCCTAAATGTCTAAAAAAAGCAATTGTAATGCCTATCTTCAAATCAGGAAACCAAGACCTCTTTAACAATTATCGGCTATATCACTATCACTACTCCCAATATCACTACTCCCCTCTATATTTAAAATACTAGAAAAAAATCTAAACAGTAGACTAGTTAACTATCTAGAGAAAAATGAATTCTTTTTATCTGCGCAATATGGTTTAAGAGCCAAATTATCCACAGCCGATGCAGTGCACAGTCTAACAGATTATGTCTCAGAAGAATTTGGTAAAGGAAAGCAGACCCTGGGGATCTTCTTTGATCTGGCGAAAGCTTTTGATACAGTCTCCGTTTCTACGCTTTTGTACGAATTACAGGCCTTAGGAATAAGGGGAACGCCGATGAAACTTTTTGCTGACTACTTAGACGATCGTTATCAATGTGTTAAAATTGACAATATTATAAGCGACGAACAAAAAACACAGGTTTTGGTGTTCACCAGGGAAGTATTTTGGGCCCCACCCTTTTCTTGATTTATATTAACGATTTGTGTAGTTTAAATATTAAACAAGGCAAAATTATATCGTATGCAGATGACACGGCGTTGATATTCACCGCTAAAAAAAAAAAAAAACAGTGAATTGGATGAATATACTTAAATAGGTTTCAATACACAAAGTATAAGCTTCTAACTAATTCTACTAACTGGCTTCAAAGCAACTTACTAACATTAAATGCCGACAAGACAAAATATATTCACTTCTCCATCCGCAAACCGCATTTTAATACTACTAACTCTCATTTGTATGTCCATCATTGTGGACTCCACTCAGTCAGCATATGTAAGTGTCCTTTTATCCTCAAAACATGTAACTTAAAATATCTCGGGGTTCTCAAAGACGAGTTGCTCTCATTTACCAGACCACATATTGTTTGTACAGTTTGGTTACAAGAGTGCGCAGGTTAATTTTTTTTTAAAATTGCGAGTAATTGCAGATAAAAAAACGAATGTCACAAGTTTATTTGGCCCTAGATCAATCTGTAATACAGTGCTGTATTACTGCATGAGGTGAAGTACCAAAATCTTACTTAGTACCTATTTAAAAGAGCACAGAGAGCAATTTTAAAAGTAGCAAACTTTCACCCCTTTCTCTATCCTACAGATCTGCTATACAAATCCTGTAACGTGCTGACTGTTCGCCAGCTTTTCATAACGCACTAGGTATTAAAACAGCACACCATGCTCTCCTATAACATTGAAAGTACTAATAAGAGACCGAATTATATTGTATGTGAGTCAAATGCGTCCTCTAAATATGTCTTTGTAAACAGATTTTACACATTTTTAGGCCCATTCCTGTATAATAAATTAAATAGGAAATTAAGTATGTATTAATTAAATAATTACGACAGTAAAAAGATTATTCTGCAATTTTCACTTAGCGTATCATACAGTGAGACAGAGGATATACTTATTGTCTGTAAATAAAACATGCTAGTATTTTATATTTTTAGGTTAATATTAGTTTTTATTTAGTCTTCTCCGTTGTTAATTTCTAGCCTGAAACACAGGTTTTACCTAGTTCAGGCAAATGAGCAACTGTGCCCTCTATAATTTTTAAGTTATGTTATTGTAAATCAGCACCATTTCTTTAAAATAAATAAACGATATTATTATATTATTATTATTTCTTTTTAAATAATACACTGGTTACAGTAGGAAACTTTTATTTATAGTTTGTGGTCTGGGAGACTTTTTTATTTTTTTTTATTTGTGATGGGTTTGCTCTTTAGTCTAGGTCAGAGGTGACAGAGACAAAGTCGACGATGGAGTGAGCTTACCCAGAAGAAGCATGTTCACTCTCACGTTGAAAAGATTAGGGTTGTATGCGTTCGGAAACAGACGCAGGTAGTGAGTTCCACTCCTTTGCTGTGCGCATTATAAAAGACATTTGGAAGCGCTTAGTGCGAATTGGTCGAATAGCAACCAGGTAGGGATGGTAACTGGCAGTGCGTCTAGATGTCCGATGGTAGAAGGGGGCCGGTGGAATGAGTTCTTGGTCGATGAGCCAAGCTATGAAGCTTGGCATCCACCAGTTTTACGTCGCCAATGAGCCTCTTAGCTCTGCGTTCCACCGAGTCAAGCGCGGCTAGTTGGTACTTGGCTAATCCATCCCAAAGGTGACTGCAATACTCCATGCAGGATCGGACTTGCGCTTTGTAAAGGGTTAAAAGCTGTCCAGGCGTAAAATATCGCTTCACCCTATTTAGGATGCCCAGTTCTTTGGCCGCAGTTTCTCCGTCTGGTTTTAATGTGCAGGATTACAAATTGGAAATTGTGTATTGTATCTAGAAGGATCATCTTATTTCAGATCAGATCAAGTTTTTTACCGGCATTCAAAACATTACTTATTCCAAGTTTGTTTTACCAGAGCCTTTGTCAACATAAACTAAGTACATGAAGACATTGAACACAAAGCCCTACACATTGTTATTCAAACACAATAAACTGCAAAGTGATACAAAACAAGATTTTATTAGTTCCACACTCCCACAATATCCCCGCGGTATACTTCGTAAGTCTTACAAGGATCCCACGTGATTTCCAACTATGCAGAATAGTAAGCACAGTCCATATCCCAGCTTAGCCCGGATTTGTGCACAGAGAGCAAACAGACCTACGTGCCGCCACTTCAAGTAGCGACAAAGATGGGAGGTCTCAGGCAATCGTGCGCTCATTCTAAAACTAAATGTCAAGGTATATTATACTCTATGTCTACAGGATATGGAGGGTTATTGCTTGGGTTACAAATTATAGATAGTCAAAATTTAATGTATAAGTACTGAGTAGATAAGTCTTGAGACAGTTTTATGTAAAACCATTGATAGTATGTAGTGAATTTATCAAGTTGGTATGCAAATAATGCTCATGTTTACCTTCTAAAATAAATACTTGATACTTTTTCGCTTAATGCCTATGCAAAGATATTAAATTATTTACTCAACAATAGACGGGATCGTAATCCGATACATTTGTCCTAGTGGGCATAAGTCGTTCAGTCTAGTGTGGTACGCCTGCATGTTAACCACAGACTACATAGAGATACCATGTATATGCCAACTCGTATAATCCTGTCCACCAAAAAAAAATTTTTTCTACGAAAATATGCGCAGTTGTGCATTACGATATTGAAAAACCCGTTATGAGAAAATTACTGGACCTAACACATCGGTTTATTTTCGTTAGTCAATCAATCAACATAGGGTACCTTCCATCCCGAAAAAAGTATTGTTCCCGAAGAAAAGAACAATAACGTTCTTATGATAATAGATGGCGACACGTGTCTATCGAATCATGATTGAATTATATTATTATAGAAACTTTAGTATACGTTAAGAGTTTTTTTTTATTTTTTATTTAAGTCTAGAATGTTGATAGACCGGTTTTTCATCCTCCTAACTATCCTAACTAATATTATAAATGCGAAATTATGTTTGTTTGTTGATTACGTTTCACGCTAAAACCGCTGAACGGATTTGGATGAAATTTGGCACATGGGTAGACCATGACCTGGAGAAGGAAATAGGCCACTAATCATCCTGGATCGCAGACAAAGTCGCGGGAAACAGCTAGTATATATATATATATAATTTACCAAATATTTTGATAAGTAATAATAATTTCCTTATACAGGGTTATTGGTAAAACACCGACAACCTCTTAAGGGGTGATTGTACTCATCATCATGAACAACTTTTATTATGGGACCAAACCTGAAATAGCGAAAAAAATCAGCTGTTCATTACATTTGACGAATGTACTGAACAGCTGATTTTCACCTAGTTTGAATAAATTACTTTTGATTTTACACTAATGCCCATTTTCACCAACTATAAGTGACACTTAAATGAATCCCTAGATAAAAGTGCACTACTTTTATCTAGGGATTCATTTAAGTATTACTTAGGGTTGGTGAAAACGGGTATAATTTTATTAGGTACGTAGGTAATTTTACTGATGGTTGAAGAAATATTTTTTTATAAAGAAATTTCGATTTAGGATACAGGGTTATTTTAAATTAATTTGATGATCTTTTTTGTGGGGTCATCGACCGCAGTTATTGTAGGCACTTCCTGTTTTTTTTTTTTTTTGTGTAAACTTCACAGACGTGTTGGATACCTATAGCGGTAGTTGACCTCTCAAAGAAACAACATCAAATCTTTTTATTTTTTATTTGTTACCCTATTGCGTCTGCGGAGTTTAGCTAGCCAATTTAAAATAACCCTGTAGATATAAGTTTTTAAACCGACATGGTCACTGACATTATCATTAGAACTTAAAACGGGATATTTACCACGTATATTAATTGATTTGAGTTTCCGATATTTCGGCACTGTTGCAAGTGCCATGATCACGGATAAACTGAAGTTATTGCGGGTGGATGTTTACGAGCAGACAAAACGGTCTACCCTCTTTCTTGTTCGTTTAGTGTGATTGACACCGCTACCATTGTCACTTGTTACACTCACCAACTCGATTCTGTTCTCGACACACAAAACTCACTGTGTCCGCTCGCGAACTTTTTTCGGTACTCTTGCGGTCTTTACACAATTGGACCACTGGATTCCAGGCTCTCGACAATTGAAACCCATCCTCACGATTGAAGTTCTTATATTTAGTAATCTCAATCGCTTCTCTCACCAGTCTATGTATGTAGTGACTTTCTGTCGAGATGACCTGAGGGTTATGTAACTCAATCCAGTGGTTCGATCCGGATTCTATAAGATGCTGAGCTATGGCCGATTTCTGTGTGTCGTTGTTTCTCACCGCCCTTATATGCTATGATATTCTACACGCCACAGTACGCTTTGTCTGGCCAATATACGACCTTCCACAGCTGCAGTCTACCTTATAAACACCGGGTTTTTCCAGGGGGAAGTTGTCTTTCGGCGAACGCAGCATCTGACATACTTTCTTGAACGGAGTGAAAACAGTTTTTACGGCATATTTCCGAAGAATATTTGCAACCTTGTCTGTCACTCCCTTCACATACGGCAAAAATGCCGGTTGCCTCTCAACCTCGCACTTCAAGTGCGAGGTTGAGAGGCAACCGGCAACCGGAGTAGAATATCGGAACATATAAGGGCGGTGAGAAACAACGACACACAGAAATCGGCCATAGCTCAGCATCTTATAGAATCCGGATCGAACCACTGGATTGAGTTACATAACCCTCAGGTCATCTCGACAGAAAGTCACTACATACCTAGACTGGTGAGAGAAGCGATTGAGATTACTAAATATAAGAACTTCAATCGTGAGGATGGGTTTCAATTGTCGAGAGCCTGGAATCCAGTGGTCCAATTGTGTAAAGACCGCAAGAGTACCGAAAAAAGTTCGCGAGCGGACACAGTGAGTTTTGTGTGTCGAGAACAGAATCGAGTTGGTGAGTGTAACAAGTGACAATGGTAGCGGTGTCAATCACACTAAACGAACAAGAAAGAGGGTAGACCGTTTTGTCTGCTCGTAAACATCCACCCGCAATAACTTCAGTTTATCCGTGATCATGGCACTTGCAACAGTGCCGAAATATCGGAAACTCAAATCAATTAATATACATGGTAAATATCCCGTTTTAAGTTCTAATGATAACCCTGTAGATGTTTCCAGTGAATTTTAGCTTTTATTCATCTCAAAAGACTTGACTCGAATACACATAGCTCGCGCAACTCCTATGAATCATTTAAGAGCGTTAACGCCGATTTTGGCTGTTTGACCCAAAAAGCGTACTTTTAAAGCATTTATCTCCTCATAAAACGTATCGAATGAAAGTGTGAAATACTAATAAATGTAGGAAATATTTTTTTCTAAAAAGTTATGTGAGAACATTTTTACATTAATAGAGTATTCGTGAATTTTATTCAGATAAATGAACAGTGTTTTCTAAATTCCCTTTACAGTGGTCATTTCGAAGCTTGAAATATCTGAAACCAGTAATAAAATTTACAAACAAACAAACTTATTTAATTGTTCATACCCTTGCGCATAAAACTGTCAGAGATTTATTTTATTTTCAGCTCTTAACTTATATAAATCAAAAAATAAACAAAGTGAAATTAACAAGAAAAAGCGGTTGCTAAAATCATTATTTTTTTCCAATAAATCTTACTTAATTTTACAAAATTCAGGTGAATTATAATAGAAGAATATCTTCTTTACAAATTCACACAAAACTTTGGAAGCCAAGAAGATTAACCAAGAAGATTTCCCAGCAATTTCAACGATTATAGGTTAACGTTTTATAAAATACAGTCTTCGAAATATCTCGAGGAGCGCTCCGTCAGACAAGTTTAAATGGAAAGAAACTTGAAACAGTGTTGGGTGAAGAAATCCGAGGAAGCTCAGATTCAGGGCTGCTTTGTTCCGCAGTGTTGTGCAAAATCGTCTGCAATTACGTTTAAAACTAACAAACTGCAAATTATATTGTAACTTCCTTTGATTTTTTAAGTTAAAGCTTCTTTAGGCGCGTTACCGCCATGCTAAAGGCGCAAACCCACCGCGGCGCATGCTGTGCACGGGCACGCGGCGCGTTTTAGCTGCGTGGATTCATTTGTTTGACAACGTGGGTCTACGTTTTTACTGCAGTACACACGCGGGCCTAGCGCGGCGCACCGAGAGGGTACGCACGTATCTCAAAACTGCTGCGATACAGTTGAACATAGTCGTGTGTTAGTATTTGTGTATAGTGTGTACCGCATGTACAGCGTGCATGGCGTTGAGAGCGTTGAGCTATGTGAGCGCCATATTCGAGCAAGCCAGGCTTGTACTAATGACGTCAATTGTTGCGTAGCGTGTCCGTGGGTTGCAGTGGACACACATACATTTTCTTGCAAAGAGAAGCTTAACACATGTGCGTGGCCTCTCCGTGCGCCGCGGTGGGGCTGCGACTTAATGTTAACAGTACCTAGATCTGTAGCTATAGCGGAGGAGCTCGTGGCTTTGTAAAAACAGCCGCACGGGTCGATCCATCAGGTTAAGCTACGCTTGCCGAGGTTGGTCTGTGGATGGGTGACCATCTTTTCATACTCCTCCGTGTCTCGGCTGTCATTCGAGGATCTTTGACAGTCGTTACGGGTCGTCCGAAGCCCGAAAGTCTGACAACCAGTCTTACCAAATGGGTTGTGGAGATCAGATAGGCATGTCGCTCCATGTAAAATACTGGTATTCAGCTGCATCCGGTTAGACTGGAAGCCGACCCTAAAATAGTTGGGAAAAGGCTAGGCAGATTGACTGTAGCTATGAGTATGACCTGCAGTTAAAGCATATCATTTTTATTAATAATTTTAATTTACAAATTGTGAAATTTTATTGTTTTTGATACTCACTACGATTAAAATTATTAAAAAAAAAACACTGTTATTTCATAGATTTAAGTTTTCACTTCTGTCGGCATTCCCCATGAATGCCCATTTTTTTATTTTTTATTAAGTAGGTATTTGAATGGTTTTAAGGCCGATTTCTCAATAGTCAATCAATGTTTGACGTTTTGACAGCTTTTGTATAGAAAATATGTCAAACAGCCATAATTATTTCTCAGCAAAAATTCTCTGACGATAGAAAAATCGACCCTTAGTTAACAGAAAAAGGTTTAATTTCCAAAGCCTCCTAGACTATTTTATACGTATAAAATTTATACGTTTATTAGGCTTTCGTATTCAAATGGCAAAAAACGAAACCTTTATAATTTCATCTGGTCCGTCTGTCTGTTGTTTATTTAATCGTGTACGGATTTCTCACAAACAAATCCCTGAACAGATCTAAAAGTATTTTCGATGGCTATTGCCATCGAAAATACTTTTATCATCTTCATCGAAACAGAACGTTTGTAAGCATTTTTGCACTTTCCTTCGATAAAAAGCCCCGCTGTTTCTTCCGAGGAGCTTTATTCTTTGAGTGTTTTATTTTTGTTTACCTTCGTTTATAAAAAAAAAAGCGCCCAAGACCGAGTCGGACTCGAGCACCGAGGGTTACGTACCATAAAACAGTGTGCTATTTAGAGACATCGTTTTATTTTTTCTGTAATCTTTACATAAACTTCTATCACATAAAATAATTTTTTGACACGGTATTTTTTTTGTTAGATTTTTCTTTAAAAGTTCTGCCTAAAAAAACAAGAAAAAAGGTTTGAAAATGTGCAAGCAGCGCTCTTTCACATCCCACTGTGAGCCCCACTTCGAATTTTTAAGACCCCTTTTCAGTCCCTGTTGCAAAAATGTATATATATATTTTTTTATTTCTTACTTATTTGCAAAATAGTTTGGCAAACGTCTTCTAAAACTATTCCAAAATTCAAGTAGATAGCATTAGTAGTTCTTGAGATATTCAGCTGTGACAGGCAAACAGACTGAGTCGCACCATAAGGGCTCTTTTTTACCATTGCGGTACGGAACCCTCCTAATAAACGAGTGGCCGAGCGACTTCGTTCAACTTCGGCTTTCGTCGGGGTCCCAGTTAACTGATGTCTTGGTGCTTTAATGACTTTCAGCCACTAATTTAATTTAAATTTTCTTGATTACTTTCTCGTCTTTGTTAATACGACAGAGTTTTTCTTGAAATAATCCGATTATGTTAATTTTGGGTGTTATGTTTAGGCCGTGTTGTTAATTTCTACTTGCATTGAGACAGGTGCTAATCCTAATGCATATTTAATTTTCGGATTGAATTAATTACTGAACATTTTGTTTTGGGTTTGTGCTGAAATTAATCATTTGTTCAATCTAGCCATTATTTGTGAGTTATGTGTCTGTTTATTATGTTGTATAGTGTTGTATTGAATACATATTGATTTCATGTTTATTAATTTATAATCATATAAAGTTATACGGGCTTGATAAAAAAATCTGCGAAAACTACGCACTTAATTCAAAATATTATCAAAAACCAAACCAAGCCAAAAACAAACATTCTAATTTCAATGTAGCCTAATTCTGATACGAATACCTACCGACAAAAAAAAAAAACAAGAGTCTGATTGGACGGTTGCGTAGTAACAAACTGATGTGGAGTTGTGTGTGCACAGTACACAGAAGGGACAAAAAGGATTATAGTGTCCACAAAAGGAGGTTTTTATGAATATCCATTTTCAGGATAAAGGCTCCTGAACCAATAGAGTGTGAAGATAAGACTACGTTTTTAGTAATAAAACTTAGGATTTCTTTGATGAAAAACTTCTTTATGGCCGCTCGGAGTTATTCTAATTCGAAGAGCGTGACTTATCTATTGATATTTATTATTTTAGAGTGCCTTTTAATGTGAGTAGTTTAAGTTTCTATCCCTGGATTTTGGGGTAGTTAAATTAGAAAAATGAAAATTACTTAAAGCTATATCTGTAACTTCAGATTACATGATTATTGTTAGTAAATGGAAAAAAAACCGGTCAAGTGCGAGGTGGGCTCGCGCACGAAGGGTTCCGTACCATTATCTATAAAAACGGCAAAAAAATCATGTTTGTTGTATGGGGGCCCCGTTAAGTATTTATTTTATTCTGTTTTTTAGTATTTGTTATAGCGGCAACACATACATCATCTGTGAAAATTTCAAACTGTCGTAACTATCACGGTTCATTAGATACAGCCTGGTGACAGACGGACAGACATACGGCCAGTGGAGTCTTAGTAATAGGATCCCGTTTTACCCTTTTGGGTACGGAACCCTAAACCTGCAGTTTTAAAATTTTAGAAGTAAAGGAAAAAGAAGAAAATACGTTTATTTGCGGTAAATGTGACGCAAATGAAGAACAAGGAACATACATAAAACAAAAACACCGCCTCCTTTTTTTGAAGTCGGTAAAAAAAACACAAAAATAACAAGTTGGGGGAAACAGCTCAGCATAATGCTGTGACCCTAAGTGAGACAGAGCCCTAGCGCTGGTTTTCAGCGACAGCCGGCGTTGACGTGATGACGTCATCCGGTGCAGCATACAATGAGATATAACAGAAGTTGTGGTAGTAGCAGAAGCTGCACCTAATAGGTAGTTGTTTTTCCAATTTCATATATATATATTTTTTTATTTGTGGTGGGTTTGCTCTTGACTTTAGTCTAGGCCAGAGGTGACAGAGAAAATGTCTACGGTAGAGTGAGCTTACCCAGAAGAAGCCTGTTCACTCTAACTTTGAAGAGATTCAGGTTGTATGCGTTTGGGAACACAAACGCAGGTAGTGAGTTCCACTCTTTTGCCGTGCGCATTATGAAAGATGTTTGGAAGCGCTTAGTGCGAATTGGTGCAATGGCAATTATTTTATAATAACAATTAATATTAATAATAATTAGGATGAGGAGCCAGACCAAGCGAGATACAGAAACCCGCAGGGCAGCATGTGGCGAGCTGTTGGGCAGTAGCGACCCCATGGACCCTATCTCCCGGGAGAAATCTTGTCCTCATCTCTGGCTTGCCTTTATTGGCCGGCTGGAGTGAACACTGACGAGGAACAGAGCTCCCACCTCTTTCTTGCCTTTATTGGCCGGCTTGAGTGGAGATTCGCAAGAGCGAATGTGCTCGGAGGAAGGAAGTATTCCAATAATGTGCTGGTAGGGATCTTGACCGTACTTCCGGGATTGTCCTGATAGCCGTGGAATACCTCTCCACTCCTCAAGCACCTCAGGAAGTGTTGCCCCCTTGTCGCTACGTCACTATGTGCTAGCAGCCGTTTCTGGGGACCCATTATTGAGTGTGCAAGTCACCCCCTGACATTTTATCCGTGTATAATATATAACATTGGTCAGGCAGGGGACATAGTTCTTCCATAGGTAGTTCAAGTTACCCAATCCACTTTAGCCACCCAGACCCATAGTCCAATATGTTTTGTTTCCACGCACAACAATAGTCCTGCACCAACCGGGGGTTGTCCTTGGGTGCACTTGCATAGTGCATACAGGGATAATCGTCGGTTGGTGCCTTCTCATCATTTAAAATTATCTAAGGGGCCTCTGCGAGTTGGCTTCGGCTCCTCGTACGCCTTCCAAAGGTCCAGGTCCCCAGGGTTCCGAGAAATATAAAAAAAAAAAATATTATTTGTTAGTAAGTACAAGAGAAGTTATCAAGTCTAACCTTACCTACGGCTTACAGTATTGCACCATTCATTAAAATTCTGTCTAAACAAGATAATTTATATGTATAAAGATAAGGCTCAAATTAATACGAAATACTTTTCGTTCAGTTCAAAAGTTCGTCTACCAAAATGATAATAAATTAAAATTGTGGATTAAAGTGTCCAAGTATCGTCGGATGAACTTTTCTTTTAAAGACATTTTCATAGATACTTAATGTAGCTGTCACTTTATATTAGTGAATTGTATTTTATTTATTTACGTCACGGTACAATTTAAAGGGGTCTGTGGCTAAGTAATAACAGCCGCACGGGTCGATCGATCAGGTTAAGTTACGCTTGCCGCGGTTGGTTCGTGGATGGGTGACCATCTTTGTATACGAAGTGCGTATCCGTGCCTCGGATAGCACGTTAAGCTGTTGGTCCCGGCTGTCGTGGATCTGCTGTCAATCGTGGATCTTTGACAGTCGTTACGGGTCGTCAGAAGCCCGAAAGTCTGACAACCACGGGGTATCGTATTACCCAGTAACTGGGTTGTGGAGGTCAGATAGGCAGTCGCTCCATGTAAAAATACTGGTATTCAGCTGCATCCGGTTAGACTGGAAGCCGACCCCAACATAGTTGAGAAAAGGCTAGACAGATGATGACAATTTAGAGCCATCCTTTAATGGCTTTTATTTAATCCATCCTTTAATTTCAGTCTCGTTCGGAACGAGTTACCGTACGGACGCGGGAGGTCGGTGACCTTAGTGCGAAAAAAACATGACGTTGCTTAAGTGTAATTCGTGTAATATTGTAATTAATGAGGTACTCGCTTTCGTTCAGAACAAAATTCAAATTATGGATGAGGAGAGTATCGTCAAAGTGTGTAGCTCTGCATTCACGGTTGAGGATGTGGACACTGCAAAAACGTTATTATTTGAATCAGTGAAAACAAAAATGAAAAAAGTGGTGCGGAAAAAGGATAACAAATTGTGTCGGGACTTAGAAGACATAATTAGTTTATTTAAAAACACAGACCCAGAAAATGTACCGATTTTTGTGGCGAAAGACCTACAAAAATTACCCCCGCTGACATTCGATCATATCGATGTATCAAGGTTGTTGAAGGACATAATAGTGTTGCAGTCAGAGATTAAGCAAATTAAAGAGGTATATGCAACCAAGGAACAACTAGAGGAAGTCAGATCTACCAGCAATAAGTCCTTAACGTATGATTTTGAGCGAAATGTGAACTACAAAAAGCGCGGTACATCTACCTACAACGCGTGTAATGTAATGGACAGCGGACCGATGTGTATATTGGAACCGTTGAACGAGTTAGACAACAGTGCTGTGCTACGTCGCCGGTGAAACTTAGTTCACAGCCACCTATACCTATACCTACGGACATCAGTGATGATCCCGCTGTATGCAACAAACAATCCTATGTGATGCGTGTAGGTAGGCGCGAGCCGTCCCTGTCGCACGCGAAGGCATTGCCGGCGGTAGCGCAGAGACAACCAATTAATTCACAGAATGCTGTGATTATGCCGATAACTGGGCGACCGCATAGTGATAAGCGGCAACAGCAACCTCTGCCTAATAATGAAGGGGGATGGACGGTGGTGCAATCGGCTAAGAAACGGTCTCGTTTTGTAGGAAGAATAGGAACCGCGAATGTTGGTAATTTAACTAAATTTAAGGCCGCTGACATAAAAATACCGTTCCTATTATATAATGTGTCGAGAGATGTAAGCTCTGAGGACATTGCATGTTACGTGAAGGAAAAAACGCAGGTTATTGTTGCTCCGGAGAGGATTGAAATGAAACACTCTAAAGACTACGATTCTTATAAGATTATGATTCCGAAACATCAAATAGGTTTATTCGAGAATGATAACATGTGGCCAGCTGGTGTATTCTTTAGACGATACTTTGTGTTCAAAACAAAAAGTACGCAAGGCACGGGTAAAAATGAGGTACAAAAATGAATCCTACTCAAAACAGTCGAATAACACGTGAATGTAAGCTTGTCAGCTTCAATTGCAAGTCGATTAAAAGATCCGTGGATTATGTAAGAGAATTATGTGTAACGTCGGATGTGATTGCACTACAGGAGACATGGCTACTCCCACATGATCTGGCGTTTCTACATAACATCTGTCCCGGTTTTGGAGCCACGGGCGTGTCAGCAACGGAGTCGTCAGATGTAGTGCGTGGCCGACCGTATGGGGGCGTCGCGTTGCTATGGAGATCTAGTGCGTTTGATAGTGTATCAGTGATAACCTGTAACAATGTGAGGCTGGCTGCAATTAAGGCAGTAATTGCAAGTCGGGATATTTTAATTTTTTCTGTGTGTAACTATAGTAACATAGGTGAATTTACGGAATGTTTAGCTGAAATAAATGCAATTGTGGAATGTAATACTGTTGAGAATGTGTTTGTGCTGGGAGACTTCAACGCGCACCCGGGTGAGTTATTCTGTAATGAACTATTAAAGTTTTGTTCTGATTATCAATTAACATGTGCAGACATTGATGTATTTGGTATAAATTCCAACACCTATACATACTTGAGTGACTCACACGGATGCGTTAGATGGTTGGACCACTGCTTAGTAACAAGTGTTACCAAAAGTTCAATTGTAAAAATAAATGTAATTAATGAGGTTTCGTGGTCGGACCATTTCCCATTAGAAATAAGTTGTAATTTTAATGTATTAGTGCCAAAGTATAGGGATAAAAAAGTTGTACCTAACAAAGTGTTATGGGGGACTAGAAATTCAGAACAAATTAAACTCTACTCTCAAAGTTGTCATAAAGGACTTCGTGAAATTGACTTTCCTAGTCAGTTGAGAGAATGTAGTGATAAGATATGTAATAATCCTCATCACAGATTACTAATTGATAGTATGTATAAACAGATTGTTTCTGTTTTGCAAGCGGCTGCGATTTCTAGTCATAATACGTATGTAAATAAAAAGTATCGTTACATTACTGGGTGGAATAAACATGTGAAGGCCGCTCATACGCTGGCACGGCGGGAGCTCGAAAGATGGATTTTACAGGGGAAACCAACATGTGGAGATGTTTATAAAGGGATGAAAGTTTCTAGACAGTTGTTTAAAAGTAAATTAAGATGGTGTCAAAACAATGAAGTCCAGATAAAAATGGACATCATTGCATCACTTCATGATGAAAAAAAGTTTAGTTCATTTTGGAAACAAACTAACTCTCTGAATCCTCAGCCGAGCTTGCCAGCGTGTGTTGACGGCCTATCGGACAACAGTGATATAGCGAACATGTTTATGAAACACTTTAAGGTCAATCCGTTTCTTACAGAGACAAATATGCGAGGCATTCGAACCCTGTGTGAGGGCGACGTATACGAACGTTTCACAGTCAAGCAAATTAATGCTGCGTTAAAAAATATGAAACGGGGTAGGTCGCCTGGGCATGACGGTCTGAGTGTTGAGCATTTAAGGTCCGCTGGGGTACACCTGCCCAGGTCACTCACCATGTTATTTAATTTCTGTGTGGGTCACTCTTATTTACCTGAAGATCTGGTTAAAACTGTCGTAGTTCCCGTACCAAAGAATAAAAGAGGTGACTCATCCGACAAAACTAATTATAGACCTATATCGCTAGCTACGGTCATTGGCAAGGTGTTGGACAGTCTGCTTGAGAGGCAGTTGAATGCGCACATTAATGTACACGACGCGCAGTTTGGTTTTAGAACCGGTCTGTCTACTGAAAGTGCAATTCTGTGTCTCAAGCAGACTGTGCGGTACTACACAGACAGGAAGACACCAGTGTATGGCTGTTTTCTTGACCTGTCAAAAGCCTTTGACCTGGTAAATTATGACATTCTGTGGCAAAAATTGTCGGATGATACTGATATGCCTACTGAGAGCATTCATATTCTTAAAAAATGGTATGAGAGTCAGAAGAACTGCGTTAGATGGGCAGACGCGCATTCAGTTTCATACGGACTGGATTGCGGAGTGAGGCAGGGGGGGTTAACTTCACCCAGTTTGTTTAACCTGTATATGGACCGGCTGGTGCGTGAGCTGAGCAGCACCATGGTTGGATGTTCTGTTGATGGAAGGATGATCAATAACATAAGTTATGCTGATGACATGGTGCTGCTCAGCCCATCAATCTGCGGTCTAAGAAAACTACTGGCCGTCTGTGAGAGTTATGCGGAGGCTCATGGATTGAGATATAATGCCACTAAGAGTGAGGTTATGGTGTTCAAAGTACCTAAAAATACACCCGCAAATATTCCACCTGTAACGTTGCGTGGAATTCCGTTACAAGTGGTCACTCAGTTTAAATATCTCGGCCATGTAGTCACGGATGGTCTTACGGACGACCAGGATATTGATAGGGAACGTAGGGCGTTGGCGGCCCGATGCAATATGCTGGCTCGTAGGTTTGCGCGGTGCACGAAGGAGGTAAAGCTAACTCTTTTCAGAGCTTATTGCCAGACGTTTTACTCGTGCAGCCTGTGGGTTAGATATACGCAGAAGGCCTACAGCGCCCTGCGTGTCCAATATAATAACGGACTCAGGATGTTGTTGGGACTGCCTCGGTTTTGCAGCGCATCAAGCATGTTTGCTGAAGCGAGACTGGACGACTTTTATGCCATCATGCGCAAGCGAAGTGCATCTATGCTGCGGCGATTCCGAGGTAGTCCGAACAATATTTTGGGAACACTGGCGGAAAAAATAGATGGGCCGTTTATTAGACTCTGGGCTGGGAGACATGTGCGTACGGACGTACATATGCAAAATTAATTATTTTATTTTTATTTTAATTTATTTTTAATTTTCACTAACAATAGGTTAAGGCAATACTAACACATTATGGATCCTGTAATCTGAATTAAAGAGTTATTATTATTATTATTATTATTTAATCCGCGCCGTCGTCGTTTTTGTACTTTTTAGGGTTCTGTACCTCAAAAGGAAAAAACGGAACCCTCATGTGTCGGTCTGTCTGTCTGTCCGTCTGTCACAGTCAATTTGATCCGAATCTAATTGACGGATTCAGTTGAAATTTGGTACACTTATGTATTTCTGTGACCCAAACACGGACGTGTAATGTAAATTAATGAATTTTGAATATGGGGGTCAATTTTGGGAAGCAAATAAGAAAATTAAAAAATATGTATATTTGCAAACTGTACTGTGCGATATATCAAATGAAAGGGCTTGCAGTGTGGGTCTCAAATATGTTTTTTTTTATATATATATAGTTTTAAAATAAACTGTTTTAAAGTTAATTAAGAAAATAGACGAAAATTGACCATTCCCGCCTTTATCTCCGAAATTACTGACCTTAGTTTTGAAAAAAAAAAAATACAGAAAATAATTCTATAGCTACAGATTACAGGAAAACCTATAAGAAGTCTAAAAAACTTAATGTGGGTTGGATCCTTTTCGTTTAACTATGGACATATGTATTTGGAATGTATGGGAGAACATGTTTTTCAACTGCAATGTTAAGTTTGTTCTTGGGATAAATTCATCCCAACTACGGAACCCTTCATTGTGAGTGGTCCGACACGCACTTGACCGGTTTTTTTAGTTAGTAATTGCGAACTACCTCACAATGTTTTTTAAAGAGTTTTTAATCTTAAATAATGATATTTTGTTAATATTATATGTACTAAGATTGCTTAAAAGTGATTCAACATCCGGACTATTTCGGACAAACCTACTGCGGTTTTTTTGATGTTTTTAAAAATCACGCGATATTTTTTATTTAGGTCACTTTTTGGCCATTTTGGTGATACGTCGTGAGGTTTTAGGTAGGTAGGTAGGTAGGTAGGTACCCCTCCTCCCCTCCTTCTCCCAGCATCACGTGTATTTTTTATTATTGAGAAGATCAGATTTTTGAATCTATTTTTATAAGAAAACTAGCTTCTGCCCGCGACTTCGTCCGCGTGAATTTTTTTTTCCCTCGACCCACTACATCGCATCGCATTACCTGCCCGTGCTAATACTTCATTTTCGCTTAGCGTTCTTTCTGTTTTTTTTTCTTTTTGATCGGCCCCTAAGGTTCCTTGCGTGATGTTAAATATACATATACCTTTCTTTAAGAATTGGGCTGTCAAAAACAAAATCAACGTCAAAAACGAATTTTTCAAATCCGACAGGCGGTTCCAGAGATTATTAGCACGTTCAAACATACAAAAAACATATTACAAATTCAGCTTTATTATTAGTATACATTTAGATAAATAAATATGCAGGCTAATTTTTGAGTTTATATATCATAGGAATAAGATTAAATAACTACAATAATTTTGTGAATTTTGAGGTCAAAATCAAAAGTCATTTATTCAAAATAGGCTGAGAATCAGCACTTTTTGAACGTCAAAATTACATTCACCACTTCCTAGTGCTTTAGCTGGGGAGAAGAAGTGGCGCAACAAACTCCCCAGCAGCACAGCTGTCTGTTCAGTTAAAAAAATTGCATCTATACAACACTGCGCATAATAATTTAGGTACATTACGCAACACAAAACATTAAATTAAATTATTTGCTATAAGTAAGCTAGCACACGCCAATATACCAAAAAATAAAATAAAATCGAAAACTATACTCAAGCACAAAATAGCAAGAAAGCAAGAAATAAAAATACAAAACTAAAAACGTGAGCAGAACTTTATACCTAAATAAAGGCCTCCAGTAATAAAGGATGTGCCCACTTACATATATGAAGATTGTAGGTATATGAAGCCGAAACTCAAAATCACAAATGATAAACTAGGACCATCGAAGTAAAATAAACAAATTTTGTTTTGTTATTAATTACTAATAACAAAACAAAACCAATGACGAGACCAAAAGCAAGACGACCAGCCACCAGAAGCAGCACCAGTTCACGAGCATAACGCAGATTTCAGCCATCACCCCCTCGCCATATTTGAGGGAAGGAGGCAACTCGACCCCCGACGCTACCGCAAGCAGTGACATCTAAGGGAGCATGACGAACTTGCTGCCGGTTGCTCAGGCAAGAATAATATGATCAATTGTCGAGGTCACTAGCTAGCCACATATTGCAATACCACTCATAAAAAAAAAAAAACATTGTAATGAGTAGATTATGTCAATGATAAATAAAAATAAAATTGACTTTTACAGTCAAAGAAAATAAATAATTATATGAACTCATATAACCTAGATAGTGCCTAAATAGGCCAAGCCAATTTAAACATTTTGGTATGGTTAGCTATTAATAAGGATCTAGGTGTATCTTAATACACCTTGAATCTCTTAAGATTCAAGCTTTTAATGATATTTTGAAGGTGCACCAAGCTTCAATTATTTTGTAGAAAAAGTAAATACGTACCTATACATATAAAGTGTTAGATTTTAGTGAGGCATTTATTGTAAAAATATTTTAAAACATCACCTACTAAGCACATACGCAGCTGGACGTGGATACTGTAATGTACTACGTACCTACATAACGTAAAAACGAAGCATTACCGTAGTGTATCTATTTAATATAGTTAGATGTGTAAACACTATCTCAAGCACATCACTAGTGAGGTAGCTGTCACTAATTTCAAATGTCAGCTTCCACGAATGGCGGGAAACAGTTAAAAGTGAAGCGGCGCCTGCACGAGAGGCTTGGTGTGGTGATGACCCAGTGTAGTTATAGGTAATCAGCTTAAGTACGGGATCAAAAGGATCTGTATTTGCTGAACATCACGTCGAAGCTGCTAGACATACAAACCTAGTTTAAATTCGCCCCAGACAATACTACATTTTATCCGGATACACGAGAGAAGTTTATCTAGGATACAAGTGAACCCACTGGCAATAACGAGTAAATTCCAATAATAAAAAGTACCATATTTGATTTTTTACCGTAAAATTTGAACTATTCTTCGCTCAACGCATGATTTAATTCAATATACATTGACTATTTACATTCTGTGCCATTTTATTCGATTTACAAATATTATTTGTGCCTGCCAGGAATATTGGAACATTCAAATATTTCATCACAACATATTTTTATTTGCGGGCAAAGAGTAAAATTTCTTTTTGATTACCAAAACTTTGCATCGGGATTTTATCGTGCCGTTTCTATCTATACATACATAAACTCGCGCCTCCTCCTACGGGGGTAGACAGAAATTACAGAACGCCACCTGCTATGATCCTTACATACTCCTTTTGCTTCGTGTACGTTTATACATGGTCATACACGCACGCCGGTTGCGACCGGTTCCAATTATTATATTACATTTTTTTTTGTACCTACTTATTACTAACTTCTGCCCGCGACTTGGTCCGTGCAAGAAGCAAAAGAAGAAAGAGGTAAACGAAGTAATAGCACGGGTGAGCGATGCGATGCGACGCAGTGAGTCGTGGGAACAAGAAATTTCATGCGGACGAAGTCGCGGGTAGAAGTTTGTTATATCTATGGTGTGCATAATAAAGAGTATTATATCTGTCTTAGGTAGGTAAGTATATGCTGTAGCGTGTTGGTATGATCAAACGAGTTTGGACTTTTGAATGTTTGTCAAAGACCAAGTCTGGGAACTATAGGTCGAAATGGGAAGTGCACATGTCCATGATTTTACGCTTGAGTGACATTTTACCAGTGTATGTGAACTCATTAGTGCGGATTTCACCAATTGAAACTGAACGCGATTAGCACGTAAACCACGTTTAAGAACTGTCACTGTCATTATTTTCTCTGGAATATTGACACTGACCGATCTTGAACTAGGCTTAGATGTGCTGATCGCGTTCAGTTTCATTGGTGGAATCCGCACACATCTGTAACTTCAAGACTTATCGAAACAATAATGGTATTGCGGCAATTAGGTACGTCGTATTGCAGTATTACTCGTCCATTATTCTCAGCTCGTATGCATACGGGTATAGTCGATAATATGAGTTATGTGGACGTGCGAATGTTTTAACGAAGAGATAATATTGTGAGATACTGTATGAAGTCGATTACAATTTTAATAATAACTTCGCTTTGTTCGTTAGCAGTTTAATAGGAAGCTATGATCATCTGTTATTTTTTATTTTATTGTTAAAAACAATATTAATTAATAATAATAATAATATCGTTTATTTTTATTAAGTAATACTTGAGAGTTTTTATGAAACATTCACGGGTTTCATAAAATTGTGACTAGGTATATACCTATATGATCTTATATGCAACTGAAGAAGTTATACTTATTATATCACTGTGCACGTATTGTACATACATTTCAACCACATTCATATTATTCGGTTTTCCTCTCAGAGCACGGAATCGCACCGGCCGGCAGCAAACAAACGACAGTATACTGGCTGATTTTTTTTACCGTTTTAAAAAAAATAGGGCATCATAGGTGAACGGAGTAGAAGCTTATGGCATACCTAGTTTTTTTTTTTTTTGAAAAAAAAAAATCTTTTTTATTTGTAATCAACGCAGGGTGCGTAGTGCGTATGATTTGAATTTCGATATTTTATAACGATCTATAAAGTTTTTCAAAATTTCTGGTTTTATTGTTCTAGTTTACTACAAATGTAGGTGTATATTGATAGAGCAATTTGGGTCTGAGCTATTGAAATACAAAAAAAAAAAAACTAGTCATGCTTCTACTAGTTAGGCTTCTACTCCGTTCTCCTTAATTGTACCCAACTTTTTTCAAGACGGTAAAAAAATCATCCAGTATGCAAGCGTTGAAACTACCACTCCTCTCACGGACCGGCTTCAAAGTCGTCAGTTTCTATACGTCATTTCTGCCGTACAAGTAAACAGTGACAGGCTTGGTTTGTATGGAAAGTGTACAATGCTGCCTCTAGCAGCGGTCGCTGAGGCGTGTCCAATAGTCTCCATGCTCTGTGGATTTCATTCTGTAGCAATTGGTTTTCGAATAGCATTCGCGTGTAGCTTACCGATATTCACATGCAGCTCCGTCGTTGCAATGATCGCCTTGTTTCAGGTTGGCTCCCGACCAATACCATTCAAACTGGGTATTGCCATTAAAGTAGATAGAATTTTAAATACAACTGTTCAATTCAATCAGTCTTTAACACTGCTAAAAGTACCTACCGGTGGTCTGTCATTTGACAAAAACGAATCACAAATTTTCATTTTAAAAATAAGGTTGGTAAAGTTATACTTGATAAAGTTTGCACTTTACAAACTATTCTTTCTGTAAAAAACTCATTTGACAAACTAATCTTTTTATAATCATGTAAAACAACGCAAAGCATAAATAACGTTTGACAAATTGCTTGATAATTACTTAATTTAAGCTAACGAACTACATAGTTAAATTAGGTAAAATATTTTTACTCGAAAAAAGGTTAGGTTAGGTTAGAATTGCGACCCCCTACGCACGAGCCGAGCGAGCGAAGCGAACTTACCGCGATAGCGGCCGGCGAGTGCCAAAAACGACTAGTTTATTTTTAGTTGACGAACTAGTTAGATTAGAACGCGGAACGGAACTAGTTAGATTAGGTTAAATATTTTTAGTTGTATTTGTATGAAATTAGTCCTTGCTTTCCTTGTTATTAGTCATTTATCTACCGTCATTTTGTAAAATCGCAAATTTGACAAACGAAGTATTGGTCAAATGAATATTTTTGGAATGATACTTTAACATTTGAAATATTTGCAAAGTAAAACATTTGCGAAATGAGAGGTTTCTCAAATGATTAGTTTTTATAATGTTATTTTTAAAACTATCATTTGACATTCGTTTTTTGTCAAATATTAGTGAACCACCTACCTACCTTACCCTGTTCTTCCGTGGTGATATTGCCATCGATTCTTCATCTACTTCGTCCTGTTGGCCGATTGGCTAATATCTACAGGTCCTGTTGGCCAATTGGTTAAAATCTATAGGTCCTGTTGGCCGATTGGCTAAAATCTATAGGTCCTGTTGGCCGATTGGCTTAAATCTATAGGTCCTGTTGGCCGATTGGCTAAAATCTAAGAACCTAAGTCGAAGAACCATAATCAGCCTATAATCTTCCCACTGCTGGGACACAGTCTTCCTCTCTACGAGAGGGAGTGGGCTACAGTGTGGGCTGGTGGATGTCACATGTCTTCTAATTTTCAGTTCTAGGACATGCCGGTTTCCTCACGATGTTTTCCCTCACCGTTTTGAGAGCAGTGGTGATGAAATAATTTACACAAAGTAAAGCGACTGTCAGGGTTCGTGCCTTCGACCTACAACTCGTAAGTCACGCTGACATGAAATCTACGTGCGTATTTTGTGTAAAACCTGTTAGCCTTAACTTTAGGGACACTTGTTGTTACAGCCCTTACCTGAGGTGGATCTTAACTAGTCAAAAGTAGGTACCTAGTTGTACTGTCGCGTTTGTATGAAGTCTCCTATTTGTTGGGGGCCTGCTCTGGTCGCAGATTATCATATTTTGTCCCTCAAAATTCTTGAAAAGTTTTTGAATTGTTAATCTATGATATAATAATCATGGTACTTAATAGAAAAAAAAACCGGCCACGTGCGTGTCGGACTTCGCACATTTAGGGTTCCGTACCAAATGTAGAATATATTGGTATTTGTTAGTAAAAGATACATAATCATAAACATTATCACCAAACAAGTTCATAGGCCAATGAGAAGTTAAAACATTCTTCGGAACTAAATTTTGTAAAAAAAAGCTGACTTTGGTGACCTCCTTGGGTTTTGGTATCATTCCTTTGTAAAAAAAAATTTTAAAAAACTCAACGAGCCCTAAACAACGATACCCCACTCGATTGGGTAGATTCGAAATTTTTCTTCGCACCCCGTTTAGCTGTATAACATTTAAAAAAAATTTTTGACAATTTGTATGGCTTTGGGTCAACAAGATGGTTATACTGTGAAAATTTAAAGACTATAGCTCTAACCATTTGGCTGTAAAACCTGTGTGACAGACGACGGACGGACGGACTGACACGTGACAGCAATAGGGCTCCGTTTGGACCGTTTATTTTTGTAGCTACGGAACCCTACGGAAGGCAAGTATTTATTTCCAATATTTTAAATGCTGTAACAGGTTTATTAGACGTCATCAACGCACGTTCGTATATCCGAAGGTCGACGAGGATTCCCGAAGCGCATACTTTTCTTGGGAAATCTGTACCTACTTGCTTTTCTGTTTTGGCTTTTTCTCGTTTAATGGTATCTACTTTGATATTTGAATTCAATAAGACATTGAATGCAGATTCAATTTGAGATTCAATTTTGAACATGGTTCAGTAAATTCGAAAAATAAACTTTAAAATGCGATATATGCGTGTTCCATTGGATTTATTCGTGTTTTGTTTTATTTACGATTCAAATGAAAATATTGTGTAGGTAGAAATTAGGACAGTAACTCCTCTCTCCTTAAATATCATCATTTTATTTCACTAGTCGATACGGTCAATGTTTAAGATAAAATTTCTCCAATAAACTTTAGGTCTTACACTCTGTCGTACAAGATATCCATGAAATCTATTATTTAATACACAAGGGTTTTAATCAACATTAGCTAAACTAGAACTGTTCACTTTCAATAAGTAAAAGATACGTTATAATTGTCTTTTAACTCTAACATCCAAAGACATTCTATGAAGTAACGTAATTGCTATAGTTGGCCACGCTTTAGTAACTGGCCACTCATAAAAAAGAGGTAGAAACAAGGTATTGCAAGCAAGCTCATAAATGAAAAGGACAAAAATATTTTTTGTCCTTTTCATTCATGAGCTTGTTTCTTCTCCTTTCCTTTAAGTAAAATAAGGATATTTTTTTTATTAATTCACAATACTGATGCAATAAAGTGGTTACAACACAATAGGTCTGATTGAGATCTACTAGATGTGAATCTAGCATGCATATTTTATGTTAAACACTTACTATTTAAAAAAAAAAAAGTTAAATGAAACTTAATACTAACAAGTTGTTTCTTTCCCATAGATGATGGAAAAGTGTTGGAAAAGAAAAACTTCTCCCAGGAGATAGGGTCCGTGGGGTCGCTACTGCCCAACAGCTCGCCACTTGCTGCCCTGCGAGTTTATGCATCTCTCTTGGTCTGTCTCCTCACAGGCTTCACCCTAGACCTATTTCTGTAAACTCTACCGGCACAGATCTAGAGTTCAGGAGAGCGCAAGCTACAACTACGTCAACGTAGGGATATATTTATTATTTATATATTTATTATAAACTAGATGTTCGTGCCCGGCGTCGCCCAGGTGAAATTCATGCCTCTATCTCCAGTGGTTTAGGCTGTGTGTTGTCTGTTTTCAATTTTTCATACAAAAACACCATCCATATTTCCGACATTCCCGGTAAATTTTCCCAAATAAATCTGTAATACAAACCTTGTCCTGGCAATTACAAACACAACAAAAAAAAAAAAGAATTAGCCAAATAGGTGCAATCGTTCTGAAGTGATGCGCGTACATACATTCGACAATGATTTTTATTTATTGTATATAGATTTGAATAATTATTATTATACTTTTAATAGGATTTGGATGAAATTTGGCACAATGATAGTTTATAAAATGGATTAACACATATGATACTTTTTCGCGATAGTACGTTTCCGTGGGTTAATATGCGACCTCCACGCGGGCGAGGCCGCTGGCAAAAGCTAGTTTAAACATTGTAAGTCGCAATCGCAAGTCCCAAATAAACTCTTGTCTACAAAGTTGTCAATGTTATTCTTGTAAGTTTATCTTCAGCCGTCGGTGTAAAATGGTCCGATCGTGTGTTTTGGCTTGTTTACTTTGAGTTGGCGGTATACGAGGTCTTTAGCGCAGTGTGACCTTTCTTCTTCTTTTCGAGTCTATGCGTGTCCTGTTAACCTGTGTCAACCTGTTACCATGGATTCATGTAGAAGCCCGTTTTTAGGGTTCCGTACCAAAATGGTAAGAAGGAACCCTTATGATGCGCCTCAGTCTGTCTGTCTGTCTGTCATAGTCGGATATCTCAAGAACTACTAATGCTATCAACTTTAATTTTGGGACAGTTTTAGATGACGCTTGACCAACTATTTTGCAAATAAGAAAGAAATGAAATATGAGAAAAAAAGAAATATAAATATATAATATACTCGTATAGGGTTATTAGTGAAACACCAACATCCTCTTAAGAGGTCATTGTACTCATCATTATGAAAAACTTTTACTATGGGACCAAAACTGAAATTGCGAAAAAAAAATCAGCTGTTCAGTACATTTATGTTAGCATAATTCGTCAAAATGTACTGAACAGCTGATTTTTTTTGGGATTTCAAGTTTGGTCCCATAGTAAAAGTTTTTCGGGCGTTCCAGCGAGAGTGTTGAGGCAGTGTGCGCCTGAACTGTCTCCTGTATTGACACGTTTGTTCCACCTCTCTCTTGAAAAAAGAACGGTGCCGAAATCCTGGAAGCTTGCAAATGTACAACCAGTGCCCAAAAAAGGCGACCGTGCAGACCCTGCCCATTACCGTCCGATCGCCATTACCTCCATTCTGTGCAAAGTTTTGGAAAGGGTACTGAACAATAAGTTGCTGAACTACCTTGAAGACAATGATCTTCTCAGTGACCGTCAATATGGCTTTCGCCGGGGACGGTCAACTGGCGATCTTCTTGTGTATGTCACGCACTGCTTTGGCGAAGCCATCGAGAAACACGGCGAAGCACTGGCTGTATCGCTTGACATCTCGAAGGCCTTTGACAGGGTCTGGCACGCTGCTCTGCTCAGCAAGCTTCCTGCTTATGGCATCCCAGCTGATTTTTGTAGCTGGATATCAGATTTCCTTAGTGAACGGTCGATTAGAGTAGTTGTTGATGGCTGCTCTTCTGACCTTATGGCTATTGATGCCGGAGTTCCTCAGGGGTCTGTTCTCTCTGCAACTCTTTTCCTGCTGCACATCAATGACCTGCTTCGGCCTGGTATTGTTGGGTACGCAGATGACAGTACAGTTTCAGAGAGATACTTGTCCAGCGCAAAAACCAGCGGGGCTGAAGTTCGTTCCTTGAGAGAGGCCATGGTAGAGCGGACAGATTTGACCTTAAGCTTTGTCTCCCAGTAGGGTGATGATAATCTGGTCTCTTTTAACGCCACCAAAACGCAGGCGTGTCTTTTTACCGCTAAAAAGAGTCGTTTCGCCCAAACTCCTACTTTTCGGGGTACATCTGTTCCTGTAACTGATCGACTTGAGCTCCTAGGCATGGAGTTGACATCTGGTCTCAACTTCGGCGCCACCATCGAGTACAAGGCCCAAACTGCGGCCAAGAAACTGGGCATCCTAAATAGGGTGAAGCGATACTTTACGCCTGGACAGCTTTTAACCCTTTACAAAGCGCAAGTCCGATCCTGCATGGAGTATTGCAGTCACCTTTGGGATGGATCAGCTAAGTACCAACTAGCCGCGCTTGACTCGATGGAACGCAGAGCTAAGAGGCTCATTGGCGACGTAAAACTGGTGGATGCCAAGCTTCATAGCTTGGCTCATCGCCGCAAGGTTGCCTGCTTGTCGGTCTTCTACAGATTGTACTTCGGAGAGTGTGCCCGAGAACTCCACGAACTCATTCCACCGGCCCCCTTCTACCACCGGACATCTAGACGCACTGCCAGTTACCATCCCTACCTGGTTGCTATTCCACCAATTCGCACTAAGCGCTTCCAAATGTCTTTTATAATGCGCACAGCAAAAGAGTGGAACTCACTACCTGCGTCTGTGTTTCCGAACGTATACAACCCTAATCTCTTCAAAGTGAGAGTGAACAGGCTTCTTCTGGGTAAGCTCACTCCATCGTCGACTTTGTCTCTGTCACCTCTGACCTAGACTAGAGTCAAGAGCAAACCCATCACAAATAATAAAAAAAAAAACAAGAGTTTTTGAAAATTGGACTACAAAAGCAAAAAAAATGCAAGAGACGAAAAGAATAGAAGTTATTTCTTATTTTTCATACAATATTGACTGATCTATTACATAAAAAAATATACAAAACAATATTCAGTTCAATGAGAAGCAACCATAACTTTAAATTGTTCGCGAGAACACTTCAGCCCGAAGGCTTTATAATAATAAAAATAATATCATTAAATGTTCCGAGAAGCTCTTTGTGTCCGTGATAATGGTATCGAGTTATTAAAAGTTTATGTGAAAGAATTATTGTATATTTATGAAAGGCGCAGTGAAAAGGATTATTATTATTGATACGAGTATTATTGTAACAATGTGTTTGGGTTGGTTTCAGCCCTCGAACTATGGCTAGTATGTTAATTTTTTCATCTTTTTGACATACCTAAAACCCAATAACACTTTGCCAATAAAAAACCAACAAAAAAACGTTTTTTTTTTTATGTATGGCGTCTCGTAGTTGGCCTAGAGAGGCCGTGACTACTTAACCGAACTAGAAAAAAAATGTTTACAGATACATTTCTTTTAATTTTTTTTTCTGATCGGCTTGAGCTCCTAGGCATGTAGTTGACGTCTAGTCTCAACTTCGGCGCCACCATCGAATACAAAGCCTAAACTGCGGCCAAGAAACTGGGCATCCTAAATAGGGAGAGGCGATACTTTACGCATGGACAGCTTTTGACCCTATACAAAGCGCAAGTCCAATCCTGCATGGACTATTGCAGTCACCTTTGGGATGGATCAGCCAAGTAGCAACTAGCCGCGCTTGACTCAGTGGAACGCAGAACTAAGAGGCTCATTGGCGACGTAAAACTGGTGGATGCCAAGCTTCATAGCTTGACTCATCGCCGCAAGGTTGCCTGCTTATCGGTCTTCTACAGATTGTACTTCGGAGAGTGTACCCGAGAACTCCACGACCTCATTCCACCGGCCCCCTTCTACCATCGGACATCTAGACGCACTGCCAGTGGGATAGCAACCATTCGCACTAAGCGCCTCCAAATGTCTTTTATAATGCACATAGCAAAGGAGTGGAGCTCACTACCTGCGTCTGTGTTTCCAAACGCATACAACCCTAATCTCTTCAAAGTGAGAGTGAACAGGTTTCTTCTGGGTAAGCTCACTACATCGTCGACTTTGTCTCTGTCACCTCTGACCTAGACTAGAGTCAAGAGCAAACCCATCACAAATAAAAAAAAGTAATTGATATTTTCTGCCTCCTTGGTCGGATTCCAGTTGTTGGTTGGATTCCAGCGTCGGGCAAAGTGTTATTGGGTTTTGCGATCTGGAATTTCTCAGTAGCAGCCCGGAGTCTAGATTTGTACCTGGTTGATGGACATGCTCGCCCCTTGTACTGGTGAAATGTGGGTTGACTTCTCTCTTAACCTTCGGGGAATACAGGAGAGATGATAAGTAATATAATTGATAGTTCCTTCCAGGTTTTCTTTGTATCAATAACAGTTAGGGGATTACACTAAGAGAAAGGCAGCAGTTTCTGTTTGCTTAAAATTATAAAAGGGGAACACCCAATAATGTCTGTCAAGCGATTATGGAAACTTCTCCTTAGACTGTTTTTGTTTTCGTGTAGAAATTTATAAATAGGTACTGGTGCTGATTCTATTGTGCACAAATTAAACTTAATTTAGGCTATTTTTCTATTTCTAAATTTCTATTGCTAACTTTTCTCTCTAATAAAACAAGAAAGAGACGAGCAGAAATTAGAGCTGTCAAATTTAGTTGAACTAATATTTCTATACATTTAGACGACACGTAAAAGCATGTTGACTAAAAACACGGTGAAGCGCCAGGCGTAAACTAGTTTGACATCTTTAACTTAGTTCATGGCTTTATCCGTCCTTTTCTCACGCTGCCTTTTAGTAAAAGATAGCGATTCTTTAATTTTAGTTTAGTTATTGAACAAGAAAATCGGCACCAATGTATGACACTAGCGGAGCTTTCTAGAGATCGTATTAGTAACTTTTTAAATAAAACACTTACCATAATCAGCCTATAATCTTCCCACAGCTGGGATACAGGCCTCTTCTCTGTGAGAAGGAGTGGGCCGTAATCGACCACGCATGCCCAGTGAGGATTGAGAGATGTCACACTGGATGATTATTTTTTTTGCATCTTGAAAAAAATAGGGTAATAATAGGTGAATGGAGTAGAAGCCCTATGGCATACCAAGATTTTTTTTTTGTTTTTTCAATAGCTTAGACAGAAATTGCTCTATCAATAACACTACAAAGTAAACTAGACCAATAACAACAGAAATTAAAAAAAAAGCTTTATAGATACGCACTACGCACCTTACGAGTGCGTATGATTTGACTTTCGATTAAAAAAAAATGTTATGCGGCGTTCCCACGGCCCGTCGAGGCCTGTCGCCAGCCCGTGCCGAGCTTTCTACGGATCATCCCATAGCCATTCCCACCATTGACAATAGGCCTCTCGGCCTGAACCGGCGTGGTCTGGCCTAGGAGAAAGGGGGCCGTGGGACGGCGGCATTACAAAACACTTATTGTTTTATAATTAGTTACTAGCTGACCCAACAGACGTTGTCCTGTCCAATCGTGAGTCATACAAAAATCCCATAGAAAAAAAAAAACTTTCAGTTTGTCCCGAATTTGAAAATCCGGGAAACTTTTCCAATTTTTATTTCCATAAAAGAAACGAATTCGGACAATAGGCTACAAATGAACAGAATAGAATATTCTTTTATTTGCTCAGAAAGTACGTAGGTATTTACAATAAGACAAAAATTAATCGATCCAGCCGTTCTTAAGCGGTTACCAACAAACAGCATTTAATTTTTATTTAAATATTTAGAGATAGATTTTTCCTCCAAGTAAAACCACTTATTACATTCAGAGAACTTAGTGCGAGTATTTATTAATTACTCGATCGTACTCAAACTGAATAAGCGCCGTTTGGTGAATATAATAGGAAACACAATTATTCCATTCAAATTGACGTAAGTTAACGTTAACGTAAACGCGATCGAGTAAGTATACAAACTCGCACTAAGGCAGTAGTCACACTGCTGGCGTGGAAGCAACTAACTATCGGCTATATATTTTCTCGCTCAAGAAACGTTCAATCGATATAAATTCTGTGTAAACATATATTATGCATATATTAATGCATATATTAATCATTGATCGCTTACAGTTCACACCGCGCGCGAGCATTAATTTGTCACAACGATAAGAGCTATCAAAGAGAGTACTCACTCAGTGACACTCGCTTGGCGGGCAGAGTACTCCCTGAGAGACTCACGCTTGGTACATACGCATACCAGCGGGTAATTGCTTGTCGCCGTCGTGCACTCGCTGCTCGTTGCTGCGGCTGTCAGCTATCCGAGCTGACCCTCACATATTTTCCTATTCTTAATATTATGAATTACTGTTTCTCTCTTCATAGGTCTTCATCAACTTATTAAACACTAGCTTCTACCCGCGACTTGTTTCACGTGAATTTACTTGTTAAACATATCCTATGACCAGACCTCGTTATCTTCGGGGCATAAAGAACTCATAGACTAATTAAACCAAAGTGTCAATCAAACAAAAACAGACTTTCCGATATGTAGTATCTGTGGTAGTACCTACTAGTTTTTACCTATATGATCATTACCTACATAATGAAAATAATGAACCAATGAACCAATTCCCATGCTGTTTTATTAATAAGTACATAAGTGTACCTACTTATAATAACTAGTCGGACATGTCTTCCAATGAGCTTTCGCCACCGTAGGAATCATTTGTGGTCTTCTGACTATCTGATAGTGACACTACGAAATGTCATCACATCTGGAGCAACATTGACATAACTGTAAATTTATAAATTTATTTGGTATAATAATTAAGGGCTGATTTTTCATTCGTCAGATAAGCTTTATCGGAGGAATGGCAGTTTGATAGATTTTGCATAGAAAATAATTATGCCAAACCGCCATTTTTGTTCTACAGATAAGTTATCAGGCGATTGAAAAATCGGCCCTTATTCAGTTTAACATTTTTTTGCAATTGTGTCAATGTTGCTCCAGATGTGATGACATTTCGTAGTGTCACTATATACTATCTACTGACTATGTCAAAAATGTGAATAAAGTTTTTATTTCTTATGTTCATAAAGCACGTCTCTAGGAGTGTATAATTTGATAGGCACTAACTTGAAAATAGTGTATGTGTCACGTATTCTTTGTTTTGCCCCGACGATAACGAGGTCTGCCTATGACTCTAGGCATTATTGTAGTTTCCCATTAGTGAAATAATTTTCGGGATCAAATCAGTAGCTCCGAAGCTAACCCCCTACATAGGTACATATTATTATAAACTCACTCACACAGGAAAGAAACTTCAAGGACACTCTTTTAAATCAAGATATTACAAAATTCTGGGTACATTATTCTTGTTCCTTTTAAGGGATCATTGTACTCATCATTATAAACAACATTTACCATGGAACTAAGCTTGATATCGTGAAAAAAATCAGCTTTTACCTACATTTATGTTCGCATTACTGTACTTTCAAAAAATTTTTTAATGATTTTTTTTTATTTGTAAGGTTAGTATTTTAGGATAATATAGAAATCAAATTTATTCAAAGTGTCCATTTAAGCCACGCAGGCCTTTAGTCTCCGCGGCCAGTCATCAATCGCAGCACGAACCATATTCTTATCTATTTCGGCCACTGCTATTCTCAGTGAAGACTTCAGACTCTCCAAATTTTTATGAGACTTAGTGCAAAATTTATCCTCCATCACCTGCCATATTTTGTAATCTAAAGGTCAGGGCTTGACGAGCGCCAATATTCATGCTTTTTCAAGTCGATGTTGTTGAGCTTCAACCACACCTAGGTGGTTCTGGCCTTGTGCGCTGGTGCGGAGTCCTGTTGCAACGTCCATAGCCGTCTTTGCAAGAGCGTCTGAGGTAGATATTTTACGATAGGATCCAAACCAGTGTCTTAGTAAACTTTTGCACTGGTTTTAACACCTTTTTCGCAGAAATGAACTTCAGTCAGTCTAAAATACGAAACTCCCAACCAAATTATCAGCGATGAAGGATGGTCATAACATCCGCACAGGTCAATCCATCAGGTGGCCGGAGAGTCCAACTTTTCATAACCATCTTTTCATACCGAGACTCCTCCGAGCTTCGGGAAGCACGTTAAGCCATTGGTCGCGGCTGTATTTGTGGATCTTTGGCAGTCGTTACGGGTCATCAGTAGCCCGAAAGTCTGACAACCAGTCTTACCAAGGCGTATCGTATTACCCAATAAATGGATTGTGGAGATCAGATAAGCAGTCGCTCCATGTAAAATACTGGTATTCAGCTGCATCCGGTTAGACTGGAAGCCGACCCCAACATAGTTGGGAAAAGGCTAGGCAGATTTATTGATATTGAAAGATGGTGGCCATGTTGCTCTTGCGTAATGGCATTACCAGCTTCCGCAAAACTTGTAGCGTACACCCTATAATTTTGTTTGTCGTACTTCTCTTCTATAAAGATTTTTTTTTTCGTCGGTAAACAAGATGTCACGGTGTCTGTTTTTTGCTTACCACCTTAGCAAAACTCTTGACTTTATCACTCTCATACCTTTCAAGCGCGCGTTGAGGAGATGTCCACTTTTTTTTCTGTAAGCTCGTAGACCCAGATCTACATTTTCTATTGTTTTTATTTTATTTTTTACATTGAGTATGCTATTGTTTTTTTCTTTGAGTTCTAAATTCACAATTATGTGCCAGTAACTATACCTGTGGTGTGGTGTAGCTGTGGTGTTGCCTTTTGAATTTACAGTGTATTGCAGCAAGTGTATTGTGATATTTACATACCTAATATCCAATAGGATCTCAGGCATTCGGAGAGGACTTTTCAAATAAAACAACCTCATAGAAAAAATACTTTATATAAATTTATACGACAACCCATTTTAAATTAGTTTTACATATACATTTATAATTTATTCACAATATTGAAATATTTTTTTATGATCTAGCTGTAGCGAGAAGTATACATTTATATTAAGTTATTAAAATGTTTTACCTGAGTAGTTATATACAGTATTAGATACTACTGCGTACGTGTAAGACAGGCACACTGGTATGACAGAATAAGAGTTGAAACGATTGAGCATATTTCGACCGTCCCTATTAACAATGTCGGTTCTGCAGGGAGACTACTGTTTAGTTCCTACCGAACAGTGGTCTTTTTCGCAGAACTGACATTGTTAATATCATAAAAATTCTTTTTTATCGTTAGGGCAAATTTTGAACTGCCCTCAGTTCAAAGTTTGTTTTTACAATGAAGATTTTTTTTAAAATTGTAATTCGATTTATGTAAAAAAGTGAATATTGGTAAAAATATATATCCGACATTGTTAATAGGGACGGTCGATATATATAGCATAAACAGCTTATACAAGGCGTAATTTAAATAACGCACGACCTCTTATGAGGGGTGTCGCATTTTGTCACCTCTCTCGCTCACACGGGACCAAATTTTTAAGAATGTTAAATGAAGAGACGCTTTTTTAAAAAAATGAAATCAATTAGCGAACTAATAAATAATGTTAATTTAATAGTAATTATTAAAAACACATTTTTATTGTGGCATTTATTTAACTCATCTCAAAAACAGATCATAATACTTATTGAGCTGAGTTTAAATAATCAGGTCATTATGAACAACTTTTACTAAGGCACCAAACCAGTAATCGCAAAAAAAAAATCAGCTATTCCCTACAAATGTAGGGAGCAGCTAATTTTTTTCTCGCGATTTCAGGCTTGGTCCCATAGTAAAAGTTGTTCACAATGAGTACAATGACCCCTTAAGAGGTTGTGCGTTATTTAAATTACACATTGTATGTTGTTAGCACACCATCCGGCTATGCTATCAGTTAATATGGTCAGCCAGGGAAACAAAGATTTCAGCACTTTCAAGTACTTTTTTCTGTTTTGTTCTGGTTCGAAAAGAAGTTAATATTTGAAAATTGCTCAGCATTTTAGTTCCGAGATCGTACAGTCAGGGAAATTAATTCTTAAGCAAATTCTTAAGTCAATTTGCCGTGGCATTTTGTACAACTCGTCGCCCTAGTGCTTGAATGGTCAACCAGACATATTTTGGGAATGACTTATTATTGTACTGTACTGTAGAAATCCTTTTCTACAGTTATACATTAAAAAGTAATTTTCCCAAAAATTGGTAACGGTTGTTCAGGAACTAGGGCGGTGAACTGTTAATGAATTACAGAACATACGAACAATTTATGTTGATAGTCAATTTGCTTAACAATTAATTTAATTCCCTGACTTTACATGTTTAACCCAGACGATATTGTTCCCATTGACTTAAACCATTGGATGGTTCGTGTACCACGTTGATATCGGTCGGTGTGCTAACAGCGTTAACACTACTCATAAGAGTATCAAAGGAGAATGGCCATAAAAACCCTTCGTCGATTTTAAAAAAGAAACTTATATGTACGATAGTAGGGCGTATACATGGTAGATATTAAACGTAAAATTAGTTTCAAAGCAATTAAAACACGTTTTAAATACATATCTTTGGGTAGTGTAGGTAGCTGACCTTAACCATTATATTCTGTAACTGTAAGTAATATATTATGTTATCGATTTATGTATAAGTCAATAATACTATCAGTAGTACCAACTTCATTAATTTTTGTTAAAACAAATTGTCTTCAGAATAACGTTTACGGGTTAATTGAACAGCAAAACAATCTTATACAATATGTATCAGAAGTGTGTGGTCATATATCAAAATGAACCACTTTCTCCATGAGACCAACATCGTCATCGCGAAAAAATAATCACCGTCTGTACCGCACCCTTAAATATGACCACGAATTTCTAATAAACGCTGTATATGACTTAAGATATTTAAATAGAGTGAAAAATAAAATTACTAGATAGGGTACTTTTGATGGAATAGAACACTAATATAAGTAATTAATTACATATTACGTATACTAGCTGACGCGGCCCGCTTTAGCAGCTCCAACTACTGGGTCCAAAAGTGTTTTCAAACCATCCAGGAACCCATTGAAATATACACACAAAATTTCATCCAAATCGGTCCAGCCATTTAGGAGGAGTTAGGTGACAAACACACGTACAGAAGAATTATATATACAAAAGAATTAAGATCACAAATTATTATAATAATTAAACAATACACTTAATTATGACTGTTTTACGTAAAACAGATACAAAAATAAATTAACGGGAGCGGTCTTATCAGTCTTTAAAGCTCACCTAGATTGGAGAGGAGAGGTCAAGGTCATAATTATCTAGGGGAGGTACCTTGGCAAAGATTTCAGAACAAGTTAAAAATTAATTTAATTAAGCAACGAATGATAACAATGTTATTTTGCTGAAAGTCTTTTGGAAGTTATGATAAAACACTTCGAATAAACGGAATCTACAACGTGCTTAGAGTTACGATAGCTTTAGTGAATTTACGTCTTTGCACGAAGCTTGTGAAAAAGCTTTAGAAGCTTTTTTTAGTGGAATGATATAAATCAAGGGTATAAGGGTAATACATTGTGACAACTTCACATACTACTTTTAATTTCAAATCATCGAACATCGATGAGTTTGACAGGAATCAAATTCCAAAAAATCGATGGTTTAACCTATCGGAATGGGGAGATCCTTTAAATATTTTCATAGAGAACATAAATATTTAGTTCGCAAGTTAACGTACCATAGACATAGAGAATGGATTGAGCGTTAGCCTCACAAAAACGGCCAGTCTCTAGAAAGAGACAAAGCGAATTTGCGGCCAATACCAGTAGTACTAAAGAGATAACTCAATCAACTCAGCCTATCGCATTCCACTGTTGGGCATAGGCCTTTCCCAGGCTGCGCCACAAACCCGTCCTCCGCCTTTCGCATCCAGTCTGTTCCAGCCACCTTTTTAAGGTCGTCGGTCCATCTAGATGGGGGGCGTCCAACACTACGCTTGCCGATACGCTGGCTCTACTCTAGTACTCGTCTGCTCCCCCGGCCATCGTTCCTTCGACAAACATCGCCAGCCCACTGCCACTTCAGCTTGCTTACCGGATTAGTTCTTTTTCGGACAACTTGATTTCTGATCTAAAGGGGGATGTCGCATTTTGTCACCTCTCTCGCTCACACGGGACCAATTTTTTTAGGTTATTAAATGAAAAATTGCTTTATTGAAAAATGTTTAATGTTTGTGTGTTTATTGTGAATTGGCGAACTAGTAAATAATATTAATTTAATAGGTAATTATTAGTAACACATTTCTATTGTGTTATCTAACGAACTCTGCTCAAAAAGTATAATGATCAGTTTTGAGATGAGTTAAGTAAATGACACAATAGAAATGTGTGTTTTTAAATAATTACCTATTAAATTAATATTATTTACTAGTTCGCTAATTGATTACATTTTTCAGAAAACCATATTTTCATTTAACATTCTTAAAAATTTGGTCACGTAAACGAGAGAGGTGACAAAAATGCGACAGCGCTCTTAAGAGACAGCTACTGGCCGGAAATTCGCTTTGTGTCTCTCGTATTCACTGAACAACTGAATACGGAACGCTCAGTCCTTTCTCCTATGTCTATGTAACATACCAACATGAAGAATCTACTTGACACAAAACGACTGACGACATACAACGCTAAAGTAATCTGATAAACTTAACCTACGGTTTCCTAGTGGCCGCCACATAGTGTCCGCAATTTACCGGCATTGAATGATTGATGAGATGATTTTATGAAAATAACTTGGTGTCTTTTTTATAGAGTGTTTTTTGACATCGTAAAGTCAAACCACGCTGCCATTATTTTCATGACAGCTGTCACTGCGGCCATTGTGTGGCGGCTATCCCGCTTATACGAAACCGTAGCTTTAACAACACATAGATGACATAAATATTTATATGATGGAAGGAATGTTTAGACCACTATGATACAATCTAAGTCATTACAACAACAATATTAATATAGCATTAATATTTACATTCGGAGGTTTAGGGGATGTTAAACAAAAGTTCTAGCTGGTTTAAAAATGGAAGAACTCTATAGATCTTATAAATTGAATTTAGAATGGTTTATGTTAAAAACTTTCGAAAATAAATCGAGATTAAACGTTAAAAACATGGCTGCCTTTTAAGTTTCGGTGAAAATGAACATTTATCAAAATTAAATAGTTAGTAGTTATTTGCAGAAGAACATAATTTTATCATAATTTATAAGGAATTTCACGAAATAAACTGAATGCGATGAACGCCATTAACCACGTTTAAGGCGCGACGCCCACACGAGCTAAAGTCGGGGCGGCGCGTCACGGCACGGGCGTGCGGTGCAGGGGTGCGGGCGGTTTTCCACGCTACCCCCCACCTCACTTCCTCCAACCCCCGCACCACTGCTTCGCACGCTCGTGTGGGCGACGCACCTAAGAGCTGTCAGTGTCTTTATTCTCTGTAGAAAATTGACACTGACAGCTCATGACCATGTTCAGCACATCTAAGGGCCAGTTTTTTGATACTTGGTTAACTCAACCAATGGCTAAACATAGTAACTAAAGGTTTAATTTTGGCTAATGTTAAAGGCTAAAAAATAGTAAGTAATGGCATTTTGGTAAACATATTTAGCCAAAATTCAGCCATTGGTTGATACTATGTTTAACCATTGGTTGAGCTATGTTTAACCGGCCCTTAATCGCGTTCAAAAGATGTCAGTGTCAAAATTGTCATAGAATATTGACACTGACAGCTCTTGGACTTGGTGTAGAAGTGCTGATTGCGTTCAGATTCATTGGTGAAATCCGCACTTATTCTGCCATCCATTTTCATTTTAGTTAGAAACAAATAAACAGGCTTTATTTTCCTCGGATGATACTGATTGCTAATTAATCATACTTCCAATAATTAACTAACGCCTATTATTTCAACACTAACCTGCGTCCAATTCCATTTGCAAAATTATTTGCACTAATATGTTATTTAATTTTATTAATAACAATAAATTTGTTAAATTAAGTTGATTTTAATTCTGCAGAACATTAAATCTATCTCTATGTATATCGGAAATATAATAGTAATTGACGATGATGTGCCGAATATATTAAAATTTGCTAGGTAGGTACTATCAACAAAACGAACACCTTACACCTTAAAGTTGGTTTTTGTATACACTGATTCATTGAAGAAAGCCTGCCCAAATGGTCTTTTGTTTTCGTAAAACAATAGAAAGTTGGAACGGCACCAAACATTTGCAAGCAAAATTGTTTCAAAATTGGAAAGGCCTGGCTTTTGTCGATGGTACATTTGCATTGACATTGAGTCTTTCTACTAACTGTTAAAAAACTGAATAATTCCGTAGCCAGAAAATTGACTCCTAACCTAACCTCTAATTTTGATGATATTGTGTGAAGCGAAAACTAAAAGTCAATGAAAAAAAAAACTTAAGGCCATTTACTTGCCTGTGGCATAGAAGAAAATTGAAGCAACATATGACGTGAATCCTCTAAACACTGTAACTTCTATTGTTGGTTCAACTTATGCTATGCCACAGAAAATTAAATCGGCACTGTGCACCTTGGAAAACAGGCTTTATATTCTACGGCCGACGTATCTTGGCCAGTCTGAACATAGGCTCTCTGAACTTTTGCGCATGTTCTCTCACTCACACTCGTCTCATGTCAATTTGTTTGCTAAAAAATGTTACTGCGCAGCCTTCTGCGCGAAGCTCGGACTCGCCACAAGATTGGTCGGCCATATTGTAGCTAGCATTCTTTTGTTTAACACCATCGAACATGATTTGGTATTGCTATGAGTATTGGAATGTTTAATGAACAGTGTTCTCATTATTTACAAAGTAATGAAGAGCATTAATTCCCAATCGACATACTTACAATATGGCACTATACAGGGTGTAAGAGTAAGCAGTAGCAACCTTTTAAGGGGTCATTGTACTCATAATTATGAACAACTTTTACTATGGGACCAAACCTGAAATCGCGAAAATAAATCAGCTGTTCATTTTGACGAATTATGCGAACATAAATGTACTGAACAGCTGACCTTTTTCCGCGATTTCCAGGTTTGGTCCCATAGTAAAAGTTGTTCATAATGATGAGTACAATGACCCCTTAAAAGGTTTACACTTATACTCTGTATAAGCGTTACATGGATGACAGCGTTACATATGTACAGTACATAAACTATATACACAGCTAATCAGTAAATCACAGCTCCTGATTGAAATATTTTCCCGTGGAAATTCATGACTAGAATTAATTGGTTGTTATTTGAGATTGCCTTGACTAAGAAAACTGAAACTCATCGTTGAGTTGCTTTGAAATTACCAGACCATATAAAACTACAAAAGGCTTCCTTCTAACTATTAATTGAATCAAACTGCGGGTCTTTCAGTCTGCAATTTTTTTTAACTAAAAATGAATTTCTGTATTGGCGACTTCCATGACATACAAAGAATTTTAAGGATGGAATTAAAAAAGAAAACCGGCCAAGTGCGTGTCGGACCACGCACAATGAAGGGTTCCGTAGTTGGGATGAATTAATCCCAAGAACAAACTTAACATTGTAGTTGAAAAACATGTTCTCCCATATATTCCAACTGCAAATGTAAGTTTGTGGGCACAATATGAGAGATTTGCCATGTTATTTTAACCCCTTACACTTCTTATAGGTTTCTCTACAATCTATAGGTGTAGACTATTTTCTGTATTTTTTCAAATTTTAGGTTCAGTAGTTTCGTAGATAAGGTGGAATGGTCAATTTTCGTCTATTTCTTAAATAATTTTAAAACAATTTATTAAAAAAAAAACATTAAAAAAATATATATGAGACACAGTAAGCCCTTGATATGTCACACGGTTTGCAAAACGACCCCACGTTCAACATTCATTTATTTACGTTACAAGTCCGTGTTTGGGTCACAGATATTAATATGTGTACCAAATTTCAACTTAATCGGTCCATTATATTCGGAGCAAATTATTTGTGACTGAGGGACAAACAGACACACGAGTGATCCTACAAGGGTTCCGTTTTTGTCTATTTGAGGTACGGAACCCTAAACAGAATCAATTTTCGGAAACGTCGTTATGACACCATTCTCAAAGCACGGTGTAGCCATTGAGTTATAATGTACTGGAGCATTGTTATTCAGCGAGAGCTTATATCGATAATATTACTTAATATGATGTTAAATTATAACACTGACAGAAGTCAAGACAATCTCACACAACAAGCCACTTGACACATACAACAATCTACAATTATATACAATGAACACTATTACTAACTAGTTTGAGATCACGTCCGCTTTGGTTTGGTAGGTCACTTTCTTTTTGCTAGCTTTGCGCTTGAACGAGGGGTTCCTACTGTCGCTCTCAAGGCTCACTTCACTGACAGACTCCGAATCGTGACAGTACGGTACGACGTCGGTACACAGGTGTCGTTCAACGCACGGTAAGGATTCGTCGAAAGAGGTGTGGTCTATAGCCCTCATGCGGTAAGAGTCCGGGCACGGTGGCCGGTCGCCGCTGCGGCGGTGAGTCCGCGACGAGCGGCGATCCCTGCATCAGGAGCAACGCCCGCGAGGTGTGCGGAACGTGCCCGCGCGCGCCTGATGTCACAAGCGACACATCTCGTGCTGAGTCACCGACGAGTACATCATCGTCGACACCGGGTACTGTAATATAAACCCCGCATTATTTATAAGCTTTTGTAACCAGTAACAAAAGTGACAGTAATCAAGTCTGTTGGATATACTTGGAAACCATAAAATGTTAGGAGTTTTATTGCTTTCGCAACATAGAGTTTTTATTGGTGTCGTTCGAAGCGGAAAGGGAGAATTTGATCAGAATCGTGCAATTGACAACACGTACGGATGAAGAAAGTTTACGTAAAGACAACACAAACAATTTAGGAAAGATAGATGATTTTTGGGGACTGATCAAATGTTATTTCCATCGGAAAATTCTAGACGTGTCACAAAAATGTCGCCTTGTTTTGAACTCTATTGAACTCTCGCCCACGAAGCGTGTGTGTATTGGCGTGACAGAGTGATAGATGTTATTTATTATATAAAAACATCAGAATTAATTAAGTTTCATAATTAATACGACACAGTATGACTTCCATCGTATCCCAGTCATGCAAACCACAGATGCAAACAACAAAGAAAAAATATTGAAAATAAAATTTTGTTCGAAAACCATGCAAAATTCAAGCGTTGCTGTTGTTAATTTATAATGATACGAGTATAGGAATGAGAAGCGTTGAAGAGTAGTCAGAGAGTCGGCTTGTTATGTTATCTCAGTTAACAATGACACGAGTGCAGACAATTTGTTTTAAGAGTGTGGACAGTAACAAGGGCGAGGGCACACGAGGGCACACAGGGCACATGAGACAGAGTGCAACATGTGAGCGATAACAAGTCTGGACGTACCTCGACACGTATGTATCCTATCCCTTACTATGAACCGTGCCAATCTACTAATATCACCGGCTGAGATTACTCTCCCTCACGGCTCTGAATGGTTCCTAATTCGCATAAAGTATTCTAGAAACTTTTGGAAGATACGAATTGAATTGTTTCATCAAGGCACTTGGAAATATGGAGGAGAATCGAAGCGATGTATAAAATGGAGCTGATTCGCTATATGTAAGTTTGCTCGCAGGAGTTTTGTCTGAGCTGTTGTATGCCCATCAGTTCGCTCGATGAGTAATAACGTCGTGTCGTGCGCAACTGAAAGTAAAAGAACAAATTCATGACAATCTAAGAAAAAGCAATTTAATTTGCAACTGAATTAGAAATTCCTTTTATTTAAGGGCTTTTTATTTAAAGAAAAAACTTATTTTCTAGGTAAAGCTTTTGTAGGTAATGTGGGCTACTCACTTGGGACTGTTTGAACCGGAGTTGCGGCTGATATTTCCGACGCAACTTTCTGGGGCAGCACACGCACAGGATTCTAAGGAAAGCCCTGAAACAATAAAGTTAATTTTGAAGTTAAATGCTTTTAACATTAAGTAGCATTATTAAGTTACATTAACTGTATCTTTGTAATTGTAATTTAAAACAGTTACTAAGACAATCTTGAATCTAATTAAGAATTTAGTCGTGAAGAAATAAGATTATGATTTTGATAATTTTCAAAGCAAACTTAAAGTTAGCTTAAATAATAAAATTGGTATAATGTCTTTACGGTAATAAAAATATTGGGTTGGCTAATAAGTAATGAGCGACATACAACTATTTTATTTGTATTTATTTTTTAAATGAATAATTGTTAATCATTAATAATATATTCACCGTCGTTTTCTACTACCATTCGCCATCGATCTGGCAAAGAGTGAATGGCGTCCGCATAGAACTTCGTTGGTTCTGAATTGAAGAAGTCATCTATGTATTGTTTCAAGTGTGGTTCATCGTCAAAGCTTTTTTCCCGTAAATTATTACTAAGTGATCGGAACAAGCTGAAATCAGTTGGTGCTAATCAGTTGGTGATATGGAGGGTGGGGTATTATTTCCCAATTAAGCTCCAATAGCTTTAGCCTGGTACTCTTAGCAATATGCGGCCGGGCATTGTCGTGCAGGAAAAATATTTTGTCGTGTTGTGGACGTTTGCGATGGATGTCAAGCTTCAGTTTTTCGAGTTGATCACAATATACTGTTGCTGTAATCGTAGTATTAGTAGGAAGGAATTCCCAGCTTATTACTCCATGTATATCCCACCAGACAGAAAGCATTACCTTGCGAGGATGAAGATCACCTTTTGACGTTGGTTTTCTCTGTTCTTTACATCCCAGCCACTGGCGCTGGCGTGTGTGATTAACATAGAGAACCCACTTTTCATCTCCAGTGACAAGATGATCTAACCAATTAAATGTGCGGCGGAAAGATAAAAGTTGTACACAAATCTCAGCTCGGTAGGTCAGCTGATCTTCACTTAATTGATGGGGTACCCAAACACTATATTTGTAAGTCTTTTCCAAACCATGTAAATGATTTTCTATGGTGCCATGAGAGCACTCGAGCTGAACAGCCAAATCGCATGTAGTTCTTCGAGGATCTTTTTCGATTAATAGTTTTAATTTATCGATATCTATTTCCAAGGGGCGCCCAGACCTTGGTTGATCGGTTAAGGAAAAATCGTTATTGGGGAAACGTTGGAACCAGCGCTGTGCTGTCACTTCGGAGACTGCATCGTGAGCTATCCTTTGACATATATTACGTGTAGCTTCTGCAGCAGAATGCCCAGACTGAAACTCATGTAATAAACAATGTCGTACGTGGGTTTTAATATCACTCATTTCTTTGTGAAATTTAACGCACTAACAACCAAACTGTCAATAACGCGCATGAGCGCGACTCGCTCTTTATATACCCTCTGCTACATAACGTTCTCGAACCTTTCCGAAAATTCTAGAAAGTATAAACTAAAACGCTCATTACTTATTAGCCAACCCGATAGATCAGTTAGATAATGATTTATTTATATGTTTATATAAACAAGCCGTTTCAGTTCAGTCCACAAAGGCTGAACGATCGATGTAATAAGTTTCAATTTAAACAATGAAATTGACAAACGAAGGAAAATAAATAATTGAAATTGATGAAAAGCAATTGTTTATTTATCACCAATTACGACACAAAAATAAGGTTCAATCAACTGGCGATGAGGATAGGACTGGGGATTTGGTCGGGACGTTGACTTGTGCAAATCTCACGAATTCGAATTGACAAATGCTTATAAAGGAAACTTGGGATTGCTTATTTTTTATGTAATAATAAAAACAAAACCCTAGAGTTAATCAGACAAACGTGCCCCAGTTGATAACATGTCCCACTCGCGGAACTAACAGATGCATTTTTAATTTGGCGCTAATTTTATCCGAACGGGACCGTGACACAAGTATTGCAGAGATGTAATCAATAAAGTGTCGATTTTTATTGGTTTTAAGTAAAAAAAAAGTGATTAAAAGGTATTTGCAACAGTGTGAAATGGTTTTGTATCTATTTTTACATCCAGTTAAAGTATTTGCTTATTTTTTTTTTTACTTTTTAAAAGTTTAATTCTAAATCTAACCTCTTTTGACTTTTGTATGCCTACAATTACGTTCCGTTTTTGGTACCTTGAACATTAATGTACCCTGACCATCAAAACGTTAGAAGAATAAAAATTTTCAAAAGAGTCTTCTTCTTCATCGAAAAGCGAATAAAAGTACAGCTAAGCCAATCTAGGGAAGAATGTTCCGATGAAAACCACAACACTTGCGTAGAATATCACGAGTCTTACGAAGGCTACCCATATGAAGAAGAAAAGTGACTGGATTCAGTGATTGCAGTGTTCTGGCTGGTTATATGAAGAATGCATAAACTTTTTAAAAAATGCAACAAGTGCGGTGGCGAAAATAAAAGAAAAGAGACAAAAAAATTAGAGGTTTTAGTGGGACACATAAAACCGAAGTATCCCTGAAATGTGCTCCACCATAGAATTTTAAGAAATTGCGGTTTTAAATACATTTTAGATTCGTCCAGAGAGCGCGGAGTGCGGACGTGTTATTAAATTACAGTTACAAAATACTTAAAACAAATAAAATATAAGTCATTGAACTCTGAGTTCTATGTCTATCAGTGCAAATATCTTTCTTCTTGATCAAATCCTTGTGCTTTAAATCGTATCGATACTACTTTATGTCAAGCGAAGCGCGGCCCCGTCCCCCGCAAACCTCAAGTGCAAGCAAGACAGGCTCGTATAATTCATCTCACTCGTCTTGACCAGCCTACGGCAGCGCTGCCATCGGTAAGCCGAAGAAAACTTATAAAATTCCTAAAATGAATGTTTTACGATCTCCATCCGAAAAGCGTGGAGGCTCGCAGCCAGATCTATCCATCCTTGATACGGAAGTCGATACGATTCCGCAGAAAGCGACGTTTCGTAAACGGAAGAACCCTGAACTAGATGATCTTAAGGAAGACCTTGACAATTTTTGCAAAGAGATAATGTCTACTTTAAAAGGATTTATTGAAAACCAAAAACAGATAATGGTAAACATTTCTGATGACATATCATCAATTAAAAACGAGATTAAAAGTCTGTCAACAGAATAAAATAAGATTAAAACAGAGATAGCCGAGTTGAAAATTTCCAGTACAAACACCAAGATCTCAGCTCTGGAAACTGAACTTGAAAAATAAAGGCAACTCCTCCACCACAAAATCCAGAAAATACTATTACTTGTGAAGACGCGGTTGCTGAATTTCAGGAAAGGCAATCAAGAAGCAGGAACATAATCATAGTGGGAATACCGGAAGCTACGGAATTAAAAAAAGAAGACAGACTCAATTCTGATATTCGTGAAGTTACAAAAATTCTAAAGTTGATACACCCTGAAAGTCCAGAACCAAATAAGATACGGCGCTTTGGTAACTACAAACCCGAAACAATCCGACACATCAAGATTTTTCTTCCATCCTCAGATTTGGCAAGAACAATTCTCCGAAGTCAAGCAAAAATTAGTCTTGAACCATACAAAATATTCTCAGATCAAACTCCTTATTAACGGAAATTCATTAAAAACCTTAAACAAGAACTACATCAACGCACAGAGAATGGTGAAAAGGATCTTTCAATAAAATACATAAATGGCACTCCAAAAATAATTAAAAAAATCGGCAAAAAACCGAGCCAACAAGTGATAAACCAACCAACAAATAAAGGAACATATTGTGGAAACAACACAAAAATAACCCGAACAACTTTGGAGTATGAAGAGAAATTTAAAAGAGAAAGGAACAGAGTGTTCTCGCATATGCAAACCGTTAAAAATAAATACTTCAGAAAATCATTTGATGATTGTAAAGGTAAGCCGTTGAAGATGTGGAAACTTATAAATGATCTGTCTAAAAACAAATTTAAAGATTGTTGTATTCCTCCTAAATTACAAACCCCCTTAGGCCTCATCACAAAAGACAAAGAAATCTGTGAACAACACCTACTTTGCCGGTATAGGTATTCTCCTGGCAAACAAAATAGCTCCAAAACACCATAATACTAATATTAATACAACTTCACTACATATAAACGCTCAGGGTCTCTCACAAATTTTACCAACAAACGTAAAAGAAATCGCAAAAATTATTGATAGCCTAAAATCAAACACCAGCGCTGGCATTGACGGCATCAACGTCAAAGCAATTAAACATATAAAAATACTAATACTACCATGTTTAGTGCAATGCATGAATAAATGTTTACTCGAAGGCTATTTTCCAGAAACACTTAAAATCGCGAAAGTAACTCCCATTTTTAAGTCTGGTTCCAAATTAGACCCGGAAAATTACAGACCCATTTCGGTATTACCAGTGTTCTCAAAAATATTGGAAAAATTAATTCACTCTAGACTTATGGATTATCTAGATTCTTTCGGTTTTCTCTTTGAACGGCAATATGGTTTCAGACCAAAGTCAAATGCACTAGCTGCTGCAACTGATTTGTTCACGAAACTAAGGACTAAAATTGATCAAAAGCAAATTGCTCTGAGAGTCTTCATAGACTTAAAAAAGGCTTTCGATACCGTCAGTCATAATGTACTTCTACAAAAATTAGCATCTATCAAAATAACAGGAAGCTTTATCAGAATATTCGAGTCTTACCTTAAAAATCGTTTGCAAGTTGTTAAAATAGGAGATAATATCAGTAGCTCCAACTTGATAAAATGTGGTGTGCCGCAAGGATCAATACTCGGTCCTCTTTTGTTCTTATGTATATTAACAATATACCCAAACTAGGATTACAAGGACATATAACGCTCTATGCCGATGACACTTGTCTGTTTTACTGCGGCAACTCCATAGAGACAATTATACAAGACGCACAGAACGATCTAGTTATTTTGGAGAAGTGGTTCTTGGACAATCTATTGACAATAAATACATCCAAAACAAACTACATAATTTTCTCGGCCAAAAACAAAAAAAATCACAATCACAAACCTTTGTCAATAAATGGAGATGTCCTTAATAAAGTAAACACAGAGAAGTATTTGGGCCTTACACTTGACAGTCACTTGACATGGCAACCACACATCAAAAGGATTTGTTCTAAGTTATCAAGTCTTACGGGAGCGTTACGCAGAATAGCTAGATGTTTACCATCAAATATTAAGTATACTGTGTGCAACTCATTAGTGAAGCCGCACATTGAATATCTAATTGAGGTCTGGGGATCGACAACAAAAACAAACTTACACAAACTTCAAATCGGCCAAAATAAAATTATTAAAGCCCTCTTTCAATATCCCTATTTAACACCCACAAACAAAATCTATAACGACACCAAGCTTTTTAATATCACCAAAACCTATAAATATAATACCTGCATATTAATAAGAAAAATCCTTACAAAAGAAATACACACAGAAATAACATATAAAAGGAACAATGAAGTGCAAACACGATCATCACGTCGGGCAAATGATTTAGTAATATTACATAAACCTAGAACAAATCACGGAAAGAAAAATATTAAATACAACTATATAATTAATTGCCAAAAAACATTAAAGAAGCTAAAACTAATTTATATTTTTAAAAAAAGTTAAAGAAACACATCTTCGACAGCTCCAACATAAATAAATAAAGTATTATATTATCTAGTATTGTATAGTGTGCACGGTGCTTTATAACAGTGCTGATAGAATAGCGCGCTCGATGTTTACAACGACACGCGCGTTTGAGTAATTTATTATGATGTACCCACTCACCAAATTTATTAAAGTAACAAGTTAAGTACCTTCCTAACTGCACGACGAGCGCTCTGGACTATTTTAACAATTACCTGCATGTTAAAACTTTGTTTCTCATTAAGTGATTATGTAAATCTTTGAGAAATAAATGATATTTTAAACCGTAACCGTTTTAAAATATTTTTCTACTTTTTATTATGCAAATTGAGTCGGAGGTTAAGACTAATTAGTTTAATAAACATATTCTAAACAATACCATTTTTTATTTCAATTTTTCGAAACACGATTGCGAGGTTGACCCTACTAAAACATATAAACCAGCCGAATATGCGTACTCATAAAGATGACCTTATCATAATTGCAAACCAGAATTATTGACATTAATAACCGTGTTTCAAAGAACGTCGTCTGCAGCTACTTTGCCAAACAAAAAACCAAATTGCATAAAATAAATTACCTAGTCTAATTTTATTTCAGTTCACCCGATTGAATATGATTTATCTGGTCTCCGAAATTGACCTCCCCATTGTCGGGGGTGTAATATTTCATCACAAAGGTCGAACAAAAACTGGCCAAGGGACTCGTACGCGAAGGGTTCTGTACCACCATACAATTTAACACTATACATATATATATTTTTAAATACTTCAGTAAAAAAAATTAAGGTGCTTAAGATCGAGCAAAATAATGCCGAAAAAACACGTTTCTTGTACAGAACCCCAATTTTTAACTTTGTTTTATTTTTGACATGAAAACTTCTTTTCACTCGGTGTACTGGTGTAAATTGAATATTTCTGACCAACAAACGCTATTAACTACGAGACTTTTAATGGTAGAGTACTGGTTGAGTAGTTAGATTAGATGAGATATAGATTATAGTATATAGATTAGATAGTTCATATTTATTTATTTTATTTATTTATTTATTCAACCATTTATGTACACACAAATAAACAGACAAGAATAAAGGAACAGAAAATTACGTACAAAGGTGATGCTTATTTCTAAAGAAATCTCTTCCAGCATACCTGCATTATAACATATCTGCATTTATAACAATTTTGAGGCAGGATATAATTTGCATTCGATGTCACACTGCAAGCGCACGCCCATCTTCACTATGTGTTGAAATTCCAATTCATAAACCCCAAACAATGTGGTTAGCTAGAATTGACAAAGCACTGCAAGGACTTAAAGAGAAACAACATAAATATTGCTAAAATAAGGTTAAAAAATAATATGAAGTTGACGATACCAAAATCATTTCAGATGTCCTATCATATCGGCCGTAAATCTGCTCAGAAATGAAAAAATCCCAACCAAAGAAAGCTTGCATAAAATACAATGCAATGAGCCTAAAATTCTAGTGCCGAGCAAATACAATAGCTACGGCAGTGTCAGAAACTGTAAGAAAATCTGTTGCGAATAGTAAAAAAGTTTAAGATGTCTCACAATACCGGCACGTGGAGCAAGCCCTCTATCAAAACGAGCGAGTGAAGCAACTACCCATCGGTGGATGGAGCACGCTTTCACATGTGAAGAGTGAGTGCAGCGAGCCCCCATTACAAGAAAAGCGAGTTTAGCGACGCTACTTTAACGATGGGCGACCGAAGCGAGCACACTTTCGAAACTAGTGAGTGTCATTTACTACGCTCATAAACCAGCTAACTCCGCTCGTTGGAAGGCACACTCCGCTCAGTCATGGCGAGTGTAGTCTTCCTCCACTCGCTTGTATTGTGGAGAAGGCTCGCTCCACTCACTTTTCTCGTGTGAAAGCTGACTCGTGGCGTAAGTGGGCCAAGGTCGCTGAATTCAAGAATATGCTTGTGTGTTGCACTCGCTTGTCTTGTGGGGGGCTCGCTTCGCTCACTCATAGCTTGAATAGGCGTGCTCTGCTCAGTCGTGTCGTCTGTGGGCTCGTTTCGCTCACTTGTCATGAAACTGTGATCGCTACAATGGAGAGAGCTAGAGAATCCCATTGTTAAGTCAGCTTAGCTTGATGTGAATGTGAATGTGACCACCTTTCATTAGATGGGTTAGAGCAAGCTTGGAGTGACAGTGGCTGGCGAAAGTGCTAGAACTGACTAAGGATTGTTGGAACGCCTCTCATTAGGTTAGGTTAGGACAGTACACAGTTACAGTTATGACCAAATGTTTTCACGAAAACAAAAGGCGCGGACTCAAACTGCGCCCACTTAATAATTTATTATTTTTTGTGATAGCGGCCATAGTAGTACATACACTGTGAAAATTTCAAGTGCCTACTTAGTATGGTTCAAACGATACAGCCCTGTGACGGACGGACGGACAGCGGAGCCTTGTTAATATGGTTCTGTTGGCACCCTTTGGGTACGGAACCCTAAAAAGTATCTGTGGACTGCTTGGGAAACAGTTTTCGAAGAAGTCCAATAAAAGCAAGTTCAGCAAAGGTTTGCGAAGAAATCGAACGAGGGTGATAGGAACAGTTCATTAACATTGTAATTCGATGTTCCGTTCTGATAGGCTCGATTCGATTAAAACTCGCGGTTCGAGATTTGAAATGAACGAGATGCGAGTTTAGTTAATAGTGGAGGATTTGCTTTAGAAATTGCTTTGACGTTCATCTGCACTCAAGATTGCCACATTAAGGTGAATTTTACTAATGAAACTGAACGCGATCTGTACATCTAAGCCGCGTTCAAGATCTGTCAGTATCATCATTATTGTGGAATATTGACACTGACAGTTTGGGTCGATCGACCAGGTTAAGCTACGCTTGCCGCGTTTGGTCCATGGATGGGTGATGTTTACATACCCAGATCCCCCGTAGTTTCATATAACACGTTAGCTGTTGATCCCGGCTGTCATTTGTGGATCGTTGACAGTCGTTACGGGTCGTCAGAAGCCCGAAAGTCGTGACAACCAGTCCTACCAAGGGGTAACGTATTACCCAGTAACTGGGTTATGGAGGTCAGACAGGCAGTCCCTCCATGTAAAATACTGATATTCAGCTGCATCCGGTAAGACTGGAAGCTGATCCCAAAATAGTTGGAAAAGGCTTGGCAGATGACTCTTGAACGCGGTTTAAATGCTGATCTTGTAATGGTTCATTTAAGAAATTCACCCTAACTATATTTTATTGTTGATTGCTTGTCGTTGACTGCAGTGTATGTTATTGAGGAGCTCGTGGCTAAGTAATGACAGCCGCACGGTTCGATCCATCAGGTTAAGCTACGCTTGCTGGGGTTGGTCCGTAGATGGGTGACCATCTTTACATACCGAGACTCCTCCGTGCCTCGGAAAGCACGTTAAGCCGTTGGTCCCGGCTGTCATTCGAGGATCTTTGACAGTCGTTACGGGTCGTCAGAAGCCCGAAAGTCTGACAACCAGTCTTATCAAGGGGTATCGTATTACCCAATAAACTGGGTTGTGGCGGTCAAATAGGCAGTCGCTCCATGTAAAATACTGGTATTCAGCTGCATCCTGTTAGACTGGAAGTCGTCCCCAACATAGTTGGGAAAAGGCTAGGCAAATTTAGTGATGCCCAAATATGGTCATAAGTACTTAGATAATATAATTTTATCAGTAATTGGTATATCGGAACATACTTATTACCTCGGTACATTTTTAGGTGCACCTGAACTGGTTTATATGTTAAAGTATGTTGAAAGTATGTTGTTAAAAGTATGGTATTCAGCTGCATCCGGTTACACTGGAAGCCGACCCAAACATAGTTGGCAAAAGGCTAGGCAGATTGATTTGCAGTGTGTATTACCTATGTTATGAGGGGCTAATGGCTATGTTTAGCTACAAAGCCCACATATTATAGCCATTAACTTGTACGCCGAAAGATATCGTCTACTTACATCACGATTTTTAAGACACCTCTCATTCCTTTAAGAGGATCCGAGCGTGTAGTAGTGCCCTAATCATTTCTTTGGTTATTTCTAAAATGTATTTTAGAATGAAAATGCAGAAAATAAGCATGTTACGTTGTGCTCCACATGACTATACGTTATTATTATCAACTGTAGTAGTTTTACATTGTAAAGTTTTATCCTTAAAACGGAAAATAGTGGCAACTAAGCTCCGTTTTAAGGATTATAATAAAACTTTACAATGTAAAACTACTGTTTGTAATAATAATAACGTCTTGCGGAGCACAACGTAACATGCTTATTTTCTGCATTTTGATTCTAAAATAAAAGAAGTAACCAAACAAACGACGAGGGCGCTACTGCTCGCTCGGTAGGCGATTATTCTGAACTTGCAAAAGTTGTGGAAAGATAGGCAACGGAGATCAAGATAAACCTTCGACTATTTAACGGTTTCAAGAAACGTCAAATCAGAGGATCTCAGTTTTCCCTTTTATTTTTGCAAGGTTACCTACCTGTTTTCTAAAACTTCTGCAGAATAAGAACTTTTAGGGTGACGTCATGAACATGTTCAATGCTTGTTTGGATAACGCAATAACATCGTATCTCGTGTCACGAAATATATTTTTATAAATTTGATCAATCGATGTGATCCGTCTGATTTCCTATTTCTGTAGCGGTGTTTCTTATAAAAAGCTCAATATGGCATCTCTTACGGAACTTTATACGGAACGTTCTTTTTACAGAACTTGGCATCGGATTATGTTTGATAACATAATATTAAACCAATAGATATAGCTTTATGACAATATTATATATTACTTATATCTTCTTCCTACGACTGCAGGTTCCGTTTCTCTTCAGATTGTATGCAATGAAAAGGCAATCTGTTCACCAGTTGTGGGTGCCAATTGATTCAGTGCTTTTTTTCAATTACTTTTAAAATTTGCTACAGTATGTAGTTCCCAATCTTCTTGCCCAGGCTGAAGTGAGTGCGACCGCCATCTTGCGCATTCTGCGCATCGGCTCATCCTACATTCAACCCGGCCAAAAGACTGGGTACTACTGTCCCTACAACTAAAACAAACCTACTTACTCACAAAACGAGTAAAAGTCCAAAGCTTCTAACAAAATTAACACATTCTAAATTTAATTCAACACTAATAAGCCTAATAACATTGATTAACAGCCTGTTTCACAAGCCAATTTCGTTGGAAATTTTAATCAGGAGATTCCATGTTGCGACAATATGATGTTGTAGGTAACAGGAAGGTCGCATATTGAGTTTGCAGCCAGCTTGTTGTGGGCTCCGGCGCGGCGTCGGAAACAACATGGAGGCAAGAGCACAAACTCGCTCTTTAATCAAGCCTGTTCTGTAGTATCTCCATCTCTCTATCTGTATTATATAAATACCTTAGTGTGCTAGCTGTCTAGCCACTACGCTGTCCAAGTTCGTTAAACGTTAAAAACTATATATTAACGAATATGTTTTGCAGTTTCATGTGTAGTGTGTAAGGTATGGGGTGGAAAACTTTTTTAATTTTCGTTTATGAATGCAAAAATCAGCGTAGGTGTTCGAGTTATTTTTTAATTTTTAGTGGATGGAACTAGTTTAGGGTTGTGCTGTAGAATTAAACACACAGACGGCAACAACTGATTCGTTTAATAGAAAACATGTAGTGCATTAAGAGGTGACCAAATTTTTAAGAATGTTAAATGAAAAGATGCTTTTTTGAAAATTGTAATCAATTAGCGAACTAGTAAGTTACCTATATTAATTTAATAGGTAATTATTAAAAACACATTTTTATTGTGTCATTTATTACAAAAACATCAAAAATAGAACATAATACTTTTTGAGCTGATTTCATTAGATAACACAATAGAAATAAAGAAAGAAATAATGTTTATTCTGCACAAACAAAACAAATGAAAAATAAATGAAATGAAATGTGTTTTTAATAATAACCTATTAAATTAATAGTATTGTTTTAATTGATTAAATTTTTCAAAAAGGTTCATTTAATAATCTTAAAAATTTGGTCCCGTGTGAGCAAAGTCTATGCGTGTGAGCGAGAGAGGTGACAAAACGAAACAGCCCTCTTAATACAAAACAAGTTTTATACCTACACACTGAGGTTAAAAATGTTTCCCAGTTTACAATTCTATCATTTTTTATCACAAAGGAAAAACAATTATCACGTGTACTACCGTACAAAGTTAACGTTTCACATATACGGTCTCCTCCAAAAGTTAATTCCTATAGATATTTTTCCACTTCAGCTGTGATGCCACACTATGATTTAAAATTTTAGTTACAATTGTTTGAATATTTAAATATGGCAGTTTAACAGCTTTTGCATAAAAAATATGTCAAACCGCCATTTTTGTTTTACATATAAAAAAAGTTATCAGGCCATTAAAAATCGGCCGTCAATATCCTGGGACATTGTTCACACACGGTCATCGATCCCAAACTAAGCAGAGCTTGTACTATGGAAACCAGATAACTGATATACTACATATAGTACTTTTTTTATTTGTAAATACATACTTATATAGATAATTACACCCAGACGCAGAACAAACAGACATGTTTGTCCTGGATGGGGATCGAACCCACGACCTACGGCATGATAGGTGGTATCTTAAGCAACCACGCCAACTGGCCTTTCAATAAAAACGTTATAGTGTACAACTATTTATTCCTCCGATAAAATTTATCTGACGATTAAAAATCAGCCCTAATTCAACTACCATAAAAATGATCAGGTAATTAGGATTGCCTGATTTTTTTTGGTTTATTAATATTGTGGCATCACAGCTGAATGGGCAAAATGTCAACTAACTTACATATATATTACTAGCAGCGCCCCGCGGTTTCACCCGCGTAAGTCTCAAACCCGTTAGAATATCGGGATAAAAAGTATCATATGTGTTAATCCAGGTTATAAACTATTTGTGTGCCAAATTTCATCAATATCCGTTCAGTAGTTTTTGCGTGAAAGAGTAACAAACATCCATCTATCCTCACAAACTTTCGCATTTATAATATTAGTAGGATTTCTAAGTCATAAAATAGCCACACACGACTTAAATCTCACGTACTTACAGATATAGCTATTTTATTAAACAGGCCAGTATATATTTTAAAACCAAGCTAGTAGGTAGGTATATATCGTCGCTTATGTTACAACACCGCGAACATGCATTTTTTTCCGTTATGCATATTTAAATGTCATTGGATAGAGAAAAAATCACGCGTTGATTGCGCCAATCACATTCAAGGTAACTCGCCAATCACAGGCTAGAATTCAAAATTTGTATCACCGCGAATGCCGGTGATTGGTTAGCTTGGCATAAACACCGCGAATGTGCATCAGTCGCCATACATTCTTTGCAACGGAGGTTTGGGTAAGCATAATTTTAATGTTTTTATTAGACTTTTCGAATTATATGGAAGTAAAACTGCTTTAAGTGATATTAAATATATTGGTTAATAGTAATTGAATATAAAACATATAAAAATTTGTTGTATCCTAATAGTAAATTACCGTTAAAATTACACTTTCTCATTCGCGATGTTCCATTGCAACTTTTTTTCATATTCGCGGTGTTTACAGGTTCAACATGAGCAGTGCATTCAACGGATCGTCAGATAGTGACGATGATACAGAAGTCGAGGAGCTGTGTAAATTAGCAAATGTTAAATACAAGAAAACCAGACAACTTTTAACACAGCAGCCAGAAAATAGCGTGCAAGTGGTTACCAATAATGATTATAGTGACATTATCAATATGGAAAATATTGATATGATAGGTGATTTTAGTGTGGTTGAGCCTACAAAGGAAAACGGAATTGTTTCGAACGGGCAGAATAACATCGTTCTTTTAGAAGAGCCAACCCCTAGTACCAGCAAACCAAAACAAACGCCTAAGATAACCATACTACAAGACATCTTATTACCATCTGAAAAAGTTTTTCACGGCGAACCACAAAGTCAGAGGAAGAGACAAAATAAAGTAAATAAAAATTCAAACAAGTGGCAAAGGGAATTAAATAAGAAATTGAGAATTAAATAAGAAGTCATATTTAGGCTACAGGCGTGATAGGAAAGTTGACCAGTACAATCCTAATTTCAAGGTTTTACATGACACTATCAAACCAGCTAAAGATATGGGTCCTCGCTGCGAATCCGCTGTTTGCCAAAAATCTAAGTTGCGTGGATGTCATGATATTACTGAGCCAGAGTGGCGGAGTGTTTTTGATAGTTTCTGGAAAACAATGAGCTGGGAACAGAGACGACAATTTGTATGTTCAACTGTTACTTTAGCGCCATGTAAACGAAAGGTAACAAAGAATGAAACCTCTAGAAAAAGTGAGACCAAGTCCTACTACTTATCGGTGTCCAGGAACTCAAATGTTACGAGAGTGCAAGTTTGTCGAGGGATGTATTTTCACACCTTGGGATTGTCGGAGTGGTTCCTTAGGTACTGGCTCGATAAAACTAGGGGATCAAACGGCATAGCCCCTAAATCAGAAACGTCGCTACAAAGACGAAAATCTCCAAAAAAGAAAGAACAGTCCGAAACCTTGACTGCTTTTTTTAATAAACTGCCAAAGCTGCCATCGCACTATTGCCGACAAACGTCTAGCCGACTTTATCTAGAACCTACTGTAAGAAATATTTCTGAACTTTACGAAGCCTACAAAAATGATTGCCAGGAAAAAGATAAAGAGTTCTTATGTCGTCGTACTTTTGACAATGAGTTCCTCAGAAGTAACTTGAGTTTATACATGCCTAAGAAAGACCAGTGCGATTTTTGTTGCACGTTCAAAGTGGGTAACGTAACAGAACAGGCCTGGAAGGAACACATTGATCTCAAAAACCGCGCTAGAGCTGAAAAATTTGCTGACAAAACTCTGGCTATTGAAGGTGTCTGTCATGTTTTGACACAAGACGTTCAGGCTGTGAAAATGGTTCCAAGTCTGCAGGCAAGCGCCTTGTACTTTAAGACCAAACTATGTGTCCACAATTTCACCACATATAACTTAGCGAACCATGATGTGAGATGTTATTGGTTTGACGAAAGTAACGGAGGTCTTGAAGCTTCAGTGTTTGCCTCTTGCATTGTGAATACTATCTTACATCTGTTGACTGAGAAGAAACTTCCTGTGATATTGTACTCAGATGGATGCTGCGCTCAAAATAGAAATAGCTACCTCAGCAATTCTTTACTAAGAGTAGCAATAGAACAAAACATAGAGGTCACTCAAAAGTTTTTAGTCAAAGGGCACACGCAAATGGAGTGCGACTCAGTTCATAGCTCCATGGAGTCGAAACTTAAGGGTCAAGAAATTTATCTGCCGAGCCAATATTCTGCGCTAACTAAGGCTGCCAGAGTTCACCCAAAACCTTACGACGCCATTTCCTTGGACTATGGATTTTTCACAGATTTTTCAAAGCCTCAAGATCAAATCTACAAGTCTATAAGGCCTGGCAGAAAAGCTGGAGATCCAACAGTTACTGACATCAGTGTACTTATATACAAACCAGATGGAACCATTTGGTACAAGTTGAATTTCGATGAAGCCCCAAAGATATTGCCGCAGCGTTTAAAATTACCCAAAAATACAATCAATACCTTGCCGAAATTGTATAAAGACCGTTTACCGATCTCTGAACGAAAGTGGCAGCACCTACAAGAGCTTAAAAATGTGATACCTAGTGATTGTCATGGTTTTTATGATTCTTTACCTCACTAGTTGCTTTTAAGAATTATATTATTCAGATTGGGTAACTCTCGACCCAATTTTCTATTTTTTATGATTGTAGTTTTTGTAATACGTAAAGTATTATTTTGTGTTATGGTTTTTGGAGATATTTTTTATTTTTTGGTTAATTTTATTGCACAACTTTGTTACAAAGATTAATGTTCAAGTTAGTGTAGTTTAATGAAGACTGGTTATTGAGTTCCTATAATTAACTCCGCCTATGTGCTAAAAAGTGCCATATTTAAGAAAGCAACAGCGCCAAAGTGTAATTTTTACTTAATTCATAAGGATATAACTATTTTGTGTTGTTAATTATTTGTAGAATAGCTATTAAATGATCCTTAAGAAACAATCCCTTTTTTATTTATTTTTTATTATTAATAATTCAGTTTTTTGTTTCTCCTGTAAAGTTAAGAAAAAGGCATATTCGCGGTGTTGTAATATAAGCGACGATATGTATATTATATTCACCAACGCGGCTCATACTGTAATTTAAGGTTACAAAGGGAAGTCCTGCAAACAAGTAATGAAATTTCAATTGTAGGGGTTTTCCTCTTTGTCGGCACCGATGTAATATTAAAGGCTTTTATTTGAGAAGCTCCTGTACTCATAACCGCTAATATTATTATAATATTTCGTTTATGAAGACAAGAATCTACTATTCTTATTTTGTAAAAAGTTGTCTTCATAGGTTTGTAATATTTTTCGCTTTATAATAATTATACGTATTTTGTGGGTTTGTTTTTTTGTAGGTCTTTATGAATGATTTTATACGTTTTTTTTTTATTTAGATTATTTATTTTATAAAGAAAATATACAAAAAAGTATATTAAAAAAGATTTCCAACTTAATGCGCCTAATTAAAATTATATAATTAAGTACCTAATTTATTTATATGAGGCATAGTCATTGTGATAATGAATGAATGTAACCCATTCAATCTTCGTAAAAGGTAATATGCACAGAAAAATAGATGCAATGAATAACAAAACCGTAGCACGTAACCTTTATGAAATTCAACAATTTTGTAGCTCCATAGTAGGCTTCACAAAGGATTTTCAGTGAAAAATCTCGGCAATGCAGCTCAGTATGCATGACGCAAACACGTTGGATTTTAATTTTAGTTATTTGGCTTAATTCTTGCCTGCAGTATTTTTGAAAATGCACGGGAAATAGGTACTATTTGCCTGCACGAGGAAACTTGTCAACCGGGAATAAATCCTAGGCATAAATTACGCAATGAGTAAAAATACTTTGAAAATTTATAGTAAATGTTTTGATAACGTTGGGTTAATAGACTCTATTATTAATAGGGCTTAATGGACGATTGTTAGTAACAAGCATGCGTCTGCGATCCGGGCACATTACATTGAATGCCTTCGGGCACCTTATGAAGGTGGTTGATACCCCAAACTGTCAGAATTGCCATATGAGGGAGGACACCTTTGGTGGAGTGTGCTCGGGTTGTGGCAGAACGCAGAATTTTGGAATCAGAAGCGGGAGTTAGGGTAAGGGATGTTTGCATGTGACACCAACGCCTAGTTTACTGAAAACTTATCTGTTTTATTGGCTTCATTTACTAAAGGAAACATTTAACAAACTAATTTCACGAAATCTGGCCATCTCGTTCGTGCAATTTGAAGCCATTACTTTATTTTCTCTGGGGATATATAAAGTCACATGTATACTCCGATAAACCAGTAACAATTGAGCACTTGGATGCCTGATTAGCCTGATTCACTGCGAAGAGTGTGTGAAAATTTGACCTCCAATTTAAGCCATGTACGCGTCAGCCGCAGCGGCCACATGCCCGAAATCATATTTAATGCCATAAAGTTATCTATGATTTTTTTTCCCTTACGATGTTTCCCTTCTCCGTTTTTTTTTTAAGCAAGTGATAATAAAAATATAATAACGTCTCAAAAAAAAAAAAACAACCGATATATTTAGGTACATGATTGTTAAATTAATTAAGTTAAGATCTTAGTTTATTACCTACTTTCTATTATTTTTTTAAAAATACGAGGCTGGCATAATGGTTTCGCGGTTAAAGCCTTTTTCCAAATAAAGATATAAAAAAATAATATTAACATAGTTGTACAATCTCGTTGTTGTTCCACCACTTAGATCTTCGGAACTATGAAAGCGGTTTTTGATATGGTTTTCACCGTTATTGAAAACATTTATTTTGGAAGGTTATACCTTTTTTTTGTGGGGAAATGCTCACGCATACTGCCACGGGGATAAAGTGCAGTTATGTGGGACTCCAACCCACTAAAACTCCACGGTGTCCTCCTCTGCCGCTTGTGGTGGGAACACGGCCACGCGTTAGCACTCACCGCGAACCCGCCGCAGCTGTCCGTCGGAGGTCTGGGGAATACCCCCATCACACATTGCACGCCGTGACTGCAACAGGGACCACACCAGCACATATGCACTAGACGATCCCGTGTCTAGGCACCCTTGGTCCCCCTGCGACCGGTCAGGTCAATAGCCCGCCCGCTTACCACTTTTCGACCGCAGAGGATAGGGAGAGTGGCCAACGAAATACCTCTACTCCTCCTCCCCTGCGGCCCCACCGCGTCCGCCATAAGACGGTGGTGACCCCGTCAAGGCCGCGGAAGGTAGAGAGAGCAGCGCGCCGCAATACCGGCACTCCTCTCCCACTGCGCCCTTCGAACCCTCAGCCGCGATGCCTCCCATACAACATCGCGGCCCGACTCAGTTGCGATTTCGCCCAAGCGGCACCGCAACCTACTTATTGGCTGCTACGTCGTCGACTTCCTGGAAAAATCCCTGATAAGCGGCCCCTCCTCATGTTCCTCTTCGCTTCACCGTGGGTAACCAAGCCACGGCGGTGCGGGGAGGAGGTTATACCTGACATGTTGCCCTTGCACTCGTGCGAATAAAGTCCTGCCGATCTATTCTGTAAACATTTCACCGTGAAATTTAATAGTGTTAATTCCTAGCATCAGGTGGAATAACAGCTCACCTCAAACTCGCTTCACCTAAGTTTCCACGGTGAGATTTTTATACAATAGACCGGCTGGTCGCTAGTTAATTTATACTTTGAACATGACCAATGAACTACGAATTACTTTATAAAAGTCTTTGTCAATAAAAGCATGTACAGCCTTGAAAACTTGGCTCTAAATAATAGGAGTCCATTTAATGTTCAAGCAATTTGCTTATAAATAGAGGTGTCCTGACTCAGAAAATATCTGCACGTAAGTAACTGTGTTAACCCAAGTGCTACTCTAATAGCCCTCACCTGCTCTCTATTAGCCCATTACATTTTATGCTCTAAACTCTTTATTGCCACTACGCTGGACATTCGGATTCATTCGCCTCGGTTTCGAAAAGTATGTAAAAGAGTACCAGAGATAATTTTCCAATTCAAGTTTTGTTCTAAAAAATGCAGAGGAACCGTCTGTGGCAAAAGTTTCCAATTACAATATATGAACATTTTGAAAATGGAATTAAGTGGCCATTTAGGTGAAAGTTTTTTTTTTTTCTCTTTCTGGGGCTGACCGTTCGTTTAATCAATTTGGAAAGGAACTGTGGACATGCTATGAGAACAAAATTATAACTTAGTTTTTAACCGACTTCAAAAAAGGTAAAGTCGAGTATTTTTTTTAACACGTATAGGTTGTTTCTTTTTACATTGTTGAACTTAAATGCATGGTAGGTAACTTAACCGCCTCATGTAAGTTTAACAATGCAACTAAAAACACAGTACTTTAATGAATACGTAGTAAATAATATTATTATCATTATCATTTTATTACTGCTTTTTCCAGCGGCTTCACCCGCATGGATGTTGGAAATTATCCCACGGAAACCGTACATTTTTCCGAGATAAAAAGTATTCTATGTGCTGTTCCAGACTATAATCTATCTCTGTGCTAAATTTCATTCAGATCCGTTCAGCCGTTCTGGCGTGATTGAGTAACAAACATCTTCACAAACTTTCACATTTATAATATTAGTAGGATAAAACTTCAATTCCTTCCAATATTAGGGCTAATTTACATTACATTAAGTGTGAATCAAGTCCAACGAACAAAAGCAATTTTTCACCTGACCGCTTAACACGGGGGAAATTGCGAAACACCCCAAAGAAAACGGTTCAAATACACCTCTATTGCTCGCAAATTTATCGCCTACAGGTGGTATAATGGTATTATGCGAGTGGCGAATGGCATTATGAGGAAAATAAGTCAATAGATGTTGACGCATTGCCTCGATATTAACGTGGATACGGCTTATGGAATAAATAACTTAAGAACATGAATTTAATTGATTTGTTGTTTATTCCCAATAATTTATGGAGTATTACTGATTCTAATATAATTGATATTAGGTAATTAGCAAAAATAAAGCATTGGTCGTACGAATACACAAGAAGTAAGTTTATTTTCTTAAAATGGGGGGGGGGGGGGGGCTCAGTAGCCGTGGCTTGGTCACCCACGGTGAAGGCAGGTAGGTTGCGGTGCCGCTTGGGCGACATCGCAACTGAGGCGGGCTGCGATGTCGTATGGGAGGTATCGCGGCTGAAGAGGAGTGCCGGTATTGCGGTGCGCCATTCTCCCTACCTTCCGCGGCCTTGACGGGGTCGCCACCGTCTGATAGCGGACGCGGTGGGGCCGCAGGGGAGGAGAAGTGTTGGTATTTCGTTGGCCACTCTCCCTATCCTATGCGGCCGAAAAGTGGTAGGCGGCTGGGCCACTGACCTGACCGGTCGCAGGGGGGACCAAGGGTGCCTAGACACGGGGTCGTCTAGCTGCTGGTTTGGTCCCTGGGGTGGTCACGGCGCGCAATGTGTTCTTGTGCGCCGGTGATGGGGGGTGCTCCCTAGAGGAGGGTCCGGTGACGGACAGCCGCGGCGGGTTCGCGGTGAGTGCTAACGCGTGCCCGTATTCCCGCCACAAGCGGCAGAGGAGGACACCGTGGAGTTTTAGTGGGTTGGAGTCCCACATAACTGCACTATCTCCCCGTGGTAGTGCAGTATGTATGAGCATTTTTCCACGGAAAAAAAGGGCTAGGTGGCGTTTTGCCTATAGACTTACTAATTTCGGCATGGTTTTGGAATTGCTTATTTCAAATTGGAATTTGGAATTACTAATTTCAGCATGGTTGGTACGCAAACTATCATTTTAATTTTAATCTAAACTGTGTTTTTCTTTACTGGTCTCATTTGGTCGTTAGCCCGTTAGGGTATACAAGGTGTAATTTAAATAACGCACAACCCCTTAAGGGGTCATTGTACTCATCATTATGAACAACTATTAGGTACTATGTGACTAAATCTGAAATCGCAAAAAAATAGCTGTTCAGTACATAAATAAAAAAAATAACAGCTGTTTTTTTTCGCGATTTCAGTTTTTTATAATGATGAGTACAATGACCCCTTATGAAGTTGTGCGTTATTTAAGTTATACCCTGTATATATTTATTATGTTCTGTGGTCGTAAGCAAATATGGTGTATTTACTGAGATTTCTAGTTTGAGATAGAAGAAAACTTGAAGTTGCTTCGAATTGATGCGAGAGAAGAAAAAAACTTTTTTATTGCAGACAGAGTCTATAGGGTAAGTAACAATTTTAACTAATATCCAGTGTACTGCGGGTGTCTCCAGTGTGTGTGTGTGTGTGTGTAATTTGTCATCGCCTTACTTTACCAAAAACAGAAATTTAAGGATGTGTTTTACATTGCAGACCTTTGGAAAATGGTGTTTTAAACCCGGAAGGTTACAGTAAAATTTTAAATATTTTCACACAATCAAAATCAAAAGCATGGGTACTATTTATTTGCGCAATTAGCTGACCACAATGGATGGTAGAGTTTAATATAATATTTATGGCTACTCGGTTATGATATTTGAGTTTAAATTGAAAACAACGTTTTAACGCAAGCTTTTGTGGTTAATTACTGACCTACCCCAATTAATGAAATCTCCAACACTGAAAATTCATATGACTAGAGTGAAATAGTTTTGAATTAACTCACAAATAGTAATGAGGAGCTCGTGGCTAAGTAATAACAGCCGCACGCGTCGATCCATCAAGTTAAGCTACGATTGCCAGGATTGGTCCGTGGATGGGTGCCCATCTTTACATACCGAGACTCCTCCGTGCCTCGGAAAGCACGTTAAGCCTTTGGTCCCAGCTGCCATTACGTATACGGGTGGTCAGAAGCCTGAAAGTCTAACAACCAGTTTTACCAAGGGATATCGTATTACTCAGTAACTGGGTTGTGGAGGTCAAATAGGCAGTCGCTCCATGTAAAATACTGGTATTCAGCTGCATCCTGTTAGACTGGAAGTCGTCCCCAACATAGTTGGGAAAAGGCTAGGCAGATTTAGTGATGCCCAAATATGGTCATAAGTACTTAGATAATATAATTTTATCAGTAATTGGTATATCGGACATACTTATTACCTCGGTACATTTTTAGGTGTACCTGAACTGGTTTATATGTTAAAGTAATAGGTTGGGGAAAAAGTATCTTCGCATTTTTTAAGAAAATTCAAAACATTTTTTAATATAGTTTATTTATATTTAACTAAAGTATGTAGGTACCATTTTGTTCGATAACTTTTTGCCATCTTGTAGCTGTAGGGACATGATCCCATTGCTATAGAAATTTTGGGACTTCTGGTCAAAATACCGCGACAAGTGGTTTTGGCAGTCCTCTCGTGATGTTAACCTGACACTGCCTAAAGAATTCTGAAGAGACCGAAACAGGTGGAAATCTGAAGATGCAAGGTCAGGACTGTACGGCGGATGCATTAACACCTCCCAGCCAAACTCTCTTAATTTTTGCTGAGTGGCTAAAGATGTGTGAGGTCTAGCGTTATCATGATGAAAAACCACACCCCTTCTGTTGATTAATTCCGACCGCTTTCTCTCAACTTCTTGCTTTAATCTCATCAGAAGTTCGCAGTAGAGTTCAGAATCGATGGTCCTGCCTGGTGGTAACAGCTCATAATGAATAATGCCCTTCCAATCCCACCACACACACAGCATCACCTTGTTGCGAGTTAACCCGGGTTTCCCACAGTCTGTGAAGCCTGACCGGCCTTTGACCACGACCTTTTTCGCACGTTCTTGTAATACGTGATCCACTTTTCATCACCAGTTATCAGCTTCTTCAAAAATGGTTCGGTTTCATTACGTCGTAATAAAGAATCACAAATGAGTACACGGTTCATTAGGTTTCTTTCAGTGAGCTCGTGAGGTACCCAAATGTCGAGCTTTTTTGTGTACCCAGTGTTTTTCAAATGCGCCAAAACTGTTTTGTGGTCAATTTCCAGTTCTTCAGCTACGTCGTAACTACTGATATGCCGATCTTGCTCCACTTTTTCAAAAATGGCATCCATTTTATCCGTAATAGGGCGACCAGAGCGACGTGCATCTTTGAGTACAAAATTTCCGGATTGAAAACGCTTAAACCAAATTTGTGCTACTCTCACAGTCACTACACTAGGTCCATAAACATCGCAATTTTTTTTCGCGGATTGCGTTGCATTTTTACCTTTTTTGTAGTAAAATTTTAAAATGTATCGAATTTCTTCATTAGATTCACTCATCTTGACGGTACGAAAAACAAATGAAAATCACACATTTTCCTAATTTGAATTTGGAATTATGTTCTTTAAAATTTAAACTTTCAATGATACCAAAACCAGCCAGATACAAATAGTATAGCCAAAGAGATTTTATTTCAAGTTCATACATACTATAATGCGAAAAGACTTTTTCCCCAACCTAATATGTTGACTCTACCATCGTTTTAAAAACCCTTATTAACCCCAAGAAAAATTGTTCATAAAAAGAAATATCTGGTGTTGCTAGTGCATGCAAGGAATCAATTTGTAAGACCATTAATTAAATAGCACCGTTAAATTGAAGCTGACACGAATGGCTGCCAACACAGTGTGATAAATTGCGACTTTCAACCATGTTTGTTTTGTTTATTTTTACAGGATCTCCGATCTCCGCAATTTGACGTCCATTTAGACAGGGGTCTAAAAGCAACTTGTTTTAAATGAGTCTGTGATTGAATTTGTGTACTTGTTAGTGTTCGCACCAAATATTGAACAAAAAAAAAAAAAAATGTGAATTTTGTATGCCTCAATGGCGGGACATAGCAGACTTACCTGTGTAACTAACACACCATCTTATGAACCTATGATGCACAATAAATTATTTTGAATTTGAATTTGAATTTGAATTTGAATTTGTGTACTTGTTAGTGTTCGCACCAAATATTGAAAATGTAAAAAGATTTAACGGTTGAAACAATGAAAACAACGTACCTAAACGAACAGCTTTTTTATATGTCGTGTATATGTGAAAGAATGTTATAGAAAATAGTGCCACATTTTGGAGAGGCCGTTTGATCAGTTAGTGAAAGAAAGAAGTTTAGTAAGCGCAGTGCGAGTTGGCGTCGTTTGTTTTCGTGAAAAAATATTATTGAAATTTTACTACGGTTTAGCCAGTATTTACTCGGCACTAGACTTAGTAGGCACATTGTACTCCTTATAAAGTAAGCTTTCACCGTTTATAATACTTTTCATTTCTGAGCAGATATACGGCCACACATCTGACATTATTTTGTTAATGTCAATTTCATATAAATTTTTAACCATATTTCGGCCAATCTTTCTGTTGTTTCTCTACAGATTCTGGTAGTGCATTGTCAACTCTTGACAAAGACATCAGAATAACAGACCTATCTAAACACGTTTTTGTGCTATACGAATTGATATTTCGACACATAGTGAAAAGTAGAAGCTTGCGCGCGTGTGCGTGCACTCGTAGTGTGACGTCATAGGCAAATTATATCCGGCCTTAATTTTTTTTTATAAATATGACCAATCTTTTGAATGCTCAACCATTACTCTAGCATTTAAAGTCTCGAAGTTATTAGCGGTTGAAATCTTACATGTTTTTGTCGGTCAGAAATATTGAATATACTATATAAAAAGTACTCTGTACACCGAGCGAAAAGAAGAGACGTTTTCACGTCAAAAGTAAACTTTCCTAGAATAAATGTGACGGCGCCAGCCCTTTTTTTATGAAGCTACCACCGAAGAGTTCGTATAATAGTGACACTGGCTGGTGACAGTCACTCTAGCAGAGCGTCGCATCGATGGTTGCGTGGCGGCTGTCTTCTGATGACAGATGTCAGGGGGAGCCGCTGTCATACCACTATAGAACATATATACCCGTATCTAATGATATTATGAGTAGAAAGACGTAGATACGTTACCTACCCAGCATTCGATGTTCAAAAACGGCACAAATGTTGAACTATTAGATGACACGTGGAAGTAGGACGGCATGTCGTAATTATCGGAAGCGAAAAAGAGACAAGACGACGAAAATGTGGCTAATTTAAAATTAATTGATTTTCCCATTGAAATGACCGAATGTTGTGATTATCTATGTAATAATGTGGAAATGTTATTGACAATATGTACAATAAAATAATTCGTATATTACGCCGGGCAGCTTCCGATAGTCGTTCGTCAAGTGTTCCCAGATACAAGAAGCCGGTTCTCGGTTGGAACAGACACGTAAGTGATGCTCACAGGGCGGCCAGGGAAAAGTTTGAGTTGTGGGTTTTGTACGGCAAGCCGGCGGAAGGTCGCGTGTGGAATGACATGCAGACGACTCGTAAGATTTTTAAATCACGTTTACGCTGGTGTCAGAATCATACTGACCAAATAAAAATGGACATCCTTGCGTCGCATCATTCCAGAAGCGACTTCCGCAGTTTCTGGAAGTCTAAAAATAAACTTAATAGTAAACCAAGTCTACCTGTGAGTGTCAATGGTGTCTGTAACCTGTCGGGAATAGCAGACTTATTTAGGGACCATTTTACCGTTACCTTTGGCATCGACACAGTCCACGAGCGATGATGGTTGTAGTGGTCGGGAGGTCGGCGTCCGGTTTACGGCCAAAGACGTAAGGCAGGCCATAAAATCTATGTCACGGGGCAGGTCTCCGGGCCATGACGACCTGAGCATTGAACACCTAAGGTATGCGGGATATCATATGCCCAGAGTGCTGGCGATGTTCTACTCCTTGTGTGTAGGACATTCATACTTGCCTGCGCCGATGATGAGGACTGTGGTGGTGCCAATTGTTAAAAACAAAACCGGTGATATTGGTGATAAATATAATTATCGACCGATTTCCCTGGCCACTATAGTCGCAAAGGTGCTTGACAGTTTGCTGAACACTCAGCTTGATAAACATCTACAAATACACGACAACCAATTTGGTTTCAAATCAGGTCTCTCTACTGAAACGGCTATACTGTGTCTGAAGCAACCTGTCAACACGGATAAAAATACGCCCATTTTTGGGTGTTTTCTTGATTTATCGCAAGCGTTTGATCTGGTTTCTTACGATATTCTATGGCAAAAATTACACCAAACAACGATGCGCGAGGAACTAATCCGTACTTTTAAATATTGGTATGGGAACCAGATCAACGTTGTTCGGTGGTCAGGGGCGTATTCGACGCCATACCGGTTGGAGTGCGGCGTGAGGCAGGGGGGGCTGACATGGCCGAAACTTTTTAACCTCTATGTGAACGCGCTTGTGGAGGAGCTCAGCAGCACACATGTCGGCTGCCATATTGATGGAGTATGCCTTAATAATATTAGTTACGCGGACGACATGGTGCTGCTGAGTGCTTCTGTAGGGGGACTGTCGCAGCTGCTTGACATCTGCGAAAAATATGCTGGACAACATGGGTTGGTGTACAACATAAATAAAAGTGAGTGGATGGTCTTTCAGGCTCGGGGAAGGTCCCTAAGTCAAACACCTAAAGTTAGACTGAATGGCTACCCCCTTAGTAGGGTAGAGCAGTTTAAATACCTTGGGCACTTGCTAACCCCGGATCTGAAAGATGATAATGACATAGAAAGGGAGCGTAGAGCGCTGTCAGTTCGTGCGAATATGATAGCACGCAGATTTGCTCGATGTTCAAGAGACGTCAAGATCACCCTGTTCAGGGCATTTTGCACGTCCTTCTACACGAGCAGTCTGTGGGTGAACTATACGCTAAAAGCAGTACAGCGCTCTACGCGTCCAATACAACAATGCATTCAGGGTGCTGTTGGGGCTGCCTCGCTTCTGTAGCGCTTCGGGGATGTTCGCCGAAGCGCGCGTGGATTGTTTTTATACAACCATGCGCAAGCGGTGCACATCCCTGGTGCGCAGGGTGCGGGTCAGCCCGAACAGTGTCCTGAGCGTCTTTGCCCAGCGATTCGACTACCAGTACATATATCACTGTGACTTGGTGCATGTACGGGCTAATGTGGAAATATTGTTTTATTTGTATTGTTGTGTATTTTTGTATTGAATTTGTATTTAATTGTATTTGTATTAGTGTATTTTATAATTGGTCCGTGTTGACTTTTAATTCAATAAATAATAACAATTAGCCACATTTTGACGTGCCACTTTCGGAGCGTGTATAACCATCTACCTCTTTTTACTTATAATATCATTGCCCGTATTACGTACACGAGGAACAGCTTTATTACAGCGCAATCCTAGTGATATTGAAGCTGCTGACCCACTTACACAATGACCACTTCTGGTAAAATTTTGCGCCATTAAATGCAACCATTTAACTACGTATATTTATTTTTCTCGTTGGAATTAATACCTACTTTATTGAAATCTCGCGTCCGTAGGACATACCATCTGTCCATTTAAGATCCACCCTACACGTGTCCCCTGGGTGGTGCTAAATGAGCAACAACGCCGAGTTTCGGGCGGCAGTAAATAACCTGAACCAAAAAGCCTAACAAGCTTGTCCTTGTTGATGGTAGGAAATGACCTTAACAACCCGGTCCTTACGGACACATGTTCGTGAGGCTGGGGGCCTTGGCTTCACCGCCTGGGCCGCGAGGAAGAAAACCTCAATAAAATAATTACCCTAATCCTAAGGTGAGGACTGCGCCGAGAGGATGAATGGCTGGAGGGACTCCAGTTCCTAGCAGCAACCTCGATGTGACAGGCTAACATCGTTGAATTGCGCCTCCTTATAGGGATGGGCGTCACCCTGTAAGCGACCGTTTAATTAGGGGATACTGCCCACCTGTCAAACTTAGCACCGATGTTCTGCCAGATACTGAGAATGTAAAATACCTGGGCTTTCATTTAGACAGAAGGCTCAGTTGGACCTATCACATAAAAAAGAAACGGGATGAAATTAATTATAAGTTCCGAAACCTGTACTGGCTTATGGGCAGAAACTCTGTCCTATCGGTTGATAATAAGTTATTGATCTACAACGCTGTGTTGAAACCCATCTGGACCTACGGAATCCCACTGTGGGGCTCTGCCAGTAAGAGCAACGTTATGTTCATCCAACGTGTTCAAAACAACATTCTGCGTACCATCGCAAGAGCCCCGTGGTTCACTAGAAATGACGAGATCCACAAATATCTTGGCGTTCCCACTATTCAGTCTGAAATTGACAAATTCAAAATAAAATACGCTGATCGGCTCTCGGTTCATCCTAATACCCTGGCCAATGATCTCCTAAAACCTTCCGTAATGGCGAAAAGGCTGAAAAGGAAGGATGTGCTCTAAATAGGCAGTCGAGACACTGGTCTCTTTGCCTAAAAGCCATAATCGCTTAACCCATCTGCTTATAGTCTTGCAACTGATTGCAGATTTTAATTTGAAAAAAAAAAAAAAAACTTTATTGAAATATACAAGTGCAATATCTCTGCAAAATCCTATTTCAAATTGTCATACAATATTCACACGCTTCCCATTGTGAGGTTTTAACCCGTGTTACTGAAAATATATGGACAGGAAAACATTTGAGCATTTTTCAGTTTAAGGGGCAAAATAAAACATGATTTATGATTACTTTGTCACGTTTTAAAAGGTTGAGGGAAACCTTTTGACACATTCCATTCTGCTACGCATTTTATACTTTATATTATATAAGAATGAATTCGCTTTTACGTTTAATGGTTTCATTTTCAGATGTAAATGTTTCGCCCCCATCCCTCGGTGGGTTCCCGCATTGTCGAGGCGGGGGGGCTCAGTAGCCATGCATGGCTTGGTCACCCACAGTGAAGCGAAGAGGAACCCGAGAAGGGGCCGCTCGTCAGGGCTTTTGCTGGTAAGCCGACGACGTAATGGCCAACAAGTAGTTTGCGGTGCCGCTTGGGCGACATCGCAACTGAGGCGGGCCACGATGTCGTATGGGAGCCATCGTGCTGAGGGTTAGAGGCAGCGGTGGGAGAGGAGAGCCAGTATTGTGGTGCGCCGCTATCCCTACCTTCCGCGGCTTTGACGAGGTTGCCTCCGTCTGATAGCGGACGTGGTGGGGCCGCAGGGGAGCAGAAGTGTCGGTATTTCGTTGGCCGCTCTCCCTATCCTTTGCGGCCGCAAAGTGGTGGGCGGCCGGGCCACTGACCTGACCGTTCGCAGGGGACCCAAGGGTGCCTAGACACGGGGTTGTCTAGCGCCCATGTGCAGGTTTGGTCCCTGGGGAGGTCACGGCGTGCACTATGTTCTGGTGCGCCGGTGATGGAGGGTGCTCCCCAGAGGAGGGTCCGGTGACGGACAGCCGCGGCGGGTTCGCGGTGAGTGCTAACGCGTGCCCCTGTTCCCGCCACAAGCGGCAGAGGTGGACACCGTGGAGTTTTAGTGCGTTATAGTCTCACATAACTGCACTATCTCCTCGTGGTGAAGAATGAGTATTTCTCTACGAAAAAAAAGATGTAAATATTTCTGAATTTTTTGAATGCGCAGCAAAATCCCACTCTTAGGAAAAGGCTTTTCTACACTCCTTCCCATTTTGCGAGCCCGTGCGTCCACCTTCCAGTTTGGACGGAACCTATCCAGTTCATCCGGCTATCTCTCTAGTACTAAGTATACAGGTGCCCCAGAAATCGACCGACATACTGTAGTAGGTGGTGATAGCTTTGGTCAAGCCCACCCAAAATAATAAAACATAATATATTATGTTCCGCAAAATCTTATGAATTTTTTTTTCGTCACCACTGTTTAAAATTTATTAACAAAAAAATATTTGTGGAAAAAGATCCAATAATACTGAATTCATGTTGAATTTGTAAATTTTTATGTAGAATCAAAGGTAATTGTGGATACAGTAACTATTTAATAATATTTTGATGGAAAGTTATTATTAAAAATATTTTATTTAAGCATGAGAGTCAAAAGAATGACGCATGGCGGTTATTTTGTTTTGTTTTTTTTTTTTTTTTTAAATGTGGTCGATCTCGAAATATGTTTTGTTATTTTGGGAGGGCTTGACCAAAGCTATCACCACCTATAGTATGTCGGTCGATTTCTGGGACAACCCGTATAAGGTAAACAAACTTAGGAACCACGACATTAGCCGACCGAGGCCGCCGATCGACCGCAGCAACTATGGATACATCGACAGGTAATGGCGAGCGGCCAACTCGTCCGACCAACAGCGCAACGAAAGTGCACCCACCATTGTGAGTGTGTGCATCAACCAAGGCGAGCCTGAGCAACGACCTAAAGTGAGTGCGCGTAATCAGCTACTGCTCGAGCAGGGAACTAGTGAGTGTAGTGATAGTGTGCGTGAACCTAGTGCACCCAAGCGCTGGGCAAGTATGCGTTTAAAAAAGCGAAACCGTTCGACGTCTCCTATCGCGAAAAAGCAATCGGTTTTTGCGATCGATGACACAATCGTTTGAGCCGATGTACTTTAGCCTTTAAGTAATATTGTTTATCATCATGTTATTCAGTTCTCTTCAAATATTGTACTAATCCTCACTAGTACTTATATTCAGAACTTCACGTAACTTATAGTTTTGTATCTCTCCTCATCTTAGCTCTCTGCTTCGGGAGCATGTTCGATGTTATTCGAACACCCTTTTGCTGATCTAACGAATCAATAAGGCTGCGTTGAGCGCGCGCCGATGTCAGTGAATATTCCGACAGCAACCTGCATTCACCAGCCATCATTTTAGCGTAGCCTTTATTCGTTATAAAATAAATTATTTTTTAGCAAGTTAATCTCAGCGTTTTAGTAGCCAGCCCAATAGTCAATACCACTTAGGTCGCGACCCGAACATTTCCGGATCTGAACCAGCGACCTATGGATACTTTCCTTAGGACACTTTTTAGGTGATTTTTGCTTTTGACACGATCGATTATTCCCTAATGTATAAATAAATTAATTAAATTAGGTGTTATCCATCGTCTCGTACGCTTACCATAATACTTAATTATTTATATTTGGCACATGTAGTTTCTTTTTCTTTGCAAGTCGGGCTGGGTAGTGATGTACTTTTTCTTTTTTTTTTGTGTTTGGTAATATTATGTTGTTCAAGAATCATTGTCATTTTTACTTCATGTCAACTAGTAATATTACTTCATAAATAATTTTTCATATTCCTTGTTCAAGCTTTGTTTAGTTCTTTTGCTCACTAACATTTTTAGAAGCCGTATTTGTAGTATTTTAATTTTATCTACATATGTTTTAAAATAAGTCCAGAACCAGACAACCCGTAACTGATAATCGAGTGGGCAAGTGCATAGTACAATGTATACAATAGTCCTCTCTTGACAACAGGCTTCATGGTATACAATTTACCCAGAACTGATCGAACTTTATTACAAACCGTGTCAATGGTGCCGATTCTGTTGTACACAAGCTAAACTTAATTTAGGCTATTGCTAACTTTTTCTCTCTAATAAAACAAGAAAGAGACGGACGTAAATTAGAGCTGTCAAATTTTGTTGGAACTAATATTTCCATACAAATTCAGACACGTAAAAACATGTCGACTAAAAACACGGTGAAGCGCAAGGCGTAAACTAGTTTGACATCTCTAACTTAGTTCATAGATATAGCCGTGCTTTTCTCGCGCTGCCTGTTAGTAGAACATAGCGTTTCTCTAATTTTAGTTTACTTATTGAACAAGAGAATCGGCACCAATGTGTTTGTCCATGCAAATTTAGTATCAATTGTCAGTCCTAAGTATATATGTTATCCTGTATGTTTTTACCTGCTCTAAATTAATACACTGACAGCTTGATTTTCCATTGTGGAGACATTCATAACTGTGAACTTTTATTATTCAAGTCAATGTTTTTGTTACGTGAATATGGAGAATGTATTGCTGATGCCAAACGGTAACGTGCGCGCTAAGTGCCAAACGTCTCCACAGCATGTATCAAAAAGATGTGGTCATATTTAGGATGATGTCAACACCCAAAATTGACCTAACTTGGACGTAATTTTCTCAAAATGTACTTCGTTTATTGTGTGAATACTCAAGGACGTTCACTCGACGAAGCACTTTAAATATGACAACACTTTTCTAGTACACACGGCTACATATCAGCTATACTTTTCCAGTATAAACTGACCTTGTATTGTATGGAAATCCTATACAATGCAAGATCAGCTTATACTGGATATGTATAGACAAGAGTACATGCTGTAGATCTCGGCTTTAGACTAAATTCCTTTGCCAAGTGTAAATAACAGAATAAAGTGAGAGCACTACATTTTACTAAAGTACGTAACTTGCGTGGCTGTACTTCAGACGCCGCATTTGTGTCAATTAAATATTCCTTGCCTCGCAACTTCGTGGCGCACCCTCTCACACGGCTTGCAAAATATTTAAACAGCGCTTTGCTTCTAAATTGTGTTAGTGGGACTTTGAAATGGCATGTGTTGAATCGAACCTCTAATAATTCCCATTTTGCGCTCCTAAAATATACTCTAATATAATGATTGCGCCTCTTTTTGTGAACTTCAAATAATTCCTATTTTGGGGTCCTAAAATACTAAATAGCCAAGTAGGTAACAGCGACCAACCCTTACCCAACCCAACTCGTAACCTAACTCAGCTCAGGGTCCTAGCTTAGTTACTGCGACCGACTATGAGAAAAGGCTAGAAAGTTAAAAACAGGCTCAATTATTTAAAAAAGTGTCCACCATTAGAATGGCAGTATTTTTTTAGAGGATCTGTTAAATATTTCTCCTTTCGAATTCGTGTCTTGATACGTTAGATAGAATGACGGGTTGTATTGTGCACTATAAGACTACCATAGACACAAATTTGTTTATGTTAAGACGCTGATATATGCCAATGGCCTTGAGTGGTTAGCTTGCGTGTTCTGTGCTGAGCTCGCGCAACGCGTTGTACGTCCAACCAGTAATAGGACTCGCCCATCAAGGTGCGTAGTCCCAAATTAGACGCATTATATATTAATGCATTATATATAAAAGAAAAGGTATTTATATTAAAACACGTATACTAGAAGATAAATAATTAAATTATATTTAAAATGGTGAACGTTTCATAAAAATACGCTTGATAGTTTTTGCGTAATTCATTTTTTTTATGCGCCTTGGACATGACTTTACAAATTAGTTACACTATGTAATATAAAAATAATCTAAAATATTCACATAAAAAGAAAATAGACATTAAAACATCACTTGATTTTTTTTAAATTACCGATAACGAATTGGTTGATTAAACATATTTTGTTTAAAAAATATTACAGATTATATAGTTAATTTTCGTTTATAAAAAACTTTAAACTTTAAATTAAACTTTAGCCGCGTGGATTTTTGGTACGGATTTAAGTTTACTTACGTCCTAATAGTTTGAATGCAATCCCCCGTTATGTAGGTACGCTTAACCGCTAATTACACATGGGATGAAATCCATCCCATTTTTTTATTTAAGTAGTGGTTCGTGGGAGTAAAGTCATCCCACGCAAATCTGCTTTTGGTTTGAACCTTGTTCCACCACTATTAAGAGGATTGTGAAGTGCCGATACGCGGCGCGATTTTTGGAGGCAATTACCTACATTTCATACAATTATTTACATAAATATTGTTTCGGGCGATAACGTTTTTACTCTCCTAAACCTTTACAAAATGGGACAATTTTGATCTCATTACATTCAGTATACTTTAATCAATTCAAATTAAATTGAATTTAGTAATTCAATTTAATTTAGTTTTAAAAAATGAAAATGCGCGAGGATGTTTTTAAGTCAAAAATATAGATATTTAGATGCTAATAACTTATTTTGTATACAAAATTTCTTTATAATAAAAAACACGGACCTAGTTTTTCATTATACTTACAACATTTCCAAAACTTATGAAAATTAGATTATGTTTACGGGGAGAAAAACGTTATCTCTTTTTGTATGAAAATTTACAGCTTCACAATCCTCTTAAGGAGTCCTTTCTAATTCCATACATTTAGTTTGATGCACTATTTCCGAGGAATTTGAGGTACGCCAACTCTCTATGCGACTAGTCAATCATCTATGGAAAGATTATTTTTAGTCTGTAGTTGCAAATCTTTTTGTAAACAAAAGGTTTTTGTTGAAATTGAAATAATAATAATAATAATATATTTTATTGAACTTAATGGGCATAAACAGACAAACATTTATAAAAAAGAAAAGCGTGGATCATGAAAAAAATACACTTTAGAACTTAAACATAAGACTATTAATGTCAATTAAATTAATTAATTAATTACAGTGTTTGTATGAACTCTGGTACCCAAGTAAAATATTTAACTTGTGTTATGGGTACCAGCATTCTCTAATTAAATACGAAATTGTGACACTAATGTTACAATTTAGAAGTAGTCGCCCGTGCCTGTGTCTGTGTGTGTGTGTGTGTGTGTGTGTATGTGTGTGTGTGTGTGTGAATGTGTGCGTGTGTATGTGCGCGTGTATACCGAAGAGAAGTGCAGAGTTGAATTATATTTGTAGGAGATTTTCAGTGTCCTCGTAATTCTGCGTTTGAAGCCAGCCAAAAACTTTTCTTTTACATTCTCGCAATGTAGCAGAATATATGGAACAACTTTTATTAATTCTATTATAAATAAGACTTGCAATCCCGTAGTAATGTCGTTTACCAAGTGCCGTTCTACAGCGTTGAGTAGGACATACCCACAGGAATGCTTGAAATTAATGAAAATTGTATTAAGTGGTTTTATTTATGTTTTGTGCTAAGAATAAACACAGCATGCATTTTAAACCATAAAACATATAGGTCATCGCTTGTTTTTTTTACTAGAGTCATTTCTTTGAAAGTGTAACTAAAAATTGTTTTGTTACTTTTTACATACAATTTTGAAAATGAAAACAAGTAATACTCAAACGAAACGATTACTATAAAGCCCTACTCACTAGCATTCTAAGAAACATTCAACGGTCACAAAATTCCAAGAAGCTACGATGCAAATCGGTTTTGTTTACAAGATTACCGCGGGCGTCCGCGGGTGGGGCGCTCAACGGTTTTCCCCGTGCGCGGGTTAGCACAGCGGCTCAGCACAGCGGTTAATCAATGAAATTAGATATAACTCTTAAAAACACGGCGCTAAGTTTAAAACGTAGTGAAGGCTAAAAAAATAAAAAAGACTTAATTCGCAAGGAAAAACACACAGATACAGAATCAAAATTAAATAATTGTGATTAGTAATTAATTATAATATATTAAGTTATAAGAAAATACTCTAATTTAACATTATTTTTTTCTTAATCATTACAACTACTCGTTTAGTTGTGTACTTCAGTTTAATATCCTTAAAAGTCGGTTATCGTCGTCTTAACAGCGTTCACGCCGCGAGAGCTGGTAACGTCAATTATTTTATTAAATTTAAAGTGCTATTTTTTGTTTTCAGTCAAATAACTAATACAGCCTATTTCATAATTATTTTGACACGTTCCGAAGCCGAAAGCCAAATATTCTACCCATTATTTGGATCATTTTTTTTCCACTAGACCCTACCTGGGAATCTACTGGTTTTGGAGGTAGTGTGGGTCAAAGTCGCAATGTTTTTTAAAACTTTTTTTATGAAATGAATTCCAAATGTTATTACTGAACTTCTTTCCAAACAAACATTACCTAAGTTTTCGATTTTTCTTAACAAATTACGCATTTGAAGTTACAAAAAGGCAATGAATATCAAACGCAAACTACCACAGTACCTACGTGTACGCGTACGCGGGCCGTTTGCCTGGGTTCAATACAAAATAGCTGCTTTTTATACCTAAAAATAAAAGTCATTTCCCAATAATATTTTTCGCGCAAAGCTACTTAGATGTGCATGTATGCATGTATGCATAGTTGACGGCTTTTGTGATGTGTCTTTTTACACTCTGTATAATATGTAAAGTAAATAAATATAGATCTTAATACCACTAATAACTCCCAAGCAGTAAGTTTCATTCACATTGTAGCAACTGTTCATAGAATTAATTTGTACCTATAATAAATTAGCAGCCGTTTTTAAACAAAAGTCAAAACATTCCAGTTTACATTAAAACATGTGTGGAATAAAACTTTGCTCCATGTAGAAGTAACATAAACGCTTACAACATTTTTTGTATTGTATATTTAACTCTGTATTACGGCTATACAAAGTTCAGTAGTGCACATATTAAAGTACTTTATACGGAGAAAGCAATTTTCTATTGAAGTTGTAAAAGTTTATAAGCTCATTGCGTGTAGCCTTGCGGTCTAGAAGGATTAATAAAGAAGGGGAAATAAATAGGGTTATTGGTAATATGTCGGCAATCCATTAAGGGGATGTAGGAGAGGTCATTTGCAACCAAATTACCTTTTATGTGTGACCCCTATGCAAATGTCAACCATTTTCGAGTAATTTGACATTTTATATTTTTTTGAAGAGATCTAGATAGCGGCAAACAACTTTTGTAAATTTTTTTTTTTTAATTTTTTTTTTTACATTTCTCGGGACCCTGTGGTCCCGGACCTTTGGAAGGCGTACGAGGAGCCGAAGCCAACTCACAGAGGCCCCTTAAATAATTTTAAATTATAAGGAGGCACCAACCGACGATTATCCCTGTATGCAGTATGCAAGTGCACCCAAGGACAACTCCCGGTTGGTACAGGACTATTGTTGTGCGTGGAAACGAAACATATTGGGCTATGGGTCTGGGTGGCTAATGTGGATTGGGTTACTTGAACTATGGAAGAACTATGTCCCCTGCCTGACCAATGTTATATTATACACGGATAAAATGGCAGGGGTGACTTGCACACTCAATAATGGGCCCCCGGAAACGGCCGCTAGCACATAGTGACGTAGCGACAAGGGGCAACACTTCCTGAGATGCTTGAGGAGTGGAGAGGTATTCCACGGCTATCAGGACAATCCCGGAAGTACGGTCAAGATCCCTACCAGCACCTTACTGGAATACTTCCTTCCTCCGAGCACGTTTGCTCTTGCGAATCTCCACTCAAGCCGGCCAATAAAGGCAAGAAAGAGGTGGGAGCTCTGTTCCTCGTCAGTGTTCACTTCAGCCGGCCAATAAAGGCAAGCCAGAGATTAGGACAAGATTTCTCCCGGGAGATAGAGTCCGTGGGGTCGCTACTGCCAAACAGCTCGCCACATGCTGCCCTGCGGGTTTATTATTATTATTATCTGGTTGCTAATACTTCAATACATAATAAGCAACCATAAAATAACAATTATATTTTATAGTTTTTAAATCGTTACAATTTTCATAATTTTGAACAGGTTCTTTGACTAAAATGGTCGATTTCTGCAAAAAAATAGTGGCTGACATTTGCATAGGAGTCATAAGAGGTCATTTGTTTGCAAATGACCACATCCCTTTAATAGATTGCCGATGACCAATAACCCTGTATATTAATTGTTTAAAACATATTAACCTTCTAATGATGGACACTTTTATTAATTAATGAGCCTCTAAAAAACTTTTTGCGGTTCTTATTGTGTGGGAAGCCTTCCAACGCTACGTCCTCCGGTACACGGTCGCCACTCCAGAACTTTCGCCCCATCGGCCATCTGTTCTGCGAGTAATGTCCGTCCGTCATAGCCAATTTGCTCCGAATCTAATGGACCGATTTAGTTGAAATTTTAGTACACATGAATTTCTTAGACCCAAACACGGACGTGTAACGTAAATAAATGAATTTTGAATATGAGGGTCACTTTTGGGAGAAAATACAGAAAATCGTTCTATATTGTACAGACGCCAGCAGGCCTTGAACCTAATGCTTTAGCAATAAAGTAGAGAATCTATTAAAGAAATTTGACAGATTGTAGTAGGTACCTTGATGTGCTGGCGTCTGTACAATGAACGCTTGACAAATTCTGTTTTTTTTACCATTAAAATTGAGGAGTTCCTTTTATTAAGATAATCTGCTTTAAAAAGTTACACTATCTGTAAGATTATAACTAAATTGAGCATTCATTTTGAATACATAAACTTTGTTTATTATTATTTCCATTACTGATTGCTTTGATTCACTATGAAGGGATTAAGTGGCGCCACCGTAAGAGAAAAATAGGAAATATGTAGTAGGTTAATATTAATATTATTTTTTTATAATTTTTAGAATACTTAATTTAACCAAGATAATTTTGGTTAACAAACCACACAGACTAGGATATTGAAATGAATTAGGTGATCATGCGTTTTAATTCTAGAACTAACTAAAAATATCCCGTCTAGATACGATAATTTTTCCGGCAGTTATTATGACAAAACAAAAAAGAGGCCATACACACATCCGGACGTCCAAGTATATATTTTTTTTTCAAACTGTTCCTGCGGCCTTCACAAGGTCATCTTGGGGCCGAAATGTTCTGGAGTGGCGACCGCATACCGGAAGACGTAACGTTGGAAGGCCTCCCACATAACAATAATAATTATAATTATTGTAGATATACAGAACGGGAGTGAATGATAACGTAGAATCAGAACCACGAGATGGTTTGATAATTGTACCTCGTTCGACGGCTGATTAAATGAAGATGATTTTTTTTCTGTAATTTGTACACTTAAATACCTAGTAAAGTTTTGAGATGAATAGGGCCCAAGTTCGTGTACGTATTATAGATGATTTTGAAAATCGTTAAATAATGAAATTCTTATTTTACCTTTTACATATTTGATGATATAGAATACTTGGTTACGTCGAAAGCTTTCTCAACGTTTCTTCTTCAACTTTAAAATAAAATTGCATTGCTGGCTATTCAATTTGAGTTTTGTAAAATTTTCAGAAACACACAAGTCTTGTATTTTCTCGAATCCCATGGGATTTTGCCCAGAATGTACGCTTAAATATTGCAAAGGGATCACAATAACACGTCCTGGAAGGAATACGTCGAGTTACAGTTCACCCTGTATAAAAATTACACCCATCCTTATCATAGTTTACACTGGGTGAGTACTAAGATGAACAAATATGTATTAAAATAGAGTAGCCAACCATATACGCCGAAACTCTTGTATTGAAACGGAGCAACCACGAAACTTGTGTGTTTAGAGCTCGCGGCCTAAAAGTTTGCCATTCCGTTATCTAGTTGCGATGTTTACCAGCAAAACATTCCATTTAAATACTCCTACACGCGTATATTAATTGCTAAGCACATTTAGAAAGGTCTATTAAAGTGAATGAACTACCCATTCAGGTTATCTTCGGAAATGCTTGTATATTTTGGCGGTAGGATTTTTAGTCTATTTTAAATAGATAAAAGCTAGGCGAATGTTGATATCAGCTATTCCATTTTGAATAGATATATATATATATATATATATATTTTTTTTTTTTTATTAATATAATTATATTTTTATGGTTTTTTATTTTATTAGGATTATTTGTAAAACACCAGCAACCTCTTAAGGGGTCATTGTACTCATCATTATGAACAACTATTACTATGGGACCAAACCTGAAATCGCGAAAAAAAAAATCAGATGTTTAGTACATTTTGACGAATTATGCGAACATAAAAATGTACTGAACAGCTGATTTTTTTTTCGCGATTTCGGATTTGGTCCCATAGTAAAAGTTGTTCATAATGATGAGTAAACCCCTTAAGAGGTTGCTGGTGTTTTACAAATAACCCTGTATATTACCAGTATTGGTGTTAGTCCCACACATTTCTACGTAGTAGGAATGTGCCTGTCCTTTAACCTACTAAGCCCTATTATAACTGATAAAACGATATACAGAGTTCATTTTTGAGATAGGACTACTTGGGGTCAATTGCGATCTCTTCAATTTTGTACAAACATAACACATAACCAGATATGTTTAACATAACTGGCGAAATGAGGGTGTATTATAAGTACCTACACCTCTGCCCAACCTTTAGAGGAATACAGGCGCTATGTTATGTTACTTCAATGGAAGTAACATAACATAGTGCCCAATATCATGTAACACAATGGTATTACATGACATTGATTATGTATTTGCAGGAGTTGATTATTATCAGCCATTTTCTAAAAATAACAAGGGGCTTGTAGCTAAGTAATTACAGCCGCGCAGATCGATCGATCAGGTTAAGTTACGCTTGCCGCGGTTGGTCCATAGATGGGTGACCATCTTTACATACCAAGACTCCTCCGTGCCATAGAAAGCACGTCAAGCCGCTGGTCCCGGCTGTCATTCGCGGATCTTTGACATTCGTTACGGGTCGTCAGAAGTCCGAAAGTCCGACAACCAGTCTTACCAAGGGTTATCTTATTACCCAGTAACTGGGTTGTGGGGGTCAGATAGGCATTCGCTCCATGTAAAATACTGGTATTAAGCTGCATCCGGTTATACTGGAAGCCGGCCCCAATACCGTTGGGAAAATGCTAGGCAGATGATGATTTCTAAAAATAAAGAAAGTTGCTTGTTCCTGATAAATTTTTCTATAGATCAAATAGCTACTTTCGATTTTCGCCCTGTAGTCACGTCTCAAAAACAACCCTGTATAATAATACTAAATATTTACTTTGAACCTTTCAATCTCTCCTCCACTGTTCCGCAAAGGTTTTATTTATAATTTAATTTAATGCCAAAGGTTTTGACACGTGTAATTTATTACGATATCCTGAATCTCCCTTGAAATCCGGAAGCTTAAGCAAATGGCCCGGGGAGGAAGTTTTACGATTTCATGGATTAGTGTTACAGGCTAGTGGAGATAATGTTCGTTATAAACTGAAATGGGTAAAGATTTGTATGGTGTGGGTATGGCTAGCTTTTTATAGGCTCAACTTGAGCGCTTTATATATGTGTGTGTGTGCGTGCACTTTCACGTGAATAAACAGTTTTTCTTAATTTATTTCTTTCATTTTTCTTGACTCGATGTCGTTTTAACAGTAATATTATTTATGACTACTTAACTGTTGCCCGCGGTTTCACCCGTATGGATGTCAATACTTCCCTATTTGAATCGAATTTAGTTCTCAATTTATTGAGATTATTTTTTTTGCGCAAAATACTAATTCTTTTCCTAAAATTAAAGTAACCTAAGTTACTCCTTATAACATCTGTTATATGCCCTTAAAAGTCTCATTAAAATCGGTCAAGCTGTTTCGGAGATAAGCCGAAACAAACAGACAGACATTTTTTTTTATATAGATATACCGTGTATAAGGAAAAATGAGGTATCTACAGAGATATAGAAATAGAGAAAAAAATATTTTGTCCTGTTCAAACTACAGTAGATACAAAGGCAGATGCGTCTTTTATTAGTAACAATGATTAGGTTTTCGTTAAGTTTACGTCAATATAAAAATACTTTTGCTGATTCCCAATATGTAAATAACTCTATTTCGAAAAAAATGTCAGATATGTCTTTTTCCTTATGACGCCAGTATACTTTCCTAAGCATTTAGTAAAAAGTTGTTATTTTGACTTCAATTTTGTTTATTTGTATTGATATAGATAACCAAGGGCAAAACTGGCAAGTGGCAGGCGAATCTAAAAGAATGTAGATTTTATGACAGGTGATAATCCGACAATTTAACAAGACCTTTTCATAGTTTTCCGCTTTATTAAACAGCCTCCTTGTCAAGCTTTATTTATTAAATACATATTACATTATTTATTTTTATTTATTAAATTATTAATTTATTAAATACATATTGTCATTTTTATCATAATAATATTGTATTTTTTTGGCAAATAAATTATGCCCACATGTATCAGTAGGCTCAGTAATATTGTTTGGCTGTTCGTTGTATCCTGGCTCGTATTTTTCTTTTTATCAAGCATAGAGACAAATAAAAATATAAGAAATATACAACTGTTTCAACAGAAAATACCTTATGTATACTGTACTGATATAATATTACGTTAGAATGTAAATAATTTATTATCCTAACTAACTCATACGGTAAAACACTTAACTTCACAACTATGACAATGGGCTAATGTTGGCAACACTGCGCTAAGCAAACTTCTCAGTTCCGCCAGCACTCGCAGTCCAACTGGGACCGGAAACTCGTCGCTACACAAGTTTGTGCACGTATATCTACTGATGTTGTACTGCCAACCGCACGACAACCATCACACTTGTGCTATAAAAACCGACCTTACAGCTCCAAGATACGGTCACTTTTAAGGTATTTTTTTTGTATTTTAGTGCGGTTGGCAGTACAGGAAGCTATGTAAACGTTTGGTGAAAGTCTCCGCGTAGTTGAGAACAATATCACAATACAAATTATTTGAATTGTGGGGATAAAGTGCTAATATTGTGATAGTCTGTGGAGATATATCGCACACCTAGATAAAGGGTGGCACAACTCAAAATATCTCGTTTTTCAGGAACAGTCAAAAACGTTTTACTCGTTTTTTATTTGACCGATTTAAAATATTGTTGTATGATTGTACAGTGTAAAAAAAAGGTTTTTATTTCATTCACTTATGTAAGAAAAACATTACATAGATAGGAAGTATCTTTTAAGCAAAAAGTTCTTCCGCAAGTAAGCACGTATAAATTTGACATCATTGTGTCAGCACTTTACTTGCTACGCGTGGTCTATGCTTTGCACTCATTATCATTCAATTAATTTCATCATCAATCAATAAAAGTTATTACCACGTATTCTTGCGTAACACTCAAACCATCATCATTAAAAGGTGTAAAGATCCTTACAATGATGTTGTAATTCATTAATGGAGAATTGTACACAGGTGCCTTTGGAGTTAATGTAGTTTTCGACGCAGATTACGATAGTCGCAATAACTCGATTTTGGATTATTTTGAGTTGTACCACCCTTTATCTAGGTATGCAATATTTTTTTCTATACGTGTTTTGAACTAAAATCAAACTAGACACTGAGTATGACGTAGATAACGTACGACGTTCTGACCAAGATTATGTCTGGACTTAAAAAGAGACTGTGACCTCTGAGTTTGTTTCGCCCTTTATTCTCTAGAGTAGTTTGATTGGAAACGCCGCCGCCTGCCTCATCTACGAGTACTTTTAATTTTAAAAATATGATTGAGTGATTGAGAAATAAACTCATTAAACACACGGATATACTACTTAGTTTCTGTATATCTGGGGCGCATTCCGTCTAACCATTAAGAATATTCAACATTTTTATTCGCGGAAGGTAGAGAGGCCTGAGTAATCTCTTCTGTGGTGTAGTATTTAGTTTGTGTGACCCAGTGCCTACCTACTACAACTTTGCAGACACCAACATTCATCATTCTAAAAAGAATATGTTATTGATCTGATTTTATTTTCAGAAAATATTTTAATCTCATAATAGTATAAAAGCTAACAGTGTTAAAATAATAATAATAATAACTAGTAGTTCTGCGAACAGTAGACCTTGCAAGCACAAACTTTTTTGCAACTCAACGAAGGAGAAATACCATAAAACATTTCTATACAGTAATACTGCAATATTTTCAGAATTCTCTAGTTTAGTGATGATATGGTGGTCCCAGGTGCTTCATCAATCCCTACCTAGTAGTTAAAGGGCCGATTCCACTGATAGAAATTGAAAAATGAGCAATTTACTGCAATTTGAAAAGCTATTCTGCTCATCACATCTTCATAATTTTTTTATGAGACCAACTTCAACCTTTCAAATAAATAACCATCGAAATCGGATCTCATAAGGCGGAGACATCCAGTAGCCCCCTTTTTATCCCTTTATGGAGGAAGTACCCCTCCAATCAAAAATCCTCGACGACAATAAAATATTCTGTAAAGTCGTAAAAACTGTATACCAAGTTTCGTCCAAATCGGTTGTAAAATACGACCTGCAAAGGAGTACTGACAAACTGACAGAGGAAAGCAAATTTTGCCAGACTTGAAGCAGAGACGCTTCGCTCGCTCGGTCAATAATATGTACATGTTTCTAAGAAAGGAGCGGAAAGAATCATAGGGCATCAAAAATTCGCCCGCATTGCTGTCAACAGGAAACGTGCCCAAAAAGCTTTGCCACGTTCTGTGGCAATGCTGATACTTTGGTCAAAAAATTAAGGAGACTACAGGACTAAATGCGTGGTCACTGTCGGGAGAGAAGCGCGATGACACAACACTCTTGTAATTTATTGCAAAATATGAAGCAATTATCTATTTACAAAAAATCTATTCTTGGACTAAAAAAAATTAACACTATTACGTATATTGCTGGTAGAATAATCTGAAAAAATCAGAATTATTGCATGTACCTATTGATGATTGTTTTATTATGGTTTTTAATCGTTAAAATAATTTTTTAGAGGTATGTTAGTGATTTTTTCTATCGTATCAAATTAGTTGTATTATGTTTTCAACACACCATCTAACTGGCATACATAACATCATATACTTTTCTGATTTTATTTACTGCAGTAGATCATATACTTTTAGACATTATAAAACATGCGTTTAGGTTCTATAGTCCCATTATAAATAATATTAGAATAACTGGCCTTATCTGCCTACTGGCGTTAACTACCTACTTTTCTCACCACACAGCCTGCGGTTACAGGCTTTTAGCAACACAATAGTAGTAACAATAGGCCGGCTACGGAACTAGATAGCAATTGCGAGCATTCGTTATTAACTGGTCGGAAACAATGGCGTGTAGTGCCTCAGCGGCCTTAATGGCGACGTTTAAACAGCTGCTACAGAGATCGCGGTGTTGCCAGTGTCAAGCGGAGAATATTTTAGAGATGTAATGCAGTATTGTCTATTATACCTATTTGTGAAGGAATAACGCTCATTTATAGCCCAGTACAGGGTGCAACATACAAATGCAGTGTGGGAACACATTGAGTTACCAATCTCCGTTTATATATGTGTATAGTTCAAGATTTTCTTGGCGCGTGGCGAAAATTGGAACAACAACGTCATCTTATTTTTCAATACAACGAGAATAATAGTAATCTAATTATATTAATAGCTTTTTATGCCAGTAAAGATTACATTTACAATTTTTACTGTGAAACTAAGGCCTAGAGTTGTAGCCTTAGCCTCCACATAGCTACAGTAGGTATGCGAAATAAATATTATAACTGGTTGTAGTTCTATTTAATGGTTTCTATTCACGAAAAAACAGTTAAATAAAATAAAAATAAAATTGAGGTACATAAATAACGGATGTAAAAAGAAGCATAACGAAGCCGAGAGTCACTTATAACCCTCGTCATTACAATTAAACTGGACTAAAGTCCAGTAAGTGCAGATATGTTTGCAGGCTAACACATTTTCTTTTATAATGCGAATCCAACATGTATCCACTCGCAATCGCTTGCCGTATTTGGAATTTCGTAACAAACACTATGACTCTTCTAGTTACGACGATATTGAAGGTCAAAGTTTCAACTTTTCCATGAAAACAAGGTTTTAAATGTTATAACTTAACTTTAAATACTCGCACAACTCCTGTACTGTTGCATGCACCGTAAGCAGAATGGCTGACGTGCGTTATTTTGCTCCTGCCGTAAACATTGATATTTCAAACCAAAAATAAAGTCTGTTCTTAGCAATATTTTTAGCATAATGTACTTAGTTTGACGGACAAAATGCGTAGTTATGTGATGGGTCTTTTTAGACCCTGTATTTGTGAAAAAAGAAATCTCAATTTTTGCTCAGTAAAAACATAAAAATACAGGGGGAGAGTGCATCGAATTACCATTCATCAGTTACATAAACATTGTAAATTCACATGTTTTTATGACAAAAGCATTATTTCTGGGGAGAAACAATGGCATGTAGTGCCTCAGTGCCTGTAATGTCAGCGTGTAACTACGAGTAGTTAGTACAAAGTGCGCGGTGTTGTACTTAAGTGTCAAGCGGAGAAGATTTTAGAGATGTTTTGCAGTAGTGTGTTATATATTTTATGTAGAAACAAACCCCATTTACAGCCCTGTTATCAACGTATAAATACAGAGTATATGGACAAGTCTACTTAAATCTGTATGGCTCTTTCCTCAAAACACCATCTCAGACGCTAGTCTGGTCCTCACAATGTCTAAACTTTAAAAGATACGATGACCGCTGAGTTTATTTCAGTGTTTCTTCTCAGAGTAGCCAGATAGAAAACGTCGACCTCATCTAGTACACGTTGACTGCCATATCAGTCACCGGTGCCTGACAGACTCACTATCTGTTCAGGCCATGTCAGCCACCGGTGACTGACACTTCAGTGTCAGTCACCGGTGGCATCAAATTCAAATGACCGCAGTGTGCTGTCTCTGGCATGTGTATAGTGTTCTTTTTTACTCGAAATGACTGACATGGCCCCAAGTAAGATATATTCAACATGACCTCTTACTTTAGTACCTAGAATAAAAGTTATCACGTATTTTTATGATCAATGAAATAAAAACAATAAAATTTATAAATTATTATTATTTACTGAGGTAATCACATCTTTTTGGCGAATGTTTGACAAACAATAAATATATTCAAAATTATTATTTATGTTCATTATTTTAACATTCTAGTATTCTAGACATTTGAGAATTGAGGGCAGTTAGTTACAACTCGCTTGGTCTTTTCTCTTGATATTTTTTTTTTAATTCTTGCTAACGTATGCTTATTTCTTGTATTTAATTTTACCTACGTGCCTGACAAAATGCTTTACACGGCGCAGCGACTACAATTTGTACCATTCGAGCCTCGTCAGGCACGGGTGCCTGACAGTTTCTTTTTCTTCCCCTTTTTATTTTTTTATGTATAATTATTCAATTTAAAACATTCGGAATTAATACGAAAGAAATTAAATTTGGACCATATAGAAAATGTGCCTTGGCAGTTAACGTGATAAAAAAGTTTTTTGACGTGTTTGTACAAACCTACTTTGGCGCACTTGCGCGTTCATGGGTTGTCCTAAATAACTCGGAATTGACAGCTAATAAAATTCAGGGTTAGTAAAATAATTCATTTTGGATTGAACGTTCCCCAACTCAGAAAACTTTAATGTCAGGTTATTTAACCCGGTGTTACTTTTTAGTGGCGCACCGCGTAATAACAGGTACAATGTTTAATACCTAATACCGAGTTTATAAACTACATTTATTCATTTAACGTTAACCAGCGCCCTAATTGCGTAAACCACTATCGATCGGAATCGGTTTCATTTTGACAGTTAAACAACATTCATTGCGTTATTTACGAGGTTGAGCAGACAAATTTTTCGAACCTATGACGCAATTGATTAGCAATTTGCTTCAAAATGATTCAGATTCCTATTCATAGTGTGTTGTGCATTTAGGATACTGGTAATAATTGAATAAAAGCCGAGTTTGTAAACTCTGATTTAAGTAATTAACATAACACACTATCAATCGGAATATGAATCATTTTGAAGCAAATTGCTAATCTATTGCTTCATATGTTCGAAAAATGTGTGTGTTAACAATAAATTGCCCCGCTCACTAAACATGCAAGTGGGCCTTGCAGTAATAAATATAATTTATCATCAAATTACCAATCACCCTGTATATTATAAATGCAGTAGGTAGCAGCATAAGTGAACTTTCCTAAGTTTTATGACAAAACAGTAATTATTGGGAGAGACAATGGCGTGTAGTGTATTGGTCGTAAAGTGGGCGTTAAACATTTTCAACAATAGGTGCAGTGTTGCAAGTGTTGCTACTGTCAAGCGGAGAAGATTTTAGCCGATATGGTTTGAGGTCGAGTTAGGTATACTTACTTGTAAGATTTTAGCCGATATGGTTTGAGGTCGAGTTAGGTATACTTACTTGTAAGATTTTAGCCGATATGGTTTGAGGTCGAGTTAGGTATACTTACTTGTAAGATTTTAGCCGATATGGTTTGAGGTCGAGTTAGGTATACTTACTTGTAAGATTTTAGCCGATATGGTTTGAGGTCGAGTTAGGTATACTTACTTGTAAGATTTTAGCCGATATGGTTTGAGGTCGAGTTAGGTATACTTACTTGTAAGATTTTAGCCGATATGGTTTGAGGTCGAGTTAGGTATACTTACTTGTAAGATTTTAGCCGATATGGTTTGAGGTCGAGTTAGGTATACTTACTTGTAAGATTTTAGCCGATATGGTTTGAGGTCGAGTTAGGTATACTTACTTGTAAGATTTTAGCCGATATGGTTTGAGGTCGAGTTAGGTATACTTACTTGTAAGATTTTAGCCGATATGGTTTGAGGTCGAGTTAGGTATACTTACTTGTAAGATTTTAGCCGATATGGTTTGAGGTCGAGTTAGGTATACTTACTTGTAAGATTTTAGCCGATATGGTTTGAGGTCGAGTTAGGTATACTTACTTGTAAGATTTTAGCCGATATGGTTTGAGGTCGAGTTAGGTATACTTACTTGTAAGATTTTAGCCGATATGGTTTGAGGTCGAGTTAGGTATACTTACTTGTAACGGCACTCAAATATATGTACAAGTACCTATATAAAAAAGGAAAAAAGTCCACATCGCTGTCAACAGAAAAAGGCTGGCAGCATTGAGCCGTTTGGGGTTGAAAGGGCCATGAGGTCCGAGTGCCTTATTAGTTTTTCGCGACATCGCCAAGCGGTTGGTCAACTCTACACGTGATCAGAGGGCTGGCCTATTTATTGGCCAAAGAATTAGCATTGCCATACAACGTAGACAAATGTTACTATACTTTAAAAGATTATCTCGATGATGTTATTTAATTTTAATTGTTCCCCTGATAAGTAAAATGGGTATATTTCTTAATTTGTATTATTTAATTCTAACTGAATTTATAATTTATGTCTTGTTATTTTAATTGTTGCCTTGACATGTAAAAATATTCGTTAATTCTAAAGTGCTGCATATTTAAATTGTTATTATTTTAATTTTCTATTTGATTATGCTGTTAAAATATTACCTACTTTAAAATTATTGTATGCCATTATGGCGGGTCATAGCTGTGTACAATTTCGGAAACATGTAACAACTTATTGCTTACCTATGTACCACAATAAAGAATATTTGAATTTGAATTTGAACGTGGCCTTGCTGCCAGCCTTTAGGGCACTTGTCCTGTTTACAGCGATGTGGACTTTTTTAATGCACTATGATTATTTTCCCACCTTTTTTATATACTTGTACATACTCGTATAAGGATCATATAGGGATGTCCTATTACCACGTTTGCTAACGATTACCTTTCGTATACCGTAATTACATAAACAATTAAAAAGCCGCTGTGTCTCGCGTAGATCTGCGTACGAAGGGCTGTATTATCAGAAATAAGCTTCTGTTTGTTTGCTTCGTTTTCGTGGAAAACCCGCCAAACTAATTTAGTTAATTTTGCCAGAAGTAGGTATTAGCTTCTCTTCGAGGAATAGGATAAAGGGTACTTTCCTAGAAAAAATAATTATACTTGGCTGAGTGGAATACTGAGTGTAAATAGTTAAGGTTTCTAAGCTTTTCTAAGGCTGTCATGAAAAGATATGCTGTAATTTGTATCTACTGTGATACTTTTCGTAAAAAAAACCCCTGAAATACTTGTTCAGTCGACTTCATCCCTAGTATAAAAATACTTTTTACCTATACGCTTTCCAGTACTATGTTAAAGCCAATATGGGGATATGTGTTTTTCCGAGCGCTTCCAACAAACAAAGCCTCCCTTTACACGACAGAATAACCAAATTAAAGCTAAGCTGAAAACTCTGAAACGTCCCATAAAAAGAGCAAATTCAACATAACGGCATTTTCAATACGTGCGAGCGGTGACAACAGTGGTACGCGCTATATCGAATTTGTTTTACAGGCCGACTGGTTAAACGAGGGAAATATTGAAGAGAAGTGTATTCATTATTTGTTTGTTAGAAATACGTAAAAGTAGTCTATTAATTTAGCCTAATTATCTCATTTTCCCAAATATGTTGGGGTCGGCTTCCAGTCTAGCGGGATGCAGCTGATACCCGTATTTCACATGGAGCGACTGACTATCTCACCTCCACAACCCAGTTACTGGGTAAATAATACCCCCTGGACTGGTTGTCATACTTTCGGGCTTCTGACGACCCGTAACGACTGTCAAAGATCCACGAATGACAGCCAAGACCAACGGTTTAGCGTGATTTTCCGAGGCACGGGGGGTCTTGGTATGTAAAGATAGTCAACCATCCACGGAACAACCGCGGCAAGCGTAGCTTAACCTGATCGATTGGGCCGTGCGGTTTTGTATTAATTAGCCAATAAATATACAAGTTAAAATTGAAGTGACTAAAAATCTGAATCTTATTACGATAATTTGATTAAGGTTTCTTGCGATTTGTATAATTATGTTTTTCATTTATATATAGGTATACTTGTCATATTGTGCACGTAAACTACTATGTCCTTGAAACTACAATTTCCCTTGTTTTATACCATTAATACCTACTTTTTAGACACAAGCGCGCTGTGAGTTGTTTGTAATACGGGGGGCGATCCGAACATTCACAATAAATTCATATTTGTCTCCAACAGCTCCCAAATTAGATCATGTTTTAGGTTCATGTACTATGAATTATGTAGCCCATATTTTCATAACTTTTCCGCCCCAACAAAGGCTATAAATAGCCTTGTTTTGAGCCGAGAACAATTACGTTGTTACCGTCCATGTAATTATTTAAATAGGCGCTGGAATTAAATATGTGTGTACTACTCGGTGCAGGTGTAAATATAATATGCATATCAATTAAATTCTTAATGTTTTTGAGGTAAACTGAGGCCCGCATTTTCTCTTTACTTTTTTGAAGAAAAAGGTCGGTTGTTTTTTTTTTTTTTGAGAGCTGGATCGAAGTCTGAGCTAAGTGATAATATGTGGCACTTTAAAAACGTTCTTTGAAAATTCAGAGACTCTCAATCGAGACTACAATAACAAGTTCACAACAACGCATCAAGAAATATTGATGAAGATTTTAAATTGAAGATTAAATGTAACGACGTTGTTGTGTGCAATGTTTGTCAATACCCTAATAAATATCTGGCTTCAGTTATCAGTTCATCACCTTTACTGACTATAAAAATCGTCCCTTTCATAATACAACATTTGATTTATTAACACAAAACCCCGCACTAAAAAAACTAGTATATTGGCAGTGGCAGAGTGCGTACAAAACTGCGCAATTTGTGGTATTGTCAGATGACAAAAAGCCGTCGTTTGGCCTCTCGAGTCCTCCATTTGGAGGGTAGAACCCCTTGGAGGTCGTAACACTTTTTTATTCGTAAGATTACGATGGCAGTAAAATGTAAAGTGATTCCGTTTTTCTGAACACGATAGCTGTGTTGTTAACATTGTTATGAAATGCATTAACTATTACAAAGGTCGTGGTATAAGATTAAAGGAATGCTTCAAGTGGAAGCTCTGTTATGTTAATGATCTTTACGGATTGTGGCGTGAACATTGTGGCAAGAAAATTATAGCGTGAAAATGGTGGCGTGACAAATTTTGTAAGTAGTTTTAACTTGAACAAGTTGAGGCTGTTTTTATATTAATTTTATGTATACGAAATAGGCATGGTAGAAAGAAGTGATGGATAACGTTGTTGCAATAGCGATTCCTGTCTGTATAACCAAAGTGGCAAAACCTGACACCTTTTCTCTCTGTGACCATGAAAGAAATGCTTACATTTTGTTTTTTTTTTTAATCATAATAATCATAATCATTTTATTTGCAATAAGTATTGGTACAGTGTTGGTCTTAAGGTCAGTATTAAAGTTTCCTAATACATAGTCAAACATTTGACATGCAAAATTTTACAATATAAGAGTATATTTACGTCCAATGGCATGCTTTGAGTACTAGTTACTAACAATCTTTACTTTTACAATACATTCAGTATTCATTATCGTCACATTACACAATTTAAAACACATTATTTATAAATTCATTTCATTCATTTTACTTAAAATACAACCGACTTTCAAAAATAATACACCAATCAATCAATCTGCCTAGCCTTTTCCCAACTATATTGGGGTCGGCTTCCAGTCTAACCGGATGCAGCTGAATACCAGTATTTTACATGGAGCGACTGCCTATCTGACCTCCACAACCCAGTTACTGGGTAATACGATACCCCTTGGTAAGACTGGTTGTCAGACTTTCGGGCTTCTGACGACCCGTAACGACTGTCAAAGATCCATGAAAGACAGCCGGGACCAACGGCTTAACGTGCTTTCCGAGGCACGGAGGAGTCTCGGTATGAAAAGATGGTCACCCATCCACAGACAAACCCCGGCAAGCGTAGCTTAACCTGATGAATCGACCCGTGCGGCTGTTATTACTTAGCCACGAGCTAAAAAATAATACACCATATAGTGAAAATAACTTTAGTTTCGGAATTCGGTGTCTTTTATTTCTTGCCAGTCATTGCGACCGTCTCGTCTTCCGAAACTACAAATTTTTTTGTTGTGTTTTCACAAATGAGGAGTTATATAGGGTGTCTTTAAGTCCATGATCAGTTGACCACCGACAGGTAACTAATTAACAAATTTCATTGATCTTCAGTACAATAATCAAATGACAATGTTCTTATTGTAATTTGATTATTGTACTGAAGTTAAAGAAATAAAGTGAAGTGTTAGGCTATCATAATTGGGAGTCCCTATAGCATAAATCTTTGACAACTCCGTCATTCCATTTAGCTCCAATGTTAACGATCTTGGTCTGCATGTCTTGACTGGCCAAAGCAGGTCACGACTGTAAGTAAAACAGTCACCGGAACGTTGCGGTCAATCGGTTGAAAAACCTTCTCCTATCACACATAAAGGCAATACTTGTACAGTCCAATGCAGATCTCCTCAATGATCTTGACCACCTTCTCAATAACTGCATTCGATTCGTTTTCAATCTTCGTAAGTATGACCATGTATCTGCGCACCGATTGCTTTTAAAATGGTTACCCATTCGTCAGCGCAGAGAGGTGAGAGCTCCGTCTATGTTGTTTTCTATTCTCGACAAACCCACTTCTCCTTCTTACCTGACTTCCCATATTCAATACTTATGCTCTGCCCGTAGTAAAAATCTTCGTTCTACCAACAGTCGTCTTCTACGATGTTCTTATCACCGCTCTGGTTTTATTCACTATTCTTTCTTTGTCTTTATTTAAAGAAAGACCGTCCTGCACCTGCACCGATTGGTTGCCGCCCTGATGGAAGGCAACCAATCGGTGGTCTCTTAAAGTGAAGGCACGTGAGCATATACGTAAGCAGTTGGCAGAAACATCCCAGCGCTGATTAGCTGGTTTCATTTTCTCCTCTACTGATTGTTATTTCTCCTCCACCGACTCATATTTCTCACGACAAAGTTTATTCTGTTTATATATATGTCTAACTCGATGTATGTATTCTTGTATTTTATAGTTGTTTTCTTGTTGTTGTGTTGTTCTTTATATATTGCACCTGCCATGTTATCTCATCTTTTTTCTCTGCATCCCCCTAAGGTTGACTGGTAAAAAATGACTCAGGCATTAAGTCCGCCTTTGTACGGTATTTATTTTTTTCTTTTGCATAAAGATTTAATAAATAAATAAATATAGCGTTGAAAAACATTTTATTCACTATCCATTCTACATCTTCCATAGATTTAAAACGTCAAAGCCGAACTCGCTTTCACAAGACAATGGCGGCTGTATGCTCGAGAATCCGTAGCCAACACTTGACGAACAAAAGACAACTTAGCCGTCTTGTTCATCCAACTTAGCAGCAAAAAGTGCTAGTGCTGTAACTAAACTAATTAAGATTTGTGCCTGCAAGGCTGCAAGAAGGTATATGTAGGTGCTATTAAATTATGCAGGACTTAAATTGGGTGTATTTATTAAGTACCTATATAAAACTAACGGCTTAAAATATGGTTGTAAAATCATCAATGATAGGGGGCCATCTTTTGATTACGTGAGCTTTTTAGGCTAATTCTAACCCCCCCCCCTCCCCTTGTCGTAATTTTTTCTGGTTTTTCTGGTAACTGGTTCACAGTTCCATATGCAGACACAATAGTTAAAACAATGGAACAGACCACATTATGGTTCATTGGACTATGAACTGGTTAAAATGGCATTATTACTAAATAAGTGGGGGGTATATTTTTGACGTGAAAACGTCTTTTCACTCGGTATACTGGAAGGTGGTAAGTTCAATTTTGCTGACCGACAAAATTATGTAAGATTTCAACCGCTAATAACTACGACACTTTTAATGCCAGGAGCATCCTATTTATAACAATTTTAAGGCCCGATATAATTTGCGGGTGACGTCACACTGCGAATGCACGCGCATGCGCACGACATGAAATAAACCGCAATCGAAGAAAGCTTGCATCAAAAGGAATGCAATGAGCCTAAAAAGTTTAGTGCCAACCAAATACAATAGCTAAAATCTGTTGCAATTAGCAAAAAAGTTAAAGATGTCGTCTCATATCGCCCGTAAATCTGCTTATCCTATGTAGTTCACGAATAAAACTGTCTCATCCAGTCTGTCGGCAAGTTAGATTAAATTAGAACCCGGCAGATCCTGAAAACCAATAATTGGATTGCGACCTATTTTTTTTCGATTCCTGGTCTAGCGGTTTATGATAAAAAGGGTATTTTGATGTAAGTTTTGTGCGGGAGTATGTATGTATATTTGTTATTGAACTGGGTTGCTTGTTCCACTAAGTATTTATTTTTCGGTCAGTTATATTATTCTGTTTATCAAGTAATTTGCAAACTAAGTAATAGGAAGTATCTCGTAGTATTGATATTTTTGAACTTAGACATGTAAAATAAATGTTTCAATTTATTGCTAGTGTGCGTGACTGTCTGTCACTTATTTTAATTTAATAATAAAATATTATATTATTATTTCAAAACCATTTCATTTTTGGAGTCACTTGGAGACATAAATTATCTATTTAATGGGAAACTCACAACTTTATGTATACTTTGCCTACTTATTACTTTCCCTCTATATTTATTAGCTGTCCAATGTATTTTCATAACTTTGCTATAATGCGGAACTTTGCTATAATGCGGAAGAAAGTTGCCTCAGTAATATCCCGAGTGAGGGGACGCAGCGACAGCATCCTGAGGGTGTTTGCAGAGAGGCTGGATGGGCCTACAATGGGGAGGTTTACCAAGCTACACGTTGGCAACAGAACGTGTTAAACCTTCCTCGTGTGTGATTATCTGTTTCTATCTATTTAGTGTTCCTGCATGTAACTAATATAGTTTTTTAAGTAATATGTAATATCTAACACCCTTGCCTTGATGCCTGATAATAAAATATTTTAATTTTAATTATTTATAACTATGAATTCCGAAGTTTTATTCACGCTATATAATAGGACAAGGCAGTTTAGTTAATGGGAATTCATTCATTACAATCGGTGGGGGAGTGTCCCGTCTGCAGGCGAGCTCTACAGTTCGGGGTGGAGCACTGCCTTTTCCCCACAGGGGAAACCGACCTAAACACTTATATTAACGTAGTTAGGATAAAACTCGAGGAGCTCGTGGCTAAGTAATAACAGCCGCACGGGTCGATCCATCTGGTTAAGCTACTCTTGCCGGGGTTGGTCTGTGGATGGGTGACCATCTTTACATACCGAGACCCCTCCGTGCCTCGGAAATCTCGTTAAGCCGTTGGTCCCGGCTGTCATTCGTGGATCTTTGACAGTCGTTACGGGTCTTCAGAAGCCCGAAAGTCTGACAACCAATCTACCAAGGGGTATCGTATTACCCAGTAACTGGGTTGTGGTGGTCAGATAGGCAGTCGCTCCATGTAAAATACTGGTATTCAGCTGCATCCGGTTAGACTGGAAGCCGACCCCAACATAGTTGGGAAAAGGCTAGGCAGATTGATTGAGTTAGGATAAAACTAAATTTTTATCAGCCTAGGGTAATTTAGGTACAGTCACACCAGCAAGGAATGCAAAAACTTGCTTCAGTTTGTCAACATAATAATATACGAAATTAGGTACCTGTGTAGTTTATTCTGCAATTACTTATTTTATCATGAGCCGGGCTTACCAGTTATCTCGACGAAGGTTATTTGTTACTATTAAAGAATCACGTGAGCACGAGATCAGTTTGTAACTACCTGAATTTTTCATTACATCTTGGTATTTTTATGTCCGTATGGTCACCGGTCAAGGATAATGTAAGTCTCTCTATTACATCCTCTCACTATTGTTTCGTTATTTTATTATTATTATTATGGTGTTACATAACCTCACGCCTTCTTCAAATATGGGAAGGCAGAAACTATAGAACGCCACTTGATACGACCCTAGCATAGTCTTTTTGCCTTGTTTACGTTCATACATTTGGTCATACATGCATGTCGGTTGCGAGTGCTACGCACGTGACCTTTCTGAAGAACATCACCAATAAGTTCACTATTAATTTGTCTTCCTAGGGCGTCTTCTCGCATTGTTTCCACTCACATCTGCCTTGTAAACACCTTGTGTTATTCGCATTTCATTCATTCTCTCAACATGACCAAACCAACTAAGAGAACCATCACATAATAAAGAGTACTCTATTTTATTCTCACTCTCACGGTTTTCGTAAAAACTGGCTATTATATTGGTAGGGTCGGTAGCAGCAGAATAGTATTTGTTTGCCAGGCTTGATTCCCCACCATGGAAGCCAAATGCTTAGCGTGGCTGGACCAACGGCTTAACGTGCTTTCCAAGGCACGGAGGAGTCTCGATATGTAAAGATGGTCCCCCATCCACGGACCAACCTCGGCAAGCGTAGCTTATCCTGATGGATCAATCCGTATGGCTTTTATTACTTAGCCACGAGCTAACGTACAAAATTATGGAAATCAAATAATCCTGTTGCCAAATGATTTGTTTGGTGATGTGTTTGCTGTTACAAACAAGGTGTAAATTGTAATTTAAATAGTGTCTGACCTCAAAACGGACCATTTTACTCATCGTTATGGACCACTTTTACTATGAGACCAACCCCGGGAATCGTGAAAAAAATCTGTTGTTCCTTATATTTTTTTGGATTATGTGAGCATAAATGTATGGAGCAGGTGAATTTTTTGTTTGTTTCTTTTTTTTTTTTTTATCTAATGGGTTTGTTCTTGATTCACGGTTTTCAGGTCCCACTCCATTAAAAGTACTCCTTGTATATTGTTTCCTTGTGTATTCTGTAAATGAATCACATCAGCTGGCAGCAGAACTACTGACAAGTTGATAAGACTTCTTTTCAAAAGGGATCATGTTCCCCATATGATTTTTGTGCTACGTATACAAGTTCTGATTCAAAAGTAATGACAATCGGTTAATTTATATTTTAATTTTTTTTTTTTTTGCTTGCTTATTTACCCACTAAGTCAGCATAAAAAATCATATAAATAGACCACAATTCCCGGGAGGTACATTCATTTGAATAGTTAAATATTAAATAGATAGGGATATAACAGATAGGAATAGGGACTACAAGACCTAAACGCAAGTTTTATAATGCCTAAAAGTATAAGATCCACTGCAGTTAACGAAATCAGAAAAATATACGATATTCTTCAGGATATATGCTAGTTATATATGTTGAAAACATAATACAACTAATTTGATACGACAGAAAAATAAATCAGATACCTCTAGAAATTTCTTTCAACGATTAAAAACAATCCTAAACATGCAATTATTATGATTTTCATCAGATTATTGTACAAGCAACATGTTAACGTGCTAGTGTTTTAATTTTTTAGTCCAATCCATAGATTTTTTGTAAATAGATAATTGCTTCATATTTTGCAATAAATTACCAGTGTTCCCCTTAATGGAAAAGGAATGGGGGTAGTTAGGTAATGGTATATTTAATACTTATTTATTTGTATAGATTTATTTTATTATCATTGCTTTTAGATCAGCCTACTTAAGGAGGAAGCGTCAGGGTAGCCCGTGAAATTCAAATTTTCTTACGTTTTTTGCTATTAGCAGGTCAGTATTAAGTTGTATGTTAAATAAAGTATGATTTGCGGCTGTAACAAATATGTATTTACAAAATTATATACAATAGAATCAGTAATACAACTCCTTAAGTTAGTATAATCCTAAAATGTCAAGATTTCATGAAATAGTCATTTTTTAGGATTACCTGGTCTTAAAGAGTTGTATTGATCACTTTACTTATTCTAATTATGTGAATAGATACTTGTTACCACCGCAAATTATAATTTGATCAACGTACAATATAATACCGACTTGTGAATTGCAAAAAACGTAAGAAAATTTTAATTTCGCGGGCTACCCTGACGCTTCCCCCTTAACTGTTAAAAAACAATATTGATACATAACCATGCGACAAATACACATAGCTATCTTTTGTTTTTCTAGTGGTGTGCAGACAAATCTGGTTGCGTGACACACACCCCATAGTCACATTATTTATTGTCTATGTCAGTTGACCACGAAATGATAATTTATAGCACTTGGTCATGCATCTAGGCTATAAATTGTATGAACTAAAATCATGCAAAAGTTAAAACCACCTCCAATAGAAATATGTTTACCTTACTAGCCAGTTATACTTAAGGCTTTGAAGGACACTATACGGCCATACCAGCAATAACAATAAACTGCTATTGTGTCTCGTTTTTGTCCTTCGAAGCGTTTATCGAGACATAATAACCATCATTAAAATTACAAATCTGTGTATTTTGGAACCCAAGGAAGCTTTTGCTAGCCATAATGTTACTGGGTAACTACAAAATTAAATTCAAATTCAAATTTATTTATTTGTGACACCTAGGTATAATGTTGTGGTACACGATGTTATAAAATAAAAATAAAATATTGTATCACTATGCGCTGCCTTGCAAGATTTATTTACAGAGTAATAGACTATAAAATTATAAAATATACTGCAAAGTAGTTGCGTTAAATATTTAGCAATAAAATAAATATAAACAGAACCATACAAATTAAGGAGCTAGTTAAACTTATTAAATTAACTAAAATATATAATTAACAAATACATCTGAGAATGAGTCAACGGTTTTTATTTTTCTTCTAAATATTCATTTATGTTGTAGTATGCTTTATCTATTAGGAACTTATGGAGTGATTTTTTGAAGGTATTTAAATCTTTCGAGGCTTTTATAGCTTTAGGTAGTTTGTTGAATATTTTTGGAGCCATTCCTAGAAAACTTTTTGAGAACTGGGCGGTTTGGTGGGTTTTTGACTTAATTACACCTTGATGACGTTTAGTGGATAGGGTTTCAAATTGGTTCATTTTATTTTTAATGAACGTGACAACTTCATAAATGTATAGGGACGGGAGTGTTAATAATTTTAAATTAATAAAAAATGGTTTGCAACTATCTGTTTTTTGGATCATGCATACTGCACGAAGACACTTTTTTTGGGCTTTAAAGGCCAATTCTCTATCCGTAGATTTACCTCAGAATATTACACCGTATCGCAGTGTGGAGGAGACATATGCATGGTATGCGGTAAGAACGGTGCTTTGATTGGCGACCTTGCTTAAATTATGTAAAGCATAGCAATATTGGTTTAGTTTTTTTATTATGTGATCAATGTGTGTGTTCCATGACATTTGTTGATCTAACCAAAGCCCAAGAAATTTTGTGTTGTCAATTTTAGCAATCGTATTACCTTCATATTTAATGTTTGTATTAATAGAGTTTGTTTGCTGATTAAAACTCATGATATGGGTTTTTCCAAAATTAATTTTTAAGTTGTTATCTATTAGCCATTGAATAATTAAGCCTAAACTATTATTTATTTACTATTACCAGAGGGGCTGAAGCTGGCTGAGCTTAAGTACCTGCAAGTGTCATTATTGTCTTACGCTGCATATTACTAATTTGCAAATACCGTCTTTAGTATAAATACAGAGTTTCATGTCATTAACGTCATTTTAGTAGATAACACGTGAAATTTCTTGTTCTTCCGCATTGCCTGACCATGCTATTACTACGTTTTCCTTTCGCGTTCTTTCCGATTTTTTTTTCTTGCTGATCGGCACCTAAGGGTCCTTGCGTGATGTTAAATATGCCTATAGCCTTCCTTAAGAATTGGGCTATCAAATGCAAAAATAATTTTTTTCAAATCCGTCTGGCAGTTCCAGAGATTAGCGCGTTCAAACATACAAAAAACTTAAAAAAAAAATTCGGCTTTATTATTAGTATAGATTTAGATAAATAAATATTCAGGCCAATTTTTAAGTTTATGGATCAAAGGTATAAGATTTTTCAAATAAACTGTGTCCTCTTAACCACGACCGGGCTTTTTTTAAAAAAAGAACCGGCCAAATGTGTGTCGGAACACGCACAATGAAGGGTTCCGTAATTAGGATGAATTTATTCCAAAAACAAACTTAACATTGTAGTTGAAAAACATGTTCTCCCATACACTCCAAATTTAAGGTTGTACGCACAATATTGAGAGATTTACCATGTTATTTTAAGACCATAGACTTCTTAGAAGTTTTCCTGTAATCTATAGGTATAGAAGTATTTTCTGAATTTTTTCAAAATTTTAGGCTCTGTAGTTTCGGAGTAATGGGGGAATGGTCAATATTCGTCGATTTTCTATATAAAAAAGTATGTTTGAGACCTTCATAGTAAGCGCTTTCATTTGATATGTCACACGGTACAGTTTGCAAAACTTTTTTTTTACATTCTTATTTGCCCCCCAAAATTGACCCTCATATTCAAAATTCATTTATTTACGTTACACTTCCGTATTTGGGTCAAAGAAATTCAAACGTGTACCTATCAAATTTCAACTTAATCAGTCTATTAGATTCGGAGCAAATTGGCTGTGACAGACGGACAGACAGACACTTGAGTGAGCCTATAAGGGTTCCGTTTTTTTCCTTTTGAGGTACGGAACCCTAAAAAGCATTAGGTACGTTTCCATTGTATGACTTAAACTTTATTTATACCCATTTTCGAGTTAATTGAAGGAAGCAGTAATCCCCTCCTTTATTATTCTTTTCCACCACCCCTTTAGGAGATGATTTTTGAAAAACCTTGAAACACGTACCTTTTTATTTTTGCTTTTAAGTATTGAAATTAAATTAAATTTATTATATAATATATTTTAAGAAGTTATTTGATAATTTCCCACCCCAAAAAATAGAAAAAAGTGCAGCAGGGGGAACTTTATAGGCTGAGTATGCATCTTCTCACACACGTTTCCTACATCGTATATTACACGGCTGTCCTTTTTGAAGGCCATCGCGAGTAATGTCAGTAAGTACCTATGTCCTTCTAGAGTGCCCATAACATTTTGTGCTATAAATCCATTTTGTTAATCGTATACCATTCAACCTCTCTATAATGAGATTGAAACAATTAAAGCATAGATTTTACTAAGGCTTTTAACAATGTTTCCATCACTAAAATATAAAATATAAATATTCTTGTAATTATTGTAAATATAACCTATGATCTAAATCTTGATTACGATTAAGAATCAATTATTATAACAGATAATAAAATCCACATTCTTCTATTAAAACTTCTTTGATCATTATTGACAACAAGAAGAAATTTTCTTAAAAGACCCGTTTTGGGTATTTACCCAAAACGGGGCTTTTAAGAAAATAATTAATTAACAAATAAATTTTTAAGAAGTGAAGGATTATAAGATTCAGTAATAATTTAGTGGGTTCCGAATAATTTTTAATTTCCTGGCGGCCATCTTGGAATAAGGGAAATTATTTTCCGTGCGACTTGGCTGAGTAATTGCCATCCGTCGTTTTTGTAAATGGTACATTAAACTAATGTGACAGATACACTCGCCTGTCGGATAGACCTACCTAATTTAGGAAATGTGATCTTCCGAAACTCATTCTTGCTTCAGATATTTGTAACTGCAACTTTCCTATTTAGAATTATTAAGAGTTTTAATGCTGGAGGGGCTTGTGGCTAAGTAATAACAGCCGCGCGGGTCATTCGATCAGGTTAGGCTACGCTTGCCGCATTTGGTTCGTGGATGGGTGACCATCTTTACATACTAAGACCCCTCCGTGGCTCAGAAAGCACGTTAACCCGTTGGTCCCGGCTGTCATTCATGGATCTTTGACCGACTGTCGTTACGGGTAATCAGAATCCCGAAAGTCTGACAACCAGTCTTACCAAGGGGTATCGTATTACCCAGTAACTGGGTTATGGAGGTCAGAAAGCAGTCGCTCCATATAAAATACTGGTATTCAGCTGCATCCGGTTAGACTGGAAGCCGACCCCAATATAGTTGGGAAAAGGCTAGGCAGATGATGAAAAGTTTTAATGCTATTGCTGACCATTTTGAATGTTCTTTCCAAAATCAGTGGATACATAACATAATTAGGTACAATTTTTTTATATTTTTTTTATTATTTGAGTTGGGTTTGCTCTTGACTCTAGTCTAGGTCAGAGGTGACAGAGACAAAGTCGACGATGGAGTGAGCTTACCCAGAAGAAGCCTGTTCACTCTCACTTTGAAGAGATTAGGGGTATATGCGCTCGGAAACACAGACGCTGGTAGTGAGTTCCAAACTTTTGCTGTGCGCATTATGAAAGTCATTTGGAAGCGCTTAGTGCGAATTGGTGGAATAGCAAGTAGGTAGGGATGGTAACTGGCAGTGCGTCTAGATGTCCGATGGTAGAAGGGGGCCGGTGGAATGAGGTCGTGGAGTTCTTGGGCTCACCCACCGAAGTACAATCTGTAGATGACTAACAAGAAATAAATTTTATACAGGGTGTTTCAGAAAGTTGTGGTCATATTTAAGGGCCATCAAACTGTACAACAAACTCCATGGGACGAATAACAAATAATAGAAAAAAAATCAGCTGTTCATGGTCGAGTAGGTATTGAAGTCTTGTACGGGACAGCTGATAATTTTTTCTCGATTACCATGTTGGTCCCATGGAGTTTGTTGTATAGTTTGATGGTCTGTACTACCCTTAAATTTGAACCAACCACCCTTTCTGATACACCCTGTATTTTTTATTTTTTTATTTTAATGATAATACATACATAAACTCATGACTTATTCCCATGGGTACCCCCATACAGAGGCAAAAAATACAGAACGTAACATTTTAATGTTAATATAGAAGGTAAACGAAATGAATATACACTTGAAGAAAAATATAAATATGTTTGTAAATATGTGAGCACCATGTATCTATCGCATAGGTAATTATTTTTTCTTCATTACTTCATTTATAATTCTTTTTTACCTATTGTTGTATTGTAATTTTATTGTAGATGCATTGTCTTCACATATAATTGATGTATACAAAATTTTGTAAAACATTTTTAAAATAGTAACGATGGAGTTTCTTGCCCGTTCTTTTCCATACGAAACTACGTTTTGGAAGGGGCGACTAGAATCAATTCTTTTTTTTTTAAATAACGTTCAAAAGTGCCTTTATAATAATAATAACCCCACCGCTGTATCTCTACGTTGACGTCGTGGTGGGGCTTGCGTGCTCCAAACTTTAGGTCTGTGCCGGTAGAGTTTGCCGGAACGGGTCTAGGATGAGGAGCCAGACCAAGAGAGATACAAAAACCCGACGACCCCATGGACCCTATCTCCCGGGAGAAATCTTGTCCTCATCTCTGGCTTGCCTTTATTGGCCGGCTGGAGTGAACACTGACGAGGAACAGAGCTCCCACCTCTTTCTTGCCTTTATTGGCCGGCTTGAGTGGAGATTCGCAAGAGCAAACGTGCTCGGAGGAAGGAAGTATTCCAGTAAGTTGCTGGTAGGGATCTTGACCGTACTTCCGGGATTGTCCTGATAGCCGTGGAATACCTCTCCAGTCCTCAAGCATCTCAGGAAGTGTAGCCCCCTTGTCGCTACGTCACTATGTGCTAGCGGCCGTTTCCGGGGGCCCATTATTGAGTGTGCAAGTCACCTCCTGCCATTTTATCCGTGTATAATTGTATAACATTGGTCAGGCAGGGGACATAGTTATTCCATAGTTTAAGTAACCCAATGCACTTTAGCAACCCAAACCCATATATGATACCAATATACCCAATATGTTTTGTTTTCACGTACAGCAATAGTCCTGCACCAACCGGGGGTTGTCCTTGGGTGCATTTGCATAGCGCATATAGGTATAATCGTCGGTTGGTGCCTCCTCATCATTTAAAATTTTGTAAGGGGCCTCTGCGAGTTGGCTTCAGCTCCTCGTACGCCTCCCAAAGGTCCGGGACCCCAGGGTCCCGAGAAATATGGAAAAAAATAAGTATAATAATAATAATCATTTAAGAGCGTTTATCCCGTGCAGGCTGGCAACGTCGCATTTCTACAGGTATTTCGTGATTATTTTAATACATTCAAATCAAATTACTATTTTTTTTTTTTAATAAACTATCTAGATCGTTGGTATTTACGTATAAGTATGAATGCTATTTTTTTACAGTTATTTTGGTATTTACTCATAAAAAATAACATTATAGACAATATTGTCAGTTTTTATGAGTAAATATCAAAATAACTGTAAAAAATAGCATACATACTTATAAATACCAAAGATCTAGACTAGATAGTCTATTGAAAAAATAGTAATTTGATTTGAATGTAAATAACCAGTCTCAACGCTTAATTCAAGTAACAAGACTCATAGTGTTAGTAACAATACACTTACAAATTATGTTAGTAAAACATTAACACAGAAATACTTTGTGACGTCACTGCTGCAAGGTGACAGGCCCAGCTGATACCTTGCAGCAGTGGTTCACAAACGCACAATCTAGCCTGCTTGCTACCATAGACAGAATGCTGTTGGTGCTGCCCCGCACCCAGGGATGCACGCCGCTTCCGCATCACAGCGTAGAAGCAGTCAACGCAAGCTTCAGCAAACATCCTTGACGCGCTGCAGTAACGAAGAAACCCCATCAGCACCCTGAATGCTTTATTGTATTGAACGCGAAGGGCGCTGTATGATTTCTGAGTATAATGAACCCACAGACAGCCATAGTAAAAAGACCTATATGAAAAATGTATGTGCCTATTTTAAATAAATGATTTATCTTTGCTAAATGACTTTGAATACAAAAATATTCTGTGAAATAAAATAGAAATTATTCATCCGTGAGTTGATGTGACAGAGCCTTACTTGTATGCGACGTGATTTCACTATCACAAGTGAAGTACTTGAGATAATTTTTGAAATGATTAAATTTGTAAGCGAAAAGCGTTCAGCGGACTGTGAATGTATTGTCTGTGGACTGTCCGATAATTGGATGCATCGTGTATCTGATTCCATATCGTCAATATGTTCATGAAATGAATTAAGAATTGAGTGTCCTTTGTTTTATTTTCCCGCTGGGCTGAAAGTGAAACAAAAGAGAATAATTACAGCTGACTTAATTTGCATTAGTTTTGTTCCATCTTTTCTAGTATTGGATTAAATGAGAGGAAGACATTTAGGACAGGATATGTCAAAAACTTAGGTGCTAAAACTATTGTCAGGGTATGTTTTTTTTATGAGTGGTATTGCGATATGTGGTTAGCTAGTGACTTCGACAATTGATCATATTATTCTGAGCAACCGGCAGCAAGTTCGACATGCTCCATTAGATGTCACTGCTTGCGGTAGCATCGGGGGTCGGGTTGCCTTCTTCCCTCAAATATGGCAAGGGGGATGATAGCTGAACTCTGCGTTATGCTCGTGAACGGGTGCTGCTTGTGGTGACTGGTCGTCTTGCTGTCCCTGGTTTTGTATTGTTATTAGTAATTAACTTTGTTTATTTTACTTCGTTTCGGCTTCATATACAATCTGCATATATGTAAGTGGGCAAATCCTTTATTACTGGAGGCCTTTATTTAGGTATAAAATTCTGTTTACGTTTTTAGTTTTGTATTTTTATTTCTGCTTGAGTATAGTTTTTGATTTTTTTTGTTATATTGGCGTGTGCTAGCTTACTTATAGCAAATTAATTAATTTAATGTTTTGTGTTGGGTATTGTACCTAAATTATTATGCGCAGTGTTGTATAGATTCAATTTTTTTAACTGAAAAGACAGTTGTGCTATTGGGGAGTTTGTTGCGCCACTTCTTCTCCCCAGCTAAAGCACTAGGAAGTGGTGAAGGGCGGGCGTTTTAAGGGACTGTCTTATGTAATTTTGACGTTCAAAAAGTGCTGATTCTCAGCCTAGTTTGAATAAATGACTTTTGATTTTGATTTTGAAGGCTATTTAAATTCCACATTTTGCGTATTACCTGCTAATCATCATTCTCCTCCTCTTGTCCCAGTATATTTGGGGTCGGCGCAACATGTCTTTTTCTTCCATACTTCTCTATTAGTCGTCATCTCGGTAGTCACTCCCTTTCTGGCCATCATCTTTAACACAGTCCTTACATCGTTTCTTTGGTCTTCCCTTATTCGTATAGCCAATACACGCACATGCCTGTTTTTTTTTTTTGTAAATTACGTTCAAAAGTGCCTGCTAATGATGTCTAATAATCGTTAACAAAGCAACTAAACATCATTAATGACTACACTATTTACCTTTGTCAAATAGGTGTTAATTAGTAGTTAGCGCGTGTTGTTATTGCCTCTTTATAAATCATAATTAATTAAAATTTTTCAAATGTCGAGTTTAGCTTCCAAAGAAATATCCATATCTTGTATTTCAATTGTAAAATCATCATCATTATCGCATGACATCAGTCCAAAACATCATTATTGATACTAAGACCAAACCAACATTCTCGTTGTCAATCTGCCTAGCCTTTTCCCAACTATATTGAGATCGGCTACCAGTTCACCTGCATGCTGCTGAATACCAGTATTTTACATGGAGTGAAGGGTATCCTTGGTAAGACTGGTTGTCAGACTTATGAGCTTCTGACTGCCCGTAACGACTGTTTAACATCTACTAATGACAGCCGGGACCAACGGCTTAGCGTTTTTCCGAGGCATATGATGGTCGCCTATCCACAAAACGACCGCGGCGACCGTAGCTTAACCTTTTGACAGGCCAGTTGGCGTGGTTGGTTAAGATACCACCTATCACGCCGCAGGTCGTGGGTTCGATTCCCATCCAGGACAAACATTTGTGTGCATGAACATGTCTGTTTGTTCTGAGTCTGGGTGTAATTATCTATATAAGTAGTATTTACAAAAAAAAAGTAGTATATGTATTATATCAGTTATCTGGTTTCCATAGTACAAGCTCTGCTTAGTTTGGGACCAGCTGACCGTGTGTGAAAATGTCCCAGGATATTATTATTATAATAATAAAAATATAACTTATATGTAAAAAAGTTGAATAAAGCTAATAATAATAATAATAACCTGGGACATTATTCACACACGGTCATCTGATCCCAAACTAAGCAGAGCTTGTACTATGGAAACCAGATAAATTATATATACAATATGTAACACAAACCCTGTTGTTCCTTCGATTGACCAGTGCAGCTCTCATTATTTAGCCACGAGCTCCTAAACTGAATCTGTCATTCTCGCAATAATACAAAAGGCAGCCAATCATCAACTGTCCACTGTTGACATAAACAATGAACTTAAAGCGGTATTCGCGCCGAAACTGATCGAATGGCGGGATTATCCCGTGTTTCGACGCGGCTTATGCACCGCTGTTCTGATTTGCATCACAAAATGTGTCTATTTCAAGAACAGTACGGGCAAAACGTCCGTTTGATTGATAGACACGTTGTGTTTGCCAATTGTTTGTTTTGTTGTGTTTGCCAATTGTTTGTTTGGTATTTGAGCGGTAACTTTTATTTATGTTTAAGCTGTGTTAATGTTGTTCTCTTTAAGAGACAAATTCACCATACTAATAGATATACAATAAGTTATTTTATGTAATATGTTATTAGTGAATGAGTCGTTGGAGTACCTATATATAAATAAATAAATAAAATTAAAAAATATAGTACAAAACATGCACTACAAAAATCGCCCTTACTGCCACGAAATAAAGATGCTGTCAATATTAAATTCTTACCACTGTTGTGAGGTCGACTGTTCAAAAATCATCTCGCACAAAACAGTGCGTTTTGAACTAACCACAAGTTCGACTTTAAGAAAAACACAAAATATATCTTAGAATTAGAATTAATTTATTTGTAAGAATGTAGTTTTACATCGTATGGTGTTAATATTTTTAAGTTCTATACATTCTACCACAACATAGGGTGTAGAAATATTCAAATGTGTCAATAAATAATGTGACAAATATTATAATTAAAATAAATTTTAATATTTGTGTTTTACAGTAAGTCCAATTTGAATTAATATTATTATAATTAAGTTTTGGTTACTTTAAAATCAATGTCAAAATTAAGTATATGTCATCTTAGATTTTTACAATATTCCATATATTCGCCATTGTCATAAAAGTTTTTATAAAAAATATTTAAAAATGTATTTAATAAGTTTTTAAAATGAATAAAGGACATAATAATAATGCTTTATTGAAAACAAAGTAATTACACAGTTACATAAACACACTGCCTCCTGAACTAGGTTGTTAGCCTGTATCTCAGGAGACAGTTCCCTTCCAGTTTACATAATTACTAGATTCTTACAACGTTCTCAAGTAGTTGAAACTAAATTAAATTAAATTAAACAAATAACTAAAATTAACACTAAAGGTAAAGTTAAATAAAAGTAAATTACACATTATAAGGTTAATTTACCTGAGTGCGCACGTATTGTGGTATTCATTGTGATAGATGATATAGGTGTGTGTGAGGCAGTGTGAAAGGGTGCTTGTGTATTGACACGGTTAATATGTGTGTTCGGATTAGTGATGTTGTAATGTATGTATGTATGTAGTTGTGTATGTGTATATATGTATGTATGTGTTTGGTATGTATTTACAATGTGCGTAGGTTTGTGATTATACAATCAGTTTAGATATTGGTCAAGAGTAGGCTTTCCACTTGCTCATAATCTAGCTTGGTGATCCAATCGAGAATACTTTTTCCGAAATCGTGGTTGTTTAAGTTATGACTATCCTTTGCTGTGAGTTTGTTATAAATACGCGGTACAATTGAGTTATATTGTCGTTTTGCAAAAAAAGATTTTACACGGGGTGTTGGACAAATAAAGCAAAGTACTCTAGCTGCATCAGAAAGTGGCACAGCTAGAATACTATTACATTGTTCCCATAGCACAAGTTGTACATAATGGTGAGTACAATGACCCCTTAACGGTTGTGCGTTATTTAAGTTACATCTTGTATACAGTATATTCTATGATGTATAATAACCTATATTAAATTAAAGTCGCTTTTCGTGTGACTGCGTTTTTCTTCTAAACTACGGAACGGATTAGGATTGTGGTTTTCACCATAATTTAGAGAGTTTATTCCGGAAAATTTATGTGCATTACATTAATATTAAACTTACATAATGTAATAAAGGAATCTCGATGTTTAGTCAAGTCGTAAACACCGTGCGAAGCAGCACCCTAATTTTTTTCGAACATATTGAGCAAAGGATTAGTAATTTGCATCAAAATTATTCAGATTCCGATTGATAATTTTATTTATTTATTTACATACGCTACCATTACAGTGTCCCAATTTGGTAGTGTTATGTGTTTCGCAATTAGGGTGCCAGGGTTGTTTTTAATGAGTCCCATGACTGAACACTGATCCCCAAAATACAGGCCTAGGCCTAGTTTGGGAGTTAGGAACAATATTCTGTGTAATACATTTCTTGTAAGATTGTGCCTCTGAGTGTCTATTCTAATGTTTTTTTAATGTATATTTCTTTTAGTGACAAATAAACGTTTTTATTTTTATTTTTTTTAAGGGAGCCACCCTTGTAGCTACTTATAAAATTCACTCTCTTAGGGCGAGGTTACCATACTATTGTAATGCAGCAAGAACAAACAAAAGATATGCAATATTATACTCACAAACCGTTACCTCCATCTTATATTGTGTATCTTTTATCAAAGAACAAAGGGGTTGCTGGTGTACCGAACACAAAGAAGTCTGAAACAGACCGTCCCATCTTTATAACTAGTACATAGCCATATAGTTGTGGATTCGATATATAAGGGAACTCCTTCATTGATTTACCCGGATTCAAATACTTCAGTTAGTTTATCTGTGTACAGGTTTTATGCGTGATTGTGTGAAAAAGGTCTTCACAAATTTTCCCTTTTTGTTATTACTACTTCTAAGTTATGATGAAATGTTAGCGCAAAAATACGACAACTATCAAAGTGCTCTTAAGAGGGCTGTCATATTTTGTCACGTCTCACACGGGACCAATTTTTAAAATTGTTAAAAGAAAAGATGCTTCTTTGAAAAATGTAATCAATTGACGAACTAGTAATTAATTTTAATTTAATAGATAATTATTAAAAATACATTTCTATTGTGTTATCGGTACTCCCTTTCTTCTCCTAAAATTGTTTGTCCGAAAATCATTATCCATAACACGTTTGCTATAAACTTCAGCAACCACAATGTTCAAAAATTCGATATTTTGTTTTACATCTTTACTTCTAAAACTATATTATCGAGTACTTTAATAATTGAATCTCCTAATTTTGCATGAAATAAAGTGATATGTCCTAAATATTGTATTATATAATGTGTATTATTCCTAATGTTCATTTATAATAAAATTGTTAGTCCTAAAACATTTGCTATAAATTAGGTTTTAGTGACAGAAACGAATTGCTGTAAATCCGACTTCACGCAGTCTTGTCTGTCCTACAGCGTAATTTAGAATCGCGTAGGCGCGTAGGGCCGAGGAGCAGGAGGCCCGCAGTGCCGGAGCCGTGACAGAAAACATGCCTGCTCCATGTTGCATGCTTGCTGCAAGCCTGCATGCTTACTGCATGCTTGCTTACATGCTGCATGGTTGCTTGCATGCTGCATGCTAGCTGCGTGTTTGCTACCGGAGCCGTGACAAAAGCCAAATTGCTTTTGCTTCTTTACTTCATTTATGTATTGTATCAGTTTGATGTGGTGAAATAATAAACAATTGTAATAAAAACATTATTAGGATTAAATTATTTGAATTTAGGACTTATAACTTTTATTGAAAACGGTTTTATGTCGTTTGTATATTATTGATTGTAATATTTATGACAAACAAATTTAGGGCATATTGTATTTAGGGATTACAATTTTATGACATGTTATATTATGTGACATTAAGTTCGGGCAAGTTATCATTCGGACAAATTATGATTAGGGCAAGAAACATTATGGCACTTTAGATTACGGATAAAAAAGTTATTGAACACGATAGTGTACCTGTGTTATAATGAACTCGGCTCAATAAGTATTTGATCTGTTTTTGAGATTAGTTAAATTAATGCCACAATAAAAATGTGTTTTTAAGAATTACCTATTAAATTAATATTATTTAATATTTCGCTAAATGATCACCTTTTTCAAAAATTAAAAATTTGGTCACGTGTGAGCGAGAGAGGTGACAAAATGCTACAGCCCTCTTAAATATAAACAGCTCTCTGAGGAAACTAAGTTAAGACAAACTAAAACTTAGCCTTCACTACCTTTAAGGACACTAAGTACGGGGTAAATATTTATTTTACTTAAATAGTTCTTCGAGATCGAACAGGTCTCAGAATATACAGAAGGTGCGCTCCGTTCACTTATCGAAAACGCACGCACATATAGACACGCTTCACGTATAGCGAGAGCAAGCGCCCTCGCTATACGTGAAGTCGGTTTGACCAAAATCGTTTTAAAGTCGTCATTTGTATATTCGGACGCGCTTCTTGGTAACACTGTCAATATTATTTTTTATTGTATGCGTAATAACTTTGAAAGTGGTACCGGTGCCTGGAAAGTTGTGCGGAAATCGGTTGTCATGGTATGGGCATGTGATGCGGAGGAATGAGGAAAATGTCGAGAGGAAAGTTTTCAGTATAAATGTCGATGGCTATAAGAGTTGGTGAAGACCAAAGAAACGATGGGTGGACTATGTGAAAGATGATATGGCTAGAAAGGGAGTGACTACCGAGATGACGACTAATAGAGAAATAAGGAAGAAAGGAACATGCTGCGCCGACCCCAAATTAATTTGGATAAGGGCAGGAGAATGATGATGCGTTATAACTTTTTAAACTAATGGCATACATAAGAGAGTTATATAATAGGATTGACTTCACGATATTGTTTAAAAGTAATTGCATGTTCGATATCGGAAAACGTTTTATGTTGAAGTGGAGTTGGCCAGGACACCTGGCAAGATACAGAGATGACAGGTGGAGTAAGGCTGTGACCGAGTGGCGTCCAAGGACTGGAAGACGAAGTCTCGGTCGTCCGGCGCCGCGAGGGGCAGACGACATTGTTGCCATCGCCTGTAGGTATACCAAATCTCTAGTTCAACTGTACATGTCCATGACTGGTTGCGTGCGCTTGTTGTCTCTCGTTGTAGAGTACTGGTGGCCCAGGCAGTGGTATCGGCCCCGACTTACGAGTCGGATCGAGTTTAGAAGTATTAAGGCCTATTCAAACCTAAGCGGTATTCGCTGCCGCTATGGGTAGAGGTACATACCGCGCGGGTTTCGCTTAGGTATTTAGTATTATGTTTCGCGGCAAAAGCGGTACAGATGAATGAACAGTAATATTACCGCATACCCACTCGGTTTTCTCTACCGCAGACGGTAGCGAATACCGCTTAGGTTTGAATAGGCCTTTATGTGGGCCGATCCCGGCGGCACTGCAATGCCGGGCCGACCCGCGACGACGGGAGAGGAGCGAGCCCCGAACATCCCGTCAGCTTACAAAAATCAGTTTAATATACTGGTCCCTCAGTGAGGGATCTTTCAGATATTAAGCTGAAAAGAACAGATACTACACTTTGATCTTAGCCAAAAGGCCGAGAAGCGATACCATACAAACGAAAAATCAGGGTGGTCATTCACTCACGGAGAATCTCGACACCGCGATTCAGAAACGTGACGTTGACGCACAGTGACATCTATTGGTTATCGAAGCTACTACAAAAAATATCAAGGGGGTGACGCACATGATATCAGTGCGCGACGATAACCGACTTTTAATGATTTTAAACTGAAGATCATGTCTAAATGAGTAGTGTTAATGATTTGGAAAAAATATATGTTAAATAACAGCATTTGTTTTAGCTTAATATTGAGATTATGTTATTATTACATAGTGTAATTAATTTGTAAAGTTATGTCTAACGCGGATAAAAAAAAACTGAGAATCACGCAAAAACTGTCAAGCGTATTTTTATGAAACCTTCACTATTTTAAAGATATGTCGTGTTTCGTACAGGTCGTGAGTTCAAATCCAGGCAGGCACTATACTTTGTGTATTTAATTTCATCTCCATTGCGCTCAAAACCATAAAGGAAAACATCGTGAGGAAACCGGCATGTCCTAGAACCAAAAATTACAATATAAGACATGTGACATCCACCAACCCACACCCTCCCACAGATAGGAGGCCTATGTTCCAGCAGTGGGAAGATTGTTTCCAGCAGTGGGAACATTGTTTCCAGTAGTGGGAACATTGTTCCCAGCAGTGGGAACATTGTAGGCTGATTATGAGGGAGCCGACCTTCTGTACTAGACTGTACTATTCTGTGGCCGACCGATCGGCGTGGATTATACAGGAGTTGAAAATCGTTAGAGACTCGGCCGCTTTACAACCAGATTATGACAATTTAGCTGTGCCCCGCGGTTTTACACACTGATTAATTTAAAATCAGGTCAGTGACCCCTGGCCACCGCGTCGCTTTCACCTACCCGCGCTTTTACTTCGTTTTCGCTTAGCGTTCTGTCTAACTTTTTGCTTTTTGCTCGGCTCCTAAGGGTCGTAGCGGCAGGACGTATCTACAGAAATATTGAAATGGAGAAAAAAAAATATTTTGTCCTGTTTAAAATACAAAGGCAGATGTCTTTTAACAGTAAGAATTATTAGGTTTTCATTAAATTTACGCCAATATAAAAATACTGGTAGATGCGTCTTTTTTGCTGATTCCGAATATGTAAATAACTCTATTTCGAAAAAAATGTCAGATATGTCTTTTTTCCTTATGACGGCAGTATACCTTGCTCAAGAGTTGGGCTATCAAACGAAAAAAGATTTTTTTAAATCCGAATTGTAGATACAGAGATTAGCGCGTTCAAACAAACAAACAAACTCTTCAGCTCTATTGTATTTATTAGTATAGATAGAGTTTGCTCGTTAAATTAATCAGGAAAACAATGTCGCTTTCACCGCAGTAAGTGATGAATCTTAGGTTTTTGGGATGCGGTGATGATTTTGTGTAACACTTCGTTGTAATAAGCTTCTTGTTACAGCGTTAGATTAATTTGACGAGATCGTAGCTGGCGTAGCAGTAGTTTCAGCTACGCCGTAGTATCTGCTACGCCGTAGCAAAGTTTATGAAGTGGTTAACTCGTAAAAACGATGTAAAGTAAACATTCCCGCATGTAGTGGCTTTACACGCTTTGTTTTTCAAGGTTGGTTAATTGAAAACGCTGAAAGTTTAAACGCTTTTTTCGTGTTGTTGTATTGTCAAATAGGTACTTCCTGGACTTGTATCAAGTCTATTGTTGTGCCAAGCTGACTCAGTACCGCTTGTTCCGTAACAAATGAATGTCCATGACGTCACGGAGTCTATTCAAATTATTAAGGCACAAACTTGAGGAAGAGATCTACTTAAGAATTCAACTTGAATCCGTTGGCGAAGTTACCGACACAAGAATTCGTGTATTTTGTTTGTAAAAGGTGGGAAAAACATCTTAGAGAACGAGGAAACAAATGGGAGAAAAAAAATCTCAAAGCCTTAGCCTGAGACAGTTTTTCTTTTGATGTCAAATAAAAACGTGAGAGCTGTTCCACATCTTTAAACATAGTGGATTTTGCTTAAAGTTTAGGTGACAAAAGTATGACTGAAGACTCCCTTTAGTCTTTTTTTAATTATGCATAGCACAGTAATACATTTCATTTCTAATTTAGGGTTCCGTACCTCAAAAGGAAAAAACGGAACCCTTGTAGGATCACTTTGTTATCCGTCCGCCTGTCTGTCTGTCAGTCTGTCAACACCCTTTTTCTCAGGAACGCGCTGAGCTGAGGTCTCAAAAAATCAAGCTTTTAAGTCAACACACAGTCTACTTCCCGTTGACCTAGAATCATGAAATTGGGCAAGAAGCAAGGTCTCACTGCAAAGTAAACGATAAAGTCCGAAAATTGTCAATTTGTGTTATATCACATAAAAAAAGCGATTACAAACTTAAATTTGCAGTTGGAGTATTGACCGTGACGTATATCGATGTATGTGAGAACATGTTTATCAACTACTATGTTATGTTTATTTTTGGGATAAATTCATCCCAACTACGGAACTCTTCATTGTGCGTCCGACACGCACATGGCCGGTTTTGTCCTTAAATATAGATTCACGCGATGTGTAGATATGCCTTTATTTCAGGTTTGATAATCATTAATCTATCTAACTAATCCGTCTGCGCCGAGTGACGTGAAATCTGGCGAATTAATAAACCTTCAGAAGTGTAACATGGCATGCAATAAATCTGGGATTTACGATCCTCTCCCCCCACCCGGCACAGTTAGGGAATTTAGTTTAAATTAATTTGAATATACGTAATGCTTCGCAAACTGTGACTTTGAAAGAGCCAGCTTGATTGGTTTGTTTCCAAGAAATCCAAATGAAAGCGGAAAAATACTGGGAACAGATTCCAAGTGGTTAAGGCGACGATAACCGACTTTCAATGATTTTAAACTGAAAATCACGTCGAAACGAGTAGTGTTAATGATTGGGGAAAAATATTTGTTAAATAAGAGCATTTTTTGAATATTTTAGATAATGTTTATGTTACATAGTGTAATTCATTTGTAAAGTTATATCTAACGTGGATATAAAACTTAGAAAAAAATCAATCAATCAATCTGCCTAGCCTTTTCCCAACTATGTTGGGGTCGGCTTCCAGTCTAACCGGATGCAGCTGAATACCAGTATTTCACATGGAGCGACTGCCTATCTGACCTCCACAACCCAGTTACTGGGTAATACGATACCCCTTGGTAAGTCCCGTTGTCAGACTTTCGGGCTTCTGAGGACCCGTAACGTCTGTCAAAGATCCATGAATGACAGCCGGGACCAACGGCTTAACGTGCTTTCCGAGGCATGGAGGAATCTCAGTTTGAAAAGATGGTCACCCATTCACAGACCAACCCCGGCAAGCGTAGCTTAACCTGATGGATCGACCCGTGCGGCTGTTATTACTTAGCCACGAGCTCCTTCGGATATAAAACTGAGAATCATGCAAAAACTATCAAGCGTTTTATTATGAAACCTTCACTACTTTAAAGACAATTTAATGTTATATCTTTTAGTGTACGTTTTTTAATACAACCTGTAGTTTTATGTATAATAAATTAATAATTCTTCTAATTTGAGACTGCGCCCCTTGATGGGTGAGTCCTATTAGTGGGTGAAACGTATGACGCGTTGCGTGAGCTCAGCACAGAACACGCAAGCTAACCATTCAAGGCCTTCGGCATATATCTGCGTCTTAAGTCATATACCTATATATATTTACAGGAGTTTGTTTGTCTTTACTTTTGTAAGTCTTCTTGGTACGTAAAAACTTAGTTAAAATATCATGATTGTTTACTCACGTTTAGTCAAAGTATTAATGCCTGCATTTTCCAGGATCTGCTTTCCATTATTAAGGTATAATATAGTCCCAAAATCCTATTGAGGATCAACAAAACTGATGGATCGGTGACGTTTATTAAAAAGCAGCTCTTGTTCACTCTGACGTATTTTTATATAGACCAACATATTTTATCGAATATATATGTATAATAGAAAGACCTCCATAGATTTCCGCCTCAGGATATTTTCATACAAATGCCCCGATGAATGGTCAACACAAAATAGTGTCATTTGTTTATTTAATAAATGCTGGCTTTCTGCCAGATATTGCTCAGTAAAGTACTAAAATAAAAATACTAAGGGCGGTCAGTGAGTAACCAATAAAAATTCGTGGAGACAAATCTCAGAAGTGACTCAAATGTGTATAACAGTAATACAAACATAAATGGCATTGACCTTGTGATCTAATAAAGTAAACAGGGCTGTTTAATCTGCTGACTGTGATTAGATAAAATGTTTGAGCGTTTATTTAAATACAGGATTCAAACTTAAAAATCAATCTGCCTAGCCTTTTGCCAACTATGGAGGGGTCGGCTTCCAGTTTAACCGGATGCAGCTGAGTACCAGTATTTTACATGGAGCAACTGCTTTCTGACCTCCATAACCTAGTTATTGGGTCCGGATCTACGGACCAACCCCGGCTCAAACTTAACAATTAGGGACAAAAACATAACAGAGTAGTACACCCACATTTCTCCAATTAAGGGACAAAAAAATTATGCGAAATTAGGAATAAGTAAGTCAATGCAATAATGATCAACTTGCTGTTTCAAGTTTATGGTTCAACAAAATACGATAAAAACGGGCAATGTCTCTTGAGTAACAGTTTCAAAGTTTCTTTGTTTATGAGATTCATGAAGCGCTTTAAGTGCGTCTATAAATAAGTTAGGCTGTTTACTTTTCTTAGACTAACCTAATAAACCAAGGAACAATATAAGTTAACTATGTACAAAGCTGGAACAAATCTGAATTAAGCTGTAAGTAGCTCAGGCGACGCCAGCACGGCGATATCGACCGTGCCAACAATCTCGCACCTCCACGTTTGAGGGTAGATTGAATATTACGGCAGACTTGACATATTCCTAGATATTAATTTACTGATTTTTTTATTTAATTTAATGTACCACACAGCTTGTAGTTTTAACGACGAGCCCGTGTGAATGTATCACTAAATTATTATTGGCTGGTGATTTAGGATGGTTATTCACTCTGAGCTTATACTGCGGTCAGTGCACTGTGGACTGAAAGTTGACAATGTGATAGTTTAACTTAAGGGGATGAGGACCTAAGCGCGGTCTCTGTCGGACTGCATAGAAAAGAAAGAGAACGTTGGCAATTCATTAATCATTCCTTATTATTTTGTAGAGAACTATATAAATTTATGAACACTTTTACTGGAAATTGTAGGGGTAATGTGGTAAAAACTAGAACAAATAGACGTGGATTTAGTTTGTTTTTCATTAAGTTCTATAAACTAAAAAAAAATCAGGACAAATGAAACCACTTCTTATTATACTGTCTATTTTTTTCCTATCAAAAATATGCTATTGTTAGTGTTAGTAACTTACTAGTTTCGCCATATTTTACGGAGAACAAGCCTTAATAAATAATAACAGTAATAACCCCTGGAAGTAACTAACCCAACCAAATAAATGTCCGTGAACCATAACATTAATAAAACATAAAAAATACAGAATTATTGCTATTTGATTTGAGTGACATTATATTTTACTCAGTGACCGTCAATGTGGCTTTCGCCGGGGACGGTCAACTGGCGATCGTCTTGTGTATGTCACGCACTGCTGTAGCGAAGCCATCGAGAAACACGGCGAAGCATCGCTGTATCGCTTGACATCTCGAAGGCCTTTCACAGGGTCTGGCACGTTGCTCTGCTCAGCAAGCTTCCTGCTTATGGCATCCCAGCTGACTTTTGTAGCTGGATATCAGGTTTCCTTAGTGAACGGTCGATCAAAGTAGTCGTTGACGGCTGCTCCTCTGACCTTATAGCTATTGATGCCGGAGTTCCTCAGGGGTCTATTCTCTCTGCAACTCTTTTCCTGCTGCACATCAATGAACTGCTTCAGCCTGGTATTGTTGGGTACGCAGACTAACTAACTAATCGGCTTGAGCTCCTAGGCATGAAGTTGATATCTGGTCTCAACTTTGGCGCCACCATCGAGTACAAAGCTCAAACTGCGGCCAAGAAACTGGGCATCCTAATTAGGGTGAAGCGATACTTTACGCCTGGACAGCTTTTAACTCTTTACAAAGCGCAGGTCCGATCCTGCATGGAGTATTGCAGCCACCTTTGAGATGGATTAGCTAAGTACCAACTAGCCGCACTTGACTCGGTGGAACGCAGAGCTAAGAGGCTTATTGGCGACGTCAAACTAGTGGATGCCAAGCTTCATAGCTTGGCTCATCGCCGTGAGTTCGCCTGCTTGTCGGTCTTCTACAGATTGTACTTCGGTGAGTGTGCTCAAGAACTCCGCGACCTCATTCCACCGGACCTCTTCTACCATCGGACATCTAGACGCACTGCTAGTTACCATCCCTACCTAGTTGCTATTCCACCGATTCGCACTAAGCGCTTCCAAATGACTTTTATAATGCGCACAGTAAAAGAGTGGAACTCACTACCTGCGTCTGTGTTTCCGAGCGCATACAACCCTAATCTCTTCAAAGTGAGAGTGAACAGGCTTCTGGGTAAGCTCACTCCATCGTCGACTCTTTCTCTGTCGCGTCCGACCTAGACTAGAGTAAAGAGCACACCCATCATAAATAAAAAAAATACAACAAAAGAAGAGGCCTTATCCTACTATCATACTTATCCTAACTATAATATTATAAATGCGAAGGTATATTTGTTTGTTACATTTTCACGCCTAAAGCACCGAACCGATCATTCTGAAATTTTGCAAATACGTTGTCACGTGTGCAAAAACGAACAAAGGGCACCTTTAATCCCGAAAAAGGTACTGTTCCCGAGGAAAACCACAATCACGTTCTTATGATAATCATGATTGAATTATATTGTATTATTAGGTTGGGGAAAAAGTCTTTTCGCAATATAGTATTTATGAACTTGTAATAAAATCTCTTTGGCTATACTATTTGTATCTGGCTGGTTTTGTTATCATTGAAAGTTTAAATTTTAAAGAACATAATTCCAAATTCAAATTAGGAAAATGTGTGATTTTCATTTGATTTTCGTACCGTCAAGATGAGTGAATCTAATGAAGAAATTCGATACATTTTAAAATTTTACTACAAAAAAGGTAAAACTGCAACGCAAGCCGCGAAAAAAATTTGCGATGTTTATGGACCTAGTGTAGTGTCTGTGAGAGTAGCACAAATTTGGTTTAAGCGTTTTCAATCCGAAAATTTTGATGTCAAAGATGCACGTCGCTCTGGTTGCCCTATTACGGATAAAATGGATGCCATTTTTTAAAAAGTGGAGCAAGATATATCAGTAGTTACGACGTAGCTGAAGAACTGGAAATTGACCACAAAACAGTTTTGGCGCATTTGAAAAAAACTGGGTACACAAAAAAGCTCGACATTTGGGTACCTCACGAGCTCACTGAAAGAAACCTAATGAACCGTGTACTCATTTGTGATTATTTATTACGACGTAATGAAACCGAACCATTTTTGAAGAAGCTGATAACTGGTGATGAAAAGTGGATCACGTATGACAAGAACGTGCGAAAAAGGTCGTGGTCAAAGGCCGGTCAGGCTTCACAGACTGTGGCGAAACCCGGGTTAACTCGCAACAAGGTGATGCTGTGTGTGATAACTGATGAGATTAAAGCAAGAAGTTGAGAGAAAGCGGCCGGAATTAATCAACAGAAGGGGTGTGGTTTTTCATCATGATAACGCTAGACCTCACACATCTTTAGCCACTCAGCAAAAATTAAGAGAGTTTGGCTGGGAGGTGTTAATGCATCCGCCGTATAGTCCTGACCTTGCACCTTCAGATTTCCACCTGTTTCGGTCTCTTCAGAATTCTTTAGGCAGTGTCAGGTTAACATCACGAGAGGACTGCCAAAACCACTTGTCGCGGTATTTTGACCAGAAGTCCCAAAATTTCTATAGCAATGGGATCATGTCCCTACCTACAAGATGGCAAAAAGTTATCGAACAAAATGGTACCTACATACTTTAGTTAAATGTAAATAAACTATATTAAAAAATGTTTTGAATTTTCTTAAAAAATGCGAAGAAACTTTTTCCCCAACCTATTATTATAGAAATTTTAGTAGCGTGTTAAGAGTTTTTTTTTTTTTTTTTTTTTAATTTAAGTACTTACCTAATACATTCTGTGAGTCTAGAGTGTCGATAGACCGGTTTTTCGTCCTCTTAAGTATCATAGCTAATATTATAAGTGCGAACGTCTGTTTGTTTGTTGATTACGCTTTCACGCTAAAACGCCTAAACAGATTTGGATAAAATTTGGCACATGGGTAGACCATGACCATGACCTGGAGAAGCACATAGGCTACTATTCATCCTGGATCGCAGACGAAGTCGCGGGCAACATCTAGTAATATTATAAATGCGAAAGTTTGTGAGGATGGATCGATGTTTGTTACTCTTTCACGCAAAAACTACTTTTCATATATATGAGAGAGCGATTGTATCTTTAGATTAAGTAGCCACTTTATTTTGATACAAGGCCAGTCATTGAATGAGACATTCTTTATTAAGTAACTGACTCCGCTCATAACTATAACTATACCCAGAGTATTTTTTTTTCTAAAAATATAAATAAAAATCTAGTTAATCGAATAATCGCGTGGTCTATAGTATGGACTATAGTATGGTCTATAGTATGGTCTACAGGTGGCCATGGAAAAGGATGCTTAGAAGGATTTGGGGGCGACCTTTGCTCAGCAGTGGAACAATGTAGGCTAGCATAAAAAAAAAACCGGCCAAGTGTGTGTTGGACTACGCAGAATGAAGGGTTCCGTAAAATATATATATATATATATATATATATATATATATATATATATATATATATATATATATATATATATATATATATATATATATATATATATTTGAGACCCTTACAGTAAGCCCTTTCATTTGATATGTCACACGGTACAGTTTGTAAAACCTTTTTTTAATTTTCTTATTTGCCCCTCAAAATTGACCCCATATTCAAAATTCATTTATTTACGTTACACGCCCATGTTTGGGTCACAGAAATACATACGTATAACAAATATCAACTTAATCGATGCATTACATTCGGAGCAAATTGGTTGTGACAGACGGACAGACAGAAAGACAGACACACGAGTGATCCTATAAGTGTTCGGTTTTTCCTATTGAGGTACGGAACCCTAAGAAAACGTATTAAATCTATAATTCAACAAGTTTGGCCTTCGTCGACAAAATTTCCCAACACTATAATTAGCTTTCTAGCGTACTGAGCTTGCGGGCTCACTACTGTAACATAAGTTACAACTTATCTTCTAGAGTGAGGCTTCAAATGTATATATGTATTATAAAATGAAATCGCTTTTCGTGTCTGGATTTGGATGAGTTTTCACCTTCATTTTGGGCGTTTAATCCGGAAGGTCTATGATAATACATGAATAATTTAACTTAGATAAACAGCACTCGTGTGAAGTCAGAGCTAGCCAAACTAGTTATTTTGTATTATGTAAGAACTAAGGAAATTAATTAAATTTAAAACCAAAGCGTCGTCCTTCAAAGATACAATAAACAAGGTTTCAACGCTTGTATAACTAAAGCGACCAAAGTTTCTGATACTTGATAAATCCTTGTTTAACTTTCGATCCCACAAAACCCATGTTTAGCGTGGCTTCAATCCAAACTAAACACGAAACTATGTTTAGGGTTGTTGTTTTAACGATGTTTTTTTATTGTTGTTGACAAATGGTTAATTTGGTGTCCTACCCATGTTTGTTTGTCATAATCAGCCGGTTGGTCCGTGGATGGGTGACCATCTTTACTTACCGAGACTCCTCCGTGCTACGGAAAACACGTTAAGCCGCTAGTCCTGGCAGATATTTGTGGATCTTTGACAGCCGTCACAGGTCGTAAGAAGCCCGAATGTCTGACAGCCAGTCTTACCAAGGGGTTTCGTATTACCCAGTTACTGGGTTGTGGAGGTCAGATAGGCAGTCGCTCCATGTAAAATACTGGTATTCAGCTGTATCCGGATAGACTGGAAGGTGATATAATTGGGAAAAGGCTAGGCAGATTCCTACTGCTGCGACACAGGCCTCGTCTTTGTGAGAGAAAGAAGGCCGTTATCCACCATGCAAGCCCAGTGCGTGTTGGTGGATGTCATGTCACATGTCTTCGAATTTTTGGTTCCAGAACAAAAGCAGGTTTAGTCACGATGTTTTCCTTTACCGTTTTGACAGCAGTTGTGATGAATATACTCGTAATTAGCACAATGTGCCTGTCTGGGTTAGAACTAGGGATGCATCCGATACCGATGCCGATATTTTCATTGCCGGTACAACGATACTTTTCAAATTTCGCGCTTAAAAAAAGTAATGTAAACGTGCGTGCTGTTTCGTCCATTTCGGTGCAAACGAGGCATGACTAATGACGTCTTATATACAAACTTGAAAAAAAAAGTGGCACAGAAATACTTTACTTTCCAAATGGGTTCTTTCGCGTCTGAGAGACTATTTTTCACCGGCGCAGGTCTCATTCAAATAGACTTGCAAAACTTTAGAATACTTTGTTCTTAAACTTTAATTTGAATTATTAACACTGCTAACCTTATTTATACATTTTAATAACTAACAATCTCATTGTAATTCTGTAATTTTTTATATTAATATCGGCATCGGTTATAATAGTATCGGTATCGTATCGGCAAAAAGGCGTATCGATGCATCCCTAGTACATAAGACATCACTGCTGCATGTTTGTGTTTGTTTGCTAACTACTATTATCTATTTCAGTACCAATTGGATCTTTGCCTATTCTTAAGCTAGGCGTTCTACATCTGAGAACAATGTGACTTTGACTGACTTGGCCTGAGTATTAGCGCAGATATTAGCGCTACCAATCACTGCCTTAAAACTTAGTTCATATACATGATCACAGAATAGAATCTTGCGTCATTATTCTCATTGTGTAATATTTCTATAGTTTAGTAATACGGTTTGCGTTTTATAACGGGGCCAACCACCACCTTTTGAAGCAGCTTAATTTTAATATTACTTCAGTGTGAGAACGAGATGGAGCCATACGAGACATCTAGCTCCATCACTTTCCCACACTCAAATAAGATTAAAATAATACTGCTTTAAGAGGTGGTGGTCTAGCTCGAGTTTTAGCTTAGCTGTCAAAACTGAGACCACGTTCGTGAATTATGGCGTCATGGTCGCCAGGGACAGAACCTACAGAAATAATATGTCTTTAAAATTGACAAAATATTTAGACTATAATTTAAGTAATTTGCAATTTTTTGACTTCCCTAAAAGTATCGATTCTGCTAAAACTAGAACCGAAGTAAAACTTTCGAAACGGTTTCAGCTGTAAAACTCTAACACTATCCATACTAATATTATAAATGTAAAAGTAACTCTGTCTGTCCATCTGTCTGTTACCTTCTCAAAGGCTGACCGGATTTCAAGGAAATTTGGAACACAGGTCGACCATTATCTGGATTAGGACACTTTTTATCCCAGTTAAATTAGAGGTAGATAATTTTCGACGCCCACACGGGCGAAGCCGCGTGCAAAAGCTTATTATGACATTTTCATACTTTTTAATAAGTTAAGCCATCGACCGTTGTCAGCTTGAAGCTTCAGTAGACTGCTTATTTAAATAAAATATTTTAAAACTTGAAATGTCAGTCGTTTTCATAACCTATTTTTATTGCATTTGTATATTTTTTTTTAAACAATGACTATACAGACTCTTGACTACTCATACGGGTGACTCAGTCTCACGACACATAAATGAAATTGCGCTTATGTTCTGGCCTTTTTAGTTTTGACCAGTTATTTGATCTCTGCACACGCGGTTATTTTGAGACCTTTTAAAACATTTCTGTATAAATAAAAACAATTATGAGTTCCTGTTCAATTAAATGGTGTGGGTAATCATCTAGAACATCCAGCTATAAAGAAGATGGCACAACTTTTCTCAAGTGGTTTAATTCTATTTGTTTTGAAGGTATTTCGTCATTAAATCCAAAATGCCTACTAGCTGACGAAAGCATACTTTCATAACGCAACTTTAATGCAAACTCGTTGAAAGCTCGCTTTCGGTTAGTAAAGTTGTTTTTAGGCTTCCTTACCTCAAAAGGAAAAACGTACCATTTTATAGGATCACTTCGTTGTCCGCGTGTCAGGCAGTCAAGACCCTTTTTCTCGGGAACACATGAAGGTTGAAAGTTGAAATTAATGTCAAATACGTAGACCTACGGTCTCTTGGAGCTCAAAAAAGAAATAAACTTCTATTTATTAAAACCATTAAGGTAACGTTTGCCAGCATGGAACGATATACAATTAACACACACTTACCCATCACACCATCACCCACCCACACACACACACACACACACACACACACACACACACACACACACACACATTCCCAAATCAAACGTTAAGCCATTTTTACTTTAGTTTTTAATTTCCCATTTAGTTTCACTTCACTTTTGTTATTAATTTGTAATAGTGTTTTATTATGTACAACCTGTATGTTAGGTTAATACAGTCATAGGTCATTCATGAGTTGTCCGATGGCGGTAAGCCTGGTGATCTGTAATACAGGTTTTACCTACAACAGACACCAGTCTCTATTAAGTGTTACCTTGACTTTGTACTGTGTTTGTGATTACGAGAGAAATAAAAGATTATTATTATTATTTATACTCGCAAATAAATCAAAACCTATACGGGTACTTCCCGTTGTTTTAGAATCTTAAAATTTGGCAAGACGCAAGGTCTCACAGCACAAGTAAGCAAAGAAAAAGTCCGAAAATCGTTAATTTATAGTTTTATATCATTTAAAAAATATGGGATAATATGTTTTTCCACTACAATGTTAAGTTTGTATTTGGGATAAATTCATCCTAACTACGAAACCCTTCATTGTGCGCTGCCTACGCGCACTTGGCTGTTTTTTTTTATGATAAGTATGTGGAGTAGACCAAGTACCTAGATGTTATACCTAGGTATTAATTTTTAAAGAATAATATTTATTTTCCTCACAGTGACCACACATAAGTAAAAGGTAGAGTGCTTAATTTTATGAAGCCATTTCGTAACTAGGTATGGGTATTCTTTGGGTCGGTTAAAGTCTACCAAAAATTTATATTTCTATGCCATTATTCTGTTTATCACCAACATAACACAAAAGTTATATATGACAACTCAGTAAACTCATATTAAGCGCGGGCCACACTGGGAACGAATGGAACGAAGCTAAGTCCGTTTAGCTTTCTTCCGCGTCTTTTCATACTTCGATTCACACCCGCGAAATTCAAATTTTCTTACGTTTTTTGCAATTTGCAAGTCAGTATTAGGTTGTATGTTGAATAAAGTACGATGCGCGACCGTAACAAATATGTATTTATAGAATTATAATTATTCAAATTAACAATACAATTCTCTAAGTTCATATTACTCTATTGAAGACTATTTCATGAAATCTTGACATTTGAGGTCTTTTCTAACTTAGAAAGTTGTATTACTGATTCTGATGATTATATTTCTGTAAATATATATATATTATATTTGTTACGGTTGCGAATTATATTTGAATTAACATATAACCTAATACTGACCTGCAAATTGCAAAAAACCTAAGAATATTTGAATTTCGCGGTCTACCTTAGCGCTTCCCCCTTAAACGAAACGAAAACGGAAGTATGAAAAGACGCGGAGGAAATATAAACGAACACAGCTTCGTTTCGCTTCGTTCCCAGTGTGGTCTGCGCTTAACTGCCTATAAAATGTTCAACACGACAAAACTTTTTAAATTCCATCGCACAGAAACAGAGTGTTATTAAAACGTGAACTCAATAGGGGGTTCAAAGTAAACTTTGTAAATACGAGAGGGGGCGGGAGGGAACGCAATAATCGACGACGTTTTATAACTGCTCTGTCGTGTAATATTTTCAAGGATGTCGCTAGTGTTGTGCTGATAGAGAATTTAGTGTTGTTTTATGATTTTATATGTTGTTGAGTTTGTATGAGCGGTTGTGGCTGGAATTGAGTTGTGGTTTTGTATTTTTAGTTTTACATCTTGTTCATGGGTGCAGGTATGAAGGTATCCCCCCGGAGGTTCCCGCATTGTCGAGGCGGGGGGGCTCAGTGACCGTGGCTTGGTCACCCACCGTGAAGGGAAGAGAAACCCGAGGAGGGCCGCTCGAGGTGCCGCTTGGGCGACATCGCAACTGAGGCGGGCCGCGATGTCGTATGGGAGGCATCGCGACTGAGGGTTGGAAGCCGCGGCGGGAGAGGAGTGCCGGTATTGCGGTGCGCCACTCTCCCTACCTTCCGCGGCCATCACGGGGTCGTCACCGTCTGATGGTGGACGCGGTGGGGCCCCAGGGGAGGAGGAGTATCAGTATTTCGTTGGCCGCTCTCCCTATCCTCTGCGGCCGAAAAGTAGTAGGCGGCCGGGCCACTGACCTGACCGGTCGCAGGGGGACCAAGAGTGTCTAGACACGGGGTCGTCTAGCGCCCATGTGCTGGTTTAGTCACGGCGTGCACAGTGTTCTGGTGCGCCGGTGATGGAGGTACTCCCCAGAGGAGGGTCCGGTGACGGACAGCCGCGGCGCGATGAGTGCTAACGTGTGCCCGTGTTCCCGCCACAAGCGGCAGAGAAGGACACCGTGGAGTTTTAGTGGGTTGGAGTCGGAGATACAAAGTATCTCAACGAATCGGTTTAGTAATAAAATACCTTTTAGCAGCCATGTTAGTTAGAAGCTATGGTTTTCACCCCTCTTTGGATGAAACGAAACTGATTTCCAATCAGCTGTTTGTTTTCATTACAAGTAATCTAGCTTGATAACAAACTTACTACTAAGCTGTAACACCAACTGTAACCTAGGTACATTTAAAAATAATAATTATCGTAAGCGCCAAAAAGCCTCATCCCAATTTTAAACCTTACAGGTCTAACTTCTAAGTTGTATTTAGTAAAGCACAATAGTCGGTTACAACGTCCTTCTTTAAAATGATCGATATGTTATGGTATTGAGTGAGTGCCCCTTGCTACTGGCTGCCAGTGACTGTCGCTATTAACTGGGTCACTAGTACGCTGTCAACCTGCTAATGGGTTCGTTCCTCGTCTAATCAGTTACACTAATATATTCACTAGTATGTTTTGCTTTTAACTATGATTTGTGAGTGTGAGATTATGGGAAGTAAATATTCATGAGGGTGTTTGAATGATTACCTGAATAGGTGTATATTTATATTATATATATCATATACTTATAATAAAGCTGAAGAGTTTGTTTATTCGTTTGAACGCGCTACTGGAACTACCAGTCGAAATAGAAAAAATATTTTTGCATTTGATAGACCAATTCTTGAGGAAAGTTATATATAGACTATTAATTTAACTTCACGCTACGGCCCTTAGGAGCCGAGCAAAAAGAGAAAGTAATCAAAAATAACGCCGAAGTAATAGCGTGGGCCAGCGATGCCAAGCGACGGGGTGATTCGGCGGAATCACGCGGACGAAGTTGTGCTCAGAAGCTACAATAGATTATATTTGATTGGAACAAAGAAACGCCGCCTATAGATAACTCTAAAGGATTTGCAGACACGTTGCCAACCAGCTTCAGGCAATGTTCAAGAAGCGTCTGATTTGCCTGTAAATTCGCTAGAACTAGCTAAAATAAAAATAAACAAAACCCGCTGAGCGCATGTCGGAGCACACACAATGAAGGGTTCCGTAGTTAGGATGAATTTATCCCACGTACAAACTTAACGTTGTAGTTGAAAAACATGTTCTCCCATATGTGTACATACGTCACGGTCCATTCTCTAACTGCAGCAAATGTAAATTTGTAATCGCGAAAAATCTATTTTGTTGTGTGATAAAACTACAAATTAACAATTTACGGACTTTTTCCTTTACTTGTGTACGTTGCTTCTTGACAAATTTCATGATTCTAGGTCAACGGGAAGTACCAATTTTGATTTACTTGCAAGTATCAAAACATGCACATAAAAAAAAAATACTTATGCCTCTATATTACACACAGACTCTATATTGCCAGACACTCTATATTGCCTCTATATTAACAGACAGACAGACATATGGACGGACGGACAACAAAGTGAACCTATAATGGTTCCATTTTTTCATTTTGAGGTACGGAACCCTATAAATGTGATACATGAATTTAATTTATTTTATTGTTACTGCAAAAGACTAACAGCCATGTTTTACTTTGTTTTCTCTGTTATTTTCATTAAAAAAACCGGCCAAGTGCAGGTCGAGCACGCACAATGAAGGGTTCTATAGTTGGGATGAATTTATCTCAAGAATAAATTTAACATTGTATTTGAAAAACATGTTCTCCAATACATTCCAACTGCAAATGTGAGTTTTTACGCACAATATTGAGAGATTTACCATGTTCTTTTATGACCTCCTAAGGTTTTCCTGTAATCGATAAGTATAGAACTATTTTCTGTATTTTTTTTAGGCTTAGTAGTTTTGGAGATAAGAGGGGGAATGGTATATTTCCGTCTATTTTCTTAGATAACTTTAAAACAATTTATTTTAATATTATTAAAAATATATATATTTGAGACCTTCACAGTAAACATATCGACGGTCCCTACGTATATAAAGACATGTCAAAAACCGAGGTTTACAGGAGAACGTTATTTATGTTCAAACCGCTCTAGAAATAATTCTATGTACAATTATAAATATTTTTTTTCTATAATGTTTTATTAACTCTAGGAACTTTATAATGGTATTTATACATATTTTATTTTTTTATATTTTCTTAGAAAAACTGATAGATAACTGTTTCTACGCTGATATTAATATAAAAGCATGTCAGACGTGTCTATGATACCTTTTTATACGCAGGAAAGAAGAAAACAGTTTATAAAATAGAATTTAAATAAAATGTTTTATGAAAACGTAGAATTATGATATTGTTTTCAAACGGATATGTTAAACATTCTAAACTCGCTACCCATGGATATAAAAAATACATCAATGAAGACATATCGCTTTATACGCGGTTTCATTCATTCGGGGTAGGACTATATTTCTTGCAATGTAAATAAAGACATGTCTTTAAATAAAATTATCAGGATTGTGTTTTATTAATTAAACAAGGTTTATAATTGAAAATTATTTATTGTTAATTAACAATCTTCTTAGCATCTAAATAATAGGTACTTAAGTCTCATTGAAGCAGGAACTAAACATTAAAAATCACAGTTTTGTAAGATTAATAATTAACAATTTTTATTTAAGCATGACCAACAGCTTAATTATGTATCTAACTAATAAGTAATATATTTTAATAATCATCACAGCATTATTTTAGTATGTCATTGTGTCTCATCTATCTACCTAATTCGTAAGATTTAATAATCATCACAGGTTTATTCAGACTGATTCATCTTATTACTATTAAAGTTTTCTTAATAGCTAAATAACAGATTAAAATTTATAGAAAAAAGACGGTAAGTATAAATAAATTTAACAATCTTCTTCGTCATTACCTTGTTCTTCCTTGCTATGCTTAAGGTTATTGGAGAATGAATGATACTTTTTTGGGATAATCATCGTATCGCATAAACTAATCAAGTCTCTATATTTCAGTTCAGTTATAGGAATAGGATTATTGTACACCTTCTCTAGTATTAGTTCTTTCTCCTTCTTTTTCTTCCTCTAGTCAGTTTCAAATTATTGCCACAGTTCAGTTTTCTATAATTTTCTTCAAAAAAATCGTACTTAAATTCAATAATGTCTGGATTATTCCTTTGCACTTTTACTTCTCTTATCTTATTCCAAGAAATTTTCTCTGAATTTGTATCTTTTATCCAGTTTTTAATATGTAGCCATGCTTTGAAATCCAGAACTAAGTCTTGGTTCACTTCTACGACTGTATAAGGTGGACTATTCTGTTTCGCCCAACGAACCAGTGTGTACCATTCATCTGGGGTGTAAATAACTTTATTTTTTGAAGAACGCTCTATTAATGCGTGAACGCTATCTGCCTCGTTTTGAGTATGGCCTTTTTCCAAGAATCTATGGCACACATCTACCTTAAATGTATTGCTTACATACAAGTAGATAAAAAAAACAATGCGATTACGATTCTGACCGGCACAGTTGTCCGACCAGAATCTAAAATCTTTAACGCCAGCTTTAACCTTGTTGTTAACGAAAGAAAACAAACAACTAGCCACTTCATTGGCGCCACGTTTAGCAACTGTTTCATCCCACATGTAACACGTAGCCTCCTTTAACCCAGCATCGAAAACGGTAAAATTATACACTGATAGTTTCCTTTTGTAATACAGTACACTAATTTCTGCATGTGGAGTGTTATTTATTTTTTGGAAGTCAAACATCGCTGTGCAAATATCAGAAGGATTCGATTGAGCTTCAATTTTATCAACGTTTTTCAATTCCCTGGCAAGTTTTTTGTTATCCATGTGTGACTTATGCTTAAGTTTATCATCATTGGTTGGCGAGGTGTTGTTTTTCATTGCGTGACACAGGTCGCATTGGTCTTTTTTAGGTATGTGAAAAGCTATATTTAATTCTTTGTTAACAATATCTTTGTATTGTCTTACAGACGTGGCTATATTTTCAGTTATGTTCAGCTCTTTACACCATACAGTATACAGGTCATACATTTTTTTAAACGTCAATTCACTATCTAAATACTGTTTATTTGAGTCTTTGCGCGTATAATGACTTTCTATGGGCGCAAAACATTTTACATGTTGAATTACATTTTCTTTCATTGCCGCATTTATAATAGTTGGATGATTTGAATGAAAGCCCCTCATGTCTTTAGTACAAATACCCATAATTTTATCATGCTTGTCGAGGGCAGATTGTATAAAAGTGTTACTTATTGAAAATGTATTTATAAACATGGTTTTGCATACCATAATCTTCTCTTTAATGCCAATACTAGACAAAAGCGGCAAAAAAAACTTATAAACATTTAACCTCTTGGAATCCTGTGTCCATTGTTTTTTTCTTATTTCTCTCACATGTGACGCAATAAAAGACCACTGATGAGAATGGTCACCTAGATTCCAAAAGGTTTTGAATATATTTTGGCGAGCTACCACATCAAACTTTTCAAAACATTTTAATCGACATTTAGATGGGCATGGACCCTTTATTTGTTTTGCCGTTTGTTGTTTTCCGGATCGAGATTTATGAGCTTCGCCTAAATTGACAAGCACCTTCCTTTTTTCATCTAGCCAGTTACATTTGTTAGTAATTCTGTTCCTTGTTATTGCTTTTTTTACATACTGACGCTTTTTTTTTCGTTGGTGCGGTGTCGTTGAACCAGACATTTCGCTGGATGCTAACGGGCTTGATCTTAAGGTTTCATCAGATAGGATAACAGAACTTTCGCTTAAGTAGTTACATTCATTTACAGTATCCCCAAAGGTCATGCATGGACTTGGCATTGGTGTTGAAACCAAAGATTCTTCATTAATATCATTTTCAGGTATTGGTTGTGGTGTTTCATTGTCAGAAATGGGCATGTTAAGGTCAATTCCATCATCCGAAATTTCCCCTACCGTATCAATGATATAATTTAAGTCACTTTGCGATAGTATATTAGCTGATGTATGATTTTGTTCTCCATCACTATGTGCTTCGGCAACTTGTCTTACGTCGTTTGAAACTTCCAAAGGCCGATCCTCAAGATCCATTGAAATATCTTTTTCGGTACAGACACGAGTCGCTAAAAAGAAAAAAAAAACAGTGTAGTAAACGTAAATGAAAACAAATCCATAAATAGATTTAATAGTTACACGTATATACAAACATGTAGGACATGACTTCATATACTTCGATAACAATAAAAACTTTGTTTTCTTTGTAATAATTATTTAGGAAATCATATTTTAAAGAAGCATGTAACATTATAATGATTTGTGAAATAATGATATTTTAATGACTATATCATAGTATAAGCGGATATGTCTGATATGACCGCTTTTACACTGATATTCTACTGCTGGTTAGAAAAACAATAAAAATATCGGTTTTATTTGAGCGTTTAATGTATACTTTTATTTGAATTACTACTTACCCTCATTAGCTTCATCGATATAATTAATTAAATCTTGTGCTTCAGAAACGCATAAAATATAATTTCTGGAGTTTGCAATATCCACCAATAACTTTGATCTACTGTTATTCATGTTTTACAGTATTGTTGCAGGTAATATTATGAATTCTTAACTAATAAACACACCACTAAATCTAAACTGTATCAAAACAATAATATTTCACCACGCGGACAAGCATCGACACGACTTATTGAGGAACTCCCGCCGTGAATGACGTTATGTCAAACAAGACCGCACCGAGTGGCGCGCATTTTAAAACACCGTACGAAACGATAAGTATAGATATCCGCATCTACGACAATTATTCGTTGTTAATATAAAACTTGTTCTCATATACGATTTGTAAATGACGTTAAATACATAATATATAAAAAAAATATAATGCAGGTATGTGCATATGGAAAATCTAAAGCCAATTGTGCAATAAAAAAAAAAATGCCATTTTTGACATGTCTTTATGTACGTAGGGACCGTCGATATGTCACACGGTAAAGTTTGCAAAACTTTTTATTTTAATTTTCTTATTTGTCCCTCCATATCAAGGTCAAGTGACCTCCATATTCAAAATTCATTTATTTACGTTACACGCCCGTGTTTGAGTCACATAAATTCATACGTGTACCAAATTTCAACTTAATCGTTCTATAAGATTTGGAGCAAAAGCGGTTGTGACAGACGGACGGACAGACATACAGACACACGAGTGATTTTCCTTTTTAGGTACGGAACCCTAAAAACAACATTCATGTTCTGAAATTCTAACAATCACAACTCCAATTGAACAAATATTATTTTTCGGTCCAAACATTCATCGAAAAACCAATTCATTCTGCTTACACATACAGCTGCGACAAAAAGTCGTCAGTGCAAATGATTTAACGGGGTCTCATCCATATCGTAATCAGGGCCGCATGATTTATCGCTGGATTGTTATTCCACGCACGATCAGACATACGTCACATGATCCCTCGGAATCTCACGTAATTGACACCGTGCGCTCTGCGCTGTCATTTTAATGTAACGTGGATTATGGAGGCGCTTCTAGCATGATGATGATAAATCATAAATGATTTTATTTCTGTAAGTAGGTTTGTACAAACACTTTTGTACGTCACTCAAATTTTAAAAACTAGATGAGGTCGGCGTTTCCTATCTGGCTCCTCAGAGAAGAAAGGCCGAAACAAACTCAGAGGTCACAGTCTCTTTTAAAGTCCAGACATAATCTTGGCCAAATCATGTGAAGACCATGTAGATTGACACTATCTCCCCGTGGTAGTGCAGTATGCGTGTGCATTTCTCCGCGGAAAAAAAAAGGAGGATGTACGTATTTGTAGTATAATAGCAGAACGAATTTTTTGATGGCGATTAGAAACTTTTTAAGTCGGTGGAAGTCGGTTTTATTTTTTGCTAAAAGGTTTTTATTTTTCACATTTTAGTTGTGGTACCTACCTCACAAAAATTCGAGTACCACTAGCTGCTATGTAAATAACAGTGGTAGGAAGTTATTAAAACATCATCCACATAAACTAAGTGGGAAAAATACGCATTATTGAAGCTAACTCAAAAACTACCCAAGAAAAGTAAATAAAATTTATATGGTGGTCCCATATAAATTTATATGGGACCACCCTTGGGAGATCTCCTTTCCAACAAAAAAAAAAAATCATCAAAATCGGTTCATAAACGACGAAGTTATCCGCGAACACACATATTATGTATATATAGTATTATGTATAATATATACGGCCGAATTGAGAAACCTCCTTTTTTGAAGTCAGTTAAAATATTAACATACTTAGTGTGCCGCAATGTAGTCCGAGAACGTGTTATTCAACTGTTCTCTTTTTCCCGGCGGGTTTTGTCAAAAGATGTTATAAAAAAAGTAGGCTAGCATACATCTTTGCCCCGTAACAACAAACTGGAATCAGCCAACCATTTGTATGACGAAGATATTGGTATGTGAAATTTAACCGTGTTCTTAGAATTAGGAACCTTGGACGAACGAGTGGAAAAGTATCCAATAGTAGGCACTAATCATCGTAGGTAAGTAGACAGATTCTTATTGTGTTCTTTGAGTGTACATACCATCTTTACATTGTATAAAACAAAGTCGCTCCCGCTGTCTGTACGCTTAGATCTTAGAAACTACGAAACAGCTTTTAATGCAGTTTTCAGCAATAGATAGAGTGATTCAAGAGGAAGGTTTATATGTGTAATATGTATGTTTATAGTTATGAAAAGCTGAGAAATATGTGATTACATAATACTTCTGTGCGTGTGTATGTGACTGAACTCTTTCTAAACGACTGGACCGAGTTAGCTGAAATTTTTTGTTTGTGTTCAAGTGGATTCGAGAATGGTTTAGATTCACAATTCGGTCGACTACAACATGTTTTTAAGTACTAAATACCTCTGTAACCAAACAAAAAGTACTAGGATTGCATGAATTGAAGATAATAGGTATATCAACTCCAGACACGACATATTGTGCACAATTTCTGAGCAGTAAACCTAATCGAATTAACGATAATATATGAATCATTAGTATTATATTTCTAATATGATTTAGATGAAATTTGGCACACAGATAGTTTATAACATGGATTAACACATATAACAGTTTTCAACCCGGTAGTACGTTTCCGTGGGTTAACTTCCGACTTCCACGCGGGCGAAGCCGCTGGCAAAAGCTAAGACAAAAAAAAACAATCAATCTGCCTAGCTTTTTCTCAACTATGTTGGGGTCCGCTTCCAGTCTAACCGATTACCAGTATTTTACATGGAGCTACTGCCTATCTGACCTCCACAACCCAGTTATTGGGTAATACGATACCCCTCGGTACGACTGATTGTCAGACTTTCAGGCTTCTGACGATCCGTAACGACTGTCAAAGATCCACGAATGACAGCCAGGACCAATGGCTTAACGTACTTTCAGAGGCACGGAGGAGACTCGGTATGTAAAGATGGTCACCCATCCACGGACCAACCCCGGCAAGCGTAGCTTAACCTGATGGATCAATCCGTGCGGCTGTTATCACTTAGCTACGAGCTCCTCAAAAGGTTTTGTCAAAGGATATTATAAAAAGGTTGGCCCGTAGCAACAAACTGAAATCAGCCAACCATTTGTGTGACGAAGACACATTGGTATGTGGAATTTAACGTGTTCTTAGAATCAGGAAGCTTAGACGAACGAGTGGAAAAGTATCCAATAATAAGCACTAAACATCGTAGGTAAGTAATAAGACAGGTTCTTATTTGTGTTATTTGTGTGTACCATTACACAAGAGTATTTTATACCCATCGAGCAGGTACTCAAAACTGTAAGATACTTACAACAAAAGTTCCCTGTACATTGTCGGAACAAGGTTTTATGTTTGATATCCCCCAGAAAAGGATTAATGAAGCACACGAAACGGGCTCTCTGTAACTAGTCCGTCGGGCCTCTGTGTACAACCTTTGTCGTGAAATGTTGCCACAGCTCAAATTAAAGCCAGTCAAGTGTGAGTTGAACTTGCACCTACTGTTTAAGGCTGAAATTAGAAGCCTTTTACACTGGCTTCTAAAAAGGAGGAGTTTCTTGTTTCGACGTTTTTTAACCGACTTCCAAAAGGAGGAGGTTCTCAATTCGTGTGTATGTTTTTTTTTTTTATATGTTTGTTACGCGATTACTCAAAGACGGATGGACCGATTTAGAAAATTCTTTTTTTGTTTGATAGGGTATACTTCCGAGGTGGTCCCATATAAATTTTATTAACTTTGCTTGGCGAGTTTTTGAGTTAGCTTCAATAATGCGTATATTTCCCACTTATTTTATGTGGATGATGTGATGGTGTTTTAATAACTTCCTATCACTGTTATTTACATGGCTATATCTACAATTATTGTGCTCAATTATGTATTCGAATTAGTGTGGGGTAGGTTCCACAACTAAAAAGTGAAAAATAAAAACTTTTTAGCCAAAAAATAAAACCGACTTCCAAAACAAAACACTACAAAGTGAAAAATAACTTTAATTTCGGAAGTCGGTGGCAAAAAACGAAAATACAAAACCCAAGACACCGACTACCGAAATTAAAGTTATTTTTCACTTTGTAGTGTTTTGTTTTGGAAGTCGGTTTTATTTTTTGGCTAAAAAGTTTTTTTAAGTGTTTGTAAAGTGATGTCTAGTAAGAGAGAGTGTGACTAGGTATTTTTTTTTTATCTATCGTCGCGAATTTTGAATAAACTTTTATTAAAATGGTTTTCCTCAGGTACGGATCCGCTACTTAAGGCGAAAGCTCTAAGTAGCCCGCGAAATTCATATTTTCTTACGATTTTTTTTTGCAATTTGCAGGTCAGTATCTGATTGTATGTTGATCTGAATATGATTCGCGACCGTAACAAATCTGTATTTATAGAATTATAATAATTAAAATCATCAATACAACTCAAAAAGTTCATATAATCCTTATGACTATTTCATGAAATCTTGACATTTAGGTTTTTTTTATACTTGTATTACTTAATTTAATGATTATATGTAAATACATATACGTTAGGGTCCCGAATCATACTTTACTCAACATACACCTAATACTGCCTTGCGAATTGCAAAAGAACGTAAGAAAATTTGAATTTCACAGGCTACATGGAGCTCCCCCCCCCCCCTCCCCTCCCTTAAATTGGTGAAGATCTGACAAATACCAAAACAGGAGGCTTAGGTTTAAAAACAGGCAGTAAAGTTAAACCTCGACAAATGTGTGGTTAATCTGAAGGTTATTGTGGTTGTAATTTTACTCCGTACTTTTTAGTAATGGTGTCAGAGATTAAGGGCCCGTTTTTTGATCCGTAGTTAACTCAACCAATGGTTAAACATATTATAAACTAATGGTTGAATTTTGACTAAATGTGAAAGGCTAAACATGAATGTATTCATGTTAGCTCATTCATATTAATAATAGTAACTAATGGCATAACTCATTCATGTTTAGCCTTTCACATTTAGCCTAAATTCAACCATTAGTTAGTATGTTTATGTGTTTACGTGCTTGAGTTACCTACACCGTCCCTAAGAATTTCTCTCTTCAATAGATAACACCTAATCACTCACAATTGCATTTCCATGTTAGATTTAACAACGAAATTTGATCATACTACAAGGGTTTCTCGTGCTTGTAAACGTCAGGTTCATTTATTACTGGCCAGTTCTCTGACGCGAAATATAAGCAATATTAATTGAACTCTTGTCTAAGATGTAGGTACGTATTATATGTCTGGCCGGATTAGAAGAAGGGCTTGTGGCTAAGTAATAACAGCCGCAGGGGTCGATCTATCAGGATAAGCTACACTTGCCACGATTGGTCCGTGAATGGGTGACCATCTTTACATGCCATGACGGCAAGACCACACCGTGCCTTGGAAAGCTCGTTAAGCCGTTGGTCCCGGCTGGCATTCGTGGATCTTTGATAGTCGTTACGGGTCGTCTAGAGCCTGAAAGTGTGACAACTAGTTTTACCAAGGGGTATCGTATTACCCAGTAAATGGGTTGTGGATGTCAGATAAAACACTGCATCTGGTTAGACTGGAAGCCGACCCAACATCGTTGGGAAAAGGCTAAGCAGATGATGCAGATGAGTTTGGCCGGAACATCTTTGGATAGTTCAGTTAATTTGTAGGTTCGAGCGTTCAAGATTGTTATTTTTTGTTTTGTTTTATTATATTGAAGTTATGGCCTGATTTGATGTCTTTACTATTAAACTGGTAAACTTTGTCGTCTTGTCAAAGAATATTGAACATCAAAATTAATAAATCAACAACGTAAAATTCCTTTAAAAATGTTTCCAAGAGAATCCGTCACTTTGAAGTGGCTATAAACCTAAGTGGTCAATAAAAACTTGGGACATGAAACGTTATCCTTAGAAACTTGAGTGAAATGTTTCAACTATGGGAACTGGTAACAATGTTGCTACTAATTCAGTTACCAAGTTTTCTGTTTATCCTTGCATTGTACTCGTTATGAAATATTTGCATCAAACCATTATGAACCACGATTTAGACGTGACAGTTGAATGACATTATTTGTAGCCTAACTAGATCATGAATCACTAACAAACCGGTAAACTGAATCAACTGTACTTCTAATAACTTTAAATGAGGGCGATAAAAATAGCGAATGGTTATATTTCAAATGTTAATATAATGAAAAAAAATAGCTAATCATAGTGAATTAAATATAATAAGGTCTACTATAAATATTGAATTTGTTACGAAAGTCTTCAATGTGAAATAAATAATTCGCAATTTATTATAAATATTTCATTAAAATATTTATTAAAATGATTGTACTCAAAGTACAATAAATATTTCACAATTTCTTAAATCCCGAGATTTAATCATCATGTTGCATTCCGGGATTTTATAGGAGGCATTATCCACTCTTGTTACTTCGCATTTAGGCTCTACCTATTCCTATCTCTGAATTGATTACCTTATACACGTTTCTAATTATATGCATTTTAAATAGAAACAGTATGCAATACAGTCGGCCCATGAATACTTTGTCCATATTTAGAACCTTGTAACCTTGTGTAAACGGCGAAAACAGTGACGTAAAAAATGACACAAGTCAACAGTTCAGTGGCCTTAGTGCGAGATTTTATACTAACTCGATCGCATTTACCTTACGTCAAATTGTGTTTCCCATTATCTTCAATTTGTAACTAAAACTGAGGAAGCGACGTCTGGTGACAATAATGGGAACTACAAGTGTTCCATACAAACGAAATCGAAAAGAAACTCGCACTTGGCCCTCAGCTCATCACTGGCAAGTAATGAGTTAAATTAGACAAAATCTAAAAGTAATCGCAGTTTTACGTACCTTCTAAAATCTCTGCTCCAACACGCGTAGATGACAGGGTTCATGGAGGAGTTGACCCAGCCGAGCCACGTTACCACCACGTTTACAATCTCCTCGTGCGCGATGCACGCGGAGCAGATACCCGACAGCAGGTTCACCACAAAGAACGGCAACCAACACACTATGAACACACCCATCACTATACCTAACGTCTTCGCCGCCTTCTTCTCTTTCGCAAACTTCGCCAACTTACGAGATAGCGAAAAGTTTTTCGGCAGATGTTTGCCGTGTGTAACGTTCGTCAGACGTGTTGACGAACGAGATAACCCATTGTTTTGTAGCGCGGTCAGAGGCTCCTGGTCAGCCTCCTCCGGCGTACACACACCGTGACACGCGTCACTGCGCTGGCGCACTGTCCCACCTCTATGTATACGCAACGTCAACTCTAATTCACCACTAGGTCTCATTACTTGCTTAGTACCAATTTTAAGAGACCGCGTCTGAATAGTCGCTGCGCGATATATACGATAATAAGTGAACACCATCACAAACAGAGGCAAATAAAACGATATTGTTGATGAAAATATTATGTACTCTAAGTTTTCCGTGAACGGACACTTGTAATCTGGCACTTCTTCCACACGGACGGCTCGCCACCACGCGATTGCGGGGAACGATATCGCGCCCGAACACACCCACACGGCCGCGATAAGGAAAGCGGCCTTCCGTCCACTCATGCGCATCGGATATGTAATGGGGTCCGTAATAGCCCAGTACCGGTCTAATGAGATCACGCACAGATTCAATATGGAGGCCGTACTGAACAAAACGTCTAGAGACCGCCATACGTCACACCAGTCTACTCCGAAGAACCACGTGTGTTCTAACACTTCATATAGCGCAGAGAACGGCATCACCACTAGACCGACAAGGCAATCGGCGACCGCGAGTGACGTCACGAAGTAGTTGGTTGATGTGTGGAGGTAGCGCTCGCGTACCACGGCGAGGATAACGAGCATGTTGCCGAACACTGTTGTTAGAGAGAACAGCAGGAGGAAGGAGACGAGGAGTGCTCTGTCCTGGAGGAGTTTGATATAGTCGTTCCACGGCTCTTCAGGGTCACCGGTCACGTTGTAGGCGGAGGTGTTGTCAAAAGAGATGTTGAAGTCTATGCCGTTGATGGCGTTGATGCCTTCGACGGCAGCGCGGCCGGTGTCCAGGGTGTACTCCACGCCGCGGTACAGGACGTCCAGTTGGCCTCTTGCCACTAGTACATCCGGATCCGTCGCGTTCATATTTTTCCGATGATCACTTGCTCACTAGCGCCATGGTGAGTGTTTATGTTTCCCTTGTTTTGCCCGCAGCCATTTCGAGATTACGTTCTTGGCAGGCATTGTATTCCAGCATTCCAATTTCTGGCACATGTTTCGTTGGCATATTTTTTGTAGCCCGCAGATGTGTTTAGCCACGTTCTGAAACAAAAAAATGTGAAATTAGAATGTACACAGAGTTTTTATTAGAATTTTAGATTACCACATAAAAATGAAATTAAAATGTGCTGTATCAAAACATTACAAAAGAAAATTAGATTGTGAACAGTTAATTTTATCGCTTATAAACTTTTCTGAAGTTTAATCATATCAGAAGTTGAAGGTTTTGTGTGTAAGCTGTGTCATTGTCACGGGGGTGATCGTCACTTGTTTAGCGTCATCATCGACAGGTGGCCTTGCGGGACATAAATAGCGCTCAGAGCAACTGGCGAGATCAAACAAATTGTGTGCCGTGGGCCGTGACGGGTCCGTCCACATGAGGGCGCCTGAACCGCTCCCCGGCCTCCCCTCGACCTTCCCACCCCCGCTACCCCCGAACTTTACGTTAAGTAGCTTGAGTCATCCTACGTGTAATGTAAATAAACAGGTGGGTTTCATTTACGCAATTAAGGCATGGGAACACTTGTGGGAGCCGAAAGAGGCTCGATTGATTACAGCCTGACCCTTTCGGTGCTCAATGGGTGCGTAACGTTCAGACCTTTTAATATTCATAGCTGTAAAGTATACCTAATATTTTGACTGTGATTATTGACAACGATACCGAGAGAAAATTTTGTGCTAAAAACCTTCGGTGTAAAGGGTGTAAAGGTCAACCAGACAAAAACTATTTATTTCCTTAAACTCTAAATCTACCTCTCCAATATATTTTTTTAAACAGGACCTTTAAATTTCCTCGTAAATATTCATGTTTTAGTAAGAGTTCTTCGATTTAAGAAAAAGTTGTTGAAAAAAGCAAACATCATCATAAACTTCTAATTGACAATTTACGAGTTAGCGGGACTTGAGAAAATATTATTAAATCCTAAACTCAATATTTTTTAACAGGGACGGCGTTGGTTTTTTTTTGTTTCTATTGCTCGGTTTAACGACTTTTCCTTTAATAAGCTAAAGTGTCTTTGTAACAAATTATTTATGATATTGCTAATACGATACCCACCATTTACGTTGTCATCGGTATTAACATTCGAAATACATAGTGTAAAAGTACGTATGAAGTTACTTAAAAGAAATAAAATAGGGAAAATAATAAAATTCTTTACTAGGTATAATATAATATAAGTTTATTTGCCATTACAAAAATAGAAGAGAACACAAATACAGAGCACTTATAAAACAATAAACAAGTTAATATATTAATGACCATGCTAGGAAAATCCTGTTTTATGGGGGGCATCCAACCGTCCATTAAATGCTAAATAATGTTTTTTTTTAAAGTAGAATCTAAACTTACAGGCATTTTCCTAAAAAAAAGAAATGTATTTGTTCAATAAAAGTAAATTTATTAATAAAGTTTAACCAACAAACATGGGTGTCAACAAAAATGGAGGAGTTGAATTTAAGAGATGTGATGTAATCGTAAGTGTGGTGTGGTGTGAGGGTGTGTGTATGAGGGTAGAGTAGTGTTGGACGTGTGTGATGGGGTGATATGTTGTAACTTGTGGGTAAGGTAAAATTAAGTATGATTACTGAGTGGAAGATAAACAGCTAATATACACGCTGCTTTTTTATTGGCTTGGAAGCGGCCACGATAGTGTTGTACTCATCATTATGAACAAATTTTACTATGGGACCAAAACTATAGTCGCGAAAAAAAATCAGCTGCTCCACATTTTGACAAGTTATGCGAACATAAATGTAGGGAGCAGCAGATTTTTTTTTTTCACGATTTCTTGTTTGGTCCCATAGTAAAAGTTGTTCATAATGATGAGTACAATACTATCGTGGTAACTCCCTAGCCAATAAAAAAGCAGCATGGAGAATGATTACTAGATTGTCATAATAATGGAGGTTTTATCTGTGCTTCTGTTTCATCATAAACGAGCGACAAAAGGTTATCTTTGGTATCGAGTCTGCATTGATGTGCGTTTTATGTGTGCTTGATATGTGTCTAGTTTATTATAAAGCAGAGAGCTCAAGAAGCGGAAGTGACGTTTTGCGAAAGATGACTTTACTTGTAATTTGGGACAAGCGGGAATTGTTCTTCGTCTTTGAGTGAGACTAGTGGTTTCGAGAGGTGAAAGACTAATCTTTACACTCTAAAGTGTTTACGCATAATTGCCCGAAGAACAAACAGTTACCTAACAGTTAAAACATTATACTCCCGATATAGTTGATAAGTCGGATAACGACGAGGCCTGCCCAAGAGAACCTTAATTACAGCACGTTGCGTTCGCTGTACCTCTATAATGGTAGTCTTAGTAGACAATGCAGTAGCCCACAATTGAGTCACAATGTGCGCTGTAAACCATGCTAAGGGTCTCAATGTGAGCCGACAGTCTTAGATTTTTGAACACAATTAATATAAGTTTCTTAATGCGAGATGACAGGGATTCCAGGTGTATTATTCATGATAGGCAAGTGTCGAGTTGCAGTCCAAAATATTTCACAAGAGGAACTCTGCTCACGGTAGAATATACACAATTGCAATCTTGGATGTCATATTGATGAGCTTTGCTCGTGATTGAGTTTTCAGCCGGTTGGGCCAAAGGACTAGAACTGAACGTGATCAACTTGGTTTTTCAACATTTAAGGTAAGGCTATTTTTGGGTAACCAAAAGGTAATTTGCCTCAGGACCGATTCCGCAATATCTGTTGCCGCCTGCCAGTTGTCCCCGCATATAACAATCACCGTGTCATCAGCATAGGATACTACATGTGCACAAGAATGGAAGAGCTCGCAGAGGTCATTTACGTAGATGGAGAAGAGAAGAGGACTCATCAGACTCCCCTGTGGCACACCGAACGCCACCGACTCATCCCCACTTATATGATTACCCACCTTGAGACATTGTATTCGGCCAGAAAGGAAGCTCTCGAATATTCTGAGAGCGAAACCCCGCACCCCCATCGATTCCAGCTCAGATAGGAGGATAGGGACAGAGACAGTGTCATATGCCTTAGAGAGGTTTAGGAATATTTCTAGACACTTTTTTTGTCAATTTTGTCTACTATACATTTAAGTAAAAAGGACACAGTGTCTTCTGTGCATAAGCCCTTTCGAAATCCGAACAAATTTTTCAAGATAAGTTTATATTTAGTTACATACATAGTTGTTAAGGTTTTTGTAAAGTATTCTTTCTAAGATTTTTGAAATGATTGGAAGAACCGAGATAGATCTGGAATTGTTTAAAATTAGGGTCATGTGAACTACTTTTAAAATCTTTATTTAATAACTTATACATAATTGTCAATTTAAAGTTAACTCCAAAACAACAGACTTTGTTACTTGTAAATAAAACTAAGTCGAATCCAAAAATAATATCACGCATTTATTATTCTAAAGCAATTAAAGTTTACTTTAAGTTTGTCGAAAGTAAGCAGTTTTTGTTTATTTGCTCTTGTTGTTTTACGATATGAACTAAGATAGTAAACACAAATTTATTTTACTTGAGGCGTGACTTGTAAATTGCAGGGGATTTAATACATTAATTAATGCTGACAATAAATATACATAAATACGCGTCGACTTGAGAACCTCGTCCTTTATTTCGTCATAAACCGAACACGCTACGTTGTTGCTAAATTGCTACGCGGTTTGTTAAGTTGGCAATATATTTATTTATTTATTTTGTTTATTTATTTATTTATCTACTTACATTTACCCTTACAAAATAACCCGGTAAATTCGCTTATCCTAACTTAATAAACTAACAGGTAATACGGGCTGGTATCCGCAATACCACGTCAATGCGCGCATTTTGTGTAATAATTAGTTATAATGTTAGTTTATTAAGTTTATAACTAATTATTACACAAAATGCGCGCATTGACGTGGTATTGCGGATACCAGCCCGTATTACCTATAACTAATTATAAACAATGCATGTCTTGTGAATTCACTCAGGGAACAACAAAATAAGTCCTTCTCCCTTGCTATGAGGTTGAGCGTGCGAAGCGCACGCGTCTGGGGTGACTCCTGCCTTAGCAGGAGTCACCAAATGTAGGACCGCGCTACTGATCTGGACTGCCATCCTATTTTGTGCGGACCTTAAGTAAACAGTCAAAGTTATAACTCAAATTTAAACTAAAAATTTTAAAATAAAGTTTTGACTAGTAATACAAAGAAAAAAATTACATTTTGCACATTAATAATAATAATTAATTACTTTGTTATTGTTGTTCATTACATAATAAAAGTATGTTTAATACTTAATAACAAATGTTTCTTTTCGTTTAATTTCTTATTGTCTAATCGTCTGACAAACGGACCACGACAGTCATAATATTTTCAATAACAGACCCGCAATAAAACTAATTGGTGATCGCCGACCTTAGTGGCCAGGCCTAACCTAAATAGAGTTTAAATATTGTAACCCTTGACTACTGACCCGTAACGTACGGAAGTCCTGTTTGGATGCCTCAGGCTAACTACTGACTTGTTTAATGGCCGCCAGTCCTCTTTAGATTAGTTTTGACTTGAGGACACAAGTATAGCTAACTACCTACCGAAGTAATAGCTTTTGTAACTTCCAAGCGGACCAACAGCCCGTTGGTACCTTGAATGAAACATGAATATTTGATTTGATTGTTTACTAGCTCTTGCCCAGCGGCTTCACCCGCGTGTATATTGGAAATAGTCGCACGGGAAAGTACTACCGAGATAAAATGTAGCCTATTTGCTATTTCAGACTATAATCCGTTCCGTTCAGCCGTTCTGGCGTGATTGACTAACAAACATCCGTCCTTCCAAACTTTTGCATTTATAAGATTAGTAGGAAGTAGGATTTAAAAGTTATTTAACAGCACCGTAATTGCGTAACAAAATCAAAAACAAATACAATCTGAATGATTTTGAAGCAAATCCTATTGCTTCATATGTTCGTAATATAATATAACGTAATTAATGTTGTCAACTGTCAAAATGAACCGATTCCTATTGTGAGTGTTAAAAGCGTTTATCCCACGCGGGCTGGCAACCTGAAAGAAAGAAAGAAAGAAAGAAAGAAAAACAGTTTATTCGCGTGAAAATGACGCACACAAACTATACAAGAAAAGCGAAACACAAAATAATAAAACATAACAAACCACACAAAACAAAAAAACATAAGTACACACAACTCAGCATAATGCTCAGCATAAGAGCGTTTATCCCACGCGGGCTGGCAACCTCGCATTTCTATAAGTTTTTCGTGATTATTTTAATACATTTAAATCAAATTACTATTATTTTAATATACTATCTAGATCGTTGGTATTTATAAGTATGTATGCTATTTTTTACAGTTATTTTCGTATTTACTCATAAAAATTGACAATATGTCTATAATGCCAATTTTTATGAGTAAATACCAATACATACCAACGATCTAGATATTCTATTAAATAATATTTATAGTATCTAATTTGATTTAAATGTATTAAAATAATCACGAAAAACCTGTAGAAATGCGACGTTGCTAGCTCGCGCGGGATAAACGCTCTTAAGTGTATTACGATAAAAGAATTACTGATCCGAGATGAGTTTGATACGTCAATTTCCTAATCAGCCGAATATTTAAATGAAAAAGCGTAGCCCCATTTGGAATATCTCTTGTAACTATAGCTGGTGCATTTATAAACACCAATAAGTATCAAATTTAAAAAGTTTGACTTGAAACATGTCAATCTGCCTAGCCTTTTCCCAACTATGTTGGGGTCGGCTTCCAGTCTAACCGGATGCAGCTGATTACCAGTATTTTACATGAAGCGACTGCCTATCTGACCTCCACAACCCAGCTACTGGGTAGTACGATACCCCTTGGTAAGACTGGTTGTCAGACTTTCGGGCTTCTGACGACCCGTAACGACTGTCAAAGATCCTCGAATGACAGCCGGGACCAACGGCTTATCGTGCTTTCCGAGGCACGGAGGAGTCTCGGTATGAAAAGATGGTCACCCATCCACAGACCAACCCCGGCAAGCGTAGCTTAACCTGATGGATCGACCCGTGCGGCTGTTATTACTTAGCCACGAGCTTGACTTGAAACATGTATTATGATAAATTAAGCCCTACGTATTTTGTTCTGTGCGAGAAAATAAACTTACCATCGCTCAGCTCGCCAACCGAGCCATCTGAATAAATACTATTAGCTGACCCTAACATATTCGGTTTACAAGACAATAACGAACAATGTGTCCGATCAATTATACACTCGATCAAATCAGCTAAGCAATCGTGTTGTTGACTCGATTCAACTCGATACAACAACTACTCGAATGAAGTTGATACAACATTCATGTGAGGCTCAATAAGCATAATTGCTTTGTTCTAATCGAAGCTATCAATAAATTAACAGCTGACTGTATGGCCACTGGTTTCGTGGTCATGGTCAGCAGTTGACATTTTGTGGAGTAACAAGATATTATTATGATGATTTGGTTATCATGTTTGTACAGACGCCAGCACATCAAGCTACTATAATCTGTCAGATTTCTTTAATAGATTTTCGACTTTATTGCTAAAGCTTTAGGTTCAAGGTTGATTGGGAAAATCTGACAGTTTCGGGTAGGTTGACCTGCTGGCGTCTGTACATACTGAAATTTTATTATTTATGTACTTACACACAGTAAAATAGATACAAATTAAAAATTTAATATCCTAACCTAACTAAAACTATTAAAAAACTAAAATATGGCGTCGAAAAATTCCTCCGCATCGCTGTCGACTAAACTCGAACAAACCATGAGTACTAAGACACCACGTCCCGAGGGATTCAACCCCAAACGGCTCGAAAATATAGTTACCGATAAGGTTATTATACTTCCGCCGCTTGAGGTTTTCCGTTTTTTGTTTGTACACATACATAGTTTACCTAATACACATTTGTGCATACTTCAATACACAAAAAAAAAACTTAATGCTTTGAAAAAAATCATCTTGAAGACGAGAAGCGTCAAATACGCAAAAGTCGTCCAAAGCCTTCATTTATATATACACTAATTATCATCATATCTATCTAACCTTTTCCCAACTATGTTGAGGGCGGCTTCCAGCCTAACCAGATGCAGCTGAATACCAGTATTTTACATGGATCGACTGCCTATCTAACCTCCACAACCCAGTTACTGGGTAATACGACACCCCTTGGTAATATTGGTTGTCAGCTTTTCGGGCTTTTGACTGTCAAAGATCCAATAATGACAGCCGGGACCAAAGGCTTAACGTGCTTTCCGAGACATGGAGGGGTCTTGGTATGTAAAGATAGTCACCCATCCAGCCTCCATTTAGGGTGACTGGTAATACAGTGACCGATACCTAAATGATTGTACTCATGATAACAAGCAACTTTTACCATGGGATCAAACCTGTAATCGGGGAAAAAAAATAATGGCTGGAGTTTAGTATCGTTTGGCAGGAGGACAGGAGTAAAATGGGTTAGAGGTGGTAGGTTCTGAATCCCTAATTATAACGTTACCACACTTATTACAAGGTAATGCATATTTAACAACTCTGTAACAGTATTCTTACAAATAAATGGACTAAATAAATAAATATGTTTCGAGAAATTAATAGAATTGTTTCTAACCTCAAATCTGAAAAAAGGGAAAACGAAACGTTGGTATGGGCGATTGTCAACCAAATCTGTACTAGTAGGTATGTCCAGTATATTACCTACCTGTGTTGTAAAATGTCGTGCAAAATCGATGAAACGGAACGCAAAAAAAAACTACGCTGTTTGCGTCATGTATCAGTGTCATTTGTTATTCCGCTTTATGGTTAAAATAGGTTGAAACTGTCCCAAAACCGAATCGGGGCACTCCGACTCTGCGTAGTCTATTGGCTGCTACCCCTAGAGTGTATATTAAAATCCGGAGGCGCGGAGGGAGAGCAGCCTCCGCCCGCTGTAACAAAGCATAGGCACCCGTGCGAGCCGTAGCGGCTGAGGCTGGTCGCCTCCTGCGAAGCTGCGGAGGTGAGCATGGGTGCCTATGATTTGTTACGTAAGGGCGAAGCGGCTGCACTTTCCGCAGCGCCGGAGACGTTGCAAAAGTCACTTTGTTTTGACAACAAGTGTTTTGAGGTTAGGTTACAATAATTGGTTTTTCTCAAGAATGGTGCGTTACCTTTTCATGGGAGTGGTACCAGGGGGGAGGGGGCACTCCTTTCCTCTCCCCCCACCCCCTCCCAACCCCTTTCTCCTGCCAAACGATACTAAACTGTAACCTCCTAATTTTCTAATAACCGTCGTCATATTTATGTATAAAACTTTGTTGTGTCTTTATGATAGTTTGTAGTTAGTAAGTAATGTCCTATACTATAGTAGTAACATAGTGGCCATTGGCCGTATCAAAATCAACATCATGGAGTTTAACTTTCATTGACTTTGTTACGGATAACATCAAATTACATATACAGGGTGGCAGGAACATCGACGCGCAACCGTTTACCATAGTTTCTTGACCCTCCTGCGCTGAAATTTTTCACGAGTTTTTAAAATAAAATCGGCTGTTCCATACATTTTGACCGCGTAGTTATTTCACTTTTGTAGGACGTCCAAATCATGTACTGAATCCATAGTAATAGGTTATGCGTCGATGTTCCTCCTGTCATCCTGTATTTCTCCAGCAAAACCGCTGCAAAATCCAGCTTCACACATCTGTCGCTTCAATACAAGAACAGTCTATTATACAAACATAAAAACACCACATTACACAAAAGTGAACATCAAAATTCACTTTGACGAGGGATTGCAAGGAAAGCGTTTGGACCATTAATTCAACACACTGCGCTGTCTCGTGCACCCGACTGCTCCTGACGCTACCCGACATTACCCGACATTACACGGAGTTTTCCGAATGCGCCCGAGTGAGGCACGATTACAGACGACACGCGAACACGCTATCAATCACGGAATACCCAACTACCAACTACGATTTGGTTTATTCCTGCCTTATTTTGTTCTGCAAAGTTTAATGTGATTTCGGAGTTTTTTCGATTCATCTGTTAATCTTTAAGAGCCGCCTTTTCGTCCATGATTTATAGTGATAGTAACCACATTTTATTTCACTCGCTCTGCTATAATAACCTTAATTGTATTGAGTGTTCTCCCGACACACTGAATTGATTGTACTCTTTATATTATTTATGTTTTATTTTCCACAAAATCAGTGTTAATTAAACTTTTAGTAATTCGATGTCAGACAGGTCTTGTTTACTCACTAATAATAGAAGTAGTGAAACCTGAACCATTTTAGATTGCTAATATAATACAAAACGTCTGTGAGAGAGACTCAAACGAAGTTTAGAAATACTTTGCAAGTGAAAACCATACAAAAACACATCACATGTGAGACACCACCGAGTTTCCCCTTCGTGGTAGTACCCCAAATGATTGATGGTCCAACATTCTCGTGGTGGTATAAGACAATGTGGTCGACACCGATACGGCGCGGCGCTAGGACGTCCTAATTTGAAAGAGGGTATGCGTGTCATTCATTACTGTCAGTGTGAATGCACCACCATGATTAGGTTAAAGCGTTCTTTTTTTGTTAGGGTTCCGTACCAAAATGGTAAAAAGACTGAATCGTACCATAAGGGTTCCCCCTTATGGTACGATTCAGTCTGTCTATCTGTCTGTCCGTCTGTCACAGCTGGATATCTCAAGAACCACTAATGGTATCAATTTGAAATTTGGAATAGTTTAGATGGCATTTGCCCAACTATTTTGCAAATAAGAAAGAAATAAAAATATATATAGTTTTTTGCAACAGGGACTGAAAGGTGGTCTTAAAAACTCGAAGTGGAGCCCCACTTCGATTTTTTTTTTTGAGTAGCCACTAGGGCATGTAAACCGGTCGAGAGCGAGTCTGACTCGCGCACCGAGGGTTCTGTACCATCATACCTATATTAAAAAAAAGTGTGCTACTTAGAGACTTCATTTTATTTTTCCTGTAATCTATACGTAAACTTCTATCACATAGAATAATTTCAGATTATTCTCTTTACAAACTTCGGAGATAAGTGGGAACGGAATTTTTTTACATTTTTCATCAAAAGTCGAAAACTATGTGGCCTAAAAAAAAAAAGAAAAATGTTTGAAAGTGTGCAAACAGCGTTCTTTCATATGATACCCCACATGCCCAAGTAGCCCCACTTCGAAATTTTAAGACACCCTTTCAGTCCCTGTTGCAAAAAAAAAAAAACTTATTTGTTATTTGCAAAATAGTTGGGCAAACGTCATCTAGAACTTTTCAAAATTCAAGTTGATAGCATTAGTAGTTCTTGAGATATTCCTGTTTTACCATTTTGGTATGGAACCCTACAAAATTAAAAAATAGGCGGTTCCTATAAATGGCTAGGGGCTGTTTGTTTAATTGACAGTTTTTATTCGATTATTGATATCGATACTGTTTACTCGGTGACATTAAAATTATAGTTAAAATATTGTTAGGTATAGAGGGGCTCGTTGCTAAGTAATAAGGTAACATCAGCCGCACGGGTCGATCGATCAGGTTTAGCTATGCTTGACGTGGTCGGTCCGTGGATGGAGATTATCTTTACATACCGAGACCCCTTCGTGCCTCGGAAAACCGTTGGTCCCGGCTGTCATTATTGGATCTTTAGCAGTCAGAAGCCCGAAAGTCTGAAGAGCAGTCTTACCAAGAAGTATCGTGTTACCCAGTAAGTGGGTTGTGGAGGCAGTCGCTCCATATAAAATACATCAGCTGCATCCGGTTAGACTGGAAGCCGACCCAAACATAACTAGAAAAAGGCTAGGCAGATTGATTTTTAGAGTATTTTTATAAATAATAACTTGGTATGATGTAGTTTGTTGTGGAGAGGGTAGCTCAATTCCATAAGGTTATATTTGTAAAAATAACAGGAGTAGGTACAGGATAGCTATATTAAATATTTATTTATTTATCCTCTTACTGAAACGCCATACAGCATTACACCAACGGAGCAAACAATTACTTCATGTGCAGCTTTCCATCCACCGTTTCCATGTGAGGAGCTCATGGCTAAGTAATAACAGCCGCACGGGTCGATCTATCAGGTTAAGCTACGCTTGCCGGGGTTGGTCCGTAGATGGGCGACGCATCTTTACATACCGAGACTCCTCCGTGCTGGTCCCGGCAGTCATTCGTAGATCTTGGACAGTCGTTACAGGTTGTCAGAAGCCCGAAAGTCTGACAACCAGTTTTACAAAGGGGTATTGTATTACACAGTAACTGGGTTGTGGAGGTCAGATAGGCAGTCACTCTATGTAAAATACCGGTATTCAGCTGCATCCGGTTAGACTGGAAGTCGACCCCAACATAGTTGGGAAAATGCTAGGCGCAGATGCTGCTTTCCACCCATATAATTAAAAGAGAGATAGAGAAAAGTAAATGTGACCTCTGAATTTGTTTCGGCCTTTCTTCTCAGAGTAGCCAGATAGGAAACGCCGACCTCATCTAGTTTTAAAAAAAAACATGATTGACGTGTAAAAGTGTTTGTACAAACCTACTTACAGAAATAAAATCATTTATCATTTTCTCTGTCTCTTCAGTTTCCGTGGAAAATAAGAAAAATATCGATACGTGTCCTCAATAATAACTTTCTCATTTAAATTCCATCCATCTTGATCAACCCTATCCATCTCGTCGGAGCGTGGTAGTATTTAGTGCTAATTCGTGTGTACTTCACTCGATGTTGAGTGTCCCTTTACTCCGAGAGGCAAGCCAGCAATTATTGAGACGACGGGTCACGCATACTCCCTTTTATGAGAAAATAAATCTTGGACCACCCGTCATGATGCTTAATTGGTAATATAGTTGGAGATTTACGTTTCATAGTCTCGTTTATGGGTTGAAGGAGATTCAAGGGTACTGGGATTTTAAAGTGTGGTTGATTTATCTTCCTCTATTAATCGTGGTTAGTTAAACAGCACCTGCAAATTCGTAAGTTACTGCTATAATTTATTATGTGACACGTCTGATCAGCAATATTAACCATTGAGTGTTTTCGATTACACAGAACGACGTGATAAACTGTACCTAGGTCATTTTCGTAAATTCTGTGAATGGCCGAACTCCACAGGGGGAATAGCTGAACTAATAAATGATAGCAGGGAACGCAATATAGGAATTATATTTTTATCCAATCAATTAATACAATCTTTGCACAATCGTGCACTTCTTAAAAAGATCCTATCTTTCCGACTCTTCAGACCGACTTAAACCCTAAAATAAAACTACTAGGATCAATATTTGCTTGAGTGATATAATGTCAGCCAGTAAAATAAAGATAAAGGTAAAGGTTGCTCATTGCATGACACCTTTTATAGGGTTCCGTACCTCAAAAGAAAAAAAAAAGGAACCCTTATAGGATCACTCGTGTGTCTGTCTGTCCGTCTGTCACAGCACTCACAGCCAATTTGCTCCGAATGTAATGGACCGATTAAGTTGAAATTTGGTACATGTACGAATTTCTGTGACCTAAATACAGACGTGTAACGTAAATAAATTAATTTTGAATATTGGTGTCAGTTTTGGGGGCAAATAGGAAAATTAAAAAAAAAAAGTTTTGCAAACTGTACCGTGTTCATCAAATGAAAGGGCTTAATGTGAGGGTCTCAAATATATATTTTTTTATAATTATAAAATAAATTGTTTTAGAGTTATTAAAGAAAATAGTCGAAAATTGACCATTTGGCTCTTATCTCCGAAACTACTGAGCCTAAGATTTTGAAAAAAATACATAAAATAGTTCTATACTTATAGATTACAGGAAAACTTACAAGAAGTCTATGGTCTTAAAATAACATGGTAAATCTCTCAATATTGTGTGTACAAACTTACATTTGCAGTTGGAATGTAAGGGAGAACATGTTTTTGAACTACAAGATTAAGTTTGTTGTTAAGATAAATTCATCCCAATTACGGAACCCTTCATTGTGCGTAGTCCGACACACACTTGGCGGGTTTTTTTTTAATATACCCTTTTTTATAACCTTTTTGTCTACTATTGTTGGCAATATAAGAGCCGTGAATAAGCTAATCTCTACAAAATAAGAGCACTAGTCTGTTTAGTGCCTTTACATGAGTAATTACGAAGGTTACTCGAGCTGATTCGCCACTCATCCCACACAAATTGTAACTGATTTACGCGTATAATCTGATGTAAACCGAGACTAACAATGGTTGGCCTGACACCAAAACTTTGACACCAAAGTCAACAAACAAGATTAACTATAATTTCAGTAACAATACTGTTTATTTGATTAAATCTCAACAAAAACCATTTCAACATAGTTTGTTGTGAATTATTGTGAACATTTCTTTCCCCCTTCAGCGAGTATTTTATCCGAGTCTACTCATTTTGGGCGCGACAGTAACAAATCTGTCAGTTTTGGCAAGGGGAGGCCTCGCTATGATTTATATAGGAACCCGTTGGAACAAGGACTAACAAGGCAGCTAAATCAAAAGCTGTCATTCTTCTTAAACTGCGAAAGTTGTTTATCATGATGTTTCTGGTTACAGCATTTTGTTTTAGACCTTGTCTTTGATGCCTAAATGGAAAGATTTAATAGATTTAACTTTTACTTCTGCATTCACAGTTACTAATACTGTCAAGCAGATATTAAGAGATATTTGAAACATTAAAAAACTAATTAAGAGGGCTATCGCATTTTATCACCTCTCTCGCTCACACGTGGCCAAATTTTTAAGAATGATAAATGATAAGATCCTCTTTTGAAAAATGTAATCAATTAGCGAACTAGTAAATAGTATTAATTTGATAGGTAATTATTAAAACACATGTTTATTATGGCATTTATTTAACTCGTCTCAAAAACGGATCATACACTTTTTGAGCTCAGTTTAGTAGATAATACAAATGTGTTTTATTGTGTGTGTGATTACATTTTCTAAAAAGCATCTTTTCATTTAACAATCGTAAAAATTAAGTCCCGTGTGAGCAAGAGAGGTGATTAAATGCGACAGCCCTATCAACACTTATTCATGAAAACTAAATGTAGATACTTCTAAAAGGCCAGAAAAGCTACTTTTTTGGTAATTTCCATACTTTTTCGTACTTCAATCATTATTAATTAATGTAACTTAACCTTTCTGACAGAGCATTGTTGGAACTAACATCGAATATTATGATTAATGACCCTAACCCCTTACTTGCCAATCCGTTGCCTCACCTGTTCGGATAACCTATTTCTCAGAAAGCCCCTGTCTAATTACGGTAAACTAATCATCCGCTTTGAATACCACCTTTTTTGTAATGAATGGAATGCTTCACGTGGTTTGGGAGTGATTAAAGAAGGATTAATTAGGAATGAGGCCAAACCAGTAACGTAGATACTGGGTTTATTATGTTGATAGAGAATTCGTTTGTGTCAATTTTTTGGCGGTAACATGAAGATAAAAATAACATATTATATTGAAAATGCCTGGAAAAGCAGTAGCTATTCCAATGTGATATGGCCCGTGAAGACGCTAATGTAGGACGATCTACCGATCTCACTGAAGCGAAAACTTATCGTTATGTGTATTCTGCCCGTCCTAACCTACGGTGCTCAGACCTGGTCGCTCACCGAGTCGCCAAAGTTCCGCCTTGGGGTTTGCCAAAGAGCAATGGAGCACAGCTGTCTGTCTGGGCGCTGACACTGGCAAAAAGGCTGCCAAGCTAAAATGGGATTTTGCGAGTCATGTCAGCCGCATGCATAGCGACCGCTGGGCAACAGTCTCCACACGGTGGGTGCCTGAGTATGGACGTTGGCGCCAAGGCCGATCCAGGAAGAGGTGGCGAGATGGCCTAGAGGCGTACCGCAAGGTTTGGATCGAGGTGGTCTTGGAAAAGGAAGCTTGGAAGGCTTTGGGCAGGCCTTTGCTCAGCAGTGGAACAATGTAGGCTAACATAAAAAAAATAAAAATAAAACATGAAGAGAAAGAAGTGTAAGCTGGTTTACTATCTACCTATAATATTATGACAGCCTGATAGGGTAGGGCAGAGTGTTATTCGGATTGTCCATTAGGTGTTCTTAGTAATAGATCGGAGTTTGGAAGTTTCCAGTAACACACCATCAACCCACGTGGCTGTTAAAGCACATTAAGGTGAAAGCTCCACGTAACCCGCGAAATACAAGTTTTCTTAAGTTTTTTGCAAATTGCCGGTCAGTATCAGGTTGTATGTTCATCTGTATAAGATTCGCAACCGTAACAAATATGTTTTTATAGAGCTATAATCATTAAAATCATCAATACAACTCTCGATCTTCCTATAATCCTAATGAATGACTATTACTTGAAATCTTGATATTTAGGATTTTTTTTATTTGAGATGCTCTTGACCCTAGTCTAGGTCAGAGGTGACAGTGAAAAAGTCGATGATGGAGTGAGTTTACCCAGAAGAAGCCTGCTCACTCTCACTTTGAAGAGATTGGGGTTGTATGCGCTCGGAAACACAGACGCAGGTAGTGAGTTCCACTCGTTTACTGTGCGCATTATAAAAGACATTTGGAAGCGCTTAGTGCGAATTGGTGGAATAGCAACTAGGTAGGGATGGTAACTGGCAATGCGTCTAGATGTCCGATGGTAGAAGGCGGCCGGCGGAATCAAGTCGTGGAGTTCTTGGGTGTGCCCACCTCACCGAAGTACAATCTGTAGAAGACCGACAAGCAGGCAACCTTGCGGCGATGAGCCAAGCTATGAAGCTTGGCATCCACCAGTTCTACGTCGCCAATGAGCCTCTTAGTTCTGCGTTCCACCGAGTCAAGCACGGCAAGTTGGTATTTGGATTATACTAACTTATGGAGTTGTATTACTGATTCTAATGATTATAATTTTGTAAATACATACTAGATGATTTTTTTTACCGTCTTGAAAAACATTGCGTCCAATAGGAGAATGGAGTAGAAGCCTATGGCATACCTAGCTTTTTGTATTTTTCTTTGTTTTTTCAATAGCTTAGACCCAAATTGCTCTATTAATAAACACTAGATTTGAAGTAAACTAGAACAATAAAACTAGAAATGTTGAAAAAACTATAGATCGTTATAAAATATCGAAATTCAAATCATACGCACTACGCAGGGTACGTAGTGCGTAAAAAGTAAGACTTTTATTTTTCAAAAAAAAAAAATACTAGGTATGCCATAGGCTTCTACTCCGTTCACCTATTATGCCCTATTTGTTTCAAGACGGTAAAATAAATCGCCCAGTGTATGCTACTGTCGCAAATCATTGCAAAAAAACATAAGAAAATTTGAATTTCGCGGGCTACTTCTAGCTTCCCCCTTAAGCCGTTGGCCCTGCGCCTGATCTCTCTCCGGTCCTGTCGGATTGCCGTCCCATCGTACTATAAGAGTGAGGGAAGAGAGAGTGCACCTGTGTCTACGCACACACTTGCGCACTATAATATCTCCCGTGCCGAAGACTGGTCTCCGCTGAGATTGGTCTATTATTATTATTTTTACATTTCTCGGGACCCTGGGGTCCCGGACCTTTGGAAGGCGTACAAGGAGCCGAAGCCAACTCGCAGAGGCCCCTTAAATAATTTTAAATGATGAGGCACCAACCGACGATTATCCCTGTATGCACTATGCAAGTGCACCCAAGGACAACCCCCGGTTGGTGCGGGACTATTGTTGTGTGTGGAAACAAAACATATTGGGCTATGGGTCTGGGTAGCTAAAGTGGATTGGGTAACTTGAACTATGGAAGAACTATGTCCCCTGCCTGACCAATGTTATATATTATACACGGATAAAATGGCAGGGGGTGACTTGCACACTCAATAATGGGCCCCCGGAAACGGCCGCTAGCACATAGCGACAAGGGGGCAACACTTCCTGAGATGCTTGAGGAAGGGAGAGGTATTCCACGGCTATCAGGACAATCCCGGAAGTACGGTCAAGATCCCTACCAGCACCTTACTGGAATACTTCCTTCCTCCGAGCACGTTTGCTCTTGCGAATCTCCACTCAATCCGGCCAATAAAGGCAAGAAAGAGGTGGGAGCTCTGTTCCTCGTCAGTGTTCACTCCAGCCGGCCAATAAAGGCAAGCTAGAGATGAGGACAAGATTTCTCTCGGGAGATAGGGGGTCCGTGGGGTCGCTACTGCCCAACAGCTCGCCACATGCTGCCCTGCGGGTTTCTGTATCTCTCTTGGTCTGGCTCCTCATCCTAGACCCGTTCCGGCAAAGTAAACTCTACCGGCACAGACCTAAAGTTTGAAGCGCGCAAGCCCCACCACGACGTCAACGTAGAGATACAGCGGTGGGGTTATTATTATTATTATGATGCACGGGATTAATTAGTACACGTCCACAATAATCAGAACAACATTAGCGTCGCGTAAACGTGATTGTATTGAAACTAGCGTCGCGTTGGCGAGGCATTGATAGTCTTTTAAAATGCCAAGAATATGCTGAGCAGCACATTAATATAGATTGTATGGATACCAAAGTTGAACCAATCTCAATAAATGATAAATGTAAGTTTGTACAAGCTCAGTCGTGTCCAATCTGACTACTCTGAGAAGAAAAACCGAATCAAACTCAGAGGTCACAGTTTCTATTAAAGCACACACTCTTGGTTAGTTCATGTGAAGACCATGTCGATTGGTGTCTGAAATGGTCTTTTGAGGAAAAAACCACACTGGTTGAGAGGACCTGTTCAGTCAGTGCACGCATTTGTCAGTAGCCGTAGCAGCTCAACTCAATCTGCCTTTTTCCAACTATGTTGGGGTCGGCTTCCAGTCTAACCGGATTCAGCTGAATACTAGTATTTTACATGGAGTGATTGCCTATCTGACCTCCACAACGCAGTTACTGGGTAATACAATACCCCTTGGTAAGACTGTTTGTCAGGCATCTGACACCCATACCGACTGTCAAAGATCCTCGAATGACAGCCGGGATCAACGGCTTAACGTGTTTTCCGAGGCACAGAGGGATCTCGGTATGTAAAGATGGTCACCCATCTACGGACCAACTGCGGCAGCGTAGCTTAACCTGATTGATCGACCCGTGCGATTGTTATTGAATAACTACTGAATTAACTACTGAATTTTATTATAGGCTTCAATGAATCTACTATATACGTAGTCAAAGGTAAAATAGTCATTATAGAGAGTTTCTACCAATTCTCTTCACACTTGAACGAGAAGAACTAGCCTATTCAATGCTGAAAGAAAAACAAAGGCTAGCCTTTAAACCAAAATTAATAGACTTATTCAACATCCTACAGGTTTAAATTAATGTGTAATTAAATAACTAATGTAGGTACAGGCTTGCCTGATAAATAATCCAAGATCTAATATTTTTATAGGAGTAACCTCAGTGATCACCACGAAGTAATTATTATCCAACCGGAAAATTAAGTTTGTATACCAATTAATATTTTCTATGTAACTGAAGTATTTTGAATAGAAATAAAATTAATATACTCTCATTATTAGGCTTCTGTTTGTTCTCTTTGGCAAATGTTTGTAAGAAAATATTGATAATATGAATGAAACTTTGTAATATCAGAAAATTATCGTATAATTATGCAATGTTATTATACTCAGTTTATTTCGATGTTTAGTATCCAGGGTCTAATTAAATCTCCGACGGGATCTCATGGCGTCATGGAGAGTGCGACTATCGTAACCCAGTGCTGAGCCACGTCACAATAAGCGGCAATAAGTCACTTCTTTGAGGAGTGGTTGGAGAGGTGCCACGGCGTCCTCGCCTTCAGCCTGACGCAGGTCCTCACCGGACATGGTTGCACGCGGAGGCGATCGGCGGCGGCGATTTTTGCGTCCGTCCTGGTCCAGGCCATGGTACGGAGCAAGAGTGCATGAGAGTGCACCACCTTCTGCGAAGCAGTAATGCTCGAATGGCGAGCAATGGGTAGCTCGCTGTCTGGTAAGGACCAGGCCCGGGTCGACGACGCGTTGTGTTCCACGCGCGCCTCAAAGAGATGTCAGCACTAACTGAAGGGGTCTGCTAAGGCCAATGCCTGCTGGGGTTGCGGGTTGTTTGAAAGAGTTACCATGGCCCTGGCACAGGCAACTGAAGGTACACTGGTGGTTTTAGTCAGTAAAAGTCTGACACGCCCTCCCGCTCCGCCCAGAGCGGGAGAAGTTATTTGATTATTCGCACCAAAAAAAAGGGCCTAATTAAATTCGCTAGCAAAACTCCGCAGAGAAGATGCGTATCGATATCTAAACACGATAAAAAGAAATTAAACTGATTATGTTTTTTTTGGGGTCATCTTCCGCCGCCGGTAAGGTAGTGTAGTTAAAATATCAGTTTAAGAAAATAGACGAAAATTCACAATTTCTCCCCCGTATCTCCGAAACTGCTGAGCCTAAAACTTTGAAAAAAATACTGAAACTAGTTCTATACCTATAGATTAAAGGAAAATTTATAAGAACACTATGGTCTTAAAATAACATGGCAAATCTCTCAATATTGTGTGTACACACTTACATTTGCAGTTGAAATGTATGGGAAAACATAGTTTTCAACTACAATGTTAATTTTGGTCTTGGGATAAATTCATCCCAACTACGGAACCCTTCATTGTGCGTGGTCTGATAAGCACTTGGCCAGTTTTTTTTTTTTTGTGTAAACTTCACAGACGTGATGGATATCGATATCTCGACATGATAAAACAGATTTTATTAACTCACACTTCAAGAACACCACAACCAGCGGTCATTGACCCAAAAAAAAAAAATCATCGAACCCGGCGGCGGCTATTCCAAATAAAAATTATATTGTAAATCTATTCTCTAGAAATCAGTTTCATGACAAAGACAATTCCATACCAGTGAAGAAGACCTTTACACTTTACTATTGACTGAATAAAATGATTAATAGAATTTAGTGAGTTTCTTGCTGCATGATGAACACTCAATAGATTCATCATGAAACATCACGTAAACGCAAGTAGATCTTAATGATAAGTCATTGACCTCAAGTGCCTCATAAATACAGTTGAGCTCTCGTATAATGGTGCCTTAATAGATAGGTCCCTATATTATTACACGAGTGTTAGTTTCGCGGATAATAACTGATATTAGTCGGGTCTACTGTCACCGTTATGGATAATTTACACGATCACAGTTTCTTGCCTCAAAAGTCAAGTAGACGATTATTGAAACTACACACATCAAAAGTGGCTAGGGATCAAGTACGTTTTGGAGTATCGCCGAAATTGAGCGTTATTATTTTAACTTTCTTGGATCGGGTGAATATTCGAGCGTTTTATCCGCCGTCATTACCGTTCGCCAAAAGTTGATGAAAGAGAATATAGTTAATGAAATATTTCATCAATTCCCAGAATCTGCTTACGGACCAGAATCTGGAATTGCTGAAATATTTCATTAAATATATTCTCTTTCATCAACTTTTGGCGAACGGTAATGACGGCGGATAAAACGCTCGAATATTCACCCGATCGTTATTGATTCTTTTTAGTGAATTACACTATTTGAATCAAAAACTTTCTTTAAATTATGATTAAAAACAGAAAATCAACTGTCAATCAGGATTCCTATAAAAGTGTTTAATAGCGTTTTTACAAAACCATTACAATTTCTTCGTACTGTGGCTGTCGCTCTTGGCACTACACAGTGCGTCATAAGCCGCCTCTGGACATGCTGTCGTATCACTGGCAGCGTGACCGAGCGACATGGAGGACAATCTTGCATCACCACTCGCAGACAGGACCGGTACATCCAAAATACTACTCGATGGAATTGTACCATGACCATGAAATAATCCGAAATCGTTTACGTCAAGTGGGTCTCCATTCTCGAAGGCTGCTGAGAGTTCCACCTACAGCACCCCGCAATCGTAGGGCCCGTTTACAATAGGCTCGCGAGCACAGAAATTGGGAGGATGAAGACTGGCGTTGTGTTTGCTATTCCGATGAATGTACTTTTGGTATGAGGCCGGATACAAGACGTACTCGAGTTTGGAGGACCTCTGGACGTCAAGAAGGTTTAAAATTTTGTCAGAATGTTAATTCATATGGCAGGGAAAAATAATGGTTTGGGCTGGTATTCGGATATGTGGAAGAACTGATCTCATTTAGATCAGGGGTAACCTCAATGCTCAGATTTATGCGGATAGGATTGTTTCAGACGTGATCATCACTTTGCAAAGTCGTTTGGGTGATTCGTTTCGACTAATATACAACAATAAAGCTAGAGTCGTAACACGCACTCTTGCCAATGCTCGCATCAACGTTCTGCCGTGGCCTGCTCAATCGCCAGACCTCAACTCAATTAAGTACGCAGAGGATATACTCCAAAACTTGGCAGAGAAGAGCTCTGCCGAGTTTTGATGCCATGCATACTCACAACAACTTTTTCACTTGTTAGAATGAACGTCGGGCGGCCATTCCTCAAAGTGATTTTACGAGTAATACACTGATTTTAAGCATGTCAAATCGCTGTGATTGTGTGATTCGTGTCAATGATGGCATGATGGACACAGATTATTAATTTTTGATCTTTGCAATAAAATTTAAAAAAATACTCATTTTTGCCTTTTTTTGTCATTTAATTGACGACATTAACTTAGGTTGATTTCCCACAATTTGCAAATATTTTTTTTTTTAATTTTTACAAAATATAGGACTAAGTTGTTAACTTCCTAAGATAGAAATTAAAGTAAGAACTGGCGCTGGCTGGAGCCAGACTGGGAGACAAATATGGGGTACTGGGGTAAATATTAATTGGATATTTTTTTATTAGTTAAAAACGTACTTGATCCCTAGACTCTTTTGATGTGTGTAGATAAAAATGTTGACTCGTGTAACTAAATAGTACGTTTGGAAATAGTTTGAGAATCACCTTGATTTTCAAAATTGGAAGCATCCGTTGTAAACAAACATTCGTATACTGTAAAGCTACGGTTTCCTAGAAGAGCGGTGGCCGTCACATAGCGTCTGAAATTTACGAGTGAATGACGTCACTGAAACGTTTTCTAATGAAAGTCAGTTGGTGTGTTTTCCTAGAGAGCGTTTTCTGACACCGCAATGTCAAACCCCGGTGCCATCAGCCGTGACGTCTGTCATGAAAACGCGGCCGTTATATAGCTGCCACCGCTCTTACATGAAACCATAGCTTAACAATGATTGTACTTCGACTTTTCGAATCACTGTTCGAGCAAAATTGCCTGATGTCTCGTCGTCTATATGTACTTTTGTTTCTCGCTTGAAAATGATAATCGCCTGGTGAGTCTCGCCTATGATACTGGACGCATGGACATTCTGGACAGAACGTCCCCTCGTGTAAATGAGCCTTAATTCGACACACAGTACTTCAGGCACTAACTGTAATAAGAATCTAGGCACTAAACGCCTAAAATGAAGCCTTTATGAAACAAAGTATTAAAGGTTTAAAACCTTGTACCTTCTTAATTGCTATACGTAATTGAGAACTGCGAGGCTGCTTTAAAGGCCTAGGGAAACCGTCTATTTTGTGTCACTAAGCCCGAAATCATTTATTTTAAATCGGAAACCCGTTTAGAATAACATTTAATTCAAAACAAAATAATTATAATAACAACCCGTTCTCTATTTCTTTCTCTTCTATTTTCTTTGAAATCAATTAAAAACGTAAATTATGACGGGACCATTACAGTTAAATCTATAGGTACGTGATTTACTCGTAGAAGTTGAAAGGTTGGCACTTTATATATATTTTACAAATTGCTGCATAATCAGCCTGTAGTGTTTTCGCTGCTGCGACATAGGCATCCTTTATTCGAGAAGGAATCTACCACGCGAGCCCAGCGCGGGTTGGTAGATATCACATGTCTTCGAATTTTTGTTCTAAGACATACCGGTTTCTTCACGATGTTTCCCTTCACCGTTTAAAGCAGTGGTGATGAAATTATTTACACAAAGTAAAGCGCCTGCCAGGGTTAGATCCCACGACCTGCAACTCGTAAGTCTGGGCCGTTACGTTTATTACATCGAATCACTAAAATGAAAGATACGTGTGTTATACCAAATATACGTTCCTTATATCTAATTAAGGACGCTTCTCATGATTCTAACTAATTTCGAACGTACTTTGCATAATGCAATTACGGATATTCAAAGACATACCTAGTGAGTTACCTCAGGAGGCACACGTGACAGAGCATGTTAGAGGCTTATATGCCTTGGAGAGTTAATAAATAACACAAACGAAAATAACAAGTTCTATGAACTTTATAACACATTTTTGTGGATTATGCCGATCTGTCACCCTGCTTTGTCTCCTTAGAGGAACAGATCCGAAAAAAAGTTTGATCTATCACACTGTTAGCAACTTTATTCATTCCTATCTGTCCTAGATAGGAGTGAATAAAGTTCGAACTGTCCTATCATTGCTAACAGGAGGACAGATCATTTTTTTTTCGATCTGTTCCTCTAAGGGGCCAAAGCAAGGGACTGATCGGAATAACTCATTTGTGTAACCAAAATGAATAAAAAAAAGCAAATATAGCCGCGCGTTAATTTCGCGGTAAGTGGCACCGCGGCCGCGAAATGTATAGCCGTCATTATAATGAAAAACCTCAACTCAAACAGCGTTATTCTGTATAGAATTTGAGTCACAACCGCCATAAAACACCCGTAAAATGTTGGTTTTCTCTTGAATGAAATAAAACAGCAATAAACGGCACGCAGCTATACGTACCGCGGCATCTACCCCGTTTCGAGAGGATAGCAAACATTATGCAAAGTAGAAAATCCCATTTACCACGTGTTCCACCGTGTCGCCTCACGCCAAAGGTCTGAAACAACGTAATAGACTTGTTTATAAAACGGAAAGTAAATTCGCTCCCCTTGATACAATGATTTTCTTTTTACCCCATCCATTTTTTTCCTAAAATCTCTGAGAAATTTCACTTTTGTTTGGGTGTAACATACTGGTACTGGGACTTTATTGCTTTTCTTATAAGTGAAAGTAACAGACGCTTGGAGCAAAGAAACACTATAAAAAGATTAGTGATCGTTCCTTCCAAAATTGTGCTGAGTATTCGCAAAAGTTGTGAAAACATTAGTTTATCGAGGTCGGCGCAAGGCATAGAGTCATTGAATAACTCCACCCTTTACCTAGTTATAAAGCTCTCTGATTTAATTTTAGAATTACTGCCTGATTAAACTGGCATTGCTGATATAGCTGGTCCTAATTTGAAGTTCTTTCTTCGTTAACTCATTTAATTGAAATCCGATTGTGCCGAGTCATTGAGTAGACGTGTCAAAATTAATGGAACGCCATTCCTTCGCGTTTGCTGACTACCGTACTGAATATTCAAAAAGTTCCATCAAAATATTGAATTCTCTTCAGGTTTTTCTTGGAAATATTCAATTTAATATTTTGATCCTGTCATAAAACTCGATTCGGCGATTTATCTTCGAGTGGAAGTTCTATGGTTTATTGTAATGTAGGCAGAAAACATGTCCATTGTTCTTTTGTATCTTTATAAGAAAACCACCGAATTATGGCATTGGAATGACTGGCTTACATCTTAAAATGTTGGATAATAATTTTGACTAAAGGCTGATTGTTCAATAGTCACAACAATAGAACAACTTTTATCTGAAGAGCAAATATGACAGTTTGACATATTTTCTATACAAAAGCTGTCAAACCGCCACTATTCCATAAATAAAAGCGATGACGATTGAAAAATCAGCCCCAAATTGAGTATTATTATGAAATACTAACTGCATTAAGCAATTGCATTGCATTGCAATGCTAACTGGATTAAGTAAAAATTCTATAAAAAAATGTGGGAAATGAGTACCTAGAGATCATAGACGTGCTCTGCAGCCGCCTCCGGTCGGAATCGCTATATAAATCCATAACTTAATCGAGTTCTGCGAACAAGTTTTTTTTTAAGAAGACTGTCAGTAAAGTGTCAGGAGCATCGCAACCGCCGAATAAATTACAACTTTTAATTTTATTGGCAATACTGATGCCTTTAATATTTTTTATGTTATTTTACTGCGATGGTCCTAGTTCATCATTTGTGACTTCGAGTTACAGGTATACGTATATACAGGGCTATTTTTAAATCATTAACTAAACTTTCACAGGGTGTTCTACCCATGAATATGAACAACTTTCACTATGGGACCAAACCTGAAATCGCGAAAAAAAAATCAGCTGTTCAGTACATTTATGTTGGCATAATTCGTCAAAATGTACTGAACAGCTGATTTTTTTTTCGCGATTTCAGGTTTGGTCCCATAGTGAAAGTTGTTCATATTCATGGGTAGAACACCCTGTTAAAGTTTAGTTAATGATTTAAAAATAGCCCTGTATATTATATAAACGAGCTATATGAAAACGAGCACGCCATTTATACCTGGGTGCTTTTATTTAGGTATAAAGTTCTGTTTATGTTTTTATTTTTATTTCTGCTTGAGTTTTCGAAACTATAGTTTTCGATATTTTTTTTGGTATATTGGCGTGTGCTGCTGACTTATGGCAAATAATTTATAGGGTTAGAAGGAAAGTAATGAGCGTTATAAATCAAAAACTACATTTTAAAGAATAATTTTTATTTAGATATACTCTTGTTCATAATAGACGCCATTGTTATCTATAATCCATTGCCAACGTTTAGGTAAATTGTGTATGCCTTTTTTTTTTTTTTTTTTTTTTTTTTTTTTTTTTTTTTTTTTTTTTTTTTTTTTTTTTTTTTTTTTTTTGTGGATGGGAAATCATCAAATAACTTCTCCCGCTCTGGGTGGAGCGGGAGGGCGTGTCAGACTTCTACTGACTAAAACCCACCCGTGTTCCTTCAGTTGCCTGTGCCAGGGCCACGGTAACTCTTTCGAACAACCCGCAACCCCGGCGGCCATCGGCCCTAGCGGACCCCTTCAGCTAGTGCTGACATCTCTTTGAGGCGCGCGTGGAACACAACGCACCGTCGACCCGGGCCTGGTCCTTACCGGACGGCGAGCTACCCGTTGCTCGTCATCCGCAAGCCCGCGCCTACGGTGGCCGGGAATCGGCTATCGATTCCCGACGCCCAGGGCGTCTCCTGCGGCGACTAGGGGCGTGAGGGCGCAAAGATTGCCTCTCCCTCACGCGTTCAGCCTCCTCCTTCGCGAGCATTACAGCTTCGCAGAAGGAGGTGACGGCTTCCCATGCACTCTCGCTCCGTACCATGGCCTGTACCAGGGCCGGACGCGAGAGATCGCCGCCGCCGATCGCCTCCGCGAGGACGCGGCGGTGCTCTGCCCAAGCCGGGCAGACCTCCACCGTATGCTCCACCGTGTCCTCCGGGCGATCCACACAGTGGTAACACCCGGACGTTTCCTCCCGCCTTATCCGGAACAGGAACCTGCCGAAGCAACCGTGCCCGGTGAGGACCTGCGTCAGGCGGAAGGTGAGGGTGCCATGACGCCTCTCCAACCACTCCTCAAAGAGGGGACTTATCGCCGCAATTGTGGCGTGCCCAGCACTGGGTTGCGACAGTCGCACTCTCCATGTCGCCATGAGATCCCGCCGGAGCTCTGTCCGCTGTACCGTGATTTCTCGCGGCAGCGGAGTTACGCCCCGGCGTTTCGCCTCCTCGCGCCACTCCCACACGTGCGCGAGGACTTTCGCCTCCAGATCCCACGGCGGCAATCCGGCAAGGAGGCTCGCTGCCTCACCGGAGACCGTGCGAAATTGTGTATGCCTGAGGCATAAAAACTTTCTTATTATTGATCTTGAACCTTCTAAACGTCGTCGTTAACGTCAAAAAAAAAAACTGAACAGACAGCTGTGCTGCTGGGGAGAATGTTGCGCCACTTCTTCTTCCCATGGCAGCAAAACACTAGGAAGTGGTGAAGGGCGGACGTTTTGGGGGACTGTCTTATGTAATTTTGACGTTCGAAAAGTGCTGATTCTTAGCTTAGTTTGAAAAAATTACTTTTGATTTTGAAAATTACGGTCGTTTACAACATCTATTTACTTAAGCATCTCTTAATTAGAACTGGCAAAATGTTTGTCTTCCCAAGTTATCATTTCCAAAGTTAATTGCATATTAATTAAGTTGGAGTTTAAAATATTTAAAATTGACTGAAGATGAATTTGAATAATGTTTTGCCGCATAGAATGCTAAAATTTTGAGGGCAATGAGGAGCTCTCTTCAGAAATAAAAAGTGTTTTCGGAATGAGAGTAATTAAGATGCAAATTTCAAGGGAAATACAGCGCTGGGCGAATTAGTCTCGTTTTAATGAAATACAGAGTTCTTTGTGAGACAAGCATGCATAAATTATGTACAGGATTGTGTTCTAAAAAGGGATATGTTTCGTTGTTTTCTCTAGACACAAATGCAAATTGTTATATTCTATTCTCAAATAAAAATATTCCGATATTTGTGCCAGATGAATTTCTTTGTTGAATATTTTAAAGTGATGCAAGACTGCTCAGTATGGACCATTACTCCAGAATGCACGAGATATAGGGGAATACATTAGTAAAGTGCATTCATACATATGGAAATACGAGCAAACTTGATCGAACGTGGTATTATAATGGGCAGATCTGCGTTCTATTTTTCCTTTATCCATTTCATACAGGATGAAATTGAATTCATGGGCATCCTCTTAAGAGGTCTTTGTACTCATCATTATAGACAACTTTTACTATGGGACCAAACGTGAAATCGCGAAAAAAAAGTCAGCTGTTCCCTACGTTTATGTTCGCAAAACTCGTCAAATGTAGGAAATAGCAGATTTTATTTTCGCGATATCAGGTTTGGTCCCATGACAATGTTGTTTATAATGATAAGTACCATGGCCCCTTAAGAGGACGCCCATGACTTCAATATCACCCTGTATAGTGACGAAGGACGGTTGTGAGAATGCATGCCAAGTCATTAGTAGAGTATATATCACTAATGAAACCATGTTCTAACGTTCAAGACATGATTGATCACTACCTTATCAAACAGTGGAATATTGATGAGCTACGCGAAAGCGTTCAGTAAGAATATGCTGGTCTCACAGACATAGACAGACCTAGATAACGCAAGTATTACGATCTATATGAAAACCAAGCGTGCCTGACTAACTACTATCACGTCACAAGCACTATTTAGTTATGGAAAAATCAAATCCATTCAAAGACGCCGCGTGCGGCACCCGTCTCGCAAGCCCAGCGCCTGCGCCCACTCAGCCAGCAGTACGCTGAAGCCTGAAAGTAATCGTAGTGAGAGGTAGCGCGCACGAGCGCTCGCGTTCTGTCGGTGTGTTAGTTTTTGGATATCTTTGCCATAATTTTAAGTAACTTTACCATAATAAACACGTGAATATTCAATTTACGTTCTAGTGTTTATAACAATAGAAACGGGATTCTACCCTCTTTTCATCTCTCTCTATCACTCAAAGGTTACACAGTTGCCAGTATTTACAAGTACACTGTGCGATCAGCTAATTACTTAAATACTAGCTTCTGCCAGCAGCTTCGCCCGCGTGGATGTTGTAAATTATCCCACGGGAACTGTACTTTTTTTTCGGGATAAAAAGTATCCCATGTATAGCACATGACTAGACTATAATCTATGTCTTTGCTAAATTTCATCTAGATCCATTCAGCCGTTCTGGTGTGATTGAGTAACAAACATCTTCACAAACTTTCACATTTATAATATTACTAGCAGCGCCCTGCGGTTTCGCCCGCGTAAGTCTCGAACCCGTAGGAATATCGCAATAAAAATTAGCCTATGTGTTAATCTAGGTTATAAACTATCTGTGTGCCAAATCTCATCAATATCCGTTTAGTAGTTTTTGCGTGAAAGAGTAACAAACATCCATCCATCCTCACAAACTTTACACATTTATACGTATTATTAGTAGGATAGGATAGTAGGAAGTAGGATTTTACGTAATATACATGCGATTGCATGTATATTACGTATTACGTAAGATTATGACATTGTAAAAATTTTGCGTTATTGTCATCATTTTCCGGCCGCAGCCTACTCTGACCTACCAATCGAATACACTGTATTTTTTGAAAACCACGTAAGATTTTTGATGTTTTAGATAAATATTTGCTTTGAACTAGAATGTAATACAGTGTTTTTGAGCTTGTTTTATCTTGCAAAATATACATTAAAATAAAAAATTGTTGGTCGGGGGTACTAAACAGACTTAAAGAAACTGACTGAGCTTTGTTGAGCTAAAATACTGTTAGTTGAGTTACAGTCTTTTGGATAGGCACGGCAGCAAGTTAACAGTCTAGCCATTTAACTAAACGGCGGCGTTCAACAGCGGCCTGAATGATATTCAAGTATAGGTAAGGGTTGAACCGTTACCAACCAGCGCGAGTCGAATTGGTCGCAGTAACTAAGCCAGGGCACCCCGACTAAATGGGTTAGGTTAGGTTAGAACTGTGACAAACCTCGCGCGAGCCGAGCGAGCCAAGCGAGCGGAGCCGCCACAGCGGCCGGCAAGCGCTACTTCCAAAGGTTAGACTTGTTAGGGTTCGCTAATTTACATTTTTATTTCATTAAATTTAAACGCAAAAAGACTAATATCCAGGCCAGTAACTATTTGATTCGAATATTTTGTACTGGCAACAGTTTAGTTTGTCAGTTAGCCGTTGTATGCTTCTGATTGGCTAACCAATCAGAGGCCACCACATTATTATCTGTCATTGGTTGACAGAACTCGATTTTACCGCGCAAATTATCGGAAACCTGTGAGGTGGGAAAAGGTCGGTTGAATATTCTGACTGAACGCTTTTGGACGAGAAGGTCGTGTGGAAGAATAAAGTTATCTTTCCTGTTACCTGGGTTTTATTCAGTACCTAATTGACCTAGGCATCTTGAAAGTCTAGTTTCAGTCCATAGACTCAGTTATTAGCTGTTAACTAAACGTTTAATTAAGGTAGTTGGCTGCGATATACTCATAATTATTGTGTATTGTGTTTATGTTATTATCAGTTGAAACTATCTCTCATCAGCTTTGAAAGGCGAAATTAATGTAGCTTAGGATAAGTGAATTTTGTTAATTTAGCTTACGGTAAACAAAAATAAATAAGAATATGCATACGTCACAACAAAACCTTCACATGAATGTTCTTGTTTACTTTATAGGCGTCGAAAGTTAATGAAAACAATAAGGAACAAATAAAAGAGATATTTTTGTCGTTTTTACAATCGTTTTTAGAACTTTTTAAGGCTGTTTTATGGTGGGGGTTAGACTTCTTCCGCGTTTATGTCACTTTCTTTGTGTTGTTTACTATAGCAAGATTCGATCACGACGGTAAATTGATTTATTTATTACTTGTGATTAATACGTATTTAGTAAAGGCTTTTTAAAATACTTTTGTACTGTCGTAAATATAAGTAGTGTTAAAAGAAACGTACTTTCATACATGCAACTTCACAAGCTTGTCGACTAACTTTATCTTTACTTATCTGAAAACTTTCCGAAACGATTGGTCGAGTTAACACCTAAAGTTTTCCTTCGGACTGGAGTCAGTTAAAATGTCTACCATAAGATGTAAGTATCTTGTAACAATGATATAAACTAAACCGTAACGTATTAAACTTCCCGGCGGTAAAAATAAACAGTAAAATAATCGTAAAACAAAAGCTTTTATAACGTCAATACTATTTGTAGTTCAGGCAGAAAGTTTCACAAAGTACAATTCATGGAATACTTCTATTCCATCTTTAATCATGGCAAAAATACAACGTCTTTGTTGTCGTTGAAAATAAACAGTAAAATAAGAACATGATTATATACGTCATATATCAGAAAGTTCTGGTCATATTTAAGGGGGTGGTACAGACGACCATCAAATTGAACAACTTTGTTTTTTAACTTTAAGTAGGTATTGAAGGGTTGTATGTGATTACGATGTTGGTCCCATGAAGAAAGTTGTTCCGTTGGATGGTCTGTACCACAGCCTTAAATATAATACCTAAATAAAAATGTTTATTTCATCAACTTATGTAGATTACATTTTTAACTTTGGAGTCACCTTTTTTGCTTGTATTAGGTGATTCCGCTCTTCCAGTTTACATCATCAGTGTGAGATAATAAACAATAGATAATTTTGAAAGCATGTCAAAGGTTTTTAACAATACAAAATCCTACTATTCTACTAATATTAGGATGCGAAAGTTTGGATGGATGGATGGATGTTTGTTACTCAATCACGCCAGAACGGCTGAACGGATCTGGATGAAATTTGGCACAGAGATAGATTATAGTCTGGAATAGCGCATAGGATACTTTTAATAATTTCCAACATCCACACGGGCGAAGCCGCTGGCAAAAGCTAGTAATATTATAAATGCGAATGTTTGTGAGTACGGATGGATGTTTGTTCTCTTTCACGAAAAAACTACTGAACGGATTTTGATGAAACTTGGCACACAGATAGTTTATAACCTGGATTAACACATAAGATACTTTTATCCCCAAATTCTTCCAAGTTCGAGACTTACGCGGGTGAAACCGCGGGTTGCTGCTAGTATTATATAAATAAGGATTAATGAAAAAGGAACGCGCATAGTGTTATGGAGTATATGTGAGGTGGGGGTGTATAAATATAATCACACCTTTCTGATACACATGCTGTATGTATTTGGATATACACTGTCCTCCAAAACTTAGTTGTCATTTTTCTACTTCAGCTGCAAATATGCAATGCCACAGTATGACACACAGACCTGATACAACAAGAGAAACACGGTTATAAAAAATGCCACGTAGTTGAATTAGTCAACAACACACTTCACTGAGAATCCTGGAGAGACGCCCGCTGTGTACCCAAGCACGGTTTTTTAAAGGTAAGCGGGGCCTGAATGTGCATATTGGAAAGGTGCACAGACCGCCAAATGCACTCACTTTGAGAGCCTGTCTCAACAGCTACACCTACAACACCAGCTACATCCACTTTTTACATTACATGCCTTGTCAACCTACCTAAATTCTGGCAAAGGAGAGGTCATCCTGAAGGTTGACATAAATAATGCCTTCAATGCAGTTAATAGGGACACCTTGCTGGCAGAAAGTAAAAAAAAAAACCCAAATTAATAGTTACCCTTGGCAATGTTACTGACTCCCTTCTAAATTACTGTATCAGGACAATCTTCTACAGTTAGCTGTCAACAAGGTGACCTCCTCGGGCCAGTGATTTTTAGTTTAGCCATTCACCCAATTATTCGACAGCTAAAGTCGAAATTTAACCTTTGGTATCTTGATAATGGAGCCTTAGGAGGCGATGTAGAAACTGTTTTAAATGACCTACAGTTTTTTTAACGTACTTCATTTCATTGGGCGTGATCTCAACCTTGCGAATTGTGAACTAGCGGACAGTACCGACAGACATCTGACACTTACCAAATATAACGCAATAGCTCCAGAAATCTAAATTATTAGAAAAAGTTTTCTTCGTCTCCAAATTAACATGCATTCGTCCATCACCTTAATTCGTTACAGCTGTTTCGGACCTAAATTAAAATATTTCCTTCGCGCTTCCTAATTATGGAAGCACACTCACCCTTTAGACAAAATGAACCAAATTATTCGGCACACATTAACTTCGATTTTAAATGTAGCCATGGATGACCGAGCTTGGGCATTAGCTACTCTTCCCATCCGTATGGAAGGCCTCGGCGTCGTCCGCAAAATTTATAGTATTAGTTTACTGGCTTTAATGTCCCCCTGGTCCACGGCACAGAGAAATTAATCAGGAAAATACTAGCCTCCACACTGATTTTTGTAAAGGGGTCGGATTTTGTTTCGTGAAAAAACAAATTGTTTTTTTCAGCATTTTCAACGCTGAAACTGTACCGTGTGACGTGTCAGATGAAAGGGTTTACTGTGAGGGTCTCAAATATATATTTTTAAAATAAATTGTTTCAAAGTTATTTAAGGAAATAGACGAAAATCGACCATTCACCTTATCTCCGAAACTGCCGAACTTAAAATTTTGAAAAAAATACAAAAAAAAAAAAAAATATCTATAGATTACAAGAAAACAAGTCTATGGTCTTAAAATAACATGGTAAATCTCTCAATATTGTGCGTACAAACTTACATTTTCAGTTGGAATGTTCGGATAAATTCATCCCACTACGGAACCCTTCATTGTGCGTGGTCCTACACGCACTTGGTAGGTTATTTTTATTTATTAATTAGGTGTACTTTGTTAATTGATTGAAATAACTACAATGTTAAGTTACTCAATAAGTAGGTACACTATGCATTATCTGTTTTATTTTATACACGGGTACCTACGAGTATGACAGAAGACCTAAAATGCTGTATAAGTCAGCCATCTTGAGAACATAAAGATGGTTTAAGGATTACTGGTGGAATGAGGTACCTTTTATGTACCATGCCTTTGTGATACGTCTCACGGGAAACGACTAATGACTTGATCGTACCTCTATTTACTATCGAGGCAACGGTAATACACTTAAATACCAACATCCCTCGTAACATAGTGAAAAGTGAATATTTTTAATGAAAAATTGTTCGTGCAAAATTAGTTATCGTGGTCTTAGCAGTCTAGAAAATAAATCTAGCACGTTTGTTACGTTTTGAAAGCAAAGGTTTCTTGAAAAAATAAACAACTGATCCATTCAGTAACACCTCTAAGCGCTGTGTTCACCAACTTTTAAAACGGCTGTTTAGATATTTAATCAGTTCTTTCCTTAGGAAATTTGACACAAACCAACTATTTAAATACCTAACCGGTGGTTTGAATGTTGGTGAACACAGCCCTAAGGGCCGGTTTTTTGATCCGTAGTTAATTCAGCCAATGGTTAAAAATAGTAACTAATGGTTGAATTTTGGCAAAATATGAAGGCGAAAGAAAAATGAATATATGAAATGTATTCATGGTTGATTTACATTGATCCAGTATTTCAATTCAGCATTGGGATCACGCACGTTGTTGCGCCCCGCTGGGTGGGGGGTTCTTCAACCAACCGTTATGTTCTCCACTCCATAGCTCTAAATTAGACATAAACATAGTTTTATAACCTCACACCTTCATTTAGAAACCGTTATTAAACAAAAAAAAACTAAATTTTACAAGAGAATTAATTTACTATTTTTGCATTATTATTTACTTCTTAATAAAAAAGTAATTAACTCCTATGAGATATTCCTAAGATTATTTGTTAAATTAAATAGACACGTCAAATTCATTCCGTAGATTTTGCCGATTTAAATCGTCTATTGTCTATTAGAGTGTCGAGAAATTAGTCGTCGAAGGCGAAACTTGTTGAATTATAGATTTATTTCGTTTTTTTAGGGTTCCGTACCTCAAAAGGAAAAAACGGAACCCTTATAGGATCACTCGCGTGTCTAGACAGACATACGAGTCTGTTTGTCCGTCTGTCACAGCCAATTTGCTCCGAATCTAATGGACCGATAAAGGGCCGGTTTTTTCAAAAAATTCGCAAATATTCACGTAATTTAGTTACCTAATAACGCCATCTTGTTTAAACAAGATGGCGTTATTAGGTAACTAAATTTCGTGAAAATTTCGTATAGTAACGGTTTTGAAATAAAGGTACGACCTCTATTTTTACTTTGCACATAGTATAAAGATCAAACACAAATCACAAATCGACAAATCGTAGTGAAATGGGGGCAGATTGTAGAGTTTACAGAAAATAGGTGCCGAAGATTATTTTAAAAGGACTTTCACGGCTTGGGAATCAACTCTCCCCTACAGGGAGAAACATTTGCCCCACTTAAACGACAACCTAGATCCGCGCCTGCCTGGTATGATGGCCGATCCAGTGTTTCAAACCCTGGATTGAGTAACTGGAACAATATATAATATATCAGCCTTAATGCCGCATTTACACGATGCAAATTTGTTGCCTTTAGCATACAATAAAATTGAATCAACAAATGCCTTTCATCGTCTAACCACAGTTTAGACAATGCAAGTTTTGTAATGGCTTCAACTTATGGTATGCCAGAGGTACTACGTGACCAAAACAATTAGGCGCATGACAGCTATGAAGTTATTGGAACTGGGGAGGGAACACCGGAACGCGGATTGATAATGTACGTATTATCATCACTGCCGAAAGTGAGTATACGACTGCACGTCACTAAGGGCAGCGTGTAGGGATAGGTGTAGGGTGCGGGCGCCGAATCCGAATTCCTGTCATGCGCCTAATTGTTTTGGTCAAGCAGTTATAAAGTAGCACCTTGAAAGTGCGGATTTCACCAATGAAACTGAATGCGATCAGCACTTCTCAACCGTATTCAAGAGCTGTCAGTGTCAATATTCCATAACAATTTGAACACTAACAGCTCTTGAACGCGGTTTAGAATGTGCTGACTGCGATCAGTTTCATTGGTGAAGTTAGCCCTAAATCAGGCTGAGAGAACGGAACTATCTGTCGCTATATCAATACCACAAAAACAATCGACACTCAATACGTCACCAACAATATCAATTAATAGATCCAAAGTTCTAAAGAGGTGAAAACAAAAGACACTTGAGTACCCAAGTTCCGCGGCGGCGGCGGACAAACACGAAGTTAGGGGGATATAGTTGACAACTACTTGTATCAAGGAACTGGGTCACTCAACTGTTCTCACTTCCGAACTATGGCTATACCTATACTGCTTCAGTTTCGTCAAATGTAAAATGATATTGATTTATCATTGTCCAAGGGTTTATTAGAGGTTTCACCATCTTTTTATCAACTAAGAGGTTAAGTAAAGAGTAAAGATACAAGAAGAACTGGTTTCAAGAATTATTTTACATAATGATCATGTTACTTGAGTTTACATACCTAATAACGATCAGAAGAAAATCGTAAAAAAGAAATCCTTTTTTGTTTGTGTATGTTTTTAGATCGAATATTTGCGTTTTTGTTTATAAAACACATGTACTTTTACTGATGTGTGCAAAAATCCTATTTTCTACCAAAAAGATTAACAATACCAATACAACTATGACGAGAAACTTATTCGTTGTTCATATAAAATTAAGACTTAATACAACTGACGAAGGTTGTTATTATTTTAAAAAAATCCGCATAAGTGTGACACACGCCGGATAGCTGCGTGGGAATTCCACTTGTTTTTTTTTCCTATTCCGTGGGTCGATCGATCAGGTTAAGCTACGCTTGCCGCAGTTGGTCCTTGGATGGGGCCATCTGTGCATACCAAGACCACTCCATGCCTCGGAAAGCACGTTAAGCCGTTGGTCCCGGCTGTCATTCTTGGATCTTTGACAGTCGTCACTGTGTGTGTGAAAGCCTAACAACCAGTCTTACCAAGGGGTGTCGTCGTACCCAGTAACTGGGTTGTGGAAGTCAGATAGGCAGTCGCTCCATGTACAATGGTATTCAGCTGCATCGGGGTAAACTGGAAACCGACCCCAACATAGTTGTGAAAAGGCTAGGAAAATGATGATGTTGATTTTAATTTCAGTACAATATTATTGCAATAATAATTACTTACATCCGAATTTGCCGACTAATTGGACGTAGTTAAACGAAAAGGATCCAACCTACAATATGGCCGAAATACGAGTTGTGTATACCAAAACACTCTTTGTGGTTAAAACTTTAATATCACGAAAACAACCCAAGTAAAATTTAAACGCTTCAAACGCGACAAAATATTGTGGGTTGGATCCTTATTGTTTAACTACGTCCTCCTATTTCCACGGCACGGCGCTGTACGCAGGCAATTAATTTTCTCAGCGGCAACACTACGGTACATATTGTATGTCGGACTCGGTGCATGACGTCGCTCGTTACACAGGAACTTCATTAGAACCAGCCAACATTGATTGTTGCTTGCTGAAACATTGTTTTCTTATTAAATATGGTATAACGATGCCATCATCAACTGCTAGGTACATGATCGTCTATTGTCTATTAGACTGTTGGAAAATTAGTCGACTAAGGCCAAACTTGTTGAATTATAGATTTACTTCGTTTTCTTAGGGTTCCGTACCTGAAAAGGAATAAACGGAACCCTTATAGGATCACTCATGTGACTGTCTGTCTGTGTCTGTCTGTCCGACTGTCACAGCCAATTTGCTCCGAATCTAATCGATTGATTGAGTTGAAATTTGGTACACATATGTATTTTTGTAAACCAAACATGGACGTGTAACGTAAATAAATGAATTTTGAATACGGGGTCAATTTTGGGAAGGCAAGTAAAAAAATAAAAATAAAAAAATTTGCAAACAGTACCGTGTGACATATCAAATGAAAGGGCTTACTGTCAGGGACTCAAATCTATTATTTTAACAATTTTAAGAAAGTAGACGTAAATTGACCTTTCCCCCTTATCTCCGAAACGACTGAGCCTAAAATTTTGAAAAAAGTTCTTTAACTATACATTACAGGAAAACTTGAAGTCTATGGTCTTAAAATAACATGGTAAATCTCTCAATATTGTGCGTACAAACTTACATTTGCAGTTGGAATGTATGGGAGAACATGTTTTTCAACTACAGTTTGTTCTTGGGATTCATCCCAACTACGGAACCCTTCATTGTGCGTAGTCCGACACGCACTTGACCAGTTTTTTCTTTATTTCATTGTACGTAAAGGGATGGCAAATTATGAGAAAAACTCGCGTAAAGAAAAACTATTGTTAACCGAGTACCGGGTACCAGAAAAACTTGAAGCACAACTTTTTAAATTGTTTTTTTGGGTGGGAAATTATCAAATAACATCTCCGGGCGTGTTAGACTTTTACTGACTAAAACCCACCCGTGTTCCTTCAGTTGCCTGTGCTAGGGCCACGGTAAATATTTAAAACAACCCGCAACCCCAGCAGGCGTCGGCCTTAATGGACCCCATCAGTTAGTGCTGACATCTCTTTGCGAACACAACGCACTGTCGACCCGGGCCTGGTCCTTACCGGACGGCGAGCTACCCATAGCTCGCGGTCCGCCAGCCAGTGCCTACGGTGGCCGGGAATAGGTTCTCAATTCCCGATGCCCCGGGCATCTCTTGCGGCGACTTGGGGCGTGAGGGCGCAAAGATCCTCCTTTGCGAGCATTACTGTTTCGCAGAAGGAGGTGACGGCTTGCAAGTTTGACGAAACTTGAGGTTCTTTTTCGAGGTTTCGAAGTTCTTTTTAGCTCGCGAAATTCAAATATTCTTACATTTTTTTTTTTGCAATTTGCAGGTCAGTATTAGGTTTTATGTTGTATCAAATATAATTCGCGACCGTAACAAAGATTTATTTACAGAATTATAATCATTAGTTCCACGCTTACAGGACGCTGTCCCACGTAATAGACGGGATATGAGCATAATTCGCGTATATCCTGCTAAAACTGCACTCATGCGCAAAAGTATCATCTGCATGGCTCCAACTATATTTAACAAGCTACCTAAACATTGGAAGGAGCTAAATGTCAATGCGTTTAAACGTCAGTTGATAAAGTTTTTGTTGCAAAAAGCATATTATAGTGTGCCTGAATTTTTAGTCGAAAAATTTGTCTGACAATAATTTTATTATAATATAGTTGTAAGTTTGACATAGCAGTTTAGTTAATTTCTTTTTATAATTAATGTGACTAAAATATTTGTACGCCAATATATTATAAGGCTAAACATGACTGGACTATAATGTAATTTATTATCATCTTGCATGCTTCTGTATGTATTTACCATGTTTATACAAATAAATAAATCTTATCTTATCTTATCTTAGAATCAGTAATACAACTTAAGGGCCCCTTTTTCGAAATTTACGTTTCTAGATCGAGTTGTTTTCAGAGAAATCATCATATTTAAATCCGTAAAAAAATATATAGTACAGATACATCTTTGATCTAGTGACTTTTTTGGTTAAAAACACATTATTTAACATTTCGCTTGATAAAAAAAAAATCTGAAGTAAAGTCGATTTTGAAAGTATTTTAAGTTTTATGAGACTTGGGAGAACGCAACTTTTATGAAAATTTAACATTTCATTTACTAATCGGGTTTGACAGGGATATTTTTGGATAAATTTAAAATACGGCACTTTTTTTTTAAATTAAATAAATACGTGAAAAACGGCTCGCGCGCAACGCGCCAGTGTCCTGCCGGACGTCATCGAGGGAGGACCTATGCAATTTTTGCTCGCGACCACATTATCGTCGCCGCAAGAAAAAAAGTGTATCTGTAATGACTAATCTACACAGACTAGCCAAGTCAGTATGACTGAAATTCTACATAGTCATACTGACTTTAATGGAAACATTCACCTTTACAAGGTGCATTCAAGGAGGTGTACCTATTAAAATTTGTGTTTTGTATTTATTATTACATTTTATTATATAATATTTTAGAGGAGACTCGCGCCCAGGATTGAGGAATATATCGGTCGATGAAAATGAACCTGCATCTAGCACACGACCACTTTTTATTGAATTTAAATTTTTATGCTAGTGCTAGTATATTTTATTTTTTAACCGACTCCAAAAAGGTGGAGGTTCTCAATTCGTCTGTATTTTTTAACGACTTCAAAAAAAGGAGTTACTCGTATCAATTCGATACGTACGTATGTAATATTACTGGATCTGCGATCACATAATATGATGATCTATTAGGGCTTCCAAGCAAATATACAAAATTTTATAGATGTATGTTTGTATGTATGTACTACATGATTCTACTACATGATTCTTTCTAAAGGTCTGATGATAACCAGGTAAGTGCTTATTGGTCCTCAGTAATAGAAATAGTTAAGATGACCTGGCTTTCAAAATTTATCTAATTGAGCTCGGGTGCTACTACATGATACTTTCTGAAGGTCTGATGATGACCAGGTAAGTGCTAATTGGTCCTCAGTAATGGAAATAGTTAGGATAGCCTAGCTTTCAACATTTGTCTAATTGAACACGGGTGCTACTACATGATACTTTCTGAAGGTCTGATAAGTCTGGTAAGTGCTTATTGGTCCTAAGTAATGGAAATAGAATGGCCTAGCTTTCAAAATTTATCTAATTGAGCACGGGTGCTACTACATGATACTTTCTGAAGGTCTGATGATGACCAGGTAAGTGCTTATTGGTCCTCAGTAATGGAAATAGTTAGGATAGCCTAGCTTTCAACATTTGTCTAATTGAACACGGGTGCTACTACATGATACTTTCTGAAGGTCTGATGATGACCAGGTAAGTGCTTATTGGTCCTCAGTAATGGAAATAGTTTGGATAGCCTAGCTTTCAACATTTGTCTAATTGAACACGGGTGCTACTACATGATACTTTCTGAAGGTCTGATGATGACCAGGTAAGTACTTATCGGTTCTCAGGAACGGAAATAGTTAGGATGACCCATCTTTCAACATTTATCTAATTGAGTACGGATGCTACTACTAGATACTTTCTGAAGGTCTGATGATGACCAGGTAAGTACTTATCGGTTCTCAGGAACGGAAATAGTTAGGATGACCGAGCTTTCAACATTTATCTAATTGAGCACGGGTGCTACTACATGATACTTTCTGAAGGTCTGATGATGACCAGGTGAGTGCTTTTTGGTCCTCGGTAATGGAAATAGTTATGATAGCCTAGCTTTCAACATTTGTCTAATTGAGCACGGGTGCTACTACAAGATACTTTCTGAAGGTCTGATGATGACCAGGTAAGTACTTATCGGTTCTCAATAACGAAAGTAGTTAGCATGACCCAGATTTCAACATTTATCTAATATCTACCTGGTCATCATCAGACCTTCAGAAAGTATCATGTAGTAGCACCCATGCTCAATTAGACACATTTTGAAAGCTAGGTCATCCAAACTATTTCCATTACTGATGACTAATAAGCACTTACCTGGTCATCTTCCATTATCTTGAATACTATGAAACTTACACTGTGCCCTAAGTTGGAGTAAATGTAAGCCAACAAAAAAAGAATGGTCACGATCCGATTAATAGTTTCGGAGATATACGTGGACAAACATACATACATACAAACATACATCTATAAAATTTTGTATATTTGCTTGGAAGCCCTATTAGATCATCATATGTGAATATCTCGCAAATCCAATAATATTACATACATACGTATCGAATTGATAACTCCTTTTTTTGATGTCGTTCTTTAATTTCGGAAGTCGGTGGCATAACACGAAAATACAAAACCAAAGACACCGAGTTCCGAAATTAAAGTTATTTTTCACTTTGTAGTGTTTTGTTTTGGAAGTCGGTTTTAATTTTGCTAAAAAAAAAATATTATTTTATTATATTATAATAAATCATATTTGTTTTTCATTATAGTACTCACCAAATCTTCTAAAACCATTCTTTAAATTCTATAGAATGATCATCGCCTGCCAGTCATGCATTCATAACAATATAAGTGTATTAGTGTTTACAGTCAATAGTGCAGTGGACAGTACATCAAGCTATACGTTTTTGTTGCAAACTAGCTCTTATCACCAGCACGCCAATAATATTTGAATTACTGATTTATTTATACTGTGGCGTGCTCGCCCGCCGCCATAGGTCACCGGAGTTCATATCGCGACGGCTCCTGTGCAACGCGGACGCAAGCCGTCTCGGTGCGTAAAATGCCTAAACTTTCGGAATAAGGGGCCCTTAATCAGTTAAAAAAGACCTCAAATGTCATGATTTCGTGAAATAGTCATTCAATAGAGTAATATGGACTTGTATTGATGATTTTAATTATTATAAATCTATAAATACAGATTTGTTACGGTCGCAAATCTTATTCAGTTCAACATACAACTTAACACTGACCTGCAAATTGCAAAAAACTTAAGAAAATTTGAATTTCGCAGGCTACCCAGACGCATCCCCCTTAAAATCACATTTTCTTCGATTTTCAATCCTTATGTGTTCCGAAGCGTCCTACCATCATTTTTAAAGGAGACTCAAAATCAATACATTTATTTCAACTAAACACCAATTATAGGCACTTTTGAATTATTGTCAAAGGGTCAGCCATTCACAAAGATTAAAGGGGAAGCGCCAGAGTAGCCCGTGAAATTCCAATTTTCTTAAGTTTTTGCTATTTGCAAGTCAGTATGAAGTTGTATGTTGATTAAAGTACGATTTGCAACCGTAATAAATATATATTAATAAAATAATAATCATTACAATCAGTAATACTCTTTAAATTAGTATTATCCTCAAATGTCAAGATTTCACGAAATAGTCATTCATTAGGATTACCTGGTCTTAAAGAGTTATATTGATGACTTTAATTATTACAATTCTATAAATATATACTTGTTACGGTCGCGAATCATATTTTGATCAACATACTACTTAATACTGACTTTCAAATTGCAAAATCTAAGAAAATTTGAATTTCGTGGGCTACCCCGGCGCTTTCGCCTTAAGCTAGTTGCCTAATACAAAACGTAGTAGGTTCCTATAGAGAAGAACAGGCAAGAAACTTTGGACTGCACTAACCAACTGATAAATGATTTTATTTCTGTAAGTAGGTTTGTACAAACACTTTTACACGTCAATCATGTTTTTTTTTTAAACTAAATGAGGGCGACTGAAACCATCTACTGAATGTTTATTTAACTGTCACACACTATAATTTAGACTTTCAAACCTGCTAAATATTATCTCTCTCTCTCTCTCTCTGGATCTGGATCTCTTTCTGGTGGCACCACTCGATTAATCACCTCCAGCGAAAGGTTTCATTGAATTTTAATTAAAATGCGTCTTACAGGGATCTGAACAGTAGATGACGGGTCGAGAGCAGATATTACAAGCTTTTAATTAACTTGCAATGTTCGTATGTACCTATGTATGTAAGTTGTAGTGTAAGTATGTAAGTGTAAAAAGGCATACCGCAATCTAGGGATTGTTTTGCGACAGGCAAATCAATTCACTAACATGAGTGCTTTAAGAGCTATGTACGAAGCACTTGTAAAAAGCCACTTAGAATACAACGCGTCTATTTGGAGCCCTAGTGAAGCCAAATACAATACGATGCTAGAGCGGATACAAAATAAATATAATATATTAGGTTGATGTATAAGGTTACAGAGGGGACATGATTGATGAAGTATCTAAGTGGTTTTCTTCTAAATTTATAATCCGAATCAAAAATCTCGGTCGAAAAAGTAATTAATAATATATTTCAAACTGCGATTCTATTATTTTCATTCAGGCGCGCTTTATTTGCCCAATATAATAATATAATAATTAATCACAAAGTTTGAGTTGATACTTAAGACTTGCATCAGATGACAAGCAGTTAATAACTGTGTTTTACTAATGAACGTCGTTGAAATATAATTAATTGCTTTATAACACTGTTTATTGTTCGCCATAATGTTATAACGTTGCACAAATATTTGTGATTAAATATGACTGTTACAGTTTATTTGTTTGTTCGTTGAATAATCATATTTCCACAACTGCGTTAATTATGATAATTATCTATTTGGTTGAAACAATTAACAATTTATCACATTGTAATTGACCGAGCGAGAGAAGCGTCTCTGCTTCAATTCTGGCAAAAAGCGATGGCCCAAAAAAAACCCAGGCCCGGCGCAAAAGTTTTGTATCTCAGATTTTAGAGAATATTTAAAAATAATATTTAAAACTATCACTATCTCTCTAAAGGGTGGCTAACATTCTTTTCTCTTTTGCTCGAAATGTTTCGTAGGCGTTCTTATTAAAAACTCATTTACCGACCAAAATATTTATTATGCTATAGTTATGCTATAGTAATTGTTTACAAACAAGCATACTGATACAAAACCTATAATAAGCATAGGTACAGGTTATTATTATAATCTAACTCTTTAGTCATAGTATAGTACATAACTTAGTCTTAACCGATGAAGCGTCGCTCGGTAACTTGACACGTACAGAATCCGCGCGGTATTTAATTTTCGTAACGTCATTTTTTTCGTCATTCTTTACTTTTTTTCAAGTTTGTTTTCTTTTCAGCCACCAATTATTATTACAGTCGCATGTCGTCAGGGTATATAATATATGTTCTGTGTCGCAGTCATCCGCTAGCGTTTGATGTATACTTTGCTGTGTATTACAATTTCATCTAATTGATTTTGATATATTTTGATCAATTTAATACTTATATTACTTTGTTTATGTATGCCTACCCTTGTGGTTTTGAGATAATCTTGAATGCGATTGCGATTACACAATAATTGCAAATAATTATACATATTTTGGTCCACACAAATGAGATTTTAATAGGAACGCCTACAAAACTACTCGAGCAAAAAAAATAATGTTAGCCACCCGATACCGGGATAGTGATATTATGGAATATTATTTTTAAATATCCTCTAAAATCTGGAACACAAAACTTTTGCGCCAGGCCTGGGTATTTTTTGTATGGGGCTTGGGCCAGCTCCTTTGCTTTCATCTGTCAGTTTGTTGCTACTCCTCCTACAGGTCGTATTTTACAACAGATCTGGACGAAACTTGGTATTCATTTTACGACTCTGTAGAATTCTTTGTCGTCCAATCAAATCAAATGAAATCTTTTTATTATGGGCATAGGTTATACAGACAGATGTTTGATAATTTATAGTTCTATTATATCCTGGCTAATAGGCAAACAATATTTATGTCAACATGCAGTATAAAAATATTCATAGTATCACTTTTAAAGCAAATCTTATACGAGTAAAATAAGGATTAGGTGTATGGTGACAGATTATAGTAGGTACTTATTATTAAGAAAATCTTGGATCGTGTAGTACGCTTTGTCAGTTAAAAAATTACGCAATTTATAATTGTATAGTGGGAGTTCCTTGGTGTTTAAAATGTCCACAGATGCCATTCCAAAAAAAAGTTTGTCCAGAAGTGCAGTTCTATGTGGTATACTAGATATTTTAAGTATATATCTTTTTGATTTTAGTTCACCGAACAGATTTTTATTTACTTTAACAAATATCGCAACTTCATAGTTATAAGCTGGTGGAAAGGTCTAAATTTGAAAGTTCAGTTTACTGCATGCTGTGTCATTACTGCATTACTATACCATCATTTTGAATGTTGAAGTTGTTTTTACTTTTTCGCGGGAATGTGACTAATTTAGTTTTGATTCTAAATTGATTACCAGGTTGTTATTTTGTGAGCCAGTTAAATAAAACATTAACGGTATTATTTACGTCCGCTTCAAAAGTATCCATATTTTCACAAGTAAAAATAAGAATCATGGTGTTGTGTGACGTTTGGCAGATCGTTAATGTAAATTAAGACTAGGGGTGACCCTAACACGCTATTCTGTAGTACACCGTACCGTCTTTTTAGGTTTAGATCAATGTTTTTGTTCTATGCCATTTAAAGAACTAATCTTATTTATTTCTACAACCTGATCGGGGATCCTGTCGTCGGGGATTTTTGGTTGGACCCCTCCAATTCCTATATATTTCCTCCAAAAAGGGGCAAAAAGCTATTTGGACATCTCCGCCTTTTGAGGTCCGATTTCGATGGTTCTTGTTTTATTTGACTTTAAGTTGGTCTCATAAAAGTTTGATAAAAAAAAACGTGGTAAATATACCGTTTTAAATAACTTTAGTGGTAGGTATATTCATCGTTGCAAAAAAGTTTGTGCTCGCGAGGTCTATTGTTCGCAGAAGTACTAATACGAGTATATAATTAGTTATCCTAACAGGTTTTTTCATATATTTTTTAAGTTTTGGGCATACTTTGTGCCGAAAATTAGAGTACCTACCCGACTGTGTATAAACATATCTATGACACAAGGAACTTTAGAAATAGTTCGGCTAAGCAGAGCGTCTCGTCTTTATCTCTGTGGCCCTTACGACACCTCCGCTGCGAAACTATAGCAGCGAAACCGCGGTGGTTCAATTCACAGAACAGATATATCTGTTCTGTGGTTCAATTCAACGAAACATCATGTGGTTTCGCTGTTTCGCAGTTTCGTGGCGGAGATGTGCTAAGGCCCTGTATACTAGTGTGACCAATTATGTTGATAGAGGTAGATAAGTTAGCTACCCAACATTCGATCTTCAAAAACGGCACAATATCACACTACATTACACGTGGAAATATGACGGCGTGGCGTAATTATCGGGAGTGAAAAGAGAAGACGATACGTAACTGGGCTAATTAACCAAGGTTTGACGTGCCATTTGCGGAGCGTGTATAACCTATCTATCTACCTTGAAACCCGATGTCGGCTATCGATTTACGTTCGGATACTAAACTTACCTACTACGAGAAATAAATTAAGGTTTCGCTATAAGATATCAGTGACACTTTCGTTTTTATTGTTTGTATTATCTAAATGACATCGCGGCCATAAAGACTTGGTAGAAAAAGCTGTGTTATTTTATTTAGAATACCTTTGCTAAATAAATCTGGATTCGGGCAATAGGTTTCAAATAAAATATTGTTTTTGCGTGCTTCGATCTAGGGTCTACAAGAAATAAATAGGTCGCAAAAACTGAAAAATCTCAGTATGTAAATTCTGCAATTCATGATCATTACCTAAACATGGCTGGCCAGCCATCAATCAAACTTTTTCAAATATGTACGTGTTCGTTTTTCAAATACATCATTGCCTTCAAGCAATTTCTTAAGGCCAGTATCTTTTCTAGAATGATACTGGGTGATAAGGTTTGATTTAAATTTAAGTTACGACTATTACGACATCTGTCAGTTTGAATTCAAGATTCAAAATTTAGCATTGTTCTAGATTAAACACCTTATACAAAGACAAAAAAAAAAACAAAAATAATTATTTATTTCAACGACTTATTATCATTCAGATCAGTATTTTGGTCCAATCACTGTTGACCATAGGCCTTATAGATGCTCACTGCAAACGTTTTAACGTTTTTGTATAGGTATTGCTGAGATTATAGGACATTCTATAATCTAAGAGGTATTGATTATAGAATCTGAATCATAGTCTCATTTGCAATATTGTGCTGTGATGGGTTCTCGCCTAATGTGCCACAAATAAGCTTTTAACTCAAGTGTGTGCTGGTTAACCGCTGTAATTAGCCGATGTGATCAGTGAGTGCGATGAACGCTGTGTTCGGGCCGGGTGGAATAATTTTGACATAAACTGCGGAGGTGCCTACAATAATTTTAGGTACTTACGTGTAGGTACTTACCTATTTTTAGCACAGGCGTTTTCCACACTTTTTGAAGTTTAGAAGTGATTAAAATACTTCAACATAAATATATAAATAATTATTTTGTGTTTTTAATTACAATCTATGTTTATAATACTAACTTAATATTGTTATATGCATTACTTACATAATATTGTCGTCTCATGCATTATAAAGCGTGTCGTTACGTTTCCCATTAATTAAGGAATCAAACGAGATAAATAATCAACACAAAACAGCACAAATTACTTTATCAATTTTCTTCATTACCTACGTTAAAAGAGCGAGTAAAAATAAACATAATCAGGAGAAAGAACTAAGGAAACTTCTTTAGAAATCGGATTAAGTACTTCGAGTGGCCGCTGGCGGTGTTGCGATGGTATTTTAAAGTTAGTCGGTAAAAGAAACAAAGCTTTTGTTTCGATTCTTTTCCTTTTCTCAAGTGCTTCTTGAGCCTTTTCCGTTTTCCTTTGTGTGTATGGTGTAAAAATGACATCATACCTACTATCACAAAAAAAAAAAAAAAAAAACAGGTACCTACCTACCTACGTTAATTGTTAAGTATGGATTTCTTTGTGTTTTTCAGAAAAAAAAAAACATTCGATTCTAATATAAGCATATAATTGCTGGCACCTATTAGTAATTCATAGTGAACCCTAGGAAAGAAAATAATTTAAAAAAATTGAATTGCTACCATTAAAATAACAAAACCCGGAAATAAGGAAATTTTCAAAGGATAACATCGCGGGCAAGAAACGTCAGCTTATCTTGAAAACAGATGCATACCAACGGTTTTGCATCCAGTAATAAAGCACACATATTCTGGTCCAAATAATGATCCACCTTTGACAGTGAAGCCCGCGCAGTACCCGCCATCACTCTCATCTCGTGGTCGAATAATCAAAGTCCTCATTAAACGACAAACAAACAAACTATACTGTGACATAACTGTACTTTGACATTAATAGTGATGTCATACGTCGCATATAACATGAAAGTAAATGTCACGTCGTACCTAAGTGTTGGAAGCACATCTCGCTTATATTCTTGCAGTATCTTCCAGATGCTACAAAAATATCAGCGTAGATGTTAAGCAAAAGAGGATGTATTATGGCCAAACGCCTGACATATTGAAGTATTCCACTCACAGCACCAATTTGAACGGCACATGACACCTAAACACCTAAGCTATTCTACTTACGGCACCAAAACTAAATTGTGATAAGAGCAGTTCGTTAGAACAGTTTACAAATATTATATTTTTGCACGAACGAGAACTTATTAGCGATAAACGCACTGGGAACCTAGTGCACCTGGCAAATGACTATGCACTTTATTTAATTTGCACGACTAGCTCATATACAAGGTGGAGACACTATACGACAATAAATTAAAATGCGTTTACCTTATGCCGTTCTCCGTCTGCGTACGAAAATTCAATCAAATCGATGGTCCCTATTAACAATGTCAGTTCTGCAAAAAGACTACTGTTCAGTAGGAACGTTCGACGTAAAATGTTTTATTGTGATTTTATTTATGTAAAAAAGTGAATATTGGTAAAAATGTATATCGGACATTGTTAGTCTCTAGGGGCTTGTGGCTAAGTAATAACAGCCGCACGGGTCGATCGATCAGGTTAAGCTACGCATGCCGCCGGGGTTGGTTCGTGGACGGGTTCACAACAACAAATAAACAGATATTGGTCATCTGTACCTACCAAGACCCCTCCGTGCCTCAGAAAGCACGTTAAGCCGTTGGTCCCGGCTGTCGTGCGTAGATCTTTGACGGTCGCTACGGGTATTCAGAAGCCCAAAAGTCTGACAACCAGTCTTACCCAGGTGTATCGTATTACCCAGTAACTGGGTTGTGGAAGTCAGATAGGCAGGCGCTTCTTGTAAAATACTGGTATTCAGCAGCATCCGGTTAGACTGGAAGCTGATCCCAACATAATTGCTATGCAGATGATGAGTTTATTGCCATTAATCGGGCACAAATATAGACTCCGGGCTGCGCACATTGCCCGACGCGAGAATCGAAACCAGGACCTCATTTCGTGTGTGTGACCATTAGACCAACACGACGAGACAGTCACGTTTGTTTGTAAAAAATATTTTTAAATTCTACGGTAGAATTTATTTGATAGTCCAAAATATTAGGTCTTTACCTATTTGCTACCTACTGCCTATACTGCCGATTTACATATAAAAAAATCAAACAATTTTTTACACGTCGTTAATAATGCGTGATGTCTGTGTTGCATTGGTGTCACGATGGAACTAGTATTCGAAAATAGCGCGCAATTTCAGCGGGAAAACAAAGGAACAACTGTTTTTTTTATGTCATGCTATACCTATTATAAAATTCATTTGAATTTGGAATTCTAAATGAAATGAAAGATATTGTTCTTCACACTAGCCGGTATCAAAAATCGGCAATTTCATAGGTTACCCTCATATTACTCTCATGCATTATTGTTGCCAGTGTTTTCATTTATTATCGTCTTCTTTAACTTTTTTTAACTTCCATAGTATTCAAGCGATTTTGTTAAGGCGCGGCGACCACGAAACTCCGGAAGCAATCAATCAGATACGTGGAAGGTCATAACAGTTGTTTCGGTTCCTGTGAACTGTGTGAACGAGACATCGATCAAAGTCGAATCATTCATCAACGGGACCTGACCGGTGTTGCTGAAAATATATGAATGGAAAAACATTGTACAGATTTTTTTGTAGCGGCGCAAACGTTACTGAATGTGGAAAGACGTGCGGAATCAGGCTGTGTAGAAAGATGCCAATTTAAATACTATGACAACCTAAAAACGTCGTGGCTAGCTAAACGTGTTTGTACCATTTTACTTTTATACCACCATTTTATACCATGTTTTACGCAAATAAACGATTTACTATTATTATTTTTATTGTTGACATTTCTCGGGACCCTGGGGTCCCGGACCTTTGGAAGGCGTACGGGGGCCGAAGCCAACACGCAGAGGCCTCTTAGACAATTTTAAATAATAAGGAGGCACCAACCGACGATTATCCCTGTATGCATTATGCAAGTGCACCCAAGGACAACCCCCGGTTGGTGCAGGACTATTGCAGGATTATTATTATTATTAAAGTCGTTGATCCCGGCTGTCATTCGTGGATCTTTGACAGTCGTTACAGGTTGTCAGAAGCCCGAAAGTCTGCCAACCAGTTTTACCAAGTTGTACCGTGTTACCCAGTAACTGGGTAGTGAAGGTCGGATAGGCAGTCGCTCCATGTTATATACTGGTATTCAGCTGCATCCGGTTAGACTGGGTGCCGACCCCAACATTGCATCGTTGGGAAAAGGCTAGGCAGAGATAATGACGACTTTAAAATGGTTCTGGGACAAGCTGGATGCAAAAGGTAGAAGACAGGGTTTTGTGGTGCAGTCTGGGAGAGGCCTATGTCAAGCAGTGGCCTGCAGTAGGCTGAATTCATTGATATTTGAATAACAGTACATTATTTCATATAATTCATATTCTTAAAGTCACTACGCCCACGGCTACTACCACGTGCAAGTAAACAATGTTAACCTAAAACACATCGAAACCAAATGATAAGAATCTTTAGCATTTCCGCAGTGACTCATAAATCAGGTTCAGTGTCGCTGACAATACACAAAAAAAAAAAAATGCTGCTACAAAATTCTTCAAAGCCGGAGTAATGCCGCAAACGTCAAACTGACTGTAAGTAGAGAACAACATATTTTTGTATGTCCATATTTAAACAAGGGTTTAATGTTAATGGTTAAGGCCATTAGTGCTTAAAGTAAGGAATGAATGGCAAGACATTAGGTTCTTCCAGTAGGTAAGTACAATCGGTTTTTTGACTAACACCAAAAGGGCGTTGTAGGAAAATGGTATGAATGATGAATTAGTATCAAGTAAGTATCATTGACAGGTTGAGAATTACCTAGATCTTTATTTATACTTTACTTAATGATTGGTTATATGTTAATAATATTTTATTGAAAAAAAAAATTGCTAATATAAGTTACCTACTGAAAAAAAATATACGCTGATATTATATAGGTTTTGGCAAAATATGCTTTGTTCTAAATTATACTTCTATCATCCTTTTATACAAATAAATATATGTATTTATTGTATATGTTATTATTGAACATTCAAGAAAACACTAATTTACGTCAGCCGATTCGGTCAGCCATAGAAAGATAAAACTCGATTATGGAATTTAGACCGTAAGGCTGCACTACTCGATATATTTCCATACAAATTTCGGGAGGGTATTACTCCACTGTTTGACATTGTAGTACATCCAAAGTTAAACATGATGCCTTTGGTCTTATTATTAATTTTGTCTGTGCGGAAACAGATTAGTAAATTAAAAAGCCATTAGAAAGTTATGACCCAATTTCCTTGTAAATTTTAACGCAGCATTGGGCGTAAATAAGTAATAAAAGAAGTGTAAAACCTCCAAATCCAAGTCAGCACGACAAAGCCCAATTATCGAATAGTTCAATAAACTTTATTTTTTTAATTATTTTTATTTTTGATAAATCTTAACTACAATATACAAGATAACAGCATTATACCTAATATTATGTATAAGTATATAATAGAAACAAAAAATAAAAAGGGGAAACACTCATTGAGCATCAAAAAATTCGTCTGCTGTCAATGGGAAAAGTCTCCCAAAGGCTAGCAGCATTGCCACGTTGGATGGCAACGCTGATTCTTTGGGCTAAAAATAGGCCAGCCCGCTGGTCCCGTCAAGAGTCGACCAACCGCTTGGCGATGTCCCGAAATACTCGATGAGCATTCGGATCTCAAGGCCCTAGTGTTCCAAATTTTTTTACATAAAACTCGAATTTCCAAAAGAGTTTTCGTAATTTTTTACGCGCTCGTTATACTATTACTAGTTTTACTTTACTACCTATCCTACCTTTTATCTATTAGTTATTTTACTAGTGTCTAACTGCTCATCACAGATACTATCTCAGTCGGACACGATGCCAGGTGAGACTGCGTGCTTTTTGAACACGTGAGTTCGAGCCCGCTATTAGTTCAAAGCTCTCTTTGCTGTAAACATTTGTGTTACCTATAATTAAGTTAATAACAAATGTTTACAACAGAGAATGCTTTTAATTCCACATTAGCTATAAAAAGGAAACTAAATATAGGGTTATTATAAAAATTCTTAGTAAATAATTTTCAAACAGTGTTTCTGTGAATCGCCGAGGTTTGCTGATCGATAACATGTGAAAACCACGTCACACATGAACATGTGACTATGTGTGTAATGAAGTTTAATTTAATTTACTTTTGTTCGATTAGTTTTTATGATAATTGGAAATTACGGCATCGAATATCGACAAGGGATTGATTGTCTTTCGATATTAAAAATGTCGTAAAAAATGGCAACGAAGAGCATGGGCATGGGCCGAAGAAAACATAATAATAATAATAAATCTTTATTGTAAGGTGTAAGTAAGGTGCTGGTAGGTATCTTGACCGTACTTCCGGGATTGTCCTGATAGCCATTGAATACCTCTCCACTCCTCAAGCACCTCAGGAAGTGTTGCCTCCTTGTCGCTACGTCACTATGTGCTAGCGGCCGACTCCGGGGGCCCATTATTGAGTGTGCAAGTCACCCCCTGCCATTTTATCCGTGTATAACATTGGTCAGGCAGGGGATATAGTTCTTCCATAGTTCAAGTTACCTAATCCACTTTAGCCACCCAAACCCATAGCCCAATATGTTTTGTTTCCACGTACAACAATAGTCCTGTACCAACCGGGGGTTGTCCTTGGGTGCACTTGCATAGTGCATACAGGGATAATCGTCGGTTGGTGCCTCCTCATCATTTAAAATTATCTAAGGGGCCTCTGCGAGTTGGCTTCGGCTCCTCGTACGCCTTCCAAAGGTCCGGGACCCCAGGGAGAAATATCAAAAAATAATAAATCTTTATTGAAATAAATTAGAGTTACAAAAACCTGTGAAGCCTCTGAAACATGGATTGATTGTGTGAGTAATGAATAAGAAAGAAAAGGGAGAGAATGGAAGGAGAAAACGTGTTGCGCCGACCCCAAGTAACATGGGATAAGGACAGGAAGATGACAATGCAGAACATGGATACCTGTATATTTTTGTCATCATCACTCTCCCATCGGTAAAAGAAAACATAGTGAGGAACCCAGCATGTCTTAGAACCAAAAAAGATTAGTAGGTGCAGTGCGAGTCCGCGCCGTTTGTTTTCGTGGAAACATATTACCTATTTAAATTTTACTACGGTGTCCGATACCGCAGTAGCCATTGTATTTGCTCGACACTAGACTTAGTAGGCTCATTGCATTCCTTATAAAGTAAGCTTCCCCGATTATAATATTTTTCATTTCTGAGCAGATTTACGGCCGATATGAGACATCTGACATTATTTTCCTACTGCGTAGTGTCTCTTTAGTTCCTGGTAGTGCTTTGTCAATTCTTGACAAAGACACCAGAATAACTGATCTAGCTAAACGACTTATACACGCGACTCATAGCGAAAAGTAGAGGGTCGCGCGCATGTGCGTACACGCGCAGTATGACGTCATAGGCAAATGACAAATCTTTTGAATGTTCGACCATTACTCTAGCATTTAAAGTCTCGTAGTTATTAGTGGTTGAAATCTTACATGTTTTTGTCGGTCAGAAATATTGAACTTGCCACCAGTACACCGAGCGAAAAGACGTTTTCACGTCAAAAAAATCGAAGACATGTGACATCTATCCGGGGCCTGCGTGGTGGATTGCGATCCACTCCCTCTCACTGAAAGGAGGCCTGAGTCCCAGCAGTGGGAACATTATAAGCTGATTATGCACCCTCCCACCCTTATACCTACCAACATAGAGTCGCTCAGCATGCCTTCTTCCATCGGGGCCGTATTATGAACTATTAACGCTATCATGATTCCGTTGCGAAAAATGGATGGTGCTGTAGATCATGTATAGCTCCGTATCTCTCTAGCACTGGAAAAATGATGGCGTTAATAGTTTATAATATGGCCCCTGTTAGTCCAATAGTCATATCAGTATTAACTTGGCCGTATTCGTTTCTTTGGTCTTCTCCTACATTCATACTTCAAATATTCTTTACCTACATGGTATACAGTTGTTAATCTACCAAGCATGGTTTAATAACGACAAGATATTTTATTACGACAGTAAAGATAATTAAGAGACACTCATTATCAGTAGACATTAAACAGGCTTATATAAGATGGTAGAAATTACTTTCACATTAACTAGGGAACCACAGAGGAACTAGACCGTATATAGGGGTATCTTATTTCACGCCAAATGCTTTCAGGACAATGATATTTCAGAAGCTTTTTTGCCTTTTAAGAAATTATAATGAAATTACGTTTGGTCTCCTGGATCAGACACCCACATTTATAATTATGTAGCTCGAAGTTGAGAGTTACATTATATTTTATTTTTAGTGTACCGTGATATTTAAGGTAATGAGATTTTTATAGCTTCATTCCACCTCATTCCACCGGCCCCCTTCTAACATCGGACATTTAGACGCACTGCCAGTTACCATCCCTACCTGGTTGCTATTCCACCAATTCGCACTAAGCGCTTCCAAATGTCTTTTATAATGCGCACAGCAAAAGAGTGGAACTCACTACCTTTTTTTTTTTTTTTGTGGGTGGGAAATCATCAAATAACTTCTCCCGCTCTGGGTGGAGCGGAAGGGCGTGTCAGACTTTTACTGACTAAAACCCACCCGTGTTCCTTCAGTTGCCTATGCCAGGGCCACGGTATCTTTTTCAAACAACCCGCGACCCCAGCGGCATCGGCCCTATTGGACCCCATCTTTTGCTGACATCTCTTTGAGGCGCGCGTGGAACACAACGCGCCGTCGACCCGGGCCTGGTCCTCACCGGACGGCGAGCTACCCACTACTCACCGTTCGCAAGCCCGCGCCTACGGTGGCTGGGAATCGGCTATCGATTCCCGCCGCCCAGGGCGTCTCCTGCGGCGACTGAGGGCGTGAGGCTGCCTCTCCCTCACGCGTTCCGCCTCCTCCTTCGCAAGCATTACCGCTTCGCAGAAGGAGGTGACGGCCTCCCATGCACTCTCGCTCCGCACCATGGCCTGGACCAGGCTCGGACGCGAGAGATCGCCGCCGCCGATCGCCTCCGTGAGAACACGGCGGTGCTCTGCCCAAGCACGGCAGACCTCCACTGTATGCTCCACCGTGTCCTCTGGGCGATCCACACAATGGTGACACCCGGGCGTTTCCTCCCGCCTTATGCGAAACAGGAACCTCCCGAAACAACCGTGTCCGGTAAGGACCTGCGTCAGGCGGAAGGTGAGGACGCCGTGGCGCCTCTCTAACCACTCCTCAAAGAGGGGACTTATCGCCGCAATTGTGGCGTGCCAGGAACTCACTACCTGCGCCTGTGTTTCCGAACGTATACAACCCTAATCTCTTCAAAGTGAGAGTGAACAGGCTTCTTCTGGGTAAGCTCACTCCATCATCGACTTTGTCTCTGTCACCTCTGACCTAGACTAGAGTCAAGAGCAAACCCATCACAAATAAGAAAAAAAAAAAAAGCTTCTCTGGAAGGTAAGTTACTAAGTTACGTAGATAAGTAAGTTAGGTAGATATGTTGAGACGGTAAAATTACCACTAAACGATTTGAGAGGCCACGGAGTGTCGTTGTTGTAAAAAACCGGCCAAGTGCAAGTCGGACCACGCACAATGAAGGGTTCCGTAATTGGGATGAATTTGTCCCAAGAACAAGCATTCCAACTGTAAGTTTGTACGCACGATATTGAGATTTACCATGTTATTTTAAGATCACGGACTTCTTATAAGTCTTCATGTAATCTATAGGTATAGAACTATTTTCTGTATGTTTTTTCAAAGTTTCGGAGGAAAGGTTTAAAGTATTTTTTTAAATAACTTTAAAACAATTAATTTAAAAATTATAAAAAAAATGATTGTCACATTAAGCCTTTCATTTGATGTATCACCGTACAGTTTGCAAAAGTTTCTTGTTAATTTTCTTATTTGGCCCCCAAAAGTGACCCCCATATTCAAAATTAATTAATTTACGTTACACGTCCGTATTTGTGTTAGATTCGGAGTAAATTGGATGTGACAGATGGACAAACGGACATACACGAGTGATCCTATATGGGTGGCTTTTTTGTTCCTTTTGAGGTACGGAGCATTAATAAAAGAGAAAAATTGACGTTGTTAATAAAACTAACACAAAACGGACCTACGTAATGCTCTTAGGCGTTCGTCACACGTAATTCCTGTGGTAAGTTTCGATACAGTCATTTGTATGCGACTCTTACAGCATCTATATGCAACGCAAGCGCAGCGTCTGAGCGGCGTAAATGCTGTGTCAACAAACGTCAGATGCCACCTAAAAATTTTGCAAGCACACTTCTAACTCACTTTACTTCACCTTTCTTCTTCTTCTTTTTGGCCAACTTCAAAAAAGGAGGTTCTGTATTTGACTCGTATGTATGTGCCTATAACATACATAGGCACGTTTGTGTGTATGGTTTGTATGTCCACGATTTTCTCAAAAACTAATGAACCGATTTTGATGATTCTTCAGAAGCTCCGACGTCAGATGTTGTAAATATTTTTATGAAAGTTATTTTAATTTTATTCTTTTTAGGTTTTTGAAGACGGTTTTTACTTTTTTAAAGAAAACTTGTCTTCTTCTTTTTTCTTCTTCTGCTTTGCAGTTTGGCAGAGGTAATAAATACTATATCTTGTATAAAATTATTTCTGTGAATAAAAACATAACTTGTTTTTAATTGCCGTAATAGTTAAAAGTTGAAAACTCGATAAAATAGACCTTATGAGACCATAGAAATCGGTGAAAAAGTGTAAAAGAAGAAAAAAGGGAAATTGCAAACATCGACATCAAAACGTTCAAATATCGCATATCAGTTTCTCCAATTGATTGACAACAGTTTCAAATTCGCGTCCATCATTACGATATACAGAGAAAATCCAAGCCAACTCTACCCCATATGTAAATAATCTCATTTGTTTCCGCAAATCGAATACTTCATTAAGTCGACCGTCAATAACTACGTAGAATATGCACGAAGTGTTTTTTTTTTAGAAGACTTGTAATAGCTAAACAAAACCGAATAAAAATAGTAAGTGTGCCTGTCAGATAATTACAAACATTCCGCTAATTAAAATTAGTTTTGCCACGTAAGGGTGTATTCATGTAGAACGCTGGTAACCGGCGCCGGTCGTCCCCGATAAGCGCCAACAAGTTGTGTTTAGCCAGGTTCGCGCTGGTTTGCCAAAAAGTATGAAAGACTGCCTGCTTTGACCACCAGTTGTCAGCGCCGACGAGCTCTGGCGTATCGGCGCCAGTTACCAGTGTTTTACATGAATACACCTTTTTTTTGGTGGGAAATTATCATAGGGCGTGTCAGACTTCTACTGACTAAAATTCTCCCGTGTTCCTACAGTTGCCTGTGCCAGGGCCACGGTAACTCTTTTAAACAACCCGCGACCCTGGCAGGCATCGGCCCTAGCTCGCCGTCCGGTAAGGAACCGGACGGCGAGCTAAACATTGCTCGCCGAAAATCGCCGGCAAGGTCGCTCGAAATTGTGAACAGGTATCAAACTTGCATGTGAAGAACGAACCTTGCGCTAATAATAAATAGTCATGTAACTGCGACCAACTTGGAATAAGCACTTGCCAACAGCTGCCGCGGCACCGCTCGCTTCGCTTGCTCGTCTCGCGTGCAGTTGATCACAGTTTTACCTAACCTGGCTTAGTTACTGCGACCAATTCGGCTACCGCCAAGACGTACCAATCAGGGACAGTTCACAATTTTACGAGTGATATAATCGGACAGATTGTGAACCCTGTCGGTAAGTGCAGGTTCGTTCACAATTTGACGGTTTGACATGGTTAGACTATAAACTATGGAAAATTAATACGTTATTGTAGCAGTATAGTTCACAAAGATAGATTATAAACTAACGGTGTTGACAATCTTAGGGTGACATATTTAATTCTGTTACGAACACAGTATTATTAAAGCATACTATTATTTGGGTACTAAATACTAATCGTAGTAAAATAAAAAATAAAAACTTTTTGTATCCAAAAACAATCCGAATTCCAATCAAAATTACTGATTACTCAGCAAAATACTCAACTCAAAATATAACTAAATAAGCAACAATTTATATTCTTATGACGAAAGAAAATGTATTTATTATTTCCTTTATGGATCGTATTCTTGATACCTTTATTTACCTCGTGAGATTAATCACTTTATCATCATTATTATGTTTCGATAAAAATCTGCCAAATACATCTGCTGGTTGCAAATGCATTGACTAGCAAGAGTTGGTAAAGATATCACCCATTGTTCGATGGGCAATAAAGTCAGGGCGGAACCCATCTCGTGTAAAAGTCAACAAAACTCGAACTATATATACTATCGCTCGCGTAGACTATAGTGAGATACTAAGAGTACAGATTGATACACAAGAACTGCACTGCTATTCTGAACAAATCTCAATCAAAAACTTGAGGTGAGGCCGAGGTGAGGTGAGCGTGGAGTGAGCCGTCAATAATGTCAATCCCTAGCATCTGGTGTCATCATCATCATCTCTCTTCAAACTCACTTCACCTAAGTTTTCACGGTGAGATTTTTACAGAATAGACCGGCAGGAACCAGAGTGGTACAGATTGATGAGTGGGGAACGAACCCTTTTGTGGTAAAGCTCGGTTCAGCATCATGAAGTTGAAGTAATATCCTGGCAAGTTAAAAGTCATATTGCAACAAGTCACAACATAAGTATAAGTCAAAATAAAACATTAAGAATAATGATGATGATGAATGATGATTTAATTTTGTTGTGTATTATTTTATTTTTATTTCTTATTTATATTTCCTTGCTGCACCGGTCGACATCATCACGTCAACGCCGGCTATCGCTGAAAACCAGCGCTGGGGCACTGTCTCGTATAGGGTAGCAGCATTATGCTGAACGGTGGCCGTTTTATGTGGATATGACGCATATATTTCCCCAATTAGTTTTTTTTTTTTGTGTTAGTGCTTTTCCTTTGCGGAATATTTACCACAATCAAACGTTCTTTCTTTATTTCGTCTAAATCATTTATTCAAGTAGGTCATTTATTTATGAACATCACAATTTACAAAAAACAACCGAATTGATTGTAGTTGCCCGTTCCAAAGGGCAGTTTCGTATGGAGAAAAATGGGCAAAAACTCTATAATAGAAACCAATGTTTATAAATATTGCCTTACCTTAGTTAAGAGACCACCAGCGGTAAGATCATACCATAGGTATTTCGAATACTAGTATTTTAAATACCTACACGAAGATACGATTATAACGTTTATTCCATTCTGTTTCTCGTACATCCTATATATAAATCCGAGCTGAGACAAAACCTGTTACAGCAAGCTTATTTAAGTTGTGACGTCTCATCGCAGAATAACAGATGGGAATGTTCAGTCTCTGTACGTTTTTAGATTACTTTTTGAATGCCTATGCGTAGTGGGGATGTCATTTCAGTGTTTTTGTCTGGCAATGAATAACCTACATTTTTGTGCCAGTGGTACACTAGCGTCGCAGTAATCATCGCGTAACAAACAATCTGTTTGTTACGCGATGATTAAACAGCTTTCTCCATAGGACCGACATTGTAATCGTGAAAAAATGATAAACTGTCCCATACAATACTTCAATACCTCAATCAGTCAATCGAATCTGCCTAGCCTTTTCCGAATTATGTTGGGGTCGGCTTCCAGTCTAACCAGATGCAGCTGAATACCAATAGTTTACATGGAGCGACTGCCTATCTGACTTACACTACCCAGTAACAGGATATTATGATACCCCTTGGTAACACTGGTTGTCTAACTTTCGTGCTTCTGACGACCCGTAACGACTGTCAAAGATGCTGCTTCCCGAGGAACGGAGGAGTCTCGTTATTCCACGGACCAACCGCGGCAAGCATAGCTTAACCTCCATCAGGTTCAGCTACGCTTGCCGGGGATGGTCGACCCGTGCGGCTGTTATTACTTACTTACACAAAACTTCAATACTACTCGACCCAAATGTATGGAACGGCTGATTATTTTTTTCGCAATTACGCGTTGCTCCCATGGAGAAAGATGTTCAGTTTGATGGTCTGCACCACACGCTTAAATATGACCACACATTTTACACACACGCTGTATAAGGTTGCGTAAAAAGTTATTAAAAGCCGACAATAACTGAAAAGTCGTGTTTAGTGTAGCTCCAAAATGGCGGATTGCTTGTAAATTTTTATTCTAAATCCCGTTCGATTCGCTGGAGATCGTTAATTGAGAATTCCGTGCAGGTAGAGAGTCACGTGAGAATAGTTAATGCGAACTACGCATCAAAGATCTGACGTCACACAAATCCTGCATCGCGCAAGCAGAGTTTACCGCGTGACTGGCATAAATACAACATCCCAATTCCGGGTCGACCTTCGACATCAACCGTTGGGCAGTTGCCCACCAGACACAACACCCGTCTAGTCGGAGGATCCTCCCTTTTTAATCGACTTCCAAAAGGAGGAGGTTATCGATTCGCAAGTTTGTATATATATATATATATATATATATATATATATATATATATTATGTATGTTCGGGCATAACTCCGTCATATCTCGACGGATTTGCAAAATTATTTTTTTGTTTGAAAGTGTATACCCTTGAAGTGGTCCCAATGCCACCAAGTCAGAATCTGATGAGAGGATTCCATGGAAATTGAAGGGAACCCACCAATATTATAGGCACACCCTATAGTGATTTGGATATTTTTATAGTAACTCGAGCATTTGCTCTCGGAAAGCACCATTTGGTGAAGTGGAACTGATGTTGAAGGCCACAGACGGTCGGAACTACTCAATTTTACCGAAGTATTTCACAGGTTGCGATTCGATTACTTTAATATGGTTGCTAAGCAATTTATGCTCCTCACAATGCATGTGGTGGTGGAGACTTTACCATCAGCTCCAGTTCTCCTGGTTCTTACTAGGAGAACTCTTCAACAATTAACGTCTCAGCATCGGGAACAGTAATATTTTGTAAAAGGTGATAAGCAGTTGCCATAAGACTATTGTAATTTAGATAAATTAGAGACTAACCCGCTAAAAAGTGAAAGATAAAAACTTTTTTTACAAAAAAAAAACAACCAACTTCCATAAAAACACTACAAACTGAAAAATAAATTTTATTTCGGCAGTCAGTGGCAAAAAGCTAAAATACAGATCCATAGGCACCAACTTCAGAAATTAAAGTTTTTTTCAGTGTAGTGTTTTTTTTTTATTTGGAAGTTGGTTATTTTTTTATTTTTTTTTTTGTAAAAAAGTTTTTCTATAGAGAATAAGTGAACCTTTCACCCTGTTCCTCATGCCTCTATAATGTCGTAGTGAAAAGATTAACCAGGCAGCTAAGCCAGTATCATTACAATAGTCGAGGAACTATCAATAAGTTATGTTCATAGACAAATCAATCGAAACATGTTCATAGACCACTTTAAAAAAAAAAAAAAACAACTGTCATTTCCGAACACCTGTTTGTTGACCTAGCATGTAAAACCAATAACATTGACTCGGCTATCACACGTCTATAGCAGGATTAATAACCGACTGAACTTCGCAGCAATATTTCCGATAGCCGAAGCCGGCTTTGACGGATTGTCAATATAACCGAACAGCGTAAACGTTGTCTTTATTGAAAGTTTTGTTTATCCATCAATGAAGTTGTTACTTGCAGTATCTTTGTTCAATTACATCATTTCCTTGGATAAACTTAATGGATAAAACAGGGCTGCGATTATGAGATACCCACTGAGTATTTCGCTGTCGGATTCTATAGGTAATTCATATCAAGATACGTATTGGCATACAGGCGACGCGTGGTGCACAGACTGGTTGATACATAGTTAAATGTGAACTACACACTAAAACAAGGCTTCAGGAAACGGTGAAGGATAGTTGAATTGGTTTTGACTTAGATCTTGATTTTGAAGAGTGATCGGCATTCAAGAACTGGGTAGATAATTCGAGATATTGGTACCTAACTAATTATTATTATTGTTTTATTTTTTTTACATTTCTCGGGACCCTGGGGTCCCGGACCTTTGGAAGGCGTACGAGGAGCCGAATCCAACTCGCAGACGCCCCTTAAATAATTTTAAATGATAAGGAGGCACCAACCGACGATTATCCCTGTATGCACTATGCAAGTGCACCAAAGGACAACCCCCGGTTGGTGCAGGACTATTGTTGTGCGTGGAAACGAAACATATTGGGCTATGGGTCTGGGTGGCTAATGTGGATTGGGTTACTTGAACTATGGAAGAACTATATCCCCTGCCTGACCAATGTTATATATTATACACGGATAAAATGGCAGGGGGTGACTTGCACACACAATAATGGGCCCCCGGAAACGGCCGCTAGCACATAGTGACGTAGCGACAAGGGGGCAACACTTCACGAGATGCTTGAGGAGTGGAGAAGTATTCCACGGCTATCAGGACAATCCCGGAAGTACGGTCAAGATCCCTACCAGCACCTTACTGGAATACTTCCTTCCTCCGAGCACGTTTGCTCTTGCGAATCTCCACTCAAGCCAGCCAATAAAGGCAAGAAAGAGGTGAGAGCTCTGTTCCTCGTCAGTGTTCACTCCAGCCGGCCAATAAAGGCAAGCCAGAGATGAGGACAAGATTTCTCTCGGGAGATAGGGTCCGTGGAGTCGCTACTGCCCAACAGCTCGCCACATGCTGCCCTGCGGGTTTCTGTATCTCTCTTGGTCTGGCTCCTCATCCTAGACCCGTTTCGGCAAAGTAAACACTACCGGCACAGACCTAAAGTTTGGAGCGCGCAAGCCCCACCACGACGTCAACGTAGAGATACAGCGGTGGGGTTATTATTGTTATTATTAGCCTTTATTGTCCCAATGTTGGGCAAAGGCCTCCCTACTCTCTTTCCTCCTCTCTCTGTCCAGAGCTGCCGAGGACAAATCTTTATTAACACGTTGACTGCCAACCTACGAGTACACTCGTAGTACAAGATCTGGGCTCCACTGCCAACTACGAGTATTCTCGTAGTTGATTTATGCGATTTGTATCGAATTCTAGAAGAATGGCAGTGGAAGGAGGGCAGGTTTAAATTTGGCTTTGAAGTAAAACATTATTTAATCAGAAAAAGAAGTTTCTTGGATTTTTTTTGGGTACTTCTATACTCTTACCTACAATTTTGTATGGTGGCAATGGAGATATAAAAAGTTACTACGAGTAGGTTTACTCGTATGGCAGCCAACGTGTTCAAGGAGTCCAGCTCATCCCACCATCTCCGTTTGGGCCTGCTGCGATGTTGTTTGCCATTAAGCGGGACCCATTGGGTCGTAAGTTTGGCCCATTGATCGTTTGACATCCGGCAGATGTGATCCGAGTGACATCAATTATTTTAGTGATGGAACGGATTCATACACAAGTTTTATACCCAGAATACTTTGTTCCATAGCTCTCTAGCAAACCTTGAGCGTGGACCTCTGCTGAATTGTCAAAAACCATGTTTGAGAACCATACTTGAAGATGGGAATAACACCCATGTCGATGGGTCTTCTCTTGAGGGATATTCCAGGCATTCTCGGTGCGTCTTGCAAATTGTTTGTTTAGTCTTGCCTGGAAAGAGACTATTTGACCAAGATAGAGATACTCATCGACATATTCAACCTCCCCCCCCCCCCCACCCCCCACCTTCCACCACGCTACGGTAATTTTGCAATGCAGGTTTGTGATCAATTTGGTCTTTGACATATTCATTTGAAATCGGCCTCTTGGCTTGCCGTGTTAAGATCTTCTAGCATTTGAGTCAGCTCGAAGACTGAAGACGAAAAAAGGACAAGATCGTCGTCAAAACGGAGATTGGATAATCTCTTACGTCCAACCATAATGCCCTTTTCCGCCTAGCCTGCTGCCAGCTTTCTTGAAGACTTCCTCCAGTACGGTCGTCAATAATTACGGAGACAGCGGGACTCCTTGTTTAACTCCTTTATTGATCTGGAATGACGGTCTTATCTTAGAGCCTAACTAATAAATACATAAATACTAATACTACTGGTCGAAGTGGCGAGGCTTGAGGGAGGTCTATGTCCAGCAATGGACGTCTTTCGGCTGAAATAATGCCATTTATAACCATTGTCCTCTATTCTAAGCCTAAAACAATATTATTGTGGCGCAGCTGTTTTGTCCAAAGCCAATATAAACATTGAATCCCTTACCACATTGAAAAGTTAAACTTAAATTACGTACTTAAGGCAAAAGCGTCAGGGTAGCCCGCGAAATTCAAATTTTCTTACGTTTTTTGCAATTTACAAGTCAGCATTAGGTTGTACGTTGATCAAAATGTGACTCGCGACCTTAACAAGTTAGTTAACAATTAAAATCATTAAAGTTATCAATACAACTCTTTAGGACCAGGTAATCCTAATGAATGGCTATTTCATGAAATCTTGACATTTGAGGGTTATATTAACTTAAGGAGTTGTATTACTGATATTAATGATTATAATTCTGTAAATACATATTTGTTACGGTCGCGAATCAGATTTTATTCAACATACAACCTAATACTGACTTGCAAATTGCAAAAAATGTAAAAAAAATTTAATTTCGCGAGCCACCCTGACGGTTCCCCCTTAAGTCGAAACCGAAATGCTAGATCTGTGCCTAATGTAGGGTAGAACAACTATTTTTAGATCTGCAATCAGTCTCTCTGGCATCTGTCAGTAGCAGGAATTTTCAAGTAAAATTAATCGTGTGAGAAAACGATGCGGGTCTCGGTTTAAATAAGATTTACATTAGAGTTTGATTTATTGTAATGTTAATCAATCATTGTTAATTAATCCTTTTTATTAATGATATGTGTATATGTTTATACTAACCATACTAATGTGTAAAATATAGATATTGTAAGTAGTATTCGTTGCTCCGTTCGCAGTTCTATTTTTCATGATAGATTTTTGCAGGCGCTGAAAGAAACAGTTGTCACATGCTTTCAGCTGCCGAAAACCTCCTCCTAAATAACAACACACATTCAATACCACTAGAGAACTACCAGACGCATCGAGACACTCATTTACAAACAACACATAACTTATTTCGTTCCATCAAAATACATAATGCAGGTCTGATTAACGTGACACACACCCACTACCCAACACGATCCGTCCAGTATAATGGATTCTTGGCGACTTGCCCTAATCACCAGTATTGATGTCCAGATTTGCCGCCACACTACGAGTACGTTGATACACCAAGATTTATGGAAAGTGCACTGTCTGCCTAGAAGTGATTGGGACTAAATAGCTAGTATATCTATGTATTGATTTGGGTTGCCGCTTCTAGTCTTAGGTTAGGTCCTTGAAGCGTACGTTGTATTGTTTGTTGATGATTATGTGGAAGCGATAGGCAAATAAGAGTTTGGTAACAGAAGCCATAGAAAAACAAACTTTTTATTTAGGAAAATTAAGTTTTGAGATTAAAAATATTCCTCGGAAATTTTTACCAGGCGTAGGACTTTAGTTAAAATGAATGCATACTGATGATAAAATTAGCTGTAGGAATACTGTATTACGACAGATTCCTAGTATTTTCCTGCCGTCTTGGCTAAAAATATGTATTAGATTCTTTTATCCTCACAGCAGCGAAGTCTGCTCAGCTTAGGAAAAGAGACCTTTTCCGAGACGAAAAAATGTCTTTAGTACCTTTCAAGAATCTAGTTACACATTGGATTTGATAAAAACTGTATATTTTTTAAACATAACATGTGATAAATGTCTAAAAATGACTTAGTTAAATCTTACTACTTATTGAACAGATGATACAGTATAAATTCCATTCTTAATCAATAAAAAAGATATAATCATACCTACTGATAATACCTCGGTCATCTCTATAAATATTCCCGGAAAATGAGACTGTGTCGATGGCTTTGAATGTCGATGGCAGTCAAATGCGGTCGATGCTTTTTCGATAATTGGAATGTCAATTGAGCTTTAAAGCTGGAATAAGCGCATCTGTATCCACAGACAAGATAGATGGACATAGATATCTGTAGCTATTCATAGGTAGAATGTTATTTTTATCAATATTCGAGTTGGGAGAGGATGTGGACCGAAATATTTAGAAGAGAATAGGATGATAGAAGTTTACCGGAACCCAACATCAGATGATATTTTAGGAATTTTCTTTTGCATTACTCATAACGATCGGTGTTTATGTTGTGAAAAGGTAACAGACAGACAGAATTACTTTCATATTTATACTAAGGACCCGTCAAGTTGTGATGGATCATTAAAATACTACCTTGAATTCATGCAAGCCTAGTACTTTTTAGAAGTTACTGTTCAGAAAAAAATATGACACAAAATTTATAAAAAAAAAGAATATTTTGACACGATCGATACCAAAATTCACAGGATCACCCGCTGGGCTAATCTGAATTTGCTTGAAAATTTTGCGTTTTTGGAGTCCACATACACACATCCATTTTATATATACCTACATAATATATCAGGTTCGTACAAAAGTAATGAGACAATTGGTTAACGTTTTATATTTTTTATTATTATTACAATACATAAAGCTTAGTCAATGATGTAATCTAAGACTTCTTGCCAACGATCCGGCAAAATTTGGATGCCTTTCGCCCAGAACTCTGATGGCTGTGCCTCGAAAGAGTTGTTCAACTCCGCCTCTACATCAGAGAAATCATTAAATTGTTTACCCCGCAAATGTAGTTTCAGGGCTCTAAACAAATGATAGTCTGATGGGGCGAGGTCTGGGGAATAAGGTGGGTGGGGTATCGTCTCCCAGCCCAAGTTCTCCAACTGTTGGCGAACGGCAAATGCGACATGAGGTCGAGCGTTATCGTGTAGTAAAACTACATTGACTCAACTTCGTTGTTTTTTCTTGATAGCAGCAGATAGTTTGGTGAACTGGGTTGAATATTTGTCAGCGTTTATAGTTTCATTGTGTAATAGTTCATAAAATAGCATGCCTTGCGCGCCCCAGAAACAGCAAAGTAGAACTTTTAAGCGGTACTTTTGGCTCAGCTTCGGTTGAGTTGGTGGCGTTTCTTCTGGAGGCAGCCAAAAAGCACGACGTGTATCATTCTCGTAATGAATCCATGATTCATCTCCAGTAACCAGATCAGACAAAAACTCTTTACGTCGGGGTCGCAGCAAAAGTGATTGACACATAGTGACACAGACTGCATGACTGGCGTCTGTAAGGAAGTGCGGTACCCACCGAGCCAAAACTTTTTGATACCCAAGCTCATGCAGACGGTTTTCCACGGCGTGGTAGGACTGCAGTTATAAATAAATAAAAATTGTTTATTGAAGAAAGCCAAATTACTTGCTAAAACAATATTATATTTATAACTAGGTGGCTATGCTATGCACAATACATTGAAACCCTGATCTCCAAACTAGGGGTATCCCTGTATCTTAGAGATCAGTGTCACTAGCCAATATTTGTAAAGTTTGGTAAAGTATTTCTAAACAAAAAAAAAATAATAATAAAAACCCTTAGATACAATAAAATATTTATATTATTCTCATTTACAATTTTGTGTGAATGTGGGGTAAGTGTGTATGTGTGTGTGTATGTATGAGCGTGCGTGCGTGTGCGTGCGTGCGTGTGCGTGCGTGAAGAGTGGGTGTGCGTGTGTGAGGGGAGAGTACGTGTAAGTGCTGGTATGCTTAATTTGAAATAAAATGCTTAAAATTTGAAGGTAGATGGCCTAAGAGAAGATCCTCAGTGTTTTGATGAGTCAGTTTTGACAGGTATATTTTTAATGCGAGTTTGCATTCATATTTGTTTTTGAAAAAAGTTTTAATTCCTTGTTTAAATAATTATACACTTTTATGCTGTTTATATAATACTGACGCCTGGCAAAAGATGTTCTGTGAGTTTCTAGTGGGAAGATCTTATGCCTATGTATTGTTCTACCAGCTGGTTCAACGAGGGGGCAGGAAGAGTGTTTTCGGAATATCATATGGTGCACGTAAAGTTGCCTGACAGTCAATAGATCACATTCAGCATAAAATTGGAAAGTGGGATACCTGCGTGGACGCGACAGCATAACTTTTATGACAGCCCGTTGTGCACGATCAAGCTTAATAAACATGTTTACAGTTGCACAGTGCAAAATAGACTAATCTCAGTGTATTATTATCGGCAGATCTACGCAGTTTTTTAAATACATAGATTAGTTTGCGGATTCTGCCTGAGAGTATCTCTACCTGCTTGTACCAGTTCAGGTTTTGATCTATATAAACACCGAGATATTTTACACCACTAGACCTGGATATGTTAAAGCAGTCACATTCGGTAGGGGATACATATGTACAGGTGTGGGCTTTGACTACAAATGATAGCGATGGGGAAATGTTGGACCTAATAGTAAAGGGAACATATACCGTTTTTTGGACGTTTAGGGTAAGCAAATTATTTGTTAACCACTTCATAATTTGTTGCAGTGCCTTGTCAGCATTGGAATAGCATTGGCTCCAGTCTACTCCATCTATTACCAGGGCTGTGTCATTAGCATACGTAAATATTTTGCAATGTTGAATCGGCATTTTACACAGTTCATTTATATACATGAGGAATCATGTGGGACCTAACACGCTGCCTTGGGGCACGCCATATGCTATAGTTAAAACCTCACTCTCATATTGACCCATTTTAACATATTGAGTTCGTCCCTTCAGGTAATCTGAAAAAATATCCAGAACTGGACCGCGAATTCCAAGGTTCTCCGTCTTTCCCAGCAAGGCAGGCACAGAAACAGTATCAAAGGCCTTCGATAGATCAATGAAGATTTTAACCTCCCCCAGACCACCAACCAACTCAACCAGACATTTTAACCTCTTATCAAGACTCTTAGCTACATGCTGAGACAAGCCCATAACCGCATCTTCAGTGCTCATGCTTCTTCTAAAGCCGAATTGGATATGAGCTAGGATATTATACGCTTCCAGGAAGCTAATGAGGCTATTATTCAGAATACGTTCCAGGATCTTTGATAAGGCAGTAAGTATCGAGATTGGCCGGTAATTATTGATATCATCTCTGCTTCCAGATTGTGAACCGGATGAACAACAGCTTTTTTAAAGGCATTAGTGAAAATTCCAGATGAAATCGAAACATTATAAATATGTGTAATTACTGGAGCCAGTACATATCTCGTGCATTTAATTATTTCAGCCGGAACGCCATCCCAACCTGTAGCACATTCAGACCTGAGGCTCACGATTATGTCTTCAACATCTTTTTCATTCACCTCAAGAAAGACCATTGAACCACTATGGTTCAATATGGGCACGTTAGGGGCTATGGAAGTCGAGGTTATTTTTGATGCCATATTTCTACCAATATTGGCAAAATAATTATTAACTATATTTAATGAGGTTTTAGGTGAATCAGAAAGGTTCAGTAGTTCTGTGGGAGAAGCTCGGCTTGACTGTATATCGGATACTTTCTTAATCACATTCCAAGTTGCATTTATATCATTTTTTGCTTTAGAAAATTAAGTTAAGTTCTTCCGCTAATTCACGAATGGTAGCATCCGGATTCGACTGCAGTTTGCGGCGTAAATCGTCATCATTCACTGCGGGTGGTCGTCCAGAGCGTGGCTGACTTTCAAGGCTCCTGTCACCTGATTTAAAACGTTAAAACAATCGGGACACCGCCGCATGGCTTGTACTACCAGCGCCCAATGCAGTGTTGATATTGTCAGCCGCAGCCCGCGCACTGTGGCCTAACAAGAACTCATATAAGTACAGTGTTCGAACTTGTCGCTCGTCCACTTTTCCCACATCTCAAGTACCAAAAACCAGTTCCATTCGAGGCAGGTGGGTGCTACCAACATGATCACGTAGGTACACATAAATTACCTTCTAAAAAGCAATAAATGGGCTATAAATTTTATATTCTAGATTGGTATCACTTGAATATTTAAAGAGCAACTAATAACTATTTTAATCGTTACTTTTAAAGTTACCCACCCATATTATAAGTAGTGAAGTACTATGCCGTTATTTCAGTAATCGATATAATTCTCGGAACAAAGTATAATTAAGCTTACCTATTATATTATACCTCTTTGCTACCTAATAATTATTTATTGGCAGAAATCTGTTTCAGGTCTGTTACCGGAAATTCATCAATATTATTATGATTTAGTTTTCACTAGAATCCGCCTTAAAATAGGATTTCCACATAAATATAGTATATCTTTATATCTGTTATAGTATAGTTATATCTATATACTTATTATTTTGCACCAATGACAACCCTATTTTTATGTCCACTGTCCATCCCAAGGTTACCTGGAAGAGATCGCAGAAAGCGATAAGGACGCTCATTGTATGTTTTGTAGTGTTAAATTAATTATTTTAATATTGTTTTCTGGTGTACAATAAAGTCAACGTGTTTTTTTATATACCATAACTCTAGGGTATTAATGAAACAGTCATTTTGAACCACTTTTACTATGGGACTAAACCTGAAATGACTTTGACAGTTGACTTTTATTTCGCGATTTCAGGTTTGGTCCATAGTAAAAGTTGTTTAAAATGATGGTCTAATTAATACCCTAGAGTAATGGTATATACAAAAAAAAAACACGTTGTATAAATAAATATTGAAAATGCTTGTAAACATTTTTAACAGCAGTGTGAGAGCGCCATTATTTCACCACGAAAAAAAAACAGTCGTTTCCTAATCAATGTCATAAAATTCTAAGCACTCCATTTCTGTGGAAAACGTACCGATGTCGATAACCAACGGAGGCTGTGCGTAGTCATCTGTGACGTTTAACAAAAGCCGATCTAACAATGACGCGTCCGAGTCGATCGTACAAATTGACATATTTCTGTCCGTTTCGTTCTGATGTGCGGGCTTTAAATGGTCTGGATGTAGGTACGTACATAGTACGTACATTGATTAGTATCTGAATTTATGAATGAAATAAACTATTGGCAGTTGTGCCATTCACCGGTAAGGTAGAGGGGATCTCTTTTTTCGTAGGCTCAATTTGAAATGGATCGAAAGCGTCAATTTGTAGGTAAGTCACGGGGAATTCTCGAGAATACGCGAGAATTCCCCGGAAGACCCCCGATCTGTTATTTGGCTCGTATCTAGTTTGTACGTTATATCTATAATTGACATAGGTAGGTGAAGGCGAGGATCCGCAGAACGCGGTCACAAGGTTTATTCCTAACCTATTAAACATTCAACATCTTAAATTATTTATAGTGTTAAAAAAATTCTAATATCGAAAACGGGAGCAAAATCAGTGTTCTTCGCGCGTCACACACGGCTCGCGCTTACGCCAAACTTTGTTATTCAATTCATAAGCGTATAATGTAATACATCAAATTAGTCGTTTATAAAATTAATGTTCATTATTAATGTAACATTAATTTTATCTCTTAATTTACAATAGTTAATAAGCATTAGGTATGTCTCGGTCACACGATTTTTCTAGTTTTGCAAGCGCGAAACAGAACGGCCCTATATTCCAAGAGCGGCAACTTGTCGTTACGGGTTGTCAGAAGCCCGAAAGTCTGACAACCAGTCTTACCAAGGGGTATCATATTACCCAGTAACTATTGGAGCATTCTGTGTAAACGAATACAATGCTGTCACTTGTAAGTCAATCTGTTAATGTGAAGTATCTCATTTTGAGTTTGAAGTTTTAGTATTTTCTCTCTGCTAATGGCCGTTGACGTGAAACTATGTATTTGCGCTCTCTGAGATTAAAATCAAATTTAATCTTAGAGTTTTTTCTTCTGTTCACCATAATGCCATCAGTAACTGGGTTGTGGAGGTCAGATAGGCAGTTGCTCCATGTAAAATATCGGTATGCAGCTGCATCCGGTTAGACTGGAAGCCGACCCCAACATAGTTGGGAAAAGGCTAGGCAGATTGATTGGTCGAGAAACTTTCATGCGCGTATTTTGAAGGATTATATTTTTCCAACACACTTTGAATTAAGGAATAAGATAGATCTTAGTGATTATTCTCAAGTAATTTGTTCGTTAATTTACCTATAACTTTATAAGTAATTCTCAAAAATGTGAAAATTTCGTAACTTTCGTGGTTCGCAACTCCACGTAAATATTTTGCGTACAGCACAAAGTGACATAAAGTTACAGTACAATTCCGCTACAAAAAATCGCTTAAATTGAGTCATGAAATTTTGACATAGGTACGGACTGTACGGAGCGACTTCTTAACAAAAAATGTCCGATAAATTGACGAGTACTGTTAAAAAAGTAAAAGATTTGTTGAACGAAATCCATATAAACAAGTTTTGGTACAGTTAAACTGCACGTAAGTGGTTCCCAAGGAAAATCAGAAGCCAATTTAAAAAAGGCCCTGCCTAATCCTTAGGGGAAACACAGGCGTGAAGCTAAGCGCATCACACACGGCAGCTATAATGTAAAGATATATAAGGTCTATCTATTCATACACAAAATCGCTTAAGGGGTCATTGTACTCATGATTATCGGGACCAAACCTGAAATCGTGAAAAAGAATCACCTGTTCCCTACATTTATGTTGGCATAGCTCATCAAAGTGTACGGAACAGCTGATTTTTTTCGCGATTTTAGCTTTGGTCCCATAGTAAAAGTGGTTCATAATGATGAGTACAATGACCCCTTCAAAGATTTCGCTTATGAATAGATAGACCTTATATATTAAAACACGATATATTTCAATACATCACAATACATCTTTCCATTGAAATCGTCAGGAGACCACACACGACAGCTATAATGTATATTTTTACATCTTCGTATCTTAAGTACTGAGCCATACGAAAATAAACATTTATATCTCGATACAATATCGATCAATCGAGACGTACACCAGTGGAATGATGGGAAAGATATATTACATACCTACTGTGTGTGTGATATATTAAGATAATTTAAAAATGTACATTCATATACATTATAGCTGTCGTGTGGGATGCGCTTTATGTTATGTGTGAAATTTAAAAAATAGCGTTTTAATTTTTTTAATGTAAGTACCATCGTGTATACAGGAGAAGTTTTTAAGCAGTGCGCAAATTTTCACAGGGTGTCCTACCCATGAATATATAATATAAATAACTTTTACAATGGGACCAATTCTAAAATCACGAAAAAAGTCAGCTGTTTCATATAAAAGTTCTGTAGCTATTCAACCAAAATGTATGAAACAGCAGATTTTTTTTCGTGATTTCAGAGTTGGTCCCATAGTGAAAGTTGTTCATATTCATTCGTAGAACACCCTGTGAAAAGTTGCGCACTGCTTAAAAACTTGTCCTGTATAAGTGCGCGTATTGTGTAAACTTGGTACAATTTGATGAAAAAGAAACAACTGTTTACTTGTCACCGATTTTCAAAGACTTCTTTATATCTAAATACTTTATCGTCTCAACGGCAGTGCAAAATTCTTGAGACGAAAGGACCGCCAGCGACAAATAAGAATTTTCATTGAAAAATTCCTGACTATGAGACCTAACTTTGTCCTTTACTAACGGTGTTGCCTTCGAATATTTGCACAAGGCAACGTAGACTTATGTAGCTCAATTAGCTTGTAATTAAAACCTTAATCAAGTCTGTTTTATTGTTTGAAATGGGTTTGCTCTTGACTATAGTCTAGGTCAGAGGTGACAGAGACAAAGCTTACGATGGAATGAGCTTACCCAGAAGAAGCCTGTTCACTCTCACTTTGAAGAGATTCGGGTTGTATGCGTTCGGGAACACAGACGCAGGTAGTGAGTACCACTCTTTTGCCGTGCGCATTATGAAGTATGTTTGGAAGCGCGTTAGTTTTCCCCGAGGGGTTAGACAGAGACACACACACTTCTCCAGTTATTTAAGCCCCATGTAATAGAGAGCGAGCATGTTTCTATCAACCGGACTCAAATCTAGACTGCAGGCTGCTACTGAGAAATTCCTGATGCAAAACTCAATAACACTTTGCCTGACCTAAGCTTCGAACCGAGGACCTCATGCTTTACAGTAACACTTGCGACACGTAATCCAACGAGGCAGTCTCGTAGGTACCACTTAACTAACGAATTGTGTTTCGTAGCAGTAGGTACCTATGCATTCAAGAGCACCATGTATCTGTCACATAATAAAAGACTAATTATTTTCCAGGCGACTAACTATTTGCTACTAAAAAATAACTGGGCAGCGAAAATATTTCCGTCGACATAGGATGGAAGAGCGAGCGAAGGGCACCCCGAGGTAAGGTTTGGTTAGGTTACTTTAAACCCTTAAAAAAAAAAATATATATATATATATATGTATATATATAATAATATCCTAGGACATTGACACACACAAACTAAGCAGAGCTTGTACTATGGAAACCAGATAACTGATAAACTACATACACTACTTTTTTTGTAAATACATACTTATATAGATAATTACACCCAGACTTGTCGCTACCGGCATTAATTATTTTTTAATCTCAAATTCAGATTAAGAGGATTGTGAAGCTGTAAATTTTCATACAAAAAGCGATAACGTTTTTCGCCCCGTAAACATAATCCAATTTTCATAATTTTTGAAAATGTTGTAGGTATAATGAAAAACTAGGTCCGTACGTTTTTATTATAAAGAAATATTGCATACGATATAAGTTATTAGCATCTAAATATCTATATTTTTGACATAAAACTTCCTCGAGCGTTTTTATTTTTTTTTAATTAAATTGAATTGAACTACTAAAAAAAATGTATAGACCTAGATTAAGGTGCGCTGAATGTAATGAGATCAAAATTGTCTCATTTTGTAAAGGTTTAGGGGGGTGAATCTGTTATCGCCCCAAACAATATTTATGTAATTGTATGAAATGTAGGTAATTGCCTCCGAGACTCGCGCCGCGTATCGGCACTTCACAATCCTCTTAATTTGTCGTCGTGTTAAATACATACAATAAATTTATCTGTCTTTGCTTCATTTTTAATTATTTTTATTCTAGGTGCATCGTCTTCACATACATAATCAGCCTATAACACATTGCTGGCACACAGGCCACCTCTCTATGAGAGGGAGTGAGTCTTCGAATTTTTGGTTCTAGAACATGCCTGTTTCCTCACGATGTTTTCCTCCACCGTTTTGAGAACAGTGGTGAGGAAATAATTTACACAAAGTGAAGCGACTATCAGGGGTTGACTTTGATACAAATTTCAAGAAAGCTACTAATTTAAAGATAAACATTTTTTTACATAAACAAAAAAAAAAAAACAACCGACTTCCAAAAAGAAACACTACGAATTGAAAAATATCTTTAATTTCGAAAATCAGTGTGTTTAAATTTGTAATAATATTTAAATATGTAGCGTTTTTTTTTAGAAGTTGGTAGTTTTTTTTTTTTTTTTTTTTTGTCACTTTTTGTGGGTCAGTTTGTAATTTATCTAAGTTAACTGCTCATCACCTTTTAGAAAATATTCCTTTCCCCGATCCAGGGACGTTAACTTTTGACGAGTTCCCCTAGTATAAGAACTAGGAGAACTGGAGCTGATGATGAAATCACCATCAGCTCCACTTCACCACAATTATGCATTACAACGAGCATAAATTGCTTAGCAACCCGTGAAATACTTATTAATGAGTAGTTCCGATGGCCATCTGTGGTCTTCATTGTCAGTTCCACTTCACCAAGTTGCTTTCCGAGAGCAAATATATACCTGAGTTGCTATAAAAAATACCCAAATTTGAGGGTTCCCTCGATTTCCATGAGATTTTCCTTATCAGATCTGACTTGGAGACAATGGGACCACCTCGAGAGTAAAAAATCATTTTCAGAATCGGTTCATGGAGAAATAGGTGGACATACATAAAAAACACAAAGTCGAACTCCTCCTTTTTGGAAGTAGGTTAAAAGTAATGAGAACCGTAGAGGCTAATTAGAGATCCCTTATACTACAAAAAATCCCAATGAAACTTTTTATTTTAAAGCTCAGGTAAGCATTTGCAAAAACTTGAATGTTTTTGGTCCCACGTCTATTTACTGAATGAATCCTCTTACCTCAGGTGATCTGCAATTTTGCTTTGCGATAGAATTTAAAACTAAGTTACAAAACATTGTATTTGATTGTCGATATATAGAGTGCAAGAGCGAGCGAAAGACAATCCGAGGTTAGGTTTGCTGACCTTGTTCATATTTATTTCTCATCTCAGTTAACTTTATATACAACCTCATTGTAATTAACTACTTTTTATCCGCCGGTTGTAGCTGCCAACCTATTATTTTTGCTACCGGCTTTAATTATTTTTTAATCTCAAATTCAGATTAATATGTCGCCGCGTTAAATACATACCATAAATTTATCTGTCTTTGCTTCATTTTTCATATACGTAATTGTAAAATCGAACAACTATCGAAATTTTAACGAGCTTTTGCTCACGGCGTCGCCTGCGTCTTGGTCGGAAATTATATCACGGAAACGTACAACCAGCACAAAAAGTATCCAAATTAGGATATAGGCTAGTGGACCGAAAAGGGGGATTTCTGGTTTTTTTCACATTAGGGTTCATTTTTCCCCCCTGAGGGGGATTTTCTCAGGGGGTATAGTGGAATAAGCCGTGGTGAGCTATGGATTGGAATAATAAAAATCGTAGATACAATACGACACTTGAAAACAAAAAAGGTTGGTTTATTATATCTGTCTATTATTAAAAGCTTTTATTAAGTTTCACCTGTTCCGGTGTCTGTCTGTCTATCTGTAAACTAATCTTGCAAGTTTTTAACCCACCTCCTGGTTTCCGATTAAGCTGAAATTTTACACGGATATATAAATCGGATAACAATTCAATATTATTATGACATGGAGCTGAGTTTATAATGAAGCCATGGGAACTCAGTAATAAAATGACGCAATCCTATCGAATTCAGGCTCGTTTGATTCGTCTTGACAAGGACTCTGATCTTAGATAATATCTAGACTAATAACAGCTTATTAAAAAAAAATACACTTGTTGTTATATTGGCGTTCGAAAAAACTCTGATTTTAATCCATCAATACTGAAACGTTGTCTTATGTTTTGTTTTGTTAAAAACACTTCGGCATAGGAAGACCATGGCCTACCCAGGCTATGGTCTACCAATTATTTGTCAACAATTTATTTGCGAGTATCAAAATGCGTCGCATAAATGGTCGTAGTTTTTATTACATTGACTTAGAAGCTTGACATTTTAGAGCTCCAAGGGACCGTAGACCTACGTATTTGATATTAATTTCAACTTGATACCACCACACGTTCCTGAGAAAAATGAGTATTGACAGACTGATAGACAATGAAGTGATTCTAAAGGGTTCAGTTTTTTTCTTTTGAGGTACGAAACCCTAAATATAAGCTAGATGGAGTCAACATTTCATATCTGACTACCCCTGAGAAGAAATGGCGAAACAAGCTCAGGGTGTGAGTGAAGGCAGTACGTAGGAAGACAGATCGAAACATTTCACATCGATAACAGTTAACGACTGTATCTGTCAACTGCGATATCTTTTACAGCTCGAAAGCGCAATATGTTACGCTTTATTTACTACGGGTGATAAATTTACTTTTATGACTGTCTTATTTTCACAAGAAACGTTGGAAGCACCTCCACCAGTGTCGGAATTTTCCCTTTTTTTTCATTCGTAATGCTCCGTCGCCGTCAATAAACAATTTTATTGGTATTTTGCGACGGCGACGTGAACGCATTCACCCGTCAAAAATCCCCAGCGGATGAACGTAGTTTTAAATTTAAAATAACGCTTTTAAGTTTTGGTACACGAATTTTCACTTTTGTCTGTGCAAATAAAAAGGATTTGCCTTTTTGTCAATCGACAAAAAACTTAATTTGTATCAAGATAATGTGACAGTTAGAAATATTTATTAGTTCAATTGTAACAATAACTAATCAAAATAACAGTAATTGAAACAAAATACACAAAAGAATTTATTAAAATATTAAGTCGACGACCAAAACCAGCCAATCACAAGCCGTAATAACATCGCAAAACATTTGCATTTTATTGAAATATACTCAGATTTGCATCACAAAAGATATCGATAGCCGATTATACAAACATAAGTGAAATGAAACCGTGAAATTGATTTTATATACCGTATTTTTAGAACAAAATTGATAAATAAAAAATATTATTCCATTCTATAATCTTATCTTTCAATAAAATATTATTTATATACTGTATATAGATAAGACAAAAAGACTCGTATTCAATACGAGTATTTTTGTCTTATTTATTTTATTATTCTAAGGTCTTTTCAATGATTTGCATGTGTGTAATTACTTTTTAGGTCTGTTTTTTTTTTGGAATGTGCGTTTTGTTTGTGCAGAATAAACATTTTTCTTTCTTTCTTCTTCTATCTTGGAATAACATTAATCAAATGTTAAAAAATCTGGTAAGTAATTTTAAATAAAATATTATTTTATTTGTAAAAATAACAGAACCCTGAACTTGACTTGTCCCTAATTATATCCGTAGATTTGTAGCACTCGACACTCGTAGCGTACACCTGCTTAGGCCTGCGTAGGCGTGCTACGTAGGAGTTACGATGTTGCTACGACATGTAAATAGTTCGATTGAATGGTTTTTGCGTGGGCGCAGTTTTGAATGAAACTTAAATTTAAGTCACTGACTGTATTTGAAGTTTGGAGCTACCTACGCAATAAAGAGTCTCACGAATTGTATACTAAAAATCTGATCAGTTATATGTAAATACTATAGTTTCTGAAGAAAAACTTCAAAGTTTAATAAGTAATTCCCGATAATTAGTTAAATTTCAACTTCGAGTTTTAGGTCGGATTATATTCTATTCAAATAGAAGAATCTTATTATTATCAAAACAAGACACAATAAGCGGTCAAAAGTGCAGTAGCACGCTAAGAATCGTATTGCTGTGATCACGCACCATACCTACGTATGTGTGTTTATGTGTAAGTGATATATCAACACAGAACGCACACCTCAGAATTCACCCACTTTTATTGTTTGGTAAATTAATATACGAGAACAATAATGTAATAATTATTTTTATTATTATATTTTTACTGAAATAAGGGTTAAGAATAAAAATCTTTTATAAGTGATCACAAAATGTTTATTCGTTATAATTTTATAAATGGTGTAAATAAATAAACTCCTAATTAAACTAGTTTATTTTCCCTTATATAACAATTTATTGAAGTAAAGTAGGTAATCAGTGAACTAGAAAGAAAAGAAAGAAAGAAAGAAAAATATGTTTATTTGTCACAGAAACACGTGCATACAAAAATATAATTAACTCGAGTTTTACAATAAGAAAAATAAAACACAAATCACGAGCACAAAACAAAAGTCGGCAGCTGCTGGCACGCCATGTCTGTGACAAGAAGGCTTCCACTCAGCATGATGCAGTGCTATGGGGGGCCTACAGCACAGCGCTGTTTTTCAGTGGTACTACGACCAGTAGCCTTAAAATATTGTACGTTATATTGTGCTTCAATTACTAGAGTGACATAAAGTTTTATGAGTTAAGTGAACAAGACGAACATAACAAGGACCAGTCAGTAGCATGAGTTCGAGTAATTATTAAGACATTTAAAAAGATATCATCACCACGCGTGTGCTTTGAAGCCACGGCCCGCTATGCATGAACGCCCTTGCCCAAATAAGACAACCGCCAAGCTATCATGCCATATATATATGCTATATAGGTTGAATTTATGGAATACAATCAGTTACAAACGAATGTCAGTGTGTGTGTCTACAGTTTAGAAATTACTTATTAAAATAAGGTCGGAAGTAAAACCGCAGTGTCAATATATTGCTTTGTGAGATTGCTACTCCACTTATGACCGCTACTGTACGTGGAAAATTAACTCTAATTGACAATCCGATTTAAAACGCAGATATCGGAAATGATCAGGGAACGGGGATAAGCTTGCTGTTTAGTAGACACAAGCAAATTAAGATGTTTTTATGTCAAAATAACAACGCAACAACTATGCATATACATAGATACATAGCCCCAAGGCTCATAAAAATGTGACCATAAAAGGGAAAACATCACATTTATGAAGGGACTATGCATAAACCCAGTTCCTGTCAAAAAGCTTACATGCTAGTTTCATTGACCACTAAACTGAATGAAGTAGGTTGAGTCATCTTATCTACTAGCAAGAAAAAAACGCAAAAAAGCGGAAACGTAGTAATCCGCACCCATGTCATATTTTTTATTGCATATTCGGAATCAGAAAACAATTCTGCGTCGAATGGTCCGACTCCCGTGGCTCTACGACCAATACATTAACCCTATTGTTTTGTGGGAATACCTTAACCATTTGCTGTAAATAGCATAAAAAAATGCATTTTTTTTTATCATTTTGTATTTACACCAACAGTTTGCAAATTTTTAATAGTTAGAGCGCTTCTTCTTTTCTTCTACAAAAAACTTGATCTGTAGTCGCCCATGCATTTATCCGTTTCATTTACAGCGTTTTATCGTAACAAAAAAAAAGCACTAGTGCTGTAACCCACACAAATATACACATACTCGTATATCAAAAGTATATGGGTATGCGTCTTGATAAGTGATCAGAAAAAAAATGCGTTAAAAGATTGACACTTCTAGGTTTAATAATAAAGGAGATATGATTTTTTTTTTTCGGAAATCACAAACGTTTTTCGGCTTTGGTGAACATTTTCCATTTTTGGGTTCCTACGTTTCCGCTTTTTTGCGTCGATATAAACTTTACCATGTACTGACTGACTACTGGTGTCCAGCTCTACCGCTTTTGAATGGGCAGCCACAAATCCAGAATCCGTGCTGCTACTGAGGAAAGACCCAATAACACTGCCCGACCTAGGAATCGAACCCAGGACTTCATGCTCAGTAGTAGCGGCATAAAAGTTATTTTTCCAAAAACTCATATTTGTTTCCAAGCAGATTATGTATTGTTTTAGCAAGCACTTTAGATGGCGATTGAAGTAACCAAAGAGCTGTTTTTACTACAAAATGAAAACTGCTTCACCTTATTCTTGGCATAAATAAGGCAATAAGGCATATCGTGTATACAAGCGAATATCTCTATCGCAAGCCAAACTTTAGGTCATCTAAACTCAAAAACGCATCAGAAGTTTTTAGTTTATTTCCTTCTTTTCTTGTAAAATGGACGTTGACTGTAAAATGTCTCAAGAAATAAGCTTTCTTCATTGGCTCGATGTCAATACTCTCAGAATGAAGATAGAAAAATGCATTTTGCATTTATTCAGTTATTAATATTGAGGGTGGGTGCAATACTGTTCAGCAATTGTTGAGAGTGAACTCAGTTATTGTGGCTTCAGTATCTAGCTTTACAACGACTTTTGCTTGTATTTTTTTCGTTTAAAGAGTTCTTTTATTTTTTTGTGTAAAATGTTTTGTGTCAATTAGTTAAAAAAAAACTAATTGAAAACTGACACGTTTACTAGAAAATTGTATCGAATTTTGAATTGAGTGGAGACTATAGTCCACTTTGGCCGCCATTACTGAAACTTGATCTGGAGGATTACTATTATAAGTTGAGTGCCAATATGGATCATCCACGATTTTAGCTTCACATCAGCTGTATGAGAGACTGAATAGTAATAAATAATGACACATTTATTCTTATCCCCACATTTGCCACAAAATATAAAAACTCGTTGAATGAAGACTTTGGATCCGTATATCAAAATTCGTCTCAATTTTCTAGTAAACGTCTCAGTTTTCAATTAGTTATTTTATTTACTAATTGAAATATTCATAGGGTACTGACTTCTTAATTTTAAACAAAGAAATAAAATAACTCTTTAAACGAAAACATTACAAGCAAAAGTCGTTGTAAAGCTAGGTACTCAAGCCACAATAATTGAGTTCACTTCAGCCAGCGACGCGGGTGATATTATAGTGCACAATCTCTCTTCCCTCACGTGGGACGGCAATTCGAAACGACCGGAGAGAGAGAAATGCTAATGAAAAAACCCAATAACACTGCCCGAACCGGGAATCGAACCCAGGACCCGACGATTGCGACCAAGAGACCAACAGAGCCGTAGGTACAGACCCAACTTACATAGTATGCCAATACGCGTGGGTTAACTGAACTGAACAGAGCGGGTTACTAAGCACTTTATCTTACAAAATTGTCAACGAACTAAATTGTAAGACATATAAACAACAACAGTAAATAAAATCATTTACATTCATACAACAGAGATCGCGTACTAGAAACAACTGACAATCTAAATAAATATGTAAGTCCTGCATTCAACGTTCTAATATAGTATTTTTATCTCAAGAAGCGACGGGCTCTTTACTTGTGGTTACCAAGTATACAAACACGGTGTGAATGTGTGTGTAAGCGCAGGAGCTCTCGGTACCGTCCGAGACAATGGCGAAGTCGGAAGTCTGTATGTTATGTGATGACGCTACTCGTCTTCACGCACACATTCATAGCGTGTTTGTACACTTGGTTACCACATATAAAGCGCGTGTCGAAACTAAATAACAGTATTTTCGTAAAACCAGACGTCCACCCTTTTCATTTGGTAGCTCCGGATGTCCTTTAATTTCGAATGCCCACCTATCATTATATGTACACCTATAATTTGTGTACATATTAGCAGTAATACCTTTTGCTAAATACACATAAACCAATGTTGAATGTACATATATATGCTGTTAGTATTATTTAATAAATAAATAAAAAAAATTAACAAAAAATAAAACCGACTTCCAAAACACTACAAAGTGAAAAATAACTTTAATTTCGGGAGTCGGTGTCTTTGGTTTTGTATTTTCATTTTTTGCCACCGACTTCCGAAATTAAAGTTATTCTTCACTTTGTAGTGTTTTGAGTTGGAAGTCGGTTTTATTTTTTGTTAAAAAGTTTTTATTTTTCACTTTTTAGTGGTTCACATGTACTTAGCCCTTCATAGCGTACTGGCGTGATGTTATGTTACGATCTGGTGGAAACAATAGACAGACATGAGATTTCAGCAATCTCGGGCCATTTTCTATCATTTATTGAGGAGTTCCGTTACCTATCTCCGAAGATCTTCATCAGATCTTCACCAAATTGAAATAGGACACTTCGAAAAAGTACTCTTCTAAAAACTACCCAAATCGCTTCAAGTGTGCCTATAAAATTTGAAGAGTTCCCTCTATTTCTCCAGGATCCCATCATCAGATCCTGACTTGATGATCATGGGACCACCTGAAAAGCACCCTTTCAAACACAAAAAAAAATCAAATCCGACCAGCCATCTTCGAGTAATCGTGGAACATACATAAAAAAAAAATCAAAAAAGGTTCCGACGAATTGAGAACCTCCTCCTTTTTGAAGTCGGTTAATAAATGCCCAATAGTTTGCACAGGCATAAGATAAAAATACTGTACCCACACCTACGTCAACCACGAGACTTTGGTGTCAAGGCTTCACAGCCTGGCTCATCGGCGTAATGTTGCTTGCCAGTTGGTCTCTTACTTACAGGACTACCAGACATACTGCAGGGTATCCGCACTTGGTTGATGTCGTACTCAGCTTTATACTCGTAACTCCACGAGTGGAATTCTCTGCCAGCGTCTGTGTTCCCTTCCACACATAAACTTCCCTTCAAAGCAAGAGTGAACAGGCATCTTCTGCATAGATCTCATCCATCGTTAATCATCAGGCGTGATCGAGGTCAAGAGCAGGTTCAGTCAGCAATAATAATTAAAAAAAAACATTCGTTCATAAAAGAAAAGCAGTCAAGTGCGAGGCAGACTCACACACGAAGGGTTCCGTACCACCGAACAATATTTTCTGTTTCTTTTTTTTTCCTTTTCTTTTCTTTCTATCTTCTTTCATTTTTAACTTTATTTTATATTTATTATTCGTTGTTATAGCGGCCATAGTAGTACACACTCTGAGAACATATCAAGTGTCTACCTATAACGGTTCAAGAGATACAGCCCTGTCACAGACGGGTGGACGGACGGACAGTGAAGCCTTAGTAATAGGTTCAAATATAACCCTAAAAACGAACAAATAACCGAATTCAAATGCAAATTCAAGTAATATAAACCGAATATTCGTATTCCTGAATAATCGATATTGCTTTATCGCGAGCCCTCCTTTGTATTCGCTATTATTTGACAGCTGCCATCGGGCGTACATATCAAAACTCCAAAAGAAAATCATATTACGTTGCGATAATATATTGATGAAGCTTATGTATTATTTTTCATTGTGATTTGAGATTAATGGAGAAATAAGTTGAGCAAATAATAATACAAAGAAGTTTTTTAGGCTGCCTGACCGGGACTGTATATTCAAGGAACAGTTTCTGTTAGTACCAATGGACGCAATACCATGGTACCATGGTCGTAATATATCGTACCCAGTAACTGGGTAGTGAATGTCAGAAAAGCAGTCGCGAAAAAAAATCAGCTGTTCCCTACATTTATTTTTGCATAACTCGTCAAAATGTAGGGAACAGCTGATTATTTTTTCATGACTTTTTTTTTTGGTCCCATAGTAAAAGTTGTTCATAATGATGAGTACAATGACCCCTTAAGAGGTTGAGGGTTATTTAAGTTACACTTTGTATACTAGTTGTATACTAGTATTCAGGTTGTATAAGATTATACTGGAAGCCGAGCCCAACATAATCGGGAAAAGGTAGATGATGATGAATGGCTATTCTTCTTCATAATCAGCACGAGCTAAACAAGAATATTCTTCACGCCATTTTAAAAAGATTAGCCATTCAGCAGCTTGGTAACTTGGTAATTCGCTTTGTCTCTTTCTAGAGAATGGTCACTATTGTAAGGCCAACGCTCAATCCATTCTTGTATTGATTTTCATTCACAACACAATAATGGGGATGAAAACTGCCAAAATAGTTCCGCGTAGATGGCGCAAATTGTTTGTTACTTTCATTCAGCTGCCAATGGAGTTCCTTGCTGAAAACTTTGCTGCGAGATGGTGCTAAGTGGTTTTTTCTTGTCGCCGATTGGTAGCTTTGTATTCAAGATGACTTTGAAAAGTAACAAACACACAGCGCTCTCTCGCGGTGAAGACTTCTGTAAATACATATTAGTTACGGCCGCGAATCACATTTTAATCAACGTGCATCCTAATGCTGACTTGTAAATTGCAGAAAACGTAAGAAAATTTAAATTTCTCGGGCTACCCTGACGCTTTCGCCATAAGAATCAGGCACTGATATATAGAATATCTCAATAAGAGTACACTATTTAAATTTAGTTATGTCCTGACAACTTAGTAGACCTACTTAGTAATAATTCCTGAGCTCAAGGCCGAGATCTAGCGCGTTATCGGTGACATAAGCCACATCTTTGTCAAAAAGTCATCGAAAACGGGGGATTGTCGCATATTTTATTCCATACTTAAGCGGAAAGGTGACAGCTGTAAAATTTCAGAGTTATCACTTGCACGAAAAAAAAAACAAAATTTAAATAGTACACTATTATTAAGACACCCTTTATTTGGAACAATTCTTATTTTTTGCAATATTGTTTGGGGGTTGGTTATGGAAAGAACACTGTCTGTTACATAGATTAACGAACCGACTCACTTTTGTGGTTTGTATAAAAGGTAATCTACATTTTAAAGTTGGTTTGTAACTATGTCTTAAGTAATACTTTAAGATGGAATCCCAGCTTTTTGTTGAAAAAATAAGTTGATAACCACACAAAAGGTTTTATTAGTCCAATTTATCTTGTCGAAGAATATTTCGGTTAGCATTTTCTTATTCAAAATGTCACGCCATTTGTCCAAATAGACTTAGGCCTTTTGTAGTCAAAATGGTAAATGCAAACAAACCTTTCGAACTGAAAGATATAAAATGTTTGGTTGGCATGCCTGTCTTGAATGCTAATATTTTTTCGAGGGATGTTTACGAATGTTGTCTTGCCTGCTAGCCTCGTTGGTCAAGAGCTGCGACCACTATTGATGGGGTTCTGGGCTAATTTCCAGGTTGGACAAAGTCGTCGCTCGACCAGCCATGTACAAAAAGGTGGCCGCTATATCGCTCTATGGGAGGTCGTGCGGTCATAGGATCGGCTGCACTTCTACTAGGCTCGCTAGACATGGCAGGCTGATACTTACCAGTCAGGGGTGTGTGTGAATATACGAGAATCTCCCAGGTCCCCAACGCATGGTAGTGAAAGAAGCGTGGGGTTTAAGTCGATGGGAGTCCGACATAATCTCCCTAGATGGAGGGTATCCATGTGGATTTCCCCACAGAAAAAAAAGTGTTTGGAGGGAGTTTTTTCTATCAGAAATTTCTAAGTAGCTGTGCCATAACCAGTCATAAGCCATAAACAAATATAGACTCGGTCTATATTTGTGACTGGTTTATGGCAATAGAGCATTATTATTTAATTAAATATTATAACCCGCAAAATGTTGATATAACTACTACCTACATGATAATTCGCTGCCCTAGTTCAATACCTCAAATCAATATCTTTAAAAAATCTGAGTTCTACATGAGGTTATCTTACTATTAAAAGCCTTAAAACTGTTATAAAAAAAATATTCATGTTGAAATAAGAAGCATTAAACTAAATTATCATTAAAATAAATCAACCACATTAAAAAAAAACTTTTTAGCAAAAAATTAAACCGACTTCCAAAACAAGACACTACAAAGTGAAAAATAACTTTAATTGCGGAAGTCGGTGTCTTTGGTTTTGTAATTTCGTTTTTTGCCACCGACTTCCGGAAATTAAAGTTATTTTTCACTTTGTAGTGTCTTGTTTTGGAAGTCGATTTTATTTTTTGCTAAAAAGTTTTTATTTTTCACTTTTTAGTTGTGGATCCTACCTCACGCAAATTCGAATACATAATTGAGCACAATCATTGTAGATATAGCCATGTAAATAACAGTGATAGGAAGTTATTAAAACATCATCACATCATCCACATAAAATAAGTGGGAAATATACGCATTATTGAAGCTAACTCAAAAACTACCAAAGCAAAGTTAATAAAATTTATATGGGACCTCGAAAGTATACCCTTTGAAACAAAAAAAGAATTTTCCAAATCGGCCCATCCGTCTTTGAGTAATCGCGTAACAAACATACAAAAAAAAATGAGAACCTCCTCCTTTTTGAAGTCGGTTAAAAATAACAAGTGAATTGAATTAGCTCAACTCGTACCTCGATCAAAATATCTTACTACAGCTCCGCCTACCCTATTCATTCAAGGAATATAGCCGTGATATTATATTTGATTGTTATACTATTATCTTAAAGCTACCCACCCAGCCACTATCAAAATAATTACTAGAATAAATTCTCTCCCGCTCTCTAATAAACTATTTCATATTAATATTTTACGGGAGACAATGCCTGAAGATAATACAAGCAATTTAGAACGTCGAACTTGCCCTCATAAGTAATGTAAATTATCTCATTTGACATTGTCACCATTACACTGTAGATAGACGGTATAATTACCAATCTTGACACTGGAAAACTGTTTTTAACTAAGTTAATATAGATGGTTTTTAATTGACCAATTTATAGCAAACTGCAGAGCGGGACCTGTACTGTAATCATTTATATTTATTATTATTTATTCATCACACACATTTACATCACCTACATCGCTCAGATACACGCACGCACACACTATAAAATATTAATAATAATGTCACTCTCTGTGTTTCTTATTTTTCTGTGTACGCCAATGTTTGGAATAATTTTTTTTTTATACTTACTGTCAGCTGTGAAGCTACCATAATTAAAAAAAAAAAAAACACTATTCCCACAATTATTACTCATTTTTTTTTTTTTTTGTAGTTATAGACTCATTCGATGTGTTGCATTTAGAAATCGATAAGCAAAGTTTAACAAACAGTTGACGGCATAGCAGTAGTTATGCCTAATTAGTCCACAAATACATTCGTGATGACATCCAACCATTACGGAATAAGTAGAAAAATAGCAATTGCATGTATTTGCCAATTGAAGTGAGCATGCGAGATGCCAATAACGATTGCACGATTGCACATAGCTCTAACTACGTATATTGGAGACGCCCATTGGAGAGCGGGAGTCGGCTATTAGCAAACACTTGATTGTTGGACTGGCCAATACATTGCATCACGTTCTTGTTCATTTATTAACCCACTTCAAAAAGGAGGCTCTCTATTGCGTGAATGTGATGATTGCATATTTTCCCCAAACTTGTTCTTTAATTATTTTATTTTGTTATTTTATTTCTTTGCGCCATGTTTATCGCAAATAAACGTATCTTCTTTCTTCTTCTATTCGACCCGTATGTATACTATGTACCTATGTCCACGGTATGTAAGTTTATATGTCCACGATTTTCTCAAAAACGAATGAACCAATTTTGATGATTCATTCACAAACGTTATCTACGTACTTTCACGAAGGTTAATTTACTCTAAAAAAGTAAAAACCGACTTCAAAAACCTAAAACGAATAAAATAACTTTCATAAAAAACTTAACCGCTTCTGAAGACGGTGTCTTCAATTCTTCAATGTCAATGCACCTTAGCTTGGCACCGACGTCAGAAGCTGTAAAGTTTTTATGAAAGTTATTTTATTCTTTTTAGGTTTTTGCAGTCGGTTTTTACATTTCATAGATGCTCATTGGTCATTGTTAAACCATTAAATTGGTATGCTCTTGTTATATGAAATAATGTGTTGAAAATAGTGTGGTGGACATCATCATCTGCCCAGCCTTTTCCCAACTATATTATGTTGGGCTCGGCTTCCAGTCTAACCAGATGCAACTGAATACCAGTATTTTACATGGAGCGACTGCCTATCTGACCTCCACAACCCAGTTATTGGGTAATACGATACCCCTTGGTAAGACTGGTTATCAGACTTTCGGGCTTCTGAAGACCCGACCAACAGAATGACAGACGGGACCAACGCTTTAACGTGCTTTTCGAGCCACGGAAAGGTTTCGGTATGTAAAGATGGTCACCCATCCACCGACCAACCGCGGCAAGCGTAGCCTGATCGATCGACCAGTACTTAACCACGAGCCCCTGGTGGACAACACAATTTATTAGTAATACTTTAATTGGGTTAACTGGTACCTATAATATAGTGTCCCGCAACCGACCCCAACTTAGTTGGGTTTTCCCAACTATGTTGGGGTCAGCTGCGGGGCACTAGCGGGAGGCTAGGCAGATGATGATTGGTACAATCATCATCTGCCTAGCCTCCCGCTAGTGTCTTATAAGGTTAAATAAACTTCATAGTCTTAACTATTAAGTCTAAAAAGTCGCTTTTCCCCCAATCGTAATAATTAAAATTGAAAGAAGCACAAGTTCTTTTGCATGTTCAAATTCTTAAGTAATTACAATTTGCATGACTCTATTCATATTAAATTGAAACCCTAATTACCTCACAGACCTTCAATTTCGCTTTACAAATTCGTGTTAGCAAAGCTACTTTTAATTATATATTATAGTTTTCTAGGAACCTGAATAAAATATGCTTACATTATTACAATCTTTTAGAAATTCTAAGTATTATGACACATGGAATGATTTAATTATATAGGCAACTGAGTACATAATTTTTGTTATTATGAACTGAGTTATAAATAAGCTACAGGTGTGGTCTGACATAATACAATATATCAAAAGTAAATTAGATTCTACACACGCAAAATACTGTTTATTAAACAAATGAATAGGTGATAATTATTTTCAGTCAAATCCAGTTATTTAATTCGCACATATTAAGTACTTTGAAAGACGTTTCATTTAGGGAAATTCGGTTCTTCTTTGTGACTATACGTATACTTTCCAGATGTATTAAGGTTCTCATTGATATCAGTATAATGGAAATTGATTATATTATTAAAGTGTCGCGTTTTGTATAGATAATCATCATTCTCTTGCCCTTGTCCCAATTTATTTGGAGTCGGCTCAACATGTATATTTAACTTGAACTACTCTCTTTTCAAAGTTATTTTGTTTTATTAGTTATTTTGCATCAAAGTGATCATTATTATCGTTGCTTTAAGGGTGGTAATCATAATTCTATAGACTGCTATCAGATGTAAAAAACTGCAAAAGGTTAGAATTTGTCTACGTCCTATAGTTAGTTATACAAGTATCGATAAGGACCCGTAAACGTCAGGCTGGACATGGACGTGACCCTCTATACATTTTTAACCTCCTCGATCCCCGAGCCGTAAGTCATATAGCCTCTCGATACACATTAAATATGCAGGCGTTGGTGTATTTGCTAATAAAAAAAAAACGACCAAGTGCGTCTCGGACCACGCACAATGAAAGGTTCCGTAGTTGGGATGAAGTAATTATCCTAAGAAAAAACTAAACATCGTAGTTGAAAAACATGTTCTCCCATACATTTCAACTGCAAATGTTATTATGCACAATATTGAAAGATTTACTGTGTTATTTTAAGAATATAGACTTCATATAGGTTTTCCTATAATCTATAAGTATAGAACTATTTTCTATATATATATATATATATTTTTTCAAAATTTTAGGCTTTGTAGTTTCGGAGATAAGGAGGAGAATGGTCAATTTTGGTATATTTTCCTAAATAAAATTAAAACAATATATTTTAAAATTATAAACAAAATCTATTTGCGACTCTCACAGTAAGCCCTTTCATTTGATATGTCACACGGTACAGTTTGCAAAACTTTTTTTTTAATTTTCTTATTGAAATTCATACGTGTACCCAATTTCAACTTAATCGGTCCATTAGATACGAAGAAAGCCGGCTGTGACAGACATACAGGAGTGATCCTATAAGGGTCCCGTTTTTTTCCTTTTGAGGTACGGAACCCTAATCACAACAAAAAAGGACAAATCTTGCTTACTTAAGAATTAATGGAGACAATATATATTATGTTATTTGTCTCAGTAGCACTTTAGAATATTCATTGAAATGTTAGCAAAATGAGCAAATAGGTAAAAATCAAGGTCTTTTAATCAACGAGTTTCCCGATTATAGCGTAGTTAACTTATGAAAAATTTGCCAGCGAAATGCAAATTGTCTTACTTTTTTTTTTTGCTCTTTGCCGGTACAGTATCAGGTTGTATGCTAATCAAAAATTGCGATTCATAAGTTCACCGTCCTAAAGTTTGGAAGCAGCAAGGTAAAATCAATGCTATCTAAATTATTTTTTATTAATATAAAATTAAAACTTGACAAGAACTAACTTATACGTATACAAAATAAAAAAAAATACATACAATATGAAAAGAAAGTTAAAGGAGCTGGCCCAAGCCCCATACAAAAAATACCCAGGCCCGGCGCAAAAGTCTTGTGTTCCAGATTTTAGAGGATATTTAAAAATAATATTCTATAATATCACTATCCCGGTATCGGGTGGCTAACATTATTTTTTTTGCTCGAGAAGTTTTGTAGGCGTTCCTATTAAAATCTCATTTGTGTGGACCAAAATATGTATAATTATTTGCAATTATTGTGTAATCGCAATCGCATTCAAGATTATCTCAAAACCACAGGGGTAGGCATACATAAACAAAGTAATATAAGTATTAAATTGATCAAAATAGATCAAAATCAATTAGATTAAAATTGTAATACACAGCAAAGTATACATCAAACGCTAGCGGATGACTGCGACACAGAACATATATTATAATACCCTGACGACATGCGACTGTAATAATAATTGGTGGCTGAAAAGAAAACAAACTTGAAAAAAGTAAAGAATGACGAAAAAAATGACGTTACGAAAATTAAATACCGCGCGGATTCTGTACGTGTCAAGTTACCGACGCTTCATCGGTTAAGACTTTACGTTATGTACTACTATGACTAAAGAGTTAGATTATAATAATAACCTGTACCTATGCTTATTATAGGTTTTGTATCAGTATGCTTGTTTGTAAACAATTAACGAACTATAGCATAATAAATATTTTGGTCGGTAAATGAGTTTTTAATAAGAACGCCTACAAAACATTTCGAGCAAAAGAGAAAAGAATGTTAGCCACCCTTTAGAGAGATAGTGATAGTTTTAAATATTATTTTTAAATATTCTCTAAAATCTGAGATACAAAACTTTTGCGCCGGGCCTGGGTTTTTTTTGGGCCATCGCTTTTTAGCTCCATCGAAGTGTCCACCTTTTTCTTTTATTATCTGCTCGCATATTCTAGGCATTCTATTAGTTAGTTTCTTAAAACACTCTTCATCTAACTTTTTCAATTCGCTCTCTAATAGCTGCCACAAATGTTGCAAGCTCGTAGGCTACGAGCTTGCAACATTTGTGGCAGCTATTATTAAGATTTTTCACCTTTCTGTCGAGTTCATCTCAAACAAGTTCAATGGGAGAAAAATCTGATGATTGAGATCGCCATTGCATTATTTTAAAAATATTTTCATCTTTTTTCTTATTCAAGAAGTTCTGGCACAGTCTACACGAATGCTTAGGGCCGTTATCCAGTTGAAAAATGAACCCAGGACCAATGAGATTCTGTCCGCTGGGTATAGCGGAATCCTGAAGAATTTTCAAATAGCCTTCCTTGTTTAGTTATCCTATTACCTTCACTACTACTCTTCATAAGAACACACTCTCCAAATTTCATGTCTCTGGGACCAGCGGCTTAGGCTGTGCGTTGATATATCAGTAAGTCAGTCAGTCAGTCACTCAGGACTTTGAATTTTATATATAGGTAATCACGTTGCTAAGTAATAACAGCCACACGGGTCGATCGATTAGGTTAAGCTACGCTTCCTGCGGTTGGTCCGTGGATAGGTAACCATCTTTACATACCGAGACCCCTCAGTGCCTTTGAAAGCACGTTAATTCGTTGGCCCCGGCTGTCATTCGTGGTTCTTTGACAATCATTACGGGTAGAACGTACGTCAGAGGCCTGAAAGTCTGACAAACCAGTCTTATCAAGGGGTATCGTATTACCCAGTAACTGGGTTGTGGAGGTCAGATAGTCGCTCCATGTAAATTACTGGCATTCAGCTGCATCCGGTTAGACTGGAAGCCGACCCCAACATAGTTGGGAACGGCTTTAACGATTTCGATCTGCAATGTAGGGTTTACAGGGGCGAAAAATCGATCTACCTGTCTTATATCTGTGAAAATTCGTTTTCTCTATTTTCACCCGAGCGGAGCTCAGTCGATCATTCAAAAATCGTCTAAATGGACAAGAAATCACGGTACTGGTTCTATCCTTAGCAACAAATTATAATGAACTTTAATCTTATAAAATAAAGACCATAATAGAGTGTAAAACCTCTGAGAGGATTAAAAGCTTGGCAGAGCGCCCGTATTTGACTGTCTCGGAAAAGAAAGGGTTGAAACCCAGGCCATGATGTTTAACTTTTTTTGTTCTTTGGTTCTGGTAGCATTTTAATCCTAATGACACTTTCACTTTGTTTACTGTATTTTGTCTACGGACCTATACAGGCTGTATCAGAAACGTGTGGTCAAAGGACAATGCAAATAATGCCTTGTTTGTTGGGCTCAAAAAAAAAAGTCATTGTGCAGGTATAAGACGGGGGTCAAATTATAGATTGGACATATGTCATTCATATTTGTTCAGACACCAAAAAAAAATATCCTGGGAAAAAAGATATGACCAAAAATACATTTTGCTTTTAATAAAATAAAATAAAAAATATTTTTTTTATTTTTTACGATACTAAAACTGAATACGAGTACCTACTTACGACATTTAGAGCCATTGACTACTAAACTCGTACCCATTACAAAAATATTTTTCAAGAAAAAAGAAAAGAAAATAAATTCTATTATTGTTTAAAAAAAAAGAGCTAATGTAACTTTTATAAGCACCTAATGGCGTGGCTACACAGTTGTAAACCGCGATTAGTCCGTCTCTTTTCTTAGTATAGCGACGTCCCTTCTTAGTATTGTCGAGCGAGACAACGCACTCACACACAAAAGAGATGTTATTAATCTGTCTCTTTTCTTAGTGTAGCGACGTCTCTTATACGGCACTGGTTCGGCGACATTGGAAGCGCGGTTTACAACTGTTTAGCCACCCCATAAGAAATAATGGAAAGGTTCCTTTAATACTGCCGTTTAGAATAAGCTAATATGTTGGTATAAGTGTGTTATTGTTAATGAAAGAAGTAAGACTTTTAAACACATGATTTATTATTTCAATACAATTAGTCAGATAATTATCATAATTATAAAAGAAATAGTACTTTTAAACACATGGATACATAATACCAATTTAATTAAATATCATAATCAAGTATTTAAGAAGTTCGACTTTTAAATACATTCATTTCGATACAACTGTCACTTATTCATCATTGTTGTGAATCACTTCATCTAAATAAAGAGCAGGGCGGTGAATTGAATCCTATGAGCACAGACACCATGGTTCGCCTGCATGTAAAACAGAGTGCTAATGAAAACTGGTTACAGTAATTAAACCTGCACCTAGGTATCTCGGACTCTCGGTTCGGTTAACAAAAGTGTAACAGCAATGATTTATTTCAATACAAACAGGATATGTGAGAATAATAAGGATTTATTTCATATAATTATGTGTACATTTTGAAGACATATTCATGGACCTATATTTTTTTTCCCAAGGCCAATTTACCCGACGTAGAAATAAAAGTTGATCGTATTTACAGGATCTACAAATTAGGGTATTTCTGAGCTCTGCACAGTTACTTTTTTTTTGGAGCCCAATCACTTGCATCATCCTTTAAGGGAAATTATACATATAAATTACATATTAATTATAATTATATATTATAAATTATAATTATTATTATACAAACCATCAAACTGAACAACATTCTCCATGGGACCAACATCGTAATCGAGAAAAAATTATCAGCTGTCCCGTACAAAGATTTAATACCTACTCGACTCTAATGTATGGGACAGCTGATATTTTTTCTTTATTAAGATATTGGTTGGAAAAAGTTATTTAGTTTAATGGTATGTATCACACCTTTCTGATACAACCTGTATACTGAGTGGTTTCCTGTTCCTCTTTATTTATTTTTAAGTTAATATTTCTGCTATTATTATTTTAAAAATTGATGACAAACCTATGGTAGCAATAACCACGCCTAAGATTTTGGTAGTAAATCAAAAATCTAAATCTAACGTCATTTATTCAAACTATGCTGAGAATTTGCACTTTTCGAACGTCAAATGTATTTCTTTATTTATTTAAACTGACACACACTATCTTTACAGGATGTTTGCAAACACACCAAATAAATTCAAAAATCGTCTTACGGCTAAAACTTAAAATCTAAACTTTAAAAATACAAAGCAATACTAAACTCTATTAAAAACACAATCTGAAGTCAGACTACAGAATTTTATGTACGTAATAATTCTCAAACTAAACTTTTTTTATTGCTATAAAATCTTTAAGTACCTAAAATATAAAATCAGACTTAACATAGAATAATAATATTTAAATATAACTAACAAAATTCAACAAAACGAATGTGAATTAACTCAGATTGCACGAAAATATATCAATTCTCTCATGCACTTCGTTTAGTGCACATATTGAGGGGTTTTAACAGCAGGTTGGTTTTGGCAGCAGTGGCAGTCGCTGCCGCCTCCACACGTACCGGTCTGGCACGCACAGCTTCAGGTGACGAGGCACACCCGAGTTACGAGCTACTCCACCCCGGAGCTTTAGTGCATACGCCGCAAGTGTAAATTCCCGGCGAAAAAAAAATTACATAAGACAGTCCTCCAAAACGCCCTCCACCACTTCCTAGTGCCTTAGCTGGGAAGAAAAATAAGGTATAGGTACCTAACATTTAACCAAGCGCAAAGTCAAAGTCAAAATGTATATATAACTCAAATTGGCCTTAGGCTTCAATATATAAGGCCAAGCATTAATCGGTCGAGTAGGTAAGTCATTTAATAATCTCAAACTTACTACAAAATTACCAATGTAAGAATAAAAATCGATAACTTTAACATTAGAAACTTATACTTTCGTTTTGAAATAAAACTAATATAAAATGTGTCGGTTTTTCTCATCAAACATAGAAGCAAGTTGCAACCGAACCAATAAGTTGATAAAATTCATTTGTACGTAAGTAGTTGTGGTGTGTACCATGGAGTGTCTGCGTCAATACTAAATATCTACTAGTAGCCAGTGCTAGTGGCAAGTTGTTGCAGCTTGCCTCCCAAGAGGTTCTCACTGCTACTGGTTTATGGCCACGAGGGAAGCGGCTAGTAAAGTGGCTTAGCTTATTTATTTTTATCTTAGTATGAGGATGAAAATAAGATAGTTAAGGTATTCCTGAAGTTTGTAAGGTGGTGCAGTTGTATAAAAAAATGAAACAATGCGGTTAACTCAGGTTGCTCAAACAAGTATAGCAATAATTATAGTTTAAACGAGGATAACCTGTTATAAGTGAATATAAAAAAAAACTTCTATTGTGTCTCGTTCAGTGTCACTGAATGCGTTAGGAAACGCTATTGCCATCATTTTAGTCGTCAATAAAAAGTTATTTTTTATAGTCAAATCAACAACTAGGTACATCTTGTTTACATTAAGTTTAATCAGTAATAAAACACATTAAACCCTGTGTATATTAACAGCATCTGAACCGGCGAGCTAAAATATTATTGTTACAAGCCAGTTACAAGGAAATTTAACCTATATTAGAATAATGTCGACAGACCTTTAAACTTTGTAGGCGGTAGGTATTTACATTATCATAAATCTGTTATTGTATACTGGCATATTAATTAGAACCCACGCCTACAACATTTTAGCATCCCCTGACATTTGAACTTAATAGTAACATGATAAAAATAACAAATGCTTGATCTTTTTGTGACTACAACGTTATGATAAGTGATACGAGTGTAAATGGCGCCACTGTCGTTTGTTCTCAGTTTCTTTTTTTAATCTTAATTTATTTAAGGGATTTTCGTACACATATGCGACGATGTCAATCCTTTCGTGCTTTAACAAATAACTACTCACTCCTAAACTAAATAAACTAATATTAGCCACACAAAACTTAACTTAATCTAATTTATTATCTATATAAAAAGGTATATAATATTTTTGCTGCTTCAGAAGTAGGCTTAGCTAAAATACCGTGGAACATTCCAACATCCATTATCGACAATTTCAAAGAGTTAAGAAGTGCGTTTCTTTTGTTTGTATATCGGACATATTCCATCAACACATGTTGTGCATCCTCTATTTTACCATACACCTCACAGTTACGAGAGTCCGATTTTCGCATGAGAAAAGCAAAGATCTTTCGCAAAATATGTCCTGACCTCAAACGATGCGCAGCAACAATTTGGCAACGACTCATGTTCGACCCGGAGAACCAAGGTATATGGAGGCTTCTCAGTTTTAAGTTACTGTCCAGTTGTAAGTCGAAAGGATTTAAAAATAGAATGCGGTGTTCGAATTTTGAAATAGTTTATTTTTTTTAGGGCTGGATATGTCTTTGTTAAGAAATTATTTTGACACCTACAGCCAATGCCAATGCTGCTGTTTCAATGTACCTACGTAATTATTTAATACTACAAGCACACAAATGTACAGAGGCGGAATTAATGCCACAGGCATTTTCAACCAGTCAATCTTTAGGTGAAACAGTGATAATGCAATAAAGAAAATTGGGGAAAATATTTTATTACAATAGAAAGATATACTTATGAAAAACAATAAATATATTATTATTATACTCGTATATGACTAATTTTATATATAAACCTACCTACCTACCTAACTAATTATATTTTCTTTCAAAAGAATTTATATTCATATAAAACTCTTATGAACTTTAAAATTCTAACGCCATCTTCAAAGCCACACTCGGGAGGTAAGCAAAAGTCGTACGTGTGTTGCAAATAGGAGTGCGACGCAGTAAGAATAGTAATGGCCGCCACGTACATACCCCTATCACCTTACACTACTCTGTTGCAAAACATTGTGGTACTGAAATAGGGTAAAGACTTTTTTATTCAAAGCACTTCAACTCCTCAAGTATCCGTCTTAAGAACCCCATAGGTTCATAACTAGTGTAAGCCCGCGGTCTCCATTGGATGATGGTATATTTTGTTAAGATTTTTTTCTTAAGATCCAATGGTGTAATATCGACACGTGAGAGGGATAGGTTTTAAATTGAATTTGTGCACACATCGCGTAATATCAATTAACACACACTTTTACACTTACACTGACATCTCACCACACTATACACTCACACGCGCTCACACAAACACACGTAAACGTGCGCTCGCACCCATACTCACAAGTACAAACTAATATGCAATGATAATAATTATTTACGTCACGATATTCTCATTCACACGATCTCTCTGTTCATCCTCCGTTCATTTTCCCGTACAGCTCCACGTTTGTGGACTGGCTCCCAAAATACAAGCCCTGGCTTAGTTTGGGTATAAGTTTCAGTACCTAAAGCAAAAATAAATAGGTAAATACTATATCTATATACCTTACTTAAACAAGAAGTGACAGGAAGTGGTAATCGCTACATTTGCAGATAGGCGAGATGATATAAAAGAGAAAATATCTCTTCATCATCATCATCTTCATCCTATCCTTATCCCATGTTACTTGCGGTGGTCGGCGCAACACTTTTTAACCGACTTCAAAAAGGAGGAGGTTCTCAATTCGTCTGTATGTTTTTTTTTTGTATGTTTGTTACGCGATTACTCAAAGACGGATAATTTTTATTAACTTTGCCAGGGTAGTTTTTGAGTTAGCTTCAATAATGCGTATTTTTCCCACTTAGTTTATCTGGATGATGTTTTAATAACTTCCTATCACTGTTATTTACATAGCAGGTAATGGTATTCAAATTTGTGTGGGGTAAGTACCACAACTAAAAAGTGAAAAATAAAAAATTTTAGCAAAAAATAAAACCGACTTCCAAAATAACACACTACAAAGTGGAAAATAACTTTAATTAAAGTTTTTCTTCTTCCATTCTCCCTGTCAGCCGATTTCTTATATAATATTATTCTAAGATAACAGCCACACGGGTTGATCGTTCAGGTTAAGCTACGCTTGCCACGATTGGTCAGTGTACCATCTTTACATCGTGTCTCGGAAAACACGTTAAGTCCGTTCGTCCCGGCTGTCATTCGTGGATCTTTGTACGGGTCGTCAGAAGCCCGAAAGTCTGACAACAAGTCTTACCAAGGGGTATTGTATTACCCAGTAAGTAAATGAATGAATGCTTTATTTGCCAGAATATAAGTACATTGTTTATGGTAAAAGTGACATAAGGTTTCACTATATTCGACTTTTAGTCGTGCAAATTTTTGTAACAATAATCGAAGCATACTCGTATTATGGGTTATGAAGGTCAGATAGGCAGTCGCTCCATGTATAATACTGGTATTCAGCTGCATCCGTTTAGACTGGAAGTCGATCTCAACATAGCTAGTACGGAAAAGCCAGGCAATAAATTAGCAAACGATTCTATACATAATGATAACAATTTAGAAAATTAAGTAGGTATCTACTAAAACAACGTTAAACAAAGCACGGCCTACCAGAACTTAATTACTGTTTAAATAAATTAGCTATTACACAATGTAATTTAAAACAGAATTCAGGAAGATTAAGTTTATTCCCCTGTGTAGTATTTAAAACACTTTGTTATATTTGTCGTAAGATGGTTTAAATGTATGAGAAAAATAGAAAAGAGTAAATTAAAAAACAAAACTCAGTTTAATTATTAGGCAATTTTCCTGTTGACAATTTTTTTTTTAAATTGGGCGAATCTTTTGATGACTTATGATATATAATCATAAGGGACCCTCTTTTTTTATATACTTGTACATTTTTTTATTATAATTTTAAGGCTGTTAGTTTTTAAATCATGTAGATAATAGATATCTATATACAAATAAATAAATTTGAAGTATCTGTTTGTGATATCAAAAAAACATTTTTTTTAAATTTTTGTTTGTCTGTCGGGCTGTCTGTCTGTTTGTTCCGGCTAATTTCCGAAACGGCTGGACTGATTCTGACGGGACTTTCACTGGCAGATAGCTGATGTTATAAGTAACTAAGTTTACTTTTATTTTAGAAAAAGAATTAGGGTTCCGCGCAATAAAAATAAAATCCAAGAAATTGTGAATAAATAGTGCGGGAGGGAGATACGACATGGGCGGGTGGGGGACGAGGTAGTTTTAGTAAAATGTGGTTGTTATTGTAGCTGTTTGAGTTGTTATGAGCTTATTAGAATAGCTATTAGATTGGTTAATAGGTGCACTTGATATGTATATAAAAATATTAGATATCGGAATTTACTTTTAAAGCTTCCTATCTCCAACAATTTTGCTGTGCCCCACGTGATCCATAATGATATTTTGAATTATGTTAAGTTACCACCTAAGTAGTCATTGTAGTATAAGATTGTGTATTGAGTACCAAGTGCCAGTAGGTACAGATCTTTATAAAATACTGCTTACAGAACACAGCAGCGTTGAACACTGCTTTTTGAATAACAAGGAACATTGCCAACTCCCAATTCACTTATTCTCAATCCTAACAAGAACTAAAAAAAAAACCCCAGTGAATACCACACATACATTCAAGTGTAGAAACCATCTCAAAACTATTTTACATATACACAATTTTAACTTAAGTGCTTTTACCGTCGAGAAAATGTCGTCGTCGAAATCCACGGTACAAAGAGTATTACACTATTCGAGATTTTCGAACTCTATTGAAACAATGCATTTTGTGAATCGCCTACTCTCACTTGCCGACTATGAAGTTCGCTAAATGCTCCTAGCATTCATATACAGGGTATTTTTGTGAACGTACTGCAGGGGATAAGACGAAGAGGGGTAGTGGCTAAATAATAACAGCCGCACGGGTTGATCCAAGGTTATGCTACGTTTGCAAAAGCCGGTCCGTGGATGGGCGACCATCCATTAAATATCGAGATCCCTCCTTGCCTCGGGAAGCACGTTAACCCGTTGGGCAGTCAGAAGCCCGAAAGTCTAGCAAACAGTCTTACAAAAGAGTATCGTTTTACCCAGTAACGTGGTTGTTAAGGTCAGATAGGCAGTCGCTCCATATAAAATACTGGTATTCAGCTGCATTTGGTTAGACTGGAAGCCGACCCCAACTTAGTTGGGAAAAGGCTAGGCAGATGATAACTGCAAGGGATAAGACCGAAACTACATTATACTTCATCTCGGTGTGTATAATTCTAGTTTGGGAATAAACGAATAAAACAAATGAAAAAATAAATAATAATAGTAAATTAATAATACACTTATCTTCATAATAATATCCTGGGACATTTTCACACACGGTCATCTGATCCCAAACTAAGCAGAGCTTGTACTATGGAAACCAAATAACTGATGTTACTACACATAATACTTTTTTTTTTAATTGAAGCAAATTGGTCAAAAAGTATAAAAATATCTCTGTATTATTGCACTGAGTGTTGTTGAAGATATTTTTATACTTTTGTGGCAAACTATAAGGTTTTGAAGGACACTATAGAGCCATAAAAATAATGACAATAAACATAGCATGTATAGCCATAGCAATACTTTTATTGTGTCTCGTTTTGTCCTTCAACGCGTTAAAGAACTTCGTTCCAAGAATTAAACTGGTTTAAAATAAATCTTCATGGTTCCTTTGCCATCTTTTTAGGGTTCCGTACCTCAAAAGGAAAAATGAACCCTTATAGGATCACTTTGTTGTCCGCCTGTCTGTCTGTCAAGACCCTTTTTATCAGGAACGCGTAAAGATATCAAATTGAAATTCATATTAAATACTCGGGTTTATGGTCTCTTTCAGCTGTAAAATAAAACTTGTAAGTCAATGCCATCAAAAGATATTATAACCGTTTATGTCGCATATTTTCGCATATTTTGCGATTTCACAAGGGAATCAAAACCTATAGGGTATACTTCCCGTTGACCTAGAATCATGAAATTTGGCAAAAAGCAAGGTCTCATAGCACAAGTAAGGGGAAAAGTCCGAAAATTATTAATTTGTAATTTAATCACATAAACAAAAATTGGGTTTACAATCTTTTCACATAAGGATGATGCCTGGGTAAAAAAAAAGAAATTCTATTTAGTCCGTCAGTCAGATAATAAAAAAATATTAAATACGTATTTTTTGCTTTATCATATTAATAAAAAATGACTTAGATAACTCACATTAAAGTTCGGGAGTGGGGGCTTGCTACGTCACTTCTACGTATAAAATCTACAAAGACGTGACGTCATGCCACATTTTAACTCAATGTATCGCCGTAATCTTTTGATTACGTAGAAAAAGAAAAATACGTGTCCAATATATTTTAATAATCTACATGACGGACAAAAACACATTTTTTAGTCATCATCCCTATTGACCGTGACGTATATCAATGTATGGGAGAACATGCTTTTCAACTATGTTAAGTTTGTTTTTGGGATAAATTGTTTTCCACTACGGAACCCTCAATTGTGCGTAGTCCGACACGCACTTGGTCGGTTTTTTTACATGTACAAAGTGCTTAGTAAGCATAGTTCCTGTTTTCGCTCTGAATTTCCATCTCTGAAATTCATACTGTGTTAAATTTTCTGCTTAACTACTCACCATGATAAATATTAAAGATGTCGCCTAGGCAATTGTTTGCGGAACGATGAGAACTTCAGACTGAGAGGTAAAAATTTCAGTACTATGGAGTGAGTCTAGTTGTATATAAAAATAAATTCAATTAAATTAAATTCTGTTATTATGTTCAGATAACTTAATCCATACAGTCCGATTTAAATTAAAAATTATAATTAAATGAAAATACATTTTAATGACTCTCATAATAAAGGATCTTCATATCGGAGAGATCCTATTTGCTGCAGTCTTCAGGACAGGGACGCGCAAGACATCCACCGATCTTTTAGTGACAGCTTTGACAATACGCCTTAAATAACGTTATCTTTACTTGTTCAGAGCAGCGGGAGAACCTGCGGGCCAGCATGTTACCTCTTTAAGACTTTTGGTAATTAAATGCCCCAGGTATTTAAATCGTGGGTAATATTATGTGAATACTTGGGGCATCCGCCGGCGGCCCTTTTTTTTTTTTTTTTTTTTTTTAACCGCTGGCCCTAAAGACAATATATTCGTTTTGTTTTTTTGGCCATGTGCAAGTGCATAGACCTCACATAGGTACTCTTGACAACTCTCCGAGACCTTTTATATGACTTCTGTAGTTATAGTTTTAATGTAAACTTAGTGAAATGGATTAGTTACTATATACGTAAATGATAAATACATCGGTGCTAAATGGTGATTACAGACAACGGAGACATCGTTAGAAAACACTACCAAAATAAAATTTATATTGATAGTAGCTATGAAAAATAAAAAAGGCGAAACAGTTTTTATAACTTCATAACTGAGCATTAAGCTTTAGATACAAACTATTTCATGTAAGTAATTCGCTTTCGACAGTTCCACTCACGAAATATGAAATTGCATAATTTCGCGTCGCAATAAAAATACAGGGAGCGCACATTTATTTGTATATTCTAAGTCTGTACAGTGGTGATGTCGCGACTACATTCGTGCAAATAAAAAGTACAATCCCTGTTATGCGTCGTAAAGCGTTTATGTCGGTGGCATTGGCACACTAGATTTATATCTGCTCTTTTGTGAACATGCTGTATCTAAAACGGTTCTGTATGAGCACTCCATGCGTGCCTAACAAGTTTTGTAGCTTTTATGGTAGCAGTTGCATTTAAATTGATTTGATAATGGCTGGGCAGCTAAAATGTGGCCACTCGGAGAATGCATTTGAAAAATTTTGTTATAAAGTTTTATGAAAACTGTCAGCAATTACTGAATTGACCTGATTGAATCAGTATTTTACAGGTACCCCTCCCATTTCCAAGCTCTGCTAACTTGTGTAGAGTGGGGGCTCCAAATTGGGTTAAAAATTCGAACAAAAAGATAAATTTAAAACCTACTGAATTCTAAACCAAATTAAACGTATATAAAAATCTTATCTTACAAAAACAAAACGTGACCCAGTTAATTTCAATTCGTTGGAACAGTATCATTTGTAATTAATTTTTACAATATGTCACGCAACAAAAGGGGAGGAACAATAGAACGACACAGATAGCCAAGGGAGTTTTACCGCGATTAATTTGACCCTGTATAAATCATGAATATCAGGAAGAGGCCACGCGCTCAAATTAATTCATGAAAAACTCGTAATGTGTCTGTTTGTTACGTGTTTAGTGTTCAGGAAGTATTTGTTGGGCTGAGGTATGCTATTAGTCTGATTTGAAAAAAAAAACATTGAACTAAGCGAATTAAATATGCCATCATTTATTTTAGTTTTAATATAAAGTTTAACTTAAATAACCGGGCAAATACGTGTCGGACCACGCACAATGAAGGGTTCCGTAGTTGGGATGAATTTATCCCAAGAACGAACTTAAGTTTTTAGTTGAAATTTTTTTCCCGTACATCAATATACGTCACGGTGAATTCTCCAACTGCAAATGTGGGATATTTAATCGAAAAAAATATGTGATAAAACTATAAATTAATGATTTTCGGACTTTTCTCTTTACTTGTGCTGTGAGATCTTGCTTCTTGCCAAATTTCTAGATTCTAGGTCAACTGGAAGTAGAAGTTTTGATTTATTTGTGAAAATCAAACGTCACAAATGGCCGTATTTTTTTCAATGCAAAAAAATACGGCCATTTGTGACGTTTGATTTAGACTTGATTGGTATTTGATATTAATTTCAACTCCTGAGAAAAAGGGTCTTGACAGACAGACAGACGGGACGGATAACAACGAAATGATCCTATAAGAGTTCCGTTTTGTTCTTTTGAGGTACGAAACCATAGCAGTCTAAATGCAAACAATTTAAATTCAATAACTGATTAAATTCTTCAATGTATTGTTCTCAAGCGATGTCAACGTCCTCTTCGTCAAAGTTACCAAGTTCGAGTTAAGTTAGTAATTGACTTACCATTTACCACAGCTCATTGATCACACTTAAGCTGAATAAGCAAAGTTTAAACTTCAAACTGAACTCACGAAAGAGAAACTCACCAACGTTTGGCTCTCAACAATGATGTGGTTCAGAAGAGCGATTTAAGTTATTTACATAAGTATTAAGTACTTTAAGTGAGTAAGAATTTAAACATGACACCTATAATAACCTACCTTAAAGCATAACACTTTCGGAAAGAGAATCCCTTTAACAACGAATATCCAATGCGTAACTTTTGAGGTAGAACAGACTGATTTTACAAACAAATGAAGCAATGGATTTTGTTTTGTTGTCAAATTGAAAGGGATTGTCAGCACGGGTGTGTTACGCAATAAGGGTTCTGGTAATCAGGAGTATATATACAAAAGTACGTTCATGGATAGACGTTGACAGCATTTGTGCGATGTGGGAATTGATAATAATAGGTCAATTGAGGCTTAATTAATATGACCCTTTTTGCGACAGCAGTAACGATATTGCAAGAGGGCAACCAGGGTGCCGGTCAACAGATAATGACTGCAAAAACGCTACGGCCCTTTTGAGCGCGACCTATATTCATTTGACGGCATTGAAATCAAATTACAAACACAAAATCAACCTCATTGTATCTGCCGTTTAGTAAACCTTAAACAACCAGATCGTTATCTAAAAATAAGTGTAATAAAATCGATCCAAGCTTTGAGGTCGTACTATATTTATGACCCTTAAAATTTCACTCCGGTTCGTCGGATCCGGCCCCACTTTGTACAAAGTAGATTCGATGACTCGCTGTTGATTTGATTGGCAATCCCGTTTCAACTTTAGCTATGAAATATCATTTATAGCCGACCAAGAATTTATAAAGGAACTTCTGCATTTGAAAAGGGAATAAACTGGCTTGTTTTCTTATTTATTTATTGGCTTTATCGGTTTTTCCAGGTTCAAAAGCTATAGAGATAATCTTTTTATCGGTTGCTAAGCTTATGATGTCAGTTTTTATTAAATTGTGTTCTTAAATCAAATTGGTTTTAAAAGTATATCGACCGTTAATTGGCGATTGAAGTATTCGGTACCTAATGGGTTCGAAGGCTGTATATGAAATCTACCTTTTCTTTCATCCCGTTGTTTTCTCGAGTCCTACTTGAGGTTTCTGCTCAATTAAGGTTTTGAAGACACTGGAGAAGGTATAAGACTAGCCTTTGATATCCTTTAAAATATTTTTTTTCCTCCTTCAAATATTTTTCTTACTGACAGATTTTGCAGCTTGACTGTAAGAGGCCGTAAACAAAGTTTTTCCAATTTCGCTGATTTACGTGATTTTACAGACGTTATTTTACAGTTAAAATACTATACATACACTTTAGACGTCAAAACTATTCGTAAATATGTGATATTCTAAACCACTTACAGCAAAAATTCACAGATCAGTCGCTGGTTTTAGGTCGATTAGTCAACATTAAATAATATAAATAAAGTAGCTCATTAATTAGATCATTTTTGAAATGACTTTAACTGTAAAATCACGTAAATCAGTGAAATCGGCCAAATTTCATATAAGGCCTCGTAATACCGGTAATAGAATTATTTGCCATTCAGTACGCGCAGTTTTTCTTTCATAAAACAAATGTAGTGGAAACAGTTTATTGCCGCTGTCATGTGGATCGTTTATATCAATTGGTATTGACTTTTTTTTGTTTCCTGGTAAATATTAAAGCGCAGAGTGGTTCTTTATACGTTTGCTATTCTTAATTGCTTTGAAAACTTAATTCACTGCTACATGGACAAGACGTTTGATGCCTGGTTCCTGATGTAAAATATGTACCTTACTAAAAGTCTATACAAGAATTTTATGAAGACTAAAATACTTTTTAAAACAAAGCTTCATTATTGTCTAAGATACAAGAACTTGACCAAAAACGGTTGGTAGATACAAAAAAAGTCAGCCATTAATCAAATGAATTTCATACGTATTTGCTTTGAAAAAGTATTCAGTCGGCATAGACAGCTGTTTATCATTCAATATTTGAAAAGTGCTGTGAAAATACGGAGTCCCGGGTGTGTTGACTTTCGTAGACGGGGCAAAGTGAACTCATCAAAATGTTATTTAAGTTACGAAGCACTGCCGATGCATTGGAGCTTGTAAATCGTGCCGCCTTGACGAGATGGTGAATATTTGATTAAATAAATAAAAACCCAGGCATCTTTGCGCCTGCACGCCCTTAGTCGCCGCAGGAGACGCCCTGGGCGTCGGGAATTGAGAGCCAGGATTCCTGGCCACCGTTGGGGCGGGCTTGCGGACGGCGAACAATGGGTAGCTCGCCGCCCGGGTCGACGGCGCGTTGTGTTCCACGCGCGCGCAAATAGATATCAGCACTAACTGATGGGGCCCGCCAGGGACGCGGGCTGTTTGAAAGAGTTACCGAGGCCCTGGCACAGGCAACTGAAGGAACACGGTTGGGTTTTAGTCAGTAAACAGGGGCAGTAAAGGGGAAGGGACTTGATGATTTCCCACCCAAAAAAAAAATAAAAAAAGGCAGCACAGAAAGAAAAATTCATAGCCAAATATCTAAGGTCCTTATCACATATCCGCCGCGGAACCACGAAACGGCATGATATTCCGCTAATGTTCCGATACTTGAGTAGCGGAAAATCATGCGGGTCAGTTGAATTGAGCAACTACGGTTTCGCTGCTATGGTTTCGCGGTGGAGGTGTGCTAAGGCCCTTATGAGTAAACTTTATTGTCACTGACTTTGTATCGTATTAATCTGTGGTATGATTAAAAAGTATAACTAGGGTTTCCTACAGTACAGTGGCCGCCACATAGCATCTGCAATTTACCAGCGAATGACGTCACTGAAGCGTTATATATGAAAGTAAGATGGTGTGTTTTCCTAGGGAACGTTTTTTGTCACCGTTAAACCCCGGTGCCAATATTTTCATGACGGCCGTTATGTGGCGGCCAGCGCTTTTCTCAGAAGCCTCGGCTTTTTTACCATAATTTCTCTTCCTTCACATTAACCTTTTTAGTGACATAAAGACCTACGAAGCATCTCACAAAATAATACAGAGAATAAATTAAAAAATACTAATCTTGTAATTGGATACTTATGTACAAAGTATCAAGCACAATGAACACGATAAATACTTATTATTATAATATAAGATCAAATACAATCAGTTAAGATAATAACCTATTTCATGTGGCTTTAATATACTGTTTATTTTGAAGCATAGTTAAATGAATTAACAAAAATAATATTGAATTTTTAACCGACTTCCAAAAGGAGGAGGTTATCAATTCGTCTGTATGTTTTTTTTTTTTTTTTTTGTATGTTTGTTACGCGATTACTCAAAGACGCATGGACCGATTTAGAAAATTCTTTTTTTGTTTGATAGGGTATACTTCCGAGGTGGTCCCATATAAATTTTATTAACTTTGCTTGGGAAGTTTTTGAGTTAGCTTCAATAATGCGTATATTTCCCACTTATTTTATGTGGACGATGTGATGGTGTTTTAATAACTTCCAATCACTGTTATTTACATGGCTATACCTACAATTATTGTGCTCAATTATGTATTCGAATTAGTGTGGGGTAGTTTCCACAACTAAAAAGTGAAAAATAAAAACTTTTTAGCAAAAAATAAAACCGACTTCCAAAACAAAACACTACAAAGTGAAAAATAACTTTAATTTCGGAAGTCGGTGGCAAAAAACGAAAATACAAAACCCAAGACACCGACTACCGAAATTAAAGTTATTTTTCACTTTGTAGTGTTTTGTTTTGGAAGTCGGTTTTATTTTTTGCTAAAAAGTTTTTATAGAAATAAATTATTTTAGGTACAATAATTCCTTTAAGAAAAACATTTGTAAGAAAACCATAGGAGATAAGTAGGTCTTATCTGCAATGGTCTTCTTACAAATGTTTGATCAAATAATTATTAAAATGTTCGTTGTTCTTTTTTTTCAAGGCAATTATTTCCTAACAAAAATATCTTTTTTTTACTTTTTATAGTCTATGGTCTTTAAAGGGCAAAACGGTCGGTGGATTATGGTCTTCTTCAGCCCATTCGCATAAACTGGTGTCGCCCCATCCCCATTTGTAACAGTAAAAGAAAACGGAAAAATAGCTCACCAACTGACATGGGGTTCTGAACTAATTGGGGAAGGAAATAAATAGGCCCACGCCCCCTGGAGCGTTGGACACAAACTAATGACCCTACATGAGTACATCTCCAATGGGTCGACATCCGGGTGGGTATCTTATTAGGTGCCCCAAACATTAGCCAATCCTCGATGCTTAGTTAGGTGTAAGAGTAATAATAAATTTTATTTAGAACACAGAAACCAAATATGTCTTAAGATTAAATTGTACAAAAGTGACACAGCTCAAAAGTCAAACATTCGACTCCTAAACTGGGCAAGAAGCCTGTGTTTTATGAGCCAAAGTTTCCCGAAATTACGACTACATAATAATGTGCAAGTACAGCTAGTCTATTCTGTTCAAATCTCACCGTGAAAACTTAGGTGAAGTGACCTGTTAATAGTGTCAATCAGAGGTAGAATGACAGCTTACTTTAAGATCACCTCACCTAAGTTTTCACGGTGAGATTTGTACAGAATAAGAATGATTAAGAATGATGTGGCGTGACGTGTGAATGATAGTGACGTCTGTCTAGATACGCTAAACGAAGTAAGCGTTGTAGCCTCGTTTTCCGCATCACGTAACTCATCCCCCTGTACCTACAAGATACCTAAATCTCGGTATTAATAATATGCAAAGATTCTCGGATAATTGGACCTAGCTATGCAGAAAGCAGCCATATGACAATTTGTCCAAAAATGAGTTATAAACAGAGTCATACTAATTTCGACATACAAGATTTTTTGCAAAAACAACCACGTCGATATCCTATTTATCACGGAGATATGAGCCGTCAAATGCAGGCTTGTCCATACATCCATAATGCAACCATCGACAGCAAAATGCTTATAACTCTGTTTGTACTTTTCCCGACATGGCTGCTTTCTGCATAACATGGTTGAATTGTTTTTTAACATAACATAACAACGCATATTATGCCCGAAGGGTCAATCCACGGTTTACCAATATTTGCAGGCCAGTTATGTTTAATTCCTATGTAATCAGGGCACAAGTCCTAACTGCAGACGACTACTGAGAAATTCGAGATAGAAACACTCAATAATACTTTGCCCGACTTGGGAATCGAATCCAGGACCTGATTAGCAATAGCGCTTGTGATCAGTATACCAACGAGGCAGTCGGTCGAGGCAGTTCTTTTATTGATTTGAATTTATTTAAATAGGTAAACTTCATCACGGAGCTATTCAATACTACGTTTACTAACTTTAAAAAAAAAATAAGCCTAGTACGTTTAACTTCGAACTCACATCTCCACAACCCGCCATTATTTATTTAGAACAAAACTTTTAATTCGCAGTGCACACACATTAAATTTGCATTTGCATTAAATTGTCGGGAAACTTTCAGAATCCGGTGCGATACTATTTCACATTCGCCTCATCATTAAAGGGGAATTTTAGTTAATGAATCTAATGTTTCTGCGGTGCTGGAACAATTAAATGGGTAGTTAAAATGATATGTTGTTGCTGATATAATGTGAATCTATGTGTAAGCTTTCGCTCGGACATTTTAGGCCATATTATTGGAACCCTGGGAGCAATAGTGGAGGAATTATTTGGTAATTGGAGATTTAGAAGTGTGTCAGTGTTCGATGATTTGAATTCTAAAAAGTAGTGACTATCCAATGAACACGCGTTTATACAGTCAGATAAATTAATAGTTTATCAAATTAATTTACTACATCAATTTGCCACTTCATACAACTGTGAAAGAATTAATGTAATTTGAATGTAGTTACCTTCTCTGTATGAGAAGAGACCTTTGCCCTGGAGTGGGAGTAATAGACTGCTATTAATAAAAAAAAAAACCTAACTTCAGATATCTTGTTAAATTACTTATAGGTAAGTAAGGGCGGACACATTTCTCCAGCATTGGGACAATCCTAAGTATACAATATTATAAATGCGAAAGTGAGTTTGTTTGTCTGTTACGCTTTCACGCTAAAACGGCCTAACGGATTTAGATAAAATTTGGCACACAGGTAGACCATAACCTGGAAAAGGACATAGGCTATTTTTTATTGATCAACCACGCGAAAGAAGCCGCGAGTGGAAGATAGTATTGTATAAAAAGGCTACGATGAAAGACTGGGGTGGTGAATCTGAACTTACCTTTCACGTTGACGAGAACAAGGAATTTTAAAAGCTTTTCCAAAATAAGAAACACGTCTTTAAAAGACTATCATCATTATCAGCCTAGCTTTTTCTCAACTCTGTTGGAGACGGCTTGCAGTCTAACCGGATGCAGCTGTATACCAGTATTTTACATAGAGTGACTGCCTGTCTGACCTCCAAAACCTAGTTACTAACACGATACCCTTTGTGAGACTGACAGACTGATTGTGAGACTTTCGGGCTATAAGCCTTTAATAATTATATCATAACCGTATATATCACTAATGTATTTTATAGTTACTACTTATTATAATATATGTATAGATCACGCCACCTCGTCAACGTAGCTAAGCTAGCCAGACAGACGATTAAATTTTGAGTATGTAAGGTAAATGCAGCTATTAACAACCCATCGAAATTCGCAGCTATTACCGATTCATTCCATTAATTTGCAATTTTTACGCTACTGGAACGATTTATACTGAAAGACACTTGACGAAGCACGCATTTTTGTTCATTGAACATCGCAAAAATTTACTTAGTGTGCGTGGCATCCCGGGAAAGAGAGAAAATTGCTTAGTTTCTGTGACGACAATGAGCTCACCGTCCATGTGGTACAATTCCTTGTTCCTACAATACACGAAACCTGCACTTGTTTTTTATATAAACTAGACAAGCAAGAGTTTCATATAAAAATAACACACTGGGTATAAAATCAATCACCACTCTTAATAAATACCATCGATTTTACAATTATCTTAACAGGGTCGGTGATAGCTGCGTTTACCTTACTAACTTGCGTAATAATAGCAGTAGGTTTTAGAATAGGCACTTGAACATGAACCCTAGTAAATTTTATGAGTAATTTGTGAACGTTTATCGATGTACAGGTCACATTGTCTCTGGAATACAAGGCCGATTTCAGAACAACGATAAAGGCAGCGAGCGGCACAATATCTAAACAAGATGTAACTTAAATAACGCACAACCTCTTAAGGGGTCATTGTACTCATCATTATGAACAACTTTTACTATGGGACCAAAACTAAAACGCGAAAAAATCAGCTGTTCCGTACATTTTGACGAGTTATGCGAACATAAATGTAGGGAACAGCTGACTTTTTTCACGATTTCAGGTTTACTCCCATAGTAAAAGTTGCTCGTAATGATGAGTACAATGACCCCTTAAGAGGTTGTGCGTTATTTAAATTACACCTTGTATAGGAACTAGAAAATTTTGTTTTTTGTTTGCTTGCTTGTTTGTTTGAAGGCGCTGGAACTAACGGTCGGATTTAGAAAAATATTTTTGCGTTTGCTATGAAGACTATAGATTACTATGACTACCTTAACGCTTGGACCCTTAGGAGCCGAGCAAAAAGAAAATAAGTCAGAAAGAACGCTAGCGTAATAGCGTGGGCAGGCGACGCGATGCAACGGGGTGGGTCGGGGAGACAATAAATTTCACGCTGACGAAGTAGTCGTGGGCAAAGCTAGTTATTTGTAAGATACATCGAGCGTTAAAAAAGAGACTGTCATACACAATGATATTAAGCATAGGTAGGCGTAATCAGCCTGTTATGTTCCCAATCCTGGGGCACATACGACTCGGTAGAACGCAGAGCAAAAAGGCTCATAGGCGACGAGGCGCTGGGGGCTAGCCTTCACAGCCGGGCTCGTCGGCGTAATGTTGCTTGCCTGTCGGTCTTCTACAAACTGTACTTCGGAAAGTGTATGCAGGAGCTTCACGACGTAATCCCACCATCGACCTTTCACTACCGGACTACCAGACGTACTGCAGGTTACCATCCGCACTTGGTCGATATACCGACTAGGCGACACTAGTCATACTAAGCGCTTCTCCTTCATATTTATTATGCGCACAGCCAAAGTGTGGAACTCTCTGCTAGTGTCTGTGTTCCACGTATAACCCGTCAGCTTTTAATCTCCTGGATGCCAGCGTCATGCCTATATTAGATCTATTATATATAAAACATTTTTTTTTGCATTTTTTTGGACGTGTTAAACTTAAGTTTCAAATAATATCCAATAATATTTTTTTCTAGAATCCAGGAGGTTAAAGCAAAAGTAAACAGGCATCTTCTGGGCTTTCTCGTACCATCATAGACCTCATCCATCGCTCTCCACCAAGGAAGATCGAGGTCAAGACCTGGCCCACTTGGCAATAAAAAAAACACAGACACAGGCCTCGTCTGTGAGGGGGAGTGTGCCGTAATTCACCACGCGGGTCCAGTGGTTCCAGGTTGGTGGATGTCACATGTCTTCGAATTTTTAGTTCTGGACATGGAGGTTTAATCACGATGTTTTCCTTCATCGTTTTGAGAGCTGTGGTGATGTAATAATTTACTCACAGTAAATCGCCTGTCTGGATTCGAACCTATGACCTACAACTCGTAAGTCGCGGCCGTCACCACTGGGCCACCACTGCTCTCCACATTGATATTATTATTAGTGTAAAAAAGGAGGTAGATAAGTTATACGCACTCCACAAGTGGCACGTCAAAACTTGGCTAGTTAGCCAAGTTACATATCGTCTTGTCTCTTTTTTACTCCCTATAATTATTACATGCCGTCCTACTTCCACGTGTCATCCAATAATTTGATAAGATCGAATGTCGGGTAAATAACCTTTTTATATAACTGATTGTATCATACTTTATAAGTTTTTAAACCGACATGGTCACTAACAGTTAGGGCCGGTTTTTTATCCGTAGTTAACACAACCAATGGTTAAACATAGTAATTAATGGTTGAAATTTGGCTAATGTGTTTGGCGAAATGCCATTATTTACTACTTTTTAACATGAATGAGCTAATATAAATACAATAATAAACTATTTCATGCATGAATAAGGCATTAATAAGTTCATAATAATAAACTTATTCATGCCTTGCCTTTCAAATTTAGCCTAAATTCAACCATTAGTTACTATGTTTAACCACTGGTTGAGTTAACTACGGAACAAAAAACCGACCCTTAGTTGGTCAGTTTATCCGTGATCATGGCACTTGCAGCAGTGCCGAAATATCGGAAACTCGAAATGATTAATATACATGGTAAATATCCCGTTAGTTCTATCGGGTTGGCTAATAAGTAATGAGCGTTTTAGTTTATAATTTCTAGAATTTTCGGAAAGGTTCGAGAACGTTCTGTAGCAGAGGGTATATAAAGAGCGAGTCGCGCTCATGCGCGTTATTGATAGTTTGGCTGTTAGTGCGTTAAAGTTCACAAAGAAATGAGTGATATTAAAACCCACGTACGACGTTGTTTATTATATGAGTTTCGATCTGGGCATTCTGCTGCAGAAGCTACACGTAATAGCTCAAAGGATAGCTCACGATGCAGTCTCCGAAGCCACAGCAAAGCGCTGGTTCCAACGGTTCCGCAATAACGTTTTTTCCTTAACCGATCAACCAAGGTCTGGGCGACCCGTGGAAATAGATATCGATAAATTAAAACTATTAATCGAAGAAGATCCTCGAAGAACTACACGCGATTTGGTTGTTCAGCTCGAGTGCTCTCATGGCACCATAGAATATCTTTTACATGGTTTGAGAATGACTTACAAATATAGTGTTTGGGTACCCCATCAATTAAGTAAAGATCAGCTGACCTACCGAGCTGAGATTTGTGTACAACTTTTATCTTTCCGCCTTACATTAAATTGGTTAGATCATCTTGTCACTGGAGATAAATAGTGGGTTCTCTATGTTAATCACACACGCAAGCGCCAGTGGCTGGGACGTAAAGAACAGGGAAAACAAACGTCAAAAGGTGATCTTCATCCTCGCAAGGTAATGCTTTCTGTCTGGTGGGATATACATGGAGTAATAAGCTGGGAATTCCTTCCTACTAATACTACGATTACAGTAATAGTATATTGTGATCAACTCGAAAAACTGAAGCTTGACATCCATCGCAAACGTCCACAACACGACAAAATATTTTTCCTGCACGACATTGCCCGGCCGCATATTGATAAGAGTACCAGGCTAAAACTATTGGAGCTTAATTGGGAAATAATACCCCACCCTCCATATTCGCCGGACTTAGCACCAACTGATTTCAGCTTGTTCCGATCACTTAGTAATAATTTACGGGAAAAAAGCTTTGATGATGAACCACACTTGAAACAATACATAGATGACTTCTTCAATTCAAAACCAACGAAGTTCTATGCGGACGCCATTCATTCTTTGCCAGATCGATGGCGAATGGTAGTGGAAAACGACGGTGAATATATTATGAATGATTAACAATTATTCATTTAATAAATAAATACAAATAAAATAGTTGTATGTCGCTCATTACTTATTAGCCAACCCAACAATAAAAGTGAACGTGCTTTAGTTACGGCTGGGTAATGTAAATGTGAAAACACATCATTACATTAATTTATTGATTTATTATTATTTATTACATTGATTTCACATAACGATGCATTAATTAGGTCTTGAGTCGTATGAACCTCTTTATGTTAACCTTAAATAACAATTCCTATCATCATAAAGGCTTTATATTCTGAAACAATTAATCTTTTAGCGCTTCTAAAATAAAATACAAACTCTCCAAAATTCTATAGAGAGAATTATTAATAATGTGAGGAAGCAGAAACAAATAACATCATTCACTGTTAGAACCTTTTAATACAATAAAGAGCTATTGAACTATCTCATCCATACATATTATAAATTAAAGTTGCTTTCCGTGTTCGTCTGTGTGACCGCTTTTTTCTCCTAAACTACGTGACGTATTTAGACGCGGTTTTCACCATCAAAGGTTTTTGTGTATAAAACGTTAATATTTAATGTACCTATATGTCGCAGATGGACAGCAGAAACTGCTGTTTTACAAAACCCCTAGTTGTTTTACATAACAGAGCTGTTGTGTAAAACAGCTGAACAATGTTTAGCTGAATTGTCATTGCGTTACGTTTCACAAAACTGCTACCCATGTTTAGTCAGGTATAGTCACAATAAGCGTTTGATGTGGCTTCTAATGTGCCAAATTGGTTTAGGTTAGGTTAGAACTGTGACCAACCACGCCCGAGCCGAGCGGGTGAAGCGAGCGTGGGCCGCGTCAGCGGCCGGCGAGCGCTAGTTCCAAATTTGTCGCAGTTACTTGGCTATTTAGCATTTTTAGGACTGACTTTCATAAAACTCTTTATATTAAAATTACCCAATCACTGTTTTCACTCGAGTTAAGGTCATTTTCATTGATATTACTCGTTTTATTTATTTCTGTTTCGTTTAACTACAATTGATATAACAATAAAAACATTACAATGGAAATATAAAACATTGAAACTTTAAAAAAAAATTAAACAACAATATCGATGTGTCAATTTTGGTTTCAAACTTAACCCTAAGGTAGTCTCGCTAGCATTATTGCTAAACGACATAATCGCATGTCAAGTGTATGTCAATTTTGCTGATTTGACGTATATTTTGGTTGAATAGAATGAAAAATCAAAATGTATTATGAGGTTAGGATTTTGAATTTCAATAAAAACATGAATAAATATATTAAAAAAAATACTTACTTACGGAAGGTTATTCCGTCTTTATATATGTTTGACGTATTTGAATGCTTTTTATCAGTTTTAACAGCACAACCAGGCATTTTCACGGAGCCCTCAATGAGAAACTCGCGTCTCGAATACGATTAACAATGTGCGTTAGAATCGATTTGAAACTAGTTTTTATGAACGTGCTAGAACGTTTTAATGTTGTTTTTGTACGTTTCTGACAGAGGAGAAAGTGTTCGTAAGGCTTCTCCAGTATTATATACGGCCTGCATTCCTCCTGCGCTGATATCGGTCGCGCGTACCATACATTGTGCTCTATAGTATAGCACCACACTGCGACGCTAACGTCAGCGGCGCGTACGCTGCGCGTTGCTAGTTTGCTACGTACCGCGTATCGCGCGCGTCTCGCTCGTCAGCGCCGCGTACGTCGGTCGACTGACGAGCGTGCCGTAGAGCGGTCGGTATCGCAAGTACGGTATTTTATTATTTATTTCTCACTGACGTCCGCAATCAACCGAACACGACCGACATCAGCGTAGGAGGGATTCAGGCCTAAGACGAAATACGTTTAAACAATCCTGCATGTTAAAGTTAAGTAATTACGTAAAACCGCTAAACGTCGTTCACTTGTTTTACATAACTTCGCTGTTTTGTAAAACTCCGGATACTACAATCCATCTGCAACATATATTATACCTTAAAATAAGGAAATCTCGACGTTTCAAATCGGGTAAGCAGGGGCGGGTCGCTAGTATTAGTACGTATATATGTACGTATAATAGGTAAGTTTGTATACTCTAAAAAGTTATATTTATATTTTGCATTCTTTAGCTTTGGATTGTTAATTGTGTTCAATCTTCTATGCAGTTGTTTTATTTATGCTAGTCGTATTAACAGCCGGAAGGGTCAATCCATTAGGTTAAGCTACGTTTCCCGAGGTTGGTACGTAGATGGGTGACCATCTTTACATACCAAGGACTCCTCTGTGCCTTGGGAATCACGTTGCGCCGTTGGTCTCCGCGGTCATTCGTGGATCTTTGACAGTCGTTAAGGGTCGTCAGAAGTCCGAAAGTCTGACAACCAGTCTTACCAAGGAGTATCGTATTACCCAGTTACTGGGTTGTGGAGGTCAGATAGGCAGTCGCTCCATGTAAAATAGTGGTATTCAGCTGCATCCGGTTAGACTGGAAGCAGACCCCAACATAGTTGGAGAAAGGCTAGACAGATTGAGTCATATTTCAAATATTTATAAAAGAAATGAAAAATTTTCTTCGAAACTGATTTCAATTGTTTCTGGTAGAATCGGCTAGATAATTAATCTATGAAATAAGTTTGATAGACTCTTTCAATAAATTCAAGAATATGTTGGCAGCTAAGGTCTGCCTTAAAGTAAAGCTTCCTAAGAAAATGGCGATATTATACAAACGATTGAAGAACCAAAAACCTTGGTCACGATCATATCATCATGACAGTGGAAAACTAAGCCGCGGATTCTATTTCTGTTCTGCAACATCATGTTGAGACTTGGTGGCAGATACCAAAATTGATGTTTTCCTTATAACTAATCCATCAATTCTTTTGCTTATCCTACAGAGAATAGTTGGTCTACTATATTGCGACGTAAACATGATCAGCTGTTTAAAATATGATTCCGTCATACCGCTACTTATGATCACCATACGTTATGGTTACAATATTAAGAACAATCTCAGCAACTACCAATATTCTCCCTACTTCGAGCATGACACAAATCGTTCATAAATTTTCGTAGCCCACGAAGTTGCTACGCCGTAGCTGATATGACGTCACGGCTACGCAGCTACGTTTTATATAAGTCGTAGCAGATCACTGACTTGCTCATTCCGGCTCATTTTCTCGTGTCCTACAAATGTCAAAGCCAGGAATTTATTTTTCTCTCAATGTCTCAACCTTTGAACTTGAGACATTTTAATTGCAATATCTTTTAACAGACAAAAAACAATTAATTTAGTTTAATAATTCTTAATATCTCAGACTTATTTCATCACAAAAAACAAAAAGCTTAATAAGGATTGTAATTTAAATACAATACAATTTCGATTCCAAAAATTCTGCCTCGCGATTCTAAAAAATATTTGGCCCTCCATTATTTAGATCAAATCAAATACTCGAGGATAAAGTTTTTTAACGTTAAGATTTCAGCGCAATATTACAAAAAAAAAAAAAAAAAGCTGTGTTTTTGTATGGAGGTTAAGCTTTGCAGGTGTTACAGAATATTTATATTATTTAGCCGTAGACGTTGTTTGTTTATGGCTAAGTAATAATATCTGCTCGGGTCGATTCATCAGGTTAAGCTACGCTTGCCGCGGTTGGTTCGTGGATGGGTGGCCATCTTTACAAACTGAGACTTCTTTGTGTCTCGGAAAACACGTTATCCCGGCTGACATTCATGGATCTTTGACAGTCGTTATGGGTCGTCAGAAGCCTGAAAGTCTGACAGCTAGTCTTACCAAGGGTATCGTATTATCCAGTTACTGGGTTGTGAAGGTCGGATAGGCAGTAACTGCATGTAAAATACTGGTATTCAGCTGCATTTGGTTAGACTGGAAGCCTAACCCAACATAGCAGCTAGCACATAGCGCCTAGATAGCAGCTAGCGGCTAAGCAAATGATCCGTTCTAAAAGCTACAACGATGTAAAACTCGATTATCGGATATCGTTGCCACTGCAACGATAAATATGTTATTTAAAATTTAATATAGTATTGCAGCTTGCATTTAAATCACTACTAGGTACTAGTAAATTAGTTTATGTAATTGACACTTACTGCTTTCCCGGGAAAATACCAGCGAGCAATGCAAATTCATTTTTATGAAAAAACCAGTAGAAATTTTTATTAAACTGGCTTGTACCCGCTACTTCACCTGCGATGCATTTAAGATCCATAGACACTTGTCACTAGAATAAAAGTACCTGGTATTATTTCATGGTATTCGCTACTTATATGCCGAATTTCATCCAAATACATTCAGTCGTTTCGGCTTGAAAGTGTTTCAAACGTACGAATAAGAAACGTTTTTAACAATCTTATGATATTTACGGTATTCCTATCTACGAAACCACTTGAAATAATTATTAATAATTAATATATACGAAGTTTCAATTAGCTACACCTATAATTTTAACGAAAATCATGCTCCATCAAATAATAACATCACAGACATCTGATTGTTTCAATGAGATATTAATATCCTTCATTTATATCTCGTTAATACAACTTTAATGAAGATGGTCGCTTGAGATTTGTATGTTATCTTGTTTAATAATAATATGTTTTGTTAGAAAAAGTTCTTTGTTTCTTACTGGACTACTTTGTTGATTGCAAGTGAAACTGCTGAGCTGAGCTGGTCCTAGGTTTGATCCCAGCTCGGGCAAAGTATTGAGGTAGAACTTTGATAGACGTTACAGGTAGTCAGAAGCTCGTGAGGCTTGACAAACATGTCTTACCAAGCGGTATCTTACGTGTAGTTCGATTCAAACTTAATGGCGGCTCGGAAGTTAGCTGTGAGTGTAAACCTTGCAGGTACAGCCAAGTCGACAATAAATTATGCTCCATTTAGTTAAGCTCGATTATGTTTTTTTTTTAATTTAACATTTCTTTTAAATCTAGCTCCATTAACTTTGAATCGTACTATACCTGCACTCGCAGTTAACTTCCGAGCCGCCATAATGTTTGAATCGTACTATACTCTGTAACTGGGGAGTGGAGGTCAGATAGACAGTCGCTCGTTGCCACGAGCTTTAGCTGCATCTGGTTAAACTGGTAGCCGATTGCAAAAAACAGACAGCTGTGCTGCTGGGGAGTTTGTTGCGCCACTTCTTCTTCCCAGCTAAAGCACTAGGAAGTGGTGAAGGGCGGGGGTTTTGGGGAACTGTCTTATGTATTTTTGACGTTCAAAAATTGCTGATTTGAATTGCTTATTTTGAATAAACGATTTTAATTTTTTTTTGGCTAGGCAGACACACATGTAGCAGTCAGAAGTCATAACAGTTGGTGTGTCACGAACGGTTGATGGCACTAGTATATGCACGCCCCCTTTTACAAGGAGCTTAAGGAGAAAACGTCAGGGTAGCCCGCGAAATTCAGATTTTTTACGTTTTTTGCAATTTGTAAGTCAGTGTTAGGTTGTATGTTGAATAAAGTTTGATTCGCGACCGTAAATAAAATGTATTTACAGAATTAGAATCCATAATACAATACCTTAAGTTAGTATAATCCCCTAAAGTCAAGATTTCACGAAATAGTCATTGAATAGGATTACCTGGTCTTAAAGAGTTGTATTTATGACTTTAATTATTATAATTCTAAAAATACTTATTTATTAAGGTCGCGACTCATATTTTAATCAATATACAGTCAGTATTAAATTTTATAACGTTTTTTGCAAAAAAAAATAATTTCGCGGGCTACCCTGGCGTTTTTGCCTTAAGGCGATATGTAAAAAAGCTAACTGAGAGGTAATAAGAAAGCGTCAGAGTCAAATACATTCACATGCGAAAAAAGAGAGCGCAGCAATGCGCTGGAACCAAAATAAAAGCGCCAAACCAAATAAAAAATGTTTAAAAATAAATTAAGCTATCTATTAAAAATACGTTCAGCCAGAGTTTTCAATTATCTAATACGTACATTTAGAATGCAATTTTGCAATGAAATTACTTAGGATTATAGAATTACAGAAAAAAATATAAAAAAGTAGAGGTATTTTCTGAATTAAATTCTATCGAGGAAATTTAACCCAATCGTGTTTTTCTTCAGTCAGAGTATTGATCAAATAGTCAATAAACATATATCCAAAAATTAAATCCATACATTCTGTAATAGTGAAATAAATGGTTACTAAAAAGCCCCAACTTATTTTGGTATCGCATTAAACGTAGACTGATTTTACTTCTGCCACCCCTTCAGGGAAAACAAGCGTGAGGTTATGTCCTTGGTTAAGACACGTCGTAAATCACGATCGACCCTTGTAAATGTTACAATTTTTACACTACATTGCTTGACGAAATTCGTGCGACAAAATGTTTTCCTTATAGGATCGCGGCTATGTGGACAAAGGGTTTTAATTACATTAGACGTTTAAGAAAGAGATTTTAATTAAGTAATTAACAGACATGTAACTTATCTAATATAGAAGTATCTGAAATACAGATACAAGATAAAAAATACGTATATTCATCTTGTATCTATAAAACTTTTTTTTTTTAAATTAATTTCTAATCTTGTATTTGAATACTTCATGTATCGTAGAATCTTTGCAAAAATACTTTTAGTAATAGATAACTGATTCTATGGTGACATTAATTTTAAATGTCAATGTCGTCGTAGATAAAACTGAACGCGCCATTGAATCTTTAGTCTGGCGCCAAATTGATAGATGGCGTGGCAATTCTTTCTTACTATAAAATGTCATCGGCTATGCCCCGTGCTTCGTGTTATTTTTAATTATTCTGCATATTAGTCTGTGTTACCCCGTTTTCTTATGTGTGGATTTACTTAAGGGCCGGTTTTTTGATCCGTAGTTAACTCAACCAATGTTACCTCATTCATAACCATGTCATTCATATTAAAAAATAGTAACTAATGGCCTTTCACATTTAGCCAAAATTCAACCATTAGTTACTATTTTTACCCATTAGTTGAATTACCTACGGATCAAAAAACCGGCCCTTAGTTTCAATTAAAACTTTAAAAATATAATATTGTGTCACGTTTGTTCGAATAACGCGATTTACATGTAAATAAAGAAATTTTATTTAAAAATAAATGCTGTTTTTTTACAAAAGTGTTTTATCTAGAGAAAGTATTCAAAAGATACGTATTTTATATCTAGTATTTCAAATACCATTCCAGAAAGTTATTTGCATCTGGTATCTGAAATACTTAATTTAAAAGTATTTTGCATTTTGTATTCCAGATACTTTATATAAGGTATCTTGTACATCACTGGTAAATAATCCTTTCACAAATAAGATGAAAAGGTTAATTACTTACATTTATTTATTTGTTTTACTTTTAATTTTATAATTTTTCATTTTTAGTGTGGGTCTGTTCTAAATGCTTCCGATTTTCAGAATATATAAGTCCATCAATTTGTTTAACTTATTTCATACCTCAAACGAATGGTTTCAGTATTAAATAACTTGATAAAGCTACCATATTTTCTATCGGTATCCACAATTGCATTCTATATAATATATGTGTATAGTTGGTTTCCCCACAATCGCCAAATAGACTGCTAATACCAGTCCTCGATCTTTTTTAACGTAACTGGTTCAAATTCAGTTACGTCACAAGCAAACGGAATAAAAACTCGACTGTCTCTAAAACGAACGTTTCAGGATATTCAATTGAAGACACGACTTCCTTCGATTTTTATCTCAAAAATAATTACCTACCCCAATAATCTCTCTTGTTTGATCTGATTGAAAGTTGAAAAATATTCCCCTTTGTGGCTCGATTCAGGTATTTGTTACAATTATGTGAAATAATAATAATATTTTATTCGTAAAGTTACATCAAAGTGTTTTCATTGCGTTGATTTTCTCTTTGTCTCATTTGTTGAAAATCAAAATTGATAGAGTCGAATTTGTGATTGGTAGAAATGACACAAACTTTCTAGAACTTAATGGAACAAAGTTGTATGGAGTTCAGATGTTTGTATTTATACTCACCAAGTAAATAAGTAATATCTGTGGCTGTGTAAGTACACGTTTCACAATGTCATTATCATCTACCTCGCCTTTTCCCAACTATGTTGGGGTCTGCTTCCAGTCTAATTGGATGCAGCTGAATACAAGTATTTTACATGGAGCGACTGCCTATCTGAACTTTGCAACCCAGTTACTGGGACGATACCATTGGTAAGACTAGTTGTCAGAATTTCGGGCTTCTAACGACCCGTAACGACTGTTAAAGATCCTCGAATGACAACAGGGACTAATGGCATAACGTGCTTTTCGAGGCACGGAGGGGTCTTGGTATGTAAAGTTGTTCAACCATCCACAGATCAACCGCGGCAAGAGTAGCTTGACCTCATCGATCGACCCGTGCGCCTGTTATTACTTAGCTACAAGGGCCAGTTTCACACAGTATTTAAGATAAATATACCATATTACCAAGCGAAAACAAAATACCTTCAATTGTAAAATTAGCTTAATTTGCAACTCAGCAAGGTAAAACCTGAGCAAACGCTGAATGTACTAGAGAGGTTAATTAATTTTCCTTAATTATCAATGCAATGAAATCTGCCTTTCGCATCAAATGCAGGTGGTACTTCTCGTATTTTTCAAGAGTCGAAGTTGAACCTCAAAAAGTGGTAGAAAAAGGTTTGCATAAAGTGAAATGGATGATTTAAGGCAAAAGCACGAGGGTAGCCTGCGAAATTTAAAGTTTCTTACGTTTTTTGCAATTTCTAGGTCAGTATCAGGTAGTATGTTGATCTTAATATGATTCGCGAACGTAGCAAATCTCTATTTATAGAATTATAATCAACAAAATCATCAATACAACTAATTACTATTTCATGAAATCTTGACATTTGAGGATTATACTAACATAAGAAAGATTTGTCACAGAAACACGTACATACAAAAAGATAACCAACTCGAGTAATACAAACAGAAAAATTAAACAAAATAGGTCTACATATAATCACGAGCATAAGACCAAAATAGTCGGCACCTGCTGGCAAGCCATGACTGTGATAAGAAGGCTTCCACTCGGCATGATGCTGTGCTATGGGGGACCCACACACAGCACAGCGCTGATTTTCAGTGCTCACCCAAAAAAGACGTACGGAAACCAAATCAGGTTTAAGGAGTTTTTCGTGACTCAGTTTTAGGCCATTTTGAGTTACAATCGTATTATTGCTGTACAAAAAATGCTGATGTTTTTTTTGCACTTACCCCTGTTTCTAAATTCCTTTTGCAATGTAAAAATGTTTACAAAAAAATCAGCATTAATTTTGTACATCAAGAATACGGTTGTAACTCAAAATGGCCTAAAACCGAGTTACAATGTTATTCCTTGCAGGTGTCGATTTTATTGTTGTTTTTGACGTGAAAACGTCTTTTTGCTCGGTGTAATGGTAGTAAGTTCAATATTTCTGACCGAAAATAAATGTAAGATTTCAACCACTAATAACTACGAGACTTTTAATGCTAGAGTCATGTTTGAGTATTCAAAAGGTTGGTCATATTTATAACAATTTTAAAATCGAATAGGTATAATTTAGGTATGACGTCACACTGCGAGTGCATGCGCATGCGCGAATTAAGGAACCCCAATCCTCAGTATTAGCTTCATCAGCTAATACGAGTAATTATATTATTTTAGCATAGTACTTATGTATAAATCAGCAGATGTTATCTAAGATATACTTGACTAGTATAGATGATTGGTTAAAGCAATAAGATTAGTATATAAGATCAATAGTTTGTAAAATTAAATAATTACTGTTATGCTGTAACCGGGTACTAATAAAGTTATTCTTTTAAACTCCTTCGTGGCCGTTTACTTAATTCTCGCGGCCCTCTACTTATCACTTTGTGTCGAAATATCAATTCGCACCTTCGGTAAGACAAGGCCATAAATGTCAAAATTTCAAACAGTCGGTTAAATATGCCAAACTGCTTTAAAAATATCCTTTTATCTGGAATCACAAAAGTATTGGGCTTATTTCATGCAAAGATCAATCATTTCAAGGTGGTAAGAAGGTATGAGCAGAATAATACGGTATTTAATGTAAAAAAAAATCTTAAAATGGCTCTTCTGTAATATCATAAAAAGTGCAGTTGTGCCCTTGTCTTACCGAAGGTGCAAATTCGTTTAGCGCAAAAACGTATTTAGTTAGTTCAATTATTCTGGTGTATTTGTCAAGAGTTGAAAAAGTACTACCAACACCTAAAGAGAAACAACAAAAATATTGGAAAAAATAGTGTTAAAAATGAAAATGAAGTTGACAATAGCAAAATAATTGCAGATGTCGTCTCATACTGGCCGTAAATCTGGCTCAGAAATGAAAAAAAAACGCAGTCAAAGAAAGCTTGCATCAAAATGAACGCAATAAGCTTAAGAATTCTAGTACCGAGCAAATACAACGGCTACGGCAGTATCGGAAACAGTAGTAGAATTTCAATCTGTTTTCAGTAAAACAAATGGCGCGAAATGGCGGATTCGTTCTGCGCTTACAATTTTTTTTGTTATTAAAATAGCTTACTAGTTAATTTAGTATAAGAAATTTATCCAATCTACTTATTATTAAGTTACAGTTAAAAATGTAGCTACTCTGAGTACTTACAAGAAAGCCTTTGACAGTTCAGAGTATGGCAGACCCCAGCATCCAAATAGAATAAATATGTCGGTTACTTTCATATGTATTACCTGTAAGAGAAAACAAAGTTAAAATAATTAGATTAAATTCTAAAAAAATACTATTTTTCTTATAAAGCAGACAGCTGCGTAAGTAAAATCTAATGAGCGTAGCTGTCTTTTGTATGCTGAGCATTAATGTGGAAAACAAAAGAGATTACACTTTTATATGCCCATAATCGTATAACATTCACACAATGCCTAAAAACCCCTTTGTCTATTTTACGTAGGCTTGAACCCCACTCAAAAGTACCATAAAATACGTGATGAAAACCATATAATAACCCACATTAAAAACTTTCAAATTAAGTTTCATAATCATAATTAAAGAATGACGAATTTCTTTACAACTGCATTTTTTTGACAATCTTTTTCCACCGTTATTTCGCCATCCTCCATTGTTCACATTCTAGTCGTTTAATTGAAATCCTCCATCCACTATTGTCATTTACTTTTTCCGAGTTGTTTTTGTTTGATTTCTATTGAATTCCCTTTTGCCCAAATTGGAAAGTAACGACTGTTGCTTCCACAATGGGAAATCAGGGTTAAAATTGGAAGTGGATTTTTGGTCGAATAATCCAGATTTGGAAACTCATGTTCTTTTGTTAGATAGGCCTGATCTTTGCGATCAAGAGAGCAATGAAATGGTCTGGTTATAATACAATGTGCGGAAGGATTTTGATGCGTGGGTTACTCGGGTAAATGAAATAAATAATACAGAGTTTTCTATTCGAACAATGGTTTTCAAAGGTAAGAGGTGAACGAAAACTGAAAGTGAACGAATATTTTCATGAGTTAATTGATCAGTGATAAGTTAGACTAATGAATCATTATAGATATCTACATTCATTAATTAATATAAATTCAGTTTTATATCTTTACTTCAGGCTCGTCTTAATTATCTTGGATCGACTATTATGGAATCCAAATCAGGAGATTTTGAATTACAAACCAGGCCTTATACACTTCCTTTCATGAAAATAGTGCCGTAGTTATTATATTTTAACCATATTATAAGTGCATATCTTATAAAGTAACTTGATAAGCATGTTGACATTGTCAACAAGTATGAAGCCTGGGGAAGCTCGTTAGCCGTCGTAAGGCACTCCAAACTACCAGTTTAAGGGGTGTTAACATTCAGCCAGTCATAAACTTTTCACTTTTCTGAACATTATACGAAGGAAAAAGCTGTCCGCCTAGCGAAAACATCTCTCTTGTATTGTGTTGGATCGTTTCGACAGACATTAACTGAAATTTACGGCCAGCCAATTTTAGACGGAGTAAAAGTACTTGCCTTTAATGTGCGTGCTACTGTATACTGTCACTGCTGTGAACTGATCGAAACAAAATATTTTTATTTTCGCGCCATCTCGAGGCCGACCAGACGGCTCGGAGATTGGATTATATTCGAAATTCGAATATTTTGACAGACTGATGGAGGGTTTAAATAAAAAAGAGCACCGTTTCCATTTATTTTCGCTATCAAGTTGTATCAGTTTCAAGAACTTGAGTTATTTTTATTTATGTACAAAATTTTCTATGTACAGTGAAACCAGGATAACTGGGACATTAAGTGACCTGCAAATTTGTATCACTTTAAGAGATATTCCGCTTACCCACTGTCTCAGATATCCAAATAAATATTTGTCTGATTTACAGAGGGTTTTACTAACAAAGGTTATAGAGGTGCGATTATTATTATAAATAAAGTAATGTGTTTTATAAACACTATAGGTACAATTAGCCTAGTGCGAAATTTGCGGGTAGAATAAAAATTAGTAAACAAAACGGTAGTGTATCTGCATTATAGTCCGAGTTAGAGATGTAATCTCAGTTACAGAGGTCAAAAAAATCTATAAAATTCAAAGAAACCAATTTAGCAAAAGTATTCTTTAAAATATAGTCTCAGGTAGGGGGTCTCTCTGAAGCGGTCCGCTAGGGCCGATGCCTGCCAGGGTTGCGGGTTGTTTGAAAGAGTTACCGTGGCCCTGGTACATGCAACTGAAGGAACATGGGTGGGTTTTAGTCAGACACACCCTCCTGCTCCGCCCAGAGCGGGAGAAATTATTTGATAATTTCCCACCAAAAAAAAGAAGAGGTGAATATATCTATAAAATTCAAAGAAAACAATTTAGCAAAAGTATTCTTTATAAAATAGTCTCAGGTAATTCAGTGCTAAAGTGTCGGGACCTCAGCATGAGTTCCAGCTATGGAGGCTTCACACTTATCCAGGTCCCACTTAACCAAGTTGTACTGTATTATTATTGTCGAGGATTTCGATATTTTATGTGTTCATGGTCGGCACGGAATAGAAAAAAAAACAAGAGGAAGTTCCCACGCAGCTAACCGGCGTGTGTCACATATATGCGGAAAAAATGTAAAATAATAACAACTTTCGTCAGTTGTAATAAGTTTAATTTTTTTATGAACAACAAATAAGCTTTTCTTCAAAGTTGAATTTGTTGCTTATACAAAATTAAGACTTATTACAACTGACGAAAGTGGTTAATGATTTACATTTTTTCCGCATAATTGTGACACACGCCGCTGTGATAGCTGCGTGGGCACTTCCACTTGGTTTTTATTTTATTTCGTAATGGTAGGTACCACAGTCAAGCTAGCTATGCTGTCTTTCCTAGATACCCTCATTGCTATCCCAAACCCGTCAAACGTCTGAAAAACCCCATACATTATGTCTAGACCATGTCAATATGTGCTCGAATGTCAGCCGAACCCCATAGGTTCAAAACTACTGTAAGCCCGCGGTCGCCATTGGATGATGTTTTTTTATGTTTATATTAGGTTGGGGAAAAAGTCTTTTCGCATTATAGTATGTATGAACTTGTAATAAAATCTCTTTGGCTATACTATTTGTATCTGGCTGGTTTTGGTATCATTGAAAGTTTAAATTTTAAAGAACATAATTCCAAATTCAAATTAGGAAAATGTGTGATTTTCATTTGTTTTTCGTACCGTCAAGATGAGTGAATCTAATGAAGAAATTCGATACATTTTAAAATTTTACTACAAAAAAGGTAAAAATGCAACGCAAGCCGCGAAAAAATTTGCGATGTTTATGGACCTAGTGTAGTGTCTGTGAGAGTAGCACAAATTTGGTTTAAGCGTTTTCAATCCGGAAATTTTGATGTCAAAAATGTACGTCGCTCTGGTCGCCCTATTACGGATAAAATGGATGTCATTTTTGAAAAAGTGGAGCAAGATCGGCATATCAGTAGTTACGACGTAGCTGAAGAACTGGAAATTGACCACAAAACAGTTTTGGCGCATTTGAAAAAAACTGGGTACACAAAAAAGCTCGACATTTGGGTACCTCACGAGCTCACTGAAAGAAACCTAATGAACCGTGTACTCATTTGTGATTCTTTATTACGACGTAATGAAACCGAACCATTTTTGAAGAAGCTGATAACTGGTGATGAAAAGTGGATCACGTATGACAAGAACGTGCGAAAAAGGTCGTGTTCAAAGGCCGGTCAGGCTTCACAGACTGTGGCAAAACCCGGGTTAACTCGCAACAAGGTGATGCTGTGTGTGTCGTGGGATTGGAAGGGCATTATTAATTATGAGCTGTTACCACCAGGCAGGACCATCGATTCTGAACTCTACTGCGAACAACTGATGAGATTAAAGCAAGAAGTTGAGAGAAAGCGGCCGGAATTAATCAACAGAAGGGGTGTGGTTTTTCATCATGATAACGCTAGACCTCACACATCTTTAGCCACTCAGCAAAAATTAAGAGAGTTTGGCTGGGAGGTGTTAATGCATCCGCCGTATAGTCCTGACCTTGCACCTTCAGATTTTGACCTGTTTCGGTCTCTTCAGAATTCTTTAGGCAGTGTCAGGTTAACATCACGAGAGGACTGCCAAAACCACTTGTCGCGGTATTTTGACCAGAAGTCCCAAAATTTCTATAGCAATGGGATCATGTCCCTACCTACAAGATGGCAAAAAGTTATCGAACAAAATGGTACCTACATACTTTAGTTAAATGTAAATAAACTATATTAAAAAATGTTTTGAATTTTCTTAAAAAATGCGAAGAAACTTTTTCCCCAACCTATTATATTTAAGATAGACGTTTATATATCGATTATGTAAAAAAATAAAAAATAAATCTTACGCACACTAGGTGTGCGCCAGACGTTTGAGGGGCCTTTCTGTCTGTATGTAGGTGTATATTCATTTTAGCTTAACCTTTTACATTTCTTATAGGTTAGGTAGACCTTTAATCGCCCCACACTACGTTTAAGGATTCAGTTAACTTTTGTTTAGGGCGCTTGACTCCCGGTGGGTCTTGCCCTTCACAGAAATTAGCTGCTAAATGATCCATGTAAACCTATTTGGTTTTAATGTAGGTAATTTTCACATAAATATCATGAAACACAGTATGATATTATACCAACTAATACTAGCTGATATAAGAGCCTTTTATATCTCCTGCTGGTTTTTGTTTTAGTGTCCAGATTTTGTATTCTAATTTTCTTTGCCAGCTCTGGGAAATCATAATGTAGGCAAATGACAATGCGAATCTTGGATTCAAACACTTTATATTTAACTATTCTAAAAAAAAACCGGCCAAGTTCGTGTCGGGCCACGCACAATAAAGGGTTCGGTAGTTGGGATGAATTTATCCTAAGAACAAACTTAACATTGTAGTTGAAAAAATATTTTATTTATTATTTGATAGGCTATCATTTGATCATTCAAGACTTTACCCAAGTTTCGAGTATGTAGGAACACATTTCCCAATTTTCCTGTTTCTACCTCCAGTGTTTTGGGTTGTTTGTTGTCTGTCAATCAGTCCTAGCATTGCTCTAAGTATTCACACAACAACAATGTTAACAGCTACGTCATCTAACCAAGTTATTAATAGTCTGTGGTGATGTAGTTCTAACGTCCACGAGTTTCATTTGCAATTTATTATCTGCAACGTCGTGTAGTCCCAGGAAACTTGCGTTCTTGGAAGGCAAGAAAAATATGTCATTAAGTTCTTGGAACCGTTGCAATTGATTTAATACATTATAAAGCATGGCAATCAGTTTTAGATATTCTTTGAATGAAACCATAATGTCGTTTAATGTAAGCTTAATTCATAAAATCATAATAATATGTCTTGATAATATGCCAATAAAAATTAACAGTTATTTCTTCAGTCAACAGAAAATTGTTTGTTTTGTCATATACATGTTTATGAGTGCTAGTTAACATTCAAACCACGAGTTGGTAAGCAGGGATGGTACAGAATAGGATGTGTATATTGATTATGTGTCATGTTTAATTTATGTTTGTGGATTCTTCCGGGGAAAAGCGGCACGTGGTCGGAAGAAAAATACCAGGAAAATTAAAAAATAATGTAGACTTTTTATGGCTGCCTTGACAAGGCCTTGTCTGCATTAGAGCAGTTCGTGTGGAAAAAATATTGTTGTTCCATTCGTAATACTTTTCGGCTCCACGAATTTTGCATGTTGCAACGCCACCAGATACAAATGTCATGTATGTAGTTTGGACAAGGCTTTGCAGATAAGTGAAGAATTGATTTTATTTTAGTCCTGCGGAGATTTTGAACAGGTTGGAAACATGAAAGTTACACAAAATGTACTAAAAATATTAAGCAGAACGGAAAATAAATGAGCTATCAATTTTAATTATAACACAGTCTGGCCATAAATACTGTTACAATTAAAAATAAGAAAGATATTACATTTGAATTTGGAATCTGTCATTTTTATACGATTGTTCATTGAGTTTTCTAATTTTGGCGCCAATACATTATACAATATTTTGCGATATTAAAATGGAGTGGGGTGATGTATAGTATATAATTGCTACATATAACTACTCTTACAGAGCTAGATAAAGTTATCAAATTTAATATTTTTTGTACAGGATTCCTCTGACAGGCGCGACGCGATAGCGCGACGGAACTCTAGTAGAACAATTTCTATGAAAACTTCACGTTCTAACATGCGAGTGAATAATTTTATTCATTTTTCACCGTGTCTATTCCAAATCCTGGTCTACTTTATTATTTTTACCAAGGCCAACTACTAAAACAAAACCTTTTATCATACCAAACGACATTTTCCGGTCACCCTTACAATAACAGTCAGATACAACAATCATAGCTCCAATATTTTCCGATATTAGACAGGGGTTGACAATTTTAGAATCGTCTGCAGGCGACATTTGGCGGGGTCTGTGCCTCTGTCACTTTATTGGCAATTCATGGAGAGCTGTGGGCCAGTGTGGGTCCGATGAAAAACACACGCTCTCGGGCTACAAGCGAAATCTGATAAATGAAATGCGCCATTTCGTTCGTTCGACCGGCAGCTGGAATCGGCAAAAACGTCTACTATCATGTTTGTGTTTTATTTCACTGTTTTTAACCGATGCCAGGTTTGTGTTTTTGGGGACTGTGAAACGCGTAAGAGCGTGAATGTAGACTGGTTTCAACGTTTCATGCAATATCTGCATGAAACAGTAATCGTCTTGCTAAGACTCTTATACTATTCTGGTTTTTTAATAAGAAATTACGTAAATTATCATATCAAACGCTTCACTACCATATATTAATAATAATCCTCACCGCTATCTCTACGTGATGTCGTGGTGGGGCTTGCGCGCTCTGAACTTTAGGTAGGTCTGTGCCGGTAGAGTTTACTTTGCCGGAACGGGTCTAGGATGAGGAGCCAGACCAAGAGAGATACAGAAACCCGCAGGGCAGCATGTGGCAAGCTGTTGGGCAGTAGCGACCCCACGGACCCTATCTCCCGGGAGAAATCTTGTCCTCATCTCTGGCTTGCCTTTATTGGCCGGCTGGATTGACCACTGACGAGGAACAGAGCTCCCACCTCTTTCTTGCCTTTATTGGCAAAGAGAAAGCAAACGTACTCGGAGGAAGGAAGTATTCCAGTAAGATGATGGTAGGGTATCTTGACCGTACTTCCGGGATTGTCCTGATAGCCGTGGGATACCTCACCACTCCTCAAGCATCTCAGAAAGTGTTGCCCCCTTGTCGTTAAGTCACTATGTGCTACCGGCCGTTCCCGGGGGCCCGTTATTGAGTATGCAAGTCACCCCCTGAGATTTTTTTCGTGTATAATATATAACATTGGTCAGACAGGGGACATAGTTCTTCCATAGTTCAAGTTACCCAATCCACTTTAGCCACCCAGACCCATAGCCCAATATGTTTTTTTCCACGTACAATACTACACACAAAATAGTCCTGCACCAACCGGGGGTTGTCCTTGGGTGCACTTGCATAGTGCATACAGGGATAATCGTCGGTTGGTGCCTCCTTATCATTGAAAATTATTTAAGAGGCTTCTGCGAGTTGGCTTCGGCTCCTCGTACACCTTTCAAAGGTCCGGGACCCAAGAGTCCCGAGAATAATACCTAATAATTAAAATAAAAAAAATATCCTGGGACATTATTCACACACGGTCATGTGATCCCAAACTAAGCAGAGCTTGTACTATAGAAACCAGATAACTGATAAACTACATACACTACTTGTTTTTGTAAATACATACTTATTTGTAAAGTAAATACATATCGCGGGGTCACGGGCTATTTGTATTAAGCGACATTTACGAACTTACAGGAGAGCATTTCAAAGTTTCATTATTCGGAAAAAAGAACATTGTAAAAATGTATCAATATTTTTTACGAAAAACTGGCCTATCGACGGTTAAGAATCAATGTGTCTATGTCAGTTTATAGGCAGATTATAACCATAATAAAACTCAATATGATTATAACTCAATATCGGCCAGGATGTCGCTTAATACAAATAGCCCGTGAACCCTCGATATATACTTATGTTCATGCACACAAATGTTTGTCCTGGATGGGAGTCGAACCCACGACACCTGCGGCGTGATAGGTGGTATTTTAACCAACCACGCCACCTGGCCTGTCTACAGATATATTATAATTATTTTTATAGAATATATAGGTCTATACAGATCTATAATTTATTATCATGACCACAAAAGTGCTACGAGTCATTAATTAAGTAAGGTGGTTGAATTAATCATGGGCTTTTACATGCCTCAATTATTCACAATAAAGAAAGATCCCACATATTCATTCTAAAAGTACACTCACGAAAACTCGTTAAATACTACTGAACCACGTAAACTGAGCGCTTACAAGGCGTCCTTAAAACCGTGAAAGAAAATTTTAATGGCCGCCAGGTGACTTTGCGTTTATTCGACAAGGAAATAATGGAGACGCGCGATAAACGTAAGTAAGGCTCGTCGAGCCGTTTTACACGTATGCCGTCAATTTAGAGCAGCATTATAGCACATAATAGCCCATTAATGTCCTAGAACGGAGAAACCTAGCTATGAAAAACTATTTGTAGTAATAGGAGTGAAGCTTAGAGTAAACAGAGTGATGTATGCTTGGAACATTGGAACAGACCCTTACATTGTAAAGCTTTGGATACACAACCATTTATCTTGTGAAGTGTCTACACGTGGACACATACTCGTAACCTAGTTTAGAATGTTGCGATTTTTAGTCGCAATTTGAAAATTGCTCTGTCATTCTGACGACTCATGTTGGTGTAGTAAAGAAGCGTTTAATTAATGAAGGTGCGGCAACGTCTTCTGCTAATCACTTCATGCTACCCTACCAGCCGGTCTATTCTGTAAAAATCTCATCGTGAAACCTTAGGTGAAGTGAGCTTAAAGAGAGCTGTCATTCCACCTGATGCTAGGGTTTGACACTATTGACAGCTCACTCCACGCTCACCTCACCTAAGTTTTCACGGTGAGACTTGTACAGAATAGCACTTCTGTTTGCCTAGCATTGTGATTTTAGCAGAAGTCTGGCATAGAAGGATTTTTTAATGATAAGATGTTCTCATGATACGAACTTCAGATCTGCTCACGATTTTGGAAACGCATTATTATTTAATATAGTATATTCGACCCTGTCCTGAATTTGTCCATTCGAGATTACGAAGCTATCTTTATTCACAACTTTATATGGTGGAACTCGAAATAGAATAATAATAAAAGTATCTCAACTTACATCGTCGCAATAACTGTATAATATTATTATCTTACAAGGGATAGTCGAGATTCTCCCGAGGATATTGTCCATTTTATTACATTCTTGGTGTCCCTTTGGATAATTGTAGCGTTTCAACGACCCGCGATACCGCTTAAACGGCAACCTCAATTATTATTACCACCGCATAATTTGTTTTTAAATTACAAACAGATTAAATAGATATCTATATATAGCAGAGGCTCTTTGCTATATACTGAGTGAATTTTCAAGTGGGCGTGGAAGGCCAAATCCAAAACTATGAGGAATAGCGAAAAGTACTCAAAGGAGTCTCAGGCTCGATTTTGATGAAAACTAAAACTACATCTATGGATTTTTTTTAAATCAATATTTCTCTTCTTTTTATTTTTATTTTAGCCAGGAATCGAACCCGTTGATTTAAAAAAAAAACGCACACTCTATTATTACACCATTCGATAGTGTCGCTAATAAGGATTGAATCTGAGAAGTAATGACGTACGGCAAACTAATGGAAAGAGCTAGTTTTTAACGAAATATTGTTTTATTTTTTTTATTTTATATTGCTGCATGCTTTTAGAATTAATATTAATATTTAAATAATGAATACTGTAATATATAAAACACAATATAAATTTTTCCTGATAAATAAATAAATAAACAATTTTTCTTATGTTACCTACCTATTAAACCTTAACTAATTAATTGTTCAAAATGATGACCAATGCCCACTTGAAAAATTCACCTGTATATTATATGTCAGCCTGTGTATGTGCAGCCAACTGGTTTAATTAGCCGTTTAGTTAACCGCCTAGGCTTTGGAAGTAGTGCTCACCGGCCGCTAGCACGGCACCGCTCGCTACGCTCGCTCGGCTCGCACGCGGTTGGTCACATTTCTGACCTAACCTAACCTAACCTAACCTATTTGGTCGGGATGCCCTGGCTTAGTTACTGCGACGAATTAGGCTCGCGCGTGGTTGTTTGTTCACAGTTCCAACCTAATCTATAATTGAATATATCATTCCGGCCGCGTGCCGTTTATTTAAATGGCTTGGCGGTTAACTAAACTGCGACATAGGTATAGATAATAGCAGTGAAATTAGAAAAACATACCACGAATCATTCAGACAGACACAAGAAAAATTGAAAAGAAGTGCTGTTATTTTGAATAGGTAGGTACTTATTTTTTTTTTTTACATTTCACTTGAAATGTAAGAAAAACCTAGCGATCTCGTGTTGAATAAACAATGGATACATTTTTCCAAAAGAACATTATTCTTTTTCGTTACCAGAGAACTGAAAAACGCTTGTATCCTGTGATTAATGACTTGAACTAGACCCGTGGCCACATTTATTGGCTTAAAATGTCAGGACTGTCTGACCTTAGCCTTAGAAGGAACGACTTGTAATTTACAACTTAGTACCTAATTCTTCTCTTCATAAAGGCTCTTCATTAATAATACCAGACTTTTACCACCTCACTGTTGGGCAAAGGCCTCTTCTCAGACAGAGAAGGCACGAGCATTGATCACCACGCTTTTTTCAAGATATTACAACTAATGACAATAATAGAACTAAATGACAGTTCATCAGTTTTCCTCGCCTTTTAGAAGAGCGAAACTACGATTATATTAATTTCGAAGAGGCGAATAGAATCAATTCTATTTTTAACCGACTTCCAAAAGGAGGAGGTTCTCAATTCGTCTGTATGTTTTTTTTTTTGTATGTTTGTTACGCGATTACTCAAAGACGAATGGACCGATTTAGAAAATTCTTTTTTTGTTTGATAGGGTATACTTCCGAGGTGGTCCCATATAAATTTTATTAACTTTGCTTGGGGAGTTTTTGAGTTAGCTTCAATAATGCGTATAATATATTTCCCACTTATTTTATGTGGATGATGTGATGGTGTTTTAATAACTTCCTATCACTGTTATTTACATGGCTATATCTACAATTATTGTGCTCAATTATGTATTCGAATTAGTGTGGGTAGGTTCCACAACTAAAAAGTGAAAAATAAAACTTTTTAGCAGAAAATAAAACCGACTTCCAAAATAAAACACTACAAAGCGAAAAATAACTTTAATTTCGGAAGTCGGTGGCAAAACAACGAAAATACAAAACCAAAGACACCGACTACCGAAATTAAAGTTATTTTTCACTTTGTAGTGTTTTATTTTGGAAGTCGGTTTTATTTTTTGCTAAAAAGTTTTTTTGAGTTTACTCCTTAAGAATCGATTTTAGTATGGAAAAAATATAAATACAAGCGAAGCGTTTCACGTTTTTGTGTTTAGTTTATTTTCAGCCAGTCTTCATTGTAGCGGTCAATCTATCCATTATATTCAAAGACAATCGTACATTATGGAGTAAACTCCAGTCGTGCATCGGAGCTGACACACACTTTTTTTTTTGTAAATTTTGACGTTCCTAAGTGCCTTTTTTATGCCGATTTGCAATAAATTATTTGACTTTGATGTTTTCCTTCACCGATGTCACTAATGTCCAAGATAAACTCGGAAAGATATAAAAAAAAACGTTTAATTCAGGCGAAACCCATAATTATTACATTAAATTAAATTTCACAATACTGCCAGATAATAGATCCGAATAAAAGGCCAATACAATTAAAATAAATGAATGAATACAAACTAAAAAGGTCACAGAATTATAATTAAAATTGAATGCAATTAAAATACACGAAGATTAAAAGAAAGAAATTGTCAGGGTCACAGCATTAAAAATTAAAAATTTAAAAAATCATATAAAAACAATAGAATGCAAACAAGTCATTATAAATATATGTCAAGGTCAAAGTCAATCAATATTAAATGCCCTGGCTATAAATGTCTATTACGGCATTGTCTAATGTAGAAGCAGCCAAATCGCTCTAATATGATCACCAGGACAGGATAGGAATTGGCCCGCACCCTGCAAAAAATATAGATATAGCTAGATCGATTTTTCGCCCCGCAAACCCCTATATTGCAACTTTCATCGATATCGTTACAGCCGTTTTCGAGGAAAATATTGCTCATTAATAGTATAGGATGAGGTCACTGTTGGTGAAGATAAAATAAATAATTTGTTGAATTAGAATTTATCACACGAAATAAAGTTTTTGTAAAAAATCCGAATTGTCGACAAGTATCAGGATAGGAATCAAAATATTTCAAATAATATATATATATGCGCGTCTCAAGTTACAACAGCAAAAAAAAAACAAGATTTATTTTCCCATTCCACTTTAGTTATATCGACGTTGATATACCGTTGATATATATAAAAAAAAATATACCTTTATATATACATATATAATAATGTGTGCTGTGCGTGTGTATGTGACTGAACTCCTAAACGGCTGGACCGATTTTGATGAAATTTGTTGTGTGTGTTCAAGTGGATTCGAGAATGGTTGAAATTCTCAATTGGATTGGATTAGATTTTTTTTTTCTTTTTAGTAATTTTGTGTCGAACACAGTTTCTGAGCAATAACCGAACAAAAAGTACTAGGCTTGCATGAATTCAAGATAGTACATATTTCAATCATTAGTGCACAATTTCTGAGCAAATAGTACTAGGCTTGCATGAATTCATGAAAGTATTTCAATCAATTTATCTACACATATATATCTATAGTCGCGGAAATGAATTCTTAAGTAAATTGACTACCAACATAGATTTTCCGTATGCCCAAATCATCACTGTTTGACAGTTGTGTGGATCAGCTATAACACGGCAAATTGACGTAGGGTGACAATTTGCTACACAAATAATATTCCTGGTTGTACTAGGCACACAGTTATGTCACATTATATTATTATCCATTATACGATCGCAAAATAAGTAAAGGTAAAACACCTACTGTAACGTGTGTTTCTTTCATTTGTCATTCTGAAACACAGAAATGTTTTCCCATTCAATACTTATATTATTACGTCTTTGCCTATGAAATTGCCGATTTACATAGACAAAATCAAACTAAATTTTTAAAAGAAATATTGTCGATGCACTTTTGCCATTTTAATGAAAGATCGTTGATTCCTCTGCTATAGATATACTGAAAACGGGAATCGATAAATTCTTTAAGGCATTTTCACCGCCTCGTTGGATTTGAAATTTTTCCCCGGGGCTCATAGTTGAGATCAAAATTTCCAGAACTGAACCGACCAAACCAAAAATGTACCGTGCGTTCACTTGCGGTATCTTGTCCATACACGTCGTTAATATTTCGTGCTGTCTGTGTTGCGTTGGTGCCACGACGGAACTCGTATTCGAAAATAGCGCGCAATTTCGATTTTTCAATGGTTACAGAAACATCGATATCAAAGAAAAATCGAACGGCGGAAAACAAATTAACGACTATTTTTTTTAATGTTATGCTTTATTATACAATTAATTTGAATTTGTAATTCTAAATATGTATAATGAAAGATATTGGTCTTCACACTAGCCGGTATTAAAAGTCGGCAATTTCATAGGTAAAGACCGTATTTTCGTATTTTCCTTTGTTCTTAAAACTCAGCTATAATAATATCAATCTGTTTCCAGCACATGTCTTAAATATATTATTTATAATTTACCCAAATTCGGTAGATAACTTGCTTTCTGGGATTCCAAATCGCATTTCAACATAATTTTTGCAAATAATTTTATGTTAAGTAGGTACATATTTCTTTAGCATATTTTAGTGATGTGACACGGATAAAACTTATCGTAGCACCATTTATTGAAAGTTAAAAGGACTGATGATAGTATTACTTATTAGCGTATATTTTGCCATTTCTGTCAAACCCAATAAAACAACAGAGCTCTCTTAATACTAATAATTTTTAGTACTTAATTCAATCAGGTTTATTGTTTTGTAATCACTTTGTCGAGGGTCTATTCCAAAGATCCACTATACACATATATAAATATATACACAATAGGTATAAATATGTTTTTCTACGTTTAATTAAAAATCATCTAGAAATATAGGTAAGCTAAGACCTCAAATTCAAATGAATTATGGTTATTACGCAAGAATCCAGAAGTGTCCAGAACCCAGACGAAAGTTCAGCAAAAAATCCTGAGACGTCGAATCACTAAAAATCGATACAATAGTACTGTCCCATGTGTGAGATTAAAAGTTGGAGCACGGTGTAACGGCACTTCCCTAATCCCGGCCGACGCCTGCTCCTGAGGATTTACCATTATGAACTTTGTGATACGTCATTTTACAGATTACAACAATTATGCAGTGTCTTTAGGAGTTAAAGGAGGGTGGTAAATGAGTGATCTTACCTAAAGGGTTTCGGAAATATATTCTGATATGATCTGACATGTGTCTTTGGCTCTAAGTACGAGTAATAACAACCGCACGGGTCGATCATCGAGTTAAGCTATGCTTGCCGCGGTTGGTCCGTGGATGGGTGACCATCTTTACATGACAAGACTCCTCCGTGCCTAGGAAAGCATGTTAATCCGTTGGTCCCCGTTGTCATTCGTGGATCTTTGACAGTCGTTAAGGGTCGTCAGAAGCCCGAAAGTCTGATTACTACTCTTACCAAGGGGTGTCGTATTACCCAGTTACTGGATTGTGGAGGTCAGATAAGCAGTCACTCCATGTAAAATACTGGTATTCAGCTGCATCTAGTTAGACTGGAAGCTGACCCCAACATAGTTGGGAAAACTCTAGGCAGATGATGATGATCTGATATGTGTAGGTATAACTCATGTAAAGTGTGTTACTGTGAAAATTAAGCATACTACAAGTTATATTTACCTACAATACTTCAATTTGTAATACAAATAAATCCGAGCTTTTATAAGCTTCTCATAGTTTATGAAAAATTTCGACAGTAAAGCAGATCTTATAACGTTCTCATTTTACGCCTAATTTAATAAAAATGTAATTAGGAAAATTCTAAAATGTTCCATGATTAAAAATAAGTTTTATAAGGTATAACTACGTAGAAAGCTCTCGAATGAACGAATCCAACTAAAATCCGTTTCTCTGGATTAAAATCGGAATGCGTGAAATAATTATCTTTAGCACCATCATAGAGATGCCGATGGCGTTTTTAGGAATTTGTGCTTCTGAATTTATTTTTCTTCTCCTTGATTTCAGTCTTAGATATTGATAGGTATACCTAATTAATGTAAGTGCAAATATTCGCAACATTTTACTAATGCAATTTTATTCAACGTCACAACCTCCTTGCCGTAATACCTTGTGATCGATTTTTCACCCATTTTCCTTAAGCGGATTGAGTGGAAAGTTGTTATTGATAACTTTTTCATCTTACCAAGTAATATTTCGCTGCTGCGAAATGTCATTCGAGTTTTATTTTCAGTTCGTTGGTAATTGGGACATGGTTATTTCTGGTTATTGTTGTTTTTTTTTAACCAAAGGCTTTACATTGAATTCGGGGATGTATTTTACTTTGAAAGGCGTGATAGTAATCATTCATGACGTTTCTCATTCAGTCTCAATCCTGAAATGATTACAGCAACAAAAGGTCATAACTCACTCTTGCTCAGCGGCCATCATTTTTATCGCTTCGATCAAAGCAGTGCGCAATACAGCGCTATTCCCAATGGTGGACTACTGATAGAGTTGTATCCTCAAAGTAACGAGGGTCGGCTATAGTCCGTATTCATTCGGGGCTACTTTTCATATTTTGGTACAAGAAAATTGGCGGATTGGGCCCTTATATTGTATGGCGGTATTTAGCTATGAGTTTCGTTCCTGTCAATTCCAGTGGTCACATCTGGGACTAATGATATAAATGGTGTCCGGATATTTCCGGATTCTGTAAGAATAAGTTATCGTTAAATTCGGCTATTGTAGAACGCAAATGTCACTGGAATTTTCGGTTATAGAAGATTCCAGTTTTCCATCAGTTAACAGAATAGAAAAGTAATATTATTATTATAAAAAGTAATGTCATTTGTAATATTACTTGATATTTACTTTTCGTACTGAAAAGCAAGAAGTACAAATGAATCGCCCACCCACAGACAACAGTAACAATGGATAGATAGCGACAGGTCGACAGGAAATAGCTCATACACACAATATTAATACGTTTCGCTTCCCTAAACCAGACCCATTACACGATTTACTAAACGCCTCGGTGCATTGTCGAGAGGACGATACCATGAACGAATTTTGGTACCACAATCACGAGCATAAATGGTGATTCCAGTATGCAGTGATTACTATTCCGTGTAGCTAGCATGACGTCTCTGCTCTCTGGCAAGTAATTTCTAAGAATTTTATTTGTTGTGGATGCGCTGCTAACGACTTTTGGTACAATCACTACGCTTATCTTGAATGACGATTCCAGTGTGATGTAAGCCCGGAAATTAGTAGTTACAGATATTGTGGAAAATCCTAAGATGTTGTTAGTTTATTATGTTAGACTACTCCTAACCGTGCCCAAGTAAATTTATTAGGTATAAGCTGTACGGAACAAATCAATTAAACAAGAACCTCCTGATACTTTACAAAGTTTATTATAGTAAAACTAAAACTAGAGGTACACAATCACCAAATATGGGTGAACATTAACTATTACACAAAACCTTCCCTTATTTAAAAGTAGGTATTGGCTCTTACATACCTCGTCTCAGTAACGGGGTATGTTAGGGCAAATACTAGCATGAGACTATGACAAAGAAAACTCAAGATCGCTTTTTAGGATCCGGAGGTGAACACTTAATAACTTCTAGCTCAATCAAATATGTTCTCAAAACTTTAGGTTGCGATCATAAAAGAAATTTAAATATTTAGAAAGTTAACTGGAGATGCTACCATTCACATGAATATTATAATAACTGGTACGATTACCTAATTCTTTACATAAGGCCTAAATCTCTGACAGGACCTTATCAAAATATTCAGTATAAAAAGTTATAACAAAATAATCTCTCTCTCATGGAGATGTATCCAGAACATTAATAAAAAGAATAAAAAGCAACTCTAAGGGCTCATGAATAGGTAACAATTAGAATAGTCCAATTAAACTACCAATTAGCAGAACATCAACCCTTGGCAATTCCAATATAAAACTGGGATTCGCACGTTGCTAGCGCGGCCTACGGGCTAGGAGTCCGACGAAAATACGTTAACTCTTGCCATACCTGGAGCCAAGCAAAGCCGGTTTTCTGGCACGCGGACCCGTACAGGTAAAGCCTTCTTGTCATATGGTTCGGGAAACGGCCCACTAACAGCCACGTGTTAGATCCAACCTGTATCCTGCTCAATCACAGGTCCGTTATCAGGCATTCATGTCTGTCCCCATATCTCCAGGTTTAAGCCAGCGTGAACAGTCAAACAGCTTAATACGCCATAAAAATCTTAAATCCCATCGGGTCTATCAGCACAGCGTCTGGAATATCCCAGTACGGGTGCAAAAACAATCTCACCGGAGCATCGCCGGCTCAAGAAAAAATGACTCCCTCTCAGAATTCCAATTTTCTCTGTCCGTTTCTCGAGCATTCTACCATAGACCAACTCTCAAATCTAATCGATTACCGAGTTCGGATCACGATAATTAAATTCTCTATCTAGTTTTACAATTAAATGTGGGTAATAAAGAACAGTGGCAGCTTCCCATACATTGTTTTATTAGAAATTAAATCACTACGTCTTGAAATGATAAAAACCTTATTTAACTCAGCGTCATTTCTTGAGCTAGTTTGTGCAACATTTTTTGTTAGAGAAGGGTTAAGGCCTATTCAAACCTAAGCGGTATTCGCTACCGTCTGCGGTAGAGAAAACCGAGTGGGTATGCGGTAATATTACTTTTCATTCATCTGTACCGCTTTTGCCGCGAAACATAATACTAAATACCTAAGCGAAACCCGCGCGGTATTACCTCTACCCATAGCGGCAGCGAATACCGCTTAGGTTTGAATAGGCCTTTATATTAATAGATATTCAGTATTGAACTTTTGAACAACATAGGACAGAGCCACATACTACATAGAGATACAGAGCACAAGCTTCTGGTCTTCTGGAGAGTTATAAGAGTTGTAAACTGTCAACGGTTGTCAATGTCAAAAACCAATAAATATTTTTTTAAGACTTTCAATACTAGTCTTCTTAGTTGAGAATTGCCATAACATTTATTATTTTTCCTACTTTACAGCAATATTTTTGTCTAATAAAGAACACAGAATAAACTTAAATATACAACAAAATAAGTGTATTATTTATTTGAAGTCTTTCGACTTTCATGTAATGTGTTCTCCATGTTCAGATAGGCGTGGATTATCGGGTAAGAAGGCAGTATATCAATAAAATAACACCTGTCACAATCACTCCACTTCTAATTCTCCATAATTCAATCAAACAATTCGCAAAATAATTATAGATCGCATAGATTAACCCTTCGAATGCCGGAACGCAGGTCTGCGCACCATTTTTTTATGCGAGTGCGCCACTCGAAAAAACACCTAATTACATTAATGTAATTAGGTGTTTTTTCGAATACAGCTAAAATCGCGCAGACCTACGTTCCCGGCATATGAAAGGTTAAGACGAATGCGATTAAATATAACGTCCACCGACCACGAGTTCACTGCTCGTTTTACAAGATGGCCGCCTCACCAGTGCTCGGTGTTCGTTTTTGAGGTTGAGTCTAGAAAAGCGGAAGCGCCGACCATATTCAGGTAGGCGTGGATTATCGGATACAAAGGCAGTATTTCAATAAAATAACACCTGTCACAATCTCTCCACTTCTAATTCTCGATAATTCAATCAAACACTTCAAGAAATAATTATAGATAGCTTAGATTAAGAGGGATGCGATTGAAATATAACGGCCTTAATTAGATAATATGATAGTTTCAAAAACATACACAATTAATTGAATTTCTTGCGTATAAGTGTCACATTTAGACGTTCAATTTTATTTCAAATACGATTTCGCCATTGTTCTTTGGGCTGATTATTAATTAACAAACAATTAATAGCAGAATATTAATTACACAAAAAAAAACATTGAATTACAATGAAACGAAACCCAGCGCCATCTTTACAGCGGTATTAGAACTAATGTGACAGATCGATGTCATGAGCTTCTTCGAATCGAAGCTATTCATATTTTGCAACGTCACAGTGAGGTTTATAGTTTTCCATGTAGGTATCTTGACGTGGAAACCATACGACTATCCTTGCTGGGGTAAAATACAGTAAAACTTGATTAAGTGGGACCAGGTGAGAAACCTCCATAGCTGGAACTCATGCTGAGGTCCCGACACTTTAGCATTGAATTACCTGACTCTATATTTTAAAGAATACTTTTGCTAAAATGTTTTCTTTGAATTTTAGAGATATTGACAGGCCAGCTGGCGTGGTTGGTTAAGATACCGCCTATCATGTCGCAGGTCGTGGATTCGATTCCCATCCAGGACAAACATTTGTGTGCATGAACATGTCTGTTTGTCCTGAGTCTGTGTGTAATTATCTATATAAGTACTCGTATGTATTTACAAAAAAAAATAGTGTATGTAGTATATCAGTTATTTGGTTTCCATAGTAAAAACTATGTCCCCTGCCTGACCAATGTTATATTTTATACACTGATAAAATGGCAGGGGGTGATTTGCACACTCAATAATGGGCCCCCGGAAACGGCCGCTAGCACATAGTGACGTAACGACAAGGGGGCAACACTTCCTGAGGTGCTTGAGGAGTGGAGAGGTATCCCACGGCTATCAGGACAATCCCGGAAGTATGGTCAAGATCTCTACCAGCACCTTACTGGAATACTTCCTTCCTCCGATCACGTTTGCTCTTGCGAATCTCCACTCCAGCCGGCCAATAAAGGCAAGCCAGAGATGAGGACAAGATTTCTCCCGGGAGATAAGGTCCGTGGGGTCACTACTGCCTAACAGCTCGCTACATGCTGCCCTGCGGGTTTCTGTATCTCTCTTGGTCTGGCTCCTCATCCTAGACCCGCTCCGGCAAAGTAAACACTACCGGCACAGACCTAAAGTTCGGAGCGCGCAAGCCCCACCACGACGTCAACGTTATCATTATATTATTGACTTCTGTAACTGAGATAACGTCAATTTATATTATTATATTACATGATCTCTAACTCGGACTTTATTGCAGATACATTTCCGTTTTGTTTAGTAATTTTTCGTCTACCCGCAAATTCCGCACCAGGCTAATAGGGATGATGACTAAAAAATGTTTTTTTGTCCGTCATGTAGATTATTAAAATATATTGGACACGTATTTTTTCTTTTTCTACGTAATCAAAAGATTACGGCGATACATTGAGTTAAAATGTGGCATGACGTCACGTCTTTGTAGATTTTATACGTAGAAGTGACGTAGCAAGCCCCCACTCCCGAACTTTAATGCGAGTTATCTAAGTCATTTTTTATTCATATGATAAAGCAAAAAATACGTATCTAATATTTTTTTATTATCTGACTGACGGACTAAATAGAATTTCTTTTTTTTTACCCAGGCATCATCCCTATTGTGCGTATATAGTGTTTACAAAATACGTTATTTTATTTAATAATCGCACCTCTTTTACTGAAATAACCTGTATTAGTAGAACCCTCTATAAATGAGACAGATATTTATTTATACCTGGATATCTGAGACACTGAGTAAGTAGAATACCTCTTTAAGTGAGACAAATCTGCAGGTCCGTAGATTTCAATGTAAAAGACAACTGTAGTGCTATACCCGAAAAAGTACCTAGTAGCATCCTACTTTACGCTTCTCTTCTAAAGCACGTTTTCCACAAGCAAAGTTTTGCGCAGGGTGACATCCGCAATGGACTAGCACTGCGGAAAAATCTGCGGCAAGTTTTCTAACTGAAACTGTCAAAAAACCCAAGTTGTGCAATAAAGTTTGCCAGTGGACATTCTTAAAATACAACATACTTCGATACGTAATTCGGTTGACATGTTGCCAAGCATGGAGTTTATGGTTATAACGTCACTAGCTTCTGCCCGTGACTTCGTCCGCATGATATTTCTTTTTTCCCCGACCCACCCCGTCTCATCGCATTGACTATTTTCTTTTTACCTTCCTTTTTTGCCTTCCTCAAGAATTGTACTATCAAATGCAAAAAGAATTTTTCAAATACGACTGGTATTTCCAGAGATTAGCGCGTTCAAACAAACACAAAACCGGTCAAGAGTGAGTCGGACTTGTGCACCGAGGGTTGCGTACCATCATATATTAAAAAAAGTGTGCTATGTAGAGACACCGTTTTATTTTTCTTGTAATCTTTACATACACTTCTATCACTTAGAATATTTTCAAATTTTTCTCTGTGCAAACTCCGGAGATAAGGCGGGAACGGTTCATCTAAAGTCGATAATTACGCGACCTAAAAAAAAAAAAAAAATTTTTGAGAATGTGTAAACAGCGCTCTTTTATATGACACCCCACATGCCCTAGCAGTCCCATATCGAATTGTTAAGACCCCCTTTCAGTCCCTGTTGCAAAAAAGATATTTCTTCAAAATAGTTGGGCAAAAGTCATATAAAACTATTCCAAAATTCAAGTTGACAGCATTAGTAGTTCTTGAGATATCCAGCTGTGACAGACGGACAGACAGACCGACTGAGTCGCACCATAAGGGTTCCTTTTACAAATTTTTTCAAGACGGTAAAAAATAATCATCCAGTATAGATTTATCTCGGCTGGAGGATTATGTTAGTAGTAAATATCAGGTTGATATGTTAATAAATAATTAATCATGTAAGTTCTACCAAAGTGTCGCAATTCCGACCCCCAAGATACAGGCATATGTCTAGTTGGGGGGTCACCGTCCAATCTTCTTGTACAGCCTGATTAATTAATAAATAAATTTGAAATTCGAAATGTTTCGATGCTACATACCTAGATATTGATAACATTATACCTATAATTTGCTATCTGTTGCCCGTGGTTCTGTCGTCCTTATGGAGATTCCTAAAAAACCCTGATCAAAATCTGTGCCCTATGTATGCTCTATTACCAAATATCCAAATCCGATCAGCTGAGATTAAGCACAAACATCTTCACACCTATAATATAAGTAAGCACCCCTACTGCCTCTGCTCTCATAACACGAATTCGTTTTTGACGAAGGCCATTACCAACAATGTAGAGGAATGCTACCTAAATCGATTCCTGTTGCGTTTTAACTTATTAAAGGCACAAATTCAACAACCATCTCGAAACGTCGTTCTCGAAATCCGATTCCTGTCAAAACAGGAAGACTGTTTCCACCAAAACATTCATAACAAGATAAATATCAAAGTCAAGAATTCTCAGTTTATAATTGGTTTTACTTACATTCTATTAGTATAAATTAACACGACAGTTGAAGTTAAAAGTTTAATTAGTACTTGGGAGTTTGTGGAGAGCTTCTATAACTTTCAGATGCTATCTACGTCCTATGCACAATTGCGTCCAAGATATTTTCTTTCCGTTCTCATTTAGCTCACACAGTGACTTGCAGAATGTTCTTTTTTAAATTAACTGAGTTTGCATAGCGAGGTGATTGAGATAAGTTTGTGTTTGGAAGATCAGAAACAAAGCTTTTGCTTCATTCAGGCTTTTAGATTTCCATTTTCGCACCTAGTAAACAAATGAGGAGCATCTGTTCAAAAGGTTCACTTTTCAACTCTTTTTTTTTTGTACCCATTACACAATAGTCCATTGAATGAGCCTAAAAACTTGTTCAAAAGGAGCGTATTTTCCATATAATAAAATAAAAAAAATTGGATTCCAATCAAAACGGATGTATTTCGCATCAATGTTCTCTTAGTTTTTCTATTGTATCTGATATTAATTGAACTATTTTATTTTGTTATTTTTTATGTATTGCTGACTATTTCATTACTATTATGTTTTATGGATTGAATCTGAATTAAACGTTTTATTATTATTATTAAACAGAACAGGCATAATACTTTTTCTACAAAAAGCAACGTTTATTTATTGTTCTATTCAAAAGGTCATATTTTCCATACTTCGTAACTTTAACACAAATCGATTCATTCGATTTTCTGAAGTTTATGATAGAAATACGACCTTTTGAACAGATGCTCCTCAAATACTGTACAGAAAACCCATTAATTGGTTCCAAAGGAAATTACACTCGCGTTGTTAAAACCACTAAGAGCTGATTTCACCAATGAACACAAGAGAACAGCTGTCAGTGTCAATATTCCATTTCAGTTTTGACACTGACAGCTCTTGAACTCGGTTTAAAGGTACTGATCTCGTTCAGTTTCATTGGTGAAATCCGCACTTAGTTGGTAAGGACGGATGGCTTTGTTAAACCACACCTCACACATTTTGAAACAAGTTTCCCGCGTCACATAATATTCATTTTCGTACAAAAAAAAGGTCCAGCTATCCGTCCATGAAAATTTAAGTGAAGTGAGCGCGGAGTTAGCTGTCAATGTCATCCTACCTGATGCTAGGGATGGACCAAGCACATTGATACGATCATAATCGAGATTTTAATAATATTTTGTTTGCTATTCTATTGATAATTTTATATTATTTCAAAGCTAGTATTTAAGTATCTAGTCGATGGTGAGGTCAAATTATTCGTCATGGGTCTTATTCGCAGCCGCCATCTTAGATTTCTATTTTGACCTGAGTATCGGCTCAAAAACCATGAAAACGACACCCATGATGAAAAATATGAAAATTTTCGCAGCCGCCATTTTTGATTTGAATTTTAAAAATTTAATTTTAATAAAATTTAAATTTAAAAAAGAAGCGTACACAGTTAATGAGAATACCAATTATTGTAAATAAATCAGAAAAAAATAACTAGACAGCACTTCGTAATAAAAAGCTCACAATGGGAATTTTCCGCTGACCAACTTTATAAGTTTAAATAGTTTTTAAAAAGACCAAAAATTAAAAAGAGGCGCATTAATTAAAATGGTTAAAAAATCTGAATATTATATTAATGACGTAACGCGCAAGCGTGGCGTGATCTTATCACTTCTCCCTAATCTGATAGCGCGGCGTGATCTTATCACTTCACCCGAGTCTCGTAGCCATAGCAACCAACCGCACCGAAGTGATTAAGTTAGGAGAAGCGCGTTGGTGTGTGCGTTGCGCAAGTGTTGTGTTCGTATCACTTCACCCGAATATGCAAGCGCGGTGTGGTCTTACTCGTATCACTTCACCCGATTCTCGTAGCCATAGCAACTACCCGCGCCGAAGTGAGTCGGCTAGGTGAAGTGAGGCACTGAGCACAAAGAATGAGTGTCAGTTAAACTGTTGAATTTTTTAATAGTGTAATGATGATGATTTGATAAATATTATTTTATTATTGGCAACGACTGGGTAAGTTAGGTAATTCATTTAAATGAAAAGACGTGCAGCTAATACGTACCTAATATGTTTATTGTAGAAACTATCTAACACATCGTTTAATTCCTACATAGTTTTTGTGGGGTTAAATTCTATGGTCAGGCCATTTTTAGTAGCACTGGATCACTTAACACGTTCAGTTGTCTCTTCTTATTGAGTACATTTGTTTTGGTTATTATCAAAGCTGTACAACGTCGCACAGTCTACACGATTCGATCGATAATAATCGCTACATCCAAACTCATCGCGATTGCGTTTATTTATCAGTTAATGTCCACGCGCAATTTTTTTAGTAGCTAGCTTAAACGTGAATGTTTTATTTTATTTATTTAATCTTCGTGCGTGACGCGCTTGCGCCACATTTTTCTAAAAAAAATATAGAAAAAAAAAACAAATTGAGTGTCTAACTGCATTTCTGTTTTGCTATTTTATATATATAAAAAAATAGTAATATGTAAACACTTAAATACTAGCTTTGAAATAATATAAAATTATCAATAGAATTAGCATAAAAATATTATTAAAATCTTGATTATGATTGTAAATGTAATGCTTGGTCAATCCCAAAGCATCAGTCGGAAACACTGACAGCTCACTCCACGCAAGTTTTCACGGTGAGATATTTACAGAATCGACCAGCTGTTGTTTCAGTGAAGTGGTTCAACAATTTTACAAAACATCGCCCTTTAACTTAACATCAAAAGTGGAAGCTATTCTTAATCCGCTCACAGTCGATCGTGTTAGAGAATATCCCTCGTCCCGACCATAAACTACGTATCATGTATACCTAGGTATACATACATAGTCTATACAGAGTGACTGGTGAAACCACGGACTTATTGGAAGAATATAATCAGTATTCGATTATAGTTCAAAATAATGTTAAACAGTAGGATCTTTATATTTGACCTAAAAAAAAAACATCACTAATGTGGATACTCGCAATTTGCACTTCTGAGCTTCGTTTGAAGGGAAAACGAAGATTACTAATTCTGGAAACTGGTACACCTAACTGCCTTTAAGGCTCATTTTCATTGGTCGATAAGGCTCGAATGCGGGGTGCGAGAGATTTCTGTAACGCATGCCATGGAGCCAGCCTGCAGGGAACTGTTTTCATTAGTCGATAAGGCATAAGGCCCGCATGTGGGGTGCTGGAGATTTTTGTAAAGCATGCCATAGGGCCAGCCTGCAGGGAACTGTTTTCATTAGTCCCTCGTTTAACCAGCCATTCTGTATACTATAGTAAACTATAGACTGTTCTGTCGCCTTTCTCGTCTCATCCAATTTATCGCGAGTATTTCTGAGGGACCATTCGTATATCTCAAGTGATAACGCCCTCTGTTAAATTGGGATTGAGGACTGATAGATGTTGTATTGGATTTGTGCTTATCTATGAATTGGTGTGTAGAGAAACATTTACTCAAAGATTAATCTCAGAATTAACTAGAATGTTTTCTTCACTGATTGGACTATAATTTATTATATTAAATAGTCGCAATCTTATACTTTCATCGAAAAATAAATTTTCAATACAAAGCGACTAAAGTTTACTTTTGTTTGCAATGGCAACCCTTTGTCTCCTTAAATTATTTTGACTGGTTCCCATAACAATAACTTTTAAACCCTATTTGTCCTTAGCTCTTTCATTGCTGACTTTAAGCTCTTTCATAAAAGTCATTTGTTCGGAAAAAGTTGGAGCGCTGTAAAAACTTGGCGGCATCTAAAGGGTTGGGGTTCAACCTCCCGGGGTCTGAGTACCAACCTTTGCTGATCGCCCACACAACACCCACAAGTTAGGCCTTTTGTACCAATGTTTTTTATACCATCGCTTTCTATTTTAATATACGATTTGGGGAATTTCTGGATGCCTTAATCGAATTACTTGAATCAATCAATCAATCTACCTAGCCTTTTCCCCAAATATGTTGGGGTCGGCTTCCAGTCTAACCGGATGCTGCTAAATACCAGTATTTTACATGGAGCGACTGCCTATCTGACCTCTATAGCAGTTGTCAGACTTGGGGTTCTGACTACCCGTAACGACTGTCAAAGATCTACGAATGACAGCTAGGACTAACGGCTTAACGTACTTTCTGAGACACGGAGGGTCTTGATACGTAGTGGATGGTCACCCATCCATGAATCGACCGCGGCAAGCCTAGCTGAACTTTCGATCGACCCGTGCGGCTGTTATTACTAAGCTACGAGCAAGAATTGTTAATAACAAATATGGAATTAATCATTTTCACCCACATTTCGCAAAAAAATTAGGTAGTTTTTCTTTCCTAATCTGTAATAAACTCGGAACTTAAAATCTAAAAACTTCTTACCGCGGCGTCTTCAGTCTTTATGAAACTGTAAAATCCTCCGTCGCTACTGAAATAATCCGTCTTAATTTATTTGTCCAGGAGAATTTAGTTTATAACATCGTGAAACAAGTTTCCACTTCCAAAATGTATTTACCAAAACATCATTTGCTCGCATCGTAAGTAGAAAAAGATAACAAGTAAAGAACAGTTTGATAAGTATTATAATAGGCTTCCCGGAGGAAATTACTGACGAGTTTCAACAGCCATGAAAAGGGATTGTTTAGTCGTATTCACATCCAAATCTCCCCGGAGGCGGCGGGAAAACAATTCATTTTTGTGTGAGGATACCCATTCCGGTTATTACAATTTATTGTCTTAAATTATACCTATCCACAATTAGAACCTTTAGAACCTTTGAATTAAGCCATAAAGGTCATGATCAAACGCGTTATTTTTGTAACTTTCACGAATTGTTACGACCTTTTCAACATTCTTGTAAATAAATTATGTCAAATGTATCTACGTCTTGGGGTGTACACATGTAGGCCAAGGATATCTACAAATATTCTTCATATTTTATAAGACCAGTTTCAGTGACTTTTTACCCGACTGCCCCAGAAGAATGGTAATGTTTTTGAAGAGTTTCTATGTATGTATATCTATTTCTTTGGCACGCTGTAGCCTAAACGGCTTGATGGATGTTAACACGTGAGGTGTCGTTAGATTTGTCTTAATTGTGGGAGTGACATAGGCTAATATAAAAAAGGGAAGGGACGGTATTCTTTTTTAAATATATTACAACAATATTGGTATCAAATAAAATTTATTAATGAGTCAATTCCAAATATACAACATTAGTTTTAGTAAAGAACCTATGTACACAATTTCAAAACTGTATAATGAAAAATGACAAAGTTATAAGCTTGTTATATTACCTGATTGTCAGTACAAAAAAATGGTCAGCACGCGCCCCGAACCGCCCGTGCGTGCCTGTACCTCCAGCGTCGCGCTACGCTCGCTCGTATTGTAATTAACTGGTGATAATATTTTCCATCACACTTGCAGGTTTTGGGCTGTCAAGTGTAGGTAGATATTATTATGTACTTTATTCGTGAATGCAGCCGTAAGTGATAAAGTGAAGTCTATACGATTTGTTGCATCTTATGCTAACCCCTTAAAGTTCAAAGTGGATGAAAAGTGTTAAACATTGCATTACTTAACCAAAGAAGGCTGTAGGTACAAATAGTAACATTTTCTACAATACCATCTTGGCGTGTTTAAAAATGTTAATCATCACTATTTACAATAATTGATTTAATCACTATTTACGATTGATTGGTGACTGAGATATTACGGCTAGCGGCTGTCAGAGGCCAAAAGGTACGCTCGAAATCCCTAGATATTTGTGTGACGGAAAGCATTGTGTTATGTATTCCACGATACTCTGATGCCGAATTGCTCCTAGTAAAACCAAAAACTGCTACTGTACGTAGCATTACTGTGTACTGGACGTTTGTGTGTAAGAAAGACAATGTTACATGATACGTACGATAAGTACATACACAATCAACCAGAACACAACTGTAGGCCCACGGCCGCGTACTTGCGGGGAGCGTGATACGTCAACACGTGCGTGTCAATCTGTAGCATCCAGGAGACTGAAGGCCGGGATGGTTTTATCCCCGCGCCGCTGTGCGCCCGCGCCTATTCAAGTACCTGTGGTGTGCGCCGTGCGTCGTGATTGTCTATAGGTACTTAGTGTCGCTCGGTCATTGACTTATATTGCTCGGTGTCCAACCTGTAACCTTTTTAAATATTTTTGGGAGAAAATATAACATGGTGTAAAAATTATTGGAATCGATTGAGTTACTTATTCTGAACAAACTATATTCTGGTTTCGCATATAATAAAAATAATTTTGTATATATATTAATAAAACTAAATATACCTAAATAAAAAAATATAAAAAAAAACAAAAAAACCCGACTGCACTAACATATAACTGTAAAGAGAAAAACAACCATTATAATCTATTGAAATTTAGTATCGCAGGCGAACAAAAGTTACACCATCTTTCAGGTTATTGGTTTCTCCCCACCTGCATTACCAAAATTTAATAGATTATAATGCTTGTTTTTCTATTTTCAGTTATGTCTTTGTGCAGTCGGATTTTTTGTTTTTAATTTTTATTTTACTGAATGTTTTCATTGAATTCGGCACGAAGGACCGCTTTTGTGAGTGATACGAGTAAATGGATGTATTGTTTGTAAAATGCTAAAATACTATGCAATAAAATATACAGTTATTGTCTTTCTTATAAACAAAATGCGTTTACATGAACACTATGGCCAATGCCCAAGGGCAAGCCATTCCCATAGCTATAAAATATAAGTAGCTTCAAGATTAACTGTTAAATATTTATCATACAAATCCGTATCATCTAAGGACGAGGACACCAAACATCGTAAGCTGGAACACGAGTGCGGGTTGCAAATCCTTAGAGTATTTGTCACAAGGTAAACTGCCATTACACTAAGACCCGTATTATTTTATAGAGTCATTTGTTAGGGGAAAGAAGGAATGGTAAATTATTTCTTGTCTATTCTGAGTATTCCCTTTATTATACCTAGTATTACCGGCTGGTATAATGGCAAACAAAAATGTTTACATGCCCACAACGTATATGTTGGCTGAGTCAAGCGTAGACTGATTTATGTCATTGCCTTAAATACCAGAACTTTTCTTTGAAGGCTAGAGACGTTAGGAGCAAAGATTTAAATCACTAGATTTGCCCCCACCGTACTTAGTCACACGAAAAAGGGTCCATACTGAGAAGAGTGTGCTCACACATTGAGCTCCATGACAATCAAGTCAAGTCACTTCGTCATAGTGTGTCAAAACGAAACAAAATCATGACAATATTTTGACACGGAAGGGCCATTCTAACGATTTAAATCTTTGGCTAAGACCAAAAAAAAAATTTGCTATCGCAGTTCTGTGGAATTTCGACGTTTGTTAACCAACTGTCAAACATAGTGTCACTGTCACTGTCTAACACTATGTTTGACAGTTGGTTTGGTTAGGTTGCCTTATCGTCTTTGTGTCCAAAGTGACACCTCTCTTTCAGTGACGTCATCTTTTTGTTTCATCCTGATAATATTTTATAATACTCTAAGCCGAAATTAAAAAAGTTAAAACATTAATTATCGCGGCCTCATTGTTGATAATACGGACTATTATTATTAAATTTAATAAAATTAGGATGAATATGCTACGTTGCGTTACATCGTGTGAGATAGTCCGTGTTCTAAGAGTGTCCTTAGAGTTTCTTGTCCGTTCTTCTCCAAAGGAACCTACTACGCTTTGGAATGGGCAACTAGACCAGCAGCATCTGTCTGACTTAACAATTAAAAAGTGCCTGTATTTGGGGTCCCGAAACGATTAATCGCAATTGATCAATGGGGTTGTTTCACGGAAGCTTCATCTCAAGAGAGCGAGAGTGTGAACTTGTTACATGTCAAAAGTCTTTGATAAAATCACTTGATTTGAAGTTTACTAATTTCAGTGCCTTTTCTCACTTTCTCTTCATATGAAAATTACTCGAGAATTTGTCAACGCCTATTTGTTTGCATCCAAAGGCTACACAACGACCCATAATATTGATATAAAATACAAAAAAATAAAATATTGTTTAATTTCTTTGGAGTTTGACAGTTCGTTTGTAACAAACACTTAGCGCCATCTACGCGGAACTAATTTGACAGTTTCATCCCCATTGCCATCAATTTCTATTCAAGTAATATTGTCAATCGCTTCAATTACACTTGGTAGACGAACCATTTGCGCATCAATGTGTATCAATCACGTAAAAAATGACAGTGGCAATTGATTTTGAGATCATAATTCACTTGTGTGACGCTGAAAAAGAGGGACAGCTACACGAGTTTGACAATATTTAAGTGAAATTTCTTGACAAATTTTGATGCAATAATAAGCTGTCTGAAAAAGAAGTTCCTTGACTCGCAGTTACACAAATAATCTTAGAAGCCATACAATAAATACTATCCTACCCTACATACACAAAAATAAAAACAAGTTAGTATAACTTTTCGCCGGAGATAATCGGAGATTTGTTATATTATTTAGCAGTACCCACATAAACAAGGAAGAAACTGGCGTCATGAATAATCAAGATAACTGGATGCTACAAACTCTTGAGGGTAGAATACTTTAGGTTACTAATTATACTCTGATTGTTATAAGTAGGTAATGTATTACATTTCGTGTCTACGTGTAAATACTGTATACAAGATGGAGACAATGAACTTCGTATATCTAATGACGTTCCCAGTCTACATACAAAAATTCAATCAAATAATATCCAATTATTTAGTCACTATAGCAAGTCAAAGATTGACAAAACCCACAGCCAGTCCATTGCTACTACACTGGGCCGCAACGAAAGCGGGTCGGTAACAAAAACATCAATAACTTTCAAAATATTGGAGTTAGCTTTGTGAAATAAACACTGTATTATAGACGATTTTATCTACTCTCATATCGTAAAAATTTAATTATAACCTTCAAAACGAGTTTATATTGACATACTTTATAAACTACAGCACCGAAATTTAAAAATAGTATAATATTATAACACTTTTTTTTTCTAACAAAACAATGTTATAAAACAATTTTTACCATTAAGATACAGGGCACCAACGATTTTTTTTTTTTGTAATGGAAATGCGGGGCGCTCAATTTTTATAGCATTACAAAAAAGTTTTGCTTCCAACTTTTACTTCTCTGTGGCAGTGATCGCTTTAGCGCATGCGCGGTGATGTGGGTTTTGGCTCCATTCATTTGTTTTGTTGTACTGAACTTCGTAGGAATTTTTTAAGGTTCAATGAGATTAAACCCAGTGTATGAGAGTAGATAAAGTAGTGTATAAAACTACACTAGGTAGTAAAACACTCGTGTGATACTATTAAAACCTTGTCTACGGCTCGGTGTTTTTCTCGAGTGTGTGTTACTCTTATTTTAATATCCCTCATTATGAAACAGTTTCATAAACTACTATTATAGTGCTTAAATCAGTGTCATAAAAGTTCAAGATTATGAAGTTTATTTTGAAAAGAATCCTTTTGAAAATGCTGAACGATTAAATTCCTTTTTAAATATTATTATTATTTTCTATAGAAAGCAGATTATTTGTAAGTCGGTCGTTGCCAAGATCTAACATAAAAATTTACTTTCACTTCAAGACTATCATTTGAACTGCTTGCACAGCATTACGCTATATCTATCTTCCCGCTATTTTAAAGGCCGTTACCCAGATTATTTCCTACTATCAGAAGATGGTGTTAATCTAACTAATAAAATCAGTTAACTACTTGTACTACAAATATAATTAATATTAATGAACTAGCTTTTCCGACGGTTATCTGCCATGTTCTTAGCAATGATAGTTGGAAACTTCGTCAATTTATTATGATGGAAAAAGTCGTTGCGACAAGGAAAGTTGCGCTAACGCGAACTTAGAACAGTTTTAGTGAACTGGGAGAGAACCATTAATAAAGGACCCTACCGTGGAATTTGAGTTTCGAAACTTAGTGACGTAAGACAAAAGACAATGGAGTAACATAAACAAGGTATTAAAGATAACCGAGTCTGTTATTAAAGCTTTACGGAAGGCAATGTAAATGTGAAAACGCATGCTACATCTTGTGTTATTGTGATTTTATTAGGTTTTGGCACTTTTTCCGGGTTATAGCGTGCGGTAGAAGGTAAATGCTATCATGGCAACCCAGAGTGGTAGGTGGTGTTGGAATAGTGGAGTGTTGGGTGGTGGTGGTGGCGCCCTACGTTGGGTGCCACCTATAGCCGGGGGACGGGTGTAAGAGAAACGCAGGTGCTTAGGAATCACACTATAATCACTCGGATCACACAGATTACAACTCAGCAGAAGTTTTGAGTTAAAGCGCGCGCACATTCACTCGCTGGTGGAGCTTACTTAACTAACTGACGATTACAATTTGAGAACTTACTTGAACTAACGTGGGCGCCCTCAGACGGGCGGCCGGGTAACCCACAGAACAGGTTGTCTCTTTTATCTATTCTGTGGGGTAACCACTCTGGTTGCAATGATAGCATTTACCTTCTGCCGCGCGCTATAGGGTTCGTTAATTTGATTCAAGCTATTTCGAATTCATAGATACATCATCATCTTCAAACTCATACATCATGCATGGTTTATTCATAACTTCAAGCACATTTTCACCTATAATTTAGCCCAAACACGTACATTTCTTTCTAACATGGACTGATGGGCCTTCCGCTAAATCCTTAGTTAACAGGAAATAGAAATACTTTCAAAAGCCTCCCAATTCCCAAGACCACTCTTCAGCTTTGTGTCATCAGAAACTACCAAAATCTAATGAACTGTCAAAACGATCAGATATCACATAATAAATACACCATAAAGTAATATTTATACGCAATAAAATGTCACAAATATGGTTGTAAGATGGCCATAGTTTATTGGCTGGCCAGCTGTTTGTTATTGGGAACATTATTACTGGTATTGTTGATACCGAACACATTAGAGGTGAAGAAATAACTGCTAATAATAAATGTCTTTCTAAGAGGCAGTGGAAGCATATTTTACGTACTGGTTTATGATGGTAATAATGTTACAGAAACCCTTGAAAATTAGCGCTGTGCTGCGGGTCCCCCATCCATAGCACAGCATCATGCTGAGTGGAAGCCTTCTTATCGCAGTCATGAGGTATAGCTACCAACGAGGTATTTCTGTTATGTACTCGCAGATGTATTTTGTTTATTGACGTGCAAACGTCCTTTCGCTCGTGTTGGTAAGGCAATATTTCTGACGGACAAAACATGTAAGATTTCAACCGCTAATTACTATGAGAATTTTAAAGATAGGTCATATTTGTAACAATTTTGAAGAAGGATTTCATTTGTCTGCAACGGCATATTGCGAGTGCAGGCGCATGCGCACGACCCTCTATTTCGCACTATGTGTCTAAATTCCAATTAGTATAGCGCAAAAAGGTGTTTAGCTAGAATATTGATTCTGGCGTCATTGTAAAGCACTACTAGGAGCTATCGAGAAACAATAAAAATATTGGCCAAAATAGGGTCAAAACACCGGACAAGTGCGTGTCGGACCACGCATAATGAAGAGTTCCGTAGTTGGGATGAATTTATAAGAACAAACTTAACGTTTTAGTTGAAAAACATGTTCACCCATACATTCAAACTGCAAATGTAAGTTTGTGTTTGTAAACGCACAATATTGAGAGCTTTACCATGTTTTTTTAAGACCATAGACTTCTTAAAAGTTTCCCTGTAATGTATAGGTATAGAACTATTTTCTATATTTATGTTTTTTTTCAAAATTTTAAGCTCAGTAGTTTTGGTGCCAATTTCCGTCTATTTTCTTAAATAACTCTTTAAAAATTATTTTAAAATTATTAAAAAAAAATATGTTTGAGATCCTCACATTAAACCCTTTCATTTGTTATGATACACGGTACGGTTTGCAAAACTTAAAAAAAATTCTTACTTGCACCCCAAAATTGACCCTCATATTCAAAATTCATTTATTTACGTTACACGTCCGTGTTTGGTTCACAGATATTCACAAGTGTACTAAATTTCAATTTAATCGGTCTATTAGATTCGGAGTTAATTGGCTGTAACAGACGGACAGACAGACAGACACACGAGTGATCCTATAAGGGTTCCGTTTTTCCTTTGGAGGTACGAAACCCTAAAAATGCATATGAAGTTGACAATAGGAAAATAATTTCAGATGTCGTCTCATATCGGCCGTAAATCAGAAAAGAAATCTGGGCGAGGAAAGCTTGCATCATAACGAATGCAGTCTAAAAAGTCCAGTGCTGAGCAAATACCTCTCACTAGGTTAGGTTTGGTAACCGCTGTGACCAAACGATTTCACGAAAATAAACGGGGTGGACTCGAGCTAAGCCTACTTATTTATTTATTTTTGTATTAGGTACTAACTTCTGCCCGTGAAATTTCTTGTTCCCCGACCCACGCCGCCCGTCGCATCGCATCGTTTGCCCGCGCTATTATTTCGTTTTGCTTAGCGTTCTTTCTGACTTTTTTTCTTTTTCCTCGACTTGTGAGAATCCTATCGTGATGTTTAATAGCCTATAGTCTTCCTCAAGAATTGGGCTATCAAATCCAAAAAGATTTTTTCAAATCTGACTAGAACTTCCAGAGATTAGCGCGTTCATACATACAAACAAACTCTTCAGCTGTAATATAATATTAGTATAGATACAGATTCGAGTTAACTTTTGAATGCCCTTGTTTCTGTGATAAATAAATCTATTTTTCTATCTCTCTTTTTATATTCCCTATCAGAGCTTAGGAAGGCCACAATGTTTTTTAAAACTCACATGGAAAGCCTATTTAAAACTATTCGGTCACTTGTTAGACAGAAACAACCACAAAACCTCGGCACAAAATAGTCAAGAGTAAAAAAAACACAAATCAAAATAAATGACCGCGCCAGAGTCGGTCGTTTATTCGTCTATTCACACTGAAACTCTCCCGTTTCACCAGTTTTATTTAGGTTTTAACAAAACCTCACTTCCATTTGTTTGTCAACTACTTTTAGCATTACCATAACAAAAAAAACTGAGCCATTCAATCAGTAGATTTGAAACGCTATGGTTTTATGTTCTGTGACACGAGAGAATCGATTCAGTTCATATACATTGCCGGGTTAGTGGACGGAGCGTATTTTCGCTAAGGCCATTAACCTTGATCAAAGAAAGGACAAAAGTCGTTCAGTATCCGTGTACGTGGCAAAACTGTGTCGTTCCACAGTAATGGGGTTTTGTGTTGCATTCCGACGCGAAACAACGAGTTTTCCTCTACAACACAGTTACATTTAAAGCATAAAATATTACAAAGCAACATCGTCTCGAAATCATTTATTCGGGCGTTGTGCTAAATTTTTTCGTGCATTCCATTTAATTAAATTCCTAACGGGACTTACCTACATGGATTTTTCGATTTTCCATTGCTACTGTGTACAGTCTTAAACGGTAGCTACATGTTTTGCTGACGCGGTGGCTTGCAACAAAACATGCGTCACTTAATTACTAGGTATAAATATTCATACATTTCAATAAATCAGCGAGTGCGATTACTGCTACGCGGTGACTAACATTAAAGAAAGAAATCGTCAACAGTATTACGTGTAACCACTATACGCAATAAATCTAAGGGGAACAAAGTGATATTTTCTCTACGCGCTTCAACCTGAAAAACAACTTTAACAACAACTCTGCAAGTGTACGAACCGTAGCTTCTGTTTACATAAAACGATAACAACGTTATTTTTCTCGTTATACACCACAAGAAGCCAGTTCAATGTTAGAGAGTCGCCAGCATTCTCCTGGTCACGTTCGAATATTAATTTCCTTTATTTACAAACTCATTTTAAAGTTTCACAACTACAGTTGTGGTCGTAAATAAATTTGAAATACGCGATACAAGTTTATTCTCATTTTGAACGTTCCATATATCAGCGTGTCTGACTTTATGGCTGTTTGGTAGCAATGCCATAATTACAATGTTACTGGGGAGGTGGACAGAAAGATTGTTGGGCAGTTCGCAAGCAATTTTTTTAACTGGCAACTTGGTTTGAGCTAAATTTGGAAACTGATAGAACGCCCGCTCTAGGCACTGTAACACACACATGCACATTGATATGGTCTGCAAAGCACCTACACCGCTGCGCGGTCGCTGTTACCGACACTCCTGAGTATAGTAATCCCATACAGTCGTCACACGGACTCGCATACGAATATTTTTAAATTTCCGCTGTTATAGTTGCGTTTTGTAAAAATAAATTATTATTTTAAAATAAGATATGCACTGTTATAAGATAAGTGATTTACCAATAGTATATTCACTAAGCGGTGAAAATGTCACTTGTACTTGTAGTTTAGAAACAGTAGCGAATTTAAAGTTGCAAAAAACCTCATTCAATTTTTTTTGCATGGTATTTAATGATGCTTAATTTAAGTTTTGAGTATGAATGTGGAAGGCTATACGAGTAGGGGAAGATCAAAGAAACGATGGATGGCCTTTGTGAAAGATGATATGGCTAGAAAGGGAGTGACTACCGAGATGACGACTAATAGAGAATATGGAAGAAAAAGACATGTTGCGCCGACCTCAAATAAATTGGGACAAGGGCAGGAGAATGTTGAACAATGATAGTATTTAATGTTGCTTAAAATTTTCAAATACTCAGATTGAAGTATACATATCAAAGTTTTATTATATTTTTTCTGGAATTATCTGTACGCTCATTTAAAAGCATTAGGCTCTCTAAAACGATCATTCCACGACTATACTCGCCTTAAATAATCAAAAGCAGAATCCTATAATATGTAGATATTTTTGTACGTGTGGAGTAAATCCATTAATCTGCTAATAATAATTACATGAATCAGGAACTCCATATGAAGCTTCAAAGATTCCACGAAACGAATGAATATTACATTATTATAATTTATCAATCTTTTACCCCTCGCGGATTCCGAGTAGGTGTATTAACATGCCCCGTATCCATTTTATTACCACGTAATTCTTGGGTCTGCTAAATCCTGTATGCATTTTTCAGGATTTAAAGGAACCAACCGACAGAGATGTTCAAGTCGCTAGAATATATAACCAGCAGTTGCCCGTGACTTCGCCCGCGTGAATGTCAGTACTTCCCTATTTGAAACGGATTTTGTTCAAAATTTCATGGTTTTTTTTTGCGTGGAATCCTAATTATTTTTCTAAAATAAAAATAGCCTTAGTTACTCCTTATAAGTCTAACACCCGTATTTATAAACAAGTAAAAGTGATTACTTCAGTAAAAGTAATTGCTCAAGTAACGATATTTATTCTATAAAGGGTGTAAGTGTAAACAGTGTCAAACTTTTAAGGGGTCATCATTATACTCATAATTATTAACAACTTTTACTATGGTTGTTGTTGTGTAGTTTAGTAATTGCTTGAAGTTAGAACTGTCAGAGGTCAGAATTCTTAGCCAAGTGATAGTCACCATTTTCTTTACTTAAGAATTGAGAACTCGACTATTTGATTTTGCAATGCAACGTTGATTCTTACTGAAGCATTTACTGAAGTAAGTAACGACTATAGAATAAGATTTTATAACGAAGAATTCTATCCTCAAGTAATGACTTCACTAGAAATTACTTACCCGCAAGTAGTTGCTTATTTATAAATACGGGTATTAGTTTTGTAAGTCCCGTCAAAACAGACCGACAGACAATTTTTTTTTTTTTTTGTTATAAGTACCGTATATACTTTCATATATATTTAGTAAATAGCTCTTATTTTCACATTACAAACAGACACTGCAATTCTATTTACATACTAGCTGACCCGACAGACATTGTCTTGTTCAAATTTGATGTATGAGAAAATTAATTTTCGTGCGACCGAGAAAGTAGACGTTTTGTTAGTTATCTAAAAAAAACCACACCCGCGTTTGAGTGTCAAAAATTAGGTAGGTATTTGTGCTAAGTTTAGATATTTGCGTCTAGTTTAAGAGCGTGCGCGGGATGGCCACATCACATTTTACCGGTTTTTCATGATTATTTTAGTAAATTTATTACAAATTACTATTTTTTTTCGGCCAAGCAAGATCTTTGGTATTTATAAGTATTTATGATATTTTTTTACAGTATTTAGGTATTTACTCATAAAAATTTACATTATTGTCTATATCTCAATCTTTATGAGAAAACTAGCTTCTGCCAGCGACTTCGCCCGCGTGCATATTGGAAATTATCCTACGGGAACCGTACATTTTTCCGGGATAAAAAGTATCCTATGTTCTATTCTGGACTATAATCTGTCTCTGTTCTAAATTTCATCCAGATCCGTTCGGCCGTTCTGGCGTGATTGAGTAATAAACATCCAAACATCTTCACAAACTTTCACGTTTATAATATTAAGTAGGATATCAAAATAACTGGGGTGATGATAATCTGGTCTCTTTTAACGCCACCTAAACACAGGCGTGTCTTTTTACCGCTAAAAAGAGTCGTTTCGCCCAAACTCCTACTTTTCGTGGTACATCTGTTCCTGTAACTGATCGACTTGAGCTCCTAGGCATGGAGTTGACATCTGGTCTTAACTTCGGCGCCAACATCGAATACAAGGCCCAAACTGCGGCCAAGAAACTGGGCATCCTAAACAGGGTGAAGCGATACTTTACGCCTGGACAGCTTTTAATTCTTTACAAAGCGCAAGTCCGATCCTGCATGGAGTATTGCAGTTGCCTTTGGGATGGATCAGCTAAGTACCAACTAGCCGCGCTTGACTCGGTGGAACGCAGAGCTAAGAGGCTCATTGGGGACGTAAAACTGGTGGATGCCAAGCTTCATACCTTGGCTCATTGCCGCAAGGTTGCCTGCTTGTCGGTCTTCTACAGATTGTACTTCGGAGAGTGTGCCCGAGAACTCCAAGACCTCATTCCAACGGCCCCCTTCTACCATCGGACCTCTAGACGCACTGCTAGTTACCATCCCTACCTGTTTGCTATTCCACCAATTCGCACTAAGCGCTTCCAAATGTCTTTTATAATGCGCACAGCAAAAGAGTGGAACTCACTACCTGCGTCTGTGTTTCCGAACGTATACAACCCTAATCTCTTCAAAGTGAGAGTGAACAGGCTTCTTCTGGGTAAGCTCACTCCATCGTCGACTTTGTCTCTGTCACCTCTGACCTAACCCATCACAAATAAAAAAAAATAAAAAAAAAACTGTAAAAAGTATACTGTGATTTAAATTTATTAAAATAATCACGAAAAACCTTTAAAAATGCAACGTTGCCAGCCCGCGTGGGATGAGCGCTCTTAAGAGGATTGTGAAGTGCCGATACGCGGCGCGATTTTCAGAGGCAATTGCCTACATTTCATACAATTATTTACATAAATATTGTTTCGGGCGATAACGTTTTTACTCCCCTAAACCTTTACGAAATGAGACAATTTTAATCTCATTACATTCAGTACACTTTAATCTAGGTCTGTACGTTTTTCATTTTTAGTAATTCAATTTAATTTAATAAAAAAAAATAAAAACGCTCGAGGATGTTTTTATGTCAAAAATATAGATATTTAGATGCTAATAACGTATATCGTATGCAATATTTCTTTATAATAAAAACGTACGGACCTAGTTTTTCATTATACCAACAACATTTCCAAAAATTATGAAAATTAAACTATGTTTACGGGGAGAAAAACGTTATCTCTTTTTGTATGAAAATTTACAGCTTCACAATCCTCTTAACATTTGGGCGTTAGTGGCTTGTAGCAAGATAAGTCAGTAAACTGTCCCTACGATATGGGCATGAGAAATACTAGGCACAAGATTCTGTTTAAAAAAGACTTCATCTTATCTCCGCATAAATTATATCTAACATCATACATCTTACAATTAGTAAAATGTATAATATAAATGAAATATTGCTATAAAATAATCATACAATATAATATGAAGTGCCAGAACTGGGAAGTTAGTTTTTTTTTTATTGCTGACTGGGCCTGCTCTTGATCTCGTCTGGTGGAAATCGATGGATGAGGTCTATGGAACGAGCGTGCCCAGAAGATGCATGTTCACATTGCTTTGAAGGCAGACGAGTTATATGTGTAAAGGAACACAGACGCTGGCAGAGAGTTCCACTCTTTGGCTGTGCGCATAATAAATGTGGAGGAAAAGCGCTGAGTACGACTGGTTGGGATATCAACCAAGTGCGGATGGTACCCTGCAGTACGTCTGGTAGTCCAATGGGTGAATTAAAGAAATTATGAATATATAGCCTTAATTAAGTACCTATCCGTTCTGAGTTGCTAGATATCCTCAATTTATACGTAGGCACCTACTATAGTTCGCGTCAAATAACTTTGCCGCTCTGAAACCAGCAGGACAAGACGCATTGCTGTTTTAGTATAGATACTACTGCGCAGTCATTTGCACGATCTTCAGAGCGACAAAGTTATTTGACGCGAACTATACCAGATTTTCTTTAAAAAGATTGAGATTCAGCTTTTCAAATTACTTTTGGCAAAACTAAAAAAAAAATGTCATTATTCAAAGTAGCGCACGGCAATTGATTTTTTACCGCAGTTCATAATTCTAGCCAGAAAAATGAGACACATTAGCATTCATGTCACAATCGTCTTCTTGAATGTCCCTCTCACTGCACAGACTTCATTCACTCTTCCTTCTTCATTCAGTCTATCTGTGGAATGCGCTCCCCAAGAAATCAGGATGGCAACCAACCATGGTAAAAATGAAACCTTATGGTGTGACCATAAGGGTTCCTTTCTACCATTTTGGTATGGAACCCTAATAGAACCCTTGTGTTCCTTTGGGTTTTTTAGCCTAGTAATGAGGCGAACAAAACAGAAAAAATTATTTGTCGAGCCATTTTTGATTTTTAGCGAGACTAATGCACGCACGAAATTTCAAGTCAGTTCAAGTCGAAACAAGTTTGTGCAGGAGATTTGTCTTACGTACTTGTAGGATAAATCCTTGTGTAAGTTTTTTTAGAGGTAGCTAGATACTAGGTAGTCGAGTTACCTACTGATATACCCACTCTATGACTTGTCAATACCTTAACAGTTTTAGGATTCCTTACCTCAAAAGGAAAAAGGAACCCTTATAGGATCACTTTGTTGTCCGTCTGTCTGTCTGTCAAGACCCTTTTTCTCAGGAACGCGTAGAGCTATCAAGTTGAAATTTATATCAAATACTCGGGTCTACGGTCTCTTTTAGCAGTGAAAAAATCAAACTTGTAAGTCAACGCGATCAAAAGATATGACCGCTTATGTCGCATTTTCACATATTTTGCGATTTCACAAGAGAATCAAAACCTATAGGGTACTTCCCGTTGACCAAGAATCATGGAATTTGGCAAGAAGCAAGGTCTCACAGCACAAGTAAAGGGAAAAGTCCGAAAATTGTTAATTTGTAGTTTTATCACATTAAAAAAATGTTTATTTGTAATTACTAACTTAATTTTGCAGGTGGAGAATTAATAATGGAGGTGGAGGATCAACTGATCGTGAACATGTTTTTCAACTACAATGTTAAGTTTGTTATTGGAATAAATTCATCCCAACTACGAATCATTGTGCGTGATCCGACACGCACTTGCCGGTTTCTCCTCGACACTTTTATCTTTTTTCTCGACACTCGACTTATTGTAACTGGCATAAAACAACGCAAAAATTGTCGGAAAAATCTCAGCGATAAAACAAGCCAATAATCTATTTATTACATGGAACAGCACTTAACTACTTACGCCACTTCTGTAGAACACCCGCTTTATCTTCGATAAAACATAAATCAATCAATTACCTTGTGTTTCTGACCATAAAATATTAGAACCTAAGGCTACTACGGCATCTGTGCTAGTACCTACTCGCCATAACGGTATGGAGCTCATTTATTTAGAAGCGCCGATCGCGAACAAACAAGAACCGCTGCGGCAAAGCTCCTGCGGAGACCGAAGTGAGCCTGCGTGCCGCAAAGCCGAACACACCGGTGTACATCTCTCACCTGCACTACACCACTAAGCGAACGACATCATGGAGTACGTGCGCCGAAAGACAAGGTACATGCCGAGGGTGCAGTTACTGGAATCGCACCGGAACGTCAACTTCATGGCGTTCGTCGTGCGTGTTCCGAACTGTTCTCCTTCATGGAAGAAGAGTTTCGGCCGCAGGACGTGGTGTTCCGTCGCTTCCGCGGGAAAGTTCCACAGGACAGCACAAAGTCAAGCTAGTGCAAAGTGAAGTGTTACTAACATAGTCTTAAGCCTTATCTATTAACACAAGATTTTATTTACCTATAAAATATGTATGTTTTAGGTTAAGGTCTATGGGCCTATGTCGCCTGAAATCTAATTATTTAATACTTTAAGCACACAACATGTACAGGGCGGACGGCATTTTCTACCAGTCAACCTTTGGGTGACGTAGAGACAAACAGTGGTATAATAGGTACAATAGCGAGAAATAAATACATGGAATAAATATTTATTTAAATATAAATAAAAATAACCATAACTATACTAAAACAAATAATACAAACAATGAGAAAACATTACCGTTGTGATGATACTGCCAGCTCCTTGCGAATGTGCTCGCGAACTTTAACTTTACAGGATAATCGGTCGGTTGCCATCCTGATTTCCTGAGGGAGTGCATTCCATAGAGAGATAGACTGAATGAATAAGGAAGAGTGAATGAAGTCTGTGCAGTGAGTGGGACATTGTAGAAGGCGATTGTGAGATGAACGCTAATGTGTCCTATTTTTTGGGCTAGAATTATGAACTGAGCACCTGAACAATTTTTTTTTTGGTTTGTTTTGTTCGCCTCATTACCGGGGTAAAAACCCAAAAAAACATCCGAAAAAAGAAATTGAAATTTTTACAGGACAACATCTGACGGTTCAGCTAGTAATGATTATAAATTAAAGATAAGGGTTCTATTTATTTAATGACTAGCAGTTCCCCGCGGTTTCACCCGCGTAAGTCTCGAACCCGTACGAATATAAGGACAAAAAGTATCCTATGTGTTAATACAGGTTATTAACTATCTGTGTGACAAATTTCATCAAAATCCGTTCAGTAGTTTTCGCGTGAAAGAGAAACATACAAACACACACTCACAAACTTTCGCCTTTATAATAATTAGTGTGATAAATGACATATTTCACAATGTCCACAATTAAACATTATTATGTTTATAAGTAATATAGTAAAAAGATAAGTTTTTGATTACCTACTATGTATAAACAGTTTGAATTTTTCAAGTGGGCGTGGAAGGCCAAATTCGAAACTATGAGAAATAGCGAAAAGTACAAAGGAGTCTCGAGCTTGATTTTGATGAAAACTAAAACAGCATCATTGGATTTTTGAAAAACCTATATATCTAACCAGTAATCGAACCCGTTGATTTTGAAAAAAAAAAATACACACTGTATTATTACACCATTCGATAGTGTCGTTAATACGGATCGAATTCTGGGAAGTAATGACATACGGCAAACTAAAAAAAGGAGCTCATTTTTAACAAAATACTTTTTTTATTTTTCTTATGTTACCTAACTATTAAACCTTCATATTGATTTTTCAAAAACCCAATGATGCAGTTTTAGTTTTCCTCAAAATTGAGCCCGCGACTCCTTTGAGTATTTTTCGCTATTCCTCATAGTTTCAGATTTGGCCATCCAAGCCCACTTGAAAAATTCACCCTGTATACAAATCGACAGCGAAGTGACAAGAAATTCTAACTGCCGAGGTTAACAAATTTACACAAAGTGAAAAAAACGTTTAATTTGTTGACAAGTTGAATTGATTAATCGGAGTGCCAATAACTTCTAACTGTCGAAGTCAACACGTGTCCCATGATAGAGTCGGTTGTTAGTTGAAAGGTTTGTCTACATTTTGATATAATACTGTTGCAACTAAATACACGTAGAAGATTTCACTAAAACATGCGAATAACGCCTTTGAAAGAAAGAAAGAAAGAAAGAAAAACAGTTTATTCGCGTGAAAATGACGCACACAAACTATACAAGAAAAGCGAAACACCAAATAATAAAACATAACAAACCACACAAAACAAAAAACATAAGTACACACAATAAAGTTTTTGGAAATGTGCGTCACTACCCCGCGAAACGGCTACACGCTCAGCATAAAGATAAAAATGTAAATTTCTCGAAAATGTCAGGTAGAAAGTATAAGCACTTCAATCAATCTGCCTAGCCTTTTCCCAACTATGTTGGGGTCGGCTTCCAGTCTAACCGGACGCAGCTGAATACCAGTATTTTAATGGAGCGACTGCCTATCTGACCCAGTTACTGGGTAATACGATACCCCTTGGTAAGACTGGTTGTCAGACTTTCGGGCTTCTGACAACCCGTAACGACTGTCAAAGATCCTCGAGTGACAGCCGGGACCAACGGCTTAACGTGCTTTCCGAGGCACGGAGGAGTCTCGGTATGAAAAGATGGTCACCCATCCACAGACCAACCTCGGCAAGCGTAGTTTAACCTGATGGATCGACCCGTGCAGCTGTTATTACTTAGCCACGAGCTCCTAAGCACTTCACCGGCGAAATATACATATTATCTTTATAATTTAAATAATATATAAACCAAGAAAAAATTGGATATCATATTGTAAAAATCAGGAAGAAAATTCTACGAAAAGTTGAGCCGTATTTTTGCCAACAAACAAGACTATAATTAATTTGAGAATCCTTAGGCTGGCAAAAACAAAATGTAGGCGCCCTTAACGATCCCATCTAGAAAGTTCGAGACTCCAAACTTATACGAGTACCAACAACGGCCAAAACAGGATTTGTGAAAAAAATAACAAACAAATCCCCTGAGCATATAAACTATCCTCTTTTTAATATTACTAAGTAACATAAAAAGTAAGTGGCGGTAGTTCTTCGCTGAAATATATTAATATTGATAGTACTTTTCATGGTCTTTGTAGCTACAATGCGTGTTGTTTCAAATAAAAGCAATCCCATATGAATCTCCATAGTTGAACACACAGTCTTAACCTTGACCCTTACGCACCACCTGTACCGTACCTGTCCTGTGACCTACTGCCTACTGCACTCCTCATAGCCCCTGACCCGTGGTCTTGATTGTAGTGTCTACAGACGACCCATTCCTGCAGTGCTAGTCTGTAAAAATCTCACCGTGAAAACTTAGGTGAGGTGAGCGTGGAGTGAGCTGTCAATTAAGTTCAATTCAAGCTTACTTCACCTACGTTTTCACGGTGAGATTTTTACAGAAAAGACCGGTTGTTCCCCTCAAGATCCCGCTGCTGACCATCGGAACTTTAACCCTTTTTTTTATTAATTATTACTATTTTCTACTCATGTGGCGCAGATAGCTCCGGCCATCTGTAACGTTACAGTTTGGCGCCTAACTTTTCTAAGTACCTCACACCCTCTTCTCTAGGCGCAGAAACGTTACAGTTTGACGCCTCTTTTGAAACTCACACCTTCGTAAAATCATTTCATTCATACACTCACTTTCTTGTGTGGACACAAACATTACAGTTTGATGTCCACCATACTTGATTTATTTTAAACCTCTTTTACAACCTCTCACACTCTCCATAGGCGCAAACATTACATTTTGTCACCTCCATATAAGACCTCTCTCCCTCCTAAATTTTCTTCCAAAATACTCTTTTTCTAAACATTCCTTGACACTGCTTAAATTCCCTTTTATTTTGTTTCTTCTTACCTACGACTAATGTTTAGCGTGGGCTCGACTTTATCTAAACTTTCCATTTCAAACCTTTACTCCTTTCTATAGATTGTCAAAGGACCCTTGAGACGATCAATTTTGCACGACAAGCATAAAACCTTTTTAAAATTTATTTTCCTTCGGTGCCGAATCCCGGTCGTACTATACTAGTACTTACTAACTCCATAGACTTTCTCTTTTCTTTATTTTTTTATCTTTTAAAACCTTTTTAATTCTCACCTTTCTCTTTAATACTCCAGCTCCAACCTCCAACAACGTTTTTGGCTAATTTATTCCACCTTTTTCTTTTTGAGCGATTGCAACTCCATAAATAAGCCTCTAATGCATTCTTTTTTTCTAGAACTCAAACTAACTTGAGTTTCTGTTTTAAACTTGAACTCAAGTTTCTCTTAAACTTGAACTCTCTTAAACTTAAGTTTCTCTTAAACTTGAGTTCCTTCTCGTAAACTTAAGTTTCTCTTAATCTTGGGTTTTCCTAAAACTCAATAACTTGAGCTTTTTTCTTAAAACTCAAACTAACTTGAGTTTTTATCTTAAACTTAAGTTTCCTATCGAGCGGTTAAAGCAAAAATTAAAAAATAAACCTTCGTAATTCAAATAAAATACTTCCTTGTTGAGTGTGCGTCATTGAATGTGAACCATATCCCCTACGTGTGATTTAATGAAAGTGTTTGATGAAAGAACGAAAGATGTTGTGTGTTAGGATTTATTTTTAAACCTTCAAAATTTTCTATGGAGCTGAAAATTTTCCGGGGCTGTCGGGGAAATGTGGTATTTCGTTTCTTAAAACCACATGTTTTAGCTGTTTAACGAGCTGGGGGAGTTCATACTTTCACTATACTTACATTTTACATACTAAACACCAATTCCAATAGGAATCACGTCATTTCTTTGATAAATTTTACATTATTTCCTAATTTTTATATTTTAATTGTCAAAACTCAAATGTCAATTGTCAGATTTTATTCTTTTATAAATCTCCATTGTAAACTATATTTTAAGGCCGAGTTCTCATGTTAATTGTCACTGGCTGTGTTTGTTATTCATCTAATCTGACGTATCTATAAAACATTTAGTATTTGTATTTCCTATAAAGTGACCCGTCATTGCTTCTAAAAATCAGTCTATTTTCAACTACGAAGCAGTCTATTATACCTTGGAACCAGTCTATTTTCACCTACAAAGCAGTTTATCTTTACCTTCAAACTAGTCTATACTGTCTACAATAAATGTCATATGACGACTTCACGAGTATTATTATCGGGTGGACTCCGGTGACCAGTACAAGTCCGCACTTCACTATAAACCTCCAGTGACATGGCTTAAGTCGCTGCCTTCTCGTCTATTGTCCTCTTTGGACAGAGGGATTCCTACAATCCCTCTAACATAGTGACGTAGGCCATCTCCAAGGGATGCTGCCATCGCTATACTCCTCCTTGGAGTAAGGCGCTGCAGCCTCATCCTCGTCCCTTCTCTGGTGACTGGATTCTCCTACCCTGCTGATTCCTGCAGCACGGTCGTCACTCTAAGCGTCCTGAGCTGAAGATCCACCGTTCCTGCTCTGCTACACCCTGCTGCTGCTGGCGTCTCGCGCTGCAGACCTGGTTCCTGGCCTCGAAATCTGAAGATTAACTTGTAGTCTAGATCCTTGTATTTTCTACTTATCATGTAACATACATATATTAATAGTTTATCGCTGACTGTTTATACTGTCGGCAAGGACTCGCTCCACTAGTTTGTCGCTGAGCGATAAGAGCTATCAAAGATAACACACGCTCAGCGATGCTCGCTTGGCGGTCAGAACTCACGGCGAGAGACCAACCAGCGGTCAGTGACTGGTGCGAATCATCGCCCGTCGCACTCGTACACTCGCTTATAGCCCAGCGACAAAACCATCGGAACTACACACTCGCTTGTCGCTGCTTGCCAACACGTTTCTAGTTTCTAGCTCCACTTGCTTCTCGCTCATCGTTGGCGGTTGAACAAGTGCCTTATACTGTTTTTCCACCGCACCGGGAACGGGATATCAACGAGAAAAAAAAAATCGACTTCAAAAAGAAATTAACTCAAAATTATGAAATAACTTTAATTTCGGAAGTTGGTGTCTTGGGATCTGTATTTTAGTTTTTTTGCCACCGACTATGGTTTGTGTAAATAAACATTATCTTACCTACTTTCACATGACATATAAATAAATAAAGTATAAATTAAAATTTTTGAAATATCGTCTCACAGTTTTTTGCACGCAAGTGTATATAAGAACAGTTTATTTTTTTTTCCATTAAGTATCTTATCCTTTTATTCTGGCTAACAGAATTACATTTTAATAGTAAGCCCTTTAGAGCCTGCGCCAAGAACTGTGATCTACTAAAAAAAGATGAATTTAAAATGAGGTTAGTCTTCAAAATTTCGCTGCGACCTTAAAACTTTTTAATCAATTTTTAAATCGTGTTATAAACACTGATTATTTTTTATTCACCAACTTTCGTGAAAACTTAGTATCAAGAAAATTAACTGACAATAGCGATGGTGAGGTGGGCAGGACACTTGGCTAGACGTGGTGTTGGTAGGTGGAGTATAGCTCTTACAGTATGATTGCCGAGAAACGGTAGAAGAAGACAGAAGAACAGCTAGATGGGTGGTCAAGTCACGGAATATCGCGGGGAAAACTTGGATGAGACTCGCTCAGACCAGGGAAGCATAGCACAAAAGGGGGGAGGCCTATATTCAGCAGGAAAAAGGCTGCGAATGATAATAATAATGACGTGACGGCCAATGTTAACACCAGAAATAAGGACAAATTACGTGCTCCATTTCACCGGCTTCATAAGGTTCATAACTCATTTGTTGGGCTTGGTATATCCTTTTATAACAAGCTACCCTCTTCTTTGCTAGATTTGCCTTACAATGCGTTTAAAGCCAAAGTAAAATCTAACCTTTGTTCAAAGGCATACTATTCTATCAACGATTACTTAAACGATAAGAATAGTTGGTCGCTGTGTTTAACTTAAGACAATGTTTATGTTCTTTCTCCAGAATTAGCTTACCTACTGACAGGTTATATGGGTTCATATAATTATTTATTTTCTTTGACTGTAAAGGTCAATTTATTTTAATTTTATTTTTATTTATCATTGACATAATCTACTCATTACAATGTTTTTATTATGAGTGGTATTGCAATATGTGGTTAGCTAGTGACCTCGACAATTATCATAATTATTCTTGTCTGAGCAACCGGCAGCAGGTTCGTCATGCTCCCTTAGATGTCACTGCTTGCGGTAGCGTCGGGGGTCGGGTTGCCTCCTTCCCTCAAATATGGCGAGGGGGGTAATGGCTGATCTTTGCGTTATGCTCGTGAACGGGTGCTGCTTGTGGTGACTGGTCGTCTTGCTGACCTTGGTTTTGTTTTGTTATTAGTAATTTAACTCGTATTTTTTACTTCGATGGTCCTAGTTTATCATCTGTGACTTCGAGTTACGGCTATATGTAAGTGGGCACGCCCTTTATTACTGGAGGCTTTTAATATAGGTATAAAGTTCTACTTACGTTTTTAGTTTTGTATTTTGATTCTGCTTGAGTATAGTTTTCGATTTTTCGATTTTTTTTCTTCTTTTTTTAAGTATATTGGCGTGTGCTAGCTGACTTATAGCAAATAATTAAATTTAATTTAATGTTTGTGTTGCGTAATGTACTTGCATGTAATTTGCACAGTGTTGTATAGAATATATATATTTTTTTAAATTTTTTTATTTAACTGAACAGACAGCTGTGCTGCTGAGGAGTTTGTTGCGCCACTTCTTCTCCTCAGCTAAAGCACTAGGAAGTGGTGAAGGGCGGGCGTTTTGGGGGACTGTCTTATGTAATTTTGACGTTCGAAAAGTGCTGATTTTCAGCCTAGTTTGAATAAATGACTTTTGATTTTGATTTTGATTTTGAATGGCATAATAGTCGAGAGCCTCGACAAACACCTGAGGAGGCTCTCGTTAGGCAACAGGATCAAGGGCTTGTTCCAGAGAGCGGTAATTCTGAATGCGGCGCGTATCCTTAGAAGGTTCCTCTCTCAGGAGCCCTGACTACCGGTAGCTTGGACCCTGTTTCCGATACCGATGGGCTACTATTTATTTTGTTGTTATAAAAATATTTAAAAATGTAAATTATATGTATATAGATGAAATAAAGGAAATCATAGTGCAGATGGATGGCGATGCGACTAAGTAATCCATTTACGGTAACAAATAATATGAACGTGAATTATTGAACACGACGACAAATTAATTTGAATTTGGTATTAAAAAAATAACTAAAGCCGGTAGCAAAAATTATAGGTTGGCAGCTACAACCAGAGTATAAAAAGTAGAAAATGGGCATTCTTAAATTTTACAATGGGTTTGTATATAAAGTTAACTGAGATGAGAAGGAAATATAAACAAGGTCACCAAACCTAATCTCGTGGTGCCCTTCCCTCGCCCTTGTATCCTATGTCGACGGAAATATTTTCGCTGCCAAGTTATTTTTTAGTAGTTAGTCACCCTTTAAGTTGTTAGTCGTCTGAAAAATAATTAGCCTTAATTAAGTAGGTATAACAATAATAGTTTAGAATAGCAACAGGTTTTATATTACAAACACAAGAGCTCCTAATTCCTGCCGCGGGTTGTTTGAAACAGTTACCGTGGCCCTGGCACAGTCAACTGAAGGAACACGGGCGGGTTTTAGTCAATAAAAGTCTGACACGCGCTCCCGCTCCGCCCAGAACGGGAGAAGTTATTTGATGATTTCCCATCCAAAAACAGGGTTCCTAGTTGCATGCTGTTGAGCACAGCACACGAAACTTAAATCTGAACAACCTGCATGCTGTGCTCTGGGGGTGCTAGACTCTGATAGGCGGGGGTTATCGTCGTCTTTGGCGAATTAAACGAGTGCAATTGTTCACACAATTATAATCAAAAAGGCACGTACACACAATTCAGAAACACAAAATACACATAATACACAATGATAATACTTACGACAATAATTTTACTTACGTAACACTAATTATTACAATAATACAGACACGCGAGCATGTCACTTGATGGTTAGATGCTTTGACTAACTTGCTCGGTACAATTTTTGAACTAATTCACAATCTTTTTTTTTTTTTTTTATTTATGGCATCTCGTAGTTGACCTAGAGAGGTTGAGACTACTTAACCGGACTATCCTGTGGCTGTCTTAAGATTACTCAAAGCCTCCAGCCAGGGGCATAAAACTTACAGACTAAGCGACTACACGCTAAGGGCTCCTCCTGTGGGGAACGGGCCTCGGCTTAGGGCGTCGCTGGGGGGAGGACAGCAAGATGGGACAGGCTGGATCAGATTAGAATTATTATTGTCAGGGGAGTTTAAAGCTACAGGCTCAGCTATGCCACCAGCTGGCACATCATACCCGAGCAAGGGATGGGGGAGAGGACGATTATTACGGGGTCGTCGCGAGGGACCTCGGCGGCGAGGTCGGAATGTCGATTTGTTTTTGTTCCTACGGTCCCTACTGCTCTCCTGGAGAAGAGTTATGGGGTCGTCGGGATCTGAGAGGACAAGCCTAGGCCGGCGGACCTTACTAATACATACATAGCTAGCCGCCTCGACAACCAGAGGGTTGCGATGGTTGGTGGCTGAGTCGAAGAAACGCTTGGAATTGCGTTTCAAGAACTGGGAGATGGTGGGAATATCGAGATCCACGTGGAGGATTTCGTTCCGAACGAACCAAGGGGCTCCCGTTGCCTTTCGGAGGAAACGGTTTTGAGATTCACAATCCTAGGGGAGGCATATATATTACTTTGTCTCTATAGCTACCGTAGCGGGTATACCTCACCCAACTACGACTACGACACCAATCTATGTGGTTTTAACAGTAACCACGCCCCCATTTTCTCGTACAAGTCACGACCTGTCGACTTTTTGTGACCAGGGATAAACCCGTTTGCAGTTTTGTATCGATTCCCTGCGTGCAAGTCACAACGTGTTTATGTCCGACGGACAAGCATAGTCTTGTGATATGTTTATTATTTACATCATGTTGAGTACTTTCTTAAGCTACTTATAACTAATAGGAGTATCAAACGGAGCTAGGAGTATGGTGCTTCTCCTACACATGCAGTTGAAACTATTACCGCCGCGCAAGCAATCTATCGATGTCGACAGGAATGTATTGACAAATCGTCAGCGCATCAACTAGTAACGCTGCCTGTTACAAATGAAATCAAAAACATAACTCTGAGTTAGATTACTATAGTTTGACCAAGACCGCTATACTGCGTCGTAGGTATGTGCGCGGCGAGACGGGGGGCAGTGCAGGCCGTTCATTCGTCAACGCTCACGGCATCCCACCGCTCATTCGCCAGCGCTGCACCCCACCTCGCCGCGCATAAGGCGCGGTACAGCGGTCTTGGTCAAACTATAACACACATGCTAGTAGCATGTATATTATGTTAGTAGCTTTAAGATTTTTATCTAATCCATGTAGCTAGGTAAGCCCACATAATACCTAAGTAAATCAAACAGTAGGTAATACGTTAATAATAATATAACTATTTACATACACACAGGTCAATGGACACTTTCGTATGAGTTCTACCCTAAATACTTACCCAGTGCTAAATCAAGCCTTTCGTAAAACATAGGTAATGAATTGTTACAATACCTTCTTGTGACAAAACCACCCCTTTTCATTTACTCCCAGGTAAAGCTAGGTACTATTCACATTATTATCATCCATTCCAATAGAACGAGTTTTTGAAGTGATGTGATTCTTAAGTCTGGCAGGTATTGTATAACAAGTCATTGTTTTTCGCAGTCGGCAAGAGAGGCGTTGAGGTAATGACGTGTAATAAAGAAAAAGAAAACTCGTGATTTTTAGGGTTCCGTACCTCAAAAGGACAAAACGGAACCCTTTAAGGATCACTCGTGTGTCTGTCTATCTGTCCGTCTGTTACAGCCAATTTGCTCCAAATCTAATGGACCGATTAAGTTATACTTATGAATTTCTGTGACCCAAACACGGACGTGTAACGTAAAAAAATGAATTTCGAATATGGGGGTCAATTTTGGGGGCAAATAAGAAAATTAAAAAAAAAGTTTTGCAAACTGTACCGTGTTACATATCAAATGAAAGGGCTTACTGTGAGGGTCACAAATAGATTCTATTTTATAGTTATAAAATAAATTGTTTTAAAGTTTTTTAAGAAAACAGGCGGTTGACCATTCCGCCCTAAGGCTAATAAGCCTAAAATTTTGAAAAAAAAATACGAGAAATAGTTTTATATCTATAAATTATGTACAGGAAAATCTATAAGAAGTCTTAAAATAACATGGTAAATCTCTCAATATTGAGCGTACAAACTTACATTTGCAGTTCAAATGTATGGGAGAATAAGTTATTCAACTACAATGTTAAGTTTGTTCTTGGGATAAATTCATCCCAACTACGGAACCCTTCATTTTGCGTGGTCCGATCCAACACGCACGTGGCCGATTTTTTTTTTTTTTTTTCGTAAAGCAGCTTGGAGTTCCAGAATTAGAAATTGAAATTGAAACCCAAACGATAAAGTATTTAACATTAATTAAGTTTTAATTTTATTAAAATTGGTACTTAAGTAGTAGTAAAAAAATAATATATGGATCTTCTATTGAAATAAAATGAAGTATTTACGTGAAGTTTTAATAAAATATGCAATATGCTAAGCACTTTTAACTGCTTATTAAAAGTGCTTAGTCAAATAGTTGTAGGTGGCACCAGCAGAGAACAAAGACTCAAACATAGGAGGTAATTAATGAGGGCTTTAAGGACTCGCGTTTAATGTAGCTAAATCATCATTGCCATAATCATATTTTGTAGCGTGCAAGTTTGTATATTTGTTACTCAATCACGCTTTAACGGCTGAATGGATTAAGATAAAATTTGCCACAAAGGTAGATAAAGACCTGGATTAAAATATAAAATATTATCTATTTATCCCTTTAAATACGTACAGAAGTTTCCCTAAGAAAATCCACCTAGGTTTTTTCTCAAGTAGGTATGTTGGCGTCGGCTTCCAGTGTAACCGGATGCAGCTGAATACTAGTATTTGGAGCGACTGCTTTACCTCCACAACCCAGTTACTGGGTAACACGATACTCCTTGGTCTTACACGATACTGGTTGACAGAATTATTTGACTTCTAGCTACCCATATACCGACTATCAAAGAGTTACAAATGACAGCCACGATCAACAGCTTAACGTGCTTTCCAAGGCACGGAGAGTTCTCAATATGTAACGTATGGTTAGTGACCCATCCACGTACCGACCGCGTCGGCCGTAGCTTATCCTTCGATCGGCCCGTGCGCCTGTTATTATTTAGCCATGAGTCCCTCTTAGAAGTTTTGCTAGGATTTGAGTGAAAGCACGGGGCAACCGCTATTAAATAGAAATTCGAAAATTGATTGCGTTCATGTACATAGGTATACTACCCATAATATTATAAATTCGAAACTAACTCTGTCTATCTGTATATTACCTTTTCACGCCTAAACCACTAAACGGATTTCGATAAAATTTTGCAAGGCGATATTTAGCATCCTGGGGAAGGACATATGCTACCTACTTTTTTTTTCTAAAATATTCCTACAAGGGGTGATATAGGGGATGAAAGTTTGTATGGGAAACCCAGCATTTCTTAAGTTAGGCATATGAAAATTCAAATTTATGCTTTTGGTAGGAAATCAAGAGTTAAGTGTTTCAGCATTATTGAAAAATCACCCCCTAAGGTGGAAAAAGATAGAGGTTGAATTTAAAATTCAGAAATAATATTACAATTTTGGACTGGTGTATCTCTTTTTAAGATATTATATTTTAAATCCAGTAATTGTAAATTTAGTCATAGTTCGTATCTTGAGGTAATATTTAGTCTTTATTTCATTAAAATCGGTCCACTCGGTCCAAAGTTATTTGGTATTAGAGCGTGACCCGCATAATTTCAACTAAACAAAATCTCCCCTGCCCGCGTCTGTTTGTTTGAACGTGATAAACTCCAAAACTTCCGTATGAATTTTCATACGATTTTCACCGATAGACGGAGTGATTCATAATAAAGGTTCAGGTGTATAATTCATTACAGGTTTTTTTTGTAAATTGGCTGAAATATGATGATTATTGTTGAAGATGTCGGAAAAATCATGCCGACTGGGAGCTTTCTGGCGTGCGCCGCGTAAACCAATCGAGTTAGTTATACAAGGTGTAATTTAACTAACGCACAACCTCTTAAGGGGTCATCTTGCTCATCATTATAAATAACTTTTACTATGGGATCAAACCTGAAATCGAGAAAAAAAATCAGCTATTCCCTACATTTTGACGAGTAAGAGCCACTCGAACGTTTTGACGTCGTCGCAGCGCAGTGATTTTGACGAAGTGAATGCCACAAGAGCACTGCGATGTCGCAACGCAACGCAACTTATCCCGACGTCGATATCTTCGATATTCTAAAAAATACTGCACCACTGCGCTCCGTTGTCGCTCCGTTGTCTCACCACAGTACCCCTCCCCGCTTCGTCTCCCTGGCCTCTTCCCGATGCGCACAAGTTGAGGGCAAAATCTAGTATCTACTTAATAAACTTGAATACTGTAAAACGAGTAAAATTGTAAAACTGTATGTACACAGACAACCTTGTTACGTACATTCTTAACTCCGGTAAAGGTCGATTTCGCCATATTTTAAGGAATGCTGACAATATTCATGTTTTATAGGACATTACTGGAATGTTATACGAGCTACTCGTATATCATCTGCCTAGCCTTTCCCAACTATATTGGGGTCGGCTTCTAGTCTAACCAAATGCAGCTGAATACCAATATTTTACATGGAGCGACTGCCTATCTGACCTGATAATTTAGGTATAAAGTTCTGCTTACGTTTTTAGTTTTCTATTTTTATTTCTGCTGGAGTTTTCGATTTTTTTATTTCTTTTTCTTTTCTTCTTTTTTTTTGGTATATTGGCGTGTGCTAGCTGACTAATAAATAATTAAATTTAATTTAATGTTTGTGTTACGTAAGGTACTTAGATATATTATTTTGCGCAGTGTTGTATAGAATATATTTTTATATTTTTTTAAACTGAGCAGACAGCTGCGCTGCTGGGGAGTTTGTTGCGCCACTTCTTCTCCTCAGCTAAAGCACTAGGAAGTGGTGAAGGGCGGGCGTTTTGGGGGACTGTCTTATGTAATTTTGACGTTCGAAAAGTACTGATTCTCAGCCTAGTTTTGATTTTGATTGTGACCTCCACAACCCAGTTACTGTGTAATACGATACCCCTGTTTGTCAGACTTTTGATTTTGATTGTGACCTCCACAACCCAGTTACTGTGTAATACGATACCCCTGTTTGTCAGACTTTTGATTTTGATTGTGACCTCCACAACCCAGTTACTGTGTAATACGATACCCCTGTTTGTCAGACTTTCGGGCTTCCGACGACCCGTAAAAGATCCACGAATGTCAGCTGGTACCAAAACGGTACCTTTTTTTTTTTTTTTTTGTGGATGGGAAATCATCAAATAACTTCTCCCGCTCTGGGTGGAGCGGAAGGGCGTGTCAGACTTTTACTGACTAAAACCCACCCGTGTTCCTTCAGTTGCCTATGCCAGGGCCACGGTATCTTTTTCAAACAACCCGCGACCCCAGCGGCATCGGCCCTATTGGACCCCATCTTTTGCTGACATCTCTTTGAGGCGCGCGTGGAACACAACGCGCCGTCGACCCGGGCCTGGTCCTCACCGGACGGCGAGCTACCCACTACTCACCGTCCGCAAGCCCGCGCCTACGGTGGCCGGGAATCGGCTATCGATTCCCGCCGCCCAGGGCGTCTCCTGCGGCGACTGAGGGCGTGAGGTTGCCTCTCCCTCACGCGTTCCGCCTCCTCCTTTGCGAGCATTACCGCTTCGCAGAAGGAGGTGACGGCCTCCCATGCACTCTCGCTCCGCACCATGGCCTGGACCAAGCTCGGACGCGAGAGATCGCCGCCGCCGATCGCCTCCGTGAGGACACGGCGGTGCTCTGCCCAAGCCGGGCAGACCTCCACTGTATGCTCCACCGTGTCCTCTGGGCGATCCACACAATGGTGACACCCGGGCGTTTCCTCCCGCCTTATGCGAAACAGGAACCTCCCGAAACAACCGTGTCCGGTGAGGACCTGCGTCAGGCGGAAGGTGAGGACGCCGTGGCGCCTCTCTAACCACTCCTCAAAGAGGGGACTTATCGCCGCAATTGTGGCGTGCCCAGCGCTGGGCTGCGACAGTCGCACTCTCCATGTCGCCATGAGATCCCGCTGGAGCTCTGTCCGCTGTACCGTGATTTCTCGCGGCAGCGGAGTTACGCCCCGGCGTTTCGCCTCCTCGCGCCACTCCCACACGTGCGCGAGGACTTTCGCCTCCAGATCCCAGGGCGTCAATCCGGCAAGGAGGCTCGCCGCCTCACCGGAGACCGTGCGGTAACCCCGGACTAGCCGAATGGCCATGACCCTCTGGGACGCGTTCAACCGGCGGACTGGCCGCAGCCTCAGGGAACGCGCCCACACCGGTGCCCCGTAAAGGGCCATGGACCGCACGACCCCCGCGTAAAGCCTCCGGCAGGAGGCGTTTGGACCACCTAGATTGGGCAGGAGCCGCTTCAAGGCAGCCCCAGCCCGCTCCAGTCTGGGAGCCAAACGTCGGAAATGCTCCACAAAGTTCCACCGGCTGTCGAGGACGAGTCCCAGGTACTTCATCGTCGACTCGACTCCGATGCGAACCCCTCCAAAACGGTACCTAACGTACTTTCCGAGGCACGGAGAGGTATTGGCATGAAAAGATGATCACCCATCCACGGACCATGCGGCTGTTTTTACTTAGTCACAAACCCCTCCAACTACTCGTATGTGAAATCTAATAAATTAAAATGCGGTCGGAGAAACTTGTGTAGCTCCACGTTCTCGCGGGAACCCGTGTAGTTTAATGAATTAATAAAATAATTATATTTCTTGAGCTTAAAGGGTTTTTCTTCTTACAGTTCAAATCGAATTGGTGTTTTATAAGATGGTGCAAAAATGCATCCAAGATTAATTCCCATGTTTTGAAATGCAAAGTATTTTTGTATTAAAAACTTTTTAGCAAAAAATAATACCGACTTCCAAAACAAAACACTACAAATAAAAAAATAACAAAAATAACTTTAATTTCGGTAGTCGGTGTCTTGGGTTTTTTATATTCGTTTTTTGCCACCGACTTCCGAAATTAAAGTTATTTTTCACTTTGTAGTGTTTTGTTTTGGAAGTCGGTTTTATTTTTTGCTAAAAAGTTTTTATTTTTCACTTTTTAGTTGTGGAACCTACCCCACACAAATTCGAATACATAGTTGAGCACAATAATTGTAGATATAGCCATGTAAATAACAGTGATAGGAAGTTATTAAAACACCATCACATCATCCACATAAAATAAGTGGGAAAAATACGCATTATTGAAGCTAACTCAAAAACTCCCTAAGCTAAGTTAATAAAATTTATATGGGACCACCTCGGAAGTATACCCTATCAAACAAAAAAAGAATTTTCTAAATCGGTCCATCCGTCTTTGAGTAATCGCGTAACAAACATACACAAAAAAAAACATACAGACGAATTGAGAACCTCCTCCTTTTGGAAGTCGGCTAAAAATATGGTACAAATGGTCGCTCACCATGGGCTTTATTAGAAAGCTAAAAGTCACCCAAAGGGCAATGGAGAGGGCTATGCTTGGAGTTTCCCTACATAGACCGAATAATTGCCAAACTTAAGTGGCAGTGGGCAGTGCACATTGCTCGCAGAACAGATGGCCGATGAGGCCGAAAGGTTCTGGAGTGGCGACCGCGTACGGAAGACGTAACTTTGGAAAGCCTCCAACAGGGTGGACCGACGACCTTTGGATGCGGGAAGCACAGAGCCTTTTTTTTCGGGCTTTGTAAGTAACTATAATTGCGTTACAATATACTAAAAGTAATGATAATAGTGATGATAGTAAAAACAGAAGCTATGTTTCAACACAGGAAACTGTTCAAAGCAAGAACGATGTCGATTTCGAAGAAACTTTTTTATAATGCAATTATAAGTTCTTCGAAGAAAGAACCCAGAGGGGCTCGTGGCTAAATAATAGCAGCTGCAAGGTCGATTGAAGGTTAAGCTACGCTTGCGTACGGTCGGTACGTGACCATCCATTACATTATCGAGACTCCTCCGTGCCTCGGAAAGCACGCTAAGCCGTTGGTCCCGGCTGTTACTGGTAGTCAGAAGCCCAAGTCCATATAACAATCAGTCTGACCGAGAGGTATCGTATTGCCCAGTAGCTGGGTTGTGAAGGTCAGATTCAGTCGCTCCATGTAAAATACTGGTATTCAGTTGCATCCGGTTAAACTGGAAGTCGACCCCAACATCTTTGGGAAAAGGCTAGACAGATTGATTGAAGTTCTCAGAGGGAAATAATCAGAAAATCCCTCCGTCATATTTTACGCAAACAAAATGATCCAGTAAAGAAGATCTTGTCACCCAGTTTTCAGAAGCTAAGAAAACAACAATCAAGTTAATAGCTAACAAATACTTCGATGAACTCTTGTATTAATTACATTGATAATCGGATATTGAGGCACGTGTTCGCAGTTCGTTACATGTGCTATTAGATGATCGATCGTCTTTAATGGGCATATTATTAGTTGAGGAGCGATCACGTAGGCTTTAGCACCCTCATGCCTTTACGCGAAAATTTTGCTTTGTAGGCATGCAATTACTGGTTACATAGATTCTAGCATAGTACTACGTTCGTATTTTGAGAAATGGGGGATAATTGCCTTTTTCATAGTCTCCGGAGTATCCCCGCAATTATCCCTGTATTTCTATGCTCTATCGACCAAATTAATTTAACTGGAACCGAATTTGTATGTTATTGTCTTCCCGATATGTTAACTAAAATAAATTCGAAAGCGGGCAACAGTTTCTTGAACTACTGAATTAAATCCGATTTATTTTTAACATTAATAGTTTCGAAACAGAACCAGTTTTTGAACATATACAGGGTGTAAAAAGACACATCACAAAGCCGTCAAGTATGCATACTAAGTAGCTTTCTGCAAAATTTATTGCTGGGAACAGCTACGCGTAACGCGAACCCAGGCAAGCGGCCCGCGTACTTGTGGTAGTGTGCGTTTCATATTCATTGCCTTTTGTAACTTCAAATGCGTAATTTGTTAAGAAGCGCCGAAAATTTAAGCAATGTTTGTTTGGAAAAAAGTGTAGACCTCGTTATCTTCGGTTTAATTAGTCTATGAGTTCTTTATGCCCCATAAAGAACTCATAGACTAATTAAACCGAAGTGTCAATTAAACAAAAACAGACTTTCCGATATGTACTAGTTTTTGAACCAATTCCCATGTTGTTTTATTAATAAGTACATAAGTGTACCTCGGACATGTCTTCCAATGAGCGGTCGCCACCGTAGGAATCTTTTGTGGTCTACTGACTATATGATAGTGTACATATGACATTTCGTAGTGTTCCAATTCAAAACAAGCAACTGTCACATGTTTCTATGTCAAAAATGTGAATAAAGTTTTTATTTCTTATGTTCATAAAGCACGTCTCTGGGAGTGTATAATTTGACAGGCACTAAACTTGAAAATAGCTGTATGTGTGTTTTGCCCCGACGATAACGAGGTCTGGTAATAACACTTGGACACGGTGCAAATATGTACAGTAATTTATCTTCATAGAAACGGTCGGAACGCGAGTCATAGCTACGCGCCTCGAGTTTGGTCTGCGCTAAGTCGGCAAACGGTCGCGAATGCGCCGCAGTGACGAACGGACGGTGTGGTGGTTTTGTAAGCAGTAACTGTGCGATTGGTGATAAATATTCATTGAAATAAGTACAAGTAGGTACTTACTTTAATATGGCAGAGAGTGATAATAGACTATATTGTGTTGTTTTTGGTTGTTTGAATTCGTTAATAACGCACCCAGAGATAACATTTTTTATATTACCTGGAAACTCCGAAAGGTAAGACTGTAAACAAGTTTTTATATACCTACTACGTACGTAATTTCTTTCTTTTTCAATAGGTAGGTATTTCGCTTTTTACACCGAGTAAAACACCTAGATTAATAAATAAATAAGTGGATAGGGTGAAAAAAGTGACACACGAGTGACCTACCTACGCTCGCGTTAAAAAAAACTAGTAGGTAGTTTCCTAGGCTATCTACTTACTTATGTACTTAGCTACTTACATATATTATTGAGTTAAACGAAATATCGTTATGAAATGATTGTAAGAGCAATAAATGGTAGGTACCTACGTAGTAAGATCTATGTACATTATAATTTAGTTTATATTTAAGATTTTGTAGTACGCGATGAGATGGTTAATAATGGCACCGATTCCCTTGTTCACAAACTAAACTAAATGTAAGTGTAGTGCGTCTTTTTCTTTCTATTTCATTAAGAAAAGGACAGAAGATAAATATTAGTTTAAACCTGTCAAATTAGTCAGCGCCTGACGTAAATTAACGTATTTTTAGTAGCCTAGTGTTTAATCATGTCTAAATTTGTCTATGGAGTATCTTATATGATAGGACTAAACTAATATTTATCTTCTGTCCTTTTCTTAATGAAATAGAAAGAAAAAGATGCACTGAATTTAACTATACTATGGTCTACAGAGCGGTTCGACATCATATGGGTGGCCAAAAGAATTGTTATTTCGAGTTGCTCCGTTAATAAGCTGAAAAAATATATTATAATTACTCGTCAGCTGTTTCTTGCATTTTGGTTGAATAGGTAGGTGTTGAAGTTTGTAAGGATTGGAGTTAGGTAACCTTTGACGACAGCAGTTTGTTTTTTTTTATAAAATATATTTATAAAAATATTTACAATCACAAAACTATAAAGAAACTCAAGTAGGTGATGGTGGTAGGTAGGTGAAATTAAAATACTGTAGGCGGGCAGCCCTATCGCGTGTTTACGTACCGCGCCGCCGCTGTAGGTACAGTAAACGCTCAAAAGTCCATAAGCATGCTAAGGATTACATTGCTATGCGAGCACGAACTAGTACGTGTGCGTGTATGAGCCAACATTCCGCAGATAACACACACTAATGAATTGTCGCATGTCGTCGTACTACGCGAAATAACATTATATTTCTGTTGAATTTAGAATAATCGTCATAGTGGCGACCTGTTCTTACCATTGCATTGCTAAAATTCGCATAAACGTAACATGTGCTGGTGGCTGTTTGGGCTAAGCAATGGTTTCACGATCAATGAAGTCTGAGTTCGAATCTTAATCACAATGTTGGACTGTTTTTAGTTTCTTTGGAACCATAATAATATATTCCTATTTTAAGCAAAAACTTTTTAGATTTTTATGTTCATTTATTATTTATTTTTATAAGAAGTTAAATATTAGTTATTGTATTATTATTTAACTATTTTTGTGATTTTTAATTTATCTTTCGGTGTTGGAAGGTTTAAATAAAAAAGTCGTGCTGAATGGTAACAAAAATGTTTATTCGTTTTATTTAGTTATTTATAAAATTAACAAACTTAAGAGAATTGTGACGTTACATTCCTACTAGATAAAAGAACTTTTTTTTTTTTAACCGTTCATAGGATTTTTTGTTGTATACCCACTTAGTCAATTCATAATAACATAACAAAGAAATGATATTCTAATAACACATATATAATTGTCAATACCTATTTAGTTTTCTATGATCTACCTTTCTAACTTTACGAAATGAGTGACCAAGCGAACAAGATAAAGAATATTATATTTCTGTCCCATTACTTCCAATCAAGTAAAAACTTACAAAAAGTCAAATACTACGTGAGATTTGAACTCACGGCTCACTGATTCACGCATCTATCTACACGCGCTTAACCGCTAGGTCATCTTTACACATGTTACAATTTTGAAATTATGAACTACAATCAGTTGTTGACGACGCATGTTTATGTTCTTGGAAATAGAAGGTCTTAAGTCAAACTAAACGCCAAGCTATTGCTTTGTGAGTTTGCTTATCGACTTTTGGTCGCGACTGTACATATTTTAAGGCCAGGGGCCGAGTCACACTAGGTACTGGTAGATATTTATACTGTGACTTGGAATTCGTTTTCGTAAAAAAGTAAAAAAAAAATGCGACTTTGACCTTCAATATGTCTTATGTAATTTTGACGTTCAAAAAGTGCTGATTCTCAGCCTAGTTTGAATAAAATGACTTTTGATTTTGATAATATCTCCAGAACCAGTGGATTCCCAGGTATGGTCCAGTGGAAAAAAAATGATCCAAATATGTGGCTTTCGGGATCGGAAAGTGTCTTTTTACACCCGATAGATACCTTCCACAGTCCACAGGTGAAATTTATGTGGCTACCTGCCAGCCTTATTATTATTTTATTATTTAAACGTGAAAGTTGTAAAGCTTGATTTTGAACTACTAGTCTAGTAGTTCTGCGAATAGAAGACCTCGCGAGCTCAAACTTTTTGCAACAAATAATATACCACTAAAGGTACTTAGAACGGTATATTTACCATGTTTTTATTTTCATCAGATCTTCACGAAATTTTTATGAGACCAACCTTTCAAATAAAAAAAGAACCATCGAAATCAGATCTCATAAGGCGGAGATATCCAGTAGCTCCTCTTTGCACCTTTTTGGAGGAAGTCAAAAATCTCCGATGACAAAAAAAAAATCAATAAAGCCGTAAAACCTGTATCAACAAACTGACAGACGAAAGCAAATTTTTCCAGACTTGAAGAAGAGGCGCTTCGCTCGGTGCGCTCGCTCGGTCAATTATTCGCCAATATAACAGCGCGGTACTGAAAATACAGCATTCAGTTCTGTAAACAATAAAACTGTCACCCACAGTTTCACCCACATGCCATTTATAAGTTTATATAATAGGTACTGGGGGCAGGAATTTTCTGGAAGTCCTGCTCCCCGTGTTTCTGCCATACGAATAACACAAAACTTTCCACAATCAGGATACCTTTCAGCTCCTAAGAAGGATGCATTCTGACCATAATCTTTTTGGTCACGTTTTATGCCATCGCAAGGACGTGCCAGCAGCCTGTCTATCGAATGCTTTCCGAAATCATACAACATGAAATGCGAAACCAAGGAAAGCTTTCACATTTATTGTTTCAAAATCACATAAGAGGGAGAGAAATTCAGTCTCAAAAAATGGCGGGTCCGCTGCATACATGAGACCTTTGCTTAATGTTTTAACATGATTCGATATGTTCAAGCCGGTATAGGGACCAAAGGTGTCCGCGTCACTGTTGCCATAGCGACAATAACTTATCTCTCAGACCGGAAATTCAAAAATTATTGCGCTTTTTATAATAAATCATGAATTCGGAAAAATCCAGTCCTGAGATTTACTGTTGGACCCCAATGATTAGTGTTTGAAACAAGATTTATCTATCAGACGGCCATTTTAAATTGAAAACCCTCTTGGAAGGGTACTTATAAATCTTCACTAGGCAATAGGGATTTCAATTTTATGACCATTGACTAAAAGCCCGAATATTAGACTTTCTGTTCAATTTAATAGTTTAACTGCAAAGATATTTCACATTGTTTTTAGATTACTGCTTTTTAGTTAGTGAGGGCAGTGGTAGCCCCGTGGTAACGGCCCCGACTTATGAGTGGCAGGTCGTGGGTTCGAAACCAGACAGGCGCTTTACTTTGTGTAAATAATTGCATCACCACTGCTCTCAAAACAGTGAAGGAAAACATCGTTAGGAGACCAGCATGTCTTAGAACCAAAAATTCGAAGACATGTGACATCTACCAACCCGAACTGGTCCTGCGTGGTGGATTACAGCCCACTCCCTCTCGAAGAGAGAAGGCCTGTGTCCCAGCATTGGGAAAATTATAGGCAGATTAAGCTTTTTAGTTATCAAACCGATTCGTAAAATAAAATAAGGTGCTATAATAGACCTTATACTAATCAGAATTCCTAACAATAGCACTTTCCCACACTGAAACTTAACATCGAGTGAACTACCTGCGAATATTTCCCTGTGCCCTGTAGTCGTGAATTGACTGTACACATTATCAAACATTTGAGAGTATTGTGAGCGGAGTTATTGCGTGCTATAAATCGCACCACAACGCTGCCACTAAGTGCCGGCTTTTAAATTTTGAAGAATTATAGACAACGCCCTTTCTCTGTGGCTTATGTAACTTATTGCACATCATTTATATGCTTTGTACCCGACCGCGGCGAAGCCATTTGTTTGACCTGTATGCATGTATGTTTCCTTGTAACTACCTACTAAACAGCTGAACCCATTTTGATTAATGTTAAGTCATTAGAGTCGTCTTTACTGCGCGAGTGTCACTGGGTATGGATGTTTTCAAAAAAAAAAAAAAATCTCCCAAACCTATCGAGTGGGGTATCAAAATGAAGGGTTTTAAAAGGTGTTTACAAAAATATATACAAAATGTAATTTGAAATGAGAAATTATAAAGAGTAAGTAAGAGGCCGTTATCAACCGATTATACTCGTAAGTGGGTATTGTACGCACGACAGTTAATTATTATAGTATAATTCAATATTACTCTTAAAATCGAACCCAGAAATTTACTGCTTTTAAAGATAATTTTAGTTACCGTTACTTAATACCTACGGGAGAAAAGTAATCCTAAATAAAAACTGTAAAATAAAATTTAAAAAAATTAAAAACTAAAAACCCGAATACGTAAAAAGTCGACTTTAAAAAAGATGGAAACAAAATGACCAATTTCTGTCTCCAATTCCACTTAATAACCAGTCGGAGGCAAATATAGTCTTTATTGTTAAAAAAGAAGACAACCTCCGACTGCATTACATCTGTTTATAGTATTAAAGTGGGATTGGAGACAGAAATAGGTCATCTTGTTTCCATCTTTTTTTTAAGTCTACTTTTTACGCAGTCAGTTTATTTATTTTTTGTAATTTACCTACTTATTTTTTGACTGACTATTCCATTTTAGAGTACCGTACACGAAGCCAGAAACCCTATTACTAAGCCTCCGCTGTCCGTCCGTCCATCCATCAGCGGGCTGTATCGCATGAACCGTAATAGGTCGACAGCTGAAACTTTCACGGATTGTGTTTTTCTATTGCCGCTAAAACAACAAATAAATAATACAACAAAGTAAAAATACAAATAATACAATAAACACTAGATATTGAAAAAAAAATTTCTTACCCTAACTTAAGGCGTGTCGTTGCTTAGAACTCATCGAGTAGAATACAAATATAATTATTATTGTTTTTTATCTTCAAAAATGAAGAAACGGGGCCTTAAAAATTGTATGTTTTAGACCATTTTGTACGAGCTCGATCGCAACAACTAAACAAGTTAGGAATTTGAAACTTCTCTATATGATGTATCATATACTGTATTTAATCAACAAATACTAAAACGCCTATTCATAAGGTATGTTGTTTAAATATGGACGATTCTGCAACTGCAAAAAATAACATTATAATTCAGAGTATCATTATGAAATACAACGTTATCTTTGCGATTATTAAAATTTAGGATGAAAAATATTCTTCGTTTAGTATTTTCATTTATCTGAACTAAAATCAACTGAAGTAAGGAACCTTCGGTGTGTGAGCCCGACTCGCACTTGGCCGGTTTTTTTTATAAATTATAAAGTCTGGTACCAATAGATATACATACTTAGGTACTGAAATACATTTCAATTTAATGTAATCTAGTTTCAAATAATAATTTTGCTTCATATAATATTTCGGTCAACGAAACCCGTACGAGTATGAACGAAACAAACCCACTAAGGGCCGGTTTTTTGATCCGTAGTTAACTTAACCAAGTAATGGTTAAACATAGTAAGTAATGGTTGAATTTTGGCTAAATGTGGAAGGCTAAACATGAATGAGTTAACATGAGGATATTCATGTTAACTCATTCATATTAAAAAATAGTAAGTAATGGCATTTTGGCAAACATATTTAGCCGAAATTCAACCACTAGTTTACTATAGTTTAAAGATAGTAATCTTTAACCATTGGTTAAGTTAACTTCGGATCAAAAAACCGGCCCTAAGGACTGATCTTACCAACGTCAGATATCTTTATCTGTGGAATAAAATTGACATCTGACAGTTTTTGAGAAACTGTCAAAAATTCTAAAATTATTTCTCGGATATTGTAAAATCAGCCCTTTGACAGTTGATCCAGGCGCCAATCTAGGTTTCCGCTCAAGGGGGTAAAGGTTTATCTCTGTGGGACGGGAGGAACTTCTCAAGATGTGAAAGCCCTTTAAAAAAAAAAAAAACCTTCGGCACTTATTGTCCGTAAACTCAACAGTATGTCGTATTTGGTATCACTAATTAATTAGTAATGTCAGTTAATGAGGTCACCAAAAAACCATGACCTGCTGAGGGATGAGCTGCTGATGCTGAAGGTATTTCGATGCAGATATACTTCACAGAGCCGTAGCATAATTTCTTAGAAGAGATGAAGATACAAATAAATGCTGTGGAAATGCTTTCCTTGCGAAACATGTGTGGTGTGACTACGAATGATAAGCTGAGGAATGATGTGATAAGGCAAAGGGGTGGTTTAAAATAAGATGTTGTGACAAAAATTTAAAAGAGTATCGGTATACTTAGATGGTCTGGTCATGTTGAGAGGATCAATGAAAGGCGAATAACATAAGGTATTCACAAGGCAGATGTGAGTGGAAATGCCGGGAGGGGACGCCCAAGGAAGACAAATTATAGTGACCTTATTGGTGATGTTCTTCAGAAAGGTCAGGTGCGTAGACTCGCAACCGGCGTGCGTGTATGAACAGATGTATGAACGGAAACGAGGCAAAAGGAGTATGTAAGGATAGTAGCAGACGGCGTACTGTAGTTTCTGCCTACCCCTATGGGAAGAAGGCGTAAGTGTATGTATGTAGATGAAGATACTCGTACTTACTTATTATTCACATAGCCCTGGATGCGTGTAGGTACATAGTTCCATGTAACGATGATAAATTCCCATCTCACACAAAGTAAGCATACCATCCTTTCATCTCCGAGCAATAACTTAGGATTTTCTGTCAGGATAACGCAAAAACGTTAAAAGGCGATTGATCTCCTCTTATATGGCTGCTACGTTTACCAACACCTAAAAAAGAGGGCCCATGGAGTATCATGCGCGTACACAGAAACGTACTACGCTTCGCAATGGGCAACTATTTACTTTCATCTTGCTGACTGACCAACTCGACTTCTTCACAATTCAAAAGTTCTTGAAATCGATTTAATTGAAATAAATGGTTTAATTTCACTTTTTATTGGCCAAAAACAGTAGGTAACTTATACAACCAAGATATAGGCAAAGTGACATTATCATCGAAGATTGTTGATCAGAAGTCAGAACTCGTCGTATTCCATATTACGGAACTTAATTCATATTCAACGCCGTCATAAAAATGTTCTCGCATAATAAATGAAGCATGTATTTTACCCTGATATTGGAAATCCCACCCTTTTCTTTTGGTTCAATATCGGATTATGTAAAATTCTGTATTCATTGACGTACAACTTTTTCCATATTATGTAACTTTTTCCATAAGATTTCTTTCTTAGCTACAAATTGTGATGTACTATCGAGGAAACTTACATCTTTACACCGTAAGGACTATTCTTGCTTGCAGAAGTCGGCCGCTATAATAAAGCTTTTTAACAGATGTGGTCATCGTGTGCACGGGGTTTTGTTTTCAAATTGGTCAGATGTAAGTTTCCTCAACGGTATTTATGCTTCTAAAGCATCATTTGTTACTAAACAAATCTAAAACTTGGATTAAAACTTTATAATATTTTTTCGTCTTTTTATTCCATATGAATCCTAAAACAAATACTTACCTACATCTCCTATTTTCATTTGTCAGCGACAAGATGTATTTCAATCTGCTGGTCATCTTAAATACAATATACAAGCTAATACTAAAATATTATGGGTACAATTATAAAAAAAAAAAAAATGGTATCGCGCCGTTTGTTTTCGTGAAAACAGATTTAAATTTTACTACGGTTTTCGATTTACGATACTGCCGTAGCAATTGTATTTGCTCGACACTAGACTTAGTAGGCTCGTTGCATTCCTTATAAAATAAGTTTTCACCGAATATGATATTTTCAGTTCTGAACAGATTTACGGCCGATATGAGACGACATCTTAAACTTTTTTTCTACTTGCTGATTTTCTTACGATTTCTGACATTACCATAGCTATTGTATAAATTAGGCTCATTGCATTCCTTTTGATGCAAGCTTTCTTCGACTGCGGTTTTTTTTTCATGTCTGACCAGATTTACGGCCGATATAAGACGACGTGACATTATTTTGTTATTGTCAAATTCATATTTATTTTAACCCATTTTGGTCAATGTTTCTGTTGTTTCTCTTAAGGTCCTGGTAGTGCTTTGTCAACTCTTGACGAAGACACCAGAATAACTGATCTAGCTAAACACGTTTTTGCGCTATACGAATTGATATTTCGACACATAGTGAAAAGAAGAGGGTCGCACGCATGCGCGTACACTCGCAGTGTGACGTTATGCGCAAATAATATCTGACCTTAAAATTGTTATAAATATAGCCTCTCTTTTAAATACTCATCCAATACTCTAGCATTTAAAGTCTTGTAGTTATTAGCGGTTGAAATCTTACATGTTTTTGTCGATCAGAAATATTGAACTTACATCAGTACACCGAGCGAAAAGACGTTTTTACATCAAAAGGTGGAGAGCTCAATGGACATTAAAAATTCGTCCGCATCGGTGTCAATAGGAAAAGTGCCCAAAAGTCTGACAGTGACAATATTGAGATAAAATTGGTCACGATGAAATAAAATCTGACCTGTTGAAAAGAAATGAAAAACGATTCAGCTAGTTTTACAGAATTAAAGGTCAATTATGTTACAAACTTTTGGTCTATTTCAAAACAAAATATCAATGGAAAAGCCCCAAGCGGGCATCGATAGCAAAAGTGGCGAAAGGCGAACATTCTCGGAATCGCCATTAGTCTTGCAGGCGCCCGACTCCGATCGATTTTATCATTTCCAACGGCCCGCTTATCTTCAAGAATAATACTTTTTACTTGAATATTCTCTAAAGTGACGGTTCAAGACCAAGTATGATTAAAATTCAAGCATATATATCTAGATACTACCACAGAAATATGCTGTCGACGGCCGGTCGAAATGTCAAGTAATGTGAAAGTCAGACGGTTTGGTTTGGTTCATTGGCTAGTACAAATCTTGGTATTTTAATTAGTTATTGTAAGGGGCTTGTGGCTAAGTAATAACAGGCGCACGGGTCGATTGATCAGGTTAAGGATGGGTGACCATCTTTACATACCAAGACCCCTCCCTCCATGCCTCGGAAAGCACGTTAAGCCGTTGCTCCCGGCTGTCATTCGTGGATCTTTGACAGTCGTTACGGGTCGTCAGAAGCTAGAAATTCTGACTACCAGTCTTACCAAAGGGGTATCGTTACCTAGGTTGTGGAGATCAGATGAACAGTCACTCCATGTAAAATACTGGTATTCAGCTGAATCCGGTTAGACTGGTAGCCGACCCCAATATAGTTGCGAAAAGGCTAGGCGGATGATATTGGAAAAAATACTACATACCTACATGCTTCGAAATGTCGAATACCAGTCCAGCACCCTAATTGCGTAACACACTATCGATCGGAATCGGTTTCATTTTGACAGTTCAACAACATTCATTGCGTTATTTACGTTGTTGAGCAGACAAATTTTTCCAACATATTAAAGCAATGGATTAGCAATTTGCTTCAAAATGAATCAGATTCTGGTTGATAGTGCGTTACGCAATTATAATAAGGTGCTGATCAGGAGGCTCGAGACATTTATTAAATTAATCGTAACGAAACCGCCAAAGTGATAAACGAAATCTAAGGGCCGGTTTCTTGATCCGTAGTTAAACTCAACTAATGGTTAAACATAGTAACTAATGGTTGAATTTTGCCTAAATGTGACAGGCGAAACATGAATGTATTCATGTTAGATCATTCATATTAAAAAAGGAACTAATGGCCTAACTCATTCATGTTTAGCCTTTCACATTTAGACAAAATTAAACCATTAGTTACTATGTTTAACCATTGGTTGAGTTAACTACGGATCAAAAAACCTATTTGGCCTAAAACTGATAGGCATATTTCTATAAATACTCTTTCCTCTATTGTGTTCAAAATAACCACACACGTTTCAGTCAGACGAATGTCCATTAAAGAGGGACATTAAGACTTCATATAGTTGGTATCTTTTATATTTAGGTATATTCGACAATACAATAACTAACATAATAGGTCAGTAAAAAGGTAATATGAGTCGTAAATACGTCATAAAGATTTATTTTGGTCTATAAAGTCAAAAAGACTATTATTTCTAATACTTATTTATGTCAGTTAATTATTGGATAGAATGTGGACACGTTATTATATACTTAATATGAGAAATGCTAGGTTAAAACAACACTAAAAATGAATAGGTTTACTTCTCGACGATTTTCCCGCCGAATGCCTTGCAGGGCTAACATGACAAGCGCGAGATCACTCTTTTTCTCGATTTCTCGAAATTTGTCTACGATTGTGACGTTACTATAATGCCTAACATAGCCGTCAGGCTCGAGAAAACTTGAAAAAAGCACTTTGACACTTCTTTATCTCGTGACGAGAAACCGATGTAGTAAGTTATTAAAAACAAATCATTTTTATCATAGCAACATCGGCTTGTGGTTCCGTCTCATTCATTCGATTTTACCCATGGAATTAGTATGTACTGTATTTATTTTACGCCCACCTCTTTTAATTTATATTAAGTTCTTTGTGTAACTGACTTTTTTATTAAAATTCAATGTTTTTCTTTGGCATGACGAAATTAAAATACAAAATGACGGAAATGAAAATTAGTGGCACATAATATACTCACTTCGAGATACCAAGATCCCTTGGTGCCTCGGAAGCACGTTAAGCAGTTGGTCCCGGCTGTTATTCATGGATCTTTGACAATCGTTAAGGGTCATCAGAAGCCCTAAAGTCTGACAACCAGTCTTACCAAGGGGTATCGTATTTCCCAGTTACCGGGTTGTGGAGGTCAGATAGGCAGTCGCTCCATGTAAAATACTGGTATTCAGCTGCATCCGGTTAGACTGGAAGCCGACCCCAACATAGTTGGGAAAAGGCTAGGCGGATGATGAATATACTCACTAAATAATAACCACAATTGATAAATGGGCCAACGATCACAATTTGACAAAGCGAATTATTATAGTAACAATCACCATAACTTAAGAAAAGGACTGGTTTTCAGATAAATATGCAGCTGGAGTTGATTTCTCTATTATAACCAGAAAACACTAAACGTTGTTAATCACCACCCTTAGGAAATGAACTGGCGATTTTATTAGATCCATGCAGACATAACCCCTAGATTTCGTTAATCACCATAATTGGCAAAGTCACTGGTTATTACTGAAAGTGATACTCGTCTACGTAATAGTGCTCCCCTGCGCCACAGTTTCTCTCGCGGCCGCCGGAAGGAACTTCGTTCCAATATAAATAGTAGATTAGAACTAAGTATTTTCATTATGAATATGTTGTAAAATAAAATTATAACTAAAATAAGTACAATTATGGAACTGCCATGGTAATTTGGAGTTTTTTTTTTTTTTGTATCATATTTTTGTCTACTCATCTCGTCGTAATTGCAGATTATCTCGCGTTGAATTGTCAAAATTCGAAATAACTTAGGTGTCATGTTAGGGTTTGTGGAGAAAACATCAAGTTTGACAGAACGAGTCGAGTATTTTGTATAGCAGCGCTGTCAGAAAACGAGAAAAGTGTTGCGCTGTCAGAAAATTAATCACGCGAGAGTGAGAGAGAGTGTCAAGTTAGCCCTGTTGGAAACGTTTCCATACGATGTAGGACGACGAAAGGCGAAGAATTCTATATTCAATAAGTAATACGCTGTACTAGTTGTACGTACTAAATCAATCTGCCTAGCCTTTTCCCAACTATGTTGGCGTTGGCTTCCAGTCTAACCGGATGCAGCTGAGTACCAGTATTTTACTTGGAGCGACTGCCTATCTGACCTCCACAACCCAATAACTAGGTAATACGATACCCCTTGGTAAGACTGGTTGTCAGACTTTCGGGCTTCTGACGACCCGTAACGACTGTCAAAGATCCTTGAATGACAACCGGGACCAGCAGCTTAACGCGCTTTCCGAGGCATGGAGGAGTCTCGGTATGTAAAGAACCCCGACAAGCGTAACTTAACCATATGGATTGACCCGTGCGACTGTTATTACTTAACATACTGTTAGCTATTTTATATGTTTCTAAAGACGATGACTGTTCACCACTCATCACTATGAATTCCTACAACATTCATAAAAAGTAAGGTTAAAAACTACTGCAAAATCACGCTCTAAAAAGTATGAAACAAGAAAATATTCTCTTCTGAAATTTGAAAAAGACAAACAAATTGAAAATCCGGAGTCAAAAGTAGTGTGTTAGCATAAAGTGTGACTCCGGATTTTGAATTTTTCTGCCTTTTTCTTTCACGTGAGAATATTTTCTTGTTTCATACTTTTTAGAGTGATTTTTCAGTAGTCGAGTTTTAGTTTTTACTTACTTTTTATTTAAATTATTATGGGGTTATAATTTCGAAATAGTATTTGCAGAGGCACTTTACATTTCTGAAAGAAGAAGTATATAAATGTATTTTGGGTAGGTTTGGAGAGAAAATAATATGTTGGGCTCATATCTGAGGCGTGATTTTAGAAATTATTCATAATTATCGGGTGCATGCAAGTAAAGCCGCGGGCAACAGCTCACAATAAACATATTTTTGTAATGTGCTAATTAAGCCCTTTCATTTGATACCCAACACGGCATCGTTAAGAAAAAAAAAATATAGCTCATGACTTTATATCCTTTAGAGGGCGCTATATTCCATTGAATGTGACGTCACATAACCTATAACCAGTGGACAATCAAGACGCTTCTAACGATACCGTATTTGTTAAATTATGATAAGAAGTTTAGAAATTATGAGGGAATAGATGAACATATTACATATTACATACATACATACCGGTCAAAATCATAACCCTCCTTTTCGTTTCGCCGTAGTCGAATAAAAATGACCACCATTGTCCAACGATTTACCGTAATATGTGGATGAAAAATTATAATGATGAAACCAACTGCAGTGACAATTCTCACAGTGTGTATGAGTGAGATGTTATTTTTTTCTTTTTTAATTTTCATATGACACACTCCCGGTATTAGCTTTTACATTTATTCCAACGTTCGTTACTCTCTTGTTTGTTTCCTATTAAACAGGAACTGACCGATTTCTCTTTGCAAGTTTTATTATTGTGTAACATTCTATGTTAAGCTGCCGAATGAAAGATCTCATTCAAACCGAGATCACAAAATGCAAATAAGGGAAGGGCGTGATAGAACTTGAAACTAGTCTGTTAACATTTTACAAAATAGTTTTACTGCTAAACATTTTACTGTTTTCATCAATGTTCGCTCTTATATTACGATTAGTACAGATGTTAGTTGATAATTTATATCTCTATATAATGTACCATTCGAAACCAGATACGCTGAAAACTTTCCTTTTAAAGTAGGTACCTAATCGTACCTACCTATTTAAATGTTTGACTATATTTTGCTTCTAATTTCGTTCGCGTGGTAAGTGGTTAGACCCTTTCTCCGCCAAGCCTACTCTACACATTTTGGCCAGTTTTCAATTTCGTAATACGAACCTGTGTGTCAGAACTTCAGGCGACCCGAAATAAAACATACTTAGGAACGCTGCAGGGTGTATTTCTAAAGACTCATGGTTGGTTTCATTTTCATATTTTTAGCAGACCACTTGTGATGTCAATTGCGTCCTCACCGAAAAAGTAACGAGATAAAATTCAGACGGGGTGTTGAACTTTTTGAACGTAGGTAATTCAAGTTTCGTAATTTTCATGTTTTTATTTTCTTTTTTTAATGGATCGCTATCTTGTTTGCTTACAGTGTAAAAAAAAAATAATGGAGTAAGTTGCTCTGGCAATTTTGTAGGTACCTTAGCTGATGTAATGTAGGTATACACCCATCATATGCCTAGCCTTTTCCGAACGATGTTGGGGTCGGCTTCAAGTCTAACCGGATGCAGCTGAATACCAGTATTTTACATGGATCGACTGCCTTTCTAACCTCCACAACCCAGTTACTGGGTAATAAGATACCCCTTAGTAAAACTGGTTGTCAAACTTTCAGGCTTCTGACGACCCGTAACGATTGTCAAAGATCCACAAATGACAGCCGGTACCAACGGCTTAACATGCTTTCCGAGGTACGGAGTTGTCTTGATATGTAAAGATGGTCACCCATCCACGAACCAACCGCGGCAAGCGTAGCTTAACCTAAACGATCGACCCTTACTGCTGTTATTACTTAGCGATAAAAGGAAATGCAGGCGTTTTGTATCATGTCTACTGCAGTACTAAGGAACGTAACTGTGTATAAACTGTGCTATAATATGTGCCGTGATACTGAATGATGTTAAGCCAAACATAACTGTCCCTAAATATTAATTAATTATTCTGATTAACACACGCTACTTTGTCCACATTAATTCGAAGCAAAAAGATAGAAGGTAGAACACCTTTTTAATAGGCTCATGTCATCCATGTTATTCGCAAAATTGACTAAAAATAGAAGGCACGTTTTTATAAGCCTCTTGTCATCCGTGCAATTATAAAAGTTGGCTAGGGACTACCAAACAAAAAAATGGATGTAGAGGAAAAAGTGATCAAATTTTGCATAACATAACATAACCCCTGTATTTCCCCGAAGGGTAAGCAAGAGATGTACCTATAGTATACCCACATTTCGCAAGTTATGTTTAAGTCACATGTAATAGGGGGCGAGCATATTGCCATCTACCGGACACAAATCGAGACTCCAGGCTGCTGAGCACAGGCAACTGAAGGAACACGGGTGGATTTTAGTCAGTAGAACTCTGACACGCCCTCCCACTCCACCCAGAGCGGGAGAAGTTATTTGATGATTTCCCAAAAAAAAAAGGCTGCCGAGCCACCCGGTGGGTTCCCGCATTGTCGAGGCGGGGGGGCTCAGTAGCCGTGGCTTGGTCACCCACGTTGAAGCGAAGAGGAACCCGAGGAGGGGCCGGGCTTTTGCTGGTAAGACGACTACGAAGCGGCCATCGCAACTGAGGCGGGCCGCGATGTGGTATGGGAGCCATTGCGGCTGAGGGTTGGAGGCCGTGGCGGGATAGGAGTGCTGGTATTTCGGTACGCTTGCTTCCGTGGCCTTGACGGGGTTGACACCGTCTGATGGTGAACACGGTGGGGCCGCAGAGGAGGAGGAGTGTCGGTATGGCGTTGGCCGCTCTGCCTATCCTCTGCGGCCGAAAAGTGGTAAGCGGCCGGGCGACTGACCTGACCGGTCGCAGGGACCGGACAAGGGGTCGTCTAGCGCCCATGTGCTGGTTTGGTCCCTGGAGTGGTCACGGCATGCTACATGTTCTGGTGCGCCGGTGATGGGGGTACTCCCCAGAGGAGAGTCCGGTGGCGGATAGCCGCGGCGGGTTCGCGGATGAGTGCTAACGCGTGCCCGTGTTCCCACCACAAGCGGCAGAGGAGGACACCGAGGAGTTTTAGTGTGTTGGAGTCCCACATAACTGCACTATCTCTCCGTAGAAAGAAACTGCTACCAAGAAATTCCTGATGGATAAACCTAATAACACTTTGCCCGATCTGGGAATCGAACCCAGCACCTCATGCTCAGCACTAGTACTGGATCAACGAGGCAGTCAGCGCTTAAGTTTTGTATATCCTAACTAATATTACAAATACGAAAGTGAGTTTGTTTGCTTGTTACGATTTTACGCTAAAACGGCTGAACGGATATGTAGGAAATATTTTATACTAGCGGTTGCCCGCGACATCGTCTGCGATCCAGGATGTAAAATAGCCTATGTCTATCTCCAGCGCGGCAACTGCGTATTGAACTGTTATAACGAAACCAATTCCGCTTGATGATGCAATTCATTGCGTTATTTACGTTGTCGAACAGACAAATTTTTTACATATGAAGCAATGGATTAGCAATTTGCTTCAAAATTATTCAGATTCCGATTGACCACGACCTGCAGGTCATGTTCTGCCCATGCCCAAATTTCATATATTCTCCATATATACTCATGTGAACAAGCACTTGTTTCTTCAATTTTGATTGTGGAGTTGAGGTATATATTATAACGTAACAAATAGCTGAGGCTATTTGCTAGTCACATGATGAGTAGAAAATACAGAGGATCAGTAAGAAACAAGTTAATCTTCAGTCTTCGAGGACAGGAACCAGGTCTGCAGCGCGAGGCACGCGCAGGGACGGTGGATCTGCGGCTCGGGACGCTTGGAGTCACGAACGTGCAGCAGGAATCAGCCGGAAGCATGGCAGGAGTATCCATATGCACCAGAGAAGGAACGAGGACGAGGCTGCAGCGCCTTACTCCAAGGAGGAGAATAGCGACAGCTGCAGGCGTTGGCAATGGCCTACGCCACTTCGTTAGAGGGATCCCAATAGAGAAAACGGCAGTGACTTAAGCTATACGTCTAGGAGTTCAAGTGTCCGATTAGAACAGGGACAGGGCTCAAGCCATGTCACTAGAGGTTCAAAGTGAAGCGCGGACTTCGACTGGTCGCCGGAGTCCACCGGATAATAATACTCGTGTAGACTAGTTCGAAGGTAAAATAAAAATAGACTGCTTCGTAGGTGAAAATAGAATCTTTAGAAGCAATGACGGGTCCCTTTATAGGAGCCCGTCTCGTTCGTATTTTAAAAATACTTACCTACGTCAGATTAGATGAGTAACAAACATAGCAAGTGACAATCAACATGAGAACTCGGCCTTAACATATAGTTTACAATGGAGACTTAGCTTTATAAAAGAATAAAATCGGATAATTGACATTTGAGTTGACAATAAAAATAGAAAAATTTAAAAATAATGTAAATTTTATCAATGAAATAGTGTTGATTTCTATTGAAATAGTGTAAAATGTAAGTTTGAACTCCAACTCATTCAATAAACAAAAACATATGGTTTAGAAAGCGAAATACCACAATATACAATAACAAAAACCCTGTTGTTCATTTTAACACATGATTGTACTCATGATAACTAACAAATTTCACTATGGGACCAAACCTGAAATCGCGAAATAAATCAGCTGCTCCCTACATACGAGATATGCTATGAATGTATGGGACAGCTGATTTTTTTTTCGCGAATTCCGGTTTGGTCCCATAGTAAAAGTTGTTTGTTATCATGAGTACAATCATGTGTTAAAAGGAACAATAGGGTATTTTGTTACATATTGTATTTTTATCTATACTCATATCGTAAAGTTTAGATTATAAATTCAAAAATAGTACCTTAATGACAGCCTTTATACATGTACAGTCACGAACCGGGATTGTTGAGCCACTAGCTTATCATCTTAACAACACAACCATGTTACACAAATGCCACATGTGACATTTCAATAATGAAAAACGGGCGGCTTAGTGTAACACGACCAAGTTAAGATAAGAACAATACCGGTTCGTGACTGTACAACTCAAACAAAATTAAAAAGTTGTATAATGATACAGATTTCTTAACAGGGCAGGGTAATGCTACATAAAAATATTTTTTTTTTTCTATTAAATTACGGATCGACCAAGGAGTTTTCAATTCGATTTTTATCTTAGTATGTGGGGGTCCTTATATACAATGATAAAAATCGAATAACGCTAACGCTAGGGCGCATGCGCGGTTGACAGATGACAGCTCCATAACCATAATAACGTAATCCACGTTACTATGGTTTCGGAGCCTACCTCTCATGGTGTACCTATTCCCGGTTGTCCCCCTGCCATCGGCACACTGGTAGCACGAACGAGAATTCAATAAATAATATTAAATTCATTCCCGTTCGGTCCCACTGACAAAATCAATGGGATGAAGGAGAATAAATTATACCTAAATTTCATACCCATTATTTTTAAATTCCTGTTCGTGCCACCTGTGGGAAGACGACGAGGGGACGAACGGGAATACACCCTCACTTCACTTTCACTTTTAAACTACTATTAGGTATATGTATATATATTTCTATAAGTTTTTATTAAATAGAGATAACATTAGTAGGTATTTGTACTAAAAACAAGTTCCTTTGCTTGGTTTTCAGAAACTGATACATTTGAAGTTTTTTTTTTTATTATTTGTGATGGGTTTGCTCTTGACTCTAGTCTAGGTCAGAGGTGACAGAGACAAAGTCGACGCAGGACGCAAAGACGCAGGAAGTGAGTTCCACTCCTTTGCTGTGCGCATTATAAAAGACACTTGGAAGCGCTTAGTGCAAATTGGTGGAATAGCAACCAGGTAGGGATGGTAACTGGCAGTGCGTCTAGATGTCCGATGGTAGAAGGGGGCCGGTGGAATGAGGTCGTGGAGTTCCTGAGCACACCCACCGAAGTATAATCTGTAGAAGACCGACAAGCAGGCAACCTACATAACTACATATAAACCCACCGTCAACTTTCCCAGGATTATCATAGACTATGATATGGTTTCAAGAACTGTATTCTTGCTAATAAAATCTCTACCAATATTCTCAAATACAGCTTGTATCCTCATCATGTCTCGTTACGTGACTAACAAGTTCGCAAGTGCTTATTATAACTGAATCAATATTGTTGCAAGCGAGCCGGTCAGGCCCGCAGTGCTGGGCCGCCGCCAAACAACCGCCATTGCTTTATCAACTAGGTTTTAAATTATTATCCTTCAATAATCTGCGTTTTAGCGTCAGCCTGTTTGGTTTGGCAGGGTTAAACAAGTGAATATGATGTTGGTGGTATAGTGCGCGCGCAAGTGATAGGCTCCGACAAGATTGGCAGACTGAGTTAGCTTGGGTTTTGTCTAACTCCCCCGTGTCATAGAGTAGCTCAGGCGGTGACGAGCACTTGTCATTCATTGTATGATGTAGTTTTGTATTTAGATAAACATTACAAAAAATCCTCGCATCTTTATGGTTTTGTGGTGATCAGTCCTTAAGGCGGAAGCGTCAAGGTAGCCCACGAAATTCAAATTTTCTTACGGTTTTTGCAATTTACAAGTCAGTATTAGGTTGTACGTTGATCAAAATATAATGCGCGGCCGTAACTAGTATGTATTTACATAATTATAATCATTACATTGATCAATACTACTCTTTAAGACCAGGTAATCCTATTGAATGACTATTTCATGAAATCTTGACATCTGACGATTATACTAACTTAAGGAGTTGTATTACTGATTCTAATGATTATAATTCTGTAAATACATATTTGTTACGGTCACGAATCATACTTTATTTAACATACAACTTAATACTGACTTGCAAATTGCTAAAAAACGTAAGAAAATTTGAATTTCGCTGTCTTCCCGCGGGCTGACGCTTCCCCCTGAAAACCTGTAAGTGCTCGCTATGGAAATCATAATCAAGCTAAAGCACTGTTGTAAAAGAATCATCACGACAACCCTACGGAATAGCACCTATTGTAATCAAACGATGAATAAAGAAAGGAATAAGGAAAATATTAAACAAAACCCTCCAAGTGCGTGTCGGACCACGCACAATGAAGAGTCCAGTAGTTGGAAACAATTTATCCCAAAAACAAACTTAACAGCAGTTGAAAAACATGTTCTCCCGGTTCTACCCAGTGACTGAGTGGAGGTCAGATAGGCAGTCGCTCCATGTATTCAGCTACATCCGGCTTGACCGGAAGCCAACCCCAACATAGTTGGGTAAAGGCTAGGCAGATGATGATGATGATGAATGTAAAAAAACAATGATGTGATAAAATTATAAATTAACTATTTTCGGACTTTTTCCTTTAATTGTGCTGTGAGACCTTGCGTCTTGCCAAATTTCATGATTCTAGGTCAACGTGAAGTACCCTATGGGTTTTGATTTATTTGCGAGTACCAAAATATGTCTAATAAATGGCCGTATTATACAACCGTCTTCAAAAAAAGGAGGTTATCAATTCAACACGTATGTATGTAATATTATTGGAACTGCAATATACGTATTATTAATAGGTACGAGCTACGGGTGTGGTGTCAAAGGGAAAACCTCTCAAAACCTAGGTCACATTCTAGTGCAATATTTATAACAAAACTATTAACTACTTATTACAAACAAACATTCCAGTTTTTACTAAAAACTAAAAATTACGAAATAATAAAAAAAAATTAATCGACTTGAAAATAAAATTAACTCAAAATTCTGAAATAACTTTAATTTCGGAAGTCGGTGGCAAAAAACTAAAATTCAGATCCCAAGACCCCGACTTCCGAAATGAAAGTTATTTCATAATTCTGAGATAATTTAATTGTTTGGAAGTCGATTTTTTTTTTTTTTTTATTGTGTTTACTTAGATGCTTGATTTTATAGAGCTCCAAGGGACCATAGACCTACGTATTTGATATTAATTTTAACTTGATACCTCCACGTGTTCCTGAGAAAAAGGGTCTTGACAGACGGACAGACAGACAGACAGACGGACAACGAAGTGATCTTATAAGGGTTCCGTTTTTTCCTTTTGAGGTAAGGAACCCAAAAAAAAAAAATACCTCGCAATTACGAGCTACCAATAAATATAATCTCCCGTTACTTAAAATAGTACATTGCACAACTAGTGTATACAAGAAGTCATTTTACCCGAGCCGCAGGCGAGGGTGGATAGTTAAGTTGGGGGTTAAAATGGCTCGTTTATGCCCGAGTCACTCTGTTTTCACTTCGATTGCGAGAAAATTAAACAGGCATAAAATCCCTTTTCACTGTTCAAAAATATTGCAAAATTGTAGAAGAGAATAGCTAATTCCCGACACGAAACTGTTTTTTAAATTTTCACCATGTGTCATTCGACTTGGGTACTTCATACTGCCAAGCCTTAAAAACGTTTCTTTGCGTTTTAAAATAATAAATGGGAACTATTTTACTGGTTTTATTAAATTAACTATAGAAAACACGGAAGTAATATAAATTAAAGCAAATGAAAAAAATAACGACTTTAATCTGTGATTATCTTAGTCTTAGAAAAAAATATTACTTTATGCACTAGAAAGCAACTTTACGAGGCCTACGCACAACATAAAGACGAACTTTTAAAGCATGAGAAGTGAAAAATATATTATTATAATGTATTATAAATAAAACTGAGTCTAAAGTGCATCGACGAACATACCTACGTATATACCAATAAGTACACAAATATGTACAAGTGTGTATATAGAGTATTTGTGCGGGATCCTGTGTGTATACCCACGCAAATGTAGGTACACACTCCACGTCCCCCGAGAACCTTTAGATCCTCAGATCTTTACAATATTTGCTCGAGGACCAACTATTTATCCGACATCATTTTGTCAAACGGTTGAGTGTTCTTGTTTTAGACAAACAAGGAAGGATGTAAAATAGGAAGATTAGAATTTAGAGAGATAAGCATTTCTCGTTATAGAAAGTATTAAAATTGTGTGTTTCAGATGCTTTATAATGTCTTTTTGAAATAATTCGTAATTTTTCAGTTAAAAATATTCATAAATATGAACTACTAGCTTCTGCCCGCGACTTCAAATATCTTGTTCCCCCGACCCACCCCGTCGCATCGCATCGCATCGCCTCTACTCGCTCTATTACTTTGTGTTCGCTTAACTTTCTTTCTGTTTTTTTAGGGTTCCGTACCTCAAAAGAAAAAAACGGAACACTTATAGGATTACTAGTGTGTCTGTCTGTCTGTCTATCACAGTCAATATGCTCCGAATGTAATGGACTGATTAAATAGAAATTTAGTTTTAGTATTCCTGTTGCTACTAAAACAACAAATAATAAAAATTAAATTAAATAAAAAATTAAAGGAACCCATACAAAAAAAGTGATTTTTTCGGGGTTTTTTGCTCGACCTTAAATTGTTAAGCTTGAGCGACAGCGATTGCGCTGTATCTCTTGAACCGTAATAGGTAGACACATGACACGATGATACGGAACCCTTCGTGTGTCAGTCCGACTAGCACTTGGACAGTTTTTTTTGCTCCAGCTTATGTCAATCGAATACATTTTTGCTCCAGCTTATGGCAATCCAATACATTTTTGCTCCAGTTTATGTCATTCCAATACATTTTTGCTCCAGTGTATGTCAATCCAACACATTTTTGCTCCAGTTTATGTCAATCCAATATATTTTGGATCTAGTTTATCTCAATCCAATACATTTTTGCTCCAGTTTATGTCATTCCAATACATTTTTGCTCCAGTGTATGTCAATCCAACACACTTTTGCTCCAGTTTATGTCAATCCAATATATTTTGGATCTAGTTTATCTCAATCCAATACATTTTTGCTCCTGCTTATGTCAATCCAATACATTTTTAAATTTTCCATCATCGTTATCACTATCACTGATAGAATGCCACTTTGTCTACCCCCACGGTTTCATTTTCATTATTTCATAATGATTGCATTTTCCCAAGAATTAAGTAAGTACCAGTTGTTTTTCGTCTGTTCAGTCCCACATTAAAAGCTCATGAGATCTTTTAGATACCCTCTGAAAGATAACCAACGAATTCAAAGTCAACCTGTATATTCTTTTACTAGAATAAAACCTGCCTAGCCTTTTCCCAACTAGGTTGGGTTCGGCTTCCAGTCTTATCGGATGCAGCAGAAAAACACTATTTTAGATAGAGCGACTGCCTATCTGACCTCCACAAACTGGGTAATACCCTTTGGTAAGACTGGTTGTCAGACTTTCGGACTTCTGACGACCCCACTGCTGGGGCACAGGCCTCCTCTCTTCAAGAGGGAGTGGGCTTTAATCCACCACGCGATCCCAGCGCTAATTGGTAGATGTCACAGGTCTTCTAATTTTTGTTTCTAGTTTATGACGCTTTCCTTACGATGTTTTCCTTTCATCGTTTTGAGAACAGTGAGGATGAAATAAATTACACAAATTAATGTGCCTGCCCACGACTTGTGACTTGTGAGTCGGGGTCAATACCACTGGGCCACCAATGCTCATCTAGTAATCATAATAATAATAAAATAAATCGTGAGGAGGTTCCTGTCTCCGCTTGGACCCTGTTACCGAAGTCGATTTAGGTATGCAATTTGTAACGAATTCTAGAAGAGTAGCAGTGGAAGGAGGGCGGGGTTAAATTCTTTGGCATAATATGAAGTAATATATTATTTAATCAGAAAAAGAGGTTTAATGGATTTTTTTTGGTTAGGTACTTATACTCTTAACTACAATTTTGTATGGTGACAATGGACATATAAAAAAGTTACTACGAGTAGGTTTACTCGTATGGCAGCCAACGTGTTAAGAATTATTTTAAAATGTATTTTATATGGAAAAAAATGTATAAACGAAAAAATAAATCACAAGTTTATCTTACAATTAAAATATTGAACTAAGTGATCAAACGTCAATTTCCCAAAGGGGTTGTCTCGGGAACGAGATTGAACACGCACATTTTACTGATAAGTGATATTGATTACAAACTTAGGGCTATTATAGTTAAATATTGATGAATTAGGTCAATTATTGGACTATTATTGACTTAACTCTGTCACATAATTAGCTATATAAAAAGCGGCCAAGTGCGAGTCGGACTCGCACGAAAGCAAACAACCACCGAAAAAAACACATTTCTTGTATGGGTGTGTGGTATCCCTTCAATTTTTAACTTTAGGTATTTTATTTTTATTATTTATTGCTATAGCGGCCCTAGTAGTGCCTATACACTCTGTAAAATCTTCAAGTGTCTACCTATTACGGTTCAAAAGATACAGCTCTCTAACAGAACGGACGGACAGCGGAGCCCTAGTAATAGGGTCCTGTTGGCACCCTTTTTGCACAGAACCCTAAAAATTAACGAAACAAAATATTGACATTAGGTACAGACGCCAGCAGGTCAACCTACCCGAAACTGTCAGATTTTCCCAATCAACCTTGAACCTAATGCCTTAGCAATAAAGTCGAAAATCTATTAAATAAATCTGACAGATTGTAGTAGCTCGATGTGCTGGCGTCTGTACATACCGTAAAAAAGTCTACTATGAACATCTAAAAATGTTCGAAGATACTGATACTATTCTAATTTATTTAGGACAGTGAATTTTATCAGTCAAGAACTAAACAAAGTTCTATCGCTTTGGAGAAATATTTGAAGCTAGATAATTTATCTAATTTTTCTAAGTAAACTCGACTTGAAATTGTATTAGATAATTCCTTTTTGTGAATATTTCAAGCTTTTCTCTTTTTTAGGGTTCCGTACCTCAAAAAGAAAAAAACGGAACTCTTATAGGATCATTTACTAATGCTTAAAATTCTACCTAATTAAATTCAAATTCAAATTCAAATTCAAATATTCTTTATTGTGGTACATAGGTAAGCAATAAGTTGTTACATGTTTCCGAAATTGACCCGCCATAATGGCATACAATAATTTTAAAGTAGGTAACATTTTTTTTAACAGCATAATCAAATAGAAAATTAAAATAATAACAATTTAAATATGCAGCACTTTAGAATTAACGAATATTTTTACATGTCAAGGCAACAATTAAACAAGACATAAATTATAAATTCAGTTAGAATTAAATAATACAAATTAAGAAATATACCCATTTTACTTATCAGGGGAACAATTAAAATTAAATAACATCATCGAGATAATCTTTTAAAGTATAGTAACATTTGTCTAACAGCAATTGAAATAATTTATTTTTATAATTATGCAAATCTAAATCTCTAATTGTCTTTGGCAATTTATTATATATGTCAGGTATTAGATAAAAAACACTTTTGTGGAAAAAGCAGTTTTGTGGGGTTCAGGTGTCATTTTGTCTTTATGTCTGGCTCTATTACTAAATTTGAAACGATGCATATTTAACTTTAGCTTATTTTGGTTTTTGACCTCTACTCGAAAGCACCAATTACAGGACAAGTCCGGACTTGTTCGCCCGATCCTCAATTCATAAATAATTATGTAAGAAGTAGTACTTGATATCAAAACTTACAAGTCACGTAAAGTATGTGAAGAAAATAATCTAATTTTTGAAAATTATCTTCTCCATTAGGTCAACAAAAATTACTTACGTAGATAGTTACTAAATAAGTAATTAATTGGGCCACCATACCCATTAAGAACGTATGTCCCGAATCTTTTAATACCGTTTTCTTTAAAAACTATTTTTTTTTAAACATAAAATAGTTACATAAAAAGCTGTAAAACAAGAAAACACAATTTCGCTTAATGTCCTAACTACTTGGGAATGAACTGAACGAGTTATGGAGGTCAGTGACAGTCGTTTCATAAAACCATTAGCATTCTATAAAACCATAATGTCTTTAATTATAGAGTTCCTAATGACTGCACAATCAATCTTTCTTTCAGTAAAGGAGTAGACAAAAAGGGTACCTTTGCCGAACTTCGGCCTCTGGGGACCGATTAATGAACGGCCAAAGAGAAAATTTCCATAACCATAAGCTTGTCAGAAAAAAATATTGATTGCAGGATATTTTTAATGAAAAAAAAAAACAATTGACTCATGAAGAACCTACCTACAATCAGGTAAATATACAACGCCACAGAATGGCCTCTTCCGGCTTCTTACAAGCAGTACAGCGTAAAATTACAGAATTATAATTTTATACAAGGGAACCGTCGACCTTCGTCGAATTTATTCGTTAGTACGATTCTCGCAGATTTGGCAAAAAATAATTTGGCTTAGAGCCAGTGAAGCGGCAGGCACGCCTAAATCAGGAACAGTAAATCTTCCAGTGACGTTACATCCACGACCTTCTCCAGTATCTATTGTAGATATAGATAAGATTAGCAGAAATTAGTTCTATGTACAGATTTGTTTAGTACGTATTTTATGTCAAGGATTATTATTGTATCGCCATGTCAAGGATATATTCAATGTTACTCAGTATATCCCGCTTACTAACCAATGAATAAGATTCATATCAGACGGTACCTTTTCTAAAACCGAACACTTTTCTATTCAATGCATCGTCGAACTCGATTTACGGTCAGACTTATAATTACGTGAGCGGCTCCAAATAACATTCCCTCAGCTCAGGAAAAGAGCCTCTATTTCCAAATTTACTCGTCCAAGTTATTGGCTCTTGAGGAAAAGATCTCCTAACCATCAAATTATGGTTAAAGTGAATTTTCATTTTTGATCAGCGTCAATTTATGGCTGGATTACGAATTAGCGATGAAGAAGAAAAAGCATAATCGAGCAAAATATTCTCGATGGAAGAAAATAAGAGGGAAAATTAACTGGCCCTTGGAAAAAAGGTACAATCGTTGCTCGCCCCAAAGGTACGAGGCAACGGTTATCATTCACGACACCTGCAGCAGTGGGATTACTAATGCGTTACCGACTTTATGTATAGGAGGAACTTTCATGATTTTATTATATTTTTTTTGGGTGGGAAATTATCACACACTAAAACCCACTAAAATCAACCGGCCAAGTGCGTGTCGGACCACGCACAACGAAGGGTTCCGTAGTTGGCATGAATTTACAAGAACAAACTTAACATTGTAGTTGTAAAACATAGTTTCCCATACATTCCAACTGCAAATGTAAGTTTGTACGCACAATATTGAGAGATTTACCATGTTTTTAAGACCATAGACTTCTTATAAGTTTTCCTGTCATCTATAGGTATAGAACTATTACCTATATTTTTTTTTTTCAAAATTTTTAGCTCAGTAGTTTCGGAGATAAGGGGGAATAGTCATTTTGCGCCTATTTTCTTAAACACCTTTAAAACAATTTATCTCAAAATTATAAAAAATATATATTTGATACTTTCACAGTAAGCCCTTTCATATAATGTGTCACACGGTACAGTTTGCGAAACTTTTTTTTTTTAATTTTCTTATTTGCCCCAAAATTGACTCTCATTTTCAAAATTCATTTATGTATGTTACACGTCCGTGTTTGGGTCACAGAAATTCATAAGTCTATCAAATTTCAACTTAATCAGTCCATTAGATTCGGAGCAAATTGGCTGTGACAGACGGACAGACAGACAGACACACGAGTGATCCTATAAGGGTTCCGTTTTTCCTTTGGAGGTACGGAACCCCAAAAAGACACAAAACGCATGTGTGGGTGGGCCACACACGCACTTTAAAAGCCACCCGTGTTCTTAGGAACCCGGGTGGGTTTTAGTCAGTAAAAGTTTGACACGGAGACATCACACCTGCAGTTTGTAGGTATCATAAACCCACTTTCTCACCCGAATTATAACGATAGTCATTGACAACTAAAGTTTGAGCCATAAAATGCATTAAATAAATAAATAATAATAACCTGGGACATTATTCACACACGGTCATCTGATCCCAAACTAAGCAGAGTTTGTACTATGGAAACCAGATAACCGATATACTACATACACTACTTTTTTTTTTGTAAATACATATTTATATAGATATTTGCTCATCTTTTGGTCGTCTTTTATTTTTGTGAGTCACTTTACAGGCTGTACCAGAAAGGTGTGGTCAAATTTAAGGTTGTGGTACAGACTATCAAACTGAACTACTTTCTCCACAGGCCCAACATATTAATCACGAAAAAATAATCAGCCATCCCATACATCTGGAACGAGTAGGTGTTGAAGATTTTTATGGGACAGAAAAATTGAAATTTTTGAAATTTTTGCGCGATTACGATGGAGAAATTTGTTCAGTTTGATGGCCCTTTTTGATCACAACCTTTACTCACTTTAAGACGTTGTCAGAAAATTTAATATATATGGTATGGCCCAGAATAGAAGTAAAATCGGTTTTTATTTTCGGTATTTCAGTTATTTCGATGTATTAAAGACTGAACAGTAATTCAATAAAATGGTGTTCCAAAAAAAAACTCTAACAGAAGCCGCACTTAGATAATAAAAAAGGAGTTATTTTTTCTTTTTTCACTAACCAAATATCGTGCAAATCCTATTCCTATCAAACAAAGCAAAATTAAATGGAATTGAGAGCAAACTTTTTTGAAAACGGCATTTAGTACGAATACAGGGAGTATTCGTACTAAATGCCGTTTTCAAAAAAGTTCTACGAAAAATAGCCAATAGGTACTTTAAGTGGACGTAAGTCGAGTACGAACCGTTTTTGCGCAGGGTATGCGCCTGCCCCAACAGCATCCTGTAAACTATAGCTAATAGGTGTGACAGCTCCATACTGGGACACTGGATACGCCTATATGGCAATATGGCGTAGTAATGAAAAGTTTTTGTTGTTTTTCTAGTACATGTAATAACACTAGTTTCTAGCTAACCAAATGGACTATACAGATGAGTCCGAAATAAAAGATTTTTGTTTTTTTAATGCAGAAACAGATTTCTGATGTATGGGCGATAAGACCATTCATTGTGTCATCCTATGTAAAATTTCTTCATTCATATTTGTAATTCGCATGGTGTACATAATAAAGCGGAGCGTATCATTCTATTCTATTGCACTTATTCTATTTTGTTAAACTAGAAACTGCCGATCTTACCCAGTCTCATCTAACACAATACATTAATTACAATACAGATCAAAAGCCTCGCTCAACTCCCAGGTGTCCAACTAAAGCAATTTGTCAAGCAATCGCACTTCGAAATAATTTGTGACGCTGACGGGATGACGCGATGGAGGGATGGACGTCGTCTAAATTATAGTTAGCTAACTGCAATACAATTGCCCGTTTAACTCCCTCCCAAACGCCCCAACTTTAACCATTAGAACGCCATAACTCAGCCGTGTTTTCGTTGTTCTAGTTTTCATTTCAGAAGCCATTGGTTGTCTAATTAGCAACTGTAAATTCACTCAGGTCTAAATGTACTTCGTCATCGGATTTTAAACTGTAAGGTTTTCTGTAAAACTTCTTTTCCGTTATTTACGGCTGCATTTGCCAGTTTTCTTAATTGATTAATTGCTTCAGAAATTAATTTTTATTTAATTAACTAACCATATCCATTTTTTTATTAAAATAATTTTCGATTTATTTCGTCTCCTTAACCCCGTTTGATATGGAGTAAATTGCTTTTGAAATGAGTTTTATGCTGTATACTGTTTCAATAATTTTTTTTATGTTGCATGATGTCATAAAAAATGTAATTGTGGCTTCTATTATCTATGAAAATTTTAATACCAGGCCTTTGTGTGGCCTGGTATTAAAATTTTTGCAAACTGCAAAACTGCAAATTCTTTTTCAGCGCAATATAATCCTAGGCTTACAGGGGTGAACGTGGAATTAAAATGACATGTCATATTTCTTGAATAAAATAAAATCGTTATTATTATAAGACAAAAAAGTGTTGTACGGTACACACCAAAGTACATTACAGAAAATTTTAATTTGCTTGATTTTTCAATAAAAGTAAAAACTACGTCGAACTTACCTGTTATGGCATTTTGTTGCTATTTTCCTTTCTTACTTAACTTTCACTAGTCCGTGACACAAAAATTGCAAAATCATAAATCATCTTTTTTATTTTTCACTCAATTTTTACGTCAATTTGCCAGAACAACATCTATTTTCCACAATTAATATTCAACCCATACTTGCAAACTGTTTTAGAACGTTATAAAACTTTACTCAGTCAGTATGCATTTTACTGTGTACTTTTTTTTAAAATAAATACGGCGTTTATATTTTTTAATGCGTGTTATATAGTCTATGATAAGTTTTTCGCGGGAAAGCTCGGCAATGGCGGCAAACGGTAGCGTGAGGACAGCACCCGCGCTTTCTCCGAGGCTACTAGCGTTCGGAGCGGAGGCAACCCGCTTCGCTTGTGCGCGGCCCGATGCGCGGGTTCACATTACATTTGCAGTTTTACTACATTTTACAAAGTACATCAGAATTTTCTTTTAAGCTCTATCGTAATCGTTGGTTATGGACAATTTGAATGATATTGAAGTGAATACTGGTTACTTTGTTGAAATTCAGGAAAACTTATCGAAGTAAGTAGTCGGAAATTGTATTAATTTCGTTCGTGTCCTTGAGGACAAAGTCCCAATACACCTCTTTGGTTTTATCATATTATGCAATTATTTGTAATCCATATTTTTTACTAAGTACATAAACATAAAAATCTAAATATTTTATTTCACATAAATAAACCTCCATGAGCACTTATGAAACGTCAGTCTAGGTGCACGGCTTTTAGTAATTAATCAAAACCCACACGTAATTTGTGACACAATTTCAATTATTTTTAATTACGGAGCGTCTACACCGGCATGATAATTTAATTAACTTTACCTGTTGCGTATTTTATACAGGAGTAGATCCTCTACCCACTTATAATTGCTTTCTAAAAATACACATATCAACGCCGTCTAGGGATATTTTGGATTTTCTCAATTTAAGTACTCGAAATTTATTATAAATTACATACAACATATATATGTATTTTTATAAAGCCTATTTATCAGACTAGACTTCAGAATAAAACAAAAACATTTTTTTTGCGTAAATAAAATTTTATTTAATTAAAGACGAAATGTGAAATTATGGTAAAACTAACGATGAATGTGTTTTTCAAGAAAAAGTGAAAAATAAAGCGAAATTATTCCGTTTTCTGCAATTATTGTCTTGCTGCGGGATATTGTCCCAGGTCCTGTTAAGATACCAAAAACACTCGCAATGTTTGCAGAAAAATTCTTCAAAGCCCTTCTTTGCAGCATGTCCCACGGGTGCTCTATGGGGTAACCCTAAAGGTCTGGTGATTGGACGGCCAGTCTAAGACCGATACGCCGTGCTCCCGCTGGTAACCACTTGCGCTGTGCGGCTGTATGCGGACGGTCGTTGTCGTGCACGAGCGTGAATTCTTGGCCCATTTGTAGTCGATGAGGGTAGACTATTGGTACTAGCATCTGGTTACGCTATTTTTCAGTGGTCATGGTGTTTCTAATCCAAACGAGGTCTTTCTTCCACTAACACGAGTTCTCGCCCAAACCATAATTGTCCCGCCATGGTATGGATGAACTTCCTGAGGATGTTGCAGACGACTCTCACGACCACGACTCGCCATACGCGTACTCTTCGTGAATCGGGACTCATCGGTAAACAAAGCTACAGGCCACTGGTTATCTTCCCAGAGCAAATGTTCACGAGCCTTCTTCGTCCACAATTTCCTCGGCGTAGTGCTGGAGTACGAAGCGGTCTACGAGCATGAAGGTTAGCTTCATGCAGTCACAAGCAACTGGTGCTCTGACTGGAGCCTTTGAACCAACTGCATAAACCTAACATTTGGTTAATAATCGTTTTATTTTGGGTGGCAAATCATCAAATAACTTTAAAAGTCGGACACGCTCTCCCGCTCCGCACAGAGCGGGAGAGCGTGTCAGACTTTTACTGACTAAAACCCACCCGTGTTCCTTCAGTTGCCTGTGCCAGGGCCGCGGTAACTCTTTCAAACAACGCGCGACACTGGCAGGCATCGGCCCTGGCGGGCTCCACCAGTTAAAGCTGACATCTCTTTGAGGCACGCGTGGAACGGCCTGATCCTTACCAGACGGCGAGCTACCCATTGCTCGCCGTCCGCAAGCCCGCGCCGACGGTGGCCACGAACTGGCGCCACGCCCTGGGCGTCTCCTGCGGAGACTAGGGGTTTTGGTTTGTTCCAATCTACTCAGCAATACTCCGTTGAGTGGCCCGAGCTTGGAGCATGCCTACTGCCATTAACATTTCCTCTCTAGTTAAAAGGCACCGCTGGATGATGCATACAGTGGGATACATAAGAAATCAACTGCTAACTGGTTTTAAAACTAATTTGACACCAAATTAAACCTTCGAACTTCGTTGAAGTTATGCCGCGCAAATCTTTTGTTTTTAATTTATTTTTCAAATTCAAATTTGGAATCATCCAAAAAACGTAGGGTTTTTTGGATGATTCCAAATTTGTTTAAGTTTTCCAGCCAATCTGTCGAAAAATATAAGAAATGTGTTAAAAAATTATTGTAATTGTAAATGTTTATTTTTGTTTTTTCTTTATGTTAATTTTAGGTATTTTATTATCTACTCTATTTTCTAATATTTTACAGAATTTGATGTATTTTCATGTTCCACAGTATTTTTTTCTTTTCTTTTATTATGTATTAGGTATTTAATTTGTTAGCTTAGTTGTTCATTTTATTGTGCATGCTGTGGTCTCCTGTAAGCGAAGGAGTACACCTACCAAATACTTTATCGTCCATTAACTTTATGCAATGTTTAGTGTATATCTTTTGTTGGAGATCCTAAAAATAAATAAATAAAAAAAAAGATTCAATATTTTTTGAGTTAAGAATTTTATACAAAATATCCCTACAATAATATTGAGTGATTGACATGATTAATTTCATCTAAAAATGGTTGACTTTAAAAAATGGAATATTATTAATGATAGATTGTTCTAAACAAAAACTTTTCTTTTTCTATTATACGCACTAATTTTTGGTTAAATCTCCACATCTTGGGTTGACCCGGTTTCTTGTATTTTGCCGTCAAAGTTATGACACCGTCGTTTTGACTTTTAGCAATATTATTTAATAACGCATGCATGTACACTTTTTAAACTTTTTATGGTTATTATACGCGTCAAGAAGGGCCGAATACAGTTTTCAGCGAGCTTATACATTTTCTCATTTAGGCGCTGCGATATTTTTTCGGGTTTTTAAAAAAGCGTGATTACTTGAAAATTATAAATATTTTCTTAAATCTAATTCTGTCACAAATACGCACAAATTAAGAGCTACTCGTGAATGCTTATTTTACAGGCGCACATACATACATATAGGTTTTAGCCGTAGTGTACAGTTTGACCAAGACCGCTGTACCGCGCCTTAGGAATGCGCGGCGAGGCGGGGTGCAGCGCTGGCGCTGGCGCGGTGGGACGCCGTGAGCGTTGGCGAATGAGCGGCCTGCACTGCCCCCCGTCTCGCCACACAAATACCTACGGCGCGGTATAGCGGTCTTGGTCAAACTATACCTTAAACTTTTCCCCACCTGGGGATTGAACGTAGGCTTTAACAGATTAATGAGACGAATTTACACATAACAAAATAACACGATATTTTAGTTTCTAGAGTAACTACTTACTACTATTTAAGGTATAAGGTAGGTATTTAATATGTAGCGGAAAGGAAACCGCTGGTCGTTGAGACACCCAAAGACAGGCGCAACGCGAATCTGGTGAAACAATTTTTATGATAACTTCATGGAAAATGTTCTGAATTCGCATCTTGCCGTTGAGTCGCGCCTGTCTGTGAGAGCCTTTACTCAAGCCTAGTCATGACTTCACAGAACTTCTAAAAGCCGTTGTTACCAACTAAATTCCCTCGAATCACTGCTGAAGTAGGGGCTCCATACAGCCACGACGTCAATGTGATCTTAGCCCGAGTGACGTGTGACGTCAGCATAACGGAAACGATTTGTCATCGAATAAGTTCAGGCGAATATTATAATAAGGCCTGAAGTTGTCATGATAGCCCAGTAGTTAAGCCCTCGCCTCTCATGCACGAGGTTGTGGGTTCTAATGGCAAGCACCAATGTGAAATTTACAATTCATAATGCATTGTAAATTTCACTACTACATACTTTTATTACTTGTACTTTCTGAGTTTATCTTTGACATTACTGACATCGGTAAAGGAAAATCATCGTGAGGAAACCTGGACTTAATGGAGTTGGGCAGGAGACCTGGCAAGGCGCAGTGATGACAGGTGGAGTGAGCTGTGACAGAGTGGCGTCCAAGGACTGGAAGACGAGATCTCGGTCTTCCGGCGGCGAGATGGGCGCACGACATTGTTGCCGTCGCGGGTAAAACCTGTATGAGGCTGGCAGAGGAGCGTAGGGAATGACACAAGAAAAGAGAGGCCTATACCCAGCAGTGCGAGAAGTGGGGCTGTCGATGATGATGATTTTTATTTTAATGGCCTGAAGTTGTGAGATTAACTATACTGCCGTTGTAAGGAAAAAAATGACGTATTTGACATTTTATTCGAAAAAGAGTTATTTACATATTCGGAATCAGCAAAAGAAGACGCATCTACTAGTATTTTTATAATGGCGTAAACTTAATGAAAACCTAATAATTCTTACTATTAAAAGACGCATCTGCCTTTGTATTTTGTATTTTAAACAGAACAAATTTTATTTTTCTCCATTTCAATATTTCTGTAGATCGTCCTATTTCCTTATGGCGACAGTATAGTAGGACTATTTAATTGTAAACCTGACACTTCACTCCCTAAACATTTTCGAGACTTTATTCTATCCATATACTGAACAAGGTCCTCCAAATAACCGGGATATTGAACGGATATAACCGTACTTCTTACTAATATTATAAAGGCGAAAGTTTGGATGGCTGTTTGTTACTCAATCACGCCAGAACGGCTGAACAGATCTAGATGAAATTTGGCACAGAGCTAGATTTCAGTCTGGAATAGCATATAGGCTACTTTTTATACCGAAAAGATGAACCGTTCCTGTGGGATAATTTCCGGCATCCACGCGGGCGAAGTCGCTGGTAAAATCCTATACTATTAAATGTGGGAATATGTATATAATATATATATTTGTAATCACGTTCTCGAAAACGGCTCTAACAATTTCGATGAAAGTTGCAATATAAGGGTTTACAAGGGCGAAAAATCGATCTAGCTAGGTTTCGTATCGGGGAAAATTCATTTTCTCTATTTTCAACAGAGCAGAGCTCGGTCTACCACGTACTAATACATAATGAAACCAAACCGCAGTGTTCTGTTAGTACGGTGGCTGATGGTAGTATGGAAATATTAGACATACCCAATCAAGTAATGGCATTACATGATTCGGGATGTTTAATATTTGCCAGGAATTTATAATACCTACTCAGCTTAAGTACGAAGGTATACACATATACCTACGCATATCAGCTAGCACAATAACTGATAGTTTCTTATCTAGCTAAGCCATCTATGTGATCACTGAAACCGAACATTTTATATTACATAAAAACGAAGCTATAAGCTTCGATTTTATGTAATATAAAATGTGTACACTGAGGAGAATTAGTTCCATAGACAACAATACCTCTACGGCCTGAACATAAATTATGTTAAACTTCCAAATTAAACATAATCAAAAATATATAGTGATAATATTCAGTTTGGAATGTTTCGCATTAACTAGATATAAACCAAAAACTAAACATGTCAACAACGGCTGGTTATCAGACCAAATTCGAATGACTACAAAAAAGCGACGGATTCGTACATATTAGACCTTAACTTTCCTCACGAACCGGTTGAAACATATTGTGCCTGAGTACAATGAAGTAGAAAAGAAGTAAAAAACAAACTTTTTATTGGATTATGATATTCTACTAGCTGTTTCCGTGACTTTGCACATGATTAAGTATATTAATTCCAAGGTATAAGCTATCTCCTTCGTTCCAAATTTCAATACTTACCTAAAATACATTCAGTATTTTGTGTGTGAACGAAGGACATACGTCCAGACTTTTGCATTTATAATATTCTATCATATATTCTATCTCGTCATTTTAAGCGCTAAAAGTACACTTGATTACATTTTATTGCAGCTTTTGACATTATTATATTTTGAACATTTTATAAGAGCTTATCCCAAGCGGGCTTGCAAAATCCCATTTCTACAGGTTTTTCGTGATAATTTTATTACATTTAAATCATATTACTATTTTTCTAATAGACTATCTAGATAGTTGGTATTTACAATTATGTATGCTATTTTTACAGTTCTTTTGTTATTTACTCATGAAAATGACATTATAGACAATATTGTTTTAAAATAATCACGAAAAACCTGTAGAATTGCGACATTGTCCGCTCGCGCGGGATAAACGCTCTTAAAGAGGAAGCGCTAAGGTAGTCCGCAAAATTCAAATATTCTTACGTTTTTTTGCAATTTACAAGTCAGTATTAGGTTTATGTTGATTCAAATATAATTCGCGACCGTGACAAACATATAATTACAGAATTATAATCATTAGAATCAGTAATACAATTTCATAAGTTAGAAAAGACCTTAATGTCAAGATTTCATAAAATATATTCAATAGAGTAATATGAACTTAGAGAATTGCATTGATGGTTTTAATTACTATAATTCTATAAATACATATTTGTTACGGTCGCGGATCATACTCAAATCAACATACAACCTATTACCGACTCGTAAATTGCAAAAGAAAAACATAAGAAAATTTGAATTTAGTGTATTAGTATACACTACAATAGTCAACCGCACAAATGTACCTTTAATTTACCACAATCTGTTACCCTTATATGTCGTATTGCGTAGATATGTGGGATATATAACCTACGTACATTATATTAAAGCTGATTATGTCGTGTCTTATAATTTTGATTAGGTGGCGTTTTACATATTTAAGTGTATGTACGAGTATATTCCAGTTAGTTGATAATGTTGTTACGTATATGAGATAATTTTGTTGTTATGTTATTATTTTTATATACCGGCCAAATACTATCAGATAATTTATGCAAATTCGAAGTTTAAAGTCATATCTTTACGTGGTTTTATCTGTGATTTTAAATAATTACTACACAAGGTACAAATAATTTGATTGAACTATTTGTGTTATAATATTTATAGGAAGGTAATTTGATCTGTGATTCGATGCCAAAATTACTTTAAGAATCAAAATTGAGAGAATAAAAATAATAATTTCCACATCAACAAGCTCTTTCATTTGATATTATGGTCACAAGGTGCATTTTATATATTTTTAAATTAGCCCCCAAAATTAGGCATATAATTGCCAACAAATGTTTGAACGCGATTGTACCGACAACACCTTAGGTTTAATACGTCCAATAAAGAACATCATCCATATGTACGAATCCTTCGCTTTTTTGTAGTCATTCGAATTTGGTCGGATAACCAGCCGTTGTTGACATGTTTAGTTTTTTTGTTTTTTTGTTTATATCTAGTTAATGCAAAACATTCCAGACTGAATATTTTCACTATATATTTTTGATTATACGCACAAAATTTTGGTTAAATGTCCACATCTTGGGTCACGCCGGTTTTTTGTATTTTGCCGTCAAAGTTATGACACCGTTGTTTTGACTTTTAGCAATATTATTCAATAACGCATGCATGTACACTTTTGAAACTTTTTATGCTTTTTACACGCGTCAAGAAGTACCAAATACAGTTTTCAGCGAGCTTATACGTTTTTTCATTTAGTTTTACATTACATTTAGTTTTCAAAAAAGCGCGATTACTTGAAAATTATAAATATTTTCTTAAATCTGATTCTGTCAAATAGTCTAACACTACGATAAAGTTACAAAAATAATAACCTAACCAACTAAAACTAATAAAAAAAAAAATCTCATTTCAATGTTTAATTAATATAATGTTTACTTTTATCTAAATAAACTGACACTCCATTGAAAGAAATGGCTTAAAATGGTATTCTGTCACAAATACGCACAAATTAAGAGCTACTCGTGAATGTTTATTTTACAGGCGCACATACAATGGTTTTAGAGATACACGATTCTTCAAAACGTTACTCCAGCAGGAAACGCATAATCTAAAAAACCTGAAGACGCACAAATTATATTTTCGGCGCACATTTACAGCAGATTACGCACTAATTATACGTACTACTCATGTCACTCTAGGAGATACTTTCCTGCTGGAGTAACGTTTACCAAAGTTACTCCAGCAGGAACCGTTTTTCCGTTTTTTTCCCAAAACGACCAAGCGCACAAATTTTTTATTCGGCGCACATTTCGCACGCTTAATAGTAAACTGACCGATTACGGTTCAGGTCCAAAATGAGTTAACCGTACAAAGAAATTCGTTTTAACTAAATTTCTTCAAAATATATTTTCTGTATCAATAATCAGTTTATCAATTATTCCTACAATACATTATTTAATTATTATTATGCTTTTTGACTGAGTTATAAGCCATTCTGTAAGACAAGTCAAGATAGCCATTTTTTTAGTTAGGTCAGTCTATTACTAAGCGTGCGATTTACAGCAGATTACGCACTAATTATAGGTACCACTCATATCACTCTAGGAGACACTTTGTTGCTGAAGAAACGCACTCCCCCAAAACTTTTATACGTGATTAATATACATTGATGCGCAAAGTGAACGTCTACCAAATGCAATTGAAGCGATTGACAATATTACTACTTACAGTAGAAAATGTTGGCAATTGCAACTGATCATTTCGGGGACTCCTAATGTTGCAATAGGCTCGGCCTCGATTACATGGGACTTAACACTTGGAAATTCTTAATTAACAGTATACAGTTTTAGACCTGAGTTTAGTCTAGCTAGGATATCAACCAAGATAGATACTTAACTTTTATTTGAGGAATAAGCTTTCATCTAGAAAATATCAGACATACGACTGAAAAATCGGCCCTGACACAACGGGTAAAAAATGTCAAGAAAACTACAAAATGTCAACTTTTCCGTGACTGACGGGCGCAGGGGCAATGCAATGACGTAGACACGTGCTAAGTGGACGAGACGTATGGGGTATGACAGATTCAATAAACAAGTAAAACTTCAGGTGGACTATCTGCCAGCTCTGTCACAAAAAAACCTTCTCAAATAAAAAAAAAAACACTTATTCTGGTACCAAACAACAATAAAAATCCTACCATAACCTTTCAGTGGATTCAATATCAGGTATGGATATTACGTAGCTACATTCATCTTTATCCAATAATTTAGATAACACTAAAAATATAACACGTACGAAAATATTTCCACATACCTACTATAGGTATTATAATGTTTGCGCCTACAAAACTCATTGACAAGGTTGATAAGAACATAACATTCATAATACACAGAAAAATCGACCATAAATAAGTATAATTAAAGATGAAAATTCCGTGACAAGAGCATGGTGACCAGTTATCGTTTTGAATTTCGACCTCATTAAAACCTCTTTAATAAATTACCTGCTTTTGTACGTCAAAGTGTAATAAAGAAATGAACCCCTAACACATGTGGACGGTTCTGTTCCTTTTTCAAATATTCAATGAGGTATATAGGTACCTACTTGATAGTGCTCGGTCGATGCTCGGCGATTTCTTTGACAAACCTAGGCTAGGTGAAGCTCATTAAAATAAAGCCTTTTTCAATTAAAATTACTTACAACCAGTGTGTGATATAGGTAAATAATAAATTAAGACACGTTATCTACTAATTTACGTAGGTACCTAACGTAAAAAATTATAAGAATATGGGTGACAAGTTTAAAACATTAATTAAACTTGTCACCTACCCAGATTCATAATCCCAATAATTTAACAGGTTCGCGGCTGAGGGCCCCAATCCCGCAGGTACACGTCCCGGAGGGCTACGATTTCGCATTTACATTTTTTCTTTGTTATTTTTTTCTATTGTTTTCTACTTGGCATTTTGGCAAACACATTTAGCCTAATATCAACCATTAGTTACTATGTTTAACCATTGGTTGAGTTAACTACGGATCAAAAAACCGGCCCTAAGTCGAGATGTGTTATTTTTGTATAATTTTATTTTATTATTGACAAACTAATTAGTGTGATAATTAAAACCTGTGATTACTCCAGCAGACTATAACATTGTATTAATATTAGTTATACTATTATTTTAAACATGATGTAGAATTTATCATTTATTCCTGATCCTTAATGTTAAGTCAAGTTTACATATAAAAAAATTTGGTTCAAGAGTTTTCCTGCTGATGGTACTTTTAAGCAAGATTGACATTTAATCGACTATATCGAGATAATGGCAGGTAATCTGAAAAGCTCGAAGCAGATGGCGCTGGCGGTTTTGGGGGTCATGCGAACTGTCAAACATTGGTTATTTCTTTGGGGCGACGAAGTTTTCACCAAAGTTAGTTATTGTTCTTGAAATAAAAATGCCTCACTGTTGTGTTGTGCCCTTGCGCTCCTCATGACAATGAGGTCACAGGTTCTCAAGCTATGAACAGTTAAGAAAAAAGTGGATTATAGCCATAAAAAGAGACAAATACAAACAGACAAAAAATTCTGAACATCTTTTTCAGGAACGTGTATGCGATTATAAATAACTTGATACAATGCTGGATTAGATCTACAGGATGAAATTGAATTCATGGGTATCCTTTTAAGGGTCATTGTACTCATCATTATAAACAACTATTACTTTGGGACCAAACCTGAAATCGCTAATAAAAATCAGCTGTTCCCTACATTTTGACGAGTTTTGCAAATATATTAAAATGTAGGGAACAGCTAATTTTTTTTTGTCAGTGCAGGTGTTTCTTATGGATAGTCTACCTTGCTCCATAAACATAATTTAGACTGGTTACTTACCTCTATCAAGTCTTACTTTTATTCAAATACTTTTGAATTTCTATTTCGAAGTTCATTCTTCAATTCTTTTATATACACTCCAACCACATCTATTGTAATTTTTTCATCAGTAAACCTCGAAATTCCCCCAAATGAAATCAGCACACGAAAAAAAATCAAATTTCCTTTGACAACGCGAGTTATCATGACCGCCAACCTCACTAGCGCCACCCCGCGGTAGCAATGGCGGACTTCTCTGCCATTTGAAACCGTGGTCCTCCGGGATCCGGGAAGTGTACCTGCGGGATCGGGGCACTGAGCCACGAACGAACCACGAATCAAAAATTGTTTCGAATAGGTACGAAAAAAAAATTATAGTTAAATTAATACAAACGAAATAGGTATTGGCGTCGATTCCCTTGTTCACAAACTAAACTTAATTTAAGTTTAGTGCATCTTTTTTTTCTATTTCATTAAGAAAAGGACAGAAGACAAATATTGGTTTAGTCCTGTCAAATTAAGATACTCCATATACAAGTTTAGACGTGATTAAAAAATTGGCTACTAAAAATACGTCAGTTTACGTCAGGCGCTGACTAATTGGACAAGTCTAAAGTAATATTTATCTTCTGTCCTTTTCTTAATGAAATAGAAAGAAAAAGATGCACTGAACTTAAATTTAGTTTAGTTTGTGAAGAAGGGAATCAGGGCCAGTATCAGACATTCAGGCTAGTCAGACCAAACACTCCACTTCATTTTCGAAGGCAGGTACACTAAGAAAATAACACATGGTGTGTGACGTTATGACTAAAATATGTAATTACGTAATATAAAACCACAAAAAAAATTTAACTACTACTACCACTGTGACGCATTCTTTCGTTCGGCACGTGATTTTTATAACATCGCTGTTCCGATATTGGACGATGGGTGCGGTAACCAGCCAAACACGTGCGGGCATCAGTACCTTTCTCTTTTTAAATATGTCCAATGTTCACGTCCAATGATAACCGCTATTTCGGCCTTTCTTTCAGTTGGCTCGTTGGTCTAGGGGTATGATTTTCGCTTAGGGTGCGAGAGGTCCCGGGTTCAAATCCCGGACGAGCCCAAATCTTTTTGTTTTTATTTTTATCTTATTGGTGTTATTTTTCTACGTACTGCATCTATTTTACGTAAATAATATGCAAAAGTTTTAGTTACTAAGAGTTTTGTAGGTATATATTTTGTGATGTTTAAAGAGAACATAGTAATCACTTTGTTCTATAAATATCACAGTAAAACACATTTTTAACACCATAGTGACTTCGATAAAACTCGCCGTCTGATAACACAAAGAATAACATAAAATATTGACATAGCTGTTATCTTTCTAACATGAATCCCAAACTTATTTATCATATTGTTCTTGTACTTACATATTATGTAGATATTATTAGACAATTATTATTTTTAGCTTTTACATTATGTAAATATTATCTCGGAAATTGAAATAAATATTTATCATTAAGTAGTTAGGTACATGTGTAAATCCCACGCTCGTAAATATTATGATAAAAGTAGGCCGACATATCCCACTGACATTCAACAGCAAAAATAGCTCCATCATCAAAACATAAAGAGCAAACTTATGATTATTTAAGTCACCGCCCACAAACACATACATACTACATATCAACTTCATTCGACCTATTTACCTTAAGGGGACTACAGCACCCTAATTGCGTAACACACTATCAGTCGGTATCGATTCCAAGTAACACAATGGATGTTGTTAAACTGTCAAAGTTTAACAACATCCATTGTGTTATTTATTTATGGTGACGAGAACAAAAAAAATTCGAACATATGAAGCAATGGATTACCAATTTGCTTCAAAATTATTTAGATTCCGATCGATCGCAATTAGGGTGCAGGAAACGCGGTCACTGTCGGACTGCATAGAAAAGAAAGAGAAGCGCGATTGATGACACAACGCTGACAAATGACTGCAAAATATTTTGCATTATCTATTTACAAAAAAATCTATTGATTCGACTAAAAAATTAAAACACGTTAATATGTTGCTTGTAGAATAATCTGAGAATAAATTAGAATGATTGCATGTTAGGTATATATAGTATATGGTATGGTTTTTAATGGTTAAGAAATTTTAGAGGTATATTTAACCGACGAAAAAGGAGGAGGTTCTCAATGGGGCCGGCCGGTAAAAGCTAATCATAGATGGCGCTGCCATAGGTCCCTTGTCATAGACTTTGACCGTATTTTTACGTTTTATGAATTAAAATATATGAAAATAGTGTTTTTAATGATGTTTGGTGAGTCAGTGAGTTAAAGGAAGAGTTGAAGAAACCTGGCGCCTCTTTACGAGGAAGGAAAACTGACTAGAAAGAAAGGTAAGGCGCACCTTTTGGAGTCGCTTCTTTAACGTAGTATTTACTAATGATATAAATATAATGTATAAAAATTTACTGATTCATTGTCAGTTAACAGCAGCTCTGTAGAGAACAATCATTAAATATTTCATACTAGCTTTTGCCAGCGACTTCGCCCGCGTGGATGTTGGAAATTATGCCACGGGAACCGTATATTTTTCTGGGATAAAAAGTATCCTATGTGCTATCTCAGACTATAATCTATCGTAGTGCTAAATTTCATCCAGCTTCGTTCAGCCGTTCTGGCGTGATTGAGTAACAAACATCCAAACATCTTCACAAACTTTCACATTTATAATATTAGTAGGATTTGTGTTGCTCGTGTTGCTGATGTGGATTCTATAACTTGTCACACATGAATTTCCACATTTGCAGAGACTTTAGCTACAGTACATTCCTCATGGTGAGCCTGCAGTGGTACAACATCATCTAGTCTTTGTGACGTTGAAGGCTTTTCTTGAAACAATTTTTTTCTGCAATTGCGAGATCTAAGACGTTCTTCTCTGGATAAAGCCTGTTATTCAATGGGAACATAGAAGGAATAGCACTTAAAAAGAAAAAGAAAATGTGTAAATGTTCTATCCCTGTAAAATAAATAAAACAAATACTTTTAAGGCGAAACACTTAAGTAGCATGATTATTAAAACATTATTCAGTCAGAATATTATTTACCTGCATATTTACTGAATTTTTTGTAGTCACTTTCCATAAATTTTTTTCTACGTAACCTCGATTGGCTTTTAGGTACGAAATCAACACGTCTTATTGGTTTCAGCCACAGTTTTTTGATTTTAGAGTCCTTTGAAAAATGGTGGGTTCCCGTCTCCGAACAATTGGGTACGCTACACCGCGTCATTTCAATAAAATAACCAAAAAATATTTATTAATAGTACAAAAACACCACTGTTTTGGGAGCGATCTACGCTAGCGCCATTTTGACAGTTGCCCGCCCCATTCGACACGTATTATTATTTTTTTATGTATGACCACGCATAACTTTTTATAGTCCGATTTTAAAGATTTTCGTTTTATTCGGGAGGGTATATCTCGAAGTTGGTCCCATGTACAATTTATTAACTTTGCTTGGGTAGTTTTTGAGTTAGCTTCAATAATACGCACATTTCCCACTTAGTTTATATGGATGATGTTCTAGTACTCGTAGTAGTAGTGTAGTGGTATTCGAATTTCCACCACCACCTGAAAAGTGAAAATAAAAACTTTCATAAAAAAGCAAACATCCGACTTCCAAAAAAAAACACTACAAAGTGAAAAAATCTTGAATTTCGCAAGTCGGAGGTATATAGCAATTAATGCAAGTTTCACGGGAAATAAAATCGTTGTATCATGATCTGTCTAGCCTTTTTCCAACTATGTTGGGGTCGGCTCCCAGTCTAACCTAACCGGATGCAGCTGAATACCAGTATTTTACATTAAGCGACTGCCTATCTGTCCGCCACAACCCAGTTACTGGGTAATACGATACCCCTAAATAAAATCGTTGTTTATCGGCTTTAAAAATATTTTATAAATAATGTACTTACTCTTATAAATATAAGTTGTTACAGAGTTGTTACAAAAACCAGTCTTCGAGTCTATTACTGATTTGTAAGTAGACCTCGCATTCTCTGCATTTCGGCCAAAGCTCGTTCATCATGAGGTTTGTTTAATACCTTATTTGGTTCTAAATCAGATATTTACCAATACCCTCGAGTGTTTTTACTCTACTCAATGCCACATATGCCTGCCCTTTGGCGAAGACTTTTTTATCGAGGTCGATTACAGCTTTATCAAGTGTCGTTCCTTGTAATTTGTGTACCGTGACGGCCCAGCACAAAATTATCGGCAACATCCTACGCTCAATATCACCATAACCCTTCGTACCTTGAAAAGTTGCAACTACTGGATGTATAGCAACACAACCATCGCTATCTTTCAGTCTGCTTCCTATGCTTTCATCGTAAAATTTTACTAAAATGCAATCCAGTAATTCTCCCTCCTCTAGTTGATCCATGATGATGGCCATTTAATTTTTTGGCAATACCCATAGGTGCTATGGTGGTGGTGGTGTAAGGTGGTGTTGACGAGGCCCTCAGATACTGATATGTTACGTCTTAGCATAACACGGGATTCTGTAGCTAATTTTACCTCAGATAAAAGGCCACCGCAATTGTTTACATCTTTTAGAACTACATTATCTGGAGGTTTCTTTCCATAGGTAGCAACTTCACGAGACTCATCTATGGAACGAATTGCATAAACGCGATTATGTTTTGAATTCATAGCTGTCATTTCGTTATTGTACTCGTCAACCTGCTTGACGGTAGGGAATATTCGAACCACAACACCATCCTTGAACTCTTTCACCTTAAGCCATCCTCTGACATAGCAGTTCCAGTTGATGTGTTGTCAATTCACCTACGCGTAGATTGTATAACATTCAACGAATTCGATGTCATTTCGTTACCTCATGTTAACGGTTAATTCGCAGAAAGAAAATGCGTGCCATAAATTAACTTCTGCAGTATTCCATGGTGGCTGTGCAAAGCACCAATGTCCTTTTACCGGGGGCAGTTGCATGATGTCGCCAAAGAGAACAATATTTACACCTCCAAACAACTTATCGTTCTTTTTAAACTCCTGCAGCCGCAAATGAATTTTATTCGTAAGTTCTCGTATCGTAAGATACGTACCATAGAAACTTCGACAATCACTATAACCAACTTTCTTTTGATAGGGTAGACCGATTTAATAAAACAAAGACTAAATGTTACCTCGATATACCTTTGGCCGAGGTAACTAAGGGTCAATTTCATCACACTGTTCATAATCGGACATTAGTAAATCAGCCATTAATAAACATCTAAGTTAATAGTATTTACGCTCCGAAATTAGCGCATGGTGAAACACTCGCTTATCTTAATGTCCCGTTAACGTTTTAACAGAAGATCAAACTATCTAACATGGTATGGTGGAAGTAGGTTTAAGTATTTTATAATAGTAATCAATAAAATTAGGTAATTTTAGCCACAAAAATAAATCGACGAAAAGGTAACTGAAAAGCGAAAAAAACTTTTTTACAAAAAATTAAACCGACGAAAAAACTGAAAAGTGAAAAATAAAAAACCTTTTAGTCTAACTAAACTCCCAAATTAATTTAAATTACAAATTTTGGGCCGGCGCCAAACAAACAAAGAAGCAATTTAATTACGTAAAGCGTATAAAATGGTCTATTAGCTTGATAGATCTTCGTTTTTAATGTTTGTTTGGCGCCGCCTCAAAATTTGTAAGTAATTTAAATTAATTTGGGAGTTTTTTATTTTTCACTTTTCATTTTTTTCGTTATTTTAAGTTTTTTAAAAAATGTTTTTACTATGCTGGTGGTGCGAGGAAATAAAAAAAATATATGTTGAAAAAGTTTCGTTCTTTTGATTTAGCCGGTGAGTGGCTGTTGTTGGCTTTTTGTGCTTCTTGAATAACATTTTCCGGGGTTAAATTAATTGATCCGTCACTTGAACTCGACAGTTTAGCAGTTTTACACAGATCGACTCCTTACTATTTAAGAGAAAGCAAGAAATTAGTAAAATAGCGTCCTCAATAGATGCGCACTCAGCATATCTAATACTGTGCATGTACAAATAGCTACCACGTCGCGTCGTATCGCAAAAAGGCACGAGCAAAATATACGTTCAGCCAAACATATTTAATGAATATTTAAAATTAATTTATTGTTCAAAATCTAAATCTAGAGTAATTAATAACGCGTTTATGCGTTAACGCGTAATGAAGTTTTAGTTTTTGTCACGTGAGTGACAGCAATAGGGCTCAGTTTATGTGCGTTTGCCCCGCATGGCCCCCCAGAATATGCGTTTTAGGTGTGCACCAATGCAATGTACTCGCCTCTAGGAGTATATGTACCTGTTTCTTTTTCAATGTACCTCTGTAGAACTTTTGAAGAAATATGCAAAAAAAGAGGCCGTGCTAGCCAAACGTTATCAGCGCGGCCCCCGTGTAACTTGAAAAAATATAGCGTTTTAAAATATTTGTTAAACTCAAGGAATGTACTCTATTAACACATTGTCTGCTTAATTCTTTATGCAAACGCTTCTTTATGCTACACCCTTACCGACCCTTATTTTACGATGTTTTCGAAACAATAGAGATGCACAACGAACGCACAGGTGCGGCGCGCCGCACTCGAAGAAAGTTATGTAAATTGTATGGACGCGCATACGCGCCGTCAAGCACCTGGTGAACGTCCAAAAACGCGCATGTGCGTCTGCCGCGCCTAATGTATTAACACGTTATATGAATTCGTAATAACAAATACTAAATAGATGTGTAAAATATCTAAAAAAGACAACAGAACCTTAGCCAAAAACTATTAAAATATAATTGATGTTTGGCATGTAACATATCGTCGTTCTAGAATTGTATGAGTGATTTATATAAAGAATTAAAAAAAAAGAATGTGAAACTTCGGATCCACCAGAAAAGCTCCTAAGTCATTTTACGATTTAATGATCAAAGAGAAAAATACATTCAACCCCCCAAGAAAGATAGATGTGACTCTGTGTTATACCGAGCGAAAAGACGTTTTCACATCAAAAAACTGTCTGTAGGTATTAATATTAATCAAGAAGCAACATGCGACATGGTTTGCCACCTTGATTATAGAAATAGTACGGTCAACGGACTACGGAATATAAAGTAAGGCCCACTGTCTTACAAGGCCCAACTGCCACCAAACCAAATAAAATAGGTTTTTTTTTGCATGCTTTCCAAAATCTGTTCAAACAAAAAAAAAAAACAATGTCTGCCAAACTGCATAGCAGTTTGTCGACAGTAATCTCGTCTAACAATGTATTACTTGGACATTTAACCTTTTCGCCGCCAACGTACACAAAACGCAATGCCTCGCCGAGCGCCAAGCTATAAATGTATAACTAAATATACAGTAAACAGTAGCGATGGGGATATCGTCATATCGATGAATAAGATTTGTACGCGTAAAGTTAAGATTTAAAGTTGATTTTACGAATATAAATAAAAACTGATTAAATATTTCCAGATTTGTTTTATTTCACAGTATCCTTAATAAGAAAAAACAGTATAATTTATGAGTATCAAAGAAACTAATACATAACTCAATTAGAACTATAAGGAATGGGGTACATCTCTATTTGTTTCATGATCTCATTCTTTAACTTCATATCAAGTTATTGGCACTGAGGGCACGTTGAATTCGATTCTGATCAGGGATGGGGTCTATGGTCTTTCTTTCTTCTATTTTTGTTTATTCCTGTGTTTTTTTAATAACTTCAGTCAACGTTTTTTGCCGTAGGTAAAAACTTTGACTGAAGACATTTTTCTATTTGCAAGTGAAAGAAAGAAAGATGCGTGCGCGCGAATCCGATTTTGTGCTGCACTATGCCAAAGTGACCTTGACAGCCGCACGCCTATGACGTCACTGACCAACTTCTATAGTAGTTCGTGGCACTCGGTGGCGCACAGGGGCATAGACGACCAATTGTTTTGTAGAGATGGGAAAATAACTATCGACAAGAATTAATAACAACTTTATAATTACGTATCGGCATCTACCTGAAGGTCGAAATTCATCTACTATCCTTTGTAATGAAGTAGATAACTAAGTTCATATTTTATTGACCTCAAAATGTTTTCGATATTCGTAACTTTCTGTATTTATAAATATTTCAATGGTGAAATCAACCTTTCACGGCACATCACTGGCCAACTTGATATGAAGTGATTGGCGTTCTGAGGAAAGTAACAAAATTCGGAGTTTCTGTTTTTGCCGATTTTAGGACAAACTAGGGCTTATTTTGTGTAGAAAAATAAAAAACAGGGTAGTAGACAGTGCTATCTTAAATAATAAAATGAAACAAAGCTTTTAATCACAGTAAATTTATTTTAATAAGATAATTAAAATGAACAACTTCTATAGAAGTTGTGGCGCTGGTGGCACGAAAATCCCGAACTTCTATAGAAGTGCTTGGCGGTGAAAAGGTTAAAAAATAAAATATTGTGCTAAAACTTAATTAAGTACTATTATGCCAAGTAAAAGTTTACTTAGCATAATTAAGTACTTAATTAAGTTATAGTATAGGTACCTACCTATACTATTTTATAGTTCACTCAGCTTTACCTACAATCAGAAATCTTACAACTTAAAAAAGGTATTTTTTCCTACGCGCTATGTAAGGTTTGTTACAAATATAGAACAACAGAACTATGGACACAATGAGAGATAATGTTTTTGTAGAACTTTTTTAGGTTGGTCCATGCGTTATCAGTTCCGGGGGCAGCTCATTCTGTGCGCTTACCAAAATAAGTTTGACTTCTGCACCTAAACTACTCCTCCGTGACCTGCACTCATCAGAACCTGATATCTGAATCAAGCAAGTAAATTGCGTCAATTTATGATACTTGCTTCAAAATGATTCAGATAAATTTCGAATTTACGGGCAGAAAGTGACAGAAACTGAATGATATTACTGTTTTAAGTTTGCACATAAATGCAACTATATCTCATCCAACTCCCGACTGATTACTCTGCTGCCGTCATAAGGAAAAAGACGTATCTGACATTTTTTTCGAAATAGAATCAGCAAAAAAGACGCAAACCAGTATTTTTATAAGTAAACTTAACGAGAACACCGAAAACTTAATAATTCTTTCTTTCTTACTAATAAAAGATGCATCTGCCTTGCCTTTGTACAGTGTGTTTTATACAGGACAAAATATATTTTTTCTCTATTTCAATTTTTTTATAGATACGTCCTTTTACCTTACGGCGGCGGTACTACGTGCTACTAACATTCAATTCACGATAAAATCGGACCGAAAGCGGTCCGATTTTTCTAAAAATTCTGTTTACTTTATGGACTTTGACTTTGCCTCGTCATACTTTTCCAAGTAAAGCTGACTCTTATATGCGGCGCGGTAACGAAACCATAGCGAGATCTAATTCGACGCCAACGCCATCTATCGAGCAAGGAGACAACTTTATTATTGGAATTTGCTCTTGAATACTCTCGAATATTCTGGGCTGTTCTAGAAATTTCTAGAGGGCGAAACTGCAAGCCCTTGTATCTTCAAAAGCACGCCCTTCAGGTAAAAACGAAAAGTATTATCATTGATGGGGGATAGAGGGCTAATACACCATATAACTCCCTTGATCTTACCGGTGCTCGTTTCTGAATTTTAGCGGCACGCACATTGTAGGTACACTTTCTTTTATAATATATTGATTAAATCAATTATAGGCACTTCTGAATTGTCAAGGGGTCAGTCAGTCACAAAGATGAAGCTACGAAAATACAAATAAACAAGTAAAGATTGGATGCTAATCCGCAGTGCTCGTGCTAGCAGTAATTTGTCAACTAACTTAAAAATATGTTTAACGCTATTATAAGTGAACAAAGTAAGTAGGTTGCTGCGAATACATTGTACGTGACCCGTACACCGCGGTTGTCACATTTGACCACTTCTTTAGTTTGGCAGAACAAAATGTTGCGCAAACATTTTGTTCGCGGAATCTGCTCTAGTTTACATTGAACCTCAGTGCTAGTTGCCCATTCCAAAAAGTAGTAGGTTCCTATGGAGAAGAGCGGGCAAGGAACTCCGCAAGTTATGGTATGCCACAGGCAATTAAATCGCACCGAGTAAATCAGCCTTAACATTATAAAGCTTTGGTTTCCTAGGAGAGTGGTTCCGTCATATTATAACGGCCCATCATGAAAATCTGTCATTTTCACCAGTACCCCGCTGAACAAAGATTTAAATCGCTAGATTTATTAATAATAATCATTTTATTATCAGGCAACTGAAGCCCATAGAAAAAATACACAAAATTATATAAACAACAACAATAAACTAGTACATAATTATTAAACAATAATTTTAAAAAAATAAATCGACTTCAAAAAGAAATTAACTCAAAATTATGAAATAACTTTAATTTTGGAAGTCGGCGTCTTGGGATCTGTATTTCAGGTTTTTGCCACCGACTTCCGAAATTAAAGTTATTTCATAATTTTGAGTTAATTTCTTTTTAAAGTCGATTTAATTTTCGTGATTTTTTCTATCGTATCAACTTATTTGTATTATGTTTTCAACACACTATATAATAGCATACATCCTGAAGAAAATCATATACAGACCTCGTTATCTTCGGGGCATAAAGAAATCATAGAAAGTGTCAATCAAACAAAAACAGACTTGCCGATATGTAGTTTTTACTTACATGATCATTGCCTACATAATGAAAATAATGAACCAATGAACCAATTCCCATGTTGTTTTATTAATAAGTACATAAGTGTACCTACTTATAATAACTAGTCGGACATGTCTTCCAATGAGCTGTCGCCACCGTAGGAATCCTTTTGTGGTCTTCTGACCACAGAACAGAATAAACGAGGTTAGAAGGGCCTTGTGGGCGGGGCAGGCGCGCCGCAATTATGAGCAAATGCTCAAAGTCAACCAAAATTTGTTTCATCGGCGAACAATCGCGCTCTTGTCGTGACAGCGTACGAAGTTCCGCGAAAAAAAAAAACAAATTATGCCATCTTGCGCCATTATAACGTGTCGTAAAAGAAGCCAGGTGTGTAGTGTAGCCCAAGAAGGGATTTCTTTTCACCGATAAGGCCAAATACCACATATATATAATAATACAAGTGATATTTGTAATTATTACAATAGTATTATGTAGTGTGTAGACAAAAACGATACAATCGCAAACAGATGCAAAATTATACATTGCTTGCAATACATGGGTCTTCTACTACGTAAGCGATCGCGCAATGTATTGCGTTCACTGCGACGTCGCGTGTGCCGAGCCAAAGCTTGAATTCAGTGAAATCCATGCGCATCGATAGTGTTGTACCAAGTTGTAAACAATGTCGATATTAAAAGTATGTATGCGTACAAATGATTATTATCAGTAATCACTAATCACTGATGTTTAAAAAAGGGAAGATTCGGTACGCGCGTATTATAATTAAAATAGCTTTGTTTATTAACACCAATTATTGTTTATTGTAGGTTATCAATTTAGTTCCTGAGTGGGTTATTGTCTGAATTTTATTTTTATGTTAGTTATAATGAAAACATACATTTTAAATTTTATTTTTAGATTTCCAACAGATCCTGATACAAATCTTGTATCGGGATCGGGAATAGAAGCAGCAAACGTGCTCGGTTGCAATTATTGCATCAAACAATGCGCTAAGTAGCGTCTAACAACACCTAAATCTTTCAATTTGAATTCTGCTATGCTGTTCTCTAAGGTTACAGCCTTGAGTGCAGCGCAGCCACGGCAGGCGTAAACCTTAGAGAATAGCACCCCACACACACACACACACACACACCCACAGTTTTCAATTTTTCAGTTTCAAAAGTAAAATTCTAAAAAAAACGAGAAATTCGTCGATATGCGTATAGACATAGTTACAATAATATTACCATTCTAGGAAGACTTTGTTAACAAGCATGGTTCACTGGCGCTACGAACAATACAGTGAAGCATGCGAACAACTACACCTCGCTCTGTGCATACACGCTCACACGCACAGATTTACACCAAACTATAATGAAACTACGCCTCATTACGTGCACCACGAAACCCGAAACGAGAGGCCTCACGCCACTGTTGGTCTGTCTGGACCTGACTGATAAAACAGCGCGCGCAGTCACACAGACTGATAAAACAGCGCGCACAGTCACACAGACCGACAAAACAACACGTGCGGTCACACAAACTGATAAAACAAAGCGCGTCCTCACACAGACTGATAAAACAGCGCGTGCAGTCACACAGACTGATAAAACAAAGCACGTGGTCACACAGACCGACAAAACAATACGTGTGGTCACACAGATTGATAAAACAAAGCGCGTGGTCACACAGACCGACAAAACAACACGTGCGGTCACACAGACTGATAAAACAAAGCGCGTGGTCACACAGACCGACAAAACAACACGTGCGGTCACACAAACTGATAAAACAAAGCGCGTCCTCACACAGACTGATAAAACAGCGCGTGCAGTCACACAGACTGATAAAACAAAGCGCGTGGTCACACAGACCGACAAAACAACACGTGCGGTCACACAGACTGATAAAACAAAGCGCGTGGTCACACAGACCGCCAAAACAACACATGCGGTCACACAAACTGATAAAACAAAGCGCGTCCTCACACAGACTGATAAAACAGCGCGTGCAGTCACACATACTGATAAAACAAAGCGCGTGGTCACACAAACCGACAAAACAACACGTGCGGTCACACAGACTGATAAAACAAAGCGCGTGGTCACACAGACCGACAAAACAACACGTGCGGTCACACAGACTGATAAAACAAAGCGCGTGGTCACACAGACCGACAAAACAACACGTCTGTGTGACCCAGACTGATAAAACTAGGTAGGTGATAGGATCACTCGTGTATCTGTCTGTCTGTCCGTCTGTCACAGCTAATTTGATAGGAATCTAATGGACCGATTAAGTTGAAATTTGGTACACGTATGTATTTTTGTGTCTGTGTCTTATAATTGTGACGTCCGTGTTCACGCGCGCGCCACTATATGTGACGTCCGTGTTCACGCGCGCGCCTCTACATGTGACGTCCGTGTTCACGCGCGCGCCACTATATGTGACGTCCGTGTTCACGCGCGCGCACTATATGTGACGTCCGTGTTTACGCGCGCGCCACTATATGTGACGTCCGTGTTCACGCGCGCGCCACTATATGTGACGTCCGTGTTCACGCGCGCGCCACTATATGTGACGTCCGTGTTTACGCGCGCGCCACTATATGTGACGTCCGTGTTCACGCGCGCGCCACTATATGTGACGTCCGTGTTCACGCGCGCGCCACTATATGTGACGTCCGTGTTTACGCGCGCGCCACTATATGTGACGTCCGTGTTCACGCGCGCGCCACTATATGTGACGCCCGTGTTCACGCGCGCGCCACTATATGTGACGTCCGCCAACTAAATACTTACATCGTAACTACTACTCATTACGTTATTTACTTCGCCACGCCACTTACATGCTGATAATTACTTTTATTAAAATGTCATGACAAGCTCCTATGTAATGCTTGGTAAATAGGTAGTTCTACGCTAGATCTCAGCTTTAATTGAACACTATGCTTTGTTCTATTTTTACATGGTTGGTCGTGATTGGTCAAGTAATGGCCGACATTCCTGAGCTGAGCCCCGGTTGTCCGGGTAGTGACGGGTACTTGCTGATACCCGGGAATGTTGTTAGGTAACCGCAGCCACACAGCGATGTGGAGAGGTACCCACCGAATATATACGAGAAAACCTTTAACAGGGTCCACTAGTATAGACGGCCGAAATATATGACTTGGGTTGAATTGTTAATTGGTTTAATTTATATATAGTCAGGAATATTAATGCTTAAGCAAATGGACACTACGTCAACTTACCGTGTTGTAGCAATTTTATACAACTGTCAAAGAGTGACAGTTATACGTATTGTTTGAATATACGGACAAGTATACGGACAGGTATACAGACAAATATACGGACAAATTAAGTTGGTGGTTGGTTGCAAAAAGTTAATGCATAATAATAGGTTGGGGAAAAAGTTTCTTCGCATTTTTTAAGAAAATTCAAAACATTTTTTAATATAGTTCATTTACATTTAACTAAAGTATGTAGGTACCATTTTGTTCGATAACTTTTTGCCATCTTGTAGGTAGGGACATGATCCCATTGTATGCGTTGCTGAATGGTTCGCACACACCTTGGGTGTTAGCTTGAATGGTAAGTCACGGATAGCCAAAGATGATGGTTTATTGAATATATTTAACTAGCACGTAACTAATGCTATATGAATGTGTGAATGAGTACAGCTGACTATGAACGCTGATCGTGTACTGTCGCGGTACACTGTGTTTTGTGCAAGGCGACGGAAAAATGCTGATCTATGCAATGGGCGCGTGCCTTGTACGATACATGACTCGTACACCCATTGCTATAGAAATTTTGGGACTTCTGGTCAAAATACCGCGACAAGTGGTTTTGGCAGTCCTCTCGCGATGTTAACCTGACACTGCCTAAAGAATTCTGAAGAGACCGAAACAGGTGGAAATCTGAAGGTGCAAGGTCAGGACTATACGGCGGATGCATTAACACCTCCCAGCCAAACTCTCTTAATTTTTGCTGAGTGGCTAAAGATGTGTGAGGTCTAGCGTTATCATGATGAAAAACCACACCCCTTCTGTTGATTAATTCCGGCCGCTTTCTCTCAACTTCTTGCTTTAATCTCATCAGTTGTTCGCAGTAGAGTTCAGAATCGATGGTCCTGCCTGGTGGTAACAGCTCATAATGAATAATGCCCTTCCAATCCCACCACACACACAGCATCACCTTGTTGCGAGTTAACCCGGGTTTCGCCACAGTCCATAAACATCGCAAATTTTTTTCGCGGCTTGCGTTGCATTTTTACCTTTTTTGTAGTAAAATTTTAAAATGTATCGAATTTCTTCATTAGATTCACTCATCAAAATTTTAAAATGTATCGAATTTCTTCATTAGATTCACTCATCTTGACGGTACGAAAAACAAATGAAAATCACACATTTTCCTAATTTGAATTTGGAATTATGTTCTTTAAAAATAGTATAGCCAAAGAGATTTTATTACAAGTTCATACATACTATAATGCGAAAAGACTTTTTCCCCAACCTAATATTTTTGATTCAACTTAAAAAAAAAACTTATTAGTTTTATTCATTTTAGTGAATTTTATCTTCTTCTGTTAATATTATTGTGTATGATCTGATCTGAAAAGCAATCCGCGGAGTGACATAATCACTCACAAACTAACATTTGTGGAAGAGAATCTCTCGCCTGCAGCTAGAAACTGAAATAAACAATGTCACAGATGTTCACTACAATGTAGACAATGTTTCGAAAACATTAAGCGAAATATTCTATGTTCTCTATGTTCTATGTTATTGGGTTTGGTTTCCGCACTTAATCCTTCAAGTGGACCATTGTGCGTGAGCCATAGCGGCCGTCGGGGCTTATTCCAACCAGCCCACCTCCCTCCAGAAGTTGGTCACGGCTTCTGGTCTGTTCAGAACATCTGTTAAAGATTTGGGTGTCCCGAGGGTTTCTGTTCTAATCTGGGCAACGCCTGTGCACTCGAAGAGCACATGCGGAACGGTTTCCTCAGCCTCCATGCAAGCTCTGCACAGAGGGCTGTCCGTTATGCCCATTGTGTAAAAGTGTTTGTTCAGCGAGCAGTGTCCTGTGATGGTCCCCGTCATCAGGCGCAGGCCGTTCCTATCCAGGCGTAAGAGTCGCCTGGTCAGTTTGCCATCCAGGCTTGGCATAGCCTCCCTGGACTGCCTGCACCCTGGTGCCGAGGACCACCACTCCTCTGCTTTTGTTTGGGTGATCTCTTGCAGCCATCTGCGTAATTGGTTGAAGGGGATGGGTATGATTGGTTCGGGCCCATAGACTGACGCACTGGATGCCCTCCTAGCAAGTTCGTCCGCTGCGTCGTTACCCAAAGACCCACTGTGTCCTTTTATCCATTGCAGTGTCACTGTGTTGCGGTTAGGTACCGTTGCTCGTTCTAACGCATTGTGACATTCTAGTATTAATCTTGAAGTAATATATTTTTTTTCTAAGGTTTGGAGTACTGAGGCACTGTCGGAGAGTATACGTATATGGGTGTCCGTAACTCTCCTGGCCTCTATGGCATACGCCGCTTGAATAATGCCCACACATTCTGCCTGGTAGACAGTGTTGAACATTCCCAGCGGGCTGGATATGTTTATGTTGAGGTCGTGCGAGAAAACTCCGGCACCGGTTCCGGAGTCGGTCTTTGACCCGTCAGTGTAAACCCTCAGCTCGTTCGGGCCCGAGTGGTCACGCTGTTCTTCCGTGAGTATTATGTTGTAATGTTTTTTAAAATAATGCTGTTTCGGGGCTCTGTCGCAGGCTGATGCCATCATTGGCCGTTTTTTGATCGCATCCTCCCTAATGCGTATGTGTTTAACCCTGGAGTCTTTGCTCAGGGTTCCGGTTATATTGAGCCTAAAGGCGGCCAAGGCTGCCTCCTCCCTCACAATGAGATGTAGTGGAGGCAGTCCAAGCATTGCTTGTAGTGCGGCCGTAAGTGCGGTTCTCATGCAGCCAGTGATTGCCACACAGGCTAATCGCTGTAGTTTTTCGAGATCTTTCCGGGTTGTGCTCAGGTCTGTCCTGGGCCACCAGACTAGTGAGCCATAAGTAATGATCGGTCTGATAACTGCGGTGTATAGCCAGTAAGTGACCTTGGGGTTAATCCCCCAGTTCCTGCCAAGCAGTCTCTTACACTGCCACAGGGATATGCTGGCTTTTGTGGTGATATAATTAGTATGTCTAGCCCAGTTCAACTGTTTGTCCAAAAAGATGCCCAGGTATTTGGTTTCAGTCGATAGGCTTAGGGTAGTTCCAAAGAATCGTGGTAGTTGTAGTGTTGTCAGCTTCCTCTTCTTTGTAAAAAGAATCAGCTCGGTTTTGGTAGGGTTCACTGATAGTGTATGTTTATTGCACCAGTCCTCTACTATCTTCAAGGCCTGACGCATGAGATTACATAGAGTGTTTTCGTGGGTGCCGTTTATTATTATGGCTATGTCATCAGCGTAGCCAACAGTGAAATATCCTTTATCATTGAGTGTCTTAATAAGGCTGTCTACGACCAGGTTCCATAGCATCGGAGAAAGGACGCCCCCTTGCGGGCAGCCCTTTGCTACAATGGCCCTTGTAGTGTCGTTCACTGTCACTTGTACAGCTCTCAGTTTGAGCATGTTTGTGATCCAGCCACTCAGGGTTGAGTCTATGCCGTGTCTATCTAGTGCCATGCCAATACTGTTGAACATGGTCTTGTCGAAGGCACCCTCAATGTCAATGAAGGCGGCCAGTGCTGAGCATTTGTGGTCCACTGCGCACTCAATCTTGGAAACCACAGTGTGTAGTGCAGATTCCGTTGATCTGCCAGTGGAGTACGCATGCTGTTGTTTATGTAGTGGTTTTATCCTAAGAGGTCCATCTCGGATGTATCTATCACATAGTCTCTCGAGGGTCTTCAGTAGGAAGGATGTGAGGCTTATAGGTCTGTAAGACTTGGGTTGTGTATAGTCAGTCTTTCCAGGTTTGGGTATGAAAATGACCTTCACTTCGCGCCATGCGAGGGGTATATATCTAAATGCTAAGCAGGCGCGGTAGATTTCCACCAGCCATGGCATCAGATGATCTACCCCCCACTGCAGTAAGGCTGGGAAGATGCCATCCAGTCCTGCGGACTTGTATGGCTGGAAGGTATTTATGGCCCACTTTATTCGGTCTTTTGTTACTATATTGTGGGCTCTAGTCCAATCGTGATCCGTTGGGGTCCATTCTGGTTCAGCCCCCCACGTCCTGTCCTCCAAGAGCTTACAGTTTGGGAAGTGAGTCTCCAGAAGGACCTTACTGGTTTCTTGGTCGGTTAAAGTATATGAATTATCGGGTTTTTTCAGCGCGCCGAGGGTTCGGTCCTGATCGGTTGATAGGATCTTCCTTACCCTCGCAGCTACGTTGTTCGTCTCAATGGATTCGCAGAATTTACGCCACGCAGTTCTTCTGGCGGTTCTGATCTGCTTTTTGTATGTGTATTGGGTTTCTTTATATATTTCCCAGTCATCCGGGAGTCTAGTGTTTTTAGCTCTGTTGAATTGCTTACGTAGTGCATTTCTGAGTTTGCTAAGTTCAGCGTTCCACCAAGGGTTTCTCTCGCCCTTGAGTTGTGGCGCTCTTAGCTTGCAGCATGCATAGTAAGCTTCGGTTAGATATTCTGATAATTTTGTCACGGTATATTCTAATTGTGCTTGGTCTTTTATGGTTATTTGTGATAGGTGCCTAGCTAGTAGTGAGGCTAGTAGGCGTTTATACCCTGGGACATTGGTGCGCCGTGGGTTGCGTCTCGGTTCTGGTTTCCTTGTGTTGGCTGTTAGTGTAAATCGGATCCTTCTATGGTCTGAGCAAGAGGGCTCGTCTGATACGTGCCAATTTGTGATAAGGTTAGTCGCGTTTTCTGTAGCAAGTGTCAGGTCTATGATTGTTTGACCTCGAACTGTGACCCAAGTGGGTTCTGAGCCGCGGTTAACAATGTTAAGGTTAGTAGAGAATAAATATGTGGATAATACCTCTCCTCTGGGGTTCGGTGCGTCGCTGCCCCAGAGCGGGTGATGGGCGTTCGAGTCAGTGCAGATGATTAGGTCAAGTTTGGCGTGCTCGCAGTGCTGCACCAGGTCGGCCATCTCCTTCGGAGGGCAGTCTGCGTCCTCCCCCGGCATGTATACCGAGGCCAGTACTATGTCTGGGATGTCACCTGCAGTCTGGAGCCTGACAGCCGTCAAGTCTCTGGAACAGAATTGGGTGAGTGGTGTGCTGGGAATATGTTTGGGTATGTATGCGCATGTTCTTGGTTTGTCTGAGCCGTGTGTGTTGAGGATTAGCTTACCTCCGATGTTACCGAGGCCACATATTCTGTTGTTCCTGATCCATGGCTCCTGGATCAGTGCAATGGTTTGGGGCATTACCTCCAGTGCCCTGCGTAAGCTAGCTGTGGCAGTTTGGCTGTGCTGGAGGTTGGTTTGAATGAAGTTGAGGGGTGATGACGGCGGTGGGGTAGAGTTAGTCGGAGCTGGATCCATCGGACGATTTTCCCTCTAACTCTACCCTGTTCTGGTCTTCATGTGGGTCACCCGGCGACGAGGCTAAGAGCTGCTCGCTCCAGTCGGGTGATGCAGTCGGTGTGGGGTCTATGTCGGCCATTGCCGCTCTGGCCATGTCCTCCTCAAGTTGGGCAATGGCCGCGTCATTCGTCTGTGTCGTCGGTTGTGGCGTCTGTGTGTCCGTGCTGTCAGTCTGGGTGTCAGAGGGTTGGGCCGTGGGCCAGAAGCGAACGTATATCGACCCGAGTAGGTACGATATTCGTCGCTCCCGGGCCAAAACCCTTTCAACCTCCTCCGGTGGCACACCCAGGGTCAAAAATGTCCCATAGTTGTCACCACCGACGGCTGTTGCCCTGTAGAGTGACCATCTGGCGATGTCGTACCAGGTATTCTGGCGAACCAGAATATTCTGGAGTCGAGCTACGTCACCTCGGTATCGAGGGACGAAAAGCGAGGCTCGGGCACGAGTGGGTACGTCAGACTGTTTCAGTACTGTCAATGTAAGGTCAGTGTCAGGTAGTCTAATCTTGGGTACATTCTGGGTCAGCCATGCTAGGGCATTGTCGTCCTCACACCACATCTGTACCGTGCCCTCCGCTACCCGTGGGTATCCGCGAAAGGCCGGGAGTGGTGTGGTCGCGTCAGTGTCCATCAGCATGTTCTCGAGGTTAGTCTTAATGTACTCGGCTTCCTCTTTTGTCAGGTCTTTGGAGGGGGGAGGAAAGCAGATTGCTACGGCTAGCCTCGCAGGGATATCCTTCGTGGCCCGCGCGTAGGTTCTCCGCTCTCCCTGAGCAGAGTGGACCCTCGCACGTTTTGCGTCCCCTTGGATCGTGCTCGGAGAAGCCGTGTCGTCGGGGCGCTCCCTCTTTACCGGCCCCGGACCACTTGGTCCTGGCTGCGGCTTTGAGGTGCTTGGCAAGGTATTGGCTGCCAAAAAGCTCCTATGCGAGGCTCCAGCCCGCCTTTTCCTCCTGTGTCTGGGTCGAGTTCGGTCTTGGGTTCTGTCAGGGTCCTGAGGTCGGCTGGCTACCCCGGCATGCTCTGTCATCGGGGACTTTTCGCGCCGGGTATTCCCTACACGGACTTGTCCCCGCCCACATGTTTCCGCGTCCGGCCGCTTTTCGCGCTGGGTGTCCCCTTCGCGTACTTGCGGCTGGTCGCGTACTTCCCCTTCGGCGTCCGATCGCGCTCCGCGCCGGCTAGTGCCTACGCAGATTTTGCGCTTTCGGTCGCCTAATTCTCTCTCCCGGGCCCTGATTTTTTCGCGCTTTTGTCGCAGCAGGCGTACTTCATCAGTCGGGAGCGTGGTAGAGCTGCCAGGCTCGTCCTCCTTCCCCGACCCTTTCTGTGCGTGTGTTAGGTCGTCTAGCCTGACCTCGATCCTCTCACGTTGGGATGCCAACGTGCGAAGCTCGCTGTCCAGGCTCGTAATGGGTGCTTGGTCTTGGTCATTGTCAGGGTTATAAGTAACACTCTTCCTCACGATACTCTGTTGCCAGAGGCTCGTGGACGGCGCGTGAGTCGCAGCCGGAGTAGGGTCTTTTGGCGCGGTAGTCGCAGCCGTGGTCTGGGTTATTGGCGCTTGTTCAGCAGCCTGGGTTGTTGGCGCTTGTTCAGCAGCCGGCCGCGCTGAAGAGCGCGGCACCAATTTGCAGTGGGGTGCCCCCCCCAGATTACGTTGGGGGCTGACCGCCGAAGCGATGTGGGATTCCCCGGCTTGGCCGGGACCCACCTGGGTAAAAACTTTGTCCTGCTGCTTCATGGTGATAAGGTGGTGGGCTTTTTTGGAGTAGAGGTTGCCCCTCCTCTGGGAACGACGGGATATAGGGATGGGAGGGAAGATGTCTTGTGGATATGGTCCAGGGTTTTGAAAGGTTACCCAGGTCTGGGAATTGGCCTGGGATTTAGGAACTACGGGATAATAAGGATAGGAAGGGAACGGCTTATTTGGATCATGGATACATGGGAAAAGGTTCATGGGTTACCCTAAGCCTGGGTTTTGGCCTTCGGGAACTTCTCTTGTCCGGGATCTCTAACGAGATGCTCCGGGCGCGGGGTCGATGTTATCCGCCGATCCCGCCCCCGGAGTTGGGCTATCCGCAACCTGCCCACCCGCTCGGTTGCAAGAGAAGAAGTGCCTGGCAGTCCGGGTCGTCTCACCGCTGATGTACCTTTACATAAGCGTTGAGACGACCCAGGCTCCCCCGAGAAGAGAAATATTAAAGTATTACTATTTTGTAAAGCTGTCCTGTTTTCTTTGTTTTCAATGTTCTTTTGTCAAGTGTAACAAATGGAGCTTGTACTGGCGCGGCGGCGGTGCGCGGGGCCCCGCATGTATTGTCGTTGGACTAACATAACATCGCGGTTCAACCTCTTGCTGAATGTATCTTTTAAAAAACATAGAGCGTACGTACGTTACACATTAAAAAAAAAAACCTATTTTGAAACTGTGGCTAAACAGGTGAGTGAGCATCATTATGTTCGTAAAGCATTATTCCTCTGTTTGAAATTTTAGTGCAGAGGCATTTCAGTTCATTAATATAATAATAATAATAATAAATAATTTATTGATCCAAGATATACATAGACATATAGTTGTATACTAGTTACATGCTAAGACTTAAGACACAAAGGGAGAAAAATAATAGTCTATATTAACAATTATTAAATCCTGTCTCCTAAACTAGGGATGGCCTGTATCTTAGGAGACAGTGATTCGACCGAGCTGAACAGTAAATTAGTGTTGGACCTTAGGTTTCGAGTGTCGATGTTATTCTACCATAAAACAAAAATGTAAGTCAGCTGAGTAAGTTATTTTAGATTTATTTATTTGAGCAAGGATGCAGGTGTGGAGGAAGAGTGAGTGTGTGAATGGGAGAGGTGTGTATAACTGTTAGTGAGTGTATGTTAGTTGTGTTGTGTGTGTGTGTGTGTTGGTGTTATGAGGATTTTGTTTATGTGTAGTGTTTTGTGTTCCTACTTAGTATTGATTAGTCAAGCGATGTATGCCAGTAAAGATTCAGTGTTATTGTAGTCCTGTTGTAAGAGCCAGGCTGTAATTTTAGATTTGACGTTGAATCTATTTAACTTTATTATATTTAATTTCTTTTGTATAATTTTATATACGTGTTTACTTAACACGTAGTTTTGATGTTCAGCAAACGAGGTTTTATGCTGTACACCAGCGGGGACATATGTTCGCTTCCCTGGGTCGGGCAGAGGTAGGCAGCCATGTACTCTGAGGACAGATCGAAGGACAAACAGTTGACGTACCGTCAGAACTTTGCAGTCAGAATAGAGTTGTGCTGTGGGGTATCTAAACGGTTTCCTGGACATAACCTTAAGTACAGCTCTTTGAGCTCTCTCTGCTCTCAGAATGAAGGTCTTCGCTGCTCCACCCCACACGGTTATGCAGTATCCGAGGATTGACTGGCACAAGGTGAGGTAAACCATCTTGAGAATATTGAAATCAGCCGATTCTCGCAGAGATTTAAATATGTGTATCAGACGGATCGTTCGAGTAGTTAGAGCATCAAGCTGTTTGTCCCATCGCAATCCCTCGTCTATGTGCACTCCCAGATACTTTACGTTATTTGTTCTATCAATGGCAGCACAAGAGCACGACATCAGCCGATTTTGGCATGAGTGAGCTGTAATCGAAAAAGTATTCAGGGGTAGGGTGTTACGACGGATCGCAAAGGGTGTATAATAGGTTTTATCCAGGTTTAGCGTCAGCAGGTTTATATTAAGCCAGGTCATCACGGAAGCTAATGCAGATTCTGCTCTAGTTTGAACATCGTCCCACGTAGGCCCGCAAATTAAAATCGCCGTGTCATCGGCATATGCATAGATCTTACCATCAGGTATTGACATACTACAAAGGTCGTTAATGTAAATTAGAAACAGCGTGGGGCCTAATATGCTTCCTTGAGGCACGCCGCACGTCACCAATTCTTCATCACTGTGTATCGAGCCTATTTTAACTCGCTGGGTGCGATTTGTCAGGTAGTCCGTAAAGAGTTCCAAAGCCATGCCACGTACGCCCAAACACTCTAACTTAGCTATTAATTTGGGAACAGAAACTGTGTCGAAAGCCTTCGACATGTCCAAAAATATTCCAAGGCACTTAGTTTTGCTGTCCAGTGTCTTAGCTATAGTTTGGGTTAGATCTAATACAGCATCTTCAGTGGAGACACCAGACCTAAAGCCATACTGGTTGTCAGCAATAATTTTGTACCTGTCCAAAAAGCTTCTAAGATTATTATTTAAAATCTTTTCTAGTATTTTCGAGAGCGTGGGTAGAACAGATATTGGCCTATAATTATTTACAGAGTTCCTGTTCCCTCCCTTATAGATTGGGCGTACAATGGCCTTCTTAAGGCAATCAGGAAAGACTCCCGTGTCTATACAAAGATTACATATGTGTGTTATTACTGGTACGAGAGTGTGGCGGCATGTCTTTAGAAGCGATGATGGGATTCCATCCCAACCTACGGCACAATCGTTTCGAAGCTGTAATATAATAGAATTGACGTCACTGTCGTCGACTTTTTGTAAAGCGAGTGAATTGATGGGCGGATTCAGCGTCATGCTTATGCAACCGGGAGGTTTACCTCGACTTAAAGGTGTTTTATTAGGGTCATTTAGTATTGCCTCTGCCATGTTTTTACCTATACTGCTAAAAAAGGAACATATATTGTTTATGGAAGATTTAGGGTTATCGGTTATTCTTAATAGCTCATCTGGGCTTGAGTGTATTTTACCGGTATTAGTAATTTTTCTAATTGTTTTCCATAGCATTGTTGGATTACCATGTGACTTTTCAAGTTCGCTCTTCTCATATGCACTCTTTTAATTTACGCAGTAACGCATTACAAAAATTTCGATAACGTGTATATGTTACATGTAATATTAAATTGTCTGGTGATTTTTTAGATTTTGTGTGTAATTTATCTCTATGCTTAATACATTTTAATAGGCCAGTCGTTATCCATGGTTTTATAATTCTTAATTTCCTTGGTACGTTGGTTTGTTCCGTATGTTTAGTTATGGTTGATGATAGTAGTGTAACCAGTTCATTCATAGCGGCATTCGCATCTTCAGTTTTGTAAATATTTGTAAAATCTGTTTGTTCTAATTCTGTTTTGATTGCTTCTGTATTTATTCGAGATATAGTGAAAAATTTCTTACAGGCACAGTTTGTATTTGAGATTGTAAGTACAATTGGTTTGTGATCTGTGATATGCGATTCTACTACCAAACTTGTGGCCGATGACTTGGTTTTTAATAATATGTGATCAAGACAATTTTCATTTCTAGTCGGTAGAAGGTGGGTTGGCAGTAGTCCATGGGATGCGTTTAAAATAAGGTAGTCTAACGCCCGGTCATTCCTACTCCCTAATTTTATATCAATATTCAGATCACCTACCATTGCAATATTTGGCGACCTTGCTATCGTATCATAGACACAACTAAGACTGGTCAAGAAACTATCGTACTGATCTTTTGTGTTATTTGAAGGGGAACGATATATCGCAACTACCGAGAGCTTATTATCTACTTGACATATTAGACTATTCGCAAAGTTTATGGTTGGTTCCCATACTGTTACATTTAGGCCAATTTTAGTATAAAGTATTACTCCATCGTTTTGATTTGTTATATTTTTAGTAGAGTGTGACTGGTAACCGTCTAGTACTGGGATATTACACACTCTACTCAGCCAGCACTCCGTCAAAACGATAATATCAAAACTAACATTAATTAGACACAACAATGCCTGTAAACTATCAAAATTTTTATTTACGCTCCGTATATTTATATGCAGTACTTTTAGGCTACTATTAGTTGTATTTATGTATTTTATACACTCTTGAGGGGCACATGAGAAAGAGTTCTCGAGATTAAGGTTGTCAAGGTCATGATTGATGCTGTCTATATTAGCCATTGGAAATATCAGTTTGTATCAAATACGGGAATATTGAATGTACCGGTGGTGTAGGCATATAGTACATAGAAACAGCATCGCTTTGTCTTGAAAATGAAGAACAGTGGAGTGTAGAAGTATGTACGTGTACGTTATGTTCCTTTTTAATGTGTAAGTAGGGTTTAGTTAAGGTGTAAGGTGAATGTCTTTCTGTATCGTTAATCAATATGTGTAGGTTAGATACTAATTTAACAAAGTTGGCAAAAAGGAACAATAAAAACATAAGTGTGTCTAGATTTCGAAGCATCAATTGGGAAATGGGTTCAATCAGTCATATATTCTTGCTAGCGAGATCCAGAAGACTCTTCTCTGAGGATACTAATAACTGTTTATCACCCGTCTGCTTGCGAAGGAAGATATTACCGTTGCTTATCCAACAAAATGCATAGCCATTTTTCTTGGCAAAATCCCGTGCCAGGTAGAATAGCTTTTTAGAGCTAGGAGGTAGCTGTTCCGCAACATAAATCGCCTGACGTTTCCCTGGTATGCCGATCAATTCAGTATTTAATTTGTCTTCTTTCGACTTGCAGTTGTTGTTGAAGGAACGAACAGCTGACAGTATGTTTTGCTTTGTGCGCACAGTAGTAAATTCCGCGATGACTGGTCGAGAGGAGGTGTACGTCCCAATTGAAGCCGATTTTCCAGGAAGTCGATATACGTCACGAAGTTCGGCCTCGGGTATGGGCACTCCTACTGTTTTACTTATATTGCAGACAGTTCTTATTAGGTCAGTCGTATTCTCATTATTTGTTAGTGGAATGTTTCTTAATTTGATTCCTGACGCTCGTGACTTATATTGGAGATCAATAATTTTCTTTTCAAGGCTTTCTATGTAGCCTCGCTGTTCTTGCCGGTCTGTCTTAAGCTCTTCTACCTCCTTCTTCAGTTCTTCAAATTTTAGGTTCATGAAGGACATTGACCGCTCGATCTCAGCACTAGTTTTACAGATTTCAGCATTGGACTCTTGTATTTTTTTATTTTGAGCCTTGATTTCACTTATATCTGTGACCAATTTCGACATAAAGGCAGTTTGTTCTTCTAACATCTTTGAAAAGCGTGTGTCTTGATCTTCTTTCCATCTAGCGAGTAGATCTTGCACTTCATGCTGGCCTCGAGTCGATTTTTCCTGTCTCGACTGGTGTCTACGAACTGTAACGTTGTCACAAATCTCAGTCACTGTGCTGATATCAGGCGCAGACTGAGTCAGAGTAGTGTTTAGTGACTTAGGAGGGGTTCTCTGAACACCAGCCATCGTAATAGTAATACAAGATGAAGTAAGATGTTGGAAGAACTGATTAGCAAAGCTACTTATCTGATTTATCTTTGTTATTATCAGCTGTTACTATTCGATACTGTATTATTCAATACTATCCAGTACGCAAGCGCTGGCGTAGCCGATACAGGTTCCGTAAAAGATCTCGTAGCGCACCGCAGCACAGCCGGATGACGTCGTCGTCGCCGCGTAGCAGGTGTGTAGCACTCGGTAATTTCGCACGTGTGTGCTATCAACTCGATGGCGTAGTGGCCGGGCGCTCAAGTCTGCCCGCCGCCGCAACTCACTCCGTGGCGCGGGTTCAAAACTCGCCGAATCACAGGCACTTTAGAATAGTAGAAATATTTGAACTATTTATATCCCTTTCTAGGACAGCCCAGTGGGCAGCCCAGCAATCAGGTAAGCACTACACTTGAGTAACAAGGATTTGAAAGTCACAAGAGTCAACCAATCACTTAATTTAGCGCCTCAACAAGATTGTGGCGAAAGAACACACGTCCACTCGTCCGAGCGTCAGCCGACCGAATCTCATTCATACGCAATTTAAGTTTACTCAGCAACGAAGTTAGTATGTACTTAGAGTGTCTCTATGATCTGTCACTACAATTCCCTTAGTTCGTTGCACAATACAGTAAACAATGAGATAATAGCTAAATCCAGAGAGTTACCGGCCTGCAACTGACCCGGGGCCTTATTGCTTACTTTAAAGTAAAGTTAAGAAGCATTCATGTTTTTATCTACAGCCATGCTCTACTCTACCCTCTGATCAGTTCCTGCAACAGTCAGCTTATTGCCAACATTAACACAACCAGTGTCACAGTAACCATACTATCATCCAGACGAGTGTTATAATGTTGTACTGAATTTCATTATGCAACTCCCACAGAGTACTCTTTTATAAATAAGGTGTAACTTAAATAACGCACAATCTCTTAAGGGGTCATTGTATTCATCAATATGAATAACATTATGGGACCAATCGTGAAATCGCGAAAAAAAATCAGCTGTTCAGTACATTTTTATGTTCGCATAATTCGTCAAAATGTACTGAACAGCTGATTTTTTTTCGCGATTTAAGGTTTGGTTTAAGAGGTTGTGCGTTATTTAAGTTACATCTTGTATAGGGTGACTGGTAAATTAGTGACCGATACTTAAACACATCATTGTACTCGTGATGACAAACAACTTTTACTATGGAACCGAACCTGAAATCGCGAAAAAAAAATCTGCTGTTTCCTACATTTATGTTCACATAACTCGTGCGAACAACTGATTTTATCCGCGATGTCAGGTTCGGTCCAATAGTAAAAGTTGTTTGTTATTTATTTATTTTACAGGGTTTACCCTAATGCGACAGTTAAGAACTTAAACTAATAACCTAAGCTAAGTATATATGAACTTACAATAACCAAATTAGATAAAAATAAAATAAAATTAAAACTAACAACATTACTAAATTCATCATTAAAAGCACGAAACACAGTATAACATAATTACTTACGTCACATAGTACAAACATAACATAGTACAACATAAACATACTTTACTTACATTATGAAAAAAAAAAGTATTATTTTGCTTGTAGCATAATATAAATAGTAATACCCTTGCGATTTCACTCACACAGCATGTAAACACATCAATCTGAGTTTGAAGGTCGTTGATGGTACGGCTAGCTCTGGTAAGGGGTGCCTTGGCAAGCAGGTTAGTTCTGGCTGTAGGCACCAGTAGCAGTGGCGAGCTGCGCCGCCTCCACACGTGGCGGTCCGGCACACACAGACTCAAGCGCTGCAATACTCCCGGGTTACTCTCCACACCACAAAGCACCTTCACCAAGAAGGCGACCAGCGTAAACTTCCGTCGGACATGCAATTGATTATAGCCAACCATGCCCAGGACAAACAGAGTGGGATACATCAGTGGGTAAAACGGATATACCCCATATAATTTCCTGTACAAATGGCGCGTGAACTTGTTCTGAACATGAGTACTATCACACCAATCACCCTATAGTATAGGCAACTCCTTTGCGTTTTTCGTTTCCTTCCTTATTCATGAAACAGCCACATTCTCACTACTCAATTCGTGGTATCTTTATGAATTTCAAAAAAAGAACATTCTCATGCACGCGCGTTACACTACCACAGCGCCGTAATAAAATATTAGGTTGGGGAAAACGTCTTTTCGCATTATAGTATGTATGAACTTGTAATAAAATCTCTTTGGCTATACTATTTGTATCTGGCTGGTTTTGGTATCATTGAAAGTTTAAATTTTAAAGAACATAATTCCAAATTCAAATTAGGAAAATGTGTGATTTTCATTTGTTTTTCGTACCGTCAAGATGAGTGAATCTAATGAAGAAATTCGATACATTTTAAAATTTTACTACAAAAAGGTAAAAATGCAACGCAAGCCGCGAAAAAAATTTGCGATGTTTATGGACCTAGTGTAGTGTCTGTGAGAGTAGCACAAATTTGGTTTAAGCATTTTCAATCCGGAAATTTTGATGTCAAAGATGCACGTCGCTCTGGTCGCCCTATTACGGATAAAATGGATGCCATTTTTGAAAAATTGGAGCAAGATCGGCATATCAGTAGTTACGACGTAGCTGAAAAACTGGAAATTGACCACAAAACAGTTTTGGCGCATTTGAAAAAAACTGGGTACACAAAAAAGCTCGACATTTGGGTACCTCACGAGCTCACTGAAAGAAACCTAATGAACCGTGTACTCATTTGTGATTCTTTATTACGACGTAATGAAACCGAACCATTTTTGAAGAAGCTGATAACTGGTGATGAAAAGTGGATCACGTATGACAAGAATGTGCGAAAAAGGTCGTGGTCAAAGGCCGGTCAGGCTTCACAGACTGTGGCGAAACCCGGGTTAACTCGCAACAAGGTGATGCTGTGTGTGTGGTGGGATTGGAAGGGCATTATTCATTATGAGCTGTTACCACCAAGCAGGACCATCGATTCTGAACTCTACTGCGAACAACTGATGAGATTAAAGCAAGAAGTTGAGAGAAAGCGGCCGGAATTAATCAACAGAAGGGGTGTGGTTTTTCTTCATGATAACGCTAGACCTCACACATCTTTAGCCACTCAGCCACTCAGCAAAAATTAAGAGAGTTTGGCTGGGAGGTGTTAATGCATCCGCCGTATAGTCCTGACCTTGCACCTTCAGATTTCCACCTGTTTCGGTCTCTTCAGAATTCTTTAGGCAGTGTCAGGTTAACATCACGAGAGGACTGCCAAAACCACTTGTCGCGGTATTTTGACCAGAAGTCCCAAAATTTCTATAGCAATGGGATCATGTCCCTACCTACAAGATGGCAAAAAGTTATCGAACAAAATGGTACCTACATACTTTAGTTAAATGTATGTCGTGGATTGATGGCGCCATGGTGTAGCAGACAGCGCCATCTAACAATTAGTTTTGTAACTAATAATATCGTTACCGGAAACGCAAGCGCGCCATACCGCTTGGACACGATCGTCGGTAGAGGGGATGCAGTGGGGACTATTGGAGGACAACACTCCGTGTTGCGACAGTCTAACTCTAACAGTCTTGGCAGATGCTCAGTGTACCAGCGCACATGTTTGTTTCTTGTAAAACCGTTAGTGTAAATAAAATTGTTGTGACTTAAATTATTTTTCGTTCGAGTACCCACGACAGTGCCCACATCTATCTAAAACTATGTCGGATCATGAAAAAGACCCGATGTTTCGCATCTCGGCCACCCATGATGCGACATCAGAACTGGGATACACTCGAGCGGAAGAAAATACGGAAAATGGAGCGATGACGTCACTATTAACGAGAATTTGCTTCGTACCCTCAAAACGTTAAATGATGTCCCGATAGAAGCCATCAAGGGCACACAGTCGACAATTGCGGCAACACCAGACTTTTTGCTACAAAATGTCCGCGAAGTAATGGCGGGGCGGCAGGGGCTCAAGCATTTCAGTGGCAGTGCCTGCAGCAACGGCGAGTAGCGAGCGACGCGCTGAAGTTTGCTACGTAATGCTAGCGGTGTGTTGATGAATACCGGTGAGTCACACCCATTTTATTACGATATTGGTGTCGAATGCTCTCTCATCAAAGATAATGTTGCATTAAAGTTCAGTGGCAAGCGTGTAAATAACATTGTAAATTTAACCGGGATTGGTTATGGTAGTGTGCAAAGTACCTACCTTACAAATTGAGGTTATGTTAACGATTTACGATTAGAGATATTATTTCATGTTGTACCGGATAGTTGTCTTAAAAATGATATTTTAATTGGCCGTGAGATTTTAGGTCAGGGATTTAACATTAATATGACGTCTGATAGCGTTGTTTCGTGTCGTGATAAGGTTGTTAGGTTATGTGATGTTTCAAATAAGCTCAAGAACGATTCTAATTGTCAAATTGATTTCGATAAAGTTGATACAGACATTCCGTCAGAATTAATCTTTTGTCACAATGTTCATCTTCGTTTTCTAGTGGTGTTCCTTGATCCCAGGTTACTAGAGGACAATTGCAAATTCGGCTTGTAGATCCTAGTCTGTCAATCGTCGTCCTTATAGGCTTAGTGCCGCGTGTTATTTCGCGAAATTATTATTGTTAAAGTTCGTAAATTAAATCCGTAAAAATATTGTCTCGCAAGATTCGGCGTAACGGTCGCACTCGATGTCTGCCTATTGTACCTAGATAGCTTAGGTGGTCTATAATTAATAACGTCCATGAGTCTGTCATGCATTTAGGGTGGAAGAAAACTCGCGAAAAAATTTACGAGCACTATTGGTTGGAAGGCATGTCGAGTTGCGAGTTGTTCGAAAGAGTTACCGTGGCCCTGGCACAGGCAACTGAAGGAACACGGTTTTAGTCAGTAGAAGGTATGTCGAAATGTGTGAGATTTGTGGACAATTGTATCACTTCTAAAGTAGCGAATCCCCACTCAGGTAAAATTCAAGCTGAACTTCACCCAATTCCCAAGTTCAATTTGTGTTACTGTCATTCTCTTAACATCGACACTAACAATAGTATTTGTGCTATTAAGTTTTGTATAGCGTTGTTTGGTACACCGAAACGCGTAATAGCAGATCAAGGTCGTTGTTTTGCAAGTAAGGATTTTTCTAGTTTCTGTATTTCTAACATAGATTTGCACTTGATAGCTACTGGAGGTAGTCGTGCAAACGGTCAGGTCGAAAGGGTAATGAGTAACCTCAAGAGTATGTTGACAGCTGTAGACTAGTCGTGACCGCTCTTGGCAGGACGCTTTAGGAGAGGTTCAGTTGGCTATGAACTCTACTATTAATAGGGTGACTAAATCTAGCCCCCTCGAGTTTGATTGATGATTGGAAGGGTAGCGAGACCGCTTAGTTTAGTAACCGCTGATGATGATGTAACTGACGTTAATTTAGATGAGATTAGAGAGCACGCGACACAGAATATTGAAAAGAATGCCAATTACGATAAAAACCGATTTAACTAAAATAAGGCTCAGGTTTCTGACTTAAGCTATTAATGATTAAGTTTTAATTGACAATGAGGAAAGGAATCCCATTTAAGATTATTGATGTTAGACGGAGATAGATATCTACTAAAAGCGCTCGACTCTAAGCACATACCCACATGATCATGTGAGGAAGATCCCCGATCACCAAGTTTCTCGAGTATTAGATGTCATAGTTGATGACAGTGGTAGTGAAACCAAATCTGACTTAAAAGTGCTTGTATAGTCGTACTCGAAACTCTAGACCGCACCTCATGAGTAACATGTGGCGATGGGTCTACAAGGAATCGTTGGTGCGATTCTGGTCTGTGTTGGTGCACAGAGCGCTTTGTGTTGTAGCACATATTGCGTTAGTATGAGAATCGTTGGTGCGATTCTGGTCTGTGTTGGTGCACAGAGCGCTTCATGTGTTGTAGCACATGTTGCGTTAGATAGTTTGAGAATCGTTGGTGCGATTCTTGTCTGTGTTGGTGCACAGATTACGATGAGTTTCATGAGTTGAGTATGCATTGCTTATGAATTATGGTAAAGAGTAACAGTATTGTTAGAATTACTTTGTTGTTTACTTGTTGATCGGACCTTTTCCAATGAATGAGGTTGTGCAGGGAGCACTATGTACGAAGCCTTAATAACAGGGCATTGTTGATCATGATGGTTGATTATTGTACTTAGATTTAGAAAAAAATAAAGTACCGTGGAGAATCGGCCTTTGTTTCTATGGACAGGATAGCCGAGCTAGTTTACTCTTTGAGCACATTTTGTCCACAGGTACTACACCCGAGGACGGGTGCTAGTCAGGGATGGCCGTGTCGTGGATTGATGGCGCCATGGTGTAGCAGACAGCGCCATCTAACAATTAGTTTTGTAACTAATAATATCGTTACCGGAAACGCAAGCGCGCCATACCGCTTGGACACGATCGTCGGTAGAGGGGATGCAGTGGGGACTATTGGAGGACAACACTCCGTGTTGCGACAGTCTAACTCTAACAGTCTTGGCAGACGCTCAGTGTACCAGCGCACGTGTTTGTTTCTTGTAAAACCGTTAGTGTAAATAAAATTGTTGTGACTTAAATTATTTTTCGTTCGAGTACCCACGACAGTGCCCACATCTATCTAAAACTATGTCGGATCATGAAAAAGACCCGATGTTTCGCATCTCGGCTACCCATGATGCGACATGTAAATAAACTATATTAAAAAATGTTTTGAATTTTCTTAAAAAATGCGAAGAAACTTTTTCCCCAACCTATTATATATATATATATATATATATATATATATTGTTGTATAACAAGGGGACTTAAAACACGAGTGTGGGTTGCCGAGTGTGATAATAGTTTACTTGTGATACTATTATCACACTCGGCAACCCACACTCGTGTTTTAAGTCCCCTTGTTATACAACAGTTGCATAAATAACTATAGTAAAATTGTTGGCATATCACGTAATGATGTAGGCGCATCATAATAATTATTCGATATGGCAACAATTTAAATGGTACAGGTTTAGAACATACAACTTCAATACGGATAAACAGGCCATAATGTATTGTTTGTGTACGCAATAACTTGCCATAGTTGATAGTGCATCTGTTTATATGAACAATATTGAACAAATACTGCCTAATAACGTTACTAAGCCGGCGGCCAGTAATGTACGTACTGTATTAGTGAAGTATGGAAACTTGTGTGTGACTGAAATAGCTCACTAAATAGTCTTGCCATAAATATTGTCACGAATAAAAAAAATAAAAAAATTATTGCATATAATATTTATTACTTTTACAGTGTGTTACTTTAATACATAAATATAAAACAATTTAAAATATAAAAAGCTTATTCGAAGTGCAATACATTGGCCATTGGCTGCAATACAGTCCTTTAAACGTTGAGGCCAGTTATCAATAGAAGCACGCACTCTTTCCATGGGAAAATTCTTCACTGCCAATCGTATGGATCGTTTTAGGGACTCCAAATTATCATGGCGTTTAGAGCAAGCCGTACTCTCTAAAACTGACCGTAAATCATAATCCAGCGGATTAAGATCGGGACTAGACGACGGCCGGTCTTCAGTTCTGATGAAGTCCGAAACGTTCACTTCCAACCAAGACTGCGTGGACCGAGCTTTATGACCCGGCGCCGAGTCTTGTTGGAAGGACCATACTTGGTTATTGAACATGGTGTTGTTAAGGGGCTTAACTACCTTCTCAAGAATGGTATCTTGATACACTTGTGCCGGTGTTTTGATACCTTTTTCACAAAAATATGGCTCAGTCACTCCTTCATAGCTAACACCCCACCAAACCATCACTGAAGTCGGATAATGCCCACGTTGCACTCTGTCGACTAATTGGGAAGCTTCCTTAGAGCTTTTAGCATAAATACGGTCATTTTGTTTGTTAAAATGTTGCTCAAATGTAAAGATTTACTCATCCGTAAACAAAATTTTTCTGTGACCTCTCTTTGCGTACCGCTTCAGTAGTTGTTTCGATTTTACCACCCTATTCTTTTAAATTATCAGTTAGAAAATGACCAGTGCGTCTCTTATAGGCTGCAATTCCTAAGTCATCTTTTAAAATACGCGACATGGTTCTGGATCTTCATCTCCCGAGATAAAATCTTTTGCTTTCGGACAGGATTTCTTCGATTTCTTTCCCTTACTGCTTTGACCACCTTTTTCGTACGAACACTACGTGGACGGCCAGATCTTTTCTGTCACAAACAGAGGAGGTCTCATTGTACCTATTAATAGCCCGGTACACAAACATTTGACTAATACCAAGCGTATGGAGAGTTTTAAAAATTGCATTTGGCTCCATACTAACTTTGTGTAATGCAATCACAGCGATTCGGTTCTCTTTATCACCCCACTCCATTTTAATATCGCAAAATATTGTACAATGTATTGGCGCCAAAATTAGAAAACTCAATGAACAATCGTATAAAAATGACAGATTCCAAATTCAAATCTTTCTTATTTTTAATTGTAACAGTATTTATGGCCAGACTTTGTAATTACTGTGTTATTTATAACCAGCGTGCTCCTGAGACGAGTTATACACGTTGTTGGTGCAGCATTATGCACGTTCTGGTGCAGCTCAGAGCAATGTACATAGTTACTGTGTTATTTATAACCAGCGTGCTCCTGAGACGTGTTATACACGGTGCTGTGTTACGTTCTGGTGCAGCTCAGAGCAATGTACATAGTTACTGTGTTATTTATAACCAGCGTGCTCCTGAGACGTGTGTACATTGCTCTGAGCTGCACCAGAACGTAACACAGCACCGTGTATAACACGTCTCAGGAGCACGCTGGTTATAAATAACACAGTAACTATGTACATTGCTCTGAGCTGCACCAGAACGTAACACAGCAACGTGTATAATACGTCATAAAGCTCGGTCCACGCAGTCTTGGTTGGAAGTGAACGTTTCGGACTTCATCAGAACTGAAGACTGGCCGTCGTCTAGTCCCGATCTTAATCCGCTGGATTATGATTTACGGTCAGTTTTAGAGAGTACGGCTTGCTCTAAACGCCATGATAATTTGGAGTCCCTAAAACGATCCATACGATTGGCAGTGAAGAATTTTCCCATGGAAAGAGTGCGTGCTTCTATTGATAACTGGCCTCAACGTTTAAAGGACTGTATTGCAGCCAATGGAGACCACTTCGAATAAGCTTTTTATATTTTAAATTGTTTTATATTTATGTATTAAAGTAACACACTGTAAAAGTAATAAATATTATATGCAATAATTTTTTTATTTTTTTTATTCGTGACAATATTTATGGCAAGACTATTTAGTGAGCTATTTCAGTCACACACAAGTTTCCATACTTCACTAATACAGTACGTACATTACTGGCCGCCGGCTTAGTAACGTTATTAGGCAGTATTTGTTCAATATTGTTCATATAAACATTAGATGCACTATCAACTATGGCAAGTTATTGCGTACACAAACAATACATTATGGCCTGTTTATCCGTATTGAAGTTGTATGTTCTAAACCTGTACCATTTAAATAGTTGCCATATCGAATAATTATTATGATGCGCCTACATCATTACGTGATATGCCAACAATTTTACTATAGTTATTTATGCAACTGTTGTATAACAAGGGGACTTAAAACACGAGTGTGGGTTGCCGAGTGTGATAATAGTATCACAAGTAAACTATTATCACACTCGGCAACCCACACTCGTGTTTTAAGTCCCCTTGTTATACAACAATATATATATATATATATATATAATAGGTTGGGGAAAAAGTTTCTTCGCATTTTTTAAGAAAATTCAAAACATTTTTTAATATAGTTTATTTACATTTAACTAAAGTATGTAGGTACCATTTTGTTCGATAACTTTTTGCCATCTTGTAGGTAGGGACATGATCCCATTGCTATAGAAATTTTGGGACTTCTGGTCAAAATACCGCGACAAGTGGTTTTGGCAGTCCTCTCGTGATGTTAACCTGACACTGCCTAAAGAATTCTGAAGAGACCGAAACAGGTGGAAATCTGAAGGTGCAAGGTCAGGACTATACGGCGGATGCATTAACACCTCCCAGCCAAACTCTCTTAATTTTTGCTGAGTGGCTGAGTGGCTAAAGATGTGTGAGGTCTAGCGTTATCATGATGAAAAACCACACCCCTTCTGTTGATTAATTCCGGCCGCTTTCTCTCAACTTCTTGCTTTAATCTCATCAGTTGTTCGCAGTAGAGTTCAGAATCGATGGTCCTGCTTGGTGGTAACAGCTCATAATGAATAATGCCCTTCCAATCCCACCACACACACAGCATCACCTTGTTGCGAGTTAACCCGGGTTTCGCCACAGTCTGTGAAGCCTGACCGGCCTTTGACCACGACCTTTTTCGCACATTCTTGTCATACGTGATCCACTTTTCATCACCAGTTATCAGCTTCTTCAAAAATGGTTCGGTTTCATTACGTCGTAATAAAGAATCACAAATGAGTACACGGTTCATTAGGTTTCTTTCAGTGAGCTCGTGAGGTACCCAAATGTCGAGCTTTTTTGTGTACCCAGTTTTTTTCAAATGCGCCAAAACTGTTTTGTGGTCAATTTCCAGTTCTTCAGCTACGTCGTAACTACTGATATGCCGATCTTGCTCCAATTTTTCAAAAATGGCATCCATTTTATCCGTAATAGGGCGACCAGAGCGACGTGCATCTTTGACATCAAAATTTCCGGATTGAAAATGCTTAAACCAAATTTGTGCTACTCTCACAGACACTACACTAGGTCCATAAATATCGCAAATTTTTTTCGCGGCTTGCGTTGCATTTTTACCTTTTTGTAGTAAAATTTTAAAATGTATCGAAATTCTTCATTAGATTCACTCATCTTGACGGTACGAAAAACAAATGAAAATCACACATTTTCCTAATTTGAATTTGGAATTATGTTCTTTAAAATTTAAACTTTCAATGATACCAAAACCAGCCAGATACAAATAGTATAGCCAAAGAGATTTTATTACAAGTTCATACATACTATAATGCGAAAAACTTTTTCCCCAACCTAATATTTTATTACGGCGCTGTGGTAGTGTAACGCGCGTGCATGAGAATGTTCTTTTTTTGAAATTCATAAAGATACCACGAATTGAGTAGTGAGAATGTGGCTGTTTCATGAATAAGGAAGGAAACGAAAAAGCAAAGGAGTTGCCTATACTATAGGGTGATTGGTGTGATAGTACTCATGTTCAGAACAAGTTCACGCGCCATTTGTACAGGAAATTATATGGGGTATATCCGTTTTACCCACTGATGTATCCCACTCTGTTTGTCCTGGGCATGGTTGGCTATAATCAATTGCATGTCCGACGGAAGTTTACGCTGGTCGCCTTCTTGGTGAAGGTGCTTTGTGGTGTGGAGAGTAACCCGGGAGTATTGCAGCGCTTGAGTCTGTGTGTGCCGGACCGCCACGTGTGGAGGCGGCGCAGCTCGCCACTGCTACTGGTGCCTACAGCCAGAACTAACCTGCTTGCCAAGGCACCCCTTACCAGAGCTAGCCGTACCATCAACGACCTTCAAACTCAGATTGATGTGTTTACATGCTGTGTGAGTGAAATCGCAAGGGTATTACTATTTATATTATGCTACAAGCAAAATAATACTTTTTTTTTTTCATAATGTAAGTAAAGTATGTTTATGTTGTACTATGTTATGTTTGTACTATGTGACGTAAGTAATTATGTTATACTGTGTTTCGTGCTTTTAATGATGAATTTAGTAATGTTGTTAGTTTTAATTTTATTTTATTTTTATCTAATTTGGTTATTGTAAGTTCATATATACTTAGCTTAGGTTATTAGTTTAAGTTCTTAACTGTCGCATTAGGGTAAACCCTGTAAAATAAATAAATAACAAACAACTTTTACTATGGGACCGAACCTGACATCGCGGATAAAATCAGTTGTTCGCACGAGTTATGTGAACATAAATGTAGGAAACAGCAGATTTGTCTTTCGCAGTATAACTCTCATTCTAATGACAATGATAGGATTCTGGACCTAGTGCTATCTAATGACCAAGTTGCTGTCACGTGGTGTGGTGATCCACTTGTACCTGAGGACTCGCATCACAAAGCATTATGTGTTACTGCGGACTTCGTTCAATTGCATAGTCTTCCTGTTCGTCCCTACGTGAAATTCTTGTATCACTTGGGTGACTACAATGCAATATGTGACGAGCTGGATCTAGTGGATTGGCAGAGCAACTTAAACTGTCGGACGTTAGAAGACGCCCTCACATACTTTTACACTGTTATTGATAGGCTACGTAATACCTTTATACCAACAAAAACAGCAGTTTCCCAATCGAAGTATCCACCCTGGTACAGAAGCCCGTTGATTAAAATAATTAAAGAAAAGGCTAAATATCATACTAAATTTAAAAAATACGGGAATATATCAGATTTTGAAAGTTTTGCTTTATTGAGAGAGCGGGTTAAAGACCTAGAAAAGATTATGTTTGACAACTATTTAACAAGAATAGAATCAGAGATAATTAAAAATCCTCGGGCCTTTTGGAGTTATGTTAAGACGAGGAAACAATCAAACTCATATCCCTCGGTTCTACACTTTGGGCAGCTGTCTTCTAGCGACGGTGACGTAATCTGCAACATGTTTAGTGACTATTTTCACTCCAATTTTCTCTTAGGCACTGGTGCTGGCAATGGCCCTATTTCATATGACGTGGACCATGGCAGGGCGACACAGTGCACATCTGATATCAGTTCGGTGGAAATAAGTGTGGATGAGGTTCACAGGCTGCTAAAACAAATTGACGTAAATAAGTCGGCGGGCCCGGACAACATTCCGCCGGTTTTCATCGTGAACTGTACTAAAAGTCTTGCTGTCCCGCTCTCGATACTATTCAAAAGATCACTTGCTGTGGGTGTGGTACCCATGATCTGGAAGTCGGCATATATAACACCGATACACAAAAAGGGGCCAAAGACTTCCGTCGAGAATTATAGACCGATCTCCAAACTGTGTGTGTTTGCAAAAATTCTGGAAAAAATTGTATATAAGCAAGTTTACTCGGCTGTCAAACAAAGTCTCAGCGATCATCAGCACGGATTCTTAAGAGGTCGGTCTACCACGTCCAACTTAGTTATTTGCAGTGATTTTCTATCGGAGTCCATGTCCCTTCGGTCCCAGGTCGACGTTATATATACCGATTACAGCAAATGTTTCGATCAAATTGACCATGTAATCTTAATGCGTAAACTTTTATCCATGGGCATCAGGGGTAACCTATTCAGGTGGTTTGCGTCGTATGTTGAGGGCAGATGTCAGACCGTGGTGCTGAACGATTACTCGTCTAGAGCTATGCGTATTCCCTCGGGAGTCCTCAGGGGTCGTTACTGGGGCCTCTCTTATTAAATATTTTTATTAATGACGTGATTTCCTGTTTTCGTCATTCTAAAATACTGCTTTATGCTGATGATATGAAGATCATGAAACAGGTTGCCACCCATGTAGATGCTCTCTTACTGCAGGAGGATCTTGACACCTTTCAAACCTACTGCAATAGAAACAAGTTGAACCTAAACGTCTCCAAATGCCATGTGTGCTCTTTCACTCTCAAACCTCACCCTATCCATTTTCCTTACAAACTCTTAGATACCCCAGTAACCAGGGTCGATGCTATTAAAGACCTCGGGGTTACTTTCGACTCAAAGCTTATTTTTGATACTCACATTAATAATATTGTCAACAAAGCGTCGAAAGCACTGGGTTTTATTTGCAGAGTCTCGTCTGATTTTAAAAGTATTAAGACTATTAAGATATTATATTGCTCCTTTGTTCGTAGTCACCTCGAGTATGCCTCTCAAGTCTGGAACCCCAACTATAATATTTATATCGATCGATTAGAGAGCATACAAAGAAAATTCCTTAGGTACATTCAATTCCGTTCTAAAACATACCTATCTAATTACAACTTGCGGTGTAAAAAATTCCATGTTCTTCCACTTTATGAAAGAAGAAAAATTTCTGATTTAGCATTTTTATTTAAAATTGCAAACGGATCTAATGACGTCCCCGAGCTGCTGAGCAAAATTGGGCTGGGAGTATGTTCTTCGTTTTTGCGTAAACCTCGTTTGTTGCACGTACCAGTAACAAGAACAACTTACAGACAAAATTCCTACATGATAAGGGCGAGCCGTATGTATAATGAAACCTGTCGGAAAGTTGACATAGATCTTTTCAATACTAGTGTGCCTAAATTAAAGAAGGCTCTTTGCAATCACTTCTTCGACAAAATAACGTAGTCCTTGCATTATATACGAATATACAGAACGCGGAAATTACACTGTCTGCTACCTAGTATAATGTTAATTGTTATTCTATCTGTGAAAACTTGTAATTGGCCATCATCTTGTTTTAAACTTAGCAACTATTGTGTCTGATTAGCTGTAAGTTTTCCAAAAATAATAAAACAAAATAAAATAAAATAATGGAAAGGGACCCTTCGTGCGCGAGTCTGACTCGCACTTGGCCGGTTTTTGTACATGTTATGATTTTCATGGGATTATTATAACTATAAGGCCGTTTCCGTCGTACATAGATTGGAATTCTAGGTAATTTATGTGAATATGGTGTAATTAAAATGTCCGCGAGGACAGCGAGCAGTAGACACGTTGCTCATCGATTGGTTCGTCCCGTCAGGTCATCGTCGAGTTCGGTTCATGGCTACCACGACGGCTGCTCACACGTTTTTATAAACGTGTGAAAATTCGACAGTGACTGTCACATTTGGTTGTCAACGGAATGTTCCGATAATGAATGTGTTGCGATCGCTTCTGAGCTGGTAATGTGTGGCGTGACCGAGCGCGGCGTGCACTGTGGCCCGCGTGGTAAGCTGTAGCGTGGCGTAGTGTGCTGTGCTGTGGTGTGGTCAGCGATAACGTGGGAACAATCGCTGAAGGTAAGCCTCTCAACTACAGTATCATGGTAAGTGATGACGACAGTGTAGCACTACGACTAAAGAGTAGCAACTTGCGTAGTACTGCGACTATAGAGTAGCTACTTGCGTAGTACTGCGACTATAGAGTAGCAACTTGCGTAGTACTGCGACTATAAAGTAGCAACTTGCGTAGTACTGCGACTATAGAGTAGCAACTTGTGTAGTACTGCGACTATAGAGTAGCAACTTGCGTAGTACTGCGACTATAGAGTAGAAACTTGCGTAGAACTGCGACTATAGAGTAGCAACTTGCGTAGTACTGCGACTATAGAGTAGCAACTTGCGTAGTACTGCGACTATAGAGAAGCAACTTGCATAGTACTGCGACTATAGAGAAGCAACTTGCGTAGTACTGCGACTAAAGAGTAGCAACTTGCGTAGTACTGCGACTAAAGAGTAGCAACTTGTGTAGTACTGCGACTATAGAGTAGCAACTTGCGTAGTACTGCGACTATAGAGTAGCAACTTGCGTAGTACTGCGACTATAGAGTAGCAACTAGCGTAGTACTGCGACTATAGTGTAGCAACTAGCGTAGTACTGCGACTATAGTGTAGCAACTTGCGTAGTACTGCGACTATAGTGTAGCAACTTGTGTAGTACTGCGACTATAGAGTAGCAACTTGTGTAGTACTGCGACTATAGAGTAGCAACTTGCGTATTATTGCGACTATAGAGTAGCAACTTGCGTAGTACTGCGACTATAGAGTAGCAACTTGCGTAGTACTGCGACTATAGAGTAGCAACTAGCGTAGTACTGCGACTATAGTGTAGCAACTAGCGTAGTACTGCGACTATAGAGTAGCAACTTGCGTAGTACTGCAACTATAGTGTAGCAACTTGTGTAGTACTGCGACTATAGAGTAGCAACTTGTGTAGTACTGCGACTATAGTGCAGCAACTTGCGTAGTATTGCGACTATAGAGTAGCAACTTGCGTAGTACTGCAACTATAGAGTAGCAACTTGTGTAGTACTGCAACTATAGAGTAGCAACTTGTGTAGTACTGCAACTATAGAGTAGCAACTTGTGTAGTACTGCAACTATAGAGTAGCAACTTGTGTAGTACTGTGACTATAGAGTAGCAACTTGTGTAGTACTGCAACTATAGAGTAGCAACTTGTGTAGTACTGTGACTATAGAGTAGCAACTTGTGTAGTACTGCAACTATAGAGTAGCAACTTGTGTAGTACTGTGACTATAGAGTACCAACTTGCGTAGTACTGCGACTATAGAGTACCAACTTGTGTAGTACTGCGACTATAGACTAGCAACTTGTGTAGTACTGCAACTATAGAGTAGCAACTTGCGTAGTACTGCGACTATACAGTAGCAACTTGTGTAGTACTGCGACTATAGAGTAGCAACTTGCGTAGTACTACGACTATACAGTAGCAACTTCCGTAGTACTGCGACTATACAGTAGCAACTTCCGTAGTACTGCGACTATAGAGTAGCAACTTATGTAGTACTGCGACTATAGACTAGCAACTTGCGTAGTACTGCGACTATAGACTAGCAACTTGTGTAGTACTGCGACTATAGACTAGCAACTTGAGTAGTACTGCGACTATAGACTAGCAACTTGTGTAGTACTGCAACTATAGAGTAGCAACTTGTGTAGTACTGCAACTATAGAGTAGCAACTTGTGTAGTACTGCAACTATAGAGTAGCAACTTGTGTAGTACTGTGACTATAGAGTAGCAACTTGTGTAGTACTGCAACTATAGAGTAGCAACTTGTGTAGTACTGTGACTATAGAGTAGCAACTTGTGTAGTACTGCAACTATAGAGTAGCAACTTGTGTAGTACTGTGACTATAGAGTACCAACTTGCGTAGTACTGCGACTATAGAGTAGCAACTTGCGTAGTACTGCGACTATACAGTAGCAACTTGCGTAGTACTGCGACTATAGAGTAGCAACTTGTGTAGTACTGCGACTATAGAGTAGAAACTTGCGTATTACTGCGACTATAGAGTAGCAACTTGCGTAGTACTGCGACTATAGAGTAGCAACTTGCGTAGTACTGCGACTATAGTGCAGCAACTTGCGTAGTACTGCGACTATAGAGTAGCAACTTGCGTAGTACTGCGACTATAGTGTAGCAACTTGTGTAGTACTGCGACTATAGAGTAGCAACTTGTGTAGTACTGCGACTATAGAGTAGAAACTTGCGTATTACTGCGACTATAGAGTAGCAACTTGCGTAGTACTGCGACTATAGAGTAGCAACTTGCGTAGTACTGCGACTATAGTGCAGCAACTTGCGTAGTACTGCGACTATAGAGTAGCAACTTGCGTAGTACTGCGACTATAGTGTAGCAACTTGCGTAGTACTGCGAGTATAGAGTAGCAACTTGCGTAGTACTGCGACTATAGAGTAGCAACTTGCGTAGTACTGCGACTATAGAGTAGCAACTTGTGTAGTACTGCGACTATAGAGTAGCAACTTGTGTAGTACTGAAACTATAGACTAGCAACTTGTGTAGTACTGCGACTATGGACTAGCAACTTGTGTAGTACTGCGACTATAGAGTAGCCACTTGCGTAGTACTGCGACTATGGACTAGCAACTTGTGTAGTACTGCGACTATAGAGTAGCAACTTGCGTAGTACTGCGACTATAGACTAGCAACTTGTGTAGTACTGCGACTATAGAGTAGCAACTTGCGTAGTACTGTGACTATGGACTAGCAACTTGTGTAGTACTGCGACTATAGAGTAGCAACTTGCGTAGTACTGCGACTATAGACTAGCAACTTGTGTAGTACTGCGACTATAGACTAGCAACTTGTGTAGTACTGCGACTATAGAGTAGCAACTTGCGTAGTACTGCGACTATGGACTAGCAACTTGTGTAGTACTGCGACTATAGAGTAGCAACTTGCGTAGTACTGCGACTATAGACTAGCAACTTGTGTAGTACTGCGACTATAGAGAAGCAACTTGTGTAGTACTGCGACTATACAGTAGCAACTTCCGTAGTACTGCGACTATAGAGTAGCAACTTGCGTAGTACTGCGACTATAGAGTAGCAACTTGTGTAGTACTGCGACTATAGACTAGCAACTTGTGTAGTACTGCGACTATGGACTAGCAACTTGTGTAGTACTGCGACTATACAGTAGCAACTTGTGTAGTACTGCGACTATAGACTAGTAACTTGTGTAGTACTGCGACTATGGACTAGCAACTTGTGTAGTACTGCGACTATAGAGTAGCAACTTGCGTAGTACTACGACTATAGAGTAGCAACTTGTGTAGTACTGCGACTATAGACTAGCAACTTGTGTAGTACTGCGACTATAGAGTAGCAACTTGTGTAGTACTGCGACTATACAGTAGCAACTTCCGTAGTACTGCGACTATAGAGTAGCAACTTGCGTAGTACTGCGACTATAGAGTAGCAACTTGTGTAGTACTGCGACTATACAGTAGCAACTTGTGTAGTACTGCGACTATACAGTAGCAACTTGTGTAGTACTGCGACTATAGAGTAGCAACTTGTGTAGTACTGCGACTATACAGTAGCAACTTCCGTAGTACTGCGACTATACAGTAGCAACTTCCGTAGTACTGCGACTATAGAGTAGCAACTTATGTAGTACTGCGACTATAGACTAGCAACTTGCGTAGTACTGCGACTATAGACTAGCAACTTGTGTAGTACTGCGACTATAGACTAGCAACTTGAGTAGTACTGCGACTATAGACTAGCAACTTGTGTAGTACTGCGACTAGAGAGTAGCAACTTACGTAGTACTGCGACTATAGAGTAGCAACTTGTGTAGTACTGCGACTATAGACTAGCAACTTGCGTAGTACTGCGACTATACAGTAGCAACTTGTGTAGTACTGCGACTATAGACTAGCAACTTGTTTAGTACTGCGACTATGGACTAGCAACTTGTGTAGTACTGCGACTATAGAGTAGCAACTTGCGTAGTACTGCGACTATAGACTAGCAACTTGTGTAGTACTGCGACTATAGAGTAGCAACTTGCGTAGTACTGCGACTATAGACTAGCAACTTGTGTAGTACTGCGACTATAGACTAGCAACTTGTGTAGTACTGCGACTATAGAGTAGCAACTTGCGTAGTACTGCGACTATGGACTAGCAACTTCCGTAGTACTGCGACTATAGAGTAGCAACTTATGTAGTACTGCGACTATAGACTAGCAACTTGCGTAGTACTGCGACTATAGACTAGCAACTTGTGTAGTACTGCGACTATAGAGTAGCAACTTATGTAGTACTGCGACTATAGAGTAGCAACTTGTGTAGTACTGCGACTATAGAGTAGCAACTTGTGTAGTACTGCGACTATAGAGTAGCAACTTGTGTAGTACTGCGACTATAGACTAGCAACTTGAGTAGTAGTGCGACTATAGACTAGCAACTTGTGTAGTACTGCGACTATAGAGTAGCAACTTGTGTAGTACTGTGACTATAGAGTAGCAACTTGCGTAGTACTGCGACTATAGAGTAGCAACTTGTGTAGTACTGCGACTATAGACTAGCAACTTGTGTAGTACTGCGACTATGGACTAGCAACTTGTGTAGTACTGCGACTATACAGTAGCAACTTGTGTAGTACTGCGACTATAGACTAGCAACTTGTGTAGTACTGCGACTATGGACTAGCAACTTGTGTAGTACTGCGACTATAGAGTAGCAACTTGCGTAGTACTACGACTATAGAGTAGCAACTTGTGTAGTACTGCGACTATACAGTAGCAACTTCCGTAGTACTGCGACTATAGAGTAGCAACTTGTGTTGTACTGCGACTATACAGTAGCAACTTCCGTAGTACTGCGACTATAGAGTAGCAACTTGTGTAGTACTGCGACTATACAGTAGCAACTTGTGTAGTACTGCGACTATGGACTAGCAACTTGTGTAGTACTGCGACTATAGAGTAGCAACTTGCGTAGTACTGCGACTATGGACTAGCAACTTGTGTAGTACTGCGACTATAGAGTAGCAACTTGCGTAGTACTGCGACTATAGAGTAGCAACTTGCGTAGTACTGCGACTATAGACTAGCAACTTGTGTAGTACTGCGACTATACAGTAGCAACTTGTGTAGTACTGCGACTATGGACTAGCAACTTGTGTAGTACTGCGACTATAGAGTAGCAACTTGCGTAGTACTGCGACTATGGACTAGCAACTTGTGTAGTACTGCGACTATAGAGTAGCAACTTGCGTAGTACTGCGACTATAGAGTAGCAACTTGCGTAGTACTGCGACTATAGAGTAGCAACTTGTGTAGTACTGCGACTATACAGTAGCAACTTCCGTAGTACTGGGACTATAGAGTAGCAACTTGCGTAGTACTGCGACTATAGAGTAGCAACTTGTGTAGTACTGCGACTATAGACTAGCAACTTGTGTAGTACTGCGACTATAGAGTAGCAACTTGTGTAGTATTATACTATTTCGTTATTTTCGGTGATTTCAATATTTTAATCAAGTATTTGACGTGGATAAGTAATAAAAACCGCACGGGTCGATCCTTCAGGTTAAGCTACGTTTGCCGGGGTTGGTCCGTGGATGGGTGACAATCTTTACATACCAAGACCCCTCCGTGCCTCGGAAAGCATGTTAAGCCGTTGGTACAGTCTGTCATTCGTGGATCTTTGACAGTCGCTACGGGTCGTTAGAAGCCCGAAAGTGTGAAGGGTACTGTATTATATTACCCAGTAACTGGGATGTGGAGGTCAGATAGGCAGTCGCTCCATGTAAAATTCTGGTATTATGCGGCATTCGGTTCGACTGGAAGCCGAGCCTAACATAGTTGGGAAAACCATAGATAGCATACCTTTCAAGACCGCCTATAGGTATACCTGATACCTATTAGATATGATGATTACGAATACGAACGAACTTAATCTATTATGATTATTTTGTATAAACGTACTAACGTTTATTCAAAATAATCATAATAGATGAAGTAATTAATTATGTGTGTAAGCAATTTCCCCCACATACCTTCAAAGGTCAGTCAGATAAAGTCTATACTTTTCTGGAATGCCTGCAAGACTATTCTTGCAGGCATCCCAGGGAATATGGACTAATTCGCTTTAATAGGTACGTTGATGACACATAATAGGGTAAGTAATAGACTAGTATCTTCAGTTAATGCAACGGCGGCGGCGATAAAATGATAGATAACGACAATTATTTATCAATTTGCCCTCTATTTATTGAAATAAGCATTTAAAACTCCATCAATTTGTAACATTCATTTATCAATCTACGCATCACACGATCAGAAAGTTTATCGTCAATAATTGCGTAACACTCTATCGATCGGTATCGGTTTCATTTTGACAGTTCAACAACATTCATTGCGTTATTTACGCTGTCGAGCAGACAAATTTTTCGAATTTATGAATCAATGGATTAGAAATTTGTTTCAAAATGATTCAGATTCCGATCGATGGTGTGTTACGCAATTAGGCTGCTGACCAAAGCTTCGCGTCTAATTCATTTATTTATTTATCCTCTTATGGAACTCCATACAGAACTCCATCCATATTGCGCACATTCTTTGCAATTTTTTAGACTTATTACATATCAAATTGATGATGTAACCTTCGTCTCAAAGATCTGTCAGTTAGCCAGAGGTGACCATATTTTCGAGTTCAGAGACTTTATGAGACCAAAGACGTCAACTGAGCGAAAATAATGACCTGAAGGATTCCTGAAAGATACCTATCGTTTAAGATTTGTACTAAAATATTTAAGAGGATTGTGAAGCTGTAAATTTTCATACAAAAAGCGATAACGTTTTTCTCCCCGTAAACATAATCTAATTTTCATATTTTTTTTAAATAGTGTAGGTATAATGAAAAACTAGGTCTGTACGTTTTTATTATAAAGAAATATTGCATACGATGTAAGTTATTAGCATCTAAATATCTATATTTTTGACATAAAAACTTCCTCGAGCGTTTTAATTTTTTTTAATTAAATTAAATTGAATTACTAAAATATAAAAACGTACAGACCTATATTAAGGTGTACTGAATTTAATGAGACCAAAATTATCTCATTTTGTAAAGGTTTAGGGGGGTGAAAACGTTATCGTCCGAAACAATATTTATGATAGTAATCGTATGAAATGTAGGTAATTGCCTCCAAGACTCGCGCCGCGTATCGGCACTTCACAATCCTCTTAACGGACAAAGAAATACGACGTAAATCACTGTTGCAGAGTACCTACCTAAGATTCAAATGGAACGCAAAATGACGTTGATTAAATGAATTAATTTACTTATTATAATTGTCTGCTCGGCACAGATTATGCCGACAAAGTTAACAAGTACAAATTCTAACTTTGAATGAAGTACGTAATAGTTTCGGTAAATTAAACAAAATATTTGGCAGCCATTTATCACGTTGAACATAAAATGGCGGTGTGGCGTGGCATGACACTATCAGATTCCAATTAAGCACACACTCGCTTCACTTTATTTTTAACCGACTTCCAAAAGGAGGAGGTTCTCAATTCGTCTGTTTTTTTTTTGTATGTTTGTTACGCGATTACTCAAAGACGGATGGACCGATTTGGAAAATTCTTTTTTGTTTGAAAGGGTATACTTCCGAGGTGGTCCCATATAAATTTTATTAACTTTGCTTGGGGAGTTTTTGAGTTAGCTTCAATAATGCGTATATTTCCCACTTATTTTATATGGATGATGTGATGATGTTTTAATAACTTCCTATCACTGTTATTTACATGGCTATATCTACAATTATTGTGCTCAATTATGTATTCGAATTTGTGTGGGGTAGGTTCCACAACTAAAAAGTGAAAAATAAAAACTTTTTAGCAAAAAATAAAACCGACTTCTAAAACAAAACACTACAAAGTGAAAAATAACTTTAATTTCGGAAGTCGGTGGCAAAAAACGAAAATACAAAACCAAAGACACCGACTTCCGAAATTAAAGTTATTTTTCACTTTGTAGTGTTTTATTTTAGAAGTCGGTTTTATTTTTTGCTAAAAAGTTTTTTAAACTAACTTCTGCCTGCGACTTCGTCCGCGTGAAATTTCTTAGTCCCCTGTCCTACCCCGTCGCATCGCACCGCGCCGCCCACGCCATTACTTCGTTTTCGCTTAGCGTTCTTTCATTTTTTTTTTGCTCGGCTCCTTTGTGTTACAGAATGATGTTAAATAGCCTATAGCCTTCTTCAAGAATTGGGCTATCAAGAGCAAAACGAAGTTTTCAAATCCGACTGGACTGGATCAGAGATTAGCGCGTTCAAACATACAAACAAAGAAACAATATCTTCAGCCTTATTATTAGTATAGATAGATAATTTAATACTTTTAGGTGGCGCGGGCCTTTGCCCAGTAGTGCGACTGCAAAAACTAAGTAAAAAAAAAAAATACTTGTACCCCAAGACCTAACTCAAGCGATTGTCGACAGTGGGTGCCTTCCGGTTTTCCAAACAAAAAGTGCGGTCAATTTTATTTCCTTACGGCCCATAATCAAATAAAATGAACACCTGTTGTACGTTCCGTTTTCATTTTACACGCATGACAAAAAACTCTGTAAACCAATTATTATCTGAATAAAATTTGAATGCCTTCTAAACGGGGACATATCCACATGATATTTAAAGGGGCGGAAACCCTTCACTTACCCTTTGCAAAAAGATTTATGTCACGTGATTTAACTAAAACACTAAACGTGACTGTTTTTCCGTTATTCCGAACACGTTTTCAGTAAAGGAAAAAGCGCCTGATTCTTTTCAACAAGCAATGTGATACAATACAAAGTTATTTTGCATTGCGAAAGTGTTATGGTATCAGTTTATCATAGCTTGTGGATTTCCTTTGAGTTTCACTATGTTTTGCAATTAACAAGAAAAGTTCAGACGAAACTGTATCGAGAAGGAAACTGGGATCACTACCGATAATAGTGTACGTATAGTCTATGCACTACCGAACTTTAGCAAAATAATATAAGTATGAGCAGGCTCTTTCTGCTGTTTAAACACCTATCATAAAAAACCGGTCAAGAGCGAGTCGGACTCACGCACCGAGGGTTCCGTACCATCCTACTTCCTATCCTACTAATATTATAAATGCGAAATTTTGTGGGGATGGATGGATGTTTGTTACTCTTTCACTCTAAAACTACAGAACGGATATTCATGAAATTTGGCACACAGATAGTTTATATCCTGGATTAACACATAAAATACTTTTGATCCCGATATTCTTACTTCGCAGGTTCGAAACTTACGCAGGTGAAACCGCGAGGCGCTGCCGTCATATATAAAAAAAAATGTGCTATTTACAGACATCGTTTTATTTTCGTTTTATCTTTACATAAACTTCTATCACACAGAATAATTTCATATTTTTCTCTATGCAAACTTCGTACATAAGGGGGAAACGGTATTTTTATTTACATTTTTCATCAAAAGTCGAAAACTATGTGGCCTAAAAAAAAGAAAAAATGTTTGAAAATGTGCAAACAGCGTTCTTTCATATGATACCTCACATGTCACTCCACTCCGAATCAGCGCCACTTCGAATTTTCAAGACCCCCTTTCAGTCCCTGTTGCAAAAAAATATATACATTTCTATTTCTTTCTTATTTGCAAAATAGTTGGGCAAACGTCATCTATAACTATTCCAACCATTTTTTACTTCTTTCATTTTTTACCATTATGATACGGAACCCTAAAAATAGTAACCAGTCGCACTTTACATTAATGGCACCTACTTTTAACAAAAACTAACCACATCCTTTGTGCGGCCAAAAAATCCAAAATCTAATCTCTTTCCGAGTTTATCTTAAACATTACTGACGTTGGTGACGTTGGTGACATCGTAAGGCAACCAATCTGAAATCGCCAACCTATCTTGAGCAAGCCTGGTGATCAATGCTGGTGCCTTCTCTATATGAGAAGAGGCCTTTGCCCTGGGCTGCAATGGGACAATACTAGGCTGCTATTATTATATTATTATAATCTCAAAGAACTCACAATTATAAGCAGACTGTCTAATCAATCCATTTATAATATGATGACAGGCCAGATGGCGTGGTTGGTTAAGATACCACCTGCCATGCCGCAGGTCGTGGGTTTGATTCCCATCCAGGACAAACATTTGTGTACATGAACATGTCTGTTTGTCTGGAGTCTGGGTGTAATTATCTATATAAGTATGTATTTACAAAAAAAAAGTAGTGTATGTAGTTTATCAGTTATCTGGATTCCATAGTACAAGCTCTGCTTAGTTTGGGACCAGATGACCGTGTGTGAACAATGTCCTAGGATATTATTATTATTATTTATTTAAACACCAAAACTTTAGGGGGCAAACGACAAAAACACAGCTAGATTTTTACCATAATTTATTGTCTTAAAATTATTAAAATAAATAAATTAAGCTAAGTGGTTATGCAAGCCACCGCCCCCGACTACTGCTGGGGATATTCATTTAAATGCCCAAAGCCGAGAGCAGTCTAATTGGCTTCCGAATTCGAAACAAAATTCATAAAACAAATAAAATTTTCTGAATTATCGGTGGAAACTGCAAATTCTTAACAAACTAGGATGGGCAAATAAAAGTGTCCCTGTTTTTGCAACTTATTCAAATCTTTCTTGTTGTTTGTATTTATAAAAGACAGAAACACAAAGATACTGATAATGTAGATTCTTATTTTATAATTAAGTACTTATTTCACGATGCAGTCTTGTACACAATTTTAGGGCAGTGATACACTATAATCTCAATGTTTTTTCTTTTGTTGCTTTTTTACCAAATAGGTAATGCTTTAATTAGGAATTATAATAGTTATGTACCTATCCTCAATTAAAACGCATTCGTATTTAAGTAAGAAACACACTATTTACATACCGTATGTAAATATATACACTCACAGGCACATTTAACCGCCCACCTATATCTTTCGTCACCCTGTTTGTTTAGCTTAACTATGGCTTATCCACTGTTCTATTTTTTGTCAAGTGGGTACTTTAGCAATAAATTAAACACTTATACCCGTAATTCGTTTGCTAAATTTGTGGCACCGAAGGGTTTTTGGAATTTAGTCGTTGTTTGACATTGTTGCCGATACGTTATCGTGTTAACATTTTTTGTTCTTTTCTGCCATAGTGTGTGAATATTGTTTAATTCAAGTTTCTAGAGTTCGTTTATTGTTTGTGACTCAAAAAAATGCCACTCGATGCAACTGGTGCAGCTAGGGCAGTGGCTTTGGCGGACGTGGGGTACAGCCAACGTCGCATCGCCCGTACACTCGGTGTACCTCGAACCACGGTACGGGATGCCATCAGACGGTTTCGGGAAACTGGCTCATACACCCGTAGGCCAGGTCAAGGCCGACATCGATGCACTTCAGCCCGCGATGACCGTTTCGTTGTCAGCAATGTGTTGAGAAATCGTTTTTGCACTGCTACCGAAGCTCGTACGCGTCTTTTTGAGGTGAGAAATGTCAGTGTGAGTGAACGTACGATTAGAAGAAGACTGGCAGAGAGTAATCTGAGGGCTTTTCGTCCAGCTCGTGCTCCACAACTGCTCCCACAACACCGTAGAGCTAGACTTGCTTTTGCCCGAGAATATGCTGGCTGGACTGTGCAGGAATGGAAGGACATACTGTTCTCAGATGAGAGCAGAATAGCCTTAAGTGGTCCAGATGGACGTCAGCGTGTCTACAGGCGCCAAAACGAAAGGTTTGCTCCATGCGCTATAACCGAAACAGTGGGTTACCAGGGAGGGTCCATAATGGTTTGGGGAGGTATCTCTTACGTGGCTCGTACCGATCTTGTTGTGTTCGATAGAGGCAGTGTGAACGCTCAAAGATACGTGCAGGAAGTTCTTCAAGACCATGTCATACCTTTTGCACCATTCATTGGTGACAACTTCACATTAATGCATGACAATGCACGATGCCATACCGCTAGAGCCGTCTCTCAGTACCTTAATGAAGTCGGGATTCAAGTTTTACCATGGCCGGCACGCAGTCCCGATCTTAACCCAATTGAGCACATTTGGGACAACCTCAAAAGACGTGTGCGAGCAAGAGTACCAGCCCCTACGACCCTAGGAGAGCTCAAGACGGCTGCGGTGGAGGAGTGGCACAATATCCCCCAGTCAGATATCCAAGATATCATGGATGGACTGCCAAACCGGCTCCAAGAAGTCATTAGAGCCCGAGGCGGCAACACCCATTATTAATAAAAAAAAAATCTTTTAATTGCGACCACTTTTTTCAAAATAAATATTGTTAAATTTTCATCAAAGTTTTTCACAAAATCGATTTTTGGTGTGAATGCTCTAATAAACAACTTTTTTTACAAGACTTATGCTTTTTTTTTAAACCTTAAGGGTAGCTTGCAACGTACCTGTCATCAAATGTGGTATAAGTTTGACGATTTCTGCAAATTGAAAGAAATATAAGGTGGGCGGTTAATTGTGCCTGTGAGTGTATATACTAAACATCACAATAAGCCTATAACCCACTTATAATACCTACAGACGCAAGAAAACATTGGCGTATTATGTTGCGACATAACAAAATACGACAATATTGTTCAGTAACCTAAAACTTCGTAAATACGACCATTATTATGATTCATTGCGTAGAGGATACACCGTTTTATCAAAATCAAGGCACTGAACATCCAGACCACATAAACTCACCTAAAAGACCTGTTTTGTTTTTTTCGTATCATATTGAATTTAATCCACCCTACAGTTCAAACATTCCTAGAATTTGGATACTGGTTTCATGGCTTTCAGACTCTCATTTGCTAATTGCTCCTTTATTCCAGATCAACCACCACCTTTTAAAGCAGTATTATTTTAAGGTTACTTCAGGGTGAGAAAGAGATGGAGCTATACAGGACGTCTAGCTCCATATCTTTCCCACACTCAACTAAGATTATAATAATACTGCTTTAAGGGTGGTGGTCTAGCTCCAGGGTCCATTCAAGATTGAACCAAGATGCAATCCGCAACGGAGCAACATAATTTATCAGCTGTCTTGCAAGGCGGATACAATTTCGATGAAACGGTATCTCTACAATGACCAGCACCCTAATTGCGTAACACACTATCAATCGGAATCGGTTTCACTTTTACAGTTCAACAACATTCATTGCGTTATTTACGGTGTCGAGCAGATAAATTCGCAATTTGCTTTAAAATTATTCAGATTCCGATTGATAGTGTGTTACGCAATTAGGGTGCAGTATGGCGTCCTGTTCGTGCTTGACTAGTCTAGGTCTCGCAATCGGCACGGTCGGCGTTGTCCGGCCAGTCGCAAACGTTCAGCTTGACGTTGAACATTGTTCCAGGTTGACAGGTGAATTGCACTCCTTCGCCGTTGACGCATCGCCAGTACTGTGGAAAAACATTACTTATTATCTAAATTATTCACATATGGAGGAAGAAATAGTAAAAGTATTAAAATTCGTCGTAGTTAACTTTCAGCTTTACAAAGCACGATATCTTACCTTATTGCACTTCTTCTTGTCTGGCACATAATCGTCTTCAGAGTTGCACACGTCGGGATTAGCGATCTCGTTCTCCTGCGAAATAACAGTTTTATTAACAACAAACTCCACCAAGAACAAAACCTCTAAAATGTTTTATGAAAATTAATAATATCTTACGATAGGTTGTTCCGGAGCTACAGGTACATCAGTTGCAGGCTTCACAGGAGTCTCAGGCACCTTAGGAGGCTGTGGTCTCACATCGATATCGAAATCTTCATCCTCAATTTGGACAACTTGAGGCGCTTTCGTCGTGGTCGGTCGCGCCGTGGTCGTAGGCTTAGCAGTGCTTGTCTTAGTGGTAGTGGTGGGCTTTGGAGTTGTGACTATCGGCTCTCCCTCGGCCGGGTCGGACGTCGTCGACGGCGGGCGCGCCCATTCAGGCTAAGATTTATATCAATATGAGTAATGGTACATCCATTTGTTTCTGTTGCGATTAATCGCGCGTGTCGACTTCGTTCAGACGTTGGGAAAGTTTATTAGTCAACTGTATTTATGGTTTCCAGTTAGGAAAAGCAAAGGGATAAAATCGTAATTTATTATGACGAATCTGTTCCGAATATTTGGTTGGGAGCAATGTATTTTCAGAGCGTGGTATTTGTAATACCGACTGTTCTCTTGCGAGTAAACTAAACTACTTCGAAGTGGTTTGGGAATTTTACTTTTCATTTTATAGAAAAATATATAGGTAGCAAGATTAATAAACCCTTACCGTAGGTGTGGTATTTCCTGCGCGAGGTGGCGGGACGGTATAAGTGCTCATATGCTTATGCAAAAGCTTAATCAGAGGGTTCTCAGGTCCACAAAGTCCCTTGAAGTCATCCATGTCAATAGCCCAGGTCATGGCTCCGAGATAGCCCTTCTCCTTGATCCAGTTCATCTTGATCTCAACACTCTGAGGGTCCTCGTAGCCGACCCACTGGGTTCCCTTGTAGGCGTAGGGACACTTGCCACTCTCGTCCCACTTCTTGGTCCAGCCGGAGCCTTCTTTGTCGACTTCGGTACAGATCTGGAAGAATAAAATAGTAGCAATATAAATGCCACCATATGGTATATATAACTCATAACTTCTAACTTGTATTTCATAATTAACAATTTCCTCTAGGTTTGGAAATTCGTCCAAATAAATATTACTTTGCAATAGAATAGAATACAATATAAGTTATATTGCTCATTGTCATATTTGCTCAGAATATAATGTATTTGCAATTAGGCGGTTACATTAATATTAAAGAATCCATGTACATTCTACCATTTTGGCATGCAAACAATGATGCCGTTCATCATCAAACATACACACATTGATACACATTATCCCAACTATGTTGGGGTCGGCTTCCAGTCTATGCAGCTGAATAATTTTACATGGAGCGTCTGCCTATCTGACCTCCACAACCCAGGTACTGGGTAATACGATACCCCTTGGTAAGACTGGTTGTCAGACTTTCGGGCTTCTGACAACCCGTAACGACTGTCAAAGATCCACGAATGACAGCCGGGGCCAACGGCTTAACGTGCTTTCCGAGGCACGGAGGAGTCTCGGTACGAAAAAATGGTCACCCATCCACAGACCAACCCCGGCAAGCGTAGCTTAACCTGATGGATCGACCCGTGCGGCTGTTATTACTTAGCCACGAGCTCCTCAGAAAATCCGATACCAATAGGTAACTAAATTCAAAACGTTAATCTCAGCCACATGGTTAAAATCGTTATACTTGCGTAACAAGTTACACGTGTTTACAAGTTACGATTGAATGAATAGAGCTAAACTGAGGCAAAAATAAAGGTAGCTGATCCACGCGAGGAAAAGGAATGTTGCTATGTTCCAGTTTGACCTTTCAGTTTTGTCTCTCGGATGGTAACGCATCTACGATTCCTCTGTATTTCAGATGTCCATAGGCGGTGCTGACCACTTCGTTCAGTTGGTTCAGTTTATTTGCCATTCAATCATAAAAACAAACATGTCTTTACAAATTACCTCATAGTAAGCCCAGAATCCAGTAGCATTAGTGAAGGGAGCAGGGTCACCACCTCCTGCCTCCTTGTTGATGTAGGTGCCGAGACCATAGTTGTTGTTACCAGCTGACAGAGTGAACGAACGGCCGTAGAACGGAATGCCGACTACCAGCTTGTTGCTAGGACAGCCCTTCTCTTCCCAGAGTGCTAGGCCATCGTTCTGAAAGGACATAAAGGAGGAGTATAAATTAATGTAAAATTTTAATTTGTAAAGAAAACTTTAATTAGATTTTCTCGAATAGCCTCGACTAATGACATAGCATTTTTGATTCTAATTATTTTCTTCACCCGAGCTCTCAGAAGGGATCTTAATGAAAAAAAAAAATAAACAATTTCTTTATTTCTTTTATAATTATAAGTAATCTGAAGGATTGACACAACATTTTTATCTGGAAGACTATTCACCTTATAAGTTTTTAAACCGACATGGTCACTAACACTATTATTAGAACTTAAAACGGGATAATTACCACGTATATTAAGTTTTTCAAGTTTCCGATATTTCGGCACTGTTGTAAGTGCCATGATCACGGATAAACTGAAGTTATTGCGAGTGGATGTTTACGAGCAGATCATCTTGTAATTTATCAATTTTTAAGTTTTGGTTTTTAAGGATTGACACTGTACTGGTGTCAAGTATGTAATCATAGGAACTTTTCTATATAATTTTGGAGGTACTCACCACATTAAGTTTTTCATAAGCCCACTGGTCATGAGGACGTTTGTATAAAGGCGAGTGCACATCAGCGAACCCGGCCCAGTTTCCTCTCAAATCGTACGATAAGGCCAAATACCACATATATATAATAATACAAGTGATATTTGTAATTATTACAATAGTATTATGTAGTGTGTAGACAAAAACGATACAATCGCAAACAGATGCAAAATAATACATTGCTTGCAATACATCTTCTACTACGTAAGCGATCGCGCAATGTATTGCATTCACTGCGATGTCGCGTGTGCCGAGCCAAAGCTTGAATTCAGTGAAATCCATGCGCATCGATAGTGTTGTACCAAGTTGTAAACAATGTCGATATTAAAAGTATGTATGCGTACAAATGATTATTATCAGTAATCACTAATCACTGATGTATAAAAAAGGGAAGATTCGGTACGCGCGTATTATAATTAAAATAGCTTTGTTTATTATCACCAATTATTGTTTATTGTAGGTTATCAATTTAGTTCCTGAGTGGGTTATTGTCTGAATTTTTTTTTATGTTAGTTATAATGAAAACATACATTTTAAATTTTATTTTTAGATTTCCAACAGATCCCGATACAAGATTACTGTTATTGTTATATATAAATCTGTGAGTGAGTTTTCTGGTAGAATTGAATGGATACCTACTAAATGTAGCACTATTTGTTCTCAACATTTTGCAGAAAATTATTACCTACACAACAAAAAAGTCAGGGAAAAGATACTTAAAATCAGGAGCTACTCTGCACAAAAATATCGTTATGCGCCTTTCAGTAATTAGTATATAATTTATATTTTATAAAACTTTATTGGTGTTTTTGCGTAGCGTACCTAATTATTACCTTAAAATGTTGTCACCTAGATCATCTTTTGTGGATATTATTATATGAGGCCGTGTTTATTGGAGTTACAGCCGTAAAGCTGGAAATCTATACAGGAGATGTTTTTATTCACTGCGCAAATTTTCACAGGGTGTTCTACTCATGAATATGAACAACTTTGTCTATGGAACCAACTCTGAAATCCAGAAAAGAAATCAACTGTTTCATACATTTGGGTTGAGTAGGTATTGAACCTTTGTATGGAACAACAGATTTTTATTTCGTGATTTCAGAGTTGGTCCCATAGTAAAAGTTGTTCATATTTATGGGTAGAATTTGATATATCGCACAGTACAGTTTGCAAATATATATTTTTTTATTTTCTTATTCGCCCCCCAAAATTGACCCCATATTCAAAATTCATTAATTTACGTTACACATCCGTGTTTGGGTCACAGAAATACATACGTGTACCAAATTTCAACTTAATCAGCCCATTAGATTCGGAGCAAATAGGCTGTGACAGACGGACAGTGAGACAGACAGACACATGAGTGATCCTATAAGGGTTCCGTATTGTCCTTTTGAGGTACGGAACCCTAAAAATGAAAGAAAATTTGAATTTAGCGGCTATATTGGATGTTCCCCCTTAATTTGACATTATTATTTCATATGTATTTAGGAAGTCCACACTATTAGTATCCCGTCCCGAAAAATTGCAAAACTTTAAGTAACAAAATTACAATAATTTTATCGATATAAATAATCGACCTTTTGGTCGCCGTAACATGTATGAGAAATAAATTGAAATTGTGCGTGTGTGGGTGTACGACAAGCGCAGTGATTGCGTTAGTGTGACAACCAATAGCAAAATCGCGATCTAAGTGCGTGTGGCGTATTTGTGTGCGTAATGCGCGTACGTATTGGTCTCTTGCTTGTAGTGGAGTTAAAGAGTGGGAGATAACCGGCGACACGCGTTCTAATTATAGTTGCAAAACTTCCGAAAAATTCTGAATAATTCCGGAATACTTCTGGGAAAGTTTCTTTAAATCAGAATTATTCAAAATGAATTTAATTAAGATTTTTTTTTTGCTGAAAAATCATTTTTGCATCGATCGTCGATCGCCGCCGCCGCTGCCCCTCTGTGCGCCGGCCGCTGCCGCCGCGCCGGCCGCGCACGCCTGACTGGCGACTGCCACGAGTCGTGCGTGCAGGCGATGGCGGTGCGGGGTGCGGTAAGAGGGGAGATGCTCCCCGGAGAAGTTTTCCCCCCCGCGAGAAACATTCGTACCCCGCAATCGAATGTTTCCGCCGAATATTTCGCCCGAATAATTCAATGGGAATAAACGTTGAAATATTCCCAAAGTTTCGGAATATTTCGGAATACTTCCGAAATATTCGACGGGAATGATTCGGAATTTTTCCCGCCAGCATCTATAGTTCTAATACAAACCAGGAACTATTTCCTTTCTAACCTTTTTTACCTGTTCTGTGCTTCTGACTATATGGGCTATTTGTATATAGCGACATCCTGGCCGATATTGAGTTATAATCATATCTACCTGCATTAAAAAGTGAAAAACGTAAAAAACGGAGATAGACACTAGGTATTGGTTATTAACCGTCGATAGGCCACTTTTTCGTAAAAAATATTGATACTTTTTTACAATGTTCTTTTTCGGAATAATGAAACTTTTAAATGCTCTCCTGTAAAGTTCCAAACATGTCGCTTAATACAAATAGCCCGTGAACCCTCGATAGGACATTTCGTAGTGCTCCAATTCAAAACAGGCAACTGTCACATGTTTCTATGTCAAAAATGTGAATAAAGTTTTTATTTCTTATGTTCACAAAGCACGTCTCTGGGAGTGTATAATTTGATAGGCACTAAACTTGAAAATAGGTATATCTGTCACGTATTCTTTGTTTTGCCCCGACGACAACGTGCTCTGATCATATATTTTCTGATTTTGTTTACTGCAGTAGACTACTTTTAGGCATTATAAAACTTGCGTTTAGCTGCGTTTAGGTCCTGTAGTCCCCTTAATAACAAACACTAGAAACCACGATATTTTAATATTGGGTTGGTACCGGATATCTATGGTTGGTATGAAATTGCCGATAGCGCAACAATGTAATAGAGTGGGCGCGTATTACCGAACACGTTTTGACTTGTTCATCTCCGTTATTGTCAACAAATGGACACTTGCTTATTATTTTAAACACCATCAGAAGATCCAGACGTTAGACGTGATTTAATTTAAGTTATTCTTTCTGATCATGGATCCGCAAAAATTAGAGGTACCTATCATGTTTTATGAATTCAAAGGTGGATTAAGTGCACGTGAAACAGCAAAAAAAAGAGAGATTAGGGGAGAATCAATGATATTATAAGTAAAAGTCGTAGATAGGTTATACACGCTCCACAAGTGGTACGTCAAAATGTGGCTAATTAGCCACATTTTCGTCGTCTTGTCTCTGTTTCGCTCCCGATAATTACGACATGCCATCCTATTTCCACGTGTCATATAATAGTTCGACGTTGTGCCGTTTTTGAACATCGAATGTTGGGTAGGTAACGTATCTACGTCTTTTTGCTTATAATATCATTGGGGAGAATACAGTTTCTGAAAGGACATTGAGAAAGGTTACGAAAATTTCGTTGTGGAGTGGAGAATTTTGAAAATGAGTATCGCGGACGATCTTCGTGCGTACTGGATCTGCAAGTTTTACAACAATTAGTGGAGTCGAGTGTGCATATAACCACACGAGAACTTGCACAAGAACTCGCTGTCCATCATACAACAGTTGTACGAGGCCTCGGACAAATTGGTAAAGCAAGGAAGCTTGATCAGTGGGTACCACACGAACTCTCGAAGCAAAATTGTCTGTTTAAATCGGCAATTTCATATGCACCAACCTAATAATGAAATAGCCAAAGGTTAAAATAACATTAAATAACAAAACGCTCCTTTGTAACGAATTAATTATTGCTTAACGAGATGTTAAACTCTGTTTCGCTTTAACGGGCTGCTAAAAACTTTGAAGCTGTGGGTGTTCGAAGATGTAATCGTGTGGCAGACATTCTATCTATGCGCTGCGTGTATAAAGATGTGTTGACATTGAATTTTAGTTGGTTACTGAAGTGAGCAGTGTGCGGCTGAATTGCCATTTATTTTTAAAGATAAGTGAATGATATTCGTATCGCTTCTTCTCGCCAACTTTTAACCGACTTCAGAAAAAGGAGGAGGTTCTCAATTCGATTGCATGTTTTTTTGTATGTATGATTAGTCAAAAACGGCTGGACCGATTTGTAAAATTGTTTTTTTTTTTTTTGTTTGAAAGGGTATATACTTCCTACTTTATTAACTTTGTTTGGGTAGTTTTTGAGTTAGCTTCAATAATGCGTATTTTTTACCCGGCTGCCAAGGGAGGGTTATTCCTCTAAATTCTAGGTAAGCTATTTTTGAATGTAAGAAGCTGAATGCGCCATTATTATTTATTTATTTGCTAACATGTAAAACACTGGTTAGTAGGCATGCATTAAAATTTCATGACACAGTATTAATACATGCACCCTGTAAGGGCACTGCAAAGGTTTCCAAATTAATTATATAATATTGATTCTAATTATTACAATTCATTACATTACACTAAACATTTATCAATAATTTACTACATTTTATTTAAAATAAATCATTATCAAATCAATCTGTTAATTCAATATAGTCATATAGGTAAGTATAATACAGTATAACATTTTAGTCATATTATTTCATATTTACGTCAAGCAAGCATTTATTACAAGGTCAATCGATTCACAATTTGTCAGCTTTAAATTCCTCAACGGTATAGTAGCCTTTCTTTATTAACAGAGATTTCAATTGTTTCGTGAAAATTGAGTCATTTGGCAGGGATTTTAAACTTTCCGGTAGCTTATTAAATATGTTAGCTAGTCTCGAATATGGGCTTTTCCCGATAAACTTTAAATTTGTGATGGGTAGTATTAGTCTATTCTTGTTCCGTCGGCTATAGTTTTTATTTAGCTCGATATTAGACTTGAAGAGGTGCCTATTTTTCCTAACGAATATACAACTTTGCAGTATATATATTGCTGGTAGTGTGAGAATTTTTTGTTTGATAAAATGTGGCCTACAACTCTCTCGTTGGTCTATGTTCATTAATATTCTGATACATTTCTTTTGCTGAATGAAAAGGTCCAAAAAGTCAGTACTTTCTCCCCACAATATGATACCATAATTTAGCCAAGAGTAAGCGTACGCATAATAGGCAGATAAGGCGGTTTTATAGTCTGTGTTGCATTCATTTCAATATGCTTAGGTCATAAATAAAATTGGACAATTTTGCTCTTGTAGTTTCTATGTGTTTCTTCCAGTTTAGGTTTGAGTCTAGTGTCAGGCCTAAAAGTGTAAATTCGTTAATTTCTTCTAATTGTATTTGTTGCGTTAATATGTTTAGGTTTAGTGGGGTTTTATGGTAAGTTCTGAATTGGCATATATTAGTTTTATATAAGTTTATTTCTAAGTTATGTTCATTTAACCATTTACAAAATAGACAGCCTTTTCCTGATAAGTACGTAGGTAGTTAGATTAATATTAAAATATTATTGGTTTATACTTTACTTTCTAATATGTTTTTTCTGAGGGGCTTTGGCTAAGTAATAATAGCCGCACGGGTCGATCGATCAGGTTAAGCTACGCTTGCCGCTGTTGGTCCGTGGATGGGTGACAATCTTTACATACCAAGACCCCTCCGTGCCTCGGAAAGCACGTTAAGCCGTTGGTACAGTCTGTCATTCGTGGATCTTTGACAGTCGCTACGGGTCGTTAGAAGCCCGAAAGCGTGAAGGGTACTGTATTATATTACCCAGTAACTGGGATGTGGAGGTCAGATAGGCAGTCGCTCCATGTAAAATACTGGTATTATGCGGCATTCGGTTCGACTGGAAGCCGAGCCTAACATAGTTGGGAAAACCATAGATAGCCTACCTTTCAAGACCGCCTATAGGTATACCTGACACCTATTAGATATGATGATTACGAACGAACTTAATCTATTATGATTATTTTGTATAAACGTACTAACGTTTATTCAAAATAATCATAATAGATGAAGTAATTAATTAAGTGTGTAAGCAATTTCCCCCACATACCTTCAAAGGTCAGTCAGATAAAGTCTATACTTTTCTGGAATGCCTGTAAGACTATTCTTGCAGGCATCCCAGGGAATATGGACTAATTAGCTTTAATACGTACGTTGATGACACATAATAGGGTAAGTAATAGACTAGTATCTTCAGTTAATGCAACGGCGGCGGCGATAAAATGATAGATAACGACAATTATTTATCAATTTGCCCTCTGTTTATTGAAATAAGCATTTAAAACTCCATCAATTTGTAACATTCATTTATCAATCTACGCATCACTCGATCAGAAAGTATATCGTCAATAATTGCGTAACACACTATCGATCGGTATCGGTTTCATTTTGACAGTTCAACAACATTCATTGCGTTATTTACGTTGTCGAGCAGACAAATTTTTCGAATTTATGAATCAATGGATTAGAAATTTGTTTCAAAATGATTCAGATTCCGATCGATGGTGTGTTACGCAATTAGGCTGCTGACCAAAGCTTCGCGTCTAATTCATTTATTTATTTATCCTCTTATGGAACGCCATACAGAACTCCATCCATATTGCGCACATTCTTTGCAATTTTTGAGACTTATTACATATCAAATTGATGATGTAACCTTCGTCTCAAAGATCTGTCAGTTAGCCAGAGGTGACCATATTTTCGAGTTCAGAGACTTTATGAGACAAAAGACGTCAACTGAGCGAAAATAATGACCTGAAGGATTCCTGAAAGATACCTATCGTTTAAGATTTGTACTAAAATATTTAACGGACAAAGAAATACTTACGACGTAAATCACTGTGGCAGAGTACCTACCTAAGATTCAAATGGAACGCAAAATAACGTTGATTAAATGAATTAATTTACTTATTATAATTGGCTGCTCGGCACAGATTCTGCCGACAAAGTTTACAAGTTCAAATTCTAACTTTGAATGAAGTACGTAATAGTTTCGGCAAATTAAACAAAATATTTGGCAGCCATTTATCACGTTGAACATAAAATGGCGGTGTGGCGTGGCATGACACTATCAGATTCCAATTAAGCACACACTCGCTTCACTTTATTTTAAACTAACTTCTGCCTGCGACTTCGTCCGCGTGAAATTTCTTAGTCCCCTGTCCTACCCCGTCGCATCGCACCGCGCCGCCCACGCCATTACTTCGTTTTCGCTTAGCGTTCTTTCATTTTTTTTTTGCTCGGCTCCTTTGTGTTACAGAATGATGTTAAATAGCCTATAGCCTTCTTCAAGAATTGGGCTATCAAGAGCAAAACGATTTTTTCAAATCCGACTGGACTGGATCAGAGATTAGCGCGTTCAAACATACAAACAAACAAAGAAACAATATCTTCAGCCTTATTATTAGTATAGATAGATAATTTAATACTTTTAGGTGGCGCGGGTTCTTGGAAGGACTTGAGGGAGGCCTTTGCCCAGTAGTGCGACTGCAATGCTAAGTAAAAAAAATAATAGTTGTACCCCAAGACCTAACTCAAGCGATTGTCGACAGTGGGTGCCTTCCGGTTTTCCAAACAAAAAGTGCGGCCAATTTTATTTCCTTACGGCCCATAATCAAATAAAATGAACACCTGTTGTACGTTCCGTTTTCATTTTACACGCATGACAAAAAACTCTGTAAACCAATTATTATCCGAATAAAATTTGAATGCCTTCTAAACGGGGACATATCCACATGATATTTAAAGAAGCGGAAACCCTTCACTTACCCTTTGCAAAAAGATTTATGTCACGTGATTTAACTAAAACACTAAACGTGACTGTTATTCCGTTATTCCGAACACGTTTTCAGTAAAGGAAAAAGCGCCTGATTCTTTTCAACAAGCAATGTGATACAATACAAAGTTATTTTGCATTGTGAAAGTGTTATGGTATCTATCAGTTTATCATAGCTTGTGGATTTCCTTTGAGTTTCACTATGTTTTGCAATTGACAAGAAAAGTTTAGACGAAACTGTATCGAGAAGGAAACTGGGATCACTACCGATAATAGTGTACGTATAGTCTATGCACTACCGAACTTTAGCAAAATAATATAAGTATGAGCAGGCTCTTTCTGCTGTTTAAACACCTATCATAAAAAACCGGTCAAGAGCGAGTCGGACTCACGCACCGAGGGTTCCGTACCATCCTACTTCCTATCCTACTAATATTATAGAGATATATATTATATAATATTAGAGAGAGGGCGCTGCCGTCAACGTAACATTGAGCTCTTGTCAAAAATTTTAAGAATATTGTTTATAATTAAATATCGAAGTAAATATTATCTACGTGTGAGTCAAAGTGAATTTAACTAACTGCAAAACGTCATCAAGTGTTATCCAAGGAAACAAAGAATAGAGTGATGCAAAGTACGTAATAACAATATAGAACCCAGTGACAGTGCAAAAGAAACAGTTTAAAGTGCAATAAACATCATACTGATAACTAAACGGACCTTCACACAAATTGTGCGCCCAATTACGAAATAAAACGGTTAAAAGACTACGAAATAGTGAGCTGATTATAAAAATACTTGCTTGTAATAAAAATCTATGGCGGTTTTTTATTGAAAATTTGAATTTACATCATTGACCACGAAAAGCGACATCTAACGTCGAGTAGAAGAACAACAAAACAAAACAAAATCATCGATTTTTGAGGTAGTTACAATATTTACAAACAGATGGTATCTACACTTGAGGAGTAATAAATATTCAGGAAATCTAACTTAAAATACTGTTATAACCACCACTGATAACTTTTGTAGGTGTGCTTACCCATATCACAGTTTGCTCATCATAAAAAAATAAAAAATGTATGAATACGACGTGAATACTAATACCTCTTGCTGATATCAGCTACACTAATATCGAATGAATAATACCCTCTAGCGACGAGTAGGAAGACATTGAAGATATCGACCTACCATAACGATTCCACATGGTACCGATAGAGAGAGCTTTATTACAATAATTACATGACATTGAAATAATTTGATTTACAACAATTCACAATTTATGATAATACGATAATGGAAGAAGAAAATATAACATTTCGGCGACGAAAAACTAATGGAAACGACTCACTAGACTCTTCATTCGAGTCAACAACTACTGAATTTAGAAGATATAGTTTGCCGGACTTGTCGAATACATACGACAGTGACATACAAGACTTAAAAGAAGCGATAATAAAGATTAAAAGTGAATTAGAAAGTGCACACACAGAAATAGAAAAACTTAATGAAGAGAACATGATGTTAAAAATCGCTTTAAATAAGGAAAAAAGTAAATCGGAAAATTTACGAAAGATTTGCTCAGACACAAAGATTAAAGGAATAAATACAAGAAGGAAAAGTATTTCAAGAAACTTGGGTCAGCCTTTGAATGAGCAATTAAATAATAGCTACGCAGATCTTGGGATCAGTGAGCGTAGTGAAGTGACAACAGATGGCACCACTAGCTCACAAACTACACAACCCAGACTACCGGACAAAAATAACGAGGTTACCACTGCTTACAGTTACACTGATGATGACAACCAGCAACTAGATGTCGTTACCAGTAACTTATTAGAACCACATCAAGAAAAACAACAGCAAAGAATTTGTATAATAAGTAGTAACAATACAAATAAAGTATTATCTATAGCACAAAGTACATTCCCAGGTCATAGTATATGTCACTACATTTCCACAAATTGTGGGATTATACAGCTGCTCGATAACTTAGACCAAAAATTGTTAAACTACACAAAAAAAGACTATTGTCTTATTTTCATAGGCGAACAAGATTTCAGAAAAACTGACAATTATTTTAATTTAGTTATTAGTATAAGGAACTTATTAATGTCAATTCAACATACTAACATTTTGCTCTGTTTACCTACATACAAATTTAATGGATACTGTTCTATGTTTAATTCCAGAATAGAAACCTTTAGCAATTTGCTCTACCGTGATAACTGTACTAATGAATATGCGATGATATTTGATTCCAACTTGAATTTGACGTATGACGAAACAATGTTTTATAGACGCCGCGGTGTACTCAATAACTATGGTATGAAAAATATTTTTGACAATTTAAAGTGCTATCTTGACATGTGTATAAATCATAATTGCCTCAAAAATGACGAGGAAACAGATTCAGAGAACTGTATAACTCTAAGAAAGGAACAGTTTTTTCGTCCATAGTACAGCTAATAAGAGGGAAAAGAATACTAAAACTGAATCTCGTAACATACGACTACTGCACCAAAATATTGCAGGGTTATTGAATAAACTTCCTTTGGTAGAAATATGTTTATCGGAATTTAATGATAGGCGCAAAGATATCCATATACTATGTTTTTCAGAAACGTTTGTTAAAACTAACAACGAAATAAATATATGTATTAATGACTTTACACTGGCCACTTCATACTCTCGAAATAAGGAAAATAGGGGTGGGGTATGTATTTTGTTAAAACATTTCTTAGATTACAAAATACTACAATTATGCAAAGAAATGGCAGTAGACAAAGTGTTCGAATGCTGTGGAATAGAAATACCACTTTATAACTGTAATATTGTATGTGTTTATAGGACACCCAATTCGAACATTGCAATATTCTTTAATAAACTACAGTCTCTATTGCATAAACTAAGCGATGGAAAAAATAACAAAATAATACTGGTTGGAGATCTAAATATAAATACCCTCACCACGAATAAAAATGCCACCATACTGAATGATATATTAAAAAATTATGACTTATCTCTAAAAATAAACACTCCAACCCGGCATACCTCTTGCATAGACCACATTATTACCAATATACCAGACTCTTCTGGTGAAACATGTGAACTACATCTCTCGGACCATAATACTGCGCAGATTTTAACATTCCCATCAAATACATCAGCAAATAAAGCTGCTCCATCGCATTGTTTTATATATAGGAGGAATTATAGCCAAGAATATATTGAAAAATTTAAAGAGTGTCTCTCGAGCCTAACGTTTCAGGATATTTATGAAGAAATAGATCCTAATACAGCTTTTAATAATTTTCATGAAATTTTTAGTCTATTTTATATGTTAAATTTTCCTTTACAAAAAATTAAAGTAAATGATCAAAAACCGACTTTGAAGTGGTTAACAAAAGGTATAAAAAAATCGTGCCTCTTTAAAAGATACCTAAAGTTCAATTATCATAAAAATAAATCCCTGGAAAGTAAATTAAAGTATAATAAATATGCTAAACTGTTAAAAAAATGCATTAATGTGTCCAGGAAACAAACGTCCGGCCACTTTATTATGAAAGCAAAAAACAAATGTAGCGCAACTTGGAAATTGATTAAAAATAAACCTAACTGTAGAGATTCGCAATATATAGAAGCAATTAAACTAAACGAGACTTTGATAGAAGATCCTGAAGAAATAGCGGAGGCTTTTAATAATCACTTTATTGATTCTACAAACATTGACATAACTAATAGCAGGAAAAATAGACCCACGATTAATACTAATAATGAAGGCAATAGTATATACTTAGAACCCTGTACGCCAAATGAAATAAGCAAAATAATTGCATCTTTAAATAATACCAATGCGGTGGGATATGATGAGATTTCGACACAAATTATAAAATCGTGTGCTAATATACTGTCACCTATTTTAGCTCATCTGATTAATTTAAGTTTCTTTGAAGAAAAGTATCCTGAAAAATTAAAGTTCTCAGTAGTAAAGCCCTTATACAAAAAAAACAATAAACATGACTTAAATAACTACCGTCCAATTACCTTAATTCCTATAATTTCAAAAATATATGAAAAAGCAATGTGTAATAGGATTGTCTCATTTTTAGATAAACACAGTATAATAAGTCCTGAACAAAATGGTTTTCAAAGAGGAAAGTCGACTACACTAGCTTGCTATCAACTTATTAAATCAATTACTGAGAATATAGATAAGAAAATACCGGTCACTGCTATATTTTTTGACATGAGCAAAGCGTTTGACTCTGTAAAACATGACATACTGTTAAAAAAATGTGAGAGTTATGGAATAAGAGGGAAAGCGTTAAATTGGCTCAAAGATTACCTAAGTAATAGACAGCAGCGTGTTGAAGTTTTAGGAATGAATAAAGATCGAGAAGTGTTAAATTATAAATCTCAGTTCAGGAACAACACATATGGCGTGCCTCAAGGTAGCATTGTGGGGCCGTTGCTCTTTCTTCTGTATGTAAATGATTTGCCAACAGTAACCCAGAATAAGTGCGTGTTATTCGCAGATGACATTTCACTGGTAATCAATAACGAAACCAAAAATGAACAGCATGAGGAAAAAATAAATACTGGCGTTGAAAGCATACTAGATTGGTTTGAACAAAATAATTTATGTGTAAACATCTCCAAAACAAAATATATTAATTTCTGTAATTACAAAATGACAAATAAAACAATGAAAATTATTGGGCGTGGTAATGATATTGAAGAAGTTGACTATACAAAATTTTTAGGCATAGTAATTGATAAAAATTGCAATTGGAAGAAACATATAGATAATATATGCAACAGGCTAAACAGCTTTGCATTTGCACTGAGAAACCTTAGGAAAACTGTTGGAATAAATGCCGCTCTACTGGCTTATCATGGTTACGTCTCATCTGTGCTAAGATACGGCTTAATATTATGGGGTAATTCTACGGATATTGACAGGGCTTTTATTGTGCAAAAAAAGTGCTTACGAGCTGTGTTTGGTGTAGGGCCATTAGAATCGTGCAGACCCATATTAAAAGAGCATAAATTGCTATCACTGGCATGCTTATATATACTGGATATGGGAGTGTTCGTAAAAAAACACCCTAACCTATTTAGTAAAGCCGATAGTGAAAATATGTATAAAATAGGTAAACACTCAAGGGATCCAACCAGATTAGCTATGCCTGGGTGTAGAACAGCATTTTGCCATAAAAACGCCAGTCGAATGGTAATAAAGATATTTAACAAGATACCAAAGGTATTGAGAGAACTGCCTACGAATATATTTCAAAGAAGACTCAGAACATGGCTTATTGAAAATTGCTTCTATACTATTAATGAATTTTTGAATCATAATTTCAATAGGAATATTGCACAGACATGAATAGTGTAATTTAATTAATTTTGACATTTCTGTAATTCAATTAATTTTGACATTTCTGTAATTTAATCATTTTTGACATTCCTGTAATATTATTAATTTTGACTTGCCTGTATTCTTATTTTGACATTTGTAATTTCTTTTTCTTTATTGACATTTTCTAAATAATGTATAATGAATATAAATATCATTCAACAATTATTATGAATCATGGCATATCCAAAATTTGCATGCTGAATTTAGTAGGCGGAATATGAAGTACTATGAATTGTATTATGACATCTGTAAACACCATATTTCATGCAAATAAACGATTATTATTATTATTATTATTATTATAAATGCGAAATTTTGTGGGGATGGATGGATGTTTGTTACTCTTTCACTCTAAAACTACAGAACGGATATTCATGAAATTTGGCACACAGATAGTTTATATCCTGGATTAACACATAAAATACTTTTTATCCCGATATTCTTACGGGTTCGAAACTTACGCAGGTGAAACCGCGAGGCGCTGCTAGTCATATATAAAAAAAATGTGCTATTTACAGACATCGTTTAATTTTCATTTTTTATTTTCGTTTTATCTTTACATAAACTTCTATCACACAGAATAATTTCATATTTTTCTCTATGCAAACTTCGGAGATAAGGGGGGAACGGTATTTTTATTTACATTTTTCATCAAACGTCGAAAACTATGCGGCCTAAAAAAAAAGAAAAACTGTTTGAAAATGTGCAAACAGCGTTCTTTCATATGATACCCCACATGTCCTAGTAGCCCCACTTCGAATTTTCAAGACCCCCTTTCAGTCCCTGTTGCAAAAAAATTTATACATTTCTATTTCTTTCTTATTTGCAAAATAGTTGGGCAAACGTCATCTATAACTATTCCAAAATTTAAGTTGATAGCCTTAGTAGTTCTTGAGATATCTAGCTGTGACAGACAGACTGACTGAATCGCACCATAAGGGTTCCTTTTTACCATTATGATACGGAACCCTAAAAATAGTAACCAGTCGCACTTTACATTAATGGCACCTACTTTTAACAAAAACTAACCACATCCTTTGTGCGGCCAAAAAATCCAAAATCTAATATCTTTCCGAGTTTATCTTAAACATTACTGACGTTGGTGAAGGAAAACATCGTGAGGCAACCAATCTGAAATCGCCAACCTATCTTGAGCAAGCCTGGTGATCAATGCCTTCTCTATATGAGAAGAGGCTTTTGTCCTGCAATGGGACAATACTAGGCTGCTATTATTATATTATTATAATCTCAAAGAACTCACAATTATAAGCAGACTGTCTAATCAATCCATTTATGATATGATGACAGGCCAGATGGCGTGGTTGGTTAAGATACCACCTGCCATGCCGCAGGTCGTGGGTTTGATTCCCATCCAGGACAAACATTTGTGTGCATGAACATGTCTGTTTGTCTGGAGTCTGGGTGTAATTATCTATATAAGTATGTATTTACAAAAAAAAAGTAGTGTATGTAGTTTATCAGTTATCTGGATTCCATAGTACAAGCTCTGCTTAGTTTGGGACCAGATGACCGTGTGTGAACAATGTCCTAGGATATTATTATTATTATTATTATTTATTTAAACACCAAAACTTTAGGGGGCAAACGACAAAAACACAGCTAGATTTTTACCATAATTTATTGTCTTAAAATTATTAAAATAAATAAATTAAGCTAAGTGGTTATGCAAGCCACCGCCCGCGACTCCTGCTGGGGATTTTCATTTAAATGCCCAAAGCCGAGAGCAGTCTAATTGGCTTCCGAATTCGAAACAAAATTCATAAAACAAATAAAATTTTCTGAATTATCGGTGGAAACTGCAAATTCTTAACAAACTAGGATGGGCAAATAAAAGTGTCCCTGTTTTTGCAACTTATTCAAATCTTTCTTGTTGTTTGTATTTATAAAAGACAGAAACACAAAGATACTGATAATGTAGATTCTTATTTTATAATTAAGTACTTATTTCACGATGCAGTCTTGTACACGATTTTAGGGCAGTGATACACTATAATCTCAATGTTTTTTCTTTTGTTGCTTTTTTACCAAATAGGTAATGCTTTAATTAGGAATTATAATAGTTATGTACCTATCCTCAATTAAAACGCATTCGTATTTAAGTAAGAAACACACTATTTACATACCGTATGTAAATATATATATATACTAAACATCACAATAAGCCTATAACCCACTTATAATACCTACAGACGCAAGAAAACATTGGCGTATTATGTTGCGACATAACAAAATACGACAATATTGTTCAGTAACCTAAAACTTCGTAAATACGACCATTATTATGATTCATTGCGTAGAGGATACACCGTTTTATCAAAATCAAGGCACTGAACAGCCAGACCACATAAACTCACCTAAAAGACCTGTTTTGTTTTTTTCGTATCATATTGAATTTAATCCACCCTACAGTTCAAACATTCCTAGAATTTGGATACTGGTTTCATGGCTTTCAGACTCTCATTTGCTAATTGCTCCTTTATTCCAGATCAACCACCACCTTTTAAAGCAGTATTATTTTAAGGTTACTTCAGGGTGAGAAAGAGATGGAGCTATACAGGACGTCTAGCTCCATCTCTTTCCCACACTCAACTAAGATTATAATAATACTGCTTTAAGAGGTGGTGGTCTAGCTCTAGGGTCCATTCAAGATTGAACCAAGATGCAATCCGCAACGGAGCAACATAATTTATCAGCTGTCTTGCAAGGCGGATACAATTTCGATGAAACGGTATCTCTACAATGACCAGCACCCTAATTGCGTAACACACTATCAATCGGAATCGGTTTCACTTTTACAGTTCAACAACATTCATTGCGTTATTTACGGTGTCGAGCAGATAAATTCGCAATTTGCTTTAAAATTATTCAGATTCCGATTGATAGTGTGTTACGCAATTAGGGTGCAGTATGGCGTCCTGTTCGTGCTTGACTAGTCTAGGTCTCGCAATCGGCACGGTCGGCGTTGTCCGGCCAGTCGCAAACGTTCAGCTTGACGTTGAACATTGTTCCAGGTTGACAGGTGAATTGCACTCCTTCGCCGTTGACGCAGCGCCAGTACTGTGGAAAAACATTACTTATTATCTAAATTATTCAATCCTCCCGTCCGCTAATAAATCTCCAGGAGATTTCTGTCAAAAACGCGCGTCTGGTGGGAATCCCAGGGAGGAAGAAATAGTAAAAGTATTAAAATTCGTCGTAGTTAACTTTCAGCTTTACAAAGCACGATACCTTACCTTATTGCACTTCTTCTTGTCTGGCACATAATCGTCTTCAGAGTTGCACACGTCGGGATTAGCGATCTCGTTCTCCTGCGAAATAACAGTTTTATTAACAACAAACTCCACCAAGAACAAAACCTCTAAAATGTTTTATGAAAATTAATAATATCTTACGATAGGTGGTTCCGGAGCTACAGGTACATCAGTTGCAGGCTTCACAGGAGTCTCAGGGACCTTAGGAGGCTGTGGTCTCACATCGATATCGAAATCTTCATCCTCAATTTGGACAACTTGAGGCGCTTTCGTCGTGGTCGGTCGCGCCGTGGTCGTAGGCTTAGCAGTGCTTGTCTTAGTGGTAGTGGTCGGCTTTGGAGTCGTGACTATCGGCTCTCCCTCGGCCGGGTCGGACGTCGTCGACGGCGGGCGCGCCCATTCAGGCTAAGATTTATATCAATATGAGTAATGGTACATCCATTTGTTTCTGTTGCGATTAATCGCGCGTGTCTACTTCGTTCAGACGTTGGGAAAGTTTATTAGTCAACTGTATTTATGGTTTCCAGTTAGGAAAAGCAAAGGGATAAAATCGTAATTTATTATGACGAATCTGTTCCGAATATTTGGTTGGGAGCAATGTATTTTCAGAGCGTGGTATTTGTAATACCGACTGTTCTCTTGCGAGTAAACTAAACTACTTCGAAGTGGTTTGGGAATTTTACTTTTCATTTTATAGAAAAATATATAGGTAGCAAGATTAATAAACCCTTACCGTAGGTGTGGTATTTCCTGCGCGAGGTGGCGGGACGGTATATGTGCTCATATGCTTATGCAAAAGCTTAATCAGAGGGTTCTCAGGTCCACAAAGTCCCTTGAAGTCATCCATGTCAATAGCCCAGGTCATGGCTCCGAGATAGCCCTTCTCCTTGATCCAGTTCATCTTGATCTCAACACTTTGAGGGTCCTCGTAGCCGACCCACTGGGTTCCCTTGTAGGCGTAGGGACACTTGCCACTCTCGTCCCACTTCTTGGTCCAGCCGGAGCCTTCTTTGTCGACTTCGGTACAGATCTGGAAGAATAAAATAGTAGTAATATAAATGCCACCATATGGTATATATAACTCAAAACTTGTAACTTGTATTTCATAATTAACAATTTCCTCTAGGTTTGGAAATTCGTCCAAATAAATATTACTTTGCAATAGAATAGAATACAATATAACTTTATTTGCTCAGAATATAAGTACTCGTATTTGCAATAAGGTGGTTACATTAATATTAAAGAATCCTTGTACATTCTACCATTTTGGCATGCAAACAATGATGCCGTTCATCATCAAACATACACACATTGATACACATTATCCCAACTATGTTGGGGTCGGCTTCCAGTCTAACCGGATGCAGCTGAATACCAGTATTTTACATGGAGCGACTGCCTATCTGACCTCCACAACCCAGTTACTGGGTAATACGATACCCCTTGGTAAGACTGGTTGTCAGACTTTCGGGCTTCTGACAACCCGTAACGACTGTCAAAGATCCACGAATGACAGCCGGGACCAACGGCTTAACGTGCTTTCCGAGGCACGGAGGAGTCTCGGTACGAAAAAATGGTCACCCATCCACAGACCAACCCCGGCAAGCGTAGCTTAACGTGATGGATCGACCCGTGCGGCTGTTATTACTTAGCCACGAGCTCCTCAGAAAATCCGATACCAATAGGTAACTAAATTCAAAACGTTAATTTCAGCCACATGGTTAAAATCGTTATACTTGCGTAACAAGTTACACGTGTTTACAAGTTACGATTGAATGAATAGAGCTAAACTGAGGCAAAAATAAAGGTAGCTGATCCACGCGAGGAAAAGGAATGTTGCTATGTTCCAGTTTGACCTTTCAGTTTTGTCTCTCGGATGGTAACGCATCTACGATTCCTCTGTATTTCAGATGTCCATAGGCGGTGCTGACCACTTCGTTCAGTTGGTTCAGTTTATTTGCCATTCAATCATAAAAACAAACATGTCTTTACAAATTACCTCATAGTAAGCCCAGAATCCAGTAGCATTAGTGAAGGGAGCAGGGTCACCACCTCCTGCCTCCTTGTTGATGTAGGTGCCGAGACCATAGTTGTTGTTACCAGCTGACAGAGTGAACGAACGGCCGTAGAACGGAATGCCGACTACCAGCTTGTTGCTAGGACAGCCCTTCTCTTCCCAGAGTGCTAGGCCATCGTTCTGAAAGGACATAAAGGAGGAGTATAAATTAATGTAAAATTTTAATTTGTAAAGAAAACTTCAATTAGATTTTCTCGAATGGCCTCGGCTAATGACATAGCATTTTTGATTCTAATTATTTTCTTTACCAGAGCTCTCAGAAGGGATCTTGAAAAAAAAAAAACAATTTCTTTATTTCTTTTATAATTATAAGTACCTAATCTGAAGGATTGACACAACATTTTTATCTGGAAGACTATTCACCTTATAAGTTTTTAAACCGACATGGTCACTAACACTATTATTAGAACTTAAAACGGGATATTTACCACGTATATTAAGTTTTTCAAGTTTCCGATATTTCGGCACTGTTGTAAGTGCCATGATCACGGATAAACTGAAGTTATTGCGAGTGGATGTTTACGAGCAGATCATCTTGTAATTTATCAATTTTTAAGTTTTGGTTTTTAAGGATTGACACTGTACTGGTGTCAAGTATGTAATCATAGGAACTTTTCTATATAATTTTGGAGGTACTCACCACATTAAGTTTTTCATAAGCCCACTGGTCATGAGGACGTTTGTATAAAGGCGAGTGCACATCAGCGAACCCGGCCCAGTTTCCTCTCAAATCGTACGACATCACGTGAATAGCATCCAGCTCCCTGCAAAACACGTATCGCTATACTAGGATCTTTTGGCATTAATTTTCCCACTGCTGAGTCACAGGCCTCATCTCTTCTCCCCCTCCTCTCCCTCATCTTTATTATACATTTTTTACCTAAATACCATAACCATATTTGTTTTACATTTTGTTTTAAATTGAGCATAATTTAATATTTTTAAACATTAAAATAAATAAGATATTACATAAGTACTGGCCTTTTTATATGTCAAATACTATATTAAAATAAAATTCAAACCTTTCAAAGTTACAAACTTCAAACGCGGAACAACGTTATTTGTGTTGTTAATTTTATAAACATTTCTTTTGAAAATGCCTAAGTTATGTTCATTTAGCTGTGCTCCCGGTGGTGGCTAATTTCTATAACATTTGTTAGAAACAGCTGTTAGATTCAATGCTTTGAGTGTTCCTTTTAATTCCTTCCTTGCAATCGGCATAAATTAATTTAATTTGTGTACCTAATAATTTTATAATTATTGTCACTTTGTCATACAGTAAGTATCTAAGTGTACGGTAGTGTTTTGGAAATTAAATATGCACAATTTGACCTGCGTTCGGCACAATTTAACTAGTTTCATTTCACGTAATTTCTATGAAAGATTAGCCTACATGTATAAGTCAAATATCAATGGTAACAAAACTAATAAAAGCAGATCCTGTCCTCTGTAAAACCTATTATATTATGCCAGTTCCGCTTAAAATGGTTTTGTTGCACCAACTAATGTAACTTTTTTATACGTCCATGCCTACAATACAATATTTGATACCACATATTGTACGCATGGAAGTATAAAAAAGTTACTAACAAAGTCTATCTCCAGCTAGCTATAGACTGCTTAGTTCGGAAACAAATTGTATACGGTGCCACTGCGCATGTTTGCATAAAAATACCATAAGAGGGCACTCTTCTCCCTATTAGTTATACTCTTTGCTCCCTATTAGTTATACTCTTTGCTCTAAATCTTAGCACACTCTCAAACTATAACTTTTAAAGCACTTTAGAACAATGTTTGTTTTCTTTTCAGCCTTCCTTCCACTGTTATTTATGTAGCGCCAGTAACTTTGTAGCGATAGTGTTTTAAACTACGAGTATTAAACTGTTACAAACTTTTTCGTCGTTGCAAAATATTGAATTAATGGGGAAGGTCGGGAAAAGCTAATTGTAGATGGCGTGACCATAGCTAGTTCCCTACGGCATACAATAAATTAGACATTTCGTTCATTCATTCCATTTCGTGTTCATTCATGAGTTTAGTTTTATCATGGTTTTATTTTACTATTTCGTTATTTTCGGTGATTTCAATATTTTAATCAAGTATTTGACGTGGCTAAGTAATAAAAACCGCACGGGTCGATCCTTCAGGTTAAGCTACGTTTGCCGGGGTTGGTCCGTGGATGGGTGACCATCTTTACATACTGAGACTCCTCCGTGCTTCGGAAACTACGTTAAGCCGTTGGTCCCGGCTGCCATTCATGATTCTTAGACAGTCGTTACGGGTCGTCAGAAGCCCGAAAGTTTGACAACCAAACTTACTAGGGATATCGTATTACCTAGTAACTGAGTTGAGGAGGTCAGATAGGCAGTAGCTCCATGTAAAATACTGGTATTCAGCTGCAGTCGGTTAGACTGGAAGCCGACCTCAACATAGTTGGGAAAAGGCTCTACAAATTGATTGAAGTATTTTACATGGAAAGTGTCAGAATTTAAAACCTTAAATATTTCCTCATAATCACTTTCTCCAAAATGTTTCTGAAATAACCTCGAACCCTGTTTAATTTTAGAAAAATCTCTACGAATAACTTTAAGCCACAATCTTCTATTTAGGGTTTCTCTGTGCTTACAAGCATGGTTTAACTGGGTCGTTTTATAAAGAACTAGCTTTTTCCCGCGGCTTCGCCTGCGTGGATGTCGGAAAACTATATGTGTAAACGTTCCTCTTGAATCCTTATCTATTGGTGAAAACCGCATTAAAATCCGTTCAGGAGTTTTTGCGATCATCGCGAACATACAGACAGACAGACAGACGGACTTTGTTTTATAATATGTAGTGATAAAGAATTTTGTTGGAGACTAATTAATGAAAGACTCTTTTTGAATGATGCTCCGAACCTCAACTTATAAAGCCTATTTATAAGTTGAGTTACACCATTATCTTACAAAAATTCAATATTCACTTAAAAAAAAATATCTCTGTCACTTACTGGCAAAGATCCGGTACATGGTATCCCTCCATCAGTCTGAAGTTAGCGAGAGGCACAGCAGCAGTCAGTTCCCATCCTTTCTTCTCCCTGATGAAGGCCCTCTTCAGCTCCTGCACGAGGAAGAGAAACCGATCCTTGTCGGAGAAGGAGCCTCCACGGTCAGCAGCACCAGGGTACTCCCAGTCCAGGTCCAAACCGTCAAAATTATATTTCTTCAGGAAGTCTGTGGAAATAAAATTGAGGAACTTATAAAATGACTTGAAGTCTTTTTTTTTAATCTAGATAGCTTGAGTCGTTCATACTAAGATATTTATCTTTCATTTTACTACGGTTTTACAAGATACTCCTCTAGTATACAAGGGTTTTAATTCCTCTAATACGCTTGCGGTTACCTGATAACAGCTGAAACCTCCACTTAGCTAATTAAGAAGTCAAAGCTTGAAACTAAGATGTCTAGACGAAAAAGAGTAACCTAATGTTATAGAAACACTGAGATACGATTAGAGCTCCAAGTTAGAATAACCTTTTCTCGTATCAAGATATGGATATTACGACAAATATTATATTTACTCAACATTCGGGAATATTGATACTTTGTTTGCCTACTTTTGGCGGATGTAACGCGAAAATTGAAAAATAGATTGAATACCAGTCCCTTGATACAATTTGCGTCTCTGCTATTTAATAAGACAATCTCGATCAATTTTAGGCGAATGAGAATTTAAATAAACAAAATTGTTTGAATCGTTTTGTAAGCTGCTCACTGGGAATTATAGTCTATGATTGTTTCTTGCTATTACCCATAAAATCAATTGATGTCTATGTAGCATTTATCCGTACCAATTAAAAAAAAAAGAAATAAAAAAAGAAAAGAAAGAAAGATTTAGAAAGTACAAAACGAGTAACCCAGTTTCTTTAGAAATACTTCTAAATTAATATAGCTTAATACTTTAAACATTTTGCTAGCTGCAATTCAGAAAAAAATCCAGTCTGCTTATAAATTCCACCCTTTTGTGATTTCTATTATTTTCCTAGCGGGAGTCCCTATACGAAACTATGTTAACAATAAAATAAGGAATCTTGGTAACGTACGAGGAAATATATTCCACAACACACAACAGTGCATAATTTACGGCTAGATTGTGACTCACACTTGATACATTTTGTTTGCCAAACGTCCTTGTTTTGCTGGAAGTGGAAGCCTATATTATTTTCCTATTCCCAAAATATCACACTGGTTTATCCATAGTGCATTTTGCTGACTAGCAAGACGGCAAGCTACATACTTAAAGTTAAAAGTGTTTAATAAAATTAAAAGTGACCAACCAATGTTTAAAATAATTTGTATAATTCAAAGTCAAAGTCAAAGTATTTTATTTGTTGAACATAGGTAATATGGTACATGGTACACAATTTGTGTTGTATCACTATGTTTTGCCTTGCAAGGCGTACAAATTAGGCGAAAAAAAACTACAAACTAAATAAAACTGTTTCAAACAAGTAACGTCCTAAACAAGATAGTTGAAAGTGGATCGGACACTTTTTATCTTATGCTTCTATCTTCTAAAAACTCATTGATAGAGTAGTAAGCCTTTTCAATCAAGAATTTCTTAAGTTGCGATTTAAAATGGTTTATGTTGGTCATGCTTTTTAAAGTTTTTGGTAGTTTATTGTAAATCTTTGGACCCATGCCGAGACAATTCTTTGAGAAAAGTGCAGTATTGTGATTTTTTTTTTATTTTAGTGTGCTTTGGTGACGTCTAGTATTAAGTTTTTCAAATTTAGACTGATTCTCCTTAACAAATATTGAAATTTCATAATTCATAAATCTAGCAATAAACGTTGATGTGGCACAATATAAAACACAACTTGAATGTACATTATTCTACACCACGACTCGCTTACGCACACACGCTCACGTACGTACTGTAGACTGCAGCACGAAGCATTACAAGACCTGACAAAAGTTATTTTTTTATCTCTTTCGCACGATTCTCGCTGTAGTTGCTCATAACGCGCTCAAGGTCAAGGTTGGGTAACTTGATGTGCTGGCGAATGTACCATCGATGTAACTCGCGACAAAAACTAGTAGTAGAAATCGTCAAGAGTTTTACTCTGTCAATAGTCTGCCTGAGTTCATTCAAACTCAAGTCGCACTAGTGTGGAAATGACAGTGTTTGCTGACGAATCTTGCATCTCTGACTTGAGTCGTTCTTCTTGGTAGGTATTCGTACTCACCAACAACGCTCCTGACGAAGGCCATCCTCGTCCCTTTCTGCCCGACCATGTGCGAGTACTTGGAGCCGCCTTCGGCCCAGCCTCCTACGGCCACCATGAACTTTACGTCAGGATGAGACTTGCGGAGAGCCGTGAAGTTTTTGAAGCCATTCTTCTCTATGTCCAGCTGGAAAGAAGATATTTTACGTCAATGAAATGGCTAACAGAGAAAGGGGAAGAAACTCTCCATGGCCGCATGGCTCTCCATGGCTCCATCCACAGGATACTTACCATACACAATAAGAATTGACTTATAATTAACAAATCATGTCAGAAAAGAGAATTGTATTAGAGATTATTGTAAGTCACAGGTTTTCTAGCATTATTTCGCAGGAAACGGCCTTTGTGACAATATTGTCCTGATTATGTCTACACAAAAGAATTTTGGAAACCTTATTTCTAAAGTGTAAAGATGGAAAAGAAGTCTTTTCCCAGCAGTGGGACACAAAAATCTAATAAAAATGAAAAACAGGCATCAATATAGTTTAAGGGTGTACACACGTAGAACGCTGGTAACCGGCTCCGATATGCCAGTGCTTGTCGGCGACGATAAGCGCTGCATGGTGGTCAACGCTGGTCGGCGCAGGCAGTTTTCATATTTTTTGCCAAATCAGCGCGACTAATCCCGACTAATCAGATAGGAACTTGTCAGCGCTTATCGGCGACGTTTCGCGCTGATTTAGCAAAAAGTATGGAAACTGCCTGCGCCGACCAGCGTTGACAGCCAGCGCTTGTCGGCGCTGAGAAGCGCTAGCATATCGGCGCTGGTTACCAGCGTTCAACCTAAAGCAGAATTCTAAGAATATCATCTTAAAAATCTTTATTTTCACCTCCGGATCAATAATGAGGACTTCGTTAGACTTCTCAGTGACGCCGATGAAGGAGTAGATGATGTGTGTGCAGAGGTCCACGGGGATATCTTCAATGCCGTAGCGGCCCACGCCAGGCCGGTACACCGCCCAGTTGCTGAAGTAACATACTATGCGCGCTTTGCTGTCCGCTACACAAAGAAAAATTTGATGTTACAAGCTGATAATAACTGTCCAAATGATAGAATACAATAATGTTAGCAGAGTATATACGTATAGGTACTCTGGCTATTTTCGAAACTATGTAACAGAATCGCGAGACCTGTTATGATTCTTACGTGCCAAGGATGAAAGCAATAACTGCATTACCCAAGACTTATATGTATGACTTATATTATGATAACAATTTATGGTAGGCTCTCACAATTACATAGGTATTATAGCAAACGCCAATAAACAGATTTGTAATTAGAACTTTTATATTAAGTACCTAAGCGTTTGAAATTATTTCAAACTTTCAATGTCCATATCGTGGCCAGATCTTAGAATTGATAATTTCATGAAGTGTCCGGCGAGCATTACATCCAAGTTGGTCGCAATTTCGTGGCTATTTATTATTTTTAGGACCCTAAAATAGGAATTATTTGAGTAGGAATAGATGCACAACAAAAACAAAGCGACATCAACGCCTCTAGCGGTGGATAATCTAATTATTTTACGATATGATCACTAATGTTTGGCCAAATCGTGAAATAATCGTGCATATAACTGTTCATATCTTCAAACGTTGAGTATTCAATGACCTGGCCAGGTCACATCATGAGAACATCGACCGCTGGTGACCAGCGGTCGATGTTCTATTTCAGGAAATACAACCATTTCACGAAATGGTCGAAAACTTCATGAAATGATAAATTCTAAGATCTGGCGCTACGAAATCTACATCGACATGTTCACCGTCAATACAACGATCACCGTCAGCCCTTCTCTAGTGCGGTGAGTGTGGCGCCAACCATGCTGACCGCGCTCGCGGAAAGGCTTGATTGTTCCATCGTGACTCACTGTTGGAAGCGATACTTTTTTCCTGTTAGTTCGCACGCGTGGAGGTCGGAAATTATCCCACGGGAACGTACTACCAGGATAAAAGTATTCTATGTCCTAATCCAGTTCATGGTCTACCCATGTACCAAATTTCATCCAAATCCGTTCAGCCGTTTTAGCGTGAAAGCGTAACAAACAAACAAACTCATTTTCGCTATTATAATATTAGTTAGGATTTTACTTGAATTAAATTATTTGCATTTGATAGATAACACTAACTTTGTATAATAGTTGCAACACGAAAATCGAGATAAGCGGGGTTAAGCCCAACTTAGTCGGCAGTTAACCGGGAGATTGATTTATGTCGCCAAACCCTTTGTTATGAAGAGCCCGTTAATCCATCAGTCGGAGCTACCAATGGTAAGCTTTAGTGTCAGATAAGTCACCTCAAATGGTGAGGAGAGACATTAATTATTCTGGTAGATGAGATAAGATTAATATTGATGGTTTTGTTTTACTGCTAATATTGATTCTCGATTTTGGAAGCAGTGCAATGCTCTTTCTCAGGTTTACCTACAACATTCAGCACTTGGACTTATTCTTTCCTTTCTTTCTTTTGTTGATAGAAATTTGATTTACTGCAAGTGTCCCCACAATACTACGCACTCTGCTTTTTTCTATCTGTTCAGTATTTAAATTATACTTAGCCATCACATTCCCTGCTGTTCTGTTGCAGTTAGATTCTAATACGGTGTTTACTTTGTCTTATATTTTCTTACCTTCAACTGCAGTCGTTCCGACCGCCAGGACTGCCAACGTCGCTAGTATTATCGCTCTCATTTTGAACCTTTTGAAAACAGAAAAAAGAACGTTTATCAGCATGAACAGCAATCATTATTGATGATCATAAGAGTCGTGAAACTAAAATAGCGCCTGTATTCTTCAAAGGATCAGGTAAAGTTCGTTTTTAAGGGGGAAGCGTCAGGGTAGCCAGCAAAATTCAAATTTCCTTACGATTTTTGCTATTTACAAGTCGGTATTATATTTTACGTTGATCAATTTATAATTTGCGGGCGTAACAAGTATCTATTTACATAATTAGAATAATTAAATTGATCAATACTACTCTTTAAGACCAGGTAATCCTAATGAATGAATATTTCATGAAATCTTGACATTTCAAGATTATACTAACTTAAGGAGTTGTATTACTGATTCTAATGATTATAATTCTGTAAATACATATTTGTTACGGCCGCAATTCATACTTTATTTAACATGCAACTTAATACTGACTTGCAAATTGCAAAAAACGTAAAAAAAATTGAATTTTGCGGGCTACCCTGACGCTTCCTCCTTAATCCCAGATAGTAGTTGGACAGGTCTACGAAATGAAAAAAATATTTGGGAACATTTGAAATGTCAAATTACTATCTGTAAATTCAATTCAATTCCGTAAAAAGGGACACGTTGTTGACAGAAGTTCAATAAGAAATACCCAAAGTTTACAGCTTTCTCTATCAATGTTACAGGCACCCGTTAAGTTACTTTATAAAGACAACCTTTTAAAATCAGCCGTTGGATGTCAACAGGGTGACCCTCTTGGGCTAGTAATTTTTAGTTTGGCAATAAATCCATTCGACAATTAAATTCTAAATTCAACGTATGGTATTTAGATGACGGAACCCTAGGAGGTGGTGTAGACACAATCATAAAAGATTAAGCATTTTTAATAGAAAAAATCAGTTCCATCGGCCTTGATCTTAACCTTTCAAAATGTAAAATTTACCTTCCCCAAAACACTGACAGACAGACTACCACAGCAAAATTTAATAGAATAGCACCAAATATCAAAACTACGGAAAGAAACTCTCTTCTCCACCTGGGGCCCCCAATTTTTGACGAATGCTTACCAACTTTATTGAGGAGAAAATACAAAATTTTCTTGATGTCTCGGATAGACTTTTCAAAATTAACATTAATTTGGCCTTCACTCTCATTAGATACTGTCACTTTGGACCAAAATTAACATACAGCCTTCGCTCTTCCCATCTATGGAAGCATCCACAACTTTTAGAAAAAGTAGACCAAATTATTAGACACTCACTAACTTCTATCCTAAATGTGGCCCTGGACGACCGAGCGTGGCAGCAAGCTACACTTCCCATTAGCCTGGGTAGTCTCGGTGTCCGCAAAATTTCAAGTATAAGTTTACCGGCCTTCCTCTCCTCGGTCCACAGTGACCACCACCAGGAAAATTTTATTTTCCTCACTGGTCGATTTTGAGGTCCCGTGTCTGAACGATGTGTTGAACGCTTGGGAAATGGCTTGTCCCAATACGGATTTGAGCGACAACCCGTCCTCCCACAAATGGTGGGACGTACCGCTTTGCAGTATTATACGGAGTACCCTAGTAAACACGTCATTTAATACTATTGATCGTGTCTATCTGCTGGCTGTGGGAGAATAGAAGTCAGGCTTGTGGCTTCAGGCGCTCCTATCATCCAACATAGGCACTATAATAGATGACTTATCATTTCGGCTCCCTACGTGTCTCCGCTTGGGCGCACCTTGTGGTGAAGCTATCAACAGTTTCGGGTACAATGTGTCTGTCCTGTTGCAGGAGCGCAGGTCACATAGCACGCCACGCCAGCACCAACGATAATATTCGTCGAACTCTTGTCACCTCCGTCTTACCGGCAGTATTACAGCAAGTCGGCTTGGTACGTGACGATGGGAAGAGACCAGACGGCGTGACGTTGTTGTCTTGGAAGGTGGGTAGGTCTTTGGTGTGGAACGCAACCTGTGTGTCGACACCCTTGCGCGATCGAATATTGTATTTAAATAACTATCTTTCTATCTGTATACATTTTTCCTCTATGTTGGTATTAAAAAATGAACTGTAGAGCATTATATTTATATATCTCCCATGCCGCCAAAATTTTCTAAGACTTAAAATTCTTAGAAATATTTTCATAGAAAAAAATTTGCTTAAAGAAGACTCACATATTTAAAAGACGTCTTTACAACACTGATATAAAACTAAGAAACAGTCTAACACATATTATAAAACGACAGGTTTCCATATCTTCAAACCAGGACCTCAAAACAAGTTTTCCTACCACCTGGCATTGCCTCATTACATCCACAAAGTAAAATTAATTATCTAGCTGTAATACTAACAAGCTAGTAAGTCAGTACAGTTACCTATTTCCCATGGTAGTTGGGTGTCAGGGTGTGTACGGTATACGAATAACGGATACGATTGGCTGGCGACGGTTCCACATTCCATGGCTAATGAAGTAGTCTACTTATCAAGAATATTATGGAGATACTACCTTAGAACTTGCTCCCTGTGGCATCTGCCGATAAAGTCTTCAACTTATTGCCAGCTTAGTACCTACTCCAAGAGTATTCTCTTGTTTCTAATTTCTCTCATTGGTTTGGGCTCATTTGCAGGTAAGAAGGTAGACTAAATGGATCTCCTTCTCCTAGGAGATCCATTTGCTAAATAGGTACCAAAGTTTTTATAGCAGGTATCGATTTATAACTCTGATAGCAGGTTATAACTTAGAAAAACATAAATATTTATGTTTATTTGCATTGGCATATAAACATAAATATTCATGTTTTTCTATATATATTGATATATGAAAACAGGTTGGAACATTATTATTATTAGAACTTAAAACGGGATATTTACCATGTATATTAAGTTTTTCAAGTTTTCGATATTTCGGTACTGTTGCAAGTGCCATGATCACGGATAAACTGAAGTTATTGCAGGTGGATGTTTACGAGCAGACAAACCGTCTACCCTCTTTCTTAATATACAAACTTAATATACATGGTAAATATCCCGTTTTAACCTCTAATAATAGTGTTAGTGACCATGTCGGTTTAAAAACTTGGAACATTATTGTTCGATATTTCCCTTCTTAAACTTTACATCGAAACAATTCTAATTTATTATCAAAAATAAAAGAACTCATGATACTAGAAAAATCTTACAAAAACAGACGCAAATAAATAAAAAATGACTTTAAGGCTGGACTTGGACATTGGAGCAGACAGGTCCTGGAGTGAAAACCGCGTAAGTGGGCCCCCTAATTAGATGGACGGACGACCCTAAAAACGTAGCTGGTACAGACTAGATGCGGATAGAAGAGAACTGGATGTCGCGTGGTGCAGCTAAGGGATTGGTTTATGTCCACCAGTGGACTACGATACGCTGAGTTAATTAACTCAGCCTATCAACAACAACAATAAACAATCAATTGATTGTTTGACCCTTTCAGGTTCCACATTGGTTGGAGGGCTAGACATTAAAAACCGTGAACTGGTAAAAGACGTTGGGATTTGGGCTATTGAGTTTTTAAGATGTTTCTAGATCACCTCTTTCCGTACTGCCCACCAGATAATCAGATTCGCCTTCGGATATTTAATGGCAAACCATTCATTTAAAAAAAAAAACTTGATCACTTCGAGCACCCTTGCGTTTACTATGGACTTGACTAGGTATACTAGTAAAGTGAGGGGAATAGGTACTCCGATAATACGAATGCTCGAATTGTATGCCTACCAATAACGTAGCTTGTAGAAACAGGAACGTTCGAACACGCTAATAAGTGCCAATAATAATCAGGTAATAAACAACGTTATTACTCGAGCTGCGCACGCGCAACCGCGGTACCAGCGCCGGCGCAGTAACGGGACCGCCGCTCCAGATGTGTCACCATCACCTACTGACCCGAACCTCTCATTGTGATAAACTAGGCTTCTTCTAATACCTACTTAAACATTCACAATAGATTGCCATCGAAAAACGTGCTGAACTTATCTTACTTACTTTTTCTGCGAACTATCACTTTATTGTCATCTCTAAAAAAAGTAAAAGTCGTATCTAGAGCGTCAGTAAATTGTGCAGTAGAATTTGTTTTGATGCTGAACTGTGATAGAATTCTGATGTTTATATAAACAGCTGATCCAAGGGTGAGATGGGCTAAATGAGATAATAAGATGTTTAAGAACAGTCATTTTCTAGAAACAAGGGCACAGTACAGACTGTACAGGATACGAACAGCAACGTAGCTAAAGGTATGTGTATAATTAAGGATTATTTTCGAATAAAAAATCATGACTATTTGTCATCTCTATTTAAAAAAAAAATTGTAGGCGCAGTTCGAGGCCGCGCTGTTCGTTTTCGTGAAAACTGATTGAAATTTTACTACGGTGTCCGATACCGCAGTAGCCATTGTATTTACTCGACACTAGACTTAGTAGGCTCATTGCATTCCTTATAAAGTAAGCTTTCACTGATTATAATATTTTTCGGTTCTGAGCAGATTTACGGCCGATATGAGACGACATCCCAAACTTTTTTGCTATTTGCAACAGATTTTCTTACGGTTTCTGACATAGCTGTTATATATGCTCGGCACTAGACTTTTTAGGCTCATTGCTTTCCTTTTGAAGCAAGATTTCTTTGATTAGGATTATGTTTTTCATTTAAGAGTAGATTTACGGCCGACATGAGACGACATCTGACATTATTTTGCTATTGTTAACTTCATATTAATTTTGAACCCTAGTTTGGCCAATATTTCTTTTGTTTCTTTTTTGGTTCTGGTAGTACTTTGTCAACTCTTAACAAAGACACTAGAACAACTGATCTAGCTAAACACGTTTTTGTGCCATACGAATTGATATTTCGACACATAGTGAAAAGTAGAGGATCGCGCGCATGCGCCTGCGCTCGCAGTGTGACGTCATAGGCAAATTATATCTGGCCTTACAATTGTTATAAATATGACCTATTTTTTGAATGCTCAACCTAGCATTAAAAGTCTCGTAGTTATTAGCGGTGGAAATCTTCCTTGTTTTTGTCGGTCAGAAATATTGAAGTTTTTTCCCAGTACACCGAGCGAAAAGACGTTTTCACGGCAAAATAATTTTGAAATGATGATGAACAACTTGAAAATTACTGGGACAAACTACTGGGAAAAAAACACACAAATTACTGGGAGAAACTTGAGAATTTAACTTAAATAAAAGTAAAAATACTAGCTAGGAATAATCGTAGATACCTCAAATCGAAAGCTCAAGAAACTAAAACTAATCTAAAACAAAACGCACTTTTTTGAAACAGTTTCAAACCATTAGAAGTAAGACAATGACTAGCTGAACCTCCTAATGGCTTGGCGGAAAATAGCTTTTCCCACTCGCTTAAGTTCAAAATCGTTCCATCGTTTGTAACAATAGTCAAAGAAAGCCACTTAATTCTCTAGATGCCTTTATACTGGCTTTAAATGTTAAAGTGATCGTGCTCTGAAAACACTTTATGAGGAATTAGAAATAGTTTTGTACTGAAAAAAAATGTCTCTATATTCTGATTGATGATGTGAAAGAGTAACCGTGAAAGTTTCTTTCAGGCTCTTCTCCAAAGGAAAAGACCATTGGAACCGTGCACTTAGCTTCTGACGTTTCGTAAGTTTATACCCGTGTAGTTTTATGTACAGACGCCAGCAGCTCAACCTACCCGAAACTGTCAGATTTTCCCAATCAACCTTGAACCTAATGCTGTAGCAATAAAGTCGAAAATCTATTAAAGAAATCTGACAGGTTGTAATAGCTTGATGTGCTGGCGTCTGTACAATAAAATAATTTAAATTTGAATTGTTTACCCCGGTGTTTTTTTTTTTTTTTTTGCGTGGAGAATTGGAGAAATGCTCATGCATAATGCACAACCGTAACACATAGCACGCCGAGACCACCCCAAGGACCAAACCAACACATGGGCGCTAGACGACTCTGTATCTAGGATTATATTTAAAATTTCTTCCACCATTGATACCAACTAGTTTCATTGCATTTTGTGTGTGTTCTTAAGTATCTAGTATACCAACAATAATACTAACATCGTTTGCTATGTTGCAATAAACCAAAAGGCATGCAGCCTTGATATTATTTGAGAATCCTCGTTCTCGATCCTCGCCCTAAGTATTAGATGTAAAATGTCACGTTACATTCTTCCGTAAAATGTTTATGAACAATGTCGGAGCTACATCTTCCCATAAACATAACTTGATTAAAGTTAATGTAGAGAAATTAGTATGCAATGCATCCTCGTGGCTGTTGCGTAGAATATTACGATCTCATCTGGTGCCATTAAAAACCGTCATGCAGACATGCGTAGCTTCTATTCTGCTATAAAATAAGATAAACCTAATAAAGCAGTGAACAGACAATCATAAACTTCTGCATTTTATTGTGTTTATGTGCATATTACTATAAAGCATTCAGAAGCTTGTCACAATAGAATACTTTCCAAACAGAAAAAGCTTTATAGGAATTATAAATTAATTATGCAAGTGTTTGATACCCGTATGTTTATATTATTAAAATTTAATTAACTTTCACAGCCTTTTCAAATAAGATTACCTAAAATGTCAAATCGTGGTTTATTTAAATTATATTTAGTCAGCTTAAAGCACATATTAATATTTATAATTTGGTGACATCGAACACCGGTACTAATTCTTGAAGCAAAAAGTAACCGGTTTAACATCTGGAGGTTCATCAGCAATGCAAATTCAGCAACAGGGCCTGTTGCAGCAGATGACTAATATTTAGGTAGAACCAAATTAAAGCATTAAATTATGATGTTATTTTTGTCTTTCTTGTGGCCACGGGTCGATCGATTAGGTTAAGCTAAGCTTGGTCTCTGGATGGGTGACCATCCTTAGATTCCATTAAGACTATCCGTGCCTTGGAAAGCACGTTAACTGAGTTAGTTCCGGCTGTCATTTGTGGATCTTTGACAGTCGTTACGCGTCGTCGGAAGCCCGAAAGTCTGACAACCAGTCTTACCAAGGGGTATCGTATTACCCAGTATCTGGGTTGTGGAGGTCAGACCGGCAGTCGCTCTATATAAAGTACTGATATTCAGCTGCATCCGGTTAGACTGGAAGCCGTTCCCAACATAGTCGGGAAAAGGCTAGGTAGATGATGATTTCTTTCTTTCTATCTTATCAGCACGAATTGTATATGCAAATAGCTCTTGCATGTGGCCAATAGCCAGCATAATAGTAAGCTTTTTGGTAGCAGATCTGGCTGGATAAAAAATAATGTGAATGAGACTACAAGTGAGACAGATTTAAATATTTCATACTAAATGACCAATTAGGGCCCCGCGGTTTCACCCGCGTAAGTCTCGAACCCGTAAGAATATCGAGATAAAGGTAACTTATGTGTTAATCTAGGTTATAAACTATCTGTATGCCAAATTTCATCAAAATCCGTTCAGTAGATTTTGCGTGAAAGAGTAACAAACATCCATTCACCCATCCATCCATCCTCGCACACTTTCGCGTTTATAATATAACTAGAATCTATACAGGTGACAGGGACATCGACGCGCAACGTGTTATGGATTCAGTTCATGATTCTAGACCCTACCCTGAGTCGAAAATAACAGCTGCATGGGTCCATCCATCAAGTTAACCTACTCTTGCCGGAGTTGGACCGTGGATGGGTGACCATCTTTACATACCGAGACTCCTCCGTGCCTCAGAAAGCACGTTAAGCCGTTGGTCCCGGCTATTTTTCGTGCATCTTTGACAGTCTTTACGGGTCGTCAGAAGCCCGAAAGTCTGACAACCAGTCTTACCAAGGGGTATCGTATTACCCAGTTACTGGATTTTGGAGGTCAGATAGGCACTCGCTTCATGTAAAATACTGGTATTCAGCTGCATACGGTTAGACTGGAGGCCGACCTCAACATAGTTGGGAAAAGGCAAGGCAGATAGATAAATAGTCCGAGTTGGGTTATTTCGGAGAGAACAATTCGAAAAGTTGCCCGGCAAATCTTTAAATTCGGGAAAAACTGAACATCACTTTTTGTTCGACTTATTTCTGGTAAGACAGGTTGTCAGACTTTCGGGCTTCTGACGCCCCGTAACGACTGTCAAATATCCACGAATGACAGCCAGGACGAACGGCTTAACGTGCTTTCCGAGGCACGGAGGTGTCTTGGTATATAAAGATGGTCATCCATCCATGGACCAACCGCGGCAAGCGTAACATAACCTGATCGATCGACCCGTGCGGCTGTAATTGCCTAGCCACAAGTCTCTCCTTTTTTGATTACTGTTATTATCTATCTATAAAACAAAAATAATATAAACAGGACAACATTCAATTCCCAGCAGATAATGAATATTTGAATAATTTATACAAAACCCAAGAAAATCCACGGTTTGTGTTCCAAAAGGAAATGCTTGCCAAAACATTGACATAACACGTTATGTATGTTTACTTACTTGGCCCAAGAGTGATGTCTCCTAATATTTACATAATGTCCCATGACACTCGTATTTATACGAAATACTGGCTTGAATAACATTTGACAAAAATTGTTTAATTAATATACAGATTTTGTTATTTGATTTCATGTCGTTTTAATAATTTAAAACTATGAACAGCACAAATGTTTGAGTTTGGATCTAATTTTAAAGAATGTAAAACAATATGAAATTCTCAATTTCCTACACTTGAGCTTATCGAGGGTTTTATATTTTTAAATTCCTGATGCCAAATCTAGACAGCCAGCCATTGTTCAAACCACGTAACAATATAAATTCCTCAAAGGATACGGAACAAGCACACTTCCCTTCTCTATAATCACTAGTAGGTACAGTCATCAATAAAGTTTGATTTGCAGGAAAGAAAATTTATACCTACATCATTGCACAACTTTAATTAACTTATACTTGTCATCAAGTCCAAAATCAGTCTTGTCAACAAAAATGCCAGACACACTACACACTATAGACTTCTTTTTTAATAGATTATAGACTTGCTAAATTCGTTTTGAAACCTCTAGATGGTTTAATTGAAATAAAAATTACTTTGAATAAGCGATGTTTAAGATCTGAGTATTCAGCGGACCCTGAACATCTGCTTTCATTTAGCAATGACTTTTGCCGATTGTACTCAATTGGCAGTCGCATCGAAGCCTCACGCTCAATTACTTAGGAGTAATAAACCGCCAAAGGCTTGAGTACTAATACTAAATGTCAGGAGTGTCTCATCCCTTCCAATAGGTCCTACTCCTATTGCATTGTTGTGGAATTTATTAGTCTTTGTTTAATTTAATTATAGTGGTAATTGTCCAAAGCCTGAGAGGATTATAGGTAATTGGCTTATCAAAAGTCATGTTCAGTGTTATTCAAAGTATATACTGCACGAATGTTTGGGTAGGTTGTGTCTCAAACTTATATAATACTTAGTTTAATTACAAAAAGTAGTTCGGCAAATATATTTTTTACAAAACTTAAATTTATATCCATTTCATACTCATAAAAAATCCACTTAAAACAAAGTGCTTTATGCATTAAAATAAAACTACAAATATTTCATTTCCATTTAAAATGTCAACTCAAACATTTAAGGCACCTTTTTAAAACACTTTTCCCGGTCATTCTACCGCAAACAATTCGTCAGCATCAACTTTATATTGGTCGCAATTCCGTGTGTCACTACACATCAGCGAAGAGTACCTACGCGTATTGATACCTCTGGCACCCTTCTTGCATACTAAAGACCCGATGAGTTCACTAGTGTCGTTATCCTGTACCAGAGGTCACCGGCCGAAAGGGAAAAGCCTTTGTCCGTCTATGGCTCCTTCGCTCCCATTAAAAGACAAAATCCATGCCCGTGACATGAGTCCTAAGGTGCGATTATGGCGCGTTTCATAATACATATTACATGTGAATACTGGGTGCGAATGAGTAAGGTATCGTGAGCTGAGCATTGATGAATGTAGAAAGATTATAGTAGATAGATACTTATCAAAACAAACGACGATCGATACAGCTAGAATTTTAACAAGCGAAACTCTGTTTTATTGAAAAATCCTTTCATATAGCAAAGATTTGTTGAATTTTTAAATTATTAATTAATTTTATCATAAATTCAGCCGTTATTGCCGATACTGAGACTAGACTACTATATCTTACGCCTGAAGCTGAAACTGCAATTCTTATGAATAGTTTTATAGTCTAGCAATTTAAAAAAATATTCACAATTCACAATTCGTTATTGCTTTATAACTGTAGCTCATTTACAAGATTTTATGAAATTATGGTCTTAATAGAAATATTCATAGATAGATACAATATTTTAAATAATACTTTGAAGTTTTTACTGTTTCAGCAAAAAAGTTAGCAACAAAAATAACGAAATACTTAGTAAAAAAATCTAGTCGGTTAAAAAGGTTTTCAAATCAAATAAACTGAATGCTATTTTTATTTTATTTTTTATTTTATCCATAATAATACATCGTTTTTCTTCAACTAAACATCTGCCAAACTGCAAAGTAATTTGTCGGCAGTTGTGTATGTCTTTGCCATATCTTGGGACCTTGGGGTCCCGGACCTTTGGAAGGCGTATAAGGGGCCGAAGCCAACTCACAGAGGCCCTTTAAACAATTTTAAGTGTTGAAGCACCAACCGACGATTATCCCCGTATGCACTAAGCAAATACACCCAAGGGTAATCCTCGGGTGGGTGCAGGACAAAGACTTATGGTGCAGGACTACTGCAGAACATGAAACAAAACATTGAGCTATGGGTTTGGGTGGCTATAGTGGATTGGTCACTAGAACTATGGAAGGACTATGTCCCCTGCCTGACCAATGTTATATATTATACACTAATAAAATGGCAGGGGGTGACTTGCACACTCAATATTGGGCCCCCTGAACCGGTCGCTAGCACATAGTGACGTAGCGACAAGGAGGCAACACTTCCTGAGGTGCTTGAGAGCTATTCCACGGCTATCAGGACAATCCCGGAAGTACGGTACGGTACGATCAAGATCCTTACCAGCATCTTACTGGAATACTTCCTCTGCGAATTTGCGAATTTCTACTCAAGCCGGAAAATAAAGGCAAGAAAGAGGTGGGAGCTCTGTCCCTCGTCAGTGTTCACTCCAACCGGTCAATAGAGGTAAGCCAGAGGTGAGGAACAAGACTTCTCCCGGGAGATAGGGTCTGTGGGGTCGCTACTGCCGAACAGGCTGCCCTGCAGGTTTATGTATCTCTCTCAGTCTGGCTCGTCACCCTAGACCCGTTTCGGCAAAGTAAACTCTACCGCCACAAACTTAGAGTTTAGGAGCCCGCAAGCCCCACCACGTAGTCAACGTAGGGATACGACGGTGGGGTTGTCAATATTACTGAATGATCATATTGTGCATGTTTTGTTTAAGCACAATAAAACTACCTAGGTACTCGTAAATATAATTCAGTTAAACCGTTTAACAAAAGCTTTTTAGTTTGTGCTGAAAAACTTTGCTTCCATGATGTATTAAAAAGCTTTTATCTTCATGAAAGCTTTAGTATAAGAAGCTTGTTAATCCCATAATTAATACTTTTTAGTCAAAAATGTAAACCCATACATTTAAAAAATGTTATTTTCTTTTTGTATTTTGCTGAAGTCAAAAACAATGAAGACAAAAGTACAATAATAAAACGGTAACTACAAAATGTCACCGAAAAATGGTAATTTCATTTCAGAAAAAGCTTTTTAGATAAAAATAAAACCGACTTCCAAAACAAAACACTACAAAGTGAAAAATACTTTTAATTTCGGTAGTCGGTGTCTTTGGTTTTGTATTCTCGTGTTTTGCCACCGACTTCCGAAATTAAAGTTATTTTTCACTTTGTAGTGTTTTGTTTTGGTAGTCGGTTTTATTTTTTGCTAAAAAGTTTTAATTTTTCACTTTCTAGTTGTGGTATCTACCTCACACAAATTCGAACACCACTACCTGCTATGTAAATAACAGTGATAGGAAGTTATTCAAACATTAGCTGCATAGATAAACATCATCCACATATACTAAGTGGGAAAAATACGCATTATTGAAGCTAACTCGAAAACTACCCAAGTAAAGTTAATAAAATTTATAAGGGACCATTTAGAAAGTACAAAACTTCAAACAAAAAAGAATTTTCCAAATCAGCCCATCCGTCTTGGAGTAATCGGAGAACCTCCTCCTTTTTGAAGTCGGTTAAAAAAGGAAACAATCTAACAAGCAATCAGCATATCGATAAAAACCGCACATATTTTTATGCTGTTACCGAACTGTTTATAAGTTAAAAGGTGCACGCAATATTATTGTACCGGCTTTTCAACGATTTATGCAAATGTTTCATTCATTAAGTTTATTTTCTGAACTTATATCCGATAACTCATGTACATTTTTTACTCCTTAAGGGGGAAGCGTTAAGGTAGCCCGCAAAATCAAAATTTTCTTACGTTTTTTGCAATTTGTAAGTCAGTATTAGGTTGTTTGTTGAATAAAGTATGATTAGCGACCGTAACAAGTATGTATTTATAGAATTATAATCATTAAAATCAGTAATACAACTCCTTATGTTAGTATAATCCTCAAATGTCAAGATTTCATGAAAAAGTCATTCATTAGGATTACCTGGTCTTAAAGAGTTGTATTGACGACTTTAATTATTATAATTCTATAAATACATATATGTTACCGTCGCGAATCATACTTTAGTCAACATACAACCTAATACTGACTTGCAAATTGCAAAAAACGTAAGAGAATTTGAATTTCGCGGGCTACCCTCACGCCTCCCCTTAACAATCGATTTTCATATGAGGCCCCGGATATGGAAAATTTATGAGTAAAATAATACAAGCGTTAACTCAAAAGCGTTACTTTTTCTGCGTAACATAAAACAAAACGAACGCCTTTATACCTTAAAGTTGCTTTTTGTATGCACTGATTCAGAAGAAACCCTGCCCCTATGGTGCTTTGTTTTCTACCAACAATAGAGAATCGGAACGGCACAAAAAACAGGAGTAAACTTGAGTCACTGCGTCGGAGCTGACACGTACTTACTTTTTATTGTAGTTTATCATTTGCAAATTAGCAAAATGATTATCAAAAGTAAAATAAGAGTCAATTAAGTAGGTTTTAGTGACACCTTTTAAGAACTATCGAAAGTCAATAAAATTATCATAAAGCAATCATAATATTTAACACTTTCACTTAACAGGAGTCAAGTTCAAAACAAACATGCTAGAATATTTATGTAAATTGAATTTTATAAACAAACATAATTAAAAGTTGGCCCACTGCCTGCGCAGGCGCCACCGGTAAAAGTCGCATGTTAACTAGTTGGTGACAAAGCCTATATATTTTATTCAAAATTGTTTTCGGAATAACCACTGGATTTTTTTTTTTTTTTTTTTTTGTTAATATTTAAGGTACGCTTTTTTAGTGTATTACATATCGACAGTATATTTTTTTTATTAGCAACCGGTTGTATGCCGTAATTACTGAAACAATTGTGTCTCGCGTCGATCTGCGTTTCAGGCAGTCGAGTGGTTAAGCTAACGTTTTTTTCCGTATCTACATATGTCTTAAACTAAACTAGTTATATTCTTAACTTCGCTGAAATTTTAGAGATGATCAACTCTACTATTAAAAAAATTAAAATATACAGGATAAGTTTTAAAGGAGTGCGGATATTTTAGGAGGTAATCAGGTACATAAAACTGAACAACTTTCCCCAAAGAAAAAAAAAATAAAATTCAAATTCTCATACAAACATAAGTCACGTGACCAGTGAGTTTGAATGAAAAGTCGATTTTCAATTTTAAGATTGCGACCTATGTTCCTTGGGGAAAGTTGTTAAGTTTTATGCACCTGATTACCTCCTAAAATATCCACATTCCTTTTAAACTTATCCTGTATAGTCATCTCTGAAAAAATCGGCGTTTTTGCGTGTTTAGAGCGTGTACTCACAGTTGCGGTGTTGCGGCAGGCGGCCGGCGTGTGATTGTGTGTCGTTCGTCGCTGCACCTCGGTTATATGCGCACACGCGACTCCACACCACCTCCACAGGGTGTAAACAAATGCTCAATTTTTCCTGTTTCATTTTTATTTTTTAATTCAGCGACAAAATCGTAAAACGAGTGGTATGTGTAATGAATTTAATATTAGCGTTGACTAAATTCTTTCGGGGTATTGCACTGCTTTGTGTTTTTTTTTTTTTATGTGGAGTACAAAGAAAATACAAATATTCAACTAGGTAGGTACTTAAGTAGATATTGGACGTGTTTGATTCACGACAACACGTCTGTATATTTTAAACACTTTGATGCGTAGTTTATTATTTCAAAATATTTATCATTCCTGTCGACCCCTGAATGTGCTGTTTCGTTTTATTTCTTAACTACATTATAAATATGTAGTAGGTAAATATGTATTCAAATAATTAATTTTATTAAAGAATAAGAGCACCTTTGTATAACTTAATAAATCTAGTAGTCCATGATCCCAGAGCTGCCAGACCTTACTTATTTTCTGATTAACAAAATGCATGGAATAGTAGTATGTAAATAAATATGTATATGTGTATGTATGTAAATTGCACGTGCGCATACCTGCTAGCTTGGGCCGACGGCCGATTTTCAGGTATCAGATACTAAAATTACGTAAAAATATTACTTACTTCTCTTAAAGTGGGACTGCTGATTTCTATGTATGTTTTACAGAATATTGTTAATAATTTATAATCAATACTGCCAGACACTTCCCGTCGACGGCTTTTTCCGCCAGACGCTTTAAAACTCGCAAAAATTATGTCATCTTACTTATAGTTTAAGTGTAAATATTTTGTAAAACATACATAAAAAATCAGCAGTCTCACTTTAAGAGAAGTGAGTAATATTTTTACGTAATTTTAGTATCTGAATTAATCATAGGCCCAAGCTAGCAGGTATACGTTCAAAGTTGAGACAAATAACAATGAGTTTAATTCAATCGACATCCTTTTTCTCAGTAAAAATGCATTTAAGAAGCGAATCCAAGCAACCCTAAAGGATCAGCAAAGTAATACATTTATAATAACGTAATGTCTAATAATGTACGCACACAAATATACTTTATTATTATTATTATTTGGATAAACCTAATAATCGGAATATGAGTTCTAGGACAATGACTATTATATAGGTATTGTATCTGTGTTCCTAGCTAGTTTTAAATACTTTAAATTGTCGTCTGTGGAGAACGTAGTGGGTAGCACAATTTAAAAAATATAATAGTTAAGATATTATGAGTATTTCTTATTGTGCTACTGTTTGTTTTTCCTTAAGAGGATTGTGAAGTGCCGATACGCGGCGCGATTCTTGGAGGCAATTACCTACATTTCATACAATTATTTACATAAATATTGTTTCGGGCGATAACGTTTTCACTCCCCTAAACCTTTACGAAATGAGACAATTTTGGTCTCATTACATTCAGTACACTTTAATCTAGGTCTGTTTGTTTTTAGTTTTTAGTAATTCAATTTAATTTAATTTTAAAAAATAAAAATGCTCGAGGATGTTTTTATGTCAAAAATATAGATATTTAGATGCTAATAACTTATAACGTATGCAATATTTCTTTATAATAAAAACGCACGGACCTAGGTTTTCATTATACCTACAACATTTCCAAAAAATATGAAAATTAGACTATGTTTACGGGGAGAAAAACGTTATCTCTTTATGTATGAAAAGTTACAGCTTCACAATCCTCTTAAACAAATAAATAAATAAACTACATACTCTACTCTATCCCATACATTTTGTTAATCAGAAAATAAGTAAGGTCTGTGTATATATAACTGTGAAAAGATAATGTCACATTATTATGATCAAACACTGTAAACCACAGCCTGTATAGTGGTTGATCGATGATGGTGCGCAAGCGACGCTCCCCAAAAGTGCAATGTATCAAACAATGAGATCAATGGTGGGTGCTCGGGTCGACCAACGGTCCCCAAACCAGTCTCCAAAGGAAAGGCTCTAAATACCTTATTACATTTCAGTTATGCCAATGATAAAAATATCCCGTTCACTCTACACTCCCGAATTTAATCGTCCCTTGGCTCGAGAGCACTAATGAAGCAGAATAACCACGTACTTGGTACTGGTTGTGCTGGACGGTTATCGAAAATATAATTTGACTACCATTTTGCTGCGATTTTATTGCTTTTTGGTGCCAAAGAAATATTTTTATGTTGTTAAAACATGTAAGTTCAATGTACACTACTGGCTTTACAGGTTTCTTACTCTCCAACAAATATGTGGTATACTGGTGGACTACGCACCCTGCGTAGTGCGTATGATTTTAATTTCGATATTTTATAACGATCTATAAAGTTTCTTTAAAAAATCTGGTTTTATTGTTCTAGTTTACTTCAAATGTAGTATTTATTGATAGAGCAATTTGGGTCTAAGCTATTGAAAAAGCAAAAAAACTAGGTAATCCATAGGCTTCTACTCCATTCTCCTATTGTACCCAATTTTTTTCAAGACGGTAAAAAAATCCTTCAGTATAAATGTTAAGGAACAGAAAGACATCAGCCTAGAGCTAGCTAGATAAAGTAATAAAGTGAGGCACTGGTGCTACTTAAAAGTGTACTAGGCGGCGCACAGTGATTCGTCTAGAACAAGCTGACAGGACAAAAACCATGTCTCAGTTTCCCAGAAATTTTTATTCCTAGTAATAGTTAACACATAGGTAACAACAATCCCAGGAATAGAGTCTACCCTCATTAGTTAATTAGCATTGACAACGAGTATTTAAGGTAAGGGGTATTTTGTATGCAATTACTTGCAAAAACGTCTCGGTCGTTTTAATTTCTCTCTGTTTTATGGTGCTTTGTATATAAATTTTGTGAAATGGATTTGAATCTTAAGGGTGAGTAGTATATTTTGATACTAAATGAATTGGTATAGCTTACTATTATAAATTGAAAAAAAATATGTATTTAAAAAAACTTGTAATTTTGCCTTGTTTTCAAACTTTAAAGGTCAAAAAGTTACATGTACAAACCTGTACAAATTCTACGCAATATTTTTTATGGTACCTTTAAGTGTGTAGATTCTTTCCATAAAAAAATACATTGCGACTTTTTTGCACAACTAATTTTTGTTTTTTTTTGTAGGTTGCGTTTATAAAATCTCAAGAAAAAATTTTTTCGAGGAATGGCTAAGACACCCTAAAGAGAAACGCAACGAAGAGATATTCCGTTTAGTTTCCCTGCGGAACGATCTAACTGGTGTGACTGAGAGTTCTATACGTGAAATGAAGCTCACTATTGCCAAGTATGAAAAAGTGGGATAGCTGCGCAAGGAATCGCGACCGTTGCCTAGCCAAAAAAAACAATAAAGAGTGGCTGGAAGGTCCCGATATTTCATTTGATATCTTTGTTCAGCTTTCAGCACAACCATCGACCTCAACAAGCGTTCCTGCTGGTCCGGGCCGACCACATTTAGATTTCCATGAAGCTAGCACGAAGACCAAACGGCGAAGGATTGATGATTTGTTATCAAACCGAAGCACAGAAGAACTCGTGTATGCCGCAGAAGTATCGACAAGGCTATCGGGGCAACGGAATGTAGCTCGGGTTATCAAAGAAGTCACCTGTAGTGATCCTGATAAGTGCAGTGAGATTTTGAAAAAAACTGAAAGTGAAGAGGCAATGCCTAGGTGTTTGAGCAATGAAGAAGCATTGGCTTACTATGTAGACGCGAGGTGCACAAGTCACGCTTATAAACAGACACGGAAGTGGAGCATCAAAGCGGGTCACAAGGTATTTCCGTCATATTATAGAGTTAGAAAAGCAAAACTAGCTTGCCTGCCTCTAGAAGAACAAACTGTTGTGAATGAAACTCGTGCTGAAATCAAATTGCAAGCAATTTTAGATAAAACTGCTCAGCGTTTGGTAGCAGCACTACATGAAATTTTCAACAGTTTGTCATGTACTTCTTTCACGCTCATTAGCAAATGGGGTTGTGATGGAAGTTCAGGTCATAGCACTTATAAGCAAAAATTTACCGATGGCGATGCTGCTAACACCGATGAGTTTTTGTTTATATTTTCATTCGTTCCTCTTCGATTACTTGATGAAAAGAACAATATTGTGTGGCAGAACCCTCGTCCATCTTCAACTGTGAATTGTCGGCCAATAAAGTTCATTTTTGCCAAAGAAACCAAAGAGCTTACTGTTTTAGAAACCAACAATGTTTTGGAAGAAATAAACAATTTATTGCCGACAGTTTGCAAGTTTCAAGAGAACGAGTTATCTGTCACACATGAGCTGCTTTCAACTATGGTTGATGGGAAAGTTTGCAATGCTATGACTGAAACAAAATCTACACAGACATGTTATATTTGTAATGCAACTCCTAAGCTGATGAATGATGAAGGCAGAGGGTTTACGGTTGACAAAAGTAAGCTTTGTTTTGGTTTATCTACATTGCATGCTTGGATCCGTACTTTTGAATGCTTGCTCCACATTAGTTATCGACTTGATGTAAAGCAATGGAGGCTAAACAAAAATATTAAAGCTAGTGTGGATCAGCGTTCAGATGAAATAAAACATCAATTTAAGAGTAGAATGGGGTTGATTATAGATAAACCAAAACCAGGCTACGGAAATTCTAATGACGGAAATACCGCTCGCAGATTTTTCGAGAATGCTGAACTAAGTGCTGAGATCACAGGGTTAGATGCCGAATTGATAAAAAAAATGGATATATTACTCCGTGCTTTGTCTTCGGGATATGATATAAATTTAGAAAAATTTTAAAATTTTGCCTTAGAGACCAAAAATCTTTACTTGAATCTTTATTCGTGGTATAACATGCATGTAACTGTTCACAAAATACTTCTGCATAGTTCTGAGTTTATCAAGACATTTCATTTGCCTATGGGACAACTTTCTGAGGAGGCACAAGAAGCTCGTAATAAGGACTGCAGAAGATTTCGTGAGCATAATAAACGCAAGTGTTCGCGTATTTCCACTAATAAAGATTTGTTAAATAAGTTATTAATTACATCTGACCCTGTAATTAACAGTTTAAGAGAAGTGCCTCGAAAAAAATGCAGTAAGCTCGCTTCCGAGGTTCTAGATTTATTAAATACACCTAGTGTAACAGTAGATAAGGTTGTAGTATCTAGTTAATGTAAGCAAAGTGATAATCATGATCATGATTATTCAATTAATGATTCCAGTGAAAGTGATGAAGATGATTAGGTAAATGTTTTCTAATGACATTTGTGTACATTAAATATCATTAGAAGACAATAATAGTAATAGTTTTTTATTGTAAAGTAATTAGTAGGTAATTTTCGTTCTTATTTAATTTTAAATAGTTTCTATTTGTATTATGACTTTTTACACTAGTTTACAGTTTATTCTGTGTGTATGTATCTGTCATTCACTTTTTTATACCTGTATATTTTTTTATACATGCTGATAATGAACCTCCTTCTATATAAATAGATCTTTTTTAATCAAGTTATTTTTTTATTTCAATTTCCTAACTAAATAATTACTTCTTAATTATTTTTATCTTGTTAGAATCCATAAAAATGTGAAACTGAATAAAACAAAACATGCAGAAACTAAAAAACAATTATTTTAATTGATTTTTGTTGTTTTTTAGTTTCTGCCATTTTGTCCTGTCAGCTTGTTCTAGACGAATCACTGTGCAGCGGCTCGAACTCGTTGTGGTGTGGCTAATATGCATGCTATTTAGTTTATTTATTTACTTTTATTTATATAGCATCTATTTATTTCGTTTTTATTTATTTAGTGAAATAGACAATGATTTATAATGAAATCGAAGGCGTAAAATTTCTTGAACAGAATTTTTTGCGTAAGTATAGTTATTATGAAAAAACGTTATTTGAATTCTTGAATAAATGATCTATGCCTGTACGGTAATAATTTTGCCATTGTCATACTCCGGGAGCTATTTATTTACACCCAAAGATGCGTTAAAATAAGTGTTGAAATATGGAAGTCGACGCTCATAACTTCCAAACCAATATCTTTTTCCGATTCTGCTTCCTTATTGGACTAAATAATGACGAGACAAATTGATATAATTTTTAGTTTTGAAAGTACACCGTCATACAGATGAGTAATCACCATACTACGTTTGTAAGGAAAAATGGCCGACTAGGGGCAGGACGTTAGAAGAACATCCACTTACAGACACATGCCTAACTCCTCAGAAGTACTAAAAACTTCGCAGAAGCTTTCCCTTTTAGCTTTAATATTGGCTAACTCCACCGACTTGTATCCACAAAGTAGTCTCAAAGTGAAAATATTTACGCGAAAAACAAGTCTTATAATGACCTAGTGGCTGGAGATATTCTAATAGTCCCATTTATTATGTTTTTGCCTTCTCTCAGATCATAACAACGCCTCTCGTCGCACGTAAAATTAGGATATGAATTATTATAATTACTTTCGTAAGCTTATCCTAATATGTGCTTAATGAAAGCCTGTTTAGTGGGTGACGGGGCTAAGTAGGGAACTAGGTGTATTTTCAAAGGGTTAGTTAAATTCATAACGACAGTTGTTAGTACTTTAATTTGCGTGCGGACCTAATTTGTTTAAAACGAGCCGGAGTGCAGAACTATAATGAACGTTTGTTTATTTCACATGGAAATTATATTATATTTACTTAATAAACATGGTTTTAAAAGTTATATTTTGAGTGGCTGCATAGTAATGTCTGTACAAATTATTCAAAAACTCAGTTATTCAGTAGGTACTTACCATAACTTTTCAAGGGCAAAAAAAACATGTTCGTGTCGGACCATGCACTATGAAGGGTTCCGTAGTGTGGATGAATTTATCCCAAGAACATAACATTGTAGTTGAAAAACATGTTCTCCCATACATTCCAACTGCAAATGTAAGTTTGTACGCACAATATTGAGATATTTACCATGTTATTTTAAGACCATAGACTTTTTATAGGTTTTCGTGTAATCTATAGAGAACTATTTTCTGTATTTTTTTTCAACATTTTAGGCTCAGTAGTTTCGGAGATAAGGGGGAATGGTCAATTTTCGTCGATTTGCTTAAATAACTTCAAAACAATTTATTTTAAAATTATACAAAAAAAAATCTATTTGAGATCCTGACAGTAAGTCCTTTCATTTGATACACAGACTGCAAAACTTTTTTTTTTTTTTCTTATTTGCCCCACAAAAGTGAACCCCATATTCCAAATTCATTTATTTATGTTACACGTCCGTGTTTGGGTCACGGAAGTTCATATGTGTGCCAAATTTCAACTTATCGGTCCATTAGATTCGGAGCAACTTGGCTGTGACAGACAGACATACAGACCAACAGACACATGAGTGATCCTATAAGGGTTCCGTTGTTTTCCTTTTGAGGTACGGAACCCTAAAAAAATAATCTAAGATCTCTCCTTTTTTTGTTTGTTTATTTATTTAATAAGTGACTTTATTAACGTTAAAATAAAGTTGACATTGTACCTACGAGTAGGGACGTATAGTGGCCTAAGTTATGCTAGGTAGGTCATATAAATAATAAATACCTTGGTTGGTATTCTGATAATATTTTTGCCTTAACATTGTGCACAAGGAGTCAGTGAAAACAATACATCATCATCTATTCGAATGTGAAGAGAAATACACGTATGTATCTATCAATAAAACATTCCAAATGTATAAAACAAATCTATCATCTGCAACATCAATGACTACTTCATGTTATTTAAATAAACGTTGTGTCATCGAATAGTGACCTAAATAATTGTTCATAGTTAAACGAAAAGGATCCAACCTACATTACATCTAATGTGGGTTGGACCCTTTTCGTTTAACTATGGACAATTGAAAAACTATACCATAGTACCGTTCGACAGTGCGAAGGCTCGACACTCAATCGCTCATACGACACTTTGAATTTGCATTCTATTGGTCTATTGACATTTGAGATGAATCGTCGTACGCGCCGATTGACTCCGGTCTCCGTAGTCGAGAAATAACGGAAGGAAGACAGTCGCGGCATTGAACTGCATCCACGTAGCGCGCCTCACTGCGCACAGTGCGCACGCGCAGGGAATCACAATCACTTCGGTGGAGACAAAGAGTTGAAGTCCCAGTGTTCGTCGGTACTTACCTCGAGGAGTTATCAGGAAATCGGCAGAAATTATAATATAACTGAACTTTTTCACGATTGCAGATGGCGGTACTTAATTCTAAATTCTCTGTTAGAAAGTCCTGTTCACATATTATTTTGGTTTGCAAATTCTTTTAAATTTAACGATAATTTATTACTGTATTATTTTTGTTATAATTTTGAAGTATTTATGAGTAATCAAAGCTAATAATTATTAAAGACAACGTCACAACATAACATTATGCACTTTCGCACTAGACGAAAAAGTCTAAGCAACTGACCGCGTGCTGTAGAGTGCTGTAAATGGGGGAAGGGTTACTATCGGAAGAAGTAATTATTACAGTTTTACATCTGATTGAACACTGAGATTACATAAACTAGATTACAGTTAAGGTGAGTATAGCTGTGGACCCGTAGTCCCATACATTCGTCGCACGGATCCGCTAGCGAATATAGTTGCGTTTTTGTAAAAAAATAATTATTACTAGCTTTTGCCAGCGGCTTCTCCCGCGTGGATGTTGGAAATTATCCGTATCAAAAGTAAAAAGTATCCTATGTGCTATTCCAGACTATAAGCTATATCTGTGCTAAATTTCATCCAGAAACATCTTAACAAACTTTCATATTTATAATATTAGTAGTATTTTAAAATAAAGTACCGGACAAGTGCGTGTCGGACCACGCACAATGAAGGGTTCCGTAGTTGGGATGAATTTACAAGAACAAACTTAACATTGTACTTGAAAAGTATGTTCTCCCATACATTCCAACTGCAAATGTAAGTTTGTACGCACAATATTGAGAGATTTACCATGTTTTTTTTTAAGACCATATACTTCTTATAGTTTTCCTGTAATTAATAGGTAGATATAGAACTATTTTCTGTATTATTTTTTCAAAATTTTGAAGCTCAGGAGTTTCGGAGATAAGGGCAATTGTCAACTTTCGTCTGTTTTCTTAAATAACTTTATAACAATTTATTTTTAAATTGTTGTACGTGAAGGACTATTGCTGTACGTGGAAACAAAACATATTGGGCTATAGATATTGTAATACTGTGGCTATAGGTCTGGGCGGCTAAAGTGGATTGGGTAACTTGAACTATGGAAGAACTGTCCCCTGCCTGACCAATGAAAATATATTATATACGGATAAAATGGCAGGGGATGACTAGCACACTTATTATTATTATTTTCAAATGCTCAGATTGAAGTACGGTATACATATCAAAGTTTTATTTTTTCTGGTATTTTCTCATTAAAAAGCAAAAACGACCATTTCACGACTATACTCGCCTTAAGTTGTAAAAATAACAATGCTTTATGTATAGATATAAATAGCAATAGGTTGCATGATAATTTATGAGAAGTATGCAGCATTCAAAAATCTTTGGTCTAATGAACGCAAGTGTGGGGGGGTACCTACATGAAGCATAAGATCTGGGTTTGATTTTTTTTTTCATTGCTATCAAGATGATATATCCTACTTGCTCCATTTTTTCATTATCAATGATTTTTTTTCATTCCACAACACCTAATACACCAAAAAAACTTTTTAGCAAAAAATAAAACCGACTTCTAAAACAAAACACTACAAAGTGAAAAATAACTTTAATTTCGGAAGTCGGTGTCTTTCGTTTTGTATTTTCGTTTTTTGCCACCGACTTCCGAAATTAAAGTTATATTTCACTTTGTAGTGTTTTGTTTTAGAAGTCGGTTTTATTTTTTGCTAAAAAGTTTTTATTTTTCACTTTTTAGTTGTGGAACCTACCCCACACAAATTCGAATACATAATTGAGCACAATAATTGTAGATATAGCCATGTAAATAACAGTGATAGGAAGTTATTAAAACATCATCACATCATCCATATAAAATAAGTGGGAAATATACGCATTATTGAAGCTAACTCAAAAACTCCCCAAGCAAAGTTAATATACAGACGAATTGAGAACCTCCTCCTTTTGGAAGTCGGTTAAAAATAATGCCCTATAAGTACTCCGTCTATCTGCCTAACCTAATCGAATATTTCGACACCTGCAAGGAATAACACCGTAACTCAGTTTTAGGCCATTTTCAGTTAGGTATTCTTGCTGTACGAAAAAAACGTTTTTTTTTAATATTGGTGTTTTTGTAAAGATTAAAAAAAATCTTTACGCAAAGGAATCTAGAAACAGGGGCGAGTGCAAAAAACATCAGCATTTTTTGTACAGCAAGAATATGATTCGTAACTCAAAACGGCCTAAAACTGAGTTAGAATGTTATTCCTTGGGTGTCGATTTTTACGCTCTTGGATTTATGTATGAGTAGTAAAATTGTCCTAACTAAATTATGAACGCAGAATTGTAGACATCGTAAACAAAACAACATTCGGACTCGACTCCACCAATTTTTCATGAACTGTCAAAATCATATTGCTTTCTTTTTACTCACATGAATATTTCATATACAGTTGTTAAAAGAAACTGTATTGGCTAACTTTTAAATATTTAGAAACAACCGAACTGTGATTTATTCAAAACAAATATGCAAGTTGTTTTTTTAATTGCACGATTTAAAATATTAAATGAATCAATCTCGCTGAATCTTGCAAGTAAATAGATAGAGACGTATACGAACGAGAGTTTTTCTACGATGTGCAGCAATCAATCACGTTCGTGAACCATTCAATAAACGGCATTAACGGCGTCTTAACGATCATTAGTGGCCTATAAATACGTAAAGATTACAGTTTTTTTCGATCAATTTTCATGATGTTACATAAAAGATTATGTTACTGTAGTGGTATGTAACCCACACATGCACATACGGCACACATGAGCTTGAGTACCTATGACGTCGCACGTTTGTTAAAGCTCATTTCAGACTACGCTATAATATAATAGCATATAGTTCATAGCACAACAATGTTGCTCGCCATACATTTATTTAGAACGCGTACACACTTTTCTATACTATTTATTATTGGCTTGCTATACGCTATGAAATTGAGCGATACACTATGCTATGATCGCGCGGCGCTCTCCTCCCCGCACGCCCCGCAAGCCGGACGAACGAAACGACACGATTGGTCAACTGAGCTTGCCATATACTCGTAGCATATTTGCTTGCGATTATATCGCATAATGTGAACACAATGCTATATAGTATAGCTATATAGCTTTTAATGTTGTACTATATAGCAGAATAGTATAGCCAAGTATAGCGTAGTCTGAAATGAGCTTAAGTTGGAATACAGTCGACGTCACAACACCGCACAGCAGGTTACTAACCGTGGCTCGCGTCGTATCATTTCATAATCCTAATATTAGTTATAATCCCTTTTTAGTTGTAGTAACTTTATTATTAAATTCATTGTGATCTACCACTGAATGAACATTTAATTTCATAGAACCCACACACGTCCCAACAGAAGTTCTATATAGTGTTTTATACTGATACTTCGGTACCGTCAGGGAAATTAATTATTTATCAAATTGACTCACTACGTGAATATGCCGTGTTCTAGCCATTCCATACAACTGTCAAAAAATGACAGTTTTGATTTGAATATACGGAAAATGGGTATTTAAGCAAGCTCGTACCTACTTTATTTTGTACTTACATTTCGGCCCAATAACGTATCAAATGTATTCTAAGATATTATATTAACAATAGTAAAAATAACATCATACAGTCATAATACCTACGTTTAGTAAAATTTTTGAGAAATTAATTTTAGACCAATTGCAAAGATTTTTTAATAAACATAAATTATTACATAACAAGCAGTTCGGTTTTACAAAGGGTCGTTCAACTACTGATGCCGGTGTTGAACTTTTAGGACATATTTATAATGCATGGGAAGGCAAATGCGATGCCTTGGGCATCTTTTGTGATTTGTCCAAGGCATTCGATTGCGTTCTTCATGAAACGTTAATCAGGAAACTCCGCCATTACGGGATCCGGAACACCGCTCTGGATCGTCTTACTTCATACTTGAGTAATAGGATTCAGAGCGTTGACGTCAATGGAAAAAGATCGCCCGGATCTAGAGTAACAATGGGGGTCCCACAGGGCTCGATTCTTGGTCCTTTCTTGTTTCTTATTTATATTAACGATTTGCCCTACCTCATTAAGGATAATCATGATATAGTTTTGTTTGCGGATGATACTTCACTTTTGTTTAAACTTAAACGTCAGCAGCTGGTTACTGACGATGTAAACAGAGCGATCTCAAAAGTAGTTCACTGGTTCAGTGTTAATAATTTACTCCTTAATGAAAAAAAAACCAAATGCATTAAGTTTACGCTACCTCACGTTAGGCAGGTGAAAACTAACGTGTTGATAAACAGTTGAATCCTGAAGATAGCACAGTATTCTTGGGCTTAACTTTGGATGCTAAGCTTCAGTGGGGCCCACATATAGATAAATTGTCAAAAAAGCTAAGCTCCGCAGCATACGCTGTTAGGAAAATTCGTAATTTAACCAACATAGAGACAGCCCGTTTAGTGTACTTTAGCTATTTTCATAGTATAATGTCGTACGGTATTCTGTTGTGGGGAAATGCAGCCGACATTCAGACTATCTTTGTTTTGCAGAAAAGAGCTGTTCGATGCATTTATAAATTAAATCCGAGACAATCTCTCAGAGAGAAATTTAAGGAGATTAATATAATGACTTTGCCTTCTCAGTACATTTTTGAAAATCTTTTATATGTCCATAAAAACATTAAATTGTTTAAAAAATACAGTGATATCCACAATATAAATACTAGGAACAAACACAAATTTGTTGTACCTCCAACAAGGCTCAAGAAAATAGGTGGGTCATTCAGGTGTCAATGTATACGCTTTTATAATAAACTTCCAAGCCACGTTCAAGATCTGAGCCTTAATAAATTCAAATCATTCATTAAACGCAAGTTGTGTCAGAAAGCTTTTTATACCGTTAAAGATTATATTGAGGACAAAAAGGCTTGGGATTGAACTGCTCCAAATTTTATTTTATATTATTTTTATTTTTGCATACTGAATGTTGACATGAATATTTACTTTGTAAGTATTATATTATTTTACTTTATTGTGAATGTGAAGACTATGTAGGTCATTGCTTTTTTTTTTTGTTTGTTTTATTTTTTCTCTGTTATTTTTAATCATGGTCTGGCAGTTTGAGTAATCTATGCGGCCTACCCCAATGTCCTTTCTTTGGTATTGTACGTCGAATCGTTGAGCTCCTTAAGTTCTGAGTTGAGCTGCGCGATTACTGACAAATGCGTGCACTGACTGGACAGGTCTCTCAATCTGTGTGGTTCTTTCCTCAAAAGACCATTTCAGACACCAATCTACATGGTCTTCACATGAAGTGACCAAGATTATGTCTGGACTTTATAAGAGACTGTGACCTCTGAGTTTGTTTCGGCCTTTCTTCTCAGAGTAGTCAGATAGGAAACGCCGACCTCATCTAGTTTAAAAAAAAAAAAATATTGACTTGTAAAAGTGTTTGTACAAACCTACTTACAGAAATAAAAATCATTTATCATTTATCATTATCATAACAAAATTATATCCTATCTTAACTAAAACTATTCACAAACTAAAATATGACTTCGAAAAATTCATCGGATAATTATTTTCCAAGCGACTAACAACTTAAAGGGCGACTAACTATTTGCTACTAAAAAAAATAACTTGGCTGCGAAAATAATGACTTGGCAGCGAAAATATTTCCGTCGACATAGAATGCAAGAGCGAGCGTAGGGCACCCCGAGGTTAGGTTTGGTTAGGTTACTTTAAACCCTTTACACAGAAACAGGAGCCCCGCGGCACCCCGAGGTTAGGTTTGGTTAGGTTACTTTAAACCCTTTACACAGAAACAGGAGCCCCGCGGCACCCCGAGGTTAGGTTTGGTGACCTTGTTTATATTTATTTCTCATCTCAGTTAACAGTATATACAACCTCATTGTATAATTTAATAATGCCCATTTTCTACTTTTATCCGCTGGTTGTAGCTGTCAACCTATTATTTTTGCTACCCACTTTAATTATTTTTTAATCCCAAATTCAGATTAATTTGTCGCCGCGTTAAATACATGCCAAATTCATCCGCATCGCTGTCGACTGGTAATGTACCCAAGAGACTGGCGGCATTACCACGTTGTATGGCAATGCTTAGCTTACGCCTACTTCAATCAACTCAGCTCACCGCAGTTCATAGCGTTTCGCCACAATTCAAGATTAGTCACGTTCATAAAGTTTCTACTAAACGCGCTAAATGTCGACGTAATCTCAAGGCCTTTTTGATTTTTGGGTAAGCCTTCGGAAAAACGGAAATCGACGATGGTTGACAGTAGTTGCGAACCGCTTTTCGAGCACTTTCTTTGAACTTTGTTATGAACCTACGAGTATGCGGTGTCATGCGACACACAAGGGGTTAATAGTCTTGTCATTCGACTAGTAGTTAAGAGGCTTAGAATATAATTATAATTACATTATACAATATATTATACTCTAAGTTAAGAGGGGTAATCTAATTCGATGATTAATTATTTTCCTGATTCCTTCTGTTACTTTACACACCATGCCATACCTAATTACAGGCCAGATGGTGTGGTTGGTACCACCTATCATGCCGCAGGTCGTGGGTTCGATTCCCATCCAGGATAAACATGTCTGTTTATCATAACCATAAAACATTTATTTTCCTGAAATATGGTGGGTACACAAGATGTTAAATTAAAATAAGCACAGGACATATTTCACCCTTATTACGGGCATGCAAAATTATAGTTAATTTACAACAATTATTTGAATAAAATTACAATTCTTAGAACTATTTGAATTATTACAATTTATAAGAAAATTTGATAGGCTAGCTGGCGTGGTTGGTTAAGATACCGCTTATCATGTCGCAGGTCGTGGGTTCGATTCCCATCCAGGACAAACATTTGTGTGCATGAACATGTCGCACCTTCGGTAAGACAAGGGCACAAATGCACTTTTTATGATTTTACAGGAGAGCCATTTTAAGATTTTTTTACATTAAGTACCGTATTATTCTGCTCATACCATCTTACCACCTTGAACTGATTGATCTTTGCATGAAGTAAGCCTTATATTTTTGTGATTCCAGATAAAAGGGTAATTTTAAAGCAGTTTGGAATATTTAACCGACTGTTTGAAATTTTGACATTTATGGCCTTGTCTTACCGAAGGTGCGATGTCTGTTTGGCCTGAGTCTGGGTGTAATTATCTATATAAGTATGTATTTATAAAAAAAGTAGTGTATGTAGTATATCAGTAATCTGGTTTCCATAGTATATACAAGCTTTGCTTAGTTTGGGATCAGATGACCGTGTGTGAAATGTCCCAGCATATTATTATTATTATTATAATTTTTTTTTTTTTATTTACATTTCTCGGGACCCTGGGGTCCCGGACCTTTGGAAGGCGTACAAGGCGCCGAAGCCAACTCGCAGAGGCCCCTTAAATAATTTTAAATGATAAGGAGGCACCAACCGACGATTATCCCTGTATGCACTATGCAAGTGCACCCAAGGACAACCCCCGGTTGGTGCAGGACTATTGTTGTGTGTGGAAACAAAATATATTGGGCTATGGGTCTGGGTAGCTAAAGTGGATCGGGTAACTTGAACTATGGAAGAACTATGTCCCCTGCCTGACCAATGTTATATATTATACACGGATAAAATGGCAGGGGGTGACTTGCACACAAATAATGGGCCCCCGGAAACGGCCGCTAGCACATAGCGACAAGGGGGCAACACTTCCTGAGATGCTTGAGGAGTGGAGAGGTATTCCACGGCTATCAGGACAATCCCGGAAGTACGGTCAAGATCCCTACCAGCACCTTACTGGAATACTTCCTTCCTCCGAGCACGTTTGCTCTTGCGAATCTCCACTCAATCCGGCCAATAAAGGCAAGAAAGAGGTGGGAGCTCTGTTCCTCGTCAGTGTTCACTCCAGCCGGCTAATAAAGGCAAGCTAGAGATGAGGACAAGATTTCTCTCGGGAGATAGGGGGTCCGTGGGGTCGCTACTGCCCAACAGCTCGCCACATGCTGCCCTGCGGGTTTCTGTATCTCTCTTGGTCTGGCTCCTCATCACCCGTTCCGGCAAAGTAAACTCTACCGGCACAGACCTAAAGTTTGAAGCGCGCAAGCCCCACCACGACGTCAACGTAGAGATACAGCGGTGGGGTTATTATTATTATTATTAGAATTACAGTGATATAATAGGTTGGGGAAAAAGTTTCTTCGCATTTTTTAAGAAAATTCAAAACACATTTTAATATAGTTTATTTACATTTAACTAAAGTATGTAGGTACCATTTTGTTCGATAACTTTTTGCCATCTTGTAGGTAGGGACATGATCCCATTGCTATAGAAATTTTGGGACTTCTGGTCAAAATACCGCGACAAGTGGTTTTGGCAGTCCTCTCGTGATGTTAACCTGACACTGCCTAAAGAATTCTGAAGAGACCGAAACAGGTGGAAATCTGAAGGTGCAAGGTCGGGACTATACGGCGGATGCATTAACACCTCCCAGCCAAACTCTCTTAATTTTTGCTGAGTGACTAAAGATGTGTGAGGTCTAGCGTTATTATGATGAAAAACCACACCCCTTCTGTTGATTAATTCCGGCCGCTTTCTCTCAACTTCTTGCTTTAATCTCATCAGTTATTCGCAGTAGAGTTCAGAATCGATGGTCCTGCCTGATGGTAACAGCTCATAATGAATAATGCCCTTCCAATCCCACCACACACACAGCATCACCTTGTTGCGAGTTAACCCGGGTTTCGCCACAGTCTGTGAAGCCTGACCGGCCTTTGACCACGACCTTTTTCGCACGTTCTTGTCATACGTGATCCACTTTTCATCACCAGTTATCAGCTTCTTCAAAAATGGTTCGGTTTCATTACGTCGTAATAAAGAATCACAAATGAGTACACGGTTCATTAGGTTTCTTTCAGTGAGCTCGTGAGGTACCCAAATGTCGAGCTTTTTTGTGTACCCAGTTTTTTGCAAATGCGCCAAAACTGTTTTGTGGTCAATTTCCAGTTCTTCAGCTACGTCGTAACTACGGATATGCCGATCTTGCTCCACTTTTTCAAAAATGGCATCCATTTTATCCGTTATAGGGCGACCAGAGCGACATGCATCTTTGACATCAAAATTTCCGGATTGAAAACGCTTAAACCAAATTTGTGCTACTCTCACAGACACTACACTAGGTCCATAAACATCGCAAATTTTTTTCGCGGCTTGCGTTGCATTTTTACCTTTTTTGTAGTAAAATTTTAAAATGTATCGAATTTCTTCATTAGATTCACTCATCTTGACGGTACGAAAAACAAATAAAAATCACACATTTTCCTAATATGAATTTGGAATTATGTTCTTTAAAATTTTAACTTTCAATGATACCAAAACCAGCCAGATACAAATAGTATAGCCAAAGAGATTTTATTACAAGTTCATACATACTATAATGCGAAAAGACTTTTTCCCCAACCTAATACATTACTTAAATTATTGAAATATTTATATATACTTGGAATATTACTAAGGATGTTGCCGATACATTTATTTATTCATGTTAGCTTCTGAATATGGCACTGGAGTCCTTAATTAGATATTGTACGTTCTAGGAATTGAGTACTTGCGGTATCGTGAGCCAGTGTAGTAATATTAAAATCCCCTAAATAATTAATTTACGTTGCTTGAGGCGTAGTTTAGATAACATTTCATTCATTTTGTTAAAAAATACTATATAATGTTGGAATGTTGGAATTAATTAATGCATATAATAGTTAGTTTTATTTGAGGAATTTATAGGCCACAGATTTCAAAATGTTTTTCAATACACAGTTTATTAAAATCAGGTAGTGCCACGCCTTTAAAGTCATTTCGTAATAAGATACAAGAACCCTCTCTCCGTTGCAATTGCCGGGAAAAAATGGTCGACACATGAATATGATTAAGTGTTAAAAATCACCTTTAATTATAAAATGTTCAGTGAGACATACGGCAATAACACGTTTATTTGATTCATATAGTTCATTGAGGGCTAAACCTAGATCGTCCATTTTACTAAGTGCGCTTGCGATATTTTGATGCATTACACAATGAGGTACTATTGCGCATACTTACGAAAAAACTGATCTTTGTCCTTATTAGTTAATACGGAAGAATTAGTGACTGCTGAGAAATAAAATGGTATTGTGCTTTTACGAAGTTTAAGTTTAGGTGGCAAAACCGTAGTGGAAACTCTTGTAGTCTTGGAAAATGTAGTGCTCTAAGGTATTAAAAATGTTTTTCATGCCATGTCTATTTAGTACTCCACTGCGGTTATAAAACATTGTGTTGTCGTATTTTAGATTTAAATTGGAATCAAGTAATATTGCATAGTTTAATCAAGTAATATTGATTTACAGATATCTTGGTATAATAAGGTATTAAAAGTCACAACTCTCGAGTTAAAAATGTTGTTATAACCATTAAATTTATAGGTAGGTAAGCATTGTAGGCAAACACAATACTAGGTTAGTGTAACTAATTAACATTAAATTTTCGCGTATACGTACTTTTATATAGATCATAATAATTTACAGTTGTCTCAAAATCATGTTCTCCTATAAAAATCAAAGTAGTCATGGCCTCTCTAGGCCAACTACGAGATGCCATTAAAAAAAAAATCGGTTTAGTCAGTTTGAAGAAAAATGGACGAGCGACAAGTTGGAACACTATACTTATACGAGTACTTGTTAGGCCACAGTACGCGGGCTGCGGCTGACAATATCAACACTGCATTGGGCGCTGGAAGTAGGTACAAGCAATACGACGGTGTCGTGTGACAGCGATGTGTGAGAGGCGGAGTTGAACAACTTTTTCGAGGGACAGCCATCAGAGTTCTGGGCGAAAGGCATCCAAACTTGCCGGATCGTTGGCAAGAAGTTTTAGATGCTAATGGTGATTACATCATTGACTAAGTAAGCTTTTTGTATTGTAATAATAATAAAAAATATATAAAACGTAAACCAAGTGTCTCATTACTTTTGTGCCAACCTAATTTTTACAAAAAAAAAGTACCTAGTGTATGTAATATATCAGTTACCTATATGGTTTCCATAGTACAATCTCTGCTTAGTTTAGGATCAGATGACCGTCTGTGAATAATGTCCCAGGACATTATTGTTATTAATTTTAGTCTTTTTATTATTTGAGATGGGTCTGCTCTTGACTGTAGTCTAGGTCGGAAGCGACAGAGACTAAGTCGACGATGGAGGGAGCTTACCCAAAAGAAGCCTATTCACTCTCACTTTGAAGAGATTAGGGTTGTATGCGTTCGGAACCACAGACGCAGGTAGAGAGTTCCTTTCTTTTGCTGTGCGCATTATAAATGACATTTGGAAACGCTTACCTACTACGAATTGGTGGAATAGTAACGAGGTAGGGATGGGTAACTTGCAGTGCGTCTAGATGTGCGATGGTATAAGGGGGCTCGTGGAATGAGGTCGTGTAGTTCTTGAGCACACTCACTGAAGTACAATCTGTAGAAGACCGACGTGCAGACAACCTTGCAACGATGAGCCAAGCTGTGAAGCTTGGCATCTACTAGTTTTATGTCGCCAATGAGCCTCTTAGGTCTGTGTTCCACCGAGTCAAGTGCGGCAAGTTGATATTTAGCTGAGCCCTCCCAAATGTGGCTGCAATACTCCATGCAGGATCGGACTTGCGCTTTGTAAAGTGTTAAAAGTTATCCAGGCGTAAAGTATCGCTTCATCCTATTAAGGATGCCCAGTTTCTTGGCCGCAGTTTAGGCTTTTACTCGATGGGGGTGCCGAAGTTGAGACCAGATGTCAACTCCATGCCTACCTAGGCATGCTTGAGCTGCTCATGCCGATCAGTTACAGAAACAGATGTACCCCGAAAAGTAGGAGTTTAAGCGAAACGACTCCTTTTAGCGGTGTTTTGGTGGCGTTAAAAGAGACCAGATTATCATCACCCCACTGGGAGACAAGGATAAAGATCAAATCTGTCCGCTCTACCATGGCTTCTCTCAAGGAACGAACTTCGGCACCGCTGGTTTTTGCGCTGGACAAGTATCTCTCTGAAACTGTACTGTCATCTGCGTACCCAACAATACCAGGCTGAAGTAGGTCATTGATGTGCAGCAGGAAAAGAGTTGCAGAGAGAACAGACCCCTGAGGAAATCCAGCATCAATAGCCATAAAGTCAGAGGAGCAGCCCTCAACGACTACTCTGATCGACTGTTCACTAAGAAAATCTGATATCCAGCTACAAAAATCAGCTGGGATGCCTAAGCAGGAAGCTTGCTGAGGAGACCAGCGTGCCAGACCCTGTCAAAGGCCTTCGAGATGTCAAGCGATACAGCAAGTGCTTCACCGTGTTTTTCGATGGCATCGTATATTGTATAGTCTTGGGCTTCTAGATAGCATCGTTGGCATAAACAAAATAATTTGGAAAAAAACCACATATAATTAAAAAGAAAATAAAGCTGTGCACAAAGAAGTCTTTCATTAATTAACATCTGCGCCATTGCAATCGATCAATCAAACAGGGCTTATCGCAGTCAACTGCTGGTCAAAGACATCTCCTAAATTTCAAATTTTAGGTAAAGCGACTATTGTGTTTATTCTCAGTCCTGTAATTAGATTTTAGGTGTGTTGACTTACGCTACCCTGCGGAATATTTATTTCTGTTCAGTTATTGGTCTCCGCAGGCGCCACATAATATTTTCGTTAACAAAAACCGAATAGTTGATCTTTCAGAGAAAGTTTTCGTCCGCCCAAAAATTAATAGGTATACCTACGTCCTGGGTACATTACCGTTACTGATCCTGGCGCTATCTGTTGATCTTCCAGCGAACTAATGCGATAGTGAGTTGTGGTATTGGACGACAACATTCATGTTTCCTCGAAACTGAGTAGTGTTAGGTAATACCTACATGAGTAACTAATGTATCCCTAGACTGTTGATGTGTGTATTTGCAGAGTGGGTTTTCCAGAGAGAATTTTTCAGAAGCAGCACTTTCTGTCAGATTGAGGACAATAGGCTCGCCACATACTAGTAATACAATATGTTATGTTCACTACCCAGCTCGGTTATATTCAACAACTGCCAAATATATGAACAATATGTGAAGTATCAATCTGCTAGACCTGAGTTGTTTTCAATTGCTGGGATGTCAATTTTAATAGGAAATTCAAAACGACAAATAAAACCAACATAATAATATAGCATATTATTTATTTTCAGATGTGAACAACATACGCGCTATAATTACAAGGATTGATGTAAAATTGGATAGAGTCAATAATATAAAACAATATGCACAATTCCCTGTAGGTATTTACACAACAACTCATTTTAAGGCAGTCAAAGTAGTACTTCTAATATGGGGGCTTCTGTTAGGATACGTTCGAAGCAAGCAGCTTGATTAATCATTTTTAAAAATAAGCAACTATATCGACACAAGTAAGCAATCTTGTAGTAGCTCGAAAAGTTGAACTTTACCCAGAGTCAAAAAATTATTTCTAAAATTCAAAACTCGCTATCTAGCTGAATCGGAGAGGTAATTTTGTGAACACGTATTTTTTATAATGAAATTTATCAGATCCCACTAATGATAGCATTGTTAACTTAATCAAACATGCGTTTTATAATAGTTACAGCAATTGCTATTTCCATTTCAGTATTGCTGTATCTTAGTAGTTGTAACATATAGCACTACGACTTCAAAGTTAGAATCGTTCGTAAGTTCGTTATTTTGCTGTATCTACATATTACGTATACAATAGTTCATTAATATTAATTCATTCACTCATTTATATTTTTTCATTAATAGTAATTATATGGTATTTACTGCATTTTGAAGTATGTTTTGTTAAAAAGTTTAGAAAAAGTCAACGTCGTATCATAAAAAAACATCGTAGGATAACGTTGCTCAGACCGTCCGACGCAGTATTATTTTCTGATTTCAATAATGCAAAAAAAAATGCTATTTTGCGAGATATGACAAAATCATTTTCCAATTTAATCATGAACATTATAATTTATAGATATAAAACAATATTGAATTAGACACACCAAAAACGGACAATACCAATAGTAGTAGATACTGTTTTTATAATCAGATTTAAAAACAAAATCTACATAATTATGTATACAGATTGTTATATATATTTTTATTGTATCACTGCTTACTTCTACAGCATCCATTAAAATTTCCAACAGTCAGTTAATAAGCTTTAGCATATAGCTAGGTAGGTACATATAAAGTTTATATACTCAGAATCATTCGTTAAATATTAGGGGCTACAGTTCTAACACCTATCTCTAATATATATTGAAGTAGAAATCATTCTCGAGCACGGGCAGTCTACATATAAGGCAATATATATCATTATATTGGGGAATAGCAAATATTAATAAATGTTCCCTTTATAATTTTATTTATGTTACTTTTGTTATTAAATGGCTTGATGCGCCTAGAAAGTTTATTTCAGTATAGATTTTTTTAGGAATCAATAACATTGATTTATTCACGTATCTACAGTTTTTTGAAAATCATTTGAGTCGATAAGGAATACCTATATTCCGTCACAATTTAAATATAGGCGAGTGATGAAATAACTATATTTTTCATACCAATGCTATTCATTGTAATAAATATCTCCTACGATACAATAATTCGGAAAACTCCAGTATTTCAAAATGAAATTGTTTTTATTATAGGAAATCCACTAATATATACGTTTTTGGAAGTTTATAGCATTTCACCATAGAATAAAGTTATCTAGGGGTGTGGGTATAATTGACAGTAAAAACAAATCAATATTGTTGTCGATAAGATACGAGTCTTTGGTGCCTAAGGAAGTGATATTTTAATAGTCAAAAACTAATAACGGGGAAAATGGCAAGGGTTCCTACACAAGTACACATGCTCCATGAGCTCTCGCTTTAAGAATTATATTTTCTAACACAAATTGTTATAGTCATATGATTACTGGTAGTCTAAAGAACTACAAAAATACCGTAAAATAAAAGAAATGCGAAAGCAAGGCACAAAATTTTTCAACATATTTTATTTTGTAAATACAAAAGAAATTTTGTTCTCCTAAATACATAAAAATAGTTTGAGATTTGCTTCAAATGGTAATTCTAATTGGTAAAGCTAATTCTATAAATTATTGTAACTTTGAACTGAACTAAGTATTTAGCTAGAGAAACGATTATAGGCAGGAATATTTAAAGCTTTTAAGACATTGTGAACATTGATACATTATGTACTACTTAGGGTTGCTTACCCGCAGCATGCCTTCATTTTGCAGTAGGTATATACCTATTGTACTCCTCAAGTTTTCCTAGTAAACTTCCGTCTACAAAAGACGACATTATAACCCATAAACTAAAAATTATGAAATAAAATTGATTCACAGGGTCCCCTCGCCATTAACGCTACACTTATCTTTCTCTATTTGTTCGCTATCGTCTGCAAAATGTAGTCGAAATAATAATTATAACGACCCTATCGTAAATCTGCCTCTAATGAAACATTAATCCTAAGAATGAGTTATAGCAATCACCCAAATTTTATAATCGCGTATATTTGAATCAAAAAACGGATCGTTGCGGCAGCTACCAAAAATACGAAGCTTAGGTTAGATATATTTGATACATAAACTTTAAAATTTACATAAGTTCATACAATTCTAGATAAAAAAGTAATTGACGAGCTACATAATGTGCATACCTACAATAAACTAAATGATGACGTAAGTACCTACACAAAAGTTAATTAATTAAAACTTAATGTATGATTAATATTTACAATAAAGTACAGAAAAAATAAACGAAATAATACTAAAACGCATTGTCATTCGTTACCTAAAGTATATTAATTAATATAAATGTGCACTTTCTATTCAATAAACATGGCAACTGTATACATTATAATGTCATCTAGGTACATTTCGCTATATATCTTAACTCTAAAGTAACACTTCAAGGCCTTTTACACAGAAGACTCTTATTATATACCAAAAATAATCAGGCAATAATCATATACCTACCGATTTATTCAATACATTGAAAGGCTTTACGCAGATTTTGTTTGAACATCTGAACTTGGTAATACGCAGTCATTGTATCTAGATGTGCCAGGAAGGGTTGCCCTTCAAAGTATTGAGTATAACGGTACGCCAATGCGAACTGGCCAAACAAATTTTTAAGTAACTTTTACAGAGTCATTTGTACTTTTTCAAAATATAACATTGCTAAGGAATGTCCACAAGATTGAGCACGCGCTACAAAGTATACCAATTCCTATTTATCTTCTAGCAATTACAAATTCATGTAAATGATATTTTGATAGATATGTGGAACGCACAATGCAAGTCGAATTTATTAAAATATTTAGTACTTACAAATATAAAGATGGAGATCCACAAAATATCAAACTGTTCCGATACATACTAAACATTTTAATATTATGATAATAAGTTTCATTGTAATATTATGATACAATTTTGTAAGCAGTCAAATGATAACTCGAGCCTTTCTCATTTTCACACGAATAAGTTACTAAAACTTTTATGTATGTATGTATAGTATATGACTAAACATCACATAATTTCACTAATTACTTATAGAAAAGTAAATTCAATATCACTATTTTTCTATAAATGATTTTTAATATTTGATATACAATAATCACCTTTATCATAAACATACGAAGAAACGATTACAATAATATTTTAGTTTCTATTAATTGAACATTCTACATTGACTGCTTATATTATTTTTAAAGCCCAGCTTGGTTATATGTTTCAAGTAAAGGTGTTAATTACCTACGCATCATTTTATTTTTTCAAAGGTTTAATAAGCCATAGGCAGCCAAATACCAGACTAGTCAAGAGTGTTGATGACTCTATTTTGAAGTGATCTTATGTATATCCCTATAAGATACATTTCAGCTAGGTTCTGTGACAGGTGATGATATTACGAGTATTTTATCTTGGAATTTTCGAGGTTTTCCGTAGATTTAGGTAAAGAAATTATCTCTTTGTTGGTAGATGGGCAGCTCTACGTCTGGTGACCGATCGTCCAAGTCGTCGGCATTGCCATTGTGAGGCAGTTCTTCTAACGCTTTAACTGAATAAATAAAAGAAAACTATTAGGCACGTAAACAAAAAAAAAAAGATTTTTTTTTAATCAAATCACCATTCACACATCAATATGCAAACAAAAACAATGCAACTATTAATGAAATTCAACTAAAAATAAATAGTGAGCTACTCACAACAAAATGCAAAAAACGAAACCATGCCGCAACACACTGGGTAGTGGGTATCTTCGAAGAACCGTCCGAGTCAGCCAATTTACTTACATGACATATTTTTGAGGGAATTGAAGCAATTTATTAATTAATAGAAATGGGCACAGAGCATTATCTAGCAACAGTTATGACTACACAGCTATTTTCATGTATGGATGTTTGCAGAAAGATTGTTCTGTACCCAAGGTTGAGTTAATGGGAGTGGACAAAGTGGAGGAGACGTGAAATGTGCAGGTGTACATGTCAGTGTCTGGCTATCAGTGGTTGGATGCGGACGGTCCTTGCTCAGTGTTGGTTCCTGTACAAATGGGACAAACAACATCAAGCAAATGGTTACAGGCGTGACACAACACACGTGTTTGGGTTAGTCATATCAAACACACAATAATTGCTACTTTGAATAGAAAAAAAAATACGTAAAATGGCAATTTTGGGAGAAAATTAAGAGAAAATCAAAATGTGAGACATACAATATTTGGAGTCTACATTTAGTGTCATGTTGCAAAATGTGATATTAAACAGTTATTTGCAGTTACGAGTAAAAATATTTAAGTGTGCACACTAAATTATCAAAAACATTCTGTTAGGTGCGTTTATAAAAAAAAAGCTTGTTTTATTTAATATCTATTAAACAGCCTTAAAAATAGGCATACAATTAGTGAATAATTAAAACGTAATATGACAATTTAGTGCACCGAAAAACCTAAAACAAACTTAAAAGAATCATAGAATGATGAAACAGATCATTACAGAAACTTTATGATCTTTAAACAACCTTAACAAAAATTACAGTAAGTAGGCCTATATAAGACAAAACTAATATGAAGCAACGTCCTTACCGGCGATGATTTTGCTCATCTCAGTGACCTGCTTTGCGAGTATCTGGTTCATTTGTAGCAAGTGCTCCCGTTGCCGCTTCTCGCCAGCGTCCGGACTCTAACGGTCATCATACAAGCACACACATGTAGGACTGTGCCGGTTTACATATTTACAGCCAACATTCGAAGCGGCTATACAAGCTCTTGCGGTGTTTTCAGACAGAATTTAATTTGAGATATTATGTGTTGGTAAATACAATATTTTGTTTGTCTTACATTAGAAAGAAGATAATCAATGGGGACACAGGGATAACTTGTGTCAAAGATATTTTTGAAAAAAAAAAAATTATGAGCTTGAAAATTTTCACTATATTCCATCTGCAAACACCAAACTATTTATGGTCTATACATTATTTTCAGGTTTAAGTCTAGGGTCTAGGGTAATCAGTAAAAAGTAGAATGAACATGCAAAAAGTATAAAAAGTTCATTCAAACAACAATGAAAGCAGAGCGAGCGAATTTAGGGTGCATTGTTTATTATAGTGAAAGTAAATGAGGACTAAATGTATTAGATGTACAGAATGTACAAGTATCAACTATATAAAGTAGAGAACTATGCGGATGATGAACTATTTCCAACTGAGAGTGATGAAGAAAGACTATGAAGAAGCGTTGCTCAAAAATTTTGAAGTGAAGTTCATTGTCATAATATTTAAATAGACATGGTAGATATGCATCTAGTTCAGCTCAATAAAGTAAGAATAGTTCAAGTAGTAATCGGAAATAGTCATAATTCATATTTCATAGAATGTATTCCTCGTTATTCATAAAACTTCAGGAAGTTACGCATCGTAACGTAAATCTATTGTACTTCGGAAGTGGGTTGGATGTGATATAACAGGTGTGTTATGCGTACCTTGCTCGGGTCAGCCGATGTGCCTGTCAACATTTTCTTTATCGACTCCACTTTCTCCTGTCTCTTTTGTTGCTCCTCTGGTGACAGTTCTGGAGGCTGTGAGAAAATAATATCCACTAAGTTTGTCACCTTGATGATGGTTCTTCATGTGTTTTTATATAATCTTATTTCCATGCTATTTGTCTCCTATATAGTGCCTATAAATAAGTATGTAGGTTGATGTGTTTCATTCTGCTAAACTAAGATGGTTAATTTAATTCATATGTGTTACTTGAATTACTTAGCAAGTATACATATACTTCAAATTAACTTGTAATTGGATGCAGTTACACAATGATACTGTTAGTTCCGTAATCTTCACTCCGGAACAATACTACTACTACTAAACAATCACTCTAATTTCTAATACCAAATAATACATATATTGGAAAGTGCATTACGCAATCGTGCTTCTTTGAACTGAATAACTGTCGATAATTTATGCATCAAATAATTAAACACATGAGAGCACTAGGTTTGTTTATAGCATGTGAGCAATATTCCTTCCAAACCAACTAAACTATATGCACTGCTTCTTAATAAAATTCTTGACACATTATTATTTCCTACGCTTATTATGAATCTTACCTTCTCCGGTATATATCTCTCAGGAATCAGAATCTTCTGTGGCGCTGCGAGCAGCTGATCGATGGTGTTGTCAGCCAGCCTAAGTGCATGTGGTGGTAGCGCAGACCGCACCACATCTGGTGCTGCGCCTCGTAACGCTCGCTCCATGTCCGCGTCGTCCACTGAACGACCCATCTTCTGGACAAAATGTCCATATTAATGTCGGTTTCAGTTATGGCAATGCAAGATAGTTGGGCCTAGATTGCCTCCAATATTAAATTTTAGGATTTGAAATGCTTTGGGGAAAACTGATGTTTGATTCATCTGCTTTACAAATTTTTCGTCATAAGCTCATACGCCACGCTTAGCGTTTTATCATACTTCTTGATATATATTATGGGATCTATTCTAGGAACTGACCCTTCAGGTAGCATTTAAGATAGTATTTATGTAAAATTATAATTTGTAAAAATATGTGTATACAACTAATACTTACATCTTGATTGTACGCGTCTCTAGGCATTTCATTTAGCATCTTGGCACTGAGATGATGTGGTGCCGTGTTATGCCTCCTCTTCTCTTTCGGCACTTGCCGTCTGTGCAAAGAACTGTTCTTCGGAGCATCGCCAGACATCTCCGTTATGATCTGCTTAGCGGCCTCACTCTTAAATATCGGTGATAACTCCATATGCGACCTCGTTAGACTGACAACACTGCTAGTTTTTGACAAAGGATCATTCGTCAAAGTCCTGGAACTATCCGTAGGGCTATTCAAATACTGTGTTGACAAGGACATGTTACGATCGTATCCAGACCTTTCGTAGCTTTTATTGTAGCTACTGCTGAGAGAAGACATGTTTTGAGAGTAGTCGTAATTAGAGAGAGATGGACTCGATACATATTTCGGGCTGAGATCCATATTTGGCTGTAAGTAATTATTATCACGCCTTATGCCGTAAACTTGTTCGTATTGCTCGTTTCGGGGTAATGACGTTGATCGAGAGTAATTTAGGGATTGTACGAGTTCTTCTTCCAAGAATTGGTCTAAGTTAGCTGTGATATTGTTTGTAGGCCAGTCAGACATGGGCTGGAGAGAACGTTCCCGGTCTCTCTGACGTCGTTCACTCTCACGTTTGACTATGCGGACTGTTTTGATCTCTTGTTTTTCTACATTCGTGAGGTTATCTGTAAGAAAATTAATACGGTTATTTAACGAAAACATATTGCCGGTTTAGTGGTTCTTTGTAACTTGGAAGATTCTAAGATTTATATAGATTTCTTAAAAAAATAGAGCTGCTTACAATAACGTCAACGGAGGCACATAGATTTTGGCGATACAGCGGCACATAATCGGACTCTTGCGATAAAAATAAAAAATAAAATCTACTCACTAAACCCAGCATGTTGCAGGTCCTCACTGTTAAGAGGTGATGTGACGTCAGCACCAGGTCCCCTAGTATCCACATACAAGGGCGTCTCAACATTAGACGGCTCGTAATGACCCGGGGGCATCAGCGGTCCTACATCATAGTCGTAGTCGGAGTGACCGTGGTCGATAGTGTGACCCGTGTCCAGGTTCGTTTCTTGCCACGATGACAAGGGACGACGTTTACCTAAAAAGAAAAGACGGTTCGGTGATTTAAAGACTATGAAATATTTACCAGTAGCAGAAATGCTGGTCAAGGAGCCACACGTAATATCTTAAGACAGATCTGTTTTTAGTTCGGCGCCAAAAAGAGATTTAGCTGAGCCAATGGATAATCATAGTCTGTATTTCAAAACCAGTAGCCATGATCGCATTTTAACGGCTTGGGCTAGTGGTAGAAAATGTCTCATAGATTATAACTTCACTGACCAGGCATAGCGTCGTGGGTATTCTGTAACGCATGCGACTGTTGAGTCAGGTGCCTGACGGCGCGGCTTAGGTCTTGTCGCTGCCGCTGCAACGCTGTCACCAACTGCTGGACTCGAGACACTTCTGCAATCAAACATGGACTAATTAGTACAGGTGGGTTCCCGCATTGTTGAGGCGGGGGGGGCTCAGTAATCGTGGCTTGGTCACCCACGGTGAAGCGAAGAGGAACCCGAGGAGGGGCCGCTCGTCAGGGCTTTTCCCAGGAAGTCGACGACGTAGCGGCCAACAGATAGGTTGCGGTGCCGCTTGGGAGAGGAGTGCCGGTATTGCGGTGCGCCACTCTCCCTACCTTCCGCGACCGTGACGGGGTCACCACTGTCTGATGGCGGACGCGGTGGGGCCGCAAAGGAGGAGGAGTGTCGGTATTTCGTTGGCCGCTCTCCCTATCCTCTGTGGCCGAAAAGTGGTAAGCGACCAGGCCACTGACCTGACCGGTAGCAGGGAGCCAATGGTGCCTAGACACAGGGTCGTCTAGCGCCCATGTGCTGGTTTGCTCCATGGGGTGGTCACGGCGCGTAATGTGTTCTTGGCCGCCGGTGATGGGGGGTGCTCCCCAGAGGAAGGTCCGGTGACGGACAGCCGCGGCGGGTTCGCGGTGAGTGCTAAGGCGTGTTCCCGCCACAAGCGGCAGAGGAGGACACCGAGGAGTTTTAGTGGGTTGGAGTCCCACATAACTGCACTATCTCCCCGTGGTAGTACAGTATGCATGAGCATTTCTCCACAGAAAAAAAATGGATTTCACGATAGTTTAACACATTATCTGCTTAATTCTTTATGCAAACGCTTCTTTATGCTACACCCTTACCGACCCTTATTTTACGATGTTTTCGAAACAATAGAGATGCACAACGAACGCACAGGTACGGCGCGCCGCACTCTAAGAAAGTTTATGTAAATTGTATGGACGCGCATATGCGCCGTCAAGCACCTGGTGAACGTCCGAAAACGCGCATATGCGTCTGCCACGCCTAATGTATTAACTGTTATATAATACGCTCAAAGTGGGCTTTACAACTGTACCCGGCCGTAAATATGGCATAAAAAGTTTTAGATAAAGATCGGCATTGTAGAACGTCCCTGGGTTCTCATAACTGTATGACAATCTATTCTTAAAGCTGACAGTGTCATATTAACCTCCGGGTACTGTTTTCTATTATGAGCTTTCACCACCACACTCTCTCTCTCTTCGCTACTGTTAATCCCAAATAGTGGTGGGGTCAGTTTCTCTTCTTCTTTTTCTCCTCCGCTCCACTCTGTTAGTTTGTGTAGAATGGTATACTGACCGTCCTCAAGCATGGCCGTGGGGTTAGTGGCGTGATGCTGATGTCCGGCAGCTCGCCTCGCCTGCAGCGCGCGCCGCAGCTGCTGCAACTCACGCTCTAAACGAGCGTTATCTGCTACGGTCTGCTCTAATTTCTGTTAAAATGAAGTTTTATGTTTAGGTTTTGCTTTTATTCACTGTTCGTTTTCTTTCTCATGCATTCAAAAGGCATAATAACAAAATTCACTTTAGTAAAACATGCAAGTATCTGTACATATTGTATTTAAATAAACATAAATATTTGTATTAACTTAACGCACTCAATAGTTATAATATTGTACCGTTTTGTAGGTAAATGTCGTTAATATACTTTCTTGAAAAAGTCTAAACTAGTGCAATATAAAAATTATAAAAAAATTCCTAATGTAAGTAAGAGTAATATAGGTAAACGTATAAATAAACAAAAAATAAAAGTGCATGATATAGACGAAAACCTTATAAACCTTAGAATTGTGCGCCAACATCTGTTGCACGCGCGCCAGTTCCTCCTCAAGGCCACCTCCACCTCCAGGGTTATTCGTGGGAGCTGACCTTCGAGGTAGGGCAGGGTTACCATCAAGATTCAACTCTCCTTTGTGGACACTGTCCAACTTGCCGCGGACACCTGGAAGCATAGACCGTACCATATCTTATTATACAGTTCCCGTATGTCGTTCATAAACATGTTTATAATGAACCTATCTTACCAGAAAGTAAGTTCTCTATAGCATCTTTATCAGTTTTCAATCCTTGTAGAATGGCAGCTTCGTCAGAGAGCTCTTGCTCTAATGCCCATAATTCAGCCACTCTAGCTCTAGATGCTTCTGTTTCCAAAGATTTTCCTGCTGCTACACTTTCCAGCCATCTGTAAATTACATCAGTTTTAATCTTACAGAAAGTTGTAACTTACCTTACCTTACCTTTGATACGAATACGAACAAATTAACTGGTTAACTTCACAGACGTGACACCCCTCTCGTCTGTGAAGTTTAGCCAACAGTATTTTTTTCCAAAGAATCATAAAATAGAATAACAATACAAACAAATAAATTTACAATGGGAATGATGGTCATACCTTTGCTGCTCAAGAGCGTGTTCAGCCAAAACTTTCTGTCGTAGCCTCTGGTTTCTTTCCAGCCTTTCGATGGTAGAACCAGGTCTATTATAAAGAGATCCTAACTTAACCATATTGTCCACTAACTGTACGAGAGGTTTGCTCTTTTCATACTGATGTTCTAATTCCATCAATTGGTTTTTGAGATGTTCGAGCCGTTGAAGACTTTCTTCGCGTTCCATTGCTTTTAGAGAACTGAGGCAATCCTACAAAGAAATAACATCATAAGAGTGTGAACAGTAGCTTTTTAATACCATTATTTTTCAAGTTTAACAAATTGACCGCACAAAGTAGATGCTACAAAACTATTTAAAAGACAATCAAGCAAAAAATAATGCAACTAAACAAAGAATAATAGAAAGCATTAACAAACACCTCAATGCTACTGATTTGTGCGCAGCACTGCTCGATGGCCCGATGGGTCGCCGCATGGCGTCGTCGTAATTGGATCAAGAGCAACACCAATTCTTCATGAGTTCGACCAAGAAGTTCACCAGCAGTAGGAATCTCACCTAACTGTTCATTTTGATTCGGCTGCTGCTGCCCTTGTTGCTAATATGATGAATACAAAACGTAACACAAATGATAAAGCAAAATGAACAAATAATAAAGTACATATGTGAAAGCTAACTAACAAACAAAACAAAAATGAGAATACATTAATAATAAACGCAACTACTAAAACATTAATAATAAACGCAACTACTAAAACATTAACGAAAAATGCTCATAACCACATACCATATTGTCAGTGTCAGTGTTCCTACGTACTCTCGGGCTTACAGCTCTGATAGGTTGCTGAGAAGCCCTAGATGGAGATCTAGCTGAAGCCCAAGAGTCCTCCGTTGTACTCAATGCATGTAACTGAAAAGTAAATGAATCACATCAACATTATGACCAAAGCCTCCCACTTTTTTCGTTGATAAATTAAAATGATTGATTTGTGATGTTATAGGGTATGATGAATTTCTAAACGATCTTACATTTTGCTGAGACGTTGACATTTGTTGTGAGCCGTAATGATCATTAGATTGTTTATCTTCTACCCATCTGACCCTCGGGCTCACTGCACGTACCGGTATGTTGGCGTCCCGACTGTTCCTTCCAATGGACGTGTTACTTCCGAGAAAAGCTTTCTTTGACAATGCTTGCTGATTTGTCGTGTTATTATTTGTACCAGATTCCGTATGCGCGCCTGACATTGTCATAGAAGCTGCAAGAATTACTTTTATGAGATTGGAGTTACATAAAATACACCTTTCTGAGTAAATCTAATTTGTTTCATTTAAAATTAGAGAAGTAAACATGATAAAGTGTGTATCAATCAGTGCACGTATTAGTAGAAATATTGATTACTATTTACAAAAAAAACACAATCCATGTTAAAGTCGCATGCTTGGTTTTTCTTTACACCTTATCGTGTTTCAACCCTTCCTTCGAACCAAATCTAATTTTATAATTAAATTGATATGAAAAACATAAAAATGCCAAATTATTTACATTTTTCCAATAATTAGAAACAATGACTTTGCTTTGCTTTAATATTGTAAAAGAAATATAACTTACATAGTGTACCTTACAGGACCATAGAATGTTAGAGGATACCTTCATTGCTTGCACTATCAGTTCCAGTGTCCGTACTACAGGCAGCGTCTCCCCCGCTCCCACTAGCGCCTGAACCCCGCACGCATCCTACCCTGCCTTTCATTAAACCGCTAGACATCAAATCCCACTGTCTAAGTTTCTCTCTATCAATTTCAAACTTCTTCTTATTCCTTTCTTCAGCTTCGCAAGACCTCCTTTTATTCGTGAGAACGATCTGATTACTTGGTTCGACTGCTAATTGCTCGTAGACACCTTCATCTGATTGTTTTAATGACATTTCCGCACTTTCAGCGAGGCTAACATATACGTCGTTTTCGTCCAACTTTTGTTCTTCTTCTAAAAAGTTGCAAAGAAAACCAGATTTACTTTCCCTGTTTCTTAAAACTCGGCCTTGTATATCACAATTCACATAAGTGACAGTCCTACATATTTTGTTTGTACCATCTTTCTTTACTCTTTTGATGCTACTCATGCCGCAGGCTTCATTTATCTTTGAAGATAGTGATGTTCCCGCAGGCATTGAATCTAAGTCATCCATAGATCGAGCATGCCTATGAGATACACGTCTTAAATTATCTCTCCACAGGGTATCCTCGTCCCAGTGTTTATCTCCTTGGCATACAACATTTTCATAGGCACCTGCGTCTGCTTCAGCGTCATAATATACAGTATTTGATGAATTTCCGCTACAGTGGGATGACATACTTGTGCTAGAGAGTTTTATTAAAGAATTTGCATTTGAATCTGGCGAAGAGTTTTCATGATTACTATGGCTACTCGAATTCCTTTTACATCCAAGACCTGACAAATTCATTGATTCTGGAATTTTAGAATTTCTGCCACCAGTAGATTCGTATATATTCTTCATATCAATCTCAGGATCCTTATCAGCTGCACTCAAAAACTCCACAGACACACTTCTAGCTGTAGCAGCTAATTCAAAAGATGGTTCAGATAACATAAGTTGATTATTTCGAATTGGGTTATGAATATGTGAGATATCATTTTTCTTATGTAATGGGCCTCTGCGCCGTTGGTTGTTAAGTTTCCGATGAAGGTTAGTATTTTTCAGGTAATGAGAAGTAGGTAAAACATTAATATGCTCTTGTGATGAAAGATCAGAGTAGTAATAAGGAGCACTGTGTTCCGTAGAGCTTTCTCTGCTATGAAAACTTGTGGAGGTTGAAGAAACATTTGTTTCATTCCCTGCACGAAGTGATATCTTTTCATTTTCAAATTCTTTTACCTTATCAGAGTAATCTTCATTGTTCAAGTTTTTACTTAAAAGTTTTTCTTCATCCATATTTTTACAATAATAGGACATTGGTGACTTAGGTATTCCAGACGAACTGCAGGAACTTTGTGAACCTGTGTAGCTAGACGTTTGTTCACTTATATGTCGGAATGGTTGTCCGGTTGAATTCCTCCCAAAGCTATTTAATCTATTATTATGATTTGTAGGAGTACTTGACGAACGAGTGTGAGTTGCGGTTTGTAAAGCAGCCTGTCTTACATTATCTTTATAATTAGATGTTTCTGGAGCTGAACTATTCAAATGAGAATGACCTTGATTACCGATACCATGTGCTTCACTAGTACCAGCTTGTAAATTATCTAAATATCTATCTAAATCTACATAAGTTGGAACATCATTATGAAAAGGCAATTCGGCCTTTACTAATTCAAATAGTGATTCATCAGAAAGTGGTCTTCTTTTTATCATCATTTCTAAATCTTGATATCCTATAGGATGTCTATAATCTATAGCTGATTCACTTTCATTCAAACTAGTAACCTCAGAAGATAAATTTGACGGTACTATATCAAACTTACTACTAACATCTGATTCTAGTGATAATCGAGATGAACCTCTATCTGCACTATAGCTTCTCAAAGAATCTGTTTCATTGCTGCTTGAATGATTATAATGATCGAGTAAAGTGCTACTTAGCAAATTACTAGAACTTCCATTCATTTTAATAATATCGTTAGTAAGGCTTGCTCTACTATTTCGAATTTTCTCACCTCTAGAAAGAGTGTCATGAATAGATGTTCGACTTCCATAAATCATTAACGATGTAGTTTTTCGTTTAACGGTATTCATCTTCTGATTTTCACTTGTTAGCATTTTCAAAATGGAATTATCGTATGACATATCTGATTTGTCTAATTTCTCTAAAATATATTTGGAAAGAGCATCATCCGATAAATCATCACAAGGAGGAGATGAACTTGGAACAGGTGGGGGTGAAGCGATCTCACTGTCAGAACTATCATGAATATCTAAAGTACTCTTGCTACTGCTTAAATAATATGAAGCCGGGCGAAATGTATCCGATATACTAAATCTACTGAAGGGTGAATCCAGAGGAACATCTTTATTTGTTTCATCGTCTACATCAGAGTTTTCAGATTTATCTTTTGTGCTCTTATCAGTTTTAGCAGCTCTTTTTAAAGTGTGATTTTTTGAGTCAGCAAAATTCGATGCAGTATCCAATAATTTAGTATTTACGGCTTCATCATACAATTTAGTTTCGTTAGACGATAAATTATTAAGTTCCATATAAACAGGTTCTACTTTTCCGTTGTTTACACAAACTACTTCATATGTTTGAGTGTCATCGTCTTCGTTTCCTAAATTCATTTCTACGTATGGGTTATCTTCATATCCTTGTGGCATAGATTGATCAAATACACTAAAACTTTCAAATATAGCTTTATGGGGGGGTTCGTTTACAGACATTTTTCTAGGACTCATAGGCAAATAATGGTTTTCTCCAGAAACGCCAACTGGAGGTGTTTCTGATTTCACTTCACTAGCTTCTTGAATCGCGTCATTGTTTTCTTTTGTATTATTTTTTTCTTTTTTGGCGCTAATTTGTTGTCCACTTAGATTTTCTTCTTCAGAGTCTAATAATACTTCATCTAAATCATTATCAGTGTATTCCATTTGCGTTTCAGACTCAGCTTCACTGTCTTCTGTTTCGTATCCATCTTCAGACATGGTTGGTGGAGGATTTTCTTGGGCTGCTTCTTGTTCCAATCCAAATGCCGCTTGTTCGTAATCATTGCCGTTAACTTCCAAGTCTACTTTAGGAATAGATATTGTACAAAGAATATTTTGGTAAGCATTTTCGATGTTATCCGTAATTTTCATCTCTTCGTTAGAAGAGTTTTCCACTGGATCAATTTGTGCAATTGAGGGCGAGTGCGGGGTTATAGGTCGCATAATGATAGGACTTGTTAGGTTCACTTTTTGAGACCTTCCTGCCTGCATTTCTCTGGGTTTTTGCAGATCAGTGCCCGATGTTCCCTCTGAGGTGCAAAAGTGAAACCAATAATTACTATATCAATAGTAATTATGCAATACATAATAATGGTTCAAGTGTTCCTTATTGTCACCACAATGTTAGTATATTTGGCTTTGGGTGTTAGAGTGATGCAAACTACTCAAAATATAACCAACACGAACTAAGATTCGTAACCCACCACCGAATAACAGACCAGTAAATTATGTTAGTGGCACAATGAACCCGCAGGCAGGAAGGTACCTCTCCGCAAAGCGAAGTCATCATAATGCTACTGCAGGTGTTCCATGTATAATTATGATAATATAATACACATAAAAATAATTAATAAATCTTTTCTTATTAAATGGCATTTTCATTATTTTAAATAATAGGATTTATAAGGGAAAACCATACTGTACGCGCCCAAATTATTTGTAAAAATGATTAAAGATGAATGATTTTAGAATTTTAATAGAATGATAGTTGTTTGTAAAATAATGTTTCTTATAGTATGTTAAGCAATATTCTTTTGAAAGACTTTCATTTTTTCTTCCTAACTTTTTTATATTATGTATATAAGACAATTTTTGCTGTTTCTGTTCATGCAAAATATTTTTAAAAAATTAAATGAAAAAATAAACAGATTCATGCTCCTTTTACACTTGTTTGGGATACCAATATTTTTCACCATTCTATCCATATTTTTTTAAACCATGCTACTAAATATAACTACCTACAGATACATCATAATCATATATATATAGGAAATATAAAATCTTAAAAACAATTGCTATCACATACCTTCATCATCAGAAGAATAGCTGTTGTAGGAAGCATTCGTATATGTCTTGGGCTTATATTGATCAGATCTTAAAGACTGACGACTATGGTTAAGAGACCTTGCCAGGGATATTGTTGCAGGAGTACTTTTTCTTGTTAGAGGTGATTGCAACATCCTTTGCTTCCATTCCAACAATCGTTTCATTGATTCTTCACGCTAGAAAATGAAGGTCACCTATTTGTATTATCATAAACTAGTTTTATATTATTTTACTAAAAGACTTGTGTGAGCTTTTCCAACAGCACTATTTAACAAACAACAATAATCGTTTTCTGATTTAATTTACCTGCTGCACTTTCTTTTCACCCTCCTTTTCTGGGGCTGTTGAAGGTAATCTCGCACTCGCAGATCTCATGAAGCCATCAACATTAGTATCATATTTAGCTGCCTCCTTGACATAACCACTAACATTAGACCCATCACTCATCACGCTGCCACTTCTATTCAAATACTCTTTCTGTATCTCCTTCTCTTTTAATGTCCAATTAGAATTCAACGCCTCTAAATCACCGTATTTTGAATTATAACTAACATTATCCCGAGCCGTGCTGAACTCAGCTTCATAATTATTATTTGTCATTTGAGAATATGCAGTGCTGAGTTGTTTCTTTGCTAAGCCGCTAGCATATTTTGCAAGAGGTATCTCCATATTTCTAGGAGTCACACTCGGAACCAGACCTTGCGTTAAGTACTGTGCGGATTGCCGCATTTTTTCTGCATAGCTTTCTTCGGAATAATACCTGTCTGAACTAGGATCGTAATATGAATTGATATCCAGACTAGACTTAGGTCGTTGTGGTGGCTCCTTATATGTATCATAAGTTGAGCGAGTGGGAGCAGTTTTGTTCAACACCTCAGTTTTAGATTCGTATTCAAGAAAATCAGCGCTGTGGGGTCTCGGCATTGGTGGTTGAATTCCACTCGATTGCATTTTCTTTCTCCTTAATACTGACGGTCCACTGAATGTTTTCTCCTGTGGCTGAAAGATTAAGATAAGACCAAATTTTAAAATCAGGTATGATACTAAACTAAATAAGATAAAAGTACTATATGACGTTATTTATGTACTTACATAATTTCCCGTGTTTCTTTGTTGTTGTGGATGTTGACTAGAAATGCTAACACCATCGCGGTCTTGAGATGGATTTGGCGACTTTGCGTACGTTTTACCATATTCATTTTCTGTGGCATATTGTGAATATACATCCTCATAGTCTCCAATCTTTCCTTTATTATAAGCAGCAATGGTTGTAGATCTACCGTATGCATCTGGTGTCCGTCTCTCTGCTAACAAGCGTTCGTTGATAGCACTTCCCGCTCTTCCAGGCCTTGAACTTAGCTCCCCATACACATCCCTGTTATATGCGTTCAAATCAAGATTAGATTTAGCATTATTTCTACTTTCAGCATTCATTTCATTGTGAATCAATTCAGTTCTTTCCTCCTTCGTAGATCGAGAATTCTTGTTGTGCATTTCATTTCGTTCTTCTTTATAGGAAACGTCCTGAGGAGTAGTATCTTGTAGGAAAGGATTGTGTTGCGATTGCCTTTCGTAAATTTGGTCTTTGTTTTCTTGTGTCACTTGCTGCTGACTTCGATTCCTATCAAAGTAAGGTGACTGCGCATTAGACTTGTACATGGATGATGTACTGGGTTGGTTGTTCTCAAGTTTGTCAGTAACTGTGTTTGTTAATGGCAGAGAGAGATGTTGCGTATCATATGGTGGTCGTTTTGTTTGATACTGTGGTTGCTGTGCTGGCGGTGGAGATTGCGGACTGCGAGTGTATGTGGGATCTTGGTTTGGACTGGCTGGATAATTTGCATGATCTTGATATCGTGCGTGACTAGTGCCTTGACTGTAGTGTGATGCTGGCTTTTTGAGTAAGTCATAGTTTGGATCGTACCTGTAATGCACGGAAATGGAATAGTAGTCAAAGTATGTTTACTTTTATCTGTTATTAACATTTGGATTGGTCCACAAAAAGGACACGAATAAACCATTTATAACAATTATTCTTACATGTCAGGGCTTGGTGAATTGTAGCCTTCATTGGAGCGTCTTGGTTTCGGTGGTGCGTTAGCATAAGTAGGTATTTCGTCTGCATCCTGAAGCAAAACAAGTTTTTTACTATCATAATTTCATATAGCACGCTGACGTTAATTGACACCAAACCATTAATTGTGATAAATTTAATAAATGTATTCTGAACAGGTCGTTAATGTTACAATAAATTTGTGGCGGCGTCATCCGCACTATTATCTGCAGTTATAACGACCATGGAATGGCTGTCCTTGGTTCCGCTCTGACAAGCTAATTGCCGATCACCTGCACCGGTACAAAATACGTGCTTACAATAATACCCACCTCTGTCTTCGCAGCTGTCCGATCGCTGTGTTTTTGTGGGTGTTCACTGAAAATAGAAGATAATGAATTTTAGAATCAACAGATTTGAACTTAAACCAACTGTTCAAAAATTCGATGTCTCAATCATCAAATCAACATTAATCTGTACCAGCTATCAACAAGGCGTTACTATCTACTGATCTGATCTTGAAGGTAATCTTACTTGGGGCTTTGCATTAGTGCAGCCATGGTCAACGCCTTCACCCATTTCATCATGGCCTCCTGATCAGGTGCTGCGAGGATGTAAGTTCTCATGTTTGCATGCTCCAGTTTGAAAGCATACTTCCGAAGTACTTTGTCTTCCGAAGTGCAGCCCGATACTCTGTAAGATGGTAGAAGTACGGAGCCAAGTAGTTTCTCCTCGTCTTGACCTGAAACATAAAAACGTACATGAGTACTATACAATCTGGAAAAAAACAAAACTAATTGCTGAGTTTCATCAAGTGAATAAACTCCCGTAGAAACAATATGGCATTGTGTATTTATCGACGTTGATTATTGTTTTTTACTTACTTTTATAATAGAACAAGCAATACTCCGACAGCACGAACCATCGTTTCCTCCAGACTTTCAGTCCGTCTGAGCCTTGTTTGTAAAGTATGCCAGACATAGTAACTGGAGCTGATGGTATTCGCTGCGCTATAGGCGACCGCAGCGCTTGATTGCCGCCGCTACTTCTCCTACTATCAGACGATGGAGATTTCACGCTAGGACTACTAGATTCACTAGACTTCATGGGCGATGCGACACTCATATTATTCTTTTGGCTTTGGTTGTTATAATCCGATGGAGGGGATTGGCTTTTCCCTTTATCAGCTTCTATTTGCCTTCTGTATTGTTGCTCCTGCTCTCTATATTCTGCTTGCTGATTTTGATTCCATTGAGTTTCATAGTGTCTGTTTTGTTTCTCATATTCCTTATACTCATTGTTTTTAGCATAACTGTCGATGTCTTTTTGTATATCAGGACTACTGTATTCTTTGAAGTCGTTTTTACTACTGTATCGATCTAAGTCCCTGTACGAACCATCAGAGTATATACTGTTTTGCAAGTTAGGTGGTGGTTGAACACCGTGGATTTGTTGTAGTAACAATTGCCGTTCTGCAAACTTCTGCTGTTGATGCATCTGTGCCTGATTTTGATAGTGAAGTTGTTGCTGCAATTTCATTTGCTGAATTTCACTGTACTGTCTTCGTAATAATTCAGTGTTACTCTGTGGTCCTGTCCTATTGGAATATGGTAGATATGGCTTTGATCCGTACTGATTAGGGTTAACATTAGGCCTATACATAGGTTGATGATTTTGGTATATTTGGTTGGTATCTTTCGGTGGGTTGCGTTTTAAATAATCTTGATAGACTTCCGCATTGTATCCCTTAGGGATATTGTGGAGTAGCTCATGATTCACGTTTTGATCTGTATGCACTTCTGTCCTTTCGTGTCTCGGAGGTGACTGCGGGTAATTATAGTTATCATTTGCTCCGTAATGTCTGGCGTAATCGTGATTGTGTCCAGTGCCATATAAATCGTGCCTGTTTTCAAGGAGCGGAGATCGTGCATTCATGTTCGAGTGATACTGACTCTGCAGTAATTGGTGCATGACGCCATTTGGTTGTATTTGGCCTGTTTGTGAAGAACTTAGGTGGGTTAGTTGTGGATGCTGCTGGGAGTAGATCTGCTCGGGGTGAACATGATGAGCCATGAGATGTTGCTGGGTGAGAGGCTGCTGCGTCGCCGGCGCTATCTTTTTGTTCTCCATTTGATATTGGCTCTGTGATGCGGGTGGATCAAGCCTGAAACAAAAAGAAACGTAAATGAAGCTATTATATTGCGAAAGGGTTATTCACTGTTGATATTTATGGCATAATAAAATGGTAGGTATGTAGAATGTGGTCGCGTGCTCGATAACAGGAACCGAAACGATTCAATTTGAGTCGCTTAATCGAAATTTTATCATCGTAGCTTTGATAACGTGCGTTTGAATAAGTATTGTATATTATATGTTAAAGAAGCACATTGCGTACAATCAGAATCACGTAACGCCTTGTGGCGCCCGCCGCGCGGCCTGAGCCGCATGCCACACACTAACTGCCAAGCATTCTGATTCAAATTATTTTTATGATGTATTTGTTATACAATGAAATTTTAATACGTGGAAATATTTCATAATCATAGCAAGTCACACTTGAAACAGTGTGTTGAGAAAGTGAACTAACAATATAAACAAATTCCCATTCATTTACAATTAGACAGACAAATTCGTGGTTAGAGTTACCTACACATGAACAACAAATAAAAATCTTATACCACGTAATCTATATATCTGTCTGCGTGTTATGGTGTTATCAAGCAATCCTTATTGTTAAACATGTAAAAAGCCTATTTTCATGGGAGTGTTAGCACGCAAAATAAAGCTATGTATTTTATAGTCACTTCCCACGCAAATATAAGGCACGCTGAAAAACTCACCTGCGTGTATGAGTTTATTAATATTCCAGTTTCTTATGACAACCTTATATCTATACAACTTTTTACCATTACTCGCTGAATGAGCATGTGTTCCCAAGAAATAAAGTACCTATACATAGGTATACATAGGTTGTCAATCTACATGTCGTCATCCTGCACTTTATAAATATTTTTGCAAGATCCCTTCAAGTCAGTCGAGTGAAAAGCATCTAAGTAACTAGGTATCTAATAAATTCCAACTATTCATAATAAAGTTATTGCAAAGCCGCATATTCATATTCATTTATTTGCATTCCACAAGGTAAAACAAGATGTTAACAAAAGGCTTAGAGCTAAGAGCTGTTGTAGACCTTGTCAGGGCACAGAAGTTAAAATCTAAATCGTAGAAACTGAAATTAACACGTTAACTGCCATAGTAAAATTTTGATGACGTTTTTTTTTATTTTTGTTTTTTGGTTGTATATTCAAGTAAATCACATTATATGACTATTTTAATTTGTTTCCGGTGATTATAATGTAAAATAAAGCAAAAAAATAAAATGTCTGGCATATGTGCCTGACGAGGCCCAAACGAAACAAAACATAGCTATTGGGCCATGTCAGGTATTTTGTAAATTATATATTATATTAATTAATTATAAATTATATATTATTTGTATCTAAATTATATACTGTGGCGTCAGTCACCCGGGACTGACATGGCCTTAACAGGTGCTATGTCTGTCAAGCACCGGTGCCTGACATGGCAGTTAACGTGTTAAAATACATTGTTTGTTTCTTGAACTATCAAGTAAGTAAATACGTACCTACAATACTGTAGGTATTGGCAAACACGCAATGTGTAAAATAAAGTTAAACAAGTTATTTTGAAGTGGCATCGACCTAATTAAATTATCTTTGATTATGATTATGTAACATATTATCTGATTAACGACATCATTGGACGTTTTAACCACACTCCACAGTATAGTCAAGTATAGTTATAGTATAGTTTACTTAACCATTTCGATAGTATTGGATCACACGCTCGTTTTCATTATTACATAGGTACTTGCAAAAATTCGTAGGTAAGTATTGATACAATAGTGAAGATCTAATGGGCATTCCTTTGTATATACTAATACTCGATATAAATAGGTGCCGAAATAATAATAATTAATATTAAATATTATATTAATTGGTAATTGGCGCCGATTCCCTTGTTCACAATCTAAACTTAATTTAAGTTTAGTGCATCTTTTTCTTTCTATTTCATTAAGAAAAAGACAGATGATAAATATTAGTTTAGCCCTTGATTAAAAAGTTGTCTACTAAAAATACGTTAATTTACGTCAGGCGCTGACTAATTTAACAGGACTAAATTAATATTTATCTTCTGTCCTTTTCTCAATGAAATAGAAAGAAAAAGTTGCACTGAACTTAAGTATAGTTTGTGAACAAGGGAATCGGCGCCATTGTTATCGCTATTCAAACACTTTAGTAATTCTATCCAAAATCAATTACAATCACAATTCCTAACAAAGAAAAATTAATAAACTTATCTATTCACGAAACACACACAACCCATCCATATTTTCCTCTGCTACATTCGCTTAATAACTTCTACACATACCTATACATCTTACATCAACTCTCATCCTCAACCAACACAATAATGAGCTTCGATCCATCATTCGACTCACGCGCAGCATCCGGCATGAAAGCGACCACTAGTGTTCTCTAATGACCGGAAGATGTGCGAACATCTAAGTCGGCAGTCGTTGTGTTCATCTGTTTGTGTGCGACTGCTTCCTTCACGTAACGATAACGAGTCATGTCAATCATTGACTTTTGATCGTAAAGTCGGTAAATAAAGTGCTCTTACGCATGTTTCAAGAGAGAGGAAGAGTAGACATTCTTCTATGCTTCTTCCTACGTCTATGTTATAAAATTACATAATATTGTCATTTTTAGTAGACCACCGAAGAATTTCCTGATAAGAGATCAAACCAATGATAAACTTAGTTTACCAATAAAGGAAAGTTCTCTCGAAGAGAGAGAAAGAGAAGAGAGTTTAAGTTATTATGTAGGTACATATTGTACCAATGGATCTCTGAAAGAAGTCAGCTTTGGAAAAGCATTGCCGACTTTTACTAAGAAAGTTTCAACAGAAGCTAATAAAAGATATAAAAAATAAATTAGTAGATCGTCACCGTCTAGACATTTGAAATATTCCCGATTGGTGACAGTCGAGTAACATCCGTAATGACCGTAATGTATTGCTTACTAATTTTCTAACGACCGTCCTATGCATTAGGTATGTATCAGATGTTTTCTGCACTTTCTTGAAAGCTCTCTAATTGCCGGCTAACTAGCCAGGTCATAAATAAGTAATGAATGATGCAAGTGACCCAAATATACAATTTTGCGAGACTTTAAATAACGTAGTTTACCGTGCCAAAGTGCAACAGGATATTATGAAGGATATTAATAAGCCTGATAAAAAGCTTTGGAATCTATAGCTACGTCATAAAGTGAACCAACGTATTGCTAAATAATATTAGGATTTTATTATGCTTAAGTATTGTAAAAAAAAGTTATTTGTTCATAAAAATAACTATCTCTTAGATCTTAGAAGAATGATTTCTTCAAGTCGGGCGCGATATATCTATTGCCACATTTGGAGAACAAGAATGAACAGCATAGTTACTTTCCTCCAGCGATACCTTTTATCGGTGATGCCAAAGTAACTAAAACGAATACTTCACGCGAACTAAATCCCAAGACTGACCGAGACAAACATTATAAACTTTGGCAAATCATCAAATTTCGCACGCACTGAAAATAACCCAGACGTTCCAGATATTAAACGGAGTGATGCGTTTAGTTTTTGCCGTTTCCGAAGTGTTAATGTCGAGAAATTAGTCTAGTAGCCACGGTTCTTAGCGCTAGATCATAAATAGAGTAATTATGGATGATTTTGTTGCTGCAGCTCGATCGAGAGCTGGTCCAGTTGGCTTCGGGCCAACAATGCGGCGGGCCCGTTTACACCACGAGACGACCCGCGATTAATCTGCCGTTCAATGTCAATCCTACCTTGGTTGATCTACATTCGCCGTACGATGCTCCGATTCTTAGATAGATCAAGAGTGATATTTTGAGACGCAAATGTGACATCATGAGCTGTGTATTATCATAGTGAAAGATCTGGATTTTATAACTTGTCTATAGTTTTCTTTAAAGCTTCTCATAACATCGTCTGTTACGCCTTATAACATATAATATTACGTCAGTAAAGCGTTAATAGCCATCTCTTATGCACAATCAAAATCAACCACATCATGTTGTCTGTCAAAATGCCTACGAAAGCTTTACAGCATCAAGCTTCATCACTCCGCTGACAAGACTGACAGAGTGACAGCTGGCTGTTCAAATTGTCAGTCACTGACTTGCAATGAAAGATATTACACCTTCTATATTATGTTAACATCATTTATGTAATGTAACACCTCGATTATTTAATGTGCTTACAACAATTATAATAAGTAAAAACCTGAGTTAGGCAGTGAAATTTTAATGTAATTAAGTAATTAATTTGTTGTTTACATTACTTATGTAAGCGTTAATTTTAATTGTGCACGCATTACCATAACTAAATATTAATTACACTGCGCCCAAAATATAAAGTTGCTAAGAATAATGATTCGTCGTAGGTAAAGTAGGGAGTACCTAACTAAGCCATACTGTTGCAAAAAGGTGGGTAGATATATGAAATTAATATCGAGAAAACCTTCTTCATTTACCCTATTCTATTAGACATTAATAGGAGGCACTTCACACGTAACTGTTGATTGGATATTTTAGCACCAAACGTGCTCTTGACTGTGTGTGACTCCTCGTCGTTGCCTCATTACTGTCTTTCGTAAGAAAAATAGACAAAGTCGTCGTAATGACATCACAATTATGTGAAATGTTAATGCTACTTTAATAGTTGTTATAAAATGCTTAGATAGGTAATCAACGCTCAAACTGTTCCTAAGTTACTCGTAGCTTACACACGCACATCCTAGCCTAGCTCAGAACTTTCTCAGAAATAGGGATAATGAATAGTGTTAAGACTTCTAAGAAGTGTTCTGTTAATGGAATTCTATATGATGCCCTAGTAAGTTACTGAGCACGTAATGTAAATAAAACCACAAACACAGAAAGTATCTACTCGCGATACCGCAAGACCAATAACACATTCGGAACACGATTTTCAAATAACATATGTTCATTTGTTTATTTATTTCACACTGCCGCCATTTTCATTCACAACGGGCCGCCGATTGAAAGTTTAGAAATCTCTGACTCAGTTCTTAGTCTTACTCACTTTACATCTAATATCCGGGTTTCAATATTGCCAATTTCCCAATGAGACACCTTGATGTCTAATCAGATAGCAGAATAAATAAGAAAATATTAAACAAGCAAGAAACACAAAACCTTCAAATGACCTGTTTTTTTAAATCTCGGACACTAAATTGACATTTCAAATGTTCCATGTACTATCTATTCTATTTCTTATTGTGGCTAAAAAAAAACTACGACGTTATGTATCATTTTTTCACTTCATAGTTTGACATGGGCATTGTCAAATCCAAGATCCAGTCTCCGAGATTAAAAAAACAGACCATAAAGTATGGTCTGTTTTTGATCTAAAGGCCAGCAAATCAAATTTATTCTGTGTGTGTGTCTAAAACAGTATTGAATGACATCATTGATGAAGCCATATTATTTTATAAGCAGTCGTCACCTAAGCTCGTATTAATAGAACGATGCCTCGTATGCAACGGCTATCGCCTGAAAGGAAATAATTAACTAGGCAATCATTACCCCGGGTTACGTGGAGCATATAATGTGATGTTCCATCGCTAGTAGCTAGGACCACAGATAATATAATACTAATAGAACCTTGACAGTTAAAACTAACCGCATCCTCATGGAGCCTGGTGGTCACAAAATTGTTCAAGTGCAATTAAATGGGTGTCTTAGCATGTAAGTTACGTCTGTGTATCGACAAGATTGACTGTTAGTTTTCGAGTCACGTTATTACTAGTTGATTTGCTATGCATAGTGGATTGAATGGGCGCCCATGTTAGTAGATAATTATACTAATCGTTACAGTCATTAAAAAAATGCACTCGATTTTTAAAAACATAGTGACGCCATCAGTTACTGGCGTCTCAGTTAGCCAATAATAAATTAATTAGTTTTCCGAATTTCATGGAAATTATAAGAGGAAATCTTTTAAAGGCAGTGTGTTAACAATAACTACAACATTGGTGAAGGGTGGGTGTTTTGGGGGACTGCCTTAGTACGTTTGAATTTTTGACGTTCGAAAATCGAAAAGTGCTGATTCTCAGCCTAATTTGAATAAATGCGTATCAATTTGGTTTGATTACATCTACACATAATATATCATGTGATAGTTGGCTAAATTTTTAACAAGAGACAAAACAATGTAGTCGGGTCGTTCTTCTTTTTCATCGACAACGCCGTCCCCTCCAAGAAATCGTTTTTCTTCTTACATAATTATTCAGTTTTACAATACTTTTTTTTTTACAAAAATTCTTTTGACGTATTGTCAAAAGAATTTTTACAACCATTAATGTTACAGACTTCCAGTTTTATTAATACTGCTTTTTCAAAATAATTGTGATATAATATTCAAGTGTGACGGAGGTGTTGTCGGTATAAAAGAAGAACGACCCAGTTAACAAAAAAACTGGCTACAAAAGTCAAACTCTCAAAACATAATTGGTAGCAAGCGCCCCAGAAGAACACTTTTGTTTCACTTAAGCTGTAGTTTGACACCTCGCTGAATGTGACATTTTTGTAGTTTCGGAAGCATGTTATAAAAGTTTTAATTACCTGTGAAAATGTTTAACTACAGTCGAAAGAGTTCGGATTCTGTATTCTCTCTAAAAGTCTCTCGAAGTCATAATTACGATGATTTACATTATGTTTAATACTAACGTATATAAAATTTATTAAATATGTTTTCATGTTTACTGACATTCATAAAGGACGATGACCTAATGACATTGGAAATGTCAAATAGGTACCGGTTTCGTCGATATCATCCGCCTAGCCTTTTCTCAATGATGTTGGGGTCGGCTTCCAGTCTAACCGGATGAAGCTAAGTACCAACATTTTACATGGAGCGACTGCCTATCTGACCTACACAATCCAGTTGTGTAATACGACACCCCTTGGTAAGACTGGTTGTCAGACTTTCGGGCTTCTGACGACCCGTAACGACTGTCAAAGATCCACAAATGACAGCCGGGACCAACGACTTAACATGCTTTCAGAGGCACGGAGGGGTCTTGGTATGTAAAGATGGTCACCCATCCACGGATCAACCGGGGCAAGCGTAGGTTAACCTGATCGATCGACCCCTGTGACTGTAATTACTACGCCACAAGTCCCTCTCGTCGATAATAAGTAAAAAATACAAAAGTGAAGTAGATACGAACAAATCGGTCCTTCCTCAATTTCTTGGGTTTCAAATAACATTCCTTAGGTTATAGAATAATTATGCAAGACGTGAAATCAATATCACAGCAAACCGTCTGTAACTTATCTTGTTTGACGAGATAGGTACGACATACGATACGATATACATACCTACGTATGTATAGTATGGCACCAGTCGGTCTATTCTGTAAATATCTCACCGTGAAAACTTCGGTGAAGTGAGTTGTCATACCACCTGATGCTAGGGATTGCCTCAATTGACGGCTCAATTCACGCTCACTTCACCTAAGTTTTCACGGTGAGATTCACAGAATATATCGGTTGTAGTAGGTAGCTCTGCTTGCCAAGAATATTTATGAATGTAATCATAAAACAAAACGTCACATCACAGAAAAATTATATCATTGAAATATTTTATGACTGACCGGCAGTTTAAACTTGAGTGTAATTATCTATATAAGTATGTATTTACAAAAAAAAGTAGTGTATGTAGTATATCAGTTATCTGGTTTCCATAGTACAAGCTCTGCTTAGTTTGGGATCAGATGACTGTGTGTGAATAATGTCTCAGGATATTATATTATATAAACTTCCTATGTCATTTAAAAGAAAAAGCAATCATATCTGATTTCTTTGAAATCATATAAGTACCTAAGCGATAGGTTAGCTGTATCTAGCTAATCGTAAATCATAAAATGCTTCAAATGAAATGACTAGTTCAAGTTCTATGCAACTGGTAGGCCGTAAGTATTCATTCATAAGTAATCGCGACTTGCACTCGGCTTGCGCTGCCTTTCAACGCTAGCAAAACAAAACAAATAAAACTCTATGAATGACTTCATCCCATGAATACAGTATTTGAAACAGACAACACACCCAAACAGAAAAAGATTAACGAGAAAAATAGTGTAGGGAAGATCAAAGCTGTCACCGAGGCGCTTGCGCATCCGTTTCCAATTGACAACAACGACCGACTGTTGAGTAGAACCAGCGAAATTCCATTGACACTTGGAGTATGTGAGATATTAAGGTGTACGATTCACCGCAGTGGAATGCTAAGGCAGTGTCGATTGGCTGAGCCGGTCCCGCACCGCGTTGGTTTCCCGCGGTGTTCCCGCGCATTCTTGCTGCCGAGGTGAACAACCGCCGCGCACGTCGTCGTCCTTGGAGCCGCGTGCTCCTTTCTACACAGCCTCCATCAACCCGTACCGAGGGTTGCCACATTTCCGTTGGAACTGGATGCTGGATAGGGTCCGGTTCTGTGCCTTCCAATTAACGATGGTAATTACTGTAGATATGTGAACGCGCTCGACGGTTGTGGTAACGGAAACCGTTTTAATCATAGAGAAGAGATGACTTATTTATAATGTTACTTTATGTTATGCTTTTAGTTGCTCGTTGATATCTTTTGTTTCGGTGTATTAAACAAAGGTTAATAAAATGATACAATATGTAACAAAAATCTTGTTATTCCTTTTAACACAGTCATAATTGTACTCATGATAACAAACAACTTTTACTATGGGACAAAACCGGAATTCCCGAAAAAAAAATCTGCTGTCTCATTTTCGCATAACTCGTCAAAATGTAGGGCAGCAGCTGATTTTTTTTTTCGCTATTTCAGTTTTGGTCCCTTAGTAAAAGTTGTTTGTTATCATGAGTATAATTATGTGTTAAAACTAGTTAAAAGGAACAATATAGTTTTTGTTACATATTGTATTTAGGTACAGACACACTGCAGGTAGGTACATAATCCTCGTTCAGCTTTTACAAAACACGCTGTCGCCAAAAAATTTAAACATTTGTTGACCACATGCGTCAAATGCCAAGTACTCGTAGGTGCCAACCCTACTCAGCCGCTGAACCGCTGGACCAGCGTGGTTAGATAATTCACATGTCGGTGGTAAACTGTAACCTGAGTACCGTGACTGTCCGTGACCATAGATAGACGTGATGTCTTTGTGCGTACAACCGAGAGGTGTGCGAGATTTTCTCACATAGACGAAACAATATCCGATGGAATTTCGCAATAATATGTTAGAATGTTGGCCTACATTATTTTTTATTGAGAGTTGACTTCAAATACGTAATATCCCAAATATGGCTACTGGCAAAAAAATTCCAAGAATTTGAAGTTTCTAAAACCTTTGACCATACAAAATGAGTACTTACTAAATTTTGAAAAGAAAAGAAAGAAAAATATTTTATTTGGGACACGCACAGGAAATACAAACAGTAAAAAAGGAGCATATAAAACTAACAAAAATAACATGAAAAAAAAATACAAAATTAATAAATTAAAAAAAAGACTGGTGCGAGACCAAAAAGGCTCACTTATCTCAGCATAAAGCTGCGGTATTAAAAAGAAAAATACCGCAGCGCTGGTATTCTGATAGGGCCCGTGAGACATGTGAGCATAATTTTCTACCAAATTCACAAGTCACCATTAATTACAATATACAAATCACGTTGTATTTAAATAATAATAAAAAAATACGAAACAATAAATCAGTCCATTAAAACCAGCAATTTAACGGAATAAACAATTATAATTTTATGCTAATATTCACGCCACAATAACCACTTTCTACTAAGAATTCAGGCAGCGTTGAAAAAGTCTGCCATTCTATAAATATTTTAAGTAAAAATAAAAACTCATCGTGAAACCTGTGCTACTCGCAATATATTGCAAATTCTTTTTTTACAAGCTGGCTGGTTTATGTCGTTATAAATTTTCATGTTTCGAACGTAAAAATAAAGTATGTCTCAAGAACATAATGTAACTATTTGGGGAAAGAGTTTGTGCCCGCCCGCACGAGAAAATAAGGGCCTTATCACACTAGCGAGTTGCGAGCGAGTGGAAAGCGGGGCGAGTGCGCAGCGAGCTCGCCGCAAGTTCGCAACGTGTGCGCGGCGAACGCGCCGCGGGTGCGCAGCAAGTTCGCCGCGGGTGGGCAACGAATGTATGATCCGCGTTTTGTATATTCAGTGCAAAAATGGATTCTGACGAGGAAACACTGCTGTTAGCTTTGTTACTCCAAAGGCGGAAACGAAAACAAAAGCAGATAAAACTACGAATATGGGAGGATCCATTATCAAGTAATCGTCTGGGATAGAGCGACTACAATGTGCTGTTCTGCAAACGAATTAAAAATAATCCTAAAATATTTCGTTCCTACCTGCGAATGACAATACCTGCATTTTACGAGCTGTTGTTGTTGGAGTATAGCAAAAACAAACGACCCTACTTCAACACTATTAGTCTTTCTGTTTCTAACTCATAAATATAATTTACGACTATCCGAACCCTCCTCAGCACTTGACTGAAATCCATACTTTCTCATAGCGTCACTACTCTTCTATTAGCCTTGCATGAGACCACACGTCTCACGTAATATTAGTTAATCACACCTTCCATTATTTATAGTAAAGGATAATAAATATACTATTGAAATCCTTAGAACGGTTTTTCCTTTGGCTTTCCCCTTTAACCCTAACAGTTGTAAATAACTCCATATCCATTATTATCACCAACCTCACAATGACGCTGCGTCCGCTCACACTCGTGTCTTTGATAAGTTTGATACGATTAACCACGAGTGTACAAAATGGCGTCGACAGCGCTGTTCGCCGCGAGCTCGCTGCGCACTCGCCCCGCTTTCCACTCGCTCGCAACTCGCTAGTGTGAAAAGGCCCTAAGAGCTTGGAGTTTCCTGTGAAATTCACGAGACGGTGTCGATCAAGTACATTTAGGACCTCGTAACTAAGTGGTAATTAACCAATTATCCGCATTTCCCCACCGAAGCATCGTTTCAGAGTCGTTAAAGAATTAACATTTTGTGAACATTGTACCGACCGGCAGAGCATGAAAACTTGACAAAGAGAGTGCCCACAATAAGTTGTGTTTTTGTTGTCGCGATTGTGGAGCAGCCGCCTGCCGCCCGTCGGCCGCCAGTGTAGGGTTACCGCGTTACAGGTCGGAACTTCAAACAAAAAAGCTACGTCTGTCTCTGTCTCCAGCGAGTTCACTACACCAAAAACAATGGGGCAAACCAGAAATTAACGGTAAATATTTGTTTTAAGTAAACAAATGTTTCAAGTAACATTTCCTTGTAATTGTGTATTTTCTTTCGTCTCAATCATTGTTCTCTTACCCTTTTTTTAGTATTGAAAGTTTATTATCAAGGCTTAAAGGTATTCCAGGTTGATGTCGTATTACAGAGTCAAGAGGTACAATTCAGAAGAAGTTTATTACACATCCATTAACAAATTATGTAATTTAAAATGATACGCTTTCATAATACTGTATCATTATTGATACATTTCGTTTTATGAGCCGTCCGACGTAAAAGTAAAAGCATTAATTACCTACTTAAAATAATTTTGAACAAGTGGATAAAGATTGTATGGCTTCTCAGCAATAAATATGGAACTAATCTATAAGCAATTTTAGCTAAACGTACCTAATGGATTAATTACATTAATTACCTAAAAAACTAAGATTGTTTCACAAAAGTTTTAAGTTGTAATATTTCTTTTAATCAGTTCCGTACTATTGAATCAGTTTAATTAGGTGCAAGTCCACCTTGAGCTTATTTAACGCAGGTAGGATTGCAAAACTTTGGAATGAGTTTATCTGACTCGTATCATAATATCGACGCTTGAAAGGCAATATTTACTAAACGACATGTTGGCAACTTTACACTAGACTATTTTAAAGCTTTTTTTGGAAAAAAAAATTGTAAAAAATCGCCTATTAGTCATAACATTGCTACTTCATTCCAACGAATTTCAAATGCAGTTTAAAGGCTTAATAAACTGGCATTTAAAGATTATGAACTTTTCACTATATTATAACTTAATATGGCAAGGTAATTCTTGCCTTTCAAGATATTATACAACACAATATTCTGTAAACAAACATTGACATTCAAAATATTCCTTGTGCTTTGATCAGCAATTACCTACTATAGGTAATTGCTGATCAAAGCACAAGAAAGAAAGGAAGGAGAATACTAATAGTAATAACATACGTATTCTCTCATTATTTAAATCGCGAGCCACGATAACGAACGTGTTGTTGGGGATCTTTATTCCACCATCATCCTACCACACTAGGAAAGGGTGAAGAGAATTTTGGGAATCTGATGTAACATTTCACATCTAAAAAGTAACAATTCCCAGCCTTAAAGAATCAATCAATCTGCCTAGCCTTTTCTCAACTATGTTGGGGTCGCCTTTCAGTCTACCATGATGCTGCTGAATTCCACAATTTTACTTCAAGGAGCAACTGGTATCTGACCTCCACAACCCAGTTATTGAGTAATATAATACGATACCCCTTGGTAAGACTGGTTGTCAGACTTTCAGACTTTAACTACCCGTAAAGACTGTCAAAGATCCACGAGTGATAGCCGGGACTAACGGCTTTTAACGTGCTTTCCGATGCACGGAGGAGTCTCGATAATTGTGAAGATGGTCACCCATCCACTGACCAACACCGGCAAGCGTAGCTTAATCTGATCGATTGACCCGTGTCAATTAGCCACGAGCCCCTCGCCAATTCCCAGACTAATAGAAAAAAAATATCTATGATTGTTAACAATTACTGCATGTTTGGTTGCACTTCATTCTTCCCACTCCATTGCTAAACCCTATTAATTCTCCATACATGTTTCTAATCTCCCACGTTACTGATTATATCCGTATTTAGCCACCTTTTGGGTTCGCAATGCAGCCACCTTTTCCTTGGTGACAGCTCTCTCATACTTCTCCTGTTGTTTCTGCTCCATGCGCAGCGCCACGCCTTCGTTGTGAATCTTCTCGCGTAAGTCAGCCCTCGCATGTTCTTTGTCATTGATCTGCTTCATGATCGCCTGTCGATATTTTTCTACGCGAGCTTTTTGCTTGTCACCCAACTCCTTCTCGTTGCGTATAAACTGCTCATTCTGTCGCCCTGCATCGTTGAAGCTCTGTTCGTTCTTGGCTGTCTTGCGTGCAATGAGGCTATTAACATATTAGATACTAAAATACCTAGATATTTTCCATAAAATAACGCTTGAGTAAACTATTCAAATAAACTAAAACGATTGGAAAATTACGATAGTGATAAAATAAATCATCAGAAATAAAATACAACTAAGATCTTTCATGAAACAAAAATTCTGCTAGGATCACAGTCCTGTAACTGTCCTCTGTAATCTACGGACGTTTGAATAAATTGCCAACATGACTATGTACCTGAAAACGAGTTTATTTACCGTATATATTTACTTGCGAGTAATTAAAATCTGTTACTTATGTCTTATGAGTTCATGTTGGTCCGCAGGAGCGACGCGACGGCGTGGAACAATTCTAGTGGGACAATTTCTATGAAAATTTCATGGAAATTATTCTACCGGAGTCGCCTCACGCCTGTCTCTCCCGCAGACGCCTTAATTCCGTAATCAATACCACACTGTCTTAAATATATTGCCTGTCTCACGAACTTTCATAGCACTATCGATACGGATGCGTTGACGTTGATGTGGGTTTTATCAATCCCATTAACATACCGAACTAGCTACGTTTGGTAAACTGGTTCACAAGATTTAAGTCGTATGGTCTTCAACTCCGTAGAACAGTAACATATTATAGTGATTTTTTCTTATTTTAGCTTTCTCTTAACATATTACTTTTTTATACACATATATAAAACTGTTTACGCTTGACTGTGAAAAAAGTTGTCATATGAAAAAAAATCTTTTCATGACGACTACGCATAAAAAAGTACTAATTTCCCTCAACAGTAACATAATCATAAATTACAGCAAGTGCTAATCTAGATAAAAGAGAAAACATTTATGCTAAAATGCCCCGAGATACTTCAGCCATTATAATTCATATAAAAACATTCCGGACAACATTGTGACATTTCGTAATTGAAACACATTTCGCGCACCGTATCAATTTCAAAAAGGATACACAATATCAAAAGGGTTTACGACACCAATAAGGTTCAAGGATCTGCTTTTACTTAATATTTCTTGATTTTCTTGGTCGTTAGAACACTCATACATTTTGATACGGCTATAAACGGAATCGGTGTTAAGCCCTGATTAAAATAAAAAGGAAAGAATGGGCTCGATTATTCTTCACTAGCTTTTTCCTGCGGCTCCGCTCGCGATAATTTAGAATAGCGGTTTAGGGCGTGAAAGGTATCAAGCAAACAAATTTACTTTCGCGTCTATAATATTATAGTTAGGAGGATGAAAAACCGATCTATCGACACTAGACTCACAAAATGTATTAGGTTCTAAAATAAAAATAAAAATAAGAAACTCTTAACACACTACTAAAGTTTATATAATACTAATAATTCAATCATAATTCGAAAGACACGTGGCGCCATCTATTATCATAACAACGTTATTGTTGTTTTCCTCGAGAACTTTACTAGTACTTACGAGTACTTTTTTCGGGGTGAAAGATACCCTATGTCCGTTTCTATACACCTGACAACGTACAGACGCCAGCAGGTCAAGCTACCCGAAACTGTCAAATTTTCCCAATCAACCTAGAACCTAATGCTTAAGCGATAAAGTTGAAAATCTATTAAAGAAATTTGACAGATTATAGTAGCTTGATGTGCTGGCGTCTGTACATGCAAAATTTCAGGATGATCGGTTCAGTGGTTTAGATTTGAAAAGGTAATAAACAAACAAACTTACTTTCGCATTTATAATATTAATATTAGTTAGGATTGCGTTCAATCTTGCAGATGATAAAAAAGATTGCCTTGTAGGCTGGATAAGACTTAGCTTTAGTTTTTTCCTCGTTCGGTCTGATGAACGCAAGCGCTACTTCTGAGCATGAGGTCCTCCTGGGTTTGATTACCAGTTCGGGAACAGTGTTTTGTTTGTTTTGGTTTTACGTCATGTTTGCCGCAAATAAACGTATTTTGTTTATCTATTTCTTTCAGCCCGGAGTCTGGATTTGTGCCCAATTAATGGATAAGGTAAGAAATGAGTATATAAGGGAAAGTTTCAAAGTGGCGCAAGTGACAGAAAAATTAAAGGAAATCGTTTGGCTTGGTGGCATGTGATGAGGATGGAGGAAACGCATGTGAGAAGAGAAAGAGTGATGATTATACATGTTGATGGATGAAGAGGGAGAGGGAGACTAAAGAAAAGATGGACGGATAGCATGACGGTTGACAGGGGAGAATGGAAGACGAAAACGTGTTGCGCCGACCCCAAGTAACATGGGACAAGGGCAGGAGGATGATGAATGTCATAGGCTCACCCGTATTACATGCGAAACTTGGGTGTACTACAGGCACCCATCTGCCTAACTCTTCAGGGATTACAAGCGTGATATTATGTTATGTTATGTTATGTTTTTTTTAATTAAAATTAATGAATCTAGACAGATCCGTGAACTATATGGTATAGTATTATTGGCATGTTAGTAATTTGGTATAACATAGAAAGAAAGAAGAAAGAATATACGTTCATTTTCGGAACGTAACATACACAGAGTTAAATTAAATTAGCTAGCGAAACCCCGCAGACGTGATGGGTATCGATATCGATATCTAAACACGATAAAATGAAATAAAAACAGATTTTTCAACTCATACTTCAAGTAACAACACTAACAGCGATCGTTGACTCCAAAAAAAAATCATCAGATCTTTTTTATTTTGTTTGATACGCATCACGTCTGAGGAGTTTCGCTAACTGATTTAATTTAACCCGGTATAGTATGACGGATCTGATCTGAATAGATCTGCGTGGGATCCGCGCTTTTATACTCACGATATATGCAAGCACATACCAACCCCACCTGTATGATGTCACACCTTGGTGTCAACGAACATGATCGATTGAATTATCGCTGAATTTAAAGTAAATAATAATATGCCAACATTTCAATACATCTCAAAGTTGCTAGAATTCAATTAATTTGTTTTAAAGTTATGACAGTGGAGGTCAGTAATTGTCAATGGTTTTGCGATAAAAATATAGTTCATGGATATCCATATTGTGATAACCGAAGATATTTATTTATTTGTGAATGTGGTTACGGTATTCAATAATAAAAGGCACGAACCTCCTTACGTCACGAGTCAAATAGACTAGATCGAACACACCTGTTACTTTTGTGAATAAGAAACTATTGTTGGATTTTGTATTGAGTCTTTCACCACCACCATCTTGCGCCGCATTGTGTACTTGATGACCTTATGACTGCGTCAGTGAGTGCAGCACGCGTAATTTTTGCCAATCTATACGCCAAGAATAAAATATATCCAAAATGTCTAAAAATACACTCTCGTTAATTTTTGTGTGCATTAATTAACATTCACCGATCATCTAGAAACCATGCTGATGTATAATTAAGATTGATAGTGAGATTCATAAGTGTAGACTGGGATATTAGATAAACTTAACTCTGCTTAGTATTCGTCTATGTTCTAGGCCTGTAAAGTTGCTTATTATAATGACTACAATAAATACTATAATTGAGGAGCATCTGTTCCAATGGCCGTATTTCTATAATTAACAAACTTGATCAAATCTAATTAATCGATTTGTATTAAAGTTACGAAGTATGGAAAAAAATATAAACTTTGGACATTACAATAAATGCTTTTTGTAGAAGAAATTCTGTTTAAAAATCAAAGAGAACATTGATGCAGAAATACATCCGTTTTGATTGGAATCCAATTTTTTTGATTTTATTATACGAGAAATTCGCTCCTTTTAAACAAGGTTTTTAGGCTCATTTGATGGACTATTTTGCAATGGGTTAAAAAAAAAAAAATAAGAAAGTTGGAAAGTGAAATACAACCTTTTGAACACATGCTCCTCAATTAAAGGATTTGATAAAGGTTGTTACACACAGTTGCTAAACTACGGCCGATTTATCATGGCAGGTCCGAACATAGGCACTAAGAAGTTTTGCGCATGTTCTCTCATTGACACTTGTCTCATGTCACCGTTTGTTTCCTAAAAACTCTTACTGCGCTGCCTTCTGCGCAATATTCGGACCTGCCAAGATAAATAGGCCGTACTGTACCTCGCTACCAGACCTTTTAGAATGGGTAGTATCATATCATTACTTTTACAAAAACATCGTGTTACTTCAATCTTATCTTAATTATAATATATGCACATGCAATCGGACACAGACGTAAACATACCACAGTGTACTTCTCTTTAAAAATATCTAATTACAAGATTGATAGTTTATTTATACTGTGGCACAAATACTGGCCAGTCAAGGGATCAGTTCGAGGTGGCAATGAACCAGTCACGAGTGGTGTAGGGCCCAAACGTGCTAACTGCTATCGAAGTATCGGAGTTAAATAGATCAACAAAGGATAGGAACGGATAGGGGATATAAAACGGTGTTGCACGATAGTCGACCGTAAAGTTAAACAATTCGATACGCTGAAAGCTTTTTTTTTAAAGTCACAGACGATGAATGTATGTGATTCATGACTTTATATACTTCTGTATAGGTTCATAGTATGTATTAGTATCGAAGTGAGTCGCTTTTCGTGTCTATGTGTATGACCGCTTTGATCTTCTAAATTGCCAAATGGATTTTTGATGCGGTTTTAAAGCACCAGCACTTACAAGGTTTAGGTATGTGAATTTAACCATTTGTGGCTAAGTAATAAGTAATAGCCAAACAGGTCTATCCATCACGTTAAGCTACGCTTGCCGGGGTTGGTCCGTGGATGGGTGACCATCTTACATACCGAGACTCCTCCGTGCCTCGGAAAGCACGTTAAGCCGTTGGTTCCCGGCTGTCATTCGTGGATCTTTCACGGTCGTTACGTGTTTTCAGAAGCCCGGAAAGCTGACAACCAGTCTTACCAAGGGGTATCGTATTACCCAGTTTCTGGGTTGTGGACTTCAGATAGGCAGTCGCTCCATGTTAAATACTGGTATTCAGCTGCATCCGGTTTGACTTGAAGCCGTCCCCAACATAGTTGGGAAAAAGCTAGGCAGATGATGAATGATGTATGTATATTCAATGTTAACACATAGCCAGATAAGATCTTTAGGACTCACGGTAAGATCTACGCCGAGGCATTTCATTATATAACACAGTAGCACAAATTAATTTACATTTTACTATTAATTTCTCGCCTACGTTAGCGACTGGTATGCAAGGACAAGTTCGGCCATGCTCTGTGCTGTAATAAATAATTCATTACAAAATTATCTGACACGCGCCTACTGTTGCGTGCTTTTTAACAACAATGATTTATTTAAGTAAGTACCTACGTACCTAAATGGAACGTTATCGATAACTATCGGTTGTTGGTAAAATAGTCTATTATTATCGTGTAACGTTTCAATCAATCAATCAATCAATTTGGTCTGTCGCAATCCACAGCTGGTCAGGGGGTTTAAATTACTAATGAATTTGACTTGCAGTCCCCGGCTAAGTATAGCGCACCCCATCTGATGCCTAAGACTGCGTTTTCGGTGGAAAGCGGAAGCGGGTGATGGAAAGTAATACGTAGCGGGTCCGTTTTACTAGCTTTGAATTTGAGCCTTTTCCTCCGTAGTCCGTTTTCCACTGGATAGGTAAGTGGCCATTTATGAAGATTATACTAAAATTTACTTTACAATTAGTTTATAATGCTTGCACCAGAAAATTTAATTTTAAAAGTGACATACACGCGATACAGAAACTTTTGCAATGCATTGCTAAGAAAAGTCAGAATAGAGTATGAAAAAAATCAACTTCAAAACGCACAACAAGATAATAAAAAACTGTGGAAGGCAATTAAAGAGATCACAAATACTTCAAAAGTAACAAATCATCCGAAAGAACTACTAACTTTGTCAACTTCTCCTGAAAATTCATTGAGCGAAGTAAATAGTTACTTTATAAACGTAGGAAGTTCACTAGCAAACAAAATACACCAGCAAAACACGCATACTCTACAAAACAGACAAACAAATACAGCCACAGCTACCAGGAGTCCGCATTCATTCGCTCTCATAGATACTACTGAAGAGGAGGTAGAACGCCTCATCCTCGACTCAAAATCAGACTGTGCCAGTGGTGGTGATAATATTAGTAATAAATTTCTGAAAACTTATAGAAACATCATTGTACCACCTCTTACAAAGATCATAAATGATTGTCTGCAAAATGGAGTGTTCCCTGACGTTCTTAAAAAAGCAGAAGTTTGTCCAATCTATAAGGGTGGGGACAGAAATCGTATCAATAACTATCGACCTATTTCTATTTTACCAGCGATTTCAAAAATACTAGAAAAAATTATAAACTTACGACTAGTAAAATATTTAGAAAAAAATAACTTGCTTTCAGTTAACCAATATGGTTTTCGACAAGGAAAATCAACTGAGCAAGCCGTAAATAAACTTATTAATTTTGTTACTTCAAATTTAGATGAAAAGAAAAAATGTCTCACTATATTTCTAGATCTCGCAAAGGCATTTGATACGATTTCTGTTTACCTCTTATTGGACAAGCTCGAAAGATTGGGAATTAGAGGTACACAGCTGAAACTTTTTACTGGTTACCTGACTGGCCGGTCTCAATGTGTTCGTGTAGGTAATTGTAAAAGTTCTCACCTTCAGGTTACACACGGTGTACCACAAGGTAGCATACTGGGACCAACTTTATTTCTGGTTTATATAAATGGTCTCACGAGCCTTGAACTTACCCATGGTGAAATCTTATCTTTTGCAGACGATACTGCCCTTTCTTTTGCTGCCGATACATGGGAAGATGCTTTCAGTGCTGCACAGCGGGGCTTCGATATCGTTAGAAAGTGGCTTCAGAGTAATATTCTTACATTAAATGTAGATAAAACCAAGTACATGTGCTTTAGCATAAAAAATATAACTGGTGATGGCATCGTGCGAAATGTCATATCGCACGAGTGTAACTCCGGTAAAAACTGCAAGTGTCCTTCACTGGAACGCGTGCATTCAATAAAATATCTAGGAGTTAACATAGATAGCAATCTCAACTTTAAAGAACATGTTAGGCTGTTATGTTGTAGAATACGAAAGCTCATTTATGTTTTTAAAAACCTGAGGCACATTGCTGACTTTAAGTTGTTGAAGCAGATATACTATGCTCTTTGTCAATCACTTCTAACATATTGTCTATCATCTTGGGGAGGGACATCAAAAACAACTCTGAAGTCTATAGAGGTTGCCCAGCGTGCAATACTGAAGGTCGCGACGTTCAAACCTATCCGATTCTGTACAACAACACTATACGCAAATTGGGAGGTCCTGACCGTGAGACAATTATACATACTTAGTGTTGTCCTCCTACAACACAGTAAAATAAGTTACAACCCTCTACTCCTCCAAAAACGAAGAAAAGATATAGTATGCGAAAGAACGAAGCTATTCAAAACTACATTCAGCCAACGTTTTGCGCACTCCATAGGTCCATTAATTTACAATAGGCTAAATAGAATCCTTAATATATACCCCGTTAACAAAAATGCAATGCAAAAAGAAACTTACTGAATTCCTGAAAAGTCTTACGTATGAACAAACTGAACTTCTTCTGCACACAGCATCCTAGTATACAACACACACACACACACACACTTTACTAACATGCACACTAACGCGCGCACGCTCTCTCACACCACATAACACATAGTAGAACACTAGACAACACCACACACATCCTCTTACACACCAGACACGTACATTCCCATCTCACACAAATAAGAGGACCTGCATGCATACACTACTGAAACCTTTTTATTTTTGTTTTTTAGATTTTTTGCTTTTTCTAATAGCTTGATTTATTATAAATTGTTAAACTGATATGTCAAAGATTTAAATGTAAACATGCAAATGGCTATTATATATGTTTAATACTCGTGGGGTTTGGCGCTGATAGCCGAAATACAGGCTCTGCCTAGTTCGGCTACAGATGACTACACCAATTAATATGATCTAAATTAGCTTGTTTAAATATTCTGTAATTTTGTAAATTTGTAATGAATAAACATTATTATTATTATTATTATTATATTAATGCACGTGCTCGAAAACAGCGTTTTCCAAGCAGCGGAAATTGTGCGGAAAGTGCCACTTTTTCGCACTAGTGCTTTTCAGTTTTTTATTTTTTTATTTTATAAGTCCGTCATCAGCCCGACACAGAGTTTTTATTATTTGAGTAAAGTTTTACAAATTAGTCAAGTACAGATTATCATTCATGTATTTAAAATAAGCCCGCCATTTTAATAATTTCTTGCTTATTTCGAAGTCGATCTGAGCAAATCTGCGAGTTCAAGTGACGAATCAATTAATTTAACCCCGGAAAATGTTATTCAAGAAGCAAAAAATGCCAACAACAGCCGCTCACCGGCTAAATCAAAACAAAAATACTTTGTCAATATTTATTATTTCCTCGCAAAATGCGCAGTAAAACGTTGGATGATACGCGTGCGTAAGATGATTTCTGCACTTGTAGCATAAATAGGTAACTATTTACGTTGCCTAAAAGATCTTTTTTTTATTTAATTGAATGTCACCTTCTCAAAGTACCTACATAGCAAGTGAATAGGTATATAAAACCAACATAACTCCATACTTCGAGGTTACTTAGAGGTTATATGTGTGATCTCATCTCATCATAGCAATACCAGTACCTACATAAATCTATATACATAACCGATAAGTCCGCAACAATATATAGTAGTTAACAATGAGCAGTTCATGTTTACATTTTGTAGCCAAATAGCATGCGGTTAATAAATTTTACTCTACATTGTGACAAAATGCAGTTATGACCCACTTGGCAAGCGCGTGAGTTCTAATCATGGTTTGATTTGGAACAGTACTTTCATGACTAAAGGAGATTTTCAGGCCACACACTATTTATCAGCTAACACTACGAGTAATGTAAGAACGTTTTTTTCTGAGACTCCTTCGTGCCTCGGAAAGCACGTTAAGCCGTTCGTCCCGGCTGTCAATCTTGGATCTTTGACAGTCGTTACGTCTTGTCAGAAGTCCGAAAGTCTGACAACCAGTCTTACCAAGGGTGTATCGTATTACCCAGTAACTGGGTTGTGGCGGTCAAATAGGTAGTCGCTCCATGTAAAATACTGGTATTCAGCTGCATCCGGTTGGACTGGAGGCCGACCCCAACATAGTTGGGAAAAGTCTAGGCAATTGATGAATGTATGAACGTTTTCTGGGGTACGTTAGATCATAACAATTTTAGAGCTCATTTTAATAGACTATTACTAGCGGTACTGGTAACTTATAACATAAATGCCCTATACCAGAGATGGTGATTTTTTGTAAACTTAATTTTTATTATTGCAATTAGCATAAATTAAGATTAAAATAAGCCAAAAGTTAATTTTAATTATAACGACAATGGATCTGAACACAATTAATATTTTTATATCAAAGAATCAGCATTGCCATCCAACGCACTTTTTGACACTTTTCGCAATGCCAATATATTCTTCCTTTTTTTTACATAAGTACTTGTAACATAATTTTAACTAATATTATAAATGCGATATAGTGAATTTGTTTGTTTATTATGCTTTCACGCTAAAACGGCTGAACGGATTTGGATGAAATTTGGCACAAGGGTAGACCATTACCTGGATTAGGATATAGGAGTAGCGTTCTCGTGGGATAATTTCCGACCTCCACGCGGGTGAAGCCTCGAGCAACTTATTGAAAAAACAAATTAAAAGAAAATAGTACCTACCTAATGGCTTGTCTTATTTGTTTTAGTATATTTATATCTATTTATATTTATATATAGTTAGGTGTATATATTATATTTATATGTAAGTATATCTTTATATTTAAATAAATATTTATTCCTCATTTCTCGCTGTTGCACCTACCACTGTTTGTCTCTGCATCACCCAAAGGTCGACTGGTAGAAAATGCCTATGGCATTAAGTCTTCCTCTGTACATTTTGTGTGCTTAAAGTATTAAATAAATAAATAAATAAACTTCGTACTAAAATAAATGCCGTTTCCAGTATTTTCCGAACAGTCCCATTTGGTTCTCCATCCCTGGTCTATACAGTATCAATAGTGTAAATTAATAAATTCTAACATTTTATTAGTACATACTTGAGCAATAAAACAATATTTTCGGAGCCTAAAAACTATAGACTTCAACATCGAACACGGATGTCATAAATTGCGAAAACGTGACTATACAGTACCGAGCCTAGTAATTTAACAGTTGGCTATTCTATATACACTAATAATACCTAATCATATGCTGCACAGGTAAATAAATGTACAGTGAATGGATGCTACAACCGAGTTGGTAATAACAAAGACTTCAATTGACGTAAACAGAGATAAGAATAGTGTATTCGGGGCACGTTGAGGCTAAGCAGCGTTTCGTAATAATTCAATTCAAAGTACTTAAGACCTGAAGATTATCGCCGTTGAGGCCTCTTGACTCAAACCACTTGACGAAACACGCTAATCTAGTTAACGTTGAGTGACATTCAGAAGTAATAAGGTAGTTAAAGTTTACCTCATTTTTCATTACAATGATTACTATGTACTAAGTGTACAGCTATTGTTGTTGTTGCTGAGAATTTGAACAAAACGTCGTCGTCGTCAATTTAAAGTGGCTGGAGGTATGGTTAGCATCATAATTCAAGTCGCTACGGGTCGTCAGAAGCCCGAAAGTCTGACAAAAAGTCTTACCAAGGGGTATCGTATTACCCAGTAACTGGGTTGTGGACGTCAAATAGGCAGTCGCTCCATGTAAAATATTGGTGTTCAGCTGCATCCGTTTGGAATGGAAGCCGACCCCAACATAGTTGGGAAAAGGCTAGGCAATTGATGAATGTCTGAACGTTTTCTGGATATGGAGATAGGGTGTTTGGAAGCTGGGTGCAAAGACTTAAGGGGGTGATAGTTTACACTATACTGGATGACTTTTTTACCGTCTTGAAAAAAATAGGGTATAATAGGTGAACGGAGTAGAAGCCTATGGCATACCCAGTTTTTTATTTTATTTTTTCATTAATAATATTAATGGATATTTTTTAACGATCTATAAAGTTATAAAGTTTTCAAAATATCTGTTTTTATTTTTTTAGGTACCTACTGTTTACTTCAAATGTGTAGTGTTTATTGATAGAGCAATTTCCGTCTAAGCTATTGAAAAAGTAATAAAAAAAGCTAGGTATGCCATAGGCTTCTACTCCGTTCACCTATTGTACCCTATTTTTTTCAAGACGGTAAAAAAAATCATCCAGTATAAAGTACACGAAGTATGGTTCTTTTATTGCCCCAATATTGTTATTTTTACTGAAAGTTTGCAGTTAAAAATAATAAAAAAAGACTTCGTCTAAAACATGTATGGCTCAAATGCTCTAAATGGTGTCACTATCACCCCCTTATAGTTTTGCACCCAGCTTCAAAACAGCCTATAAATATACATAATATGAGGTGTTAAAAAATTAACTCGACAAATTTTAAGGAGTGCTTTAGACCATCGAACTGAATAACTCTTACTATGGGACCAACTTTGAGATCGCGAAAAAAAAACAGCTGTCTCATACAGTTTAGAACAGTAGTTAAACTTTAGTATAGGTATGGAACAGCCGATTTTTTACTCGCGATTCCAAAGTTGGTCCCATAGTAAAAGTTATTCCGTTCGATGGTCTAAAGCACTCTTTAAAGTTTGTTGTGTTCATTTTTTAACACCTTATATTATAACTATTTGAAAGAATAGCCATTTTCGAGAATTAATATCGTCATAAACCCTCCTTTGTCCTATCGCAGGTATGCTGGAAGAGATTTCTTTAGAAATAAGCATCACCTTTGTACGTATTTTGCTGTCCCTTTATTCTTGTCTGTTTATTTGTGTGTACATAAATGGTTAAATAAATAAATAAAGTCTAAACTCGGACTCAATACCTGTTCGCCTTCAAAAGTATTCTAGAATGTATGCGAATTTATACTAATCAAGACAATGATTTTTCTACCTATAGCAAAATTTCAAAAAACTCTTTTGAAACAATGCTCTGTTTAGATGCTAACTCTACCTCTTCAAGTTGACAACCTTCACGTGCCGAAGACATTACCCTAACTGCCATTTTTATTACAACGAGGAAATGCTACTATCACTACTTAATATCACATTAGGGACACGAATAGAGTAGGTTGTATTTTATAGAGAATATACACCACCTGTTAGATCGAGATTCACGTATTTGTAATGTATTCATTCACGTAGTCACTAACCATACGAATAAGAAAATATTGAGAAAGCTCACTTACAGAATGTCATGTGTATGTTATTAGATTTAGACGATTGGCCCTAGATAGAATAGTAGATATTACGGTATATAATAGTAGGTAGTATGGAGAATATTTCTGCTATCTCGATAGGATACCCCAAAATAAAATAAATGACGCAATGTTGATGCAATTTTGATAAATGTGTTGATGCCACCATTACAGCTATTTATCCCTGAAAGCCGGTATGCGGTAGTGTGACCATGTGTGACCACACCTAAGCTTTTAAAACTTTTTAATGGATAATAGTAATTTCCTTCAAGTAATCTATCCCGTCAAAATATAGTTTTAATACGTTAGTAGGTGCTGTTATAATAATAATAATAATATCTTGGGACATTTTCACACACGGTCATCTGGTCCCAAACTAAGCAGAGCTTGTACTATGGAAACCAGATAACTGATATACTACATACACTACTTTTTTTTTTGTAAATACATACTTATATAGATAATTACACCCAGACTCAGGACAAACAGACGACAATTGTTATGGTTATATATTTTACGTGCAGGCATGTGTAATTGTGTATTTAATTAAGCAACACGCATGCCGCGAATTGAGACAAAAGTCGTGAGAGAAGAAAGTTATGGTCTCACTGACACAGTCGAGACCGACTGACTTCATTACATTTCTTGTAAGCAGGTAGCGGGGACCTTATGCAATCGGGAGTGGCGTAATATTTGACAAACTTGTGTAAGACCGGTATAAATGAAGTAAAATGAATTAACTTTTACTGACCTAAAATAATTTACTGTTTTACGTGGTTGGTTCAAGAGCTTTTTGTTAATTAAGTATGTAATTAATTTTTAAAAAATATAATTAAGCCACCCATTTCTATTTCATTTAAACTTAAAATAATAACCTAACTTAACCAGCCATTCTTTCACTCAAAAATCTTTGAAATTACGTACGACATCGAGCTCCAAAAATACAAAGTAAAATTCGAATCAACTTTTATTTTATTTTTTGACATGGAACCCCACATTAAATATTTGAATTAAATTTTTATAGCCGGTAGCCTACGTGCTCCCATAGATAATATCGTCACGTCAGCCGGGCGAAGTGACACAGAATCGTGAGAGATGAAAGTCATTGTCACACACAGTACGCCAAGTAATAATAGCAATAGGTAGAAATAAATTATGTGCGTTTCTAGTTTAATACTCTTTGACACTAAAATTCTTTGGCTAGAAGGTATTTCGGAATTGTAGTATTCTATCTTCATTGGGGCAAATAATTTCCTTATAAATGAGGATGGTTTAGTAACCAGTGTTTTGTTTTTTTTATACGGTTACAACCAAACACAAACAAACACTATTAATACACTTTACAAAATGTAGCTAAATTCTAGCTTATGATATATTATAAATATAAGACTAATAAATCAGTAGGTACTGCACAAAATATTAAAGCAGCTGTTAGCAATGCAATGTAAAATGCAATAACTATAAAATGATATTATAAATCGAAAGTGAGTTTGTTTGTTTGTTTGTTACGCTTTCAAGCTAAAACGGCTGAACGGATTTGAATTAAATTTGGCTCATAGGCAGACTATGACCTGGATTAGGACAAAGGATAATTTTATCCCGATATTTCCACGGGATCGAGACTTATGCGAGTGAAACCGCGGGGCGCCGCTAGTAGCCATAAAAACCGGTGAGATATTTCTAGCCTCCGTGTGAACCGCAGAATTAGCACTAAGCCGTAAGGTATGCAATGCAAATTAATTTTAATAACTCATAAACTTTAGGTACGACGTCATTTCGTGGCGTTATCACAAAACATCTCTAACAGTTAGCCGTGTTAGGTAATATAACGTGGTTTATTATTAAAAGTAACGCGACCCTTTGGTTCTTCCACGAAATACTACACCGTTGAATTCTTAAGTGGCTTTAGCTAAACGACGATTGCAGGTCAGGATTACTCAGGCGATATTGTTTAAATACTAAGTACCAATCTTTGACACAGTAACCTTTACGGTTTAGCTTTTAAACTGCAGTACTCGTACAACAAAGATTAGTAAGCCTAGAAGAGGCAAAGGGACTTTGGCATTAAAAGCTGTGGTTGCAGTACGGACTAAGCCGCAACTAAAACCTTTATAATTCTTCTGGATTGTTTAAATCCAGTGGCGGCGCTAGACCGAACTTGGACGGTGGCGACATCAGCTTTATGAGGCCTCCTCATTTCCCAGTCAGAAAGAAAATATTAAACGAATGAGCTGAATTATACACTTAATAAAACTCATATTGTTATATTGGTAATCACATGATGAGAAGAATTACATAAACAAACCCAAATTAAAATAGACGAGTTTTTTCAAGGTTACATCGTAACTAACACTAGTTGCTATTCCTAATGCAGAAAAGTTTCAGAAGTAGGATGCAAAAGCGAGCGAAGCGAGCTCGAAAATAATGAATAGCACGCCGCCTCGGATGGTTAAAACTGCTTTTTCTTGTAACCATTCTTTCAAAAATCAAATAGGAGTTATACAGAAAAGTATTAGAAGAATGCAGGGCGCAAGAGCGAGCGTAGAAATTTTAGCACCCCGTCTCGGAAATGTAAGGTTTTCTTTTAACCATATAAAATAGGAGATACTTTATCGTTGTTGACTTATGCAGAAAGCTTTGAGCAGGAGAAGAACAAAGGATGCTGGCGCGAGCGAAGTGAGCTCGAAAATTTATGCATGCTACGTTTACGTTTATATTTTGCAAACGTAGGGGGGCCTCCACCTAGAAACTGCCTCTTTCTTACTGAACATACATATGTTGGCCTTGTTTGGGATTTGACCAAAAAAGTACTTCTCGAGATTGGGGGGCGCGGGCGGTCCTGACCAACCAGACCGGGGTCTGGCAGGGAAATAAATACGAATACCTATCTAAACTTTAATAATTTATAAAACTCTTTTTCGAGTCCCCCTCAGGTGCGAGGCCTTCAGCCGTCGCCGACGTAACCGACGCCTTACGCCGCCACTGTTTAAATCTTCTTCCTAACCTAAATGGACTCGACCCAGAATTCGGCTACGTGTTTGTCGTCATCACTAGCGTCCATCAGTTCCTGTAACGTGCAGCTGACAGGACACGCGGGACAATAAGTGTCCCATCGTTTGTGGAACAGCACCACATTTACACACCAAGGCCGAGTCGTCTATGAATCTCCACTTGAACAGGTTTTTCCTTGCTTCGACCAACCTGGGTCTGGATTCTGTTTAAATACTTCCAGGCCAAGGCAACTCATGTCCAGGTGGGAGATCTTCAGCAGGTGGAACAAATGGTTTGGGTAAGGAAGCACTGTCTCACCACATCTTCAGTCTTTCTTTTTTTTGATCGTTCGCCTCGAATGGTTTAATTGTTTATGTGACTGTTGAAGTGAAATTCCCCTTTTATTTTCGTAAATTGCACTGAGATTGCACTACAACCTTTTTAATTTGATTCATCCTTTTCGGTTTCTTTCATACCTTAACCAAGCAGGTAAATAAGAAACCAAACAAGCTCATGTCATGTCTTGATGCAGTTTATTTAAATGAACATCCTTGTTCTCATAAAAAATAACTTCTACACGTTGTTTGCGGTCACTGCAGAGTGCAGGTATAACCATATATAACTCACGATCACCGCCTTGCGCCTTCATAAAAGCTTCAAGATAAGTAGTTTGAAATTTTGTAACTTAGGTGAGTTCAAAATCCTTCCAACATTCCTACACAATCCTTATCGTCCACCATCTATCACACGTGTGTGTTTTAGCAAGTTTAATGTTAGAGCCTAGTTTATAATGTAAGCCGCCTTGTGTAGTGGGTGTGAGGCCAACTTAGTAACTGTACTGCCGAGATAAACGGCTCTCCGGCTGTGCCCTCTGGGCCGCAGGTGTTACGTAACTACCGCAGCCTGCAGTACCTATCGACCGGTCACCTAACTGCATACCAGGGAGATGTACTAGGATTCGTATTATCACACTAATGTATAATATTATAAAGGCGAAAGTTTTTGAGTGTGTTTGTATGTTTGTTACTCTTCCACGCAAAAACTACTGAACGGATTTTGATGAAATTTGGCATACATATAGTTTATAACCTGGATTAACAGATAGGATACTTTTTGTTTCGGTGGTACGTTTCCAAGACGGTATTTCTGTTCACGAAACGTAGTGCATTATTTCTGAGCAGTAACCGAACAAAAAGTACTAGGCTTGCATGAATTCACTATAGTATTTCAATCATTAGTATTATGCTTCTAATAGGATTATAATTTATCGGATGCTTTTTTCCCGGTAATACGTTTCCGTGGCTCCACGCGGGCAAAGCCGCTGGCAAAAGCTAGTCATTCATATTTCATGTCATAGAGCTAGGATTGATGCTGTGTGCAAAACTGTAGCTGTCTTCTAGTACCTATATGTCAATCACGTGTTCGAGAATTTGGACACGTAGTTTTGTCTCAAACTGCATTATAGGTATTTAAAATAAAAGCTTAGAAATTGATTATCTTCTAATTAAACGCACTGATGAATATCCAAGCATCTTACATTTTACACATAATAGCGCCATTACACCACTCGTAAGTTAAAGTGCACTCAGACCTCTTTTATATCTCATTATATCTATTATTCATCCTCAGGAATTAATCATTAATAGCAATAAAAATAAGTAAATCGAATGTTCCTAGATTCCTAGGAACATTCGATTTACTGGCAATTTCGTCGCATTTCCATGAAAATATTAAAATAAAACTACGAAATGGAGAATGTCGTAGACGATATTTAATTTAGATAGGAAACCGTAGTACTACGAGTAAACAGTGCTATAAAACTATGTTGTACGTTATGGGCACTAACAATAGATGTATAGTGTTGTATACAAACATGTATATGTGTAGATCTTTTATCAGTTTATTGCCTCGCCAAGCGAAACGCTTTAAAAGGGCCGAGATCACATTTCGTTCTAAGAAATAAAGTGTTTAATCCAACGTCGAAGCAGGAAGGTAATCTCCTCCGGCTGAGAAATAGGAAATATCTGATACCAGTTGACCTCAAAACTTGAACTTTTACTAGGAACACGTCAAGTGTCAGTTTTTCGAGCAAAAGCTAATGCATAAACATTGCTTATGTTTATACAATAACCATTATCATGATTTATTTATGGGAATGATAAAGTTTCGGCAGATCTTCATTGTTTATTGTAAAAGCTCCGGAACAAAATAATAACAGCGAAACCTTTACCTACCTAAAAAGAAAACAGAAGCTTTTTAGTGGCTTCTAACTAATAGCAACAGCATAGAAATCAGCAACAATTTATCCTACTAATATTATAAATGTGAATGTTTGGATGTTTGTTACTCAATCACGCCAGAACGGCTGAACGGATCTGGATGAAATTTGCCACAGAGATAGATTATAGTCTGGAATAGCACATAGGATACTTTTTATCCCGCAAAAATGTACGGTTCCCGTTTGATAATTTCCAACATTCACGCGGGCAAAGCTGCTGGCAAAAGCTGTTTATGGATATAGGATGACTTCCCAACAATATGTCAAACATAAAAACATTCCATATAAAGCTTACAACACAATTAAAGTTCAATATAAGATCGAAGATATAATTCAAACAGCAGAGATTTCGTTTAAAGATATAAAGGTTCAATAGAAGGGAGACATCCACTGCATTCCAATAGTCCTTTCACGCTAGTAGTGCTTTGCAATAATCTGCGCAATGTGAAGAACAGATTGCTCTCGACCTCACAGACTCAGCCAATAAGAGAACGGAATATTTGCTGGGATTGCAAATAACATCCAGCTTATTAAAACCATTTGCATTATAAGGAAGTAGACATATTCCCTAGTTGAGCAACTACTGCAATTTTTTTCAATATTCGCAATGGAAACGAGCCAATAAATTGTCAAGACGGCTGTATACATAATTATAGTCGTGTATATAAATATGTATGAATGTGAACTGTCTTCAGCAACTAACTTAATCCTTGATTATTAATTTTACTAAAAATATGCATAACCAAACATCGTGATTCACAATACTTATCAAGGAAAACCAAACAACCTTTACAGCAACGACACCAAAAAGAGAACACGACAACAAAAAAGATCAGGATTTCAAACGGGCAAGGGCAAATCAATTTGTACACAAAACTAATTTAAATCATTAACCAAATTAGTGCCCTGGTGATATTCAAATGACTATTGGAACAAACGCAACAAAACTGGAAAAGGAAAGAAGTTTTTTCTTGAGTTGATCGTTGTGGAGGACGCAGTGCGGGCGCGCGCGCAGGCCACTCACCCTGCGGGGTAGGATGAGAAGGGCGGGGGAAATGCCACTACAACCCATACCTTTCCTCAGCTGTGAACTACGGAAGTGCCTCTTATTAGCTGCCTTTGATAAATCCTTTATGAGATTTATCAGTTACCGGGTTCTAATGAAATTCTCCTTCCAACGAACTTTACAGATTTTTTTCTGGGTGTTTGGGGTTCCTAAAAAGCTTCAATAATTTCATCATTTCTTGTTTCGTATTGTTTTATGATACAATAGTTAGTACTACTTTTAACCAACTTCAAAAAGAAGGAGGTTCTCAATTCGACTGTATGTTTTTTTTTTATATGTTTGTTACGCGATTACTCAAAGACGGATGGACGACTTGGAAAATTCTTTTTTTTATTTGAAAGGGTATACTTTCCCATATAAATTTTATTAACTTTGCTTGGGTAGTATTTGCGTTAGCTTCAATAATGCGCATTTTTCCCACTTGGTATAATTATGTGGATGATGTTTTAATCTATGCGGATGATGTTTCAATAACTTCCTATCACTGTTATTTACATAGCACGTAAGTATCTGAATTTGTGTGGGGTAGATACCACAACTAAAAAGTGAAAATAAAAACTTTTTAGCAAAAAATAAAACCTACTTCCAAAACACTACAAAGTGAAAAATAACTTTAATTTCGGAAGTCGATGGCAAAAAACGAAAATACAAAACCAAAGACACCGACTACCGAAATTAAAGTTATTTTTCACTTTGTAGTGTTTGGGAAGTCGGTTTTATTTTTTGCTAAAAAGTTTTTTATCTTTGATTGTTAGGTTGCAGATGCCTTAAAACACTTGGTTTTGCTTTAGGTACTCCACCAACGTTTATTTGGTATCATTAACCCTGTCTGAAGTTATTTGTTTATTCTTAGCGACTGTTTTTAAGCAAAGTTATTATTACTCCACCAAACAAATGTGTTCTTTCTTTAAGATATTTTATCGGTGATATTTTCTCATGGGTGTCTGATGCATTTTGCGAGCACCTCCTTCAATCATAGCTATAGATTATACAAGGTATAGTTACACAATTTATTTGCAACCTTTACCACGACTTCTTATCTTATGCTTGAGCATTGGATTGATCCTAAAGAATGAAAAGCAGTTTCATAACATTGACTATTGACTAGCCACAAATCCTTCACTTTCAAAGTATGAATCCAATCGGTCAGGGATTGCAAAAGTACAGCACTTTGTGACTGAGAGCGTCAATGACATTGTTTTTAACTATTTCTCAGAAATAGCCATAACGTCATAAATGCAAATTTCGAGAAGGTTTCGGAGTAATAGTCATCCAGACCGAACTTCGGCCATGGTGACTAATCTCAGCGGAGACCAGCCTTCGGCGTGGGAGATATTATAGTGCACACTTATGCAATATACTACTACATAATAATAGCGCAAACACAGGTGCACTCTCTCTTCCCTCACTCTCCATCAATGATATTATAAGTAAAAAGACGTAGATACGTTACCTACCCAACATTCGATGTTCAAAAACGGCACAACGTCGAACTATTAGATGACACGTGGAAGTAGGACGGCATGTCGTAATTATCAGGAGCCAAAAAGAGACAAGACGACGAAAATGTGGCTAATTAGCCACATTTTGACATACCACTTGCGGAGCGTGTATAACCTATCTACGACTTTTTACTTATAATATCATTGCTCTCCATAGTCCGATGGGACAGCAATCCGAAAAGACCGGAGAGTGATCAGGCGCAGAGTCTTTCCGAGGCACGGGGGTATCGAACCGCCAAGTTCCAAACTCCGGCCTGTTACTAAGAAATTATTAATGGAAAAACCCAATAACACTGCCCGACCCGGGACTCGAACCCAGGGCCTGCAGTCTCGACATAGACAGCGATCGCTTTGCGACCGAATTCGGTCTTATAGCGATCGCTATGCGACCGAATGCGGCCATATAGCGATCGCTATCTATGTCGCGACTGCAGGCTGATCTGGACCCAACGCATATTAATCGCACTTGCGACCTCGAGACCAGTGCTTCTCAAACAAGTCATGGCGGTATCTGCCATTCAATACCGCGAACAAAAGTCTGGAGACAAAAAACTCTTTGCTGCGAAAGGTCCGTTCAACTACCTGCTTCAAAGACAAAACGACGCGACGTCAGGTCAGGCCCCTCCAAGGTTGAAGATTAGAAGTGATGAATAAGTGAATACCGTACTTTGCAGTCGATGACACATCGCCCTGGGCCCACCATTAGATGATGATGTGCCCAAATGTTTGCAAATTATTTCACCTACAATGATATCAGCTGAATTGTCACATAGTATGACTCATGAGCGGAATAAAGAATCTCTTTTGAATACGGGTAATGAAGCCTCACGTGTGTCCGGCGATGCAGTCTGAACCATGAAATTAGACTAAAAAAAAAACTGATACTGTCCATGTGCTCGCGAATTACTGTCCATTTTCATAGTTAAAGAGTGATTATAGGAATGTACATATTTCCATTACGAATTATCTTATTATTTCGGATGTTCATTTAGCTCCCATCAGATTTCCGCTTCAGATGTGATGTTCATTTAGCTCCCATCAGATTTCCGCTTCAGATGTGGTCATGTTCAAACTTGTTGTGCCCCTAATACTTTTATTGGAAGCAAAATAAGTTGATAACCTTTGATATTGAGTTAACCCAAAAGTGGGTCATTCTCAAAACGTATCATCTGTACTGAAGTTAAATTAAGAAATAAACAGATAACGTTGAAACTTGCAGTCTGGTGGTCTGTGGAGGATCTTTCAAGGCCTTTCTGTTGAGGTGTAATGATAAAAACAAACGTGTAAGTAAACCGAGTGCACCTGTTGACACCACACCTGGCGCGGGCGCACACGGGGGTGCAGTGGCGTGCGTTAGACCACCAATGTTTATCTCATCTACAAATATTTAAACGTCGCGTGACTGAACTTGAGATGCATTCGAGCCGCCTCGGTAAAAATTCCTTAACGACTTAACAAAGATAAAAGGTTCAAAATCCTTTTTTCTAAAGCCTCTTAAACCGACTATAATAATTATAATAAACTAGTCAAACGACTGTCTAGTAACTAGTACAATATCCGGTTTGCCTTACCTTATTCGCTGGCGGCATCAAACACTCTTCTGCCTCGGAGGATATATTGTTTCATTTACTGCAATCTTTTAAATAACACTAAGTTATATAGAAACACTACTGACACTACACACTAAACACAAAACTTTTTTAAATCTAATTGACTATTCGTCTACTGCAGTTCACTCGTTTCCTGTTTCTCCAGTGACAACTTTTTCATACTTGTCGACTACTTTTCATTTATGATTATCACTTTTGTATTGTTTTGTATTACCGCATTTACAATTAAATTAATTTCGATTAATGATCGTATCGGAGAACGCTCGCGGCCGTCCGCCGTCGACTGTTGGAGTAGTAACGTACTAGCATCGCGGTAACCACCACATCGAGTGGGAGGAGGACCATGAGACAGTGCTACGGGCAACGCATGTGTTAGAGGGAGACGACGACAGACGTCATCACTGGCACATCTATAAAGCAACCTAATGAAAACTGTCCTGCAAACAAATTAAATAACTTACAAAGTCGTGGGTCTCCATTTTTACCGTATAATACCGGTTTTACCTGTGTCCGACGGCGTGCCAATAAGGTAATTTGAATTCCAGTAGAGTGAAAAAGACGGAGATTTGTGTCGAAGGCTCTATACATAAGTTGTAAAGGGTTACAGTTCGAAAGAAAATGTTAATAAATTAAATTTGAATACTGGGTTCGTTAACGGTCACAACGAGTTGCAGAGTCATACGAGAGATTTTAGTACCGCCTAGTATTGATAATATTAAACCGGTTACGCCTTATTTGGATATCATCGATTCTTAATTTCTAAGACTCGCAGGCTTTAAAATTTTCTCACCGGTCAACAATAGAATGTGAGCACTTTCTAACCACAAATAAGTACATTCATAACATAAATATGTATATAAAAACAAAATAAGCGCTAAATCCGTTAATTCAATAATCGCGTTACGGGGTAAGTCAATAAACACCAATTCGTTGTGCAAACCGTAGAACAACGCAATGGTTGTGCTTGGCATGATTCAAAATACAAGAACGCGGTTACTCTTCTATTTGCCTTTCTTACTATTGCACAAAAGAAAAGCTTCACTTTTACCAATTAGCTCGGCGGCGCATGAGCGGCCGACAGACGTGGCTTTGTTTCCCAAAACAAGTGAAAATCTACTCGATATCGACACACTTTCGATATACCTGCTACGAATTTCCATTGTGTAACGTCATTTTTATATTGTCTTCCTATTATTGTTCTTTAAACACACTAATTACTAACAAAAAAATGTTTTAGATACAAACAAAAAATACGGTGTGAAAAAACAATATGTGCAAAAAAAACTCGTAGGCAGAAATTTTTATTGTATGTAATATATTGGTCTTGAATCATTTTTAGTTTCGCTCATGGTTCAAACAAGATTGGTTGAAAAGAGGGTGTCTTTTCAACCAATCTTGTTCCAACCAACATTATAAAAAATACAGTACCTATATCTAGAATAATTTTTCAATATTTAAGCCCATTTTGAAGTTTAATATTTCAGGTCAAGGTTTCTCAATAGCTTCAACATTTTAATTTTGGAATAAAGCTTTTGGTTTTACGAGACTGTATTTACAATTACAAAATGCAAATCAAATGGAAACATTGAACTATAAGAATCATAAGTGTGCCGTCAGGTGCGTTGTATCCGTATTCTGAAAGCTTTCATTGATTGTTTATTATGGTCTCTTCTAGTTTTCGCCTCCGCCATGTTATTATTTCGCAGTGAGTGCTAGCAACGCGTGCCCATGTTCCCGCCACAAGCGGCAGAGGAGCACACCGTGGAGTTTTAGTGGGTTGGAGTACCACATAACTGCACTATCTCCCCGTGGTATTTCTCCACGGAATAAAAGCCATATTATTACTATCGCCTTAACATTAATTAGCTGCCTTGTAAATGGGTGGTAATAAGTACGTAGTACATAAAGGTAAAGTTGATTGATTGAAAAACTTGCCTTCTCTGGGAACGCTATCTAATTTTCACCTCCATCAGTGTTATTTTCTTGTGAATAGCATGTTTCTTCTACTAATTACTTTTGCGTTTCTTTTTAGAACTTAAAATCCAAGAAAAAAATTCTCTGTTTACACTAAAGACACAAATTGGGAAAAGAGAAAGTAAATCACTTTGCGATTTCTACACCATTTTAGAAGAATACAAATTACCTTGAAGAAAAACAGTGCTCTCGTAAAATATTTGGACGTGCATAAAAAATCCTTGTTACAAAGTTCGTTTCTTTGGTCAAATTGAGGATAAGAAAGAAGCGGGGCTTAAAAGAATCAGTTTAACAGTCACGTCTACAGAAGAAAAATGTAAAAAGGGACATAAGTCGTCGTGGAGACTTTTCAACTTTGGCCAAATTATCTTATTATGATCACCCAGATATAAGGAACCTTAATGGCAAATATATTCCGATCGTATTCCATTGATCTGGAGCACGACATTGTGCGTGGTCCTCAGCTAATGACGGATATGACCAAGTGAAGCGAGTGCGTCAGCTTCTAGGTACCAATTTTCGCCAGATGTCACTGCGTGATCAGCATGGTATAACAGCTATGCCAATGGAAATCGAACCGACGACTGACCCCTTTCTCTGATGAATAGTAATGACCCTACTTGGATTGTTCACGGTGCGACTCATGCCAACATATCGATTATATATGCATCAGAGCCAGCTTTTGTGGGTTGCGGCGTGCCACCAGATTCGTCATAAACGTGTCCAAGTTGAATATTGATGATGTCGAATAAAACACGTGATTCTTACAACGTATCTTCAAGTTTGATCATGGCACTCCCAATCACATCATCCCAAACCTTGGATATTGTTTTGGTGACCTCATTATGAACCATTTTACTTCTTTTTCTAATCCAGTCGTAGTTATTAGCAGCTGAGCAACAACTTACTGGCATTGTAGTTGACCTTCGTATTTTCTATTATAAAGGTTCTATCTGTTTAAGTAGATCTGATTGGTCTTCACAAACTCGCAGTATCATTTTAACGACTTCGAAAAAAGGAGTTATCAATTCGATACGTATGTATGTAATATTATTGGAACTGCGAGATATTCATATATGATGATCTATTAGGGCTTCCAAACAATATACAAAATTTTATAGATGTATGTTTGTATGTATGTATGTATGTTTTTCCACGCATTTCTTCGAAACTATTAATCGAATCGTGACTATTCTTTTTTTGTTGGCTTACGTTTACTTCAACTTAGGGCACAGTGAAAGTTTCATCGAAATCGGTTCAGTACTTTTCAAGATAATAGACTAATACGTGTAAGTGTGACGACCTGGCTTATTGATACGAGCTACGGGTGTGGTGTCAAAGGGAAACATCTCGAAACAAGGTTCTTAGTAACGGAAATAGTTAGGATGACCTAGCTTTCAACATTTATCTAATTGAAGACGGGTGCTACTACATGATACTTTCTGAAGGTCTGATGATGACCAGGTAAGTGCTTATCGGTTCTCAATAACGGAAATAGTTAGGTTGACCCAGCTTTCAACATTTATCTAATTGAGCACGGATGCTGCTACACGATACTTTCTGAAGGTCTGTTGATGACCAGGCAAGTGCTCATCGGTTCTCGAATCAGTAACGGAAATAGTTAGGATGACCTAGCTTTCAACATTTATCTAATTGAGCACGGATGCTGCTACACGATACTTTCTGAAGGTCTGTTGATGACCAGACAAGTGCTCATCGGTTCTCGAATCAGTAACAGAAATAGTTAGGATGACCTAGCTTTCAACATTTATCTAATTGAGCACGGATCCTGCTACATGATACTTTCTGAAGGTCTGTTGATGACCAGGCAAGTGCTTATTGGTCCTCAGGAATGGAAATAGTTAGGATGACCTAGCTTTCAACATTTATCTAATTGAGCACGGATGCTGCTACATGATATTTTCTGAAGGTCTGATGATGACCAGGTAAGTGCTTAACGGTTCTCAATAACGGAAATAGTTAGGATGACCAAGCTTTCAACATTTATCTAATTGAGCACGGATGCTACTACATGATACTTTCAGAAGGTCTGATGATGACCAGGTAAGTGCTTATTGCTCCTCAGTAATGGAAATAGTTAGGATGACCTAGCTTTCAACATTTATATTCCTCTAATTATATTTTTTTTTTTATATTCAAATAAGTAAAATTAAACACGATGGTTCTACATAGTGCCGTCACTGAGATCCTATACCCCGCCTTCAGATTCCACCATCAGGTAGGTGACATCATCAGTCATCTAGGTCTCCATTCAACGAAATTTTCAAGATAGCTAAATAAAAAACCATAAAAACAGAACACAACAGAAATAATGTAGGCACTTATTAGTTTTGGAGAGCTCGGCCACGCTTCACCTTACATTTTAACGACTTCAAAAAAAGGAGTTATCAATTCGATACGTATGTATGGAACTGCAATATATTCAATTCACGTATGATAATCTATTAGGGCTTCCAAACAAATATACAAAATTTTATAGATGTATGTATGTTTGCATTTCTGCGAAACTATTAATCGGATCGTGACCATTCTTTTTTGTTGGCTTACATTAACTTCAACTTAGGGCATGAAGGTTTCATCAAAATCGGTTCAGTAGTTTTCAAGATAACGGTGTAAGTGTGACGGTCTGACTTATTGATACGAGCTAAGGTGTGGTGTCAAAGGGAAAACCTCTCAAAACCTTGGTCAAATTCTAGTGCAATATTTATAACAAAACTATTAAATACTGATTACAAACAAATATTCCAGTTTTTAATAAAAACTAAAAATTACGAAATAAAAAATAATTTAAAAAAATTAAATCGAATCCCAAGACACCGACTTCCAAAATTAAAGTTATTTCATAATTCGTTTCTCGTTTCGTTTCATAGTTCGTTTCTTTTTGAAGTCGATTTCATTTTTTTTCTTTCATAATCTTCTTAAATTAATTAATCTAATATAGCCAATTTATAATGAAATGGATCAAAAGCGTCGGTTATGGAAAGGCTTCGTAAATGAAGGCTGAGGAGCACTCAATTTACCATCTTGAACGCCTTTGACCTTAAAACCGGAATTCTTAGCCGTCCTCTCTGTACACTTTACATGTACATTTTTTTTATCGCGTAATGAGTCTCTTATAAAGCACACATGTATCTTAAGAACAAGATGTGTGTAATGAAGGGTCTAACTTGTTCGCCGTGATGCAATCTCCCAATAGAGTGTCATTTATACTGCCGTTTTCGGCTAGCCTCGTGTTCACAATTTACAGCTTCGTATATACATAGTTATGTGTTTAAAGCGCTGACAAAAGCCGAAAAGCAGCCTTCCAAAAATACTTGTATGAATAATAGATGGTAGTATTGATTGTGTGAAACAATGTAAGCAGTACGGTTTTATTATAATGGTACCATGTATATCCAACCAATACAATACAATGTAAACTAATGATATATGTATTGATGGAGTGCGTGCCAGCAATTTAGCTTAGAAGGATTTTTTCTTTGTAAAACCAACATGTAAAAAGTCTTTGATATCAAAGTAGGACACAGTCTTGGAAAATTTAATTTGACCTTCGGGGATATGGGAGCACTCAGGACTTGTACTGACCATTATACAAGCTTTTGTTTCTCATGCTATTCACAGACATATTGATGTTTAATTAGCCGTTTAGTTAATCGCCTAGTCTTTGGAAAAAGTGCTCGCCGGCCGCTGCCGCGGGACCGCTCCGCTCGCTTCGCTCGCTAAGCTCGCACGCGGTGGTCGCATTTCTCTAACTTAACGAATCCCGGGCAGCCCGCCCTGGCTTCGGCTCGCGCATGGTTGGTCACAGTGTGTGACAGTTCTAACCTATAATTGAAAATCATTCAGGCCGCTATGAACAGTCGCCGTTTAGTTAAAAGGCTAGGCGGTTAACTAAAAGTTGGCTGACATTGAGTTTACATCTAAGGAACAGCAAGCACGAAAATATGGAGCTCATTGCAGCGTAGCATAAACGTACGTGCGTAGACGGATAGTATCTCAAATAGATGGAAATTCAAATTGAACATGAAATTTCAATTTCGCTAGCCTCCATTTTGGTGAACGACGGCCGCGTTGTGAGACCAAATCGATTACAAACCATAATATTTTACTCCTCTTGCCAAAAACAACGTTTAACTTTGATCTACGATAAGATGAACGACGTAGATTGTTGCAGAGTAACTGTGGTGCCTATTAAAAGATTAAAAGAAATTATTGTTGATGTAAAAATAGACCTGTTTTGCACAATTAACTATGGAAATAAACGAATCAGGATTAATGGGTTTCCGCTATATATGTACATTACCTATAACGACATATTTTAATAACTTGTTATTTTATGACCTGACTTGGATTGCATCAACTTGTATGCAGTTAAGGTGGCGCAGCGGTAGACCGCGAAATTCAAATTTTCTTACGTTTTTTTTGCAATTTACAAGTCCGTATTAGCTTGTACGTTGATTAAAGTATGATTCGCGACCGTAATAAATCTGTATTTATAGAATTATAATCATTAAAGTAATCAATACAACACTCTAAGCTCATATAATCCTAATCAATGTCTATTTCATAAAATCTTGATATTTAGGATTATACTAACTTGGACCATAAAAAAATTGTTGGCATTGTTGAGCCATAAAAAGAATGAATGAAAGGCAATTATTGCATGCAGCCGAGATATGAATGCTAAGAGGGATGTGTGGTGTTACGCGAATGGATAGAATAAGAAATAAGTGTGTAAGTCTGAAAGTGACACAAGTGACTGAAAAGTTGTGTGGAAATCGGTTGTCATGGTATGGGCATGTGATGCGGAGGAATGAGGAAAATGTCGTCAGAAAAGTGTTGAGTATGAATGTGGATGGCTATACGAGTAAGGGAAGTCCAAAAAAACGATGGATGGACTGTGTTAAAGATGATGGCCAGAAAGGGAGTGACTACCGAGATGACGACTAATAGAGAAGTATGGAAGAAAAAGATATGTTGCGCCGACCCCAAATATACTGGGACAAGGGGAGGAGAATGATGATGATGATGACTAACTTATGGAGTTGTATTACTGATTCTAATGATTATAATTTTGTAGATACCTACATTTATGTTATTGTAATTTAAACATTGTACATTACCTTAAACAACTAGGTACTACTACTATAAATTGCATTTAGAATGACTTAAGAGAGAGAAGACCGACCACTAAATGCATCTACAAATACCTATCACTAATATTGAATGTGACACATACTTACATAATATACTGTATTTATCCATACATCATGAATATCTTATAAAAATAAACGCAGAGGTTAAAAATATGCATACATACAAACCCCAAATGACGTGATATCCATTTTCAGAGCTGATTCACTAAATTCGAATCTGCAGTCAACCCAATAGGTACTATCGATTTTAGTGCATAATCAAAATGGGTTCACCAAAATAGGAGTAAGCAGATATCTAAAATGTTTTTTATTTATTCTGTCCTAGAAGCATTCTTTCAGAACCTACCAGGGGGGCTGAAAAGTTTTGAGCCTAAGTACCTTCAAGTCTCATTATTGTCTCGCGCTGCATATTACTAATTTGCGAATACCCTCTTTAGTATAAATACAGAGTTTCATATCATTAGCATCATTATAATATACGCTTTTAGTAATTAATCCGTAAACATCATCATGTCTCAGCGGCCCATCCCTAGACTTTTCAAAACTTTCAGCCCGCCGCCGCGCCGGTACGCTAAGTTTGGTACCGTATTATTTTATACCTTAATCGTTAAAATCTATTAATAACACCGAAACGCCATTTCTTTTAATATCCGCCATCCGGTACAAATGTAGACTTGGCGTTACAGCACACAAATACACAGCCTACGCAAAGTCTGCTGTTCTCAAACAATACGTCTAGACTCTAGACTATTCATTACCGGTACCTCACTGATGTTAGACGTCGCGACACCATAGAACTGAAGCGGAACAATGGAAATGCCGGAAATGGACGTTTTATTTTAGGAAACCTTCGAAAATAGGCGACGTAAACGTTGACGGAAACATTGTGTTACGTTGCACTAAAATACAGACATTGGCGCCGATTCCATTGTTCACAAACTAAACTAAATTTAAGTTCAGTGCATTTTTTCTTTCCATTTTCATTAAGAAAACGACAGAAGATAAATATTAATTTAGACCTGTCAAAATAGTCAGCGCCTGACGTAAATTGACGTATTTTTAGTAGCCAATTTTTTTATCACGTCTAAACTTGTCTATGGAGTATCTTAATTTGACAGGACTAAACTAATATTTATCGTCTATCCTTTTCTTAAAGAAATAGAAAGAAAAAGATGCACTGAACTTAAATTTACTTTAGTTACGTAGTATTGTAATATCTGTGCTTTAGTTTATGAACAAGGGAATCGGCGCCATTTCCAGACTACTATCGCGTACGCTGTACATAACGTTACGTTTGTTTTCCTGAGCTAAGTTAAGATTTTTGCTCGCGAACAATGATATTATAAGTAAAAAGACGTAGATAGGTTATACACGCTCCGCAAGTGGCACGTCAAAATGTGGCTAATTAGCCACATTTTCGTCGTCTTATCTCTTTTTCGCTCCCGATAATTACCGACATGCCGTCCTACTTCCACGTGCCATCTTAGTTCGACATTGTGTCGTTTTTGAACATCGAATGTTGGGTAGGTAACGTATCTACGTCTTTTTACTAAACTTATAACATCATTGCTCGCGAAGCTTTCAAGGTTGTAAAACTATATCGGGTGTAAAAAGACACTTTCGGAAGACGAAAGCCACGGACTCTTTTTTCGATTTTGATATTTTTTTTTCCACTAGACCATACCTGGGAATCCACTGGTTTTGGAGATATTGAAGGTCAAAGTCGCGATTTGTTTTTTTTTACGAACACGAATTCGAAGTGTTATTACTAAACATTTTCCAAACAAACATTACCTGATTTTACCAATTTTCTTAAAAAAGTACGCATTTGAAGTTACAAAAAAATAATTTTATAAAATTAAATCGACTTCAATAAGAAATGAACTCACAATTATGAATTAACTATAATTTCGGAAGTCGGTGTCTTGGGATCTGTATTTTAGTTTTTTGCCACCGACTTCCGAAATTAACGTTATTCCATGATTTTGAGTTAATTTCTTTTTGAAGTCGATTTATTTTTTTTAATTATTGTACTAGAATTTAACCAAGGTTTTGAGATGTTTTCCCTTTGACACCACACCCGTAGTCCATATCAATAAGCCAGACACGTATTAGTCCATTTTCTTGAAAACTATTGAACCGATTTTTATGAAACTTACACTGTGGGAGCAGTAAGTTGAAGTAAATGTAAGCTAATAAAATAAAATGGTCACGATCCGATTAATAGTTTCGGAGAAATGCGTGGACAATCATACATACAAACATACATAGATCTATAAAATTTGGTATATTTGGAAGCCCTTAATAGATTATCATATGTGATTTGAAGTCGATTAAAAAAGGCAATGAATATCAAACGTACACTACCACAAGTATGTACACGCGAGTACGCATACGCTTACGCGGGACTGTTTGCCGGGGTTTGTGTTACATTGCGGATTGCGCGCAATAAAAAATAGCTGTTTTTTTATACCTACAAATAAAAGTCGTTTCCCAGCAATAATTTTTGCGCAAAGCTACTTAGTACAGTATGCATAGTTGACAGCTTTGTGATGTGTCTTTTTGCACCCTGTACCCAGTATTATCACTTGTTTTATTTTGGTTTTAGTAAAAGTTTTGTAGCAAAATTTTGTTTTAGCAATCAAGCATTCTATTGTTGAATACAATTAGTGAAGTTTACTCAACAAACAGAAATTAATTAGCACAACCTAAGACGAAGCTAACACGTAACTAACCAAACAAACGTATTGTGAGATGTGAAGTTCTATTTACTGCACAGTTCTTCTGAGAGCCGTGGCTTTGTGGTGGATGAAGCGCGCGACAGGCGACTGTTTCCGTACCACAAGTAGCGGGTAGAGAGGCAACTGTCAACTGTCACCGACTGCTAGTTCACAGCCACAGAGAACGAAACCGGAACAACTTTAATAATTCATACGGCGAAGAGACAACGGTGGTCACTTTGTTTTCCATTGGCTGGATAATAACTCACTGAGACAACGATCGATATTTATTACGTCTGAGTGTTTTAAGGTTGCACTAGTCGGCACGGTGGCTCGAACTCGTTGGTGGCTTGGCTAATATGCATGCTATTTAGTTTATGTATGTATTTATTTAGTTTTATTTATTTAGTATTTATTTATACAGTTTTTATTTATTTAGTGAAATAGACGATGATAACGAGAATGAACGCGTAAAATTTAATGAACAGACTTTTGGGCGTATAGATATTATGAAAAAACTACTGGATGTATTTATTCAAAATAAAGTTATTTGAATTTTTGAATAAACTATCTACGCCTAAACTGTAACAATTTTGCCATTTTTATACTCCGGGAGCTATTTATTTACACCCAAACCTGCGTTAAAATAGTGTTGAAATATAGAAGTTTCGACGTTCATAACTTCCAACCCAATATTTTTTTTTCCGATTCTGCTTCCATACAGGACTATATAATGACGAGACAAATTGATACAATTTTTGTTTTGAAAGTACACCGTCAAACAGACGAGTAATCACCATACTTCGTTTGAATGGAAAAATGACGGACTAGTGTACCCTTAAGCTTTCGAAAACAGCTTTAAAACGAGAAACTGTGAAATAGAATACGCTTCCTGATAGTGCTTATTTTAGCAGTCTTCGTTGATATGGAAATATCTACACAAGAAATATGTAAATAGAAAGTAACGGAAAAGCTTATGATATATGTATTTACATTCGCGAGAGCTTTAACTTTCTTTATGTGCTTTCGACGTATCATGTTGTCGATGTACCACGTAACAGAGATATCAAATAGGACACTTTTATAACGTTTTTCATGAAACCGCATCATTTATAAGCAGTGTTCATCGTCTATAGAAGCCATTTCTGCTATAAACCGACCGGACGCGAGTCTTTAATGATACAACCGCTACGTATAAACTAGGAAAAGCTATTTCGTAGCCGTTTCAGTAGAAAACTAATAGCCTGTATTAAAAACTTGGCATCTACTAGTGAAGTTATAATTTGTGACGCCTCAAAATGACTGCGGCAAAGGCGGAAACTTTTGATATGACTTAACAGCGAGTAATAATACAAAACAATAATTACTGCTGTGCTTAAAGAACTATTAAATATCAATTAGGAGACTCGATCCTTAATGATACAAAATGACTATACACTAAACTATTTGATCACTTATTACATTATTTTTTATAATCACGGCGAACTATGTATCATGAAGTTTAGAAGAACTAAACATTATGATTTTAACTAAATTTCTCCTGTCTTTGTCCCAATTTATTTGGGGTCAGCGCAACATGTCTTTTTCATCCATACTTCTCTATGAGTCGTCATCTCGGTTAACTCAATTTTTAATCTAAGTATATAAATAAAATCTATCGCCGAATGTATGTACACGCATCAGTTCAGAAAGGTCGCACCTAATTGGCTAATTCTTTTTTTGTTGAGTTTGTAATTGTCTGGACAAGGTTTGTATGAAAGGAAATGTTTGAAAAATTGCCGGGTTAATTGGAAAATTCGGGAAAACTGAAAGTGCATTTTCTATGGGAATGTTGTATGAATTATTGAAATTTTGACAGGACAACTTTTGTCGGGTCAGCTAGTACAATATACAGTATGTTAACCAACAGGGGGCGTTCCCGTTAACCCGCAATAGTACAGCATCCATACATGCTAAAAAAAATATTACCATTCGAAAACAAAATGGTTTTTATTTTTTTGTAATATTAAAATATTCACTAAAAATGCTAAAAATATTCACTAAAATATTCAAAAAAATATAAAAATATTCACTAAAAATAAAAACTAAATTGCGATGTTTCCGTCCTTCAAGTACGCGTATACAGAGTGTTTCTTTTACGTATCAATTTAACATTTTTAGTGAATATTTTATTATTAAAAAAAATAAAAACCATTTTGTTTTCGAATGGTAATATTTTTTTTAGCATGTATGGATGCTATACTATTGCGGGTTAACGGGAACGCCCTCTGTTGGTTAACATACTGTATATCAATAATCATATCTCTAACATAACTCTATTTACTTAATGACAATGTTATGATAATTTCACCTTTATTTATAAACAGTTAAGCATAATATTTAATATCGATTATTAACACGTGTGCCGATTTCCATAAATATTTGAAACATCAGAGCCTTTTTTCAATAACGTTAGGGTTACTTGGTTACTTCCTAGTCCAATTCAAATTCTAATAATATTATTTAAAAAACCGGCCATGACGAAGTATTTAAGTATTTTACACTACATATTTTAAAAAAAACTTCAGTTCAAACACGTTTCTTGTATGGGTTAAAATTATGGGGTCCTCTTTAATTTTTAACTTTATTTTATTTTTATTATTATTTGTTGCTATAGCATGCTCGTAGAAATACACAATCTGTGAAAGTTTCAATCGTCTACCTATTACGGTTCATGAGATACAGCCCGCTGACAGACAGACTGACAGCGGAGGCTTAGTAATAGGGTTCCGTTTGACACCCTTCAGGTACGGAACCCTAAAAAGCACTCTAATCGTTATACAAGTAGAATTTATAGGATAAATTTCTAATTTGTTTTTAATCTGCAATTTACAAAACTGAAGTTTATTTAAATATAGTCCGATATTAGAATTGTACACCTTCATTCTTTAAATTTCATTTTGTATTCAACTTGAAGCTTCACCCCTGTATTACAAAATCCACAAAACATCACAAACAACATTAAAAATTAAAAATTATCACTCACCATTCCCAAAGATGCACGAGACAGTCGAACATGACGCAGCCATGTTCTGTGCTCATGCACGACGCTGCCGGGGCCGCGGTCGCCATCTTGAATCCAACACTAATCTCCAACTACCCTCTCATTTATAATTTCACTTGCATACAAGTCAGTACCGAAACAATCCGAAGGTGGTGACGCCTAGCAATTTTGTGAAGGTAATCTCTGGAAAGAGAAAAGTGCCAATTAGACTTGATAAGGTCGTGAACATTGTGATGAAATGAGATGAAAGTGAAATTATAGGAGGTCTGGCGGTGACGCGTTTTGGTAGTGACAGTACCTACCTACTTTTGAGTGTTATATATATAGCTCCGAATACTCAAATGATACAACTTTATTTTCAGACGCTCTTAAAAATATTTCTGTATTTGCGATGGACCCTGTAAATTGAGTTTCGTTTGAGTATTCGACAGTTAATTACTAAAATGCATGTTTTGAACATTTGGGACACTTCACAATAAACAGTACCTTATGGTTATTGGTGCTTAAGTAGTTCAGAAACACAAATCGTACAAGTTTACTTAGCTTATAATAAGCACAATGTCGTAAGTGCCAACTACAATAGGGTACCTTTTCTCGTGGACAGTCAAATTTATAGTTGTAACTTGATAGACAAATTACAGTCAAATATCCCATATACGTAAATATTTAAATTACAGGTATTGCTTGAATAGATTATAATAATGCCTCGTAATAGAATAATAGTACATATTCTTATTATGTTAATAATAAGAATATGTACTAAATATGTATAAGAATACCTACTCTTTTGCAACAAAAAAACGGGCACCTAAGGAAATTTACGTTCTAAGGTCGATTTGAGTTCATTTAACGAAATTTAATTGTTTGACGTAGTGTGCAATCGTGTAAATCAATACGCGTGAAGTGAATTCTAACAAATTTTTTTTTAGATTTTCTATGAGTTCTTTAAATCCGATCTACACGGCCAAACAATAAGAAGTGGTCGGCAATAAAGACAAGAAGATATTTTACTTTTTAATGTATAAACCTAATAACGAATGTGACCTCCTCTTGCCAAAATCACAGCCTGAATCCTTCTGGGCATGCTTTCCACGATGTTTTTAATAACGTTTTGAGGAATACGTGGGAACGTCCGCAAGCTAACTTCTACTCCTCTTACTTCTTCAGGTCCACCACACTTGACGCCTTATGATTCCGTAACGTCTGACTCACCAAAAAGCTGTCATCTCTTGGTTCTGTGCATTGTTTTCTTCCCGAACCGGGTCTTCTTTTGACCGAACCGGTCTCTTGATACCGTTGCCAAGTCCTCTGGACAGTTGAACGCCTCACATTTAGCCGCTGAGACACGTAAGTTTGCGAACAACCTTCTTCAAGTAGGGCAATAACTTTACCGGCCCTTATCGCTTTATCACTCATATCAAAAAGTGGTATTTAATGTTAAAAGAAAGATTTGCAGAAAATATCCAAAAAGTTTTAAAATTTTAGTAATCAGTAAAAAATATCGTTTCAGCAATTCGCTCCATTAGTAAAGCAATTTTACAATAATCCACAATAATCATTATTTTCCTTTTGTTAATTTCAAAATTTAAATTTGGAACGTAAAGAATCATGCTAGGATGCTTCAAATAACATGCCAATACATCGTCAAATTAATAAAACCTCTTTCTAGTAATTCTTCTTCATTGAAGTAGAGAAAAAAATCTAAAGAGCCCGTTTTTTTTTTTGCAAAAGACTATTTGATTACGGCTATTTATCAAAATGTTAACTAAAACAAAAGAAGGTATATTGTATGTAACTCAACTGGCCAGTTACTTCAACAAATAACTGGCTGAAATGTTTCAAATGCCATTTGACTACTACAGAAAACGTGACGAAAAGTTAGTCTAGGGATTCAACTTTTTGTACCAATGTGAAGTATTTCAAGATAGTCACGATTCTTTTGAACAAATACCTATAACACTAATAGTCTTATCTATAGGTAGATGGACAGCATTCCAACAGGAAGCTCCTACACTTTAATCAACCGCAAGAATACCTCAGAAACGAACAGTTATCTGTGGCAAAATAACAGTATTTTACTTAAGTATTTCATTCATAGTTTATTTTATACCCGATAGTTGCAGCTTTTATAGAAAAGTGCATTACCTGCATTGGTGGCATTTGGGTCAGAGTTAATAGCCCTAACTAAACTTGCTTCAAAGAAATTAAATCCTGCAGTGGTCGTTAATATTCATTAGTTAACATAAACACGTTTGTAACTGGCTGAATATTCGTACCATAAACGACATTTGATTGAATGGCATTCTGCTCCCTTCAACTGCCTAAAAAACTCCATACATTATGTAAGGTAATGTCAATGTGTGCTCGAATGTCAGCCGAACCCCACAGGTTCACAACTACTGTAAGCCCGCGGTCGCCATAGGATGCTGTTTTTTTACGTTTATATCATCGATCTCTATTTATTAGTGATCGATGGTTTATATACACACATCAACACTGTCTAGGGATATTTTGGATTTACTCAATTTACACAAAATTTATTAAAAATAACATACAACATGCATATATTTTTATAAAGCCCATTTATCAGACTACACTCCAGAATAAAAGAAAACTATTTTTTTTGCGTAAACAAATGTGTATTCAAATAAAGAAAAAACGTGAAATAATGGTAAAACTAACAATGAATGTTTTTCTCAAGAAAAGTGAAAAATAAGGAAAAATTAATCTGTTTTTAACAGTTATGTGAAAAATCAGTAGTCAGTAAAACCACCCATGACGTTAATAACGGTCCTGCAACGGCTTTTCATGCTTTGGATTAAGTTATCCAAGTCTTGCTGCAGTATATTGTCCTAGGTCCGGCTAAGATGGAAAAAAAGTTGCTCTTCCGTCGCAATGTTTGCAGGGACATTCCTCAAAGCCCTTCTTTGAAGCATGTCCCACGCGTGTTCTATGGGGTTTAGGTCTGGCGATTGAGCGGGCCAGCCTAAGACCGATACGTCGTGCTCCTGCAACCAGCTCGTCACCACTTTCGCTGTGTGCGGACGGGCGTTATCGTGCATGAGCGTGAATTCTTCGCCCATTTGTAGTCGATGGGGGTAGATTATTGATACTAGCACCTCGTTACGGTATTTTTCAGCCGTCATGCTGTTTCTGATCCAAACGAGGTCTGTTCTTTCACAAACACGAATTCCCGCCCAAACCATAATTGTCCCGTCGTGGTATGAATGGAATAACTGAGGATGTTGCAGACGGCTCTCACAACCAGGAACTCGCCAAACACGTACTCTACGTGTATCGGGGTGAAAACCGAACCGGGACTCATCGGTAAACAGCACTACAGCCCACTGGTTATCTTCCCAGAGCAAATGTTCACGAGCCCACTCTAGTCGTCGTCCACGATTTCCTCGGCGTAGTGCTGGAGTACGAAGCGGTCTGCGAGCATAAAGGTTAGCTTCATGCAGCCTTCTCCTCACAGTTTGGTCACTCACAAGCAACTGGTGCTCTGAATGGAGCCTCTGAACCAATTGCATGGCCGTAACATTTGGTTGTCTTCTCGCGGCAACTTGCAAAAATCGGTCTTGTCGTTGAGTGGTTATGCGCTTCCCGCCTGGGTGTCTTTCAGCCACTTCACCAGTAGCACGATAACGTGACCATAACCTTGATATCACGTTTTGTCTTGTTCCAATCTCCTCAGCAATACTCCGTTGAGTAGACCCAGCTTAGAGCATGCCTACTGCCCTTAAATTTTCCTCTCTCGCTGCATGATGCACACAATAACATTAATTCGAAATCAACCGATAACTTGTAATAAAACTTAAGAGGATTGTGAAGTGCCGATACGCGGCGCGATTCTTGGAGGCAATTACCTACATTTCATACAATTATTTACATAAATATTGTTTCGGGCGATAACGTTTTCACTCCTCTAAACCTTTACGAAATGAGACAATTTTGGTCTCATTACATTCAGTACACTTTAATCTAGGTCTGTACGTTTTTCGTTTTTAGTAATTCAATTTAATATAACTTAAAAAAATAAAAATGCTCGAGGATGTTTTTATGTCAAAAATATAGATATTTAGATGGTAATAATTTATATCGTATGCAATATTTCTTTATAATAAAAACGTACGGACCTAGTTTTTCATTATACCTACAACATTTCCAAAAATTATGAAAATTAGACTATGTTTACGGGAAAAAAAACGTTATTCATTTTCAAGATTTGGCCTTCCTGCACAAATCTGGATGCCAATGTGCTCATGGGTACAGTGTTGCGTAAAGCTCCCTGCAGAAGGCTTTGGAACTGTCGTGCAAGCACTGCCGTGGCGTCCATCACATCAATTTGAGGCCTCATCGCCGGAAATACTGCTTTAAATCTCATCGACTGTTGAGGACAACCAAGAAACTGCGCTGGTACTCAAAGAAAACAATCAGATAGGAGCTCGTGGCTAAGTAATAACATACGCACGGGTCGATCCATAAGGTTAAGCTACGCTTGCCGGGGTTGGTCTGTGGATGGGTGACCATCTTTCATACCGACTTTCGTTGGTCCCGGCTGTCATTCGTGGATCTTTGACAGTCGTTACGGGTCGTCAGAAGCCTGAAAGTCTGACAACCAGTCTTACCAAGGGGTATCGTATTACCCAGTAACTGGGTTGTGGAGGTCAGATAGGCAGTCGCTCCATGTAAAATACCGGTATTCATCTGCATCCGGTTAGACTGGAAACCGACCCCAACATAGTTGGGAAAAGGCTAGGCAGATTGATATTGATTGAGTAACCCATCCGAGGTCCAATAAGGCTTGTTAAAGGCGGTTGACGCTACATTTAATAGGTAATGACCACTTTAAATAATGGTCTTACTTGAAAGAGCCTCTGTAATAATATGCTATCATTTCCATAATACACTATTACCGTTCACGTCGTCAATGTAGTTTATTCTCTCAGTACAACATGTACAGACGCCAGCAGGTCAACCTACCCGAAACTGTCAGATTTTCCCAATCAACCTTGAACCTAATGCTTTAGCAATAAAGTCGAAAATCTATTAAAGAAATCTGACAGATTGTAGTAGCTTGATGTGCTGGCGTCTGTACATAGACAAGCATGGAGATAGTGGGACACTTAATAATTCACAATGGGCCGTGTAGCGGTCGCCGACCGACGCGATCTACTCTATTTCAAGTCAAGTCAACCATAGACCGTCATCAAGGTAGCCATTAACTTGTACATTGTATCATTGTCATTTATTAATAAGTAAAAATCCTTGTTCAGAAATTCATGAACAAACCCTGAAAGGAGCACCCCGCAGACAAAGAATGGAAAAGTGGACGACGATCAAACTTTTGAATATCTTGCAAACATGCAACAATTTTCTGCAACGATGCATACCTACCTACTTATAGAAGGGATGTAAACTGTGCACGTTGTTTGCTAAAAAGAATATCCAGGGATGTCCCAGAAATCGACAGTTCTGGTCAAGCCCTTCCAAAATAACAAAACATAATATATAATACGAGTATGTTCCGCAAAATCTTATAGTTTTGAGTTATACTAGATTTTCAAGAAGAAAAAAAACCAAATAACCGCCATACGTCATCCTTTTGACTCTCATGTGTAAATAAAATCTTTTTTATTATATCCGTAATTACCTTTGATTCTCCATAAACAACTTACAAATTCAACATAAATTCACTATTGTTTGATTTTTTCCTCAAATATTTTTTTGTTAACAAATTTTAAACGAAAAAAAAAAAAAGATTTGGCGGAACTTATGTTTTGTTATTTTGGGAGGGCTTGACCAAAGCTATCACCAACTACAGTATGTCGGTCGATTTCTGGGACACCTGTATACTTAGTCAAGAACACGATACGTTTCACCTCCTGTCAGCTCGGACATAATTTCAGTAAGTAGGTACTGACTGAAAAAAGAAGTTAGGGTAATTCGAGGACACATGGCCATAGTTTTCTCTGGGGCATTCTATTTTAAAGTCCATCAATTAAAACAATTATTTTTAGTTTTATTCTTTCATTTGTATATTAATAATCAAATTTAAGGCGATACCAAAATAAGTTGGGGGCTTTTTCGTAATCATTTATTTCACTATTACAGAATGTATGGATTTAATTTTTGCATATATATTTATTGACTATTTGATCAATACTCTGACTGAAGGAAAACACGATTGGGTTAAATTTCCTCGATACAATTTAATTCCGAAAATACCTCTACTTTTTTATATTTTTTTCTGTAATTCTAAAATCCTATGTAATTTCATTGCAAAATTGCATTCAAAATGTGCGTATTCGGTAATTGAAAACTCTGGCTGAACATATTTTTGATAGATAGCTTAATTTATTTTTAAACAATTTTTATTTGTTTTGGCGCTTTTATTTTGTTTCCAGCGCATTGTTGCGCTCTCTTTTTTTCGCATTTGGATGTAATTGACTCTGTCACTTTCTTATTACCGCTCAGTTAGCTTTTTACGTTTCGCCTTAACACGAAAATAATAACAAACTTCCAACGTTAATGAGCGCTTCATATCTCAAAAACGGTCATTAGAAAGGGAAGAATACCAAATTTTTTGGAAATTTCAATTGGAAAACAATTCTTTTGCATCTTAATTATATGTCGACTTAGTCTTCTTTCGTGATCCGGTCCAAAAACAAATGAATGACACATGGGACCCTTTAAGAAACCAAAAAGTTGCTTAAATATGTCATAAATAAGCTATAAAAGTAGTTGGTAAAATGGCCATCTAACCTTAAAAAAATAGGGCCATCAGTCCTAAAATATATAGGAGAGATGGCCCACCCTTAATTCTTGGAAATAAATCAACAATAGTACCGCTTTTAGAGGTAATTTTATAAACAAGTATTTGTTCTAAGTGGCACAGCTAAAATACGGCAAAAAGATGTCTACATTATGTCAACAGTTTAATCACTAACCAGGCGTATTTATTTTCTAATGTTCTGAAAGAATTACAACAAATAAGTAACTCACTATTTTATTTATTTTTTGCTGCAAACTTCATCACAGTTTCGCGAGAATGATGGCGGCGTCCGCACTAACAACAAAAAACACTGCCATCTCTTGGCAAGAGTTGGTAATATCTCATTGGGCCATCTGTCCTCGAATTACCCTAAACTGCTTCTTATCCCACGTAAACATTGTGGCAGGGAAACTAATGAAAACTGGTTATACGACAAACTTAATACAGGTGGGCAGTAAGTATTTAGAGGTTATTGGAATCTTGAAATCTAACAATTTATGGCGGTGTTTAACTTTACGTGACACCTCGCTTTGTTAGCGAATGGGACTTCACAATCTGTAAACTTTATGCAGAAGCTTTAGCTCTTTTTCCCTTTACTGCAGCTCCTAAGGAAATCTCCAAATCGATTGTGGACTTAGGGTGGCCACTGCAAATCCTATCTGGGATATGGGCCAAATGGGATTTCATGAACTCATCGCAATACCAGGACGACAGCGGAAGGCAGGAAAGATGATAAAAAAATTGATAAAAAGTTTATTTAGGCTGAGACCAAAGAAACGTAATTTTTTGAGCTGTGAGTCGCGCAATATGAGTCGCGGATTTTTTTTTTATAAAATCAGACGAATACGTTTTGCGTCGCCGTGTGGCACAAACAGGGCCCTGTTTAATAAAGCTGACAATCCGACACGTCTGACATAATATGTCAAAAAGTGGCAATTTTCCTGTTTAATAAAACTTACAGGCGACAAAATTATAATGGTGGGAAGTTTACAAATATGTCGGATTGTTGCGACAACATTATCTTAAAAACTACTGAGCCGATTTTCATGAAACTGCACGGTTCCCTAAGTCAATGATCACAATCCGATTAAGTTCGGAGAAATGCGTGGACAAACATACATACATACAAACATACATAAATCTATTAAATTTTGTATATTTGTTTGGAAGCCCTAATAGATTATCATATATTATGTGAATATATTGCAGTTCCAGTAATATTACATAGATATGTATCGAATTTGATAACTTCTTTTTTTGAAGTCGTTAAAAAGAGTTTAGTGTAACTATCGTACCTGCACCCTCCAGGGTTTAAGGGAGAGAAACCACATGACTGGCGAAGTCACTACCTCGCTACTAAGTCGCTACTTGATTGCAAAGAACAAAAAAAGAGTTTGTCTATTGACTCGAAACGAAGAATCGTCTAAAGAAATTTCAATTTCGAAATATTTTAATCACCATGCAACACCATAAAATGGAAATGTCCCCCATAACAAGTAAAGCGTACCCAATAAAGTGCACCCTTATCTGTTCGAAGAGGGTCGCCCTTTGGAAAACTTGCGAATTCAGATGCAAACAGAACTAGGGAGGACCATCGCCTTAGGCAAGTGTTTTATGAAATGTGTAGTTGTAGGAATCTACCCTATCCTATCTGTATTCATGAAAATATGAGAGAGTAGGGGCTAGTTATTAAAAAAAATACGGCTAAGTGCGTGTCGGACCACGCACAATGAAGGGTTTCGTAGTTGGGATGAATTTTATTTATCCCCAGAACAAACTTAACATTGTAGTTGAAAAACATGTTTTCCCCTACATTCCAACAGCAAATGTAAGTTTGTGCGCACAATAGACCTTATTTAGGTTTTCCTGTAATCTATCTGTATAAAGTTATTTTCTGCCTTTTTTTAATTTTTAGGCTCAGAGTTTCAGAGATAAGGCCATTCCCCCAAATGGTCTATTCTCTTAAATAACTATAAAACAATTTATTCTAAAATTATATTTAAAAAATTGAGACGCTCACAGTAAGCCCTTTCATTTGATATGTCACACGGTACAATTTGCAACTTTTTTTTTTAAATTTTCTTATTTGCCCCAAAAGTGACCCAATATTAACGATTAATTTATTTACGTTACACGTCCGCAGTTGGTTCACAGAAAATGATATGTGTACCAAATTTCAACTTAATCGGTCCATTAGATTCGGAGCATATTGACTGTGGCAGACGGACAGACAGACAGACGAGAACACTAAAAAAAACTATACGATATATCATGGTTGTCATTGTGTCCTATAAAATCAAACATCACCATTCAAATAACAGTCTTGCAATAAAAAGCAATGCTTATTAATGGCCTCCACCCTAATTGCGTAATACACTATCAATCGGAACCTGAATCATTTTGAAGCAAATTGCTAATCCATTGCTTCATATGTTCGAAAAATGTATCTTCTTAACATCGTAAATCACACAATGAATGTTGTTGAACTGTCAAAATGAAACCGATACCGATTGATAGTGTGTTGCGTAATTGCCCCGCTGGTTCACCACCTTCTTATAATTATCTTATCTGGTGGATGCATTCATGCATGTTCCATTCTGATAGATATTGTCTATCAAAACCCAAAATAATCATAGTTACTAACATGTCTACACCATAATGCTCGACGCCCACTTCTCCTAAACCTCTCAAGATTTGTGTGTATCGTTCATTACAGGATTAACACGCACAACCGATAAGTAACGCTGATTACACGCGGAATCTAAGCACAGTACTACAGTGTGTTTTCCTTTACTTGTCATAATTGGTAAACAAACACAGTTCGAAATTTTCGATTAACTCACTTATAGAGGATAAGTCAGTCATCTTTATAACAAACATATTATAATAATATAGGTCATTGACTAAAAAAACTGCATCAAATTAACCGTTCAAAAACCGGCCAAGTGCGTGTCGGACCACGCACAATGAAGGGTTTCCGTAGTTGGGATGAATTTATCCCAAAAACAACCATAACATTGTATGTAGTTGAAAAACATGTTCTCTCATACATTCCAACTGCAACAGATCTTACAAACGTTTCAAGATCTGTGGCCGATTATTACCTACTCGTCGACTTGTAAAGCCTACTTAGCTGTGATAGTTTTCCTTGTAACTTCGTTATATACAGGGTGTATCAGAAAGATGTGGTCAAACTGAACAACTTTCTCCATGGGACCAACATGGTAATCGAGAAATAATTTCAACCGTCCCATACATTTGTCGATCATTGGTCGAGTAGGTATAAAAGCTTTGTACGGGACAGCTTCCTTTTTTCCGTACCCGCCGGCGAGTACCACCGCGGCATCGAGTAGTATGTCAATCCCCCCGACCCTTGCACCCGCCCGCCCGTGCGGAGCAAGTAGCTTTAAACGCCCCTAATAATAATAACATACCGATGGAACAAGTCTCCACTTGCTCAGTAGACAGTAGCGCCCTAAGCCTAGGTTCGAGTCCCACTATGGGACGCCCTTAGCTGCGCTACATAGAGTTTAAATTCTAACCCGGCGAGAGGCCCTTCTGGCCCCGCCAACGCTCGGTTAAGCAGTCAATGCTCCCGGAGCAAACTGCGATAGGTCCTTATTAAAAAAAAAAAAAGCTTTTTTCTCGATTATGGTGTTGGTCTCATGGAGAAAGTTATTCAGTTTGATGGTCTATACCTTTTCGATACACCCTGTATACTATACAGCCCTGATTTTTTTCACATATCCAGAAACAACCGATCACTTATTTAACTCTAACAAAAATTAACACTTTAAACCTTAATATTTCGCAAACGGATCTCTGAATTGAAATAGTTTTCACACGCACGCAATATTTATGAACAGCCTATCCAACGACACCCCACACCATGGAATAGACGTGAAAAAAGTCATCCCCACTTTTAAGTGTAGGGATTTGGAAGAGGATTTTGGGAGGCACCCTAAAAAAAGAAATTTTCTTTCAAGATACAAAATCTTTATATTCATTACCACTGTCGGCGAAATTAATATGTATTGCCATGCCAAATTACAGCTTTATAGTACCTACTAGGAGTCTCTGAGCTGAGCCGCGGATAGACAGACAGACCGGGCAGACGGACATGGCGAAACTGTAAGGGTTCCTTGTTGACTATAGAATCCTAAAACCTTCATGTTTTGGCATTATTCATGCACATCAAAAACTACATCGAAATAGCCATTTGAAAACATTAATTTTCTTATTTCAGTGCGCCATATTTGTTTACAAAATGAGACTCATGAACGAAAACAAACTGTACGTATTGTATTTGTGTCAAAACTGACAGTTATCAGATGATCGGTGCTCGGGGCGTGCAGTCGGACAGTGAAAGTGTCCCTACCGAACGGTTAGCGGTACTTTAGTTTAGTACCTTCAGGCTGAAGGGACCATTTTTAAGTTCTTGCTGAGACTTCCTTCCATGATTTATGGCCGTAAGGTTTTGTTCTGATTTACAGGTTTTCGCCTTTTACAAAAGTGGCACAGAAAGGTTGATCGAATCTACAAACTTACACAACTATACTTATGACTTTTCACACTATCTACTTGATAAAACTTGTAGATGACTGTTTCAAAATCTCTTCAGGATAGAATATTTTCATACTAAAATATTATGTACGTTCTTTAAATACCTAAAACACCTTATTAAATACTCTTTAACTTCATAAAAAATATGTGTGGAGAACGTTATTGGTTGCACATTTGTATAACTCCTAATCCTTTATACTTAGCCAGCTTTATACTGACGCTCCATTAGTTCTATTTGTATCTCAACCCATTTTCTAATCGTAAACGTCATAAAGAACTCCTAATTTTATGATGACAACATTCAAATCTACGCAGTATTTATAAAACTGTATTTTGCAGCCAATGATATTGTAAGTAATAAAAAGACGTAGGTACCTGGTCTAGGTACCCAAGATTCGATGTTCAAAAATGGCACACTGACGCCGATGCCCTTGTTCAGAAACTAAACTTATTTTAAGTTCAGTGCATCTTTTTCTTTTTATTTCATTAAGAAAAGGACAGAAGATAAATATTAGTTTAGCCCTGTCAAATTAGTCAGCGCCTGGCGTAAATTGACGTATTTTTAGTAGGTAGCCAATGTTTAAATCACGTCTAATCTTGTCTATGAAGTACAGACGCCAGCATATCAAGCTACTACAATCTGTCAGATTTATTTAATAGATTTTCAACTTTATCGCTAAAGCATTAGGTTCAAGGTTGATTGGGAAAATTTGACAGTTTCGGGTAGCTTGACCTGCTGGCGTCCGTACCTTAATTTGACAGGACTAAGTAATATTTATCGTCTGTCCTTTTCTTAATGAAACAGAAAGAAAAAGATGTACTGAACTTAAATTTGGTTTAGTTTGTGAACAAGGGAATCGAACTATTTCGATGGCACGTGGAAGTAGGAAGGCATGTCGTAGTTATCGGGAGCGAAAAAGAGACAAGACGACGAAAATGTGGCTAATTAGCCAGATTTTGACGTACCACTTGCGGAACGTGTATAACCTATCTACCTCTTTTTACTTATAATATCATTGTTTGCAGCCCATTAAAACGCTTGACATATATAAATCTCTGTTTTCCAAACTTTCACTCATCCTTTACTAATACGAATGCTTAATGGTCACCCTACTCAAGCTTTTCTCTCGTGGTCGTCACACTTGAGCCTATCGATGTTTGACTGGTTGCCGACTTACCGTCGTCCGTCGGTAAACAGCTTTCCTCGCAAAGGGCCGCTGACTTTCGACCACTCGTGAGATACAACCAGTCCCAAATGTTAAAATATACCAACAATTATCAATAAGTGAAAGCAAAAATGTAGCGCTTTAATCAGTAAGCTGTTTCAGATCGAAAGTAAATCAACTCGCTGAACAGCGATATTATGAAATTGAGAAACTCTGAGAAACCTTTTGGCGAACCTACAACGTTGCTTGCTGCGCAACTAATACTTAATCATTTTGATGAGACACTATAAAAGAGCTTCCAGTAACTTTATAATTTTCCGGAAAGCACTTTGAATCCACTAAGTGAACGCTCATCTAGTGAAAACTATAATGCAGGTACGGATACCTACTGCAAGATATATCACTTAAATATACATGAAATGGTTAGATTGAGATTTCCGATCATATGTGTAGAAGAAAACTTTGCAATTTTCAAGAACCAGTCGCCAAGGAAACGAAGCAATATCTTGAGACAATTGTAAATCCCCAAACTGTAGTCGTTTGGCAATGCGCCCTTGTCCCCTAAGAGCCGGAGGTGACGGATTTGGCACGCATCGAGTCGACAAGGGTGGTAGTGGCATCGTGCCACAGACTCACGGTCAATGACACTCACGATTTCAGAACCTATTTCGAGGGGGTGGAGATACGGGCACGGCTGATTAGACGACGCGGAATTACGATTTATATAAACTTTTATTAATTTGAATATTTAATGAGGGTGTCTAGAGGTTAGGAATTGCTAGGAATTGCTTTAATTTTAATAATATTTTTTTTTGGTTTATACCAAACCGTGCTAACTGCCGAAATATTTTGATGACTCTTGAAAATTGCGCGACACCAAAATAAATAATATAGTACCTAAGTGTAAAAGCTCGCAGAGTAGTTTTTACGAAAATCAAGGGAAACGTTTCCGATTTGTATTCTTATGTCACTTACATATTTAAATTAAATTTATTCACCGATAATTTAATAAAATATTTATATTAAAAGGCATTTTCTACTCTTGCTGATGAGTATTGCGTAGAAATCAAAAGCTCACATTAATTCTGACCACTAGATACTTACACGAAAATACGACACAGACATAGGTCCTACACGATGGCGATAACTAGGTCATCTCAACGTGCCAATAATTATTACTTACCTAGACAGAAGCGGTTTTGCGTCGCACTTGTTTATGGTTCTGAACACATCGTGGAGAACTCTCGAAATCACTAGCACAACAAATGAGATATCTTAACAAAAATCATAAGGAACTGTTTGGATGAATTTATGATATTTTAGAGATGAAAATTGTTGATTTTGTCGTACAAAAGCGGTGTATCGATTGAGCGGCGCCTCACCACGGAATGAGCCCGGCCCGCCACCCCATGCGCGCGTTTTCCACGCTTTCCCGCCACCGGTACCGGGGTGGTTTCAAAACTCTCACCGCGCGATGTACTGCGCACTTTGTTTGTTTTATATTAACCTATAACATCATCTGATCTTGTTACATTTATTGCGTATCATATAGACATCGTATTGTATAACAGTTTTGAAACGCTTTTTGTATCGTGTTTTCATAAGAAAATTGGGTATTTATTACGTATGTACTTGCAGAATGAATGAATTTTACAACCTTCATCGTTTATTCAAATCAAAAAAAGTCCATCATATAACCTCCTCCTTTTTGGAAGTAGGTTAATAAAAGTAATGAAATTGTTCATTGGGTATGCAAGTAGGTACCTATATTAAATTACTTTACTTACACGTTAATATTTTTGACAATATAGCTGGAGTTAGTTAAATCTGAATAAAATTCTGCCACAATTTCAGGGGATTTCTAGATACTGTGTAGTTAATTTTTATGTCATCTCGATATCTACTATTATATCATATACAAATTCCACTATAGGATAAACCACCCTGAAATTGTATGATATCGATATAAATCATATACTTACTATTAAATGAGCAACGTTCTCGAAAACGGCTCTAACGATTTCGATGAAAGTTGCAATATAGGGGTTTACGAGGGCGAAAGATCAATCTAGCTAGTTCTCATATCTGGGAAAATTAGTTTTCTCTATTTTCATCAGAGCAGAGCTGGGTTGCTCAGGTACTTAAATTGAGCACCTCAGGAATGTAATAATAAATAACAAGATTTGTAATAAACCCCAAGTACCTATCTAATAGGAAAACATTGATTTAATCAAAAAAATAAACAAACTCTTCAATGAGTATAGGTATGTACTACTAAAATTATAATTACTGCAAGTAAATAAAAACGCAGCAGATTGTTTTCGAGACCACACGGAGAAAAAACCGGCCAAGGGCGAGTCGGACTCGCGCACCGAGGGTTCCGTACCATAAAAAAAGTGTGCTATTTAGAGACTTCGTTTTATTTTACCTGTATTCTTTACATAAACTTCCATCACATAAAATAATTTCAGATTTTTCTATATGCAAACCTCGTAGATAAGGGGCGGGAGGAAACAGTATTTTTTTTACATTTTTCATCAAAAATCGAAAACTGTTCGGCCTAAAAAAGGCAGATGTTTGAAAATATGCAAACAGCGCTCTTTCATATGATATCCCACATGCCCTAGTAGCCCCACTTCGAATTATTAAGAAACCCTTTCAATCCCTGTTGCAAAAAAAAATTGTTTCTTTCTTATTTGCAAAATAGTTGGGCAAACGTCATCTAAAGCTATTCCGAAATTCAAGTTGATAGCATTAGTAGTTCTTGAGATATCCAGCTGTGACAGACGGACAGACAGACTGAGTCGCACCATTTTTACCATTTTGGTACGGAACCCTAAAAAGACCAGAAATTAAAAAAAAACTGTATTGTATTTTACAAAAAAACTAAGTTTTATTATTAAATAAGTACAAAAGTTTTGGTGTTTTTACTACCATTATTGTTTTTTAGCAAAACCTTAGTATTTGTAATTGTAATTCCTAACAGTCAGTTTTAGTAAATAGGTAAGATATTACATATTTTCACAATTAGGTACTTATCGCAAATTATCTATAGTATTGTAAATATTGTTAAAAATTAATGTTTTTTTTTTTCTTGTCAGATTTTGATTTGATTTCAAAATAGCAGTGTGTTGTTTTCGACCGTCTGCGTCCGCGTCAGTAGGACCTCAGTAGGACTTAACAAAATAGTTACAGTGTCTTAAAATGTTATGAAAACTTAAATCCATTTGCTATCTGTTGATGTGTAAGGCATCGTTGCCTCTGGAAACAAACAGATCTAGTAATGGGGGTTGAGCTCGTTAACGTTGGGGTGGGTTAGGGAGCGCGCGCACCCCGCACTCCCTGCCCCCGCTGACCCCGCAAGCCCCCCTATCTCCCTACCAACAACGAGTGTTTTCACAACAATCCACCCACGCTGCACTAACCTCTCTTGGCAACTAAGTACATCCTTTAACTTCACTTGAGCATCATAATAATTACAGCGTCGAGCTTTTTCAGTGGTTTTTATTTTTAGATATTTCAAAGCGATCTTTTTTTTTTTTGAGGACTTAAGTTACTGCAAAGTTGATATGAATATCGCTCAATGGCTGTAAAATTACATTTTTTTTTTTTTGGTTTGATCCGCTACCTACCTCGGATCTGAAATAGACAAAATTGAGTTTAAGGAATAAGTTATAGTACAAGTAAGTACCTACTTATGTATCACAACGTAGGTACAGTGAAGCTATTGAGTCGCGCTTTGCGGCTTTGCGACGGTTTGCGGCAGAAAATGTCTGATAAGATCTCAACTGGAAAATGTGAAGGGCAAAATACCTCAAGGCAGCTTAAGAGACAAAGAAAAGAAAGAATAAAGTTTATTTGGACACAGTTCGTTCAACAAAAAAAAAAAAAAACTGAAAATATTTTTTTAAGGAGGATGCTTCGATGAGCCGTCCATACATTTTTCTTTCGGATTATACGCTAAACATAGACACTGTTTGTTTAAAACGAATCATTTTATCACTTTTCTACAATGAAATGTGACCGCCCCTGACCTTTTTAGGAAAAAACTTACATTATTTACTGAGAAAAACGATCGTGAAATCTTAGCAAAATTTGACACTTGCGTCGAAGTGTGAGTGAGTTTTGACAAGCAAACTAAAGCGCCATGCGTTAGACAGAGATATTACGGTGCCATGATTGCGATAGCTTACAAATTAGAACGCTAGATGGCGTGCAGACGTTATTATAATTATGTCGTATAATAACTGATTTATTCCCTTTCCTACCTTTCATTTAAAAAATAAAACATTATAATAACATTAAACTGACGACCTTATCAATGTAAACAATTGTATTACCTACGTCTTTGTAATGTTGCGCGGCAACCGTCATTATTCGTAAATAGGTAATACCATGTTGCCGTACTTCGCAAGTTCGGATCATTGACCTACATTGACGAATTACGAAGAAAACCGGTTGCCAGACTTCTTTCGCTGGAGCCATTTGTAATATAATGCAATTTATGTAATGTAGCTTTAGGCTAGGTTTTCCGCGCGGAAAACAAAAATAGTGTGTGCAATGATTTCAAAAGGAAAGATACGTCCATCTGAATATTTTACCCAAACCTTCTCCATACAAGCAAAAGGTACCGCCATCTGTGATAACTCATACGAACTATGTGAGTTTGCATAGGTCGACGACGTCATACGTACCATGATTTTTGTTATCATCGGAAATAAGTAGGTTGCAAAGAAAACGTAAGTAAAACAAATTCATTTCAATCAGCTTTATTTAAAATTGTAAACAACTTATTGGTATAATAATTATTGAGATAAGCTTTTACGATAGACGAAATAGTTTGGTGCACACAATATGCCAAAAAAAACTATTTATTATTTTTTTTGTCTTAAAACATAAATAAAAAATGACATCCGTACAAGATTACTTCGCGCGGCTGATGGCAGCGCGCGACATGGCCGCCATTGTGGTTTTTGGTAGTAAAATATCGCTTTGGAAATGTTTTTATTAAATATGTAGTTTAATTGCAACAAAAGTAATGTAAGGTTACGTATCGATGATACGATATTCACCTTTATCCATGTTTTCACCTTTGTATCGTAATTTTTGCATCCTTTTACTACGAAACTAGGCATTTTTTATTACAAGCAAAGCTTCCTCACACGGACCGCGGGTGACTGAGTTGCGTTGGCCCTAAACATACATTTTAGGGCCAGCGCGCTGGTGCCATTTCGTCGTGCGGTTAGCCCGGTCCTTACGCAGTAATATAATTATGTCAGTGAGTGTGTACCTCACGGCTGCGCCAAATATGCTGTCTGACGCTGGTTTTCTAATGAACCCTTAGGGACAATTCGTGACGGGGAGTACACACAGTTTCTATATACCTTATACATAATTTGTATATATATATACTTACGTAAATAAATAAACTAGTAATCAAATATAAATATATGTATATACAAAAATTTTAAAAAAGAAACTAAAAGAACAAAGTCTCTGCAAACACCTGTTCTTCGCGATTAGCTAGATTGATCTATTGATTGAACTTAGTAGGTACCTACCTATTATTGTTTCATACAAATAAGCCAGAAGTAGGTAACCGTCTTCGCAATTTGCTAAAACAAAGCATCTACGATCATGATACGAGTCCCCCTATAAACGTTTCGGTTATATCGCGGGAGATGCATCACGCCGATCAGACACTTCTTGAAATTAACAAGCTCTACAGTTTCCGCAAGTCCCTATCTGTGAGGAGGTAGGTAGGTAGTTACGTACATACCTACCTACTTGTAGAAAATGTACTCAAACCTATCTTACTTCTTATTAATATTATAAATGCAAAAGTTTGTGAGGATGGATGGATGTTTGTTACTCTTTCACACAAAAACTACTGAAAGAATTTTGATAAAATTTGGTACACAGATAGTTTATAACCTGGATAACACATGGGATACTTTTATATAACGTGACACCACGGGGCGCTGCTAGTCATCTAAATAAAATTCTTATATATATAAGAAATTTCAGAAGTCCCCATCGATCCCGAATGTGCAAAGAAATTTATTCAAGGTCTAAAGTTCTGAATAATGGGTTTTTGCAGTTTTCAGCCAAACGGTAAGTTTTATCTTAAAAATACATCAGACAAAAATTGTAGAACATGCAATTATCTACAAAAACCGTAGTTACACTTTTTTTCCTAAGAATCATAGTTTTTGAGATATACCGATTCAAAAGTGGCAATCGCCATAATAAGCACACGTTTCCACGCCACCTGTGAAGTAGTGTACACAGCGTACTTTTTTAACATGGTTTCCCTGGTAGCCCTATTCCACGGTCTATTGTGGTCTTGTTTAGTAAAATAATATTGGTTTTAATAAAAAAAGGAACTATTGGAGCTAATGGAAGTTGTGTCAAACGTATTTAGGGAAAACTATTCGTCAGAATAGTTAATCTTCTTCTACCGAAAATTCAAAAGCATTTCTTTGTCGTCTTGTTCTTCTTCCTGCTGGATACACGTGAATTGTACTAACAGCAATGTATCAGATGTCTTCTCACTGATATCGTAGGAATCCTCTTCTGATGGTGTCATAGGTAATTATAACCATAAGAATCATCAATAGGTATATCTCTCTAAATTAGATTTGTTCTAAAATGAGAGATTTCCGAAATAAAACTTAGAGAGAACAAATCTAACTTAAAGAGATGGACTGATGATTCTTATGGTTATAAATAAATATGTATTTGTTATAGTCGCGAATCATATTTTGATCAATATACAAACTGACATTACCCGCAAATTGCAAAAAAAGTAAGACAATTTGAATTTCGTGGGCTAACATTGCGCATTCACCTTAAAAGTGAAGTTTATTAAAATTGAGGACCTTGCAGCAAAAGGGAGGCAAGTCTAAGTTTAAAAAATGTCAGGTATATAGAAAAATAGTTTTTAAACATTTATGATATAATAATAATATTAACATATTTACATATTTTACTAAAGTTTTTAATGTAAATAGATAAGTTTTTGAAATACTACGATTTTTTCAAGTTTGGATCTGCCTCCATTTTGCATCAAAAAAAATACTACCCTATTTTGTTAATAAAACACATCAATATAAGTTTTTTTTAACAACTATTTATCAGCACGTGAAAGATTAAACAATCAAAACAAAAACAAAAACGAACGAGAAATAATTAAGAATCAAACGAACTTACCTTGTGAAGTTTGATATCTAATTATACGAGTCTCTTGACCGAAGATGATTACAGTTTACATGCAGCAGCACGCGAGATGATGCTGTCCTAATCACACTTTTAAAGCTATTAAAATGCTTATAGAATTTATTTTAAAGTAAATAAATATCAGAAAGAAGGTAGTGTATTATTTTCCCCCACTGGAGTGCAACCCACCGTCTCGGTCGCCGTCGCAATCCTTGACTCATTTTTTAGAGCTACATTTTTTCGATAGGTCATGGGACTATCAGGGGGGGGAGGGAGTGTAATCATCTTCGGTCAAGAGACTCGTATAATTAGATATCAAACTTCACAAGGTAAGTTCGTTTGATTCTTAATTATACTTCGTATCTCTCCCGAAGATGATTACAGTTTACATGCAGATGTTTAGAGCATCGAAAAAATTAAACATTGAAGCGATCGATAAATACTATGTTATAGTAATAGTAATAGTCCATTTATTTGTAAGAATACTGTTACAGAGTTGTTAAATAGTTTTTAAAGTTCATGATATTCTGCCGTTTCCGGCACGTGTTACTACTATTTATTAGTTTTTAATCACTGTAACATAACATTAACTTATCTGGTCTGTTATAATCGTCGAACATATAAGAATGAAAGCAGCAGACGTGGACGCGTGCTTTGTACGGTGCGCACCATACAATTTTACATCTATGCCACTCTTTCCTATTTCTTTTTACCCAGTGAGACAAAGTTTGAGAACCCACTTTTTTATGAGGTTTTTGATAACTTATAAATTGATAATCTTCTTGAAAACGTAAGCAAGCAGTTTTATCTATATAGTGTTTAGGGGTTAAAGCTGGGCAAACCTTAGGATTTTCTATAATATGTATGTGTATGGTAATATAATTAATCAATAGTTGGTAAGTGCCTGGCCTTGAGGTTTTTATTAAGTCCTCAATTTTAATTAGATTTTTTCTGAATCGAAAGTAATTATTTGTATTTCTGTTACACATAAAGTCTGCTCTGCAGATGCTAGTACTAAAAGAGTTACAGTTCTTAACGACAAATCTTTTAGTGTTAGTAAATCATTTGGGAAATAATTTATTAAGTAAATTAACACAAGATTGGGATTCCAGGTGGTGTGGTATTTTGGTGCAGGTGGTTTTATGCGATAGACCCCTTTAAAGAACCTTTTTATACAGTTATTACAAGTCACTTCCTGACCTAATAGTATTGATAACGCTGAACGATAACTATTAAGTGTGCTGTAACTAGCACCTGAATTAAATTTAAAAGTCAAAACTTCTATTAACTGAGTAATATTGGAATCACAGTAATCTAATCCTTTACCATTACAATATATCACCATGACTTTAGTGAAGAATTATATTGGTTCAGCGTGTTTTGGGAGAAAGAAGCCATCACTATGTCGAGAGATGCGTTGGGTATTCCGCGCCTTTAGCAGCGACTGCCGGATAATTTGCCTGCCATCAGGGTGAGATCCGCGTGGAGAGGAAGATCCTCCTTGAAAGGGGAAATAATAAATTTTTGCCAGGCTTAAAATACTTTCGAGGTAAGTAATTTTAACCAGTCTGGGTACCAGGGTTGAGTTGGCACCACTACAATTGCTTCTGCTTTGTCATTTTTATTTAATCTTATGTAAGACTAAATAAACTAAGACTTAAAAATATAAAACTAAATGGAGGAAAATCATAAAATTGTTTATTTGTCCAGTTGAATGTGAATGCATCGATAATTTCGGAATTTGGATCTAATTTCCTCGAAGCATATCTATAACATTTGTGATTTTGACTACTTGCAAATAAATCAAATTGTAATCATAATCATAATCATTCATTTATTGCATTTCATGTTGTTTACAGGTTGTTACATTATGATAGTTCCAAACAATGAACCCTGCTAGGGCACAGCAATGTATAGGCGATAGGTTTTAATTAATTTAACATGCTATCATTATTCATATAATTTGTTAATATAGATTAATTTAAAAATTATTAATTATTATTATACATTATGTCATTCTTATAAACTAAATACAATAAATAAATTATCATTTTCACATTATAATCTTATACTTACAAATGACATATTTGCAATGAGCCTAAATGTCATTATTGTAGAATACCGAGTGAAAATGTTATTTTATTAAATGAGTAATCTGCTAGTTCCCATTCCGTATCTATATTAAATGCCTGACGAGATTCAAAATCTGCTATTAAATTATCTTTGGATTGGATATAAGAAGCAAAAAGATGTATACTGCGTGTTTCACACCACTGCCATAGGTACATGTATATCGCGTGCAATGTTATTTAGATATGTGAATTGTATACCACCCATTTTGTTGATACCAGTATAGGCAATTGCTGTACTATTGTTCTTAAACATTTAAGGTGTGACGCACAAAGATTTTTAAACCATAAAAAGCTACAAGTAATTCAATAGTATTAATAATAATTGGAATATGTGTAATAATAATTGGAAATGATTCCAATGTCCATGGGCGGTATGGTTATTGCAAACTGCGCCCCAGCCAGTGGTTGAGGCGTCACTGAATTATACAAGGGTATAATCATTTGTTTGAAAGGAACAAAATGAGGTGTTCTTTCCACCAGATTATTATTATTATTATTATTATTATTTTATGTAATCTCGTAATATCATGTGTTTATTTTAATTGCAGATGTTAACCTATAAATCTAGCAAGTTTTCTAATTGTGCATTTGTTTGTATGTAACAACTTGTTTGACATTAATTTTAGGCGGTTTTTCTTTTCAATAGGTAATGTTAGGGACATGTCCCTTGAATCAAATATGAAACCCAAGAAAAGGCATTTTTTACTTGGGTATTTTTTCTTTTGGTATCATTAATTAAAAATCCTAATTTTAATAGTAATTATTTTGTAGCTTCAACGTTAATAAGACATACTTTCATAAGAATTACCGATGCATAAAAAAATCACCTTTAGGTATAGTTTTACTGATAGGTGACCTAATGAACGAAAATAATGTAATGCAGCCATGCAGGTTTCAGTAATTTAGTGAACACGTAGGGGGTACAGAGTCCAAACGTTTAAGAATGAAACGATTCCTAAACGTTTCTGAGTTCCAACTAAAACGAAGGGAAATCCTGTCGCCTTTGGCAATTGCTACCAAGAAATACGCGTCTTTTAAGTCTATGGTTGCCATAAATTTTATCAATTAATTTTATAGCTGTGCGATAGTCTTCCATTTTAAAGCGGTCAACATGAAGGTTTTTTTTTTTTTACGAGTGATACATGGAGAAAGAAAATCTGATTGTAATAGCTCAGAAATACAATTATCAATTATTATGTTAGTTTCTGTGCGCGTGTATGACTTTTAGGTATGTTTGTTTAGTGTGGTTCACAAAGGAATGGTATTTGATATCCTTTAATCCAAGACAGGATAGTTTTGTCATTAGTAGTATGATGCCATTCATAAAAGTAATGTTGTAATCTGCCAGCTATAGATACAATTGTTATCTACCTGTGACGAAATGATTAGCGTCGTCGGGCTGAGTAGTTGGCCGTCCGTGCGCGTGTGGCCGTCTGCGCGCGGCGAAGGTCCCGTGGCGGCGGTGGTGGCTGGCGCCGAGTCTGGTTGAAGTACACTCGCGACGGGTGCCCGCGGTGCCCCCCGTGCGTTTAAAGTACCAGTTTGACGATATGTAGAAGTATTCGGCTGATTACGCTGTTCATTGAATTTTCTGCTATTTGCGGTGCATCTCAGCTCTGAGGCAGACATTGTTATGGCCTGTGTGGATTTCAGATAATCAGACAAGTTAGAACCGAATAAATAACCATCTATTTTAGTATTTTTATTATTTCTCTTTTTTTTTTTTTTTGTTTACTTTTGGCATTTATGATAGTGAATATCTAGACAGAGATGTTCTGTAGTGCGTATCGCACATCAGCCGACCTGCATTACTGAGTATTTTTACAACCTCTTGTGGAGTGTTTTCGGTTTTGCGACAAGGCTACATTCAATGCTTTGCTGATTGCTGAGATACAGCTGGCCAATTGATTTTGCTTCTGCGCACTGTATGAATATTGTTTAATGTTGGAACCAGACAGCGCCGATTTTAACTCAGGATTTAGCGTAGGTGCCTTCCTGTATAATACAATTTTCAGCAGGTAGGTACTGTTTTTGGAGATCGACTTTTTCCTCTTTAGTGAGACCGTTAATTACGACGTGTTCCATCGCGTGGCCAAATCCTTGTGTAAATTATCTCCAAACGATTTGTTTAGTGTAGGGTCTGATCCTAACAATTGCAAAATATCCGGGTCTAGTTCATCAGGATTTTCATCTGCCGTTCCTTCACCTTCTAACGGTACCGCACTGGTTAGGATCTCATTTGCAAATAAGCAAAATATTTATATACATTTAAAAGTACCTACCATAAGTAGGTACTTTATCCACACACGCTGTACGTCGGGATATTTAAGTTGGTGTCGTATGTATAACGGTCATAGTATCCACACACGATAAACGTCGGGATATCACAATGAACACATTCATTTTATGACTCTTCCACAGCATTCCACACACGATATACGTCGGGATATTAATGTTGGTGTTGTAGGTAAATGTATAACGGTCATAGTACCCGCACATGATATACGTCGGGATATATCACAATAAATAATATTCATTTTATGACACTTAAATAGCTAGGCATTAGGCATCCACACCCGATACACGTCGGGATATTAGTATCACAATAAATGTATTGTACCTATTTATGAGCAGTCTCAATGCGGTAGGTGAACAATAAGGTTTAGGTATTTTGTCTGTTCACTTACCTTGTCTTTTTGGATTACTGGTTAAATCGTGCGGTAGTGCGAAGAAGATAACGCTGGTTCACCCTCCGATGACGATGAAGAGATTCTTCTTCGTTTTTTAACTAACTTTTGCACTTTTTTAAGTAGTTTTTTCTATCGTCCTTATCAGATCGCTTTCTTTTTCCCATAGTGTAACGCAATGAAGGTTATTTCCAGACGAGCAAATATACGTGTGAGTCGGACAACACTAAATCACGTAATGAGTCAAGGATTGCGACGGCGACCGAGACGGTGGGTTGCACTCCAGTGGGGGAAAATAATACACTACCTTCTTTCTGATATTTATTTACTTTAAAATAAATTCTATAAGCATTTTAATAGCTTTAAAAGTGTGATTAGGACAGCATCATCTCGCGTGCTGCTGCATGTAAACTGTAATCATCTTCGGGAGAGATACGAAGTATAATAATAATCTAATTAATTTAATTTAATCTTGTTCTAGCGCGCTTGTTTTTGTCAATCTTCCTCGTTCATGCATCAAACGATAGCCCTAATTTTTGTTCAAATTGTAGGTGAAAAAAACAGCAGCGGCAAAAATTTGGATCGCCCTCCCTTTTGCTCAATTTGGATTTTTTTTGCATTTATAATGGTTACTTCAAATTTTCAATAAAACAGAAGAAAATTATGACATAAGGGAAAGAAAGAGGTTTTTAGGTGCTTCAAAAAATACCGAAATCCAGTTTTGAAATTTTTAATGTTTTGTTTTTAATGTTTAGTTTTGAAAATGTTAACCAGCTTCTATAAGAAAGTCTTTCCGAAGCTGTCAAAGTTACACAGTACACGAGCTAAATAGAGTATGTTCCAATATTATTCATCATTGTGTCGATGTTCTCGAAGACTTAACATCGATGATTTCCCGCTGTTTATCTACAATGAATATCGATTATCCCACAGATATAATATTATAACAAATATAACTCTTTAAATGTCTGTGGATCATCCCTAGAATTTGAACTGTCAATTCTTTATGTCTATGAATAATAGTTATACTCTTTGACTGTCAATTGTCAAGTGTCAAAGTTTTCTTTCAAATCGCAACGGACGTTTTCTAGTCCTTGCTTTGCTTCACTTTGTTTGTATTTGTATTATTCACACAGTACATTGAAATCCTCAATTTCTCATTATTATTCAAAATAATTTGATTGAAAAGTTGTACAATGCAGGGTGAAGTGATAGAATTGGAGAATAAAATAATTAATCACGAAGCATATGGGACTTCGTAAGTGATTCTTACAAAGTAAAAGTTTTATGATATGAATTTTACTTTGATTAAGTATATAAATTTATATTTATGGCATTTTGTTTAATCTTTCACGTATTTCAGGTATAAATGGGCTCCCAGAGACTTCGAGCTGGGTTCAGCCCTTGGTCGAGGCAAATTCGGACACGTTCACGTCGCCAAAGAGAAGAAAACTGGCTATTTAGTAGCCATCAAAACACTTTTCAAATCTCAGATTGTGAAGTCGAAATGTGAACGACAAGTGATGCGAGAGATTGAAATTCAGTCGCATTTGAAGTAAGTAACGAGTTTAGGTACTTATTAGCCCATTAACTTACCCTATAACCTGAGTTTCCAACAAATAAAGTTACTTTTTCGTAACTTATTTAATACTCTTCCTGTAACGCTTGTTCCTCTTTAGACATCCAAATATACTACGTCTACTGACCTGGTTCCACGATGAGCGTCGTATATACTTAGTGGTGGAATTTGCAGCTGAAGGAGAGCTGTATAAGCACCTCACTAACTCACCCAAAGGACGCTTCCCGGAACCCAAAGCTGCTAGGTACATCTACCAGGTAACAATCTTAAGGTCTTAATATAAATTAATTAATACTTGTAAATATTGATTTTATAGATACCATAATAAACTGGAAGTCTCAAAGTAAAATCTCATATTGATCCCGGGTATATGCAACTCTTGGTATTACTGTACTTACCTATGTATAACATTTTCTTTTTGTATGAGCTACTGTTAAAGTTTATCATGTTAGCCATAATTCAGAATTTCACCTTAGTGGATGTAACTTTCCTTAGTTGGCCAGTGTATTTAATTTATTTATTTCATTATGTCACTAAAGTTATGTTGTATATATTATTAACAGCATAATAATGTCTCTCGTTCAAGGTTGCGGATGCTGTGGAGTACTGCCACCAGCACCATGTCATACACAGAGACATCAAGCCTGAGAACATACTGGTAGCATTCAGTGGAAATCTCAAACTTGCCGATTTTGGCTGGTCTGTGCATGCCCCTTCTGAGAGGTAAGCTTGAGTAAAGAATCTATTTCCTATAGAAAATTACACAAAATAGACCCAAGTATAGGGTGACTGGTAATGAGTGACCAATACTTCACATGATTGTACTCATGATAACAAACAATTTTTACTATGGGACCAAACCAAACCTGAATTTGCAAAATAAAAAAATCAGCTGCTCCCTACATTTTGACAAGTTATGCGAACATGAATGTATGGGACAGCAGATTTTTGTTTGCAAATTCAGGTGTAGTCGCATAGGTAGTAAAAGTCACCCTATATTATCCAGTACCAGTACTTTTTTTAGCAGCTATGCAATTGTAAGATAATCAAATAATTTTAAACATTAATGAATTTACATTGCTATCTTGTTCCTTCTTAGCTACAACTGATTATAATTTAAAAGATCATTTTAACACTCCAGTACTCGCACCCCTGTTTGGGACGCCAGTGCTCGCGCGCTCTACATTTGTAGAACTATTTTGTCTAAAGATTTTACAGGGATGATAAAAAGATTTAAAAACACTTGAATATTATAATGAAAATAAACTTGATTAAGAAACTACAACCAACAAAACATAACTGTTAACATTTATTGGGAACTTCATCTAGACTTCTTGAGAAATATTTTTTAGGTTTTGGCATCAAATCTTCTAAGTCTTCTTTTTTTTGCTTGCTCATATCCTCCACTCGGTTTTCATCATTTTTACATCAGTCAGGACATTGAAGAACGCGATGGTGAGGCCAAACCTCCTCTTCAGTGTCACTTGCTATTATATCTTCATCATGAGTACTAACTTCAACACAGAACATGCAACTAATGGAGTGTTAAAAGTTGTATTCAAATTCATTTGTATCATTTGTGATATTCAAATTCTTCTAACAACCATGCTCTTTCCTTGTTATAGGCGTAAGACCATGTGTGGCACATTAGACTACCTGCCTCCTGAGATGATCAAGCGTGAGGTCTATGATGTGTCCGTTGACCACTGGTGCATCGGAGTGCTACTCTATGAATTCCTTGTAGGCAAGCCTCCATTTGAGAGTGAGGGACAAGACAAGACCTATGCTAGGATCCTTGCTTTAGACATGGTGTATCCTAGTTACGTACCTGAAGGAGCTAAGGATCTTATTTCTAAGGTTGGTATTTCTGTTCAGACACATGAGAGGGTGTATGGATATAACATAATTAAAGTTTTGTCTATACAAATATTTCTCAAATAGAGAGAGAGAGAGCTTGTTTGAGTGTTTCGCAATGTACAGATAGGCACTATCACACAGAGAATTTAAAACTAGAACAGAACTTGTATGAAATTCGTTGATGTTTTCAATTTTAATCTACATGAAATGACAGAAAAAGTTTGCCCATCCACCTCTTCTAAATAAAGGGGCGTTCAATAATTACGTGAGGTGATTTTGGCGATTTTTCGAACCCCTCTCCTCTTGGTGAGATGCACTCCCTCCCCCCCTTAATCTCACGTAAGACCTAATCTCAATTGTTGCAAAATGTGTATTTTTAGTGTGTCTAACACTAAAAATACACATTTTCGCACGTGAGATAGGGTAAAATTCGGCTCGACCCTAAACGCCTCACGTATTTAAAGAACGCCCCCTCAACTCTGTGGATGGAGTATTAAATAAATGTTTATGCATTTCTTGCAGCTACTAAAACATTCAAGTAAAGAGAGGTTATCACTGGATGCTGTGAAAAAACACTACTGGGTACAACAGTTCCAGACGAATGGCGCATAGTACCTATTCACATAGAAGTTGTTAAGTTAGTATTAATTCATTAATTATTACATTAATCATAGTAATAAACTTTTTATATTTCAACAACAATATTTTATTTATTTTAAAATACATTACTTATTTTATTTTGAGCTTTGCAAAGGAACTTTTACTAGAAGTATATATCAACATTTTATATAGATCACAGACTATAACCATAATTCTTAACCCATGTGAGTCCATCCTTGGAATTCGTCAGTGGTTTGTACTCAAGACCAATCCAGTCAGTGTAGCCGTTGCTTTCCAACTGGTTGAGAACATACTTGTAGTTTATCTCCCCTTCAGTGTCTGGTTCATTGCGGTTTGGCACTTGAGCTATCTGCAATCAAATAACTAGTTAGGACATATACAAAACACATCAATATTAATTTGACAATGATTTGCTAATAGAACTATAAAATGTTGTCACACTTATGTAACACACCAAATAAATAATTGCAAGTCAATCTTTAAGTCAGTAAATGTAGTTAGATATAGTTCGCGTCATGTAAGCATGCTAGGAAGTAGGCAACAAATGACTGTGCAGTAGTCAATATCTATACTAATACAGCAGCACGCCATGCTATATGGAAAGCCTGGTTTCAGAGCGGCAAACTAACGTGATGCGAACTATAGTAGATACTGAATTCGACATGCAACAAGCGATGCCATTTCATTGCATTGATTTGATTAAAAAGTCAAGTATTTCTCACAATTATTGCTAAAGCAACTATGCTTCTTTATTTTCATCAAATAAATCATCTAACAAAGATTTACACACTACTTACACTGGAGTTATAACACTTTTCTAAAAGCGCCAAAAGTGTTATAAACTTTGGTATAAGTCTTGTGAAATCTGATGTTGTGTCATAGTAGACACAAATATTATTTATGGTCTATTATTTAATTGGTATTTTATTACCTGTACATGTCCAACATAGGGCATAAATTTGGTGATACTATGAGATATATCACCACATATTTGTTGCAAGTGGAACACATCCAGCATCAGCTTTAAGTTGGGACTGTTGATGCGTTTGATGATGTCCAGTGCTGAAACATAAATAGGTACACTACATTAGATAATTGGCTAAAGATATGATATATATGATATGGGACTTGAATAAATATAGAATAACTGTTTGCAATCAAGATAGTAAAATATCAAGGGTAAACTCAATTATAATTGGTTCTACTTTGTGTTATAAACAGTGATTGGATAATCAGGCATTTATATACCTAAATTTTGTTCCACAAAAGAGTAATATACATTCCTTTCTGAATAAATAAGTAATCCTGGGTTCCTGGGATTGAACAATTTTGTAAAAACAGCTATAACAACCTTAATGAAATTATAGCAGTGGTTATTTTGATTTAGTCTCTTTATTTTATTCAAAACAAATGAAACATCAATAAATGTGCACAACGTGGTCAAGTAGTGAAATTGATTTATCTATGGGATTAGTGATCAAATCAACTAATTTATTAGGTATATTTTATACAAACAGAAGGGATTCTGAAAGGCATGTCCGTATTAATCTTTCGTAGGAATAAAAGTGAAGTTTAGGTATATTAGCGACCGATTATCTGATCATAAAATCCGACCGATTATCTGGTTATAAATCAATACCTGAAAATTATTTCTTATGCTGCATATGATACAAAAAATCAAATTTAGTTATACGTAGGTACTTACCTTTGTTAAAATCGCTCAAAAAGTAATTAGGCACTGAGTATTGATTTATAGGTTCAATAACTCCAAGGAGATTCTCATTCTTCAGTATGTCAGCTGCATACTTTAAATTCTTCTCATAGGTGTCCCAGTTTTGTGATGTGGCATTCTCTAGTTTCCCTGCCATAATGTGTATTTTCTTGGCATTTAGTGCCTTGGCATAGTTGACTGTCGTAGTGAAGTTTTCTTTGAATTCATTTTCTCTTCCTGGCACTGCTGTTACTCCTAGCTCTCCCTTTGTTACATCTCCTGAAAAACGATAATAATTTTATTGTACTAATTTAAAAAAAAATGTCACAAATTCAAATTATTTTAGCTTTTTCAGTTTGTACACAAACTAGGAGAATATCTTGTTTACAAACCTGTCTTCAAATTGATCAACACTTGTTCGACGCCGGCTTTTTCCTTAGCATCCTTTACTTGTTCCACTGTCAAACCAAAAGGGAATCCGCTTTCCACAGCCTTGAATCCAGCGTCCTTTGCCAAAGCATATCTCTCTAGCATCGAGGATGCCTCCGTAAACATAAAAGACAAGTTTGCACAGAACTTCATGTTTCAAAACAAGTTAGAGGTTAGATGTTGCCTGATACACAGCACAGTCAGTTAATTATGTGCGTTTAGTTTACTTGTTGTTTTGATTAAGAGGACAATTTTATAGAAATACGCTGATAACCTATCTCACCGCAAGTTGGTGCAAAACCTCAGTTTGTTATCTTTGTTTGTATAAATAGATATATTTTATCGTCAGGCAATTATTACAAACCGCAATAAAATATTTGGGAACCTCAAAACTTTAACCTACTTTGTCAGTTTTTTTACCTTTAGGTACAGACGCCAGCAGGTCAACCTACCCAAAACTGTCAGATTTTCCCAATCAACCTTGAACCTAAAGCCTTAGCAATAAAGTCGAAAATCTATTAAAGAAATCTGACAGATTGTAGTAGCTTGATGTGCTGGCGTCTGTACAAGTTATTTAACAAAACTGGCCAAGAGGATGTTAAGTATCTGTCAGAAATAAAAAGAACTGTGTATAGAAGCGACTCGGGCGTATCATAAGCCCGAAACCGTACCGTTACCGTTACCGTTACCGTGTACCGTTACCGTTACCGTTACCGTGTACCGGTACCGTTTCGGTAACTTTATACGTTCGATAAGCTTTTGTCAAAGCTATGGTTAAAAAGATATAAGGGTTTGAACATGGCCGCGCCATCGAAACGCGGATAACTGCGCAGCCACGGAGATCTTGAAAACTAAGCCTTGCAGAGACCTAAAATTTAGGAAAATGACAGATTGAATTTGGAAAAATATACAAAAAAGTCCTAGGTTTATATATCAGGAGCTGTGAGACTAAAACCCCCATGGCCGCGCCGTCGAAACGGTGAAAAACAAGTGATAGCCGATATCTCGCTGAAAAAGCATCGCAGACGTCTGAAGTTTTTTGTAAAACCCAGATTTGAATTTGTCAAAGTTTGTAAAAATCCTAGGTTTATACAGTATGTTAACCAACAGAGGGCGTTCCCGTCCCGCAATAGTATAGCATCCATACATGCTAAAAAAAATATTACCATTCGAAATTTTATTTTTTTAATATTAAAATATTCACTAAAAATGCTAAAAATATTCACTAAAATATTCAAAAAAATATAAAAATATTCACTAAAAATAAAAACTAAATTGCGATGTTTCCGTCCTTCAAGTACACAAGTGTACAGAGTGTTTCTTTTACGTATCAATTTAACATTTTTAGTGAATATTTTAATATTAAAAAAAATAAAAACCATTTTGTTTTCGAATGGTAATATTTTTTTTAGCATGTATGGATGCTATACTATTGCGGGTTAACGGGAACGCCCTCTGTTGGTTAACATACTGTATTTCAGGAGTTGTAAGACGAAAACCCCATGGGCGCGCCATTGAAACGCTGAAAAACACGTTATTGCAGATATCTCGCTCAAAAGCATCGCAGAGGGCTGAAGTTTTTTGAAAAACCTAGATTTGAATTGGTCAAAATTTGTAAAAATACACAAAAAATCCTAGGTTTATATTTCAGGAGCTGTAAGTTCGGTATTGCGTAGAAATAAGTCGATTATCTCTCGAAGAAAGTAAGTACTCAACTTGGCACCCGGGGGCACGTCCGTGCCCCCAGATTAGCGAGATATTTTTTTTTGTAAACAACACCTAGGCAAAAAAAATCTTAATATAAAACCTTCAATGGCTTCTTTTTGAATGTTTCGATAGGGTGACCATAGCTTATTGTTTACAGAAAACTTTACACCTTTTGAACACAGTCGGTCCTTAAGTATTGTCACTGGCACATCATTTTAAATTTAGAACTCGAGGAAAAAGAACCAATAGCATAGGTTTTTCAATTGTTTTACGATCAATAAAACGTAAAAATATTTTATTAATATTTTACGATGGAGTGGACGCTTAAAGAAGACCGAGTAGCAGTAATTGAATTACACCGTTGTGGCCACTCGCCAAACAATAATCAAGCTTCTTAAAAAAACTGAAAATCACGAAGTGATTTGTGTATCGTACAATGCACACACAGGTGTGGATAAGAAAAAAAGGTCAGGTAGACCTCGTTCTGTTAGGCCTCCAGCAGTCATCAAAGTAATCATGGCGCGTATTGCAAGAAATCCCGTCCGCAATCAGAAATGTCTACGAGCTTGAAGGTATGAGAGTGATTAAGTCAAGAGAGAGAGTTTTGCTAGGGCGGTACGCAGCACGCGGGAACCCTGGGGGGGGGGGGGGGGTATTTCGACATAAATTGTTCATTCAAAGTCAAATCATTTAATTCAAATAGCCACATAAAAGGCACTTTTGAACGTCAAAATTTATTTTAAAAAAAAATTGAAATTATTTTAATCGCCCATTCCAAATGGTACTTTCGTATGGAGACGAATGGGCACGAAACTCCACCGTTACTCTTTAAAACTAAAATTACTTATCACAATAGATAAAAAATAATTAAAAATAAAGCAATGACAAACAATCAAAAGTCATTTATTCAAACTAGGCTGATAATAAGCACTTTTTGAACGTCAAAATTACATAAGACAGTCCCCCAAAACACAGATTACTAAATAGTTACTACGTAACCCGAAACGCCCGCCCTTCGCCACTTCCTAGTGCTTTAGCTGGGGAGAAGTGGCGCAACAAACTCCACAGCAGCACAGCTGTCTGTTCAGTTAAAAAAATTGAATCTATACAACATTAGGTTCAAGGTTGATTGGGAAAATTTGACAATTTCGGGTAGCTTGAAATGCTGGCATCTGTACATTACATTACGCAGTGGCGTGCACTCCATACATGCAAATAAGCACTGCATACCCTGTAGTGCCATACACACATACCCATCTAATTGTAAATGATAAATAACTATAGTTCAAAAAAAAAAATTAATCTAACTTATTCGCCATTCACACGAACCCACATACGCTTCCAGTGTTTACAGCGCGATTTACGCGCCATCTATCGCAAGCGCAGTGAGTGAGTGAGCAAAAGCATTATTACGTCGCTTATTTTTCATACAACGCAAGATTTGGAATATCGTGTAGTACACAGCAAATGTGTGTCTGTGTGCGTGAAAACGTGTGCGCGTGTTCGACATTTGGAAGCACTGCTTTTATTGCAAACCGTCCAAATTGAGAAGCCGTAAAAGAACCGCCTAATTGTTGATTGCAAAGGGTTGACATTTTTTAGTCGGATTGGCCAAATGACCGACTAATTCATTCGTTCGTATTAGTTCGGAACGTAATTGCAAAGTTTTTTCGCCATATTGTTTATGTTATTCTCGGCGCAAGTGATTGACTGTCTAAGTGATTATTTAGTAAGTTTATTGTAAAAAATGTAAAATTATACCTGTGAGTCCTGTGCTGGCGAAGTGTGTTTAAATTAATTAAAATTTGCAGCGTTTTCGACGTTATCTTTTGAGGAAAAATTTAAATTGATTGCAGTGTGTGGGTTGGATTTATCTCAAAAAAAAAGTAATGCTGCTAGTCGTTACTTTCATGAAAACTTTTATGATAATTATCACTGGCTAATAGGTTGTGTATGTACTCACAAACATATTGTACTGTTTTCCTTGCATTTTGTTTACACACCAAGATAAAAAGAATGTTTGAACCTATAGGTACACAATGCGGCTGCTAAACACGATTCTTCAGAAAAACTACTGGAATTCTGCTTGAAGTTCCAAACTTTTGGTAAAGGTAGAATAGAGACTAGTTTGAATAGCCAGTTTAAGTTAGATATTGAAAGGCACAACGCGAAAGTTGAGAGAAATAGAAATATTTTCAAACGGTTAATTGATGTAGTTTGTTTTCTTGGTAAACAAGAATTAGCATTCCGTGGTTATGACAAATCCAGGTTGTCTTTTAATAAAGGCAATTTTCTAGAAATTGTAGATTTGTTAGCTAAATATGATGGAAATTTGGAAACCCACTTACAATCAACGTCGGGTGGCTCATTCACTGGGTTATCGAATAGGACCCAAAATGATTTAATTTCTAGTGTTGCGTCGGTAATTAAATCAAAATTCAGTATCGCTTCGACCGAACGATCATTTTCTAGTCTAAAACGAATCCATACATATTTACGAAACACACAGGACCAAAACAGACTCACAGATTTGTCTATGATTGCAATTGGAAAAGAACTTTTAGTATAACGATGGAGCAGTTTTTACAACGACGTTTTGCAAAACTATCTGAAAAAAAGATAGGCGCGTCGATTTGATTTATAAACATTAACTTGTAGAAAGTAATCAGTTAACATTAAAGTAGTAATTTATTTTGAATTAAAATTCATTTGCGCAAAGAAAAAAAAAATAAACATCCCACGGCCTTTTTAAATGCCACTTTGCATATCATAATATGTGTCACTTATTTAGATGTTCATAGTGGTCGCAAACAAACGTCATGCGAAGCCAAAGGCTCCTGTGGTAAAACTCAGGTAGGGTAGGTAGTCCTAGTCGTTGGGCCACCGACAGCAACAAGCTAAAACTGGTACCTAAGTTTTTTTTTAGCTGTGCATACCTTGTCTGAAATCTCTGTGCACGCCACTGACATTACGCAACACAAAACATTAAATTAAATTATTTGCTATAAGTAAGCTAGCACACGCCAATATCAATCTGCCTAGCCTTTTCCCAACTATGTTGGGGTCGGCTTCCAGTCTAACCGGATGCAGCTGAATACCAGTATTTTACATGGAGCGACTGCCTATCTGACCTCCACAACCCAGTTACTGGGTAATACGATACCCCTTGGTAAGACTGGTTGTCAGACTTTCGGGCTTCTGACAACCCGTAACGACTGTCAAAGATCCACGAATGACAGCCAGGACCAACGGCTTAACGTGCTTTCCGAGGCACGGAGGAGTCTCGGTATGTAAAGATGATCACCCATCTATGGACCAACCCCGGCAAGCGTTGCTTAACCTGATGGATCGACCCGTGCGGCTGTTATTACTTAGCACACGCCAATATACCAAAAAAAAATCGAAAACTATACTCAAGCAGAAATAAAAATACAAAACTAAAAACGTAAGCAGAACTTTATACCTAAATAAAGGCCTCCAGTAATAAAGGATGTGCCCACTTACATATATCCGTATACTCGTATGAAGCCGAAACTCGAAGTCACAAATGATGAACTAGGACCATCGAAGTAAAATAAACAAAGTTAATTACTAATAACAAAACAAAACCAAGGACAGCAAGACGACCAGTCATCACAAGCAGCACCCGTTCAGGAACATAACGCAAAGATCAGCCATTACCCCCTCGCCATATTTGAGGGAAGGAGGCAACGCGACCCCCGACGCTACCACAAGCAGTGACATCTAAAGGAGCATGACGAACTTGCTGCCGGTTGCTCAGGCAAGAATAATATGATCAGTTGTCGAAGTCACTACCTAACCACATACTGCAATACCACTCATAAAGAACATTGTAATGAGTAGATTATGTCAATGATAAATAAAATTAAAATAAATTGACTTTTACAGTCAAAGAAAATAAATAATTATATGAACTCATATAACCTATCAGGAGATACGCTAATTCTGGAGAAAAAACATAATTATTGTCTCGAGTTAATCTCAGCGACCAACTATTCTTATCGTTAATTATCGTTATCGTAAGTAGTCTTTGATAGAATAGTATGCCTTAGAACAAAGGTTAGATTTTACTTTAGTTTTAAACGCATTGAAGGGCAAATCTAGCAATGAAGAGGGTAACTTTTTATAAAAGGATATACCAAGCCCAACAAATGAGTTATGAACCTTATGATGCCGGTGAAACGGAGCACGTAATTTGTCCTTATTTCTAGTGTTAACATTGATATCACTGCTTTTAGTGTAGAAATGTATATTTTGTCTAATATATAAGATGTTGGCGAAGATGAATTGTGATGCCACCGTGAGAATACCAATATGTTTAAAAAAAATCTCTCAGAAAATCTCTGGCACCTAGCTGGTAAATTGCTCGAACAGCTCGTTTTTGAAGTACAAATATATTTTGAATGTCAGCGGCTTTGTCCCAGAGCAGAATACCGTAGGACATAACGCTATGAAAATAACTAAAATAGACTAACCGAGCTGTATCAACGCCAGTATATTGTCTTACTTTCCTGACGGCGTAAGCGGCTGAACTGAGCCTTCCCGCTAGGCTTGATATATGTGGGCCCCACTGAAGTTTGGCATTTACTGTTATGCCCAGAAAAACTGTCGAGTCTACAGTTTTAAGCACCTCTTTATCTAAGATGATGTTGGGTCCTAGATTTCTAACATTCGGTAAGGCAAACTTTATACATTTCGTTTTCTTGGCATTGAGAACTAAGTTATTTGTGGTAAACCAATCCGTAACCATTGAGAGTGCACTGTTTACGTCGTCAAAATCTTGTCTGTTCCTGTCTACTTTAAAAATAAGAGAGGTGTCATCTGCAAACTCAACTAATGGTAAGTCATTGATATACACTAAGAATAAGAATGGGCCGAGTATTGAGCCTTTAAGTAAACATAACTGAACTGGTAACCCGGAAGATTTTACACCATTAACATCTACACATTGAAACCAATTATGTAAATATGAATTTATTACTTTAAGAGCTTCATAAATCATGAATTAATTAATAAATTAATCATGAATTAAGTCATAAATTAATCCACGTTTCTAAGTCAAACTAGTGAAAAACATAACCCGAGCTTTATGACTGTTTGTTTTCTAATTTTGAATTTTGGCGTCCTAAAACATAAACGTCTGTTCCACGAAACCAATCTATTTACAATATTGAAGTGCCATCTAGTGACGAGTAGAAGTACTACACACAACCTATTTTGACATCCAACGAACCTCTGTTCCACGATTTAAATTCGGTTTTTAAATAAAAATAATAATAACGTATAGTAACGAGTAGCGGATGATATTGTGTTCAACAGTAAAGAAACATTTGTTTGAAATAAATATCTTCAAGCGATTATTATAGAGTTTCCCAAAAATAACATGAACATGGCATCTAAGATGACAACAAGATCCACTAACAATGGCCGCAAGATGTCAGGACTAGTACCTTGCTATAAATGTAAAAACTATGTTGACATAAAAACTACTGCATTATGTTCAGTATGCAATAAAAGATACGAGTTATATTGTGATGGATATCCAGAACACACATACAGGTTAAAGGATCAAGAAGCAAAGAATAAATGGAGATGCAAAATGTGTATAAGAAATAAAAAAGTTATTACTAGCGATATATCATCACAACACGGAACTGAAAACACCACATTGCGAAAAAGACAGAATTCTCTAATTTTACCGGGTCCCCTTTATACAAAGAAAACCTTAGCGAAGAAACACCAACCCCACGCCAAACTACCTCTCAAATCATGGATTATCATATACTTACCGTTTGCGAGACATCGGATGAATCATAATTCACACCTAATAAACTGTCTAAGAGTGTGTGTACACAGAAAGAGCTAGAAAAAACAAAACTGGAAAATAACGAACTTCAGCTACAGGTAAACAAACTTAGTTCAGAAATTAAAATACTAAAATTGCAGTCTCATTCTTCTGTGGTGGAAAATAATACCGAGAACAATACAAAGAAGCAGAGCCTTTCCATACAACTTCATAGTGCATTGTCTTCACCATCATCGCTGCCATTCACTTCAAACACCAATTCTACTAACAACACACAATTGGCATGCCTGCAAGTAGAAATCATAGATCTCCAACAGAAATTAAAGAACGCTGAACGAGAAATTACAGTCCTTACAAAACAAATAGAGACTTTAACACAGTACTTACACACTGAAAACAAGAGATCAAGAACCTCTGCACAAACAAATAATATCCAGCAGCAAATCAACGAACATGGAAGAAGAATAGTTATCTTCGGCACTCAACGATGCGTTGGATTGGCTTCTGCCATTTTACAATCAAGAATGGATACACAATATGAAAAATATGATGTAATGGCGGAAACGAAACCTCATGCACTAAGCAGCCAAATAGTAAGAAGCTGCCAGGATATTAAGCTAAGTACTAACGACAAACTCGTAATATGTTTAGGTGAAAATGATGTCAACGTAAACCTTGTTATATCGCAGCTGCAAACTATCTTAGACATTCAATAAAAATAAGATTATTGTGCTAAACGTTATCAAAAATCCTTATTTAAATGTCAATAAACTAAATAGCCGCATTAAGAATTTATGTGTAATGTATAAATGTCAATTTGTGTATTGCAAATACTACAAATTAACCGATATTTGTAAATCGATTAATTATGTTATTGACTGTAGCGATTACGATGAGAAATACTTAAACCCGAGTGAACTTAAGAAACGGATAGTGAGTAATAATAAACCAAGTCAAAAGTTAAATGAGAATATCATTATATCTGAAAAAGAGATCATTTCTTACAATTTTAATCACACTGATATGGTAAAATTAAATATTAAACCTTCAGAAAACTTATTCAAAAACATAATTAAACTTAAGAAAGGAACAATACCTTACTATTTCCCTGTCATTAACAAAATCGATACGTTTTTTCGAGCCTAATGATAATATTACTCCACATAATTTTAGAATTCTGCACCAAAATATTGCTAGCATTTTGTCAAAGCGCGAATTACTAGAATTAACTATACAAGAGTTACGAGAATCACAAAATAATCCAGACGTAATATGTCTTTCCGAAACATTTGTTAAAAAAGGCTACGAGGGCTATGTAAAGATCTTTGATTATGAGTTGGCTTCCAGTTTCTGTAGGGAAAAACAAAGAGGCGGTACTTGCATTTTAGTTAAAAAAGGTTTAGCTTACAAAGAATTAACATTAATAAAAACAATTTGAAGTCTGTGGCATAGAACTCACGTCTAGTAAATTAATTATTATTTGTCTCTATCGTACATCTACATCAGATCCTACCCAATTCTTAAATAAACTCCATAGCCTTTTGCATAATTTATTCAAGAAATATAAACCCAACACACGTGTAGTTTTAGCTGGTGATCTTAATATTAACACGTTAAAAAAAGGCAAGATCACAAGTGAGTTACAAGACCTATCCTACAATTATAATATGAAAATTCACATCAATGAACCCACACGTAAATCAACCTGTATAGACCACATCTTGAGTAACATCCCTAAAGCGACTGCTTCAGTACTCCCACTTCATCTCTCCGATCATGATACAGCACAAATGTTGAGCTTTCCTATAAAAGATAAAACAGTAACCTCAACATTTTCAATATATAAGAGAGATTATAACTTGGATAATATTATAAAATTTAGACAATGCTTACAAAGTTTGACATGGTCAGAAATATATGCCGAAAATGATATAAACCAAGCATTTAATTCCTTTCATGAATTGTTATGCCTCTTTTACAATCTTTGTTTCCCGAAAATAAAGGTAAAAATAAACAGCGGAAATAAAAAGAAACCAAATTGGATTAGCAAAGGACTGAAACAAAGCTGCAAAACAAAGCGAACTCTTCGTTCTAATTACTATACACATAAAAATGCGGCTAATAAAACAAAATATATCACATATTCAAAGTTATTACAAAAATGTGTAATCTCTTCAAAAAAGAACGCAAATATCAAGTTTATAAATAAAAATGAAAACAAATGCAAAGCCACGTGGAGAGTAATTAAAGGTGAAATAAGTAATACTAATTTTAAAGACAAATTAGAGAACATCCAAGTTGATAACACACTAATAACAAATCCAGTAGAAATAGCATCTGCTTTCAATAACCACTACATTAATATGACACATAATTGTACTAGTACGAAAACAAAAGGTAATTCCAATGAATATTCAACAGTCCACTCAATGTTCCTCAAACCTGTATCAGAAAGCGACGTTCGAACGCAGATATTATCATTAAATAACACGAATTCTGAAGGTTATGATGAAATTAACACGAAAATTTTAAAAGCATGTGCTAATGAAATAATTGTAATATTGACATATCTAATAAATTTATCGTTTTCTCTTGGCACTTTTCCCGAAGCATTAAAACTATCCATAGTAAAGCCGCTTTTTAAAAAAGGAGAAAAATCCGACGTCAATAATTACCGCCCAATAACGTTAATACCCATTCTGTCGAAGATATTTGAAAAATGCATGTATAAAAGATTGATTGAATTTTGCAATAAATTCCATATTATTAAGAACGAACAGTACGGCTTTCAAAAACAAAAATCCACTACTTTAGCTATCTTCTCTCTTATTAATATAATTTTAACGAATGTTAACAAAAACCATCTTACTACAGGGTTATTCTTTGACTTATCAAAAGCCTTTGACCTAGTGTCTCATGATTTATTATTACAGAAGTTAGAAAAAGTCGGGATTAGAGGACCTGCACTTCAATGGATATCATCGTACCTGAACAACAGACTACAGCGGGTAACCATTACAAAAATAGATAAGAAAAATAAGAACATGGTACCATATTCATCTGAATATAAATGCAACAAATTTGGCGTCCCCCAAGGAAGTGTCCTAGGGCCGATCCTATTTCTACTTTATATGAATTCCATTACTGATATAACACATCATAAATGTGTACTATTTGCCGATGATATTTCTATTATTGTTACATCCGATAGAACGAATAACACGGTTAGTGATCATGAGACTGACATAAACAACACAATTGAAAAATTAATTGAATGGTTAAACATAAATAACTTATCAATAAATCTAAATAAGTCCGTCTATATACAATTTAACAAATCAAATAATCCTAAATATAATATAAAACTAAATATACATAAAATTGAAGAAGTAACACAAACAAAATTTCTTGGCGTATCTATAGATCAAGATGTCAATTGGAAAACACATGTTGATAGTGTATTTAAAAAAATAAATAAGTTTGTATATGCACTCAAACAGGTTAGAAGCATTACTAACATTAAAACGGCAATAATATCATATCATGCATATGTCGAGTCGTTGTTGCGATATGGTTTAATAATGTGGGGTAACAGCACCGACCATAATAGAGCATTTGTTGCTCAAAAAAAGTGCATTAGAGCAATTTATGGGCTCCAACCAGACGAATCATGTAGACCTGTATTCAAAAAACTTGGTTTGTTACCGCTACCGTCTCTTTACATCTATGAGATATGTATGTTTGTAAGGAAAAATCAGGATTTATTTCTCAAAGCAGATGCTGTTAATGTCCGCAGCCGACGAGACCCCAATAGGCTCGTACTAAGCGAGATTCCAAGACTAACTAAATATAATAAAAGCTGCCTTGCAATGTGTGTACGTTTATATAATAAGTTACCAAATGATCTCAAAAATTTAAACATTAGATTGTATAAAAATAAAGTTTACGAATGGTTATCTGTTAATAGTTTCTATAGTGTTAAGGAGTTCATTGACAAACAATGTTAATGTCAGTAACCTACTGAAAAATTTGCATGCTTATTATTATATTGGCAAAACATGTTTTGTTCTAAATTGTACTTTTACCATCTTTTTATACCGTGTTTTTAAGCAAATAAATATATTATTATTATCTCCTTTATTTATTTTTTAAACTTATTTTATTACATTTTTAAATATTTTTATAAAAACATTAAAAAAAAAAAACATTTAAAAATATAAAAAATAGTGATCCGCCGGTAGCGGGTGCAGGGTCCAAGCTACCGGTGGTTAGGGCCCCAGAGACAGGAACCTCCTCACAATACGCGCCGTATCAAGGAGGACTGCCTTCTGAATCAGGCCCTTCACCCAGCCACCCAACGAGAGCCTCTTGAGATGCTGGTCGAGGCTCTTAGCGATAAGGCCATTGACCGTAACGACTATCGGCACAATGATTGCCGAGTCCACATTCCACATAGCGACAACCTCGTGGGCTAAGTCGAGATACTTCAATTGTTTCTCCTTCTCAGCCTTCACGAGGTTCTCGTCATGCGGGATAGTGACATCGATTATCATTGTGCGGCGCAGTGATCGATCTATTACCACTATATCAGGCTTATTGGCTACAATAGTCCTGTCAGTGATAATAGATCGATCCCAGTATAACGTGACATGGTAATTCTCGAGAACTGGGTCGGGCACATACCTGTAATACGGTACCTCAGAGTCCACAAGGCCGTATTTCAGAGCAAGTTGCTGATGGATAATCCTGGCTACTTGATTATGCCTGTGCAAATACTCGCCGTTAGCTAAACGAGAACACCCAGAAGTAATATGTCTGATAGACTCACCGGGACAATGGCATGCCCGACATATGTCGATCGTCCCGTCTTTCATTATATACTTCCGGTAGTTATTCGTTAGCATAACTTCATCCATAATCGCACAGACTATTATTATTATTATTATTCGTTTCGGACACCGTAATGATGCAGTTTTCGCAAAAGTGTGTCATGGTGCACGCAATCAAAGACTTTGGAGAGATCACAGAAAACTCCAATAGCATTTTGCGAGTTCTCCCATGCGTTAAATATGTGTTTCAGCAGAGCAACACCCGCATCTGTAGTCGAACGACCTTTTGTAAAGCCATATTGTTCATCATGAAGGAGGCCATTTAAATTAAAATGTCTTAGCAACTACTTGAGTATTAACTTTTCAAATATTTTACTAAATGCAGGTAAGATAGATATAGGCCTAAAATTGCCAACGTCATTTTTGTTACCTGACAGATAAATTTTTTATGTGATAGATACGTTAAAAAATGCTATCTTACAGGAAGTACGAATGTTGTGCAAAGTTATCTGTTATGGTTCTCGCACGGGTACTCAGAACCACAGTATTTTGGGCAATTATGGGTGCAGCAACAAAAGGTTTCTTTAGCATCTGCAACCTAACGTCTTTTTGTATGTAGGCAACGAGTTAATAGAACAGCTTGTATTACATTCATTCATCATCTATACTATTACATCAGAATATCAAAAAAACAGCGTCAATTTACGAACGTAAATTTATATGACTCAGAGCTACTGATAAATATAATAGGTCTTTACCTATGAAGTTGCCGTTTTACAATACTGGCCATTTGAAACGTAATTTATGGCTGGCAATCAATTCTAAATTCAAACGAATTTTATTTTAAAAATATGAAATTCTATTTTCAAATTCAGTCATTTGTTTATTGATTAGTGTTTTGTTTTCACTACATTTGTATCTTTTTCATCAATATACTCGATAAACTCGACGACTCGATAAAAATACGAGTAATTATGGAATACGAGTTCCGTCGCGGTAGCAATGCCGCACAAACGGCTCGCAACATTAATTACGTGTACGGAGTGAACACTACAAACGAACGCAAGACCCGTTATTGGTTTGAACGCTTCCGACATGGAAATTATGATCTAAAAAATTAACCCCGTGGTCACCCGAAAACTAAAGTCAGCAACAACGAATTAAAGGCAATAGTAGGAGCTAACTATACTCAATCTCCGGATGAGTTAGCAGCAGCTTTCAACATTAGCATCAAAACAATATTGGTCCAGATTGGTCCATTGGAACTGAACGATCGCAAACGCGACGATCACGTTGAGGTATGCCTTGCGTTGCTTAACAGACACAGAAACGAAGGGATTTTGATTCGCATTGTCACTTGCGATGAAAAATGGATTCTTTTTGATAATCGTAAGCGGTCATCATGCTGGTCCGTCCCTGGTTCAGCGCCTAGGCAATGCCCCAAACGAAAACTTACCCCTAAAAAAGTCATGGTCACTGTTTCGTGGTCTAGTGCTGGTATAATTCATCACAGCTTCTTACCAAATGGCACCAGCATTACTGCGGATGTGTACGGTGAGGAACTGGACACAATGATGGAGAAGCTCGCAAATCTCCGTTGCTCCTCCACGACAACTCTAAGCTACAAGAGCTAAGAAGCGAAGGGAAAGGAAGGGCACCCTGAGGTTAGGTTTTGTTTTATTTATTTATTTTATTTTATTGTGTTTGGGTGGCTTACAGCTAACAATACAAAATTTTTTAATGAGGCAATCAACGAAAAGCCATTTAAAAGCCTCCACAGTTAGCATTAAACTATTGTTGCACAAACAAATAACTTAGCATAATATTAATGATATAACTAAGCATAACGTAATAACAATTAAAATCCATCACAAACAACACAGCTTTTAGACAAGGCAGTACTAATTGTCGCTAAGCTGCTTGCAAACAAATCGATTGATGGGTGTTCGTTCATTACAATTTGGTTAAATGCTTTGATTGAACGAAGCAAAAAAGAATCACTACGGTATACTGTGCGAGCGTAAGGAGCACGAAGAAGATTTCTTAAGCGAGAATGGCGAGGTGGAACATTTAGGGACAGCTTAGAAAGAAGTTCAGGACACTCGACCTTTGATTGTGCTATTTTCAGTAGGAACCGTATATCAGATATATTTCTCCGAGTTACAAGTGGAAGTAAGTGGAATCGTACGCATCGTTCCTTGTAACTCAGATAAGGGATTTTAAATTTATAACCTAAGTATCGCGTGAATTTCCTTTGTAATCGTTCCAATCTGTCTGAATGCGCTGCAAAATTCGGATTCCAAATTTGACTACCATATTCGAGATGACTGCGGCCGTAAGCACAATACAAAATTTTCAGGGTTTTCATTCTCTTAAACGAACTCGCATTACGGATAATGAATCCCAAGGCTTTGGACGCTTTTTTGACAAAATGGTCCACATGACACTCAAAGGTAAGCTTACTGTCCAGAAGAATACCAAGGTCTCTGATGACACGAGTTCGAGTTCGATAGTTAAATATTATTGATAGGTTCTTCCGGGTAAAGGTGATAACTAAACATTTAGAAATATTAAGATCTAATTTATTTATTCTACAATAATCAACTAATCTAGATATGTCTGCCTGCAAACGTATAGCGTCATTTAGACTCTTAACTGATGTAAAGATTTTCATGTCGTCTGCAAACATTAAGTGTTTAGAATATTTAGAACCACTACTATTTTGCGACCTTGTTCAACACTATTTTGTGACCTTGTTCAACACTATTTTGTGACCTTGTTCATATTTACTTCTCATCTCAGTTAAGTTTATATACAAACTCGTTGTATAAATTAAGAAGGCCCATTTTCTACTTTTTATACGCCGTATGTTTTTTTACTAATTCAATCTGTTATTTACCTAAATTTCAGGTCTCTGCAACACTTAGTTTCAAAGATCTCCATGGCCGCGCGGCCCTCCACGTTTCGATGGCGCGGCCACGTTCAAACCCTTATAATTTTTTAACCATAGCTTTGGCTTTATAGTTTTGGAAATCTTTTACATTTTTTTACAAAATCTTGGCATAGTTTTTTTTTTTTAATAACGCCGTGGCCGTGCCATCGAAATGCATACCGATTTTGAACACATTAGGGGCAGTTCTGTCTGATTAGGTATCAATATTGACTTTAAGTATAAAATTCGACGCAGAGATCAAGCGTTTATCAAACGGTGATGTCTGGGTCGAATTTTAAGTCAATATAATAATAATAATAATAATAATCCACAACTATCACACAACGCCGTCTAGCCTCAAGCTAAGCAGAGCTTGTGTTATGAGTACTAGACAACTGATAAACATACTTATATATTTCTAAATACATACATATATAGATAAATTACACCCAGACACAGAACAAATGATCATGCTCATCACACAAACATTTGTCCTGGGTGGGAATCGAACCCACGACCTCCGGCATAGCAGTCAGGGCCACTAACCACTAGACCAACAGGCCAGGTATATATTGATACACTACGGCCGAAATATCTTGGCGAGTCTGAACAGAGGCACTACGACTACGAACTTGTTCTCTCACTCACACTCGCCTCATCATGTCACCATTTGGTTCCTAAAAAATGTTACTGCGCAGTCTTCTGCGCGAAGTTCGGACTCGCCAAGATATTTCGGCCGTAGTGTACAGTTACTTATTCAGTGAAAGGATGATGGGCGTTTTGGTATGCATGTCCTTTCAAGATGAGTCATAAATCGTTGGATAGCCCTTTTCAAGTATCTATACAAAAAGCTACTATGATGTCAAACCTATATATTAAATTGTCCGTTTTGAAATGTCTACAGAAGATACTGGATTTTTAGCTCGAAATAGAATTTAAAAAAAATCATATCTCTGGTTGCCTTCACCGATTTTATGACTTTTGCACAGATTTTGAGCTAAAAAAAAACAGTTAACGATGAACATCACAAAATTGGTTTAGTACCGTAAAACATAGGATGTGATCTATTTATGAAACAAAACACAATAGGTACAAATATATCAATTGATATTGATGCCTCATATTCAAGTCAGATTTTTAATATTATCAGGTTGGCTGAAAAGTTTTGCATCAAGATATAAGACTTAATGAATTTATTGATCACTTTGTTATTTATAATAATTAATCAGTAATGTAATCCCCAAATAACTCTATTACTCTGGCCCATCTAGTTGGTAGATTGTTGATGCCCTGCGCCCAGAATTCCGGAGGCTGTGCAGAAAAGAAATTGTCCACTGCCATTTTGAGGCCTTCGTAATTTTGAAAAATTTTCTCACGCAAATAAAGCTTTAGTGGTCGGAACAAGTGATAGTCGGATGGCGCGAGACCCGGTGAGTACGGTGGGTGGGCAACAGGGTGCCATCCAAGCTCTACGATTTTTTGTCGAGTCTCCGAACCGACATGAGGTCGCGCATTATCACGAGTACGTGAACATTTACACGGCTCGGTCGTTTTTCTCTTATTGCGTCCGCCAGTTTCTGAAGCTGTTCAGTATAAATGGAAGTCGTAATCGTCCTTCTCGTAGAGAGAACCTTGTAATAGAGTGGGCCCTTCGCATCCCACCAAACGGAGAGAAGATGCTTGCGTGAGTGACGATTCGGCTTTGGCTGCGTTGGTGGCTCTGCGTCGTAAGGAAGTCAGATGGCGCGCCGTGTGTTGTTATCATAGAGAATCCAGCTCTCATCGCCGGTTCAAGAAACTCTTTCCGATGTGGCTGAAAAAGAAGCGATTCACAAATACTAACTCTGATTTGACGATGACTGTCAGTTAGTTGATGTGGAATCCATCGTGCCATTACTTTACGATAGCCGAGTTTGTGTAAATGAGCCTCGACGGTCGAATGATGACAGCCAGGAGTCTGCCAAATCACGCGTATTTATTTCTGGATTAGCCTTTAAACAGCGGAGTAATTCCTCATCGTCGAAGGTGGATGGTCGCCCACATCGCTAGTGATCTTCAAGAGTTATATCTCCCGATGCAAAGCGAGCAAACCAGCGGCTTATCTTCCATCGCGATCGCGATACAACTCTTTCACCCAACGCTTTGCTAATGTTAGCGGTAGCCACACTCACGTTGTGTCCCTGACGCCACTCGTAAAAGATGATCGTTCGAAGTTGATGTTCACTAATCATTTTCACAAACTAACCAAATCCTCACTAGCGCGCCTTTATATACCCTTGATGTGATAGCTTCGAGAACCTTCTACAATATTCTTACGTATCCCAGATTCCGAAAAATTCTAGTAATTTACAATTTTTTGTGCAATATTTTTCCGCCAACCTGATATAATGTGTCTTTGCCATATGTCGGGACACTGGGGTACCGGGCCTTTGGGAGGCACGAGGGGTCGAAGCCAATTCGCAGAGGCCCGTAAGACACTTGTAACTCTACTCCCAGAGCACCTCAGGATTATGTTGCCCCTTGTCGCTACGTCACTATGTGCTAGCGACAGTTTCCGGAGGTCCATTATTGAGTGTGCAAGTCACTCCTGCCATTTTTTCCGTCTATAAAAAATACATTGACCAGGCAGGGGTCATAGAGTCCTTTCATAGTTCTAGGTAACCAGTCCACTTTAGCCATCCAAACATACATATTCCAATTACTTTGTTTCCATATCCTGCAATAGTCCTAAACCAACCGGGGGTTGTCCTTGGGTGCATTTGCATAGTGCGTACAGGGATAATCGTCGGTTGGTGCCTCATTTCATTACAGGTGTCTAACGGGCCTCTGCCAATTGGCTTCGACCCCTCGTGCGCCTGCCAAAGGCCCGGGACCCCAGGGTTCCAAGATATGTCAGACATTTTTAAAATAGTAATGATGCACAAAACACCATGCCTAATTGGAGAAAAATATCACATATATAAATATTACTTCAATAGGAAGTGACTAAAAATTAATAAAAAATAAATAACTTTCAAGGTAGAATTACTCCTTACGGTCAGTGAATCGGGTCTAGCGCCACAGTTATTCTTATTCTACACAAAAATACCTTTCCAAAGAAGTATTTTCATTTCGATTGGTGCTGGCACCAGGTTCCTTACATTGGTGCCCATCATCCTCTAAACAGTGCTCGAGCATCCGCGAGGATTTTTCCGTTTGGTGGATGCTGAACAATGACTATATAGCATGCTGACCCTTAGAAGCTTGAAGCTTCCACCAGTCAGAATTAACCACAGAACCGTTTGACGGGTACCCCCAGCAAATCTTCGGATTCTTGAGAAGGTAGATTATCTACTTACCATCTCATTTTTAACCGAAATTTTTGATGTCATCATGGGTCAATTCCTCACTAAGGAGCAGCTGGCGAATTAACTGCATGGCAAAGAGATACGAACTTGAAGCGTCGCTCAATATTGTGCACTTCTTTGGACTAAGTATTCAGCTTAGTTGGCACAATTTAAAGGCAACGGTCAGATAATTTATTCCTGTTGGACTACTTTTGCTAAATTCGAAGTGATCATGGCTTACAATTTATAAAGCCGGGATAAGGAACATGTTACTAGTTACAGGAGTTACTGACTCACAAAATTATAGTAACTCAACGAGCTTTAGCTGAACCGTAGATAACTGGCTAAGAAGCCAAGTTGACTGGGCTGACCGGTGATCATGGTTGTCAAATGATTGATAGCTTTTATAGAGCAAGCAGACTCTTGAGGAAAGGTTGCTAAGCGAAAATTGTAAAGACGAAGTCTAGCCATCGGATCGACGATCCTAGTGGTTCGCTGAAGTTGAAAGAATAGATGTTTCGATTTAAGGCGAAAGCGTCAGGGTAGCCCGTGAAATTCAAATCTTACGTTTTTTGCAATTTACAAGTCAGTATTAGGATCTAAATGTAATTCGCGGCCGCAGCAAGTATGTATTTACATAATTATAATCATTAAAGTGATCAATATAACTCTTTAAGACCAGGTAATCCTAATGAATGACTATTTCATGAAATCTTGACATTTGACGATTATACTAACTTAAGGAGTTGTATTACTGATTCTAATGATTATAATTCTGTAAATACATATTTGTTACGGCCGCGAATTATACTTTATCTATATCTATAAAAATCAATGCCACTTTTCGTTGTAATTTTATAACTCAAGAATGGGCTCACCTATCTAAACCAAATGTTTAGGCTTTGTTCGGACTATTTAGTAGATGGTTTATGTTAAGTTTGCACAAAATCGGTAGAGCGGTTCTTCATTTATTACATTTTTTGTAACAAATTAATTCAATAAATGGCGGATCATTTTGTAAATGGGGATTTTGCTGTCAAATTGAACCTTTTTTCAGAATTGAAACTTTTTTCAGTGTTGACAGTAAAGTAAATGTAAATGTAAATATAAATGTGGAGTATTGTAATTCAGTCAAATCCATTAAATATATTTGCAAGTATGTAAATAAAGGGAGCGATATGGCTGTTTTCGGTGTTGCTGGTGATAATAGAAATCATGAAATTACTCAGTATCAAATGGGGCGCTATATTAGTAGTAATGAAGCTGTCTGGAGGATTATGAAGGAAGGGGATAGGCTGGATGGCGTTTTCCTGGAGTATTGGACCCGTATGCATAGCTATGGGTCTGATACTGCAGGAAAATACATGAATTGAAAAATTGTAGGTTGTATTTTGTTATTTGGTTTTTATTTTAAATGTAAGGTACTAACATAGTTACGTAAGTTGTATCACTAACAAACTATGGAGCAAGTTTCCGAAATAAACGTTTTATTATTATTATATTATATTATGTCGTTTCCAATGCACGAAAGACATCCTGTGGTTGTTCACTTGGCTGTGCATCTTGAGAATGGCCACAGAGTACATTTATATATATAGGGAAGAATGGCCAACGTGTTTATTTTAATGTAACAAATGTATTGGAAAGAGCAGCACAACCACCAGCGACTACGTTGACAGCTTTTTTCAAATTATGCGATACTGATACATTTGCGATAAATTTGTTATATTCTGAAGTGCCTCAGTATTACATATGGAATGTGTCTTCGAAAAATTTCAAAGACGTAAACAAGGAACAGCAGTCGATGGGCATCCTGGCATTTTCCAAACAGATGCAATTGGGAGAGTATATTCAGTACATCCAAACAATGCTGAGTGTTTTTATTTGCGATTGTTGTTAGTTAACGTCGATGGCCCAAAATCATTTCAAGAATTGAGAACAGTCAACGGTCATTTGTGTCAAACATATCGTGAAGCATGTCAACTCTTGCATTTGTTGGAGGATGATGCACATTGGGATTCAACACTTCATGATACATCTACTTCAGCTCATCCACAACAAATACGAATGCTATTTGCCATTATATTATCAACATGTATGCCATCAAATCCACATGAATTATGGAACAAATATAAAAATTATATGGCAGAAGATATTTTAATTCGTATGCGTCATCATGCAAGAAATCCTGATTTGTTGATTACCTTGGAAATGTACAACGAAACTTTGATAATAATTGAAGATATGTGTATAACGATTGCAAATAAAGCATTAGTACAATTGGGTATGACCGCACCAAATCGTCAGATGCATGATTTGTTTGATCGTGAACGTGAGCAGGAATTCAATTCTAATGATTTGCGTTTATTTGTACAATCGAATATAACCAAAATGAATATTCAGCAAAAACATGTATATGACACAATCATGCAAGGCGTTTCAAATAATGCAGGTGGATTATATTTCTTGGATGCACCTGGTGGTAGAGGCAAAACGTTCGTTATATAATTGATTTTAGCGACTATTCGATCGGAACAGAAAATTGCATTGGCACTTGCATCTTCGGGAATTGCTGCTACATTATTAGAAGGTGGTCGGACCGCACACTCTGCATTAAAATTGCCATTGAATGTACAGGTGATTGAAACTCCAACTTGCAATATTTCGAGAAATTCTGCAATGGCAAAAGTTCTGCGATTAACGTCAATTATTTTATGGGATGAGTGTACATTGGCGAATAAAAAATCACTAGAAGCATTTAATCGAACAATGCAAGATTTACGTGGTAATCAACAGCTTTTTGGTGGTGCTTTGATATTACTGTCAGGGGATTTTCGACAAACATTTCCTGTCATTCCTCGATCAACTCCTGCTGATGAAATAAATGCCTGTTTGAAGTCATCAGTTCTTTGGAGATATGTACAAAAATTGACACTGAACATTAATATGCGTATTCACCTACAAAATGATCCAGCTACCCATGAATTTTCAAAACAATTGTTAGAAATTGGTGATGGCAAAATACAAATCGACAGTACCAACCGATTGATCGCTGTACCGAACAATTTTTGTACAATTGCGCAATCGATAGATGAATTGATTGAAAGTGTTTTTCCGAATATTCTTCAGAGTTACAGAAATCATGATTGGTTGAGAGAACGCGCCATTTTAACACCGAAGAACATTCATATCAATGCCATTAATTTTCAAATTCAAGCGAAACTGCCAGGTGTAGTCACGACATATAAATCAATTGACAGTGTTATGAATCAAGATTGCTTGAATCTGAAAGTTGGTTCTTTGATTATATTATTGCGAAATATTAATCCACCAAAACTGTGTAATGGCACCAGATTGGCAGTGAAAAAGTTATTGCCAAATTTGATTGAAGCTACGAACTTAACTGCTAAATCAAAAGGAGAAGTTTGTTTGATACCGCGTATCCCTATGATTCCAACTGATATGCCATTTGAATTCAAACGATTACAATATCCTGTGCGTTTATCATTTGCGATGTCCATCAACAAGTCCCAAGGGCAAACACTTAACGTTTGTGGTGTGAATTTGGAGGAATCTTGTTTTTCACATGGTCAACTTTATGTTGCCTGTTCCAGAGTCGGTACCCTCAGCCGTTTGTTTATTCATGCTCAAAATGGAAAAACAAAAAATATTGTTTATCCAAATGTTTTGGATTAAGTTTTAAAATAGCTAGCAATTAATAAAATATTTTTTTGTTTGAATAAATGAGTTTCATGTTTTTTGTATTTAATATTTCACTTTATACGTAGCGAAGCACGTACCGGGCCGCTAGTTTAATATAAAACTTAATACAGCAAATTGCAAAAAACGTAAGAAAATTTGAATTTCGCGGGCTAGCCCGACATGTCCTCCCTTAAGGGACTACTCGCACTTATTCAGCTCCATTCGCGTTTCGCTGCACGATTTTGGTCACACTTATACAGTTCTGCTTCTATCAGCCGCGTACAGCGCCGTAAGAATGAGAAAAGTCGTCATAGCATGTTATCTCCGCTGAAACGCTTCTATCTACTGCGTACGGCGCTGACTATGCTGCGAAGACAACGTTCTATGTGCGATATTTTTATCGTTCCGCTTCTTGCAGAAGAAATAGATAATAATATATATATAATTATAATTACTTACAAAAACGTCCGAACTCTCTCAATCCTTGCGAGCATAATGATTACGTAATAATAAATCAAATCTATGCAGGTCACAACATGTCAAAATCAAAAGTCTAAAAAAGTAGGCTGAGAATCAGCACTTTTTTAACGTGAAAATTACATAAGACAGTCCCCAAAACGCCCGCCCTTCGACAAAGTCGAGAACCATCCGTGTACAGCGCTATTCTGCCGCGTTCGACGCTGAATGCAGCGGTACAGCGCTGAACGCGGCAGAACAGCGCTGAACTCTATCTACAGCACTCGCATGATAATAACACATTTCTCCTCATTTTATACTAGTTTGTCGCGAAAGCTGAACAGACGCGGAAAGCTGAACGGATGCGTACCTCCATACAAAATCGTTGATTTCTATGGGCATAAGCTGAATAGAGCTGAATAAGTGTGAGTAGTCCCTAAGTAGGCACTGGATAAGGACATGTGACTAATATGAAGTCATGAAGATAACAAACTATGAGGTACCTACCTATTTTTTTTTTTTTTTTATTTGTGATGGGTTTGCTCTTGACTCTAGTCTAGGTCAGAGGTGACAGAGACAAAGTCGACGATGGAGTGAGCTTACCCAGAAGAAGCCTGTTCACTCTCACTTTGAAGAGATTAGGGTTGTATACGTTCGGAAACACAGACGCAGGTAGTGAGTTCCACTCTTTTGCTGTGCGCATTATAAAAGACATTTGGAAGCGCTTAGTGCGAATTGGTGGAAGAGCAACCAGGTAGGGATGGTAACTGGCAGTGCGTCTAGATGTCCGGTGGTAGAAGGGGGCCGGTGGAATGAGGTCGTGGAGTTCTCGGGCACACTCTCCGAAGTACAATCTGTAGAAGACAGACAAGCAGGCAACCTTGCGGCGATGAGCCAAGCTATGCAGCTTGGCTTCCACCAGTTTTACGTCGCCAATGAGCCTCTTAGCTCTGCGTTCCACCGAGTCAAGCGCGGCAAGTTGGTACTTAGCTGATCCATCCCAAAGGTGACTGCAATACTCCATGCAGGATCGGACTTGCGCTTTGTAAAGGGTTAAAAGCTGTCCAGGCGTAAAGTATCGCTTCACCCTATTTAGGATGCCCAGTTTCTTGGCCGCAGTTTGGGCCTTGTACTCGATGGTGGCGCCGAAGTTGAGACCAGATGTCAACTCCATGCCTAGGAGCTCAAGTCGATCAGTTACAGGAACAGATGTACCCCGAAAAGTAGGAGTTTGGGCGAAACGACTCTTTTTAGCGGTAAAAAGACACGCCTGCGTTTTGGTGGCGTTAAAAGAGACCAGATTATCATCACCCCACTGGGAGACAAAGCTTAAGGTCAAATCTGTCCGCTCTACCATGGCCTCTCTCAAGGAACGTACTTCGGCCCCGCTGGTTTTTGCTCTGGACAAGTATCTCTCTGAAACTGTACTGTCATCTGCGTACCCAACAATACCAGGCCGAAGCAGGTCATTGATGTGCAGCAGGAAAAGAGTTGCAGAGAGAACAGACCCCTGAGGAACTCCGGCATCAATAGCCATAAGGTCAGAAGAGCAGCCATCAACAACTACTCTAATCGACCGTTCACTAAGGAAATCTGATATCCAGCTACAAAAATCAGCTGGGATGCCATAAGCAGGAAGCTTGCTGAGCAGAGCAGCGTGCCAGACCCTGTCAAAGGCCTTCGAGATGTCAAGCGATACAGCCAGTGCTTCGCCGTGTTTCTCGATGGCTTCGCCACAGCAGTGCGTGACATACACAAGAAGATCGCCAGTTGACCGTCCCCGGCGAAAGCCATATTGACGGTCACTGAGGAGATCATTGTCTTCAAGGTAGTTCAGCAACTTATTGTTCAGTACCCTTTCCAAAACTTTGCACAGAATGGAGGTAATGGCGATCGGACGGTAATGGGCAGGGTCTGCACGGTCGCCTTTTTTGGGCACTGGTTGTACATTTGCAAGCTTCCAGGATTTCGGCACCGTTCTTTTTTCAAGAGAGAGGCGGAACAAACGTGTCAATACAGGAGACAGTTCTGGCGCACACTGCCTCAACACGTCTAGACTGCACAATACTCTTCGGACCTCTTTAATGTGTACTGCGATCCCCGGCATCGAGGAGTCACAATGAGGTACAGTAGGTGGTTGCTTTGAGCCAGCGTCCAGACGTGAATTGCTTGCGAAGAGAGATGCAAATTTTGCCTTCTCAGTTGCAGAGTGAGCCAGCGACCCATCAGGTTTCATCATAGGAGGTAAAGTGGGACGACAGAAATTCGTTTCAACCGCTTTAGACAGGGACCAGAACTGTTTACTACCTATTCTGAGAAACAGATTCAGCTCAGCTCAGAGCTCAGGAGGTATGAAGCAAAACACGGTGACATTGTAATCTCTTTACTAATATTATATTATTAGGTTCAGTTTATTATCTCACAATAATATATTTTATAACAATAGGTATACTCATGATGAATGTATGTTTCCTATATTATGATGATAAATAAAGTATTCCGTTGTAATAAAAGCTAACAAGGATGGAACCATCCACGTTTCTGCTGTACAACTAACAAATATTACATTATAAAATAATCATAGGAAATGGCCACTTCTAATTTATTTATGATTTTATTATAAATATCGAAGCTGGTATTACCAAAAACTTATTTTAAAATGGAATGATAAACTTAAATGTTTACACTTAGATTAAAAATTGCATTAAAATCCTGACAAATGCATGTGCTGGCAGTACACAGTCTTATAACAAGAGGTATTTGCGGTTATAACATTTTATATAAATATGTTTTTGATATTAACACAGCCATATTTTTATAATATTGTGTAGCTATAAACTAGATTAGTATTCTACGTAAATATTACACGTACATTACGGTCTTATACAATAATTTGTGAACAGTTCTTTCAAAATTAGAAAGAAGTGTGCGATTTGAGCAGATTTTGTCAATTCCCTGTAACGCACCCTACACTGAGCTGTCATGGCAACTGACTTACAATAAGTTAGAAGAAATGAAAACTATCCGGCAGGCTTATAACGTATCTTGCAGAAGCCTAGCGATAGCAAAATTTGCGCAATAATTGGTTTTCAATCGCAAATCGTTATTGTGGTATTAGCAATACGTCATACTGATTTGCGATTGAAAAGCAATTATTGCGCAAATTTTGCTATCGCTAGGCTTCTGCACGTAATAAGCCTGCCGATTAACACATTAGGCATACTTATATTTTTACTTAAATAAAGCATAATTAGACGAATTTCAATAATCTTAAAACCGAGCAAGTGGAAGACATTTCGAGCACTCGCGTAAAATTAAATAGCAAGATATGAGACGGACTTTATTACAGTCATTTAAAATTAAATAGCAAATTTTAAAGTAAATGGCGATCTTTAGTCTTTATAAAGCTTTGATTATACAATCGCAATATTCAGAGAAGACGAAGAAATAAATGGCCCAGCTAAATAATGCTTAGCTGCATTATCACAGGTCTTAAATGCCGTCTCTAAACAAAGGCGCATATAAGTTCTCATCTGTATAATATATCCAATGACTACTTTGATCTAAGAAGCAGAAGTACAAAACTATAGCTCGTAGCTAAGAATAAGCTTGCGACTACCATTCAACTAATCGCAGCGATACCGGTGACTTAGGCGCCAGCAGGAAGTCGAACTGTATGTCCAACTCGCCATCAAACTCCACTCGCCATCTTTGCATTATCTGTGAACAAAAATTATAAAAAAATGAGTACTCAATACTCAATTCTTTATTGCATTCCACAATGTAGGCTTAGGTGGTAAACATTTGCCAAAAGAAACAATCATGGACCCTGTCGGGCACAGCAAAAGATAGATAGGTATGTGGAGAAGAGGACTTATCATTTATGTAATCTAACTTATTGTAAACTTATTCTAAACACACTTTTATAATATAGTTAATGTATACTAATAATAATTTAACATTTTACTTATTGTATACTTAATTTTTTCAAGGATTTATCATTTAGATATTCGTTAACACTATAATAACATTTGCTTATTAGTAGCTTTTTTAATTTATTCGTGAATATATGGAGTTTTTTTTTTATTTCTTATATATTCGGGTAACATATTGTAAATTTTGATTGACATAAATAGAGGGCTTGTCGAGTGTATTTTTAAGCGGGATGTTGGTATGTTGAGTCGTGTTTTGTGTCGGAGTGTGTATCTTGTTTGTATGTCTTCTCGTTTTGTGTAAAAGTCTTGGTGTTTGTGAGCGAACTTACATATTTCAAGTATATATAAACAAGGCAGGGTTAAAATGTTCAGATTTATGAAATGGGGTTTGCAGCTATCTATTTGTTGTATAAAATCAAAAAAAAAAAATCAAAATCAAAAGTCATTTATTCAAACTAGGCTGAAAATCAGCACTTTTCGAACGTCAAAATTACATAAGACAGTCCCCCAAAACGCCCGCCCTTCACCACTTCCTAGTGCTTTAGCTGAGGAGAAGAAGTGGCGCAACAAACTCCTCAGCAGCACAGCTGTCTGTTCAGTTAAATAAAAAAATTTAAAAAAATATATATATTCTATACAACACTGTGCAAATTACATGCAAGTACATTACGCAACACAAACATTAAATTAAATTTAATTATTTGCTATAAGTCAGCTAGCACACGCCAATATACTTAAAAAAAGAAGAAAAAAAATCGAAAAATCGAAAACTATACTCAAGCAGAATCAAAATACAAAACTAAAAACGTAAGTAGAACTTTATACCTATATTAAAAGCCTCCAGTAATAAAGGGCGTGCCCACTTACATATAGCCGTAACTCGAAGTCACAGATGATAAACTAGGACCATCGAAGTAAAAAATACGAGTTAAATTACTAATAACAAAACAAAACCAAGGTCAGCAAGACGACCAGTCACCACAAGCAGCACCCGTTCACGAGCATAACGCAAAGATCAGCCATTACCCCCCTCGCCATATTTGAGGGAAGGAGGCAACCCGACCCCCGACGCTACCGCAAGCAGTGACATCTAAGGGAGCATGACGAACCTGCTGCCGGTTGCTCAGACAAGAATAATTATGATCAATTGTCGAGGTCACTAGCTAACCACATATTGCAATACCACTCATAAAAAAAACATTGTAATGAGTAGATTATGTCAATGATAAATAAAAATAAAATTAAAATAAATTGACCTTTACAGTCAAAGAAAATAAATAATTATATGAACCCATATAACCTGTCAGTAGGTAAGCTAATTCTGGAGAAAGAACATAAACATTGTCTTAAGTTAAACACAGCGACCAACTATTCTTATCGTTTAAGTAATCGTTGATAGAATAGTATGCCTTTGAACAAAGGTTAGATTTTACTTTGGCTTTAAACGCATTGTAAGGCAAATCTAGCAAAGAAGAGGGTAGCTTGTTATAAAAGGATATACCAAGCCCAACAAATGAGTTATGAACCTTATGAAGCCGGTGAAATGGAGCACGTAATTTGTCCTTATTTCTGGTGTTAACATTGTGAATATCACTGTTTTTAGTGTATAAATGTATATTTTGTCTAATATATAAGATGTTGGCGAAGATGAATTGTGATGCCACCGTGAGAATACCAATATGTTTAAAAAAATCTCTCAGAGAAATTCTGGCACCGAGCTGGTAAATAGCACGAACAGCTCGTTTCTGAAGAACAAATATATTTTGAATATCAGCGGCTTTGCCCCAGAGCAGAATACCGTATGACATAACGCTATGAAAATAACTAAAATAGACTAACCGAGCTGTATCAACGTCAGTGTATTGTCTTACTTTCCTGACGGCGTAGGCGGCTGAACTGAGCCTTCCCGCTAGGCTTGATATATGTGGGCCCCACTGAAGTTTGGCATCTACTGTTATACCCAGAAAAACTGCCGAGTCTACAGTTTTAAGCACTTCTTTATCTAAAACGATGTTGGGTCCTAGATTTCTAACATTCGGTAAGGCAAACTTTATACATTTCGTTTTCTTAGCATTGAGAACTAAGTTATTTATCGTAAACCAATCTGTAACCATTGAGAGTGCACTGTTTACGTCGTCAAAATTTTGTCTATTCCTGTCTACTTTAAAAATAAGAGAGGTGTCATCTGCAAACAGTACAACGTCACAGATACCCTTTAAATAGAATGGTAAGTCATTGATATACACTAAAAACAAGAATGGACCCAATATTGAGCCTTGAGGTACACCTAACAGAACTGGTAGCCCGGAAGATTTCACACCATTTACATCTACACATTGAAACCTATTACGTAAATATGAATTAATTACTTTAAGAGCTTCGTTTTGTACACCGTAATGATGTAGTTTACGCAAAAGCGTGTCATGGTGCACGCAATCAAAGGCTTTGGAGAGATCACAGAAAATTCCAATAGCATTTTGCGAGTTCTCCCATGCGTTAAATATATGTTTCAGCAGAGCAACACCCGCATCTGTAGTCGAACGACCTTTAGTAAAGCCATATTGTTCATCATGAAGGAGGCCATTTAAATTAAAATGTCTTAGCAACTGCTTGAGTATTAACTTTTCAAATATTTTGCTAAATGCAGGTAATATAGAAATAGGCCTAAAATTGCCAACGTCATTTTTATTACCTGATTTAAATAAAGGTAAGACTTTACTACTTTTCATGAGGTCAGGAAAAGTTCCTACATCAACACATTTATTAAAAGTAACAGCTAGATAGGGGGCTACTATGTCTATTATATTACTTAACAGTTTAATTGAGATGCCCCAGTAATCACCAGTGTTTTTAGACTTAAGTGTGTTAAAAACATTAACTACATCATGAGGTGTTATATGTTCGAAGCTAAATAAGCGACCACATTTGGGCACACTACTATGCAAAAGGTTTTCAGCTTTAGACGGGGATGAATTTAAGGAGCGAGTCGTAGTTATAGGTATGTTGGCAAAAAACTCATTAAATGCCTCAGCAACGTCTGCTGCTTTATTAACTAATTTGTTGTCGACCATAACTTCAAGTTGTTTGTCTTGTTTAACCGACTTACCCGTTTCATTATTAATAATTTTCCAAATGGTTTTTACTTTATTATTGGAATTTTTAATTGTATCGCTTAAAAATTTAGATTTAGCAAAAACACAAATACTTTTAAATAATTTTGAATAATTTTTGACATACTCTAGGACTATATTTACTAAGATTCGGATAAATTTCTTTTGGACCGTGAACAGTGCAAGTGCGTCTGTACTGTATCCCCACATTATTATGCCGTAACTAAGCCATGCATAGGCGTAGGCGTAATAAGTAACGAGGGCAGTCTGTAAATTTGTGGTTTTTTTAACTTCACGAAAAGCGTATAAAAATTTTGAAAGTTTAGATTTTATTTTTTGTACGTGTGACTTCCAATTTAAATTCTTGTCTATGGTTATGCCTAATAATGTGAATTCATTGACTGTTTCTATTATATGATTATTAAAGGAAAAAACTACATTTAGAGGTTTTTTTTGGTGGGGATGGAAAGTTATTAGTTTTGTCTTTGCAAAGTTGATTTCAAGATTGTGTTCGGTCATCCAGGTTATTATTTTACTAAAGATTTCATTAAGGGTACTGTTTAGGTTTATGTTGTCATGACATTGAGTGAGAATGGAGATGTCGTCCGCGAACAAAACGCACGGTCCGGATTCTGCTATAAATTTAGCGAGATCATTGATGTAAATGAGAAATAATAGACATCCAATAACACTTCCTTGTGGTATTGATGCGTTAATCGCCTTTCTGTTAGACCGGTAACGTACCTTGAGAATGAAATCTCTTCTGACCTGTCATCTGCCTAGCCTTTTCTCAACATGTTGGGGTCGGCTTCCAGTGTAACCGGATGCAGCTGAATACCAGTATTTTACATGGAGCGACTGCCTACCTGACCTCCACAAACCAGTTACACGAAACCCCTTGGTAAGACTTGAACTCCTAGTACAAGAGCCAGGGCTACACAGATGTTTGTGACTTTTAAGTGTAAATAAAGAAATTATTATTTTTATACATTTACACATCTAGGGACCATGAAGTCCCGGTCCTTTGCAATCCCGTACGAGGGGCTGAAGCCAACTCACAGAGGCCCCTTAGACAATTTTAAATGGAATGAAGCACCTACCGACGATTATCCCTGTAGGCACTAACTAGTGCCTACAAGGATAGGTAACTACCTAGAACTATGAAAGGACTATGGCCGATGCCTGATCAATGTTTTATTATACACGGAAAAAATGGCAAAGACTGACTCGCACACTCAATAATGGGCCCCCCGAAAATTGTCGCTAGCACTTAGTGACGTAGCGACAAGGGGCAACTTGACCTGAGGTGCTTGAGGAGTGGAGAGGTATTACACGACTATCAGGACAATCCCAGAGCCCGGAAGATGGTCAAGATTCCTACCAGCACTTACTGGAATACTTCCTTCTTCTAAGCACGTTTGGTCTTGCGAATCTCCACTCAAGCCAGCCAATAAAGGCAAGAATGAGGTAGGGGCTCTATTCCTCATCAATGTTCACTCCAGCCGGTCAACAAAGGCAAGCCAGAGACGAGGAACAAGACTTCTCCCGGGAGATGTGATCTGTGGGGTCGATACTGCCCTACAGTTTGCCACATGCTACCCTGCGGGATTCTGTATCTCTCTTGGCCTGGCTCCTCATCCTAGACTTGTTCCGGCAAAGTAAACTCTACCGGCACAGACCTAGAGTTCGTAACGCGCAAGCCCCACCACGACGTCAACGTATAGATACGGCGGTGGAGTTATTATTATTAAGACTGGTTGTCACACTTGGTCTTCTTGGCCGGGATCGACGGCTTTACGTGCTTTAGCACGGAGGTGTCTCGATATATAGGGTGACTGGTTATATGATATAGGGTGAATTAGTGACCGATACTTAAACACATGATTGTACTCATGATAACAAACAACTTTTACTATGGGACCAAACCTGAAATCACGAAAAAAAATCAGCTGCTCCCGACATTTTGACGAGTTATGCGAACATGAATGTATGGGACGGCAATTATTTTTTTCGCGAATTCAGGTTAGATCCCATAGTAAAAGTTGTTTGTTTTCATGACTACAATTATGTGTTTAAGTATCGGTCACCCTATACAGTATGTTAGTTTAATAATAATAATAATAATAATAATAATAATACCATTTATTTCAGGCGACATAGGCCCATAGAAAAATACCTTAACCTAAACATACATATTTTTATAAACAAAATCTTGTGTTAATAAATAAGGCTTAAGACTATGTTAGTAGCACTTCACTTTGCACTAGCTTGACTTTGTGCTGTCCTGTGGAACTTGTCCGCGGAAGCGACGGAACACCACGTCCTGGGGCCAAAAGTCTTCTTCCATGACGAGGGGCAGATAACAGTTCGGTACACGCACGACGAACGCCTTGAAGTTGACGTTCCGGCGTGATTCCAGTAACTGCACCCTCGGCGTGTACCTCGTCTTTTGTCGTACGTACTCTACGATGTCCTCCGCCTTAGTGGTGTAGTGCAGGCGGGAGATGTACACCGGTGTATTCGGCTTCGCGGCACGCAGGCTTATTTCAGGCACTGTAGGAGCTTTGCCGCAGCGGTTCTTATTTGGTCGCGATCGGCGCTTCCTCCTTTGCACCGTCACAAAACCATCATCTTTATCAGCCCTATTCGGCGCCTTTTCTGGCATGGGCTTGATACTAGGAGCGCCAGGAGCACTCGCAGTGACGCTAGCGAAATCCCTTTGCAGAGGTTTCGGCAGGGCTTCAAGTACTGGCTGCGGGATGGGGTGAGGGGCTCGGGCTATGTTAGTTTAAACGAGGGACGTATTCAAACCCACAATAGTTCTAATAAAAATATAAACAAAAAAAAAAATATGATACTTGAAGAGCCAGGACGGCCTGGAGGCCCTTCACCAGAACTCATCGTCTTCTAGCTATGTGGGTAGGTGGGCGCGGAATAGAAATAAATAGCTTCAGATCACAATCGACGTATTTTAATCAGTATTCACAGGAATCACGATGTAATTAGGTAATTAGCGATTACTACTATACGAAATCAGCAAATTAAATCTTGAAATAGCGTGATGGCGAAGATTCTGAGCGATTCGTCACAAGCGTGGTGTGCGGGCGTCGTCTCGTTCAAAAGTGAGTTTTAAGATGGCCGCCCGCACTACCATCGACAATGACGCTTCGCTAGGTTGACATCGACAGTCCTGTCAACCTGACGTTTGACGTAAACGCCGTCATACTAACAAAAATATAAACAAAAAAAAAACACTGATAAATAACAGACAATACCAAAATTTTCGCAAAAAGTTTGCACGTGCACCCTTGCGCTAGCGACCGCAGAACTAGGGATCTCATTACTCCACCAATGTTCATTATGCACATTAATTATCCCCATTCGTGTAAATGTGGCTTCATCAATAATAAAATGTTTTTGTCTAAATTAGACAAAAACCAGCGGCAAAAATTCACACGTGGTTCGTGGTTGTTGACGCCGAGTTCTTGAACGGGTCTAAACTGGTATAGGTGCATTTCTTCTTCTTGCACCAGCTTCCACACAGTCCAATGCGGTACACCGAACCGTCTTGATTTCGAGTACTCTCTTGTGGGTGATGCTCGCAGTATTCAAAAATGGCTTCTTGTAGGTGCACTGGGTATGGTATCCTTCCTCGTCCTTGGGCATGCGTCGGTACGGGAACTGACCGAATGTTCACAATCGTTGGTTGACACCTAACATAACATATTACGACCGAATCTGGCGGTTCGGAAACATCTCTCGGTACAAATTAATGGCTTCTCGCACACTATCATTAGATAACGCGTAGGCACTAACCATATCCCAATATTCTTCATTGGAATATTGATAAGACGTCATTTTTGTTTATTCAACAACACGTTTAAAGGACACATTTATCGCGAAATAAGCGGGGTTGTTTAAGCGATATGCGGAAGTGCAATTATACATGCGGAAATAGCGGCGCACTCGCATAGACTGAGGTCAGCGCTGGAGTGTGTCCTGTCGGTGCATCGGCGACAACACAAAGGGGCGGGGTTTGCACACGGGCTGGCTTCCTTTTCGGCAGGATTGGCATGTGTTTTGCTGCGTGACTACTTTACTGTTTACAAGTTCACTTCGTGCACGACGACGCATGCCCAAGGACGAGGAAAGATACCATACCCAGCCTTCATGAATTGAATAATTATGTTACAAATTAAGGTTATAGGTTTATTACATACGTCACAAAGACGAGAATCGAATACTGAATACCCTCCCTCAATAAGTCCCTCGTTTAACTTAACATACTGTATAATTGATGGTCACACATCCACGAACCGACTGCGGAAAGGGTAGCTAAACCTTCGATCGATCGGTGCTGCTGTTATCACTTATGGTCTGCTGCCAGATTTTTTATTAAAACCCAAAGCAAGTTTATCTTGGACATTAGTCACATGGGTGAAGGAACAAATCGTGTGGAAACCTAGATAAGTCTGAAATCGCCAACCCGTCTTGAGAAAGCGTCGTCGTGACCAATGCTCGTGCCTTCCCAGTATGACAAGGCCTTTGTCCTGCAGTGGGGCAATAATAGTCTGGTATTATTATATTATTATTACCTTAGCAAGCAGCAGATGTAACTCAAGCTCCACGAAGCGTTTCCCGGGGCACATACGCCGTCCTCTTCCGAATGGAGCTACCAGAGTTGCAGCATGGGGCGCCGTGGGCTTCACCCAGCGCTCTGGGATGAACTCGCGCGCACGCCAGAAGTTCTCCTCGCGTCGGCACGCCGCTCCCGTGTGGGCCAGAATGAACGTCTGCAAAAATGAAATATGTTTTTAGAGATTTTTCAAAGAGGTGCAGGACAAAACTTCGCACTTGAGTATTTATTTGTGATGGGCTAAGCAAAAAAAAAGAAAACGGGTCTATTTACAATTGGCTAAAATTATAAGCTCAATTTGGTTGAGCCATGACTAACTGAAACTGAAATAACAGGGCCAGTCAATCGACTCGCTGTTATGATTATAATTCGCGTCACGTAAGTTTGCCGCTCTGAAACCAGGCTTTCCAATGCGCATGGCATGGTGCGCTGCTATTTTTTAGTATATTTAGATATTGACTACTGCGCAGTCATTTGTATCCTACTTCAGAGTGGCAAACTGCAAACGTACATGACACAAACTATATTAAGAAGAACCATCTGGCATTGAAACGCCCGGAACTGCGACCAAAATTACAAACGGCGGACAATGATATTTTCGAAGAAAAATATCAACTCACCCCAGCAGGCAATTTATGTCCAGCAATCGTCATAGGTGCATCCAGAAGCCTGGCCAAGAACGGTGCAGTTGGTAGCAGTCGGAAGGCTTCATAGATAGCAGCCCGAACTGATGGGGCGGCTGAAATGTCTTCAGCAGTCAAGGTACTGCATGAAGGCAACTCGGAGCGAATAGTGCGCTGCCAGTCAGGCCGCCCGCTCAACAAGTATAACAGGAATACGAGGCTGTTTGCTAGCTGTTTAAAAAAGAACAAATTTTAATGTAGCTGGAGGAAGCATTTTACATGAAGCTAAGTTGTGCCAAGCACCATTCACTAAAATGACTTGCCAACTACTCTAAAATTAGACCAAGAAGAAGAAGATTTACATTCAATCTCAAACTAAGAAGTAGTTGGACTTTTTGGTGCTGTATAAAAATTAAAATTTGCTTTGTCCATTCGAGTTCGAGTCTATGCTGACCATTATCGCCAAATCGCTAGATTTGGTCACTACTCACAAGCCCTTGGCTTGACGATAATAAAATACTTTCTCGATATGAACTACAGCTGACGTACCTGTCTAGTTTATTGAGAGATGAGCAATAAAGCTTGGAAGCCAGTGCGATAATTCCCAGAAATATTCATCCGAATACCTAAAAATTCGATGAAAAATATACAGTTGACCACAGTTTTGTGGAAGACCATCTGCGTTCGGAAATTTAAATCTCCCCTAAATATTAGTAAGCGTACCGTCTCAATGCCAGCTGTGATAAAGTCAATTACTGCGGCTTTCTTGTCTCTCATATCAAGGGCGGGGTTCTCCAGAATCCTCAGGAAGATTTCCTGCATGGCGTCATCGTCGGCAGTGCCTTGTTTCCTGTTCCTCGCTTCCTCCATCAGCTCCGATACTATCCTGCCAACAATTTGGTTTTATTATTACTTAACTGTATTATAATTATGGGATTTGTGGAAAACCTGAATCTGGGTGTATGCAATCAAAATACTCATTAGGATTTTTATGACGTATCAAATATCCTAACCTAACTAGGTACTTATACAACGTGCCGCTGCAATGGCGACATTAATTTGACACACGTATACGGTTCCGCGTTTTCGTTTTATAAAGATATTTTAATTTCATTAAAAGTTATTATTTATTGGTTTACTTACAATTTTCTAAAATAGCATCTTGGAGCAACCTGTAGCGCAGAGATAATTAGAACGAACGTGAGAAAAAAGGCCACGCCACGTCTTTTTCCCATGAAGGTTGATCCACCAGCTGGGTCGGTGCAATAGACAAACGATGAACAAAAAAAAGGTGGTGGTCAACGGCCTTTCACCAGCTGGCATAGGAAAATAGCTTTAAGAATAAGTCTCTGTCATAGAGTGATCCTAATTTTGGTTAATAATTTAGTATTTAGTTTGTTTGAAATTTTATTTTTCAATTTACGAATTATTTTATCTTATAATTTTTATGTGTTGATTTAATGTCGCCATTGTGGCGGCACGTTGTATAATAAACGGAACTTATAAAAATTCCTCAACTAAGGTTTTGTGTAGACTAGACCCAGACTAATCTAAAACTAGACGTCAAGGTTGAAAGCTTTTTGTGTTTTGTTGTTGCGCTTTTGTGCTGATTCATCATATTATGCATACTGAGGCAGTACTGTCTGGCAAGCGTAACAGCCCACAAAAAGTTACGTAACCTTCATCTATTTACTGAACAAAAAATCGGTCAAGGTTTTAGAGGCTCGATTAAGGAAGACCCTAACTTTTTTATATAAATTATGGATCACTTATTTTTAAATAAGTGATCCATAATTTATATAAAAAAGCTCGGTCGAGTTCAAGGATACAATACATGAAGGTATCCAAACGTATGCGTCATGTCATGTTCAATTTTTATTGATCTAAAAGAGGACGTAAATGTTCGGCGGCCTAAAGCCATCATTATGAAACTTGCTCACTAATGATAGGTAGGTACCTAATCAATTTGAACTTGAACGTTCGGTAAACAATAAGGTACTGTATATTTATACTTATCTGTAGGTACACATCGTCCAATGTCACAATGTATGACAGTCCTGTATCTTATAAAAAACACTGACTACGCATTGTGAGTAATAGCCCATCAATCACAAAGTCAATAACGTAAGTCGTAACTATATTTACGCATTGCTTCATTATTAAGATAGGGAAAACTCACGTATGAATGGTTTCCTCGCTCTTGACGAATGTTCTGTAGAGTGTGGTGGGTGCGAACTTCCATAGCGGTGCACCATAGTAGGAGTCTCTTTGAGCCCTGAAATGGGCCTTCACGGCTGCTGCGAGGGTAGCTGCGCGACCTGACATCCACCGCTCCAAGAAACCCAATCTTGAGCCCAGCATTAGGCCGCATACCGCTGTAACAGTATCATTACACGTTAGTCCCGTAATTCACGACACGTTGGGCTGCGGTGACGGTCTCTTCACACACTACCTACTACAGTATATGGATAACGATTTGGGATGATCCCGCCGCCGGATCGTTTGCCGTGGACAGTTATCAAAATTCTCTAACAGATTCATCCAAAACCTTATGGCACCTACCCACACCACAGAAAAACTTTACTACATAAGATGCAGATACATATATGCCAACGGCCTGGAGTGGTTGGGGCGGCATAGCTTGCGTGTTCTGTGCTGAGCTCACGCAACGCGTTGTACGTCCATCCAGTAATAGGACTCGCGCATCAAGGAGCGCTGTCCCAAATTAGACGCATTATTAATTTATTATCCATAAAACAAATATTAAAACAAGTCAACTAAAAGATAAATAATTAAATTATCTTTAAAATGGTGAAGGTTTCATAAAAATATGCTTGCTAGTTTTTGCGTGATTCTCAGCTTTTTAAGCGAGTTAGACATACCTAACTTTACATATTAATTACACTATATTTATAAACATTATCACACATATATCATATTCACATATTATATACGCTATATACGCCATTCCAAATCAAAATTCCAAATAATTAACACTACTCGTTCCACAGAACAGAATCTCTTTTATCTGTTCTGTGACTCGTTCAGACATGATCTTCCAGTTTAAAATTATTAAAAGTCGTTTAACAGTGCCTTAACTGAAACTAGACACTGGTCAGACAAAAAGAAAGTTGATAATCTCAATAAGACGTCTCAGTTTTTTTTTTTTTAACAACAAACTCCTTGCATACTATTAGAATTAATTACAATACTCCGTTCGTTCGTACAAGGATCACCTGTTCTTCCGTATACGACAAAAACAATATTATACGTACATAGCTAGGCAACCTCTCGCATTTAAGATTTTTTTACTTTGGAAATTCATGTTGACTAAACATCTTTTGAATTTGAAAGTCACAGTTCAATAAGAATACATGGCTAACCATGAGTACTGATACCAAGGAAGAATGTGACCACAAAAAACATTTGGAGTGAGATACGCGACAGCTTCCTGTCGTTAGCTGATAACATTGAACGCAGCAGAGAATGGTTCTGGGTTCTATGTAATCCGGTGTAGTGTACAATTTCATAACGCATTTCTGATGTTTATTATTGCATTCCTCGCGACGCACTCACGCGAGTACATTGGCCGTCTAACGCTATTTTCTTCCACAATGACCCACATTCTTATCTCGATGGACGTCATTTTCTCGTCACTATTATCGCAACTTTCTGTCTGAATCTATTTAAGACCCTAAGATTTTAGCATTTGAACTCCACGCGACAGCACACGATATTAATTTATTAGATGCATTTGTTTGATCAACACATTTCAAAGTACAAGGCTAAAATCACCAAAATAATTTAAATAAGGGCTCTTTTGTAATACACATACGACTCAACTTTCTTATTCTATCGCTTCGAAATTATTATACACACAATATATAGGTTGTGTAGGTGATATGGTCAGTCTCTTTTATCTTTCTTCTTCTCTATCTCATAGCATTCATTCCGAACGGATGCTTTTTTGGTCATGTCACATTACACATAGTACCTGATCGACCGAGCTCTCATCGAAATCGTTAGAGCCGTTTTCGAGAACATGCTTACAAATATATATACACAGTCTGGCCATAAATACTGTTACAATTAAAAATAAGAAAGATATTACATTTGAATTTGGAATCTGTCATTTTCATACGATTGTTCATTGAGTTTTCTAATTTTGGCGCCAATACATTGTACAATATTTTGCGATATTAAAATGGAGTGGGGTGATAAAGAGAACCGAATCGCTGTGATTGCATTACACAAAGTTGGTATGGAGCCAAATGCAATTTTTAAAACTCTCCATTCGCTTGGTATTAGTCAAATGTTTGTGTACCGGGCTATTAATAGGTACAATGAGACCTCCTCTGTTTGTGACAGAAAAAGATCTGGCCGTCCACGTAGTGTTCGTACGAAAAAGGTGGTCAAAGCAGTAAGGGAAAGAATTCGAAGAAATCCTGTCCGAAAGCAAAACATTTTATCTCGGGAGATGAAGATAGCACCCAGAACCATGTCGCGTATTTTAAAAGATGACTTAGGACTTGCAGCCTATAAGAGACGCACTGGTCATTTTTAACTGATAATTTAAAAAAGAATAGGGTGGTAAAATCGAAACAACTACTGAAGCGGTACGCAAAGGGAGGTCACAGAAAAATTTTGTTTACGGATGAGAAAATCTTTACAATTGAGCAACATTTTAACAAACAAAATGACCGTATTTATGCTCAAAGCTCTAAGGAAGCTTCCCAATTAGTCGACAAAGTGCAACGTGGACATTATCCGACTTCAGTGATGGTTTGGTGGGGTGTTAGCTATGAAGGAGTGACTGAGCCATATTTTTGTGAAAAAGGTATCAAAACATCGGCACAAGTGTATCAAGATACCATTCTTGAGAAGGTAGTTAAGCCCCTTAACAACACTTAGTTCAATAACCAAGTATGGTCCTTCCAACAAGACTCGGCGCCGGGTCATAAAGCTCGGTCCACGCAGTCCTGTTTGGAAGTGAACGTTTCGGATTTCATCAGAGCTGAAGACTAGCCGTCGTATAGTTCCGATCTTAATGCTGGATTATGATTTATGGTCAGTTTTAGAGAGTACGGCTTGCTCTAAACGCCATGATAATTTGGAGTCCCTAAAACAATCCATACGATTGGCAGTGAAGAATTTTCCCATTTTCCCGTGCTTCTATTGATAACTGGCCTCAACGTTTAAAGGACTGTATTGCAGCCATTGGAGACCACTTCGAATAAGCTTTTTATATTTTAAATTGTTTTATATTTATGTATTAAACTAACACGCTGTAAAAGTAATAAATATTATTTGCAATAAAATTTTTTTTTTCTTCGTGGCGATATTTATGGCAAGACTAGGTATTAGTCTGGCCATAAATACTGTAATATAAAAACTTTCCTTTTTCGAGTCTTTAATAATTTTGAATTTGGAACGCGGTTATTATGTTCAAACTTCTTTCGATTTCCCGCCACTTCACTTTTTGTTCGTGTTTATTATAAAATTACAATATGAAATGGGGTGTTGAAGAAAATAGGATTGCAGTTATTGCCTTGCACAAAGCGGGTATGGAGCCGTCGGTCATATTCAAGACACTAAAAGCTTGGTATACTCGTATATTGTACTATTGACAGATAGACCAACACTTCCTCTGTTGAAGACCATAAAAGATCGGGGCGGCCGCGTGCTGTTAGAGCTACAAAGGCTGTTAATGCTGTGAAAGCCAGAATTGGCCGAAACCTAATTAGAAAACAAAAAATCTTATCGCGAGAAATGAAGATTCCCGCTAGGACTCTGTCGCGTATAATAAAACAAGACCTGAAGCTCGGCGCTTGTCGTTGATATACAGAACATACCCTAAATCTTTCCCTACAGTTAAAGAAAGTGGATCGATAAAAACGCCTTCTGTCCCGATACGCAGGTGAAAGTCACAGAAATATCCTCTTTACTGATGAAAAAATTTTCACGATTGAAGAGCTCTTGAAACTGACAAAGTGTACACTCATAGTTCAGAAAGGTACAACGTGGTCATCATCCTGCGTCAGTAGTGAGGGGTGTCTAATCGAAGAGTGAAATCTTCAGCCAAAGTGTATCAAGAGACCTTCTTGGATCGTGTTGTGAAACCTCTTAGCAATACGTATCCACTTTTTAAAAATGCACCGTGGACTTTCCAGCAGGACACTGCACCTGGTCACAAGGCACGAACTACCCAAGCCTAGCTCGAAACCAACGTTCTGGACTTTATAAGAGCTGTAGACTGGCCCTCATTTAGGCCAGATCTAAACCCCTTAGACTACAAATTATGGACATGACATGACCTGCTCTAAACGAAATGCTAACATTTTGTTAAGAAATCTCTGGAGCAAGCAGTGGCTAAATTTCCCATGGAAACAGTGCGTAAATCTATAGATTCGTGTCCAGACAAATTAAAGGCCTCTATCAAAGCCAAAGGTGGCCATTTCGAGTAGAAATATTTTTAATTTTTTGCTGAGACTTCAATAAATACCTACATTGTATAAGTTTTATTACATTACATTAGTTAATAAAAAATAAATCTAACAGAACTTATGGCCGGACTAAGTAGATATATACAAATATTGCTCATTTAATAGGATAGGATACCCATCGCAGCCACCTAGTTTTATGTCTCCCTTTGGGATCTATATATTACCAGAATGCTTACGATCATCGTGTTCTCAGCCGAAAGACGGACAGACTCTACTGGACAGTAATGGCCTCCATAAAGAATGCTTACGATATAAAGATATTAAGCTTCAGAAATTAAAGCCTCCTTAACAAAGTAAAGTTAAAAATCTTTGGCCATTACTAGCTCGTTGGAGTCGTTGGCAGTTGTCACTAACGCAACTTTTATCTTAAATTCCAACGCATGTCTGACTCATGCTTACACAATGTCTACACAAGACGGCAGACGATCAAATTATCTAGAAGGGTCAATACCAATTTATTACGATTCTTTCTCAACACAACTTAAAAATGAATAGTAGAGCATCTCGATTACACCAATGTCCGCGTCGTTTGCTTTGAAAGTGTTTATCTGTCTATTAGTCGCTTCCTGCTATATCCTTAACTAGGTAGCTACCACGTTCCTGTGCTATCTGATGGTGTCTCGTCACAAAACCAAGTAGAATCCTGGCAGTAGACAAAGTTAAGACCACACAATATTTTACTTACACTCCAGTCCCATCCTGTTAGTGAGTTGGTCAAAAGCAGCGACGGTGCCGTCGCTCCGGCGACAAGTGTCCAGAAGGACGAGGAAGTCATCACAAATGTTGTTCAGCTCTGGAAGGAAGCCCTGCATTGTGTTAGGACTTGTCAGCTCCGCGGTCAAATGACGACGAAGATGATGCCATTTTTCGCCTTGTCTGAAAAGGATTTAAGAAATTAAGCTATAGGAGGAGCAGAATCTGAAGAAATAAAGATTTCAGTGGTGTGGCGTAATTTGGAAGCTTCGTCCTGCAGTCAAAACGGTATGTCGTGTTTGATAAAAATTACCCTATGCAGGCATAATCCTCATCAATTACTATCCTTTGTTTTCAGGCCAGACGGAGGGTGCGTAAGAACTTCCCCAAATATTCAGAAAGGAAATCATAATCGAAATACGGAATGTTGCTGTCACCGGCCCCCATATCAAACCTTTACGCCTATTACAAAACTCGCGAAATCTCCATAAAGTTGAAACCTTGACCGTGCAACGTCTTTGGACTATTATTATCATTTCTGTTACGTTTAACCTAGCCAGATCTTTAACTGTAGCTACTTAAGTATGGTACAACTTCACTTGGGCCTTGACGGCTCTACCTGCCGAATAAACGTGATCGTTTTATAAATTAAACGGCAGTGATTTAGGCAATAATAGCACTTGGTTATTTCCTTATATCAAATTGTAACCTCCCTTTGACAGGCATACTTTCAATTACATTTCGACCGTGATTTTTGCGATAAACGGCCAACTTTGGCGTTCTGATTCCGAGAAACTGAAACACTTGGACAACTTTTACTGTTTGAGTGGTGGAAATTAGTTATTAATTTAGTCAATAGCGGTCTCACTTTTCGCAATTTTTTCTTATATATAAATAAAGCCAAAATTCCGAAGCAAGTTTGCACTTTTTTGATCTCGTGTACTGAACTATAATACTTACCTACATAAGAAAATTAAATTAAAACTTATCTCTTAAATAGTGGTTTAGTCCGTAGCGGCCTCGGAATTTTGAAATATATATGGAATATCTATAAAAAAAATCCTATTTAAAACCATAAAACTACTAAAAACGCTCAGAATGAACAGTCAATTTCTCCTTACTAAGGTAGGTCTGTCGAATTACGCCTACTTAAAGAAAAACGTAAATTTCTCTAATATAATAAATGAAAATGACGAACAGAATGTTTCCATGGGATGTATGTTTATTATTATATAAATAAAACACAAAATATTATTGGTTTGTTTATTAAAATAATGAAAAAAAATCAGAATTTAAACATAATCGTTTTGGCGCAATTAAACTACTGAAGTTAAATTTCGCCTACGACAGTTAACTTAAAATTACTTTTTATTAAAGCATTATCACAATTTTCTTTAATTAGGAACATAATCAGTTTCTGCAGGAGATCTTAATCATCAGTTCTTTTAAGTTTTACAACATGTTTTCACAGTTATACAATCGGGTAAAAAAAAACTAAAATTACTAAGATAATAACACAAATTATTTTTTTTTTCAATGGCACATAGTTTAAACATAATCAAAATAGTCTGTATAAAACATCATCAAACAAAAATAAATTCTAAAAAAAAAACTGTTGTAGGCGTTATTACATCCAGTTGAGGTAGTAACGCCTATCTAAATCTACGGTTGAGGTAGTAACGCCTATCTAAATCTAAGTAGCTAGAATTAATTCTCTCTACGTAGATTTAGAAGAATTTAGATGTGATTAATCACAGCCATCAGGACATCTAAATTCTTCTCTGTCTTTTTTTGTTAAACCGATACACTCCTCGTGGTACCATTTTGTACAATTCATACATGATCTCATGTCGGCAATACGATCCTCATAACAAGCGTAACAATACCATTCCCCACTTTTGTTTTCTTTACCCTTCTTTTTGCTGAGTTCTTTTTTTTCCCCACTAGTATGTGCTATAATCTCTTTTTTTTGCTTCTTTGGTTTTATAACATTGTGCTCTCCTAATTTCCTCTTGTTAGCTGTTTTGTCTTTATCGTCAGCCTTCTTTTTTATTTCTTTTGGTTTAGTTTTACCTTTGGCTAGTTTGGCTACTTCACTTTTATCCGCTTTCTTTTTTATGTCTTTCGGGTCATTAAATAGATTTTTACTTATTCTTTGGCCTTTGTAATTCAAAGCCTTTCGACGGGGTCTTTTTTTGGTGATTGCATAGTTTGGTGTGGGCATAAATTGTTGAAACTGCGATTTTTGCGATAACTGAGCCAACGGTACGTCGTCGTCTTCAAGATTTGCTTCAGAATCCGAGTCAGATGAATAAATACGTAACGATTGCTCTTTACGTGATCTTGTGATGAACCTTGTCATAATTTCACTGTCGGAACTATCTTCACCATCAGAAGCATATTTGCATTGTTGAATAAGTGGTCTTGTGATAAATTTGGTAATCATTTCGTTGTCAGAAGTATGATCAGAGTCGGTAGCATCAGTAGATGAGCTATAACATAAAAGTCTCTTTAAATTTTGCAAGCCACTTGTAGAAGCAACCGGCGATCTGTAACAGGTTTGACTTGAAGAATGTGGTTTGATGTGTGAGTCTGGAGAAGTAACTCGTGGAGTTGGACTCATAATAATAGAATGCTGTGGAGTGTGTTCTGGAGCGCGCCAAACAACTGTTGAACGCGGTGGAGTGACATTTGGAGATGGACACTCAATCAGTGCACGCGGTGGAATGTCTTGTAGAGTGTTCAAACTTTCAATTAGAGATGGTGAGAGTGAGATGTCTTGTGTTACGTATGCAGTAGTAGGGGTTGCCTGCCGAACATTCACCAAACTTTCGAGCTCTTCATTGTTATCTGCCATTGGAAACATATCGCAAGATTCACTTCTGTCTTCACTTATAGGTGCCTGTAGTTCCGTTAACACTGAGGGTGCGAAAGCGCTTTCAGGCAAAACATCTGGATTAAAGGGATATAACCCTGTTGCTCGGAAGCCACTAGTGATGTTTTCATGTGTCATACATTTTGACCAAATCTTCGATAAAATCTTATTAAAATCTGGGCGAGTTAATTTTTGTGCATGGGTTTTGTAAAAATGTTGAAGAACTTCTTGATCCCAGTAACTCTCGAAAGGTTTGTAGCAGGCTTTATCCAGCGGTTGCAATTCATGGGTCGTATTTGAGGGTAGACAGTATAGAGTGATACCAAGTATATCCGCTTCTTCAGCAATTCTGTAATCTAAATGACACTTTGCCCCGTCAAATATAAGAAGGCAGTTTCCCGAGGTCTTGTATCTGGCGAAATGTCTTAAGAAGTCAATAAAAAGCTCTGAAGTCATGCTTCCCTTCGGAGCCATTCTTACAGTTGAACCTGGAGGCAGATTTAATTCGAATTCTGGCTTCCTTCGAACGCCTTTAAATATAATCATCGGCGGTATTGAATTCCCCAACGCGTTAGCACAACCCACGATCGTGACATTTTCGCCATGTTCAGATGCTTGTAAATGAACTCTTTTTGCTCCTTTCTGAGCGATTACTGTAGGTTGTTTATGCATCGTTAAACGGCAACCTTTTTCATCCATATTGTAAAGCCTCTCTGGATTGTAACGTATTCCTGATTCGTCATATAATTTTTCCACTTCTTTAAAATGATGTGAAACGATTGCTTTGTTGAGTTTTTGGCCTCTGGCTTGATTTAGAAATTGGGCTTTGCGTTTTGCTACATTGCTATTTCTCTTTAGGAATAGCTTGAGCCAGTCTCGTCCGGCAATACCTAATTGCTTGTTAAAATTGTTAGTAATGTTATATGCCTCACAAAACACAAATGCTTGTTTGCGTATCATCTTTGGCGTTAACGGGATCCCCAAATCTGCAAATCTAATTATCCTTTTCACAAAATCTTGTTCCTGTTCGCTAGTAAATATTGATCTTCTACCTAAATTTAGTTTGGACATTCCACTCTTTAAATAATCTCGTAATGTTCTTCTAGGGATGTTATAACTACTAGCTGCTTTATAACTAGATAAACTGTTTGTCTGAACAGCAGTAACAGCAGCTTCTAAATCACTTTGTGTCCATGAGGCACGCTTTTTCTTTGCAGTTGACATATTTTGTAACCTAAAACAATGAACTTATTATTTATTTTACTTTACTTTTGCACAAAAATTACATAGGTACTTATTTATTACTATATTTTAAACTTTTTACATACCTACCTATAATGAATTACATTTCGCGCATCAATCAATTAATTTTCATAATGTGCAAATAAATTCCTTTCATGACAAGCTCACGTGATGGATAAAAGCGCCTATGGTAGCATTTGGTATGGGTAATAACGCCTAGGCGTAATTACCGTCGAGGACACTTCTAATAAGTTTTAAATATAATGGAAAATCGACTGCTTAATACTACAGAAAAACTGGTTATGAACGATAGAATAATCATACTAACAAATAAGCCTTATAGTTTACTACTAAACTTACAAATTTTATCAAAACTTACCTCGAAATTCCCGCTCTCTGTTGTTAAAAACGGCACAGCGACTACTCACTACGGACGTCAGTCGACTACTAGCTCGCGGGGTGGGGAGCGCTGCGGGCGCGACTCGGGGCTGTTTAGGGATGTATGAACCTTGATGCGTAGGTAGTAAGTTTGATTGTATCTAGTATTTAACCTGAGTTATTTAGCATAGGCGTAATTAACTTCTAGGCGAAATTCGACAGACCTACCTTACATTAATATTATTACGTAAAATTTATATCAGAACTAGCTGTTGCACGCGGCTTCGCCCGGATGTCAATACTTCCCTACTTGAATCGTATTTTGTTCACAATTTCATGGGTTTTAATTTTTTGCGCGGAACCCTAATTCTTTTTCTAAAATAAAAGCCTAAATTACTCCTTATAACATCAGCTATCTGTCAGTGAAAGTCCCGTCAAAATCGGTCCAGCCGTTTCGGAGATTAGCCGGAACAAACAGACAGACAAACATTTTAAAAATAGCCATTTTGTTATAACAAGTAGCGTATATACTTTCGTATTAATAAAAAGCTGTTATTTTGACATTACAAATAGACACTTCAATTTGTCTATATAGATGTATAGATAAAGTTTAGTTCATAATAAATTAAAACTTCATACTCTAATCAAAACAAAAAAAAAATGAGACTCAAAATAAGCGTAGGTGCCAAATTGCTCCATAATGCGATGCGTCGCCGTGCTTCCTAAAATAATTTGTCAAAACACAATTTTGTGATAGGTATGCATTTTATCACAAAATTGCGTTTAGTTACTTTAGTAACTTTGAGCTTTGACCATGATAGTATCTAGATCATTATTAGTAACATTATGTTAAATATGGTAGGAGCTCGTGGCCATGTAATAACATCCGCACGGATCGATCCATCAGGTTAAGCTACGCTTGCCGGGGTTGGTCCGTGGATGGGTGACCATCTTTACATACCGAGACTCCTCGTGCCTCGGAATGCAAGTTAAGCCGTTGGTCCCGGCTGTCATTCGTAGATCTTTGACAGTCGTTAGCAGTCGTCAGAAGCCCGAAAATCTGACAACCAGTCTTACCAAGGGATATCGTATTACCCCGTTAGTGGGTTGTTGAGGTCAGATAGGCAGTCGCTCCACGTACTGGTATTCAGCTGCATCTGGTTAGAATGGAAGCCGACCCCAACATAGTTGGGATGTCAATACTTAAAGGTTAGGCAGATTGATTTTTTATTGTAAATGACCATTGACCAGTGGTTTACGATCTAGAGCATATGTTTTAGCTATATACGTACGATGTAGATCCTATCATTTATTGCTATGAAGTACCAACATGCAACAGTTTCAAAAGGAACAAATTAGATTGTAATCGAAACTGATGAGGCATTGATGAACATCATGACAACTGTAGGTATTATCGTCTTCCTGCCAGGGTTGCGGGTTGTTTGAAAGAGTTACTGTGGCCCTGGCACAGGCAACTGAAGGAACACGGGTGGGTTTTAGTCAGAAGAAGTCTGACACGCCCTCCGGCTCCGCCCACAGAAGTTATTTGAAAAAAAAAACTCGCTCGGTTCCTATAAACAAAATCGTTTTGCTTACCAATGGCAGCATTCTCTATTATCAAACTGGGCATATAAATACAAAGATTCGTAAGCTAATTTTACCTGTGATAGCTACTTCCACATGGGAGGGTCTACTATGCAAAGCTATGAGTTCTTTGCTTCATTATTGGTAAAGACGCAAGAGTCTTAAGTTTAACCAATAAAGGCCCGTTTTACAGGAATCGGCCAAGCCGAACAGACTTCATTTCCAGGAAATGGCAACATTGCAACCTCGTTCAAACTATAGTGCCATGTACGTAACTGCGCAATGATATTTGAAGTCTACGTGACTAGAAGTACAAAGCCTTGCCAAAATATCACGATCACAGGACACAATGGTACTTACGTTCACCCCGACTCGAGGTCAAGCCACCCGCTGTGAATGAATGCTTACATTGCTTACTTAAAAGATAACCTAGTCTAACTGGGTATCTATGTCAATTACTCTCGACTTGAAATACGAGATGATTGGCGTTATCTACATAATTATAATCGGGCCGTCAAGTTATTTATAACCTTCTCGGCCATCTAAATAAGGTACTGTATGGTACAAACCTTGAGATTAAAGGTGTTTTAAACTAAGACAGACGCCGACACGTGTTAACGTAGTGGTCATGCGAACATAATGTTATGATTACCCACAGACAAACTAAGTAATACAATACCATTAACTCCTAGTCACACTTATGGTCTGTAGTCACATTAATGGATTGCTTTTGGATAGATACCGGTATTCCCTGGGTCAGACTCGGTCGGAACGCATCTGCCAGCCTTTAGCCTAAGAGGACCTCCTAACCTTTGCCTAGGGTTTCCTTTGACCGCATAGTAAAAGTCAAGTAGTTTCAAGCCGTTTGAATCCAAAAGCTTTTCCAAACGACCTTCGCTGATTTCCTTCAACGAGAGGTCTTATACTTACTCATTGACAAGTCCGGTGGAAGCGTATCTATCAGGCCTGCTCCTTCGGTAGACCTGTACGATCTCGGTGGGGGGACGGTAGGGCCGCTTGGCCGGTGCCCGCAGCACCGCTTCCAGTGCTGCACGTTCAGCAATGGACACCACAGATGCGCCCCCTGGCATCGTCTCGACGAATACCGGCCCGTAACGCCTGAACATGTCTGTGTGCAAATCTCTCATTGTGACCGTAAACTAGCTTTTACATAATTATAAAACCACAACACTTAAAAATAGTTAACTTATTGATTTTTCAAAAAAAAAAGCATTTGGAAAATCTTTAAAAAACCTGGCCATTTTGGATACCTATACATTATATCAAAATGCAGTCTCCAAAATGGCTAGCTTTTCTTGCGCTGAGGACGCTGCTGGCTATCACCGGCCTTGAAAATTTTGATAGACAACTTGTGAAGTCATGCGTATAGTCAGTCTTGACAGCGACAGGTTAATAAGGCACCTATAACCTTGAAATGGGGGGCTCGTGGCTAAATTATAACAGCCGCACGGGTCGATCGAAGGTTAAGCTACGCTTGCCGCGGTCGGTTCGTGCATGGGTTCGGGGATTGGACCTTCCATTATATTAGGTTGGCGAAAAAGTCTTTTCGCATTATAGTATGTATGAACTTGTAATAAAATCTCTTTGGCTATACTATTTGTATCTGGCTGGTTTTGGTATCATTGAAAGTTTAAATTTTAAAGAACATAATTCCAAATTCAAATTAGGAAAATGTGTGATTTTCATTTGTTTTTCGTACCGTCAAGATGAGTGAATCTAATGAAGAAATTCGATACATTTTAAAATTTTACTACAAAAAAGGTAAAAATGCAACGCAAGCCGCGAAAAAAATTTGCGATGTTTATGGACCTAGTGTAGTGAGAGTAGCACAAATTTGGTTTAAGCGTTTTCAATCCGGAAATTTTGATGTCAAAGATGCACGTCGCTCTGGTCGCCCTATTACGGATAAAATGGATGCCATTTTTGAAAAAGTGGAGCAAGATCGGCATATCAGTAGTTACGACGTAGCTGAAGAACTGGAAATTGACCACAAAACAGTTTTGGCGCATTTGAAAAAACTGGGTACACAAAAAAGCTCGACATTTGGGTACCTCACGAGCTCACTGAAAGAAACCTAATGAACCGTGTACTCATTTGTGATTCTTTATTACGACGTAATGAAACCGAACCATTTTTGAAGAAGCTGATAACTGGTGATGAAAAGTGGATCACGTATGACAAGAACGTGCGAAAAAGGTCGTGGTCAAAGGCCGGTCAGGCTTCACAGACTGTGGCGAAACCCGGGTTAACTCGCAACAAGGTGATGCTGTGTGTGTGGTGGGATTGGAAGGGCATTATTCATTATGAGCTGTTACCACCAGGCAGGACCATCGATTCTGAACTCTCATGCGAACAACTGATGAGATTAAAGCAAGAACTTGAGAGAAAGCGGCCGGAATTAATCAACAGAAGGGGTGTGGTTTTTCATCATGATAACGCTAGACCTCACACATCTTTAGCCACTCAGCAAAAATTAAGAGAGTTTGGCTGGGAGGTGTTAATGCATCCGCCGTATAGTCCTGACCTTGCACCTTCAGATTTCCACCTGTTTCGGTCTCTTCAGAATTCTTTAGACAGTGTCAGGTTAACATCACGAGAGGACTGCCAAAACCACTTGTCGCGGTATTTTGACCAGAAGTCCCAAAATTTCTATAGCAATGGGATCATGTCCCTACCTACAAGATGGCAAAAAGTTATCGAACAAAATGGTACCTACATACATTAGTTAAATGTAAATAAACTATATTAAAAAATGTTTTGAATTTTCTTAAAAAATGCGAAGAAACTTTTTCCCCAACCTATTATATCGTGACCCCTCCCATGCCTCGGAAAGCACGTTACGAGTTTTGACAGTCGTTACGAGTCGTCAGAAGCCCGAAAGTGTTACCTAGTAACTGGGTTGTGGAGGTCTACTGGTATTCAGCTGCATTCGGTTAGACTGGTAGCCGACCCCAACATAGTTTGGGAAAAGGCTAGACAGATTGCAACTTTGAAATTCCAGCTCTGGGTAAGCTCTGTTAGGAGCTTTACTAATTTATAAAACATTTTCATAAAGTCGCTGCGTACCTCCGCGAAACAAAAATGTCCCGAGATTTATTAACTCAGAGGAATGGGATAATTGATTACGTGATTGTTTTTGTTATTTGTTTTGAGATCTCTGCTGTTTTATTCCTTATCCTAACTAAATTGTGTTAATTGTAATGTTATCGAAATAGCACAAACAGTGGACTATAAATAAATCTTCTTAAACTAGATCCAAGTTATTTATAGCTGACATCGAAATTACTTGTTAGTCTCGAAACCTTATTATGTTTGTTCCATGATCTAGAATTCTAGATTAAGATTCATCATCAATTGGCCCTGACCATAGATATTTTCTAAGGCCCTGACAGTAATCTCGAGGGACATCTTTATTCGCAAATCAACCTGTTCTCAGTCTACAGGGTTATTGGTAAAACACCAACAACCTCTTAAGGAGTCATTGTACTCATCATTATGAACAACTTTTACTATGAGACCAAACCTGAAATCGCAAAAAAAAATCAGCTGTGCAGTGTACTGCACAGCTGATTTTTTTTATGTTCGCATAATTCGTCGAAATGTACCGAACAGCTGTTTTTTTTTTTGGTGTTTTACCAATAACTCTGTATATCAATGAACTGCAGCAGGAATACTAGCCGGTAAACCGTATCTATATCCTCTAGATTTGTAATTAACGTGTACTTTTATTTAATTAAAGCATTTTTACAGCAGCAGTAGCAACTAAGCTTCCCAATATAAAGTGTGTTGTTGCTTTATTTTAATTAGAAATAGACTGGCTTATTGAATTGTGCTCTAGCTAAAATTTTGCTATTTAAATAATAACTTGTTAAGTACCTATTTATGTACAGCAAATGCTTGCTAAATCAAATCTTGCTTGCTTGAGTGCGGCTTGATAAAAAATAACCATCATTGCAATAAAAATCTCACCTTCATAAGCTTCATGTAGCTGGTTCATCTTATATCTACTCCAAAACAGCCATCGAGTGCCCAGGAAGGGTAGCGCCTGCGGTCCAGGCAGGCGCGTGGACTGCTTGCCATCCGCCGCGCGTGCAGCCAGCGCCGTCGCCGCAACTAATACCAGGATCACAGCCAACACTAGCGTTGGCACGTACGACCAGTCCACCAGGGGTGGCGACGTGCTCTGCAACCAAGAGAAACTACCATGTAAGTAAGGACAATCCAGTATGTCAATTAGTGAACACGGTTCACTCACAGTCACACTGATCCAGTGATGTGGGCCTAATCTGCAACCTTGGTAGAAATTCTGTTTATCGTAAGGGACTAGATCTAGGTGACTAGATCAGACATGTGAACGCTAGGTTGCTAATAGCGTTCACATGTCTCATCTAGCCATAACCATAGGGGTATGTTGATGTTATCCTAAATGTTACATTCCTAATCTTTGCTATTAATTGCCATAAACCACACTATTGGTACTACCTACCTAAAATAACAGTCCACATAAGTTTATTGACCGCACTCATATATTTGTGTACCTACGTCGATTCTTTTAAATCTTTTTGCCAATATCAGCTTCTCAAATCTTTGTTCAAGTTCAAGTTTTGGCTTTAAGATTTTGTTTGGTATCGTGGTCGTTGACCCGGCGTGTGGCCGTGCTGGGGGGCGCGTGCGGCGTGTGTGCGGACTCGACGCCCGCGCCGATGGATGGTACAACGTTGACGCGGCGCTCTTGACATTGGCTTTGCGTAACTGTCTCTCGTTACGTAACATTAAGCGGCTGCCGGCACCGGACACGGCGTCAATGGCCGACCATCTAACAGCTCACTACCTAACTGCACTTAGTGACAGCTTTAGGGACTACTCACACTTATTCAGCTCCATTCGCGTTTCGCTGAACGATTTTGGTCACACTTATACAGTTCTGCTTCTATCAGTCGTAAGAATGAGAAAAGCCGTCAGAGCGTGTTATCACCCGCTTAAATGCTTCTATCGCTTTTATTTCGCAAAAATAAAATAATTAAGACGTCCGAACTCTCTCTATCCTTGCGTGCATAATGATTACGTAAAAATAAAACATCGCTGAACGCAGCAGAACAGCGTTGAACGAGGCAGAACAGCGTGAACTCTAACTATAGAACTGGCATGATAATTCACATTTGTCCTCATTTCAGACGCGGAAAGCTGAACGGATGGGTACGCGTCTCCATACAAAATCGTTGTTTTCTATGGGCATAAGCTGACTCGTGGCTAAGTAATAACAGCTGCACGGGTCAATTCATTAGGTTAAGCTACGCTTGCCGGGGTTGGTCTGTGGATGGGTGACCATCTTTACATACCGAGACTCCTCCGTGCCTCGGAGAGCACGTTAAGCCGTTGGTCCCGGCTGTCATTCGTGGATCTTTGACAGTCGTTACGGGTCGTCAGAAGCCCGAAAGTCTGACAACCAGTCTTACCAAGGGGTATCGTATTTCCCAGTAACTGGGTTGTGGAGGTCAGATAGGCAGTCGCTTCATGTAAAATACTGGTATTCAGCTGCATCCGGTTAGACTGGAAGCTGACCCCAACATAGTTGGGAAAAGGCTAGGTAGATGATGAAGCTGAATAGAGCTGAATGAGTGTGAGTAGTCCCTAATATGTAAGTAAAGAAATTATCTCTCCAAGTATCGAGCGATGCTGGTGGCACAAGTTTTTATTGCAATTTTAACGGATCCCGCATTTCACATGAATTCTTAACTGGTAACTACTGGTATTTAACGGGAGTTCAACTTTCGCAAACCTGTTGTGAATTGTCAATGACTTTGTAATATTGCAGAGCAATACAAAAAAGGCACCAGATACAACAATTGGTATCTATCGAACGCAATCCAATTCTCCTCAATATGGAGACCGCGGCCGATATGCAGCGGATCTACTCACATCGAATTGTAGCAGTAGGTACCTACCTACCTAGCAAGACGTTTTTCAAGAGTTGCAAATGGTTACGAGATTTACGCAGATACTTATTTTTTTTAACCCTCATAAAATATGAGAGTCAAATAAAACTTAAATAAACAACTTCTTTAATATTTTTCCTTTCACTACAAAGTAATATTTATTACCGTTCTTATACATGAGGTGCATGCATGGCTGCTGTATGCTCCTGCATAACTAGTCCGCTATAGTACAGATACAAACATAAATAAATACATAATATAAAAGCGTAATTTACGCTCTTGTTGAAAATCACTCATCCTTTGTAGGTATTAAGTGCAGTAATTAATGAAAGGTTTGTCCAGTTCATGGTTAACTAAGATAAATTAAGATATTTACTAATTTGAACCGGAGACTCAACAAATGAGATAGATAGGACGTTGTTGACAGTTTCGTAACTAAAGCTCGATAGTTCGGCAAAAATAACGAGGTGTTTAACCTTGCCTAGCCTAACATGATTACACTAGAAATTGATGGATTCAGTTTTGGCAGCTCTTTACTGAATATACTCAGGTCTCGAAAGTTTCCCTTTAACTCCACTTCCACCTAGTGTTATCTGGCCAACTTCTTTAGTTCATCTATTCAGTTGATCTAGCATTCTAGCTCTTCTCACCGGACGGCTTCTATGGTCCTAAGCCGACTGCTTATCCGTGCTTATAAACCGAAACTTTTCAGGACGGCTGATGCACGTCATTAGTCTTATAGTAGGTATTGGCAGACCTCTATCATCGATATGAGAAAAAATCTCGAGGCTTGATATTATAAAATCGTCTATAATTGAACATCGGCGTCGGCGTGGGGATGTTTTTCATAGCGAGCGCTACTTAAGCTAATTATACCCTGCGTCGTAGGTACATAGAAACCACTGGGCCTGCTAACGTGGCCCACATACAAGAAAATGTTAGTATAAGTAGATACCGATTGGTCAGTTTTTCGCTTGGTTGCTTCATAGACTTCAATTGCGTTGCTTCAGCTGGAGAATGTTTCTAAGCATTCCTTAGGCTAACAACCTCATAGGTACTATAAAGTTGGTTACTAAATAGTCTAAAACAAACTAATTACCAAGGCTGAATAATTTATTTTACCTTTCATGATGTCAATAACATTTAGTTGAATAAGATCCTTTTATTACTCGCAAAGACGAATCGTTCTAAATCTTGTCTGTAGAAAAGAAAGAAGAACTTTTTTACAAAAAAAATAACCGACTTCTAAAAAAACACTACTAAGTGAAAAATTACTTTAATGGTTTCTTTGGTGGATCTGTTTTAGATTTTTTCCACTGACTTCCGAAATTAAAGTTATTTTTATCTTTGTACTTAGTGTTTTTTTTTTGGAAGTCTGTTTTTTTTTTTTTTTTTTTCACTTTTTTGTTACCGTATCTACCCCATACCAATTCATATACTTACCACTACTTGCTATGTAAACAAGAGTGACAGAAAGTATTATAACTTATAACATCAAAAAGATAAACAAAGTGGATTAAATGCGTATTATCGAAGGTAAGTCAAAAACTACTCAACCAAAGTTAATAAAAAAATAAAAAAGAATTTTCAAAATCGGTGCACAATAATTGACGTTTTTTTTTTTAGAATAGAATAGAATATTCATTTATTTGCTCAGAATGTAGGTATTTACAATAAGGCGGTTACAATAATATTAAAGAATCCTTGTACAGCAGTTCATCATCAAACATACAAACATTCATACACAACTGATATTTATCAGCTAGAAAATCCGATATGGAGTATAGTAACATTTATTTAATAGAAGTACAGTTAGTTTCTTTTTGAAATGTGTTACTGGTTCCTCTTTTATGGCATTAGGAATGTGGTTAAAAATAGCCGATGCCATACCAAAAACACTTTTCCTCAACAAAGCAGTCCTATATCCACCTGTGCGTAACAATTTTTGGTATTGAGATCGCAAAGTTACATCTCTGTATCTGCTTTCCGATAAATTTAAAATAGATGTCGATTACATTTAACAAAAAGAGCAATTTCTAAAATGTAAAGGCAAGGAAATGTCAATAAATTATGACTTAAAAAAAAAATCCGGTCAAGAGCGAGTCGCACTCGCGCACCGAGGGTTCCGTACCATCCTACTTGTAACAACTTTTGCCTAAAACAAGACTTGTTCCCTTCATTATATAATCTTCTTTCAATGTATACTTTCAATACATATAACTTCGCTCTTTCCTATAAGATACTTTTTCCAGTAATAATGTACAAAAAAGGCCCGCATGCCCATCAGATAAACTATTGTGGTCTGTGTCTACACTTTTAATAATTGTCTCATCAATATATTATCTACACACGAACTTGAATTATTGCGTCGAAGTGTATCTGAGTAAATTAAATGTCGAAAGTTATAACATGTCAGGAGTGACAGAAAAATATGTCGTTTTGAGTCATCTTTTGATAAATTAATATTGAAATCACCACAAATTATACACTGTTTATTGATGAAATGTTGTAACAGCTGTTCAAGTCTCTGCATAAAACTATCTATATTCTCAGGAATTCTGTTGCAATAAATAATATAAGTATTTGCCTCCAAATCATTTACACCACAAACCTCAAAACAGTTAATTTTATAGAGTTGTTTACAAATTTAGTTGTTTACTTCCTACTTATCCTACTTCGTACTATCCTACTTCAAATCCTACTATAATATTATAAATGCGAAAGTTTGTGCGGATGGAGGGATGTTTGTTACTCTTTCACGCAAAAACTACTGAATGGTATTCATGAAATTTGGCACACAGATAGTTTATAACCTGGATTAACACATAGGATACACTTTTATCCCGATATTCTTACGGGATCGAGACTTACGTGGGTGAAGCCGCGGGGCGCTGCTAGTCATATATACAAAATAGTGTGCTATTTACAGACATCGATATCATTTTCCTGTGATTTTTACATAAACTTCTATCACACAGAATAATTTCAGATTTTTCTCTATGCAAACTTCGGAGATAAGGAGGGAAAGGTGGACGGTATTTTTATTTACATTTTTATCAAAAGTCGAATACTATGCAGCTAAAAAAAAATAAAATTTGCAAACAGCGTTCTTTCATATGATACCCCACATGCCCTAGTAGCCCCACGATTTTTTAAGACCACTTTCAGTCCCTGTTGCAAAAACAATATGTATAAAAAAAAATATTTCTTTCTTATTTGCACAATAGTTGGACAAACGTCATCTAAAACTATTCCAAAATTCATTTTGATAGCATTAGTAGTTCTTGAGATATCTAGATGTGACAGACAGACAGACTGTTTCGCACCATAAGGGTTCCTTTTTACCATTTTGGTACGGAACTCTAAAATTGGAACACAGCTGTCAGTAAGTTTCAAACCAAATATTGCACGTAGGCAGCGTTTTTGGGCTTTAAAAATACTCTCTTTCGGTACAATTGCACCAAAACCAAACCTTAAAATGGAACCGACAACTAACAAGACGATATGCTACTAATACTGTTTGGATATTAACTTTCTTTTTAAGATTATAAAGTACATAAGCAGATGCGCTGTTTTTTACAGATTTCTTATGCCTGTGCCTTCCCATGTCAATTGCCTGTCAATTAAAATTTCTAGAGTTTTTGGAACATCTACTCTGTCCACATTTTTATTAAGTATTATAAAATTAATATTAAGATCATTGATACGAAGCCTTTGGTAAAAATGCATTATAATTGTTTTTTGAATATTTATTTGTAAATTTTTACTATTTAGTCAATTTATTATAACGCCAATTTGTTTTAATGGTGTCTATTTATATTTGCAATTGTACGCTATCAGGATTAACGATCTAGTGGTCCTCTCTGCATCATTGCATTAGATACCCAGGTACATACATATATCCAGGTAGGTACCCTGCAGATGCAGGTTGCCTAGGACACGCCTACAGAATCGCTAACCGCATCACAACTCAGCCTTTTACTAGAATAGAAAGCCTGGTTGCTAATCTTGTACCTGTTACGTCACTTTCTCCACAAATATACTCTCTAAAAAGTAATAAAAGTGATTAAGTGATGAATAACAAACAGACATGTAGACACAACCTCAGATATTGACTGTTTTTAATTGCATTACCTAGTTAGTGATTCTTAATCGATTTACTGGAGCATATACTAAATAGCATTTGAATTACAAATAAGTTGTTGATGTGAATAATACGAATCAGTTCGCTCAGGTGCGTCGTGATGTGGAATGAACTTAATGCAAGTTGAAGGACAGTTCAGTTTCAACAAAGACACTAGCGCACCTTCAGGTTACGCGTCGTATGGAGAATGAGATAAGATAAAGCGGTTTGTAATCAAATAAACACACAATGTATTCCCTGTTTTTACTATCTTTGCATCTCAGAGTGCTCTACATTCGTAGACCTTCCCTCAAGGGCCCTCGACCTCTTCCTCACTCGAAACACTATCGGAGTCAATTGCGCAGCATCCAGTCTTATTTCTGAAACGTTCGGTTCAATCCCTGATACTACTTGTCTATACAGTAGTCAAAATAATTGTGATTATACCGGTAATGCAAATGACTTGCCAGTGAATGTCTGAAACAGGTATTGTATCAACAATTACATGTTTATTGAATCGACAGACAAAGTCATCATTAAGTTTCATTTCAACATGCCATTTATTTCTCAATGCAGTTTGATTATAATAATAATAAGTTTATTTATTTAGATTGACTGGGCCTACGAGAGCTTAATGACTCTAGGCAACACAGAGAAGAGATGACACCTAGTATCAAGTTCGAAAAAAACTACAATAATTATTATGCATATACAAATTCCAACAGTGATCTATGCACTCCCACTCACTCATCTGTTAGTGGTGGTCATAGCTAAATATGTTTTTGTTTTCGCCTTCATCGTTTTGCCTGTTTTCTTTCCTAAAGCTAAGCTACAAAATCTAACTAATATCATACCTAAATGCGAAAGTGAGTTTGTTTGTTTGTTAGACTTTCACGCTAAAACGGCTGAACGGATTTGGATGAAATTTGGCACATCGGTAGACCAAGATCTGGAGAAGGACATACCTAGGCTACTTTTCATCAACAGCTAGTAGGTATAGAAATAATTTAAAAATATTTTCCCTAACGTTTATCTTTGTTTAAACATATCGATGGGTAAACATTACAAACTTCCTTGCATTTTTGCAAAATATTTTGGTTAATTCCTCATCGGTACATAATCCGTAGGTACAGGTGCGGCAGAAATGAAGTATTTTGTAATCAGTCGACATGAAGTCATCCTTGCATTTTATCTGCGTGTCTGAAACCCAACCATTTGCTTATAAATTACCAATTAACTGAATGAAGTATTTATAAAGGGTGTCTCAATAAGAGTGCACTATTTAAATTTCGTGTATTTTTTTTTTCGTGCAAGTGGCAGCTCTGAAATTTTACAGCTGTCACCTATGATTGTTCCGATTATTAAAAATGGAGCGCTACACAAAGAAGAGTGCATTATCATTGCGAAAACCCATTTCAAAAATGGGGAACCTGAGACCGCTCGCAATCGTTACAGGAACATGATAACGGAGTTCTTGTGGCATTAACTGGACGGCATGGATCAGGATGACATGTGGTATCAGCAAGACGGCGCCGTCTGCCACACCACGAATGAAACCATCCATTTATTGCAGCAACGATTTCCAGACCAAATCATCTCACGAAATTCTGATGTCAACTGGCCACCAAGATCATGCGATTTAACGCCGTGCGATTTCTTTCATTCATAAAGTCATCGAAAACGGGGGTATTTGCCGGATATATTTTATTCCATACTTAATCGGAACATACCTACTTTGTAAAGTAACAATTTTGAAATGGGTTTTCACAATAATAACGCCTTCGTATTTTGTGTAGCGCTCCATTTTTAATAATGGGAACAATCATAAGTGACAGCTGTAAAATTACAGAGTAGCCACTTGCGCGAAAAATAAATTACAAGAAATTAAAAAAGTGCACTCTTATTGAGACACCCTATACTTGTTCGAACATTTGAGTGTCAATTAGGCAGTTAACAAAACCAAGAGTTAGAAAATATTTCAGTTCTAACGTCTCTCCTTCGAATATTTCTTTAACGGAGGTTATCTCCAAAGAGCGAATTGATAAAAGTATCTTTATGGTTGTTATCTATAACGTTTTTGTTTTCAAGAAAGAAGTTACCTGGGTCAAAAAACTCGTTAAATTCGCCGCTGTGCTATGATCAATTTCAATGTCAATTTCGTAACAAAATGTTTTTTGTGGTTTTACCAACTTTTAATCAGCTATTAGAGCTATTTTTAAAATATAAGGAAGTGTCTGAACTGCTAGTCAACTAAAAAACTAAGCTAAATTGTATAGGTACTTACATCAATCGAAAAGTTTTTGGAAATTTAAACAGCATTTAATAATAATGTATTTGTACATTAATCGCCATTCTATCGATGTATAATGCTGCGATATCATAATTTCATCATAGCTTGCACTTTTTCAATATTTATTGAAACGTTTACAAATATGGGCACCTACAAACAAACACTTGACATTGGATAAGACACTATTTCTAGATTGATTAGACTGTGTAGCTTAGGTATTTACCCAAGTGACGAAATTGATGTACCAATACTTGTAACACAATCCTTCGTAACTAATATCATAAATGCGAAAGTAAGTTTGTTTGTTTATTTGTTACCTTTTCACGCCTAAACCACTGAACAGATCATCCTAAAATTTTGCATATACGTTGTCAGGTGTACAGAAACGGACATAGGGTACCTTTCATCCCGAAAAAAAGTACTGTTCCTGAGAAAAACAACAATAACGTTCTTATGATAATAGATAGCGCCACGTACCTATCTTTCGAATTATGATTGAATTATATTGTTATAGAAACTTTAGTAGTGTGTTAAGTTTTTTAATTTCTTTTTTATTTAAGTAGGTACTTAAAATATTTTGTGAGTCTAGAGCGTCGATAGACTGCTTTTTCGTCCTACTAAACTATCCTAACTAATATAATAAATCCTGGATCGCAGACGAAGTCGCGGGCAACAGCTAGTAACAAATAGATCCGATATTCCATACCTACGCTCAATTATTAGCATACTTAGATAACTCGTATATCTCATATTTAAAAACCCTCTCTTAAATGTTTTAAATAAGTTAAATCAGAGTCAAAAGGTTATCCTGTGCTGTTAAAAGAAAGACTACAAAAAAATCCTATAGATACTAATAAATGCGCAATATTTGTATACAAGCTGCTTTTTTATTGGCTAGGGAGCTGCCACGATAGTGTTGTACTCATCATTATGAACAACTTTTACTATGGGACCAAAACTGAAATCGCGTAAAAAAATCAACTGTGTGTGCCCTACATTTTGATGAATTATGCGAACATAAATGTAGGGAACAGCTGAATTTTGTTCCGTGGTTTAAGGTTTGGTCCCACACTCATTACTTTTGTGCCAACCTGATATATACAAATATTACTCATTTAATAGTATTATAGATAGCGATAGATTTTTATTTTGATCTATTTTGTAGGTACCCATCTCATATTTTTTCAAATTACGTGCTTTAGACACCAGTACCTACCTGGTCGACCAAGCTCTGCTCGGGTGAAATTTTCCCAGATCAGAAACCTAGCTAGACCCGAATATAATAATAACATTTCTAAACCATTGCCAGTGCGAAAAATATTCTGCATTGATTTAGTTTTATTTCTACGCAAAAAAGGCTAATATTCGGGGGTCGCGCCGGCACATATTTATTGGAGCCACCAGTGCTATAGGTAGAGGTTAAATACTTACAAAATTTTGAAGCTTTTTTAGACTAATGAAAATTAAAAGTTATAAAAAAAAGTATTGAATAGGTTTTATTTATTCTAAAGTTGAAAAAAATAAACAATATAGGTACTAACTTTTTCAACCTCAGTTAAAAAGTATGCATAGCAGCAGCGGCGGAATTACGAACCGACTCTGCATGAAAATACCTAAGGAGTAAACGAATTTTCCTATCTCTAGCTAGACCAACTTTTCGCCCCTGTAAACCCCTATATTGCAACAAAATAAGGACCTCCAGGTATTTAAGGTATATTTGTACCATAAAAATGATTAAATTAATTAATTGTTTAATTTTAGTAAACATAAAACATTGTTATTGTTTACCGTTTAGGCTAGTAACTGGTAAATAAAGTATCAATAAAAATGTTTACGTATTTAAATTTCAAGAAAAAATTACAATTTAAGATAAAAAACACAAACAACGGAAAAGTCGTTAAAAGCTAAAAAAAAACCGGTCAAGAGCGTGTCGGACCACGCACAATGAAGGGTTCCGTAGTTGGGATGAATTTATCCCTAGAAAAACTTAACATTGTACTCGTAGTATCTCCCATATATTCCAACTACAATGTTCATAGTTTAATCGAAAAGCATCCAACCTACATTACATTTGCACACCTAACTAAGATGTGCACACCAGATACCTGGTAGAATATGACGGAAAACTATGTATATTACTTTTTGTCAACTTATTTTACTCGTTTTCTTGCAAATAAATAATATTCTTATTCTACACTTAATGTGGGTTGGATCCTTTTTGTTTAACTATGGACAAATGTAAGTTTGTACGCACAATATTGAGAGATTTACCATGTTGTTTTAAGACCATCGACTTCTTATAGGTTTTATTGTAATCTATAGGTGTTGAACTATTTTTTTATATTTTTTCAAAATTTTAGGCTCAGTACTTTCGGAGATAAAGGGAAAATCAATCAATCGGTCATTTTCGTGTATATTCTTAAATAACTTTAAAATGGTTTATTTTAAAATGATAAAAAAATACATTTGACACTCTTACAGTAAGCCCTTTCATTTGATATGTTACACGGTACAGTTTACAAAACTTTTTTTTTAATTTTCCTATTTGCCCCCCAAAGTTGACCCCCATATTCAAAATTTATTTATTTACGTTACACGTCCGTGTTTGGATCACAGAAATACATATGTGTACCAAATTTCAACTTAATCGGTCCATTAGATTCGTAGCCAGACGGACGGCTGTGACAGACGGACAGGCAGACGGACAGACAGACAGAGACACGAATGATCCGGGGTTCCGTTTTTTCCTTTAAGGTACGGAACCCTAAAAAAGTAATAAGTTAAGTTTATTTTATAACATATAAAACCATAATATTGTCCAGAATACCTACGGCTAAAAGTCGATAACATGTTAAATATAATGTACCTTACGACAAGTTTAGCTTTTCTTCCTTATTGCGATACTCCGCTTTTTTCAACTGCTTTTTTTTTCAACTTCTTCTTCAACTGGGCGATACGCCAGGTGGAATACATTGTGAAGCAACACAAATAGATGAACAAAAAAAAAAATCGTCCACACAATGCACACGTCTTTATCAAAAACTTTGACAGCTGTATGTAAACATACAGCGCCACCTTGCGGCGAAGCTTCCGGAAAACAACCCCATTAGTTAATGTTCTTTAAATTACACTGAAATGTAAAATAACAAGTGGCCCGTATTTTGTTTTAAGTAGTATATACAAGATGAATTTTTCAAGTGGGCGTGGATGGCCAAATCCTAAACTATGAGAAATAGCTAAAAATACTCAAAAAGTCTCGGGCTCGATTTTGATGAAAACTAAAACTGCATCATTGGATTTTTAAAAAATCAATACTTCTAGCCAGGAATCGAACCCGTTACACTTTGAAAAACAAACACACACTGTATTATTGTTACGTCAAACTAAAGGAAAGAGCTCATTTTTAACAAAATATTTTTTTACTTGTTACCTACCTATTAAACCTTGACTTTTCAAAAATCTAATGATGCAGTTATATGTTTCATCAAAATCGAGCCCGAGACTCATTTGAGTACTTTTTGCTATTCCTCATAGTTTCGAATTTGGCCATCCACAGCCACTTGAAAAATTCACACTGTTTGTATTCACGTTCTCGAAAACGGCTCTAACGATATCGATGAAAGTTGCAATATAGGGGTTTACGGGGGCGAAAAATCAGTTTAGCTAGATCTCATATCTGGGAAATTCTCTATTTTCACCCGAGCAGAATTCGATCGACCAAGTAGGTACTGGTGTCTAAAGCACGTAATTTGAAAAAATATGAGATGGGTACCTTACCTACAACATAGATCAAAATAAAAATCTAGCCTAGTTACTTAGGTGCATACCAACTTCCTAAAATGTGTAAGTTTAATCGTTATTTTTATTGTTTTATTAATTGGAAATCCCAAAGACATTGAATGAAGAACAATTAAACAGGTAAGTACCTAATCTACGACTTAATAAAATTAATGAAAAAAAAATGACGCACCAATATATAGTAGGTAGCCAGTACGTAGCTCGCGTAGTTGCATGGAAAAGAGCACAGGTTTGAAGACATTCTAACCGCCTAGTTTTTTTTTCTTAAAGAGTTGAGCTTAAAGCTGCTTGCTTATCTACCCCATATATTTTATCAGATCACTTTGACCCTATAGGTTAAACCTCCTTCCCTTCCATAATTAGTTTGGAACTTGGTTTCACCAGCAGGGAGCTAACGATGAGCGAGTGGGATAAATCCAAGGGAATATCAGAAAATTTAAAAAAACTGTGAAGAAAAATTCACACTATAGGTACATGTTCTATGTTCTATGTTATTGGGTTTGGTTTCCGCACTTAATCCTTCAAGTGGACCATTGTGCGTCACTATAGGTACTGTACTGATAGGAATTCATGGTAGGAATAGTGGAAACAACCCGTTTTATAATATGTAAGGATAAGTAGTCTACGTATGTAGTGATAATGATGCCAATGAAAGCTCTACATATGTAGGTTTGTATTTTTTTCCAAATTCTGTCACAGTCGTCACAATCACTGGTTTTTCTTTAACCATCTTTTCTTACGTTACATAATGATTGGAAAAGCACTAATAAAAACAATGATTATCTTATTTACATGTCTATTAATACAATATAGGCATGTAAATAAATTTAACACAATTAGACTTCATTGACAAGTCGCTGTTGAGAGGTCATTGAATTAAGAATGATACACATGCCTACAAACGATAATAATAAGAGAGTAAATAATAAAAATCTTACGTTAACTGAGTAGGCTAGCTTGTGTAAATGAATAATGTATCTATGCATAACTTATTAAGTAGTAGAAATCATATTAATTTATTTTGTATCCTTATTACTACATATTATGTTTAGTCTGAATGTGGTTTAGATGAGGTTAAGTTAAATTATCATTACCTTTCTTGTATGTAGCTGGAGTAAAGTGCCTAAAGTTTATTTTTTCGAAAACTAAACAAGCAGTAGCCAGTTCCGATGGACATGACATAACTAAAAATTGAGTTTGTCACCACAAATGAACTTCGTTGCTGCATAAACATCCTCAAAAGTTCAACCATGTTATTCTTTGTGATACTTCAGCATTGACGTCATAGTATCTGCGTGTGCTTGTAACTTGCACATAATTTACATAACGCCGCGAAGGGAGGTGTCGCGTCACTGTCAGCTGCATCGACTCTTCCGCGTTTATTGAGGCCGGTTCACGCGGTTCATCGTCGCTGTAATTGATTGCACTCCATCGCTCCTTACTCCCTGTTGTTGCGAGACTAACTTGTATCCTTAATGTTCATCACTTATCGACATCAGAGTGAAGTACTTTGGACCTAACTGCGGGGGTTTATGTGAAGAAGGGCGGCGATTTACTTGTGTCACCCGGTTTTCTGATTGTTAGTAGTGAAGTGGTAGAGTCTCATACTAATTATAGTTATGCCAAAACATTTATCTAGTAATCTTATATAATATTATAAAAATGAATCGCCGAAATGTATGTACGCGCATAACTTCCGAAGGACTGCACCAAATTGGATAATTCTGTTTTTGTTGTGTTTGTAATTGTCAGGACAACGTTTGTATGAAAGAAAATGTTTGAAAAGTTGCCGGGAAAATTGGTAAATTCGGGAAAACTGAAAGTGCATTTTCTATGGGAAGTTTGTATGAATTATTGAAATTTTGACAGGACAACGTTTGTCTGGTCAGCTAGTATCGCGCATTATTAGTGAAAATGTAACATCATAGCCAATCAATCATTGGCATCTGGCATCGCACAAATTAATATCCGTACTGGGCTATATTAGATACTTGATACAATACCTACATAAAAGTACGCAAGTATCCACAAAGCAGTCCAATTTGCCAAAACCAGATTCGTTTATCATAGATCGTCTGTCAGGCAAGTTTGCGTGTTTTCTCCTCATTATATAGACGAGGAATTTCAATCATCTCGTTTTAATTTAAAGATCAAAGTGTCAATTAGCCAGTGGTATATTGATAAGCAAATATTGATTTTGAATTCATGATGAAAAGAAAAGGACGTAGCTCATACTACATTCTAAGTACCTACTACAATAAATTATTCTACTACCCACCATTTTCAGTTCGGATTTTCAGACGTACACTGACGAACAAATGCCTTGGGCGTAGAGGCTCTACAAATGTAAGTACAGACAGTGGTTGGTTAAATTTCGAGACAATAAACATAACTATAGTGATCAATAGGCCTTATTAGAAGGCTAAAACTCACCCAAAGGGCAATGGAGAGGGCTATGCGAGTTTCCTACGTGATCGAATCAGAAATGAAGAGATTCACAGGAGAACCAAGGTTGCCGATAACCGATTTAGCTCAAAGAATTGCCAAACTTAAGTGGCAATGCACATTGCTCGCAGAACAGATGGCTGATGGGGCCGAAAGGTTCTGGAGTGGCGACCGCGTACCGGAAGACGTAACGTAGGAAGGCCTCTCACAAGGTGGGCCGATGACCTTGTGAAGGCCATAGGAATCCGCTGGATGCGGGAAGCACAGAACTGGTCGAAGTGGCGGTGCTTGGGGGAGCCCTACGTCCAGCAGTGGACATCTTTCGGCTGAAATGATGATGATGATGATAGTGATCATATAGCTTCCTTCTTCAACCGACTTCTGCATCCCTCGGATCGATAGCATACACATCGGTTAGGTAGTCTATGATACCTTTCACTGTGACTGATTTTATGAACGATTTTATGAACTCCTCTATAGCGTCATCAATGCCATTGCAATTAATTTACTTTTTAAGACTCAATTCATGGATTTCACCAAATGAATGCCATTAAACGCATTATGGAATTTCGTTGTTTGCTAGTTTGGACCTAGTTTTAGAAATTTTTCCCATGCTAATATGGAATGAAAAATAAAACACGTCACATCAAAATTATATAAAAGGACCGTGTGCAGGTCAACACTTAGCCAAAGAATACATTTGTCATTGCGTTGGCATGAACCATGGATGGAGTTCATAGTGAATGACAGTTGATATGACATTTACTGATGAGTTCAATGAAATGTCAAGACGACTGTGAGGTTAAGAACTTTTAGATCAAATATAATTGGAGATTGTAGGTAGACTGCTATAGACAGTGTGCTTCCCTGCAGAGCGCGATGGCGCGGGCGTCCGAGGGCGGCGCGCGATTCGTTTTGCTCCCCGAAGGCCGACCAGTCCCGGTCGTCTCGCCGCATCGGATATGTGTCACTATAACACTATACATACGTCTGCTTCCCTTCGTGTGACTTCCACACTGAGACTTGGTATTAAGACAAAAAGATTCTGTGGACTGTGACCCTGAACTTGCCTATCATATTTCGAGAATTTGGTGCAAAGGGATTTTTTTGTAGATTGATAGCGTAGCTATGGTATCTAACATATTCATGGACTCACATAACGTTGGCTGATTTTGTGATACCCATGTTCTGCTGGTTACCTAACCAGCAGAGCATGGGCAGCAAGTAAAGTAGCAAGGAGCAGAGCAAGTAAAGTAGGTACCTACCTACTTCACTTGCCAGCAAAATGTTTTAATTGCATATTATATATAATAATACCTATGTAAGACTGTATGAATTGTATTATTACGTAGATATTTAATAACTATGTAATCTTTAAGGTCAAACGAACATCAAAACTATTTTTGTGAATAAGTAGTTTTATAAGAACGATACCAGTTGTCATCATAATATTGAAATGTTACAAAAATAAGCAGTAGATGAAATGGAAGCAAGCAAACACCAACACAAACAGGAACCAAGATCTATAAGCTTCGCAGAAGTCAATCAAAGCTGACAAACTAGGTTTTTTACTTTGATTGAGGATATAGCAATTCAGTTCTTTATTTTTGATTTCCAAAAGCGCGTGGGCACACCAACTGCGTATTAGGCTTAATAAAACAGCCAAAATATAGCGCCATTATTTCGATATATTATATGTACAATGTATTTTATATAACCAACAACCTAATCTAATCAACACGAAAAACAATAACATTACAATACATTTAATTGAATAATAAAAAAGTTGTCCTTGTATGAGGTTCAAGGCGAACAGTAGGTCGATGGCAAGCGCGTCATCGGCGGCATACTACAAAATTTTGTACCGACGATGGTTTACGACCCGACTTGGCAATCCATTATCATACTAATAGGGTAGTTTTAGCCAACTAACCAGTTGTGGAAGGCCATCGATACCGCAAAAGTGAAGCAGCAAAAAAACAAAATCACAAAGTGCGATCATATGTAGGTAGGTGGTTTTATTGGTGATCGAAAAGGAGCTATGGATTTATTACGGGCGATTTATAGAATATATTAATTAGCAGGCTCATTTAAATAGTTAAGTATGATGATGATATCTTTGTTTTTTTTTTTAACTCACAAACGATAAGGCCAGCCTACCTACCTAAATATAAATTCCTTCCTACAAATCTAAAATTTAGACGCAGTCATCTTGTTGCATCCAAAGTCGTTCAAACTAAAGCTAACATAAGACCATGTTTGGCGCTAAATTCGCAATTAAATAATAATAATGGGCAACCTATGATGTAATACTATAAATTAATTGTACCCAAAGTATATGAATATTTGAAGCAGGGTAATAACGCTGATGAACATCCGGCCGGTCATGGCTCTCAACACATGTTCCAAAACGAACTGTCGCACGTGATACCACCAAATATAAGTATCATCCATTTTTTATCTCGAAACTACTTTTACTTACTTATTTATTTTTGAAATATAAAAGTAATTAATACAACATGGCAATGCAAATTCAGTAAGGACAATATTACGAAATAGGCTGAGTGTTTTCTAAATCAATCTTGTGCGACGAACTAATATTGTTTAAAACATCGTTCGCAATTATTCTTAATTAGTACCGGGTAAAAAATTAACCTTGAATCAGAGGCAGGAGCAAGCGACCGATTGAATATTAATATAGAGCGATGAGTGAACAAATGCTGAATATTCAACGTCTCGGTCAAGCAGTCTCACGCACTCCTGAAGCTGCCGAGAACGCTTGTTTGGCAATAGGAAGCGACAGCAGCGCACTGCACCACAACTATATTAATAGGTAGTACGTCTCAACACTCAGAGAGAAACTCATTTTCAGTACACATAAATCGTCCTCTCAGTTTTCGCTTACTCCGATTAAGCTATCCAAGTTTCTTAATAGAAAAAAGCAAACAAGAATTCGACAACGAAACGAGAATCGTCTGCCATTTCGAATTCAATCGAAAGCTTTTGTGAAATCCCTATTCATTAAGTAAGAACTTTTGCATGTAGGTAGTTAATTCTTATTAATGAAGTAAAATGTGGGCTAACTCTAAATATAGGTCGCTATTTGCATTTTAAAGATATAGTTTCTGTAAAGGTCAGAAACTATCAACCAATTACCAAGACGCGAAGGAAGTTGTGAACTTTACGAAAGTATTTCAACCGTAACTATAGTTAAGTTATGGATGAACTACCCAGTTTACTTAATTGTTAGCAGAAGGTACTGCATTGCGTCATTACGTGGATCGCTTATCCAAGCAAAAATTCTATAAATTAATTGCGCCTCATAAACCAAACTGCGCCCATTTAGCGAGCACCTTCGTTTACCTTATTCTTTTCACAGCGTATAGGGCAAATTTTACATGCAACAATTTAAACCTTTTTCACGTTATTCGTCTGAAGAAAAAAACATCTATTAAAAATTAACTTGCAACATAACTTCTCCAAAACACGCAATCTAGGCGTAGCGCTTCATAATTCGCAAGAAAAATGTCTGAATAATGTATATTTTCTACTTGCAGCCGTAACTTCTTACAGTTTATGCCTCGCCTGGATCTTTGTGTCCGGGATAAAGCAGAGAAAACTAGACACATAAATAAAATAAATAACATTATTTATAATGTTATACTAAACTTATTGATAAATATAAACTTGTTCATATTATGATTAGTAAGCATAGAGCCTTTCAATCTAGTCTGGATCATGCACTCATGTTACCCATTTCAGACGCAGTCTATGAATTAAGTGCAAAAAAATAATTACCTACGTGCTTGCTCGCTTGGTACGAACGCTTTATTAGAAATTAAAAAGATTAAACCATATAACGACCATAAATATAATAGAAACCGTGAGTAAAGACGATAAAATTTCGTTTCCAATGATAGGTAATAATAAACTTACCCAAAAGCTCTCTACGTAGTGTGAAAAAAGAAAAACTCCCGGAAGAGACATCGTGGCCAGCTTCTTCAACTTCACAATTAGACTGACAGAGGGAACACGCCGCGCTTTTTATTTATACACTTTTTGTTTACTAACATCACATAGGAATTCCTTTATCTGTGTCGATAGGCAGCTCATACACGAGATCGCTCACGGGAGTCGCCCGGCTGCCCGCGAGCCTCGTCACTAACGACTGAGAATCCGCCAACACGTTGCGCCCCTATATACCTACATACTTCTTGTTTTGCCTGAATGCTTTATTTCACGCTCTATATCCACGAATTAATAATTATGGATTGTGGATTTATCGAACAGCAAGTGTTCGTTGCATACGAATAGTCCCACATGACTAACAATCATCTTGTTCGACTTTCTTACCGGCCACAAAGTTGGTACCTACCTATATTAATTGTATTGACCTAATAAAGTTATCTACCGGGAAGGGCACGATTGTGAAAAAGTGGGGAAATTAGTTCAAGGCTTACTATATTATACTTCATGAATACGCCATAACCGTGCAGTACGATTGTGATCTTTATGCAGGGATCAGAAAAAAATTTGGTATTCATAGTAGACAATCAGCTAAGTACTTTATGAAGTGTATCAGTGCAAATATTTAAAAAATATTTTACCACCTTGATAAATTAAAGGGTGAACGTCCCAAAGGTTTTATACAATATACAAGGTCATTACTCATTTCTCTGTGACATATCAGCATAACTTGTAACTGATATCAACATTGTTTTTGCTATTCAATTGTTAATCCATAAGACTTTCTAGACACACATTTAAACAAATAACGTATCGTATCGTTCGTTTGTATTAACACTAAGAAAAAATAAAGCAATAAGAAATGAGGCTAAACCCAGGATAAGGCAAAACAAAACCAAAAGGAAATTAGACCTTGCCAAATACACTGAGGTCACCTTGTATCCAGCTCCCGACAAAAGTATGAAGGACGCTCGCCCGGGTGGCCTATACTCGTACTGCCGCCGCGCCGTAAGGAAAAAGGACGTATCTACAGAAATATTGAAATGGAGAAAAAAAATATTTTGTCCTGTTTAAAATACAAAGGCAGATGCGTCTTTTAATAGTGAGAATTATTAGGAATTCGTTAAGTTTACGCCAATATAAAAATACTGGTAGGTGCGTCTTTTTTTGCTGATTCCGAATATGTAAATAACTCTATTTCTAAAGTAAAATCTAACCTTTGTTCAAAGGCATACTATTCTATCAACGACTACTTAAACGATAATAATAGTTGGTCGCTGTTATTAACTCAAGACAATGTTTATGTTCTTTCTCCAGAATTAGCTTACTTTCTGACAGGTTATATGAGTTCATATAATTATTTATTTGCATGTAAAAGTCAATTTATTTTATTTTTATTTATCATTGACATAATCTACTCATTACAATGTCTTTTATAAGTGGTATTGCAATATGTGGTTCGTTAGCGACCTCAACAATTTATCATATTATTCTTGCCTGAGCAACTGGCAGCAAGTTCGTCATGCTCCCTTAGATGTCACAGCTTGCGGTAGCGTCGGGGGCCGGGTTGCCTCCTTCCCTCAAATATGGCGAGGGGGGTAATGGGTGATCTTTGCGTTATGCTCGTGAACGGGTGCTGCTTGTGGTGACTGGTCGTCTTGCTGACCTTGGTTTTGTTATTGTTATTAGTAATTAACTCTTTATTTATTTTACTTCGATGGTCCTAGTTTATTGATTGTAACTTCGAGTTACAGCTACATATACGGCTATATGTAAGTGGACACGCCATTTATGCCTGCAGACTATTATTTAGTTATAAAGTTCTGTTTACGTTTTTAGTGTTGTATTTTTATTTTGACAGGCCCGTTGGCGTGGTTGGTTAAGATACCACCTATCATGCCGCAGGTCGTGGGTTCGATTCCCATCCAGGACAAACATTTGTGTGCATGAACATGTCTGTTTGTTCTGAGTCTGGGTGTAATTATCTATATAAGTATGTATTTACAAAAAAAAAGTAGTATATGTAGTATATCAGTTATCTGGTTTCCATAGTACAAGCTCTGCTTAGTTTGGGATCAGATGACCGTGTGTGAATAATGTCCCCGGTTATTATTATTATTTGTGATTTTTTGATATTTCTCGGGACCCTGGGGTCCCGGACCTTTGGAAGGCGTACGAGGAGCCGAAGCCAACTCGCAGAGGCCCCTTAGATAATTTTAAATGATGAGGAGGCACCAACCGACGATTATCCCTGTATGCACTATGCAAGTGCACCCAAGGACAACCCCCGGTTGGTACAGGACTATTGTTGTACTTGGAAACAAAACATATTGGGCTATGGGTTTGGGTGGCTAAAGTAGATTGGGTAACTTGAACTATGGAAGAACTATGTCCCCTGCCTGACCATGTTATATATTATACACGGATAAAATGGCAGGGGGTGACTTGCACACTCAATAATGGGCCCCCGGAGACGGCCGCTAGCACATAGTGACGTAGCGACAAGAGTGCAACACTTCCTGAGGTGCTTGAGGAGTGGAGAGGTATTCCACGGCTATCAGGACAATCCCGGAAGTACGATCAAGATCCCTACCAGCACCTTACTGGAATACTTCCTTCCTCCGAGCACGTTTGCTCTGGCGAATCTCCACTCAAGCCGGCCAATAAAGGCAAGAAAGAGGTGGGAGCTCTGTTCCTCGTCAGTATTCACTCCAGCCGGCCAATAAAGGCAAGCCAGAGATGAGGACAAGATTTCTCCCGGGAGCTAGGGTCCATGGGGTCGCTACTACCCATCAGCTCTGCGGGTTTTTGTATCTCTCTTGGTCTCGCTCCTCATCCTAGACCCGTTCCGGCTAACTCTACCGGCACAGACCTAAAGTTTGGAGCACGCAAGCCCCACCACGACGTCAACGTAGAGATACAGCGGTGGGGTTATAAAAGGTGGCAGAGGAATAATAGATATCACTAACCTACATAACAAGCAAATAACTATTTTAAGAACATACTTTAATGCTAAAAGTACTTGTTCCACTCTACATAAAGCAATAGCGTTCAATGATAAAAAACTTACCCCTTTAAACATGTTTGAGAAGACAACCCAGAGTAATGAACAACAGACTGACCGACAGACTAAAATCGCAGAATGGACCCAAAAGTCACTGCATGGGCGACATCGACATGATCTTAATCAACCTAACGTCGACAAGTTAGCGTCGAACGAATGGTTAAGGCGAGGAGAAATGTTCCCTGAGACAGAAGGGTTCATGATAGCTATTCAGGACCAAGTAATAGAAACTCGTAATTACCAGAAACACATAATGCGAGTTCCACAAACCATAGACAGATGTAGGCGATGCAATAGTTCTTCCGAAACCATTCAACACATCACGGGTGCGTGTAAAGCAATAGTCCAGACTGATTACAAACACAGACATGACCAGATAGCTAATATAATCCACCAAAAATTAGCAATCAAATATAAATTAATTCCTTCACCACCTGTAGCTTATTATAAATATCAACCTGAAACTGTTCTCGAAAACTCCACACACAAGCTGTACTTTGACAGAGCTATCCTCACCGACAAAACAATACACTACAATAGACCAGACCTTACGTTATTAGATAAAATTAACAAAACTGCACAAATCATAGACATAGCCGTTCCTAATACACACAATCTACAGAATACTATAGCAGAAAAACTCTCAAAATATACAGACCTGAAAACAGAAATCAGCCGAATGTGGCGGCTTAGTAATGTCACCATAGTTCCTATAGTATTGTCAACAACAGGTGTTATACCTAAACAGCTCCACCAGTCTTTAAAAATACTCGATTTACCACCCTACACATATCAGACTCTTCAGAAAGCTGCAATCTTGAATACCTGCAGGATTGTCAGAAAATTTCTGCAAAATGACAACGAAACATCAATTGTCACCTCACACACGAGTGCAGCAACCATCGCACGAACACAGTCTCATGGACAGATACACTCACCATCACAAATTTCGATCACACCATCATCTCATCCTATTCTCGCCAATTTCCAGGGGTAGCACTTGGCTTCGGCCCGTACTCCCCCATTAAGCCGGCGCAACGCCGAGATACGTAAAAGTATAAAAAAGAATAATAATAATAATAATTTATTTTGAAAAACATAGTTACAATTATTGTGAAGCCCTGACTCCAGAGCTAGGTATGTAATACCTGTATTTCAGGAGTCAGTTTCTTCTTCCTTATTACATGCTTCTGTATGCAATAATTTAATAGAAACACCTCGACTTTTACAGCATAAATATTAATATTGAAATTTATAGTTAGACATATATTCGATTCTAAATAGTTATACATATATTCAAATAAAATTATTTTTAATGATTGAGATTAAGATAAATATTTGATATTTTTAATTTAAGATTGAAATCTTGTCTTAAGACAAAAAAATATAATAATAATAATAAAATAAAATTAAAATTAAATTAAAACATTAAAATTAAATTAAAATTAAATTAAATTAAAATAAAAAAAATTATAAAAAACCAAGAAAAAAATAATTAATTAATGAAAGGGAGTTAAAATTAAGCTGTGACAAAGTATGAATTTGAAAACAATGAAAATGACACTGTATAACTGTGGGGGTGTATAAGGATGAGAGTGTGAGCGTGAGAGTGGCGTGGGTGTGAAGTGGTGTGTGTGGGTGAGGGTGTGCGTGTGTAAGAGATTGTCTATGAGGTAGAGTATGTAGCTCTTTGCGTGAATTCGAGGATTTTTGTATGTGTCTAAGCGAGATATACCATAATATGCTTCACATCCGCTGCAATAGTTTTTCGGTTTTTTCATAATCATGTGAAAGCAACCAAGTTTTCACCGTTTGTCTTGTTTCGTAAATTGTTAGTGGATTAATATTTAGCGTCGTGTTTAACTTATTATATAGGTAGGTGGACTGGTGAGCACGCTGTCTTCTAGCAGATGCTGTGTGGCATCGCACAGGCAGACAGACGTCAGGTATGGTTCTTTTATTTTTGTGTTTATCAGTATAGGGTGTGATAGTGTGTTGTTTGACAACTACCTGCAGAATGTAAGTTTGCCTCACAGTGAGTAATTTACACAACTCATATAATGTCGCAGTAGGGAATAGGAAGGGTTTAAATGTCATAACTTTTAACAGGGACCTTTGAGCTCTTTCAAGGTGTATCATGAATGTTTTACATGCACCACCCCAAACTACAATACAGTAGCTCATGACAGACGCCGCCAGTGCATAGTATACCCTGCGTAATAATACTAATAATTCAAAATCTGCCACATATCTCAGCTTTTTGAATGCCCAGATTAGTTTTCGGATTCGAGTAGAAGTAAGATCAATGTGTTGCCGCCAGCTAAGCTTTTCGTCCAACAAAATGCCTAGATGTTTGACCTGTGTAACTCTGTGTAAGGACAGACATGGGCAGTCGCTATGCATGTTAGGTGAGTTGCATGTATGTAACTTAATGTTTGTGTCTAGAGGTTGGATTTTAGAGAAGTGGAATTGTAGATATGTGGTTTTTGAGATGTTTAGAGTGAGAATGTTAGCTGTAAGCCAGTGTCCAACTTTGTGTAGGCCTGATTCGGCGAGCTGTTGAACCTGGTCCCAAGTGTCCCCATGAAATATTAATGCTGTGTCATCAGCATAGGTGAAGACTTTACCATTCTCAAGAGATAGCTGGCATAAGTCATTTATATAAATGAGAAAAAGGCTGGGCCCAAGTATACTGCCTTGTGGGACGCCGTGGGTTACCTCGGCATCAGAGCTAGTGTATTCTTTTATTTTAACTCTCTGTGTGCGGTCATAGAGAAAGTCCTTAAAAATATTTAGGGCATTTCCGCGTATACCAATCCTATCCAACTTATCCACAAGAGCAGGGATTGAAACGGTATCGAAGGCCTTTGCTAAATCTAGAAAAACGCCTACACATTTTTGTTTTGAATCTAGTTTACGCGTGACATGGTCTATCAGTTGACTAATCGCGTCTTCAGTGCTTTTTCCCGACCTAAAGCCATATTGTGCGTCTGATAGTATTTTGTTGCGTTCGAGGAAATTGATGAGTCTACTATTGAGCGCCTTTTCCAGAATTTTCGACATAGCTGTTAGAACAGAAATAGGCCGATAGTTTCGAACATTGTCTTTCACCCCACTCTTGTGGACAGGAGTAATAATGGACTTTTTAAAAACTCTTGGGAATACACCTTGTTTAAAACATATTTCGAAAAGCTTTGTTAATGGGCCAATAAGAGCATGTTGGGCTAGCTTGACAAACTTAGCTGAAATAGAGTCCCATCCAACGGCACAATCATTCTTTAAGTTCATTATTAGTGACTCGATTTCGGCCTCATCGGGGGAAGTAGAACGATAGAGTTGGGAGTGGAGGGCATTTTAAATTTATATGGTGTAGTAGTTTGCGTTACAATGTCAGCTGCAAGCTGTTTACCAATGCCTGCAAAGTGGCGATTTACCTCCTCTACTGCCTGTAATCCATTTTTAGTTATGGGTATCAGTTTATCTGCACACGATTTTTGTTTTTTTGTATCAGTTATAGATTTGATAGCATTCCATTTGTCTCTGTTGCTTTTGGCGTTTTGTAGTAAAGACTTTTCATAGCTTCGTTTGAGTTTTTTGAGTAATGAGTTGCAGAAATTGCGGTATCTTTTATATGTTGTTTCCAGAATTTGATTTTGTGGCTGTTTAGTAAATTTCCTGTGTAGTAGTGTAGTAGTAGTAATTATTATTTCTGCTTGAGTATAATTTTCGATTTTTTTTCTTCTTATTGGTATATTGGCGTGTGCTAGCTGACTTATGGCAACGAATTTAATTTATTTTAATTTCATGTTTTGTTGCGTAATACCTAAATTATTTTGCGCAGTGCTGTATACAATCAAAATTTTAAGTGAACAGACAGCTGTGCTACTGGGGAGTTTGTTGCGCCACTTCTTCTCCCTAGCTAAAGCACTAGGAAGTGGTGAAAGGCGGGCGTTTTGGGGGACTGTCTTATGTAATTTGAACGTTCGCAAGAGAGCTGATTCTCAGCCTAGTTTGAATAAATACATTTTTCGAAAAAAATGTCAGATACGTATTTTTTTCTTATGACGGTAGTATAGTAGGTACTGTAGAAAGTCAGAGTCCAATTATATGGAAGTTCCGAGTTTCTACAGGGGTGTGTAGTTGGATGGTAAATAATACTCGGTCAAGTTACAACCTACAGCCACTACAGCTGCCATGAATTAACCCAACTTCTTTTTTAGGTGTCTTTCGACCAGCTTTCAACTTTTTGTAAAAAAAATATAAACTAACAACAATAGAGAAAATTTCTTACTTGGTTTCTAGATTAGCCCTACATCAAAGTTGCATTGTTTTAGTCAATCTTTACCGACTATTTCTGGGCCAGTCTGGATCGGTTCCAAGGTGACATTTATAAAGACTACTAAATATTTCATACTTTGATTCATTTTGTTTAAACGATATCAACCAATAGCAATAGCATTGAAAAGGCGAGGCGTTGCGAAAGCATTTTTTCTCATAACATTGGCAGATGAGTCGCAAAGAGCCAAGGACCGCGACGCATAGCAAAAAATACCCATTGCTCCTGGGTTCGTTTTATAAAGGGTCTTTCAACAAGGACGGGTCGATGTTGAAATTAAATAAAACAAGCTGTATGTGAGATATTAAAGAAATTATTTTTTTTATTTAAAAGGCCCATTTATGCCATTATTTATGAATATGACATCGTTTAAATGTCCACCGCGACTTCGAAAGGTGGCACGGATCCGAGAGGTCCAATTTTCAATTACTCTACTGCATAGATCCGGCTGAATCTGAGCGATGGCCTGCGTTATGTTGACTTTCAGGGCATCAATTGATTGCGGATTATTGGCATAGACCTGCGACTTGAGAAAACCCCACAAGAAAAAGTCTAGCGGGGTCAAATCGCACGATCTTGGCGGCCAATTCACGTCACCTCTGCGAGAGATAACCCTACCCTCGAACCGTTCATGCAGAATGTCCATTGTGTCGCTCGTTGTATGGCACGTAGCGCCGTCTTGTTGGAACCACATGTTGTCTACGTCCATATCGTTCAATTCAGGCTAAAATAAATTGTTAATCATTGATCTCTCGCCGTTGACAGTAATGGCCTCGCCATCATCGTTTTCGAAGAAGTACGGACCAATGACGCCGCCGGACCAAAATCCGCACCAAACAGTAACTTTTTGTGGATGCATTACCATCTGGTGAACCTAATGTGGGTTGTGGTCGTCCCATATACGGCAATTTTGCTTATTAACAAAACCATTCATCCAAAAATGCGCCTCGTCGCTAAAGATGATTTTTCGGCCAAATTCGGGGTCCTCTTCCAAACGTTCTGTAGCCTAGTCAGCGAACAAAAGGCGTTGTCTATGGTCATTCACTTTAAGCTCCTGGGTCAGTTGGATCTTGTACGGGTGTAGGCCCAAGTCCCGACGCAAAATTCGTCAAGTTGAAGTCTGCGAAAGACCGAGTTCTTGTGCACGGCGAGAAATCGACTGCCTCGGAGTCTCCTGCACACTCTCACGGACAGCAGCGATGTTCTCGGCCGATCTGGTGTTCCTTTGACGTAAGGGTGTTGGTTGGTTGTTTACCGAACCAGTCGTCTCGAATTTGGTCACCAAACGTTGGAGAGTCGACTTTCACCGCGTCTGCCGTAAAATGGACGTAATGCACGCAACATATACTCTGCCTAGTTAGGCAGAGTATATGTGCCTGCCCTTCAGGGATTACAAGGCAACAGGTGTGAAGTTATGATACTTTAGGTATATGTATAGATAGATCGAATATAGAATAATATACTTTATTGTACCTACACACGGCTACTTTTCGAGAGTTTGTAGATTGTATTCTTGGGAGGAGCAGTTGAGTGATTGATTGGTTTTGGGTGGCATATTTGGGATATTTTGATGTGTTTGAGGTTTTCTTTATTCATTTTCCATGGGTTGGGATGTTTTTATTAGTTGCGTTATTATAACGTGACTAGTGGTATTGGGTATCTTGTCTTATGGAGGGTGAATGAGGAAGAAATCTTGTATATCGCGATGTCTTGGATATCTTACTTAGACCTAATTAGTTAGGTACTTGATTGTTCTTCCTCAGCAGTCTGCGGACCGCTTTGCTGAGAGCATGGTCTGCAGGCGTGTCCGCATATAATACTTATTTGCAATACTGTATGTTCCGTGCCCACAGACAAACTGTGAAAACCGTTTTGTGGGACATAGTTATTAAGACTTATAAAAACTTTGTATTAAAAAAAATACATTTCCAGTAAGTATAAGCTGAACACGAAGAATAAGGTCAGGTTATTCTGGAAATGTATAGCTTGATAATGTAACCGTAAGTACACCGAAAGTCCAAATTTGTAACACAGCTCGCAACGCCGCATACCGTTGATAACTGAATAGGACGCCTCGAATTAAATCGACCGAAGATCTGAAGGTTACAGACTAGGGCTAGGTAAATCTCGTTTTATGAGCTAACCAAGGCGCTTACCTGAAAGCTAGAACATTTTCAAAAAGTCTTAACCTTTCACTTTTCTGGCTCAGAGTCCAACCCAAAACCCGTCCACCGCCAAAACTTGATAACAACACGACTCAACGAATGATGAGGATAACACCCGCCGCCGATCGCCGTTGCAGAATGTTTAGAGATTTATGAAGTTACATAACATTACCTACATTGAAAAAGCCCACACTGAGAATTTTCCGCATTATTTTCCGACAGACTTAGGTAGGTCTCTTCGTAGAAAACATTCGCTCAAAAAGAACTAAAACAACACGAGTTTATAAAAGCAAAATTATACATTATGTTAGGCTTGGGTTTATGTTTAACTTGATAAATATTTCCTTAATTTTTTTTTTCTTTATTTCTTATTTTCGTACGTAACCTTTAAACTTCCCGCCATTAAGGTTATGTTTCACTATTTAGCGTTCCATCATTCGATGGCGTCTCGATGTCAGAATCCGCAAGAAATAAATTAACGAGTAGTATAATGAGCTTCACCAAACGGTGTATTGAAGCTAAAAACTTGTTTTTTTAAAGATTTTGGTAAGATTTTAAAAAAAAAACTTTATTAGTAAAATAGCACTCTAAATTGTATTGCGGTTCTTTTAGAGAAGCAATGATGTTTTTCAATTCATAAATAATTGGTATTCAATAATATCGGTTCATGTTGATAAAATACTGACGGTTTATTTAAATTAATTACTTTAATAATATATTGATATTGATGATTATACATAAATAAAAAATCAAATAGTAAAATTTTGCCGGCGTAATGAAACGTAACTTTTTCAAGAAAACGTTGAGCGATAATAATTTTAGTCAGTCCTTTTAAAAATTAAATTCTTCAATGGAAAGGAACAAAGTTGAAAAACGTCTATTTTAGAAATAAATTAAAACCGATTAGTGGCATTTGCTGATTACTATTAGCCGTAATTCAGTCACTGAAATTGTCAACAATCTGAAAGCTAAGCTGAGGCCACCCCAAAGTATCTATCACTGTCAAAATCCAGCACGAAACTACTGTACGAGAGCGACGAATGGTATAAAATTAAAATAAGTGAAAAGGATAAGACTAAATATATAGTACTTATACATATATTTTTGATATTTTAAAAACAATGCAATTCAAACATGTAACTCACGTGTTGTTCGATTTAGATGGGTTACTTCTGGGTAAGTTCTTCATGGTAATATTGCGTGAGATTGGGTATGAAACCTCCGGTTACATGTTATCTTAATTTGCTTCAGACTCTGAAATCTTATATACGGAAGCCTTTACTGCTGTATGCGCAAAATATGGGAAAACCTTTACCTGGGAAATCAAAGCCAGCCTTTTGGGATTCCAAGGTCAGGAATGTGCAGAAAAAATTATAAAGTCATTGGAATTACCGATTTCCAAAGAGGATTTTATGAAGGAGAGTTTCGAATATTATGAGGTACTGTTCCCTAAAGTGCAGCTTATGCCAGGTAAAATTAAATTTGGCTATCAAAATATTATTGAACTGCATGTTATGTGTGTATTCAATGAGTATTTATAATATTTATGTAATGTTTTAAGTTATAAAATAAGGTACACAATTTCATTAACCCTGTGAATCTCCTAAAAATGCTAATTTTAAGCTAAATATAATATAATAGTGACTTGTAATGCAATTTCATAAACTCTTGGTTAACAGTAGAATGATCCAGTAGATGAATAAGAAGACATTTTCATTCAAGCCAACCTGCAGCACAATGATAATACTAGCCATTTAATTGCTTCTATTTTCCACCAAAACCTGCCATTAAAACATTTTTATACCACCTTTAAAAATGGAATCTTTTGTTTTTCTTAAAATGGTTTCTCTCTACTGATACTCAAATATAAAAAAAAAATGTTACAGGAGCACAAAAGCTAGTGGAGCACTTGCACAAAAAAGGAGTACCAATAGCTCTTGCTACAAGCTCGAGCAAGGACAGTGTGGATATGAAGATGCAGAACCACCAAGAGTTCTTAAGTCTATTCCACCATCAAACCATGGGGTCAACCGACCCAGAAGTTACAAAGGGCAAGCCTGACCCAGCCATATTCCTTGTCTGTGCTTCTCGATTTCCTGACAAGCCAAAACCAGAAGATGTGAGTAAATCATAGATAACATGTTTCTGTTTATATCCATGAACTAAAGAGGTCAGGTTTGAAACAAATCAGTAATTTAGTGAATCTTTACAATATTTTAACCTTTTGTATCCTGTAATTACAGAAACAAAAAGTGATAGTCTCGCATGGATTCACATTCTGAAGGGTTAATCACAATTAATTTTGATCTGTGTAATGAAGGAATATTTACATACAGATTACAGATGCGATCTAAAACTTCCACCTCTTCAAGGAATACAGATGTACAGGTCCCATAACATAAAAAGAATGCTCACTGTTTGCCTGCACACTGAGCGATTTTCGAATTCCAGCATATTCTGCAATAAAACAAAGTTGTAACATAAATAGTGCACAACCTCATAAGGGGTCATTGTACTCATCATTATGAACAACTTTTACTATAAGAACATACCTGGAATCGTGAAAAAAAATCGGCTTCCCATTATGTTAGCATAACTTGTCAAAATGTAGGGAACAGCTGCAACTGCAGCAATGCTGGGGAGCTTCTGGGAGCAGGTAAGAGGTTGTGCATTAAGTTACACCTTCAATTGTAAAACAATAGACAATTAGGGCCAATACAATAGGATGCGACAATACACATTCGCCCAGTAGAAATCGACACTAGGCTAAAACACAAAGCATGATACAGTTCTGATATTTTATTGGTATGTTGTATGGACCAATTAGGGTAGTTGGGACTTTTTTGCTCACTATGTATTGTTTGATCAACGAAATTCAGTTTTTTTTTAAAGTTAATTAAATTTGCAACATTTAGCCCAACCGCAGTTCTATAAACCCCATTGGGATCGAGCTATGGCCCTTCGAAGATGCGTCTATTTTTGCCGAAAATTGTCAATTTTATGTTTTGCTCCCATCCGCGTCCGATCAAAATATTGGCATAATTGCTTGTCCTAGAAGTCATTAAATATAAAGTTGTAGTACATTTAACTAGAACGAAGTCTGTGAGACTAACACACTCGGCGTCACAAAAATCGTACCTCTCGATCTCCGAAAATAACTTTCAAGCATGTCCAGCCTAACAGCAAACACATACAGTTAATATTGGTAGCTACTGAAAGTATATAAGACAGTTGAGCGGACTATCATAACTGGTCCATACTGCCATACAACATACTAAAAACCGACCAAGTGCGTGTCGGACTACGCACAATGAAGGGTTCCGTAGTTGGGATGAATTTATCTCAAGAACAAACTTAACATTGCAGTTGAAAAACGTGGTCCCATACATTCAACTGCAAATGTAAGTTTTTACGCACAATATTGAGAGATTTGCCATGTTATTTTAAGACCATAGACTTCTTATAGGTTTTCCTGTAATCTATAGGTATAGAACTATTTTGTTTTTTTTTTCATAATTTTAGGCTCAGTAGTTTCGGAAATAAGAAGGAGACTCACAGTAAACCCTTTCATTTGATGTCACACAGTACAGTTTGCAAAACTTTTATTTTTTTTTTAATTTTCTTATTTGCCCCTCCAAATTGACTCCCATATTCAAAATTCATTTATTTACGTTACACGTCCGTGTTTGGGTCACAGAAATACATACGTGTACCAAATTTCAACTTAATCGATCCATTAGATTCAGAGCAAATTGGCTGTGACAGACGGACAGACAGACAGACACACGAGTGATCCTATAAGGGTTCCGTATTTTTTCTTTTTGAGGAACGGAACCCTAAAAACCAGAACTACACCAAGCTTTTCGAGTTTAATGTGGATTTCTACTGGGCTACATCCCCTCCATTGTCGCTCAGCATTCTTTTTGACGACAAGTGTTGAAGGCGACCTGTGTAGTCATTTAATTGTGTCTCTTTTTCAGTGCCTTGTTTTTGAAGATGCTGTGAATGGTATAAAAGCAGCAAATGCAGCCAACATGCAAGTAGTAGCAGTGCCTGATCCACGCATCGACGCTGATCAATTGCAGACTGCTACTTTGGTCCTGAAGTCCTTGGAGGATTTCAAACCTGAGATATTTGGTCTTCCAGCTTATGATAATTAGGCAAACTGTTATTATAAGTATTTGGTGGTGCTTGTATTTATAGTATCGTCAATAGTTAATCATCACATGATCAGTACTTATTGTTTTAATATCCACTACTTAAAGACGCCCCCAGAGCATGCATAGTTCATACAAACGAAATACTAAAATAATTTGTAAATCAATCATTCTAAAGGTTTATTTATTCCGATTGAATTATAGAATATCTAGGTTCCCAGATATATATTAAATAAGAACATTGATTTAAACAGGAAATATGAAAAAAATTAGTATTCTATAGGAATTTTCAATTCCTCATAGTAGTAGTCTTCAAATCAGTGTCCTTCCAAAATATACGTTTGGGAACCTAGATATTTTGTAATCCAATCGGAATAAATACACACTACCTTAAGAATATGTTTGATTTACAAAATGTTTTGGTATTTAGTTTGTATGAACTACGCATGCTTCGTGGGCCTCTTAAGTAGTATATGTTTTTTTTTTTGTGTTAAACAAAACTGTTTGATAAACATTTAATGTTTTTCAAATAATCACATGAGATTTACATTATAATACAGGCAGTATTTCACCTCTACAGTACCTGAATGTGTTAAACATTTACCTCTTTATGTCTAGTCATATTTAAATAAAAATGCAAAATTTCACAGCACCATTATGTTGTTTTATTACTTTTTACAGTATGCACTTTTTTTTTCAACAAATTTCTTTATATCAACATTCGAAAATTAATACAATATGGTGGTATCGTTGGTCCCAAACTAAGCACAGCCTGTATCTTGGGCAATTTACATAAAAATATCCATGACTTATTTAATTTTATAACATCGCCTTGGCACCATATTAGACATCCTTACTAAAATAATGTACCTATCCGTTAATTTGTTTATGCACTTGGTACTAAAATCACGAACAAAATGGAGATAATGTAGATTGGCTATCTTTTTCTAATCATTTTTCATATAAGGTGGTAATCCAAACAGTTCTGGCCTAAAATCTTCAACAGAGTCTAATACGAGCGTGGCTTCTGTGGTACGTGAGCGATCCAGGCGGGGGTCGGGTACCATGACGACCTGCATACCGGCCGCACGCGCAGCCCTCACGCCGTTTATAGAATCCTCGAACACCAAACACTAGAATAAAACATAAGTTTCATGTTATTAATAAATAGAAACCTTTTATCTACACTCAACGTAGTTCTGATTATGAATTCAAAAATAGTACCATAATGGCATGTACAACTCAAACAAAATTAAAATTTCTTAACAACATGACTATGATAATTAGGCACATATTATAAAAGTCCCCCGCCGCGTGTCTGTCCGTATGTATGTATGTTCGCGATGAACTCAAAAAGTACTTAACGGATTTTCAACTATAAACAGATTGCTTCCTGAGGAAAGTATCCTAACTAATATTATAAATGCGAAAGTAAGTTTGTTTGTTTGTTACCTTTTCAGCCTAAACCACTGAACCAATCATCCTGAAATTTTGCATATACGTTGTCAGGTGTAAACGGACACGGACATAAGTTACCTTTTATCCTGAAAAAATGTACTGTTCCGGAGAAAAAAAAACAATAACGTTTTTACGATAATAGATGGCGGCACGTGTATTTCGAATCATGATTGAATTATATTAATTAATAGAGACACTTTAGCAGTGTTAAGTTTTTTTAAATTATTTAAGTACCTAATATATTTTGTGAGTCTAGTGTCGATAGTATAGATGCTGGCGGGAAAAATTCCGAATCATTCCCGTCGAATATTTCGGAAGTATTCCGAAATATTCCGAAACTTTGGGAATATTTCAACGTTTATTCCCATTGAATTATTCGGGCGAAATATTCGCCGGAAACATTCGATTGCGGGGTACGAATGTTTCTCGCGGGGGGGAAAACTTCTCCGGGGAGCATCTCCCCTCTTACCGCACCCCACACCGCCATCGCCTGCACGCACGACTCGTGGCAGTCGCCAGTCGGGCCTGCGTGGCCGGGCGCGGCGGCAGCGGCCGGCGCACAGAGGGGCAGCGGCGGCGGCGATCGACGATCGATGCAAAAATGATTTTTCAGCAAAAAAAAATAAAAATCTTAATTAAATTCATTTTGAATAATTCTGATTTAAAGAAACTTTCCCAGAAGTATTCCGGAATTATTCAGAATTTTTCGGAAGTTTTGCATCTATAGTCGATAGACCGGTTTTTCATCCTCCTAACTAATATTATAAATGCAAAAGTGTGTCTGTTTGTTTGTTGATTACACTTTCACGCTAAAACGGCTGAACAAATTGGATGAAATTTGGCACATGGGTAGACCATGACCTGGAGAAGGACATAGGCTACTATTCATCCTGGATCGCACACGATGTCGCGGGTTACATCAAGTAGGTGTATAATTCGTTAAGGTTTTGTGTAAATTGGTTGAAATATGACGATAATTGTTGAAGGTGTCGGAAAAAATCAAGCCGTCTGGGAGCTTTAATCGAAAACACTGCCTAATCCGTTTGAGATATAACAAAACAATGTATGGTTGGATTGTTTCTCTTTTATAGGTCTACAAAATGATTCGCGATGGCATATGTCTATATTTTAAGGATAGCTTATTATACCCATTCTAACATCTAATAAAATTATCATATATAATGAGGTATTTGCAAAAGCTATTTAGACGGATACAGTATTAATCATTATCAAATTAAATACGTTAGTTACCTTAAGCATTTCATACACATTATAATAGCCCTTTACACCACACAATTTAAATGAATATCTTAGGAGTTATCGTAAATTAAAAACTATGCGCGAGAAAATGAATACAAGCGGTCTCGCACCAACGCGACACGACGGCGGGATTCGCTTGTTGCATCCACCCCAGCGCAATAAGTGTGCTTGTAAACAGTAAATTAATCACGCGGCAAAACACGTGCCGATCCTGCCGAAAAGGAAGCCCGTGCGCAAACTCCGCCCCATTCCTTTGTGTTGTCTTGTCTTCGATGCACCGACAGGACACACTCTCCCGCGCTGACCGCAGTCTATGCGAGTGCGCCGCTATTTCCGCATGTCTAATTGCGCTACCGCGTATCCCTTAACACATTATCTGCTTAATTCTTTATGCAAACGCTTCTTTATACTACACCCTTACCGACCCTTATTTTACGATGTTTTCGAAACAATAGAGATGAAAAAATAACGCACAGGTGCGGCACGCCGCACTCAAAGAAAGTTATGTAAATTGTATGGACGCGCATACGCGCCGTCAAGCACCTGGTGAACGTCCGAAAACGCGCATGTGCGTCTGCCGCGCCTAATGTATTAAACAACCCCGCTTACTTCGCGATAAATGTGTCCTATAAACGTGTTGTTGAATAAACAAAAATGACGTCTTATCAATATTCCAATGAAGAACATCGGGATGGTTCGTGCCTACGAGTTATCTGATAATGTGTGCGAGGAGCCATTAATTTGTTCCGAGAGATGTTCCCAATCGCTAGCGCAAGGGTACATACACGTTGCGAGACTGCGAAATTTTTGGTATGGTTCTGTCTGTTATTTATGAGTATATTTTTTTTTGCTCATATTTGTATTAGTATCATGTAGGTAAGCATGAACTATTGTGGGTTTGAATACGTCCCCCGTTTAAACTAACATACTGGATAAGCCAAGCGAAAAAGCGCGCGATCCCTATAAATACTCCAAATAGTGTAACTCATGCTCGACGCAACAAGCTCATGCAAAAAATGTAGGCATTATGCAATACCCGTGCGAAGCCAGGGCGGGTCGCTAGTAATGCTATAAAATAACTTTTTTTCTAATAAAGTACACTTCGGATCGACCAAGAAGTTTTCAATTCGATTTTTATCATTGTACCTATATAGGGACCGCGCTAGGGGCGCATGCGCAGTTGACCGATGACAGCTCCGTAACCATCTTTTCAGAACCATTAATGTTTGTTTACTTTTTCCTAACTTTGTTTTTTTTATTTAAATATGTAACTACCTATTGCATGAGTGTAGATAAAGTGGTGTATGAAACATTATAATAAATTATATTATTAAAAATGTCGCCTCTCGTGTTTTAATATCCCTCATTATGCAACAGTTTCATAAACTATTATTTTTAAATAAGTTACTTTATGACATCCTAATAGTCCAAGATCCCAGAACTGCCCGCCAGACCCTACTTATTTTTTTATTAAGGTGAAAGCTCCAGGTAGCCCGCGAAATTTAAATTTTCTTACGTATTTTGCTGACATATAATAATACCGTGTGGCATATAATTAATAGTAGTTATTATTTAGAAACAAAATTAATAGGTTGGGGAAAAAGTTTCTTCGCATTTTTTAAGAAAATTCAAAACATTTTTTAATATAGTTTATTTACATTTAACTAAAGTATGTAGGTACCATTTTGTTCGATAACTTTTTGCCATCTTGTAGGTAGGGACATGATCCCATTGCTATAGAAATTTTGGGACTTCTGGTCAAAATACCGCGACAAGTGGTTTTGGCAGTCCTCTCGGGATGTTAACCTGACACTGCCTAAAGAATTCTGAAGAGACCGAAACAGGTGGAAATCTGAAGGTGCAAGGTCAGGACTATACGGCGGATGCATTAACACCTCCCAGCCAAACTCTCTTAATTTTTGCTGAGTGGCTAAAGATGTGTGAGGTCTAGCATTATCATGATGAAAAACCACACCCCTTCTGTTGATTAATTCCGGCCGCTTTCTCTCAACTTCTTGCTTTAATCTCATCAGTTGTTCGCAGTAGAGTTCAGAATCGATGGTCCTGCCTGGTGGTGCTCATAATGAATAATGCCCTTCCAATCCCACCACACACACAGCATCACCTTGTTGCGAGTTAACCCGGGTGTCGCCGCAGTCTGTGAAGCCTGACCGGCCTTTGACCACGACCTTTTTCGCACGTTCTTGTCATACGTGATCCACTTTTCATCACCAGTTATCAGCTTCTTCAAAAATGGTTCGGTTTCATTACGTCGTAATAAAGAATCACAAACGAGTACACGGTTCATTAGGTTTGTTTCAGTGAGCTCGTGAGGTACCCAAATGTCGAGCTTTTTTGTGTACCCAGTTTTTTTCAAATCCGCCAAAACTGTTTTGTGGTCAATTTCCAGTTCTTCAGCTACGTCGTAACTACTGATATGCCGATCTTGCTCCACTTTTTCAAAAATGGCATCCATTTTATCCGTAATAGGGCGACCAGAGCGACGTGCATCTTTGACATCAAAATTTCGGGATTGAAAACGCTTAAACCAAATTTGTGCTACTCTCACAGACACTACACTAGGTCCATAAACATCGCAAATTTCTCACTCATCTTGACGGTACGAAAAACAAATGAAAATTACACATTTTCCTAATTTGAATTTGGAATTATGTTCTTTAAAATTTAAACTTTCAATAATACCAAAACCAGCCAGATACAAATAGTATAGCCAAAGAGATTTTATTACAAGTTCATAATAGTTATAATGCGAAAAGACTTTTTCCCCGACCTAATATATTGAAATTAGAAATGTCACATTATCGTATTCATCATTAAATAATCTAGGACTCTAGGTAAATAAGTTTACTTTGAAGTTATTATTTTTTTCTTCTATTTAGACCTTAATTATGGTAAATATAAAATTAAAAAAAAAAAACTACAAGGATCAGCAGTTATACCTTAACTAGATAAATGTTTGATAAAACAATTAAATCATAATACTCATACTCAGTCCAGCTTCATCAGATATTTGTGATACATACATTAAGTCCGCTTTTACGCAGCGCAAAAATATTCGCATTATTTCAATATTTAAAGGAGAATGACCAAAAATGTATGGAGCTTGGTCCAAATGTCCACCACTAACGAGACCTATGTAATAAAATAGTCTACAAAATACCGAGTCATTATAACCAGACCGCATCCAAAAATATGCTGTCTGTAAAAATGTATGAGACCGAATGAAAAGTCATGTTTTTTTTACCTTTTTATGCAAAAAATATCGTTAATATCATTCTGTCCATTGCACATTATGAACTAATGTACGCATGTTATGTCATGCTGCTTGGTGTCCATTTTAGTTTTTCGCTGAAATCGATTTTGATCAAAGGCCCGGAAGAAAGAAAATACAAGAATGCTTCACACCAGTTTTATTCGTGTCTTACAGTGTAACATAAAACTGATATAATTAAAAATGGACATTATATATAATTAAAAATGAAGATCAACAATAATATTGTCTAGATTCGCAGCTGGAAGCCTAACTGTAGGTTGTCGCCCATCCAAAGTACCACACAATTACCATCACATGTGCACAGCACAAGTGATGGTAATTGTGTCATCACATGAACAGTAATAGTTGGAAATTGTTTCTCGACCATGAAACTTGTAAAATTGTATTCATACATACGTATAATACGTATATCTTGCACGTGCATGCCTGGATTGGATCCTTGCGGGTAGCAACATAGCATGTTCATGTTCTATACCAAAATCTACAATATTATTAAAAACACCATCTCTTGCTACTTCAATATGATATACGCCATTGCGTATATGTTTACGACATTAGCTACGCGCAAGTTTTACTTGATATGTCCCAGGTGCAAACAATACTAGATCTTGGTGTGTAAGTACAGGGAACTCGTCTGCTCCGATAACATCGGCTTCGATGTTACGGAAACTACTAGCCCGCTGTCTAATTACATTTCTTTGTATAACATACGCACCCAAATTCTGATAATTTACAAAAATTCACTTGCATGCGCGCTGTCGTCATTCAACACATGAAATGCGTTTATAAGTGCAGCGGCCACACGGAAATCGTCCATCATGAGGCTCATGGCCCGATTAAAAAAATCTTGTCTAAAGAGTCGAAAATCGCATTTGAACCGTCCGTTAACGACTTCGACGACCCAGCGACAAATCGTCACATCCTGATTTTTATCAGCCTCTAACGTCGTTAGCTGGACTTTACCACGCCGTTTGCTTATAGGCATATGTGCGTTATAACCACGCGACCCCATGTCTTCAATGACGTCTCTGAAGCGACGGTCACAAATAAAAACGTCGGTGGTATGAAAATGATGATAAAACAGGTTTTCTTCGTTCTCGTTATGTAGTTCTCGCATTATAACCGCATCAGATGTTGTAGCTGCGTGAGGACTAGTAACATCTATTATGTAGGCATCACAGCATACGATAAGAAATGGTTTTAACGGGTTAGTGTATTTGTGTAAGCTGTATGTTTTCCGTTGGAACAGGAAGTTGCTAGACTTCTGAATATAAATGTATGTTCCATCTTTGGCAACAATGGCTTTTCATTCTTACAAAGGTGTATCTGGATTTCCACATAGACCTCTTGGCAAAGACATATTTTTCGCCACAACTTCATTTCTCGAAATGTGGTCAAGACCTAGGTGCCTCGGTACGAAATCTTGCAGCAAACAATTGCGGACAGTATTCATTTTCCGTTCGAGCGCAAGGCGACTAATTTTAAAAAGCACACTCGAGTCTTTTGTTACTCTCTTCCGTCCTCTTTTGTTACTTCATTAGGAAAATGGCAAGCCCCGTATTCGGCTGTCTTACTTCTAATGCCAACGAAAGGGTTTCTCGAATCCGTTATGCGTCAAGCCCACGCGATGTTGAAGTATTGTTGGATCCATAGCTTGTATATTTTCAAAATCCATTGCGTTAGAATTATCAATGATGGCAGTTTGCAACGTTTTTGTGATGTCTACAAACATTTCTCCGGTAAAGTCATGGGAAGAGTTTGGAGCATCGATTAATTGATCCCACCGATTTTGCTCCTAGTGTTCTTGACACACTCTTGCGTTTAGAGGTATATAATAATTCGAGTGCACCAAAAGTTCTAGCTTGATAGACGCCGGTATGCGACATCTACTTTCCATGCTACATTCATAACAAAGGCACGCATTAGTTGTGTTTGGTGCCCTTGTGTCTTCGTTGGTTTCAAAAATACCTTCAGGTGGTCTTCCGGCACGATGTGGGGGAGCATTTTAGTCGTCCTGGTTTTGTTGGCGATCGACTACATACCGCACCCTTAGCCAACAATTGCGGCAGATATAATGCTCGCCATTTAGTATTAACTGCAACAAATAAAAAAAATAGATATTAATCTATATGTTAAACTATTCATAGATACGTATTCTTGCCATTTTCTCAACGGCAGCTGATTAGCGCGTCCGACATACGCATATGCTTATCTAATAAGCATTTTAGCGTTGTCTCTGTTTAGTACATCAGCTCAGTTTAGTATATCATTTCATTGCTGTAAAACGTTTCAATACGCATATAAAAGTCAATTACTTTCATATGCGTTTCGGAAATAGTATAGGCACCAGCTTAAAGAAGTAATGACGTAACCGAAATAATAGAAAGATATTTATTTATTAATTCATTAATTTTATATAAGTATATATGAAAAATCATGTATATATGTACTAACCTGTCCAGGTGCCAAAAGTGCTTGAATATGCTCAGCGGTTTCTGGAAATCCAGAAACTGTTGAAATAACTGGTACTTAATTCCTTCTTCTGAACAAGGAATGATTGCAACAAACACAGTTTCTTCTTTCCACTTGCATTATCACAAAAAGTCAATCACTTAGCAAAAAACAAAGTCCAAAGTGATATAGCCTAGGTCGCAAGTACAGAATCAGAAAAAGTCCAGTAAACGATAGCCAGAGTCGCAAGGAATTAAACAAAAATTCGCACAGTACGTAAAGAAAGCAAGCAGACAGAGGACTGCGGAGAACACACGGTGTGGTGGGTACCTGGCCCCACCACACCGTGTATTCTCCGCAGGTAAAAACCGGTTGCACTAGCGCATTATTTGCCAAGTGCGAAAGGTATAAAAGTAGTGTTATCTCAAACTTGCGCGGGGTTATCGATGAACCATTATTAGCGCCGCATAAAGAGTAGTTACTTACGACACAGTTACAATGAATTTAAATAAATAGTAAATTAAAAAAAAATCGTATTTGTTTTTCATATAGTCATATCTTTACTGACAGCTAATTTTTTTTTTTGTCTAATACTGAAAGTTAATCTTTCTTTAGTGGACTATAAGTCAACATAGGTCTCGTTAGTGGTGGATATTTGGACCACTTTTGTTCATTCTCCTTTGCTTGTATTTCAAAATGAACTACAACACCGCTAATAGATTTTAAATACGCGTCACTAACCCACAATAACACTCAACCAACAATAAAAACTGCATCAGTCTACCTTATAATTTACTAGCTTGCCTGCGGCTTCGCTCGCGTTAATTTAGAATAGCGGTTTAAGGCGTGAAAAGGTATCAAGCAAACAAACTTACTTTCGCATCTACAATAATGATTATACTCGTAGTTAGGAGGATGAAAAACCGTTATCGACACTCTGCGACTCACAAAATTTATTAGGTATTTAAATATAAAAAATAAAAAACTTAACACTACTAAAGTTTCTATACTTAATTCAATCAATCTGCCAATCTGCCTAGCCTTTTCCCAACTATGTTGGGGTCGGCGTCCAGTCTAACCGGATGCAGCTGAATACCAGTATTTTACATGGAGCGACTGTCTATCTGACCTCCACAACCCAGTTACTGGGTAATACGATACCCCTTGGTAAGACTGGTTGTCAGACTTTCGGGCTTCTTACGACCCGTAACAACTGTCAAAGATCCACGAATGACAGCCGCGACCAACGGCTTAACGTGCTTTCCGAGGCACGGAGGAGTCTCGATATGAAAAGATGGTCACCCATCCACAGACCAACCCCGGCAAGCGTATCTTAACCTGATGGATCGACCCGTGCGGATGTTTTTTTTTTGTTCATTCCAAAATCTGTGTAAACAAAAAACAAACAATGTCTGCCAAACTGCACAGCAGTTTGTCGGCAGTAGTCTCGTCTAACAATGCATTACATTTTCAAAAATAAAATATTTTGGTAAAACTTAATTAAGTACTTAATTATGTTAAGTAAACTACAAAGCAATTCAGGCACCTATATTAGTTTATAGTTCACTCAGCATTTCCTACAATAGAGATCAGAAATTGAAAAACAAGGCATACTTAATTCAATCATGATTGGAAATACATGTATACGTAGCGCCATCTATTATCATAAGAAAGTTATTGTTGTTTTCCTCGGGAACAGTACTTGTTTTCGGGATGAAAGATACGCATGGTCCGTTTCTGTACACCTGACTACGTAAATGCAAAATTTCAGGACGATCAGTTCAGTAGTTTAGGCGTGAAAAGGTAACAAACAAACTTACTTTCGCATTTATAATATTAGGTAGGATTTAGGTTTCTGTGGTTGCAAACGAATGTGAGTGTGTCTATAAAAATACTTATTATACGAAGGTCGTAAGTTAAGCCCGGTGTCATACTATTGCTTTGTGAGATTGTTACTCCACTTATGACCGCTACTGTACTTTGAACGTACAAGCCGGGCGATTTAACATGACACGGATGACACCTGGCTCGGAACTATTCACGGCGCCACGCCGTCACGTCCGTCGCCACAGTGTTACCAACTTTGAGGATTTCCTCCCAAATTTAGGGCGTAAACAAATGCGTTGGGATTTTTTTAGGGGCCGTATATTTTTAGGGGTATTTTTAGGGTTTTCCGTTATTCCAAAATTAAGATTTTCATAATGATTCATTTATTATGAATCTTAATTTTGGAATTACGGTAAAAATATTGGTCATATAAAATAAGTCTTAAGAGACATTTGTTTTAGAAAATTAAATTTTCTACAGCTTTTGTTTAAAAAAGAAAATATAAGACCAATATTTTCACCGTAATCCTACTAATATTATAAATGTGAAAATTTGTAAAGATGTTTGGATGTTTGTTACTCAATCACGTCAGAACGGCTGAACGGATTTGGATGAAATTTAGTACAGAGATAGATTATAGTCTGGTATAGCACATAGGATACTTTTTGTCCCAGAAAAATAATTAATAACATCCACGCGGGCAAAGCCGCTGGCAAAAGCTAGTATCAAATATTTAAACTATTCATTTCTAAACTAAGACACAAATCTTAGTGCTATTTATTATTGTTTTAATAATATCTCTGTCACCTCTGACCTAGACTAGAGTCAAGAGAAAACCCATCTTAAATAAAAAAATTAAAAAAATGTTTTATTAGGGGGATTTTACGGGTTTTTGACTTAAGCTATGACAATTATTTTCGAGAGTTGATAACACTGCGTCGCCATGCGAGGCCAGTAGCGATAGCATCACTGTTACGGTTGCAAGTGTCTGCGCTTTAGAATTTTCAAGTTATTCTCTTGCTGTTATTTGTTATTGATATTCGATTTATGATATGTTTTTGTTTTCATTGATACGTTTGGACGTTTTTCTTGAAACTGTTATGTTTTCCTTAACAAAATGGTAGGAAAACGATACACAGGAAAGCAGTGGTTCTTGTACTCAAGGTACTGACTTTTTTGAACGCGAGAAAGAAATTAGCCAATTCATGATTCCTGTGGACCCTACCAAAAGTTCTGATTTGCTATTCTAGTGTTAGGTACATATATTTCTATGACTACTGATGATCAATATTTCTTTGATAATAGATAGCGATCTCATAAAATATGCATAAAGATAAGAATTGCTAAATATTATCTAAATACAAGTTACTACCTAATACCAATTTTTGTATTCGTTTTAATAATTGTTAAGGTTAAAAAAAAATATATATGAGTAATTTTAGTAAAAGAATATGAAGTGGAAACGAAAACTTTTTTGCACACTGTACTTAACACAAACATCATTCGAGCCAAGTGGCATGTTAATTCGCCCGGGTTGTACGCATACTTGCTAAGCTTGGGCCGACGGCCAATTTACAGGTATTAGGTACGTACGTAAGTTACGTAAAAAATTTACTCACTTTTATTAAAGTCTGACTGACTGCTGATTTTTATGTATGTTAATTTATTACAGAACATTGTGAATAATTAATAATCAATACTGCCCACGGAACATAAAAAACAGTGAAGTGCAAAGTAGGCGTGACACGCGTGTCACAAATAAGCGCTGTATCGCTTGCTTGGTCCCCACAGATCTTAAACTTTGGTCCCAGTCGAGTTCTAACATCACGTCGAGTTGCTGTCTCGCGACAAATTTATTTTTCCGTAGCTATGCCGTTTTGTTCCATTTTGGAGTGCAAAAATAATAGTAGGAGAAAAACTCTTAATAATGGAGGTGTTTCGTACCATCGAAGTACGATTTTATTTGTTTTCTAATAAAATCTTAGTTAATTTCAATTTACTAATGATGTAATAGAACCTCTAGTTAAAATCAACCTTATACGATTAAAATAGTTTCTTTTGGATTGATTGTATTCACTGGCGTTTCCCTATTTCGTTCTCGAAAGTACTCCGTTACTCAATTAGTGATGTGGTCGGGTCGGGTGTTAGTTTTCTCGATAAAAGAGAATAGTGCCGATTCTCTTATCACAAATGTCTCTAAACTAGACTAAAAATCACCTAAATTTAGTTTATTCCTGTCAAACGACGATTGACTAAAGTAACACAACTTAATTGTTTTATACTTTGACATCACTAAGCTATAATTTAGAGAAAATGGAATTTTTACTATTCTGAATTTGATGTTTTTCACCTATTTGGTTATCAAATTAAATGTCTTTTTTTAATCGCGATTAAAAGTTTTCATATTTTTTTTCGATAGGACACACCGTTTTCGAGATATAAGCAAAAGAAAAAAAATGACACCTCAAGTGGAGGAACTTTTCACTTTTAGTATGGAAAATATGAAAAATTTCAAAATTTCTATTATTGATTATTACCAACATGTAGAGGTTTAGGGAGTTACCAGTTGCAAAGGACGGCAAATGTTTCATTATTTTTTCGATAGGACACACCGTTTTCGAGATATAAGCAAAAGAAAAAAAATACTACTTCATTCTTCCCACAGTTTTACTTAACTCCCAACAAGACTTATTTTTCGAATTAAACAAGAAATCAGGTATCTATCGATATCGATATGTAATTCAAAATTCAATGTGTTACTGCACTGGTCGAGTAGCAATAGATATCGACCTATGACGCCATTTTCAACCTTATGGCTAACGCAATTATACTTATAATTGCGACCACTGAGAATACTGTCATCTATGGTCGACTAGCGGAATTTACTCGTCAATAGAATCTAGTTTGACTTGAGATTACAAAACGTTGTAAATACTTTCTGGACTAAAGCAAAATAAATCCTATTCATAAAGCTTGAAGGTTTATTTCTGGATGTAGGATCTGTGACTAACGCTAGTTTTGAATAAAATTAAAAAGACAAATCAGACGAAAGTTTGTTTGTAGTGCATTATAATGATTATCAGTTTATTTGTGTGAGTTTGGCGACAGCGGTTCCTATAGGTAGTAATTTTGTTGCATACCACTTCCACTGTTTTTTTTATGTTCTGTGATACTGCCAGACACTTCCCGTCGGATTTTTTCCGCCAGACGCTTTAAAGCTCGCAAAAATGATGTCATCTTACTTATAGTTTGAGTCTTAATTAGGGTTCCGTACCAATGGTAAAAAGGAACACTTATGGTGCGACCCAGTCCGTCTGTCACAGCTGGATATCTCAAGAACTACTAATGCTACTAAGGCATGTGGGGTATCATCATAAGAGCGCTGTTTGCACATTCTCAAACATTTTTTCTTTGTTTTCGACGTTTGATGAAACATGTAATAAAAATACAGTGCCCCCCCCCCCCTCCCTCAACTCCGAAGTTTGCATAGAGAAAATTCTGAAATGATTCTATGTGATAAAAGTTTTTAAAGAACGATCTCTAAATAGCAAACAAATAAATCATCAAGGAAAAAACCGCCTACGGGAAATGTCTGGTGTATTCATTATTAATTTATTAACAATGTTCTGTAATTAACATACATAAAAATCAGCATTCGGTTAGACTAAGAAAAGTGAGTAATATTTTTATGTAGGTAACTTTAGTACGTAATACCTACAAATTAGCCGCCGGTGCCGGCCCAAGTTATCGGGTATGCGTACGTTCATATAACACTACTCTATCTCATAGTAAGGTCTAGCGACCCTAGGCTCTTGCTCTACAACTAATATTATAAATGCGAAAGTGAGTTTGTTTGTTTGTTACGCTTTCACACTAAAACGGCTGAACGGATTTAGATGAAATTTGACACATGGGTAGACCATGACCTAGGTTAGGACTTTTTATTTCGTTTCCGTGTGATAATTTCCGACCACCACACGGGCAAAAGCTAGTTAATAATAATTTTATTAAGTATTTTACTCATTACTATGTACGGTTAGCCGAACGTCAATAGTAACACTTGTACGAAAACCGCACCTTACTGCTACGAAATAAAAGCGCTGTCTATGTCACAGTTTTACCCAGCAGAACACAATATTTTTAGGTGTGCGTAGGCTTTATGATTTCGATTATCTATACCATCGAAGTTAAAGAAATATCCAAAATGTAATAAAAAAATTAAGGGCGCCATTACATTTTCAACCGTGATTTTTGCGTTAAGTGGCCAAGTTTGGCGTTCTTATTTTGCGAAACTGAAAGATTTCGATAACTTTGACTTATAAGTGGTGGAGAATAGTTATAACATTAATGTAGTTCATAGCGGCCTCGCTTTTCACATGTTTTTCTTATCTATTTAAATAAAGCCAAAATCCCGAAGCAAGTTTTGCATAAAATGCGCGACGGCAGTTTTTTGAGCTCGTGGATTGAACTACTTACCCACATAAGAAAATGAAATCAAATATATATAAAAGTATCTCTTAAATAGTGGCTTAGTCCATAGCTGCCTCAGGATTTTGAGATATGTATGGATCATCTATTAAAAAATCTTTAAACTACTAAAAACGCTCAGAATTAACTATAAATTATTATATATTAATATTATTACGTAAAATGTATACCAGAATAAACGTTACTTCATAAGAAATTAAAATTTCATAATAGGTATTGTAAATAATATATACATATATGTATATATATGACTCAAAATAAACGTAATTACAACTGCCAAATTGCTACATAATGTGATGCGTCGCCGTGCTTCACCTTACCAAATCTGTCAAAGCGCAATTTTGTAATAGGCCTCTTAAGTAGGTTACCTTCTCAGGCGCTGGCTTATCAGGAAACTTATTGGCTGCAACGAAGAATATGTCTGGGAAAGGTTTTCCTTTCTTCACGTCAGGATCCGACGTGCCCCAAGTTTTGCACGGAAATAGGTCAAACAGCTCGTGATGATTGACAGTCTTCAAATCGTAGGACTCCTTGCTACTGCTTGTCGCTAGTCCTATGCTAACATGGTTGTCGTGGAGATGACGGATCAGTTTTTCAACTCCTGTAAATTTAAACATTATGACAAAAATAGGAGTTTATGTAGGTACATAGAGGTTTGGGAGGAGACATGGGAAGTCTTTGTCTGGCTATTGGCAGGCTAACACAAAGAAAAAGAAGTATCGTAGACATAATAAATGTAAATAAATAACCACCATAAGTTGAACTACTACTTGACCGCTGTTCCCTCCCTAGTTCCAATAACTTCATAATATCCTGGGATACACACGGTCATCTGATCCCAAACTAAGCAGAGCTTGTACTATGGAAACCAGATAACTGATATAATACATACACTACTTTTTTTTTTTTTGTAAATACATACTTATATAGATAATTACACCCAGACTCAGGACAAACAGACATGTTCATGCACACAAATGTTTGTCCTGGGTGGGAATCGAACCCACGACCTGCGGCATGATAGGCGGTATCTTAACCAACCACGGCAGCTGGCCCTTCATAGCTGTCATGCGCCTAATTGTTTTGACTATAGGATTAATAGACATACATGCCTATTAATCTTATATTTTTATTGCAAGACTAGCTGTGCCCCACGACTTCGTTCGCGTGGAAGTCCTAAGATATACAATATACTAAAAGAACAGCCCCATTTTAATAAAACTCCCTCGTCCCCGATCCACCGCGTTGTATCGCCCGCCCGTCCGCGCTTTTGATCACAATGGGTTTTAATTGTTTTGCACGGAACCGAATTCTTTTTCTAAAATAAAAGTAGTCTAAGTTACTCCTTATATCACCAGCTATCTGACAGTGAAGTCCCGTCAAAATCGATCCAGCCGTTTCGGAGAGTAGCCGGAACAAACAGACCGACAGACAGACAAAATAAAAAATAAATGTTATAAGTACCGTACATATAATATACTGGTAATTAGTGACCGACACTTAAACATATGATTGTACTCATGACAACAAACAACTTTTACTTGGGACGAAACCTAAATTCGCGAAAAAAAAATCAGCTGCTCCCTACATTTTGACGAGCCATGCGAACATGAATGTATGGGACAGCTGAATTTTTTTTCGCTAATTTAGGTTTAGTCCCATAGCAAAAGTTGTTTGTTATCATGAGTATGTATCGGTCACTAATTACCAGTCACCCTATATACTTTCATATGCATTTAGTAAAAAGCTGTTATTTTGACATTACAAACAGACACTTAAATTTTATTTTACTGTTTAAATAAGTACCTAGGTAGGTATGCTCTACAATACTCATGAAGCCGTCAAAATAAGTTGTCCTCCGATAAGCAAGTATAACTAGGTAATCTAGGTATCTACATAATTAACACTTACCAGGCATAACCTTGCACTGCGGAAATATTTCATCGAAGATTGCGCGCGTTTCACTCAAAAACTCTTCAACACTGAGGGGTAAACCAAGGTCGTCGATAATGGTGCCCGCAAACTCCTTGCTCTGTTTACCCATGATCTTGCTCTTTAGAGCAAATGTAAACTCTTTGCCGAACCGGGACGCCACTTGTTGAAATCCGATAGTATACAGGTCTTCCGTATCTGAAAATAGCAATATTGATAATGAAACATCCGTCATCTTTCCCAACGGTTGTAAGATAAAATTAATATTTATGATTTTAAACTTACTTAATAATAAACCATCCATATCAAACAAAACATGTGTCACTGGTTTAAACATTTTATTTTAATATTATGTTTCTGTAGATACAAATATATAATCACAATAATTGCAGTAATAATGAATATAAATCTTGTTTTATTTAAATACAATCTACACTTTATGGCTTCTTTGGTAATGCCATATGACTGGGAGATGTTGTTATGTAAATTTATATCTTATCTTCAAAGGCTGTCCAAGACTTTATATAACTAATGCGTAGATAATTAAAATCAGTTATAGTATTGTACGGGTTCCGATGCTATTAATAAACAGATGATGTAGATAGCAACAGTAGGTAGTAGGTGTTCATATATATCATCTTTTTTATGCAATATACCTAAACCCTTGGGCGCGTCCCCCACACGAGCTAGAGTCGAGGCGGCGTCGTGGCGCGGGCGTGCGGTGCAGGGGTGCGAGGGGGTGGGCGAGGGATGGTGCGGGGATTTTCCACGCTACCTTCCGCACCTCCCTTCCCCCACCGCCGAGCCCCTGCTCCGCACGCCCGCGCCACGACGCCGCCTCGACGCCGCCTCGACTCTAGCTCGTGTGGGGGACGCGCCTTACATGTTAAATTCTATGCATGCGCAATTTTAGTCTACAGGCTTACAATACTTTATTTCCACTATGCTAATACATTACACACACCCAGCCAATAACGTTTACAATAACGATTACAAATTGCATGCAATATAATTTTTCGATTTCTGCAGCCTGTTGAATATTTCAATCAATCTGCCTAGCCTTTCCCAACTATGTTGGGGTCAGCTGCCAGTCTAACCGGATGCAGCTGAATACATATGTATGGAGCAACTGCCTATCTGACCACAATACCCCTTGGTAAGACTTGCTGTCAGACTTTTAGGCTTCTGACTACCTAGCCTGTTGAATATTTATAAAGTGGGATTATAAAACTAAACAAAACATTTTATTTTGTACCACAGTAGTCCAGTAATAATTACTGCACTAATGTGGTAGATACAAAAAATATTTTAAAGTAATTATTACTTTATACATATAATATTAAAAATAATAAACAAATTATTAAAGCACCCTGATCCTAAATAAAAATCTCATTTATGAGGTAGACAAAAAATCCAAATTAATTATTATAAATTTATAATATTAGAATATCATAAGATTCCTATGACTTGAATGGTGGTAAACCAAAGAACTCAGGTTTAAAGTCAAGTAAAGAGTCGATCACAAGAGTAGCATCAGCCCTCAAATTATGAGGCGTTCTTGGGTCTGGTACCATCACAACTTGCATGCCTGCAGCCTTGGCTGCCAACACTCCATTTACTGCATCCTCAAAGACGAGACACTAAAAGTATTCATGAGATTGAATTTTACTTCAAACTTCATTGAAGCATAAAAGATGTATTCATTATAGTCTTTGTTTTGTGCCTAATAACATTATGAACAGTCAATTTCTCTTTCCAAATAATTTGGTTTTTTACTCCAGGCTGACTTTGAAAACATGCGACAAAATTTAAAGGGGTGTTCTACCCATCAATATGAATAACTTTTACTATGGGACCAACTTGGAATTCGCAAAAAATTTCGACCTTCTTGTACAAAATGGGCTAATCGGGTATGTACTTTTACATGGGAAAGTCGATTTTTTTTTGCGAATTCTTAGTTGGTCCCATAGTAAAAGTTGTTCATATTGTTAGGTAGAACACCCCCTTAAATTTTGTCGCATGTTTTCAAAGTCATTCTGTATAAATGGCGAAATGTGGGTATACTACTATTGTATATATATATATATATATTATGTAGCTACATCTCTGCCTCAACCTTCGGCAAAAACAGGTGTGATGTTATGATGACTTCTACTTTCAAAACTTAATTTGTTTTAACTATTAATGTAATAAAGTTTTACCTGTGCTGGCTTTGGTTTCTCTGGGAACCTTTTAGCAGAAACCAAAAATATATCTGGATGAGGTTTCCCATTCTTTACTTCAGGATCTGATGAGCCAAATGTCTTGTATGGAAATAGAGTGAACAACTCTTTGTGATGTTTCTCTACTTTTAAATCATAGCTTTCTTTGCTTGAACTTGTTGCAAGTCCGATTGGTACATTATTATTGTGAAAATGTTCTATCAGCCGCTTTGCACCTATAAATTAATGATTGTGTTAAGTGGCAACTATTGGCAATCTCTTGTTGTAATTTTTATTATCAACCAATTTACTTAGCAAATGCACCACGGTATGTCAGCAATGCCAAACCACCAAAATCTGTCAGTCAATACAGTTAAGGAGGAAATACATGATGCCTCAGCAAAGTATAAGAAACGACTGATAATCATCCTAATGAACCGGCGGCATGCCAGTTGTCCGTCCAAGACTATGCCAACAGGCTCAAACAACATATTATTCTAAAGCTATAAAATCGACAGTAGCACCAGGCTACTAAATATAAGTAGGTACTCTTGATGGAGAGTACACTCAGCATGCAAACAACTGACCTCTCATAGTCCCAGGACTGATCACTGATATTATAAGAACATAAAAAATAAAAAAAATACCTGGCATTAGTTGTGTATCAGGAAATAACATTTCAAATTGTTTTTTACTTTCTTCAAGAAAAGTTTCAATGCTTATTGGCAATTCAAGTGCAGATATCACCATTTTGGCTGTCTCATGGGATTGCAGGCCCATGAGTTTCAGTTTCAAATCAAAAGTATAATTTTTTCCAAATTGCGACACAATGTTTTGAAATGCCACAGTGTATAACTCTTCTGTATCTATAATATAATAAAATTATGAATGTTTTGTCTACCTCACAAATGAATTCAATTGTATGCTACAATGCAATGCAGTGTTTGCACTAGAGAATGTTTGGGTTGTAACAGGTGGCGTTCTGTAGTTTCTGCCTACCCTCATGGGAAAAGGTGTAAGTTTATGTATGTATGTATCGCAACACAAAACACAAAGAATGCATTCTCAATCAAGGATCTATGCTGTAATGTCTACAATTAAGTGTTTAGGCCTACAGATATTGAGGACTCGCGGGAATAGAACTGACATCCGTAAGCAATTAAGCACAGCAAGTCAAAGTCGTGGTGATTCATACATACATAAATTCATGCCGTGTTACCGTGGTAACTCAGTACATAGATATAAAATTTATTTGGATTTATTGTTTTTTTCAGCAATTTTTATCTGTAACTATGTAAGACTATCTCGGTTATTGTCATCAACAGTGATCGGAATAGGTAGAGTTTATTTACCTAATCTTCGAGGAAGGAAGTAACATAGAGTGGATAATACCTCCACTAAAATCCTGGAATTATTTTAATGATGTCTAAATCTTGGGATTTAAAAACCATAAATTATTTATTGGACTTTATTTATAGTTACAAATGATTGATTTGAAGAATCATATGTTTTAGGGTTACTTACATACTAAAATTGTGTCAAATTCAAGTGTTTTGTTATAAGTAGGTAAAATAAAATTAAGTTGGCTGGTTTATTAAAACTTGTGCTTTGATACATACCTACACACATTTTGTATGTACAGATATTTGGTTATTCATGCCCAGGAACAGGTAGCGGTAGTGGTTTATTTATTATTTGAGATGGGTCTGCTCTTGACTCTAGTCTAGGTCAGAGGTGACAGAGATTATTTACTCTGGTTATTTGTGTAGTGTTAACAAGAAAGTTTTGTAATTGTACGTAAATATAAATATTGATTTGATTAGATATTTTGCTCTTTAGCTTTAAAATTTCCCTTTTTATCGCAATATAATATACACACAATAACCTCCAACTTTTCAAGATTTTTTTTTCTTATAATAATATACCTATTTAAAAACAAAGCTCTTTAATACGCAAATAGGGCAAAGTACTTTGGTAACCCAGGTACCCTCCGTGAGGTTGTCAGTAACACCAAGGCGCTGCTGGCCTTCTGAGGAGCCAGGGTAGATCGAATAATCAATTATCCCACCCATACGCAAAATACGCGCATTGACGTGGAGTTGCGGATACCAGCCCGTTTTACCTATTATATATTACCAAAGCCCTTTAATTTAATAGTTTTAGTACGGAACCATAAACAATGTTATATGATTTTTCAAATCAATAATTTGTAACTAACTAGAGTCCAATAAACAATTCGTGGTTTTTAAATCCTGCGATATAAACGTCATTAAAATTATTGTAGGATTTTAGAAGAGGTATTGTATTATCCACTTTATGTTACTTCCTTCCTCGAAGTTTATGTAAATAAGCTCTACCATTTCGATCACTGGTCATTAACTATACACCATTTTGTTGCAACAAGGAGCTAAAGTTAGTCAAAGTAAGTACGGGGATTAGTAGTTAAGTGCAAGTACAAAACAACTTACTCAATATTAAACCATCCATATCGAAAAGGACGTGTGTCACAGGACGAAACGCCATTTTAAATACAACAAAATTTGTTATTCTTAGTAGCACGGACAATATTTAGTCAAATTCGTATAATTTTGTAATTAATATTATTATTTATATTTTTATAACCTAAGAAAGTTAAGTCAAAATAAAGCCATAAAAAATTGCAAAATTGCAAATGTCATTGTTAAGTCAAGCAAGTGTGTCAAACTCAAATTCTCAAATGTTGTTTTTTTTTTCCTTTCGGCTTCGCACGGTTTGTGCATTTAGCCAATGTCAAGTTTATAATTATTTCAGAAATAAAGTTAGGGAAAATATTACTATGAATAATTAATTATAACGAGATTTAGGATAGGACGGATATAAGATCAGTATATTTATAAAGGTGAAGAGAGTGAATAATGAGCAAATTACAATGAGGAAAATTTTCAACTTAATACCTATTATTTAAGGTGATGAATGAGACTATACATTTATATACAGGAAAGCTATTTGTGCAAAGTAAATAAAGTATTGAGGTAGGAAAAGGAATACGGAGGGACAAGAGGTTACTGAGAAAAGAAGAACGGTCATATAAGGGAGAAAAAATGTGGTTAAGGTCGCCTACGTCTGTGCCACACGAGCAGATGGGGTCGTCGATGATATGAAGTTTGGCAAGATGGGCTGGAGAACAAACATGACCCAGTCTCATACGTATTAAAACGGAGGTCTCCACCTTGCCAAACTTCGCCCTGCCAAAACACGGCTTTTCCGGAACGTCGGGCTAAATAATTGAAAAATAACGACCCTTTAATTTGCTTCCGATATCCCAGGCTACCTTCCAGGTGTCCCGAAAAAAAGTCTTTGGTAACGTCACGAGTTCAGTACTAAAATTAGTATAAGGAACTAAATCCCCACACTGCACCGCATCACCGGCAAGTGTCGGACTTGCCATACCGGTCTATAAAATTAGCGTGCATACCTGTTTTTTAACCTCTGAGACAAAATTGACATTTGAAATGTTCCATTGTATCATTTTTTAAATTCGTAGTTTGACATTTGCACCTGTCAAATTAGTCTCCGAGATTAAAAAAACAGACCATAGTTGAAATCACAGACATTTATGAAATACACACCACGACCCAGCGTCGTCGCATCGCATTGATTATTTCGTTTTCACTTAGAGCGTTGTTTCTGACTTTTTCTGTCTGTTCGGCTCCTAAGGATTCTAGCGTGCTGTTAAATAGCCTATAGCCTTCCTCAAGAATGCTAAAATATTTTTTCAGCTAGTTCCAGAGATTAGTGTACAAACAAAAAAACAAACAAACTTGATCTGTATTATTAAATTATTATTAGTGTAGATTTCTACCCTACGCATTCATAATTTCATAGCTGGTAACATTGGTGAACGATTTTCAAAAACTTGTTTTGGTTTGGTTAATGTTTTACAAAAAATCTACGTAACACACGCTGTAAAGTGTGAAGGACTTTATTGCTACTATTGTTGATCATAATGCAATAAACTGTATTGTTATGTGTTTTAGTGAAAATTGTACACTGCCTCGTATTGTGGGGCTTTAAATATCCGATATGGATGGTCCCGGAATGAGTTTGTTTCAAGGCGCCGCGAGTATCCACATAAACAATAGTGCTCAAGACAGGCTTGAAGAACAGGAAGAACTTGAGGACCAGAAACGTCGGAATGAGGAGGTAATTATTTAATTTGGAACTTAATAACTTTATACAAAAGAAGAGAAAAACTGTTTACATTACAATGAAACACGTAAGTTTTCATGACAAAAACATTGGATTCTCTGTAACAAACTGCAATGTTTCTTGTTGTAGCTAAAGCATAAGCTCGCTAATGCGTTTGATGACCTGTTAGATGATGATGAAGCTAGTTCAGTCAACAGCAGTGGCAATTATACATTGGACCCAGGTCAGAGTAATGGAGGTAAGAAACTGTTTATCCTACAGTCATATTCTGTTACAACATATTACTCTGTTGTATAGGCGACACTATTCTTGCGGCTTTCTTTTGTATTCATTATTATGAGGTGTTTTACAAAATTACCCATTTGAACACTACCATAAAATTTAGTTACCTTTTACACATCCTAATTAAATTACTTAAATTTTTTTTTTTTACTAATAATTACGAAAATTTACTGATTCATCTTTACATTTATTAACTAACTTCCCAGTTCAACAAGGAAGGACAGGTTTGCCACCAACATATGTGGAGTCTCTCAATCACTTGAAAGAGAATCAGCATGGCTCCGAGTCCCCCAAGCTTTATTGCGAAACTCCGAAGAACCATATGGGTCATATGAGACACCAGGAAGAAGCTCTGAAAGCACAGTTTAGTCCATATGGTGCTGGTGATGGACAAAACCATTATTTTCAACAGGATTATAGAGGTACACTAAGTTAATCCTTTTAACACACACATAACTTCAAGTCTGTTTTGCCTAAAGGGATATTGGATAATTCATTTATTTTGTCCTCGCAAAAGAAATTGAATAATAACAAAAGCACAATTAAATGTTGAATAAATTACATGAATATAAAAGGAATAAAAGGTGTCAATATACAAAAAACTATCCAAGTGTGTGTCGGACCACGCACAATGAAGCGTTCCATAGTTGGGATGAATTTATCCCTAAAACTTAACATTGTAGTGGAGCAACATATTCTCCCATACATCAATATATGTCATGATCAATTCTCCATTGTAATCGCAAAAAAATGTGATAAAACTACAAATTAACAATTTTCTGACTTTTTCCTTTACTTGTACTCTGTGACCTTGCTAAAATTCATGATTCTAGGTCAACAGTAAGTACCCTATAGCTTTTGATTTATTTGGGAGTATCAAAATATGTCACATAAATCCCCGTATTTCTTAACCCCATTCAACATTCTGATTTAGGTATTAATATTTGGAATATTGAATAGGGTTTCTGCTTTAAAATTTCCAGCCGCTGCTAGTTTTTAGATATTGATGAAAAATATTGTCCAGATAATTTCTGCAAATTTGTGGGTTGGATCATTTTGGCACAACTGGGTCCATATCCATATGAATGTGTTTAAACAAATGTTATAACAATTAACACCTACTGAAAAAAGTGCACTAGTACTTAGTGTGGACACATAGTAATGAATTTAAATAACTTTACCATTTTTGTGGTTTCAGGTCACATGAATGGTATCAACAACACCTGTGACAGACAAGAGTTTATGAACAATGAGCAACTCAAAGTTATGTATGATGTAAGTACTTTATTCCTTCTAAAAACCAATGTCAAATAAAGGACAAGCCATGTTGTGTCCAGCATACCACTGTCTCTGTCTCTGTCTTTTAGTTATGGCCATGGACACAAATAAAGGACAGGCCATGATGTTGAGTCCATCATACCACTGTCTCTGCCTTTCCGTTATGGCCATGGACACAAATAAAGGACAGGCCATGATGTTGTGTCCATCATACCACTGTCTCTGTCTTTTAGTTATGGCCATGGACACAAATAATGGACAGGCCATGATGTTGTGTCCATCATACCACTGTCTCTGCCTTTCCGTTATGGCCATAGACACAAATAAAGGACAAGCCATGTTGTGTCCAGCATACCACTGTCTCTGCCGTTCAGTTATGGCCATGGACACAAATAAAGGACAAGCCATGTTGTGTCCAGCATACCACTGTCTCTGCCGTTCAGTTATGGCCATGGACACAAATAAAGGACAAGCCATGTTGTGTCCAGCATACCACTGTCTCTGCCGTTCAGTTATGGCCATGGACACAAATAAAGGACAAGCCATGTTGTGTCCAAAATACCACTGTCTCTGCTTTTCAGTTAAGGCTATTGACACAAATAAAGGACAAGTCATGTTGTGTCCAGCATACCACTGTCTCTGCCTTTCAGTTATGGCCATGGACACAAATAAAGGACAAACCATGTTGTTTCCAGCATACCACTGTCTCTGGCTTTCAGTTATGGCCATGGACACAAATAAAGGACAAGCCATGTTGTGTCCAGCATACCACTGTCACTGCCGTTCAGTTATGGCCATGGACACAAATAAAGGACAAGCCATGTTGTGTCCAGCATACCACTGTCTCTGTCCTTCAGTTATGGCCATGGACACAAATAAAGGACAAGCCATATTGAGTCCAAAATACTACTGTCTCTGCTTTTCAGTTAAGGCTATTGATACAAATAAGGACAAGTCATGTTGTGTCCAGCATACCACTGTCTCTGCCTTTCAGTTATAGCCATGGACACAAATAAAGGACAAACCATGTTGTTTCCAGCATACCACTGTCTCTGGCTTTCAGTTATGGCCATGGACACAAATAAAGGACAAGCCATGTTGTGTCCAGCATACCACTGTCTCTGTCTTTTAGTTATGGCCATGGACACAAATAAAGGACAGGCCATGATGTTGTGTCCATCATACCACTGTCTCTGCCGTTCAGTTATGGCCATGGACACAAATAAAGGACAAGCCATGTTGTGTCTAGCATACCACTGTCTCTGCCGTTCAGTTATGGCCATGGACACAAATAAAGGACAAGCCATGTTGTGTCCAGCATACCATTGTCTCTGCCGTTCAGTTATGGCCATGGACACAAATAAAGGACAAGCCATGTTGTGTCCAAAATACCACTGTCTCTGCTTTTCAGTTAAGGCTATTGACACAAATAAAGGACAAGTCATGTTGTGTCCAGCATACCACTGTCTCTGCCTTTCAGTTATGGCCATGGACACAAATAAAGGACAAACCATGTTGTTTCCAGCATACCACTGTCTCTGGCTTTCAGTTATGGCCATGGACACAAAGGATAAACCATGTTGTGTCCAGTATTCCACTGTCTCTGCCTTTCAGTTATGACCATGGACACAAATTGGCTATTCTTCTATTGGTAAATCATTATCATCATTCTCCAGTTCTTATCCCAATTTATTTGGGGTCGGCGAAACATGTATTTTTCTTCCAGACTTCTCTATTAGTCGTCATCTCAGTAGTCACCATCTTACTAGCCATATCATCTTTCACACAGTTCATCCATCGTTTTTTTGGTCTTCTTCTACTCTTATAGCCATCCACTTTCATACTCAAAACTTTCCTCACGACATGTTCCTCATTCCTTCATTTGTAAACGTGGTGGTCGAAAGATTCTTACTGTTGTTGTCATTTATCTCAACTTATATTACGTAATAAGTATTGATAATAGTTTCATTTGTGGAACAGATCCGTGTCAAAGAATGTCAACAGTTAGCCGGTCAAATGCAGAAGCTTGATACAGAAATAGACAGTCTTCGCGCTCGCCTTGCTGCTGCTATTAACGACAAGGATAAGGCAGAGTTGTCCCTGCAAGAAGCTCATCACTTGCTTGGTAACTAAACTATAAAATATCAACCTTTTTCCTTGTGGCGTAGGTGTAATTTTGAAATGGCATGGCACAAACAGCCGCGCCCTCGCCTGATTGTTATTGCAAAATTAACTTTATTCCGTTAGTATTATAGTGCCAGTGTTTGACAGGCCAGCTGGCGTGGTTGGTTAAGATACCGCCTATCATGTCGCAGGTCGTGGGTTCGATTCCCATCCAGGACAAACATTTGTGTGCATGAAGATGTCTGTTTGTCCTGAGTCTGGGTGTAATTATCTATATAAGTATGTATTTACAAAAAAAAAAAATCTAGTATATGTAGTATATCAGTTATCTGGTTTCCATAGTACAAGCTCTGCTTAGTTTGGGATTAGATGACCGTGTGTGAAATGTCCCAGGATATAATTATTATTATAGTATGGTTTTTGGTATTACATTCTGTGATGATAGGAATACATACATAGTTGTACAAGAAAATAGGTAATTTCTCTCTCTATATACAGATAAAATTAAATTCTAATCTTAAATCCTTTTGCTAAGCATTGTGATTATAACATTATCTGCTAGAATGCTTGATTTAACTACTGCAAGCATATTTTATTGTCAGGTCTTCACCACTAGACAAGTTTTGAGAAGTAATTAGATTATTATTCCAGCGTCAAGCAAGCACAAGTTGATAGAGCTGGAGCAGCAAGTAACGAATTTGACTGACAAGTTGGTGGAGAGTGACCAGGAAAAGGAGCAGCTCAAAATGGAAGTACGCTCTGCTAATATTAGCCTGCAGGATGTACAGCAAAGACTTCATACTTTACAGGTAGGTACAGTATACATAGTTTAATTTAAGAAAGAAAATGTAACTCCTTCTATTTATTTTATCATGCTTGGAAATTGATAACCCATCATGTCTGTGGTGTGAAGTTTCGCCAGCTAATTTTTAACCATATACAGGGTGTTTGGCAGAACGTTGAACATACGAAAATGGTGGATAGGTGGGGTCATCTGCTACTTACTCAGCCCTAATTTATTTGGCCCTGGCCCACTGGGTATTTAAAAAAAAAATTTTTTTCTTTTTTCTTGTTTCACCACTTTCTTAACTTTAAAGTGTATTTTTTATTAAAAATGGGTAAAACAGGCAATATTTTGTTTTTTATTTTAATCTTTGATGTTGGCAGATTCTTATAAAATTATTGCTTTGTTCAGATGTTAGCTAGAAAAAAAGTTATGAGTCCTCAAACTTACAGAAAGATGTAAAAAATACTTAAATGTTAATTTCAACTTGCATTAAAAAAAACAAAAAATGATTGAGGAGTTCCAATTCTAGCAAAACATCCCTAGTGTGTGAGCTTTCTAATGGTATGTAATTTGCTTTTATAAAAAAAAAACTTTAAGAGTTATTTCATAATTTTATCAAGTAGGAAATTTTTGACGAAACTCTACCTTTACGGAAAAATAAATGTTTTGCGAAATTTAATTCTGCAAAGTTGGTAAAAATTAAATGATCGATTGAAATTATGCTGTACCAGTTAGGTGCTTTAATAAAACAATTAAATAAATTTAAATAATTTATTTAAATAAAATCACAGATGTTCAACTTGACGCCCTTCATTTGCAATACAGGTGCGGCATCTACGTCTGATTTCTACAGTTGTTGTGCGCAGCAGCATCTCCTGTCGCATAACTTCGAAAGCAGCATTAATTCGATTTAACAAATCTTCTCGACTTTCTACTTCTGTAGTGTAAACTAGTTCCTTTGCCCTTCCCCACACGTGAAAATCGAGCGGAGTGAGGTCGGGCGATCGTGGAGGCCAGGGAACTGGTCCTCCCCTGCCAATCCACGAATTTGGGAAACAATTATCCAAATGCTCACGTACAATTAGACTAAAGTGAGCTGGGCAACCATCGTGTTGAAAGACAATAGGCCTGTTTATGTCTACTTGGAACACTTCTTCCACTAATGGTGGTAAATCATTTATCAAAAAATCCAAGTAGTTGTTCGCATTGATGTTGTCGGGCAAATAATGAGGCCCTATTAGCTTATCGCCAATCACTCCTGCCCAGACATTCACACTGAATCTCCTCTCGAAGCCCCTATGTCTCTTCACGTGTGGGTTTTGATTTGTAAGTGCCCAATGGTGAAGATTGTGATAATTGACAATCCCTTCTTTGTCAAACTTGGACTCGTCCGTCCACAGAATACTTTTTAAAAAGTTTACGTCGTCCACATCGGTATGCAGCAAATGGCGACAAAATTGCACACGTCTCCCAAAATCACTGTCATCGAGACCTAGAACAAACAAAACACGACTAAGAATCGATTTCAATACTGAATCTTTTCTTCCTCCGAGTTCAAAATCTACAATTATCTAAATTAAATTATCTTCAATTTTTAAGTACACTAATTGGCTTTATGGCTTAGCCATAAAGACGTAAGACCACATTCACAAAAGGGCGTGCGACTTTTCAATTTTGTTCTAAAAAGGAGCCATAAGTGCTGGCAAGTTTACCTACGCTGACCACCTGCGCAAACCGAATCCGAAATCCGAATCCTGTAAGCGCTGGCCGCCTGATTGTTACGTGAATGCGGCCGAATAGGAATAGTTTATTCGAATTTAATTAGAAATTAGAATTGAATGCGCTAAAAACAACATGAGGCAAAACAACTAATAAAGAAAGTGACGAAATCAAGGTTAAATGGAACGATCAATTGAACTGTCTCACAATTTACTACATTCCACAAAATCGTATCAGATGCAGTGCATAAACGGCTTAATCTTACCTTGCACTGGAGTGTAGTGAAAAGCATGCCTACCATCTTGCCGAAGAACAGACCACACTTTCCATATGCTTAAGCCAAGTATTGAAGCTATCTGTCTAATGCTTTTGGTAGGGTCCGCGTCAAACTCGGCAAGAACTTGTTCGTCAATGGTAGTATCGGGTCGTGCTGCGTTCACTCGTGGTTCTTGTAAGTTCAGGTTACCGGTTTGTCGTAAACGTCGGTAAGTACTCGCAAACGTCTGATGACTGGGTACTCGGCGGTTGGGATAACGCTCTTGATAAATTCTTCGCGCTTCACGCGAATTAGTATTAGCGCTTCCATATGCTAACAACATGTCCGCGTATTCCTCACTGGTAAAAGCAGCCATTTCTTTACCAATAACAACAGGTAACAGTAATAACAAAAAACTTAACTAACAGGTTATAAAACTAGTGATAACAATAAAAGAAAACGAAGTGAACAAAAACAAACGTAAGCATAACGGGCACGTGAGATCGCAGAGGCAGTTAAGTCTCGACTGAATAAAAGAAAAGAATTCATTCTGAGGCGTCACGGTGCCACGAGAGCGAAAGAGAGCAAAAATACGCTATGACTGCGCAAGAGTGAAACAAAATTTCTACCTGCTTTGTGTAACCATCTCAAGGGAATAGTGAATGTCAATTTGCACCACTGCTACTGGCAAGCCGTCGATCATTTAATTTTTACCAACTTTGCAGTATTAAATTTCGCAAAACATTTATTTTTCCGTAAAGGTAGAGTTTCGTCAAAAATTTCCTACTTGATAAAATTATGAAATAACTCTTAAAGTTTTTTTTTTTATAAAAGCAAATTACATACCATTAGAAAGCTCACACACTAGGGATGTTTTGCTAGAATTGGAACTCCTCAATCATTTTTTGTTTTTTTTTAATGCAAGTTGAAATTAACATTTAAGTATTTTTTACATCTTTCTGTAAGTTTGAGGACTCATAACTTTTTTTCTAGCTAACATCTGAACAAAGCAATAATTTTATAAGAATCTGCCAACATCAAAGATTAAAATAAAAAACAAAATATTGCCTGTTTTACCCATTTTTAATAAAAATTACACTTTAAAGTTAAGAAAGTGGTGAAACAAGAAAAAAGAAAAAAAAAATTTTTAAATACCCAGTGGGCCAGGGCCAAATAAATTAGGGCTGAATAAGTAGCAGATGACCCCACCTATCCACCATTTTCGTATGTTCAACGTTCTGCCAAACACCCTGTATAATTACTAACTAATATTATAAATGGGAAAGTAAGTTGGTTTGTTACCTTTTCACGCCTAAACCACTGAACCAATCATCCTGAAATACATATACGTTGTCAGAAATGGACATAGGGTACCTTTCATCCCGAAAAAAGTACTGTTCCCGAGGAAAACAACAATAACTTTCTGATAATAGATGGCGCCACGTGTTTTTCGAATCATGATGGAATTATGTTATTATAGAAATTTTAGTAGTGTGTTAAACTTTAATTTTAATAATTTTATGTAATGATCTAATACATTTTGTGAGCCTAGAGTGTTGATAGACCGGTTTTTAATCCGCCTAACTATAATATTACAGATGCGAAAGTAAGTTTGTTTGCTTGATACCTTTTGACGCCCTAAACCGCTATTCTAAATTAACGCGAGCGAAGCTGCAGACAAAAGCTAGTAAATATAAAACACTAGCTTTTATTAGCCCTATAGGATTTCCCATCGGCAAAATGTCGAACTTCTATACAAACATTCATCCCCTACTTATCCCCTCTAGGGGCTCCGGCCAAACAAACAATACAGTGAAGCATACTCAAAACCACACCTCGCTCTGTGCATACACGCTTACACGCACACATTTACACCAAACCACAACTAAAGTACACCTCACTAAGTGCATACAAAATGTTTACGAAACCGGTCTCATCACTATTTACAGCTTTTTTTTTTGTAGAAATGGCATCTAACTAAAAACTAAGCAACCACTCGCTAAGGGTCACTCTCTGTGGGGTACGGACTTCGGCTTAGGGCGTCGCTGGTGGAGGACAGCAAGGGACAGGCTGGATCGGATTAAATTGTTAACAGAGCTGTCTTAGTTTTTTATTTAGTCTCGAGTTCGTGTGATGAATTTATTAGGAACTCTTGTCCAAAATTTCATACTTTTAGACCCAGTTTAAGCCTTCTCAGCCAGTGAATGAATGAATTTAAGATTTTTATAAAGTACATTGTTATAAAAAGGAATTGTATGTTACTTGCAGGTTGCACACACACATGATACTGATGCCTTATTTAGAGAACAGCAAGATAGGTATGTTTATTTTTTTAAATTAAAGTTTCACATAATAAATTACGATACAAAACGACTGTGTTATTAAGATGCTTTCTCATTTCAGGCATCGTGATGAAGTGGAAAGATTACAAAACGATTTGACCAAAGCGAAAAGTAGACTAAACGATAAAGTAAGAAAATATTGACTTTCTTAAAACATTCATATAGGTATATTTAATTAAAACCTCACGTTAATATTAAAATGTTCAAATCTACAGGACAACGAAATAAAAACATTAGAACGACGGTGTATGGAAAAAGACAGAGAAAAGGAAGATATTTTGATAGATAAAGGGGCCACTATCAACAGGTTAGCCAGCGAACTAGAGGCAGCACAGAGTAGGCTCGTCAATGGAGAGACTTCGCGGCTCAAAGAAAAGGTGTCTCAACTGACCACTGAGAGGAATGCGGCGAGAGAACAAGTGAAGGAGCTGGGCGTAAGTAGATCTGCACCTGTAGCCAAACTAACATTCGATTAGCGGTGACGCTAGTAGACAAGGGAAAAATGTATGAGGTTGACATAAGCTATCGAAATGTCATGTGATCATAGATCAGCATTTCCATAGAGATGCTCGTCGATAGCAATAGTAGAAATAGAATCGCTCCGAAGCGAATGCCATTTGGCTAGGCCTACGGTTATAAAGAATACTTTAAGGGGGAACCGCTAAGGTAGCCTGCAAAATTCAAATTTTCTTCCGACTTTTGCAGTTTGCAGCTAAGTGTCGAGGTGTGTGTTGTTTAACACATTCACTGCTACAAAAAACCCACAAAAACCCACAGGTGCGGCGCGCCGCATTCGAAGGAAGTACATAAATTGTATGGACACGCATATGCGACGGTAGCACTTGGTGAAGGTTCGAAAATCGCACATACGTGTCGGCCGCACAGAACGTGTTAAAGTATAATTCGTGAATATAACAAATATATATTTACATAATTAATAATTGAATCAGTAATACAACTCCTTAGATTAGTAAAATCCTCAAATGTCAAGATTTCATGAAATAGTCATTCAGTAGGGTAATATGAAATTAGAAAGTTGTATTGATATTTTTAATGAATATAATTCTATAAATAATAATAATAATATCCTGGGACATTTTCACACACGGTCATCTGGTCCCAAACTAAGCAGAGCTTGTACTATGGAAACCAGATAACTGATATACTACATATACTACTTTTTTTTTATAAATACATACTTATATAGATAATTACACCCAGACTCAGGACAAACAGACATGTTCATGCACACATGTTTGTCCTGGATGGGAATCGAACCCACGACCTGCGGCATGATAGGCGGTATCTTAACCAACCACGCCAACTGGCCTGTTGAATACAGATTTTTACGGTCGCGAATTATATTCAGATCAACATACAACCTGTTACCGACCTGCAAATTGCAAAAAACGTAAGAAAATTGAAATTTCGCGGGCTACTCAGGCGCTTTCGCCTTAAGGTCATATTTTTTTAACGTTTATAATTCAGACTAATCTAGCAATCCTCGAAAGTCATAATATTCTAATTTAACCACTGAAAGTCGAGAATTGGAGGTAAAACTAGCCAAGTGCGTGTCGGACCTAGCACAATGAAGGGTTCCGTAGTTGGGATGAATTTATTCCAAGAACAAACTTAACATTGTAATTGAAAAACATGTTCTTCAAATGTCAGTTTGTACGCACAATATTGAGAATTTTACCATGTTATTTTAAGACCATAGACTTCTTATAGGTTTTCCTGTAATCTATTGCTATAGAACTATTTTCTGTATTTTTTTTTCTAAATTTTAGTCTCAGTAGTTTCGGAGTTAAGGGGGGAATGATCAATTTTCATATATTTTCTTAAATAACTTTAAAACAATTTATTTTAAAACTTTAAATAATTATATAGATTTGTGACCCTCTCAGACTCACAGTAAGCCCTTTCATTTGATGTCACAAGTTACAGTTTGCAAAATATAATATTTTTTATTTTCTTATTTGCCCCCAAAAGTAAGCCCCCATATTCAAAATTAATTTATTTACGTTACAGTCATGTCCGTGTTTGGGTCACAGAAATTATAAGTGTACCAAATTTCAACTGTGCCAGACACACAGACACGTGTGTCTGTGATCCTATAAGGGTTCCGTTTTTTTTCTTTTGAGGTACGGAACCCTAAAAATGGGTCATGATCGTCATCATCATTCACAACCTGACTTCGGCCACTGCTAGGCATAGGCCTCTCTTTTCTTGTGCCATTCCCCACGCTCCTGTGCCAGCCTCATCCAGGTTCTACTCGCGACGGTAACAATGTCGTCCGCCCATCTCGCAGCCGGACGATCGACACTTCGTCTTCCAGTCCTTGGTTCAGCTACTCGGTCACTAATAAAGCAAAGAGTAGCACAACAGAATTTGATAAGATATATACAACTATTTTAAAATTAGTCTTTGTAAAGTTTTCTATGGTGCCCCCTTTCTGAAGTCTCTGTTCTGCATGTAATTTTTAACCGACTTCCATAAACTAGAAAGAAGGTTCTCAATTTAACGCGTCAAGTTTAATAAAGTAATCTTCTTAGCATATCGATGACAGATAAGGTTGTGAAAATTCAAATATTATATTTAGCCCAAAATTCTGCCACGCGAACTCCGTTCTCTGACGCAGTCATAAGATCCTCAAGTGCGCAGGTGGAGCTCGTGGCTAAGTAATAAAAGCCGCACGGGTCGATCGAAGGTTAAGCTGCGCTTGCCGCGGTCGGTTCTTGGATGGGTGACCATCCATAACATATCCGAGAGACTTCCGTGCCTCGGAAAGCACGTTTATCCGTTGGTCCCGGCTGTCATTTGTAGATTTTTGACAGTCGTTACTGGTCAATGACTACAGGGTTATTGGTAAAACACCAGCAACCTCTTAAGGGGTCATTGTACTCATCATTATGAACAACTTTTACTTTGGGACTAAACCTGAAATCGCGAAAAAAAAAATCAGCTGTTCAGTACATTTTATGTTCGCATAATTCGTCAAAATGTACTGAACAGCTGATTTTATTTGGCGATTTCAGATTTTGTCCCATAGTAAAAGTTGTTCATAATGATGAGTACAATGACCCCTTAAGAGGTTGCTGGTGTTTTACCAATAACCCTGTATATAGCCCCTTGTCTGCTCATACGGGCGACTCAGGCTCACGGCACATAAATGAAATTGCACTTATATTACATGACAATATGGGTGGCCATTTTTTGACCAGTTATTGGATCTCTGCACACGCGGTTATTTTGGTACCTTTTAAAACATTTCTGCATAAATACGAGGGCGGGTCAATAAGTCCGTGACTTTTGGAATAAAACACAGATTTTTTGATAAATAAATCATTTTATTTTTCAACGTAGTCTCCCTTGAGCTCTATACACTTTGTCCAACGCTTCTCCAATTTTTTTATCCCTTCCAAAAAATATGATTTGTCGAGGTCCTCAAAATAGGCCTTTGTTTGCGAGATGACTTCATCATTGGAGTCAAATCTTTTTCCACCAAGCCATTTCTTCAGGTTTGGGAACAAGAAGTAGTCACTCGGAGCCAAATCTGGAGAATAGGGCGGATGAGGGAGCAATTCATAGCCCAATTCATGGATTTTTGCCATGGCAACTGCACATGTGTGCACCCTTGCATTGTCTTGGTGGAAAAGAACTTTTATGTTGGCCAAATGAGGTCGGTTTTTTTTCAAATCGTCATTGAATCGGTCCAATAAGTTGGCATAATATTCCCCATTGATTGTTCTTCCCTTTTGAAGGTAGTCAATGTGGATTATCCCGCGTGCATCCCAAAAAACAGTCGCCATAACTTTATTGGCTGACAAACCCACCTTGGCCTTCTTTGGCGCCAATTCACCCTTAGAAACCCACTGTTTTGACTGTTGTTTGGTCTCTGGTGTGTTGTGATGGATCCATGTTTCGTCCACGGTTACAAAACGGCGCAAAAACTCCTCCATATTGCGATTAAACAACGCCAAACCTTCCTGTGAAGTTGTTACACGATTGCGTTTGTGGTCGACTGTGAGCAAACGCGGCACCCATCTTGCGGAAAGCTTTCTCATGCCCAAGTGATCATTCAAAATTGAAACCACTGAGCCATGCGAGATCCCTACGGCTTCCACAATCTCTTGCACTTTCAATCTTCGGTCGGCCAACACCATATCGTGAATTTTTTCGATTGTTTCGGGTGAAGAGACCTCAACTGGGCGTCCAGGACGTTCGGCATCTTCAGTGCTTGTACGGCCACAACGAAATTCAGTAAACCACTTTTTTACCATTGAAATCGATGGTGCAGAGTCCCCATAGTATTTATCAAGCTTAGCCTTGGTCTCGGTAATGGTTTTTTTTCGCAAAAAATAATGCTTAATAAGCACACGAAATTCACTTTTTTCCATTTTTTCCTCAAATTACTGAGTAGTCTGATAAAGATAGCTGTCAAACACAAACTAACTGACGCAGCAAGTTCAAATTTTGACAGGCGTCAACTGATAGATGCCTGTTGACAGGAGTAGTGTTGCTTTTTCAGTAAAGAGGTCAGAAATTCAAAAAGTCACGGACTTATTGACCCGCCCTCGTAAAAACAATTATGAGTTCCGGTTCACTGCCATTCACATATAAAAAAGATGGCATAAGTTTTCATCGATAAGTAAAACAGATTTATAATTTAACAATATTATGAATAATTACAGGGCTCAAGCAAAACTGGTTGTTTACGTAAAATGGCACAAAAATGTATACCGCGTTGATGTTTTTTTGAAAAGTCCTTTTCTCTCACTAGGGTATTGTCAATACGAGGTGCATTCAATAAGTACCTAGCCTCATCGCCAGAGGGCGCTGTAGTTTCAAAAGAGTTTTACCACAGTGTAGCATATTCTTTTTTAATTCTTTTTTCAAATTTTCATTCCAATCCCTTCATTTGTTTTAATTTGACAACTTACGGAAGCGAACGTGTCGATCGGTTTTACAAAAATGGAAAAGAGCAATATCGTTCGGTGATTCGATTCCTATTTTTGGAAGGGAAAACGCGCATCGAAATCAAAGAGCGCTTGGATGCTGTGTACGGTGACTTTTCTCCATCGATGGCCACCGTCAATAATTGGTTCAACGAGTTTGCAAGTGGCCGTACGTCGGTTTTTGATGAACCACGTCCAGGTGCACCGAAAACAGCTGCTACGGAGGAAAACATTAAAAAAATCCATGATCTCGTATTGGCAGATCGCCGATTGAAGGTTCGGGAGCTAGCTGAGACTGTAGGCATTTCAGAAGGAACAGTGCATCATATTCTTCACGAGGAACTCGGCATGAGAAAGCTGTCGGCGCGATGGGTGCCGCGTTTACTCAAACCAGAAAACAAGCGCAACTGTGAGACCACATCGGAGACGTGTTTAAGCGGAATCCAGCGGAGTTTTTGCGTCGTTTTGTGACCGTCGATGAAACCTGGATCCACTGGTACACACCAGAGACCAAGGAGCAATCAAAACAATGGATCCAGACCGGGGAACGTGCTCCAAAGAAGGCGAAAACTGTAAAATCGGCCGGAAAAGTTATGGCCACCGTTTTCTGGGATTCACAAGGTGTGATCTACATCGATTACCTGGGTAAAACAATTTCGATGCCGAATTAAAGAAAAAGCGACCCCATCTGGCGAAGAAAAAAGTGCTGTTTCACCACGACAACGCACCGGTTCACACGTCTGCCGTTGCCATGGCCAAATTGGTCGAATTACGCTACGAATTGCTGCCCCATCCACCGTATTCTCCAGATTTGGCCCCTTGTGACTTCTTTCTGTTTCCTAATCTGAAAAAATCACTCGCCGGGAATAGATATGTATCAAATGAGGAGGTCATCGCCGCCACGGAGGCCTATTTTGCAGAGTTTGACAAAAACTATTTTTCGGACGGGTTAAAAAAGTTAGAAAACTAAAGAAAGAAAACTAAAAGGAGACTATGTTGAAAAATAAATTGCCACTTTTTCAAAATTTTCGTTTACTTTTTGTAGGCTAAGTATTTATTGAATGACCCTCGTACGTCTGTCTGTCCCTTTCTATCTGTAGTAATGCTGTAGTGTTATGACAACTACAAAACAAAGTCAATATTGACGATAAAAATAATTATCGATGTTTCCTAATGGTATAAAGTAATATTACTTAATGTTTACATTTTACATTTCCAAATATTTCGGAACTGAAAGAACAATAAATTCTCGGAAACCAATTATCCCTGTAAACTGCAATAATCCACATTATTGCAGTTTACAGGGATAATTGGTTTCCGAGAATTTATTGTTCTTTCCGACAGGGACACTGCTATAGTAGTAATAATAATAATAATAATAATAACCCCACCGCTGTATCTCTAAGTTGTCGTCGTGGTGGGGCTTGCGTGCTCCAAACTTTAGGTCTGGGCCGGTAGAGTTTACATTGCCGGAACGGGTCTAGGATGAGGAGCCAGACCAAGAGAGATACAGAAACCCGCAGGGCAGTATGTGGCGAGCTGTTGGGCAGTAGCGACCCCATGGTCCCTATCTCCCGGGAGAAGTCTTGTCCTCATCTCTGGCTTGCCTTTATTGGCCGGCTGGAGTGAACACTGACGAGGAACAGAGCTCCCACCTCTTTCTTGCCTTTATTGGCCGGCTTGAGTGGAGATTCGCAAGAGCAAACGTGCTCGGAGGAAGGAAGTATTCCAGTAAGGTGCTGGTAGGGATCTTGACCGTACTTCCGGGATTGTCCTGATAGTCGTGGAATACCTCTCCACTCCTCAAGCATCTCAGGAAGTGTTGCCCCCTTGTCGCTACGTCACTATGTGCTAGCGGCCGTTTCCGGGGGCCCATTATTGAGTGTGCAAGTCACCCCCTGCCATTTTATCCGTGTATAATATATAACATTGGTCAGGCAGGGGACATAGTTCTTCCATAGTTCAAGTAACCCAATCCACATTAGCCACCCAGACCCATAGCCCAATATGTTTCGTTTCCACGCACAACAATAGTCCTGCACCAACCGGGGGTTGTCCTTGGGTGCACTTGCATAGTGCATACAGGGATAATCGTCGGTTGGTGCCTCCTTATCATTAAAAATTATTTAAGGGGCCTCTGCGAGTTGGCTTCGGCTCCTCGTACGCCTTCCAAAGGTCTGGGACCCCAGGGTCCCGAGAAATGTAAAAAATAAAAAATAATAATAATAAGCTGGCAACACTAAAGTCAACATATCAAAAATTTGTTCTCATCATTTTCTTACATTTTATAGATACAGAATCCCGCAGGGCAGCATGTGGCGAGCTGTTGGGCAGTAGCGATCCCACGGACCCCTATCTTTCGGGAGAAGTCTTGTTCTTCACCTCTGGCTTGCCTTTATTGGCCGGCTGGAGTGAACTCTGACGAGGAACAGAGCTCCCACCTTGCCTTTATTGGCCGGCTTGAGTGGAGATCCGCACGAGAAAACGTGCTCGGAGGAAGGAAGTATACCAGTAAGGTGCTGGTAGGAATCTTGACCGTACTTCCGGGATTGTCCCGATAGCCGTGGAATACTTCCACTCCTCAAGCACCTCAGGAAGAGTTGCCCCCCTTGTCGCTATATCTCTATGTGCTAGCGACCGTTTTCGCGCGGGTGACTTGCACACTCAATAACGGGCCCCCGTTATTGAGTGTGCAAGTCACCCGCTACCATTTTATCCATGTATTACATATAACATTGATCAGGCAGGGGACATAGCCCTTCCATAGTTCTGGGTAACCAATCCACAATAGCCAACCCAAACCCATAGCCCAATATGGACATATACATATTGGATGTTATGTTTCTATGTCCTGCAATAGTGCTGCACCAACCGGGGGTTGTCCTTGGGTGCACTTGCATAGTGCATACAGGGATAATCGTCGGTTGGTGCCTCGTCATTATTTAAAATTGTCTAAGGACTCTCTGCGAGTTGGCTTCGGCCCCTCGTACGCCTTCCAAAGGTTCGGTACCCCAGGATCGAAGAATAACCTGCATTTTGGCTGTCTATAGGTGTCCATCTACATACTGTACTGATAGTTTCCTGAACTCAGTAGACAATATAATTCGCCCAATTACTGCAAAAAACGTTGTGCTAACGGGGGAGGTCAACATTGACATTAAGGCAAACAATTTTGACAGAAACAGTGAACTGTATTTAAATATTACTGCAGAACTGGGTCTATTGCTATACATATATCCAACAAGAATGCAAAACTGCCTAGATCACATGATGCTAAATACTTCACACCCAGCTACAGTATTTGTAATTAATTCTACAGTCACCGACCATGCCTCCTCAGTAATATTAAACCTTTGCCAATCTCGACAGAGAGATGATAGAGTAAATTTTTTAACAAAATTTTTGTGATGCTGTAATAGAACATCTAGAGGCAATTGATTTCTCATTCATAAATAATGATGCTGAAGCCAATGATGCCGCCACTCTTTGCATTAAAAAAATTGCCACAGCTATAGAGGTAAATTCGACTAAACTTGTGAGCCTAGTCGGAAAAGGCTACTTAAACCTTGGATTACCCCAGGATTACTGCGATGTATTTGTCATAGAGACGGGTTACATAGCAAGCTTTCATTAAATCCAGACAACCAGGTACTCGAAATTACGTATAAAAGATATCGCAATTTTTGTAACATATTGTTAAAAAAATTAAAAGGAAACTACGAAAGATCTCTACTACAAAATACAAAGAATAATAAAGACAAATGGAACGCGGTTAAAACAGTAACACAGCAGAAAAAACAAAAACTGTGGCTGGCGATCTGATAAGTAACACAAATACCTCTAATTCGACAGAAGACATAAACAACTATTTTTCTAACATCGGGAAACAGCTAGCAGATAATAATTAAAACTTCTCCTACTAACTTATTACCTTATAAAACTGACATCCCCACCAATTTAAATTCAATTGTTTTACTCCCTCCGGATGAGTCCGAAATCGAAATGCTAATACTTAACCTCAACAATGATTGTGTTGCTGGATGGGATTCCATATCTTGTAAGCTTCTTAAAATGGCTAGACATATTATTGTTCTCCATCTAACAAAGCTCATAGTTATCTTCTTTGCGCCAGGTGTTTTCCCACGAGCTTTCAAAAAGTCTCATTACCCCTGTCTACAAGAGTGGATTTAAGAGCGGTGTCGAGAACTACCGGCCTATATAGGTTCTCCCGACAATATCAAAAATACTTGAAAAAGTACTGAATACTAGGCTAATAAGCTTCTTAGAGCATAATAAAATATTGTCGGATTCTCAAGTTGGCTTTAGGCAAGGAAGAAGCTCTGTTGATGCTGTCGGGCAACTTGTTGATTACGTATCATCTTGTGTTGATGATAACCAAAAATGCGTCGGTATTTTTCCCGGTTTAGCCAAAGTTTCGACACCGTCTCGATTCCTTATCTTGTGGACAAACTAGAACGGATTGGCATTCGTGGAAACGCTTTTGGGATTTTTAGAGATTTTCTACTCGACCGGACCCAGAGAGTGAAAATTGAGGGACAGGTTAGCTCCGATGCTCGCGTTGTATATGGCGTACCACAAGGCAGTATACTTGGCCCGAGTCTCATCCTGATCTATATAAATGATCTGTGTCAGCAAACGCTTGCAAAAGGAAAAAAAATCACATATGCAGATGATACAGCGCTTGTATTTCATGGAGAGACGTGGGATGAGGTCAGATAAAATGCTGAGCTGGGACTACAGAAGGTGAGCCTATTTCAAAATCGACACAAGTCCAATTTAGTTTCTCCAAGCTCAATCACGAAAAAGTTGACGTCAAATTACATGTGTGTAACTCACCTCATGACAACACGACCTGTTCATGTCTAGCTATTAATAATTCAACTACAGTGAAATATTATACTGGATAGGAGTTATACTGGACGGAAATCTAAGCTGGCAACAACATATAAACCTAATCACCGCACGTTGTAGAAAATTAATCTGGATTTTTTAAAATCTAAGGCAAGTGGCTGATCTTGAGCTATTACGCACAGTGTACTTCGCGCTAGTACAATCAGTTCATGGTTACTGTATAAGGATTTTGTGGGGGTGCATGTAAAACTCACATGATTCGCTTCGAAAGGGCTCAAAGATCCGTCCTTAAAGTAATGACATTCAGGCCATTCAGATTCAGAGAAGTTAAAACCAAGGTTAAACCATGGCTACTGATACTTGACTGTACACAAACCGAATCATTACTACAATAGTTAGGTATATACCGGATGAAACTTTTTACCGTCTTGAAAATAATATGGTGTGTTGTGTAGGTGGAACAGAAACCATACACGAGAATATTATTTTGCTTAGTACCATTGAAATTGTAAGTTTTGAATATCCTTAAAAAAAATCATGAAAGCTATCCATCCTACGGCCTGTGCGTAATAATAATAGCCAAAATAGGAGACGGTAAACGTGACGCGGCTGCGGTCGCGCATGAAGTTGTACGTGCGAGCGAGACGCACGCACATTTCGTTCGCTAGGTACTATGTGACCGCTAGATACATGGTACAGTCGCGTTTAAAACGTTTTCAAAATCACAGTAACATTAATATCCCACTTACAAATATACTAAGACAAACCTGCACCCTAATTAACGCACACTATCAATCGAAATCTGAATCATTTTGAAGCTAATTGCTAATCACTGCTTCATTTATGGTCGAAAAATGTGTCTGCTCGACAGCGTAAATAACACAAGGAATGTTGTTGAACTGTCAGGTGACTGGGGAAAATACAAAATAATGACAAGACAGAGTTTACTTCAATAGATCAATTTCTTTGTATGTTATTGAAAAATAAAAACAATAAAAAAATTCTATGCTATAGGCTTCTACTCCGTTCACCCATTCATTATACCCAATTTTTTTCAAGACGGTAAAAAAAAATCAGCCAGTATATTATATAGGCACAACAAAAATCATACACATCCCACACAAGCACACACACCCATACGAAGCATAACACACCTCATACACTACACATCACTACAATCATCTGTACATGATTACACGTATCTCGACAATATTAGTAAAGTATCACAGAGTTTTATTTCTCATTTATCAATTATGATCATGTAACTGGGAGAAGAAAAGGACTCCTGCAATACAGGTGTTATACCTAGCACAGGAGGAAGGGTTTCACTATTTTTTGTTAAACCCCTTTTTTATGCCAATAAAGATTATTATTATTAATAATAATATCCTAAAACATTATTCACACACGGTCATCTAATCCCAAACTAAGCAGAGCTTGTACTATGGAAATCAGATAACTGATATACTACATACACTACGTTTTTTTTTTTTGTAAATACATGTATAGATAATTACACCCAGACTCAGGACAAACAAACATGTTCATGCACACAAATGTATGTCCCGGATGGGAATCGAACCCATGATCTGCCGACGACCAACCAACCACACCATCTGGCCTGTCATTATTTTTATTAGACGTACTTTCATTCGGTTAAATTAGCTGATTGATTTGATTGAATAAAGTTAAATTTGAAGTGATACGTCAGTGTTTTATTTGCACGCAGTTAAAAAAATGCGCTATGCCCTGTCAATAATATAGTTTAAAAAAATGTAGAATTAATAGACGTCGATTTTATCGATATCGATATTATTGTTGTAAAACTGATTTATGCATCACTATGTTTGCAACATTCGTCCTGACATTGTTGCATCGGCCAATCACAACCGCTGTATTTTCTTCGACCCCGGCCCGCAGCGGTGAGTCATGTGCCTAGACGAAATCTGTCTATCAGCTCTCAAGTGGTTTAATTCTCTTTATTACGGGTAGTCAGAAATCCGAAGTCAGAAGTCTGACAACCAGTCTTACCAAGGGGTAGCATATTACCCTGTAACTGGATTGTGGAGGGCAGATATGCATGTAAGATATTGGTATTCAGCAGCATCTGGTTAGACTGGAAGTCGACCCCAACATAGTTGGAAAAGGGCTAGGCAGATTGAAGTGCGCAGGTGACAGGGCATGTGGCGCAAGATGGAAAGTGGGCCATTGTGTATGGAGAGACGCCGCTTATACACTTGAGGTCCGAGTATAAAAGTAATTACATATTTTAAATTTTCTATTTCAGTCCAAGTTAGAATCGACAGCACACGAATTAGTTCTCTTCAGGAATAAATTGACCGGCACTCAGAAAGAATACGAACATTGGAGAACAACACTACATCAGATTTTAATGGAGTCTTTACCTGAAAATAAGTATCTTGGTAAGTCCTTGGCTACAAACCTCTGCCAATAAATAAAACAATCTGGGGGATTACAGCCATAAACATTTATATATCGCATAGTGGCAGTCCATAAATAATGTTATTATTTTATGGGTTTTAGGTGAACTTCCTTCGCCAGGAAAGTTGTCAACACTCAAAGAAGTTTTGAGTCGACACAAAATACAGATGCAAAAATTGTCATCGTTACAGGAAGAAATCGGCAAAAGGTAACAAAATACAACACGGAATATGCATGCGGCTCAAATAAGGATCAAATTTTTTTTTTTTTTAATAAACTGCATTACTTCAGAATTATGCCTCCATTAATATTTTTTAATAAAATTTATTTTTGAACAATAAATTAATTTTTAAAAGTGTAAGAAACTGGGAATTTCAAATATTTGAACAGCAACGCTCTATTATTCAGAGCGAATGTGATGTAAAAGTCTATGACAACAATAAATGTGAATGTGTTTTGTAGGAGTGTTTGCGATTTCTTGTTTGTTTGTTGTCATAGACTATGATGTCACGCAAAGCGCGCAAATTGGAGGTCGTTTAAAGTGCACATGTCGTTGGACTATTTTTTAACAATTATTAAGTACTTTCAATTGCTTTTTTGGCGTTGAATATTTTTTTTACTGTTATAATATGGCAATATAAACTATCGAATAGAAATATAAAAAATACATGCGTATTCCTATTGTAAAATTAAACTTAAATAGGAATGCAATGATAACTTCCTTGGTTAATAATATCGGGTAGTATTTAAACGCAAATCAAAAAATATCCTTTTTCTATGCAATAAGATTCCGAATTCCCATCAAAATTACTGATTGCACAGCAAAATATTCAACTCAAAATATCACTAAACACACTACAATTTATTTTCGCAGCGTATAGCGATTTTTCCTAAAGCAAAAGCTTTTTCATCAATGCACAGCTAATAATCTTAATGCACATTATACATGTTGACTCTTTTTCTTTTAAATATAGCTTCTATTTTTATATTATTTACAGCAGCTTTTCTAAATAAAACAGCATTTTATTAGTCACAGTAGTCTTATTATTTATTAATACACATAAACATAATGAGATCAGCAAAAAAAATATAAAATTAGATACAAAATTGTAATTTATTGAATTATTAAAGCGGGTCTTGCTTTCGCGGGGCGTCCACGCTTCCTTTTTTGCCCAATTGGCACATTTTTAGCTTCTGCAGGTGGCGCCACGTACCTGAGTCGCTTCGCAAGTCCGATGATATGCTGGCACATATAGTTCTTAAAAAAAATGGGGCAGGTGCATTTTTCGTTGACCCAGGCGGTTTGTTGGGTGGGCAAAGCAACTCTCCAATATGCGAAAGCGTTTTTTTTTGTAACCATCAAAAGTGTCCCAATCTTGAGTAAATGTCATGTCACTTGCTGTTGAGCTTCCAACTATATAAGTATTTAGTCCGGAATCAGATTCTAAAAATTTTACATTCATGTCAAGTTTCGCCCATTGTTACGCAAGAGTCCAGTCTTTCAGTTCTATCGGAGGTAAAGTTTTAAATGTCTGGTTTGTGATCTTTCGACCATTCCTTGACCATATTTGTTGCGACTGAGATGAATCTAGACAAAGGAAGTCGTTCTCGTAATGTGTGGCTGTCTTTTATACTTCTATTAAATGACTCTAGTGCATTGTTTGTCACTGGAGAACCTTCGGCTGATCCAAGATACCAATTTGGATTGAGCGAAACCCACTCCTGTTTGAAATATGATATGAATTGCTCTTCATTTGCGTGTTTATGTAAAAACGCAGTTAACGCTCGTTGAAATAATGTAGGAGAGGTAGCTGAATGCAACAAATCTATATCATCCAACAATTCTTTCTGTTTTTTCTTCTCAACCAATTTTTCTACTTTTTTTTTGTATGTTTTTTTTTTGCGTGTGTCCAACACATTTTAATAGTAGCCTCTGTGCCAAACACTTCTTGAAAAGCATTTTGCTTGCAAATAAGTGCTTTTGGTTCTATATTAAAAGCATAAAGAGTTAAAGCGCCCCTTTTGAGTGCATCGAACAGCACTACAAAATCTTCTTTACGCTCCGAACTTGAAATCGCCATACAAAGAGGATGGAATCGCTTTGCTTTATCAGTTGTTGTTAAGGTCACTTCCGGAGTTCCTCAAGGCTCAATTTTAGGTCCCCTCTTGTTTATTTTATTTATTAACGACGTTAAAGACTGTATTAAAAATTCTAAGTTTCTCCTGTATGCAGACGATTTGAAGATATATAAAAACATCAGCCATTTAACCGACTGTTTAGAATTTCAGAAAGACCTTGACCGTTTCCGAGACTATTGTTATGTTAACAAACTCTACCTAAGTATATCTAAATGCCATAGCATTACGTTTACAAAGAAGAAAAACGTGACGAACTTCAATTATTCTTTCGGAAACACTCCACTGAACAAAGTTAATTCTCTTCGTGATCTAGGCGTACAGTTGGACTCAAAGCTTCACCTTGATGCTCATATAGACAATATAGTCAACAAGGCATATAAAATGTTTGGTTTTGTAATGAGAGCATCAAGAGAATTCCACCGTCCCTCTACCTACTTATACCTATATAAGTCAATAATACGACCACAATTGGAATACGCAGTACCTATTTGGAACCCTTACTATAAAAAGTATATTGACATCATTGAATTGATCCAACGCAAATTCCTACGTGCAATGCACTATAGATGCTATAAAAAGAAAATGTCTTATCAATTATTACTGCAAAAATATGACCTTATTACTCTAAAATCCAGACGCACCCTACTTGAGATGATGACCCTATTTAGTATATGTCGTAATAAAGTCGACTGTATTGATCTAATGAACAGTTTGTGCTACCTGATCCCTCGTACCGTACATGGTCGAGAAGTTCGCTCGAGACACTTGTTTGCTACTACTTTTTGTAGAACCAACTCAGGCGTACGCACACCGCTGCGTCGATTGGTTGACACCTATAATAGGCAGTTTGGCTCATTTGATATTATGTTTCTCAGCAAGACTATATTTAGAAAAGAAATTATTACTATATTAAGTGATCAGAACCCTACTAATTAAGTAATGTTTACTTTTATTCTGTTTATTTTGATATCGTTCATTCTAACAACTAGTACCTAGATCTGTTTAGTAATATGTGGATAACGTTGTGAGTAGTGTATTTGTTACCTCTATTATTAAGCTCTAACCTATGTTTACTTAGTATTACACTGCTGTTTGTTGTCCCTAAATAAATAAATAAATAAACCACTAATACTGGAAACCCCTGCCATGTAAGTTTGTACGTGGCATCTGCATGCAAGTTGGTAGCTAAAGTTGCTAATTTTAACAAAGATTTTGTTCCGATCGCAAAACGAAAGGTTGTATTTTCATCCTCCTCGTACACGTAGTAATAAATTACGTATGATTCATTATCGTCCTCAGGTATTTCGGATTTATTTATTAACCATTGCTCTAACTCTCCCAGACTGATTGTAGAAGGGCCATAAACAACTCTGTGACGGTCAAAAAGATAATTATTTAGTTGCTTTTTTGAGGGAACTTTAATACCATTTATTTCACTCAGACGTGCTAAAATAGCTTTTGGCTTTAAATGCAATGCGTATAGCTTATTAATTTCGTCCTTTGTCTCTTGGGTTATGCCATAATCATTTTTGGTCCCAATAATCTCATGATCATGATCGCTGCTTGTGCGGTACAGTAAGACAGCATCGGAGTTTGATTCAAAAAGCAAATAAATTCGTGCTGCACACTGAGGGCCTCGGTATTTAACTTTGTTGCAACGGTAATACTGTTTTTTACCTTCTTCTGTCGTGTGAGTAAATTTAGCAGTTCAAATCTTTTCATCTCGAAGAAATTGTTGTGCTTCGTCAAAATTTACGAACTTTTTGACAAATATCCAGTCTAGGCCACCTTTTCTCGTTCGTTTGGTACATGGCTCCTCTTGTGACTCGGGTTCACTGTCCGAACAATACACAGGAACATCACTTTGTTGTTGTATATTACTTGATGTCGGAAATTTCATGGTATATCATCAGTTTAAATTAACATTAGATAAACTCAAAAGTCAAATGCACACTAATTACACACAAATATTGCAATTATTGTTTTTATAAGATTATCTTTCCGGGCCGCCGGCGCAACGTAACACCGAATGAATATAAACAAACAAATACACGTGGATTGTGTAAAACGACACCTACACTAACGAAATATTTCTATTTCGCTCTTACGCGCGAGATATACGGCTAACTCCCGACGACACGACCTAGCGCTATCTCTATCTTACTCGCTCGCGCCACTCTGCACTCCAGTGACGAAAAAGCGTGCGAAGCCGCCAACCTTTTTTCAGTTAATTTGTTCTGCTTTTAGAAATAATGCAATGCAAAAGGATTTTTTTGTTATACTCGTAATAATCATTTTTGCCGAGCATGGCTTCTTGAAAATTAAGACAAATATGATGAACAGGTTTTGTTGTACTTACTGGTTAATATGCGACTGGGATAGTTATTTTGCTATGAAATATGGAAAATTTGCTGTGCAGTCAGTATTTATGCTATGTATGTAGTATTTTTGTACAAAAATAAATTTAACTGTATTGCATTATGAGGAAAAAAGTAATTTCATATTGATGTATAATTTCGAATTATCTGCAGTTTGAGTTTTGTTAAACATTTAGTTTATTTGTAGTGAAGTAAGTTATTTGATGTAATAAAGAATATAAATGATGAGTATGTATTGATAGGCGATTATTTATTTGATATGCAATTTATAATATCCCAATAATATCATCGCTGTCATGGTTTATCGCCGTTTTGAGTGCCAAGCCAACCAATTTTCTCATTCAGCTGCTATCAGCCACTGCGGAGACTGTCGCTCCACCTAGCCCGCGGTCGTATACCTTGCGTTAAACCTTATTTTGTTCATTTTAGGGACAAAAAAATAGAACAGCATCGCAAACAAGAGTTGGACCTCCGAGCAAAACTAGAAGAGCAGAAAGGCCTAGAGATGCAGCTAAACTCTCGCATGGCAGTACTGCAGAACAAGCTGGAACTGCTCGGCAGTAACTCTGACAGCGAGCTATTGGAGAGTTATAAGCAACAGAACGAAGCTCTGCAAGCAGAGCTTGAAGGAGTCAGGAGTGAACTAAAAAATGTAAGTATAGTATTCTTTTGAAAACGATGTTACTGTACATTTTTTGGTGAAAAATGCAGTAATATAAGAAGTCATTTAAATATACTGTCAAAAGGCGGACTTTATGTCTGAGGCAGATCCAGTGCTTCCAGATACACTGCAATTACAGTAAATTTACTGTATTTTCGTGATTTTTAATCTAATGAATTTTGTACAATTTCATACAAACACTGTAATCAAAGAGAATTAAACCACTTGAGAGCTGATAGACCGAATTCGTCTAGGCACACGACTCACCATTGCGGGCCGGGGGACGAAGAAAATACAGCGATTGTGATTGGCCAATGCAACAATGTCAGGACGAATGTTCCAAACATATTGATGCAGAAGACAGTTTTACAACAATAATATCGATATCGATAAAATCGACGTCTATTAATTCTACATTTTTTTATACTGTATTGATAGGGTATTAACTGGGTGCAAATAAAACACTGACGTAAGTTCCGGAATATTTGGAAAACTAAAATGTAAACATTAAGTAATATATATATATTTTTTTTTATTTGGTTCACCAACAATTGTATCCAGGGTTACTGGTAATTCGACGTATATCCGTCAGGGGCTGATAAGGGGGAGTACACGGCGTCTGCTGCGCTCGCGTCGCCTTCCTTAGTAAGTTTCGACTCTACGCCGCGCAAGCACGTGTGTTGTTATCTTGCTATATGGTTTTAATTATGTCCATAGCTTAATTAAAGTGCCAGCTACAACATCATTTTTAATGGTACCCATTCAAATATGTATTTTTTTTTATTTGCAATTAAATGTCAAATTTTGGGTAAATATCAAATAACTCTTAAAATTCAAATATCTCGAAAACTATTCAATTTCGGCCATACATATGGGGGGTTCAATTTGTTGCATTTTGGCCCCCTGATCAGCCCCTGACGGATATACGTCGAATTACCAGTAACCCTGTATGTTATGGACCAGGTGATTAATGCGGGCATTATACATAATGCCCGGTCATTATGAATAATGTCTAGCTCTATCGGGCTAAGTGATTAATACTATCTTAAAGCTAAATTTGACACGGTGTGAGGGCGGGGAGGGAGGCACGCATGGCGTGGCACGCTTTGACCAATCAGAGACCGCCATTCAGCGTGCGGCTCGTGCAGCGGACTTCAATCGCTATTGGTTTTGTTTAGTTTTGCATTGTAAGCGAATGGTTGGGAACGGCTTTTTTTTTTAATGTGTACACTACCGCGGACATGGCCGTCCGCGCCTTTGATAGTTAGGTTAGGTTAGGTTGGGGGGGTGGTGGACGCAAAGACTGAGCCGGATTCCCATGACCCCCCCATCAAGGCGATGAGGGAACACCGCTGAGTTTTAGTGGGTATACTGCCACTCTGGCAGGGAGTCCCACATACTCCGTGTCGTCCCCCGACGAGCAGAGATGCGTAATGTCATTTCTCAGCGACAAAAATTGATGAATGTGAAGGCAGATCATAGACTCAAAGATTTTACTTAGGGTTGATAAAATTGAAATGGGTCTATAGGTCGAGACTAAGTCCTCATTGTCGGATTTATGGATGGGGACGACCTTTATTTCCTTCCATTTTGAAGGGACTCCACTAGATAAGGATTTATTAAAAATAAGCAACACAGGCGTGACCAGCTCATTCGCACACTCATATAAGAATATTGGTGATATGCCGTCTGGACCAGCACCTTTGTTGCATTCTAAACTTTTTAGCTTTTTGTATAAGGCTTCACTGTCATATCTAGGTTATTTAGAGGTATGCTACTTTCTTGAATATTATTCATATTTGTTGTTTTATCGTTACTGCAATCGTTTTCAGCAGGGCTGTACAGAAGAAAAGTAAGAAGCAAAATACACATATCTCCGTACCATCTAATGATGCAGTTGTGCCATCCGTCATAGATAAAGGATACGAGCTGAATCCACCTCGTTTAGATTTAACATAGGCCCAGAATGATTTGGACGTAGTTATGCTATAACGTTCCAATCCACAAGGTGGTCAAAATTGAGTTTTTGAGCCCAAGTTAGGTATTTTGACAAGTATATAATAAAATAATGTTTATTTATTTAGTTGAAGTGATACATACTACTTAGTTGTACTCGCTATCAAGAAAAAGCGTACCACAAAATTAAAAAAACGCGATTTACTCAGTTCGACCTGCGTGTGGATTGGAACGTTATAGCATAACTATGTCCATTTAGGGTTATTGGTTAGGGTGTCTTCAAGATTTTTTGAATAATTATTATAGCAAGTCGTAGCAAGCAGTGTTTACTGATTATTTTTAACTCAATTTTGTCCATGTTACTTTGTATTGTACTTTATATTGTAATATTACTTTTTTACCATTAGGAAACATCGATAATTATTTTTATCGTCAATATCGACTTTATTTTGAAGTTGTCATAACACTACAGCATTACTACAGATAGAAAGGGACCGACGTATTGACAATACCCTAGTGAGAGAAAAGGACTTTTCAAAAAGACATCAACGCAGTGTACATTTTTGTGCCATTTTACGTAAACAACCAGTTTTGCTAGAGCCCTGCAATTATTCATAATGTTATTAAATTATAAATATATTTTACTTACCGATGAAAACTTGTGCCATCTTTTTTTATAGGTGGATGTTCTATAGACGATTTCCCACATCATTTAATTTCACAGGATCTCATTTTATTTATGCAGAAATGTTTTAAAGGGTACCTACCAAAATAACTGGTCATAACTAAAATGGCCACCCATATTGTCATCTAATATAAGTGCAATTTCATTTATGTTCCGTGAGCCAGAGTCGCCCGTATGAGCAGTCAAGAGGCTATTATAGTCATTGACTGTAATTTTGGTATCAGAGCTTTCAAACAAACACTATTTTTTGGACATTTTTGGTAATTTTGTATGAGGACACTGTAATTTTCAAGCTATGCTATTATATTTTACGATTTTGCATCTGGTATCACTGGGCAGATCGTATATGTTAGTTTGAGCTTTCAATATGCTCAGTGGCCTTAGAGAATATTGAACACTACATTAACAGGCCGTAGCAGACGCCCTGGGCGTCGGGAATCGAGAGCCGATTCCCGGCCACCGCAGGCGCTCGGGCTTGCGGATGGCGAGCATTGTTTAGCTCGCCGTCCGGTAAGGACCAGGCCCGGGACGACGGCGCGTTGTGTTCCAGGCGCGCCTCAAAGAGATGTCAGCACTAACTGATGGGATCCGCTAAGGCCGATGGCTGCCAGGGTTGCGGGTTGTTTGAAAGAGTTACCGTGGTCTTGGTACAAGCAACTGAAGGAACACGGGTAGGTTTTAGTCGGTAGAAGTCTGACACGCCCTCACGCTCCGCCCAGAGCGGGAGAAGTTATTTGATAACGTCCCACCCGAAAAATAATGCATACGCGCAATATTCTGAACAAAAAAGTCTGTCACTTTTAATGAGGGACGCGGCAGCTACTAAAAATAGAAACGAAAAGCGGCTCGCCCGCAAAGAGAAGTCCGTTCCATCGAATTTTTTTATCGATATCGATATTTATTCGGAATTTTGCTTCAATCAAAATTGAAACAGTTGATGCATAAAATAGTTAAATAATAATAAAACCTATTAAATAAAAAAAAACGGCCAAGTGCGTGTCGGACTACGCACAATGAAGGGTTCCGTAGTTGGGATGAATTTATCCCAAGAACAAACTTAACATTGTAGTTGAAAACATGATCTCCCATATATTTCAACTGCAATTGTAACTTTGTACGCACAATATTGAGAGATTTACCATGTTATTTTAAGACCATAGACTTCTTATAAGTTTTCCTGAAAAAAATATACAAGTACTTATGTTTCATCCATAAAATATGATACTATACATACATACATAAACTCGTGCATGCGGGAAGCATGCGTGAGTTTAGGCAGAAACTACAGAACTCGACCTGCTACGATCCTTACATACTCCTTTTGCCTCGTTTACGTTCATACATCTGGTCATACATGCACGCCGGTTGCGAGTCTACGCACCTGATCTTTCTGAAGAACATCACCAATAAGGTCCCTATAATTTGTCTTCCTAGGGCGTCATCTCCCGACCTTTCCACTCACGTCTGCCTTGTGTACCTTTTATTAGTCGCCGTTCATTCAGGATGAATGAACGGCGACTAATAACAACATAACCAAACCATCTAAGCATACTCTTTTCAATTTTTGTCACTGTGTCTTCTCTTTTAAACCGCACCGTTGCCTTATCACATCATTCCTCAGCCTGATACTATATTTATTTTATTATATTCACTTTTCACAGTTGGATCTCAAACACATTCAACTGGAGTTAGACTACGATAAGTTAAAGTCGGAGAAAGGCAGCCGCGCGTCCATAGTGCAGGAAGCGAACGCGGACTTGTTGCGTGAACTGGAACGTTACAGCGGACAGCTCAAAGACACGCTCAAGGAGAATGGGGAGCTTAAGACTTTATATCTGCAGGTAAATAAATCCTTTAAATTTATACCCAATATTATAGTAGACCCTTAGATATTGTCTATGAGCTATGTCACAATTAGTAGGTATGTTATACAATAAAAGCATTTTATTCTATATCATTATATCTACATATTATTTACTAGCTGTTACCCGCGGCATTGCCCGCGTGAATTTTAATCGGAATTTGTTCACAATTTCATCTGCCAGTGAAAGTTCTGTCAAAATTTGTCCAGCCGTTTTGTAGATATACAGATAATAAACAGACTGACAAAGAAAAATGTTTTTTTTTTTTGTTTTTGTTTTAAGTACCGTGTATAGTATGTAATTGGTAAAAAGCTGTTATTTTGACATTAGAAACAGACATTTTATTTATTTGTATAACAATTGCTATAAGGGGGAAGCGTCAGGGTAGCCCGCGAAATTCAAATTTTCTTACTTTTTTTTGCAATTTTCAAGTCAGTATTAAGTTGTATGTTAAATAAAGTATGATTCGCGACCGTAACAAATATGTATTTACAGAATTATAATAATTAGAATCAGTAATACAACTCCTTAAGTTAGTGTAATCCTCAATGTCAAAATTTCATGAAATAGTCATGCATTAGGGTTACCTGGTCTTAAAGAGTTGTATTGATCACTTTAATTATTATAATTATGTAAATGCATACTTGTTACGGCCGCGAATTACATTTTGATCAACGTACAACCTAATACTGACTTGTAAATTGCAAAAAACGTAAGAAAAGGAGAAACCCATTTCTGGGCCTAACCGTTACACGAATCAGATATGTACCAAAAAAATCGTCTATTTTACTTGATTAACCTATTTAAATCTTAGCCTCATTAGCAATGGCCAAGTGTAGAAAATAAGTCGATTTCTATTTTTTTGTTCTAAACAAGCTTTGTAAACCGTTATATCATTTATTTCATTATATGTCACTAACTTCACAAACGCTGTCATTATATAAATAGAGCGTACCCTGCGAATATTATCGATTTAGTGGAAATCGATATTGTTACAAATAATTAAATAATACTCCATTGTTTTAGTAAGATTGTTTTAATGGTATTAAAATAAATGTAAAATAAAAATCTAGAATCTAATTGATTTTTAACGTAACCACCATGAAAAAATCAAAGAAATAAATTATATAATCGATAACATCGGCTGCACCACGGAATTCACTACTACTGTCAACGTCCGTCAATTGTCTTATTTGTCATTGTTGTAATGTCATGTCATTATTGTCATTCGCTTTTCGTATTTTTGCGCAAGTGAATGTTTTTCCGTATTTCTCGAGATTTATTATTTCATAACGCCTTTCATCGAATACTGGACTCCGAAATTGATTGCCTTCTGATTGACCCTCGCTTGAACATTGGACACCGTACCCTGTCACTCCTGCTGACCTTTGCTGGAAAACCGGACCTGTATTTTGCTCTTTTGACGACTGGCTATATCAACATCATGAGCCTGTGCATTAATTGCGGAATAGCAACGGACCGCTGCAATACAATAGGAAGGCGAAGATTGGAAGATGAAATGATTCTTTCAATTGTACAGGAATGGGTCGTGCCTCAAACGGTTAGTATCCGATATTTCTATGTAACGTAACGCTTTTGTAATATGTAATTATTTAACACGTTGCCTGCCATACGTGTATACACGTAGTAAGTTTTTTATATGCCCATTGCCACCATACAAAATTGTAGGTACGAGTATACGAGTACCCAAAAAAAAATTCTATTATAAGTACTTCTTTTCTGATTAAATAATGTTTTACTTCAAATGCCAAATAATTTAACCCCGCCCTCCTTCCATTGCCACTCGTCTAGAATTCGTTATAAATCGCATAATTCAACAACGAGAATACTCATAGGTTGGCAGTTAACGTGTTAATGTAATCAAACTAAATAGTGTTATTGCTTATGTCTATTTGTCTGTTGATAGTTGTATTTTATTTTATAAAATGATACCATAATTCATATTCAATATCACCAATCCAGACTGAACCTTCTTGGTTAATTTCGGTCTATTCCTTCTCTCAGAGAGGAGGCCTGTGACCCTGCAGTGGGAATGTAATAAGAGCGCTTATGTTTACTCAAATGTGCCACTCAAATGTTTATTGCTCCTAATAGTCAAATGATAAATGTTTGTTTCAGGTAAATGAAAATGACTTTATCTGCCAAACTTGCTGGAATCATGCCAATGCTTTATCTCTTGATGGAAATAGACCAGAAGAGAGTGAACAGACACCTATAGGACACCGACGCGTGTGTATTCACTGTGGACGTTCTCTCCTGAGAAGAGTTCGATGCCATTACCTTAGGACTGGTACAATGCAAGAATGCAGAATACATGAAGTTATAAGAGAATGGATCCTACCACGCACAGTCAGTATAATAGTTTTATTGATGGCTTTGTAACATTCTTTAGTTTAGTTTTTAGTTTTTCAAGGGCATTCCAAATGTTATTTGGTATGCTAAACATTCAAATGAATTAGAAAGACGGTGTGATAATGGTCATGCTCTGAGCCCCTCAGGATTTCTCATTCATAGGGTTTCTTTAGATCAGTCTTTTTCAAAGTGGGCAATACACACATCACACATCTCTGGCGTAAAGGCACCCTTTAATGTAGATAAATTATTTTCAGGTGGGTGCTTCAAGTGTTGTCTGTCACTCTTGTTGGGTGCGAGCAAATAGAGCATCCCGGCATTTCCATTCAGGGCCCTCAACATCTGGTACATCTTCATCAGCTGTCAATGAGCCAAATAGTGAGGACATTCCTCATTTAGAAGAATCTCTAACACGGCAAGAAACTCATTCTGCACCAAGGGCACCTACTGTTGGAACTCTTATTGTTTTACCCCATTATTATAGAGCTGTTGAAACTGAAAGTAGATGTTTTGTGGAAGGATGTCAGAGACGTGAAAGAAACCGTATAACAATTACAATGCGAAAACAGTTACTTAAAATGTACAACTATTATGTACCTCCAAATAATCGCCTTTGTGATGTCCATTTAACATGCACATCATGGGACTTTCTCAATGATATTAGTGATAATATTATCAACACATTTAGTGCAAGTCAAATTGAAGATATATTTTCATTAAAAGAGTCCGAATGTAATTTTTTGAATTTCGAAAATATTGAATCTATAGAAGATCATATTTTTTACCACTGGGTTGGTTTTAACAAAGAGCAATTCAGACAGATATTGAATGAAGTGCCTCAGTTTCTGAACCTTAAACGGGGATCTACTATATTAGCGGCTTATTTAATTAAACTTAGGACTGGGGACTCAGATGATCGATTGTCAATACTTCTGCAAATTCCTAAAACTACTTTAGGAACCCTACTGGGTAAAGCTAGAAGTCTCTTGTATGAATATTTTGTGCCCCATCATTTGGGACTTAATCATATTAATAAGCAGCAAATAATTGAAAGGAATCTTCTTATTCCAAATGCATTGTTTGGTAATCATAATAATGAAGTAAAACCTATAGTTGTTTTAGATGGCACATATGTATACGTGCAAAAAAGTTCAAATTATAAGTACCAAAAAAAGACATACAGTTTACATAAATATCAAAACCTTGTAAAACCATTTTTGATTGTTTGTACAGACGGATACATAATTGATGTTTGGGGCCCCTATCCAGCGACAACTTCAGATGCTGAAATAATTAATAAAGAGTTTAGAAACGAATCTCTTTTAAGACAGTACTTTGAATCTGGAGATGCATTTATATTGGACAGGGGCTTCCGGGATGCCTTGCCTTTACTAAATGAATGTGGTTATAGGACATATGTACCATCTTCTTTGCAACAGGGTGAATCTCAACTTTCAACCCTCGAAGCCAATAAAACAAGAACAGTTACAATATGTAGATGGGTTGTAGAAGTAGTGAATGGTAGGTTTAAGCGAGATTTTAAGCTTTTTCGCCAAGATTTTTTTAATAGAGCGTCAAAAAATTTCATGGTACACTTTGAAGTGGCTGCCGCTTTAATAAATGCTTTCCACCCTCCTATCGCAAACCGGAGTGATGCTCAGGAAATTCTCCAAAAAATTAATCAGTATATGCATGTGGAGAATAGATTAAGTAACTATGTGATTAGCAACAATATAAATCGACGGAGGGCGCAGTTCCAAGCAATAGATGTAGAAAGAGATAATGTTATTGAGTTTCCAGAATTAACATACAGCGAGCTAATTCTTGTATCCTTGGGCACTTACCAAGTTAAACAGGCCCGTTCTTACTATGGGGAGCACGTGAGAGAAAATGGCTCATATGTCATAGAAGTGTGTAGGGAGGTGGACAGTGACCTACAGCAAGAGCTATCTACATCGGACTCAACCTGGATGTTAAGAGGAAGAATAAAATCCAGACATATTAGTAGTAGGATGTATTTCGTATATATATTAGTCAACAGCTCTCTAAGTGGAAGGGATGCTATAATCCAATATTATTGCACCTGCATTGTTGGCAAAAGAACGGTTGGTTGCTGTGCCCACACCATGAGCATAATATGGTATCTTGGTTGGGCACGGCACCAGGGTAATCAATTGCCTCCTGCACAGGTTCTAGATACTGTATTATTATATTATGATAATCCGAATGAAGAAGGTGATTAATAAAACCATTTAACACAAATATGTGATTTTTATTTTATTTTAATATTTTATTGCTATCTCAGATTACTGTAATCCGAGATTGCATCAAATCCCTAGTATATACCTACAATATTAAAAAAATGCAAGCCAGTAGTTACGAGAAGTGGGCCTTGTCTAATAAACATAGTTTTCAGCAAGATAAATCTGAAGTCACCCCGTAAGCGCTTTTTATATACCTACTTACCTAAAACCTCATCGTGATACGCTGCAACACAGCACATGGGCCTTCCAGATTTACGTAGGAATCAAAGCCTCGAAAATATCATTTTAATTTACTTAAATAACTCAAATAATAAAAATAACCTAAAATGTAAACATTGTCTGATTTTATCAATTTGGCCATTGCTGGGAGACGTGAAAATTGGGCTCGTGAAACCTTACTAAATGCCCTAATTTATGGCCAAATTCCAGCCCTGTAACGCCAGGCCCACGTTTCTATGGAGTTTGGGTTTCTCCTTTGAATGTCACGGGCTACCCTGACGCTTTCACCTTAACTATAAAACTTCATGCAAACATTAAACATAGATTTACTGCTATACATAAATGCGTCCACATCCGGCTCCTGAGCAATCAGGGCGTTCAGCAGATTGATCTCCTGGGTTGTGGGAGCATATCGAGCAGTACAGGTACGCACTGGCGGAGCCGCGAACGGGCACCGCGAGGCACAGGCGCGTGACCGCCGCAGCCGGTCCGGAGCAAACAATGAACAGCGAGCTAGAGCAGTCGCGTCATCGATCTTGTTATTGAGCAATAAGTAATAGTGCATCAAAAGCACACACTTGCGTCTCAATTCCAGAGTGTTGATGCCTCGCATTAAGATGGTTCTAGCCGTGATATAGGATATCTAGGGATATAGATATAAACCGTAATATTTTTTTATGAAAGCGGTTCATAATTATCTTACTAGGAATATAACTATGATACGAGCATGATCTAGTAATATAAGCATTAGGACACCACGACCAAATAAGTTAGGTTAGAATTGTGACCGCGAGCCGAAGCGAGTGCTTCGTCGAAAATTGGTTGCAGTAACAAAATTAGGTCAGGTTTCATATAACTATATTACGGACCTCATTCCACCGGCCCCCTTCTACCATCGAACATCTAGACGCACTGCCAGTTACCATCCTTACCTGGTTGCTATTCCACCAATTCGCACTAAGCGCTTCCAAATGTCTTTTATAATGCGCACAGCAAAGGAGTGGAACTCACTACCTGCGTCTGTTTCCGAACGCATACAACCCTAATCTTTCAAAGTGAGAGTGAACAGGCTTCTTCTGGGTAAGCTCACTCCATCGTCGACTTTGTCTCTGTCACCTCTGACCTAGACTAGAGTCAAGAGCAAACCCATAACAAATAAAAAAATATAGCAATATCTCTAGGGATATAACTAGATCACGCTACGGCCATCTTACTGCGACATAATAATATAGATAAAGAATTATAAATTTTGCTCGAAACTGCCTCTGGACTGATGGCAATTGGCAATCTCGCCGCCTTTTACTTGAACTTACAAATACTTGGCGATATGGGTGTACTACGAAGATTTGCTTGATGTTATGTTACGTTGGTGGCCCATCAAGTGATAAGGTAGCGAGATCGTCTTCAGTGGTGTTGTAATTTTTGGAACGAAGTTCTTTAACGCGGCTTGTAGTAGGAGTAAACTGGCAGAAAATGTGACGTAATGAGTAAAGCGTTATGCCGCCAGTTTCAAGTTTTCCAGTGTCAGAAGTTTTTTTTTTTTTAATACAGCTAAAAACTGTACTAGATGGCTTTGTATTAATACATAATATACAGCAAAAGGAACTTATTTCCTACCGGGTCAAGAATCTAAGAAGGTCTAGAAGAAAAAGCTCGGGTACCGTTCGCCCCATGACCCGTCCCGACTTTTTTTCTTCTAGATCGCTTGTTCTTTGTCCATTCTACCACCTACCACCACCAGACAAAGTAATTTAATATTGGTGATTCATGGTTTATTTACAGGCATGCTGCTCTCGCGACACAGTATCAAGAGAATTTAAAGACTTACAATCAAAAATACAAAAGGAAAAGGAACTCTACAAATCACAAGAGAAAGACTATGTGGAGAGATTGGAGAAGCAAAAACAGCAGATTGAGAAGTTGTCGTCAGACTTGAGTAACTCGAAAGAGGAGTTAGAAAGAGCTAACAAGAGAATATCGGAGTTGCAAAGAGAGTTTACTGACAAGCAGAGGGAGTTTACTGAGAAACTCGATAAGTACTTAAAAGGTACGTCTTTCACGTTTTTGTTTTAGTAAAGATACTACTGATCCGCGCCTGGAAGCAGGGGATCTAGGTTTTCGTTTTTGAGGGGTGGGAGGGCAAATGTTTCTCTCTGGGAGGACTACTGGGTAAATTTTTTCGTGAAAGCCCCTTTAAAACAAACCTTCTAATAAGAACTTTTAGACTCGGTTTGGTTGAAGCCCAAGAAGGGGGCAACTGCACCCATTGCCCCCCCCCCCCCCCCCGTATCCGCGCCTGCCTGCTTCACACGGGTGCAATCTACTTATGTGGCGACTTGTCAAACATTGAAATTTGCAAATTAAATATTTGCTATAGCAAATAATTCCAGTTTATGAGACGTGTTAGTTTGTATGTGTGTGAGTGTGTGTTTATGACGCGTACATTTAAACCTTCTTGAATAAATTCTCTAAATGATGGGTAAAACCACATCAAAATCCAATGTGTAGTTAAGAAATAAGAGAACAAACAAACAGGTTTTATACTATTTATAGATTCAATATTGTGTTGTTTTATTTTATGCATTTTTTTTATTTTTTATTTGACAGATGAAAAGTCAGCGATGCGAAAAGAGAGGGAGCCGTGTGCACAATGTGAAAAAAATATAAAACATATCAAATACTTAGATGATCAACTTAGCAAATGCACTATTAAGTTAGGTAAGTTCACCATTTATTTTGTGCATAAGTGATAAATGATTTTATTTCTGTAATTAGGTTTGTACAAACACTTTTACACGTCAATCATATTTTTAAAAACTAGATGAGGTCAGCGTTTCGTATCTGACTACTCTGAGAAGAAAGGCCGAAACAAAAATCAAAAGGCACAGTCTCTTTTAAAGTCCAGACATTGGTCAGATCATGTGAAATCATCATGAACATGTCTGAAATGGTCTTTTGAGCAACGAACCACACAGATTGAGTGGACCTGTTCAATCAATGCACGCATTTGTCAGTAATCATGCAGCTCAACGGAATCAACGATTTGAGCTCTACTACTCGATTGGAGCTCAACGATTTGACGAACAATACCAAAGAAAGGACATTTGCGGCCTAGCATAAATTACTCAAACTGCCAGACCATGATTAAAACTAACTGAAAGAGAAAAAAAAAAATAAACAAAAATCAATGACCCACATAGTCTTCACATTCACAATAATTAAGTAATTAAAATAGTATAATACTTTACAAAGTTAATATTCATTTCATTGTATGTACAGGGTGACAGGGAAACGACGTATTCCTTAAAAGGGGTTACACTAGAGGTCATTAACACATTATCTGCTTAATTCTTTATGCAAACGCTTCTTTATGCTACACCCTTACCGACCCTTATTTTATGATGTTTTCGAAACAATAGAGATGCACAACGAACGCACAGGTGCGGCGCGCCGCACTCGAAGAAAGTTATGTAAATTGTATGGACGCGTATACGCGGCGTCAAGCACCTGGTGAACGTCCGAAAACGCGCATGTGCGTCTGCCGCGCCTAATGTATTAAGCAACAAATTAAGTCCAGTTAACTAGGAAACTAGCGTTAAGTCAAAACTGCACGAGCTGTGTCAGTTCTTCGATTTCGAGATTTCTGAGATTATGCAAGTTTTGGGCAAGCTTTTTATTTTTTAATGATCACTTATTTTTCAGCTTTCTGAAAAAGTATCAATTAAATGTTTAGAGTGGAGTATTTTTTCATAATTCATTGTTTTTGGTAACAGGCCAGAAAACACAGCTTGGAGTTTACCTCGGTAGCCATCCAGTTTTGAGCCCTAGTTAACTGGACTTAATTTGTTGCTAATGACCTCTAGCATAACCCCTTTCAAGGAATACGTCGAGTTTCCCTGTCACCCTGTATAAAATTCATCAAAGTCAATATGTGTAAAAAATTAAATTGAAAATTAAAAAAACACCCCAACGCAAAAAAGAAAAGCAAACATTTAAAAAGTAAAAAATAATACCTATCGTTGAGCCATCAAATTCGGTCGAGTAATACCTATATATATTATGTATATTTTAATTATAGAAATTGGTGGATGGCAAGGTATAAGGTTTGCTCATTGAAATGGCGCTATAATGTCGCGGTGGGGGGTACCTTTTTTCGTCGGGGGTTAATAAAAAAAAAACAGCAAAGAGTGGAACTCTACCTTCGTCAGTGTTTCCGAACGCATACAACCCTAATCTCTTCAAAGTAATAGTGAACAGGCTTCTTCTGGGTAAGCTCACTCCATCGTCAACTTTGTCTCTGTCGCCTCCGACCTAAATAAGAGTCGAGAGCAATCAATCTAAAAAAAAACAGTATGTAAAAAGAAAAAAAAATTGAGCAGCTCAATCCCAGCCTTTTTGTCCTCAATATAATCTTTAACGATATAAAAGGCTTTCTGGCACAACATACGTTTGATGAATGATTTGAATTTATTAAGGCTTAGATCTTGAACGTGGCTTGGGAGTTTGTTATAAAAGCGTATACGTTGACATCTGTTGTAGGTACAACAAATTTGTGTTTGTTCTTAGTATTTATACTATGGATATCACTGTATTTTTTAATAATTTTATATTTTTATGGGCGTATAAAATATTTTCCAAAATATACTAAGAAGGCACAGTCATTATATAAATCCCCTTAAATTTCTCTCTGAGAGAGTGTCCCGGAATTAATTTATAAATTGATCGATCAGCTCCTTTCTGCGAAACAAAATACTCTGAATATCGGCTGCATTTCCCCACAACAGAATACCGTATGACATTATGAAAATAGCTAAAGTACACTAAACGAGCTGTCTCTATGTCAGTTAAGTTACAAATTTTCCTAACAGCGTATGCTGCGGAGCTTAGCTTTTTTGACAATTTATCTACATGTGGGCCCCCCTGAAGCTCAGCATCCAAAGTTAAGCCCAAGAGTACTGTGCTATCGCCCTGCGAGGTAGCGCAAACTTAACGCATTTGGTTTTTTTTTTCATTAAGAAGTAAATTATTAACATTGAACTAGTGAACTACTTTTGACATTGCTGTATTTACATCGTCATTAAGCAACGGCTGACGTTTAAGTTTAACCAAACAAAAGTGAAGAGAGGATGTCTCTTCACTTTTGTTTGGTAAAACAACATTATATCATGATTATCCTTTATGAGATAAGGCAAGTCATTAATATAAATAATAAAGAAGAAAGGACAAAGAATTGAGCCCTGTGGGACTCCCATTGTTACTATAGATCCGGGAGATCTTTTTCTGTTAACGTCAACGCTCTGAATCCAATTACTCAAGTATGAAGTAAGAAGATTCAGAGCGATATTCCGGTTTCCGTAGTGGCGGAGTAAACGCCTACGATTACCATCTAAAGATAAAATTAGGTGTATTTAAAATATTTGCCTAAATAATGTTCTTGTTTTGTCATACCAGCGTCACAAGAAAGCAACGAAACTTTAATGAAGGAGCTGAAAACCAAAGCAGAGTTCTTCCAACAATACATAATAGACCGTTTCAACAAACTCTGCGAACAACGCAGCATAGGAACCAACACGGAGGAGCCAACGGAACGGACTCACACGCCGAGCTCGGAACAGTCCAGCATCGAACAGCTCGTACAGAGCTGTGATGATGTGCTTGCTGCCAAGGTTTGTAATAGTTGTTGAACAACGCAGCATAGGAACCAACATGGAGGAGCCAACGGAACGGAATCACACGCCAAACTCGGAATTGTGATTGGCCCTTTTTATATCAGGTGCCAATCGTAACTTATCAATGCTGTATTTTTCTTAGAAACTGTTAAAATAGCACCATTTTTTGTTAGGATAACAAGAACACATTGCCATGTTCACACTAGTTGTTATTGAAACTTTACTGTCTATGACTAGAATTCCTAGAATGTTTAAAGAAATGTAAATATCCGCTAGCTTCTAAACCGCGACTTCGTCCGCGTGAAATTTATTGTTTTAGCTTAAAATATAGAATCACATTGCCCGCCCGCGATATTGTTTCGTTTTCGCTTAGCTTTCTTTCTGACTTTTTTTTATTTTTATATTAATAAAAAAACATTTATTTTCGAGTAACATGGACCCACAGCATTAGTATCAATTTACTTACAAACTATGTTAGTAGTATTTACAAACCATTTTTACACAAGATTATGAATAGCAGGTACATGTAGTTGGCTTAAATAGTGCAAGATAAGACAATCCAGTTTGTTAGCAATGTTTTTTTCTCGGCTCCTCAAGAATAGCTATTGTTAGCAATGTGTTTTTCTCGGCTCCACCAGAATAGCTATCATATGTAAAAAGATTTAATCAAATCCGACTGGTACTTTCAGAGATTAGCGCGTTCAAACAAACAAACTCTTCATCTTTATTATATTTGTATAGATTAATATTTTTTACAGACTGCTCTCATGGTGAAAGAAAAAGCTATTAGAGATCAAATAGCCGAAAAGTTCACGTTAGAAATGAAAACCGTTGAAATGAACTGCGCTAGAAAAATTAAAGAGATTGAGAACGAACAAATGGAAACTGTCACAAAAATAAAAGAACTTCTCGAAAGAAAAGCGAAGGAAGTTGATGCTTTGAAAGATTTCATACTCGACGAGAGGTCAAAAGTAACACAGATACTTGAAGCAAAGGAGAAAGAAGTATCAGAACTTATTAAAGAACATAATGTGCTACGCGAAGAATGTCAGAAAACTAAGGACCAGTACAACACGCTTTCAGACCAGTCCAAAACAATTTTGGAGTTGAAACAAAAAGCCGAGAAGTACAAAGAAATAGCATTGCAAGTTGAGACGTTAGAGGATGTTTTGAAATACGAAAGAGAAAGGTTTAAGCAAAAAAGTAGTTCAACCACCAAAGAATGTATGGCGATGAAAGCGAAGGCAGCAGAACTACAAACTAAACTGGCGGAACTGGAACAGCACTATGAGAATTTACAGTCGGAACATAAGATAATTCAAGACAAGTACAAGAACGCTAAGAAGACTATTTTAACATACAAGGTACACAATTTTGTTAAAAAAATATCGGCTTTATTCCCTAAATGTATGAGAAGAGGCCTTTGCCCTGCTGTAAGACAATAATTGGCTGGTATAGTATTTTTATCTCACGAAGCGACGCGCGCTTTATTTGTAGTAATCAAGTATGCAAACACGCTGTGAGTGTTTGCTTGTAGACGAGTAGCGTCAGCACATAACACAGCACACACACATACTTCCGACTTAACCATTGTCTCGGACGGTACCGAGAGCTCCCGTGCTTACACACACAATTCACAATGTGTTTATATACTTGGTAACCACAAGTAAAGCGCGCGTCGCTTCGTGAGATAAAACTACTGTATTATAATTATTAATTTGTGGCTAAATAATAACAGCCACACGGGCCGATCGAAGGTTAAGTTACGCTCGCCGCGGTCGCTTCGTGGTTGGGTGGCCATCCATTACACGTTGAGAGCCCTCCGTGCCTCGGAAAGCACGTTAAGCCGTTGGTCCCGGCTGTCATTCATGGAACTTTGACAGTCGTTACGGGTCATCAGAAGCCCGAAAGTCTGACAACCAGTCTTACTAAGGGGTATCGTGTTACCCAGTATCTGAGTTGTGGAGGTCAGATTGTGGAAGTCGCTACATGTAAAATACTGGTATTCAGCTGCATCTGGTTAGACTGGAAGCCGATCCCAACATAGTTGTGAAAAGGGTAGGCAGATTGATTCAATCAATTATTAAAATGTTTAAAGAAATTGACTAAGGAACCTACAACGATTTGATGTGGTACAGATAATAAAATTGTGTATATCTTTGATTTATTTTTCAGGATTACGTGTCGAAAAAAGATTGTCATATGAACAACGAAATGAATAGAATACAAGATGAGTACAGGAAGATATTCGTGAAGTTGCAGAATCAGTTGTCTTATTACATCAACCTTAGGCTGGAGGAGGAGAGGAAAGGAAAACGAGTGCAGCCGCAGAGCTCGCAGCAGACCGATGTAAGTTGTATCAAAGTGTGGTCTCTTGGAAGCTGCAAACTTTTGCCTCAATATTATTTCAAAACTTCATTTTTAGGGTTCCGTACCTCAAAAGGAAAAACGGAACATTTATAGGATCACTTTGTTGTCCGTCCGTCTGTCTGTCTGTCAGTCAATACAGTCAACGCAATAAAAAAAAACGTCCATTTATGCTCGTACGTATTTTGATACTCGCAAATAAATCAAAACCTATAGGGTATTTCGCGTTGACCTAGAGTCATGAGACTTGGCAAGGAGCAAGGTCTCACAGCACAAGTATTGGTAAGAAAATCGTTACACTACGTTAACTTACATTTGTAGTTGCGAGAATTGACCATGACGTAATAGTTCGCATCATTTAAGTTTGCTGCTCTGAAGTAGGGTACAAATGACTGCGCAGTGGACAATATCTATACTAAAACCGCAGCGCCCCCTGCCATGCGCTTTGAAAGCCTGGTTTGAGAGCGGCAAACTTACGGGACGCGAACTTATACAGGGTAATTGGTAAAACACCAACAACCTCTTAAGGGGTCATTGTACTTATCATTATGAACAACTTTTACTATGGGACCAAACCTGAAATCGCAAATATAAATCAGCGGTTCCCTACATTTATGTTTGCAAAACTCATCAAAATGTGTGAAACAGCTGATTTTTTTTCGCGATTTCAGGTTTGATCCCATAGTAAAAGTTGTTCATAATGATGAGTAAGAGATTGTTAGTGTTTTACCAATAACCCTGTATATCGATTTATGTGAGAACATTATTTCAACTACAAAGTTAAGTTTTGTTCTTGGGATAAATTCATTCCAACTACGGAACCCTTCATTACGCGTGGTCCGACATGCGCTTGGGCATTTTTTTTTTTAGGGTAATGTGTCCACGAAACTCTGTTATTAATCCTATGCCATCTGTCTGTTTGTCGTTCCGTCTGTCATAGGGCTGTATTTATTTAACCGTATTAGGTAGCAAGTTGAAATTAGTTTTGGTGGTACGAAACGTAGCGGAACTTTGACTCGCACTTGGGCGTTTTGACGTGACAACGTCTTTTCGCTCGGTGTACTGGTGGTAAGTTCAATATCTCTGACCGACAAAAACATGTAAGATTTCAATCGCTAATAACTACGAGACATTCAATGATAGAGTAATGCTTGAGCATTCAAAGGACCGATCGTCCTTATAACAATTTTAAAGCCGGATATAATTTGCGTGTGACGTGACACAGCGTGTGCACGCGCATGCGAGCGACCCTCTACTTTTCACTATGTGTCGAAATATCAGTTCGTATAGCGCAATATCTTGTTTATCTAGATCAGTTATTTTGGTGTCTTTGTCAAGAGTTGACAAAGCACTACCAGGACCTAAAGAGATACAATAGAAATATTGGAAAAATTAGGGTTAAAAATTAATGTGGGCTAAGACAGGTGAAAAACAAATTATTCTTTTATTTTCAGTATACAGATAAGATAAATAAGCTCAACGATGATTTTACGAGATTGACGCAGTCCAACTTTCGGGATTATTTGAAAGACTACAAGTGATGGCGAACTAAACCGCGGCAACTGCAAGTAACTGTCACAACTAAATGACTGGTTAAAACTAAAAGTAAAACAGTTGATAGACCCCAGTATTTGTACTTAATGTAGAATGTATATAAACAAATGTAAAAGTATTATAAAAAGTTTTAAAAAGGGTAAGGCATATCTCTCAAGGAGAACTGATATGGTAACTTTAAGACTGCGTTTAAACTATGACAATCGCTCAAGCCCCATAAATAGAATAATTTCAATTAATTAAATTTAGATAACCAGATCATTCCATTAACCATATAGTGAATTGTTCCTGTGATAGTTAAGTACATTATAGAATAATTAAATGAGAAACAGTATTACAAGACAAAGTGCAAAAATATCTCACATTCCTTGTGACATGTCCAGTTTTACTTGTATGATTATGTGAGCACTTCAGGTAAGTAGGTGTCTACGCACGGCGACACATCAAGCTATTTTATACATTTGTAACACTAAACAATTTTAAATCACGTTCTGTCTCGGTCATCTTTAAACGATTGACAGAAACAGAACGATGTTTTATATACGTTTAGCGTTTACTGATTTGTGGTGCAAAAGGGCCTGTAACTTGCACAAAAGTTCTATGTTATTGGGTTTGGTTCCGCACTTAGTCCTTCAGGTGGACCATTGTACGTGTATTTGCACAAAAGTATCAAGTAGCTTGCATGCCGTGTGCCATAACCAGACCCCGTTATCGCGGATGCTCGAACAATTGTTTTGTAGTGATTGCACATTTCATTATATCGACTATATTAGTATCGATATTATCAAGCATCTAACGTAGGTATTAATCATTTAGCCTCTTCTGATCGTTATAGATACATTTTACGTACATTTGTAAACATCTACAATTCTAAATGATTTATTTTGTATTTTTATAAGTACACGTATTTTAGTTACGCTGCTTTATGTTAAGTGGTTCAGATATCTTATTTATACACTTTGTTTTACATCGGAGTAAACAATGTTTGAAAATAACGTAACGGTTATTTGTCAAAATTCATGTTTAGCGATATAATAATAATAAATAATAATAATAATTTATTTGACACATAACATATTTTACATTTGAACAGATATACAGGACATTAAATTTTTCATAATTTTATACTGAAGACCTGTGTCTGAACTAGATAAGAATATCTGTATCTCGGACATCAGCGCTCTTCTTTACGACGACCATTACATTACTAGCTTAATTAGACATATAATAATAGGAGGTATATCATTACACAGGAAAAGAAAAAAGAATTAAAGCAAAATAAACAAAACGGTGTGTGGAGTGTTAACCTCTCGGTGTGTAGTGTGTGAAAGTGTGTGAGAGAGTGTGAGAGGGTGAGTATAAAAGAGATTTACTATTTAACTGTTTTCAATAAGTTTTCTGTCTCTTCATATGTATGTTTACTAATATATTTAAAAATATATATGGAACCTAATGTTAAACAAATATTTCTTACTAGATTTACTGGAGACACTATTGGAAAATACTCTTCATTGTAATTAGGTATCAAAAAACTTCCATGTTTTCGTCAAGGAATCTTATAGCACATATATTCAGTATTTTCAAACAGCGATTTCATATTTGTATTTTTTTCTATAGCTAATACGATTTTTATGTAACAAATAGAAATTCAAAGTAAAAGCACGTTGTTGTATATAACAAGAAAAGAATCCATCATTTCACCAAAGAGGATGTACTACATTTCTTGCAATGTTCAAAGTACACAGGGTTTTTTGTTTTTAGTTACTCCACCCATCGGTATACACACCAACGTATTGCCCATAGCCCAAAAGTGCCAAAAAATATTACTTTTACGATTCATTACAAACATGCCGATCAGCTGATACTCTTTAGTATGGAGAGGTGAAAATTTTTTCTCACTTCCGGACTATACGTCCTTAGGGAAAGTTATTCATATTAACGGGTAGAATAAGCTCTGAAAATATTCGCACTACAACTTATAGATATAAGTAAGCCGCATATTTATTTAATATATATATATTTTTTAATATAAAGTTTTTACTTACATTAATAAGCATATGACCAGTAATTTATTTATAGACACAAAAAGGTAATCTATCTATCAAGACAACATTACAAATTATAATATCGATATGACTTCGGTCGATAGATGTTCAATCCCTACAAACTTTGCATTCGAGCATCCGCGATAACGCGGCACAGTGTGATATGGAGCCCCAAAAATGGACATCTTCTTTTTATTTCAAATACTGATAGTCTACCGTCGTTAGAAATGTCTGAGTAAAACTCTCAGTTCTTAGAAATAAATAGTTTTTCAAATATGATTTTTTTTTAAAATCGAGGTATTTTATCCGGATTTTTAGAAAAAAAAAAATAATAACTCATAAACTGTAAGATATATTTGAAAATTGTTTAGCAAAATATGTTAAGCTGTCAATAGCCCATCTATTTGAGCAGTCTGAGTAGATCTAAGTCCATTTCTGTCGATGTTATTAAGGAAATACAGATTTTCGTTTTTTTTTTCTCGGTAAGTCCACAGTATTATACAAACTTTTTTGTATGAAATGCTTCCTCAATAACTCCTCTATACCTCCTAAAAATATCTTTGCATAATTCCAGGGCACTATTGTAGTAATTAATCAAAATTTACTTACCGAGAAAAAAAAATAAAAACGAAAAACAATTTTCAACTATATCTTACAGTTTACGAGTTATATACTTATTTATTTTTTTCAGAAAATCCGGATAAAAATACCTGGATTAAAAAAAAACATATTTCAAAAACTATTTATTTCTAACAACTGAGAGTTTTACTCGGACATTTCTAACGACGTAGACATCAGATTTTGAATTAAAAAGACGATATCCATTTTTGGGGCTCCATATAACACTGTGCGGGGTCTGGCCATGACAACTTCTAATTGGTGAATGTCACAATGGCATGCCAGCTACTTGCATAGTGTTGTACAAGCTACAGGCATGTGTATTCCCGCCCTTACAGTACTTTCGATCACATGGCAGGTTTATATTGCATTTGTTTTTAACCGTATGTTCCTTTGGATGTTGACGTATGAGTACTTCGTCCTTTGCGATATCTTACGGACAGCGCCGTGTGAACTCATTATGTGAGTTCAGCTTATACTGGTAATGTAAATCTTGATGTGTGTCGTCGTATGTACCTGTTCATATCTATGGCCTTTTATTATGAAAAAGACTTGTTAAAATGAATTTAATGTTAATTTTCAATTATTATTGTGTTAAATAGTACCTATCTAATATAAATTTGAATTGTTTTCGTTAAAGCTCTTGAAAGTAGGATGCGTAACGGAATTATATTTTATAGAATGGAGCATTATATCTGTTACTTATGTAAAAAGTTTTGTAAATAAAAGTATCATTTTGTAAATTAGTTTTTTATTTTTTTATGTAGTATTTTGAAGGGACAAATGGCATTTTGGCGACAACACAGGGGACATCTTTGCCTCTGATGTTTACGAACAGTTCAGTGCCTGCCTTCTTCAGGGCTTCGCTGACGTAACCCATGGCAACATTGCCGCCAAGTGATGGAGCTGGACATCCGCTAGTGACAGCACCCACAGTTTCTGAAGTTTTCGCGTCCTTCAAGACCGCACCTTTCCTTGCCGGTGGTCCGGTTTCCAATCTGATACCTACTCTCCTCTTAGCAACGCCCTCTTTAATTTGCCGCAGAATTATTGATGATCCCGGGAAGTTGTCATCGGTGCGCCTTCGTTTAGCTATCAACCATGTTAAGTTCGCTTCAACTGGTGTTACCGTTTCGTCGATGTCGTTGCCGTAAAGGCATAGCCCAGCTTCTAGACGCAGCGAGTCTCTTGCACCGAGGCCTGCAAGCTTTACGTCACTAGATTGCAATAAAGCCTCCGTAACATGTTCCGCTTTGGCTGCGGGTATTGATATCTCCACGCCATCTTCACCAGTGTATCCGCATCGAGTTACACGGCAGTCAACTCCTGCAACTTTGCCCAATCTGGATGTCATGAACATTAAATCCGCGACTGGTATGTCGGTAAGATTCTGTAAAGCTAACGCTGCTTTGGGACCTTGTAAGGCTATCAGGGCTCTTTGGCTGGTCTCTAAAAACTCAACATTGACGTCATTGCCTTGTTTCCGAAATATTTCCGACGTTTCTTTCATGTGTTGCTTGTCTACTTCCATTCGCCCGGCGTTGGAGACCACGTACAAAGTCTCTGCATTCACTTTTGTTACAATCAAGTCGTCTATAATTCCACCTTTGTCGTTCAAAAACACAGTGAGGGAACTAGAGCCATCCTTCATTCCTTTCAAATCGACTGGACATATCGCTTCGAACCAGGACAAACAATCCTTGCCACGCACGTTTGTCTGTAGCATGTGAGACACATCGAAAATTGAAGCACTTTTTCTTGTGAACAAGTGTGATTCAGATAGACTCAAATCTGAATATTGCACTGGCAGAAGAAATCCGGCGAAATCAACCACTTTACCTCCATATTTCGTGTGTAAATTGTACAGTGGCGTCTTCGTTGCTTTAGATTTCTCACTATACCACCGCGAGGATACTGTCACGGCTATTTGCTTAGGAACTAAAACTCTCGGAACAAACAGAACTCTGCTAATTGCTATTGAACACATTTTCACAGTCCAAACTCTTTCAATATGATTATAACATCTGACCAAATAATATCTACAGTGGTTATAAGAAAGGTCAGTGGTCAATCGGTAAAGTTCTGATAAGTAATTATGTTAGGTACCTACATTCCGTCAGTAGTGGGAGTAAGAGTTTATTGGAAACATTTTACGCTATCGAAAAACAAATTGTGAGTCAATGATAATAAATCTTGCTCCAATATAGGTACGTTTTAGCCTTTAACCTTTTCACCGCCAAGCACTTCTATAGAAGTTCGGGATTTTCGTGCCACCAGCGCCACAACTTCTATAGAAGTTTTTCATTTTAATTATCTTATTAAAATAAATTTACTGTGATTAAAAGCTTTGTTTCATTTTATTATTTAAGATAGCACTGTCTACTACCCTGTTTTTTATTTTTCTACACAAAATAAGCCCTAGTTTGTCCTAAAATCGGCTAAAACAGAAACTCCGAATTTTGTTACTTTCCTCAGAACGCCAATCACTTCTTATCAAGTTGGCCAGTGATGTGCCGTGAAAGGTTGATTTCACCATTGAAATATTTATAAATACAGAAAGTTACGAATATCGAAAACATTTTGAGGTCAATAAAATATGAACTTAGTTATCTACTTCATTACAAAGGATAGTAGATGAATTTCGACCTTCAGGTAGATGCCGATACGTAATTATAAAGTTGTTACTAATTCTTGTCGATAGTTATTTTCCCATCTCTACAAAACAATTGGTCGTCTTTGCCCCTGTGCGCCACCGAGTGCCACGAACTTCTATAGAAGTTGGTCAGTGACGTCATAGGCGTGCGGCTGTCAAGGTCACTTTGGCATAGTGCAGCACAAAATCGGATTCGCGCGCACGCATCTTTCTTTCTTTCACTTGCAAATAGAAAAATGAGTGAAGAACTTGATTCGGACGAACTTCTGAAAATTTTGCAAGGTGTGGAATCGGACTCGGAGTATTTTGTGGAGAATATTGAACCAGAAGATAAGATAATTAAAAAAAAAACAATTCAAAATTCTGCCACTTAGATACCTACGGTAAAAACGTTGACTGAAGTTATTAAAAAAACACAGGAATAAACAAAAATAGAAGAAAGAAAGACCATAGACCCCATCCCTGATCAGAATCGAATTCAACGTGCCCTCAGTGCCAATAACTTGATATGAAGTTAAAGAATGAGATCATGAAACAAATAGAGATGTACCCCATTCCTTATAGTTCTAATTGAGTTATGCATTAGTTTCTTTGATACTCATAAATTATACTGTTTTTTCTTATTAAGGATACTGTGAAATAAAACAAATCTGGAAATATTTAATCAGTTTTTGTTTATATTCGTAAAATCAACTTTAAATCTTAACTTTACGCGTACAAATCTTATTCATCGATATGACGATATCCCCATCACTACTGTTTACTGTATATTTAGTTATACATTTATAGCTTGGCGCTCGGCGAGGCATTGCGTTTTGTGTACGTTGGCGGCGAAAAGGTTAAGTTTTGCGTTTTTAGGGTTCCGTAGTAAAACAATTAACGCTATTGGTACTAAAAAGCTGTAATTTGGCATGGTCAAGTATACAAAATAATCACTCCTAGAACTCGTCTATTCCACGGAATAATAAAAACAGGTATATTCCATCGATTTTGGATATTACGTGAAAACTTGTATTCACGATAGTCAACACACAAGGTTAACACATTCACTGCTACAAAAAACCCACAGGTGCGGCGCGCCGCATTCGAAGGAAGTACATAAATTGTATGGACACGCATATGCGACGGTAGCACTTGGTGAAGGTTCGAAAATCGCACATACGTGTCGGCCGCACAGAACGTGTTAATTAAATTAGGTAAATACATATTTCTTACGGTCGCGAATTATGACAGACTTGCAAACACTTGAATTTCGCGAACTGCGGATCCACCCTCTGCGTGCATAATTCGAAAGCGCCTAACCTACCCCCTAATTTTATTGCAAATGTTTCTCTCTTAGAATTTATGAAACAGAAATTGTTTATTTGTAAAAAGTGACCAAATTTTATTTGTTGTGACTTGCTGATAACTTACATAGCATTGTGGAAATAGCAACATTTTTAGTTTTAACTTCAGCTTAACACTGAAGGACACTGGACATCCATAGCAGTCACAATATAAACTTCTATTGTCTCATTCAGTGTCCTTGAAAGCTTTAAATGACACAGGTAAAAATAAAACAACAGGATTACATTATAGTCTATTCTAATTATTTATTTCACAACTATCCATTACTTTTAAATACTCTTCATGAGTTAACAATTCACTCTTAGTAGCTTCAGAAACAGCAATACTTGATAAAATAATGGCAATATAACCATCAGCATCGGGTAATTCCTTTAGGAGCTTGGGCTGATTTACTAACTCTTCATTTACTTCAACTAATGTCCCTTTCATACAGCAAGGTATCTCAAAAGCCGTGCCATCTTTAAACTCTATTTTGCAAATGACAGACTTGGGGTTCAATTGCTGACCACCTCTCTTACTCTTGCCTCTGACAGAATTTTTCAACCTGTCTACTTTTCCTACAGTATAATTCACTTTGTATTCTTCATTCTTACTGAAAAAGAAATGACTTGGTGCCAGGCTCAAAAGAGCTATTCTGTTTGAGTGGAACATTATCATAATGTCGTTATTCTTTATTCCATCAACATCTGTAATATATCTCTTACTAAAATATCTCTCTGTGAAAGTCTTTAGGTTGTTTAGGTCCGGTATTGAATCTAGTATGTTTGCCTCCATTGTAATAAAAATAAATGCTATTTTATGTGCAGAGTTTGGCTATTTTAACTGGCTTGTTTAGCTTTCTCCTGTGCTAGTATTCGCGCCCGGATTTCAGCGTGATGTTTACGGGCCTCTTTCAAATTACTTGTCTGTCGTGCAATGCGCTCTGCTTTCAAACACTTTCTCATATCCCGGTCATAATCGTTGCAATATCCCATAAACTTTCTAAATGGATGCTGGAACAAAAATCACATTCTAAATAAATGTTCAATTAATAATAAGAGTGTCAAAAAGCGGCAATTTGGCATGCTTGGTATAAATTAGGTTAGAATTATTATCAGATATCAGTATCCGCGAGTTATATAACATAATCAACTCATACTTGCGGCAAATGTGTATATATACATATAATTTAAATTGTTATGCAATTATTATGTTTTTACTTCTTACCTACCTCGGTGTGACAGTCCATCAACTTTCGTATGAAAACATTACATTCATTGGTGTGTAAATGGGGTGCCAAGTCTGTGTGCATAACTATTTGTTCAGATATCTATAAGGGATTTATGTATTTATCAACACAAATGTTGTAGGTCTAGGTTTTTAAAATGTATATTTCAAAATTCAAAACGGCCCTACAGAACCTGCGTTCAGCAAGGTTTCGATTGTCAATTGTTGACATTTTGTCGTTCATTTTTTTTTTGTATTGTTATTCATGACCATAGATACAAGTCTTTCAGTCGTATACATAAATGAGTTTTAACAAATGTAATAGTACAAATACGGCACGTTTTTCACTTTAGTAAATCATAATATCGTCAATGTTTTTACATCCATGTTTTGTTCATTACCAACTTGCCACCCTTTCGGGTTGCGTGGATACATCTAAGTGATACTTTGAAAATATCGTTTTCATATTCATATTAATACAACTAAGTAACTTATATACCTAAGATTACAAAATTAACTAAATTTTTTCTACCGTATTACAAATATATTTATACAACACACTAATTTACTTCTTATTTTCTAACAAATCCTGAACGCGGCGGGGAACACTTTGTTGACGTTCACTTTCAATCAATATACTCTGTGCTTTCAATGTCATTGACACTCAGACTAAGTATCCTTATCCAGGATATTTAGTCTGAGCATTGACATTTTGTTCATTGACTGACACCATAGATTAATATATATAAAATTAGATATGTAGACTGGCAACTGACGATTTCTTTAGTTAACAATCAGTGACCTCTCAACGCCAAGTATAGATGCTGGCGGGAAAAATTCCGAATCATTCCCGTCGAATATTTCGGAAGTATTCCGAAATATTCCGAAACTTTGGGAATATTTCAACGTTTATTCCCATTGAATTATTCGGGCGAAATATTCGGCGGAAACATTCGATTGCGGGGTACGAATGTTTCTCGCGGGGGGAAAACTTCTCCGGGGAGCATCTCCCCTCTTACCGCACCCCACACCGCCATCGCCTGCACGCACGACTCGTGGCAGTCGCCACGCCAGTCGGGCGTGCGCGGCCGGCGCGGCGGCAGCGGCCGGCGCACAGAGGGGCAGCGGCGGCGGCGATCGACGATCGATGCAAAAATGATTTTTCAGCAAAAAAAATAAAAATCTTAATTAAATTCATTTTGAATAATTCTGATTTAAAGGAACTTTCCCAGAAGTATTCCGGAATTATTCAGAATTTTTCGGAAGTTTTGCAACTATATGCCGGACGGATTTACAAGCAAGAATAAATGATTTGCGAAAACATGCCGAGTCAAAGAAACATAAGGATAAATGTGATAGTATATCTACAAACAGAAGAATTGATTTTTCAGCTGCTCCCAAACAACAACCCAAGACGGATTTAAATGCCTTAAGAGCGGAAGGTAGGCTAGCACTTTTTATAACAGAACATACTGCCATATCTCAAATTGATCATCTTACTGAAACTGTAAAAAAGTGTTTTCCTGATTACAAAGAAGCCTCGAATATCAAAATGCACAGAACGAAGTGTACTGAAGTGATTAAAAATGTTTTGGCTCCCCACTTCATTCAAACGCTAATAAATGACATCGGATCACAAAAGTTTAGCATCTTGCTCGATGAATCCACCGATCTTAACGTATCCAAATATTTGGGAGTGGTTTTACGATACTTCAGTCCCGCAAGAAAAACTGTAGTGTCATCTTTTCTGGCTTTGGAACCCCTGGTCGCAGCTGACGCTCGTGGTATTGTAAATGCTTTGCTGAAATGTTTGGAAAAACACAGTATACCACTGAAAAACATGATTGGATTGGGATGTGATAACGCGTCTGTTATGATCGGTATAAATAATGGCGTACATAAAATTCTTAAAACTGAATACGGATTAACAAATCTGGTTCTTGTCAAATGCGTATGCCATTCACTGCAACTAGCCGTGTCTCATGCTTCGGAAGACACATTGCCCAGAAATATTGAATTTCTTATCAGAGAAACTTACAATTGGTTTTCAACTTCACCTAAACGTAGAGAAGAGTATAAAGAACTGTACCAGTTAATAAATTGTGGTGAGAATCCTTTGAAAATTTTGAGATCTTGTGCAACCCGCTGGCTGTCAGTGGAGCAGGCAGTAACGAGGATTTTGTCGCAGTGGGCTGACTTAAAACTACATTTTTCACTTACTAGAGATAAATGTTACACCTCTGACATACTTCACGCAATGTTTTCGGACGAGTCTAATCACCTGTACCTCTGTTATTTGAGAAGCGTTTTGAATGACGTCCAAATAGGAGTTAAAAGTTTTGAAAGCGAAGATTGTAACCCTGTGGCATTGCTTAGCACTTTGATGACGCTTCTACGCTCTATTTGCACAAGGATTATGATGCCATACGCTGCAACTACCAATGAAGATTTTTTACGTATTCGAATCGAAGACCATCTCAACCCTGCCCCATATTTAGGGTATTTATTTGAAACACAGGCGAGCAAATCAGGACTGCCTGTTGAAATATCAAATGCTATTAGAAAACGGTGCATTGATTTTAACATTAAACTGGTAAAAGAAATTCAGCAGAGGCTACCAAACAACTTCACTATATTAGAGAAAATGTCTCAGTTCAGTGTTGAAAACACACTTCGACAAGTAAAAGACAACTCATTTACAGAATTAGCTTTTGAAATGGGTGTGGATACTGAAACAATTGATAAAATTCTGCAGCAATGGCAGACCATTAACTTTGTTAAATGGCAGAATACAAAAAATATTATTAGTTTCTGGGCTGAAGTTCTGGAATACAAAAATGCAGCTGGAATAAATAGTTTCCAAGAATTAGCTGATTTCGCAATCTCAGTGATATCTCTTCCTCACTCCAATGCCGCTGTAGAGAGAATTTTCAGTACTATGAATATCATCAAAAGCAAGCTAAGAAACAGGATGAACATCAGCACTTTGAACAGCATTCTTTTTATTAAAAACAGGCTGAAAGTTATGAATCAACAATGCTACACCTACGAACTCCCAGAAGAAGTAATTGCGGAAATAGGAAAAAATAAAAAGTATTCATTTAAAAATTCTAAAAAAGAAGGTGATGGCACTACTGCCATATTGCCGATGCCGTCAACATCAACATCATCGGTAGCAGAAGGTTTGGTGGACGGGGCGGACGTGATTGACGACGAGTTGTTCTTAATTCTTGATGGTTCCGTGTATTTTTAAATGTTTAATTAAAAATTTAAAAACTAATAATAATAAAAAAATAACTTCTTACTAAGAACTATTATTATGAATGTTTATGCTTAAAAATTATTAAAAATAAATGAAACATTAACGGTCTTTGTGTTTTAATTTCATGTTTATTACCACTTAATGAAAAACTGCGAAGAGTCATGAGTAATCATGACTGAATAGGATTTAGGGAATTCTAAAGAATTTTTGCAATCCTGAATTCTCATAATCTAGCGAGATTCGATGGTACTTCTAGTGACCTGTCTAAATTGAAGGTGGCAACACTGGACGCGAGTGCAGCAGACGCCGTGTACTCTCCCGCCCGCACACCCCGCCCCATCACGAAGAATTTCGCCAGTAAAATCGGTTGTTTTAGCGAGGATCGTAAACTAAAAACAGAGATGATTTCTCTCCCCGCACCGCGCGCCGCCGCGCCGGTTCAAACACATGCCATGCCACGAATTATGTATTTTAAAATTGACTTTTATACCTTTTCGGAAACCTTACAGAATAGGCAAGTTGTATTAGTTATTTGTACGATTAATGTCATAGTAATTTTTGTGACGAGACAACATTTTTGAAGCGTAAAATGAAAATATTAATAAGATATTATTCTTAAATCGCTAATTATTTTAATTATTTTGTTAAATTAAGTAGTTTTAATTATGTCAATAGCTTAATTAAAGTGCCAGCTACAACATCATATTTAATGGTACCCATTCAAATATGTATTTTTTTTTTGGAATAAAATGTCAAATTTTGGGTAAATATCGAAAAACTCTTAAAATTCAAATATCTCGAAAACTATTGAATTTCGGCCATACATATGGGGGGTTCAAATTGTTGCATTTTGGCCCCCTTATCAGCCCCTGACGGATATACGTCGAATTACCAGTAACCCTGTATGTATAGGTAGGTGCGTATATGTGGATATGTATAGGCACGGAACAGAAAAAAACAGTGGAAGTGCCCTTAAACTACCTTCCTACAGGACCCAGTGTCGCCAACACGGAACTTAAAAAACAGTGAAAGTGGTATGCAACAAAATTACTATAGAAACCACTGTCGCCAAACTCACACATATAAACCGATAATCATATAATGCACTACAAACAAACAATTCGTCTGATTTGTCGTTTTAATTTTAGTCAAAACTAGCGTAAGTCACAGATCCTACAACCAGAAATAAACCTTCATGCTCTATGAATATGATTTATTTTGCTTTCGTCCAGAAAGTATTTACATCGTTTTGTAGTCGCAAGTCTTACCAGATTCTATTGACGAGTAAATTCCGCTACTCGACCATAGATGGCAGTATTCTCAGTGGTCGCAATTATAAGTCTAATTGCGTTAATTATAAGGTTGACATTCGCGTCATAAGTCGATATCACGGAGCATAAAAAACAGTGGAAGTGCAAAGTAGGCGTGGCACGCGTGTCACAAATAAGCGCTGTATCGCTTGCTTGGTCCCCGCATATCTTAAACTATGGTCCCAGTCGAGTTCATCAATGTACTCGTACTTGTGTAGGCACCTACTATGCGTGCCAAATAATAATAGGACTGTCAAAACGCCTTTTTGTTTCGCAATACTCGCGAACTTCATTACCAAAGCGTAAGGTGTGCAAAAAAATAAATAAAGAAAAGTTATACTCGGTTCAATATGAAATTGCGCAAAAGTTCATTAACACGATTTTTTTTTTTTCAAAGTACTATTCGTGCTCTACGATGGAGCACCGCCCCTCTCTTAGAACTCATATTGAGTTGACAGTTCACTCTAACGCACAATCTTAACAAATATGAAGAAACAAAATCAACAATGATAACAAAAAATGCAAAATGGCGACATATTAGGGTAACCTTAGCATTTCGTGAAGTAAAGTAGGTATAATATTGGTTCATTTTTTAATGAAACTGTTGCCATATATTATTAATATATCCAAAATTAACTATTTATGGAATTCAAGAAATAACATTTTATAAAAATGAATATAAATATGACGTACCACGGGAAAAGGCACCATATGGTGCTTTTTAGTTTCGGAGTTATTAATTGTTTCGTAAAAATATGTAAAAAAAAAATTTTTTTTGTTGAATTTTCGTAAACCATAAGATTTCAGTTATTTTCCAATATTTATTTTTTATGATATGTAAGTTATTAGCCCATAATGTGACTTCAAAGTTTAGTAGAGAAGGAACCTTATGGCCGTGTGTTATGATGAAACATAAGAAAATAATACTTGCAATCATATTATCAGGACATGCTCCGCTTAGATGATTAAGTAAATTATAACGAAATTGATAAAATGCGTTGAGTTTAATAATAGTTTTTTTTTATATAAATGAAAATGCTTTTTCTTTTCCGTGTACCCCACTTGTCCCTAAGCTTAAAAAAAGTATTGGTAAGAAAGAACTGATTCTTTTGTAGCCATTTATTATCCTGACATATTGTATCTTTAAACAAATATTTATTTATTTTTAATTTACCCGTGGAACGTCACAAATAATAATGAAATCTATAAATTAAAATATATAACTATTTTTATTTGTTAGGTATTTTTGCTGGCAGTACTAATTTGACAGCTATCGTGCGAAGTTGGCAGCAAGCGCGATCATAGTTGAAACGCTACAGGGTGGGCCAGAAGGCGTACGGTTTTAAAAACACTAAGGGTCAGCTCACACCGAGACGCGACGCGACGCGACGATACTCCCAGTGGGGTGATGATAATCTGGTCTCTTTTAACGCCACCAAAACACAGGCGTGTCTTTTTACCGCTAAAAAGAGTCGTTTCACCCAAACTCCTACTTTTCGGGATACATCTGTTCCTGTAACTGATCGACTTGAGCTCCTAGGCATGGAGTTGACATCTGGTCTCAACTTCGGCGCCACCATCGAGTACAAGGCCCAAACTGCGGCCAAGAAACTGGGCATCCTAAATAGGGTGAAGCGATACTTTACGCCTGGACAGCTTTTAACCCTTTACAAAGCGCAAGTCCGATCCTGCATGGAGTATTGCAGTCACCTTTGGGATGGATCAGCTAAGTACCAACTAGCCGCGCTTGACTCGGTGGAACGCAGAGCTAAGAGGCTCATTGGCGACGTAAAACTGGTGGATGCCAAGCTTCATAACTTGGCTCATCGCCGCAAGGTTGCCTGCTTGTCGGTCTTCTACAGATTGTACTTCGGAGAGTGTGCCCGAGAACTCCACGACCTCATTCCACCGGCCCCCTTCTACCACCGGACATCTAGACGCACTGCCAGTTACCATCCCTACCTGGTTGCTATTCCACCAATTCGCATTAAGCGCTTCCAAATGTCTTTTATAATGCGCACAGCAAAAGAGTGGAACTCACTACCTGCGTCTGTGTTTCCGAACGTATACAACCCTAATCTCTTCAAAGTGAGAGTGAACAGGCTTCTTCTGGGTAAGCTCACTCCATCGTCGACTTTGTCTCTGTCACCTCTGACCTAGACTAGAGTCAAGAGCAAACCCATCACAAATAAAAAAAAATAAAAAAATACTGGAAGAGGCCAGTGATTTCGCGCTGCGCCGCGCGCCGCCGCGAGACGCATCGCAACGTCGCGAGGCGCATAGTAAAATCGTTGGCAACACGACGCCTCGCTGCGCAGCGAGACGCCGCGTGGCGCAGCGGAACGTGTCTACATTCGCCATGTGCTCCCGCTCGGCTCCGCGTCCACCCGCAGTCTACCATTTGCAAGCGCATGAGAACGACGTAATTTGGCACTTTTCACTTTTGGCAATTTCACTCGAGCACTCGACCGAACTCTATCAATTCTACGCGAAGTCTGGACGGAAATAGTAGAGACAAGTCGCCACGGCAGCCTCGGTTGCGGCTCGCGGCGTCGCGCGGCTTCGTGAGGCGCAGCGCCGCTCTTGCACGCCGCGCGTACTGGCGATGCACCGCGCTACGCCGCGAGGCATCACGAGGCGCAGCGCTGCATGATGCAATGTATTCTAAATTCTCACAATGAAATGAGTATCTTTTCGTGTAGAAAACAAAGTTCTATTTTGAGTCGCTCTTTTAAAGTGTGCGCGCAGCGTCGCGTCACGTCGCGTCTCGGTGTGAGCTGACCCTAAGGGTATTTAGTGTTCTGTGATTTAGTCGCGATGGATCACTTCATCGGAGCGCAACGTGCATTCTGCGTTCAACATTATTACAAAAATCGCGATTCGTGCGCTATTGTTCGGCGTTTATTTCGGCGTGAGTTTGGATGAGTTTGGATGGACACTGATTTAGGTCATGTAGACCTAAATCAGTGTCCGAAGGAAAGTGTGATTCGATCGTGGGTCAGAAAGTTCGAAGCTACTGGTTTGACTCTCAAACAGAAGCCTGCGGGACCGATCCACTAAAAAGTCAAAAAAAAAAACTTAAAAAAAAAAACAACCGACTTCAATAAAAACCACTACAAAGTGTAAAATAATTTTAATTTCAGAAGTCTGTAGCAAAAAACTAAAATACAGATCCCCGACTTCCGAAATTAAAGTTATTTTTCACTTTGTAGTGTTTTTTTTTGGAAGTCGGTTGTTGTAGGATTGTGTAGTAGTGGATGAGTAAAGGAAAACTGCTAGTTCGTTTGAAGGAGGTATAATCTCACCATCAATCAGTCAGGCAGGAGCACGTTGCGTATGCGACCTATCGCGGCCCACTCCAGAGGAAAACCACGGAGCATGTAAATATAAGGAAAACTGAACGAGACATTCAAGCAAAGATGGCCACCTTGAGCTCACGCTAGTGATGTCCGTATTATTTAGTAACATTTAGTGTTGGGATTCCAACATTTGTTTTTTTCTTGTAAAAAAAGTTTTTTCTCACCATGCGTACGGCCAGCGAAAACAGCTCCCTTAGAGAACAAAGTATAATCGCTTCATAGTCCATAAATAGCGTATTCAAAAGAAATTATCAAATCATCCAATTTGAACAGAGCACACATCGCAATTAGTAATAAAAAGATGAGGGTTGGTCTTAACTGCTGACTTCTATCAGCTCAAAGCAACTCAGCCGCTGTGTGCATTCTAACCCGTCTTTTATTTCCTAAATGCAAGAAAGTACCTACCTACATTAACACAATCGTAACAATTAAAAGAATATGCCTTACCATGATATCATGACGAGAAAATAAAACACCGATGATTTTTATTTATTTTTTACTTAAATACATAGTCACATTGTGTCTCATTAATAACTAACAAAGAAATAATAACGGCAAACACCGCTCAAATATGGGATTTATTATATAGACCTAGAACTTAGTAGGAATACCTACATTTACATACCTTAAATAGATACAAGAATAACTAACAAACTTCATCAATAATGACTAGTAATTTAGCATTTTTGAGACATGTATAAAAAAAACACCTTGATAATTAGGATTGGAAGTTGTCTTGCGTTTTCTATCATCACCACTAACAAACGCACGAAGAAAATCACAATAAAACATACGATTCGACATCATTCATCTCAAAAACAGGAACAAGCGAGTATTAAGCAAAATAAATTATAGATAAATACAGAAATGCGATGTAACGAAAAATAACTAGTGTTTTGATGCCCGATTAGATAAAGAAATGCAAAATGTGCCCAAAATAAATGTCCAATCCAATTGGCTAAACTTAAAAAGCGGGTGTGTAGTGTGGTGTGGGGTTCGTTCGTTCGCGGAGGCATCAACTCTTGGGCATGCCTTGGGGCGTGGCGGTCTCCACCATCTTCTTGTACTTGCCGACGAGCTCGGGCAGGTCGTAAGCGATGGCGACGTCGAGCCGCGTGATGGGGCAGCCCCGGAAGTACGTGCACGTCGCCGACAGCTGCTGGAACTCGAACAGCGGATTCAACCGGAAGAAGTCCCGGTACGTCTCGGGGTCGGGCAGGTCGTACCTGGAAACACGTGTAGATATATGAATAAGAAAAGAAAAACGTGTGTTAAAAAGACTTCATAATTCGCTGCTGAAAGGTAGTTTCAAGGGAGTTGCGTGAACAGACGATCGTTATTTGTCGGGCGAAAAATCTCAATTTATGTATTCATGTATAAAATATAGGTACCTAGTAAAAAAAGAATTGCTTCAGTCTGACCATTTGCACTTGACGACGATCACGATCAATAGAGCACTTCGATAAACGGAGAATAGAGCTCAAATATACCTAGACTTGCTCTGTTATGGAATAGTCAATATATAGGTACCTGGAAATATTCGTGAGTGTGCTGAGACCCTCATAGATGTGGTAGTTCTGAGGGTTTTCAATGATGGCGTCGGCGATGATCTTCCTATTGCCGAATATCGTCTTGTGATTGTAATACGTTGTCAGGTAGCAGTCCACCATCTTCGCATGGTTCCTCACACGAACCTGTATGAAAAAAACAATTATGAGGAAATACAGGTTCCATGTAAAATGAAGACATTTCTTAATTGACCATGTGACCCTATCATTAATTATCAAGAAAGCAATCCAACGATTTTCAGGCTGTGGTGAGTAATTTTATAGGCTAGTCAAATATCATCATAGGCTAGACAAATATTCTCAATGCCCATAACGAAAACCATCAACATCTTTGTCTGTTGTAAGTTGTTGCTACCATTTCAAGCGCCTGTCTTTCAAATCCCAAATCTTCTTCGATCATGTGCATACCTAATGTTTTTTTTAATCCGATATCTAAAACAATAAAAATATGTCTACTTACAGCGAATCTCCTAGCGCTTGCAATCTTGTTCTCAATGCGCTTGTCAATGGCGTGCCGTAAGTCTCTCAGGAGCTCCCTCTCTTGGGCTTGCAGCAGTCGCACAGGGGCGCCCGCCTCGTATGGCATCGACCACAGCGACGAGGTGTACATAACCGGTGGCTGCGCAGAGCTCATCAGCGGCGAAATGTTCCAGATCAAAGCGGATTGCACGCGCATCAGCTCCTCCGGCTTTACCGTGTCTGCCTTGTTCAGCAGAATACGTGTCTAAAGGAAAATTGGAAATGTAGTGTTTATAAGTAACTAGCTGACCCATGCAACTTCGTCTGCGTCACATAAGAGAGAGAGGGGGTTATAGGCACCCATAATACAATTGTGAAGGAGCTGAAAGTTTCTTTGTTTTACCCACGATTCACTACAGAACCATTGAACAAAATTTGATAAAATTTGGTACCTACAGTGCTAATTTAAAATCACGCGGACGAAACCAGGAGAAACATTGTTTGTATGTCTGTAGTGGTAATATTTATTAGTTAATTGGAAGATTTATTTTGATTTTTTATTATTATTATCTACTTATGTTAAGAATAGGTATAACATAGGCTATATTAAGTACATCACGCCAAGATCAGTAAGAGTGGAACTATACGTATAGTAAAAAATGTGACGAGAACAGGAATAATAAAGGAACGCTGGGTAACACTACTGGGGTATTTTAAAGATAAAATGTAGGTATGTAATAATATTATGTAGGTATTTATGTAACTTAGTATTTTAAAGTACTTATGCGTATACAATATTTATAGTTTTATATTCTTGCGGTAGAAGAACATACTAGTTTTCTCCGCAACAACGCAACATAAACTACACAGTTTTGCAAAAAAAAACGGGCACCTAAGGAAATTTACGTTCTAAGGTCGATTTGAGTTAATTAAATGAGATTTAATTGTTTGACGTAGTCTGCATACTTATAATCGTGTAAATTTCAAGACAATTCTGGATGTTTTTGTTTAATTTTCGATGAATTCTTTAAAACCGATGTATACACGGCCAAACAATAAGAAGTGGTCGGCAATAAAGACGAAGATTTTTTTTTACTTTTTTTTAATTAAATAAAGTTACAAATGTAAAAACCTAATATTAACGAGTGTGACCTCCTCTTGCCAAAATCACAGCTTGAATCCTTCTGGGCATGCTTTCCTCGATGTTTTTAATAACGTTTTAGGAATACGTTCCCACTCTTCTGCAATTACTCTTTTTAGCTCCCTGAGGTTTTGTGGAGCAGGTTGCACTGATCTTACTCGTCTCTAGAACATCCCAGACATGCTCAATTGGATTGCGGTCAGGAATTCGAGCTGGCCAATCTAAACGACGGATACCAACTTCTTGCATGTACGCTTCTACGTCGCCAGAACGGTGCGGGCGAGCATTGTCGTCAGAAAATATCCGAAAAGTTTTAAAGTTAAAAAATCAGTAATCATTAATCAGTAAAAAAAATCGTTTCAGCAATTCGCGCCAGTAGTAAATCAATTTTACAATAATCTACAATAATCATTAATTTTCTTTTGTTAATTTCAAAATTTAAATTTGGAACGTAAAAAATCATGCCAGGATGCTTCAAATAACATGCCAATACATCGTCAAATTAATAAAACCTGTTTCTTGTTCTTCTTCATTGAAGTAGAGAAAAAAATCTAAATTGCCCGTTTTGAAGTTAAAATCATTGGGAATCATTGGGATGCGAGGTATTAGCACCGTTTGACCAACTGCTGGACCGTTACATAAATTTAGTGGTTTAAGGTTTCTTAGCAAAATAATTGGAGTACCAGTTTTTAATTTGAGGGATGGGGGAACGCCACTCGGATTTAGAGAATTGAGAAATTCTTGTGGGTAATGTGCCGCATCTTTTTGATCCATTACATTATCAATAGAAATGTAGTTTAAGTTTACTCAATATTATTAATTTCGTCAACACTACAATTTTATTATATAGTAACGTACCTATTTATTTGGATAAGGATTAATACTTACCATGTTTATGAAAACACCTTCGCAAATAATGTATTATTTTATAATAAAGATTATCATTAAAAAAGTTATAGTGAGCCAACCTTGAAAGATTTTTGAACTTTTTAAGAAGAATAATTCCGTAAAAACGTAAATCGTTTACGCAGCGCACGCAACGGAAGCTCTCAAAAGGAATACAATACATTTTCCACGTTTTTGCAACATTGTTCATTGATACTCCGCTGCTTTTGGTCGTAGCGTGATGTTATATAGCCTATAGCGTTCCTCGATAAATGGGCTATCGAACATTAAAAAGAATTTTTAAATTCGAACCAGTAGTTCCTAAGATTAGTGCGTTCAACCAAACAAACAAACTTTTCAGCTTTATACTAATAGTGTAGATTGCCAATGTTTTGTCCCACCTTTGTTGGAACTCTGGATCCGTCATGATCATCAAATAAGGAACTTCTTATCTTTATTATAAATTAGAATTTACAAATACTTTATTGAAAATTTCATAGAAATAAAAACAGATTCGAAATCAGAACTACTTGAGTAGCTATTGAATTTGAATTCAAGATTATGAAAAATTACAGTAGATTTTGTAGATGCAGTCGTATTTCATTACGGAAAAGTATATAAATTACTTCTGTTTAGAAAGCTATAATTAGATCTTATCAAAGTAAGAAACGGTTATAAATAGGCGCAATCAGCACTTATTTATAACCGTTACTTATACGATCAGCGCATCCCAACAATTCATTCCTTTGTCGATCACAATATACCTGGCACCTAGGCCGAACTGAGTATCAACCGATGACATATAAAGTACTCACTCACTCATACTCGATACTATCAGACGAATGCATGCAGATGATGCAGACGTACTTCCTTTGCCTATTGGCATGGCACTTGATTTACAATAGACATCACGTTCTTCTTTCACTGTTATTCATAAATCTGTTCTATATGTGTCCCAATTTCAAGGTCAGGCTGAGCTTGTAGTCTATCTTTTCTTGCTATAATATTAGATTTGATATTTACCTGAGACTCTCTGCCTTTGAGTTGGTCGAGAATAGCTTCTGTCTCGGGACCCACGTCGAGTTTGGAAGGATCGTACACTAGGAAGATGATGTCGGCGCGGTCAATGAACCACTGGCAGGCGTCGTTGAAGGGGAACACTCGAGACACTTGCTTCCTTACTTCCAGTATTCCGGGAATTTCTACGATGTTCACCTGGAAATAGACATTAAACACGTATTTTATTCGATTTCCTCTTTAGCCGCATTGTCGTTGTTAGGTATTCTTTTTAATGAATGCATGGCATTGCGTTCTTAACAATTTCGGCTAGGAACTTCTAAAAATTGCCAAGCTACTTTTCTATTTTTACAATTCTTTGAACATCAAAATTGTATGTACCTTTTCCAATATTTTGCTGGGATATTTCAAGCCCCTCAGACGCTCTTCAAGACCTTGACCGAATTTCTGAAGTCCCGAGAAAGTCCAGTCAGCTGCCAACTGAGTGCCATCTAACACTTGTGGTTCTTTACCGTGCATAAGAATGTTGAAATACGCAGGTGATGGTTCCGCCCCTAAAATACAAAAAAAGAATTCAGGTATAAACGATATTTTCGTGATTATTCTGCAAGTTATAATTTACGAAATTCAATTGATTTACCAGTTCTAAGAGACCATTCAGTGAATTCAAGCCCAGTCAAGTAGTTCAAGATACTAGATTTTCCACCGCTCCAGGGCCCCATGAAGAGTACCAAAGGCTTGGAGAAGATCTCAGGGTCGCCGAAATGTCTGTTACTCAGATCCCTGTACTTGTAAAGAACTTCTAAAGGTTTGATGGAGCCCTCGTATAACCTCTTCAAATCTCTGAGTACAATATCGGCGGATTTTTCAACGGTTAACTCATCTTCACTCGTGTCTTCATCTAGTCTTAGAATTTTGGTGATATGGTCACGAGATCTTAGGTTTTTGGGAATATCAATGGTCTGAAATGAGAAAAATTCTAATGTCAATTAAATCTAATATTATTAAAAATCTATAAAATTGAAAAACGTCGAAAAGAAAATGAAATTAGAAAAAATAAAAAATATGAAATTAGGTGGTTAACCATTTGTTATTCTTAGGGCCGGTTTTTTGATCCGTAGTTAACTCAACCAATGGTTAAACATAGTAACTAATGGTTGAATTTTGGCTAAATGTGAAAGGTTAAACATGAATGTATTCATGTTAGCTCATTCATATTAAAAATAGTAACTAATGGCATAACTCATTCATGTTTAGCCTTTCGCATTTAGCCAAAATTCAACCATTAGTTACTATGTTTAACAATTGGTTGAATTAGTTAACTACGGATCAAAAAACCGGCTCTTAGAGTACGCCATTAAATAGTTATAAGCATATTGGTTCACCACGAAGTTTAAAGAGCAGTGGTAAAAAACGGAAATCTATAATATTCTAACGATTGCATTTTCTATTATTTAGACCCATATTGAGTTTAATGTTGTCTAGTATAGAATTATGGATTTATCTCTACAATCCCGCGGGTGAGTAAAGATTCGTAACAGCAATCATGTAATACTTTTTTATTTTCTTTTTTTATAGTTTTAAGGTGTATTTTGTTCTAATGCCAATAAACGCTGTATTATTTCTTTCTTCAACTTACAATTAATAAATCTTCCTCGGGTGCTCCTTCTTCCTCCGAAGCTTCTTCATTAGTAGCCTCAGTTTCCTCACCAGTCTCAGATGCCTCCTCGGACTTGTCCCCATCTCCTTCCTCCTTGCTATCTGCAGCAGACTCATTCTCTTCTTGTGACTTCTCTTCAACCCCTCCTTCAGCTTCCTCGGCAGACGCTTCTTCTTTTTCCTCAGATTCACCTTTCTCTTCTACGGATTCTTTGTCGTCCGCTGTTTCCTCAGTTTCTTCTCCAGAATCGGCTTTCTCTTCTCCAGACTCTTCTTTTACTTCTCCTGAATCATCTTTGTCTTCGGCTGTTTCGTCTTTGTCTTCTTTAGATTCATCTTTGTCCTCCACCGATGTTTCCTGCTCTCCGGACTCATCGTCAGCTTTTCCTTCTTCGGATTCGTCATCTTTACCTTCTTTAGAGTCGTCTTGCTTACTGTCTGTGTCTTCCTGAGATTCATCAGCCTTTTCTTGAGATCCATCGTCATCTTCCTTTGTCTTGTCATCATCGTCTTTATTTTCGCCAGACGCGTCTGCAGCTTCAGCAGACTTGTCATCATCATCTACTGATTCTTGACTAGCATCGGTTTCTTTACCGTCTTCTTTGCTGTCTTCTTCGGATCCTTCTTGGGATTTTTCGTTACTTTCACCCTTGGCCTCGTCTTCTGCTTCTCCACTCTCTAAAATTACGGAATTTCACCTATAGTTAATTGATTTAACAAGACTTTTACTTTTTTTTGAAGAGGCCTCTCTGAGTTTAGGTACTAGCAAAATATTATTACTTATGCTCACCTTGGTTAGCTGCTTCTTCTTCAGCAGATGCTTCTTTGCTGTCTGCATCACCAGCCTGTTGTTCGTTGCTGTCCCCATCGGTGTTCTCTTCCGCGGCTTCTCCTGAGTCAGTGTTGTCAGATCCAGCTTGTAAATCCTCGACGGATGCTTGGGGCACGTAGGGTTCGTCTGCTATTTCCACTGATGGCGCATCGTCTTCTCCACTATCAGCTGCTTCCCCACCACTTTCTGATGAATCAACTTCTTTGTTATCGTCCCCGTCGTCGACACTCACTTCATTACTGTCGTTTTTTTCGGCAGAATCTGTGAACACAATATATTGTTCTTATACGAAACTTTTTTAAACGTTATGCTTTGATAGTATTTGCTTTGATACAAATGCATGTGGCCAACATTATCGAAAAATGATATTAGGTATATTATTGCATAACGTCAACTAACTAATGATGCATGCGTACATGCGTCATTATCTTCACTACTATCGACTCAAGTTGTTTGGATTGTGGCTCACATCGTAAGGAATTTTCGATACAGTAACCTAGTTCCCGAAAGATATTGCTTTACATCCATCAATTCTAGGAATTGATTGTAATTTTCCTCAGAAACACTGTTATAAGTTTCTCTGCTACTAGGCTTACGTAATGATTCATCCGTTTTGTCCGTCCTTGACTATCCGATCCGTGCAGTCGTTTCAAAGTCATAATTTCTTATTAACAGTCCGTCACATCTCTAGTTTGACGCTCTCAAGTGAATTTCTACGTTGCGTGGTTATAAATAAAAGTTTAATTTTAGATGGCCCAGCCTCAATACGTTTTAGAGGACAATGACTATAAAACAACTTTATAATATTTCACCGCATGTCTGGAATGTAATAACTTTGTTACAAATCCTAGATTTCACAAAGTTGTGTGATTCTTTTATTGCCCACAGAAACGCTATTATTATGGTCAATCATATTTACGGCCGTCGGTCTGTCGTTGTCATTAGATATTGAATGATCTAATCCAAACATTTATTTTTTTTCTTGGATTTAACACATTATTACTATTAACTACTAATTATTATTTAAGAAATTACTACTATTTAACCTCTATCTCCATCTAAAATTTATAGACTGATTTTACACACTGTGCTCGTATAAGAATAACTACAATGGAAAAAATATCTGGATGATCTATTATTTAGCCTACGTTAAAATCGATGACGCGTCGGCGTCCGCGCAATTAAAATAGATCCCACATCTCAACACCGGCAAACTTGTGTCAATCCGAGATTATTCCTGGTTCCGCTGAGTTCACGTTTAATAGCGTTTAATCTAAAGTTAAATGTGTATCGTATAGTAACCGACCGGAAACTGTCCATGGATGCGGTGAAACGGAATATTTTAGACGAATGTGATTATAAATCATGGCCTTGGTAAACCAATAAATAATTATTAGGTTTTAGGTAATTTGGTCCGTAGTTCTATTTCAAATGTCATAATTAATCTGTGTAGCTCCTCAGACAGTTAATTCTTTAGAAAATCCGTTGCAATGATTCCATGGTCGGATATGTAATTTAACAATATTTTTATAGATGATGTTACTTCCTAGATACCAGACGATTCTAAAGTAATTTTCATTCAAAATCTTCCGTTTAACAAAGGATGATGGGCAAAAATGTATGGAAGCTGGTCCCACTAACCACCACAGTTAAAATCACTATCGTTTTGAAGACATTACTTCTCCCTTACTCAGGCCAAGGCGCATCAAAATCTGTGTCAGGGTTATTCAGTTCTGATAATGTTAGGTTAGGTTAGTGCATGTATGTAGTGGTTTTACGGTTGTGACACAAATAAAACAGTTTAGATTACGTGTCAGTTTAAGTTTGGTTAGCAATTAGATATATTCATTTAATGTAGTAATTAGATATACCTATTCATGTTTATAGATAAATAAAAATAATACTTTATTTCTCATGAGACAAAAAACTAACCTTTTGATTTATTCAAGCTTCTGGGTATCGACTCGGAAGCTTGAATAAATCAAATTATGGAATCCAGAAACACAACCGATCGAAAAAAAAATTGATGGAAGCGAGTACACAGTACTCTACACAACAAAGAGAAGGACCGCCAGCGCATGTTGCGAGAGAGGGCATATCGTGCCTCGCCAATCAACGCGCAGATTGTGTCCACTTATTTTTATTACTTTCATTTCGTAATGTTTTGTTATTGCTTTTTATTATTGTTAATTAAATCTATCTATTGAAGAACGCAGTCAAAACCGATGAATAATTGATTTAAAGAAAAATACTTTAGATACACGTAGATCGGTTCCTCTCGGATATATTTTGATGGTGACATAATAAAACGGATTCAGTATTATTTGCTCTTTTAAGTCATTCACACTTTTTGGCTGGCAGTACTGGGCCCATTATCGCCCACCAGCCTCTCAATTTAATTGGTTCTTATGCCAAATATTCCTAAAATAAAGCTATTTTAAAGAGATCATCGGATGTATAGAAAAACTAGGGATTAAAAATAACTACGTAAGTAGTGAATTACTGAAAAGCAATAAAAATGCTTTTACCTGGTTCCACATCTCCTGACTCGAGCTCTTTAAGAGCTTTTTCGATGTATGGCCGGCATTGTGACTCAGATGGTATTTCGTCGTCAGCTGAAAACATTTTATTACATTACGTAAAATCCTGTTTAATCACCATAAAAATGATATTCCTAAAAAAAAGTTGTAATAAGTACATTCAATAAATGGAAATTAGAGATCCAAATATCTATCAGCAGTTTGATTTGCAATTCATCCTTCATCAGGAATTAAACATTCATCCTATCGTTTACTTTATCTTTTATTTAACCATCCTTTAACGAACCTGGCTGACTAAATATACATTTTTAGTCTATTCAGATAAGCATCTAAATCCCCAAGTAGTCCGTCAAAATACTCTCCGGATTAGAGACGGAACGTGAGTCAACTTTGCGCGTCCACGTCTAAAATTCTATTCAAGATCTTGTATTTATCTATTTGTTTTTGCCTCTAGTTTAAATATCTCTGCTTGTAGTCGTCGTTATGTTATGAATTGAATGAATTGGGTTTGTAATATTAGTATTTATTTTATCAATAACTGAAAACTACTATCTCTCTTCAGCCTATTGAAATCCACTGCTGTCGATCTATTCTGTAAAAACCTCACCGTGAAAAGTTAGGTGAAGTGATCTGTCAATAGTGTCAACCCCTAGCGTTAGATGGAATGACAGCTCACTTCACCTTCAGTTTTACAGAATGGCACTGCTGGACATAGGCCTCTTATAGTTAGCGCCACAATACCCGGTTCTTTCTGGACTAAAATCTTTAAGTTTTTTCTAATAATAATACTTCTTTGAATGTTTTGTGACCATCAGATCATAATTTTATCATCACGTGCTCTTGCGTCATTACCAGCTGTAGATACGTCATATGTGAATCACCTTCATTCCTCATCATTCCTATTAGCCTTCTTTCTATCTTTTATATTTTTTATTTGCCATTCTTGGACAAGTAGATACCTACATTTCCATTACTCACAATGAACTTTCGCGCTTCTTCTTTCCAGTTTTTAATGCATCCGTCCGTTGGTGTTTCATTATTCAAACAATGATTAATAGTATCGTTTAGGTAACCGTGATTTAATTTATTTATTAAATCGCATATACACGCTGTACCTAGCCTTTAAATTGTAAAGAGAAACCCAAAAGGTAAAGAGTAAAGACTAAAATTATGAAACTTTTGGAATGGCATGACCTATAACTATTTCAGTAATAGTTGGGGAGCCCTTTACTTATATTTACTACATATATAAGTATGAAGGAATTTAATAGGTACAGAAAATGAGACATTCGAAATCTTCTCATGTGTAGTATTTTCACCAAGCGGTTTATTGCCGGCCTTCGTGCGTCGCTCTACAAAGTTTGTATTTTATGTTGCATGCTATGCTGCCTGACATTGACTTACATGTGGAGCTGACAGTCTCTACGTATAGTCTCTACTATTATAGCACACTGAGTGCTTTCTACCATAACCATGCCTGCTGTTAGCATGCATATAACCATCTACTTCTGTGACTTTTTCTGCATATAAAAGGCAGACTCTCTTGTTTTTAGGTCAAATACGTTAATTACTTTTTACAAAAAAAAAAAGCGTAATTTGCACAGCAGAGAAAAATATGTTTACTGTAGGTACTACCGCATAATTTAAATTTAACGGTAACACTGGAGGTCCTCTAGTTGGACGCAAACCAAATATTAGTTTACCGTCTACAAATGTCAATTAAAGAGGTCTTAAGTTAAGGCAGTACGCTAACGCTGAAGGGCAACATGCAGTTATGACGTGACCTAGATCCATGTCATACTTTTATAATGTCGTCACGATCCTATCGTTTTTCACAAGATGGCGACGCACAACGACAAATCCCTGTATTTCTATTTACGTATCTAGCTTTGCGATGTAGCAACGCGGCCGGCGCTCTACCTTCACTCAACTCTGTCTGATAAACATAGCAGAGAATAGACAAAACCTGTTAATAACTCGGTCACTAGATCATTTTGTCATACAAAACTTCACCTAAGGTTATCGCCAAAAATAGAGCACATACGTGAGCTTTTTACATAATTTCAGCGCAAGTTACGCCGAAAATAGCAACGATGTAGTGACGCAGAGCGGGAGCGAAGTTGTGCCGCCGGCTCCCACTCGGCGAGCGGCCTGGCCGCCTGGACTCACCTCGCGCCGTCGCGGCGCACGCGCCCGCCACCAACAACATGCACAACATTATCCTCCATAGCGTCAATCCTTTGCTCCACATGTTGTTCAAGTTAAGCCCGCTACGCTGGGCTATCAGTCATTTGCACACACACTCGCGCACCTGGTCGGCCGATCTAAGGACGTTGTACACATCTACACTGAATGAGCGAATCCACTTAATACTCGGCTCAACACGACTCGCATCCCCTCAGGAATGCAACTCGGGTCAAAACCGTTGCCATTAAATCGCGGTTGGAGTTGATCAAATCGAAACCCGTAGCGAAATAAATCTTATACGAAAGCAATAAATTATTGAACGACAACTCTATTATTAACTGCGATTCAATGGCTAGAATGTTGGCTGCAGCGGCAAGCGGTACGCGACACTCCACGTAAAGACGACGGACGTACTCTATTTCCGGAGACAGCACAGCATCGCTGGTCGGAGGGGTACTGGCGTGAGCGCGAGGCTCTCCCCGCGCCGGAGCTTTCAGCGATATTCAGCGCGGTGCGCGTGCCAAGCGCAGCCCACGGCGACGCGCGGCGCCCGCGCAACCAACCTGCTTCACATCACAACCTGGACGCCTCAATAAAGCTTATTTTGTTTATAATCCTCGTGTTTTATATATTATTCTAACCCGCAGGTTTTTATAATATACGTAACGTCTTTACTATCATAACGAGACTAAAAGAAACAAACGCTTAAGAATGTGAGACTGATGTATTATAACGAAATACTTATCCATCCAAATGAAGTTCCGTGGAGTATGAGGCAACCACATTTAACACCTGTTAGAAACAGGGACTGTCTACTATCTATCTCAACATAATAATACCTACCTATAGAGATTCTCACTAACATTTCTAATTTGTAACAGACCACATGTAATTCAAGGCTGCTCCACGTATTTTAGGGAAACTGTATCCCCGTCTTCTACGACGTCTTCCCACTTTAATTGTGGTTTAATTTCGTCCAAGATTAGATAATAGATAGGAATAGGAACGCGCCAAATGGCTATGAATAACGTAATAAGACAAGCGAAATGTTGCTGTAACGTTCACGACGTTCGCATTAATTAATACTTGTCGTCATACAAGATCTGTTGGCAGGAGGAGCATGCTGAGCTGTTGGTGTGACCATCAGCATGTCGCTTTCGAAATTAGTGCACTTGGTGCAGTGACATCCCCAAAGCCAGTGCCTATGCAAATATAGTTTTCATTCGCAGCTATTTGCAGACAGTCCTTGTGCCGTAGGTGTCATCATAACAACACATTTAGCCTACGTTTTAGGATCTTATGATGGGTACAAATCGGCTCTTTAGTTAACTGAGTCCGCTCGAACTTATCCCGCGGGATGTGTTGACTAAATAATTAATTATATTGTTTCCTTTGTCAACTGATACCACTTAAAAAAAAAAAAACCGGCCAGGTGCGTGTCGGACTACGCACAATTAAGGATTCCGTAGTTAGAATGAAATTACCCCAAGAACAAACTTAACATTGTAGTTGAAAAACATGTTCTCCCATACATTCCAACTGCAAATGTAAGTTTGTACTCACAATATTGAGAGATTTGCTGTTATTTTAAGACCATAGACTTCTTGTATGTTTTGCTGATATAGAACTATTTACTGTATTTTTTTTTTTCAAAATTTTAGGTTCAGTTGTTTCAGAAATAAGGAGGAATGGTAAATTTTCGTCTATTTTCTTAAATAACCACTTTATTTGAAAATTATAAAAAAAAAATATTTGAGACCCTTACAGTAAGCCCTTTTATTTGATATGTCACACGGTACCTACAGTTTGAAACACTTTTTTTTTTACTTTTCTTATTTGTCTCCAAAATTGACCCCCATATTCAAATTTAATTTATTTACGTGACACGTCCGTGTTTGGGTCACAGAAATTCATACATGTATCAAATTTCAACTTAATCGGTCCATTAGATTCGGAGGAAAGTGGCTGTGACAGACGGACAGACAGATACACACACGAGTGATCATTTCGCATCGTTTTTTCCTTTTGAGGTACGGAGCCTTAAAAAAATATTATTTATATAAGTAGGTATATATATATATATATATATATATATGAAATATAAATATGTACACACGTGAAATATGAAAGTTATTTACTTAATTATTTTTAGGTTTTTAAAGTCGGTTTTTACTTTTTTTGAGTAAATTTATTTTTCCATTTTTAGTTGAATAATATATACAATTACATAACACCAAGACGAACGAAAAGAAGAATCATTAAAATCCGAAACGTCGGAGATACAGTACATTTAGGCATATAACTTCGTACATAGGAATAATTACCTAATGTATTATATACTAAAACCTTCCTGAAAGTATGTAGATCACGTTAGTGAAAGAATCATCAAAATTAGTTAATAGCTTTCTGAGAAAATCGCGTAGGTACATACAAACTTACATACATAGGACAGTCATACGGGTCGAATATAGATCTTCCTTTTTTGAAGTTGGTTAAAAATCACAGTTATTTGAATAATAAACAGAAAACTAAATGTAAATAAGTAGTGTCAGAATTTGAAGCGGCAGTAGTCTAATACCTAACCTACCCTAACGGTACCGGAGTTTCGATCGAGAAGTCGCGAGGTTGATTCCCATCGATTACTGATGTGAACCCACTACTAATACAAGCATTTTAAGTTTTGAAAAAGAAAACCATTCTTGATTATTTATAGGTACAACTTACGTAAATAACAATACCTATAAAAGTTAACAATAAAAAATCACCGTTGTTTTATAAAGTAGTAAAAATTGGCTAAACACTATGTGAAGGTAGTTAAAGATTCAGTCGTTTGATTTATAATACCTACTAAAAAACCATAGAGAATATTATAGTCTTTGTAAAAAACAAATTAAACCTAAATAATCTACAAATCAGTCTTTTGATTAATATTTACTTAGAACTAGTCAAAATCACAGCCGTTTGATTAAGTCACGTACCTATAACAAAATAAATTGAAAGAATCTAAAAATAATATTAGTTTCATTAAAAAAAGTAAAACATAAAATTACAGTCATTTATAGTTTCAGTTAACATGGTTAATACCTACTAAAAACGATTAAATTCAACAAGGTTAATAGTTGTTTTTTCTATTAAATCAGTTTTCGAAATGATATAATATTAAATTAAGTACTATACTTACTTTATATTTAAAAAATCAAGATCTAAGGTTTTCTAAGCAATGTCTAACACTTTTTTCGTGTCTGTACAAATCATAAAATGTATCAATGGGATTAGTTGCCTGATTCAAAACTTTATTAGGTCATCTCAATATTATAAGTTCAAGCGGCCTCAGTTGACTTAAGAGCCTACAAATCTATGATGATATGATATCACGGCTAAATGAAACGATATGAAGAGTAAAATGTTAGACATCAGTACGTAGGTACCCACGTATCGTACGTAGATACCCACGTATCGTACGTAGGTATCATCATTCATCACTGATATCCAACATTTTTAGGCGAACTATTTACCTGAAAACTGTGACGGAAAAAGTGCAACGAAATAGAAAGGATTCCTATTATAGTTTCCTGTGACCTAGATGGATGCTGCCCACCATTCACTTGGACTGGATAGATAGTCTAAGATAGATGATAGATCTATCTTTCAGTAGGTGTATCTTTCAGTAGGTAGGTAGGTAGGTACTGTAGTTACCTAAGTAACATGATTTCACATAAATCAAAGAGATGTAAGTTCTAAGTACGTAAACCATCTAAGCTGGTAAATAATTTACTTAATATTTACAGAGTGAAGAAGCCCAGATACACGTAAAACAATCATGTTTTATAGCGCCATCATGAATTTATTACAGGACGCCATCGATACCAATAACTAGGTTCAATAAATACCTGGCGCAAGTGGCAACGTCATCGATTGCCAAACATTTATTATCAACTAGCTGACCCGACAAACGTTATCCTGTAAAAATTTTAATAATTCATACAAAATTCACATAGAAATTGCACTTTCAGTTTTCCTGAATTTTCCAATTTTCCCGGCAAGTTTTAAATTATTTTCTTTCATACAAACCTTGTCCTGACAATTACAAACACAACAAAAAAGAATTAGCCAAATAGGTGCACCCGTTCTGAAGGCAATTGATTTTTACGTATATTTAAATATAGACTAGCTGACCCGACAAACCTTGTCCTGTCAAAATCTCAATAATTCATTTAAAATTCCCATAGAATATGCACTTTCAGTTTTCCCGAATTTTCCAATTTTCCCGGCAACTTTTCAAACATTTTCTTTCATACAAACCTTGTCCTGACAATTACAAACACAACAAAAAAGAATTATCCGAATAGGTGCAACCGTTCTGAAGATTTGCGCGAACAACATTTTTGCGATTAATTTTTATATATGTCGTAACAAACGGAAGTTTAACGATAATAAGTCACTCAGTTGATTTCTTAGTACATGTTAAATTACGTAGCTTAGCTTTGATTGGTTGTTGAATTAGTACGTACAGTGAACGCCGTGTGGCGCCATGATCGTTCGGTCGCCGCACATGGACGGGGTCGTTGGGAGGTGCGCGGCATACTGGATCGAGAGCTCGAAGTGGGCGCACGCTACCATCGAACCCATCAAGTTCACAGTACCTATAACTAGTGATTACTCTTGTGTACTCTTACCAATAAAGTTTTACTGCTGCATCATATTGGTTTGCCTGAGTAACCCAAGCAATGGAACCCTTACCACAAGGTCAGGGAGACGACCCACCTATCTCTGCGCCATCTTTCCCGCCGTCATCAGAAGTGGGATCAGCTCAGGCACCATCTACGTCTGATACCCACTGGCGTAAGCTACTGGAACAGCAGAACCAGAACATGGAACGACTGATTCAGGCTATGCAAGTACCGCCAACAACACGTGCTGCAATTACGCTGCCTGAATTCAACCCGGATTTAACCGACTCCGATCCTCGTGCTTGGTGTACAACTGTCGATATCTGCCTCATGGAACAACCACTGGAAGGAGGTGCACTAGTTATAGCTCTCAGCAAGTCCCTCAAAGGTAACGCATCCGCATGGCTTTCCCACGTGTCGCACGTCGGGATGACGTGGTCTAATTTCAAATACCTTTTTCTGGCGCGCTATGCCTGCGCTGAAACATGTGCAGCAACCGTCATTAACGCCAACAGCCGTCCAAACGAGGGTGAAAGTCTCGCCTCATACGCTAGCCGCCTGATTACATCATTAATGGCAAAATGGAAGGATATGAACTCCGAAGAAATCGCTGTTTCCTACGTACTCGCCCACATCGCACAAATCGATACTCGAATTAATCGACTAGCATTTACAACCGAAATAAAAACAAGAACGAAGTTGATACAAGAAGTCCAAGCTTTTTCGTTGAAGCGTAAACAAGATGGCGTCAACTTCGCATCCGACAATAAACGTCATAAACATCGATTTAATCCGAGGGATGTGAACAGTAACAACACCGTAATGCGCAACTGCAATGTCATTACTGTCATAAATTTGGACACAAAGCTATAGATTGTCGCCTCAAGAAAACAATCGCGGTCGCCTTTGCCTCGTACAACGTCGCACACTGCGGAACCTAAGAAGTCTACTACAACATGTTTTCGCTGCGGGGAGATTGGTCACATCGCGCCAAACTGCACGAAGTCGGGTGGTGCAGGTTCCGGCGCAGAGCGCGCTAGCGCCGCTGGCGGCACTGCAGCGCTTGACCGGCGCGTCAACTTCTGCGAAGTCCGCGGACTCCGCGGCGAGTTACAAAATTCCGGTGAGTCGTACCCATTTTATTTTGATAGTGGTGCCGAGTGTTCTCTCGTAAAGCAAAGTGTCGCGAATAAACTGTCGGGAGTGCGTTCCGCTACTAGCGTACGTTTGTCAGGTGTAGGCAATGCTCATGTTTACTGTAACGAACAATTTTGTGCGAGGTATCTATTGACGGACATCGTTTAAAATTGACGTTTCTAATTTTACCCGACGAGCACATGCCGTATGATGTCATGATCGGATCCGATATTTTAAATCTTGGTTTGACGGTGAACTTATCTAGTGCGCGTTTATCAATCACAAAACCGGTTTGTTGTTTTAGTGCTGTTACTGAAATCGATATTAACGCAATCGACACCGACGTTCCGACGCCATTTAGAGATAGTCTCGCGAATGTTTTGAGGGAATTTTCGTTCGCTTTTATTAACGGGTTGCCGACCACGCGTGTGACCACCGGCGATATGAAAATTCGTCTCGCAGATCCTACCCGTACAGTTCATCGCCGTCCATATAGGCTTAGTCCACACGAACGGGAAATAGTACGTACTAAAATAAATGAGCTATTGAACGCTAATATAATTCGACCGAGCAATTCTCCGTTCGCGAGTCCAATACTTCTGGTGAAGAAGAGTAACAATGATGATCGTTTGGTGGTAGATTATCGCGAGCTAAACTCGAATACGATTCCAGACCGTTTTCCAATACCGCGTATTGATGACCAGATTGCGAGACTGAGTGGCGCTAATTATTTCACGTGTTTAGATTGTGCTAGCGGCTTCAACCAAATACCGATTTTAGATCCCGATAGCATTGAACGTACAGCTTTTGTGACATCGGAAGGGCAGTTTCGAGTTTTTAGCTATGCCATTTGGGTTGCGAAATGCACCCAGCGTGTTCCAAAGGGCTGTATCAAATGCGCTAGGACCTTCTTATGCGATCCAATTTATTGACGATATTTTAATTCCGTCGCAGACTGTTGAAGAGGGATTGCATAGGTTGCGTGAGGTATTAACTGCCTTAACCAACGCCGGATTTTCACTTAAATTGTCAAAGTGCTCTTTCCTAAAACAACGTGTTCAGTTTCTTGGCTATGACATTTCATCTGGGCAGGTCCGCCCAAACCCGCGAAAAATTGAGGCAATTACTAATCTCCCGCCTCCACATAATACCTCCCAGTTGAGACAGTTTATAGGCCTTATTTCCGTAAATTCGTAAAGAATTTCTCCCAAATTATGACCCCTTTTGTATCAACTGAGCAACTGTGCCAAATTCACCTGGTCGTCTGTACATGAAGAGATTCGACAACAAATAATTTCTGCCTTGACAAGTAAACCTGTGCTCATAATCTTCAACCCTGAACTTCCAGTTGAATTGCACACTGATGCTAGTAGCATCGGTTACGGTGCGATCCTTTTGCAAAAAGTAGACAACCAGTTACATGTGGTTGAGTACTACAGCCGAAGAACCACGGACGTCGAGTCGAGATACCACTCTTACGAGTTGGAAACTCTGGCGGTGGTGAAGGCGGTGGAACACTTCCACCATTATTTACAGGGCCGTCACTTTGTAGTTGTTACGGACTGCAATTCCCTTAAACTTTCTTGTAATAAAGTAAACCTTTCCCCAAGGGTACACCGTCATTGGGCCTTTTTACAGGCGTACGATTTTGAAGTAGTGTATAGGGAGGGTAAGCGAATGAGTCATGTCGATTTCTTGTCTCGCAATCCACAGCCTCAGTCGAGTTCGATTCATGAGTCTACGCCCAAGCCAATTTTTGAGAAAATTGAACAAAAGCGAGTAAATATCACAACCTTAACTGAAAATTGGCTTTTGGCAGAGCAATTGCGAGATGACGAAATTCAGGCTATCGTAGTTAAACTTAAAGAAAACGAGCTCTCTCCTGAAATAGCCAAGACATATGAAATTCGTTCAAGTATTTTACACCGTCGAGTCCAAAGAAATAATCGCACACGATGCCTGCCAATAGTACCGCGAGCCTTTCGTTGGGCAGTTATAAACCACGTGCACGAGTCAGTAATGCATCTCGGTGTGGACAAAACTTTAGAAAAAATATACGAGCATTACTGGTTTGATAAGATGAGCAAGTACGTTCGTAAATTTGTAGAAAATTGCGTGACGTGTAAGGTATCTAAGTCTCACTCTGGTCGGGTGCAAGCCGAGCTTCACCCTATCCCTAAAATCAGTGTACCATGGCATACATTACACGTCGACATTACGGGCAAGTTAAGTGGCAAAAATGATCGGAAAGAGTATGTGATAGTTTTAATAGACGCTTTTACCAAGTATGTCCTGCTTCATCATACCCTTCGTATCGATACGTCAAGTGTCGTCAAAGCTTTGAAAGCTAGCGTTTCTCTTTTTGGTGCTCCCACGCGCGTTATAGCAGACCAAGGCCGATGCTTTGCAAGCAAGGAGTTCAAACAGTTCTGTGACTCACACGGTATTAAGCTTCACCTAATAGCGACTGGTTCGAGCCGCGCGAACGGACAAGTAGAGCGCCAGATGAGTACCTTAAAAGGAATGCTTACTGCTGTAGAGTCATCTGATAGGTCGTGGCAGGAAGCCCTTGATGAGGTACAGCTTGCGTTGAACTGTACCGTTAATAGGGTAACAAAGGCTAGCCCTCTTGAACTGATGATAGGGCGGGTAGCGCGACCGTTAAACCTTATGACCGCAGATGATACAGAAGACGAAGTAGACATTGCTTTAGTGAGAGAACAGGCGGCCCACAATATTGAAAAGAGTGCCATTTACGAGAAATCTCGTTTTGATAAAGGTAAAGCTAAATTAGTTAAATTTGATGTAGGTGATCTTGTTCTTCTTCAAAATGAAGAAAGAAACCAGACTAAACTTGACTCTAACTATAAAGGGCCTTTTAAAGTAGTGGAAGTCCTTGATGGTGATCGATACACCTTAAAATCATTGTCTAGTAATAGGACCTACAAGTACGCTCATGATCGAGTTAGAAGGATGCCTCAGAGCGAAGTACCATCTGAGCTTATTTGTGACACCGAGTCTGATGTTGAAAGCGCCGGTGAAGGCACGTCTACCGCGGGTAGCTAGACACACACGCCATGGCTACGTATTCGGCCGCACTGCACGCTTCAGTTGTAGTCGTAACTGCGATTCACCAGTGGGTCGATCAGAGCGCGATGCGCAGCTGAAGGTGTAGGGTTGAGGCCTGGGTCTCGTGGAGACTACTTCTGTTTGGTTGGTCTGTAGAGACCCGGATGTAAACATAGTATTGTTACAATGCAAAGCTAATGAATGCAATGAAAGTTTAATACGCTGCCGAGCAGCTGGGCCATGTTGTGCGTGTGTGTGTGATGTTAATTATGTTTACTGTTCTATCATCTGGTTATTTTGAATTTGAGGCATCTGTTCTATAACCCTGTCTATAAATAACCTGGATATAGTCAGAGGAGGCCGAGCTTGTATACAGTAGCCTTATTTTTGTTACAGGTACACACGAGGACGTGTGACTGTCAGTTCTGGCCGTGTCGTAACAAACGGAAGTTTAACGATAATAAGTCACTCAGTTGATTTCTTAGTACATGTTAAATTACGTAGCTTAGCTTTGATTGGTTGTTGAATTAGTACGTACAGTGAACGCCGTGTGGCGCCATGATCGTTCGGTCGCCGCACATGGACGGGGTCGTTGGGAGGTGCGCGGCATACTGGATCGAGAGCTCGAAGTGGGCGCACGCTACCATCGAACCCATCAAGTTCACAGTACCTATAACTAGTGATTACTCTTGTGTACTCTTACCAATAAAGTTTTACTGCTGCATCATATTGGTTTGCCTGAGTAACCCAAGCAATGGAACCCTTACCACAAGGTCAGGGAGACGACCCACCTATCTCTGCGCCATCTTTCCCGCCGTCATATATATAGATTTATCATATCAAAATGACTGACATTTATTGGGTTTGCACCAAAAGAAGAATTAAAAGGTTAGGTAATTAACTGATTGTCTTTAGCATCACTCATCAACGTAAGGGTCAGGCAACGATGCTGAACACCAACCCCACAAATAAGTATAAACCACTAGCTTTTGCCCGCGGCTTCGCCCGCGTGGTTGTCGGAAATTATCCCACAGGAAAGTACTACCGGGATCAAAAGTAACCTAGGTCCTAATCCAGGTCATAGTTTACCCATTTGCCAAATTTCATCCAAATCCGTTCAGCGGTTTTAGTGTAAAAGCGTAACAAACAAACAAACTCATTTATATATGAAAAACCGGTCTTATAGGTACTTAAATGTAAAAAAAAAACTTAACACACTACTAAAGTTTCTATAACAATATAATTCAATCATGATTCGAAAGACACGTGGCGCTATCTATTATCATAAGAACGTTATTGTTGTTTTCTTCGGGAACAGTAGATACTTTTTCGGGGTTAAAAGTAATCTTTGTCCATTTCTGTACACCTGACAACGTATATGCAAAATTTCAGAATGATCGGTTCAATGGTTTAGACGTGAAAAGTAACAAACAAACAAACAAATTTACTTTCGCGTTTATAATATTAGTTAGGATGTGGACAAAAATGGTGATAGTGATAGGTGTAGCTAAAATAAGTATAGGTAGTGCCGTGAAACCATTAGGTAAACTCGAGTGAGTGACATATAAAATTATAGAACAAGTGTATTATTAAAAAAAAGTTTATTTAAACAAGCTTTTAGTCTGGATTTCATCTAGGACCAGTCTTTGTCAAGACGAATCAAACGAGCCCAAACTCGATAGGGTTGTGTCGTTTTATTAATGTGTTCCCATGGCCACCTTCCGGCTTCATCATCAGATCAGCTCCATGTCATAATAATATTGCATTGTCATCAGATTTACATAGGTATGCATGTGAACACACACACACACACACACCGGGACAGGTGAAACTAATTAAAAGCTTGTAAGAAACTCATTCCAAAGTGTTATTAGCACAGGCTACCGGCTGGCGCACCCTTAGCCAAGATATCGTTAGGACTCACGTACCTACTGTCCTAAGGGGATACCTACCTACACCTACGCAAAACCCACAGAATGCTGCGGGCTAATATTTACATTATTTTGCTTTCTCCTGCTTCCTCTACGTTCAACGACAAACAACAAACAAGCACGCACAACAGCTATCGATTTAACAGAGGAACTTCATCAAGGTCCATTGTCAATGAATCTTGTTATACCCAATAGTAGAGATTCGGCGGGTGAACTCACGTGGCCCCTGTGCGAGTTCCACAAGGGTCTAATCTGAGTCCCCTTAGCGATCAAACGCATTATCTTGCGCTTGTTATTCTATGTAAATAAAATGAAATGCTGTTCGTTGGTAAGCGCATCACTTGAGAGACAACGGCTGTACCGATTTGCCTATTTTTTAACAGACAAAAAGGAGGAGGTTAAGTACCTACATAACCTACCTAGGTAGATATATTATGTTCGTCTGTATGATTTTTTTTAAATTCATATTGTGTTTTTTTTTAATTATTTGAGATGGGTTTACTCTTGACTCTATATTAAAACCTCAGATTAGACTACAGTATGAAAGATACACCAAGTTCATTCAAACCACATTTATTCACTATAATATTGTATAGCATTCATTAAAACACATTAATATAATTAGTAAATACCATAATTACGAATCTCCATAGACTATTAAAATATTCAATAACCATATTACTACATTTATTTAAACATATAGGAAAACAAAATAATATTATAATTTCATTTAGACAACAGTGTGATTATTAAATTATTTAAATATAAAAAAAACAATATAAAACATCATTATAATTTTACGTAGGCAAAATGTGGTTATAGAGTACCAAAAGAACATAAAGCTTACTTAACTTCGTTATCCAGACTTGTGTTCACTTTAACCGCTCACCAACAACTGCCTCCACCGCTCGTCCGATCGTGCTTATAAACTTACGATCACGTGGAGTCAAATTATTACTAACATGTTACAATGAACAACTAAAATTACAAATGATATAAATAATTAAGCTTAACTAAATTTAAAACAGATTTGAATCTTAATTCGGCTTAATCAATTTAAATCCAAGTAAAAGCAATAAATAATCATAGGTGTGACAAAAGTCAAATGCAAGTTTTTTAAATATCGGATATCCGTTTAAAATACGAACAACTCATAATAAGTTAATTAAAATATAGTATATTGTGTAATCACTATTGATTGTTATTAGTAAATATACCTAATTATAACAGTTCGTCCATCCTGACAAAATTTGATACCACGCAAATTTAATCATGCAATAATTTATTTCAGTCTTACAATCATCTAGTGTTAGCCTATGTAAAATCCATATTGGAGCCATCTGCTTTAGTTTACCAACAATTCCTTTGTTTAACCTGTGAAAATAGAAAATAACACTTTGTGTAAGTATCCAATTTAAACATCAAGACATTTTAATGTCGCCAATGTAATTTATTATCCTGTTTAGACTGTTTATTTCATCGTCCAGTCAGACGGCCCTGCAACACCATGATTTTTCATGGTGGTCCTTGTGTATTTTCATCGTCTATTAGACGGCCCTTCATCACCATAACCGTACATGGTGGCCCTTGTGCATTTTCATCGTCTATTTAGACGGCCCTATACCATAATTATTTTATAGTTGCCATAGCATTATACCCTATTATAACGTAGTTCTTGGTCACCACAATTTCCATGGTGGCCCTTGTGTATTTTCATCGTCTCCTAAGACGGCCCTTTATCACTGCTTTTTACGATAATCTTGGTGCATTTTACCACCGCCTTGTTTAGTCCGTCATCACCATGATGTGTCATGGACACCCTGTAACTATAAAGATCACTTTGCGTTATTAAAATATCATATGCCAGTTTTTTACCTCTTAACCTTCAAGTAAGTCAACGAGTTCTTCTGTACTATCAATTTGTGATTCATCATCGCTGGAACTTAATTCATTATTCTTGTCATTAAATTTTCTTAACGAATCCGAAGCCACCGTTGCATTATATTTCTTATAGCCCTTTACCCCTTTAATAGAAGAAATCATATATCTATCGTTCCCAAGGACCTTTGTAACCTTAAAAGGACCACTGAATTTTTCTTTAAGTTTGCGAACAGCATCTTTATTTTTGCTTTGTGCACCTTTCCACAAGACAAGGTCTCCAACATTGTACACTACTGGCTTCTTTCGTTTTTCATCAAATCTCTTTTTCATTGCTTGAGACGTCTTTGCAATGTTTTGTGAAGCTTTTTCCCGATTATTATTGATTGTTTCTGTACTGTCGTAACTATTAGAAGACATTCCTTGTAATAATGTACGAGTTCCTTTGAACATAAGTCTGTAAGCTGAAAATCCTGTAGTAGCATTCACCGTGTTGTTAATGCCCCACACGACTTTATTTAGACATTTATCCCAATCTCGTTCATCAGTAGTGCTTTTGTTGATGGCTTCCAATATCGTTCTATTGAAGCGCTCAACTTGCCCGTTAGACCTAGGTGATGCTATTGAATTGATAACATGTTTTATCTGATTTGCCAAACAAAACTCTTTAAATCTCTTGCTAGTGAAAGCTGCACCACTGTCCGATATCAATCTCTTTGGATAACCAAAAGAGCTGAATATTTCTTCCAGTTTTTGTTCAGCTTCAATAGATTTAGTGGTCTTAGTTGGTTTTGCCCAAGTGAATTTTGTAAACGAGTCAACTATTACAAACAAATATGACATACCATTACCACTTTTACAAAAGGGCCCGAGATGATCAACGTGTAAGGTGTGTAGTGGTTCAGCGACCTTCTCGATTGGATGAAGTTCTCCTTCCATTTTTCCATATTGCCCACGTTTGTAAAGACAATCCAAACAAGCATTTACGTACTTCCTTATAAATCTTGTCATACGTGGAAACCAGCAATTTTCCTTTATTAAAGTGTCACACCTTTTGAGTCCTGGATGTCCAATATCATCATGATATTTGCGCATAACGTTCCATCTCGCTGCTTTGGGAACTACTATCCTAAGTTTGCCATTTCCTAAATTTCTGAAAATTTTTGTTTCTTGTAAAACATAATTATTTTTTATGTCGACGTCATCTGTGTTATTCTCTAGTTTATGTTTGATTGTACGAATAGCGTTATCTTGATTTTGTAAAACATAAACCCAATCTAATAAGTCTAGAACAAATATTGGCACAACTTCTACTGGTGTTCTACTGAGTGCATCTACATGTTTGTGACATGATCCGGGTTTGTGTATTATGTCCATATCGTATTCTTGGATGCTAAGCCACCATCTTGCAACCCTGGGTAATAGGTCCTTTTTTTCGAAAGTTTGTCGTACCGCAACACAGTCCGTGACAACAGTAAATTTTATACCAGCTAGATAAACTCTGAATCTTCTTAGTGTTTCGACTACAGCCAGAGTTTCAAGCTCAAATGAGTGATAAAGAGCTTCTTCCTTACTAGTTTTTCGACTGAAATAAGCGACAGGTCTTAACGAGTTTTCGTGTATTTGTAATAGGATACCTGCTATTCCTTTGCTGGAAGCGTCTGTATGAATTTCAGTCGCAGCTCTTGGATTGTAAACAGCTAAAATGGGCCTCTCTGTCAGTATGTGCTTTATTCTATCGAAAGCACTTTGTTGTGCATTTTCCCAGTTCCATGGACAATCCTTTTTTAGTAATTTATAAAGATCATGAGTAAGTAAAGCATAATTTTGAATAAACTTCCTAAAATAACTTGAAAGTCCTAAAAACATACGAAGTTCATGAACATTAGTTGGTTCTCTATATTTTGTGACTGCCTCTATCTTTCGTTGCGCTGGTCTAATTCCATCTCTACTTATATCGTACCCTAGGTACTCTACTTGCGTTTGCAGGAATGTACATTTATCAATATTCAATGTTAACTTAGAATCTCTTAGAATCTGTAATACTTGCTTAAGTACTAGTAACCCTTCTTCTTCTGTTTTACTGGGAATCAACAAGTCATCAATGTATGGTAATACTTTGTCAAATCTCAGGGGTCCCAAAATTTTGTCCATTAAGCGTTGAAAAACACATGGTGAATTTGCTAATCCGAAAGGCATGCGGAGAAACTCGTAATGCCCTTCAGGGGTCACAAATCCTGTTTTGGGGATAGAGTTCTTATCCATTGGGATCTGATAAAACCCCTGAGACAAATCAAGACTAGTAAAATATCGCTTACCAGTCAGTTTCTCAACTTGATCTTCTATGATTGGCAGTGGGTATTTGTCCTTGACAGTCAAGCTATTCAGCTTTCTATAGTCGACACATAATCTATAGTCACCTGTTTTCTTCTTCACTAGTATAATAGGGCTCGCATACTCCGAGTTTGATTCCTGTATTACCTTATTTTCCATGAGATCATCAATTTTCTTTCGAACTTCTTCTTTTTCCGGAATAGATAATCTATATGGTCGATAACATACTGGTTTTTCTGTGTTAAGCTCGATTTCCATTGCAATCTTATCTGTACAGCCTAATTCAGTTGTGTTTATTGAAAAACAGTCGCTAAATTGTGTAAGAATTTCGAAAAGCTGCTTCTTAACTTCTAAATCTTCTGTGCCACAATTTACTTTACTGAGGTCGACGGTCATGACTGTATTTGTGGTTGCTGGTGATGCTTGGTAACCAGGGATTTGTATTTTAGCTTCAAGACATCTGTCACCTCTAGCCAGATTTTCTCCTTTGGCTAAGTGTAAAGGAACTGTAGACTCGTTGCGTAATTCTAAAAAACTCTTACCTCCGTTGACGACACATGCTGGTATTGAAAAGTTTCTACTATTGTACATTCTTTTACTAGATTCAATGTAAATAGAGTCTCCTGACTCAGAATCTAGCATGACTTCAATGAGCATAATATGATTGGGTGGTACTACTAAGTCGTGCATACACTGTACCTTCACCTTAGTATTTGCTTCGGGTACGGCCTCAATCATAAATAATTTTGCGATCGAATGATCCTTCTTTTGCAATGTGAACTTATTTCCGGAAATGGTGAAAACATAATCGGAGTTATTTATGATTGGTTGTCCAATTATGACATCCATTTTTCCCATATGACAGTCAGTTATAAGAAAATCCGTATAAAAGGTATGATCTTCTACAAGTACTGTGGTTTTTAATGTACCCTTAGCAACCACTGGATTTCCTCCAAATCCCCCAATCAATGTATTACAACTATTCATTGGCAAACAAATCTTTTGAAAAAAATTGAAGTTCATTACATTTACTTTTGCACCCGAGTCAAAATAAGCTTGGCCGGGAACATTGTTGACCATAATAGGTTTGAAATAAATGTCATTTACCTCTGTTATCATGTTGATGGTTTCCTTTGCTGGTAGTACTGCCGCTGTTGATGTATTTGGTTTGAAGAAACATTTTTCGGATGGGTGTCCAGTTTTGCCGCAGTGTGCACAGGTAGGTCGGTTGTTTAAAGAATTTTTTGGACAACGTCTCACCGAATGTCCAATTTCGTGGCATAGGAAACAAGTTATATTCTTCTTTTGATCTTGTGTTTTTGTGTTCAGGTGATTGCTGCCATTACTAATATCTTCATTTGTTCTTGACGTTGTAATAAGTGTATGTTTTGGTCTAAAAGTATCGGTCATTACAGACAGAAATTTCGAAAATAATTCACTTGATGTTGTGTAGTTTCCTGCCCTAGCTGGTGCCTTCATGTGAGGTGGTAGCCCATCGATAATGCACGCTACTGCCTTTTCACCAGAAATTTCAAGTCTGTTTAGCATGGCCAATTTGTTGTAAAAATATTGAGTCATATTTTCGGTCGGTGTCTTTCTTTTGTTCAACATCTCTCTAAGGAGTTCAACGAAATCAGTCTTTTGGGGAAAGGCTTCCAACAAGTGCTCTTTCCATTGTTGCCAAGTGAGATCATAATTTTGTAAGGATGAATGCCATACCTTCGCCATTCCAGACAATCTAGATTGCATGAAATAAGATTTCTTCCGATCACTCCAATGATGAATAGAGGCAAGCTGCTCGATTTTGTTGATCCACTGAGATGATTCCATATCATTTTTTTCGGGGTCGAAGACTGGTATTATATCAGCTTTGGCACTGTCACTGTGAATAATATATGGAACGGGCTCACCGGAATATTCCTTGCGATGCGAGTACTGCTCTCCCTCAGTGTCCGATGAGTATTCCTCTTCTGATGATATTTCTCTAAGTCGCCAGGGTCGCCACCGCTTTCTTTCACAAGATGATTCTGGGCTCTCCGATCGATCACGTAGGCCCTGGGCGGATTTTCGGGTACGTTTTGGCATGATTATCCCACTTCTGAAACTATTAAAACCTCAGATTAGACTACAGTATGAAAGATACACCAAGTTCATTCAAACCACATTTATTCACTATAATATTGTATAGCATTCATTAAAACACATTAATATAATTAGTAAATACCATAATTACGAATCTCCATAGACTATTAAAATATTCAATAACCATATTACTACATTTATTTAAACATATAGGAAAACAAAATAATATTATAATTTCATTTAGACAACAGTGTGATTATTAAATTATTTAAATATAAAAAAAACAATATAAAACATCATTATAATTTTACGTAGGCAAAATGTGGTTATAGAGTACCAAAAGAACATAAAGCTTACTTAACTTCGTTATCCAGACTTGTGTTCACTTTAACCGCTCACCAACAACTGCCTCCACCGCTCGTCCGATCGTGCTTATAAACTTACGATCACGTGGAGTCAAATTATTACTAACATGTTACAATGAACAACTAAAATTACAAATGATATAAATAATTAAGCTTAACTAAATTTAAAACAGATTTGAATCTTAATTCGGCTTAATCAATTTAAATCCAAGTAAAAGCAATAAATAATCATAGGTGTGACAAAAGTCAAATGCAAGTTTTTTAAATATCGGATATCCGTTTAAAATACGAACAACTCATAATAAGTTAATTAAAATATAGTATATTGTGTAATCACTATTGATTGTTATTAGTAAATATACCTAATTATAACATCTAGTCTAGGTCGGAGGCGACAGAGACAGAGTCGACGATGGAGTGAGCTTACCCAGAAGAAGCCTGTTCACTTTCATTTTGAAGAGATTAGGTTTGTAAGCGCTCGGAAACACAGACGCAGGTAGTGAGTTCCACTCTTTTGCTGTGCGCATTATAAAAGACATTTGGAAACGCTTAGTGCGAAATGGTGGAATAGCAACTAGGTAGGGATGGTATCTGGCAGTGCGTCTAGATGTCCGATGGTAGAAGGGAGCCGGTGGAATGCGGTCGTGGAGTTATTTGGCACACTCACCGAAGTACAATCTGTAGAAGACCGACAAGCAGTCAACCTTGCGGCAATGAGCCAAGCTATAAAGCTTGGCATCCACCAGTTTTACGTCGTCAATGAGCCTCTTAACTCTGTGTTCCACCGAATCAAGCGCGGCTTGTTGGTACTTAGCTGATCCGTCGCATAGGTGGCCGCAATCATCACCCCACTGCGAGTTGGGAATTTTTTAAGACCTGTAAGACAGGGTTAGGGCGATTGTTTTTGTTAATCCTGATCTAGTAGGTATTACCTCTGTGATTGTTAATGTTTAGGTATGTCTGATTAATAACGTTAGTATAATAATTACTAGCAATAAAACATTATTTTCACTAAAACTTCTCTAATTTATTGCTTACATCCTTACCTACTTGATTAAAAGTAAACAAAATACTACCTACTAAAAACACTATTTCATTGTTGATTAGCCCTGTTTCATTGTAAAAATTCAGATGTTTCATTTAATATGGACACAATGAAACAAAGTTTATTAAAAAAAAAAAAAAAAACATTTTTATACATAAATTATAAAAGTAAAGTAAATATTTAAAGTACGATGAGAGTACTAGTTAAATTATCTATCTTAGTGTTAGACTCGTAACTTGAGAAACGGCAGAGACATGATGGTTTGAAATTTTGGTGTTTCATTCGTGAACAGGTGACCCTACACGTATGAATTTCTGTGACCCAAACATAGATGTGTAAAGTAAATAAGAAAATTAAAGAAAACGTTTTGCATAAGGCACCATTATAATATCTGTGACCATGTGACATATCAAATGAAAGGACTTACTGCGAGGGTCTCAAATATATACTTTTTAATATGTTTAAATTCATTGTTTTAAAGTTATTTAAGAAAATAGACGAAAATTTACCATTACCCCTTATTTCCGAAACTACTGAGCCTACAATTTTGAAAAAAATGCAGAAAATAGTTATATAGCTATAGATTACAGGAACACTTATAAGAAGTCTATGGTCTTAAAATAACATGGTAAATATCTCAATATTGACCGATTAAACTTACATTTTCAGTTGGAATGTATGGGAAAACATGTTTTTCAACTACAATGTTAAGTTTTTTCTTGGGTAAATTCATTCCAACAACACAATAGTCCTGTCAGTGATAACAGATCGATCCCAGTATAACGTGACATGGTCATTCTCGAGAACTGGGTCGGGCACATACCTGTAATAGCAAGTTGCTGATGGATAATCCTGGCCACTTGGTTATGCCTGTGCAAATACTCGCCGTTAGCCAAACGAGAACACCCAGAAGTAATATGTCTGATAGACTCACCGGGACAATGGCATGCCCAACATATCGCACGCCCAGATCAACAGTGCACAAAGTCAAAATAGCTCATTTTTCAGAATGGACGAAAAACCATTATCTCATGTTATGTCAAAGTTATTGCGAATGTCCTGAATATTGCATGTGAAGAATCCAATGCGTTTCAGCATTATATAGTTCAGTCGATCCATAACGCATTAATAAAGCAAAATAATGCATTTTTTGTCTTAATTCACTGTTGTGGAATGAGTGAATGAATTAAAAAATAATTATTTTGAGTTACGTGCTTTTTACTGAATGATTCTGAAATAATGCACTATTATTCTACTGTTTTTTTTATTGAGATTCAACATACAATAACGACTCATTTGTTTAGTGTTAAAAATGAAATAAAACACAAAATTTTACAAAACCAGTAGGTAGGTAGGTACCTACTTATATTTTTAACATAAAGTAGTATTCGTTTTGGACCCGTAGTGTTAATTCAATTACATAAAACACACAAAAACAACAAAGTTAAAGCACAATTACACAAAACAAAAACTGTTTAAAATTTTCAGACAGTACGTAATTAAAAAATCGTACCTAATCATTTTAAACTTCAACCAACATAGAATTTACTTACTTTTGAACATAACACAAGAAGTAAGTAGTTATTTCCTACTATTACAGACTAAGTACCTACGACTAGGTAATGGCACATCACAAAATCTTAAAAACTACAAAAAAAACTAAAATTATAATTTAAACGTCAAATTATCAACCACTAAACTACTTATCTCAAGCGGTAGTTAACCACTTTCAACTTACAACGCTACGATATTAATTCGCATTAAAAACTCTAAAAACAAGACATATTTCCAAAAAGTAACAAGGAAACGTTAAACACTGCAAGCTGTCTTTACTCAAAGTATTAACTTGGACCTACTTACTATGTATTACCAGTCTATATGAGTAACAAGTCTTATATAAATCACCATGTATTACATTATTACAGGTTTTCTTATTAATACCATAATATTCACTATCTTCAAATAAAAAATAAAAAAAAATACTTTTAATTAAAAAAAAATATACTTTATAAAATGGGGAAAACTGGTGCTGCCACCGCTGACGTCTCGGCTGATGCTGCAACGGTTGTATTTTCAACATCGTTTTCCACGCTGCTTTGTTGAACAGAAGGTCTAGTTTCTTCTGTGGTTGCTTCGATTGCCTTTTTAAGTAACAGGAGACCACGACCCCTCATCATCTGCAAATAACAATTACAAATTTAATTGATTCAACAATAGTGCATCATCTCAAAACAAAAAAAAATATGTTCTTGTAAATAAAGAAAAATATAAACTATATTTCTTTTAATTCATAATGTAAGTAACAATTCTGAGTACAAAAGAATAATTTATTGTGATTTTAAACAAAATTAGGACATAATTTATATCTACCATCAACAGTGCATCATTTCACTGATTTTCATCTTTTATGAACAATACTGAACCATTTTGGAATAATACAAAAAGTGTAACGTACAACAGAGTACCTACTATTTTGAAATAGTGTCAAACACGTTGTATAAGCACAGTCACCAACACCGAATTAAAACTAAATAATTCAGAGTAATTGTTATAATAATAGGTTGGGGAAAAAGTTTCTTCGCATTTTTTAAGAAAATTCAAAACATTTTTTAATATAGTTTATTTACATTTAACTAAAGTATGTAGGTACCATTTTGTTCGATAACTTTTTGCCATCTTGTAGGTAGGGACATGATCCCATTGCTATAGAAATTTTGGGACTTCTGGTCAAAATACCGCGACAAGTGGTTTTGGCAGTCCTCTCGTGATGTTAACCTGACACTGCCTAAAGAATTCTGAAGAGACCGAAACAGGTGGAAATCTGAAGGTGCAAGGTCAGGACTATACGGCGGATGCATTAACACCTCCCAGCCAAACTCTCTTAATTTTTGCTGAGTGGCTAAAGATGTGTGAGGTCTAGCGTTATCATGATGAAAAACCACACCCCTTCTGTTGATTAATTCCGGCCACTTTCTCTCAACTTCTTGCGTTAATCTCATCAGTTGTTCGCAGTAGAGTTCAGAATCGATGGTCCTGCCTGGTGGTAACAGCTCATAATGAATAATGTCCTTCCAATCCCACCACACACACAGCATCACCTTGTTGCGAGTTAACCCGGGTTTCGCCACAGTCTGTGAAGCCTGACCGGCGTTTGACCACGACCTTTTTCGCACGTTCTTGTCATACGTGATCCACTTTTCATCACCAGTTATCAGCTTCTTCAAAAATGGTTCGGTTTCATTACGTCGTAATAAACAATCACAAATGAGTACACGGTTCATTAGGTTTCTTTCAGTGAGCTCGTGAGGTACCCAAATGTCGAGCTTTTTTGTGTACCCAGTTTTTTTCAAATGCGCCAAAACTGTTTTGTGGTCAATTTCCAGTTCTTCAGCTACGTCGTAACCACAGAACATAATGTAGTAACTACTGATATGCCGATCTTGCTCCACTTGTTCAAAAATGGCATCCATTTTATTTGTAATAGGGCGACCAGAGCGACGTGCATCTTTGACATAAAAATTTCCGGATTGGAAACGCTTAAACCAAATTTGTGCTACTCTCACAGACACTACACTAGGTCCATAAACATCGCAAATTTTTTTCGCGGCTTGCGTTGCATTTTTACCTTTTTTATAGTAAAATTTTAAAATGTATCGAATTTCTTCATTAGATTCACTCATCTTGACGGTACCAAAAACAAATCAAAATCACACATTTTCCTTATTTGAATTTGGAATTATGTTCTTTAAAATTTAAACTTTCAATTATACAAAAACCAGCCAGATACAAATAGTATAGCCAAAGAGATTTTATTACAAGTTCATACATACTATAATGCGAAAAGACTTTTTCCCCAACCTAATATTAGGTTTAAGGTTATTAGGTTAAAATTTAAACTTTCAATGATACCAAAACCAGCCAGATACAAATAGTACAGTCCACCAGCCAGATACTATTTGTATCTGGCTGGTTTTGGTATCATTGAAAGTTTAAATTTTAAAGAACATAATTGGAATCTGAGGGACTACAACTCTCAGATTCTCTGAGAGTTGTAGTCCCTCAGATTCCACAATCCCACCCCGCCTTACATGCATGACTGCACATTTCTCTCCACGAAATTCCATCCTGAAGGAATCACTAAAAGTTTTAGTTACTTTTAGTGACTCCAGCAATCGCAATTTGTTAGTTTTTTTGTTTGTTGTTACAGTTTCAAATCATCCATATAAACGAGGTGGGATTGTCAGATTGGGCAGACTGTCGCCCTGGAATATTCCCCGCTTAGTCCTAATTGGTTCGTCGCTCCCCCGAATTTGTCGACATCCTGGATAGCGAAGGACCGTCCTCCACTGCCCCATACACGTCGTCAGGAAGGTGCTCAGAGTTGTATCAATTTCGTACAACTATAACACCCTCAAGAGCCATGTATGGGACACCGAATCATAGGCCTTCTTATACTCTATCCAACATGTCGACAAAACCTTTCGGGATTGACGGACCTGTTGGCTTATGGCCATGTTAACACGTTATGTGCGGCCAACGCGCATGCGCGATTTTCGAACGTTCACCATGTGCTGGCGGCGCTTATGCGCGTCCATACAATTTCCTTCGAGTGCGGCGCGCCGCACCTGTGGGTTTTTTGTGCATCTCTATTGTTCTTGGCGTAATTGTTTTATGACTCATAAAACTCGAAAATTTTCAAACACACATAAGCGTCTCGCCGCACTTGGGACATGTTTGTATCATAAAGCAGCATTTGGAACAAATTCGCAAATAATTCAGCAGTTAATGTGTTAATGAGGAATAGCTCCTTGGTGCCGCGGGACCCATTCCTACATCCATTTTGAGAGGCAGACATTATTATTATTGTTACGCCTATTGAACAGCCGATCGATTCTGCAAAAATCTCACCGTGAAATCTTTCGTGAAGTGAGCCCTCTCTATTTATTCCACATTATAACAATGGTCACTTCACTTCACTAAAATTTTCACAGTGAGATTTTTACAGAATCGATCGGCAGCAGTTCCCTACTCAAAAAACAATAATGCCATTTAACTATAAAAAAAAAATAACTATATTTATAACTCGGTGTTACCTACTTTGTAGTGGCGCAACGCGCTATAAGAGTTAAAATGTCATACATAGCTGCAAACTTTACAAAATTCGTTATAATGAATCCACCCACCCCACAAGGCTCACTTGAGCGTTTAGTCGGGTCGGGTAATAACCAACCCGAGTAAACGCGCAAACGGGCCATAGTGACTGCTGTTTAAGTCAATATTATTAGTGGATACAATTTCAGTTACAACCGCAGAAATAAACATATAAGGAACAGTTTTTCTGAAAAATAATCTATGAAAATTATACTATGCATGATGTTCATCCTAACTACAGAACTCTTCACTAAGCGCGGTCCGACACACACTTGGCCGGTTTTTGATATTTTTACAGGTTTATAGATAGCAATGACAAGACAAAATAGTTACAAAATCTTAATTTATTTCTTAAAACTATTAACCTACAATTACATGACATTTTTAAAACGTATGAATCTCTGAAGAAAATGAAGGATGATAAAATCAAGACCATAGCCGGGAGAGTACCAAGGAAAGAGTTCACATAAATTATGTACAACTATTTATTCCTACAATGAAAATGATATTTAGAAAGTATACTAGGTTACACAAATTAATGTAAAGAGCTTATGAGTGAGTTAATATTTAATTTTATTAACATACTTTTAATTAGACAGGATGTAACCTGTCATATACCAGTCTTACCAAGGGGTATCATATTACCCAGTAATTGGGTTGTGGAGGCCAGATAGGCAGTTGCTACATGTAAAATACTGGTATTCAGCTGCATCTGGTTAGACTGGAAGCCGACCCCAACATAGTTGGGAAAAGCCTAGGCAGATTGATTGATGCAACCTGTCATATTATTATAATATAATCTAGATAACTAAATCATACTAAGGCCTTTAAATGATGACTTTGATGAAATGTTGCAGTTCTACAGTCCCCTAATGATCTATGATAATAAGTTCGTCTATACTCCAGTCTTCATAGGAATGGTCAGGGAGGTATCGTCTGATGATAATTGGAATCTTGCCATGCTTCAGTTCTTTCATTGCTATCTGTAGAGGATCTGTTTCTCCTTCCAGCTCAACCATTACTGGGGCACACATGGCTATTTGCAGTGCTCTTGTACCTGAAATGATAGAAAAATAGTCACTTACACTATAAATTAATACAAAATTTACACTTCAGTATGCCTTTAGGGGCTGTTTTTATTGTGTAATTTAATGATCACCAGCTTTTTAATGCACTTAAGACCAGCAATCAGCATGTAAATGACAAACAAACCAGGGGTGTTGCAGATATTCACATCTACATTTGTGGAGCTTCTGCATTTATTTAGATCTCAGCATCCACATTAATCAATGTGGAGCTCATGCGGATGCAGACTTGGGTAGAAAAAGGTTAACATAAGTAAGATCATAGTCAACAAAATGCAATTTAAATCATCAATATAGCTTTAAATCGTCACATTTTGACGAAACAGTCTTATATCCATCAAACACATATAATTTCGACAGTTTTGATTTTTAAATGATTATAATTTAGTAATTATTTTATTATAATTGGCGCGAATAGAATTATGATCAACTTACAACGAAACAGCGCTGCAATTTGCAAAAAAACGTTAGAAATTTTCAATTTCTCCTTGCCGCCTTGACGAATCCCTTAAAAAGACAAAATCCGCATCCACGCGAATGTTAAAAAAATCTGCATCCGCAACATCCCTGTTACAAACAGAATCCTGCTATGTTGAATTGTGTAGGTATCTCGGCTCGAAACATAACCTTACCCAGAACTCTCGCTCTTTCGTACTTGGTCATGTACCGCGAAGTGATGCGCTTAGACTTCTCAACTCCTCCGCCAGCTTGGCCGGGCAAGAGGCACTGCACATTAAATCCTTCTTCCTCCTGTTCCTCTGTCTCCTCAATGTTATCATCGTCCTCGGCGATATCGTCATAGTCTGCTCCCGCGTCTTCTGCCTCGTATTCTTCGTCAGCCATTATGTCAAAAGAACAAAGACGTACAAATTAATTGTTTACTGATGTTCAAGTTACGAAATCGTAGGAATTCTTTAAAGCAAGACAAAATAGGAGGTTATCTTTCTGTTGTCAACTTGTCAAGTAGTTGTCAAAAACGGTCAAAAATGACAGGAATCATCAGAGACCAGAGAACATTTTTTTTTACTATCGTTTAAATGCTCAACTTTTCGACCGTGTTACCGATACCGTGGTGGTCACAGAACACTATTACTCCTACCGGAGGTGGTACTCGCGTAAACATTCGTCCATTGTATGAATATTTGCACGCATGTGGGGAAAAGGTTGCGAAAACTTTGCATAATCATTTGCAAATGTCATCCTACACTTTGGGTTCGCGTATTCGTGCGAATGTGACGGGGGTTAAAGCATTTTGGATTCTTATAGTTATAGCTTTACCGCTTAAATACTCTTTAGTTGTGTTAACATCGATTTGATATATTCATGAATATTAATAATATTTTATGGTGTTCTTTGGACAAAGTTTACTATAATAATAATTAATTGAAGATCCTCCAGCAAATAGTAATAATCATTTATTAGTGACCACTTTCCGAATATTTCTGATCATTAAAATGATTGTATTTTTTATGAACGCAGCCTTTTCTTTTTGCTTATGGTTATAAAACATATTTTTCCTTGTCGTTGGCAATTGGCAGCCTTTCCTTTTCCGGTTCTGCATCAAAGCTGTAACCATGCCGGTGTGTATTTTTATTTATCTGAGTATAATATCTCGATGTGTTCAATGATATCACAAGTTTTCTGTGTTCGTTATTGTTTTCTGATATTTCTGGTAGTTTGTAATAGTGCCTCCCAACACCAAAGTGGAAACTCGGTCTCGTCCAAACAAGCGGATACACATGGCAGTACCTGACATGTCAGATGAATAACTAACAAAAAACTTGAAGATTTAGCCAATTGTTTCACAGTTTTTAACTAAAATGAGGCTGTTAGAGTTTAATCAGTGCTTTAAAAGTTCCTACATCCACAAATTTTATGTACTGATAAGTGACAAGATAACCTAAATGTGAGTCTTCGGGATTTCAGCTCGCAATTGATTTACTGCATCCTTCTCCCGCGTCGGAGAAAAGGAAACACAAGTTGAAGAGGCTGGTGCCACATCCAAACTCATATTTCATGGATGTCAAGTGCCCAGGCTGCTACAAAATCACAACTGTATTCAGTCACGCGCAAAGGGTGGTCGTATGTGCAGGTTGCTCAACGATCCTTTGCCAGCCCACCGGTGGTCGCGCTAGATTAACGGAGGGTAAGATTATTTTCATTCATACCAAACTCATTTTATCGTTCAAGAGTATCTCTGTTCAGAAACTTATTTATTATTTCACCACATTGCCAAACATAGCCTAAACTACCCATGACTCAATACAAACCTCTGATAATGACCCAAACAAAGAGTGAATGTACAGCAGAAAAGCATTCAGTGGGTCGTCTTAGAGGCGGTGTTAGTAAAGCTATTGTATTTTACCATGATCCTCATAGCTGATCAAGTTTTTCTTAAATGGTTGACTATCATCAGTGCACATGTACTGCTTTAATTTAAGACTGTCTTAAACCCAAACCATACAAGTTTCTAAACCATGGGTATCACCATCAGTAAGCAAGATTTTCATATACTTTAAAATTGTGCAGGATACATGACTAACTAATGGTCCTAACCATCATTCTCTGGCCCTTAAAGAGGCCCCCAGAGCATGCATAGTTCATACAAATAAAATACCAAAATAATTTGTAAATCACTCATAAGGTAGTGTGTATTTATTGTGATTGGTTTACAGAATATCTAGGTTCCCAAATATCTATTAAATAATAACACCGATTTAAACATGAAATATGAGATTTCAATAGAAATTTGAAATTCCTCACATCTGATCTTTAAATTTGTGTCCTTTCAAAATATATATTTGGGGACCTAGATATTCTGTAATCCAATCTGAATAAATACTACCTTATGTTTGATTTACAAATTATTTTGATATTTCGTTTGAATGAACTATGCATGCTCCCGGGGCCTCTTAACCCATTCTATTTTGGGTGATGCAGAATGTCTTATTTCTTAAATCTCTTAGCCATCATTTTAGTATTCAATTTCTAGCCATATTATTTAACTTATAACTATGTCCTACTTTTGTGTAACATGTATGTGATAAATCCTTATCAACAATCTGTCATTTATCAAGTGAAAATAGTAAAGAAACAACAATTGCTAATAAAACTTAGATCTACAAATACTACATAAGCTGACAGGTAGGTTGCATATCATCATCACTAAATATTTGTGCCCCAAATAAGTTATTAATCAATTCAGGTTATTCAAGAGGAATTACTGATGTTATTTCAAACGGTTAATATAAATTGTGCAAAATTGCAGTTTCATTTGCATTGCACCTATTGTGCAATAATTATTGTATCCTTTGTTGATGCTCTTATCTACAGTCTAGACACTTATTGTTGTTCTGTTATATTATTTGACAGTTATTTTAGAAAGTAAAACAAATCAGTGTTTTCCAAGTGATGGATCAATGACCACTGTTGTTATTTTTGTGTTCTACATTGTAAACGGTGTTTCTTGTTATGATACTTGGAATATACTCATTTATTTATTTCAATTATTATATTTTTGTCTTGACTGTTTACTGACACTACATTAATTTTGTTCCAGGATGTTCATTTAGAAGAAAACAACATTAATTATCCTGGAGAGAGAGCCCTATTACTTTAAGATTCTTTTATTTCCAATGTGAGGAGAGATATTTTACAAAAATTTGTTAAAATGGATCCAGATAAGCACTATCAATAAAAGGCTTTTTCAAAGGGAATGTTGTGGTTTGATTCTTTAAAATAAATGTAACTTTTATTGTAAATTTTTATTTTTTTATAACTTAATTCATTGCACATTTTTCCAAAAATATCACATAGTCAAGGAATATCCCTTATATATTTGCTTGAATAATTATTATTATTTCAGGCTAAATTCATTTTTTTTATGATACAAGAACATTGGCTAGCTAGCTTTTACATTGCTAGAAATCAATGTAATTTACACTAAAACATTATGATGTTGATGTCTGCAAGTATAAACTGCTGCAATCCACCATCTCTCTGATGCTATTACATAGATAGGTATTACAATTGTTAAAACTGTAAGGAGGAAACTTAAAAATAACAAACATTAATTATTGAAATTAAATAAACAATGTCAATAATCATAACAGTTTGTAGTATTTATACTACTAAAAATGGTCTATAAACTGGGTAATTATTCAAAAAAAGTATTAGATTTTACTAGTTGTGCTTCAGGCAGCTCCAAGGCTTCTTCTGCATTCTTTATATCTTGTTTAATTGCATCTATTAGGTCATCTAAAGATTTAAAATTCTTCTCTCCTCTCAAATAGCCAACCAAACTCACTTTCAAAACTGATCCATAAAAGTCTCCATCGAAGTTGTGCATGACGTGGGTTTCCTGAAAAAGTTAAGTACTAATACACAAGTACTTAGGTAATTTCAAAATCATCGAAAGTTATGGTATGATACATTTAATGATGATTACGAGCTGTGCTCTGAACTGCTCTGTTATCTAATGTAACAAAATAAGCCTTAAATCATGAACATAAGTCTACCTATAAGATGTTATACAGTTATGTCATCATCTGCCTAGCCTTTTCCCAACTATTCCCTGTCTAAAGCGGCTGAAACGAATTTCTGTCGTCTCACTTTACCTCCAATGATGAAACCTGATGGGTCGCTGGCTCACTGCAAGTGAGAAAGCAAATTTATTTGCATCTCTCTTTGCAATTCACTTCTGGACGCTGGCTCCAACCTCAAACCTCATTGTGACTCCTCGATGCCGGATCGCAGTTCACATTAAAGAGGTCCGAAGAGTATTGTGCAGTCTAGACGTGAACAATGCCAGCGTGCCTGACGGCATTCCAGCGAGTGTTGAAGCAGTATGCGCCTGAACTGTCTCCTGTGTTGACACGTTTGTATCGCCTCTCTTGATAAAAAACGATGCCGAAATCCTGGAAGCTTGCAAATGTACAACCAGTGCCCAAAAAGGACGACCGTGCAGACCCTGACCATTACCGTCCGATCGCCATTACCACCATTCTGTGCAAAGTTATGGAAAGGGTACCTACTGAACAGTAAGTTGCTGACCTACTGGAAGACAATGATCTTCTCAGTGACCGTCAATATGGCTTTCGCCGGGGACGATCAACTGGCGATCTTCTCGTGTATGTCACGCACTGTTGTGGCGAAGCCATCGAGAAACGGCGAAGCACTCGCTGTATCGCTTGACATCTCGAAGGCCTTTGACAGGGTCTGGCACGCTGCTCTGCTCTGCTCGGCAACCTTCCTGCTTATGGCATCCCAGCTGATTTTTGTAGTTGGATATCAGATTTCCTTAGTGAACGGTCGATCTGAGTAGTCATTGACGGATGCTCCTCTGACCTTATGGCTATTGATGCCGGAGTTCCTTAGGGGTCTGTTCTCTCTGCAACTCTTTTCTTGCTGCACATCAATGACCTTGCTTAGCCTGGTATTGTTAGGTACGCAGATGACAGTACAGTTTCAGAGAGATACTTGTCCAGCGCAAAAACCAGCGGGGCCGAAGTTCGTTTTTTGAGAGAGGCTATGGTAGATTGGACAGATTCGACATTAAGCCTTGTCTCCCAATGGGATGCCAAGCTGCACAGCTTGGCTCATCGCCGCAAGGTTGCCTGCTTGTCGGTCTTCTACAGATTGTACTTCGGTGAGTGTGCTCCACGACCTAATTCCACCGGCCCCCTTCTACCATCGGACATCTAGACGCACTGCCAGTTTCCTACCTGGTTGATATTCCACCAATCCGCACTAAGCATTTCCAAATGTCTGCGTCTGTGTTTCCGAGCGCATACAACCCTAATCTCTTCAAAGTGAGAGTGAACGGCCTTCTTTTGGGTAAGATCACTCTATCGTCGACATTGTCTCTGTCACCTCTGACCTAGACTAGTCAAGAGCGAACTTATCTCGAATTAAAAGAAAACGATGTTGGGGTTTGGGGTCGGCTTTCAGTATTTTACGTGGTGCGACTGCGACTGCCTACCTAACCTGACCTCCACAACCCAGCTACTGGGTAATACGATACCCCTTGGTAAGACTGGTTGTCTGACTTTCGGGTTTTTGACGACCCGTAACGTCTGTCAAACATTCACGAATGACAGCCGGGGCCTACGGCTTAACGTGCTTTCCGAGGCACGGAGGGGTCTTCGTATGTAAAGATGGCCACCCATCGACGGCCAACCGCGGCAAGCGTAGCCTAACCTGATCGATCGACCAGTTCGTCTGTTATTACTTAGCCACAGGACCCTCGTTATACAGTTATGTAGGTCCTGAATCTAAAATAGATTAAAACACGGGTACACTACGTATATTCTGTATGCTAGCCATTTTTTTTTGGGTGGGTAATCATCAAATAACTTCTCCCGTTCTGGGCGGAGCGGGAGGGCATGTCAGACTTTTACTGACTAAAACTCACCCGTGTTCCTTCAGTTGCCTGTGCCAAGGCCAAGGTAACTCTTTCAAACAACCCGCAACCCTGGCACGCATCGGCTCTAGCGGACCCTTTCAGCTAGTGCTGACATCTCTTTGAGGCGCGCGTGGAACACAACGCGCCGTCGACCCGGGCCTGGTCCTTACCGGACAGCGAGCTACCCATTGCTCGCCATCCGCAAGCCCGCGCCTACGGTGGCCGGGAACCGGCTATCAATTCCCGACGCCCAGGGCGTCTCCTGCGGCGACTAGGGGCGTGAGGGCGCAAAGATTGGCTCTCCCTCACGCTTTCCGCCTCCTCTTTTGCGAGCATTACTGCTTCGCTGCGCAGAAGGAGGTGACGGCTTCCCATTCACTCTCGCTCCGTATCATGGCCTGGACCAGGGCCGGACGCGAGAGATCGCCTCCGCGAGGACGCGGCGGTGCTCCGCCCAAGCCGGGCAGACCTCCACCGTGTCCTCCGGGCGATCCACACAATGGTAACACCCGGGCGTTTCCTCCCGCCTTATCCGGAACAGGAACCTCCCAAAGCAACCGTGTCCGGTGAGGATCAGGCGGAAGGTGAGGACGTCGTGGCGCCTCTCCAACCACTCCTCAAAGAGGCGACTTATCGCCGCAATTGTATCGTGCCCGTGTATGCTAACGCTAAGACCCGTTTCTTGTGAAAAACTACGTGTGTGTAGGCATGGTCGTTGATGTTCTTTGCAGTGTCGCATTATAAGCTCGCACGATTATTCTGCGGTGCGGCTAGCGCGCCGTACCGTAAGTGTACGACCCGAGTGAAAAAGCGCTCAGTGGAGCGTTCAGCGTTGCGTGCAAGCGGCGAAGAGCGTTCACTGAGCGCCGCTCGGCCGTCACTCAGGACATTCGCGAGTGTTTGCATGTGTTTAACAAGAACGTCGCACGCCCCGCCCCGCCATACGCTCGAGTCGAGCGTTTAGGCGCGTCGCCACACGAGCTAGAGTCGAAGGCGGCGCGGGCTTGCGGGGCAGGGGGGTGGGGGAAGCGAGGTGCGGGGATAGCGAGGAAACCCCCCGCACCCTCCTTGGGTACCTAGACAGATTGATTTTGTTCGAAATACGCTCACATGGCGCTCTGTTACTTTCCATACAAAAATTATAGATGGCGAAACTAGAACACTGACAGTAAATATTGGTTGTGGTTTGTTAACAAAAATAAATCTCACATTCTTCACCCAGACTCGGAACAAACTAGGTAGCCTTAGCTTATAGGCTATTAGTACAAAACAATATTAAAGTAGGTATTCCAGTAATCTAGACTCCATAAATAATCCGGAATCAAACCCAAGACTCGTAACGTAGGAGCTAATGGCTGAGCCACTACGTACACCTACCTACATTGGTTCCTACAGTTATCGTGCATGATAAATACGGGTAATACCATGTTACTAGCATTATTTTGTAAAAAAAAAATGTATTATTTCCGAAACTGGCATTCTCAGTAAAATCCCAAGGCTAAAAAACCTACATTGGTTCCTACAGTTATCGTGCATGATAAATACGGGTAATACCATGTTATTAGCATTACTTTGTAAAAAAAAAAAATCCGAAACTGGCATTCTCAGTAAAATCCCAAGGCTAAAAACCTACATTGGTTTCTACAGTTATCGTGCATGATAAATACGGGTAATACCATGTTATTAGCATTATTTTGTAAAACAAAAATATATTATTTCCGAAACTGGCATTCTCAGTAAAATCCTAAGGCTAAAAAACCTACATTGGTTCCTACAGTTATCGTGCATGATAAATACGGGTAATACCATGTTATTAGCATTACTATGTAAAAAAAAACAAATTGTATTATTTCCGAAACTAGCATTCTCAGTAAAATCCTAAGGCTAAAAAACCTACATTGGTTCCTACAGTTATCGTGCATGATAAATACGGGTAATACAAGGTGTCCAAAAAGAGTATCGGGGGTTTGGTAGCTGAATAAAATAAAAATCGTAAACAATCAAATAGTTTTTTATGTTTTATTTATAGATATTGAACTGCAAAATCATTTAGAAAAAAATAATGTTGTCGAGATACAGACCATCACGCTGCTGACATTCCTCTAAACTCGAACGAAGTTTGGCGACAACGCGTTGTTACATTGCTCGCGAGAATGCCGCCATTTCTGATTTGATAATGTGCTGCAATTGCGTCAGATTCATCGGTGTTTTCTCGTATACCTTACTTTTCAGGTATCCCCACAGAAAATAGCCAAAGAAGACTGAGATCAAGACTCCTGGGGAGGCCTGTTAAAGGTGCCTCCACGAGATCACTTTGTTCGGGAATAATTCGTTTATCGCAGCAATTGATAAGTAGCATGGAAAGTGGCTCCGTCTTACTGGAGCCATGTTCTTGAGTTGTATCCACGAAACTTACAACTCTTGGGCCAAAAAGTCTGCATTTTGCAGTAACTTTCACTATCCACAGTGAGTGCTCAACCGCGTTGATCTTCGTGGAAGTAGGGACCGACCGATGATGCCTTTACTTGACATTGCAGCCCAGCCTATGACCTGTGGGCTATGAAGTGCTAGCTGATGTTTCTGTTTTGGATTATCCTCGGTCCAGTAACGCAATTCTGCTTGTTGACGTGCCCGTTTAAATGAAAGTTGGCTTCGTCGCTAAACCTATCGGTGATAGGCCCGCACACAAAAATCACGATGCATTCCCGAGTACGAATGCATTGCTACTGAATCGCCATGAAATAGTGCGCGACGTTATCCACAGCCCGCGCCCGCGCACCACCCCGTTACAACGTCAACACAAAAACAAAACCCCGCTACTGTTTTTGGACATCCTGTACCATGTTACTAGCATTGTTTTGAAAAAAAAAATTGTAGTATATCCGAAACTGGCATTCTCAGTAAAATCCTAAGGCTAAAAAACCTACATGGGTTCCTACAGTTATCGTGCATGATAAATACGGGTAACACCATGTTACTAGCATTGTTTTGTAAAAAATGTATTATTTCCGAAACTGGCATTCGCAGTAAAATCCTAAGGCTAAAAAACCTCTTCTGGTTCTGTGCACACAGAATGTGTCTGACTCTTCGCACGCAAAGCTTTTGGCGGTATGTGCAGGCGGAGGGTGGGTAAAGCGCTGGGTAGGTACTGATTTCGTATTTGCACATAAAATCGGACATTTATTTGCTTTAGCATTTTTGGAACCAGAAGAGATACCAGAGGCCTTCGAGCAAAGTAAAAAACTTAGTATTGCCAACTGAAACTGCAGGATTGGCACAATGGCCCAATGAGTAGGTATTATATATCTGAAGTACGTATAAAAAAAAAATCTGGCCCAGGGACAAAATTAATCCTGAGCAAAAGTCCACCATTGTTCCCACCAGCTATATGGTCAGTGTCTATTCGCACTTATTTTATTCCGAAAACACAAAATGCACTGGAATCATGGCATAACACCATTACGGAGTTAGCTAAAGAACAAAAACATACCGACTGCGAAATCGAGCGCATCAATGCGCTCGATATGAGCCAATGCCGTAGCATCGTCGTTCGCCGCAAATTGAATATACATAAAAAGAGACTAGAGAAGCACTTGTCCCAAAAGAGTGAGATGAGCATAGAAACTTTCATAGGTGGGCTAACTCACATCATTTACATAAAAAAACCATTAATATAAAATACCTACCATAGTAGGTAAAAATTTTTACTACCTATAGGTAGTAAAAAATTTTTTTCCAAGTTTGTTTTCTATCATGTTTCTTATGATGGGGCAGTTTGCAACCTGTATTTTTATTATTAACTATTTAATTTGCTGTTTTATTATTTTCTTTGCCTTTCTTGTTATTGCATTACTTACTAAGATAAACGCATGCAAATATTAGTTAATCTACGGAAAATCTCGCGATTCAGAAAAATGACAACACTGCACAACGCCATCTATGGCAAAATGTGAGTAAAAACATCCGCGCAAAGCATGTTCTACGGGCGAGCGGTATGAATGAAAGTTATTTTGCGTTTTAGTAATTTTATATTATTCCGAAGCTTTATGACCAATTGACATACTGTAAAGGGCAAATCTTATCTCTATGATGTCCTTGTAATCTTAAAATAATTTATTTTGCTATGAACTAATAGGTATTTTGTTGTTTAAATAATCATCCAAACGTAAGTATGTCAAAAAAATACCTTTTTAGAAACATAAAAGAAATATAAAAAATAGAATTAAGGTGTAGCGGACTTTTTTGTAGAATTATTTAAGACTGACCCGATTGCCATAATTGTATTTTTTTACAATTTTAAACAACTGTTTAGGCAGCGCATGCAAATAATTCTGTTCTTTCCGACTTGTTGACAAAAATTGTGATAACTCGGCTAACATGCATGATATAAATATTATTATAATTTATAGCATAAAGCACTCAGGAATAATGTAGCTTTCTACCAGTCTAGTTAGAATTGGATCATGAGTTCCGGAGATTACCCCCTACCCCCTACGTACGAACAAACAAATTGTAACTCTTTACTGGGTGTAATTTTAATCACCGTTATCATTTTAATGGGGTCATTGTACTCATCATTATAAATAACTATTACTATGGGACCAAACCTGTAATCGCGAAAAATCTGCTGTTCCCTACATTTTGACGAATTAAACGAACATACCTAACTGTACTGCACAGCTGACTTTTTTTTCGCGATGTCAGGTTTGGTCCCACAGTAAAAATTGTTTATAATGATGTACAATGGGCTCTTTAAGGTGATAACGGTGATTAAAATAACACCCTGTATAATATTAGTATAGATTTGGGAATAATTAGGTAGTGGCCGTAATGGCTGTGGGTACTCGCGCTGAACTCTGAACCCACGCAATACGATGAAGTTTCTGTCGTGAGGAGTGTGAGGACCACGAAATAGATGAGGACTGAGGAACGTCCCAATGAGCACCGTCCTCTCCAAACATTACTTACCAATGTACGAAAAAAGAAACGAATCCTCGCGTTTTGGACCTACCTTTAGACTTTAGGCAGAATCCTACCTAAACAACGTGATCGTCGCGCGATTTCACGATTGTCGCGTACATTATGCGCCCTCTGTAGGCGCGACCAGGCGTTCCCATTGTTTTTGTTTTTGGGAAATGTCATCTCACAGGTCAACCTAGGAGGTTGTCGGCTGCTTAACCGGACTTGCCTTAATAAATTAAGGCCTCCAGCCAGGGCATAAAACTTAAAATCTAAGCAACCATTTGCTAAGGACACCCTCTGTGGGGTACGGACCTCGGCCACAGAATAATTAATAGTAGGTACTAACGTCCTCGGCTTTGGGTGTCGCTGGTGGAGGACAGCAATGGACAGGCTGGATTGGACTATGTTCCGGTTCCCCAAATAAAGTGACATTAATATGAACGCAATAATCGCTTTCGATTAGGCCGATCGACGATTGCGTATTCGAGCGAACAATCTCTTTGGTTAGGACATGGCCACGTAGGGTTAGGTGCTATGGTTGCGACCATTACGAACTTGTTAGCAAAAATTTTATAATTACTGACTAATTAAGTACCTAATAAAACAGATAAGAAAAAGTATTCATACAATCTCGCACGGTGATTTGGGTGTAAAGTCTAAGACGGTAGATAAGGCTATGGCATGCTGTGCGGCAAATTGTCGGCTGTTGTTTTTATGATAAAAGAATGAAATGGCGAGAATTGTCGACAAAGATTTTCGAGACTTACCAGGTAGGTACCTACTTATTACTATAGCTAGGTAAGTAGCTAATTAATGTCTTATCATTGCAGGCATGTAGAAACTTGTCGCTTGTCGCTAATTTTCAATTATTTCTATCATTTAATTGAATTTCCACTGGTTTGATAACAGTAACTAAGCTTTTGTTCCGATTTGATACTGTTTAAATTTAGATATTATTCAGACAAGTACATAAATTAAAATACATATCATGTCCATAGTTAAATATAGTATTGCATTCTTAGAACACAGCAATAATATAAATTGCATTTTCATAACTGTAGGGAGATAAGTCGTAACTGATAAATTGTGTTGTAAAGCCAATGGTATTCAAGTATTGCTTAATTTTATCTATTTATATCAAACCAAACTTAATTTCTAATATACATCCTTGGTGAGTTTACCAGAATTTGCTAAGAATAAATAAAAAATTATGATCAGAAATGCAAACAATATTATTCAGAGATAACATGAGTTTGCAAATTAATCTGACATAATTAGTTCCTATAAGTTAAACCTAGTAATAATAATCAGTTCTGATACTGAATGGAAGAAAATAATGTTTGAATGATTACAGTTCTGTAACAAGACAGATAGGTTGAAATTAAATTAAATAATGTACCTACTAAATTCATAATAGTAAATAACTATCAATAACTCTAATGATTAAGGAGTGAATCTATAAGTTATACTTACTACAGACATTTGATTGTTTTGATAAAATGGGCACCACCCAATGTTTGCAACCATTTTATAGATATCACTCTTGTCTACTTGTGCCCATCCATAGTACACTCCTGGATCCAGGTCTTTGGGCAAAGACTGGACTACTTCCAGGGGGTAGTTTGCTGTGGAATAATGATTAAAAATATTAATTATACTAGGGAAACTATTTTTTAGCCATAATAACTTGTTTGTTGGGGATACAGCTGTTTAAGTTTTTTACCCAACCTGAGAATTTAACACGTTATGTGCGGCCAACGCGCATGCGCGATTTTCGAACATTCACCATGTGCTGGCGGTGCTTATGCGCGTCCATACAATTTATATAACTTTCTTCGAAAGCGGTGCGCCGCACCTGTGGGCTTTTTTGCATCTCTATTGTTATTGGCGTAATTGTTTTATGACTCATAAAACTCGAAAATTTTCAAACACACATAAGCGTCTCGCCATACTTTGGATAAGTTTGTAACGCCGCACTGATGCGCCCAGCCGCACTGGGTAGACTTTCTTCAACCGCGCATGCGCGATCACAGCACCACACGAAACATTTTTTGGGTGCGCATGAGCGTTTGCCGCACAGGGTTTAGTGTATCATAAAGCAGCATTTGGAACCAATTCGCAAATAATTCAGCAGTTAATGTGTTAATGAGGTCTATCCCCAGCATTGGGCGAAGTCAGATTGTGGATGATGACGTGTAGTTTGCTTATGCTTATGCCAAATAAATGAAAAGTTAAATCAGAAACAATTAATGAATAACTACAGGGGACCAACTATGTACAGAAAAATATTGATTTAACTTTACTAAAAAAGAGATGAGAAAATGTTTTTAATTGTACAATTCAGTATGCTGTTCTGCTTTACTTCTAGAATGAATACCAGATGATGTTATTATAGACAATAAAAAATAATATACAAAGAGTTGAAAAACTTAAATTATTTATCAAATTGTTTCAAAGTAACACACTTATGAAGCCTTGAGCGTTCTTTTATAATATTACCTGTAGGGCATCCAAGATCCTTAGATCCTCTTCCAAATCCTTTTACTACTTCGCCTTCGAGAAATAATGGTAAGTGTTTTGGTGACATATTTACTCGTCTTATGGCCGTGGATAATACAAAAGACAAACGGCCCTATTGTGCTGGAGTTTACCTTTTAGTAAATACACGGTAAAGTCCTTGAAGAGTGAGTAAGGAAGAGTGTCTCTATAGTTGTCATGAAAAAGTTAGTTTCTTAATGTTACGAGATAAGACACTATACAAATAAAGCACTTTTTAAAAGCATTTCCGCTCAACTAAATTAACATGTATCTTCAATTCAAGGTCTGACTGAAGAGACTGAATAAATCAGATAAGCACAATACATTTGTTTCATTTGAGTGACTATTGAATTGAACTGACGTGTTTTTGAAATCATTAAAGTGACGTATTTTTGACATGCTGTTTGACATACTAACATCTGACCATGTTAGTGCTGGCCACTCTGCGGTTAACCGGTTAACCGCAACATTTAGAATTAGGCGTTAAGATAATTTTATTTGGTCAATGCGTTGTTCAGATAGAGGCGGTGGCGGATAGTTACATAGTAGGACAATCAAACCGTTTGCCACAAACAACACATTAGAATTTACAGGATAATTTTATGGATACACGCTACGCTTTCTTCGTCATATTGCAGTCCAGCATCTTGCAGTCTTGCAGTCCGGGCAAGAAGATAACGCAAGATCACGCAAGATATTTTACCTGTACAGTTAAAACTGCGCAGGCAAGACTAGGGAGAAGCTTCTTGAACCGTGCTTTCCACGCACGAGCGAGGGATTTGTCAATAAGAATTCAACATTATTCAGTAAATAAAACCTCAAACGGCGCAAATACTACAATATTATTGGGACATATGTTCGAGCTATTTGGGGTTGAAACAGGGCCGTGGGATCCGAATGCCAACTTAGTTTTTCGAGACATCGCCAAGCGGTTGGTCGACTCAACACGTGACCAGAGTGCTGGCCTATTTTTTTGCCAAAGAAATAGTATTGCCATACAATGGCAATACTATTTCTTTGGCAATGCTGCCAGCCTTTTGGGCACTTTTCCTGTTAACAGCGATGCGAACTTTTTTGATGCCCTATGATTATCCTTCCTCCTTTTTTATATATTCGTACATACATATTATTTTTTTGACATATCGGGACCCTGGAGTCCCCCGGACCTTTGGAAGGCGTACGAAGCGCCGAAGCCAACTCGCAGAGGCCCCTTAGACACTTTTAAATGATGAGGAGGATCAACCGACGATTATCCTTAAATGCACTATGCAAGTGTACCCAAGGACAACCCCCAGTTGAAGCAGGACTATTGCAGAACGTGGAAACAAAACGTACTGGGCTGTTGGTTTAGTTGGCTAACGTGAACTATGGAAGAGCTATGTCCCCTGCCTGACCAATGTTATATAATACTCGGATAAAACATACATATTATTATTATTTTATTTAGGACTGTTAGCTTTAAATTACGTAAATAACATTATGTACTGTCAAATTTTCCCAATCAACCATGAACCTAATGCTGTAGCGATAAAGTTGAAAATCTATTTAAGAAAGACAGATTGTAGTAGCTTGATGTGCGTCTGGGCGTCTGTACCTACTAATAAAGTCGTTGTGTTTGTGATGTGAAATAATAATATTTGATTTTTATTTAAAAAATCTAAACGGTTTTACGGATAACCAAAGGTCATATTAATTGTTGAAATATCGACTAAAACCACACAATTTTAGTCGAATCTTCCAAAAAAGGAAAAAATTGTAGAATACGTCAAACTTGTATTTGTCACTCTCTTATTAGATAGAAAAAAAAAAATAATCGTACTTTTGATAGGTATACAGACAAGACAATCCAGTAGAAGTTTTATTTCTGTTTTTCTATTAGATTTTTCTCGTAGCATTCATGTAGTCAAGCCGATTGTATTCTTGTGCTTTTTAATTAATTAGAAAATAATATAAACATTGTTAAAATTAAGTGAATATGATATGCTCCATGTCGGATGTTTAGTGTTGACAATAGCAAGAGTTACGAAGTTACCTTGCACCTTTAATCCCAGTTGGAACGATATGGAACGTTATTAATGTTAATAAAATGACCGAGAAAGGCTACGAGGGCGAGCAGTTGTCGCCGTCTTGGGATATCGCTGGTCCATCATCTCTGGCAGCCATCCTGGATACTGTGTTTACATCCACAACTTCTGACAATCAACAGAGGAATGGTATGTACTTAGCTATAGCTTTCAGCTCCTCAGCATCATTCTATTGTTAGTCTCAAAATGATGGCTGTTTCATTTAACAACTAATTCACTCAATCATGGGGTACCTACATTAGCTTCCAATCAAATGAATTATCATAGTAAGTAAATCATTTGTTCTCCTAGTACTATTATGTTACCAAGATACTGAATGTGTAATTATGTAGTAACACTTATTTCAAATGGTTTTTTTCTTTGAACAGGTACTCAATTGCATATTAACCCTTTGTGGAATGCAGATCTATGCAAGACACAGTGGCTTTTTAATTGTTTCTGTAACTACAGCATACAAAAGTTTAAAAATAGAATAATACTGAAATTATTTTGATGTTATCTTCAAACACTGCAAACATTGTCTCTCTCTCTCTCTCTCAGGAGGCCTGTGTCTCAGCAGTGAGAACATTATAGGCTGATTATTGTCTTGCGGGTGCTATCAATAACAGTTTAATGATTTAAATATTTATTTATATTTAATATTTATGTTTTACTAGCTGACCCGACAGACGGTGAACTGTCAAAATTTCAATAATTCATATAAAATTCACATAGAAAATGCACTTTTAGTTTTCCCGAATTTTACAATTTTCCCGGCAAGTTTTAAAACATTTTCTTTCATATAAACCTTGTCCTGACTATTACAAACACAACACAAAAATAATTAGCCAAATAGGTGCAACCGTTCTGAAGTGATGCGCATACATACTTTAGGCAATTGATTTTTATTTATATAGATTAAAAGGTAAATAGACAATTATCAAGCTATAGTGAAAAAAGATCAGGTTGCAGGTAAACATATATTTGTTGAAAGCATTGATAGGGAGGGATGGTCTAATTTAAAACTGCACAAACCTCCACTAAAATTTCTATAAACATTTTAAATGTGTATGCAAGTGGAGGGGCATGCAGTTTTAAATTAGACAATCTCTACATTAATTATTATATTAATAGCAAATTAGCTAAGTGAAGTTACATCTAGATAAACATAAAATTTAATATGTTAAACATGTTTAAATGAAAATCATAAAAATTTATGAATTAAAGTATAATAATGTAAGCAGGCAGTTAGTGTAGTCACTTGAAATATATCAGTTTAAAAAAATCTGTTTTTTGTTTGTGTAAACTTTACAGACATGACGGTATCAACAGCTAAACATGATACAACAAAATAAAACACGATTTTCTCAACTCATACTTCAAGTAACAAGACTAACCGCGGTCGTTGACCTCTCCCCCCCATACATTTTCATGTCATTTATACAAACTAGGCTGAGAATCAGCACTTTTTGAACGTCAAAATTACATAAGACAGTCCCCCAAAACGCCCGCCCTTCACCACTTGCTAGTGCTTTAGCTGAGGACAAGAAATGGCGCAACAAACTGTCTGGTAGCACAGCTGTCTGTTCAATTAAAAAAATTGATTCTAATAGGTTGGGGAAAAAGTTTCTTCGCATTTTTTAAGAAAATTCAAAACATTTTTTAATATAGTTTATTTACATTTAACTAAAGTATGTAGGTACCATTTTGTTCGATAACTTTTTGCCATCTTGTAGGTAGGGACATGATCCCATTGCTATAGAAATTTTGGGACTTCTGGTCAAAATACCGCGACAAGTGGTTTTGGCAGTCCTCTCGTGATCTTAACCTGACACTGCCTAAAGAATTCTGAAGAGACCGAAACAGGTGGAAATCTGAAGGTGCAAGGTCAGGACTATACGGCGGATGCATTAACACCTCCCAGCCAAACTCTTAATTTTTGCTGAGTGGCTAAAGATGTGTGAGGTCTAGCGTTATCATGGTGAAAAACCACACCTCTTCTGTTGATTAATTCCAGCCGCTTTCACTCAACTTCTTGCTTTAATCTCGTCAGTTGTTCGCAGTAGAGTTCAGAATCGATGGTCCTGCCTGGTGGTAACAGCTCATAATGAATAATGCCCTTCCAATCCCACCACACACACAGCATCACCTTGTTGCGAGTTAACCCTGGTTTCGCCACAGTCTGTGAAGCCTGACCGGCCTTTGACCACGACCTTTTTCGCACGTTCTTGTCATACGTGATCTACTTTTCATCATCAGTTATCAGCTTCTTCAAAAATGGTTCGGTTTCATGACGTCGTAATAAAGAATCACAAATGAGTACACGGTTCATTAGGTTTCTTTCAGTGAGCTCATGAGGTACCCAAATGTTGAGCTTTTTTGTGTACCCAGTTTTTTTCAAATGCGCCAAAACTGTTTTGTGGTCAATTTCCAGTTCTTCAGCTACGTCGTAACTACTGATATGCCGATCTTGCTTCACTTTTTCAAAAATGGCATCCATTTTATCCGTAATAGGCGACCAGAGCGACGTGCATCTTTGACATCAACATTTCCGGATTGAAAACGCTTAAACCAAAGGAGAATGGGCAATTTTGTATGGAGCGTGGGCGGTCCGCGGCCAAGAATGATTTTGTTGTTTATTGATATGGTTTAGTCCTACAATTACTGTGTAGAAGTTTTATCACTGTGGTGTACTTCAAAAACGGATAAAATACATTTTTGTTTCTGATTTATATAGTTTTATCTAGTAGGTATTATGGATTATGTCCAATGCAAAAATAGAAAAGGAAGTGAAATAACAATTCTAGATAGGCTCAAACATATTTATTACATTATAATCCATATATTACATCCATCCATACATTGCGTTCAACTAGCATTCTTCTGTCGAAGTGATCGAAACCCAGCCGAGGCACCAACTCGGCAAATAAACAATCTTTTGCTGTTTTTAAATGTCTTTTAAGAGTTCTTCTACTTATTTGAAAGAGCGTGGCAAGTCTTTTGTTGCATTCACCACTCCTCAACTTCATCAAATAAATGGCTAGAGCAGTTTTGAAATGTGAGCTAGATAATGAATGCGTTTGTTCCAAGATATCGTAGAATTGTTCTCGACTAAGACCCTAGCGGATATGTACTTCATTGGTGTCCATATTTTCAATATTTTCAAAATCTAGAATAGAGCTTCTTGACACAGCTGCTTTCATAAGACCCATTATGTGTAAGAAATGAGTACTATTAAAATCATGTCTTAGATTTGGACTTCCAATGATCTCATCCCAGTCATTGTACCTTAGATGTGATTCACATACTCTAGCTTCTTCTGGTATATATAAGTTGGCATCCATAAGAAGTGATATCCGTATATTTTGAGGAATCCGATGACGTATAGTACTTCTACATCTCTCAAACATACAGACCGCTGCATTCTTAGGCACTCTAGAATACTCTTCAATCCGTAGTACACATTCGTGCGAGGCAGGTTTTGAACTAGGTTATACAACAATTTGAGCTCGCTGCCAGCGTGGTTGACAAACGTATTCCAGGCCGTTATATTCAATCTGGAAAAATCATATTATTGCCTTGTAACTCTTGTAAGTAAACTTCATACATAGAGTGACATGTAACATAAATAAAAAAAAATCTCCTGAAGTGTTATATAGGTAAAATAAAACAAAAGAAATGACTCATAGACCGCGTGTAAGCAGGTAGCAAACTGTCGATGATTCGCAAGTCGTTAGCACATTCCTATTGTTAGTGACAGGACGACTCAGATGATAAAGATTATAATGATAAATAAGATGTTAATTGTCTGAGTGTACATTTTCATGTTTGCATGCACCCACTCACACGAACTCAAAGCTTATGTTTCCCTGTTACAACTATAGTAATATGTTATTTGGTGCGGTACTTTTATGTTCGTCCAAGACTATTATTATTAACAAAAAAGAAACTTACTTGCTGTGGGGCAATAGCTTCAATAATATATTGAGCACTTGCGGCATTTTCCTCAAAAAATGCATGGGTTAACTCGAATGTTCTTCTGTTAACCACTGACCGATTGCACAAAACACACACTGGTCGATTTTCCGCCATATTCAACAAAACCCGGTTTGCAAGTACAATCGAGTCCAAAAACGTATGCCAAGTGATCAGGTTAGGAGTAAACAAAGTCCAGTATGCAAGCAGAGGTCAAAAGTTTTATAGAAGCACAAGGTAAATCGATAAACAATCGCACAGTATACAACGACAAGCGTAACCGAAGGACTGCGACGCAGAAGCGCGCGCGTCGCCGCCGGTGGCTTTGTTCTTGCTCGAAGCTGGTTGGTCCTCCGCGTGAGCAGGTAGTTGAGTCGAGTCGAACTGATGGGTTTTGTTGTGTTGACGGTAAAAAGTAAAAATAACACGTGTCACGAGACGTTTTGAAGTTATTAAGAATAAAGCATTACACACTAATAATATAATAATTATGCGACATTGCTCTATACAGTTACATTGTATTGATATTTAAATATCTTTTTTTCTAAATGAACCACAACGTAACGCCCTCAATAAAAGTTATTCCTAACTAACGGTAGGTACTTTGATTTGACACTAATTTCTTAACTGGCCGCCGACCGCCCAAAATGCCCATTGCTCTTTGTGCTACTCTCACAGACATTACACTAGGTCCATAAACATCGCAAATTTTTTTCGCGGCTTGCGTTGCATTTTTACCTTTTTTGTAGTAAAATTTTAAAATGTATCGAATGTCTTGATTAGATTCACTCATCTTGACGGTACGAAAAACAAATGAAAATCACACATTTTCCTAATTTGAATTTGGAATTATGTTCTTTAAAATTTAAACTTTCAATGATACCAAAACCAGCCAGATACAAATAGTATAGCCAAAGAGATTTTATTACAAGTTCATACATACTATAATGCGAAAAGACTTTTTCCTCAACCTAATATACAACACTGCACAAGATAATATAAGAACATAAAAGCATCATATCTTTTTTGTTTTTATTTTATCGTGTTTAGATATTGATACCCATTACAGTCTGTAGACCTTCACTAACTAAGTTCATTTGACCCTGTATATCACCAATTGGATAGGCAAGGGTGTATCAGCCACCCATAATTCAAAAGTTATGTTTATGTCATTCAGTCCAAGAAGTGCTTGCTGAGAAATGCAAACTAAGAAGGAATTGGCGAGTGAAAAGGTATCCCAGTGTCAAGAAAAAACTGAATGCACACATAAAAAAGCTAAAGCAGGCTCTGGAAGAAATTAGAAACGCAGAAGTACAGAGACATCTGGAATACTTATTCCAGTAGCAGGTAGCAGTCCCATTTACTTAAATTGGACTGCTACCTCTAACTCTCTATGGAAAGCCACACAAAAGCTTAAAAGACCTCAACTGCACCAACCTCCAATCAGATGAATGATGAGTGAACGAAGCGTGCACTCTCACTCATAATGGACTTTGGACGTCAAACGGAACACATAACACAGAATACATTCAATCTAAGATAGCAAGATTGTCTTTTATTTTTGAAAATCATAAAAAAACATGTCTGCTGATTTTTTTTGGGATACAAAATAAGTAATACAATCAATAACTGTATTAATACCATTATTTTTTATGTTCTTAGGCGATGTCCCGAATGCCGGGACCGTTGTCCAGTAAAAAAAATATAGTCATAAGGAAGTCTCCGACTTTCGTCGTATGTTCCTCGAACTTTAGGTAAATTAGCACTACCTATTCCGATCACTGGTTATTAGAGTTGATAATGCATATTTTAGCAATTCAATATTTGACGTGTTTGTATGAACCGAATCGTGAATGTCAAACTACGTACGTATATGTAAATAAACAAAAGTTTTATTTGAATTCTGTTATTTTTACTTGAACTACCTACCTATTGTACCAATTAAAATGGATAAAGATAAAAAAGAGATCGCCCAACTGTACTAGAAAGAAAATCTTTCATTTTTAATAAACTACCTAATAACCTATAATGTTTACCATAATATAATTGTACGTTTCACCACATTACTTAATTAGATGTTTGTTATTATTATTTCTTCAGATACGAAAGTGTAAGTTTGGAAGTTTTAGATCTACTCCTGAATGTAGGCATGTAAATCTTCTTTTAAGAACACCAAAACACCTTTCAATTGTATTTAGTGATGCTATCTGAGCTCTGTTACCTATAGGCTTCTTGGGATGGAGAGGCAGTGTTCAAAAAGGGCGTCATGAGATACCTAAGGCATGGGTAACTACTATCTCCGGGAATAAGGTATGACCCAAATCTGTCAGCTTCAATCTGAGCTGCAAGTGGTGAGTCATTCCAAATAGTAGTGTCGTGCACGGAGCCTGGCCAACGTGCAATGACACTAGTTATTTGTGAATTGGCATCACAGATGGCTTGAACATTTATAGAAAGAAAAACCTTTTCTGTTCCTATACAGCTCAGATCTGCTCCCTCCTGGCGAATTTATTTTTACATGTGTGCAGTCTACAGCACCTATGACTCTAGCGAATCTAGCTATGTCAAAAAATCGTGCCGCCACTGATGGTCTCTCCTGTACAGTGGGCATACGAGCATATTCCCGTCTCAGTAATGCTATCGCACTAGTAATCTGGGAGCTGGCCGCTCCAAACCCTACCTCATCTTATTACCGGCAAGAAGGATTTTGGAGGTAAAGTAGACCATTAGTGGTCTTAAAATAAGGTTGGTCTGCCGTGGCGCAACCTGGCACGTTTTGAACAAGATTTTTTTTAAACAATCTTTTTACCTAAAAAATATCTCACATACTTACCGAATAAAACTAGTATGCTGAGATAGAGACTAATAAGTAGAACGTGAATCTCCCAGTCTGCCACGCCCGATGTTGTCGGGTGTCGCCGGCAGACCACATTTAGCAGTCAGCTGACAGCCATATTTTACCTTATCGACTTACCGATTGAAACCAATGTTTTATATTAGATCAAGTAAAACTGCTTACATAAATTTTGGTCTGCCAGCACATAGTCTGGCAGATTTTCGTATATGAATGGTTCTGCCAGTAATAAACACCGTTCAATTTTGAATATCAGAATTTTTTTATGAAAATTATAATTATGACGCCCTGTCATTTGATAATTTCTAATGCTCTGTAGATCCATGCTGTTGAACTCCAACGTCTGTAGTTTAAACAGCTTTGTTTGTTTATAATATTTGTGCATCGATAATACTCACTTAAATTTATTCTCTCAAATATGAGGATATGATAACATTCAACAGGAAATATTCTAATTTTAGATAGTAAGTTGTAAAAAGCAACAGCATTATTTTCCGGGACAAGAGAATAACAAGTGCTCTTGGATATAATTATGTAGTAACAAGTAAATTAAGTCATAATTATTTGTAGGTACATCATAGACCTCATTAACCAACCACAAATTAATATTTAATCCATTCCCTGTCCCGCCCGTCATCATTACTTATGTATGATCCAATCAAATATAGCTCATTTGATTACAGAACAAATGGAGTGTGATGCCCTATTTGCAGAAAGTGATGATGAAGTAGAAGTGATGCCGACAACATCTGAACCAGTCGAAAGCGTCTCTACTGGAACTGAGACAAATACTAATGAACAAACACCAAAACCTGTCTCATCAAATTATGTTAACTCTACAACTCCGAACCAATCTTATGAAGTAAACCTGTCCTCCCTCTCCCACCCTGCTGACTCACACACTCCTGTCCCTGAAGAATATCAACCCCTACCAGATAGCTCCAGCTCACTCGACTACTCTTTTGGCACTAATAATCCTGACAGTACTGATGGTACTGGCCAGAGGAGAATCCCAGACATAAACATTCGTTATCAGCCAAAACCCCAGTCACTTAACCAACATGGTTACTACTTTCCGAACTATGCACATTATCCGGGCATTCAGCCGCCAAGGGAGTATGGAGCCCCTTACCACAACAATGTTATTGTCCTGAGTGAAGGCAGAAACTTTATGCCTCATCCACTCCCATACTCAATGTCCAATGGAATGCAAATATCTGATAATCACCCAGAATATGAATATTTACACCCAAGGTCCAATGCATATAATCAAGGATCTGCCACAGGAGATAATGCAATTCAACCGAATGGCTTAGAACGGCCTAGTCGCAAGCTCAATATCTCTCCTCGGAGACGACACTCGAAAGAGAATGAAGTACCAAATCTAATAGAAGTAAGTTCAGAAGAAGAAGATAATGTGTCCACACCAAGAAAGAAACAATGCGACAATGGTGCTGGGCACCTGGCTGAGAGTGGTAACGTAAGTGGTGTAGGCCATGGAAACAGCAGTCACACTGGAGAGCCGCCGAGAGTGGAGATCAAAGGTGAGCCTGGAACACAACCTGCAAGAAACACAAATGCTACTGTACCAAATGCTAACAATCTGCTTTTGCAAACTGTGGATCAACGAAGACAAAACAGCCAGAACAACAACACACAAACTACAAATATGCCTGCAGTGAAGATGCAAATAAAGCAAGAAAACGCAGGTTGTGGATCTCGCAGTAATTGTGGATGCAAAGTGAATTTCCACAGTGATTTATCACAACCTTCTCATAATCACACTGAAGAGTGTCACAGTCCAAATAACCGACATAATGGATCTCAAACAAGTAGAGTATCTAAACAGAGTACTAGCAATGCAAGCACTGGCGGTGAAGCGTCAGGATTTGTGGTAAAAGTTAAGGAGGAACCTGGTACGCAACAGGCTGTTATTAAACAAGAGCCAACAAAAGACGAAAACATGCCGTCAGTGAGTGCCGTCAAAATAGAAGTTGTGGAGCCATGTCCAGTTAAGATAGAGCCGGGTACTACTAATGGAAATGTCACTGAAAATGTTAACGTGAAACAAGAACTTGACAATGCAAGGAGATGTTGCAAAGTAGATGCTGGCGGTGACCGAAGACCGAAAGAAACGTCTCCACAGCCAGGGACCAGTTCGGGGCGACAGGCGACAGACAACAGGCCCACAAATAACCAGGTACTTATAAATAACCAGGACCTTAAACATCAATTTAATGGCATGGTGACCTTAGACATCATTTAATGGCATGATGGACTTGTTATATGATTTAGTTACGTTTTTCTTTGTACCTATAACTCAGGAAACGCCAGCTACCGAGCCATCAGCAGCGCCTGGTAACGTGCTGTCAGCTCCCGACTTACAGCTGGATTGGGTCTCAGACTCCAGCTCGGATGATGGCGTTATGCTCGTAGGAGATGACTCTAATGCTGTAAGTATTCCAGGATCCTGGATCCGTATTTAAATATTTGAGGTTTAATAAATAGTTTAAACAAAGAAAACGACACGAAAACGAAACAACGTGATGCGGTGTCGGTCGCTCAACAAGTGCTTACTTTGAGTAATGATATCTTTACCATTTTGAGTATGAGCTTAGAACATATATTTTTTTTTGTTTTGTTTTATCGTGATAGATATTGCTATCAATCACGTCTGCGGAGTTTCGTTAGCTGATTTAATTTGACTGTGTATATTTCGTAAATGCAGCAGCAAGAAGTGATAGACCTGACGGGGTCCCCGGGCCGCGTGGGCTACGCGGCGGAAGAGGCCGCGCCGCGCTCGCCCGCGGGCCCCTCGCCGCCCGGGGCGGCTTGGGTGGGCAGCGCGCGCACCATCCTCGGCGTGCCGCGCCGGGGCAGCTACCCGCCGCATCTTACGCACAACGAGATACCGCCGCACGCACATCTTGTACGGACCAGGTGAGTAACGCTTACATCATAAAAGACAATAGGCAAAAATGGTCCAAATGTTCACAACTAACGAGACCTATATAAGTGAGTAGTCTAATAAATAAGTAGTATTTTTTTATTATTTGAAATGGGTTTGCTCTTGACTATAGTCTAGGTTAGAGGTGACAGAGACAAAGTCTACGATGGAGTGAGCTTACCCAGAATAAGCCTGTTCACTCTAACTTTTAAGAGATTCGGGCTGTATGCGTTCGGGAACAGTTCCACTCTTTTGCCGTGTGCATTGTGAAGGATGTTTGGAAGCGCTTAGTATGAATTGGTGGAATGGCAACTAGGCATCGATGGTAACTTGCAGTGCGTCTAGATGTTCGATGGTAGTAGGGGGCCGGTGGAATGAGGTTGTGGAATTCCTGAGCACACTCACCGAAGTATAGTTTATAGAAGACCGACAAGCAGACAACCTTGCGGCGATGAGCCAAGCTGTGAAGCTAGGCATCCACCAGTTTTACGTCGCCAATGAGCCTCTTAGCTCTGCGTTCCACTAAGTCAAGCGCAGCAAGTTGGTATTTAGCTGAGCCATCCCAAAGGTTGCTGCAATACTCTATGCAGGATCGGAATTGCGCCTTATAAAGGGTCAAAAGCTGTCCAGGCGTAAAGTATCGTTTCAATCTGCATGCCCAGTTTTTTGGTCGCAGTTTGGGCTTTGTGCTCGATGTTAGCGCCGAAGTTGAGACTGGATGTCAACTCCATGTCTAGGAGCTCGAGCCGATATGTTACAGGAACAGATGTAGGTACGCCGACAAGTAGGAATTTGGTCGAAACGACTCAATTGTCATCACCCCATTGGGAGACAAGGCTTGAGGTCAAATCTGTTCGCTCTACCATGGCTTCTCTCAAGGAACGAACTTTATCGCCGCTGGTTTTTGCGCTGGGCAAGTATCACTCCGAAACAGTACTGTTATCTGCGTACCCAACAATACCATGCTGAAGTAGGTCATCGATGTGCAGCAGGAAAAGAGTTGCAGAGAGAACAGACCCCTGAGGAACTCCGGCATCAATAGCCATAAGCTCAGAAGAGCAGCCGTCAGCGACTACTCTGATCGATCGTTCACTAAGGAAGTCTGATAGCCAGCTACAAAAACCAGCTGGGATGCCATAAGCAGGAAGCTTGCTGAGAAGACTTGCGTGCCATACCTTGTCAAAGGCCTCCGAGATATCAAGCGATACAGCAACTGCTTCGCCGCGTTTCTCGACGGCTACATCCCAGCAGTGCGTGACATACACAAGAAGATCGACAGTTGACCGTCCCCGGCGAAAGCCATATTGACGGTCACTGAGGAGATCGTTGTCTTCAAGGTAGGTCAGCAACTTACTGTTCAGTACCCTTTCCATAATCTTGCACAGTATGCTTGCTTTATCAGAAAACAATACTTTATTCCAGTCCTCCAGAGTCCATGAAGCACAATTTCGAGCAAACTGAAGTCGAGCAACACGGTGCTCACAGAGTAATTTAGGGCCCGAACCGGGTGGTAACTCCTGAGGATATTGGCAGCCAAAAGCCTCCGCCTGACCGTCCACAAGCTAACTTCTACTCCTCTTATTTCTTCAAGGCTCTTCTTCAGGTCCACACTTGACGCTTTACGATTCCGTAACGCCTGACTCACCAAAAAGCGGTTATCTCTTGGTTCTGTGCATCGTTTTCTTCCCGAACCGGGTCTTTTTTTGACCGACCCAGTCTCTTGATACCGTTGCCAAGTCCTCTGGACAGTTGAACAACTCACATTTAGCCGCTGAGACACTTAAGTTTGCCAACAACCTTCTTCAAGTAGGGCTATAATTTTACCGGTCCTTATCGCTTTATCACTCATATCAAAAAGTGGTATTTAATGTAAAAAAAAAGATTAAATTGTTTAATTTGCAGAAAATATCCAAACAGTTTTAAAATTTTAGTAATCAGTAAAAAAATTATTTCGGCAATTCGCGTCATTAGTAAAGCAATTTTACAATAATCCACAATAATCATTATTTTAATTTTGTTAATTTCAACATTTAAATTTGGAATGTATAGAATCATGCCAGGATGCTTCAAATAACATACATCGTCAAATTAATAAAACCTCTTTCTTGTTCTTCTTCATTGAAGTAGAGAAAAAAAATCTAAAGTGCCCGTTTTTTTTTTTTGCAAAAGAGTTTACATAATTGTACTGTATTTCCGGCATTTCTAAGCGGATTTTGATGATTCTTCTTTTCGTTCGTCTTGAGCATATGGTATTTTGTATATTCATCTAAAATGGGTAAAATTTTAATTAAAAAAAGTAAAAACTTTGAATAAAGTAACTTTTATAAGAAAACTTAACAGCTTCTCAAGTCGGTGTCTTCAATTCTTCAATGCACTCTTAATATTTTTGTGAAAGTTTTTTTATTCGTTTTAGGTTTTTGAAGTCGGTTTATACTTTTTTTAAAGTATTTATTTTATTTTATTAAGTGTTATAAACATTTTATTAATCTTTTTTATGCCGTAATTACAGAAACAATTAAATAGCCATTGTGTTTCTCGTAGATCCATGTTTCCGGCAGTCAATAAGTTGAAAGTTATAGTTAAATAAAAAGGATTGTTTTTAGGGTTCCGTTTCACAAAAGTAAACAACGCAACCTTTATAGGTTCACTTCGTTGTCCGTCTGTCTTTTATAAATTGGGATTAATTTCTTGGGATAAATTCATCCCAAGTTTCCCTTCATTGTGCGTGGTCCAACATGCACTTGGCCGGTTTTTTCAATAATTTTAATCTATATGGCATGATTGATCTTAACAAATGAGGTATCATAACTTCACAAGATTTGTGGATTTTAATCACCATTGAGTGCAGTCGTATTTTAGTGCGGATTTTTAAGACTTTTCGTTTTTCCTTACGGTTGTCTTGGTAAAAGTTACTCCATAGTTAATAGACTACTCAGTGGCATAAGTCTCGTTTGGACATTTGGACCAAGCCCCTTATATTCATTTTTGCCCAATGTCTATTATAGCTTAATAATTTGGGATTAGCCTTCCATCAGCCCACCATAGGTCGATTGCATCGAATTTCATACTCGAAAGTTGGACCACTAATCATCTTTTTGTGACTGCGTTTTACCATCTCTTGAATTGCCGAGAAATAGTGCTTTTAAAGGTCCAACGCCAAACATGTAGTCTGTACCGGTTCAGCCGGGATTCAGTCCTGAAGTTCTACGTATTCGACATTTGAAGTTATACCAAATCCGAGTATGCATCTAACCCAGTTGTCCAATATTTCCGTTTTATGCCTGTTACGTCGGAAATAAATCGTATGATAAGTATGTACTGTTCTTCCGAACATTTTTATTCGAGTCATAGGTAGCGCGGATAATCAATTTCATCGATATCGGTCAGACCGCACTCGATATGGTACAGACGCCAGCAGGTCAAGCTACCCGAAACTGTCAAATTTTCCCAATCAACCTTGAACCTAATGCTTTAGCGATAAAGTTGAAAATCTATTAAAGAAATTTGACAGATTGTATTAGCTTGATGTGCCGCCAGCACATCTGTACATTGTGATGTAATTTATGTATTCGTGTAGTAGCCACTGAGTTTTTGTGAAGTACCATATACCAGATTATTAGAAATTGTAATTTGCAATTGTTTTTTACCACTTGCACTAGAAGTCACTAAATGCATTTCACCCTAACTGTATTTAAACATCATTATGTCTCTGTCATCTTCAACCGATTGAAAGCAATGGAGTGATGTTTTAAATTCATAGTGATTTGTGGTGCTGGGTGCAACTGGACTTTAGTGTGAACCTTACTCGGAACACTTACAAACAGTATAGTGTCAATGTAGTGTTTTGTAATATGAAGTGCATAGATAGATAGTGATACAATTCCGCTGTATTCATAGCAGTATATAGCCGCAGGATTTGTGAGCGACGATTTCGCAAAGATAGCAGTCATGAATCGCCAGAGACAGAACAGCTTGGAATCGGCTGCAGGAGGCATTTATCCATCATAGTGGTCCTTGCACATCACCCCAATAAATGTTCTTGTATGTATTTAACAAACAAACAAAAAAGCTTAGTTAATAGGTATATTTTTAGAGGAAATATTAAACTGATCCTCTAAAATATTTTGGGCTTAAATAGGAAGATTTACAGCTGAATAAAACAGAATAAAAATAGTACCTAAGTGTAACTGTCAGCCAGTTACAAGCCTTCCCGTATAAAAACAGAACTGTGAAATATGCAGCACTGCCCACAAAAAAGAAAAAGGGAACATTAAAATGTTCTCTTTTTCTTTTTATACGTCATGAAGGCTTGTAATTAAAGAGACCTTCAAAATGTTCTCTTTCTGTTTATACGTCATGAAGGCTTGTAATTGGCTGATAGTAAAACTAAAAATACATATCGAAACATCATATACCACTATAGAAACTAAAACTAAAATGATGCACACTTTTTAGGGTTCCGTACATCAAAAGGAAAAAACGGAACCCCTATAGGATCACTAGTGTGCCTGTCCGTTTGTCACAGCCAATTTGCTCCGAATGTAATGGACTGATTAAGTTGAAATTTGGTACACGTATGAATTTCTGTGACCCAAACACGGACGTGTAACGTAAATAAATTAATTTTGAATATAGGTGTCACTTGGGGCAAAAAAAGTTTTGTAAACTCTACTGTGTGACATATCAAATGAAAGAGCTTACTGTGAGGATATCAAATATACAGTATGTTAACCAACAGAGGGCGTTCCCGTTAACCCGCAATAGTATAGCCTCCATACATGCTAAAAAAAATATTACCATTCGAAAACAAAATGGTTTTTATTTTTTTTAATATTAAAATATTCACTAAAAATGTTAAATTGATACGTAAAAGAAACACTGTACACGCGTACTTGAAGGACGGAAACATCGCAATTTAGTTTTTATTTTTAGTGAATTTTTGAATATTTTAGTGAATATTTTTTGCATTTTTAGTGAATATTTTAATATTAAAAAAAAAATAAAAACCATTTTGTTTTCGAATGGTAATATTTTTTTTAGCATGTATGGATGCTATACTATTGCGGGTTAACGGGAACGCCCTCTGTTGGTTAACATACTGTATATATATTATTTTAGAATAAATTGTTTTAAAGTTATTTAAGAAAATAGACGAAAATTGACCGTTCCCCCCTCCCCTTATTTCCGACCGCAACTTACCTACTTGTTGGCTGCTACATGGTCGGCTTCCTGAGAAAAGCCCTGACGAGCGGCCCCTCCTCGGGTTCCTCTTCGCTTCACCGTAGCCAAGCCACGGCTACTGAGCCCCGAAGCAATGGTATTAGTCAAATAAAAGGGACGGACGCGTCATAGGCCGAGTCGCCTCGCTATTACTCGCTATGCTATTATTATTTGCCGACCGCAGTCATCTCACTCACTCGCCGACGTCTCGGCGCCTGGCGAGTGAGCGAGATAGATGGCTAGACTCGCATTAACCGACCCGAGGCGGGCGAGTGAGCGTGATGAATATTGTATGAATAGTTCCTGGCTGCTTGCTTATCGCTGTGCATGCGTAAAGTGTGTATTTTAGAGACATACACGTCGGGCTTCTTATGAAAGCTGCATGAGTTGGTTACCAAGTAAGCAAGTAATGACAACAGTTTTTTTTCTAAAATGGTTACTTGTTTCTGTCGCAATGTCTTAGTATTAGCTAATATTGATATTACTTTATAATAATATTTGTAGTGACCAAAGTTCACACCAGTTACAGCGACTCCATAATGTAATCACCGTTTCACTTTTGTAATAGGAATACGTGAACATATTCACGAGAATCTTGTATTTCATATTACTTATTATGGAGAATATTACGCAGGTATCAATATTAGTCTGAGTAGCTAATAATGAATCGGTTCACTAATATTTGACTAATACCCAGTAATAGGTATTGTATCATAATATGCGATAACTAATATATTTAATAATAGGATTACCTAAAAATGTCATGGCAATGGCAATTTTAGGCCTATTTCTATCTTACCTGCATTTTGCAAAATATTTGAAAAGTTAATACTCAAGCAGTTGCTAAGACATTTTAATTTAAATGGCCTCCTTCATGATGAACAATATGGCTTTACTAAAGGTCGTTCGACTACAGATGCGGGTGTTGCTCTGCTGAAACATATATTTAACGCATGGGAGAACTCGCAAAATGCTATTGGAATTTTCTGTGACCTTTCCAAAGCCTTTGATTGCGGGCACCATGACACGCTTTTGCGTAAACTACATCATTACGGTGTACAAAACGAAGCTCTTAAAGTAATAAATTCATATTTACATAATAGGTTTCAATGTGTAGATGTAAATGGTGTGAAATCTTCCGGGCTACCAGTTCAGTTAGGTGTACCTCAAGGTTCAATACTGGGTTCATTCTTGTTTTTAATGTATATCAATGACTTACCATTCTATTTAAAGGGTATCTGTGACGTTGTACTGTTTGCAGATGACACCTCTCTTATTTTTAAAGTAGACAGGAATAGACAAGATTTTGACGACGTAAACAGTGCACTCTCAATGGTTACAGATTGGTTTACGACAAATAACTTAGTTCTCAATGCTAAGAAAACGAAATGTATAAAGTTTGCCTTACCGAATGTTAGAAATCTAGGACCCAACATCGTTTTAGATAAAGAGATGCTTAAAACTGTAGACTCGGCAGTTTTTCTGGGTATAACAGTAGATGCCAAACTTCAGTGGGGCCCATATATATCAAGCCTAGCGGGAAGGCTCAGTTCAGCCGCCTACGCCGTCAGGATAGTAAGACAATACACTGACGTTGATACAGCTCGGTTAGTCTATTTTAGTTATTTTCATAGCGTTATGTCATACGGTATTCTGCTCTGGGGCAAAGCCGCTGACATTCAAAATATATTTGTTCTTCAGAAACGAGCTGTTCGAGCAATTTACCAGCTCGGTGCCAGAGTTTCTTTGAGAGATTTTTTTAAACAGATTGGTATTCTCACGGTGGCATCACAATTCATCTTCGCCAACATCTTATATATTAGACAAAATATACATTTATACACTAAAAACAGCGATATTCACAATGTTAACACCAGAAATAAGGACAAATTACGTGCTCCATTTCACCGGCTTCATAAGGTTCATAACTCATTTGTTGGGCTTGGTATATCTTTTTATAACAAGCTACCCTCTTCTTTGCTAGATTTGCCCTTTAATGCGTTCAAAGCTAAAGTAAAATCTAACCTTTGTTCAAAGGCATACTATTCTATCAACGATTACTTAAACGATAAGAATAGATGGTCGCTGTGTTTAACTTAAGACAATGTTTATGTTCTTTCTCCAGAATTAGCATACCTACTGACAGGTTATATGAGTTCATATAATTATTTATTTAGTTTGACTCTCAAGGTCAATTTATTTTAATTTTATTTTTATTTATTATTGACATAATCTACTCATTTCAATGTTTATTTATTTTTTATGAGTGGTATTGCAATATGTGGTTAGCTAGTGACCTCGACGATTGATCATAGTTTTTCTTGCCCGAGCAACCGGCAGCAAGTTCGTCATGCTCCCTTAGATGTCACTGCTTGCGGTAGCGTCGGGGGTCGGGTTGTCTCCTTCCCTCAAATATGGCGAGGGGGGTAATGGCTGATCTTTGCGTTATACTCGTGAACGGGTACTGCTTGTGGTGACAGGTCGTCTTGCTGACCTTGGTTTTGTTTTGTTATTAGTAACTTAACTCGTTGTTAATTTTACTTCGATGGTCCTAGTTTATCATCTGTGACTTTGAGTTACGACTACATGTACGGCTATATGTAAGTGGGCACGCCCTTTATTACTGGAGGCTTTTATTTGGGTATAAAGTTCTGCTTACGTTTTTAGTTTTGTATTTTGTTTCTGCTTGAGTATAGTTTTCGATTTTTTTTTTTTGGTATATTGGCGTGTGCTAGCTTACTTATAGCAAATAATTTAATTTAATGTTTTGTATTGCGTAATGTACCTAAATTATTATGCGCAGTGTTATATAGAATCATTTTTTTTTTTAACTGAACAGACAGCTGTGCTGCTGGGGAGTTTGTTGCGCCACTTCTTCTCCCCAGCTAAAGCACTAGGAAGTGGTGAAGGGCGGGCGTTTTGGGGGACTGTCTTATGTAATTTTGACGTTCAAAAAGTGCTGATTCTCAGCCTAGTTTGAATAAATGACTTTTGATTTTGATTTTGAATGACTCTAATATAACATCTCTATCCCTGGCTTGCCACTTTTGATTTTGATTTTGATTTTGAATGACTCTAATATAACATCTCTATCCCTGGCTTGCCTTTATCGGCCGGCTGGAGTGAACACTGACGAGGAACAGAGCTCCCACCTCTTTCTTACTTTTATTGGCGGCTTGAGTAGAGATTCGCAAGAGCAAACGTGCTCGGGGTAAGGAAATATTCCAGTAAGGCGCTGGTAGGGATCTTGACCGTAATTCCGGGATTGCCTGATAGCCGTGGAATACCTCTCTACTCCTCAAGCACCTCAGGGAGTGTTGGCCCCTTGTCGCTACGTCACTATGTGCTAGCGACGGTTTTCGAGGGCCCATTATTGAGTGTGCAAGTCACCCCCTGCCATTTTATCCATGTATTACATATAACATTGATCAGGCAGGGGACATAGTCCTTCCATAGTTCTGGGTAACTAATCCACTATAGCCACCCAAACCCATAGCCCAATATGCTTTGTTTCTATGTCCTGCAATAGTCCTGCACCAACCGGGGATTGTCCTTGGGTGCACTTGCATAGTGCATACAGGGATAATCGTCTGTTGGTGCCTCCTCATTATTTAAAATTGTCTAAGGGGCCTCTGCGAGTTGGCTTCGGCCCCTCGTACGCCTTCCAAAGGTTTTTTTGACATTTATTTCAGGCGACATAGGCTCATAGACAAATACCTTAACCTAAAACATACATATTTTTATAGATAAATAAAATCTTATGTTAGTAGATAAGGTTTAAGACTATGTTAGTAACACTTCACTTTGCACTAGCTTGACTTTGTGCTGTCCTGTGGAACTTTCCGCGGAAGCGACGGAACACCACGTCCTGCGGCCAAAAGTCTTCTTCTATGACGAGCTAACTAAACTAAGCTGCGGCACCCCGATCTAATGGGTTAGGTTTGATTAGAAAAGTGACAAACCGCGTGCAAGCCTAGCGAGCGACACGAGCGGTTCCGCGGCAGCGGCTGGCGAGCGCTTCATCCACGTTCGCAGTTTCTTGGCTATTTATTATTTTTAGGACCCCAAAATAAGAATTATTTGACGTTCACATAAGAGGCGCATTCATTAGATATATTTTTGGGAAAACAAAATTGGAATTATTGAGGTTCGATTTTGCCTATTTTTTCAGTTTATATTTTTACTTACAATATCATAGTATTAGAAAGATAAGGATAAGTGTGTAAGGAAAATAAAGCTATTAATACGATGTGTGTCAGGGTTCGCGTGAGCGCGTGCGGCGGGTGCCGGCGCTGCTGCTGCGGCCACGCGGGCTGCGCGTGCTGCGGTGCGCCGCCGCACGCGCCGCAGCACGCGCACCAGCCGCCGCACGCGCACCCCACCAATCACCACCACCACCACCACGCGCCGCCCGCACACAGTGAGTACAAGCTACATAAGGCGAAAACAAGGTAACCCGCGAAATTCAACATTTCTTACGTTTTTTGCTCTGACGTCTATCAGTGATGGTCGTATCGTTAATGAATGAGTATTTCATGAAATCTTGACATTTAGAATGATACTAACTTAAGGAGTGGTATTACTGACTCTAATGATTGCAATTTTGTAAATACACACATAAAAAAGTCTAAGCAACATGTACGGTTTTGAACTTTTGAACGATTTTTACTATTGTAATATATTTATATTTCTTTTATAAATAATAACTAAGCATTTTTTGATGCATTAGTGACAACAATTGATGCATTAGTAGCAACAAAATCCTTCATTCAATTGTTCATTTAATCACAATAATTAGCAATAGGTATGTGTACCGTAACATACGTAGTATAAAATAAAGTTAAAACGAAATTAAACTATTCATGTTTTATAAAATTAAATAACGTGTTTTTTATTATTTTGTAATTCAATACAAAGTGTTATCTGTTGTTTAAAACTTGTCGGCAACGATTTTTCATTGAATTTATAAGATTGTTTACCTGATCCTGCTGCAATCGCTCCCAATGGAATTTTAACAAGTCTCTCGGTCGTTGGGTTGTCGACACTCCGTCCAGGTTCTCTAGAACAGTCTCTGGATTGAGGCCTGACAGGAGCAGGCCACGGCAATACCGTGATTTTTTCCATTGCCGAGTACTCTTTGGTCCTCCGAGCTGTGTGCGAATGCGCTTTGTCATGCATCAGCTTGAGCCAAGACTTTGTGCAAATGGGTGAACATAGGCCCGAGGACATCTTCAACATAACTTTCAGCGTTCATAACGTCATCTACAAAAACGAGCTCAGTTCGGCTGTTCTTTATAATACCCGCCCGTATGGGCGGGTATTATGTCATCACTGTAGAGCCACGGTGCACTTTCTGGACGCATCTCAGCCGTTCAGCATTAGACGACGGTACACTCTTACCCTTCTCGTATAAGGCCTAAATCCAAACCGGGACCCATCACAAAGTAAAATTTTATCCCATTGCTCCTGAGTCCATGTCAAGTGTTCCCTACACCATTCGTTTCGACGGGCACGATTCCCATGGCGTAAAGGTGGGCCCCTAATTGGGCGTCGTGCTCGTATTCATGCAGGCTATTTCTCACGGTTTGGTGGCTAACAACAACAACGCTTGAGAATTGTGTAGCTTTAAACCTCCCGTATGTTTGTTACACCTTGCGGCGAAGTTTCTGGGAAACAACCCTATTAATAGCACATGCAGTTTCTTTCGTGCTGCTTAGACTTTTTTTTGGTGTGTGTACATATATGTTACGGTCGCGAATCATACTGTAATCAACATACAACCTAATTACTGACCTGCAAATTGCAAAAAACGTAAGAAAATTTGAATTTCGCGGGCTATCTGGAGCTTCCCCTTAAGGCACACAATATTCACACAAAAACAAAAAAAAAAACTTAGAATAGCGCCACACGGCTGCGCCAAATAAGCCTAGTTCAACATAAATGCCAGCCAACTAGTGCCTGACGCTGGTTTTCAACTGGACCTTATGTTACGAGCATGTCTTACGGATGTAAATCAATTTTATAGTATCTTTAGACCCAGGTTTAAACCATCGAGCCATTTTTGAATGTCGAACTTTATTCCGACTATGTTAAAGTTCTAAATCATCATCTGCCTAGCCTTTACACGACTATGTTGGGGTCGGCTTCCAGTTTAACCGGATGCAGCTGAATACCAGTATTTTACATGGAGCGACTGCCTATCTGACCTCCGTCAGACAGGTAACTCAAATAAACATGGAAGAGAAATGAGGAATTCCGAGTGTGTTGACAACTTTTCTTTCCAAATAAACAGTGGGTGAACGACGTCGGGACGCTCCGCCGTACCTCGTCCACGAGCGGCTCTGGCAGCGACAACATCACATGATGGTAAGTTACCTCCACGCACAAACTTATACAAATTTATCCTGGCCCGTTCATCCCATCCCTACATCATAAGTAGGACAGCCTTTAAAGCCACATCTACTAAATAAAATTCTTAAATTCATTCAGTGACCGCTGGGCCCTGGCTGGGTCTAGAAGCATGAAATTTTGCACGAGAGTTCCTTAAACATATAACAAACTTGAGCACTATGAAAAGATTTTTGAAAATCCATCCCCTAAAGGGGTTAAATAAGAGATTAAAATTTGTATGGAAGCTGTTGATTTTTGACGATGGGAAGTATCGAACTATCGGGCACACGCTATGTCTTTAAATATGTTCGTCATCATTTCAGGAGCTACAACGTCGCAGCATGATGGGCGACGGCTTCGGGCCCGCCTTCGCTCAATTCCCGCCCGTGCCGCTCCCGCCAACCACAGTGCTCGCTGTATATTCACCTTTTGTTTATTTTACATTATCCGCATCATTATTAACCACTAGTTTCTGCCCGCGACTACGACCGCGGGAAATATTTTGTTCCCCCGTCGCATCGCATCGCCCGGCCGCGCTGTTACTTTAGTTTTCGCTTGGCGTTCTTTCTGATTTTTTTTCTTTTTGGTCCGCTTATAAAGGTCGAAGCGTGATGTTAAATGGCCTTCCTCAAGAATTGGGCTATCAAATGCAAAAATATTTTGTCCAATCCGACTGGTAATTCCAGAGATTACCCCCCTACATAAAAACTTACAAACAAACAAATTATACTTCTTTCTAATATTAGTATAGACTTAACCCCCTCTAGCCTCAGCCTGCGCAACTTGAGGTCTCAGGACAGGCGATTTTTTTTTTTTTTTTGTTTAAAATACTCTGTGTCATCTCAGATTTAGAATCGTGCTCCGAACTCACTAGTTTAGATTGTTGGGTAGACAAGATAGCTCATTCGTTAACTATCGTCTGCCCTGCCGTCTCTCCTTCTTGCTAACAAGAAGGAGAGACGTCAGGTAGCACAGCGATTTTTTAACTCGACGATTTTTTTATCGCACATTGGATTTTCAACTCTCTGTTTTCAGCCGCCAGAGTGCAACTCTCGGCGCTAAGCTGTGCGTTGAAAATACAGTGCGCAATAAAAAATCGTTCATCATCATCATTCTCCAGACCTTGTCCCAAATTATTTGGGGTCGCCGTTTCTTCCATACTTCTCTATTAGTCGTCATCTCGGTAGTCACTCCCTTTCTAGCCACATTGTCTTTCACACAGTCCATCCATCGTTTCGTTGGTTTTCCCCTACTCGTATAACCACATTCATACTCAAAACTTTCCTGTCGACATTTTTCTCATTCCTCCGCATTACATGCCCATACTATGACAACCGATTTCCACACAACTTTTCAGGTACCGGTGTCACTTTCAGACTTCCTCTTATATATGCTTATACGAGTATATTCTTATTCTATCCATTCGCGTAACACCACACATCCTTCTTAGCATTCTCATCTCAGCTGCATGCAACTTTCATTCATTCTTTTTGTGGCCTAACATTCTGATCCATACAAAACAGCAGGTCTAACCACTGTTTTATAAATCTTCCCCTTAAGTTTATGGGAAATGCGGTAGTCGCAGAATGTTCCCGTGACCTGCCGCCATTTCATATATCCAGTGTTAATTCTGTGCTTAACAGTCCGATCTTCTTCGCCATCGCTTTGCACAACTGAACCGAGATTTTTTTAATTTTTTTTTTATTTGTGATGGGTTTGCTCTTGACTCTAGTCTAGGTCAGAGGTGACAGAGACAGAGTCGACGATGGAGTGAGCTTACCCAGAAGAAGAAGCCTGTTCACTCTCACTTTGAAAAGATTAGGGTTGTATGCGTTCGGAAACACAGACGCAGGTAGTGAGTTCCACTCCTTTGCTGTGCGCATTATAAAAGACATTTGGAAGCGCTTAGTGAGAATTGGTGGAATAGCAACCAGGTAGGGATGGTAACTGGCAGTGCGTCTAGATGTCTGATGGTAGAAAGGGGCCGGTGGAATGAGGTCGTGGAGTTCTCGGGCACACTCTCCGAAGTACAATCTGTAGAAGACCGACAAGCAAACAACCTTGCGGCGATGAGCCAAGCTATGAAGCTTGGCATCCACCAGTTTTACGTCGCCAATGAGCCTCTTAGCTCTGCGTTCTACCGAGTCAAGCGCGGCTAGTTGGTACTTGGCTGATCCATCCCAAAAATGACTGCAATACTCCGGAAGTCCGATTCCGGAAGTCCGATTCCGGAAGTTAGATTCCGGAAGTCGGAGCAGACCGGGAGAAGCGCGCTAACAAGTGCTATGGCCCCAGAACTGGAGAAACCGCTGAAATCGCAGAACATATACTCGGTTTTGGTTCTGCTGATTTTCAAGTCAACATTCTCCAGCTTCCGTTGCCATTTCTCCAATCTGCTCTGGATCTCAGGTCCATCTTCACCGACAAGAACGATGTCATCGGCAAATAACATGCACCAGCTGGGTGTCTCTTCCTGTATGTCCGACGTCAGAGCGTCCATAATCAACAGGAAGATGTAAGGACTACCCGGGCAAACCTTTCTCTTTCAAGGCCCACCACAAGACATAACGAGGTACCCTCATACGCTTTCTCCCGATCAATGAACACCAAGTGCAAGTTTTTGTGTGCACGTCTGTACTTCTCGCACAATTGGCGGAGTGCAAATGTGGCGTACACTTCCTCGACCTGGCTTAAGTCCAAACTGGTTTGGGGTAATCTTACTCTCCTCTAGCAATCTTTTTTCCATTATTTTCTCCCATTCCTTCATACTATGGGACATGAGCTTTATCCATCGATAGTTGCTGCAGTCCTGTACTTACATCACCTTTATTCTTGAAGATGGGCACTAGTGAACTATTGCACCATTTTTGTGGGATCGCTCCTGAATACAATAACTTACTGAAGAATAAAGTCAGCCACATACATCCATCTTCTTTTAAACACTTCCATACTTCTACTGGTATATCATCTGGGCCCGTGGCCTTTCCGTTTTTCATACTTTGAACTGTCTTTCTTACTTCATCCATGCTAATTTCCCTCACCAAACCCATATTTGCTTGTACCTCTTTGAGCACACCATTCTGTTCATTTTCTTCGTTCATTAGCTTTTCAAAATAAACCTTCCATCGTTCTTTTATCTCGTCATCTTGGGACAGAACCTTACCAGCTTCATCTTTCGTACACTTAATGTGAATTATATCTCTCGTTCTAAATTCTCTTGCTTTTGTAATCCAGTATAGCTCCTTCTGGCCTTTTGAGATGTCCAGTGCGTCATTCAACTTCTCCTGCGCCTTAGCCCTGGAAACTGCTACCGCCTTTTTTGCTTTTCTCTTCTATTCTTTATAAGTTCTCTTCTTATCTTCTTTCAAACTATCATTCCAGTTTTCTACACCCTGCCATTCTTTAAACGCAACTTTCTTTACTTTAAGCATCTTTTGCATTTGCACTTCTTCATTCCACCACCGTATATCCTTTTCTATCATACTTTCCCCTTTCGATTCTCCAAACACATCTTTTGCTACTAACCTTATACAATCCGCCATCTCTTTCCAACATTCATTCACAGTTTTTCCTTCCATATCCTTCATTTTGTCTACCACTTTACTCTTAAACATACTTGCACATACCTCTTTTTCTATCATACGCCACCTGTTTTTGGGTGGGGGCCGTGCTTTGCTCCTACTCGACGAGACACTGACTTTCACCTCCATTATTATTAATCTGTGTTGTGAGACCCAAGTCTTCGCCTGACAGCACTTTACAGTGTTTGACATATTTTAGGCTATTCCGTCTTACCAGCAATGCTTTCCTTATTTCAGTTCCCCGATGAGTTGGAACAACGTGACATTGGAGGGGGCCCACCGCCGCCCATGATGCTGTAAGTTGTTTTATGTTGTGAAGTTTCAATTTGATTACAATATCAAGACCCAATATATCTGCCATACGCTGTATTATTAAATCTGCTACTTGCCTTATTGATATTTCGGTGGCGAGCATGGTGAACTTGACAATCCATGATCGCAAATAGTAACAAAACTCGTACTGCTACTGATGTTGGGCCCAAATATCGATAGACTCGTACTGTCTCATACTGTTGACCAAAATCCGCGCGGCGAGAACAAATGTATTCGCTTCTAGGCGGCGTCGACTGGCGAGCCGGGTGATTGCAGCGATTCGAGGGCAAAGACCCGTCACCACGAGGTATCGTCAGCCTTTATAACTCCATAGGCGAAGTGTAGATATTACCAATTTACTCAGCTCAAACCACTCGCTTCGTCTACTTTGTTCAACTATCTACTCTACGATTTTACAATCAGCATTTTGAATTAACATAACGGAAGTTATTATCACTTCAGACAACAATTCCTACAGAATTCTCAATTTTTCTTTTATGAATGAATTACGTTTTGTGCTACCTATAATTTGAAAATGTCTTATAAGAAGTTTTTTTTTTTCAGTGACAGACAACACATCCACCACCACATGCATCATTACATGCAGATGCACCCCTCGCCGCCGCACCTCCACATATCTATTCAGCCATCATTTATGGTAAGTTAACCGAACCTACTATCCACAAAATTGACTTATCTTTTAAAGGCTCTTTTACACGAGGACTATTTCTCGCCTGTCGAGAAGCGTGACTCATACATATAGACTCGCATAGACCGCTGGTAGTGTAGGTAGTTTTCTTTTTTTATTTGTTTTATCGTGTTTAGATTTAAAAAAAGAACCTGATATTTCAATGAATTACTAAAAGTTTCAGGAACTTTTCGTATCTTTACAATCCTGAAAATAAAATCGTGTAACTCCGACGTCAATAGGTATAAAAAAACTTCAAACAAATGACATTGCAATAAACGAGCGAGGGTCAATGAAAATCCAAAATTAATAATAAACTTTTTTTTACAAAATAATAAACCGAGAAAAAAAACTGAAAAGTGAAAAAAAAAAAAACCTTTTAGTCTAACTAAACTCCTAAATTAATTTAAGTTACAAATTTTGAGGCGGCGCCAAACATCAACATAAAAAATATCATAGGTTACCATTCAGGTTCAATATAAAAGTTTTGCGCAACATGTTGTTGTCTGAGACAGAAAACATCCATTCACCGCGGTTGTCATATTTGATATCAGCCGTACTTACACATATTTAGAATGGGACAAAAAACGTTGCGCAAAATTTTATGCGCGGTGTCTTTTCTGGTTTACAATATATTGAACCTCCATGGTAGATAAAATATCATAATTAAAAAATATATAAATCAAAGGATTCGTGGTATAATTATTATAATAATTATACCACGAATCCTTTTATATATTTTATATTAGATTTATATATTTTTACACGGTGTATAAGAAAGGTGTTGTCAAATTTAATGTGACAGACCATCAAACTGAACAACTTTCTCCATGGGACCAACATCGTAGTTCAGAAAAAATAATCATCTGATCTATACATTTGGGTCAAGCAGGTATTGAAGTCTTGTACGGAAGAGCAGATATTTTTTTCTCGATTACGATGTTGGTCCCATGGAGAAAGTTGTTCAGTTTAATGGTCTGTCAAATTAAATTTTACAACACCTTTCTGATACACCGTGTATATTACAATTAAAGATTTGCTACTAACAAATTAAAATGTTGTATCTCTCAGTGGCATTGAGCGAGTTTTTTTGGATCGACTATTTCGGGTAAAAGGCAAGTAATGTAGAAATCTACTTGTCAAGTGGGCACTTTAGCAATAAAATAACACCTTATTTCGTTTTGTAAAATTGTGTCTCCGAAGAGTTTTTGAAAATTTAGTGGTTTTGACATTGTTGTCGCTGCAACAATGTCTGTTAACATTTCCTCTTCTTTTCTGCCATAGTGTGTGAAAATTGTTTAATTTGACTTTGTAGTGTTCGTTTATGGTTTGTGACTTTAAAAAATGCCACTTGATGCAACTGGTGCAGCTAGGGCAGTGGTTTTAGCTGACGCTGTGTATAGCCAAAGTCGCATCGCTCGTACACTCTGTGTACCTCGAACCACGCCATCTGAGGATTTCGGGAGACTGGTTCAAACACCCAGAGGCCAGGCCAAGGCCGACATCGATGCAATTCAAGCCGAGATGACCGCTTCGTTGTCAGCAACTTGTTGAGAAATCGCTTTTGCACCGCTACTGAAGCTGGTATGCGGCTTTTTGAGGTAAGAAATATCAGTGTGAGCGAAAGTACGATTAGAAGAAGACTGGCAGAAATAAATGTGAGTGCTTTACGTCCAGCTCGCGCCCCACATCTGCTCTCACAGCACCCTTGGTTTTGCGCTAGAATATGCTGACTGGACTGTGGGGCAATGGAAGGACGTACCGTAAAAAATTGCCGTTATAGTTTCGCATCAAGTGATTGGAATACTCTATTTTCTCCACTATTACATTTGGATACGGCTAGCTTTCCAAAATATTTTTAAAAGTGCTTGAGTCTCGAAATACTTGCACGTCTAGCGCTAATCGAAAGTAAAATCTTACATGTTCTTGAAACAAAGCCGTAACGATTTGATTGGAATTACGATCTGCAAGAATTTGTCTAATACGTGCCAATATCAAGTTTCGTCCTCTTTTTTTGGTGATGCACTGGTAATGCGATACTTTATTTCGGCCCATTATCTACAAAAATATATATATTAATACCAGTAGGCAATGTTGGACTTAGTCAATAAAATTTTCAATCTATAGATTAGTCAAACAAAAAATTTTGTAAACCATAACAAAGATGTCTATGAAACATACAATCTAAATATAACTAGCGGACGTAGTAGTAGGCAGACGTCCTGCGACAATAGTACCACCCGGGTCCAACTATAGCTAAGAACCATCCAAGTGAATCAAAAAGAATAAATAAAAAAGTGTGCGGTCGGAGTCTGTCGGTCCTCCATCAGGAACTAAAATGCCTTTCACGTATCATTAAAAAAAAAATCGCAGCCGCCATCTTGGATTTACATTTTGACCTCACTATCGACTTTATAATCCTAGAAAACTAAGAAAACGATACCCATGATGAAAATTAGAAAATTTTCGCAGCCGCCACCTTCGATTTTACATGAAAACAACATCCATGACGAAAATTTGAAAACTTTCGCAGGACCAAACCTTAAATCTCGAAAAAAAATCAGGTGTTCCCTACACTTTGATGAGTTATGCAAATATAGGGAACAGCTGATTTATTTCGCGATTTTTTTGTCACATAGTAAAAGTTGTTCATAATGATGAGTACAATGACCCCTTAAGAGGTTGTGCGTTATTTAAGTTACATCTTGCTTAAAGACTAGGCATTCAAAATTTTTGTTCCATGCAAAGTAATTAAAATAAAATGAATACTTACCGGATCAAAATGTGGTAGTCGTCGTACAATTTCTGGATTTTAGTTTACGTCGAACGCGTGCGGCTGCGATGCAAAGTGATACGTTCTCTCGCTGGGAAGGCCCGGTCGCTACTGACGAGATCAGTTTTGCGCGGTCATATAGTTCACTTTGTCTTTTATTTACGAATTGAAGTTATTGTATATTTATTAAAAAAAATTGATTCTATTATATGGTTCACTTAAGATGCTTATGTATTTTTTTTTCTTAAAAGTGTTTCTATGTAATAAAAAAAAAAACAAGTTATTTATCTAGAAGTTTCCTAAAAATTACGTTTTTTCAACATTTTTTTTCTTCTATATTTTGTATCAAAGTCGAAAAAAGTGGTCCAGCTACATGCAAGTAGACCGTATAATCATGTTGATGATATTTTTTACTATTCAAAATCAGTAGTGGTTTCTTGTAAAAAGATGATCAAACGTCAGTCTCGCGTAATTTTTTGGAAAACTTATTGCAATTTTTTGTGATTTTCCATGATTTCTTAATTTATTTCAAACATTTCTTTCAGCCACATGCAAAACAAGGAACTCGACTTTCCAAGTAACAAATACTTTTGTATAAATTCGTTGTCCCTTTCTCACAAACAATGAACAAAATTGATCAAAATCAGTCTATTTCGTGCACGGCCCCTTAACTAGATATTTGTGATATTATTACAGACAGCTGTGCTGCTGGGGAGTTTGTTGCCCCACTTCTTCTCTCCTGCTAAAGCACTAGGAAGTGGTGAAAGGCGGGCGTTTTGGGGGACTGTCTTATGTACCTAATTTTGACGTTCGAAAAGTGCTGACTTTTCATTTTATTAAAAACCGAGTCATTGATACCCCTTATTATACAACAGTTTCATAAACTACTATTCAAAACATTGTAGAACCAGCAGTAAAAGTTTATTTTATTGATTTAATATTACGTGGTATGTTTCAGGGCACCGGCGTCATGGCCGCGGCGATGGTGTACGCGGCCGAGGCGGCGGAGGAGGCGGAAGCGCGCGCGTGGCGCGGGCGCGGTGCCTCCAGCGCGGTCATTGAGTCCAACACGTACCGCCACGCCTACCGCCCCGCGCCCTGCCACCAGGACGAAAAGTGCACCATCTGTCTGTCGCTGTTCGAAGTCGATTCTGATTGCAGGTTTGTGAAAAAACTATTAAATTTTAACCAACTTAAAAAAACAGGCGTTTTTTTTCATGTTTTTTTAGTCTGATTATTCTGTCATTGATGGATCGATTAAAGTGATTCTTTTCATTTGGTACAGGAAGCTCGCGCGGGGTCACATATAAATTTTATTATTTTTTCCTTTGGTAGTTTATAAGTTAGCTAAAATAATATCTAAAATAAAAATCCAATATACTGATGATGTTATAAAACTCCCTGTCACTGTTGTTTACATAGCAAGTAGTGGTAGACTAATTTGTTTAAAGTATAGAACACTGGAGAAGCCTTACGAACACTTCCCCTCTGTCAAAAAGTACAAGAACACGTTCTAGTACGTTCATAAAAACTACTCTCAAATCGATTCTCGCATCGTTAATCGTTTTCGAGACGCGCGGATCTCATTCAATGCTCCGTGAAAATGGCCGGTTGTGCTGTTAAATTAAAACTTGTAATGTCTTGTAATGTGAACAACCTCCCATATGTAAGTTTTTTTTTTTTAATATTTAGTCATGTTTTTATTGCAATTCAAAATCTTATTATCCTCATAAATACATTTTGATTTTTCATTCGATTCAATCATGATAACATGAATCGAGTACTTTTCCTCACATTGCTTTTGTCACGTCACCATGTCTCACTACACCTCGTGTTTATGTTCATAAGGTTCAAAATATTTTTCTTTTGCATTACGTCAAATCAGCAAAATTGACATGCGGTTATGTTTTTTATCAAAAATATTAGCGAGACTACCGGAGGGTTGGAATCATGTCTGAAACCAAAACTGACACAATATGTCGATAATTAATTTTTCTCCTTTAAAAAAAATTTTTTTTGGAACGAAGTTCTTTAACGCGGGTTGAGGTAGGAGTTGACTGGTACAAATCGTCACGTAAGGAATATGTCGATAATTCATCTTTGTTGCTTAAAAAAATATTTTTTGGAACGAAGTTCTTTAACGATGTAACGATGTAGGAGTGGACTAAACTAAATGTCCGAGTAAAACTCCCAGTTGTTAGAAATAAATAGCTATTGAAATATTTTTTTTTTTAAATCCGAGGTATTGTCTCTGAAAAAATAAAAATATAACTCATAAACTGTAAGATATACTTGAAAATTGTTTTGACAAAATATGTTAAGCTATCAATAACCCATCTATTTGAGCAGTCTGAGTAGATCTAAGTCCATTTCTTTCGATGTTATTAAGGAAAAACGGATTCTCGTTTATTTATTTATTTATTTATTTATTTATTTTACCATTTATGTACACACAGAAAAATACATAATAAAATACATAATTATAATTAGGAGTACAAAGGTACTGCTTATTTCTTAAGAAATTTCTTCCAGCAGACCTGCGAAAGGAGAAATGAAATAGAAATGTAGACAATAGTGTGTGAGAACAAGAAGAGAAAAATATGAATATGCGAAGACTTAAACTAAAATTTTAACTATACCTACACGTATAACATAAACTTAAATAAATACATAAAGCTAAAATATATAAACATACATATACTATACTTATATAAATACTCACAGTTGAGAGGAAAAGTAATGCTCTTTTACTCTATATTTGAAAAGAGACACAGTTTTTAAATCGCGAATGCTAGGCGGAAGTGAGTTCCACAGTCTCACAGCATGGATAGAGAAGGAATAAGAATAGTAGCTAGTTTTATGAGGATGAGATTTAAGGAGGGATCGAAGGTGTGATCTACACGGTGCGTCACTAGGGCGAGCAAAGGAAAAACGCTCACGCAGGTAGGAAGGATAAGACGGGTTGTGTAAAATGTTGAAGAGGAGACATAAAATCCGAGTGTTCCTGCGAAGGCGGATTGGGAGCCACTTGAGTTCCTTGCGAAAGTGAGAAACATGATCATACTTTCGAAGACCAAAAACAAAGCGAATGCACAAGTTTTGCAAGCGCTCAAGCTTATTTAATAGCTCCTCAGTAGCATCCAGGTAGCATGCGTCGGCATAATCTATAATCGGCTGAATAAGCGTTTGTGCCAAAGAAATTTTAGTCTTCAAGGGCAGGAGACTTTGAAGGCTTTTCAGCGAATGAAACGAGAAATGTACCTTTCGACTGACCTCATTGACCTGAGCACGCCACGAAAGATTAGAATCAATAATTACACCCAGATCTTTGGCGGTTTCGGTATAGTCAATGCGCACACCATCGAGATATAAAGGCATCAGAGATGTAACATCGGCCGCACTGCGAACGAATCTGCTGCCTATGATCATGGCCTGAGATTTAGTTGGGTTAATTTGCAAACCAAATGACTTTGCCCAAACGCTGACGCAAGCCAGATCATGATTCATAGCAGCAATTGCAGAACTCGCATCATCTACAGTAAAATGTCGGTAAAGCTGCAAGTCATCTGCGTAGAGATGAAAACTAGATGAAATTACTCTGGTAACAAAGTTGATGAAGATTGAAAATAGAAGAGGAGAGAGAACGCTTCCCTGAGGAACACCCTCAGTGAGGCTACACCAATCAGAGAAAGACTCCTCTAGGCGAACACACTGAGAGCGTCCCCGAAGATAAGAACTGAACCAAGTTAGAGCAGAAGAAGAGAAATTGATAGATTTAAGGATACCAAGTAAAATGTCGAAATCCACTGAGTTGAAAGCGCTACTGAAGTCAAGCAATACAAGAACAGTAAGGGACTTATTCTCCATTGCCCAGCGGATGTCGTCAGTTACTTTCAAAAGCGCGGTTACAGTACTGTGACCCGAGCGAAAACCAGATTGAAAAGGGGAAATAATCGAGTTTGACGCCAAGAAAAATGATAATTGTCTATGAACTATGTGCTCAAAAACTTTAGAGAGAAATGGAAGAATAGAAATAGGTCTAAAGTGGGTTAATAAAGTAGGATTGTTAGTTTTAGGTAAAGGTATTATGTGAGCCTGTTTCCATACTGACGGGAATGAGCAAGAGGTAAATGAGTGGTTGAAGATGTGAGTGAGAACAGGAAGTAACGAGGCAAGGATAAGAGTTATCATTCTTGAGCACAACTTATCATTACCGACTGCTGAAGAAGTAATTGCAAATATAGATTTCTTAACGTCTTCCTCGGTAACTTCGCTAAGCTTAAAGTGAGAACATTGGGGCAACGGCGAGCTAGCAAGACACTCTAGTGTCGCAGCTTTGACAGTTGGATCAAGAGAAAAGGGAAGGAGAGAGAAGTGCTTATTGAGATCATTGAGGTTCACATCCTTACACTGGTTGGTAGATGCCTTGCCAATGCCTACAGATTTGAGAAATTTCCATATATCAGAAGAACTGCGGTTATTAAGTTGATCGTGGAATTAGCGTCTCTTAGCATCTTGACACAGACGACAGCAGCGATTACGTAGGGCTTTGTAGTAAGAGAGATTCAACTCTGAAGGTCTGCGCTTATATCTGCTCTTAGCTTTATCCCTGCGAGCCATAAGCTCTTTAATTTGTAGCGTTATCCATGGTGCGGGGTTGTGTCGGACTTTGACACGTCGGATAGGGGCATGTTGATCATATAAATCGAGAACGGTTGCGTTAAAACAATTCACCTTATCGTCGATGTCATCGTACTTGACCAGACGGGTCCAGTCGAGATCGCCGGCATCACGCCGCAAAGCCTCCAGGTCTATGCCCTTGTAGTTACGGAGATATAAAAGCTGGGACTTACGCTTGGGAACACGGATACGATAGGAAAGATAAATGAGATCGTGGTAAGAAAAATTAGCCGTGAGTTGACCATGGTAAGAAACATTCTTAGGAGAGGAAACAATCATAAGATCTAGAAAAGAGGTTGAACAATTAGGAAAATAGTGAGTTGCAGAGAGAGGCAAAACTTGAAGATTGAAAGAAGACAAGAGCGAAAGGAGTTTCAGGGAGCGAGAGTCATTTTTAATTAAACAGGTATTAAAATCACCCATTAAAATAACGTGCTCATATATGGGACAAAGATCACTGAGTGTGGAGTCGAGAGAATTAAAGTAGTCAATGTGAAGATTAGGACTGTAGAGCACTGCGAGCAAAACTTTTGTGTGATGAACAGTAATTTCTAGAAACAAGTATTCAGCCGACTCAGAATACTGAGAAGGAGATGAACTGACCACCCTGTAGGGTAAATCAGCACGCAGGTAAATAGCAACACCTCCTCCACCTTTACCGATCCTATCGTTGCGGATCAAGACGAAGCCGGGGAGTGAGTATTGAGTAGAGAGGAGTGATGGCTTCAAAAAGGATTCCGATATCAAGAGAGCATCCAGGTGAGCACTGCTAAAGGATGCCAGAAGGTCAGAATAGTGACCAGGAACACTCTGAGCATTTATGTGAGCTAAATGCAGATTCTTAGGGTCATTGGAGAAAAGAGAAGAGATTTTATCATGTAAAGTAAGTGGCATGGAAGAGTCACTGTCCGCACTAACAAAACTAGTAGAAGAAGAGCATGAGAAGAAGCTGTCGTTAAGATCAGCTACGTCATCCATGTATATATATGTACCTAAATTATAATATAAATATAAAAATAATCTAACTAATATCTAAACTACAAAAGTAAAAAAAAAAATAATAAAAAAAAAACAAAATAAAATAACGTAAATACTAAAAACACTAATAATTACACCTCCCCCACTCGCTGGTGTGTTGGCAGAAATTTTGAAAGAAAGCACATAAAAAAAATAGAAACAAAATAAAAAGTAAAACAGTAAAACAAAACGACAGTCGATTCACACATCGAACTTTCCGCAAACTGGAACGCGACGCAATGACGGATGAGAAGGAGCAATGACACTGACATCTGTCTACGTCTGTCACATCGTCCAAACAACAAAACCATTAGAACGTAATACATTTATATACCCGGCAAAAATAAAAATAAAAGTAAAATTATTAGCGGTGAGACAAATAAAAATTACTTATTTAACTACCGGTACAATGATTGTGAACATGTAAAGCCGCCAAGTTGAGAAGTAGTGAAGTAAATGGACTGACAAAACAAACAACAAATGTGTCACTTGCGCAGACGCATCTTCCTTGTTCTCTTAGCGGGAGTTGCCGAGGTTGCGACTTTAGGAGATCCAGGTTCTTCGGACTGCGCAGAATCCTCGGTGTCGACTGAACAAGACGGGAATTTGGCTATCAGATCGTGAAGCTCGCCTGCCGTTTCGATCTTCTGACGGGATTTGTCTGGGCAAATAACAACAATCTTGCCTTCCATGGACCAGCAATTGGGCATACCGAAATGCTTACGAGCAGCTGCAAACACACGATGCCGAACTTGCGTTAAGAACTCGGAGATGGTGATCCCGGTACCCTTGAGAGCTTTCTTGCTATCCCATACAAGTTGCCGGTGCTCCATTTTGAAGAATCGTACTAGTATGGGCCGGGCCTTCTGCTGTGAGAATCCGAGTCTATGACATACATGAATAATATTATTGTCACTACAAACCTCCGTCAATCTAATTTGGTTGGATATGATGTTGTGAACCACATCAAGTAACTTTTCATTATTCTTCTCTGGAACACCATGGAACAGCAGGACCTTTCTTCGCATGATGGTTTCATGCCTATCAAACCCAGCAGCAAGCAGCACCGTTTGGGTTTTTAAATTAGAGAGTGCTTGACAGACGAACAGCTTAAACTCAGAGAACTCACGCGCGATGGATGCAATATCTGGTGGAGCTGATGCGGTACCAGTGATAGCCTGCTGCAATTTTTCCTCATATTGCTGCATCCGGGAGCCAAACAACCGCTCGAGGTCCTCCAAGCTGGCAGCAAGTTTAGTGTCCATGTTTGTGCAGTGCAAAGTGAACCAGGTACAAGTGCTACAGACTTGATAACAATGGATAGCGAGTGTGGGGGGGCCTAATTTAAAATGAACTGATTTATTTCATTAATAAATATAAATTACTATTTAAAAAATATATTTTTCAAGAGCACACAAAAAATTGATGTTATTGCTATGTCTACCCACAAAGAAAAAAAAAGCTTATATTTTAAAGTTTATATTTTTTTTTCTCGGTAAGTCGGTGTTTCTCGGTAGGTTTTTTTTTGGCATGAAAAGCTTCCTCAATAACTCTTCTACACCTCCTTAAAATATCTTTGCATAATTCCTATTGCAATAATTAGTCAAAATGTATTATATCCGGGATAACTGGCTCTTGGGTTGGCACTAACAAAGTTCAGATATTTTAATTTTTTCTCTATCCTATCTATAATATATTAACTTTGTCCAAAAAGTGTTTGCAAAAAAAGTGATTCTCTTAAATTTAACACGAGAAATAAAAACAAACTTGCCGTCCCAAACTTCAGACTTCATAAAGTTGGGTATTCATTTATGGGCAAACGTATTATACGTAAACGTATATTTAACGTACATATGTTCAATAAATTGCCACAAACTATTGTTGATTTACCAATTCATAAAAAAAATTTACATGTAATGAACAATTGGACACCTTAAAAGAAATTGTGATTCATGAGCCTAATAATTTATGATGATTTTGATAACTATTTTAGGTTGTTTTCTTGAAACCTTCTACTTTTTTGTTAATTTAAACGCTATTTTTAAAGTTGTTACAAAAAGTAATCATATTCACTTATTTTTTTTTTTTACATACTTTTTCAAAAGTAAATGGGGTCCGTACAGACCCCCGCGATAGTAGTCTAAGTATTTAGGCGCGACTAGCTAAAAGTTAAATGTCAAGAAACGGAACTAATTTTTTTTATAACTGCTTTTCTAGTTTATTGTTGTATCCGGATGTTGTACAATTTTTGAAGTGACAACCCTAACAAAAAAAATACATTTCTGATTTCTTCAATAGTCCATGGAATTATACAGAGATATTTTTAGGTGTAGAGGAGTTATTGAGGAAGTTTTTCTAGCAAAAGAAATTGTATAATACAATGGACTTACCAAGAAAAAAAATAAAAACGAAAATCTGTATTTCTTTAATAACATCGAAAGAAATGGACTTAGATCTACTCAGACTACTCAAATATAGAGATAGAATAGAGATAGGCTATTGATAGCTTAACATATTTTGTCTAAACAATTTTCAAGTATATCTTACAGTTTATGAGTTATATATTTTTTCTAAAAATCCGGATAACAATACCTCGATTTAAAAAAAATCATACTTCAAAATCTGTTTATTTCTAACAACTGGGAGTTTTACTCGGACATTTCTAACGACGTGGACTATCAGTTTTTAAAATAAAAAGACGGTGTCCATTTTTGGAGCTCCATATCACACTGTGGGACCCTCAAAAATATATTCTCCATATTTAGTACAATTTGGTTAATTTTTAAACATTTTAGTACAATAACATACAAAATTTGTTAATTTAATTTAATAATTATTATTAAAATTTAACTATTTTATGCATCAGCTGGTTTTTTCACGGACTCAAGCAAAATTCCGAATGAATATCGATATCGATAAAAAAAATCTATGGTACAGCTTCTCTTTCCGGGCGAACCGTTTTTTGATGTAGTAGCTACCGCGTCGAGACTTTTTTGTTCACAAAATTGCACGTACGGCTTCTCCAGTGTAAAAAAAAAAAACGGGCGGTTTTGATTTTTCTACATTATTGGTAATTATTTAGTTCTGAAGAGGTTTTAATAGCCAAACTATGTTACTGTCACTTAATGAAGAGTCTGGGTATGAAAAAAAGTTAATTCCAAATTCGAAACTTTTGTTTTTAAAAATCCATTTTTTCAGATTGTGACTTTTTACTTACTTTTCGCGGGTTTGCGGTTAAAAGGTTATCAGGCAACTAAAAATAACTTATTTTGACTTAAAACAGATATCTTTGTGTCGATTGTAATGGCAGAAGAAGCAACAAGAGCTAGTAAATTTATAGCGCTGTTTGAAGATAGGTGTAGCCAATGTTATGTCTCACAGCGGTTAAACGTGGGTCGTTCAACCGTCCAAAGAACCTGGACTCGATACCAAGAGACAGGTTCCGTTCAGAGAAGGCAAGGTTCTGGGAGAAAACGTTGCACACAACCACGAGACGACCGCTTTTTAGTGACTCAGGCGCTGAGGAACCGCAAATGCAGTTACATAGACCTCAAAAGAAACCTTGAAGAGGTACAAGGAGCAGAAGTTTGCCTATGGACAATGAGGAGGAGGCTTTTAGCGGCTGATATACGCAGTCGACGACCAGCACGGTCCCTGAAGTTACTCCGTCAGCACCGCATTACTCGATTGAGGTTCGCTAGAAATTGCCTGTCTTTACACTAGGTAACTGCAGTAGCGTACTCTTCTCCGATGAGTCTCGAGTTTATCTGAATGGTGAGAACCGACGTCTCGCCGAGTGTTACGAAGACCAGGGGAACGCTATGCCGACGTGTGTTTTGAATAAATCACCCCTTACGGCCTGGCCACGGGACATTCGCTATAGCGAAAATTCGCGCGGTGCGATCGTCGAAGCGTCTTGCGACTATAACAAATGTATAGAAATGTACTAGCCATGCCCCGCGTAGCGGCGGCGCGACCGGCGAAGTTTGCCGAGCGAATCGCACGGGCGACTGACGGTGCGGTGGGCGATAAAAACAAATGTATGAAACTGTACGGCGCATGCCACGGATTCGCGCGGTAGACGCGGCGAATAGTGCAGGATCTAAACATGTTTATTTATTTGTATTCGCCGCGAAATAATGAAAACTGAAACTACTCTAGGGAATTTTTATATCAATGTTAGACATATGTAGTTACGTTATATTATAAGTGTCACCTTAACGTCAAAAATAGTTTTTCTGCGGCGCTTAAAATCCTATCTACGTTTACCGGTTTCTCCAGTTCTTGTTGGATTTTCATAAGAATACCTATAATCAAAGGTTCGACACTCATTCGGGTATACCTAAATGGTACTCGTAAAAAGGAACAATAAAATTATGGTACGACTCAGTCTGTCTGTCACAGCTGAATATCTCAAGAACTACTAATGCTGTCAACTTGAATTTTGGAATAGTTTTAGATGACTTTTCCCAACTATTTTGCAAATAAGATATATTTACAACGTGTAACGGAAAGGGTATATACATACCAAAGGTACGGCTTCTTTGGATGATATTAAACGATATTGGAAGGGATTTTTAATCCTATCTCTACATGTTCGGAAGTTATGAGAATTTTTAATACATTGGATACCAGAAACCGAACTTTTCAAAATTGAAATAAATACATCACTAGCACTAAGTCAGCTGATCGGTGTCAGCGAACTATTTGTAAGTAACATTAAACCTCTTACTCCTGGTATTTCTGAATAGAAGGTTCCGCATGTTTATTTTTTGTTTACAAAATATTACTTCTGACTTTTCTTAAACTTTGATTATGTTTGTGAACTAAGCTAAATACAATTAATTTGTCTAGGTATCAAAATTTAACGAAATAATATTTAGATACGTGCTTGCATTGTCACATATCATTTACACACTTGTTGGTTTTTTACGTAGTTGTCCATTTGTAGAAGATTACTTTGTAGATAATTATTATCTTCCACCCACCAACCTGACCATCGCACTTACAACACAGTAAATACCTAATTCAAAAACAATATTCCTGTAAACCTAACGTTATTCCTAACCTTTTATTTTGGTGGCCATAAGGATGAACGATGTTTTGCTTTTGAATCGATCTTCTAAAAATTCATTCATAATCGTAATAAAAAAAATATTTTGAAACAACATTTAACACCTTTATTTTGTGACATATTTACAGTTGCTATTCAGGTAGGTACGTCTAAACTTTTAATAAATAATAATTGATAATCATTCCGGCGTAATTCAATGACTTTCAATCAGATGGTACAGATGTAGTCGGTTAAAATCACAATGACTACGACGCCGAGCGATTAATTTATAAAATACAGCTATGTCATTCGAAATGAGAACTTCCTATCAAACCGTCAAATGTTTCAATCTTCGCTTAGCGTTATTATAAACAATGCGGACAAGTTAAAAAGTGTATGTGCATCCTACCAGGAATTAATTACTTAAATAAACATTATTAGGTGCCATTAAAACTTAGAATAGAAAAAGAGTAACAATTTATGTCCAACTGAACCCAAAACGTCATTTCAATTCACCTCTTCGCAACTTATTCTTCTCCTAGTACAGACGCCAGCACATCAAGCTACTACAATCTGTCAGATTTCTTTAATAGATTTTCGACTTTAATGCTAAGACATTAGGTTCAAGATTGATTGGGAAAATCTGACAGTTTCGGGTAGGTTGACCTGCTGGCGTCTGTACAAATAAAATCACAGTGGGTTCCGTTCATAATTTTTAAAATAAGGTTATTTTTTAAAATCATTATTACGAAAACTATTACAACAGGCGTCGCCGTTTTATTGAGGGTAGACCAGATGCTGAGCGTCGACAGCTGTCTTCGATGTTTTAGTCGGATGGTACATCATCTGTACCAAACTGGGTCATTCCACGCACCTGCTTCAGAGGGTCGCCCGAGTACCACCGATCCAAAATTTGAAGAAGCCGTATTGGAGCATTATGAACTCAATCCACGCACTAGCACACGTCGAGCTGCATTAACGCTGGGTGCCTCTAACCATATGCAGGTATGGCGAGTGCTGAGCAATGACGGTTAGCACCCATACCACTTCCGTCGCAGCCAGGAGCTGATACCAGCAGATTTTTTGCCTCGCGTGGTCTTTTACGCGTTTTTTGACGTAAGTTTTGTTATCTCAGTTTTTACGAGCAATTTCTGGCTTGATATTAACTAGTAAACTGTAAATCAATAATTACGCGTTATTTTTGACATCACGGTAAAGTAGGTATCATTTATTGCGCGCGTGCAATCGCTTTGGCGGCGCGGCGCGGTGCGGTGCGGCGGCGACATGTTTTATTTCGTCAGTTTTCGCCGAAAAGTACACCGGCGGTAGGCTACTACGGTACTAGGCGCGCAGAATTACGGAAGAGATTTATCGTGATATTGGAAAGTAACGTGGAAACTTATTCTGCCGTCGTAAGAAAAAAGGGCACAACTAACATTTAAAAAAAAATTGAGTTACATAATAGGTTGGGGAAAAAGTTTCTTCGCATTTTTTAAGAAAATTCAAAACATTTTTTAATATAGTTTATTTACATTTAACTAAAGTATGTAGGTACCATTTTGTTCGATAACTTTTTGCCATCTTGTAGGTAGGGACATGATCCCATTGCTATAGAAATTTTGGGACTTCTGGTCAAAATACCGCGACAAGTGGTTTTGGCAGTCCTCTCGTGATGTTAACCTGATTACTGTCTAAAGAATTCTGAAGAGACCGAAACAGGTGGAAATCTGAAGGTGCAAGGTCAGGACTATACGGCGGATGCATTAACACCTCCCAGCCAAACTCTCTTAATTTTTGCTGAGTGGCTAAAGATGTGTGAGGTCTAGCGTTATCATGATGAAAAACCACACCCCTTCTGTTGATTAATTCCGGCCGCTTTCTCTCAACTTCTTGCTTTAATCTCATCAGTTGTTCACAGTAGAGTTCAGAATCGATGGTCCTGCCTGGTGGTAACAGCTCATAATGAATAATGCCCTTCCAATCCCACCACACACACAGCATCACCTTGTTGCGAGTTAACCCGGGTTTCGCCACAGTCTGTGAAGCCTGACCGGCCTTTGACCACGACCTTTTTCGCACGTTCTTGTCATACGTGATCCACTTTTCATCACCAGTTATCAGCTTCTTCAAAAATGGTTCGGTTTCATTACGTCGTAATAAAGAATCACAAATGAGTACACGGTTCATTAGGTTTCTTTCAGTGTGCTCGTGAGGTACCCAAATGTCGAGCTTTTTTGTGTACCCAGTTTTTTTCAAATGCGCCAAAACTGTTTTGTGGTCAATTTCCAGTTCTTCAGCTACGTCGTAACTACTGATATGCCGATCTTGCTCCACTTTTTCAAAAATGGCATCCATTTTATCCGTAATAGGGCGACCAGACCGACGTGCATCTTTGACATCAAAATTTCCGGATTGAAAACGCTTAAACCAAATTTGTGCTACTCTCACAGACACTACACTACACTAGGTCCATAAACATCGCAAATTTTTTTCGCGGCTTGCGTTGCATTTTTACCTTTTTTTGTAGTAAAATTTTAAAATGTATCGAACTTCTTCATTAGATTCACTCATCTTGACGGTACGAAAAACAAATGAAAATCACACATTTTCCTAATTTGAATTTGGAATTAAGTTCTTTAAAATTTAAACTTTCAACGATACCAAAACCAGTCAGATACAAATAGTATAGCCAAAGAGATTTTATTACAAGTTCATACATACTATAAATGCGAAAAGACTTTTTCCCCAACCTAATACATATTTAGAATCAGAAAAAAAGGCTAATCTGCTCAATTTTTTGTAGATTTTTTTTTTAAATGTTAGTTGTGCCCTTTTTTCTTACGACGGCAATATTGACCTACGTAGTGCGGTGACACGTTTGTTGTTTCTTAGAGTATTTTATTTTGAGTTGAAACTATGTATAGTGATTCTATACCAGCTATTATCTTTAGTGCATAAGGATAGCAATAGGGTTTCTGTTACAGCCTGTATATATATGTAGTCATATTTCAGTCCCTGTTGCAATATATATATATATATATATATATATGGGGGTCTTAAAAATTCGCATGTGAGGTATCATATGAAAGAGCGCTGTTTGCACATTTTCAAACATTTTTGCTTTTTTTTGGGCCGAACAGTTTTCGACTTTTGATGAAAACTGTAAAAAAGTAAAAAAAATACCGTCCCCCTCTTATTTCCGAAGTTTGCATAGAGAAAAATGAAATTATTCAGGAAAATAAAACGATAATAGCACACTTTTTTTATGGTACGGAATCCTCGGTGAGCGAGTCCGATTCGCTCTTGGCCGGGTTTTTTTTGCAAATGAGTGTATATAAAGTGGGGTAGGTACCACAACATAAAAGGATAAATTAAATAACTTTAATTTTGGAAGTCAGTTGAAAACTGGAAGTAAGTTATTGTTCGCTGTTTGTTTATTTATTTTGGCGGAGATAATACCTATGCGCCTAACATACCATCTGGGGAAATGGAGTGGTTATGTGGGGCATGTACCCACTAAAACTTTTATATGCACTGAACGGAAATAACAGTGGAAGTGCAATTGCAACAAAATTAATATAGGAATCGTTGTCGCCAAACTCACACAAATAAACCGATAATCATATACTGCACTACAAATAAACAATTCCTTTGATTTGTCGTTTTAATTTTGGTCAAAACTTGCATAAGTCACAGATCCTACATCTGCAAATAAACCTTCATGCTCTATGGATAGGATTTATTTTGCTTTAGTGCAGAATGTTTTTACGTTATGTAATCGAAAGTCAAACTAGATTCGATGGACAAGTAAATTCCGCTACTCGACCATTAGATGGCAGTATTCTTAGTGGTCGCAATTATATATCTAATTGCGTTAGCTATAAGGTTGACATTCGTCATAGGAGGTCGCTATCTTTTGCTACTCGACCAAGGCCACACCCAATGACTATATAGCCTCTTGACTGCTCATACGGGCGACTCACGCTCACGACACATAAATGAAATTGCACTTATATTAGATGACAATATGAGTGGCCATTTTAGTTTTGACCAGTTATTGGATCTCTGCACACGCGGTTATTTTGGTACCTTTTAAAACATATCTCCGTAAATAAAAACAATTATGAGTTCCTGTTCAATTAAATGGTGTGGGAAATCGTCTAGAACATCCCACCTATGAAAAAGATGGCATAAGTTTTAATCGGCAAGGAAAACATATTTATAAAAGGCGCAAAAAAAAATGTATACCGCGTTGATCTTGTCTTTTTGAAAAGTCCTTTTCTCTCACTAGGGTATTGTCAATATGTCTGTCCCTTTCTATCTGTAGTAATGCTGTAGTGTTATAACAACTTCAAAACAAAAATAATTATCGATGTTTCCTAATGGTAAAAAAGTAATATTACTTAATCTTTACATTTTAGATTTCCAAATATTCCGGAACTGAAAGAAAAGTGGATTAATGCAATTTACAGGGTTAATTGGTTTCCGAGAATTTATTGTTCTTTCCGACAGGGACATTGCTATTATTTTTTTTAGACATACTTTCAGTCGATTAAATTAGCCGATTGATTTAATGGAATAAAGATGGAGTTAAAGGTTAACTGGTAGAAAATGCTTATGGCGTTAAGTCTGGCTCTGTATATATTTTGTGCTTGAAGTAATAAATAAATAAAGATAAATTAAAAAAAAAAAAAAAAAAATAAAGTTAAATTTGAAGTGTTAGGTCAGTGTTTTATTTGCACCCAGTTAACACCTTATCAAAATAGTTTTAAAACATGTAGAAATGATAGACGTCGATTTTATCGATATCTATATTATTGTTGCAAATCTGACTGCATCACATGTTTGGAACATTCGTCCTGACATTGTTGCATCGGGCAATCACAATCGATGTATTTTATTCGTCCCCCGGCCCGCAGTGGTGAGTCGTGTGCCTAGACGAAATCGGTCTATCAGCTCTTCAAGTGGTTAAATTCTCTTTGGCCACACCAGTGCAGTAAAATATTGAATTTTTAAATACATTATCGATATCGATAGATACCCGATTTCTTGTTTAATTCGAGAAAATGTCTTGTTGGGAGTTCAGTAAAACTGTAGGAAGAATGACGTAGTATTATTTGAAAACAAAGTGACCTCCACTGCCACAGGAGTGGCTTTGAAATATTTATTGTGCTGTCATTGAGGCGGGAACCGGCATGACGGTTTATGAACGATCTTACTCACTGAAATGACCAGCTGGTTAATGCCATGCAACGACCCAAGCATTATTAAACATACGTTATTATGTAAAAGTTTGATTACATTTTACTATAAAGCATCTATGCAATCTAATTACACCTCTTTTAAAATAAATGTCGTGTATGAATGTTAGGTAACCTTTTATTTGTAACAAACAAATGTTACAAATAAAAGGTTTAGGTGGTTAGGTACTTACATACGTGACGATAACTACAGTGTCGCTTTCGGACCCAGTTCCTTCGAAGGGATCTGTGAGTTCTCTAAGGGATAATATTAGGCTTGTTCCTGTTGAACCATGCGTAATGACTGTAATGAGGTTAGCGTTAACCTTTTCACCGCCAAGCACTTCTATAGAAGTTCGGGATTTTCGTGCCACCAGCGCCACAACTTCTATAGAAGTTGTACATTTTAATTATCTTATTAAAATAAATTTACTGTGATTAAAAGCTTTGTTTCATTTTATTATTTAAGATAGCACTGTCTACTACCCTGTTTTTTTATTTTTCTACACAAAATAAGCCCTAGTTTGTCCTAAAATCGGCAAAAATAGAAACTCCGAATTTTGTTACTTTCCTCAGAACGCCAATCACTTCATATCAAGTTGGCCAGTGATGTGCCGTGAAAGGTTGATTTCACCATTGAAATATTTATAAATACAGAAAGTTACGAATATCGAAAACATTTTGAGGTCAATAAAATATGAACTTAGTTATCTACTTCATTACAAGGGATAGTAGATGAATTTCGACCTTCAGGTAGATGCCGATACGTAATTATAAAGTTGTTACTAATTCTTGTCGATAGTTATTTTCCCATCTCTACAAAACAATTGGTCGTCTATGCCCCTGTGCGCCACCGAGTGCCACGAACTACTATAGAAGTTGGTCAGTGACGTCATAGGCGTGCGGCTGTCAAGGTCACTTTGGCATAGTGCAGCACAAAATCGGATTCGCGCGCACGCATCTTTCTTTCTTTCACTTGCAAATAGAAAAATGAGTGAAGAACTTGATTCGGACGAACTTCTGAAAATTTTGCAAGGTGTGGAATCGGACTCGGAGTATTTTGTGGAGAATATTGAACCAGAAGATAAGATAATTAAAAAAAAAAAACAATTCAAAATTCTGCCACTTAGATACCTACGGTAAAAAACGTTGACTGAAGTTATTAAAAAAACACAGGAATAAACAAAAATAGAAGAAAGAAAGACCATAGACCCCATCCCTGATCAGAATCGAATTCAACGTGCCCTCAGTGCCAATAACTTGATATGAAGTTAAAGAATGAGATCATGAAACAAATAGAGATGTACCCCATTCCTTATAGTTCTAATTGAGTTATGTATTAGTTTCTTTGATACTCATAAATTATACTGTTTTTTCTTATTAAGGATACTGTGAAATAAAACAAATCTGGAAATATTTAATCAGTTTTTATTTATATTCGTAAAATCAACTTTAAATCTTAACTTTACGCGTACAAATCTTATTCATCGATATGACGATATCCCCATCACTACTGTTTACTGTATATTTAGTTATACATTTATAGCTTGGCGCTCGGCGAGGCATTGCGTTTTGTGTACGTTGGCGGCGAAAAGGTTAATGTCGTTTGCTATGCGGATGACATTTCGATATTTGCTTAAAGGCTACATACACAGAAATCATACGACTTTAAGCCCGGATTGGAAGATGTTGTAGGTGAAATATGCTGGCTATAGTATGCCTCCACTAACCACCGCCAATCTTTGGGGGAGTCCGGTTTCCAATCTACATTTGACAGCCTACTCACCCTAAGGTCTTACTGCCGACTATTAGCGAGAAGCGAGCAGAGCTAGCAATTAAAAACGAGTTGTTTTTTTGACAGAGTTCTCACCGGCGGTGGTAGGAACAGTCAGCGATCAATTATTAATATATGTATCTCTTCTGCTTACACAGAACCTACAATCTTTTGTACGTTTCTTAAGCGAAAAAATTATTTATAGCTAGTCGCTCTCTCGTCGGCGGCGGAAAAGGTACCTTAAATGGCTCCAATAACCACCGCCAGCGATCATTAGGCGACCCGTATTTTGGGTCTACATTAAGACAGCCGAAAACTCATCCTTATGAAACCCTTCGTGTGTTTTCAGGCGATTACCATGCATGCATCTGTTTCACATGGAGTGCGTGGACCAGTGGCTCAGCACCAACAAGCACTGCCCGATCTGCCGCGTCGACATCGAGACACATCTGAACAAAGATGCCACGTTTTAAACACCAAGGTATGTTGCTCGGATCTTTTTGTTAGGGGAATATTATATCAGGTTGGCGGAAAAATATTGCACAAGAAATTGTAAATTACTAGAATTTTCCGTAATATTTAGTATTGATCTGGGATACGTAAGAATATTGTAAAAGGTTCTCGAAGCTATCGTATCAAGGATATATCCTAAAGGCGCGCTAGTGAGGATTTGACTACTTTGTGAAAATGATTAGTGAACATCAACTTCGAACGATCATCTTTTACGAGTGGCGTCTGGGACATAACGTGAGTGTGGCTACCGCTAACATCAGCAAAGCGTTCGGTGAAAGTGTTGTATCGCGATGGAAGATAAGCCGCTGGTTTGCTCGCTTTGCATCGGGAGATATAACTCTTGAAGATGACGAGCGATCTGGGCGACCATCCACCTTCGACGATGAGAAATTAATCCGCTGTTTAAAGGCTAATCCAGAAATAAATACGCGTGATTTGGTAGAGACTCTTGGCTGTCATCATTCGACCATCGAGGCTCATTTAGACAAACTCGGCTATCGTAAAGTAATGGCACGATGGATTCCACATCAACTAACTGACAGTCATCGTCAATTCAGAGTTAGTATTTGTGAATCGCTTCTTTTTCAGCCACATCGAAAAGAGTTTCTTGACGATCTGATAACCGGCGATGAGAGCTGGATTATCTATGATAACAACACACGGCACGCCGTCTTCCATACGACGCAGAGCCACCAACGCAGCCAAAGCCAAACCGTCACTCACGCAAGCATCTTGTCTCCGTTTGGTGGGATGCGAAGGGCCCGCTCTATTACGAGCTTCTCCCTGCGAGAAGGACAATTACGACTTCCATTTATACTGAACACCTTCAGAAACTGGCTGACGCAATAAGAGAAAAACGACCGAGACATGTAAATGTTCACTTACTCCATGATAATGCGCGACCTCATGTCGCTTCGTGGACTCGACAAAAAATCGTAGAGCTTGGATGGCACCCGGTTGCCCACCCACCGTACTCACCGGATCTCGCGCCATCCGACTATCACTTGTTCCGAGCTTTAGTGAAAGCTTTATTTGCGTGAGAAAAAATTTCAAAACTACGAAGACCTCAAAATGGCAGTGGACAATTTCTTTTCTGCACAGCCTCCGGAATTCTGAGCGCAGGGCATCAACAATCTACCAACTAGATGGGCCAGAGTAACAGAGTTATTTGGGGATTACTTTACTGATTAATTATTGTAAATAACAAAGTTATCAATAAATTCATTAAGTCTTATATCTGGGTCCAAGACTTTTCCGCCAACAGAATACTATCACATATTTATGAGACAGAAATATGACAATCTATACATACAACAAGATGACCTATTTTGTCTCCAAAAATCTCATGCAGTCGGAGGCTAGGTCTTGTTAAATTTAAGAAGACGCCTCCGGCTTCATGTGATTGTTTGGAGACAAAACAGGTCATCTTGTCTCCATCATTTTTAGAGTTCAGTTTTTACGCAGTCGGGTTTTTGATTTTTTTAAATTTACTTTTTTTATTTTACACTTTTTACTTAGAAAGGATTATTTCTCTCTCACTGTTTTAAGTAACGCTTTAGGTACCAGTCAGTCGTCAAAATTATCTTTCAAAGCAATAATACAATTTGGGGTTTGTCACTCGATTTTTTTTAAAGCGTACGTGAAAAGGATCTTAGTTCCTGATGGGGGTCCCCCGACCACACGCGCTTTTGTATCATTTTTCATTCCAAATTACATTTAAACATAATTATAATTTATATATACTTTTGTAATCACCTTGCACTTTTTAAAACCCTTCATTTTGATACCCCACTCGATAGGTTTTTTTTTTTTTAATTTTTCCGCCAATAATCCGCCATTATGATTTTTATAATTTTAATATACCCAGTGACACTCGCGCAATAAAGACAAGTCTAACGACATATCATTCATCAGGCCGTTTAGGCTACAGGGGGTCACAATGGAACGGACGTACATACAGTACAGCTATTTTCTTAATGTCCCTCGGCAATCATCGCAATTCCGAATACAAACGAATGCTAATTTCCATGTCCATCAATTATTAGATTTCTCGTATCGTGTTAAGTACTTCATTGTTGTTGAAATCTAAACAAAACAATAAAGTACTTAGTTCTGAATGCAAATTATTATAATTTAATTATACACGATAAATCTAATAATTGATGGACATGGAAAATATCATTCATTTGTATTCGGAAATGCGATGATTGCCAAGGGACATATAGTTGTACTATACATACAGGTCCAAAACATAAGTCGGATTAATAGGAACATTTTAAAACAAAAAATAGCAAAAAAAAAAAATAATTAAACCGACTTCAAAAAGAAATTAACTCAAAATTATGAAATAACTTTTTAGTAAAAAATAAAACCGACTTCCAAAACAAAACACTACAAAGTGGAAAATAACTTTAATTCGGAAGTCGGTGTCTTGGGATCTGAATTTTAGTTTTTTGCCGAAAAGTTTTTTTCAAAATTATGAAATCATAACTTTAATTTCGAAGTCGGTTTCCGAAATTAAAGTTATTTCATAATTTTGAGTTCATTTCTTTTTGAAGTGTTTAATTATTTTTTATTTCGTAATTTTTAGTAAAAACTGGGATATATGTTTATAATAGTATATAATAGTTTTATTATAAATATTGCACTAGGTATAAAAAAATATAAATATCGTACTAGGTTTTGAGATGTTTTACCTTTGACACACTTACACGTATTAGTCCATTATCTTGAAAACTACTGAACCAATTTTGATTAAACTTGCACTGTTCCTTAAGTTGAAGTAAATGTGGCCACGATCCGATTTATAGTTTCGGAGAAATGCGTGGACAAACATACATACATACACACATCTATAAAATTTTGTATATTTGTTTTGAAGCCCTAATAAATCATATGTGAATATATTACAGTTCCAATAATATTACATACATACGTGTCGAATTGATAACCTCCTTATTTTACGTCGGTTAAAAACAAACAGCATGTTTCAATTTTTATTTACTCGTATACTATAAATCAGGGTTTCCCAAAGTGTGCGCCGTAGAGAGTACAGAGGGCTGCCGTGAAGTTCTCTTGTTTACCATTCTCCGTAAACTACAATATTTGACGTGTGAAAAAAAAGCGAAAAAAATCAGCTGTTCCCTACATTTTGACGAGTTATGCGAACATAAATGTATGGAACAGATGATTTTCTTTCTCGCGATTTCAGGTTTGGCCCCATAGTAAAAGTTGTTCATAATGATGAGTACAATGACTCCTTAAAAAGTCTAACGAATCCCACAAATCCTTATATGATTATAGAAGAGATTTTTCTGTTCGTTATCCATTTCAAGATTACGTCCAGACATGAACGACTGCTAGCTAACTAACTACGAATGACGCGCGCTTTTTTTTTTATAAATGGCATCTCTTAGTTGGCCTAGAGAGACCGTGACTACTTAACCGGCCAGTCTCTTATTGGTATTTTTTTCAAACTTCTGTGTTGAGCCGTTTTCGAGATCTGGGAAGTCACAAAACGTTACCGCAGCAAAATCTTAAATAACTTAAGAACCATAACACCTCAAATTTTGCTATTTACTACACAACAAAACATTTACTACGCAACAAAAGCTTTCATGTATTTGGTTCCGGGCTAAAACGAATTTTTCAAAAATGATTTTGCCAGGGTAACGTTACTCCAGCAAAATCTGTTTTTCTCAAATAACTTTAAAATTCAAACAAATTGCTCCTCATGATACACTAATTTTCAGACATTTAGCCAGGGTAATCGCTAAATCATTTAGCCACACACGACATACAGGGTCAAATTAAATTAGCTAGCGAAACTCCGCAGACGTGATAACTCCAAAAAAAATCATCAAATTAATTTATTTTTTACTTTATCATGTTTAGATATCGATACACATACACATCACGTCTGCGGAGTTTCGCTAGCTAATTTAATTTAACCCTGTATAATAGTGTAATATCCCCTATTATACAGGGACAAAAGGGGGACAAAGTCCCCCTTAGACAAAACGCATAATCGTCGGAAGTCAGTCTGGTTTTTTTTTAAACTATAAAGGAAAACAAAAATGTAGTTTAAAAATATCTTATTGTCTATCACACTAATTACAATAAAATTATAAGAGTATAATTATGTACAGTTAATTTGGCTGGCAGGTTTGCTATAGTTTTTTTGAAATTATATTACTCTTGAATAAATAATTTCTTCTTGCATTTAAATTGTATAAAATAGCTCGTATTTATAAAAATAAATGTGAACTACAATATATACAATATTTGTCACACAAGCTGTACTGCTTTATGCATAAATTAGAGCAATAAATTCAATGGGGCGACACCTGCCGAAAGGTACGTGAAGGACGGCACTAACCGCGACCATTCGCTTTACGAACCGTTCGTTGCGCGAGCTTTTGTTACGCGACGAACATTAATTCATGAAAGGAACAGTTTCGTGAGTACAGTCCTTTCTCGGATTTTGCATCAATGTCAAATATAGAGCGTTCTCGCCGCACAGGCTGGCAACTTCGCATTTTTGTGATTATTTTATTAAATTTAAATCAAAGTACTATTTTTTCCAGTAAAGGTAATTAAAGGTAATTAGATTGTTGGTATTTTAAGTATGTATCCTATTTTTTTTTATAGTTATTTTGGTATTTACTCATAAAAATTGGCATTATTGTCAATTATTTTCTGTGTACTCAAATATTTTTATTTACTATAGAGTAAATTTTAAAAATAATTATAAAATACAACAATCTAGTTATTTGTCTGAAAAAAATAGTACTTTGATTTAAATTTAATATAATAATCATACAAAAAACACTTCTAGAAATGCGTCGTTACCAGCTCGCGCGGTGTGAACGCTTTACTGCCATTGACAATTGTGTCAAAATCACAATGATCTTTTTCTCATTACGATAAGGTTGCTGTGGGTTACTGCTGGAGGTAAAATTACTGCAAAAGGACTACGTGAATTTAAAAATAAATAAAATTAAACAAATTCTAATAGCTGTGCGCACGGATGTTCGTTTCGCGAATTTATGTTCGTTGGCGTGCTAACGCCCGCAGTACAAAATAGGCGACGTAATTTTATATTGATAATACGTTTTAGGTATTTAGCGTTGCAGGCGTAAACACGACTTATTTTCCTACTTGTATTTATCCATAAATGTGTCGATAGACAAAGGACACGGGCAACAAAAATTGCCCAGTTCTTGACAATTTAAATACAATCTTGGCATTGCCGTAAATTGCTGGGTGTTGTTGTCCCGTGTCAGCGCATCTTAAGTCTTTAATTTGCTTTTCTTCTCATTCTTGGCGTCGTCTAGTTTCAGTTTCTCCTGCAGCTGTGGGGAGCAGACGATGGCTTGCTGCTGTAGCTCCAAGCTCTCTTGCTGCAAATCGTGTGTCAGCTGTTTCTGCGCGTTGCAAGCCCTGCAACACACGCACTACTGCCACTATATGTATATACACAGAATATCAATTAAGGATAAGAGTATTTTGTTTATAAAATTTTGTTACAATATCATTATTACAATGTTAGAAGTCAAAAGAAGTGACTATTGTTGTTTTACATATATGTGCATATGAAATATCAAAATATATGTATTAAATTTAATTTAAAAAGCAATCTGTTAATTTTGAGCACTCCTATAAAATATAAAAGAGGAAAAAAATGAAAACCTTGTAAAATATTTGTCTAAAAATATAACATGCTTTAATAAACTCATTTTTTTTGTATTTTTTTTTCTTTTTGTTTATTTACCTGCATCAGTCAAAAACCCAACTAATGACCAATAACACCAAGCATAGGATCGAGGCAGATGGGCAGGAAATACATTATGTCCATGAGTATAATAATATACTATTTGGGTCAGTTAGATTCTTTTGAAAACAGGCAGGAAAGGGATATTGACCGCCGAATCGAAAACGCCTAGAAAAGCTACTGGTCCATGTAGACACTAATAAATAAAGGGTGACCTGCCGATCTCCCTGAAGCGCAAACTCATCACCACTCCTGCCCATTCTAACATATGGTGCTCACACCTAGTCGCTCACACAGTCACAAAATTTCCGCCTTGGAGTCTACCAAAGAGTGATGGAATGCAGCATCCTAGGCGTAAAAAGCCAGGACAGAATTCCAAAAGGGGTATAATAGATGTAGGCAAGAAGTCTTCCAGGTAGGTTAGAAGAATTGGGCGGGTCACGTCAGCCACATGCACAATGACCACTGTGCTGTCTTCACACAATGGGTACCTGAAGTTGGACGGCGCAGTCGAGGCTGGCCCAGAAATAGGCGGTGGAATGACCTGGACGTGTACCGTGAGGGCTGGTTCGAGGTGGCGCGGGAAAAGAGTTCCTGGAAGGACTTGGGGAGGCCTTTGCCCAGCAATGAGACAGTATAGGCTAAGCAAAAAAAAATACCTGCATGCATGATCTATTCTCTCACAAATGGCATCTGATGCAGCAATGTTTCCAGATAGATATGATATCTCTGCTGCAACTGTTGCTATTTTTTCTGCATAATCCATGTAACCTGAAAAATTTATCATAATATTAAATTTTTATTGATAGGTAGTGTAACAGATTGTGGAGGTCAGACAGGCAGTCGCTCCATATATTATACTGGTAATCAGCTGCATCCGGTTAGACTGGAATGCAATCCCAATATAGGAAGATGATGATGATGAGGTAGTAACTGGGCAGGGTGGTCAAATAAGGTTGTTAATACATGTATACATACTTGCAAATGCTTGGCAATGTAATAACTTAGACCTGCAAGGTATTGTATTGATATGTATGACAAGTACATTATTAATTGAGTAGCTTACTAAATAAAGTGTGAAGATTGTGTTTTAAATCACCAAGTGTTCCTCTCACGGCAACCAGTTGGTCCCAATGGTGTGGTGGAGTGCTGTCCTCACCCCACTCCAGAGCTTGTTTCACCAGGCAGATCTCTCTTGACAGAGCTTCTCGTAGCCTACAATGTTATAGCAAGAAATAAACAAATTAGATTGACAAAAACATACCAATCTGTGATCATAATTATTAACCTGTGAAAATTGTATAACCTTTCAGTAATCAATATATGATTGATAACAGTTAGGATATCTACAAATCTTGGAAGCTGTAGGATTCAATTTCATCTGGCTCTAGATTCGACGAAGTTGGGAATCTGGTCAATTTTAGGTAACAACATGTGTGTATAAGAGAGATAAGTATCTATGATGATTACCTCTCACTAGTATCTTGAATAGCGACTAATGTAACAGTCAGAAGCTGCGAAGCTGCATTAACATTGATAGTCGTAGCTTGGCGGATCATAAAGTCGTGTTCCAGGCTATCTGCATCCCAAGTTATATCTAGCTCTTTTTGTTTGTTGTCACAATATGCCGTGGTTAACAGTCCCATTGTTGCAGGAGCATAATTTCGAATCTTTGTGACAACCGTCCTATGATGAGTCCGGTAAGTAGCTTTGGCAATTTTGATAAAAGAAAATAGCCCCTTTCTAAACATAGTGTAAATGGGATGAACAATGATAGGCTGGTAAAAATTTGACAAATATTTTTACATCATTTTTCGTTATAATTGAAAAGAAAAAAATTATGACACCCAATTTTAACCGCTTCGTAAAATTATTTGAGGTTATGTTTTCTGTTTTGGTTCTTCAATTTTAATTTTTTTTTTAGCTGTCACTGCAGTCGACACGCTGTCAGTGTCAAATAGGTAGGGGTCATAGGGGTGTGATGATGACTAATACATTCATAGACAGAGAATACTATAGACACCTAGAAAGCATGTCGCAGAAAGAGACAAAAAAAAAATACGTCACTGTATTTAGGGTTACCGTATGAAGAAAAAATGACCCCACAATGGGGAGGAAAACTAACTTATTATCACGATAGATGGCGCACAATCGACTGTACCTTGTTTTGATATATTAGCTGTCAAATCGTATGGATTTTTGGAATCTGCTAAGTATAGTTTTCCTATTCCCCGTAATTTTGTCCAAAATTCCTCAACGTAGAGCGTCAACTTGTAAAAACAGAGGAGTACACGTATTTCCTAAATAAAGTAAGGACAGAAAACAATAGGAATTGACATTACGTATTAAAAACTTTAAGGCAAGTAGTACTGCACGATTGTCTGCTGCGCATTTCACAGAAGAGGACTAGATTATCTATAAAACAATAGAATCAAGACTATTAACTAATATCATAAAATAAAATTAATATCATCAAAATAAACGTGTCATAAAATATAAATAATAATATTAGCTAATATTTGTAGTAAAGGAGTCTCCTAAAGATTTAATCAATCAATATAGGTACTTAGTTTTCAAAATATTCCTGTATTGCCTTTCTGTTAATCATTGGTAAAGGAGTATCTGCATTTATGTCTCTGAAAATATAATAAGAAGGTGGACATAGGTATGCGGTGTCGTCTTGGATGTCGCAGTCAGCACCAAAGTTTTGGATTCGATCATACGAATGTAATCTATAAACAAAAAATTGAATGTTAGTCCGTGGCTTATAGAAAAAGGCTCACAAACAATCATAACTTCAAATATTTTAAGTGTTTTCCTTTCAATCAAATCGGCCTTTTTGCCGGCAGTTGCTGCGTTCCTTTTACGGAGCTCAACTTTTAGTTGAGGCACAGTCATAAAAGCGTAAATATTATAGTCAAATTACACTTTAAAATCTCATAAATAGCAGTCACACTACTGTCACGAAAGGTAAACAAGGTACAGTCGACTACAGCGACATCTACACACACCTTTGAGTGTGGCTCCTCATTTGTGTGATTCTAAATACAAAGATGTTCCGCTACCGAGAATGCATAGAATTAGAAATTAGTAAGAGCAAGCTTGAAAGGATGATGATGATGTGATTCTGAATACCTACCATTTCTTATGTAATAATAGGTTCTGGCTTTGTAAGTAAATACACTCCTTTGCATAAAAAAAACCGGGCTCCTTACAGTCGTTGGCTTTTATATGGATAATATTAATATTTTTAGTATGTCATTAGCATAAATGACTAGAAATTTCTTATTAGCAATGAGAATATAGTTTTTAACACTTAAATCCAGGAATCGGTGTTTTAGTCAATGTAAACAGAGAGCCATGTTAAAATGGACATTTTTATGGGTATAATGAAATTAATATTAATTACTACATATATTTTTTACAGTATTTTAACAAAAAAGACACAATACAAAACATAAAAATTAATAACGAGTATGACCTACCCTTGCAGCGGTTACGGCATGTAATCGTCTTGGCATGCTTTCCGCCAGGCTTTTTATGGTGTCCTGGGGAATGTGTTCCCACTCAGCCGAGATCACACATTAAAGATCCCTGATGTTTTGTGGAAGTAGATGGACAGATCGTACTCGCTTTTTTAGGAGGTCCCAGACGTCTAATAATGGGGTTAAGGTCTGGGCTCCGCGCTGGCCAATCCAAACGACGAATACCGACCTCTTGCATATAAGCATCTACGTCGCCAGAACGGTGGGCCCAAGCATTATCGTCCACGTAAATGGCATCTTCACCAATTACTGTCAGTGCGGATTGTGCACAAAGGATTTCTGTTCTGTACCTTTGCGCATTTAGTAAGCCATTTTCAATGAATACTATCTTTAGAAGTTACGCCCGCCCAAAACATAACGGACCCTCCACCATAAGGGCTGATTTCTTCAAAACACACGTCAGCATAGCGTTCCCCTGGTCTTCGTAACACTCGCCAACGTCGGTTCTCACCATTCAAATAAATTCGAGCCTCATCGGAGAAGAATACGCTACTCCAGTTACCTAGTGTCCAAGATAGGCAATTTCTAGCGAACCTCAATCGAGCAACCGGTGCTCACGTTACTCAACTTAGGGGCCCGCGCTGGTCGTCGACTGCGTATATCAGCCCCTAAAACCCTCTTCCTCACTGTCCGTAGGCTAACTTGTGCTCCTCGTACCTCTTCGTGTTTTTTTTTTTAGGTCTATGTTACTGCATTTGCTTTTCCTTAGCGCCTGAGTCACTAAAAAGCGGTCGTCTCGTGGTTGTGTCATTGTCTGCAACGTTTTCTCCCCGAACCTTGCCTTCTCTGAACGGAACCTGTCTCGTGGTATCGAGTCCAGGTTCTTTGGACGGTTGAACGACTCACGTTTAACCGCCGTGAGACGTAAGATTGGCTACACCCCTCTTCCAGCAGCGCTGCTATAATTTCACTTGCTCTTATTGCTTTTTCTGCCATTACAATCGACATAAAGATATCTGTTTTAAGTCACAATAAAGCAGGATTCATCATCATCTTCCTGCCCTTATCCCATGTTACTTGGTATCGGCGCAACACGTTTTCTTCTTGCATTCTCCCCTGTCAAACGTCACACTATCATTCACTCCCTTCTCTTCAACACATTCTGTATTTTTGTCGACCACCACCATGTATCCCTATCTATCGTACCCTTTCCTTTCGTCTCTCCCAAAATATCTTTCGCTGCACTCCTAATATACCCTGCCAGTTCATTCCAAAATTCATTTACACTTCGACCATTCATGTCCCCCATATCTATCATTTTATCCACTACTCGCTCTTTTTTCTTCGCATAGTCATTCTTCTCCAGCATATGCCATTTTATTTTGGGAGGGGGTCGCTCTTTGTTTTTCTTGGGCTTTCTTTCTACAACCATTTCCATAATTAGGGGTCTGTGCTGTGAGACTAGATCTTCTCCCGGTATCACTTTGCAATCTTTAATATGCTTTAAGTAGTTGCGTCGTACTAGAAAGTAATCAATTTGCGTCTTGTGATTGCCACTTTTGTACGTAATTAGGTGTCCATTGTTCTTCTGGAACCAAGTGTTGGCTACTGCCAGGTCAAATGCGGTATTGGATTGCTGCAATGTCTCACCCTCGTTACTGACGTTACCAAATCCCCATCCTCCATGCACTCTTTCATAAACTCCTCGCATTCTTCCCACATGTCCATTAAAATCACCTCCAACTATCAATTCTTCATGCACCGGAATGTTCATCAAAACTGTGCCAAAGTCCTCCCAAAACTTATCTTTCACCCTTTCATCGCATCCCACCTGCGGTGCATATACACTAATTACATTCAGCACTACATGTTCTATCGTAACTTTTACAACGATTGATCTATCATTAATCCTTTTTACCTCCATCACGCCTTCTTTCAAATTACTGTCTAACACTATTCCCACGCCATTTCTTTTCCCAATAACAATAAAGCAGGATTATGCGACAAAAATAAATTATTCCACTAAAAATAACGAGAAGTTCGTTTTAGTTGCCTGATAACCTTTTAACCGCAAACCCGCGAAAAGTAAGTAAAAAGTCACAAACTGAAAAAGGGATTATTATTTTTAAAAACCAAATTTTCGAATTTGGATTTAACTTTTTTTCATATCCAGATTCTTTGTTAAGTGCCAGTAACATAGTTTGGCTATTAATTATTATAGCTATTACAATAATTATTATAATATACTTTATATACTGTACTTACAAGAATGCTTAAATTATTTTCAATTTCCTTAATTGGATCTTCATATAAACTGTTGGAGGAAGATGATGGAATACAGGCCTTTGTTTCCTAAAAAAAGTTATTAATGCAAAATAGGTGTAGGAAGATGTTGATTACAGAAAAAAGTATTTTATGCTCTAGATCAATATTAAAACTTGAATCACGTTCAGAATTTAAGAAAAGCCTGTCTCAGTCATTTATTGCTCATAAAATGCAAAAAAATAATAGTTTCACAACATGTAATTGTACAGACGCCCGCACAATCTGTCAAACCGCTACTACAATCTGTCAAATTTCTTTAATAGATTTTCAACTTTATTACTAATACATTAGGTTCAAGGTTGATTTGGAAAATTGGACAGTTTCGGATAGCTTGACCTGCTGGCGTCTATAAAGCCTGGATCGAAGCGATCGACGCACTGCAAGTTACCATCCATATCTAGTTGCCATTCCACCAATTTGCACTAAGCACTTCCAAACATCCTTCATAATGCGCACTACAAAAGAGTGGAATTCACTACCTGTGTCTGTGTTCCCGAATGCGACTACAACCACAGAACACTATTATCCTAACGGACTACAACTAGCTTGCTACATATTAAATCTGTGCTTACAACCCGAATCTCTTCAAAGTTAGAGTGAACCAAAGAAAAAGAGAGGACTTGCCAGTGTCTCCAACTCTCTCTGTCAAAATTACGGTGTTGCTGGTCTAAAAATACGGTAACTGGTATAATGGGTATATATATTCTGTGGTAAGTAATACCAGCCGCGAAAAAAGCGCGGGAAACTTTTAACTTGGCGGACTCGTCCTTTTTGAGTTACAACTTATAATTAAAAAATAAAACCTGTAATAATAGGTTGGGGAAAAAGTTTCTTCGCATTTTTTAAGAAAATTCAAAACATTTGTTAATATAGTTTATTTACATTTAACTAAAGTATGTAGGTACCATTTTGTTCGATAACTTTTTGCCATCTTGTAGGTAGGGACATGATCCCATTGCTATAGAAATTTTGGGAGTTCTGGTGAAAATACCGCGACAAGTGGCAGTCCTCTCGTGATGTTAACCTGACACTGCCTATAGAATTCTGAAGAGACCGAAACAGGTGGAAATCTGAAGGTGCAAGGTTAGGACTATACGGCGGATGCATTAACACCTCCCAGCCAAACTCTCTTAATTTTTGCTGAGTGGCTAAAGATGTGTGAGGTCTAGCGTTATCATGATGAAAAACCACACCCCTTCTGTTGATTAATTCCGGCCGCTTTCTCTCAACTTCTTGCTTTAATCTCATCAGTTGTTCACAGTAGAGTTCAGAATCGATGGTCCTGCCTGGTGGTAACAGCTCATAATGAATAATGCCCTTCCAATCCCACCACACACACAGCACCACCTTGTTGCGAGTTAACCCGGGTTTCGCCACAGTCTGTGAAGCCTGACCGGCCTTTGACCACGACCTTTTTCGCACGTTCTTGTCATACGTGATCCACTTTTCATCACCAGTTATCAGCTTCTTCAAAAATGGTCCGGTTTCATTACGTCGTAATAAAGAATCACAAATGAGTACACGGTTCATTAGGTTTCTTTCAGTGAGCTCGTGAGGTACCCACATGTCGAGCTTTTTTGTGTACCCAGTTTTTTTCAAATGCGCCAAAACTGTTTTGTGGTCAATTTCCAGTTCTTCAGCTACATCGTAACTACTGATATGCCGATCTTGCTCCACTTTTTCAAAAATGGCATCCATTTTATCCGTAATAGGGCGACCAGAGCGACGTGCATCTTTGACATCAAAATTTCCGGATTGAAAACGCTTAAACCTTTGTGCTACTCTCACAGACACTACACTAGGTCCATAAACATCGCAAATTTTTTTCGTGGCTTGCGTTGCATTTTTACCTTTTTTGTAGTAAAATTTTAAAATGTATCGAATTTCTTCATTAGATTCACTCATCTTGACGGTACGAAAAACAAATGAAAATCACACATTTTCCTAATTTGAATTTGGAATTATGTTCTTTGAAATTTAAACTTTCAATGATACCAAAACCAGCCAGATACAAATAGTATAGCCAAAGAGATTTTATTACAAGTTCATACATACTATAATGCGAAAAGACTTTTTCCCCAACCTAATATAAGATCAGTAGTTGTAGTTTTAGTGTTCTGTTTTCTTTTACTTGTAGTTTAATTTTAGAGTAATATATTTTCTTCGGTAGTGGTAAGTTTTTTAAAGCTATTTGAATTAACAATGAAAGACGCGCCTGATCCGGAGGACTTTGTTCCCCCGGCAGGCAACTTCGTTACGGGTTTCGTTACTTCGTTACGTTATCTAACGAATCGGGTATGGATACTGATGGGTCGTCTTTTGGCTCGACACTTAAAAAGAAGCCGTATGCATATTTGCAAGCACTGCAATAAACGCCGCCGAACCCGTAAAAACCATGGTTCATTGTCGTCGGGTTGTGGTTGCACAGATTCACCTACTCTAGAACTGACTACATCAGAGCCTAACTGCTCCGAAATAATCGTCGCTAACAAAATGCCTGTTATTCCTGCTCCATCCGTAGTTGTTCCCACTCAGATAGGTCGAAAAACCTACGACAAAATGGACAGCTCACCTTTCGTTATCCATGTACAAAAATCATTTAACTACATTGCACCCAATCATATTTGGCAAATTCATAAAACACAATGCCTTCCAAAATATAATTAACGGTAGCGTCAAAAAAATTGGGCGCAATAAAATATCTATATCTTTTTCAAATTTCCTGGACGCAAATTCTTTTATTACACATAACTTGTCTAGTCTTGAGACATATAATTATAAAGCTTTTATACCTACATTTAATGTCACTAGAATGGGTTTAGTGCGTGGTGTTCCTGCGGAATGGTCTCTGGAGGAAGTTATTGAGGATATAACGGTACCAATTTGTTGTGGTCCAATTTTAAAAGCCAAACGCCTCAATTTCAGACTGGGTCATTCCACCATTGCAGTTTTCCTGCAGCTTATGATAATGTTGTATTATCAGTTTTACAAAAGAAATTAAAAGCCTCACAAGTTCCATTGAATTTGTCGAATTTCATTATTAATATCCTGACTGAACGCTCTGTTAACATGATAATAGGAGATCATGAGGTATCCCATATTTCTTGGAGAGGCCTCCCGCAGGGTTCTGTGCTTAGTCCCCTCCTATACAATATTTACACTTTCGATTTAGACTCGTCCTTAATTACTAACCATGTTAAGGTTCTTCAATACGCCAACGATGTATATATTCTTCAAGCCAATCTGTTGAACAAGCCAGCTGTGCTTTCAATTCTGCTTTATCCACTCTGGAGTCATGGTTACATCTTATCCACGTCTAAATGCGCGGCTGTTGTATTCACTCGGAAAAGAAATATTCCCTTGGTAAACCTCTGTTATAAGGAAATACCTATTCCAGTTACAGATAAAGTCAGATATCTTGGTATAATACTTGACTGTAAATTAAGTAGTGTTCCTCATTGTGATCATATTGTTAACAAATGTGAAAATTACCTAAACATGCTTAAATGCCTCTCAGGTCGGGTGCACATCCATTTTCTTTGAAACTTGTTTACAATGCAATTATCAGAAGCACTCTAGATTATGGATTGTTCGTTCTAGAGCCTGGTAGTGTTATGGCTTTTAAAAAATTGGATCACATCTAGTCTAAAGCTTTACGCATTATTTCGGGTGCCATGAAGTCTAGTCCCATTAATGCACTCCAAATTTAATGTGGGGAAGCTCCTTTATATCTTAGAAGACAATTCCTTTCTGACAAATATTTGTTCCGGATTCTTCAGTTCTCAACTCATCCTCTCATTCCTAAACTAGACTATTTAGTGTTACAGATTGAATCGTCAGGTTACTGGTCCTATAAACGTGATCCTTGTTTAGTTGTAAGCTATAAAAAAATTCCTTTCACTTTCTTCACCTATTCACCGTTCCAATAAACTTCCCCTGTTGAACAGTAGTTATGAGAGTCTACAATTCAGTCCTATCATTACATATAACTATGTAAGTAAATCAGATCCCGATTGTCATATAAGTTTTAATAATTTTCTGGCTGAACACTTGGAGTATCACTACATATTTACTGATGCTGCCAAGCGTTCGCCGACGGGTTGTGTTGGGATAGGTACTTACCATTCTCAATACAACATTGTACAAAAAATAAAACTGCCTCCGGAAACTTCTGTTTTTACGGGAGAATGTTTCGGTATTTTAAAAGCCATAGAATATACTCGTGTTCTTAAGCTCAAAAAAACAATAATTTTTACCGATTCTCAAAGTGCTCTTCTAGCCATCAATAAATCCCCTTTTGAACACAAATCACAGTTCCCAATCATTCATTTAATAAGAGAATTTGCGTTCAGAACCATTTCGGAAACAATTTGCATGGATTCCGCCCCATTCTGGAATCCATGGCAATGAAGTTGCTGACACACTTGCTGGTGATGCGGTGCAGTATGGGGATTTAGTTCCTTATACTAATTTTAGTATTGACCTCGTGACGTTACCAAAGACTTTTCTTCGGGACACCTGGAAGGTAGCTTGGGATATCGGAAGCAAATTAAAGGGCCGTTATTTTTCAATTATTCAGCTCAACGTTCCGGAAAAACCGTGGTTTGGCAGGGCGAAGTTTGGCAAGGTGGAGACCTCCGTTTTAATACGTATGAGACTGGGTCATGTTTATTCTCCAGCCCATCTTGCCAAACTTCATATCATCGACGACCCCATCTGCTCGTGTGGCACAGACGTATAGGCGACCTTAACCACATTGTTTTCTCCTGTCCCTTATATGACCGTTCTTTTTTTCTCAGTAACCTCTTGTCCCTCCGTATTCCTTTTCCTACCTCAATACTTTCTTTACTTTGCACAAATAGCTTTCCTGTATATAAATGTATAGTCTCATTCATCACTTTAAATAATATTAAGTTGTAAATTTTCCTCATTGTAATTTGCTCATTATTCACCAGTCTTACCAAGGGGTATCGTATTACCCAGTAACTGGGTTGTGGAGGTCAGATAGGCAGTCGCTCCATGTAAAATACTGGTATTCAGCTGCATCTGGTTAGACTGGAAGCCGACCCCAACAACATAGTTGGGAAAAGGCTAGGCAGATGATGGTATAATATTACGGTAGGCAAACAAAATATAATACGGTAAAAATACGGTAACCTTTTTTGTTTGAATTGTTTGTATTCTAAACCAGCTGACCCGACAAACGTTGTCCTGTCAACATTTCAATAATTCATACAAAATTCCTATAGAAAATGCATTTTCTGTTTTCCCGGCAACTTTTCAAATATTTTCTTTCATACAAACCTTGTCCTGACAATTACAAACACAAAAAAAAAAAATAATTAGCCAAATAGGTGCAACGGTTCTGAAGTGATGTGCGCACATTCGGCAATTGATTTTTATTATTGATTTATCATACAATTAATTATCTCACTTAAATCAAGTAAAATACCTTTTCTTCGTCTTCAAATTAGTAATATGGCTAAAATACGTTCAAAATCGGCGTTTGCATGTGGCACGGCTAGCATACCTCAAAGTACGGCATGAGGACCAAGGCACAGATATTATAATACTACGTACCAAGGTAACCGACATAACCCGAAGAACTGCCAAACTTAAGTGGCAGTGGGCAGGGCAAATTGCTCGCAGAACAGATGGCCGATGGGGCCGAAAGGTTCTGGAGTGGGGACTAGGTACCGGAAGACGTAGCGTTGGAAGGCCTCCCACAAAGTGGACCGATGAACTTGTGAAGGCCGCAGGAATCCACTGGATGCGGAAAGCTTAGACCCGGTCGAAGTGTCGATGCTTGAGGGGAGGCCTATGTCCACCAGTGGACATCTATCGGGTGAAATTATGAATGATAATGAGAAATTACTTCATTAATTACTTCACTTTGGCATTTTTTTACCCGACTACAGGAGGAGGAGGTCAGGAGTCAGATTATGGCTTGCTATACATACCTATACAACTAGGTTTTGAACAAAAATTATTTTGTTTTTAGTAAGTAGGTTTTCTGGAAAACATTGTGATTGTTAGTGATTTTGTGACCACTTCTCATATTATAGGTTACATTTAGTGTACCTACAGTCCCGAGCATAATAAATACATTACTATGGTCATCTTGGCAATAATATCTGTTATGATTCATCTATAGAGGTGTGAGGAACGGAAACCGGGGCGTAAAGTTCATCATCATCCATGGAAAAGGTAGGATCCTCCGACCAGACGGGTTTTGCGTCTGGTCTGCCTGAAGATCGATGTCGGGATGTTGTATATAATTATCTAAAACTCTGCTTGCGCGATGCAAGATTTGTATGACGTCAGGTCTTATATTCATAAGCGGCGTTATTATTAAAAAAAAAAAACAAAAATCCCGACTGCAAATACACTGAAAAGAGAAAATCAAGCATTATAATTTATAATTCTATACAATTTCTGTATTTTTAGACAAACCAACCTCAAACCCGAACTATAACTGTGTAACTTGTTTGCCCCCCCCCCCCCTCCCCCTTCGATACCCGAATGCTTATTTGTCTCTTTTCAGTTACTTATGTGATTGCAGTTTTTTAATAATTTGCTTTTAATAATCCCATTACATTACAAATTCAAAGACAGCCAAATGATGTGGCACTCCCTACCTAATTATTATACTCTTTGCTGTGGCGATTGTGGCCAAATTTCTAAACTCTGCTGTTTGACTACTTAGTTTTCGTTCGGGAACGATGGGACTTGACAGGAGTATAAACAAATGGTCCAAGAGGCCCATTAAAACAGCGTGAGCGTTCTGGATGACAACAACAGCAAAAACCCTTAAAATTAATAGTTTCGTGTATATAACTATGTTACTAGTGCAATCGCAGTCGCCACGCCGTGCGGCATCACAACGCACAGCAAGTCATATTATAGTCTGCAGCTCCGGCATCGTAGCAAAGTTGCGGTGCTGCACCGCGCCGCTACATAAAGTAATACGCACCGCAACGTATCGTGTGGTCTGGCTCAGAGGGTTCAATATTCATAATGATCTTAACCATCCCAGGAGTAATGTCATTTGAATAAGTAATTTAAACACTATGTTGATTTATCATACCGAATAATATATTACTTTCACGATATCTCTTTTCAATAAAAAATATGGGAATAATCTTTCTGTTGTTCTGAAGCAGCAACTACATTGAAGTTCAAGACGGCGACTCCACGGTCCACAGCAGTTATTAGGCGGTATGGGTCAAAATCTAAACAGTACACAGGCGAAGATTTCCGTTGCGTGAAATACATCTGAAAAATTGACATAACAGCTGTTACAAATAAGTAGGTATCCTGATATCATAATGTGCAATAATAACGCAAGCTAACGTATATTGACCTGAACATGATTAATTTGATTGCGTGTATCAAATAACACGCAACGTGAATATTCAGCCGATCCCGCTACAATGCCCCATTGACCATCAGATTTCACACAGTAAAATGTGCATTGAAAAGGATCCTTTGTATTGTACACCTGAAAATAATAAAATAATATTATTGCATCACCATTTCAGCCCAAAGATGCGGTGGATTATATCAATCAATTCAATGGAAAGTTCCATTGAATTGATTGATATAATCCACCGTATCTCATCATTAGGTATACTTACACTATTTTAATTACATACTATGTTTTCAGGGTTTCGTATATCCGAATAAAAAAACCGACTAAGTGCTTGTCGGTCCACGCACAATGAAAGATTCCGTAGTTGGAATGAATTTATCCCAAGAACAAATTTAACATTGTAGTTGAAAAACACGTTCTCCAATATATTCCAACTGTAAATAAATGTAAGTTTGTACGCACAATATTGAGAGATGTACCATGGCATTCTAAGACCATATATAATAACCGGCATGAGTGGTGAGCACAAACTGACACCTGCACAGTAGCACAGATTAATACAGATGGGACACTTCGCAAAATCATTTAAATAAAAAGCGACTCTTGCTACGACAAAACAAAGTGCAATTCAGGTCGTACAACGCTTATTACCTACAGTTATATTCACCTACAAGTGGCCTCTCTTTCTGTCTCGTAACTCTTATACGTTCTGACTCGTTAGGGTTGTCTTCTTTTACGACGCGGCGTGTGAGTGAGTATCGAACTAACCGTGCGAGCCTGCCGGTGCGCGGCAGCCCGCACTGAATTGCCCCAGTGAGATAGGTCCGCCACGTACTTGTAGCTTCATACCGAAACTGCGGAATGGCCCATCTGTATTAATCTGTGGCAGTAGTTAATTTTCGGGTTTCTCTTATCGGAATGAAGAAGCCGAGGGCCCCGAACTGCACGCGATTGGTTCGTCAGTCGATGCTCGTAGTCTATTGGACTCTCACGCGTCATTCGGCTACTGTACACTTTCGTGCAATTATAGTGACTTAAGTTTTGGATTTTAAATCAGTTAATTATATTTTAGTCACGAAGGCCTACAGCATCACTGTATCAAGGTAAAATTTCAAGTACCTACCACTAATATTTTAATTATGGTTTGTGTAATTATACCTATCAATAATTTTCGTAAAAACGACACTGAATAAATTTAGTCGAAAGTGTACATGCGCGAGCTTGCCCGTACCACTGCCCATCTCTGCTCACGACTGGTTCCGGTTATTTATACTTCTTATTTTAAAATAATTCTTGAATCATATTTATTTCTAATGATAAAAATATTTACAATGGATAAACTTCTTTTACTAAATTAACTAACAAACTATAAAAATATATTATATTATTTTAATAATTTGTTAGTTAATTTAGTATAAGAAGTTTATCACAAAATTATAAGGCATGCGACGACTGCTTTAGGGTGTTTCTCAGTTTTGGCGAAAAACACTTTCCGGTGGCATGGCATATGTATGTATTTTCTGGAATCAATTTAACACTGAGGCTGATTTGCTAAATAGCATAATTCCAAATTCAAATTAGGAAAATGTGTGATTTTCATTTGTTTTTCGTACCGTCAAGATGAGTGAATATAATGAAGAAATTCGATACATTTTAAAATTTTACTACAAAAAAGGTAAAAATGCAACGCAAGCCGCGAAAAAAATTTGCGATGTTTATGGACCTTGTAGTGTCTGTGAGAGTAGCACAAATTTGGTTTAAGCGTTTTCAATCCGGAACTTTTGATGTCAAAGATGCACGTCGCTCTGGTCGCCCTATTACGGATAAAATGGATGCCATTTTTGAAAAAGTGGAGCAAGATCGGCATATCAGTAGTTACGACGTAGCTGAAGAACTGGAAATTGACCACAAAACAGTTTTGGCGCATTTGAAAAAAACTGGGTATACAAAAAAGCTCGACATTTGGGTACCTCACGAGCTCACTGAAAGAAACCTAATGAACCGTGTACTCATTTGTGATTCTTTATTACGACGTAATGAAACCGAACCATTTTTGAAGAAGCTGATAACTGGTGATGAAAAGTGGATCACGTATGACAAGAACGTGCGAAAAAGGTCGTGGTCAAAGGCCGGTCAGGCTTCACAGACTGTGGCGGAACCCGGGGTAACCCGCAACAAGGTGATGCTGTGTGTGTGGTGGGATTGGAAGGGCATTATTCATTATGAGCTGTTACCACCAGGCAGGACCATCGATTCTGAACTCTACTGCGAACAACTGATGAGATTAAAACAAGAAGTTGAGAGAAAGCGGCCGGAATTAATCAACAGAAGGGTTTTTCATCATGATAACGCTAGACCTCACACATATTTAGCCACTCAGCAAAAATTAAGAGAGTTTGGCTAGGAGGTGTTAATGCATCCGCCGTATAGTCCTGACCCTGCACCTTCAGATTTCCACCTGTTTCGGTCTCTTCAGAATTCTTTAGGCAGTGTCAGGTTAATTAACATCACGAGAGGACTGCCAAAACCACTTGTCGCGGTATTTTGACCCGGAGGCCCAAAATTTCTATAGCAATGGGATCATGTCCCTACCTACAAGATGGCAAAAAGTTATCGAACAAAATGGTACCTACATACTTTAGTTAAATGTAAATAAACTATATTAAAAAATGTTTTGAATTTTCTTAAAAAATGCGAAGAAACTTTTTCCCCAACCTATTATATTGAATAATGCACCTTCAACTACATCCCAACATAGCCGCGAGCAAAAATATTAGGCACCCTATTGAACTGCCCGTTTTACGATGGTTTAGTATAGGAGATGTAAATAAAATATATTTTGTAACTTGTATGCTTATAATTGTATGTATACTTGTATACTTATAATAAAATAATTAATATTTCGTCGGTCCACCTTTTGATTTTATAACAGCAGCCACTCTTTTCGGCTTTGACGCTACCAACTTTAAGCAATCTTCTTGGGACAATTGTTGCCACTCTTTATTTAAAGCAGCCAGTAGTGAGTTTTTATTTGTAATGGAGTGTCTCCGTATCTTTTTCTTCAAAATAGACCAAATATGCTCAATTGGATTGAGGTCCGGCGATTGTGGTGGCCAGTCTAAAAGGTCAATGTTGTTTTGAGCCATCCACGCCATAGAATGAGCAGATTTGTGGCAAGTGGCGTTGTCTTGCTGGAATTTTATTCCGTCACTATTTGTATCGCCGAAAATCTTCGTTATTGACGGAGTTAGAGCTGTTTCTAGGACTTCAGTGTATTTTTTACTGTTCATTCGCCCCTCACACAACACCATTTCACCCATGCCGTCGGCAGCCATGCAACCCCAAATCATAATTGAGCCTCCACCGTGTTTAATAGTGGACACTACACATTCTGGGTTATATTCTTCGCCCACTCGGCGCCTGACATAGGTCGCACCGGGAGTTCCAAACACCTGTGTAGAGACAAAAAACTGGTTAAATTTATGATTTCATTATTTTCGTTACAGAATTAGTTTTCATAGATTTCATGTAATTTTAATGTAAAACATAAAGTAAATAACCTTACCTCAAAGTTAGCTTCGTCTGACCATAACACGTTGGACCAGTCTTCCACTGTCCAATCTTTATGTTTGAGGACCCACTCCACCCGATTTTTCATATTGTGTTCCGATAGCCATGGCTTCTTCCTTGCTTTGCAACCTTTTAATCCAGCTTTTAGAAGCCTTCTTTTAACGGTATGCACACTCACAGTTCTGCCTTTTGCTTCAGATATACAGGCAGCGAGGTCAATAGCTGTTTTTTTGCGGTCCTGTAGAGACTGCCTAATCAACAATCGGTCATCACGATCGGTAGTGACTCTTTTTCTGCCTGTTCTTGGCCTGTTTTCATGGGAACCGGTCTCTTTAAAGCGATTTATTGCATATTGCACTGCACAACGCGAGCACGTCACTTCTCGGGCTATCTTTACTTGTGACATGCCTTGTTCATGCAAAAACTTAATTTTTAAGCGCTGTTCTGCACTAAGTTCCGATTTTTTTGGCATGGTTCACACTAAAAATATTATTCTCTAAGAATATGACACAAATACTTGCGCACAACACGTGTATTCACTTCAAACTCTGACAACACAATAATATTCGACATTTTTTAAAATTGCTAATTCTAAGAAATAATGTGTTATTGCACACCTACATGTCATAAATATTTGTTACAGTGTTATTTCTACGTAAACGCACCCCCAAAACAATAATAAGGCCATAAAAAGCTTATCTGTACATGATTTTTCTATACAGGTATAAACAATAGAGGTGCCTAATACTTTTGCTCGTGGCGGTATTTTTTTAGCAAAACAGTTTGTGTTTAATTTATTGTTTTCAGAAAAAAAAAATCATATGCCACTAATGATGTGTGTTTTAGCAAAAACGGAGAAAGAAACACCCTTTACCTTGACCATGTTTGAACCTATGTCTTGATTTCTGTCTGAAATATTTTCTTGTTTCGTACTTTTTAGATTACTTTTATTGGATCTTATGTCTAATTTTTGGCTTGTATTTAAACATTTCTAGATAGATCTGTTTATGGTCAGACATAGCAGACTCCAGAATAACAAAATGGAAGGATTGTTTTTGTAGGTCTGTTGCAACATGATCTAAGATGGTGCTTGTTGTTTGAGTTTGCCTCGTGGAGTATTCCTTGTCTATTCTATTTAAAATGTCGTAGCCACTTTCTTCGAGTTCTGATAGGTATTGAGTGACACATGTGTCTGCACGCAGTAGGTCTAAATTAAAATCACCAAACACAATCGATCTCTTTCTAGCTTCCAATTGCAACGTATATCTTTCGAGAAACTCTTTAATGTTCGTATTGCCTGGTTTGTAGATACCTCCGACATGCAGTGCATATTTAGGAAGATATATCCATAAGTAGTGGTTGCTATCCTTGTGGTGTCTTCTGTTACTTCGAAGGGAATGCCTTCATGAATGTAGATAGATACGCCCCGTCCTTTACTGCCTGCCTAGCCTTTTCCCAACTATGTTGGGGTCGGCTTCCAGTCTAACGGGATGCAGCTGAATACCAGTATTTTACATGGAGCGACTGCCTATCTGACCTCCACAACCCAGTTATTGGGTAATACGATACCCCTTGGTAAGACTGGTTGTCAGACTTTCGGGCTTCTAACGACCCGTAACAACTGCCAAAGATCTACGAATGACAGCCGGGACCAACGGCTTAACGAGCTTTCCGAGGCACGGAGGAGTCTCGGTATGTACAGATGGTCACCCATCTACGGACCAACCCCGGTAAGCGTAGCTTAACCTGATGGATCGACCCTTACGGCTGTTATTATTTAGCCACGAGCTCCTTTACTATCATGTCTATAATTATAAATATGTTTGTAATTAGGTAGATCGTATAGTTTTGCATCAGGAGAATCAAATACAATTTTTATAGGGCGGGGTTTATCAGCGTTATATTTGCCCAATCTTGTAGATATCAAGGGCTTGGGGCAATTTTGATAGGCTTGTGTTAGGATCTTGTGAACTTCTTCAGTGTCACAATTGTTGCCTGTGGAGAGACTGATGACATCTTGCTCATTCAGACCAACTAATATTATGTGCTTGTCTCTTTGAATTCTGTCCTGCATTTCAACAAAAAACTCGTGCTGAGCTCCAAAATTTAATTCAGGTTTTCGGTTTTCACTTTTAAGTTGATGTAGCTCATCCTCGATTGTACGAGTAATAAGTTTTAGTTGAGTAATTTTATGTTCGGTTGTAATATTTTCCACTGATTTATGTAGTTTTTTTTTTTATATTCTTCTGTTAGGTTATCAGTTGTTAATTTCAGATCTTGAATTTCTTGCCTAATTTCGTTATGCATTTGTTTTATATTTTCAGTTTGGTCTTTCATAGCTTCCTTTATACAGTCCATTATTTCGCTACGAAATTGGGCTAGATCTCTTTTGAAATCATATTCCAGAGTGTGTGGTCTTTTCTTTCTCGAGTCTTTGCTAACTCGACCTTCATCATCCTCAAAATTGGACAAATTAGAGGTGGATCCACCACTTGCACTTCCACCAAACTTTTGTGTCCCTTTTGGAGGTGGCGGTAAACTCATGCTACCTAGCTCTCGTACTAGACTCACAGAACCGGTTATAGCTGCTTATCTTTCTTGACCGTAGGTAGGAAAACTGCTTGTGCGATTTACGTAATTTTTAAAATACGCTTTATTTGTAGCAACACAGAAGTTAATTTAGTATAGCTTTAATATTTTATCCTTTAGTGATTTTTTATTTAGTAACTTTTAAACACGCGTTCGCACACTTCGACGTTCGGCGACTTCAGGTTTGGTCCCATAGTAAAAGTTGTTCATAATGATGACTACAATGACCCCTTAAGAGGTTGTTGGTGTTTTACCAATAACCCTGTATAGTTAAAAAGCTGTTTAAGAAAATAGATGAAAATTGACCATTCCTTCCTTATCTCCGAAATTACTGAGCATAAAATTTTGAAAAAGTACAGTAAATGGTTCTATACTTATATATTACAGGAAAACCTATAAGAAGTCTATGGTCTTAAAATAACATAGTAAATCTCCCAATAATGTGCGTATAAACTTACATTTGCAGTTGGAATGTATGAGAAAACACGTTCTTCCACTACAATGTTAAGTTTGTTCTTGGGATAAATACATCCCAAAATTCCCAACTACGGAATCCTTCATTGTGCGTGGTCCGATGCGCACGTGGCCGGTTTTCTTTCTTTACTGTTTACTTTATAATGTGTATGTTATCAAGCCTTTCTAGTTTATATGCAATTCAAACTCCAAAAACTAGGTATAAGTATCAACCCATGATGGGGTCTGAGGAGTTTCGAATATCTAAACATAATAACACAAAAAAATGGATGATTTTTTGGGTAAACTTCACCAGCGTAAGGTGTATCGATATCTAAACAGATAAAACAAAAAAATACGTCAATTAACTACACCACCAGCGGTCGTTGACCTCAAAAATGATCATCAAATCATTTGGTTTTTGTTTTATCGTGTTTAGGTATCGATACCCATTACCTCTGCGGAGTTTCGCTAGCTAATTTCATTTGACCATGTATAATGGCGTATTAGACTGAATATTCAAAAGAATATTATGGATTTTAGTTTATATTTTTAGTATTAGCAGGATTTTAATTTACATAGTATGGTTATATATAACATGTTCTTTTTTTTTTGCCAAGTACAGTGAGTTTTTCTTTGCGTCATGTTTACTGCAAATAAACGTATTTTATTTGTTATTTCTTTCTATAGGGTATGTTACAAGGCTGTAAAAATACTTTACCACTTCATGTGTTCTGATATCTATCATTTGCAGGACTCCCGAGTGTGTGACATATAATATCGTGTTCTCATCATGCCATCGTATGTCACGCACAGCTTGTTTAGGATTCTTGGACGCATCAGCAGTCATCAGGAATCTGGGGCTGGAATAACATTGTTGTTGATTTTATTATGGTTAATTTTAATTACTACTATTAAGAGGCTCACTTATTAGATCATAATTGAAATTATCTTTCATGTTGTGAATTAAAACTTATAGAAATACGTATTCGGGCCATAAGTTATGTCACATAGGTAAAATTTAGAATTTAGAATGCAAGCCGAGGAAAATAAGCATTCGATATTTGAACAATTAAAGAAAATAAAAACAAAGCGTTTCTGGAATTTTGTTCATTTTTCTAAAATGGAGTGAACGCTCAAAGAAGACAGAGTCGCAGTGCAGTAATTGCATTGCATCGTTGCGGTCATGAAGAGGGATGTGTGGTATTACGCGAGCGTTTCTGGAATTTTGTTCATTTTTCTAAAATAGAGTGAACGCTCAAAGAAGACAGAGTCGCAGTGCAGTAATTGCATTGCATCGTTGCGGTCATGCGCCAACTGAGATTTTCAAACTACTATTTGAAAACTCCACTGAGATTTATTTATCGTACTATCAAACGATTCAGGAAAGATTCAAGATTAGAAGATAAACAAAGGAGCGGTCGACCTCGTACTGTTCGGATTCCAGCGGTCATCAAAGCAGTGAAGGCGCGAATCCAAGGAAATCCTGTCCGCAATATAGTTGCAAAACTTCTGAAAAATTCTGAATAATTCCGGAATACTTCTGGTTTCCCAGAAGTATTCCGGAATTATTCAGAATTTTTTTTCTGTTTCTTTAAATCAGAATTATTCAAAATGAATTTAATTAAGATTTTTATTTTTTTTGCTGAAAAATCGTATTTTGCATCGAACGTCGATCGTCGCCGCCGCTGCCCCTCTGTGCGCCGGCCGCTGCTGCCGCCGCGCCGCGCGCGCCCGACTGCCACGAGTCGTGCGTGCAGGCGATGGCGGTGCGGGGTGCGGTAAGAGGGGAGATGCTCCCCGGAGAAGTTTTCCCCCCCGCGAGAAAGATTCATACCCATAATCGAATGTTTCCGCCGAATATTTCGCCCGAATAATTCAATGGGAATAAACATTGAAATATTCCCAAGGTTTGGGAATATTTCGGAATACTTCCGAAGTATTCGACCGGAATGATTCGGAATTTTTCCCGCCAGCATCTATAGTCCGCAAGGAAAAAATGTTGGTTCTGCAGATGGGACTAAGCAGAACTACTGTTAAAAGGGTGTTAAATGAAGACCTAGGACTGCGTGCTTATAGAAAAAAAAACAGCACATCTTCTTAACGCACGGCTGAAAAAAATCAGACTCGAAAGAAGCCGGGTTTTGTTAAGGCGGTACGCGAGAAAAAAACACCGCGAAATACTTTTTAAAAAAAAAATATTTTTAATGTTGAGGAGAGTTTCAACAAACAAAATGATAAAGTGTATGCACACCCTAGTGAAGAAGCAAGCAGACGTGTGCCACATGTTCAGCGTGGTCATCACCCTTCGGCATTCATGGTTTGGCTTGAGGTGTCCTATTTGGGTCCAACGGAGATGTTTCTTTTTTGTGAAAAAGGAGTGAAAACCAGTGCCCTTGTATATCAAAACACAGTCCTAACAAACATTGAGGAACCTCTTTCCCAAACAATGTTCGAAAACAAGCACTGGGTATTCCAGCAGGATTCTGCGCCGGCTCATAAAACGAAAAGTACCCAAAACTGGCTCAAGACCCGTGGAATCGACTTTATCAGGCATGAGGATTCGCCCTCATCCAGTCCAGACTTGAATCCCTTGGATTACAAAATATGGCAGCACTTAAAGGAGAAGGTCTGCGCTAAAGAGGATGACGTACTTAAAACGGTAGAAAAACTTAAATATTTGCAGGCATGGTCTTTTAAGCCGGAGACGACGGAGCAAAACGTGCTCACTTATTTGAACAAGCTTCAAGTTTGTGACCAATATATTGTGGAGAAACGTTTAATTAGGTCTACTAGACACGCTGCCTTCGTAATTGCTTTTCCTGAGAGCTTAAATGAGCGCATAAACACGCCGGCGGCGTGGCCCGCAGGAGTGAAGTTGTCTGACTGGTTTCCGAGGCGTCCCCGCGAGCAGCGGGGGGATACGAGCTCCGCGATTCACACCGGCGACGGTGCACGCGCAGTCGTTGGGTGTTTCTCTCAGTGAACGCCGTAGTGAACGACGAAATAGGAATGATTTAAAGTGTCGGTATGCTAATACTAGTTGTTTAAATAGTTCCCAATCGCAAACGTTGGGAAAGGTGTGCTCGAATGGTGTGAAAGTGGTCCAAGCTAGTGGCAAGAAACCCAAGTGCTCGTTAGATCTATTATACCAAAATGTTAGAGGCTTACGTACGAAGTTAAAATCGTTTTACAATAATATTTTAGGGTCTATGTTTGATTTGGTAGCTATAACTGAGACTGGAATTAATGACTCGATACATGATGGTGAACTGGCTCCAAGCAGATACCTACACGATAATTAGATGTGACCGCACGGATGGCCGCAAACACGGGGGGGTCATGCTGATCGCCACACCGCGCGGCGATCTCGACTTACGCAGAGTACCGTTACCCAACAACGCTAGCTTGAACCACCACCCGTTCGAAATCGTATGTGCGACGGTATACCGTCAAAATATTTTTTTGTTTATGTGTTGTGTTGCGTATATTCCACCTAAGACTATTGAAAGGGAATATATGTTTATGTTCCATTTGTTGGAGCAGTTATGTGTTAGCTATGACAAAGTTGTTTTAGTAGCTGATTTAAATATGTATTCAACAAACCAAGATATACAATGTTATTATGAATACTTTGTCACCTTCTGTGGGTTTCGCCAAAGTAACAATATTCTTAATTGCAACAATCGCACGCTTGATGTAGTCTTAACTACTTTGCCCATAGGTGATATTGTCGTAAATGAGGAACGTGAGGAGTGTTTGTCATGCATAGACCCACAGCATCCGCCGCTGCGAGTAAGTATAAGTCGTGAGCGGGCGACTTCTAGGCCTGGTTACCCTGTGCCGCAGACTTCCACCTCCCTACCACGATGGAATTATAGCAAGGCGGACTTTCATTCTTTGTACTTGGGACTTGCAGGGGTAGACTGGAGCGCCCTGTATGAAACGAGTAGTGCCGATGAAGCATATAGGATATTTTATGAAATATTTTACAGGATTTTGGATGATAGCACTCCAAGAAAGAGCTCCAAGGATGTTGGCTTTCGTTATCACTACCCTGAATGGTTCACTGCTGACATAATAGGTCATATTAAGAAGAAGGCTTTCTGGCACACATCTTTTAAGAAGACTGGTTCAGTCAGCGACTATGTTAAATTTTCTCACTGCCGTTCTATCGTCAAAGACAAAATCAGTACCGCATACCGTGATTATCAAAGGCGTACGGAGCAGCAATTTGTGAAGGATCCGAAGTCTTTTTGGGGTTTCATTGGGGGCAAGCGCTCGAAACGGAGTAGACCGAAGATAACTAGGAATGGTGAGCTGTTGCCAGAGCATGAGTGTGCTCAGGCGTTCGCTGACTATTTTCATTCGGTTTATGGGGCGGTGGCACCGAGGTTGGATGCGGCTGCCGCTGGGCGGGTGGCGCCCGAGCGGGGTGCCCGCGTTCACGTGGGGCAGCTGTCCCTCGATGAGGTGGGTGCCGCGCTCGCGCGTCTTAAGCCCAAGCGTTCGGTTGGGCCAGACGGGGTGCCACCCTTCATCGTTAGGGATTGTAGGGCAGTACTGGCCCGGCCGCTCATGCATTTATTTAATAGTTTTTTAAGAGAAGGCTCGTATCCGGACGGCTGGAAATTAACTCGGGTTACTCCGGTACCGAAAGGGGCTCCAAGCTCGGATGTTAGCGGATATAGACCAGTAGCTGTTCTGTCAACATTTGCTAAAGTCTTCGAGTCCGCGTTGTGTTCAACTATCCACTCGCAAGTAGCCTCACAGCTCAACGACGCACAACATGGTTTCCGTGTAGGCCGTAGCACGAATTCTAATTTAATGTGTTTTTTGAATCATGCCACCACAGTGCTGGACTCGGAGACTGGTGCCCAACTAGACGTCGCGTACTTTGACTTCAGGAAGGCATTTGACAGTGTGGATAATGATTTACTTTTAAATAAATTTGCGAGGGTTGGTTTTACCCCAGCCCTCCTAAAGTTCTTTGCTAGCTACTTGAGCAAACGCAAACAAATGGTAGAATATGCAGGTTACATCTCGGACCAGTATTTCACCCTTACGGGGGTAAGTCAGGGGACCAATTTAGGACCTTTAGAATTTATAATTATGATTAATGATCTTCCAGAAGTCATTATAGACGCTAGTTATCTCTTATTCGCTGACGATCTCAAGCTATTCTTGCGGATCACAGACGAGTCACACTGTGGAAAGCTCCAGCGAGACATCGATCGAGTGGTAGCGTGGAGTGAAGAGAATAAACTATTCTTCAATGTGACGAAGTGTAGCGTAATGTCCTTCACGCGGGCAGTGGTACCCCGACGCCATGATTATTGCATGGGTGGTCACGTCATACCGCGGGTGGGGGTAGTGCGAGATCTTGGGGTTACCTTCTCTACGGATCTTTCGTTTCGTGCTCATGTGGTGCAGGTGTGCAAGAAAGCATTTAAAAATCTTGGTTTTGTCATGCGTGAAACACGTGACTTCACTAATATGGCAGCAGTGAAAGCACTTTATAACGGATTGGTGCGAAGCAACTTGGAAACTAGTGCTATCATCTGGAATCCTTATGAAGTGAAGTATTCTCAGATGCTGGAAAAGATGCAGAATAAATTTACCCGATACCTTTACTCAAAACAGTTTGGTGTCTACCCTTTCTACCCACTTATGTACCCAACTCTCTTTGTTATAGGCATGGTTGGGTACTATAAGTTGGAAGTAAGGCGCAACCTCGCTCTAGCAAAATATGTGTTCATGGTTTTTCGTGGGATACTGAATAATCCACAAATTTTGGAATCGTTGGGATTGCTCGTTCCAGACAGGAGGTTACGGTTGGGACCGAGGGAGGCACTTTTTAGGGTTCCGGCAACCCGTACAAACGTATTAAAGTTTGCACCGGTGATTCGTGCAATAAAAATCCTTAATGGTGTCTCTCGGCGTTTGGACATATTTTCTTGCTCTTTGGCGGAATTCCAGAGGGTGACACTTAGTATGTTGTCCGCTGTGTAACTTGTGCTTCTAATCTGAGCAATCATGACTACTTTTGTTAGCTTGGGTATTACCTGTTACAACAAATGTATGTGTTAATTAATAAAATAAATAAATAAAAAATAAATAAAATAAATAAACCCCATCGCAACTTGAAGTCACTTAAAGCATCCCTGATTAAAGCAGTCGCCGATATTGACATGAACGTCGTGCGTGCTTCGATTGATGACTGGCCTTGCAGATTGAAGGCTTGTATCGAAGTAAGAGGAAGATATTTCGAACTTTCCATATGTGACAAAACTTATGACCAGACTACGTACAGTACAGTAGAGCCTCGATAATCCGAATTGACAAAAACATACACCTGTTCGGACTCCCAACAACACAAAAAAAAAAATTGTTTGTCGTAGTGATCTATTTTAGTTTGGCGGGTTGTATTTATAGACCACGAAAAAGCCTTGTCTCTCAATTTACGAAGCATCATTGTTGCATCAGTGCAGGCGAGTACCGTGTGGTGAAGCCATGTCGCAGTTCGGATTAGCCTGGGTACGGATTATCGAGGCTCTACTGTATTTTTATAGTAAAATCACGTAAATCAGTGAAATCGGCAATATTTCGTATACGGCCTCTTAATTATCATAAACAAAATTTTATAACATTAAATTATTTATAATTTGTTAGTGATATAAACATATTATATGGACACATAAATGTATATGAATTTTGTAAAGCACAACACATTTTAAATATTTTTTTTTTAACTCATCTGCCTGCCATTTCCCAACTATATTGGGGTCGGCTTCAAGTCTAATCGGATGCAGCTGAATATCAGTATTTTATATGGAGCGACTGCCTATCTGACCTCCACAACCCATTTACTGAATAACATGATTCGATTGAATCGAGACTAAACAACTCGTAATAGGTTATGGGGCCCTTTATTTTCACTTAAATGTTGGTTGGAAACTAATCATGGAGCTAAGTAAAATACACCTTATGTAAGCTTGACGGAAATAACTGGATACAATGGAAGTACCGCACGTCTGCTCTGTTACGGTATGGACGTACTTTTAGACATTATTGAGGGAAAATCTCATAAACCGAATAAGCCTGTAGCTGAGGGCGGTGATGATGATGCCGCGTCCACAGTGGCTTTGACGGAGTATAACAAAAAGTCATCGGAGTATGTTTCGCTGGAAAGTACTGCGTACTACTGGTTCGAACCAAATATCAGATGAAATCTTAGACAAGGTGATTCGATTCTCTCAACCTAAGGACATAAGGGATGAACTGCATAGTCTCTATGACGGTGTCAATGTAGACAGGTCATATGAAGTATGTATGGAGTTCGTTAAATTTCAAAAGCTTACCTGTGCTGACATGGCAACTCATGTATCGAAATTGAACAATATGTGGCACAATTAGAATTAGGAATGATTAAAAAATGAAAAATTACCAGAAATACTTTTAATCTGCAAGATATTAGATACACTGCCAGAAAGCCATTTTTCATTTAAGTCGAGTTGGATGTTGACGTCCAAGAAATACAGAACTGTTGACAATATTACCAGCCAACTTTGTGCGCATGAAAGAGCGCTGATAAGCAAGAAAGGCACGTCTAGTGAAGCACTTCTCACAAAAACAACACAACAGGGAATAAAAAAAGCTACCAAGTTCATATCTGTAAAGAGGTTGGTCACTTTAGGAAAGATTATCCAAACAAAAGCAGTAAAGAAGAAAGAAGGAATAGTAGTGACAATACCAATATGTTAGTACTACTGAATCTGACTGAATGCATCCAAAATCATGAAGGATGGTTTGTTGATAACGGAGCTACACACCATGTTACGATGAGAAGAGCAGCAGCAATAAGCTGAGAATCCAGAGTTTCACCGACGCACCAAACACATCCGTACACTTCACTTAAGTCGTAAAAGAGCTGGTGACTAATGGAGAGGCTGCTATTAAAGAAGGTAACAAGCGAGCTTCAAGTAGCGGATCTTCTCACCAAGCCGTTGCCCAGACCTAGGCTTCACAAGCTTGTGGATATTATGGGACTACATTGAGAGGTGATAAAGTTCATACATGCAACTTGTATGGTAATTTGGTCCTACTTTGCTCCTCTACGTGTAATTATGCTCCTGTTCTGTAAAATGTTTTCGCCTATTCTACGTTAAAAATTTTGCAACAATTAATTAAATTATGAACGCATCCGTTTTTATCCATTTTTTCGTTTTTACCCATATCTCACCAATTTATATCATCCAAAATAGCAAAGCATATTATAACTGGAGCAGAGTTTGAAATAGGAAAGCATTAATTTGCTCCAACAGCTTTAACAATGGAGATTACATAGAAACTATATCTAGGAGCAAAGATACCCAACACTATGGGTAATTTTGCTCAGTATTATTTGTCAAAAATAAATTCATAATATACTTCATAATATCTATTTCCCTATATAAATACTTGTCAAATAAGCTATATATCCATAAAATAATACATTAAGTAATTTGTATAGTTGATTTTCTAAAAATAATCATAATTTTCAACATTTGGAGCAAATATTGGAGCAAAGTAGGACCAAATTACGGTACTAAAATCTGAGTACCTATGCAAACTTCTTTGAGTGCAATGAGTGTCACCATAGAAACCTTGTCATGTTTACAGATGTAATGATGTTTTGTCAAAAAATAAAAAGTCACTGAATTTGAGATCGCGTTTTTAACATTACTGATAGATGATGTTTAAATCGAGACTAAACAACTCGTAATACGATACCCCTTGGTAAGACTGGTTGTCAGACTTTCGGGCTTCCGACGACCCGTAACGACTGTCAAAGATTCACGAATGTCAGCCGGGACCAACGGCTTAACGTGCTTTCCGAGGCACGGAGAGGTCTTGATATGTAAAGATGGTCACCCATCCACGGAACAACCGCGGCAAGCGTAGCTTAACCTGATCGATTGTCCCGTACGGCTGTTATTACTTATCCACAAGCCCCTCAATTATATTTTTACTATAAATAAAAATTAAATAAACACAACAATACCTACTTATTCACATCAAGCAAAAGAGGCTTACTGTTTCCATTGAGACCAATTGCTAACTTGTCTGCTGTTATATTATTAAGAGCCATACATTTTGTACCAGCACTTTCATACATAGAGACATTATATATATCTGAAATAAAGAAATACAGGTATTAGCACTAACATGTTTTACATGAATAACATTCTTTTTGAACCAATCACACTTTGTAATCCATATCCATATGATATACATAGGGCGTTTGTGCACTACGTGGAATAGGGATGATGCCTGGGTAAAAAAAAAAGAAATTCTACATAGTCAGGCCATAAGTTCTGTCACATTAACAATAACATACACACAATACAACGGTAACATTTCGAATTTAGAAAGCAAGCTGAGGAAAATATTATGGGCATTCGAAATTTGAATATTTAAAGAAAATAAAAACAATGGGTTTCTGGAATTTTGTTCATTTTCTAAAATAGAGTGGACGCGCAAAGAAGACAGAGTCGCAGTAATTGCATTACATCGTTGCGATCACGCGCCAACTGAGATTTTCAAACTGTTGAAAAATTTGAAAATTCCACAGATTTATTTATCGTACTATCAAACGATTCAGGGCAGATTCAAAATTAGAAGATAAACAAAGGAGCGGTCGACCTCGTACTGTTCGGACTCCAGCGGTCATCAAAGCAGTGAAGGCGCGAATCCATCGAAATCCTGTCCGCAACCAAAAATGTTATCTCTGCAGATGGGACTAAGCAGAACTTCTGTTAAAAGGGTGTTAAATGAAGACCTAGGACTGCGTGCTTATAGAAAAAAACGCACGGCTGAAGAAAGTCAGACTCGAAAGAAGCCGGGTTTTGTTAAGGCGGTAACGCGGAAAAAAAATACCGCGAAATAGTTTTTTCAGACAGATAAATTTTTAATGTTGAGGAGAGTTTCAACAAACAAAATGATAAAGTGTATGCACACTCTAGTGAAGAAGCGAGCAGACGTGTGCCACGTGTTCAGCGTGGTCATCACCCTTCGGCATTCATGGTTTGGCTTGGGGTGTCCTATTTGGGTCCAACGGAGGTGTTTTTTGTAAAAAAGGAGTGAAAACCAGTGCCCTTGTATATCAAAACACCGTCGTAACAAACATTGTGGAACCTCTTTCACAAACAATGTTCGAACGCAAGCACTAGGTATTCCAGCAGGATTCTCCGCCGGCTCATAAGGCGAAAAGTACCCAAAACTGGCTCACGACCCGTGGAATCGACTTTATCAGGCATGAGGAAACCAAACTTGAATCCCTTGGATTACAAAATATGGCAGCACTTAGAGGAGAAGGTCTGCGCTAAACCCCATCGCAACTTGGAGTCACTTAAAGCATCCCTGATTAAAGCAGTCGCCGATATTGAAACGAACGTCGTGCGTGCTTTGATTGATGACTGGCCTTGCAGATTGAAGGCTTCTATCGAAGCAAGAGGCATTTCGAATAATTTTCATATGGTGTAAATCTGTATTTTATACCCTTTCATTTGATGTATAAATGGTTGTAGTGCGTAACTCATTGTGTCAGTTATTTAACTTTCCATATGTGACAAAACTTATGACCAGACTACGTATTTAGTCCGTCAGTCAGATAATAAAAAAATATTAGACACGTATTTTTTGCTTTTCATATTAATAAGAAATGACTTAACACGCATTAAGTTCGGGTGTGGGGGCTCACTACGTCACTTCTACGTATAAAATCTACCAAGGCATGACGTCATGCCACACTTTAATTCGATGTATCGCCGTAATCTTTTGATTACTTAGAAAAAGAAAAATACGTGTCCATATATTTTAATCACAGAACATATATACCCATTTTAATAACTATCCCTATTTACAGTTCGATTTTTTACGGTCCGATGTAGCATGAAAAATACGGATGATTGGCTTGTGCACTTGTCCGTCTTTTCTTTACTCGGATCGGTGCGGCGCAGTTCAGGGTAGCTCTCTTTGAAACTACACGCCACGCACGCGTAATTACGCTAGGAACGAAGATTACGGTCCGGAACAAGGAAAAGTAAAATGTCGGACGGTAAAATTACGTATAGTGCACAAACTTATATACAGGGTTATTTGTAAAACACCAACACTAAACTTAATAAACTAAAAATAAATAAATAAATAAAAAAAAAAAAAAATAAAATAAAATAAATAAAAAAATAAATTAATTAAAATAATAAATAAAGTAATTTGTAAACTCTTAAGGGGTGATTGTACTCATCATTATGAACCACATTTACTATGAGGCCAAAACTGAAATCGCAAAAAGAAAATCAGCTGTTCAGTACATTTTAACGAATTATGCGAACATAAATGTACTGAACAGCTGATTTTTTTTCGCGATTTCAGGTTTGGTCCCATAGTAAAAGTTGATCATAATGGTGAGTACAATGACCCCTTAAGAGGTTGCTGGTGTTTTACAAATAACCCTGTATACATTTATGTGCGTTTGTGCACTACAAGGAATTTTACTGCCCGGTCTTTTACGTCCGTGTTAGTCCGATTTTTTACGGTCCGATTTTGCATGAAAAAAGCGGATGATTGGCTTGTGCACTTGTCCTTCTGTACTCAGATCGATGCGGCGCAGTTCAGGGTAGCTCTCTTTGAAACTACACGCCACGCACGCGTAATTACGCTAGGAACGGTGAGTACGGCCCGGAATGGGGAAAAGTAAAATGTCGGACGGTAAAATTACGTATAGTGCACAAACTAGTATATACATTTATGGCGTGCCATATCGGACCGTAAAAAAGCGGACTGCCGGACAGTAAAATTCCTTGTAGGGCACAAACGCCCTATAGCGTGCATTTCGGACCGTAAAAAATCGGACTGCCGGACAGTAAAACTAGAGAAATAAGTAAAATAAAAGAAACAAATTGAAAATGGCGGCCAAATATCATGCCTATTCATTCGCACAGTATAATATGTGAATGAGATGGACTGATTAGTGTCCCCGTTTCCAATTCGTACCATTCGCTCCAGGTAGCCCGTGAAATTCAAATTTTCTTACGTTTTTGGCAATTGCGGGTTAGTATCGGGTTGTAGGTATGTTGATTTAGATATGATTCGTTACCGTAAAAAATCTGTATAAACAGAATTATTAAAATCATCAATACAACTCTCTAAGTTCATATAATCCTAATGAATGACTATTTCATGAAATCTTGACATTTAGGATTATACCATACATATAATAATTATAATGATTATAATATTATAAATGTTACAGTATGATTCGCGACTGTAACATTTTACAATGTTAGAGTCGCGAATCATACTTTAACCAAAATACAACCTAATGGGAGCTTCCCCATTAATGACACCATTAAGGGGGAACCTTAATGGTGTCATTAACGGGGAAGCTCCAGGTAGCACGCGAAATTAAAATTTTCTTACGTTTTTTGCAAATTGCAAGTAAGTAAAAAACATGCAGGAAACATGCAGGGGCAATCCTAAGTTCATTATAATAATAAAACTTACTTGTTTCATTGCCTCTTAAGATGTATGTTGTATTTCCATTGTCTTCTTTCCTTAAGCCACAGAACCTTAATTTAGAGCTGTTATTAGACCCTGTTATGACCATGACTTGACTTCTACCATCTATGACCTCAACTGCAGTAACTTCCTTTTGACCATTCCCATGACAATCTTGTATATGATACTGTAACCATGGCCTCTTTTTTGTATTGTTGACTTGGTATAGAGCTATACAACCATCTCTGTAATATTATTGATTATTGCATAATAATTAATTTTCAGAATAGAGGTTTTAACTACAAAATCACTGCACAGCCCAGCCTGCCTGCCTCTTCCATCCTAAACTTCTATTCCTTCTGTTTATAGAAAATGAAGCTTTACTCTATTTTATAACAAACTAGATTCTGCCGGTGACTTCGTCCGCTTGAAATTTCTTATTCCTCAAAACCCACTATGTTGTATGGCATCGCCCGCCCACACTATTCCATACTTTTCTCTTAGCATTCTTTCTGACTTGTTGTATCGTGATTTTAAATAGCCTACAAGATTTTATTTTTGGCTATGAAAAGCAAAAATATTTTTTCTAATCTGACTGGTAGTTTGAGAGATTAGTGCATTAAAAAAACAAACTCTTCAGGTTTATTATATTAGTATACATAGATGTACAGACCTGTTTCCACAAGCTAAATAATTGTTTTTTATCACAAATCGGGAGATATCATTGGTTCTCACATCGTGTCTTTGTATTTTAGGTACATCTACTTTCCATATTGTTTCTCTACAATTCGGAAATCCTTTCCTATTTATTGGGTAACAATGCAGTTCTGAGCCCACTGACACAAGTAAGATCTCCGCGTTGTGGAATGTTAACCATGGCATGTAGTTGGTATAGTGATTGATGATCACCTGAGGAATACAACATTTTATCAATATCATGACTTCTAGTGATGAATAACATTTAGGAGTTGCTATTAAGTATTGCACAAATGTGTCACTTAAGAGCTAGTAAGTGCCTTTACCTTACTTTTATAATAACCATTGCACCAGTTATGTGAAGTTCTGCATCGATGATACCATAATTCATTTGTTTTACTGAAATACAGGTAATTATTCTAAATAACACATAACAAAAATGTAGGTAAAATAATAGTTATACGAAGGAGCGTTAAACACCCCAGTAACTGGAAATTAGAGTACCTGCTGTCTGACAAATCAACCATCAGTTTTTTTCGGGCAAGGGGCCTCCAAATTGTATTATCATTTATAATTAGATCATTAAAATTCTTACAAGATAGCATTACATTATGAAGATCTGTCAAGTTTAACCTTTTAAAAATATTTACTAATATATCAACGGGTAGTAACAATATATTATCAGTCATCATTGTACTTTTTTCTCTATGTCATAATGTTTTAGATTTAATCATTATTTATTAAATTAATTTTTGTAACAATATCTTCGATCAAGAATTTCAGACCCATCACATCATGACAGACGACACAACAAAAATGACAATGAATTGAATGAATGACACTTGGGTGACTTGGGAGTGGGACACAAACGTAGATAGAGAATGAACTATCTCTATCTACGGACACAAACAAAACAACTTCAAACAAGGGAAAATTGACAAAATAATGTTGCATGGAATTAATAGGTATGTAACCATATACAATCGACATTATATACCTAGTTATTCTACACTTCGATGTCCGATGATTAAAATCAAAGAGTAAAGTAAAAATAGAGAGAAAGAGTAGCAACTCTGTCGTAAAATTTGCATGTACGGAAAGTGCTGCTACCTCTAGTTTGGTGGGTGAACTAAGGCTATAATAATATATACTCTATAGGTATACATACTTAATAGAATAATATTAGGTTGGGGAAAAAGTCTTTTCGCATTATAGTATGTATGAACTTGTAATAAAATCTCTTTGGCTATACTATTTGTATCTGGCTGGTTTTGGTATCATTGAAAGTTTAAATTTTAAAGAACATAATTCCAAATTCAAATAAGGAAAATGTGTGATTTTCATTTGTTTTTCGTACCGTCAAGATTATAGTTGCAAAACTTCCGAATAATTCCGGAATACTTCTGGGAAAGTTTCTTTAAATCAGAATTATTCAAAATGAATTTAATTAAGATTTTTATTTTTTTTTGCTGAAAAATCATTTTTGCATCGATCGTCGATCGCCGCCGCCGCTGCCCCTCTGTGCGCCGGCCGCTGCCGCCGCGCCGGCCGCGCACGCCCGACCACAGAACATAATGTACCCTGGCCGCCCGACTGGCGACTGCCACGAGTCGTGCGTGCAGGCGATGGCGGTGTGGGGTGCGGTAAGAGGGGAGATGCTCCCTGGAGAAGTTTTCCCCCCCGAAGAAACATTCGTACCCCGCAATCGAATGTTTCCGCCGAATATTTCGCCCGAATAATTCAATGGGAATAAACGTTGAAATATTCCCAAAGTTTCGGAATATTTCGGAATACTTCCGAAATATTCGACGGGAATAATTCGGAATTTTTCCCGCCAGCATCTATAGTCAAGATGAGTGAATCTAATGAAGAAATTCGATACATTTTAAAATTTTACTACAAAAAAGGTAAAAATGCAACGCAAGCCGCGAAAAAAATTTGCGATGTTTATGGACCTAGTGTAGTGTCTGTGAGAGTAGCACAAAGGACATGTAATTTTTTTGTATGGAGGCTGGGCTTGCTATTTGAAACGAGAAGTGATTATATTTTTATGAAAGTACATAAATTAAGGAGACTTAGGGTATTTTTTAAATTTTTTTTTAGATCACCTATCTTTAGTTATTATATTTTTAAATAATTATAAATAAAAAATTAAATTGCAACCCACAGTAATTATTAGTTTTGGCAACATTATTCTGTTGTATGTCATTAATGTCATGTGTCAAATTCAAACATCTGTCAAGTGTCAAATTAAATTAAATGCCAATGCGCAGTGTTGCCATTTTATACGGATTTTTCCGTATTTGTACGGATTTTGAAATCCTAATACAAATAAATCATGCATGGATTTTTATACGAATTTACGTACAGATAGATCGACCTCAGGCAGATGCAGTACAGAGCAGAGCATATTCCGATATTTTTTTTTGTAGTATTCATTATTAATGATATTTTAGTCTATCTGTCGGAATTGTTATTTTCATTTCGTGGCAATAGCACATAATAGAGCCGTAACCGTAATAAAAATGAGATATGGAGAATCCCGTGCCATAATTCACGTTCGAAACCGTGAATCAAGACAATAGCTGTAAAAGCTGTCTTGTTCTATTGTATGCGAAATGAAAGAGAAAGGTTATTAGTTTATTCATTCAATCTTTATAGTTTCAACAACTCTCAAGTCCACTTTCCACTATGGGATATAATGTAATTTATGATGAGATGTAATCATCTCAAGATATAGATTAATATCGCTCACCGTACTTTTAAATGGAACCGTTTCCACTGAGATGTAATATACAGGGTTATTGGTAAAATACCAACAATCTCTTAAGGGGTCATTGTACTAATCATTATGAACAACTTTTACTATGGGATCAAACCTGAAATCGCGAAAAAAAAATCAGCTATTCATTACATTTATGTTCGCATAATTCGTTAAAATGTACTAAACAGCTGATTTTTTTCGCGATTTCAGGTTTGGTCCCATAGTAAAAGTTGTTCATAATGATGAGTACAATGACCCCTTAAGAGGTTGCTGGTGTCTTACAAATAACCCTGTATAACTCACAGTGGAAAGGCCAAACGCGGGATATAATATATATTATATCCCATAGTGGAAAGTGGGCTTTACTCAGCAGCACCTACCTGTTTGGCCCGAATTTCACTTCGTCGTTGTAGTATTAGTGCAATAAATAAGTGTACTTTAAAAACAATGCCTGGAGATGCAAAAAAATCACGCATAATGCAGCGCTTCAACGAAGATTGGTTGACAAAATCTACTTTCAATCAAGGTTTGGCTCACACGTAGCAAAAAGGGAGATATATTTATAAAAACAACCTTTAGGGAAATCTGTTAAAAAATATTTCAGACATGTTTAAATGGTGAATAAAGATGTGTATTAATAATCTTAATACTTTTATTTTTATAAGGAATTCATATGGAATTTTATTCAGATTGGTAGTACGGATTTTATACGGATTTTTTAAGTGAAAATGTAGATTTCAAGCCTCCTCCATATGGCAATACTGAATGCGTCTAACTAAGTACGCAACGGATATTTTTGATTTAGCAAGTTTGTTGTTTTATCTTATTTCAGCAGACGACCCTTAATTACGACGACCTTTTAATTTGGATACACTTACTGCACACGATTTTAACACTCACGACCGGCGATACTGGCCAACCTGATTTCTCCCACGAACTTGGATTTTGCACACGAGTTTAAGGTTAGTACCTATTTTCTATGCGATGGGATTCGACGATTCTAGCAAACGACCGAATCAAGTCGTAGTCATAGAATAATCCATAGTCTTGTGGCTATATAACAAGTACTTCATAAGTTCTGTTGCGTCCAGATTTGCCGTAACACAATTAATTGATTACCGTAGACTGACTCTTCACAGGCTCTGAAACCACAGTACAACACTAATGTTTTTATCTTTCATGTAATCTTCACCATCATGCCCCGCTGCATTAATTGCTGGATTGCTATTCCAATTACACAACCATATCGGTACAATGCAACACATTTGGATCTTGAGATTATCTCTGTATTAGAAGAATGGATTGCCAGACAGGTATGTAGCTAAAATCTGCATACCCTAAAAACTAGATACCATGTTATCCACTCAGCAGTTTTATAATACTGATTTTCATTTGCATAGTGTATTTACAGTTAATCATTCCTCATTTGTGCATGTTAACAATAGAAAATGGGTTGGGTTATGCTCAGGCTCATGCAAACGTTGAGTTACCTTATTAGCATATTCATAACCATCATCAACTTAAAAAAGAGTATAAAATATTAACAAATTCCTGTAGTTATAGATTAATATATGAAGTATTTCTTGTTTTAGGTAATCGATGAAGACTACCTATGTCACGAGTGTGTTAGTCTATTGATTCTTGAATCAAATAACAGGAATGAAGGCAATGTAGGTGAACGTCAATTTGGCCATGACTCAGTTTGTGTATGTTGTGGCATATCAATTGCCAGAAGAACTGGGAGACGCTCTCATCAACTAAATTATGGTGCTGCTGAATGGATTTATTCCGCCAATATAATCAGCCCTCTTGTTGTAAGTGTACTTGCTTGTTGTATAGTTTATTCCAACTAAAATAACTCTAAATAATATAGTAATATCAAAATAATTCAGCTGCAATTCAAGCTTAACCCACATTAGAATTACTAAACTAATTGTGCCTTCAATTGCAGATGCCTTCTAACGCCCGGGCATGTAATGCTTGTTGGCTAAGGGCTCATCGGCAACCACCACCACCTGCAGAAAGTCGATCCGGATTATTCACAATGAGTATTGCCAGCACAGATAATGATGAGATTCCGCAAGAACCAAATCCATTCATCAGTGGATCCAGCTCTGTAGTGGAGCCTCCCAGTTCTGCCAGCACAGACATTGAAAATGTTCTCCAAGAACCAGTTGTAAGCCTTACATTAGATGGTTATAGGCGCACTCCAGATACCACTACTCATTGTTTTGTTCCGGATTGTATGAATCACGAAAGGAAACGTGTGCCATTGTTTTTAAAGAAAAATATTCTCACACATCAAAAACTGTACATCACTAAAAATGCACGGCTGTGTGAAGAACATTTAAGTTTATATAATTGGGACTTTCTTGCTGAATTTGAATTCGTAACTGAATTCAGTCAGCTGCATATTACTGAAATGCTTGACTTGTTACGGAGGAATGTAAATAACACTATAGACTTTGAAAATGTTGAAAACATGAATAATACTACTTGTCGATACTGGACAGGCTTGACTGTTTTGAACTTTCTGGCAATATTAACTTGCATACCTCAATTGTCCAATTTATGTAGAAAGCCTAAAACAGCACTTGGTATGTATTTAATAAGAATACGGACTGGAGAACCTTTTCGACGCATTGCCTCTTTGTTTCTTTTATCAACTTATACAGTCTGCCAGTATGTAAAGAAGACCCGTAGCTGCTTATTGGAATCATATGTACCTTTACATTTGGGCATTAGTAATATCCCAAGAACAAGCTTGTCCAGTAGAAATCTTTTGATTCCACAGGGTCTATTTGGTACACAGGAAAGTAATCCTATAGTAATCTTTGATGGCACATATATATATTTGCAAAAGTCGTCTAACTACCTATTCCAAAAAAAAACCTATAGCTTACATAAATATGCCAATCTATTGAAACCTTTTATATTGGCAACCACAGATGGATTTATTTTAGACGTTTATGGTCCATATGCGGCTACAACATCTGATGCCCAGATAATGAATGAACTTTTCTCACCCAGTGGTGCTCTCAGAAATTATTTTAGAGACAATGATGTGTTTTTGCTAGATAGAGGGTTTCGGGATGCTATAGGACTACTTACCTCTTTAGGATTCTCAGTACATAAGCCAGAGACTCTAGATGTAGGTGAAACACAATTGTCCACGATAAAAGCAAATAAATCTCGACTTGTAACCTTGTGCAGATGGGTAATTGAAGTAGTGAATGGTCGGTTTAAACGTGATTTCAAGATGTTCAGAAATAAATATTTTAATGTTGCATCAAGAAACTTAATGAACGATTTTAGAATTTGCGCAGCCATATTAAATAATTTCCATCCGCTTATAACCAACCGTTCTGATGCTCAAGCAATCTTAGACAGAGCAATACAAAGAGTTAACATGCCGAACTATTTAGGTGATTATGTGCTTGATCATCAATTAAATAGACGCCGAGCCAGTTTTATAAGAATAGATGATGCTCAATTACCACAAATAAATATGTTCCCTGTAATGGAAATGTCAGACTTGATTTTGTTTAGTCTTGGAATTTACCAAATAAAGCAAGCCAGATCATATTACGGGGAGCATATTCGTGCAAATGGGACATTTTTGGTTGAAATAAGTGAAAGCTTAGAAATCACAAATGTCCCAGGCATAATGCCATCACATGAGACAGTATTATTAAGAGGCAGGATCAGGTCAAGACATCAAAGCAATAAAGTATATTATACTTATGTGTTGATAAAATTAACTGAATCAAATAGTTGGGAGGAGAGAATTTGTGAATATTACTGCAGCTGTATAGTAGGGAAGCGAACTGTCGGAAGCTGTGCTCATGTAATGACGATCGTATGGTATCTTGGGTGGGCTCGGCATCAAAACAACATATTACCGCCTGCACAGTTTCTTGACAATATAATTGTAAGGGAAGATGTTGAAAATGAAGAGGTAGAATAAATATATCTTCATTAAACTATTAAGTAATATAATAGACATCGTAGCCCCCTATCTAGCTGTTACAATTACTGTTAATTACAATATGTTGATTTAGGAACTTTTCCTGACTTCATGGAAAGTAGTAAGGTCATACCGTTGTTTAAATCAGGTAATAAAAATGACGTTGGCAATTTTAGGCCTATTTCTATCCTACCTGCATTTAGCAAAATATTTGAAAGGTTGCTAACACCCATATTTATAAACAAGTAAAAGTGATTACTTCAGTAAAAGTAATTATATTTGCTTGAAGTTAGAACTGTCAAAGGTTACAATTCTTAGCCAAGTAATAGTCACCATTGTCTTTACTTAAAAATTGAGAACTCGACCATTAATTTTGCAATGGAACGTTGATTTACTCGAGTAAGTAACGTACATTACTCGACTATATAATAAGATTTTAAAATGACGAATTCTATCACAAAGAAATTACTAGTCTTGTATTGTCTTACTTTACAAAGAAATTATTTAGCAGCAAGTAATTGCTTGTTTATAAATACGGGTGTAAGACATTTTAATTTAAATAGCCTCCTTCATGATGAACAATATGGCTTTACAAAAGGTCGTTCACTAAGATGCGGGTGTTGCTCTGCTGAAACACATATTTATTTTAGTATTTTCATAGCGCTATGTCCTACGTTATTCTGCTCTGGGGCAAAGCCGCTGACATTCAAAATATATTTGTTCTTCAAAAAACGAGCTGGTCGAGCAATTTACCAGCTAGGTGCCAGAGTTTCTCTGAGAGTTTTTTTTTTTAAATATATTCGTATTCTCACGGTGGCATCACAAGTCATCTTTGCCAACATCTTATATGTTTAGGGTAAACTGGGGTTACTTTGATAAGAACTTTCGACTTATGAAAAACTTATTTTTATAATATGTAGGTACATATTTGCTAGATTTTCCCAATCTAACCTTTGTGTGGGTTTTGTTTTGTAAGCATACTATTCTATCAACGACTACCTATACTTAAACGACCGCCGCCGTAAGGAAAAAAGACATATCTACAGAAATATTGAAATGAAGAAAAAACATATTTTCTCCCATTTAAACAATAAGATACAAAGGCAGATGCGTCTTTTAATAGTAAGAATTATTAGATTTTCTTCATGTTTACGCCAATTTAAAAATGCTGGTAGATGCGTATTTTTTGCTGATTTCGAATATGTAATTAACTCTTATTTAAGCAAAAAGTCAGATACGTCTTTTTAGGGTTCCGTACCAAAATGATAAAAAGGAACCCTTATAATTAACCCTTAGACTCAGTCTGTCTGTCCATCTGTCTCCGTTGTGTGAAGAACTACTAATGCTATCAACTTGAATTTTGGAAAAGTTTTAGATGAAGTTTGCCCAACTATTTTGCAAATAAGAAAGAAAAAAAAATAGATTTCATTTGCAGTCCCTGTTGCAAATGAAATCTATTTTTTTTTCTTTGGCGTCTTAAAGGAAAGGGAAAGGGGGGTCTTAAAAATTCGAAGGGGGCTACTAGGGCTGCTATTTGCGCATTCTCAAACATTTTTTTTCTCTTTTTTAAGCCGGATAGTTTTCGACTTTTGATGAAAAATGTAAAAAAAATCTGAAATTATCCTGTGTGATACAAGTTTATGTAAAGATTACAGGATTAATAAAACGATAGCTCTAAATAGCATACTTCTTTATATATGATGGTACGGAACCCTCGGTGCGCGAGTCCGACTCGCTCTTCACCGGTATTTTTCCTTATGACGGCAGAATAGTAGATCGCTGTGATTAATTCAAAACAATGTTTATGTTCTTTCTCCAGAATTAGGTTATCTTCAGATATGTTATATGAGTTCATATGATTATTTAATTGCCTGTAAAAGTCAATTTATTTTAATTTAATTTTTATTTATCATTGACATAATCTACTCATTACAATGTCTTATGAGTGGTATTGCAATATGTGGTTAGCTAGTGAAGGAGTAGTGAGCTACTGGAGGAGCTCGTGGCTAAGTAATAACAGCCGCAAGGGTCGATCCATCAGGTTAAGCTACGCTTGCCGGGGTTGGTCTGTGGATGGGTGACCATCTTTTCATACCGAGACTCCTCCGTGCCTCGGAAAGCACGCGCTTAACGTGCTTTCCGAGGCACGGAGGAGTCTCGTTGGTCCCGGCTGTCATTCGTCGATCTTTCATGTCATGCTCCCTTAGATGTCACTGCTTGCTTTATTTTACTTAATACTTACTACCTATTGAAAGAGCACAGAGAGCAATTTTAAAAGTAGCAAACTTCCATCCCTTTCTCTATCCTGCAGATCTGCTATACAAATCCTGTAACGTGCTGACTGTTCGCCAGCTTTTTATAACGCACTTGGTATTAAAACAGCACACCGTGCTCTCCTATAACATTGAAAGTACTAATAAGAGACGGAATGATATTGTATGTGAGTCAAATGCATCCTCTAAATATGTTTTTATAAACAGATTTTATACATTATTAGGCCCATTTCTGTACAATAAATTAAATAGGAAAATAAGTATATATAAATTAAATAATTACGGCTGTAAAAAGATTATTCTGCAGTTTTTACTTAGCATATCATACAGTGAGACACAGGATTTACTTGTTGTCTGTAAATAAAACATGTTAGTCTTTTAAGTGTTAATTTAAATATGTAAATATTAGTTTCTATTTTAGTCTTCTCCATTGTTAATTTTATATTTTAAAATTTTAATCGCCTTTCTAGTTTAAATACAGGTTCTACCTAGTTCAGGCAAATGAGCAATTGTGCCCTCTATAATTTTTAAGTTATTGTAAATCTGCACCATTTTTAGAAATAAACGATATTATTATTATTATTTTATCATTTTGTAACTTCGAGTTACGGCTAGGTACATATAGCTATGATATGTAAGTGGGGACGCGCTATAAGCCTGGAAGCTTTTTATTTAGGTATAAAGTTCTGTTTACGTTTCTAGTTTTGTATTTTTACTTCTGCTTGAATATAGTTGTATAGTTTTCGATATTTTTTTGTTGTTATATTGGCGTGTGCTAGCTGACTTATGGCAAATAATTTAATTTAATTTAATGTTCTGTGTCGCCTTATGTACCTAAATTATTTTGCATACCATTGTATAGAAGCTTTTTTTTTTAACTGAACAGACAGCTGTGCTGTTGGGGAGTTTGTTGCGCCACTTCTTCTCCTCAGCTAAAGCACTAGGAAGTGGTGAAGGGCGGGCGTTTTGGGGGACTGTCTTATGTAATTTTGAAAGTGCTGATTCTCAGCTCATTTTGAATAAATGACTTTTGATTTGATTATAAGCAAATACATTATTGTTTTATTTCTCTACCTAGTACAAATGTACACGTATTCCGGCTTGCTGGAGCGACTATTAACAAAAGGCTAACAGATCCAATCCAGTCGTAGTCTGTGTCAGGTTTAATGATCCGCCTTGGAAGAGATGCATAACCATCAGTAGTCAGTATACAGTTTACCAACTACAAAGCCCCAAATTGTAGGAGAAAATAAGGATATTTGGTAGAGTCCGTGCGTGATAAGTTGAGACCTGAACATGGTTTAAATATAAAGATTTAGATATTCTAATGCTGCGCTGTTCCCGAGTAAGATTAACTATGTTAGTTAGTGTCCACTTTTTTTTTTTTAACACAGCCTATGTGACTTGGGAACAGTGCAGCATTATAATATCTAAATATTAATGTTTAGTATATTTAAACAGCGCTCAGGTCTAAACTTATCTATCGTGCATGTGTTGTATATATAATTAATCATCCTTATTATAAATTATTATATTGTAAATAATAGCACTTTTGCGATAACACAATTTCGCTAATAATAAATAAAATAAATTCAGACCATTACTGTCTGTATGCTGGGCACGGGCCTCTTCTCAGAATGAGTGTTAGGCTTCCACTACGCTGGCCTGGTGCGGGTTGGCGGACTACACACCATTGAGGACTTTAGCAATTGTCCCACCACTGGCGATGAACGAGTAGCAAGTAGAACTAGCAACTGAAAATGAGTTGGGAACAGCGAGCAGCGAGTGTGTAGTTCCGTTAGTTTTGTCGCTGGGCTATCAGTGAGTGTCCGAGTGCGACGGACGATTCCCACAGTTTCAGTTGACTAAAGCAAGTAAATATTCAAACTCATCTCTACTAAAACAGTGATAGTTGTAGTAATTGATCTGAATTCATAATATGTACACTCAGATCTGCACTCTAGGTAGAAATGACCGCTGGTTGGTCTCGGCGTGAACTCTGACCGCCAAGCGAGCATCGCTGAGCGGGTATTATTTTTGATAGCTCTTGTCGCTCAGCGACAAACCAGTGCAGGGAGTCCTCGCCGGCAGTGTGAACAGTCGGCGATCAACTATTAATTTATGCATCTCTTGTTTACACGGAATTTATAACTATTGTACGTTTCTTGAGCCAGAAAAATAGCCGATAGTTAGTCGCTTCCTGGACAACTGCCTTATAAGGCCCTCTCAAATGATGATTTCGCTATTATTAACCAAGTTACATGCTCTGTGATTATCAAGTAAAAATTAGAAATACAATAAACATAATAAAATCCTAAGCAAACGGGAAAATAGCGATTTTGACAATGACAATTTAAGCGAAATGACAACTGACAGGAGTGTTTCAATGTGCAAAAATAATATTGCGATAAAAAAATATCTGGATTTAAAATATTTATTTATTAAATAATGGTGCTTCTAATATTTTTTTTGTTTTTGTAAGGCCATCCTGGATATTTTTCCCTATCAGAAAAACAGCACATGATAGTTGCTCATGTTCCAAGCCCATTTCATCACATGTCCTTTGGTTTAAGCGTTTTCAATCCGGAAATTTTGATTTCAAAGATGCACGTCGCTCTGGTCGCCCTATTACGGATAAAATGGATGCCATTTTTGAAAAAGTGGAGCAAGATCGGCATATCAGTAGTTACGACGTAGCTGAAGAACTGGAAATTGACCACAAAACAGTTTTGGCGCATTTGAAAAAAACTGGGTACACAAAAAAGCTCGACATTTGGGTACCTCACGAGCTCACTGAAAGAAACCTATTGAACCGTGTACTCTGTTGTGATTCTTTATTACGACGTAATGAAACCGAACCATTTTTGAAGAAGCTGATAACTGGTGATGAAAAGTGGATCACGTATGACAAGAACGTGCGAAAAAGGTCGTGGTCAAAGGCCGGTCAGGCTTCACAGACTGTGGCGAAACCCGGGTTAACTCGCAACAAGGTGACGCTGTGTGTGTGGTGGGATTGGAAGGGCATTATTCATTATGAGCTGTTACCACCAGGCAGGACCATCGATTCTGAACTCTACTGTGAACAACTGATGAGATTAAAGCAAGAAGTTGAGAGAAAGCGGCCGGAATTAATCAACAGAAGGGGTGTGGTTTTTCGTCATGATAACGCTAGACCTCACACATCTTTAGCCACTCAGCAAAAATTAAGAGAGTTTGGCTGGGAGGTGTTAATGCATCCGCCGAATAGTCCTGACCTTGCACCTTCAGATTTCCACCTGTTTCGGTCTCTTCAGAATTCTTTAGGCAGTGTCAGGTTAACATCACGAGAGGACTGCCAAAACCACTTGTCGCGGTATTTTGACCAGAAGTCCCAAAATTTCTATAGCAATGGGATCATGTCCCTACCTACAAGATGGCAAAAAGTTATCGAACAAAATGGTACCTACATACTTTAGTTAAATGTAAATAAACTATATTAAAAAATGTTTTCAATTTTCTTAAAAAATGCGGAGAAACTTTTTCCCCAACCTATTATTATAAAAAAATAGTTTTCATTACGTACTCTTAATGTTTGTAAGGAAAAATCAGGATTTATTTCTCAAAGCAGATGCTGTTAATGTCCGCAGCCGACGAGACCCCAATAGGCTCGTACTAAGCGAGATTCCAAGACTAACTAAATATATAAAAGCTGCCTTGCAATGTGTGTACGTTTATATAATAAGTTACCAAATGATCTCAAAAATTTAAACACTAGATTATATAAAAATAAAGTTCACGACTTTACGAATGGTTATCTTTTAATAGTTTCTATAGTGTTAAGGAGTTCATTGACAAACAATGTTAATGTCAGTAACCTACTGTAAAATTTGCATGCTTATTAAAACATGTTTTGTTCTAAATTGTACATAATTTTACCATCTTTTTATACCATGTTTTTATGCAAATAAATATATTATTATTATTATTTTTGTTTTTTCTTCTCAGCTCTTTGGCTGGTTTTTGCAACATTTACGGACCAAGGTCAAGTAAATGCAGCGTGTGGTGTTTTATCTTGAAGAAGTGTTATGATGGGGACCTATTTCATTTTCATCTACTTGCACGAACTTTCTGACAATGCGACATGTATTTAAAATGGCAGCTTTTTGTAGGGTGATATAGAGGGTTTCTTTTAGGTTTAGTAATTTAAGGCTATGGAGAAGGTGATTCGGGATCACGCCTGTTGTGGAGAGGACTATAGGGACCACATACACTTTTTGTTGGCGCCATATTCTAGTTATCTCATCTTTGAGTTCTGCGTATTTACTTATTTTTTCAGATATTGTCTTCTGAATGTTATGTGTGTAGGGAACGGCAATATCTATTAGATAAGTAACTTTATTTAGTTTATCCTGCAGGGTTATATCCGGTCGATTGTAGTGAATTGTCCTGTCGGTGAGAATGGCGCGGTCGTAATAAAGTTTACTTGTGTCATTTTCTAGGATAGTTTGTGGTCTGTAATTGTAGTAAGGGGTGTTAGTGTCTTGTGTGAGTGTGTATTTTACTGCCAATTTTTGATGAATTACATTTGCCACCTGATTGTGCCTGTGTGTGTAGTCGGTCTGCGTGAGAGTGCACAACTCTCACAAGCTCCTATTATGTGCTGAATTGTTTCTGGTTGAATGTGGCATTTGTGAAATTTGTCATTTGTTACTGAAGGATCTTTAATAATAAATTTTCTATAGTTTTTAGTGTTAATAATCTGGTCCTGTATCGCAATTATAAATCCTTCTGTTTCTGGGAATAAATTGCCTACTTTAAGAAATTTATTAGAAGCTTCTTTGTTCACATAGGATTGCTCTAGGTCATGAGGATGTCGGCCATGAAGTACCTTTTTCTTCCAGTTCTCAATTTTTTGTTTTTGCAGATCATCGCTAGTATTTTGTGGAGTATCTGGCTTTTCCTTTAAGTTAAGTGGGGTGTAGTTTAAATCATTTTGAGCTATGGCTTTATGAATGTTACTAGTGCGGGATTTTGAGTGAAAAAATGTTTTTAATTGACAGACTTGTTTCCGCCAAAGGTGCTGGATGTCTATTAGATCTATGTTTTGTAAGAGTGGTGCGTGTAGTTCGTTCTAATTGTTCTGTGTCCGTTTTTGTCCATTTAATAACTCCGAATGAGTATGTTAATATGGGGATGGCAAATGTATTTAAGGCCTTGATGAGATTTTTACTAGAAAGTTGTGTTTTGCATATGGCGTTAAGCCTCCTTCTGTACTCTGCAGTAGGTAAGTGTTTCTTTAATCCTAACATGATCAAGTCCCTTTAGTTGCGTGTACCCTAAATATTTATATATGTCAGTTGATTCCATTGCTGTTATGGTGTCTATGTTATTTACTACATAGCTGCCGTGTTGAATTTTGCCACGAATGATATGAAGTGTTTTACATTTATCCAGACCAAATTGCATGTTTATATCTAGGCTAAACTCTGCTGTAGCTTCTAATAGTTTCTTCATATCTTTTTCAGTTTGTGCATATAGTTTAATATCGTCCATGTAAATGAGATGTGAGACTGTTGTTTGTTCTGTCGAGTGTTTGAGACAATATCCGGCCCGACAGCGCTGCAGCAGATGAGACAGAGGGTTTAGTGCGAGAGAGAACAATAGAGGACTCAGTGAATCACCTTGGTAGATACCCTTCTCGATAGCTATTTGTCGCGTTGAAACATTGTTTTGATTGCAATTTATTTGAAGTGTGGTTTTTATTATTATTTCCTTTATTCAATAGTTAATACATATATAAATTATATTTTTAAATATTAGAATAAAAAAATATAAAAACATTTAAAAATATATAGTATAAAATATATAATATAAAAATATATTATTATTATTATTCTCTCAATTTCTATTGTGTAGAAAAAAATATTGATGAAAAAAAAATGTTCAGTCTCGAACCTATGTCAGTAAAGTCTAGAAGTATTAATAATAAAATTAGTAACTTTAAAGAAATAACTATTTTTCTTTTATTAGTCACTGTAATATTCAACGTTTTTCCTATTAATTAAAATTGAAACACTGCGCCTTTGTTATTACAGCCTTGCAGAAAAGAAACAGATATTGGCGCATATTCGCTTTGTCTCTTTCTAGAGACTGGTCACTTTTGTGAGGCTAAAGCACACATCCTCATTAGAAGCAGGAAACAAGCAGCAAGCTTTCGTGCTATCCTGCTTAGTAGCATGTGTGTCACAGCATTGCTAGTAATGAGTATGCTTATTTCGAGTAAAGGTACAGACACATATGCTTATAACCATGCTTGCTCGAAACCATATTCGAAAGAAGTATGCTTATTAGTAGCAATGTTGTGACACACATATGCTACTAAGTACCTAGTAATTGCTCAATAAAAGCATGCTTTCGTGCTACTAATGAGCATGTGTGTCAGTAGCTTTTCCACAACTGGGAGTCTAACTCCGTCAACGAAGCAACGGGCCCGTCCGATAGTAGTCCGATACGTCGGAGTGAACCAGCATTAAAGCGTTTACAGATTGTCCGATACGATATCTGTACCGGACGCCGGTAGCCGAAATCCGATATCCGATATCCGATAGAAGTATCTTCACATATTTATTTATAGGAGAAGCAACAGCTATGACAGATGGATAACAATTGTATATAAAACAAAAAGCCAATTACAGATTCTCACGGGTAAAACAGAAAAAGTAATATAAATCTTAGGATCACTTACAGGCACGATAGAAAAGAATATACATATAAATAATACACAATAAGGACTATGCACTTTTAAAGAAGTCAGCGTTCAGCCGACTGCGTGGGTCAAATGAGAACTCTTTACAAAGAATATTGAACTCCTTACTCGCTCGCACTATGTCTGTAGTTAGAATAGAAAAAAGGAATGAAGATCGGCGGATTAAATCTAACTGACCTCTGGGGGACGTTGAAACGCAGTTTCTGCAGAAGATCAGGACAATCAATCTCGTTCGATATAATTTTTAAAAGAAAAGTGCAATCTGCTAGTTGATGACGATTTATTAGTGGCTGTAGGTGAAATTTCTTGCAAAGATTTATGTAATCATAAGAATGGTATGGTATATGTAGCCGGAAACATAGAAAAGGAACAAATCTTTTTTTGTATATTCTCAATACGATCGATGTATTTACCATAACACGGGTTCCAAATTTGTAACGCATATTCAAGATGACTTCTCACAAAAGAGCAATAAAGAATCTTAAGGGTTTTGGTCTTCTTCAAACACCCTGCGTGTCTTATGCCAAACCCAGTGACTTCGAAGCTTTGACCCCTATTTGCTCAACGCTGACGGCCAAGCCACTGACCTGACCGGTCGCAGGGGGGCCAAGGGTGCCTTGACATGGGGTCGTCTAGCGTCCATGTGCTGGTTTGGTCCCTGGGGTGGTCACGGCTTGCAATGTGTTATTATGCACCGGTGATGGGGGGTACTCCCCAGGGGAGGGTCCGGTGACGGACAACCGTGGCGGGTTCGCGTTGAGTGCTAACGCGTGCCCGTGTTCCCACCACAAGCAGCAGAGGACACCGTGAAGTTTTTGTGGGTTGGAGTCCCACATAACTGCACTATCTCCCCGTGGTAGTGCATGAGCATTTTTCCACGCAAAAAAAAGGTGTACTAAATCATAATGGCACCTCTTCACCATCGGTGATCTTAAACTTTCATCACCTTTATCACCCCCTTTAGGATTATTTTTGAGACAAAAAGTAGCATATGTTCTTCCCCAGGATGCCGTCTATCTTCATGCCAAATATCGAAATCCGTTTAGTAGTTTAGTTTTGTTTTTCAGGTAATCGTCTATGATCGCCGACTGTGAAGAGGCGCCTTTAATCTTTGGCAATCTGACGACAGGATAGAACTACAACGACTAATAAAAGAAGTGTGAAAGCTTTGTGAAAGGAATGCAGAATGTAAAAGCGTTTTCACATAAGGCGAAAGCGTCAAGGTAGCGCGCGAAATTCAAATTTTCTTACGTTTTTTTGCAATTTACAAGTCGGTATTAGATTGTACGTTGCTCGAAATATAATTTGCGGCCGTAACAAGTATCTATTTACATAATTAGAATCATTAAAGTGATCAATACAACTCTTTAAGACCAGGTAATCCTAATTAATGACTATTTCATGATATCTTGACATTTCAGGATTATACTAACTTAAGGAGTTGTATTACTGATTCTAACGATTATAATTCTGTAAATACATATTTGTTACGGCCGCAAATCATACTTTATTTAACATTCAACTTAATACTGACTTGCAAATTGCAAAAAACGTAAGAAAATTTGAATTTCGCGGATTACCCTGACGCTTCCCCAGCATCAATCTGCCTAGCCTTTTCCCAACTATGTTGGGGTCGGCTTCCAGTCTAACCGGATGCAGCTGAATCTGAATACCAGTATTTTACATGGAGCGACTGCCTATCTGACCTCCACAACCCAGTTACTGGGTAATACGATACCCCTTGGTAAGACTGGTTGTCAGACTTTCGGGCTTCTGACGACCCCTAACGACTGTCAAAGATCCACGAAAGACAGCCGGGACCAACGGCTTAACGTGCTTTCCGAGGCACGGAGGAGTCTCGGTATGAAAAGATGGTCACCCATCCACAGACCAACCCCGGCAAGCGTAGCTTAACCTGATGGATCGACCCGTGCGGCTGTTATTACTTAGCCACGAGCTCCTCCGCTTCCCCAGCATATAGAGTGCATATCTATGGTTTTCTCAACTCAATCCACAGACTACATAGAGACTCAATTTCTTTCGTTTGTATCATTTTACCGTAGACAGAGAATACTAACATACTCTTTGGTTTGTATCAGTCGTCATAGGGTCAAGAGAATACTAAAAACTGAACGGAAACGATTTCAAAATCAAAATTAAATGTGATACTGAATTTGTGTAGCGTTTGTGTTTACTCTAAGTTTATTTAGTCTGTCAAGGAAAATTTACGTAAACGAGCCATTCGATCCCGTATTATATAGTGCTCTGTGATTCGATCGTTACATGGAGAAATAGTTGTTATTGTCTCAAAATAAACGATGTCAAAATAAACCATTGACCCATTGTTGTTCTTGTCGAATGAAATCATTGGTTCTTTGGTTTTTCTATGCCTGCACTGTAGCAGTGGCTGTGTTCCGTATGGATTTATTTAAGGGTACGTTTATCCGTAATTTTATTAATATTTGAGCAGTCGCTGCCGTAACACAGATGTAAACGTCAGTAATTAATCCTTCCATGCGATTACGTCGAACTCTATCAAGGCCGCGGACCGTGCTGCCCCGTACCTGGCACGCGATACTCGAGTTCAGAGTTGGAACCACTGTGGAGTGGCGTGCATTAGTGTTCGTTCAGTGGGTGGATCTCGATATCATAATATTTTTATCACGGGTTGAGTAGCGGCTGGTCGCTGCTACAGCCCGAGCTTTGCGCAGTGTATTGCGATCTTTGTCCTCGCCTTGCCGCACCGCATTCGTGTTCTAAACTACGATTTAATAACGCAGTATCATAGTCATAGACTTAATAGTGGATAGTGATGTTTTTGATACTGTTTTAAGTGTTTCTAATAAGATTTAATTGACAAGTGAGTTCAAAGTGTCTTCGTGCAACTTTTTATAACATTAGTTTACCATTTATTAAGTGTGTTAGTGAATTGTTAAGTTCATGACTCATTTGTTACTAGAATCTTCAAACAAGTTTTGTGAGAAATAATTTTTTGCCTTATTGTGTATAAATAACTGGAAATACTAATTTATCAAGCTTTTTTAGTGTAGTCATCAAAACCATTCTACTATAAGACTGAAGTAGGTATTAGCAATCTTCTAAAAGATCAGTATTCTTACTTTTCTTCTTGGTAGCTCTGTAGCCTATGCTTCTAATTTATACTTTAAACTTTTTAAGTCCCACTTTAATTTATACAGTTGAGGAATTAGTTATAATCAGGTCTGAGTAGTTTCAATAAATTAAAATATTAATTATGAAATAACATATCAAATCAGTAAGTTGCTATTCAAGGCTAAAGGATTATGAATTATTATAGAGTTACTTTATAGAGTTACTTTTGCTATCTTTTTTTTTTACTTTGCCTAAGGCAACTTGAGAGAGTAATATTATGAAAATGATTCTGCCTGACATACTGCAACAAAACCAATTTTTTTGTTTGTTTTTATAGTTACAAATAAGTAATGATAAATCTAACCAATAACAATAATTTGTCCACAGACATGAAGGGTCCAACTCGGCCAGCTCCAAGTGTTCCTGGCATTGTGAACAGATACTCTCCTGTTACAAATTGGGATGATGACCCCTTTGGTGCAGATGTCTTCGAGCCGTCACCACAATTCACACAGAAAAAGAAACCACCACCTCGTCCACCACCACCAAAGGTTAACAAACAACCTGATATTCCTGCAAAACCATCACATTTTATAAGAAAGCCAACAGTACTCACTTCCCTATTATCTCGTAAATCTAAAACAGTAGTGAATAATCAAAATGTGAATGTTGTCCAACAAAGTATGATAAAGGAAGTAAACAGTGATGTGGACACTCATAAAATGTTTCCTAAATGTGAACCAAAGAATGTGCAGACAGGTGCTCTGATTGATTTCTCGTCGCCTCCTAGTTCCCCCACATTCACCACCAGGTCAAGCAGTGATGGTCTCAGTGTAGACAGCTTTGGTTCAGATGCCACTACATCTACCAACCAGCACAATGCGCACAATGGTGGCAATGCCTCACAAGCTGAGAGTGGGTTTGAAGATGATTTTGATCTATTCCTCAACTCAAGGAAACCAGTGAAGGAGGACACAATGGAGGATTTCACTACTGCTGACCCATTTTCGCCTCAGCCAATCACAGACATGAAAACAAAACCTGCCTTAAAGAAAAAACCTATTTTAAGTAAGGAAAATGTATATGAAGTATCAAATAATTTTATGAGCCATGTATCGGCTCCGGCGCCGATGCTCAAGGGGCCGACAATAATCAGAGCGAAGCCAGCCAGGCCTAAGCCTCCAGACAACTCGGCTTTATTGAAGACTACATTTGGAAGTAGTTTCTCTGTGACCACCATGACGGTGAACACTACCACACCTATACAAAAAGTCGCTAATGGATTTGGCGATAGTTTCGTAAGTACATTTACATACTTATTGATTTCTCTTTGGTTAAATGATAAATGATTTTATTTCTGTAAGTAGGTTTGTACACTTTTATATGTCAATCTTATTTTTAAAAACTAGATGATGTGGGTGTTTCTTATCTGACTATCCAAAAAGGCCGAAACAAACTCGGAGGTCACAGTCTCTAGATATAATCTTGGTCAGATCATGTGAAGACCATGTAGATTGGTGTCTGAAATGATCTTTTGAGGAAAGAATCACACAGATTGAGTAGACCTGCCAAGTCAGTGCATGCATTTGTCTGTAATCACGCAGCTCAACTTGCAACTTAAGGAGCTTGACAAACAATACCAAAGAAAGGACATTTAGGTAGGCAGTGGGTTTCGTAACCACTAATTACTTTAAACAATTTCTTTATTTACATAGAGATGGCTTTAATTTTTCGTCCCGCAATCTAGTAAGATGCTGTTTCTAATCTTGATAGACTGAGATATGCCATTAATTTCACCTATTCATCTAGATTTCTTGACTGATTATTTTTTCAGAATAGATACCTATCTATGCACATGAATAAACAGTTTATATCAGAAAGTATATGTTATCAACTTATCAATCACAAATAATTTACGAATGATTAGATACTAGATATTTCTTATTAGTCAGCAACAATGTGTCAAGGAAGCTTTTAAAAATTAATGAAATTCACGCGAGACAAGGCAATTACCTCAAGAGTGCGAAAAAAAAATTGGTATTCTATCTAAAAAGTGGAGGCATGATAACAGGTCGTGTCGCGGCACTACAGACCACAATGCGCGCTAGGCATGCATGCTATTTGTGTTCATGACCGTACCATTAATTAAGGTGCTTTAAAATTTGCACGATAATTATCACAATGTTCGTGAGTTCTTTGTTTAAATTGTGTGTTTTCATTAAAACGGTATAAAAATAAGGCCCACAGCAGAAAGGTAGCTATCAAGTGATATATTCTGCTATCGTGGTCACGCACACGGTATTTATAAAGTCATTAAGGCTCCCGCAGACAGGCGCGACGCGATTCTGGTAGAACAATTTCCAAGTTTTCTTAGAAATTGTTCTACTAGAGTCGCGTCACGGCTGTCTGTGGGAGCCTTTAACTTAGATTTCGATCAGGGTGTCGCAACTAGGTGACTAAACAATGTTTACCACCTATATTATTGTGGGTGTAGGTAACGACATCTCTGCCTAACCCTTCGGGGATTACGGGTGAGATATTATGCTGTGTTATTATTTGTAGTGTAACAAGAATGCGAACAATCGGTATTCGGTATGTTGTATCAGCAAATAATATGGCTCATGTCTAGATCTCGCTGTCGGAATCGAGGCTGCTGACCGTACCCAATTCTGCTGCGTCATTCATTTGACCGGAGAATCTAAGCCTGGGGCTGCAGTTTCGACGTAGATAGCGATCGCTTTACTACCGAATTCGGTCGCAAAGTCCTAGTGGGGTACATACACGGTCAAAATTGCTTGACAAGCAAATTGATTTTTTCGTGTTTGTCATGCAATTTTGACCGTCTAGGTACGCCACTATGACTTTGTGATCGAATTCGGTCGTAAAGCGATCGCTATCTATGTCGAGACGGCAGCCCTAAGGCCTGCAGTTTCGACATGGATAGCGATCGCATGCAATTTTGACCGTCTTGGGGGACCCCACTAGGACATTGCGACCGTATTCGGTAGTAATGCGATCGCTATCTATGTCGAGACTGCAGCCCCAGGTCGTTCACTTTTAGTTAAAAACCCTGGAGGGACTAGAGCTAAATCACATTATGAAATTGATGCTTGCAAAAAGCATGTTTCAGCCATTTTTAAGGAGCAAAGGACTACCAGCAAACAGCTTACGTTTCCCGTGAGCGTCGCCGTTGTAAGGATTTTTTATCTATGGCACTCTATGGATTGGATCCACATCCTTTTTGTGCCAGCCACAACATATTGTAATATTGTAACGCGTTTTTCTATTTGGTCATAGCACAATATGAATATCTACCAGTATTGTGACAGCCACGATTTTAATTTCTTTTGCGCGGTAGGAACTAATTCTTTTTCTAAAATAAAAGTAGACTAAGTTACTCCTTAGGGGTCCCCGAACCCTGCGTACTCTCCATCCGCTTACCGGCCCATCGTGCTGCTCGACGAGGTGGGCAAGCTCTTTGAAAGAGTCATTGCAGACCGTCTCGCCGGGCGGCTGGTGCGAGTGGGGCCGGATTTGGCGGAGAGCCAGATTGGTTTCCGCAGGGGGCGCTCTACGGTGGACGCCATCATGTGCGTGCGAGCCCTCACGACGGGGCATGCTGTGGCCCGGGGTGGGGTCGTCTTGGCGGTGTCTCTGGACATCGCCAATGTCTTCAATACCCTGCCCTGGAGTTGCATCAGGGAGGCACTCCGGTATAACCGGATGCCGACCTACCTCTGTCGCGTGGTCGAAGCCTATGTGACGGACAGGGCCGTCATCTACCCCGGTCATCAGGGAAAGTGGAACCGGTGAGAGATGTCGTGCGGTGTCCCACAGGGATCGGTCCTGGGGCCACACCTGTGGGACATCGGGTACGACTGGGTGCTGCGCGCCGACCTCCCTAGCGGCGTCAGCGTGGTATGCTACGCGATCTCTCGCGTCCGGCCCTGGTCCAGGCCATGGTACGGAGCGAGAGTGAATGGGAAGCCGTCACCTTCTTCTGCGAAGCAGTAATGCTCGCGAAGGAGGAAGCGGAACGCGTGAGTGAGAGGCAATCTTTGCGCCCTCACGCCCCTCACGTCAACTATGTTGGGGTCGGCTTCCAGTTTAACCGGATGCAGCTGAATACCAGCATTTTACACGGCGCGCCTATCTGACCTCCATAACCCAGATACTGCGTAATACGATACCCCTTGGTAAGACTGGTTGTCAGTCTTTCGAGCTTCTGACGACCCGTAACGACTGTCAAAGATCCACGAATGATAGCCGCCGGGACTACTCTAATGTCAGTCCTAAACACTAGAATTACGATGCGTTGTTTAGACATTTCGCAATCATGATTAAATAGCACGCGTCGTTAGACGTTGTTAATAAGTTTACAAAACAGAATATTTAACTTTGGAGATCAGCAAAAACAACTCAAATCGCCTGTTTAGCGACTTTATTAACAACCAACATGAATACATAAAGGTGCTCATGCTATGACCATGACTCGCCCGGAATTTTAACTAAGAACATAATATTTGGAATTGTAGTATTAGAAGCACATAGATGTTTTTGCGGACGTATTACGGAATATAGACTATTTCGCTAAGTAGTGATACCAAAAATATAGAATATACAATACCTACCTACGTACTTAAAAAATAAAATAGCGCAGCGTTAGTATTTGCATATTTATAATAGCGATAACCTTGAGCCTTTTTATTTAGCGCTCCATACTGAGAAGCGTTAAAATTAATGTTGAGAATTGCTTCTCACATGCTATAAAATAAATTTAGCCATAGATTATGGACTTATATTTGCGATTCGCTACAGGAATCGAAGCCGTTCGGCTGGGATGATGTCGATGAGGAATGTTCTCCGGAGAGAGAACCGTCGCCGCCTATGCCGACGATCCCGCCTCCGCCGCCCCCAGTCGTCGCTGATGATGATGTGACGGGCTCCTGGACCACTGACATGCCCGACTTCGCGGCCGATCAACTTGCCAGCTATGATGAAGAAGAAGAGCCATACGCGATCGCTCTTTTCGACTACTTCACTGATCATCCGGACGATTTATGCTTTTCGGTAAGTGCATCCGAGACGATTTTATCGTTTACTTAGCTCCGACTGCTGCAAGGGTTGTTTTATTACCAGATATGTTAGATATAATTTGTTTCCTCCATATCATTTTTCTCCCAGATTTAGAGAACAGACGGAATCCGCATGTTGCGATGCCTTGAATTGAGATACAATTCGCAAATATTAGGCGATTTTGTTTGTTTACATCTCGTGGCTAGTGGCCAAAACACCTGAGTATTTTTAGAAATTGTTATGTAGGTGTAAGTATATTGTTGTCGTTGGCTTAAAATGCTGTGTCTGTGAAGCAAGTTTAAGGTCAATATATACCTGTATTTTGGCACTTTCAAATACTTACATCTGTTTTTCATTCATGTCACATCAGGCATCGCATTACTAAGCTTGAATTCGATAAGGTTGGGAATTTCGCGTTAACTATAATGATAGTAGTGTGTAATGGTTGTAGTGTACTGGATCCATTACATACTGATTTCTGATACACAACAAATAACAGGTTCGACGTGATCGACATTGGTTTGAAAATTGCTCAAAGCAAGCCTTTCATGAAAAATAATGATTGAGAACTGATCTACTGAAGCGATGATCACTTAAACTTCCAGTTGCAATTAGTCATTGAGTAGAGGTGCATAAGTATTGTACTTATGCACTTACTTAATGCTCACCATATTGAATACCAAAGACGCCGGGTTCCCTTTTTCACAAACTAAAGTTTTAAGTTCAATACATCTTTTTCTTTCTATTTCATTAAGAAAAGGACAGACGATAAATATTATTTTAGTCCTGTCAAATTAAGATACTCCCTTATACAAATTTACGTGATTAAAAAATTGGCTACTAAAAATACGTCAATTTACGTCAGGAGCTGACTAATTTGACAGGACTAAACTAATATTTATGGCCTGTCCTTTTCTTGATGAAATAGAAAGAAAAAGATGCACTGAACTTAAATTTAGTTTAGTTTGTGAACAAGGGAATCGGCGCCACTTTATTTATTGTATTGCCATGTTTACTTGAAGAACAATATACTTAGAAAAATCAATAAACAATAATTAATTCTCAGTTACAAATTTGCTTTTGAACACAAAACTTACTAGAATGTTTGTTTTAGTGCACGTAGTGGAACTCATGGAGGTCACGAAAACGAGGAATTAACACATTTTTATATTGTGTTTTATTTTTATTAAATGCGAAGTAAGCGTGAACGGTATTATAAATACCAAATATGTAGGTATATTACGAGTAGTCATAATAATATGTTGTTTAGTGCTGAGATCAAACATCCAGTAATGGAATGTTTGGGGACTAATAATAAATTATGATCCATAGTAAGAAGAAATCTATTCAGGAAATTCAGAAAGGCAGCACTGTCCTACGTCCTCATAGGACACTCCTGCCTAACCCTTCGGCGAAAACAGGCGTAATGTTATGTAATATCCTTCTTTTAGAGAAGAATAAGACTCCCATATGTTTTATTCTTCTACGCGACGCGAGGTAGCTCGTAGGAACGTCAGTAAGAAAATGGCAAGCAATCTTGATTCCTTCAATCCTAATATGGAGAAACTAGGTGACATTAATCTTAATTTAAATGTCTTTGTTCGCAGACTAGAAATAATCATTCCTGATATAACTATAATAGATTTTAATTTGCTGTAGAACCTTAGAGTATATGTATTATGTACAAGAAGACAAGAGCAGGTAATTAAAGTGATATCTTGGGCCTGCGAGACGCGTTAAGTTTTCGCTGTGGACTACTTTCGAATTCATACAAGTTGCGTATTTATAGTATGAACATTATAGGAGCGGTTTATTGCTAGAACATTAATTGTTAGGCAACGACTGAGGGCCTCAATAATCTGGCCTACTTATACTTTTTCCACAGAATTGTAAGAATACTTTTATTACATGTAATTTCGTTAATTCAATATAGCTAATTGTGTAATGAATATAGCAACACCTAATAACTTTATCGTACCATTGTTGCTACATGAATTTGATTGTAGAATGGGTTAATGTCCTAATAATCACAGTTCTACAGATGTTTGTATGGGCGTTAAAATTATACAAATAGGTATGCTGTTCTAGCTAAATTTTTTGCGTGGTCACAGATTAATACAGATGGGACACACCGCAGTTTAGGTATGAAGCTACTAGTACGCGGCAGGCCCTTGTCGCCGGGCCAATTCAGTGCGGGCTACCGTGCACCGGCCGGCTCGCATGGTCAGTTTGATACTCACTCACACGCCGCGTCGTAAAAAAAGACAACCCTAACGAGTAAGAAGGTATGAATAAGAGTTACGCTATAGAAAGAGAGGCAACGTGTAGGTGAATATAACTGTAGGTAATAAGCGTTGTGCGAACCTGAATTGCACTTTATTGTGTCGTAGCAAGAGTCGCTTTTTGTTTAAATGATTTTGCGGAGTGTCCCATCTGTATTAATATGTGGCGTGGTCAACAGAAATGATTGTCTTATGCTGTGAGTAACAGTGGCGAGGTTAGACATTTCGTAGGAGAGAAACCGAAGAAGACATTTTTCAGTCTAGTTATAATAATAACGACAAAACTTTACTTCGCGATTATTACGTAGTGGCGTCGGCTCATTTAGAACAATTGTCCATAGTTAAACGAAAAGGATCCAACCCACATTTAATGTGTGTTGTTCATGGAATTCAAAGCTAAGAGTAGGTGTTTTTGTTGTTGAATATTATGGTGTATTAAAAACCTGTAGTATATCTATATTATTTGGCAATCGTAGACACTACTGAATGTGCTGTTTTTCAATGGTGCTAATTGACGTTGCTCTTCTAATCTCCCGAAAGGAAGCCGGTAGGAATGAAGTTGTTAGCGCGCTGCACCTCGGATGAGTAACTTATCGTTTTCCTTTGCAATTTCCCTAACAACATTCAATGGGAATGGAAATTTTTCTGAATCTCTATGAATTACTAAAAAAGTAAGTAAATACAAATACCTAGTGAATAAAAAATAGCTCAACACATAAACCAATTGAACAGCTGATGTGTTGCTAGATAACCATTTTGCTTTGTAGGCGATGATTAGATTTCAAAGGCACAACTCTATGACGTTACGAGCGCTGGCTCACAATGTTAACCAATTGTGCAAAGCACCGATAACTTTTATTGGTTGTTTTTCCGCATTACCATATGCATTGCCATTCTACGTTGGAACACATGTAGTGACGTCAGCAGCACACAATGAGCCGCGTTGTATCCGTTACGTTAAAAAAACGTGGCTGGAAGATGTAATACGTTCTGACTTTCCGGGAATTTGTTGTTTGGGGCGTACATCGTGTCTGTTTTCATAATCTGAATTGTTTATATTATATTCTGACGTTTTATGCGTGTTGGCAATTTTATTGATAATATGTTTTGCATTGAACGCAGCATTATCACTTAGACAGGAACTTGTTATCATCGGCACTTCCCATATGATCGTTCCACAAGATATTATTGACACCAGTATTGTAATGGATACACGTTATAATTATTAATTAACTCGATACAGTTATTAAGTTAGATTAATGAAGTATTTTCACGAATTTTAGTCACGTTTCTCGTTTGCGGTTCGTAGGTTTAGGATTTAGTCGGTTTAGCACTTTAGCGGATGAAAATATCAGCATTACGCGAAGCCACATGCCGCATGGAACAATCCAATTAAACCAATTTAGTTTATTAAACTGTATTACTGTACTGACGTGTTTGGCGAAACTTCCACGTGGATCTAGAACTAATTACGAAATGTAGGTTATTGGAACTAATAATATCTGCTTAGTGATATGAATCAAGAGTTATGTAGGTACAGACGCCAGCAGGTCAACCTACCCGAAACTGTCCGATTTTCCCAATCAACCTTGAACCTAAAACTTTAGCAATAAAGTCGAAAATCTATTAATAAATCTGACAGATTGCAGTAGCTTGATGTGCTGGCGTCTGTACATACAGTTATTGCAGGTTCCAAACTGTTGAAGATAATTCTTTGCTCAGTTGATTCTAAATTCGGCTCACAAAATAATTTAGGAGCTTTTTCATAACCGTTTGTTTCACTGTTACCGCATGTATGGATTTAATTTTTGGTTATATGTATGTTTGTGTTGACTATTTGATAAATACTCTGACTGAAGGAAAACACAATTGGATTAAAATTCCTAGATAGAATTTAGTTCCTAAAAGACCTCTACTTTTATATTTTTTCTGTAATTCCAAAATCCTAAGTAATTGCATTCAAAATGTGCGTATTAGGTAATTGAATACTCTGGCTGAAATCATTTTTGATTTATTGTTAAGAGGATTGTGAAGCTGTAAATTTTCATACAAAAAGAGATAACGTTTTTCTCCCCGTAAACATAGTCTAATTTTCATAATTTTTGGAAATGTTGTTGGTATAATGAAAAACTAGGTCCGCACGTTTTTATTATAAAGAAATATTGTATACAATATAAGTTATTAGCATCTAAATATCTATATTTTTGACATAAAAACATCCTCGAGCATTTTTATTTTTTTTAATTAAATTAAATTGAAATACTAAAAACGAAAAACGTGCAGACCTAGAATAAAGTGTACTGAATGTAATGAGATTAAAATTGTCTCATTTCGTAAAGGTTTAGGGGAGTAAAAACGTTATCGCCCGAAACAATATTTATGTAAATAATTGTATGAAATGTAGGCAATTGCCTCTAAAAATCGCGCCGCGTATCGGCGCTTCACAATCCTCTTAAACAATTTTTATTTGGTTTGGCACTTTTATTTTGATTCCAGCGAAGTGTTGCGCTCTTGACTCGAATTGACTCTGTCAATTTATTATTCCCGCCCTGTTCGCCTTTTACATATCACGTCTGTACACAATTAATTATTTTCACCCCGTTTGTATCTCCGCTTCGAAAAAGGGGCCTCCTAAATGTAATTGCTTGTGTTTCACTACAAAGAAGGTTCGTGAGGCAATCTTTCTATAATAACCACGCTTGACGACCGGTGCGGTGGTCACAGTATGTTGCTAAAGCCACTCCTCACAGTGTAATGAACATTATATACTTTCGTTTGAATTGCTTATAAGTGGAAGTAAGCAATTAATAGTTTCTCTTAACTAGTGTACTGACTTCGAATTTCTTGTTGCATGACCTACGTTGGAGCATGTACTCGTAGTGATGTACAGACGCCAGCACATCAAGCTACTACAATCTGTCAAATTTCTTTAATAGATTTTCAACTTTATCGCTAAAGCATTCGGTTCAAGGTTGATTGGAAAAAAATTGTCAGTTTCGGGTAGCTTGACCTGCTGGCGTCTGTACTTTTCATGGAAATGAGTTCAACAATTTTCGAGAAATCCGACGAAAATCATACTTACGCATTTGAAATTAAATTTCAATGGTTCAATGGCTTAGGTAGACTCAGAGGTAACCGTCATAATTATATATATCTATCTACCTACCTACAATGTAAGTAGTTATTGTTATAGATACTACCTACCTACCACATGGCAGGCCAGCTGGCGTGGTTGGTTAAGATACCACCTATCATGTCGCTGGTCGTGGGTTCGATTCCCACCCAGGACAAACATTTGTGTGCATGAACATGTCTGTTTGTCCTGAGTCTGGGTGTAATTATCTATATAAGTATGTATTTACAAAAAAAAAATAGTGTATGTAGTATATCAGTTATCTGGTTTCCATAGTACAAGCTCTGCTTAGTTTGGGATCAGATGACCTTGTGTGAAATGTCCCGGGTTATTATTATTATTATTACATATATTATGTATGCATAAGGGTTTTTTTTTAATTGTTAAGAGGATTTGACGGTTCGATGAACATTAACAAAAAGTAGGATGGGTACTGAAACTTTATACCTACCTACTTAGGTCTGTACCTAAGTAGGTAGGTTCAATCTCAAATTGCCAATATAACAGTTTCCAATGTTTACTCATAAAATTCTCTGTATTAAACCACCGACACATTTTCGCGGTTATTTGTTTGATAGCTATGGTGATTTTTTAAATCACTAAATTCACTCACTAAATTGACAAGTGCAAATGTCAAACTGAAAAACATTACATTACATTATCATAAACGTCTTTTAACATTTTCACTTGTCAATTTAGTCTCCGAGAATAAAAACAGACCATAGTTGATATAATTATCATTGTTTTGATGATACACTTCAATTTTGTGTCGCAGAAAATAAATGACGACCCGGATTAATTTCATTACAGAGTCACTTATCTAATCAGATAAGATATTATGAATTAGGTAACTAATGTGTGTACATACATTATTCTGACTCATTATAAATAAGTATCTAGGTACGTTTTAAATCGTCTAGGTTAGGAATAGGAAGATACATTTTGTAAACAAGCCCAAGATTAGATTCGTAGGTAGATTAATCCTAAAATAAACTATGTACCTATTTGTATACTGAATTGGGAATAGTCCAAGTGTACCAGTTCAAATGCAATCTACGTGTGCCTATCTGCTTTTAGGTATTTGTTATATTTACAGTTCAAATGCAATCTACGTGTGCATACCTACTTGTACTTGTTTTATTTATTATGTACTAATTGGTTGTATAAATTACATATTATCTCGATAGTAGGTATAATCCCCACTATTCTTAATGTCACTGTATTTCAACCGTAAGTTAGCGTCGGCGTCACACAACGTCGTCGTTCTGATTATACAGAGAAAGTTAAGTAAGTCAATAATATTAGCCAGTGATGTCTTTAACCTGTACAATGCGTAGTTCGCAATTCGCAAGTGAGTAAACTAAAAGAAACACGCAACGTTTCGTAATTACGACGATAGTGAATCAGAGCGGGTCATGGGTTTATTGCAGTTATAAATCTTGAAACTTAAATCTTGGAAATGATGTTCACTAGGTGGCAGCACTGAGACGTCAGGTCCAGGCACCTGTCAAGTGTCAAAGCGCCTATATTTTGTTTAGTCGTGACTGAATTATGAACGAATTATTGAAACGACTGATAAACGTCATCATCCTAACTATAATATCGAGAGTTCACGGGCTATTTGTATTAAGCGACATCCTGGCCTATTACGAGTTATAATCATATTCAGTAAAAATCTACCTGCATGAAAAAGTGAAAAACGTAAAAAACTGAGATAGACACTATTGATAAGCCACTTTTTCTTAAAAATATTGATACCTTTTTTACAATGTTCTTTTTACCGAATAATGCTCTCCTGCAGTTCGAAAATGCCGCTTAATATAAATAGCCCGTGAACCCTCGATATTATAAATGCGAAAGTGTGATTGTTTGTTTGTTTATTTATTTAGGGACAACAAACAGCAGTTGATTACGCTTTCACGCTAAAACGGCTGAACGGATTTGGATGTAATTTGGCATATAGGTAGACCATGAAGGACATAGGCTACTATTCATCCTGGATGGCAGACGATGTCGCGGGCAACAGTTAGTATATTATAAATCCATTGTCAAAATGGAAGACCTCTTGTCAAAGTGGCGCCAACGGGTGGCGTGAATTTTCATGAAAACCCTCATTGCACGTTAGTATTGGTAGCAAGAACCAAGAATAAGGGTTACATTCACAGACGGCACTTTGACTTTGATAAGTAAGCGTCCCATACTATTGTGAACTTTATTCTCATAAAATAATGTTCATATTCGTATGAAACGCTTGCAATTCGCATAAACGAATGTAAATCTTATAAGTATCAGAATAAGATTCACATTCGTATGAAAAGTCAAAGCGTGGTCTGGGAATCTTGCCTTAACCCATTCGTTGCTACCAACGCACCATTTGCGTTGATCGAGATTTCTACGTCATGCCACCAACGTACCATATGCGTTGAGTGTACTCTAAGAAGTTACCATTTTTGGGTGGGTTTTTTTATTTAGGGTTTTTTTTTAAATTGAAAAACACATTAAATTTCGTATTCTCTATTGTAATCATTAAAAATATTAAGTGGCACCCAGGTGATGTTTTTAAAATAGAAGTGGCAATGAATGGGTTAAGACAGAGGTCATAACGTATAACGCTCCGCTTCTCGCAGAAGGTCGGATTCTTAATATGAGGATGTACGTACTTATCGCGTGAGCATCATTTTATTAGGTCACTAATTATTTCGCCCGATCAATTGAATTCACGTCCTTTGATACCGATTGACCATTCATTACTAGGCAGACGGTTGTTAATAAAACTTGAATTGGCGTCACTGGCATACAGGCACCAATGTCAGCTAGTACTCTTTGTTTTTATTCAGTTTTGTTATTACTTATTAACAAGTTGTTGACGTCAGTAGGTAATTGTGACGTTGTTTGTTGGCAAAGTCTGTTTTTCAGCATATTGTCTCGAGAAGTTTATAAACTCGAATGGCTTCTGCCCGCGACTTCGTCCGCGGGGAATTTCGGCCCTGACCCACCCCGTATCATCCTATCGCCCGGCGCTATTACTTCATTTTCTGACTTTGTTCCTTTTTGCTCGGCTCCTAAGGGTCGTAGCGTGATGTTAAATAGCCTATACCTTCCTCAAGAATTGGGTTATCAAATGCAAAAAGAGTTTTTCAAATCCAACTTGTAGTTTTTTCCAGAGATTAGCGCGTTCAAACATACAAACTTTTCAGCTTTATTATTAGTATAGATAGATATAGATAAAGAAAAACATGGAGGACAGTTTTCATAAATTCCGTGAGATTCTAAATGCTCACGTTCAAATCGTGATAATTACGTCTAAGTATACTCTGATTTGAGGCTGGAATCGATAACAACACAGTTCATTCAATGTCTCAAGACTTATTTTTATAATTTGCAGGCCAACTCGAGAATAAAGTTGATACGGCGAGTGGACCAGGAATGGCTGTGTGGCAGTTTGAGGAGCGGCGCTCAGGGCCTGTTCCCTTCCAACTACGTGGAGATCAAGGTTCCTCTGCCGAACGAGTCAGCGCCGCCGCCCCCGCTCATCGGCGTCGCAGTCGCTTTGTACGACTTCGAGCCCGTACAGGCCGGCGACCTACGCTTCGTCACCGGCGACACCATACAAGTTAGATACAAAATTAACGAAGAGTGGTACTTCGGCGAGTGCAACGGGCTGAAAGGACAATTCCCAATTAACTATGTTCAAATGAGTTAAACAAGGAGTTTCACTAGCGGATCAGCCCGGCGACTCGTCCCCGTCGCTAAAATAAATTGCAAATAACATGTGATACCTGCTAATACACCAAGACTGACGTCTACCATATTGTCATGACGTCACTATTTTATAAAAGGTATTTTACCACTTCCTTGTGAGATATGGCAGACTATTAACAGTCCTATTTATTAAGGAGATTTGTTTTCCCTTGATGCAATATTTCTGTAAAAGGAGAACAATATCCGTCTAAGTTATTGCTGATGAATGATAAACATCCAAATACATCAGAGAATAACATGTGAGCCATGGATTTGTACAATTATAATGATTTATTTGCGTTTTCGCACTAATGTTGCCATAATAACGTTATGCCCGCTATTTGCTGTATTACCATTTCGGGCTTTTATGAAATTAATATATTGTGTAGTAACGTTCCAACGACTGAATGTAAATAATAAGAGCTTGTATAAAATAACGTCCCTAAATTAGATATTGTAGATATTATTATTTGTAATGGTTGTGTAGTCTCTTTTCGATCTGATTCTTTGTTTTAATTAAATTGATTATGACTTTTTAATTTTATTTTAAACCAAGACACCTGCAATGACCCGTGTACACACTCAGAAAATACAAAACTGACATATTCTGATTAAGACACATTCTGTGTCACCTCAAACTAAAAAAAAATACCAAGATTAGCGCTGGCAACAGTGACGTGAGGCCGGTTTCGTAAACATATATGCACTTGATGAGGTGTAGTTTAGTTGTATTTTGGTGTGAATGTGTGCGTGTGAGCGTGTATGCACAGAGCGAGGTGTAGTTTTGCACATGCTTCACTGTATTGTTCGCAGCGCTGTCTTGGTTTATTATTTAGTCTGAACTGACACAGAGTGAGTGCGTCTTACTGCAAAGAGTTTTGTATTTTGTCAGAGATGTTAGTAACAATGGTCGGATAAGGTTTATGCTGTGCAATACATCGTTGTTCTATCATTATTAATGCAACGTTAAAACCTGTTATTAGTCTATTAATGTATTAATTATAAATTACAAACATTGTCGTAAAACGTAGTATTTAAAAAAAATCATGTAGCCTACGGGCGTGAAATTACAGTATATTTTTTTCTAGAAGATTGTGTTAGGTGTCAGTTTTGTACATTTTTTAATTGTTCTGTTTGTGTCATCATAACTTTAAGTGTATTATTTGGAGGGACCATAATGTTAAGTGCCTTGAGTATTTACTTATGTGTATATGATGAAGTAATTTATAACAAAATAAATCTAATAATTCCAATTAATATCCTCTTTTAGTTGTTGCCTTAGCACCGGGTTGATTTCTCTAAATTCCAAAACTAAGAGGATGTTTGTCGTCTAGCATTATTTATTTATTTAGCCCGTTAAACTGGGTGAGATTAATCTTTATGACTGTATTTTTTTGGCTATAGAATGTTTCTTAACTCAGTGTGCCTTTTGGCAAAGGCCTCCTCCAGTAGTTTCCATTGCTTCCTGTCTTGAATAACTCTCCTCCAATCTAGCGTTACTTACAACTAAATTCAAAATAAAATATGCTGATCGGCTCTCGGTTCATCCTAATACCTAATCTAAAACCTTCCGTAACAGTGAAAAGGCTGAAAATGAAGAATGTGCTCTAAATAGGCAGTCGAGACACAGGTCTCTTCGCCTAAAAGCCATAATCGCTTAACCCATCTGCTTATAGTCTTGCGACTGATTGCCGACATACACGACAAATCCTGTCCTTCCGTTGTCCCCGTTAACCGTGTCCCTGTCACGGCACTAGTGAGGACACTAATCACTCCACCCGTTAAACGGGCACTGCGGGAAAACACCGACTACATCGTATCCATACAGATACCGATACATATTACAGCTCGGTAAACAAGCAAATCAAAACATCGCAACATCAATGCTGTAAAGCAATTACTGAATACTATAGAGCACACATGCTATATTTGTACTAAAAAAATGTTAACATGTACTCGTAGAAGTTTCATAGATTTCGATTGTGGTGGCGCTGTTGTAGCCTTAATATCATACAAGTGTACCTACCTATTATTTAAAAATGTACTTTTTTAACTGACTTCAAAAAGGAGGTTCTCTATACGACACGTATGTCCGCGATTTTCTTAAAAACTCATGAACCAATTTTGATGATTATTTCAGTAGCGTGGTCTACATAGTTTCAGGAAGGTTTTAGTCTATAATACATTAGGTAATTATTCTTATCTGCTAATTGCACATGGGATGAAAGTCAGCCCACTTTTTTATTAAGTAGTGGTTCGTGGGAGTAAAGTCATCCCACGCAAATCTGCTTTTGGTTTGAATCTTGTTCCACCACTATTAAGGAGTCCTTTCTAATTCTATACATTTAGTTTTATGCACTATCTATTTCCGAGGAATTCGAGGTACGCCAACCCTCTATACGATTGACTAGTCAGTCAATCGTCTACGGAAAGATTATTTTTAGTCTGTAGTTGCAAATCTTTTTGTAAACAAAAGGTTTTTGTTCAAACTGGAATGCTTGTAATTAATGAAAATTGTATTAAGGTAAGTGGTTTTATTTATGTTTCGTGCTAAGAATAAACACACCATGCATTTTAAACCATAAAACATATAGGTCATCGCTTGTTTTTTTTTACTAGAGTCATTTCTTTGAAAGTGTAATTAAAAATTGTTTTGTTATTTTTAAAAACCAATTTTGAAAATGAAAACAAGTCATACTTTCAAACGAAATGTACATTACTAAAGCCCTACTCACTAGCATTCTAAGGAACATTCAATGGTCACAAAATTCCAAGAAGCTATGATGCAAATCGGTTTTGTTTACACGATTACCGCCGGGCATCGGGTGGGGCGGTTAACTGTTTTCCCAGCACGCGGGTATACAATGCGGTTCAGCACAGCGGATAAGTGTGAAGTTACATGCATAAATGTACTGTATCTCCGGCATTTCTAAGCGGATTTTGTTTATGTAATTGTATATTAAACTAAAAATGGAAAAATAAATTTACTTTAAAAAAGTTAAAACCGACTTCAAAACCCTAAAAGGAATAAAATACTTTACTAAAAAAAGAGCTTCTGAAATCGGTGTCTTCAATTCTTCAATGCACCTTAGCTTAGCACTGACTTCAGAAGCTGTTAAGTTTTTTATGATTTTTTTGAAATTCCTTTTAGATTTTTACTGTTTTAAAAGAAAATTTATTAAATCAAGCTTTTATTAGTCTGATATCATCTAGGAACACAGTCTTTGTCAAGATTAATCAAATGAGTCCAAACTGGATAGGGTTGCGTCGTTTTATTTCTGAGTTCCCATGGCCACCTTCCGGTTGCATCATCAGATCAGCTCTATGTCGTAATAATATTGCATTGTCATCCGATTTACATGTGCATGTAAAATTTCAGCTCAATCGGAAACCGGGAAGTGGGTCTAATTTATCTTGCAAGATTCGATTACAGACAGGCAGACAGACACCGGGACAGGTGGAACTAAATAAGTGCTTGTAAAAACGAAGAGTACGTCGTGAAGACATCTGACCCACCGCCGGCCGGCGTTTAACGAGAAGCGAGAACAGCTAGCAACTTAAATCGAATTGGCGAGTAACGAGTAGCGAGTGCGCGACGGCGAGTCGTTGGTATGCGTATGTACAGACGCCAGCACATCAAGCTACTACAATCTGTCAAATTTCTTTAATAGATTTTCTACTTTATCGCTTGTAGCATTAGGTTCAAGGTTGATTGGGAAAAGTTTACAGTTTCGGGTAGCTTGATGTGCTGGCGTCTGTACAAACACTAGGCCATCGAAAAACGTTAGGCCTTTCCAATAATTTTGAAAAAAAAAATTTGCTTGCAAGCTGCAATAATTGTACTTACGACAAAGTAAAACAAATGAGTTTTTTCAAATTAATCAGTGTAAGTATCCCAAAAGCAGGCGTCAGTTTTGTCGATAGTACCAAGCGTGAGTCTCTCAGCGAGTGCTCTGCCCGCCAAGTCGCTGCGACAATCGTGTACTCGCTGACGGTGTGAACAGTCCGCGATCACCTATTAAGTATAGTAAAAAAAGACGCATCTACCAGTATTTTTATTTTGGCGTAAACGCCAATATAAATAAAAAAAGTCGCTATTGCTACGTTACCACAGATGGACATCGGAACTACTCAATTAAAGCTAATTATTTCACGGGTTGCGATTCGATTACTTTAATATGGTTGTTAAGCAATTTATGCTCGTTACACTCTGCATATGGTGAAATGGAACTAATGGTGACTTCACCGTCAGCTCCAGTTCTCCTGGTTCTTACTAGGAGAACTCAACAATTAAACTCTTGTAAAAGATGATGAGCAGTTGACATTAGGCTATTGTAACTTAGATAAATAACAAACTGACCCACTAAAATGTGAAAAATAAAAATATTACAAAAAAAAAATCAACTTTCACTTCAACTGACTTCCAAAAAACACTACAAAGTGAAAAATAACTTTGGAAGTCGGTGGCAAAAAACTAAAATACCGATCCAGACACCAAAACAACTACAAAGTGAACAATAACTAATTTTGGAAGTCGGTTGCAAAAAACTAAAATACAGACCCAAAGACCGACTTCCGAAATTAAAGTTATTTTTCACTTTGTACTGTTTTTTTTTTTGAAGTCAGTAGTCTTTTTTATTGTAAAAAAGTTTTTATAGGTGGCATGACGTCCAGCCTCTCAGATATTCGCTCTCGGAGTAAGGGCGTAAAATCAGTGTAGTGTAATAACGGACGCCTCTAATTAAGGGTCACGCCCACCCTTAATCCAGGGCCCTGATTCAGTGTAGTGTACCCACTTAAAAGGTACGCTGGTACCATCGCGGTGACAGATCATGATATTATACTAAGAAGACATCTTCATCCAGTCAACTGCTGGTCTGCTTAGTTTCGATAGTTGCAAGAGTAGTTTATGAACAATCCATATTTTGCCTGTTTAGGGCATGCAAGTTAATTTTACCAATACAACGACCAGACCAAGTTTCACTGTCAATGGAGCACGATAAGAAAATAGTAGGTACAGCGAGGTAAGTTCTTGTAATGAAAGATGTATGTTCATCACATGTAGTGAGTTTATTATTTGAACAAAAATAATCTATAAGTTCTTAAAATATTTACAATTCCTTAACTTACAACTTACTGTCAACATATACCCTGTTCGCTTTTCAACCGTTGCGTTCAAATACTATTTAATATACTATAACGTGAACGTGGCAAGAGAACATTCCGAGCGATCTACGTTTCAATGAAAATTACGGATAAGTTGAATAGCGATGATAAGTCATATCGGCCCTTTCGATATCATTCACAACATGTTGAAAAGAGAAAAGAGGGCGGGGATTCTCCTAATGTTACGTAACATTATATAAGCTAAACGTCTAATAACACAGTCCCAAACATTATCCTAGCATATATCGGGTGTTTTTTTTAGAGAACTTTAAATTGAAATAAAAGACAGAAAAATGTTTTTAATATCCATGAAATTGACTTTGATAGATAATTTTATGGCATTAATGTTTGAACACCATTCCGGGAATATGGCCGCCGCGGCTGACACCAACGCCTAGTTTACGAAAACTTAACTTTTTATTGGCTTAATTTACTAAAGTAAACATTTGACAAACGACTAATTTCACGAAATCTGGCCACCTCGTTCGTGCGATTTGAAACCATTACTTTATTTTCTCTGGGGATAGGTAAAGTCGCATGTCTACTCCGATAAACCAGTAACGATTGAGCACCTAAATCAGGTTGTATTTCGGCAATAATGCTTCGGCAACTGCGAAGTGTGTGTGATAACTTCGACTTCCAGATTACGCCATGTGCAGTCATGATCACTAATATATGTATATGTATGTGAATACGCGTTAGCCGCGGAGGCCACATACCGACCCGAAATTATATTCAAACATGCCATAAAATTATCAATCAAATAAAGCCAATTTCATGGATATTACAAACATTTTTCCGTGTTTTATTTCAATTCTCGCCACAAAAAAAAAAAAAAAACACCCTATACCTTAGAATCGGCTCCGCGATACAATACTGTCGCAACTGTTTCAGATTCTGTTCCTACCGAACTAATGTGGACATTCAGGTACATAACATACATAAAGCAATATAAGTAGGTATACGCTTTAAAATAATGATGAACGAATATATGAACGGATGACAAAACAATTGCGGTGATGAGAATGAATTGGAGGAATAATGACCACCGACCTATTGCAATATAGTTAGTGCAATATGAATGTGGATAAAAATAGCGCTGACATGAACATGCCTCGGTTTGTTAAAAGAATGACTGCTTCGTTATATTAACACTCACTGCACAATTGCAGATATTCTATACGTCGGGTATAACCATTCTATTAACATAGATAACATGGTTAACGTAATTATGTTTCCTTTTCTTTTCGCAAACCGGAACATTTAAGCATATTTTGTAGTAAACAAAAAAAAAAAAAGAAAAACGAAACAAAGTAGTAAAAATTACTGTATACGGGGTCAAATTAAATTAGCTAGTGAAACTCAGCAGACATGATGGGTTTCGATATCTACGTTATAGCAAAAAATAATAATAATAATTTGAGGATTTTTATTTGGGGTCATCAACCGCAGTCTAGTTGAATTAATATCTATTTAAAAATCATTTTTTGTGTCAACGTCACAGACGTGATGGGTATCGAAATTTAAACACGATAAAACAAAAGAAAAACAGATTTCTCAACTCATACTTCAAGTAACAACACTACCAGCAGTTGTTGACTCCAAAAAAAAAATCACCAAATCTTTTTTATTCAGTCGTGTTTAACTAAAACGATACCTATTACGTCGGCGGAGTTTCGCTAGCTAATTTAATTTGACCATGTATAAAAGTGGCCGGCAATGGACTGTTTAGCTTACGAAGTACGATATGAACATGTTAATTATATGAATAAGTACATAAAGCATTTAAAATGCGTAGTATGGCTTTATTTTTATCGAAATAGGTCAGCCGGAAATAAACTGATTAGCTATAACTGATAACATAAAACGTAAAAAAAAAAAACAATGACACCACAAAAATACACAGGATTGTTCTTGAGCATGCAGTATTCGTCAGGTTTTCCAATGTATTTCCACTGAGTAGTTGTCATGCGTATGACGATCACCAGAAAGCAACACCACAAAGCACTACACAGACTGATACAGTATTTTTATCTCAAAAAGCGACACACGCCTTATAGTTCGAGTCATATAAGTTTGCCATTCTGAAGTAGTTGTTAATATCTATAGTATAGATATTGACAACTGCGCAATCATTTGTAGCCCAAAGGCGATGCTACGCGCATCGGAAAGCCTGGCTTCTGAGCGGCAAACTTACGTGACGCGAACTGTACACATTTACGTGTGAATACTTGGTAATCACAAGATTACCAAGTATAAACACACGTTGTAAATGTGTAATAATAATAATAATAACCCCATCGCTGTATCTCTACGTTGACGTGGTGGTGTGTCTGGCGCTCTCCGAACTTTAGGTCTGTGCCGGTAGAGTTTACTTTGCCGGAACAAGTCTAGGATGGGGAGCCAGACCAAGAGAGATACAGAAACCCGCAGAGCAGCATGTGGCGAGCTGTTGGGCAGTAGCGACCCCACGGACCCTATCTCCCGGGAGAAATCTTGTCCTCATCTCTGGCTTGCCTTTATTGGCCGGCTGGAGTGAACACTGAGGAGGAACAGAGCTCCCACCTCTTTCTTGCCTTTATTGGCCGGCTTCAGTGGAGATTCGCAAGAGCAAACGTGCTCGGAGGAAGGAAGTGTTTCAGTAAGGTGCTGGTCTCTTGACCGTACTTCCGGGATTGTTCTGATAGCCGTGGAATACCTCTCCACTCCTCAAGCATGTCAGGAAGTGTTGGCCCCTTGTCGCTACGTCACTAGGTGCTAGCGGCCGTTTCCGGTGTGCAAGTCACGCCCTGCCATTTTATCCGTGTATAATATATAACATTGGTCAGGCAGGGGACATAGTTCTTCCATAGTTCAAGTTACCCAATCCACTTTAGCCACCCAGACACATAGCCCAATAAGTTTTGTTTCCACGCACAACAATAGTCCTGCACCAACCGGGGGTTGTCCTTGGGCGCACTTGCATAGTGCATACAGGGATAATCGTCGGTTGGTGCTTCCTTATCATTTAAAATTATTTAGGGGGCTTCTGCGAGTTGGCTTCGGCTCCTCGTACGCCTTCCAAAGGTCCGGGACCCCAGGGCCGAGAAATGTAAAAAATAAATAAATAATAATAACCTGGGGACATTATTCACACACGGTCATCTGATCCCAAACTAAGCAGAGCTTGTACTATGGAAACCAGATAGCTGATATACTACATACACTACTTTTTTTGTTGTAATTACATTCTTATATAGATAATTACACCCAGACTCAGGACAAACAGACATGTTCATGCACACAAATGTTTGTCCTGGATGGGAATCGAACCCACGACCAGCGGCATGATAGGTGGTATCTTAACCAACCACGCCAACGGGCCTGTCTGTGTAATCGCAGGCGCTCTCGGTACAGTCCGAGACATAGGCGAAGTCGGAAAATGTGTGTGTGTGTGTTATGTGCTGACGCTACTCGTCTGCACGCACACATTCACTGCGTGTTTTGTACACTTGGTAAACAAGTAAAGCGCGCGTCTCTTCGTGAGATAAAAGTACTATACTAAATAATAATCTACCTTCAGATATTATTGTAAGTATAAAAGTGCGTTGATAACATAAACTTTCAGATATAAAGGTATCTGAAGTAATGTTCTAAGACGAAGTTTGTAGTAAGTTCATATAAAGATACAATTGTGTAAATTCGAGTATTGATGCAGTACATTACAATTGCACATTGAACAAAAAACAAAAAGGTTTCATACATATTACACGTTGACACTTAGCCAATCTACAATACTAGTTAAAGTACTTTTTATCAGAAGTTCTATAACATATCTTGCAACTTCAACTTTCTTTTTTTGCTTTTACATCATTGTAAACTTCAAAAAATATATACACATTGCGATAACATTTGCAGTCTAAGCTTGCGATATAATGCGACACCTATACACAAAAAGCGTTTAACAGTAGCACTTATTTGTCCGTGTTTATATACCGTTTGCTTATATTTACATAAACAGCACTATTCCAGGAACGACACCGCTAATATGTCTCCAATACTGTAATCCTAATTATACCAATTCGTGTTCGCTACGCGACGGTAACAATGTGTAAATTCCACAAGGGTTTGAGATTGACGTCAGTTTCTACTTGGGCTGCTTCTCAAATACGTTATGTGGCTTGGCCATGCAAATTTTTATTATCTTCGAGATGCAATGTCGTACAGTATTATGATTTATGTGTTATATTTACAATACAGTTAGTCTACGATGCGGGGCCGTGGGGCCCTTAGTCGGGTCTGTATATGGGTATTTTAGGAATAAACTCTATAAGAAGTACGTATTCCATCATGGAGGATGAGTCGCAGTGTTGCTTCGTGAGTCGCCAGCGAAGGCCTAGCTTGTTGTACAGCCGACTGTTTTCCCATTCTAAGAGTTTGTTCAGAGAGTGTTGCGTCTGGAAGGAAAATTACAAAGTTATTATAGTTCAAGTTCAGTGTAGACATCTATTTATACATCGGCAAACGATAAATAGTTCGTTGGAATGTAGTACCTATAATATCTACTAGCCATTGATCGACAAGTTTATGGGCGTAAACAACAAAGTTAATATTTATGTGCAACATTGTAGGTGGTCTGACAACCAGTCTTACCAAGGAGTATCGAATGCTAGGCAGATGATGACATAACTTCTTTAACATCTTATAGGTAGATTTAAGTCATGTTCATGATTTAAGGCTTATTTTGTTACATTAGATAACAGAGCAGTTCAGAGCACAGCTCGTAATCAACATTCAATGTATCATACCATAACTTTCCATTTTGAAATTACCTAAGTACTTGTGTACTACAAGTATTTAGGTAAATGGTTACTGTACCATATTGTGAATGTTAAAATTTTCTTTTTTGGGAAAAGGCTAGGCAGATTGATTGCTTGTAGGTGGCATTAATAAAGTGTATCATTTAAATTGAAAAAAAAAACAACAAGCTTTTATTAGTCTGGATATCATCTAGGACCAGGGTCCTTGTAAAGACGAATCAAACGAGCCCAAACTCGTTAGGGTTACGTCGTTTTATTACTGAGTTCCCATGGCCACCTTCCGGCTTCATCATCAGATCAGCTCCATATCATAATAATATTGCATTGTCATCCAGTTTACATCAATCAATCAATCTGCCTAGCTTTTCCCAACTATGTTGGGGTCGGCTTCCAGTATAACCAGCTGAATACCAGTATTTTACATGGAGCGACTGCCTATCTGACCTCCACAACCCATTTACTGGGTAATACGATACCCCTTGGTAAGACTGGTTGTCAGACTCGGGCTTCTGACGACCCGTAACGACTGTCAAAGATCCACAGTCTCGGTATGAAAAGATGGTCACCCATCCACGGACCAACCGCGGCAAGCGTAGCCTGATGGATCGACCAGTGCGGCTGTTATTACTTAGCCACGAGCTCCTTATCATCCAATTGACATATGCATGTAAAATTTCAGTTCAATCGGAAACGGGGAAGTGGGACAAATTTAACTTGCAAGATTAAAATACAGACAGATAGATACCGGGGCAGGTGAAACTAAATAAAAGCTTGTAATAATATTGATCAAAGATCGTGTGCTATTTGAGTAACTGCTGTATTACCTATATCGTCGATATGCTTTGACTGGGATGATTTCCAAGCCAATACGCAACCGGCGCGATAAATATAAGCACAGATTGTGTGTGAAACCATCCAATACAGCACTAATGAGTAAAGGTGTTTTCGGTATGGCACCACGTATATTTAACCATCTATCACAAGCACTCACGAGATTTATCTGTTACCTTATTTAAGAAAAAACTTAAAGAGTACTTAGCAGCCAAATGTTTGTATAGTACTGCTGAGTTTCTAACAGAGAAAACATAATAATTCTAATGTAGATTCGAATGTAGGGGCGAAGTATTGGTTCTGTTAACTATTTTATTTTATTTTGACGTTTGAATTTTCTTAAGACGATAGTATTTTGTTCTGTTAAATACTTATCTAATTTAATCAATGTTTGAACTGTTTATGCTGTACCTACATTCAATTCAAATTTAATTTATTGGAATCGTTAACAAATTATTAAGTATTATTTTTTATATGTATAATAATTCATAGTTACAATTAATTAATGTTATTATAATACATATTTGTACACCGTTAAGGTAAAACATGACTGTGATCCTTTCTGCAATGTGCTTAACATCTTGCATGCTTTGTGTGTACATACTCATGTTTCGGACAAATAAATTCTCTCTCTCTCTCTCTCTCTCTCTCTCTCTCTCTCTAATAATACCTACCTACACATATCTTCTAAGGAAAATCTAGCTAAAGAATTATATAATTCTCCGTTTACACAAAGTAGCTTTTGAAGATTTGAACCTAGCAAGGTTTAAAAATTAAGTAGTACCTTTAAAAATCTCCGCAAAAATGGGCTGCTTTCAGGTTTGTATTAATTGTAAATAATGAATACCCTGGCAATTTTACGCGTTTGTAGTACATAAGTGACAAGCGGTGATTAAAAGTATAGTTAGTAAACTTTACAACGGCATAATTAATTAAGTGCAACAAATAACATTATCAATATCGTCTGTGCGTCATGTATTGCAGTCGGTTCACGGTAAATGTATAAGTATTACAACTAAATAATTCAAATAAAATGTACCCTCCGTTTTCCTGTCAAGATAAACCGCATAAGAAATATAATTGAGATCAATATATGTGCATGTTTTTTTTTGTGTATGTGCATATTTATCGGGAGTTCTTTTTTTTTTAGAGGGGGAGAACTTTAAATTGAAATAAAAAACAGAAAAATGTTTTTAATATCCATGAAATTGACTTTATTTGATAGATAAATTTATGGCATTAATATTTGAATATGATTTCGGGCATGTGGCCGCCACGGCTGACGCGTAGGTACATGGCGTAATCTGGAGGTCAAATTTTCACATACTTCGCAGTAAACCAGGCTGTATTTCGGCCATAATGCATCGAACGTTGATATCCAAGTGCTAAATCCCTTGGAGCTCTAAAAAAATCAAGCTTCTAAGTCAACGCAATAAAAAATGCGGCCATTTATGCGACATAAATTTCGACACTCGCAAGTAAATCAAAACCTCTAGGGTACTTACCGTTGACCTAGAATCATGTTTGGCAGGAAGCAGGTTTCACAGCTCAAGTAAACGAAAAAGTCCGAAAGTGTGCTGTGAGACCTTGCTTGTTGCCAAACATGATTGTATCAATGTATGGGAGAAAATGTTTTTCAACTATAATGTTAAGTTTGTTTTTGGTATAAATTTTTTTCAACTAGGAACGGAACCTTTCATTGTGCACAACATTCCTTTCAACACGCACTTTGCCGGATTTTTTTTTATATTAAGACGTTGATATATGCCGACGGCCTTGCGTGTTCTGTGCTGAGCTCACGCAACGCGTTGTGCATCCACCCAGTAAATAGGATTCGCCCATTAAAGGAGCGCTGGCCCAAATTAGGCGCATTATTACTTAATTTATTTATAAAACAAAAGGTATTATATTAGAACACAACATTAAAATACCTTTAAAATGGTGAAGGTTTCATAAAAAAAAAACGCTTGATAGTTTTTGCGTAATTCTCAGTTTTTTCTCAGCGATAGACATAACTTTAGAAATTAACTAACTTTTGCCCGCGGCTTCGCCCGCGTGGATGTCGGAAAACTATACGTGTAAACCTTCCTCTTGAATCACTCTATCTATTGATGAAAACCTCATTAAAATCCGTTCAGTAGTTTTTGAGATCATCGCGAACATACAAACAGACACGGCGGGGACTTTGTTTTATAATAAATGTAGTGTTTACACTATGTAATATAAACATAATCTAAAATATTCACATATTATGTTATTAAGAAAATGCTCTAAATTAATATAATTCTATATACTTTTACCAAAAATCATAAACACTACTGGTTTAGAAGTGATCTTTAGTTTAAAATCATTAAAAGTCCGTTATTGTCGCCTTAAATACATTTCTTTCATTTATTTCGAAGCGTTAATCGTCCCTTGTTGCTGACTGAATAAAGTGCTATTTTAAATCTTAGCAACATTTACCAGGGCCTAATATACTAAATCAATAAGGGCAGAGCTTAGGTTTAAAAATACACTCTGTATTAATTAATTGCTCGACCGAAGCAAAGTTGAAGGTTAAGACGTCGCGATATGAGTATGTGTGCATGTTATTAAATATGTAACTGTGTGCGAATCTTTAGATGGAAATACTTAGGTGTTTATTAAAAAGCAAGGAGACTGGTTGCTACTTTAAAGGAGCTGTGTTATGGAGTGATAATTTAAACTACTTTTTGAATTTAATCTATCCATTAATTTTTTACGAAATTTATGGGAAAAGTTCCTAACTTTTCCCATAAATATCGTAAAAAATTGGTCCTACCACGACCAGTTGGTCCTAAAGAGTCTTAATTATCATATGAAACAGCATCGATAAGCATCATAAAAATAAAACGTGAGTATTCACATTTTTCTAGCTGACTGTACCTACTTATTAATTTTCTAAAATATGTAAATGCAGTTAACAATTACTCAAGAAGTCAAGGACAGTCTTCTCAGTCTGCTTAGCCTTTTCCCAACTATGTTGGGGTCGGCTTCCAGTCTAACCGGATGCAGCTGAATACCAGTATTTTACATGGAGCGACTACCTATCTGATCTCCACAACCCAGTTATTGGGTAATACGACACCCCTTGGTAAGACTGGTTGTCAGACTTTCGGGCTTCTGACGACCCGTAACTACTGTCAAAGATCCACGAATGACAGCCGGGACCAACGGCTTAACGTGCTTTCCGAGGCACGTAGGAGTCTCGGTATGTAAAGATCTACGGACCAACCTCGGCAAGCGTAGCTTAACCTGATGGATCGACCCGTGCGGCTGTTATTTCTTAGCCACGAGCTCCTCAATCACACACAGACAGTCTTCTAAGAACGTCTTTTTTATGTAGGTACAGCATTTAAGGTACCTGCGCAGTGCGCTTATTGTCCTGTCTTAAAAATCCTGTATTCTGGCGAAGAATTCTAGCTGGATACATACCCTTTTACTTAGACAAATAACGGGCCATAGAGAGCATCCTAGCGTGCAGCAGCAGCACACACAGCCGCAGAACAGCCACTTGACATTGACGGGCAGAGTCTTCTTCAGCACGCTGTTGATGCGCGCCACCGTCGCCTGGTACTCCTCGGGCGCGACTCGGGACTGCAGGCCTGAAGGGAACTCGCCGTTGAAGCGGTTGCTCAGACCGAAACTGGAATGGGTGATGGTGTGGTTATAGTAAAGATAGAAAGAAAATATATTTATGTAGCCCAGACTAAAAGGCACACAACATATTCTGCGAAATAGTAGTCGTTATGTTAAGTATGTGGAAAAGAAATACTGAAACAATTATCTTAAAACATATGGAAATAATATCGATACTGGAAATATGAAATAACGTAAGGGACATTTTGTCGAAAATGAGTTATATATATCGTTGGATTCGGAATTTTTTGTTCTATCGATTGGTATATTTAAAATCTCGATATCTTAAAAAAAATGTCCTTTACATCACATATTTTCCGTAGGCCTAGACCATTTTTTTTCTAGAAACTGGCTGTATATGACATTTAAATTAATATTTTTATAAAAACTAATGTAAGTCTCTTTACTCACAGTATTTGGTATTTACATTAAATAAAAATCGAGTACATTTTACAACAGGTCACATACGTTATTCCATAATTTGAGATGTTTTATTATTGTCTTATACATTAGTGTTCCCAGAGAAGGTACAAATACCATGTCCTTTACATTAAATTGTGACTCAGTTATCATAATTATATTGACCCTTACGTTAATTTGTCAGCATCGAAAATAAATTGATCTGTCCTTTACATCATACTGGATTGCGTAATCCGTACAATTCCTCAAAATTTATCTGAATGAATATTATTATGCGTCTCTGTCACACACGCAAAACGGTGCAACTTGTCTGAGCTAGAAAGCAATACGGATTTTGTGTGTGATTTTGTTTGCGCAGTCAAAACGTCGCAGCAGCAAAAACGTCGTGAGACATCAAAATTTACAAAATCATGCATGGATTTTAAACTTGACGAAGGAAAAAATGATTTTTCTTCAGGAAGCTCACACCTTTGGTCAGAAAAAGAAGAATTTTTGGGAACACCTTACGGTGAAAATATGATGTTGTACTACCCGAGAAAGTATGCTGTTTATAATTTTGAGCTCGTGGCTAAGTAGTAACAGCCGCACGGGTCGATCCATCAGGTTAAGCTACGCTTGCCGAGGTTGGTCTGTGGATGGGTGACCATCTTTTCATACCGAGACTCCTCCGTGCCTCGGAAAGCACGTTAAGCCGTTGGTCCCAACCGTCATTCGAGGATCTTTGACAGTTCGTTACGGGTCGTCAGAAGCCCGAAAGTCTGACGACCAGTCTTATCAAGGGGTATCGTATTACCAAGTAAACTGGGTTGTAAAGGTCAGATAGGCAGTCGCTCCATGTTAAATACTGGTATTCAGCTGCATCCGGTTAGACTGGAAGCCGAACCCAACATAGTTGGGAAAAGGGTAGGCAGATTGACTGTATACGAAAGCAGAATACAGAACGGTTATTGCTACACATGGGGAGAAGCAGATGGCAAACGTGGAAGCTGTGAAATTGCAACATGTCTGTTTCACTACCTTAAGGAACTTGATTCCAGGGATGATACATGCCATTAGATAGCATGCATGCTATCATTGAAAGGGAGGTTAAAAAACTGATTGTTTGGGGACCTTCCCAGTGGCTATCATTTATGGAATCAGCGAGAAAAAGACCTCATGCTTATCGAGTGAAGGTGTTAGGACATCAGGATTTCTTTGATTTCAATGATTTTGCTGAATCAGTTTTTACTCCTGCTACTCTCAAAAACAAAGACCTGCATTTCAAGAAAATTCGAATATGTACATTTCAAAAATCGAACTATCTTTAGATAGTGGAAGTAAAATATACGATGTTAGAGGATGGCACTACTCACAAAATAGCACTCTGCAAAGAAATGCAAACTGGAAGAAGGACAGTGAAGGGTAAAGGAAAGGGCAAGGGCCTTGCAAAGAATGATCAATCCGAATTAGAAAGTACCAGAAATCTAGCTGTGCCCAGTAGCATAGACAGCTTACCATTTCTGTATAAGGAAAGACTGCCAATTTCAGTTCCAAAGTTTAAAGATCTCAAAAAATTATGTGACAATGGTATAATTCCAAATAGGTTTCACAATGAATATTTGAATCTTCCTAATAAGAGTATAATTAAAGATAGGCTCAATGACACCGACGATGATGAGACTGATAAAGATAATGACTAATTTTTGAGACTTTTGCAATTTAACTGTAGGCTTTCTAATAAGGAAGAAGTTAATTTGTTTTTTTTTTTTATGTTTAATGATTACTATTTACATAAGAAGACTGATTTGTTGATTTTGTTTATTTTTTAAGTATAATTTAATTTTCTTTTGGGACAATGAGTCTAATTTTCGTAAGCTGCCAAAATAGCTATTTTTTACTGTGATTTAAAACAGAATTTAATAATGTTATACAAAACATAATTTTTGAGAGTACCTAAATTGCGTTTATAAAAGAGGATTAGTGAGCACAAATAAAAGTTTTGATCTATTTTATTCGTTTATTTTTTATCCCTATGAGTCAGCAAGTAGTTTTAAACTGTATTACATAGGCATAATAGGTCACGAATGTATAAAATTCTATTTTTTATATTTGTTAACAGCATTAACAATATAGAGTGTACCATTAAGAGACCTTTACTTTGAAAAACTCTAAATGTTTATTTCCTTAAGTGTCCCATACATCAATGCCGTTTATTTACATCTAAAATTTTGTAAACGTATATCACTCGTATTCATTATTATTTAACGTAAGGGACATGCTATCTCTGAAACTGTAGGCTTTATTGATTTTTAACTAGTTTAGCTGCAAAGAATGAAGAAATCTAAGAAACTTTGTCCTACACACTTTTTACATAAAACATATAGTTAAAAAATTATAGCCAGTTTTGTAAGAAAAATATCTTATTTTTGCTCTCCTGAAAACCTTAGTTTTGTCCCTTACGTTATTTCATATTTCCAGTATCGATATGGAAGAAGAAACTGTAAGTCGGAATTCGCAGTGGATTACAAAGTTGGCATAATCTGATGAAATTATTCCAGGGAGACAGACATACATTCAAACACTTTTCTAATTGGTGTATTACATGCCACTCTATTTTTTGCAGTAGATGTCATTGGCACTGACTCGGCAAGAAATGCTATCTGGTTATTTAAAGTTATTACGGACTTTAAGGTTTCTAAAGACAAATTGTTTTTAAAAGGCAAGTTAATTATAAAAAGCGATTAGGCTCATGATTTAAGTCCATTTTTGTACATTAACTCCTAGACTCATGATTGACCTTGTGAATACTGCATATAATTTGAAATAAATAATATCATTTGTGGAAAAAAATGCATTTTAGCACGTTCACAGTCCCTATACAAAATTTTTAATCGACATACACCTGACAACGTATATGCAAAATTTCAGGATGATCGATTAAGTGGTTTAGGCGTGAAAAGGAAACAAACAAACTTACTTTCGCATTTATAATATTTTTGGGTTGGTGCTGAAATTGCCGATTGCGCAACAATGTAAAAGAGTGGGCGCGTATTAACGAACACGTTTTGACTCGTTTATTTTCGTTATTGTCAACAAACTATCGACACTTGTTTAGTATTTGTAACAGAAACACCATCAGTGGGTCCGAACATTATACTCATTAAGAATCTAGAGTCCCTAAATAAGTTGATTTAAAAATAAATGTAATTATAACTTGAATATAATACAAATACATGTAATTGTAACTTGAATATAATAAAAAATTCGATAGTTTACAAATTTATTACCAGAATTGTAGAGGCGTGAGAACAAAAACGCATAACATCTTTCGTAATGTATGCTGTAATAACTATGACATTATAATTTTTACAGAGACTCGTACTGAGCAGCGAACTGTTCGACGACAGATACAAAGTTCTTTTCTACAGAGTAGTAAAGACGGTGGGGGTGTTTTGATAGCCGTAAAAAAATCTATAAATTCCAAAGGAGCAGAACAATTTGAAAGCAATTGTGAAGACCTTTGGGTAATTTTAGACCTACCTGCGGCTCGATCTGTACGTCGGGCAGCTCTCTGTTCTGTATATCTACCACCACCTGTACGTATCTCTTACTTGGAACATTTTTTGGACAAATGTAATGCAGTGTTTGAACAGTTAAACTTATCAATATGTTTGCATCGCAGGTGATTTCAATATCGGTGATATCGGTTGGAGTATAGTAAATAATTCTGATAAGTGCCTTAAGTTGTCCAATCTAAGTCAAACTTTATAGATTTCACGTATGTTAAAAGGCTTAATCAATTTAACAATGTATGTAATGCTTCAAGCCGCATTTTAGATCTTATACTGTGTAACCATTCATTGTGTAGAGTGAGTCAAAGTGAGGATCAGATTGCTAATATTGACAAGCATCATCCACCCTTCGATATTGTGATTTCTCTGAATAGGGAAGCTAATCTCCCTTATAACATTACCTGCGGTAGACCTAATTTCCGAAAAACGAGTTACATACCAATTCGGAAATATTTGAGTGAAATTGACTGGGATGAGTTATTTGAAGCACAGCAGGGAGTTAATGAGATGATGGAGGTATTTTATGACGTTATTCATGAAGGTATAGAAAAATGTATAACTAAACGAGTGCCAAAAAAAGTAAATTTCCACCATGGTTCAATCGGGATCTAATCAAATTACTTAATTGCAAAACTAAGATCAGAAATCGCCACAATACTTACAAAAACCCTGACAAAATTGTACTGCAGATATAACTAAGCGCTGTAATAACCTAGCAAAACTTTGTTACAACAATTATATGAAGCGATTGGAAGACGAACTTAAAAACAATCCGAAGTTTTTCTGGAGTTACGTTAAAACTAAAAGAGGTAGGTCACGCTCCTATCCCATTGCAATGACAAATGGTACTAGTACATCATCTGACCCCACGACAATATGTGAATTTTTCGCATCTCTTACTTTTCTTCTGTCTATAGCCCTATTCAAGATGATTGCAACGACAACAATACAGAATTTTTAAATAACATGGAAATTCATAACTTATATTTATTGTAAACGTTATTGTTAGCAGTGAAAGTCTATACAAAAAGCTAAAAAGTCTGGATTGCAATAAGGGGGCTGGGCCAGATGGGATACTACCAAACTTTATCTATGAGTGCGCAGCTGAGTGAGCCATTGTCACTTATTTACAATAAATCCTTAACCTCCGGGGTCTTTCCATCAAAATGGAAGGTGGCAAAGGTTGTACCTATACATAAATCTGACAAGGACGATTTAGTCGCTAACTACAGACCGATATCAATTTTGTCGTGTTTTGCTAAAATGTTTGAGTCTCTGATCTGTCCACTTATTCAAAAGCACTTAAGGCTGTACCTAAGCGACGAGCAGCATGGCTTTGTGGAAGCTAGATCAACAAACAAGTATCTTTTTCTGTTTACCGAGCTATTATCAGAGGCAATTGATTCAGGTCACCAAGCCGACGTCATATATACAGATTTTAGTAAGGCTTTCGACAAAGTCTCACATAAAATACTGATTAATAAGGTGCAAGCTTATGCTGTAACTGGATCATTGCTTTTTTGGTTAACCTCATACCTTCTGGACAGATCTTTTTATGTAGTGATAAACGGATTTCGGTCTGACAACCGATATATCTCTTCCGGAGTTCCACAAGGTTCTCACGTGGGCCCAGTTTTGTTTAACTTCTATATAAATGATATTCCAAGGTGTTTCTTACATTCTAAGGTTTTTATGTATGCCGACGACTTGAAATTTGTTAAAATTTTTAAGTCTCAACATGATGTCATACTTTTGCAGAGTGATCTCAATAGGCTTGTTAAGTGGTGCGAACGCAATTCAATGCTGTTAATTCCCAGTAAATGCTATCATGTCAAATTTACACGAAAGCATAATTTAGTAAGACAAGATTATCACATAAATGATGGTTTCATTTACAAATAGTAGAATTAAACACAACAAAAGACCGGTGTTACTTTTGATACTAAATTAACTTTTATTCCACATGTAGATTGTTTAATAAAAAAGTCTTCTAGAATGCTTGGTTTCGTTTTGAGACATTGCAAACAGTTTAGGTGTCCTAAAACTAAAATTATGCTTTACAATAGTCTGATTCGAAGCCTGTTGGAATATTGTTGTGTGATCTGGCGACCGCACTATGCTACACATTGTTGCGTCTGGAGAGAATACAAATACGCTTTCTGTGGCACCTGGCGTTTACCAGCGGAATAGCAAAAAAAAAAAATGCGTTCATATACCAAGCGGTTGAAATACTTTAAAATGATTTCGCTGGAAAAGCGCCGTCGCGTTATTGACGTAATGTTTGTGTGCAAAGTGATGGCTAATAAAATTGACTGCCCACAAATACTAAATTCTTTCAAATTTCGTGTGCTTTCAAGGATTCCTCGTAAGCCAATTACGCCACTCTGTTCACCGCTCCGACGAACAGTCTTGGGCGCTAGTTTCCCTGTCGCGAGGTTAAGCAAGATAATTAATGAATGTAGCAATCTAATCGACTTGCACTTTGACTCACTATACAGTTTAAAAGCGAAGACATTGAAAAACATAAAAAATGCCCCTCCCCCCCCAATTTGCCGGATATTTTATGCATACTTAATCGGAATATACATATCTACTTTGTAAAGTAAAACTTTTGAAATGGGTTTTCACAATGATAACGCGTTCTTCTTTTGTGTAGCGCTCCATTTTTAATAATCGGAACAATCATAGGTTACAGCTATAAAATTCCAGTTGCCAATTGCACTAAAAAAAAAAAAAATACACGAAATTTAAATAGTGCACTCTTATTGAGACACCCTATATAATCACACGAGAATTTGCACAAGAACTCGCTGTCCATCATAAAATAGTTGTACGAGGCCTCGAACAAATTGGTAAAGTAAGAAAGCTTGATCAGTGGGTACCACACGAACTCGCAGAACAAACTAAGTGTAACGGACGCCGAGCTTAATGGAAAAATTTGTCAGTTACGCATTCCCAACAGCAGGCGGCGCCACTTGTACCATGGCGCCATGTAGTTTAAGTAGTGTAAGAACTTTACCTTAAGGAGAACCGTTTTAGAAAATCGTAATTTTTAGATGTAAGATAAGGTTTTTTGGACACTGTTTTTTGTATATAGTCAACTTAGAAACATTCCTATACAAGAAAAATAAGAATTAGATTGTACGAGATAGCATATAGTAAAAACAAATTGTAAAGTATGCTCCCATACAAAACGCACATTAGTGCCGTGTGCAAACTTGGAGCGCTCTGATTGGCTGGAGCAATCTAGAATAGGGCCGTGTGCAAAATTGCAGTAACCTGATTGGTCAGAGCTACTGCAGGATTTTATATATAAAGAGGCCATTTTTAAATGTAGTGGTAGTCGAGTAGTCGCAGTCAAGCAGTCAGTTGGCCTCCAGCTCTAGAAGAATAAATAAGAAGAAAGAAAAGGAAGAAATCTTTTATTTCCACAACACCCATATACAGTCCACCACAGTTTCTGGTCCTCCGAGCCGGATTTAAGAACGAAGAACCCGCGGCAACAGTTTCTGGTCCTCCGAACGCCGGATTTAAGAACGAAGAACCCGCGGCTACAGTGTTTAGTCCATCGAGTGCCAAGAGCGAAGAGGAAGCCGACCGACCGACCGGCTTCGAACCCGACCGGTTGCTGCATCATACGAGCGGACCAGGTTTGAACCACCCGAACCAGGTTTAAACCCGACCGACCGTTTTGAACTAACCAGGTTTGAAACCGACCGGCCTTGAACCCGACCGGTTCACCGAACAGAACCGAGTGGTTCACGAACCGAACCGAACCGACCGGCTCACCATACCGAGTCACCAGTATCACCAAAATGGTGATGATCACACGAAGCCAAGGAGACCCAGCGGAAGTCGAAGAACAGCGACGTGTCCAAGAAGAGGAGACACGCCGCCGAGAAGAGGAGCTGATTGAACGAGAGCGAAAAAGAAGACTTTCACTGGACCCGCCGGCGTCACCGTTTTTTAAGTCAACGGACGTCAGTACGGCGGGACCCTCCGGACTTCAAGCGACAAATACGGCAGTTCAACGAAGAGCGTCGCCGACTAGATCAGTCAGGTCAACAACAAGTATAACAACGCGACTACGGATGGCAGAATTAGAAGCAGCAGAGAAGCTAGCAACTATAAGAAGAAGGGAGTTGGAACTAGAGGCTGACCTAGTGAAGAAGAGACTAGCAGCTGAAGTATCTGCAATCAACGATGAAGAGAGCGTACACGAAGAGCCCACTCCTCCCCGAGAAGAACCACATCAGAAGGTGGACAATTGGCTGAGGACGAACCCCCTCAGCTTACGGGGGGAGGAAGGAGCCCGGGGCAGAGAAGAACCCAAGCAAATACGCTTCGAACAACCACGAGCAAGATCACCGACTCCAACCAGAAGAAGCAGCATCGAGCACCTGGCCGCCATATTAGAGAGGATGGCCAAACCAAGGCTCCGACACACTGACCTGCAGTGGCGTGCGTTTCATAAAGACAGAAAGACAGTGCCTACCCTACCTAATTCAGTATAATCTTGTTCTGATATCTATTATTATTTTATCTACGAGTCCGACGAGTACCTACTTACTAACAATAAACAAAAAAAAATCAACAAACAGTCGCTCCAAGCAAGCTCGTTCAGTATTGTATTGCGCGGCACTAGCGCCGCGACGACCTGAGTACCAGAAGTGCCTCGGGAAAGACACAAACTATTCGAGTCTAAATGTTTATATGTGTGCTCTCGTGGCCATGCGAATTGAATGGGTGTGCGTTCCTATAAATACGTAGCACACAATGTCACAATAACGCACACAACCGTACAGAATAGGCAGTGTCTTTTTCAGAACACGACAAATTACGAAATTGTCCGATGTTTTCCGAACCGAAATTAGCTATACAACTATTTTAAAAAGTTGCATTGTTTCATTTATATTGCACCCTAGCTTACACTATTTCCTTTTGTCGTATTATTTTTTGCACTAGCTCCGAGTTTGTGACTAGTTTCGTGGCCATTGTTTGTTTGATTCGTTTTGGTTTGTGATGTGAGCCATAATAATTGGTATTTAAAGAGTTTAACGTCGATAATAGTGTGAAAAATGGATAATATTCACTGTGAAAGTTGTTCAGGTGGTGTGTGTATAGAGAAAATAAAAAATGATGCGTTTTCAAAACTATCATTCGGTGATAAAAAACAAGTGATTGTAAAAGGTCGTTGTACACCGGATTTGCAATTAGTACAAACTAAAGGTAAAGTCAATCGTAAATTCAATACAAAACAATATGATTCATATTATTGGCTCACAGGTTGCATACATAGCAATAGGTTGTTCTGCTTCCCTTGTCTACTATTTTCAAACAATAAAGCGGTCTGGAACGATACCGGTTACATCGATATTCATAACTTTCCTACTGCAGCTAAAAAACATGACCAATCTGAGAAACACCTAGAAGCTTCCCTTAAATATCACACCTTTGGAAAAAATCGTATTGAGACGCGTTTAAATTCACAGATACAAATCGACATTGATAGACATAACGCGAAAGTCGATCGGAACCGAAATATTTTTCAGCGACTTATTGACATTGTTTGCTATTTGGGGAAACAAGAGCTCGCTTTTCGTGGACATGACGAATCTGCTTCGTCAGAGAATAGGGGACATTATTTAGAGCTGGTCGACGTGCTCGCGAAATACGACGGAGTTTTGGAAAACCATTTGCAAAATTGCACTAGCTCATTTACGGGTTTATCAAATCGAATTCAAAATGACCTAATCTCCAGTGTAGCGTCTGTAATGATTCAAACAATAAAACAAGAAATTGCTTCCACTGATTTTGTTGCTGTGATGGTCGATGAAACACCAGACGTAAGTGGAAAAGAGCAACTAGTACTGGTTTTAAGGTATTTTCGTGAGTCAGAAGTGTTTGATCGATTTATAAAATATATTGACGTAAGTTCCGACCGTACCGCGAAAACTTTAAGTGCCATCATACTGCAGATTTTATCAGAATTTAACTGTTTGGCGAAATTAATAGCTCAGACATACGATGGTGCTGCTGTGTTATCATCTGAACGGAACGGCGTTCAGACGATGATTCGCCAGCAGTGTCCTCTTGCTGAGTACGTTTGGTGTTCCGCCCATGTCCTTAATTTGATACTTTCCAAGTCGTGCGAACGTATTCATGAAACTAAAAGTTTTTTCAGTCGCATAAAAACATTAGCCAATTTCTTTAATAATAGTACCAAAAGGCAAAACCACTACAATAAAATGGCTGATATGAAAAAATTGCCTCGCGTTGCTGACACTCGATGGACTTACAATTCGCGTACTGTAAATGTCATTTTCAATTCTTCTTCACATTTAATTGATTTATTTGAGGATATGGCTGAACACATAGAGTCCTGGGATGGCGAGACGTTAGATCAAGTTTCCTCTTTATTATACAATTTAAAAGACTTTGAATTCCAGTTTTTACTCCATGTATTTAACGAAATATTCGCAGAAACTGATGTGCTTTACGAAATTATGCAAAAAAAGACGTCGGATGTGATTTATTGCGTCAAAAAAATTTATGAGTTTGAATCTTTTTTAGAATCATTTAGATCTAGGTTTGAATTCATTTTTGAAAGCGTAAAAAAAATAACCGGACCGCCAAAACGGAAACGTAATGTTGTGGACGCCAAAATAAATTATAAGCGGATTTTTATTGAAATTATAGACAATATATCGAACGAATGTCGCGACCGTTATAAAAATCTGAAAGAGTTAAAATTTTTTGGACTACTATCATGCGAAAATTTCAATAATTATAATGACAATTTTCCGGTTGAATTAGTAACGCAATTCGTAAATGTTTATAAATCACACAACTTTAACTTAGACCGCCTAATCAATGAGCTCAAATGTGTTTATAAATCTGCGGAATTCAAAAACCTTAGTATTTACAAAATCATAGAACATTTTTACGAAAATAACATAAATACAGTTTTCCCCGAAGTACTGCGGTTGGCAAAATTAATTGTTACAGTTCCGGCGAGCAGTGCTTCTACTGAAAGGTCATTCTCGTCACTAAAACGTATACACACCTACTTAAGAAATACACAAGGCCAGAAACGTCTTACAGATCTTTCCATGGTTTCAATAGAAAAAAAACTTCTTACGGAAATGAAACGCCTTCCCAACTTTTACGATTCCATATTGCAGATATTCTTACAGAAAGATAGACGTGTAGATTTAATTTACAAATAAAAAAATCTTAAAATAACTTTAAAGCTCTTGCAAACAGACGTGACACGCGATGCAAGTCGCTCCTGTTTGAAGGTGCCTTTATAGATTCGTCCGTACCTATACTCACACCACCATCGTTTCACTGCTATTACATAATTTTACAAATACTGAACATCAAACAAACGCGCCGAAAGGCCACTTTGAATATCCGTAAATTGATATGTCTATAAAATCAGTCAATGTATGGATATTTGAGGTGGCTATTACCTACGTCATTATTTAATCGACAAGACGACGAACCAAAACCAACATGCAGTAAGTATTTTGGCTTTTAAAATTTTCTGTCTACCCTGTCTAAAAACTCTGTGCACGCCACTGCTGACCTGCCTACCTTTTCTGGAGCAGCCAACGAGTGGTTGCCGTTTAAAGCAGCAGTTCAAGACACGACCGAAATGTACCAAGTGTCAGCAGCAGAAAACATCCAGAGACTGAGGAACTGTCTCAAAGGGGAAGCAAGAGACGCCGTGGCCGCCCTTTTACATACAGCCACTGATCCAGACGTCATTATGAAGACCCTCGAGCAGTGTTTTGGAAGACATGAAGTCATCATTGACCGAGCGCTGGAAGACCTGAAAAAACTCCCGAAACCTGGTACATCGGCAACTGAACTTAACAGTTTCGCCATAAAACTACAGAACATTATCTGCGTGCTGAAGACGATCGACCGAAAAGGCTACCTATTCAACCCCCTGATGACGCGAGAAGTACTGGACAAGCTAAGCCCGCACCTTCGATCCCGTTGGTGCGACTACGCCTACGACCACGAAGGAACAACGGACCCAGAGATCGTCGTCATGTCTCGCTTCTTGATGCGAGAAGCAGATAGGGCATTGCGATACACGTACGCCCCATCTACAAGCGCCGCAAGCCAGAAGAAGGAGACTCGACCAACCGCGACACTCAAGAAAAAGGCTAGCGTCTTTGCTACTATCGAGGGAACAGAAGAAGAGAAGAATAGGTGCCCCAAGTGCGAACAAGCTCACGTCTTAACGCAATGCCCGAAGTACAAGGCACTCACCGTGAACGAACGATGGCGCTTCCTAAAGGAGAACAAGACGTGTTTCAAATGCGCCCAGAAGCAACACAGGCGCATACACTGCAAGGCAAAGGAGTGTGGAGTGAATGAGTGCCGCCGCCCGCATCACGCGACCCTCCATCAAGAACCGGAGACAAAGACAGAGGACCCAAAGAAAGGAGAGCCGAAGGAAGAAGCAGTCCTGTCCGTAGCAACCCGTCCGACTGCTGGACCGAGAGCAGTCCTATTGAAGATGTGTCCTGTCATCATAAGCGGACCACGGGGGGAGGTGAAGACATACGCCCTCTTAGACGAAGGGGCTACGATCACCCTCATCGACAAGGAGCTGGCGGCAAGCATCGGAGCGGAAGGACCGTCGCAACCTCTTCACCTGAACGGGGTCAACATGTCGCAACGGGAAATGGAGAGTCAGCTGGTGGACGTCAACATCAGAGGACTGAAGAGTAACGAGAGCCACAGGGTCAGAGCGAGGACCATGAAGGATCTCCGGCTCCATCGGCAGTCCATCCCTGACACCCTGTTGGACTACGAGCATCTGAGGGATCTGGCACAAGAAGAGGTATGCTACGAACTAGCGCGCCCTGGAATCCTAGTGGGGACAGACCACTGGGAATGCATCGTATCCCGCGAGCTCCGAGTCGGCGGCCCTGATCAGCCGGCCGCATCAAGAACGCAACTAGGATGGGTGGTGCACGGAACCGCGCCACGCAAAGCCATCTACCAAGAGGGAAACGTGCTGCACATCTATGAGCCCGACCGAACAACGGGAACGAGCAGCCAAGAACTCCACGACTTGGTCGAAGCCCACTTCAAGATTGACGCACTCGGCATACAAGGCAAGCCGAGAGTAAAGGAAACGGATCAACGGGCCATCGACATCGTCAGAAGAACCACAAAAAAGATTGACACCGGGTACGAAGTTGGACTACCATGGCGACGAGATGACGTCACTATGCCACCAAGCTACAGTCAAGCGTTCCGTCGATTGAAGAAGATCGAACAGAAGATGGACGCAGACCCAGAGCTCGCAGCCGAGTACTCGAAGCAGATCAACAACCTCCTGGACAAGGGGTACGCAACGCCGTGCGACGGATCAGAAGGAGCGAGCGCCATCTGCTGGTACCTGCCACACTTTGCCGTGAAGAACCCGAACAAGCCCGGCAAGATCAGGCTGGTATTCGACGCAGCGGCTAAGAGCAACGGCGTTTGTCTGAACGACGAACTGCTGGAGGGACCCGACCTGCTATTATCACTGCCAGGGATCCTATTCAGGTTCCGAGAAAAGACAGTAGCAATCACGGCGGACGTGCAGGAGATGTTCCTGAGGATCAAGATAAGGGCAGAGGACCAACCAGCGCAGCAGTTCCTGTGGCGGGGCAACGATCGAGACAAACCTCCAAAGAAATATAAGATGACCAGCATGATCTTCGGCGCAGTGAGCTCCCCGTACATGGCCCACTACGTCCGCAACCACAACGCAGATGTATATGGGCAGGAGCACCCGAGAGCGCTAGAAGCCATCAAGAAGAGTCATTACATGGATGATCTGGTAGCCAGCTACGAAGACGCGGAGGAGGCATGGAAGGCGGTTGAAGAGACGAGAGCAGTACATGCACACGCGGGGTTCACGCTAAGAGGATGGAGCAGCAACGACAAGACGGTGCTGCGCGACGTGCCTCCGGAGCTACACGCCACCACGCTCACACAACTGGGGGGAGATCAGCCTGAAAGCAAAATCCTGGGGATGTACTGGAACGCGGAACGAGATGAGCTGGGATTCAACACGTCAATGAACCGAGTTCCAGCCGAAGTAAGAGCGAGAACTCGTGCGCCAACCAAGCGTGAAGCTCTCAGTGCTGTGATGTCCATCTACGACCCTCTCGGACTACTGAGCCAATACACCATACGAGCAAAGATCATACTGCAGAACCTATGGCGCCTCCAGATGACGTGGGACGAGCAGATTCCGGCGGAAGAAAACGAAATATTCGCGTCCTGGCTCGCGCATCTACCCGAACTCGCCCAGCTTCGATTATCAAGATGCTACCTGAAACAGAAGTACGAACGCATCGACCTACACATCCTATGCGACGCCAGTGAGCAAGCCTACGCGACTGTGGCCTACTGGAGAGTGAAGAACGTCGACGGGAGTATAAACGTCGTGTTGGTGGCCGCCAAAGCAAAGGTGGCGCCTCGTCGAGTCCAGACCATACCACGCCTGGAGCTGCAAGCTGCAGTCATCGGAGCGAGACTCGCGGACACTATAAGAAGGGAGCATCGAGTCAACATCGGCCAGACGACCTACTGGACCGACTCATCCACGGTGGTACACTGGATCCAACAGGACATGCGACGCTACACGCCATTCGTCGCGCACCGGCTGGGGGAGATCGCAGAGCTGACCCGAAAGGAGGAATGGCGTTGGCTGCCCACCTCCTGCAATACAGCCGACGACGCCACCCGGCTTGTCGACATGCCCATCAGCGCAGCAGACCGGTGGTTCCAGGGACCGGACTTCTTGTTTCTGCCCGAAGAACAGTGGCCCATCAAGTCAACAAACGAGCCAGAGGATGTGGAGATCCACCACGTTAGCGAGAAGACAGAAAAGGACAGCTGGTTGCCAAACCCAGCCCGTTTCTCGAAATTTGAGGTCCTGGTGAGGGCCATCGCTCGAGCAATCGCCTTCACCGACATTTGCAGACGAAAGGCGACGACCATGGAGCATCGTCATATCCAGCGTGCCGAGGCTGAGCTGATTCATCAGGCGCAAGAGGACAGTTTCGGCGAAGAACTAAAAAGGATTCGATCTGCTCGCCCACTGACAAAGACAAGTCGGCTGTATCGGCTGGATCCAGTATTAGAAGACAACATCCTGAAGGTGCGGGGCAGAATCGAGGCTTCTTCCGCGCCGGCCGAGACGAAGCGACCAGTCATATTAGATGGCCGCCATCAGCTGACCAAGCTCCTAGTACTACGGGAGCACTGTGCTGCAGGTCACGCCAACAGGGAGCGCGTGACGAACGATCTGCGACAGCGGTACTGGATCATTCACCTACGACCCACGGTACGCGCCATCGAGAAGAACTGCGCCTTTTGTAAGAGACGCCGAGTAACGCCGCAAACTCCGGCTACAGGTGACCTGCCACACGCCCGCCTCGACCCCTTTCACCGCCCGTTCACTAACTGCGGGCTAGATTACTTCGGACCTATGATGGTCAAGGTGGGGCGCCGACGAGAAAAGAGGTGGGGCGCACTCTTCACATGCCTTACCTCCCGCGCCGTGCACATCGAGCTCGTCGCATCACTCTCCACTGACTCAGCAATTATGGCACTGAGACGCATGGCTGCGCGCAGAGGCTGGCCAAGAGTGATGTACTCTGACAACGCAACCAACTTCCGTGGAGCCGATCAGGAGTTACGCAACGCCTACAGCGAGTGGATGCCTGCCCTGCGAGACGAAGGGCTACTGCATCGGATGGAGTGGCGTTTCATACCTCCTGGCGCGCCCAACCAGGGAGGCGCATGGGAACGGATGGTGCGCTCTGTGAAAACAGCCCTCAGCATCACCCTGCGAGAGAAGGCGCCGGCAGAAGAAGTCCTGAGAACTCTACTCACCGAAGCCGAGTTCTCCATCAACGCAAGACCGCTGACCCATGTCAGCGTGAACCCCAACGACCCCGAAGCCCTGACCCCAAACCATTTCCTGTTGGGGTCATCAAAAGGACTGCCAACAACAGGACCCTGTGACGAAGCGGACAGAAGAACCTGGCGAGCCAGTCAAGCACTCGCCGACCACTTCTGGCGACGCTGGCTACGCGAGTACCTGCCTACCCTGGTACCTCGCGGCGAGCCACAGAACAACGCGCGACCAATACAAATTGGCGACGTGGTTCTCGTAGTCGACAATACGCTGCCCCGGAACACCTGGCCGATGGGAGTCGTCGAGCGCACGCATCACGGACCGGACGGCGGCATCAGGGTCGTCGAGGTGCGCACCAGGACCGGCACCTTCCGGCGTCCCGTGAGCAAGCTCGTCGTCGTTTTGAAAAAAGAAGAGGCTACGCAGGCTGCGCCGGGGGGAGAACTGTAACGGACGCCGAGCTTAATGGAAAAATTTGTCAGTTACGCATTCCCAACAGCAGGCGGCGCCACTTGTACCATGGCGCCATGTAGTTTAAGTAGTGTAAGAACTTTACCTTAAGGAGAACCGTTTTAGAAAATCGTAATTTTTAGATGTAAGATAAGGTTTTTTGGACACTGTTTTTTGTATATAGTCAACTTAGAAACATTCCTATACAAGAAAAATAAGAATTAGATTGTACGAGATAGCATATAGTAAAAACAAATTGTAAAGTATGCTCCCATACAAAACGCACATTAGTGCCGTGTGCAAACTTGGAGCGCTCTGATTGGCTGGAGCAATCTAGAATAGGGCCGTGTGCAAAATTGCAGTAACCTGATTGGTCAGAGCTACTGCAGGATTTTATATATAAAGAGGCCATTTTTAAATGTAGTGGTAGTCGAGTAGTCGCAGTCAAGCAGTCAGTTGGCCTCCAGCTCTAGAAGAATAAATAAGAAGAAAGAAAAGGAAGAAATCTTTTATTTCCACAACACCCATATACAGTCCACCACACTAAGCAAAATCGTTTTACCATTACGTCATCTCTTTACCATCGACAAAAAACTGAACCTTTTCTTGACCTGTGAAGAAAAGTGGGTGCTTCACGATAATACACGAAGGTCCGTATCATGGTTAGATAAGAGTGAACGTCCACGTTTGGCCCCAAAGCATCAACTTCACCCTCGAAAAGTTATGCTTACTATATGGTGATCACAAAAAGGCGTTATCCATTATAATATTTTGCCAGAAGGCGAGACAATGAACGCCCAAAAATGTTGCATCGAACTGCAAAAGGTGCATAAAAATTAAAAGAGAAACAACCAAAATTGGTTAACAAAAGTGGTGTAATCCTGCGTATGACAACGCTCGACCGCACGTCGCGCAAATCGTTAATAAAATAAAAACCGGCCAAGAGCGTGTCGGGCCACGCTCAGTGTAGGGTTCCGTAGTTTCCCGTCCGTAAAAATATAATAAAATATGTAAACGAAGTTAAAAAAAATGCTTGCATATACGATTATACTACAAACTTAGTCCAGAAATTATTTTGTACAACTTTTTGTGTTTTTTGTACAAAAACTGTTGTTTCCATCAAGTTCAAAATGATTTTCCTAGAAAGTCCTTATGAAGTTCTACTTTTCAGATTTTTTCATATTTTCTAAACTTATGGTTCAAAAGTTAGAGAGGGGACACATTGTTTTTTACTTTTGGAGCGATTATTTCCGAAATTATTGACATTATCAAAAAATGATTTCAGTAAACCCCTATTCATTTTTAAATACCTTTCCAACAATATATCACACGTTAGGGTTGAAATTAAAAAAGAAATCACTTCCCACTTTACATATAAGGGGGCCCTAATAAAACATTTTTTTCCAATTTTTATTTTACCACTTTGTCGGCGTGATTGATATACATATTGGTACCAAATTTCAGCTTTCTAGTGCTAACGGTCGCAGAGATTAATCTCTATGACCGTTGACTACGGAACCCTAAAAAATACATGAGCTGGAATATGAAGATATACCGCACCAACCATACTCGCCTGATCTCTCTCCAGCAGACTATCATATTATGTCTAGATTTTGAAACTTTTTGAAAAATAAAAAATTTAAATCTGATCAAGATATACAAAATTTTAATGCCTTCCGTGAATTTGTTGATTCAAAAAATGATGATTGTTTTTTATAATTGCATAAATGCTTTGGTGGATCATTGGTTGTTATGTATTGAAGCCAGTGGTAATTATTTGGTCACGAATAAATAATTTTGGAATAAAGTATTTTGTCTTTTTAATTATCTGTTTAAATCGGCAATTTCATATGCACCAACCCAATAAGAACCCCGTGACTCACATGTGGGCACGGACGTACCATCAAATTTTGTGGTGACCCCACATTGGGGGCACTGGACTGTTAATGTGTTAGGAATCAATCAAATTTATCCGGTTAAACTTAAACAGACTCGACTAGTTTTCTAGTAAATAATACTGTTTATTTAAGCATGATAAACATATTTATTTTGAACTAGCTTTTGCCCGCGGCTTCGCCCGCGTGGATGTCGGAAATTATCCCACGGGAACGTACTACATCCTATGTCCTAATCCACCACACATGGTTTACCCATGTACCAAATTTCATCCAAATCCGTTCAGCCGTTGTAGCGTGAAAGCGTAATAAACAAACTCACCTCCGCATTTATAATCCTAACTTAATCAATCTACCAAGCCTTTTCCCAACTATATTGAGGTCGGCTTCCAGTCTAACCGGATGCAGCTGAATACCAGTATTATCCATGGAGCGACTGCCTATCTGACCTCCACAACCCAGTCATTGGGTAATACGATACCCCTTGGTAAGACTGGTTGTCAAACTTTCGGGCTTCTGACAACCCGTAACGACTATCAAAGATCCACGAATGATAGCCGGGACCAGAGGCACGGAGGAATCTTGGTATGTAAAGATGATCACCCGTCTACGGACCAACCCCGGCAAGCGTAGCTTAAACTGATGGATCGACCCGTGCGGCTGTTATTATTATTTAGCCACGAGCTCCACGATTTATAATCCTAATCCTAACTTTTTATAATGTTATAAATGCGAAAGTAAGTTTGTTTGTTTGTTTCTTACCTTTTCACGCCTAAACCACTGAACCGATCATCCTGAAAAAAGTACTGTTCCCGAGGAAAACAACACTAACGTTCTTATTCGATTCCTTCGAACTTTCTGTTAGGCTGTTTAGGGTACAATTCTCTCGAGGTCAGAAGAAAAAATGACCAAATTATTAATATGTGTAAGATCCTTCACGGAAAAACAGATGCACCTGAACTGCACGACGAACTGTCCCATCTTTTTGCTCCAATAAATTATAGCCGTAACAGGAGGCACAGATTGTTCTCCGTGCCTCTGAGTCGAACCGTCGCTCGAGCCCAGTCTCCTGTCCCTCGCACACTCACTGCGCTCAACGCTCTCTTGGACGCTAAGCCTGACTGTGATGTGTTCGCGGATGAATGGAAGATCTTGTCAGTATTCTGGAGTTTTGTGAGAAGAGCGTAAGACTGTCAAGTAGTTTGGCCTTGGCCGTTTTATGTTAAATAAATAAATTATGATAACAGATGGCGCCACGTGCCTTTCGAATCATGATAAAAACTTTAGTAGTGTGTTAAAAGTTTTTTTTATTCTTTATTTAAGTACCTAAGTATCTAAGTACCCATTTTGTGAGTCTAGTGTCGACAGACCGGTTTTTCATAATACTATAAATGCGAAAGTGAGTTTGATTGTTTGTTACGCGTTCACGCTAAAACCGCTGAATGGATTTGGATGAAATTTGGCACATGGGTACACTATGACCTGGATTAGGACATAGGATACTTTTGATCCCGGTAATGCGTTCCCGTAGGATAATTTCCGACAACCACGCGGGCGAAGCCACGGGCAAAAGCTAGTAATAATTATAATTAATTTTTATTCAGACAACCATTGATGCATTACACTAACATTTATATTGTTAATAAGAACTTAAAAACTATAATAGTACCTGATAACTAAGAGAGACTTAGTCCTCTGGGTGAGGCTCCACACCAGTGGACTGTCCAACTTATTGCCTATTACATTCAGGATGCTGTTACTGCTCTCACGCAATCTGCTTCTTAGCAGTGAGGCTGTCTTTTTGCGCCAGGTGGCATCAAAGCCCTTTGTGCGCGACTTATAACACAGGTTAGGAAGTTAGGATGAATAGGTTTTTTCGAAATGACTCACAAGTCTTTATCAAGTGAGTTCCTATCAATCATATCAGATTTCATGCATTGACATAATACATGACTGATTAGTGATTACATATTCAAACCTAATCTAACACAGATTCATAAACATTATTGGACTACAGATTTCAAATCCATTTTGATTCAAAGTTTAGCCTTTGCTTCAGGATGTCATCTCCTACAAATCCGTTACCATTTCCTGCCATAAGTCTAGAGATAGAGGTAGAGCCATCTGGGCTCAATATAGGAAAAATAATATTTGCTGCATTTACTAAATTAAATCATTTGTAACTTCAAATAAAAGATAAAATTTATTAAGTAGGTTTAACATGTATATTGTTACATCTTGTTATGTAGGTAAATAAGTTGAACAAATACTGATAAACTGATAAGCAGTAATAACAAACATTGTGTAATGTGTAGCTTTGTATGCAGGTCATAATAATAACACCTATAATATCATTGTGTGCAGAACACAATACAGTATCAAATCAATTACATATAATGATTTCTAAAACCACAAGCCACAAACTAATCTTTTAAACTTATAATAAAGCTGAAGAGTTTGTTTGTTTTAACACGCTAATCTCTGGAACTGTCGGATTTGAAAAATTCTTTTTGCATTTGATAGCCCAATTCTTGAGGAAGGTTATAGGCCATTTAACATCACGCTAAGACCCTAATGAGCTGAAAGTCAAAAGTAATAGCGAGGGCACGCTATGCGATGCGACGGGATGGGTCAGGGGGACAACAAATTTCACGCGGACGAAGTTGCGGGCGGTAGCTATTATATCATATGAGTTACTTATTAAAGTAAAACATAATCAATCGTTGATGTTATTTCTTTTGAGTGAACTGCAGAAATCTTTTACATTAGAACAAAGTTTAAAAGTTATTATTATGCAGCTCATAATAACAACTATGAGTAATTTGAATAAAAAAACAATTTAGTTCTTGAAGTTGACACAAATATTTAATAAAAACCATGCAAGAATAAATACATACAATGATTATGATAAGTATTCATCTACTTTCCAACAATGCTGGGGTCGGCTTCCAGTCTAACCAGATGCAGCTGAATACCAGTATTGTATATGGAACAACGCCTATTTGACCTCCACAACCCAGTTACTGGGTATTACAATATCCTTTGGTAAGACTGGTTGTCAGACTTTCAGGCTTCTGACGACCCGTAACAACTGTCAAAGATCCACAAATGACAGCCCGGACCAGTGGTTTAACATGCTTTTCGAGGCACGGAGGGGTCTTTGTATGTAAAGATTGTCATCCATCCATGGACCAACTGCGGCAAGCTTAGCTTAACCTGATCGATCGACTCGTGCGGTTGTTATTACTTAGCCAGAAGCCCTTCCAAGATTCTGATAAGTATTGTGAATACTTATTAAAATATATGCACATCAATAATGGATGTCACATCTCATATTTATGTAAAAGGAACCTAATTCCTTTGTTAAGTTTTTTCAGAGTGTGAACACAGCTTTAAGCTAACAAAAACAATCACAAACAATGTTGTCAGAGTACTTAAATGTGTGACGGTTTTCTTTTCTTTATCTGTGTACATAAAGTAAAGCTCTTTGTCCCGGCTGAGTGACTGACTCATCTGTGCCTCATATATTGAGAAATGAATTATTGACTTTGGTCTTGGGTTCAAATCAATTCCCAGGTCAAGCAAGGTGTTACTGAGTTTTTCTATCTGGAATTTCTCGGTAGTAGCCCGGAATCTGGATTTGTGTCCGGTTGACATCAAAAGGCTCGCCCTCTATTACATGGGACTTAGACATAACTGGTAAAATGTGGGTGTACTATAGATACACCTCTGAGCCTCTGACCAGTGGGAAACAAAGCATGGTGTTATAGGTAATTATTTTAGTGAGATTGACTGAATGTTTTTAGATGACAATTTATTTTTTAAAGAAAATAAATTTAATCTATAGTGACATTACATAGGTATTATATTATTGACTGTCAACTACTTTTCACAAACTTAGAATACAATATTAAACTGCAGTGGATCAGTAAGAGCAATTAGTAACTTAGCCAAGACATTTCAAACAACATGTACAAAAAAAACTGGGTCATGGTTTTATCATTGAAGTCTTTTTAATTTGTGTTCAATTGTTATCCACATTCTAATTAGGTGCTATATCTAGACGGACAAGGATGATCACACACATTTAAATATTTGAAATGGAAAAGTTTTATGAAAACAATAACATAATAATGGCATATTATGCTTGTTTATAAATTAAACTCTGCAATGCTGTTCAAACAATAAGACAGCAGTAAAAAGCTACCCTAATCTAATTAAAGGTATAACACATTGAAATTTGGCGCCTGGTCAATATTATGCATAAAGAAATTTATAGTCCTTCAATGCCATAGGTCGAGTGACAAAGACTCAAGAATAACTTTCCAGCACGCGAGACACAGCGCTGGCAGCCCCTTGTTACCGAGCCAGGAAGGTAATAGAGACCTAACAGCTGATGTTATTAAACAGATAGCACTAATAAAAGCTTACACTGTCATGTTCCCAGCTCCTCGAACCACGATCGGATCAGGCACTAGCGTCACATGTGTCTCTTCTATATTCTCCTCGAGTTCCGTTTCATCAGGGTATATTGCATCAAAGTCTGCCATTGTACTTAACACTAACTAAAAAATCAATTCCGTATATTATAAACACATAACAAAGCACAGTGTTTGTTGGATTTTACACATTCACGAAAAAGGGAATACAGAAAGTCAAAAGTGACGTTTTCTTTCATAAACAGAAATATATAATGTTGCTATACTTGGAATTGAAAGTGTTCTTGTCTATATTATGCATTCTTCTCAAATATTTTTCTGTTAAAGCTTATAGACATTTATTAGGTATTCAATACAGCTTAAGTTATTATTACCCTTCAGATTGATTGTTTAATTTCTTAATTTAGTATTTTGTAGCTCGTTGTTATTTTGAAGTGTTGGAACATTATTTTGAAAGGTACTACAAGTAGTAATGTCGTAGTTTCGATGATTCATACTAGATGGCGCAGCAATACTCGTTTGTTTGGATTATTGTTGGAAGATGATTATTTTATTGTTGTTTCCGCGGAACCTATCCTTCTGCAGCGAAGTGTGAGACAGGGAGACGTTATCTCTTTAAAATTGTTTACCGCGGCACTGTAGGATGTCTTCAAGGTTCTGGACTGGAAACGGCTAGGCATCAACATCAGTGGCGAGTGCGTCTCTCACCTTCGGTTTGCCGACGATATAGGACATAAAGCAGGTGCGTTCGCGCGCCGCTTGCGCTCTCGGTGCGTGCATTCGGCCCATCATGACCTATGTGGGTTCAGTGTTTGCGCACGCAAAACCCCACCTCATTCATAGAATGCAGGCCCTCCAAACCCGTTTTCTCCGAAAGGCAACGGCAGCCCCTTGGTGCGTTCGGAACGAAGTCCTCCATTTAGATATTGACATTCCCACCATCTCTCAGTTCTTGAAACGCAACTCCAAGCGTTTCTTCGACTCAGCCACCAACCATCGCAATCCTCTGGTTGTCAAAGCGGCTATTTATGTCCCTTCACGTATCAGTAAGGTCCGCCGCCCCAGGCTTTCCTCTCAGATCCCGATGACCCCATAACACTTCTCCAGGAGAGCAGTAGGGACCGTAGGAACAAAAACAAATCGACATTTCAACCTCACCGCCGAGGGCCCTCACGACGATCCCGAAGTAATTGTCTTCCCCCCGTCCCTTGCTCGGTAATGAAGTGCCAGCTGGTGGTGTAGCTGAGCCAGTAGCTTTAAATTCCCCCAATAATAATAATAATGACCATAATTTGATCCAGCCTGTCCCATCTTGCCGTCTTCCCCTCAGCGACGCCCTAAGCCGAGGTTCGTTCCTCACACGAGGAGCCCTTAGCGCGTAGTCGCTCAGACTTGTAAGTTCTATGCCCTGGCTGGAGGCTTTTAGTTAGCTTAAGGCAGCCATAGGATTGGCCGGTTAAATAGTCACGGCCTCTCTAGGCCAACTACGAGACGCCATTTAAAAAAAAAGCGGCCCCTTATTATTCTTATTGTGAGCGTCGCAGAGGTAAAACAATGAAACACACAACGTTATGTCGCTTTATTAGGTGAAAAACACATATTATTTACATTAACCTAATTAGTCTAATTAATCAAATAATAACATTATAAAGTTCTAATACCTTATTTCCTACTACAAATGTATGTTTAACAGTTTATAGGTAAGTTACACAATAAAACGTTCTGATTCCTTATTCTACGTAATAACTATCTTTTTTTTTTATAAATGGCATCTCGTAGTTGACCTAGAGAGGTCGAGACTACTTAACCGGACTATCCTGTGGCTGCCTTAAGATGACTCTTTTTATCATTATATACTAATACGAAACATAAGTTATGCACCTACACAAAACATGTGAAATTATTTTACAACAGTCTACTCATCTTAGCGCTCGGTACGCTACTTGCGCTTAGGAACGAGGTGAGCTCAGGGCTTCGTGCACAGTTTGGTTATACCTTTGTATTTAGTAAAATATTCAGGATGTTGTTGTACAAATAGGCACAATTCTGTAGTGTAAATACATGGTAATGGCAGAATATTTTACGTTTTAAACAAGGGCTTCCAAGTACAACTATCCGTATACCAGGCTCTACAGATTGCACGTACACATTTTTTTTTGTACTCTAAACGCTTTTATAATATCCACCGAATTACCCCACAACAAGAGACCATAAGTGAGTACGGATGAAACATATCCGTGATATGCACAAAGAGCAGCTTCTTTTGATACCGTGACTTTTAATCTTTTTATTGCGTAGACAAATTTGTAGATACCTACTGAAAGAAATTTTATATATTGATTTCAAAACTAGATTTTTGACATATACTGAGCAAAATCGAATTCTCAGCTTAAAACTGACCAATCAATTCGAACTTCTAACATACCTGGCGACGTTGTTATTGCTGTCTGTGACAAATTCACTCAAACTTGTGACATTTCTGTTCTACAACTTGTCTAAAGCTGGTAGTAGCAATTGTTTTCGTGTATAAATACCAAAATATCGTTCATCAAAATGTTAATGGCTTAATTGGTAAGTCGGACCTACTTACCCTCCATTTAGAAGAATTATGGGACAAGCGACAAAACATTGACTTATAGTTATTATGCATCGCTGAACATAATATGTTTAATTGAGATCAGATCCATCTATCTATGCCTAACTACGAATTAGCTACGTTTTCAATGCGGAATACTAGGCATGGTGGTTCTTGCATCCTAATAAATCTTATGCATAAGTATAAAAAGATTGATTTAAGTAAATTCTATGTATGTATGTACCTAACGTCCTTGAATGCTGTGCAGTAGAATTAACGATACATAATTTTGTAGTGGTTTGCATCTACAGACCACCAAAAATTAAGAATGACTGTTTACAACTATTTTTTGCAAGCATGGATGATATGTTACGAATGTGCAGCCTCGGTGATTAAAAAAGTGGTTATTTGTGGTGATTTTAATATAGACACTTTGATACAATCAAAACCATCTCCATCAACCGGAATCAGCTTACTTTCTGACAGGTTATATGAGTTCATATAATTATTTATTTGCATGTACCTAAGTCAATTTATTTAATTTTTATTTATCATTGACATAATCTACTCATTACAATGTCTTATATGAGTGTAATTGCAATATGTGGTTAGCTAGGGACCTCAACAATTGATCATATTTCCCTTGCCTGAGCAACCGGCAGCAAGTTCGTCATGCTCCCTTAGATGTCACTGCTTGCGGTAGCGTCGGGGGTCGGGTTGCCTCCTTCCCTCAAATATGGCGAATGGGTAATGGCTGATCTTTGCGTTATGCTCGTGAACGAGTGCTGCTTGTGGTGACTAGTCGTCTTGCTGATCTTGGTTTTATTATTGTTATTAGTAATTAACTCGTATTTTATTTATTTTACTTCCATTGTCCTAGTTTATCATTTGTGACTTTGAGGTACTGCTACATATATGGCTATATGTAAGTGGACACGCCCTTTATGCCTGTTTTGGGGGACTGTCTTATGTAATTTTGAGGTTCAAAAGTGCTGATTCTCAGCCTAGTTTGAATAAATGACTTTTGATTTTGATTTTGTAACCAGTGTATTATGTTGTTTATTGCTTCGTTTAGGTCTAGTTCATATGTGTCAGCATTTTCCCATTTCACAATGAGGGTTGTGTCATCAGCAAACAAGATTGTGTTATGGCGAGTGATATTTGGGAGATCTTCATTATTATATATGAGGAATAAGAAAGATCCCATTACACTACCCTGTGGCACTCCAAAATTATTTTGTCGATAGTTATTTCTATGTAACATCTTTTTCTTATTGTGTAATTTTGAGATTTTGACACATGGCTTTCTGTCATTTAGGTAGTCTTTCAACCAGTCGTTCGCTATACCTCTTATTCCATATCTTTCTAGTTTGTGTAAGAGTAATTTGTGGTCCACAAAATCGAACGCCTTACTCATGTCTAGGAAAATCGCTGCAATTGGTACGTCATCATTTAATGTCTGGGTGACAATTTTGATCAAATTAAAACATGCCAATGAAGTGGTACTATTCTGTCTAAACTCAAATTGCTCATCTCTGAGTATCCAATGACTTGTTGTAAAGTCTTGAAGCCTTCTCAGCATAATTTTCTCAAAGATTTTTGACATGATTCGTATCAGCGTCACTGTTCTATAATTATTCATGTCAAACTTTTCTCCTTTTTTAAAAAGTGTGGAAATGTAGGGAACCGCTATGTAGGGAAATGCTGATTTCTTTATCGCGATTTCAGGTTTGGTTCCATAGTAAAAGTGATTCATAATGATGAAGTACAATGACCCCTTAAGAGGATAACGGTGATTAAAATTACACCTGTTATAATGCTTCATTCTTTTTAGGGTTCCGTACCAAAATGTTAAAAAGGAACCCTTATGGTGCGACTCAGTCTATCTGTCTAAACTACCTACTAATCCTATCAACTTGAATTTTGGAATAGTTTCAGATGACGTTTGTCCAACTATTTTGCAATTAAGAAAGAAATCACTAAAACATTAGGTTCAAGGTTGATTGGAAAAATTTGTCAGTTTCGGGTAGTTTGACCTGCTGGCGTCTGTAGGTACAAGGTTGATCAAAAAGTAATTAAAAAAAAACTATTTACCAATGAATAACTACCGATTCAATAAGAATAACTATTCAAATGAATGTACGGACGCCAGCAGGTCAAGCTACCCGAAACTGTCAAATTTTCCCAATCAACCTTGAACCTAATGCTTTAGCGATAAAGTTGAAAATCTATTAAATAAATCTGACAGATTGTAGTAGCTTGATGTGCTGGCGTCTGTACATACCTCCCGGGAATTGTGGTCTATTTATATGTTTTTTTTAGAAATACCTACATATTAACCGATTTTCATTACTTTTGATCAACTTAGTACATCCTGAATGTTAAGGCGAAAAAAACGTAAGAAAATTTGAATTTCGCGGGCTATCCTGACGCTTCCCCTTAAAACCCGTTGGCGTGATGTAAAACTAGATTTCCAATCGCTCCATTTGACTTTAGTCGTTTGGAGCCACGCCAAATGGAGGTATTGTGAATGCCCACCTTTACAATAAAATAATTTGGTATTAAGACAAAGGTGAACAACATATTGCAATTACTAGATCAAATAATAAGCGTTTTAGTTTAAGCACAGATCGATTGCCCGTACAAGGCTCGACCATTATGAAAATATTATCTCACGACTCACTTATATGACCACTATCACACATGTGTATGCACTTTGATAACGTGCAGCTGTGACCCAAAAACTGCCGCCTTGTTATACCACCTCCCTTCTGCATATTACAGTCCGAACTTACGAACCTACCTCAAAAGGAGAAGGCATCTCAAACACGAAGCATCGTAAATCAACTCCAATTATTGATGATTTTTGAGTGTCGAGTACTATAAGGCGAAAGATCCAGGTAGCCCGCGAAATTCAAATTTTCTTACGTTTTTTACAATCAGGTTGTACGAGTATGCTGATCTGAATATAATTCGCGACGGTAACAAATCTGTATTTATAGAATTATAATCATTAAAATTGTAAACTCTCTAAGTTCACATAATCCTAATTAATGACCTAATTTAGGATTATGTTAACAAGGAGTTGTATTACTGATTCTAATGATTATAATTATGTAAATACATATATGTTAGGGTCGCAAATCATACTTTAATCAAGATACAACCTAATACTGACTTGCAAATTGCCAAAAACGTGAGAAAATTTGAATTTCGCGAGCTACCTGGAGCTTCTCTCTTAATTTTAAATTATTTCAGACTGTTATTAAAATGGGTTGGCATTTTAACAAGTATTCCGTATTCAGTATGTGCTTCAAAGGGGATCAAGAATTTGCCCAGCTGTCATGATTGCGGCGTCTACGAGTACAAGTGCTTGATATATTTCACGCGCCGTAGTTAAGATTACGGCACGTAAAATATATCTTTTGCCTAATTTTCTTCAATATTTTAAGAATTTTGAGTTCGTATAATCAGTAAGGGCTTTTCTCTTATTCTCTAATCTGGGCTCCACATTTACTTCGTGCTGCAATTATTATCGCATTTGCATTTTAACCATTAAGATGTGTAGACATCTTGCCATTAGTAGTAATGGCCATAGTCCTACCAGTATTGTTTGATAGGTAATGAAGTATTGTGGTATGTCCATCTCAAAATGATCTTTATGCCTAAATATTCCAAAAGTATGAATATCGGACCTCGCAAATCTACTTTCAGACATCCGAGGCAGTTGATCAGTTTCAAATAATAGATATTAATTCAACCGGTATGGTAAAGGGTATAGGGCCGGCCGTGACAAATCAAACGCTTTTCTAGGCGGGTGCATTGAGCAGTGCATTAGTGCACATGCGTATAAAAGCGACGTGTGCGCAACCCTCAGCGTCACAGCGAGTCAGAGCGCCCAGCGAAGGTACTCACGCAACATGAAGGTATGGGAAGCTTTTCTAATAACTTAAAGTTTATTGAAATAATATTTTTTGTCTCTTTTGAAAAATACTACGAAAAACATGGCAAGGTACAATAGCACATAAAATGTTTATGTTACGCTTGAAATACCTGAAATTTGTATTAATGGGATAGAATTGGAGATCGTATAGCTAGAGAACTCGTAGAACAGGATCTCTCCTTAATCTATTGAGATTGGCATTGGTTTGGCAGGAAGGCTATTGTCGTTGTCTAGGCAGGCTTGTTTCAATTTTGCAAAGTAAATTGAATTACTATATAGTGAACATCCTGGCCCATAGCATAATGTTATTGTCTGAAATTAGATGTCATACTCTAGTGATAATTTGGTTCCAATCAGTGTCTGTTAGTTAACAGCTTTATGACTACGCCTATCAAACCATAGGAAACAAGATAGTTACTTATTTTTCCATGTCCAGGTCATAATCGTAGCAGCTATCCTGGCGGTGTGCAAAGGAGCGGCTGGTGGCCTGCTGCCCGCAGTAGCATCACCGTACGCATACGGCCGCCCCCTCGGGTACTCTGCCCCTCTCGCAGTCGCCCAGCCTGCGTACGCGCATCCCATCGCCGCGCCACTCCTGGGCCATGCCGTCGCGAAGGTCGCCCCCGTCGAGGATTACGACCCCAACCCACAGTACTCCTACGCTTATGACATTCAGGATGCCCTTACCGGTGAGTATTGCTTCATAGTTCATTACCTAACGCCTGGAAAAATAAGGTAAAATGGAAAAACTATTTCACCGGATGCGACAGTCAGTACAATAATGTCACCGAAATAACTAGACCCAACCGGCGAAGCAGCTGTGTTTTATCAACCTAAAGTATCCCAAAAATAAGTCCGTTTCAGTCTGAGAAATGCAGCTGAAATCAGTTCTAAATTTTTATTCCTATCAACGACACTTATAGATAAATATCTGTTTCTGACTTTACACCGCAAGCATTACTATCAAATAGGTATTATAATAAAAGTATTCTTTATATAGGTGACTCAAAGAACCAGCAAGAATCCCGTAACGGTGATGTTGTCCAGGGCTCGTACTCTCTGGTAGAACCTGACGGCACCCGACGCACTGTGGAGTATACAGCTGATCCCCACAACGGCTTCAACGCAGTCGTGCACAAGGAGCCCCTTGGTGCTCCCGTCGTGAAAGCAGTGGCTGCCCCCGTGGCAGCTCATGCCTTCTACCACTAGTCTCAACTAAAACCTGCCTCGGTTAGACGGATCCAGCCTATGTTAACCACCAGACCATCGGTCCTTAGAGAAAGCTCAATCAATTAATTACCAGCAATGGTCAATATCAGCGCACTATGTATCAAACAGTAGCATTGTTTTAGACTTTTTAAAACCAATTTCTTGAATAATGTCATTGATATATCGATAGACTAACCAAATCTGGATGCTCAGCTAACCAGATACGTAAGTTATCTTCACAGGAGCTTTTAATATATACCTGCTCGTATTTGTAACAACGAATTGATCGCTATACGTCATGTTTAGAATCAGATAGAGACAAGTTAGCCATGCATTTAATACCCACTATATTTGGTGTGTTCTTAATTGTCAAGTTGTACTCATTGTACATAACACATATTCACGTCTCTCTTGAGAAACATCGTATTGATAATGGACAGCAGGATGTAATATGCAAGCGTTTTATAAATCTAACCTAGATCCGTCTACACGAGCATGAGCCCGTCGAAGTGACACGAACCGTATTACGATAGGTAATGTTATATTTATGCTTATTGTAGAGTATTGTTAATTGATGTGTTAAAGCTGAGGTAATAAATAAGAGGAATCTAAAACTTGTTGCTATTTTATTTTTGGTCCGCTCGGTGCAAGGTGAATGAAATATAAAGTTTTTATGCGACAAATGTGGCTCCATTATGTTTCTTTATAGGCTCTTTTTATTGTGAGTGAACCAGTTATGTGTGTAAAATAATGGCATACGTGAATGTGTGTCAGCCGCGCCCGACTATTATGTGCGAGCCTGCGCGGGCGCAGCGTTCTTATTGCAAGTGCGCGACGCGACATGAGACACTGATGTTTCCCAATCTAGACCGGGGCTAGCAAAAATTGGTTGTGACCTGCTCTATTTAGACTGGTTCTAATAAATGTCAATCTCAAAACAGGTACCTATCTGTCTAGTATCAATTATCAAGGTTCGCATTTACTTGCGACCTTTATTTTATTTCGTTTCGCACTAAATATAATATTTATTGCACTAATAAGTATAATAAATAAGTCCATAGTTAACACTTCTCGTGTTAAACAGCAATCTAGCGCAATGTTACCTACATGCAATTAAGTAATTTGGTTTATTGCGGATGCATGCGTTTAGATATGTAAGCATAGATAAATTAGTACCGAGTAACGTACAGGCGCCAGCAGGTCAAGCTACCCGAAACTGTCAAATTTTCCCAATCAACCTTGAACCTAATGTTTTAGCGATAAAGTTGAAAATCTATTAAAGAAATATGACAGATTGTAGTAGCTTGATGTGCTGGCGTCTCACAGTGTTTTAAAAACCCCTATTTTGTCTCATGCCCTTTTTATTGCAAATATCGTTAGTTTATATCATTCCAAGTACTACAGTAAAAATCCGGCTTCGATATGACCTTTAGTTTTGACAAAAAAAAATTCGAAAGTTTCCTTATAACCGGGTCATGAAAATCACAAAAAATTCATATAACATAAAATTGGCTGTTATTTAAAAATCTGATTATACGTAATGTTTACATTCATAACAACAGACATTCTGGGGGCCTACCATCAACATTTAAAATACTTGCCAAGTACAGGACAGGTCAACTTAGCAGGTTAACCTGACAGGTTTTCTATTTGTACCATGAGCATTTCCGTCTGACCTGCAATGTATCAACTTCTGACCTGCTATATTATCGCTGGCCGGCCACGCCATATTATAAACAAACGTTCAGAAATGCTTTTGCGCAAAATTACCGGTTTTACGGTTTTAAAGAACTAGATAAAATTAAGTTAATTACAGTTTATAATGATCAAGAGAATTCTAAAAAAACTATGTTTCTTAGCAAACAATCTTATTTAACACGATTAAGGCGTTGGAGACCCTTTAGATACTTGAAAGGTAAGTACGTAAGGTAAGGTAAGTAAATTCAGGCTGAAATAAGAGAAAAAATGGGTCTCTTAGTAGATGTAGTACGTCCTACCTCAGGCACCACAAACGACGGAAACACGGCCAGAACAGCGTTTTCCGATCGACATCGGGGAACATTTGCTGAAATTTTAAATATAGACAAGTGGCTTTTGGACGACTTATATATAATTTCAACAGTATTGTCCACTAACTTACCCGTTGATACTGAAAAATTCTCAGCGTACTGCAAAAATCTGGCGTATAAATACGTAGAAAAATATGCATGGCATCCAATGACAGTCACCATTAATAAAATTTTAGTTCATGGTGCTCAAATTATTGAATCATCATTATTACCCGTTGGCATGTTATCTGAACAGGCAGCAGAATCACGGAACAAGTTCTGGAGATTCGATAGAGAGCACCATACTCGGAAAATCAGTCGTGAAGCCACAGTGTCCGATTTGTTTCACAGAGCATTAGAGTCATCAGACCCGGTCATATCCATACATCATACATCAAAAAAACGAAAACAGCATACCAAAAAAAATCCATTGCCAGCATTAGCAGTTAGTCTGCTGAAACCTTTGGATTTGACTGTAGTCAGTACTACGACGTCACATGAAGATGACGACAATTTGGTGATTCCGAATGAAAGCACAGATTAAATAATAGTTACTAGATGAAAGTGAATAATCATCACGCATTTATGCGTTTTAGCCACCGCATACCAACTATATAGTGACTACAATATACTAAGTGTATTAAAAACATTCGCATGTATTAAGTTTCAATTTCATTGACAGGCGTAAAATAAATGGTTTCGTGATTGAAATTGCTTTTTTTTCTGTGTTGCAGTACGTAACACTATTAAACCACAACATTTTAGCCCCGGATAAATACAATGTAAGTATCCGGATATTCGGAGGTGACAACCCTAAGCAAAATGGAAAATTACTAATAACTTTTGAATAACGCGGAGTTAGATCGTGATTTTCATAGTATTGATAGAAGAGCGTATGAAGAATATACTGTATAAAAATCTCGATCTAATACGGCATTATACTTGAAATAATAATTATAAAAGAAATACGATAAAAATGTTGTTATTTCATAACCTATTAACTTTAGAAATTACAAAAACGGGCAGAATGTCTGTTGTTATGAATGTAAACATTACGTATAATCAGATTTTTAAATAACAGCCAATTTTATTTTATATGATTTTTTTTGTGATTTTCATGACCCGGTTATAGGGAAACTTTCGAATTTTTTTTTGTCAAAACTAAAGGTCATATCGAAGCCGGATTTTTACTGTAGTACTTGGAATGATATAAACTAACGATGTGTGCAATAAAAAGGGCATGAGACAAAATAGGGGTTTTTAAAACACTGTGCGTCTGTACAATTAAATTAATTAAGGAGCTGTAAGAAATATTTGTAACTAGATTTTGCCGAGGCTTCGCCCGCGTGGATGTCGGAAATTATCCCACAGGAAAGTACTGCCGAGATATAAAGTATCCTATGTCCTTGCCTTTTATCGAAAATCGTCCAATGGTTTAGGCGTGAAAAGGTAGCATGCAGACAGACAGATAACAGTTACTTTCGAATTTATAATATAAGTCTGGATTAAGAGGATTGTGAAGCTGTAAATCATACAAAAAGCGATGTTTTTAAACATAAACGAATTCTCATAATTTTTGGAAATGTTGTAGTAAATGAAAAACTAGGTTCGTAAGTTTTTATTATAATAAAAAAAGTACAGACGTAGATTAAGAGACCAAATTGTTTCATTTCGTAAATGATTAGGGGGGTGAAAACGTTATCGCCCGAAACAACATTTCAAAAAGGAAATGTAGGCCTCCAAGTCTCGCGCCGCGTATCGCGGCACTTCACATAATCCCGTAATCCCACCAACAGAATCCGAGCGTGCGCTCTACGTTACGTGCTACGCTATGCTACGAGCTAAGCTCCGCACTACGCTACTGGCTACGCTACGGGCTACGCTACATATTAAAATCTCTTTTTTCGATAAGACCGTCCATTGTGTCACCTCACTTTTTATAAACGACTTCAAAAAAAGGAGTTATCAATTCGATACGTATGTATGTAATATTATTGGATCTGCGAGATATTCACATATGATGATCTATTAGGGCTTCCAAGCAAACATACAAAATTTTATAGATGTATGTTTGTATGTTAGTATGTTTGTATGTATGTATGTTTGTCCACACATATTTCCGAAACTATTGATCGGATCGTGACTATTCTTTTTTTGTTGGCTTACATTTACTCCAACTTAGGGCACAGTGAAAGTTTCATCAATATCGGTTTAGTAGTTTTCAAGATAATGGAAGATGACCAGGTAAGTGCTTATTGGTCCTCAGTAATGGAAATAGTTAGGATTACCTACCCAACCAGCAATTCAGTCCTATTATTTCAGCTCATAACTCTAAAAAGCTCTATAAACGATTTATTAAGGTTTTACCGGTGCCACAGTGTTGTATAAAAGCGTTCGACAGTACATTATTGCTCTAAATGCTTAGAGAGCTAAAAATACCTATAAACAAAGAATGTAAACGTTTACTACGCCATTTTATACAACCGTTATAGTCAAGTACTATAGCAAGTATTAATATAACTAGTACATAATAATATTGCTCTATAAAATTGTTAACAGGTGCCTTTATTTATCTGATTAACGTAATAATGGTTCCAAACGAACTGCAATAGTAGTTTCGTTATAGCAGTGAAGAACACTCAACTACAGGGCGATATTGTGATATTGTGAATATTTAGATCGCTGCTATAGTACGTGTGCGTTAGTAGTCACAAAGACTTTACAATAGAGTGTTTTTGTGATGTAGTCTAATTTCAGGGCACGCTAATAGGACGTAAGTGTATTATAATAGTTTTTAAATGCATATTATAATTTTATCGATAAGCATATCACACAGACACTATAATAGAGCAGAATTATTGAATAACAACTTTTTTGGTGCCTAGCAATGCGCTTGTTGGTATTATAAATGGGTATCTATCACTATAATGACGCAAAATTGGCACATACATGTAGATAAATGTTTCTATTAAATGACAGCTAAGTCCCAAAAAGGATTCTTGGCTTACTTTTATAACAATATTCAGACATTTTGATACGGAATTAATGCGACGTGCATTCTGCCCTAAACACCAAAAAAATGGATTTAAAGAATTGGAAAAGATATAAACGCAGTGGAACTTATAGAAGAGAAGTTAATAGACGTTTTGAAAAAGCAACTTCGTCATCATCAAACAATCAAAGCAGTGATAGTAGCCAAAATCAAGTTGGAATCACAATTATGGGAAACGGTTCCGTACAAAATGTGTATTACAAAGATATTATTTCTGAAGAGAGTCCTTACTCCAGCAATATTTCTGAATCTTCAAGCAATGATTCATCATTCGAAAAAGACCAACAATTTCGTGACGGCGTGAAAAATTGGGCCATTAATTATAATATTTCGCATGAAGCGACAAAAAATTTAGTACGATTAATTAACAATAGAATACCAAATACATTACCTAACGATCCCCGAACGCTTCTTAAAACAGAGAAGACTGTTACAACTTATCCCGTGGGCACTGGACAGTACTGGCACAACGGTTTGACAAACACACTGAAACACTACTTACAAATGATACAAATTGATCGCAATCTACCCGTCATTTCACTGAACATAAACATAGACGGCCTGCCTGCTTTTAAAAGTTCAAAACTTCAATTATGGCCAATTTTATGCAACGTTTATGAAATACCAGAATTGCGACCTATTGTAGTAGGAATTTATTCAGGCCATAATAAACCATCTGATTTGGATGGTTATCTAAGAATGTTTGTAGATGAAATGAAAAAACTACTAAAAGATGGCATCTTAATCGTTATTAATGGAAAGGAAAAATTAGTAGGCGTCAAAATACGGGCCTTTATATGTGACTCTCCAGCTCGGGCTATGATCAAGGGTAAGTTTAATTCTAGCACTATTGTTTTATTGCCAGCTAGCAGCACCTCGCGGTTTCACCCGCGTAATTTCCGTTCACGTGGAAATTCCGGGATAAAACTAGGGCATATGTCACTCCCTGATCCAAATACGTATCTCTCTTCGACTCTCTTTTTTTCTTAGTTTTTATTTATAAAGTTCAGTTAGTCTTAGAAAGAAAGAAAATACGTTTATTTACGGTAAACATGATGAAAAGAAATAGTAATAACACAAAATAAAAGAACAAATTGGGGGAAAAATATGCGTCACATCTATTGTTGTTAAAAAAACTGTTATAGACCAAAAATCAGTGGATTAAAAAATAGTCACATCCACGCAAAACGGCCCTCGCTCAGCATAATGCTGCGAGCCCATACAAGACAGAGCCTCAGCGCTGGTTTTCAGCGACAGCTGGCGTTGACGTGATGACGTCGACCGGTGCAGTATGCAATGAAATAAGAATAAACAAATAAAAATAAAATGTACCTATTTTCTTTTTTTATGAACAAACATTAAATTTAAATTGATTTTGCAGGTGTATGCAATTACAATGGGAAAGATGGGTGTCTAAAATGTACAGTAGAAGGAGAATATTCGTACGAATCCAACACCGTTGTGTTCCCAAGAGTTGGATGCCCTAAAAGAAACGACGAAGATTTTCGAGCGAAAAAGTATGGGCAGCACCATAAAGCTGAATCACCTCTATTAGAACTGCCTATTGATATGGTAGAAGACTTTGTAGTAGGAGATGCGCTACATTTATTGGATTTAGGATTAATGAAACGTCTTCTTACTGGATGGAAAGATGGAAAATTTAAAAAAGATACTAAGTGGAGCAGCACGGATATTAATATTGTCACAAATTTTTTATTAAACTGCAAAATGCCACGAGAAATCCACCGATCTGTCAGAGGTCTCGACCATTTATGCTTTTGGAAGGGCTCAGAATATCGCACATTTTTGTACTATCTTGGATTCATAATCTTGAAATATACATTACATTCAGATGCTTATCAACATTTCTTATGCTTTTTTTGTGCAATTACGATTTGCTCCAACGAAAAATATTTCCATTTATTAGACCTAGCTGATTCGTTATTGAACAACTTCCTAGAATATTTTAGAGATATATATGGTGAGTGTTATATGACCAGCAACGTGCACAATTTATGTCACATTATTGATGAAGTCAAAAAATTCGGAAAACTGCAAGATTTTAGTGCATATCCATTTGAAAATCAGTTATATTCTATAAAAAAAATGATAAGACATGGTAACAGACCTCTTGAACAAGCAGCTAAACGTATTAATGAAAAAGTCAATATAGAACTGCAGAACTTTAAGACAGACATCTTTAAAGCTCCATTTTTAACTCTCAACAAAAATGTGAAAACCCTTCATTTACAAAGTTTTATTTTGTGTCCACGTAAGGAAGACAAATGGTTTTTAGATAAAGAAAACCAAGTTATTGAAATAGAGTCTTTAGAAAATGGAGACAATGGCATAATTATTTGTGGAAATCGTGTTGAACCTATTGAGGATGTCTTTAAAACTCCAATAAAATCTTCATATTTGAACATATATAAATGCAAAACTAAGCACATGAACAAAATTCAAAGATTATTCAGAGTTGACGCAATAAAGTGTAAACTTATCTCGATCTCTTACAACTCAACAATTTATTTTGTGCCATTATTACATACTGTATAATAAAGACATTTTACTAGTTTCTAAGGTTATTTACGCAGGTGGTATATAAATAAAAATCTTTATTAATTAGATGGTTCTTTATTTTGAACTAAAAAAGAAAAACTTTTCATTTCTCATTTTTATATCAGTCTTGATCCCGGTTGAACGAGCGAGATAGTGCGGGGAATCCCCTGACAGACATTAATGTGTAGGTATGGCGCTGGACTTGCTGGGCTTACTGTGTGCACAAAATTTCTAGATTTTATGGTCAGAGTTGCTTTAGAAATAGATTTTTTTAAGTATGAGAATGATATTTAATTGCAAAGCCGACATTCATCGGAAGGATAATGGTCATAAATAGCCATAAAATCGCAACCCCGACACCAGAAAAATAATTCATTTAACAATTGGGCCATATTTCTTTTATATATGGTGAAGTGACTCGGTAAAGATGAATTAGTATATAATCCACAGTTGACACAGTTTGCACTTAATATAAAATGTGTGATATTCCACGGCCATTCTGCAGCTGTATCTGCTAGCAGCATGAAATCGTCTCGACTAAGAAATTTATCGATATCCATATTGGCGTCCATAAGTTACACTGAAAAAACACAATGTTGACTGCAATTTATATTTATATATGTATTGCTTCTAAAGTTCAGTGATGCTACTAGACACATACATAGGTACTTCAAAGATATATAAAAACTAGGTAGGTACGTAAGACTTGATACAACTACGTTTCTTCCCGAAGAAATAATAACTGGTTACATGATAAATTCACACTATTCGTCAGTAAACAGTTTATAATTCAGGTTTTTTTCCATTACTTATGGTCTTCAGAAAAATAGTAAAAAAAACGCTGTGTAAATATTATATAAGTATTCAGAAATGCTCACACAGAACCCCAATTTTAGGTTGAATCCACGATGACTGACAGTGAAAACATTATCACAGCAAGTACTATAATGGCTCTTAGAATATCGAAATCACTTTATATGATAAATATTTAAGTAAAAACTCAACAATTCGAGGGGGGCACTTTAAATTCATGGCAAACCTATCCCTAGTTTATCAGTAAACCTGCAGTCGCACATCATTTCCACCGTAATAGACTAATATTATAATAACAAAATAAAATCTTACTCACCTCAGATTGCTTGTATCCTTTTGTAAAATTATTTAAATATTTTTTTTGCACTCTGCACTGTCACGAATGTAAAATAATGAATGGTGAATGAAAAACGTGAGGTAAAGGAAACTAAACTCTTGTATAGTACGAAAAAGTACTATAAAAGGTCCCACAGTAGCCAGTACATCATTATTTTGAGACCTGCATCTCTATTACATAGATTTTATTGGACTGTTTCGTTATTAGGAACACTGCATTAAAATTATTTTGTCACTGAACAGAGATGTAAATGCGCCACTTCCGAATAAAAGATACGTTCTTTGGGGTTTTATAGGACCAAGAACAGTTTTTTACAAAACGTTCTATGGTTTTTTATAGTACTAGTTTTTGCTGCTTGGGTAGCTTTCAACATTTATCTAATTGAGCATGGGTGCTACTACATGATACTTTCTCTAGGTCTGATGATGACCAGGTAAGTGCTTATTGGTCCTCAGTAATGGAAATACGAGTACTTAGGATGACCTAGCTTTCAACATTTATCTAATTGAGCACGGATGCTACTACATGATACTTTCTGAAGGTCTGATGATGACCAGGTAAGTGCTTATTGGTCCTCAGTAAAGGAAATAGTTAGGATGACCTAGCTTTCAAAATTTATCTAATTGAGCACGGGTGCTACTAGATGATACTTTCTGAAGGTCTGATGATGACCATGCAGGTAAGTATTTATCGGTTCTCAATAACGGAAATAGTTAGGATGACCCAGCTTTCAACAATTATCTAATTGAGCACGGATGCTACTATATGATACTTTCTGAAGGTCTGATGATGACCAGGTAAGTGCTTATTGGTCCTCAGTAATGGAAATAGTTAGGATGACCTAGCTTTCAACATTTATCTAATAGAGCACTAATGCTACAACATGTCACTTGCTGAAGGTCTGATGATGACCAGGTAAGTATTTATCGGTTCTCAATAACGGAAATAGTTAGGATGACCCAGCTTTCAACATTTATCTAATTGAGCACGGATGCTACTACATGATTCTTTCTGAAGGTCTGATGATGACCAGGTAAGTGCTTATTGGTCCTCAGTAATGGAAATAGTTAGGATGACCTGGCTTTCCACATTTATCTAACTGAGCACGGATGCTACAACATGTCACTTGCTGAAGGTCTGATGAAGTGCTTATTGGTCCAATTGCAATAGTTAGGATGACCTAGCTTTCAACGTGTATGTGTGACGGCCTGGCTTATTGATACGAGCTACGGGTGTGGTGTCAAAGGGAAAACATCTCAAAACCTTGGTCAAATTCTAGTGCAATATTTATAACAAAACTATTAACTAGGTACTTATTACAATCAAATATTCCAGTTTTTACTAAAAACTTAAAATTACGAAATAAAAATAGTTCAAAAAAAATTAAATCGCCTTCAAAAAGAAACGAACTCAAAATTATGAAATAACTTTAATTTTGGAAGTCGGTGGTAAAAAAACTAAAATACAGATAACAAGACACCGACTTCCGAAATTAAAGCTATTTCATAATTTTGAGTTCGTTTCTTTTTGAAGTCGATTTTTATTTTTTTATTTTATTAACCGACTTCAAAAAGGAGGTTCTGTATTCAACCCGTATGTAAGTTTGTATATCCACGATTTTCTTTCACTAACGTAATCTACATATTTTCAGGAAGGTTTTAGTATATAAAACATTAGGTAATTATTCTTATGTACGAAGTTATATGCATAAATGTACTGTATCTGCGGCATTTTTAAGCGGTTTTTGATTTTTCTTTTTTTTCCTTTCGTCTTGGGCTTATCTAATTGTATATTCAAGTAAAAATGGAAAAATAAATTTAAGTACTTTAAAAAAGTAAAAACCGACTTCAAAAACCTAAAACAAATAAAATAACTTTCATAAAAAAACTTAAAAGCTTCTGAAGTCGGTGCCTTCAATTCTTCAATGTCAATGCACCTTAGCTTGACACCGACTTGCCAAGACCGGCTTCTCAAGTCACCTTTCAAACAAAACAAATAAAATCGGTTCAGTCGTTTGGGAGCTACGATGCCACAGACAGACACACATATACATACGTTAAAATTAGAACACCCCTTCGTTTTCCGTCGGGGGTTAAAAAACATGATAAAGAAAAAGACACTATACATTAGATAAAAAGTGTCAATAATAAGTGAAACTATATTATGAGCAACTATTACTGTCAAGTTAACCTGCCTTGAGCTAAGCTGCCCTGCAAAAAAATGGTACGGGACTAGGTGGGCCCCGATCCCAAAAAATATTTCACTACCATGACATTCGTTCAAAAACAACGTAACAAACACACAATGCTGCAGTATTTCAGACCAGACAGGCCAGTTGGCGTGGTTAGTTAAGATACGTATCATGCCACAGGTCGTGGGTTCGATTCCCATCCAGGACAAACATTTGTGTGCATGAACATGTCTGTTTGTGGGTGAGTCTGGGTGTAATTATCTATATAAGCATGTATTAACAAAAAAAAAAAAGTAGTGTAGGTATGTAGTATATTAGTTATCTGGTTTCCATAATACAAGCTCTGCTTAGTTTGGGATCAGATGACCGTGTGTGAATAATGTCCCAGATTATTATTATTATTTTTTACATTTCTCGGGACCCTGGAGTGTAAATAATTTTAAATGATAAGGAGGCACCAACCGACGATTATCCCTGTATGCACTATGCAAGTGCACCCAAGGACAACCCCCGGTTGGTGCAGGACTATTGCTGTGCGTGGAAACAAAAAAAAAAAAAAAACATATTGGGCTATGGGTCTGGGTGGCTAAAGTGGATTGGGTTACTTGAACTATGGAAGAACTATATCCCTTGCCTGACCAATGTTATATATTATACACGGATAAAATGGCAGGGTGTGACTTGCACACTCAATAATGGGCCCCCGGAAACGGCCGCTAGCACATAATGACGCAGCGACAAGGGGGAAACACTTCCTGAGATGCTTGAGGAGTGGAGAGGTATTCCACGACTATCAGGACAATCCCGGAAGTACGGTTAAGATCCCTACCAGCACCTTACTGGAATACTTGGGTGAATATTCGAGCTTTTAACCGCCGTCATTAACTTCCGCCAAAAGTTGATGAAGGAGAATATCGTTAATGAAATATTTCATCAATTCCCAGAATCTGCTTAAGGACCAGAATCAGGAATTGCTGAAATATTTCATTAAATATATTCTCTTTCATCAACTTTTGGCGGCAGGTAATGACGGCGGTTAAAACGCTCGAATATTCACCCACTTCCTTCCTCCGAGCACGTTTGCTCTTGCGAATCTCCACTCAAGCCGGCCAATAAAGGCAAGAAAGAGGTGGGAGCTCTGTTTCTCGTCAGTGTTCACTCCAGCCGGCCAATAAAGGCAAGCCAGAGATGAGGACAAGATTTCTCTCGGGAGATAGGGTCCGTGGGGTCGCTACTGCCCAACAGCTCGCCACATGCTGCCCTGCGGGTTTCTGTATCTCTCTTGGTCTGGCTCCTCATCCTAGACCCGTTCCGGCAAAGTAAACTCTACCGGCACAGACCTAAAGTTTGGAGCGCGCAAGCCCCACCACCACGTCAACGTAGAGATACAGCGATGGGGTTATTATTATTATTATTTTCGACATAACCGAGGATCATGCTAAGCCATTTGAGGTAGTAAGTACCTAAAACATTTTGTGAGTCTACGAGTGTCGATAGACCGATTTTTCATCCTCCTAACTATTCTAACAAATATTATAAATGCGAAAGTGTGTTAGTTTGTTTGTTGATTACGCTTTCACGCTAAAACGGTTGAACGGATTTGGACGAAATTTGGCACTAGGGTAGACTGGACCTGGAGAAGGACATAGGATACTATTCATCCTGGAACGCAGACGAGGTCATGGGCAACATCTGGTAGTTAACAAACTGTTAAGGTGTTTGTAATTTATATTTGTAATTTTTATACCTACATACTAAAGAATATTCTATATATCTATCTATCTATCTACATGCTACGCTACGAGTACATGCTGCTACGTTGATGTTTTCATAACGAAAAAACGATAAACATTGTAAATCGATCGAAGTTTTAGTTTATGCTACGAAACGTACCGAAGATTAACTGTCCCAACGTATTAAATAGGTACAAATGCCAAGCAGCCCGAAACTGTCAATTTTCCCAATCAACCTTGAACCTAATGCTTTAGCGATAAAGTTGAAAATTTATTAAAGAAATTTGACCGATTGTAGTAGTTTGATGTGCTAGCGTCTGTGCATAAACATTAAAATTTCCTATACAAGATGTTCGTGCGGTATGTTTTTAAAGTAACTTCCATGTGCCGAGTGCCCTTGCTACTTCAGTGCGTTGTGCAATTTCCTCGGCCCGGTGCGGCGTAACTTAGGGCTCATTTACGAAGACGCGGCGCGTCACGCGACGCGTTAAACGCGTTTTCCGTTTACAGAGAGGCGACGCGTGCAGCGGCCCGTGTTATCACACGCGCAAACACAAACATATGGCAATGTACGATGTTGTTAAGACGTGAGGCTTGCGATTCCGTGGGCCCCACCGCGGGTGTCGCTGCGTTTTACGGAGAACGGAGAATTGCAGGAATAGCTAGCCCCAACGCTGCGTGCGCCACCGCGATAAAATTACGCGTGCGACGCGGCGATGTCATCCGCGGGCTCCGCCTGCATTTCAAGCCGAACGCGTGTAAAATCGCTTCTCCGTAATCGCTCTCTTACAACGCCATATATTTGAATTTAGTGCGGACTGCGCCGCTCAACGCGACGCGCGACGTCCCGCGTCTCCGTAAATGAGGCCTAACGCCTATAACTATTTACCTTTACCTATACGTGTAAAAAGGAAGTTTCGGTAAAAATACATTTATTTCCATGGACATATTAGTGATCTGAGCTTTGGAAGATGGCTAGGCCTTTAGTGTGGGATGCAACGTGTGTCGATACTCTTGCGACATCCCATCTTCTTGGCACAGCGTGCTGTGCTGGCGCCGCTGCTGCGATTGCGGAAAATCTCAAGCGGCGGAAGTATAATACCCTTATTGGTAATTATATTTTCGAGCCGTTTGGGGTTGAAACCCACGGGGCCGTGGGGTCCGAGTGCTCATGGTCTCTTTAAGAAAACTCGAAACGGCTTGTTGACACGTCCCGTGACCCAAGGGCTGGCTTTTACCTTGGCCAGAGGCTAAGCATTGCCATATAACGTGATACTGCCGTCAGTCTCTTGGGTACATTACCAGTCGACAGCGATGCAGATGAATTTTTCAACGCCTTGTGAATAGTTTTAGGTAAGTTAGGATATAATTTTGTTATTTTACTATTGTTAATTTAAAGGACCATAAAAATACATTATACAACTAACACTAAAATATACAATATTATGTAAATATGTACAAGTATGTAAAAATAGGGGAAGAGCTCACTGGGCATTCAAAAATACGGGGAGAGCTCACTGTCACTGGGCATTCAAAATAGGGGAAGAGCTCACTGGGTATTCAAAAATAGGGGGAGAGCTCACTGTCACTGGGCATTCAAAATAGGGGAAGAGGTCACTGGGTATTCAAAAATAGGGTGAGAGCTCACTGTCACCGGGCATTCCAAATAGGAGAAGAGCTCACTGGGTACTCAAAATAGGGGAAGAGCTCACTGGGCATGCAAAATAGGGGAAGAGCTCACTGGGCATTTAAAATAGGGGAAGAGCTCACTGGGCATTCAAAATAGGGGGAGAGCTCACTGGGCATTCAAAATAGGGGATGAGCTCACTGGGCATTCAAAATAGGGGAAAAGCTCACTGGGCATTCAAAATAGGGGAAGAGCTCACTGGGCATTCAAAATAGGGGAAAAGCTCACTGGGCATTCAAAATTTCATCCGCGTCGCTGTCAATGGGAAAGTGTCCGAAAGGCTGATAGCGTTATAGCGTTGCCCCATTGATGATAGAAATCCTCATCAGTCCACTTTATTTCAAAACTTTTCCTCGAAAAAAACCCTGATAATACGTGTCCAGAAGTAACCGTTTACCCGTGACTTGTAGTGCCTATATCGTGTTATTGCTATCTCAAACTTTGACATTTAGACATTACTTAAAAAAAAAAATCAGCTGTTCAGTACATTTATGTTCGCATAATTCGTCAAAATGTACTGAACAGCTGATTTTTCTTTCGCGATTTCAGGTTTGGTCCCATAGTAACAGTTGTTCATAATGATGTGTACAATGACCCCTTAAGAGGTTGCTGGTGTTTTACCAATAACCCTGTATATAACATACCCTACGTCTGTATTCCTCGGCAGAAGTGAAGTACTGTGACAGATGGAACTTTTAGGAGAAAATTATGTTTTAATAAGAGCTGATTTATGTACTGTAAAGTACGCTGTACCTAACTAAAGTACTTATACATACATTAATTTAATAACTAGTAAAACTGTAGTTCAAGCTGTTGTTAAAGCAATGTCAACTGCCGATTGTTTGGCCGTGATTAAAGCTAAAATTAAAATGACAATATAAAATCATGCCCGGAACTGAAGTTTCAATGCCTAGCACTCACGTCGTGAATAAGTTTATAAGCACTAAGTAGGAATTTATATACCTAAGTATAAACATATTTAGATATAACTAAGACATTGAATTGCGTCATGCGGCATCGGCAATAAGGGCTATTTTGCCAGTACACATTGTATTAAGGTGTTGTAAAATTAATTAAACGGTTTTGAGTATCTAATCTACTAAGTACGCTTTTTTGACATTGAAAATGAAAATGTCTTTTCGATCGCTTCAGTGGGGGGCGCATTTCCAGCTAAAGTTCGCCCTGGTGTCGTGAGTTTAAGACCTACCTACGTGAATGATTGGGGTGTCAATAAACGCGTATTAATGAGGGCTATACAAATTGGTGAAAAAATTTTTGAAAAAGTTTGACAGTTTTTGAGAAAATTGTAAAAAATCATAAAAAAATATTTATTTATATAAAACAAAATTATAACACATTTACAGATTCATCCAAGGCGATGTTATTATAAGTCACAAAAATGAAATGACTTGTAAGCCAAATTACAAAGAAATAATATAGGTATACTAATAAAACAATTCTTGGGTCTTCTTTTGACCGAACCAGTCTCTTGATACCGTTGCCAAATCATCTGGACAGTTGAACGATTCACATTTAGCCGCTGAGACACGTAAGTTCGCGAACAACCTTCTTCAAGTAGGGCTATAATTTTACCGGCCCTTATCGCTTTATCACTCTTACCAAAAAGTGGTACCTATTTAATGTAAAAAGAAAGATTAAATTGTTTAATTTGCAGAAAATATCCAAAAAGTTTTAAAATTTTAGTAATCAGTAAAAAAATCGTTTCAGCAATTCGCGGCATTAGTAAAGCAATTTTACAATAATCCAATATAATCATTATTTTTCTTTTCTTAATTTCAAAATTTAAATTTGGAACGTAAATAATCATGCCAGGATGCTTCAAATAACATGCCAATACATCGTCAAATTAATAAAACCTCTTTCTTGTTCTTCTTCATTGAAGTAGAGAAAAAAATCTAAAAAAAGTTTATGCATATATAGGGTTATTGGTAAATCACCAACAACCTCTTAAGGGGTTATTGTACTCATCATTATGAACAACTTTTACTATGAGACCAAATCTGAAATCGCAAAAAAAAATCAGCTGTTCAGTACATTTTGACGAACTATGCGAACATAAATGTACTGAACAGCTGATTTTTTTTCGCGATTTTAGGTTTGGTCCCATAGTAAATGTTGATCATAATGATGAGTACAATGACCCCTTGACAGGTTGTTGGTGTTTTACCAATAACCCTGTATATCCCATTTTTGAAAGTCGGTTAAAAAACATTTTTTTTTAAAGTAGATGTATTTTATGTTTTACGGTTATAATTAGTGTTGCAAGTAATGCCTGTGTGCGTTGCGAATAATAATTTTAAATATTTTATTTAAAAATTGAAAAATGATTTTCTTGTATATTAATTTTTTATTTCTTTAACATAAGGTTCTTTTTTTTGTATTCTATGATTAAAGTTACTATAAAATTATAAATTTAACATTTCTTGTATTTTGGGATACTAAAAAAATAGGCAGACATGGGAAAAAAATGGAGACTGTCGACAGAAGTGAAAATTTAAACGTAAAATATCATGTCGCTTGTCGCGGTGACGCGATCACGTAACATTTCCCCCTACCAAAAATCGCTCAGTTTTCACTTAAAAAATCTAGTATCTTCTTGTTGTGTATTTCTTTTTCTAATGCTATATTTGCTATAATTGAGTTTATTTTCAATGCACCTCGAAGGTCGTGTACGCGAGATCTGTGAATTTTTTTACTTCATATTTTATTACATAGCTTTCACCCGCAACTCGCGCGCGTGGAGTTCGGCAATTATTCTATGGGAACGTACTACCGGGATAAAAAGTGTCCTATGTCCTAACCAAGTATGCCAAACATCCAAATCCGTTCTGCCGTTGGCGTGAAAAGGTAACCTACAATTACATTCGCTTAATATATATGTATAATTACTTAGTATGGATGAGTAGCATTTCTGCTGATTTTCTGCTGATTTTTGCTGATTGTACAAGGATAAATCGAGACTGAATATGAATGACATTAGCAGGTTTAAAAAAAAATCTGCCACTTCCCACTGGACTCTACATTGTGCTAATGAATACAATACAATAAATATTATAGATAATGTATAGTTGACAAAGCTATGGCCAGTGAAAGTAAGGTCTTGCGTTAAGGCTCTATAACTACTTACCTAACTATTTAGATACGAGTCAGTTAGGTCCACGAGACGTATTTGCATTGCTTCCCTACAAGTCCTACATAGAGTTATGTGGGACGCAATACTAAAATTGAAAGGTTAATATTACAAACAGAATATAATATTTTTTAATGTTGCTGCGGGTAGTAAAAAAATAAAGTTGGTCAAAATTACAATAATACTCTAGGTGTAAAATATAGTAAGAAAATTAATAAAAATAATATTATTACATAGATAGGATAAACGGAAAACTAACTTACGTACAAGAACTATTTTAACTAATACATTGAAATATATAAATATAAGATAGGAATAGGTAAGTACATACATAGATTTAATAAAAAAAAGTAGGTAAAAGTCTAGGGATTCAGTCAGGAGCAGAAATAACACAAGGATATGATTATGCAAATAATGATGTGCCTACTATACACACAAAAAAAAATCTTGTATTTGTAGCCGCTTTGTGATTATTTCTCACGAGCTTTAACGGATAAATTTTGTTTATCCCAATTTATTCTAAAATTCATACAGCTCATTAAAACTATCCATAAAGTATGTAAACGTATAATCATGTATGTTAACAGTATGTGAGGGCGGGTTACTTTAATCCTAGGGCATAAGTTTCGCCCTAATCGAAACAGATGTTTAGTGTCACTAAATCCACACAAAGTTCCGCAAGTACGCGTCTATACCGCCATCTATTAGTTACCGAAGAACATAATTACGACACGATGTTTGGTTGAGTTCGCGACACTTCAGGTTAGTTTAAACATTTGTCTCGATTAGGGCCAAATTTATGCCCGAGGTCAAAGTACCCCCTTACGGTAGTTACCTATTACTGTGCAATTGTGCATAGCGTCCATCAAATATTTGAAGATGATTAATGAATCAATTTCAAGATATCAATTTTTATTTTGCTGTTCAATTTAAATCACCTGTATATATAAAACAAAGTCGGGTTTGTTCGAACACTTATAACTCGAGAACGGCTGGACCGATTTTCATGGTTTTTGATTTGTTGTATTTGTCACCGTCCCGAATAGCAGAATAACTATTAAAACATCGAAAAAATAGCATAAATTATCAAAAGATTAGCGACCAACTTAGAAGAGAACGGAAAACAAAAAGGCTAACAATATTAAAAAAGCATATAGAAATAACAGGAGGAATAAAGAAGGCGCTAAAAGAAATGAATTACAAAAAGGACTGGATTCCAAATATGAAAAATAAAGATGGTGGAAAGATCAGCAAGACCAGAAATACTAGGAAAATACGGAAATACTACCAAAATCTATACCAAAGTCGAAAAGGCGAACTAGTAATAAAGGAATATAATTCAGTAAATAAAGAGGAGATTAAACCAATTCTAAAGGAAGAAACAATAAAATCTATCGAAACACAAAAACTAGATAAGGCACCCAGATCAGATTTATCCACAAATGAACTACAAAAAACTACGTTACCAGTGATAGCACCAAGACTTACAGATTTGTTTAATGAAATCCTAGAAACGGAAATCATCCCAGAAGACTGGACTAAATCGACAATCATACTGCTGCACAAAAAAGGAGACAAAGGCGATATAGGAAACTACAGATCGATCAGTTTAGTGTCCAATACCAACCAAGGAATAAGCTGGTTTGCGAAGCAAATTCTCAACTATAGATCATATACACACTCTAAGACAAATTCTACAGAAATATAGAGAATATAATAAAACGTATTACATAGGGTTCGTTGGCTACATTGACAAAGCGTTCGATACATTGGAACACGAGTATCTATGGGACGCTCTAAACAGGCAAAGGGTGCAAGCAAAATACATACGAATAATTAAAAACGTATACACAGCGAGCACAGCACAAGTTAGACTTGAATCTACTGGTAACGAATTTCCTATTAAAAGAGGTATACGCCAAGGAGCTCCTATATCACCTAAACTATTTTCAGCAGTGCTGGAGATGATCTTTAGAAATCTAAACTGGATCAAAAATGGCCTCAATATAAATGGTGAAAATCTCAACCATCTATGCTTCGCGGATGATTTGATTTGGTTCTCAGAGGAAGCAGGAACTCTGGGACTAATGTTGCAGCAATTATCCGATGAAAGTGTTAAGGCCGGCCTGACAATGAACCTAAATAAAACCAAAGTTTTGACGAATTCCAAACAAACAGTAACCAACGAACCAATAACAGTAAATAACGAACAAATAAAATATGTAAAGGAATATATATATATATACATATATTTGGGCCAACTTATATCTATAGATGATTGCATGAATAAAGAAATAGAACGAAGAATAACTAATACTTGGAAACGGTTTTGGTCTCTTAGGGAAATATTGAAGGATAAAGATATGCCAATGAAAGGAAAAAAGAAAGTATACGAAATATGCATTATGCCACGATTACTATACGGGTGCCAGATGTGGGCGTTAACAGAACTACAAGAAAGTAAATTAAAAGTGCCAAAATGCAATGAAATTGAAATTACAAGAAATTAAAAAGAGAACAAAATTTAAAAATGCACACACAGCCTACAGACAGCTTAAATGACATTGGACAGGACATAATATATGTTAAGAGAAAGCAAAGATAAATGGACTAAGTTAGGTAGCAGAATGGTATCCAAGAGATAGCAATAGAAATAGAGGCCAACAAACCAAAAGATGGGAAGATGACCTCAAGAAAATAGCTGCTCCGGTATGGACCCGTTTAGCAAGAGACAGGAATACGTGGAAATCTTTAGAGGAGGCCTTTGTCGACAGACGCCGATCATTCAAATGCAAGTTACAATTGATTAAATCTATTAGTTTTAGTAAGTAGGCATTTGTTAATTGTAAGTAAGAAACAGCAATAAAGGCTATTTTATTTTATTTATTTATTTAATGAATCATCATCACAAAGATATAAATTTTTATTTTGCTATTCAATTTAAATCATCTGTATATATAAAACAAAGTCGGGTTTGTTCGAACACTTATAACTCGAGAACGGATGGACCGATTGTCATGGTTTTTGATTTGTTGTATTTGTCTTCGTCCCGAATAGCAGAATAACTATTAAAACATCTGAAAAGTACACGAAAAAAAAATTATGAAGAAAATTGAGTTTCTCATACATCAAATTTGGACAGGACAACGTCTTTCGGGTCAGCTAGTTTGTAATAATCAAATAACAAACATGCAACTGTCCGTGACCTCAAAGAAACCGTAATATATCAAAGAAACTATTATCATTATTGTGATTGCAATGAGTAATTCAAGCTCTATGTTTCACGTAATCAAATGAATACGTCAAATGAATCAAAATCAAATGAATATGTTAAAAAATCGGCCAAGTGCGTGACGGACTACGCACAATGAAGGGTTCCGTAGTTGGGATGAATCTCAAGAACAAACTTAACATTATAGTTAAAAACATGTTCTCCCATACATTCCCACTGCAAATGTAAGTTTGTATGCACAATATTGAGAGATTTTCCATGTTGTTTTAAGACCATAGACTTCTTATAGGTTTTCCTGTAGGTACCTAATCATAGGTATGGAATTATATTTTGTATTTTTTTTTTCAAAATTTTAGGTTCAGTACTTTCGGAGATAAGGGGGAATGGTCAATTTTCGTCTATATTATTAAATAACTTTAAAATTATAAAAAAAATATATATATTTGAGACTTTCACAGTAAGTCCTTTTATTTGATATGTCACTCGATACAGTTTGCAAAACTTTTTTTTAAATTGTTCTTATTTACCCCTAGAATTGATTTATTTACGTTACACGTCCGTGTTTGGGTCACAGAAATGTATACGTGTATCAAATTTCAATTTAATCGGTCCATTAGATTCGGAGCAAATTGGCTGTGACAGACGGACATACAGACAGATACACGAGTGATCCTATAAGTTTTCCGTTTTTTCTTTTTGAGGTACGGAACCTTAAAAATGGACGTTAAAGTTGATAGGTAAGTCTGCTGTCAATCTTGCAGAATGATCGTATTATCTACTATCTATTAATAAAAATTAGAACTTAACTAGGTGTATATAAATGTATAACACTCAATTCAAATAAATAATAACATGTTTTAAGGTTAATGTTATTTGCAGCATAAAGTACCTTATTGCTGCCTCATAAAGTATCTAATTGCTGGCTCATAGCTGCATTAATTAGAGCGGATCAAATAAGTAGCCATAAAGCATGATTGAATTAGATTGTAAGAGGCACATGCCTACCGGAATATTGTATCAGACAGAATCAGTGAGTTGTAAAACTTTCAGCGGGCAACTGTGTTCCTAATAATCGTAGGCTACAACGTAACAATTAGGTAATAAAGCTCTAATTATTGCGAGTCGGTGTTAGAGAGAGACTCGAGTAGCCGAGGCCCGGGCGCCTGTTGCCAGGAACATTCGAGTGAATGCACGCCGCTTCTATAAATACGACAGCAGTCGCCGCGCGTGTGTACTATTTACTTCGAACCCTATTGTTGAACAAGTCTGCATCATGCTAAGGGTAAATGTCTTTTCAAAGATTTCTATTTGTTTTGTGATACCCGCTGCAAGTGTAACCTTTGTCGTAATATAGTGCAGACCTTGTGTGCTTTCAGGATTTGCGAAATACATTTCGTAACTTATAAAGTTAATATTCGATTTCATTGCAACGTCTGTTTTTGATTTTCAGGTATCATTGGTTCTGTGTGTCGCGCCGGCAGTCTTCGGTATCATAGTGAGGGATCCGCCGCCTTCCCCGAATGATTACAAGTACTCATACAACATTGAAGACCCGACGACTGGTGACAGCAAGAGTCAACACGAGGTGAGGCAAGGTGATGTTGTTACTGGAGCTTACACGGTGTTGGGTCCTGACGGGACCAAGCGGACTGTGGAGTACACTGCTGACGCGAAGCACGGCTTTAAAGCTGTTGTACGAGAAGACCCCGTGAGCCCGCCGGTGGTGAGTCAGCCCCCTGTCCCTCACCACAACTACGAGTACAATACGATTCAACACCAGACACCTGCCCCCAGACCAGAGTATGTCCAATTTCAGACACCTACCCCTTCCTCTAGACCAGAGTACGTCCAATTTCAGACACCTTCCCCTTCCTCTAGACCTGAGTACGTCCAATTTCAGACACCTTCCCCTTCCTCTAGACCTGAGTACGTCCAATATCAGACTCCTACCCCCAGACCTGCGTACGAGCCAGTGTTGCACCCTGAACCTCATAGCAACTACATCGAAGAACAGCCCAGTTTATATTTCACCCCTCAAAACGAAGTAGATCCCAGGGTACCTTTTGATGGACAGTATTTTATACCGGCGACAGCAAATAACAAATATTAGATTAGACTGATAACAAAATTATGTAATTCTTATCCTAAACTTGTGATATTAAGATAAGTGTGTAATATTGAGAGTTGTAAAATAATATGCTGTGAATATTGTACCTAATTAGAGATATATGTATATAGAATGATTAACATTGAGTGTACCTACTTGTACTTATTGGTTCGTTAACTTGTGAGTGTTTTCGTGCAATTGTTCGGTATGAAAAGTAAACAAAAACATCAGCGGCCGCTTGAGATTAATAGAAGTAAGAAATAAAAGGCAACGCAAGGCTGAACGCGTACTTTGACTGTTATTTTTTCTTCTATAGCTCGGCGGCCTAAAGAAAAAGTGTCAGTTTTATTTAAAAACCCTTTTGCTTCCTTCTTTCACATTGTAGGCAAGAGGAAATGCGAAAACGTTGAAATAGATTTGCATTAAAGATTAATTTAATGTCACTGAGAGAACCTGAGAAGTTCCGGGGTTCTGTGCACCGGATCAGCTGGTTCAAGGCTGTGGCGCGTGAAGTGGGTCGGCGAGCGAGCGGGCTGGCCTTACACGCTCGGGCTTCGAAACCAGCGATTATACGACCAGAGCGAGGCGTAGACGCCTACGCAACCGTCACTAATGCATTACTACGCAGACGCGTGCCTGATGAAGTGATGAGCTACATACACTTCGTATAATGGAACACTCGTTACAGTTAGTCTGGCTCTTTTTATTTGCTCTGGCCGTCACTTAAAACTAATGGAAGTGGAGTAATGTGACGCATTGGCCGTGATAATTTGATGAAGAAATGCAATGTGAGGAACGAAAGTAATCTGCTTTAGTTCTTCACATTTGAACCAGCTAAATCCTTCTTGGCTTAAGCTTTTGCTCAATCGACGAAGTAACATGAAGGGCATGGTAGAAATACTAGCAGAGAAAATTAATCTAATGACGAATATATATGATCTGTTTGAACGAAGGTGATCGATTGGCTGGGTTGAACACTATTTAATAAAATATTTTCATGGAGTCGCGTTTTTGAAAGCCCCACACGGCCACTCTTTTAATAGCACGTATAAATTAATTCACTTAATGTGAATTGTAGATACTTACTATCTATATATTAATAATATAGCTGAACAGTAAGTTTGTATGAACGCGCTAATGTCTAGAACTAGTAGTCGGATTTGAAAAATATGGTTTGCATTCGAAAGCCCAATTGTATTGAGGAAGGTTATAAGCTATTTAACACCTTGCTACAGTCTGGAGCTGAGCAAAAATAAAATAAAAAGTCGGAAAGAACACTGAGCAAAAAGAAAAAAAGTCAGAAAGAACGCTAAGCGAAAACAACGCACTTAATATAATAGCGCGAGCGGGCGATGCGATGCGACGCGGTAGGTCGGGGTCCGAGGGAGTTTTATAGAAATGTGGCTGTTATTTCAGTATATTGTGTATCTTACGACTTCTACGCGAATGATGTCGCGGGCAGTAGTTAGTTATAAGTAGGCCTACATAGATCGTCGTTTCTGAAAGGCAAATACTTTTAAATCCCACTCGATCTAGATGCACTAGAGACCAAGATGATCCCTCGAGGGATGACAAAGTTTAGTCATCTTTGTCAGTAGCATTTTAACATAGGTAACTTGTGCATGTAAGTAACTGCTTCTTTTGTCTAATAGTCGTCGCAAAGGTGTTACCAATTGTGTGGATCGCCCGGAGGATACGGTGGAGCATACGGTGGAGGTCTGCCCGGCTTGGGCAGAGCACCGCCGCGTCCTCGCGGAGGCGGTCGGCGGCGGCGATCTCTCGCGTCCGGCCCTGGTCCCGCCATGGTACGGAACGAGAGTGCATGGGAAGCCGTCACCTCGTTCTGCGAAGCAGTAATGCTGGCGAAGGAGGATGCGGAACGCGTGAGGGAGAGATTGCCATCTTTGCGCCCTCACGCCCCTAGCCACCGCAGGAGATGGCCTGTGCGTCGGGAATTAATAGCCGATTCCCGGCCACCGTAGGCGCGGGCTTGCGGATGGTGAGCAATGGGTAGCTTGCCGTCCGGTAAGGACCAGGCCCGGGTCGACGGCGCGATGTGTTCCACGCAACATTACAATACTCTAGGTGACTCCTAACTAGCGAGTTGTACATAATTTTTTTCGTTATGATATTCTTGAAAGTTTTGTACTCTCTCATGACGAAACCAAGCATTTTTGTTGCTTTTAGTGTAACGTTGTCAATGTGCTCAACAAATCTCAGCTTTTTATCAAATTGAACGCCCAGGTCTCGTATAGATTCCACTTCTTCTATCTGTTGACCATTAATATTATACAGGGTGTCCCTGGAAGTATGGATCAAATCGAATAGGGGCGTGGGAAAGGTCATTTCCAAACTTTTTAACCCTGAGAATGTTGTGCAATTTTTTACGGTTCAAAAGTTATGACCAATTTTTGTTTTTTTAAATCACTTCGCATAGTGCTCAATGATAAAAATCATTAAAAAAACTAGCAAACCTATCAATTACTTTGTTTTCAGAACTTTGTAGAAAAGTTGGCCTTTCCTGTGGTAATACTTTTACGCAGCTAGAAAACATACGTTCAATAAGAAAAAACATTTACAGCAAAGGCTTCGCTCTGGCAAAAATTTGACTCAATTTTTGAGCGATTTTCATCGGAAAAAGTTACACTAGCGAAAGTTGACCACGTATTACAAAAACTGGTCCAAGTCATAGAGATTCTTTGGAGGTATGAATCACTGGAATATTCTTAAAAGTTTAAAAGTTAGAGAATTTTATTAACAAGGAGGTCGTATTTTTACAATTTTCTAACTACGTGGCAAAATAAAATAAAACAATGAAATTAATATGTAAATGTATTATTAAATTGAAATTACAATAGATGTTCAAAATTCCTTCCTCTTACTCTCAAACACAAGTGGCATCGCCGAATGAAATTTGGTATTATTCGTCTAAATGCACGGGAATTATTTTTTATGTATAAGGTTGCAGATGTGATTTTCTGACGGAGTTGTTCCTCGGTTCCGCTCTCCGTCTCGTATACCATCTCTTTGTAATAACCCCATAGAAAGAAATCTATGGGGTTCAGGTCAGGGGAACGTGCTGGCCATCGAATGTGACCTCTTCTGATCCAACGACTAGGGAAAGTTAAGTCTAGATGGCTTCTTACGACTCTTGCGTAATGTGGGGGAGTGCCGTCTTGCTGCAACCACATGTCTCGACGGGTTTCAAGTGATACTTCCCCAAGTAAACCATTTAGGTCATTCTGTAGAAATCTCAAGTATGAGGGGCCAACGAGTCTAGCAGGTAACTCATGAGGACCTATTAGCTGTCCTTCTACTATTCCAGCCCACATGTTTACTCCGAACTTCGGAAACTTGTTTCATCGCTCCATAATATTTTCTTTAAAAATTGAGAATCTTCACGATGGCGACGAACATTTCCCTACAAAAAGTCCTTCTCGGGCCATGATCACTCGGTAAAAGGGCTTGCACACGTTGAACGTGAAAGGGACGAATTATGTGTCGTCTCACAGTACGATGTACCACACATCTCGGAATCCCTGACATTCTTGACATGCGACGAATACTTGTCATTGGATTCTCACATAGCATCTGAAGCACCAAATCTTCGACTCCAAGGTCTGGAACGCTACGTCGACCTTCCCAAGCTCCTGGATTTCCACCATCTGCGTAAGCAGAGTGTACACGGAATACTCGGTAATCCGGATAGCGGTCCCGATTAGGATATCGCTCTCGATACACTCTTGCAGCTTGGCGTGCATTTCCATCACAAAATCCGTAAATGCATATTCATGGCTGTTGTACGTAGCCATACTCAAGTCAAATCGTGTCCAAATCACAGGCAAAAACAAAGTCCAAGTTACACAGTCCAAATAACGTTAAAGAATTATTGATGAACACCGAATTAAGTACGTGCGCAGTCACAAGCTGGTAGCGAGTTACTAAAACAGATGACCTGAGTGCGAACGTGCGCCGGCGCTGGTTCTTTTGTTTCCCTTCCACCTCGTTGGAATGCAATGCCCCTCGCACTTCCTCTTTCACCTCGCCGCGCTCGCCCCGTCGCCATACATATTGTACCAGAGCGCCGATATGACGTCATTGACAGCAGGTGCACGGTTTTTTCCGGGTTGTAGCTAGGGCAAATAACATGACTCATGAGATAACAAAAAGTTTACCGAAATTATTTTTATTTTTTATTTAAACCTAAACCACATCAAACAGTAGTGTTCAGATAGGTAACACATGCCTAGGGACTGAAATTAAATCGTTAGTTAAGCTGAAAAAAATGAAAATTTGAAACATAGAAAATTGTAAAAATAAAAAACCTGTCCTTGTTAATAAAAAACTTTTAAGCTAAGAAGAATATTCCAGTGATTCATACCTCCAAAGAATCTCTATGAATTGGACCAGTTTTTGTAATACGTGGTCAACTTTCGCTAGTGTAACTTTTTCCCATAAAAATCGCTCGAAAATTGAGGAAAACTTCTGCCAGACCGAAGACTTTGCAGTAACTGTTTTTTTATTACTGAACACATGTTTTCTAGATGCGTATAAGTATTACCAAAAGAAAGGCCCACTTTTCTACAACGTTTTGAAAAAAAGAAATAAACCTGATAGTTTTTTTTAATGTTTTTTTTTCATTGAGCATTATTCGAAGTGATTGAAAAAAACAAAAATTGGTCATAACTTTTGAACCGTAAAAAATTGTACCAACATTCTCAGAGTATAAAAGTTTGTAAATGGCCTTGCCTACACTCCTATTCGATTTGATCCATACTTCCAGGGACACCCTGCACGGAAAAAAAAAATTGTTTTAAATTAAGAATATTTCACTTGGTCAAGACATTGCGTGATTCATATATGGGGAAAACATTATATTCTTAAAATTAGTAAATATTTGTCTTGTTATTCATTTTTCTTCCAAGTATATATACTCACTAACCAAGGCAATATCCTATTCTTGCAATGAGAAAGCTACGTTTTCTTTGCCTAAGTAAGTATATTTTTTTTAAGTCTAGAATATTAAATTCTCAAATTTAAGACAATTATGTCTTAAATCTAGATTGTACTCCTCGAAGTTCTCCGATTACTCCTCCGACTATGAAGAGCAATATCTCATAGCAAGAATATATTTATTAGACAAGAAATGTCATTGTTTCTGATCAAGAATATATCTATTGGTCAAGAATTTCCGTGATTCATATATGGGGAAAACAATAAATGGTTGTACCAAAACACAACTATTCTCAATGCTAGTAAATAAATAGTTAAGTCAAGATATTTGTCTTCCTTCTAGAATTTACATACTTGTGATTAAACAATATATTTGAGAATAATGCTTTTCTCAGTTGAACACTTTGTCAAACGGATCCCGGAGTTTTCTTACAAGAAAATAAATTCTCAGTATGAAAAATAAATGACTTGTAAGAAGAAAGGTATTTACTTATCTGTATGCTACGGCATATTTCAGTGAAGCAGCTTTAACTCTTGCATCAATTAATTCTATTTTCACACTGAGAACAATTTATCTCTAATGAAAAATATCAACAATCTTAGTTACTAGTAGATGCTCTTCAGTGAAGAAGTTTTATTTCTTAGTTTAATAATTTAATCGAATTTAAACGGAGATCACGTTGTATAAAAAGAATAATATCAATGTTCTTAGTTCAATATTTATGCGTATTTCAGTGAAGGAGCCCAGTTCTTAATTCAAAAACAATAAGCAATTGATACGGAGATCAGATTGTCTCCAACCAATAATGTTAATATTGTTGATTTAAGAACGTGCAGGACTGCAGGTACTTAACTGAAGAAGTTTTAGTTCTTGATCTAATTCATTGTATGTTTCATACGGAGATCAGAAATCTCTTGGCTCAATAATAAAGTATTTTACTGTATGAGTTTTCATTTCTTAATTCAAATCATAGCATGTTTCATACGAAGGTCAGATTGTCTTGTTTGAATAATTACAATAGTCTTGGTTCAATGGTTAAAATGCGTTTCAGTAATTTTTTTTCAGTTCATTGTTCGATTTACTCAAGTTAAAGTTTAGTCAGAATGTAATTAAACAAAATGTAATGTGAACATTTTGTTTAATTACATTCTGACTAAACTTTAGCTTGAATAAATCGAACGATGAACTGAATAATATTGACTGAAACGCATCTTAAGCATTGAACCAAGACTATTGTCAAATAAGACAATCTTAACTCCGTATTTAACAAAGCACTTGAATCTGTACATAGAACTGAAACGGCTTCACTAAAATACCATGATTATTGAGTACCATTTGAAACATTAAATGAACAAGAAAAAGTACTAAAACTCACAGAATTTCGAGTCTGATCTTTCAATCTGATCTCCGCGTGCTATTTCATGCCTGAAAATAGAGGTAGGTAAATAAGTGGGAGATACTCAAATTAATAATAGATAAAATAATACAATGGATATAATTGTATGAAATCATTTATTAAAGAATAAACTTCCTAAAACAAAAGTATTGATCATTTTATTTAAATATATTCTAGGTTCATATTTCCTATTCATATTACCTAATAATGTTATTACTTACCTATATTCATATTACCTAATAATGTTATTACTGTGAATATTACTTAAGGGGGCATCGCAAACTATTGCTTACATTAGCTGCCTAGCTGCACTCGTGAGAAGTATAGATTAGCGCCGCCCTTTAAGATTTGTTTCTTTATTGGACCTATACCATCAGAACCTTATACCCATCAGAATAATACCTAGTAGTTCAATAATTATCATCTTAAATACAATACTTAATATCTTGATAATATCGCTTTATCATGATCATTCTTAATCCTAAGGCGCTGGCAACCCGCCTACTATCACATTTTTATTGTCATACAAAATAATATAAATTGTCAAATCCTATCATTATCATCTGAAATATCTTAATTTGTGTCATGCTTCGCAGCAGAACCACTTGGGCTATATTATGTAAAAATTACAGGATAAAATGTAGAGAATGTCTATATTTTTGTAGCTTAATATAAAAAAAATGTATATTGTTAGTTTCTTGGAAAATACCAATTCAATGTGGTCATGCTACAGAGCATACTCTCCAGCAGAGTCACTTTAAAAATAACGGTTATTTCACGCTGATTATGCACAGGTCATAATATAAACAAATGTATAATTATTGTATATCAAGATAACACTTTGCTTGCTGTGTAGAGCCTTGTCTGTTACTTCATCAATTTTCGTTCGTATATCGCCAGGATTCTGAAAATAATAGCAAACACATAAAAATTGCAAAATTGATGAACATACCTACAAAGCACGCGTGTTTACTACTAATATTATAAATGGGAAAGCTTGTGATTGAATCTGATCTGAAAATTTGGATGAAATTTGGTATGAATGTAATTTATACCCTGGTTAACAGATGTTACTCTTTATTCAGGAAAAAACCAAAACATACCATCAAATTACGTAACCGCGAGTGAGCCCGCGAGGTATAGATATTAAATACCATACATGCAACTAAATAAAATAGTACCCTAATATATTTACCTGGACGTAAATTATGCAGTTTCCGACGCATTCTAATGTGGAAAATTTTCTACGCTTGTTCAGTCTTCCTCTCGGGGGAATCAGGTAGGACAATAGTTTTATTTGATCTGGCACTTTTAGATCTGAAATGTATAAAACAGTTGATTTATTTTGAAGTAAGTAGGTATGCGAGCGGAGCCACGGGCGGATGCTAGTAACGTAAATAATATAAATAAGAATAGTGAGGGTGACGGTGAAGGTAAACCTAATAAATGAAAGTTAAACAGTTTATTACCATCATCAGGCTGCTCTTGAATACTTTCATATAAAGTACTCAATGTGTCATCTTTTGATTCTCCAAATTTGAGGCTGATGATTTTATTAATAAACCATTTCCAATTCCTGAAAAAGCATGTTGATCTTTCAGGATACAGTCTTTCAAAGTCCAGGTTTATCTAGAAACAAAAATTGGTTATCTGTAAACATTTAATTCTGTAAACAATTTTTCAGAAAAGTATCTGGCATGCTGGTGTTGGACCAATCTAGTTACAGCCAACATAACAATAATATCTATAAAAATATTTGTGGGCAATCCACACAACACTATCTAGCCCTAAATTCCACAAGTAAATGTAGATTCAAATTGGATAATGAAAAGTGTAACATCGAACAGCTGTCTACCGCTTCGCATAACTACCTACTACCAGCCTATCATTTATTTGGGAACCCATAATCGAATAGGTAGGTACATTGAGTTTTAATTATATCTATGGGTAGGTAGGTAAAACCAGTAAGATTCTTTTTGCTCACAACATGGCGCCTAGCCGGCCCCGGTGCCGTCATTCATCGTGTGTTAGTCGATCTTTAAAATGCAATAACTTAATTAGATGTATTTCCAATAATTAAACACTTACCTTAGCACACAACACAATCTCCAACAACGCAAAAGAATCACTCGACAGAATCACCACGAACTGACACTTGCAGAAGACGTAACGTAATGCGGTGCACTGCACAAGCACATCCAAGTCCAAAACAAAAAGGGTGTTGCCTGCTACGAAATGTTATTTACCAAAATAAGGCCGAATCTGTCACGCCTCCACTATTTTCCCTGAAATTGACTTACTACGAAATTAATCACTAAGCATACATTAAACCTATTTCACGGTGTCTGAGTGACGTTAATCATAATCTCACTTTATGTTTGCATGTCTCAAATAGAGAAGGATAATGTTTTTGACGGACAGAAAGGACAAAAGTTGAAAAAGAAACGTGTCCAGAGACTTCTATAATATACAGGGTGGGCAAGAAATCGTGGATCAAACGAAACAGGGTGATAGTTGGGGTTGTCAGGATAATTTTTGATGGTAATTTTTTTTTACAGTAATGTTCTAAAGTTACAAAAAATGTTTTTTTTTTTTAAGTAAATACCAAAGATTGTAATAAATAGGTCGTTTAGTTGCTTATTACCACAAAAGTGCTTTTATGACAGTGGGTACGATGATTTATGAGTATTGACACATTTTATTTTTCACATTTTAACCTAATGGAAATCAAATCAAATAGTTTTTATATTATTTAAGTTCATTACAACCAAACGGAACGAATGGCTTTTGTACCTACTTTATTTCATACACTACTAATGAATCGAACATCGTGCCTATAAAAACAGATTGGTATAGACATACTCCCAAAAATTGGGGAAACAAATTGTGAAATTGCAACACTCGTTCCTTTTCGTTGACGACAGTTGTGACGTAGGTAGGTAGGTAGCACATTTTCAAAAAACGCGAATTTGGTTTAAGAATAACGAGTCTTAAATCAAATTCTTGATTCTTGAAAGAGGTAATAATTAGTGGTCGTCCAGTTGTCGAAATTCGACCCTATTTAATTTAAATTTTAAGTTTGAACATGGTTCTATTGTCACAGATTTCGCTTTTCGATTTTTTTGTAAGGTACTTACCATAACTTATAAAAAATGTTACATTTTGCACTCCTTCTCTTTATAAACTTTAAGTGTGCGAAATTCATACTCCTCCGTCCAATGATATTATATCCTCCGTCCCCGCAATTTTCGTAAAAAGGGGTAGGTACCTACTTAACTAAGCAAATCTTTTGCTTCACGTAGGTATTAATTATAAATTAGAAGTCTTATAGGAGTTTGTTGTCTTTCCTACGACTTGTACTTATAAAATTTCGACAATATTACAGGGAATAAAATGAGGGTTTATTAGAAACTTTAATAGGTACCTATTTCCTTTGTCTCCATAAGTACCTAAGTACCTTTATAATAAAGTTTTGGTCAGCAATCAGCCTTCACATTTAATAATCATTTTTAAATGTTATAAAATTAAATAGGTAGGTAGGTAGGTAGGAGTTACCAACATACCTTAGGTAGCACTGCCATAGCAATAAATATTAAGTACGTAGGCTGTACATAATTTCAGATGTTTATGTAGGCCTAGCTGGTACCTAATTCTTTAAAATATATATATATATATATATATAATATATTCTTCGGAATAGGGACGGGAATACCTACCTAAATTAATTAAATCTTTTATTGCGTATAATCCTAGGTAATTATTATGGAATAGTATTGGGAATAGTAGGTTCTCATCGGTGTACCCATGGGGAGGGCAGCTGCCCCCGCCATTTTTTTAAAGATGGGAAATCATCAAATAACTCCTTCCGCCCTGGCCGGAGTGGAAGGGAGTGTCAGACTCTTACTGACTAAAACCCATCCGTGTTCCTTCAAGTGCCCTTGACGTTCCAAGGCCGCGGTGACTCTTACCGCAACAGCTGCCCTCTGGATTGGGAGTGTTATGAAGATTCAAATGACGTTTTTGCGACCCACGGTACTCGTATTTCGAAAAAAATACGAGTGGTACGCCCAGCTCGAAAACACTCAAACCGCTATACAGCCTATCGAATGACGTTGTCGCGAACACGCTGATTCGAAAAACTGTTTGAATGGTTACTACGCTAAGTAGTTCGAAAATCTTGGTATCGAAATCCACTGTTGCGAATAGGATAATTCCAATCTGAATCAGCGTGTTCGCGACAACGTCATTCGATAGGCTGTATAGCGGTTTTCGACTCAATGTGTTATAAACAATGATTCTTAGGTCAATGCAACTATTTACTTAACCAGAAACAAACTTTTCTTATACTGAACATATATTTTCTTACCAAAAAACGTTAGAAAATCTTATTTTAAAACAATTTAGATTCCTAGCTCAACACCGTAACTTATTTCCACAAAACAAGAATGTCTTGTTCGAAAACATTTGACTATCTTTACTTGAATAATTTAGATTCTTACGTCAATACAACTATTTACTTACCCAAAAACAATGTTTTCTCAAACCAAGCATATATGTTCTTACTAAAACACGTTAGTATCTTATTTTGAGACAATTTACATTCCTAGTTCAACACCATAACTTCTTTCCACAAAACAAGAATGTCTTGTTCGAAAACATTTGACTGCCTTCACTTGAATAATTTAGATTATTACGTCAATACATCTATTAACTTACCCAAAAACAATTTTTTCTCAAACCAAGCATATAATTATGTTCTTACTAAAACACGTTAGTATATTTTATTTTGAAACAATTTACATTCCTAGTTCAAAAAACAAGAATGTCTGTCGAAAACATTTGACTACCTTTACGTGAAAAATTTAGATTCTTACGTCAATACAACTATTTACTTACCCAAAAACATTTTTTTCTCAAACCAAACATATACTTTCTTACTAAAACACGTTAGTATATCTTATTTTGAAACAATTTAGACTCTAGTTCAACACCATAACTTATTTCCACAAAACAAAAATGCCTTGTTCGAAAACATTTGACTACCTTTACTTGAATAATTTAGATTCTTACGTTAATGCAACTATATACTTACCCAAAACACAAACTCTTCTTAAACCAAACATTTATTGTATTATTATAAAATGTAAGTCTTTCTTATTTCGAATCATTTCAGATCCTTCCTTCAAATCCGTTATTTTCTCACATTAAATGTTTTCTTCTTAGAACTAAAAAATATTTTTCTCCATCGAAAACGTTCCTGCTTTCTGATTATGAGAATCGTCAATACTTCTATGAAGAGTATAAAACTTTTGTCACAATAATATTATTGTTGAACGAATTTACACATTTTCTTGAACCAATAATTTATTTTTATTCTTGGCCCTAATCTCTGAGCTTCTTAAGCTAAATCCTTTTATATTCAGAGTAAGAATTCTTAATGAATTGTTTCAAAATGCAAATGTATTTTACAGTCAAGAGTAAATATCGTCTTGATCCAAAAAAATATTCTTGATGTAAATAAATAAATGAAGAATAATATTATATATCTAGAAGAATTCCGTTTTATTTTATTCAAGATATTATTGTTACTTTGAGTAAATATATGCTTGAGATTAAACAATATACTTGAGAATAAGTTTATTCTTGAATGAAAACTTTGCCAGACCCCATTTTTTTCCGTGTGTATACTAGCTATGCCCGCGACTTCATTGGCGTGCCGAAACAGTAATGTGCCGCTTAGAGTAGATCCATAAGGTTGCTGAGAGACACCCCATTTAAAATGGACACCCTATTTAAAAAGGGAGAATCTTTCGCCCAGGCCTGGTGATTTATCAGGATCGTACACAAAAAGGTTGCTAGGGTTGCTCACACGCGAAAGAGCTACATAACGTTGGCCGTGGCAAAAGCAAATAGGTACTAAAATCCACCCCCGCAACGGACAATGTCTGGCCCTGAGATTTGTCTTTGATTGTTATATAGAAGGGATTTCGCGTAAATATCTGTTTGGCAGAGGGGAAAGAATGCCATCAAGGAGGTTTGTCTAACCTTTCTGTGACATTTTCAGATTGAAAATACACTCCTTGCCCACCTTCAAAGTGTACATCGAGATGGATGACCGGTGGATGTCTCTCATGAATTGGGAAAATTAAAATACGACAAACTGCCTCCGAGGAGCTTATGTAGGTATCGGAAAGATTGATATCTCGTGACTTCATCATATTCGTTGCGATTTCTCAGTGCGATAATTGCTTGGTCACCACTACCTTTATTAACATACCAACAACAAATTGGAAACCTTTAATTAGCCTAACTTTTGATTGGATAATTGGGAGTTATATTCTATTCACATTGGATTGCGTTAAGTTTGCGCGCGAAGTATGTGAAATTAACCACACTAAAACAACACATGGTCTCACAGTATCATTTCGGGTCAATAGATGTCGTTACGTGTTACGACAACATCTACTACTATGTTACGTAATGAAAAGTTCTTATTGAACACCATAGTTTGGTGAATATCTTTTGATAGCGTGAAGCGATTGTGATAAAACTAAAACTAAACGTTACTCAGAGTTATACATAATATTTGAGTATAAAAGTTAACCCTATTGGATTCGTACTTGTTACGTGATACTGGAACAAAAAATCTCTCACAGACCAACAGACAAAAATTTAAAAAATTGTAGAAATGTCATCTGTTGGTCATTCTTTAACATCCCAACAATTTGTTTTAATATTTTCAATGAAACGCCTCGTCTACAGATTCATTATATGTATAGATTGTAGGAATAACATTAATTTTTTTTTTAATTTGATGTGCTTGCGTCTCCCAATATTTAAAGACATTTTATTGTGCTCATATCACTTACTTAGTCTGTCCAAATCGCTCTGAAACTGAACCGAAGCAGCAGGCGTTCAAAGTGTTACTATTTTCTCCTTATACACGTAGTACGAGGACTTACTTTTTTACTGAGCTCCGTAAAGTGGATGATATTGAATATCCCACATACCAGGCTGCTTGCCGCCCACGCCATTTATTAGATGGAGATCAGCATTAGGATGATGCTTTAGCCGAGACATGCGTAAGCGATAGTCGATATCGATTGCGTCATAATCTAGAAAGTATACCCTTTCAAACAAAATGAGAATTTTCCAAATCAGTTCAGCCGTCTTCGAGTAATCGGGGAACATACATAAAAAAGATTCCGACGAACTGAGAACCTCCTCCTTTTTTTGAAGTCGGGTAAAAAAGGCCCATGTGTAAAGTGATGTTTACAGACCGTTCACAGTTATACCTCTGACAGCAGCAACCCAACGTCAACCTTATTACAAAGTGAATAAAGATAACTGTGATTTTGACAGTGCAGTGGTGCAAAATTGGAGGTAAAATAACTGTGAAAGGGCTGTAGAAAATTACACTTCTTTCCTTCCGATAAAGTAGTTCTTAATGAGAAACAGACTGAGAAAGGACTACCATCATTTCCAATTTCTCCGGTAAAATCACAGGCATAATTTCTTGCTTCGCAGCTCAAACTCCCTTCGCAGTCCGAGCAACATGTTCGTCATCAACCTGGCAGTCTTTGATCTGACGATGATGATGGAAACACCTCTACTGATCCTCAACTCCTTCTACTAGCGGATGTTGGAGCTTGCAAATGTACAACCAGTGCCCAAAAAGGGTGACCGTGCAGACCATGCCCATTACCGTCCAATCGCCATTACCTCCATTCTGTGCAAGGTTATGGAAAGGGTACTGAATAATACGTTGCTGACCCACCTTGAAGACAATGATCTCCTCAGTGACTGTCAATATGGCTTTCGCCGGGGACGGTCAACTGGCGATCTTCTTGTGTATGTCACGCATTGCTGTGGCGAAGCCATCGAGAAACATGGCGAAGCACTTGCTATATTGCATGACATCTCGAAGGCCTTTGACAGGGTCTGGCACGCTGCTTTGCTCAGCAAGCTTCGTGTTTATGGCATCCGAGCTGATTTTTATAGCTGGATATCAGATTTCCTTAGTGAACGGTCGATCAGAGTAGTTGTTGACGGTTGCTCCTCTGACCTTATGGCTATTGATGCCGAGTTCCTCAGGGGTCTGCTTTCTCTGCAACTCTTTTCCTTCTGCACATCAATGACCTGCTTCAGCCTGGTATTGTTGTGTACGCAGATGATAGTACAGTTTTAGAGAGATACTTGTTCAGCGCAAAAACCAGCGGGGCCGAAGTTCGTTCCTTGAGAGAGGCCATGGTAGAGCGGACAGATTTGACCTTAAGCTTTGTTTCCCAGTGGGGTGATGATAATCTGGTCTCTTTTAACGCCACCAAAACACAGACGTGTCTTTTTACCGCTAAAAGAAGTCGTTTCGCCCAAACTCCTACTTTTCGGGGTACATCTGTTCCTGTAAGTGATCGGGTTGAACTCCTAGGCATGGAGTTGACATCTGGTCTCAACTTCGGCACCACCATCGAGTACAAAGCCCAATTAGCGGCTAAGAAGCTGGGCATCCTAAATAGGGTGAAGCGATACTTTACACCTGGACAGCTTATAATAATAATAATTCTTTATTTCAGATAACTAAGATCCAAAGTGTTAGTAGTTACAATGATGACTTAAGACTATTGTTAGTAAAGTGACACAATATTGGTGATTCTTATTTATTGATCACCGTCCTTACCATTTTTTTAAAAACTGGAGAGGTAATATCCTCCCCTATTATTTTGAGGATGCTGTTGCTAGTTCCTCGTACTCTGCTTAATAGAGATGCAGTTTTTTTGCGAATCACCTCATGAAAACCATCGGTTCGATTCTGCACAAACATCTCTGAAGCACTACAAAAGCGAGGCCTTCGCAACAGCATCCTAAAAATATTATTATACTGGACGCGCAACGCGTCCATCGCTCTTTTGGCATACGCGACCCACAGGCTTCCCGTGTAGAAACTTTGGCAGTATGCCTTAAAAAGGGTGATTTTGACATCTACACTACATCGGGAGAACCTGCGTGCCAGCATATTACCTCGGACCGATAGCGCCCTGCGCTCCCTTTCAATGTCTACATTGTCCTTAAGGTCGGCGGTGAGGAAGTGCCCGAGGTACTTGAAAGAATCTACCCTATTTAGTTTCGAGCTACTGAACATAATGTCAGGTATAATTTCAGGGCATTTACCGCCGGCCTTAAAGACCATGTATTTACATTTCATCACATTATATAATAGTCCGTGTCTAACCGCATAAACCTCACAGCGCTTCAGTAGCTCTCCTATAGACCGTACAGTAGGGCCCAGCAGCACCATATCGTCTGCATAGCTTATGTTATTTACACTAACACCGCCCACCCTGCATCCGACATGCATGCTGCTAAGCTCCACTAGTAAGTCATTTACATACAGGTTGAAGAGCCGTGGGGACGTCAACCCCCCCTGTCTCACACCGCACTCCAACCTGTATGAGTTTGAGAGTGTATTGGACCATTTGACATGGTTTAATTGGTTAGCATACCAGTACTTCAGGATGTCTACCAATTCCGTCGGTACGTTCCTGTCCCTCAGCTTTCTCCAAAGCATATCATACGACACAAGGTCAAATGCTTTGGAGAGGTTAAGGAAACAGGCGTAAACCGGCGTTTTCCTATCTGTGTAGTATTGAACAGTGTACTTAAGACTGAGGATGGCACTCTCTGTTGACAATCTGCGTTGGAAACCGAATTGTGAATCGCACAGGGTAATACAACTCTCCAAGTAAGTATCGAGTACACTGTCCAACACCTTCGCAGCCGTGGTCGCCAGGGATATAGGTCGGTAGTTTCCCCTGTCCGCGATGTCTCCCGTCCTGTTCTTAATTATAGGTACTACGATTGTTTTCATCATATCAGATGGTAAAAATGAATGCTTAATGCACAGTGTATAAAACATGGCCAGTACCCTCGGAAGGTGAAACCCCGCAAACTTAAAATGTTCAATACTGAGACCATCGTGTCCGGGAGATTTGCCTCTGCTCATGTCCCTTATAACCCTTTACAAAGCGCAAGTCCGATCTTGGATGGAGTATTGCAGCTACCTTTGGGATGGATCAACTAAGTACCAACTAGCCGCGCTTGACTCGGTGGAACGCGGAGCTTCGAGGCTCATTAGCGACGTAAACTGGGACGCCAAGCTTCATAGCTTGGCTCATCGCCGCAAGGTTGCCTGTTTGTCAGTCTTCTACAGATTGTGCTGCGGTGAGTGTGCCCGAGAACTCCACGACCTGACTCCACCGGCCTCCTTCCACAATCGGACATCTAGACGCACTGCCAGTTACCATCCATACCTAGTTGCTATTCTACCAATTCGCACTAGGGTTTCCAAATGTCTTTTATAATGCGCACAGCAAAAGAGTGGAACTCACCACCTGCGTCTGTGTTTCCGAGCGCATACAACCCTAATCTCTTCAAATTGAGAGTGAACAGGCTTCTTCCGGGTAAGCTCACTCCATCGTCGACTTTGTTTCTGTCACATCTGACCTGTGTTTTAAAGATCTGTGCCTCTGACCTAGACCTTGAGTCAAGAGCAAACGCATCTCAAATAAAAAAAACCATCTAGGATGTGATTTATATGCCGTGCTGGGTTCCTTATCTGGGATTGGAGGAGCTATCACTAACACTGTCAGTAAACTCCAACCCCTGTAGCTATCAATATAACTATCGTGATGGGTTTTCTCATTGTTTTCTCCAGTCTTATTAATGTTTTCTCTATAAAAAAAAGATTTTTATTTCATTCACTTATGTAAGAAAAACATTATATAGATAGGAAGTAGCTTTTAAGCAAAAATTTGCTTTTCTCCAGAGTAATTTATGTTTTCTCTATAAAAAAAACAAACTCTGTGACAGATTGGCTGTGGGACACGCACACGATAGGGACAAGTAGATACTGTTATGTTTTTATGCATAAAAAACCGGTCAAGAGCGAGTCGGACTCGCGCACCGAGGGTTCCGTAGCATCATATATAAAAAGTGTGCTATTTACAGACATCGTTTTATATTTCCTGTAATCTTTACATAAACTTCTATCACATAGAATTATTTCAAATTTTTCTTTATGCAAACATCGGAGATAAACAATGGAGAAGGTATTTTTTAAAATGTTTTTCATCTAAAGTCGAAAACGATGCGGCCTAAAAAATATGTTTGAGAATTTGTAAACAGCGCTCTTTCATATGATACCCTACATGCCCCAGTAGCCCCACTTCGACCTTTAATACCCCCTTTCAGTCCCTGTTGCAAAAAACAAATGTATTTTTACTTCTTTCTTATTTGCAAAATAGTTGGGCAAACGTCATCTAAAACTATTCCAAAATTCAAGTTAGCATTAGTAGTTCTTGAGATATCCAGCTGTGACAGATAGACAGACAGACCGAGTCGCACCATAAGGGTCCGTTTTTACCATTTTGGTACGGAACCCTAAAAATGCACACATACATACCTTTAATATTACGTTATTGTTATTTTAAAATTATTATTATGTTGCTGGGCCCTAACCGCGTTTCATGTTGGAACTCAGGTACTTATATTGTAACAACTAAATGTACACATGAATGCAATAAAGAGTTTTAAGTTTGAGTTCTAAAAATAATAATGTTCGTTGAGTCGGTTGGTGTCTCATTTAATTAAAAACGTCTAACGGGCCTGTACGAGTTGGCTTCAGCCCCTCGTATGCTTTCCAAAGGTCCGGGACCCCAAAAATAATAATGTTCGTTAGTAAGCGCATCATTTATGGGAACGGCTGGACCGATTTGGCTATTTTCTTGTTTTAAAATGTTCGTAATAGTCCGACTAAGGTTTTCAGGGGAAACAATGGGAAGTTTCCCGGAAAATTGGGAAAAATAATGTCATTTTTTATAGGAGATTTTTGTATGAATGGACAGGACAACGTCTGTCGGGTCAGCATGTAATACATATTTATAATTCTATAGTGTTATTTTAAATAGGTAAGTCACGCAACAACTATAAAACATAGGATTGATATGATGCCAATTCCTAAAATAAAAGTAATTCTTATAATTGTTTAGGACATCCCAACACTTTAATGTTAAATATCGTAAATGAATATAAAACTAGTCTACAGTGGAGCTACGGGGCACAATAAGAACCAGTAGCCGCAGCCGCAGCGCGTGAGGCAGCCCATGTGCAGCCACATATACTCCAGGTGGTTGTCGTATTCGCTGCATCTGCAAGCCAGGATCCGCTGATTGAAAGCGCTCGGGATTAGGTTGGGACGCTCGCGGGTACCGGGACCTAAAATCATTTGGTGAATGGTAACGATGATCATATCGAGGGTTCACGGGCTATTTGTATTAAGCGACATGTTTGGAACTTTACAGGAGAGCATTTCAAAGTTTCATTATTCGGAAAAAAGAACATTTTTTACGAAAAAGTGGCCTATCGACGGTTAAGAATCAATAGTGTCTATCGCCGTTTTTTACGTTTTTCACTTTTTAATGCAGGTAGATATGATTATAACTCAATATCGGCCACGATGTCGCTTAATACAAATAGCTCGTAAACCCTCGATATGCAGAGAGCAAGAGGTAAGCTTCCTCAAAGCTCACTGAATTAATAAATTCAAAGCTCATTAATTGAAAATGACCTGGGAATCAGGGTTTTTGTTACAAATACTCGTTAATCAACTATTGGTTTGGCAAACATTTCCTTTTTCAAGTTAATTGTTTTCGATAATATCTAATATTATCTAATATGTTTTCGATAATAATGCTTTTTGGATGCCTCCAGAGGAAACGCCACCAACTCAACCGAAGTTGAGTCAAAAGAACCGCTTAAAAGTTCTGCTTTGTTGTTTCTGGGACGCGCAAGGCATGCTGTTTTATGAACACAATGAAACTATAAACGCTGACCAATATTCAACCCAGCTCACCAAACTATCTGCTGCTATCAAGAAAAAACAACGAAGACGAGTCAATGTAGTTTTACTACACGATAACGCTCGACCTCATGTCGTATCTGCCGTTTGCCAACAGTTGGAGAACTTGGGCTGGGAGATGATACCCCACCCACCTTATTCCCCAGAACTTGCCCCATCAGACTATAATTTGTTTAGAGCCCTGAAACAACATTTGCGGGGTAAACAACTTAATGATTTCTCTGATGTAGAGGCGGAGTTGAACAACTTGTTCGAGGCACAGCCATCACAGTTCTGGGTGAAAGGCATGGTGATTAAATCATTGACTAAGCTTTTTGTATTGTAATAATAATAATAAATATAAAACGTAAACCAAGTGTCTCATTACTTTGGTGCCAACCTGATAAACTAACTCGGCCTACATTTAATATGGTTTCAATATAGCGTTGTTCTTTGGTTCAGGTTTCATTTAAGCATCCTTGAATAGGAGGACCCAATACAATCTCAAAACAGACTGATTACAGTCACTATCTTATACACCCTGACACCTCCTGATGTATCAGATGCTTTGCTAGCCTTGTAGGATTTTAAATATATCAGGTGCCTGTAATTTTTAGCACCCTTACTAGCAATGCTGCTTACAGGCATACAAAAGTATGGGCGAGCTCTTTCAGCTATAATGCAGCTCTACATTTGGATACACAGCGAAAGCCTTATCACTCTGACGATTTGCGAGCATGTTTCCAGCAAAACGATGTGTGAATGTGCTCGAAGCGTGTGCGTTTTTCTTTATATTGTACACTCACTTGTCTCGTTCTCTCTTGTACACTTGTATCAATCGCTCTCGTTACTCAAACGCGGCAAACACATTGCGCACTCGTGGCGTGCACGCTGCGTGTGCACAAATCGCTTCGCTCGCAAATCGTTAGTGTGATAAGGCCACAGCTGTATCTTTACTGTCACATAGGTACGGTGACAGAGACACTCTACAAAGCCGAACTTTAAAAAATATCGATGTGCCATATTAACAATCGCGTACTGTACCTTTCTTGATGGGCATAATGTGGAAGGGGTCGCAGTCACCAGCCAAGTGTGCGAGTAGCTCTCTCTTCTCAAGGCCCGTCACGTGGTCCAGGGGGTCGTGCATGCCTCCGTAAACTCGGGAGCCCAGAGGACGCAGGCGCCGCACTGTATTACGTAACACCCACATTCTGAACCTAGGGATTTACACACACACACATAAGACCACGCCTGTACCTATCCCCCGAAGGGTTGAAGGCAAAGGTGTGCCTATATTTCAATGGTACACCCACATTTCGCCCGTTATGTTTCTCATATAATAGGGGGCGAGTCCACTGCCACCAATCGGGCACAGATCAATCAATTCAATTAATCAATTTTCAGTTTATTCATTTATAATTTACATTGTGTTTGAAATAATTCTACATAAGAATAAAATTAAAAAAGAAACACTCACAAATACACGTACAATTAAAGTTTAAAAATTAACAATATAACACACATGAGAAACAATATTATTCAATGTCAACTCCAGACAAATCCACACTCCGCGCTGCTACTGAGAAGCAACGATGGGAATTACTACCTAAGCAAGCTTTTAAGGATGAAATAACAAATTATTACAATAAAATTTATGATTGAAAAGACAGTTCTTTATTTAAGCTGATTCCTCAGTGGAAAGATCGAGTCAGCCGGTTTTGTAGCGAAGTACCTCGCACACATGCCTGTAGCTTGTAAAAAGCTATGCAAGTAGCTTGCATGCCATTGTGACATTCACCAATCAGAAGCTATTTTGGTACAGACGCCAGCACATCAAGCTACTACAATCTGTCAAATTTCTTTAATAGATTTTCTACTTTATCGCTAAAGCATTAGGTTCAAGGTTGATTTGGGAATATTTGACGGTTTCGGGTAGCTTGATGTGCTGGCGTCTGTACATTGGCATGCAAGCTACTTGCATGGTATTGTACAAGCTCAATATTCTTTTCTCGTAGAGGCGTATCAGCACAAGATCTACCAGAACTTGGCTTAGCTCATGCAGTGCAATTGCAGTGGGAAGATTACCTAGCCCAGTCAGTCAGTCAGTGGTTCAAAGCGTGGCTATAATGGCAGTAGTACCGCGTAATGCCAAACGATATTTGCTTCCAACGTTTGCCCCGGACGAATGCTTAGTTCGTGTCGTGGTAGCTATTTATTAATACGATGGTTGATAATCATTTGATAATACATTCATTCATTAACTTACCAATCAGATTTTATCACAAATGCACTTAATTACTCGGGGGTAAACCTATAATACAAACAATAGCCAAAATTATGCTGAAACCTCAGCTTTCGTTGACATTCACAGAGTACGTTTATTATATATATGTTTTATGTTTACTTTGGAAATGATATGACAACGTCACACGTTCCCGTTGAATTTGGAATTGTCGTATCCAAGTCAATTTAAATTATGGGCGCCATCACTTAAAAAGTTTAATAGGGCGTATCATGGTATGAGTACGTAAGTACTACTGAAGTACCAACTACTTGGACTATTATAGTATGTAGTACTTAATTTTGGTTTTTGCTTATCTTTTGCGATTGATTCAAGATCAAAAAGATCATATACAAGAAAAGGCGAGTGAGAAGGAGATTTTAAGGTAAGTGGTTTATAAATATGAATGCACGAATAAGGACTCTAAAACTGCACTCGCATGACCCAGCTCATAAGTTACATCAACAAATATGCCTCAACGCAAGGCCGCGCCGCCCAAAAAGCCGACAAGCATTATAATACAAGTGATCTTTACTTATGCCCAAGATCAATCATAGCCCACTTGCTCTTATTAACATATTATATACGAACCATTTCGGTAGACACCCGCGACATAAATGTATAATTGAATTGTGAAACACTCCGAAGCGAACGGTTCATACGAACTTACTCACGACGGTATAATGACAATGCAATGCTGAGGCAGCTCGGAGGCATATAAAAAGTCGAAGAGATACAATTTCGGCACATTCAACTTGAGATCTCCTCATAGTGAAGTCACTTACATCAATCAAAAATGGCTTTCAAGGTACGAAGCCGATTTATTTAAAAATTTTATAAAATATTTTAAATCAAAAGGGGCTATGGCATATGGAATATAGAAATATCTAACAAGAAAAGTTTCTATAAGTGCAGTTGATGGATATAACTAATAGTGTTAATTTTGCAAAGGCTGTCTTTTCTTTTTTGAGATAGGTTTGCTCTTGACTCTAGTCTAGGTCGGAGGCGACAGAGATAAAGTCGACGATAGAGTGAGCTTACCCAGAAGAAGCCTGTTCACTCTCACTTTGAAGAGGTTAGGGTTGTATGCGCTCGGAAACACGTCTGTGCTTTTAGTTCGGGTTTACCTAGTTAAAAGTTTGCCAATAACGATAATAATATTTTTTATTTATTTTCCAGCTGGTCGTCCTGGTCTGCGCTTTCGCTGCCGCCAATGCGGGTATCATCACCCCTGCGGCATACACGGCTCACCCCGCCCCCGTCGCATATGCGGCTGCGCCCGCTGCGCACGTCGTGCACGCCGCTCCCGTGGCGTACGCCGCGCCTGTCGCTAAGGTGGTGGAGGAGTACAACGCGCATCCCCAGTACAGCTTCGCGTACGACGTGCAGGACGGTCTCACCGGCGACTCCAAGAGCCAGCACGAGAGCCGCGACGGTGACGTCGTGCAGGGCTCCTACTCCGTGGTAGACCCCGACGGCACCAAGCGCACCGTGGACTACACCGCCGACCCCCATAACGGTTTCAACGCTGTCGTGCGCAAGGAGGCCCTCGGTCACGTCGCTAAGGTCGTCGCCCCCGTCGCCAAGGTCGCCCCTGTCGCGTACCAGACTGCCCCTGTCGCGTACCACGCTTCCCCTGTCGCGTATCACTCCGCCCCTGTGGTGCACGCCGCTGCCCCGGTCTACCATTCCGCCCCTGTGGCTTACTCCGCCCCTGTCTACCACCACTGAGAGTGAAACCTAGTCAAGCCTTAAACTGAGGATTAATATTATTTATTACATTAGACTTACTATCATGAGCAAATAAAATATTTTTTACGAATATAAATGAGATTTTATCATTTTATAAATTATCATCATCATCCTACCCATTCCAATATGCTTTAGTTAACTCTTAAGTTTAACTATAATAAAGCTTTCTTCACATCATTAATACATAAAAAGGTCCTCACTTCCTCACTGATCATCGGCGGCCTGCCCAAACCCTTCGACCTAGATCATCATTTTTTATCCAACATATTATAATACTAACAGCACCCCGCGGTTTCACCCGCGTAAGTCTCGAACCCGTAAGAATATCGGGATAAAAATATCCTATGTGTTAATCTAGGTTATAAACTATCTGTGAGCCAAATTTCATCAATATCCGTTTAGTAGTTTTTGCGTGAAAGAGTAACAAACATCCATCCATCCTCACAAAGTTTCGTATTTATAATATTAGTAGGATAGGATAATAGGAAGTAGGATTGTTAGTGCATCATGAAGATATTCTAGTTTACAACTATTCGACGGGTTGGGTAACTTGTATGCATTGTATGCCTATACATTTTATGCTCCCACTGGAGTCATTGTTGTGTGTCAGGTCGCCGAGCTCCTTATGATAAGGTGTATGCCTATATTTTATACTCCCACTGGAGTCATTGTTGTGTGTCAGGACGCCGATCTCCTTATGATAAGGTGTATGCCTATATTTTATACTCCCACTGGAGTCATTGTTGTGTGTCAGGTCGCCGAGCTCCTTATGATAAGGTGTATGCCTATATTTTATACTCCCACTGGAGTCATTGTTGTGTGTCAGGACGCCGAGCTCCTTAGGATAAGGTGTATGCCTATATTTTATACTCCCACTGGAGTCATTGTTGTGTGTCAGGTCGCCGAGCTCCTTATGATAAGGTGTATGCCTATATTTTATACTCCCACTGGAGTCATTGTTGTGTGTCAGGACGCCGAGCTCCTTATGATAAGGTGTATGCCTATATTTTATACTCCCACTGGAGTCATTGTTGTGTGTCAGGACGCCGAGCTCCTTATGATAAGGTTGAGCTCACGATGGCTGATTCATGCGTGCCGTCTGTTGCGACAGGTTAGTCAATCTGTTTCTAAAACTCTTCATATGTGAGTTATATATAATAAATAAAAAAAAAGCTTATAGGTCATGTCACCGAACCCCATAGGTTCACAACTACTGTAAGCCCGCGGTCGCCATTGGATGATGGTTTTGTACGTTTATATACTGGCTGACTTTTTACCGTCTTGAAAAAAAATAGGGTATAATAGGTGAACGGAGTAGAAGCCTATGGCATACAGCCCGCGGCACGTAAGTTGGCAAGAGTCGTTAGATGCGCAGAAGTCATTTTTTAGATCTCTTTGGTCGCGAGCGGGACGCGGGGAATGAGGTAGCATCATTCCGAGTTGGTTGGTCAGTCGACCCTTGTCTCTCGCGTCGCGTTCACGTTCCATTCGCTCCCGAGTACACTTGCGTGCACTAAAATTGTAACATTTGTTTTTGTTGAGCTTTTGTTACAAGTTCTTGTTATTGTTTTGTTTGAATTTTTAAATTTAGATAATGCCACAAACAAATACCATTTTACGTAGACATGCAAGAAAAATGGTTTATGATGTGTACTGTTACATATTTTGACGAATTATGCGAACATAAATGTACTGAACTGCTGATTTTTTTTTCGCGATTTCAGGTTTGGTCCCATAGTAAAAGTTGTTCATAATGATGAGTACAATGACCTCTCAAGAGGTTGTTGGTGTTGTACAAATAACCCTGTATATTTTATTTATTACTCCTAATATACTTCACGAATTCTTCTCCTTTCTTTAACTTTCTTCTAAATAGTTATGTTTAAAAATAAATTATGGTAATAACCACAGAATAATGACAAGCAATAAAAGTGAGCATTTTTTTGTTGCAATAAGTGTAGCATGCGCGAACTTACCCCCACTACGCCAAAACCTTGCCAACTTACGTGCCGCGGGCTGTACCTAGATATTCTTTTTAAGAAAAAAAAAATATCGCACTACGCACTTTTTGGAAATTTCTGTTTTTATTGCTCTAGTTTAGTTCAAATATGTAGTGTTTATTTATAGATCTATTTCTGTCTAAGCTATTGATAAAACAAAAAAAAAATATAATGATATACGTTTATATATATATGTTTACTTTTATTCTGTTTATTTTGATATCGTTCATTCTAACAACTAGTACCTAGATCTGTTTAGTAATATGTGGATAACGTTGTGAGTAGTGTATTTGTTACCTCTATTATTAAGCTCTAACCTATGTTTACTTAGTATTATACTGCTGTTTGTTGTCCCTAAATAAATAAATAAATAAATAAATATACATATTATATAAAGAGATTTTTCTAGCGCACACCCGGGTGTGCATTTCACGTGTCAGGGGTTAAAAAGCCAGTCCGGATGCTAGCCTGGATTTCGTTACACGATATTTTTGGTATTTAATGTCTGAACTTAAAAGATACTGACCCCTGACTTTGTTTCGCCATTTCTTAGCACTAGAAAGCTGAAATTTGGTACTATTAAATATATCAATCACGCCGACAAAGTGGTAAAATAAAAATTGGAAAAAAATGTTTTATTAGGGTAGCCCCCCTATATGTAAAGTGGGAAGTGATTTTTCTTTAATTTCAACCCTAACGTATGATATATTGTTGGAAAGGTATTTAAAAATGAATAGGGGTTTACTAAAATCATTTTTTGATAATGTCAATAATTTCGGAAATAATCGCTCCAAAAGTAAAAAACAATGTGTCCCCCCTCTAACTTTTGAAGCATAAGCTTAGAAAATATGAAAAAAATCTGAAAAGTAGAACTTTATAAGGACTTTCTAGGAAAATCATTTTGAACTTGATGGAAACAACAGTTTTTGTACAAAAAAGACAAAAAGTTGTACAAAATAATTTCTGGACTAAGTTTGTAGTATAATCGTATATGCAAGCATTTTTTTTTAACTTCGTTTACATATTTTATTATCCTGGATAATAACATAATGGATACCCACCTTTAAACTCATAAGTGGGAACACTTATTGTGACGGACGGGAAACTACGGAACCCTACACTGAGCGTGGCCCGACACGCTCTTGGCCGGTTTTTTTTAAATACGATGTGTAAAAGTAATTCCGATGTCCTTTTTTACAAAATAAACAATTTAATTTCAATTAATTTTATTAGAAAGCTGTTTTGCACGTAGGTTCCTTTTGTTGACATGGAGTACTTTATAATTTATCAGTTTTCCATCCTTTATAATTTCGTCATGTCCGTCTGTCTCGTCTGTCATATTCGGTTATATTTAGTAAGAAACTATGTTTTTAATACTTTGAAATACACTACGGCCGAAATATCTTGGCGAGTCTGAACATAGACCATAAACCATTCTAAAAATGAACGCCCCTCCACAGCAGTTACGCTCACATGCAAATAAGGTGTATCGACGCAATACACATAATTGGTCTTTGTCATTGGTTGCTCAGTCTCCGGCGAGACATGAAAGTGGGACCACGCGTCGATTTCACCGCGAAAGTACGGTCAACATGTCAACGTAAAAAACTATGTAGCTACAAAAAACGTTGAACAACACTTGACGTCTTTATTGGCTCTAATAAAGGAACGAATTGAAATCATTGATTGTACTATGTGGGAAAATACATAGACATGTTAATGATATCGAAAAACAATATCTACATGAAAAATTTTGACTTGGATTTTGAATTAATTATTAATGTTGAGTCTGATTCTGATGAAAGTGATTAGGTATGCTAATAAATGAATAATTGGTTAATTAATATTGTATTTCATAACGTTCGTTTGTATTGCATAATGTTTTATTACGTATTTCATTATAATATTAGTAATAAGTAAATAAATGCTTGAAATAATAACAATATCATCATTTATTTTAAGGCAAGGATTCACATAATATATGCAGTAGGTATACAGTAAGTGAAATGACCCATATTAAATAAATACCTTACAAACATGGTACAGTAAACGCTCAAAAGTCCATAAGCATGCTAAGGATTACATTGCTATGAACTGTGCGAGCACGAACCAGTACGTGTGCGTGTATGAGCCAACATTCCGCAGATAACACACACTAATGAATTGTCGCATGTCGTCGTACTACGCGAAATAACATTATATTTCTGTTGAGTTTAGAATAATCGTCATAGTGGCGACCTATTCTTACCATTGAATTGCTAAAATTCGCATAAACATAACATGTGCTGGTAGCTGTTTGGGCTAAGCAATGGTTTCACGTTCAATGAAGTCTGAGTTCGAATCTTAATCACAATGTTGGACTGTTTTTTGTTTCTTTGGAACCATAATAATATATTCCTATTTTAAGCAAATTTTATTTTTATAAGAAGTTAAATATTAGTTATTGTATTATTATTTAACTATGTTTGTGATTTTTAATTTATCTTTTCGGTGTTGGAAGATTTAAATGAAAAAGTCGTGCTGAATGGTAACAAAAATATTTATTCGTTTTATTTAGTTATTTATAAAATTAACAAACTTAAGAGAATTGTGACGTTACATTCCTACTAGATAAAAGAACTTTTTTTTTAACCGTTCATAGGATTTTTTGTTGTATAGGTACCCACTTAGTCAATTCATAATAACATAACAAAGAAATGATATTCTAATAACACATATATAATTGCCAATACCTATTTAGTTTTCTATGATCTACCTTTCTAACTTTACGAAATGAGTGACCAAGCGAACAAGATAAAGAATATTATATTTCTGTCCCATTACTTCCAATCAAGTAAAAACTTACAAAAAGTCAAGTACTGCGTGAGATTTGAACTCACGGCTCACTGATTCACGCATCTATATGCACGCGCTTAACCGCTAGGTCATCTTTACACATGTTATAACTTTGAAATTATGAACTACAATCAGTTGTTGACGACAATAATTATGCATATTTATGTTCTTGGAAATAGAAGATCTTAAGTCAAACTAAACGCCAAGCTATTGCTTTGTGAGTTTGCTTATCGACTGTTGGTCGCGACTGTACATAAAAATATAAACAATAACACTGATTTTTATACGCAAACGGTACCTACCGACTGACCAAACGCCGAACAGCCGGATTTGTTGGACAACTAGTGTATAAATGAAACGAACGCGCAACAGATCGAACGTGTCGTGCCATACAAAGCGCACGCTCTCCGCTGTACAATGCCCTATAAGTGCGGCGGCGAGTCCATATTTACAGTAAAATCGTCACACGCACGCAAGTGAAGTGTTGGAATAAATATTTTCTCTCACACATTGAAATAATCAAGTTTTGTAGAGGGGCGTTCATTTTTAGAATGGTTTATCTATACTACGAACTTTCGCGCATGTTCTCTCACTCACACTCGCCTTATTCCCTCGCCCATTTGGGTCCTAAAAAATGTTATTGCGTAGCCGTCTGCATGAAGTTCGGGTTCGCTAAGACATGTCACTAATGTTATTTCTGAGCGAAAGAAACACGCGCAATAACTTGAGTAGAGTTAAATTGACATGACATGACTAGGATGCCCATACATTAGATCTGTAACGATGTACAAAAACGATACCGTTCAATACCCAGCGTGTTATTATATATATATATATATAATAATAATATATAATATTATTATTTATGTGACATGACTTATGTGTATTAATTGTGTAAAAAAAGATCATTATTATTTAGGACGGTTGGATTAGGATATGAAAAAGGGTTTTGCTGTTGAATTCTTTTCGCACATGATGTTCCATGTTGTATCATGCGAGTCAATTGAACTACTGCGATTTCGCTGCTATAGTTTCGCGGCGGTGTGCTAAGGCCTTGAAAAGGAAAGTACGTACGGGTGCGTATGATAATTATCTGTGAGCAGGTGGCCAACGCAAGTAAACTCGCTGTCGATGTGTGTGAAATGAAAGATTGGGCATCACTATTGTCATGTCAAATCTAATTGACAAAGATGGCGGCATTTTTGATGTGATGTCGTTAGTCGTTACAGCTCTTTTTTATGTTATTTATGGAACTATATTTGGATATTTGCAATTAGTATATTAAAATATATTTGCAATTATTATGAACGTCAGATTTTTGTTGGTCCCAGGGCCACTTCCGACGATGTCCTATGAAGGGTAAAGTGAAAATGTAAATCCTCTTTATTCCCTGTCTCATGGAAATTTCGAAAAAAAAATAGTTACAGACAGATATTTTTAGGAACTTAGCCAGTCTAAGGGCTGATTTTTCAATAGTCAGATAACTCTTATCTGAAGAATAAATATGACAGTTTGACATATTTTCTATAAAAAAGCTGCCAAATTGAAATATTTATTCTTCAGATAACAGTTACAGATATTCAGATACAGAGCCCGTGGCTAAGTAATAAAAGCCGCACGGGTCGGTCGGTTAAGCTACGCTTGCCGGGGTTGGACCGTGGATGGGTGACCATCTTTACATACCGAGACTGGTCCATGCGTCGCAAAGCACGTTAAGCCGATGGTCCCGGCTCAGCCCGGATGTCATTCGTGGATCTTTGACAGTCGTTACGGGTCGTCAGAAGCCCGAAAATCTGACAACTAGTCTTATCAAGGGGTATCGTATTGCCCAGTAACTGGGTTGTTGAGGTCAGATAGGCAGTCGCTCCATGTAAAATACAGGTACCTATTCAGCTGCATCCGGTTAAACTGGAAGCCGACTCCAACGTAGTTGGGAAAAGGCTAGGCAGATTAATATTGATTCTTCAGATAACAGTTATCTGACTATTGAAAAGTTAGCCCTTAATATGACATGATATTCCATGTGGTCGATTTTAAACCAACTGCAGAACTATGCTTTCTGTTAAGTTACGTTTGTCAACAGCATTTACAATAAGTACATAATTATAATGTGAATAACACAAATAAAATTATCACTTTGAAGAAAGAAATACAAGAAAAATACATTTTATTTTTAAATATTTTAGTTGTTTATTTTCAGTCCATGATAATTAATACACTATTCACACAAGGTACATCATCATTTAATGATGGTAGACGGGAGCAGAGTAGGCGACAGGGGCGGAGTGGTAGACAGGGGCAGCGGCGTGCACCACAGGGGCGGAGTGGTAGACAGGGGCAGCGGCGTGCACCACAGGGGCGGAGTGGTAGACAGGGGCAGCGGCGTGCACCACAGGGGCGGAGTGGTATGCGACAGGGGAGGCGTGGTACGCGACAGGAGCGGCCACCTTCGTGACGACCTTAGCGACGTGACCGAGGGCCTCCTTGCGGACGACGGCATTGAAACCGTTGTGGGGGTCGGCGGTGTAGTCCACGGTGCGCTTGGTGCCGTCGGGGTCCACCACGGAGTAGGAGCCCTGCACGACGTCACCGTCGCGGCTCTCGTGCTGGCTCTTGGAGTCGCCTGTGAGACCGTCTTGTACGTCGTACGCAAAGCTGTACTGGGGATGCGCGTTGTACTCCTCCACCACCTTAGCGACGGGCGCGGCGTATGCCACGGGAGCGGCGTGCACGACGTGCGCCGGTGCCGCGGCGTACGTTACGTGCGCAGCCGGCAGCACTCCTGCGCTCGCTGCAGCCACCAAGCACGCGAATACTACAAACTGAAATGAGATAAGAGTTCGTTATACAAGGTAACATTGGCTATTGGTAGTGGTACCTAGCTGATGGCTCTAATGAGATCAATTCATGTAATCTTGACTTAGGGTATTTAAATTTTAAATTGTGGACTCTTTTTTATTTATTATTATTATATGTATAGGATGACTGGTAATTAGTGACCGATACTTAAACACATAGCCGAAGCCGACCCCAACATAGTTGTGGAAAGGCTAGGCAGATTGATTGATTGATTGACTTAAACACATGATAACAAACGACTTTTATTATGGGACCAAACCTGAAATCGCGAAAAAAAATCAGCTGCTCCCTACATTTTGACGAGTTATGGGACAGCTGATTTTTTTTTCGCGAATACAGGTTTGATCCCATAGTATAAGTTATTTGTTATCATGAGTACAATCATGTGTTTAAGTATCGGTCACTAATTACCAGTCACCCTACACAGGGTGAATTTTTCAAGTGGGCGTGGATGGCCAAATCCGAAACTATGAGGAATAGCGAAAAGTAGGTACTCAAAGGAGTCTCGGGCTCGATTTTGATGAAAACTAAAACTGCATCATTGGATTTTCTTAAAAATCAATATCAAGGTTTAATAGGTAGGTAAAATAAGAAAAATAAAAAAGTATTTTGTTAAAAATAAGCTCTTTCCTTTAGTTTGCCGTATTGCATTACTTCCCAGAATTCGATCCTTATTAGCGACACTATCGAATGATGTATGTGTTATAGTTACAGTGTATGTGTTTTTTTTTTCAAAATCAGCGGGTTCGATTCCTGGCTAGAAATATTGATTTTTCAAAAATCCAGTGATGCAGTTTCAGTTTTCATCAAAATCGAGCCAGTGACTACTTTGAGTACTTTTCGCTATTCCTCATAGTTTCGGATTTCGGCCATCCACGCCCACTTGAAAAATTCACCTGTATATTTTTAAAGAGTTTACAGTAGACTTGTACTTAAAACCATACCCCACAAAACCGTTTTCACGGTTAGAATACCCGGTGGAGAATACCAGTCATAAACTTACAGCTTGATCTCAAAAATAACGTTTAGTTGCAATCTTAGCTAATTTACCTTGAATGCCATTGTAGGAGAAGTGTATCAATGGAGTTCTATTGAACGAATGATGTCAATTTTGAATCATACGCGTTATTATATACGATTGAAGTAACCCCGCGGTGAAAGCTGTACTGAATTAAAACTGGTACTCTCACAAGGACTACAGGTGAATACTTGAATAGTGCATACAATAGTAACGGTACTCTGTAATAGAAAATAATAGAATTACATATCATTTTTTGAGTCAGCTTTATTTACTTATTAGATGTTGCCCGCGACTTCGTCTGCAATCCAACGGTTGTATGCTTTAACAGCCTATGTCATTCTCCAGGACTACAAAAGTGCTCAATTTCTGTTCAGCTGTCTTAGCGTGAAACACTTTTGCATTTATGATATTAGTTAGGAGAGTTAGGAAGATGAAAAACCTGTCTATCGACACTCTAGACTCAAAAATGTATTAGGTACTTAAATAAATTTAAAAAAAAAAACTCTTATTACACTACTAAAGTTTCTATAATAATATAATAGTCTGCTGGAAGAAATTTCTTAAGAAATAAGCAGTACCTTTGTACTCCTAATTATAATTATGTATTTTTCTGTGTGTACATAAATGGTATGATAAATAAATAAAGAATTCAATCGAAATTCGAAGATTCGCGGAGAAAGACACGCGGCGCCATACATATACATATTATCATAAGAACGTTATTGTTGTTTTCCTCGAGAACAGCAGTGCTATTCTGTACAAATCTCACCGTGAAAACTTAGGTGAGGTGAGCGTGGAGTGAGCTGTCAATAGTGTCAATCCCTAGCATCAGGTGGAATGACAGCCCACTCCACGCTCACTTCACCTAAGTTTTCACGGTGAGATTTTTACAGAACAGACCGACAGTACTTTTTTTCAGGATGACAGGTACCCTATGTCCTTGTCTGTACACCTTTTTTTTTGGATGGGAAATCATCAAATAACTTCTCCCACTCTGGGTGGAGCGGGAGGGCGTGTCAGACTTCTACTGACTAAAACCCACCCGTGTTCCTTCAGTTGCCTGTGCCAGGGCCACGGTAACTCTTTCGAACAACCCGCAACCCTGGCGGGTTGTCTGTACACCTGACAACGTATATGCAAAATTTCAGGATGATCGGTTCCAAAGAGAATTAAATCACTTGAGAGCTGATAGACCGTTTTCGTCTAGGCGCACGTATCACCACTGCGGGCCGGTGGACGAAGAAATAACGGTGGCAGTGATTGGCCTATGCAAAAATGACAGGACGAATGTTCCAAACACAAGTCAGTTGTGCAACAATAATATCGATATCGATAAAATCGTCGTCTATTATTTCTACATTTTTTTTAAACTATTTTGATAGGGTGCAAATAAAACACTGACAAAATAAATAAATAAAGTTAAGTTTGAAGTGTTATCAAATTTAACTTTATTTATTTATTTATTAAATACTTCAAGCACAAAATATGTACTGAGGCGGACTTAATGCCATAAGCATTTTCTACCAGTCAACCTTTAACTCCATCTTTATTCCTTTAAATCAATCAGCTAATTTATACGACTGAAAAAATGTCTAATAAAAATAATAGCAAAATCCCTGTCGGAAAGAACAATAAATTGTCGGAAACCAATTATCCCTGTAAACTGCATTAATCCACTTTTCTTTAAGTTCCGGAATATTTGGAAATCTAAAATGTAAAGATTAAGTAATATTACTTTTTTACCATTAGGAAACATCGATAATTATTTTTATCATCAATATAGACTTTGTTTTGAAGTTGTCATAACACTACAGCATTACTACAGAGAGAAGGGACAGATGTATACCCTAGTGAGAGAAAAGGACTTTTCAAAAAGACATCAACGCGGTATACATTGTTTGTGCCATTTTACGTACACAACTAGTTTTGCTTGAGCCCTGCAATTATTCATAATAATAATAAATTATAAATATATTTTACTTACCGATGAAAACTTATGCCATCTTTTTCATTGGTGGGATGTTCTAGACGATTTCCCACACCATTTAATTGAACAGGAACTCATAATTGTTTTTATTTACGCAGATATGTTTTAAAATGTACGAAAATAACCACGTGTGCAGAGATCCAATAACTGGTCAAAACTAAAATGGCTACTCATATTGTCATATAATATAAGTGCAATTTCATGTATGTGTCGTGAGCCTGAGGCGCCCGTATGAGCAGTCAAGAGGCTATATAGTCATTGAACGGTTCAGTGGTTTAAGCGTGAAAAGGTAACATACAAACAAACAAATTTACATTCGCATCTATAATATTAATATATAGTTAGGACGTGGATTTTATTAGTTATGTACAGACGCCACCACATCAAGCTACCAGAAACATAAAATGTTCCCAATCAACCTTGAAACTAATGCAATAGCGATAAGTTGAAAAATCTTGTAGTAGCTTGCTGTGCTGGGGATATACAGATAAAATATACCTATAAGTATTGAGGACAAAGGTACTGCTTATTTCTTAAGAAATTTCTTCCAGCAGACTTGCGAAAAAAAAGAAAGAAAAGAAAATATCTACAAAAACATTTCTGCTTTCTCTTCTTTTACTTATATCTCGAAAACGGTTATATCGCAAAAATAATGAAAATCTTGCCCCCTTTACAAAGCTCGTAAACCCACAAAGCTCTACATGTAGGTAATCATTTTTTATATTTATCATACAAAATGTGAAAAATTCCATGTATTCCATATAAAACACGCTGAGAATCGCATCGCCTCCGCAGGTGTATTTATATGCGTGACTTAATATTTGTAAAAATTGAGAATTAAACAGCGAAAAATCCTATGACAGATGCTGTCAGAGGTGCGGCGGCGGCGCGGTGGCGGTAGTACTATCTGAGTACAATGCTATTAGTAGCAGGTACTCAGGTAGTACTGCCGCCACCGCACCAATTGAATGTTAGCATTCAATTTAATAAAGATAAAATGATAAAATCGAACCGAAAGCGGTTCGATTTTTAAAAAAATTGGAAACTAACTCTACTGTGATGATTAGACATTTTTTTATGAATGGCATCTCGTAGTTGACCTAGAGAGGTCGAGACTACTTAACCGGACTATCCTGTGGCTGCCTTAAGAGAACTCAAAGCCTCCAGCCAGGGGCCGATGATTAGACATAAAGTAAAGCTGACTCTTATATGCGGCGCGGTAACGAAATCATAGCGAGATTTAATTCGACGCCAACGCCATCTATCGAGCAAGGAGACAACTTTATTATTCAATGATTTCATTTGCACGCAAAATTGCTCTTGAATACACTCGAATAAATTTCTAGAGGGCGAAACTTCAATTCAATTCATTTTTATTTTTATTGTAGATCATAGGAAAGTGTACATAATAATATAACTGGTGTTAATTTACTGCTTTGCGAACAGCTATGTCCTGTCCTTAAGGCGTACAATAAATGTAGGTAGGTACATATCATATAAAATGTTTACATGCATGTCAACAATAATATTATAACAATACATTACAAATTTTAGACCGTTAAATATTAAAAACAAAACCCACAAAACGCATCATGATCTAGGCAGATTGTATTCTAACAGTGATTTGTCGGCATAGAAGTCTTTCATAGAGTAATAACATTTGTTTACTAACAGTTCATGGAGATTCTTTTTAAATGATTTTATTTCAGTAATTTTCTCTTATAGGCTTTGGAATGTTATTGAAAATACGCGGAGCCGAGCAGAAAACACTTTGATGCAGGAAATGCGTCTTACCAGCCACTATGTCTAGCTTGTCCTGATGTCGTGTACGCGTTCGGTATTTAAATAGATCAATATTAATAGGTTGGGGAAAAAGTTTCTTCGCATTTTTTAAGAAAATTCAAAACATTTTTTAATATAGTTTATTTACATTTAACTAAAGTATGTAGGTACCATTTTGTTCGATAACTTTTTGCCATCTTGTAGGTAGGGACATGATCCCATTGCTATAGAAATTTTGGGACTTCTGGTCAAAATACCGCGACAAATGGTTTTGGCAGTCCTCTCGTGATGTTAACCTGACACTGCCTAAAGAATTCTGAAGAGACCGAAACAGGTGGAAATCTGAAGGTGCAAGATCAGGACTATACGGCGGATGCATTAACACCACCCAGCCAAACTCTCTTAATTTTTGCTGAGTGGCTAAAGATGTGTCCTCACACATCTTTAGCCACTCAGCAAGTCACTCAGTGGTAACAGCTCATAATGAATAATGCCCTTCCAATCCCACCACACACACAGCATCACCTTGTTGCGAGTTAACCCGGGTTTCGCCACAGTCTGTGAAGCCTGACCGGCCTTTGACCACGACCTTTTTACGCACGTTCTTGTCATACGTGATCCACTTTTCATCACCAGTTATCAGCTTCTTCAAAAATGGTTCGGTTTCATTACGTCGTAATAAAGAATCACAAATGAGTACACGGTTCATTAGGTTTCTTTCAGTGAGCTCGTGAGGTACCCAAATGTCGAGCTTTTTTGTGTACCCAGTTTTTTTCAAATACGCCAAAACTGTTTTGTGGTCAATTTCCAGTTCTTCAGCTACGTCGTAACTACTGATATGCCGATCTTGCTCCACTTTTTCAAAAATGGCATCCATTTTATCCGTATAGGGCGACCAGAGCGACGTGCATCTTTGACATCAAAATTTCCGGATTGAAAACGCTTAAACCAAATTTGTGCTACTCTCACAGACACTACACTAGGTCCATAAACATCGCAAATTTTTTTCGCGGCTTTCGTTGCATATTTACCTTTTTTGTAGTAAAATTTTAAAATGTATCGAATTTCTTCATTAGATTCACTCATCTTGACGGTACGAAAAACAAATGAAAATCACACATTTTCCTAATTTGAATTTGGAATTATGTTCCTTAAAATTTAAACTTTCAATGATACCAAAACCAGCCAGATACAAATAGTATAGCCAAAGAGATTTTATTACAAGTTCATACATACTATAATGCGAAAAGACTTTTTCCCCAACCTAATATTTCGGTATCTAAGAAGGTACATTTTTTTAAAATTCAATGAAAAACCAGCATTCGTGAGAGTACTCAAAACTTGACTGATTTATCACCCGATGTTGATGGCTTTGACGTCACGGTATCTGCTGATGATGGCGCTTTAGTATTAACTTTAGGTCTTTTCCTGCAGTCATATTTCGTATGACCAGCTTTACGACAATAATGACACTATTTTACTATCTCCCGATTTGATTGCTTCGTGTTTACGCGATGGTGACGGTCCTACATTGTTTGAGTGGAAAGGATTGTTTAAACTGCGCGTCTCGGTATTTGGTTTGATATATACCGACAAAAATTCTACTAAATCTTTTATTTTAAGATTCGCATTCGTTGCCGCAGCCTTTATTTGAGCATCAGTAATACTTCGCACAATTATTGCAACTTTCAGCTCGTCAGACAAGCCCTTTACAATATTAAGACGCAAAAGAGACTTGCGAGCATATTCGGCGTATGTCGGGAATGGGAATTTATTTGAATTGTTACACATAACCTCAAATAAAATTGTGGCAAGATCTACATTACGTGAGCATAGTGAACGAAACTCTAACTTGAAGTTGCTTCACGAACGATCATTGGTTATCCAGTCGTTAAGCCATGACTTCGCGTCACCACGCAAACAACTTCCTATGCGCCCTAGACACTCGCGATCGTCCCATTTATTTAAATTACGAGCGCGGTCTACCTCTGAACACCAAACGTCAAAGTCGTGCAGGTTAAGATCGAAGGGAGAAATATAAAAATTATGCGATCTCTCTTGAACTAAGCAGGACAATGCGCCAACGAGATTATCTGTCACGTCATTATCCGTAGTATATTATTATATGCTGTCCAGCGTTCGCGACTTCTGCCTAATGAAAGTTTCCTGCCCCCGTGGGCTATGCTCCTCAACAGGCGTAGACACGAGACACGCTGTTGCAGTGGGCAAACGGCTCTCAATAGAATTCAAACGAGCTAATTTTTGATCTAAGGCCTGATCGGGCGGAGAATCACGGCGGCTATATGAGGTATCACGACGTCTATGACCATTACGTGGACTACGGGACACATTACGATATCTCGAAGAGGTACGTTCGCGACCATGAGAACGCTCACGGTATCTACGCGGTGAAGGAGTGCGATTGGTCCTTCCGGAACCATGGCTACGATTACGCGATCTACTTCTCAACGCTCGAGAACGATTACGATGCGGCCGACGCGAATCGTCTAAGTTTTTCAACGCTTGTCGAACTTCTCGGTATATCTCGATCAGGATTAAAATTTAACACTCACCGATACGCACAAAACCACAAATAACAAAACTTGCAGTAATTAGGTCAAATTCAAACACTAACGAACTTTGGTTAACTTAAAACAGATGGCACAAACAGCACTAAGCACGCGGTCTATCCCACTTCTGATCTTAGAAACCAGAAGTGAGGACAGTTTTTATAAAAAAAACAAATAATGCACAAGTATTTCCTAAAATTATTTAATTAACAATCAAAATTAATAACCGAAATTACAACAAATGATAATTTAAAACTATGACATCTGAAACTCTAATTACTGCAAATGATATAAACTAATTACGAAAATAACAATATAACGACCCAATATGAAAGTACAAGCGAGGGTAGCAATGTTCAACCGTTGCCGACCGATAATCGAATGAATCCGTTGCTTTTTTTTTATGTATGGCATCTCGTAGTTGACCTAGAGAGGCCGTGATTACTTAACCGGACTATCCTGTGGCTGCCTTAAGAGAACTCAAAGCCTCCAGCCAGGGGCATAAAACTTACAGACTAAGCGACTACGCGCTAAGGGCTCCCCCTGTGGGAAACGGGCCTCGGCTTAGGGCGTCGCTGGGGGGAGGACAGTAAGATGGGACAGGCTGGATCAGATTTGAATGATTATTATTGTCAGGGGAGTTTAAAGCCACCAGCTGGCACTTCATACCCGAGCAAGGGACGGGGGGGAGGACGATTATTACGGGGTCATCGCAAGGGACCTCGGCGGCGAGATCGGAATGTCGATTTGTGTTTGTTCCTACGGTCCCTAGTGCTCTCCTGGAGAAGAGTTATGGGGTCGTCGGGATCTGAGAGGACAAGTCTAGGGCGGCGGACCTTACTAATACGAGAGGGGACATAGCTAGCCGCCTCGACAACCAGAGGGTTGCGATGGTTGGTGGCTGAGTCGAAGAAACGCTTGGAATTGCGTTTCAAGAACTGGGAGATGGTGGGAATGTCGAGATCTACGTGGAGGATTTCGTTCCGAACGAACCAAGGGGCTCCCGTTGCCTTTCGGAGGAAACGGTTTTGGAGGGTCTGCATCCTATGAATGAGGTTAGGTTTTGCGTGCGCAAACACTGAATCCGCATAGGTCATGATGGGGTGAATGCACGCTGTATAAATGCGCAATTTGCACCTAAGTGACAATTTGCTACGTGCATTCAGAACGGAGTAGAGTCTACCGAGAGCGAAAGCGGCGCGCGAACGCACCTGCTTTATGTGCTCAGCGAAGGAGAGGTGGTGGTCGAGGGTCACACCGAGGTATTTGGCTCGCGTCTCCCAAGGGATCGGCTTGCCGAACATGGTGATCGGTCGGGGAATCCGTTGCTAAGCGCGCGTCGTCCTTTATAGCGCACCGCTTTGGCCAGGTCTTGTAGAGAGAGGTTTCGCTAAGAATATATTGATTAAATCAATTATAGGCACTTCTGAATTGTCAAGGGGTCAGTCAGTCACAAAGATGAAGCTATGAAGTAGCCCGATTTACAAGTAAACATTGGATGCTAATCCGCAGTGCTCGCGCTAGCAGTAATTTGTCAACTACCTAACTTAAAAATATGTTTAACGCTATTATAAGTGAAGAAAGTAAGTAGGTTGCTGCGTGTGCAGTTTAATGTATTGTACGTGACCCGTACACCGCGGTTGTCACATTTGACCACTTCTTTAGTTTGGGAGAACAAAATGTTGCGCAAACATTTTGTTCGCGGAATCTGCTCTAGTTTACATTGAACCTCAGTGCTAGTTGCCCATTCCAAAAAGTAGTAGGTTCCTATGGAGAAGAGCGGGCAAGGAACTCCTCAAGTTATGGTATGCCACAGGCAATTAAATCGCACCGAGTAAATTAGCCTTAACATTATAAAGCTTTGGTTTCCTAGGAAAGTGGTTCCGTCATATTATAACGGCTCATCATCAAAATCACCATTTTCACCAGTATTTGACATTCAACACAAGTCAAAACCAGAACAGAGATTTAAATCGCTAGATTTATTAATAATAATCATTTTATTATCAGGCAACTGAAACCCATGGAAAAAATACACAAAATAATATCAACAACAAAAACAAACTAATACATATTAAAAAAAATTAAAAAAAAATTAAATCGACTTCAAAAAGAAATTAACTCAAAATTATGAAATAACTTTAATTTCGGTAGTCGGTGTCTTGGGATCTGTACTTTAGTTTTTTACCACCGACTTCCGAAATTAAAGTTATTTCATAATTTTCAGTTCATTTCTTTTTGAAGTCGATTTAATTATTTTTTAAATATTTTTATGTCGTAATTTTTAGTTTTTAGTAAAAACTGGAATATTTTTTTGTAATAAGTAGTTAATAGTTCCGAAATTAAAATTATTTCATAATTTTCAGTTCATTTCTTTTTGAAGTCGATTTAATTATTTTTTTAATATTTTTATGTCGTAATTTTTAGTTTTTAGTAAAAACTGGAATATATTTTTGTAATAAGTAGTTAATAGTTTTGCTATAAATATTGCACTAGAATTTGACCAAGGTTTCCCTTTGACATCGCACCCGTAGCTCGAATCAATAATCCGGCCTGGATTATTGCACGATCACACTTGCTCGTATAATATTAATCCATTATCTTGAAAACTTCTCAACCGATTTTGATGAATCTTTCACTGTGCCCTAAGTTGAAGTAAATGTAAGTCACACACACAAAATAATGTGTAGACACAAAATAATGGTCACGATCCGCTAAATAGTTTTGGAGAAATGCGTGGACAAACGTACATACATACAAACTTACACACATCTATGAAATTTTGTATATTTTTTTGGAAGCACTAATAGATTTTATCATATGTATATTGCAGTTCCAATAATATTACATACATACATACTCGTACGTGTCAAATTGATAACTCCTTTTTTTGAAGTCGTTGAATACCTTATTAAACTATAACTATACACGTAACTTTGTCGGCGTCGTGTGTCGCTGCGCGGTGTCGCGTAACCGTCCTCGGAAACGTCGATATACGACAGCTTTCGGCCAAAAGTCCTCCTTCAAGCAGGTTTGTAGATGGTGGGTTGGAACTCGCACCACGAATGACTTAAAGTTGATGTCGTGGCGTGATTCCAACCTTTTAACCCTCAGAGTCCAGCTGGTCTTTACTCTCATATACTGCACGACCTCCTCAATTGTCGTGGAGTAATGCTGACGCGTTATGTACAGAAACCAGCAGGTCAAGCTACCCGAAAATTTTCCCAATCAACCTTGAACCTAATGCTTTAGCGATAAAGTTGAAAATCTATTAAAGAAATTTGACAGATTGTAGTAGCTTGATGTGCTGGTGTCTGTACAACTGCGTCGTAGGCACAGCTGGGCACAGTAACATGTTAGATCTACTCGGGATTGCTCTCACCCTTATCACATGAAACAGTATCCATACTGAGAAGAGAGAGTTCAAACATTATTACATAGCGTTTACATGACAATCAACTGTAGTCACTGCGTCATTTGTGTCAGAGGTGTCAAAACGAATTAGAAATGCGACTAGGGCGAATCTAACAATTTAAATCATTGCTACTGTCATCATTTTCATGACAGATGTCACTGCGGCCGTTAGTGGCGGTCACTGCTCTTATAGGAAACCGTAGCTTTACAGTGTGTCGCGGTCGGAGAAGCACCACAGCTTACATAACAGTTGCTCGACAACACGCACGCGCGTGGACGTTACTAAACTCGGCCTTGAACTTGCAATGATGAGCCATTCATAAAGTAACTGTTACTATACTGCGTCTACACATTTAATATTAAGAACGTTATTACGTCTGTGATATTATACACATAGCTGGGCCTGCAGTCTCGACATACCGAATTCGGTCGCAAAGTCCTAGTGGGGTACCTAGACGGTCAAAATTGCTTGACAAGCATGTGATTTTTTCGTGCTTGACATTCATATTTTGACCGTCTAGGGACCCCACTAGGACTTTGCGATGGAATTCGGTCGTATAGCGATCTCTATCTATATCGAGACTGCAGGCCCTGGGCCCTGTAGATGTTACTTACTATTTGCAGAGTGGTGGTGAGTGGTTCTTCCACGACAGATACTTCTGGTACTGGGGTCCCATGCATGTGTTACGGTCATAGTACAACGACGTTTATTGTAACCGACGATTAAAAATCTGGTCGCGGCACGTGACTCTACCGCGTTTAGTTTTCACGCGCGGACTAAAGACAAAACGTTCTAATTATTGACGTTTTCGAGTCCTCACAACGCGACGCGCGCGATCTAGAAACATAATATCTGCCTCCATTGTATTGCGTACATTACGTAAGTAAAAAAAAAATTGTTTATTGACACTAAAATTTCAACATTGGTATTTAAGTATGTACAATCTTAGGACGTTTATTACAATATATATGTACTGATACTGATTCCCAAACTAGGCCAGGAGCCTGTATTTTGGGAGACAGTGTTCAGTCGCCCAAAAGGTACACAATACTGTTCGTACGTAAGGTCGGAAAAGGAAAGAGGTTCTACAAGCCACATGAGGGCATACAGATGATAAGCTGCGTTTATTAGAGTTTGGAATGGGCACATCTCGATGTCTTCTGAAGACAGCTTTCAATATGAACAGCTGACGAACTGAGAGGACCTTACAGTTAGTTACCTACTTAGGGTAGCCAACCTTCCCCCCCGGGGGGTTCCCGCATTGTCGAGGCGGGGGGCTCAGTAGCCGTGGCTTGGTCACCCACGGTGAAGCGAAGAGGAACCCGAGGAGGGGCCGCTCGTCAGGGCTTTTTCCAGGAAGTCGACGACGTAGCGGCCAACAGGTAGGTTGCGGTGTTGCTTGGGCGACATCGCAACTGAGGCGGGCCGCGATGTCGTATGGGAGGCATCGCAGCTGAGGGTTAGAGGCCGCGGCGGGAGAGGAGTGCCGGTATTGCGGTGCGCCGTTCTCCCTACCTTCCGCGGCCTTGACGGGGTCGCCACCATCTGATGGCGGGCGCGGTGGGGCCGCAGGGGAGGAGGAGTGTCTGTATTTCGTTGGCCGCTCTCCCTATCCTCTGCGGCCGAAAAGTAGTAGACGGCCAGGCTACTGACCTGACCGGTCGTAGGGGGCCAATCTGGCGCCCATGTGCTGGTTTGGTCCATGGGGTGGTCACGGTGCGCAAGGTGTTCTTGTGCGCCGGTGATGGGGGGTGCTCCCCATAGGAGGGTCCGGTGACGGACAGCCGCGGCGGGTTCGCAGCTCAGACTAAGTATCCTGTAGACGGAGCTATAACTTGTTGCCACTCTTGTATCCGTGTGTCAAACAAAGTATTGTTCTCTCTGTCTATTTCATAGAGTTCAGGAACGAGTAAAAGGTACAGCACATGTAAGTTTGGCAACGTCGCACTGTCCGTGTAAATCGTGTCAAAAAGTGACCGACTTAGTCGGTCAAAACATTGCGACTTGGTGCAGTTTAAATGCGAAATATTAAATAATGTCAGTGGTTTGGCTAGGACAAAATTAGTAAAGTGAAAATATGCTGTGTGCGGCTGTATATTATTCATCAAGAATAACGAAAGAAGGCGTAATAGACCCAGAATTATCATTTCACACGTAAGTCTATGACAACAATTTTATCGTTAATTACAGAGGTTAACTGTTAGAAAATTGATAAACATTGAAGATTTACATATTAAGACTAAGATTGTCTTATATCATATTGATAAAAAACCAAGTTTTATAGTCTAAATTAATGTTTAACCTAGGCACTGTTTTAGGCGTGAACCGCAGGGATGTGTACAATATTATCGATAAAATCTATCGACGTTTGTTGTTGATATGGTATAATAATTTTTGCTTACTGTTGTAGGTTTCCATAATATTGTGAAATTAATAAGCAATGAGTGGATTAAAGCTGTTAGACGTCAGAACTAGGAACATGAAATATTCAAGGCTTTGCTCCAAAGAAAGCCACAGCTATCCTGCTTCATAACGGGTTTATCTATAAAAAAAACTAAAGTCTGTTTCGGTGCCAACAGTATTCGAAGGATATCCAGAATATTGCCAACATCCAATTTGCAAAATAAACAATTTCATTTCATTTCATTGTAATCCAATATATAATATGTACCTGTGTAAATATTACAATAAATAAAATCGTAAAATATACGTCTGATTATTTATTTAAGTTGGACCCTTAATTGGTAATAAATTGTTACATAATACCATATTTATGTGCCCATAATTTTTATTTAACAAAGCACACATTTTATTATAGTAGGTAGGTACTAGCTTCTATCCGCAGTTTCACTCCTGTGCATTTTTTGTTAAGCAAAAAATCGATGTACTACAGATTCCATAGTATGCTTTGAAGCGTCGACCCTTCCCTAGTCACGCACACTAATACTACTCTAGAGCCGCACACTAACAAGAAAAGGACACGCGTCTCTCTTAAAGGCTCCGTCTACAGGATATTTAGTCTGAGGTTCGCAGTGAGTGCTAACGCGTGCCCGTGTTCCCACCACAAGCGGCAGAGGAGGACACCGCGGAGTTTTAGTGGGTTGGAGTCCCACATAACTGCACTATCTCCCCGTGGTAGTGCAGTATGCATGAGCATTTCTCCACGAGAAAAAAAAAAGAAAAGAAAAAGGGTAGCCAACCTTTGCACTTTATTTTTCTGTTCTTTCTTCCGTTCCCGCTCTGCCGCGTTCGAACTGCATCATCTGGCGCGCTCACTCGCGCGCGGACTGTTTGTAAACAAACCCGATTTGTACCGTCATTTCTTGGCATTCTGTGACCGTTGTATTTTTTTCGAATGCTAGTGACAGTATAAATATCTAACAGTAGAGTGACTCGGCCCCTGGCTTTGAAATATGTACCTACAGCGGCGCGGTACGTAAACACGCGATAGGGCTGCCCGCCTACAGTATTCTAATTTCATCCTACCTATCACCATCACCTACTTGAGTTTCTTTCCAGTTTTGTGATTGTAAATATTATATATACCTATATTTTTTTTTTTTTTAAATCCAACTGCTGCCGTCGAAGGTTACCAAACTCCAATCTGTACAAACTTCAACACATACCTACTGAAAAATGCAAGAAACAGATGACGAGTAATTATAATATATTTTTTCAGCTTATTAACGTCCCCATTACCTACAGCACGGAGCAACTCGAAATAACAATTCTTTTGGTCACCCATCCGATGTCGAACCGCTCTGCAAACGATACTTAATTAAAACAAAATTTAAATTCAGTGCATATTTTTCTTTCTATTTCATTACGAAAAGGGCAGACGATAAATATTAGTTTAGTCCTATCATATTAAGATACTCCATAGACAAGTTTAGACATGATTAAAAACTTAGCTACTAAAAATACGTTAATTTACGTTAGGCGCTGACTAATTTCACAGGACTAAACTAATATTTATCTTCCGTCATTTTCTTAATGTTATAGAAAGAAAAAGATGTACTGAACTTAAAATTAGTTTAGTTTGTGAACAAGGGAATCGGCGCCATTATCAACCATCTCATCGCGTACTACAAAATCTTAGTTATAAAATAAATTATAATGAACTTAAATCTACTACGTAGGTACCTACCATTTATTACGCTTATAATAATTGTATGCGCTGCTGAATGGATCGCACACACCTTGGGTGTTAGCTTGAATGATAAGTTACGGATAGCCAAAGATGATGGTTTATTGAATATATTTAACTACCTTGTAACTAATGCTATATGAATGTGTGAATGAGTACAGCTGACTATGAACGCTGATCGTGTACCGTCGCGTTAGTCTGTCATTTATGCAAGGCGACGGAAAAGTGCTGATCTATGCAATGGGCGCGTGCCATGTACGATACATGACTCGTACAATAATTTCATAGCGATATTTCGTCTAACTCAATAATATATGTAAGTAGCTAAGTAGGTACATAAGTAAGTACATAGCCTAGCCTAGGAAACTACCTACTAGTTTTTATAAGGCGAGCGTAGGTAGGTTACTCGTGTGTCACTTTTTTCACACTATCTACTTATTTATTTATTACTCTAAGTATTTTACTCGGTGAAAAACCAAAATACGGTAAGTATTAAAAAAGAAACAAATTACGTACGTAGTAGGTATATAAAAACTTGTTTATAGTCTTACCTTTCGGAGTGTCCAGGTAATACCTATAAAAATGTTATCTCTGGGTGAGTTATTAACAAATTCAAGCAACCAAAAACAACACAATATAGACAGAAGTTAAAAAAGCCTCTTTTAGGTGCACACTTTGTAATAAAAGTGCAACAAACATTATTACAGTCAAGATTGATGCGGAGTTAAATATAATCAATTTATATAACAGCTGTCACACTTAATTGTACTTATTTAACCTATCTACCTTCTGAAATTACAAAGCTTTCATTTAATATTATTTATTTTTTACATAAAAAATTGTCGTGTCAATGTTTAAAATCTAAAAGAAGCAGGGGCGGTCAGTACCGGGAACGTTTTTCATGTCATTATAACTCTACCAAATCTAAAATGTTACCTATTCCCTTCATAAGTTGTGACAGCACGTGTTATTTTATTTTGTCGGTTTATGATATCATCCATCCGTCAAATTGCGTAAATAATCTGCAGTTGTCAATTGTCATTCACTTGTGGATACTTGTGAATGCTACGCCTATTCTCGTTGTTATTGCTGAATTTTCGTGGTTTAGTTGTTATTTGTTACTGTTTTTCTGTTGTTATTGTTTTGTTGTTGTTTTGTTATCATTATTAGTGTTAGTTTTGTGTTGTTTGTATAAAACGGTACGTTTTGTTGAACTATGGACAGGGACGATCCCGGTGCAGGCCCAAGTGGCTTGTAAGCGCAACATTTACGACAACAGCGAAAAAAACGTGGCCCCAACGTTGATCACGAGGCTAAAATATTATCTCCCAAGAATAATAGAATAAAGCAAACACCGCTTCGTTCTACAGAAAAAAGAACAGTGATAAATATTTATAAAGAAGTTAACGGGTCCTGGCCCGAAGATACTCCTGCATATAGAACGCAGTTAGTTAACAAAACTGCAGAAATTGCAGGTAAGGATCATAAAATTATTACCATAAAAATAAATATATTTGAAAGTAACATGTATTGTGAGGTAATAATATACATTACTAATGTTATTTTATAGGCATATCTCGTGCAACAGTCTATAATGTACTCAAAGAATACAATACAGTATGTCGCCTGAAATCACCCCCTCCTCGCCAACGGAAATGCTCAAAATCTGACTATTATGATGATATTATTTTAAGTGAAATACGAAGAAAAATTCATTCTTTTTTCTTTGATAATGAGTTACCAACGTTGGGCAAGATTTTGGAAGCCGTTAATACCGATGAGTCTCTACCCGACTTCAAAAGAAGCACTTTATACAAATTAATCAAGAACAAATTAAAATTTACCTATATTAAAAGAAGTAGAAAAATTGCCCTAATTGACAAACAAGAGATTGTATTATGGTGGGTGAAATATCTCCGTGAAATTAAGAGATTAAGGAACGAAGGAAAAAAAATATATTATTTAGATGAGACTCGGCTAAATGAAGGTACAGTGCTGCTAATATTTATAAAGTCTTTTTTTGCATGAAGGAGGTTTTACATAACTTGGTAAGCTATGTAAAACCGCCTTTATGCAAAACAATACAGTGAACAATATAAGTCGATATAATATTGTATTTACATCTATAACTTTTATTAAACATACAAGACACACGAAAAGCATGGTATGGCAAGACAACACTGTTAAGTCTTCAAAGGAAGCACACCGGGCAGGTTTATCAACTGGTTTAAAGAACCTAACCGGAAAAGGAAAACTGCTTATCATTGGCCATATTGGTAAAACTTTACTTTAGATTTCAGGCACGCATGAACGAGATATCTTCCCATCTCCCTAGGTCTGAGTGGGATCTCTGGATTGCAAAGGTACGTGGGCATGTTTAGCTGCTATTAATTCTATGGTATTGGTTCCTCGAGGATTCATCAATGGGGAAATTATTTTATTTTTGAAGTCCGCCATTACGTCTTTGAGTTAAGTTTTTTTTCACATCATTCTAATAAAGGTGCAGGCTATTTACACGCCTCACCAGATAATTAACTTTTTTTAGGAAACAAAGGCCTGTATTCCATCATCTTCCTCCATCAGTTTACATGAAGAACCAATTATGTACATTGAAAATAATTTAAGCATTCTTGTAAGTACAGTATATAAAGTATATTATAATAATTATTGTACAGACGCCAGCACATCAGAATATACTGATTGAAATACTGTATTGATTCGGGGAAATAATACTATTTTCTCCCGAATCAATACAGTATTTTGTATATGTATTCTTCAGTGTTAAGATAAATTACTTTTGTAATAATCTTGGTACAGACGCCAGCACGTCAACCTACCCGAAACTGTCAGATTTTCCCAATCAACCTTGAACCTAATGCCTTAACAATAAAGTCGAAAATCTATTAAAGAAATCTGACAGATTGTAGTAGCTTAATGTGCTGGCGTCTGTACATTAATTCATTATCAAGCAGTTTGATCGAGGGATGTCATGAAACCAAAAGTTTGGCAGTTTTTAATTAACATATAAATCGCATGATTTCAGATTGATCGTGCTGTTACGATACTGCCGTCGACTAGTGGTCAAAAGCCAGTGGAAACGGTATACCCTCCAATTTCTAAACAACCATCAATAGTACCTAAGTATTACCACCAAAAATTATTGTCTGTAACAAAGGTATGGTTATGAAACAGTTTTTTTCTGGATTTTAGGACAATACTCTAGAATATTCTCCTCCAACGTTAAAATAAATGCGCAAAGATACATAACAGAAATCCTTTGTGCACAACCCGCACTGACTGTAATTGGTGAAGATGCCATTTACGTGGACAATAATGCTCGGGCCTTCCGTTCTGGCGACGTAGATAAGCTTATATGCAAGACGTCGGTAGTCGTCGTTTGGATTGGCCAGCGCGGAGCCCCGAACTTAACCCCATTATTAGACGTCTGGGAATTCCTAAGAAAGCGAGTACGATCTGTCCAACCACTTCCACAAAACATCAGGGAGCTTTAACGTGTGATCTCGGCTGAGTGGGAACACATTCCACAGGACACCATAAAAACCCTGATGGAAAGCAAGCCAAGACGATTACATGCCGTAACCGCTGCAAGGCGAGGTCATACTCGTTATTAATTTTTATTTTTTTTGTATTGTGTCTTTTTTTATTAAAATACCGTCAAAATTATGTATACTAATTAATCTTCATTTCATTATACCCATAAAAATGTCCATTTTAACACGGCTCTCTGTTTACGTTGACTAAAACACCGATTCCTGGATTAAAGTGTTAAAAAACTACTTATACTAATGACATACTAAAAATATTAATACATATTATCCATATAAAAGCCAATGACTGTAAGGTGCCCGTTTTTTTTTGCAAAGGTGTGTATTTACTCACAAAGCCAGAACCTATTATTAAATAAGAAATGGTAGGTATTTAGAATCACTATCATCATCATCATCATCCTTTCAAGCTTTCTCTTATTAATTTCTAATTCTATCCATTCTCGGGAGCGGAACACCTATGTATTTAGAATCACACAAATTGTGGGGTAATTTTTTCTTCACACGGTAACCCTAAATACAGTGACGTAATTTTTTTTGTCTCTTTCTGTGACACGCTTTCTAGGTGTCTATAGTATTCTCTGTCTAAGTTTTAAAAGATACTCAAACCAATAACAAAGGCTATCCTCTGTACAGGCGCAGAGCACCGGAGGAAGGTGAACGCACGACGATTCTAAAAACCAGAGGAGGAACACGGGAAATATTGGTGGACGATAGTTGGGTGGTCCCATATTCTCCCCTCTTGTCTAAAATTTTTAATTCCCATATAAATGTAGAATCATTGTAGAAATCAATAAATGTAGAAAAAAACAAATCAGCTGTTCTCTACATTTTGACGAGTTACGCGATCATAAAAAAACCGGCCAAGTGCGTGGCGTTCTACGCACAATGAAGGGTTCTGTATAGTTAGGATGAATTTATCCTAAGAACAAACTTAACATTGTAGTTGAAAAATATGTTCTCCCATACATTCCAGCAGCAAATATAAGTTTGTACGCACAATATTGAGAGATTATTATTATAGAACTGTATTTTTTTTCTTCTAAATTTTAGACTCAGTAGTTTCGGAAATAATGGGGGAATGGTCAATTTTCGTCTATTTTCTTAAATAACTTTAAAACAGTTTATTTTAAAATTATAAAAAATATATATTTGAGACCCTCATAGTAGGCCCTTTCACTTGGGTTGTGTATGTTTCACACGCTACAGTTTGCAAAAAAATTATTTTTAATTTTCTTATTTGCCCCCAAAATTGAACCCCATATTTAAAATTAATTTTTCTACGTTACTCGTCCGTGTTAGGGTCACAGAAATCATACGTGTACCAAATTTAACTTAATCGGTCCATTAGATTCGGAGCACACACGAGTTATCCTATAAGGGTTCCGTTTTTTCCTTTTCCTAAAAATGTAGAATACAACAGCTAATTGTTCTTTCGCGATGTCAGGTTTGTCAGTAAAAGTTGTTTGTTATCATGAGTACAATCATGTGTTTAAGTATCAGTCATTAATTACGAGTCACCCTAAATACTGCCCCTAATGATGAGAGCGGGGATTTACAATTGAATTTATTTCTCACACCACATTCTGCTGCAGGTAGGTAACAATGAAATCAACAACAAGAAACAGTCAAGAAGACTAATGTCTATTGTACCATCGTTCAGCCTTCTATCCGTTACATAGAAACAAGACGACTGCAAATGTCAAAGTCATCTACGAAATTGTTAAACGAATTTGCCTGGTAATCCTTGTACTAGAACAAGGTATATTGTATTACATACTCGTAATTGATTGGCGCGTGTCATCGACCGGTAGGGTGGGTGTCAGTGCTTTGCTTGCAGCTTTCGCCTCAGGCGTTATTTTAACGTATATAATAGCTGTGTATGATTCTAATTCATATCATTCGTTCTTTTGAACTCAATTGATTCACTCCTCCTACAATGGCATTCAAGGTAATTAATTAGTGTATACTTTAATTAACGTTAAAGAGTCGTAGCATCCTAACTATCCTAAGTATAAGTATAATATTATAAATACGAAAGTGAGTTTGTTTGTTATGCTTTCACATTAAAACGGCTGAACGGATTTGGATGAAATTTAGCATATGGGTAGATCCCGACCTGGAGAAAGACATATGTTACTTTTCATCCTGGATCTCAAACGAAGTCGCGAGTAACAGCTAGTAATAAATAATTAATAAAATATAAAAGTTTTATTGACATAAAGAAGGTGTTACTTTTTCAATTGAAGCCCTGACTCCTCAGCTAGGTGGTACCTGTGTTACAGCGGTCAGTGTCTTCACCCGTTTGTAGGACATTAACAATTTATCCAATAAAATTAAAAAAATTAAATGATCTACATCGAAGCGTTGTAAATTAACTGATAATCATGACCCTATCTCTTAAATCAGCAACATTTTAAGGCCCTTTGTCACGGCACGGTTTATTTACGGTACAGCGTATAAACCATGCCGTAGAAATAACGTGTCAGTCAACAAGCTTCCATAGTGATCCACGCAACACTAACGACCGTTACGGCGAATAAACTGTAGGTTTTCACGGCAAAGTCACTCGTTCAAAGTCTTTGGTCATTGATGTTCATCTTCTCTCTTTTCAGTTTGTAGTATTCGCATGCTTGGTGGCTGCGGTGAGCGCAGGAGTGCTGCCGGCTGCGCACATCACGTACGCTGCGGCGCCGGCGCACGTCGTGCACGCCGCTCCCGTGGCGTACGCCGCACCCGTCGCTAAGGTGGTGGAGGATTACAATGCGCATCCCCAGTACAGCTTCGCGTACGATGTACAGGACGGTCTCACAGGCGACTCCAAGAGCCAGCACGAGAGCCGCGACGGTGACGTCGTGCAGGGCTCCTACTCCGTGGTAGACCCCGATGGCACCAAGCGCACCGTGGACTACACCGCCGACCCCCACAACGGTTTCAACGCCGTCGTCCGCAAGGAGGCCCTCGGTCACGTCGCTAAGGTCGTCACCAAGGTGGCCGCCCCTGTCGCGTACCACGCTTCGCCTGTCGCGTACCACTCCGCCCCTGTGGTGCACGCCGCTGCCCCTGTCTACCACTCCGCCCCTGTGGTGCACGCCGCTGCCCCTGTCTACCACTCCGCCCCTGTCGCCTACTCTGCTCCCGTCTACCATCATTAAATAATTGTGTATGTCTAGTGTCAATAATGTTATCAATTGAAAATAAACAACTAAATTATTGAAATTATTTAAGTTCTTATTTCCTGATTCATCGCTGACAAAGCTTGTTATTACTGGAGCCAGGATGCAGTTGTGAAATTAAGTAACAATGGATCGATTTTTGACTAACAAGCAGCTGTTGGACTCCGACCAATTACCAATTTGACCAGTGTCTTTTAATTCCAGCGCTGGAATTGGATTGACTGACTCAATGTTAATCAGCGAGCACCGTAATGTATGATGCCCATCCACAGGCCCATCTAATATCTTGCGCCGCAAACCCTGCGACTTGCATACACATGACTAGTTAGTAAACAGAATTTGCGTTTGTATTCGGATTTGGCCAAACGCGTTGTTGGGGTTTCGAGTAAAGTGGCAGAACACTGAACTCACCCAAGAAACTATCTTAACTTTCGTTACCGTGAATCGTTGTCAAGTTACTTATTTTTGAAATCGATACGTTGAGAAGAATAAGAAACATGTTTATTTTTTATTTCATAATATTTGGCCGAAAGTCAAGAACGCGCTCGAATTTTCCGCCATTGACAAATTGTAGCTCATTTCCAATTACGTGCACATCCATAGTGAAGCGCACACATAATACAAAGCGCGAACTTGAGCCGGGATGTCACAACTTGCTGCTACTATATATACCTCGCCGGAGACAACAGGAGCATAGTCGGACAACACTTCGATCCACAACTCCTTCTCAACATCAAAAATGGCCTTTAAGGTAATTCTTCCGAACTTATAAAATTAGATATTAATTTTGGTACTTATTAAATATGCTTTTGGCAAGAAGCGAAATCTTCCTCATTTTGCTAATACAAAAACTTTTTTGAATGATTTCAAACCAAATATAATGTTAATTGTTTAGCGTTGACATTCCTGTTAAAGTTTTTGTGAATTAGTAGGAGTCTAATTAGCTAAAACATAATTTACTGTTGGATCCTATAATATGTTCGTCATGTAGACCACCACTATCCTCTGGCATTTATCGTAACCATGACTATGATGTTTGTTCGAGCCACAATCAATTAAAAAACTACTCAACAAAGTCGGAATGCCTCATGGCACCGCTACTTAAGAGCCCTATCAATGTATTGTATTGAAGCATGGCGACGCGACGCATCACATTGTGTAGCAATTTGGCAGTAGTAGTAGTAAGGAGAAATTTAGAGTTACAATAATTCTGAGCGTTTGTTGTAGTTTGTAGGTTTGAATGGGATTTTTTATAGATACTCCAAATATTTCAAAATTCTGAGGTCTCTATGGACTAAACCAGTATGAGATTTATGTTATTACGTGTGTTTACGAAAAGCGAGACCGCTATTGACTAAATTAGTTTAGTCAATAGCGGTCTCGCTTTTCGCAATTTTTTATTATCTATATAAATATATAAATAAATAAAAATATAAATAAAGCCAAAATTCCGAAGCAAGTTTTTCATGAAATACGCGACGGCACTTTTTTAAGCTCGTGGATTGAACTACTAAATTTATATATGTGCATATACGAAAATGAAATTAAAACTATTCTCCACCACTCAATAAGTCAAACAATTTCAGTTTCTCGGAATAAGAACGCCAAAATTGGCCGATTTACGCAAAAATCACGGTCGAAATGTAATTTGCCTCTTAACGCTCATTGTAATGCGGGAGGCGACACCTTGCTTGTCCTTGACGAACGAGCTGTCCTCAGCTTGTTAGTAATTTCTCCGCGCATGCGCTTACGCAAATGCACTAGTCTCGCCCTCGTAAAACCGTGTCACTGTTTCAAGTACAACTTATGTGTCGCACGTTTAATGAGACTAGTGGCTTCAGTGGTGATGACCATTGACGGAGTTTAACGAATCGATTTGTTTCAGTTCGTCATCCTCGCATGCGTGGTGGCTGTAGTGCGTAGCTCTGGGGTGGCAGCCCCTCTTCTCGCTGAGCCGGTCGTAGCCGCGCCTGTTGCCAGGCTGGAAGAATTCGACCCTCTTCCACAATACAACTTCGGATACAATGTGGCGGACTCTCTCACCGGCGACTACAAGAGTCAGACGGAGCAGCGCAGCGGAGACCTGGTGCAGGGACAGTACTCGCTGGTGGAGCCTGACGGCACGCGCCGCGTCGTGGACTACTCTGCCGACTCAGTGAACGGTTTCAACGCGGTGGTGCGCAAGGAGCCACTGGTGGCGGCCGCGCCCGCCGTCGTCGCCGAGCCCGCGGTGGTGCCCGCCCGGTACGCGGCTGCTCCGGTCGCCGCCGCCCCAGTCGTTGCTGCTAGATACACCGCTCCCGTAGCTTACTCAGCAGCCTACACAGCTCCTGCGGCTAGGTTCGCGTACTCGGCGCCGGTGGCGGCCGCGTACACGGCACCGTTCACCCGGTACGCGGCGGCACCCTTCGCCTACCCTGCTGCTGCTCCTTTGGTGGCGGTCTAAACATCATTATCCCGATTCCTGATGACTGACAACAATGGCTAATTAAATTATTTACGTCAAAAATTGTTTTATTTATTTGATGCAAGTTTCGGATTAAAGGAAGAAGAGACTAATTACGATCGCGCCATCTCGCAGCAAATCACCACAAATTCAATTCTGTCGATGTTTCTCCCATCAATGATATTATAAGTAAAAAGACGTCTCCCACGAGGTAAATAGTCTTTCCGCACATTTTGACATTATTTAAATTGTTTTTTTTTAAAGTGTAAATAACTACGTCATAGTTGCAACAAATGAGCGAGATGTAAAATAACCGTGAACGGTCTGTACGCCATACAAGCTACATAGATAAGAACGTTCAGTAGTCGTAGATTATAACAAAAATAAAAGGATTATTTTTGTTATAATCTACGAAAGTTTTTGTTGAAACGTTTAATACATAAATATAAAACAATTTAAAATATAAAAAGCTTATTCGAGGTGGTCTCCATTGGCTGCAATACAGTCCTTTAAACGTTGAGGCCAGTTATCAATAGAAGCACGCGCTCTTTCCATGGGAAAATTCTTCACTGCCAATCGTATGGATTGTTTTAGGGACTCCAAATTGTCATGGCGTTTAGAGCAAGCCGTACTCTCTAAAACTGACCATAAATCATAATCCAGCGGATTAAGATCGGGACTAGACGACGGCCAGTCTTCAGCTCTGATGAAGTCCGAAACGTTCACTTCCAACCAAGACTGCGTGGACCGAGCTTTATGACCCGGCACCGAGTCTTGTTGGAAGGACCATACTTGGTTATTGAACATGGTGTTTTTAAGGGGCTTAACTACCTTCTCAAGAATGGTATCTTGATACACTTGTGCCGATGTTTTGATACCTTTTTCACAAAAATATGACTCAGTCACTCCTTCATAGCTAACACCCCACCAAACCATCACTGAAGTCGGATAATGCCCACGTTACACTCTGTTGACTAATTGGGAAGCTTCCTTAGAGCTTTGAGCATAAATACGGTCATTTTGTTTGTTAAAATGTTGCTCAATTGTAAAGATTTTCTCATACGTAAACAACATTTTTCTGTGACCTCCCTTTGCGTACCGCTTCAGTAGTTGTTTCGATTTTACCACCCTATTCTTTTTTAAATTATCAGTTAAAAAATGACCAGTGCGTCTCTTATAGGCTGCAAGTCCTAAGTCATCTTTTAAAATATGCGACATGGTTCTGGGTGCTATCTTCATCTCCCGAGATAAAATCTTTTGCTTTCGGACAGGATTTCTTCGAATTCTTTCCCTTACTGCTTTGACCATCATTTTAGTACGAACACTACGTGGACGGCCAGATCTTTTTCTATCACAAACAGAGGAGGTCTCATTGTACCTATTAATAGCCCGGTACACAAACATTTGACTAATACCAAGCGTATGGAGAGTTTTAAAAATTGCATTTGGCTCCATACCAACTTTGTGTAATGCAATCACAGCGATTCGGTCCTCATTATCACCCCACTCCATTTTAATATCGCAAAATATTGTACAATGTTTTGGCGCCAAAATTAGAAAACTCAATGAACAATCGTATAAAAATGATAGATTCCAAATTCAAATGTAATATCTTTCTTATTTTTAATTGTAACAGTATTTATGGCCAGACTAAGTATACAGGAAAGCTATTTGTGCAAAGTAAAGAAAGTATTGAGGTAGGAAAAGGAATATGGAGGGACAAGAGGCTACTAAGAAAAGAAGAGCGGTCATATAAGGGACAGGAGAAAAAAATGTGATTTAGGTCGCCTACGTCTTTGCCACACGAGCACATGGGGACGTCGATGATATGAAGTTTGGCAAGATGGGCTGGAGAGCAAACATGACCCAGTCTCATCCGTATTAAAACGGAGGTCTCCATTTTGCCAAACTTCGTCCTGCCAAACCACGGTTTTTCCTGAAGGTCGGGCTGAATAATTGATAAATAACGGCCCTTAGATTTGCTTCCGATATCCCAGGTGTGAAGAAAAGTCACAAGGTCAGTACTAAAATTGGTGTAAGGAACTAAATCCCCACCGCCTATCATGCCGCTGGTCGTGGGTTCGATTCCCATCCAGGACAAACATTTGTGTGCATGATCATGTCTGTTTGTCCTGAGTCTGGGTGTAATTATCTATATAAGTATGTATTTACAAAAAGAAAAGTAGTGTATGTAGTATATCAGTTATCTGGTTTCCATAGTACAAGCTCTGCTTAGTTTGGGATCAGATGACCGTGTGTGAAAAAGGATATTATTATATTATTATTATATTGCACCGCATCACCGGTAAGTGTGTCAGCAACTTCTTCATTGGATTCCAACATGGGCCGGAATCCATGCAAATTGCAAAGTATTACCCTCAGAGATGGTTCTGAACGCAAATTCTCTTATTAAATAAATGATTGGAAATTGTGATAGAAAGGGGATTTATTGATGGCTAGAAGAGCACTTTGTGAATCTGTAAAAAATATTATTCTTTTGAGCTTAAAAACACGTGTATATTGTATGGCTTTTAAAATACCGAAATATTCCCCCGTAAAAACAGAAGTCTATGGAAGCAGTTTTATTTTTTGTACAATGTTGTATTGAGAATGATAAGTACCCAACACAACCCGGTCGGCGAACGCTTGGCAGCATCGGTAAATATATAGTGATACTCCAAGTGTTCACCCAGAAAATTATTAAAACTTATATGACAATCGGGATCTGATTTACTTACACAGTTATATTTAAAGATGAATTGTAAACTCTCATAACTACTGTTAAACTGGTGAAGTTTATTGGAACGGTGAATAGAAGATGAAATTTAAAGGAATTTTTTGTAGCTTACAACTAAACAAGGAGCACCTTTATGGGACCAGGAATCTAACGATTCAATCTGTAACACTAAGAGTCTAGTTTAGGAATGAGAGGATGAGTTGAGAACTAAAGAATCCGGAACAAATATTTGTCAGATAGGAATTGTCTTCTAAGGTATGTATAAAGGAGCTTCCCCACATTCAATTTGGAGTGCATTAATGGGACTAGACTTCATGGCACCTGAGATAATGCGTAATGCTTTAGACTGGATGCGATCCAATTTTTTTAAGAGCCATAACACTACCAGGCTCTAGAACGAACAATCCATAATCTAGAGTGCTTCTGATAATTGCGTTGTAAACAAGTTTCAAAGAAAATTGATGTGCACCCTACCATACACCAGAGAGGAATCTAAGCATGTTTAGGTGATTATCACATTTCTTAAAAATATAATCACAATGAGGAACACTACTTAATTTACAGTCAAGTATTATACCAAGGTAGGTATCTGAATTTATCTGTAACTGGAATAGGTATTTCCTTATAAAAGAGGTTTACCAAGGGAATATTTCTTTTCTGAGTGAATAAAACAGCCGCGCATTTAGACGTGGATAAATCCAAACCGTCTAGATGTACATGACTCCAGAGTAGGTAAAGCAGAATTGATAGCACAGCTGGCTTGTTCAGCAGATTGGCTTGAAGAATATAATAATAAATTGTCGGCGTATTGAAGAACCTTAACATGTATTGAGTATTGAGGACGAGTCTAAATCAAAAGTGTAAATATTGTATAGGGGGGACTGAGTACAGAACCCTGCGGGTTGGTCTCTCCAAGCAAGATGGGATACCTCATGATCTCCTATTATCATGTTAACAGAGCGTTTAGTCAGGATATTAATAATGAAATTTGACAAATTCAATGGAACTTGTAAGGCTTTTAATTTATTTTGTAAAACTGATAATACAATATTATCATAAGCTGCATTAATATCAAGGAAAACTGGAATAGTGGAATGGTTATTAGAGAAGGATAATCAAATATCCGATGTTAAAATACTTAAACAGTCAGTTGTACTTTTACCTTTTCTATAACCATACTGTGATTCTGCCAAAAGACCCTTACTTTCAACATACCATTCGAGGCAATTTTTAATTATGTGTTCCGCTAATTTTGTTGAAAACAGAAATGGCTCAGTTATATATTCAACTCACTGACGCAATAGCAGCCCGGGACAGGCTCCAAGTTGTTGTAGACGGGTTCAGCCAGTGTAGCAATGAGTATGAACAAGCTCTTAGTCACAAAGATTTCTTACAACAGCAGCTACATGAGGCTCAAAGTCAGATTGAACAACTAGAGACTACAAATCTTAACATCACTGCCTCGTTGAATCAAAGTCTTTTCAACGAATTGGTGCCTATAGACCCATCAATGGTTTCTGCAATAAACTCCTCTAACACAATAGATTTAATAGTTCAAGCTGATTCAAAATCAAATGAATCAGTGAGGGTTGTTGCTAGTAAAAATAAACTTAAAAAATACATAAAAATTAATAAATACATATTTAAAACAAGGAAAATGATCAAAAATCAAAAATTATTCACCAGAAATGTAAAACATAACAGAGAAAGGTTACATCTCCTGAAACAATTAGATATGTATTCATTGAACTTAGAAGAAAGTACTAGGAAATACCAAATTGACACAGATAACTTGCGGTATGAACTAGATCTACTACAGGAGAAACTTACTTCTATGACCATAAAATATACAGCCTGTGAAAACCAAATGAGCGAATATGTATTGGCAATGAATGAGCTGGTAAGCTCACAAACAAACAAATGTGTACATAGTGAACAACCACCTATTCAACCCACACCGGATCATTCATTGACAATATGTGATACCACCGTGCCGCAGTCTTGTGCCAGTTTGCCATTGTCAATTGCTAACTGCTTGCCTAAACAGAGTGTAAATAAAGAAATAGTGTTATTTTGTGATGAAATTGGAAAAGATCTAGGCCACTTGTTAACAAATAAATATCCAGGACACTCAATAATGAACTACTGTATGCCTGGTTGTTCTTTATTTGACATAATGAAAAAAGTTTTAAAATGCAATTTTAACCAGGATACTATTCTATTAATATTTGTTGGTAATAGGGGTAATGTGAACAAAGGAGAATTACTCCAATATTATAGATCATTGTGCAACATTACTTTAAGAAAAATTGTTTTGTTTACATTCCCATACAGTCAAAGTTTGCCACAGGAAGAAAACAATTTTAGATATGAAATGAATATGACATTACATAACTTGACATATAATAATAATTTATTCCATTTAATTGACACTAACAATTATGTTGGTAATCATTTATATTTGACAAAAGATAGATTTTTTATGGATAGGTACTATCTTTCAAAGTATTGCAAAAGACAGTTAGCTGTGTCGCTATCATATTATTTTTCTATTACAGCCAAGAATTTGGCTAAACAAGTTGCTTCTATTGAGCAATGCCATGACATTTTATATCATTCATCCAATAACTTGGTATCCAAAATTGACATTGGTAGTAATTTAAATTAGAAATTAAGACAATAGAGGCATCCTCTAGCAATAATGTACAGAAATGCAAGAATAAATCAAATAAAATTTCAAAATTAGTAAATAGTATTAACCTGGTGCATCAAAATATTCAAGGTTTTCTCAACAAAGATTTAGAAGTAGAATTATTTATGAATTTTAACAGTATTGATATTCTTTGTATAACAGAACATTGGCTTAAAAGCCACCAGTTTATGTTCAATTTTAATAATCACCAGGTTGGTAGTTCGTTCAGCAGAGTAAATGCTATACATGGTGGCTCATTAATTTTAGTAAGTAACCAGCTGAAATTTAAAGACCGTAAGGATATTGTGAGCCTATCTGTTGAGCGGACAGTTGAAATAGCTTGTATAGAATTGGAGCAATTTATTGTATTAAGTGTGTACAGGCCCCCTTCAGGATTGTATGACTGCTTTGAAAAGGTAATGGATGAAGTGTTACACAAGATATGTAACTCAAATAAATCTATTATCATTTGTGGTGATTTTAATGTTAATTTATTAGAAAAGTCAGGTTCTTGTAGTAAAATAATAAGTCTTTTTCAGTCATACAATCTTGTAAACCTATTTTTGGAGCCCACAAGAATAACCCCTACTAGTGCCACATGCCTAGATAATATTTATACAGATGTTTTTCCAAGCCATAAAGAAATTATAAATTTACTAGATTCTGATCATTGCGGGCAAAGGATTACTATCCAAAACCAAAACAAAAAAGTGGCTAAAAAGGATATCATTGTTAACCCCAAAACTACAAGTCGCTTGGAAGCTTTTAAAGTTAAACTCATTAATAAATTAACAGTTTTGGCTAATCATACTGATCCTAATGATCTGTATGATGATTTTTTTAATATGTACTGCCAACAATTTAATCTCATCTTTATTCCCAAGACTATCTCGGTTAATAGTAACGCGTCTTTCAGTGATTGGGCTACCATTGGTATTCATAAAAGTAGAACACGGCTTTATGAACTATACAATGAAAGGTCTTTTGTAAACACTGCTGAATTTAATTTATATGTTAGAAACTATTCAAAATTATTTAAAAAAGTTTGTTGTATGGCCAAGTCGCGTTATTTGAGTTCGAAGATTAAAAACAGTAGTAATGTAATTAAAACGACTTGGAATATTATTAATAGTGAAACGGGAAGGTCTAATAACCGAAGTGCTGACTACAGCCTGTCTATTAATGACAATATAATAAAATCAGACTCACAAGTCGCCGCGGCCTTTGAAAATTTCTTTTCAGATATTCCCGTTTCAACTACTAAATCCCTAAACTCATCAACTGCTGTTGCTGAGTCTTTGCTTAAGGAAAATGTTAATGCTTGCGATTCGGAATTTAATTTTGAACAAATTACCTGTAGAGACATAATTAAAACCTTTCACACTTTAAATGTAAAAAAGACAGCAGATCTGTGGGGTAATTCTGTAGAAGTTGCTAAGTCTATTATTGACATTGTAGCACCTACTTTAGCTCTTATCTTTAATAACTGTATCGACTGTGGGGAGTTTCCTGACCTCATGAAATATAGTAAAATAATACCTTTGTTTAAATCAGGTAGTACATCAGACCCCACAAATTATAGACCAATTTCAGTACTACCTACGTTTAGTAAAATTTTTGAGAAATTAATTTTAGACCAATTGCAAAGATTTTTTAATAAACATAAATTATTACATAACAAGCAGTTCGGTTTTACAAAGGGTCGTTCAACTACTGATGCCGGTGTTGAACTTTTAGGACATATTTATAATGCATGGGAAGACAAATGCGATGCCTTGGGCATCTTTTGTGATTTGTCCAAGGCATTCGATTGCGTTCTTCATGAAACGTTAATCAGGAAACTCCGCCATTACGGGATCCGGAACACCGCTCTGGATCTTCTTACTTCATACTTGAGTAATAGGATTCAGAGCGTTGACGTTAATGGAAAAAGATCGCCCGGATCTATAGTAACAATGGGGGTCCCACAGGGCTCGATTCTTGGTCCTTTCTTATTTCTTATTTATATTAACGATTTGCCCTACCTCATTAAGGATAATCATGATATAGTTTTGTTTGCGGATGATACTTCACTTTTGTTTAAACTTAAACGTCAGCAGCTGGTTACTGACGATGTAAACAGAGCGATCTCAAAAGTAGTTCACTGGTTCAGTGTTAATAATTTACTCCTTAATGAAAAAAAAACCAAATTCATTAAGTTTACACTACCTCACGTTAGGCAGGTGAAAACTAACGTGTTGATAAAGGGCGAAGAGTTGAATCCTGAAGATAGCACAGTATTCTTGGGCTTAACTTTGGATGCTAAGCTTCAGTGGGGCCCACATATAGATAAATTGTCAAAAAAGCTAAGCTCCGCAGCATACGGTGTAAGGAAAATTCGTAATTTAACCAACATAGAGACAGCCCGTTTAGTGTACTTTAGCTATTTTCATAGTATAATGTCGTACGGTATTCTGTTGTGGGGAAATGCAGCCGACATTCAGACTATCTTTGTTTTGCAGAAAAGAGCTGTTCGATGCATTTATAAATTAAGTCCGAGACAATCTCTCAGAGAGAAATTTAAGGAGATTAATATACTGACTTTGCCTTCTCAGTACATTTTTGAAAATCTTTTATATGCCCATAAAAACATTAAATTGTTTAAAAAATACAGTGATATCCACAATATAAATACTAGGAACAAACACAAATTTGTTGTACCTCCAACAAGGCTCAAGAAAATAGGTGGGTCATTCAGGTGTCAATGTATACGCTTTTATAATAAACTTCCAAGCCACGTTCAAGATCTGAGTCTTAATAAATTCAAATCATTCATTAAACGCAAGTTGTGTCAGAAAGCTTTTTATACCGTTAAAGATTATATTGAGGACAAAAAGGCTTGGGATTGAACTGCTCCAATTTTATTTTATATTATTTTTATTTTTGCATACTGAATGTTGACATTAATATTTACTTTGTAAGTATTATATTATTTTACTTTATTGTGAATGTGAAGACTATGTAGGTCATTGCTTTTTTTTTTTTTTTGTTTGTTTTATTTTTTCTCTCAGTTATTTTTAATCATTGTCTGGCAGTTTGAGTAATCTATGCGGCCTACCCCAATGTCCTTTCTTTGGTATTGTTCGTCGAATCGTTGAGCTCCTTAAGTTCTGAGTTGAGCTGCGCGATTACTGACAAATGCGTGCACTGACTGGACAGGTCCTCTCAATCTGTGTGGTTCTTTCCTCAAAAGACCATTTCAGACACCAATCTACATGGTCTTCACATGAAGTGACCAAGATTATGTCTGGACTTTATAAGAGACTGTGACCTCTGAGTTTGTTTCGGCCTTTCTTCTCAGAGTAGTCAGATAGGAAACGCCGACCTCATCTAGCTTAAAAAAAAAATATTGACTTGTAAAAGTGTTTGTACAAACCTACTTACAGAAATAAAAATCATTTATCATTTATCATTTATAATTTCATTAGAATTGAAGACAAAACTATGGGACGGTATGAAGTAACATCAGATGGGGTTTTATTCGGTTTAAGAAATGGCAACACCATTTGACGTTTCCATGCCACAGGGATGTAATCATGATAGAATTAATAAGCTCTAAATAATATCTGAGGTCATCATTTCAAACTGTACTATTTTTATGCCTTGTAATTTTTGAATAAATATTATTATTATTTATTATTATTTAAATTAGCAAAAACGGAATAGGGGATACCGTCAATGCCTGGTGCAGAATCCTTAGTCTTATGAACAACACCCTTTAATTCAGTGAGAGTGAATGGAAGATCTAGCGTCGTATGATGAGTGTCTTGGTTATTGGATACGAGAGAAAGGTTAATAACCTCTGGAACCCAAGGCGGTGCTAATTTATCTAAAAAATCACTGGCTAAAGAGTAGGGGATAAGAGAAGGGTTGTTATAAATGGACCTAAATCTACGAATATTGCGCCAGATAATCGTGGGGTATTTGGTGAAATTGATGAGCAAAAGTTACGCCAAGATTTAAATTTTTTCTTCTTAAAAAGTTTGAAGTTTAATTAATTAAGTTAGTAACGATTTCAACATTAATATCAGACATATCAAGGTTGTAATTGTATTCAGCCTCTTTGCGTTTATTAATCAATTCTGTGCACTCCGGTCCCACCACGAAGGCGAGGGATTTGTACTAATATTGTTATTTTTTACAGGAAAAACTTCATCTGCCGCTGCGATAAATATGCCAAAGTTTCAGCACAACTATTTTCATTGCCATTAGAAATGACAGGCAAGGAGCAAAGCTCAATGTTCCTAAAGGCCCAGTCGTTATTATTATTTCTATTGGGTAGTTTATACGGCGTTTGCAACCCGTGCAGATTTGTCAAGTTTAGTAAGGCATAAAATGCGCTGTCGACGTGCGTTACAGCGAACGCGCGTAGGCGGCGCGTATACAAATCGTCGTGTGGGCCCTAATAGTAACTTTTTCATGATGGTTTATTTTGACAGACAGGCGTTCAACAGTCGTTTTGCTGAGTGCGCCACAGTCATGGTTTGAAAATGTATACAAAAAAGGTGAACGGTTTTCGTAAACGTCACCGCAACAAGCCTGCTGCAGGCTTGCCTATAAGATGTCATAGTACAAAAAAGCAGGGTAGTTCAATTTCTGTCCTGCTCATAGTAAACCCCCAGTTTTATTTTTCTACCTATATTATTCAAACTACTGCTGTAGGTACCGTTTATTTCTTCGAGTAGATAATGCTTTTACGGCTTTTGACTTATATATATACAACCCACAAATCGATTTATATCGCTGGCTTACAACGATACGAATTTTCCTACGGAATTTCCCAAATGTATGAAGATTGCGGAGCAGTGGTGGCTCAGTGGTAACTGCAGCGACCTAAGAGTTATAGGACCATACGTCCTATAACTCTTAGGTCGCTGCAGTTACCGAACCCAGACAGACGCTTTACTTTGTGTAAATTATGTCATCATCAAACGGTGAAGGAAAACATCGTGAGGAAACCAGCATATCCTAGAACCAAAAATTCGAAGACATGTGATATCTACCAACCCACACTGGGCCCGTGTGACACCGAGAGGGACCTGTGTCTCAGGTCTCAGCAGTGGCGCACTTGTCATGCACCCTTGATTAAGTCTCGTCATAGACAAGACAACATTTTAGATAATTGGGCAGAAACAAGAATAGAAACATATTTCTGAATTGAAATATCAGTCAAATAAATATAGTTGACTGACATTTCAATTCCGCTGACGAAAGTGTTGTGTATTTGCTTAATTTGTAGAGGTTTATCAACAGTGATCATACTGATCAATACCACACTAAAATGGAGGAGAAGCAACTATATGGCGCACTCACAGTGTACCGCGAAAGAGGAGCTTATTTACGTAGACTCGAACAGTTCGAGAAGGCGAAAGCCTCGTACGACGAAGCGTTCAACAGCAATGCTGAGGACGTGCGCACACTGACAGGGCGCAGCCAGGTGTGCGCGGACGCAGTGCGGCCCGTGCAGGCTTACGCCGACGCCGAGCTGGCGCTCAAGCTGTCGCCCGGCAACATGAACGCGCGCAACATGCAGGCGCGCGCCATGTACACCATGACCGATTTCGAGCGCTCCGTCGTCATGAATTTCCGTGGACTGCGCCAGCGCCGCCAGCCCCCGTACTTCATGGAAGGCATCAACCAAGGAGTCGAAACCATTCAAGACTGTATCGGGACAAACGCCGGCAATGTCATGTTAGACTTCCTCCCACTCATTAAACAATTAGAAGTTGCACGAGCTGACTCTGATGAGCCTCAAAGAAAATTGCATGTTAACCGGATTCCCAAAGAGGAACGTAAGAGCAAATTGACGCAAATGGAGGCCAGAAAAATCAGCACCTTATCTCGTGTACTTGCTATGAAATATCTTGGGCCAATGGCTTACGATAAATTTTTTCTTCAAGAGCTTTTGGAAGACCCTCGAATTAAATCTGCAAATTCTGCTGGAAGCAAGGAATTGCTAGAAATTGTTAAAGAAGCTCTACGATCTCTTAGTGAAAGGCAGGAGATGCTGCGCGCGCAGAGACCATACTACACTATAAAATTAGCTGAAAAAGCAGAATCTAAATACCAGACTAAATACAAGGAGTCTGTATTGTTGAGGGAACGTGAAGTTGGAGCTAGGACCGCAGAGCGTTTATTGAAACAGATTGAGAAGAGCATGCGTGAGCATCGTGTAATGGATTTGATGGCACAGGCTGAGCGTATGCAGATGTTCCTCGATGTAAAGACTCCAAGAACATTACCAGACAAAGAGATATACTTAGATCGGTTATACAGAGCGGTTGGAGAAGGATACCTGTCCCAGCACCGTCTATCGTACACCCTCAGCGAGCGCGGCAATCGACGCCGCATCGCTTTCCTCATGGGTTTACCTGTTGGCCGTCCTACTTCTTTCGATTCGGTTATGGCTAATTATCCGTACAAGTTCATTGATATCGAATATGCCACGCAAAAAGTGAAGCAGTCTGTCGATATGTGTGAAAATTCAACTATGAAATGTTGGCTAATGTACGAACTGGCTCGGTTACTTTCCAAGCAGAAGAATTACGCTCTTGCTAAGTTTTATGCAAAACGATGCCAGAGAGAGGCACAAGATTTGGGAAATATCACGTGGTGGATGAACGGCTGCTTTGTTCTAATGAGTGGCGATATGCAACAAGGCAACGCAAATGAAGTGCGCATAGAAGTGGAAGAAGCTTTCGAGTGGTTAAAGAAATTACAGGACCCAGAGAGAGTGCAGGCCTTCCTGACCAAATGTGCAGAAATGTCGTCAGAAACAGCAACTGGAGATGATCGTAAAGCTATATTGACGCGCGAAAAACAGATCATGGGAGTGATGGATCCGGAGACGCGCGTAGAGACGCAAGTGTTGTTCAAGCGCATGTCGACGGTGCCGCCGGGCCGGCGCTTCTCCGTGCTGCCGCGCAAGGCGGACCATGTCCCGGGTGACGTGTTCTCCGAGCGCAGGAAGCGCTTGCAGCGCGGCCTGTCCGTCATCCCCGGAAAGGAGCGAGAGTTGCCCGCGCCGCCCAAGTCCAGCGTTTTAGGATTACAACTATTTAATATTTGAGTTATACCATATTTTTTTTGCTTGCTTTACTTTCTATTCATTTGTGGCGCACAAACAAATGCATAATTGTTCATATTATAATTTATAAATTGTTAAATAATTATTTGACAAATTTTTGAAAATGGTATTTTTACGCACCACGCAATACAATTGTTTTATTTTAAAGTTGGTACATATAGTTAGGAATCTTTTCACGCAGAAAAAGATGGTAAAAGCAATAAAACCAGTATAGGTATAATAAATACATAATTTATTTACATTATAGCGTTCAAAATTGTCGTAAAACAATAACCTCTCCTAATGATGGTAGTAGGGAGCAGATGAGTAAGCTACAGGGGCGGCGGATTGATACGTCACAGGGGTGGCGTACTTGACGGGGGCGGCGTATGCGACGGGGGCGGAGTGGTAGGCTACAGGGGCGACCACCTTGGTGACGGGGGCGACTACCTTGGCGACGTGAGCGATGGGCTCCCTGTGCACGACGGCGTTGAAACCGTTGTGGGGGTCAGCAGTGTACTCAACAGTACGCTTGATGCCATCGGGGTCCACCAAGGAGTAGGAACCGTGCACAACATCACCGTCGCGGGTCTCGTGCTGGCTCTTGGAGTCACCAGTGTGTCCGTCCTGCACGTCGTAGGAGAAGCTGTACTGGGGGTTGGTGTCGTAAGCCTCAACTTTGGCCACAGGGGCAGCTATCTTGGCTACCGGGGCTGCGGCGTAGTAGGCAGGAGCGGCTTGGACGGCGTGGCTGGTGTAGGCAAGAGGGGCTGAATAGGACAGCTGGGCAGGCAGGAGACCAGCGCTCGCCACGGCCACTAGGCAAGACAGGACGACAAACTGTAAAACAAATGAAAAACATTTTAAACATATACATAATATATAACAATTCTTAAAAAAATATAACTTATCGGTTTATTATAGTACCTTGAATGCCATTTTCGGTAGTGATAATGTTCAACAGTGGGATAGAACTGCCGCTTACAGTACACGGACTCGTTTTATATTCAGCGCGCGTCCACTCATGCTCAGATTTATATGACGTCACAAGCCCGATCCGGTAATCGAGCCTCGTACATAATATGACAGTTTATTGAAACTTTCGCTTTTAATTGAGGTGGTTAACCAAGGCAAGGTCGCGATCTTCACCGGAATGCGAGCGCCCGCGTCCTGCGCCGGCGCAACTAGCCGTCACCATTGCATGTATGTACAGTCAACCACACGTCCATGGTAATTGGACTACTGTCAGCACTTTATTCCATAGCAGGTTTTTGAAGATCAAGCCAAGATCAAGATATACCTGAAGAGCGGTCAAATGGCCTGAAACAGGTTTGAAGAAACCTAGATCGGGCGGGTTGGCGCTACCAAACATTCTAATTCCGAACCATCATTACTTGCACATGTAGGTAATGAAAATGTTTTAGCTTTTGTTTATTAAGGAGCTTTACTACTGTTGGCTAAATGTATGTACATATTTACTCTTCTTTTTTTGTAAACATTTTATTAAATGTCTATTTTTTATTTATTTTAAAACTACGGATATTTCGTTGTTCACTCATATCGTATTATAAATTTATACGAATGCCGCCCGTTTTTTTTTTCCAAGTTAAGATGAGAAGATGATAAGCTCAACAATCCCGGTTCGTGACTATACGAACACTTAGGTAGTAAAATAAGTACAGACGCCAGCACATCAAGCTAATACAATCTGTCAAATTTCTTTAATAGATTTTCAACTTTATCGCTAAAGCATTAGGTTCAAGGTTGATTGGGAATATTTGACAGTTTCGGGTAGCTTGATGTGCTGGCGTCTGTACAATCAAATCGTGAATCGTTTATTGACCTTTCATGTACTTTAGCCGATCATAGTCATTACGATACCCACACGTTTGGACTTCAATGGCGCCAATAAGAGATATTATTTACTGTATATTAAAATCATGTAAACAATTGGGTCGTTGCTTTATGTAAAGTCTCATTTGAGTTATACTTTACAAGACAACAGGTCAACTTACTTTCCTACAGTTTGTACAGTCAGCTCTCAACTCTGTCTCTTTGCAGTTAGAAATTAAATGACACCCGTGTCAATTTGCCGTGTTATAGCCAGTTCATACAACTGGCAGAGAATGACAGTTGTGGTTTGAATATACGTGCAGTCAGGCAAATTAAATGACACCCGCGTCAATTTGCCGTGTTATAGCCAGTTCATACAACTGGCAGAGAATGACAGTTGTGGTTTGAATATACGTGCAGTCAGGCAAATTAAATGACACCCGTGTCAATTTGCCGTGTTATAGCCAGTTCATACAACTGGCAGAGAATGACAGTTGTGGTTTGAATATACGTGCAGTCAGGCAAATTAAATGACACCCGTGTCAATTTGCCGTGTTATAGCCAGTTCATACAACTGGCAGAGAATGACAGTTGTGGTTTGAATATACGTGCAGTCAGGCAAATTAAATGACACCCGTGTCAATTTGCCGTGTTATAGCCAGTTCATACAACTGGCAGAGAATGACAGTTGTGGTTTGAATATACGTGCAGTCAGGCAAATTAAATGACACCCGTGTCAATTTGCCGTGTTATAGCCAGTTCATACAACTGGCAGAGAATGACAGTTGTGGTTTGAATATACGTGCAGTCAGGCAAATTAAATGACACCCGTGTCAATTTGCCGTGTTATAGCCAGTTCATACAACTGGCAGAGAATGACAGTTGTGGTTTGAATATACGTGCAGTCAGGCAAATTAAATGACACCCGTGTCAATTTGCCGTGTTATAGCCAGTTCATACAACTAGCAGAGAATGACAGTTGTGGTTTGAATATACGTGCAGTCAGGCAAAATAAATGACACCCGTCTCAATTTGCCGTGTTATAGCCAGTTCATACAACTAGCAGAGAATGACAGTTGTGGTTTGAATATACGTGCAGTCAGGCAAATTAAATGACACCCGTCTCAATTTGCCGTGTTATAGCCAGTTCATACAACTGGCAGAGAATGGCCAGTTGTGGTTTGAATTGGTAGTCAATTTGCTTATCAAGGAGATGTTTCAAAACGGGCCAGCACCCTAGTTGCGTAACGCACTATCAATCGGAATCTGAATAATTTTTAAACAAATTGCTAATCCATTGCTTCTTAAGTTCGAATCATTTATCTGCTCAACAACGTAAATAACGCAATGAATGTGTTGAACTGTCAATATGAAACATATTCCGATCGATAGTGTGTTACGCAATTACCAATAATCACTACCTCAGAAAAGAGAAAATCCGTTGAGTTCGGGAAAATACAGATAATTCATTTAAATGTATACTGTTGTGGTAGTTATTTGACATTTATCAATTTGTTTTATCAACTTAAAAATGGCGACTTACTTTAGTTCTTTAGTGACTCTGTGCTTAAAATTATGACAGTAAACCATAGATCAGCCATTGATCCATTGATCATAGAAAGAGAACTGTCGGCTGTCACAACAGTGTCATTTCCAGGATAACTTTAGTTCTATTCTATTCTATTTTTAATAAATGGCAAGTAAGCCGATGTCGACTATTCTGCCAGTGTCTAAAGTGAACTAAAAAAAAACAAGTGTGCATGGAACAAAAAAAAAAAAATTAATAAAAGTATGTTATAGACAAATAAAAATTCTTTGACTGATACAGTTGTACACCATGTCGATATTGCTGGGTTAGTACGGGACTGAAACAAACAAAAAAAAAAAAATAATAATAAATATATATTATAACTGTTAACACATAAAATATACGCAAGCATACCACACCCACACATACAGAATAATTTATAATTTTATGTTATTGTGACGGATGAAGGACATCAGCGCCACAAGCAGATCTGGGGAGGAATACGTTAGTAGCGAGGGAAAATTAGTCGGAAGAGGGATCTTAAATTTTGGGAGGCGCCTATATAGATCTAAAGGTGGGACGTTGTTTGAGCATTCGAAGAAGATGTGGTCCAGAGTGCCCTCTTCCAACCCGCACTCACAGAGAGACGAGTCTCGAACACGAATTTTTTGCAAAAAAACCGGAGTACAACAAAAACCTAAGCGAATTCTACAAAGGACGGATATAATTGTTTTGGAGACTTTTTTGTAGCTGTAGAACCAAGGTTTTGGTTTTATTATTGGTTGTACTGCATAGTAAAACCTGCCCTTTTTCCTGCCAGTGATATTCCACTGTTCCTGCCATGAGGATTGGAGCTTGGCTTTTGGAAGGCTCAGTAAGTCATACCCCTGATGAGCATTGTAGGTGAGATCAGCTGTTGCTGATGAGCAAGCATCTTTGGCCAAACCGTCGACACACTCATTGCCCTTAATTCCACAATGACTAGGTATCCAAACTAACTGAACCTCTCTTTGACTATTAGCACAAGATAATAAAGATTTTTTAATTTTTAAAAGAAGTGAACTGTGCAGCTTACTTTTGAAGGGGTTTTGTACTAAGGCTTGCAGACAGCTAAGAGAGTCAGTGAAGATAACTGCTTTGTCGATATTGTGATGTGACTCTATGAAAAGACAAGCTTCCAATAAAGCCACACACTCGCCCGTGAATACAGAAGCCTCCACAGGGCAGTTGAACTGTAAGATAATTCTGGAGCTTTGGTAATAGACCGCAGCGCCAGTGTTACTGAGATCATTAAGTTTTGAAGCATCTGTAAAAAACCTCTGAAACCCGGTCCATCGTTCTCCCACCGCCGCATTGAAGGCCGAATTCGCCGAAGGTGACTTTTTGAAAATACCAATGTCAAAGAAAATTTTTGGAGTGAAGCATAAGACTTCATAGGGAAAGTTAAAAAGAGGTAATCGGGGATTCTGTTCTATTGGACATTCTAAATTACGAATTTGACGAAATGCTTTTATAATTAAGGGAATTTCTTTGTTTTTCCAGTAATTTGAGCTTCTGCATAAGGCATCTAATTCATTCAATCTTGGTAAAAGCGGATGAGAAGATCTAGATATTAGCCTAGCCAGAAAACGGAAGGCCAAATACTGACGTCTTAGGGCCAGGGGAGGTTCAGCACATTCGACCTGCAATGCGTTAACGGGAGAAGACTTCATACAACCAGAGATGATCCGAAGGCATTTTGACTGAATCTTATCCAGCCCAGCCAAAGCACCCTTGTTGCATGGAACTAGATGGAACGTACCATAGTCTAAAACACTACGAATTAAAGCGTTATAGACCAATTTCATAGTATAGGGGTGAGCACCCCACCAGACACCCGCGAGGACTTTTAAGATCGAAACAACCTTTTCACATTTTTTTATTAATAAACTAATATGATGCTTACCATTTAATTTTGAATCCAAAAAAACACCTAAAAATTTTACTTTGTTAACTACCGGAATATTATAACCTGAAATGTCCACTGAGATTGATCCCACTCTTTTGCGAGAGAAAATTACTGCCGAACTTTTTGGTGCAGATAACGACATACCATGCCTTAAAAGCCATTGGTTCAAAGAGTCCAGAGAGAGGCATAAAGATGACGCAGCGTCTACGATAGAGGAATCTGTCACATACAGGACTATATCGTCGGCATATTGGAGGATGTGACAGTTATTATTTAGGCAGGAGTCAATGTCCACCGTATACAAGTTATAAAGGAGGGGGCTCAGCACGGAACCTTGCGGGAGTCCCTTCCAAGTCTGCCTTTCTTCGAAAACCTCGCCCTGGACTCTCAGAACCAAAGAACGAGACAAAAGGAGTCCACAGATGCATTCGATCATCTTAACCGGGAGACTCAGCTGGTGCAGTTTCTGCCTGAGAATGGGAAGAAGAACATTGTCATATGCAGAGGATATGTCTAAGAAGGCGGCCACAACGGATTCGTTTTTGGAAAACGCTAAGCGAATATCTGCAACCAAAATGCCAACACTATCCATAGTGCCAAGCCCCTTCCTGAAACCAAATTGGTAATTCGGCAGTAAATTCCTCGATTCGACTATCCATTCGAGTCTATTTTTAATAAGGTGTTCCAATAGTTTGGCCAAGACTGAGGACAAAGCAATTGGTCTAAGACCATTCGGATCATCTACATGCTTGCCTGGCTTCAATAGGGGAATAATAATTTGTAACTTCCAATGGTCTGGAACCCAACCATGCCTGTAGCAAAAATTAATGATTTCGAGGTAGTAGAGTTTAGCCTTGTCACCAGAATGCACGACAAAAGAATAGGGCACACCGTCAATACCGGGGGCTGAGTCCCGTACATGCCGGAGTACCGCATTCAGTTCTGCCAAAGTAAATGGCACATCAAAAGGGTCCTCTGAAACACTTTGCTGGGACATATTGTTAAAACATTCAGAAGAGAGAGGGACATAAGGTGGAGCAATTTTGTCAAAGAAAAGGTCAGCTGTTTCTCTAGTGATTGGTGAAGAGACTGATGGGGAGCATCCACGTCTAAACCTGTTGATGCTTTTCCAGACTACCGAGACGGGAGTAGAGGGAGATAAGGAGGTACAAAACTTAACCCAACCCACACGTTTCTTCTTGCGAAGGTGACGCCTAGATCTGGCATTTATCCGCAAATATGACAATAGATTTTCGGTGCTCATATCTGCGTTGTAACACTCCTCGGCCTCATCTCGATCTTTGATTGCTGAAGTGCACTCTGGGTCCCACCACGGGGGTGAGGGAATTTGATCACGGGCACTGTTTTTCAGCGGGAAGCAGGAGTCTGCACTAGAGGTAATGGCTGCAACAAATCCCTCATAGCAGTTCTTGGCATGGCAGTGACCAGAAGGATCTAATAAATTTGAATTTAAATTTGGAAGGGCATCAATTTTATCCTCCAATAGTGATGCAAATTTTGCCCAATCTGGTTTGGACAGGTTATATTTCAAAAGTGGAGGGGAAGTTTTCTCTAAATAAGTTTTATTAAACAAAGATATGACAATAGGATAATGGTCACTACCATGTGACAAGGTCGTACATTCCCAATGAGTCGAAGCTGCCAACTCAACCGAACAAAATGTTAAATCAACACAACTCTTTTGTTGACCAGGAGGAGATCTGCGAGTTGGGCAACCGTTATTAAGAATGCAGAGATCCAGATCGTCCAAGATCTCAACCAAAGCTACACCAAAGGCATCACAGCGTTCGGACCCCCATCTGTAATGGTGGCAGTTAAAATCACCCATGACCAAAATGGGTCCATGAGTATTGGAAAATATGTTTTTTAAAATAACCAAAAAATTAAGATGAGGATGAGCAATGTATATTGAAAACACTGTAATGCCTTCCATACTTCCTGCTACAATACTCATATCACCTGTGAGCGAAGGTAAAGGAATGGGCAAAAGAGGGACCCGATTGTTGACAAGGAGAGCCGATCCTCCATAGCCATCAGATCTGTCACATCTGAGAATGTTAAAGTGTGGCATACGAAAGTTAAGACTTGGGGTGAGCCAAGTCTCAGCTATAGAGCAAGCCAATGGCTTGTATTTATTTAAAAGAAATATGAGGTCGTGCTTTTTATGCCACACGCTCCTCACATTCCACTGTAGGAATGTTTGGCGAAAAGCCATTTTTAATTTGTTGAAGTAATGAGATAAGTTGATCGGCAACGTTGGACGGTGACTGGGAACTAGCAGAAGAAGAAAAAAATATAGTAGGTAAGAGTTTTATAAGGAGTTCAATAATAGAACCAGTATTATTAGAAGAAACATTGTTGCAATTAAGACCGCAGCCATTAGGCTGTGTAGGTTGGGGAGAGTTGACTATCTGCTGATGGGCAGTTTTGTCATAAGATGGGGAAAGGGGGGCATGGGTCCTGGGTTTTAGAGTTACAGTTTTGCGGTAGGACTGAGATATTGGAGTTTTGGCAATGTTAGCATAATTGCGGGATGCTGCTGGGATAGCCTTGCTAGCCTCAGCATAGGGAATGGATTTCTCAGCCATGACAACCTTAATAGCCCTCTGCCTACCATACTCAGGGCATGACCTGCTATTAGCGAAGTGATTACCCGAACAAAGCACACAGAAGGCCTCGCCCTCAGAAATGCTGCAACCATCACCGGGGTGATCGTGGCCACATTTACTGCAGCGTGGCTTGGACCTGCATAGATTTGCTACATGTCCAAATCTGCAACACTTGCGGCATTGAATTGTCGGGTATATGTATTGCTCAACAGGGAGGGATGTGTAACAGCAGTAAATCCTATTTGGTAATACTTGTCCATCAAATGTAATAACACATGTTTCAGTGGGCTTCCACTCATTAACTCCGTCTCTTTGAGTTTTTCTGTTAATGCGGCGGACTTTCAGTATTCGCCCGCAGCCTGAGGGTACTGTCAAATAAGATATAGCTTCTTCTTCCGTAATATCTGAGGGAACACCGGTAACAACACCCATCCTTGTGACATTAAATGTAGGGATTGAGGCAGAATAACTATATTTGGTCAACAGATTGTTTACCAGGAATGAGTTTGCATCCTGGGGAGAAGCGAATTCCACTGACACACGGTTTCTACCGATTCTGTTAACACCACCACGAACAATGTTCGCAATGTTATTATTCAAAAGCAATTTACCAAAACTAACGGGATGTAGGGTGGTGCCAGCATTTGGTTGATCCTCTAAACGAGAAACATGCACAACATAAGGAGCCTTATCCAATACGGAGTATTTGATTCGACCGATTTGGCTTTTTGGTTGCTTGCTTCGAGGAGAGGGCGTCAAAATTTCGTCGTCTCCGGGACGTTTACGTGAGTTTTGTTGGGAATGAACGACATCCATCTCCGTAATACTACACACAACATTCGCGAATTGGGTTAATGGATTCGAAGATAAAGGGGAAAAAGGAGTTGAAGGACGTGAAATATCTGGGGGGTCAGGATCAGGGGGTTTATTCTTATCCATCTTGGATAAGACGAGGGGTAAAACAAGACAAACACAGTACAAACCTGGTTACGAACACAAGAACGACACACAAACAAAAATAAGTCACAAAAGTATCAACAGTCACTCAAAAACAGCTAAAAATTCTAAACACACGTGCTATTCTAGAACACCGTGGCGAGAATCCGATAACTTTAGTTATTATTCTAAGTGTCAAACGGCATTGTCATTTATCAATCGAAATGACAGCTTACCGCCATGACAGGTTTTTGTTTTGTGTTGCAATTTTAAGTGTGTCATTTCTTGTGTTTTACCAGCAAACAAAACTATTTTAAAGTAATTGGACAATTGTGAACTGTTAAATGTATTTCCCTATTTTTAAGTGTAATGTATACAAACATCTTAATTTCCCTAACTTAATATCAACCCGCACTTTGAAAACAGTTAACTTTTACGATATAATTATGTGTTAATATGAATTCTTTGCATATTCTAGGAACAAACTTCATAGCCAATCATAAAAACATAGCAAAAAATGTATCAAAAAGAGTTTATTTACATAAATAACAATAGTATAAAAAGGTCCTAATAGTACAAAACATATCAACAACAAAATTGTAATAATTCATCTAGAAGTAGTATGGGTGTGGTAGCCTGGGGGCGAAGAGAGGCGCGGGCGCGGGGGCGGGGGCGAAGACGGGGGCAGGTGCTCTGGCGAGGATGGGCGCGGGGGCGACCACTCGCGCGGGGGCAGCGACGACCAGTGGCTCACGGCGCACGACCGCGTTAAAGCCATTGAGGGGATCAGCAGTGTAGTCCACAATCCTCCTGGTGCCGTCGGGGTCTACAACTGAGTAGGATCCGGTGACGAGGTCGCCGTTTCTATGTTCCTGGTGGCCCTTGTAGTCGCCGGTGAGGGCATCCTGGACGTCGTACCCGTAAGAGTACTGCGGCAGGGGGTCGAGGCGTGCGAGGGGCGCGGGGGCCAGCACGCTCGCGCTCGCCACTCCTACTACGCAGATGAATACTACAATCTGGAACAAATAAGTGTGTTGATAACAGAGTGTATACGTAGATTGACATAGTTATGTAGTAGATGATTATAAAAAGTTGTATTGTTTTGTATTAACGGGCTGGTGTCCGCAATTCCACCTCAATCACGATAGAAGTCTGAGGCTGAATTTTCTAACAAAATGTGACATATTAAGGGCCTTAGCACTCCTCCGCCACGAAACCTACTCGAATCATGACTCGAGTAGCGGAACATCATGCGAGTCTGCTGAATTGAACTTTATTGCGGTGAGATGTTATAAGATCCCGAGGAAATTAGCACACCTCCGCCGCGAAACCATGGCAGCGAAACCGCACTAGTTCAATGCAACAGACTTGCATGATGTTCCGCTACACGCGTACCAGAACATCAGCGGAATTTCATACGGTTTCGCGGCGGACAAGTGCTAGGCCCTGAATGAACGCGACAATCGCGAATTCGCGCGACGATCAGACCATCAATATAAGTACTCAAACCAAAAGCACTATTATTTCAATATCAAACACTTGATTTTCATATTATGAGCCTATACAACCTCAGCTCATATTCTAATTTCGCCCTCGCTTCCCCACGCCACCTCACTCTTTATCAGTGTGTTCATATTAGTGTGTTCTGAGCGCAAGCGACACAGCTCTCCCGTTCGAAAACCGAAGCGGGACTGAGCGGGGGTGTGGGGCGGCACGGAACAAACTTCAAGACGCCGATAGTTTAGATAATTTCTTTTTACGGTGAAAATAATGAGTAATTAAAAAAAAAAAAAAAAACATAAGACCTGCTTTATAGTTAGTTAAATTAGTATGCAAAGTTTCGTGATCTAATTTGAAGTATTTTTTGAATACCAGCGGTTTATTGTTCGGTTTGGAGGTAAATTTGGTTTTTTTTTCTATCGAGAAAATTTTATCGAATCGTGTTTTCTTCACAGATTACTTAATATTATTATAATATTATAATTACTTAATCCTCAACTTTACCATATATTTATTTCAAAATTAATGCTGCAGTATTTTCGACATAACGAAGGATTATGCTAAGTTATTTGAGGTAGGTACGGTAGTATACCATTTCTTAAATGACACCACTATTTCTCCTAGACAAGACGACTATAGAATAAATATGACGTATTAATAACGCAATAAATCAATTACACAATAATAATAAGATTGCGACATTATAGCAGTGTCACATAGTTCACTAGTGCGTCGTCCACTGGCTTGCGACATGTTTTAAACCCATTGATCGCAACTAAACGCGACGGGAATGACAATACTATCGATGTATGTGCCGTCAGTCGTACGCTTGCATTTTGACTGAATGTTAATTAAAAACTGCGTTTTTACAAGTTTAAATATCAGTTGAGATGTAATTGTAACATCTGTTTTTGTTTGCGGGAAATAAATGCGTCCTGCTTTACAAATTTTCATACATTTAACAGTGCTCTATATTGCAATACAAGCTCTACTTTTTACAAAACTAAGCAAACTCAAATCCTAAATACTTTACTACATTAATATAGTCAATCTTTCCAAACTATATTGGGGTCAGCTTCCAGTCTAACCGGATGCCGCTCAATTTTACATGGAGCAACTACCTATCAGAATTTGACTTCCACAACCCAGTTACTGGGTAACACAATACCCCTTGGTAAGACTGGTCGTTAGATTTTATGGGCTTCTTACTACCCATAACGATAGTCAAATATCTACGAATAGAACCCGGGACCAACGGCTTTCCGAGGCACGGAGGGGTCTCGATATGTAATGGATGACCACCCATCCATGAACCGACCGCGGCAAGCGCAGCTTAACCTTCGATAAATCCATTGGTGCTATAATATATACGTAATCAATTGGTGCTACAATTTCCCTAGGAAAAAACAACACATTCCATAAAAAATAAACCTTTGGAAAATGTGCGCGCGTTGATGTCTTTTCAATTAAAATTATAATTAGGTCCGCATCAATATGTACAGTGATCAGATAATCAGGCGCAAATATACCTAAACTTCACTTTTATTCCCACGAAAGAATAATACGGACATGCCTTTCAGAATCCCTTCTATTCGTATAAAATATAAATTAATAATAAATTAGTCGATTTGATCACTAATCTGTCAGATAGATCAATCAATCAATTTCCTTGACCACACTGTGCACATTATCATTTTTTATTGATATTCCATTTGTTTTGAATAAAATAAAGATACTAAATCAAAATAACCACTGCTATAATTTAATTAAGTTTGTTATAGTTGTTTTTACAAAATTGTTCAATCCCGGGAACCCAGGATTGAACAATTTATTTATTCAGAAAGGAATGTCCATATTATTATTTCGTGGGAAGAAGTTTAGGTATATAAGCGCCCGATTATCCGATCACTGGTAATGTAGGACCCCAATTTCTCCCTATGGAATCGGGGGCCAATTGAGTTTATTTCCTAAATAAAATTATTATTATTATTTATTATCTATTATTATTTCAAGCCTAGTCTAAAACTGATTAAGTTTCAAGGGATCCCTATTGTTAGTTACTATTTTTAGGGTTCCGTACTTCAAAAGGAAAAAACGGAACCCGTATAGGATCACTCGTGTGTTTGGCTGTCTCTCTATCTGTCCGTCTGTCACAGCCAATTTGCTCCGAATCTAATGGACCTATTAAGTTGAAATTTGGTACATGTATGAATTTCTGTGACCCATATACCGTATAACGTAAATAAATGAATTTTGAATATGGGGGTCACTTTTGGGGGCAAATAAGAAAATTAAAAAAAAAGTTTTGCAGACTGTACCGTGTTACACATCAAATAAAAGGGCTTACCATGAGGGTCTCGAATATATTTTTTTCTCATAATTTTGAAATAAATTGTTTTAAAGTTATTTAAGAAATTGGCAGGTGTTTTTTTTTAATTTATATTTTAACAATTTCAGCCTAAAAAATTTGATTCATATTAACTTACAGTGATCTATCGGGGTCGTAATGGAACTAAAGGTCGTAACTGCAAATTTATTTTATTTTTAGTCATCAATAAAACCTCAATCATAAAACCTCAATGCCACAAAAAATAATATTACTTAAATAGCTTACGAATAAAAGGATATTATTACATTCGTACTTGACCATGAGTTGTACATACTTCCATGAAATTGGACCTTTATACAAAAAGATAAATAATAAATGTTCAAGTGAACCAATTCATTGTTATGTGCAGGGGCGAGTCGAATCGAAAGCGCCAGAAAGAAGGCAGTGTCGCAAAGCGTCCCGATATGGATCGCGTTGGTCAATATGCGCAATCGCACGAGCCCTCACGTTCTACCGGCGCGGAGCGGGCGCGAGTGTGGCGCTCGACTTAGATGATATCGTGATGATACACAAAAGTTATCACTATCTTAGATGTCATTCTTCACTTGTAACTAACTCTGGGGATATTGCTAGCCCTTTTTATTTCTGGCAGCATTGGCTGTTCAGAAGTAGGTACATACATGTAATTGGTTTGATTGAATTAAATGCTTTCAGTTTGAGTATTTGGAGTAAGGTTATAAATTAGGGATGGGCCGAAATTCGTTTCACATTCAGTTTATCCGAATTTCGGCGGTTTGACCCAAACTTCAAATTCGGTTCAAATGCCAAACATTCGAAACAGAAAAAAATATTAAAGTAACTGAACTGTTTTGACTAAAGTAATAAAACGAATCCAGTAAAAAAAATCATAAGCTTTTGTTTATTGTTTTCTAGTCGTTGCTTATTTTTAACAATTAAACATTCTCAGAATTCTGTCATCTAAAAATTGATATTATTATCGCCAAAAATCACTATGTTTATTTTTTATAAAAGTGTTGTAATGAAATCTTAGTACCCTGGTATTCAAAATGTACCAAGGGAAGGTTATGTTGCAAAAAACCCAAGGATTCTGCGTTATTCGACAGGAGTCTGATACGTTTTTGTTCGTATACATTTCCTAGTGAAAAAAACCGAGGTTCGGCCGAACTTTTTATTTTTCCGAATGTTCGGCCAAAGCTCATATTCGGTTCAAACCACGTTCGGCCCATCCCTATTATAAATCTAAGTAAGTTGGGTCAAAACAATATTAAATCAGTGACAGGTGATTTGGCAAATGATATTAATGAGAATAAAAATCTGATGGAAACGTCAGTGGTAAACATTCTAGTCATGCTATTCAAAGGAAATAAAGAATAAAACATTAAGCTGTAAATAAAAACTGACAATCTAAAAATAGATTTAACCATGAATTAGAAAAACTTAATTAACAAAACAAAAGAAAAACTAAATAAGCAAGATGAAACATTTTTGCAAACACAAATAACAAAAATAGTAATTTATAAAAATAATAAAATATTTTTTAATATCTCACCTTGGAGTCCATGTCTGTTTGTGTGGGATAGGATGGTCACAGTCCTCGGTGTGGAATGTGATTCCCGTCGGCCGCCCTCGCGTTATATATCGAGCACCACGTAACTCGGGACGTGAGGTCCATACACACGCCTCATTGAAGAAAGTGCTTGAATTACGCGACATCGATGACTCTTGCGATACATGTTACGTTTCACGAGCTCTATGCTTTCATTGAATCAACAGGCTTCCGGGTTTGATTCATTGTCAAAAATTGTTTGTTTTTGACGTTTGAATTTGATCATCTTTATCATCGCCTAAGCAGTCACAATACTCATCTTTGAAGGTAAATCCAGTCATCTCTTCTGCAAAGACTGTTTTCAGTTCTTTGTACCTGACAGGCTGTTGATTGTAAATATTCAGTAGAATAAGTATTCACATGGTTTAATCTTGTATAGTGAAAGAGTTCTGCTGCTCCTCTATTCTATTGTAAATAGCCTTCAGCTTGCTTCCAATAACATCTATTGCAAATAATAGGATAACCTATTTTTAACCTGAATAAATATTCAGTATCAAGGGAGCAAGCAAAACATCTGTGCCATCTTTCCTAGACAGCTGACGCGTTACATCATCTGCTTGCAAATCAACTGGTGTCTGCTTCATTGGTCTACTGATCAGTCAGTCTAGTCCTGGGTTCGATGCCCAGCAGGGATAACATGACACACGCGACAATTACTTACTCTCAAGTCTCGCGTGAGTAATTTTCTGATAGCGCAACACTTTTCTCGTTTTCTGACAGCGCTGCCATACAAAATACTCGACTCGTTCTGTTAAACTTGATGTTTTCTCGACAAACCCTTATATGACACATAAGTTATCTCGAATTTTGACAGTTCAACACGATATAATCCCCGACTTTTTAGTCGTATTTAGTCGTCCTCGATTTTGGCGATGAGAAAAGTAGGCAAAATTATAATACAAAAAAAAAAAAAACTCCAAAATAACATGGCAGTTTCATAATTGTACTTAATTTAGTTATTATTTTATTTTACAATATATTAATAATGAAAATACTTAGTTTTAAATTACTGGAACGAAGTTCCTTCCGGCAGCCGCGAGAGAAATTGTGGCAGAGGCGAGCACTATTACGTAGATAAGCGTCAGTATCAACAAGTCACTTTGCCAATTATGGTGATTAACGAAATCTAGGGATTATGGCTGTTTGGCAATATCAAACATAATTCATTACTAAAACCGCCAGTTTATTTCCTAAGGGCGGTGATTAACAACGCTTAGTGTTTTATGGATATAATAGCGAAATCAACTGCAGCTGCATATTATTATCTGAAAGCCAGTCCTTTTGGTAAGTGTAGGTAGTTAACAAAATTTGCATTATGATGGGTATGGGTATTTACAATAACAACCTCGCATTGTCAAATTGTGATCGTCGGCCCATTTGTCATTTGTAGTGACTGTCTAGTATTATATCTAATAAGTAATTATTATGTGCCACTAATTTTCATTTCTGTCATTTTGTATTTTAGTTTCGGCATGTCAAAGAAAAACTTTTAATTAAAAAAAAGTCGCGTTACACAAAAAAGTTAACATAATTAAAAGAGGCGGACGTAGAATAAATATAGTACATACTAATTCCATGCGTTCATTTTCATTTTCAAATATCTTTATTAAATCATTAATAACACAACAAAATGCACTTAACCTAAGCTACATTCAAAATAATGCGTAAAATCGAATGAATGAACCGGAACCTCAAGCCGATGTGGCTATGATAAAAATGATTTATTTTGAATAACTTGCTACATCGATCTCTCGTCGCGAGTTATAGAAGTGTCAAAGAGCCTTTTTCAAATTTACTCGAGCCTAACGAGCCTAACGTAACGGTCGTAGAAAGTGAGTGCTACTAACAATCATGTAAGGATCAATGACGTCAGAATCGTAGGCAAACTTAGAAAAATCGAAATAAAGAGTGATCTCGCGCTTGTCATGTTAGCCCTGCAGGTCGGGCAAAGTCATCAGCAACGCTTGCCACGGTTGGTCCGTGGATGGGTGACCATTTTACATACCGAGACCCGGAGGGTCATTCGTGGAGCTTTGAAATTCGTTACGGGTCGTCAGAAGCCCGAAAGCCTGACAACCAGCCTTACCAAGGGGTATCTTATTACCCAGTATCTGGGGTGTGGAGGTCAGATAGGCAGTCGCTCCATGTAAAATACTGGTATTCAAGTGCATCCGGTTAGACTGGAAGCCGATCCCCACATAGTTGAGAAAAGGCTAGGCAGATTGATTGATTTTTTCAGCACGATAGTACCCTTAGGCGAATACAGGTATAATGTTATGTTGCCTACTGGTGTCTTTCTTGTTCATCGCTTCAAGAAATGCGGTGTTCTGCAGCATGGTCGTGTATGCCTCACACAGCCTACATTATTGAGTGTGATCATCTTATCAGGCTCTAGGTTAAGATGTTATGAAAATGTGAAAATGCACCCTGAGTTATTTAAAAAAGCTCATGAAATGTACTAGGCACAGGAATACAATAGTTTTGTCCATAATTCCTAGGACAGCATTAAGAATAGCTATGTAATGAGCTGTCGCATATTTAATGCTATACCTGACAGTATTAAAATCTTAGCAACTAATAAAACAAGGTGTCTTAAAGTATGGTAATTTGTTGTGCTACGCGAATGGATACAATAAGAAATGAGTATGTACCAGGAAGTCTGAAAGTGGCACCAGTGACGGAAAAGTTGTGTGGAAATCGGTTGTCATGGTATGGGCATGTGATGCGGAGGAATGAGGAAAATGTCGTCAGGAAAGTTTTGAGCATGAATGTGGATTTGTGTATCGAACTTCAGCGAGGAAGACATTGCTGCTGCGAAGCTGCTGCTGTTCAGGTCGCTTAATAAAATCGACCAGATGGTGTCTCGTCGACGCCACGGGACAAAGAAAAGTGTGCAAGACATCATCACGCTTCTGAAGGCTACCGACCCAGACGACGTGCCGACGTTTGTGGCGAGGGATCATAACAAGTTACCTCCAGTCACATTCGACCACGAAAAATAACTTTCATTTCGGAAGTCTGTGGCAAAAAAAAAACTAAAATACAGATCCAAAGACACCGACTTCCAAAATTTTCACTTTGTAGTGTATTCTTGGAAGTCGGTTGCTTTTTTTTTTTGGAAAAAAGTTTTATTGTTGAATTATAAATAAGCATAAACCGAATGTTTGCATGTCACATTATTATTACTTATGACTAAGTGATACGGATCTGTATAATTATTATTCCACCAAAAACATTTTCGTGTAAAATGTTGCCAAGACGAGACCATACGGCTCGCACTGACAAAAAGTTATCAGATCTCATGAAGAGCCAAGCTTCTAACTCTACACCTTAGTCAAAATATGAGGCTGGACCGTTTCGTTACTACAAGAACTATTGTTTAACAGAAAAATAACGAACAGTGAATTAATTTTCCACCTTACGCCCATGTGACGGTAGCGAAACGGCATATCATCAGATAAGATAACCTTTAATGTCTGCGTCGATGCTGAAGACACAACGGTGATACCTGCGAAGTACCACGAAGGTACCTGCGGTAAATAAGAGCCGGCATAATTAAAACATAAATATTGAAAAAAATAGGTGAAGTTGAAATAAAAATCAGGAATACTATCGAACATTATTTATTTGGGATCTTAAAAATATGCCTATATAGCTAGGTTTTAAACATTATGTATGCAAAAATAAACATTAAAAAATTATTTACTGGAACCTTAATAAACTCATATTTTATAATGTATTAAGGTCCGAGGCAAAATTAAAAGAAACTAAGCAGAAAAAGATAAACTAATTTGTTTTCCTAGATAGCTCAACATATTTAACATTTTCAGACAAAATAGTTAACAGTTTACCATTAAACATATTTTTTTTAAATCTTGTAATATACACTATTTTCATATTTTTTAGGGTTCCGTACCTCAAAACGAAAAAAACAAACCCTTATTGGATCACTCATGTGTCTGTGTCTGTCAGTCTGTCTGTCAGTGTGACGGTCCGTCTGTCACAGACAATTTGCTCCGAATCAAATGGACCGATTAAGTTGAAATTTGGTACACGTATGTATTTCTGTGACCCAAACACGGGCGTGTAATGTAAATTAATGAATTTTGAATATGGGGTCAAATAAGAAAATTTTAAAAAAGTTTTGCAAGCTATACCGTGCGATATATCAAATGAAAGGGCGATCTACTGTGAGGGTCTCAAATATATTTTTTAAATATATAATTTTGTAGTCAAATAAATCATTTTAAAGCCATTTAAGAAAATAGACGAAAATTGACCTTTCGCCCCTCTCCTCTCCGAAACTACTGAGCTTTTGAAAGAAAAAAATACAGAAAATACTTCTATACCTATAGATTACAGGAAAACCTATAAGAAGTCTATGGTCTGAAAATAACATGGTAAATCTCTCAATATTCTGCGTACAAACTTACATTTGTAGTTGGAATGTATTCGAGAACATGTTTTTCAACTACAATGTTAAGTTTGTTCTTGAGATAAATTCATCTCAACTACGGAACCCTTCATTGTGCGTGGTTCGACACGCACTTGACCGGTTTTTTTTATGTGACCTTCCTCAGTGCCTGGCAACTCGTGCGCTTGATATAAGCAATACTGCTGCTCCTTTTTATGTATGCGTGAGATCCAACCAATAATACTATTGAATGTGTGTTTTTCTCTGCTGGTCCTTGATAGCCGCTGGAAAGTATGGAACCAAGATTGTAGACAATATTTTTATTTTTGATGGGTTTGCTCTTGACTCTAGTCTAGGTCAGAGGTGACAGAGACAAAGTCGACGATGGACTGAGCTTACCCAGAAGAAGCCTGTTCACTCTCACTTTGAAGAGATTAAGGTTGTATACGTTCGGAAACACAGACGCAGGCAGTGAGTTCCACTCCTTTGCTGTGCGCATTATAAAAGTCATTTGGAAGCGCTTAGTGCGAATTGGTGGAATAGCAACCAGGTAGAGATGGTAACTGGCAGTGCTTCTAGATGTCCGATGGTAGAAGGGGGCCGATGGAATAAGGTCGTGGAGTTCTCGGACACACTCTCCGAAGTACAATCTGTAGAAGACCGACAAGCAGGCAACCTTGCGGCGATGAGCCAAGCTATGAAGTTTGGCATCCACCAGTTTTACGTCACCAATGACCCTCTTAGCTCTGCGTTCCACCGAGTCAAGCGCGGCTAGTTGGTACAAGAGCTGATCCATCCCAAAGGTGACTGCAATACTCCATGCAGAACAATTAAAAGAATCTTAGTCCGTGTGTCCACCTTTTTGAAGATTGTTTTAAATCATTATCAATTTTCTTCAGAAATTAGGTCAAGGGCATATTAAACTCATAGTCATGGACAGAATGTTACTCGTATTAATATTAATGGCGCACCATTGATTGGCGATCGATACCAAATTGTAATTGACATGTTTAATGACCTTTGACAAATTGATTACCTAACAAAAGGAAAAACCAAATGTGATACTATAATGATTTCAGTTAGTGTCTTGATGTTTTCTTGTGGGCTCGTGGCTAAGTTATAACAGCCACATGGGTCAATCGATCAGGTCAAGCAACGCTTGCCGCGGCTCGGTCCGCGGATGGGTGATCATCTTTACATACCGAGTCCTCTCTGTGGCTCAGAATGCACGTTAAGCCGTTGGTTCCGGCTGTCAAGCCCGAAAGTCTGACAACCAGTCTTACCAAAGGGTGTCGTGTTACCCAGTAAGGTTTTAAGGGTTGTAGAGGTCAGATAGGCAGTCGCTCCCAGTAAAAATACTGGTACAGCTGCATCCGGTTAGAGTGGAAGCGACCCCAAGAATAGGTATATCGTGTATCAATTGATAGTGATCATTTTATTGATGATGAATAGATATTGACATAATACCGGAAGATTACTTGCCAATGTTAACAATGAGTAGGACTTGTACATTTGTAGTATTTTTCTTATTGCCGAACGGTTCAGTTTTTAGGGTTCCGTAGCCAAATGGCAAACAGCCATTTTACTCGGAAACTATTTGCATTATATTGATGAAATTGGAAATGCACCTAAACTAAACAAAGGTGTAGTTTTATTACGCCACAAATAGGGGCTCCCATATAAATGTAACCCAGGGGTGAAAAATAAATAAATACACATTATAACTCTGTGGATCCCATAATTAAAAAGATTATGATATTTGTAAATGTCTTTTTTATTTAAGTTAAGTAAGAGATATTTTCGGTTACAACCATAGTCGTAACTTTGTTTTATATAGTCTTTCGAGAAATAGTATGAAATAAAAAATTGATATCGGTTTTTATGATCGGTCGATAAAATTAGTACCTACTCTTGCATTCATCCCAGCTACGGAACCCTTCACTGTATGTGGTCCGCACGCACTTTACTGGTTATATAGGGTGACTGGAACCAGTCACCCTATATAAATCGCGAAATAAATCAGCTGCTCTCTACATTTTGCGAATTATGCGAACATAAATGTACTGAAACTGAAGGTTTATATAGGGTGACTGGTAATTAGGGGCCGATACTTAAACACATGATTGTACTCATGATAACAAACATCTTTTACTATGGAACCAAACTTGAATTCGCGAAGAAAAATCAGCTGGCCCATACATTCATGTTCCCATAACTCGTCAAAATGTAGAGAGCAGCTGATTTATTTCGCGATTTCAGGTTTTGTCCTATAGTAAAAGTTGTTCATAATGATGAGTACAATGACCCCTTAAAGTAAATCCCTCGTTTAACCTAACACTCTGTATAACGGGACTACACCAACGGGTGGACTAAACTAGAGCACAGAATAAATATGTCTGGATTGTCTGGAGTAGCAAATAGTTTATCCTGAAGTACATTCCATACAAAGGTACCAAGTGCTAAAGATATGAATAAGAATCATTTTGCTTTGTAATAACTTTTATGTTTTGCAGAACACGAATAGGAAACTTCAAGTGAATGGAACCGAAAAATCAGACAGCCGACCATAAATATTCTGACACTCAGTGCGGATTTCACCACAAACTGACGTTTCTAACCAAACGCGAGCAGCGCATCTAAGCCGAGTTCAAGAGCTGTCAGTATATTCCAAAATAGTGACACTGCTCTTAAACGTGGTTTACGTGCTGTTCGCGTTCAGTTTCAATTGGTGAAATCAGCACTTAGTCGAAAAAAAAAAAACTAATCTTCAGCTACTCGTAGCTAAGATCATTATGGTTTTATGCCCTTCTCTAGGAGTGAAAGTTGTATATTTCAGGTCTGCGGTCATAAATCAGTTAGGGCCAGTTTTTGATCAATAGTTACTTCAACCAATGATTAAACATAGTAACTAATGGTTGAATTTTGGCTAATGTGTTTGCCAAAATGTCATTATTTACTATTTTTCAACATGAATGAGTTAATATGAATACATACTTACATGTTAACTCATTCATGTTTATTCTTTCACTCATTTATGTTTAACCATTGGTTTAGTTAACTACGGATATATATTATATATCCGTATATATTTGTAGGCGTGTGCACCATACAGCTGAAAGAATTAAGACCTAAACCTTACTAGATATGGTTCTTTTTTATTTAGAAGCATACAGATATGTATTGCCATGTGTTTGTTTGTTGTTTTAGTCTGCATGGCACGTTAGAAAAAACAAATTATCAGCCTATAGCCTTCCTCAAGAAATAGTCAGTAGTTCCATAGATTAGCGCGTTCAAACAAACAAACAAATTGTTCAGCTTTATTATTAATATATATGAGTGTCAAACCCTAATCACGTACTGTTTATCATCGCCATTTTGTTATGCACATAATAAACACGATTATTAAATCACAGATGAAAATTTTAAAATACTTCTGAGATTACAGGAAACAATTAGATAGTAAACTGTCCAATTGTTAACAAAAAAGTAAAAATAATCTCAAACATTTATTTCATTTTGTAAAAAGTAACAAAACTAACTAAAACTAGTAGTATGTACAAAACAAGTCTTTAGTGGTTTGCTAGCGTCCGTTTGTCAGAGTTAGGTATGTGGTGATGTCTACCACGCAGCAGAGTATGCAGCAGGCACGGGGGCAGGGTAGGCGCTGTATGCGGCAGCCACCGGCGCGGGGTACGCAGAGTATGCCGCAGCCACGGGGGCGGGGTAGGCGGCTCTGTACGCAGCTGCTACAGGGGCGGCAGCGTAGCGGGCAGCTACTACGGGAGCAGCGGCTACCGGGGCAGCGGCGTAGCGAGCGTACACAGGGGCAGGGGCAGCGACCGTTGCGGCTATGGGAGCAGCAGCGTAGCGGGCGTAAACCGGAGCAGGAGGGGCCACAGGGGTAGCGGCGTAGCGGGCGAAGACTGGGGCAGGTGCGGCGACGGGAGCAGCCGCGTACCTCGCAGCGGTGACGACTGGAGCGGGCTGGGCGACGGCGTACCGGGCGGGCACCACCGCGGGCTCGGCGACGACGGCGGGCGCGGCCGCCACCAGTGGCTCCTTGCGCACCACCGCGTTGAAACCGTTCACTGAGTCGGCGGAGTAGTCCACGACGCGGCGCGTGCCGTCAGGGTCCACCAGCGAGTATTGTCCCTGCACCAGGTCTCCATTGCGTTGCTCAGTCTGGCTTTTGTAGTCACCGGTGAGAGAGTCAGCCACATTGTATCCAAAGTTGTATTGTGGCACGGGGTCAAATTCTTCCAGCCTGGCTGCAACGGCTGCAACGGGGGCGGCGGCGATGGCCGCGGGCACTGCGCTGCCGTGAGCGAAGGCCAGGAAGCAAGAGAGAACTACCAACTGAAAAGAAAAATGACAAAGCATTAGTTGCATGTAAACTTGCAAGGAAATGCCTACACGTGGTTAGAGAGATTGACATCTCTCTTGAGCCATAAATTTTTATTTTTACGTTCGATAAATTCTTAATAGATTTTTTCACATTTTCATCACTTTTTATGATTAGGTATTTATCACTGTTTCACAATCACTGATCATACACTTCACAGATCGCACTGCGCTCCGTACCTTGAATGCCATGACTGCTGTTTGTTGCTGAGATGTGGTCAGGGATGCTTAGAGCTGTGAACTGTACCCTTAGTTTGAAACTAACAGCATTTATAGTAGTTGGTGGAACGCTTGCCTCATCCTGGTGGCATCTCCAAATTTGAATATATTCAAGTACGCACGTACGAGCGGGCCGTATAGTGCGCGCCGGCGCAACGCGGGGACGACGATGGTGGAACAATGCCACGTCATGTGAAGGAAAATTGTAAAATAATTATAATTGCTCTAACCATGTTTTAGTGTATCTGGATGGATATGACGTATAAGTCACTGTAGCTGTGACGTCTCATAATAACCTAGTTAATTAATGGGATTTCTTATCAATGCAGTGTCGTTGGTGCTTTATAGGAGGTAAGCAGAGACGCACGATGTTGAACAATTTTTGCTAATCAACGTACTGTGAAAGTTATGTTTATGGGGGACGTATCTACAATAATAGGTAATAAACTTGAATTAAAAGTAATTTCAAATTGGCTTGAATGACCGAAAGCAACCACAGTTATTTTCCTAACAGCCTGTACGACATAAGGTTGCCTTTTGGCATGAAACCTTTACCGTGCCTAACTGACATTACAGAAAGAGTCAATAACGAACTCTGAACGGGCAGCTGGTGCCACATTACTTTTCAACTATTCTTCTACGTACTATCCTAACTGTAAAGTATGTTCAATTTATGCGGCTGTAGTCGCCAGCTCGGTATATGTAGTAAACCTAGTTATTAAGCTGGACAATGTACCTAGTTGACGGACACTCTTTTTTTATGAAACATTTACATTCATAAATGCACTTCACGTTCACAAATTAAAAAAGCGCAAACATAAACTATGGTCGCGACAGTTAAGAACTATGAATTTATTAAATACATATATCACTTTCATTTTCTATTATGAATAGAAATAAAAAAAGCTATTTGCTTAAGTCATTTTCATCGATAGTCCAGACCATCTTTTATTTATTTCATCGTTGTGAAAATTGTATTTAAAGAGAAGATGATATCTTTGCAGATATGCTGTATCATCATCTGCCTAGCCTTTTCCCAACAATGTTGGGGTCAGCTTCCAGTCTAACCGGATGCAGCCGAATACTTGTATTTTACATGGAGCGAATGCCTATCTGACCTCCACAGCCCAGTTCCTGGGTAACACAGGTAATACCCCTTGGTAAGACAGGTTGTCAGACTTTCTGGCTTCTGAGGACCTGTAACGACTGTCAAAGATCCAAGAATTACAGCCGGGACCAAAGGCGTAACGTGCTTTCCGAGGCACGGAGGGGTCTCGGTATGTACAGATGGTCACCCATCCAAGGACCAACCGCGGCAAGCTTACTTTAACCTGATCGATGGACCCGTGTGGCTGTAATTCCTTAGTCACGAACTGCAAGATAACCGAGGTTTTAGGCGACCAACCATGACTAAAGAAAATATTATTTCAGGATTGATGGAATGATGGCCATTGACTTATGGATGAATAGGTATATGTTACGGTAAGTGTAATTAATAAATGTAAGTGTGATAATATAATAATAATAATTGAGTGTGCAAGTCACCCCCTGCCATTTTATCCGTGTATAATATATAACATAGGTCAGGCAGGGGACATAGTTCTTCCATTGACAGGCCAGATGGCGTGGTTGGTTAAGATACTCGTACCACCTGCCATACCGCTGGTCGTGGGTTCGATTCCCATCCAGCACAAACATTTGTGTGCATGAACATGTCTGTTTGTCCTGAGTCTGGGTGTAATTATCTATATAAGTATGTATTTACAAAAAAAAAGTAGTGTATGTAGTATATCAGTTATCTGGTTTCCATAGTACAAGCTCTGCTTAGTTTGGGATCAGATGACCGTGTGTGAACAATGTCCCAGGATATTATTATTATTATAGTTCAACTTACCCAATCCACTTTAGCCACCCAGACCCATAGCCCAATATGTTTTGTTTCCACGTACAACAATAGTCCTGTACCAACCGGGGGTTGTCCTTGGGTGCACTTGCATAATGCATACAGGGATAATCGTCGGTTGATGCCTCCTCATCATTTAAAATTATCTAAGGGGACCCTGCGAGTTGGCTTCGGCTCCTCGTACGCCTTGCAAAGGTCCGGGACCCCAGGCTCCCGAGAAATATCAAATAATAATAACGATTATTGTGTCCAAAAAGTTATACACAAACAATTTTGGGTTTGGAGTCTTCATTTAAACAAATAATGCCTGTATTAAAAGACTCCGCTCCTTCACAGCAGTAGGCAATGATATTATAAGTAAAAGGACGTAGATAGGTTATACACGCTCCGCAAGTGACACGTCAAAATGTGGCTAATTAGCCACATTTTCGTCGTCTTGTCTCTTTTTCGCTCCCGATAATTATGACATGCCGTCCTACTTCCACGTGCCATGTAATAGTTCGACATTGAGTCGTTTTTGAACATCGAATGTTGGGTAGGTAACCTATCTACGACTTTTTACTTATAACATCATTGGCAGTAGGTACTTACTTAAAACACAATAAAAAACAGTACATGGGTGTATTAAAACAAAAAATTATGTGTATGTGCGTGTGTGTTATGTTGTTATTGAGTGTGCATATGTGTTGTTGAGTGTTCATGAGTGTTATGGATGTGTGGTTGTATGTGTGTGTGAATGTACGAGAGTGGGTCGTGTACTTATTAAGGCTTGGCATTACGCCGTTGACCTCGCTCAAATGGGCGTTACCGCCGAGAATGCCCCGCGCACCCCCTCATTATAATTACGCGCGAAGCGATCACTAATATGCTATTTTGCACCGCTGACTGCCACAGAGCCATGACGCGCGACGCACGCATAGGTAGCCTGTTGCATATTTCAGAGCAGTGGTGCAGAACATTTTTAGGTAAAACCTTGTATGTTGTAGAAAAACAAATACAACACTTGTGTAAATTATTATATTTTTAGAAAATATATTTTTTTTAATGACTAAGAACTCATTGTAATATTACTAAAACAGAAAATGGGCGGCAGAATATAGACAGTTATTATTATTAGCTTTCCCCGCGACTTCGCTCATAAATAAAAGTGAATAAGTTTGTACCTAAAAGTACTACTAGTAGTTGTTTTAAGTATTTCAAATATTTAAAAAAAAACGCAAAATAAATCAAGTGGAAAATCTGAGCAATACACAAATCTGCCGGCCATATGCTTGCAAGAAGCTCAAATGCCATATTAGGTTCATGGGGTTCATGAACCACAATGCGTCCCATATGGTTTGTGGGCCCCATACGACCCGTGACCTCAGTTCAATTTATTATAAGTCACAAGCGGTCGTGGGCCCGGAACTTGTTAGTTCAATAAGGCCGGCCACATACACAGACTGAATTCCGTTTCGGAATTCCGTTCCGAAATATCGATTCGGAATTTTCGAAGGCAGTAAATCCATACAAAATCAAGGATGTATCACACACGTACAGTAGTTCTTCGTTTATTTTGTATGGCTTTGCTGCTTTCGAAATTCCGAAATGATATTTCGAAACGGAATTACGACTGTATGGGGCAGGCCTAATCAATTATTCATTCTTTTTCTAATTGAGTTTTAGCAATACTTTCATTTTCTAGCCCATGTTTGACTGATTTGACGTGATCTATTAGGTTTTTATAAATTAAATTCTTCACCATATTAGCACAACTGATGTCATTGCGTTTTTTAATTACGTTACCGAAATTTGAAGCCGTCAGTTAATTTCTTCTTAGTTCGAGCCATTCACTTGACTCACATTGAAGTATTGTACCTGTTTCAATTCTTATTCTTTCATCTTCATTCTTCTCTAAATTTTTCAAAAATATTCTTTTCGATTCCTCTAGCATTTCCTTTGACATATCGGGTTTCGCGCAATCCTGTCCATAATTGATGGAAAAGGCGTTTTGATTTTCCAATGTTCTTCTTTTCTTCTTTGTATATTTTTTAGGTCTTATCTGTCGCTTTATTCTGTTCATTTCAAATTTATGTATTTGTCCTTTTGGACTTCTACCTACAATACATTTATGCAAGATGCTCAAAGGTTTTCTTGTGTTAAATGATAGAGCCGCAGTATTACATCTCATCTGATATTGATATTTTTGAGCAAAGTTTATCCTTTTGACACCTTGAATTTAGCAACAACGCTATGATATCTCTCTACAGAGTTGCTGTCGATATCGTGCAAAAAATGCGTGAGTGTGCCGCTAGCTGTGATAATATTAATTTTATTTTTTGGCACAGAGTGTTTGTATGAAAGTCTTTGTCAATATCTTCTATTTCGCCTAGTTTGCCACAAAAGTATCCTTTGCACGTGGTATGTTGGCTAAAAGCATGTTCTGCAGCAAGCATTATATCAGCATGGAGTTGCATTGCATTATCAGTATGCTTGTATTTTGCAATTGCAGTTACTACTACTTTTCGCATAGTTAATATTCTTTTCTTTGTTAGGAGTTTTATGAACCGTATTAGAAATTTCGTGTCTGTTGTAAAACTCTGCAGTTTGTTGCAAAAAATCCTCAGCAAGTGGTTTAGGCATTCAATTTTTTCTATTGTTAAATTTTCGTACGGCCTTTCTTGCAAAAGCTTTGAATATGTGTTGGCGTCACCATCTGATATAATTCTGCCATATATCAAATTGTGCATTTCTATGCTTTTCTTAAATCCCTCGACAATAATCGTTGACTCCATGCCGGTAGATGGTCCTGTAAATGAAGACAAAAAGTATAATAATGTAGCTTTCAGTATACAAAACCTATATTACGGCTTTAGTTCTCTAATGGGTTACCTCTACCATTTTTATATAATAGATATTTAGTTTGATTTCAAAATAATAAGGCGAACCATTTACGTTTAGTTAATTTATAAAACAAACAAACAGCAATACGTTTCCACTTATAATATTACTAGGATTTTTATGTAAAACACATAAAATATTTACCTGTATAGTTTTTATAACAAATATGATTTGTTTGTCGAGATTCCTTTATTTTCTGCTCTAGCGCAAATGTAGAACTTATTTTTGACAGCCATGAACAATATTTTATTGCTACGTTTACCAAGTATGGCTGCTGCTCCTGACAGTGAGGAGTAGTTTTTCTTGTATGATCTTTTTCCCCAACATCCGTCAGCAATGACATCAATTATCGGTATTCCCTTTGCATTTACTTATTTTTACCCTCTTCAACGGCAGCACATCTTTTCTCTTCAGCAGCTTCGTTCAAAGATCTTAACGCTTCAGATTCCCACGTTTTGTTTACTATATCCATATGAAAGGTGAATAATTTTTGTGAGATCTCAGGAAGTCCTAGAGTTGACGTAATTTCCAGAAGTTGCGTATGTCCACATCCTGCTGCTATTGCCCCAGCTACGGCACATGTGTTTAAATTCATTTCTTCTGGGGTGTTGTCTCCCTCTATTATAAAACTCATGTTACATAAAAGACATTTCAGTTTTAATTTATTCATTAAACCTATCAAACGTTCAGATACGATTTCTATTGACTTTAAACCGCAGTCCAATGGTCCGTGGCTTGATATTTCTTGGAGTGATTTAAAAAAATGACTGATGTTTACAATACGTCTACCAATCGATAATTCTTCAGTTCCCCTAAAACAAAGTAAAATATAAAATTCAGTTGAAATACTGATGGCTTTAAAAAATATTGTAGCTTATATTGTATACGTTCATCCACGTTTACTTATAAAAGGGTTACGTTAATCCAATTTTAAAATATGTCATTTGATTTGCTTCTAACTTTAGGGTCCTATGAAACTCGCCAACCTCGTTACTTTTCGACCCCTTGTAGTCCAAGAGTCGCAATCTGCAGGTTACATCCATGGGATCCAAAGAGGATGGACAAAAAAAGTCCACATACTGTCGGAATTCCGTTTCGAAACATCGATTCGGAATTTTCGAATGCAGCAAATCCATGCAAGATCAAGGATCTATCACACACGTACAAGTAGTCCTCCGTTCGAAATTTTCTCCGATTCAAAATTACGCATGGTAGTCTGTGCGTGACTTTGTATGGGTTTGCTGCTTTCGAAATTCCGAAACGATATTTCGAAACGGAATTCCGGGACGGAATTCCGACTGTATGTGGCTGGCCTAATTATTACCCTGTATTAGCAATCTGATTGCGATGAGTAATAATACAGGGTCAAATTAAATTAGCTAGTGAAACTCCACAGACGTGTTGGGTATCGATGTCTAAACATGATGAACTAGTTACCTGCGACACATATACAGGTTCAAATTAAATTAGCTAGCAAAACTCCGCAGACGTGATGGGTATCGATATCTAAATATGATAAACTAGTTAGCTGCGACACATATACAGGGTAAAATTAAATTAGCTAGCGAAACTCCGCAGACGTGATGGGTATAGATATCTAAACACGATAAACTAGTTAGCTGCGACACATATTCAGGGTCAAACTAAATTAGCTAGCGAAACTCCGGCCAACGTAAATTCGTACGTGTCTAATAGTAACAAGCTATAGATTCACTGCATGCGAATCTATAGCTCGTTATGTCATTACTGTGCCGCCGTGTCGTAATGCCGCCCGGTCGTTTGGAATCTATACCTTGTTGCCATTAAACACGTACGAATTTACGTTGGCAAATTCGAAACGAAAACAGTTTCTCGTTCTGGCGACGAAAGGTACCTAGGTAAGTATAAGCAGCTGATAGGTAGGTACCTGCTTAGGTACGCATATTACAGACGTACCTACCTATATCTTTTTATCAAAACGCTTGATTGATGGTTACTAGTAAAATGTTAGATAGGTACTCAAATTACTTACCGTTTCATTCTTTTTATTCTCCTCTTGTATTTTATTTTCAAATTACGCTTAGTGCGTCTTTTTTTGTCACCCATATTGATTTTATAAATAAACTTATATTAACACAAATATTTCCTATGTAGTATTACTAACTATATACTAAAAACTACTCTAATATTTACACACACAAAAACTATTAACATCAACAAAATAAGTAGGTAGGTATTTGTTTACAATACTTTCTAATGGTATTGTCACCAACGAAAAAATACGGGAAAAAGTGGTACAGGTCCGTTCAGCACTGCGTCTCGTCCCGCACTAAATTAATAGGCGACAGAGGGGTTGCTCACGCGATTGAGTGTCGATTTATTTAAAAAATAATGACTATAAGTAATTAGAAAAGTTATTTAAAAAAATAAGCCGAGGATTCCCTAGGTATTGTATTGTGTAATATCATGATGACTATAAAAAAACCTAGCGATTAATAGTTTCGAAGAAAAAAGGTTTTATATTTCTAAAACAGGGGTTACTTTTCATGTATGTTAATGATATTTAAAATTATTTTTTATTTTTTTCTAAGTGAAGGGGACATTTGTTTTATTGTGTAGTTTAACATATTTTTTTTTAAAGATCATTATGGTACGGGTTATGGAGAAAAAAGGTTTTAAACTTCTTCAGTTCCAGCCTAATTTACATATAGCACCGCCTTAAGTTACGTTTTGTAGGAGAGCTTCAGTATTATCATATGTCAGTGGTTTTATCCAGTCAATCAACATTTCTTTACATAGGTATATGATAAGATTTTGCATATACGAAAATTTCTTTATTTATTTTGTTATATAATTGAGCTGATCGTTTACTAAATTGCGTAGATCCAAATTTGGTCTTGGTTATAGGTATTTGAACTATATTGTGTTTTCTTCTCCTAGAGAGTATATCCGCATTACCTGTAAGGTAAGGTTTTGTGCTTTTTAAAATTATTTGAGTAATGTATAGTTTCCTAACTGGCAATACATAACTAAGTTTGTAGAGCTTCTCTGTAGAATATCTCCTTTTTTTTAAATGCATTATTTTGAGTAGGGCTCGTTGTGCTCGCTCTAATTGGATGAATTTAGATTTTGCTGTCCCACCCCAAATAGGGATACAGTATATTAGTATTGATTGTGCAAGAGAAATATATATTTGTGTGAGCACATTTCTAACAGGCTTCCCGCTACTTTGTATAGACCTAGGCAGCACGTGACGCAGAGTCTTAAAAATCCAATTTAGCTTACGGACTCTATTGGCAACTTGTTCAAGATGGGGGTACCAGCAAAACCTCTGATCCAGCATTACCCCTAAATATTTTGTGCTAGAAACTTTGCCAATACTAGAACAGTTACAATTATCCACATTATTACCATTACAAGTGTGAATAATGATACGAAAATCACCGGTTGGTTGAGTACCTACGATTGCGGATGCTGAAACTTATAAAGTTGGTTTTGGAGGTACGGTAAACTGGGGTTACTTTGATACTACGGGGTTACTTTGTTAACGTTTTTCGACATATGAAAAACTTATTTTAATAATATCTACAAAGCATCATACATCTATTTAAGATAGTTTCTTTTTGGCGTTGTAGATTATATGTTATAAAAATAAGTTTTAATATGTCAAAAGTTGTTATCAAAGTAACCCCAGTGGTATCAAAGTAACCCCAGTTTACGGTATTTAATGTGAGAACATTAGCATTGAGCCAATTCGCAACCTGGGACATTCCTGTTTCAGCACTTAGCTGCACATTATGCCATGTCCTACCATATAAGATGACAGCTGTATCATCGGCGTACGACAAGACTTTGGCATTAGGAATTTTCATGTTACACAGGTCGTTTATGTATACCAAGAAGAGCGTTGGACCTAATACACTTCCTTGGGGGACGCCGTATGATACATCCGTGACATCACTTATATATTGCCCCACTTTGACACTCTGCTTCCTATTTGAAAGATAGTTCTTTAACAGATCAAGCGCGACATCTCTAACACCTATTTTGTCCAGCTTGTTTACAAGGATAGGTGTTTAATTGAAAATTATTAATAATTATCCTTCATTATTTATAATTACCTCATGATTTGGTAAATGTGAATATAAAAATGAAATTCATCACTTCTAGCAGTTGTTATTAATAATGCACTACTCTCGTCGGTAAAAGTAATAAAATAAAATAAAATAAAAGTTATTTGTCCAGTAAGTATTTATTTATAATAATATAGTACTTACAAATACATAACTAAAAGAAACTTACATGCAAGATCCTTTATTCTTTGGTTTATCTTAAATCAAACAAGAACAGATAAAATTAAAATTTTACAATCAGACTCCGTAAAATCAACATTCAATTTAAAATTTATTATAATTGTATTTATTGATAATACCTACCACAATACTTATAGGTACTGAACTAAAATACTAAATAAACTAAAAGAAAATTAAAATCATAAAATCAACATTAAAATCTAACAATAATTATTATTGCTCGATCGAACAGAAAGACGCTTAGCGTTCGTTATTTTTGAAAATTTATTACTTTTATATAAATAAATGTGATTAATTTCTCACTTTTACCTTGACTTCCGGTATTTATTAATAATGATAGACAGTTATTAATAACTAGCTTTTGCCAGCGGCTTCGCCCGCGTGGATGTTGGGAATTATCCCACGGGAACCGTATATTTTTCCGGGATAAAAAGTATCCTATGTGCTACTCCAGACTATAGTCTATCTCTGTGCCACATTTCATTTAGTTTCGTTCAGCCATTCTGGCGTGATCGAGTAACAAACATCCATCCATCCAAACTTTTGCATTTATAATATTAGTAAGATTTTCTGCAAAAATGCTTAAATGTAGGGAACAGCTGATTTTTTTTTTTGAGATTTCTGGTTTGGTTCCACAGTAAAAGTTGTTCATAATTATGAGTACAATGACCCCTTAAGAGGTTGTGCATTATTTGAATTACACCTTGTATAAATATATAAACCTCCTAAAATATCGCACAGATCGTGTTGGCACCAACCAAAGCCATGTAGCAACGGATAGCGTTGAATTAAAGATAAGGGCATCTTGTAACGTGTGTGTTTAAAGCGCCGAGTTGTTAGCCCATTATTACATTAGAACGACATGAGTACATGTCATGTGGCCGAATGATTAGAAAAGTTCGTCGTCGTAAATGTTACTTAAAGACCTGCTAATTCTTATCAGGTTCAACGTAGCTACTACAGTCACTACCTACGCCGTAAATCTGTTGTAGAACAGAAATAAAGTGAAATTAATCTAGAACAGATTAATTTCACTTTATTTCTGAACAACAATATAATATTTAATATAATATTTTAATATAATATTAAAATACATATTATATTAAATATTATTAATATAATATTTATTAATATAATATTTCAGAACAGAAATAAAGTGAAATTAATCTAGAACAGATTAATTTCACTTTATTTCTGTTCTGTAATTCCCAACATACTTATGCCGCGGTCCCCCACGGCCCGCTTTCTCACAAGCTAGGCCGTGGGCCTGCGGTGGCCTGTCGTCGCCAGTCCCGTCAAATGTATGGGATGATCCGTGGAATGCTCGGCACGGGCCACGACAGGCCTCGACAGGCACGGGTCGCGACGGGTCTCGACGGGCCGTGGGAACGTGGCATTATTAGAACAATAACCAATTTGTACTAATTGGACACTGCTCGTTTATTTTCTGCATTAATAATCGCCTATGTTGTGAACAATATTATTATCTGTTTGTTCTGTGCGGGAATCGAACCCGAGACACGCGCTGGTAGACAAATGCTCAGTCACTGCATGAAAGGTGCCCTTATAACCTCTACATTAGTTAGTATTTATAAAACCTGTAGCCATCTTGGGACTATATATATGTATATATAGTCCCAAGATGTCCAAGATGGCTGCAGGTTATACTCGTATATATATATAATGTAAAAAGCCTATAGCATAAGGATAATCAGCCTATAATATTCGCCCTGCTGGGACACAGGCCTCCTCTCGGTGAGAGGGAGTGGGCTGTAATCTACAACGCGGGGCCAGTGCGGGTTGGTCAGATGTCTTAGAGTTTTTGGTTCTAGGACATGCTCATCATTATGTTTTCTCACTAAGTTTTCTTTTACTGTTTACCTTCACCGTTTTGAGAGCAGTGGTGATGAAATTATTTACACAAAGTAAAGCAGTTGTCTGGTTTCAAACCCACGGAACTCGTGAGTAGGGGCCGTTACCACTGGGCCACCACGGCTCAACGAAGAGCCTATAGATATAGTTATAATTAAACAAGCCGATGGCCGCCCTGTGCCTAACATCCGATCATAATAATTGTTAACTTTTACCCTACCTTCCCTACAGCTGATTGAGATTTTCACGACTGATCAGCTAATGGAGTAACCTAAATACTTATTTCAACAACCCAAAGATACTATAGCAGTTGAAAAATATGTATGTCAATGTCAATGTGTGTGCCTATGTGCTGGGTCGCATTAGCGTGGTATGCTTTAGAACAAATTAATTTTGTACGCTAGATTGGCGATGGTTTCACGGCCATTAGGTAAAGGGGTTTGTTTAGTCAACTGTCACAGCTACATTCCACAGCGGTCGCAGTTTTAGGCAAAGCCCTTTATGTCTTTATGCAGCGAGATCGGTGCGATTTATACAGGGTATACCAGAAAGGTGTCGTCAAATTTAAGGGTGTGATACAAACCATCAAACTGAACAACTTTCTCCATGGGAGCATCATCGTAATCGCGTAAAAATTATGAACTGTCCTATAAGAAACTTCTATACCTATTCGACGCAAATGTATGTTCATTTTATTTTCGGCGTGTTCTGTATTTTCGTTTTTTACCGCCGACTTCCGAAATTAAAGTTATTTTATTTTATTTAAAGTGAAAAGTAAAAAAAATATTGATTGTTCACTTTTTAGTTGTGGTATCTACCAATTCGTATGTAATCAAAGTGACAGGAAGTTTAATAAAATCTTCAAAATATAGCAAGTTCCGGGGCCGAAGTTCGTTCCTTGAGAGAGGCCATGGTAGAGCGGACAGATTTGACCTTAAGCGTTGTCTCCCAGTGGGATGATGATAATCTGGTCTCTTTTAATGCCACCAAAACACAACCATGTCTTTTTACTCTTAAAAGGAGTCGTTTCGCCCAAACTCCTACTTTTTGGTGTACATCTGTTCCTGTAACTGATCGGCTTGAGCTCCTAGGCATGGAGTTGACATCTGGTCTCAACTTCAGCGCCACCATTGAGTACAAATACAAAGCCCAATCAGCGGCCAAGAGGCTGGGCATCCTAAATAGGGTGAAGCGATACTTTACGCCTGGACTGCTTTTAACTCTTTATAAAGCGCAAGTCCGATCCTGCATGGAGTATTGCAGTCACCTTTGGGATTTATCAGCTAAGTACCATCTAGCCGCGCTTGACTCGGTGGAACGCAGAGCTAAGAGGCTCATTGGCGATGTAGAACTAGTGGAACCAAGCTTCACAGCTTGGCTCATTGCCGCAAGGTTGCCTGCTTGTCAGTCTTCTACAGATTGTACTTCGGTGAGTGTGCCCAAGAACTCCATGAACTGATTCCACCGGCACCCTTCTACCATCGTACATCTAGACGCGCCGCCAGTTGCTATTCCACCAATTCGCAGTAAGCGTTTCAAAATGTCTTTTATAATGCGCACAGCAAAAGAGTGGAACTTACTACCGGCCTCTGTGTTTCCGAACGCATACAACCGTAAAATCGTAAAGTGAGAGTGAACAGGCTTCTTCTGGGTAAGCTCACTCTCGACTTTGTCTCTGTCACCTCTGACCTAGACTAGAGTCAAGTACAAACCCATCTCAAGTAAAAAAAAAAGTGGATTTGAGTGAAGCTACTCAATAAGAAATTTTCAAAATCAGTCGACAATTGATGAAAATGTCGATGAACATACATTAATAAAATACATACAAACGAACATAAAGGCTTCTCCTTTTTTGAAATCATTTAAAAAGAGACCTGGGAGTTAATTTGACGATGAAGACAGTTAAAAGAGCTCCTCAACAGTTTACAGCAGCTACATCGTGTTTGGGCTCATTTCATTAATCTTGTTGAGAACCTTAGACCTGATGATGGAGACGGAAGCTGATAGGCGAAAAATAAAAAATAAACTTTTTAACAAAAAGTTTGTTTAGCGCCAACTCAAAATTTGTTACATATTTTGACCAAAAAGTTTTAATTCTTTTATTTTACGCTTTTCAGTTTCAATCGTCTCATGAAAACAATAACTTAAAATCTCATTCATTTATTTCATTTCGTATAAAAAGAAAAATAATTAGAACTAGTCGTATATACAAATCAAGTCTTTAGAGGTATACAGGCATCATTTGTTCAGAGTATGGCATTCAAGGGTAGCGGTATCCGGCCGCAGTGGATTCTACGATTTTGGCGGGAGCAGCGCGGGCGGTGGAGACCGCGGGTGCGAGCGCCGTGGGAGCGGGCGCCGTGTACGCGGCCGCTACGGGGGCGCTGTATGCAGCTACCGGCGCAGTGTAGGCAGCAGCTACTTGGGTGGCGTAGGGGGCAGAGTAGGCGGCAAGTGGAGCAGTGTATGCGGCATACGGCGCGGTGTATGCGGCGAACGGCGATGTGTACGCCGCACTGTAAGCAGCCGCTACAGCAGGGGTGGCGTAGCGGGATGCTACGACGGGAGCGGCCGCGTAGCGTGCGTACACAGGGGCAGGAGCGGCGGCTACTGGTGCAGCTGCTAGGGGAGCCGCAGCTACGGGAGCGGCGGTGTATCGGGCGTAAACCGGAGCAGGAGCGGCCACGGGGGCAGCGGCGTAGCGGGCGTAGACTGGCGCAGGAGCGGCAACCGGTGCTGCGGCGTAGCGGGCGAAGGCAGGTGCAGCCGTAAATCTCGCAGCGGTGACGACGGGAGCGGGCTGGGCAACAGCCACGGGTGCAGCCGCATACCGGGCGGGCACCACCGCGGGCTCGGCGATGACGGCGGGCGCAGCTGCCACCAGCGGCTCCTTGCGCACCACCGCGTTGAAACCGTTCACTGAGTCGGCGGAGTAGTCCACGACGCGGCGCGTGCCGTCAGGCTCCACCAGCGAGTACTGTCCCTGCACCAGGTCTCCACTGCGCTGCTCCGTCTGACTCTTGTAGTCGCCGGTGAGAGAGTCAGCCACATTGTATCCGAAGTTGTATTGTGGGAATGGGTCGAACTCCTCGAGCCTGGCTGCGACGGGGGCAGGCGCCGCGTATGCGACGGCGGGCACTGCGCTGCCGTGAGCGATAGCCAGGAGGCAGGAGAGGACCACCAACTGTAATAGAAATTGATAATTTATTATGAGAAATCCTGTTTCCTTTTTGCACTACGATAACTTGTTATTGTTTTTATTGATATTTTCCAGTATTCTGAATATTATGCCTTTATCACTTTATATGATTATTATCACTGTTTCACAATCACTGATCATACACTTCACAGATCGCACTGCGCTCCGTACCTTGAATGCCATGTCTGCTGTTTGTTGCTGAGATGTGGTCAGGGATGCTTAGAGCTGTGAACTGTACCCTTAGTTTGACACTAACAGCATTTATAGTAGTTGGTGGAACGCTTGCCTCATCCTGGTGGCATCTCCAAATTTGAATATATTCAAGTACGCACGTACGAGCGGGCCGCTGGGACGACTGGACAATGCCACGTAAACAATGCGCTACTTGCAACACTCTTGGCCTATGAAACATCGCGGTCACACCGATTCTTCGCTCAATTCACGAAATAACGTGTTTTTCAGGATTTGTGTTTACCGATCTTCACGGTTAAAATGCGGCTAAAAGAGATCATATTTGTGAAGTGGAAACCAGGATTGCTTAACAATGGGTGCTTTGAATATTGTCGCTTGAATGAAGTGATCCTAGAGGCTCAAGGCGACGAATGTACATACATATATTGAATATGTATTGACACTTGCTCATTATACCCTCATTAGTCACGGTTGATTAACAATTTCTACGAGGATTACACTTGCATATCTTACGTTATCCTTGCTATTGACATCATGAACATAATCTATTTAGAGTCATTAAACTTTTCTTAGTGAATAGACATGTTTCAGATGTGTATCGAGCATCGATTCTGGCCCAAGACAGGATATCGACTCGACATCTTTGCTGATGGCAACAGATGCATGATCTCAGAGAAAGCCAGCCTACCCTAGAAATTGCAAAGAAGTTTACACCCGATAATGAAAATAAAGCTACGCTACAGTAATGTAGTATATGATACTCGTTATTTCAATAATAAACAAATCCCCTACTTACAATCAGATTCATTTTCAAATTAACAAACTTGTTGTTATCCTAAACAACGATAATGGTCTGCTTTAGTTTGGCGAGCACATTCGTAGATAGTCGCCGACATTTCAAACAGGCTCGTCGGGCATAAAACTTGTTACAATTACGAAATTACTGTGTTCACAAATAAACTGCATCCTTTACAATGAAACAACTAGTTTGTTCAAGCTTGATCTCATGTCTCTATTTCTGTGAACTAGAATTTTTGCTGAGCGTCAGGGTAACATAACGTCGTTTGCAAGTCAGTATTGAGTTGTATGATATAAAAAGTATAATTCGCGGCCGTAATAAATATGTATTTACAGAATTATAATCATTAGAATCAGTAATACATCCACTTAAATTAGTATACTCGTAATCCCCAAATGTCAATATTTCATGAAGTCATTCATTAGGATTATCTGGAGTTAAAGAGCTGTATTGATCACTTTAATGATTATAATTATGTAAATACATACTTGTTGCGGCCGCAAATTACATTTTGATCAACGTACTACCTAATACTTACTTGTAAATAGCAAAAAACGTAAGAAAACTTTGAATTTCGCGGGCTACCATGACGCTTTCACCTTAAGGTTACTGTTTTGGAAATAGTGTTATAATAAGGGTTGCTGAAAAGTGTTTATGTAAGTGGGTATTTCTGGTTTGCAAACTATTTTCAGGCAACTGAAAACGAATATACAAGTACGGTAAAGTTCTTACAACGGCAGCGGTTTGTAATACTTTTCTATTATCGTCTACTCGTCTGTGTCTATCTCATTTGCATGACAACGGGCAGTTTTCTCAGGTGAACGTATTCGCAAGGCCGGAGGTCGTGCACTATTTTGACTGACGGCTAATGGTACGTCGTTAGCCCGCGACAAAGTGTGGCAGTCCATATTAATCTTTGTTTTGTGTACCGAAGCAAGACTGTACCAACGAAACATATTTTATGGGCTTAGCTTGCTATTTATTATGTCTGTCTCGGTAGACGTTTGCAATTTCTGCCTTAGACGAAACTATTGTGAAAAAAAAAAACAACGAAAATAATGAAGATTTTCAGTAATTTTCGGTAAACGTAGTCTATGCACGACCATACATACTATGGAGATTTTTTTATAAATTAATATTATTTCGGAATATTTCCAGTGATGCGGTAGACTTTCAGACTTTAGAGCTTTAAGGGGCAAAAATACAGGCGTCAGAACATGTCCAGAAAACCAAGATAGCCCGACGTTGCCCTGTGGAGCACGTATGAACGTAATGTGTGAGCAGATGTCAAATGTGGCTTCGAATTCGAAAGAAGACATTTAAACATAGATGAAGGCGTGGCTGCTTGCTAATTTCGTTTTGATTAATTTGTTAATTAATAATAATTTATGTAGAGCACTTCCTCCAATAGACGTAAGCCTTTGTTTATATTTAATATTATTTCCATGCGAAAATATTTATATGCTTATCGTTAATTACGACATAAACATAATAATTGATATATAGTCTCCTAATTTTACCCCTTATCCACATTCAGTATTTCTACATTATGCAACACCTGCGCATTATTTCACTGCTACAGAAACTGAAGGCAACCTCAATCGTCCACCCTTGAACTACCCTCGGCCTGGCAGCTAGCTCATGAAAATGCGTGCGACAGCGATGGCGTCCATTTTCCTGGCGCGCGCACGCGCGTCCTTCACAAGGTTGCCAATTGTTGCGCAACAGAGCGACGCGTGCGAGGCGCGATCTGCTAGCGTGCGCGTTCCTACACTCGTTAGTTCGTTAGATGGAGATAAATTACAGGCGAATTTCAGATGAGTGGCCAGGATTGATGATTCTTTACAATAACCCCATGTATAGTTTTTAAAGTGAATACCTACTTCTTTAGGCGCGTTGAGCGATTTTTGGTAGAGAAAAATCTTATGAGTTCACGTCACACATCACGAGACACGCGACATGCTAATGTGACGTGTTGCGCTGTCAAGTTGTCACTTCTGTCGGTGGTCCGCTGACTGATTATGGTTTTTTTTTTAAATATTATTATTTCTTTTGACGTGTAAAAGTGTTGTAAACCAATTTACAGACATAACATAGTTATTTATTTATTAAAACTTTATGCACAAGTAAAAAAACAAATACCGTACAAAGGCGGACTTAATGCCTGAGTCATTTTCTACCAGTCAACCTTAGGGTGATGCAGAGAGAAAACATGGCAGGTGCAATATAAAGGATAGATAACACGAAAATAACTATAAAATACAAGAATATATACATACATACAATAATACATACATACATATAAACAGAATAAACTTTGTCAGGAGAAATAACAATCGGGAGAGGAGAAAATGGATCCAACAAATCAGGCAGCGCAGGGATGTTTCGGCCAACTTCTTACGTATATGCTCACGTATCTTCACTTTAAAAGACAACCCATTGGTTGCCATCCTAGTGTTCAGAGGGAGCGCATTCCAAAGAAATACCGCCTGGACGAAGAAAGAATAGGAATGAAACCAGAGTTGTGAGAAGGACATCGTAGAAGACGATTGTTGGTGGAACGAAGATTTTTACTATGAGCAGAGTATAAGTATTGGGTATGGGAAGTCAGGTAAGAAGGAGAAGTGGGTTGGTCGAGAATAGAAAACAACATAGACAGAGCCCTCACCTCTCTGCGCTGCCGAATGGGTAACCATTTTAAAAGCAATCGGTGTCCGGAGACATGGTCATACTTACGAAGATTGAAAACGAATCGAATGCAATTATTGAGAAGGTAGTCAAGTTTATTGAGGAGATCTGAATTCAGGTCATAGTAATACACATCACTATAGTCAATTATGGGAAAGATTAGGGACTGTACAAGCATTGCCTTTATGTGTGATGGGAGAAGGTTTTTCAACCGATAGAGCGCACCGTTCCGGTGACTTTGTTACTAACAGTCGTGACCTGCTTTCGCCAGTCAAGACAAGTGTCGACATGCAGACCAAGATCCTTAACATCGGAGCTAAACAGAATGACGGAGCTGTCAAAGATTACAGGTGTACAGTTAAGCCATTTCATTTCTACAGGATGCAAAAATCATAATATTTAATTGGTGTTTTAGATAGCAAAAGAAAACCTAATTTATACTGCAAACCGTGAAGAAGTGCTAGACTTGTTGTAGACAAACAATTATAAACATTATTGGGCTCTCGAGTTCCTTGTAAAATAATTATAATTCATACGTCAAATTGATGTGCTTAATGCAAATAAACATAAGAATTTAAAAACTACAAATTCAGACCACCGTACAAGTACCTTACCCTTTGTACTCAGGTGGATATACCTACTAAACGGATCAGCGCGTCTTGCTAAGCATCACACGTAGTCACATGTTACGTTTCAAGATCACAGTTCGGAATAAATAACCTACACCTACCCAGTTATGGTGAAAGGTAAATCACTATGTCCAGCAGTATTCTTCAAATATAATATGTTGAGCGATTGGTGAACTTGTGAACTTGTGTTACCGTGTGGACAGATTTAACAGCTGTAGTGCATCATGTGACTTATAATACGCACACTTAGATCTAAACTAATACAACTCAAAAAAGATCATTTTTCAGGGGACGAAAATAACGTATCTGCGTTTTTTGTTAGGGAAGTTATACAATTTAATTTGATTCTAGATAATAAATAGCTTGTAAAATGTCATCTAGAATCAAATTAAATTGTAGGTATAACTTCCCTAACAAAAAATGCGGATACGAATTTTTCGACCTCTGAAAAATTTCCTTTTTTGAGTTGTCTTAGTTTAGATTCAAGTGTGCGATTATGGCAAATAAAATGCCATGCAGTACAGTGCTATCAATACTGTACTTGGCACGTCGTATTTAAGTAATGCAAGACCCTAAATAGGTGTTGTTATTGTCAATAAGTTTAAACTATGCGGATGAATTTTTCGATGCCATATTTTAGTTTGTGAATAGTTTTAGTTATGTTAGGATATAATTTAGTGGTCTTGATAATATCGAAATCGAGATCTCGCCAGATTACCGGGCGAGATCTTATTTTGACGTATGTCCAAAACCAGAAAGAACGTCTTTTTTCAAAATTTTAGAATCATCATTACTTGTACCACAATCGAGCGAAATTACTTTAGAACCAGTGCCCTATTGGCTGATCAGATCACACATTAACCACTACATATTTCAGTGCAGTAATTTGACACTATAAACTTACGAAGACAACCTTTAGTGGTGTTTGGCATATAAATATAATTTACGCCTTTAACATTGATATTACGTATACCTATAACGAAAATTATAACATTGCAGTCATCTTAAATAAGTCGTCTGAAGCAATAAGGCTTGAGACTGCGTTCATTTATTATAATTAATTCGATTTGTTCTCGACGGTATGTGAGACTACTTGCGTGTGACCTTTTCAGCGCGTGCGTTGAATATACGTGACCTTTTGCTACTGTCGTACAAACACACGTACACACTAATATTGTGACATGTTTTACAACTGTATTTTATCGACGATGACTCAGACCGGTGATGCTGCTAATATTTTGGGATCCAGCGAACGTATTGCAAAAAACTTATTTTGCTGTTTGGTAAACGCAATAATAGCCTATACTTGATAAAGTAATGGATTTCCACACTTACATAAGGTGCAATGATGAAAAAAATCCGGCCAAGTGCATGTCGGACTACACATAATGAAGGGTTCCGTAGTTGGGACGAATTTATCCTAAGAACAAACTTAACATTGTAGTTGAAAAACATGTTGTCCCATACATTCCAACTGCAAATGTAAGTTTGTACGCACAATATTGATATTACTTACCATGTTATTTTAAGACCATAGACTTCTTATAGGATTTCCTGTAATATATAGCTATAGAACTATTGTATTTATTTTTGTCAAAATTTTAGGCTCAGTAGTTTTGGAGAACTTTAAAACAATTTATTTTAAAATTATAAAAAATATATACATTTGAGACCCTCACAATAAGCCCTTTCATTTGATATACACACTTTACAGTTTGCAAAAGTTTTTTCTTTAGTTTTCTTATTTGCCCCCAAAATCGACCCCCATATTCCAAATTCATTTATCTACGTCACACGTCCGTGTTTGGATTATGGAAATTCATATGTGCACCAAATTTTAACTTAATCGGTCTATTAGATTCGGAGCAAATTGGCTGTGACAAGCGGACAGACAGACAGACACGAGTGATCTAAGGGCTCCGTTTTTTTCCTTTTGAGGTACGGAACCCTAAAATTTGATAATTGTTAATTATTAAAAGATTAAAACTATTAACGCTCGTTGATGTCTTTTCAATGCACAAATAACAGGAAAATTATGATGAATCCTTCATTGAAGTCATTTGCTGTCTGATGATCTTTCAATTCTGAATCGAATCATATCATATTATTTGATTCAGATTTTTGAATTCAAATTGATGTTGTTTTCTACGAATACTATTTTATTTCAAAGATGTCGGAACGATACCGGCCAGTGTCGTTCTCATTTTGTATTGATTTGCATGTATTTTGTTCCGATATAATATCGACCTCACCGATGGCCAGACAAAGCTGCCAACCTTAGGGAAACCGGTATCAATCCAGAAATCTTACCTTTAATGTGCAACCTACAAATTGACATTACACTCTTTTCACGAGATTTTATTATAATATTGACCTCGATCGGCTATTTAAAATGTGGGAAGCGTTCGTTTTGCAAGAACCATTTAAAGAGAAGCATTTATGTCTTTTGATTTTTTCTGCTGTAACTCCATAGTTCTTAGAACCGTGCAATGGCCTTGGTTCAACATGGAGTCACACAAGGCGGGCTACTTGGCCTTAAGATATTGTGCCGCAAAAACAAACTAAATACAACAAATGTAAAGGTCAGTGTTATTTGACCGTTTGTTCGGACAGGAAACGACCATTCTTCTATAATTATTGAAGTTAATTTTATCAAAGTTGAACAGGTTAAGGCTGTGCAAAAATTACGCTCGTTAAATCATTGCAATTTACGAATTGCTTACCATTTGCTAAGGTAATTGGTTATCGAATAAATTTCGTTGCTAATCTCTTGGGAATAAATCTCTATACTGTTTGTGTTTCATTTAAATGTTTAATTTAATTTTCACCTCACAACCTTGGAAAGATTCTGTTTATCATTCGAAATCTGAGTGCAAAAGTGGAAATCTTTCCAAGCTGCGGAGTTGTTCGCAGCGTGGGATGATTTTTAAAATTCGAACCTTTCTATTCAATAATTGTCTATACCGCCAGTGTCCACTGAAAATGCACCTACCTATTGATGTCAGCGCGCCAACTTCATTTTAAGAATAATCGCACTGGCCAGTACGACTGCATGAAAAAAGCTGTTTTTCTTGCACCTAGCATTTTCCTCGCTGTAGTGAGGTAATGTACTCTGTGGGTGAAAAGTAGTGTTTCGCTCGGCAGCAAAGTTATTCTGCGACTCGTATAATATACTTTTGAAACCCTCGCTACGCTCAGGATACTATATTTGAACTCGTGATTCAATCCTACAATCCTTCGCTTGCTCTGATTTCAATACAAGTACTCGCGCCAAAAAATAACTTTGCAGCCTTGCATTACAAATAACTATTAGTTTAGTTTATTAGTTATAGAGCCATCAATGCCCGGTTGCTGAGTCAATAAAATACATTCATTCATATCGTCACTCGCCACTTACTTAACATTTCACATTTCACGTCCAAATCTGAAATTCAAATGCAGCGCAAAATACTCTTGTACCTAAAAAGTAGTGCACATACCTTGACTCAAATTATTGACCTCATTTCTATTAGGAATGCGTCACACTGTGCGACTTGCGTCAGGCTGTCACAGCTCTGCTTTATATTCCGTCGCCAAACTCGCAACTGACGAACCTAAACGCTTTCCTTGACAATAATACAATTCTGAGAAACAGTGCGAGAGTCGTACCCCTGGCTTGGAAATATGGGTCTACTAGTTACGCTAATGTAACGTTATTTACACTTGCCAGCTTTTGTGAAATCAATTTCATTTGTTTCGCATCATGTTTATGGCGCTGTTTTAATCCTATACATTGTAAATGTTGACAGGATATCCACTGGTTCCCGAATACACTGCCTTCATAAGGAGAAAAGACGTATCTGACACTTTTTCGAAATAGAGTTATTTACATATTCGGAATAAGCAAAAAAAGACGCATCTACCAGTATTTTCAAATTGGCGTAAACTTAACGAAAACTTAATAATTCTTACTATTAAAAGACGCATCTGCCTTTGTATTTTATAGTTTAAACAAGACAAAATATTTTTTTTCTCCATTTCAATATTTCTGAAGATACGTTCTTTTTAGGGTTCCCTAGTTCTGACAAGGAACCCTTATAGTTTCGTCATGTCCGTCTGTCTGTCTGTCCGAGGTTTTGCTAACTTTAAAGTGCAAATTTTTGTTCCAGTAGGGCATCCCCCCTCCCCCCTCTAAAATCTAAACTGCTGGCTTGAAAAATCTGGAAAAACTCTCGATGATAGTGCATTTCATGAACTTTAAAGTAAAATTATAGCGGTTAAGATAACTTTATTAGTTTAGCAGTAATAGTCGTTGAACTTGAGTGTAGGATAATTTTTTACCAAATACAAAATCCTTAGCATAAATCCTTTATACGTAGTTGCTTGTTTATAACTGGTAAAGACTTGCATTGAAAAACAAAATATGAAACAAAAAAACTAAAAAAAAACATAATAAATTATCATAAGTTTCACAGTACTGCCGCTAGATGGCGCTGTACCAACGGGTTACGTTTTCATTCGAGTACAATATATAGAAGTCACAAACGAACTTTGTTTAATTTTCGAATCACAATTTTGTGAATTGAAATAATAACTTGGCAGAAATCGTACTCTTATTTTTTAGCTTTACCAGGAAGAAAGTGGTTATTATTAGTTAATGTCTAATCTGTTTAAATAATTACCTTCGAAAATCAACATTTTGTCGTTAATTTAGTATCGCTAGTCGATAACAGATGGCGTTATGCCGTGAGGTCACTTTTGTAGATCGCGGTGTTAAGATTTTCTTGCATAGTATGAGCTCCGTGGTTACGTTATGTGTTAAAGTTTTGTTTTACTCTGGACACCCTTCTCATATATTTTTGTTGTTATTATAACCATTAATTCCTAATATCTTTACCATTACTTATATTCAGAATAAAGAAAAACAGAATCGTACTATATTGTGATAACGGGCTACTACGGAACCCTACACTGTGCGCGGCCCGACACGCACTTAGCCGGTTTTTCCTTATGGCGGCAGTACAGATAAACTTGGGGCATTGTTGCACACATTCGCTCACACGGGACCAAATTTTTAAGATTGTTAAATGAAAAGATGCTTTTTTGAAAAATGTAATCGATTGGCGAACTAATAAATAATATTAATTTAATAGGTAATTATTAAAAACACATTTCTATTGTGTTATCTAATGAACTCAGCTCAAAAAGTATTACGATCTGTTTTTGAGATGAGTTAAATAAATGCCACAATAATAATGTGTTTTTAATAAATACCTATTAAATTATTGTATTTATTAGTTCGCTTATTGATCACATTTTTCAAAAAAGCATCTTTTCATTTAACTTTCTTAAGAATTTTGGTCACGTGTGAGCGAGAGATGTGACAAAATGCGACAGGGATATTAGTTACCGACAATTTGGAATATAATATTAGTTAGTTAGTAATGTTGTTAAATGGATCAATGAATAATTCTTGCATGACCTTAACTGACTTGAGTTCATCTTAGGTGCGTGTTACGCATGTAGTCACTTTACCCATACCCAAAGGTTGACCGCTGACACTTTTGGCTACGTGGCCAGAAGTTAGTGACTATTTAAGGTCTTATCGTATATTTTATGTACACTAATATGCCGGTGGATACACCTGACATTTTTAAGATTATCACAATGGCATGCTACATGTTTTGTCAGTAGGAACTTTTAGATAAATAAACGTGTCTTTAATTAAAACGTTTGCTATTGTTTGGAAGATGTAGTCTAGGAGTAGGCAATTAATTTAAATTGATATCATTTATAAGTCGTTTCTACACGATTTGAACTGTGAGTAAAATAAACGTAGCCTAAGGCGATATCCAGTTAGCCCGTGAAATTCAAATTTTCTTACGTTTTTTGCAATTTGCTGGTCAGTATCAGGTTGTATGTTGATTTGAATATGATTCGCGACCGTAAAAAAATCTGTATTTATAGAATTATAATCATTAAAATCATCAATACTTCTCTCTAAGTTCATATAATCCTAATGAATGACTATTTCATGAAATCTTGACATTTAGGATTATACTAACTAAAGGAGTTGTATACTGATTATAATTATTAAAATCATCAATACTTCTCTCTAAGTTCATATAATCCTAATGAATGACTATTTCATGAAATCTTGACATTTAGGATTATACTAACTAAAGGAGTTGTATACTGATTATAATTTTGTAAATATATGTTACGGTCGAGAATCATACTTTAATCAACATACAACTTAATACTGACTTGCAAATTGCAAAAAACGTAAGAAAATTTGAATTTCGCAGGCTACCTGGAGCTTGTCCCTTAAGTACCTATGGCAACATAGTTTTAAATCCAAGAGTGTGTCTGCATAATATCATATAACCACAGAAATGCTCCATAAGAATTCCTAGAAATGGATAACTAAATCAGTACCTAACATGCTACCGTGTGTGAAATGTCCCAGGATATTATTATTATATTATATTATATGTTAAGGAAAATAATTATTGTTGTTATTATTATTATTCTTCCTTACAGTATGTAATAACACAGTAATAGGTCAGTGTCGAACGAAAAATATACAAATCATTAACCTGCATTCTACTTTACTCTTAAACTAGTTTCAAGATAGTAATCTCAATAAAAAAACTCAATTCATTTTGCTATCTAAGATCGCTTCATAAGTTCTTGACTTTATAGGATCCATGACCAGTTAGATTATAATATTAAAACTGCTTAATGACAACTTGCTAGATTGGCCTTAATAGAAGAATTGCGAAAACTTGAATTGAATACAAAGTTAGGCAGCAAGACGGTCTTTCTACGGTTACTACTGGGGAATGCAATCCCGCAAGATAATTTAAATCCCGGTATTTACGGGACTGACCTTTCTTAATCCCGAGGGATCCAGGTATTTACGGGACTTCTCAATTAATAATCATAATAAAGAACTCATTTTAAGGGTTTTAACTTAAATTAAACAAGCTTTTTGGTACTTAAAATAAACTCTTTATTCATATTTTTAGACATTAAGACGGTAACATAAACATCTCAAGAAAACAAATAAAAAATATTATTTTGAAAATAACTGCACAAAAAAGGTTAAAGTAGGTACAGGCCTTTTAGACTCAATCAATCAGTCAATCAAAAGTCATTTATTCAAACTAGGCTGAGAATCAGCACTTTTTGAACGTCGAAATTACATAAGACAGTCCCCCAAAACGCCCGCCCTTCACCACTTCCTAGTGCTTTAGCTGAGGAGAAGAAGTGGCGCAACAAACTCCCCAGCAGCACAGCTGTCTGTTCAGTTAAAAAAAAAATGATTCTATAGACTAGGTAGCCAGCAGCAGAAGACTCGTTTTTGTTGTATGCTAGTAGGAACAATCGTCATTAATGAATTAAAAGTGAATTGAAGGTATTGAGCCTTTTAATCCACACGATTCGAAGTAATTCATCTCCTTTTTTATCAAAACATCAAGATTCCGATTGCCGGATCTAGGTTGGGGTGTTGTTACAAATCCAGAACTTCATACTGGTCAAGGTCAGTTCGAGTTCATATTGAAGTGAGAATGGTGCTGCTGATGATCTTACTGTAACTGCCTCCAGATTGGCGAGACTGGCGAAAGGGTCGTCGTCATCATAATCATCGTAATCCCGCCAGTTCCGCGGGATTACGCTTAATTTTCGATCGGGATTAGTCCCGCATAATGCACGGGGTCCCGGTATTTCTGGGTCCCGGCATTCTCTCTACAGTCGGTTACGATTTTTCAACTGTTTATGATTCCTGAGGTATAAATAACCATTTCAATTTTCAAATCAGCACCCTAATTGCGTACAACCATTTAGCTAGCAGGGCAGAGACACTTGACTCTGACAAAAATAAGCACTTTAAAGCATTTTATGCAAACGGATCCCTGAATCGAAAAATGGTTTTCACAAATCTGCGATATTTTTAGACGGCCTATCCAACGTTACCCCACACCATGGAATAGACGATAAAGAGAAGTTGTTGACTACGGAACCCTAAAAACGCTTGAATAGATGCCCTATGATCTAGTTGTTTTAAATATCGTGATACCCCGGGCAGATTTATCTCGTTGTCTTTTTGATTTTTTTTTAGATGGGTTTGCTCTTGACTTGACTATAGTATAGGTCAGAGGTGACAGAGACGAAGTCTAAGATGAAGTGAGCTTACTTAGAAGAAGCCTGTTCACTCAAACTTTGAAGAGATTCGGGTCGTATGCGTTCGGGAACGCAGACGCAGGTTTTGAGTTCCACTCTTTTGCCGTGCGCATTATGAAGGATGCTTTGTATCTCCAAGAGGTATAGTGGTCTAAGAATGCCCTCTACGTGAAAATATTCTCTCGCGAACCAATCGCTTTACGCTCGCCGCCCAGTGAGATCACCACACCGCTGCCGGCCGTCACAGACTGATACCAATTACTAATAGAGCAGGATGCACATTGAGTTTATAATGAACGCGACAAGCGACTTGCGCTTTACACAGCTTTACGTATGTAAGCGCTGTAGCGACAATTGCACCATTTAACGCGTGGACACAATACGTAAAGATATTCCGGGCATTGCCGGCAATTTAATACTGCACAGTTGTGTCATTCTATTGTTGCTCACTCGATGCTATCAATTACTAGATGAACGAATAAATACCTGCAAACATTCACAAAATATGTTTGTGTATATCTTACTATGTAAATAAAGTTCACAGAAATCTAATCAAATATTCAGTTCCCAATGAGACTAAATAAAATGTTTTTATACAGTTACACAACTTCGCGAGCTTAATAAATTATGTATATCGGTAGTACGATGAATGATCTCAGATAGTTTCTTTTTGCGGCAAATTGATTTCGACACAGCTACAAAATATTAATGTGCAAATAAAAGTCGTAAATTAACTTCATTAAAACTACATCGTCTGCAAGAAAAAATCTAGTTCAATTCATATTTGAGTTCGTGGTAAATAACCGTGATAAGATTTTGGTCATTAATAAGTTTCAATTTAAGAAAAAGAAAAACCCCTTGTGGAGTTTATTTATCTACTGTTTGCGAGTGTTAATCGACAGGCGTCGTGCTTGTTAAGAGAATAATTAATAAGCTTTCTCTGCTTACGCACTTGTGTATATGAATGCAACGCACTACTGTTACAGATACGTGTTTTAATACATAACCTACGCCTCCAGCATAAATCCTACTTGAAGCTGAACACCTGTTAGGGAAAACCTATGAGACCATTTGCGAATATGTAATTAAAAACTATTCATTTTCATTTGTTAGGGTTCCGTACCAAAATGGTAAAAAGGAACCCTTATCTCGAGATCTACTAATGCTATCTCAAGAACTACTAATGCTATCAACTTGAATTTGGGAATAGTTTTAGATGACATTTGCCCAACTATTTGCAAATAAGAATTTATTTTTTTTGCCAACGGTACTGAAAGGGGTTCTTAAAAATTCGAAGTGGGTTTACTAGGGCATCGGTGGGGTCTCATATGAAAGAACGCCGTTTGCGCATTTTCAAAAAAAAAAAACTTTTTCTGTGGCCGAATAGTTTTTGACTTTGATGAAAAATGTAAAAAAAAATACCGTTCGGGGGATTTTAAATTATTCTATGTGATAGAAGTTTACAACCGGCCGGCCCGGCCTGGGCGGTTATATCTATGCACTACCTAATTAAAGTTAACGCCCAATACCAATAAATTAAGGTTTTCGAATAACGTTTAACCATATTTCATTCAGTGGGGGCTCGTAGCTAAGTAATAACAGCAGCACGGTCGATCGATCAGGTTAAGCCATGCTTGCCGCGGTTGTTCCGTGGGTGGGTGACCATCTTTATTATACATACCAATTACCTCCGTGCCTCGAAAAGAACGTTAAGCCTTTAGTCCCGGTTGTCATTTGTGGATCTTTGACAGTCGGGACGGGTCGTTAGAAGCCCGAAAGTCTGACAACCAGTCTTACCAAGGGATATCGTATTACTCAGTAACTGGATTGTGGAGGTGAGATTGGCAGTCACTCCGAGTAAAATACTGGTATTCAGCTGCATCCGGTTTTACTGAAAGCCGACCCCAACATGCCAACATAGGTAGTTTGGAAATGGCTAGGCAGATGATATTTAACCATATTTTATTAGCCCTAGGCTGTGAGGTTTTTCTTATTGTCTATGCAAAACCATGTGGCTCTTTCTAAAAAGGGCATAATTTTATTGTCTATATCTGTGTCCGATGGGATCACATCGGCAAAAATTACGAACTTCCATACAAATTTTCATTCCCTATATTTAAAACCCTTGAGGGGTGGAATTTTCAAAAAATCTTTCTTTATGCTCGCTTTCGTTATAAATTAAAGGAACTCTTGTGTAAAATTTCATGTTTCTAGACCAGCGGCAACGGCTGTGCATAAATTGTCTGTAACTGAATTTAAGATTTTTATTAAATAGATACATAACCCCTCCCACAGACAGGCGCGACGCGACAGCGCTTAGCGATTCTAGCTAAACAATTTCTATGAAAACTTCATGCAAATTTTTCTATCAGAATCGCGTCGCACCGTGGCGTCTCGCCTGTCTGCGGGGGCCTTAAAACTTAATCATTTCAAACTTATACGCTAAGTAATTAAACCATAAAGATATCAGTACAGTATATTCGTGGGGTCGTGCTCCGGACATTGCATCATGTTCGTGACATGCCCGACAAAGCTCGAGGAATGACATAAGTAGAGGCGAGTAGCATGTAGCACGCAGCCATGCAGCTATGTGGATCACGAAGTTGTAGCCAACGCATGATGCCGATAGCTCTGTAGGTATTAACTGGGGTATATACCTAATATGCGTGTCTAAGTAAATAATATACGAATCGCAGCTGTTACATACCTACATTTTAGTACTTTCCATAGCTCGAAACGGATGTAACGAGTTTTGCCTGATGAAATGTTTTGAAACTATTCACTCTTCTTTACAGTTAAAAAAATTAAGCTCGCGGCTAAGTAATAACAGCCGCACAGGTCGATCAATCAGGTTAAGCTACGCTTGCTGGGGTTGGTCCGTGGATGGGACCATCTTTACATACCGAGACTCCTCCGTGCCTCGGCGGAAAGCCGTTGGTCCCAGCTGCCATTTTGCCATCTTGGACAGTCGTTACGGGTCGTCAGAAGCCCGAAAGTCTGACAACCAGTCTTACCAAGGGGGTATCGTATTACCCAGTAACTGGGTTATGGAGGTCAGATAGGCAGTCACTCCATGTAAAGTACTGGTATTCAGCTGCATCCGACTAGACTGGAAGCCGACCCCAACATACTTGGGAAAAGGCTAGGCAGATTGATTTACAGTTAAAAAATTTCAAGTTTCAGTAAACCAAGGATATTGTAATGTTTTTAGGGTTCCGTACCAAAATGGTAAAAAGGAACCCTTATGGTGCGACTCAGTCTGTCTGTCTGTCACAGCTGGATATCTCAAAAACTACTAATGCTATCAACTTGAATTTTGGAATAGTTTTAGAAGACATTTGCCGAACTATTTTGCAAATAAGAAAGAAATATATATATGTTATATATATACAGTATGTTAACCAACAGAGGGCGTTCCCGTTAACCCGCAATAGTATAGCATCCATACATGCTAAAAAAAATATTACCATTCGAAAACAAAATGGTTTTATTTTTTTTTAATATTAAAATATTCACTAAAAATGCTAAAAATATTCACTAAAATATTCAAAAAAATATTAAAATATTCACTAAAAATAAAAACTAAATTGCGATGTTTCCGTCCTTCAAGTACGCGTGTACAGAGTGTTTCTTTTACGTATCAATTTAACATTTTTAGTGAATATTTTAATATTAAAAAAAATAAAAACCATTTTGTTTTCGAATGGTAATATTTTTTTTAGCATGTATGGATGCTATACTATTGCGAGTTAACGGGAACGCCCTCTGTTGGTTAACATACTGTATATATATATATATTGCAACAGGGGCTGAAAGGGGTTTTAAAAATTCGAAGTGGGGCTACTAGGGCGGGCATGTTTTCTTTTTTTTAGGCCGCATAGTTTTCGCCTTTTGATGAAAAATGTAAAAAAAATACCGTCCCCCCTCGTTATCTCCGAAGTTTGCATAGAGAAAAATCTGAAATTATTCTGTGTGATAGAAGTTTATGTAAAGATTACAGGAAAAATAAAACGATGTCTCTAAATAGCACACTTTTTTTATATATGATGGTTTTTATTTGTTTAAATATCTTTCTACTTCGTTCATTTTCAAGATAAATCATAAGCTGAACAAGCTTTACGTTGGACCGTGTTTTCGAGTGATTGAATTGTTCTAGGCTAAATGGTCGCTAAGCTGTTCGGAGGAATAAAATGACATTGGAAGCAAAAGTGCTTCCGGTATTATACTTTTGAGTATACAGGGTTATTGGTAAAACACCAACAACCTCTTAAGAAGTCATTGTACTCATCATTATGAACTACTTTTACTATGGGACCAAACCTGAAATCGCAAAAAAAAATAGGCTGTTCAGTACATTTATGTTCGCTTATTTGGTCAAAATGTAGGTACTGAACAACTGATTTTTTTTTTGCGATATCAGGTAAAAGTTAAAGTAAAAGTTGTTCATAATTATGAGTACAATGACCCCTTAAGAGGTTGTTGGTGTTTTACTGCTAGCTGTAATACTGGAATCAATAACCATCTGTTCTAATCTATTCTATTGGTTTTGTATGGGACATTTTCAATATTTAACGTTTCTACTTAGTTTACCACCGTGTAATATGTGATTAATGATAGCACCTCCTGAATCTGTCATCCATATTCGTAGCTCGAATCGCCACCAAGCTCACCTAACTCATCAGATTATTAATGCATGTAAACATCACATAATAATGAGGTAACGGACGTAACTTACAAGTTGTAGGTCGTAGGTTTGAAACCAGACAGACGCATTACTGTGAGTAAATTATTGCACCACCACTGCTCTCAAAACAGTGAAGGAAAACATCGTGAGGAAACCGGCATGTCCTGGAACCCGAAATTCGAAGACAGCCCACTCCCTCTCACCGAGAGGAGCCCGTGTCCCAGCAGTAGGAACATTATAAGCTGATTATGCAAACATCACAATCCCAACACATTTACCCCTGCAAATAGCTCGTCAAACCAACCTAGAACCAATCAGCACAAACCATAAACCTATAATCACCGTTTACAGATTACCTACTTCGTTACCTAACCCTGCACCGATAACATCGTCAGATCATTACCACAGGCCAAAGCTGGCCAGCAGTCAGGGGCGGATAACCATCGCGTTACACACCAGTATAATGTCAAGGTGAAACTCTACTATTGTCTCTGTCTCAAACGATACGGAGCGCGAATCGTAAGTAACAATTAATAATGAATAGCCATTCATCGCGCTGTCGATAGCAGTGAAAGATTACATCGCGGGGCGTGATTCTTTTAATGTATGTGCATTTTTATTAACTTTGAGTATTGTGCTCATGTGGTTACCTACATGGTTAATGGGTATTCGAAGGAAATAAAAAGTTACTGCAGCAAATATTTCGATAGAATTTTAAATGGCTTTTTGAGTGAGATAATGTGATATAAAAGACATAATGTCGGGCAGATTACTTACAATACGAATCAATCATTGTGATACAAAATGGTAAATAATTTAAATGTTGTAATTTCTTGCTCTGATTTATAAATATTAGTTCGACAACCTGCAACTCATCCACATTACAGATTTATTGCCAATGTCACCATTTTACGAAAGCCGTATAATTGAGTCATCTTGACATTATCAATCAGTATTTGCGTTTCGAAGCTCCACATCGTGTACAATGTATATTGTAACATAAATATCGATGAAAGAACGTTTATCGAAACTCATTTTCCTTTATGATCGCTTACCGATACTTACTGAACCTCTTCGACGTTTATTGAGTGATAACTAAAGCATAAACTCTTCAACGCAACGACACACTACCATTTTGTTAAGTGATATCGTAAAACTGTCAAAGAAATCGAATAATCTTAACCTTGGACCAAATTATGAAGAAAACAATTTGGCACTTAGTGTTACTTAGTGCAAAATACCGGTAATTACGATCTGCGAGCAAGTTACGTAGGAATGGTAACAGATGTTCGCAAATTGCGCCGATGAACTTTAAGTCCGTTATCTTCAACGAGCACTCACAGGCCTCTAAATGAAAATACCAGTAGCTTATAATTCAGAACAAGGACAACAATATGCCTACAAAGTCATATGCCATAATTATGTATAGAAGATAAGTTAGTGCATTTAAATATGTGTTACGCAAATCAGTTTTAAAAGGACCAGCTAACCAACTAGATGCATATTTCTGCACCTCACGATTCGATATCTATAGACGTTCCCGTTCTCTAATAAACTCTTTCTGTAGTGATTAGATTCTTTGTCATTTTGTCCTCGAGATCTGAAAATACTTATCTGCAACTCTTCTGTGAGTTGCTTTCGATCTCTATTCCTATTTAAAAAACCGGCTAAGTGCGTGTCGGACTACGCACAATGAAGGGTTCCGTAGTTGGGATGAATTTGTCCCAAGAACAAACTTAATGTAAGGGCAGGCCCTTACATATAATGTTGAATGTTAATTAAATAAATGTTAATGTTCAAGAAGGTATTTAATGAGAAACTAATAGAAAATGTTATAAAAAATTTACAAAATCTCGATTTCTTCGGTTTTATATCAAGCTCGATATAAAACCGAAGACTGACGTACTTGCGTACGTGACGATACTATATTTTATTAATTAACAATATTGCAGTATTTTTAACTAGGCCAAAGTACAATGTGCGGTTGCTGACCGTACACTTAACATTGTAGTTGAAAAACATGTAGGTTGGCCGACTGTTACTCGTTAACTTGTCAAACCTTCTTAACTGTGATAGCTTTCCTTATAACTTCGTTATACCCCGCCGTGATTTTTTTTTTACAGTACCAAAAACAGCCATTTAGCTGGCAGGGGGTGTCCCCCCTGCCAGCTAAATGGCTGTTTTTGACTTGACTAACAAAATTAGCACTTTAAAGTTTATTTCGCAAACGGAACCCTGAATCGAAAATAGGTTTTCAGACACCCGCAATATTTTTGAACAACCTATCCAACGACACACCACACCATGGGATAGACGAGAAAAAATCATCCCCACTATACGTGTAGGGGAGGCACCATCAAAATAATTTGTTTCAAGATTTTATTTTACCACTTTGTCGGCGTGATTAAGAAGTGTCAAATTACAGCTCTTTAGTACCAAAAGTCCCTGATCTAAGCTGCGGACAGACAGACAGACGGACATGGCGAAACTATAAGGTTAGCTTGTTTACTACGGAACCCTAAAAACTACGTAGATACCTGTACTTTTCATCAAACTCTCCTTAATTTGCACCTGTATGTTTCCGCGGACGGTAAACGAGACAATAGAAGTTTTATTGTTCTGACGTCTATTCTATGGCCGTTTAGCGCCCGCGAAAGCGTTAAATATGCATTTACTCTCCTATTTTTCAGGCTAGGTTACCTACGTTCTGAGGATGTGATCACGCCTAAAAATATAAAAGAACACGCCATACCGTGGTATGAAATAAAAGCTAAATATATGACAACTATGACCTCGAACAACCTTCAAACCTGGCAGGAACATGAATGATGGCGAGACACAGATTATCACGATAGCCACCGTCGTCACTCGTCAATCTTCAGCTACACCCGTCATGTTACTTTTGTTTTCATCGCTCGGAGCCCGAACACCTCCACAATCGACGGGACCTCCACTTATTAATCTCTGAAACAATAAGATATACTATAAGGCATACTTAATAGTATACCTAACTATTGATCTGTTATTTGCTTAGTATTCGCGGTTTCGTTTCTTTTACTATCTACTTGAAGGTATAGTTCGCGTTAGTCACGTAAGTTTGCCGCTCTGAAACCAGGCTTTCCGATGCGCATGGCTTGGCGCGCTGCTCTTTTAGTACTAGACATTGACTACTGCGCAGGCATTTGTAGCCTACTTCAAAGCGGCAAACTTATGACGCGAACTCTATCTAATCACAATACAATATGTAATGACAGATATTTCTACTTTTTGAACAGTTATTAAAGTCCAAAGTAAGTAGAACAGGTGCCCAGTAAAGATATCGCACCTTCGGTAAGACTTAAGTATGTATGCCAAAGTGCTTTAGAAACTCCCTATTATCTATCTAGAGAGACAAAGACGCGTTAATACGCGTCTTTGTCTCTCTAGATATTCCGCTCTCGACATTACGCTGAAGTTAATACTTCAGCGTAATGTCGCCAATGATCAAAAGTGTCGTATCGTCGTATCATTGTCAAACAATACAGTATTGAATGTAAAAAAAAATCTCAAAATGGCTGTCCTGTAAAATCACAAAAGTGCAGTTATGCCCTTGTCTTACCGAAGGTGCGATATATTGCTTTATTTAATGTCATGCTGAACTCAACCATAAATATAGGAGTTTTCTCACGATGCACTTTACAGAGCTAGGTACCGTAGACCATAGAGTAATAGGTATCATGATGACGTTATTTATATTTGTTGATTTTTTAAATGAATTCTGTAGTCCAATTACAAGCCTCGATTTTCTCGGAAAATTCTGTAACTAAAATTTTCAACGCGTTTGTATTATATTATATTATCCGTATTCATCTTTATTTAAGTTCTGGATAATTACATTAAGATACACGTTTACAAAACAAATAATTAAGTAGCTTTGTCAAACATCTAAAACAAGATGATTAAAATGTAATAACATCGTGTAGTGGGCGAGTCATCCTTGAGCGCGCGGGTGGAGTCGCTTGCGCAACACACAGACGGTAACAAGAGCACACGTCGCGGCTGTAAATGTCGCTCCTACTCTTTATGGCTGTCTCATTTCTTCCTTTTCGTACTAAGTACTTTGTGATACTTAGTCCTGATATGCATCTATTTGAAATCTATGCAGTACGCGCCTCTCATGCGGAAAGCTCTGTTTGTGAGTTGTTCATTGAATCTGTTATAGAAATTACGAGATTTCTCACTTACCTTTAGGTAATTGTGAGGAGTTTCTTATTTTTTTTATTGTTATAGTTCGCGTCAAATAACTTGCCGCTCTGAAGTTCGCGCAAATGAATGCGCAGTTGTCAATATCTATACTAAAACAGCAGCGCGCCATGTCATGCGCATCTGAAAGTTTGCTTTCAGAGCGGCAAAGTGACGTGAACTATAATAGGCTAATGTACTAACACGTACCTAGTTTGAATTATAGATAACGACCAAATAATTCGATAAATGTGACGTTACCCGTTGCCTAACTTAATTCCGTGTTTTATTAATAAAAAAACTCGTGTACCTAACGTAGCCTACAATAGAGAATAAATATGTATTTGTATAGTAAGTAGCAAGCCATCTTTAGTCAGACAAACAAATGAATAGCCTACTTATTATTTTGTAACGTCTGCAAATGAGATTATGTGATTCACACACCGGTAGTAACACAACGTTAACTCGAGACTTGGCACAATTTTGTTTTATTTTTAACAGAAGGAGAAGCAGAGATACTCTAATACCTTACTTGTAATTATTTTTTTTTTTTTTAATATTACTAACCTAGCTTGTTATCCCAAAGGGTATGTAAAAAAAACAGCTTTTTTTTCACGAGTTATGCGAACATAAATGTAGGGAATAGCTGTATTTTTCTCGTGATTTCAGGTTTGGTCCCATAGTAAAAGTTGTTCATTATGATGAGTACAATGACCACTTAAGAGGTTGTGCGTTATGTAAGTTATAACTTGTATATTGTAATACGACGTGGCGAGCCGTTTGCTTTTAACCCAGGTACGGTGCTACGGTGCCTATCGCATGAGACGCACGTCAGTGATAACAACTTGTGACCTCTTATTCTATTGAAAACTCAGTACGCAGGCATAATAATAATAACAACCCCTCCGCTGTATCTCTACGTTGACGTCGTGGTGAAGCTTGCGCGCTCCGAACTTTAGGTCTTTACTTTGCCGGAACAGGTCTAGGATGAGGAGCCAGACCAAGAGAGATGCAGAAACCCGCACGGCAGCATGTGGTGAGCTGTTGGGCAGTAGAGACCCCACGGATCTTATCTCCCAGGAGAAGTCTTGTTCCTCATCTCCGGCTTGCCTTTATTGACTGGCTGGAGTGAACACTGACGAGGAACTGAGCTCCCACCTCTTTCTTGCCTTTACTGGCTGGCTTGAGTCGAAATTCGCAAAAGCAAACGTGCTCGGAGGAAGAAAGTATTCCAGTAAGGTGCTGGTAGGGATCTTGACCGTAATTCCGGGATTGCCCTGATAGCCGTGGAATACCTCTCCACACCTCAAGCACCTCAGGAAGCGTTGCCACCTTGTCGCTACGTCACAATGTGCTAGCGGCCGTTTCCGGGGGCCCATTATTGAGTGTGAAAGTGACCCCCTGCCATTTTATCTCTGTATTAATATATAACATTGGTCAGCCAGGGGACATAGTTCAAGTTACCCAATCCACCTTAGCCACCCAAACCCACAGCCCAGTATGTTTTGTTTCCACGTACAACAATAGTCCTGCACCAACCGGGGGTTGTCCTTGGGTGCACTTGCATAGTGCATATAGGGATAATAGTCGGTTGGTGCCTCCCCATCATTTAAAATTATCTAAGGGGCCTCTGCGAGTTGGCTTCGGCCCCTCGTATGCCTTCCAAAGGTCTGGGTCCCCAGGATCCCGAGATATGTAAGAAAAAATATATATCCTGGGACATTATTCACACCCGGTCATCTGATCCCAAACTAAGCAGAGCTTGTACTATGGAAACCAGATAACTGATATACTACATACACTACTTTTTTTACTACTACAGGCATAAGGATGGCATTAAAAGCAAAAAGTGATAACAATACCAATTGTTTACTGCGGCTGCCCTTTGTCATACCACTAACGCAATAGAAGTCAAAATAGGTTGATCTGACGGTACCTTATTTCAAATGGAGTATATAGTTCGCGTCAAATAACTTTGCCCTGTGAACTTTGCCGCTCTGAAACCAAGGCATAGAGAACTATATTTATATTAGGTAAACCAATCTTTCCGATGCGCATGGCGATGGTACGTTGCTGTTTTAGTATAGATATTGACTACTGCGCAGTCATTTGCGCGAATTTCAGAGCGGCAAAGTTATTTGATCTGAACTGAGTAAATAACACCAGTATTACTACACTATAATAATGAGTGGTAGTGTTGTACCACCTAACGGCCTTTAAAAAAACATTCGTAAAATAAAATTCTAGGGCTTGCTAGCATACGTGGTCGTTGGAAACTGGAAAGCTGTGCGTACTCGAAGAACCGCGACGACCAGCTGCTCCGATTACATCGACCTTGATCTGTGCCGACAGAGGGTCGCGTCTTTCGTTACAGGAAATTATACATGTGTATGAAATTGTATAGTTGCTATGTGGAAAGGGCGGAACTGGTCTCGACAAACCGTGGCAGACCGTTGAATTAAATTAAGCGCACCTGAGCGCAACCTTTCAAATTGGCAACAATATGACCCCAGATGTGTAAGAGATTTTATTATGCATGATGTACAGGGTGTAAGTGTAAACAGTGGCAACCTTTTAAGGGGTGATTGTACTCATCATTATGAACAACTTTTACTATGGGATGAAGCCTGAAATCGCGAAAAAAAATCAGCTGTTCAGTACATTTTGACGAATTAGGCGAACATAAATGTACTGAAGACTTCAAGAGCTGATTCTTTTTCGCGATTTCAGATATGGTCCTATAGTAAAAGTTGTTCATAATGATGAGTACAATGACCCGTTAAAAGGTTGACACTGTTTACATTTACACCCTGTATAATTTATTAGCCGAATCGGGGGACATACCTACCTTTATGCCAACGGGATAGAAAGCTCTACAGATATCGTATGCGAGCTGGTCAAGAATAGAATAATTACCCAAAACAAAGGTCAATAAAAATAATAAACATATAGACTTATGCAGCAACTTTTACCAATGCTGAGAGCTCTCACTGTTTAGGGTGGTTCACGAGGTATCGAAGGCTTGTCTTGATCATGATTGTTTCTAACAGGAAGTTAATTTAAATTAGAGAAACCCATATTTATTATCTCGTAACTTGGTCGTAACCGCGAGGCAGCAGTTATTGGTAGCAGTTGGCAGTTTCAAGGAATAGGAAAAGAGGAAGAAGAACTTCAGGCGAAGTTTTTAGTTATAGTGATTTACAGCAAACACACTTGGAAACCTCATGTTGAAGTTGTGTGCAAAAAACTTAGTAAATCCGCGTATGCTCTCCATCAACTCTCTAAAAAAGTCAACCGTCAGGCTCTTTTATCAGCGTACCATGGACTGGTTGCCTCAGTTTTGCGGTATGGCATTATTTTTTGGGGGCAGTCTACCGAAAGGGAACTGGTATTTAGAATGCAGAAGCGATGTATAAGGTCAATGTGCGGTTTTAAAACAACAGATAACTGTCATGCCTATTTTCAGTCTTTAAAGATTTTAACTTTTCCTTCTTTATACATTTTGGAAACAGCTCTGTTTGTAAAAACCAATCCTCAATTATTTAAAAAACTGTCAGCAGCTCGGATAAATCCGATACGGACTCAATATGTAAACAAACTATGCCAAGTGAAATGCAAAACCGCACTTATGTAGAAAACTTTTTTTTTTGGTATTGCCCCACGCATTTATAACAAAGTACCTGATGTGATAAAAAATATGACTGTAATATCAGTAAACCAAATATTAATTGAGAAAAGCTATTACACAATTGACGACTTACTTAATGATAAATCTCCGCACTGATTGATAAATATGATTACATACACGTTCCTATTCTGACACTTTTTATTCTGATTGACAATTTGACATACTTACTTAATTATTTTTTGACATTACTGTAAACATGTTATTATTTGTTTATTAGTAGGCTTTTTATTTTTATTTTTTTTGTAATTCTAATGATTTGACATTTATATTTTATTTGATAGTAATAGAATTTCTGTTTAATTTTGGAATGAAATATCATTTGCATGCCCATGAGACGGTAGAATATGGAGGATTATATTTTAAGAAAACATATTGTACCAATTACCCATGTTTGCAAAAATAAATAATTTGATTTGATTTGATTTGAAAGAATAAACTGAATGTGAAACTGAACAAAATATTACTCTAATCAGCACCCTAATTGCGTAACACATTATGGGTCGGAATTGGTTTAATCTTGACAGTTCAACAACATTCATTGCGTTATAAATTTACGTTGTTGAGCTGACAAATTTTTCAAACATGTGAAGCAATGGTATAGCAATTTGCTTCAAAATGTTTCGGATTCCGATTGACGCAATTAGGGTGCAGTTCAAATGTTTTCTGTAAGAGATCGCCTTGATCGATAAAACCATCCTTTGTAACTACACTAGTTTTAAATACATTTTTGTCCTTTTTAACCGACTTCTTGAAGGAGGAGGTTCTCAATTCGATAGACTTTTTTTTGTAGGTATGTATTTTCAGCGATATCTTCGATATAATTGTTAACTGATTTGGATGATTATTTTTTGTTTGGAAGAGTATTCTCTAGAGCTGTAGGCCTAGCCAAATGGCATTCGCTTCGGAGCGATTCTATTTCTACAATCGCTATCGACGCGCATCTTTATGGAAATGCTGATCTATGATGACGTGACATTTCGATAGCTTATGTCAACCCCATACATTTTTGCCTTTTCTACTAGCGTCATCGCTAATCGAATGTTACTTTGGCTAGGCGCGCTGGTGCCGTTTATGTTTGGTGAAGACCTTCGGATAAAGACAATGGAACTCCTCAATAATGAACAGTACACCTATAAGATCAAAGAAAGTTGCTGGTTAGTTAACTGGTGGTCAACTGATCATGGACTGGGACTCCTCATCGAGGAACACACATAATTATTGAAAATGGGTAATCGTACGGAAAATTAAATATAATTGTGCATGTAGGTACCTAATGGTACACGAACACGGGCGGATCCATGGGCCACTGGGGATCGCCCTCCCTCGCTCCCCCAACGGTTAGAGTAATTAAAATAAAAAAGTGAAAAAAATATATACGGGACAATTTTTTTAAGCAGTGCGCAAATTTTCACAAGTTGTTCTACCCATGAATATGAACAAATTTCACTATGGGATCAATCCTGAATCCACGAAAAAAAAAATCAGCTGGTCGAGTAGGTATTGAACTTTTATTGTATTATTATTATTTTTACAATAATAAAAATACAATAAAGTGTTTACCTAATAAATAAATCATAAATAAAAACCCAAACCTGTCAATTAGTACCCATTTTCATAATTATTATTATTTAATTAACCGTCGGTCTGGTCAATCTGGCGAAGTGTGGGTGTACTACACGTGTACGTGTAGTACACGTGTACGTGTAGAAGGGTTGTGCAGAGGTGTACCTCTGCCCAACCCTTCGGAGAAACAAGGCGTGATGTTACATATATGTGTTTTGTTTATCTGTCGGTTAATTCAATGAACTGAATGTGTCGTGGGTGCAACTAAATCCTTTATTTTGAAATGATTTCATGTCTGGGTGACTGATGAAGTGGTGAAGTTTGAATTACCTACAAAACTCATGTTTACGTTAAAGTTCAGTCACTCCAATTAATCCAAATCACTGAGATTACAAAACCCTAATGTTTTTATTGAATGCTACAAATAGTTTCCAAGTAATTCCCTGATCAAATTGCATGCACATGCAGAGGTACACACAAATATCAGAAAAAGAAGAAAAAAAGAAATGAGCGAAGATTTTTGCTGATCATCTGCATCCCTGTCCTGAAAACTTAAAACACCTCATATTCATCAAAATCATACTTTTTGTGGAAATAAAGGCAGAATTTTAAACCTTCTTGCAACGCATCGTCCGTAGCTAATTTAACAAAGCACAAGCATAAGAGTTTTCGCTGAAAAAACTACTAACCTAACCTAACAATAATTATACCTTTGGTTAGCATAACAAATGGTTATCATAAGATCAGCTTCCGAAAAAAATTAGGGATCATTAATAGCGCCCTGGGGCTCTAATTCACGGCCATATGACTTACGCACGACATCGCGCGGTGAAAGGGTGCGCCCCCGCCAGCCATATAAAAGCTCCAAGCAATCCTCGTCAGACATCATTCAACATCCTCTATCAACTCACACACCACACAATGGCATTCAAGGTACTTACGAATTTACATACATCCCGTGCAAGTTTCTAAAGCAGTGCACGAACCTACCTAACTCAGTGATTGAAATAGTGATAAAAGTCGATATTTGTTCTAAAATTAACCGTTTTTTCCAGTTCGTAGTGTTCGCATGCTTGGTGGCTGCGGCCAGCGCTGGAGTATATCCAGCTGCTCAAGTGGCTTACGCCGCTGCACCCGCCTACGCTACACATCAGGCGTACGCCGCGGCTCCCGCCTACGTCGCCCATCAAGCATACGCTGCAGCCCCCGTCGTACACTCCGCTCCCGTGGCGTACGCCGCGCCTGTCGCTAAAGTGATCGCCCCCGTCGCCAAGGTCGCCGTCGAAGAATACGACTCACATCCCCAGTACAGCTTCGCGTACGACGTGCAGGACGGTCTCACCGGCGACTCCAAGAGCCAGCACGAGAGCCGCGACGGTGACGTCGTGCACGGCTCCTACTCCGTGGTGGACCCCGACGGCACCAAGCGCACCGTGGACTACACCGCCGACGACCACAACGGTTTCAACGCCGTCGTGCGCAAGGAGGCCCTCGGTCACGTCGCTAAGGTCGTCGCCCCCGTCGCCAAGGTCGCCCCTGTCGCGTACCAGGCTGCCCCTGTCGCGTACCACGCTGCTCCTGTTGCGTACCAGTCTGCTCCCGTCTACCACTCTGCTCCCGTGTACCACTCCGGCCCTGTCGCCAAGCTGGCGTACGCCGCCACCCCCGTGGTCCACGCTACGCCAGTCGCCAAGTTCGCCGCTCCTCTTTACCACCATTAAATTGATGCTAAACCAAAACCTAGGAATCTAATTGTACAATACTATACGCGTATTATTTTCAATACGTTTATAGTATTATGTTTTACGTTCATCAGGACCTATTTAATTAAATTAATATTTTTTTTATGAAACTCTTGTTCACTTTTTTTTCCTAAATTGGAATGACAATGTTTTATTAATTATATTTAAGCAGGCACCTACTACAAGAATTAACCGTCAGACATTTAGTAGTTCCTGTATGTTAAATAATTTAATTAAACATTTAATCACGTCTCCGCTGGTTATAAAGTTCACGCTCAAATGGCCTGTGACTGAAATTATCCTACTGACATTTCGAGTACCTCTACCTACCTATGACCTATTAATAACGTATGCTAAGTTAGGACCCCATTAGGGTTATATATTCTGTGATTAGGACCTGGGAAGGATGTGTAATTTAGTACCCCAGTACCCATTTAAACATCCTTGCACCTTGTTATTATCATAAATATTATGGTCGTTACCACCTCAATGTTACAATGTAGGTCATGGAAGACAGCAAGAAAAAATGGTTCGTTTAATAGATTTCAATTGCTATCAAATTAACATAATTACCAAATTACAAAAAAAAAAGAAAAACACGTTTTGAAATCGAAAAACGATAAATTAAACGCCGTAACTATGTGTGCCTATTACCTAATTATTGGGTTGACACAAAAGTAATGAGACACTATACAAAACTATATATTCCCTTTTTCAAGTTAATTGTTTTCGATAATATTCTAGAATATTGTAGAACATTCTAGGTACTTGATTAACCCCCACGGGTTTATAAAGCGATCGGTTTAGTCAGTATGAAGAAAAATGGACGAGCGGCAAGTTTGAACACTATACGTATACGAATACTTGTTAGGCCACAGAGCGCGGGCTGCAGCTGACAATATCAACACTGCATTGGGCGCTGGAAGTACAAGCCATGCGGCGGTGTCCCGATGGTTTGACCGTTTTAAATCAGGAGACAGGAGCCTTGAAAGTTCCACGCTCAGCCACGCTCTGGACGACCACCTGCAGTGAATGACGACGATTTACGCCGCGAACTGCAGTCGAATCCGGATGGCACTTAACTGCAGTCACCACGCCGTGGAAAATCATCTGCATGAGATTGGGTATCGAAAAGTTTTGGCTCGGTGGGTACCGCACATCCTTACAGACGCCAGTCGTGCAGTCCGTCTCGCTATCTGTCAATCACTTTTGCTGCGACCCCGACGTAAAGAGTTGTCCGATCTGGTTACTGGAGATGAATCATGGATTCATTACGAGAATACTATACTATATCAATACGCGTCGTGCTTTTTGGCTTCCTCCAGAAGAAACGCCACCAACTCAATCGAAGCTGAGTCAAAGGAACCGCTTAAAACTACTGCTTTGCTGTTTCTGTGAAGCGCAAGGCGTGCTGTTTTAATGAAACTATAAACGCTGACAAATATTCAACCCAGCTCACCAAACTATCTGCTGTTATCAAGAAAAAAACGACAAAGACAAGTCAATGTAGTTTTACTACACGATAACACTCGACCTCATGTCGCATCTGCCGTTCGCCAACAGTTGGAGAACTTGGGCTGGGAGACGATACACCATGCAAGACCTTATTCCCCAGACCTCGCCCCATCAGACTATCATTTGTTTAAAGCCCTGAAACAACATTTGCGGGGTAAACAATTTAATGATTTCTCTGATGTAGAGACGGAGTTAAACAACTTTTTCGAGGCACAGCCATCAGAGTTCTGGGTGAAAGGCATCCAAACTTTGCCGGATCGTTGGCAAGAAGTCTTAGATGCTAATGATGATTACATCATTGACTAAGCTTTTTGTATAGTAAAAATAATAAAAAATATAAAATGTAAATATTCTGACCAGGTTAAGTTAAAAATAAATAAATAAAGCGGTACACACACACTAACATACTCACACACACGCACATATTCACCCACATACACACACATACATACACTCTCATATGAGCATACCTCACACATTGAGAGCTGCTAAATGAATGCTTTTTTTTATTTTGATTTTGATTTCTCTTCATACCACCCTTTTTTATTAGCCTCATCATTGTTCAGTTACTACATAAGGGAAGAGTGCGACAGCCCCGACACAAGTACTGTTGTAACTTACTGGGGCTGCCTCAACTTATGTACGACACAATGTGCCGCTGAAATAAATATTTTTGTATTTTTTTTTTTTTTTTTTTTGTATTTTGTAAACCAAGTGTCTCATTACTTTTGTACCAACCTGATTTAAAAAGGTCACAACCGGTTTAAAAAGTATCCTGTCAACTTGACACGTAGGATACATCTTATCTTTAATTACCCCGGTTGTACGTTCCCGTGGTACCTACAACGTATATTTTTTCGAAATGATGTCATTTACCGACTCCAAACGGGCGAAGCCGTAGGAAAAAGTTGCCTCTATGGAAGAAAACAAAAAAAATGTGGCACCAACCACGTGTAGCTCAACGACACAGAACTTTACGGCTATAATAAATATTACCTAGTTATTAGCTGACCCGACAGACGTTGTCCTGTCTAAATTTCAATCATTCATACAAAATTCCCATAGAAAATATACTTTCAGTTCTCCCGAATTTTCCAATTTGCCCGACAACTTTTCAATGTTTTTTTTTTCGTAATAACCTGATTCAATGCAACAATGTCAGGACGAATGTTCCAAACATAGTGATGCACAAGTCAATTTTTCAACACTAATATCGATATCGATAAAATCGACGTCTATTAATTCTACATTTTTTTAAACTATATATACTCGTAATATATTGATAGAGTGTTAACTGAGTGCAAATAAAACACTTCAAATTTAACTGTATTCAATTCAATCAATCAGCTAATTTAATCGACTGAAAGTATCTCTAATAAAAATAATAGCAATGTCCCTGCCGGAAAGAACAATAAATTCTCGGAAACCAATTACCCCTGTAAATTGCATTAATCCACTTTTCTTTCAGTTCCGGAATATTTGGAAATCTAAAAAGTAAAGATTAAGTAATATTACTTTTTTACCATTAGGAAACATCGATAATTATTTTTATCGTCAATATCGACTTTGTTTTGAAGTTGTCATAACACTACAGCATTACTGCAAATGGAAAGGGACAGACGTATTGATAATACCCTAGAGAGAGAAAAAAAAGGACTTTCTAAAAAGACATCAACGCGGTATACGTTTTTGTGCCATTTTCCGTAAACAACCAGTTTTGCTTGAGCCCTGCAATTATTCATAATATTATTAAATTATAAATAAAGGGTCTTTCAAATAGGGCGGGTCGATGTTGACAGTTTATGGCGGTCATGTTGTTTTGGCGGCATCTGTCAAATGCGTTGTTATTTCTTCAGTTAGTGATGCCAAATCCCCATGGCAAGTTACACGATTGAGCAGCACGTCCAAATGATAAAACTTTATTATCAAAATGAGTGTTCGTTAGTGCAAACATTGCGCGCATTACGTCGATTTTACGTCAGACGCGGTGGCCCTTCAAAGTCGACTCTCCAACGTTTGGTTACCAAATTCGAGACGACTGGTTCGGTAAACAACCAGCCAACAAACACCCTTACGTCAAAGGAACGCCAGATCGGCCGAGAACATCGCTGCTGTCCGTGAGAGTGTGCAGGAGACTCCGAGGCAGTCGATTGTGCACAAGAACTCGGCCTTTCAACTTGGCGAATTTTGCGTCGGGGCTTGGGCCTACACCCGTACAAGATCCAACTGACCCAGGAGCACAAAGTGAATAACCATAGACAACGCCGTTTGTTCGCTGACTGGGCTACAGAACGTTTGGAATATGACCCCTAAGTTGGCCGAAAAATCATCTTTAGCGACGAGGCGCATTTTTGGATGAATGGTTTTGTTAATAAGCAAAATTTCCGTATATGGGACGACCACAACCCACATGAGGTTCACCAGGTGGCAATGCATCCACAAAAAGTTACTGTTTGGTGTGGATTTTGGTCCGGTGGCGTCATTGGTCCGTACTTCTTCGAAAACAATGATGGCGAGGCCATTACTGTAAACGGCGAGCGCTACAGATCAATGATTAACAATTTATTTTGGCCTGAATTGAACGATATAGACGTGGACAACATGTGTTTCCAACAAGACGGCGCTACGTGCCACACAGCGCGCGACACAATGGACATTCTGCATGAACGGTTCGAGGGCAGGGTTATCTCTCGCAGAGGTGACGTGAATTGGCCACCAAGATCGTGCGATTTGACCCCGCTAGACTTTTTCTTGTGAGGTTTTCTCAAGACGCAGGTCTATGCCAATAATCCGCAATCAACCGATGCCCTGAAAGTCAACATAACGCAGGCCATCGCTCAGATTCAGCCGGATCTATGCAGTAGAGTACTTTAACATTGGACCTCTCGGATCCGTCCACCGTTCGAAGCCGCGGTGGACATTTAAACGATGTCACATTTCATAAATAATGGTATAAATAGGCCTTTCAAATAAAAAAATAATTTCTTTAATATCTCACATACAGCTTGTTTTATTTAATTTCAACATCGACCCGTCCTTGTTGAAAGACCCTTTATATTTTACTTACCGATGAAAACTTATACCATCTTTTTTATAGGTGGATGTTCTAGACGATTTCCCACACCATTTAATTGGAACAGAAACTCATAATTCTTTTTATTTATGAAGAAATGTTTTAAAAAGTACCACAATAACCGCGTGTGCGAGATCTAATAACTGGTCAATACTAAAATGGCCACTCATATTGTCATCTAATATAAGTGCAATTTTATTTATGTGCCGTGAGCCTGAGTCGCACGTATGAGCAGTCAAGAGGCTATATAGTCATTGATTTTTATGGACGACAATGCTCGCCCGCACCGTTCTGGCGACATGGAAGCGTACATGCAAGAATTTGGGATCCGTCGTTTAGATTGGCCAGCTCGAAGTCCTGACCTCGATCCAATTGAGCATGTCTGAGATGTTATAAAGAGACGGGTAAGATCAGTGCAACCTGCTCCACAAAACATCAGGGAGCTAAAAAGAGTCATTGCAGAAGAGTGGGAACGTATTCCTCAAAACGTTATTAAAAATATCGTGGAAAGCATGCCCAGAAGGATTCAAGCTGTGATTTTGGCAAGAGGAGGTCACACTCGTTATTAGGTTTTTACATTTGTAACTTTATTTAATTAAAAAAAGTAAAAAAATCTTCTTGTCTTTATTGCCGACCACTGCTTATTGTTTGGCCGTGTACTGTGTATACATCGGTTTTAAACAATTCATCGAAAATTTAAAAAAAAATACCGGAATTCACTTCACGCATATTAATTTACACGATTATAAGTATGCAGACTACGTCAAACAATTAAATTTCTTAATTGAACTCAAATCGACCTTAAAACGTAAATTCCCTTAGGTGCCCTTTTTTTTTTGCATAAGAGTGTATATGTTACGGGTAATGCTAGAAGATTGACTAAACCTAGGTTTACCCAAATATTTTGGGTAAAGTCCGAATAATCTCGTGCGTTGTGTGGTCACAGTTCTAACCTAACTTAACCTACCTTTCAGCCTACACCTAAGTTTAAACAATTCTAACCTAACTAGAGATGGGCAATCAACCGGGTTAAAACCCGTTTCCTGGGTTTTAACCCAATAAAAACCCATTTATTCCCTCCCACGGGATTTTTATTCGGGTGTTTATTGATTTGGTGAAATTTATCAATTTAAACATGGTTAATGTAAATATTTGTGAATATTCTAGTACTATTCACATATACAGGGTGTTTGACGCATGGACCGACACAATTTTTCCAGGGATTTGGGAGGTCATTAGCTAGGTTCTACCCATACACCCTTTGTCCCAAATATCACGGTTGGTTAAATATGTTTTTTTTTTAATGAAAATATACCCAAAATGTTCGAAATAACTTTTTTGTTTGTAGGTGTAGTAGCACAAAATATTTTTTTTGTACTCTCCAAAGTCATTTAAATTCAAATACATCTTTGTTTGATACAACTGGTTTCAAGAAAATTCCTTACAAGCTTCCAAAGTTTAATTTTTTATTGAATGTATGAAATTTTACAACTTCTAAATTCGTTAAATAAAAAAACTAACAGCCATTTTGAACTTAGCTTTATTTTAAAAAGTTCTTTAGTTATTAGTATACCCTTTCTGACGGTAACATGTCATAGAAATTATTAATTATGTAGTCAAAACGCTAGTTAGGAGAGTCAGGGTTAAGAAAAGACTTATTAAGGTTATTATGTTTTTATTAAAGTAAAGTTATAAAAAAGGAGGCAAAATACCGGGAGAGATGGAAAGAAATGGGGGAGGCCTTTGCCCAGCAGTGGGACAGAATAGGCTAGTTAAAAAAAGTTATAAATCTTGTTCAAATTGACCTCCTCCATTTCGTATGCATGCACGACATCTGTTTCTTATTTCAACTGTCGTTATGCGTAGTCGCATTTCTTCTGTCATAGTTTGGAACGCGCCGGTTATTCGTTCAATTAGAACTTCCCTAGTGGGCACTTCTGTCTGGTAAACCAATTCTGAGGTTGAGGATTTTTACGTCTGGGGACGTGCAAAAATCAATCTCTGAGATCAGCAGTAGACTATATGTGTGATACTACTTATAGCTATTATTTTAAATATGCTTGATATTTTATTTTTGAATGGGCTGTGATGAAATACTTGCATAAATAATACAATTGTTGGAATATCATGTGCAAGAGTAAGTTGTCAAACTTGATGTGCTGTTAAATGCACCACTATCAGTGATATTTATACTCCAAAAAACACTAGAAGTACCTAAATCGTGTTAGGTCCACGATCGAAGATATTAGTGAAAGTACTCAATTTAGACCCGCTGTTTGGGTTTTTACTCGGGTTTAAACCCGTTTAAACCCAAAAACCCGGTTTAAACACGTTTCCGCCCATTGGGTTTAAACCCTCTGCCCATCTCTAAACCTAACCTAACCTACCTTTCAGCCTACACCTAAGTTTAATCATTCTAGCATTACCTGAGTCGACCTGTATGGGGAATTAAAATTTATTTTAATTATAATTCGGACTTTACCCAAAATGCTTGGGTAAACCTAGGTTTACTCAATCATCTAACATTACCCGTAACATATACACTACCGTTCAAAAGTTTGGAAACACCCTATTATTATTAGACTAAAAAAAAATCCGCAATTCAATCTCTAAATAAACACGTCGTTAATGAAGTTAAATGATTTTACGACCCAGCTTATTACAATAATATACAAAACAACTTATTTCTTATCAGTTGGTCCTTATTTTGCATAGAGCCCCTCACACGTGTTTTATGACCCCAAAGTTTGCTACACTGGCTATTGTTGATTTTTTAGCATTGGCGGCTTTTGTCATTTTTTCTGTTTTGAACAGAGTCTTATCTTTTAAATATGGATATAAAAAAATTCAAAAATCTTAGTTTACATTTCAGTGTATTTTGTGACGTTCGTGTGATAGTTACAGCAGTTCAAAAGCACATAATATGGCAAAAACGAAACAGATTTCTCTTGAACAGCGGAGTGCTATCTGTACTTTGAGCAAGGAAGGATATTATATACGCTAAATTGCAAAAAGGGTTGGAGTTTCATGTAAAGGTGTACATTATACTCTTACGAGAAAACGAGCTACTGGAGAAAATCAAGACCGGAAGAGATCAGGACGTCCCAAATCTACAACAAAGCAAGAAGATCAGTTCCTTAAAACGTTATCGAAACGAAACCGACGTTTAACTGCGCCTCAAATTGCCGCTACTTTAAATGAAACACGAGAAAAGCCAGTTTCAATTACAACTATAAAGAGACGTCTACTGTCTGCTGGTCTGAGAGGATGCGTAGCAGCTAAAAAACCGAGACTAACTAGTAGTCATAAGAAAAATAGACTGGAGTGGGCTAAAAAACACAAAAACTGGACGGAAGAAGACTGGAAAAAAGTTCTTTGGACTGATGAGTCCAAATTTCAGATTTTTGGATCAAATAGGCGTGTTTTTGTGCGCCGATCAAAAGACGAACGGGCTTCAGAAGCGTGTACTGTGCAGACCGTTAAGCATGGAGGTGGTAGTGTGATGGTATGGGGATGCTTCGGTAACAATAAGTCCGGGCATTTGATTAAAATTGACGGAAAATTGAATAAAGAAGGCTATCTGAAAATACTTCAGGAAAATGCGATTCCTTCTGGAATGAATCTAATTGGCCGGAGTTTGGTTTTTCAACAAGACAATGACCCTAAACATTCATCAAAATTATGTCAGGGGTTCCTAGAGCAAAAACGAAATGAAGAAATTTTGCAAATTATGAAATGGCCATCACAATCGCCAGATCTCTCTGCCCCTAACGGATTTTTGGAAATTCCACCCCTAACGGGGTAAAATAGGGGATGTAAGTTTGTATGAAAGTCCGAAGTAAGGATCTTCGAAGTAAGGATCTTAGAATTTTGTGTTTAGGCTGACGATTAAAAAATGATTTACAGGTGTCTCAGCGTTTTCGATAATTCCATCCCCGAAGGAGTGAAAAGGAGTATGAAGTTGTGTCTGGAAAGTCTTTCATTTACAAAGTAAAAATCACTAAATTTACTATTTAGGCTTATGAATTCAACCCTTTAGAGGGTGAAAAGGGGGATGAAATTTTGTATTGAAGTTGTTCATTCACAAAATTTTGTATTCAAGTAAAAATAATATACGTACTTACACGTGTATCGTGTTTCTTAAGCCTCCACTGCCGCCCGTCACACACACACACACACACAGCCACAACCTAAACCGCTGGTCCTAGATACATGAAATTTGGAGGCTGTCTTATTTAGGTATGTGGATACCTAAGATAGGGTTTTCGAAATTCCACCCCTAAGGGGGTCAAATAGGGGAAGAAAGATTGTATGAAAAATCTCATTCCTTGAGTTACTAGACTTGAAACTTGACACGAATACTTACCCAAGTAGATTATAAAGTTTGATATTTTTAGTTTTTTTAAACGAACCCCTAAGGCGGATTGGGGGGTTTCAAAATTTATATGGAGGAATTTTAACGCGCGGTCCGATTAACTCGAAACTCAGTATTTATACTCGAGACCAAACATAAAAAAATACCTAGTCTTGCCATAAATATTGTCATGAAGAAAAAAAAATTATTACAAATAATATTTATTACTTTTACAGTGTGTTAGTTTAATACATAAATATAAAACAATTTAAAATATAAAAAGCTTATTTGAAGTGGTCTCCATTGGCTGGAATACAGTACTTTAAACGTTGAGGCCAGTTGTCAATAGAAGCACGCACTCTTTCCATGGGAAAATTCTTCACTGCCAATCGTATGGATTGTTTAGGGACTACAAATTATCATGGCGTTTAGAGCAAACCGTACTCTCTAAAACTGACCATAAATCATAATCCAGCGGATTAAGATTGGGACAAGACGACGGCCAGTCTTCAGCTCTGATGAAGTCCGAAATGTTCACTTTGGACCGAGCTTTATGATCCGGCGCCGAGTCTTGTTGGAAGGTCCATACTTGGTTATTGAACATGGTGTTGTTAAGGGGCTTAACTACCGTCTCAAGAATGGTATCTTGATACACTTGTGCCGATGTTTTGATACCTTTTTCACAAAAATATGGCTCAGTCACTCCTTCATAGCTAACACCCCACCAAACCATCACTGAAGTCGGATAATGCCCATGTACGCACCGGGACTTACAGCTTAGTACGGCCGTTATTCCAAATGCGTACAGTGCGGCTACGTTAGAAACAATTGAGTCTGGTACCTATGAAATACCCAAGACCCTACTGACTCTAAACCTAGCCCTATAGCAATTACCTAGCACCCTAGTTACCCTAACGCCCTAGCCTATCATACAAACCACACCAGGTTTTACGTACGGGAAGTCTGTCACAAGGAGACCTACGGTGACAGACGGAATTTGGGTAGGAATAGGGGTTTGTGTACGTCGTGCAATGTATACAGGAAATGGTTTTCTCACTGCCGATCCCACAGACTCATAGGACCGATGATGGCTAAAGGTGTCTTGGCCACAGTGAGAGGAGTTACGGGAGATGAATCAAACTCGACTCCAGCTTGATGACTGCTTTATTACAGTAGTTAACTTAATTATATATAAATTTTGTGGTCAATACACATTGATACCTATTTACATGTGTGTTGTGTGTGTATCGAGCCGATGAAGCGAAGATCTCAGCAGGTCACTTCTTAGTGCTGACGGTGTGCCGGTGTTGCCGGCGGAACGAATGTATGTCGATCTTAACGCTGACGCTGTAATGATGTAGCTGGCTCGTGTAACTACTGTTCATGGTTGAACAGCCCACGTTGCACTCTGTCGACTAATTCGGAAGCTTTCTTAGAGCTTTGAGCATAAATACGGTCATTTTGTTTGTTAAAATGTTGCTCAATTGTAAAGATTTTCTCATCCGTAAACAACATTTTTCTGTGACCTCCCTTTGCGTACCGCTTCAGTAGTTGTTTCGATTTTACCACCCTATTCTTTTTTAAATTATCAGTTAAAAAAATGACCAGTGCGTCTCTTATAGGCTGCAAGTCCTTAGTCATCTTTTAAAATAAGCAACATGGTTCTGGGTGCTATCTTCATCTCCCGAGATAAAATCTTTTGCTTTCGGACAGGATTTCTTCGAATTCTTTCCCTTACTGCTTTGACCACCTTTTTCGTACTACGTGGACGGCCAATCTTTTTTCTGTCACAAACAGAGGAGGTCTCATTGTACCTATTAATACCCCGGTACACAAACATTTGACTAATACCAAGCGTATGGAGAGTTAAAAATTGCATTTGGCTCCATACCAACTTTGTGTAATGCAATCACAGCGATTCGGTTCTCTTTATCACCCCACTCCATTTTATTACCGCAAAATATTATACAATGTATTGGCGCCAAAATTAGAAAACTCAATGAACAATCGTATAAAAATGACAGATTCCAAATTCAAATATAATATCTTTCTTATTTTTAATTGTAACAGTATTTATGGCCAGACTGTGTAATGTGTAGGTAACAGGGCTTTTCAAAAATCAACACTTAAAAAGAAAAATGGTTATCAGTTTTACAGGGAGGATTTTACTGCGGGGCTTGATTAACTCGAAAATTGGTATAAATAATCTTTCAGTCAAGGTACGGAAATATCCCAAACGATTTCTTTTAATTCCACCCCTGTAGGGGTGCCCATAGGGCTGGAATTTTTAAAAATCGTTTGGATTTAGAAAACAGGGAATACAGTTTATATGAAAAATCTTATTCATTTGGTTTGGTTATCTTATTCGTTTGGTTTGTTTTGGAAGCGCGGTCCGATTAACTCGAAACTCAGTATTTATGCTTTTGACATAAAATAATTAATAAAAAAATGGTATAAATAATCTTTGAGTGAAGTTATGGAAGCTTCCCAAACGAGTTTTAAAACTTCCACCCCTGTGGGAGTGAAAAGAGGGGATACAGTTTATAATTGATAATAAAATTAAAAATTGACACAGTAAATAATAAGGATTGACACTAAGCTTTATAAAACAACCCCTCGCAGTGGATTTAGGGGGTGTCAAAATAGTAAGGAAAAATTTAACGCACTGTCGGATTAACTCGAAACTCGGTACTAATAGTAAGGCAGTTTGAGTACTTTATGCGGCCTACCCAAATGTCCTTTCTTTGATATTGTTCCTCGATTCGTTGAGCTCCTTAGGTACTGAGTTGAGCAATACGATTACTGACAAATGCTTGCACTGACTGGACAGATCCATTAAAATCAGTATGATCTTTTTTCAAAGGATAATTTCAGACGCTAATCTACATGATCTTTACATGATCTGACGAAGGTTATGTCTGAACTATAGTCAGAAAAATACTGCATAATAGGTGCCATTGGCAGCAAAATTTTCAAATCCCTGGTCAAAATTGTCTATGTGTTATTATACCGATAAAAATGTGTAAATCACCCCAGTTGCACACATGTTATGTCTTCCAAACTAAAGAAGATATGATTATGTAGGTATTTATAGCTCAAAAATTAAGATATAATAGGTGGCACAGGCAGCAAAATTTTTCAAATCTCTAGGCCTCGTAGCAGTTTCCACGTAATAACAGTTTCCGCGCCAAAAAAAAATCAAATTATTGGCTCGGAGGAAAAATAAGGTACATACCTACTATGTCTTATTTTTCTAACTATAATCGAAAACCCTAACCTCACTGGTTTGCCTGTCCTGAATGAGGAAGCTGGAGTGACGTCACTCCAGCTGACACACTCATCGACTCATATTAACGAAGTTTTATGGCACCTAAATTAAGAATTACAATATCACCTATGAGGAAGCTGGACTTCACATCCACTACTGAAACTGATCGGGCGCGGAACCATAATAATTATAAATGCTAGAATAAATCAAAGAATCCATTTAAAAACGAGCACATTTGCAATGAGAACGTAACTGTCAACATTTACAATGATGCTTTCAACCTCCCCCAACCATGGCCGTAGCTAGGGAACCGGGAACAAAAGTCAAAGGTAACCCTTTGTTCCCGAGAAAACAAAATTGATATTTCAAATGGTGCCTGCCAAAAATCACATAGTGAACATTGTTCCTTTTAAATTCAATTTATGCCTAGTCGTTCGACCCATATTCCTTGATACTCCTCAATGTTATAAGTATATGTAGAAGCGAAGGATGATGTTAGGAAAGTCTTTTTATCCAGACCTTATGCCGGAAAATAATAAAAAACACTATCCCTGTTGCTGATGGGCTTTCCTTTACCTACTTTATAAAATACTTTTATTTTTTGTAGGTATAGAAACATATAAAATGTAAATTATTATGTAAAAAATAACAAAACCACCAAGAACAAATGAATAGTCCTCAAGTGCCAATTCACTATCTGCACTGAAACTCGATTTCAACCTCATGATGTTCACTAGACATAGTAGGCATACACAGAAACATGTTAGTAGTACTAGGCTTAGTTCCTCTTCCTTGCCAACGCCCTTGGATATCTGCCCCCACACTGCCCCGATCGCCACACCCTGCCTACGCCCAAGTCCTTATGTAAATAGCACTGCGTATAGAACACGTCTGGGAATACGTCAACGCCCTTGCCAGATTCAAAGTGCGATACTGAAATTAAAATAATCAGTTTCCATTTATTTTCTACGTATGAAAGTAATGTGTAAATAGTTGTTTAAAAGTTTGTTTATCATGAAATCAATTGTGCACCCCATAACCAGTTGAACCCATAGTTGTTTTCTTCATTCAGTTGAATTTTACTTTTTATTTTCAATCTTCCTACCGTTTAAGTGATAATTTCAATACACACATTTCAGACACTGTACTTTGATTAAAATTCTTTAATTTAATACACATGCAAGCTGCAGTTTCGGCCTAATTTAATATTTTATAACTTTTGGTAAACGTCGTACTACTAGCGCCATTGTCAACTCTGTGCTGCCAGTAAAAAAAATAAAACGGCGCTATTGTATACTTTTATGTTTGACAGCTGAAATCAAAATAAACATCGGCCGACGCCCAAACAAAACATTATTTTTGTGAAATAGGCGTGTCGCACACACCCGGCTGCAGTGTCTGCTGACACTAAATAAGAAATACTTTAAATGTTAAATCAGTCACACTTTAAAATAATCAAGCAAGCGGCGCGTAAAATATTAATTTGGGGTTTTGTGTTTTCTGCAAATTAATTTAATTTTTAATCATATCTACTTATTGAATTACATAACTTATATTATCGGAATATTGATTAATTCGTGCCATTGGAGAAGAAAAACTGGCAATGGTATCTACAAGAGGAGTTCGTTATAAATTCAGTGAAGGCGAGCGCGTTTTGTGTTATGAACCGGATCCAACAAAAGCCAAGGTGCTCTACGACTCCAAGGTAAGGACCGCAGTGCTGGGTCTAACCACGCCCTGTACCAACTCATTTTTAACAGCTTTAGTTACTATAATACTCCAAATACAACTGCAACAACTACTAAATAACAGCTAGGTTATAATTATATAAAACTTTTTTACCAGCAGTTTGTAACTTATTGGATAGAAAATTGATCAAACGAGACCATAAACTTTACATAGCAAACTTCCCTAAGAACTTGCAGGTCTTCTACATACCTAGCTAAGTTTGAGAAATACTGTTCCAAAAAAAATATAAATATTACACAAAACTATTTTATGGGTGTCTTAAAATAAATATTCTCCAAGGTATATTTTAAAAATAATTAGTGTTTATTTGTGCTATGTTCAGTTATATTTTGTTTTAATCCCTATTTACTGATAAAGTAAAATAAAGTTTGTGGCTAATTCTAAGACTTGATGAAGGAAGGGTGGGGCAAGTCCTCATGTTGGCTTTGTTTTTTTTTTTACAATCATAATTCTATGAAACTTATTGAATCCATGCCTATTATTATACTATCTATGCATTGCTGCTGCTAGAATATATTTTTGGGTAGTATTCAAAATGTTTAGGAAACTGGAGCCATACAAGGTCAAGGGGTATAACTAGGGTGGAGCAATAGAGGTGGTAATAATAAGTTAATTAGGGACTAGTATATTATTCTTCCTAGCAATCATGGCTTCTTATCTAATCTGCATTTTGATTCCTGTTTTGCAAAATAAACCAAAATAATTTGTGTAAGTATAGGGATATGATTATCTGAAAATTTTATTACAAAGTCAGCTATTTAACTTCAACATATAATTTGTAAACAGGTATTGGAAGTGATAGAGAGTAAGGACAAGCGTGGCCGCCGTACTGTGGAGTATTTGATACACTTCCAAGGTTGGAACTCTTCTTGGGACCGCTGCGTTAGCGAAGACTTTGTGTTGAAAGACACCGAAGAAAACAGACAGCTACAAAGAGATCTAGCTGAAAAATCTCAACTACAACTGTAAGATTTTATTTAACTTTTAAATACTTACAGCATTTGGAAATTAATTTCCTAAGTTATTTGAAAAAAGTAATTTTGAAGATTCATAGGTCTGAAAATTACTCAACAATAGGAATTAATTATTGCGCTTTATTCTTACTTTTCGTGTTTTATTGATTTGTATTTAATATAGGGGTGCATATCTGTATCGCCGAGAGCGCAAGAAGGGCGGAAGTAACTCTAACCCGGGAGCGGGCCCCGCCAAGCGCGCCCGACATGGCTTCTCTGATGACGGCTCTTCTAGTAGCACACAGCCAGATGGTAAGTATTAATATTTTAAATACAGCATTTTTGATTATTTATGTCCTACTTTAGCATCAAAATTCTTCTCATGTGATAATTTGTATACATGTATGATGAGGTGAAAAAAAAAACTGGTAATTTTCCAGTAATTAGTAGCCATCCCCTTAGTAACAATACAAAAAGATCTGCATAATAATATTTGATTAAATGCGTTTTTACAGCTAAGTATTGCTATTTCTAATAACTATGTGCGATTTAATTCACCAGTCAGTGTGGGTTCAAAAACAAGTCACGAATCGCATCAAGTACATATCCGTACATACAAACAAGTTATACACGTGGCTATAGTTTCGAAAAGCGCGCCACCCGACACACCCAAGTACGTCAAAGATGGCCGCGCCGTTTACGCGGTAACGCCCAGTCATGCGCATTCACCTTCTTCGCATTGGCGCTTTCCTTTGTTATCGTGTTTATAAATACTTTCATTGAACGCTGACAAGTTTTAACTTTTGTTCTAGCTGAATAAGTAGAATATATTACTTGAAACATCTACCTAATAATCCAACTCTCATTCTTCTGTCAATTTTAAGTTATAAGAAAACTGTTATAAGAAATTCTTACATAATTTGTCCATAGTTAAACGAAAAGGATCCAACCCACATTACACCTAATGTGGGTTGGATCCTTTCTGTTTAACTATGGACATTTTAGATTGACAGTATTCTTCAGCCTGTAATGTAATATGTTTCTGGTGGATATGAACAAGACCCTATTATGTGGCACTTCAACATAAGGTGTGTCTACTGCAGCTGTAGCAGATATAAAAATGCTATAGATACGAACACGTCGAATGAGAGCAACATAGTTAGGTACCCTACTTCAATGCAATTTTCCATTGTTAGGTCGCTCGCGGCTGCTACACCGGAAATGTGCGAATCAGAGGCCGGTCAATTTTAGCAAGCATTTAGATTCGAGTTCTGTATAGCTTCGTTCTATTCTATCTTCGTTTCATTTAAACGCAACTTAGGATCTGTAGGTACAGGCAGAACCTACGCTCATTGTGGACACGCACTGAATAGTAGAGTATTCAGGGCATATCCATAACACTGAAGTGTAGTTTGAACCTACAAACATTGTTATCTACGTGAGTCATTGTTCTTGAGTATTTTATAGTAGGTCGCAGTTAGTAGTAATTTGTTCTTGATCAGATAACATTGAGGAAGGGGTGGAGACGGCCGACACGGATTCATCGTCGGCGTCTGGGTCTGGCAACTCGCAGCCACGCTCGCCACCGCCCAACGTGCACGTGGGACGCGCGCACATCGCACTGCCTTCTGCTTTACGGTAAATAACAATAATGCAATTGTATAACAGTCATTACTTGAATAGAGTGCTTCTTTTCATCTATAGGTGTTCGTCGTGACACGAATATAACATAGTCGTAAGATTATGTAACAAATCATAAAAATATTCATTCCACACGACCAAAATACATTTAAAATTATTGAATTCAATTTAAATTATACATTCAAATATATTAATTCAAAAATAACATTAATAGACCCTCTTCGGGTAAAAGCCTCCTTCAAACAATTCCACTTTTTCTGTAACAGTAAACGAAATATTATCTCGGAATGCCTATAAATTTTATTCGATCTAGCATTTTAAAACACCGAGAAATAAACGACACTTTCGAACCAACCAATTCAAGCCAGATTCGATTGTGGGTACATTGGGCTCCTACACAACTACCGTCTTACCCGACTACGCTTTCGTAATCTGGTTCTTGATTTTCTTGTTGACATCTTCCAGCGATCGCCTGACATTCGACTACCACTTAGTGGTGAAGCGTGGGCGCCTGTCCCAGCTGCCGGCGACTCCGTGCGCGGCTCAGATCTTGGAGTCGTTTGTGAAATGGTTCGCACGCGCTGGTGCCTGGCACCCCACACGCGCACGGAATGATCCTCCACAGAAACCAGACATGCTTGATGTGTCTTGCAGGTACGGTTATGTCGATAACACCCTTTTTTTTTCACGCAACCCACGTTACTCCATGCCATGCATTATATCAAAGAAGTTATTTTCAGCTCAGTATGAGAGTATCGATCGAGTACTTCTACGTTCATACATTTTCACGGTCTATTTACAGGTTGAACTTGGTTCGTGAGGTGGCAGATGGCCTCCGCGTTTACTTCGACTTCATCTTGCGCGGTCATCTGCTGTACAAGCAAGAACTGTCCCAGTACCATGAGATCTGCGGAAAATTCATCGACGAGTAAGTTATTGGTTCAATAACTTATGTTCGTTTTCACTGATGTTGCGGTTTCCTAGGATAGCGGTGGCCGCCAACTAACGGCCGCTGTGATGGCTGTCTTGAAAACACGTTAAACTTATTTATTAATTAATATCTCCCTTACAGCTATCATTGCAGGTGTAAACCTAATGCAATAGCGTGGTAATAAAATTATCTTAGGTACTTACAATTAAAACTATTAAAACTAATAAGTAGTAAGTACTTATAATAACGTCCAAAAAATAATAATAACTAATTTACTCCTGTAATCTACAATATAACATAAAAAAACATCAGTATTTTTGCGAATTCAGTCATGACATAACATGTAAATACATCGATCTTCCCGTGATGATCGTTAATGACCCGAATTGCGCGGGTTAATGGTGTTTTGGCGAGAAGGTTGGTATTGGCAACCGGCACGGCCAGCAGCGGCGGGCTCCACACATAGCGGTCCGGTACACATACTCGTACACTCAGGCGCTGCAATACTCCTGGGTTATACTCCAGGCCACGTGGCTAACCTAACCAGGTACGCGACAAGCGTGAATTCCCGTCGTACCCTACCATACCTAGCACAAAGAGAGTGGGATACATCAACGGGTAAAACGGATATACCTCATATAGTTTCTTGTAAAAGTGTCGCGTGAAATTCGGGTCATACAGGACCCGGACTTATAACACCACATACATGCCGTCGGGGGTTAATGATGACAGCGGGGTTTGACTTACGCTCTCTAGGAAAACACCAACTTACTTTCATAAATAATGTTTCAGTGACGTCATTCGCCGGCGAATTGCAGACGCTATGTGGCGCCCACTGCTCTTCTAGGAAACCGTACCTTAACACTAGGGGCCACCTAAATACTGTTGCCCATTCAACGCTCAACTCAGCGCAGAAAATTAAAATCGTCTAGTATTAGTGAAAACGCGCTTTCTTCCTATCAAGTAATAGTACCTAGTAGAGCTCGGGTCGATTGACCAGGTTAAGCTACGCTTGCCGCGGTTGATCTGTGGATGGGTGACCATCTTTACAAACCAAGACCCCTCCATGCCTCGGAAATCACGTTAAGCCGTTGGTCCCGGCTGTCATTCATGAATCTTTGACAGTCGTTACGGGTCGTCAGAAGCCCGAAAGTCTGACAACCAGTCTTACCAAGGGGTATCGTAATTATCGTATTACCCAGTAACTGGGTTGTGGAAGTCAGATTGTGGCAGTCGCTCCATGTAAAATACTGGTATTCAGCTGCATCCGGTTAGACTGGGTGCCGTCTCCAACCAATTGGAAAAAGGCAAGGCTGATTATTATTAATATTACCTAACAAAATCAAAAATCCAGTGAATTGCGTAATTCTAGCCAAGAAGAATGCAAGAAGCTGGAGTTAGAAGGAGAGGAGGTGTATGAAGATGAGCCGATGGGTGCCGAGGAAGAAGTGATGACTGCGGCCGAGGAAGATCTCAAGAGTCCTAAGATACCGGAGTACTCGCATCTGCCGCCCGATCCTATGGATGCTGATAAGAGCGAAGGTACACCCCCCATCCAAATAGTCAAGCATTAGAAATATTATCTTTTGTCATCATTATTATTTATTTTAACAAACTACCAAAGTACGACACAATATTGTAGAAATCACTACGCTACTTTTGGCAAAGGATCACATCCACGAATTTTTGAAGTCATAGTTTCTTTAGGCGCACTTTCTGAACAGTGAACGATACTGAACCGTCACGCTCGGGTTGGTGACGCAGAATAGCGTATACTCGGCTCCAGTTGTAAGTTTCACATCATGTGGTCATAAGCACAAGCTTTTTTGTCTAATTACTTCAGTCTCTTTTCACCAGGTGAATCTACCAACCATTATGATATTATCGCATCGAAGAGCGACTCCAATGATAAGATAGCTGCAATCAGTGACTCGACCACTGATGACCACCACGTCGGTGGATCCGGCAAGACTCGCGAGGGCCTATGTGCCACTCGCAGCGGCAATGTGGCAAGAAGGTTGGTAATTAAATGAACTCAATACAACGTTCAAAGGTGCCATCGCCGAACATTGCCGAATTAAATGTCACTGGTCTAATAAGGGAGTGACTGAGGAATTAGTGCGTCAATCTAGCTATTTATAATAATTATTATACATTGACGCATTAATTCCGTCATAAATTAAAATTTAGGTGGGAATAAATCAATTTCTATTGGTCGATAGTCACATTTTACTCGCTATATTTCGGTTTTTCCAAAGATAAACGATGGAACCTTTGAACATTGTCCTACTGTACCAAGAACGCCCCCTGTCAATGACATTCAGGCGCCAAAATTGAAAATGTCCTTGTAGCACTCTCCCTCTCTCTCTAGCTGTCGTCTGCGGTTTCACTCGCATCTGGAAACTTCTTCATGTTACCGAACAATATTGTTATCTTACGTTTTAATAAAAGACATGGTCGTTTTGCGTGCTAAGTTTCATTGAAATCTTATGCAATTTATTGAAATCTTGCTTAGTATTAGTTGGATTACATTTTTGTTCATTTGGTAGTCGTATTGTTTTCAGGCTCCGTTCTCACAAGTCAGTGGTGTCTCAATCGGAGAATGAGGAGCCGGCTCCATCAACTTCAGCCGGCGAGCCGAGGATGTTCGAAACTATGTCATCCAGGTAAAAATGTTGTCAAATGTTACTATGTTCTAACAGCTGCAAATGCTGCTGGATAGTAAACTATGCTATGGCGGATTTCTAATGAAGAAAAGTTCTTTTTTTTTCCTGGCACAACATTTAATTTCACTGTATAATAAATACTTTTTCTAAAATGTAGGCCATCCTTGCTTCATCCTTCTTTTCCAACAAAGAAATTACTTACTTCGTATCATGATGACTACAACTGTTTTAGAACTGAACCTGCACCTACCTTTGTATAGTCGACCTGCACAGCTAATATCATTAATTACTAGTCACCGCCTGAGGTATCTGAGCGGTGAGCCGGGGGAGGGCGCGATTGACAAGTTTGGCAGACTGAGTTAGCTTGAAAGAAAGAAAGAAAGAAAAATATTTTATTTGGGACACGCACAGGAAATACAAACAGTAAAAAAAGAGCATAGTAAACTAACAAAATTACATTTAAAAAATAAAACAAAATATAACAATTAAAAATACCTGTGCGAGGCCAAAAAGGCTCCTATCTCAGCATAAAGCTGCAATATTTAAATAAATACCGCAGCGCTGGTATTCTGATAGGGCCCACTTGACGTTTCTACCTCCCCCGTCTCACCGCTCACACACCTCAGGCGGTGACTAGCACTTGTGCGCACGTTATAGGTGCCTACATTATTTCTAAGATGTATACTACATGTCACCAATTTTTATTTATTATTGCGTGTCAGCGTCGGTAGCAGCGGGTCATCTTTGAGCGAGTGCTGGGCGCGGCCCACGCAGGCCACTCCTGCGCCCACCACCACGCGCACTCCACTGTCATTGCTGCTTGATAAGGTGGGTCCACAACCGTAGGGGTCTTATCCACTCCAAATTAATATAAGCGGTCATGTAGGCCCACTAGCACCTCAAATCACAAAATTCATTTAACACTAAACATAATTATAACATTATTGCGTTTCTATCATCTTCGAACGATTGACAGAAATAGAACAATATTTTAAATTCAATTAAATGAATTCATTGTTGATCATGAATTTGATGTGTTGCAATTAATGATGTTTGATGTAAGTGGGCCTTAGCATACAAACTGAAAATACTAAAGCTCATGCTGCACCTATAACTATTAGCAGTGTAGCATGGTGCGGGTGAGAGAGCACAAAAATTATTTTGTTATAATATCTATATTGATATTTGTATTAGATTGATCAATATTAATCATTCGCCTGCCCTTATCCCAATCTATTTGGGGTCGGCGCAACATGTCCCTTTTTTCAATACTTCTCTATTAGTCGTCATCTCGGTAGTCACCCCCTTTCTAGCCATATCTTCGTTCACAGTCCATCCAAGTTTGCTTGATTGATCAATATTAATATCGGTATTATATTAGTACATCTCATATAATCGCGGTAACAAAAAAAGACATGTTGCGCCGACCCCAAATAAATTGGGACAAGGGCAGGAAAAATGATGATGATATAACAGCGGTAACGTTCTAATATCACCCGCCCCATGCTACACCGCAAATCGGATAGGCATTTTACTTTGGCTTTGTATTCTGAGCAGAGTTTTTACATGCCAGTATTTTTATCGCCAGGTGGCGAAGTGGCAGATTATTCCTCGCGAGGGAACCGAACATTTACCATGCCGCGTGTATGGTGCCATTCATCTTGCCAGACTCTTCGGTACTGTTTTTTTTATATATATATTTATTTTATCACAAATCTTACAATCAAATAATAATATGTATTTTATTACTTCCAGTGAAATTGCCAGACTTTTTGAACGCAACTCAGATGCCTGACTTTAAACTGAAGTTGATTATCAAGCACATCGACATGTTCGTGCAGTAAGTGAACAACATAAAACTATTCTAAATCTGCGGCAGTTTTTTCCTGAAAAAGAATTACTTTTATAATTATTTATTCCTCAGGTACTTGAATGAGCATAGCGAATGGTTCGGCGAGGTGTACTACGTGGCAGACAGCATGTCGCGCTCGCATTAAACTAATAACGTATACGGATACTCATCAGAACAACTAATTTGCTCTCTATTGAGATACTTTACATTCCAAAATGTTAAAAACAACAGCTGAATATTTTTAACGAGTCGAAATTAATTGAAAAGAAAACTGTTTATTCGCCACCGTCCAAAATTGAAATAAAACAAACATGTCAGCGGTGTTTAGGATTAGCTATTATATTATCAAAAATACGAACACGCTTTCCTCTTGAATCTCTTTTTAACTATATTTTGATAATATAGCAGCGAGTTTAATACTATCTGCTAGTAATGTTGAGATTACTAGAAAACAATCAATATTGTAAACGAGTGACTTATTGTAACGCCTTCATTAGGAGACATAATGTTGAAATAATGTATTTCAAAGTTCTCATGTTGAACATACGCCTTAACACAGACACTACTTCCGAGCGTGGAGCTTCTGCTACTTTTGGCACAGGATCCCAAAAGACAGGAAACAAGCTTTGAAATCCAGAATGCCATAGAGATCGATAGTCTTTGAAACAAACTGCCAGGGTGAGCGATTTGTGACTGATTACTTTTTTTGTTTGTTTGTAAAAACGTGTCAATGTTTGGAAGTGGTGTCCGAGTCAAGAGTAAGTAGGGTACTATTTTCTTGTAGGAAACGTTTGTCAGTATTATCTAGTGGTTGTAATTGGGACCTTGTTAATTATTAGCACTGGCCTATCAATGCACATTAGGGAACCCGGTATGATAATTCTAAATACGTAGGAGATAGCCGTTATAGTTGGACTAGCCTATATTTAATCTTTGAACTGTATGCTGCATCTTATAGCAATAGTTTGTGCGGTCCATACAAACAGTCACCGGACTTGTCATTTTGTGATCATAACGGTCTTAGCGGAGCTGTGTCCAAATGTTAAGTCTGAGCTATCATTAGAATGCAGTTGACTATTTAATTGTTAGAAATATTTATCAAAATCAAAGACAATGAATTACTGTTTGAAATAGATATTTACACTGTGGCAATAGTTTTAGTGTTTCAGCTAGTTATATTTACTGTGCGTGCTGTGTTGCGCATTTTGCAGAATGCCGATTGTTCTTGCGCTTGGAAGCCATTGCCTGTCATTCTGACGCAACTTGCACATTATTACAAACTATATCAATATTATTACAAACTGTAGTTACTATACGAAACTTCGCTCAGTGCCGTCGCTTGAATTTGCACTGATTAATGTTTCTGATACGTAGATATTGCCATCATAATATATTATGATTATTATGTGTAGTTTGAGACTAGAAAAATAGCCAGCATGGTTCAATAATACTGATTAAGTAATTTCAGATATTCTTACACATGAGTAACATTTAGTAACCATAGAACAATTTACGTACAATGTTTAACACACATAATATTTATTAATAGTACTGCATTTTATTTAGTGGACATCCTTAAAAAGAAATAAATATATGTAATTTAAAATCGAGTGTTTTATTTTGAACAAAATCAGTTTCCGAGACGTTTAGGTCGTGATTCAGACATGTTCGTGAACAGTATTGAAACAAAAATAATAAGACATAATATTAGCCTTAACAAAATCAAATTTAAGGCGTGTTGTGTTCATACCAGGGGGCTGACAAGTTTTGAGCCTAAGTACGTTAAGTGCCATTATTGTCTCGGGCTGCGTATTACTAATTTGCGAATACCCTCTTTAGTACAAATGCAGTTTCATGTCATTAATATCATTACACTTTTAATAATAAATCCGTACACATCATCATGTCTCAGTCTTCCGCGGTCCCTCTCTAGGTTCACAACTTTTTGTGAATGTTTGCATAAACACAATACACATTTCAATTTTAAGTACATACCAACGACCAAGCTCTGCTCGAGTGAAACTAGAGAAAACGGAATTTTTCACGTGCACTCCATGCATGCAAATAAGCACTGCATATCCTGCAGTGCTATACATACATGCCCCTCTAATATTAAATGATAAATAACTATAGTAAAAAATATATATTCGGTGTTCACGGGCTATGTTTGGAACTTTACAGGAGAGCATTTCAAAGTTACATTATTCGGTAAAAAGAACATTGTAGAAAAGTATCAATATTTTTTTACGAAATATTGGCCTATCGACGGTTAAGAATCAATAGTGTCTATCTCCGTTTTTCACTTTTTAATGGAGGTAGATATTATTAGAACTCAATATCGGCCAGGATGTCGCAGGATGTGTATTAAGATACAAATAGCCCGTGAACCCTCGATATACTAATCTAACTTATTCACACGAACACACATTCGCTTCCCGTGTTTACAGCGCGATTTACGCGCTATCTATCGCAGGCGCAGTGAGCAAAAGCATTATAACGCCGTTCTTATTTTTCATACAACGAATGATTTCGCATCTCGTGTAGTACTCAGCAAAAGTGTGTCTGTGCGCCTGAAAACGTGTGCGCGTGTTCCAATTTTGGAAGCACAGCTTACATTACAAACCGTACTAATTGAGAAGCCTTAAAAGGACCGCCTAATTGTTGATTGCAGAGGGTCGGCTTTTTGTAGTCAGATTGACCGACTAATTCATTCGTTCGTATTAGTTCGGAATGTAATTGCAAAGTTTTTTCGCCATACCTATTGTTATTCTCGGCGCAAGTGATTGACTGTCTAATTAATTATTTAGTAAGTTTATTGTAAAAAATGGAACATTATACCTGAGTCCTGTGCTGGCGAACTGTGTTTAAACTTTTCACCGCCACGGACTTCAATAGAAGTTCCGGATTTTCGTGCCACCAGCGAAAGAAGAAGAAGACTTTCGACTTCATTAGAAGCTCTTCATTTAGCTATGTTATAAAAATACAATTTACTGTATTTAACAGGTTTTTTTCATTTTATTATTTAATATAGCACTGTCTAATACCCTGTTTTCTTTATTTTTCCACACAAAAGAAGCCCTTATTTGTCTTAAAATTGGCAAAACAAAAACTCAGAATATTTTAAATGTCCCCAGTACGCCAAGGACTTCATAGTCGGCTAGTGATGTGACGCGAGTTATCAGTTTGATTTCACCTGTTGAAATATTTATAAATATTATTATCGAAAACAATTTGAAGTCAGTAAAAATATGAATTTAGTTACCTATTTTATAACAAAGGCAAAATAGACTAATTTCGACCTTCAGATGGGTGCCGACTTGGAATTAAATAGTGTAATTATATTCTCCCATCTCCACAAAACAATTGGTTGTCAGTGCCCCGAGCGCCACGGACTATTATAGAAGTCGTTCTGTGACTTCAGAAACGTACGGCTGTCAGTGCAGTGAAGACTGCAGGGACTAATCGGAATCTTTCACTTTGCTTGTAAAAATAGGTACTATTTTATTTTACTAATAGTAATAAATTAACAAATAGGTAGTGAAAATGAATGAAGAACTGGATTCGGATGAGCTTTTAAAGATATTACAAGGTGTGGAATCGGACTCGGAGTATTTTGTGGAGAACGATGAACCAGAAGAAGATGTTTCTGAGGTATTTCCAACTAGATAATAATAATAACGTTTATTCATCAAAAATTAAGAATTTAATAAGTGAAATGTTCGGTAAGTCACGAACTAAGCATCGCGCGACGGTTGTAGGTGTCTGGTGGCTCTGTGAAAAGTTCTGCCGCTTAGATACCTATGGTAAAAAACGTTGACTGAAGGTTAAAAATAAACCCGGGTGTAGACAAAAATAGAAGAGAGACCATAGACCACATCCCTAATCAGAATTGAATTTAACGTGCTCTGAGCGCTAAGGACTTGAAATGAAGTCAAAGAATGACGTCATGAAAACAAATAGAGATGTACTATAACAGTCAGAAGTCGACTAGCAGTCTCACAAAACTATGGCATAGCAATATTAGTTGTACTTATGACCTTCTTCTATAAGAACGTTTGATAATACTACACATTGGCAACTTTGGCAGACCGTATAGCGCAGGCGATAATGGTCATTGCGGTGTAAGTGGACTTCTAGACGTTGACTGTACCTCATTTCCTAAAGCTCTAATTGAGTTATGTATTTGTTTCCTTGATACTTATAATCATTTTACAACAGTATTACAGGCGCACGCACCTGTAATACTGTTGAACTATAATACTGTAATACTGCCTGTAATACTGTTGTAATGCTGATGATTATATATTTTACGAAATTATTGACAATGTTTTAAACGAGTGTCGTAGTCGTTACAAAAATTTAAAAGACTTTGTTTTTTAACCTACTTGCTTGCGAAAACTTATCTTCCTATTGTACGAATTTTCCAGTACCAATCAGTCCAATACGCATGAACATTCTTTTAACCTTTTAACCGCCTACGTCGGATTAATCCGACAAATATTTTCGGGCCCATTTCGCCAGAGTCGTATATTTACGACCAAAATATCACTCGTGCTCACAATATGCTCATTTAATCAGCTTTTTTATTTAATTACGCTGTATTCTATCAAAAATATGTTTATATTAGGCAAATAGTTAACTAAGTAATCATTTACAGTTTAATACACTTTAGTCTCTTAATTAGAAGTCCTAAAAATAATGTCCAAAGTTAGATGAATTACTAACATTATTTTTAGAAAATTGTATTGATGTGCAACGCCCATGACGACAAAATCCGACATGAGGGACGGGACATATGCCAAGATTTACCGATACAAAAATAAACATAAATCAAAATATTTCTCGTTATACTGACTAATTAACTTTAAAACAAATACAGCAATTGTTAATAAAACATTTTTTTACAAATATTTGTATTTCATTTAATTCCTTTAAAATTAAGTAAATTTACATATGAAATGTCAGTGATTGAATTGATGGTTCCCATCCCTAGCCTACATGTTCCGAAACTTACTTTGTTAGTACGCCCTGCGCTACGGTCGGATAAAGACGACCGCTTCTTACGTCATAAACGAGTGCCGACTTCTGGAATTTTCCATCAGTGTTGTGCTTGTGCATGAAGTTTTACGTTCGTATGTCGATAAATGTACATGATAGAAATGTATCATGACGACTACTGAAGAGTTAATACGAATTCTAGAAGGCGATGAAAATGAAGAATTTTTATCAGACGAAGAGTTTGACACTTTTTGTTTTACTGGCTTGCGAAAAATATACCTAAGTAGTATTCAAGTATGTAGGTACCTATATCTCCACCAAGCTAAGTTTACACCTCGCTGGAATGCGGCATGTACCCGTGTACCTACGTATAATATAATGTTAAAAACAACAAATGCAAAGTAAAATCTAACAAACACTTGTTTACTTTTTTAACACGTTCTGTGCGGCCGACACGTATGTGCGATTTTCGAACCTTCACCAAGTGCTACCGTCGCATATGCGTGTCCATACAATTTATGTACTTCCTTCGAATGCGGCGCGCCGCACCTGTGGGTTTTTTGTGGGTTTTTTGTAGCAGTGAATGTGTTAAAGTCATAGCGAATCCTTTTTTACAGCCCGTACCTAAGCCTCAGTGTGACGTAAACGACGCGAGGTGCAAACTTAGCTTGGTGAGATGTAGTTGTTAGTTAACCACGCTCGCAAATGCAAATGTCGTTATTAAAACGAAATATCGACATCGCAAAGTTAAGTATTGCACATCCCTCTTTCTTTTAGGTATTTAATTTTCGATTCACTGTGCCGGGCGCTAGGGACACGCCAACTGTTCTGAAGTCGGGCGGTTAAAAGGTTAATGCCGATCGCCTTAGGAATGAGCTCCGATGCGTTTATAAATCTGATGAACTAAAAACTTTGGGCATATTCGATCTCATTCAATTTACATTCAAACCATTTAATTTCCATATTTCCTGAAGTATACAAATTAGGAAAATGAATATGTAGTTACGATTCCAGTCGCTTCGACCGAACGATCATTTTCTAGTTTAAAGAATTCATACATATTTATGAAACACGCAGGGCCAAACCAGACTCACAGATTTGTCTATGATGCAATTGAAATATAACTTTTAGTCATTTTAAAACGATGTACAGTTGCTTCGACCGAACGATCATTTTCTAGTTTAAAGAATTCATACATATTTATGAAACACACAGGGCCAAAACAGACTCACAGATTCGTCTATGATGCAATTGAAAAATAACTTTTAGTCATTTTAAAACGATGTAGCAGTTTTTACGACGACGTTTTGCAAAACTATCTGAAAAAAGATAGGCGCGTCGATTTGATTTATAAATATTAACTTGTAGAAAGTAATCAGTTAACATTAAAGTAGTAATTTATTTTGAATTTAAATTCAATTGCGCAAAGAAAACAAAATAAACATCCCACGGCCTTTTTAAAGGCCACTTTGGATATCATTTAAGTAACCTGTTATGTTACCATCAATCACTTATTTAGATATTCATAGTGGTCGCAAACAAACATCATGCGAAGCCAAAGGCGCCTGCGGTAAAACTCAGGTAGGGTAGGTAGTCCTAGTCGTTGGGCCACCGACAGCAACAAGCTGAAACTGGTAAGATTTTTTTAGCTGTGCGGCTGTGCATAACCTGTCTGAAATCTCTGTGCTACATAATTAATACATTTTTTTTTTGTGCTATTAGTATTCTAGAGATTTCCGAAGATTTTCCCCAAACAATAATACCATACCGAATAATGGAACAGATGATACACCATAAGCGCAGTTGCTTTACATGTCTCATCTTTAACTTTTCTCAAAGCATAAACAAATCTATTTATTTTCATGCATAGTTCGTCAATAAGTTCTTTCCAGGTGAAGTGTCCATCGAGTGTTATTCCCTTAAATTTTGTTTTATGTGCTTGTTCGACTAATTGGTTTCTATGGAGGCATTTACTCTTTTGCGTTCTGAAGTTTAATATTTTAGTTTTTTCTACATTCACTTTTAAAGCATTATTATCTAACCATGTGATATTGTTGTTTAATGTGTTATTTATATCTGATTCGTAGGTTTCAACGTTCTTACAGTCTAAAATTACCGTCGTGTCATCAGCAAAAAGGATACAATCTTGTTCTACTGCTTTAGGAAGACCGTTAACATACACGAGAAATAACGGTGGCCCTAGAATGCTTCCCTGGGGTACACCAAAGTAATTATATCGAGGTTGGGAATCGAAATTGGTGATACTATTAGCTTTTTCTTCGAATTTAGTGATTCTCGTAATTTGGCTTCTATTAGATAAATATGATTTGAACCATTCTAAGGCTGGACCACTTATACCGATTTTATTAAATTTATCGAGTAGAATTGAATGATGAACAAAATCGAAAGCTTTGCTTAGGTCTAAGAACAGAGCTAATGTCGTAACTTTAGCTTTAATGCTGTTTTAAATTGATTTGACTAGGTCAGTGGTTCTCAAAGTTCAAAAACTTACAAATGCAAGACTCGCCTCTTGGCTGTCATGCAGAAAAAAGGGGCATAACCATATGTACGAAAAACTGTTCAAATAAGAAAAAAAACATTCAGTTACCATCGATAATGTTAATAGTGCATAATTAAATACAAGGAGGGCTATTTCAATGAGAAGGATGTACTATTAGTTTCCTATTTTTTGACATTACTACGTATAGCTTAGCATCAACTTCAATTTAAGTTACATTTTTTATTCGCCATGAGTTTGATAAGTCCTATTTATTTCGGTATTTAGTTTTAATATTAATCATAGCACAAAAACAATTTTTAAAGGCCTACCCAATATTTGTGCTCGCGACCCACAGTTTAGAAAATGCTGGACTAGGTTATATACTGCTAGTGAAGTTGATTTGTTCTTCCTAAACTCGTATTGTTCTTTAGCAAGAACATTATACTTGTCAGAGAAAGAGAGAAGTCTTTTGTACATAACTCTTTCAAAGACCTTCGATAGAATTGGTATCAGCGCAATAGGTCGGTTATTATTTTTATCGCTTTCAGAGCCTTTTCTAGGCAGTGGTTTTATCAGATATCTTGAGTTTCTCCAGGATTACTCACTAACAAAAAGTATGATCGTGTTGGCAATGGTAGACTCAATATGAGATCAAAGTATCTTGGAAAACAGACAGTAGTAGTAGATTTATATCAATAACAATAACCAGTAGTTCTACGAACAGTAGACCTCGCCAGCACAAACTTTTTTGTAACAATTACCATACCACTAAAGTTTATTAAAACGAGATATTTACCATGTTTTTTTCTTCATCAGATCCAGTAGCCCTCTTTTTGGAGGAATTACCCTCCAATCAAACATCCCCGACAACAAAAAAATTATATTAATTCGTTAAACCTGTACCTATACCAAGTTTCGTCCAGATCGGTTGTAATAAAGTAAATTCGACCTGTAGAGGAGTACCAACAAACTGACAGAGGAAAGCAAATTTTGCCAGACTTCAAGCAGAGACGCTTCGCTCGCTTGGTCAATTAAAAAGAGGGTCTTTATCACCAACAATTTAATTCTTCGTAATAATACAAAATTCTTAGAAGTAAATGAATGAAACGTTAAACAAAGTGATTGTAGTATGTGCAATGGAACTTATGGTTATCGATACCATTAATTAAGAGCGCTATACACCGACAGACACGCCACGGCCTAGCAAGTTATAAGTAGGTTCTACTTGGAATTGGAACACAGCACTAGTCCCTTATCACAAATTCATGCTGCAGCTAACCGCCAGACGGAGCGTGTGAAAAGTGTTGAAGTATACGCCACCGTTCGATGAAACGACAGCATACAGCTTCAATAAATTGCGTAACATTCACTGGTTTACTCATGACCGCAGTTGTTACAAGTCTTGGCATAAGTATAGTGTATGGCGCCGTTAAATAATGGATCACATTATCATGCAGAAAGCGGTTAGTCCTGTTCCATCCTGTGTATGACGCGCCGGTATTCCTGCTCTAACGCTAGGTATTGATTGGCCAAGCGGCCGTGCGTCTCACTCAGGCCCGTCACACTCACTGTGGCTGCGTATTCTTCTGGCTTTAACACCTTTTGCAATTTTTTCATTTCTAATTTCTTTTTCTGTAAACAATATGACTTTTTAAAACGTTTATACATCTTATAGTAGGTCAGTAAATTGCTGTTACAAAGGTAATTAAATTAATTACTTTAATACAAGGTAAATACATAAAATAAATTCACTTATTTTCAGGTAATAACACCCACAGTCTTTTAACAAAATAACATACTATAAATGAAATCAAATCGAAAAATAAAATAATTTAAAAATCATTGGCCACCTGAGAAAATGCTTAAATTACGTTCGTAGGTAGACACGTCACGTTCAGCATTACAGTAGGTTTATGGACTGATTAGAGAGACAATTTTCAGTATAAAAATAAACAACAATCAATCAAAATATCATACCTGGAAAGGCGCATTGAGCCTGTTTTTGACGTCAAGCCTGTAGTTCAAGTAGGCAGTCTTATCGGAGGTGTTGGTGTTTTTCAAACGGAGGATCTCATACACACGCCGCGATTGCTTCTTGTTGATCTTGAACTTGTTGCTGGCTTGGTTCGCCATGTCTTGAGAGAACCTGAAACGATTAAAATCATTATCATCATCTTTCTGCCCTTGTCCAATGTTACTGGGGTCGGCGCAACACGTTTTCGTCTTCCATTCCGTTATCAACCGTTACGGTATCACTCCCTCTCTTTAAAATACTAAAAACATGGACGTATAAAAAATCGGACAAATTCTCGCTAATAAAAAACTGTCACAATTCGGAGTCAGCCAGCTCGCTGTACGTACAAGCCGGCACGCACACATTCACACATTAAACTGCAATTACGTGCGCAAACGTCAACACAGTCGACACGTCTACGCGGCGACAAAATTTCAAACTACAGCATGTCTTGTGTGGTGAAATGGAGTAAAAACCGTATTGATCGGAAGAATCAAAATCAAGGAATCACGTTTCATAGGTAAATGAATAATTCAATCACTCAGTTCCCGAATTTGTACATTAAAATCAATCTTCATTCAAAGGATTCATCAAAGGCCAATGTTACCAATAATCACGTGGGCAAATTACCCGAAATATGGGAAATTTATAGTTTTTTAACATTGACGTAAGGCGTAAAGCGTAAGGCGTCAGGACCGGGCTAACCGCACGACGCCCTAAAAATGTATGTTTAGGGCCATCGCAACTCAGTCGACCGCAGTCCGCGTGCTTTGCTTGTAATAAAAACGCCTAGTTGCGTAGTAAAAGGGTGCAAAAATTACAATACAAAGGTGAAAAAGGAACATGGGATATCGTATCATCGGTATGTAACCTTACATTACGTAGTCTGGTCATAAGTTTTGTCACATATGGAAAGTTAAATAACTGACACAATGAGTTACGCACTACAACCATTTATAAATACATCAAATGAAAGGGTATAAAATACAGATTTACACCACATTAATATTATTCGAAATGTCCTCCTGTTGCTTCGATCCAAGCCTTCAATCTGCAAGGCCAGTCATCAATCGAAGCACGCACGACGATGTCAATATCGGCGACTGCTTAAATCAGGGATGCTTTAAGTGACTCCAAGTTGCGATGGAGTTTAGCGCAGACCTTCTCCTCTAAGTGCTGCCATATTTTGTAATCCAAAGGATTCAAGTCTGGACTGGATGAGGGCCAATCCTATGCCTGATAAAGTCGATTCCACGGGTCGTGAGCCAGTTTTGGGTACTTTTCGCCTTATGAGCCGGCGCAGAATCCTGCTGGAATGCTCAGTGCTTGTTTTCAAACATTGTTTGTGAAAGAGGTTCCACAATGTTTGTTAGGACTGTGTTTTGATATACAAGGGCTCTGGTTTTCACTCCTTTTTCACAAAAAAAAAAAACACCTCCGTTGGACCCAAATAGGACACCCCAAGCCAAACCGTACCGCCTTAAACAAAACCCGACTTCTTTCGAGTCTAATTTTCTTCAGCCGTGCGTTAAGAAGATGTACAGTAAACGCTCAAAAGTCCATAAGCGTGCTAAGGGTTACATTGCTATGAACTGTGCGAGCTCGAACCAGTACGTGTGCGTGTATGAGCGATGTCTCACTCAACATTCCGCAGATAACACACACTAATGAATTGTCGCATGTCATCGTACTACGCGAAATAACATTATAGTTCTGTTGCATTTAGAATACTCGTCATAGTGGCGACCTGTTCTTACCATTGCATTGCTAAAATTCGCATAAACATAACATGTGCTGGTAGCTGTTTGGGCTAAGCAATGGTTTCACGATCAATGAAGTCTGAGTTCGAATCTTAATCACAATGCGGGACTGTTTTTTGTTTCTTTGGAACCATAATAATATATTTGTACTATTTTAAGCAAAAACTTGTTAGATGTTTATGGTCATTTATTATTTATAAGAAGTTAAATATTAGTTATTGTATTATTATTTAACTATTTTTGTGATCTTTAATTTATCTTTTCGGTGTTGGAAGGTTGAAATAAAAAAGTAAAACTCATGTCTACGAGGGCGGCACTGAAAATTTCGGGAATCAAGGAAGTGACACAACATTACTATTTAAAAATGTATTTATTGCTTTTCGAAGTATTCTCCGCGAAATTTGACACATTTTTCCATACGATGGAACCAATCATTGAAGCAACCATTCCATTCGGAAGTTGGGGTCTCCAAAATGGCCGTTTTGTAGGCGTCCACAGCTTCTTCAGGTGATGAAAATCTCTGACCACGCAATTTATTCTTTATTTTAGGGAAAGTATAGAAATCATTAGGGCTTAGGTCGGGGCTGTACGGCGGATGGTCTAATAATTCTATGTTTTCTTGCTCTAAAAACTCTTTTGTTCTATGCGCGGTGTGAGAACTCGCATTGTCGTGATGGAGGATGATGCGGCGGTTGCAGTTCTCTTTACGGAGTTCAGAAACGACCTGTGGCAAACAAATGCTAGCATACCATTCTGCATTAACCGTTCTTTGTCCCTCAAGAGGAATAGTCGCAACATGGCCGGTTTTGGAGACAAACGTGGCCACCATTTTTTTTGCAACACTCCGTGAACGAACAATTTTTGTTGGCTCATTTTCGAACACCCAAACTCGTGACTGGTTTTTTGTTTCGGGTTCGTACGCGTATATCCAGGATTCGTCACCTGATACGATGTTGTATACAGCATTTGAGGATCCTGCGTGGAATCTTTCGAGAGTTCTGACGCACCAAGTAACGCGAGCCGCTTTTTGCTCTTCACAGAGCGAATGCGGTATCCATCGGGAAAACCACTTTTTTACACCTAATTGTTCATGCAAGATTATTTGTATTTGACTCATGCCAATGTCTAAAGTTGCCTGAATTTCGCGGTATGTCACATGTCGATCTTCCTCAATCAGCTTACGCACAGCATCAACGTTTTCTTGGGTGACTGCAGTTTTTGGACGACCTTGACGGGGATCATCACTGAGCTTGACACGTCCACGTTGAAATTCAGCAAACCAGCGGTAAATTGTGGTTTTGGATGGGGCTTCATCACCAAATGCAGAAATCATCCGGTCAACACACTGTTTTTGTGTTAAACCACTTCGAAAGTCATAATAAATCATCGCTCTTGAATTTTCTCGAGTCAATTCCATTTTCTCAACGACTAAACAAGTTTGACAAAACCTTGTGACAAGACCGAGAATCTTTTTTAAAATAAATAAATGGTATTCGATTTTTAAAACCAAGGAGTTTTCAATTAAAAAGATTTTAATATGACAGGAACAATGGAAATATTCCATTCCCGATACTTTTAGTGCAGCCCTCGTACCTCACAGAAATCGAAATTATTTGTTTAGTTTTCTATGATCTACCTTTCTAACTCTACTATCTAACTTTACGAAATGAGTGACCAAGCGAACAAGATAAAGAATATTATATTTCTGTCCCATTACTTCCAATCAAGTAAAAACTTACAAAAAGTCAAGTACTGCGTGAGATTTGAACTCACGGCTCACTGATTCACGCATCTATCTGCACGCGCTTAACCGCTAGGTCATCTTTACACATTTTATAACTTTGAAATTATGAACTACAATCAGTTGTTGACGACAATGATTATGCATGTTTATGTTCTTGGAAATAAAAGGTCTTAAGTCAAACTAAACGCCAAACTATTGCTTTGTGAGTTTGCTTATCGACTTTTGGTCGCGACTGTACCTACTGTTTTTTTTTTCTATAAGACACCCCAAGCCAAACCATGAATGCCGAAGGGTGATGACCACGCTGAATACGAGGCACACGTCTGCTCGCTTCTTCACTAGAGTGTGCATACACTTTATCATTTTGTTTGTTGAAACTATCCTCAACATTAAAAATTGATTCGTCTGAAAAAATATTTCGCGGTATTTATTCCCGCGTACCGCCTTAAACAAAACCCGGCTTCTTTCGAGTCTGATTTTCTTCAGCCGTGCGTTAAGAAGATGTGCTGTTTTTTTTTTCTATAAGCACGCAGTCCTAGGTCTTCATTTAACACCCGTTTAACAGTAGTTCTGCTTAGTCCCATCTGCAGAGACAAAATTTTTTGCTTGCGGACAGGATTTCGTTGGATTCGCACCTTCACTGCTTTGTTGATCGCTGGAGTCCGAACAGTACGAGGTACCGACCGCTCGTTTGTTTATCTTCTAATCTTGAATCTTCCCTGAATCGTTTGATAGTACAATAAATAAATCTCAGTGGAATTTTCAAATTTTTCAGCAGTTTGAAAATCTCAGTCGGCGCGTGACCGCAACGACGCAATGCAATTACTGCGACTCTGTCTTCTTTGCGCGTCAACTCCATTTTAGAAAATGAACAAAATTCCAGAAACCCTTTGTTTTTATTTTCTTTAAATATTCAAATTTCGAATGCCCATTATATTTTCCTCGGCTTATATTCTAAATTCGAAATTTTACCTATGTGACATAACTTATGGCCCGACTACGTACTTTTGTTGCAATTAAACTATTAAATAAACACATTTCTAAAGCGATAATTTAGTACCGAAATCCACAATATGCAACTCGGAACTCACATAGTTCGTATGAGTTATCAGAGATGGCGCTACTTTTTGCTATATGAAGAAGGTTTAGGTAAAATGGTCAGATGGATGTATCCTAGCTTTTGAAATCATTGGTTTTTTATTCAATTAAATTTATCGAGATTATTCATTAATAAGTATTCTACAGAAAATCTAGTAAAAAGAATATTAATATTCTTATTACTAGATTTTCTAAAGAAAGTGAAGTATGGAGAAATGATTGGATTCCAATATTTAGAAATTGTAATGGTGAAAACGATTGGATTCCAAACAAATAGTGTCCTAAATTAGATTTGATGGGGTTCAGTTTTGATTTTCCGTAATCAAATCGAATGACGGCAAATCTAACTTATAGAGATGTATTGAATTCTATTTGAGTCGTTGAATACCAATGTATTCCAATATTTCAAAACGATACGACGCTAACACGATCATAACAAACGTATCGCGGTAAAAGGCGTCCTTGTCGTGTTTTTCTTTTTGTTCGCATTTAAGTTTCGAGACCTCTTTTTTACAAGTGGGATTAATTACTTTTATTGCACCCTTATCTGGCGTAAGGTTATATTAGTTTCTGGGCTTATGTATGAGGCTCGGACTACAAGCATCCGGAATCTCCCGTCCCGCAAAAAATAGCAATCCGTCTCTCAAGCAATCATTTGAATTGTTCCTCTATTGACTATATGGGATCAGGGGCCATCCTATCCCGAATTTCATCCAGAAACAACCAGATCATGCTCTGTTTCTCTCCGGCCACCCGGTCCGTATTATTCGGCACAAGGGCTTGTAGTTGTAAGGAGCTGACCACACGACTCCGAAAAACGTTCGTTCCGGGCGCTTCCGGACAAATCACGCGCCAGTGCAATGACTGACTACATATAGAATTTATAATAATATCCTGGGACATTTTCACACACGGTCATATCTGGTCCCAAACTAAGCAGAGCTTGTACTATGGAAACCAGATAACTGATATACTACATAAACTACTTTTTTTTGTAAATACATACTTATATAGATAATTACACCCAGACTCAGGACAAACAGACATGTTCATGCACACAAATGTTTGTCCTGGATGGGAATCGAACCCACGACCTGCGGCGTGATAGGTGGTATCTTAACCAACCACGCCAACTGGCCTAACAGGAAATTTAACAGGAAAGAACCTTATTTTTGGATGACTTGTGGAATACACCTTCCGTTATGCGGTCTACGTGAAAAGGATGAACCCAGTATCTTTTGGCTTTCCTTAGTTTGGTGTTCCTTTTTTTATTAACGGCGACTATTCAGTGTAAGTGTTAGCGGCCGACTGAGTAAATTGCTCTCCAGATTCAAACGGGCCGCGAGTAGTCAATAGCATGTCGAACTCGGTTTTTTCTCGGACTGGGGAGACTCCGGATGCTTGTAGTCTGATCCTGATACTTTCCATGTTCGTTAATGTTACTTTCGTTTATAATCACAGTACTAGCCTACAAGCATTGGCGCCAACTTGGAGCGTATAATACCTTCGTTTCTAACACATGACTATTCCTTCTTTTTCGATGCTGTGTAATTTTATTGAACCCATAGACTGAAAGATAAATAAATAAATTTATAATAGTTACCCTTGAAGTAGTTTCACAGGATGATAAGCTGATAAATCACTGCAGTTCTTAGCATCAACATAATCTCTAATTCTCTGGAAGTCTTGTGATGGATCCTCCACTGTAATATCTATTACTTCTGGTTGTATTATGAAGTGGGAGTAAACAGCCTGAAAGAAATAACTTCCATACATTACATATTCAAAATAAACATGCAAAAAATTATTTGCAAACTGATGCCAATTTCATGTGGTTAAAATTTTAGTTTAATGCAGATGGCATTGGGCCAACACACCAAGCCATACATATCAATTGTTTGGCTCATTACTGCATCTCGCCATACCCATGCAAATGTGTAATATTTTATTTACGTGCCGCAATCTACGCCCCTTGAGTTGTTAAACTAATTTATTGATGTTTGCCACTTCTTTCACATGTAAACTATAGTATGCAGCCGTTAATATGGCACTTATAGTTTGAGAAAATGTGCTGCTAGTGTGTAGTCTCCTGTGTGACAACCACTTTCTAAAACATCCTGGTACTATATAACGCCTCGTTAAACCCACTCAATTCTGAAATTAACTCAATCTGTGATTGAACCTAGAAAATTTCTTCCATACTGTCCACTGCGACACTGATGTGTGTGCATTATCTATCAATCGTACAGTAACTTACTGGGTGTAAAAAACTTGAAAGTAGTTCACCAAGTAAGTGTAAGTAATGGTGAAATGGCAAGTGCTAATCTTCCAGCTAGGAGATTAGCACTTGCCGTTTCGCCCGCATGGAGGTCTGTTATTATACCCTGGGAACATACTACCAAGATGAACAGTACTCTATTTCTTAACACAGGTCATGGTCTATCTGGGTGCCAAATTTCATCCAAATCCGTTCAGCCGTTAAGGTGTGAAAAGGTAACAGACAGATGGACAGACAATATTACTTTCCCGTTTCCAATATTAGTATGGATATAGATAAACATAGTGAGCAAGAGCTGACCTGCAAGAGTTGCGCGCAGATGCCAAGCTTCCTAAACGGCGGCAACGTGAGAACCTGCGATATGCGCGGGCGCGAGTGACGTGGGTACGCGTAGTAGCGGTACACCGTCGCGTACGCAGCCGTCGCATAGCGGGCGCAGCCTTCACTTGACTGGAACTTCTCGAACCTGGAACCATGCATGGTTGATGTAAGTATTGCCTTACTTCATTATATTAAAAGTATAGGGTAGGGTAGTTTTTTTACCAGGTATACAGTAAGCAGGTTCTTTGGTTGACATAAGTTGACTGTTAATAATATTTCATACAGCTAGAAAGCCATTACAATAACTTTAAAAATCTGATAAAAAACCATACCAGTTGATAAGACATGATGGAAAAATCTGAATTAATCTCAGTTATTATGAGAGCCTCATGGCTTATCAAATGCTGTGCATAGAAATCAGTTTGTGAGGTTAAGAGGCGGGGGCCTCTTAATTTAAGAGTATGTGTAGTTCATACAAACGTAATACCAAAATAATTTGTAAATCAAACATATTCTTAAGGTAGTGTATATTTATTTCGATTGGATTATAGAATATCTAGATTCCCAAATATATATTTTGAAAAGACACAGGTTTAAAGACGAGATATGAGGAATTTCAAATTTCCATACATAGAAAACTTTTTATTCTCATATTTCATGTATCAGTGTTCTTATTTAATATACAGGATGTAGCGTAATTAATGAATAAAACCCAGCATCTGCGGGTGAGGGACTCCAAGCCATACAATATAAAAAATTGACAAACTCCGGAGTCGATGGGCATGCGCAATTTAATGTTTTTTTTTTTTTTTTTTTAATTTGCCACCTTTGTTCACTTCCTCAGCCACTGTGTTCACAAATGAAGGAATTTTCACTATCTGATTTCTACATAATATTCTTAAATAAACGTGCTATAAGATTTGTATTTAAGTTTTAGAGTACTTTATGTGGCTTATTTTTTTAATCTTAAAGTGATAAAATTGTGTTTATGTATAAAATTTTCCTAAGTTTGAATTTGTCTGGTGTAAAAAAAAAATATATGGAAACCTAACTGCCCATATTTTTTTAAACTTGCCGCCTTAATGCAGATTCGAAAATGTATATCAATATTCCATAACTTTTTTAAATACAAAGTGATTTTTTTTTTACAGAAACACAATGTTTTCCCTTTAAAACCACATGAAATACACGAAAATTCCATCATTTGTGAACTTGGTGGCCGAGGAAGTGACCGAATGAGGCAATTTTTCAAAGTATATTTAAAAAAAAAAAATTGTGCATACCCATCGACTCTGGGGTTTGACAATATTTATATTATAGGGCTTGGGGTCCTCCACCCACACATACAGGTTAATCTATTAATTACGCTACATCCTGTATATATTGTATGAACTATGCATGTTCTGGGGGCTTCTTAAGCAGCACTTGCCACAACTAGTCCATGTATGGGTTGATCATTCTTTGCATATTAATAGATTTGTTCAAATAATACTTACACTGTAAAGAATGTCCACTGATCATCATCAACATCAATGAATGATGCCGCATCCACATACCACATCAAAAAGGTCTGTAGCCTCTCATGGAATGCCAGGAAGCCAGGGGTAGATGTTTCAGAGTAGAACACTTCAAACGATCGTTTCTCGCCACCATCAACTGTTAACAAAACAAAAATATGTAAACCCAGAGACTGTGAACAGTTAACATTTATAATTATAATAATATTTCAAATCCTAACTTATGCATAGATGACACCAAGAAGAGGTCATAATCATCCAAGCAATACATATCACAAAACAGACTGGTCTGGGAAGTAGAATAGATTTTTATTTTCATAAATTTCTATATAAATTACAGCTTAAAGTTAATAGTCTACAGATACAATTGTGTACTTAATTTGTGGAAGACTGGTGCCTAAATAATAAGTTTTTACAAAACCCCGTAAGTCAGATCAGCAGGGGCCTGCTGATCTGACTTACAGGGTTTTGATCTTGCAAAATGATACTAGGAAACACACAAAACTGAAATCCAGTATCACATTTCGTCGGTAAGACGATTTTTATACTTATTTTTGTGAAACCAAATCACGCACCGTGAGGATGAACGAGACGTGTAGTCGATATTTAAAATATTTTTGACATGTTTGCTAGGAGAACTACATATTATATTTATATATATTGAATCAAAATCTTATTATCATTTATTATAAATAATTTCGAAGTTTGTTTTGTATGATACCATTTCTAAAAATTTTAATGCGATAGTATTATAGCGTAAACTATACAAACATTTTTTATTATAGCGTAAAATATACAAGCATTTCTAGTTTAATAGTATAGGAAATAACGTATTGAACATAAAAAGTACCTAACAAAGATATTTATTTACCTAACTTATCGATAGCTCGTTGCCGATAGGCACGTAATTGATACATCTCTATCTGTCATACACTCATCGATATAAGTATATATAGCTCATTTGCCTACGATGCATACTAAGCGATTTGTGCTATATGCGTCCTCTATACTACTGTAATATATACTCTAAGATTTTACCTAAGAAAAATGCAAAGGATGTATGAGAGTGTAGGGTGTATGTGTTGGTGAGAGGGTGTGTATGAGTATGTGGAAGTGGGTTGTATGTATGAGGTTGTGTGCATTATTTTGGGAAACAGTGTATTAATAATATCCTAGGACATTGTTCACACACGGTCATCTGATCCCAAACTAAGCAGAGCTTGTACTATGGAAACCAGATAACTGATAAACTACATACACTACTTTTTTTTGTAAATACATACTTATATAGATAATTACACCCAGACTCAGGACAAACAGACATGTTCATGCACACAAATGTTTGTCCTGAATGGGAATCGAACCCACGACCAGCGGCATGGCAGGTGGTATCTTAACCAACCATGCCATCTGGCCTGTTAATTAGGACATGGTAGTGAAAAATCTTCAGTTTGGGCGTAATCTAAGGAAAGTAGCCATGTAGTCAATGTTCTTTTAAACTTTACCTTGCTTAGGATATGTGTTGAAAGTAGGTTATTTAGTTTGTTCTATAGAAACGGCCCAAGAAATAGAAAGAAATTCGGAGCAAATTCCGTTACTGGCCTAGATCTGCATAATATGTACGCAAAAGAAGAGCTCCTTCTTTTGCATACATCAATGTTCCTATGGCAGTCAAAAACAGGGATAAGAGATTGTTGTTTTAAAGGAACATGTAGATAGATTAATTAAGGAGCTGATGAATTGAGAGGACATTTTATAAGTTACAAACATCTTTTGTGGGATGATAGAAGGGAAGAGATAGTGCCACCTTTAAAACCGCCCTTTGAGCCCTTTCGAGAAGTAAAAGGGTTGTTTTAAATGTACCATATATGGTAGGGAAAGTGCATTATAATGCAAAATGCCCATTGAAACAACGCCACTTGGATGTGGAAAAGGTAACTGAGAATGGAAAGTGAAGAACTTTGCCAGCTAACAACTGATTGTGGCAATCAGTTGTTAGCTGGCAAAGTTCTTTATTCATTATGGATCAATGGTATAATATTGTCATAACTTTTTCTCAAATAATGTAGTGCCTGGTTCCAAGTTTGCAGCAAATATGAACAATTGATGGGTGAATATTTGACCTTTTAACCGCCCGTCATTACCTTCCGCCAAAAGTTGATGAAAGAGAATATATTTAATGAAATATTTCAGCAATTCCTGATTCTGGTCCTTAAGCAGATTCTGGGAATTGATGAAACATTTCATTAACGATATTCTCCTTCATCAACTTTTGGCGGAAGGTAATGACGGCGGTTAAAAGGTCAAATATTCACCCTGATAACAAAGAATGTGTCATTACATTACCTGTCACTTTGATCATACCACCTACCCTGCTATTTTTACAGTACAAAGTTATTTATTTACATTGCATGTTGGTCAACAAACACATAACAAAGTTCATCTAGGTAAACCAGTGACAATGTGCTGACAATATTTAAATATGTGATAGTCAACTAATATAACCTTATATGACAAATGACCAGCTTTAAAATCGGTAGCAATGTTGGATAAAGTAAAATATAAATTAAATATAGCTTATTTACTTACAAGGGTCAACTGAGAAGGCATGTATCAGCTGCCCATGGGGTGTAAATGATTCATCTTTCTTTAGTATAGACACAAAGTGATCCAAATTGGTGACATATCCTGGTGCTAACACTTTAGTCAAGGCACCTTCAACATCATCTGGTTTCATACCTTCAGATTTATTTGGTTCAATCTGTAAAAACATTACATCTGTATCTGTAACTATTAGTATAATACAACCTCCCAAGAACAACACTACAACATTTAACATAATTTTACAAATATGTTATACAAATTTTTCTGAATAAGTGATGCATACTTTGCACATTGTGATAATAATAGTTATCAAAATGTAAGAAGCTTATTGTAGCAAAACACAAACATAGAATGGACACAGACAAACTTGCGGCCCTATTAGGACACTGTAATCTGCAAAACCTCAATTTGAGAAAAATGAGTTTTATTTACATCTTTAATTTGTTAACAAATTTTATCCAGTATATATAAACATAATTTATTTTTTTTACTAATTTGTAAGTACATTTAGTAAGTTTTTAAATTATAACTTCATATTATCGTATTTTTTAAAAATACCTTATGGTGTATCTTTAAAAAATACGATAATGCAATGTTTTTTTTTTAATATTATGATATTAAAAAAAAAACATGTTTTGCAGCCATGCCAGCCAGCATGTAGCTAGCCAATATTCGTCTTTGTTGTGACATAACAATGTAAACCTTGTTTACTGCATTTTGAAGTGACAGACTTAATTAATGGTTTATGGAACTCCGCATTGACTCAGACCAAAAGTAAAAAAAAAAGTATTCTAGATCTTGTTAACACTCCTACCACTTATTTGTAAGATTAAATGATAAAATAAAGTGTTCAGTAGTAGGTATGTTAATTTTTTTTTTTTTCGTAAACTTGTTAAAAATCAAAGACAGCGAGTTAAAGGTAATAAAAAAAAAGTTTAGGTAAAAGTTTCTGAAACAGATTCCTCCAAATCTTGTAATGTACTGTAATATGCGTGATACATGCTTGCTCTATTGTTTATTATTATTTTGACAAAACAGCAAAATAAGCATGCAATGTGTTAAGTACCAAAATACAAGAATGCACACACCTCATCAGTGCGAGTTTACTTATCATGGTATAACGCTGCAATCTACATAGATTACAATGTTTAGCAAAAACATTCATCCGAAATTCAGATTACCGTGAAGTTTAACATTGCATTTTCTCAGTAATGGAAACCAATGTTGAACTGTAGACCGAACCAGTACCAAGCCTACATTGCATAGATTATTTTATGCTGTATTACCATAAAACAATGTTACCCGGGTTGTAGTGTTTTGTCATAACAGGGCACTTGTATTCCTGTTAAGACTTGTATTTACTTTAAAACCAAGGCAAGTTTTTTAATCCCGTAAAAGCGACAGCACATACAAAAAACATACTATAAATTCAAATACCTTTTCTGTGTATTCAATTCCAAGATATGTCTGTAGACTTCCTGCACTGTAATAAAGTCTAATTTGTAAGTCTGTATACCCAAATATGTTTTCGTTCTCCCCGAAAACCTGATGACACATCTCAGGACCAAAACTTGTGTGATCATCCTCCAGATCATCTACAGATCTCACTGAAAATGTTAACAGAAGGAGAATTAACAAATTGTACCTATTGCTGCTAACAAGGTGAGACAAGTCCTTTGAAAGGAATATACAACTAGGAACTATACAAATAAGTACATCGTTATTTATTGGCAAGACAAGCAGAACAGATACGAAGATGTTTAGTTACAATTTTGTCTCAATAAAAAATTCTTACCCAGCTTAAATTCCAAAACTTCGTTGCCATCTACAACTAAATGGCACAGCGCATCAGTCATTTTCTATAATAATAAAAATCCAATTTCATTACACTCAATAACCCCGCGATTCCCGCGCAAAAAGATGTGTAATAAAAATGACTGAAAGGGAAAACATGTAATATACTGTGTTTATTTAGTTTTCTTCACAGCATCGATTTAATATCTTGCGATGCACGAGCAAAATCACTATTTTTAATAAAATTTACAGACAGGGCTCAACAAAAATGAGGAAACGAATGGAAAAAACGAAAGTTACTTTTTAAAATAGCTGTCATAATGTCATGTCTCCGCTGCTGTTTACAGATATCATTCTTTTTTATCGTTCTGCTGTCTATGGTTTTGACAGCAACACTGGCCAAAACCACAGTCTAAAAATCATACAGTCGTCCAACGAAGACGTCTAGACAGGGCAATCGTGCGGGGTGTGAGGGGCGAGACGCGGGTAAGCCGATCCCGAACTGCGAACAAAACGATGTCAGTAGTTCGGGATACGTCATTCAGGGCCGACAAGTGTTTATTTTTTATTTAAAATGGTGCATGCAAAGTGTGCTGTGAGTGATTGCAAGTCTTCATCTTACATAAATAACGATCTGCGGTTTCATCAGCTTCCACGCACAGAAGTAAGGCAAATAAATCTGTTTTGTTATTGTAGTGTACATAAATAATTTTATTTGTAATGTCGTGCCACGTTGATAACGCTAATAAAATGGTCGACCGGCGCACGGTAAAAAAAAATGTTAATAGGTTATCGCACACGGCTTCCATCTGTTTGGAAATCCTACTAATATTATAAATGTGAAAGTGTTTGTTTGTATGTTCCGTGTCAAGATGGTGGACTTTTTTATTATTTACTAAGGGTGAATTTCGAGATGGTAGACCTAATTTTTTATAGTATGATTAGTGATGGGTAATTTTCGGAAATTTTTCAAAACTTGGAAATTTTTCCGTTTATTTTTCCGAAAAATAACAATATGGAAAAATAATGGAAAAATATTGTTTACTATAAAATGTTGACTACAGGAATTAAAATAACATATGAATTAAAGGGTTTTATTTATACTGAACATATTTACTGACTGACTGAATGAATGACTGACTGATTGATTGAATAAAATGACTGACCGACTGACAAATCAACGCACGGCCGAAACTACTAGGTCTAGGAACGTGAAATTTTGCACACGGCTTCTTTTATAATTTAGGGGAGCACTAAGAAGGGGTTATTGGAAATTCAATCTTATAGGGGGTGAAAAGGGGGGTTTTTGTTTGTATGAAAAATCTTATTCCTTGAGTTAATAAACTTGAACTTGGCACGAATACATATTTATGTTAATTATGAACTTTTTAATTTTCGTTTTTCTAAACTACCCATTTTGACACACCGAATTCCCCTTTAGGGGGCTAAAGGGGAATTGGGTGTGTCAAAATTTTAACGCGCTGACCAATTAACTCTAAACTCACTATTTATACATAAGACTAAAAATAAAGAATACTTACGGGGTGAAAATGGGCAGTAAATTTTGCAGGGCAGGATACTACTACGTGGCTTGATTAACTCGAAAAGAACAATGGCGAATTCATATTTGAACGTCTAAAAGTGACATTTATACAAAATAAATTCAATTAATTATCTATGTTCTTTTATGCTATCATATTATCTAACTAAGGCCAAATAAAAAAACATGTTCAATGAAAATTTTTACTACTAAAATTGCCATTTTATGTCTATTTTCCTATACAGTAGGTACAGCATAATTGTCGTGGTGTTGTTATCATTTTTAGTTTGTTGTTTTATTTACATGAGGTAAATAATATGTCGGCGCCTCCGCTTTTCTAGACTGTCAATTGTCATGTTGTACAAATGGCAACGTCAAAAACGAACACCGAGCACTCTGGTAAGGCGGCCATCTAGTAAAATGAGCAGGTAGGTAACTTCGGATTTTTGGTAAGGTGCGCACGCAACCATGTGGTCGGTGGACGTTATATTTTAATCGCATCCCTCTTAATCTAAGCGATCTATTATTATTTTGTGTAGTGTTTGATTGAATTATCGAGAATTAGAAGTTGAGTGATTGTGATAGGTGTTATTTTTTGAAATACTGCCTTTCTACCCGATAATCCACGCCTACCTGAACATGGTCGGCGCCTCCACTTTTCTAGACTTAATTGACTTGTTGTACAAATTTCAACCTCAAAAACGAACATCGAGAACTGGTGAGGCGGCCATCTTGTGAAACGAGCAGTGAACTCGTGGTCGATGGACGTTTTATTCTAATCGCATCCCTCTTAATCTAAGCGATCTATTATTATTTTGTGTAGTGTTTGATTGAATTATCGAGAATTACGAGTTGAGTGATTGTGATAGGAGTTATTTTTTGAAATACTGCCTTTCTACCCGATAATCCACGCCTACCTGAACATGGTCGGCGCCTCCGCTTTTCTAGACTTAATTGACTTGTTGTACAAATTTGAACCTCAAAAACGAACATCGAGAACTGGTGAGGCGGCCATCTTGTGAAACGAGCAGTGAACTCGTGGTCGGTGGACGTTTTATTCTAATCGCATCCCTCTTAATCTAAGCGATCTATAATTACTTTGCGAAGTGTTTGATTGAATTGTGGAGAACTAGAAGTGGAGTGATTGTGATAGGAGTTATTTTTTTAAATACTGCCTTTCTACCCGATAATCCACGCCTACCTGAACATGGTCGGCGCCTCCGCTTTTCTAGACTTAATAGACTTGTTGTACAAATGTCAACCTCAAAAACGAACATCGAGAACCAGTGAGGCAGCCATCTTGTAAAACGAGCAGTGAACTCGTGGTCGGTGGTCGTTTTATTTTAATCGCATCCCTCTTAATCTAAGCGATCTTTTATTATTTTGCGAAGCGTTTGATTGAATTGTGGAGAACTAGAAGTGGAGTGATTGTGATATGTGTTTTTTTATTGTTTACTGTAAAATTTTGACTTCAGGAAGTAAAATAACACAGAGTTTAAAGGGTTTTATTTTCATTCAAAGGGTTTTATTTCATTAACACATCTATTCTGTTGAAGAATCCGAATCATCACTGGCGAAAAGTATCATGATCAATATTTTCTACTGCATCAACACAAACAATAAATCTTCAGTTGGTGGGTTTTATATCACCAACAAGTTTCAGAGAAAAACCGATCTAGTTATACAAACCCGAAAATCAACCAAACCCAGGAAAAGAACCCTCCAAAATTAAGTCAGCTGTAGAAGAACAGCGCAATACAAGCAAAATTAATCATACCTCTAAAATGAAAGAGTATGAAATTCATACACTTTCATTTTAGAGGTATGATTAATTATGCCCTGATTTTTGTGTCAAGAAACAAGAAAATATTGACAAAAGAAAATGATTTTTGCTTTTTAATGTTAGAAGAATTGCAATATGTACTACCGTACATGAGAAACTTACTATCTTTTAAAACTTGTAGACGGTTATAAAGGAAAACAACCAAGTAACAGTTCAGTATAATGTTCCGCCTGGACGTGATTAAGTACAGTAGTCCAATTAGTCCCCAATCTTTTTGGCCAGCACCCTAATTGCGTTACAACCTATCAATCAAATCTGAATCATTTTGAAGCAAATTGCTAATCCATTGCATCGCATGTTCGAAATATTATCTGCTCGACAACGTAAATAATGCAGTGAATGTTTTTGAACTGTCAAAAAGAAACTGATTCCAATGACGCAATTTGCTCCGCGGGTTGAAATGAGCGCAACCGCCATCTTGCGCCATCTGCACATGGTATTTTCCCAATTGTGCATTCTGCGCATCGTCGTCGGCTCACGTCTACCCGGCCGAAAAGAACTACTTGTGTACATACTTATAGCGCACATTGTAATTTCTTTCTTATTTATGTATATAATTTCCAATAAGAACATTATGGCAAAAAAAAAAAAAAATTAAAGATTAGATATTTATAATTTTTCAGTAAAGAAAAAAAAGAAAAGAAAGAAAAACTGTTTATTCTGCACAAACAAAACGCACGTTACAAAAAAAAAGACCTAAAGTAATGACACACATGCAAAGCAGGCAAAAGACCTTAGAATAATAACTGCAACAAAAAGTCTCGTAGATATTCAAGCAGTCTATTCATTGCTTGATGTCATTCATTGATTGTCAGTTCATTGCTTGATGTCAGAGTACACATTAATAGTCTTATTTTTTTCTAATCTTTAATCACAGTCAGCTTTTTGACTTGGAAAAATATCGGAAAAGTATTGGAAAAATATTGGAAAAATTTCGGAAAAATATTTTTTTTCTTTTCTTTTCCTTCCGAAATTTTTCCATTACCCATCAGTAAGTATGATATGGGTGTCAACTTTGAGTCTAATTGGGGTGCTTGTTACGAAAAAGCCATCCTTTTAGAAATCCAAGATGGCGGACGTCATTTTTTTTATAATTTGATATGGGTGTCAATTTTGAGTATAATTGGGGTGCTTATTAGGAAAAAGCCATCCTTTTTGAAATCCAAGATGGCGGACGTCATTTTGTTATAATAAGATATGGGTGTCAATTTTGAGTATAATTGGGGTGCTTGTTACGAAAAAGTCATCCTTTTTGAAATCCAAGATGGCGGACGTCATTTTGTTATAATTTGATATGGGTGTCAATTGTCATACTCAACTCCTTAATAATAGTATGCAGTAAAAAGCGGATTAAAAATTGTTTTCATTATTATATCAATGTGTAATATTGTTTTATTATAATACTACTATCAATATTGATCTGCAATAAATAAATAATTTTGTAAATATTGTTTATTTGTGACAACCCCGGCCGATGCGTTACTGTCTAGACGATGTCGGCATTTTACACAAGATCAAAGGCGTCGTCCTACTGTATGATTTTTATACTGTGCCAAAACGTAGATAGAGAATGAACTATCTACGGGCCAAAAGAACACATCGATTCGATCATTCGACTACAACAGAACAAAGGCCGTAAGACAGAGCGCAGACTAGCGGAGCTTCTTACACAACACAAAAAACATTGTGATTGCTAACATTCAATAGAGTAATAAATACTCACCATCCTGTTTCTAACAATATCGCAGTTTACGCACTACATTATTCATTTAAACTTTTTGTTATCAAAAACCGGTCGAACCATAGTTCTAGTATATATGTACAGTCACGGAATGAACAGGTTCGTCAATTTTCAAATTGATTAGTTCAACGAATCGCGAGCACATATTACCTTTTGAAACTATGTTACAGAATAGGCTTAAGTTAGAGAAAATAATGTTTAACTGTTCGTTAATAAGTTCAAAATTATTCAGATCAAAATTGTTTGATTATTTATCTTGTCAACAAGATTATTATGTTTGATAAACTAAAACCTTCTTGTTGGTTCAACCTGCTATTATTATTTCTGGCGGTCTATGTCATCATTGCAAAATATCATAATTTCTCCTAAATAACTATTTTATAATACCAAGACCTTTAAGTGTTGAAGAAAGGGCAGCAATTATTGCCGAACATGAAGCTGGCTACAACATCTCCAAGCACGTCGTCTAAATGTGACCAGAGATAGTGTGAGATTCTGGATAAGGAGACATGGCGAAGAAGGTGCAATAGTCGATCATCGTCACAGTAATTCTGGTCGCCGTCCTATTCTTAACGCCGCACAAAAATCAGACACGAGAAGGCAATATGAAGAAGACGCCTTTGTGTCAACGAATCATTTCGCCCAAATATATGATGTTTGTCCAAGAGTGATAAGAAGCGCATTACACTCAATTTGATTACATTATAGATGACGTGTAAAAAAAGTTGCTCTGACAACGGCTCATAAGGAAGCACGCTTAAGACTTGCACAGACTTACTTGAACTTCGATTGGAGTACCACTATAGTTACCGAAGAAAAATGTTTAAAGTCGAGCCAACATGGGAGGCTTAATTTGTGGAGATATAATAGTACGAGATATACGAAAGACCATGTAGTGCCCAATTTCAATTCTGGACGAATCTCGGCCAATACATGGGGGTAGATGTCAGCGGATGGAGTAGGTGAGCTCGTCTTCTTCCTTCTAGGGCAAACGCAACACACTATCTGTCTGTTTTAGAAGACAGTATGCTACTAAGTGTCCGAACCGTGTATCCAGCTGATGAGGTACCTGAGGTCAGATATGTCCAGGAAAATGCTCGCACGCATACTGCTCATATTGTGAATGAATGGTTCAACCTGCAGAGCGATGTAGTGGTGATACCCTGGCTGGCAAGATCTGCAGACTTAAACCCGATAGAAAACTTATGGGGTTTAATGGTACAGCAACGGGTAAATACAAATGAAAGGACCAAAGTGGCTTTAGAAAACCACTGCCGAATTATTTAGGAAGACACTAGAGGCACGGATCTATGCTCTCGTCTAGTGGGTTCCATGAGAAATAGCTATTAAATTTTAATAAATAATAAATATTAATAAATTCAATGTGTAATTGAAGCTAATTTTGTACAGCAAGAATACTATTATAAATCAAAATGGGCTAAAACTGAGTTACGATGTTATTCCTTGCAGGTGTCGTATTTACTTATGTAACCATACCATTACTGGAAGAATAACAGCACCGACTTCCGTAGAGCATTCATCGCTCAAAAAAAGTGCATGAGATCGATTTGTGGCAACCAATATTTAAGAAACTTGGTTTGTTACCGTTACCGTCACTTTATATTTTTGAAATATGTATGTTTGTAATCAAAAATAAACAATTATTTAAGACTGCAAATGATGTGAATCCTCGGAACAGACGAGATCCCTATAAACTAGTGCTGAATGATCTGCCTAAGCTAGCTAAGTACAATAATAGCTGCCTAGCAATGTGTGTGCGCATTTATAATAAAATACCGAGCTCTTTTAAAACATTAAATATAAAATCATTTAAAACAAAATTTAAAAATATAATAAATGGTTACTTGTATATAGTCTTTATAGCTTAAAATAATTTATAGATAAAAAATTTTGATGTTTTACATAGTTCTAATAGTATTGATTCCTCTTTACCTATTTGCCTGACATTAAAATTTTGCATGCTTTGTTTTATCCTAGCTAAACATGTTTGTGCCATATATTTTTTAAATTTACCACCATTGTATACCATGTTTTACGCAAATAAATATTTTATTATTATTTATAATAATTATATTTATCGGACGATTAATTTATTTTATTCATCCGATGATCGGACGATTAATATAATTTATTCGTCCGTTTACTGGACGACTAACAACACCCATTAAAAATAAATGTCATTAAACTTATTCGCAGTTTTCATTAACTTTTGCTTGTTATTTTATAGTTGTCATTTTATTGTTGTTTTAATACATTTTGTAATATTGCATTGATGGGATAGTAAAAACAAGCAAAACCTTATTCGATAGCAAACGTCATATTTATTTAAATGTTAGCAGCACTGTTTCTTGCACTGGTATGTTGACATAATTGATTCTTGCAGTACTAGTGCAACCGAAAACCGACTCTAAGGTGACGAACCTTTTCATTCTGTGACTGTACATACATACAAGGCTTCTCGACAGTACCTAGTGAAGCTTCTTCGTATTACCAGTTATCGGAGATTTCCTAAACTTGTAAGCTCACAGAACCTGTATAAGCGCGGAATGGATAATTCAAGTTCAGGAATACAACAGAGGCTTTACAGAGGGCTTCAAGGGCTTGGCTTGTCACATACTCACACACAACACGATTACAACTTCACAACATGCTTCTGTAACCACATAATAGGATGGTAACCGGCATTGGATAGAAAATTAAGTGCGATTTTTATTAATGAATAAATTATTGCATTTAATTTCAATTTGCGTAATTGATTGTCGAAAGATAGTTTGTAGTAAAGCGTGACAGTAAAAGCCGAGTAAGCTATGCCGTTGCCTAATAATGAAAAAAAAAAGCTATATCGATGGTTCATTCATTTATGTGACGTCATTATGGCCTGGTTGGGTTAGGTTTGCTTGGAAATTTTTGTTAACAATCTTGTATTTTAATATATTATATGTTGTGCTACTTATTTTAGATTAGTAATATAAATACCTCATATAGTACCGGTAATCCTGGTGCCAAGAAGTGTCTGTTTCGACGGCATTTTCTGGCGAAAATGAATCGCCATGAAGGTGGGTAATGATAATCAAAATTTGTTCGATGCTATTGTCACTGCGAATTTAATTGCAAAAAAATATGAAAATATTGTCATCATAACGTAGTTATACGTTTTAGACATTAAATTTTTATGATATTGTCATAAATGTAAAGGAAATAACGGATTGTTGTTGTATTTTGTGTATTGACATATTTTCAGGAGTCAGCTGTGATTCTTGTTTGAAAAATAACTTTAGGGGACGACGATACAAATGTTTGATTTGCATCGACTATGACTTGTGCGCAGCCTGCTATGAGTCCGGCGCTACCACAAACCAACACACTACAGAGCATCCCATGCAATGCATTCTATCTAGAACTGACTTTGGTAAGACCTATTTACAGTGCTATATATATTAGACTATGTCTTATATGCCAAATGCTTGTACATAATACCTCTGCAAGGTTAAAAACAGAGATAGTATTTTTTAAACTCCTAACAAAACACAACAACAACTGAAATATTGTTATCTTATTGTATGACATACATTTTTAGAACACCAAACTCAGGTTGTGTCACAATAATTATCTCAGTAAAAAGTATTTGAAATGAGATGGTTGGAAATTTTGAAAATGGCACAGGTTTCTGTTTATAAACAATACAATTATTGTATTGTATTATTATAAGACAAAGAAATTTCTATGGAAAAGTGCTCTAGAATGTATTTATGAAACATTACCATAGATTTATATTACAACTAATGAATCAAAGAATCTCAATTATGATTTATAGTAGTACTTTATGAAACTGTTGCATAATGAGGCTTATTAAAACACGAGTAGGCAAGGTTTTTAATAGTATCATACAAGTGTTTTATAACCTAGTTATGTACAGTTTCCTACACTACTTTATCTTCCCTCATACATTGGTATTGAACCTAAATAAAAAAATTCCCATGAAATTCAGTACAACAAAACATATGAATGGGACCAAAACCCAGCACATCACCACCCATGCACCATAGATTGGAATCAAACTTTTTTGTATTGCTATAAAAATTGCATGCAAAGGTGTTCCATTACAAAATAATAATTAATGAAACTCCATGATGCCTTGTATTGTAATAGTAAAAAAAATATTTTATAATTTTATTTTGTTAGAGAAAAAGTGTTAGAATATGATTCTATTTTTAAATTTCAGTATTATGTTTATAAAGTATGTCAATATAAACTCTTTTTTAAGCTTATAATTCCAATTTTACTATATGAGAGTAGATAAAAGCATTTTAAATCACTTACAAATCTACTGTATTCTAATAATATTCCTATAAGAAGCCTGTGCTTATCTGTTCATCCACTGAAACCATGCAACAAGCTTCTGTAAAATAATTTCATTCTCACTTTCTCAATATTGTTGGTTCCATTTTTCATTGGTTGACTAATAAAAACATTTCTAGCCTTACTTAGCGAATAAACATTCTATGAAATGTTTTTGAAAACAAACTTCTTGAATTTATCATCTTTTTTCTTAAAAGGAATATAAAAAAAAAAACAATGAAGCTATAATTTCAGACATCAATGCATGGATGTTGAATCACGAAATTTTATTATACTATGTATATTAAAAATGTGAGCAGTTACTTCTAAAAGTATTTATTGCATATGATTCCATATCACCTTCAGATCTGTACTATGGTGGAGAGGCACTAACTTTGGAACAGCCTCAAGCATACACATGTCCATTCTGCAATCGGATGGGCTTCACTGACACAGCGCTCATGGAGCATGTTACGGCAGAGCATGCAGATACCACTCTGGCTGTAAGTATCATACGGTGATATTCAAATGTCTAAAAAAATGATTGGAATTTTATTCATTGCATTCACATACATTTTTATACTTTCATGTTTCTTCACTGATAAAATCTGCTTGTGGTCAACTGAATGTCCTATATAAATAGACTTCGGCAATGCCTTTAAATGCCCTTACTGGTTTGAAATCAAAGCAGTAAGGGTATTTCGTTTTTAAAGTGTGACGTGCAGCTGACTATACCTAATTAAAACAGTGTTTTTAACCTGTTTTCGTATTTCCTTTACCTGTGAATATTATTTAATTGTTTGTTATTGTGTACAGGTGGTCTGCCCAGTATGCGCTTCGATGCCTGGTGGGGAACCAAATTTTGTGACTGATGACTTTGCAGGACATCTCACCCTGGAGCATAGGACTGGTCCTAGAGATCTTATTTCATTTCTGATATCCTTTTCAATATCATAAGCATAACATTTTGTTTCAGGTATTGTTGATACCTTGCTATAACGAAACGGAGTCAAATGAGTTGGACAGGAGTCCTACATTGCCTTTATTTGTTTAATCTATTTTGTTTCTATAATATAAAACGAAATCAAGTCTTTATGAACTGACGCATCATATCCGCGTATATTTGTAACAATCTTCAAGCTTATTGGATTTTTTCTATTGTTCTATTTGTGTTTGTCTGATGAATGAATTGCTTAACCACATTGCACGATGAACCAAGCGGTATCAGGCACGGCGGCGTCCGACGTATGCCGCACTCGGGCCGCGGCGTGAGTCGCGCCAGACGCACCAACATGCAGTTTAGGTAACAGCTATTCCTACACTTTTTAATTACTCTTAAGTATTTTTTCTGCATGGCTCCTGACTAAATGATAACAGCCAAACGGGTCGATTGAAGGTACGCGCTACGCTTGCCGCGGTCGGTTCGTGGATGGGTGACCATCCATTACATATCGGGACCTCTCCTTGCCTCGGAAGGCTTACCAAGGGGTATCGTGTTACCCAGTAACTGGGTTGTTGAGGTCAGACGGGTAGTTGCTCCATGTAACCAGTATTTTTAGGGTTCCGTACCAAAATGGTAAAAAGGAACCCTTATGGTGCGACTCAGCCTGTCTGTCTGTCACAGCTGGATATCTCAAGAACTACTAATGCTATCAACTTGAATTTCGGAATAGTTTTAGATGACGTTTGCCCAACTATTTTGCAAATAAGAAAGAAATAAAAATATATACTGGGTGATTTTTTTGTACCATCTCGAAAAAAAATAGGGCATAATAGGTGAACGGAGTAGAAGCCTATGGCATACTTTAGTTTTTTTTTAATCTTTTTTTTTTAATTTGTAATCATACGCACTACGCACCCTGCGTAGTGTGTATGATTTTAATTTCGATATTTTATAACGATCTATAAAGTTTTTTCAACATTTCTGGTTTTATTGTTCTAGTTTACTACAAGTGTAGTGTTTATTGATAGAGCAATTGGTCTAAGCTATTGAAAAAGCAAAGAAAAAAACTAGGTATGCCATAGGCTTCTCTCCATTCTCCTATTGTACCCTTTTTTAACCGACTTCCAAAAGGAGGAGGTTCTCAATTCGTCTGTATGTTTTTTTTTGTATGTTTGTTACGCGATTACTCAAAGACGGATAGACCGATTTGGAAAATTCTTTTTTTGTTTGATAGAGTATACTTCCGAGGTGGTCCCATATAAATCTTATTAACTTTGCTTCGGGAGTTTTTGAGTTAGCTTCAATAATGCGTATATTTCCCACTTATTTTATGTGGATGATGTGATGGTGTTTTAATAACTTCCTATCACTGTTATTTACATGGCTATATCTACAATTATTGTGCTCAATTATGTATTCGAATATGTGTGGGGTAGGTTCCACAACTAAAAAGTGAAAAATAAAAACTTTTTAGCAAAAAATAAAACCGACTTCCAAAACAAAACACTACAAAGTGAAAAATAACTTTAATTTCGGAAGTCGGTGGCAAAAAAACGAAAATACAAAACCCAAGACACCGACTTCCGAAATTAAAGTTATTTTTCACTTTGTAGTGTTTTGTTTTGGAAGTCGGTTTTATTTTTTGCTAAAAAGTTTTTTTTCTCAAGACGGTAAAAAAAAAAACATCCAGTATATATATTTTTTGCAACAGGGACTGAAAGGTGGTCTTAAAAATTCGAAGTGGGGCTACCAGGGCATGTGAGGGGTATCATATGAAAAAGCGCTGTTTGCGCACATTCTCAAACATTTTTTTTAGTCCTAATAGTTTTCGACTTTTGATGAAAAATGTAAAAAAATAACGTCCCCCCCCTTATCTCCGTAATTTGCAAAGAGAAAAATCTGAAATTATTCTGTGTGATAGAATTGTATTTAATGATTACAGAAAAAAATAAAACGCTGTCTCTAAATTGCACACTTTTTTTAATATATGATAGTATGATAGTGCGTGAGTCCGACTCGCTCTTGACCGATTTTTTTTATTTAGCTGCATCCGGTTAGACTGGAAGCTGACCCCAACATAGTTGAGAAAGGGCTAGGCCGATGAGTGAAATTGATAAGTTATAACTGTGCAGCTAAGTAAATTTTTTTTTAATGATTGTTTATTGCAGCACGGGCGGCGGCATCTCGTCGCTGTCGCCGTCGTCGCGCGACGCCGTGGTGGACCCCATCGCCGAGCTGCTCTCGCAGCTGTCGGGCGTGCGGCGGGGCGCCGGCCAGCCCGGCACGCCCAGCCAGCTGCAGCAGCTACAGATGCAGCTGCAGTTGGAACGACAACAGGCCACGGTCAGAACCAATCACTCTGTTACTCGTTTACATATACATATAAACTCACGCCTTCTTCCCATGGGGGTAGCCAAAAATTACAGAACGCCACCTGCTTCGATATTTACATACTCCTTTTGTTGTGTTTGTTGCTCAATTAATGGAAAAGAATACCACCAAGTTTTCCCATTAGTTATAATGCAGCAGCTTAAACATTCGCTATATCGACAACTGAATAGGTTATAATTGATGTATTATGAATGTTTTAAATAAAATCTTAACATAATTATGTATATAATTATGTAACAATTATGTATGTTACATAGCATTAATGTTAAAAAATATTAATAAACTGCAGATCCTAAAAATCTATTAAGATCCTAATACGATCCGAGACCAATCTATTTACTGCTTGTGCTGGTGACGCCATCTATGTACCTCGTTAAGCGTAGACTGTCCCATTCGAACACATTTTATTTTGTTCTAAGAACTGTATCAATTAACGTAAAATCCAATTTTATTAATTATAGTTTAATCACCGACAGGCGGCCCGGCAGCAGCTGGAGCGCCTGCCGCGGCGCGGCGGAGGTGCTGCTGGGTCGGCCGGCGCCGCGCCGCCGCCGGCGCCCGTGCCCGCCGCCGCGCAGCCGCAGCCGCAGCCCGAGCCGAGCGACTCGCAGTTTCTCCTCTCCGGCTTCCTCGGTGAGTACCGCCGCCCGCGCCCCTCGCCCCGCGCCCTCTACCGCTCTAACCACACGTCTCCCGTGCAGGCGCCAGCGACAGTCAGGCTGGCCCCGAGGCGGAGAGTCGCGCGGCGTTGCTGCGCGGCCTGGTGCTGGCGTCGCTGGGCCGCGCTGCGCCCGCGCCGCGCCTTCCCGCGCCCGCCGCGCCGCCCGCGCCTCCTGCGCCGCGCGCCGCGCCCGCGCCCACGCCACCGGCCGCCATGCTGCGCGTCAAGCCGCAGCCGCGCACCAAGGTACCGTGTCGCTCCGACAGCGCCGAGCGCCCGCGCGTGTGATAGTGTCTGACTCGTGTGCCCCGCAGGAGGCGGCGGCGCGCGCGCACGCGGCGGCGCGGCAGCTGCCCGAGGGCAGGTAGGACCGGCCCGCGGCCCGGCCGACCCGCGACTGCGGCCTGGCGGCCCGGCAGGCGGCCGCGGCCCGCCCCGCCCGCGACCGCCGGCTGCGGGCCGCGCCGCCCGAGCCCGCCGCGGATGGACGTCGGTGGATGAAACTATTCGATGTTTACTCGTTAGATGTTACGGTAGTCGCCGATCGCGCGGCCGGCCGCGGTCCGTGCCCGGCGCGGCGGACGCCGGTCGCGATCGCACTTGAGGGGTAAAGTTTGTGGCCGTCGATGTTGTTAGTGTTTATCCGGTGTAAATATGGAGTCGCGGGCGCGCCTCGCAGCGGTGCCGGTCGGCGTCGGCCGGTGACGATGACGCACCGTCACCTGGACTCGTTTCTTTGTTTTACGCTAACACTTATTAGTGGACGCTTTTGTTTGTTTTGTTGGCTTTCGAAATATCCGTGTGATTTCCTTTATCGTAGAGAATTAATAGTGATGGAATGTTTTAATCGATATAACTACGATTAAAATTAAAATAATAATGATATGCATAGGGCGTCGTTATTAAATTATTATCGTACGAGAGGAGTCCTATCGAATTGCATTTGCATTAATATTAGATAAGTTTAAATAATTCGCAGATTATTCAAAATTAATTATAAATATTGACGACGGTCATTCATTAAAGTTTGACGTCGTTTAGGATTGTTATTAAAATAATTATTGTATTTATCTTATATAAAGTATAGGTATTGTTTTAATTTATTCAGCAACTTATTAACATATTTCACGGTAAACACTGACTCCTCTCTAAAGTTATTTTTATAAAACGGTTGAAAAAATACTTACCCACAAATTTTCACTAGCTACTCAAACAAAGTGCTTATTAGTTTGATTATTATACTCCAACATTACAAAATGTTTGTATGTACCCTAATTAAATTCTATAATATTACAGATGTATTTCATTTACTAAATGAATAGCAACCATGCCCATAATTTGTTTTATTTCTTCCATGTTGCAGAACGACTGATTATTGACTACCACCGAGGCTAGTGAAACATCAAACAATATGTATTTATATTCGGGAAATATCAAGGATCCCGCAGAATGTTTTGGTCGCGGGTCATAAGAAGTTTTATTTATAATTAATTAATGTAGATGTAATAAACTTCGTTAAAATCGAAACAATCAAGGTTACTTCAGTACTACGACTTATCAAAAAAAGGTAAAACTAAGATTCAAGCACGTGTTAGACAGGTGCGGGGGGGGGGGGGGTTAAAACTATCACGTGTATATACACAGTCTGGCCATAAATACTGTTACAATTAAAAATAAGAAAGATATTACATTTGAATTTGGAATCTGTCATTTTGATACGATTGTTCATTAAGTTTTATAATTTTGGCGCCAATACATTGTACAATATTTTGCGATATTAAAATGGAGTGGGGTGATAAAGAGAACCGAATCGCTGTGATTGCATTACACAAAGTTGGTATGGAGCCAAATGCAATTTTTAAAACTCTCCATTCGCTTGGTACTAGTCAAATGTTTGTGTACCGGGCTATTAATAGGTACAATGAGACCTCCTCTGTTTGTGACAGAAAAAGATCTGGCCGTCCACGTGGTGTTCGTACGAAAAAGGTGGTCAAATCAGTAGATAAGGGAAAGAATTCGAAGAAATCCTGTCCGAAAGCAAAAGATTTTATCTCGGGAGATGAAGATAGCACCCAGAACCATGTCGCGTATTTTAAAAGATGACTTAGGACTTGCAGCCTATAAGAGACGCACTGGTCATTTTTTAACTGATAATTTAAAAAAGAATAGGGTGGTAAAATCGAAACAACTACTGAAGCGGTACGCAAAGGGAGGTCACAGAAAAATTTTGTTTACGGATGAGAAAATCTTTACAATTGAGCAACATTTTAACAAACAAAATGACCGTATTTATGCTCAAAGCTCTAAGGAAGCTTCCCAATTAGTCGACAGAGTGCAACGTGGGCATTATCCGACTTCAGTGATGGTTTGGTGGGGTGTTAGCTATGAAGCAGTGACAGCCATATTTTTGTGAAAAAGGTATCAAAACATCGGCACAAGTGTATCAAGACACCATTCTTGAGAAGGTAGTTAAGCCCCTTAACAACACCATGTTCAATAACCAAGTATGGTCCTTCCAACAAGACTCGGCGCCGGGTCATAAAGCTCCGTCCACGCAGTCTTGGTTGGAAGTGAACGTTTCGGACTTGCCGTCGTCTAGTCCCGATCTTAATCCGCTGGGTTATGATTTATGGTCAGTTTTAGAGAGTACGGCTTGCTCTAAACGCCACGATAATTTGGAGTCCCTAAAATAATCCATACGATTGGCAATGAAGAATTTTCCCATGGAAAGAGTGCGTGCTTCTATTGATAACTGGCCTCAACGTTTAAAGGACTGTATTGCAGCCAATGGAGACCACTTCGAATAATGTATTAAACTAACACACTGTAAAAGTAATAAATATTATTTGCAATAAAAAAAAATTTTTTTCTTCGTGACAATATTTAAGGCAACACTAGGTATTTAGGGTGACTGGTGATTAGTGACCGATACATAAACACATGATTGTATCTTTTACTAAAGGTACGTTCTAGCTCACTAGGATAGATCGTTTAAAAATAATCCATGTTTTATTTTATTTCAAAAGGTCGTTTTTCTTTTTTTATTTATATGATTTAAAAAATTGTGTGAATTCTATAATAAAGGGGCGTGCGGAGGGAGCGGGTCAGGGCGGTGGGACAGAAAATGACCTAACGCTCAAGGTCCTTTTGGCTGTTTGACCCAAAAAGCGTACTTTTTAAACCATTTAATCTCCTCATAAAACGTATCGAACGAAAGTGTGAATTACTCATTATTGTAAGAAATATTTCTTTTAATATTTAAAAGAAATATTTCTTACAATAATTACTTTAGAGGAGCCCGTGGCTAAATAATAACAGCCGCACGGGTCGATCCATCAGGTTAAGCTACGCTTGGCTTAGTCTGTGGATGGGTGAGTATCTTTTCATGCCGAGACTCCTCCGTACCTCGGAAAGCACGTTAAGCCTTTGGTCCCGGCTGTCATTCGTGGATCTTTGACAGTCGTTACGGGTCGTCAGAAGCCTGGAAGTCTGACAACCAGTCTTACCAAGGGGTATCGTATTACGTAACGAACTTATTTAATTGTTCATATCATTGAGCAAAAAACGGTCACAGGTTTTTTTGATTTTCAGCTCCTAACATATAATAGATAAATCAAACAATACAAAGTGAAATTAACAAGAAAAAGCGGTTGCTAAATTATTTCTTCCAATAAATCTTACTTAATTTTACAAAATAAAGGTGTCTTATAATAGAAGAATATCTTCTTTACAAAATTTGAAACAGCATTCAGCTTATTTAATTTAATTTATTACAAGTTTTTTTTTAATTTCTATAAACCTGTGGGCATAAATCGTTTCAAATCAGTCCACCGCCATCGCGCCAGGCCTTTCAAGGAGTGGACGTATCGCGCGCTTCTCTACGCGTGAGCTCGCTGGACCCTTGGCGTCCAGCAAGTTTATAGTGCGACCAAACGGTATTTGTTAAGCACAGCACACGAAACATGTATCAAACAACCTGCATGCTGTGCTTAGGGGGTGAAAGCGAATGCCTAGTCTCTGATAGGCGGGGGTTATCATCGTCGTTATGCAAATTAAACCAGTACAAGTATTCACAAATATATTAAAAGAGCACGTAAACACAATTCAGAAACAAAATACACATAAAATACAATCATAATACTTACGGCAATAATCTTACCTTCGAAACACTAATTATTGCAATAATATAAACAATTGAAATACCATAGACACGCGACTACACAGGGCTCTATTGAGCATGACACTTTACTGTTACTACTTGCTGGATACAATTATAAAATCTGATGGAACTATTTATGGACTGACTTTTCAATCCTAGGGGCCGCATATATATTAGTTTTGCACCATAGCTAAGGTAGCTGGTACACCTCACCTGAGTAAAACTTTAACACCAATATATATGGTTTAAACAATAACCACGCCCCTATTTTCTTGTGCAAGTCACAACCTGTCGACTTTTCTGAGCCAGGGAGAAACCCCCACGCAGTTTTGAGTTGATTCTCTGCGTTCAAGTCAAAACGTGTTTATTTCCTACGGACAAGCAAAGTCTTGTGGAAAATTTATCAGTTAGGTGATGTTAAGTGTTTCCTTATGCTACTAGTACATTCTTATAGCTACTTATGACTATTAGCAAACGGAGTTTTAGGCGTATGGTGCTTCTCCTACATTCCACCCCCTGTAAGAGGGTTCAACCGCTTTACATCCATTTCTGTGGGAAGCACAATAATCTTTGCAACTGGTCGACGCAAGACCCCGTTTGCTGTCTTAACATCTACAACACGGACGATTCCGTCATTACCCTGATACACAGATTGTATCACACCTTTTGTCCATGCACTTCGTTCTCTATTGTTGTCAACGATCACTACAACATCACTCACGCGCACATTGGGTCCACTAGTTGTCCACTTCTCACGACGTTGCAGAGTCGGGAGATACTCCCGCAGCCAGCGGCGCCAGAACATGTCGGCGAGCGCGTTCACCCGCCGCCACTGCCGGCGGGAATCGATGTCCTCGTAGCTGCTCGGCGCAAACGGTGTACTCCCGGACGCCGTGCCCAGGAGTAGATGGTTCGGCGTCAGGACCTCAGGCTGCTCGTGATCGTCGTACACATAGCTCAGCGGGCGGCTGTTTACTATCAGCTCTGCCTCGGTAAGAAGGGTGTAAAGGACCTCCTCACGAGGGGCCCGCTCCTTGAGCGTGCTTCTCAGTGCATTCTTCACTGACCTGACCAGGCGTTCCCAGCAGCCGCCCATGTGTGGCGCTGAGGGGGGATTGAAGTGCCACTCGATGCCTCGGTTGGTGGCCTCGTCCCTCAGTGTATCCTGATCCAGGTCCTTCAGGGCTGCTCGTAACTCGGTGTTGGCCCCGATGAAGTTGGTACCCTGGTCGGAGTACAGGTGTGCAGGTTGCCCCCGGCGCGCTATCAGGCGCCTCAGGGCCAGTATCGCCGAATCGGCGCTTAGTGTGGCGGCTAGCTCTAGGTGGACGGCGCGCGTAGCGAGACAGGTAAAGAGTACTCCCCACCTCTTTTCGCGGCGCCGCCCTATCGCCACCTCCATTGGGCCGAAGTAGTCGACCCCTACTCGCACAAAGGCTCTTCTTGTGGTCTCTACCCTGGCGAGTGGGAGATCACCCATCTTTGGTGGTATGGGTTTGGCTCTGGTGATGCGACAATATTGGCAATTCGCGACCACGGTCTTTACGGATGTTCTTACCTTTATGATCCAGTAAGTTTCTCGTAGATTGTTGACTACGGTCTCGTGGTTCGCGTGCAGAGCCATCGCGTGATAGTGTGCGATGAGCTTCCTTACCAGAGGGTGACGCCCGTCGAGAATAATCGGGTGTTTTTCTCCGAATGTGAGCTCCTCGCATGCAGTCAGACGTACTCGTAGCAGTCCGTCGTCGGTGAACATCGGGTCCAATGACTTTATGCGGCTGTCGACAGGTGCGGGCAACCCTTTCAGGATGGCGGCCCGTTCTCGATGAAAGCTGTCGTTTTGGCACAACCTCATTAGGTGGAGGTGCGCTTCTTCCAAGTCATGTGGACGCAGCTCCGACGTCGCTCTTCGTTTGCGACATCGCTCGATGAAAATCAGCGTGCGCGCCATAACGCGCTGCACGCGCTGCCATGTTGAGTAGCGCTCGTATTCCAGGAAGGGCCCGGCAGGGGCCGCCGCAGTGTTGACTCGTTGGATGCGCTCGAGGTCTGCCTCTGCCGCCTCAGGTTCGCGACATGCTGGCCACTGCTCCTGTGAATCATACAAAAACGAGGGGCCCGACAACCACGCTGCATGGTCATCAGGCCAAGACAATCTGGTAGCCTTATCTGCTGGGTTGTCCGCCGTGGGGACCCAGCGCCAGTTGCCTCTGACTGTTAACCTATCTATTTCGGCTAATCTATGCGATATAAATTTTTGGAAGTCTTGTGCCTCCGAATTTATCCATTTAAGTACAGTTTCACTGTCTGTCCAGTAAAATTTTTGCCTGATTGGTAGCCCTAACTCTTTTTCAGCGGTGTCCGCTATTCGACATGCTAGTACCGCTGCCTGAAGCTCTAACCTAGGAATGGATATAACTTTCTGAGGGGCCACCCGCGCTTTACCTAATAGCATGGTGACCTCTCGATGCCCTTCAGTGTTATACCCTACAAGGTAGGCGACCGCGGCGTATGCCAGTTCGCTGGCGTCCCCGAACACGTGTAATTCCAGATTGTTGAGGTCCAGCCCGTACCACCGCGGTATCTTGACTTCGGTCAGAATGCTTAGATGCTTGAGCCAGGCAAACCACATTTTGGCCTCTCGGTCCTTGAGAGGTTCATCCCACTGGATCCCCGACTTCCATATCCTCTGCATCAATATTCGCGTCTGGATGACGCAGGGATAGAGAAAGCCGAGGGGATCGTAGATTGACATAATCGCGCTCAAAAACTGACGCTTGGTGGGTACCAGGTCGCCACTTATTATTTCAGGTGGTAACCGTTTGAACGACAAGTCAAATCCCAGTTCGTCTTGTTTGGGCGACCATGTCAACCCTAATGTGCGCTCGACCATCCCGATTCCCTTCTCGAGCGGGACTTTATCGGGCATATCTATTTTTAGCTTTTCCCTTAACTCTGTCGAGTTGGTTACCCACCCCCGTATAATAAAACCCCCGGAGGCGTGTATTCTGGCAACCTGCTCGATCAGGCTGTTGGCCTGCTCTACGGACCACGTGCTATCTAAATAGTCGTCCATGTAGTGCCTATCTCTGATGGCCTCAACAGCTTCGGGATGAACGTTAACCCACTCATTGGCGTTTTTATTAAGTATATAAATCGCCGTGGTTGGTGAAGAGGCGGCGCCAAATATCATTGATGTCATGGCGTAGGTATCAGGTTCCCTACCACCGTTCGCGCCTCTCCACAAAAACAGCTGTGCGCCCTGATCTTGTGCCCTAATCTTAACTCGCAAAAACATATCTGCTATATCGCCTGTGAACGCTATGGGACCTACTCTAAATTTAATCAAAATACCTAATAATGAATTTAATAAATCGGGTCCGGTCAGTAGGTTATCATTCAGACACGTACCATGGGACGTAGCAGCCGCGTCGAAGACTAGGCGAAGCTTCCCTGGTTTGTTCGGGTTTACAACTCCGAAATGTGGTAGGTACCAAACCGGTGAGCTATCTACCTCGCCTTCCACCTTCCTTGCATACCCTTCAGCTACTAGACGCTCTATCTGGTTCGCGTACGTCTCAGCGAAACTAGCGTCCTTACGCATCCGCCTCTCAATACCATACAACCTCTGCCGGGCCTGTCTGTAACTGTCAGGCAACAGAATGTTGTCCTGTTTCCATAAAAGACCTACTTCCCATTGCTTCTTATCAGGGGTGCGTTGACTCGTACTGTCTAACACCTGTACAGCCCGTTCTACATCCTTATGTTTGCGAGTTACTTGAGAAATACCTATTGATTCTAATTCAAACTGTGACTTCACTAAATCATGTAAATCTGGGAGGGAAACTGTTGTGCAGTTCACTGCTTCGGTACTACTATCGTTATTAAATGGTCCATGTATGACCCAACCTAACTTAGTTAATGAGGCAACTGGCTTACCAGATCGTCCACGGCGGGTGTCCCCGCCAACGAGCAGCTCCCAGTTGTCCTGCCCGATCAGCAGCAGCGGCTTGGCTCCCCTCATCTCTGCGCAACCCAAGTCGCGCAGGTGCGCGTTATCGTTGATCACTGAAGAGGTCACTGTTTGTGTAGGCAAGTTCAAGTTTGCTAATGTCCGGCACTTGATATTATGGCACTGTCCATTGGGGCCCTTCACACATACTTGTACCACTCGCGAGGTAAGGTCCGACACAGCATGACCGCCGGCGGTCTTTAATGTTAGTGGCACACATGGACCCGATAGGTTAGTAGCGAGCGAACTGTCTATTAGCGATACTGTTGCCCCGTCGTCCAACAACGCATAACACTGGTCGTTGTCGCTATCTTCGTTACACACCGACACTGGCACTATCTTCAATAACGCTGTAGCTCGCCACTCTCCTATGTTTGTTACACATTCTGGTTTTGACCTGTCCTCGTGTAACAACACATGATGTTTGTAGTCGCACTTTTTGCACTTGTTTGCGCGACAAAACTGCTTAGTGTGTTTTGCTTTCAAGCAATTAAAGCACACTTTTTTCTTCTGGATCAGTTCCCAGCGTTCTTGTATATTCAGCTTCTTGAACTGGTCGCAATCTTCTATGACATGCTTGCCGTGGCACATCACGCACTCCTTCTGTGTGATACTCGTAGCTTCGTCGCTCTGTATATTCACACGATGAGTCATCTGCTGCTTGTTGGTGACTGGGCGTGCCACGTTTCCAGGTCGAGTCCGTCCGCTGGTCTGCTGCAGCTTCACAGGGAATTTAGCCTGTTCTGGTTCATACACAGTCGGTTGTAAGTAGTACGAAGTAGAACGCGTCACATGTATGAGGAACTGTGACAGCATTTCCAAGCTGGGTGAGATCCTCAAGTCCACCCCCTGTGAGTTATCCAGGCCCATCGCGAAGTCACCATACTGTGCTCGTTGAACTGGTGTCAGCTTGCCTAGCAGCTCGCTCACCAGTTGAGGGTTATTCAGGTACCCATCTGCTCTGACGTTCTTTAGCAGTGACACACAGTTCCTTACCGTCGATGAGAATTTCCTTAATTCCTGGCCACTATCAGACACTTTAGGTAAATTTCTCACCTTCTTTAAAGCGTATTGAAGTATGACGGTTGGATGTCCGTACTCTTCTTCCAATGCACGCATTATTTCAGTGGGTTCCCTCGCTGACCGTAACAGGTCCTCCACTGCTATCTTCGCCTCCCCATGTAGAGACGACTTCAGACGCGCTATATTTTCATGCGGCCTAAAGTTATACAATTCCGTAGTGTCCCAGTACATATTCCTATATGAAATCCAATCAGCTGGGTCACCACTAAAATGTGGCAATTCGTAAGCCTGTCTGGGTACCGGGTGCGGGCGTGCCATGTTAGTGATCGCCTCCGCCAGCTTATCGATTTTCCTATCTCTATCGCTCGACGATAGTCGCTGCCTTTCTACAGCCCCCACTCCGCTATTTCCCTGTCGCTGTGTGACCGACTCGAGTGTCGATACTCGAGGTCCACTTGCGACCGGAGTGGTGAAGGCGGGATAATCATCGGGCAAACGGAATCTAACCGCTTCAGTATGAGCTGGCGTCTGCATAGGCCCCGCATTGCTCACGGGGTTCCTCCTATACGGATGCGACACATTACTTTCACTTAACATAGCCGGCACACGGTACATATTAGATTCAAGATTCACTCTACTTACGTTTTGATCTTGAATCGTAGGTGGTTCATACGGCACGCTGCCCTCAAGCGGTACGTGCGACGTAGACGGCGCGCGGGACGCTGCCGCCGTAAACATCGCCGTTTCTGGTTGCGTCGCTTGGGGCGTCGTTTTCACCCATTCTTCTACTCGTTGCGTCGTATCCACCTCCGAGTTTGAGTCCTCACTTTCAGCATTTGCTTCGATCTCTGCTATAGCCACCTCCATCCTTTTCTTCACCAGATTCTCCCTGATGGTCACCAAATCGCGCTCAGCTTCGTATTCGGCCTTTTTCCTCAAGAATTCGACGCCTTTGCGACTACTCTTGGACGAAACTCTGCTGCTCCGCGGCGACCGTGCGACTGTCTGCCGTGATACGCCCTCTGCCGGCTTTTCACTGTAGTCGATTACTCGACCCCCGGTCAGTGGAATAATGGGGGCAGCCGCTGATCTTACCGTTGGCGCTATTGATGGAGAACCTGGTGGCACCTCCGACAGTAAGCCTGAGTCCGAGGCGGTGGCGGCTTCCCTGCGCCGCGTGTCTGCTTCTTCCGTCATTTTGCGTAGTTTGCTTCGCGTGGTTACGGCACTTTTCTCACTCATTGTACCTGGTTAATTCGCCTATAAGCGTAATCCGATTCCGAACGCTAGTTTGTAAGACTACGCCCGGACAATCGGTTATCCGACTCGCAAGGACCAAATGTTAAGCACAGCACACGAAACATGTATCAAACAACCTGCATGCTGTGCTTAGGGGGTGAAAGCGAATGCCTAGTCTCTGATAGGCGGGGGTTATCATCGTCGTTATGCAAATTAAACCAGTACAAGTATTCACAAATATATTAAAAGAGCACGTAAACACAATTCAGAAACAAAATACACATAAAATACAATCATAATACTTACGGCAATAATCTTACCTTCGAAACACTAATTATTGCAATAATATAAACAATTGAAATACCATAGACACGCGACTACACAGGGCTCTATTGAGCATGACACTTTACTGTTACTACTTGCTGGATACAATTATAAAATCTGATGGAACTATTTATGGACTGACTTTTCAATCCTAGGGGCCGCATATATATTAGTTTTGCACCATAGCTAAGGTAGCTGGTACACCTCACCTGAGTAAAACTTTAACACCAATATATATGGTTTAAACAATAACCACGCCCCTATTTTCTTGTGCAAGTCACAACCTGTCGACTTTTCTGAGCCAGGGAGAAACCCCCACGCAGTTTTGAGTTGATTCTCTGCGTTCAAGTCAAAACGTGTTTATTTCCTACGGACAAGCAAAGTCTTGTGGAAAATTTATCAGTTAGGTGATGTTAAGTGTTTCCTTATGCTACTAGTACATTCTTATAGCTACTTATGACTATTAGCAAACGGAGTTTTAGGCGTATGGTGCTTCTCCTACAGGTATTGGTTCGTTAAATAAAATATTTAATTTTATTTAAATGACTGACAACATTTTTCTCGAAACACGAGAAATTGTTTCAGATGCCATGGAGAATAAAAGCAAAAAAAAAAAACAAAGCTAGTTTTATCTAGGAAAAAAAAAGATCGGCCAAGTGCATGTCGGACTACGCACAATGAAGGGTTCCTTAGTTGGGATGAATCCCAAGAACAAACTTAACATTGTAGTTGAAAAACATGTCCCCCATACATTCCAACTGCAAATGTAAGTTTGCGGCACGCATGTAAGTACACAATATTGGGAGATTTACCATAAATTGACCGCCATATAAAATTCATTTATTTACGTTACACGTCCGTATTTGGGTCACAGACATATTATATACGTGTACCAAATTTCAACTTAATCGGTCCATTAGATTCGGAGCAAATTGTCTGTGACAGATGGACAGAGAGACAGACACACGAGTGATCCTATAAGGGTTCCGTTTTTCCCTCTTGAGGTACTGAACCCTAAAAAGAAGAAATTCAATCTAGAGGCTTTAACTAAAGCTAGGGCTAAAAGGTTGGTATAATAATATTTTTAATAGAACTTAATTTGCAATAAATAAGGCCTCGTTTATTAACTTTTTTCTTCTAAGGGAAGATTCTATTGCTCAGATAGGTACATATTTTTTTTTTCTATGAGACCAACTGTACCTACATAGGAACCGAAACAAAATACTTTCTCAAACTAAACCGTCGATCATCGGATACCAGTTTTTTTACAAGCTTTTATTTAACTTGCAATGTATGTATGTTTGTTCGGTTTAAATCTTGCAACTAAATTTTAAAGTAACTTTTCATCGGTCAGTAAAATACGTAGTCTGGTCACAACCATTTATACATCAAATATAGGCTATGAAATACAGATTTACACCACAATAAAATTATTCGAAATGTCCTCTTGCTTCGATACAAGCTTTCAATCTACAAGACCAATCATCAATCGAAGCAATATCGGCGACTGCTGGCTCCAAGTTGCGACGGGGTTTAGCGCAGACCTTCTCTAAGTGCTGCCATATCACCATTTTGTAATCCAAATGATTCAAGTCTGGACTGGATGAGGGCCCATCCTCATGCCTGATAAAGTCGATTCCACGGGTCGTGAGCCAGTTTTGGGTACTTATGAGCCCGCGCAGAATCCTGCTGGAATACCAAGTGCTTGTTTTCGAACATTGTTTGTGAAAGAGGTTCCACAATGTTTTTTACGACTGTGTTTTGATATACAAGGGCACTGGTTTTCACTGCTTTTTCACAAAAAAAAAACACCTCCGTTGGACCCAAATAGGGACACCCCAAGCTAAACCATGAATGCCGAAGGATGATGACCACGCTGAACACGTGGCACACGTATGCTCGCTTCTTCACTAGTGTGCATACACTTTATCATTTTGTTTGTTGAAACTCTCCTCAACATAAATTTTTTTTTCATCTGAAAAAAGTATTTTGCGGTATTTTTTTGCCACGTACCGCTTTAAACGCGGCTTCTTTCGAGTCTGATTTTCTTCAGCAGTGCGTTAAGAAGATGTACTGTTTTTTTTTTTCTATAAGCACGCAGTCCTAGGTCTTCATTTAACACCCTTTTAACAGTAGTTTTGGATAGTCCCATCTGCAGAGCCAACATTTTTTGCTTGCGGACGGGATTTCTTTGGATTCGCGCCTTCACTGCTTTGATGACCGCTGGATTCCGAACAGTACGAGGTCGACCACTCCTTTGTTTATCTTCTAATCTTGAATCTTCTCTGAATCGTTTGATAGTACGATAAATAAACAGTGGAATTTACAAATTTTTCAGCAGTTTGAAAATCTCAGTTGGCGCGTGACCGCAACGATGCAATGCAATTACTGCGACTCGTCTTCTTTGCGCGTCCACTCCATTTTAGAAAATGAACAAAATTCTTGAAACCCTTTGTTTTTATTTTCTTTAAATATTCAAATTTCGAATGCCCGTAATATTTTCCTCGGCTTGCGTTCTAAATTCGAAATTTTACCTATGTGACAGAACTTATGGCCGGACTTCGTATATTTATAATTTAATAATATTATGAATAATTGCAGGGCTCAACCTAAACTGGTTGTTTACGTAAAAATGTATACTGCGTTGATGTCTTTTTGAAAAGTCTTTTTCTCACTAGGGTATTGTCACTACGTCTGTCCCTTTCTATCTGTACTAATGCTGTAGTGTTGTGACAACTTCAAAACAAAGCCCATATTAGACAGGCCAGTTGGCGTGGTTGGTTAATATACCACCTATCACGCCGCAGGTCGTGGGTTCGATTCCCATCCAGGACAAACATTTGTGTGCATGAACATGTCTGTTTGTCCTGAGTCTGGGTGTAATTATCTATATAAGTATGTATTTACAAAAAAAAGTAGTATATGTAGTATATCAGTTATCTGGTTTCCATAGTACAAGCTCTGCTTAGTTTGGGACCAGATGACCGTGTGTGAAAATGTCCCAGGATATTATTATTATTATTATTATATTGACGATAAAATTATCGAGGTTTCCTAATGATAAAAAAGTAATATTACTTAATATTTACATTTTAGATTTCCAAATATTCCGGAACTTAAAGAAAATATTGGATTAATGCAGTTCACAGAGAAAACTGGTTTCCAAAAATATATCAAATATATAGCACTGTTTGTTTAAGGCATTTCACAGCTGATTGCTTTGAAACTTTAATGAATCGATGCCATTTATTTACTTTACCTGTAAACCACTTGAGAGCTGATAGACCGATTTCGTCTCCGCCGCCACACGACTCACCACTGCGGGCCGGGGGACGAAGAAAATACAGCGGTTGTGATTGGCTGATGCAACAATGTGAGGACGAATGTTCCAAACATAGTGATGCACAAGTCAGTCTTACAACAATAATGTCGATATCGAAAAAATCGACGTCTATTAATTCTACATTTTTTAAAACTATATTGATTGGGTGTTAACTGGGTGCAAATAAAACACTGACGTACCACTTCTTTAACTTTATTCAGTTGTATAGTCGACTGAAAGTATGTCTACTAAAAATAATAGCAATGTCCCGTCGGAAAGAACAATAAATTCTCGGAAACCAATTATCCATGTAAACTGCATTAATCCACTTTTCTTTCAGTTCTGTAATATTAGGAAATCTAAAATGTAAACACTTATTATTACTTTTTTTGTCATTAGGAAAGATCAATCATTATTTTTATCGTCAATATCCACTTTGTTTTGAAGTTGTCATAACACTACAGCATTACTACAGATTATGTCTGTCCCTAGGGTTTTGTCAATACAAAACCATACAAAACCCTAGTGAGAGAAAGAGACTTTTCAAAAAGACATCAACGCGGTATACATTTTTGTGCCATTTTACGTAAACAATCAGTTTTGCTTGAGCCCTACAATTATTCATAATATTATTAAATTATAAATATATTTTACTTACGAATGAAAAGTTATGCCATCTTTTTTATAGCTGGATGTTCTAGTTCCCACTATTTAATTGAATAGGAACTCATAACTGTTTTTATGTATGCAGAAATGTTTTAAAAGGTACCAAAATAACCGTGTGTGCAGAGATCCAATAACTGGTCAAAACTAAAATATTGTCAATACCTATAAGTGCAATTTCCTTTATGTGTCGTGATCTTGAGTCGCCCGTATGAGCAGTCAAGAGGCTATATAGTGATTGATTTTTACCAATACGACACGGCAAATCCAAGAAGTCATCACCAGTCATCATCATCATCATCACAGTTTCCATCAATTTTTTTTTTCTAATGGTGCGCATATGCGGGGCGCGCTATTTTTATAGCATAACAAAAAAGTTTCGACTCCAAATAAATTATTTCTACAAAATGGGTGGGTTCAATCCTAATGTACGAGAGTAGACAGTGTATGAAACTGCACATAACTAGGGTGTTAAAACATACCCCTCATTATGCAACAGTTTCATGAACTACAACACGTTTCATATACACACCTTAATAATCAAATTAGGTAGGTACTTCTGTAAGCTGGTTAAATGTGACAGATGGCAGAATCCAATCAAACAATATTTTAATACTATAATAACATCAAAGTTAATATCGACACAAATAATTAATAACACTAGTTTACAAAATTTCGCAACAGAGTAACCGCGTTTTTAATTGAATAAGGCATTACTGATTACTAATATAATCATCAAATATCGCCATCACGTCATTTTAAATTAAAAAATAATAATAATAACAAAAATACTCTGTTTATGGTCAAGCTATATTGCAGTACCTACGTTTTATTGCTTGATGTAACTACACAATCTTTTGTTGCTTTTCTATTTTTGGCTATTTTATAAACTTTCTAATTACAGAACGAGTAAAATCGCTAGATCTGGTTGTGTTAATTCTCCAGATTCATTTTGTTTTATGGTGTAAACGAGCCGTTTACACCTTCTAAACAAAGAAGAGTAATAAGTGAGAATGTGAAAATATTATACCTACGAGACTTACTTCGGTTTCCTGTCGGCCACCAAGATAAAATAAAAAATGGGCACGTCATTACTGTTGTATAATTTGTATTGCAAAGAGTAACTGGATGAATGGAAAACGTTCTTCTATGCCCTTTGCCGTGCCAATGATCTGGCGTGAGCCATGAAATAGATTGTTACTTCTGTTTATCAAATGTCACGGGGTTTTCGAGAAAGAACAAAGGTTGTATTGTTTACCCCGATATTTCTTCAGCTACGAGACCTCTTCCACACGGCGGCTGTATTGTCTACCCATACCAGTTCCTCCCGTGGAAAAAGATGTAGATTTTGTTGCACCACCTTTAAGTGAAGCTTCGTTTGAGCGCCAAGTTCGAAAGATAGAAGCAGTGAGCCACATTTAATAGAACAGCATGAACTAAACCACTTAGTCCGCGATCTTAATCTTTCTAAACAACATGCTGAAGTTTTAGGATCAAGATGGCAACAATGGAATCTTCTAGCAAAAGGCACAAAGATAAGTGTATTCAGAGACCGTAACAAACATTTATCAACATCCTTTAGAGCTGAAAACAAATTGTGTTTTGTACAGATCCAGACGGACTAATGGATAGTTTAGGTATTAAACATGTAGCCAATGAGTGGAGGTTGTTTGTGGACTCATCGAAAACCAGTCTCAAAGCAATGTTGTTACACAATGGAAATACAAAACCTTCGCTTCCTATAATAAAAGTTATTGCCTGTTTGCTTGGACTACAAGGTTTTACAAAATACTGCTGTTTCTTTGTGCTGGTTCAGTGTCTTTGGGATAGCAGAGCAACAAAGAAACACTTCGCTGTCAAAGATTGGCCAGAAAGACACTCGTTTACACCAGGAAAAGAAAATGTTAAATTTGTCCCTCTTGTTGAGCCCAAAAACGTTCTTCTACCTCCTTTACACATTAAGCAACTAATAGTCCAACTAATGAAAAACTTCGTAAAAGCACTCAATAAGGACAGCGATGCATTCCAACATTTAACCCTTTAATTCGTAACGTTAGCTATACTTAACATTCACTATTCGAACAATCCACTGTCAGTATTATCGGTTTATCTTACGATTTTTTCCAATTAGTAAGTAAAGGACAACACTATGCGTCCCTAGCAAAAAAAAATCGTCATTCTAATGTCACTTTTGACAGTATTTTGCAAAATGGCGTTCCGATTGCGAGCTGCTCCTGCGCAAAAGGTAAGAAATATTGATTTTTAAAATTAAATTTCGTATTTCATGTAAAAATAACATATTATTTATGTTTGCATTCTACGACTTTACATTAGCCTAATTACAAATAATGCATGTGAGTATGCGCTATAACTTGTTAAAGTTGAATGTTAGCTATATTTAACATTGCGAAGATACCGGTGAATGCCATAGAGATAAGAGTGTAACAAATAGCTAATATTGCGAAATGGTGGAGGATGTACATAATTGCTTTTACTGGTATTTGAGGGTGTTCACATGCTTAATTTTGCTTTATTTATTTTTAGCATAATCTGCGATTAGAGCGTGTGAGGAAAATACTAGCACTTGTCCCTCCACAAGATGCTTCTTCCAGCGATTGTAGCACATTAGAAGATGATAATGAGGTTAATGTACTAGCTGACGATACCGAATACAGTTCCGAACCCCGCTCATTAGATTCCTCGTTTGAGCGACTTAATATTTTAGAAAATGATGAGTTTTTGCCGGAAGATGACATACCATCCACACCCGCAATAAGTGAAGTACTCGCCACACATAACCCACCACAACATTTGCCTGCACTGCAATCCATTTCTTCAGTTTTATCCATGTCGCCAAGCCCTGTTGCTTCTACAATAGCCAAAGAAACTCGTTCAAAAAAAAAAAAAAAACAAATTTACCTCATTTACTGACAAAAAAGAAAGCATTTGTAAGAAAGCCACTCGAATTTAAATGGGAAGGCGGTAAATTCAAACATGGTGCAACGTTGGAGGAAATAACCTTCACTCAATTTGGTTCGGAATCGAAGTCTCCATCAGATTATTTTGCCGGTTTTTTTTTGTGAAGATGTTATTGATATAATTATTCAAAAACTTTTTAGCAAAAAATAAAACCGACTTCCAAAACAAAACACTACAAAGTGAAAAATAACTTTAATTTCGGTAGTCGGTATCTTGGGTTTTGTATTTTCGTTTTTGCCACCGACTTCCGAAATTAAAGTTATTTTTCACTTTGTAGTGTTTTGTTTTGGAAGTCGGTTTTATTTTTTGCTAAAAAGTTTTTATTTTTCACTTTTTAGTTGTGGAACCTACCCCACACAAATTCGAATACATAATTGAGCACAATAATTGTAGATATAGCCATGTACATAACAGTGATAGGAAGTTATTAAAACACCATCACATCATCCACATAAAATAAGTGGGAAATATACGCATTATTGAAGCTAACTCAAAAACTCCCCAAGCAAAGTTAATAAAATTTATATGGGACCACCTCGGAAGTATAGCCTATCAAACAAAAAAAGAATTTTCTAAATCGGTCCCTCCGTCTTTGAGTAATCGCGTAACAAACATACAAAAAAAAAAAAACATACAGACGAATTGCGAACCTCCTCCTTTTGGAAGTCGGTTAAAAATACAAATTTATACGCAGTGCAACAAAATCTCAAGCCTGTAAATGTTACTCATGACGAGTTTTTGGATTTTATTGCTATCAATCTGTTAATGGGTATTGTTAAGATGCCGTCCTATCGCGACTACAGGAAGAAGGAACTTAGATATAATCTTATTGCCGATGTTATGAGCTTAAAGCGTTAAACTGGCGACTTTATTAAAATTCGCCAGTTTTTGCAATTCGTTGATAATTCTCAACAAAATGCGAGATCGTTACTTCAAAGTCCAGTCGATTTTAGAAACAGTAGAAACTGCCTTAACCTTTTCACCGCCAAGCACTTCTATAGAAGTTCGGGATTTTCGTGCCACCAGCGCCACAACTTCTATAGAAGTTGTTCATTTTAATTATCTTATTAAAATAAATTTACTGTGATTAAAAGCTTTGTTTCATTTTATTATTTAAGATAGCACTGTCTACTATCCTGTTTTTTATTTTTCTACACAAAATAAGCCCTAGTTTGTCCTAAAATCGGCAAAAACAGAAACTCCGAATTTTGTTACTTTCCTCAGAACGCCAATCACTTCATATCAAGTTGGCTAGTGATGTGCCGTGAAAGGTTGATTTCACCATTGAAATATTTATAAATACAGAAAGTTACGAATATCGAAAACATTTTGAGGTCAATAAAATATGAACTTAGTTATCTACTTCATTACAAAGGATAGTAGATGAATTTCGACCTTCAGGTAGATGCCGATACGTAATTATAAAGTTGTTACTAATTCTTGTCGATAGTTATTTTCCCATCTCTACAAAACAATTGGCCGTCTATGCCCCTGTGCGCCACCGAGTGCCACGAACTACTATAGAAGTTGGTCAGTGACGTCATAGGCGTGCGGCTGTCAAGGTCACTTTGGCATAGTGCAGCACAAAATCGGATTCGCGCGCACGCATCTTTCTTTCTTTCACTTGCAAATAGAAAAATGAGTGAAGAACTTGATTCGGACGAACTTCTGAAAATATTGCAAGGTGTGGAATCGGACTCGGAGTATTTTGTGGAGAATATTGAACCAGAAGATAATTCTGAGAAACACTTTAAAAACAATTCAAATTTCTGCCACTTAGATACCTACGGTAAAAAACTTTGACTGAAGTTATTAAAAAAACACAGGAATAAATAAAAATAGAAGAAAGAAAGACCATAGACCCCATCCCTGATCAGAATCGAATTCAACGTGCCCTCAGTGCCAATAACTTGATATGAAGTTAAAGAATGAGATCATGAAACAAATAGAGATGTACCCCATTCCTTATAGTTCTAATTGAGTTATGTATTAGTTTCTTTGATACTCATAAATTATACTGTTTTTTCTTATTAAGGATACTGTGAAATAAAACAAATCTGGAAATATTTAATCAGTTTTTATTTATATTCGTAAAATCAACTTTAAATCTTAACTTTACGCGTACAAATCTTATTCATCGATATGACGATATCCCCATCACTACTGTTTACTGTATATTTAGTTATACATTTATAGCTTGGCGCTCGGCGAGGCATTGCGTTTTGTGTACGATGGCGGCGAAAAGGTTAAAATAGAAGAGGAACATCGCTATAGTATTGACGAAATGATGGTGCCCTATAAGGGTACAAGAGCTGGCAACAGGCGCCAATATTTGGCAAAGAAGTAGGGTTTTAAAATGTTTGTCAGGGCTGGGGTGTCTGGCTGTGTCTTCGATTTTGTTCCTTATGCTGGTGACGATACATTTAGATACCATTCCTTCACGGAATATGAAAACTCTTTAGGAGTTGGTGCCAAAGTTGTAATAGCTCTCTGCCAGAGTATTAAACATAAACCGGCGGTTGTGTACTTCGACAACTTCTTTTCATCTCTAGAACTGATTCACCTGTTACGCAGTGAGTATGGTATCTTTTCTTTGGGCACGATCAGATCTAATCGTTTAAGAGGATGTCAAGAAAAACTGCCTACCGATAAAGACTTGTTAAAAAAAGGTAGAGGTTCCAGTAAATTGGTAATAGATGAGCATAAAATTACAGACCCTCAACGAATCGCTGAATTATTTAATGACTACTATGCAGATATAGTTAAACCCCAGACAGTACTACGGGTAACAATATCCCAATAATCTCTACATGCACGTACAATTCACCAAAATCTTTTTTTCTGAGTCTCACTTGTCCTTTGGATATCTGTACTATTATAAAAAAATTAAAAAAACACAAAGAGCACTGGTTTTGTTGACATATGTGTACTGGTAATAAAATCCGTATCTCACCTAATTGCACCTATACTAAGTTATATTATAAATATGTGCTTCGAACAGGGAATCTTTCCATCTGTGTTAAAAACTACTATAATTAAACCGCTCCATAAAAAGGATGTTAAATCAGATATAAAAAAATTACAGGCCTATAGCCCTAACTTCAATATTTTCTAAAATAATTGAAAAAGCCATATACAATAAATTGTATGACTACTTTGAATCTTTACGCCGGATCAGATAGGATATGTCCATAAATTTAGCTATATATGATTTCTTAAGTTTAATATATCCTACAGTTGATAAAAGACAGCCCGTCTATGCTTTGTATATGGATATGTGCGCTGTTGTGTAGTCAGGCATATGCCTGACTACACAACAGCGCCGGGTAGACGTAAGTTCTGTAAGAAAGGGATGACTAACGTAATTTGTTGCAAGTGTAATTTAAGATTATGTTTTGTGAAAAATACGTAACGTAATTGTTTTTAACAATTTCATGACCATTGAACGTTGTAACATCTTGTCTGTAATTTCCCTTTTATTTTAATAAATTAATATTATAATTAAACAGCATTATGTTTTATTTTTAATTCCCTGAACATTTCGCAAATTTAAAAATACATAACATGTCTTTTGTACACTTGAACACTGTCTACTTCGCAATGTTACGTATTTTTAACATACTATTCCTAAAGATCTGTTTGTTACAGATTTTTTTTTTGTGTAAATATTATTAGACAGAATTACTAAAAAAAATTATCATTTTTTATCATAACTTTTTCTGCGAACTATAGGGTTAAAGCAGTGTTTCCAAAATTAAGCGATGCCAAATTAAAAGAAGGCATTTTCGTGGGCCCACAAATACGAAAACTTATGAAAGACACCGGTTTCGAAAAAAACTAAGTGCCATCGAATTAAAAGCTTGGAAATCGTTCAAAAACGTAGCAACCCAATTTTTGGGAAATAAGAAATCAGAAAACTATGAAAGTATTGTTACTGAGTTATTAGAAAACTACCAAAAAATGGGACGTAAATGTCGTTGAAAATTCATTTCTTACACTCTCACTTGAATTTTTTTCCACAAAAATTTAGGAGACGTTAGTGACGAACAGGGTGAGAGATTCCATCAGGACATCCTTAATATGGAACAACGTTACCAAGGTTAATGGGATATTGGGAGACTACTGTTGGTTCCTCATGTGAGAGAATGACCAAAATTTTAAAAGAAAATCACCTTAGGCTATGAAAAAATCAAGTCATTTTTTTTTATATAGTATTTATTGTTTCTTTAGAAATAGCTTTTTAAGATAAATACCTATAGTTTTTTGTAAATTTAGTTGTAATATCAATTTATTTTTTCCAACAAACAACAAGACGTACCTACGTAGATATTTGAGGAATAAAAAAATAACAATAACTAAAAATCCTGACGTGATGACGAAATTCTGTTATCAGATTTAGCTTCAGCATTAGCGTTTAACCCAGGATACAATATTTTCGTTTCTGTTGCGAACCAAAACTGTTTTTTTGTAGAGTAGTGTAATCTAACACATGCGAAGACTCGTGACATGTGAAGTCTTTAGTGATGGCTTCTGGTTGTGGCGATAAGTGCGCGTTTGTTATGCTTTTCGCAATCCATGGGTATAAAACTATCGTTATAACATCACATACAACTTTGAGATGCACTCATGTTTATTATTTTTACGCACGTTTTTTATTTCCGTATCGCCAGGCTCGCAATCTTCTGGGATAGGATCAAGAAACATGGATGCAATTCCTAAAAATACGAATATCCAACCGGTGTCCAAGCTCGTGAATTCGAATACCATCCATTCATAGCTTCGAGACTAATAGGTACACACACCTGTACACGCGTACAACTACATTTAATGTTTATTTAGATAACTTTATATTAAATTTCTTCTTGTTTGAATGAGAAATGATATATATTTTGTCCTTGATCATTTACTGCACTTGAACCAGCTTCTGGAGACGGAACTACGTCTGGTATATCACTAGCACTAGACGATGGGACTGGAAAGCCACTAGCACTGGGTCTTCGAGACAAATTGCTTGAAAAATAGCTTAATTCAGCATTACCAATTAATGAGCCAATTTGCATTCTTAAACGTGCTTGTTCATATCTAGGCAACTTTTTTACAATTTTCGCCATAGACTGGAAGAAGAGGTCTGTTTCGTCTAATTCCTTTTGAACCAGTTTTCGCTCTAGAGAGTGGAAATGAATGTTTTTAGGGTTCTTATCTCTTTTAAAATTACAATATTCCTTGCTAACAGTATTGTTAGTAACATCGTCACTATTATTACTATCTTGTGTGTTAGCCTCATCCTCATCGTACGTCATTTCTCTTGGTGCCTGATAATGGGATTGTGTTTCTTCAATGTTAACCTCAGGGTATTCCATAGTTTCACTATGGTCTCCCGTGTTCTCATCTTCATCTTTAGGAACACGGTTTCTTTGAATTAAAGTAAAGCTGTCCAAAAATGATAGAAGGTCAGCCCTCTTTTTGGCTGCTTCTCCGCTTGACCCTGTACGGCTGGTACCAGTTTTGCATTTGCGTCTAATATAATAGTCTCTAACATAAGCCCACCTCTTGGAACAATCGAAATCTGTAAAAAAAGAAATAATTTCAGACACTGCCACAGATTCACGATTTGGATAAATAAATATTTCTTTTAGAGGGGTATTCGAAAGTAGGGAGCGTGGGTCACAGTGGATCCTGGGTCACAGTGGATCCTGGGTCACAGTGGATAAATCATTGTAGGTGTGTATTTAAAGCAAACAGACGCGTACGCGTTCGCGACGTTGCCGTTCTTACACTCCCCCCGCAACCGAGCTAGTCGCCATCTTAGTATCGGAGTGGACGCACGCGGTACGGAGCATCCGTCGACAAGTAAGCCACAAACTTTTATTTTACGTGTTTTTGTAAAACGTTTCGCCTTTCCGTATATTAGAATTTTACAAGTGTTGATAATGTGATATGATCTAAAGTTACTGTAGAGAATTTTTGTTACTCTAATATGTTTATTTGACAAATAAATAATTTGGTAGGATTTTTTAATTAAGACTTCTCCAACTGGGGCACAGTGGATCGTTTTGAATTGGGGTACAGTGGATCTTGTATCCACTAGTCTATATCTATAGGATCGGAGGATTAAGAATATTATGATTGTAATTGTTTTTTATTGTTTGTAAGAGGTTTAGTTATGTCAACCTTATAAGTTGAAGGACAGCAGATGTGTTCTATTTATTGATCGTTTGATTTTTTCATATTGTGAAACTAGTACCTAAGTTTAAAGTATTATAGGTACTTTCCAAATACAAAGTCCACGTCTAAATTACCTCAAATAAAGATTTATGTTATGTTTACAATTAAACGCATGTTTAATGATTAAAAATAAACCACTTAATTTACACGTTTTTTAATGAATATAAATTAATTATTATCCAGTGTGACTCACAGGATCCAGTGTAACCCAAATCAGTATCCACTGTGCCCCTGTTATGGGGCACAGTGGATAATTTATCACTTAAAATAAAAATAATAATAAAAAAATACTGAGTGCTTTTAGGTCTGTTTTTGTAATACAGGTTCAAATTTAAATATATTTTCTAGGACTCAGTCAACATGATAGAAAATTTGAGGTAAAAAAAGTAAAGTTACAAGTCATTGAAAGAAAATGGATCCACTGTGACCCACGCTCCCCTACCCCATGTATGTCGTGCATGTCACAAAAACAAATCTGAAAAAAAGAGATATGAATTTATGAAGCTCTACCGGCAGAAAAATAAATAATTACAAAAACAAAAATAACTCCAAAACTACAAAAAAATCGCGGAACATACATGGGGTATTTTCGAATACCCCTGGGTATGAGGAATTCAGATTTTTCTTTTTGACTTCACTATTTGGACGTATTGTTCCCTTATAAACATAAAACAACCTTACAAAACCTTAACTTTATAAAACATAAGCATATACATGCTCTACTACCCATGCGAACCCGGGGCGGGTCGCTAGTCTAACATAATAAGAAAAAGTTGGCCGTTACGGGACGCCCTGTAGATGTGAAACATCGAAATTGATGGTTGTTGAAAGAATTTATAATTAAAGAAAACCAATCTAATAAAACTGGAGAAAAAAATACAAAATATAAATGTAAGAAATAAAATTAATTTAAAATTTTTAGACTTTTACAAACCAGTTACAGAATGTTATTTGATGTACAGACGCCAGCAGGTCAACCTACCCGACACTGTCAGATTTTCCCAATCAACCTTGAACCAAATGCCTTAGCAATAAAGTCGAAAACCTATTAAAGAAATCTGACAGATTGTAGTAGCTTGATGTGCTGGCGTCTGTACATATATTATGTACCTATCATCTGTGATTTCTGTAAAAGTAGCTGTTGGAAATTATATGCAGATGGTAACTGAAGTATGTAACAAAAGTAATATAAGTACGTGATGTTATCGAGGTTTCTTGAAAATATAGCATCGTTTGTTGTTCCTTATCTAGCTGTAGATTCAGTTGGCTTACTATTGATTTTCACATCAAATTTTTGTTCAAGGAATGTTATCAATTGTTTTTGACAAAATTGACATTAAAATTTATTGGGAGTTCGTCTAAATTATCTCTTAAAATCCTTGAACCTTCGCGACTACATATTATGAGTCAATGGTGTAAAAATTATATGATTTCTGTGGCTTTTTGATTTGGTGAACAACCATGAGTAATTCTCTCCCATCATCATTTTAACTTGACAAGCACATATTATCACCAAGAGCTGATTGGGTAGCGTAAGTTCACTAACTTGTAACTTGTACTGTACGTTCTGTATTCAGCGTAGTGATTCGAGCTATATTTTTGTTTTGATTATATCGCAGCTCTAACATTTCCCGTTTCTGATAATAATAAAAAGTTTTTTTTTTTTAGTAATAGAATCTTGTAAATCTGAAGCATGTCTTTTGAGCAAGGACTTTATATCAAAGGACTGCGCTCTTAAAAATAAGTGAAACATAAATATAAATCTTACGTGCCTGTCATAAGGTCTACTTTACTCTGCTAATGGTTATGGAGGCAAAACGGTCGAGATGAGATAGCTAGCACAGGGGCCGTTTGTCACTTTCTAACAATTGCCATTTGAAATATATTTTCATTTTAGTAGTACTCGAAATGAAACAGAGCACAATCGAAGATATTTAATTGCAGGAATTTGTTACAAAGATATATTAATTATGATTGAAATATATTTGTTAATAACTATGGTATCATCCGTGTTACTATTAGCAGTAATATTGAATTTTAAAATACGCTAGAATATTTTATTATTAGACATGTTAATTTCTAGCACTGGCAACATTAAAAAATATGGCGTTCGGCAATTTTGATAACAGCTGTCTAGTTGATACTTGATAGGTTGTTATGTGATTACTTGGTGATACACTGTTTCTGCTTTCCTCTATGTTTATTTCAACATTTATACAACACGGTTAAAAAGTGCTGTGTTAAAAATTGTGGAAGTGAATCTGTGGCTGGTCGCGGTATATCATTTCACAGGTAAATAATAAAAAATGTACTATTTTGAGTAGGGTGTCCATAATTAGCGTACCTACCTAAATAATACAAAGAAATATATTTTTGTTTCAGTATACTAAAAAAGCCAGATTTGCGTCAAAAATGGATAGATGTGATACCGGGATCGATCACAAAGATCTCTGTTGTATGCAGTTTACATTTTAAGTCGGAGGATTTTACAGAGTCTTGTTCACGAAGAGTAGTGAAAATGAACGCAATCCCTTCGATTTTTCCTTTAGTGAGTACTTATACTTAGTAATGTAGCTCATTAGTACTGTCAAAAAGATGCATAATTATTTATTAATTCCGTACTATCATCAATTCATCATCATCATCCTCCTAGGCTTGTTACAGATTCTATCCAATACCTTCACCTTAGAGCCCGGAGTGCACTTGGTTTTATATAACATGAACTTTTATTTTGTTTGCAGAGAAAAGACAAGAGGATAACCGTGATAAGCAACATTGTCTTGAAACCGGCCAAACCCAGTCCAGATGTGGACTTTTCTGTTCCTGGACCGAGCTCTCGCCAACCTCTGGTGTCGATGGAAAATATTATTCCATTATCTGAACATTGTGAACCCCCAGTAAAAAAACTATCTCTTGCTGTTCAAGATAAATATGTCCAAACCGATCTTTTTGATAAGAAAAGAGAGGCAGATTTATCACATAGAGTAAAAATATTGTCACAACGTCTCAATAGACGTGATATTAAAATTAATAATTTAAAATCAATGTTAGATATTATTAAAAAAAAGTGTTCCAATTTTGAGGAAGTTAAAAATATGGCACACAAATTTTTTAAACATTTGTGATCAGTTCAATCCTGCTAAACACAGCAAAGTTATTCTGACCAAATCAAACAATTTGCTTTATCTCTTTATTTTTATTCATCAAGAGCATATTTATATTTAAGAAATTATGTTCAATTGCCTCATCCGGCCACATTAAGAAGAATGTTGTGTAAGAATGACTGTTATCCAGGCTTTTTGCAGGAGGTATTAGAATACCTAAAAGTTACAAATAATAGTGTTAAAGATGTTGGTCTTGTTTTTGATGGCATGTCAATAAAATCAGAACTAGTCTATGACAAAAATAAAGACAGATTTTGGGGCTATGTAGATTTTGGTGGGGTTGTACCTACTGATCCAGAACAATTGGCCACTGAGGTGATTGTTTTTCAAATAGTCTCATTAAAATACAAATTTAAGCGCCCAGCAAGGGACCTATTAGAAGCAACCAATTTACAAGATTCTGTAAATACAGAAGATGTTGAAACTCTGCTATCTACTTTAGATTCGGCAAACCTTTCTTACTATAAAGAAAATATAATTTATTATATATGTGGATATTTAGTCAACAAATTAATTGACAAGATTACATGCAAGGATTGTCAAGCGGCTTGAATTGCCCCAAAACAACATAGTGATCACAATTATAGTGTCAATGTTAATGTTTTTTCCACTTTGACCGCCTTTATAGACAGGGGCAATTTAAAGTATGTCTCAAAATTTGTATTCGAGCTTATTAAATGCTGTGAGAAACTATTCTTAACAAATGTTAATGCACTAAACAAAACACATATGTTGATGTCTTTACTGCATATTTTCCACCTCAAACTGCGCCTGTTATTTCAGCCACCGCATTCGATACAGTCTCTTCATTGTGACCAACCACATGAGTTGCAACTCGTAAAATTATTAGCGAATTCCTATTTTAATTTACGTATTTTACATCATTCGAAAACTCACTCCTTAAAAAACAAAATTCATCAAATTGGTTTGAGGCAAAAATTACAAAAAACTGTATTGTTTAGTAATGTTTAACAGTTGTGAATTTGTGTGAATAAAAATGTTGATTACAATACGTGTTTATTTATTAGACGTGTGTCTTAACCCTACGATAAGCTTTTAGACCACCTTAATTTCGGCCCTCTCGCAAAATCTTAGCTGACCTATAGTAGGTACCTATAAATTACCTTTCTGCCAAATTTTAGCTTCATAGATTTCATGACTGGTGCGTGACTTTTCGCCTTTAATTATACTTAAAATCCATATAAAAGTTTAAAGTGTAGCAATACCCATATATTTCATCATTATGTTATTAATCTTAGAAATAGTGCTATCCTATCCTCGTAACGCCCAAGAATAAAAAATACCATGAGAGCTAAATCCCCAGTGTTCATTTTAATGTACATAATATATGAATATGGTTAATGCCCAAGCAAGTCTACGCTTATTTTTGTGTAAATAAATGCTTAGGAATTTTTTTATATATTTTTAGGCATACTCTGGCGTTATGTAGAAGATCAAGAATTGATTTTTAAGGCGATTTATTTTGTTCATTTAAATGAACATTAGGCGTTACTTACTAAATTACGGTTATTTATTTTGTTCATTTAAATGTACATTGGGTGTTATATACCTACTTTTTATGAATAAAAAAAATTATTAGTAAATCATTTTTTTATTTTGTTAACGTTAATAATTATTACAGACATCGAGATCCTTAATTGAAATTAGTCTTAACGAAATCTCTTAAATTTAAACCACTCTTACCGTGATTATATAAACTGAAATATGTTAAAATCATCAAAAACAAACAATTTTTTTTTATCTAATTAAAATCTGCTCTAAAATAATCAATTTCGACGATCCTAATAAAAAAATAAACATGATTTATTATGTGCCCTATTTTCTGGGGAATCTAGAACTGGCATGAATTCCGGATCCCCTACATCTTCGTCTGAAGGAACAAAATCTTCAATTTCCGAATCTACCAGTAAACGTTCAATATCGAACTCCTCCAGACCTAGAGAATAAAATAAAACGAAACCATTAATTTATACAATAACCCACTGTACATTAGAATGTACATATTATTTAGGAGGTTAAATTGAAGTAACGCTCAATGTGCAATAAAATGTACATAATATTTTAAGAGCGATTTAAAAAATATTTTTGTATCTATTTATTAAAATAATAATAACAAACAACAGTATAGTAATAATTCTTTCACTGAGATTAAAATCTCACACAAAAAGCTGTAAAATTAAAAAGATAAAAGTGGATCAAACTTACGTGGTATCCGCCGGCGCGCCTTCTTGCCACGTGTGTGCAATTTTGACGGACAACCATGCCTTTTACAAAATTGATAGACGTCAAAACGTTGACAACACTAAACACAAATCAAATAATAGTCACCATAAATATGTATACTGGCGGGGAATTCAAACTAGACACAAAATTTATTTTGTACATCGTAATGTACGCTGGGCGTTTACGCGTACTTTTTAAAACCCATGTTTGGGCTTTAATGATTTCTAATATTATGTACAATAGAATGTACATGGGGCGGTACGAGGATAAAATTTGTCAGGCTTAGGTATAATATCAATCACGTGAGCTAAAGATCATTTAACTAATTATTTACATACAATAACGTTTACCTACTTTAAAAAGAATGGTTAAAATAAAAATAATTTCTATAACAAGTATGTTTGAAGTAGGTCATTTCCGTAAGCGAAGTAGAAACTACACAAAATTATAGACACCCTAATAGAAAGGGACAAACAGCCTTTGTCCTTGCTATCTCAAGTAGACCGTTTTTTGTGTACAAGTGCTCGGTCCAGTATTATAACGTCTTTGCTTTTGAGACATTCACAGATAAGTTATGATTGCAACCCCTCTCTCGATATAATGAATAATTATATAGGGTAGTCTTTTAAATTCTTCTTGCACAAAATTCATTGACCAATTATTCTTCCATGGTAAAATCATAAATCATCATTACGGTTACATAATAATTATGAATTTGTAACGTATCATTCGAGGCGAGCTTGATTACAAAACGGCGATACATAGACGCGACGAATGCTCGCTTCGAGCACATGGCGCAGTGCGATCCATTTCCATTACTAGTATATAATGTACATGTTATTCCTAGTAACTATGCTGTTTTAGTTTTTTAATCCTGTTGCTATGCTGGTGAGAAATAAACTATTATTATTATTATTTTGATATTTCTCGGGACCCTGGGGTCCCGGACCTTTGGAAGGCGTACGAGGAGCCGAAGCCAACTCGCAGAGGCCCCTTAGATAATTTTAAATGATGAGGAGGCACCAACCGACGATTATCCCTGTATGCACTATGCAAGTGCACCCAAGGACAACCCCCGGTTGGTACTAGATAATTTAGATAATTTTAAATGATTTTATTATTATTATTATTTCTATACTAATTATACTAATATTATAAAGCTATAAAGTTTGTTTGTTTGTTGTTTGTTTGGTTGATCGCGCTAAACTCAGGAGCTACTGGTTCGAATTGCAAAATTATTTTAATGTTGGATAGCCCATTTATCGAGGAAGATTATAAGCTATATAACATCACGCTACGACCATTAGGAGCGGAGCATCAATGAAAAATGTTGCAAAAACGGGGAAAATTTATTCCTTTTGAGAGCTTCCGTTGCGTGCGCTGCGTAAACGGTTAAAGTTACGCAACAATAAAACATATTCTTCTAAAAAAAATCCGCGATAACATATGTCTATCTTTTAAGGTTGGCTCGCCATAACTTTTTTAATGATAATCATATCTAAAGTCCCGACTGACTGACTGATATATCAACGCACAGCCTAAACCGCTGGTCCTAGAGACATGAAATTTGGTGGGTGTGATCGTTATGAAGAGTCATCCACTAAGGGTTTTTCGAAATTCTACCCCTAACGGGGGTAAAATAGGGGAAGGAAGATTGTATGAAAAATTTTATTCCTTTAGTTACTAGACTTGAAACTTGATACGAATACTTACGTAAGTAGATTATAAAGTTTGAAATTTTTAGTTTTCCTAAACTACCTCCTAAGGGGGATGGGGGTTGTCAAAGTTTGTATGGAAGAATTTTTACGCGCGGTCCGAGTAACTCGAAAGTCAGTATTTATACTTGAGACCAAAAATAAAAAATAACGTGTAACAGGGGTTTTCGAAAATCTACCCCTAACGGGCTGAAAAGGGGTATTAATCTATTTTACAGGGAGGATTTAACTGCGGTGCTTGATTAGCTCGAAAATTGGTGTAAATAATCTTTCAGTCAAGTTGCGGAAAACAGGAAATAAGTAGGTAGGTACATAGGTACAATCAACGCTCATAAGTGGACTGCCACCGCACCGGAATGATCATTTTGGCCTGTACGCCATATCTGTGCATATCTCTGTGTGTGTGATGTTTTAATGCAACAGTAACGCGCACACAATATAACTACGAAAGCGTGTTGTTGGTTGGTCAGATGCATGTGTGGTCAACACTAAATAAAGACATAGTGCCATAGTGCTTATTTAAAAGCAATGCTAAAATTCGAAATGAAAATTACAAGCAGCGATGGCAGGTTCACATGAGTGACTGGCTGTTATTGTGTGTGCGTGAAGTGGAGAAGGTTCAAACCTCGGTGCGCGCATACGACTCTTTTTGTTTTTCCGTTTTTGTGTCAGAGTTCAATTATTTATTGAGTTTCATTAATCAATGACAATAGGGTATAGAGGGTAAAAATAAAGTATAAGAGGCCATTTATTTTTTTTTTTAAAGCACTATTATTCATAGGAATATTTATTGAGATATTGATAACAACCTTAAAAACATAAACATATTCCGAACTTTGAAATAAATAAAATACCTAATTTGTTCGTAAATCATTTTTGGCTGCTACTAAAATATGATGTTTTTGGTTTATTGAGGTTATATACCTATATATGTATGCTCGCCCTGGCTTCAATATTTATATTTGCTTGCATTTTCAATAAAAATCTTCAAACTCAACACCTCTAATATCAATAACACAAACGCTCGTAACGAAGTTCACCAACCAACAACGTCATACCCATTATAACTACAGACAGAAAATTTATTTTGTTTCAAATCTACCCTCAACTTTTATGTGACTAGTTTAAAATATTCGCTGTCTTTTCTTTCATTACCATAATCAGAAAAAGACTTTATACTGCGCTTTTTCTGTTTGGTTCGTGATGAAAGAGTGCAATATACGGGTGTGTATGTGTGCGTGAAATGCCTAAATAGAAGAAGGTCTCAAGTGCGACGGGTAACGATGCGATAGTTTAATACTGGCATTGGAGTTCTGACCGCTACTGTACGTTTATAAGAAAAATCTTATTCATTTGGTTAATTAACTTGAAACTTGGCACAAATACTTGCCTAAGTAATAAAGTTTGTCATTATTAGTTTTTCATAACTACCCCTCAAAGAGGGTTTAGTGATGTTAAAATTGGTATCTGGACGTTTGCATAGAGAAAAATCTGAAATTATTCTATGCGATAGAAGTTTATGTAATGATTACATGAAAAATAAAACGATGTCTCTAAATAGCACACTTTTTTATATATGATGGTACGGAACCCTCGGTGCGCGAGTCCAACTCGCTCTTGACCGGTTTTTATTCAGAATGGCGGTAAACATGCGCTCGCAATGCTCGCATCGAGCGGCTCGGCTCGCTGCACTGACTACTGTAACGCGTTACATAACTCGATACATTACAAACAAGCGTTACTAGTCAGTCTCCGCCTTTAGACATTTCGCATGCTTAATAATAGACTGACCTAACTAAAAAAATCGCAATCACTGACTTGTCTTACAAAATGGCATATAACTTAGTCACAAAATAATCATAATAATAATGAAACAATGTATTGTAGGAATGATTGATGAACTGATTATGGATACAGAAATTATATTTTGAAGATATTTAGTTAAAACGAATTTCTTTGTAAACTTAACTCATTTTGGACCTGAACCATAATCGGTCAGTTTATTATTAAGCATGTGATTTTGTTATATTATCGCCTGCGATCGGGCAATGTTTTGAATTGTATTGTATATATAGTTCATATACACGCTGCTGTTTTATTCGCTAGGGAGCTGCCACGAAAGTGTTGTACGAGTGTGTGTCACGTACATGAACAAATTTTTGGGACCAAACCTGAAATCGCGAAAAAAAATCAGCTGATCCCCTACGGTTTGACGAGTTATACGAACATAATAATAATAATAATAATAATATATCTTTATTTCAGACATACGTCCATACATTTTTACCAAAAGAAAAGTTAGTAAGGTTGTTAGTAGAACACATAAAAATACAAAAAATACAAATAACAGGGTGTTAGTAATTTGTTAGTACAGAATCGAGATCAGTATATTACATTATACTGCAGTCTATTTCCTATTTCCGAGTAAGTGAACACTCGCCCAGTAAACAGTAAACGGACCGTTTATTTTGCACGCTAACGTTCTGAGGACAGTGTTGGTGCTACCACGGACCCTGCTCATCATCGATGCGGTTCTTTTCCTAATGATGGAGAAGAAATCATCGATGAAAGCTGCCGCAAACATTTCTGAAGCACTGCAGTACCTGGGTTTCCTCAACACTGCCCTCAGAGCGTCATTGTACTGAACACGCAGGGCATTGAAAGCCCGCCGCGTATAGTTGATCCACAGACTGCACGTGTAGAATGACTGACAGAAGGCTCTGAAAAGTAACAGTTTTACATCTCTAGTACATCGTGCAAATCTGCGGGCCAACATATTGCAGCGGACTGCCAACGCCCTCCTTTCCCTCTCTAAGTCTGCATCACCTGTAGGCGATCTGTCAGCATGTGACCCAAGTATTTTGCTTCAGTCACCCTTACTAGTACAGTAATGTCACAGCTGATTATTTTTTTCGTGATTTAAGGTTTAGTCCTATAATAAAAGTTGTACAGACGCCAGCACATCAAGCTACTACAATCTGTCAAATTTCTTTACTAGATTCTCAACTTTACCGCTAAAGCATTAGGTTCAAGATTGATTGGGAAAATTTGACAGTTTCGGGTAGCTTGACCTGCTGGCGTCTGTACCTACATTATGATGAGTACAACTAGTGTTGTACCACCATGATAGTTCGTGGCAGCTCCCTAGCCAATAAAAAAGCAGCGTGTATATTAAAATAATGACGTACCTACAATTCATATTCATGCAGATAGCTGCGGATGGAAAAGTTAGGGTTTTTTGGGGATTAAGTCACAACAAGAAAAATAATCAATTTTTGTTTCAAACGTTATAAAGTGTGATTTCTTTGTTTAAGGTTCACCTGGTACCTTGGTTATAACAATACTGGCCCGAAAATATCTTTTCGACCAAATGCAAGAGCATGCGAATTTGAATTTTTACGGCAAACATAACTAACTACCTGGAAAATCACTTGTTGTTTTGTTATGGTGATACCTACGCCACTTTTGCGTATTTTAAATCGTCCATGAAAGGAAAATGGTTTTTGGCTTTAAATTATTAAAATAAATCAACTCGATTTAAATAAACTTATTCAAGGAAATATTTACATATAGAAAAGCATAGGTAAGTACTACAGAAAATCTGACCAAAGAGAACGATCTTATAAATCATATACATCTTATAAATTACGTAGGTATGTGCTTGTGTTCGTAAAAATCGTAATTGAACATACCTATTGTGTTTATTTATTTTAATTTGTTTTTTTTATTTCATATTTTTTTAGTTTTTGGCAGGCAATATATACAAATTTTATAAAGGGCAATAATTTACATTAAGATATACTGGGAACGATCTATAAAGTTTTTTCAAAATTTCTGGTTTTATTGTTCTACTTTACTTCAAATATGTATTGATAGAGCAATTTGGGTCTAAGCTATTGAAAAAAAAAAAAAACTAGGTATGCCATAGGATTCTACTCCATTCTCCTATTGTACACAATTTTTTTCAAGACGGTAAAAAAAATCATCCAGTATAAGTATGATTTAAAATTGAAATACACATAAAATAATTTTGCCCACCGAAATCCTTTAAATCAACCTATGCGTGCAGAGAGAATGAGATCGCATGAAGGCTGTCTATGCAAGATAAAGCTGCGCGTTTGCGAGAGACAGAAAGCCAGGTATCTGTACTTTCTCGGTCAGCTGAGCTGTATATGTATAATATACCTATGTTGACTGGTAATTAGTGACCGATACTTAAACACATGATTGTACTCATGATAAAAAACAACTTTTACTATGGAATCAAACCCGAAATCTCGAGAAAAATCAGCTGACGAGTTATGCAAACATGAATGTATGGGACAGCCGATTCTTTTTTTGCGTTTTCAGGTTTGGTCCTATAGTAAAAGTGGTTGTTATCATGAGTACAATCATAATAATAATGATAATAATAATAAATCATTTATTTCGGGTAACAAAGACCCATAACATATATACCTTACAGACTATCATACATATTTATAAAAACATTATTGTACACGAAGGGACGGCGTCGTATTGCGCTGCGTGGTGTCGCGGAATCGCCGATACACGACACCCTTTGGCCAAAACTCTTCCTTAAGGACGGTCTTGATAAATTGAGTCGGAACTCGCACCACGAACGACTTGAAATTCGTGTTGTGGCGCGACGCCAACTTCTCGACCCTTAAGATCCAGTTGGTCTTCGCTCGAACATACTCCACGATCTCCTCAACCTTCCTGGTGTGATGTAGCCGAGAAAAATAGAGCTGCGTCGTAGGTATTGCCGGACGCAGCATATTGGGTCCTGCCAGCGCGGTCTTGCACTGGTTCCGACTAGGAGGCTTCTTCCCCTTCTTCCTCTCCACCTTCACGAAGCCATCCTTGTCACACGTGCCCGCAGCCGGGCCTTGCTGTTTCGAATCCCTGTCGGCATGTTCAGAACAGCTCTCCTTATCCTCCTTCTTGGCCTGAGACACAGGTTTGTGTGTGGCGACGATAGTAGTGTAGGCAGGTTTAGGGGTCAACGAACCTACACGAGTCACTACCTCGACCGGCAAAGAGTCAGCGACGGCGGCGGCGCAAGTTGCAACGCGTGCAATATCAGCAGCGGGTGATGCAGTGGAGCTCGCCGACTCAAAACTGCCGATGCCAGCGTTTATTCCCGCTCCGCAACGTGTGTTCACTTTGGAGGCATCAGGCGACCTATTTACCTTAACAGCGTTGCGCAACAACTCTACTTCGGCACGTAGTTCACCAATGGTGTTATTAGACACCTCCAACTTGGACTGTACATCGGCCAGGCTCGCCTTGAGGGTTGTATTGTCCTTCAGCAACCTGGTGACGTCGACGTGGTCAAACGTGACTGGGGGCAACTTATGTAGCTCCTTCGCCACAAAAGCGGGCACGTCGTCCGGGTCGGTGCTCTTCATCAATGTGAGGATGTCCTGCACACACTTCTGGCCACCATCCCTCCGGCGAGATTGCATCTGCTCGACTTTGCCGAGCGATTGGAACAGCAGCAGCTTGGCACTGCTGATCTCCTCCTCCTTGAAACTGGACTTGCAGATTTGCAAGATGCTGACTTCTTTCATATAGTCGATGGCATGGTTGATAAATGCCAAGACCTCGTTGGCTATGAGCGGTTGTGAACTCATAGCGACGTAAACCGAGCAGCGGCTAAAGCCGCGCAACACGTAAATATAATATTCTTGTCGAGCAGCGCAAACACGTCCGTACTTGACCGAGCATTGCACTGGACTGGATTAAGTATCGGTCACTAATTACCAGTCGCCCTATATACATTTATGCATGCTATGTGTATAAAAAGGTGAGAGAGGGAGATGCATGCAATGCAATTAGGGCAAACCGACATATCGCAATGATAATACAATACTGTTGTAACTCATGTGACGTTTTTTCAGAATCGACGAAAAATTTACTATTTACTTCGTATATGTACTTATATTTTTTTATAAAATAATGATATATGATTTTTATTTCTGTAAGTAGGTTTGTACAAACACTTTTACAAGTCAATCATGTTTTTTTTAAAGTAGATGAGTTCGGCGTTTCCTATCTGACTACTCTGAGAAGCAAGGCCGAAACAAACCCAGAGGCCGAAACAAACCCACAGTCTCATAAAGTCCAGACATAATCTTGGTCACTTCATGTGAAGACCATGTAGATTGGTGTCTGAAATGGTCTTTTGAGGAAAGAACCACACAGATTGAGAGGACCTGTCCAGTCAGTGCACGCATTTCTCAGTAATCGCGCAGCTCAACTCAGAGCTTAAGGAGCTCAACGATTCGACGAACAGTACCAAAGAAAGGACATTTGGGTAGGCCGCATAAATTACTCAAACTGCCAGACCATGATTAAAACTAATTGAGAGAAAAAATAAAACAAACAAAAAAAAAGCAATGACCTACATAGTCGTCACATTCACAATAATTAAAATAATATAATACTTTACAAAGTAAATATTCATGTCAACATTCAGTATGCAAAAATAAAAAGAGAAAAAATAAAATTTGGAGCAGTTCAATCCCAAGCATTTATGTCCTCAATATAATCTTTAACGGTATAAAAAGCTTTCTGACACAACTTGCTTTTAATGAATGATTTGAATTTATCTTGAACGTGGCTTGGAAGTTTATTATAAAAGCGTATACAATGAGCCACCTATTTTCTTGAGCCTTGTTGGAGGCTTGGATACCTCCAAGCCTCCAACAAAGTGTTTGTTCCTAGTATTTATTAGGTTGGGGAAAGGGAAAGTCTTTTCGCATTATAGTAGGAATGTATGAACTTGTAATAAAATCTCTTTGGCTATACTATTTGTATCTGGCTGGTTTTGGTATCATTGAAAGTTTAAATTTTAAAGAACATAATTTCAAATTCAAATTAGGAAAATGTGTGATTTTCATTTGTTTTTCGTACCGTCAAGATCAGTGAATCTAATGAAGAAATTCGATACATTTTAAAATTTTACTACATAAAAGGTAAAAATGCAACGCAAGCCGCGAAAAAAATTTGCGATGTTTATGGACCTAGTGTAGTGTCTGTGAGAGTAGCACAAATTTGGTTTAACCGTTTTCAATTCGGAAATTTTAATGTCAAAGATGCACGTCGCTCTGGTCGCCCTATTACGGATAAAATGGATGCCATTTTTGAAAAAGTGGAGCAAGATCGGCATATCAGTAGTTACGACGTAGCTGAAGAACTGGAAATTGACCACAAAACAGTTTTGGCACATTTGAAAAAAACTGGGTACACAAAAAAGCTCGACATTTGGGTACCTCACGAGCTCACTGAAAGAAACCTAATGAACCGTGTACTCATTTGTGATTCTTTATTACGACGTAATGAAACCGAACCATTTTTGAAGAAGCTGATAACTGGTGATGAAAAGTGGATCACGTATGACAAGAACGTGCGAAAAGGGTCGTGGTCAAAGGCCGGTCAGGCTTCACAGACTGTGGCGAAACCCGGGTTAACTCGCAACAAGGTGATGCTGTGTGTGTGGTGGGATTGGAAGGGCATTATTCATTATGAGCTGTTACCACCAGGCAGGACCATCGATTCTGAACTCTACTGCGAACAGCTGATGAGATTAAAGCAAGAAGTTGAGAGAAAGCGGCCGGAATTAATCAACAGAAGGGGTGTGGTTTTTCATCATGATAACGCTAGACCTCACACATCTTTAGCCACTCAGCAAAAATTAAGAGAGTTTGGCTGGGAGGTGTTAATGCATCCGCCGTATAGTCCTGACCTTGCACCTTCATATTTCCACCTGTTTCGGTCTCTTCAGAATTCTTTAGGCAGTGTCAGGTTAACATCACGAGAGGACTGCCAAAACCACTTGTCGCGGTATTTTGACCAGAAGTCCCAAAATTTCTATAGCAATGGGATCATGTCCCTACCTACAAGATGGCAAAAAGTTATCGAACAAAATACATACATACTTTAGTTAAATTTAAATAAACTATATTATAAATAAAAATGTTTATTTCTTCACTTAGGATATAACTATGTTAGGTTTGGAGTCACCTTTTAAGCAAAGATTTGCTTGTTTTAGGCGGTTCCGCTTCTCCAGTTTACAATCATTCTACAGATGTGTGAGAAATAAACAAAAAGATTGATTTAAGACTAATTAACATTATATAATTCTTATATCAGTAAGGGAGCGCACTGGGTGTAGAATATGCTAGTGAGTGTGTGTATGTGTGTGGGTTCGTTTGTGTGTAAGTGTGTGTTTGTGTAGGTGTCGGGATGTAGTGGGTGGGCATGTGTATGAGAGATGTGGTATGTGTAGCGCATGGATGTGCGGGTGTGGTGTGCATATGTGTACAAATTATATTGTTTCTTAGTTATGTGATCTTGTGTAGGATATCTTCTGTTTCTTCGTAACTTTTACTCTTGAGCCATTCAGTTATAGTCATATTAAATTTTTTTTTGAATTTTCTTAAAAAATGCGAAGAAACTTTTTCCCCAACCTATTATATTGTGGATATTACTGTATTTTTAAGTTTATTAATACGGCACGGTAGGTTTTTTTTTTTGAACGGTATTATTGAATTGGTCGTAGGGAACTGAATTTTACGTTTGAATAAATTATTAACTCATACTTACACATATTTCATAGACATACTTTAAGTTACAGCAGTATTGTACTAACGGTGAAATACCTATATGAAAAAAGAACACTAGCGGTTTAGGTGAAGTTACGAGTAGGTATTTGTCTGTAAAACTCAGTAAGTATTTACCTTTTCGAGCAACGATTGCACACACTTTAAACCCGCACAAGGAAGGATTGCATGCGTTTCCGAATTCATTTTAATGATAAGAAACTTTTAATCACTTCAAAACAAACATAATCACAACACTTGCTAAAAGAAAATGTAAAAAATGTGCTAGTAACGTGCAGTAACCGCTCAAAACGAACTAATTTCAAATTGGTATCGTTCACGCTTTGCGCAGCGTCTTGCGCATACATGCTCCTACTATTCTGCCGTCATAAGGAAAAAAAGACTTATCTTACATATTTGTCGAAATGGAGTTATTTACACATTAGGAATCGGCAAAAAAAGTCGCATCTATCAGTATTTTTATATTGGCGTATGAAAACGTAATAATGCTTACTATTAAAAAACGCATCTGCCTTTGTATCTTGTATTTGAAACAGGACAAAATATTTTTTTTTCTCCATTTCAATATTTCTGTAGATATGGACAGAGGAGAAAAGGAATATCTATACTAAACAGCAGCGCGCCATCGCCATGCCATGCGCATCGGAAGCCCGGTTTTAGAGCGGCAAAGTTATTTGACGCGAACTATACTACAGACTTGACGTCTTCATTCATCGATGCGATCTTGCATCCTGCTTAACGCTATAACGTTAAAGCGAGATCGTAACTGCAGTATCGCGCCGTTTTCATCACGCACCGTTGCCAAACTGTTGGCAACGGTGCGTGATGAAAACGGCGCGGAATTAAAATTTTATTCTTTGAGCGCTTTAACTTGACTCGCGGATTTTAATGTTATTATTGTCATCAATTCTTGCGACATGAATGATTGAGATTACAAGTTTAACGAGATTACAAGAGAGCTTTACAAGTTTACAGGTATAGTTTTTTTTTATTAATAGGTTCACGGGATTATTGCGATCTGTCGCCCTGCTTTGTCCCCTTAGGGACAGTTCGAACTTTGTTCACTCCTATCTATCCCCGAGTGACAATCAATCGATTTGTCCCCATAAGGGGACAAAGCAGGGTGACAGATCGGAATAATCCACACGTTGGATTGAAAGCGCGGCTTTTCGGCTTTAGTGAAAGGAACGCTACTGAGAGATGCAGTATAAAATATCATGCGAGTTTATCAAAGTAACGTTCGCTACGTTAAGCGTGCGCACGCGGCCTCCTTGCGTGTTTGTTTTAAAAGATAATAGGAGCAGCGCTCTCTGGCGCGGACGCGTGCGACGGGTTTGTACACGCGCAGCAGGTGGCGGGCGCCCGGCGCGGGCGCATGCGGCAGCTGCACGCTCGCGGATTTATTTTTCGAAATCAGTTGAGTGTCGTACGTGCCGTTAGTCCATCCGATACAACTGTACCCGCTGGAGATCAAAATTGTTCTAGCGCCGCTGCCTGGATGCAGCGTTGGGCGCCCGCTGCGGATCCTAGGCCCGCGTCGGGGGTCCGGAGCGGGCGCCTGCTCCGTCCGTGCACCCGCCGCGCGCCGCGGCGCACGCTTAACGTAGCGAACGCCCTTACATCGAATCGAATTAAAATGCGCCGATGTAACAAGCACAGAAGTAAGATAGTATCGGGGTATAGTGTTCTTGTTCGAAATAATTAAATTCCAACAAACAAGTTTCGCACTAGAATATAGGACACCCCAAAGTGGGTTACCTACTTTTTTTTTCTTGAAATATTTAGATAAAGTAGATGAGCTCGATGTGTCTTCTAGTAAATATGCAAACAAATCTATACAAATAAATAAAATAGAAGTGTCTCAAAATAATAGCTTTTTTACTAAATGCATGTGAAATCTTTAAGGCACAAAAACGGGACTTTCACTGGCCAATAGCTGATATTATAACAAAGTAACTTAGCTAATTTTATTTTAGAAAAAGAATTAGGGTGCAAAACAATGAAAACCAATGAAATTGTGAAAAAAATCCGATTCGAATAGGGAAGTATTGACATCCACGCGGGTGGAGCCGCGGGCAACAGATAGTAAATTAATAACAACGGTACACCTATGCAGTGTCGGTCATGGCGGACTTTCCATAAGGCCGAAGAGGCCCCGCTAAATAGATGGAATCTAACGCAATGTTTTTGACATTACATTTTTACCCCGCGTTTACACCTATACTTAATGATACATGTTTGAAACAACGTACCTGTATGATTGATTTTTGACAGACTTTACAAGACCGCACTTATGTAGAACGCTAGTAGTGCGCGATATGCCAGCGCTTGTACCTGATTAGTAGGCGCTGGCGGTATCGCCGCGCCTCCGCCGCAAACAAGCGCTAGGATATCAGCGCCGGTTACCAGCGTTCTACATGAATGCAGCGTAAAGCTCATTGCAGACTACGCTATAATATAATAGCATGTAGTTCATAGCACAACAATATCGCTCACCATACATTATAACGCGTACACACTTTGATATACTATACAGGGTGATTTTTTAAAACATGCGACAAAATTTAAGGGGGTGTTCTACCCATCAATATGAACAACTTTTACTATGGGACCAACTAAGAATTCGCACGTCCCGCAAGCGGGACGAACAAAATGACACGATAGGTCAACTGAGCTTGCCATATAGCATATTTGCTTGCGATTATATCGCATAATGTGAACGCAATGCTATATAGTATAGCTATATAGCTTTTAATGTTGTACTATAGCAGAATAGTAGGTATAGCGTAGTCTGAAATGATGTTAAGACTTATCGAAAACAAGTATCACAACTTGCATATTATACAGGGTGTAATTGTAAACATCGTTATCATTTTAAAGGGTCATTGTACTCATCATTATGAACAACTTTTACTATAGGACAAAACTTGAAATCGCGAAAAAAAATTAGCTGTTCCCTACATTTTGACTTGATGCGAACATAAACCTAGGGAACAGCTGTTTTCTTTTGTGGTGCACTCGCACCTAAAAATCCTCGGCTTTAAAATAAAATATGTTTAAGTGCAAAACTATATTCATAAATACCTACACCTAAAATACCTACTGCTTCCCAGCTTATCTTAAAAAAGTTACTACTTATTAAATGAGCAATATTTAGATATTTAGACAGGACGTCTGGTAAAGAATGGATATCCTTTACAAAGCATATATTAGACGTGCTTAGGGCATTCAAAGCAATACCGTTCTAAAAAAAATACAAAAAAAAATCCCAAGTAAGTACGACTTAGGATACGATTTAAAAAAAATATTGTGCTTTTTAGTCACATTATTTACTGCCTTTCTGTCGGCATAGTTAACGTACAGACGCCAGCAGGTCAAGCTACCCGAAATTGTCAAACCCAATCGACCTTGAACCTAATACTTTAGCGATAAAGTTGAAAATCTATTAAAGAAATTTGACAGATTGTAGTAGCTTGATGTGCTGGCGTCTGTACAATATTATAACAATAATAACCGATGGAATTCGTTCATTTGTGGTTGTGGTGAAGAATAATGTAAAAAAGTTAGATGTTTTTTCAAAAAATTCTTAGGATAAGGTATTTTTTTTTAAACGGCCATAAGGTATATTATATGCCTTTTCAAGGTTATCCATCCTTTACCGGACAACCTGTATATAACGTTCTCAAAAACGGCTGATTTCGATGAAAGTTGCAATATAGGGGCTTACGGGGGCGAAAAATCAATCTACATAGCTAAGTCTCAAATCTGGGAAAAATAGTTTTATCTATTTTCACCAAAGCAGCAGAGCTCGGTCGATCGGTGCTTATAATTATCTGAGAACCTATTATTTTCTTCAATCTTTTAATTCTTAAGTTTTTGTGCATAAATTAACAATTACCACTCGGACTATATTTTCTATTTCTGTATAAATGGACAAAAGACCTATCCCATTCGAGGCGGAGTGCTAAAATTTTTCGAGTGCGCTTCGCTAGCACTTGTATGATTGCATCCAACAGGCCTTTCTGCATAGATCGACAAAGTTACTCCTTTATAAATGCATAAACGAAAACCTAACATATCTATCCGAGGTGATGTGCAAAACATTCGGGCTCGCGTCATGGAGATGCTGTTGCTGAAGATGCACCCCCATTAAAATAATCCTGCTTCGCGCTTGTATAAGACCTCACTACCTACTGCAGGCTACGACCCTGCAATGTATGTATAGGTGTAATCGCGGGGTTACGCTGCAAAATGAGCAGAAAGAAAAGAGCGGAAACTGGCCACTACTAAACAGCTTTCAGCACATAGGTATGGTAGATAAGCGTTGAGGATTCAGATACCTGTTTTATTAAGAATTTTTCCAATTTCACACCACAATGTTTGTTTTAACTGAATTTTTCTAAAATCTTTACTTTTAATATTATATAATATTTCCTGATTACGCACAAATTCAATTAAAATTTTGTCCTGCTCCATAGTCCAGGGAGTCATTTTGCTAGGTTCACTATACAACAAATAAACATCGAAATTATCTCCGTAATCAATACCTGACATGTAAATGGCGGCCGTCTTATAGCGGTGCTGTCATTTTTTCTTAGCAGCCGGCACGTGGCGCAAAATGTGAGTAGCTGACACCCATGTAAGGGTCGGCGCAGACAGCAGTATTTCTATAAAAAAGTATGAACGTGTAAAAGATGATATGGCGGGAAAGGGAGTGACTACCGAGATGACGACTAGACTAGAGAAGTATGGAACAAAAATAGATGTTGCGCCGACGATAAGAAGTAAATGGGATAAGGGCAGCAGAAAGATGATGAAGTAAATCGCTACCTACATAGTTTTTTGTTTTAATACCTTTCCTCTGAACCGTTAACAGAGCTCTAAAAAATATCAGCAAATGCTACCATCAGGCATTTTGGTCTGCGATTTTTCTGCTCTGACCCTAAGGAAGATCTTAGACGATCAATCGAGAAACTTCATCACAAGCATAATCCCTTCATTGTGAACACAGATAACTATTATGTAGATTGTGAAGGGGATACCCGAAACTCATACAGAAGGTTAAAAAAACGTAAATAACGCGATGAATATTGTTGATTTTGTCAAAATGAAAGTTACACACCCGTCCAGGGTATATATGGTCTGTGGTTACACACACAGCTATTTTCCTAGAGTGCGTTTCATCAAATAGTTCCTATGCCGTAATGTTGGCTCCCTGTTGTAGGACGATAGGCTACCGTTGATAAGGCATGGACCATTAAGGTCCATGTGTTAAAGTTTAACAGCGGAGCCAACATTACGGCATAGGAACTATTTGATGAAACGCACGAAGAGCCGTGGCGGGGTGGTCGCACTTAGCGGCCGTAGCCGTAGTGATGGCTGTCATGAAAATGATGACAGCAGCAAAGATTTAACCCTACAACCTACCTTATTCACTACGTCAATAAATACATTCTTGTATGATGATATCAATTTATTTCATTAGCGACGAGGATTAAGTAGTCAAAATGAACGCGGAACAATTTAAAGAATTTATACAAATACAACGGGAGCAACAACAGCAAATATCAGTACTTTTGCAAGAACTCGTGTTACAACAATAGCGACCGACAGCGGCGGCCCCCACACCAGCAACACCTGGCACAGAGTCTACCAGCTCAGCGAACACAAACAACAACTGTAACAAAATTAAAATTATTTAAAATTTCAAGTGCGATACGTTTAACCCTGCTACTACGTCGGTAGAATTTTTTTTTTTTTTTGAACAAAAAATGCGGTATCTAGAAAGTAGCACTCATACCCGATTTTGAAAACAGTCTATACAAAGACGTAAAGTTTAAACGACTCGACTTACATCGACCTAAAACAACAAAATTCAAAGCTTTAACTGAGTTTTGGAATTGCGTAAGATACTGCAATGAGACTATCCACTCAAACGGCAGGGCGACTATAGTCCGCACGGTCTCCGGTGAGGCGGCGAGCCTCCTTGCCGGATTGCCGCCGTGGGATCTGGAGGCGAAAGTCCTCGCGCACGTGTGGGAGTGGCGCGAGGAGGCGAAACGCCGGGGCGTAACTCCGCTGCCGCGAGAAATCACGGTACAGCGGACAGAGCTCCGGCGGGATCTCATGGCGACATGGAGAGTGCGACTGTCGCAGCCCAGCGCTGGGCACGCCACAATTGCGGCGATAAGTCCCCTCTTTGAGGAGTGGTTAGAGAGGCGCCACGGCGTCCTCACCTTCCGCCTGACGCAGGTCCTCACCGGACACGGTTGTTTCGGGAGGTTCCTGTTTCGCATAAGGCGGGAGGAAACGCCCGGGTGTCACCATTGTGTGGATCGCCCAGAGGACACGGTGGAGCATACAGTGGAGGTCTGCCCGGCTTGGGCAGAGCACCGCCGTGTTCTCACGGAGGCGATCGGCGGCGGCGATCTCTCGCGTCCGAGCCTGGTCCAGGCCATGGTGCGGAGCGAGAGTGCATGGGAGGCCGTCACCTCCTTCTGCGAAGCGGTAATGCTCGCGAAGGAGGAGGCGGAACGCGTGAGGGAGAGGCAGCCTCACGCCCTCAGTCGCCGCAGGAGACGCCCTGGGCGGCGGGAATCGATAGCCGATTCCCAGCCACCGTAGGCGCGGGCTTGCGGACGGTGAGTAGTGGGTAGCTCGCCGTCCGGTGAGGACCAGGCCCGGGTCGACGGCGCGTTGTGTTCCACGCGCGCCTCAAAGAGATGTCAGCAAAAGATGGGGTCCAATAGGGCCGATGCCGCTGGGGTCGCGGGTTGTTTGAAAAAGATACCGTGGCCCTGGCATAGGCAAGGAAGGAACACGGGTGGGTTTTAGTCAGTAAAAGTCTGACACGCCCTTCCGCTCCACCCAGAGCGGGAGAAGTTATTTGATGATTTCCCATCCAAAAAAAAAAAAAAAAAGGGCGACTATAGTCGCCCAAAAATTTTTAGCGTTGAGGGTTAGGGCGACTATGGCAGCCTCACTGATGGTACACTTTAAACGAGTTTTTATCTGTGAAACTTTTCAAAGAGCTTCATGAGTGTGACACTAGATGACTCTATATTAAATAACGGGTCTAAGGGTCGATAAAACAGAAAGTCGGGTGACAGCAAGCATTGAAAAAAAAATTGTTTACAAACAGTGTGCCAGTGTATTGAAGTGTCTGTGAGATCCGCCTTTAAAATTTAAGTAACTATTTATTTATTAACCCAATGTATTAGTGTTATATATTTAAAAAAAATCCTGAAAGTTTATTCTTTCAGATTATCTACCAATTTTAAGCATCCACGGTCTAATAAGATGTTTTTACATATGTTAAAGTCGACAGACCAAAACGTCGTCCTAGTGTGCCGCCGGTTTTTCGTCAAGTTTTTGTATGATTTTATACATATTTTAGTAAAATACTTCTTTTGATTAGAAAAACAGGTCATTATTCATATTTAGGGAAAATAATATGACGAAAATAGTTAGGATTTCACGTTTTTATATTTTCTTTCCCAGGATTTAGGTATGGGCGACCATGGCCGCCCAATATCAGATTGCTGCAGGAATGCGTTGTTTGTTTTGGTTTAATGTGCTACACAGTTCATTTTAAGTAATGATATATTGGTGTCAAAAAAAAGCTTATTTAATCTAGTTTAATAAATAGTAAAAAATATTGAGAAAAATTACAAAATGTTTCGTTAAAACTTGTTAAAATAAATATTTTACTTCAATTTAACCCGTATTGTTAAATTCAATTTTGTTTTTATGAATTTCACATTAATTGTTGTACTTTAATTAGTAGATATTTTGATTCCTTGATAATTCAGCTTTATACTGGTATTTTTTACATTGCTATAGCTGCAACAGTTTGCTAGAAAATACACTTTGAATCAGTAATGGCATGGGACGCTCGACGCGGTTCAATACCGATCGCGCGCGCGAACGCACAAGGTGTTGACAGGTGTCACACTCGAACGCTCGAGTTGCTATGGAACACTACGCTAACAGGCTCAAGAAACTCACCACCGACTGTGGCTACAAGGACGACTTGTTCGAACGTCTGCTGCGTGATCGATTTGCGACCGGCATAAACCACCCGCAGTTAGAAGTGGATCTGAAACAGAAATGGCCCGACCTACAAGAACATTACGATGGTAAGCCTGTGGAAATTACATTTGCCAAATTCTTTGCTCAGTCTAGAGAGCTTGCTGAGGGTGTCATTCACGTCGGTTTACCTGCTGCCACAAACAAAGTCAGAACAAAAGCCAACATGGCGCATCACAACAAACAGAGTACGTTTTTACGCAGGATTGGATTTAATTATCTATATAAGTATGTATTTACAAAAAAAAAAAAAAATAGTATATGTAGTATATCAGTTATCTGGTTTCCATAGTACAAGCTCTGCTTAGTTTGGGATCAGATGACCGTGTGTGAAAATGTCCCAGGATATTATTATTATCTCCTTTATTTATTTTTTAAACTTATTTTATTACATTTTTAAATATTTTTATAAAAACATTAAAAAAAAAACATTTAAAAATATAAAAAATAGTGATCCGCCGGTAGCGGGTGCAGGGTCCAAGCTACCGGTGGTTATAGCCCCAGAGACAGGAACCTCCTCACAATACGCGCCGTATCAAGGAGGACTGCCTTCTGAATCAGGCCCTTCACCCAGCCACCCAACGAGAGCCTCTTGAGATGTTGGTCGAGGCTCTTAGCGATAAGGCCATTGACTGTAACGACTATCGGCACAATGATTGCCGAGTCCACATTCCACATAGCGACAACCTCGTGGGCTAAGTCGAGATACTTCAATTGTTTCTCCTTCTCAGCCTTCACGAGGTTCTCGTCATGCGGGATAGTGACATCGATTATCATTGTGCGGCGCACTGATCGATCTTTTACCACTATATCAGGCTTATTGGCTACAATAGTCCTGTCATTGATAATAGATCGATCCCAGTATAACGTGACATGGTCATTCTCGAGAACTGGGTCGGGCACATACCTGTAATACGGTACCTCAGAGTCCACAAGGCCGTATTTCAGAGCAAGTTGCTGATGGATAATCCTGGCTACTTGATTATGCCTGTGCAAATACTCGCCGTTAGCTAAACGAGAACACCCAGAAGTAATATGTCTGATAGACTCACCGGGACAATGGCATGCCCGACATATGTCGATCGTCCCGTCTTTCATTATATACTTCCGGTAGTTATTCGTTAGCATAACTTCATCCATAATCGCACAGACTGAACCTTCGGTTTCCCCAAAGAGGTCACCGAAGCGTAGCCAGGCCACGGACGCTAAGAAATCTACGTCGGGCCCATGAAGGGCCCGGAAAAAGCGTCCGTGAAGCTCCTTGCTTTGCCATACTTCCTTGCGGTCGTTGGTACTAAGCACCACAGGTATGCGCCAGTTCTCTTTAGCCAAGGACAACGGGGTGAGTCCCTTGTCCACTGCAACTACATCTCGGTGCATAGCCACGTCAGCCTTGAGAAAATATTCTCTGAGACTGCACACCGCGCGGTTGTGGAGGGTCTTAGCATTTAAAAAACCTCGACCCCCGCACTTCCGCGGAATGTACAGCCTCATGACAGACGAACGCGGGTGATGCATCCGGTTTGCAGTCAGCAGTGACCGGACTCTCCTATCCAGGGCGTCTAGTTCCGTCTGGGTCCACTTTAGTATGCCAAAGGAGTACATCAGGACCGGCATGACCCAACCGTTAAAGGCGCGCACCTTGTTGCCGCCGGACAAAGAACTATTAAGTACCTTTTTCAGGCGACCGAAGAAGCGCTCCTGCAACGATTTTTTCATGTCAGGTCCGTTAATGCCTAACCCCTCTGACATACCCAGGTATTTGTAGGTATCAGTTGCGGAGAGTGATCTCAGGTTTATAGAATCTGAGAGTTGTAGTCCCTCAGATTCCACAATCCCGCCCCGCTTTACATGCATGACTGCACATTTATCTACACCAAATTCCATCCTGATGGAATCACTAAAAGTTTTAGTTACTTTTAGTGACTCCAGCAGTTGCAATTTGTTGGTGGCAAACAGTTTCAAATCATCCATATAAAGCAGGTGGGATATTACCTGACCCCCTCTCCGCAAAGGATAGCCCAGCCATGTACCCTCCAGCAGAGTGCTAAGAGGGTTCAAGGCTAAACAAAACCACAGTGGACTCAGACTGTCGCCCTGGAATATTCCCCGCTTAATCCTAATAGGTTCGTTGCTCCCCTGAATTTGTCGGCATCCTGGATAGCGAAGAACCGTCCTCCACTGCCCCATACACGTCGTTAGGAAGGTGCTCAGAGTTGTATCAATTTTGTACAACTCTAACACCCTCAAGAGCCATGTATGCGGCACCGAATCAAAGGCCTTCTTATAGTCTATCCAACATGTCGACAAATCCTTTCGGGATCGACGGACCTGTTGGCTTATGGCTATGTCAATGAGGAGTAGCTCCTTGGTGCCGCGGGACCCATTCCTACATCCATTTTGAGAGACAGACATAATAGAATTCTTTTCTAAATGAGAATTAATTTTCTCTCTCAAAATGGATGTAAGAAGTTTATAGACCGTCGGCAAACAAGTGATCGGCCTATAATTTTTGGGTTCCGGGGCATCACCTGACTTATGGAGCAGGTGAGTAACTCCTGTTGTAAAGAGCTGTGGCAGCGACCCAGACTCTAAGGCCGACTGGAATTGCGATGCTAAGCACGCGTGTGAACTTTGCAGCCATTTAAGCCAAAAATTATGCAGTCCGTCCCGTCTATAGTTGCAAAACTTCCGAAAAATTCTGAATAATTCCGGAATACTTCTGGGAAAGTTTCTTTAAATCAGAATTATTCAAAATGAATTTAATTAAGATTTTTATTTTTTTTGCTGAAAAATCATTTTTGCATCGATCGTCAATCGCCGCCGCCGCTGCCCCTCTGTGCGCCGGCCGCTGCCACCGCGCCGGCCGCGCACGCCCGACTGGCGACTGCCACGAGTCGTGCGTGCAGGCGATGGCGGTGCGGGGTGCGGTAAGAGGGGAGATGCTCCCCGGAGAAGTTTTCCCCCCCGCGAGAAACATTCGTACCCCGCAATCGAATGTTTCCGCCGAATATTTCGCCCGAATAATTCAATGGGTATAAACGTTGAAATATTCCCAAAGTTTCGGAATATTTCGGAATACTTCCGAAATATTCGACGGGAATGATTCGGAATTTTTCCCGCCAGCATCTATAGTCCGGTCCCGGAGATTTCCAGTTCGGTATCGGGCGGGCTGCACTGGCTACATCGGAGGAAGTAATTATTATTATTATTATTATTTGTGATTTTTTGATATTTCTCGGGACCCTGGGGTCCCGGACCTTTGGAAGGCGTACGAGGAGCCGAAGCCAACTCGCAGAGGCCCCTTAGATAATTTTAAATGATGAGGAGGCACCAACCGACGATTATCCCTGTATGCACTATGCAAGTGCACCCAAGGACAACCCCCGGTTGGTACAGGACTATTGTTGTACGTGGAAACAAAACATATTGGGCTATGGGTTTGGGTGGCTAAAGTGGATTAGGTAACGTGAACTATGGAAGAACTATGTCCCCTGCCTGACCAATGTTATATATTATACACGGATAAAATGGCAGGGGGTGACTTGCACACTCAATAATGGGCCCCCGGAGACGGCCGCTAGCACATAGTGACGTAGCGACAAGGGGGCAACACTTCCTGAGGTGCTTGAGGAGTGGAGAGGTATCCCACGGCTATCAGGACAATCCCGGAAGTACGGTCAAGATCCCTACCAGCACCTTACTGGAATACTTCCTTCCTCCGAGCAAGTTTGCTCTTGCGAATCTCCACTCAAGCCGGCCAATAAAGGCAAGAAAGAGGTGGGAGCTCTGTTCCTCGTCAGTGTTCACTCCAGCCGGCCAATAAAGGCAAGCCAGAGATGAGGACCAGATTTCTCCCGGGAGATAGGGTCCGTGGGGTCGCTACTGCCCAACAGCTCGCCACATGCTGCCCTGCGGGTTTTTGTATCTCTCTTGGTCTGGCTCCTCATCCTAGACCCGTTCCGGCAAACTCTACCGGCACAGACCTAAAGTTTGGAGCACGCAAGCCCCACCACGACGTCAACGTAGAGATACAGCGGTGGGGTCGATTATTATTATTATTATTATTGGCCTAGATTAGTGTTGTCGATGCGGTGCATATGATAGGCATAAGGTGGGCGATTGTAAGGCAAAAGACCATACTTGCAAGGAATGTCAAACGCAAGGGCATTTTGAAGATTGCTGTATCAAGACTGGGAGAGCATTTTTGACGAGCACCAACTCAGGGAAGAAACGAGCAATCAAAAACGGAAACAAATTACATAAAATTAGGAACACTGACAGCGCCGAGTGTTTATCAAAATCTTCTACAAGCTCATACGATAGTGACGTTGTCTACAAGATTGAACGCAAAAGGAACAAGAACAGCAAGCGCATGACGTCACACTCAACGGTGTCAGATGTACGTTGGACTGGGACTCCATCATTAGCACAGAATTTTGTAAGGGCATTGGAGCACCCCTTTTAATAAAGGCACCGAAACTACGTGCCTATGGGAACCTCAAACTCAAACCAAAAGGACTGACAGACGTAACAGTTGAAATCCTTGGAAGACAGAAAATTTTGCCCGTTGTAGTTATGGAAGACGCCAACCCCATGCTTTTTGGTCTCCAGTGTAGCGAGATGTACGACATGACGTTTCGAGAACCCGTCTATTCGGTTTCGCCGGTACACTTTCTCGCCTCTTTTTGACAACAAACTAGGAAAAGTTACTAAAAAAATTACGCCGTCAACAACCATATTAAACATGGTACTGGTAATTTGGTCCTACTTTGCTCCTCTACGTGTAATTATGCTCCTGTTCTGTAAAATGTTTTCGCCTATTCTACGTTAAAAATTTTGCAACAATTAATTAAATTATGAACGCATCCGTTTTTATCCATTTTTTCGTTTTTACCCATATCTCACCAATTTATATCATCCAAAATAGCAAAATATATTATAACTGGAGCAGAGTTTGAATTAGGAAAGCATTAATTTGCTCCAACAGCTTTAACAATGGAGATTACATAGAAACTATATCTAGGAGCAAAGATACCCAACACCATAGGTAATTTTGCTCAGTATTATTTGTCAAAAATAAATTCATAATATACTTCATAATATCTATTTCCCTATATAAATACTTGTCAAATAAGCTATATATCCATAAAATAATACATTAAGTAAATTGTATAGTTGATTTTCTAAAAATAATCATAATTTTCAACATTTGGAGCAAATATTGGAGCAAAGTAGGACCAAATTACGTACCGTACCTAAACACACCCCTGCCCGAAAGAGAACTTCAGCGTTTAGTGGACGAGGGAATAGTTACCAAAGTTGATCCAAATATGCCCTTGGAATGGGCAACACCCACAGTCAACGTGGTCAAAACAAATGGTCAAATCAGAATTTTCGGTGACTTTCGCAGCACTATTAACACTGCCATAGTAACACACGCTCATCCAGTCCCGCTATTTGACCAGTTACGTCAATACCTTGCAAACGGAGTTAAGTTTTCGAAAATCGACTTAAAAGATGCGTACTTGCAATTTGAGATCGCCTCAGAGTCAAAAATGTACCTGACAATATCTACTCACAAAGGATATTACCAATACAATATGATACCTTTTGGAATATCAACAGCACCCTCGATTTTTCAACACTACCTTGATGAAGTACTCGGTGGTATACCAAACGTAGCGATTTACTTCGATGATATCGCCATAACAGGGAAAGATGACACTGAACATCTTGAATCTCTGTCTACTGTGTTTGACAAATTACAACGGGCTGGCTTAAAAGTCAATCTAACAAAATGGTCATTCTTCCAAACAGATATCGAGTACCTGGGACACACAATCAGCAAGGAAGGAATACGACCAACTAAATCGAAGATAGAAGCAATAACAAAAGCGACACTGCCTACCAACGCTCAAGAGCTACGATCATTCCTTGGCCTCGTAAATTTCTACGAGAAATTCATACCTTACCTGCACAGCTTCTGTGCGGACCTACATGCACTAACTGGCGCGCGCCAAAAGTGGCTATGGACAGATAAAGAAAATACAGCGTTTGAAAACACAAAATTGCTGATTTGTGAATCCAAACCACTTGTGGCCTTTGACGAGAAGCTTCCGTTGTTTTTAGCCAGTGACGCCTCGGAAAAGGGTGTGGGTGCCGTATTATTTCATAAGGCGATTGATCTAATTCAACCAATCGTTTTTGCGTCAAGAAAGCTGAGATCAGCGGAATCAGTAATACAACTCCTTAAGTTAGTATGATCCTAAAATGTCAAGATTTCATGAAATAGTCATTTTTTAGGATTACATGATCTTAAAGAGTTGTATTGATCACTTTAATGATTCTAATTATGTAAATAGATACTTGTTACGACCGCAAATTATAATTTGATCAACGTACAATATAATACCGACTTGTAAATTGCAAATAACGTAAGAAAATTTGAATTTCACGGGCTACCCTGACGCTTCCCCCTTAATTCATATGTTATTTTAATTCCTGTAGTCAACATTTTACAATAAACAATATTTTTCCATATTGTTATTTTTCGGAAAAATAAACGGAAAAATTTCCAAGCTTTGAAATTTTCTGAAAATGACCCATTACTAAGCGGCGGCAGCGCGGCGGCGGTGCCGTCTACACGAGCCCTAATTTTGACACACGGAGTTTTCTGACTTACATAAATATAGTTATCTGTGCACAGAGTTGGAGGTTGGAGCTTAGAATCTGAAATTCTGAATCTAGCTAGAATAATAAGAGTTGGGAGAGACTGCTTAGAACACAGAGTACGTTTACATGACTTGGTAGTTGGAATTGGTAAATAAATATTATTCCAGCCTACCGATTTCTCCGTATCTGATAGATACCATAATTTCATACTTACCACTAGTGCACAGAACACTATTACTCCTAGCGGAGCATCAGAGTGACTGGTCAGTTTAGTGCACAGAACATACCTACAATACTCTGTTTAGTGGGTCGTCATAATGTGACTGAATGAGTAAAGGTATTTTTATGCAGTAAACGAGTACTTTAAAAAAATAATTATTGGTAGTTTCACCATGGCCAGTGAAGAACATAAGTTACTTGCCCAATACATAAAGAATGTCCATTTGTCATTAAGAAAATCTACCTTGAAACTCGGAGCTGATACTGCGTGGCAGAATCATTGTAACAATGAAGATACATTGTCGAAATATGCACAATACATGCAAAAACTGGCAACTACACACTGGGAAAGTAATTGTAAAAGTGATAGAAGTGAAGCCACATCAAGGATTAAATGGGTATTTGAATTCTGCTCTGATTATTTCATTAATAGTTCTTACATGAAGTATGTTGAAAAAGAACTACTTATTTCTCAAAAAATAGATCTGTGGGTGGATGTTGAAGAATCTTTTTCTGAACCCATAAAGCTTTTAGATGTTGGAAGTTGTTATAATCCTTTCAAAGTGTATGACATTTTTGATGTATTAGCGATTGACCTGTGCCCTGCCAATGCTACAGTCTTACAATGTGACTTTCTAAATGTAAATATTGGTCCTTGCACTGTAATGAAAGAATCAATGATAACTGAATTGCAGGAAGAGTCCTTTGATGTTGTTACATTTTGTTTCCTTCTAGAATACATACCTTCTTCCAAGTTAAGAATCTTAGCGTGTGAGAAAGCATACAGAATTTTGAAGCCTGGTGGACTCCTGATAATCAACACACCTGATTCCAAACATGTTGGCGCAAATTGCAAGATCATTAAATGTTGGAGATATACTATGGCTCATATGGGCTTTAATAGAATTAAATATGAAAAAGCTAAGTACATGCATTGTATGGCCTTTAGAAAATCATTGAGCAAAGAAATAGCCAAACGATGGGCATTATTGTATAAAGAACCATATATGGAGTATGCTATTCACATACCTCAAGATTCCAATATATTATCAGAAGAAGTGTTTACATCACCTATTGACAAAGAATCCGTGGCTGGCGACTTTCAAGAACTGCCCTTTAGCAACAATGAAGACAAGATTGTTTGACAATAAATTAATAATACATCAAATTATTGGTATTTTTTTATTGAGTACCCTTAAATACACAATTTATAACTAAATGTTCACCTTAAGAGGCTACCGAGCGCACAGTGGCACCCTCGTTTGTTTTGTTATTTCTTTTAATTTATATTGTTAAGTTTTATTGTAATCATTAAAATGGAAAAAAGTGGCCACCATTTCCCGTTTTAATGATTACAATAAAACTACTGTTTATAATAATAATAACGTATAGTCTTGTGGAGTACAACTTAACGTGCTTATTTTATGCATTTTCTTTTTAAATTAAAAGAAATAACAAAACAAACGATGAGGGCGCCACCGTGTGCTTGGTAGCGTCTTAAAATGTATATCTTATTTGACTAATTACTGATGTCACAACTGATTTAATACATTCTTAGTATTATTTGTTTTAACCACTTTTTTTATTTAATACAGACAAGATTTACCTCAGGTCTTCTTAGTCAAATTAGTTAGCTTACAAGCAAATTCACAAAAAATATTTACAATTTGCATTCATTTTTGTGATTAAGCCAACTCACCAAATTTGGCTTTGCGTTTTTCCAGCTTTTCTTTTCTTTCAATGTCTGTCATTATTTTTGAGACTGACTGTCCAAATCTTTCAGCTCTTTTCTTGAGCTTCTCCATATTCTCAGATAGAGTACCAGTATCAGTAGCAGTGATGGTTGAACTCTTTGCAGATACATTCTGACCAAATCTTTGTTTCCTAGCTTCTTTCCGCTCGTTTTCACTCATTTTTACAGGCAAACCAAATCTCTTGGCTCTTAACTCCAGCCTTGTTTTAGTATCTATATCAGCAGTTATTTTAATTTTATTACTTGAAGAGGGGTCTGTCTCGGTTGGTACAATATTATCTTCTTTATCTTCAACAGCAACTGAAGGAGCAGAGGTTATAGATATAGCTCTGTTCAATACAATTTTCTTAGAAGCGGACTCTTTGTTGTCTGATAATTTAGTGTCTTCCGATTTCTCTTTAGACGTTTCTGTCGATGTTATTCTTCTTTTGAGCGTTCGCGGCGGCTTAGACTCGGTGGTTAGTTTAACCGGAGATGCCTGTTCAGACAGCGCCAATTCTTCGTTCAACGTATCGACTGCAGCATCATCAAGTATGTCAGCTTGGCTTTTATCATCTTCATCTTCCAAAACGCCATCAGAGTCAATTTCATCGGAATCCAAGTTGATGTCCCCATGGTCGTCTTGAGACATAGCCGCTTGAAGTCGAGCCACTAATTCAGATTTGTCCCCGGTATATGTTAGTCCACGTGATTTTAATTCTTTGCGTAAATCAACTACCTTCATTTTAGTCACATCGGTCACAGTCGAATCTGCCATTGCGGAGATAAATTTTACTTGAAAATACCAATTCTAGTTTGTATGCGTTCGGCCACAATCGGAACGGCGGCAAACCACAGATAATGAGTTGAGTGACAGTTTATGGTTGAATTATTTGACAGCAACTTTTTTTCAGCTTCGCCGGGGCCAAAACGCCAGAACCAAGGTTTTTTGGATTTTGTATAGCCGGGGTCATACGTATGACTGTCAACCAGTGATCCGAATAAGTAGTGCTAATTTACCTAAAGTCCGATGAACATAGATGAAAGTCGGAGACTTCCTTATGACTTTATGACTAATTTTTTGGGCGAACTCAACTGATAAAGACACAGCATTTGAAGCTCAAAAAAGATGTCTACGAGCAATGTTTAAACTAAAAACGACCGACAGTTGGGAGCCATATTTTAAGCGGTAGAATATCCTGACACTCCCGTGTATTTATATTTTGGAAGTAGCTATGTTCGTAAAGCACAATGCAAGTCGTTTCGAACGTATAGCTGATTTAGCTCCAGAAAATAGACGTGACAACAGTAGGTTATGTCAGTTGAGCTGTCAAACCGCTTTGATGCGCAAGAGTGTTTATTGCATGGATGGGCCCAATTATTAATAATAAATTACCAAGAGATTGGAAAGATTTAAATGCATTGCTGTTTAAGAATAGACTACGTAAATTGATAGAGATAACGTACTACAGTGTGACTGAGTTCCTATCTGAGAAAAAGATTAGTTGACTTGTCTAGTATTCGTTATATATAAGGAACTCTAATTTTTAATAATGATTAATTTAATGGTATATAATTTAATAATAATTGACCAATAGATAATAATTTGATGTAAATATTGGCATGATGAATGGCAAAATATGGCTGATCTTTGTACTGTACTAACACCTATTGATGTATCATCTACCCATATTTGCAAAAAATAAAATTATTCTTATTCTATATTTTTTTACGGGACAACGGTCCCGGAATTTGGAACATCGCCTAAGAAAATTAAAAGATAATGTTATTAATACAGTTATTATTTGTATTACTTATTTTGTATCCCAGAAAAGTTAGTAGACATGTTTCTTTTTGTGATTTTCAAAAATAAAAGACAATCTAATAATAAAATTGATAGGCCAGTTGGCGTGGTTGGTTAAGATACCGCATATCATGCCGCAGGTCGTGGGTTCGATTTCCATCCAGGACAAACATTTGTGTGCATGAACATGTCTGTTTGTCCTGAGTCTGGGTGTAATTATCTATATAAGTATGTAATTACAAAAAAAAGTAGTATATGTAGTATATCAGTTTTCTGGTTTCCATAGTACAAGCTCTGCTTAGTTTGGGATCAGATGACCATGTGTGAATAATGTCCCAAAAAAAAAATTATGTATTATAATCTTGCTTTCTTAGATTGGATGTATTCTTTTTATTATCTGAGTTTGTGAGAAAACTCGAAAGCTAATATAAACTGTTTTATAAAGTTAAAATACCAGCATTAATAAAATAATTAATATATTTATTATAGCAATGCAAAGGTTAAGAAAAACAAGTTCATCATGTGTGTCTTAAAATACCATTTATTCCTTTCGTACAATTATTTTAAAAGTAAGACAGAGGAGGTCACATATCGCGGCCTTGGTATAATGCAGAATGCGCCCACGCTGAGGCCCAAAAAGAGTCTGCCTACCAAGCCTGGATCAAGGCCCGCGACCGCAAAGTTAGAGCGCGTAGGGTTAGCGGGAAGAAAAGAGCCTTTAATTCTGCCGCCAAGTTCTGCAAGCGGGTTTTACGTTGGGCACGTTTTGACCATATCGGACGTATTGGGGCCAGGCTGGCTTCGCACCCTCCGGGTAGTAAACAGTTCAGATGTCAACTACATGCCTAGGAGCTCAAGCCGACCAGTTACAAGAACAGATGTACCACGAGAACGAAACGACTCCTTTTAGCGGTAAAAAGACACGCCTGGGTTTTGGTGGCGTTAAAAGAGATCAGATTATCATCACCCTACTGGGAGACAAGGCTTAAGGTCAAATCTGTCCGCTCTACTATGGCTTCTCTTTAGCCCCGCTGGTTTTTGCGTTAGACAAGTATCTCTCTGAAACTGTACTGTCATCTGCGTACCCAACAATACCAGGCTGAAGCAGGTCATTGGTGTGCAGCAGGAAAAGAGTTGCAGAGTGAAGATACCCCTGAGGAACTCCGGCATCAATAGCCATAAGGTCAGAGGAGCAGCCATCAACGACTACTCGTCCGTTCACAAAGGAAATCTGATATGCTGATATGCTGCTACAAAAATCAGCTGGGATGCCATAAGCAGGAAGCTTGCTGAGCAGAGCAGCGTGCCAGACCCTGTCAAAGCCCTTCGAGATGTCAAGCGATACAGCAAGTGCTTCACCGTGTTTCTCGATGGTTTTGCCACAGCATTGCGTGACATACACAAGAAGATCGCCAGTTGACAGTCCCCGGCGAAAGTAATATTGACGGACACTGAGGAGATCATTGTCTTCAAGATAGATCAGCAACTTATTGCTCAGTACCCTTTCCAAAACCTTGCATAAAATGGAGGTAATGACGATCGGACGGTAATGGGTAGGGTCTGCACGGTCGCTCTTTTTGGACACTGGTTGTACATTTGCTAGCTTCCAGGATTTCGGCACCGTTCCTTTATCAAGAGAGAGTCGGAACAAACGTGTCAACACAGGAGACAGTTTAGGCACATAGTGCCTCAACACTCTCGCTGGAATGTCGCCAGGCCCGTTGGCCTTGTTCACGTCTAGGCTGCACAAAATACTTCAGACCACATTAATGGGAACTGCGTTCTCCGGCATCGAGGAGTCACAATGAGGTACAGTAGGTGGCTGCTTGGAGCCAGCGACCAGACGAGAATTGCTTGCAAAGAGAGATGCAAATTTTGCTTTCCCACTTGCAGAGTGAGCCAGCGAACCATCAGATTTTATCATTGGAGGTAAAGTGGGACGACTGAAATTCGTTTCAGCCGCTTTAAACAAGGTCTCAACTTCGGCGCCACCATCGAATACAAAGCCCAAATAGCGGCCAAGAAGCTGGGCATCCTTAATAGTGTGAAGCGGTACTTTACGCCTGGACACCTAATAACCCTTTACAAAGCGCAAGTCCGATCCTGCATGGAGTATTGCAGCCAACTTTGGGATGGATCAGCTAAATACCAACGAGCCGCGCTTGACTCGGTGGAACGCAGTGCTAAGAGGCTCATTGGCGACGTAGAACTGGTGGATGCCAAGCTTCACAGCTTGCTTCATCGCCGCAAGGTTGCTTGCTTAACGGTCTTCTACAGATTGCACTTCGGTGCAACTTCGGTGAGTGTCCCCAAGAACTGCACAACCTGATTCCATCGGCCCCCTTCTACCATTGGACATTTAGACGCACTGCCAGTTACCATCCCTACCTAGTTGCTATTCCACCAATTCGCACTAAGCGTTTCCAAATGTCTTTTATAATGCGCACAGCAAAAGAGTGGAACTCACTACCTGCGTCTGTGTTTCCGAGCGCATACAACCCTAATCTCTTCAAAGTGAGAGTGAACAGGCTTCTTCTGGGTAAGCTCACTCCATCGTCGACTTTGTTTTGGCCTAGACTAGAGTTAAGAGGAAACCCATCTCAAAAAAAAAAAAACTTAGTGTCTGGACTCATTTGAAAGGTCTCATGGAGATGGGCTGATGTTGTCACCTGGCTGATGGTGGACTCCGAAGTTGGGTATAGGATCTCAGTGACAGCACTACGTAGAACTATCGTGTTTGTAATCATTTGAAAGGTCTCATGGAGACCTTGGTGACTGATCACTTCTTTGCTGATTTTGATCGAATCAAACTTGATAAATACATTCAATGTCTTTGATTAGTCACATTGGACAAAAATAAATTACCAGTGGCATGCTACCCCAAAATACCAATAAAAATACAGGGCAATTTTTAAATCACTAGCTACATTTTCACAGGCTTTTCTATCCATGAATATGAACAACGTTCATTATGGAACCAACTCTGAAATCGAGAAAAAAAAAATCGGCTGTTTAATACATTTTGGTCGAGTATGTATATGTATACTGAACTTTTGTAAGAAACAGCGGATTTTTTTTTCGTTATTTCAGAATTTGTCGCACAGTGAAAATTGAAAAGAACACCCTGTGAAAATTTAGCTATATGTATAGTGATTTATTATATATACATTCAGAAAGTATCATGTAGTAGCACCCGTGCTCAATCAGATAAATGTTGAAAACTAGGTCATCCAACTATTTCTGTTATTGAGAACTGACAAGCACTTATCTGGTCATCATAAGACTGTCAGAATGTATCATGTAGTAGCATCCGCGCTCAATTAGATAAATGTTGATAGCTAGGTCATGCTATTTCCGTTACTGAGAACCGATAAGCACTTATCTGGTCATCATCAGACCTTCAGAATGTATCATGTAGTAGTACCTATCCGTGCTCAATTAGATAAATGTTGAAAGCTAGGTCATCCTAACTATTTTCATTACTGAAGACCAATAAGTAGTTACCTGGTCATCATGAGACCTTCAGAAAGTATCATGTAGTAGCATCCATGCTCAATTAGATAAATGTTGAAAGCTAGGTCATCCTAACTATTTCCATTACTGAGGACCAATAAGCACTTACCTGGTCATCATCAGACCTTCAGAAATTATCATGTAGTAACACCCGTGCAAAATTAGATAAAATGTTGAAAGCTAGGTCATCCTAACTAATTCCGTTACTGAGAACCGATAAGCACTTATCTGTTCATCAGAAGACCGTCAGAATGTATCATGTAGTGTAGTAGAAAGAATGAAAGCTAGGTCAGAAGAAAAAGTGCATCGTTTATTTCAAAATAAATATAAATTATGATGTAGGTAGGACCTACTTATACAAGACTACTTGATAAATTGTCGCACATCACATTTTTATCATGTTACAACCTGACACTGACCGGCAAATTCCAAAAAACACAAAAATATTCGCGGGCTAGGTACCACTAATAATTTTACCGTTAAAACGATATTTCTCGTATTTTACGTTAATGTTAATTAACGTTATATTACTGGTAATGTTATCAAGTAACGGTAAATTTTTGTATCGTTATTATGGTATCACAATTACTGATGGGTAATGGAAAAATTTCGGAAGGAAAAGAAAAGAAAAAAAAATATTTTTCCGAAATTTTTCCAATATTTTTCCAATACTTTTCCGATATTTTTCCAAATCAAAAAGCTGACTGTGATTAAAGATTAGAAAAAAATAAGACTATTAATGTGTACTCTGACATCAAGCAATGAACTGACAATCAATGAATGACATCAAGCAATGAATAGACTGCTTGAATATCTACGAGACTTTTTGCTGCAGTTATTATTCTAAGGTCTTTTGCCTGCTTTGCATGTGTGTCATTACTTTAGGTCTTTTTTTTTGTAACGTGCGTTTTGTTTGTGCAGAATAAACAGTTTTTCTTTCTTTTCTTTTTTTTCTTTACTGAAAAATTATAAATATCTAATCTTTAATTTTTTTATTTATTTTGCCATAATGTTCTCTTATTGGAAATTATATACATAAATAAGAAAGAAATTACAATGTGCACTATAAGTATGTACGCAAGTAGTTCTTTTTGGCCGGGTAGACGTGAGCCGACGACGATGCGCAGAATGCACAATTGGGAAAATACCATGTGCAGATGGCGCAAGATGGCGGTTGCGCTCATTTCAACCCGCGGAGCAAATTGCGTCATTGGAATCAGTTTCTTTTTGACAGTTCAAAAACATTCACTGCATTATTTACGTTGTAGAGCAGATAATATTTCAAACATGCGATGCAATGGATTAGCAATTTGCTTCAAAATGATTCAGATTTGATTGATAGGTTGTAACGCAATTAGGGTGCTGGTCAAAAAGATTGGGGACTAATTGGACTACTGTACTTAATCACGTCCAGGCGGAGCATTATACTGAACTGTTACTTGGTCCACATTCACATGTGTTCCTTTATAACCGTCTACAAGTTTTAAAAGATAGGTAGTAAGTTTCTCATGTACGGTAGTACATATTGCAATTCTTCTAACATTAAAAAGCAAAAATCATTTTCTTTTGTCAATATTTTCTTGTTTCTTGGCACAAAAATCGGGGCATAATTAATCATACCTCTAAAATGAAAGTGTATGAATTTCATACTCTTTTATTTTAGAGGTATGATTAATTTTGCTTGTATTGCGCTGTTCTTCTACAGCTGACTTAATTTTGGCGGGTTCTTTTCCTGGGTTTGGTTGATTTTCGGGTTTGTATAACTAGATCGGTTTTTCTCTGAAACTTGTTGGTGATATAAAACCCACCCACGGAAGATTTATTGTTTGTGTAGATGCAGTAGAAAATATTGATCATGATACTTTTCGCCAGTGATGATTCGGATTCTTCAACAGAATAGATGTGTTAATGCAATAAAACCCTTTGAATGTAAATAAAACCCTTTAAACTCTGTGTTATTTTACTTCCTGAAGTCAAAATTTTACAGTAAACAATAAAAAAACACATATCACAATCACTCCACTTCTAGTTCTGCACAATTCAATCAAACGCTTCGCAAAATAATAATAGATCGCTTAGATTAAGAGGGATGTGATTAAAATAAAACGACCACCGACCACGAGTTCACTGCTCGTTTTACAAGATGGCTGCCTCACTAGTTCACAATGTTCGTTTTTGAGGTTGACATTTGTACAACAAGTCTATTAAGTCTAGAAAAGCGGAGGCGCCGACCATGTTCAGGTAGGCGTGGATTATCAGGTAGAAAGGCAGTATTTAAAAAAATAACACCTATCACAATCACTCCACTTCTAGTTCTCCACAATTCAATCAAACACTTCGCAAAGTAATTATAGATCGCTTAGATTAAGAGGGATGCGATTAGAATAAAACGTCCACCGACCACGAGTTCACTGCTCGTTTCACAAGATGGCCGCCTCACCAGTTCTCGATGTTCGTTTTTGAGGTCAATTAAGTCTAGAAAAGCGGAGGCGCCGACCATGTTCAGGTAGGCGTGGATTATTGGGTAGAAAGGCAGTATTTCAAAAAATAACACCTATCACAATCACTCCACTTCTAATTCTCGATAATTCAATCAAACACTACACAAAATAATATTAGATCGCTTAGATTAAGAGGGATGCGATTAAAATATAACGTCCACCGACCACATGGTTGCGTGCGCACCTTACCAAAAATTCGAAGTTACCTACCTGCTCATTTTACTAGATGGCCGCCTTACCAGAGTGCTCGGTGTTCGTTTTTGACGTTGCCATTTGTACAACATGACAATTGACAGTCTAGAAAACCGGAGGCGCCGACATATTATTTACCTCATGTAAATAAAACAACAAACTAAAAATGATAACAACACCACGACAATTATGCTGTACCTACTGTATAGGAAAATAAACATAAAATGACAATTTTAGTTTAGTATTGCCAATCCAACCAACAATTTCCTAACCTTTTAGAACGAAGTAGTAAAAATTTTCATTGAACATATTTTTTTATTTGGCCTTAATTAGATAATATGATAGCATAAAAGAACATAGATAATTAATTGAATTTATTTTGTATAAATGTCACTTTTAGACGTTCAAATAAGAATTCGCCATTGTTCTTTTCGAGTTAATCAAGTCACGTAGTAGTATCCTCCCCTGCAAAATTTACTGCCCATTTTCACCCCGTAAGTATTCTTTATTTTTAGTCTTATGTATAAATAGTGAGTTTAGAGTTAATTGGTTAGCGCGTTAAAATTTTGACACACCCAATTCCCCTATAGCCCCCTAAAGGGGAATTCGGTGTGTCAAAATGGGTAGTTTAGAAAAACGAAAATTAAAAAGTTCATAATTAACATAAATATGTATTCGTGCCAAGTTCAAGTTTATTAACTCAAGGAATAAGATTTTTCATACAAACAAAAACCCCCCTTTTCACCCCCTATAAGATTGAATTTCCAATAACCCCTTCTTAGTGCTCCCCTAAATTATAAAAGGAAGCCGTGTGCAAAATTTCACGTTCCTAGACCCAGTAGTTTCAGCCGTGCGTTGATTTGTCAGTCGGTCAGTCATTTTATTCAATCAATCAGTCAGTCATTCATTCAGTCAGTCAGTAAATATGTTCAGTATAAATAAAACCCTTTAATTCATATGTTATTTTAATTCCTGTAGTCAACATTTTACAGTAAACAATATTTTTCCATTATTTTTCCATATTGAAATTTTTCGGAAAAATAAACGGAAAAATTTCCAAGTTTTGAAAAATTTCAGAAAAAAAACCAATAACTAATCACAATTGAAAGTAACGTTATGTAACGGTAATTATTTTGTTATTTGGTAACGTTAACAAGCCCTGTTTATAATTGTAATAATCTGTGGTCTGTCAGTCCGTCTGCCTGTGGGTGGCTGGGTGATACTCGTAGGTAGTGATACTGCATCACCCACACAACCACACGTATTTTTATACATACATAATAAATAGCATAGCACACATCTGAGCGCTGTTGTTGTTCATTCATTTTTATGCCGGTACTTCAGTACCTTCAGTATTTTTTCTATGAGAATTTGTATAATTCATTTCATATTATTCAGGAAAATAAAAACCGATAATAAGTGAAAACATAATTCAAAATAACATGGCTGTGCAAACATGGGAGTGTGATCTGCTAGATCAATCATTACTCGAACTACTCGAAGAAGATGGAATTACAATGCCTCTACCCAATTTTGAGTCAAACCCTGATCTCCTTATATCAAAGGTTAGATCTAATATAAAGATACTTTATTTCCTCTTGCTTTTACTCTTGTTAGACTGACCGATCAGTTTTGTTTTAGGTTCGTAAGCACTACATGCAATATGTGATCAAACTCCTAACCAGTAACTATGAAACCCACCAGAAACTTGTCAACAAAAACATATATCTTCCCAGTGCCATTTGGACATGTGCTAAAAATATAGAAATGTCTGCAGTTCAAGCCTGCATGGTGTTGCAGCTTTACAGAAAAAATATTATCTCAGTGGTAATTATAATTTATTTGTTAATAAAATTTATTAGTTATCAGGGTTATTGGTAAAACACCAACAACACTTAAGGAGTCATTGTACTCATCATTATTATCAACTTTTACTATAGGACCAAACCCGAAATCGCGAAAAAATAAATCAGCTGTTTAGTACATTTATGTTCGCATAATTCGTCAAAATGTACTAAACAGCTCATTTTTTTTTGCGATTTCAGATTTGATCCCATTGTCAAAGTTGTTCATAATGATGTGTACAATGACCCCTTAAGAGTTTGCTGGTGTTTTACCAATAACCCTGTGTAGTTGTTTTTTTAAATAACAATTATATTTGTTATTTTGAAACATTTCAGGTAAATGAATTGAAGAAAGATACAAAAAAAGGAAAATTGAATAAGAAATTGTTAGAGTGCTTGAGTAAGCCACCATTAAATAGTAAAAAAACCCAAACACCGAACATGGTCAAAGATAACAATTGTTATTGTGTCCAAAACAAACGTAAGAGGCATGGAGATTCACCAAAACATGTTGAAAAACAACTTTCAAAATTAGTTAGCGATAATCTGACCAATATTGGTATACCAACAGCAGCTAACTTTCACTACAACTACATAAATACATGCCCACCTATGACTAGTGATACAAATCCACCATCAATACAAAGCCAGCCAGAGGTTCAAACAATGATGCAGGTTAAAACTTCTGCACCAATGTCTGTTGAATCCCAAGACTCTGATGAATTAATGATGCAATTAGAGAAGCTCTTTGAAGGGGAAGCCAATGATGATGACTTATTTGAAGGCGCTCTTTATGATAAAATGGATTCACTCCAAGATGATCAGAGTAAGAGAAATAACTATATTTTGGAAAACAACATAAATAACACAATACAAGAATCTGTGATTGACAATCATTCAGCTCAAATTAAATTACTCGATGAGAGACTAGCTAGCTTAGCAGGGTTATTGGTACCAAATGATCATGTGACACAGAAGACTGAAATTCATGAAACCAGAAAAAGTGGTCATAGTAAGTGGTTATGTGAGGAATACTATTTGAAGCAAAAGTTGTATGAATTACTAGACCAAATTGGAGACACTGATAGAAAAAAACTTGAAAAGGTTTGTAGTACTTTTTACATGATTTTTCTTATACTATACTAGCTTTTGTCTGCAGCTTCGCTCAATCTCAATGGTTCCCTATTTTAATTAGAAATTTATTCACAATTTCATGGGTTTAATTTCTTTGTGCAGAACCCAAAGTATTTTCCTACAATAAAAGTAGCCTATGTTACTCCTTATAACATCAGCTATCTGACAGTGAAAGTCCTGTCAAAATCGGTCCAGCCATTTTGGAGATTAGCCAGAACAGACAAAAATGAAAAAAAAAAATGTTTTTATTTGTTTTATGTACTGTATATAGGGTGACTGGTAATTAGTGACTGATACTTCAACACATGATTGTACTCATGATAACAAACAACTTTTACTATGGGACTAAATCTGAGATTGCGTAAAAAAATCTGCTGCTCCCTATATTTTAATGAGGCGAACATAAATGTAGGGAACAGCAATTTTTTTGTTCAGGTTCTGTCCCATAGTTACAGTTGTTTGTTAATATGATTACAATCATGTGATTAAGTATTGGTCAGTAATTTACCAGTCACCATATATACTTTCATATGCATTTAGTAAATAGCTGTTATTTTGACATTACAAACAGATGCTTCAATTTTATTTATTTGTATAGAATTAAATATGTGCATTTTTCCTGAACATGGAATAGGTTTCTCATACAATATTTTTATGTGCATGTGTTTTATATAAAGTAATACTAAAATTCTATAGATTTGTGATTGTCTTGGGTTTTATTGGCTACTATAGCAGCAGTAGGGGCAGCTCCATACAAATGAACACTCGCCAACGCCCTGCCGATGCTGCGTGCTGCCGCTCCTGTCCCTGCCCTCTGTCTCTCGTGCCCCGCCCGCCGCTAACGTTGAGGTTGCGGTGTATAATATTCATTACAGCCAACAAAATATAATACATTATTTATTGCAATAATAATAAATGAATACAATACATAAAATTGAAACCACTTTATACATGTTGTAAACTTGGAGTTTTATGCTCTGTATTGTAAAATTTAGATACTACCTATCATGCCACAGGTCATGGGTTCGATTCCCATCCAGGATAAATATTTGTGTGCATGAACATGTCTGTTTGTTCTGAGTCTGCGTGTAATTATCTATATAAGTATGTATTTACAAAAAAAAAGTAGTATATGTAGTATGTATATCAGTTATCTGGTTTCCATAGTACAAGCTCTGCTTAGTTTGGGATCAGATGACCATGTGTGAAAAATGTCCCAGGATATTATTATATTATAATATTTATGAAACTTGTTTGTATTTTATTGTCACAGATTAAGGAAAAATTCGCACAATTGTTTGGTTATGATGGTGAAGATGAAGGAATTTTGTCGCCTTTGGACGAGACACCTGAATTTATAGCCAGTTGTAAAGAGCGAATTGCGCCTTGGGTGGTGAAGCTGCTGACACCCCTTTACAAAAAACAGCACATAAAGGGCAAAGAAATATTTAAAGCTTTAGTCAAACATTTGCTCAGACTTATATACCAGTGTAGTCGATATCCAAGTAAATACGTTTTTATTTTTTAAATGTTGTAATTTTAACTTTGTCATATTGCTAATATAATTTTATTTAAATTGCAGAAGAATATGAAGTGACTAGTTTTGTGTCTGATTTCCTGAAAAACCACAAAACAATCAGGTGTGAAGCCGACTTCAAGGAATTTAGAATTGATAATATCTAAATGTTCATAGCCTAAGACAGTTTGTGTGGCCTATTTACAAACTAATAGTGCTAAGACATGTGTGAGAATCATCACTAAAGTGCTTTATGACTGTTAGTTTCGCTCGAGGAGTCCAAAATAAAACATATAATGTAACATAAAAAAGATGTTTTATTGATTGTAGGTAAGTAATTTAATTATATGTTTACAATTTTTTCTGCTTTTTAGATTCTGATTCACTTTTTTCAGTTATCTTTCGTTTTTCAACTGTAACAAACCAGGAGTTTAATGTTTTTTGTGTGCTTTTCTTATTTTTCTCCTCTTCAGGTAATCTATTATTACAAGTTGCAGATTTATTTCTAGAATTGTTAACTGCAGTTGAAACTTGATGCCATGATAATACTTTTATTGGTTTAAGATAAGTGAGGGCCATTTCTGGCTTAACATTATCAATATCGAGCCAGGCCTGAAATAAAAAATATATGAATACAAACATACATAAGCTCACTCTTTTTTTTCCATTATTTTAATAATGTGATATATACACATCTTTTATAATAACATTAAAATGTTGTTACTGTTTAATAACCTGTATTTGCTCATCACTGTCCAGTACTGCAGGCATCCTGTGATGTAGCCAATCCAGAGTGTTATTAGACTCCATTGTTATGACAGAGTATGAATAAATGATTGTATCTTCATTTTGCCAGACATGATATAAGCCTGCCATCTGAAGGAGGCGTATTCCTGTCCAGCCAGTCTCTATATTAAAGTTATTGTTCCATGTATCAGGTTCATCTATCTGAAATTTATTTGGGTACATAAGTTTGTGTATCACACAGCTATTCAATGAATACAATCTAAGTGAAACCACATTACTCGGTCATCTTTGTCATTGGCATCATTGGAGAAAACCACAATTATTGCTAAAACAAGTATATTTAGACTATATTTTACTCTCATACAGGCATTTATGTGCTACCCAGTAAATGAGTTGTGGAGGTCAGATGGACAATTGCTCTATGTAAAATACTGGTATTCAGTTGCATCCGGCTAGACTGGAAGCCGACCCCAAGATAGTTCGGAAAAGGCTAGGCAGACGATGATGACAGGCATTTATGAAAACTAATGATTCTTTGTTTATCAGTAATTTGTCCAGGCTAACCCTCAATTAAATCCTGGCTCATGTTATCTATTGATGTGCCTCTGGACATTTTGTCAGAGAAATGTATTTGATATCTAGTAGAGACCTTAATACCATCATCCTGTGGAGCATAAATATAATATGGCTGTTTAACTTTAGACGTCTTGTTAGTTGTCTGCCACTCGTAGAATCCCTCTGCAACTATTATGCATCTACCTCCGTTGTTCAGTATGGGGCTGTATAATTTAGAACTTCTTATGTTCTCAAGCCGGCAATTGTTAGTACTTAAATTATGTGTTTTGTAGTCGCCCTGCAAAATAATATGATTCCATTACCTAGTCACTAAAAACCGCCTCACTTATTTATTTGTGACAAAAAAGATGGAAGTTCTACCTTGTGCCATGGCGGTATAATTCCCCACATCATTGGTTTAAGAACTCTGTCGGATTGTGCGACGTTACGGAATCTGCTAGAAGAAACGATCACTGGAGTCACATCTGTTGGCGCGATATTGTATGAAGGTGTATATTCCTTACCCGCGTTGAATTCTGGCAGCCAGTCGGGTTTTGTGTAGAAATTATCATCTTTTGACTTGTAACTACAAGCGTATTGGACTTTTTCTTTATTTAGTGACCTGAAAATATTTTCTTCTATCATGCATTCATCCACGAAACATGATTGCAGAAAAATATAGTTTTTACTCACAATCCAGTACGGCCACACATGATTTATGATAATAATACTGTGCAGTTCGCGTCACAATGATTATATTTTTGTAAATCTGAACCGTTTTGTTGGTAAACACAGTGACAGACATGACCACAGAACATACAATACTCTAGGGACATGACAACAATCAAACCACAGACTACCTAAAGTTATGAACCAAACCACCGTAGACAGAGAATAGAGGTAGACAACGCATGCTTATAATAATAGACGGACCTTACTAAAAAAATCGCAATCACTGACTTGTCTTACAAAATGGCATATAACTTAGTCAAAAAGCATAATAATAATGAAACAGTGTGTTGTGGGAATTATTGATGAACTGATTATGGATACAGAAATTATATTTTGACGATATTTAGTTTAAACAAATTTCTTTGTACTCTTAATTCATTTTGGATCTGAACCATAATCGGTCAGTTTATTATTAAGCATGCGACATGCTCATATAATAATAATAATTGCGAAAGTTGGATGAAATTTGTATGTGTGAGCAGGACATAGCGTCATTATTCTATCTCTATTTGCGTCTCGGGTTTTTATTGTGTGGCACCACTGGCTCTGCGCAGACTACTTACTTGTGTAAACTTAGACAGGTTGCGCCTGATAAAAAGGGCTGTTTCGTGAATGTACACGGTAAAGTTATTATCGTTATTATTTATATGTTTACGTTAGTATATTCATGTTCTGCTAATGAAATAACAACCATTATAACTAACCTCGGACCAAATTGCAGCAGATGGGCCGTACTATGAACAAATAATGCCATCATTTTTCCAGTGCCAGAGAGAGACGGAGCTATACATGACCTATAGCACCATCCCTTTTTCAAAACGGAATCATGATCGCGTTAATAGTTCATAGTAAGGACGCAGGCCTAGACGGAATAAAAACCAAAGTAATTAAAACCGTTAAAAGTTTAATCGCAAACGATCTGAGCAAGTGTCTGAATAAATTAAAGGATGACGGGAACTTTCCTGAAACACTAAAAATAGCAAAAGTAACGCTAATTTATAAATCAGGTCCTACCACAGATCCAGGAAATTGTCTACCGATCTCAATGTTGCCTGTAATGTCAAAAATACTAGAAAACAATATTCACACCCGTCTAGAAAAGTATCTTAGTTCTATTAACTTCATCACCGACCGACAACAAGTAATACTACTACAGCTACTATTGATCTCATCACTAAAATTAAACAAAAAACAGACAGAAAAAACATAGCCCTGAGCATTTTTATCGTTCTAAAAAAGGCGTTTGATACGGTTAGCCACAAACTACTCCTAAAAAAACTGGAATCAATTTTATTAATATCACTGGAAAAGCTCTAAAAATGTTCGAGTCTTACTAAAAAAATCGTTCGCAAGTAGTCAAAATTGGTAATCACCAAAGTGATGCATTACCTATTACATGTGGTGTTCTACAGGGATCTAACTTGGGTACCTTACTCTTCTTAATATATTATATATAAATAATATAAACGAAATTAAACTACATGGTCACCTTACCTTATATGCTGACGACACTTGTTTATTTTACTTTGGATCTTCCATCCATCACATTGTCTCACAAGCTCAAGAAGATTTAAATACCTTATTCGCATGGTTGCAGTTTAATCTCCTAACAATAAATAACCTCCTAACTCTAAAACATGTTATATAATAGTTAAGGCTAAAAGCAAACCTGAAAATATGGGGGAATCCCATATTACCAACTAACAATTCCGCTCCAGCAAAAAGCATGTGAAAAATATCTCGGTCTAAGAATGGACCGATCACTAACGTGGAATGCTCACATTGAACACGTAAAGAGTAAACTTTCGGCACTCTCCGGGTCACTGCGTAACATAGTTCGTTGTATACCACCAATATTGCGGTATACTATTGTTACGTAGACGCTCCTGCCATCTGTTGTTGAATGGCGGAACTACACGATTCGTCATGGACACTGGCGCCATCTGTCATCGAATGACGGAACTACACGATTCATCTTGGTTGCTAACGCCATCTGTTATCGGGAACTACACGCTTCCTGAATTTTCTGAATGGTTAAGTCTCGTGTTGCAGCATTAGTTCCTGAATTTTCTGAAAATTCAGGAAGCGTGAATGATCTAGAGATCATTCCCATAAATGTTAGAATGTTCTAGAAGTGTGTCCTCGAATTTGCTTGAGCTTACACTCGTCATACAAATAGAGGTTTTCCAGCGCTTCGTGGCAGTTCTTCGTGAGGAACAGCGTTTCGGGCTTGAGAGCCTGGACGAGTTTGCGTGCCGCCTCGCGAAGGGAATGTTCGCGCGTGCCGTTGGGTCTGCCTGCCACACGTCAAGCAGCAAGCGCCCTGCCATGCGCGAGGCCCGTCCCCCGCGACCTGCTTGCGGACGACTGACCCCATCGCACCGGACTGGACTTGCAAATGAGCCGCTCTCAGTCTACACGCGGCTCATTTGTGACACTGACAAATACATGCATCTGTTGCGTGGCGCGTGCTAGGTTAATATAGGCGTGTCACGTAGCAAACATCAGACATTTACCTCTACACAGGCACCTAAACTCACACGCGAAGGCGCGGCTCGTTTTATGCGGGCATGCGATTTGCGTATACACTGGGCGGTGTTACACAGTACAATGCCGCCCACACACCCAGAACACGGTCCCTTCTTCTTCGTCCCGAGCTCGGCTCGATTCGAAAACGGAAGGGGGAGGGGGGCCATACACCCTATCTGTAGGAACGTTGAGTCCGTATCTCTGTCGCTGGTTGCCACTTGCTAGGCTTCCCTCATGTAGGTGAGGTGTCTCACCCGGTAAGGGCCGACCGCCGATATACGGTGAAGAAATTAGCGTTGGGCATCAACGTCGTGGCGTGCCTACAGACACAAACTACAGAAACTTTTTCCACATGGGCGTGTATGCCGCACGCCCAATCATCTATTCCCAGTGGCGACCACGACGAGGGGCCCGTAGTTACGGGCCACCGTATAGCCTCCGCGGGCGGGGGGTCATGCCCCGAGACCGCACGCCACGCCCCCTTACGGGGGTGTAGCGACATCCTGCACGATACGTGGCAGTTCAATTTGGAATGCGAAATAGTGATTTACTAGTCAGTGAACTAAAAGTGATTCGGTTTAAAGTTTCTGAATAATGTATTTGTGATTATTTAAATAGTGTGTTTTCGGTATAAATTTATTTATCCCGAACCCCAGCTCTTAACATTTGGTGTCAGAAGTAAGGGATAAATTATGCCAGTTTTACCGAAGGTCGACATGGAGGGGTATCCGTACCAGGAGTCAGCGCCAGCAGGAGATGGATCAAAGGCGGTTTGAAGCTTCTCCGATACAGACACAGCGAATCAGCCGACGACGGAGCCAGTTTCTGAAGTACCTTGAGTTTCTACAGTATCAGCAGCCGTGGATCTTTCTGCTCTGATGGCGATGCTGCAGGAGCAGTCCCGCCGACAGGAGGAGCAGGCCCGCCGATAGGAGGAGCAGGCCTGCCGACAGGAGGAACAGGCCCGCCGGATGGAGGAACAGCATCAGCGTGACAAAGAGCAGACGCACCTCCAGAAAGAGCTGATCCTCCTCATGAAAGATTTACACGCGACATTTGGCAAGGTCATCATAGCCGTGAAGGAGAAGATTCAGCTGCATGAGAATCGTATCTCCGAGGCTGAAATCCAGATCGCAGATATGAGAAAAGCGTTGGAAAATCTGAAAGCTGGAGACGGCACTGCGGCTTCAGTAGTTGCTGCACCTTCGGTGCGCGGGTTTAAGTGCCGCCCTTTGACGGAACATCTTCCTGGTCGGCATACAAAATCCAGTTTGAAGCTGTCATGGAAGCAAATGGGTGGACAATAGGGCAGGCCATGACAGCACTTACTTTAGGCCTTCGCGACCAGGACTTAACCATTTTGGAGGCTCTCGGGAAGAATGTCACCTACGAGCAGCTGCTTGAGGCATTAGAATCCAGATACGGTGACGCACACCTGGAACACGTGTTTCGTGTCCAGTTAAAAGATCGTGTGCAACGCAATGGTGAAAACCTGCAGCAGTGGGCCCTAGATATAGAAAAGCTGGCTCGAAATGCGTAACGGCTGACCGCCGAGTTTACGGTGAAGACAGCGGCGTTGGGCATCAAGATCGTGGCGTGCCTACAGACACAAATTACAGAAACTTCTCTACATGGGCGTGTATGCCGCATGCCTAACCATGCACTCGCCAGTGGCGACCACATTGAGGGGCCACCGTAAAGCTTCCGCTGTTGGGGGGCTGTGCCCTGACACAGCACGCCACGCCCCCTTACGGGGGCGTAGCGACATCCCGCACGTGGCAGTTCAATTTGGAATGCGAAAGAGTGATTTACTAGTGAGTGAACTTAAAGTGATTCTGTTTAAAGTTTCTGAATACTGTATTTGTGATTATTTAAATATAGTATGTTTCTGGTGTAAATTAGTATAAATTTATTTATCCCGAATCCCAGCTCGTAACACTATTTACAACTCCCTAGTAAAGCTGCATCTGCTTAATTTGATCGAAAGGGGCAGTGCTGCAAAAACAAAACTGCCAGAACTCCAAATAACCCAATATAAACTTATAAAAATACTATTCGACTATCCATATCATACATCAACCAGTATTTATCAAGACACAAAAATAATGAATATAAAACAACGATCTGAAATATTCTCAACAAAAGCGTTCCCTCAAACTTAACACTAACCCAATATAAACAAGTTAGTCAATGCAGCACGTGGCGAGCAAGCTTGCTAGTTTTACCTAAGACTGTAGCATATTATAATTAGTCGATTTTCTAAAAAGTAATTATCTGTGGGACTGTCAAATAGTCTACGACATTACCACTTTCACCTCTCTATGTAGAAGAGTCTTGATATATTTGTATATAAATAGAACGTTCAAGAGAAATCCGGCCCTCCCCCGACCTCCTGAGATAGTTCCCTGTCTGCCGATCTCTCTACCCTATTCGGCTTGAGTGAATCCGTTATCATAGCGGGCGACCTCAACGCCAAGCATTCCGCCTGGAACAGTACCAGGACCTCTCGCAGAGGTAGACTCCTGTTCAACCTCTACTCCCTCCTGAGTTTCGATGTCATATCGCCCCAATGACTCATACTCACTTTCCTCACAACCCCGACCACACCCCTGACGTACTTGATGTAGCGCTTCTAAAGAATGTTAACCTACGGTTAGACTTTATAGAGGCGATACATGAACTGACTTCTGACCACCGACCAGTCGTCGTAAACCTGGCATCCCGCATAGGTCTCCGTGACCCCTGTCAACCCCCTCCCACCCAAAAAGTGACCAACTGGAGGAAAGTAAGCGAATGTCTGAAATCCACCACGTCCCCCCACTTAGACTCCATCCCCGACCACTTTGACTCTATCGCTGAGACGACGGCCGCGATCGACTCATTCACTGAACACGTACAATCAGTACAATTAGTTCAGATTGTTCAAGGGAAATTCCAGCGATGGACGACCATCGCTGGAAGTTGCCGGACCATGTACGTGAGCTGCTGAATGAGAAGAACGCGGCTGTCCGTGCCTACAGCAGCTTTCCCTGCCACGCGAACAAAGCCCATGTGTGCTCTTTACAGAGATCTGTAAAGACACGCTTAGAGGAGCTGCCTACCGCTGGCTGGGACAGGATGCTGAGTGACCTAGAGCCTGCCCACCTAGCCTTCTGGCAACTCCAGAGGAAGCTCAGATCCCAAGAGACTGCCTCTATGCGCCCCTTATCCGTCCTGACAAGACCATCGCTTTCGATGATGTCGACAAGGCTGAATGCCTAGCCGACAGTCTTGAGTCCCAGTGCTCACCCAGTTCTCAACCTGTAGACCAAGCTCACCTCTGTGAGGTTGACGCGGAAGTCGAACGTAAAGCCTCCCTCCCTCCCGTTGAAGACCCTGATTGTCCTTTGCCCCCCGTCACTCCAGACGAGGCGCAGGACATAATCAAGGGTCTTAAACCCCGTAAAGCCCCCGGCTCAGATGGAATTACCAATAGGGTGATCCAACTCTTCCCTGCCCACCTTATAATGCTCATGGTCACCATCTTCAATGGTGTTACCGCAGTTACCGCCCCATCAGTCTGCTCAATGTGCTCGGCAAGATCTATGAGAGGCTTATTTACAAGCGACTCAGAGACTATGCCGAGACAAAGGGTCGGTTCCTAAGCCGAGGTTCGTTCCCCACAGGGGGAGCCCTTAGCGTGTAGTCGCTTAGTCTGTAAGTTTTATGCCCCTGGCTGGAGGCTTTGAGTTCGCTTAAGGCAGCCACAGGATAGTCCGGTTAAGTAGTCACGGCCTCTCTAGGCCAACTACGAGATGCTACTTATTAAAAAAAAAAAAAAAACCGGGGCCTTTTCTACGATAAGTCGCAGAAGCGTATATAGTTCCCCGAAATTGGGTGAGTACTCATAGTGTCCTTAGGACGAATCTATATTACTATAACTGTGTTTTATCTTGTGTTCATTCTACATGATTATTCTTATCTTGTAAGCCACTGTGATGCAGAGTTTCCTCTCCTTTGACCCTTCCTTGGTCTTGGGGCTACGGACCTCGTCTGGTTTGGAAACTACGCACATCGCAGAGCTTACCGAATCTTCCTCGTAGCTCAAGGACGCGCCCTTGCGTTGTTTCCAGAGATCATAGCAGCTATAGACCTATCGTACTACACCAGCCAACTACCGGCTTGAAAACTCAATCTGCACTTACTTGACCTTACATAACCTTCTCCCTCTATAAATAAACTCTATATAAGTGACTACTAGTCTCATTTGCTCTACGCACTGAACCCACAACGCCATAAGACGAACTAACTATGGCAAAAAAAAAATGCTAACTTTTGAAGGAGCACAACTCTACAATAAATTACTGTCCTGTATAAGAAATCTACACTATTTCAATGCATTCAAAACTCAAATTAGCCAGCACATAATTGTGGATCGATCAGGAGTAATAAATGCATTGGATGGGTAACTATACTGGTGACGAACTTTTTGTAATTTGTGTATGTTTTATAGTATTGTTCTCAATAAGTGACATATGCCTTTATTGGGAATAAAGTTTCTTTAAACCGAAACTGAAAGTGATCGAAACATCGAGATAAAATGAAAAATAAAGATCCGCGATTAATCCGTGACGTAGGCTATATTTTATTATGAGATTCCGCGGAATGAAACCAAACCGTGGGGCACAGCTAGTGTAAAAAAAAAATAAAACTATGTAGATGTTGTTACACGTCATTTTTAAAAGTCACTTTCGGCGAAGTGAGGCATTGTTATTGCGAAAAGCTATACTAATCTCTAAGGTGGTTCCTTGAGAGCAGCGCTGCCGCGGCGGTTATTAGTCTGTGGCGGCGGTGAAACCAGCTGCAAACTCTGGTGGCGTTCTTGGAAGGTTCTTAGTTAAAATGTGTTCTTGGTATCTGACGCGGTAAAGCCCACGTTACATTTTCAACAATCCCATCGATAAACAGTAGAGTAAACGTTAAAACAGCACAATAATGTCCAAATCCACAAAGAAAGCAAAAGTCCGAGAAGATTGCCAGGTCAAAAAGTTGATGAAAAGTAGTGTAGTTAGTAAAACGTGAATGACTACGGCTGTTATTGACATGTGGGGGGGGGGGGGGTGTTTCAAGTACAGACGCCAGCAGGTCAACGTACCCGAAACTGCCAGATTTTTCCAATCAACATTGAACCTAATACTTTAGCAATTAAGTCGCAAATCTATTAAAGAAATCTGACAGATTGTAGTAGCTTGATGTGCTGGCGTCTGTACAATGCTTCTTTGATGTTATTATAACTAAAATAACATGAATATGTAAAATCACATTAAATAACTATCTATAACTCCGAACGGACGACGAATTAAAAAATGCCGTCATAGTAAATATACTATGACGGTATGTCTCGTAGTATATTTACTATGACGGCATTTTTGAATTCGTTGTCCGTTCGGAGTTATAGACATAGATAGTTATATTGCTATTGAGGGGTTGTGCCAAAATGGTTGTGACAAACATTTAGATGTCTCTCTTTTCATACGCAGCTCTAGTTAAAAAGAAACAAAACGTTTGTTGACATATCTGTGTCGATATGGCACGATATGGCAGATATTTGTATAACTATTCTTCCTATAGTAGAATATGCCATCTCCATGTTCTTCTATATGAATGGGTAGTAAGCTTTAAGAGCATACATACATGAATACATGCTCATAAACTGTCTACGCTCATAAAACTTGCTATAGATAAATCATTCTAAAAATGAATGCTCCTCCACAGCGGTGACAGTCACATGCAAAGAAGGTGTATTCGATAGCGACATCTGAAGTTTGGTGGGGTAAGAAAACTTGATAGCCATCTTGTCTTGTTTGTCAAATTGTCATTGACGCCATTGTCAACTACGGCTTTCCCAACATCTACATTGATGCGCAATTCTGTTGAAATCATAGATTTAATATACTAGCTTTAGCTTTTTTAATTTACGTTGAAATTGTTTCTCGTTACCACGGTATAAATATCCACCAGTAGTGTGACTCGGCCCCTGGCCTTGAAATATTTACCTACAACGGCGCGGTACGTAAACACGCGATAGGGCTGCCTGACTACAGTATTTTAATTTCATCCTACCTATCACCGTCACCTGCTTGAGTTTCTTTCTAGTTTTGTGATTGAAATATTGTCGTCGAAGGTTACCAAACTCCAATCCTTACAAACTTCAACACCTACCTACTCAACCAAAATGCCAGAAACAGCTGACGAGTAATTATAATATCTTTTTTCCGCTTATTAACGTCCCCATTACCTACAGCACGGAGCAACTCGAAATAACAATTCTTTTGGTCACCCATCCGATGTCAAACCGCTCTGCAAACGTTACTTAATTAAAACTAAATTTAAATTCAGTGCATCTTTTTCTTTCGATTTCATTAAGAAAAGGACAGACGATAAATATTAGTTCAGTCTTATCTAGCGTTGTAAACGCCGAAAAAATCAATTTTTTTTTAAACAATTTTTAACAATAATGACAACAATGACCGCTTTACAAAACCCCCCGCACCACCCACCCAACTCCCGCACCCAGCTCTCTCCCCAATCCCCCTATACTAAGTACGTATTTGAAAAACAATGAAATATTCCCCACTTCTTTCATATTTTTCGGTTTTATTGGGAAGTAACATGAAATATATACTGGCAACTTTTCTTGAAACTTTCGAATCAAACAATGAAAACACAACGGAATTCGAAAGAAACGGGAATTTTCCCTGTTTTTCTCAACGCTTAGACAAGTTTAGACGTGATTAAAAATTTGGCTACTAAAAATACGTCAATTTATGTCAGGCGCTGACCCGCGCTGAATAATTTGATAGGATTAAACTAATATTTGTCTTCTGTCCTTTTCTTATTGAAATAGAAAGAAAAAGATGCACTGAACTTAAAGGTTTAGTTTGTGAACAAGGGAATCGGCGCCATTATCAACCATCTCATCACATACTACAAAATCTTACTTATAAAGTAAATTATAATGTACTAATGTACTAGATCTTACTACGTAGGTACCTACCATTTATTGCTCTTATAATCATTTCATAACGATATCGATATTTCGTCTAAATACAAGAAAGTAGTTACATAAGTAAGTAGATAGTCTAGCCTAGGAAACTACCTACTAGCTTTTTAACGCGAGCGTAGGTAAGTCACTCGTGTGTCACTTTTATCACCTTATTTTTTTATTAATCTAGGTATTTTACTCGGTGGAAAAAGTGAAATACCTACCTATTAAAAAAGAAACAAATTACGTACGTAGTAGGTATATAAAAACTAAACCTTTCGGAGTTTCCAGGTAATATAAAAAATGTTATCTCTGGGTGCGTTATTAACGAATTCAAGCAACCAAAAACAACACAATAATCTAATATCGCTCTTTGCATATTAAAGTATGTACTTATACTTATTTCAATGAATATTTGTTACAAATCGCACGCTTACTGCTTACAAAACCATCACACCGTCCGTTCGTCACTGCGGCGAATTCGCGACTGTTTGCCGACTTAGTGCAGACCAAACTCGAGGCGCGTAGGTATGATTCGCGTTCCGACCGGTTCTATGAAGATAAATTACTGTACATATTTGTACTGTGTCGTTACTGTTATTTGTTTTGTTAAGTTTTGTTTTTATTTCATAATATTGTTACTACTTTATTTTCCGTTTGTCATTTTTGTTGTTTTGTTAACATGAGTGTTAGAAGAACATATTTTATTTTTGGCTGTGATGCTTTATGTACACTCCTACCAACTTATATGTGAAATGGCGAAAATTGGAGCTACGGCCGTCATGTTGAAATGACATTCGATTGTCAGTGGCTACCACATTCGGGTTCTCTGGTTGTTTTGTCGTGATATTGCTGAATTTATAAAGTTAAATATGCCGAAAGCCATTAAAAGTGATGCTCGAAACATTATTCTAAAGGTTAAAACCTTTTTTGAAGAAGAAGCTCGGGCGGGTTCTCCGATTATTCCATTTAATCAAATATACAAACGGATTTCGGAAGCGACAGGTTAGTGTTGTCAACTTTCTTGTTATAAATTACCCGATACTTAACTAATTATTTAAGTCCACGAAATATTCGTTTCTATTCTTGCTGCAGGTTAGCGTAACGGTAACGTACGTACATCGAATAGGTAACCTGCTAAGTGAGTGAGCAAACTAATCTGCCAAATTTCAAATTTCTACTAACATTTATTTTATTATCTTATATTTCAGGTGTGAGTCAAGGACTAATTTCAAAAATAGTTAAGGAAGGGCACGCAGCAGAAGAAACTGGTACAAAAATTCGGACACCAGGCAAGGAGAGAAAACGTAAAAGTGGATTTGTGCATGTTGATGATTTTGACATGGGAGTTATACGGAGGAAAGTACATGAATTTTATTCTGCTAAAAAAGAGGTCCCTACTGTTAAAAGCTTCTAGAGGTCTTAAAGACAAGAATAAATTACACAGGACAGCGAGAGAGTCTGCGAAAGCTGCTTCACAAGGTGGGATTTCGTTTTAAAAAATCTCAATCCAATCGGAAGGTTCTTATGGAGCGTAATGAAATATCAGCTTGGAGAGCTAAGTACTTGCATGCAGTGGATAAAAATAATAAATCTCCCCAGCCCCGACCCATAATTTATTTAGATGAGACCTATATTCACTCTTTGCATACATCGGGTAAATGTTGGCAAGGAGAGGGTGAAGACGGAGTATTAGAGCCCGGATAGGAGCCTGTATCGAAAGGGCAAAGATATATTATTGTTCATGCGGGAGGAGATACTGGATTTGTTACAAATGCACTACTTGTGTTTAAATCAAACACAAAAAGTGGTGATTATCATGACGAGATGAATAGTACCAACTTTAAAAAGTGGGTATTTGAAAAACTTGTGCCTAATTTACGGGAGCCATCCACGCTATTTACTTTGCAGAAAAAACTAATTAGAATTTTAGTAAATATTGAAGTCACCGATAGCTGTAAACCGCACTTCCAGGAATTAAAGATTTTATCCCTACTTTGTCTCTATATTTTTGAAGTTTGTAAGTCGTGCGTAAATACCCGAAATTCTTTACAAAAAGAGAGGACATACAAACGAAAATTATTTTAAGACATAAAAACAGACTAAACTTACCAACATCGCGACTAAAAATGCACTCCAATAGTACCTTTGTCATGTCCATAAAAATTTACAATAAATTACCCGAAATAATAAAGAATTTAAATAAATATAACATCTTTATCAATAAATTGAAGCTTTTCCTTGCAAACCAATGTTATTATAGTATAAGCGAATACTTAAATGATAAATTATAATTAATACTATTAAAGATACGCCTACCTACTCATAATATAAAAAAATAAATAAATATAAAGCGTGCAAAACATAACTTACCTTAGGGATAATAAATATTACGTAATAAATTATAATTATAATTACGTAATAAATAAAACTAAATAAAAAATAAATAAATGTAAATAATTTATAAAATAATAATTATAATTCTTAAATCCAATCCTGTATTAATAAAACAGTTTATCTTACTCAATAATAAGAATGATCTCATTCAACACCCAGTGCTCTTCCTCCTCTCTCCTACTTGCTCTATGCTGTGCCCGACAGGGTCCATAATTGTGACTTATATAATAATTTCCTAACCAACTATGTATATACATTATGGTACGCAATAAAGAATTGAGAATTGAATAGTGATGGATAATGCTCCTTATCACCGTATTTCTGTGAATAAAGTCCCAAATACGAATTCCTTAAAAAAATATATAGACACAAATGCTTATATTTTTACCACTGTGATCTCAATCCCATTGAACTCATATGGAGCACAATGAAAAGAAAAGTTGCTGATGTAAATTTGAGCACAAAAATGCTGAAATTCCCCGCCCAGTTAGAGAAGCTTTTGACGCTATTACAGTTCATGAGTGGGCACAGCATTGTAAACACGTTCGCAGGTTGGAAGGAGAAAAATTAAAACATGATTTGTATTTAGATAAACCTTTTATTATAGAAGTGGTAAGTTACACTGAAACCGAAAGCGATAGTGATAATGATGATAGAGGTACGGAAATAAGCGAAGTATGGCCTCACAACCAGGATGAAGTTGTGTATGCAGGTTCATCTAAAGATCACAATTACTGTAAACCTGGTTTTCAAAAAATTATTGTAAAGCATTTTTTTCCACTTTATTGTATTACTTTTTAGATAAAGCCATTGTTTATTGCTGAGAGACTAAACTGTTAGCGTGCCTACTTAACTGTAAATTATCAAATTCTTTTTATTTATTTTATTATTTTTATATAGGTATCATTGTCTTTAATGTGTAAAAACTGTAATGCTTATTAAACGATTATGTCTAATGTGAAATTTCCTTCTTGAAAACTTACTCAATTTTGGGCACCTTATATTAATTAGCAACACTGAATCGACGGTGCCGTCCTCTTTCAGTTCACAAATAAGTTGGTAGGACTGTGTTTATTACCATACAACCTTATGTTTATTACATACCTTTATTATAACCAAGAAAAATTGTTACGTTATTCCATAGTTTAATTTAATTAAAATAAGTATAAAACGAATAAATAATAACAATATTTATGTGTGATAATAATAAAAGGACGTTTTTCGGAACTCCATACGTGTTTTTTTTTATTTCAATTAGGTCAAAACCCTGACTCTTACCCTTACAAACTCGTTCAAAGAGTATAAATTAATAATTAACAAATAGGTAGGGAGGACTCGTTCGATATTTTTTAATATTCTCCCTAGATCCACAATGGGAGGACTATGGTCTATTCAGGTGTATTCTAGGAGTATAATTATATATTCTGTGGGCCTATTGCCTATTTTTGATTTGACTTGTAATCACCAATCACCATTCTGAATCTGACACTGACACTGACTGACACATAATCTGACGTATAAAAGATTTGTGCTTGTGCTTGTGAGTTGTGGTAAATCGTAATCACAAAAAAAATTTGTGATGTGATATTATTCGGGGAGGATTGGAGTTACTGTACTGGTTACATGATCTTTGCTTCAGAAAACAAAATAAGAATAAGTTTTTAGTCTGGGACAGTTTAGGTTTACTTACCATTAAGCATTGTAGATAAAAACTCAATATTTACAGCATACATTCCGATAATGGAATTCCTATTGTGAATAAGTTCTCATGGAGTGTCGATATTCGTCTGTTTTTTTCGAAAATATGTGGAAATATGTCACAAGACGTTTTCGGGATACTTTGGAACGGGGTGGTCGATGCAGTACCACCGTAGTCAACAATGGTGCCGTCAATTACGACGAGAAAAATGAGTGCCCACCTGGTCCACCTGATCCACCTTGTAAGTGGCTTTCATTGCGCAAAACTCAATCTCAACAGAACGATAACGGTACAAATGGTCCGAAATGGAGCTTCGAACACCGAGACAGAAATTGGATGGGTGCCATAACATGGGTATGTTTGTATTTGGCAGATTTATTTTTATCATTGATATAATACTATTATCTTGAACTACATTTGGTAATTTGACATGATAATTGGAACACGGAACATGTTTTTTTTTTTCTTATTTAGTTTCTAAAGTCAACATTCTCAACAAGTGAGTATGGTATTTGTAAATGGCTATGCAGTGCATAGCCATTTACAAATACCATAGTATGCACATAGGTTTGCAATATCATACAATAATAAAATTAAATTGGGACAGTGCCCCACACATTGCTGGTGTCATCCGTGTGAATTACCAAAGATTCATTAAATTTTCACCAAATTGTTATGAAACCAAATGAAATACTGGTCAGAGGGTCATCTTAGACCCTTGTAGAATATAAAAACAATTCACAGAATTAATTTATCAACAACATTATGGGAGATAAAACAAGAATTTTTAAATTGGTGATTTGATTGCAAAACATGAATAATCTATTAGTCAAGAGACATAATAAGGATCCTATTACCTGCATTTTAAGGGTGTAAATACAGAAAGTAATCTCATAATGCAGTTTATGTTATTTTGAAACTGTGAGACAGTAGGTAATGATTATAAAATGATTCTAGAAGAAGCATGCCAGCAGCCATGGGGGCTGGATTAAGAGCCCAATGGTAGATGACATTCATGTTGGTTCATCTGGTCATCAAGGGCTAGCTTATGATTAACCAGAATGAGTACATTATTAACATAATAACATGTTATTCCAGGAAAATGGCTTAAATAAACTGCATGAACACAATGAGAAGAGTCCACCCTGTAAGTGGCTTTTTCACAAAGGCTCTGAATTACAACAGAGTGAAAATGCCACATACGACATGAAATGGAGCTTTGACCAGCAAGATGAAATTTGGATGAATGCTAAACATAGGGTATGTTTATATTTGGCAGATTTATTTAATAATCTGGCATAATAACTGGAAAATCAAGGTGGTCATAATAATAATATTAGTTTTTATCCTGTATATAAAAACTAATATTATTATTATGACCGGTAAAGAATGGATAACCTTGAAATAACATAATAGACCTCTAAAAAAAAAAACAAAAAATTTCCAAGTATACCTAATATACGATAAAAAAAAAATACTGTGCAATTTCAAGTCACACTATTTACTGCCTCCTGTCGGCACAGTCAACATACAATATTATAACAGCAAGTAACCGATGGAATTCATTTATTTGAGGTCAAAGTGAAGAAGAATGTAAAAAGTTACAATTTTGTTCTAAAAACTCTTATGTACTTCCTGGGATATATATATATATATTTTTTTTGCCATAAGGTCTTTTATATGCTATTTCAAGGTTATCCATTCTTTACCCGACTGCTTGTATATAGTAGTAATCATGAGGCGCTTGTGGTTAAGTAATAACAACCGTACAAGACTATTAATCAGGTTAAGCTACATTTGTCACGGCTGTTCCGTGGATGGGTGACCATATTTACGTACCAAGACCCCTCCGTGCCTTGGAAAGCACGGCTGTCATTAGTGGATCTTTGACAGTCATTATGGGTTGTCAGAAGCTCGAAAATCTGACAACTAGTCATACTAAGGGGTATTCTATTACCACAGATCTTAAAAACAAAGGAGATATGCTTTGTATACAAAATTATTCCGTTCCAGAGGTCTCCACGTTGACCCCCACTTAATTTACTAACACAAAAGCAAAAACTATAACAACGGCACACAAGCTCATATTTCTCCCGCACACAAAGAAACTTACAGCAACACTAATAAACTCACTAACAAAACACACGCAAAAAGAGGGCGGCGCATCTACCTGTAGCTACGGACTCAGAATAAACACACATGCGCAAATTACGCAACTAGTGATGTTAAGTGGTGTAATCATAGAAAAATGTTGATGAAATTCAGTTACCTATAATATCTGCACTTTTGCTAAAGATTGTATTGACTGGGAAAATAAAATGATACAGGAGTTTCCCTCAATATACCTACTCTATACACGTGAAGTTTGATCAGAATTGGAATATTAACTAACTAAAGTTAGTGAAATTTAATACAACTCGAATCTAGACTAGGAGAACACAAGTAAAACTTCAAGATTTTTATTGACATAGATTTTATTGGCCAGTAAAATGTAAATATTTATTTTAAACTTGCCGTTTAGACAGTTTAGGTGTTGCGATCTTAGTTAAATAGTGTAATCTTACGTTTATATATTTTTCCATTATGGCTTTTATAAGTATTAATAAATGGTTATTCATTGGCAATTGATTGTATTGGTGAAAATCTATGTTTTCAAAAAGATTCATACCTATAAAATGCGATAAGGATTTTGACATGAGCTCCTGTCTAATATTTTTAATGCAATTTGCGTGTTATCAGGTGAAATAATAAACAATTTTATTATTACTTCCATCCATTTACATATGGTTATTACGTCATTGAATGGAAATAAAAGATTTCTAAAATTCCTAGTTAGCTATATTCCCATTAGCTATTGATTCAATAAAAGATAAGTCGAGTAATGAAGAAATAGTAACAAATTGTATTTTTCAATCATTAATTGTATCATACATATAATCATTCGTACTAAGTACAATAGAATCGTATAAAATATCGACTACCACAAACCTCACATCACATCTCTAACTGACAAAAGCCGGCAGCGGCCGCTTCACGAAACTATCGTGTGAGTGAGAGTATCAGTAAAACACTTATCCATTGCGCTATTAGACCAGCCGATTCATTGATTGATTTGTACTAAGCAAGCAAGCAAGCAAGTCAAAAATCATAAACAGCGCAGCCGTCGCAAGTTGACATTCGGCTAATGACTGAAACTCGCCTCAAGCCACTTTGCGGCCAGATGCGTTCGCAAGCGCCACGCTTCCTTGCCATATCTCCTGTGTTTTTAAGATCTGTACGTATTACCCAGTAACTGGGTTGTGGAGGTCAGATAGGTAGTCGCTCCATGTAAAATACCAGTATTCAGCTGCATCCGGTTAGACTGGAAGCCAACCCCAACATCGTTGGGAAAAGGCTAGGCAGACGATGATGTTAGTAAACATTACACACATTTGTTACCTTGCATATAAAACCTCATTTATAATTATCTAGGAAAATGGCTTTAATAAACTCAATGACAATAATAAAAAAAATGCCAGACCACCCAGTAAGTGGCTTTCTCTTTGTCAATGCTGAAAGAACTTGGATGGATGGCAAACCATGGGTACTTAGGTTTGTACAATTATTGCAGTAGAGTTATTTTTTATATCTCACATTTTGCATAATAACTACAATTAATTTAGAGATTCATCATAGGAAAATTTGGTGATAAATGAAATTCGAAAGTTTATAATGTCAATCAAATCAATTTCCAGGGATGCATGAGGAAACGAAATGAGAATAGTGAAAGAAATGCTGGTCCATCAAGTAAGTTTCGTTCAATTCGCCGCTGTAAATCGTTGGAGAACGACAATGGCACAAATGACAAGACGTGGAGTGTCCAAGACCGACACCAATGGATGGATGCTAAAATATCGGTATGTTTGTATTTGACAGGTTCATTTACTAGTCAATATGCCTCTTAACTGAATATCATTATTAATACAATATTTTATTTTATCCAGGAAAGTTGTGTGAATAAATTTAATCAGAAAAATGCTAGACCACCTAGTATGTGGATTTCATTTCGCAAGTACTGTAAGTCATATCATAATGGTGATGGCACAAATGGCAAGAGATGGAGCTTTCAGCACCTGAATAGAACCTGGTTGGATGCCATCACATGGGTATGTTTGAATTTAGCAGGATTTGTTTTCACTGACAATTACCTAAGTGAAGTTTCATTATAAAGTTACGTGTCCATTGGGTCGGAATCGGAGCGTCCACATCGTACAGATTTGTTGCTTTGTATTGACTATGGTACTGTGTGCACTGGATCGGCATATCTGTGCCAGGGACTGGTATTTCTGCCGTTGACGTCATCCGCAGTGAACGCTCCCAATGTTACCAGGTACATGGTGAAGCTCAAAAGGGTCCTTGAAACGATCACTTGCAATAATTGTCCATTTTTACGTGATTGATGCACATTGATGCGCAAATGTGATCGTCTACCATGTGCAATTGAAGTGATTGACAATATTACTATATACCTACAATAGAAATGTAATAAATAAATACAATAGAAACATTAGTAGTTGATTTGAAAGTTTGTACATGGTCGCCTCAGCAAATGTAGGTATGCAGTAGACTCCAACTTATAAGTTAAATAAATACTACTGCAATTAAAGAAATCAAAAGCCATTATGTATTTTGTAACAACTCTAATGTTTAAAACGTAACAGTCTATAATAAAACTTAACAACAGTGATAAGTATAACAAACAAAAACATTTGTAATTAAAATTAATTTCAAACGAATAACACTAATATAACACTTAAAAATATATTATCACTATTGATCTGCGATCTATCGCAATGCAGAATTTCAAAATAAAATAGCCCGAAGCCGTGCATAATATTGGTCATTTTACCCTAAAAAAGGGAGAAATCACTAAAAGTGGAAACATTTATATTGCCGATGCGAAATCTGAATCCAGTGGACGCACCTTATCGTCATTTTATAAATGCGGACGCTCCGTACGGTGCGTACGTTCCGATTCGGACCCAGTGCACGCGTAACTGAAGTACACGAGATGCTGCATTCTAGAGAATTACATAATTCACTGGGTATGAGGTAAACTCCTCATACATTGAGGAGTAGGCATCAAATACGCACCGAGCGTGAGGTGAGGTTTTTCGCGCACTGGAGTTTCAACGCACTGCTTAACATCGAGAGTTGAAAATCAAACAGTGTGTTTTTTCGACGCTCTGGCATGCGCTCTGTTGGATTCTCAAAGCTTGGTGCCTCGCTAAAATATCGTCTATGGAAATTGAGTGTCTTGTTTTCCTTTTTTAGTCTATCTCTAAAAAATGTGTTTGATGACTAGTACATTGAGGGGTGTACAGGTACTAGTAAATTATGTAAATCTCGAGGATGCTAATATAATATGACATTTATTCAATGCATTCGTTTTACAGAGTGGTGTAGCAGTTTTGGGATGGTACACTAGTCAACTCATTCATTTCAAACTGAAACAGCATTGCAGGCTCCATGAGACAAAATGCATTCCTGTAAACAACTTGCTATTATCTATCCACCCATATATAACGGACATGAACAAGAATGACTTTTATATTGACTCAGTTTCCAAAATTGGAAAAGTGTTTTCTGATATCACTCCCACTGTATATTTGATGGCCAATGATCAAAGTGAGAGTCTTAAAGGTAAAGACAATGTATCGGGAAATCTATCTGGCAATGTATCTGGACATATCTCTGGTAATATATCTGGTGACAGATCTGGCAACAGCGCACAAACACTCCCCCAAAGCCCTACAAATGCACAGAGCATAGATACCTCAGATGATGATTTGGGTGGGGTGTTGAATTCAATTGAAAACAGACTTGGTCTAGCTTCCATTGAGAATGGCCAGTACCAAGATGGACTTAGTTTACTAAGGTAACAGTTTTTTTTTTGTATAAAATGTTTTGTGTTGTATATGGAACATCACCAAAGTACCTAAATTATTGTTGTTTGATAATTTATGTTATTCTTCTAGATCTGCAGCAGAGCGGAATCATGCTCCAGCAATTTACAACTTAGGGTTGTGCTATGAAAAGGGCTTAGGAGTAACTGCCAATGAAAAGACTGTAAGTAAACAATTAATATTATAAGAGCAGGTTGAATAGGCCATTTTTACATAGATTTGTTTATTTTAATGATCAGGTGTCTCCTAAAAATGAGGATAATAATTAAAAAGACCTTACAGAATAAGAATATGTAGCACAAAGTGTGTGTGTTTTTTTTTTTAATGAGAGATAGCGCGCAGCATCTTTTCCTAAGATAAAAAATTTACCAATCTGAGTCAGAAGAAACACAATGATAATAATTAAAACATATATACATAGTTATGTAAAACATTTTTTTTAAGCAAAGATTTTTGTGAAGTCTATACATCCTATCCTGTTTTTCGTAGTATATCCTAAGTGTTTGTTAGACCAGCTGAATGACTTGTGTTGCATCACTTGAGCTTCTGCAGCATATGATTATAAATTATGTACATTGACAGGCCATGGAGTTATACAAGTCTGCAGCTGCATTGGATCACCCTGAAGCCCTTTACAACCTTGGCATTTTTTACGGCCAGGGCCGGGGCGGACTCAAGGCCAACCAGGAAACTGCTGTCAGACTACTGCGCCTCGCCGCAGTACAGGGACAACAGGACGCTATTGATGCTCTTAAATATCTCGACGTGAGCATCTCTGAGCCTCGGCAAAATGACGTAAATTCCTGGACTTACCAACAACACACACAATTTTCATCAAGTCAAAATATTGTTCCTACGCAAAGCAAACTGTTCATCGACAATATAAACTTTCTGCAGGCAACAGTTTGAAGCTAGTTGTGAGTGGCATTTTATAATATAAAGTTGGTGGTGGTTCATGCACCTTGAAATTAGTCGTAAGCAACAATACACGCATAGCGTGGGAATATGCCTTGTAATATAATTACATGGTCCTCTCAGTAGTGGTTGAAAGTTAATTCTGATTATTAAAATGATGGAGTGTTTATATTACTACTTAATTTTTATTTTGTATACATATTACTTTTATGGATTATGTAAGTAGCAGGTGGCGTGAGTTTATGTGTGTATGTATAATATATATTACTTTTAATGAGTCTTTCAATATTTTGAATAGACTAGTGTTAAGTGTAAACAATGCGTAAAATTATATTACAAAACCTTGTTTCAGTTCTTATTGGATATTTATAGTTGCAGATAAAGGGATCTAAAGGATAATATAACGTTAATTAAGTTCTCTAAACAAACTTTCATAACTCTGAAAATTAGGTTACTACTTGTGAAATGGGGCATTTATACATATATAGGTTAATTAATTGCATGTATGGTAAAATTAATTTCACAAAACTAGTTTCAATACATTTCAATTTATTTCGTATAATAATTAGTATCGTGAAATCTATAGTATCAGCGATATCACGACCCCGTCAGCACTTTGGGCTTTATTTTGCAATATACATAATATTATCGTACAATATGTGCTTTCGCGACACTAGTTTCACTTCGCGTTATTTGATAGTGAAATTAGTTGGCTGACATTACTTTTATCAAAAATCGCGCTTTGCACGAAAGTGTTTTGATTACATGAAATTAATGCATGCATCATGAAATCAGAAGTTTACACTTGAAATTGTTAATGAAATTAATGTCAAGGAAATAATTCTATGTCATTAATCCATTGTGTTTTGCGTGTTACTTTTGTTCGAGACTGTGCATCTTGGGTTTTTATATATACGAGTATCAATGCACTAATTTCGTAATGTAAATCCAATTTAGCCACATGACATCCTACATTAACAAATTCGTGACCCATTCTGTGGTGCTCGGCAGCGCACCAGTCTGGCAACCGGCGTGGCAATTGCGTAACACACTATGTATCGGAATCGGTTTCATTTTGACAATTCAACAACATTAATTGTGTTATTTACTTTGTCGAGCAGACACATTTTTCGAATATATGAAGCAATGGATTAGTAGTTGGCTTCGAAATTATTCAAATTCCAATTGATAGTGTTAAGCTACTGACACACATGCTTACTCAAAAACAGTGGAAATAAGCATGCTCATAGGTAGCAATGTTGTGTTACACATGCATGCTACTAAGTAACAATTGCTCAATAAAAGCATGCTTTCGTGCTACTAATGAGCATATGTGTCAGTAGCTTTATGCAATTAAGGTGAGGCGAGGAAGGGGCATGCCATCGATGAACTGCGCCAACACTGCACCACTTATCTTCGCTTATCTACCTAGTGGAGATACGCGGAATTTAAATCCGCGTCCGTCCGTGTTTATAAGTGCATCTGGATTGGTGCATGACTAAGCTATTGTTTTTTTTTTTCAAAATCCCGTAACCTCATATTTTGTAATAATCTCATGTTGCTTACTACATAAACTATAGTGCGAACGACTGTCAGTTGGACAATTTCTAATTTTCTAGTAACTAAGGACCAAATTCGGAAAACATTTGAAAGGATATTGCACTACACTGAATTAGGACCCTGAATTAAGGGTGGGCGTGGCTCCTAATTAGAGCCGTCCATTAGTACACTACACAGATTTTACGCCCTTACTCAGAGAGCAAATCTTGGAGCGTCTTGACGTCATGCCACCTATATTATCAAAACAAAAAAGTCCCTATTGCCATGCTGTTTTTGCGACAACAATGCTTGGAGTTCTGGAGCCAAATGAATTCGGAAATTACCTAAGAATGGGTGGAGTTCGAGGAATTATTAAGTTTAGTGAGTCCTTATATCAAAAAACAAACTACGATTTTAAGACTAGTGTTAGTGCTAGAAAAAGATTAATTGTGATTTCTAGCTACAGGAAATAGTTATCAATATTTAAGATTTAGCTCCTTGATTACTTAACCACTTTTGTCCAAAATCATCCCAGAAACCTGTCGGACAATTTGTACATGCTGAAGGTGCATGTATAAGTTAAGGAAAATACTTAATTACTAGTAGACATTCATTTTTATTTCTAAAATCACATATTATCGCTTCTGCTGAGTAATTATAATAAGCTTAATGGTTCTAACATTTAAAGTTACAATCAAGAAGACGACAGTGGGATTTTATTTAGATTTCTTGGGTTTTAATAATTAGGTAATTTTTCAGTATATTTGCGGAATCAGAATGAAGAAAAAGAAATCGGATATTAGTCGAAGAGTTATCTATCGAATGAATTTTCTTCGGGAAAGTAGCTAGTTTAAAAACTGCCAACCTCCAATGCTTAAACCTCCATTGTTTGTGACGGATTCTGCTGCTGGATGAACATTGAGCGGGAATGTGAACGTTTGAGGATTATTGATGAGATGGTGATGCCTGGTGAGCGGGTACTTGGTGATGGTAGTTAAAGCGATTAAACAAATTTTCTGCGGAGGAAAAGACATGTTTTTATTTATCTTTAAAAACGTTAAATTGTCGAAGAGCGCCTTTTATTCCTGTACCCTTCATATGATATTTAGTAAGGTCAGTTAGGGTAAGAAGAACATACTTTATTTTGTGCCAGATGTTTTGAGGTCTAGGAAGGATCATACTGTTTCTCTTTCCCTGTAAGTACCGACAATACCGTTTCTCTTAGCCTAAAAGTTTTTGGAGAGATTTTGAATTCGATGAAACGTTTTAGTCTAAAATATCAAACAAAAAGCTTACTGTTAAGTCTTAGTATCTTTTAATTGTAATTATCTCTAACACTATAATTTTCACAATTTTAGCGCGAATAAAAGTCATGCAGCCAACTCGTATTACAACTCTCAACTTTACAACTGTCAAACTTATATTATTTTTTTCGGCTGTGGAACATTGAGATAAGAAAAACATATATTTATCTGTGTACTAGCTTTTGCCCGCGGCTTCGCCCGCGTGGAGGTCGGATAGCGCATTCGCGTGGAGGTCGGAGATCCCAAATCCACGTCATAAGCCAAATTTCATCCAAATCCGCTCAGCCGCTTTAGCGTGCAAGCGTAACTAACAAACTCACTTTCGCATTTATAATATTAGTTAGGACGCGAAAGTAGGTTTGTTTTATTATTTTATCTCTCGGGAAAAGTACCTACTTTTTTTCTGGATGAAAGGTGGGTATTTTTTTCTGTATCCCTGACAACGTATATTCAAAATGTCATGATGCTCGGTTCAGCGGTTTAGGGCGTGAAAAGGTATCAAGCAAACAAACGCATTATTTTCGCATCTATAATATTATAGTTAGGAGGATGAAAAACCGGTTTATCGACACTCCAGACTCAAAATGTATGAGGTAGGTACTTTTTTTTTTAAACTTTATAATAATATAAGTCAATCATGATTCGAAAGACACGTGTCGCCGTCTATTACCATAACGTTATAGTCATTTTCCTCATGTTCAGTACGTTTCGGGACGAAAGGTACCCTATGTCCGTTTCTGTACACCTGACAACGTATATGATGATCGGTTCAGTGGTTTAGGTGTGAAAAGGTAGCAAACAAACAAACTCACTTTGGCATTTAAATTATTAGTTAGGATGCTGTGGAACGTCGTAGCGACATCTGTTAGCAACCTTTTGTTTTTTTTTTACTTTACTGTTTTATCGAGTGATATACCATAGAGTAAAACTATATACACTGGTCATCAAAAAAATCGGCCCACCTGCGTTTTTACCGCACATCATGTTTTTCTTAGGCAAAAACAAACAATGTTCTAGTACTGAAATGTTTTGTTTATCTTATTTATTTACACCAATTTAATCACAATTTAAACTTAAAAATGTAATTTTTTTTATAGAATTTTAATTTAAAAATCAAAATCCTTAATTTTACACCATTTTTTGATTAATTTTAAAAACGCTTTAGTGTTTTTGTCTTAACTGTTATGTACACAATTCTTTCAAATTAATATTGCGTATTCCCTCCTCTTGCTCGAATGATGGCCGTTTCAACGACCTTATCAAGATTTTGATAGTCTCTTGAGGGATTCGGGCCCATTCTTCCGTAATGGCGATTTCCAGGTCTCCTAATGTTGCAGGGGCTGGATTACGGACTCTAACCTTTTGTTTTAGGGTGTCCCACATATGCTCTATCGGGTTGAGATCAGGGCTTCTTGCTGGCCACGACATAACCCGAATGCCGACCTCTTCTAGGTAATGAGTGGTGATGCGCGCTACGTGTGGTCGTGCATTATCATGCATTAATTCAAAGTTCTCACCAATATAGCCGGCATATGGCACCACATGGTATTCTAAGAACTCAGTGATGTAGAGTGCTGCTGTTAAAGAAAGAAAAGAAAGAAAATACGTTTATTTGCGATAAACATGGCGCAAAGAAATAACAAAATAAAACAAAGAACAAGTTTGGGGAAAATATGCGTCACATTCACGCAAAACGGCCGTCGCTCAGCATAATGCCGCGACCCCATACGAGACAGAGCCTCAGCGCTGGTTTTCAGCAGACAGCCGGCGTTGACGTAATGACGTCGACCGGTGCATCATGCAGTGGAAGTAAAAATGCCAATTAAAATTAGATAAATAAGATTATTGAATATTTTCAAAGTTTATGTAAATATAATAGGTATAGAAGTTGAGTACATACATTGCGTTCCGTCCGCGCTAGCACCCACCGACTCCGACGCCCCCTTTGTATGAAAACCAGCTCCGTGCGTCCAGTCAAAGATTACAAAGCCAAGCCCAGGCCAAAACATTACAAAGCCCCACCATAACTGACAGTTTCTCTTATGCAACACTGAGTATAATGTTCACCTGGCCGTCGCATATAATTACGGCGTCCATCAGAACCGTATAAAATCATTCGAATCTCATCACTAAAGAGAACTGACTCCTATTGACCTATAGTCCAGTTGATGTGATTACGGGCAAATTGAAGTCTAGCTTGTCGATGAGCTGTGGTCAATTGTGGTCCTGTTGCAGGCTTGTGTGGTCTTAAATTTTGCTCACGAAGTCTTCTTCTTACGGTACTATCACTTATAGCCACACCCCGAACTTCACGTAAGCGTGGCTGGAGATCAACACCCGACTGATGTCGATTTCGTAGAGCTGATACCGCTGTAAAGCGATCATCCCTTTGAGATGTCACCCTATGTCTTCCAGATCCAGATCTTCTTCGGTACTGCATAGTTTCCAGGAACCTATGGTAAACTCGCTGCACTGCAGAACGGCTCAGTTGTAACCTCCTGGCCACGACACGTTGACTTAAGCCTTGTTGGAGCAAAGCTACCACTTGGGCCGCCTCAGCTTCTGTAGTGTCCATTATTTTTAGACAAAGTAATCAAAACTACAGCCTCGGTAAATAAACTTAACGTTATTAACAAAAAATCCCTACAAAAGTCTGTTTCGGACTGAAAGAACGGTTCGAATTTGTTCCGAGGTAAAACCATCAAATCAGCACTCGACTGTATATCTGTATAAAAAAATGTTAAGTACCTTCAAGCGCAATAAGATTTCAAACATCATATCCGACTCTCAAAATAAAAACAAACTTGTGAAACAGCTTATCAGTGAAACAATCGATAAATATTAAACAAAAAATGGGTGGGTCGATTTTTTTTGATGACCAGTGTAGTTTATGAGTTACGATCTCGTGTTCCTCTTACACTATTTTGGTATGTATTTAACCTTTTCACCGCCAAGCACTTCTATAGAAGTTCGGGATTTTCGTGCCACCAGCGCCACAACTTCTATAGAAGTTGTTCATTTTAATTATCTTATTAAAATAAATTTACTGTGATTAAAAGCTTTGTTTCATTTTATTATTTAAGATAGCACTGTCTACTACCCTGTTTTTTATTTTTCTACACAAAATAAGCCCTAGTTTGTCCTAAAATCGGCAAAAGCAGAAACTCCGAATTTTGTTACTTTCCTCAGAACGCCAATCACTTCATATCAAGTTGGCCAGTGATGTGCCGTGAAAGGTTGATTTCACCATTGAAATATTTATAAATACAGAAAGTTACGAATATCGAAAACATTTTGAGGTCAATAAAATATGAACTTAGTTATCTACTTCATTACAAAGGATAGTAGATGAATTTCGACGTTCAGGTAGATGCCGATACGTAATTATAAAGTTGTTACTAATTCTTGTCGATAGTTATTTTCCCATCTCTACAAAACAATTGGTCGTCTATGCCCCTGTGCGCCACCGAGTGCCACGAACTACTATAGAAGTTGGTCAGTGACGTCATAGGCGTGCGGCTGTCAAGGTCATTTTGGCATAGTGCAGCACAAAATCGGATTCGCGCGCACGCATCTTTCTTTCTTTCACTTGCAAATAGAAAAATGAGTGAAGAACTTGATTGGACGAACTTCTGAAAATTTTGCAAGGTGTGGAATCGGACTCGGAGTATTTTGTGGAGAATATTGAACCAGAAGATAAGATAATTAAAAAAAAAAACAATTCAAAATTCTGCCACTTAGATACTTACCTACGGTAAAAAACGTTGACTGAAGTTATTAAAAAAACAGGAATAAACAAAAATAGAAGAAAGAAAGACCATAGACCCCATCCCTGATCAGAATCGAATTCAACGTGCCCTCAGTGCCAATAACTTGATATGAAGTTAAAGAATGAGATCATGAAACAAATAGAGATGTACCCCATTCCTTATAGTTCTAATTGAGTTATGTATTCGTTTCTTTGATACTCATAAATTATACTGTTTTTTCTTATTAAGGATACTGTGAAATAAAAGAAATCTGGAAATATTTAATCAGTTTTTATTTATATTCGTAAAATCAACTTTAAATCTTAACTTTACGCGTACAAATCTTATTCATCGATATGACGATATCCCCATCACTACTGTTTACTGTGTATTTAGTTATACATTTATAGCTTGGCGCTCGGCGAGGCATTGCGTTTTGTGTACGTTGGCGGCGAAAAGGTTAATGCGTTAACGTTTCACAGAGACATACCTTTTTTTTAGCTCGTTTGCGTAGTTTGTACCTACGCATATTTTCCAGTTTCTTTTTTAGTGTTTTTATTGTAGCATTAATGTTAGATGTTGTATACATTTCCAACAACACTTTACAACCTTCACTTCTTACGTCCTTATTCATATAGTCCTTGTGGTCCTATTTCCACAAATAAGGCATATTTTTGTAGAAGTCTATTACAGACAACAATACCGACTTGAATCTTATCTTGTCGTTGACTGGTAGAAAAAGCCTACGGCATTAAGTCCGCCTCTATACATATTTTGTGTGTAAGTATTAAATAAATAAATAATACCTAGGTACTTCTTTTTATTTGTTGGACAAGGCCATGGTTGGTACACACGACCGCTCTCAGCGCATCGAATAAGTGCCCTAACTGCCTTATGTAGGGTGTTCTGAAAGTCTTGAGATTTAACTTTATTTTTCACAGTTTTTCAACATAATTACCACCACAATTACTACACTTCTGCATCCTTATAAACCAATCACTAAAAATGTCTTTTCACTTTTTGTTCAGAAATTTTAAAGCTTCTTCGTCCCGAAATCTTTACGCTTTCAAATTACTTTTCACGAAAGGAAACAGTCCAAAGTCAAGCCTGGGCTGTAAGGCATGTTCAAGAAGTTTCAATCAATCATCATCTTGCAAAAATTGGCATGTAACGTCAGCACGATGTGCCGGAGCATTATCATGATGAAGATACCAGGTGCAGAGTTGTGACTTTGGAAGAAGCTTCTTGAATTCCTGAATAAGTTTAGGAAAGCAGACAGTGGTCTACCAAGCAGCGTTTACAGTCTTCTGCTCACGGAGAACTACTTGCTCAATAATTTCCCGAATACCGAAAAAACCACGATCATTTTCTTTTTTACCAACTTAGATTTTTTACTTCAGTCGGAGTGAGTAATCCCTTAATCGTTAGTATGAAACTGACAGGTGTCAAGAAAGCATTCTCTCGACGGCCGGACGATACTTACTTTTTCGCTAGCACAGAGCATTTCACTAGGTAACATTACGGATTCTGAACTTTTTCTTCTTCTCGTGTCGGCACTAAAGATAATCTCATGCAGCCATAAAAAAAAAGATCGATTAAGTTAGTCAGCCGGGTGGGTATCGGCGCTGATTACCCAGGATACGCCGGACATGCTCTAGTATCAAAAGTGATCTTGGTGAAGAGGCAGCCAACTCTGCCACAAACAAACCCCACAGGGCATCAGCCCTCTAAAGCTTGCCAAAATGATTTCCTCCTAAAGTGAACAAAAAAAGCAATGCATTGTTGTTCCACATTCATAGTACAGACGCCAGCACATCAAGCTACTACAATCTGTCAAATTTATTTAATAGATTTTCAATGATTGGGAAAATTTTACAGTTTCGGGTAGCTTGACCTGCTGGCGTCTGTACAACATTTAATTTGAATTCGTAATTTTTTTTTTGTATTGTTTTTAAGCTTATGAACAAATATCCGCCTATTTGTAAGCGATCGATACTCAGTAAACTAGGGTTTCCTTAGTTGTGCTGTTTATCGAATTGTGTAGTTTACTTCAATTTATTTGGACACAATAGGACACACCAAAATGGTGAGACGATTTTATAACTATCCGAAACTCGGGCGAAGTTAAAGCTTCAATATTTAATTATAATCAGTGACGATATGTAATGAAATAAATAAACTATACAAAAAATATCTAGCAGTGTTTCATTTCTATCTAGTAAAACCGATAGGAAACTACATATCAGTAAAACCTAATGCTACCTTTATGATGAATACAAATCAGCTTGTAGTTGTATCCAGCAGAGGTGCCTTTAATTTGATAGATATCCCTCTAGGCCACATAACGTCGTCGACTAAGGGCAGGTTTTTTGATCTGTAGTTAACTCAACCAATGGTTAAACATAGTAACTACTCGTCGGGATGTCGCTACGCCCCCGTAAGGGGGCGTGGCGTGCGGTGTCGGGGCATGGCCCCCCGACCGCGGAAGCAACACGGTGGCCCGTAACTACGGGCCCCTCATCGTGTTCGCCACTGGCGGGCAGATGTTTGGGCGTGCGGCATACACGCCCATGTGACTAGGGTTTCTGAATTTGTGTCTGTAGGCACGCCACGACGTTGATGCCCAACGCCGCTTGTTTCACCGTAAATCGGCGGACAACCACTACCGGGTGAGACCCCCACCTACATGGGGGAAGCCCAGCAGATGGCATCCAGCGACAGATTTACGGACTCGACGTTCCTACAGAAGGGGTGTATGGCCCCCCTCACCTCCCCGTTTTCAGGTCGAGCCGAGCCCGGGTGGTGAGAAGGGACCGTGTTCTGAGTGTGTGGGCGGTATTGTACTGTGTAACACCGCCCGGTGTGTACGCGAGTCGCACGCCCGCATAAAAAGAGCCGCGACTACGCGTGTGAGTTGGGTGCCTGTATAGAGGTGAATGTCTGTTGTTTGCTACGTGACACGCCTATATTAACCTAGCACGCGCCACGCAACAGATGCATGTATTTGTGTGAAGTCAGTGTCACAAATGAGCCGCGTGTAAGCTGAGGGCGACTCATTTGGAAGTCCAGTCCGGTGCGATGGGGTCGTCGTCCGCAAGCAGGTCGCGGGGGAGGGGCCTCGCGTCAGGGGGGCGCGCATGCCAGGGCGCGATCTGCTTGACATGTGGCCAGGCAGACGCGTCGGCACGCGCGAACATTCCCTTCGCGAGGCGGCACGCAAACTCATCCAGGCTCTCAATCCCGAGGTCGCGTTGAAGGACGCTGTTCCTCACGAAGCGAGGCGCGTCGACTATGGTCCGCAGCGCAAGATTTTGCTGCGCGCGGAGCGTCTTACGGCTCGTCTCGCTCGTGAGGGCGAACCAAGCCGGTGCAGCGTACGTCAAAATTGGGCGCACGTACAATTTGTACACGCCCAACTTGACGCGCGCCGGGAGGCGGGACGAGAGCACTGGTCTGAGTAGGTTGCGGGCGACCCTACCCTGTGCGGCGACCTTGCGGACGTGCGGCCCCATCGTGAGCCGACGATCGATGGTGACACCCAGGTATTTGACCCGGGGCGACCACTCGATGTCGACTCCTTGCAGCCTCAGGGGTGGTGGTAGTCGCGCGGCTCCGGTGACCATCGCCTTACCCACGTTCACCGACAGCCGCCACTTCGTCAGCCAGTCGGGAATAGTAACTACTCGTATAGTGCGCGCGGAACTAGTTGGCCGCGCCTTAGGTATGTGAGCGGTGGGACGGAGAGGCGGCGGCGCTTGCTGTCATTACTCAGTGCGGCGCCGTACCACAGAGTACTTTTTCGCCGTACTTCGCGACGGCAACACGCGTTGAAAGTTCCGGCTAGTTTAGACAAAACGCACATGAGATTGCAATAGCGAGATGAGTCCGCCGATAAAAAGACAATCTAAGGAAATAATATTTAAAGTGCATACGTTTTTAAAAAAACGGAAAGCCGATGTCAATAGTTTAGAATATAAAACTGATGCGAATATACATAAATTAGTAGCAGAAGCAACAGGGATATCAGAACGAAGTGTAAGGAGAGTGATTGCTGAAAGTAAAACTTCCATGCAAAATACAGGGGAAGCAAAATTTAGTTCTCCGCGGAGACCAAAAGAATAAAAAAAGAAAATACAAGTTGATGATTTTGATTTAGGAGTGATAAGAAGAAAAATAAATCAGTTTTATACGGTAGAGAAAAAAAATTCCAAGTCTACGAAAACTAAATGCTGTGTTAAAAGAGGATAATATTTTAGATTGCGGATTAACTTTTTTAAGAGAACTTTTGCACAAACTGGGATATTAATTTAAAAAATGTAAATCGAAGAGATCCCTTTTAATAGAGAGACCAAACATTGTTAAATAGCGAGTGAAATATTTGAGGGCCATAAGAAAATCCAGAGAAGACGAAACGAAATATATTCTTTTTGGACGAAACTTACGTTAACCAAAGTCACAATGTCCAAAAATGTTGGCAATCTTCGTCGGAGCCTGGAATTTATACAGCTATAGGCAAAGGAAGGCGTTTAATAATAGTTCACGCTGGTAGCCGGAACGGGTTAGTTGAGGATGCTTTGCAATTTTTTAAATCAGATTCAAAAACGGGGGATTATCATGGAGACATGAACTCTACAAATTTTTACAACTGGGTTGATCGAAAATTATAATTTAAACTTCCACCTAACTCAGTCATAGTTATGGATAATGCTGCCTATCATTGTGTGCCAGTTGAGAATAAATCGACTATGTCCAGTTTGAAAATTAATATTCAGAACTGGTTGCAAAATCATAACGTGCCATTTTCTCCCACGATGATCAAAGCCGAATTCTTGAGGTTGATTAATACGACCCAATCAGAAAAAAATATACACGATTGATGAACTTCTGAAAGTTGCAGGTCATACTGTTCTAAGACTACCTCCATATCATCCAGACCTCAACCAGATCGAGCTTGTGTGGGCAAATATAAAAAATTGCCTGGCCAGAGATCACATTAATGCTACATTGGACGAGAAAATTACAATACTAACAAGGCTATTTTCCGAATTCTCTGCCGAACAATGGCAAAAATGCGATGACCACGTACAAAAAAACGAACAAGAATACTGGAATCATGATATGAGATTTGATACTATGATGGACGAAATCATTATAAACTTACAAGATGATTCTGAATCAAGTGATTCAGAGGATATGTCGGAGTAATTTCACATAAGTATATATTAATTAAATAATTTCATATATCATTAAAAATGTCAAAATAATTTCATATACTTAATTTGTTTTTGGTTTATTTTACTATAAATTACAATATAATTAGATAGGTACGATATAAACTTCTAAAAGTTCAATTGTTTTTTATTTATTCTTTTCAATAATTGAACCATTATTGTTCACGATATCTCGAGATTGGTCATCACTGTCTAATCTCATGTGCGTTGCGAGCAGTAGGCAACCCGCCCCCTCACCCCTGTCGCCACTTAATACTTACATTTCTTAGTAAAAACAAAAAAAAAACTAATACAAATTGTATTATATATTATGTTCAGCTGTAGATGTCCAGTGGTTCATATGATAATGCAACCTTATCTAGTACTGGTCGGTTGGAAACGCAATGCTTGGGATAATGATAAATGCAATTGACAGACCAACTTCAAAAGGAATAATTTGCACATTTAAACATCAACGATTTTGCAAATCGTGCATTGGTTCGTTAATCAACCCAACTTATTCTAAGTCGTAACCTTACAGTCGCATCATTAGCCATCTAGAAACATAATATATTTATTTAGTTATATGATAAAATAGTCGTTGTTTCACTTCACAGGGTGATAATGTTGTAAAATTAGTCGAGCACAAAAGTACATGTCAACCAGATGAGAACCAAAATGAAATAGCTACAATATTTCTATACACAAAATTCTGCGGGGCCAATGACAATAATCTACAAGGAAAATATGTATAAGGCCTTTAAAAGAAAAAGGTTGAAAGTACCACTATTCGATAGCGTAAAGTGCAGCCTTTACAAAGCACGAAAACGGAAACTAAAAGTCGGCAAGATCGTTTTCAAACGTATTGAAGAAGTACAATTAGTACCCGTTACATTTGAGAAATTTGTCGTTGCTGACTATCAACATGACCATACCAGACTAGTATTTTGTTCTGAAGAAGCAAAGCAATTATATTAAAATCGAAAAAAAAAAAGAAGGGCCGACCAAAGTGATAAAGATAATTTTATTATTTTCTGCCAATTCAAACTTTTAAATGGTGAAATATCATTGGGACATTTCCTTGAAACATTGCGTTAAAAAAGGAATTTGAAGGTTTTTAATTTAACTAAGTAGTAAGTACCTATAATGAGGAGCCACACTCAAAGCTGTGTGTAGATGTCGCTGTAGTCGACCGTACCTTGTTTACCTTTCGTGAAAGTAGTGTGACTGCTATTTATGAGATTTTAAAATGTAATTCCACTATAATATGTACGCGTTTATGACTGTGCGTCAACTAAAAGTTGAGCTCCGTAAAAGGAACGCTGCAACTACCGACAAAAAGGCCGATTTGATTGAAAGGAAAACACTTAAAATATTTAAGGTTATGATTGTTTGTGAGCCTTTTTCCATAAGCCACGGACTAACATTCCTATTTTTTGTTTTATAAATTACTTTTGTATGTCGAAACCAAAACTTTGGTGCTAACTGCGACATCCAAGACGACACCGCATACCTATATCCACTTTCTGATACATACAGAGACATAAATGCAGATACTCCTTTACCAATGATTAACAGACAGGTAATACAGGAATATTTTGAAAACTAAGTACCTATATTGGTTGATTAAATCTTTACAAGAATTGTTTACTACATAGATTAGTTAATATAGTATATTTTGATGACAATAATTTTATTTTATTAGATAATAATCTTGATTCTTTTGTTTTATAGATATAGTACCCAGCCTAAAGGAGGCTTCATTACTAATCTAATCCTCTTCTGTGAAATGCGCAGCAGATAATGGTGCAGTACTACTTGCCTTAAAGTTTTTAATACGTAACGCCAATTCCCATTGTTGTCTGCCATTACTTTCTTTAGGAAACAAATGTACTCCTCTGTATTTACAAGTTCACACACTACATTGTGGCATTTTGGACAAAATTACGGAAAGCTAAACTTATTAGATAGCAAAAATCCATACGATTTGACAGCTAATATATCAAAACAAGGTAGTCGATTGTGCGCCATCTATCGTGATAAAAAGTTAGTTTTCCTCCCCATTAGGACTAGTTAGGAATAAATGGTGTGGAAATAACAGTGGTGTGACAAACGAGAAAAAAAATCCTCTTTGTCATACTGGGGCGACTACGAGTCGGCAATGAAATTACTTTGATTTTTGATTTGCCAGTTTTTTTATTTTAGTCAAACATCACTGTTTTAGGGGCTCGGGGCCGATCTACGCTAGCACCATTTTGACAGTTGCCATCCCCATTATTACGTAAGTTTTAGTGTAATGAGTATGACTTGTTGCTGACCATGGATACATTTCAGGTTATTTTAAAATAAAAGACTCAGTTTTAGAGAATCAGTATTCTTTTTTACACAGCGTTAAACCTAAACCTTACCAGTGACGCCATTATACTTAAAATATAATACGAATCTGACTCTTTTGCTAAGCTATAATATTTTCAATTAAAATTTATCTGAGAGATTTTATATCATTTTCCCAATTTATAAAAGAATACTACTATAACACATGAGCGCATTTGCCACTAAAAAACTGGAATTTTATAACTTATATCTATCTAATATTAATATTCAAATATTACACAAGAGCAATTATAAAATTCAGTTTCTGGCACTGAGGAAGATAACACTCGTCACCAGTTTTATTACTATGAGAATGTATCACACATTTCCGAAACAATACACAGTGATTTATGTTTCGCTTGGCGTATTTACAATTTTTTAAATGATTCGACCTTTCATTAGATCAGCGTTACATAATAACATACAAATGAAATTGGTTAAAATGATAAATAAAACAACATGTGAATTGAACGATACATCTAGTACCATTGTCTGTACATACATATAACAGTCCCGCACAGAAACTTAGACTAAAACATTGCAACATTATAAAAACGTAATCTAATATAAACTATTTATTTAAAAGTAATGTTCGCCGTCCGTTACGCAGACTGATATACAAAGTAGAAAAAATATACATGTCACCACAACAACAGATTTGATAAGTGATTACTGACGTTGGCCTGGGCGCATCGTTTCTCGCCACCCGAAGCTAACGCTCGCAAATGTCCGGTAAATAAAGGCTGTAGGGCCGTGCCAGTAATTCGCGTCGCATTGCTGCATTAGTTTCAAAGCCGTTTACAGACTGGGGTGTACTCTGAAACAAGACAAAAGAAATTATTGAGAGTCTGCAGATGTACAGATTTTATATTTTTTGTTTACATGCTAATTTCGCGGATTTAATGACTCTAAACGGGTGAATGCAGTCGGGCCGTGTACTGCCAGACTATTTGATAACTGCAGAGCAAGTCCTTATTTTCATCTAGAGTTGCAGTTAGGGGGCGTTTTGTACCTGGAAAGGTTGCAACATGCACACGTGGTGTTGCCATCTTCAGAACCTGCTTGTCGAGTCTTGCCTTTACACATATTTATGGTTAACAGCGCTGCGGTATTTTTTAAATATCGCAGCATTATGCTGAAATAGGAGTCTTTTTCACCTCGCACAGGCCTTTTCTATTTTCATTATTTTGTTAATTTGCCTCGCACAGGCCTTTTCTGTTTTCATTATTTTGTTAATTTGAAATGTTCCTGTTTTTACTTTTTGTATTTACTGTGTGGTGTTCCAAATAAAATATTTTTAACCGACTTCAAAAAAAGGAAGAGGTTCTCAATTAGGTTGTTTTTTTTTCATTCTTTTATTTACAGTACTAGGGCTCACCTTAGCTGGTCAGCAGCGCAATGTTAATCTCCTTGACCATCTTGACGCGATGCAGCATCTTCGCCAACGCCTGTCTGCTGAGCGCCTGCGTTGAGTACCAAACTGGCGAGTCCGGCACACACGACCGCTCCGGTTGTAAGTAGAACACGTCGTTGCGCGTACGCACCGACTCGGGACTGTTGGAAAATAGACTATAATATCATTGGTAGTGGAGTGGTGGGCTGGGTAGGCCCTACTGGGGAATAGGTGTGCACCCACAGAGTATTTAAAGTTCAAATTTTGTATCTACGACTGTTATTTTATGTTAGCTCTGCCCCTTTACAAATGATATGAGTGAAAGTATGGGTCAGCGCAGGCAATCGGAGTAGCGATGAAGCGACAGCTTAAGTTACTTTTACATAGATGAAATTCACGAAAGATAATAAACTCGCTGACACTTGCTTTCCATTTACAATATGCGGGACTTGACAAGGAATAAAGCTAATACAAAATCAACTATTGTACGCTTGTTCACATTTAATGAGTTTCCGTGGGCGCACTCCACCCTGCGCCGGGTTTTGGGGATAAGTATAGACAGAGACTGCGGTCGCCAATGTTCCTACCCCGGCGCTGACTGGGATGATTCTTGGTCTAATCTGTATGGATACATCCACTGTTGAATAAACGCCTCCTAATGAGTTTCAATAAAATGTTCGTAAGGGGAAAATGTAATAGATATTCCAGCATGCATTATTACTATCTACGTAATACGATGTTACTTTGTGAGTCCGAAAAAAACCGGCCATGTGCGAGTTGGACCCGCACTCGGTACCGTACCACAGTACAGGATTTAACATTAATATAAAAAAAAAAAATTTGAACTTTATTTTATTAATAGGTTGGGGAAAAAGTTTCTTCGCATTTTTTAAGAAAATTCAAAACATTTTTTAATATAGTTTATTTACATTTAACTAAAGTATATAGGTACCATTTTGTTCGATAACTTTTTGCCATCTTGTAGGTAGGGACATGATCCCAATGCTATAGAAATTTTGGGACTTCTGGTCAAAATACCGCGACAAGTGGTTTTGGCAGTCCTGTCGTGATGTTAACCTGACACTGCCTAAAGAATTCTGAAGAGACCGAAACAGGTGGAAATCTGAAGGTGCAAGGTCAGGACTATACGGCGGATGCATTAACACCTCCCAGCCAAACTCTCTTAATTTTTGCTGAGTGGCTAAAGATGTGTGAGGTCTAGCGTTATCATGATGAAAAACCACACCCCTTCTGTTGATTAATTCCGGCCGCTTTCTCTCAACTTCTTGCTTTAATCTCATCAGTTGTTCGCAGTGGAGTTCAGAATCGATGGTCCTGCCTGGTGGTAACAGCTCATAATGAATAATGCCCTTCCAATCCCACCACACACACAGCATCACCTTGTTGCGAGTTAACCCGGGTTTTGCCACAGTCTGTGAAGCCTGACCGGCCTTTGACCACGACCTTTTTCGCACGTTCTTGTCATACGTGATCCACTTTTCATTACCAGTTATCAGTTATTATTCTTCAAAAATGGTTCGGTTTCATTACGTCGTAATAAAGAATCACAAATGAGTACACGGTTCATTAGGTTTCTTTCAGTGAGCTCGTGAGGTACCCAAATGTCGAGCTTTTTTGTGTACCCAGTTTTTTTCAAATGCGCCAAAACTGTTTTGTGGTCAATTTCCAGTTCTTCAGCTACGTCGTAACTACTGATATGCCGATCTTGCTCCACTTTTTCAAAAATGGCATCCATTTTATCCGTAATAGGGCGACCAGAGCGACGTGCGTCTTTGACATAAAAATTTCCGGATTGAAAACGCTTAAACCAAATTTGTGCTACTCTCACAGACACTACACTAGGTCCATAAACATCGCAAATTTTTTTCGCGGCTTGCGTTGCATTTTTACCTTTTTTGTAGTAAAATTTTAAAATGTATCGAATTTCTTCATTAGATTCACTCATCTTGACGGTACGAAAAACAAATGAAAATCACACATTTTCCTAATTTGAATTTGGAATTATGTTCTTTAAAATTTAAACTTTCAATGATACCAAAACCAGCCAGATACAAATACACACATCAACACGGTCTAGGGATATTTTTAAATAAGCGTATTACTATCAATGTGTTAATTATTTATATGACATGTATATATTTAAAAGATATGTTATTTAATATTCTACCATTTTTTAATAATGGTTAAGGTATTTAGATTAAAATTTCAGGATTTTATGGAAAAAAAATGAAGCATAGACGGAAACCGTATATGAATTAACTTTTAATTTGTGCGTAAAAACTGAAAAAAATAGAAAAATCATTTAATTTGTGTTTATAAACTTGAAGTTAGTAGTCTGAGAAAGCGCCCATGATGTTCATAACACATCGGCAACGATTCGGCATGCTCAGAACAAGGTTGTCAATGTCTTGCTGCGGAATATTGTCCCATGTCCTTCTGAGGTGCGCAAAAAGTTGATCTTCTGTAGCCAGATTTTCAGGAACTTCCTTCAGAGCTCTTCTTCCCACGCATGCTCAATGGGATTTTGATCTGGCGATTGAGCAGGCCAGTCTAAGGCCCTAACATTGTGTGTATGTAACCAAGCTGCTACCGTTCTCGCCGTATGTGCCCGGGCATTGTCGTGCATGAGCAGGAAATCTTGCCCCATTTGTGTTCTGTGGGGCAAGATTACGGGCCCCAGCACCTGTTGGACGTATCGTTCTGCCGTCATATTGCCCCGCACCCAAACGAGATCCGTCCGTTCTCCAAGACGAATTCCTGCCCAAACCATAATTGTTCCTCCTTGGTATGGGTGAACTTCCTGAGGGTTCTGAAGACGGCTCCATCGTCCAGGAACTCGCCAAACACGCGTCCTTCGTGAATCTGGATGGAAGCCGAACCTGGATTCATCCGTGAACAGCACATTGGACCATTGCTCACGGCCTCAGTCCACGTGGTTCCGAACCCATTCTAATCGTCGTCCACGATTGCCTCTCCGTAAAGGTGGGACCCGGAGTGGTCTACGATAGCGTAGATTGCTTTCATGCAGTCGCCTTCTTACAGTTTGGTCACTCACAAGCACTTGGTGTTCCACTCGCAGCCTTTGGACCAATTGAGTCGCCGTTGCATTTGGTTGAGCTCGCGCAGTAATTTGCAAAAATCGGTCTTGTCTGGGGGTAGTGATGCGACTTGGCCTCCGGTGCCTCTCCGCTACTTCACCTGTGGCACGATAGCGTGTCCACAATCTTGAAATTACATTTTGGTGGGCCCCTATGGCCTCAGCAACATTACGCTGAACAGACCCAGCATCCAGCATTCCCACAGCTCGTAACATCTCCGCCCTCGTCAAATGTTGGTGTTGCATGGCTACAATACCTCAATTTTAACTTTATCTTTCGTTTAAAAATGAAAAAAAAAACTAACTAAACGTAATTCGTATGTTTTCTAAATTTCGCACAAATGAAAATTCCCTCTCCTACACATCAAGACATTTTATGCCACCGAAACAAAAGAATTTTCAAAAATTTGAATTTGGAATTAGTTTGAGATAAATTACAAACAAATCGGTGTATAAAAGATTCCAATGCGGCCAGTACTTTTCGAGTTATTTAATTGAGTATGAAATATCCCTAGACCGTGTTGATGTGTGTAGTATAGCCAAAGAGATTTTTTCCCCAACCTAATATTATTATTGGTATTTATAGTGGCAATAAAAATACACAATCTGAAAATTTCAACTGTCTACCTATTACGGTTCTTGAGATACAGCCTGCTGACAGACAGACGGACGGACAATGGAGGCTTAGTAATAGGGTCACATTTCGCACCCTTCCTGTATGGAACCCTAAAAGGCCAAAGTTTTTATCAGTTTAGCCAAACTTAAATTGTAAGTGTTTTAAGAGTCACACAACACATTCAAAATCCGAGCGGCTGATAGAGAAATAAAGTTGCGGAATACCGTCAAATAAATCTAATGGCAGTAAGATTAACCAAGGCCGCTCTGCAGTCGCAGTTTAGGAAACAAAAAAACACTGAATGTTAATTGCAGAATCCATTGTCTGTATAATTGCAGATCTTGGTTGATTGATTGCCGTCCTAAACTTGACATAAACCTCCCCTACTTAAAAATATACTGTAATCCTGTAAACATGTTTGGCAAGCGATGCTCTCCCGACTTCTGAAAGGCTATTTCAATATGATTGGTCAATGTTACTCTATGGTCCACCAATCAATTGCTAACATGAGAATCCACAGCAGATTATTTACTAGATTAGTCTTTCAGAAATCGGGAATAAGCGGGAAAATAACATACCATTTCGAAATGTAGAACTCATATAGTTTTACAGGACACCGCAGTGGATTCTCCTCGTTTTCTTGTTGTTCATACACCTTTTTCTTTCTCGAATTTGCTTCTGCAACAAGATAAACGAGTAAAGAGTTAATTACAAGAACAGACAGAATTCTTCTTTGAATGAGACAAACCTTGCCTTTCAGTGTGGCAAAGGAAGCATGCAGAAAGCATTTAAGGAGGAAGCGTCAGGGTAGCCCGCGAAATTCAAATTTTCTTACGTTTTTTGCAATTTGCAAGTCAGTATTAAGTTGCATGTTAAATAAAGTATGATTTGCGGCCGTAACAAATATGTTTTTACAGAATTATATATAATAGAATCAGTAATACAACTCCTTAAGTTAGTATAATCCTAAAATGTCAAGATTTCATGTAATAGTTATTTTTAGGATTACCTGGTCTTAAAGAGTTGTATTGATCACTTTAATGATTCTAATTATGTAAATAGATACTTGTTACGACCGCAAATTATAATTTGATCAATGTACAATATAATACCGACTTATAAATTGCAAAAAACGTAAGAAAATTTGAATTTCGCGGGCTAACCTGACGCTTCCTCCTTAATAATGTTGTTTATTCATAAGAAAAATTATATAATGCTAATAAGCTATTCTTCTGCAGGTGGCATGTAGGTAGCTTTCTGTACTTTCTGTCTAACCCCATGGGGAAAAAGGCGTGGGTTTATATATTTTTCTGTTTTCTATATAATCATTATAATTTACTTGTACTTACCTAATGCGGATTGTGGGGGATAAAACCTTAACAGGACATTCCTTGATCCAGGTATCTTCGCCTGGCCCGGTTGGTTAGGGTTCCTCTTCCAATGCTTCATTATGTGAGAGAACGATAGCTGCATATGCTCCTCCACTGTCTGAAAGACGAAGTTATGAAGTTGTTAGTATAGCTACCGTATACTGGGAACACTACTTTCCACGGAGAGCACGTGTCGGCAATAAGTTTAACTAAGAATAGGATACTGCAACGCGCATTTTTGAGGGCTTTAATTACTTGTTAACCGACGAAAGAAAAAGGAAGAGGTTCTCAAGTCGACGCGTCTTTTTTTTAAATAAAATATTTTTGTGTTTTCTTTGTTTGTTTCTGGATTTTTACTATTAGCAGTGATAGCCTAATGGTGTGACCGTCGGACTACAAAAGCAAGTCATAGGTCTCAAGTTCAAATCCAAGACACGTACGATCGACAAAAGTTACGCCTTTCCAATTTTGAAACAATGTTGCTTGCAAGCTGCAACTGTACTTATGTCAAAGTAAAAAGACTATAGGGGCAGGGTTTTTTCAATGAATCAGTGTACACAAAAATCAGCTTTAAGGTGTAAAGGCGTCCGTTTTGTCTATAGTACCTATGACTATTCTCATTTATGTGCGTATTGTATATTATCACTTGCTTAAAAAACGGTGAAGGAAAACATCGTGAGGAAACCTGATGCCTGAGAGATATTTCGCGACGGTATGTGAAGCAAGTCAGAGCCCCATGGGCGGCATAAAAACTCACACCAGGTTAGTCACTAACCACACGAAAAAGAAAGAGATTATTAGCAGAATAGCATGGTAAGAAGTCACTTCAAGTGGTCAGTGGGCATACTGGTATGGAGATGCAGGCCGTTTTATTTCATAGATCGGAACGGGTAAATCGTGCAGAGTTCTTGGCCTAACATTGCAATCAACATACACACGCTTATTGCACTACTCTAATTGACTAATTGTATGACGCTCACCACTAAATTAAAATGTTTCGTATTAAAGAACATGAGTGTAGATAGAAGGACGTGTGGCGAGTGCGCGCCGAGCTGCTTGCTCTCCCACAAATGTTCCTCTTCCACTCGAGTTACTATGTATTCTGCAAATAGAGGACAAGGGACATTTAGTAGACTTATAGATTTCTTCCATTAATCGTAACCGACTCTGGCAAAACCAGCATTAATAGCAACAGACATTGGCGACACTCGTAGTGTCGATACAACTAATCTGCATTTATGGAGAGGGAAACTGCAACAATCACTTCTAATTTTATAAGTGCTTTAAAAAATGTCACAATACGATTTAGTCGCTTCTGACAACACACGGTAATTTCATGTCGAATGATAGCTTCATTTGCCAGAGGCATCGGGCAATAACTTGAGTGTTGTATATTATTATGTCACAACAAATCATCAAAATAGTCATGAAACTAAAGGAATATCTTGAAAAATACTTACGTGAGTCATTGTATAAAACTGAGAACTTCCTCGCGACCTCATCTAAGCAGTCCGTAAACTTCTCGTAATATGGGTCCGTAAATATATTGTCTATCCTACCGTTTTCGAATAGATATTGTTGTATACCTGAAAATGTAATATTTTACTATTTAGAAATAACATAACATAACAGGCGCTCATGGCCAAGTAATAACAGCCGCACGGGTCGATTGATCAGGATAAGCTACCACCTTTACCTAACCTCTCCATGCCTTGGAAAGCAATTGTCCTATTTTTTGAGGAGAGAAATGCTCACGCATACTGCTACGATGGTGAGATAGTGCAGTTATGTGGGACTCAAACCCACTTACACTCATCCGTGAACCCGCCACAGCAGTCCGTCACCGGACTCTCCTCTGGCGACCGGCTCTGGTATCACCGGCGCACCAGAACACATTGCACGCCGTGACCACCCCAGGGACCAAACCAACACATGGGCGCTAGATGACCCCGTGTCTAGGCACCCTTGGTCCCCCTGCGACGGGTCAAGTCAGTGGCCCGACTGCCTACCACTTTACGGCCACAGATGATAGAGAGAGCGGCCAACGCCATACCGACATTCCTCCGCCCCTGCGGCCCCACCGCGTGCGCCATCAGACGGTGGTGACCCCGTCAAGTCTACGGAAGGTAGGGAGAGCGGCGCACCGCAATACTAGCACTCTTCTCCCGCCGCGCCCTCAAACCCTCAGCCGCGATGCCTCCCATAAGATATCGCGGCCCACCTCAGTTGTGTGCTGTGCTCACTTCACTGTGGGTGACCAAGCCACGGCTACTGAGCTCCCCCGGCTCGATAATGTGGAAAGTACTAGTTCTGGCTGTCATTCATGGAACTTTGACAGTTGTTACAGGTCGTCAGAAGCACGAAAGTCTTACAAAGCCCCAAAGCCTTGGTTTCCTAAGAAAGCGGTGAACAGTCACACAATAACGGCTGTCCAAACACAGAGCGTTTTTTGATACCTTAATGTCAAATACAGAAAATGACAGATTTTCATTATAGCCGTTATAATACAACGGAACCACTTTCCTAGAAAACCAAAGCTTTACTATGGGGTATCGTGTTACCCAGTAACTGGGTTGTGGAGGTCAGATAGGCAGCTCCATGTAAAATACTGGTATTCAGCTGCATCCGGTAAGACTAGTAACCAACCCTAACATAGTTAGGATAATGCTAGGCAGATGATGAACACATACATAACATCACGCCTGTTTTTGTTTACAAATAAATCGGGGCCATAAATTCGTGTCACAAGAAGTATTTATGGTATGTTAATCTAGGATATGGTCTCGAGACGTAATAATGACTCCATAGAACGTCTAGTGGTGCGAGGAAGAGGAGAGGGTAATAGGCCACGTGGGAAGTCATAAAAATCTTCATGAACGCCATATTTATAAGCCAAGTTAGGATTCAAAAGGATAAAATTAAGTTAACTTACCTAAAACCAAATAATAAATAGTATCCGGCGCGTACTCGCTGCCGTTCGGCTTCCTTACTTCCTTAACGAACAAACACAGTGAAAAGTTAAGTTCGTCGGCAGTTAATTGAAGTATCTCCGACTTGAACGGCTTCCGTCTTATTGAACTCTTTTCTATTTCTGCGTTCTTCGTCATCACCCATTGTTTCCATGCATTGACGCCGAATGTGTACTGGAAGTGGTTGAAAATATGGTAAGTACGATATTTTGATGCAAGAACAGTTTGTTTTATTTACATTTAGAGATAATGTTACATTGTGTTTTGACTGGAGTCCGAAAGTAAGACTGGTTGAATCTTGGAATATTGTTTTCGTTCAGTTATTCTAAAGGGTCAACTGCAGTGCTATTCTGTACGGATCTCACCGTGAAAACATAGGTGAAGTGAGCGTGGAGTGAGCAGGCAATAGTGTCATGAGGTAGAATGACAGCTCACTTCACCTAAGTTTTCACAGTGACATTTTTACAGAATAGACCGGCTGCATTAGGTTATATTGATAGCCAACCCTTACCTATTTGTGAAAAGGCTAGGCGGAGGTATGTGTACATTAGATGATACCTCACATGATTGAGATGTTATTATAGTTTGACCAAGACTGCTGTACCGCGCCTTAGGAATGCGCGGCGAGGCGGGGTGCAGCGCTGGCGAATGAGCGGTGGGACGCCGTGAGCGTTGACGAATGAGCGGCCTGCACTGCACCCCGTCTCGCCGCGCACATACCTACGGCGCGGTACAGCGGTTATGGTCAAAGTATAGCGAGGTGAAGTGTGATTGATACACTCACCATTCTCATATTAGTCACTTGTGTAATTGTCTCTTGAGCACTGAGAATAGGCTAGTTGACAGTAAGAAAAATACCTTAAGAATTTTGTATTGTAGCATGGTTCCAAGCTAAAAATATCAAAATCAACTTCATTTTGTAAATGATTTTAAATTACTTAATTTTTTTTTTATATGTAATTGCGTAAAAATAATGCTATTGGTCACTTGATATTGAACGCGAATCAGAGCGCGATACGACACAACTTCCAGAGGACAGTTTGAAATTGTAAATAGAAAAAAGATTTTAGATGTCAGACAAAGTATTTTTTGCATTACCATCAGGCGAGGTCGTCTCATTCGATAATGTAGGAATGCCTACGGGGGGCTAGACCTATGTTGCCAAGTTCTCCTCTATTATGCGAGACCTAAAAACTTCGGAATCTAATAATGACGTTTTCAAGGATGGCAACATAAGTAAAAGTAAAAAGGTGTTTATTTGTTAAAAAGCTACCATTTGGTAATTTTAGTGACATTTTTGTTTAAATTATTATTATAATCAACAAATTAGCAGATATATTATTTCAGCTAATTTATTAAATTATTACAATTGAATGAATATACATATAATTCATGCAGAATATAATAGATATACGCTCATATAGCGTACGTTATAACTATAAATAAAAAAAGGGTTACCGATGAAGCCAATAAATAAATAATTTAATTTACTGCAACGCATCGGCCAGAGGCTACTTATTTTCTTTTATTAATTTCACAAGACTGGGTGGTACTCATGTGAAATGTACAGTCTTGCATGGAGGCTGAGGAAACCGTTCCGCATGTGCTCTTCGAGTGCACAGGCGTTGCCCAGATCAGAACAGAAACTCTCGGGACACCCAAATCTTTAACAGATGTTCTGAACAGACCAGAAGCCGTGACCAACTTCTGGAGGGAGGTGGGCTGGTTGGAATAAACCCCGACGGCCGCTATGGCTCACGCACAATGGTCCACTTGTAGGATTAAGTGCGGAAACCAAACCCAATAACATAGAACATAGGATGTACAGTCAACATCTAGAAGTCCTCTTACACCGCAATGACCATTATCGCCTGCGCTATACGGGCTGCCAAAGTTGCCAATGAGTAGTATTGTCAAACGTTCTTATAGAAGAAGGTCATAAGTACAACTAATATTGCTATGCCATAGTTTTGTGAGATTGCTAGTCGACTTCTGACTTTTATAGTACCTGGCAGCGCCACAGGCGACGTTTTTCTTGTGAAGTGAGGTCACAAGAAAAACGTCATAAAACGTCGCCGCGCTTATTATGTGACCTCACGGGGCTGGGTGTTACCACATCTGGGGATGTCAGTGCTGGGGCGGTTGTGCAGGAGAGGATAGTGAGAGTTACAGCTACTCAAGTGCGGCAAGTGATTGTCGGTATGCAGCGGGGTAAGTCTCCCGGGTGCGACAGTCTCAGCGTTGAACATCTGAGAAACGCTGGTGTGCACCTGCCGCGCGTACTTTCCATGTTTTACAACCTATGTTTGTGTCATGGTTATTTGCCTGATGAACTCACGAGAACTATTGTCGTGCCTATTGTTAAGAATAGAACGGGGGATTTGTCGGACAGTGTCAATTATCGGCCTATATCACTGGCAACGGTAATGGCGAAGGTGCTTGACAGTTTGCTTAATAACATTTTAACATCTTATGTTCACTTGCATGATGCTCAATTCGGTTTCCGAAACGGGCTCTCAACGGAAAGTGCTATCCTTTGTCTTAAGCAAGCTGTCAGATACTACACTGACAGGAGCACGCCGGTGTACGCGTGCTTTCTGGATTTGTCTAGGGCGTTTGATACCGTTTTGTATGATAAGCTCTGGAAGAAGCTGGAGGGTGCGGGTGTACCGGTGGAAGTAGTTACAGTGTTAAGGCATTGGTATCGGTGTCAGAGAAATCAGGTGAGATGGGGGGGAGCTCTGTCTGATGAATACGGCATGGAATGTGGCGTGCGGCAGGGGGGTATCACCTCTCCTCTGCTATTCAACCTGTACGTCAATGATCTCATCGATGAACTCAGCAGTACTCATACTGGTTGCTTTATTGAAGGGGTTAGTGTTAATAATATCAGTTACGCTGATGATATGGTGCTGCTGGGTCCATCGGTGGGAGCAATTCGCACATTGTTGTCTAAATGTGAGGCTTATGCGGCGGAGCATGGGCTGCAGTATAACTGTAAGAAGAGTGAGGTGCTTATATTTAAGTCAGATAATTATAAGCCAGCACATGCTCCGCCTATTAAGCTAAACGGAGTGGCTCTGCGGGTTGTGAGCAGATTCACGTATCTGGGGCATATCGTAACAGATGACTTGAAAGATGATGCAGATGTGGAGAGGGAGCGCAGGGCTCTAGCAGTCCGGGGGAATATGATTGCTCGCAGGTTTGCTAGATGTTCACGTGGCGTAAAACTCACGTTGTTCAAGGCTTATTGCCAATCTTTCTACACAAGCAGCCTGTGGGTTCGGCGATCGGCGAGCTGTTGGTGCTCTGCGCATCCAATATAATAATATATTTAGGATGCTGTTGCGGTTGCCTCGCTTTTGTAGCGCATCTGGCATGTTTGCCGAGGCGCGTACGGATGGCTTTCATGCAGTCATACGCATCGATATATATGTACTACGCACTAGATATCGCGATCCGAACACTCGCTGTGTCCGACTGAACTGTACTGCAATCCGTACACCTTACTGTAGTACGACTTTGACGTTCATGGAGAGTGAATGCGTTGAGGCGGTGCTAATAATAGGTTGAAATACGAAGAAAAGTGCGAACCTGGACGTAAATAACTATTCAGAAGGCAAGTAAGTAAAATAATTTGTTGTTTAAGTGAATAAATAGGTAATAATATCGTAATACCACAAGAGAAAATATAAATCTTCATTTAAATGCCACGCCATCTACAATCATAGACTAAAACATGCAGATGTTCCATTACAAAACCGGTTGTAGGTAAAAATAAACGTCTGAACATAGACTTCACGTGGTGTTTTTAGAAAGTGTTTTGATTTGTTTAATTGTTTTTAACCAGTTTTATATTTTTGAATAATTATTTTACGTTCTTTCTTTTTAGTTTCTAATATCAAATAATATTTGACAAATTTCAGAAAATATGACGACATGCGTATTTCGATACTGCAAAAATACATCAAGAAATGTCAGCGAATCATCAGGTGTCAGTTTTCATCGGTAAGTTTATGTTTATTCGACTATTTATTGGGAAAAGTGTGAAAGTTTATTTCGAAATTATTTTATATAATATATTAAGAGGCTACCGAGCGCACAGTGGCGCCCTCATCGCTTGTTTTGTTATTTCTTTTAATTTAAAAAGAAAATGCCGAAAATAAGCACGTTAAGTTGTACTCCGCAAGACTATACGTTATTATTATAAACAGTAGTTTTATATTGTTAAGTTTTATTGTAATCATTAAAACGGAAAAAAGTGGCCACCATTTCCCGTTTTAAGGATTACAATAAAACTTAACAATATAAAACTACTGTTTATAATCATAATAACGCATTGTCTTGTGGAGCACAACTTAACGTGCTCATTTTCAGCATTTTCATTCTAAAATCAAAGAAATAACCAAACAAACGACGAGGGCGCCACTGCGCGCTCGGTAGCGTCTTAAAAAGTAATACTCAATTTGCTAAACATGGGAACATCATTTTTTGGTCACAGTTTCACATTAAAATGGGGTTCTCATTTTGGTGGTTATTTATTGTTTTTGGGTAAACAATAATTAATTTTGGTGTTATTTCTATATCATCCGAGCAAAATGTAATATTTTTGGTTATAATCTCACTTTAAATTGGTATTAAAAATTTGGTGCACATTTATTATTTTTGGTGGTAAAAAGTATTTTTGGTGCAAAATTTCATTAGATCTGGTGCTCAGTTAAATACTAGCCATTTTTTATCGTAAAGAATTTTGGTCATTCGCTCAGAAATTACGCGAGCTAGTAGGTATTCAGATTCGTACTTAATTTTGCACGTTTATAGGTGATATTGCATTATTTTTACTGTTACTAAGATCTCGTCCCATTCAGTCATTCACATATGTACCTATATATTTCAGGTTTGTTCATCCGGGTCATCCGAAAAGAGAAGAATGGATAAAAATTCTTCAAAAGGATAGAAGCGAAGTCAAGTGGCTTCCTACAAAATATTCGTTTGTGTGCTCTGCACACTTTCGAGCTGGTGATATTTATACCACTAAAGCTGGAAAGCGTTTTATTAAGAAGTCAGCTATTCCTTTTAGTAATCCTGTAGAATATGCTGACAAAAACCCAGTGTCTTCTCCAACATCTTTAGACAAAATGGAAATTTCTGACTCTGAATCAATTTTTGATTCACCCCGAAAAATTAAGTTGAAGAAAGATTTAAGGAAAGTATCTGCTGCAAAAAAGGTATTATTACAAAAAATTGTAAAATTACAACGGCAAAATAAGTATCTTCAGAAAAAAACGGGAACTTTAACTAAAATTCTTAAAAAAATTAAAGGAAAATTCGGAATAAATAAAGAAATAGAGAATGAGTTGGTGAAAAAAGCTGAAGTAGCAGAGATGTATTCTAATACATTACATAAAATAAGAAAATCTCAAAAAAAATTTAAATACTCTCCAACCATACGAAAATTTGCTCTCACTTGCAATTACTATTCACCAGCTGCTTATAAATACGTCCGCCAATTTTTCCATAATGCTTTACCCCACCCTCGGACTCTCAGCAAGTGGTATGGAAGTATTAACGCCGAACCTGGATTTACAGATGAATCTTTCAAAAGCTTAAAGCTTAAATCTGATTCGACTTCCAAACCGGTTATTTGCTCTCTTGTTTTCGATGAAATGGCGTTGAGGAAGCAAAAACTGTTCAAGCAGAAAAAGTTAGGCTATGTAAACTTTGGGGACTGTCCTGTAGAAGGCCAAGAAGAAGAAGTAGCAACGCAAGTCTTAGTTTTTATGCTTGTTTCTATGTCAGAAAACTGGAAAATTCCTGTAGGCTATTTTTTGGCGGCAGGAATCAGTGCTGATACTAAGGCATCTTTAATAAGAATTTGTTTAAACAAATGCTCTGAGGTAGGAGTTCTTGTACCCAGTATCACTTTCGATGGGTGTCCGGCAAATTTTAAGGCTGTTGAAAAACTTGGATGTGATTTTTCAGATGTCGATAACCTTAAAACATATTTTATACACCCCTCTACTTCAGACAAAGTATACGTATTAGTTGACCCTTGCCATGTTATAAAACTTATACGAAACACATTTGAGAACAAAAAACTTTTGTATGATGAAGATGACCAACTTATAAAATGGCAACTTCTTGTTAATTTGACCAGATTACAACAAAGTCAAGGACTTAACTTTGCCAATAAGTTGTCTCCCCGGCATATTCACTTTCGCAATCAAGTGATGAAAGTAAAGCTAGCAACACAATTACTGAGCATGAGTGTTGCAAATACACTAGTTCTTTGCGACAAGGAGTTGAAATCCTCTCAATTTCAGAACTCAGAAGGTACAGTGAAATTTATTACCACAATGAATCATCTTTTTGATGTACTTAATTCTCAATCTTGCCATTTTTATGGATACAAAAGGCCCCTTGATTGCAAAAACAGTGAAGAAATTTTTGCTTTTTTAGAGAATGCCAAAAAATACATTAGTAGACTGCGGTTCCATCTAAAACAAAGGCGAGAAATCCAAAGGCCAAATCGGGAACCTAGAATACTAATATACGTTTTGAAGAAGCGGATAGTTGAATCGAAAAATAAGACTGGATTTGTTGGTGCACTAATATGCATAGAAAGTCTCAAAGGGTTATATTCGGCGTTGGTGGAAAAATCACTGATTAAATATTTATCTACCTACCGGCTAAGCCAAGATCATTTGGAGCTGTTTTTTGGTTGCATCCGGAGACACGGTGGGAATAATAACAACCCAAATGTTTTGCAATATCGAGCAGCATATAAAAAAGTGCTTAATCATTTAGAGTTGCGGTCGTCGTTCACCGGGAATTGCATCCCACTGGATAACTTCACAATACTGAATTCTTCTTCTTCAGTGGATATTATTAACGATACAGCTATAATGAACAGACACGACGACGAAGAATTTCAGATACTTGAAAACGAAAGAACTATGGACTCTGACAGACTTGCGGAAACAAATTGTACAATTCTTGCTGATCGTTTAAATGCGGAACAATTACCAACTGCTACAAAATTGATTGTGGGCTATATATCAGGCTATGTATCAAGAAAGTTGAATAAAGAACTGAAATGTGAAGAGTGCATTTCTTGCTTGGTTACGTCAGTTCGAAAATGGCACCACAAATTGATTCAGCTAAAAGATATGGGAGGACTGTGCTATTCAACAGAAGAAGTTTACAAAATTTGTTTGAAAACAGAAACACTGATAAGTCATTTGATAAAATACAAAGGACACGGTAAAAATTTGCCCAGGATGTTTAGCAATATAAATACAATTGTATCAAATACATTAAAAATGTTTCTGAACTCAGATATATTCAATTCACTATATTCTCACTCTTTACAGCAGCCAGGTACACTAAATCACAGAATACATTTGATCAGAGCAGTGATTGAAAAATACGCCAAAATAAGATTACACCACGAGGCCAAAACAGATCCCGATATACATTTTTCAACAAAAAGACAGAAACTGACAAAACTTATCCTATTTGAAGGAAACTAGATATTCATTCATTACTAGCTTTTTTCAACCGCAAAGTTTGTTATTTAAGTACGGAGGTGCGAGTTTAATTAATTTGATTTTATTTTAAACTGTTGTAAACGCTATTGAGTATAGATAAACGTATAACAAATCATTGTCTTTTATTATTATTTATTTAACCATTCATGTACACACAAATAAACAGACAAGAATAAAGGAACAGAAAAATATGTACAAAGGTGATGCTTATTTCTAAAGAAATCTCATCCAGCATACCTGCGATAGGACAAAGGATAAAAAGAGATGTAGACAACGTGTGAAAGAGTAGAAGAGAAAATAAAATACATAAAATCTAAAAAAAACAATTCACTTAGCAAATAGAACATATAATAAACTAACAACTCTGACAAAATGGAAAGATAGTGTTCTTTCACTCTAGTGCTAGTGGATAGTGGTCTTTTACTTTTCTACTTTACCATTTTTTTATTTATTTATACTAAATTTTGAAATAGAGTATGAATTTACTAATGAAGTTTTGTAGGTACAAAAGCCGTATCGTGGCTGTATCTCTTCTGCGGTGTATGATCTATAAGGGCGTCACGTTGTTTCACTACGTTGAAGGAAACGCGTAAGCGCCATGAAATACCCGGCGCTTACGACGTTTTGGTCGCGAGAAAACTGTACTCTGTAAGCGATCTAGCGCTTCATGTTTTAATGGTTTGGTTAGACGACATAACTAATGTTTAACGCTGCAGCGAACTTTAGTTTTAATTCTTTCCAAAATGGAGCAAGACTTTTGTTTACGATAGCTTCTCTATCCATATAGCTCTATGGTCATACGTAAAAAAGTTGCGTCTCTGCGACGTCGTCTGTGGGGCAGTAGCAATAGCATCCAGCAAATGATTGCGGCTAGATTTGACTGCCCATTTCAAAACCATTGGATGCGAATTTTAACTTTTAATAATAATGAATGTTTGTAATTAATTTCGTTTCGATTTGATTTTGTTATTTTAATTTTTATTATGAATGATTGTATACTAACATAGTTTTAAGTAAATATTGTTACTAACCATTATAATATTATGTATATGAGTATAATTACTTGAAATAAATGATTAATAATTATTTCTTTTGAATTGTTTTGCAACGAGAAGAGCCTAGGTCCCACCGTCTCTTGTGTGTGTGCCGAAATACCAAAGTGATGTGTACGAGATAGTGACTCTAGTTCGTGTTTTCAAACTTGAAGGAGAAAAGAAGTAAATGTTTTTAAAAGTACTTACTTTAATATAGCAAAGAGCGATAATAGACTATATTGTGTTGTTTTTGGTTAGGCAAAATATACATTTATACACTAAAAATAAATTAATCAAATTAATATTCACAATGTTAACACACCAGAAATAAAGTCAAATTACGTGTTCCATTTCACCGGCTTCATAAGGTTCATAACTCATTTGTTGGGCTTGGTATATCCTTTTATAACAACCTACCTTCTTATTTGCTATATTTGCCCTACAATGCGTTTAAAGCTAAAGTAAAATCTAACCTTTGTTCTAAGGCATACTATTCTATCAACAACTACCTAAACAATAAGAATAGGTCGCTATGATTAACTCAAGACAATGTTTACGTTCTTTCTCCAGGATTAGCTTACTTTTTGACAGGTTATATGAGTTTATATAATTATTTATTTGCATGTAAAATTCAATTTATTTTATGTTTATTTATCACTGACATAATCTACTCATTACAATGTATTTTATGAATGGTATTGCAATATGTGGTTAGCTAGCGACCTCAACAATTGATCACATTATTCTTGCCTGAGCAACCGGCAGCAAGTTCGTCATGCTCCCTTAGATGTCACTGCTTGCGGTAGCGTCGGGGGTCCGGTTGCCTCCTTCCCTCAAATAAGGCGAGGGGGTAATGGCTGATCTTTGCATGGTGCTGCTTGTGGTGACTGGTCGTCTTGCTGACCTTACTCTATATTTATTTTACTTCAATGGTCCTAGTATATAATTTGTGACTTCGAGTTACTGCTACATATATGGCTATATGTAAGTGAGCACGCCCTTTATGCCTGGAGAAGTTCTGTTTACGTTTTTAGTCTTGTATTTTTATTTCTGCTTGAGTATAGTTTTCGATTTTTTTTCTTTTTGTTATATTGACGTGTGCCAGCTGACTTATGGCAATGAATTTAAATTTCATGTTTTGTTGCGTAACACCTAAATTACTGTATTTTGCGCAGTGCCGTATACAATCAAATTTTTAACTGAACAGACAGCTGTGCTGTTGGGGAGTTTGTTGCGTCACTTCTTCTCCTCAGCTAAAGCACTAGGAAGTGGTGAAGGGCAGGCGTTTTGGGCGACTGTCTTATGTAATATTGACGTTCCAAAAGTGCTGATTCTCAGCCTAGTTTTAATAAATGACTTTTGATTTTGGTATTTATAAGTATGTATATTTTTTGAGTTATTTTGGTATTTACTCATAAAATTATATTTTTATTAATATTTAAATAATAGTTCCGTTTTTTCTATTTGAGGTACGGAACCCTAAAAATAATACCGACTGCCAAAACAAAACACTAAAAAGTGAAAAATAACTTTAAATTCGGAAGTCGGTGGCAAAAAACGAAAATACAAAACCAAAGATACCGACTACCGAAATTAAAGTTATTTTTCACTTTGTAGTATTTTGTTTTGGAAGTCGGTTTTATTTTTTGCTAAAAAGTTAAAAAAAAAAGTGGTATTGATGACTCTAATGATTATAATTGTGTAAATACATATTTGTTACGGTGGCGAATCATACTTTAATCAACATACAACCTAATACTGACTTGAAAATTGCAACATTTTGAAAGAAATACATTTGAAAATTGGATAAGAAAATTTGAATTTCGCAGGCAACCCTGATGCTTCCTCCTTAAATATTTTTATTTACTATAAAGTAAATGTTATGTTGTTAATGTGTAGAGTAAAAGAGTACGATCTAGTTATTTGATTTAAAAAAGTAGTACATTGATTTAAATTTAATAAAATAATCACAAAAACTTCTTGAAATGCGACGTTGGCAGACCGTGCGGCGTGAACGCCCTTAAGAGGCCACTTCCTGGACCGTCTATCGTTAATGCGAGCATAGTCGAAAAGCTTATTATTTTATCCAGCGCAAGTGGGAACTACTAGCAAGCAAGTGAGAACGCGATAACATTGTACGACAAATAGTATGCGGAAATTTCATAAAACTTGTTCATGGAAATACGTGTTTTTGAGTAAGCCTTAAAAGTTTGTGAAATAAATGTTTATCATTTAGAATCTCTATTACATGTGCGAGGTTTCTATGCAGATGTTTTCTTTTCTTTCACGATTTATGAGTACATTATGAACGGCCAAAGTTAAGGTAATTTTTTTGCGAAAAAGCAGATTTTTGGAGGCTTATACTGAATTTGTTTCTGCAATTTTTTATTTTTGGCTTTTACAGAAACCTACATACAGTGCAAAAGATACTATTAGTTTAAAAATTTAAAAAAGTGTTTTAACGCCATAATCACGTAAGAGTGTTTGTATGAAAAATATGACGGGTTCGCCGCCCTGTTAAGCAAGGTCTCAAGTTTCAGGTGTCAAGTTTTTGATTTGTATTAAAAAAACATGGGGATCAGCAGCCGCATAACGCTTTTTCGTGACGTCACATTTTTTGCCCGTTTACTCCTACGTTAAAGAACTTCGTTCCAAAACTAGTGCTGCTGTTGTTAATATTTCGCGGAAAAATTATTACGAATTGGTTTGTCGAAAGCTGTCAACTAGCCTATTATTGTTATAGTTTACCTTGAGACACATATTAGCATCCGGCTTCTCTTGCGGCTCGCGCGGCGGTTCGGGCAGCGGCGCGGGCGGCGGCTCGGCACGGCGGCGCTTGGACGAGCGGGTGGGGCGCGCGGCCGGTGGCGCAGGCGCGGGCGCGCGCTTGCGGGGCGCCGCCGACGCGCGCAGGGCGGCTACTGCGCGCTGCTGCTCGAGGACCATCATATGGTGGTGGTGCATGCTCTCGCCTTCTAAACCTGACGTATGTTACATTTTTATAGTTTTTGTAAATTGCACTGTACGACACCTCGGGTTCCTTTATTATGTTATGTTGTGCATGTACACAAAAGAATATCTCGTCAAAATTTCAAACCCAGTATGCAGTTCCTTTCTAGAAGCTCACAAAATTGCTACGATATCTATACAATCCTGTGTAATTTTTCTTTGAAAGAGTAAGTAATGCCTCTAAGTTTTTAAAACCTTGCAATTTGATAAACGCTACACAATTCCTTAGGCCAGCAAAACTTTTCACTGCAATTAACCAGTTTTAAGATCTTAGATTTAGTTTACAATTTGTATTAATAACAAAATGTCCTACTATCAATCAAAATAACATCTCATAATTATGTTTCTTCACACCTTACTAAATCCCGATAATTATAAAAAAAAGCTCAGATAAAGTCCATCAAACTCACCAGGCATGCCAGGATGTGAGCTCGGCGTGATGGTATTCGCCGTCATAGCAGACTCGAGGTCCACAGGCTGGTCTTCGTACTCGGTGGCCATCTTTAACGCCATCTGGAGCATGTCCTCACCGAATGCGTTGTTGCCGTCAATGCCAGCGACGGGACTGAAGCTTTCTTCTGCAAATACATTGCATATTTTCTAAATTTAGAATTAAACGGTAGATAGTTAGAAATAATCTAGTCTGTTACCACGCAATTATACTTTTGCATGGATTAAGTGGTAGCTTCGCTCCGAACATTTCACGTTGCCTTTTTTTACTCAAAATTGAAATTATTGCAATGAAAGTATCAAAAAGACACTTTAACATTGCGTGTTGACAACGTTCTCACACCTTAGCAACGATTCTTATCATATTACAACGTGCGTGCGACGTGGTACAAAAATGTATATAGTATTAGGGTTTTATGAGGATGTTATATATAAAAAAAAAATATGTTAATTCTATACATATTATAAATTAAAGTCACTTTTCGGTTCTGTCTGATAATCTGACCTCATTGTTCTTCTAAACTACGCAACTGAATTTTTTACGATGTTCACCATCATTTAGAGAATTGAAAAGAAAACATGGGGCAGGTCACTAGTTATATATAAAAATATGTTAATATTTCTACACACCATTGTCGTCATCTGTATCCGAATCACTCTGATCCTTCTTCTTGTCTCCAGCTACCATTTCCGCCATCATCAGCAGTTCTGCTTCGAAGGGATCCGTGGGCATCTTATCATGGATTTTATTGATCTCCTTCATGATGCCTTTGGCCGAGTTCCTAGTTGTAGGGATGAAGATTGGGGTCGGGATAGGAATTGGAATGGGCACTGGTACTGGGAATGGTATCGACCACATGGCACACGGCACAGGAACATAAATAGGTACAGGTACAGGGATAAGTACTCGTCGTTCTAAGCTAGGATCTGTTTGACACTCTTTAGTGCAGGGATGAGGTCGGCAAGAAACGCCTTTTGACACCATCATCGGTTTCGACATGGTTGCTTTGTTGGCTACTTCTTGCGGGGGTAAAGTTTTGACTATAACGTGGTTGTATATTTTAGGGGGAGGTGGTGGTGGCGGTGTGGGGGGTTTGGGGGGCGGAGGGGGCGTTTTGGGGGCTGCAGGGGGCTCGGGTTCGGGCGGCGGCTGTTGGACTTGGAGGCGCTTGGACTTCTGCCGCGTCATGGAAGGCATAAGGGGCGGAGGTGCCGCGAGGGATTGCACGCTTGAGATCACTGGCATGACGCCCGTACGCTGCTGTGTTTTGGTTGCTGTGAATAAACATACCTAGTTATCGTCCATTTAAATCCTTGTTTTGATGTTATTACCACATATACAAATATAAAAAAAAAACAAATATCAACTTTATGCCAGTGTAAATTAAGTTGATTTTAGAATGACTAGTACTATTGAATCTTTAAAATGTTTAAAATTGTAATACAAACTGAACTTTATGTGTAGGTGTTAAAGCTATTTTTCTAAAACACATACATTTGTTTATAAGTTTGGAAACTAAATCGCGAACGCAGTTTAGACGTAATATTAGCAACAGCAAAATAATAACCCATGTTTCTGAAAGCTGTTGTTATTTTAATGCAAAAATAAAAAGATAACAAATGCTGTACTGAGTCATACCATTATTTTTAGCAGCAGTGGGGTAGGTCCGCCGCGGCGCTCCTGTGGGCACTGCTTTCTGCTGGTCGATGGACTCGCCCGGCATTAGTGGGTGTTTTGAGTATTGTCCCTGCGTAAATTATAAAAAGGTTAAATATGTTTATAAATTGCTCTAAAGAGACTTCTAATAAAAATCTTAAATTTACTCGGACAACGCACCGCCTAAACCGCTGGGTCTAGAAGCTTGAAATTTTGCGCAAAACTTTTAAATAGGGGATGACAGTTAGTATGGAAGTGAGTCATTTTTGCCGATAATTACCTAATTTGGTGTTTATTTACTACTGTATAAGATACATATTTCGGCGAGAGATTTTAAGTGATAGCAGATCGTAGTTTCTTATATTGACGCAGAGTCAGACGTTTTTTACGCCGTTGTCATTGACATTTGGGTTTATTGACAGACTTTCGCCCACAAGATGAAACCTCCTCTATTTTCGAGTTGATTATCATGGCTGATTTACGTTTGCATTAGAGCAGGAATAATTGCCTGTAGCTTACACAAAACTATGCAAGTAGCTGGCTGCACTTCTGATCGGTGAACGTTACATTCTAACGTTCACCGATCAGAAGTAATAACTTCTGATCGGTACACGGCATGTAAGCTACTTGCATACTTTTGTGCAAGTTACAGACATGTGTATTCTCTCCCTTAGTCAAGTAGCGAGTTTATCTGTAGCCAAATGTGATAGTTTTTAATTGAGTCATATAAAATCAAACCTGCAATCTCCACTGCATCGAATTGTTGGGGAAATAGAAAAATGTAATAAAAAATTAGACAGGCTTTTCAAGAAAATGTCTACAAATGTGGTCAATAATTAGAGATATTCATGTAAATATTTTGAAATTACATTAATAAAATAATACTTTCATGCTATTTTTATTACTTTTTTCTATTTCCCCAACAATTCGAGGCAGTGGAGATTGCCAGGTTTGATTTTATATGACTCAATTGTCAAGTGTCATGTATAGTCTTTAATGGACTTGCACTGCTACAACTAGGTTTACAAGTCAGTGGCTACAACGAAGTTTTGGCGCTCGAATGACGTTGACGGGCATCGTTGATAAACATTTGTGCAATTATTTTGCTAAATGTATTGAAAGTAACAAGATCACGGCGTTAGCTCAGATTTTGACCATGCGCCAAGAGATCCTTGTACTTACACACTACATAGGTACGTATTTGCACACTTACTTCACACTCACCATCACACCATCATCACTCTTACTTTACTTGCATACTTAAGGTCCTTACGCCGTTAGCACACTGACGCTTACCGCTGCGGTTTCACTGCGAAACGAGTTATTTGTTGTACAATTTGACAAGTTACCGCCAAATTTTTGCTTACCGCAGCGTCGGTGTACTAAAGGCGTTAGAGATAAAACCACCACAGACAACCATACACATTCAGTTCCGAATGACTTGTCAGCGAATATCGATTTATTGATGTTGGTGATAATACGATGTTATCCATCTTGCAGAATAAGGTTCAATAAAAGATTTTTAAACTGGTTTAAAAACTTTTAGAATACATTTTTTAGCTTTTATAATCTAGAGATGCCTTGAGGTTTCTTGCGAACCAAATCAGTCTTAAACCAATCTTAGACTAGTAGCACTATATCTTGCAAATCAATCAGCCTTTAAGGGCGGTATAAAGATAATCTTACCTGGAATGACATAACGCACTGGTAGGAGCAGAAATTCCTAACTGTAGCGTCGGACATAGTTAAATGGTATTGCGCTAGCGAAGTCCGCTTGCACATATCACATTTTGTTCTGAAAACAACGTAATATTTCAGTACAAGTACTTACACCCAAAGCAAGTTCATAGTTCTACAAAGTCACAGAAGGATTAAAATGAACTTTTGCTGCCATGCAATATTTCTCTTCACTCTCCAGTAAGTCTGCCAGTAAAATTATAGGCACACAAGACCTTTTAACTCGTCTTAAGTTGGAAAATGCATGCGCGTCTATACGCGGGAGTCATCACTTTTCATAAGGTGTATTATTTTATTTGAATGAATGAAATGCGACTAACAAAAGGCAGATGTGAGTGGAAACGCCGGGAGGTGACGCCCTAGGAAGACATTACAGTGATCTTATTGGTGATATACTTCAGAGAGATGGATGAACGTAAACAAAGAAAAGGAGCATGTAAGGATCGTAGCAGGTGGCGTTCTGCAGTTCAGTCAGTATCAGTGCAGTTCCGCCTAGCCCCATGGAAGGTGTTGAGTCTATGTATGTACTAGCTGTGCGCCGCGACTTCGTTCGCGTGAAGTCGTAAGATACACAATATACTAAAATGACAGCCACATTTTAATAATACTCCCTCGTCCCCCGACCCGCCGTGTAGCATTGCCCGCTCGCGCTGTTGTTTAATTTTTGCTTAGCGTTCATTCAGACTTTTTTCTTTTTGCTCGGCTCATAAGAGTCGTAGCGTGATGTTAAATGGCCTATAAACCATCCTCGAGAATTGGGCTACCAAATGCAAAACGAATTTTTCGAGTCCGACTTTTGTTCATAATTTCATGGGTTTTAATTTTTTTTCGCACGGCACCCTAATTCTTTTGTTAAAATAAAATTTGTCCAAGTTACTCCTTATAACATCAACTAACTGTCAGTGAAAGTTCCGTCAAAATCGGTCAAGACGTTTCGGAGATTAGCCGGAACAAACAGACAGACATACAAAAATTTTAAAAACTGTTTTTTTTTAATGAAAAGTTTAAATGATACTTCCGTTTAAACTGACGTGTGCATTTAGAAAAAAGCTGTTATTTTGGTGTGTTCCTCTGTGGCCGGACCACAGTTTAGTACTCAGATGCTATAGTTCGAAATAATACCTACCTAAAGTCTACCTTCATCGGAATATATATATATTTTTAGTACCTCAAGAGATATCTTTTTAATTAACAATTTATGTGGTCCGGCCTCCAGGCAGTGCTCTCTGGCCGCGCCACATCAAATTAAATAGAGTATAATGAACTATTAATAAATCAATATCCCGAAAAAAACTACCTAAAGAGTACCTTGCATACGACAAATATGGTCCAATAAACCCCTTTAGTTAAGGAGTTATTGGTCGTAGAGTGTGGTCCGGCTGGAAGGTATACTCTGCAGCAAGTCAATTTTGCAATACTTAATATTAACTATCCATAAATCAGTTTCAATAATAGTACCCTTTCTCTACTATTCGTTGATATTTTTTTCTCTCAAGAAACTATTCATTTTGATTAATTAACCTTTAAAATATGTGGCGCGGCTAGAGAGGATTACTTTCAGCAAAAATAACGAAATATGCTTTATTTATTTATGCCATCGAAAACTGCATAATAAGTACTTTATCAAAAGACCTGGACTTTGTCTCTAAACTTTTATTTGTATTACCCACAATGATTTTGAAAAAGGTGCACTTTTTGGTTTTTGTTTACCTATCTACCTTAGAATAGTTAGTAAATTTGACGAAGTAAATGAAAATTTTGGTTTAAAATAAACAATAAAAAATTTGTGGAACTTTGTGTATATTTGAACGCCCTCCAATATTTTGTTAGCAATTTGTATTACAAGTTAATAGGATATGCGTTACAATGTTAGCAGAATGTGCAGGCGTTATTACAATAGTTTACGTACGGGGGTAGTTTGTTATTATTTTATCATCATAGCTTGAATATATTTTTACTTTAGTAGTTTGTTTCTATTCCTTTGTATCGGCCATTATAACCGCTAAAATGAGTGAAAACAAGAAAAAACGCGGAAAAGTGCTATCAGTTTCCCTTGATGAACAAAAATCAGAGTTCGTGAGATATGAAGACCAACTAAAAGATAAAGATTTGCTGCCACCACCATCAAGTAAAATTTTTCTTGATATTCGCAAAAACTTGTCATGTCGAATGAGCGTGAAAGCTATTTATCTTTCTTTAAAAAAGAATTTTGATTATTTCTTCAATAATACAGTGAAACAGAGGTCTTCTCCAGAATATGACGATAATTTGTCATCTGAAGAGTTTGATTCACCAAAATCTTCAGTACAAGATAAATATGCCGTTGAGAATTTTGAAATATCATTATCCGATTGGCAAAATATAAAACCAGTCACTAGCTATTGTTCGCGAACAGATAAAGATAGACCATCAGTAACACGGCACAAGAAGACAGTTTTACCTCAACATAAGTGGACAAACGTTATGAGTGAGATTTTATGGAAGGAAACAAAGCGAGAATGTACTTGGATATTTAAACGCAGTTCAGCTGTTGATTACAATATTCGATTCAGTGGTTATTGTAAGCAATGTGGAGCTAAAATTAGAGCGGAGTCAACAGAAGCGTCAGAAACTCATGCTAAAATCAAATGTATTATTGAGGTAGGTGATTTAAATATTGTGCATGATCCAAAGATAAAAAATAAATTGACTAAAAAGAAAAAAAAGAGCTGTCTGAAAAACTGATTAATGAACATGCAATCGTAATTCGGAACAAAATAGTGAACAAAGTCATGAACGAAGATGACACCTATGAGCCACCATTTGTACCATCATTAAAGGCATTGCAGAATATAAGGCACCGATCTAAACACGAAGCTTATTTGGACAAGAATGTTGTACTTTCATTATGGATTATGGGTAGTACTTTATACAAGAATGTGATTCGATTATTTTGTGTTTTGCCTTTCATTTTATATTATTGGACGGATCTACAAGAAAAATATTATTGTCACCTTGTCAATTGTAATAAAAGAATAAAGCTCAGTATTGACGCTACAGGGTCCATATTTAAAAAAATAAATCCTCCTAGAGATCCTGCACAAATATATGTGGCTAAGCACATTTTTCTTTACGTGGCTGTATTACAAACAGGAAATTCTTGTGTGCCGGTAACTCAAATGATAACTGATTTGCATACGTTAGAAAATATTTACAAATGGCTCAAACAATGGATAGGCACCAAGAAAACTCCTGATGAAGTAGTTTGCGATGATTCGGCAGCATTCGTTGGAGCAATCATTAAAGCTTTTACTGACTTTGAATCTACCAAGGATTATATTGCATATTGTTTTGATGTCCTAATGAAAAAAGAAAAAATAAAAACAAATCATTGCCTTATTCGCTTGGACACGTCGCATTTTGTGAAAACACTTTATAATTACCAATGTTTTAAATACGTTGACGAAAGGGTTATGAAATTTTATATAAAATATATTTGCAAAATCAAAGATTCTTCATCGTTCGGCGAAATCAAATTGATAATGGAAAATCTTATTGTTATTGCACTTAATAGATACACAGGAAAAGATTCTAACGGCCATCCTACATTATGTAACCAAAGCTTACAGAAGTTGCTACAGACAGACACAGATAATACAAATAGAGAAAACGAAGATGATGATGAGGTCAGGGTGAATGAGGAAGTAAATACAATTATTAACGACCTACTCAACTCAGAAGAAATTGAAAATGTTACCTCAGACTTTATGAAAGAATTCACCATGAAAGTTGACAAAGTTTCACTTGAATTGCAATTATCTGAGATAAAAACGATATATGAAAACTTATATTACTTACCTGATTTTATTAATACCTTCAAGAGGCTAATGTCTAGATTGCCAATTTGGGCAAATGTGATGTTGTCATTTGTTTATACAGAAAATGTGACATCAACCAGTTCAGACGTGGAAAGTTATTTCAAAAATATTAAAACACTTTTGAAAAATCCCAACGACAGACTACGGGTGGACGAATTCCTAATGAAGCACCATGAATATATATCTGGGGATTTAAAGAACAAATTTAGTGATGATATTAGTGAACAGAAAACAAAGGCTACTGAAAAAGCTAAAGTTGAGTCAAGTGACTTTTCGCAAGAATCTGTCATGTCTGATGAACCCATCCTTCTAGAGAACTGGCGAGGCCTGGCTATAGGAAAACAGGAAAAACAAAAGCGAGAGATGAGGTCCAAAAATAAGTCGGTCGATGTTTTGGTAAATGGAAGTAGTAGTTCAACTGGTATTAAAGGCGTAGTTGTAGAAAATACTTGTGCCTTCGATTGTCTGGTGCAATCTTTAGCAGTTGCATATATAGATAGAATGAACATCCGCAAACTAATAGAAACAAAAACATCCGGTTTTATGACACTTATTAAGTCTCTTGCTAATAAAGATCCCACAAATTTATACAGCATACGAGCCAATATTATAAACAAATATTATTTTGACAAAACAATCACAAATGTCTTGACGATCATAAATTGTATGTCGAATATTACTTTTGTTTTAGACAAAATTTTATTAAAAGATATTCCTATAGTTAGATCGGAAAAACGATGCACAAATACACAATGCAGTCAGACCAACTCCACATCTCAACGAGTATGTTCGTACATGCCACTGAATGAACTAATTTTGTCTGATAAAGGCATTTCAGCCCTTGAAGAATCGGCTCAAACAATGTTAGAGATTGATTCAGGTGTGCTATGTGATAAAAGTAATGACGACGGTGTAAAATGTACCGGTAAACAAATTATTAACTACACATTGAATGATTTATTAATATTTGAAATTGATTTAGGCGTTGATTTAAATGACATTCCAGACACTATGACATTACAAGGAAAATTATTTACACTGTTGTCAGTGATTGAATATTTACCAAATATTCGCCATTACGTCGCTCACTGCAAGCGTCTGGATGATACTTGGGAAACATATGATGATTTAAGTACTAAAGCTACAAGGACTAAAAACCAGCAAATGAATGTTCATTGTATTTTATACGCAAAATTGTAAATTTTAACTTATTTTTATCAAAATGATTATTTTTAATTTAGGTCTTGCATATTAAAGTTGGAAAATAACTTCAAAGCTCCTTTATTTGTAATATTGATATTCTATATTTTGAATACGCGGTTTTAGTACACTCTTTTTTTCATTGTTATTTCTTGTTTAAAGGGTTAAATGCTTAAATTTAATCTATTGACTTTAGTTTGTTATATAAAACACTTTTCCGTCATTTACAACACCTTGTATTAACAATTGTTATTATTTGATTATGAAAATATATATTTGTTTTTTGTATACTTATTGTTTATTTCAAACCAAAATTTTCATTTACTTCGTCAAATTTACTAACTATTAAGGTAGTAGTTTGTTATATAAAACACTTTTCCGTCATTTACAACACCTTGTATTAACAATTGTTATTATTTGATTATGAAAATATATATTTGTTTTTTGTATACTTATTGTTTATTTCAAACCAAAATTTTCATTTACTTCGTCAAATTTACTAACTATTCTAAGGTAGATAGGAATACAAAAACCAAAAAGTACACCTTTTTCAAAATCATTGTGGGTAATTAAAATAAAAGTTTATAGACAAAGTCCAGGCCTTTTGATGAAGTACTTATTATGCAGTTTTCGATGGCATATAGAAATAAAGCATATTTCGTTATTTTTGCTGAAAGTAATCCTCCCTAGCCGCGCCACATATTTTAAAGGTTAATTAATCAAAATGAATAGTTTCTTGAGAGAAAAAAATATCAACGAAGAGTAGAGAAAGGGTACTATTATTGAAACTGATTTATGGATAGTTAATATTAAGTATTGCAAAATTGACTTGCTGCAGAGTATACCTTCTAGCCGGACCACACTCTACGACCAATAACTCCTTAACTAAAGGGGTTTATTGGACCATATTTGTCGTATGCAAGGTACTCTTTAGGTAGTTTTTTTCGGGATATTGATTTATTAATAGTTCATTATACTCTATTTAATTTGATGTGGCGCGGCCAGAGAGCACTGCCTGGAGGCCGGACCACATAAATTGTTAATTAAAAAGATATCTCTTGAGGTACTAAATATATATATATATTCCGACGAAAGTAGACTTTAGGTAGGTATTATTTCGAACTATAGCATCTGAGTACTAAACTGTGGTCCGGCCACAGAGGAACACACGTTATTTTGACATTACAAACAGAACAGACACACCAATTTTATTTATTGGTACAGATGTACCAGCAAACAGCAAAAATTTACTACTTGGTAGGCGAAATCTGAAGACATAACACAAATTATTGATTACTAACCTTCTGGAAGAAACAGCATTAACAGAAACCTGGTAGAGATTCAAGCAATTGAGTGAACACATCATAATGGCCTGACCATTCGGCTGCACCCGCCTGATCATATCAAAGTTGTACTTCTTGACCTTACACCAGTTACATGGCACTATATGCCGCGAATTACTTATGTACACGTTCATACACGATTTTGAGCAGAAACAGTGAGCGCTCGAACCTTCGTAGATGGTGAAGCATTTACTTTGTTTGCGTTCAAAGTATTTTTTGCACCAGCGGCATTGGTCTGTGGGAGAAACGAGGTGTATTAGTTTTGTATGAAGAGTTTTACGGTCTTACTCTGGCGGCAGGAGACGAGACGTGCTACGTAATTGACTGTTTTATTTATTTATTTTATGTACTGTAACTGAATATGCAGTTAATTCACTGCTGCATAAGAGATTTCATGGGTTGCGAAGTGACTAGATAAACTGTATCTGCTATTTGCGCCGCCAAATGTATGAATGAATGCAAAAATACTCACCAGGGAAGATATTATTGACGAATTTGAAAGCTGCAAAGCACGGATCGGAACACAACCTCTGCGACAATTCCTCAGTCACTTCCACTTCGATAGCTGTAGCTTTTTCTAAGGAACACACTGCACATTTCGCCCACACTGGCTGAGGTATTGGGTTTTTACTCATTTGATCAAACTTCTCCATACAAGCTTGTGAACAAAAGTCTTTAAACTGTCCTTTATCACCTACTGGAGCTAGAAAACCTTGATGCCCGACAGATATATCCCTCTGACAGTAACAACATATCTTTAAACCTTTCTTGAACTCTTCTAAACACGCCCAGTTACAAAACTGCCGGATATCGAAACCGAATCTGACGCAGTACTTTCCTAAGCTAGTATGTTGGACAGTGTTCTTGCAATTCGCACATCTTGCTCCAATTTTGTTCTGATACCGTCCTAAACACACTTCATCACAAAAGTCCATAGTTTCCCAGGTCAGTATTTTCTCGTCGACGTTAAGTATTAGCGTGCATTGGTTACACTTTCTGACGAAAGTCCGTTCTCTGTCCTCCCTCGCCGCTTGCACCATCGCAGGCGTTTTCGCCTGTATTTTGTAAGCTTCGTCTAAATATTTATCAGTTGCATTGCTAATAACTTTTAATTTCAGTAATGGAGGGTTCTGTGGCTGTTGAGGTGGCTGTTTTCTGGATACTCTCTTCTTTTTGATCATATATCTACCGTTTTCTTTGCCGTTTAAGTTCTTTATGCAGATGTTCCCGCAAATAAAATGGTTTTCTCCATACCTGTTGAATGTGTACGCGCATTTTTTGTTTTCACTACAAACATAGCACTCTGCTTCTTTTGGCGTGATCTCTTCGACGACTATTCTTCGTCGTTTGAACACATATTTGTCGGCTTCGTCCGCCATCATACTGTTGAGACAAGTCATTGAGCAGTAGTTAGTGTCCTCGCCGTCATAGTTGTAATAAAAGTAGCAAGTTTTTTTTTCTTCACATTCTGAGCAAGTCAAAGGTTTGGGTAGGATTTCTTCTATCAGATATTTCTTGTGTGTGACTGTGTACTGTCCTGAGTGGTCAATTTGGTATTCTTTGACGCACTTCTCGCTACATAAGTAGTTGGTCTCGTTGTCCCTGGTTGAGAATCGGTAGGTGCATGCTTGTACTGTCTTACATTGTGCGCAGGTACTGTCGAAAGAGCTGATCTCCTGAATAATGTGAGGGGTTACATTTTCGTCGGCTTCTACTGATTCATCGTGTTCGTTTTCGATTTCTTTGTCTGAAAAATACAATATTGATAGAAAGTCAAGAAAGAGATCATATATTTAGTGAAACAAATTAGTCTTTATTAATACTTTCTATTTTCTGTTCGAGTCCGAAAACAGTCTGGCGTATGTACACACGGCTACATATCAAACTATATTTCCAGTATAAACTGATCTCGCATTGTATAGGACTTCCGTACAATGAGAGGTCAGCTTATACTGGATAAGTATAGCTTGATATGTAGCTGTACGTCATTATTCAGGTAAACGACCACGTAATTCCGTATTCGCGCGACAGTCGCCTTCGGTTAGGAAGCCGGTATGGCACATATATATTGAACTCACCTCCGCCATTTTCTTGCGACGCCTCTTCATTAGCCACGTCAGTTTCTGTATGCTCTTCAGTCACCTCGCTGTTTGTCTGCTCATCCCTACTGGCTGTTGCAGCAACAACTTCAGTCTCTTCGGTAGGCTCCAACACTTCCGTTTTTGCTGCCGCTTCTGTCATAGATAAAAGCCGATAAAACGATAAGACATGATGTTGCTACAACAATCCATATTAATATTATCATTGCGAAAGTAACTCTGTCTGTCTGCTGCTGGATTTCTATGAAATTTGGCAAACAGTTAAACCATGAGCACCCATGACGTATACTTTTATCCCGGTAGTACATTTCCGTGTGGATAATTTCCGACCAAAAAGCGGGCGAAGCCACGGAAAAAAACTAGCATGTTCATAAATAGCTTTTAGTGAATTGAAATATTTTGTACAGCCTCAAAATACATCTACCGTAAAGTGGAGACGGCCTAAGCAACTGTGCACTGATTCTCAACTAGGTCCTGACGTCATCATGTAGGCGTGGCCTAAGTCAGTATATTGTTAGCGTTCGTCCTGTGCACAACTTTGTAAACGTTCTCATTTTACAGCATTTTCGCGCTAGAAGAAAAAAATAATGAAGTGTTGTATCTTGTAAAAACTACTCGGAGAGACGTTCTGATACTATGGATGGCATCACATTTCATTTGTAACTAATTTTATGCGTAATTTATTATAAAAAAGGTCTAGAAAAATCTCCTTATAGAAGTTATCTCTTAGTGTGGGCGATTCCAAACATAATTCTACCCGACATTAGATGGTGACACTTAGTGTCATGGGAACTAAAAATATTTAGGCACTGTACTGAAATTTGTTCAACAATTATTCCTAAAGACACTTTATGGCCAAAATATTATTTTTGTAGTTTTTATATCATTTTGTAAACAGGCCGCCGTCTATCGTCAACTATGAACAACAAACAAACCTATCAAAAAGACATGGCCGTAATTAGAATCCAATTATTTTACCGGATGACCCGCGGCTGTTTCATAAATGGAATGTATATGGCGACTGATAATCATATTATTCTTCTGACTAAATCTATAGCTGAAAAATATATAGATATTCGTTTTAAGCATTTTGCAACCGTAGAAAACGATAGAGCAACCAACCGACAACAACTAACCAAAACAATTATTTTTGCAGGATATTGAATATTGCTAATATTTTTTTTTCGTTTAATTTGTTGATTATTTAATCTGCTTCTGAAATTAGTTTTACAAATAAAAAGAGTCATGTAAAGTATGAAGCTTCCTTCGCGTCATGCGGATTTGATTTAGTCTGGTTTTACTTATTTATTTGAGATTAATGGTTTCGGATGGATTGTCACGTAAACGGTTTTTTTTTTCTTTCTAAAAGACTAGGTTTGTAAACTATCTTTATAAGTCTTTTTAACAAAACAAGTCATTTAAGTAATAAAAACTTTTTAGCAAAAAATAAAACCGACTTCCAAATCTAGGTAGTTGGTGTCTGGTTTTGTATTTTCGTTTTTTGCTACCAACTTCCGAAGTTAAAGTTATTTTTCACTTTGTAGTGTTTTGATTTGAAAGTCGGTTTTATTTTTTGCTAAAAAGTTTTTTTTTTAGCTTTTTAGTTGTGGTAACTATACCCCACAAAATTTTGAACTACTTGCTATGTAAATAACAGTGATAGGAACTCCAATAGGACACCCCAAGCCAAACCATGAATGCCGAAGGGTGATGACCACGCTGAACACGTGGCACACGTCTGCTCGCTTCTTCACTAGAGTGTGCATACACTTTATCATTTTGTTTGTTGAAACTCTCCTCAACATTAAAATTTTTTTCGTCTGAAAAAAGTATTTCGCGGTATTATTTTCTTTTCCTTAACAAAACCCGGCTTCTTTCGAGTCTGATTTTCTTCAGCCGTGCGTTAAGATGCGTTTTTTTTATCTATAAACATGCAGTCCTTGGTCTTCATTTAACCCTTTTTAACAGTAGTTCTGCTTAGTCCCATCTGCAGAACCAACATTTTGTGCTTGCGGACAGGATTTCGTTGGATTCGTACCTTCACTGCTTTGATGACCGCTGGAGTCCGAACAGTATGAGTTCGACCGCTCCTTTGTTTATCTTCTAATCTTGAATCTTCCCTGAATCCTTTGATAATACGATAAATAAATCTCTGTGGAATTTTCAAATTTTTCAGCAGTTTGAAAATCTCAGTTGGCGCGTGACCGCAACGATGCAATGCAATTACTGCGACTCTGTCTTCTTTGCGCGTCCACTCCACTTGAGAAAATGAACAAAATTCCAGAAACCCTTTGTTTTTATTTTCTTTAAATATTCAAATTTCGAATGCCCATAATATTTTCCTCGGCTTGCATTCTAAATTCGAAATTTTACCTATGTGACAGAACTTATGGCCCGACTACGTAGATTACAGGCAAACCTATAAGAAGTCTATCGTCTTAAAGGTAAATCTCTCAAACTTGTGCATACATTTGCAGTTGGAATGTATGGGAGAACATGTTTTTCAACTACTACTACTGTTTTTTGTTTTTAAGTTTGTTCTTGGGATAAATTCATCCCAACTACAGGACCCTTCATTGTGCGTGGTCCGACACCCACTGCGACTAGCGCTGCGCAGACTAGCTAATTCTCATTCCACCAATTCGCACTAAGCGCTTCCAAACATCCTTCATAATACGCACGGCAAAAGATTGGAATTCACTACCTGCGTCTGTGTTCCCGAACGCATACAACCCGAATCTCTTCAATCAAGTTCAAGTGAAGAATCAAGTTAGAGTGAACAGGCTTCTTCTGGGTAAGCTCATTCCATCATAGACTTTGTCTCTGTCACCTCTGACCTAGACTAAAGTCAAGAGCAAGCACATCTCAAATATTTAAGATTTTTAGCTATTTCTGCTTCATGGCAATCTGTTCTGGGAACAATAAGCCACTTCGTTGACTGATATTTATCTGTTTTAAGTGTGTTCTACGAGAGTTATAAACTGTTGAGAAATTTATTTCCAGCGAAATCTCTCTTTGTCTCATTGTGTGAATTTTTTCGTGAGGTTAGGGATGTCATGTCTCTTTAGTCGGGTATATTGGAGTCGCACTTTCCCGCTCAGTGTCTGGGCAAGTTCATTCACGTGGATTGTTAGCTTCTCCTGGTACTTCAGTCTGCTTTGGGCTGTCTCTTGCCGAACAGTTTTTATGCCAAGGTCTAGATATATGTATTTATTGCTAATACACTGGGGGATACCGAACATTGTTCTTAGTGCTTTGCTCTGGAATCTTTCTAGTATGTCGATGTTGCTGTTGCTGGCGGTTCCCCACAGCTGTATGCCGTAACATCAAATAAAAAAAAAATATATATATAAAAAAGCCAACCCCAACATTGTTGGAAAAAGGCTAGGCAGATTGATTGATTTACGTTACGTGAATTCCGCGCATTCGTACTAGGTCCACAGGATATTCAGTAGTCTGTATACCAGCATAAAAAAAAAAAAAACAATAACATGCATTACCTTCAGCCTGTTTTCTTTTCTCAGCTAAAACCTTCTCAGCCTCAGCCTTGTCAGCTTCAGATATTTCTCTCTCAATGTCTGGCAAGAGGCACACTTCCTCATCAGCCCCCGGTTCGTCTACCAACTCAGTCACTCCGCCTTCGTCGTTAGGATGACCTTGAATTAGAGAAGTAAGAGATAAGGTTTGTGTTTGGTGATGATTTTCTAAAGCTATGATTGTCCTAAAGAGCAGAATGCAGTGCTATCTTGTACACTGAGAGTACAAAGCTAGGGTTTTGGTGGCTTTAAAGACGCCACATCAACATACATCATCATCCGACAGGCCAGTTGGCGTGGTTGGTTAAGATAACACCTATCATGCTGCAGGTCGTGGGTTCGAATCCCATCCAGGACAAACATTTGTGTGAACATGTCTGTTTGTTCCCAGTCTGGGTGTAATTATCTATATAAGTATGTATGTACTAAAAAAAAAAGTAGTGTATGTAGTATATCAGTTATCTGGTTTCCATAGTACAAGCTCTGCTTAGGAAATATTATTATATTAAATATTATACAGAACGTTTTAGAAAACCTTAGAAGTTACAATCTAGTAAAATTAGAAAATAAATACTCAAAATTCCATAGTCGTCTTATGTACTGTGTGCTGAATTTGTCAAGTAATTCACAACATTTTTCAACTACTGATCATATGCGTGATATAAAACAGCTAATAGAAAAATGCCAAGAATATGGTAAAGGCTTCTACATCGCTTTTGTGGACTATAAGGCTGACCCCACATTTGGCGTGCGCGATCCTCGGGCGTGCGCGCTGCGCGAGCGTCGGGTTTACCGCCGTGTGACGTGCAGGCAGCGTGCGCGCAACGCGCGCGCGGCGCGCTCGCGACGCTCGAGTCGCGTTCTTACCCCTTCGCCCGCTATCCCCGCCGCCCGCTACTGTTTCGGTTCTTCTTACTTACTCGAGCGTCGCGAGCGCGCCGCGCGCGCGTTGCGCGCACGCTGCCTGCACGTCACACGGCGGTAAACCCGACGCTCGCGCAGCGCGCGCGCTACGCGCGCGCTGCGTCCGTGCAGCGCGCACGCCCGAGGATCGCGCACGCCAAATGTGGGGTCAGCCTAATAAAGCTTTTGATTCTTTAAAACGTGATTCGCTTTGGAGGGCTCTAATCCAGCAAGAAGTGACAAAAAATATATAAGTACATATAATTAGAAATATGTATACACTTGAATAGCATAGCACAAGAAAAACTAGAATCAGCCGGTGAAGAGTTCCCAATACTAGAGGTGTGAGGCAAGGAGATCCGCTATCCCCAAAACTTTTCTCTACAATCTTGGAAAGCATATTCGGGATCTTGAGTGGGACAATTTTGGCATAAATATCAACAGCGGGCAACTCGTAATGCAAAAAATACCGCAAAAGAGCAGAAGATATTAGATATACAACTAAGCTGGAAGACATACTAAAGAAAATAAGACAGTTGAAATGGCGATGGACAAGCCACGTGACAAGGGAAAACATGACAAAATGGTCGATAATCTGGTCAAGAAAAGCTAACAATAGAGAAGAATGGAAACAGCTGGAAGAGGCCTATGTGTACAGGGCACGCTGACCACTAAACCGGGATATCCGATGTACTAGATTATAATAGGTTGGGGAAAAAGTTTCTTCGCATTTTTTAAGAAAATTCAAAACATTTTTTAATATAGTTTATTTACATTTAACTAAAGTATGTAGGTACCATTTCGTTCGATAACTTTTTGCCATCTTGTAGGTAGGGACATGATCCCATTGCTATAGAAATTTTGGGACTTCTGGTCAAAATACCGCGACAAGTGGTTTTGGCAGTCCTCTCGTGATGTTAACCTGACACTGCCTAAAGAATTCTGAAGAGACCGAAACAGGTGGAAATCTGAAGGTGCAAGGTCCGGACTATACGGCGGATGCATTAACACCTCCCAGCCAAACTCTCTTAATTTTTGCTGAGTGGCTAAAGATGTGTGAGATCTAGCGTTATCATGATGAAAAACCACACCCCTTCTGTTGATTAATTCCGGCCGCTTTCTCTCAACTTCTTGCTTTAATTTCATCAGTTTTTCGCAGTAGAGTTCAGAATCGATGGTCCTGCCTGGTGGTAACAGCTCATAATGAATAATGCCCTTCCAATCCCACCACACACACAGCATCACCTTGTTGCGAGTTAACCCGGGTTTCGCCACAGTCTGTGAAGCCTGACCGGCCTTTGACCACGACCTTTTTCGCACGTTCTTGTCATACGTGATCTACTTTTCATCACCAGTTATCAGCTTCTTCAAAAATGGTTCGGTTTCATTACGTCGTAATAAAGAATCACAAATGAGTACACGGTTCATTAGTTTCCTTCAGTGAGCTCGTGAGGTACCCAAATGTCGAGCTTTTTTGTGTACCCAGTTTTTTTCAAATGCGCCAAAACTGTTTTGTGGTCAATTTCCAGTTCTTCAGCTACGTCATAACTACTGATATGCCGATCTTGCTCCACTTTTTCAAAAATGGCATCCATTTTATCCGTAATAGGGCGACCAGAGCGACGTGCATCTTTGACATCAAAATTTCCGGATTGAAAACGCTTAAACCAAATTTGTGCTACTCTCACAGACACTACACTAGGTCCATAAACATCGCAAATTTTTTTCGCGACTTGCGTTGCATTTTTACCTTTTTTGTAGTAAAATTTTAAAATGTATCGAATTTCTTCATTAGATTCACTCATCTTGACGGTACGAAAAACAAATGAAAATCACACATTTTCCTAATTTGAATTTGGAATTATGTTCTTTAAAATTTAAACTTTCAATGATACCAAAACCAGCCAGATACAAATAGTATAGCCAAAGAGATTTTATTACAAGTTCATACATGTAATAAAGTACATAATGCGAAAATGTCAAAATTTACTGAAATAGTCATTCACTAGCGGTTTTCTTTTGTATTTTTTGGAAGTATACTTCCAAAAAATACAAAAGGAAACCGCGGATCCCCTAGAAATCTATTTATCACTTGCTCAATCTGTCATATTTTACTGCATACCTATATGGGAAGGCGCGGCTAAAGCAAAATTTCTCAATCTGGAACGGGGACAGCGATCCTTAATAAAAACGATATATTTTAAAAGGATGAGATATTCTACTGAAAAGCTACACGAAATTATAATCTGTTTTTTTTTTTTTAACAAACGAGTACCGAAAATTTTGACTGCGTTTCTATTGGTCCACGTAATCAACAAAGTTCGTTCCACATAAACGCTGTACTTACATGTAGGTACATTCAGTTGAGTCGAAAGTTAGAATTCTTTTGTTACAAGGAGCAGCTAAAGTGGATAGACAAAAATGGTCGTCATGTGATAACCAAGATCGAAACAAAAATTTATGGAGTCGACAATCATGTAGAAAATATGTTAGAGCAGTTTATTATTGACGTATCTGCAGAATGTTCATCGGAAGGAAGTAATGACGATAGTTTATAAGATTACAAGAATTGTATAATCATTATTTGGTTTATACGAGTATGTTCCAGTGCATAATATATATATACTATTACAATATTGTTTTAATGTTATTTATTTATGAAAATATCATATAACGCGAACAGAAAATTTTGTTACGAATATACTAACTATGCAAATTTAAATCATAAAATAATTATTTAATTTTCTCTACAGTAAATTTTAGATGTATTCAATATGAACGGGCCTTAACAATTTCAAAACGAGAACAAAGGCGTTGGCCCCACCCCGACCAATGACCCATCTCACTCTGTCAATATCGGTAATGTTCGAAAGACATACTCAGTACAGGTTTGTTTTAAAAAAAATAACATACTATAGTGAACTACTTTCAGTTAGGAAATTATACAGGGTTATTGGTAAAACACCAACAGCCTCTTAAGGGGTCATTGTACTCTCAACTTTTACTATGAGACCAAATCTCAAATCGCGAAAAAAATCAGCTGTTCAGTACATTTATGTTCGCGTAATTCGTCAAAATGAACAGCTGATTTTTTTCGCGATTTCTGGTTTGGTCCCATAGTAAAAGTTAATCATAATGATGAGTACAATGACCCCTTAAGAGGTTGTTGGTGTTTTACCAATAACCCTGTATATCATATCCACTGTCCTAAAAAAAACATAAAACTCTTTCATCCTACTAATATTATAAATGTGAAAGTTTGTATGTTTGGATGTTTGTTACTCAATCACGTAAAAACGGCTGAACGGATTTGGATGAAATTTGGTATACAGATAGTTTATAACCTGGATTAAGACAGGATACTTTTCATCCCGGTAGAAGGTTCCCGAGGGATAATTTCCGACATACACGCGGGCGATGCCGCGGGCAACAGCTAGTATGATCAAAAAGTAGTGTCGAAAAGGCGAATTGACTTGATTGCACATGTACAGCCCGCGGCACGTAAGTTGCCAAGAGTCGTTAGATGCGCAGAAGTCATTTTTAGATCTCTTTGGTCGCGAGCGGGACGCGGGGAACGAGGTAGCATCGTTCCGAGCGCGCGATTGGTTGGTCAGTCGACCCTTGTCTCTCGCGTCGCGTCCACGTTCCATTCGCTCCCGAGTACACTTGCGTGCACTAAAATTGTAACATTTGTTTTTGTTGAGCTTTTGTTACGAGTTCTTGTTATTGTTTTGTTTGAATTTTTAAATTTAGATAATGCCACAAACAAATACCATTTTACGTAGACATGCCAGAAAAATGGTTTATGATGTGTACTGTTACACAGAAAAAGAAGCGAAAACTGAGAAAGAGACTCCTCAGACAGTGGGAGTGAGGAGAGTAATATTGAGGATGGGGAGCCAACTCCTTCCACCAGCTCATCTACTGCTAACATTGATTTCATGTCAGGCATATGATTGTTAACGATATTACAATATTTTGTTTTATTATAAATTTTTTAACCTATAATTACTGTATAAAACACCAACAACCTCTTAAGGGGTCATTGTACTCATCATTTTGAACAACTTTTACTATGGGACCAGACCTAAGTTGTCGGAGAAATTTGAAAATTCGGGAAAACTGAAAATGCATTTACGATGGGAAAAAAAAGCTGTTCAGTACATTTTGACGAATTATGCGAACATAAATGTACTGAACAGGTGATTTTTTTTTTCGCGATTTCAGGTTTGGTCCCATAGTAAAAGTTGTTCATAATGATGAGTACAATGGAGGTCATTGTACTCATCATTATGAATGTTGTATCATACAACGTATCATGTACTCATCATTATGAACGTTGTATCATAAGAGGTTGTTGCTGTTTTACAAAAAACCCTGTATATTTTATTTATTACTCCTAATATACTTCACGAATTCTTCTTCTTTCTTTAACTTTCTTCTAAATAGTTATGTTTAAAAATAAATTATGATAATAACCACAGAATAATGACAAGCAATAAAAGTGACCATTTTTTTGCTGCAATAAGTGTAGCATGCGCGAACTTACCCCCACTACGCCAAAACCTTGCCAACTTAAGTGCCGTGGGCTGTACCACCGACTAAAACGAAATTCGCGGCTATACAATATCAACATCGATCTGCTCAACTATATAATAGGGTAAACAAACAAATATACATAAATATCCCAGCCCACTACACGAATGTAAAAAAAAAACTAACAGACTGGATAAAGCCATTTACATACACATATACTGACTTAGTTGAGACAGAGATCGTGGCTAAATAATAACAGCTGCACGGGTCGATCCATCAGGTTAAGCTGGGTGACCGAGACTCTTCCGTGCCTCGGAAAGCACGTTAAGTCCCGGCTGTCATTCGAGGATCTTTGACTGTCGTTACGGGTCTTCAGAAGCCCGAAAGTCTGACAACCAGTCTTACCAAGGGGTATCGTATTACCCAGTAACTGGGTTGTGGGGGTCATATAGACAGTCGCTCCATGTAAAATACTGGTATTCAGCTGCATCCGGTTAGACTGGAAGCCGACCCTAACATAGTTGGGAAAAGGCTAGACAGATTGATACTGACCGAGTCACTCCTACAACACATGAACTAACATACACATACACACACAGCCACACCACTCATGAATGTCAGTCACTTCCACATCATACCACATCAATCACATCACATCATATCACATCACACCACTCTCACACTTACAGACCGCGCGCGAGCTGCGAGGAATCGGGGGCTGAGGAAGCGGGCGGTTTTCAAGCACATACTATTCTCATAGAATTATTTAATAATCTACACATCCTTCGCCTCCGCGTGCCACGCATCTAATTAATTATGAAATAATTCTTTGAGAATAGTATGTGAGTGAAAACCACCCCGCTTGCTCAGCCCCCGATTCCTCGGAGCTCGCGCGCGGACTGTACACCCCCTCCTACTTCACAAGCGAACACACATACTATCAACACATATACATCTTTCGTAAAATGTTATATGTAGTTTTTTTCATCCCCTTTCATCCTACCTAGGAAAGAGCGGCGTCTTCTAACACAGGCATTATCTGCTTAAAAGGAGGCGCCATTCACCAACAAAATGTTAATGGTCCAGAAATAAACATTTTTGTATTTTGTATTTGTATTAGGATTACCTGGTATTAGAGTTGTATTGATTACTTTAATGATTATAATTATGTAAATACATACTTGTTGTGGTCTCGAATTATATTTGGATCAACATACAACCTAATACTGACTTGTAAATTGCAAAAAACGTAAGAAAATTTGAATTCCGCGGGCTACGCTGACGCTTTTGCCTTAAACAAAATACTTTGAAATTTTCGTCTGTCTACCTATTACGGTTCATCAGATACAGCCCGCTGTCAGACAGATGGATGGACAGTGGAGGCTTAGTAATAGGGTTCCGTTTGGCACCCTTTGGGTACAGAACCCTAAAAATCATTGGGAAGGTTAAACATACATATTCCACTATACCTGTATGATGTTCCTCATCATCATCAGCTTGGTGGTCCTCAGCATTATGATCATCATCATCATCCTCTATGTTCACTGTAACACCTATGTCTGACTTCTCCCTTGTCTCATTTGCTTGACTAGAGTCAGTTGTGTCTTTCAGGAGAGCATCGAAAGGGTCAAGAGCCTGAAAAAGGCATTTTGTGAAGTTTTCGAAAGTAAATGCTAAAGTTGGTTCTAACAGAATATTTACAAACTCTTTCTGAATGGAATACAGGCTATGCCTCTAAGCATGACTTTGACTGACCTGTTTAAAATGAAATCTCATTATAGAAATTAGGGAAATTTGTTTGTTATGTTGTTTGTATATTTTTAATGAAAAATACATAACTCTTAGAAACTAGGGGCTGTCTGAATTTAATGCAAATTTCAACCCCTTACATGAAGAGGATTTCATAAAGCATGTTCTTCGTCACAATGTTAAATATAGTCAGATTACGTAGATTGTTGATTACAGCCTTGCAACAGAATTTTCAGTAATTACAGGTTGAATAAGCTTACCTGTGTATGATCCTCTTGATGATGATCATCCACAGAAATATTTGGTGCTGTCTCAAATTGAGGCTGGCTGTCCTCATCATTGTCTTTCTTTTCATCATTGTCTATGATTTCCACCTTATCATCATCAGCTTCTTTCTCTTTTTTCTTTGTCTTTTTGCCTTTAGCTTCAGCTTTATCACTAGCATCATCAATATTTACAACATTATCAGTTTTTGCAGCATCATCTTCAATTTTTACAACACCATCAGTTTTTGTGACACTGTACTCATTAGCTGCTTCTTCACTGTTTTCTTGGCTCAGTTGGGTGAATGTTTGACTTTCGTCAAGCTTTTCTTGGCTAGCTTGAGTGTATGATTGGCTTTCTTCAATAGTATCTTGGCTTAATTGAGTGAATGTTTGGCTTTCGTCCATAGTTTCTTGGCTAGTTTCAGCTGTTTCTTGGTTAACATCTTGTCTAGTTATATCAGTAATGTCCTGCCTTGTTGATTCTTGACTAGGCTCATCTCGAGAAGTTGACTCTTGTGGTAAATCATCTTTTGTTTTATCTTCTTCTGAATTTACTTCACTGTCTTGAGTGTCAGCTGTAATTAAAAGGCTGTGTTTTACTACAAGGAAAATGTATTATTTTGTACGTAACACGAAAAGTGAAGCCTGCATCAATAGCATGTAGGTTTAAAGATATTAATTCTCAAAAAATACACAAAGTCAAACTACATGAGTACAATGCTTAAACTGAATCCATACTAATATTATAAATTCGAAAGTAACTCTGTCTGTCTGTATGTTACCTTTTCGCGCCTAAACCACTGAACAGATTTCGATAAAATTTGTTAAGGTTACAGATGGTATCATGGGGAAGGACATAGGCTACTTTTTGTCTCAAAAATAATCCTACAGGGGGTGATATAGGGGATGAAAGTTTGTATGGGAAACCTAGCATTTCTAAAGCTAGGTATATGAAAATTCAAATGTATGCTTTTGGTAAAAAATAAAGAAATATGCATCTATGTTTTTGAAAAATCATCCCCTAATAATATATATATATATATATATAATAGGGGTTGATTTTAAAATCACAAAAAAATAAAAAAAAAGCCGAATTTTACCGAAATCCGTGCAGGATTTCGGTAAAAATTGGCAATACATAGCTTCCTGGGAAAGGACATAGCCTCTTATGTCTTTTAAAATAATCCTACAGTCAAACAAAGTACCCCCGCCGCGTCTGCCTGTCTGTTTGAACGCGATAAACTCAATAACTACCGAAACAAATTCTCATACGGTTTTCACAATGGGCGATGTGATTCATGGGGAAGGTTTAAGTGTATAATTAATTAAGGTTATTTAAATTGGCTAAAATACGATGATTGTTGAAGATGTCGGAAAAATCATGCCGACTGGGAGCTTTAAGCCCAACATACAGAGCCACTATATATTGTAGAGATTTGAAATTGTATCGGACGGCCCTATGTTCTCGACATGTATGTTCCCATAGGATATTTTCCGACATCCACGCGGGCAAAGCCGCGGACAAAAGCTAGACATAAATATAAAGTTTGTCGCAGACGTTACAGTAGCAATTATGATACACCCATCTAATACATTCAGCTTTTAGGAAGGGTGCTAATTGTGAGCTAATTGAATTTAAAGAGGAAGCGTCAGGGTAGCCCGTGAAATTCAAATTTTCTTACGTTTTTTGCAATTTCCAAGTCAGTATTAAGTTGTATGTTAAATAAAGTATGATTTGCGGCCGTAACAAATATGTATTTACAGAATTATAATCGTTAGAATCAGTAATACAACTTCTTAAGTTAGTATAATCCTGAAATGTTAAAATTTCATGAAATAATAATAATAATAATATTCCACAACTATCACACAATGCCGTCTAGCCTCAAGCTAAGCAGAGCTTGTGTTATGAGTACTAGACAACTGATAAACATACTTATATATTTCTAAATACATACATATATAGATAAATTACACCCAGACACAGAACAAATGATCATGCTCATCACACAAACATTTGTCCTGGGTGGGAATCGAACCCATATAGTCATTCATTAGGATTACCTGGTCTTAAAGAGTAGTATGGATCACTTTAATGATTCTAATTATGTAAATAGATACTTGTTACGGCCGAAAATTATATTTTGATCAACATACAATCTAATACCAACTTGTAAATTGCAAAAAACGTAAGAAAATTTGAATTTCACAGGCTACCCTGACGCTTTCCCCTTAAATAAATTGGATGAGTGTAATTTTTTTATACATCAGGCTATTTTGTTGTATAATTGAGGAGTGTTTTCACAAAGCAATACATCAAACAAAAACTCAAAATTTGTTGTTTATTTTGTTTTGTACTCAATTCACACAGCATTCCACGATGGGCCTAACAAATTTTCTGTAAACGATACATAAAGCATTAAAAAGAACAGCAGTGTCTTAGTTTTTTTCAAAGTGATACATCTACATAGAACAAATTATAAAAAAAAAAAATATTTTATGATGTATCGTTTTCTAAAAACAGTAGTCCTGAAATACAGGGCTGCCCTAGTTTAGGCTCCAGTCCACTCCATTTATTTTAATAATGTCTGTACTATGTTTGAATTAGTGTGGAAAATAAATGAATTTTTACTTTTACTTTTAAAAACACTCCTCAATTGTGCTGCTTTGCCCGGCAGTAGGACAACACAGGCTTATAATAATAATAATGAATTCAAATCTTCAGTAAAATCAGAAAACTAGCTTGGCAAGTCTTACATTGGGTTACTTGTAAACAATTAATTAGTCTGTATACTTTTCTTGAGTGCCTTAGAAATCAAAATACCTGTATTGTAAATGAACTAGATTTTTATTTCTTCACAGACACAATAAAATTTCTATTGTTGCCAATCTCTAGGAGTTTGGTCGGCAGTTTTATTATTTTGTTTTGTGCAACTTGGAGACTTGCTAGCTTCATCTTGCTAACACTGTCCCAGATTTCAATCAGATATAGGTGTAGTTTTACTAAGGCATTATAGATGGTGTGACATAGTATATGTAGAATGCATCAAACTATGACATGTCTTGGAATTAATTTGGGACTTTAATGAGGAACAACACCACATTGAACTTGGTTCATTAGTCCAAGAAGGGAGATATAACGCCACAGATAAACAAAGAATTCATAAAACAAATCCATTGATTGTTTAATCTAAGTAGTTAGAAAGTACACTGCATTTTTATAAATTTAAAAGTTAATTAGTGCCTAACTGCATTTAACTAAATTGTTACAGTAAACAGAATTATGATGATTATGTTGTTAAACAAAGAAAGTGTATTATCAAACTCACCTTCATCCTTAGCATCCTCCTGACTGTCTCCATCTGTGGTATCTGTCACATCTCTCTTACCGTCACCAACATCACTTTTAACACTACTGCTGTCCTCTGTGATCACATCATTATCTACATGATTTTGTAACTCACTCTTGCCTGGTTCAGTTGCACTTTTAGTTACATCACTTCTGGAGTCTGTGGCTTCGACACCAGCATCGGCTGCCGCAGTGTCTCCAGATCCTTGACTGACATCTTGACTTGGTTCCTCAGGCAAACTCTCTTTTTCATCCATAATTCCAATCCAATTGGAAATATATTGTCAATTCAACACGCAAATATCATCTGAAATCGTCGCATTACATTATATGGACACGAAACAAGAATTCCCTCTCATATTATTCGCCGCACCCGGCAGAATAGCTTTTAGGTTATGATACTACTGGACAAGCTCAGTTTGACACTATAAACATAGAAATTAATTCCAAGCCAAATATTACACACAATGTATACCATAAAAAAAAAAACTATGAAAAGGGTAAAATGCTCGTGACAGAAACTGTAATTCATGGTTTATGACGCCAATCATTAGACAAGCCACACGTCCCGCGCTTATTTCGACTTCGAATACAGAACATTAGAAAGTGATTCTACGTGAGAAAATAAAGCATTTACACTGTAAAATTAACAAAGGCGCTGGCGTCATTAGGATTACAGTATAGAATGTGTAAAATTAACTAATATTACTACAACAAGGCTGTCAGGTAAGTTCCTTTGTAAGCAATGAAAAACGAAAGGTCGTTCAGGTGCTCATTTATCAAAATATATATCAAACGAACACCAGCAAAAGGTTTAATAGTTTACAAGTACTAATAATTCATTTTAAACTATTTACGACTTACTTAAATACAAAATTGTTCACAAATCACATAAAAGCACAACAAACGGCCACCATTTTGGAATCAACTTGCCCCTGCCAAATTGTTGCGGAAATGCATTAGCTGTCAAAATGAGCCTTATATAAAAAAAACTTATTCAGATCTAAAATTAATGACAAAGATATAATATAGTAAATATTAATTCATTTTAAAATATGGTAATTCGAAGCTTAATTCAATAAAACGGTGAACAATTATTAATAAGGCCTAAAACCAATTTCAAATTCGAGTGGTATTGTTGGTACAAGGTGACGCTAACTTTAGTGATGGGAAAGTGTTTATCGGTTTTTTGTTTATTCCTTTTCAATGGCTATTTTTGCAAGCTGGCATTTGTTTCACTAAAGTGACGTTTTCTTTATTCAAATATAAATTATCTTTGATTGAGACACTCATTTGTTTACAGCTCAAAAAAGAAAGTTAAAATACATTTTTACTGGCCCGGGTTGGTCGAGAGGACCTATACCTTTATCGATTTTTCTTCTTTGACCACTTCTGATATTGTTAACTCCGCAGTTGATCCAAGATTACTACGTATTATTATGCTAGTGTTAGTTTATCAATCTAGACACATGAGGTTGACTAAATAAAATATCCCTTGTATCGAAATAAAGAACACACCATTGTAATACAACGCATTTTGGGCGGTATCGACAAAACCACAGATAACATTGTTTTTGAGGACTGAACTAGTGCGCACGAAGAGTTTCAGTTATGCTAGGACTACATTGGCGCGATAAAGCGAACTACACTTCGCGCGCACTCTGTTCACAGCGAGACGTTGAGCCACAGAACATAATGTACCCTGAGCGGTGTGTGAGCGATAGCACAAGAAGTGTAGTTCGCCTTATCGCGACAATGTAGCCGTAGTATAAACGGAACCTTAGACGATCAATCGGACATCATCTGGTCAGTTTGATTGAGAGACTTTCGACGAATAGATAATGTACGTCGGTCGGTCTAGGATTATATGATCAAACTAACCAATATCACATTTGTTGATTGTTTAGTGTTCCTCTTTTGAGCTGCATCTACATTCCGTACCGTTCCATACCTATGGGCATTTTGCTTTCCCTGTTTATTTATTTATTTATTTAACCGTTTATATACACACAAATGAACAGACAAGAATAAAGGAACTGAAAATTACGTACAAAGGTGATGCTTATTTCTAAAGAAATCTCTTCCAGCATACCTGCGATAGGACAGAGGATAAAAACAGATGTAGACACCGTGTGTAAGAATAAAAGAGAAAATAAAAATACATAAAATCTAAAAAAAAAACACTAAATTTATTTATTTATATATATTTATTTACATAATTATGATAACACTTCCGTTAAAATGTCTGAAATACGCTGTAGGTATATATAGAAAGTATTACTAGCTTTTGCCCTCGGCTTCGCCCTTTGTTCGTATAAGGACAGATTCTCATAAAGACAGATTAGCAGATCTGCTAATCTGTCTTTATGAGAATCTGTCCTTATGCGAAGAATCTGTTCTTAAGGCAAACAAACTCACTTTCACATTTTATAGTATTATGAAAAACCGGTCTATCGACACTCTAAGAGTCTAGACTCCCAAAATGTATTAGGTACATACTTAAAAAAAAACTCTTTACCAACTATTAAATTTCCAATAATAATATACCTAGTTCAATCATGATTCGAAAGACATGTGGCGCCATCTATCATCATAAGAACGCTATTGTTGTTTTCCTCGGGAACAAGTTCTTTTTTTCGGGATGAAAGGTACTCTATGTCCGTTTCTGTACACGTGACAACGTATATGCAAAATTTCAGTATGATCAGCAGGCTTGTTACGTATCTTGCAGACACGCACAATGGTCCACTTGAAGGATTAAGTGCGGAAACCAAACCCAATAACATAGAACGTATCTTACAGAAGCCTAGCGATGGCAATAATTGCTTTTCAATCGCAAATCGGTATTATGTATCAGCGATACGTCGTACTGACTTGCGATTGAAAAACAATTGAAAAGCAATTATTGCGCAAATTTTGCTATCGCTAGGCAAGATACGTAATAAGCCTGCGGTTCAGTGGTTTAGGCATGAAAAGGAAACAAACAAACTTACTTTCGCATTTATAATATTAAGTTAGGATTAGCTAATACGTTGCAAAACGTTTTTCATTTTTGTTTGAACCTCTGATGCACACACAACAACTTACCAAAGTTTCATCACGATTGATCGAGCCATTGTCGAGTTTTAGAGACTAACGCACGCCAATTGATTTTATCTCTTCGCTATCCGCCAGGTGCGCTTAAATGTGGCTGTCGGTGGCTTGCACCAAGGTCGGCACTCAGCCTTTACCTCTTTCTGGTGATAATGAATGCTCATACATCCAGGAGATCCAGGAATAGGCTCCCTGATGTATACTGTTCGCCGATGACATTGTGCTGGTTGCCGAGAGTGGTCTACAGGTCCATAGCAGATTGGAGGTGGGGTGAGAAAGACTGGAAACCGTTGACCTGAGTTTAAGTCGGACCAAAACAGAGTACTTGTTTTGTGATTTTAGCGGTCTGTCCAGTCCTGTGCCCATATCTTTCGCCGTAACGCCCTTACCGATCTGTTTCGACTTTCGGTACCTCGGGTCGCTTGTCCAAGGAGTAGACCGAGACGTAACTCGCCGGATCAACTCTGGATGGATAAAATAGCGACAGGTCACAGGAACAATATACTACCTATGGACGTCCCAAGTCCATGTTATAGCCTGTCGTACTGTAAGGATCGCGATCGGAATGCTGGGCCGTGAAGAAGACAGATGAAAAACGATTGCATGCAGCAGAGATGAGAATGTGTGGAGTGACGAAAATGGATAAAGTAAGAAATGGGTATAATGGGGTGACTGATAGGTCCATAAATAAATAATTTTGGATAAATTAATAATATATAGAAACAGTATTCATTCAAAAAATTAACCAACATACAACATTATTTTTAGTATAATGCGAAACCTGAATACAACGTGTTTTTTTATATATCATAACTCTAGGGTATTAATGAGACCATCATTTTGAACAACTTACTATGGGACCCAACTTCAAATCGCGAAAAAAAAAATGCATTTCCCTACATTTTGACGAGTTTTGCGAACATTTTTTTTTTTTTTTATTTGTGATGGGTTTGCTCTTGACTCTAGTCTAGGTCAGAGGTGACAGAGACAAAGTCGACGATGGAGTGAGCTTACCCAAACATAAAATAATGTATGGGACAACTGATTTTTTTTTCGCGATTTCAGGTATGGTCGCATAGTAAAAGTTGTTCAAAATGGTCTCATTAATACCCTAGAGTTACGGTATATTTAAAAAAAAAACACGTTGTATAGTTTGTTCAGAATAAGTAACTAAATCGATTCCATATAGCTTGGCAAAAAAGAGTAAAAAATACCTACTAGGGGTGCTGTGCTGTTCGTATGGCAACCCGCTGCAACCGAATAGCGAACCAACCGGTCTTGCTAATTAACTGTATTTTTGTTAGACATTTTATGTCCACTTTATTTATGTATAATTTGTTCAAATCAGTAAGTATTGTTTAATTGAACAAGGACATGTTCTCGTCATGCAACTGATTACTAAGTACCTAAAAATAATTATTTAGGTAAGTACACCTGTGTTTACAACATTTTTAGGAATTATTAAAAAACATTATATTATATAACATTATTATATTTTATTCCAATAAATCATCCTCTAAATATTCCACCCCCACTACATCAATGTATTGGCTACAGCTGCCAGCAAACTCATCCGAGTCGTGCTCAAATTCAGAGGTACTGCTGCTATCATATTCAAGATTTATGACTAATCGCTCTATTTCTTCGTACAGAGTTAGTTCCTTCTCAGAGTACTGCTTTACTATTTTTATTACGTGCTGGCTTGAATTCTTCCAATCCTCGGTAAAAGCTTGGACAGCACGTTGAGCTGCTTCCTGTAAAGACAAAATATTTCATTATACCTGATTTTTCTGGTACATTTCTAATGAAAATGCTACAACAAATACATTATTACCTTGTATTCACATTACATTTATTTAAAAGTCAAGTCACTCAAGTATCAAATAATCTCGGCGCGCTATACCAGAGTAATGCATACAAAATGTAAACATAACCTATGTGCTCAAGTCGACTTACTCCTTAGGCAAGCATTTCATAACAGATTTGGGTTAATCAATTAACACTTGATTCAAATAAAAACAACAAAACAAAATCTTACATACCTGTGATATCAGCGGTTCTTTGGAAAACATTGTCAAGATCGGAAAGAATAGTTTGGGCCTCATGTTCCGCCAGACATCGCCAGTACACCTTATAAATAATCTCGCTGCCAAGCACCTCGAATGGTTTTATTGCACACAATGTATACCGTTATGCGCCCGGCGAGAAGAATACTGGGTCTTCATCGGAAGCTATCGGTGTGGCGAAGTAATCTCCCAGGTGTTGCTCGACTGCTGCGACATGGTCGTAGACGCTGGTTGAGTTCGGTTGGCACAAACGCTCCAGGTGCTCAGCGAAGACCTCCGCCCGGTCCTCCGCTACGTATTTAAGCGCCCCGTCGCTGCTGAGCAGCGGGCGCACGGTATTTGCTAGTTGGCGGCAGAGATGGTGTACTGACGGCCAACTGTCCGTCTTGGCGTCTATACTTTCCTCCCAACCCGAGGCGGCGTGTGAGCCTTGAGCTCGGCCTTCACCTTCTCCGCGAGACGGTTTAACAGAATCCCGCATGACGAGAACCTCGTGAAGGCTGAAAAGAAGAAACAATTGAAGTATCTCGACTTAGCCTACGAGGTTGTCGCTATGTGGAATGTGGACTCATTGGGGGCAATCATTGTGCCGATAGTCGTTACGGTCAATGGCCTTATCGCTAAGAGCCTCGACCAACACCTCAAGAGGCTCTCGTTGGGTGGCTGGGTGAAGGGCCTGATTCAGAAGGCAGTCCTCCTTGATACGGCGCGTATTGTGAGGAGGTTCCTGTCTCTGGGGTCCTAACCACCGGTAGCTTGGATCCTGTTCCTCATGCCGGTAGATTTCTATTTTTTAATATTTTTAAATGTTTTTTTAAATTCTAATATTTAAAAATATAACTATATGTAAAAAAAAAAATGAATAAAGGAGATAATAATAATAATAACCTGGGACATTATTCACACACGGTCATCTGATCCCAAACTAAGCAGAGCTTGTACTAAGGAAACCAGATAACTGATATACTACATAATATACTACTTTTTTTTTGTAAATACATACAAACAGACATGTTCATGCACACAAAATGTTTGGCCTGTCAATGATTATAATTAAGTAAATACATATTCGTTACGACCGCGAATCACATTTTGATTAACAAAGAATAACGTACAACTTAATACTGACTTGTAATTGCAAAAAACGTAAGAAAATTTTAGTTTCGCGGGCTACCCTGACACTTTCGCCTTAATTTTCATCATAATGCGTTCATGAATAGGCATTTTCTGTACAGTACTGTGATATGCATATTCATGAACGCGACCAATTTTGACAGCTGATTCTGGTTGCTTTTGTTCTCGGTTACTATTTCAAACACACAAAGAAATAAGTGATTTACATTGGCTACTATTTTGTGTATCTCTTGTGTCATTGGCTAATATTTAACAATGCTTTTCTTCGACCAATAGTGGTTCAGAAATGTGGTACAGTTAGTTGTTGAACTTCGTCAATTATGGCGGTTTCGTGTTTTTTCAAGCTCAAATACGAAATGAGTAGTTATTTGCGCCGCTCGGGCGGCGACATTGACAGCGATTTGTCGAATATTCTCGTGCGCCATTTTGTGGTTGCTATAGAATTTTGTGTTAAGTAATCAACGCGAGGAAATTAAAAGTCGTGTAAGTTCAACTTTGGGCCAAGTGCCCTTCGCGTAAGAAATTATATTCGACATATTCGCGATTCGTGTGTGATAGCTGCAGTGTGGTTGCGTTTATCGTTTATTCGTTTCTGTTTTGTTTCTTTTTGCTAGCAAAAAAATGCGATTTGGCCTTATTTCTGGGCGCTTACTCATCGCTCCATCTGGTACATAGAATCGGGGTTTATTTTCAGATTTCATTGCAATGTCTGAGAAGTTGGTGGGGAAAACGGTGCTGAAACGACATGAGGTTGCCAGGCCCGTTCATATCCAGAGGCTGGAGGCCTCCTTAGACGTGCGCCCGTTCGTGAGCCAAGTGGAGCAGATCTTGAACTCGGATGTGGCGTCCGACAGTGAAGACGACTCTGATGCCAAGTCCTTTGGAAATGAGATGTCCAAGGGGGACCGGATGATCCATGGGGTTGTGACCACCAAACAAGGTAAACAACAGTAACACAGAACCATTTTCTTAATAGATAACATTATTACAATCTCTACAAATGTATTGTTTGGTCATTAGTACTTCAGTTTGAATTGATTTTATAAGCTGCTGAAAATATCCTTATCTCTGCATACACTGCACAAGTTTTGTTTCACTCATATCACTATAAAACACTGAGGTAATGTCCTACTTCACTACTTGCCTTTTAAATCAATCATCTTATTCAACTTCCTAGATCCACTCACTGCTTGACTGCTGAGTTTGGGCTCTCTTCTTTTGTGCTATTCTACCATCCCATCACTATTAATGAAGTAGTTAGGTTAATTCCAATATAAATAATAGGAGAAAAAAATTGATGTAAAACTGTATTATTTTACTTTTTGGTTGTAAATGTGATGAGTTTCATCCATAACCATTATTATTCTCAATATGAAAGTAAGTCTGTAATAATCATGTTCTTTAAGCTATAAGCTTGATCCTATATGATGAAATATGTAAGAAAAACCTTGAAAAGGACAGGTAGACACACCAACACACACACACACACACACACACACATCAACTTCATCTAGTTTTAAAACATATTTCTTGTGTAAAGTTTTATTTAAAAAAAAAATATTTCAAAAAAAGAAATCTTTTATGAATTCAAGAAAACTATTTTACTTACACTGGGTAACATATAGGCATAGTTTGTGTTCAAAACTTATCATTGAAAATGACAACATCAAAATGCCTAATACCTTATTCTCATTTCCATTTCAGAACGCCAAAGTGATCGTCTCAGACTCTACAACTTCAGTTCAGTAGGAGAAGAAAGAGAATGGCTCAGGGATGTCCTATTATCCTCAGGATCAGAAACAAGCAGTGATGATGACTCTCCTAATTGTAAGGAGATGAGAATACGCAGGTTGTTGAAGGAGAGAAAACATCATAACAGATATGCAAAGAAGTATTATAAAGATCAAGGGGTGAGTCCAAGGTTATTTAAGCACTTAGTGGAACACTTTACTGTTAGATTATAAAGTTATTTAAAATTGTCTGGAATGATGTTCTACCTGTAATTAATAAATATCTAAAAATCTCCCCAAATCTTGCTTACCTTTATGGTTTACCATTCACTTAGATTGGATGATTAATTCACATGGACAAAGGAAATAAATAGATTTTTAAGAGATTGATTCTCAAGTTAAAAAAAAAAATGTATCCTTTCATAATCTAAAAAATACTGAAAATTTAACAGAATGGATTGACTAATCACAAATGTTCTACTTAAATAATCATTATCACACATTAGATTTTCCAGTGGTTTATTTATCAAGAACTAGCTGACCCGACGAACTTCGTACCGCCTAACAGGCGATTCTTTATTTTTTTTTTTGAATACTTATTCTGCTATATTCAGGACTACTACTATTCAGGAATACTAACTTCACTCAATTGTTTTGCCTTCCCAGAACCTCTCTACTAACACTTAAACTTTATGCTATGGTATTAAAGTTCAAATTGACTTTTAAGTATTATTACGAATCGATTGTATGGGAGTACAGAAAAGTGTTGTTTTTAGACCTTTTTAGGCATTTTTTTAAAAATTTTCTCTCCGTAAGAACCATCCTCGTACTTCAAGGAATATTCTAAAAAAAGAATTAGCAAAATCGGTTCAGCTGCTCTCGAGATTTGCGCTTAGCAACACATTCAGCGATTCATTTTTATATTATAGATTTCATGTCAATTGCCACTATGATTCATAAAGTGCCAGTAAATGGGCCATTTGACATAAAACATTGTAATGGAAAATTCAAATGAAGTTATAATGTTCAAGGATGTGTTATGCTGATGAAGTTACATTGACTTGCACATCTCACAAAGTGCAAATTGATTTAATGTAAAAGTAATCAATTTGAAAACTCTACTAATTCCTCATTTATGGGCAGTTTATGCATTATTCTGCAGTAGACTAGAGATTACCCTGCAAATATTCAGATAACAATATTCAGGCAGGTATGAAAATTATATTAGTGGTATATTTGTGTGTGATATCTGTCTGTGGAATTAGAAAACCTAGAATACATGCAATAATCCAAAAGCATTCCCATTAGACTTCCCTGGAAAAATATTAACAAATCTGAAACATTTTATCAAAAACCATCTTATAATATCTTCTTAGACTTGTTTATACTACGAGAGCTCACAACCAAAACCATGTCGCATCATTTTTCAAAACCAAAACCGTATATAATTAGATGACTGACCGGGACTACCTTTTATAACAGAACTTATTATGTCATAATATTATTTTGCATAACAGCAGATAGCATAAACTTCATTTTGCAGAAAATCGTTTGGCATATACTCATCCTAACTAATATTATAAATGCGAAAGTAAGTTGGTTTGTTTGTTACCTTTTCACGCCTAAACCGATCATCCTGAATTTTTGCATATACGTTATCACGTGTACAGAAACGGACATAGGGTACCTTTCAACCTGTAAAAAAATACTGTTCCCGAGGAAAACAACAATAACATTCTTATGATAATAGATGGCGCCACGTGTCTTTCGAATCATGATTAATTTATATTATTATAGAAACTCTAGTAACGTGTTAAGAGATTTTTTTATTTATTTATGTACCTAATACATTTTGTGAGTCTAGAACTCTAGTGTCGATAGACCGATTTTTCATAATACTATAAATGCGAAAGTGAGTTTGTTTGTTACGCTTTCACGATAAACCCCGGGGAACGGATTTGGATGAAATTTGGCACATAAGTAGACTATGATCTAGATTAGAAATAAATAAATAACAACATAGAACATAGGATAGTTTTGATTCCGGTAGTGCGTTCCCGTGGGATAATTTCCGACAACCACGCGGGTGAAGCCGCGGGCAAAAGCTAGTTTATCATACATTCAAAACTCATAAATTTGTAAGTCAGAATCATCTTTATGCATAAATTTCATATCCATGATAATTTAAAAGTAGAACCATCATATTGCAGAAAGTCAGAATAAATTGTCTTTTGGCATACATCATATCGATATTAAAAGGCAGAACTATCATACAAGCATGCAAACCTGCAAGCATACACAATGCATGCTTGCTGTTCAATGCGAGCATGCAACATGCAGCAGGTATGGTTTCTGTCACGGCTCGGGCGCTGCGGGCCTCCGGCGTTCCCACGCGAACTTATCGTCGCAGATGGTTTTAAAGCCCGCCGCCTGCCGCCTCAGCTCGCGGGCTGCCTCGTCCCTCAGCTCGCGGGCTGCCTCGTCCCTCTGCGCCTACGCGGACTTAAATTACAGACACAGTAGGCAGTACGTGGAGTCGGTTTTTCAACGATTCGTTTCTGTCACTAAGTTTTGTAGCACAACATATTGACATTTTAAGACAATATTTTAACTTTAAATAATCGTCGCTCTAAGTCTAAATAAACGTTATGCTAAACGAAATTGTGCGCAATTTTAACTTTGCCAAAGGTAATGCCAAATAAAATTCTGCCATCTTAAAAGTATGCTATTTTAAATTCGGACATATAAACATTCGGCTAAACAATAATTTTATTAAATGATTTTAATGCCTTAAAAATATTCGTTTAAGGATGCCAAGAGTGTTATGCCAAATAAATTTCTGATTCGTATCCGGAGCATCAAGATTCAGCCAGATAGACCGAACCCGAACCCAGGGAACCCGATTCTGACCCCCGGCGAGAGGCCCTACAGGCCCCACCAATGCCATGTTATGCAGGCAAGGCTTACCGGAGTCAACTGCAATAGGTCCGTATTAAAAAAAAAAGTTTCTGAACCTGACTCAGTGGGCAGCACTGGTCAGAAACGTCACAGTGTTATTGGGAGTCCATTAATGCGATGTCAAAAAAATAGGCAGATGGTTTTATTACAATGTGTCTGATATTAATAATGTACACAGGTTTCGTAATTTTATTACGAAAGTTTATGCGCGTCACATGTGGCGTGGCAAAATTGTCAAAAAAATTTAACTGCAGGCCAGTTAAATTTTTCAGTCATAGCAACCTGGTTCAAGTTTTTTTTTAATCTCTAGTTACCTGGGTTACCAAACACCTGTTTTTAGAAATTTTTAATGTCTGCTTTAACTCCAAAAGGACTAATAATAAGACATTGAAGATATTGTACTGGAGAGTGATTTTGATGATGACGACAACGATAATGAGTCCGTAATTAAAAACAATGAAATTTACAGTACTTTTCAAATGTTATTCCAGTTCCTTTTGTCCAATTTATTAAAAAAAGTTTTAATTACAGTTCGACGGTTTCGGGCATGCTCTTTATTAACCATTATCTAAGAATTGAGAGTTGCAACTTATTCATGTGCTCGCTAAACGTAAATATGATTTTTTAACAATTTTGACTATGAAAGTTGTCTGATTAGTAAGGTGCAACACTAAAATTGTCTGATATAATTTTTTTCTACATCTGGGCAACCTTTTCCATCACATGCAATTACAGTTTTCAGACAGATTGCTAAGTTACTGAACAGTAAAATTTTTGGACACATTCAAAACAGTTTCAACGCATACTATGCTCACACTTTCTTGTGAAAATTTATTTATGCACATCAACTGACCAATGTTCAAAACCAATGCTGAAAACTGGATTTACAGATGGGTTGCTATGGGTTTTTTTCTGCCTCATTTTTAATTTTCTTAAATGGTCTCCTGGGTACAGTTGCATATTAGAAAATCAAAACTTTCCTGAGCAAATTTCAAAAGAACAACGTACAAATCAACAAAGTTTAAAATAACGACGGTCATTTGATCAAAGTTCAGCTGACCAAAGTTCAGCTGACCAAAGTCTGGAATATCACTGTTTAAATTATTTATTACACTATTGACCAAATCGTTTAAATCCTAACCCTAGACGGTCGACGTCAGGTGCACCCCGAGGTTTGGTTGGTTACGTTCCTTTAAACCCTGCAGACAGAAATAGGAGCCCCGCTCAGCGGGGCTCCGTCGACCTGCTGACGGAAACCCTATCCCTAGACGGTCGACGTCAGGGGCGGCACCCCGAGGTTCGGTTGGTTAGGTTCCTTAAAACCCTGCAGACAGAAATAGGAGAAATAGGATTATGTAATTTGATTAGTAATGATTTGATATTTTAAAATTACATCTAGCAACTTTTGATCAGTTGTTCATTTGATGTCACATACATTGGGATTTTAAATTATTTCTAAATAAAACATTTGGTCATTTAAATTTTGTTATTTCGTTTATTGTTCTTTTGAAATTTTGCTCGAGAAAGTTTTGATTTTCTAATATGCAACCCTGGGTACGTGTGACGCTGGTTTCTGAAAATTGTGTTTTCGGTATCTAAATCTATCGTTCAACTACATTCTGAAAATCAGAGAGATTGCTTTGAAACAGTTCTGTAATTTTTTTTTGACATATTTGAAATTGCGGTCAGGTCAGACGTGACGCGGCAAATTAAATTACTGATATTAGGATTTTGGATACAGAATAACTAAATCTATCGATTTTATACGTTTTTTTACGGGTTACGGTTCGTAAAACGCTAAGACAATAATTTTGCTCACGGACTCTCGTCCTGAGTATGTCTACATGTAAGATTATACTTTTCCTAATAGCTCTAGCAAAGTCACTACTTATTAACACAACAAACCTGTTTGAGTTCATCAACCCGCTCACCTCGAGGTCACCAACCTCCTTCACTAATTTATTTTATAAACAAGTTATTTCTTAAACCATCTCCTCAGAACTCTCGCTACATGTACTATGGCGCTGGTCTCCTATCAACAGTCGACCGTTACCCCGAGCGGCGTATTAGCCGGCCGATACCTCCGCCACCCTCCACAAGGGGACGCAGGGGCAGACCTGCAGAACGAGGGTCTTCTACTAGAGGTCTGCATAAAGCAAGACGAGGCAGGGTCAGAGATGCTAGGATGAATGAGGGTGGAGATATGGTAAGTAGAAGTAAACACTTAACAACTTTACAGAGCATAGAAAATATCTAGAGAATGGCTATTGGCATTTTCCATTCTGCTTATAGAAACAAAAAGTGATCATAATATTCTGTTTGCCCAGTGGCTGTTTACCATTCTTTTCATCTTTTATCGTTCAATGAGAAAATGATTGGCAGGTGCATGCCAGTTGGTGCAAAGGTGTCACAAATCAAATCAATCAAATCAAAAGTCATTTATTCAAACTAGGCTGAGAATTAGCACTTTTCGAACGTCAAAATTACATAAGACAGTCCTCACCACTTCCTAGTGCTTTAGCTGAGGAGAAGAAGCCAACTCAGTGGGCACAGCACTTGACTTTACTTCCACTCATAATTTGAACAAGTTGTAGATTTTAGGAAAGGCAATCTGGGCTCAGCTGATCTGAATTAGCATGTGATTTGCTAACAAAAAAAAAAAAAAGAAAAACGATACTTAGAAAGAAAAACGTAGTCGGGCCATAAGTACTGTCACATAGGTAAAATTTCGAATTTAGAATGCAAGCCGAGGAAAATATTATGGACATTCGAAATTTGAATATTTAAAGAAAATAAAAACAAAGGGTTTCTGGAATTTTGTTCATTTTCTAAAATGGAGTGGACGCGCAAAGAAGACACGAGTCGCAGTAATTGCATTGCATCGTTGCGGTCACGCGCCAACTGAGATTTTCAAACTGCTGAAAAATTTGAAAACTCCACTGAGATTTATTTATCGTACTATCAAACGATTCAGGGAAGATTCAAGATTAGAAGATAAACAAAGGAGCGGTCGACCTCGTACTGTTCGGACTCCAGCGGTCATCAAAGCAGTGAAGGTGCGAATCAGAACTACTGTTAAAAGGGTGTTAAATGAAGACCTAGGACTACGTGCTTAAAGAAAAACAACAGCACATCTTTTTAACACACGGGTGAAGAAAATCAGACTTGAAAGAAGCCGGGTTTTGTCGGTACGCGGGAAAAAAATACCGCGAAATACTTCTTTCAGACGAAAAAAATTTTAATGTTGAGGAGAGTTTCAACAAACTAAATAATAAAGTGTATGCACACTTTAGTGAAGAAGCGAGCAAACGTGTGCCACGTGTTCAGCGTGGTCATCACCCTTCGGCATTCATGGTTTGGCTTGGGGTCATTTCTATTTGGGTCCAACAGAAGTGTTTTTTTTTTTTTGTGAAAAAGGAGTGAAAACCAGTGCCCTTGTATATCAAAACACAGTCCTAACAAACATTGTGGAACCTCTTTCACAAAAAATGTTCGAAAACACGTACTGGGTGTTCCAGCAGGATTCAGCGCCGGCTCATAAGGCGAAAAGTACCCAAAACTGACTCACGACCCGTGGAATCGACTTTATCAGGCATGAGGGTTGGCCCTCATCCAGTCCAGATTTGAATCCATTGGATTACAATATGGCAGCACTTAGAGGAGAAGGTCTGCGCTAAACCCCATCGCAACTTGGAGTCACTTAAAGCATCCCTGATTATAGCAGTTGCCGATATTGTACATGAACGTCGGACATTTCGAATAATTTTGATGTGGTGTATATCTGTATTTTATCCCCTTTCATTTGATGTATATAAATGGTTGTAGTGCGTAACTCATTATATCAGCTATTTAACTTTCCATATGTGACAAAACTTACAGACTACGTAATTTAATTTATCAATTCTTTTAATTTTAGCCTGATGGTGTTGATTGGGAAGAACAATTACGTAATCTCAAGGAGGAACCTGACAATGACGAGTATGGTATGTCTGCTGAAAAGCCTGGAGTCAGGTAAGTTTCAAATGAAATGATGTAAACAGATTTTTCTGCGCCTCTTTCCCGCTCTGCTAATAACTTGACCGTCTACTGAGCAAGAACTAATTTAAAAATCACCATCGACTCTAAAGAAGAAGACTTGCTTTGTGCAATATTAGCGCTTTATTCGTGCATGCCTTTAATTCCCTACAACTGGTTGCATCCAAATTTTGCGTATACTTATGTTCTTCAATATTTTTGTTTACCGTCCATTTTTTTTCCACCAGAGGTCGCAAGAAGCTCTCAACACTGAAGAGCCCGGAAGCCCTAACGGCTCGCAGAAGACGTCACTGGTTGTTACTAGTCAAGAAAGAGCTCGGTAAAGTACAAAGAGCCCGCACTGCCACGCATAGAGAGGTTATGTTGCAGAGGAAGCGACTTGCGACCTTATGCTGCAAGCATTGGCGACATATTGCTATGCAGGTAATAATATAAATAATTAAACTTGCCTGTATGTTTAAGCAAAATGTAGTGATTTTAATAAATTGAAGAAATGTCACAATGTTTTAGTTTAAAAAAATCTAATAATGAAAATGGCATACGTTCTCTAGACTCTCTTATGAAAGCCACTCAACAGAAAATACGTAGTACGCGTGGCGATAAGAAACGAAGTGAGCAATTATTATAAGGAATGCTTGTTCCTAGTCTGTGTAGAAAGAGGCCTATTTTACATCTACATCTATACAAATAAATAAAATTAAGTGTCGATTTGTAATCTCAAAATAACAATTTTTAAATGCATATCAAAGTATATACGGTACTTATAACAAAAAAAAAATTTTTTTGTCTGTGTCTGTCCGTTTGTTCCGACTAATCTCCGAAATGGCTGGACCCATTTTGACGGGACTTTTACTGGCAGATAGCTGACTTTTATTTTAGAAAAAGAATTAGGGTTCCTCGCAAAAAATTAAAACCCATGAAATTCTGAACAAAATCCAGTTCAACTATGGAAGTATTGACATCCACGCTGGCGAAGCCGCGGGCAACAGCAAGTCCTATGATAAACTCAAACTTACTGTAACGTTCATTGACAATGACAAGACATTTCTGCCCACAGTCTCAAAAGAATATGAAAGAAACAGTATGGCGGTGTAAGCGACTAAGTCGAGAAATGCAGGCATATTGGAGGAGATACGACCGCGCAGAGAGAGAGACAAGACGACGCATGGAAAGAGAGGCAGAGGAACAGAGAAAGGTACCTCATTTCATAAAACAAACTAGATATAACACGCTAAAATGGCTGAACGGATTTGGATGAAATTTGGCACATGGGTAGACCATGACCTGGAGAAAGATATAGGCTACTATTCATCCTGGATCACAGACGAAATCGCGGGGAACAGTTAGTAATAATATAAATATGTGATAAAATTGAGTCAATTGTATTTGAAATACTTAGAGGGATTAAGGCCACTGTTGCTTGAAACCGTGGTAGCTTGATTAAAATTTGTAATCTGTAAATGCACTGTCCAGACTCATGTGAACTTTTTAAAAGATGTGTCAAAACAGTACTCGGGCGTAAATATAACACAACTAAAGCCCGGTCGCGAATCAGAAACAATTTCGTACAATGGCCCCTCATGAATTAGCTCTTAACTCTATCGCTCGAGCACAAATATATTGCCGTCGCGGTCGCACATTAGAAGACCTAATGTGTGATGGCAATACATTTGTGCGCGATTGATGGAGATAAGTAATGAATGAGGGTCATTGTACGATTTTTTTCTGCTTCGCGACCAGGCTTTAGCTTTAGAGAAAGACTGTCACACACGTATGATTGACAGAGATGACGCTCTACAATGCAAAACTCTAAAAAACCGGTCAAGAGCGAGTCGGACTCGCGCACCGAGTGTTCCGTACCATCATATATAAAAAAGTATGCTATTTAGAGACATCGTTATATTTTTCCTGTAATCTTTACAAAAACTTCTATCACACAGAATAATTTCAGATTTTTCTCTATGCAAACTTCGGAGATATAGGGGGGGACGACGGACGGTATTTTTATTTACATTTTTCATCAAAAGTCGAAAACTATGCGGCCTAAAAGAAATGTTTGAGAATGTGCAAACAGCGCTCTTTCATATGATACCCCACATGCCCTAGTAGCCCTGCTTCGAATTTTTAAGACTCCGTTTCAGTCCCTGTTGCAAAAAAAAAAACTTTCTTATTAGCAAAATAATTGGGCAAACGTCATCAAAAAGTGTCAAAAACTATTCCAAATTTCATGTTGATAGCATTAGTGGTTCTCGAGATATCTAGCTGTGATAAACAGACAGACCGAGTCGCACCATAAGGGTTCCTTTTTACCATTTTGGTACGAAAACAACCTCTCACTTTGGTTCTAGCTGAAGAAACCCTCAAGCCCCTCCTCCCACTCTCAAGTGTTTTGAACTTTATTCCGACTAACTTATAGTTTTTGATACAAAATTGACAACTTAGACTTTTTACAAATTCAGGTAAAAAACTTTTTACGGAATGTGCCATATTTACAGCCAGATACTGTATTTCTACTTTTCACTTGTTCTCCATTTCCCTCCTACCCTGCCTCTGTGTAATTGATTAACAGAACTTTTACCCCAGATGGACGTAGAACTAATGGAGGCAAAGCGGCAACGTCGCAAACTGAACTTCCTGATTACTCAAACAGAGTTGTATGCGCATTTTATGCAAAAGAAGCTGAATAATTCTGGCGACGATGGTGACGGTGGAACTGATCGGATTCTAAGGCAGCTGGATGAGGATAGAGATCCGAGACTGGCTGCTATTGATCATTACGATAGGTAAGCAGTAGAATAATAAGTATACTAAAGTTCAGGGCTGAATGAAATTCTATTCTGAAGCTCGATGCTGGGTATTCACAACTTCTTAGAACATAGAAAGAAAGGAAGAAGCTTTCTAAGGGCCGACGTGACGCACAAAACGAAAAATGCAAGAGGTCACTCTGTGAATATAAGCTTATTAATCGTCAATGCCCCTTGGATTTGTAACCCTGTTGCTTGACATTGGCTTGAAACAATGCTAATCTTGGAAGAACGATCCAGAAGGAAATGTTATTCTATCATTATTAGTTACATAGTTCTTGATCGCTCAAAAGCTTATGCTTTACAAGGCAGAAAATATCAATTGAAAATGTGAGCATTGGAACATAAGTAAAATGTTCTCGTTACGGCCATACATTCTAACCCAATCTTCTACTGACAGCGAAGCCATGAAAGCTCGCGCCTCCCGGAACGCTCGAGAAGCATTTCGCGCCGAACGCGCTCGCACGCAGCTATTCGACTCAAACGCGGGTGCGGGCGACGCGACCGACACCGACGGTGGCGTCGACATCACTGACAGCCATGACAGGAGGAATGGAGACCATGACCAGCCTGATATATTTAGAGGGACGTTGAAGGGGTACCAACTGAAGGGCATGAATTGGTTGGCTAATTTGTATGATCAGGTGAGTCTCCATGCCATGCAATATAGGCTTTTAAGTTGGGGTTTCTGTAAATCCAGTTTACCAATTTTAGTTACATTGTGACACAAATGTTCTTTTAAATTTGAATGGGTCCCCGAAACAATCAATTGCAATTGATCAATTGCCATCAAATACTATCGTAGTAATATTGTCAATCGCTTTAATTGCATTTGTGTGATCTGATGTGATGTGAAGTGTATATCAATCACGTAAATGATCAGTTCAATGATCTGGCCAGAACACAATCATCAGTATGTGGCCAGCGGTCGATGTTCTATTTCATGAAATACAACCATTTCATGTAATGGTCGAAAACTTCATGAAATGATCAATTTTAAGATCTGGTCACGACAGACACACAAATCCAGACTCCAGGGGACTTAGACAAACTCCCTTTTCTGTAAGCGTTAACGCCAACGGAAATATCATTGTATGGAGTAGACATTAGCTTTAGAGATGGCGCGTGACTGCTGCTAAATTGATAGACAGGGGGCCTAGACAAACTCCCTTTTCTGTAAGTGTTAACCCTCACGCTAACAGTTTTAAATGTAAGCTGACATTTTTGTGTGTTTATTTCAAATTAATCAATCTTTACAACTGCTACACACTATTCCATAGACTTTCATAGAGTATTTCGTGCGACGCCGGTGTTGCCAACTTTATGTTTTAGAGGATCGTACCAAACACTAGCAAAAATTGTATTTTGCGAAGTCTAGAAAAAAAAAAATATTACGCATTGAAATTTCAATAAACTTAAATGCGTAATAGTAGTATAATTTCAAATCAATATTTAAAATTTTGTTTTTTTTAAAGTGTGGGTGAGACATGGGACAGAGGGTTTAAAAAAAATATTGGACACGTTCATAAAAAATACAAAGAAGAAGGTTATGGCTTGTTCAAGTCTGTTGTTTATGATGTTTTATATCTACAAAATAAACTTAATGTAATATTGTTTTTCTCTTGAATAAATAATAATAGTAAAAAAATATTGCTAAAAAGATTACAAAGGTTTTACATTGGCTCCAAACTAGGCAAGCTCTTCTTCTCTGTATCGTACGCAAAATATACGATCTTTCCAAATCTTTCAATCTTCATAACCAAATGAAGATTGAAAGATTTGGAAAGATCGTATATTTTGCGTACGATTTTGAATAAATATATCGTATAAATACGATTTAAATAGTACGGTTGGCAACACAGCGGGAAAAGGCGCTTCGTTGTCTAGCAATTTAGCAGCAGTCACGTGCCATCTCTGTCAACAAACAAATTATTTGATCTTTCCGTTGGCGTTAACGCTTACAGAAAAGGGATTTTGTCTAGGGCCCCTGGCTGTATCCTCAAAATAATCTGAAGTTTGCAGATCTACCAAACCTAGGTTTAGCTTCCGAAAATACGATTTGTTATTTCATCCTAGGGTATCAGCGGCATTCTAGCTGACGAGATGGGTCTAGGCAAGACGGTGCAATGCATAGCGTTTCTGTGCCACGTGGCGGAACGGCTCGGTGTATGGGGACCATTCTTAGTAGTATCCCCTGCTTCTACGCTACACAACTGGCAGCAAGAGATGCAGAGATTTGTGCCAGATTTTAAAGTGGTAAGTTTACTTTTGTACTCTGTCGGTTCACATTAACACAGACTATTATTTATATAAATGGTTAATTCAATTCTTTTCTAATCCAGGTACTTTTGAGACATTTTAAAATGTACCTTTAATTTCCCATCTCAAAAATCATTCTGTATAATAATTATTTCGTTTTAGTGGGATTTCTAACCAACTTAGTCCTGTTTAGTTGTTGCACTAAAGATAGCGTGTGCATAATTTCAACCTTTTGTATGTCTGTGTAGACAAACCACTACAGAAATAAACTATTCCTCCTCTTAAGAAACACCACATCCAGAAGTGAAATTCACTGACCCGACGACGTAATCTCTCCTTGAAAGCAGTGGTGGCACAGTAGTAACGGCCCCGACTTACAAGTTATACGTCGTGGGTTCAAACCCAGGCAGGTGCGTTACTTTGTGTAATATATTTCATCACCACTGCTCTCAAAACGGTGAAGGAAAACATCGTGAGGAAACCAGCATGTCTTAGAACCAAAAATTCGAAGACATGTGACATCTACCAATCTGCACTGACCCGCGTGGTTGATTACGGCCAAGTCCCTCTCAAAAAAAGACAGGAGGCCTATGTCTGTGTCCCGGCCGTGGGAACATTATAGGCTGATTATGTCATGTTCATCTCTCTTTTAGGTACCATACTGGGGTAGTCCAAGCGAACGCAAAATCCTTCGTCAATTCTGGGAACGCAAAGACTTGCACACTCGTCAAGCGGCGTTCCACGTAGTAGTGACGTCATACCAGATTGTAGTGTCAGATCTCAAGTACCTGAACCGCGTGTCGTGGCAGTACATGATCTTGGACGAGGCGCAGGCTATCAAGAGCTCTGCTAGCATGAGGTGGAAGTTGCTGCTTGGTTTCAGCTGTAGGAACCGATTGTTGCTTTCGGGTGAGTTTTTTTTTTTTTTTTGTATAATACCGATTTGTGTCTCAATATCGATTGCTGATATTCTTAGTGTCGGTATAGCCTAGAGGGGCTAGAGGTAACAAATATCTACTAGAGTTAGTAAATGAAGTAAATGTGGGTATTCTGATGGTAGGCGATCATTTTCGGGCCATCATTTTTGTCTTTTCTAAGTTTTAATTTGCAAACACAAGTGCTGATTTTCAGCATTTAATTTGATTTTAGAAAATATTTAATTGATGTTTCTCCTCCAGGTACTCCAATTCAAAACAGTATGGCAGAACTATGGGCTCTACTCCACTTTATAATGCCGACGCTGTTTGATTCACATGAAGAGTTTAACGAGTGGTTCTCCAAGGATATTGAAAGCCATGCTGAGAATAAAAGCACTATTGATGAGAGTATGTATGCGATGTAAAATGAATTTCTTATTTGATTTCACTTACATAGTCCTGCGCAAGTGTCTGTACTCGTGATTATAGATGTTTTTTTGTTTTGTTTAATCACTACACAACTTATCTTTTTTGTAAGCACATAAATCTAATAAGACTTTTCCACATGCCCGTGACAAAAAGGAACCTTTTCGTATAATATTCAGTCTACGCAAAGTTTTTCAGCGCAATCAATGGCGGAAAGTCTCACTGTAGCGCTACGTGCAAATTAACCTAGATTTGACGCTTAATATCCCCCTCACGGTAAGACGATAGCTAATCAATCTCATTACAATTTTTTTCAGAGCATTTATCACGTCTCCACATGATTCTAAAGCCGTTCATGTTGAGAAGAATTAAGAAGGATGTTGAAAATGAGCTATCAGATAAAATTGAGATTATGGTGCATTGTCCACTTACTATTAGGCAGAAATTATTGTATATAGGTAAGTAGTTCATTAAAATTAAATAAGAAAAGTTTTTATTTGGCTACATATAAGTTTGATTGGTGTTGCCAGTATGCAATTTTTTTATGCAACATATTAAATAATAAAATAAAAAGCCTTTATTACTGCTCTTATTTTTTAAATATGTTATAACAGTTATAAAATACTAGCTTTAACCCGCGGCTTCGCCCGTGTGGAGGTCGGAAATTATCCCACGGGAACGTACTACCGGGATAAAAAGTATCCTATGTCCTAATCCAGGTCATGGTCTACCCATGTGCCAAATTTTATCCAAATGTGTTCAGCCGTTTTAGTGTGAAAGCGTAACAAACAAACAAACTCACTTTCGCAATTATAATATTAGTTAGGATTAGGATGAAGTGAGCCTGATACTTTCAAATGATGAAAATATAGTCAAACGGTCGTTAAACTTATACAGCTTGTCTTCCGACAAAGGCTTCCTCTAACGATATCGATTCTGTCCTGTCCTTTGCTGTACGAGTCCATATTGGACCCCGCTGTTTTCCTGCAACAGATAAATTGTGTTTTTATTGTTGATTCATATTGTTTCAGCTTTAAAAAAGAAAATAAAAATAGAAGAGCTGCTCCATTACTCAGTGGGAGCGGAGACAGGCCACAATGTAGATAAGAACTTTACGTCTAATCTAATGAACTTAGTTATGCAATTTAGAAAGGTAAGTGTACGCACTTCTTCTAAAAAACTTCTTTTATGGTTGACTTCTATGCGAAAGAAAGTGTCGACTTTGTCCGCGTGAAATTTCTTGTTCCCCGACTTCGCCTGCCCGCGCTTATTACTTCGTTTTTGATAAGCGTTCTTTCTGACTTTTTTTTCTTTGGCTCGGCTCCTAAGCGTCATAGCGTGATGTTAAATATCCTATAGCCTTCCTCAAGAATTGGGCTATTAAATGTAAAAAGAATTTTTCAAATCGCACTGGTAGTTCCAGACATTAGCGCGTTTAAACATACAAAGAAACAAACAAAAAAACAAACTCTTCAGCTTTACTATTACTACTATAGACTAGCACTTTTCCCGCGACTTCTTGCGTGTGGATTTCGTATTTTCTCCTACAAAATTTAGCACCCCGTCCACTCCTTTTAAACGATAGTTTTGGAAAATTGAGGATTAAGATCCTTTTACATATCAAGTATTAATTTATAGATTTATGCAAAATTTCTGATATGTCAAACTTTGACACTCTAATCTCTCTTTAGGACCAAACATGAAATCGCAAAAAAGAATCTGATGTTCCCTACATTTTCGCACAACTTGTCAAAATGTAGGAAACAGCAGAATTTTCCCCATAGTAAAAGTTGTTCATAATGATGAGTACAATGACCCCTTATTAAGAAGTTGTGCGTTATTTAAATTGCGCCTTGTTTAGATTGATTTCTAATATTCATTATAGAACAGTTACATCATAGACAAACAATAAATTGGTGCTGCTTCTCGATAACTACAAATTTGCTATTTAGTTATCACTTTATATATTTGACAGGCCAGCTGGCGTGGTTGGTTAAGGTACCGCCTATCTTGTCGCAGGTCGTGGGTTCGACTCCCACGACTTCGTGGGTGCATGAACATGTCTGTTTTTCCTGAGTCTGGGTGTAATTATCTATATAATTATCTATAGTATGTATTTACAAAAAAAAAAAAATAGTATATGTAGTATATCAGTTATTTGGTTTCCATAGTACAAGCTCTGCTTAGTTTGGGATTAGATGACCGTGTGTGAAATGTCCCAGGATACTATTATATTTTTATATTTCTCGGGCCTTTGGAAGGCGTACGAGGAGCCGAAGCCAACTCGCAGAGGCCCCTTAGATAATTTTAAATGATGAGGAGGCACCATTATTATTATTATTATATTATTATTTATATCTTTGGGGTCGGCGGTAAGTGTACAGATTATTCACCTCACTTTACCCTAAATGGCTTGAGCATAAGAAGAGTAAAACAATTCAAATATCTGGGACATATGCTTACCGACGACCTGAAAGACAATGTGGATATTGAGAGGGAGCGCAGGGCTTTGGCGGTCCGCGGTAATATGTTGGCTCGTAGATTCGCCCGCTGCACGGACCAGGTAAAAATAACGCTTTTCAAAGCGTATTGTCATGGTCTGTACACGGGTGGTTTGTGGATCAACTACACCAAAAGGTCGCTAGATGTCCTGCGCGTCCAGTACAACAGTGTTTTTAGAATGATCTGGAGAGTGCCCCGATTCTGTAGTGCGTCAGAGATGTTTACGCAGAACCGTACTGACGGCTTCCACGCAATTGTGCGGAAGAAAATAGGGTCTGTAGCAGCTAGAACCTGGGCCAGTGGCAACAGCATTCTAGAAACAGTGACTGAGAATGTGTTTTCCCCTTTTATGAGGCATTTTGTGGAGAAGATGACCGGTTGAGAAACTGGTTTACGTCTTCTTTACAAAGTGACTCATACCCAAATTGTTATTTTGATTTATGTATATACTAACACTAGCTATAAGGTACTTTACTAACACTACGGATCTCTGTTATCTGATTATTCTGAGCCTTTATGCACCATTCTCGAACAAAGGTCTCTATTACCTTATTACATATTTGCTGATTGCCTACACATCCATCAAATTCTTTATCAGAATTTATCTCCCACAGGTATGCAACCACCCAGAGCTATTCGAACGCCGTGACGTACGCTCCCCCTTTTCAATGCAAGTCGATGACTACCACATACCGAAGCTAGTCGCTGAAGAATGCGTATTAATCCGCGCCACCCCTTCAAACCGCCATCTTCTATACAACAAGTTATCTATTCTCACCCCTGAATATGTTCAGAGGAGTGTGAATGGAGAGGGGTGTAATGGGGGCGAAAAGGGGCTGTTCAGTGATAATGGGTGCTTTGCTTTCACGAGGTTCGTTGATTTGTCGCCAATGGAACTGAACAGGATTATGCTGTGTGGATGGCTTTTTGCGTAAGTATTTTCTGTAATTTTTATGTTATAGAGCTTTACTCTTATGAATAACTAAAGTTAAGAATAATTTGCAAGTCTGCCTTCAGCAAACTTTCTTTTGGCAATGCATGACCCATTATCACAATGCAGCATTGTTGGATCAGGAACAATACTAATTGGAACCTGCTTGAATTTCTGAGCCTAATATTATAAGTGCAATGGAATAAAATAACTTATTATCCGCTTAAAAGTTTGAACAACTCTATAATAGTGTACTGAGCATTAAATATCGAGTTGTTCATACTTTCAGCTAGATCAGCTGGTACAAAAAGTGAAGGAAATATACTATCTTGTTGCTTTCCTGTTTAAGTTTATAGACTTGTTTTACCAACTACAACAAAACATTGTAGAATGCAACACATAGAAGCATGTCTGGATAAATACGAGAAACTCCGCCATCGTCACTATTGGTGGAACTCAACACCTATCTGTGACGTCAAACAGGAGGAGACAGAGACAGACATATGCTCCGACTACTATGACAGAGTGAATAAGAAAGATATGCTGCTTGTTTGTCCCAATGGTGACGTGTTGGAGAAGAGGAAGGAGGATAGCTTGTTGTGGAGGGAGATGCTGTTTACTGATGCGTTGTGGGTACAAGGTGGGTTCAAGTTTATAAGATAAATAAATCATATTTTCAATGTTGGTGGACGGTTCAATCTCGAACATAGCCCAAATTCATCATTTCAGCTTAGCATACTAAACCCTTGGTTTAGTTTACGCAAGCCTAGTCTGCATTTATAAATCACTTAGAATTAGTTTAATAATAATAATAATAAGCGCATCACTCTGGGCAATACTCGCCCCAGAGTGATGCGCTTTGTGAGGCGGGCGTTCTCAGGGACTGATGTCAGCCCTCAGGACTATATGTCCCATGTCACAGAGCGCATCGACTTCCTGAAGCAGAAAGTGTATGCATGGGCGAACCGTATTCGTAGGTATAAGCGGCGAGTAGACCGATACACTCAGAATCGCACCTTCCAGAACGATGAAAGGTGGGTCTATAGGGCTTGGGAGCGTCCGGAACATGGTGTGGCTGACACGCGCCTGCCGGATGATTACGCCACGGGTTCGTTCTTGCGAAGCATCTGGTCGGTGCCTGTCAATCACACCGAAGGTGACTGGACTAAGAGGATCGAGCGAACGTGCGATCAAATACCAGAAATGGGGGCACTTACCATCAGCCCCCAAGATGTAACTTGTGCAGTCCGTCCGTTGCCTAACTGGAAATCTCCAGGGCCGGACGGGCTGCACAACTTTTGGATAAAATGGTTTCATAGGTCGCACGCTCGCCTGGCGTCCCATTTCCAGTCAGCCTTAGAGTCTGGTTCGTTACCACAGTTCCTAACGACAGGAGTTACCCACCTGCTCCATAAATCAGGCAGCACCGCGGAACCCAAAAATTATAGACCGATCACATGTTTACCGACGGTCTACAAAGTTCTTACATCAATTTTGAGAGCTAAAATTAACAAGCATATAGACACCAACTCCATTATGTCTGCCTCTCAAAATGGATGTAGGAATGGGTCCCGCGGTACTAAGGAGCTACTCCTCATTGATATGACCATTAGTCAACAGGTTCGTCGTTCCCGAAAGGATCTGTCGACATGTTGGATAGATTATAAGAAGGCCTATGACTCAGTACCACATACATGGCTCATGAGGGTGCTGGAGTTGTATAAAGTAGATGCAACTCTACGCACCTTCCTGATGTCGTGTATGAGGCAGTGGAGGACGGTCCTTCGCTATCCAGGATGTCGAAATATCCAGAGGAATAGCGAACCGATAAGGATCGAGCGAGGCATATTTCAGGGCGATAGTTTGAGTCCGCTTTGGTTCTGCTTAGCCTTGAATCCTCTAAGCACACTGCTGGAGGATTCAGGTCTAGGCTATCGGCTGAGGAGAGGTGGTCAGGTTATATCTCACCTCCTTTACATGGATGACCTAAAACTCTTTGCCCCCAACAATTTGCAACTGATGGAGCTAATGAAAGTAACCGAAACTTTTAGTAGCGCCATCAGGATGGAATTTGGTGTGGACAAATGTGCAGTCATGCATGTAAAGCGTGGAGAGATTGTGGAATCCGTGGGAACCCAACTCTCGGATTCCATAAACCTTAGAGCCCTCTCCGCATCCGAAACCTATAAGTATTTGGGTATGTCGGAAGCCTTGGGCATCAATGTTACTGACATGAAGCAATCGTTGAAGGAGCGCTTCTTTGGCCGCCTGAAGAAAGTATTCAATAGTCTTTTATCAGGCGGTAACAAGGTGCGTGCCTTCAACGGTTGGGTCATGCCGGTTCTGATGTACTCTTTCGGCGTACTCAAATGGACTCAGACTGAACTAGACGCCCTTGATAGGAGGGTCCGTACGCTGCTGACTAGATATCGAATGCACCACCCACGATCATCGGTAATGAGACTGTATATCCCGCGAAAGTGTGGAGGTCGAGGCTTTTTAAACGCTAAAACCCTCCACAATCGTGAGATATGCAGTCTCAGGGAATATTTCCTAGAAACCGACGTGGGCATGCATCGAGATGTGGTCGCGGTGGACAAGGGCCTCACCCCGCTCTCCTTGGCTAAAGAGAACTGGTGCAAGCCTGTAGTGCTTGACACTAACGATCGCAGGGAGGTATGGCAGAGTAAGGAGCTTCACGGACGCTTTTTCCGGGCCCTGCATGGACCCGATGTAGATCTACTAGCGTCCGTAGCCTGGTTGCGTTCCGGTGACCTCTTTGGGGAAACCGAAGGTTTTGTCTGTGCAATTATGGACGAAGTTATCATGACGAACAATTACCGGAGATTTATTGTGAAGGACGGAACGGTTGACATCTGTCGGGCATGCCACCGTCCAGGAGAATCAATCCGACACATTATCTCTGGGTGTTCTCGTCTAGCTAACGAAGAGTATTTGCATAGACACAACCTTGTAGCCAGGATTATCCATCAGCAACTTGCTCTGAAATACAGCCTTGTAGAATCGGAAGTGCAGTACTACAGGTATGTGCCCGACCCAGTTCTCGAAAATGGAAATATCACATTGTACTGGGATCGATCCATCATCACTGACAGGACTATTGTTGCCAATAAGCCTGACATAGTGGTGGTGGATCGAATAGAGCGGCGCGCAATGATTATTGACATAACGGTCCCGCATGACGGGAACCTCGTGAAAGCCGAGAAAGATAAACAAATCAAGTATCTTGACTTGGCTCGCGAGGTTGTCGACATGTGGGATGTAGACTCAGCGATCATTGTGCCGATAGTCGTATCAGCCAATGGCTTAATTGCCAAGAGCCTCGACCAACACCTGAGGAGGCTCTCGTTGGGCAGCTGGATCAAGGGTTTGATTCAGAGAGCGGTACTTCTGGACACGGCTCGCATTGTTAGAAGGTTCCTCTCTTTGGAGCCCTGACCGCCGGTAGCTTGGACCCTGTTCCCGATACCGGTGGGCTACTATATATTTTTATATTTTTAAATGTTTTTATATTTTTTTATTCTAATATTTAAAAATATAATTTATATATGTATTAACTATTGAATAAAGGAAATAATAATAATATCCTGGGACATTTTCACACACGGTCATCTGGTCCCAAACTAAGCAGAGCTTGTACTATGGAAACCAGATAACTGATATACTACATATACTACTTTTTTTTGTTGTAAATACATACTTCTATAGATAATTACACCCAGACTCAGGACGAACAGACATGTTCATGCACACAAATGTTTGTCCTGGATGGGAATCGAACCCACGACCTGCGGCGTGATAGGTGGTATCTTAACCAACCACGCCAACTGGCCTGTTTAAGAAAGTTCCAAGTCTGGAATTTTCGAATGGTATCCAATCGACTAGATTTCCGTTTTGACCATAGAGCTGACGTTAAAGAGAGCCGCCGCTGCTGTAAAGGACTTAAAAGTAATAGCAATTTTGCGAGGCTATAATATCATTTGTTTTTTTTTATTCATTTAAAGACCGTCGGACTGACAATTTTAGTGGTCTCGAGTTCGAACCCAAGGCACGCACCTCTGACTTTTCGGATTCATGTGCGTGTATATATTATATATAATAATATTGTTTATTATTATCACTTGCTTAAAAACAAAAAAAAAAAAAAATCGGTGAAGGAAAACATCGTGAGGAAACCCGTGAGTGAAGAATTCTCCGACTTAGCATGTGTGAAGCTAAGTAAGAGGAACAAGGCCTTTGATTTATCTTACACAAAAATGTTTAATAGTAAGTTGGTTTTTGTACTCAGGTGGTCCATTCTACACGCACACGGAGCACACAATACATTACACGCCTGAAACTATCGAGCATAAAGCGTTGAGGATAAGGAACATGAGGGAGAGAGAAGGACAGGTAAGTTCAAACTCTATCTAATGTTATCTCTTCCTGCTGTAAAGTTATTGAAATGTGTCTCTGATTCTAACAAAGATTAGTGTATTTTGTCACTGAAATGGCAATTCTGAACTCGATTTATTAATAGTTAAAGTAAATAATAGTCTTTAAATAGTCTTCTGTGTAATGCTTGTGTTTTTATGTGTGTATTTGACTGCAATAAATAAATATTATTATTATTATTATTATTATTATCTCCTTTATTCATTTTTTTTTTACATATAAATTATATTTTTAAATATTAGAATTAAAAAAAAAAACATTTAAAAATATAAAAAATAGAAATCCACCGGCATGGGGAACAGGGTCCAAGCTACCGGTGGTTAGGGTCCCAGAGACAGGAACCTCCTCACAATACGCGCCGTATCAAGGAGGACTGCCTTCTGAATCAGGCCCTTCACCCAGCCACCCAACGAGAGCCTCTTGAGGTGTTGGTCGAGGCTCTTAGCGATAAGGCCATTGACCGTAACGACTATCGGCACAATGATTGCCGAGTCCACATCCCACATAGCGACAACCTCGTGGGCTAAGTCGAGATACTTCAATTGTTTCTCCTTCTCAGCCTTCACGAGGTTCTCGTCATGCGGGATAGTGACATCGATTATCATTGTGCGGCGCACTGATCGATCTATTACCACTATATCAGGCTTATTGGCTACAATAGTCCTGTCAGTGATAATAGATCGATCCCAGTATAACGTGACATGGTCATTCTCGAGAACTGGGTCGGGCACATACCTGTAAAACGGTACCTCAGAGTCCACAAGGCCGTATTTCAGAGCAAGTTGCTGATGGATAATCCTGGCTACTTGATTATGCCTGTGCAAATACTCGCCGTTAGCTAAACGAGAACATCCAGAAGTAATATGTCTGATAGACTCACCGGGTCAATGGCATGCCCGACATATGTCGATCGTCCCGTCTTTCATTATATACTTCCGGTAGTTATTCGTTAGCATAACTTCATCCATAATCGCACAGACTGAACCTTCGGTTTCCCCAAAGAGGTCACCGAAGCGTAGCCAGGCCACGGACGCTAAGAAATCTACGTCGGGCCCATGAAGGGCCCGGAAAAAGCTCCTTGCTTTGCCATACTTCCTTGCGGTCGTTGGTACTAAGCACCACAGGTTTGCGCCAGTTCTCTTTAGCCAAGGACAACGGGGTGAGTCCCTTGTCCACTGCAACCACATCTCGGTGCATACCCACGTCAGCCTTGAGAAAATATTCTCTGAGACTGCACACCTCGCGGTTGTGGAGGGTCTTAGCATTTAAAAAACCTCGACCCCCGCACTTCCGCGGAATGTACAGCCTCATGACAGACGAACGTGGGTGATGCATCCGGTTTGCAGTCAGCAGTGACCGGACTCTCCTATCCAGGGTGTCTAGTTCCGTCTGGGTCCACTTTAGTATGCCAAAGGAGTACATCAGGACCGGCATGACCCAACCGTTAAAGGCGCGCACCTTGTTGCCGCCTGACAAAGAACTATTAAGTACCTTTTTCAGGCGACCGAAGAAGCGCTCCTGCAACGATTGTTTCATGTCAGGTCCGTTAATGCCTAAACCCTCTGACATACCCAGGTATTTGTAGGTATCAGTTGCGGAGAGTGATCTCAGGTTTATAGAATCTGAGAGTTGTAGTCCCTCAGATTCCACAATCCCGCCCCGCTTTACATGCATGACTGCACATTTATCTACACCAAATTCCATCCTGATGGAATCACTAAAAGTTTTAGTTACTTTTAGTGACTCCAGCAGTTGCAATTTGTTGGTGGCAAACAGTTTCAAATCATCCATATAAAGCAGGTGGGATATTACCTGACCCCCTCTCCGCAAAGGACAGCCCAGCCCTGTACCCTCCAGCAGAGTGCTAAGAGGGTTCAAGGCTAAACAAAACCACAGTGGACTCAGACTGTCGCCCTGGAATATTCCCCGCTTAATCCTAATAGGTTCGTTGCTCCCCTGAATTTGTCGGCATCCTGGATAGCGAAGAACCGTCCTCCACTGCCCCATACACGTCGTTAGGAAGGTGCTCAGAGTTGTATCAATTTTGTACAACTCTAACACCCTCAAGAGCCATGTATGCGGCACCGAATCAAAGGCCTTCTTATAGTCTATCCAACATGTCGACAAATCCTTTCGGGATCGACGGACCTGTTGGCTTATGGCCATGTCAATGAGGAGTAGCTCCTTGGTGCCGCGGGACCCATTCCTACATCCATTTTGAGAGACAGACATAATAGAATTCTTTTCTAAATGAGAATTAATTTTCTCTCTCAAAATGGATGTAAGGAGTTTATAGACCGTCGGCAAACAAGTGATCGGCCTATAATTTTTGGGTTCCGTAGCATCACCTGACTTATGGAGCAGGTGAGTAACTCCTGTTGTAAAGAGCTGTGGCAGTGACCCAGACTCTAAGGCCGACTGGAATTGCGATGCTAAGCACGCATGTGAACTTTGCAGCCATTTAAGCCAAAAATTGTGCAGTCCGTCCGGTCCCGGAGATTTCCAGTTCGGTATCGGACGGGCTGCACTGGCTACATCGGAGGAAGTAATTATTACTTCTTCCATCTCCGGTATGGCGTCACACACGCGCTCAACATCCCGCATCCATTCAGCCTCAGTATGGCAAACGGGCACCGACCAGATGTTACGCCAGAATATGCTAGTGGCATCATCATCCGGGCGGCATACGTCTGCCATATTTTGCTCAGGTCGCTCCCATGCTCTATACATCCACCTTTGATCACGCTGGAATATGCGATTCTGGGTATACCGCTCAACCCGTCGCTTATACCTACGGATACGGCTTGCCCATGCACAGACCTTCTGCTTCAGGAAGTCAATGCGCTCTGTGACACGGGACATATATTCTTGAGGGCTGATTCCAGTCCCCGAGAACGCCCGCCTCACAAAGCGCATCACTCTAGGGCGAGTATTGCCCTCCCTGAAGCAGTATAGTTTGCCGATGAGCACCCTGGTCCCCTCGATACGCCGCTCGATCCTGCACTGCCAGGCTGGAACAGCGGGTTTTGGTCGTGTAGCTATGTCACAATTTGGAAATTTGACATTGGCTACACGACACGCCGCAATAGCCGCGCAATACAAGATCGAGTGCGTATCTACGAGATCTTCGCTGCTTTCAAAATAAAAACCAAGCAGCGAATCCAAGGCCAAGCAGCGAATCCAAGGCACACACCATCGCCCTATTCGTTCTGTGCATAGGCAAGCGAGGTAAATGTGGTCTAAGTTGGACGGGGGTAGTTCTAAACTCTCGAATCGCATCCTCCAGCGCGCTCCTCAATCGTTCGTTACACTGGCTACTTACCGTAACAATCTCATCGCCCCCCTCCTCATCATTAACATAAGACCGCGGTTGGGTTATGTCACTGACTAGAGGTTGCACCGCGGTCTGTGACGGGACAGGGACGATACGATTGCTCAGTACCTCTGAGCGCAGCCTATCAAGCGCGGCGTCGTCCAATCTGTGATTCCGTTGGATAACCCGCACCTGATCCGAAAGTCGTTGGGCCGAGACGTTGATGGCTGGTTGAAGCGCCTGGAACAGAGACAGCATCCTATCGCGGTACGCAGTGAGGTTAGTTCCCCCCTCTGTAGCCCCGTAATATGCGCGCATGACGTTCTCATTCATTTGTTGAGTCCATTTCATGCGCTGCACACAACCACCTGCAGCGGGGACCCGGCTCGGGGCCGGTTGGCCCCTAGATCCCATGCCGTTCGGTGGCCGGCCTCTTCTCGGCCGACGAATTGGTGGTAGTGTTGTCGGCGGCGAGAAGTATTCGTCGCTCGAGCTCGACGCAACTGCAGCGGCCGGTATCACAGGACTCACGTCTGGATCTGGTTCCGGTAAGTCTGGAGCAGGTTCCGGCAACTGCGAGGCGGAGCTGAGCGACGCACCCGAAGATGTTGGGCGTGTGTTTCGTCGTGCCCGACTTCTCGTCAGCATTGTGCTTGGTCTTCTATTCTCCGTGTCATAGTTCAGTAGTGTAGTAGTAGGTGGTAGTTTTATTCTTGCATCCTGGTTTGGTTTTTATGCCAATTTTGGGTTGGGTGAATTGGTGTAGGAACGCAAAACACCACATTATTGCATTAATGTTTAAAAATCCAGTAGAAATTACACGGAGAAAAAATTTTTTCGACCGTCAGCTTGACAGTCGGGCCACAGATTATTATTATTATTATTATTAGTTACATTTTAACCGACTTCAAAAACAAATCTCTATCCCATATAAATTGTAAGTGCTTGGGTAGTTTTTGAGTTAGCTGCAAAAATACATATAAAATCCATTTGGTTGTTGTTGTTGGTGTTGAATTGTGATGTTTTAAAACTTCCTGTCACTGTTTACATACGTATGGCAAATAGAGGTATATGAATTGGTATGGAGTAGGTACTACAACCACAACTGAAAAGTCGGTCGTTGGTAGGGTTAATTTTGAATATGGGGGTCACTTTTGGGAGACAAATAAGAAAATTAAAGAAAAAGTTTTGTACACTGTACCGTGTGACATATCAAATGAACTGAACTGTGAGTGTCTCAAGTGATTTTCTATAATTTTGAAATCAATAGTTATTTAAGAAAATAGATGATTTACCATTCATCCTGAGCCTAAAACTTTGAAAAAACATATACAGAAAATAGTACTTTACTTATAGATTACAGGAAAACCTCTAAGGGGCCGTCTCCACGAGCGAGAGAATCGCGGCGATATTACGTATTTGTATGGGATAATATCGCCGCGATTCTCTCGCTCGTGGAGACGGCCTCTAAGAGAGTGTATAGGATATACGTGGCAACGACGATAACATCGTCGCGATTCTCTCGCTCGTGGAGACAGCCCCTAAGAAGTCTATGGTCTTAAAATGACATGGTAAATCTCCCAATATTGTGCATACAAACTTACATGTGCAGTTAGAATGTATGGGACAACATGTTTTTCAACTTACAATATTAAGTTTGTTCTTGGGATAAAAATTCATCCCAATTACGGAACCCTTCATTGTGCGTGGTCCGACATGTTCTAGTGTGGTTTTTTGTATAAAAGTTTTTAAAGTTATAAGAGAATGCATTTAGGCGTAATTTATAATACATTTTTTCAATCACCAAATCAGAAGTTTCCTTGAAACTTGTGTAAAATAATATAGCGATACACTTATATTTCTAATATTAGCATCAGTTCGGGAATCTATTTTCAAGTAGGGACATAACTGGTATATCTATAATTGCTATATTTACCATGGAATTATTTGTTGTAGACGGAAATGCTAAGCGAAATCAAGACTGAAGAGGGCGGAGTGATCGCGGTGCCTAAGCTGGAACTGCCGGACGTGCCGTTTTTGGAAAGACAGCCTATCTCTTACCTCGAGCTGCCCACGCCATTGCCTAGCTTCCTGTACTTTGCTCAACAAAAGGTAAGATATGTTTTAGAAATTATTGTATTATATTTCTGCCGTGGTTAAAGGCCCCATTTACTGCTACAAACTTAATACAGGCTATAAAATGATCCAACACATAGCCTAGCACCATCAAACTAAGTAACATTGATTACTGGGAAACACTACACAATTCTCTTATTGATTGTCATTAATACATTAGGCGCGGCAGACGCACATGCGCATTTTCGGACGTTCACCAGGTGCTTGACGGCGCGTATGCGCGTCCATTCAATTTACATAACTTTCTTCGAGTGCGGCGCGCCGCACCTGTGCGTTCGTTGTGCATCTCTATTGTTTCGAAAACATCGTAAAATAAGGGTCGGTAAGGGTGTAGCATAAAGAAGCGTTTGCATAAAGAATTAAGCAGATAATGTGTTAATGTCCTTTACATGTCAATATTCTCGTCTAGGTGTGCACATGCACGCGCGCCCCGTTCGCGTCATCTCGCAGCTTCGCATACCACGTAACGCGTCACCAGCAAGCTGAGTCTGGTGCAGGCTGGCGATATGTGGCGCGACTTGCAGCGGCTGCTAGACCGCCTTGGGGATGGGCAGAGTTGCAGGTGCCAGGTAAGCTAATTTACTTCTTCAATAAACGCTCAAGCAGAGCCCCTGCAAAAAAGATAACAGTAATGAAAACAGAAGATGCAGTAATTAGCTGCATACAGTTAGACTGGAAGCATAACCTAAAATAGTTGGGAAAAGGCTAGGCAGATGATGATGATGATGAAAACACAGACGTAAATTGTAATAGTAAATAGTTGAATTATTGAGTGATGTGGCTCCCAGCCATATTACAGGCTTGTTCCGTTCCGTAACACTGCTAAACAATGAAATTGGTCTCGCGATATTTATTATCCAACAATATGGGTGAATTGAGCAGTGGTGGCCCAGTGAGCAGTGGTGGCCAACATTGTGGATGGATTAAGCAGTAGTGGACTACATTATGGGTGAATTGAGTAGTGGTGGCCAACATTATGGGTGAATTAGCAATGGTGGCCCAGTGAGCAGTGGTGTCCAACATTGTGGGTGGATTAAGCAGTAGTGGACTACATTATGGGTGAATTGACTAGTGGTGGCCAACATTATGGGTGAATTAGCAGTGGTGGCCCAGTGAGCAGTGGTGGCCAACATTGTGGGTGGATTAAGCAGTAGTGGACTACATTATGGGTGAATTGAGTAGTGGTGGCCAACATTATGGGTGAATTAGCAATGGTGGCCCAGTGAGCAGTGGTGTCCAACATTGTGGGTGGATTAAGCAGTAGTGGACTACATTATGGGTGAATTGACTAGTGGTGGCCAACATTATGGGTGAATTAGCAGTGGTGGCCCAGTGAGCAGTGGTGGCCAACATTGTGGGTGGATTAAGCAGTAGTGGACTACATTATGGGTGAATTGAGTAGTGGTGGCCAACATTATGGGTGAATTAGCAATGGTGGCCCAGTGAGCAGTGGTGTCCAACATTGTGGGTGGATTAAGCAGTAGTGGACTACATTATGGGTGAATTGACTAGTGGTGGCCAACATTATGGGTGAATTAGCAGTGGTGGCCCAGTGAGCAGTGGTGGCCCAGTGAGCAGTGGTGGCCAACATTGTGGGTGGATTAAGCAGTAGTGGACTACATTATGGGTGAATTGAGTAGTGGTGGCCAACATTATTATTTACTGACTCCTGAGTCACAGGATCTCCTAGTTTGGGAGTCAGGGTTTACTCTATCTGTATGACCTTTATTCACAGAAATTCATGCGACCTAGTATTTAAGCATTGTTTAAGGTTTTTGTATAAATAAAGATTTTATTTATTTATTTATTTATTTATTATGGGTGAATTAGCAATGGTGGCCCAGTGGGCAGTAGTAGCCAACATTATGAGTGATTTGAGCAGAGTGGCCAACAGTTGACCTGTGAGCAGTGTTGGCCAACATATGGGTAAATTGAGCAGTGATGGCCAAAATTATGTTTACGGGTGAATTGTGCAGTGGTGGCCAACATTCTGGGTGAATTGAGCAGTGATGGCCAAAATTATGTTTACGGGTGAATTGTGCAGTGGTGGCCCAGTGAGTAGTGGTGGCTAACATTATGGGTGAATTGAGCAATGGTGGCCCAGTGGTATCGGCTCCGACTTAAGAGTTATGGTCGTCGGTTCGAACCCAAGCAGGCACTTGTGTAATTTATTTTATTACCATTGCTTTCAAAACTGTGAAGGAAAACGTCGTGAGGAAACCGGCATTTCCTAGAACAGAAAAATCGAAGAAATGTGACATCCACACTGAGCCCAGTGTGGTGGATTAAAGCCCGCTCCCTCTCACAGAGAGGCATGTTTCCCAGCAGTGGCAAAATTACAGGCTGATTATGTATGGGTGAATTTGAAACTATAAAATATCAACAGACTTGACTTCTCAAGTCATCAATTTTATTGAACAAGTCTTAATAATTTAATTTGTATTTTAGATAAGAACCAACTGGTAAGCGATGCTGGCAAGCTAACCGCATTGGATTCGTTGCTGAGAAGACTGAAGGAACGCGGTCACAGAGTGCTCATATACAGCCAGATGACCAAGATGATTGACTTATTAGAGGTATGTTAACATTTTCCATGAATTGGATATAGGTAACTGTATTGTAGAATACAATCCTACTAATATTATAAATACGAAAGTTTGTGAGGATGGATGTAACTATGATGTATATATGTTAGTTACTCTTTTGCGCAAAAACTACTGAAAGGATTTAGATGAAAGAACAATGGCAGTTCTCCATACAAAGAATTGTCTGGGATCAAATTGAAGCGTCCCGTAATGAAAAATATGTTAAAAGATTTGGCGTTAGCTCCAGAATCTATAAATGAGACTATTTTCATTTGGGAAAGCCGGAACAAAAAGATTTCGGTGTTTGAATTTGTAGGTTATGAATGAACGTCAAACAACAATTTATCTATAAATCATCGCAGATTGAAATTAAATCATAAAGAAATTGATAATGTGGTGTGGTCTAACTGAGGATAAGAGTATTTACGGATAAAATGAGAAAAACCCAAATAAATTCTAACCTTCGGTATAGAGTAGTACTCAATTGTAATATGTTAAGGAAAGCTGGGCGCGTATTAAAAAAAAAAGCACTTTCCCTAAAACTGAGGGTGTATACCTAGGTAATGTTAGGTCAAATAAAAAACACATTTTGTTAATCATGTTTATTTTATTCGTCCTCTCATATCTCATATTATTATCTCATCAAGAAAACCTGCTGGTGCTGAGATATGTCCTTGATGTCTGGCCTATCCTAGATACCACACTAAAGTCATAGTGTGTGCGCAGCAGCCTACAGCGCGCCGGCCAACTAATTAACTACAGCAATATTCAAATATGCTGCCAGGAATATCGACAGGCCAGTTGGCGTGGTTGGTTAAGATACCACCTGCCATGCCCCTGGTCGTGGGTTCGATTCCCATCCAGGACAATCATTTGTGTGCATGAACATGTCTGTTTGTCTTGGGTCTGGGTGTAATTATCTATATAAGTATGTATTTTACAAAAAAAAAAGTAGTGATGTAGTTTATCAGTTATCTGGTTTCCATAGTACAAGCTCTGCTTAGTTTGGGATCAGATGACCGTGTGTGAACAATTTCCCAGAATATTATTATTATTATTAATATTATTTTCAATCACAATGTACACATAATATTGTTTCCGTGATATGTGTCGGGATATGTGTAGCGTCTTGACAGACAACCACAGACAATATGTCACTGTCAAAGACAAAAGTAGTGTTGCACGTTTCGAATCGGTTTTCTTAAGGTTCGATACAACACTGAAACAATCCTGTGATATTTGATCCATTATTAATTGGATTTAAAAGTAGAAGCATTTCCTCAAAGATGCCAGTTGATTAAAGAAGAAAGAATAGAGTATTTCAATAATTATGTTAAAAACAAAACCAACTACATGGGTCGATCGATCGCTCGATTATATCGAACATTCGTTTAATTATTGATACAAATAAATTGCATTCGTACTATTTGTACTCATACCACTATTTTAATGGTAACATTTCGAATGAACCTAATTCGAACATCATTTGATAAGCTTTTAAAAACATAAAATAACTCCGGCCTTTACGAGAAGGAGTGAATAATTGAAAAATCGTAGAAAATTAATTAAATTTGATTCATATATATGAAATCTATGGATGCCAAAAAAATAGTCCAGACCAAATTCTGCCATTGTTCTTTGGCACACAGATAGTTTATAACCTGGATTAACACATAGGATACTTTTTATCCCTATATTCCTACGGGTTTGAGACTTACGCCGGGTAAAACCGCGGGGAGCTGCTAGTTAAGTATAACTTAGTTACAACTGGTGAAATAACACTGTAACATAACTGGCGAAATGTGAGTGTATAGTTCGCGTCAAATAACTTTGCCGCTCTGAAACCAGGCTTTTCGATGCGAGGCTGGCGATATTGACTACTGCGCAGTCATTTGCGCGAACTTCAGAGCGGCAAACTTACATGACGCGAACTATACTATAGGTAGCAGTGCAAACCTAACGCAGAGACCCTTACCCTTCGGGGATGACAGGCGTTATATTAAGTGTATGTTATATTTTAGTTGAAATAATTACCTTATTTTTACCTTTCAGGAGTACATGTGGCACAGAAAGCATAAATACATGCGGTTAGACGGATCAAGTAAGATCTCCGCTCGACGAGATATGGTGGCAGATTTTCAGGTATGTAACAGTTGGATTATTTATAAATGGTGAGTCATGTTTTCAACCAAGTGTATATCATCTCTGGGTCGGTAAAAAATGGACTTTGTTGTTTTCTTACCATTACCTGTATATTTCCCGATTCTTCATCAAACTGTGATCAACAAAAAAAAAAAAGATGAATGATGTCAATATTATACTGTTTGCGCTGTTGCATGTTGCCGTTCCTTTTCACTTGTGAACGTTACCGCGATTTTATTTTATTACAATCATGATGGAATATTTTAGCTGTACCCTAAATAATTATCATAGTCGTAAAATACGAAATCAGTCATAACTGTAGTATATTAAATAAATTTAACCCTGCCAAAATGTTATATCTAAAAATAAAATCAAATTGGAAGAAAAATATAATTATAATTCAATTCGATTTTGTTAAAGTTAAATAACTTTGCTGAAATTTTAAATTTTACTTTTAGTTTATAAGCAGCTTCTGTTCAATGTCTTTGTTTTTTCTTTAAATGTTATGTACACCTATAATTTGTGTATACATTAGCAGTAATACCTCCTAAATACGCTTAACTAATGTTGAATGTATATGCTGTTCTTTAATAAATAAATAAATAAAAATGAAGCAATGTGTTACGCGTGTAACGTAACTCCATAGACATGTTTAGTGATGGGATGTAGCGCTATGATGAGTAGTGAATGTGTGCATCGATATATTTAATAGAAAAAGAAGTTAACTGTATGTATTTTTAATATTTTGTTGTTAGACATAGCACTCCTACTGACGCAAAACGGCCGCCGATGCACCGCGTGATGAAAAGTTACCACGAAAAAATATCTTTTTTTAAATAAAAATATCGATTGTACGATGAATGTGTTTTTTTAACGTTTTGTATTAAATCCATATTTTAAAATAAATTTCATAATAATAAGATATGTCAAAGACATTTTTAAAATTATAATAAAGACAACGAGATTTTTGCTGTGAGAATCGTTATCGATAAAATTGAATTGCATAATGTCACTAACCTAATCATGCGATACTGACATCTGTCACCCGCGCCATGCTACAGCGTAGCAGTGTAGCTGTTATGAAAACCAGTCATATTATTATTATTTATTAGATAAGACAGCAGATTGAATTGAATATGCTTTCAGAAGGTAAAGTTAAATGTTTATATTTTCTTACTCCACAGGCCCGCTCAGACATATTCGTGTTCCTCCTCTCAACGCGAGCCGGTGGCCTCGGCATCAACCTCACAGCGGCCGACACAGTCATCTTCTACGATTCAGACTGGAACCCCACCGTGGACCAGCAAGCCATGGACCGCGCTCACCGACTGGGACAGACCAAGCAGGTCACACATTTAAATTCTTATTCGAAGCATTTATTTCATATCATAATCGGCCTACTGTTCCCACTGCTGAGACACAGGCCTCCTCTTTCTGTGAGAGGGAGTGGGCTGTAATAGTGCGGGTTGGTATATGTCACATGTCTTCGAATTTTCCTTCACCGTTTTCAGAGCAGTGGTGATGAAATAATTTACAATAAAAGTAAAGCGCCTATCAGGCTTCGAACCTACGACCTACAACTCGGTAAGTCGCGGCCTTTACCACTGGGCCACCACTGCTCATAACATAATTTCACGTCTGTATTCGCCGAAGGGTTAGGCAGAGGTGTATCTATAGTACATTTCGCCAGTCTATTGCCATCGACCGGGCACAAAAGAATCCTGGCTGTTACTGAAAAAATCGTGATGTAAGAACCCAGTAGCACTCATGCCTTGCAGTAGCGCCAAAGATGCAGCATTTATTTCAATAATAATTAAACTGTTTACAGGCACTTTTTAATGTCAAAAGAGTCCGTCAGATGATGATGTAAGGATGGATGAGTTATCTACTCCAAAGCGTAGTAGGGTCCTATGGAGAAACTCCATGGACGCTCTTATTTCTTTGCGTGTCGTATGAACCCGTAGCTTCATCATACACAATGGCGCCGATTCCCTTGTTCACTAACTAAACAAAATTTTAGTTCAGTGCATCTTTTTCTTTCTATTTCATTAAGAAAAGGACAGACGATAAATATTATTTAGTCCTGTCAAATTACGATACTCCTTATACAAGTTTGGACGTGATTAAAAAAATTGGCTACTAAAAATACGTCAATTTACGTCAGGCACTGACAATTTTTTTTTTCACTTAATTTATTTAATTATCTATTTGATTTTATGACTCATGTTTGGTGGTAGAGTTGTAAGTATAATTGCGTTATAATATTCTAAGTACTTTTTGTTTTATTTTATTTATTTAGTAATTCATGTAACCTGACGTCTTTTTCGGGTGACCACTGAAAATCACCGTTGTGCTGTGGGTATTTTATATGCAGATCTATTTTGTTTTATTTTTCTTTTTTGTAAAATTCGAGTTAATTATCTTTTTGTATGAACGTGTTTATGTGACAAATAAACTTATTTTTCTTTCTTTCTTTCTTTGTGTCTTTCTTTCTTTCTAAATAGAAAGCAAAAGATGAACTGAACTTAAAATTAGTTTAGCTGGTGAACAAGGGAATTGGCGCCAATGACTTTTTAATTCCTGTAATTACGACATGCGACGGGTTAAATTTTATTGTAACAAAATTATTTACATCTCCAGGTCACCGTGTACCGGCTCATCTGCAAGGGCACCATCGAGGAACGGATCATGCAGCGCGCGAGGGAGAAGTCAGAGGTGAGTAGAAAGATATAGAAGAGAGAACATTGTTAATATTTGAGACTGACATCGACTCATGCTACTAAAACACATCATCACGCCTGTATTCGCCGAAGGGTTAGGCAGAGGTGTATCTATAGTACACACACATTTCGCCAATGTTTTAATTCCCATGCAATAGGGGGCGAGCCATCAACCGGGTTCGAATCCAAACTCCAGGCTGCTACTGAGAAATTCCTGATGGAAAGAATAATCCTTTGTCCAACCTGGGAATCGAACCCAGGGCCTCACGCTCAGCAGTAGCGCATGCCATCACTAGACCAACGAGGCAGTCACTGCTACTTAAAACGTATTCAAAACACAGCACACGACGTGAGAAACGGAACGATGTTTTAAATACATTTAGCGCTAATAACAGTATTTAATGATTTGTGGTGCAAGTTGTGAATTTTGTAATCAAAACCATAACTCAGTTGGAATAAGGTTCCAAATACAAAAACTGGCTTCCAAGATTTAAACTTGCACTAAAGTTGTAACTCGTTTTGTAAAGATACGGATTATGTTTTAGTAGCATGCGTAAAGCCGGCTCGGCTGCGCCATGTTTTCGTGTTTTACAAACACATAACATTGTTTTCTAACCAAAAGGAGGCTTGGGCTGTCTTGTTAGCAAAAACTGGCTGTTTTGCTAACATGTTTTGATAACATATTTTGTTAGAAAAACATTGTTCTGTTTCTGTCAATCGTGTAAAGAGACAGAAATAAAATCGTGTTTGAAATTCGTTTAGCATTACACGTATTTAGGTAATTTGTGGTGCAAGTGCACTTTAGACTCTGGTTTCAAGTCAGTTTTTCTTGAGAATTTTAACTTTTAATAATGTCAGAATAAGGTAGAACCTTATTCTGACAACAAATTCTAAAATAGTTTGATGGTTTACCTCGGGTCTAAAGATATACCTTGTTTTGTAATATGGTTGCGATGCTTGTTTATCAAATTATTCAGAGTTACAGAAAGTTCGAGGTTATTTTGTGAAACGTGTTTTGTGATTGTCTGTTAAGCACAGAATTAACACTGGATGGATGAAATGGCGGCAGGTCACGGGAACAATCTGCGACTCCCGCATTCCCCTTAAACTCAAGGGGAAAATTTATAAAACAATGGTTAGACCTGCTGTCTTGTATGGATCAGAATGTTGGGCCATAAAAAGAATGAATGAAAGGCAATTGCATGCAGCCGAGATGAGAATGCTAAGAGGGATGTGTGGTATTACGCGAATGGATAGAATAAGAAATGAGTATGTAAGAGGAAGTCTGAAAGTGACACCGGTGACTGAAAAGTTGTGTGGAAATCGGTTGTCATGGTATGGGCATGTGATGCGGAGGAATGAGGAAAATGTCGTCAGGAAAGTGTTGAGTATGAACGTGGAGGGCTATACGAGTAAGGGAAGACCAAAGAAACGATGGGTGGACTGTGTGAAAGATGATATGGCCAGAAAGGGTCACTCCCTTTCTGGCCATATCATACCGAGATGACGACTAATAGAGAAGTATGGAAGAAAAAGACATGTTGCGCCGACCCCAAATAAATTGGGACAAGGGCAGGAGAATGATGATGTCGCTATCCTTACCCCTTCTGTGAAGTATCCTAACATTAAAGTAAATTTCATTTTTTTTAAACCTAATAAAGTGACAAAAAACGCACTGTTCTACAGATCCAAAGGATGGTGATTAGCGGAGGCAATTTCAAGCCAGATACTTTGAAGCCTAAAGAAGTGGTGTCTTTACTGCTCGATGATGAAGAAATCGAACTGAAATGTAAGTACAGTTAAGCATAATTATATAATAGCTGTAGACTTTTATATATCGTGGTTAACAAGAGCAGGCCAATGCCGTAATAAAAAAATAAAATTGAGTTTCTCTTACAGATCGCCAGAAGTCTGAAGAGAAGAAACTAATAGAAGAAAGAGAACGCAAAAGGAAATTAGGGATATTGCCTCAAGTTGTAAGTATTACCAAACACAACAATGATTAGCGATGGGCCGAGTCGACTTTTTGGTAACCCGAGTAACTCGAGTTGACTCGCTTACCAACTCGGGTTGCAACTCGAGTTGACTCGACTCAGTCTGCCCGTCGAGTCGCCGCGTCGCCGCGTCGTCCGTCCGAGTCAGTAAATGCTCAACTCGGTGCATCGTTCCGCGGATTGCTAGTTTGCTACGTTCACGGTTCGCCGGGTCGGGTCCGGCGGGCTGCGTGGCGTCGAGTCAATGGTAGTCAAATAAAATTGAGCCCGTTCAAAAATCGGACGTTTATTATTATTAAGTGTTTACAAAGTTTGTAAACATCACATCACAAAACGAACTACTTATTTAGCGCAAAAGAATGGTAACATTTTTACCTTTTATAAGAAACTAAAATAAATGTAATGGCACTTTATTACTTAAATTAAACACCGCACTGTTTGGTATTTGGTCATCTATCTATCAACTAATACCTATAAAAAAAATCTAATCAACATCTCAGTAATGGCTCTTATTTCTGAATGAATAACAGTCTTAAGTTCAAAAAATACCTTGTGGGTAACTCTATAAAAATAACTTTAATACAAACTAATCAACTTTGAAATAGCCTTATTAGACCGCGTGTACTTATAAATCTAAAGGCTCTTATTTCTAAATATCAGTCTTAAATTCAACAATACTTGGTAAGTAATTAGGTATATAAAAATGACTATGTATAATGGCACTTGTTTCTGAATTTCAGTCTTCAATTCAACAATACTACGAAATAACAACATTGTAAGTTCGTACTTTTATAAAATTTGCCATTAGTTACTAAAATAAAAACGACTCTAAAATGTTTCTTACTTAATACAACGCATACCTTATTAGGTTTTTGACACTTAAACTAATAAAACTGCAACAAAACAATAAACAACAAACGAAGTAACAATAACAAAAAAGTAAACAAAACAAATATGCGAGCTGGCTTTCTATGCCAAAATTCTCTCATCAGTTCTGTCTGACTAACCGTCTGATAAGAAACCAACGAGAACTATCTCTTTCACTCGCCGCTCGGACGTTCAGCCGTCGTCGGGCTGATTCGGGCTCGCTCGGAGTCGTTCGGGCCTCGCGACTCGCGGGCCGCTAGCCAACCCGCCGCATCGCTCGCAGCGCGCGCTCTCCTGGTCAACTCGGTTTGCAGATATTTTGACTCGGGCTGACTCGCTTACAGTCTGACCCGAGTTACTCGAGTTAGATAACTCGAGTCGCCCATCGCTATATACTATACCGTTCGATTAGACTGTTTGTCAGACCTACGACCATTTCTTCTCCTAGGTCCAATTCTGCTTAAGGTGGATTACGTTTTTTTTTGCAATTTGCAGGTCAGTTTCAAGTTGTATCTTCAAAATATGATTCGCGACTATAACAAATATGTATTTACATAATTATAACCATAAGAATCATCAATACATCTTTCTAAGTTAGATTTGTTCTAAAATGTCATGATTTCCGAATTTCGCGGGCTACCTTTGCATTCACCTTAAGTTAATCAGTACTTTTTGTTTTGGAGAAAGGCATCTCGCAGTTCAACCTAGGTTGGAGGTTGTCGGCTGCTTTACCGGACTCCTGTGGGTGCCTCAATAAATTAAGGCCTCCAGCCAGGGCATACAATCTTGTAAACTAAGCGACTACATGCTGAGGGCTTCTGTGGGGTTCAGATCTCGGCTTAGGGCGTCGCTGGGGGAGGGCAGCAAGGGGACAGGATGGTTCAGATTAATGCACGCAGACAGTTTTATACAAATACTGTTCCATTAATCTAGTAGATAGTGCCTAAACGATAACGGATATTTATTTTTGTAAATTGGATCTGTGTATTTGGGGGAGGCTTTTGCTTAACAGTGTGACAGAATAGAATACAAAAAAAAAAACGAGCGAGCTTTACAGTAGTCGCATATGATGTGTAACATCTGTTATAAGGATTTGTAACGGATTCAAGTAAGAATTTAAAGAAAACAAAATCAAGTCATAACCCAAGGTCATTTGTGTTTACCTGTCTTCATATCGATAAAGGAGATGGCATTTTATGGCATTACTGATTATGGAATTCAAAGCTATTTAAAAAAAAGCGCTTCGTTTTATGTATTGATAGCTCGTTTAATATGAGTAACTTAATTTGATTTAATACAGAGCGGACGAGTCTTTGTTTCTAAGTCCATGGATACAAGGCTTTTTGGCCTTGTCATACTATATGATAGTGGTGTCATTGAAAAATATAAAAAATAAAATACATTATAAATAAATTAATTTACATTCCAAAATTCAAGTTGATAGCATTAGTAGTTCTTGAGATATCCATCTGTGACAGACGGACAGACAGACAGACATACTGAGTCGCACCATAACGGTTCCTTTTGTTTGATTGTTAGTGCATAATTAATAAAATAAAATCATAAAAAATCAAAATATGCAGGTATACAGTTTACGAGGACTTGATTTATCTAAGAAATCGAATGTATTTTTTTTTGTAGAGTTTTTAATTCTACTGCCACGGTTAAAAAAAATATCTTTATTATTATTTTTTTAAATTTCATTTTTATTTTTTTTTATTACTGATGGTTGACAGTACAGTCGAGTTCACTAATATATTGGCAGTGACAATGTTTCCAAATATTGTAAGCGTTAAAATGATCATATAGTTCTATACAAACTTAGACATCAATAATATGTTATCATATAAACTGTTCATAAGTATGTTACAGTAGTGCAGCCAAAAATATCTGATTACTGTTCGGAACATAAATATCTAAATACTCTAATTTCAATATATCTGGTGCAACCTATGATTCGTAAATATCAATGTGCTTTGAATATTCAATTAAAAGGCCTTTATCATTAAATTTATTTTTGCTTGCCGGAGCAGAAGTACGATGCAGTGTGGCCGTTCGTAATAGGACTGTAACAATCTGACAACGTTGCGTAGTAGCTGTATTATTTGAATAATTAAGTTTGAGGAAATCTTAGGGACAACGCAGACTATACTTACCTATTTGTTTATAACTTTTCAGTCGGTTTTAAAAATAACAATAACATTTTAAGGACATTAGTATTTAATTTTTATTTTATTATTCTTAAATTCTTAATTTGTTCTTCTGAAAACCTAACATTTAAAAGAAAAGAAAAATACAATAGGATGTAGTTCTGTAAAGAGATTGTTCAAAGAATTCAAGACAACAATTTGAGACATGTCAAATTGTCAAGATATTTTTCACAGAAAAATTGCATAGGTATTATTTTGTGAACCTAACTTTGCGCTAAATAATATGAACAATTGATTGCGCACAATTTTTAGAGTATTTGTCTGTAGCAATATTATTGATATAGTGTAGTCACATAATTGTGATATCACAGATTTACAATTTATTGTAAGACAAAGCTGTTTAGAGTTTTATGTAACTTACCATTGCCTATATATTTTTGATTCATGAACATGCTCAGATATTAAAGAACTCTACTGTACCAACCTCTCGGAAAATGGGTTGCCATCTGACGACCAACTCTAGCACCGCGCGCGCTCATTGCTCAAATCAAATAGCGCGCGCCCCGGCTTACACACACACTACACACACTTCCGTCCCTTTTCACGAAATCGCTCGCACAGATTGCAGGAAAGCGAGAGAAAAGATAAAAAAAAAAAATTGGGATTTTAAAAAAACAAATAATTTTAAAACAAGATTAGGTCAGTGTTTCCTAACCAACTACTCTGATACTCTGAGAAGAAACACCGAAACAAAGCCAGTTACTGTTACTTTTAGCCTGTACCATCACACTGCTGGGCAAATGCCTCCCTATGACTTCAATCAAAGCCTATCTTAGAAAACATTTAACCAACAATAACATCTATTCAACAGCAACAAGCCCCGGTGACAGTAGAAGCTAAGCGATCTCGCGACTCCACGTCGGAGCCAGGCAGTCCCTTGCAAGTGGATGATGATGGAGACAAACTAGTGGTGGACATACCGGTGTCGCCAGCGCCTATACGTAAGTACTGTGATGTTGACAGGGAGGCGCGTTGTTGGTAAACATTTATGAAATTGTTTTGTGAAATATATTGAGAAAACTGTTTTTTTCAATACATTTTTTTTTGTATTGAAAAAACAAGTTAGTTCAGTTATAACTTTTTTCACAGTTATTTTTTACCTCTAATATTAACGGTTAACGTTATTTTTTTTACGTTTTTCATCAAAAGTCGAAAACTATGCAGCCTAAATAAAAAAGAAAAATGTTTGAGAATGTGCAAACGGCGCTCTTTCATATATCTGTATTTTTATTTCTTTCGTATTTGCAAAATTGTTGGGCAAACGTCATCCAAAACTATTCCAAAATTCAAGTTGGTAGCATTAGTACCAGTTGTGACAGACAGACAGACTGAGTCGCACTATAAGGGTTCCTCTTTACCATTTTGGTACGGAACCCTAAAAGTAAGCATTACCCAAGGGGCGGAGACCTGGTGTCCTGAAATACAGATCTCACGTCTTGTTTGGGAACCAGTCTCCCACAGTATAATGATTGCTGTTACGTATTTTGTATTGATACCTCTCTAATGTACTGTGGTAATGTATTGTGGTGAGAAATTAAATCATTATTATTACTTGTCTGAATGATCGAATTTAATTCTAGGCCTGTACAACATAAGGTTGCCTTTTGCAAGGGTGGGCGCCCCCCCTTACGCTACGTTAGGTACGCCCACCCTTAGTTACGGGGACTGGTGACCTGAAAAAGATCCATATGTTGATACGAATTTAATAATGAATTTTGCTGTATATTTCAGCGTCGTACTCTGGTGCAGTCCGCGCGGGCGCATGGGGCGTGTCCCGGCCGGGACGCGGCGCGAGGCGCGGGCGGCCGCGCGGCTCGCGACACTCGCTGTCTCGAAGACCGGAGCCGCAACCTGCTGATAACGCGATTGCTGTAGCTGCTGGTATGTTACAGCTTTATTCAAGGTTGATTTTTACCAACGTCCAGATATCTTTTATTATTGGACTAAAATTGACGTCTGACTGATTTGTTGGTTCAATGGTGCCGATTCTGTTGTGCACAAATTAAAGTTAATTTAGGCTATTGCTAACTTTTTCTCTCTAATAAAACAAGAAAGAGACGGCCGTAAATTAGAGCTGTCAAATTTAGTTGGAATTAATATTTCCATATAAATTCCATATAAATGACACGTAAAAACTTGTCGACTAGAAACACGGTGAAGCGCAAGGCGTAAACTAGTTTGGCATCTCTAACTTAGTTCATAGCTATAGGCGTCCACTCCTCGCACTACGTGTTAGTAAAAGATAGCGATTCTCTAATTTTAGTTTAGTTATTGAACAAGAGAATCGGCACCAATGTCTGAATTTAGGGTAATATTTGTATGGACGTGACGTTCTTTTCCCATATTATATTCAAAATTATATTTTGACGAAAACATTTTATTATTAAATGTATATAACGTTATGTATTATTAAATGTATATAATGTAAATAACGGAGCTCGTGGCTAAGTAATAACAGCCGCACGGGTCGATCCATCAGGTTAAGCTACGCTTGCCGGGGTTGGTCTGTGGATGGGTGACCATCTTTTCATACCGGACTCCTCCGTGCCTCGGAAAGCACGTTAAGCCGTTGGTCCCGGCTGTCATTCGAGGATCTTTGAAAGTTGTTACGGGTCGTCAGAAGCCCGAAAGTCTGACAACCAGTCTTACCAAGGGGTATCGTATTACCCTGTAACTGGGTTGTGGAGGTCAGATAGGCAGTCGCTCCATGTAAAATAATGGTATTCAGCTGCATCCGGTTAGACTGGAAGCCGACCCCAACATAGTTGGGAAAAGGCTGGGCAGATTGATTGATATAACGTTATATACATTTAATAATAAAATGTTTTCGTTTGGATATTGTTTAACATCTGAAAACAGTTAAATTATGTAAACTAACCTGAATCAGTCGATATTGGCGCCGATTCCCTTGTTCACAAACTGAACTAAATTTATATTCAGTGCATCTTTTTCTTTCTATTTCATTAAGACAGAAGATAAGTATTAGTTTAGCCTTGTCAAATTAAGATACTCAATATATTAGTTTCGACGTGATAAAAAAATTGGCTACTAAAAATACGTCAATTTACGTGAGGCGCTGACTAATTTGACAGGACTAAATTAAAATTTATCTTCTGTCCTTTTCTTAATAAAATAGAAAGAAAAAGATGCACTAAACTTACATTTAGTTTAAAATGTTAAGTGTTTTTAAATTAAGATATTGGTTACATCATTCATGTTGAAAATATACATGTGAGAACAATGTACGTAGTCTGGTCATAAGTTTTGTCACATATGGAAAGTTAAATAACTGACACAATGTGTTACGCACTACAACAATACATCAAATGAAAGGGTATAAAACACAGATTTACACCACATTAAAATTATTCAAAATGTCCTCCTCTTGCTTCGATGCAAGCCTTCAATCTGCAAGGCCAGTCATGAATCGAAGCACGCACGACGTCATGTCAATATTGGCGACTGCTTTAATCAGGGATGCTTGAAGTGCATCGATCTCTAATAAACAACTAGATACACAATCAGCGGCAAAAAATGTCGTCACCGAAAGTCCACCAAATTTAACATTTTGGTTTACTTTTACTCTAGTAGCATTTGAACGATCCGACAGTAAGCATGACACAGTGCTCGTTTAAAAAGTGCGAAAATCACACTTCCAGGACGCAAAAAAAAGATGGAGTTTCATATTTTCGGTAACTATTAATATTATCAATATATAATTGTTATCACTGTATTGTAAATACTAATATTTTCTCAGGAAATCGTCGTAAAAACATTTTTTTAATTAAGTCGTAATAAACAGGAGGAGTTATAAAGCATCTCAATTGTAAAGACTCTCAGTAAACGTAGTAATCATACTATCGCATGCCCGCTTAAATTGTTCGGGTTATGTGCGTTGATTCTGTTCCATTTGTAGAGACGCTATTGTTTCTTTTTTTATTATTATTAAAGTTACTTATGATTTTTTTGTTTTTTTTTTTTGTTTAATTAAACTTGTTTACTGTTTCTATAAATATTATAGTAACACAATCCCATGCAAAAGTTCTCGTCGCCAATTGTGTTTACGTAATTGTAGTTGAAATAAATATACGCTAATGTAATTCAAACGTACCCGTCCAAGTGGGCATTCATTCGGTAAGGACTTTTTTTGCGCTGATTGTGTATCTAGTTCTTTATTAGTGATCGATCCAATCAGGTAAATTATAATATAATGATTACACATATACACCAAAGAAGAGAATAAAATGTGTTTTATTACGTACACTTTTTTTAACACATTAAGCTTAACAAGCTTTAAAAAAATACATTTATAATAATAAAAGTGGGGAAAAAGTTTCTTCGCATTTTTTTAAGAAAATTCAAAACATTTTTTAATATAGTTTATTTACATTTAACTAAAGTATGTAGGTACCATTTTGTTCGATAACTTTTTGCCATCTTGTAGGTAGGGACATGATCCCATTGCTATAGAAATTTTGGGACTTCTGGTCAAAATACCGCGACAAGTGGTTTTGGCAGTCCTCTCGTCCTCTCGTTCAGATTTCCACCTGTTTCGAGACCGAAACAGGTGGAAATCTGAAGGTGCAAGGTCAGGACTATACGGCGGATGCATTAACACCTCCCAGCCAAACTCTCTTAATTTTTGCTGAGTGGCTAAAGATGTGTGAGTTCTAGCGTTATCATGATGAAAAACCACACCCCTTCTGTTGATTAATTCCGGCCGCTTTCTCTCAACTTCTTGCTTTAATCTCATCAGTTGTTCGCAGTAGAGTTCAGAATCGATGGTCCTGCCTGGTGGTAACAGCTCATAATGAATAATGCCCTTCCAATCCCACCACACACACAGCATCACCTTGTTGCGAGTTAACCCGGGTTTCGCCACAGTCTGTGAAGCCTGACCGGCCTTTGACCACGACCTTTTTCGCACGTTCTTGTCATACGTGATCCACTTTTCACCACCAGTTATCAGCTTCTTCAAAAATGGTTCGGTTTCATTACGTCGTAATAAAGAATCACAAATGAGTACACGGTTCATTAGGTTTCTTTCAGTGAGCTCGTGAGGTACCCAAATGTCGAGCTTTTTTGTGTACCCAGTTTTTTTCAAATGCGCCAAAACTGTTTTGTGGTCAATTTCCAGTTCTTCAGCTACGTCGTAACTACTGATATGCCGATCTTGCTCCACTTTTTCAAAAATGGCATCCATTTTATCCGTAATAGGGCGACCAGAGCGACGTGCATCTTTGACATCAAAATTTCCGGATTGAAAACGCTTAAACCAAATTTGTGCTACTCTCGCATCATCAAAACATCGCAAATTTTTTTCGCGGCTTGCGTTGCATTTTTGCCTTTTTTGTAGTAAAATTTTAAAATGTATCGAATTTCTTCATTAGATTCACTCATCTTGACGGTACGAAAAACAAATGAAAATCACACATTTTCCTAATTTGAATTTGGAATTATGTTCTTTAAAATTTAAACTTTCAATGAACCAAAACCAGCCAGATACAAACAGTATAGCCAAAGAGATTTTATTACAAGTTCATACATACTATAATGCGAAAAGACTTTTTCCCCAACCTAATATAAACAAAAAAATATTGGACAATTCGACTCTACTCATGCCTTTGTCCTAGCGGTGAGCCTCGGTCGTAAAATCTATTGTTTTTTTTTTTCGCACTGTAACTCTGATTTTAAAACATTGTAAGTAAGGTTGAATTTGTTTTGATGTATGCTGACTAGCAAGCACCGGTCGTAACGGCTTTGTGAATACAACTTTAAACATTGCACTTATGGTTGAATTTACATTAACGTATATTTATTTCAACTAGAAGTAGGTAAAGACAATTGGCGACCGTTTTAAGAGAATTTTTGTATGGCATTGTGCATCTAGTTGTTTATTAGTGATCGATGTTGAAGTGACTCCAAGTTGCGATGGGGTTGAAAGAGGTTCCACAATGTTTGATAGGACTGTGTTTTCATATACAAGGGCACTGGTTTTCACTCCTTTTTCACAAAAAAAAAAAAAAAACACCTCCGTCGGACCCAAATAGGACACCCCAAGCCAAACCATGAATGCCGAAGGGTGATGACCACGCTGAACACGTGGCACACGTTTGCTCGCTTCTTCACTAAAGTGTGCATACACTTTACCATTTTGTTTGTTGAAACTCTCCTCAACATTAAAAATATTTCGTCTGAAAAAAGTGTTCGCGGTATTTTTTTCCCGCGTACCGCTTTAACAAAACCCGGCTTCTTTCGAGTCTGATTTTCTTCAGCCGTGCGGTAAGACGATGTGCTGTTTTTTTCTTTCTATATTCTCTAGTAGTTCTGCTTAGTCCCATCTGCAGAGCCAACATTTTTTGCTTCCGGACAGGATTTCATTGGACTCGCGCTTTCACTGCTTTGATGACCGCTGGAGTCCGAACAGTACGAGGTCGACCGCTCCTTTGTTTATCTTCTAATCTTGAATCTTCCCTGAATCGTTTGATAGTACGATAAATAAATCTCAGTGGAGTTTTTAAATTTTTCAGCAGTTTGAAAATCTCAGTTGGCGCGTGACCGCAACGATGCAATGCAATTACTGCGACTCTGTCTTCTTTGCGCGTCCACTCCATTTTAGCGAACAAAATTCCAGAAACCCTTTGTTTTTTTTATTTTCTTTAAATATTCAAATTTCGAATGCCCTTAATATTTTCCTCGGCTTGCAGTCTAAATTGGAATTTTTACCTATGTGACAGTACTTATGGCCCAACTACGTAGAAAGACGTTCACGTTAAAAGCGTCCGTAAAAAGATAAAACTCAAAATACTAAATTAAAATAAGCCGTGGCAGCTAAGAGATGACCAGTCCCTAATAACGACGCCCGTACACAAACATGACGCATGAATGAGTGATGGAAAGTGCCCACTGTCGCTGGTCGTCAATACTTAGGTTGCCTTATAGACATAGTCGCAATACTTTTCTCCTTTAGGTGCCGCCCTCCTAGAATCCGACGCGCCTCTAGAAACAATCGAGGCCCCCGCGACTGCAGACGCCAGCGGCACTCGTGGGCGGCGCGGCCCCGGACGCCCGCGCCTGCGCGCCGCCGGTACGCCGCGCGCCTCCAACAGGCGCCCGCGACGAGCGCGCGAGCCGTTGCTGGTACCGCTCGCGCCGCCGCCATAGCTAGCCAGTGGGCTGGCCTCAGTCAAGCCTACTGGATAATGTACTGCTATTGTACGCCTGTTACCAGGTTAGTGTCATTTGTTGAAATAAACTTATTAGAATTAGCAGGTGTTCGTTTCAAGGAGACCTTACACCCTTCGGGTCACCGATTTGGCCGCAGCTCTACGTATTGACTTCCTAGTGTCGTATATTCCTAAAGTCCTAAAAAACTCAAAAATAAGGGAGAAATTCTTCTCAAAAGACTCAGTCTCACCATTTGTCCAAGTTTCAAAAATACTAACTCACGAAAATTGTAGTGTCGAAATGTGTAGCTTGGAGGCTTCTTTAGTAATATTCTTTATATTAATAATATTGATAGAACTTGTCAGCCCAAAGCCTAATATTAATAATATTTATATTAGGCTTTGGGCTGACAAGTTAATACAATTTGTATTTGTTTTAGTATTGAATTAATGTAAAAATGTTAACAACTTACCTAACATACATACCACAAGCAACCATTGTTATCTGCTTAGAGTACGTTAGCCATTAATACACAGGATGTTGAATTTGACTTTTTAAACGTTTTTCTTGGACACTAGCCTATAGAAATGTATTATTTTTTCAAGAAATGTCTATCTTAAGTTAATGAATCTATCCTTAAAATTTTTGTACTTAATATAAGTTGACCTTATATAAAAGTCACTATGATTCAAAACGAAATTTTTTCGAAGAATTATAAAATTGGCTTACGTTTTCAAGAGGCTTGTCGAGAGAACAAAAAGATCAATGCGTTCGAACTATGTTTTTTTTTATGACGCGGTTTTGTCACGGCATCTGGTGACTAGTAATTTGAACCAAAAATAAAACCTCTGTATTATATAAAATTAGTCATTCTATTGGAAATAAATTAAATGAATATACCTATTTACATTGTTTCAGAAGCCATATAATCGCGGTCACGGCTCACAACAATCTACCCCACCTCTAGTGCAATTATTATAATCACCGAGTGGCCAGTACATCTAGAAACACGACAAAACAGCCAACTAGATATAAATGTACCGAATTTATACATTTCCCTTCACAAGCAGCGCCTCTAAGAAGTATCAAGAAATACTGGCCAGTCAGTCGTCGCCAAACTTGTTAACAGATAATGTACAAATAACGCTTTTATACAAGTATTATGGCAAAGTTTAACTTTGAATGCTAAGTTATTTAGGAACGATGTAAATAATCAGAATATTAACGAATAACTAATATTATTTAGCTCTAAAAATCTTGGTAAGTGAAATGAAATATGTAAAATGTATTTTCCTTTTTGTTTATTTGGTAAACAAATACAGTGTACTGAGATATCGATTTTCGGAAAATGAATGTGTTTAAAATAGTGTTTAATTCGAAATTGTTTCGAAAAATCGTGTTTTATGTGTTTGTTTACCAAAAAGAAGTATTAAAAAAAACACACTGCATGTAATGACGTTTGAACGGTCATGTTGTGCAGTTGTAAATTGGTTCGGTACAGTAAGAGCGGGTTACTTTGACTCTAGGGTATAACTTTGACCCAAATCTAGACAGATGTTTGGAGTCATTAAATCCACACAAAGTTCCGGAAGTACGAGTCTATATCGCCATCTATTAGTTACCGAAGGACATATGACGTTCGCTTGTGCGGTCGGCTGTATAAACAGTTGTCTCGATTTGGGCCAAAGTTATGCCCTAGAGTCAAAGTAACCCGCCCTTACGGTAGTTGTTTCAAAATCGGGGAAAGTGTAATGTCAATAATATTAATTAAAGTACGTAGATTACTAATTAACATGTATATTTCACTTACAGTGAGTACTAGCTTGTAAGGAAGGGCCTAAGAAAAAAGGTAGAGCTTACGAATTGGTATTTCTAACGCCTTTAGCACATTAACGCTAACCGCAGCGTCAGTGTTTAAACAGCGTAACTCACATTTAACTTTTTTAAATTTCGCAATTAAAACTGAATTACGGTTGTGCAATGGTGTAGTTCTGCCTAAACCTTCCTAGGAGGACTTTAAAGGCGAAAGCCCAAGGTAGTTCGCGGAATTCAAATTTTCTTACATTCAAATTGCCCTATTGAATAACTATTTCATGAAATCATGGCATTTGAGGCCAAATTCTAACTTAAAAGAGTTGTATTAAATAAAGTAAAGAAAAACAAATTCTTTTTGCTACAGAAACACGTGCAAACAAAAAGATTATTAACTTGAGTAATTAGAAAAATAAAACAAAATAGATCTAAATATTCGAGAAACAGAAATAGTCGTGACTGTGACAAGAATGCTAATAACGGGGTCTAATAATTATAATTCTGTACATACATTTTGTTACGGGCGCGAATCATAATTTGATCAACATACAACCTGACACTAACCTGCAAATTTCAAAAACGCAATATAATTTGAATTTCGCGGGTTACCTTAGGGCATCCCCCACAAGGAGCTTGCTCCCAAAAAATCTAACATACAAATAATACCGTTTGCCTTTTAGTACCTTCCATATTTGACTAGTTATAGGTTGTAGCACTCTCCTCAACGATATACAAGTAATTTTAATATATAAATTGTTTTGTTTATGCATGTACTGCCAAAAACCAAACTTAAAAGTGATAATTGGATTCCTAATGAACAAATCACTAGTGTTCAATGAAATAGACTGGCCGTCTAAAAATATGACTGTAACTTGACGAAGACATAACTAAATAAATGAGTTAAAATTTTATATTTTATTTTATTGACGTTACCCTGCGTTCAAGCTTATACCTCCCCTTATACTACAAGATTTTTGCGACCTATTTTATTCGCTATCGAATGAACATTTCTAGTAGTTGTTTATTTATTTATTTAACATAAAACGGCCAAGGCCAATTACATTAGTTAAGACATTAAAATACATTATTTAAGTAATAATAAAAGTATACAACTACTCTACAGTCATACGCTCTTCTCACAATACTCCAGACATACTGACAAGATCTTCTTCCATTCATCCGCGAACACATTACAGTCAGGCTTAGCGTCCAAGAGAGCGTTGAGCGCAGTGAGTGTGCGAAGGACAGGAGACTGGGCTCGAGCGACAGTTCGACTCCAAGGCACGGTGAACAATCTGCCTCCTGTTACGGCTATAGTTTATTGGAGCAAAAAGATGGGACAGTTCGTCGTGTAGTTCAGGTGCATCTGTTTTTCGAGAAGGATCTTACACATTAATAATTTGGTTATTTTTTCTTCTGACCTCGAGAGAATAGTACCCTAAACAGCCTAACGGAAGTTCGAAGGGTACATAAACGGATAATATCCTTTCAAACGTTTATATACATAGCTAAGATATGCTTTTTGTACCTTTTCTAAGAGTAAAGTATACTCCTTTTCGTGCGGGTTCCAGACGCATGCACTGGACTCTAGTTTGCTGCGAACAAGTACATTGAAAATAGATTTAATAGCGCTGATGTTGCTGAAATCTTTAGCATTGCGCAGTATGAAACCTAATCGCCTAAATGAATCTTTTGCTACCGATACCATGTGATCATGAAACGTTAACTTGTTGTCAAATGTGACACCTAGATCCTTCATTCCGGTTGTTCTAGAAATAGCGCTGCTATTAATTTTATAAGTAAAGGTGATAGAGTTTTGTGCTCGAGTAAAACTAATGATGAAACATTTGGAAGAATTAAATTCCATTTTATTCTTAACGCTCCACTCTAATATCGCCTCGATATCACGCTGCAGCGCCTGACAATCGGCTTCAGAGTGAATTTCGGAAAAGAGTTTAAAATCATCTGTATACAATAGACTTCTGGCGTGATGAATAACTGAAGGAAGATCATTGATCATTATCAAGAAAAGAACCGGTCCCAGGATTGATCCTTGACTGACTCCGGAACGCGTTGACTGATCCTTGACTGACCCTATCAAACGCATTCCGAAAGTCGTGAAAGTACAAGACATCGACTTGGCCTCCACGGTCCAATCGTTTTGATTTATGCGCTACTAGGATAAGGAGGTTAGTATTTACTGATATTTTTGCTCTAAAACCATGTTGTTTGTTACACAAATACTTTTCAACTTGGGAATAAATATAATTATGCAGTATGTTTTCAAAAACTTTAGCTGGTGATGATAAAATGGCAATGACGGAATGGATGGACGGAATTCTTCTACTAAAGTTTTATTCAGATTCTTGAAATCTTCCAATGTGGTGGATCAAAAAATCAATCTGCCTTTTCCCAACTATGTTAGGGTCGGCTTCCAGTCTAACCGGATGCAGCAAAATACCAGTATTTTACATGGAGCGACTGCCTATCTGACCTCCACAACCCAGTTACTGGGTAATACGATACCCCTTGGTAAGACTGGTTGTCAGACTTTCGGGCTTCTGACGGCCCGTAACGACTGTCAAAGATCCTCGATTGACAGCCGGGACCAACAGCTTAACATGTTTTCCGAGGCACGGAGGAGTCTCGGTATGAAAAGATGGTCACCCATCTACAGACCAACCCCGGCAAGCGTAGCTTAACCTGATGGATCGACCCGTGCGGCTGTTATTACTTAGCCACGAGCTCATGTGGTGGATAAATCCCTTTTTTATTTTTTTATTATTTAAGATGGCTCTTGACTTTAGTTTAGGTCGGAGGCGACAGAGACAGAGTCGACGATGGAGTGAGCTTACCCAGAAGAAGCCTGTTGACTCTCACTTTGAAGAGATTAGAGTTGTATGCGTTCGGAAATACAGACGCAGGTAGTGAGTTCCAGTTATTATTCTAAGGTTCCACTCTTTTGCTGTGCGCATTATAAAAGACATTTGGAAACGCTTAGTGCGAATTGGTGGAATAAAGGTAAGCAGAAGTGCTTTCTACAACTTTTCAAAATTTCTGGAGGAATTTTGTCAGGCCCTACTGAACTACTAAGTTTGAGTTTACCTATTCCTGATATGACATCCTGAGGAGTGAACTTAATAGTATCACAGAGGGAAACCTTTTCAGCATCAAGTAGCGGAACATCGGGAAGATAAACGCTAAGAAAGAAATCAGCAAAGGCGTCGGCCGCTTGAACACCTGAGAGTTATTCACCGTTGTAGGTAACACTCGGCTCAAAACCACCTTTTGAGCATAAACTGGAAAAATGTTGCCAGAAATTACGCGAAAAAGTAGCTACATGGAAGTGAGGGGAATATCAGGTTGGCGGAAAAGTCTTGCACCAAGATATAAGACTTAATGAATTTATTGATAATTTTGCTATTTACAATAATTAATCAGTAATGTAATCCCCAAATAACTCTTATTACACTGGCCCATCTAGTTGGTAGATTGTTGATGCACTGCGCCCGGAATTCCGGAGGCTGTGCAAAAAAGAAATTGTCCACTGCCATTTTGAGGTCTTACACCACCTATATATACAACACCTTCACCGAACGCTTTGCTGATGTTAGCGGTAGCCACACTCACGTTGTGTCCCTGACGTCACTCGTAAAAGATGATCGTTCGAAGTTGATGTTCACTAATCATTTTTACAAACTAACCAAATCCTCACCAGCGCGCCTATTATATACCCTTGATGTGATAGCTTCGAGAACCTTCTACAATGTTCTTACGTATCCCAGATCAATAAATATTCCGGAAAATTCTAGTAATTTACAATTTCTTGTGCAATATTTTTCCGCGAACCTGATATATTAGTCAGTCGAGTAAATTAACATAATTGTTGCAATGGTACATAAGGCTAAAGTCGAAACTGTGGGTAATAGGGCAAAGTGGTCAAAGGAACCATGAGCTCAACTTTGAAGGAAAATAAAACTGCATTTTTGGTATTTTGATAAAGCTTCTGCCACAGCCAGGAATCGGAACTTTTTTTTTTTTACTAAAAACAGCATCCTTTTTATTGCACTAACCGATAGTGTGGCTCACAGTCAAAGAGAATTAAACCACTTGAGAGCTGATAGACCGATTTCGTCTAGGCACACGACTCACCACTGCGAAATATAGCGGTTGTGAGTGGCCGATGCAACAATGTCAGGACGAATGTTCCAAACATAGTGATGCACAAGTCACTTTTACAACAATAATGTCGATATCGATAAAATCGACGTCTATTAATTCTTCATTTTTTAAACTATGTTGATAGGGTGTTAACTGCGTGCAAATAAAACGCTGACGTATCACTTCAAATTTAACTTTATTCAATTAAATCAATCAGCGCATTTAACCGACTGAAAGTATGTCTAATAAAAATAATAGCAATGTCCTTGTCGGACAGAACAATAAATTCTCGGAAACCAATTACCCCTGTAAACTGCATTAATCCACTTTTATTTCAGTTCCGGAATATTTGGAAATCTAAAATGTAAACATTAAATAATATTACGTTTTACCATTAGGAAACATCGATAATTATTTATATCGTCAATATCGACTTTGTTTTGAAGTTGTCATAACACTACAGCATGATTACAGATAGAAAGGGACAGACGCATTGACAATACCCTAGTGAGAGGAAAGGACTTTTCAAAAAGACATCAACGCGGTATACATTTTTGTGCCATTTTACGTAAACAACCAGTTATGCTTGAGCACTGCCTTTATTAATATTATGAATAATTATTCATAATATTATTAAATTATAAATATATTTTACTTACCGATGAAAACTTATGCCATCTTTTTTATAGGTGGATGTTCTAGACGATTTCCCACACCATTTAATTGAACAGGAACTCATAAAATTTGTTTTTATTTATGCAGTAATGTTTCAAAAGGTATCAAAATGTTTATTTACACCTATATATCCTATCACATTTAGCCACAATTCAACCATAGTTACTACGTTTAACCATTGGTTGAGTTAACTACGGATCAAAAACCCGCCCTAAGAATAGACTTACCTGTTTTCTTTATGTTTGCACCCATACCCAGTTTATACTGCGAGGCGATACGATACTGCCGCAGTCGAACTCTGAAGTTATGTACTTACCAAGACATTTAAGATTCCTTATCTATGGAGGAATATTGTCCCAGCATTTGGATGCAGCGTATCTAAAACTTCCCCTGAAAGCAGCTTTCTTGTGCGATTGAGTGGAGAGTTGCTGTGAGCACTGTCTATTGCGTTCATTTCTACTAGAGATCCAGCTCAGTTTATTGTACAGGTAGGTCGGCTGCTTATACTGTATAACCAAGTAGTAGGCTTGCAAAGTGTAACTTACGAGGTGACTTCATCTTGAGGATTGAGTGCTAATTTAAAAATAGCGTTACGTGACATTTTGGTGGGATCTATTAGGTTGGGGAAAAAGTCTTTTCGCATTATAGTATGTATGAACATGTAATACAATCTCTTTGACTATACTATTTGTATCTGGCTGGTTTTGGTATCATTGAAAGTTTAAATTTTAAAGAACATAATTCCAAATTCAAATTAGGAAAATGTGGGATTTTCATTTGTTTTTCGTACCGTCAAGATGAGTGAATCTAATGAAGAAATTCGATACATTTTAAAATTTTAGTACAAATAAAGTAAAAATGCAACGCAAGCCGCGAAAAAAAATTTGCGATGTTTATGGACCTAGTGTAGTGTCTGTGAGAGTAGCACGAATTTGGTTTAAGCGTTTTCAATCCGGAAATTTTGATGTCAAAGATGCACGTCGCTCTGGTCGCCCTATTACGGATAAAATGGATGCCATTTTTGAAAAAGTGGAGCAAGATCGGCATATCAGTAGTTACGACGTAGCTGAAAAACTGGAAATTGACCACAAAACAGTTTTGGCGCATTTGAAAAAAACTAGGTACACAAAAAAGCTCGACATTTGGGTACCTCACGAGCTCACTGAAAGAAACCTAATGAACCGTGTACTCATTTGTGATTCTTTATTACGACGTAATGAAACCGAACCATTTTTGAAGAAGCTGATAACTGGTGATGAAAAGTCGATCACGTATGACAAGAACGTACGAAAAAGGTGGTGGTCAAAGGCCGGTCAGGCTTCACAGACTGTGGCGAAACTCGGGTTAACTCACAACAAGGTGATGCTGTGTGTGTGGTGGGATTGGAAGGGCATTATTCATTATGAGCTGTTATCACCAGGCAGGACCATCGATTCTGAACTCTACTGCGAACAACTGATGAGATTAAAGCAAGAAGTTGAGAGAAAGCGGCCGGAATTAATCAACAGAAGGGGTGTGGTTTTTCATCATGATAACGCTAGACCTCACACATCTTTAGCCACTCAGCAAAAATTAAGAGAGTTTGGCTGGGAGGTGTTAATGCATCCGCCGTATAGACCTGACCTTGCACCTTCAGATTTCCACCTGTTTCGGTCTCTTCAGAATTCTTTAGGCAGTGTCAGGTTAACATCACGAGAGGACTGCCAAAACCACTTGTCGCGGTATTTTGACCAGAAGTCCCAAAATTTCTATAGCAATGGGATCATGTCCCTACCTACAAGATGGCAAAAAGTTATCGAACAAAATGGTACCTACATACTTTAGTTAAATGTAAATAAACCATATTAAAAAATGTTTTGAATTTTCTTAAAAAAATGCGAAGAAACTTTTTCCCCAACCTATTATTATTTACTCTGTGGTGGGATTAATAAGCAGGATCGAGCGCAGTCGATCAGTTCTTGCCAGAAGTCGATGGCAAATAACTGTGTCCGCATAGTTTAAGTTGGATAGTAATTAGTACGGGAGACGCAACCAGCTGGATCCACAGCTCCTCTGATATGGTCTTATTTTATAAAGAACTTTAAACCGGTAGAAACAAGTGCGCACTGACTCTGCCTCGTGTTCTTCGTATCTCAACCTAGCGTCCATGTTCACTTAAATTACGTGCCTCACTGACTCGACTAGGCTGACCGACTCATCCAGCAGGGTAACGTTGAATGTTGCCGGCACTCTACTGATTTGGTTCTTGGTTCCAAACAGCATTATTCTAGGGTGGATCAAATAAAAACCGGCCTTTTTTTTCAGGTCGCTGAGTGAAGTGACGTGTTTTGTGCTGTTGTATGTTTTGAGGGGGATTATCTAGGGGAGGGGAAGGATACTGGTCCGGCTCACTGTTAGTTGTGCGCCAGTAGCGTCATGTCTGAGCAGGAGGTATCTACGTCTGTTGAGCAACGAATTATCATAAAATTTTTAACGCGGGAGGGCATAAAACCTGCCGAAATTTTGCGTCAATTGACTCTACAGTTCGATAAGCCGCACTCGAGAAGAGAGCTCTCTCTGGAGAAGCCCCACTTTGAAAAGCCATACTCGTCTGTCTGCGGGAAAAGTTCTTGCAACTGTTTTTTGGGATAGCAAAGGCGTACTGCTTATTGATTACCTTCATGGGTAACGTACCAATTAACAACAACGTATCAATTCTGAATATTATTGCAAGCTCCATGATTGGATGAAGATGACTTATCGGAGTAAAAGACGAGGCATGTCCATCCGAAGTGTGATTTTTCTTCATGACAACGCTCGGTCATATACAGCTGCTTTGACGCGAGAAAAATTAGAGATTTTTTTTTGGAAAATATTCGAGCACCCCCCCTACAGTCCAGACTTGTCCCCTTGTGACTATCACATGTTTGGTCAACTTAAAGAAGAATTGGGAGGACGCCGTTTTCACAATGACCAAGAAGTGGAATCATTTGTGTGCAATTGGCTGAAACACGACCGACTACATTCTTCGATAATAGCATCAAGAAACATCCACTGCGCTGGGAAAAATGTGGCAATATTAGAAGGGGAGATTATATAGAAAAATACAATATATCACATTTTTTATGTTATTACATGCGTATTTTTTTTTTACTTAAGTCCGGTTTATATTTGATCCACCCTCGTATTAGTTTTAGTGGGGTTGAGTTTCAAACCGTTGTTATCAGCACAACTGCTATCATCTCAATTTCTCAATATCATCGTTTAGGTCCTTTAACGCGCTGTCATAGTCACTTGGTGTCACAGTCAAGAGATGTAGATTTGGACGACATCAGCTTATAATTAGTAATGAAAAGGTTCTTCTGCCTAATCCTTCGGAATACTGGTGTGATTTTATGTTGCCTTAAAAATATGAAATTTTGTCACCAATATAATCTTTGCTCGGTGTACCCCTTTATTCTAAATTGGGCATTTTAGTCGTATCTTGTAGGTCATACGTGTACCAGCGCATGGCTATCAAGCGAAACGTAATAATCCAACGACACGAGATCAACAAATAATTTGTCAAACAAGTGAAAGGCTAAGCTAAGCAATCAACATTGCACCTGATTCACGTCGCGCCATAATATTGGGGGCATGTAATAACCCACATGATATTTTAATCCTTTATAATATATGAACCTAGTTTTGAAACATGCTGTTAATATTTGGCAGACTTAATTAAAATGGAGGTGGTGTAAGGGTTTGAAATACCGGTATTTTTGGAACCGGTACCATTGGCCTTGGCGTGATACCGGTACTAGACATAGTACCTACCTGTACTATTACTACCGGACTTAGTACCCATCTGTACCATTGGTCTTTCTAATCAGTATTGGTACTGTACCTACAGGTACCAAACAAATATTTCCGTAAGTTAGAGTGAGAAAACATATACATATAAGTAAGTAAAAAGTTAGTAAAAAGGATACTAAATAGGTATTAGGTAGTAAAATAACTTCAAGGTTGCCAACCGTACGAGGTTCCTCGTACAAACATGAGATTTCTGGTACCTAAAATTGGTACCGGTACTTGTTAGGTGGAGTACCGGTGCCAATCTGGAACCGGTACCCAGGTATCGAAATAGCAAGAACCGCTAAGTACTGATACAGAACCTGTACCCTAATTGCGTAACACACTATCAATCGGAATCTGGATCATTTTGAAGCAAATAGCTAATCCATTGCTGCATTATGTTGAAAAATTTGTCTGTTCGACAACGTATATCACGCAATGAATAATAATAATATAATATCCTAGGACATTTCACACACGGTCATCTGATCCCAAACTAAGCAGAGCTTGTACTATTCAAACCAGATAACTGATATACTACATACACTACTTTTTTTTGTAAATACATACTTATATAGGTATAGATAATTACATCCAGACTCAGGACAAACAGACATGTTCATGCCAAATGTTTGTCCTGGATGGGAATCGAACCCACGACCTGCGACATGATAGGCGGTATCTTAACCAACCACGCCAACTGGCCAAATGAAACCGGTTCCGATTAATAGTGTGTTACGCAATTAGGGTGCTGTACGTTTTAGGGTTACGTACTTACCTCAAAAAAAAAAAAAAACAGAGCCCTTATAGGATCACTCGTGTGTCTGTTTGTCTGTCCGTCTGTCACAGCCAATTTGCTCCGAATCTAATGGACCGATTAAGTTGAAATTTGGTACTTACACGTATAAATTTTTGCGTCCCAAACACGGAAGTGTAACGTAAATAAATGAATTTTGAATATGGGGGTCAATTTTGGGGGCAAATAAGAAAATAAAAAGTAAAAAGTTTTGCAAACTGTACCGTGTGACATTTCAAATGAAAGGACTTACTGTGAGGGTGTCAAATATATAATTTTATAATTTTTTGGAAATCGACGAAAATTGAAACTACTGAGCCTAAAATTTTGAAAAAAAAATTCTGAAAATAGTTATATACATACCTATAGATTACAGTAAAACCTATAAGTAGTCTATGGTCTTAAAATAACATGGTAAATCTTTCAATATTATGCGTAAAACTAACATTTGCAGTTGGAATGTATGTGAGAACATGTTTTTCAACTACAATGTTAAGTTTGTTCTTGGGATACATTCATCCCAACTACGGAAACCTTCATTATGCGTGATCCGACACGCACTTGGCTGGACTTTGGTACCGTTTCCAGGTCCTGGGGGTCCCCGGTCCTGTACCTTTTCGGAGAGTTTTTTTGGGCAGATTTAACGACGCAATCTTTTTATCTGGTAACCTAGAGGCCCGCAGGCTCTAGGTAGGCTAGGCTAAGAAATGGGAATGAAATGCCCAATGCATTCCCATTTCATATTACATGGGTATTTCAATTTATTGCTGGTACCCATTTGAGATCAAATACTAGATACAATTTTATTTGTGTCTCATATTTTTAGCAAACTGTTTCCCTTTAATTTAATTTCAACTTTAAATGAAATTAAACTGTTAATAAAATAAAGTTTCATAGCATTTTTGGCTCAATAAAGCACTGTATATGGCGTAATGGTGACATCTTGGTATTTCTCCAGTAGAATACTCGTAAAGTAGTAGTTTATTTTGTTGTCCTTCATAAGTACTGCCAGCCCGGTCGCAATGCTAATTCTCCATAGCAGCTGGCCAAAAAGGTTTATGAGAAAATTAAGGAAGATGAAATTTATTATTCGGTGATAGGTATAATACCATGTGTGGTCTGTCTGGAATAAATTGAATGAATAAACATTGAACATGCTGTACGCTGCTAATGTTCTTAATAATATGGATTTATGATGTACTTGAATTAGTCTTTAGTCCTTACATTAAATATTAGTACCTAATTAATAAAGACCTCCAGGATGGTGTTATAAGCAAAGAAATGCCTAAAAGTAGGTGCAGCATGAACTATCCAGTATATTAGTACCTAATACGAGTAGGTACAAAAGGAACACAACACATAGCAACAATAAAGGAGGAACATCAAGATCCATAGCTGCAATAATAGCACAGAAAAGAGCAGGGTTATTTCATCAGCAGTGGCCATCTAAGGGTTTACATAAGTACCAAGCACCGACCTTCATCAACAATAGGCACTTACGACCTTAAACAAGACATGTACCTTTTGTGAAATTATCCTAGTCAAGAATCGTTCTCGACCTTTAAGGCTTCCGAAGACAGACGCGACGCGACGACGCCGACGGTGCGTCGCGATTCTGGTAGAACAATTTCCATGAAGTTTTCATAGAAATTGTTCTTACTATGGATGCGATGCGCTATCGCGTCGCGCCTGTTAGCGGGAGCTTTTAGAAACTAACTACACTAATTCAGCTCAATTCAGCATTTGTCCATAGAAAAAAAAAAAAAAGAACTATGGCACGACGCGGAAAGCTGAACGCTTCAGCTTTCCAATCTGAACAGATGCGTATGCATCTCCATACAAAACTGTAATTTTTCTATGGACAAAGGCTGAATTGAGCTGAATAAGTGTAGTTAGTGATCTCAGTCACGGGCCAGTGAACGCCGAAAATTCGAAAGATTTTTGAATCGAAAATACGAGGAAAAAATATTAAGAATAACTATCTTTCAGCACTTTGGTTTAACTTTGTGCGACAAGCACAATTTGTATCACCAATATCTACATATGAATAAAGTCTTAAAACTAAGTAAATAATATGTGACTGTCTACGAGAAAAGGTACCTTATGGTCGTTGGCACTTACGACATTGTGCTTATTACAAGCTACGTAAACTGTACGATTTGTATTTCTGAACGGCTTAAGCGCCGATGACCATAAGGTACTTTTTCTTGCGGAGTGTCACATATGTGCGAAATTGGTGCAAAACGAGTATTTTAAAATCGGTCGAATAGTACGTTACGTTTACCCATGCTCGGCGCGTTCGTGCTAGACCCAAGCCAAGGGCCTCTGTAAAACTGTCATAAGAGGACCACATAATGCAAAATGAGACAGTATCAAATCAATTACATTGTGCGTTGCGCATACGAATGCCATCCCGATACGTAGACGCAACAGCGCTTGCTACGAATAATGTTTCTTTTGCGCCATTTTTGCGCATTTTTATGAGGTGTGGCTAAAAATAGGCGGTTTGAAATCGTAAATGTGGCGCTAATGGTGTGCTTTGTATTAAAATGCTATTATTTCTGTAGAATATATTGGTAAAGTTGAATCTCAAATCTACTCGTAAATTTACCAATAACACCAAGAACAATTCGCATTAGTTGCTCTTACGGTCGCTGCCCATACTCATTATACCTGGGTAAATTGTTTGTTGTTTTTAACCGACTTCAAAAAAGGAGGTTCTCTATTTGAACCGTATGTATCAGGTTGGCACAAAAGTAATGAGACAGTTGGTTTACGTTTTATATTTTTCATTATTATTACAATACAAAAAGCTTAGTCAATGATGTAATCACCATTAGCATCTAAGACTTCTTGCCAACGATCCGGAAATGTTTGGATGCCTTTCGCCCAGAACTCTGATGGCTGTGCCTCGAAAAAGTTGTTCAGCTCCTCCTCTACATCAGAGAAATGATTAAATTGTTTAGCCTGGAAATGTTGTTTCAGGGCTCTAAACAAATGATAGTCTGATGGGCTCGCCCCATGGAAAATAAGGTGGGTGGGGTATCGTCTTCCAGCCCAAGTTCTCCAACTGTTGGTGAACGGCAGATGCGACTTGAGGTCGAGCGTTATCGTGTAGTAAAACTACATTGACTCGTCTTCGTCGTTTTTCCTTGATAGCAATAGATAGTTTGGTGAGCTGGGTTGAATATTTGTCAGCGTTTATACACATAGTTTCATTGTGTAATAGTTCATAAAACAGCATGCATTGCGCGTCCCAGAAACAGCAAAGCAGAACTTTTAAGCGGTTTTTGACTCGGCTTCGGTTGAGCTGGTAACGTTTCTTCTGGAGGTAACCAAAAAGCACGACGTGTATCGTTCTCGTAATGAATCCATGATTCATCTCCAGTAACCAGATCAGACAAAAACTCTTTACGTCGGGATCGCAGCAAAGTGATTGACAGATAGCGACACGGACTGCACGACTGGCGTCTGTAAGGATGTGCGGTACCCACCGAGCCAAAATTTTTCGATACCCAAGCTCCTACAGATGGTTTTCCGCGGCGTGGTGATTGCAGTTAAGTGCTTTCGCTAATTCACGAGTGGTAACATCCGGATTCGACTGCAGTTCGCAGCGTAAATTGTCATTATTCACTGCGGGTGGTCGTCCAGAGCGCGGCTGGCTTTCAAGGCTCCTGTCTCTTGATTTAAAACGGTCAAACCTTCGGGACACCGTCGAATGGCTTGTACCAGTGCCCAATGCAGTGTTGATATTATCAGCCGCAGTCCGCGCACTGTGGTCTAACAAGTACTCGTACAAGTATAGTGTTCGAACTTGTCGCTCGTCCATTTTTCTTCAAACTGACTAAACCGATCGGCTTTATATACTCCCACATCACAAGTACCTAGAAAAGTTCTAGAACATTCTATTATATAATATTAAAGAAAACAATTGAACTTGAAAAAGGAAATGTATAGTTTTGTAGACTGTCTCATTTTTTTTTTTTAATATCTTAGGACATTGTTTACACACGGTCATCTGATCCCAAACTAAGCAGAGCTTGTACTATGGAAACCAGATAACTGATAAACTACATACACTACTTTTTTTTTTGTAAATACATACTTATATAGATAATTACACCCAGACTCACGACAAACAGTCATTAGATACTTTTGTGCCAACCCAATAAGTATCAACAACTTTTTATGAGACCAATTTAAAGTTACTATCTTTCAAATAAAAAAAGAACCATCGAAATCGGATTTCATAAGGCGGAGATACCTAACCAGTAGCCCCCTTTTTGCCCCTTTTTGGAGGAAGTAGGTACCTAATTAAAAATCACCGACGACAAAAAAAATCTTTGAAATTCGTAAAACCTGTTTACCAAGTTTCGTCCAGATCGGGTGCAAAATACGACTCAGCGTGGCAATTGTGTAACACACTATCAATCGGAATCGGTTTCATTTTTACAGTTAAACAACATTCATTACGTTATTTACGTTATCGAGCACATAAATTTTTCGATTATATGAAGCAATGCATTAACAATTTGCTTCAAATGCCGATTGATTTGATTCAGATGCCGATTGATAGTGTGTTACGCAATTAGGGTGCTGTTGAGTGCCAAAAAACTGACAGAGGAAGGCATATTTTGCCAGACTTGAAACAGAGACGCTTCGCTCGCTCAGTCAATTAAACTGAAAGGGCCAATACTTACATACTTATAATTTTTTTTGCTGTTTGGAGGTTTTTGTGTCGGCGTTTTTTTTTAATTATTTTTATTTCCTGTATTATAAACTTTCTTGCTTAAATCTACGCAGCTGTACGTATTTCTCCCACAGTGAAGCTAGTTACTTATTTATCCTCATTTCTTTTTGCTACTTCATCATCAGACCCTGATCACCATTTATCTATAACCTATGTAAGTACTCACTGAGACCATTCCAATGAGCCCAAACACGATACCTGTGCTGTAAGTTGTTGAGGGAATTGGGTATCCTGCAAAGTCCAGGCGATCCTGCAGCATCAGTTCAAGATTATTATGTTTTTCTAATACACCGAACAAAACCACCACCAAACATCGAAAAATACCGAATTTCGACTCGATCAGACCTGTGGATGATGCTCACATTCCTTCATCAACTAGAAAAGAGCTGATAATCTTCAAACGGCCGAACAGATTTTCTTTAATCAAAGCTAAGAACACTCGATCATGTCAACTTTCAAACAAAACAAAAAAGAATCAAAATCAGTTCAGCCGTTTGGGTCGGGAGCTACGATGGCGCAGAGGGACACACAAGTACACAAATATGTACACGTTAAACCAGATTAAACCATAGATATAATGTTTTTTAAAAATATTTCTATGCGTTAAACTTATAAAACCCCTCTGTTTCCGTCGGGGGTTAATAGATATCTATAAGTAAATACATATTATTATGCCAATATTGTCAATATGCAGAAAACCAAGAGTAAGTTAATATTCTGGTAAGTGTCTCACCGCAGCCTGCAATACGGATTTATGAGCAAAACGACCACTTTATACTAATATCAAGTAAATGTCGGACTTTTGTGTAGGCATAGAGTAGTCGGTTTCTTAATTTTATGTGACAAAGATTTATTTGTTTTTTTTTTATCATTTTACCATTTTTAAGTATGTTAACTGGAATCTCAAGTCATACAGCAAGGTATATAAGTTAAGCAAAGTCTCTCCGAAATTCATTGCAAGACATCTTTTATGTCAAGAGGATCAATATCAGCATCCAGCTACAATTTCGTGGTTAATTTTCTAACGTTTTGCGATTAGTGGTTTCTCAATGTAGCATGTACCTGCCTTTGTACCTAATCTTGGAGGCCGAAAAAGGATCCAGAGGCTTTACCTGAAATTTTGTGACTAGGGACTTTTAAAAGCTTATATTTTTCATCAAATGTTTTAATGCTTTCCATGACTTTCCTGCCTTTTGACAAGCTTCATGAGAAACAAAACATATTGCATAATTCAACAGTTTATCAAAGTTCACATACGCACGATTTGAATAATTTTACATACCTATATTATTATAACACGTTGTCCACCGGGATAAGCAGAAATATGTAATCAAGTTCTCATCTTTGAATAGTTGGCTCGCTCGACGCACCGGTAATACCTACGTGCTTTACATGAAAGGCAGTGTTACATATTTTCTCTTTTTTCCCACGCGACATTATTCGTTATAATGTTATATCTTACAATATAACTTTCTCGATTTCTTTTACATGTTATATTATAATGGTGTGTCTTTGCGAACAAAACCTACCTACAGTTTGGTCGTTTGTGGCGTAATTATTGTGTCTGTAGTCTAGATATTTTTTTCAAAGTTATCTTGGTCCTTATCCGGTTCGCAACTTTCGTTTTCTATTAAGAAAAAGTAGCTAGGTATTCTTTGGAGTCGGATGCATCATGCAATCAGTTTGGGGTCAAAAATCGCATTGAAGAAACACCTAGAACCTTTTAAGGGTGCAGCAGTCATTCTGCAGTCTCGTTCCTGCTTTCAAAATAAAAACGCAAAGTTATGGATAGCTAAAGAAGGAAGTCACGCGATCGTCGATTAGCTAAGTAGGTAGTTCCTTTCTTTTACGAGTACCTCAGCTCAGTGGAACTTGCTAATCAATTACAAACCTTATTTAGTTATCTTGCGATCAGCCCAGTCTTTGTCATAGATAAATCGCACGAAAATTTCATTTGTTCCGTCTCTACTTTTTGGAACTTCGGTATTTAATTTGGATCTGCTTAAAGTCTGCTGAATTTTATTGCGCAATAGCTATTAATCAAGAATAAAATCAGGTCTCTTGAGAATATTCGAGTCAATTTGTTGGGGGGGAAGCATTTCCCCGAAAACCATGGAGATTTTTTAGGGTTCCGTAGTCATCAAGCAACCCTTATAGTTTCGCCATATCCGTCTGTCTGTCCGCGGCTTAGCTCAGAGAATTACAGCTTTCTAGTAACTAAGAGTTACTCGAAAGCTGTAATTTGACATGGATATACAATACATAGGTATGTATTAATCACGCCAAATGTAGTTTACCACATTGTTACCATCTTGAAAAATAGTTCGCGTCACGTAAGTTTGCCGCTCTGAAACTAGGCTTTCCAATGCGCATGGCATGGCGCGCTGCTGTTTTAGTATAGATTACTTATAGTATAATTAATATAGATTATTAGACTACTGCGTCTACTGCCTACTGCGGAGTCATTTGTAGCCTACTTCAGAGCGGCAAACTTACATGACGCGAACTATAGGGGCATGTAAAGTGGAGATGATATTTTTACCCGACTGCGGCGAAGCCCAAAAGGAGGGTTATGTGTTTGACCTGTATGTATGTATATCCGTTTCTTTGTTCCCTCGTAACTCCTAAACGAATGAACAGATTTGGATAAATTATACGTCTTTAGATTTGTCTTGGTAGCGCGAGTGTCACTGGCTACTTTAAAATCAAAAATAAAGTAAAATGGCGGATTCGAGGTGCCATATTGTGGAGTTCGAGATTTTGTTTTCTTCTAATACCATCGAGTGGAATATCAAAATGAAGGGTTTAAAAAGGTGATTACAAAAATGTATACAACTTATATGGTTAAAAGTAATTCGTAGTGACAAATCGTAGAAAAGCGTTTAAATAACCCTCACCATTACCTTTTTTACCATCCTTATCCTTGCAAGAACATCAGAAATCTTTCACATTTGTTAACTAAAAAGCTAGAAATAAAAAAAAGTATTTAAAAAAACTAAAAAACCCGGCTGCGGTAAAACTGATAAGCTAAAAACAAGCCCATTTTATATTAAATAAAAGTTGGAAGTAGGCGGGAACCAATTTGAGTTTGAAAATATAAAAATGCCTCTCCATTTTTCTCTCGTACTTATTCTGACTTTGTCGTGTTTGAGCGTCGATGCACCTGATGGTCAGCACACGAATGTAAGTTACAAAGATATATCGAGGGACTCCTATAATAAATATCCATAAGGATCTTACATACCATACACTTCAGAACTCATACCGTATACTGCTCAAGGATATCAACTGGTTTTTCTAAAGAAAGGAAATAACTTAACGGCACCATAGCGTCATATTCCACTTCTGTCAGTCAGGGAGGTCCGCTACGGATGGGCGCTAAACAATCTAATTAGTGACGCGGTGCGCCTGTGTCATGCGTGCGCGCAGCTCTGTCACTGTTTTGTTATTAATATTACAATTTGTATGGTGTTATTATGGGCTTGTGAAGAGATTTGAAATTATATACTTTATATGAGGCTTTTAATTGTTTATTTGATGTTTGATTAGTAGGTGCTTATAGTGTGGTCCTTGATTAAAATAGCGATAAGAAAACGAGAGGCTGGTACCGTACAAATTTTCCGGAAAAAGCCAGGTTGATTTGTGTTGTGGGCTGATACTAAATGAAATGTTCCAATTTCGCTTTGATATTTTGGTGTAGGCCAAACGATCACATAGTTTGTGGGTTTTGATACCGGGTTCCCTGAATCCCAGAGTCATTGCAGACTGCTGAGCATATTAAGTACCAAGGGAAGCACCCCAAATAAATACCAAGGATTTGCGGTTTTCTAACCAACCTTTTCAACCATGACTCATTATCTTCACCTCAAAACGCTGGTTTATCCTCAATTTTACTAAACAGCCAGATTAGAGATCTAGATATGCAACCGCAAGCGCAGTTATACGGTAAACCGTCCCAGAATCGGAATGACTCGAAATAAATCGGTTGTCACGAACATTACCGATTAGAATTTCACTCACACACATACACACACAGCGATAGTTCTCATCATACTAGTGAGTCATCGTGTGAATGGTAACTTTTCCTCAAAACGCGACGTGGAGCAATTTGCCAGTCCCAGTCGTCTCAGTTGTTTGTGGGACAAGATGGAAGAGGTTTGAAATGACAAAGGTTACATTACATAGGTATTGTCTGTCCGAAAGCACGTTGGGCTCATCATCACCAAGGCCGTCTTTAACCTATTGGAGGCCCTGGACGCTTTAGGAGGATGGGGCTCCTTTGGAGAATGCAGGATGCAAGGGCGAACGAAGGGAGTTCGAAATTTACAGCTCCGCTTCTAGCTACGACGCTGGCAGGAACTAGGGGGCCCCATGGATCGTGTTCTTCGTGTGTGTCACTGTTGTTTACATAGCGAGTAGTGGTAAGTATACGAATTGGTATGGGGTATGTACTTACACGTACCATAACTAAAAAGTGAAAAATAAAATAAAAAAAAACAACAAACTTCTAAAAAAAAACCCTACAAAGTAAAAAAATAAGTTTAATTACGGAAGTCGGTGGCAAAAAACTAAAATACAGATCCAAACACACCGACTTCCGAAATTAACCTTGGGGTTTCATCCACAGGATTCAAAATCATCATTGCCATAATTCTCTTTCCCTTATCTCAATTTATTTGGGGTCGGCGCAACATTTCTTTTTCTTCCATTCTGTTTTGATAGAGATAGGGGGCGAGGAAGACCAAAATTATTTATGATTGCAAATTGTAAATGCTTAGTAGAATCTATTGTTATCAGCGCTACAGTCTATCACTTGGGCATTCGTAGGCTGGTCGGCGCGGGCGCATGGTTGCGATGCAGCTCGCACACGGGCGCTACCACGAACCTAAGTTAAACATCGCTTCCGTACAAAATTGTTACCGAAATTATGGCATTGTTTACTATTTGTTTTGTTTAGTTTGTCTTTATACATTAATGTCTGCTGAATAAATGACTCTTGCAATAGCCGCGACGGCTGTGCGGCCGCGACAAAGGAACGAGGTGATACTTTTTGCTACATAACAACCGCGCGCTTGGCAGATATTTATTGTGTTATATAGATTAGCAGATACACTCGTGTTATTTGGTTATTATCAGCACGAAGGATATATTATCACGTAATACGCTTGTCCTTCCCTTAGCACAATCTCAAAGTATGACATGTTACGATTGGTTATTCTATGATATGATAGGTATAGAGACAAAGCGTTTACTCCATGGATCGTACATTGCCTCAAAATGCAGTGCTACGCCTAAAATTCTGCTTACTCATCACCCTCAGGAATACTTGGACTGAATTCTATATAGGGTGACTGGTAATTAGTGACCGATACTTAAACACATGGTTGTACTCATGATAACAAACAACTTTTACTATGGGATCAAACCTGAATTCGCGAAAAAAATCAGCTGTCCCATACATTCATGTTCGCATAACTCGTCAAAATGTAGGGAGCAGCTGATATTTTTTCGTTTTTTCAGGTTTGGTCCCATAGTAAAAGTTGTTTGTTATCATGAGTACAATCATGTGTTTTAGTATCGGTCACTAATTACCAGTCACACTTTATACATATGTTGCCTACTTCCTACTTACTTAAGATTATAAATAAGAAAGTTTGTATGTTTGTTACTCAATCACGCCAGAACGGCTGAACGGATCTAGATGAAATTTAGCACAAAGATAGATTGTAGTCTGGAATAGCACATATAATACTTTTTATCCTGGAAAAATTTACCGTTCCCGTGGGATAATTTCCAACATCCACGCGGGCGAAGCCGCTGGCAAAAGCTAGTTGGTAATACTCGTATGACGGCAATCCGTTAAGGGGACGTAGGAGAGATCATTTGCAACCAAATTACCACCTATGATCCCTCAAAGGTCAACCATTTTCGAGTAATTTTCGTCAAAAAACCCACAAATGGGGTCATCGATCGAACAGGTTAAGCTACGCTTACCGCAGTTCGTCCGTGGATGGGTGATAACCATCTTTACATACAACAGCTCTCCGTGCCTCGGAAAGCACTTTTAGCCATTGCTCCCAGCTGTCATTCGTGGATCTTTGACAGTCGATACGGGTCAGAAGCCCGAAAGTCTGACAATCAGTCTTACCAAGGGGTATACCCCTTGGTAAGACTGGTATGACCTCCACAACCCACCAACCCCTCCACCAAGAACTGGATTGTGAAGGTCAGACAGGCAGTCGCTTCAGTAAAATACTGGTATTCAGCTGCATCTGGTTAGCCTGGAAGCTGACCCCAACATAGTTGGGAAAAGGCTAGGCAGATGATGATTTCGTCATAAAAACTTGCTCAAAATTATGAAAATCGTAACGATTTGTAGCTTTGATTTAAAAACTATTCAAGATAATTGTCATTGTATTTTTGAATTATTATGTATTGAAGTGTAAGCATTAGATAATAATAATAAAAAAAATGCATTGGTGTTTTTTAAATAAATTTACAAAATTGTATTCCGCAGATAGGTAGCTTAAAAAAATATATAAATTAATGTCAAATTACTCGAAAATGATTGAATTTTTGCATAAGGGTCATAAGGGGTCATTTGCTTGAAAATGACCTGTCCTACATCGCCTTAATGATTGCCGACATATTACCAATAACCCTGTATATTTACTAACTAGCTTCTGCCGCGACTTCGTTCGCGTGGAAATCGATAAAATACAGTCCATGTTACTCGCTGATAATGTAGGCATTTTTAAAAACTGTTTTTTATTTAGAAACAAAAAAATATTTTCTCTTTATAACATTAGAGAAAGCTGAAGAGTTTGTTTGTTTTTTTTTTGTTTGAACGCACTTATCTCTGGAACTACCAGTCGGATTAAAAAAAAATATATTTTGCATTTGATAGCCCAATACTTGAGGAAGGCTATAGGCTATTTTTACCTTTACGCTAGGGTCGTTAGGAGCCGATCAAAAATAAATAAAGTCAGAAAGAACGCTAAGCAAAACTTATATAATATTACAAATCTACGATACTGATGTCCTTTCCCTCTTTGACCTTTTTTTAAGCTCTTCTTTCATCTATTCCTATTACGTAACATTGATCTAGAATCTAGATACACGTATGGCTAGTTTCACATCATTAGCGATGTCGGCTTGTGAGTTATTTCAGTGAACTGAAGCCGAGTGTACACGAGCGAGTGAGCTAATGGGCTGACCCCGATAGAGATGTAACCTATTGGGGGACACGGCCACCATGTGATCATAATCATACTTGTACCTACGGAGGTCTTGTTTGATATTATAGGTAGTTAAACTCAGCAATGTGTAGAAAAAGGCTGCCTACGGTGATGGTGATAATGATGATAAAAGACACAGGCAGGCAATTGCCTTCATCATGCCTTGCCTTTTGCCAACTTTGTTGGGGTTGGCTTCCTGATGCAGCTGATTACCAGTATTGTTACATGAAGCGAGGTGAGGCCTGTGGGAGGAGCCTCTGGCTAAGTAATAATAAGCTACGCTTGCCGCGGTTGGTCCGTGGCTGGGTGAGCATCTTTACATACCAAGACCTCTCTGTGCCTCGGAAAGCACGTTAAGCTGTTAGTCCTGGCTGTCATTCGTGGATTTGACAGTCGTTTCGGGTCGTCAGAAGCCTGAAAGTCTGACCAACAGTCTTACCCAGTTACTGGGTTGTGGAGGTCAGATAGGCAGTCGCTCCATGTAAAATACTTGTATTCAGCTGCATCTGGTTAGACTGGAAGCCGACCCCAACATAGTTAGGAAAAGGCTAAGCAGATGATGAAGATGTAAAATGGAGCGATTGCCTATCACTGACGTCTACAACTCGGTTACTGGGTAACACGATACCCCTGGCAGGGGAATTCTAGTTCCGTAGTACGAGATAAGTAGATTGATTTAGCATAACCGAAAGTTCTTGAAAATTATATTTATCTGTTGGAAAAGAGGTCTTTGAATAAAATCATGTTTTCCTCGATTTTCTTATCACAACAGCAGGTCTGTCTTAGATCTTAATCGCAGGTTTACTAATTTGAGCTTCAGCATTTTTTACTCAGTAACTGAACTAGTATCTAATACGAACATTAACACCACATGAACTGAAATACTAATATGCCTTTTTCACAGTCTTGATGACATTTAAACAAGAACTATTGGCTTGGCTAATAAGTAATGAGCGACGTACAACTATTTTATTTGTATTTATTTATTAAATGAATAATTGTTAATCATTAATAATATTATATATTCACCGTCGTTTTCTACTACCATTCGCCATCAATCTGGCAAAGAGTGAATGGCGTCCGCATAGAACTTCGTTGGTTTTAAATCGAAGAAGTCATCTATGTATTGTTTCAAGTGTGGTTCATCGTCAAAGCTTTTTTCCCGTAAATTATTACTAAGTGATCGGAACAAGCTGAAATCAGTTGGTGCTAAGTCCGGCGAATATGGAGGGTGGGGTATTATTTCCCAATTAAGCTCCAATAGCCTGGTACTCTTAGCAATATGCGGCCGGGCATTGTCGTGCAGGAAAAATATTTTGTCGTGTTGTGGACGTTTGCGATGGATGTTAAGCTTCAGTTTTTCGAGTTGATCACAATATACTGTTGCTGTAATCGTAGTATTAGTAGTAAGGAATTCCCAGTTTATTACTTCATGTATATCCCACCAGACAGAAACCTTGCGAGGATGAAGATCACCTTTTGACGTTGGTTTTCCCTGTTCTTTACATCCCAGCCACTGGCGCTTGATTAACATAAAGAACCCACTTTTCATCTCCAGTGACAAGATGATCCAACCAATTAAATGTGCGGCGGAAAGATAAAAGTTGTACACAAATCTCAGCTCGGTAGGTCAGCTGATCTTTACTTAATTGATGGGGTACCCAAACACTATATTTGTAAGTCTTTCCCAAACCATGTAAATGATTTTCTATGGTGCCATGAGAGCACTCAAGCTGAACAGCCAAATCGCGTGTAGTTCTTCGAGAATCTTCTTCGATTAATAGTTTTAATTTATCGATATCTATTTCCACGAGGCGCCCAGACCTTGGTTGATCGGTTAAGGAAAAATCGTTATTGCGGAACCGTTGGAACCAGCGTTTTGCTGTTGCTTCGGAGACTGCATCGTGAGCTATCCTTTGACATATATTACGTGTAGCTTCTGCAGCAGAATGGCCAGATTAAAACTCATATAATAAACAATGTCGTACGTGGGTTTTAATATCACTCATTTCTTTGTGAACTTTAACGCACTAACAGTCAAACTATCAATAACGCGCATGAGCGCGACTCGCTCTTTATATACCCTCTGCTACAGAATGTTCTCGAACCTTTTCGAAAATTCTAGAAATTATAAACTAAAACTCTCATTACTTATTTGCCAACCCGATATTTTCATAAACATTATGGAAGTAAATGAATCTTAGAATGGCGCTCGAAGCCATTTACAGGTCATTACGGCACGGCGCGGTGACCCTCGCCCATACAAATTAATTAGCACAGTGCCATGTGAATCTACCACACGTTTCCTTCAATTACTCGCTTATTACTGACAGTTTTATCTAAGGATAGATTATACTGCGATTCTGCTAACAAAAGGTTTTAAGACAAAGTACCATTGAAGGCAGAGAAGCGGAATACAAACGAAAACTATTTTGTTAAAATTAATATGTGTCTGATTTAGCGCAAAATAAAAGTTAGTACAAAACGGACTTTTTCAAAAAAGTTACCGATATCATTATAAAACACTGTGTATGCCTTATGACGAACGACTTTTATTTGTGATTGGTATCTCGCAGTTCAACCTAGGAGATTGTCGGCTACTTCACCAGACTTGACTGTGGGTGCCTCAATAAATTAAGACCTCCAGCCAGGGTATAAAACTTATTAACTAAGTGACTACACGCTAAGGGCACCCTAAGTACCTCGGCTTAGGGCATCGCTGGGGGAGAGCAGCGAGGAACAGGCTGGATCAGATTTAGATTATTTAGGAACGAATTTAAAGTTAAAGGCAGCGGGGGCTGGGCGAGCAATAAGGATCGGGGCGGGCATAGACGGGAGCGTCGCGGCGGATCTCGGCGGCGAGGACGGGAGGACGGCGCTCTTTTTACTTACTTGCGTACAGTACTAGTAGCCCTACTGCTCTCCTGGAGGAGGGTTGTGGCGTCGCCTCGTCAGGAATGGAGAGAGTACGCTTCGGTCAGCGAATCATACTCATAATCATAATCATAGAGGGAGTGTATCGGGCGGCTGCCGCAATCAGGGGATTGGGGTGCTTTATAGCCAGAGTCGAAGAAACACTTTAAGGGGCGTTTCATGAACTGCTGGACGGTGGGCATTCTGAGATCTAAATAAAGATTCTCATTGCGAACATAGAAGGGGGCAGCCGTGTCCTTTCTTAAAAATTAAAAAAAAATTATAAATTTTATTTTTAAATTTCCTTTCGAAACGGTTCTCGAGGGTCTGCATCCTATGGAGATGGCGTGGTTTAGCGTGTGCGAAGACGACGCAAGCATAGGTTATGATGAGACAGATGACCGCGATGTAGTTGCGCAATTCGCACTTGAGTGACAATTTGCTGCAGGCCGTCAATACGAAATAGAGTCTTGAATACTACTCATCCATCTCAATCTGATAAGATTGCGCGTCGGTCTCTGCCACCCTGTATTAGCCGTTCAGCAAGGTATTGCAGGACTGGATAAGATGCACCGGATAGTACGTAGGTACCTATTTTATAGTATCACCGCAAGCGAAGACTATTTTCGCGTTCTCGCTCCCCTCTCCGCTTACTGTATGACGTGTGTTCGCATGTCGTTTTTATGGGTCAGTGGTCACGACACTCTTTTGTTTAGTTATTACAATTGCAAAACCAGTGAGGGGCATTTGCAACGAGTGTTTACAAATGTCTGTTCTGTTACAAGTGTCTGCTGCTGGGGAGTTTGTTGCGCCACTTCTTCTCCCCAGCTAAAGCACTAGGAAGTGGTGAAGGGCAGGCGTTTTGGGGGACTGTCTTATGTAATTTTGACGTTCAAAAAGTGCTGATTCTCAGCCTAGTTTGAATAAATGACTTTTGATTTTGATTTTCTGATTTACGCATTAAAATAAAAATGAAATGATTTTTTTTTGTCCTTGTAGGGTAACCGTAATGTTTTGTAATAGGTTGGGGAAAAAGTTTCTTCGCATTTTTTAAGAAAATTCAAAACATTTTTTTAATATAGTTTATTTACATTTAACTAAAGTATGTAGGTACCATTTTGTTCGATAACTTTTTGCCATCTTGTAGGTAGGGACATGATCCCATTGCTATAGAAATTTTGGGACTTCTGGTCAAAATACCGCGACAAGTGGTTTTGGCAGTCCTCTCGTGATGTTAACCTGACACTGCCTAAAGAATTCTGAAGAGACCGAAACAGGTGGAAATCTGAAGGTGCAAGGTCAGGACTATACGGCGGATGCATTAACACCTCCCAGCCAAACTCTCTTAGTTTTTGCTGAGTGGCTAAAGATGTGTGAGGTCTAGCGTTATCATGATGAAAAACCACACCCCTTCTGTTGATTATTTCCGGCCGCTTTCTCTCAACTTCTTGCTTTAATCTCATCAGTTGTTCTCAGTAGAGTTCAGAATCGATGGTCCTACCTGGTGGTAACAGCTCATAATGAATAATGCCCTTCCAATCCCACCACACACACAGCATCACCTTGTTGCGAGTTAACCCGGGTTTCGCCACAGTCTGTGAAGCCTGACCGGCCTTTGACCACGACCTTTTTCGCAGGTTCTTGTCATACGTGATCCACTTTTCATCACCAGTTATCAGCTTCTTCAAAAATGGTTCGGTTTCATTACGTCGTAATAAAGAATCACAAATGAGTAGGTACACGGTTCATTAGGTTTCTTTCAGTGAGCTCGTGAGGTACCCAAATGTCGAGCTTTTTTGTGGACCTACCCAGTTTTTTTCAAATGCGCCAAAACTGTTTTGTGGTCAATTTCGTCAGCTACGTTTCTTCAGCTACGTCGTAACTACTCCACTTTTTCAAAAATGGCATCCATTTTATCCGTGATAGGGCGACCAGAGCGACGTGCATCTTTGACATCAAAATTTCCGGATTGAAAATGCTTAAACCAAATTTGTGCTACTCTCACAGACACTACCCTAGGTCCATAAACATCGCAAATTTTTTTCGCGGCTTGCGTTGCATTTTTACCTTTTTTGTAGTAAAATTTTAATATGTATCTAATTTCTTCATTAGATTCACGCATCTTGACGGTACGAAAAACAAATGAAAATCACACATTTTCCTAATTTGAATTTGGAATTATGTTCTTTAAAATTTAAACTTTCAATGATACCAAAACCAGCCAGATACAAATAGTATAGCCAAAGAGATTTTATTACAAGTTCATACATACTATAATGCGAAAAGACTTTTTCCCCAACCTAATATTATTTTTAAACTTTTCTAGATCTGTTTTTGCTATGTTGGAAGTCTTGGTTACTATAAATACATATAGCCGAAGGTTTATCTATCTGATGGTTTCTGGTCTTATTTATCAGTGGCTAGATAATAATACATACATATTATTGAGGGGCCACGCTAACTCTGCCATGGAATAAATGGGTAACCCCAAAAAGTTTTACAAATGGTATACTAAAAGTTGACGTGTAAGTAGATTGAAGTAGAATGATTTTGATATTTTTCATTTTTTATAATAGATTATTTATCTAAGAACATTTTTTCGAATACCTATACTACTCATACGCCTGTGTTACAAGAAGATCGTGTCAAATTACAACATAATGAAGCAAACCAACAAACTTTGTACTTATGCGGTAATCACTCACTGTGAAACTACTATAGACAGTTTACTTACTATTATTTACGTACTATTATTTACGTACTTATTATTTGTAATACCAAGTAGAATTAAAACCTAATATTCTAGCTGAATAAAATAACCTATCAAAAACAAAAAAAAAAAAACAAAAAGAATGCAGCTAGTCTCAAATTCTTTTTTTCCGTAGTACAGACGGTATTACCGTCTATAGATATTAAAATTCCACCATTTTTTTCACTTATGCAGAGTTAGCGTGGCAAGTGGCAAAATTATAAGAAAATGTCAAATTATAAGGGTCACAGAATAGAACACCACCTGCTACGATCCTTGCATACTCCTTTTGCTTCGTCTACGATCATACATCTGGTCATTGAGAGTGATAGTTGTCAGTAGGTAATTAGATAAGAATCTCGACACATAATATATCATCTCAAAAGGATGTAATTTCTATATTTACCAGCCCCATTAGAATAAATCAAACGTTCTGATGTTCCACCTCTGTTCTCTTCGCCATTTATCACCTGATGACAGCTACAAACGGGTGATGTGTCAGTTTTTGCATTCATTCATCATCACAGAACGCCCCGGGATAAGAACTAAGGTATTTCCGGGCGTTTTTGCAAGTATTTGTGACATTTCTGAAATTCCTTAGGCGTGTAGACAATTAGTATCTACCATTCATTTGAGTCGTGAAATGAAACTGGTTGGTTGTTGAAAAAGTAAAAATAAGTTGACGAAATAATAAAAGTTAAGCAGAAACCCTTTTAGGTACCTATGATTTCGGTTTGAAAAAAAAACAAACAAGCGACTTCCAAAAATCACTACAAAGTGAAAAATAACTTTAATTTTGGAAGTCGGTGTCTTTGGTTTTGTTTTTTCATTTTTTATTTATTTTATTATTTATGTACACACAGTAAAATACATAATATATATATTTCTCATTGTTGTCCATACACGTCGTTAATATTGCGTGCTGTCTGCGTTGCGTTGGTGCCACGACGGAACTCGTATTCGAAAATAACTCGCAATGTCGGTTTTTTTCCTAACAATGTTGGGCTTCCAGTCTAACCAGATGCAGCTGAATACCAGTATTTTACATGGAGCGACTGCCTATCTGACCTCCACAACCCAGTAATTGAGTAATACGATACCCCTTGGAAACACGGGTTGTCAGACTTTCGGGCTTCTGACGACCTGTAACGACTGTCAACATCCACGAATGACAGCCGGACCTTTTTTTATGTATGGCATCTCGTAGTTGACCTAGAGAGGCCGTGACTACTTAACCGGACTATCCTGTGGCTGCCTTAAGAGAACTCAAAGCCTCCAGCCAGGGGCATAAAACTTACAGACTAAGCGACTACACGCTAAGGGCTCCCCCTGTGGGGAACGGGCCTCGGCTTAGGGCGTCGCTGGGGGGAGGACTGCAAGATGGGACAGGCTGGATCAGATTTGAATGATTATTATTGTCAGGGGAGTTTAAAGCTACTGGCTCAGATACGCCACCAGCTGGCACTTCATACCCGAGCAAGGGCACGGGGGGGAGGACGATTATTACGGGGTCGTCGCGAGGGACCTCGGCGGCGAGGGACCTCGGCGGCGAGGTCGGAATGTCAATTTGTGTTTGTTCCTACGGTCCCTACTGCTCTCCTGGAGAAGAGTTATGGGGTCGTCGGGATCTGAGAGGACAAGCCTAGGGCGGCGGACCTTACTAATACGAGAGGGGACATAGCTAGCTGCCTCGACAACCAGAGGGTTGCGATGGTTGGTGGCTGAGTCGAAGAAACACTTGGAATTGCGTTTCAAGAACTGGGAGATGGTGGGAATGTCGAGATCTACGTGGAGGATTTCGTTCCGAACGAACCAAGGGGCTCCCGTTGCCTTTCGGAGGAAACGGTTTTGGAGGGCCTGCATCCTATGAATGAGGTGAGGTTTTGCGTGCGCAAACACTGAACCCGCATAGGTCATGATGGGGCGAATGCACGCTGTATAAATGCGCAATTTGCACCTAAGTGACAATTTGCTACGTGCATTCAGAACGGAGTGGAGTCTACCGAGAGCAAAAGCGGCGCGCGAACGCACCTGCTTTATGTGCTCAGCGAAGGAGAGGTGGTGGTCGAGGGTCACACCGAGGTATTTGGCTCGCGTCTCCCAAGGGATCGGCTTGCCGAACATGGTGATCGGTCGGGGACAGCCGGACCAAGGAGGAGTCGGTATATAAAGATGGTCACCCATCCACGGACCAACAGCGGCAAGCGTACGTTAACCTGATCGATCGACCCGTGCGGCTGTAATTCCTCAGCTACGAGCCTCAATAAAAAAAAATGTCATGCTGTATTATAAAATTAATTTGAATTTGGAATTCTAAATAGAATGAAAGATATTGGTACACTAGCCGGTATCAAAAATCGGCAATTTTATAGATAATGACCTAATATATCTATTAGAACATTGAATGGACCAGTTTTCGAGTAGGCTCTTTCAAATGATACATGAATGATACAAGATAATCATTTTTGCATGCATAATATAATACAATGTATTAATTATATTTAAGTCTGTATTATCTTTTTTGTTGAAAGTTAGATTTTTGCTGATATTCCTCTCGCCTAGCAGCTAGTTCATGTACATGTTAGTGGAGGTGAGGATTGAAGGACCAGTTTTAATAATCGCTATCTTCAAATTGCGTTGACAGGCCAGCTGGCGTGGTTGGTTAAGATACCACCTATCATGCCGCAGGTCGTGGGTTCGATTCCCATCCAGGACAAACATTTGTGTGCATGAACATGTCTGTTTGTTCTGAGTCTGAGTGTAATTATCTATATAAGTATGTATTTACAAAAAAAAGTAGTATATGTAGTATATCAGTTATCTGGTTTCCATAGTACAAGCTCTGGCTAGTTTGGGATCAGATGACCGTATGTGAATAATGTCCCAGGTTATTATTATTATTATTATATATTTCCATTACTTTTTTTATAAAATGTTTTAAGACTCTTACTAAAACTTTATGTAGACAAAAAAAAGATTTTATTTATTTGGTTCGGTAATATTCACTAAAATATTTATTTTGTTGTGAGGACTGAGGGACCACAGTTTAGTCGTTATATTTTCTTTATCTTGAATGCTTTGTGGTCTAGTATTTAGTAAGTATCTTTACAAATTCTTTATGTACATGTATGTAAATGTGTGTAATCTCAAAGCCTTCGTTTTTAAGATATTTTCTGAGATCTGGCTGATGGTCCGTGAGGGCTGAGGGACCACACAATAAAAGCTGTAGTTTCTAATATATTTGTTTACAAATTCCCATATTCGTTGTACTACTAAATTCTAGGAGTATTACGATTTTGCGAATTCCCAGTTTGGTCCCTCAGTTCACACGCACATATTTTGGCTACCTATTACTACATAATAGGTACGTAAATAATAGCAAAAATGTAACTTTCACGTTGAAATATTTTCAGTGTTACTACTACATCGCTATTTTAGCTGTCCTGTGTTTGACATAGACATACTCGTAGAATACAATTAAGTTATGGTAGGAATTTGGTAAGTAGGTGAAAATCGCATCGGCTCTTCGGTCAAAACTTGAGTCTTTATACACACTCTCCCCTACGTTGTACCTATGTGCTTGAAGTATTTATTAGGTATATACGTAGGTGAATTCAATAGGTAATTGAAATTCATGTTCTTTATAAAATTGAACAAGACACCCTTCCAGCATTTTAAAATCCATAAAAATCACACAAAAATACGGAAATCTTTATCGGAAATGGCACATTACACCCTTATGATACAGCCCAATTTAAGTAGACCTCCTTATGCCAGACAATTCTTGAAGAAGCAAGGCAAATGCTGGCGTCTTCCTATATTGGACTGCTATAAGTAGCGATGTTAAAACACAGGGGTGGATAAAATAGTCGCGCAGTGTGGAATGACGGATGTCTTTACAAGCTAGCCGACTTGTCAGTGGGGATTGACGGACTAAGGATTCCAAACTTTTAGCTAAGCTTTAAAATTACGAAAGATAATTGACCGAGCGAGCAGTCTCTGCTTCAAGTCTGACAAAATTTGCTTGCCTCTGTCAGTTTATTGGTATGTCGTATTTAACAACCGATCTGGGCGAAACTTGGTATACTTACAGGTTTTACGACTTCATAGATTTTTTTTTGTTGTCGAGGATTTTTGATTGGAGGGGTACTTCCTACAAAAAGGGGCCTAAAAAAAGGGCTACTGGATATCTCCGCGTTTGAGATCCGTTTTAGATGGTTCTTTTTTATTTCAAAGGTAGTAATTAAATTGGTCTGATAAAATTTTGGTGAAGATTTGATGAGGATCTTTGGCGTGATGAGCAGAATAGCTCCTCAAAATGTAGTAAATTGCTCCCTTTTAGATTTGTACCAGTGGAATCCGCTCTTTAACTACTAGGTAGGGATTGATGGAGCACCTGGGACCACCTTCTCATCACAAAACTAGAAAATTCTGAAAATAATTATCAGAATTCTCTAAAACGAGGCTTTAAAACCAATATTAATGTTAGTTATACAATAAGATCACTAGATGGCGTAGTAAAATACAGCCGCAGTCGGTTTTAATTTTTAAGTTGGATAGGCATATTAATTATAGGATTTTAAACTGACATAGATATTTTCACTACTAAAAGAACCGGCCAAGTGCGTGTTGGACTATGCATAATAAAGGGTTCCGTGGTTGGGTATAATCGCAATTTTCTTTTAAGTGATGAAACTACAGGTTTTTGGCCTTTTTCCTTTACTTGTGCTGTAAGACTTTGCTTCTTGCCAAATTTCATGTTTCTAGGTCAACGGGAAGTAGGTACCCTATAGGTTTTGATTTACTTGTGAGTATCAAAATATATCGTATTTAATGGGTGTATTTTTATTGAGTTGTTTTAGAAGCTTGATTTTTTTGAGCTCCAAGGGACCGTAGACGTATTTGATATTAATTTCAACTTGTTACCTCCACGCGTTCCTAAGAAAAAGGGTCTTGACAGACTGACAGACATACAGACAGACGGACAACGAAGTGATCATTTAGTCATTTATTTATTTCATAACAAAATACATTGTGTTGAAAATATTACAGTGATGTGATGATAAATAAAATAATAAAAAACAAAAGCATTACATTCATATTTCAAAATAATTACGCATTATAATAATAATAATAAATGAAGAAATACAATATCATATCCGTCTTTGGTCATTTATGAACTCGTCGATACTAGAATACCCCTTCTTCAACAAATATGTCCTTAATTTGATCCTATAAGGGTTCCGTTTTTTCCTATTGAGGTACAGAACCCTAACAAAAAACATAGTTAAAAAAAAACAACGTATATTAATTGTTGCAAAAAATTTTGTGCTCGCGAGGTCGACTGTTCGCAGAACTATTAGTTATTAAGTAGGTATAGGTATGGCAAAGAGGAAACTTTTGCCAAACTGCGAAGGGTTGGTCGGTCATCTTTATTATTAGGATAATATTATATCATCCCGAGTACTCCCATTTGAGCACTTTTCCTTTCAGATCCCGACGACCCCATAACTCTTCTCCAGAGGTCCCTCGCGACGACCCCGAAGTAATCGTTCTCCCCCCCGTCCCTTGCTCAGGAATGAAGTGCCAGCTGGTGGCGTAGCTGAGCCAGTAACTTTAAACTCCCCAGATAATAATAATCATTCGAATTTGATCCAGCCTGTCCCATCTTGCTGTCCTCCCCCCAGCGACGCCTTAAGCCGAGGTTCGTTCCCCACAGGGGGAGCCCTTAGCGTGTAGTCGCTTAGTCTGTTTTATGCCCCTGGCTGGAGGCTTTGAGTTCGCTTAAGGCAGCCACAGGATTGACCGGTTAAGTAGTCACGCCCTCTCTAGGCCAACTACGAGATGCCATATAAAAGAAAAAAAAAATTGAGCACCTATTTTTAGAGCACCTACGCATTTTGCGCCAAAGGTATTCTCAAATGGGCAAAATGTGCAAAAGGTGCTCTAAAAATTGGTGCCCAAATGGGAATATTCCGATTTTAAATGGAAAGTAACCGAAACTAACATATAAAAAAATATTTGCATGATGTTCATGATTACTTATAAAATTAATAAAAGATTAAGCAACATTGATTCAACGTATTAGCGTATTAGAGAGTGGTGATTGTTATTTACTACTTTTGAATGTGGATGAAGGCCTTCGATTAGCGCAGATGTTAATTTAGCATGCTCATAAAAATATTTTGAAAGGATTATTGATTAGCTCTATTATTCATAATTAATCCCCCGTTACAACAATCAACGGATTAAATCCATTTTAATTTATTGGTTAACTTAATTTATTAATGACTAATCTGAATGAGATTAACATTTGATAAGAATAAGCGTTTTCCAAAAATATATTTAGGCTTATAGGCACCGTTAAAGAAATTATGTAGAGTTGAAAACATTCTCAACGTTTCGAAATCATTGTAATAGATACTATTAATATTGATTAATTAGCCGAAAACATTGACTTTTAAAAGAGGCTTACGAGTATAAATGTCAAGCGTTAATTAAAAATAAATAGGTTTCTTGCAAATAATGGCTACTGATTTACACAATAATTTACTATGGCTATTGGCTATTATTTCATTTACAAACATATAATTTACATTTTTAAATAAGTTTTTATAAAAACATTAAAAAAAATAGTAGCCCAGCGTTATCGGGAACAGGGTCCAAGCTGCCAGTGCACAGTGGTCAGGAACACAGAAGAACCTCCCAACGATATGTGCCGCGTCTAGAAGTACCGCTTTCTGGATCAAGCCCTTGATCCAGCTGCCTATCGAGAGCCTCCTCAGGTGTTGGTCGAGATTCTTGGCTATTATGCCATTGATTGTCACGGCTATCGGCACAAAGACTGTTGTATCCACATCCCACATGTCGACAACCTCGCGAGGCAAGATACTTAATCTGCATAATATATCTTTTTCAGCTTCCACGAGTTTCTCGTCATGCGGAACCGCTCAACAATCATTGTGCGACGCTCTATTAGATATATCACCACTATATCTGGCTTATTGGCAACAATAGTCCTGTCAGTGATGATAGATCGATCTCAATACAACGTGATATTTTGGCTAGTATTAATTATTATTTGCATGTTTCCTTCACAATGTACACTGTCACCAGTTATTAACTAGTTAGTAAATTATAATTAAAACGTAAATCATTACATACTTATGATAATTTTTTGATGTTCGGTTGTATGGGGGTATTTATAATGGGTATTTATGACGATATTGTTTTATTTTTATTTATTACTGCCTACAATAGTTGCTCTTCTTAAGGGGACTACATGACCCTTCAGGACCTAAAGGGCGGTGTTACTGTTAGACAAAACTCTTGTAATTTATTGAAAAATATGAAACAATTATCTATTTACACAAAATCTATTGGTTGAACTAAAAAATTAAAACACTAAGTATGTTGCTTGTAGAATAATCTAACAAAAAACCAGAGTGATTGAGTATCAAATTAGTTGTATTATGTTTTCAACACAATATCTAACTAGCATGTGTCGTGAAGAATAACATATATTTTCTGATTTTGTTTACTGCAGTAGATCATATACTTTTAGACGTTATAAAACTTGCGTTTAGGTCCTGTAGGTACATATTTATGTAGCTAGCTTAGGGTACAAACTTACATTTGCAGTTGGAATGTATGGGCAAACATGTTTTTCAATTACAATGTTAAGTTTGTTTTTGGGATAAATTCATCCCAAGTACAGAACCCTTTATTGTGCGTGGTCCGATACGCACTTGGCCGGTTTTTTTACATGTTCACAGTGCTTCTACGGTCTATAGTCATGTAAGTTTGCCGCTCTGAAGTAGGCTATAAATGACTGCACAGTAGTCAATATCTATACTATAAAACAGCAGCGCGCCATACCATGCGCATCGTAAAGCGTTTCAGAGCGGCAAACTTGACCTAGCTACCTAAACGTGAACGTGACGCTAACTTTACCTAGCTACCTAAAAATACGACATGTTGAGAACCACATCTTCATAACCGATAACATATCGTACGCGCGAAAGATAAGTGTATCCTCATCCATTTTTTTATGGTGAAATCAAAACTAAGGGTGCACGAAAAGCGCCGTGTCAAATGTCAGTACCACGTGCCGTGACACTAAAATAACGCAAAACGTGTGTTTCATTTACGTGATGATTTTGTTATGATGCAGATACTTTATTTTTTCAATGTTTTTGAAGGGAGTTTTTTAGGAAGGTTAGATTTAGTCACGGATATTCGTAATTTTGTAAAGCTAAATAAGCTTAAGTATACAAAATACCATATATCCAGCTCATAGGATTCTTACGCATTTTTTTTTTTTTGAGAAACGGTAAAAGTGAACTTTGAAGTAAGTAATAAATTTCCTTTGATTTACGATAGTCAAGTGTAAAGGCGTGTACAGACAGACGTGTAATGTGTAATATAATGCGAATTCTGCGTGTGGACGCACTGCACTTCATGTAACGCTCGGGCTGGCGTTCGTGCTGATTTATCGACTGTCGGTTTCTACCTCAAATACAGAGCTCGTTTGTTTGCCGTCCACACTATTCGCTTTACATTAGGTACACGATACATTATATTACACTAATCTGTGCACGCCTTTACAGCTTTTGAGATATAATCCTATAAACAAAAACGAATCGTTTTGCTTACCAATGGTAGCTATTTTTATTGCCAAACTGGGTATATAAATAGATTCGTAAGGTAATTTTACATGTGATAGCTACTTCCATATGTGAGGGTCTACTATGCAAAGGTATGAGGTCTTTGTTTCATTATTAACCGATTACGGTCTGTAATTTATAGGAATCCGCGATTAGTCAACGTCAATAGATACAAGTGCTGTTTCCTTATCCCTTACCTACCTACCAATAAATTACTATTGTGATATATTACTATGGCTATGTAGAAATTAATAAGTAAATTGCTGGATCACTCCAGGGAAAGAGAAGATGTTTCTAACGTATCTTCTTTCCTCTAATTTTGTTGTGGAGACAAAGTTTAATCTATAATTGATGTGGCTTCAGCAATTTCATTCAGAAGTCTCTCAAGTTGTCCTGTTAACCCAGTTTCATTGAAAGTAACTATTCTAAAAGTAGGTCTATTGGAAGTTGTAATGTGAAATGAGCGTTTGAAAAAAACAAAATGCGTCAACTCATCTATCTTAATAAATATTATACTTACTTTTTTTAAATGCAACTATATTATTAAGGGGACTACAGGACCTAAAGTGTGGTCACTGTCGGACTGCATAGAAAAGAAGCGCGATGACACACCACAGCAATTATCTATTTAAAAAAATCTATTGATTGGACTGAAAAAATAATATTATATAATATGTTGCTTGTAAAATAATCTGACAAAAAATCAGAACGAGGTATCTTCGTGATTTTTTTTCTATCGTATCAAATTAGTTGTATTATGTTTTCAACACACTATCTAAGTAGCATATATCCTGAAGAATATCATATATTTTTCTGATTTTGTTTACTGCAGTAGATCATATACTTTTAGGCAATAGAAAACTTGCATTTAGGTCCTGTAGCCCCCTTATTATTCTATTATTAATGTGCCTCTGTCTATTTGTCTGTTACCTTTTAATTGAACAGATTTCATGTTTGGCACACCAGTAACCTAACCCCCATCATATTCTACTACATACAAGTGCCATAAAATTTACCACTTCCGAAGTCCATTGTCCACTTCAACCGGGGTAATAACCGGGTTGCGGGTAAAGTGCCATAACTCACGGTTATTATCCGAACTGTCCGGCAATTAATTTGAATGCCGTTATTAATTAAAGTACGCACCAGACAATTGCCTGTACCTGAAATATTGTTTTGAATCGGTACAGTGACAGGGAAAAGTTATTGATGATCGGTGCAATTTAATTTATTAACACTGTAAGTGAAACGTCTCAAGTGTTTTCATACACACCAGAATACCGATTCGGGAAAAAATATAAAAAATCCATTGGAAGTTTTTCGAAAACGAAATGAGCCGTGCTCAAGAATGAGCTATACTTAATCGGCATGAATTAATCTTACAGGTTGTGCCAATACCAGAAGTAGAAATAGGAGGACACATTCGAAAGGTCTCAGGTGCTATAGTAATCTCACTTGCACCCGCACAATATATGTAAATGTATCCAATATTTCATATCTACCTAGTTTTGCTGTCAACCTAAAAGCTTTTCCCATTTAAAAAAGTCCTGAAAACATCCTGAAAGTCTAGTTGCTAAAAGCTTCACCGCTGTCCCATGCATATTTAATTCAATTTGTCGGCACTCTGTACGCGATGGTACACAAGCCATTAGCCAGGCCAGACTCCGAGCTATTGATCTGGCTAAATTTACACTCCCCGCCTGGATTATTGAGCAATTTGCGTCCGTTATGGGAAAGCTGTGGACACCATAGTGTGATGGCTAAGTATGTTTTGTGTGGTATTGGCACTTGTGTAATGTAATGTCACTTATTTATGTAATGTATTATAGCTACGTATTTCCGTCTATTTAGAGGAACTTGTGGCTAAGTCATAAAAGCCGCATGGGTCGATCCATCAGATTAAGCTGCGCTTGCCGGGGTTGGTCCCTGGATGGTTGGTCCCTACCATATTTACATACCGAGACTCCTCCGTGCCTCAGAAATTACGGTAAGTCATTGGTCCAGGCTGTCATTCGTGGATCTGACAACCAGTCTTACCAAGGGGTATCGTATTACCCAGTTACTAGGTTGTGGAGGTCATACAGGCAGTCGCTTCATATAAAATACTGGTATTCAGCTGCATCCGGTTAGACTGGAAGCCGACCGCAACATAGTTGGGAAAAGGCTAGACAGATTGATTTCCGTCTATTCATACTTTTTTATTCAAATTTAATTACTGATATGCTAGTATTCTTTTCGTATAGTGTATCATCTCAGCTTCATATAGGTAGTATCATACATAAAGAACACTCTAATTTACTCATCATCATCACCATCTGCCTAGCCTTTTCCCAACTATGTTGGGGTCAGCTTCCAGTCTAACCGGATGCATCTGTATACAGTATTTTACATTAAGCGACTGCCCATCTGACCTCCACACCCCAGTTACTGGGTAACACGATAGGCCTTGATAAGACTAGTTGTCAAGCTTTCGGGCTTCTGACGAGCCGGGACTAACCTCGATATGTAATGTCACAACACTCTAATTTACTATCATTGGAATAGTAAAGTATTTTGTATAGTGTCTAAATCGAAAATATTGGACCTGAATCTAGCTCGACCAGACTTAGGGTGGAGTTCACCAACTTTAAAACGGCTGTTTAGATTTTTAATCAGTTCTTTCCTTAGGAAATTTGACATAAACCATCTATTTAAATACCTAACCGGTGGTTTGAATGTTGGTGAATACAGGCCTTACTATTAACTAATACCACATAATAAATAATAATTAATAAGTAAGAGAGGAGATTGAACTCGATGTGCCAACTTGATATGGCTAGACCATGTCATAATATTGCAATAATGCCAACACCCATGGTATGTCTGCCCCATAGCCCGTCATAACAAACTGGTGTTGGCTACAATATTCGTCATTATGATCATAATTTGGCAGGCGGCACAGTGACCACAAATGTTATGACCACAGAGGATACTTGAATGTCTCTGGTCATTCTCGTTTATTCTCATAGCATTTTGGACTCAATAGGGTTCCGTAACTCAAAAGGAAAAAAAAAACCGAACCCTTATAGAATCATTTGTGTGTCTGTCTGTCTGTCCGTCTGTCACTGCCAATTTGCTCCGAATCTAATGGGCCGATTAAGTTGAAATTTCGTTACACTTATGAATTTGTCTGATCCAAACACGGACGTGTAACGTAAATAAATGAATTTTATATGGGGATTCATTTTGGGGGCAAATAAGAAAAAAAAAAGTTTTGCAAACTGTACCGTGTGACATATGAAATGAAAGGGCTTGCTGTGAGGGTCTCAAATATATATTTTTTTTATAATTTTAAAATATAATTTGTTTTAAAGTTAGCCTATTTAAGAAAATAAAGTAATAAAAAAAATAGACGCAAATTGACCATTGGTTACCTTATCTCCGAAACTACCAAGCATTACATTTTCCAAGACGTACGCGATTATTTAAAAAATATTTTTTCGGTATATCTCAGGACTTGTTTATCTATAGGTATAGGTTGGCCATCGCCAAGAGATATATTTGTCCACAAAAGCTACACCACAGTCTCAAAAAAATGCTTTGGTTATTCAATCATTTATCAGCAGAAAGAAGAAAAAAGTGGGAACATATAATTATAATAATTGTTACTATTTTTACACATTATCTATTCTAAATTGACACAAATTTCAGCATTTCATGTAATTACTAAGAGATCAAAAAAAAAAATCGGTTCTGATTTAAATTAATTATTTTGCTTAATTTAATTACTGAAGTGTTAATCTACTTTGTTGCTGACTGTACCTACTACACGTGCCCTCTATTTATATTACCTAAACGACAGTCACGGGTGATACTTCCTCATTTTTTTTTAGTATTTCCGTTAAAAAGTCAGAACATCGTTAGGTTATCACACAAAAAAAGTATCCATCGTCGTTCGTCAATTTATCTTCACAAAAATTTCGCACCCCATTGACGCGGTTAAAAATATAATCGTCGGATATGTCTGTCGTGATGTACCGAATTAGGCAGGGGATAGCCGGAGAATTTGGCTAAGGTTGAAGAAAAACATTACTTACGGATGAAAAACAAAAGCGAGTTTGTAGGCAAAATTAAAGGTTAAGGCTATAAGGCTACATCCGAGTACCTACATAAATTTAAATTTAATTTGAAACTTATTGTTTATTAAGTGAACTTAGATACTTTACGCAATCACGTTTATGTAAGTACGTTTTTCGGTATCTCTATTTTGCATCTTAAAGCTGCAGCTGAAGGTTAGCATTAACTTGTGCACTGTTATATTGATAGGTTGATACATAGCATTGCACTAATGTTTGCAGATTAATTCTAAGATAGAGAAAACAGGGCCCCAAGTCTGCTATTTTTTATTTATTCGTCATTCCAACACGATCCCATTGTCATTTTGCTAAAAGTTCGTAATCTGCTAAATTCATAATGGTCGATCATTGGTAGGTCAGTGGTCTCGTACTCGTAATAGAATCGTGGTACTGATCAAAGGAACTGTCAAAATTTTAGCAGATTACCGCATACGTCAGTCTCTCCTTTGTCATTATGGAATAGAATAGAATAAACTTTATTTCGAGCCAACTCATAAATGGTTAGTTACATTGTTATTAACATTATGTAAGAGATTACCATTTTAAGCCATTTCTTTCAATGGAGTGTCAGTGGTTGACCATTGGAAAGTCATAATGACGCCATTATATTAGTAGATTACAAAGCTTGTCAAAATCAACAATAATTATGAAATCAATGACGGACCATTCTGACACTATTGTAATAGCAGACTTGAGGCCCAGCTGTATTTGCAGTTTTAACACTCCTTGTGAAACTGCTACCTATGCACGATAAATACAATTGAATGGAAAATAATATGCCAAGCCAAGGAACTTGTCATGGACAAGAGCTTTTATTCTGAAAAGCCATGCAGAGTCGAGCCTAAAATTCAATGCTGAAAGTATTTGACATTATTCATCTGAACTGGGTCAAATAGTAAATATTTTATCAATAGGTATAATTCTGAAAAGCGCTCGAGCTTGGAACTCTTCAAATTCTCTAATGGACTTGAATTTTTACACGCTGTCAGTGCAGCAATTTCCACCTTGCTCTGTCCAATCGCTATTCTTTTGTCTGCTTCCTCAGTTAGACTAAGTACATTCTTCTCGGTCTTTCTATTTTTACGCGGCTGCCACAGAAGGAGGGTTATGTTTTTCGAGAGTATGTATGTCTATTTCTTTGGCACGCTCTGTAACCTAAACGGCTTTATGGATTTTAACATATGAGATATTGAGAGAGATTTTTAATTTCGGGAGTGACATAGGGTATACCTTTTTAATATGGCTTCTGCGAATCAAAAATAACTTAAAAAAAAAACATCGACTTCCAAAACAAAAAAAAAAAAACATTACAATGTGAAAAATAACTTTAATTTCAGAAGTCGGTGTCTTTGGATCTGCATTTGTTTTTTGCCACCGACTTCTGATATTGAAGTTATTTTTCACTTTGTAGTGATTTTTTTTTGAAGTCGGTGTTTCTTTTTTGTAAAAATGTTTTTTTTTTTTCACTTTTTAGTGGGTCAGTTTGTAATTTATCTAAGTTACAATAGCCTAATACAACTGCTCATCACCTCTTGCAAAATATTGCTATTCCCGATGTAGGGAAATTAATTGTTGAGGAGTTCTCCTAGTAAGAACCAGGAGAACTGGAGCTGATGGTGAAGTCACCATTAGCTCCATTTCACCATAGTGTAGTGTGACGAGCATAAATTGCTTAGCAACCTATCCTATCCTATCTTGCAATATGTAAATAAGCTCTACGGTAAAGGCACAAATTGTTCAGTTAAGTATTGACTTAACTGAATAATTTGTTCATTAATAATACTAAAAAAAAAACAATTATTTAAAAAAAAAAAAAAACCCGACTGCAAAAAACGAACTGTGAAGATGGAAATAAGATGAAAAGAAAAACGAGGATCCTATAAGTACCAAAAATAAATAAATGCAGTCGGAGCCATATTTTGAGGCGTTCGTTACATCCTCTAGAAAATAAATAAATAGTAAACTTGTAAAGTTTTGTGTGGTATAAAGTCATAAAACATTGGTCATATTACATTTATTTATTTTTGGTAGATATAGATAGGATCCTCGTTATTCTTTTCATCTTTCAGTTCGTTTTTGTGCAGTCGGGATTAAACTTTTCGAGTGTAATTAAATGACGAATTTTCTCTACCTGACTGTTTCAATGCGAGTTTATAAACATTTTCTTTTACATTTTAGTGCATAATTGTTCCATAATACCCCTTATTATAAAGTCATTGCATATTATTCTGATAATATTCGTGACATACAAAGTTCATCGCTCGATTTATTCGCTCGCTCAGCAATAAGTTTCGTGAATCCAAGTTATATTGCATTCAGCCTCCGTTTGCTTTGAATAATGTCTTTTTTATTTACTTTTGAAATATACTGCCATCGTTGAACGAAGTTATGGATCGTTTTGAGTTTGTTTGTTAGTTTATGAAGCTTTTAGTAGGTACCTACTTACAATTTTCTATAGAAGTGTGTGGAAGTGCCTTTGCCCTGTAATGGGACAATTTTTATATTTCTGTAACTGCACGTCACTTGGTATATGGTTTATATAGCAAGATTTACAGATATGTATCCATCTGTTTCAGCCTTCTAACAATATTATAGTATTAAGGTTATGAATGACAGGATAATATACAGATGGAAAGAAATAAAAAATGACGGAAAGGAAAGGCATCATATCACCAGTTTTAGAAGACGTGAATTCCACCAACAAATTACTTAATAATAAAGCTGAAGAGTTTGTTGGTTTGTTTGTTTAATCACGCTAATCTCTGGAACTACCAGTCGGATTTGAAAAATTCTTAAAAATTCTTTTTGCGTTTGATAGCCTAATTCTTAAGGAAGGCTATTTAATATCACACTACAACCCAAAAGCCAAGCAAAACAACAAAATGTCAGAAAGAACGCTGAGCGAAAACGAAGTAATACCGCGGGCAGGCGATGCGACGCGATGGGGTGGGGGACGGGGGAACAAGAAATTTCACGCGGACGAAGTCGCGGGCAGAAGGATAGTCTTAAAAAAAAAAACTGAATGAAAATCACCATAATAACCCGCAGGATAAACCTAGCGAACTAAAACAAAATGAGACGTAAAAATTTGAAAAGTTTTCAGACGATATCCCGACCGAGTCGCGACTTGCGTGACTCCACAATACTAAACAGTTGACAAAAACAAATTGCTTTTTCAATATTGCTTCAACAAATAAACTAGTTTTTTTTTAGATGTCGGTTCTAAAGGGAAATTAGATTTGTACGGCGAATAAAGAAGGTTGTTCAGGTAAACATTATACTGAGTGATTTTTTTATCGTCTTGAAAAAAAAAAATGAGAGTATAAAAGGTGAACGGGGTAGAAGCCTATGGCATACATATATTTTTCACAATTTCTGTTTTTATTGTTCTAGTTTACTTCAAATGTGTAGTGTTCATTGATAGAGCAATTTCTGTTTAAGCTATTGAAAAAAAACAAAAAAAGGAGGTATGCCATAGGCTTCTACTCCGTTCACCTATTGTACCCTATTTTTTTCAAGACGGTATAAAGTCTTCCAGTATACAAGGGTATTTAATATTTTTGTGGAGGATTGATGTATGATATTTATAGGAACTGATACTACGATGGGGCAAAGTGCCTCAAGGGAGGAAATGAAGGTCATAGGAACAGGGTCATCTCTAAATATAGCAGAGGGAGAAACCTTTCGACAGGGTCGCAAACTGTCACCCCTCAAAACGGACTGTGGCATAGCACGCATACCCATGCGTGCTATGCCACAGTCCGTTTTATGACTTTAGGGACTGCTCAATTTCGTAACACACTATCAATCTGAATCATTTTTAAGTAAATTGCTAATCCATTACTTCATATGTACGAAAAATGTGTCTGCTCAACAAAGTAAATTTCATTTTTTATTATAATCAAAGATATTGTCTTGTACCCTGATTATGTAAACTGCATAAAATACGTTTCGCGTAGCTCACAATTTTGCTTCGAAGGTGCTTTTACTTAAATATTTACATATAGATTTATTATTATTTTATTGTAGTTAATAATATTGATATTGAGTATTTATTTTAGTTTTTAATTAATCACAACACAACACACACACATGTATGTTTCAACATTTCATTTTAATTTATTCTCTTAATTTATTATAAAACGGACACACTTCTCTGTGTTTATTAAATTCTAGCGTATGGCACTCGTGCGTTGCAGCTGAAAATCAGCGTCAGGTGGTATACCTTGTGTTGCCATCTGACATTATGCTGAGCTGAGGCCCTTTTGGCATTGCAATCATTATTTCATGTTTGTATTTATTTTATGCTGTAATGCCAATTAAACACATTTTTATTTCTTTCTAAATAACGCAATGAATGTTGTTAAACTGTCAAAATGAAACAGATTCCGATTGATAGTGACGCAATTACCCCGCAGGGCTCTATATACCACAAAACTTTACAAGTTTACAATTCTACAAAATTGTTAAATTGTGAACAAATAGCGTAACACAGAAATTACAAATAAGTATGAGTTACAATATTGTAGACTTGTCACTACAATTTACATATTTGTAAGGTTGTTCCGTTACAATTGTGTGGCTTAGAGTTTTGTGGAAGTATATGCACTTGTATCTTACAAGTGCGTGTTCCTTAAATTGTAATGTAAAGTTTTGTAGTATAGGGCCCAGATAAAAATTTACCAAAGTCCTTATCAAAGTTGCTAGAACCAAAATAAGCAACCTTTTTCAATTTTCTTTTATTTATTGCATTATTATACTATTTTATACTTTTTCAAAATATTTTGATGAAATTGTAACTACAACGGAAAATCTAAACGCCAGATTACAACATCTGTTGCCATGTTTAGACCTATCCCAATGAGCCGTTTAGTAAGCTTATAAATCCACCATAACAGTCTCAAATAATTCACAATAGCTACAGGCAAATTGATCCCAATTGCGCGGGCGGGTACATAGCTTTCATAATGCGCAAGAGTCGATGCGCGGAGAAAGTGCGCCGTGGGTGGACTTGGGTATGAACAGCAGTGTCTGATGACGAGCGAGTTGTAGTGAGCTGATTGTGGGAAACTGTAATTGGGTCAGTCGTATCAAATGTTGCAAAGTGGGTTCTAAATAGGGATAGTACACTTCGTGGTACTTACATTTGTTGAAGCTGTATTTGGAATAGATTAGATACGATCCTTGTGGCATTGTTACTTTGAACTCTGCTGCTATGAATGCTATACTAGATAGCAGGGAATTTTATTTATTTACTACCTTCTGCCCGCGACTTTGTCTGCGTAAAATTTCTTGTCCCCGCGACTCACCCCGTCGCATTGCTTCGCCTGTCCGAGCTATTACTTCGTTTACGCTTAGCGTTCTTTCTAACTTTTTTCTTTTGCTCCGCTCCTAAGGGTCCGAGCGTGATGTTAAATAGCCTTTCTCAAGAAGTAGGCTAATCTCAAGAATTAGGCTATCAAATGCAAAAAGAATTTTTCAAATCCGACTGGCAGTTCCAGAGATAAGCGCGTTCAAACAAACAAACAAACAAACTCTTCAGCTTTGATATAGATATAGATGGATTTAAACTTTTCGCAATCAAAAAAGGTACAAAGTCAGACTTATGCTAGGTTTTTGAGGTTTTTAAACGGAGTTTCCATTCAATAGTGATTATTGGTTCGATATCATGTTTCTGAACAATTTGTGAGGTTAGGAAGAATTTAGCTTAAAAGTCGAGTGAATGACTATTCAGGGGGTATCTGAGAATCTCAAAAACTGAGCATAAGGAAAGAATTCGCTAAAATAGATAATCTTGTCGAATCAATAGCTTCTGAGGATCTCAGAAACCAGGCATTAATGCCTTAGGCATTTTCTACACGTCAACCAAGGGTGGTTAAGAGATAAGATGGTAATTTTCACAATAGGAAATAAAAGTTAATATTTTTTTTTTGTCAAGTGGCAATCGCTTTCAAAGCATTTCGTATTTCTACAACAAGTTTCAACAGGATTGACATAAGCTTTTCAAGGACCTTTGTACAATACATATACTAATTCCATGTGTCACTACCTACCATTTTAGCCTATTCCATTATGGGTGTCGCTGATAGAATACGTCACTTTGTCCAGACCCTCATGTATGGCCTCTATGGAGGCTATATACGTAGACCTTATGTTTCGTTCAAGTTGTGCTGAAAATGTGTTATCACTTACCAACGACAATCAATCTGCCTTTTTACAACTATGTTAAGGTCGGCTTCCAGTCTAATCGGATGCAGCTGAATACCTGTCTTTTTTCATGGATCGAGTGCCTATCTGACCTCCACAACCTACTAACTGGGTAATACAATAAACCTTGGTAAGACTGGTTGTCAGACTTTCGGGCTTCTAACAACTCCTAACGACTGTCAAAGATCCACGAATGACAGCCGGGACCAACAGCTTAACGTGTTTTCCGAGGCAACCCCTCGTTGCCTTGGTATGTAAAGATACTCGGTTGCTCAAAAAGCCGCTAAGTTGAAGTGGGACGTGGCTGGCTGTCTGCCGTACGCCCAATGAGCTGTGGGCCAAAATAACCAGTACCTACGTGGAGCCCTGACATAGCCAAAAGGCGCCGCGGAAGACCCCGTACAAGATGGCGAGACGAGCTGGGGAAAACATTCGACCAATGGTTCACATATGCCCTTCATGGATCGAAAGAACTGGAAGTCATAGGGAGAGTCCTTTGCCTAGCGGTGGGATGATTGAGGCTAACAGTAACAAATAATAAAGAAATCCCGACGTTTCGTCGAGTAGTAAAAACCGTGCGAAGCATGGCCGCAGCGGGTCGCTTGTAAATCAATAAGATAATTTTATTAATGCCATTGGCACATTTATTTAAGTAAATAATCACAAATCATTAATCCATTGCCCAATTATTTATAAATGCAAACGAATGTTAGTCATCCGTATCGTTAAGTGCAATCTGCATATCTGTGATGTAACATAGGCAGGGAGGGAGGATAGAGGCGCTTGCGCAAGTTTGCGATTTACTCGCACGTTGCAATGGAGGCTTTGAGATTACTTACTTAATATACAGGGTTATTGGTAAAACACCAACAACCTCTTAAGGGGTCATTGTACTCATCATTATGAACAACTTTTACTATTCGTTCAGTACATTTATGTTAGCATAATTCGTCAAAACGTACTGGACAGCTGATTTTTTTTTTGCGATATCAGGTTTGGTTCCATAGTAAAAGTTGTTACAATGACCCCTTATGAGGTTGTTGGTGTTTTACCAATAAACCTGTATAAGGTATTTTATCTTACCCCCTCTTCTTTCGTATCGTTAACGAATTGTTTGAAAAAAGTTTATTCTATGTTAAAAATATTAGCCAGTCAGAAAGGTGGTAGCGGGGCTAAAGGCTCCCGCAGACAGGCACGCTGCGACAGCACTACTTTACTGTAGTAGATTAATTTCTATGAAAACAACATGGAAATTGTTCTACCAGAATACCGTCGCTACGTCGCGTCGCACCTGTCTGCGGCAGCTTAGGGTGCGTCGGAGGTACATTTAGGTATCATATCTTGTGAAAACCTTTTTAGGGATCCATACCTCAAAAGAAAAAACGGAACCCTTATAGGATCACTCATGTGTCTGTCTGTCAGTCCGTCTGTCACAGCCAATTTGCTCCAAATCTAATGGACTGATTAAGTTGCAATTTGGTACACATATGTATTTCTATGACCCAAACACGGACGTGTAACGTAAATAAATAAATTTAGAATATGTATATATATATATATATATATATATATATATATATATATATATATATCATATTTTGTCAACTTTGGGGGGCAAATAAGAAAATTAAAAAAAAAGTTTTGCAAACTCAAATGAAAGGGCTTACTGTAACAGTCTCAAATGTATTTTTTTTATTTTATTTTAAAATAAACACATTTTAAAGTGGAGAGGTCTATTTTTAAAGTTATTTTAAAAATAGACCAAAATTGACGATTCTCCCTTTATATCCGAAAGTATTCCGAAAATATTGAAAAAAATATAGTAAATAGTTCAATACCTATAGATTACAGGAAAACCTAAAAGAAGTCGATGGTCTTAAAACAACATGGTAAGTCTCTCAATATTATGCGTACAAACTTACATTTGTCCATAGTTAAACAAAAATAATCCAACTCACATTAGGTGTAGTGTGGGTTGGATCCTTTTCGTTTAACTATGGACATTTGTAGTTGGATTGTATGGGAGAACATATTTTTCAACTACAATGTTAAGTTTTTCTTGGGATGAATTCATCCCAACTACGGAACCCATCATTGTGCGTGGTAAGACACGATCTTGACCGGTTTTTTTAATATCTCTTATCTTACAAACAAGATCTTCTCATCTATTTCATTTTGACATTTTATTTTTAATTTAATTTTTTAGATGGGTTTGCTCTTGACTTTAGTCTAGGTCAGGGGTGACAGAGGCAAAGTCTACGATGGAGTGAGTTTACCCAGTATCAATATGTGGCAAATCAACTTTTCATCTTTTTCTCGTCATTGGCTCTTGCATTTGTAAACCAAAACCAGCATCTTTGTACTTAACTTTAATTTTTTCACAGGGTTGAACATAGGCACAACTCTTCCTACAAACCTTGTCACATTGTTTACCGTAGGAAAAAACGAATAAAATAAAACAATGTCGTTTATAAAATTATTCAAATACTATATTTACTTATAACTTACAATTTTATTAGAAACTAGCTTGTTCGCGCCCGGCGTCGCCCAGGTGAATTCCATGTCTATCTCCAGTGGTTTAGGCTGCGTTGTCTGTTTTCATACATCCGAATTTCGAATTTTCAAAAAAAAAGATATCTTTCATACAAACCTTGTCCTGACAATTACAAACACAACAAAAAAAAAAAAATGGCCAAAAAGGTGCAACCATTCTGAAGTAATGCGCTTACATACATTCGGCAATTGATTTTAATTTTTAAATTGAGAATACGTAAGCTTAACTAAATCACTCATCGAGCTTTTTAAACGGCGACTGCTCAGAACAATCCACACCGGATTGTTCTGAGCAGTCGCCATTTATAGGTCACTCTTGTAATTAAGTACAATTTAAAAATAAAAGGTGACAATTGGATTTAATTGAATTATTTCATTAGTATTCCTGTTTACCTACCCCTTTTATTTAATAAGGGTTTTCATGAAAATCCACACCACCAGATGGCGCCACTTTGACATGAGGTCTTCCATTTCCATTCGTTTCATTCAGTCACGACTAAAGAAAATATAGGCACTTTGACACTTCTGACAGGTACCCGGACCTGACGTCTCAGTGCGAGAGCACTGAACCTCTATAGAGAACGTCATATCAGAAAACCCTCATTAGCCCTCTTTAACCCTCATTTAGGTTACAGTCGAAATGCTAAGTTTTTACAGTTGTTTGAACAGTTCTAGCAGTAACTTAAATCTACTCATTAAAACTAAATACTATCACAAAACATGTACTTATCAATTGAACATGTTTAAAAAACCTTGTAATGTGCGAAATTGCAAATCGCATTCGTGTAGTGTTTCGAGCAAGATATCAAAGCTCCAAGATGAAATTGCAGACATTTTTGGCTATGCTATCGAAGACCAATTTCAAATTGAAAATCAAATTTTAAATTGTATGGAACTTATCACCTATGCACGAGTGCGCGTCGACTAAGCAGCAGCGAAAAAGCAGTTCTCGTTGCGTTTGCAGTGCGTATACGCATGTCGAAAAACGTCGTGTGCCTAAGCACACGACAATGGAGCAATGGAGCAAACCTAACCAGCACCGTAATTGCGTAACACACCTTCAAACACAATCTAAATGATTTTGAAGCAAATTGCTTATCCATTGCTTCATATGTTCGAAAAATTTGTCTGCTCAACAACGTAAATAACGCAATGAATGTTGTTGAACTGTCAAAATGGAACCGATTCCTACTGGTAAGTGTGTTACGCCATTACCCCGCAGCAGTCAGAATGTTGGATAATAGTCGATCGCAATTTCGCAAATTCACAATATAGGTAACTTTAATTCACTATCACTTAATTTTCCCTCTCCCTCCTCAGTCTCCACAAGGACCATCTTCTTCTACTTCTTTTCCTTCTCAAAGAAGTCATCAGTCAAAGGCACATGTGATATCTGGTCATAAGTGTAGGCATCGAAGAACTTCTGCGTCACGTTCATGGCGTAGTCTATGGCGTAGTCCAGGATAGGGCCCCCAAAGTCCTTGGCTAGGGCTTGGGAATCTGAGTTTAGGACCTGGAGCACGTTCGCACCTGGAAAAGATAAAGAGAATTAAACAAAAAAAAAAAACAATTTTATTAATGTGAAGTATAAATGGTTAACGATTTTCCAAGAAAAGAGAAGATACTGCAAGCTTCTCTAGAGTTCCCTCTGTTACGAATGGGTCACACCAACAGTAATTTGTTTTCACTTGACCTAATAAACTACTAATAATAGTATGTCCAATTAATTAGCATTGATCATGCAGGGGAACTAATCCGCTATGTTTTGTTTCTATGTTCTGCAATAGTCCTGCACCAACCGGTGTCGGTCCTTGGGTGCACTTGCATAGAGCAAACAGGGATAACCTTCGCTTGGCCTCTGCGTGTTGGCTTCGGTCCCTCGTACGCCTTCCGAAGGGCCGGGACACGAGGGTCCTGAGTTATGTCAAACGTCAAAGACTTCTAAATAATATGTCCAATGATGAGTAACCAAAAACCAGTCCACAATAAAAACTATATCACCCTAATCATTACGAAACACAAGTACCGAATCATGGATGACCAAACAAGTCACATAAACACATAACCAGTTCCTAATTTACCTAATGGTATCAAAGTTCGCTAATTCCTTAAGGGGGAAGCTCCAGGTAGGCCGCGAAATTCAAATGTCAGTATTAGGTTGTTTATTGATTAAAATATGATTCACGACCGCAACATATCTGTGGGCACGGCAGTGCCCCGCCAAGACGAGCCAGGCGAAGTGCAAGGGCACTACCTACCTTTTCTCTGATACCTTGGGTTTGGATTATACCAGATAAACAAAATTCTCGGGATATTATGTCAATAGTAGACTTATTAAACATACAAAGTTTCAATTGCATAGCTCTTATAATTTAGATTTTATTGATATCTAAAAAACCCCGAATTCTTCACTTCCTGAAGTCCTAGAAAGCTGAAATTTGGTATGTAAGCTAGTATTAGTACAACAACAAAAAAAATCTAAAATTTGGAACTTTTACCTCCCAACCCCATAAACTAGGGGATGGATGTTTGTATGAGTCTTCCGCAAATTTTGATGCTAGAGGTCTGATAATTGATATAGGGACTCCATGTTATAAATAATAAAAACATATTTAAGGATTTTTAGGAAATCAGCCCCACCCTTTAAAAAATTAACAAAAAAAAATATTGTCATAAGCAACTTACAAAAAGATGTGACCCTAACTAGACAAACTCTACACCTTAGTCAAAATATGTGGCTAAGCCGTTTTGCTACCGTCACATGGGCGTAAGGTGAAAAATTAATTCACTATTCATTATTTTTCTGATAAACAATAGTTCTTATAGTAACGAAACGGCCAAACTTCATATTTTGACTAAGGTGTAGAGTTTGTGAAGTTAGGGCTTGTAGAGTTAGGGCGTGTAGAGTTAGAAGCTCGGGACTACATGAGATCAGATAACTTTTTGACAGTGCGAGACATATGGTATCTTTCGTCTTGGCAACATTTTACATGAAAATGTTTGGTGGGATATGTATTTACAAAATTATAATCATTACAATCAGTAATACAACTCCTTAAGTGAAAATAATCCTAAATGTCCAGATTTCATGAAATAGTCATTCATTAGGATTAGATGAACTTGGAGAGTTGTACTGATGATTTTAATGATTAAGTATAATTCTATAAATACAGATTTTTCACGGTCGCGAATCATATTCAGATCAACATACAACCTGATACTGCCCTGCGAATTGCAAAAAGCATAAGAAAATTTGAATTTCGCGGGCTACCTGGAGCTTTAGCCATAAGCCATTAGGAAAACCCAGAGCCTTCACAAGATTGAGCTAACATTGGCATTGAACATTGGTAAATTTTTGGTCGTTAGTAGTTCGATGAAACCGTCCGGTCAAGGGCGGTAGTTGGCGACAATTGTGAAGGCATGTAGCGTACCAAGCATGGGCAGGACACTGAATTGGAAATTATTTTTGCAAGTAACGTAACTGCGACAACTCTGTTGAGAATATACAAGAACTTAACCTTATTTACGGCCGAACCCACTATAACCTATTTTCAGTAAAAGACAGATCGCTATTGATGGTAGACAATATAATTCTATCTTCCTTACGTTCCTTTCGTTCGTTCGTGTTCTTTTATTTTATTTGTCTTAGATTATTGGGGCGTTAAAACCATAGATAGATATGTTTTTCTATCTGTCACAAGTTTCGGCATGCAGCCGGTCTATTCTGTAAAAAACTCACCGTGGAAACTTAGGTGAGGTGAGCATGGAGTGAGCTGTCAATAGTGTCAATCCCTAGCATCAGGTGGAATGACAGCTATCTTAAAGCTCACTTCACCCAAGTTTTCACGGTAAGATTTTTACAGAATAGACCGGCTGTATGCCGAAACTTGTGATAGATAAGTTATTGAGTTCGGCCGTTAAGGCATACACCCAGACACTGTAAAAAAAAACAAATTTTCTTACAGTGTCTGGGTGTATGCTGATTAAAGTATGATTCGCGACCGTAACAAATTATGTTTTTACAGAATTATAATCATTAGAATCGATAATACAAATTGACCTCAAATGTCATGATTTCATGAAATAGTCATTCAATAAGATAATTTATGAACTTAGAGAGTTGTATTGATGATTTTAATGATTATAATTCTATTCGTATAAATAGCAATTTGTTACGGGCGCGAATAATATTCAGATCCACATACAACCTGCTACTGACCTGCATGTTGCAAAAAACTTAAGAAAATTTGCCCTGGCGCTTTCGCCTTAATCTATTTTAAAGAATGCTGGCAATGCTGCCAACCTTCTGGGCACGTTTCCGGATGACAGCGATGTGGAGGAGTACAGCGTCCTTTAGTTTTTGTGTAAATAGTGTAGAACCTGGTATAAATAGTGAGTTGTATAATAATTTATCACTGTATACTTTAAAGATCTACTGATACTAAGTAAAAAACATTTTAATGAAATTTTGTATGAGGAGAAAATGATACGCGCATCGTTTATGTTTTTAGAACAAAAGGGAACAAGAGATTTAAAATGGCATTTTTTCTATGATGTCAGATTGTGGCAGACTGCAGGAATAACTATCTCTGTCTCTTGTTTTGCCTCTAAACCCGCGTTACAAAAAAAAAAAAGAGCGAGCCTTAAGTGCAGTATAGGCGCATATAATGACACCTGATATGTGTTTGGGTTGGTACCGTCTGACGGCTTACACTAGCACCGCGCGCGCTCATTGATCAAATCAAATAGCGCGCGTTTCCTCGGTTTCCTGTTATACACGTCTGTCCCTTTTTACTAAATCACTACCACATATTGCAGGAAAGCGAGAGGAAAGATGTTACACATCAATAAAAATAAAAAAACAAAAAAGTGACTGTGTTGTTACAAACATTAATTTACAACACACAGTAGTGTCTTATGCATAGGTACTCTGGCTCCAAAACTAAGTGACCTGTGACTTGGGAGTCAGTGTTCCTCCATTAAAAAGTCATTAGGTATGTCGTTGGTAATGAAAAATATAGCGAGACGTCTGTTTGGGTTGGTACCATCTGACAGCCAACTTTAGCACTCTTGCTTCCGGCTTCCTGTTACACACTTCCGTCCCTTTTCACGAACTCACTTCCACAGATTGCAGAAAAGCGAGAGGAAAGTATGTTACACATTAAAAAAAAATACAATAATGAAATATGTCTGATGTCACTGATGTGTGTGAGATCAAGGTATGAAATATGTATTCGGATCCATATTCTACGTACTGTGTTCGGTTATCATTTACACGTAAAACAAGTTCTGAAGGCTACGACTAACAAGAATACATAACTTGTAGAAAACTTGAGAAAAAGGTGAACAAAATAGTTAACAAAATTTAAACATGTCCGAAACAACGCCAATAGCTACATGACATACATGTAGCTATTACATTGTTTTATACACGACATGTTCTTGAGTCGTCGAGAAAGTCTTTTACAAGATTTGTTGAGAACAAGTAAGTATGTATCACAACTTGTACATGGGTGTAAACGCGGCAAAGGATACTTGACAATAATGTGCTAAATTCCGTACCCTTTGTAGGGTTCCGCATGTCCGAATCAAAGAAGGGAACCCTTATAGGATCACACGTGTGTCTTTTTGTCTGCCTGTCTGTCCGTCTATCACAGCCGATTTGCTCCGAATCTACTTGGACCGATTAAGCTGAAAATTGGTACACCATATAAATTTATGTGATCCAAACACGAACGTGAATCGTAAATAAATGAATTTTGAATATTGGGTTCACTTTGGGGGGAAAAATTAGAAAATTTAAAAAAGTTTTGCAACCGGACCGTGTGACTTATCAAATGAAAAGACTTGTTATGAGAATACCAAATATATTTTTTATAATTTTAAAATAGTTATTAAAGAAAATTGATGAAAATTGACCATTCCTCCCCCTTATCTCCGAAACTGCTGAGCCTAAAATTTTGAAAAAAAAAATACAGAGTATGTTCTATAAAATAAAATGAATATACGTATAAATAAGGTGTTAAAAAAAACTTTACAAACTTTAAGAAGTGCTTTAGACTATCTAACTGAATAACTTTTGACCATGGGACCACTTTGAACTCGCGAAAAAAACAGCTGTCCCATACAGTTTCAGAACAGTTCCTAGGTATTAAACTTTAGTAGGGAAAAGCTGACTTTAATTTTCGCAAATTCAAAGCTGGTCCCATAATGAAAGTTATTCAGGTCGCTGGTCTAAAGCACTCATTAAAGTTTGTAAAGTTAATTTTTACAGCTTATATATACATAGATAGTGATTTACCTCAATATTGTGAGTATGTATTTATAACTTACATTTGCAGTTGGAACATAATATGGGGGAACATGTTTTTAACTACAATGTTAAGTTCATGTTCTTGGGATAAATTCATCCCAGCTACGGAACCTTTCATTGTGCGTTGTCAGACACGCACGTTGCCGGTTTTTTGTTTTTTTTGTTTTGCCTTTATGATGGCGTTAAGCGTGTGTGATCATAACAAATAAGGGGCCAAGGACTGTTATTAATATTCTAGATCAATAATGTTATCGATTTCGCGTGCTTCACTAGTCTCGTTATTTTTCTTGTCAATAGGAAAACGTAACGTTTTAAGTATTGTTTAAATAATTGATGCGATTTCACAACATCTTTGGCAGTTACAGTCAAGTTCAGCGGAAGTACATATTACGTTCATTTTGCAAGCGTTCGGATTGGCTTGTTTTTGTTGTTAGCTAATAATCATATCATGCCTGTATTCCGCGAAGGGTTAGGCAGAGGCCTACCTATATTACACCCACTTTGCGCCATTATGTTTAAGGCTTGTCCTCCCGTAAAATCGCGGTCACGTCACTATCGGACTGCATAGAAAAAAAAACTTTTTAGCAAAAAATAAACCGACTTCTAAAACAAAACATTACAAAGTGAAAAATAACTTTAATTTCGGAAGTCAGTGTCTTTCGTTTTGTATTTTCGTTTTTTGCCACCGACTTCCGAAATTAAAGTTATTTTTCACTTTGTAGTGTTTTGTTTTAGAAGTCGGTTTTATTTTTTGCTAAAAAGTTTTTATTTTTCACTTTTTAGTTGTGGAACCTACCCCACACAAATTCGAATACATAATTGAGCACAATAATTGTAGATATAGCCATGTAAATAACAGTGATAGGAAGTTATTAAAACACCATCACATCATCCACATAAAATAAGTAGGAAATATACGCATTATGGAAGCTAACTCAAAAACTCCCTAAGCTAAGTTAATAATATTTATATGCGACCACCTCGGAAGTATACCCTATCAAACAAAAAAAGAATTTTCTAAATCGGTCCATCCGTCTTTGAGTAATCGCGTAACAAACATACAAAAAAAAAAAAAATACAGACGAATTGAGAACCTCCTCCTTTTGGAAGTCGGTTAAGAAAAGCGCGATGACACAATGCTGGTAATTTATTGCAAAATATGAAGCAATTATGTATTTACAAAAAATCTATTGATTGGACTAAAAAAGTAATGACATGAAATCATTTCTTATTATTTTGTAGAGAATGATCTGTATGATCACTTTAAATGAAAAATAGTTAGTTTTTTCTTTAGTTGTATACACTAAAATAGATTTCAGGATAAATTAAATCACTTCTTATGTATTGTAGATTACTGTGTATTATTTTCTATCAAAAAGATCCTATAGTTACTGTAAAAGATAGACACAAAGTTACTCAGTTTCGCCGTAGTTTACGGAAGACAAGCCTTAAGTAACATTTCATAGAGAACGAGTCTATTGCTGTCAACCCGGCACAAATCCAGACTCCGGACTGCTACGAGTACTGAGAAATTCCATAATTATGGAAACTCCCAATAACACGTTGCCTGATCGAATCGAATCGATCCCAAGACCTCATTCTCAGTAGTAGCGTAGCGCTTGCGACCACTAGACCAAGGCAGTCTACTAATAATCATTTAACCTCAACATTTTGATAGCTGATCTTGTTAATAGATAGATCTTCTGTTTTATTCAATTTTTTTGTCAGTTGACCATTTCGATAATTTTCTCGTTCAAGATCTTCTATGCACTCAAAGACTTTTGTCCTAAGGGCTTCTAATTTTCCTTTTATCCTATATACAATTTCTATTATTTATGTCTTTCCACAAAATATATCCTGCTACGATCGACGATTCTTGTGCTGGTTTTTTTTTTCCTTCAAGGACAATCAATCGCGGTGCTGTCTTTAGTTGCGTCCAGTAGATTGCTACGTGAATAGCGTAACTATGGTATGATATTCTAATACTTACTGATCTGCGGATTTCCTCTGATGAGATTGGTCAGGTTCAGCTTGAGGTCAGTACCGTAATCCGCCTTGTACTTGTACGAGTTGATCTTGTAGTGACCCTCGCCTTTGTCGTTCAGGACCACGCGTTCTGCCACCTCCAGACGGACGCGCTGGTTGTCTGCATAAAGACAAATAAGAATTTAATTTGGATAGATCTAGAGTAATGTATTTTGAACCAGGTATGAATTTTTCGACGCCATATTTTAGTTTTTTTTTATATAGTTTTTTATGGTTAGGATATAATTTTTGTAACTTTATTTTAGTGTTAGATTGTTTGTTAGAATGTAATTAATTTGTGAAGTTATCCATAAACATATAAAATATTATGTCAAAGCAGTCATTAACTAAATAAGTCAATGAAAATATGAATTACTAGCAGGTATTTCAGGATTATTTTTTATATTGGAAATCAAGTTATTTTGCACAAGGTAAATAATAATATAGATCAAACTGGCTTCGTCCGCGTAGGTGTAGGAAAATATCCCACGGGAACATGTTACCGGGATTAAGAGTACCCAAGTTAATCCAATCTGTATGTCAAATTTCATCCAAATCCGTTGAGCCGTTTTTGTGCAAATCCGGAACATACATCCAGACAAACGGACAAAAATTCTAAAAACTAGGTACATATATTTTCGGCGTCAGACTCGTTCCCATACCTCGTAGGAAATACTTTATTTTTCAAAAATATAAAGTACAGTTTTTTAATAGTTTTAGTTAGGTTAGGGTATTATTTTTGTAACCTAATTAGTAACACTAATCAATAAAAACAAGTAAATTTAAAAAAGTACGGTTTTGACTTCGTTACTATTTTTAACCAACTTCAATAAAGGAGGTTATGTATTCGACCCGATTAAAGGATTAATTTTTCAAGTGGGCGTGGATGGTAAAATTCGAAACAATGAGGAATAGTAAAAAGTACTCAAAGGAGTCTCGGGCTTGATTTTGATAAAAACTAAAACAATATCATTGGATTTTTGAAAAATCATTCTGAATTCGGTGTCTTCAATTTTTCAATGCACCTTAGCTTGGCACCGATTTCAGAAGCTGTTATGTTTTTTTTTTTTTTATGAAAATGATTTTATTCACTTTAGGATTTTGATGTCGGTTTTTACTTTTTAAAAGTGTTTTCTTTATTATATGTATAGATTATTATGCTGGACATAATATAAAGCAGTGTTCAGGATCCTAGGTAATAATAACACTGATTAAGATATTAAGGGAACTTCGACAGATCGTTGGTCAAGGTCAAGAGAACTCGTACTACGAAAGTTGTAAAATCGTTTGTAATACAACCGCATTCAGGTCAATTGGAATTAAGAGCTTTATCAGTAACTTATGGTAAACAATCGAGACACTGACCCCTCGAATAAGGAGGTTAAGTTCAGACACTTGTATGTCTTTAGGTAGGTACAGAATGTTTTAACCCCCGTTTTTTACGGCTACATTTTCTAATTTGGGAAAGTCCTGGCAAAAAGTTGGACATTTGCTAAAAACTTTTGACCGACTGTCTATATAAATGTGGTCCGGACTCTAGCCGGGTCCTTTATTATGTTTGTATTTTTTTATATGTCCCAAATACAATATTTTTCTTTCATTCCTTCATTTCACTTAAGTAATAATCTTTCGTTTTGTCAGTAAATATTACTTAAAATATTTTCATTTTCTAAAAAAACCCTGTCGTTCGGAAAGTCTGGCCAATTGATAACGTAGGACAAAGTCAGGTCGGGGTGCCAAAAAGCCAGACATGTCTGGACAAATCCGAAAGGGTGGTAACCCGCACATTAATTACGTAACACACTATCAATCGGACTCTGAATCATTTTGAAACAAATTGCTAATCCATGCTTTATATGTTCGAAAAATTTGTCTGCTCGACAACGTAAGTAACGCAATGAATGTTGTTGAACTGTCAAAATGAAACCGATTCCGATTGATAGTGTGTTACGCAATTGCCCCGCTGGGTAGAGTTACCATCTGTCCGAATGAATTATGAATGAAACATTAATTATGATTATCCAAATCATAGTTATCATAGTTATACTCTTTCCAACCATTTATTTTTTGACATGAGCACGCCTATGCAGTCCTTATTTATTGACAGGCAACCCTAAGGTTGCCTCTTTCGTCTATACAAAAAAATGCAGTACTTCAGGGACACTAAAATAAATGGCTGAAAAGATTATAGTTATAGTAAAGGAGTTTATTATATACCAACCATAATTCATTAACGGTTACTGCTGAACACCTGTCTCACATACAATGACAATCGATTGCAATGCCATTCATTTTAACAGTTCAGCCACGTTCATTGCTTTAATTACCTAGTTGAGCAGACGAATTTTTAAACCTATAAAGCAATGGATTATGATTTTCCTTCGAAACTTCCCTCGCATTGTGAATGAAAGTGTGTTACGCAATTAGGGTGATGAATTGATGATCTTCTACAGAAATAATTAGGTATTATAAGATCTAGCTAGACACTTACAAATCTTGATCTTGGCCTGACCATCGGTGTCCAGGTTGAAGAGTAGCAGTCTTCCGAGCAAGCTGTACAGACCAGTGACTGTGAAGTTGCAGTGCATGTCAAACACGAAGATACGCTTCTTGCGACGAGATCTGCGAGAAACAATGAAAATGAGATTAAAATGAAAACTAAAACCAAATTATGAAATACGAGTAAGCCAACTCCGAGCAATACTGAGACTTTTGCAATTCACAATAATTATGTAGTTTATGGATTTATTTTGGTCATTACTGAAAGCGATGAACAAAACACCGTGAGGAACCCTGGATTAAGTCTGAAATTGGGAACCCGTCTAGAGCAAGCGTGGTGAACAACGCTCATGCCTTCTCTGTTTGAGAAGAGGCCTTTGTTCTGCAGTGGGGGGCTGGTATTATTATTATTATTTAAAAGTCTTTGTTCCGAGACCCCAGGGTCCCTAGATATGTCTAGGGACCCTGGGGTCTCGGAACTTTGGAAGGTATACGAGGGGCCTAAGCACCCTCGCACAGGCCTGTTAGACGTTTTTAGTGAAATGAGGCATCGCCCGATGATTATCCCTGTTCGCACTATGCAAGTGCACCCAAGGACAACCCCACTGCAGAACATGGAAACAAAACATATTTGGGTTATGGGTTTGGGTGGCTATAGTGGATTGGTCACTTGAACTATGGAAGAACTATGTTCCCTGCCTGATCAATGTTATGTAATACACAGTTATTATGGCCGCGGGTGATTTGCACACTCAATAATAGGCCCCCGGAAGCTGTCACTAGCACATAGTGACGTGGCGACAAGAGGGCAATATGTCCTGAGGTGCTTGAGGAGTGGAGGGGTATTCCACGGCTATCAGAACAATCCCAGAGCCCGGATTGTCAAAATATCTACCAGCGTCTTACTGGATTACGACCATCCTCTGAGCACGTTTGGTCTTACGAGTCTCCACTCAAGCCGGTTAATAAAGGCAAAATAGAGGTGGGAGCTCTCTTCCTCTTCAGTGTTCACTTCAGCCGGCCAATAATGGCAAACCAGAGGTGAGCAACAAGACTTTTCCCGGGAGATAGGGTCCGTGGAGTCGCTACTGCCCACCAGCTCGCCACATGCTGCCCTGCGGGTTTATGTATCGCTCTTGGTCTGGCTCCTCACCGTAGGCCTGTTTCAGCAAAGTTAATTCTACCGGACCTAGAGTTCAGCGCGTAAGCCCCACCACGACACGTCAACGTAGAGATGCGGCGGTGGGGTTATTTTTATTACTATAGAAGTTCGGGTCATCGGGTGGATTGTCTATTTATCCAATGCTCAAGTTACTGGAAATGTCCCATAGCGTCGCTATGTAGAAAACAGCTCATAGATAGGAAACTTTTATCAATCTGCCTTCTTCAATTCATAGTGTCAGATCATGCGATCGCCAGTTACTCAACTACACTGGCAAAATTTGTTACACACACATTGAGTTTGTTGTTGTTACACATCTAGTGTCTGTTCTAGCTTTGTCACACACACATTGAGTTTGGTGTTCCAAAACTTGATAATCTCCGATTCTAAATTCAAAAATACATAGTTGAATCAAGGTTGTTGTAACATTTGGCTTTTTCTGACATATACCATATATATTAATTTACAATCTTAATATAATTAATGATGTTTCTTTAATCTTGAATATGACGTCAACTACAAATCTTAATAATAATTTTCCGTTTTAAAGTTTAGGGGAAGATTTATAAAACAAAGGTTAGACCTGCTGTCTTGTATGGATCAGAATGTTGGGCCAAAAAATAATGAATAAAAGGCAATTACATGCATCTGAGATGAGAATGCTAAGAGGGATGTGTGGTGTTACGGGAATGGATAGAATGAGATATGAGTACACAAGGTGTAACTTAAATAACGCACAACCTCTTAAGGGGTCATTGTACTCATCATTATGAACAACTTTTACTATGGGACCAACCTTGAAATCGCGAATAATAATCAGCTGTTCAGTACATTATGTTCGCATAATTCGTCATACTTGTGACTGTAACCGCTCAGATTTCAGAGCGCACATTTACGCACATAATCGCACGTTATTACGTGCATATGAAGCCGTGCGTATGAAGGTATGGTCCAACAAATACCTACCTTACACTAAGATGATGCACACGGTAAGTGCAGCACATCAAATGGACACAGCGTACCTACGAATCATTATTTAGGTTTCAAAAATAAGTAAAGTCAATACTTCTAAACTGCCTAATACATTGTTATGGTCGATAAATGCCTTGAAGCCATAGAATTTAAATAAAATATTTCAGTTCCTATATTGCGAGTTACGGTTTGTTGCTACCAAGTAATTTTCGGAACGCAGTCTGGTTCAAATGTGATATCTACACCGCTTATCACATGGAATTTTAAATGCAGCAAAGATTTTTATCATCCATGCATTACCGTGGGGATTGCGGCTCGTGGAATAATAACTGCCGCATGGGTCTATCGATCAGGTTAAGCTACGCTTGCCACAGTCGGCCCGTGGATGGGTGACCATCTTTACATACCCAGACCCACCGTGCCTCGAAAAGCACGTTAAGCCGTTGATCCCGGCTGTCATTTTTGGATCTCTGACAGTCGTTACAGTTAGTCAGAAAGAAGCTCGAAAGTCTGACAACCAGTCTTACCAACGGGTATTGTGTTACCTAGTAAATGAGTTGTGGAGGTCAGATAGGCAGTCGCTCCATGGAAAATACTGGTATTCAGCTGCACCAGGTTAGACTGGAAGCAGACCACAACATAATTCGGAAATGGCGAGGCAGATTGATTTGATTGCATTACGAACGATTTGGCACTCTCTACCGTGTCTCTAGTAGTTATTCAATTCAATCATTTAATTCGGAAATCATCCATATTGTTTTAGTACTAGAACTTACAAGCTTTGTTAGTGTCAAAATCAAAATCAACATTAAAATTACAATTAAAATCAATCACTATAATGAACTGATAATCCTTTCAGTCGAACCCGATATCGTAAGAGTTGAATACAGATTTAATGATAGCAGAAACACATACTATAATAATAAAATGAAGAGTGTTCGAACAAAGGGTAACATTTCCAACATTGCTATTTTTTTTCAGAAATCACTAAAAAGACCATGTTCTACCAAAGATATCATCGAACGATTGAGGTCTCGCAACTATACACTTGCAACATTTTGCCTCGACTTCTCAGCTATTTTGGGATCGACTTTCGGAATAACTAGATGCGCCTGATTATCAACATTTTCACTAGCTTTTGCCCGCGGTTTCATCCTAATCGAAAAAGTAGTACCCTTCACCAGAGTTCAAAATATCCCCATACCAAATTTCATTAATATCGGGTCCGCTGTTTAGCCCTGCGTAACAAACAAACAAAATATCAAATCTTTTCTCTATAGAAAATTCGTTTAGATAGTTAATATATAGGTATCGCTTTCATGTGACCTTCGCTATCCAATCATTAAAAATATTTAAAACAGAGATAGGGTATATAAACCCAAGGTTGTCTGATTTCTTTATTAAGGCCTCTTGCAATATTATGTTAAGCTTGATCCACATATTTCCGGGTCAGGGCTCGGTGTTCGTGTAAATACTAGAATAATACATTCTTACATTCCAAGTTCTGTTAAGCAAGCTCGCAAAATATTTAACTATTTTTTGTTTTTTGTATTTTTTTTAAGCTAGTACTCATGGAGGATGCTCCGATGAGCCGTCCATACATTTTGCTTTCAGATTATACGCTAAACATAGACACTGTTTGTTTAAAACGAATCATTTTATCACTTTTCTACAATGAAATGTGACCGCCCTTGACCTTTTTCCTCGAACTTACTTACCCAATAAGATAAGTACTAAAATTACTATTTGTACACCAATTTCATTGGTAGAACATAGAGCTCGACTATTTATGTATATCTATGTTAACAAATAAAGATTGATTGATAATAATTATCATCCTTACTCCAGAATGTATTCTCAAAAGATAGCACAACGATAGGTCAGAAGTTATGTTGCTACTTACTGTATGTATATATCTTATAGTGATAGTGATTGTATGAGATTTACAGATACCTAAAATTAAGTTCCGTTCAGGAATTCGACCGTTAGTTGCCTATGCTTTACTATCCTACATACATACATACTCTACAACCTGTCATTACCGTTCTAGTCTTGTCGCCAAAAATAACCAGAATAATGTAAGTACGAGTTACCCAATATGCCTTAGATATATGTTTTTACTTGATTTAGGTAAGTGGCGGTTAGTTTAACTGCGACCTCGTGTTTCTGAGTTTTGCAAGAGGTGAAGAAACTCTACGCGTATGTTGTTGAAATGTTTGTCGTAAGCTACAATGTTAATTCTAATAGTTGCCGGATGAATTAATATTTAAATATAAGTACATTTTATATATTATACATTTTGTATTATCTTAACATTAATCTTTTTGACGTCGATATGTTTTGGGGAAGAAAAATGAATTTTGGGCGGTGACAGATTTGATTTGGAATTTTGGATTGTTGTTGAAGTAATAACAGCCGCACGGGTAGATCTCTCAGGTTAAGCTACAGCTCAGGTTAGTATTTCTGTGGATGGGTAACCATCTTTACCTACATACCGAGACTTCTCCGTGCCTCGGAAATCATGTATGTCATTCATGGATCTTTGAGAGTCGTTACGGGTCGTCAGAAGCCCGAAAGTCTGACAACCAGTCTTATCAGGGGGTACCGTATTACCCAGTAACTGGGTTGTGGAGGTCAGATAGGCAGTCGCTTAATGTAAAATGCTGGTGTTCAGTTGCATCCGGTTAGACTGGAAGCCGACCCCAACAAAGTTGGGAAAAGTCTAGGCAGATTGATTGAATTATTGAATTGGAGAATTCAAGGCTTAAGTTCAATGATTTTAGCCTTGAAAATCATTGGACATTTGCAATAAAGTGTTATTTTTTCGTGAAATTTGCTAGATTGCGTATCTTATCATGTGAATGAAATGCACTGACCCCAGCATGGTTTGACCAGGCTCGATTACTCGAATGAACCCAAAGATTCACATGATTCAGAGCCTCATGTTTTGCCATGGGGCTACAGACACCAATGCGTATCAAGGAGTACACCGGGGGATGCGATAATGTTAGAGAAGTCGTGCCCTTAGGATAAAAAAGGATCCACCCGTGGGTTCCCGCATTGTCGAGGCGGGGGGCTCAGTAGCAGTGGCTTGGTCACCAACGGCGAATCGAAGAGGAACCCCAGGAGGGGCCGCTCATCAGGGCTTTTCCCAGGAAGTCGACGACGTAGCGGCCAACAAGTAGGTTGCGGTGCCGCTTGGGCGACATCGCAACAGGGGCGCGATGTCGTATGGGAGGCATCGCGGCTGAGGGTTGGAGGTCGCGGCGGGAGAGGAGCGCCGGTATTGCGGTGCGCACCTTGCGCGGCCTTGACGGGGTCATCACCGTCTGATGGCGAACGCGGTGGGGCCGTATGGGAGGAGGAGTGTCGGTATTTCGGTGGCCGCTCTCCCTATCCTCTGCGGCCGAAAAGTGGTAGGCCACTGGCCTGACCCGTCGCAGAGGGGCCAAGGGTGCCTAGACACGAGGTCGTCTAGCGCTCATGTGCTGGTTTCGTCCCTGGGGTGGTCACGGCGTGCAATGTGTTCTGGTGCGCCGGTGATGGGGGTAGTCCCCGGAGGAGGGTGCGGTGACGGACAGCCGTGGCCGGTTCGCGGTGAGTGCTAACGCGTGCCCGTGTTCCACAAGCGGCAGAGGAGGACACCGTGGAGTTTTAGTGGGTTGGAGTCCCACAGGATATGGAAGGATTATTAAAGCCGTACCGGATATGCATCCACTGAAATTCGTTTCCATTTGAAGTCCGTAATATAATTTTAGATTAGGGAGCTACCTATACAAGGCATGCACTGCATAAGAAGTGATCATTATTCATCATTATCATCATCTGCTTAGCCTTTTCTCAACTATGTTGGGGTCGGCTTCCAGTCTAACTGGATGCAGCTGAATTCCAGTATTTTACATGGAGCGACTCTCTATCTGACCTTCACAACCCAGTTACTGGGTCGACACCCCTTGTAAGTCTGGTTGACAGACTTTCGGGCTTCTGACGATCCGTAACGCCTGTCAAAGATCCACGACAGCCGGGACCAACGGCTTAAAGTGCTTTCCGAGGCACAGAGATGTCTTGGTATGTAAGGATGGTTACCCATACACGGACCAACCGCGGCAAGCGTAGCTTAAGGTGATATGTAAAAAGCTAACTGGGCAATAATAAGAAAGTGACAGAGTAAATTACTTCCACATGAGAAAAAAAGAGAGCGCTTCAATGCGCTGAAACCAAAAAAAAAAAAAAGCGCCAAACCAAATGAAAATTGTTTAAAAATAAATGAAGCTATCTATCAAAAATAGTTTCAATTACCTAATACGCACATTTTTAATGCAATTTTGCTATGAAATTACTTGAGATTTTATAATTACAGAAAAAAGTATTAAAAAGTAGAAGTATTTTCGGAATTAAATTCTATCAAGGAAATTTAACCCAACTGTGTTTTCCTTCAGTCAGAGTATTAATAAAATAGTCAATAAACATATATCCAAAAATTTAATCCATACATTCTGTAATAGTGAAATAAATGGTAACGAAAAAGCACCCAATTTATTTTGGTATCGCCTTAACCTGATCGGTCGACTCGTGGGGCTGTTATTACTTAGCCATAATTTGATAGTAAGAACCGTCCATATTTGCTATCATCGTTCATAATTTTATTATTTGGTAGATGTGAATAGTTTTTGAGGTTAAAAGTCACTCATTAATTAAAAAAGCACCTTGTGAGTCTTATGAGTATGACCGTGACCGTAGTATTATTAAGTATAGTTTTCTTTGTTTTGCAAAAACTAGTCATTGTTTATAATTGCTGATTTCCGTGAAGTTATTTCCATGTACAGACGCCAGCACATCAAGCTACTACAATCTGTCAGATTTCTTTAATAGATTTTCGACTTTATTGCTAAAGCATTAGGTTCAAGGTTGATTGGGAAAATCTGGTAGGTTGACCTGCTGGCGTCTGTACATAAATACGAAGAACCTGTAGATATTATTAGATATTATTATATTTCCAGGGTTTTTTAGAAAAGGTCTTAATTATCATGGAAATGTGTTTGCTTGATCAGGACTAGATCATTTGTTCATCCTTTTGTTTACAGATACGATAGAGCATTATAGAATCAATATCATTATAATTAGGTAATCCAGCTCAATTACAAATCAAATTTTATGGGCGATTGAATAATTTTATTTAAGGCAAAAGCGTCAGGGTAGCCCGCGAAATTCAAATTTTCTTACGTTTGTTGCAAATTGCAAGTCAGTATTAAGTTGTATGTTAAATAAGGTATGATTCACGGTCGTAACAAATATCGTATTTACAGAATTATAATCATTAGAATCAGTAATACAACTCCTTAAGTTAGTATAATCTTCAAATTTCAAGATTTCATGAATTAGTCATTCATTAGGATTACCTGGTCTTAAAGAGTTGTATTGATCACTTAAAAGATTACAATTATGTAAATATATACTTGTTATGGCCGCGAATTACATTTTGATCAACGTACATCCTAATGCTGACTTGTAAATTGCAATAAACGTAAGAAAATTTGAATTTCGCGGGCTACCCTGACGCTTTCGCCTTAAAGATGAACCAATCGTGGCTCGTGTCTGAATAATAACAGCCGTACGGGTCGTTCGAAGGTTAAGCTACGCTTGCAACGGTCGGTTCGTGAATTGGTGACCATCCGTCACATATCGAGACCTCTTCGTGCCTCGGGAAGCACGTTAAGCTGTAGGTCCCGGCTGTCATTCGTATATCTTTTACAGTGAAGTCGTTACGGGCAGTCACATGCCCAAAAAGTCTGACAACCAGTCTTACCAAGTGATATCTTATTACCCAGTAACTGGGTTGTTGTGGACGTCAGATAGGCAGTCGCTCCAAGTAAAATACCTACTGGTATTCAGCTGCACATGGTTACAAATGTTACAATGGAAGCCAACCCAAATAGAGTTAGGAAAAGGCTAGGCAGATTAATTTTTTAAAGATGAACCAATCACCAAAATATACCTCGATTAACAAAATATAGTAAAAGCTGTATGGCTATGGCTATATTACTAAATAGCAGGCTGTATAAAATTCACTTGTTTAAATGGCTAAATGATAATCATTTTTATAGCGAATACTTTGAATATATTAGGTTGGGGAAAAGGTCTTTTCGCATTATAGTATGTATGAACTTGTAATAAAATCTCTTTGGCTATACTGTTTGTATCTGGCTGGTTTTGGTATCATTGAAAGTCTAAATTTTAAAGAACATAATTCCAAATTCAAATTAGGAAAATGTGTGATTTTCATTTGTTTTTCGTACCGTCAAGATGAGTGAATCTAATGAAGAAATTCGATACATTTTAAAATTTTACTACAAAAAACTTTTTAGCAAAAAATAAAACCGACTTCTAAAACAAAACACTACAAAGTGCAAAATAACTTTAATTTCGGAAGTCGGTGTCTTTGGTTTTGTATTTGCGTTTTTTGCCACCGACTTCCGAAATTAAAGTTATTTTGCACTTTGTAGTGTTTTGTTTTAGAAGTCGGTTTTATTTTTTGCTAAAAAGTTTTTATTTTTCACTTTTTAGTTGTGGAACCTACCCCACACAAATTCGAATACATAATTGAGCACAATAATTGTAGATATAGCCATGTAAATAACAGTGATAGGAAGTTATTAAAACACCATCACAACATCCATATAAAATAAGTGGGAAATATACGCATTATTGAAGCTAACTCAAAAACTCCTCGAGCAAAGTTAATAAAATTTATATGGGACCACCTCGGAAGTATACCCTTTCAAACAAAAAAAGAATTTTCCAAATCAGTCCATCCGTCTTTGAGTAATCGCGTAACAAACATACAAAAAAAAAAAAAAACATACAGACGAATTGATAACCTCCTCCTTTTGGAAGTCGGTTAAAAAAAGGTAAAAATGCAACGCAAGCCGCGAAAAAAATTTGCGATGTTTATGGACCTAGTGTAGTGTCTGTGAGAGTAGCACAAATTTGGTTCAAGCGTTTTCAATCCGGAAATTTTGATGTCAAAGATGCACGTCGCTCTGGTCGCCCTATTACGGATAAAATGCTCATTCATCATTTCGCACACTCATCAAATCATTTTGCTTTAGTCTTAAGCAAAGCATGTATGATCTCATCCTTAATTCAAGTAACACCATGTTTTATGTAAATAAATAAATCAAAATTAGCTCAGCCTAACTTACTGCTGGACATAGGCTTCTACCAAGTATCCCTATCACACTCGGTTCTCCGCCTTCCGTATCCAGTCTGACCTAAGGAACAGAATAAAATGGTATTTACTAATAATATAACGAATCTACTTACGACACTTTATCCGGGATACACGTACTCAATCCCAAAAGCTTAGCATTATGGAAGGTCATCCTCAGATTCCCGGGGAGTGTCATACTGATGTTCTTCTCCAAAACCAGTGGATCCAGGGCCGGGATCCCGGCTTCCGGGATTCCTTGTACTATGCCCGGGATTGCATCCAAGGTGGCTTTTGTGAAGCATTCATCGCTCAGCTCCGAGCATGGGTGGATATAGTCAGCTGTAAATGGAATAGGACAAATACATTATTTTTAAAGGGTCCCCAAAACGAACAATTGTCAATTTTTATGTGATTAATACGCATTGATGCGCAAATTGATCGTCTACCAAGTGCAATTGAAGCGATTGACAATATTACTATAGTAGGAATTGATGGCAAATTCTCAATTGCGATTGATCGTTTCGGCGATCCTTCAGAATCTTAAAAATAATGCTCTCCTAAGTATTTTAAAATGTAGCTTAAATATATTATTATTTAATTCTAGTTCGTTGATGCAGACATTTTTTGCTCTAAATGTAGATTTCTATACATATTTTAAGGCCAATATTAGTGGAATCTGAACTCTTGCTAAAAGACAATAACTTTATACATAACATACCAAACAAATACATATTGCACTTGTGTGTTTCTATAGAATTTGAACCTACGACAGCAGACTGAATGGCAGTCCCACAAAAGATTAATCGCCAACTTAATTAGTCAAGTTGTCATTGTTTAGACACCAAAATAAGAAAAAAAAAAACATGTAGATAAGAAGTTTTCGGAAGGAACAAATCTATATATATGTATAAATGAATCGCCAAAATGTATGTACGCGCATAACTTCCGAACGACTCGACTGCACTAAATTGGATAATTCTTTTTTTGTTGTGAAAAGTTGCCGGGAAAATTGGAAAATTCGGGAAAACTGAAAGTGCGTGTTCTATGGGAATTTTGTTTGAATTATTGAAATTTTGACAGGACAACGTTTGTTGGGTTAGCTAGTTTTTAATAAATTGTATGAGCGCACTTATTCACCAAAACAATCGGTAGTTTACAATAAAGTTCAAACAATGAATAACCAGTTACGTTCAAAAATCGAACGCTCTATTTAAAAACAGAACTTACGCAAAGGAATCAACTGCAAGCTGCCATAGACACAAACAGTTAACACTACAACCACATAATGTCCATACGACATTTTTCTTTATTAGGTACACAATTTTTCTCTTCACTGATTTTCACAATGCACACTTCTGTTGCATACGAAGCCTGTTACACGAATGTTCGCTAGCTGCTTGTTTAAATGATCTTTAATTTCGTAGTGATTAAACAACACTTCAAGGATTTAAGGTGTGATTTCATTGGCACGACTGAGTCGCAGAAGGCCGTAGACGCGACGCGTGTGTTTGTTGCTACACGGACTGTGTAGTAACTGTCTTGTGACAAAATTTATTATGCAAATCGTTTTATTGCAGACTTCTAATATAAGTGCAGTTTATCGATTGCAGTTTCAGTACTAACATAGACATAGTTCATTTTTTTTTTGTTGGGAAACTCTATAAAGTTTATGAACTCGTGAGTTCATTACTTTCGATATTTTAGTCCATAATATTGTGACATCGATATTTTAGTCCATAATATTGTTTCCTTCACTACATCGATGTTTTAGTCCATAATATTGTTTCCTTCACTACAACGATATTTTAGTCCATAATATTGTTTCCTTCACTACATCGATATTTTTACAACTTGACACAGAGGTTAGTTCGAGGACATACCGTCTTAAAATTAAAGATCAATAAAACTGCGACTTTTAATTGCGTATAAAATCGCAGTTTCCTACGAAACTCTAGTTTAAGCCGTTTGCGACCGACCTATATTCCGCCATCTATGGCATACGAGTACCTAGTTACGTAACGCATAATGGTACAGACGCCAGCAGCTACCCGAAACTGTCAAATTTTCCCAATCAACTTTGAACCTAATGCTTTAGAGATAAAGTTGAAAATCTATTAAAGAAATTTGACAGCCGCCGGCTGCTGCCGCGGCTGGCGCCTGTACATGCGTCTACAGCTCTAATGTGACTAGAAGATTACCGGATGAGGATCGCTATTGTTAACGGAAAAACCGTCCTAAGTCATTTGAAATGCTTTCCGAATGTGTATTGCCTTGGACAAAAAACAACTAAAAGTGTATAATTATCCAGTTAGCTGCTTTGATGGTATATTTCTTTTTATAAAGGGTTTTCATTTACGTTTTGTTGGTTTTCCTATCTCGAATATTTCGTTACCAAGATCTGTACAAAATGTATTTTCGTACAAATTGAAATGCAGAGAATATGAAGAAAGCCAGATTTATTTTTCTTTGCCACCAAGATATTAAATTAATTTTCTGTAAACAAAATTGTCTATCCAGTTGCATCCAGCTTTCTTTACATTCTCTGCATTTCATTAAACACTGGACATCTTTTCAGAAATTTTCATTCACATTTTAATGAGTATTGAAGTGATTATTTGATCAGGTGGCTTCGCGAACGGTACCTTAACTAGCCTAAAGTTAATCAAAAACATATTTTGAAGGTTATATTTCATTTGACTTTTCCTATAGTTAATGTATTATTAATAAATAAATTTAATGTTCTATAACGTAACATTGCACTAAACTTATCGTAGAAAAAAAAAAACAAATAAAACGTAAAAGAATAATAAATAGTTACCCATGTCTTGTTGTTGTATTTCTTATGATAAAACGTCACACAGATTTTTGTTTTTCATACATGTTTACGAAAATTATTAAGTAGGTAGTGTCTACCTAGGTACGGTCAGCCAGAAAAGACACAAAATTATTCGTTACATTATATTTCAACATTTTATATCAAATCAATCAATCTGCCTAGTCTATTCCCAACTTTGTTGGGGTTGGCTTCCAGTCTAACCGGATGCAGCTGAATACCACTATTTTACATGGAGCGACTGCCTAGCTGACCTCCACAACCCAGTTACTGGGTAATACAATACCCCTTGATAAGACTAGTTGTCAGACTTTCGGGCTTCTGACGACCCGTAACGACTGTCAAAGATCCACAGATGACAGCCGGGACCAATAGCTTAACGTGTGAGGCACGGAGGAGTCTCGGTATGAAAAGATGGTCACCCATCCACGGACCAACCCCGGCAATCGTAGCTTAACCTGATGGATCGACCCGTACGGCTGCTATTACTTAGCCACGAGCTCCTCAAATAAACAATTTCATCATTTTACATAAAATGAAATGAAATTGTTTATTGTGTAAATAGGATATCGGAATCACTATTACACAGCATATTAAAAAATAAGCTAGACGGTCTCGACATTTCTTATCTGACTACCCCTGAGAAGAAATGTCAGATGTCAGCACTAGCTGAAGGAGTCCGCTAAGGCCGATGCCCGCCAGGGTTGCGGGTTGTTCGAAAGAGTTACCGTGGCCCTGAACTGAAGAGAACACGGGTGGGTTTTAGTCAGTAGAAGTCTGACACGCCCTTCCGCTCCACCCAGAGCAGGAGAAGTTATTTGATGATTTCCCATCCAAAAAAAAGGGGTAAACGTCTCTTTTAAAGCCCAGACATAATCTTGGTCAGATCATGCAAGTACCATGAAGATCCGTGTCTGAAATGGTCTTTTGAAGAAAGAACCACACAAACAGTGGGCCTGTCCAGTCAGTGCAAGCATTAGTCATGTTACCTAAGACTTAGGGCCTTGGACCACAAATCACTAAATACATTTAGCACTAAACTCGGAGGAGCTCGTGGCTAAGTAATAACAGCCGCATGGGTCGATCCATCAGGTTAAGCTACGCTTGCCGGGGTTGGTCTGTGGATGGGAGACCATCTTACATACCGAGACTCCGCCGTGCCTGGTACCGGCTGTCATTCGTGCAACTTTGACAGTCGTTACAGGTCGTCAGAAGCCCGAAAGTCTACAACCAGTCTTACCAAAGGGCCCAAAGGGGTATCATATTACCCAGTTACTGGGTTGTGGAGGTCAGATAGGCAATCGCTCTATGTAAAAAACTGCTACATCCAGTTAGACTGGAAGCCGACCCCAAGCCGAGGCCGAGGGAAAAGGCTAAGCAGATTGATTTAGCGCAAAACATAATTTAGCGATAAACATTTAAAAAATCATTCTGTTCTTGTCCTCTTCAAACGATTGACAGAAACAGAGCGATGTATTTACATTTAGCGGTAAACGTGTTTACTGATTTGTCGTGCATTTTACTTCTGTTCCAATATCTTACTTAAATATTTTATAAGCTCAGTAATTAAATAAATAAAGAAAACCAAAGTGCTAATTGACTTTTGTCACTGACTCTACCTACCTACTTAGTAAGACCTTCGTCAAAGTTAAGTACTTATTTATGTTTGTATTTTTAGCTTTGAGCAATATAAGCTAATCTTGGGTATAAAATCAATTTAATTTTTAATCGAGACAACGTCGGTTATTATTACTTTAACTTTATTTTTCATGCCTCTCTTATTGCTTTGGATGTCTGATTTTGTATGTAGGTATTTGCACATAAACAAAAAGTTATCAACTTTATATAAGAGTAAATTACGATGATTTTAGAATGACTAGTACTATTGAAAAATACAGCGGTTGTGATTGGCCAATGTAACAATGTCAGAACGAATGTTCCAAACAGAGTGATGCACAAGTCAGTATTACAACAATGATATCGATATCGATAAAATCGACGTCTATTAATTCTACTTTTTTTTTAACTATATTGATTGGGTGTTAACTGGGTGCAAATAAAACACTGACGTAACACTTCAAATTTAACTTTATTCAATTCAATCAATCAACTAATTTAATCGACTGAAAGTATGTTTAATAAAAATAATAGCAGTCCCTGCCGGAAAGAACAACAAATTCTCGGAAACCAATCATCCCTGTAAACAGCATTAATCCACTTCTCTTTCAGTCCCGGAAATTTCGGAAATTTAAAATGTAAACATTAAGTAATACTTTTTACCATTAGGAAACATCGATAATTATTTTTATCGTGAATGTTGAAGTTGTCATAACACTACAGCATAACTAAAGATAGAAAGGGACGCACATATTGATAGTACCCTAGTGAGAAAAAGGGACTTTACAAAAAGACATCAATGCGGTAAACATTTTTGAGCCATTTTAGGTAAATAACCAGTTTTGCTTGAACCCTGCAATTATTCATAATATTATTAAATTATAAATATATTTTACTTACCGATGAAAACTTATGCTATATTTTTATAGGTGGATGTTCTAGACTATTTTCCATGCCATTTAATTGAACAGGAACTCATAAATGTTTTTGTTTATACAGAAAGGTTTTAAAAGGTATCAAAACAACCGCGTGTGCAGACATCCAATAACTGGTCATAACTAAAATGGCCACTCATATAGTCATTTAATATAAGTGCAATTTCATTTGTGTGGTGAGCCTGAGTCGCCTGTATGAGCAGTCAAGAGGCTATAATTATAGTCATTGGGATATCAGGACAATCCCGGAAGTACGGTCAAGACCCCTACCAGTACCTTACTGGAATATTTCCTTTCTCCGAGCACGTATGTTCTTGCGAATCTCCACTCAAGCCGGCCAATAAAGGCAAGAAAGAGGTGGGAGCTCTGTTCCTCGTCAGTGTCTACTCCAGCCGGTCAATAAAGGCAAGCCAGAGATGAGGACAAGATTTCTCCCAGGAGATAGGGTCTGTGGGGTCGCCAGTGCCCAACAGCTCGCCATATGCTGCCCTGCAGGTTTCTGTACCTCTCTTGGTCTGGCTTCTCATCCTAGACCTGTTCCGGCAAAGTAAACTCTACCGGCACTGACATAAAGTTCGGAGCGCGCAAGCCCCACCACGACGTCAACGTAGAGATACAGCGGTGGGATTATTATTTTTTTTTTTTTTTACATTTCTCAGGACCCTGAGGTCCCGGACCTTTGGAAGGCGTACGAGGAGCCGAAGTCAACTCGCAGAGGACCTTAAATAATTTTAAAGGATGAGGAGGCACCAATCTACGATTATCCCTATCTGCACTATGCAAGTGCACCCAATGACAACCCCCGGTTGGCGCTTGGTGCAGTACTATTATTGTATGTGGAAACAAAACATATTGGGCTATGGGTCTGGGTGGCTAAAGTCGATTGGGTAACCTGAACTATGGAAGAACTATGTCCCCTGGCCTGACCAACGTGTATTATACACGGATAAAATGACAGGGGGTGACTTGCACACTCAATGATGGGCCCTCGGAAACGGCCGCTAGCACATAGTGACGTAGCGACAAGGAGGCAAAACCTTCCTGAGATGCTTGAGGAGTGGAGAAGTATTCCACGGCTATCAGGACAATCCCGGAAGTACGGTCAAGATCCCTACCAGCACCTTACTGGAATACTTTCTTCCTCCGAGCACGTTTGCTCTTGCGAATTTCCACTCAAGCCGGCCAATAAAGGCAAGAAAGAGGTGGGAGCTCTGTTCCTCGTCAGGCAAGCCAGAGATGAGGACAATATTTCTCCCGGGAGATAGGGTCCGTGGGTTCACTACTGCCCAACAGCTCGCCACATGCTGCCCTGCGGGTTTCTGTATCTCTCTTGGTCTGGCTCCTCATCCTAGACCCGTTCCGGCAAAGTAAACTCTACCGGCACAGACCTAAAGTTCGGAGCACGCAAGCCCCACCACGACGTCAACGTAGAGATACAGCGGTGGGGTTATTATTATTATTTTTCTTACATATCTCGGGACCCTGGGGTACCGGACCTTTGAAAGGCATACGAGGGGCCGAAACCAACTCGCAGAGGCCCCTTAGATAATTTTAAATGATGAGGAGGCGCCAACCGACGATTATCCCTATATGCACTATGAAGTGCACCCAAGGACAACCCTCAGTTAGTGCAGGACTGTTGTTGTACGTGGAAACAAAACATATTGGGCTATGGGTTGGGTCTGGGTGGCTAAAGTGGATTGGGTAAGTTGAACTATGGAAGAACTATGTCCCCTGCCTGACCAATGTTATATATTATACAGGGATAAAATGACAGGGGGTGACTTGCACACTCAATAATGGGCCCCCGGAAACGGCCGCTAGCACATAGTGACGTAGCGGCAAGGGGGAAACACTTCCTTTGGTGTTTGAGGAGTGGAGAGGTATTCCACGGCTATCAGGACAATCCCGGAAGTACGGTCAAGATCCCTACCAGCACCTTACTGGAATACTTTCTTCCTCCGAGCACGTTTGCTCTTGCGAATTTCCACTCAAGCCGACCAATAAAGGCAAGAAAGAGGTGGTGGGAGCTCTGTTCCTCGTCAGTGTTCATCAGTGCGAAAGAGAGCGACGTACGTACGGGCGGCGCGGCGTGCACCTGCGGTTGCGGTTGGTAATAATAATTTTGTTTTGATTTACGAATCCGTAAGGGCGCGTTTTGATGACATGAATTATTTTGCGAGCCGCCGCGCGGCGGCTGTGCGGTTGTCGCCTGGTGACCGCGCAGCGGATACTGTTTTAGTAAAACAAGCTTTCTAGCAACCATGTAAAGTTGATTTATCAAAGAATCCCCTTCACGCCACCACTGCCCACCATCGCCTGCGCCGTGTGTGCTGGCCGCCGCGCGTTTAGTTAATTACAAAGAATTTCAATGTTGTGTCCTAGTTAATAAAACATAAATTGCTATGACTGAACAAATAGCACGCGGCTACCGCGCGGTGACCGCAAGTAATTTTTTGCGCCGTCTAACTGCGGCCTAAGCTGGCCGCCGCGTGGTAGACGCGCGGCTGCCGCCACGCGGTTATTTAATTACAAAGAATTTCAATGTTGTGTCCTAGTTAATAAAACATAAATTGCTATGACTGAACAAATAGCACGCGGCTACCGCGCGGTGACCGCAAGTAATTTTTTGCGCCGTCTAACTGCGGCCTAAGCTGGCCGCCGCGTGGTAGACGCGCGGCGGCCGCCACGCGGTTATTTAATTACAAAGAATTTCAATGTTGTGTCCTAGTTAATAAAACATAAATTGCTATGACTGAACAAATAGCACGCGGCTACCGCGCGGTGACCGCAAGTAATTTTTTGCGCCGTCTAACTGCGGCCTAAGCTGGCCGCCGCGTGGTAGACGCGCGGCCGCCGCCACGCGGTTATTTAATTACAAAGAATTTCAATGTTGTGTCCTAGTTAATAAAACATAAATTGCTATGACTGAACAAATAGCACGCGGCTACCGCGCGGTGACCGCAAGTAATTTTTTGCGCCGTCTAACTGCGGCCTAAGCTGGCCGCCGCGTGGTAGACGCGCGGCCGCCGCCACGCGGTTATTTTATTACAAAGAATTTCAATGTTGTGTCCTAGTTAATACAACATAAATTGCTATGACTGAACAAATAGCACGCGGCTACCGCGCGGCGACCGCAAGTAATTTTTTGCGACGTCTAACTGCGGCCTAAGCTGGCCGCCGCGTGGTAGACGCGCGGCCGCCGCCACGCGGTTATTTAATTACAAAGAATTTCAATGTTGTGTCCTAGTTAATAAAACATAAATTGCTATGACTGAACAAATAGCACGCGGCTACCGCGCGGTGACCGCAAGTAATTTTTTGCGCCGTCTAACTGCGGCCTAAGCTGGCCGCCGCGTGGTAGACGCGCGGCCGCCGCCACACGGTTATTTAATTACAAAGAATTTCAATGTTGTGTCCTAGTTAATACAACATAAATTGCTATGACTGAACACAGCACGCGGCCAACGCACGGCGGCCGCAAGAAATTTTTCGCGCCGTCTAACTGCGGCGGAAGATTATAATATAATTGATAATTGCGTAAAAAAATAAGATGGCACAATAATACAATTGGCGAAATTTATATAAAGCAACTAACTATTCGTAAATCGTACTATTCGTAATCGCTTGATTGAACTAGTCCGTTCATTTAACGCCCATCTCTACTCGCGACGGACGTCATAAATAAACTGTCAGTCTATAGAGTTATACACGTCAACTAGTCGACGAAATCAACTAGTTGACGAACGATAATAAACGGTCTAATTTTATTAACGCTAAATACGTCGACGACCCATCTCTCACTGCTTTATTGCACGTTACCTCGTTGACGAATTTAACTAGTTGACGTGACGAACGTAAATCAACGTTGACGTTTCGTTAACGGGAAAAACTTTTTTACAAAAAATTAAACCGACGAAAAAACTGAAAAGTGAAAAATAAAACCTTTTAGTCTCACTAAACTCCTAAATTAATTTAAATTACTAATTTTGAGCCAGCGCCAAACAAATAAAGAAGCAAATTAATTACGTAAAGCGTATAAAATGGTCTATTAGCTTGATACATCTTCGTTAAATGTTTGTTTGGTGCCGCCTCAAAATTTGTAATTTAAATAAATTTAGGAGTTTAGTTAGACTAAAAGGTTTTTATTCACTTTTCAGTTTTTTCGTCAGTTTAATTTTTTGTAAAAAAAGTTTTTTATTTTTCGCTTTTCAGTTACCTTTTCGTCGATTTATTGTTGTGGCTAAAATCTACTACCTACCTATTTTTTTGATTACTATTATAAAATACTTAGACCTACTTCCACCATACCATGTTAGTTAGTTTGATCTTCGGTTAAAACGTTAACGGGACATTAAGATAAGCGAGTGTTTCAACATGCGCTAATCCATGATTAAATGTCACTATTAACATCGATGTTCATTAATGGCTGATTTACGAATCAAATCAAATCAAAAGTCATTTATTCAAACTAGGCTGAGAATCAGCACTTTTTGAACGTCAAAATTACATAAGACAGTCCCCCAAAACGCCCGCCCTTCACCACTTCCTAGTGCTTTAGCTGGGGAGAAGAAGTGGCGCAACAAACTCCCCAGCAGCACAGCTGTCTGTTCAGTTAAAGAAAAAAAATGATTCTATATAACACTGCGCATAATAATTTAGGTACATTACGCAATACAAAACATGAAATTAAATTATTTGCTATAAGTAAGCTAGCACACGCCAATATACCAAAAAAAAAAATCGAAAACTATACTCAAGCAGAAACAAAATAAAAAACTAAAAACGTAAGCAGAACTTTATACCCAAATAAAAGCCTCCAGTAATAAAGGGCGTGCCCACTTACATATTATAGCCGTACATGTAGCCGTAACTCAAAGTCACAGATGATAAACTAGGACCATCGAAGTAAAATCAACAACGAGTTAAGTTACTAATAACAAAACAAAACCAAGGTCAGCAAGACGACCTGTCACCACAAGCAGCACCCGTTCACGAGTATAACGCAAAGATCAGCCATTACCCCCCTCGCCATATTTGAGGGAAGGAGACAACCCGACCCCCGACGCTACCGCAAGCAGTGACATCTAAGGGAGCATGACGAACTTGCTGCCGGTTGCTCGGGCAAGAAAAACTATGATCAATTGTCGAGGTCACTAGCTAACCACATATTGCAATACCACTCATAAAAAATAAATAAACATTGAAATGAGTAGATTATGTCAATAATAAATAAAAATAAAATTAAAATAAATTGACCTTGAGAGTCAAACAAAATAAATAATTATATTAACTCATATAACCTGTCAGTAGGTATGCTAATTCTGGAGAAAGAACATAAACATTGTCTTAAGTTAAACACAGCGACCAACTATCCTTATCGTTTAAGTAATCGTTGATAGAATTGTATGCCTTTGAACAAAGGTTAGATTTTACTTTAGCTTTGAACGCATTAAAGGGCAAATCTAGCAAAGAAGAGGGTAGCTTGTTATAAAAAGATATACCAAGCCCAACAAATGAGTTATGAACCTTATGAAGCCGGTGAAATGGAGCACGTAATTTGTCCTTATTTCTGGTGTTAACATTGTGAATATCACTGTTTTTAGTGTATAAATGTATATTTTGTCTAATATATAAGATGTTGGCGAAGATGAATTGTGATGCCACCGTGAGAATACCAATCTGTTTAAAAAAATCTCTCAAAGAAACTCTGGCACCGAGCTGGTAAATTGCTCGAATAGCTCGTTTCTGAAGGACAAATATATTTTGAATGTCAGCGGCTTTGCCCCAGAGCAGAATACCGTATGACATAACGCTATGAAAATAACTAAAATAGACTAACCGAGCTGTATCAACGTCAGTGTATTGTCTTACTTTCCTGACGGCGTAGGCGGCTGAACTGAGCCTTCCCGCTAGGCTTGATATATGCGGGCCCCACTAAAGTTTGGCATCTACTGTTATACCCAGAAAAACTGCCGAGTCTTCAGTTTTAAGCATCTCTTTATCTAAAACGATGTTGGGTCCTAGATTTCTAACATTCGGTAAGGCAAACTTTATACATTTCGTTTTCTTAGCATTGAGAACTAAGTTGTTTGTCGTAAACCAATCTGTAACCATTGAGAGTGCACTGTTTACGTCGTCAAAATCTTGTCTATTCCTGTCTACTTTAAAAATAAGAGAGGTGTCATCTGCAAACAGTACAACGTCACAGATACCCTTTAAATAGAATAGTAAGTCATTGATATACACTAAAAACAAGAATGGACCCAGTATTGAACCTTGAGGTACACCTAACTGAACTGGTAGCCCGGAAGATTTCACACCATTTACATCTACACATTGAAACCTATTATGTAAATATGAATTTATTACTTTAAGAGCTTCGTTTTGTACACCGTAATGATGTAGTTTACGCAAAAGCGTGTCATGGTGCACGCAATCAAAGGCTTTGGAAAGGTCACAGAAAATTCCAATAGCATTTTGCGAGTTCTCCCATGCGTTAAATATATGTTTCAGCAGAGCAACACCCGCATCTGTAGTCGAACGACCTTTAGTAAAGCCATATTGTTCATCATGAAGGAGGCCATTTAAATTAAAATGTCTTAGCAACTGCTTGAGTATTAACTTTTCAAATATTTTGCTAAATGCAGGTAAGATAGAAATAGGCCTAAAATTGCCAACGTCATTTTTATTACCTGATTTAAATAAAGGTATGACTTTACTACTTTTCATGAGGTCAGGAAAAGTTCCTACATCAACACATTTATTAAAAGTAACAGCTAGATAGGGGGCTACTATGTCTATTATATTACTTAACAGTTTAATGGAGATGCCCCAGTAATCACCAGTGTTTTTAGACTTAAGTGTGTTAAATACATTAACTACATCACGAGGTGTTATATATTCGAAGCTAAATAAGCGACCACATTTAGGCACACTACTATGCAAAAGGGTTTCAGCTTTAGACGGGGATGAATTTAAGGAGCGAGTCGTAGTTATAGGTATGTTGGCAAAAAACTCATTAAATGCCTCAGCAACGTCTGCTGCTTTATTAACTAATTTGTTGTCGACCATAACTTCAAGTTGTTTGTCTTGTTTAACCGACTTACCCGTTTCATTGGTAATAATTTTCCAAGTGGTTTTTACTTTGTTATTGGAATTTTTAATTGTATTGCTTAAAAATTTAGATTTAGCACAAACACAAATACTTTTAAATAATTTTGAATAATTTTTGACATACTCTAGGAAAGGAGTATCAAACCTGTGCTTTTTCAAACCATATAATTCGTATAGTCTCGCTCTACTTTTATAAATACCTGGAGTAGCCCATTGGTTAAAGCCAACGGTAGTGCCATTAATATTAATGGTTTTAGTCTTGAAGGTAGATTGGTACTCTTTTTGCACAACATCAAAAAGGGCTCCATAGATGTCATTAGGATTGTCATGTTCTACTATAGATGGTCTAATTCTTTGGGCTACATTATTTTTAAATTTGTTGCAACGACTAGCTGTATAAGGCCTGCATTCTATTTTATGCGGCTTTTTATGTAATGGCATAGGGAAGCTAGCTAATAAACCACAGTGGTCAGACCTTAAGTCACTTAGCACTAATTTATTTTTGGCATCACAATCACTAAAAATATTATCAAGACATGTGGACGAAGATGCCGTGATCCTAGTAGGTTCAAAAAACAAGTTAAATAAATTATAAGACCTAAAAAGATTGAGAAGTCTAATACTAAATGGAGTAACATCTAAAATATTAATATTAAAATCTCCACATAAAATTATACTTTTATTACTAGATTTTAACCTATTGAGTGCATCTTCCATTACCCATTCAAAATGAGTAAAATCCCCAGAAGGGGGTCGATATACGCAAATTATAACGTATCGCTCGAGTTCAACACAAGACAACTCAATAGTGCGCTCGATAGAAAGATTAACTAAATCTAACCGTTGTTTACATTTCAACTTGAATGTCCGATTATGAACAGTGCGTGATCCCTAGTTACCTCGGTCAAAGGTATATCGGGGTAACATTTAGTCTTTGCTTCATTCAAATCGGTCCACCCTATCAAAATAAAGTTGGTTAGTGAATGACGAAGTTTCTATGGTATCTTACGAGAACTTACGAATAATTCATTTGTGGCTGCAGGAGTTTAAAAACAACGATAAGTTGTTTGGTGTAAATATTGTTCTCTTTGGCGATATCATGCAACTGCCCGCGACAAAAGGACATTGGTGCTTTGCACAGCTACCATGGAGTGCTGCAGAAGTTAATTTATGGCACGCATTTTCTTTCTGCGAATTAACCAATAACATGAGGCAACGAAATGACATCGAATTCGTTGACTTGTTAAACAATCTACGCGTAGGCGAATTGACAACAGACGTAAGGTTAGTTCCTAGGTGTAAGTTGCCAAAAAATAGATAACCGTCAAATGTTTTTGGACATACGGTACTTTCACCATCCACGCCGATTAGGTTAATGACGCCGCGGTTGCCACCGGCGTACATCTCTAATGGCGGCTGCACAAAATTTCAAACTTTTAATCATGGGTATCGTTTTCATGGTTTTCGAGGGCGCTAAAGTCGATAGTTAAGTCAAAATTAAAATCCATGATGGTGGCGGCGAACATTTTCAAATTTTTCATCATGGGTATGGTTTTCATGGTTTTCGAGGGACCTAAAGTCAATAGTTAAGTCAAAATGAAAATCCAAGATGGCGACTGCGAAAATTTTCAAATTTTTCGTCATGGGTATCGTTTTCATAGTTGTCGTGGGTGATAAACTCGATAGTGAGGTCAAAATGTAAATCCACTTCTCACATTGACTTTAGCACCCTCGATAACTATGAAAACTACATCCTTGACGAAAAATTTGAAAATTTTTGCAGCCACCATCTTGAAATTTTATTTTGACTTAACTATCGACTTTAGCCCCCTCAAAAACCATGAAAACGATACCCATGATGAAAAATTTTAAAATTTTCGCAGCCGCCAACTTGGATTTTCATTTTGACTTCACTATCAAATTTACCGCCCTCGTAAACCATGAAAGACATACCCATGATGAAAAATTTGAAAATTTTCGCAGCCGCCATCTTGGATTTACATTTTGACCGAATTCAAACTTTCTGTCAGAGAAAGTCGCATGGACGGGGCATAACGCTTTTTAGTTACGTGACGGTTTCTACCAGTTTACTCCTACTGCAAGCCCGACCCAATATCAATCAGACTTTTTTTGCACTAATTTCTATGAATGAATAGTTCGATAAATTAGCGGGACAGCCGTGCAACAATGTAAATTTTACTATGGATCCATACTGTGGCCGTACGCTAGCAAAAGGATAATAACATTATTTACGCAGCAGAGAAGCGCGCGCGCAAATTTGGCACAGGTTTTACCTTGGTTAAGAAGCAATGCAAACATACGAGTAATACAGTCGCTGTAATAATAGGTTGGGGAAAAAGTTTCTTCGCACTTTTTAAGAAAATTCAAAACATTTTTTAATATAGTTTATTTACATTTAACTAAAGTATGTAGGTACCATTTTGTTCGATAACTTTTTGCCATCTTGTAGGTAGGGACATGATCCCATTGCTATAGAAATTTTGGGACTTCTGGTCAAAATACCGCGACAAGTGGTTTTGGCAGTCCTCTCGTGATGTTAACCTGACACTGCCTAAAGAATTCTGAAGAGACCGAAACAGGTGGAAATCTGAAGGTGCAAGGTCAGGACTATACGGCGGATGCATTAACACCTCCCAGCCAAACTCTCTTAATTTTTGCTGAGTGGCTAAAGATGTGTGAGGTCTAGCGTTATCATGATGAAAAACCACACCCCTGCTGTTGATTAATTCCGGCCGCTTTCTCTCAACTTCTTGCTTTAATCTCATCAGTTGTTCGCAGTAGAGTTCAGAATCGATGGGCCTGCCTGGTGGTAACAGCTCATAATGAATAATGCCCTTCCAATCCCACCACACACACAGCATCACCTTGTTGCGAGTTAACCCGGGTTTCGCCACAGTCTGTGAAGCCTGACCGGCCTTTGACCACGACCTTTTTCGCACGTTCTTGTCATACGTGATCCACTTTTCATCACCAGTTATCAGCTTCTTCAAAAATGGTTCGGTTTCATTACGTCGTAATAAAGAATCACAAATGAGTACACGGTTCATTAGGTTTCTTTCAGTGAGCTCGTGAGGTACCCAAATGTCGAGCTTTTTTGTGTACCCAGTTTTTTTCAAATGCGCCAAAACTGTTTTGTGGTCAATTTCCAGTTCTTCAGCTACGTCGTAACTACTGATATGCCGATCTTGCTCCACTTTTTCAAAAATGGCATGCATTTTATCCGTAATAGGGCGACCAGAGCGACGTGCATCTTTGACATCAAAATTTCCGGATTGAAAACGCTTAAACCAAATTTGTGCTACTCTCACAGACACTACACTAGGTCCATAAACATTGCAAATTTTTTTCGCGGCTTGCGTTGCATTTTTACCTTTTTTGTAGTAAAATTTTAAAATGTATCGAATGTCTTCATTAGATTCACTCATCTTGACGGTACGAAAAACAAATGAAAATCACACATTTTCCTAATTTGAATTTGGAATTATGTTCTTTAAAATTTAAACTTTCAATGATACCAAAACCAGCCAGATACAAATAGTATAGCCAAAGAGATTTTATTACAAGTTCATACATACTATAATGCGAAAAGACTTTTTCCCCAACCTAATATATGAAAACAAAAATAACGTAGTAAAAACAAGAAATATTTTACGATACGTTGTTTTTCATGATTTTACAGACAAATATAGTAAAATACTGATGTGGCTCCATGATTCATAAAATTTTTAGTTTAGCTTTGGATTTTTACAAGAAACCACTGAACTCTTTCGACCACGATCGCAGAATGCCGTGTGGCATTCTGCGATCGTGGTCGAAAGAGCACAGTTCGCGGAAACGGCCATTTGTCTGCGACAAGATCATTATGATCACGAGCGGACACCGATACGCCCCTATGCTACTTCTGTTTTTTTTATATTTCTATAGGTGTCACAATCTGCAGCATCACTAAAGCATGTTTTGGTGATTATGATTATTTGGTTAGACACACTAGCAGCTAATTAGCTAATGCATGTGTATCAAATAGCTAGGAGATATTCGATTCTTGAAGCAGTTCAGTGAGGGAGCCATCACAACGTTCTCTGGGAGCCTATTCCATGCTGTTACATCTCGGTTAGACAAGAATTGCTTCTAAGGCTTTGATGACTTTTCCCATAACTTTAGGGAATGTCCAGGCAAATGTTTGTTGGCATTCAGAGTGGGTCTTGAAGGGTGGGCAATTCGTAGTATTCAGTAAGTATTTTGTACATATCAATGAACCTACCCCTATGTCTATGCTGTTCCAGTGTAATTGCTCTTTCATAATTAATTACTCCATATCCATCAGTAAACATTTACACCTCTCCCGTACCTTCACACTTCATTGTTATAGGGTAAGTACACAAGTTTCGCCACTGTCTGCAAGTGTACACAAAGTTATTAGTGCAGCAAGGTAGTGTTAGGTAATAGTAGATCGCAACCGGCGAGTGTCTGTTGCTGGAAAACGAGTTGTTTACGTAAGTGGTTATGTTTGTGCGGTAATGGGCTAGGCAGAACTGTAGGTGACATTGAAAACAGGGGATGTCTTATAAATATACGTAGTTGTAAGATAGAATTGGAAAGAAATGCAAGGAAGAAAAGTAATTATAGGTACACGTATGTACAGGAAGTTACTTACTTTTGTAAAAACAAAAGTAAGTATAAAAAAACATATTATTGAAAAAAAAAAAAAAAGTCCTACTGTAATGACTTTTTGTATTTGTATACATTGGTTCTCTATTGAGTTCCTTAACTTTTTATCTATAGTAATCTAAAGTGGCATATTTTTTTTTTGTCCTATAATCATCATTTGTCCGAATGATAACTTGCCCGAACTTAATGTCACATTGTAATGAACTTAATGAACCGAACTTAATGTCACATGCCATAAAATTGAAATTCGTAACTATCTATTTTTATTATTGTACCTTGTGCAAACTTATTTTAATACAGTCCACTATATCATTCCTAATTTGTGTGGTTTTATTACCAGCGATTGCCACACATGTCCCATACTCCTCAAGGGTCCACCTATATATATATATGTTTTTCTTAAGATCCAATGGTGTATCATGGACACGTGATAGGTTAGGTAGGGTTTAGAGCCACGTCAACTGACTTTGTTTTAGAGCGCAGTATTGTGTTCCGCACACGATCCGTTAATTTTAAAGCCGGTGGGTTCCCGCATTGTCGAGGCGGGGGGACTCAGTAGCCGTGGCTTGGTCACCCACGGTGAAGCGAAGAGGAACGCGAGGAGGGGCCGATCGTCAGGCCTTTTCCCAGGAAGTCAATGATGTAGTGGCCAACAGGTAGGTTGCGGTGCCGGGCGACGTCGCAACTGAGGTGGGCCGCGATGTCGTATGGGAGGCATCGCGGCTGAGGGTTGGAGGCCGCGGCGGGAGAGGAGTGTCAGTATTACGGTGCGCCGCTCTCCCTACATTCCGCGGCCTTGACCAGGTCGCCACCGTCTGATGGCGGACGCGGTGGGGCCGCAGGGGAGGAGTGTCGGTATTTCGTGGGCCGCTCTCCCTATCCTCTACGGCCGATAAGTGGTAGGCGGCCGGGCCACTGACCTGACCGGTCGCAGAGGGACCAAGGCTGCCTAGACACGGGGTCGTCTAGCACCCATGTGCTGGTTTGGTCCATGGGGTGGTCACGGCGCGCAATGTGTTTTGTGCGCCGGTGATGACTGCTGCGGAGAGTTCGCGGTGAGTGCTAACGCGTGCCCGTGTTCCCGTCACAAGCGGCAGAGGACACCGTGGAGTTTTAGTGGGTTGGAGTTCCACATAACTGCACTATCTCTCCGGAAAAAAAAGTATATTGCGCTGCATTGCACCATCATGGAAAAGTATGACAAGTGACAAGATGTCTTATAAAAAATTGATGACACAAACCGTAACTATAGCCCTTAACAGCCCGCAGTTGAGCGGTTAATGTTATCGTTATTTGTGACGCTATTTTAGCTATTGCTAAAATGGTGCAACCCGGCTGATACAGCATTGGTTATCGTTGGTGCAACCCGAAGTATAAGTACGCGTCTGGATAACCCTTCGTAGCTTGTAGAAAAAAAAAACTGGAACTGATTTAATTTAATTTTGTGTAGATTTATTATGCAGATAGGTATTAGTAATATGTGTCTGTCTGACTTTTATTTAGTTTCGTTTGCGAAAGCATAATTTTATATTTACCTTGACATAAACGAAACACGTTAAAAAGGTTACAAAACTTGTTTGTAATAACACTAAACATTTATGATTATACCCCGCGAATGCTAACTTCAAAATGATGGAGTTTATTTCGTGTTTTACGTAGCCTTTTCCCAACTATGTTGGGGTCACAGATATCTGTTCTGTAGTTGGGGTCGACTTCCAATCTAATCGGATGCGGTTGAATACCAGTATTTTACATAGAGCGAATGCCTATCTGACTTCCTTACCCTAGTCTTACTTGTTGTCAGACTTTTGGGCTTCCGACTACCCGTAGCAACTCTCAAAGATCTACGAATAACAGCCGGGCCAACGGCTCACGGAGTCACGATATGTAATAAATGGTCACCCATCAACGGACTGAGCGCGGCTGTTATCATTTAGCCACGGGCCCCTCGAGTTTATTTGATATTTATTTGGTTTTAATAAATTGTTGAAAACAAGCTACCAAACCAACCTAATAAAAACCGTTTTAAACCCGCAGATAGCAATAATATCGAGTTATTAAATGCGTCTTAGGTATTTTCAATTGCGTTTAGGTATTAGGTGGGTAACTTTATTTATTGACTATCTCTAACTAAAGTAACTTGGTTTTTTATGGTTCCGTACCTCAAAAGGAAAAAAAGGAACCGTGATAGGATCACTTCGATATCCGTCTGTCTGCCTGTTTTTCTGTCAGTCTGTCAAGACTCTATTTCTCGGGAACGCGTGGAGGTATCAAGTTGAAATTAATATCAAATAGATACGTAGGTATATGGTCCCTTGGAACTTTAAAAATCAAGCTTCTAAGTCAACGCAGTAAAAAATACGGTCATTTATGCGACATATTTTGATACTCGCAAATAAATCAAAACTCTATTTACCTAGGGATATTTCCCGTTTATCTAGAATCACGAAATTTGACAAGAAGCAAGGTCTCACAGCAATTGTAAAGAAAAAAGTCTGATAATCGATAATTTGTAGTTTTATCACATAACAACATAGCTTGTTGCGATTACAAATTTAAATTTGCAGTTGGAGAATTGATCTTGACGTTTATGAATATAAGGGTGCGTCCACATCTGGCGAATGTGCCGCGAATGTGCAGCTCCCGAGCCGTTTGCGAGCTGCCCGCGAGCTGCGCGCGTGCATTTTTGTTCGTGCGCCGCTCCTGCGCCGCCCGCGCGCAGTTCGCGCGCGACCTAAGCACCGTACGCGATCAGCGCGCGGGCGGCGCGCTAGCGGCTCGCGTCTTCCTTCCGCAGAACAAACATAACTTATCCGCTCAGTTCGTTTCTGATTACTGGAGGCTAAGTACGTGTTGTCATGGAGTGGACGGAGGAGAATTGTTTACGCTTAATTGAAACATATAAGTATTGTGAGCCAGTAAACGGAACTGTAAGTGCGAGAATTGAGTGCGCGCAGATCGCGCGCCGCGCGCACGCCATTTACGAGCCTTGCATGAGTTGCGCTAAAGAGCGAACCAAACCATTGCCGTGACTGCACGCGTGCAGCTCGCGGGCAGCTCGTAAACGGCTCGCAAGCTGCACATTCGCGGCACATTCGCCAGATGTGGACGCACCCTAAAGGAGAACATGTTTTTCAACTACAATGTTAACTTTAATTTTAAGATAAATTCTTTTCAACTTAAAATGAAATAAAAAGCCGGCCGGTTTTTTATTACATTTTTAGAAATTACTCGTAGAACGTTATCGACAAAACAAAACGCCTGTCGCGCCAATAATCAAAAACGCGCGTGCGCGTCTTTCACTTCTACGTCTGAAGTTGCCAGTTGCCTTAGTCTTCTTTTTCATAAATAATAATAATAATTAGGTTATTTTTTTATAATGTTTTAATTTTTAAAAGTCAATCTGCCTAGCCTTTTCCCAACTATGTTAGGGTCCGCTTCCAGTCTAACCGGATGCAGCTGAATACCAGTATTTAACTGTAGTCTATCTGAGTCGTTATGGGTCGTTAGAAGCCCGAAAGTCGGACAACCAGTCTTGCCAAACGGTATCGTATTACCCAGTAACTGGGTTGTACGGTACAACCCATAACGACTGTCAAAGATCCACGAATGACAGTCGGGACCGAGGAGTCTCGGTATGTGAAGATAGTCACCCATCCACGGACCAACCTCGGCAAGCGTAGCTTAACCTGATGGATCGAGTCGTGCGAGGTAAATATAATTACATATTGTTAGTCACAGTATTAGGTTTAAATATGTAAGTATATAAAAAAGGAAATGATTTTTAATGATACTGGCAAAAGGTATTCTAGATTCGAAATCGAATAAGTACTTAATGCATTTTTTATAACATGAAAGTTCATATTCCACAGTGTTCCATAAATTCTGTTTATGTGGACAAAGTACAGAGTAGGTAGGACGGCGTGAGAAAGTAGTTTCACGGTCGATTACGCGAACGAAATGGCTGTCCCGCCCACTGTGCAGTTAGTTACTCTAGTACATAAACAGTCACAATTAGCTCTTTCACGTTTCTGATTGTAATTGGTTTCAGAGAGTGTTTGAGCAAATAGTTTCTTCATTATTTCTTTACTGTTTTATTTAAGGTATTTGTTTTTGAATTACCCATTGAATTAATAGGAACGTAGTTTCTACGTTATTATGTAGTTTTCCTTATGGTGATTTTATTAGTCCTGTTTTAAGTACTTTGATTTCTGCTCTAAAATTCTAAAATTCGATGCCTTGAGAAGTATCTATTTAAGACTAGCGTTGAAAATGCAAAAAAAATGTATTTTTTCACGAAAAAAAGAAATTGTGGTTTATTCCGTTTTTTCTTGCATGTTACATTGAAAAAATAACGAAAGAATTCTTTGGAAAGAAACAGGATTCTTTCGGATTTTTCGCTTGATGTTTTGAAAAGTTGATAAAATGTTTAAGTTTTATTGAAATATTAGGTGAAATAATTATGGAACAAATAGGCAAAAATTAATAGATAGTAATAAATTATAATAGAAGAAAACTTTCTACTCGACGGCCGCGAAGTTTATACGGTTATCTACAAAATCATTATTTTTAGGGTTCCGTACCTCAAAAGGAAAAAATCAGAACCCTTATAGGATCACTCGTGTGTCTGTCTGTCCGTCTGTCACAGCCAATTTGCTCCGAATCTAATGGACCGATTAAGTTGAAATTTGGTATTTCTGTGACCCAAACAAGGACGTGTGAAACAAGGACGTAAATAAATAAATTTTGAATATGGGGGTCAGGTTTGGGGGGCAAATAAGAAAATTTAAAAAAAAAGTTTTGCAAACTGTACCGTGTGACATATCAAATAAAAGAGCTTACTGTCAGAGTCTCAAATGTATTTTCTTTATAATTTTAAAATAAACCATTTTAAAGTTATTTAAGAAAATATACGAAAATTGACCATTGCCCCCTTTATTTCCGGAAGTACTGAGACTAAAATTTTGAAAAAAATATATAGAAAATAGTTCAATACCTATAGATTACAGGAAAACCTATAAGAAGTCGATGATCTTAAAACAATATTGTGCGTACAAACAAACTTACATTTGTCCATAGTTAAACAAAAAGGATCCAACCCACATTAGGTGTAATTAGGGATGAAAATTGCCGAATGTTTCCGAAACTTGCCAGGAAAGTTTCCAATATTCCCGGCAATATTCGGCAATATTGCCGGAAAGTTGCCAAAGTTTAGATTACATAGGGTTTTTCAAATGCCATTTTCAACGTTTATGCGCTCATGGGGTTTTATATAATGGTGTAGTTATACGTAATACTAGTAAGCCTTTTTAATTAATTGTTTATTATAACTAATTTATAATTATCCATGCATATATGTGAAGATAAAGTTAAACTATGACATTGGTAACTTCATGATAGCTGACCATAGTTTTTTAAGAATTTTACTTATAAATTGTATAAAAAAAGAAAGAGGGTATTGATACCAAATGAAAGAAATATAAATCATACAACTGTGTAGTATATGATTTATATAGCACAAATCGTGAAGTCAAAAGAATTTTCAAAATTGGGTCAGTAGTTTTTGAGATAATCGCGAACATACAAATATACATATATACATACATTCTGATAGAATAAATAACCTCCTTTTTGAAGTCGGTTAAAACGTCAACTTGTTGTTGCTGATCAATTCGTCTTGCAAGGTTTGACCCTTTTATACATACAGACATGTATGTATATAAATGTATATATTTTCTTACATACAAGTGAAGTTAAATTATAAGAACGTAGAAAAAAAATAATTACGATATCTTTAAAATAGTTATGGTTTCATCACCAATGAACTATCATGGATAGCTTGTTCCTTTCTTTAGTTTATCAGTAATAAAATAAATGTAAAAACTAAATTTCGGTTGGATATTATAGACAAGGATAAAAACTACCACCCTGCAGACCGCAATTTTATCCTACTAAGCAATTATATTAGTAAAAGTTGGATTCTATTTATACTTTAGCTATTTTCATAGTGTAATGTCGTACGGTATTCTGTTGTGGGGAAATGCAGCCGACATTCAGACTATCTTTGTTTTGCAGAAAAGAGCTGTTCGATGCATTTATAAATTAAGTCCGAGACAATCTCTCAGAGAGAAATTTAAGGAGATTAATATAATGACTTTGCCTTCTCAGTACATTTTTGAAAATCTTTTATATGCCCATAAAACATTAAATTGTTTAAAAAATACAGTGATATCCACAATATAAATACTAGGAACAAACACAAATTTGTTGTACCTCCAACAAGGCTCAAGAAAATAGGTGGGTCATTCAGGTGTCAATGTATACGCTTTTATAATAAACTTCCAAGCCACGTTCAAGATCTGAGCCTTAATAAATTCAAATCATTCATTAAACGCAAGTTGTGTCAGAAAGCTTTTTATACCGTTAAAGATTATATTGAGGACAAAAAGGCTTGGGATTGAACTGCTCCAAATTTTATATTATTTTTATTTTTGCATACTGAATATTTACTTTGTAATTATTATATTATTTTTATTTATTGTGAATGTGAAGACTATGTAGGTCATTGCTTTTTTTTTTGTTTTATTTTTTCTCTTATTTTTAATCATGGTCTGGCAGTTTGAGTAATCTATGCGGCCTACCCCAATGTCCTTTCTTTGGTATTGTTCGTCGAATCGTTGAGCTCCTTAAGTTCTGAGTTGAGCTGCGCGATTACTGACAAATGCGTGCACTGACTGGACAGGTCCTCTCAATCTGTGTGGTTCTTTCCTCAAAAGACCATTTCAGACACCAATCTACATGGTCTTCACATGAAGTGACCAAGATTATGTCTGGACTTTATAAGAGACTGTGACCTCTGAGTTTGTTTCGGCCTTTCTTCTCAGAGTAGTCAGTTAGGAAACGCCGACCTCATCTAGTTTAAAAAAAAAAATATTGACTTGTAAAAGTGTTTGTACAAACCTACTTACAGAAATAAAAATCATTTATCATTTAAATCATTTATCATTTATACGTTTCTTGCCCAATGTTGCCGGGAAGTTTGGAAAAATTCCCGGCAGTTTTGGCAACTTTGGCAATATTGCCGGCAATTTTCATGGCTAGGTGTAATGTAGGTTGGATCCTTTGAATGAATGCGAAAAAAATAACCCTGTATACATATACAGCGTTATTTTTTTCGCGATTTCAGGTTTGGTCTCATACTAAAAGTTGTTCATAATGATGAGGACAATGACCCCTTAAGAGGTTGTTGGTGTTTTACCAATAACCCTGTATACGCCCATCAAGGAGCGCTGTCCCAAATTAAACGCATTATTAATTTATTATACATAAAACCTAAGGTATTTTAATAAAATACGTATACTAAAAGATTATTATTATCTTTAAAATGGTGAAGGTTTCATAAAATGCTTGATGGCTTATGCGTGATTCTCAGTTTTTTATCCGCGTTAAACATAACTTTAGAAATTAATTACACTACGGTAATATAATCATAATCTAAAATATTCAAAATTAAAGTATTAAGAAAATGCTCTAATTAATATATATTTTCAAAATCATTAATAGTCGGTCATCGTCGCCTTAAGGCTGCGCGGTAAACGTTGGCAATGTCGCAAATAGCTGTATATTTCGCTATTATTACTAAATTATGTTGTGAAATATCACTCTGTGATGCACTAAAATAGGTACTGATTATTAGATTTAAAAGATCTACGGCACATTACAGCTCAAATTAATTATTCTGCATAAAAAATGAATAAAAAATAAAATGAAATCGACTTCAAAAATAAATTAACCCAAAATTATGAAATAACTTTAATTTCGGAAGTCGGTGTCTTGGGATCTGTATTTTAGTTTTTTGCCACCGGCTTCCGAAATTAAAGTTATTTCATAATTTTGAGTTAATTTATTTTTGAAGTCGATTTTATTTTTTTTTAATTATTTTTTATTTCGTAACTTTTAGTTTTAAGTAAAAACTGGAATATTTGTTTGTAATAAGTAGTTTTCTAAAATTCTAGTGCAATATTTATAACAAAACTATTGTTATAAATATTGCACTAGAATTTGACCAAGATTTTGAGATGTTTTCCCTTTGACATCACACCCGTAGCTCGTGTCAATAAGCTAGGCCGTCACACTTACACGTATTAGTGCATTATTTGAAAACTCCTGAACAGATTTTGATGAAACTTGCACTGTTCCCTAACTTTAAGTAAATGTAAGTCAATAAAAATTAAATGATCAGTTTCGGAGAAATGCGTGGACAAACATACATACATATAACCATATAACCATACATACATCTATAAAAAGTTGTTTATTTGTTTGGAAGCTCTAATAGATTATCTTATGTATTTATGATGAATATGACATATGAATTAATTATGATATTGCACTTCCAATAATATTACACAAATACATAAGTGTCAAATTGATAACCTCCGTTTTATTTTTGAAATCGGTTAAAAAGTAAACTCAACAGGAAAAGTAAATCCGAAACACAAAATAACCTATGTTCCCTCTAATAAGGCATGTTATGAAGTTAACCTTCATAGTTTATTCATTTTAATTCAGCTACTAAGTAGGTATTTCTACTACAGTATAAATGATGGTCTTCGCCTAATTAAAACATTTGTAATGCATTAAATAATACATAAAAACCGGCCAAGCGCGTGTCGAACCTCGCACAATGGAGAGTTCCGTATAGTCCGTATTATGAATTTCTCCCAAAACTAAGCTTAACATTGTAGTTGACAAACTTGTTTTCCCTTACATCGATATACGTCGCCACGTTCCATTCTGCAACTGCAATTGTAAGTTTGTAATAGCATTTTTTTAATATGATAAAATGTGGTACCTTGCTTCTTACCTCATGATTCTAGGTCAACGGGAAGTACCCTATAGGTTTTGATTTATTTGCGAGTTGCGACTATCTGTCGCATAAATGGCCGTATTTTTTTTTTTTTAAGATGGGTTTGCTCTTGACTCAGAACAGAGACAGAGTCGACGATGGAGTGAGCTTACCCGAAGAAGCCTGTTCACTCTTACTTTGAAGAGATTAGGGTTGTATGCGCTCGGAAACAGACGCAGGTAGTGAGTTCCACTCTTTTGCTGTGCGCATTAAAAAAGTCATTTGGAAACGCTTAGTGCGAATTGGTGGAATAGCAACTAGGTAGGGATGGTAACTGGCAGTGCGTCTAGATGTTCGATGATAGAAGGGGGCCGGCGGAATGAGGTCGTGGAGTTCTTGAGCACACTCACCGAAGTACAATCTGTAGAAGACCGACAAGCAGGCAACCTTGCGGCGTTGAGCCAAGCTACGAAGCTTGGGCATCCACCAGTTTTACGTCGCCAATGAGCCTCTTAGCTCTACGTTCCACCGAGTCAAGCGCGGCTAGTTGATACTTAGCTGATCCATCCCAAAGGTTGCTGCAATACTCCAAGCAGGATCGGACTTGCGCTTTGTAAAGAGTTAAAAGCTATCCAGGCGTAGAGTATCGCTTCACCCTGTTTAGGATACCCAGTTTCTTGGCCGCAGTTTGGGCTTTGTGCTCGATGGTGGCGCCAAAGTGAAGACCAGATGTCAACTCCATGCCTAGGAGCTCAAGTCGATTAGTTACAGGAACAGATGTACCCCGAAAAGTAGGAGTTTGAGAGAAACGACTCCTTTTAGCGATAAAAAGACAAGCCTGTGTTTTGGTGGCGTTAAATGAGACCAGATTATCATCACCCCACTGGGAGACAAGGCTTAAGGTCAAATCTGTCCGCTCTACCATGGCCTCTCTCATGGAACGAACGTCGGCCCCGCTGGTTTTTGCGCTGGATAAGTATCTCTCTGAAACGGTTCTGTCATCTGCGTACCCACCAGTACCAGGCTGTAGCAGGTCATTGATGTGCAGCAGGAATATTTTTTATTGCGTTGACTTAGAAGCTTGTTTATTTTTAGAGCTCCAAGGTCCCCTAGACTTCCGTATTTGATATTAATTTCAACTTGATATCTACACCCGTTCGTGAGAAAAAGGATCTTGACCGACTGACAAACAGACAGATGGACCATGAAGTGATCCTCTACGGGTTCCATTTTTCCTTTTGAGGTACGGAACCCTAAAAATGTAAATGAATGAGGTTTTATTTAACTGAAATTATGCCGTAGTTACACGTTATTAGCCCAGTAACGCATTAGATTTCGATATTTTAATAGTTGTTAACGCTCATACAAGGTTTAAGCGCTCATAAAAATATTCATTTGAAAAATATTAAACTTCTGACTTTATTGCCAATAGTCAAGTATCTACTCATTTTAACGATGCAATTAATAAAGTATAATGGCGAAGCTAAAAAAGAAACATAAACACAGCTTGCAGTTTTGGTAAAAAAGTTTCGTAGCAAAAACAAAAACTTACGAATATCCACACAGACATTAACCATCGGTTCTCATGCGAGTCCCATTAAAAGCCAAATTACATTAAAAACCATACAAAACCGAGACCATACAAAACTGGTAACCAGACTTATTTATCAGTTCACTGGTCACTCACAAATAAATAAAAGCACAATGACCACAAATGGCTTAATTCGTCAACACTGGCACAATCATATGTATTTATTTACTTTTGTCCACATTTTTCGCTAAGTTGCACACCGTGCGAAAAGCTTTTCAGTATTGTTGAGCGAATCATCAATTTTAAAGTTAAATGTACCTACTGACTGGTATTTATTAAAGAGGATAAAAATATATACCTACACTGGATAAACTTCTTATAAGTACTAAATTAAGTAACAAACTATAAAATAAAAATATAATAACGTAACCTTACTAAAACTATTAACAAACTAAAATATGGCGTCGAAAAATTCCTCCGCATCGCTGTCAACTGGTAATGTACCCAAGAGACTGGCGGCATTACCACGTTGTATGGCAATGCTTATACAGGTGTCCCAGAAATCGACCGACATACTGTAGGTGGTGATAGCTTTGGTCCAGCCCTCCCAAAATAACAAAATATATGGTCCGTAAAATCTTAAAAAAATTTTTTCGTCGCCACTGTTTAAAATTTATTAACAAAAAAGTATTTGAGGAAAATAACAAATAATAGTGTGAATGTATGTTGAATTTGTAACTTTTATGGAGAATCAATCTATTTAGTAATATTTTGATGGAAAAAGTTATTAATAAAAAGATTACATTTCCATATAAGATGGCATGGCAAAATCTAGTATAACTCGAAAACAATAAGATTTTGCAGAGCATATGTTTTGTATTTTGGGAGGGCTTGACCAAAGCTGTCAACACCTACAGTATGTCGGTTGATTTCTGGGACAGCCTGTATAGCCTCTTACCAAGGTACGTAGGTACCTACTTAATTTATTTAAATAAGATTAATTTCCGTGATGATAATATGCGATTTCCGTGTTATTCTAAAACTAAGAATAAATCGATCAAGTAGTCTTTACATTCCGTCGAAACTTCAAAAGAATGTGTTAATGAAGGAAATGGGTGATTATGATTCGTCGGAGATGAACGAGTTTAAATGAATCACTGTCTACTGTCTAGTGTATTTATTCCAACGATACCAACGTAATTTTATTTTCAAACTGATCTATGAAAGAGTTGAATTTATATATAAACAAAACGTCGTAATTATTTATGCCAATCAAAAAATTCAAAAGTTTCTTTAGGATATGTATCAAGATAAGAAATGTCTGAATTGTTAAGGTGAACTATGAAGAAATTCTATGAACTTTAAATTCATCAAAATCAAAAACATGGTTTCACAATATTATTTTTGACAAAGAAATAGCCAAAAATGGACACAACTCAATGACAATGGCTCATGGTCAACGTACAGACGCCAGCACATAAAGGTACTACAATCTGTCAAATTTCTTAAATAGATTTTTAACTTTATCACTAAAGCAATCAAATCAATCAATCAATCAAATCAAAAGACATTTATTCAGAATCAGCACTTTTTGAACGTCAAAATTACATAAGACAGTCCCCCAAAACGCCCGCCCTTCACCACTTCCTAGTGCTTTAGCAGAGGAGAAGAAGTGGCGCAAGCTATCTGTTCAGTTAAAAGAAAATTGAATCTATACAACACTGCGCATAATAATTTAGGTACCTACATTACGCAACATTAAATTAAATTATTTGCTATAAGTAAGCTAGCACACGCCAATATACCAAAAAAAAAAATCGAAAACTATACTCAAGCAGAAATAAAAATACAAAACTAAAAACGTAAGCAGAACTTTATACCTAAATAAAGGCCTCCAGTAATAAAGGATGTGCCCACTTACATAGATGAAGATTGTATATGAAGCTGAAACTCGAAGTCACAAATGATAAACTAGGACCATCGAAGTAATATAAACAAAGTTAATTACTAATAACAAAACAATACCAGGCTTATGTGTCTGTAACTAATATTTTTTTAATCCTATTATTATTGTTTAGTCCACCATTGATATCGTTTGACGGTGGGAAAGTCTGTTAAAAAGATGGCTCTCGGCAAAGCCACCTAAAAATTGAAGTAGCCGTCTACCGCCTCTAGTATATTTTGAAGTGTATAATAATATGGACCATAATCTGTTAGTGGCTTCTAAGTTCCCAGTGTACAATGGTCGTATGTGACATATTATTATTAATGAGTCACCGTGCGAACTGGGTCTCGGTGGTTCCCAGACGGTGACCAGGCTCGATCAACATAGTCCTGTGGTCAAATGAATTTGGTAATCCATTATAACTTGGTCTGAAGCGGCTTGTGGCTAAGTAATAACAGCCGCACGGGTTGGGCCGTGGATGGGTGACCATGTTTACATACCAAGACCCCTTCGTGACTCGGAAAGCAGGTTAAGATGTCGGTCCCGGCTGTCATTCCTGGATCTTTGACGGTCGTTATGGGTTGTTAGAAGGTTGAAAGTCTGACAACCAGTCTTACCAATGGTAAGGTAACGTATTATGCAGTAACTCGGTTGTGGAGATTAGATAGGCAGTCGCTCCATGTAAAATACTGATATTCAGCTGCATCCGGTTAGACTGGAAGCCGACCCCAACTAGTTGGGAAAAGGCTAAGCAGATGATTGTAACTTACTCTCCACTCTTCCACGTCTGGTACCGTGTCTGGCATTGGCAATGGACGTAGAGAACATGCAAGAAACCTACGTCAATTGTTGGTAGTTCTAGCTTGAGAGACCTTACATCATTATTCAGGACTTATTCGACTAAGTCTATATTAATTATCTGTAAGATTTTGCTAATTAGTCTGTGACATTACTACTTTCACCTCCCTATAGTACTTGCTAGAAACTCAGAGGCTATAAATAAGACTGGACGAGAGGACTCAGTCCTTTTTCTGCCATACCCACTGAAACCCATATGCCACAAGTAGATATACTGCTTTAAGTGAGGCAACCAATGTATGGCATACTCAGCCTATAACGTTCGTACTGCTGGGACACAGACCTCCTGTCTTTGGAAGGGAGTGGGCTGTAAATGACCGTAATCCACCACGCGGGCCCTATGCAGGTTGGTTTATCAGAGTATATTTAGTATATAATATAATGGACGCTATAGGTATCTACTTCTATAGACGAAAGCGCCAGGGTAGTCCGCGCAATTAAAAATTTTGTAATTTGCAAGTCAGTATTAGGTTGTATGTTGATCAAAATATGATTCGTGACCGTAACAAATATTAGGTTGGGGAAAAAGTCTTTTCGAATTATAGTATGTATGAACTTGTAATAAAATCTCCTTGGCTATACTGTTTGTATCTGGCTGGTTTTGGTATCATTGAAAGTTTAAATTTTAAAGAACATAATTCCAAATTCAAATTAGGAAAATGTGTGATTTTCATTTGTTTTTCGTACCGTCAAGATGAGTGAATCCAATGAAGAAATTCGATACATTTTAAAATTTTACTACAAAAAAGGTAAAAATGCAACGCAAGCGGCGAAAAAAATTTGCGATGTTTATGGACCTAGTGTAGTGTCTGTGAGAGCAGCACAAATTTGGTTTAAGCGTTTTCAATCCGGAAATTTAGATGTCAAAGATGCACGTCGCTCTGGTCGCCCTATTACGGATAAAATGGATGCCATTTTTAACCGAATTTCAAAAGGAGGAGGTTCTCAATTCGTCTGTATTTTTTTTTGTATGTTTGTTACGCGATTACTCAAAGACGGATGGACCGATTTGGAAAATTCTTTTTTTGTTTGAAAGGGTATACCTCTGAGGTGGTCCCATATAAATCTTATTAACTTTGCTTGGGGAGTTTTTGAGTTAGCCTCAATAATGCGTATATTTCCCACTTATTTTATATGGATGATGTGATGATGTTTTAATAACTTCATATCACTGTTATTTACATGGCTATATCTACAATTATTGTGCTCAATTATGCATTCGAATTTGTGTGGGGTAGGTTCCACAACTAAAAAGTGAAAAATAAAAACTTTTTAGCAAAAAATAAAACCGACTTCTAAAACAAAACTACAAAGTGAAAAATAACTTTAATTTCGGAAGTCGGTGGCAAAAAACGAAAATACAAAACGAAAGACACCGACTTCCGAAATTAAAGTTATTTTTCACTTTGTAGTGTTTTGTTTTAGAAGTCGGTGTTATTTTTTGCTAAAAAGTTTTTTTGAAGAAGTGGAGCAAGATCGGCTATCGGCGGGATATCAGTAGTTACGACGTAGCTGAAGAACTGGAAATTGACCACAAAACAGTTTTGGCGCATTTGAAAAAAACTGGGTACACAAAAAAGCTCGACATTTGGGTACCTACCTCACGAGCTCACTGAAAGAAACCTAATGAACCGTGTACTCATTTGTGATTCTTTATTACGACGTAATGAAACCGAACCATTTTTGAAGAAGCTGAAACTGGCTGACTGGTGATGAAAAGTGGATCACGTATGACAATAACGTGCGAAAAAGGTCGTGGTCAAAGGCCGGACAGGCTTCACAGACTGTGGCGAAACCCGGGTTAACTCGCAACAAGGTGATGCTGTGTGTGTGGTGGGATTGGAAGGGCATTATTCATTATGAGCTGCTACCACCAGGCAGGACCATCGATTCTGAACTCTACTGCGAACAACTGATGAGATTAAAGCAAGAAGTTGAGAGAAAGCGGCCGGAATTAATCAACAGAAGAGGTCTGGTTTTTCATCATGATAACGCTAGACCTCACACATCTTTAGCCACTCAGCAAAAATTAAGAGAGTTTGGCTGGGAGGTGTTAATGCATCCGCCGTATAGTCCTGACTTTGCACCTTCAGATTTCCACCTGTTTCGGTCTCTTCAGAATTCTTTAGGCAGTGTCAGGTTAACATCACGAGAGGACTGCCAAAACCACTTGTCGCGGTATTTTGAACAGAAGTCCCAAAATTTCTATAGCAATGGGATCATGTCCCTACCTACAAGATGGCAAGAAGTTATCGAACAAAATGGTACCTACATACTTTAGTTAAATGTAAATAAACTATATTAAAAAATGTTTTGAATTTTCTTAAAAATTGCGAAGAAACTTTTTCCCCAACCTATTATGTATTTACAGAATTATAATCATTAATGTCATCAATACAACTCTCTCAGACCAAGTAATCCTATCTTAAACGAGTTGTATTACTGATGCTGATTGTAATTCTGTAAATAGGTACATGTTTGTTACAGTCGCGAATCATACTTTATCAACATACACCATGATACTGACTTGTAAATTGCAGAAAAGTTGAATTTCACGTGCTACTTAAATGCTCAACTCGCCAGCATTAAAATTCTCGTAGTTATTAGCGATTGAAATCTTACATGTTTTTGTCGGTCAGAAATATTGAACTTACCACAAGTACACGTCAATATTTTTGACAAACCCTTTAAATCATTAAAATCTAAATCTGCTTTTCATCATCTTTCTATCACTACAATTCCATTTTCATTTGCATCATGATTATACAAAATTATTTTAGATTTTTGGTTAAAGCCATGGCACTACGTATATCCTTCATTGTCCCCCGTCAATTTGGATACCGTACAACTCACGGGCGGGCCCACAGTCTGTCTGGCCGTCTATCACAAATGATTCAATTGAACCTGCTTTGTGAGTGGCTCGCTCAATTTGTCCGCCACACTGTTATTGCGGTGAAAATTTTGGCGACCCCGAAATACTTTGTTGTTTCCTAACAAAGGTTGAAAATATACTTGTGAATTGTTGTCTTTCCATATAAATTGGTGAATTTGCGTGTGTAAGACCTTATTATGTCTAATTTTCTTCACAACTTTGCTAGAGACTGGGAATGTTTTGGTCCATAAAATATGACAATACATAGATGCGTTGTATGGGGAAAACTTTGAAATGAAATTCCAGTATTTCCTAACAACCTGTTGAACATAATTATTGTAATTGGCATGTTAACAGCTATGTCGAATTATCCTGGAGATGTCCCCCATTATCACTATGTTTTGATTGCTCTCACGAAAAGTGATGTCTATTTCTCATATTATGTTATTATTACATGACATAGTCAAATTACATGGAAACAGAGGGAGACAATACGTTTGTCCTTTTGATGATGCTTAATATTCCAGATTAATTTTCAAAGCACTAAAATCAATTACTGTTATAATGAGGTTTGAACATTTTTGTATGGGAACTAACCTGGCACACCTACACGACCTACCGTCCGCCAGTGTTGAAACAAGTGCCAATCGATAGAGTAAGTAATTGCAAACCAAAATATTCAGTAATGAATCTCATAGGTGATATACTTTCTGAGTTATATGAGTTCAAAAACGCGAAAAAAAATAAAGCATTAAAATATTTTACATTTTTGAACTCAAATATGGTATGTATATGGTAATAAGTAACCGATACTTAAACACATGGTTGTACTCATGATAACAAACAACTTTTCCTATGGGACCAAACCAGACTTCGCGAAATAAAATCAGCTGTCCCATACATTCATTTTCGCATAACTCGTCAAAATGTAGGGAGCAGTTGAATTTTTTCGCTATTTCAGGTTTGGTCCCGTAGTTAATAAAAGTTATTTGTTGTCATGAGTATAATCATGTGTTTAAGTATCGGTCACTAATTACCAGACACCTTGCGAGATTAATCACTGAATATTTTTTTAGTTTTTATTAATCATTTACACATTTCACATTTTTACATGTTTCATCGCTAGCCGCCGAAACGAGTGTTTTTCAAAATGGCGGACGGTAGGTATAGGTACGCCAACGAGATTCGATGTTCTTTCACTATCGTTTGAAACAGTCAACATCTAGATTAAGTTATTTGGAACTAATAACAACGTTGCCTACCCTTTCTTGAATTTTAAATATCTATAATTCTTCTAACCTTTCGACAGTATCCAAGAACAAATCTGTGACGACTTAAGTCAATGGCGACGCTGACCATCTGAGTGGAACTTGACCCTATTGCAAAATACTCCTGCATGGAGTATTGCGGCCACCTTTGGGATGGCTCAGCTAAATACCAACTTGATGCAAGCGCATCAAGTTGGTATTGGAATGCAAAGCTTACTCAGTGGAATGCAGAACTAAAAGGCTCATTGGCGACGTAAAACTGGTGGATGCCAAGCTTCACAGCTTGGCTCATCGCCGCAAGGTTGCCTGCTTGTCGGTCTTCTATAGACTGTACTTCGGTGAGTGTGCTCAGGAACTACACAACCTCATTCCACCGGCCCCCTTCTACCATCGAACATCTAATCGCACCGCAAGTTACCATTCGTACCTTAGTTGTTATTCCACCAATTCGCACTAAGCGCTTCCAAACATCCTTCATAATGCGCACGGCAAAAGAGTGGAACTCACTACCTGCGTCTGTGTTCCCGAACGCATACAACCCGAATCTCTTCAAAGTTACAGCGAACAGGCTTATTCTGGGCACCTCTGACCTAGACTATAGTCAAGATCAAACCCATCTCACATAATAAAAAAAGACGGGTGTCTGAACAGGGTTGTGGAAATTGGGTGTGGTCTTCGCCGAAAATAAGCCCTATGCTGTCTGTTAACCCACCAATCTGCTTACCTAACTAGTTCTACAGTTAGGATAAGTAAGTGTTGACGTTCAGGCGCGTCTGCTCGTCCCGTCTGAGTCTGAGATGCACGGCATCGTAACAGTAAATCTCGGTCGTGCGCCTGCGCCCGCTTCTAGCATACTAATGCAGATTTTGTGAGAGTTTGCAATGTTTATGACGGTACGGCAATGGTAGGTGGAGATACGGTAATATGGTATGGTGGCAGTGCCTGTGGCATCTTTCACTTGTTAGTTCCGATTAGAGCAACTTGTAGCTCTTCTCAGCTAAAGCACTGGGAAGTGGTGAAGGGCGGGCGTTTTGGGGGACTGTCTTATGTAATTCTGAGGTTCGAAAAGTGCTGATTATCAGCCTAGTTTGAATAAATGCCTTTTGATTTTTGATCAATGTGATCATGTCATGACTTTCGCTTAGCTCTGTGTCCCTATGCCTCAACAATTAACTTCAGAATCTCTATGTATAGTCCAGATAATGAAAACGCACACTCATCTAGGCAAAGTTAAGACATACGAGCTTGTGTATTAATAAAAATGATCGTGGAAATCTTATAAAATACCGTGGAGTTGCAAAACTGCCATAACTACGAACATACAGCCTGCATGATTTAGTTGAGGAGCTACAATTTTTGTACATGAATCCCGGCCCTAATGTATGCGGTGATTCATAGTTTGTGCTCTTTTTTTGAAATTATGCATAATGTTTCTAGAGGCGTGTGACTTTTTTTCTTGTTGGACTTTGAGTGTGTTGATGTTGATCAAAGTTTATATCGACAGCCGCAGAATATATACGGTTATCTACAAAATCACGATTTTACAGGAGCACGATTAGAACGCAAAACTGTGATAATTAATAGACGAACAAAGCTATCTCCTTCTATTGTACAACTTGCTCGTGGCTAAGCAACAACAGCCGCACGGGTCGATCCATCAGGTTAAGCTACGCTTGCCGGGGTAGGTCCGTGGATGGGTGACCATGTTTTCATACCGATACTCCTCCGTGCCTCGGAAAGCACGTTAAGCCGTTAGTCGCGGCTGTCATTCGCGGATCTTTGACAGTCGTTACGGGTCGTCAGAAGCCCGAAAGTCGGACAACCAGTCTTACCAAGGGGTATCGCCAGTAACTGGGTTGTGGAGGTCAGATAGGCAGTCGCTCCATGTAAAATACTGGTATTCAGCTGCATCCGGTTAGACTGGAAGCCGACCCCAACATAGTTGGGAAAAGGCTAGGCAGAATGAAAAAAAAATGATCTAGGAAATGATTAAGGCCAATTATTATAATATATTTTTTTTCCAAAAGACGGTTGATGTCTTTATCTACTACGTATAAGAATCAACTGCCATAGATCCGCTTCTACACGAGACTTGCTTAATATATTTTATTAATATTCTGACAGTTATTACTATTTTACGTTGTTCAGCCAACGCACCGTTTGTCCGACCACGGACTATGGTTTATGTCCGTGTCTACTTCGTCACTTTGTGAAAAATAGGTGTAGTTGTTGTAATAGGTTACTGGTAATTAGTGACCGATACTTAAACACATGATTGTACTCATGATAAAAAACAACTTTTACTATGGGACCAAACCTGAAATCGCGAAAGAAAAATCAACTGCTCCCTACATCTTGACGGGTTATGCGAACATGAATAGCGAGTATGGGACAGCTGATTATTTTTTCACGAATTCAGGTTTAGTCCTATAGTAAAAGTTGTTTGTTATCATGAGTACAATCATGTGTTTAAGTATCGGTCTCTAATTACCAGTCACCCTATATACGTGATTTAATTGAATGAAATTGCTTCTGATCTGATTTGGTTTTGGAGCTATAGCTAGCTTTATAGTGATCTTATTTATTTATTTCAAAATATTAATATTAATATTTGTTAATTTTGGTAATGCTCGTCTAGTGGCTACCACTGATCATTAAATATGTTTTATCTGCGGATAATGCAGTGGACTGCAACATTACTACCTAAGTTGTGTTAACCTTATGTTGTTTATATGTTGTAGTTGTTTATTATCCCTTAATAAATAAAATAAAATATTAGTAAAAATTGAGAATTAAACAGAAAAAATTCTATGATAAAACAAATAATTCTATGTCGAATTATGGAAAAAAGTGAATTTCGTAAAAAGTGCAGTTGACTCTTTCTACTTTGCTGCCGTCGATATTTTTTGTGCTCCTGGTTCTAGAAGTACGTACTTACTAACTTTAATATCTTTATGAACCAACACTTTTTTATTTTTTATTTATTTAAAGGGCTTAGTCGCATAGCGACCACATCGCTCAGTGCTGAAAAATGCAAAATTGTTGATTAAGTTCTTTTTACCTTATAACTAAGTTGTACAGACGCCAGTAGGTCAAGCTACCCGAAACTGTCAAATATTCCCAATCAACCTTGAACCTAATGCTTTGGCGATAAAGTTGAAAATCTATTAAAGAATTTTGACAGATTGTAGTAGCTTGATGTGCTTGAGTCTGTACAATTGTTTAGCCTTATCGGACACTGGAAAAGCAAGGATTGTATTACAAAAGTCAATGTACCATCAATATACCTTTTATATCGCCCGAAAACATTAATACTAGTATTTTCATTACGAACACACCGTATCCTCCATCAGAAAATGGAACACATCATCAACCACTCCACAGTCATTACAATTTGGAGGCAAAGCTTTCCTCATTAAGTAATAAAACTTATTTGATGGAATATGTCCAGAACGAAGTCTTAATAAGGCTATAGTAATTAGGTTTTTATTGAGGTCACAATCAATCCACGGAACCCGAGATATCTCTAGCTGGATAGTTCGATCCCATATCCTTTTTTCTTTTGACCTTTTATCAAAATATTCCTGCCAAAGATCTAAACATTTTCTATTAACTTTTCCAAAATAGTCCGAATACACTGGGAACTCAATCAATACATGCTTGTTTGGCGAGCATATCATCCCTTTCATTTTCTTCTACCTGACAGTGCGACGGAATCCATTGAAGACAAGCTGCAGTCTAATTCCAAAACGGTATCGTTTTGGAATTAGACTGCAGCTTGTGTCATAAAATAAATTTAAATAAATAAATTTAATAAATAAATTTAATTTAATTTAAATAAATTTTAAATATCAAACTATAATACTGCCGCCGTAAGGAAAAAGGACGTTTCTACAGAAATATTGAAAAGGAGACAAAACATATTTATCCTTTTAAAAACCAAAATTAGATGCGTCTTTTTTTGCAGACCCTATAGTATGTAAATAACTCTATTTCGAAAAAAATGTCAGGCACATCTCTTTTCCTTATGACCGCAGAATAACTTCTTTCAAATAATTTACATAAGTTTTTGTTTTCTTAATACAGAGCCATCTAGTATAAGTTTTTAGCTTCTAAAGACTTATACTATACGTAGATGGCTCTGAATTAATACCTACGTAATATACAGCGAAAGGAACTTCGTTCAAATCGGGTGTCCAAAGACATCTCCCGACTTGTGTTTACCGTAAGAGCTATTCTTATTTAGTTGGTACCGATATACGAGTGAAGAAATATAACTGTTGCGTTCAGTCGCCTGATATCTCCACAATGCCCTTCGCCATTGTCACAAATTGCAACGTTTACCTTTAAAGATTTGCATCGTTTTTTTCATGATTACAGGACAACAATCTAAAAGTCGTTTACAATACTTCTAATAGTTTACATAATGTCAAATATGTACTTATGTTTGTGATGCAACCGGCCTTCACAATACCTGGTACCTGGCTGTGATGCATTAGAAAAGGAGACAGAAGGCTTATCTCTCCGTATTATCTAATTGATATTGAATGGCCGTTTTCACATTGGACGGTAACGATAACTACACGATATCGTCGGACTGGTAGTTTCTACCTACTAAACGCTTTCACACTGTGTCGTAGTAGTCAACGGTATCGTTGCTGGCACTGATTGTCGTGCCGATGTCGGCGGACGACACAGTGCGGGCTGTTCACTGCTGCCATTATTACCTGAATTATACTATTACACTTTTGGAATCGCGCGGCGATGTAAGCTTTTGCTGACGCAACGCGACTGTTCGAGACTGCTGTGGATATCGCATGACAAATCGTGTCACATACCGATATCGTCTCGATATCGTCGGACGATATCATTTTCGTCCGAGCTGACCATGTGTCGTTGTCGTTATCATCATCGACACATAGTTAACTAATGGCAGCCCCCGTCCTTAAGAGGATTGTGAAGTGAAGTCTTGGAGGAAATCCAAATTTAGAAAATTCCATGATGCAGTTTTAGCTTTCATCAAAATCGAGCCCGAGACTCCTTTGAGTACTTTTAGCTATTCCTCATAGTTTCGGATTTGGCCATCCAGGCCCACTTGAAAAAATCACCCTGTATAATATCGAGCGACTGCCTGACTGAGTAATATGTACCTCTTCGCAAGACTGGTTGTCAGACTTTCAGGCTTCCGACTGCCTGCAACGACTGTTAAGGTTCTACAAATGGTAGCTGGGACCAACGGCTTAACGTGCTTTCCGAGGCACGGATAGGTCTATATACATAAATATATAATAGACGGTCGCCCATCCACAGATAGTTCCGTCGCATCCCTTCGATCTTCCCGAGCAGCTGTTTTCATTTACCCACGAGGCCCCTGAAAATAGTCTGAACTCTGAAACCAGCACCAAGCAGTAAGAGATGCTGATCAATGCTCTTTCTTTCCGTCTATGAGAAGTCCTTGGCCTATAGTTACGTTCCAGCTATCATACCTCCTAAACGGATTGATTCGAGTTACATGACATGAGTGGATCTTCTGTTTCCCTTACATTTTGGCGCCAATACCACATCGATGCGCCTGTAAAGACGCCAGCACATCAAGCTACTACAATCTGTCAAAAGTGTAAAGTTGAAAAGCTATTTCTTTAATAGCTTTTCAACTTTATCGCTAAAGTATTAGGTTCAAGGTTGATAGGGAAAATTTTACAGTTTTGGATAGCTTGATATGTTGGCGTCTGTACATAGGTTTCGTAATTTGATTACGAAAAAGTTTGCTTTCAGATATTTTGCGCGTCACAAGTGGCGTGAATTTTAACCGACCTGTCTCGTAGCAAAAAAATGTTTTGTTTAGATACCGTGGTTACCAAAAACCTGTTTTCAAAAATTTTAAATGTCATCTATACCAAAAAGACAATAAGGCATTGAAGATATTTTACTGGCGAGTGATTTTGATGATGACGACAACAATGAGTCCGACAGTGATTAAAAACGATGAAATTAACGTATTTTTGAACGTTTTAATAAATTGGACAAAAGGAAACTGGGACTGTTTCCTTTTGCCAATTTCAAAAAGTCCTTCTATTTCAGTTCGATGATATATCGGCTCTTTACGGATCTTCTTCACGGCATACAGCATTGGCACCACAATGTGCTCTAAGCTTTGTACTTAATTACTCAATTATTTAAAAGAAGCACTTATAACTTGACTGTTGCTTGTACTTAATTACTTAAATTAATTATTTAAAACTTTAACATTATCTAAGAATTTGAGAGTTGCAACATAAATATAAAAAAATGAGTATCGAATAGTGGTTTGATAATTAATTAATTTATTTAATTCAGACACAATGATCCATATTTATTTATGTTAGTAGGTGTACTTAAAAAAATATGTTAGTAACTAAGTAGAGAATAAAATACATGCCACAATAATACTAAAATAATAATAATATTTATATAATAATAATTATTATATAAATAATATTTATATACTTATATATATATTTTTTTACATTTCTCGGGACTCTGGGGTCCCAGACCTTTGGAAGGCGTACGAGGAGCCGAAGCCAACTCGCAGAGGCCCTATTATTAATAATACTAAAATTAATAAGTAATTAAGAACTTACTTCTTAATTACTTATTAATTTTAGTATTATACATAAAATAAAACTGTAAAATGAATTAATAAGGTAAATAAGCAAGCTTGCTACACTTTTCTACATCTGGGCAATTTTTTTCATCATGTCCAACAGTTTTCAGACATTAATCTATGTTTCCGATCGGGAAAATTTTTCAACACTTACGATGCTCACACTTTCTTCTGAAAAATTATTTATTCGCATCAACTGACCAATGTTCACCTGAAAACCAGATTTTCAGACGGTTTGCTATGGGTTTTTTTCTACCTTACGTGTGTGGTGTTACGCTACTGGCGTCAGAAAACTGTGTTTCGGCATCTAAAATCTATCGTTCAACTACATTCTGAAAATCAGAGAGATTGCTATGAAACCCTTCGGTATATTTTTTTTTTGACATATTTGAAAATGCGGTCAGGTCAGACGTGACACGGAAAATTTCGAAATTAGAATTTTCAGATTCAGAATAATCAAATCTATCGATTTTATACGCTTTTAGTCGTAAAACGATAAGACAAAAGTTTTGGTAATGGGTTCTCTTACCATTACCGGCGACATAAAATTCAATTGTGTTTTGAGAATATGACGGTTTCTCGTCTCTTTTATCACCAGTGATTGGAAAATCGGGCGCTTATTTACCTAAGCTTCTTCCCACGAAAGAATAATATGGACATTCCTTTCTGAATAAATAAGAAATCCCGGGTTCCCGGAATCGAAAAATTTTGTAAAAACAACTATTATATAACAAACTTAATGAAATTATAGCAGTGGTTATTTTGATTTAGTATCTTTATTTTATTCAAAATAAATGGAATATCAATAAAAATGATAATGAGCACAATGTGGTCAAGTAGTGGAAATTGATTTATCTAATAACAGATTAGTGATCGAATCGACTAATTTATTCTATTTTATATGAACAGAAGGGATTCTGAAAGGCATGTCCGTATTATTATTTCGTGGGAATGATTATCCGATCACTGTTTATCACTCACAGTAAGAGATGTCTGTAAGTTATTCTTTAATTAAAACGCAATTTGTATGTCAACCTTTGCTTCGTAAAAAAAAAAATTGCTAAGCCTATTTTATAATAGGCTTAGCAATTTTTTACCGAACCGAACTATAATTATTATAAAACCAAATCTCAGAACGCTTTCCTCCATCCAGCTTATAATATGTCTAAACCCCTCCAAAATATCCTAACACAAATGAAGCGATTGTTTCTACTATTTATACTTAACAAATCAAATAAAAACGATTGTGTACAAAAAAAGACTTGGCGCCATTGCTGTAAAGTTACATTACGACCAGTATAATTAGACCCGTGGCGAAATTGAGATCTAAAATAAAATGTACTGATTTTGACAACTGTCATACTGGCTATCGAATGCAGCGCCACCCCGATGTGTCAAGTTATATTAGACACATTGTGCGGAGCTATTTTACAGACAAACGCAGGCATGTTTCTATTCCTGGGCTACTTTAGCTGCAAAGATGACTCCTAGCTTATAAATAGCTTAAGTGGTCGCACAAATGTTTCGGATTGCGTTTGTTATATAAGTGGTTGATATGATTGAATTTTTTATGAGTATATGATATTGTAGCGAAGAAAATAATTATGAGCTTATTTTTATGGATTTCTTCGAAGTTATATAGCTATAAAATATTTATAACTGAATTGGTAGACTAGTTAACGAGACACTTATTACGTTAAATACAAGCGGTTTTTTTATTTTACTTCCGAATTTTTTAAACTGTAATCATAAACTTGTCAAAAACTTTTAATTTCTTGTTCTTATTAGCGAAAATTTTAAATATTTAAAAGTTCTATTTTTGAACGTGCCAACAAAGAAATTACATCAATATTTGGAATTAGTTCTAAATTTTAAAAGTATTAGTTCCTCTACTCGATACAAGATGGCGCTACTCACACCGTTGTTTTCGTTGTTTCAACGTTCTTATTTGGCGGATTATCGAATACTGAATGTTGTTATTGATGGATTATTATTTGGAGAATAATTCATCTGTGTAGAGATCTTACCGTTGTATAATATTATGACTAGGATTCACTTGGATAAACGATGATATTGAATATAGAAGTTTCCTAGTAGTCTCAGATATTTATTCTAGGACGAATTTCTTCAATAATCCCTTCCTTATGTCTTAGTCTGTATGGGTTCTGAGTATTATCTCATCGACTTGATCGACCTGATTGGTCTGGCTTGTTCGGACTTCTAAAGCTGAATGATTGAATTTATTAGCACAGCTATTAGTGAACTATTTCCATGTAAACACTTCCTGCATTAGTCGAAACGTTGGTATCCCACAGAAATGAACGGAATAGATATCAGTATTGAAATCTTGAATGTTCTTCGTGTCTTGTATTCTGGGTTGGATTATCTGATCAACAATCTGATTGGCTGGATTTGAGAATTAGCTAAGATTGATCTGATCATGGCTTTTGCATACTGGTTGACTTACTTAGAACCCTTTCAGTGAAAGGATAAATTAAGTTCATGAAGGGCTTTCAGAAACTCCTAATTTGTGCATACCTTAAATTATAGTTGAGTGACTATCAAATTGCGAGAGTGGTATTTTTATTGATAAAGGCGATGCTTTCGATCTAATTATAGGATACTGTCTTCCTTCCGTGGATCTTCTTCACGGCATACGGCATCACTCATTGGCACCACAATGTGCTCTGAGCTTGTACTTAATTACTCAATTATTTAAAAGAAGCACTTTTATCTTGACGACTAATTTAATCTTTACCCAGTCTAAATATGAAATAATCTCGTAATATTAGTAGGTAATTAGTAAGAAATTATTAACTTAGTAAAAAAATTTGAAGTTGTTTGGCAAATCCATCTAGACAAAACCTCTACAGAACGTTATCTTGCTTGATCTCGATCACCTGTCTATAGGCAGCAATGTTGTCTTCATGGTAACAAAGTAAGGCCTTTGTCAACAGTAGGTGCCTATCAGCACAACTAACTTTTATCCAAGAAAAACAAAAGTTTGAGCTGTGGCCTTGCGGATAGGAGCAAAATGTCTGCTTACGCTAAAAAAGTTCGCTGACCGCATAAAACTTTTCGATTTCACTGCCGATAATGTCGCGTTTCCAGAGATTTATTAATGCCTTTAACTAAACTCGTAGAAAAACTATTATTATAAGCACAGTTTTATTGAACTCTAGTGGTTGGTTTAGTAAAAACTTGTAAAGACTTGGTTGAAAGGAAAATCAATATTGGTTCTGTTTTTCGATTTTAGTGAAGTCGGTAACGATTATGTGGCCTTTGCAACGTCTTCATGCAACAGGTAGAGGTAATAGAAGCTAGGCAAATAAATGCTAGTTTACCCATTTGTCTTAATGTGGCATGGGTGTAGGGTTACCATCCGTCCGGATTTGTGCGGATATGTCCGGTTTTTTGGTCTCCCATCCGGGCTTTATCCTTTGACTTTTCGACCCAAGAAAAATACTTTTAGAACATAAAAAAAATTAAGTTAATACTGAAACAAGAAAGATTCACAACTACGAGTAAAATGTCTGGAATATACCTAAATTTAAATATCCCGATTTTTGTCAGCATTTTTTAAATTTCGAAATGGTCTCTATTGATACATGGGTGGAGTCACAGAAGACCAAACTCGGGGTCGTGCAATCGATTTCGGCCCAAGTTCGGCCCAAGCCCCAGCGCAAGACTTTGGTTCAATTCAAATCAATTGTAAGCGCCTGGAGGATATGTTACGTTATAAGATTTATACGCACAATTTTGCCTTTGATAGTGATAAAAGCTCTATCATACATCTCAAAAAAAACCAATTAAATGAACCAACCCAAAAACAAACATGTTTATTTTCCCAAAAAATCAGTGGAGGTCTGTAACAGTAATGTGGGTATCTGTAAAAAAATGGCGGTGACCCGTGATTGGTCGGCGCGCCCCCCGCGGACCGTGGGAGCGCGACCACGTGGCGACCACCGCGGCCTGCGCCTGCGCAAGTAGCGACACGTCCGACTATCTGCTCCACATTGCTGGGTAGGTAGTAGATACCTACAGGGCTGGGAGTTGAGAGGAAGTGAAGGTATTTATAGATTGATTAAGTGGATCTTAGGTTATAATTAGCCTGTTTTAAGGAGAATTTGAAAATTGGTGTGAATTGATATTCTAAAAAACTTAAAAAAAAAAACACTAGAAAAAAAGTGTTTTATAATTAAATGATTATGTAGTTAGTTACCTAAGGCAAAATATTCATAATACATTTTTTAAATACAGAAAATTCATTTAAGCTCGTTATAATAATATGTTTTGTTTAGTTCATAAAAAAAACTGCAAAACTTTCCGGACTAAACAAATACAGCCTTGGCCAAAAGTATTAGGCACCCCACAAACATTTAAACCACAAATTATAGATTAGGTTTTTATGGCACGTCAAAATACTTTATCTATTGTTTTAATTAACGTTTGAATACAGTTCATGGGCTATTGTTTAAGACATAGCTTTGTTTTTATATACTTTATTAGATGCACGTGTTTTATGAGGGTGCCTAATACTTTTGGCCAAGGCTGTACTAATAAGTTTTTGTATACAAAACAATAGTTCATTCGGTTATTAAGATAGTAGGACCAGCCCTATCCATACATTCTTCGTCCCGATTAAGAATAACATGTTTTTGTTTTTATTGGGAGTGATTGACCTGATATTGTTGATAACTGACAGATTGCGATGATTGTAAGGTATTCGCTAACAACGGGGAAAATAGGGATAACCTGAAATTATATTTGTTTTTTTTTACGTAAAGACATTTTGAACACATTTTCATTCGTTTAGCTTAGAATCTTAAAGCTCCATTTGGACGCGCCATTAGAGATTTGAAGAGAATTCTTTCTATACAGTTAGTTATTTAATGGTTACCATATTATGAAAATACATTTATTTTCAAAAGTTAAGAGTGATGTGAGAGGAGCTCGTGACTAAGAAATAACAGCCGCACAGGTCGATCGATCAGGTTAAGCTACGCTTGCCGGGGTTACTCCGTAAATGGGTGACCACCTTTGCATACCGAGACCCCTCCGTGCCGCGGAAAGCACGTTAAGCCGTTGGACCCGGCTGTCATTGGTGGATCTTTGACAGTCGTTACGGGTAGTCTGACAACCAGTATACCAGTAACCAGCCAAGGGGTATGGTATTACCCAGTAACTGGGTTGTGGAGGTCAGATAGGCAGTCGCCCCATGTAAAATACTGGTATTCAGCTGCATCCAGTTAGACTGGAAGCTGACCCCAACATTGAGAAAAGGCTAGGCAGATTGAATTAAGAGTGATGTAATAGTAGTACCTAATAGTTCATTTATTTGTAAGAATATTGTTATACAGAGTTATTGGTAAAACACCAACAACCTCTTAAGAGTTCATTGTACTCATCATTATTAACAACTTTTACTATGGGACCAAACCTAAAATCGCGAAAAAAAAATCAGCTGTTCGGTACATTTGTGTTAGCATAATTCGTCAAAATGTACTGAATTTTTTTCGCGATTTCATGTTTGGTCCCATAGTAAAAGTTGTTCATAATGATGAGTACAATGCCCCTTAAAAGGTTGTTGGTGTTTTACAAATAACGCTGTAGAGTTGTCAGTGTGGTTACATATTATGAGATGAGCAAGGGAGCTATTTATTTAGTTAGAAGATTAATTTAATAGATGTCCTTGTTACCTTTAAAGATCGTGCTATTTATATAGAAAAATTATTATTGTGGCCTGACACATTTTTTCATTTTTTCCTTAGCAATTTCACTGCTTGCTCTTCAAAGCTATATAAATAAGTGGATAACTCAAAGGCCTTTACTTACTTCCTACCCAGCTCATAATTAGGACCTGTCTCATTGCTCTGCCATTCTCCCACGTATGGAACAAAGCAGCAATATAATCACCTATATACCTACTTGAACAAGTATACATACAAAGTGGAGCACCAGTGTATGGCGCCAACGAGACGCCCGTCGTACTGAATTGTAAGCGTAACATCCCACTGAAATTACTACTTCAGGAGTCTGATGCACCATGTTGTTATTTTAGGATAGGATTGTTAAGCTGCCTTTGAAGTGGGTAGAAATTTTTTCAGGGGTCATTGAGTATCATAAGAGAAGTCATGAAAATTAAAGATGAAGTTAATGTTAGCTACGAAAAGTATTTTTGTGTTAGTTTTGGTTTTTTAACCAAGTTCAAAAAAAGAAGGAGGGTCTCAGTTCGACTGTATGTATTTTTTTTGTACGTATGTTACGCGATTACTCAAAGATGGCTGGATCGATTTGGAAAATTCTTTTTTTGTTTGAAAGGGTATACTTTCTAGGTACTCCCATGGAAGTTTTATTAACTTTGCTTGAATAGTTTTTGAGTTAGCTTCAATAATGCGTATTTTTAACACTTAGTATATGTGGATCAATTTTTTAATAACTTCCTGTCACTGTTATTTACAAAGCAGGTAGTGGTATTCGAATTTGTGTGGGGTAGGTACCACAACTAAAAAGTGATAAATATTTTTTTTTTATAAAAAAACTTAAAAAAAAACCACTACAAATGGAAAAAAATAACTTTAATTTCGGAAGTTGGTGGCAAAAAATAAAAATACAAATCCAAAGACACCGACTTCCGAAATTAAAGTTATTTTTAATTTTTGTAGTTATTTTTGGATATCGGTTTTTTTTTGTAAAATAAGTTTTTATTTTCGATCGAATCTATCAAACTTTAGGCAACATTGTAAATGAGACAGTAACTCTGTATGTCTGTTACGTTTTCACTTCTAAACCGATGAACCGATCATTAAGAAATTTGACAGATATAAGGTAGCTTGAGACCTGGAAAAGTACCTAGGTTACTTTCATCCTGGATATTTGTATAAAAAATAATAAAATACAGAGAGCGTACGGGTCACAGCTCAACTTTATTTTAAAAGTAAAAAAATGTTTATGTTTTCCCCCATTCTGCAGTCACCATTTTTAAACTTTTCTGTATTAAAGGCAGGAAATTATAATACAGACACCAATGTAATAAAAAGTTTAATGAAATTAGTTCTGTAGTCCCACGAGAGCTATTTATTCCAGACTTGGGCGTGAACCATGGACACACAATGTAATGTAATTACGTCTGCATTCTACTGCCAAATATTTACCACCACGGGCGGCGGAATAATAAGCTCAATAGCTTGTCTGGTTTAACACCTACTACGGTACGATTGCCATTTCGAAATTCGAAGTCCTGACAAAAAGCCGATTTGCCATTTGCAAAAACGTCCGGTAATTTTTCTTTTTAATTTTTCTTTTTTTGTTATCTATACCGTACTCATCTTATATAATATCGTAGGACGATTTGATAGTTCGAATGTTCGCGAAAACCCTAGGGATATTGCGAAAACACGGATAATTAGACAATGGTGAAAACATTTCTCAATGTTACTGGAAAAAGATAGGGTTTTTGCAAAAACACGAGTCGCTCTAGTAATATTGCGAAACGGAACATTAGCTATTATGAAATAAGAACGCTGATTGCGCCCAAAACGAGACCTCCTCTGATTGGTTGACGTTTTAAATGCTACTTGCACTATAATATTTTATTATATTTCTCATGTAAGTGACTGTAGTCTTTATGAGAATACATTTCTTTAAAAAAAAAAAACACAAATACTACTTGCAAGTTTATTATGTACCTAGCAGTAGTTTTGTTAACAATAAGCAGAGCACCAATGTGATAATTATGTTACCTATGTTTATCTAATGTACCTACGAAAGAGGCTAATAAATAAGCTACTAAAAGTATGTATACTACTATCTTACTATAAAATAGATATTTGTAGATTAGGTAACTTAAATGTTCAATAAAAAGTAAAGTTCCTTTAAATCGATATTGAAATTTATAACCCTTCATAACTGTATGATATAATACTTCGAAGCTCACAGGGTAAAACTAGGAACCAATCAGAATAAGATTTGTTCAGTAAGGGTATTCAAAGTTACTAGAGCGACTCGTGTTATTGCAAAAACCCTACCTATTGCCAGTAAAATTGAGAAAAGTTTTCACAACTGTCTAATTATCCGTGTTTTCGCAATATCCCTAGGGTTTTCGCGAACATTCGAGTTATCAAATCATCCTACGACATATACATATAGTACAAGTTTAACTGATCGTTTTGAACTTTTATTTTGGATTTGGATGAAATTTGGCACACATATAAGATGTCTGTCTGTAATCGAATCTTACAAGTTAAATGTGACTCATTTCCCGATTTTCGATTGAGGTAAAATTAAATGAAATAAATCGGATGACAATGCAATATTATTATTACATAGAGCTGATCTGATGATGGAGCCACACAATGCAACCCTATCGAGTTTGGATTCATTTGATACGTCTTGACAAGGACTGCGGACCTAGATGATATTCAGACTAATACAATCTTGATTTCATGAAAGTAAATTTTAAAATAATACACTCGTTTTAAAGTAAAAGTTATGAATACAATAGCCATAGAAAATTAACACGTAGAAGACAACAGAAAAAATAGAAACGTCAAATTCTGTCAAAGAACTTTCAATTAAAACAACTGAAACTCAAGTTCACTATCGCCATCCATCATTCCCAATCTTCAAGCCAGCAATCACACACTTAAACCACCAATCATTGGTCTACCCAAAGAAAATGTTCGTTCAATCAAGCAAACGCTAGTCTATACCACCAGGAGGTAAAGAGGGCACCAAACGGTCAAGGTTGCCTATTTCAAGCAGAGGTCAACGACCATCCATGGCGGCTAATATGGCGCGCGCCGATGTGTTTTTGTCACGCGAACTTTGAACATGTGTGTGGTGTGGCGGCAACTTTTGACTTATGGACGAAAATTTTAATTAATGGACGCTTTTGGGAGTGAATTTACATGTTATTTGTAATGTATAGTGTCTGTTGTTTGTGGATTCAGCTTGAATTGCTTTGTAGGTAGTTTGTAAGTCTGTATAAGTACCTATGCCTGGTATGGTTGAGATGTAAGTTAGCAGTCGGAAGTTACTAGGTTGTAGGTATGTTTCACGCGATTCTCGTGAAATTTTCCAGCAGATAGGTAAAAAAAATGAAATTAAATGTTTTTTTTTCTGTAATTCATCTGCCTAGCCTTTTCCCAACTATGTTGGGGTCGGCTTCCAGTCTAACCGGATGCAGCTGAATACCAGTATTTTACCTACAGATTTTACCTACATGGAGCGATTGCATATCTGACCTCCACAACCCAGTTACTGGGTAATACCCTTTGGTAAGACTGGTTGTCAGACTTTCGGGTTTCTGACGATCCAGGGGCACGAGGCATGGGGGGTCTCTGTATGTCAAGATGGCCACCCATCCACGGACCGACCGCGGCAAGCGTAGCTTAACCTGATCGACCGACCCACTATTACTTAGCCACAAGCCCCTTAAATAAGCAATCATTGATCTACGCAAAGTAAATATTTGTTCGCTAGTCTGTACCACCAGGACCCCTTTATTTCTATAATAGATCTTTTAAAACACTTTTACAAGTCAACATTTTAAAACTAGACGACGCCGGCATTTCCTAGCTGACTGGTCTCTGAGAAGAAATGCCGAAACAAATTCAAAAGTCTCTTTTAAAGTCCAAACATTATATTATTAGGATTTTATTTGAGTCTAAAATAAAATCCGAAAAATATATAGTATACACATATATATACGTATATAGTCAGTAGAAGTCTGACACGCCTTTCCGCTCCGCCCAGAGCGGGAGAAGTTATAAATTTATAAATTCCCACCCAAAAAAAAGGATTTTATTTGAGTCTAACAATGCAGGGCCATGCCTAGAAGGGACTTTTCAAGAAAGAAGATACTTTTATCGCAAATAAACGTATTTTCTTTCTTTCTTTCTCTTTCTTTCTTTCTAAAGAGCCATTACAGTTTTAGAGGACCAACAGCAACATGCATATTATATTTTTCATTATTTCGTCTGGATATCAAAAGTATTTTGATGGAGTAGCCCACGTAAGCTACTCCATCAATTTCGTAATGGACGAAATGAAAAAAAAAAAATCCATCACAGGATTTAGCTTATGTGAATCCTCGGACGGTTTCATGAGAATTTTAGCTCCAGTTCAATATTTTCTGTAATGTACTTGTGTTACAAGTTGGTAGCTACTAAATTATACTAAACACACGTTGTTCACACACGGTCATCTGATCCCAAACTAAGCAGAGCTTGTACTATGGAAACCAGATAACTGATAAACTACATACACTACTTTTTTTTTTTGTAAATACATATTTATATAGATAATTACAGGACAAACAGACATGTTCATGCACACAAATATTTGTCCTGGATGGGAATCGAACCCACGACCAGCGGCATGGCAGGTGGTATCTTAACCAACCATGCCATCTGGCCTGTCTGTCATTTAGAATGGGTTGCTGGTTGTCTGTGCCTTAAATCACCAACAATAATCAACTTTCCAGGTACTTACTTATACGGTATACCATAGTTTCCTTTGAATCCTTCTCACATGATCAACCTTGCAGATAAGGACAAAATTATACGTATATACAGGACTATTTTTAAATCGCTAGCAAAATTTTCACAGGATGTCCTACCTATGAATATGAACAACTTTCACTCCATAGTGATTTTCCTCAGAGTTGGTCCCATGACCAACTCTGAAATCATGAAAAAAACATCAGCTGTTTCATACGAAAGTTCTATACCTACTCGACCAAAATGTATGAAACAGCTGTTTTTTTTTCGTGATTTCAGAGTTGGTCCCATAGTGAAAGTTGTTCATATTCATGGGTAGAACACCCTGTGAAAATTTAGCTAATGATTTAAAAATAGCCCTGTATAGGCAGCAATTTTGGGATACTTTACCCCTTATTTCCGAGACCCTAAATCAATTTTCAAGTATGAATATCAATGTATGGAATTAGAACAAGTTTTTTATCATGTAATAAAATAGCGTAGCTTGGCGTGCGTATGGACGATATTCATAAAACCAAAGAAGTATACGTGGCTTGCTTGGACCCAATGATATTATAAGTAAAAAGACGTAGATAGGTTATACAAACTCCGCAAGTGACACGTGAAAATGTGGCTAATTAGCCACATTTTCGTCGTCTTGTCTCTTTTTCGCTCCCGATAATTACGACATGCCGTCCTACTTCCACGTTCCACCTAATAGTTCGACATTGTGTCGTTTTTGAACATCGAATGTTGGGTATGTAACCTATCTACGTCTTTTTACTTATAACATCATTGCTTGGACCGTATAGATTTGACATGCAACTCTTGAGTAAATGGAATGAATGAAATCGGTTATGTTCATGTATTTTAATCAGTTTGAAAGGTTTGGAGGTACTGAATTAAAGCTGTTCATTAAAAAAGCTTATTAAAAATATAGACTATTTTTACATGTTGTTTTGACGGCTATTCAATGATTCGTTACTGTTTCTTTATCATGTTTCTTAAGTTGATATCTGGGACGTTCTTCTTTTCTACTGACAACCCTTCGTCACACTTTTTGCATATTATGTCACATTTATTTTGTAAAAAGCAGTAATAATAAAAACGGAAGTGTTTAACATTATTTTAATGATTGTATTGTCAAATTATCTGTAAAAAAAAAACATTGTGAAACTCAAAATTTTAGGAAGAAAAACGTTTTTTTTTTTTTTGGAGAAGACGTCATTGTCGATGATAAGGAACGACCCACATACCTAAATGTCCAAATTATAAGTTTCTTAATATTTTATTTTGGTTTGTCTCATTTGGTTGTTTCTATCTACCATATACCTGCTAGTATCTAAAACTTATTTACATACATTTTTAGTATTTTCACTTTCTAGCGCTTTATTCAGTTAGGGATTTTATTATTACAGTGATATTGTTGCTGGTGTTCCCAAAAAAGATCATATCATTTCACAAGATCATTAAAAATAAGAAATCTATGGTATTATCAATGCTACACATGACTCAAAGCATTACACCATATTTAAAGTTTCTCTTTATCATAACATAAAGAAACATCTCCAAATATTTCAACATGCCAACAAATCATCTGTGTCCTACATAGTTTGTTTTGTCTATCCAGAATACAAATGTGCATATTAGCGCCATTTTAAAAACATCTGCCATTTATGGACATGCCTTAAATCTCCAGTTGCATGATAATCTCGCAATGTTAAGGGGAAGGCATCAAATTCTGTAATGTTTAGGGTATTGTGCGAATATTTAAGGCGTAGTTTACTATTGTTTGTCACGTTTCATCTCTCTATTATCGAATTAACAAGGGTATGTTAGTGTGTGGAGAATGGGCGTGTTTGATTGGTTTAAATTAAGGGCTTCGTTTTGCAATGACGAACAAAAGTTAAGGATCTGTGTTGCATAAGTGTGCATGTGAGTTGGGGATGTCGTTATTTGCTTACTTTATTATTTTCTAGATGTGCCTTCAGTTCTTTAAGTTAGCAAGTATTATTATAACCAATCGACTCATTGCTGTACTTATCTAGGCTCTTATTAAAACATTATTATTTAACCAATACAGCAATTGATTATATCATCATCTAAGGGTTGATTTTTAGGCTTCCGTACCTCTAAAGGAAAAAAGGGAACCCTTATAGGATCACTTTGTTGTCCGTCTGTCTGTCAAGACCCTTTATCTCGGGAACGCGTGGAGGTATCGAGTTGAAATTAAAACCAAATACTAAGTCACTAACTAACATCTACAGTCCCTTGAAGCTGTGAAAAAAATCAAACTTCTAAGTTAACGTAAAAAGATACGCCCGTTTATGTCGCAAAAATCAAATATTTCGACACTCTCAAGGGAATCAAAATTTATAAGGTACTTCCCGTTGACCTAGAATCATGAAATTAGGCAAGAAGCAAGGTCTCACAGCACAAGTAAAGGAAAAGTTCGAAAATCGGTAATTAATAATAATAATAATAAAATATTTTATTGACATAAAAATAGATGTAACATCTTCAATGGAAGCCCTAACTCCTGAGCTAGGTGTAATTAATAATAACTAATTTGTAATTTTATAAATTTTATAAACTTAATTTTGCAGAGAGAAAATTGACTGTGACGTATATTAATTGTATGGGAAATAATGTTTTTCAACTACAATGTTAAATTTGTTTTCGGGGATAAATTCTTTTCATCTACGGAACGCTTCATTGTGCGTAGTCTGACACGCACTTGGCCGGTTTTTCAATAGCCAAATCACTTTAATCTGAAGAATACATATGACAGTTAAACATACGTAAATTAAAATACCGCAATTTTGATCCTAGATAAAAGTTAACTGACGATTTAAAATTTGGCCCTAAAGGCGCTTCCTCACCGGGAGCATTCGCCAGTAATGTAACAGTTCATATTTGAGCATTACATCAGTGAGTGAGGAGAAACGAGCATTACAGTGCGCAACCTGTAATGATACAATTTGTAACATTACATTCACCGGGAGCATTCGCCTGTAATGTAACAGTAGTGAGTTTTCGGTGTATTCCCGTTAGTCCCACTGCCGTCGTCCCAGAATTAAAAAAAAAATCCTACTTACCTACTTCCTACTAATATTATAAATGCGAAAGTTTGTGAGGATGGATGGATGTTTGTTACTCTTTCACGCAAAAACTACTGAACGGATTTTGATGAAATTTGGCACACAGATAATTTATAACCTGGATTAACACAAAGGATACTTTTTATCCCCATATTCCTGCGGGTTCGAGACTTACGCGGGTGAAACCGCAGGACGCTGCTAGTAATATTATAAAAGTGAAAATTTGTGAAGATGTTTGGATGTTTGTTACTCAATCACGCTAGAATGGCTTAACGGATCTGGATGATATTTAGCGCAGAGATAGATTATAGTCTGGAATAGCACATAGGATACTTTTGATTCCGGAAAATGTACGGTTCCCGTAGAATAATTTCCAACATCCACGCGGGCGAAGCCGCTGGCAAAAGCTAGTATTAGATAAATACCCGTTGTAAATAAATAAATAGCCGTTCGTCCCACCAGTGGGACGAACAAGAATACACCTTTTTCGCACCCGTGATACAATATGTAACATGAATTCGCATTCATGTCGAATCATCATCTTATCGAATCTTGGATTGTTACATTACAGGCGAATGCTCCGGTGAGGGAGGGAGCGCCTTTAGACTAGATAAAATGATTCTATCTACTATAAATAGATTTCGGGATACCCCAGTCCCGTCCACCAAAAAAACCACTTTGATGGATATTTATGATACTCATATAAATGTCACATCAAAAGATTACCACCATGCTATAAAATAAATCTTTCAAACAACATAAAAATAAATTTTCCTAAAATTATGCTCATTCATAGTTTCTTTTGTATTAATAACAATATATCTACATTCGGATCTGTCAGCGCTTTGCGCACGCCATACTGAGCATTAAAGCGTTAATCCTTGCGTCTGCGCATCCGTCACGACCGTGGCTCCCTCTCGCGTTACTTTTATTGATAGTAAAATTAATTTTATGTCACATTTTTACGTCGGATTTTGTATACTTATAATAGAAATTTTCGCTTTAAGTTCTCGTTAAGCGTTTTCAATTATATGTTACGGCCATTCTTTGGATTTTACGGATTTCTATTAGTAGATTCCTGTTACTGGGTAATTTAGGTAGTAATTTATTTAAAGGTATATAACATTTTGCATCAGTGGGTAAGCTACTCTGTGAAACCAATCTTATTTCTATAACGAACGAATTTACATGACGAAATTTTACACGTTCAGTCTCTGGACCAAGTTGTACGCAGAGAGCCATCAATGTTCTTCGAGGTCAATACATCAATTCATTCAGGATGGTGCTGGGACTGCCACGCTTCTGCAGTGCATCAGGAATATTTGTTGATGCGTACACTGTTGGCTTCGCAGCGATCAGACGTAAGCGTGGCGCGTCACTGCTGCAAAGGTTTCGGGGCAGTGCGGGGAAATTTGATTGTCCGCTCGTCCATTTTGTCCAACCTGCATGTTTATTAACATAGTTTTTAAGGTTTATTAACAAATTATGGATTTTCTTCTGAATTAAAATGATTATTATTTTATCGGAGGTGTTTTTTTTCTCAGCTTTTACGCTGGTTTTAGCTACATTTACGGACCAAAGCCAAGTAAATGCAGCGTTTGGTTAATTTCGAGAGTTATTTCGTCTAACTGTATAAATTTTCTTCTGTATGTGTTAAGGATAGCCGCTTTCTGTAGATTAATGTAAAGAGGTTTTTCTAGATCTACTAATTTCAGGCTACGAAAGAGAAGGTTGGGGAATAATATTTGTCGTGGAGAGAACTACAGGAATGACATAAACTTTATCTTGTCTCCAAATTCTTGGGACTTTTTCTTTAAGCTCAGCGTATTTGCTCTTCTAGATCTACTAATATCAGACTACGGAGGAGGAACGACATAAACTTTATCTTGTCTCCAAATTCTTGGGACTTTTTCTTTAAGCTCAGCGTATTTGCTCTTCTAGATCTACTAATATCAGACTACGGAGGAGGAACGACATAAACTTTATCTTGTCTCCAAATTCTTGGGACTTTTTCTTTAAGCTCAGCGTATTTGCTCTTCTAGATCTACTAATATCAGACTACGGAGGAGGAACGACATAAACTTTATCTTGTCTCCAAATTCTTGGGACTTTTTCTTTAAGCTCAGCGTATTTGCTCTTCTAGATCTACTAATATCAGACTACGGAGGAGGAACGACATAAACTTTATCTTGTCTCCAAATTCTTGGGACTTTTTCTTTAAGCTCAGCGTATTTGCTCTTCTAGATCTACTAATATCAGACTACGGAGGAGGAACGACATAAACTTTATCTTGTCTCCAAATTCTTGGGACTTTTTCTTTAAGCTCAGCGTATTTGCTCTTCTAGATCTACTAATATCAGACTACGGAGGAGGAACGACATAAACTTTATCTTGTCTCCAAATTCTTGTGACTTTTTCTTTAAGCTCAGCGTATTTGCTCTTCTAGATCTACTAATATCAGACTACGGAGGAGGAACGACATAAACTTTATCTTGTCTCCAAATTCTTGGGACTTTTTCTTTAAGCTCAGCGTATTTGCTCTTCTAGATCTACTAATATCAGACTACGGAGGAGGAACGACATAAACTTTATCTTGTCTCCAAATTCTTGGGACTTTTTCTTTAAGCTCAGCGTATTTGCTCTTCTAGATCTACTAATATCAGACTACGGAGGAGGAACGACATAAACTTTATCTTGTCTCCAAATTCTTGTGACTTTTTCTTTAAGCTCAGCGTATTTGCTCTTCTAGATCTACTAATATCAGACTACGGAGGAGGAACGACATAAACTTTATCTTGTCTCCAAATTCTTGGGACTTTTTCTTTAAGCTCAGCGTATTTGCTCTTCTAGATCTACTAATATCAGACTACGGAGGAGGAACGACATAAACTTTATCTTGTCTCCAAATTCTTGTGACTTTTTCTTTAAGCTCAGCGTATTTGCTCTTCTAGATCTACTAATATCAGACTACGGAGGAGGAACGACATAAACTTTATCTTGTCTCCAAATTCTTGTGACTTTTTCTTTAAGCTCAGCGTATTTGCTCTTCTAGATCTACTAATATCAGACTACGGAGGAGGAACGACATAAACTTTATCTTGTCTCCAAATTCTTGTGACTTTTTCTTTAAGCTCAGCGTATTTGCTCTTCTAGATCTACTAATATCAGACTACGGAGGAGGAACGACATAAACTTTATCTTGTCTCCAAATTCTTGTGACTTTTTCTTTAAGCTCAGCGTATTTGCTCTTCTAGATCTACTAATATCAGACTACGGAGGAGGAACGACATAAACTTTATCTTGTCTCCAAATTCTTGTGACTTTTTCTTTAAGCTCAGCGTATTTGCTCTTCTAGATCTACTAATATCAGACTACGGAGGAGGAACGACATAAACTTTATCTTGTCTCCAAATTCTTGTGACTTTTTCTTTAAGCTCAGCGTATTTGCTCTTCTAGATCTACTAATATCAGACTACGGAGGAGGAACGACATAAACTTTATCTTGTCTCCAAATTCTTGTGACTTTTTCTTTAAGCTCAGCGTATTTGCTCTTCTAGATCTACTAATATCAGACTACGGAGGAGGAACGACATAAACTTTATCTTGTCTCCAAATTCTTGTGACTTTTTCTTTAAGCTCAGCGTATTTGCTCTTCTAGATCTACTAATATCAGACTACGGAGGAGGAACGACATAAACTTTATCTTGTCTCCAAATTCTTGTGACTTTTTCTTTAAGCTCAGCGTATTTGCTCTTCTAGATCTACTAATATCAGACTACGGAGGAGGAACGACATAAACTTTATCTTGTCTCCAAATTCTTGTGCGTATTTATTTACTTTTTAGCTATTATTTTTTCTAGGTTATGGGTGGAACTGCAATGTCTATGAAATTAATTTCACCATGCATGCAATTAATGTTGTTGTGTGAAATGTAAATCCCGTTTAAACTACCCCCAATGTACAGACGCCAGCACATCAAGCTACTTGATTAGATTAGATTTAGATTTTCAACTTTATCGCTAAAGCATTAGGTTCAAGGTAGCTTTATGTGCTAGCGTCTGTACAACCAAAAAAACTACTCAATTGTTCAAGAGATGTACGATTTGGATAGGTTTTATAAAATCTCTGTGCTGACTTTATATTACGTTGTGGTGTTCGTGGTTCTTCAATTCACCATTCACTTGCTGATTCTGATTCCAATTTCTTTTAGACAGCGTGAGTAACATCTTTATCTTCTAGATACTAGCTCTTGCCAGCGGCTTTGCCTACGTAATGGTGGAAATCATCCCACGGGACAGTACCACCGGGATAAGAAAACTAGCCTATGTGCTATTCCGGACTATAATCTATATCTGTTTAGCCATTCTGCATCCATCCATTCATCCAAACTTTCGCATTTATAACATTAGTAGGATTTAATTCATCTTTTAGTGAGTCGATCGTCATCTTAGTGTTCATTTCTATGCCTTATATGTGTATATGCCGTAAGTAGGGCATCCAATCCCGCAGGTTATTTGTAATCTCGGAACTCGCAGGATCAATGATTTTTGATCTCGCGAGATCTTGGTATTTGCGAGATCCCGCATCTACATAATATGATATAAATGCCGCATGCTCTGCTGTGTGTGACTACCTATAGGTATAGGCAGTCTTTAAAACAGACTCCTATTATGTGAGTGTGTTTTAAAGACAATGTGATATGGTGAAACATTTATTACTTTTATTTATGAGAATATATTAAATTTTAGTAACTTCAAGCCATTCTTAGCTGAAAATATTTTCGGAGAACTTATATATAACGTGTCTATGGTTTCATCTGCCAGATTGCATCTAATAAGTAAGGGATGCTAAATAGCCGGCAGCAGGTAAAGCCCTTTCAGCTGAATGCGAATGTTAAATACTTGCCCATCAAACCTCCCGATTCATACGAAGTTATTTCTCAAAATCACGAGTGTTGATAAACAAACGCTAGCCGCAAGCGCGACCTCATTTCTCAGTTTGAGTTCAGGTCAGTACGCTTCATGCTACTACCACTATTACTCCGCTAGGTGTAATAGTCCTACTAATAGTTACTCCTAGCGGAGTAATAGTGTGGCTCATGCGCTAGCGCCTAAGGAAGGACGTCTTTATATGCTGCTCCCCAATCCTGCAAATCCCGCAGATTCCGCACACGTAATCTCGCTCCTTGCGGGAGTAGACAATCATGCGGGATCCCGGTATTTCGAGATCTCGGTATACGGAGATTGGATGCCCTAACCGTAAGTGAAGGTAACATTTCAAATTACGGCTGTTATTACTTACCTAAAGCATCTGAATTTTAATGAGGCGTGATAATCATTTTAAACAACCTTGGTTACTTTTGCCTCCCACAAAAATTACCTGATTATGACATTGATTGCATGTTTAATAAGTATCAATTCTATTGCTTTCCAAATATACGTGAATACCAAATTTATCATATAACACATGAATAATATTAACTTATTAATGCAAGTAATAAGTTTTTCAATTAAGCAGGGGTAAAGATGTTTAATTAACTCTCAGAATGATAAATATTATAATTATTATTTCAATTTACATAGGCATACTTGACGGCGGCTGATAACATTTTAAGTTTTTAGTTTTATTTTTTAAACATGCAAAGATGTTTTCGTAGATTACTTAATATGGGCTGATTAATAACTTATGGATTTATAATTACGATGATGCAGAATGCCTTTTTTTATTCTGTACGTCAGTTATAGTAGCTTAGTTTCAAACGGTAATAGTAAAGCGTATTGGATATGTTTAAGATCCAGAAGCATGCGTAATTATGAGAAGCTCGTGGCTAAATAATAAAAGCTGCACGGGTCGATCCATCAAGGTTGGTCCGTAGATGGGTGACCATCTTTACATAGGTACCGAGACTCCTCCGCGCCTCGGAAAGCATGTTAAGCCGGTAGTCCCGGCTGTCATCATACGTGGATCTTTGACAGTCGTTACGGGTCGTCAGAAGCCCGAAAGTTTGACAACCAGTCTTACCAAGCGGTATCGTATTACCCAGTAACTGGGTTATGGAGGTCAGAGGCAGTCGCTGGTTAGACTGGAAGCCGACCCCAACATAGTTGGAAAAAGGCTAGGCAGATTGGTTGAAGCATGTGTAGTTATGCATGTTTTGTTTAATTAATATAATTTCTTTATTAGAATTTGTCATTGCGCAGCTGGTCTTATCGTACATGCCAATATAGCCTGATTATTTACACGGTAAGTTAGCATGTTTTCTGTTCACATAAGATTAGGTACCTACCTACTTATAGCAAAAACGTCAAACTTATTTTGTTTATGTGAATACAAATAAAGCTGAAGTGTTTGTTTTTAGGGTTCCGCACCTCAAAAGGAAAAAAACGGTTTGTCTGTCTGTCTGTCTGACTGTCCGTCTGTCACGGCCAATTTGCTCCGAATCTAATGGACCGATTAAGCTGAAATTTGGTACACATATGTATTTCTGTGACCCAAACACTGACGTGTAACGTAAACAAATAAATTTTGAATATGGGGGTCAACTTTGGAGGGCAATAAGAAAATTAAAATAAAACGTTTTGCAAACTGTACCGTGTGACATATCAAATGAAAGGGTTTACTGTAAGAGTCTCGACTGGATTTTTTCATAATTTTAAAACAAACCCTTTTTAAAGTTATTTAAGAAGAAAATTGACCATTCCCCCTGTATCTCCGAAAGTACTGAGCCTAAAATTTTGAAAAAGAAATATAGAAAATAGTTCAATACCTATAGATTACAGGAAAATCTATAAGAAGTCGATGGTCTTAAAACAACATGGTACATCTCTCAATATTGTGCGTACAAACTTACATTTGTCCATAGTTAAACAAAAAGGATCCACCCCACATTAGGTGTAATGAAGAATTTATGGAATGTATGGGAGAACATATTTTTCAACTACAATGTTAAGTTTTTCTTGGGATAAATTCATCCCAACTACCAACCCTTCATTGTGCGTGGTCCAACACGCTCTTGACCGTTTTTTTTTGTTTGTATGTTTAAACGCGCTAATTTCTGTAACTACCACTCTGATACTGAAACAAATATTTTTGCATTTTGTTAATAGCCCAATTCTTGAGGAAGGCCTATGAAAACATTACGCTAAGGGTCTTAGGAACCGAGCAAAAAGAAAAAAGTCATCAGAAAGAATGCTAAGCGATAACGAAGTAAATGCGCAGCCAGGCGATGCCACGGGGTGAGTCAGAGGGTGGGTGAATATTCGACCTTTTAACCGCCGTCATTACCTTCCGCCAAAAGTTGATGAAAGAGAATATATTTAATGAAATATTTCAGCAATTCCTGATTCTGGTCCTTAAGCAGATTCTGGGAATTGATGAAATATTTCATTAACGATATTCTCCTTCATCAACTTTTGGCGGAAGGTAATGACGGCGGGTAAAAGGTCGAATATTCACCCGGGTCAAGAAATTTCACGCGGACGAAGTCGCGAGCAGAAGTTAGTAAACTTATACATATGTATAGACTAGGAGAAATGAGTTTGAACGTACCTATCTAAAATTAGTCAAAGATAATTAACTCTTGTTATTTTACCGGAGCTATATCCCAGTACTAGTCCTCCCTTATTAATTATGCAATCAACTTACAAATACGGAACCCAACTGGATTATAGTTTATTAATTCATTTGTCATCGGCGCAAGAGCAGGCGTTTTCAATAACACGACTTATTCCTCTTTATTTATTAAATGTTTATTTATTAAGCATTACACAAATGCTGGCCAGCGGACCATAAATAATGCTGGCAACACCGACACTCTAATACTGTGTGGCTATGGTATTTATTTATCGTGCATAGACAATTATTAATTGATGTGTTGTTGCGTAGCTGTGGTGCATGCTGCGAGCTCGAATGAGATGTTTTTTTTTACAATTATTTCTTGATGATATTGTGATGAATGAATAAATATTTTAGTCATTATTTCTGTTTTAGAAAAAACTGTATTTGAAGTTACCATTAAAGCGGTAGGTGACTGTGTTTCACATTGTCACTGTATTAGAAATTCTTCATAATATGTATTTTCTTTCATTTCACTATCTAAATTAACGAGAAGGTGATTTTGTTATTGACGCAAGACTGAAACCTTAGCAAATACATGTTTTCTTCATCGGTTCCATTACATCAGCAAAATATAAGGTAAACTAAAAGCTCGCTAGCAACAAAACGTTTTAAATAAAGAGTGTCACTATCAATTTATTATTGATTGAAGCTGTCATCCTAAGGGTGTATTCATGTAGAACGCTGGTCAGCGCAAGCAGTTTTCATACATTTTGCCAACCGTCGCCGATAAGCGTCCACCAGTCCTTATCTGATTAGTCGGTGCCGGTTCCCGCTGATTTGGCAAAAAGTAGGAAAATTGCCTGCGCTGACTTCCGTGGACAGCTTGTCGGCGTCAACAAGCGCTGGCATATCGGCGCCGGCTACCAGCGTTCTACATGAATGCACCCTTACGCAGATTTCTGTATTATTAAACACACGTCCCATCCACGTAAATAATCGTTCGTGCAAAGCTAACTGCAGATAAACCGTACCCACCAAAGTAAAAACTGAAACCATAAATAAGAATTGGCGGTACAAAAACGTTCGGCATACCAATTACTCTGTGGTACAGTGGTACCATAGACGACGCCATAGACTAGTACGGTGTACAATGTAAAGAGAGCTCGTGTCGCATCGAGACGCCGCTGTCGATGCTATCTCTACCGCTAGGGATTACACCCAACTAGGGCAGTTGAGTATTGGCCACAGTTCGTTTTAATTTCAAGAAATAAAGAAAATCTACCAAACAGGAAGACTACAATTAAAATCATAAAAACAAAACAGATCAGTTAAATTGACGAGATGAGCAGAAGGATTTAGAATTAAACGTATTTTTTTACAAGCCCTTTTTGTCAAGCAAAGACCTTCCTACTATCTTTGAACCTCTCTCTGTCCAGAGCTACAAAGGAACAATCCGGTCTTCTTTAAGAAGTCAATATCAATCCGTCTAGCCTGTTTGTTAAATATGTTGGGGTCAGTTTGCAGTCTAATCGGATGCAGCTGGATACCAGTATGTCCATGAAGCGACTGTCCATCTGACCTCCACAGCCCGTTACGAGGTAACACGATACCACTTGTTAAAGCTGGTTGTCCGACTTTTGGGCTTCTGACTACCCGTAACGACTGTCAAAGTCCTACAACTGAGATCTGTGTATATTATGACAGCCGGGACCAACGGAGGCACGGAGGGGTCTCAATATGTAATGGATGGTCCACGAACCGACCGCAGCAAGCGTAGCTTGTCCTCCGATCGACCCGTGCGGCTATTATTGACTACGAGCCACGAGCCTCTTCTTTAAGAAGTAAATGTTTATAATAAAAAAAAAGATTGCTTGCATTTTCATTTTGGATTGCATCTTCTAAGTTCTGACTTCAGAAGCCTCGCTCATCTGTTACGGTACTGGCAGATGTGTAAAAAAGAATCGAGAGTTCGATTTCCACCTTTTAATTTAGACTCGTAATCATCATCTGCCTAGCCTTTTCCCAATGATGTTGGGGTCGGCTTCCAGTCTAACCGGATGCAGCTGAATACCAGTATTTTACATGGAGCGACTGCCTATCTGACCTTTACAACCAAGTTACTGGGTAATGCGATACCCCTTGGTAAGACTGGTTGTCAGACTTTCGGGCTTCTGACGATCCGTAACGACTGTCAAAGATCCACGAATGACAGTGTAGACTCTAAACGCTGTCTAATTCCTAGCAAAGGCATATTATTTAGCTTAGTTGGAAAACTATGAAAACACAAAAAAAAGCAACCGCCACTCCACGGTAACCGTCCCACATTTCCTTCGAGAGCACAGGATTTATTTCACGAAATTGTTTATAGGGCCCGCGTTCAGCGTTATAGCGAATCGCTTAACATTATTCAAGACCAACAATAGTGGTCGATACTTGCCTTACCGCTCCCATGAGCAGTCACGCGCTCTCTCTTCCTTGTGGAAAATCTGCATAATACTACATGCATAATAGAGTGATTAGAATGCCTGTTCAAAATTACATTACGCTGCAAATATTGGCTTTAATTTGATTGTAAGCTTTTGTTTCTAGAGAGAATTGTTGAGGTAACTTCTTCTAATTAAACGGAACATGGGAATATAGTATACATATTATAGTGCTAGTGTCTTTTGCGTTTGAATTTTTGTTTATCATCATTTGAGAATCAGTAAGCCAGACAGACATCAGTATCCTATAATGAAAGAATCAATTAAAAACTGAGAAAGTGTTTGTTCTAGTGATGTTTTACGTATTTAAATATTTCTAAAATTAATCATAAAAATATGAACAGCTTTCTTTTTAAATGTAATCATGGCAATTAGTAAAACGCGTTCGAATTTCAAAAGGGACGCTCTGTCAGCCTATCACCTTTCACGTTCGGATACCTTTCCGAAACACCACAAATAGAACACTAATATGAATTAATAGCTGTTCACAGTCACCGTGAAAAAATAACAGTTTTTGTACGCCCCACATATTTGTTTTTGGAGTGTGAAAAATCGCGTTTTTCGACGGTTTGTGGTCGGTTTTTAAGTAATACGAATGTTTTGGCATTACGCCTGAGTAATTTCCCGTCTCTGGCTAATATGCAGCTGTGGTTATTGCCACACGTGATTTTATTATTTAGATTTGTTATAAGTTTCTTGAACAAATTGTGTTTTTAAAAATTATGTGGATTATGCAAGATGCTTTTGGAACCCCCATGTGTTTTTTATTAGAGCTTGCATTTTATTATTCTTCAAACCAAATGTCTCAGAAAATAGTAGAGATGAAGTTAAGTATTTGTATTTTGTCCAGTCCCTGGCATATTATGCCCAGAAGGAGAACAAGAAGACATGCAAGTAAAGTTCTGTGGGCTAAATCTAAATCCTACAACCGAATAGAACCATAAATTTTAATCAACGAATGTCTCGAGCGCATCTTCAGGCACGCCATCGTGAAGCATAGACAACCCCATTGTTCAATTTGAACTTTTGCCTCCATAACTGTGTCACAGATTCACAATGTGAAAGCGATTTGCCACAGACTGCATCCCATATTTTTGCTCGTCTGTTACGTAATTGCTTCCTGACACAATAAATACGACGTGTGAACTGTTTATTGGTTGTAAACTCGTAAATATTGTCAAAAGTTGGTGAATGTTACAAGATTTAGGAGTTGTTTAGTGTGTAATGTTGTTTGCTGTGAGATTTATATTCAGTTGACGTAATTAGGTCGATATAAATTCATTAATTTTAATTTTAGAATATATTTAGACTGTATGTAAACATTGCCATTCCGTGACTAAAATAAAAAGGCACAGATAATGTGCTTGTTCTTTCTTAATTAAAAATGTATTCTAAATTTGAATTTCACTTTGAATTCTCTCTCTACTGTCAGCACAAATCATCCACAACATATAAAAGTACTCTGTGTCATCCACTTCCAGCTGCTTCGGTCCAAGGCTAATGTGGACCATTGGAAATTAAACTGCTCTCTCTACTAACCGTTAAAAAGTTTACCCCAGCCAGCAAATAAAGTTTTACTGCAAAAACGCTAGATGTCGAAATACCAGTACCTAGGTTATTTCAAAATCACTCGTTATACTAGTCATGTTCCCTACTACATATCATGCTATGTCACTTACTTACAAACTTCCCATCACTATTGAATCACTCCACATCACCAGCGATGACGTCTAACACATGTTGAGCCTCTCTGATTGATGCCACACCTAATTATCTTTGAAATTTTACATCCATTCCTGCGAACTTACCAACACGCTTACTGCATTCATTGAAAAACAAACCCTATCTTTACATAAATAAGGTTTGAATTCGAATGGGCTTTGTTGTGGGGAATTGTAAGGTTATGTTGGTAAAATTTCGTCACCTCTTAAGGGATGAAGAGATTTACGATGTCTTCCGTATGCGTGAAAATAGTTGTAACTGGAATTCAGGGGTTTCGGTTGACCTTAGACCTGTCTTGTCTTAAAAACATATATAATATAATATACACACACACTCACACACTACTTCTCTTGCACACTTCCTAACACCTCACACGAGTCCTATAATATTGTTTAGTTTTCTAAGTTTCTGTTGTAATTTCTTCTTTGTATAGTTATTAAATTGTGAATCCGTAATTGGCTGTAATACTAGTAAAATAAGTGTGTTAAGGTATTTTTAAGAGCTGTGGATTCTGTGATTAATAAATAAATAAATAAAAACTGTGACATCAATAAGTTTGAAAAGTTAAGTCATGGTTGAGACCCATCACTGTCATTTCTTTTGGTTAACTCCTTGTGAAAGAGTCAGTCTGGGGAAATACTAATAATATCATATGAATTTCTGCGGAGTTTCGGTTTCTAGTAAGCACAAGTGAAATGAAAGGTATATTTAAAAATAAAAATAAATTAATTTTCTAAAGTCATGCGGCAGTAGACACTTGACCCACGTAGATAGTCTACCAAAATCATAATCAAAAGCCATTTATACAAACTAGGCTGAGAATCAGCACTTTTCGAACGTCAAAATTACATAAGACAGTCCCCCAAAACGCCCGTCCTTCACCACTTCCTAGTGCTTTAGCTGAGGAGTAGAAGTAGCGCAACAAACTCCCCAGCAGCACTGCTATCTGTTCAGTTAAAAAAAATAATTCTATACAACGTTACGCAACACAAATATTAAATTAAATGAAATTATTTGCTATAAGTCAGCTAGCACACGCCAATATACCAAAAAAAAAGAAAAAAATCGAAAACCATACTCAAGCAGAAATAAAAATACAAAACTAAAAACGTAAGCAGAACTTTATACCTAAATAAAAGCCTCTAGTAATAAAGGGCGTGCCCCCATACATATTAGCCGTAACTCGAAGTTCATATGATAGAACTAGGACCATTAAAGTAAAATAAATAAAGTGTTAAGTACTAATAACGAAACCAAGGTCAGCAAGACGACCAGTCACCACAAGCAGCACCCGTTAACGAGCATAACGCAAATATCAGCCATTATCCGCCTCGCCATATTTGAGGGTAGGAGGTAAAGAAAAGGAAGATCAAACCACAGTTCTTTGAAGTCTTCTTATTCTTCTTTAGCCTGTGACCAGTTGGTGATATAATGTAGTGGTGGGGATATACCGTATAGATAAAAGACATAGAAGTCCTAAATCCTTTAGTAGGTATCTTTTTTTTATTTGAGATGGGTTTGCTCTTGACTCTAGTCTAGGTCAGAGATGACAGAGACAAAGTAAACGATGGAGTGAGCTTACCCAGAAGAAGCCTGTTCACCCTCACTTTGGAGAGATTATGGTTGTATGCGCTCGGAAACACAGACGCAGGTAGCGAGTTCCACTCTTTTGCTGTGCGCATTATAAAAGACATTTGGAAACGCTTAGTGCGAATTGGTGGAATAGCAGCTAGGTAGGGGTGGTAACTGGCAGTGCGTCTAGATGTCCGATGGTAGAAGGGGGCCGGTGGAATGAGGTCGTGGAGTTATTGAGCACGCTCACCGAAGTACAATCTGTAGAAGACCGACAAGCAGACAACCTTGCGGCGATGAGCCAAGCTATGAAGCTTGGCATCCACCAGTTCTACATCGCCAATGAGCGTCTTAGCTCTGCGTTCCACCGAGTCAAGCGCGGCTAGTTGGTACTTAGCTGATACATCCCAAAGGTGGCTGCAATACTCCATGCAGGATTGGACTAGCGCTTTGTAAAGGGCTAAAAGCTATCCAGGCGTAAAGTATCGCTTCACCTATTTAGTATACTACTTATAGCTTCTTCTACCTACTAAAATATACTATACTTATATAAATAAAAATCAATTTCCGAATGAAAGTAAGCGCGTAACTTGAGGACGGCTCGACGGATTTGGCTGTATTTTTTTTTTTTTGTTATATTTGTAATTGTCAGGACAACACCCAGGCGACGCTGGGCACAAACAGCTATTATTATACTGGATGACTTTTTTACCGTCTTGAAAAAAATAGGGTATAATAGGTGAACGGAGTAGAAGCCTATGGCATACCTAGTATTTTCTTTTGAACGTTCTATAAAGTTTTTTCAAAATATCTATTTTTATTGTTCTAGTTTACTTCAAATGTGTAGTGTTTATTGACAGAGCAATTTCTGTTTAAGCTATTGAAAAAAACAAAAAAACTACGAGTATGTATGCATAGGCTTCTACTCCGTTCACCTATTTATTGTACCCTATTTTTTTCAAGAGGGTAAAAAAAAAATCATACAGTATAAAAATCGATGTATGTATGTATGGGCAGTGGGTGATCCTGTGAAGTTTTTTTTTTTTTTTGGTGATCGGGCTATCCGTGCGAAGCCGGGCGGGTCGCTATCCTGAGAATCCCGCGACATTCAAGACTTTTAGGTGGTGTTAAATTCCACAAATGCTCCTGTTACATATTCAATTTCGATTAGTAGTGGTTTTGTAGTAGATATTTACCATACGCTGTTAGTGTAAATACCAAATTGAGATAATTCAATTTAGAGTATTCCTAAACAGTAAACAGAGTGAACTACTAACCTTTACTTTATTTCAGTGGAAATATTAAGGACTAGCTTCCACCCGTGGGTCGATAAAACGTAGCCTTATCCTACCTCAGGGTTCAAAGTATCCCCATACCAAATTTAATCAAAATTGGTTCAGCCGTTTAACCGTGAGAGCGTAACAAACAAACATACAAAACATTAAATCTTTTCTTCTTATCATATTAGTTTAGATTACCAAATGTACCTCCAGCTTTGGTCTTTGTGCCCACTTGTGGCAGGCGCAGTCTAAGGGCTGGTTTTTTGATCCGTAGTTAACTCAATCAATAATAATAATAATAAAACTTCAAAGCTGACAACACTAATGTCAACATATCAAAAATTTGTTCTCATCATTTTCATACATTTTATTAATTTAGACGCAGTGTTTTATTAGTTCAGTAATTGAAATAAACGTAATACCTTTTGAAGCAAAATTACAATCTAAAAAATACCAAAATGCAAGTAATAAACCAGCTACGCAATAACCTGAAAATACCGAATCGGAGGTGACATCTGTCATGTCACCTCCGATAAAATCAAGATACAAGGAAATGAAATGAAAACAAAATAATGTTGACAAGAGCAGCTTCACGAGCACGCCCACCACCTCCGGACTCTTCGCTCAGCTCCGCCTCATCGCCGCCGGTACCCAGCCCCACTGTGAGTGCTGTGACGACACCGGCCGCGGTAGTTGCGTCGAGCTCGAGCGACGAGTATTTTTCCCCGCCGACGTCGCCAACACCTGTACGTCGGCAGGGGAGAGGCCGGCCACCGAGGAGCTTGGGACTTTGGGGCCATCCGGCCCCGAGCCGGGTCCCCGCTACCGGTGGTTGTGTGCAGCGCATGAGATGGACTCAGTCTATGAACGAGAACGTCATGCGCGCATATTACGGGTCTACAGAGGGGGGAACTAACCTCACTGCGTACCGTGTTAGGATGCTGTCTCTGTTTCAGGAACTAGAGCCAACCGTCAACGTCTCGGCCCAACGACTATCGGATCAGGTGCGGGTCATCCAACGCAATCGTAGGTTGGACGATGCCGCACTTGATAGGCTGCGCTCAGAGGTACTGAACAACCATATCGCCCCAACTTCGACACAAACCACGGTACAAACTTCAACAATTGATGTAATCCCGCCGCGGTCCAATCATGTTGTTGAAGAGGAGGATGATACGGTTGCCACAGTAAGTAGCCACTGCAACGTCCGTTTGAGGGGCGCACTGGAGGATGCGTTTCGCGAGTATAGGTCCACTCCGACCGAACTTAGACCCCGATTACCACGCCTACCTATGCACAAAAAAAATAGGGCGCTGGTGTGTGCCCTGGACTCGCAACTTAAGAATTTTTTCGAAAGCAGCGAGGATCTCGTTGATACACACTCGATCCTGTATTGCGCGGCTGTTGCGGCATGTCGTTTAGCTAACGTCAAGTTTCCAAACTGTAACGAAGCTACTCGACCAAAACCAGCCGTACCAGCCTGGCAATGCAGGATCGAGCGTCGTATCAATGGGGCCAGGGTACTCATCGGCAAACTATACTGCTTCAGGGAGGGCAATACACGACCACGAGTGATGCGCTTTGTAAGGCGGGCATTCTCGGGGACTGGAATCAGTCCTCCAGAATATATGTCCCGTGTCACAGAGCGCATCGACTTCCTGAAGCAGAAAGTTTGTGCATGGGCGAGCCGTATTCGGCGGTATAAGCGGCGGGTTGATCGATACACGCAGAATCGCATGTTCCAGAGCGATGAAAGGGGGGTATATAGAGCTTGGGAGCGACCTGAACAAAATGTGACGGACGTGCGCCGCCCGGATGATGCCACCACGAGTGCATTCTGGCGCAGCATCTGGTCGGTACCCGTCTGTCACGCCGAGGCTGGCTGGATGCAGGATATCGAGCGAGTGTATGAAACTATACCAGAAATGGAAGCAGTTTTCATTACGCCATTAGACGTAGCCAGAGCAGTCCGTCCGTTACCGAATTGGAAATCACCGGGACCGGACGGACTACACAACTTTTGGTTGAAATGGCTAATTAGTTCACACACTCGCCTGGCATCTCAATTCCAGTCATCCTTAGAGTCTGGGTCGCTACCGCAGTTTCTAACAACAGGCGTTACCCACCTGCTCCATAAGTCGGGTAGTCCCGCGGAACCCAAGAATTATAGACCGATCACATGTTTGTCGATGATCTATAAACTTCTTACATCCATTTTGAGAGCGAAAATTAATACTCACATTGAGAGTAACTTGATTATGTCTGCCTCTCAAAATGGATGTAGGAACGGGTCCCGTGGTACTAAGGAGCTACTCCTCATCGACATGGCCATAAGCCAACAGGTTCGTCGATCCCGCAAGGATCTGTCGACATGCTGGATAGATTATAAGAAGGCCTACGACTCGGTGCCACATACATGGCTAATGAGGGTACTGGAGTTGTACAAGATAGATGCAACTCTACGCACCTTCCTTGAGTCGTGTATGGGGCAATGGAGGACAGTCCTTCGCTATCCTGGGTGTCGACAGATCCAGGGGAATGATGAGCCTGTATGGATTAAACGGGGAATATTTCAGGGCGACAGTTTGAGTCCACTCTGGTTCTGCTTAATCCTCTAAGTACACTGCTAGAGGATTCAGGTCTAGGCTATCGGTTGAGGAGAGGCGGTCAGGTCATATCTCACCTCCTCTACATGGATGACTTGAAACTCTTTGCCCCCAACAAATTGCGACTGATGGAGCTACTGAAGGTAACTGAAACTTTCAGTAGCGCTATCAGTATGGAATTTGGTGTGGACAAGTGTGCAGTCATGCATGTAAAGCGAGGGGAGATTATGGAATCCGAGGGAATTCAACTCTCGGATTCCATAAACCTTAGATCCCTCTCTTCATCGGAAAACTATAAGTATTTGGGTATGTCGGAAGCGTTAGGTATCAACGTTGCTGACATGAAACAATCGTTGAAGGAGCGCTTCTTTGGCCGCCTGAAGAAGGTATTAGGTAGTCTTCTTTCAGGTGGAAACAAGGTGCGCGCCTTCAACGGTTGGGTCATGCCGGTCTTGATGTACTCTTTCGGCATACTCAAATGGACTCAGACCGAACTCGACGCCCTGGATAGGAGGGTCCGTACACTGCTGACCGCAAACCGGATGCATCACCCACGATCATCGGTAATGAGACTGTACATTCCGCGGAAGTGCGGGGGTCGAGGCTTTTTAAATGCGAAGACCCTACACAACCGCGAAATGTGCAGCCTCAGGGAATATTTTTTAAAAGCCGAAGTGGGTATGCACCGTGATGTGGTCGCAGTAGATAAGGGGCTCACCCCGCTCTCCATGGCTAAAGAGAACTGGCGCAAACCTGTAGTACTTACTACCTATGACCGCAAGGGGATATGGCAAAGCAAGGAACTTCACGGGCGCTTCTATCGGGCTCTTCATGAGCCCGGTGTAAATTTCTTAGCGTCCGTATCCTGGCTACGTTTTGGTGACCTTGTCGGGGAAACTGAAGGTTTCGTCTGTGCAATTATGGACGAAGTTATCTTAACGAATAACTACCGGAAACATATTATGAGGGACGGGACGGTGGACGTGTGTCGGGCATGTCACCGTCCGGGTGAGTCCATCAGATATATTATCTCTGGTTGTTCTCGTCTGGCTAACGGCGAGTACTTGCACAGGCATAACCAAGTCGCCAGGATTATTCACCAGCAACTTGCTTTGAAATATAAACTTGTGGAATCTGAGGTACCATATTACAAGTATGTGCCCGACCCAGTTCTCGAAAATGACCATGTGACGTTGTACTGGGATCGGTCTATCATTACTGACAGGACTATTGTCGCCAATAAGCCTGACATAGTAGTGATAGATAGATTAGCGCGCCGCGCAATGATAGTCGATGTTACCATTCCACATGACGAGAACCTCGTGAAAGCTGAGAAAGAGAAACAAATAAAATATCTCGACTTAGCACACGAGGTTGTTGACATATGGAATGTGAGCTCGGCTGTCATTGTGCCAATTGTCGTAACGGCCAATGGCCTGATGGCCGAAAGTCTCGATCAACATCTTTCGAGGCTCTCGTTAGGCGGTTGGATCAAGGGCCAGATTCAGAAGGCAGTACTTCTTGATACGGCTCGCATTGTGAGGAGGTTCCGGTCTCTGCAACCCTAACCACCGGTAGCTTGGACTTTGCTCCCGCTACTGGCGGATCACTATTTTTTATATTTTTAAATGTTTTTTTTTTAAATGTTTTTTATAAAAAATATTTAAAAATGTATTTAATAAGTTTTTAAAATGAATAAAGGACATAATAATAATATTCCACAACTATCACACAACGCCGTCTAGCCTCAAGCTAAGCAAAGCTTGTGTTATGAGTACTAGACAACTGATAAACATACTTATATATTTCTAAATACATACATATATAGATAAATTACACCCAGACACAGAACAAATGATCATGCTCATCACACAAACATTTGTCCTGGGTGGGAATCGAACCCACGACCTCCGGCATAGCAGTCAGGGCCACTAACCACTAGACCAACAGGCCAGTCAATGGTTAAATATAGTAACTAATGGTTGAATTTTGGCTAAATGTGTTTGCCAAAATGCCATTAGTTACTATTTTTAACATGAACGAGTTAACATGAATACATTCATGTTAACTCATTCATGTTTAGCCTTTCACATTTAGCCAAAATTCAATCATTACTTACTATGTTTAACTACGAATCAAAAAACCGCCCAGTTACCCAAAATTCAACCATTAGTTAGGTACCATGTTTAACCATTGGCTGAGTTAACTACCAACGGATCAAAAAACCGGCCTTTATCCAGCGTTCTTCTGACACAAATACTATCCTTCCTTCAATTGTTTTTCCATCGGATTTGTCCATATTTAGAAAAGTCACCACTCAAAAAATGCAAGCATGCCAAAATGGAATGGAAAGAAGCGTAAATGGAGTTAATAGAAGAGACAAGGTGAGATTACAAAATATTTTAGAGCAAAACTAAATTTAAAAATATACCGTATACAAACGCCTGAAATGGATATGGATAGGACACATGCTAAGGGAAGAGAAAGAGAAGTGGACGAGACTAGTATGGTACCCGCATGGTATGGTAGTATGGTGTACCCGCGTGACAGTAAGAGAAAATAAGGTAGACAAACGTTGGGAAGACGAATTAAATAAAGCTGGTCCAGAACGGACACGCACTGTAAAGGACAGGACAAAATGGAAATCTTTATCAAAATGGACCGGTTTGTCCACCGCACCGGGAACTGGACGTCAACGAAAAACTGGCCAAGCGCGTGTCGGACTACGCACAATGAAGGGTTCCGTAGTTGGGATGAATTTATCCCGAGAACAAACTTAACATTGTAGTTGAAAAACATGTTCTCCCATACATTACAACTGCAAATGTAAGTTTGTACTCATTATATTGAGACATTCGCCATGTTATTTTAAGACCATAGCCTTCTTATAAGTTTTCCTGTAATTTATAGGTACAGAACTATTTTCTGTATTTTTTCAAAATTTTAGGTTTAATAGTTTCGGAGATAGGGGGGAAAGGTCAATTTTCGTCTTCTTTCTTAAATAACTTTAAAACAATTTATATTATAAAAAAATATATATATATTTGAGATCCTGACTGTGTTCTTTCATTTGATATGTCACACGGTACAGTATGCAAAACTTTTTTTTAATTTTCTTATTTGCCCCCCAAAATTGACATCCATATTCAAAATTAATTCATATACGTTACACGTCCGTATTTGGGTTACAGAAATTCATATGTGTACCAAATTTCAACTTAATCGGTCCATTAGATTCGGAGCACGAGTTCCTATAAGGGTTCCGTTTTTTTCTTTTGAGGTACGGAACCCTAAAAAAGATTCCGACGAACTGAGAACCTCCTCCATTTTTTTAAGTCGGTTAAAAAGAAAAACTGGCTGCTGATACAATTAGCTAAAAGTTAAATAAAATTAAATACCTAATATGTGCATGTTATTATCAAAGTACTAAATCATCGCGACATCGACAGTTTCGTATGCCTAGAAATAAGCTAAGGGAAACTGTCTAACAAACAAGCTAACACTAAAATAAAGTTACAATAATAATATCCTAACCAACTAAAACCTTTAAAAAAAAAAAACTAAAATATGGCGTCGAAAAATTCATCCGCATCGCTGTCGTCTGGTAATGTACCCAAGAGACTGGCGGCATTGCCACGTTGTATGGCAATGCTTAGCCTCTGGCCAAAGTAAAAGCCCGCCCTTGGGTCACGGGAAGTGTCAACCAGCCGTTTGGAGATTTCCTTGAACTAACCATGAGCACACGGACCCCACGGCCCGAGGGTTTCAACCCCAAAGGGCTCGAAAATATAGTTACCGATAAAGTTATTATACTTCCGCCGCTTGAGGTTTTCCGCAGCCGCAGCAGCAGCGCCAGCACAGCACGCTGTGCCAGGAAGAAATAAGCTTGGTTGCTTACTGTGGGGTACGCTCAGTGTGGGAGAGGCATATAGTCTCTGGTGCCATAATCATGTTTAAAATTTCGGCTATTTGTATAAAGAACTATCCTCTTTAAGGATTCCAAACCACTTACAAGGTGTCGGCGACATGACCGGATTGAACCACCACAATCTATTTTTTCCTTCTAATCATTATAACACGCAATAAAATAATATGAAACAATACAACATAAATAGCTGTTTGAATCACGAATGGCACGACATAAAGGCACGCGTACACTTGTCGTGATGCCGTGCGTTTGTCGCGTGCCTTACGCGAGCCGTGACTTACCCGAGCTTTTGGTTGAAACGCGACTTATCAAAATGTAAATGGTTCTGTGTTTCATTTAAATAAAAAATGTATTGGTTTTCGGTGGTTGTGGGTAACGTGGTGGGTTTATATGGAGAGGTTTTGATGTAGGTATTATTTAAGCTTTTGTGAAGAAAAAAAAATATCTTTAGCTAAGTACTTACGTACATTTTATAAAGTCTGAGGTCTTTCTTTACCCTTGAAAAAAAAAACAGATGCAGAGACAGGGGTTCTAGAAAAAAAAAATTCCTAATATTCATGAATCTTTAGCATTTACTTCAGCATACTTAACTATAATATCTTGGATCACTGTACTTACAGCCAGCAATGCAAGATCACACTAGATAATTATGTACAGACGCCAGCACATCAAGCTACTACAATCTGTCAAATTTCTTTAATAGATTTGTAACTTTATCGCTAAAGCATTAGGTTCAAGGTTGATTGGGAAAATTTGACAGTTTCGGGTAGCTTGACCTGCTGGCGCCTGTACAACTGTCATTCACAAGCAATGTTATGTTTAAAAGCCAATTTATTTATTTTATTAGGTTCACCAACAATTGATTACACTGACACAGACACTCATTACATCTTCAAAAGTAAAACCACAGTACATCAGTTACTTAAAGGTAAACACCACATGCAAAAAACAATGAATCGAATAACCAGTAACAACGGTAAATAGTTACATTTAAATTAAATTAAATGGCAGTAACGTTACAGAAAAAAACTGAATTTGGAAAATCTAATATAATCCATTGAAACACATTCAATATTTTCTCTTCTACAACCTTAACATACAATTAACATAAAATAATAACACTTTCTTCATAAAAAATGCATAACGTCACCTTTCCATGTAAACTGCGCACGCGCACCCTTCCACATGTGTCGTCGCACGAGCCTATCGACGTCACTAGCATGTTAATCACCTATTTTGTTAATCACCAGATCACTCCTGATTGAGTTGTTTATAGAAGTATAATATTTGTAGTAATATGTCGTGATTTTTCGGTCTTAGATAAGATGTTACGAAACGCAATCAAGATGGTTTATGCTCTTACGCATGTTAATTCATGGTTTTTGGAGTTATAAGTTGAATATGATAATTATAATGATTAACAGGTTTTTTGATGATATTTTTGTAGGGGTTTTTAGTAAATCCTGTCACTTTTCTTGAAGTCTAAACGCGTTTGATGAAACGTTGCCCTCTAAATTCTGAATTTTAGTTGGTTTGAAAGTTTTTTTTTAAGAGGCGTTTGATCTTGACTACTCTTAGTTGGAGGCGACAGAGACAGAGTCGACGATGGAGTGAGCTTACCCAGAAGAAGCCGGTTCACTCTCACTTTGAAGAGATTAGGGAAACACAGACGCAGGTACAGTGCTGTGCGCATTATAAATGGCATTAGGAAACGCTTAGTGCGAATTGGTGGAATACCAACGAGGTAGGGATGGTAGCTTGCAGTGCGTCTAGATGTTCGATGATAGAAGGGGGCCGGTGGAATTAGGTCGTGGGGTTCTTGGGCACACTCACCGTAGTACAATCTATAGAAGACCGACAAGCAGGCAACCTTGCGGCGATGAGCCAAGCTTTGAAGCTTGGCATTCACCAGGAACGATACCCATGTCTCTCTTATCTATGTCACCAGATAACATTTGCCTGTCTTCCTTACTCATATTATCTTTTTCAGAATCTTACTAATATGTAAGATTAATAGGAGATCTTCTCTGGAGCCATAAGGTAGGTAGCTAACGGCCAAGGGTAGGTAACGTTCCACTAAAAGCGTGATCATACATCAAAACATTTCATTACGAAATTGTCACTGAATCAATATCCTAGATACTTACAACTTATAGGCCACCTGCCTTGTGTACTTTATTCTAACCGATTCCAGTCTGTAAAAGTCTGTAAGGTATTTCTGTTTCCATGTCAACGGGGGTAGATAAGACTAAGTAAATTATATCTAATGATATATTCATATTCATATCTTTATTTGCATTCCATAATGTTTCAGGATGTTGCAATGGCTTAAAGCTAAGGAACAATTACTGACCCTGTAGGGCAAAGAATATAAAATTAGTTCTTAAAATGAAAATTAGACTAGGAAATAAATAACAATTAAAGATTTTTAAATATGCTATTCCCTCAGGGTTCCCACTGCTCAGTTGCAGTGCCTCCTTTTTCAATGTGAGGGATTGCCGTAACTTACCACGCGGGCCTAGTGCTGGTTGGTGGATGTCACATTTCTTCGAATTTTCGGTTCTAGGACATGTCGGTTTCCTCACGATGTTTTCCTTCACCGTTTTTGAAAGCAGTGGTGATGAAATAATTTACACAAAGTAAAGTGCATGTGTGGGTTCGAACCTACGACCTACTCGTAAGTCGGGGGCCGTTTCCACAGGGCCACCACTGCTCCTACGTTCCTATTGATTCAAAATCAAAATTTGTTACGAAACAAACATTACGGTTTTATTTCCATCATTACGGCTATAAATTACCATACAAAAATGCATCAATAGGTACGTAGTTTGTTAAACAACGATTTCACATATTAATAGAAATTTACTTTGTTATATTGTGATGTTTTTAGTAACCGACTCTGGACAGTTTTCGGGTTATTTGAAGTGATTGGACTTGTGCAGTGCTTTAAGAAGCCAAATTATGACGGATAAGTTGATTTGATTTGATTGATGACATGAGTTTAATAATTTTTGAAATGCAATAGCAATAGAGCGTAGAACGTGATAAGATTGCTCGTCAGTTTTTATGAAAGTATGATCATGGAATTCCGTGGACTTGCTTAAATTAAGCTTTCTTCTGTTGGGAAAGCCACGTAAGATTATTCCTTTAGATATGGTATGTCATGTTTTGTTATTAAGCGCGCAGGTTTCGTTATAATAATTATGTAGGTAGTTATATAAATTCTGGATAAAATCTCATCACAGAACAAACTATATCTCATAGCGTAGTCTCATCTTTATAATTAAGGCTCAGTAACGAGCCAGTCCATTAGAAGTTGTATTACTGCCCTAATGTTCGGTGCTTGACGTGTGTAATCGCCTTTACGGCGTGTTCACTATGAACTATATGGGAACCAGAGATTTTGTGACTTTTGATTTTGGAAAATTATGGCTTTAGAGTTATTTGTTGAAGTTTGTGTTGATGTCGTAATTTTTATGTGACATGTAACTTCAAAAATTACATCATCACAAGATCATCACTTAAATTTGAAGAATAATAATATTTTAAAATTTGAATATCAGCCTGTTAATCAGTCTGATGACATTTTTTTTTTTTTTTTTGTTTTTTGTTTTTATTTGTGATGGGTTTGCTCTTGACTCTAGTCTAGGTCAGAGGTGACAGAGACAAAGTCAACGATGGAGTGAGCTTACCCAGAAGAAGCCTGTTCACTCTCACTTTGAAGAGATTAGGGTTGTATACGTTCGGAAACACGGACGCAGGTAGTGAGTTCCACTCTTTTGCTGTGCGCATTATAAAAGACATTTGGAAGCGCTTAGTGCGAATTGGTGGAATAGCAACCAAGCCATATTGACGGTCACTGAGGAGATCATTGTCTTCAAGGTAGTTCAGGAACTTATTGTTCAATACCCTTTCCAAAACTTTGCACAGAATGGAGGTAATGGCGATCGGACGGTAATGGGCAGGGTCTGCACGGTCGCCTTTTTTGGGCACTGGTTGTACATTTGCAAGCTTCCAGGATTTCGGCACCGTTCTTTTTTCAAGAGAGAAGCGGAACAAACGTGTCAATACAGGAGACAGTTCAGGCGCACACTGCCTCAACACTCTCGCTGGAATGCCGTCAGGCCCGCTGGCCTTGTTCATGTCTATTCGCGGTCGTAACGTATATGTATTTACAAAATTATACTCATTAGAATCAGTAATAAAACTCTAGAATTAAGTAATTAGTAATAGAATAGTTAGTTATAGTCCTAAATGTCAAGATTTCATGAAATAATCATTCATTAGGATTATATGAACTTATATAGTTGTATTGATACATTTAATGATTATAATTCTATAAATACAGATTTACGGTCGCGAATCATATTCAGATCAACTGATATTCAAAGACCTGATACTAACCTGCAAATTGCAAACAAAAAGACGTAAGGAAATTTGAATTTCGCGGGCTACCTGAAGCTTTCGCCATAACAGAAAACAGATTAGATTCTAAACAGATGTTGCACCTTAACCTAAACCTTACCACAGATTAGGTAATAGCTACGCACATTGCGCATTCAATTCAACGTCACATTGCCTACAAATTAAAGATAAACACCCGTACTACCGCGAAAAGAAACACATGGCGAAATACCATCAATCAATCCTTTACAACCACAATTTCCTGGACTATCCCAAACACCAAAAGCTAGTCATACAATACAAATAATTGCGCCAAAATGTGCGTTTGCGCAGATTTGTTGCGCACGCGTCATGCGTCAGTTGCACATTTGACGTGCACCTTTTGAAAAGAGAATGACATGCACCGTTGCACAAAAGTGTAAGGACAGTTTGGGTGTCATTTGTTTGGTGGGTGCTACTTTGAAGTTTTGGTAGTTTAAAATGGCGAATGTGCTTTTGAATGGATAGGTACTTACTTAGGTTTTTGAAAAGGTGGAATTTGCAGAATTAGTTTTTCGCAATGATTGCTGTAATACGTTAAGTTTTATTCAATTAATTTTGCACGACTAAAAATATTGTAGAATGTTGGAATTAATGCCATAAGCCCATAAGCATTCTTTCCTGACCTAAATGATGTTGAAATTTTTAAGATATTTTTCTTGGATCTAAAAGCCCTACTAATGTGTTAGGGCTATGTTGGACGTCCTTTCTCGTAATATAATTTTAATTTAACTCCAGAAATCCCACTCCAAGTTCATTACAAAGCACCCTTACATTAACGACAATAATTCCTCAGTAATTATCACTTCCGATCACATGTGTCGTTTTGAAGTCGCAGTCGGATACGGCGGCATATGTCGGCTATCGGCCATCGGCTAGATAAAGGGTTATATCTTTAACACCTTCGAGTTCCGTCCTATTGTGTGCTACAGTTTGTGGAAAAAATAACGCCGCCCGCTGTTAGCCCGTTGGTCTGTGAGGAGGGGACGGACTTGGACGGCTAGATTTTTGAATAAAATAATCAATTAAGTAGTAGAAAATTAGAAAGAAAAATGCCCAGATTGCCCAGAAAATTCGCAGGAATCCATCAGATGTGGCAACGATGAATTTTTATGACGAAAATTTTAAATATTTGGTAGCAGTATTAAATCTCACTAGCTAACTAAACAACCGGTTCATATAAAATTGAAAATTTACGTACCTAAATACCTTTGTACAGTATTCTTTTATTAATATTCTTTTTATGACATACTCGTGCTTTATACAATTTTCAGTCTTTTTCAGAAGTTATATTATTTATTTCCGACTTTTACAAGAACCATTGCAAAAAGGGGTAGTTAAATACCTAGTTAGTTGTAGGGATTCAACTATGGCATCAAAACAATTTATTGAAAAACAATGCTTTTTAAAATTCACAACCCTAACTCCCTCCCCTGTCCCGACGCCCGTAGCGCCCATGCCTCGCAAGCGCATAAGTTATTGTTTTATTAGCCGCGCGTCACGGCGCAGGCGCAGCGCACTGCGCTGGCGCATGGTAATACGCAGCCGCGCGACCGCGTGAGCACGTGCCCACGATGTTGCGTATTGATAGCGCATGGCGTTGGAACACCTTACCAGTTGCGAGAATATGGGTGGCTGATACCTACTTTGTTATGATAAGAGCAGGACGTGGGACAAAGGAAGTTGAAGTTTAAGTTTAATTAAATTGATCATCAGTGAGGAATGATCAATGTCCTTTTTGCTCGCTTCGAGAAGATGGCGAGATGACTTGAATTCTTTGACATTTTGTTGGCAATGGTGACCGGCATATCAAAATCCTGGTTTAAGTATACAGGGTTATTGGTAAAACACCAACAACCTCTTAAGGGGTCATTGTACTCATCATTATGAACAACTTTTACTATGGGACCAAACCTGAAATCGCAATAAAAAATCAGCTGTTCAGTACATTTTGACGAATTATGCGAACATAAATGTACTGAACAGCTGATTTTTTTTCGCGATTTCAGGTTTGGTCCTATAGTAAAAGTTGTTCATAATAATGAGTACAATGACCCCTTAAGAGGTGGTTGGTGTTTTACCAATAACCCTGTATATGAAAATACTGGAATTTGTGCCATGGCAAATAATGACTATTTGGGTTTTTTTTATTTGAGATGGGTTTGCTCTTGACTATAGTCTAGGTCAGAGGTGACAGAGACAAAGTCTACGATGGAGTGAGCTTACCCAGAAGAAGCCTGTTCACTCTAACTTTGAAGAAATTCGGGTTGTATGCGTTCGGGAACACAGACGCAGGTAGTGAGTTCCACTCTTTTGCCGTGCGCATTATGAAGGATGTTTGGAAGCGCTTAGTACGAATTGGTGGAATGATAACTACGTAGGTATTGATGGTAACTGGTAGTGCGTCTAGATGTTCGATGGTAGAAGAGGGCCGGTGGAATGAGGTTGTGGAGTTCCTGAGCACACTCACCGAAGTACAGTCTATAGAAGACCGACAAGCAGGCAACTTTGCGGCGATGAGCCAAGCTGTGAAGCTTTGCATCTACCAGTTTTACGTCGCCAATGAGCCTCTTAGCTCTGCATTCCACTGAGTCAAGCGAAGCTAGTTGGTAGCTGAGCCATCCCAGAGGTGGTTTTTTATTGGAACATCGAAAACAAGAAACGGTTTAAAAACCGATACAATATTTTACAACTTTAACAGGGAATATTAGAACCCTTCACATAATTAGAATATCAAGACTATACTACCGTCGTAAGCAAAAAGGGCACAACTAACATTTAAAAAAAAATGAGGTACATACATATTTAGAATCAGAAAAAAAGGCTAATCTACTCAATTTTTTGTAGATTTTTTTTTAATGTTAGTTGTGCCCTTTTTTCTTACGACGGCAGTATAACCGCCATATTATGTACCTATATTATATTTGATAAAAATAGAAGTGTGTCAAAATGTCATGCCACTGGATATGTCCATTAGAGTAACAAAAGGGAAAGATTTCCCTCAACCTGTTGGATGTGGCTGAGGCTATGTAGTAGGAAACCACCCCGGTTAATATTGTTAGGCTTAGAGTGTCAACAGACGGACTGCACAGTAACAAGTGCATGCAGGTGTACGTTCGACTTCATACAGTCGTGATATCAACTTCATGCGGTCGGCTGCAGTCGTGCGAAGTCGATACTAACTGCATACAGTCGGCCAGCCGACCGCGTGAAGTTGAAGTCAGAACTGTATGCAGTTAATATTGACTTCACACGACTGCAGCCGACCGCGTGAAGTTAAAGTCAGAACTGTATGCAGTTAATATCGACTTCACACGACTGCAGCCGACCGCGTGAAGTTAAAGTCAGAACTGTATGCAGTTAATATTGACTTCACACGACTGCAGCCGACCGCGTGAAGTTAAAGTCAGAACTGTATGCAGTTAATATCGACTTCACACGACTGCAGCCGACCGCGTGAAGTTAAAGTCAGAACTGTATGCAGTTAATATTGACTTCACACGACTGCAGCCGACCGCGTGAAGTTAAAGTCAGAACTGTATGCAGTTAATATCGACTTCACACGACTGCAGCCGACCGCGTGAAGTTAAAGTCAGAACTGTATGCAGTTAATATCGACTTCACACGACTGCAGCCGACCGCGTGAAGTTAAAGTCAGAACTGTATGCAGTTAATATCGACTTCACACGACTGCAGCCGACCGCGTCAACTGCACACTAACTATATGCGGTTAGCGATCAACCGCGTGAAGTTGATGTCACAACTGTACGAAGTCAAACCAACTACATGCAGTTGGATATATCGACTGCGTGTGGTTGCTGCTGTGCAGTCCGTCTGTTGGCAGCCTTAGATGTCAAAAACATCTTCAACAATAATACGTAGCTTTGAAATAAAATACGAGTTGATCAAACGAATATCGGGTTAGGTACATACATTTGAACACTACAATATCTGCCTATTAAACATGATTATAGCAATTAAACGAAGCATTGTAGGTAATTGTAACCACAACAATGCAACTGAGTTTAAAGTATGTTAAATCCTACTTACTAACATTATAAATGTGAAAGTTTGTATGTTTGTTACTCCATCACGTAAAAACCGCAGAATGGATTTAAATGAAATTTGGCACACATATAGTTTATAACCTGGGCAATACCTCTGATACTTTTTATCTATGATGACAGTTATCTATTTATGTTAAGACTAGCTCTGATTTTTTTATTTCTCTCTGGACCCAGTTCTGTAGTCCCCGCAGATGAAGTCGCGGGTAGAAGCTAGTATAGTTAGGGTAAACATTTTGTAGTAGACTTTACATTATATAGGACTGGATAAGGTTGGGCACACCACAGTTGCGGCAATAAGTCCCCTCTTTGAGGAGTGGTTGGAGAGGCGCTACGGCAACCTCACCTTCCGCCTGACGCTGGTCCTCACCGGACACGGTTGCTTCGGGAGGTTCCTGTTCCGGATAAAGCGGGAGAAAACGCCCGGGTGCCAGGGTTGCGGGTTGTTTGAAAGAGTTACCGTGGCCCTGGCACAGGCAACTGAAGGAACACGGGTGGGTTTTAATCAGTGGAAGACGTCCTCCCGCTTCGCCTAGAGCGGGAGAAGTTATTTGATGATTTCCCACCCAGAAAAAATCAAATTAGATTCAGATTGATTAGATTCAGGAAGTAAATAGGGGCATTTACTTTCCCTGCAAAATTCCCTGAAAGCACTATAATTAGTGGCATACTTCCAGAACAGGACGTCTCCCAGCTGGCCAGATAATTAACTTTAGGATAAGAATAAAGGCTGTGTGTTACATTATTTAACAACTGCTGGACGTCCAGTCAACGATTGAACAATTTGGAGCAAACCACAGGTTGCGAAAACTGCCAGAGCAAGAGTATCATCATAAATTAAAGACAGTTTAATTATTCGCAGTACAAGCTGGCGGTAATGGTTGTAATATAAAAATACATAGTTTATAAAAAATAGCACTAAAAAAGCTCGTTAAAAACCTCTCTCCGGGCTCTATAAAAAACAAAATTAGAGTCGTAAAACTAAATTTTTTACGGTAGCCACGCATATTTTCTGGCTTGCACCTTTGCGCATAATTCAGTCCACTCCAGTCACCGAATTCTCGCGTGAAGGGTGAAGTGTAATTTGGCCACTACCCCTTTCGATGCAGCCGTCTTTTACAACATAACGACGATATAAACAATTTGTCGTAAAAAAAAACCGTTGGTAATGGTCAGATAACTTTATGGTTTTGTATTTTTTTAGCTTTTGAATGTCTTGAAGGGGTGAGGTAAAGATGTTAAGGTGTCGTTTTATTTTTGTAGATTGTAGGGGAGTTTAATTATCGGTTGTTTTATATTATATTTATTGTTGGCGTAAATTATTTTGTAATATATTGTACCTACGATAATTTAGTTATCTAGTCTAAATTATTTTTTATTATCTAAAATTTAATTACAGGTGTTATCGATTCATAAATGATCTGAATAGATATTTTATGATACTCTTTGCAAATTGAATGTTCCAACTAAGGTCATGCACTCAATGATAATATAATATAGTACCCACATATATGTATACGGATGCCGTACACTTTGCCTGAACTATTTAAAAGTAAAGTACCTACGTACTTTACGCATTAGACAAAACGAGTCATTAATAAGTGAAGCGTTATGAGCATCTATTACTGTCAAGTTAAACTGCCTTTAGCTTAACTGCCCTGCAAATAAAAAAATATGGTACGGGACTATGTGGGCCCAGGGCCCAAAAAATATTTCACTACCATGACATTCGTTCAAAAACAACGTAACAAAAACTATGTGCTGAATTCGTCGAAAAATAAAGTTGTTTCTTTGCTCGATAGATGGCGTTGGCGTCGAATTAGATCTCGCTATCGTTTTGTTACCGCGCCGCATATAAGAGTCAGCTTTACTTGGAATAATGCAGTCCCCCCCGTCCCTTGCACCCGCCCGCCCGTGCGGAGCAAGTAGCTTTAAACGCCCCTAATAATAATTACATACCGATCGAACAAGTCTCCACTTGCTCAGTAGACAGTAGCGCCCTAAGCCTAGGTTCGAGTCCCACTATGGGACGCCCTTAGCTGCGCTACTTAGAGATTAATTTTAACCCGGCGAGAGGCCCTTCTGGCCCCGCCAACGCTCGGTTAAGCAGCCAAGGCTCCCGGAGTCACCCGCGATAGGCCATTATTAAAAAAAAAAAAAAAGAATAATGCAGTAACTAATATAGATTTGTTATAAAAGTACATTTTTTTGGAAAATCGAACCTTTACGCCTTTCGGTCCGATTTTTTTAACCGACTTCAAAAAAGGAGGTTCGCTCTTCGACCCGTATATAGGTATATTTGTATGCTTAGCATTAGAAAATCGCAGGCATAGCATTAGCATACTATGCTAATGCTATGCCTGCGATTTTCTTAAAAACTAATGAACCAATTTTGATGATTCTTTCACTACCGTGACCTACATTCAGGAAGGTTTTAGTATATATTATAATACAATAGCTAATTATTCTTATGTACGAAGTTATATTCATAAATGTACTGTATTTCCGGCATTTCTAAGCGGATTTTGATGATTCTTCTTTTCGTTCGTCTTGAGCATATAGTAAAATACTATATTACTAAATACTGTATATTCAACTAAAAATAGAAAAATTAATTTACTTTAAAAAAGTAAAAATCGGCTTCAAAAACCTAAAACGAATAAAATAACTTTCATAAAAAAACTTAACAGCTTCTGAAGTCGGTGTCTTCAATTCTTCAATGCTTGGCACCGACTTCAGAAGCTGTTAAACTAAGCTTGTTTTATGAAAGTTAGTTTATTAGTTTTAGGTTCTTGAAGTCGGTTTTTACTATTTTAATGTATTTTTTTTTTTTTATGAATTAGTAGAATCGGGAGTCGGATGTGATATACATTACTAGCTTCTGCCAGCGGCTTCGCCCGCGTGGATGTTGGAAATTACCCCACGGGAACCGTACATTTTTCCGGGTTAAAAGTATTCTATATACAGACGCCAGCACATCAAGCTACTACAATCTGTCAAATTTCTTTAATAGATTTTCAACTTTATCGCTACAGCATTAGGTTCAAGGTTGATTGGGAAAATTTGACAGTTTCGGGTAGCTTGACCTGCTGGCGTCTATACTATTCCAGACTATAATCTATCTCTGTGCCAAATTTCATCCAGATCCGTTTAGCCGTTCTGGCATGATTGAGTAACAAACATCCAAACTTTCGCATTTATTAAGTAGGATAGGATAGTTGCAAACTTAAAGCAGCAACATCATTCAGTTTCTGTCACTTTCTGTCCACAAATTCAAATATATGAAGCAATTTGCTTCAAAATGATTCATATATCGATATATCGATTTCGATTGGTGTACGGTATAGGAGTCAAACGTATTTTACTTGGTTTGGTGGTAGGTACTTGGGCCTTGTAAGACTGTGGGCCTTCTCAGCCGGCCTTACTTTATATTCCGTAGTCCGTCGACCGACTATTACTATGATCAATCGGCAAGCCAAGTCACATGTTACTTCTTAATTAATATTAACACCTATAGGCAGTTTTTAGACGTAAAAATGTCTTTCGCTCGGTGATCTGCTGTAAGTTCAATATTTCTGACGGACAAAAACATGTAAGATTTCAACCGCTAATACTTACGAGACTTTTAATGCTAGAGTAATGTTTGAACATTCAAAAGATAGGTCATATTTATAACATTTTTAAGGACGGATATGATTCGCTTATGACGTCACACTGCGATATACGCGCATGCGCGCGATCCTCTACCACTATGTGTTGAAATATCAATTCGTATAGCGCAAAAACGTGTTTAGTTAGATCAGTTATTCTGGTGTCTTTGTCAAGAGTTGACAAAGTACTACCAGGACCTGAAGAGAAACAACATAAATATTGGCCAAAATAGGGTTAAAAATTAATATGAAATTGACAATAGCCGACATGAGACGACATCTGACATTATTTTGCTATTGTCAACTTCATATTCATTTTTAACCCAAAAAAAGATGTGTCACCTTTTAGAATGCAATAATATTGGACGTGCTATAAATATCTGACTACTCAGTTTAATGCAGAAGAATGTGGTACCTCGTATTTATCAAAATTATCTGACATCACCAAAGTGATGTCAGATAATTTTACTTTTAAAACATTATAAGTACTGTTAGGTTTTTATGCTGCCAAAGGAGCATAAAAACCTAACAGTATAATGTTTTAAGTTTTCTTCTATAATACCGCAAGCAGTGCCGCTCATTTTCCAAAAATATGTGACATCCTACTGGACGCATAAATATCTGACGATAATGTTTGAAAGTAGATTTTTTTTTCTTTTTCAACTGAACCAACTTCGACTATTCTGCCAGTATCAATTACTCATCTTAAAGTAGGTGAGTATTAATTTCTGTCAATACAGTAGGAAGGCACAAATAAAAAAAAAAAAAAAAAAAACAATACAAACTGTTTTTGTGTATAGTGGATACAGAAAAACACTTTTTTTAATGTACAGACGCCAGCAGGTCAATCTACCCGAAACTGTCAGATTTTCCCAATCAACCTTGAACCTAATGCTTTAGCAATAAAGTCGAAAATCTATTAAAGAAATCTGACAGATTGTAGTAGCTTGATGTGCTATTATGTCTTTTCCACAAAAGTGTTTTTTATCTAATACCTGACATATATAATACATTGCCAAAGACAATTAGAGATTTAGATTTGCATAATTATAAAAAGAAATTATTTCAATTGTTGTTAGACAAATGTTACTATACTTTAAAAGATTATCTCGATGATGTTATTTAATTTTAATTGTTCCCCTGATAAGTAAAATGTGTATAACTTTTTATAACAAGCTACCCTCTTCTTTGCTAGATTTGCCCTTTAATGCGTTCAAAGCTAAAGTAAAATCTAACCTGCGTTCAAAGGCATACTATTCTATCAACGATTACTTAAACGATAAGAATAGTTGGTCGCTGTGTTTAGCTTAAGACAATGTTTATGTTCTTTCTCCAGAATTAGCATAGCTACTGACAGGTTATATGAGTTCATATAATTATTTATTTTCTTTGACTCTCAAGGTCAATTTATTTTATTTTTATTTATTATTGACATAATCTACTCATTTCAATGTTTATTTATTTTTTATGAGTGGTATTGCAATATGTGGTTAGCTAGTGACCTCGACAATTGATCATAGTTTTTCTTGCCCGAGCAACCGGCAGCAAGTTCGTCATGCTCCCTTAGATGTCACTGCTTGCGGTAGCGTCGGGGGTCGGGTTGTCTCCTTCCCTCAAATATGGCGAGGGGGGTAATGGCTGATCTTTGCGTTATACTCGTGAACGGGTGCTGCTTGTGGTGACAGGTCGTCTTGCTGACCTTGGTTTTGTTTTGTTATTAGTAATTTAACTCGCTGTTGATTTTACTTCGATTGTCCTAGTTTATCCCTATCTGTGACTTGTGAGTTACGACTACATGTACGGCTATATGTAAGTGGGCACGCCCTTTATTACTGGAGGCTTTTATTTAGGTATAAAGTTCTGCTTACGTTTTTAGTTTTGTATTTTGTTTCTGCTTGAGTATTGTTTTCGTTTTTTTTTTTTTTTGGTGTATTGGCGTGTGCTAGCTTACTTATAGCAAATAATTTAATTTAATGTTTTGTGTTGCGTAATGTACCTAAATTATTATGCGCAGTATTATATAGAATCATTTTTTTAACTGAACAGACAGCTGTGCTGCTGGGGAGTTTGTTGCGCCACTTCTTCTCCCCAGCTAAAGCACTAGGAAGTGGTGAAGGGCGGGCGTTTTTGGGGGACTGTCTTATGTAATTTTGACGTTCAAAAAGTGCTGATTCTCAGCCTAGGTTGAATAAATGACTTTTGATTTTTTGTTTTTTTTTTTTGTATATTTCTTAATTTGTATTATTTAATTCTCACTGAATTTATAATTTATGTCTCGTTATTTTAATTGTTGCCTTGACATGGAAAAATATTCGTTAATTCTAAAGTGCTGCATATTTAAATTGTTATTATTTTAATTTTCTATTTGATTGTGCTGTTAAAATGTTACCTACTTTAAAATTATTGTATGCCATTATGGCGGGTCATAGCTGTGTACAATTTCGGAAACATGTAACAACTTATTGTTTACCTATGTACCACAATAAAGAATATTTGTATTTGTATTTATTTGTATTTGTGCTGGCGTCTGTACTTAAAATTATCTGCAAATTTATTAAAAGCAAAACAGTTGACACAAGTCACAAATCACACCCCAGGCAATATTCCCCAATAAATATAGCACCCACTATACAAGATTCAGGTACATTCTACGAATTACACTGGCATAACCCTTTGATGAGAATACAGCTAGCCAATAAAATAAGCGTGCATTTACGTCCCAAACCGTGCGTTTACCTCTCCGACCACAAAATAGATAAGTACAGAAGGTCACAAAGACACGCGTCTACACTGTACAAGTCTACATACTTACAGCGATGCGAGTGCACTTGCGACTGGAATTTGTTTGACATAAATAGAGTTGTTGGCGCATATTTTTATTTTTATTTTTTTATTGTATTTGTTACATGCCAAGCTTAACTAGAGATTCTTAAATTAGCACAATACTTAGAAATACATCATTTATACACAATCTATTCCATATTTATGTTACTACACATGTAACCCACAACATTGTCCACGAATTCACAAAAAAAAAAGTAAAAAAAAACAGACAATTAGTGTGCATCGTAAAAGACTTGTAAGAAGAAGAAAAAAATATATATACTTATGAATTTAGTAACTATTGCTCTTGCCTTGAAACGATTTTTGGAAAGAGTAAATATGTCAAGCTCCATAAAGTGAGTGTTGTACGCATCAACGAGGCGACGAAGAGGCACGCGCACCCCAGCGTTAGTCCTGCACGAATCTCTGTGGAATAGTCGAGGCACACATACCCCACGAAGCATGACAGATCTAGGTACTATATAATGTATACTATTTGATAAAGGAATGCAGTCGAATCTATTATTGCATATACCATGCAACATCATTACGCCCAGAAGAAATCGTCTAGACTCCAAACTAAGAACATTATAACGTTTCAATAATTGTTCATATGAGACTTTAGATATTAGATATTATTTAGATATTAGCTTGGCAGTAGTGGTAATTGCCCCAACTGTATGTATAATTTATACTTACAGATTTTAGTATGAAAATAGTAATACAGACATTTTACATCCTGACTCCTGAATCTATAATTGTCAACATTTTTCACTAATGTAAAATGATACGTAAGTACCTAGATTATTGTTCGTATTCCTACGAAGAGGTATTAGGGAAAGGGCAATGATTGCTATTGGTGCCAATTCTCTTGTACAATAACAGAACTAAATTAAAATCAGAGAATCGATATCTTTTACTAACAGGCAGCGTGAGAAAAGGACGGCAATAGCTATGAACTAAGTTAGAGATGTCAAACTAGTTTCCGCATTGGGCTTCATCGTGTTTTTAGTCGACATGTTTTACGTGTCGTCGGAAATATTAGTTCAACTAAATTTGACAGCTCTAATTTATGTTCGACTCTTTCTGGTTTTATTAGAGAGAAAAAGACAGCAATGGCCTAAATTAAGTTTAGTTGGTGCACAACAGAATCGGCACCAGGGTCATGTTAAATCGCATCAAGTAAGGTGAGAATACTCGTCGACCCGTAGTACAATACCGTCGTCGCATGAACCCGCTAGGGAATATTTCTTTTCCGCTGTTAAATTTGCGTTTTGTTAAAATTGATTATTATATCAAAATACAAATATCATGCACAGTTTTAAGATACCAATATTATCGTCGCTAAGTCGTGAAAATATCAATTGTAGTTTAGAAGTAGCAGCGAATTTAAAGTTGAAAACAAAACAAGTTTAAATTTTTTTCATTCTATTTAATTTTGCTTAAAATTTTCAAATGCTCATATTGAAGTATACTGATCAAAGTTACAAATAAATTGAATTGAAAGTTTCATATATATTTTTTCTGGAATTTTCTGTATGCTAATTTAAAAGCATTAGGCTCTCAAAAACGACATTTCTCGACTATAGTGGCCTTAAGTATAGTTTGAGATCGCCGTATGTACGAGTTCATGGGCAGTTTCTTGGACAAAAATTACCTAAGGCAAAATTAATGTGAAAAATTTTCAAGCGCGCGTAAACCGCTGTGATGATTTATCAACATTAATGTGACAAACATTGAGGAGCTCGTGGCTAACTAATAACAGCTGCACAGATCGATCCAGCAGGTTAAGCTACGCTTGCCGGGGTTAATCCGTGGATGGTTGACCATTTTTACATACTGAGACTCCTCCGTGCCTCGGAAAGCACGTTAAGCCGTTTGTCCCGGCTGTCATTCGTATATCATTGACAGTCGTTACGGGTCGTCAGAAGCCCGAAAGTCGGACAACTAGTCTTACCAAGGGGTATCGTATTACCCAGTTGCTGGGTGTAGAGGTCAGATAGGCAGTCGCTCCATGTAAAATACTGGTATTCAGCTGTATCCGGTTAAACTGGAAGCCGACCCCAACATAGTTGTGAAAGGGCTAGCAGATTGATTAAATGTGACAAACATTTTGCGATGATTTTCGTTTGAGATACTAGCCCTATTTGTGCGTGCGTTATGTGGAGCTGGCCTTCTGTTTTTCCTATCCTGTGGTCATAGTGTTCACCTGGCCAGATTGCGTGCAGGTGCGTCACTGCATGCGATTCACTTAACGTACGCATGCAATTGTAACGCAATAAAGGACGTATTCCTGTAATAAAACAGACTTGATGTTATAGAAATGGGGACGTAAATATTTACATACTGTCCGTTCTGTACGGGTTTTATGGGTATTTGTTCTAGTTTAGTGTTGAGATTTGTTTTTGAAGAATTATGTAGTGTAGGTATCTCTTGGGTATGTGTAGTAGGTATAACCGTTTAGAAACAAAACATCACACCTGTACCGTATCCCATGTAATAGAGGGCGAGCCTATTGCCATCAATGGGGCACAAATCCAGACTCCGGGCTGCTAATAAAAAAATTCTGATGAAAAATCCCACATATTTTTCCCGACCTGGATATCGAAACCATGCTCATTGGGACCAATAGATCAACAAGCCAGTTAAAAAAAAATGGAAGAGAAAATAAAAGAGGTCAGAAAGTATTGAATGAATTCGTTTCGAATGCTATTTTTTAAACTTACTATTTTGAAAAAAACTGCAATATTGCACCATTACGACCTACCTCTTAGGTCAATACTGGGGTAATGTACAATTTTCAGCTTTAAAGGTTTTACAATTAGGTATCTAGGTATTAAAAAAAAACAGCTAATAATTATAACTTTCCTCAATTATTATGGCACGTCACTGCCGTATTCGTATTCTTATGTATTTTTTCACAGTTTCGAGTTTGGTGGAATCGATTTAACTCGCTCATTTTTTTTTTGGGTGGGATATCATCAAATAACTTCTCCCGCTCTGGGCGGAGCGGGTTGGCGTGTCTGACTTTTACTGACTAAACCCACCCGTGTTTCTTCAGTTGCCTGTGCCAGGGCCACGGTAACTCTTTCAAACCACTCGCGACCCTGGCAGGCATCGGTCCTAGCGGGCCCCATCAGTTAGTGCTGACATCTCTTTGAGGCGCACCCAACGCGCCGTCGACCCTGTCCTGACGGCGAGCTACCCATTGCTCACCGTCCGCAAGCCCACGCCTACGGTAGACGGGATCGGCTCTCAATTCCCAACGCCCAGGACGTCTTTTACTGCGAATTTAACTCGCCCCTGATGCCGTCATCTATGACTTGTAAGGTCTTAGGCATAGCTCACCCTTTGACTATAATATTTATGTAATACTTACTACTTAATTACGTAATACATGTAAATAAGTTTGTGTCATAAACTAAAATAGCTATCCTATTAATATATTATTGTTGTCTAGACAAATGCATTGCATATTCAATACCATCCTACGTAAACGTTGTTTATTAATATATAAACAAACTGTAGTTGTCTATGAGTCTTATTCAGATGTAACTTTAGTTCGTTAATGAATGCCGTACGTAGGATTTTTCAAGCAAAGTGAGATAATTATAGCAACGTAACAAAACCTTTTAATGTTGCAATAATCAATTTCTAAACAAAATATAGCGTTATTAATCATCTTAATATTACTAAAGTTAAAATCCAGTTACAAAGATTCCTCATGAAAAAAAGTGACTTCGATATTACTTCAGTTAAACAGTTTGAAGCTTTGGCTACTCGCCGCTAGATGGCCGCACATGCTCCTAAATAATATGCATGTTGAGAGTTGGTACAGTTTAGTTTTATATTTTACAAGGTATTATATTTAGTGCAGCAGTAGACTATACTATGCTGAATGAATAAAAAATGTAGTTGTGGCAGATTGTTTGAAAGTTATGCTTCGAACTATGATTAAAGAAGTCTAAAAAACTTTTGACGTGAAAACGTCTTTTCGCTCGGTGTAGTGGTGGTAAGTTTAATATTTCGACAAAAACATGTAAGATTTCAACCGCTAATAACTACGAGACTGGATGCAAGAGTATAATTGTTGAGCATTCAAAAGATAGGTCATATACAGGTAGACAGGCCAGTTGGCGTGGTTGGTTAAGATACCACCTATCATGCCGCAGGTCGTGGGTTCGATTCCCATCCAGGACAAACATTTGTTTGCATAAACATGTCTGTTTGACCTGAGTCTGGGTGTAATTATCATACAAGCTTTGCTTAGTTTGGGATCAGATGCCCGTGTGTGAATAAGGTCCTAGGTTATTATTATGTCCTTTATTTATTTTCAAAACTTATTGAATACATTTTTTAATAATTTTTTTTAAACATAAAAAAAACAATTAAAAATATAAAAAAATAGTGATCCACGGGTAGTGGGAGCAAGGTTCAAGCTACCGGCGGTGGTTAGAGCTGCAGAGACAGGAACCTCCTCACAATGCGAGGCGTATCGAGAATTAGGTACTGCCTTCTGAATCTGGCCCTTGATCCAACCGCCTAACGAGAGCCTCGAGAGATGTTGATCGAGGCTTTCGGCCATCAGGCCATTGGCCGTTACTACAATCGGCACAATGACAGCCCAGCTCACATTCCACATGGCAAAAACCTCGTGTGCTAAATTGAGATACTTCATTTGCTTCTCTTTATTACTTGTAAGAATTTTGAGGCAGGACATAATTTGCCATGACGTCACACAGCGAGTGCATGCGCGATCCTCTATTTTCACTGTGTCGAATTTCCAATTCGTATAGCGCAAAAACGTGTTTAGCTTGAACGATGATTCTGGTGTCGTTGTCAAGAATAGTCAAAGCACTATCAGAACCTAAGCATAGGGTTAAAGGTTCATATTGAGTTGAGAATAGCAAAATAATTTCAGATGTCGTCTCACATCGGCCATAAATCTGCTCAGAAATGAAAAAAATATCCCAATCCAAGAAAGCTTGCATCATCACGAATGCAATGAGCTTAAAAACTCTAGTGCCGAGCAAATACAATAGCTACGGCAGTGTCAGAAACCGTAAGAAAACCGCCAAAAGTTTTCACGGAAACCAACTTTAACGGCGCGGACACGAACTGCACCTACTTATTTTTTTGTTTTTGTAAATCCGACTATATTGTTGTGTAATGTTACAATGCCATTTATTTGTTTCTATTGTGAACAGAAAAGTAATTTAATCCTCACAAAAAACGTAACAAAATTCTTTATTGTTTCTACTTTACAAAGCCTTGTGCACACTGGGTCTGTGCGGTATTACATTTCTGTTCAGTATTATCTAGGTATCTTTACTAATTTTGGAGACTTATTTTGTAAAAGTCCAAGTAAAGTTACTTTTATTATGACTATTTTATTATTTCAAAGTGTTTTGGACCTTATAGACTACCACTATAGCCGTGGGTGTGCAATGTGGAATACCTACTATATGGGTGTTATTCACATTGGTGCTTTTCGGATTGATGCTCTAAATGGAATACCTACGTCACTTTTTTCCTGTTGGTTTTTATATAGCAATATGAATAAAAAAGGGCTCATCATCTGCCGTCCCAACTATGTTGGGGTCGGCTTCCAGTCAAACCGAATGCAGCTGAATACCAGTATTTTACATGGAGCGACTGCCTATCTGACCTCCACTACCCAGTTACTGGGTAATATGATACCCCTTGGTAAGACTGCTTGTCAGAATTTCGGGCTTCTGACGAACCGTAACAACTGTCTAGATTCACAAAATGACAGCCGGGACCGACGACGGCTTAAGGCGCCCCCGAATCATGCGTAGTTCATACAAACGTAACGTAATATTTGGTAACCTAGATATTCTGTAATCCAATCAGAATAAATACACACTACCATAAGAATACGCTTGATTTACAAATTATTTTGGTATTTCGTTTGTATGAACATCGCATGCTCCGGGGGCATCTTAACGTGCTTTCCGAGGCACGGAGGGGTCTTGGTATGTAAAGATGGTCACCCATCTACGGACCAACCGCGGTAAGCGTAGCTGTACCTGATCGATGACCCTTGCGGCTGTTATTACTTAGTCATAAGCTGAAATAAAAAATGCCTAAAAGCCAATATAAAAAATCTTTGACAAGGAGCGAGTTATAGACAATTAGACATGAATCGGTACATCCTTCTGCCGTAAGTTTTCCAGCCTAATTTGCCACTGGCAGCCCAAAAAAGGCTTATTAATTTTAATAATCAATAAGTAGGTACCTATTATAAAAAAATTTCGGCATAATTATGCTTACTACGCTAAGCAAAAGGTCAAGGCTTCAGTAACATAGTACTTACTGGGTACTAAAAAACAACATATTTTTTGTAATGTATTCCTTGCTATCTTATCGTGCATCTTAATCTGTATTATATTTATATAATAATGTATTATATAAAGCTTGTGAGGATTTATATCCGTATTGTTTTTGGTAAACAATAGTAGGTACTCGAAACCGGCGTGCGTGTATGACCAGCACCCTAATTGCGTAACACACTATCAATCGGAATCTGAATCATTTTGAAGCAAATTGCTAATCCAGTATTTCGTACCTATGTTCGATGAATAAATGATGTTGAACTGTCAAAATGAAACCGATTCCCATTCATAGTGTGTTGCGCAACTGGGTGCTCCAATTCGAAAAAAATCAAGTCCACTTTTTCACTTTTGAGGAGTAAATCACCAAATTTATTTTTTGAAAAGGACACATGGCGTATAAAGATGAAAATACCATCAAGTTATAGTAAAAAGTTAATTCTTTATTTAAGAGCCTTATACTACCTCAAATGGCTTAGCATGATCCTCCGTAATGTCGAAAATACTGCAGCATTAATAATAAATAAATAAATAAATAATGTTGCTATATTTGACGAAAACACGATTCCATCAAATTTTCTCGATAGAAAAAAAAATCCAAAATTACCTCCAACCGGAACAATAAACCGCTGGTATTCATAAATAGGTACTTTAAATTAGATCATGAAATTTTGCATACTAACTGAGCTAACTATAAAGCAGGTCTTATAGTTTTTTTTTATTACCATTAGTTTCACTGTAAAAAAAATATACCTAAACTATCGGCGTCTTGAAGTTTGTTCCCTGCCGCCCCACTCGCTTCTGTTTTCGAACGGGAGAGCTGTGTCGCTTGCGCTCTGAACACACTTATGAACACACTGATAAAGAGTGATGTGGCGCGGGAAAGTGGGGGCGAAATTAGAACTTGAGATGAGGTTGTATAGGCTCTTAAGTATAAAAAACAAAACCCATAGAGTTATTTTAACACCTATAATTGTTAAAAATAAAGTTTTGGATTTATCAAAGTATGTAGGACTTAGGGATTTTTCGAATTAGGGCATCCAACTAGGGTGCGGATGTATGAACGTAAACGAGGCAAAAGGAGTGTGGAAGGATCGTAGCAGGCGGCGTTCTGTAGTTTCTGCCTACCCCCATGGGAAGAAGGCGTGAGTTTATGTGTGTATGTATGTATAGGCTTTTGATGATGTTTCATTAATTAAGTAGGTAGTAGGTAAGTGAATATTACCCACACCCACATTTCGCCAGCTATGTTTAACCAATCGGGGAACTGGTGTTTTGTATTATGTCGTTATGTACAGCCGCCACCACATCAAGCTACCCGAAACTGTCAAATTTTCCCATTCAACCTTGAACCTAATGCTTTAGCGATATAGTTGAAAATCTATTAAATAAATTTGGCAGATTGGAGTAGCTTGATGTGCTGGCGTCTGTAAGTGAATTTTCCTGGATAATGGATGCTTTCGTTGACACAAATATCACACACTAAAGCCCGGATTTTAGTGTGTGATATTTGTTCCAAAGTCAATGTCAAATCATAAACATTTTTGAAAGTCAAAATATACAAAAAAAATTTAATTGATTCTAGTCGCCCCTTCCAAAAGGTAGTTTCTTCACCCAAACATTTGTTCCGTGTGTGATAATTAAACCTACGACTCATGGTGTAGATGTCACTTGCTCAGGCACTGCGCTAAAGGTACCTTACTGTGTGTGCAATGAGTCAATGACTACTCTTTCTTTCTCTTTATGAATGAGAATGTGGCTGGTATTAGTACACAGGAACTCATTCTTATCTATCAAGTTTGATATGTTTTGTCTTCCAGTTGTTTTCTTATCAAAGATCGGATGTTACTGTCTGGACAACATTGATACCATAATTCGTAAATTCTGCAGCCTGCATGGGATTTAACTGGCGAAATGTGGGTGTAGATAATTTACAAGATCAAATTAATTTACAAATCACATCTGCGGAGTTTTGCTAGCTAATTTAATTTGACCCTAAACCCTCGGGCACGATGTTACCTTATGTGTTCCACAGTACAGTACCTACCTACAGTCTTTTTTCATTCAATTCTATCCACACACAAGTTTAACCACAAAATCATATCACGTCTACCCAAACTTTCTTTCTTTAAATCAACAGATAACGTCTAAAAAAAAACCTTATCATCTCCACAAGTTGTTCGTAATTAAACACGGCTACCAAGGAAGTGATAACAGCCCGGATGTCGCCACGCCCCCTACTGTATACGATACAAACTTGGGGTGCCAACAAACTTTTAATTTTTGAGAAAGGAGATCGTTATCGGATATACAACCTTTAATTAGAGACTGCACAATTTTTATGACAGTTAATTGAGTTATAAAAAGGAAATTCTTGATTGTCTGTGGGTGGGAATTCGATGATTTGTTTTTTTTTGCAATTTTTTTAAATCGGATTGTTATTGCGCCCTGACTTGCTGGACATGGTTTGTAAGGCGTATAATGCCCTGTTTCTATTCTAATTGGCAAATGTAACATTTAGTAATACCTGATTGATGAAAACACTTAATTATTGTAAAGACAAACCATCTTATTTCTTATAACGCTACTCAAACTGACTACCTGCCTAAAAAAAAATAGACTACATTTCAATGTTGCTAGTGAAACAAGAATTTTATTTTCACCCTGGTTACACTTTGCAATGAGTTAAAAAAAAACCCTTTCGTCGTGTAAATTCTACTTTCATATTTAAGAGTCCCTATTAATTTCACGGTCTAAAAACAGAAAATTTTTCTTCAATTTTTTCAGCGCAAATCTCTTTTTTTCAATGCAAAGTTATTCATCACCTATTAATCTAGTAAGTTGTAGACATACTATAAGTTTTAAATTTAAATTTTGATAACTACTCAATATAAATTACTAAAAATTAAACTGTATCTAAGTTGTAATTCATCGATCATCGTCTATTTCATTGTGTTTAACGTTGCGCATATCTGTAATATTGTATACAACATAGACTATATAGAGGTACGTATCTATTATGTAAAGATGTGTTTTTGTTTTTTGAACTGTTTTCTTTTTATAATATGTATGTGTTCGCTTAATTTTTTTTCCGTCTCTAAACGTGAGGACTCATTATTGGCTCACTGTTTACTATTCTATTACTATCTTGTTTTAATGTAACTGTTAGTCCTCCATAATTGTTAAATAAATATCTAACACACACATTTTTACGTAAGCACAAAACACCAGTTCGAGCGCACACAGACACACTGGACTCCGATAGTTACCTAATCTTGTAGCGCGCCGAAATGGATAGGGACTCTTAAAACATTACTGTTACGAAAGCACTAGAGAATACATGCACTGCTGTTGGAATGGACGTTGAAACATGTGTCGATTAAAGTTTTATAAAAACGTGTCTGGTCAATTTTAAGATCTAGTTCTAAACCTAAGCTTGACCCCTTTAAATTAAACAAGGTTGTGGTTGAAAAGCGGTAAGATTAATGGTGGCCGATAAGGTAGCGACTAGCTATCGGCTATTTTCTCGCTCAAGAAACGTACAACAGATATATAATATGTACATTCCATGTAAACAAAAGATATGCATATATTAATAGTTGATCGCTGACTATTCACACCGCCGGCGAGTACTCGTTTGTCGCAGCAACAAAAGCTATCAAAGAGAGTAGATACTAGCTCAGCGACACTCGCTTGGCGGGCAGAACTCACGCTTGGTTCATACGCATACCAGCGTAGTTTCTCGACGCCGTCGCGCACTTGCTGCTCGTTGCTCGCCCACTCGTTTCTGGTTTCTAGCACTACTCGCTTCTCGTTAATCACCGGCGCTGGGACAATTGCCATAAGCTGACGAAAATACATTTTCCAATCAATTTTAAAACACCTCGTGTTTCAAGCTAAAAATCAATCAATCTGCCTAGACTCTTCCCAAAGTGTTGGGGTCAGCTTCCAGTCTAACCAGATGCAGCTGAATACCAGTAATTTACATGGAGCGACTGCCTATCTGACCTCTACACCCAGCAACTGGGTAATACGATACCCCTTGGTAAGACTGGTTGTCAGACTTTCGGGGTTCGGACGACCCGTAACAACTGTCAAGGATCCACGAATGACAGCGGTAACCAACGGCTTAACGTGCTTTCCGAGGCACGGAGGAGTCTCGGTAGTATAGATGGTCACCCATCCACGGACCGAAGCGTAGCTTAACCCGATGGATCGATCTTGTTAATACTTAGCCACGAGCTCCTCTCGTGTTAAAGCTAGGACCTTGAAATTGAAAAGGCAAAGGTTTTGAAACAAACAGAAGAAGGGTAGGTTTCCACATAGTTAGCAATGCCACTAGATTAATTAGTATTGAATTAGTTATAACCACGTGCAATGGAACCAGGACTGTATAATTTAAAATGCATCGCTTCTGCCCCAAGTTAACCTTACACTAATATCTAGGTCAAGTTAACCGATGGTAAATGTCATTCAAGACAGTGATTGACAGAAGAAACAGACCAATCATATTATGAAATTTTTAGGTTATAAGTATTCCTTAGAGGTGCACTGATTTTCAGGTGCGATTAGCCCTGAGCTGTGAGCAGATATATCTAACGATTGTTGTTTAAAAATAGTAGATTATGAAACTGTCGCATAATGAGGAGTATTAGACACTCGTGTAATATTTTATCTACACTGATGCAATAGGTTAACTATTTAAATAAACAACTAAAGTTAGCAAAATGTAAACAAACACAATAATGGCTCAAACCATAGTCAACCATGCATGCGCCTTAGCGCGGTCCTCATATACAATGATAAAAACACGATCATACAGACATACACGAAAAACGACTTTGTAACACGTACATTATTACCCCTGAAAAGAAGACCAGACTATAATAACCAAAATAAAATAAAAGTTGAAAACTTACGTCATTATTCAAGTCCAGAAATTGTGCACCACATGAATCTCTTCATCTCACCGGCGATCAATCAAAATGGCTGACCTTTGCGAAACTGCGTCAGTTTACGTCATTATGCCTTTATTTATAGATTAAACAGCACTTAAATGTTGGTTTCTGCGTTTTTTGTCAACAACCTGTGTTTTAAAATAGCTTAATAACTTTTTGAAAAGGGGGTTCTTTTTCGTTTTGTGATAAAGTAGTGTTTCTTATGGTCCAATCAACCAAAGCTTCTTGTTCTTGAGCCAGAAATTTTATGTAGAGCGGCTGTCTTATGGCCAGTTGCCAGTTTCTGCGGTCTTTAGATAAACTATTGATTCGTCAAAGTAATCCATACAAGCAAAAGTGTTCAGAAGCGCAATGTGTAAGAAATACAGGGTAATATGTCGGGAATAGGTCATTTGCATCCAAATGACCAATTATTACTCCTATGCAAATGTCAACCATTTTCGAGTAATTTGATTTTTTTTTTTTTTTTTGAAGATATGTAGGTATTTGCGGTAGGTATACAAATTTGGTAATTCATAAAAAAAAAATCGAAAGTGGTTGAAATTTGCAGGAGTAATTTGGTTGCAAATGACATCCCCTTAATGGATTGCCGATATATAACCAATAACCATGTAGAACCAAGTGAATAATTCGGCGATGGAAAACCATCGTGAGGAAACCGGCATGTCCTAGAACCAAAAATTGGAGGAAACAGCCCACAACGCTGTTCACAGATTAACTATAAAAATAAAATTAAATAAGTTAATTTCATATAATTAAAGAATACAAACAGGGAAAATAAACGCTAGGGTAACATTTTTTTTTACTAAATTACCATATTTATCGTGTTTAAAATATATAGTATACTAGCTGTTGCCTGCGACTTCGTCTGCGATCCAGGATGAATAGTCCTATGTCATTTACATGACATTATTCACACACGGTCATCTGATCCCAAACTAAGCAGAGCTTGTACTATGGAAACCCAAGTATAAGACTTTTGAACTTATAGGGAGCACATGCAAAAATGTGCATTGTCGGGATCTTTATCGAGGACATATATGGTGCAGATGTGACATCTAGGGCACTAGGTCATGTGTGTGTGGACACTAGAACTGTTTGGTCTGGATACGAGTACTTTTGAATGCCAAATGTTGTATTGTGATGTCTATCTTTATTCTATCTATATTTCTTGTATTACTCGTATATCTGTGTCTAGTATTACTTACTGATCTATTATTTATTACAGTCCTTTCAGAGCTATTTTAATCAACGTCAATTGTAACGAAACTAAAGATTACTTTGATTTTGACAGACTTGCCAGTGGCAGCAATCCAACAGCAACTTTATTGTAATGAAAATAAAGACCACTGTAATTCTGACAGTGATGCAAGATCGTAAAAGGACTGTGAAGGGACTATAGTACTTGCTAATCTGTTATTATTTTTCTAAAACCGGCTACGTGCTATCATAATAGGTACCCGTAAATAATATGAAAAATCTGTGCGAAATCTTTATCCCCATACCAAAAAGGTAAGGTTAACTTCCAGTTTAACTAGATATGAACTGGGCCATCATCACTTCTCTCAAATTTCATCACAACTGCCCTGAAAACGGTGAAGGCAAACATAGTAAGGAAACTGGCATGTCCTAGAACCAAAAATTCGAAGACATGTGACATCTACCAACCCGTACTGAGCCAGCGTGGTAAATTATAGTCCACTCAAGAAGAGAGGCCTTGTCCCAGCAGTAGGAAAGTTATAGGCTGTTTATGATGAAACTGGACCAACTGGGAACTGGGCGATTCTCATCATTCATAGATGTTTGTAATTTTTTTTGTCCGTCATGGAGAATATTAAAAAATATGGGACACGTATTTTTTCTTTTTTTACGTAATCAAAAGATTACGGCGATACATTGAGTTAAAATGTGGCATGACGTCACGCCTTGCTAGACTTTATACGTAAGTGACGTAGCAAGCCCCCACTCCCGAACTTTAATGCGTGTTATTTAAGTCAATTTTTATTAATATGATGACGAAAAAAATACGTGTCTAATATGTTTTTATTATCTGACTGACGGACTAAATAGAATTTATTTTTTATATCCAGGCATCATCCCTATTGCAACGTATGAAAGGAAATTCAGCGGTTTGTTTCGGCCTTTCTTCTCAGTGTAGTCAGATAGGAAACGCCGACCTCATCTAGTTTAAAAAAAAATACATGATTGACTTGTAAAAGTGTTTGTACAAAACCTACTTACAGAAATAAAAATCATTTATCATTTATCAAATGTTTCAAACCCATACCAGGAGGGTTGAAAAGTTTTGAGTCTAAATACCTGCAAGTGTCATTATTGTCTCGCGCTACATATTACTAATTTGCGAATACTCTCTTTAGTATAAATACAGAGTTTCATGTCATTAGCATCATTACGCTTTTAGTAATTAATCCGTAAACATCATCGTCTCAGTCATCCGCCGCCCATCCCTACATAAGAGCGATATTGTTGCTCAGATTTGTTAGAAAACATTGTTAGAAAACAGCGTACCAGGGGGCTGAAAAGTTTTGAGCCTAGGGATGGGCCACGGATGACTGAGACGTGATGAAGTTTAAGCGTAATGATGCTAAAGACATGAAACTTTGTATTTATACTAAAGAGAGTTTTCGAAAATTCGCAGCACGAGACAATAATGACACTAGAAGGTACTTAGGCTCAAAAAATTTCAGTCCCGCTGCTATTCAGCGGCGTCTAGAAGCTAACATAAGGTCGGTAGGTTTTAGCAGTGATCGAATAACATGGACATTCCTTTCTAAATAAATAAGTAATCCCGGGCTCCCGGGATTGAACAATTTTGTAAAAACAACTATAACAAACTTAATGAAATTATAGCATTGGTTATTTTGATTTAGTATCTTTATTTTATTCAAAACAAATGGAATATCAATAAAAAATGATAATGTGATAAATTGATTTATGTGGTCAAGTAGTGGAAATTGATTTATCTATCTAACAGATTAGTGATCGAATCGATTAAATTATTGTATTTTATACGAAAAGAAGGGATTCTGAAAGGCATGTCCGTATTATTCTTTCGAAAAAAAAGTGAAGTTTAGGTATATTAGCGCCCGCTTATCCGATCACTGGTACCTATCAGAAGTTCATAATCGATCGGTCAGCAACCTGTCGTACTCGTAGTTAAGCTCAAATAATCTACGCCAGGTGATACCATACATTTCTTCGTAAATTTATAATAATATCTCCAAATTCCCAAATAAATAATAATTGTCAAAACACGCGTAAGTAGCATGTCGGCAAATAGTTATGTTTGTATAACGATATGTTTATCTATAGGTAGGTAGTTTATATGAACGACCTGCGTGAATTTGGTTATCGTAATGTACCGATGAACTTGTATTTTGTGGGTAATATTTTGCAATTTTTTTCTGTCGATTTGGGTTAGAGACTTTGAAATACTTCAAAGAACGATTTAAGGAAAATATAGTCTCGTGTTGAAAGAGGAGATGAGGGAAGGAACTTTCATTTGTCAACTTATGGTGCTTTTTCACTACCTGGTGCAATTCAACAAATAGAAACCGGTACCCTAATTGCGTAACACACTATCAATCGGAATCGGTTTCATTTTGACAGACAAACAACATTCATTGCGTTGCTTACGTAGTTGAGCAGACAACATTTTCAAACAAAGCAATGGATTAGCAATTTGCTTCAAAATGATTTCGATTCCGATCGATAGTGTGTTACGTATTTATGGTGCAGGTCTTCAAAATTCTGCTACGATTTGTTTCTTTGTTGCTTTTATCGCAACTTTCTATTCATATATGGGGTGACTGATAATTAGTGACCGAAACACAACACACAACACATGATTGTACTCATGATAACAAACAACTTTTACTATGGGACCAAACCTGAAATCGCGAAAAAAAAAAATCTGCTGCAGCCGATTTGCAGCGAACATGTGTGCGTGCGAATGTATGGGACAGCTGATGTTTTTTTTTTCGCGATTTCAGGTTTGGTCCCATAGTAAAAGCAGTTTGTTATCATGAGTACAATTATGTGTTTACGTCATGGTCAATTCTCATACATATCATACGATGTATGGGGAACATTTTCAACTACTAAGTTAATTTTATTCTTGGAATAAATTCATCCAACCACGGAATCCTTCATTGTGCGTGATCCGACACACACTTGGCTAGTTTTTATTTTTTGTTATACGAGTATGCACGTGTGTCTGTGACAGTTAACAAATTTACTTTTTTTTTTTCTATTTGCGAAGTATGTACTTAGGTAGCGCCACAAATTCACCTCAACAATGTAAAAGGTGTTTGATCCGACGACCTTGCTGTCACCCGTCGACTTCCCGATTATTGTGGTAAAACATAATTACTCCATATATAAAACTACTTCTACTTTTACACTTTCACTATAACCTTAAGGCCCTGGGAATCTAATTAGGAGAGTTATTATGCACGCGGTAGAAAGAGGGAAAAATCTGAGTAAAAGCACAGATTGATACAGATGGGACACTCCGCAAAATCATTTAAATAAGAAATGACTCTTGCGATGACACAATAAAGTGCAATTCAGGTCGCACAACGTTTATTCACCAACGTTTATATTCACCTACAAGTAGTCTGTCTTTCTCTCTCTCGTTAGGTTAGGTTAGGTTGTCTTCTTTTACGACGCGGCGTGTGAGTGAGTATCGAACTGACCGTGCGAGCGGCAGCCCGCACTGAATAGGGATGATGACTAAAAATATTTTTTGTCCCTCATGTAGGTTATTAAAAAAAAAGTAGGTTATTAAAAAAGTATTATATTATTTTAATTTATTGTGAATGTGAAGACTATGTTGGTCATTGCTTTTTTTCTCTCAGTTATTTTTAATCATGGTCTGGCAGTTTGAGTAATTTATGCGGCCTACCCTAATGTCCTTTCTTTGGTATTGCTCGTCGAATCGTTGAGCTCCTTAAGTTCTGAGTTGAGCTGCGCGATTACTGACAAATGCGTGCACTGACTGGACAGGTCCTCTCAATTTGTGTGGTTCTTTCCTCAAAAGACCATTTTAGACACCAATCTACATGGTCTTCACATGAAGTGACCAAGATTATGTCTGGACTTTATAAGAGACTGTGACCTCTGAGATTGTTTCGGCCTTTCTTCTCAGAGTAGTCAGATAGGAAACGCCGACCTCATCTAGTTTAAAAAAAATAAAACATGATTGACTTGTAAAAGTGTTTGTACAAACCTACTTACAGAAATAAAAATCATTTATAATTTAATCAATTATCATTTATTAAAATATATTGGACTCGTATTTTTTTTCTACGTAATCAAAAAATTATGGCAATACTATAGTTAAAATATAGTTAAAATGTGGCATGACGTCACGCCTTGGTAGATTTTATACGTAGAAGTGACGTAGCAAACCCCCACTCCCGAACTTTAATGCGTGTCACACTATTAATATGATAACGCAAAAAATACGTGTCTAATATTTTTTATTTATTATCTGACTGACGGACTAAATAGAATTTTATTTTATTTACCCAGGCATCATCCCTATTGGCCCGACAAGTCGAGTCGCGTTGTAGCTTCATACCTAAATTGCGGAGTGTCCCATCTGTATTAATCTGTGGTAAAAGGCAATTGTATGACGTGTTTACAATAATTAATTACACACTATTATGGAAATGTTGGAAATTATGTGCATCCGTAAAGTTAATTAATTGAAGAATGCGAGTTACGCTTTTAGGTATCTTGTGTTAACCTGAAATATCAACTGTTTTGTAAGGGATCAGGTTTACCAAAGTAATTGGTAGCTTGTGGTTTAGTAATAACAGCTGCACGCTTGTCTAAGCTTGCTGCGGTTGGTCCGTGGATGGGTGACCATGACAGAACTTTACATACCAAGACTTCTTCTCGAAAAGTTTCTCGAAAAGTACATTAAGCCTTTGGTCCCGGCTGTCTTTCGTGAATCTTTGACAGTCGTTACAGGTGGTCAGTAACCCGAAAGTCTGACGACCAATATTACCAAGGGGTATCGTATTACCCAGTAACTGGGTTAAAGAGGTCAAATAGGCAGTCGCTCCATGTAAAATACTGGTATTCAGCTGCATCCTGTTAGACTGGAAGCCGACCCCAACATCGTTGGGAAAAGGCTAGGCAGATGATGTTGAAATTAATTGAAAAGACCCTTGGGGTTATTTCCTCACCTCATCCTTCTGTGGTCTATGTTTTTCTTCTTTGATTTATCGTGTGTTACGACTGTCGTCTTAACGTCCATGTTTGTATTAACTTTTGTTATTTTACCTTTACCCTTTCTGCACTTGTATTTGCATATACTAGTTCAGGAGGCATGGCTGGAGCGGCTGCTCTTCGAATCTTCATCATCTACATATTTCTGCAGAAAGGACAAATTCTTAACAAAAGACCCTCTGTCGCAATAAAAGTGACCTATGTTCTATCTAATAACTAGCGGACTCCTTTAAATCTTTCACCTTACCTTAGTTGCTCATTGAATTACATAAATTCCAAAATTACCGCAAATACTAACATTCTTGCACCAAGAACCATTCAAAGTCTTCGCGTGCTGCCCGTCACTGTATGCAGCAGCGTAATTATAACAAGCGTTGTGTGAAACGCGATTTTCCCAGCAGATGTCGCGATAATCGCCACGCTAAGAATCGCGTGCGCGCGCGCTGTGGAATGATCTACACGTTGCGGGACAATTAGTCGCTACCAGTAGATTTAGTGGTTTAGTGATTTTGGTTAGTTAATTAATTGTTATTTGAAGTTTATTGTCCCTATTATGTTTTTTTTTTTTTTTGCTTTTAACTTTATTACTTTCTTTTTAGCGCTGATACGTTGCGGACCTAATCAAATGGTTCTTGCCAGAATGTTTAATGGTGTAATGTGGGAATAATTCTTTCACAAAGAGCTCACCTAAAAATGGTGGGAGCCTACAAAAACACAATAAAATTACTTTTCAAAACTGACAAGAGGGTCTATACTATTTTTCTGTATGGCAATGGTGCCGATGTCGACAATTCTGCCAATGTCAGACGTGTTAAGACAAAACGTGCGAAATGATAAAAAAAACAATGTTTTTTTTTATTATGAGTTTTGTGTGGTTTATGGCCTTAATGTATATATATGTACCTACATATTTACATAACTACAATAACATTATCTGTTTGTTTAAGTACTAATACCCGTCAACATGATTCACATTAAATTCGATCCAATAATCCATCAACTATGCAGTGTGTGCCTGAACTGTCTCATGTGTTGACACGTTTGTTCCGCCTCTCTCTTGAAAAAAGAACGGTGCCGAAATCCTGGAAGCTTGCAAATGTACAACCAGTGCACAAAAGGGCGACCGTGCAGACCCTGCCCATTACCGTCCGATCACCATTACCTCCATTCTGTGCAAGGTTATGGAAAGGGTTCTGAACAATAAGTTGCTGACCTGCCTTGAAGACAATGATCTCCTCAGTGACCGTCAATATGGCTTTCGCCGGGGACGGCCAACTGGCGATCTTCTTGTGTATGTCACGCACTGCTGTGGCGAAGCCATCGAGAAACACGGCGAGGCACTTACTGTATCGCTTGACATCTCGAAGGCCTTTGACAGGGTCTGGCACGCTGCTCTGCTCAGCAAGCTTCCTGCTTATGGCATCCCAGCTGATTTTTGTAGCTGGATATATGATTTCCTGAGTGAACGGTCGATCAGAGTAGTCGTTGATGGCTGCTCCTCTGACCTTTTGGCGATTGATGCCGGAGTTCCTCAGGGGTCTGTTCTCTCTGCAACTCTTTTCCTGCTGCACATCAATGACCGGCTTCAGCCTGGTATTGTTGGGTACGCAGACGACAGTACAGTTTCAGAGATATACCTGTCCAGCGCAAAAACCAGCGGGGCCGAAGTTCGTTCTTTGAGAGAGGCCATGGTAGAGCGGACAGATTTGACCTTAAACCTTGTCTCCCAGTGGGGTGATGATAATCTGGTCACTTTTAACGCCACCAAAACACAGGCGTGTCTTTTTACCGCTAAAAGGATTCGTTTCGCTCAAACTCCTACTTTTCGGGGTACACCTGTTCCTGTAACTGATCGGCTTGAGGCATGGAGTTGACATCTGGTCTCAACTTTGGCGCCACCATCGAGTACAAAGCCCAAACTGCGGCCAAGAAACTGGGCATCCTAAGTAGGGTAAAGGTTACTTTACGCCTGGACAACTTTTAACTCTTTACAAAGCGCAAATCTGATCCTGCATGGAGTATTGCAGCCACCTTTGGGATGGATCAGCTAAGTACCAACTAGCCGCGCTTGACTCGGTGAAACGCAAAGCTAAGAGGCTCATTGGTGAAGTAAAACTGGTGGATGCCAAGCTTCATAGCTTGGCTCATCGCCGCAAGGTTGCCTGCTTGTCGGTCTTCTACAGATTGTACTTCGGTGAGTGTGTTCAAGAACTCCACGACCTCATGCCGCCGGTCCCCTTCTACCATCGGACATCTTAGTTGCTATTCCATCAATTCGCACTAAGCGTTTTCAAATGTCTTTTATAATGCGCACAGCAAATGAGTGGAACTCACTACCTGCGTCTGTGTTTCCGAGCGCATACAACCCTAATCTCTTCGAAGTGATAGTGAACACGCTTCTTCTGGGTAAGCTCACTCCATCATCGACACTGTCTCTGTCGCCTTCGACATAGACTAGAATCAAGAGCAAACCCATCTAAAATAAAAAAAAATAAAAAATATCATCTAGTACTGGACAAGAGGGCAAATGGCATTCTCTTCGGAGCGGTTCTATTTTACAATGACTATAACTTCAAAATGACATTGACATATCACGTGACATTTCGATAGCTTATGTCAACCCCATATATTTTTTAGCTATTTTGGTTTTTCTACTAGCGTCATCCATCGCCAATCGAATGGTACTTTGTCTAGGCCCTAAGATCAATTAAGGTCCTGACCATACTGATTAACAAATTTTTCCAGTCCTACCAGAACTTATGTTGCCAATAACAACCCTCGGATTCCGTATGTCCACCTATCAGTTCAGGATAATCTGGCAACTCTGGTCGCAGTTTGTTAAGTGGTAAACGAACCTTGAATATGCAATGTGCATACTTATTTAATTAGTCTCTTCCTTTTTTATGCAAAATTGCTTTTATAGCCCTTATCGACAATCTTTACATATCAAATTATCCTGTTTACTGTGTGTGTAATCTTTGCTGAATTCGGATGCGGTTTGAGGGAATGATTCCATGTTGATTTAGGGAAAGAATATTGCATAAATATGCTTCTGAAAGTGACGCCGGTGACTGAAAAGTTGTGTGGAAACCGGTTGTCATGGTACGGGCTTGTGATGCGTAAAAATGAGGAAAATATCGTCAGGAAAGTTTCGAGTATGAATGTCTATACGATTAGGGGCTGACCAAAGAATGATGGATGGACTGTGTGAAAGATGATATGGCTAGAAAGGGAGTGAGGTGACGACTAATAAAGAAGTATTGAAGAAAAAGACATGTTGAGCTGACCCTAAATAAATTGGGACAAGAGAATAACGATGATGATTGCGTATGCTTCTGAAAAAATCAGTTGTATTTAAATTTTCTTTTTTTTAAAGGTCTGGCAAGTGTCAGACCTGAAAATAGGTATGTATATATATATTTTTTTTTTTTTGGACGTCATTGAAGTATAGAACAGCCTAGGATAATTCAATATTGGTTGATATTAATTGGTCAACAAAACGTCGATTATTCATTCATGTGCACTGACAACAGCCTTTTGAAAAGTTAAGAACATAACCCACGGTTACATTAAAAATAAGTGTACCTACTAAAAGTGTTTTTTTTTCCTTTACTTTATATGCTTCGACTAAATAAAAAACCCAGACGTAGCGCTGCAAACAATACAGAGAAGCATGCGCAAAACTACACCTCACTAAGTGCATACACGCTCACAGTGCTCATACGCACACATTTACACCAAACCACAACTAACTGAAACGTGCGGCCTCACGTCACTGTTGACAGAGCTGTGTTTTGGTTTTTTATTTAGTCTGCTTTTTTAAACACACATTTACTGTTTATTTTATATCTAGTTGACATGTATCGTGTTCTCCGAATCTGCGCTCTGAGACACAAATCGCAGACGTCACCCAAAAAGCAGCCAAGCTCAAATGGAACTGGGCCGGACACGTTTGCCGCATGTCGGATGCATTGCGGGCTAAGACCACCACAACATGGGTTCCTGAAAACGTCCAACGGCATCGCGGAAGACCCAGGCGTAGATGGCGGGACGAACTTGACGCTTATAGGAGGATTGGTCCATATTGGCTCAGGATCGAGTTGAGTGGAAAAAGGAAAGGGAGGCCTTTGCCCAGCAGTGAGACAATCTGAATATTATAATAGGTTGGGGAAAAAGTTTCTTCGCATTTTTTAAGAAAGTTCAAAACATTTTTTAATATAGTTTATTTAATATAGTTTATTAACTAAAGTATGTAGGTACCATTTTGTTCGATAACTTTTTGCCATCTTGTAGGTAGGGACATGATCCCATTGCTATAGAAATTTTGGGACTTCTGGTCAAAATACCGCGACAAGTGGTTTTGGCAGTCCTCTCGTGATGATAACCTGACACTGCCTAAAGAATTCTGAAGAGACCGAAACAGGTGGAAATCTGAAGGTGCAAGGTCAGGACTATACGGCGGATGCATTAACACCTCCCAGCCAAACTCTCTCAACTTCTTACTTTAATCTCATCAGTTGTTCGCAGTAGAGTTCAGAATCGATGGTCCTGCCTGGTGGTAACAGCTCATAATGAATAATGCCCTTCCAATCCCACCACACACACAGCATCACCTTGTTGCGAGTTAACCCGGGTTTCGCCACAGTCTGTGAAACCTGACCGGCCTTTGACCACGACCTTTTTCGCACGTTCTTGTCATACGTGATCCACTTTTCATCATCAGTTATCAGCTTCTTCAAAAATGGATCGGTTTCATTACGTCGTAATAAAGAATCACAATTGAGTACACGGTTCATTAGGTTTCTTTCAATGAGCTCGTGAGGTACCCAAATGTCGAGCTTTTTTGTGTACCCAGTTTTTTTCAAATGCGCCAAAACTGTTTTGTGGTCAATTTCCAGTTCTTCAGCTGCGTCGTAACTACTGATATGCCGATCTTGCTCCACTTTTTCAAAAATGACATCCATTTTATACGTAAATAGGGCGACCAGAGCGACGTGCATCTTTGACATCAAAATTTCCGGATTGAAAACGCTTAAACCAAATTTGTGCTACTCTCACAGACACTACACTAGGTCCATAAACACAGCAATTTTTTTTTCGCGGCTTGCGTTGCATGTTTACCTTTTTTGTAGTAAAATTTTAAAATGTATCGAATTTATTCATTAGATTCACTCATCTTGACGATACGAAAAACAAATGAAAATCACACATTTTCCTATTGAATTTGGAATTATGTTCTTTAAAATGTAAACTTTCAATGATACCAAAACCAGCCTGATGACAAATAGTATAGCCAAAGAGATTTTATTACAAGTTCATACATACTATACATATGCGAAAAGACTTTTGCCCCAACCTAATATTATTATTATATTCTTGACGACTGACGTGCTGTTATTATGTTCCAATTTATATACCTAATATTATACAGGGTCAAATTAAATTAGCTAGCGAAACTCTGCAGGCGTGATGGGTATCAATATAGTAAACACGATAGTATAGTAAACAAAATCAATCTGCCTAGCCTTTTCCCAACTATGTTGGGGTCGGCTTCCAGTCTAATCGGATGCAGCTGGGTACCAGTATTTTACATGGAGCGACTGCCTATCTGACCTTCACTACCCAGTTACTGGGTAATACGATACCCCTTGGTAAGACTGGTTTTCAGACTTTCGGGCTTCTGACAACGCGTAACGACTGTCAAAGATCCACGAATGACAGCCGGGACCAACGGCTTAACGTGCTTTCCGAGGCACGGAGGAGTCTCGGTATGAAAAGATGGTCACCCATCCACAGACCAACCCCGGCAAGCGTAGCTTAACCTGATGGATCGACCCGTGTGGCTGTTATTATTTAGCCACGAGCTCCTATAGTAGTAAACACGATAAAATAAAAACAAAAAAGATGTGATGTTTTTTTTGGGGGGTCAACGACCGCTGGTATCATTGTAACTTGAAGTATGAGTTGAGAAAAACTGTTTTCTTTTGTTTTATCGTGTTTAGATATCCATACCCATCCCATCTGTGAAGTTTACACAAAAAAAAAAAATTTAAACTGATATTTCAAGTATCAACAGCAGCGGTCGATTGACCCCATAAAAAATCATATCAAATGAATTTCTTTTTGTTTTATCATGTTAGATATACCCATCACTTCTGCGGAGTTTCGCTAGTTAATTTAATTTGATCCTGTATAGTTTGCCTCTAGGCTCTAGGCCTTACTTAACAGATTTACACTTTTATGGACTAATTTTTCAATCGTCAGATAACTTTTATTTGTAGAATAAATATGGCAGTTTAACAGCTTATATATAGTAAATATGTCAAACTATTATTATATTATTTATTCTTCGGATAAAAGGCTATTGAAAAATCAGCCCATAATCGTAGTAAGTATCAATTTATATGTATTAACTTGTAATTGTAAGGGCAATTCTTTCAATCGTCAGATAACTTTTATTTATGGAATAAATATGGCGGTTTGATAGCTTTTTTATAGATAAATTTACTTTAAAAAAAATTAAAAACCGACTTCAAAAACCTAAAACGAATAAAATAACTTTCATAAAAAACATAACAGCTTCTGAAGTCGGTGCCCAGCTATTAGTGCATTGAAGAACAGAAGACACCGTTTTAAGTTTCTGAAATTGGTTTTTACTTTTTTTTTAAGTAAATTTGTTTTTCCATCTCTAATTGAATATACAAATATAGCATATGGTGCTCAAGACGAACGAAAACAAAAAAACATCAAAATCTGTTTAGAAATGCCGGGTACATTTATGCATATAATTTCGTACATAAGAATAATTACGTAATGTATTATATACTACAACCTTCCTGAAAGTATGTAGATCACGTTAGTGAAAGAATCATCAATATTGGTTCATTGCTCTTTGAGAAAATCGTTGACATACAAATACAAATACATACATACGGATCGAATAGAGAACCTACTTTTTTGAAGTCGGTTAAAAATATGTCAAACTGTCATATTTATTCTTCGGATTAAAGTTATCTGGCTGTTGAAAAATCAGCCCTAAATATTATGTTTGGCCGAACAGATGATATTACTTCATATTTTTACCGGAAGCTTGTTTTTGAAAGCCACTGTCATCAGGTACTGGCACAATCTATCAGGTAAACTTGCCGAAATGTAGAACAGAATTTAGTGAGCTAACTTGATTTTTTTCGGTCGATAATCATTGTTATTCAGCAGTTTCACTTTACCATAAGAACTCGAAAAAATATTAGAGATCCAGCTGTCTTTGAATTTGAAACTATAAAGATAGTCAAGTTATAAAACACCATATTTGAACGTACTATCGTAGACGTCACTTCCGATGTCCGTAAAATTATAATATTTGCCGACCATATAATTGGGCCAACAGTTTGCGACAAAGATTGGCGCTCAACCTTATCGAAGCTCAGATAATTTTAAGTCATAAATTATGGACGTGAGTGTACCCACGTATGTGCTAGGTTCAGTCAGTTCGTAGAAAAATATGTGAATTACGTAGTAGTTGTAAAGATAAAGTGTCTTCCGTCAAAATAACATATCTACCTAGCTACTGGGCTAGGGTTTCTATGATTAGATAAATGGCCGATTCCTATAATTTACGGACTATTATTGGTTAAAATTAAGACTCTTGTATCTTTACTAATAGTGAAGCAAAGACCTCATAGCTTTGAATAGTAGACCCTCCCATAGGGAAGTAGTAATCACAGGTAAACTGGCTTACGAATCTATTTATATGGCCAGTTTGACAATAAAAAATGCTACCATTGATTGGTAAGCAAAACGATTAGTTTTTGTTTATAGGAGCCGAGCCAAATTCGTTCGTTTTGACGATCCAACGAAAGTTTATACATAACTATAAACAGGCACTTTGAATTATCAAGGAGTCGGTCGGTTAGTCAGAAAGTTGAAGTAGCTGGCCCTTCCAAAACGTAAATCTCATCAACTTTATGGATAGGAGGATTTCCAAAAGGAAAAAGTCGGATTGGCTTATAAAACTTTTTTATACATCACATGTAAAGTGTCTATTCTTCCGTTCTTTTAAACTTTGTAAAAAATTGTGTAGGTAATACAAAAATGTTGCCTTATCAACCTGCCAAACACATTGAGATGTCACCCATATTTGGTCAGGTGCGTATGATTGCGCCTGCGCTTCCGGCATGCGCTAGGTCGCTTGATTAAACAATAGTCGTTCACCGATTAATTATTCGTTTATTTGTTCCTATTGTAGTCATTGTGTGACGGCAAGAATTCAATTAGGAATTTGAATAACCTTTTTATATATTTCAATTTTCGAGTCGTAGGTCGTGGGTTCGACCAAAGCAGGTGTGCACTTCGCTATCTGTTTCAACAACAGTGCTCTAAAAACGGTGAAGGAATCCATCAAAAGGAAACGGCATGTCCTTGACCACGAATTCGAAAACACGTGACATGATATCCACTTACCCGCTCTGGGCCCGCATGGTGAGTAACGAACGGTCCACTCCCTATCACAGAGTGGAGGCCTGAGTATACTGGTGACTTTTTTTACCGTCTTGAAAAAATAGGGTACAATAGGTGAACGGAGTAGCCTATGGCACGCTTAGTTTTTTTTTTTTTTAATATCTATATTCAGAATTTAGATATTTTTTACGATCTATAAAGTTTTTTAAAAAAATCTGTTTTTGTTGTTCTAGTGTACTTCAAATGTGTAGTGTTTATTGATAGAGCAATTTCAATCAATCAATCAATCAGTTTATTCGCATAATATGGGTTTATAAAGATGTTCCTCAGGTACGGTTTCACCATATTCGGCTTATTATGCTTAGCTAGCATGCAAAATATAACGATCTATAAAGTTTTAAAAAAAAATCTGTTTTTGTTGTTCTAGTGTACTTCAAATGTGTAGTGTTTATTGATAGAGCAATTTCAATCAATCAATCAATCAGTTTATTCGCATAATATGGGTTTATAAAGATGTTCCTCAGGTACGGTTTCACCATATTCGGCTTATTATGCTTAGCTAGCATGCAAAATATAATATAGTGTCATAATATGTAAACAATTAGATCATAATTCATCTGTCTAAGCTATTGAAAAAACAAAAAAAAACTAGGTATGCCATAGACTTCCACTCCGTTCACTTAATGTACCCTATTTTTTTCAAGACGGTAAAAAAATCATCCAGTATATAGGCTGATTATGTGTTATGTCTATCTTATTTTAAGAACTACTAAGAAATAACCGAAGACAGTACAGGAATATCAAGTTAACGATGTCTGAATTGTGTTAAAGATGATATGGCTAGAAAGGGGGTGACTGGTGTGACTACCTGACTGACTACTTCGATAACGTCTAATAGAGAAGTATTGTGATACTAAATTGCTGCTAAGTATGACTGTTAAAGTTCACTTTTGGATATCACTTATTAATTTATTAGAGAATAAGAATAAGAATTCTTATTTTTATTCTCTAATAAATTGGCCTTATGGGCAGAGAATAAGAATTCTTATTCTCTAATAAATTGCCCTTTTGGGCAGAGAATAAGAATGCTTATTCTCTAATAAATTGCCCTTTTAGGCAGAGAATAAGAATGCTTATTCCCTAATAAATTGACTTTTTGGGTAGAGAATAAAAATTCTTATTCTCTAATAAATTGCACTTATGGGCAGAGGATAAGAATTATTATTCTCTAATAAATAGCCCTTATGGGCAGAGAATAATAATATAATAACATAACATCACGCCTTGTTTCCCTGAAGGGTTGGGCAGAGGTGTACTTATAGTATACCCACTTTTCGCCAGTCATGTTTAGTCCCATGTAATAGGGGGCGGCCTATTGCCATCAACCGGGCGAAATTCCAGATAGGAACACCCAATAACTCTTTACTTGACTTGGGAATCGAGCCTAGGACCTCATGCTCAGCAGAATAAGAACTCTTATTCTTGTTCTCTAATAAATTGCTCTTAGGAGCAGATAATAAGAATAATAATTCTTATTCTTATTCTCTAATAAATTACTCTTAGGGGCAGAGAATAAGAATAAGAATTCTTATTCTTATGCTCTAATAAATTACCCTAAGGGGCAGAGATTAAGAATAAGAATTCTTATTCTCTAATAAATTGCCCTTATGGACAGACACTATTAAGAACTGATATCCAAAAGTGAACTTTAACAGTCATCCTTAGCAGTAATTTTGCAGAGGTATTACGGAGCCCGGAAGAGAAAAACTTGATGTTTATATAGACACGGAATGCGGAGCAGCTGAGCGGGACGCTAAATGTTAACGATGTCTCATATTCACGTCAATTTATTGAATCAAACTGGTTTCAGGATTATGCGTTTAACTTGACTTGTTTTATTTATATGTTTAAACTACTGTTTCCCACGGATTTGTTTGTGGACGTATAGTGGTAAATATCACAGTTGCAGCACGGAGTTTTGGTTTGTTTCCGGTTTTGCAGAAGGCTCGCTTCCTATTACGCGTGGGACTAAAACATAACTGGTAGAATGTGGGTGTCCTGTACAGGTATACAGTCGGTAGCAAAAACGCTAAAATACAGATCCAAAGACACCGACTTCTGAAATTAGAGGTATTTTTAACTTTGTAGTTTTTTGTTTTTTGGAAGTAGGTTGTTTTTTTTTTTTTTGTTAAAGTTTTTTTTTTGGAGGCGTTTGTTTTTCTTGTAGAAAAGTTTTTTATTTTTAAATTTTGAATTATGGTACCTACCGCACACCAATTCATATACCACTATTTACTATAACTAAACAACAGTGACAGGAAGTATCATGACATCATCAAAACACACAAAGTGGATTAAATCATCATCTGCCTAGCCTTTTCCCAACGATGTTGGCGTCGGATTCCAGTCAAACCAAATGTAGCTGAATACCAGTATTTTACATGGAGCGGCTACTTATTTGACCTCCACAACCCAGTTACTGGATAATACGATACCCCTTGGTAAGACTGGTAGTCAGACTTTCGGGCTTCTAACGACCCGTAACGACTGTCAAAGATCCACGAATAACAGCCGTGACCAACGGCTTAACGTGCTTTCCGAGGTACGGAGGGGTCTTGGTATGTAAAGATGGTCACCCATCCACGGACCAACCGTGGCAAGCGTAGCTTAACCTCGTCGCTCCTCCCAAAGTGGATTAAATACTTACTTAAAAACTCACCAAGCAAAGTTAATAACATTATTTTATGGAAGGTGGTCCCATATAAATATTAAGGAGAGTTTTCTCACGCGCAATCTTCTTCTACCAAATCAAACAAGTTTTTTTTTTTTAAATCGGCCCCCAATTGACGAACATATCGACGAACATACATAAAAAAAATACATAGGTACAGACGAACCTCCTCCTTTTCTAAAGTCGTTTAGTTAACAAGAACTACAGGGCTTCCCGTAAAACCTTTTGATAATCTATAATAATTCTCGGTTACCCTAGGATTGAAACTTCGAACTGAAACTTCTAATAATGGGGAGAAAAAGTAGTCAGTCAAAGTCAGTCAAAAATATAGTTCATTCACATTTTTATCAAATGTTCTAGATATCTGTCCACAAGTCCAGTGTTACTTCATAATTAAGTTAACAGGTTAGCACATCTTCGAAAGGCATAGTCTTCGTAGTTCTCGTGTTTAGTGTAAGCCCGTAACATACCTATTTATAGGTGATATGTATTCACAACCCGAGTTGACACGAATGGCATCCGACTCGAATCGTCGCATCTACTAAACTGATCTAGGCAAAATTACCCGGTTTGTTTTTTATACACCCTTTACACACGGCCAATTATAATTCACCCTGTAGATTACCGGGAATGGTGTTGCCAAATATAGCGTAAGGGAAGTTCTAATTTTGAAAATTTGGACGTGTGGCTTCGGAATTTCTTTGTGGCCAGTGCTTAAAAATTGAATGGATTAAAACTTATTTTTAGTTTTTTATTGTTTTTGTGGGTAAAGAATAAGGTAAGTAAGTACATAGTCATGTTAGATTAATATGAATATTATATACAAGCAGTATATGTATAAACCAAGTGTTTTAAATTACTTTACCAGTGTAATAAATGTACCACATAATAATTTTAATATAAAAACGCCATATTAAGCGTGGCAACACAACTTTGTAAAGTCATTTGGATGCGAGCGGCGTCTGGGCATCGCACGATTCCCATATTAACGACGAACTAAAATACTCGTGTACAAAGTAAATTAAAATATGCAACGCATTCAATGAAAAAACTGTATCGGATGGTACGACGTGTTTCGTAATGGTCAAGTGCGAGTTGTGCCGTTACGACATAAATATTATACGAGCTTATCTTCGAATTTTGAGACTTGCTATTTCTAATTAAAAAAAAAAAAAAAAATTAAAGTTCTGTGTAATATTACGAGTATAAAGTCTTTGATTTATTTATTTATATTATACTACATTGACATAAAGTTTGGCACTAACATTGTAGCGTGTACATGAGCGATTCCATTGGCTTTAGGCCATCCCAAACCGGAGGTGCTGGTGTCGTCAATATGGCAAATGGAGTAAGTTGTTAAGGGGATAGGCAGCATCTATCTTTTCTCTTACAGAAATCACACATTTGTAATGTATGCCAAGCATGTCAAATTCTGGCGATTGTAGCAATTATTGAGAGGCCCGTGTTCAGGCTGTAAGATCAGTGGTAGCCCAGTGTTAGCAGACAGTGTGTTACGAGGGTCGTGGGTTCAAACCCAGGCAGGCTCTTTACTTTGTGTAAATAATTTCATCACCACTGCTTTCAAAAACGGTGAAGGAAAACATCGTGAGGAAACCGACATGTCCTAGAACCAAAGATTCGATGACATGTGACATCTACCAACCAGCACTGGGCCCGCGTGGTAGATTTCAGGCCTCTCCCTCTCGAAGAATGGAGGCCTGTGTTTCAGCAGTGGAAACGTTCGCAGCTGATTACTTGATTACCGTGTTCAGCAGTACGATGATAATGATAGAAGTTTCAACAGTGACGCATCAGAAGCGGAGTAAAAGGATAAGACAAGTAAGAAGTTCATCAAGGCTCTACCATCTACCCAACTAACTCTAAAACACAGAGCATCAACAGCAACAATCAATAAGAATATAAATAGGAAACACATTCATACATAACTGTCCATGACAACACATCTCTTTAAAACAATTACTATTTACATTCAGTATTCTTAACACAATTAATCAATCATTGTGTAATACTATAAAGCGGCTGCATCGCTTTCTTGATATGTATCGTCTACTCGACGTAATAATTAGGCTAGTTGTGCAGCGTAAAGCGCATTCGTCAAGTGTTGAGATGCGCGAAGAGAAGTTTGTAGTGGTGGTGAGTGTCGATAATAAATTATATCGATGAGTTTTATTTCGGTAAATGATCCCAAAGTTCTTAAATGTTATGATAGTAGACTACTAAGAAGCTACAGCATCACGATGTCAAAGTTAGTGTTTTTTTATACCTCACATTTTTAACAGTGTCTCTTCAAAATAGATTTTTTTAGGTACCTAGATTGTCTATTTTGTGTATTATCTAGAATCCTGCAAAAACAGTGCCAAAAATAAGAACTTTATTTTTCTGAGTACGAAATGCAAATTACTCGACTTATTTATTGGGTGTCCTTTAGAAACGTGTAGAATTTTGTGATATCTATGTAAATCAGAGATGTAAATCAGACACAACAAAATTTTTCGTCGAATCTACCATTTAAAGTAGCATCACGTCAAACAGTACTCTGCTTACATACATAAGTACTTCCCTTGTTTTATTGGTTTTTGTATTAACGTGTTGTTACAATAATTTATGTGGGTACTTATTTTTATGTAGCTGTTATCCCTATATTATTCATGATTATATTATTACACAGACGTTTCTGCGTGGGTGTCGCAGAAAGAAATATTATCAGGCAATTTGCATGTAGTAAGTAAATTCTGACTTTTGATGTTAACAAGTTCAATTCTTATTTTTCCTCACTGAGAACAAACGAAAAATTTCATCAGTTTTCCTTTTTTAGAGTTCCGTACCTCAAAAGGAAAAATGGGACCCTTATAGGATCACTTCGCTTTCCGTCTGTCTAGCTATCAGACTATTAAGACCCTTTTTCTCAGGAACGCGTGAAGGTATCAAGTTGAAATTAATATGGAATACGTAAGACTACGACCTCTTGGAGCTCTAAAAAAAAATCAAGTTTATAAGTCAACGCAATAAAAAAATACGGCGCAATAAAATATATATCTATTCGACATATTTTGATATCATCATTCTCCTGCCCTTGTCCCACTTTATTTGGGGTCGGCGCAACATGTCTTTTTCTTCTATACTTCTCTGTTAGTCGTCCTCTGGTAGTCACTCCCTTTCTAGCCATGTCATCTTTCACACAGTCCATCCATCGTTTCTTTTTGATACTCGCAAATAAATCAAAACGAATAGGGTACTTCCCGTTGCCCTAGAATCGAGAAATTTGGCAAGAAGCAAGGTGTCACAGCACAAAGGAAAAATTCTGAAAATCGTTAATTTGTCGTTTTATCACATAGGCACATTTAAAAAAATATATATTTTGAGATCACAAACTTACATTTGCAGTTGAGGAATAGACCGTGACGTATATCGATGATCGGGAGAACATGTTTTTCAACTACAAAGTTAAGTTTATTTTTGGGATAAATTCATCCCAACTACGGAACCCTTCATTGTGCGTGATCCGACACGCACTTGGCCGGTGTTTTTATTGCTGATTAGGAAACTTATAAAATTTCTCAAACAAAATTTCTATAGACAACATCACTGTCCCATCACTACTCTGCATCTGTGTCAGATGTGCGGCAGGTGGCGGGCGCGCGCGCAGGTGAACGCCATACTAGGCGCACAGCCTTGCTCGCTCCCGCCAAAATCTTGTGGTGGCCTTACAAGACACTATTGTTTACTAGACAGGCATCATGCTACAAGAGTATGATATCGAGAAGCTACCTAACTTTTCTTTTGGTCAGGCTAATTCTGACTAAAGTCCTTAGAGTGGTATATATTGATGATTCTACTGATTATAATTGTATAAACACATGTTTTCTACGGTCGCGAATCATATTTTGATCAACATACAACCTGACACTGACCTGCAAATTGAATCGATGATTTCTAAAAGGGAACTTGTCACACTGTATTCTATAGGACAAGACAAGTGCCCTTTTAGAAATCAATGATTCAGTTGCAAAAAACTTAAGAAAATTTGTCTATTGGTCATACGCACATGAGGTCATGTTTTGTCCAATAAGTGTATTCTTGCTAATTTCTCATCAGGAAGCTCTTATATTTGATGTGTGTCTGGGTTTTTAAGGGAGGACGTGTGTATGCCTGATGCCTGTAGTTATTTTTTGTTTTTATTTGAGATGGGTTTGCTCTTGACTCTAGTCTAGGTCGGAGGCGGCAGAGACAAAGTCGACGATGGAGTGAGCTTACCCAGAAGAAGCCTGTTCACTCTCACTTTGAATTTGTAGTTGTTGATTGGCTTACATAACCAATGTTTCAAAGCCTCACGAGGCTTTGAAACATTGAGGGCTTGGCTTTTGACACTAGTCATTATTTGATTTGCTTCTTAAAAAATGTTTTGAATCCTTCTCGTTATCTGTAGACCTTTCTAGTTATATGGAACACGTGTCTAGTACACGTGTTCCATATAACTAGAAAGGTGGTGGCCAACTTTTTGACCTTTTTTTAACGTACACACGATTTTATAATACTTAGGTACTAGTGTTATAATATAACAATCCTGAGATCAATCGCATACGTACAGGTGTCCCAGAAATCGACCGACATAATGTAGGTGGTGATAGCTTTGGTCAAGCCCTCCCAAAATAACAAAACATATTATGTTCCGCAAATCCTTATACATTTTTTTTTTCGTTGACACTGTTTAAAATTTATTAACAAAAATAAAAATATTTAAGAAAGAAAAAATACAAATAATAGTGAATTTATGTTGAATTTGTAAGTATGTATCAAAGGTAATTACGAATAGAGTAACTATTTTATAATAATTGATGGAAAAAGTTATTACTTAATAAAAATATTTAAGAGTCAAAAGAATAACGCATGGCGGTTATTTTTTTTTAAATCTAGTATAACTCGAAAACTATAAGATTTCGTGAACCATATGTTGTGTTATTTTGGGAGGGCTTAACCAAAGCTATCACCACCTATTTCAGTCGATTTCTGGAGCATCCTGTATGAACGTACGAGGTACCTACGTAAATGAACAGTGCACACTTGCATTTATAGTTTTAATATAACACGTTTCCAGAAGGCACATGTTTATATTCCACGTGGCTAAGTGTTAGTGGCTAAGAGCGGAGTTCTCATGGTGTTACGGACAGAGTTTTCTTTAGATTATCCTCAGAACAAAGATTATCAGGTGTTTGTATTTAAGGCTTATGTAGCTGTGTAATCAGGAATGAAGTTATTCGGAAAAGAACCGGAGTAACCGACATAGCTTGCAGAGTAAGCAAACTGAAGTTGCAGGGGGCTGGCCAAGTTTGTCAAAGGACCGATGGGCGGTGGAGCAGACGAGTCCTGGAGTGGAGACCGCGTATCGGCAAGCGTAGTGTGGGATACCCTCCAGCGTGTTGTGGCGCAGTCTGGGAGAGGGCTATGTCCAGCAGTAGACTGCGGTAAGCTAAGTTGATAGATGTGTAGAGCTTCATAAAAAAGCCACCACAAGTGGTGATACTTATGGTGAGTGGACAATATTGTTACCACGACGTGTACATACATTAGCTTATCTTACAGTCCAAAACGATATGAGGGAAGGATATCATATAAAGCAAATAGTATCTATAGGGTCAAATTTAATTAGCTATCGATATCCTAAACACGACAAAATAAAAATAAAAACATTTGATGATTTGTTTTTCGACGATCGCTGTTTGTTACATGAAGTATGAGTTGAGAAAATCCAGTAGTGCTATTCTGTACAAATCTCACCGTGAAAACTTAGGTGAGGTGAGCGTGGAGTGAGCGGTCAATAATGTCAATCCCTAGCATCATGAATGACAGCTCACTGCAAGCTCACTTCACCTACGTTTTCACGGTGAGATTTGTACAGAATAGACCGGCTGTTTTTTTGTCCTATCACGTCTGTGAAGTTAACAGTCACAAAAAAAAAACAGATTTTTAAACAGATATTTCATGTGACCTGTGACTACAGGCGGTTGATGAGTCCAAAAAAAATCGAATTAATTTGTTTTTATTTTTTGGAGTTTTCATATATAAGGCCCCGGTATGGAAATTTTATGAGGAGTGGCATTAATACAAGCGTTACCTCAAAAGCTTTACGTTTTTCTGCACGTCACTTTGAAATCATGTATACTTGTTTTGTTTATTTTCGGCCAGTGTTCATTGTAGCGGTCAATCTATCCATTATATTCAAAGACTATCGTACATAAGGAGTAAACTCCAGTCGTGCGTCGGAGCTGACGAACACTTTTTATTATTTTATCATATTTAGATACCCATCATGTCTGCGGAGTTTCGCTAGGGAATTTAATTTGACCCTGTATATATAAACATATTACTAGAAAATATTATAAATTAGGCACTTTTCGTGTTATGTAACCGCATTGTACTCCTACGCAATGGATTTTGATGCGATTTTCACCACCAATTACAGAATTGACTGAGGAAGGGTTAAGGCGAAAGCGTCAAGGTAGCCCGCGAAATTCAAATTTTCTTACAATTTTTGCAATTTGCATGTCAGTATCAGGTTGTACGAGTATGTTGGTCTGAATATGATTCGCGACAGTAGCAAATTTGTGTTTATATAATTATAATAATTTAGATTAACAATACAACTTTCTAAGATCATATTATAATCCTAATGAATGACTATTTCATGAAATTTTGTCGTTTGAGGATTATACTAACTTATGGAGTCGAATTAATCATTGCAATGATTATAATTCTGTAAATATGTATTTGTTACGGCCGCGAATCATACTTTAATCCACTTACACCCAGACACTGAACTGCAAATTGCAAAAATCATAAGAAAATTTGACTTTCGCGGGCTACCTTAGCGCTTCGCCTTTAAGGTGTATTATACATTAATTGGGTGTAATTATCTATATAAGTATGTATTTACAATAAAAAAAAATTGTGGATGTAGTTTATCAGTTATCTGGTTTCCATAGTACAAGCTCTGCTTAGTTTGGGATCAGATGACCGTGTGAACAATGTCCTAAGATATTATTATTATTATTATATTAAACTTATAAATAATACAGAAATCTCGATAGTTTTTCATGTCGTAAACACCGTGCGAAGCAGGGGTCGATAATTGGTTATTAAAATGTTATAACTATAATACATAGTCTCTAACCTGTGTTGATAAAAATAGCACTAAGGACGAATAGGGTGTGTATTCGTTCCTAGACGGCTGGAGGATTATGTCAGGTGCTTAGGAAGCAACACCTGTATAATAAATAAATAAAGATATTAACCTGAGAATACCTGATTTCTATCTTGCCTTTTGGTCCTAAAATAGTGCAGTAATAAGTAGAAACAAAGTTGAAAAGTTTTTATAACGACTCCATCTCATCATCTGCCTAGCCTTTCCCAACTATGTTGGGGTCGGCTTCCAGTCTAACCAGATGCAGCTAATAATAATAATAATAATATCCTGGGACATTTTCACACACGGTGATCTGGTCCGAAACTAAGCAGAGCTTGTACTATGGAAACCAGATAACTGATATACTACATATACTACTTTTTTTTTTTGTAAATACATACTTATATAGATAATTACACCCAGACTCAGGACAAACAGACATGTTCATGCACACAAATGTTTGTCCTGGATGGGAATCGAACCCACGACCAGCGACATGATAGGCGGTATCTTAACCAACCATGCCAACTGGCCTGTCAAATAATAATAATACCTCTATTTTACATGAAGCGACTGCCTATCTGACCTCCACAACCCAGCTACTGGGTAATACGATACCCCTTGGTAAAACTAGTTGTCAAACATTCGGGCTTCTGACGACCCGAAACGACTGTCAAAGATCCATAAATGAAGCCGGGACCAACGGCTTAACGTGCTTTCCGAGGTACGGCGGGGTCTTGGTATGTAAAGATGGTCACCAACTCACGGACCCGCCGAACCACGGCAAGCGTAGCTTAACCTGATCGATCGACCCTTTCGGCTGTTATAACTTAGCCACAAGCCAACTCCCATCTTTCAAAACTGATTTAAAACACAGCAAGGATTTTTGACACCAGAAACAGAAAAAGGAGTAGGTATAACAGCTTCTCTTGACGACCTCTTTCAAGGGAGTTCTACTGTAGGTGAACTATTTAACACTTACTTTTCCTCATTTACTTATTACTGTTACAAGGTTGCCTCTCCGCAGTTCATCATTCTCCTGCCCTTGTCCCAATTTATTTGGGGTCGGCGCAACATGTCTTTTTCTTCCATACTTCTCTATTAGTCGTCATCTCGGTAGTCACTCCCTTTCTGGCCATATCATCTTTCACACAGTCCATCCATCGTTTTTTTGGTCTTCCCTTACTCGTATAGCCCTCCACGTTCATACTCAACACTTTCCTGATGACATTTTCCTCATTCCTCCGCATCACATGCCCATACCATGACAACCGATTTCCACACAACTTTTCAGTCACCGGTGTCACTTTCAAACTTCCTCTTACATAATCATTTCTTATTCTATCTATTCGCGTAATACCACACATCCCTCTTAGCATTCTCATCTCGGCTGCATGCAATTGCCTTTCATTCATTCTTTTTATGGCCCAACATTCTGATCCATACAAGACAGCAGGTCTAACCATTGTTTTATAAATCTTCCCCTTGAGTTTAAGAGTTGAAGTTACTTTTTAGGGTTTCGTACCTCAAAGGGAAAAACGGAGCCCTTATTAGATCACTTCTTTGTCCGTATGTTTGTCTGTCAGTCTATCAAGAGCCTTTTCCTCGGGAACACGTGGGGTATCAAGTTGAAATTAATATCAAATACGTAGGTTTATGGTTCTTTGGAGCTTTAAATAAATCACGCTTCTAAGTCAACGCAATGAAGAAATTCGGCAAGATGCTCGCAAATAAATCAAAGCTCGCAAATAAAAAAGGTACTTAGCGTTGATCATGAAATTTTGCAAGAAGCAATGTCTCACTGCACAAGTAAACGAAAATCGTTAATTTGTATTTTTATCACATTTTTTTTTTTGCGATTACATATTAAATTTTGTAATTGTAGAATTGATCGTGACGTATTATGTGTAGATGTTGAGTTTGTTTTTGGGAGAAATTCTTTACAACTACAGAACCCTATAATGTGTGTGGTCGGACACGCACTTGGCCGGTTTTTTACATGCGAACATACCTAAAACATAAAGTCGTTTGTTCGACATTTCGAAACAGATTTTCACAACCAAACCCAAAACTTAACGTAACTTTTACTGTACAAACAAGTAATTACAGACCATAATATAAGTAATTGTTAGGAGGAAGTCATAACATTCATCAGGTTCAATTTCCTGCAATTTTACGATTATTGCCAAAACTCTCGTCATCATTATAATCTTTTATGTTTGGACAGGATGTAACATTGATTTTATTCGTTGATGAGGAATTGATCGTGTGTTGGACTTTGAGCGACTATTTCAACACTTCCCATGGTGTCTGAGAGCTGTGGCGGTCTAGTGGTAACGGCCCCGACTTACGAGTTGTATGTAGGTCGTGGGTTCGAACCCAGGCAGGCGCTTTACTTTGTGTAAATTATTTCATCAGCACTGCTCTCAAAACGGTGAAAGAAAACATTGTGAGGAAACTGACATGTCTGCAACCAAAAATTCGAAGACATGTGACATCTACCACACTCATCTGTGACAGCACTAGGAAGTGGTGAAGGGCGGGCGTTTTGGGGGACTGTCGTTATGTAATTTTGACGTTCGAAAAGTGCTGATTCTCAGCCTAGTTTGAATAAATGACTTTTGATTTTGATTTTGATTTTGATTTACCAACCCGCACTGGGCCCGCGTGGTAGATCACAGCCCACTCCCCCTCGAAGTGAGGAGACCTGTGTCTCAGCTAAGGGAGCGTTTCAGGCTGATCATGCGTGGTTTCTGAGACGGGGAAAGCCCGGTTTCTATCTAGTCCTTACCGATCGTTATTCAATTCAATTCAATTTCTTTAATTCAGACTAAATGTGTCCATATAGTGTTAGTAAATACATGTAAAAGAACTTAAAAATAAATGTTAGTACATATACAAGAGGAAATTATCTAACGTGGATGTGTATCCACTGCCTCCATACCAACTAAACTAAATTTAAGTTCAGTGCATCTTTTTCTTTCTATTTTATTAAGAAAAGGACAGAAGATAAATAGTTCTGTCAAATTAAGATACTCCATAGTCAAGTTTAGACGTGATTAAAAAATTGGCTACTAAAAATACGTCAATTTACGTCAGGCGCTGACTAATTTGACAGGACTAAACTAATATTTATCTTCTGTCCTTTTCTTGATGAAATAGAAAGAACAAAGATGCACTGAACTTAAATTTAGTTTAGTTTGTGAACAAGGGAATCGGCGCCATTGACTATTATTGAAAGACTCGGTATCTTTAGCGACATCGAAGCGAAAAGTCAAAAAAAAAATTGGCTATTACGCTGAAGAAAAATATTCCCGAATTGGGATGATTCTGAGAGGGAAGTCCAGCTAAAGTCATGGCCATTTCACTAAGAAAAATAATCAAAACTGGTTATAACATTACGTCAATTTATTGGTAATAAAAAACCTGATAAGTAAAAATTGCTCTATTCCCCTTCCTGACAACAGCACGCACCTATAAAACCTTCTCAAAATACAGAACAAAAAAAAACATTTCGAGACTTAATTACAAGATTAATAAATTGTAAGAACTCAGCTAGTAAAAGTATCCATCATCTGTTTTCACTTAGGCTGCGCGTGCGCTTGTCCCTGAGACTAACGGGACGTCGGCAGATGGCACCGCCATCGACGCTAATGGCACCTACATTGTAAACAACGTGTTTATAACAGCTATATTATTAACGCAAAATATTGGTGTACATTCATTTTTAGACTAGAATGGTAGTAAGATCATAGTGTAAGAAGAGAAGTCAGAAGTCTAAAATAATCGCTATTGCCACAGCACAGAATAGTTAAAGTGTTTCACGGAGTCCTAACTTGAAGCCTTTATGACGTTAATCGTATGGTTGAAATTGCATTAATTAACAGGACGTCATGAAATAGGTACCATAACGTAATCCTCAAAGACGTAGGAAGAGGTTTATAGTACTTCCACAGAATTTTGCCGTAGTTCTGTGTAACGAGGGGTGGGTCTTTTGCCATCCACCAGGGACTAATCAAAACTCTGAGCCGCTACTGAGAACCATCTAATGGGAAAACCTAATAACACTGCTGACCTGGGAATCAAGCCCATCAGCTGATCTATTCTGAAAAACTTCACCGCGAAAACTTAGGTGAATTAAGCTGGCATTCCATCTGATACTAGGGATTGATATCTTTACATTCCAAGACCCCCCTCCGTGCCTCGGAAAGTACGTTAAGCCGTTGGACCCGACTGTCATTCGTAGATCTTTGATAGTCGTTACGGGTCGTCAGAAGCCTGAAAGTCTGATGACAAGGAGCTGCAGTCTCGACTTAAATAGCGATCGTTTTACGACCGAATTCGGTCGTAAACTCCTAAAGGGGTCCCTAGACGTCAAAATTGCTTGACAAGTACGTAATTTATTCGTGCTTGTCTAGCAATTTTGACCGTCTAGGGACCCCATTAGGACTGCGACGGAATTCGGTCGTAATGCGTTCGCTATTTAGGTCAAGACTGCAGCCCCTGTCTTACCAAGGGGTACCGTATTACGCAGTACCTGGGTTGTGGAGGTCAGATAGGCAGTCGCTCCATGTAAAATACTGGTGTTCAGCTGTATTCTGTTAGACCGGAAGCCAACCCCAACATAGTTGGGAAAAGGCTAGGCAGATTATGCCAGGGATTGACGCTATTGACAGCTCAATTCAAGCTCACTTCAACTAAGTTTTCACGGTGCGATATTTTACAAAATTAATAAAAAAAGGACCCCCATCATGCTCAGCAATCACATTTAGAAAAACATTAGACCAACGAGTTAGTCATGGCAGAACATCATGTTTCTATACTGGTGCCGATTCTCTTGTTCAATAACTAAACTAAAATTAGAGAATCGGTATCTTTTACTAACTAAGTTAGCTATGTCGAGTAGTTTACGCCTTGCGCTTCACCGTGTCTTTAGTCGACATGTTTTTATGTGTCGTCTGAATTTGTATGGAAATACTAGTTCCAACTAATTTTGACAGCTCTAATTTACGTCCGTCTCTTTCTTATTTTATTAGAGAGAGTAAGTTAGCAATAGCCTAAATTAAGTTTAGTTGGTGTACAACATAATCGGCACCTCTTTCTAAGTAATTTCATGAACAGCAAGGAACGATACTTCTGTACTTGTCTATTCAATGCTCCGAGGTAGATTTTAATAACTAGTACTTTTATCATTGGAGAGTGAAATAATTTCTCGCTGTAGGGAATAATTTAGTTATAATAGTGTGTTGTATTGATAAGTATGGATATTTCGCGCGGAAACTTATTGATTGATCGTACGGGTTTGCAGTATATATGTGGCGGTTATACGTAAGTCTTGTATCAATATTTAATACCTGGCAAGGCGCAGTAATGATAGGTGGAGTAAGGCTGTGACAGAGTAGCGTCCATGAACTGGAAGACGAGATATCGGTCGTCGGGCGGTCGCATTGTTCCCATCGGGGGTAGAATCTGGATGAGGCTGGCACAGGTCGAGCGTGGGGATTGGCGCAAGAAGAGAGAGAGAGGCCTATGCCCAGAATTGGGTGAAGTCGGGCTGTGGATGATGTACCTATCAATATTTTTTAAGTTTGCAAACACACGTGCAGTCAAAGAAAATGATGATAATTATGTAAATTAGGGCTATTTTTGTCCAGAGAGGCAGCCAATGATGTCTGTAGCGTATTCAGTTATAGGTTAGGTTGGAACTGTGACCAACCACGCGCGAGCCGAGCGAGCGAAGCGAGCGTTACCGCGGTAGCGGCCGGCGAGTGCTACTGCCAAAGGCTAATCGTTAAATAGACGGCTAATTAAGCTGCAAAATATCCATTTAATAGATAAGTATTTCAGTAAACACAGTCTCATTCATACTAGTACAGTACAACTATTTTCTTGATGTCCCTTGGCAATCATCGCCTTTTCGAATACGAACGAATGCTAAATTCCATGTCCAGCAATTATTAGATTTATCGTGTATAATAATTTGAATTCAGAACTAAGTACTTTATTGTCGTTCAAATCAAAACAATTTAAAATTTTGAAAAAAATAATGTTGAAAATTCCATTTAGCATTCGTTTGTATTCGGAAACGTGATGATTGCCGAGGGACATTAAAAAAATAGTTGTACTGTACCGAGATAGTTACTGTCACTAATGTCATCTGTCAGTCACCACAAATGGCGGGAAGAGGTAATAAGTGATGTTAAATACGGGAAGGAAACCAGATCGAGGAGATCCCGCAGAGAACATAAGTTGTCGACATAGCTCACAGAATAAGCAAGCTGAATCAAGTGGCATTGGGCCGGCCATATTAGCCGTAGAATAGATAACCGTTGGAGTTTTCTTGGGTAGAGATCGCGAATCGGCAAACGTAAGGTAGGATGCCCTCAGGCTAGGTGGAGGTGGAGCGACGGCCTTCACAGGGTAGCTGGTAGCAGCTGGATGAGGGTTGCCGAGAATCCAGCTGAATGGCGTGCAATTTGAGACAATGACGATGATGATTTTTTTTTTCATTCTTCTTAAGTGGAGCAATTTTAGAAGCTTCAGAAAGCTTAGATTGTCATGAAGTTAAAAAGCACACATTTAGTCCATTTTGAGTAAGTATATATAGTAAACTTTTGAGCTTGCAAATTCTGCATTTGCAACGTATAACCGATAATTACTGGAATAATTTAATTAAACAAATTTGTGTACAAATTCAATTTGTACTTCACTCAAGTATCTCCTATAACAATAAATAACACCAACCTATATAAAAACAAAATACCCCGACAGTTATGTTTTATTCTAGCCCACGCTGAGCACTTGTTTCTAATAGAACATTTTGATAACACTGATATTCAGATTCCAGCAAAATATGCTGTGAATACAAGACATGCAAAAACAAAACCTCTTCAAGTGCCACGTAAAAATAACTTCTATGGCAGGCGCACCGCATCTTTCTCGATTCCCAATTTATTGAACAAAAAAAAATTTGAAGCGCAAACTGAAAGCACACTACATCAATTTAACGTAATATATTATAGAGAGTTGACTAAACCACAGGCTATGGCATGCCTAAGACAGACCCCAGAGGTCTAATAAGTGTGGCTTGTTTAACTTTTTTGGAATTATTGTAATGTGTGTATTAAAAAAAAACCAAGAAAGAGAGAATTTCTCTATACAAGTCCAAATGTCAGCTAATGACCACGGTAAATTTCAACGTCCATCCGTCTCTGGACAAGATAACAATCATAGTCATTAGGCAATGCAGAGTAATTGGCTGTTACTTACTTCATGTTGGTCACTTGTCTACGGCAAGTTTCATTTTCGTGCTTAATTTGGACAATAATTTCACTGAAGAATTTTTTAGAGAATAGTGGGTACACGACATTTTTGACATATCTACTAAACAAGCATGTAGGTAATTGCCGTAATTGCAGACGATTGTATACAGAGTGTATCAGAACAGTGTAGGCAAATTTAAGGGTATGGTACAGACCATCAAACTGAACAACTTTCTCCATAAGACCAACATCATAATCGAGAAAAAATTATCAGCTATCCCGTACAAAGCTTACTGGACCCAAATGTATGGGGACGGCTGACAATTTTTCTCGATTGCGATGTAGATCCTATGGAGAAAGTTGCTCAGTTTGATGGTCAGTACCACACCCCTAAACTTAACCACACTTTTCTGATACACCCTATATAGTCCTCTCTAATTGTACACCACTGAACTTCAGCCAGTTATGGTCCCACTCACTGTAAGGGAGAAGTGTCTTTTGGAGATTTCATACCATGTTTCATACCGGTGAGAATTTTCCAGAATATGTGGGATTCACATTGTCGTAGATCATAAGTCATCTGTCATCTTTTAAACTAAGGGCCGGTTTTTTGATCCGTAGTTAACTCAACCAATGGTTAAATATTAATGGTTGAATTTTGGCTAAAGGTGAATGGCTAAACATGAATGAGTTAACATGAATGTATTAATGTTAACTCCTTCATGTTAAAAATAGTAACTAATGGAATTTTGGCAAACTCATGTTTAACCATTGGTTGAGTTAACTACGGATCAAAAAACCGGCCCTTAGTTAACATCTTCTGCGGGTCATCCCAACTTTATGGTTTTCACTACATACTTTTTGATTTCTATAGGTACGTCACTTTTCCTATAATATTATATTATCTCACTAGGTTTTGCCCGCGGCTTTGCCCGCGTGGATATCGGAAAACTATACGTCCTTCCTCTTGAATCACTCTATCTATTGATGAAAACCGCATTAAAATCCGTTCAGTAGGTTTTGAGATCATCGCGAACATACAGACAGACAGACGTGGCGGGGTACTTTGTGTTATAATATGTAGTGATAGCATAATGTTATTCAACACTGCCCGCAGCCATTTGGTAAACCCTTAAGGGTGATTCATTGAATCAGCCTTAAGGGTTACCTAGCCTTTACTCAACTATGTTGGGGTCGGCTTCCAGTTTTACCAGATGCAGCTGACCAGTATTTTACATGGAGCAACTACCAATCTGACCTCTACAACACAGTTACTGGGTAATACGACACCCTTTGGTAAGACTGGCTTTCAGACTTTGGGGCTTATGACGACCCGTAACAACTGTCAAAGATGCAGGAATGAGACCAACGGGTTAACGTGCTTTCCGAGACACGAAGGGGTCTTGGTATGTAAAGATGTTCACCCATCCACGGACCAACCACGGCAAGTGTAGCTTAACGTCCCGTGTGGCTGTTATTACTCAGCCACAAGCCCCTTAAGGCTGATTCATGATAAACAAACGCTTAAACGGGTAGTTATAGCCTACATTGAACCCGTAAAAGCAACAATGTGTAAGCATAACGGTGAAATGCGATAGAGCACCGGCCTGCGCCTGCGGTTTTTGCGTCGCCAGCCAAATGTCATGGCCTTGTCATGTACAAGATGTCGTTTGAGACGAACGGGATGCTCTCATACCGTACTGTAGCATGCTGCAGCAGGCATCTTAATTAAACATGGGTGACAGTGACGCAGCCGTTGCTAAGCCGCGGTGAGATGAAATGTAAGTTTAACTTTTTTTAGGCTCTGAAAAGACAATGTTTTTGTAGAAACAGGAAGAATGTGCTTTTATAAACCTAAATCAATTGTTGTCTATCATACTTTTGAAGAAAAGTTATATCTAAAATATAGAAAAAGGAAACTTAATGTTGATATTTCTTCTTTGATTAGTGAGATTAGTGGTTTCGCAATAAAATACATTTACGATACTGTACGATTCAACAGAGCTAAGTTCTTAAAAAGAAATCAATACAGAAGAAAATGGTGGTACTCAAAACAAAACCTCTTTTTAGGGTTCCGTACCTAAAAAGGAAAAAACGGAACCCTTATAGGATCACTCGTGTGTCTATCTATCCGTCTGCCACAGCCAATTTGCTCCAAATCTAATGTTGAAATTTTGTACACTTATGAATTTCTGTGACTGAAACACGGACGTGTAACGTAAATATTAGAATTTTGAATATCGGGATCAATTTTGGGGCGCAAATAAGAAAATATTAAAAAAAAAAGTTTTGCTGTACCGTGTACCGTACAAATGAAAGGGCTTACTGTGAGGATCTCAGATATATATTTTTTATAATTTTAAAATAAACTATTTTAAAGATATTTACGAAAATGGAAATGAAAATTGACCATTCCTCCCCCCTTGTCTCCGAAACTGCTGAGCCTAAAATTTTGAAAAAAAAAATACAGAAAGTAGTTCTATACCTATAAATTACAGTAAAACTTATAAGAAGTCTATGGTCTTAAAATAACATGGCAAATCTCTCAATATTCTGCGTACAAACTGACATTTACAGTTGGAATGTATGGGAGAAAATGTTTTTCAACTACAATGTTAAGTTTGTTCTTGGGATTCATCCCAACTACGGAACCCTTCATTGTGCGTAGTCCAAAATAATGTTTTTTGGTGCGTAATGTACCTAAATTATTATGCGCAGTGTTGTATAGATTCAATTTTTTTTTTTTAACTGAACAGACAGCTGTGCTGCTGGGGAGTTTGTTGCGCCACTTCTTCTCCCCAGCTAAAGTAGTGGAAGTGGTGAAGGGCGGGCGTTTTGGGGGACTGTGATGAGATGCGGCACTTTTTTGCGTCTTATCCATGGCGGCAAGTGTGCTTTTCCTCGGATGACCCCTCGCGCTGTGCTGACGCGGTTGCGGACGTGATTCGGCAGGGGATGGAATATTTTATTCCATTCTCCGACATCCCGCTCGGTCACAAATCCCGGCCTTGGTATAATGCAGAATGTGCCCACGCTGAGGCCCGAAAAGAGACTGCCTACCAAGCCTGGGTCAAGGCCCGCGACCGCAAAGTTAGAGCGCGCAGGGTTCGCGCGAAGAAGAGAGCCTTTAATTCTGCCGCCAAGTTCTGCAAGCGGGTTTTGCGTAGGGCACGTTTTGACCATGTCGGACATATCGGGGCCAGGCTGGCTTCGCACCCTCCGGGTAGTAAACAGTTCTGGTCCCTGTCTAAAGCGGTTGAAACGAATTTCTGTCGTCCCACTTTACCTCCTATGATGAAACCTGATGGGTCGCTGGCTCACTCTGCAACTGAGAAGGCAAATTTATTTGCATCTCTCTTCGCAAGCAATTCACGTCTGGACGCTGGCTCAAAGCAACCACCTACTGTACCTCATTGTGACTCCTCGATGCCGGAGATCGCAGTACACATTAAAGAGGTCCGAAGAGTATTGTGCAGTCTAGACGTGAACAAGGCCAGCGGGCCTGACGGCATTGCAGCGAGAGTGTTGAGGCAGTGTGCGCCTGAACTGTCTCCTGTATTGACACGTTTGTTCCGCCTCTCTCTTGAAAAAAGAACGGTGCCGAAATCCTGGAAGCTTGCAAATGTACAACCAGTGCCCAAAAAAGGCGACCGTGCAGACCCTGCCCATTACCGTCCGATCGCCATTACCTCCATTCTGTGCAAGGTTTTGGAAAGGGTACTGAACAATAAGTTGCTGAACTACCTTGAAGACAATGATCTTCTCAGTGACCGTCAATATGGCTTTCGCCGGGGACGGTCAACTGGCGATCTTCTTGTGTATGTCACGCACTGCTTTGGCGAAGCCATCGAGAAACACGGCGAAGCACTGGCTGTATCGCTTGACATCTCGAAGGCCTTTGACAGGGTCTGGCACGCTGCTCTGCTCAGCAAGCTTCCTGCTTATGGCATTCCAGCTGATTTTTGTAGCTGGATATCAGATTTCCTTAGTGAACGGTCGATTAGAGTAGTTGTTGATGGCTGCTCTTCTGACCTTATGGCTATTGATGCCGGAGTTCCTCAGGGGTCTGTTCTCTCTGCAACTCTTTTCCTGCTGCACATCAATGACCTGCTTCGGCCTGGTATTGTTGGGTACGCAGATGACAGTACAGTTTCAGAGAGATACTTGTCCAGCGCAAAAACCAGCGGGGCTGAAGTTCGTTCCTTGAGAGAGGCCATGGTAGAGCGGACAGATTTGACCTTAAGCTTTGTCTCCCAGTGGGGTGATGATAATCTGGTCTCTTTTAACGCCACCAAAACGCAGGCGTGTCTTTTTACCGCTAAAAAGAGTCGTTTCGCCCAAACTCCTACTTTTCGGGGTACATCTGTTCCTGTAACTGATCGACTTGAGCTCCTAGGCATGGAGTTGACATCTGGTCTCAACTTCGGCGCCACCATCGAGTACAAGGCCCAAACTGCGGCCAAGAAACTGGGCATCCTAAATAGGGTGAAGCGATACTTTACGCCTGGACAGCTTTTAACCCTTTACAAAGCGCAAGTCCGATCCTGCATGGAGTATTGCAGTCACCTTTGGGATGGATCAGCTAAATACCAACTAGCCGCGCTTGACTCGGTGGAACGCAGAGCTAAGAGGCTCATTGGCGACGTAAAACTGGTGGATGCCAGCTTCATAGCTTGGCTCATCGCCGCAAGGTTGCCTGCTTGTCGGTCTTCTACAGATTGTACTTCGGAGAGTGTGCCCGAGAACTCCATGACCTCATTCCACCGGCCCCCTTCTACCACCGGACATCTAGACGCACTGCCAGTTACCATCCCTACCTGGTTGCTATTCCACCAATTCGCACTAAGCGCTTCCAAATGTCTTTTATAATGCGCACAGCAAAAGAGTGGAACTCACTACCTGCGTCTGTGTTTCCGAACGTATACAACCCTAATCTCTTCAAAGTGAGAGTGAACAGGCTTCTTCTGGGTAAGCTCACTCCATCGTCGACTTTGTCTCTGTCACCTCTGACCTAGACTAGAGTCAAGAGCAAACCCATCACAAATAAAAAAAAAAAAAAAACTGTCTTATGTAATTTTGACGTTCAAAAAGTGCTGATTCTCAGCCTAGTTTGAATAAATGACTTTTGATTTTGATTTTGCAATTCCGATGTATTTAATATGGTAAAATGTAGATCGTTTTTGAAAGTTCATCCTTGATGTTCAAAATGAATAATTTCAAAGGTGTAACTTTTTGATAATCTGCTCTATGCCATTGATTTTGATTTTGATTTTGAAATTCCGATGTATTTAATATGGTAAAATGTAGATCGTTTTTGAAAGTTCATCCTTGATGTTCAAAATGAATAATTTCAAAGGTGTAACTTTTTGATAATCTGCTCTATGCCATTGATTTTGATTTTGAAATTAAATGCACTGGTTTTGGTTTGGTAGGGTTTTTCTTATCTTAGAAATTTCATCTCGGCAAAATTACGCGTTACACCACGGTGTAACACGCGCCCAAATATTGCCGATCACTTTACGAATTCACATCGGAATGTAAACACCAACTGTTTTACTGTTGTGAGTGCAAATTACATTTTTATTTCACAATATTTGTTTAACGGACAATATTATGGCAGCACTGATGATGAAGTAACGGGATGTTGGCAACATTGATACTTTGGTCCAGTTTCAAGCCGACTTAAAAAATGGCCGTAAAATGTAGCTTTTGTTTGCGAAAATATTTTATGCACCTATAAGTATGGATTATTATGATACCTAATAATCAGTCTTTTATTGCTCATGCCTACATATTATTATCGGAGATCCTGTATTTGTACTTTTGAAATTGCAAAGAACCTGCAAAGACATTTTGAAACAATGTATTGGCAATTATATAAGTACTCAATTATTTAGTGGCCAATATTTTAAACCTAGTATAAAGGTGCTCCTGTAGATCTCGCCAAAGATAGTATCGATAATTTTACTATCGGTACATTCTCTTCTACCCGTTTCTCTGTAGAACCATTTCACAATCTGTCTAATATTATAAGTTTGACATTTCAATTCAAGTAGCCGTCTTCTAAACAACTGAAATTGAAATTGGGGCGTGTTTATGGCACAACATCCTGTAATTTAGAAACTTTTACAGATATATCAAGACCAGCGGTAGCGGGTCAGAATTAAAAGAAAAAGACCAAAATAAATATAATAAATTTTAGTGAATCTCGTAGTCTGCAATAAGATTAATACCTTCTATATTTTTCACAATCAATCTAATTTTCATGTACGAAACATTTTATTTATACAAGCAATTCCAAGTTTAAATGTACTGAATTCGAAACTCAAAAATATCGATAGGGGCGTGGGAAAAAGGCCTTCTGTTCCAAACTCTTTTTTTCAAATCCTCATTGTGGATTACACCTGCTAGCCGTTCGCAGCTTTCGATAAAAAAATCACTGCCTTCTTTTTTCGAATGGACCTATCGTTCGGCCGATATTCTTATGAGTAGGGCTGATTGGTTCGTTGATGGGTCGGATACATTGGTTACAGGTACTTATAGTAAATCATACTACTTCTTGGGAACTCTGTTGAGTGACAAAAATTGGGTCTAGTGCAAATTACGAAAACACGACTTAAATGTATTTTCCTTTACATTATATTCAATTTGTCTTTACAGCAATTAAAAACTTCTCTTGTTAGCTAGCTCTAAAACCTTCAATGATGCGCTCCGTCTGACCCATCGTAACTTAATATTGTTAACATTTAATGATGCCTCGTAACTCTTTATTTCACCCCATATTTTTTTTATTTTTAAAGTAGTCGTGAGATACTGTGTATACTACGATTATTAAGTGGTAGAATCACGACGCAGTAATTTGTTTTTTTTTTCACTCCGTTGCATCACGATCGATGAAGGGTTATTGATCATTATAGACATCATAACGCGATGCCCCATTTTTTCTCAACAAAGAGTCTTATTTCTCGAATTAAATCCGACGTGTAATTTAGATCGTAGCCTAGAGACTTATTTGAATATAAAAACAACCTACCGCGTTCATAAAATCGTATAATGTCTACAAAAACTTCTGAAACCCACAGAAAAAAGATGAAAAAATCACACTACGTAATTTAGTCAAATTAAGCATAACGCTGTCACGTACTGTGCGATTGAGTTCAATGTAAAAAAACAGTTCACAGACCTGTTACTTTGAATATTCCCGTCATTCGTAGACATCATAGTCGATTTTGTCGCTTTTCGATTTAGTCGAGTAATGGCCGACCACCGATGAATCTGTTCTACGTGTAACTTGATTTAAGAAAAAAAAAAACAATTACTTGTACTTCCGTTCGTTCGTTTTTCAAATCGGCGGCGATGACAGCGATTTAAATATTTAATTTTGGAACGATATTTATAAAGTGAGGATGTCACGACCGTGTTTTGTCGAAAATAGTTTTAAATGCTGCATTGTTTTGCTTATTTTTTTCTTCTGTCTTGTATGCCGACATCTATGGTGAATAACATAAACGACGTCGGTTTTATTGGAAGCTATGAATATTACGCATATGACGGATATTCCCACATATGTATTTTGGGATATAACGTCATCAATCATCATAATAGGAATACTCTACATATAGATTGCTTTCATTAAGATTGAGACGTTTACTGGAAGAAAGTTAAGTAACTTAAATACTCCACTTCTGTTCCACGAAAACATTATAATTTCCTACGAAATTAAATACCATCAATTTCCTAGTACCTACTACAAAATAGTAGTTAAGCAGTTAAGTTTAATACACATCCGGAATTTTCAAGCAAATTCCAGCTTGTAGGCTAACAAGCAGCTGAACATTCAATTTTAAAGCAGCATGCAAATTCCTACAAGCAATCTTATTAAAATTTTATCAATACGATTGGGATCGCAACACTTGCTTTCATAATAATTCGGTAAAGCCATAAGAATTAGTGTCGATCATTTACGAAGGCTCGTTTGGCCACCTTCGGCCATATATGGTAGTGGCGCGTGCACACCGGCCATCATTACCACGAGACGATCACATTCCATTTTTAAGAGACCCGTCGATGGATTGAAAAACCATGAAGTTTTAGTTATGGGTCGCTGTCAATCATGGGTGATATCGAAATGAAACATAATCAGCCTATAATGTTCCCATTGTTGGGAGACATGTCTCCTCTTGGTGAAAGGGAGTGGGGCGTAACCCACCACGCGAGCCCAGTGCAGGTTGGTAGATGTCACATGTCTTCGAATTTTTGGTTTTAGGACATGTCGGTTTCCTCACGATATTTTTCTTCACCGTTATGAGAGCAGTGGTGATGAAATAATTTACACAAAGTAAAGCGCCTGCCTGGGATCAGACCTACAACTCGTAAGTGGCGGCCGTTACCACTAGGCCACCACTAAATGAGCAAGCAAGGAAATGGAGCAAGGTCATGCAACTACACGATGATACGCAATCACAAGGCAACACCACAAACACAATTTAGTAGGTAGGTTTGGTTATTTATTGAGCCAAAATGCTGTGATGGCCTGAATGTCTAGCAGGCTAATCTCGGTCAACTATAATAACTTTATGTAACTTTTTCAATGTTGTGCGTATGTACCTTAATCATTTCATATTTTATAGCGGCCGACAGCGTTCTGGAAATTCTGCTGCTGAAAACTCATCAGAACGAGGAAGAAAAGAGTCGAGAAAGCAGTTTCACCCCGCCAAAAGATTCACCGGTGAAGCTGGACCGTTAAAAGATGGGGCATCCTTTGATAAATGTCACCCGTCTCTCCACAATTCCATTGCTTACTGTAGGGTGCATACTCGGTATCCCTTCCATATCCTAAGCGCACTCTTCCCTATCATTAATCGCACCCCCCGGTGTACTCCTTGATATACAACGGTCTATGTTGCACCATGTAACATGAGGCAACAGGGGCTAGTGTGAATCTTTGGATTTATTCGAGTAATCAAGTCTGGTCAAACCACGCTGGGGTCGGTGCATTTCATTCATACATAAGAAGATCCTACGGTACTTGGTATTTCTACACTTATACTGCCAAAGTAATCTTCTGAAGCAGTATGGGAACTGATTTCTTTAATGGAGATTAAGGATTTGTGAAGAAAATATAAACAGTGGGAACTAGTGAAATGCAACAGCCTAGTTCTATTACTTAGAGCTACATAGTTGGAACCATTGACAGGCCAGCTGGCGTGGTTGGTTAAGATACCGCCTATCACGCCGCAGGTCGTGGGTTCGATTCCCATCCAGGAAAAACATTTGTGCGCATGAACATGTCTGTTTGTCCTGAGTCTGGGTGTAATTATCCATATTAAGTATTATTTACAAAAAAAAAAAGTGGTGTATGTAGTACCCATATCAGTTATCTGGTTTCCATAGTACAAAGCTCTGCTTAGTTTGGGATCAGGTGACCGTGTGTGGAATGTCCCAGGATATTATTAAAAAAAAAATCATATGTAGAGAGACATATGTAAAGAGAGAAATATTCGGAATTGATGGCGAACCTTCAGTAGTTGGAGATGAGGCTCCAAAAGACAAAGAAACATAAAATACTTACTGGTGGTTCCGAAACCTCGTTTGTAAGAATTAATTCCAAAATCGTGATCTTGAACACCTTAGACACTATTTAAATGAGCCTCGATTAGTAGCGGTATTTTAAATACACTAACTGCGAGGACGTAAGCTGCAGCTTGTATGTTGAACGAAGGTCGCAAGATATATTTATGATGGGCTTGAAACAAATAGAATATGTTGCAAAAATAACAGACAGAACCCGGCAAAACACTCCCATCTCGCATTTTGCAGTCATTTATGCGACTGGTATTTTTAGTTGTGGCGACATTGCGGCCCGTCTATGTCTAGGTAATGTTTTTGACATTTTGTTGCAGTAAGTTGGTAGCACTGTGTTTCCTAGTGATGTGCTCCCAAGGATATTTGTTTTTAATTAATCGATATTAATTGTTGGTTTTATAGGCTAATTACATGATAGTGCTGTCAGAAGGTTGATATTTTAAAGAAGGTGGGCATTTAACGCAGCAATAAGTGTGAGTTAACAAGTTTGATGCATTTTTCGTTGTAAAACAAATAAGAGAAATTGTATTGTATGGCTATTTATTATTTAAGCCCGAAAATTATGACTTTACTATTTTTATCTACCTAAATGTAATGACATATCATAACATAAAAAAACGTCCGCATACATATCAAAATCCTCTCAAATTATCATTTCATCATCACCATCTGTCTAGCCTTTTCCCAACTATGTTGGGGTCGGCTTCCAGTCTAACCGGATGCAGCTGAATACCAGTATTTTACATGGAGCGACAGCTTATCTGACCTCCATAACCCAATTACTGCAGGGTAATACGATACCCCTTGGTAAGACTGGTTGTCAGACTTTCGGGCTTCTGACGACCCGTAACGACTGTCAAAGATCCACGAATGACAGCCGGGACCAACAGCTTAGCGTGCTTTCTGAGGCACGAAGAGGTCTTGGTATGTAAAGATGGTCACCCATTCACGGATCAACCGCGGCAAGCGTAGCTTAACCTGACCGATCACCCGTGTGGCGGTTATGCTTGGTAGCAACAGCCGCACGGGCGATCGGTCCTCTCAAATTATCGTTTAAATGACTAAAAACATTTACAAGCAATTTCACAGAACAAACATGTAGGTACTTACGGCATCACCTGCAATTTCACTCAACGGGTACCTACATACGAGTACAAACAGACCGTAAACAATGAGGAGCGCAGTACAACCTGCGCCCGCGCAGCTAAGTTTTTGCGCGCTTCCTGGCGCTCGCAGACGGTTCCGTATCCTGCGGAAGTGAGCAGATGAGATTCGGTGGTTTTTGCTCAAGCGCAATGCTTTGTGTAACTTCCTGTTCGTTCAGGTAGTGTGGAAGGTGCATTATGACCTTGGGCTCGTATTTCATAAGGGTCGGGGATGGGACTGGTTTCCGCTGAATGTAGCCTAAGTGCGTGTGGGTACTTCCGGTGTTGTGTTTTGAGTTGAGCTGGCTAGTGGGTTGTGCTGATTTTGGAACTTGTGCAGATTTACTTGTTACGCTGACGTCATATTGTATTTGTTTTTGCTGAAAAAGTATTTTGCTTCAGTAAAAACTTTCTTATGCCGCGTTCCCACGGCCCATCGAGGTCCGTCGTGGCCCGTGCCTGTCGAAGCCTGTCGCGGCCCGCGCCGAGCATTCCACGGATCATCCCATACATTCGATAAGACGGGCGACGACAGGCCACCGCATGCCGACTGTTCCCCCGGCCTGTCGGTCTGGCCTGGCGCGGTCTGGCCTATGAGAAAGCGAGCCGTGGGCCGCGGCATTACGTATCGTATCCACGAATAGGTATTCCTTTCTGTATCATAATTTTTGAGAGCGTGTTGGTGCTAGTATTTCTAGATCAATTCCGTCATGGCGAAGACGTGTAGTGTAGGTAACTTATTATGAGACGAAGTTCCTACATATTTTTGAGGAAGGAAGTTTTTTTTCCTCCAGACGATCTTTAGAAGGTATAGGTACAGCTAAAGCCTTTTGTCGTGCATTACTTCACTAACAAAGCTCTCACTGAAAGGTCACATTGCGTTAAAAAAGCATTTAGGTACTGTACTGCCGCGCCGCCGCCGCAAAGGACGCATCTACAGAAATACTGAAATGGAGAAAAAAAAAAAATATTTTGTCCTGGTTATACTATAAGATACAAAGGCAGATGCGTCTTTTACTACTTAGTAATAATTATTAGGTTTTCGTTAAGTTTACGCCATTAAAAAAATACTGGTAGATACGAATTTTTTTGCTGATTCCGAATATGTAGATAACTCAATTTCGAAAAAAATGGTAGATACGTCTTTTTTCCTTATGACGGCAGTGTACACCTTTTACTTTTTTGAACGAAAACTTAGTAAGTACCTTACTTATATTCCTTTAACTGTCTTTAGATCTGTGTCTGATTACTTGATTTATCTTTCTAAGGAATCAATGTTTATCACAGTCCTTCACAATAAGGTGCAAGCAGATGGCGAACGGAATAACAAAGCACTTGTGCCGAACGATTTATTTTTTCAAACACCATGTGCTCCTTACACGAATTTAATCCAGCGTTTTTTCCCCAAAACGTCATATTTGCATCCCAGCATCAGCGACACATGCCACTACGAAAATCACAAAAAAACCCAAATATCAAGAAAAAAAGGTCGAAGAAACGACAGATGTACGAAAAGAAGCATAGACGAGCACGTGCCATCTGCCAAATCTTAGAAACGTTCACACAAAGGGATAGATTCGTGCTCACACGCAAAAAAATGGTATAAGAAGTACTCACACAAGCGTAAAAGTGCGCGATCGATCAAAGATCGGCGCACGCGCCGTTCGCGGCAGATGGTCCGACGTGATTGGTCGGTGGTGTTTGAATTCCGAACTTCCGCACAATAGCGTGATAAGGAATATGACTTATGTCTGCTCTAAGACGGACAGCTTGATATATTTTCTCGAAGTAGCCATTTGCAATTGTCGCGATGAATGTATGACAACAATTGGTCCGTTTAAAGCAATTTCTTTTGTAGTTGACTGATGATCTGACATAGAAAGTGTCTTCGATTAATCTGCTATGATTTCTACTTTCTCGATATCAATCATTTATTGTAATTATTCCTTTTATTAGAGTATATGTTCCCATGGTCCAATTTACGGACAATAATTGATATCGTTTAAATCTTTAATGATTTTAATTTGCGTTGACTTGTATCGATTTATTACCGAAGGATGAAAGGTTTGACCATTCGTTGCTCTACATTTTGCAGTTAGTCCAAGATTGAAAATACATACCGTAAAATCAAATTAGATATGAAAAGTGGTAGATAGGTTATACGCACTCCGCAAGTGACATGTCAAAACATGGCTAATTAGCCAAGTTTTCTCGTCTTCTCTGTTTCGCTGCAGATAATTACGACTTGACTTCCTAATTCCTCGTGTCTTCTACTGAAGTGACATTATGCCGTATTTTGAAGATGGAATGTTGGGTAGGAATACCTTTCATATACTCGTACATTACATATTTTGTTAACAAATTCTTGACCATACATCAAGTGTGGTGTCCCAAACATTATTTATTGCTTAGTTTTCTTGGAGTTAGATTACAGTTGTATGATGCTTGTTGATTGATACCGTGTTTACCTGAAAAATTAATTTCAAAGCAAATATTATTGATTGCAATTCTTACAACTCTATCTTCAATGTCGACTTTGTTGATAAACCTCATTTCGTTCTGTTACTTAATTTATGGAGATCTTAACATAATGAGATCTTTAATGATCAGATACGGCGTCATCTGGCTCTCTTAACAGAAATCTATTCCGTCCAATTCAAGAAATATTGATGCCCATCTGCCACCAGTCCAACTATTCTTTATCCTTTCACCCTTTCCCAATATTATCATAAGTATTCTGAATTTCATTAATCTAAAAAGCTCCTAAAAAATAAATAGGCTTAGATTCTTCAAGAAAGACAGCTACCTGGTAGTACCTGGCAGCAGCTGCATCACTTAAATCGATCATAGCTGCATCTCTTTCTAATCTCAAATAACATACTCTCCGTCCCTTTCCAGATAAGGTGACAGAAAAAATTAAAGAAACGGATGATTGTTGTGACGACCTAAGATGTTCTGTTGAAAGAGTCTTTGTGTTTCGTGTTTATTCAGTTCTAGGTAGATTTATGGACGAATAAGTATGCTATTTACGGGTGCGGGATTCGTCTGAGACTGTTTGGTCAGGTTTTGCTTCATGGAGTACGTTACAATTAGGAGATTGGGACCATGCAGTAGAAAGATAACCTTTGAAAGATCTCCACTAAGTTAATGATGATCTTCCGAAAATAATGTGAAGGTTATCAAAAGAATAGCATGAGAATGGTCAACTTTGAAAGATTTTGGAAATAAATTATAAAGCATACAATCTCGAGAAAGACTAGACCTTTTGGGTTTTAAGAGATGAGTTGAGAACCACACAATCTCTGATTTGAATTCCTTATCCTTACGTAAGCTATATAGGTAGATACCATCCACTGTGGAATGAAGACTCCTCCCATAGACTCATAATGTTGCTTTTCGTGAGGATACCGTAGAGACTGAACAAGGTGAAGAATAATAAAACCAACTTGGAATTCATTAGGAAGCACTAAGTTTTGAGCTAATTCCCCTAACGAGGTAAGAAGTAAGAACAATTAATGTCGCAGGCAGGTAAAGTTTTAACGAGTAAGTTTGGAACTTACTGCTAACGAACGTTAACTATCAAGTTTACTTCAGTTGCTTTGGGACTTGAAAGTTCAGTTATAAGTTCTAATGCTAGTCTACAGGAAGTCAAGTTATTCAAGTTTGATAAAGTTGGACGTAAAGGGGTGATATTTTATAAGTCAGCTGCGTTTGGGTAATTTAATAAGGAGTTTATTTCTATCAGAACTTTAACGTGGTGGAACTTAAATCAGTGACGGCACTTGAGTGGATTTTATATAAATAAATGTATATAAAGAATGGTAATTCATTTCCATATTTAGAGTTTACGAGCTCGTAACGTTTATAATCGCCAGCAATCAAATCAATTGGATTCAACCGATTCAACGCATTATTTTATCGATCAATCGAAAAGCGATTTCAGTAAAGAACATTTGCAAGTAGGATAACAATATTATTAGTTTTTTATTTAAGTAGTCACAATCCATTTATGTCTGTTATTTTATTACACATATCTAATAATAATAATAATAATCACGTTATACTGGGATCGATCTATTATCACATCACTGACAGGACTATTGCAGCCAATAAGCCTGATATAGTGGTAATAGATCGATCAGTGCGCCGCACGATGATAATCGATGTCACTATCCCGCATGACGAGAACCTCGTGAAGGCTGAGAAGGAGAAACAATTGAAGTATCTCGACTTAGCCCACGAGGTTGTCGCTATGTGGAATGTGGACTCGGCAATCATTGTGCCGATAGTCGTTACGGTCAATGGCCTTATTGCTAAGAGCCTCGACCAACATCTCAAGAGGCTCTCGTTGGGTGGCTGGGTGAAGGGCCTGATTCAGAAGGCAGTCCTCCTTGATACGGCGCGTATTGTGAGGAGGTTCCTGTCTCTGGGGCCCTAACCACCGGTAGCTTGGACCCTGCTCCCGCTACCGGCGGATAACTATTTTTTTAAATTTTTATATGTTTTTTTTTTATCTTTTTTATAAAAATATTTAAAAATGTAATAAAATAAGTTTAAAAAATAAATAAAGGAGATAATAATAATATTATAATAATATTTCCTGGGACATTATTCACACACGGTCATCTGATCCCAAACTAAGCAGAGCTTGTACTATGGAAACCAGATAACTGATATACTACATACGCTACTTTTTTTTTGTAAATACATACTTATATAGATAATTACACCTAGACTCAGAACAAACAGACATGTTCATGCACACAAATGTTTGTTGTGGATGGGAATCGAACCCACGACCTGCAGCATGATAGGTGGTATCTTGACCAACCACGACACCTGGCCTGTCAAGTCCACCTCATCTGAAGCCATACTCATCAATTTATCGATGTATGGTATCAAATCAAGAACTAGTTTGCTCTAAATCGTATCTGGTCAATTTATACACCGAAAACGCTGGGCCATTATTTATTTTCTTTATTGTTTTGTCCATACATTGTCTTCCTTCTGTTTCTTCTATTATTTTAAAATCCCTGTAAATTCTCACCGGATTTCTGTCAATTTTGTGTCTTCTGCTAAGAATTCAGTTCACGTGAGTTTTTGAAAATCCTTAACAGAAATAGTTTTTGTATGACTGAGCAACATCAGCGGTAAATACTTGTGTTCACTTATATCGTTATAATAATACATTTGCACGTGCATTTCTTGCATAGGACTTAACATGCATCGAAACTTGGAGAAATATTTTTACACGACATTACTTATGGCTATCTACAAACCCACAGCATTCAAATATCGACCAAACCACGTAACAAATACGATTAATTTTAGGTTACACAGCCCAACGGATCAAATCAGCTGATTCCCAAGGCTTCGCACACGTGAAAAGGTTGTATTTGTGATTTTTTTTTCTTAAGGATTATATAAAAAAAAAAAAATCTTTTCTGCGCTTGCGCAAGGACCGTGGGAGCGAGATCTTCGTAACACGTGCTAACAGTTACCTGGGTTACGCAAAAAACTTTCGAAAAGCATTTTGAAGGTTTGAAGAATAGTTACTAGATTATAAAGAGGAAATTGTCGTGACAATGAGTACATTTGACAGATTCATAGAAGTTTGATTGGCGTCCAACGGTGACAAAGGTTTTTGCTATCAAGTATTAGGAACAAGAAACCTAATTTTTTTGAACTATTGGATCGTTTTCAATTACTGGTCTTATATTAAAAAGGTTGTACACATGGCGAAGAACTTCCCAAGTCTTTGGGTAAGAGCCCTTTTCGCAATTTGACCTCTGTGCATCAGCAGGCTGGGCTTTCTGCTATTGTCCAATATAGCGAAAAACCGAGTTGGCGCGAGGACAGACGAAACGAGTAGGTAGGTCCATTGCGAAACTAAAATTCATCATCGTGCCTTCATGGGGTACATTTAACTACTCAAACGTCTCGCGCACACCATGTGTGTGTAAGGAAAATCTTTATATAATATCTTTATATAAACGTATATCATATAATATGCAGGATATAAGTGTAAACAGTGGCAACCTTTTAAGGAGTCATTGTACTTATCATTATGAACAACGTTTATTATGGGACTAAACCTGAAATCGCGAAAAAAATGTCAGCTGTTCCGTACATTTATGTTCGCATAATTCGTCAAAATGTAGGGAACAGCTGATTTTTTTTTTCGCGAGTTCAGGTTTGGTTCCATACTAAAAGTTGTTAATAATGATGAGTATAATAAACCCCTTAAAAGGTTGACACTGTTTACACTTACATTTGTATATAAACCTAAAAAACCATCATCCAATGGCGACCGCGGGCTTAAAGTAATTGTGAACCTATGGGGTTCGGCTGACATTCGAGCACATATTGACCTGAACCTATGGGTTCCTTAAGTATACAGCGGACACTTGAGGGGAGTCACTTCCATGAATGACATGAGACATTTTCATATGCCTCGTGTCGATAGCAGAGAACCCTCACCTTCATTAGGCCACTGCTGGCTACCCTGTGATGTAGCTTCTCATACTGAAAGCAATTATTTCAATGAAACTAACTATAGGCACTTTGAAATTGTCAAAGAGTCCGTCCGTTAGTCAGAAAGTTGAAGCTAGTTGTCCATTCCAAAATGTAGATCTCTATGGAGAAAAACGGGCAAGAAACCACAAGGACACTCTTTTAAATTAAGATATCGCTCACCTAGGAATATATTGGCACATCTTACGAGTACAAACAAGATACAAGCAAACTAATTGGGGCAAGGGCAGGAGAATGATGATGATGATGGTATGCCATCCTAGTTCATCGATTCTGAAGGACCCAAGAATGTCATGAACAATTCTTTTAATAGCATGACCATGAATAAATGACTCAACGTGAACATATAAACACATTGTATAACGTGATTACTAGAATTTATCGATTTATTAGACCTCACACTATTGGAGCAATAAATAAGAAGAATTCTAGAGTATTCAGAAATAACGTTACTTAATATGACCGTTAAAAGATTGATAATAAAAACTGTAAGAATTCGTGTGACGAATCTGTATGAATGTAGCGTCAAGTGGGATTATGTGAACAGAATATGTGGTTCCGTTTGCATTTTTATGCCGTTTTTTTTTTTATATTTTAGATGGATTTGCTCTTGACTCTAGTCTAGGTCGGGGTGACAGAGACAAAGTCGACGATGGAGTGAGTTTACCCAAAAGAAGTCTGTTCTCTCCCACTTTGAAGAGATTAGGGTTTCTATTCGCACTCATTGCTGTTCGATCTGAGAATGGCTTTAGCTACAGTTAAAGCTGAGGTAGTCAGAGCAGGGCAGCAGTCCTGACAACATAATCAAGTGTGGAGTGAAGGGTCCCAGGCTAAAAATATACTTTCTGGACTGCTAAAAAAGAAGACCGAGAAGAGGTCATCGTCAACATCATCATCCACAGCACGACTTTTCTTGTGCCAATCCCCACGCTTCTGTGCCAGCCTATTTCAGGTTTTACCCGCGACGGAACCACGTCGTCCGCCCATCTCGCCGCCTCCGGACGACGTATGTGATGAGGTACTATCTACAAAATCATAATTTCATTCATTGACTGACAGACAACGCACAACCTAAGCCACTGGATCTAGAAACATGAAAAGCACAAGAGTTCGTTATAAAGAAAGTCGTCGCATTCGTGTGGATGGCACAACTGAGAATTAAAATTTTTTTTGGAGGAAACATCGGCAATTCCACGCCATCGTTGGTGGCAGCGCAGAGGATGGAAAGTGAGCAGTATGGAAGGATTTTCAAAAATTCATTCATATAGGAATTTAATAGCGAATGATTATGACATTGATATCTCATTCTGTAATTATATCATACACTGACTTATTACTTGTTAAAATTTTAGGAAAATTGTATACTCTTATAATGTGAGTATTTGTCGCAGGCAACTCGTTTAATTAGCCGTTTAGTTAACCGCCTAGACTTTTTGACTAAACGGCGGCCGTTCATCTAGCGGCCTGAATGATACTCAATTATACATAAGTTAGGTTGGAACTGTGACCAACCACGCGCGAGCCGAACTGGTCGCGGTAAACAAGCCCGGGCACCCCGACCAAATGGGTTAGGTTTGGATAGAACTGTGACCAACACTTACTTCCAATGGCTAGGCGGTTAACTAAACGGCTAATCAAACCAGTTGGCTGCGATATATCTATCACATAATGATTAATGTATCTGTGATTGCTTCACATTTAATTCTTTTTACCTATTGAGGCAGAGTAATTTTATTCTAGGTGCATCGTCTTCACATTCATTCATTTCAGCTGAAAGACGTCCATTGCTATACACAGGCCTCCTCCAATCACATATAATTATATAATTAATGTATACAACATATTGTAAAATATCTTAAAATAGTAACGGTGGAGTTTTTTTTTTGCCCATTCTTCTCCATACAAAACTACGTTTTGATAGGGGTGACTAGAATCAATCCTATTTTTTTTTTTTTTTTGTAAATTTTGACGTGCAAATTTGCCTTTTATGTGCCTTTTTGAAATAAATAAATTGGCTTTGAATAAAAATTTGTATGGAAGTTGGTTATTTTTGTTGATAGGAAATTCCATCGGTTTAATGAATGGCAGGGTGTAGAAAACGGGAATGATAGTCTGAAAGAAGACAAGAAGAGAATTTATAAAGAATGGAAGAAAAAGGCAAAAAGGCGGTAGCTGTTTCCAGAGCTAAGGCGCAGGAGAAGTTGTATGACTCACTGGACAGCCCAAGAGGCCAGAATGAGCTATACCGGATTACAAAAGCAAGAGAAAGGAGAACGAGAGATATAATTTACATTAAGTGTATGAAAGATGAAACCGATAAGGTTCTGTCCCAAGATGACGAGATAAAAGAACGATGGAAGGTTTATTTCGAAAAGCTTATGAACGAAGAGAATAAATGGAATGATGTGCTCAAAGAGGTAGTTACAAGCAAATATGGGCTTGGTGAGGGAAATTAGCATGGATTAAGTAAGAAAGGCAGTTCAAAGAACGAAAAATGGAAAAGCTATGGGCTCAGATGACATACCAGTAGAAGTGTTTAAAAGAAGATGTATAGGGCTTACTTTGTTCTTCAATAAGTAGTTGCATGAAGGAGCGATCCCACAAGAATGGTGCAATAGTTCGCTAGTGCCCATCTTCAAGAATAAAGGTGATGTACAGGACTGCAACAACTGTTGAGGGATAAAGCTTATGTCCCATAGTATGAAGGTAGGGAAGAAAATAATAGAGAAAATATTGCGAGAGGAGAGTGAGATTACCCCAAACCAGTTTGGGCTTATGCCAGGTCGAGGAACAGTGGACGCCACTTTTGCACTCCGCCAATTGTGCGAGACGTACAGACGAGCACATAAGAACTTGCACATGGTGTTCATTGATCTGGAGAAAGCGTATGATAGTATCTCGGGATGTGTTGTGGTATGCCTTGAAAGAGAAAGGTTTGCCCGGGAAGTATGTACGTAGAGTTAATTCGTGCTATGTATAGTCAATCTTGTACCTACGTCCGGTCGGCTACTGGCAACACCGACGAGATCAGTGTGGCGGTAGGTCTGCACCAGGGGTCGGCTTTAAGTCATATCTTCCTGTTGATTATAGACGCTCTGACGGCGGACATACAGGAAGAGGCACCCTGGTGCATGCTATTTGCCGACGACATCGTTCTTGTGGGTGAAGATGGACCTGAGATCCAGAGCAGATTGGAGAAATGGCAACGGAAACTGGAGAATGTCGGCTTGAAAATCAGCAGAATCAAAACCGAGTATATTTTCTGCGATTTCGGCGGTCTCTCCAGTTCTGGAGTCATAGCGCTTGATGGCGCGCTTCTCCCGGTCTGCTCCGACTTCCGGTATCTTGGTTCAGTTGTGCAAAGCGATTGCGAAGTAGATCGGACTGTTAAGCACAGAATTAACACTGGATGGATGAAATGGCGGCAGGTCACGGGAACAATATGCAACTCCCGCATTCCCCTTAAACTCAAGGGGAAGATTTATATAACAATGGTTAGACCAGCTGTCTTTATGGATCAGATTGTTTGGCTGCAAAAAGAATGAATGAAAGGCAATTGCATGCAGCTACGATGAGAATGCTAAGAGGGATGTCTGGTGTTACGCGAATGGATAGAATATGAAATGAGTATGTAAGAGGAAATCTGAAATTGACACCGGTGACTGAAAAGTTATGTGGAAATCGGTTGTCATAGTATGGGTATGTGATGCTGAAAAATGAGGAAAATGTCGTCAGGAAAGTTTTGAGTATGAATGTGGATGGCTATACGAGTAAGGGAAGACCAAAGAAACGATTGATGGACTGTGTGAAAGATGATATGGCCAGAAAGGGAGTGACTACCGAGATGACGACTGATAGAGAAGTTCGGAAGAAAAAAACATGTCGCGCCGACCCCAAATAAATTGGGACAAGGGCAGGAGAATGATAAGGAAATCCCATCAGGCACACAGCTTCTCTTTTTATAAATGTCCTTGGCGGTTTTTTGACAGCAATATGAACGTTTTCGACGATAAGAACGATGTAAGTAAATTATTTCAAGTAATGGTTCAAATGTCCGGTTCACACAAATCCACCAGATCACTCCTGCAGATTAGATATTATTTGAGACGTGTTTGGAAATTCTCATCATTACTTTAAGAAGCTCCTTTTAAAAAAAATAAACACAAACACTGGCCCAAGGATTTCTTAAATCTTCGGTACATTAACTCCGATAAAGAACCCGAAATAAAGTGTCATTGTATATCTCGTTTATTTAAATATCTACGTTTTAATTATGTAAGCGGAGATTAGGTAATATCCTGCTGACTTTAATCCTTCCAAATTGTGGGAAAAAAGATCTTTTGCAATACTCTTTGTATTGCAAAAGATTGGAAGACATTGTGCAGGTCTTAATAATATAACACTTCCACAAAGCTGTCTTCATTAAATTGTATGGTTAATTCTGTGCATTTTTGTTAATTGCATAAAATGGTGCAAGTTTGTTGCCTTCATTATGCAAGATACTGTTCGTATAGAGAGTTTTCTTGGCACTTCACACCCAGTATTTGCTTTGGTTCTTTTTTATTGTAACTTGATGTGTCGAGACGGTGACGTCAGGAATATTAAAAAGATTCAGGCATCATTGAATTACTCATCTACATCATCTGCCTAACCTTTTCCCAAAGATGTTGGGGTCGGCTTCCAGTCTAACCGGATGCAGCTGAAGTATTTTACATGGAGCGACTGTCTATCTGACCTCCACAACCCCGTTACTGGGTAATACGATACCCATTGGTAAGACTGGTTGTCAGACTTTCAGGCTTCTGACGAACCGTAACGACTGTCAAAGATCCACGAATGACAGCCGCGACCAACGGCTTAACGTGCTTTCTGAGGCACGGATACGTATGGACGGTTTGGTATGTAAAGATGGTCACCCATCCACGGACCAACCGCGGCAAGCGTAGCTTAACCTGATCGATCGAACCGTGCGGCTGTTATTCCTTAGCCACAAGCCCCTCTACATAGAATCCCTTGAAAACCTCCAACTCCCCGCAATATTTGTGGCAGAAGTTGGTAGAAGGCAAACAGACGTCCACTGCTGAATTTGAACTAATTTCCAAGCAATTCCAAAACTAACGGCGCCGGCGCCGATCCTGCACTTCCCGCTTGCAGTTCCAGCAGCTTCCACCTTAGCCACCCACTTATTTTTCCAACATTATTGCGGGGTTGTAATTCACAATTTCTCACTCTCTTGTCGAAGACCCGCCCCAACCCTTTGGGCATTTCTGCAATACATAAGGCTTGATGTGATGTTACAATCAGTCTGTAATAGGAACGGGCTTCATATGTTTCCCTAAGGATCTCCAAACTAGACAAGAGCATTCAGTCGCGTGCCATATTAATGAATGACATGGTCTTGTGTGTAACATCGTTAAATAGCGTTTAGCGTTAGCTTTTAACGCTAAATCGCTGAAGAACTGGTCACAGTCACGATATGTTCCGGGTTTGATTGAGAAGCAATTATCACCCTTGTGTCTAAGTAGTTAGGGGTGATATATGTATAGTTTAATTGACAGCATGAGCGGGATTTATGATCTTAGTTGGGACTTTGAAGTAAGTGCATGAAGATAGATATCGGTTTAAGTTTAGAAAAAGTCACAAGTATTATGTCACCGTAAGATTGTGAGAACCGTTAGTTCATATCATAATCTATCGGTATTATTTCCGTTAGATTATACGTAAACTGTCGAAAAATTGTGAATTGTGAAATTGGTTAGGTTAGGTTAGACCTGTGACCAGCCACGCGAGCCGAGTGAGCGAAGCAAGCCGTGACGCGGCAGCAGCCGGCGGGCGAGCGCTACTTCCAAGTAGCTCGCAGCTAGGCAGGCTATTTAGTATTAGCGCAAGGTGCGTTACGTCGCAAGCAAGTTTGATAACAGTTCACAATTTATCGGTTTCCCATGGATAGATTATAAACTTTTGAAAAATCATACATTAAATTTTAAACTTTATACAACTGTAAATGGCTTTTGCCGACAAAACATTTTCTGTAAACTAAACTTGTGACACAGTGGGTGCCTGAAGACGGGCGTCGTCACCGATGGAGGCCTAAGAAACGCTAGAGTGAGGAGATTCGTTCCTGACTAATACTACAGGATAACTATTTTTTTTTATCCGTCCGTAAAAATATTACACACATATTTTTTCTTTTTTTACGTAATCAAAAGATTACGGCGATGCATTGAGTTAAATTGTGGCATGACGTCACACCTTGGTAGATTTTATACATAGTTGTGACGTAGCGAGCCCCCACTACCCAACTTTAATGTGTTTAAGCAAAAAATACGTGTCTAATATTTATTTTTTTATTATCTGACTGACGGACTAAAGAGAATATCTTTATTTTTACCCAGCATCATCGCTATTGACCAGAGAAGGGGCACAACATAACGAAAACTGGAAAATTACGAGGATAACTTAGCCCAGCAGTTGGCCTAAATAGTTTTAATAAAAAAAATAAAATAAAAAAAATAAACTTCGTTCACGTAAATAATTTTGAAAACAATGATAAGGAAATCAAAGTCAATTCATAATGCTACATTGAGGAGACTAAGTAAACCTTCGTGGCCACCATAACATAATTATGTAAAAATGATTAACAACATTGTAAATTACATTATTGATTGACATAACGAAATGTTCATAAAATTAAATAAATTGCTTCATTCTTCAAACCCTATTAAATGAATAACGAACATAATTTAATAGTGAACAGATACCATGCAATTACATTCCATTTAGGTACTTTTTTTTAATAGCATGTCTTCGAAATATGCAAAATGTCATTTTAATATTAATAAAACTGTCAACTGTAGGTATCATATATTTTATCATAATTGAAAATTTTATATTATTTTATTTTTTGTTTTTGTTATTCTTTTTATTAGGGTCGTGACATGAATACCAGGGCTTTTATTTTTTATTTAATTATATATAGGGTGACTCGTAATTAGTGACCGATACTTAAACACAAATGATTGCACTCATGATAACAAACAACTTTTACTATGGGACCAAACCTGAAATCGCAATAAAAATTCAGCTGCTCCCTACATTTTGACGAGTTAAGTGAACATGAATGTATGGGATATCATGACTATAATCATGTGTTTAACTATCAGGCATTAATTCCCAGTCACACTACGAGTATATAAAGAATCTATCTAACAATAAGTGCGGATTTCACCAATGAAACTGAATGCGAGCAGTACGTAAACCACGTTTAAGAGCTGTCAGTGTCATTATTATCTATGGAATATAGCACTGACAGCTCTTGAACTCGGTTTAGATGTACTGACCGCGTTCAGTCTAATTGGTGAAATCCGCGCTAAGGATCATTTTCACCACACATCACTAAACGCGCCGTTTAACGCTAAACAAATTTAAAACATCGCTCCGTTTCTTTCAATCGTTTGAAGATGACAGAGGCTCATTTTCACCACACATCACTAAACGCGTTTAACGCTAAACGAGTTTAAATCGTCATTCTGTCTCTGTCATTTTCAAACGATTGAAAGAAACGGAGCGGTGTTTTAAACTCGTTTAACGTTAAACACGTTTAGTAATGTGTGGTGAAAATGAGGCAAAGACGGAATGATGTTTTAAATGTGTTTAGCGTTAAGCGCGTTTAGTAATGTGTGGTGAAAATGAGGCAAAGACGGAATGATGTTTTAAATGTGTTTAGCGTTAAGCGCGTTTAGTAATGTGTGGTGAAAATGAGGCAAAGACGGAATGATGTTTTAAATGTGTTTAGCGTTAAGCGCGTTTAGTAATGTGTGGTGAAAATGCGCCTAAGTGCGAATTTCACCAAAGAAATTGTACGCGATCAGCACATCTAAACAAAGTTCAAGAGTGTTGTTGTTCAGTGTCAACATTAAAAAAAAATGTCACTGACAGCACTTAAACGTAGTTTAGATGATGATCTCGTTCAGTTTCAATTAGTGAAACCGCACTGTCTAAGAAATGTAAGAGATTATAATGATGAGAATTGTTAACACGAAAAATGAATGCTATTGAAACTCTTTAGTTTACACTTCCACTAATTAAGTGAACAGACTTAAGAGGGTACCGAGCGCGCAGTGGCGCCCTCGGCGTGTGTTTCGTTATTTCTTTTATTTTAGAATGAAAATGCAGAAAATAAGCACGTTAAGTTATTGTAATCCTTAAAACGGAAAAAAAAACTGGCCACTATTTTCCGTTTTAAGGATTACAATAAAACTTAACAAAATAAAACTACTGATTGTAATAATAATAACGTATAGTCTTGTGGAGTACAACTTGAGGCGAAACCGTCAGGGTAGCCCGCGAAATTCAAATTTTCTTACGTTAATTGCAACTTACAAGTCAGTATTAGGTTGTACGTTGATCAAAATACAATTCGCGGTCGTAACAAATAATATATGTATTTACATAATTATAATCATTAAAGTGATCAATACAACTCTTTAAGACCAGGTAATCCTAATGAATGACTATTTCATGAAATCTTGACATTTGAGGATTATAATAATTTAAGGAATTGTATTACTGATTCTAATGATTATAATTCTGTAAATATATATTTTTAACGGCCGCGAATCATACTTTATTTAACATACAACTTAATACTGACTTGCAAATTGCAAAAAAACGTAAGAAAATTTGAATTTCGCGGGCTACCCTGACGCTTCCCCTTAACGTGATTATTTTCTGCATTTTGATTCTAAAATAAAAGAAATAATCAAACACACGATGAGCGCTCCGGTGCGCGCTCGGTAGTGTTTGCGATTTGGAAAAGGCATAATTATTATAAACAATTATAATTAATTTTATAATAAATACTTAGTAAAATTATCATCATGTCATTTTTAAAACTAGTAATTGTATAGACGAGCTTGCGTACAGTGGAAATTATTTTCAGATTTTATTTTATTTTATTTTATTTGGGAAACAAACAGATGCAATAACAAATATATGTATACAAATACAGACAAATGTTCAACAGAATCCAGAAACAGTTTCCACAGATGTTTTTCTATTCTAAATATTGAATGGACTAGCAAGAATTTCAAATGACATAGACATACATTAATAAATCGCTCTTTATAATTTTTGGTTCCGGTGTCCACACCTAATTATAGTCAATTAGTAAAAACCACCCTTACCTCAATTAACTGTACCAAATCTCTCAAACTGCACTATAAGTGAACATAATAGGACCAGCTGGCTACCAATATATCAAAAACTTCAAGGGAATGCTGAGCAAATCTTTGAGAAGTAGAATGCAATCTTTTGTATTGCTATCATTGCAGACAATGGGACAACGCAAGGACGACTTTACTTCACTCTATTAAAATGCTATTACATATTAAAACCACGTTATATTCACTACTCTTCACGTAACCAATGATCCTTATTTTGTTATATTTAAGGTTGAAATTTGACAGATGTCAAGTCTGACAGCTGTCAAAAGTAACGTTGTTTGTACATTATGGTATTGTGCTCATACTCAATAGCCCCAGTTTGTGGTATTAAACTTTATTTCGTGTAACGGAATTATTTTATCATCCTTTGTATGACAATGGTAAACAGTCTTCGCATTTTTTGTTTTCTTGATAATTTATTCATACGGATCAAAATATTATAATGTTCGTATGAGGGGGGATATCTTCTACCTAGAATTTTTGATCTGCTCTAGGGTCCCGTACCTCAAAAGGAAAAAACGGAACCCTTGTAGAATCACTTCGTTGTCCGTCTGTCTGTTTATCAGTCTATCAAGACCCTTTTTCTCAGGAACGGTTATTAGCTTTTCTCTGACATTATCTAAACTGGTAATGTTAATTCTTAAAACACTTTTCTCAGCGCCAGTAAATGATCTTTATACAGTTTCAATAGCTTCGCCATAGGTCGTAGAAACAAAGTTGATGTGCTATTATGTTAGGTATCCAATAGCACATTAGGTACTTAACACAATTGCATTTGCACTATTATTTATTAGAATTCTAATGTCAACATTGCAATGCAATGCATTGTAATTTGTAATGTGTGTAGCTTCGTCGGGAGAAGATTATAGTAATAATTTTATTCTTCAAAAAAAAAAGTACAAATCGTTACAATAAACAATATTTTTCATCTGTTTTAGTGAGGTGAATGTACAGAGTCATTTTAATAACAAACGACTCCCAAACTGAGCCATGCTCGTATCTTGGGTATCACCACCTTATTTTGTGCTATAATTTTACACATAACAATTTTACATAATTAATAAATATTTGTCTTTACAAAATACTGTGTATGTTTAGTGTTAAATTATTATTTAAAAATTGTAAGACTGAGTTTTATTTTACTATTTCAATAAGTTTCTCAGACTCATCATAAGTTAACAACTTTAACCAATTAGTTAATTTATCTTTGAAATTGTGCTTATTTAGTTTGTACATATAATAATAATAATAATAATATTCCACAACTATCACACAACGCCGTCTAGCCTCAAACTAAGCAGAGCTTGTGTTATGAGTACTAGACAACTGATAAACATACTTATATATTTCTAAATACATACATATATAGATAAATTACACCCAGACACAGAACAAATGATCATGCTCATCACACAAACATTTGTCCTGGGTGGGAATCGAACCCACGACCTCCGGCATAGCAGTCAGGGCCACTAACCACTAGACCAACAGGCCAGTCAAATATATTGAGATACTTTTGTTAATTTCATTGTAAAGCCTGGAACTCATTGACAATTGTCGTCTAATGCATTTTGATCGTGATTTAAATCTACACGATATCAAATCTTTCGGTATAGTGCCCGTGCAAGTGCTAGTGACTTGGTCGTCTTGCTGACCTTGGTTTTGTTCTTCTTATTAGTAATTAACTCTTTATTTATTTTACTTCGATGGTCCTAGTTTAAGTAGAGATTTCGTTTTTTTTGTATATTGGCGTGTGCTAGCTGACTTTTTGTGTTGCGTACCTTAATTATTTTGCGTACTATTGTATAGAACCATTTTTTTTTTTTACTGAACAGACATCTGTGCTGCTGTGCTGCTGGAGAGTTTGTTACGCCACATCTTCTTCTCAGCTAAAGCACTAGGAAGTGGTGAAGGGCGGGCGTTTTTGGGGAGTGTCTTATGTAATTTTGACGTTCGAAAAGTGCTGATTCTCAGCCTAGTTTGAATAAATGACATTTTCATTTTGATTTCACCGCCTGAGGTAGGTATGTGAGCGGAGCGGTGAGACGGGGGAGGTAGACAAAGGTCAAGCTAACTCAATCTGCCAATCTTGTCAATCGCGCCCTAGGTCTCACCGCTCACGTACCTCACGCGGTCACTAGCAGTTGCGCGCACACGAGCAGTATCATACTCGTAACTGTGATAGACTTTACCGATATTCAGAGCCTGAAGGTCAGACATCTAGTTTTAGAAAACAGGCCCCTATAATGAGGAATTATAATCTAATACCAGTAGCTTTTAAGAAAATTCTGCGAAGCAGAAGCAGTTGCTGTTAGATTCGGCGATATTATAATGCACGGTTCCTATAAACAATAACGAATCGTTTTGCTTACCAATGGTAACATTTTTTGTAGCAAATACATAGATTTTGCATACCTAGATAAAGGGTGGCACAACTCAAAATAATCCAAAAACGAGTTATTGCGATTATCGGAATACGCGTCGAAAACTACATTAACTCCAAAGACACCTGTGTATGTACAAATCTCCATTAATAAAATTCAACATCATACGACAATATTTTAAATCGATCAAATAGAAAACTAGTAAAACGTTTTTCGCTGTTCCTGAAAAAAGGGGTATCTTGAGTTGTGCCAACCCTTTATGTACGTGTGCGATTTGTAAGCTAATTTTACCTGTGATAGTTCCTTCCTTATGGGAGGGTCTACTACGCAAAGCTATGAGGTCTTTGGTTTATTATTAGTAGTCTTAATTTTATCCGATAACGGTCCATAAATTAAGGAAACGGCCATTAGTCGACTCTAGATGAAATTGGAAAAGTTCAGGCAGATGAAGAGTTACCAAGAAACACAACATCATACCACATCAGCCATTTCTATGATCTAAGTCTCAAACAAACAATCCCACCATTATACTCCGAACAAGGTAAAAACTAATCTAATATGGCATTACAATCGCTATACTCATTGAGCTTGAACTCGATCAATGTCGCTGAATCGATTTATTTTTTTACTCGATACAACATCGATAGATATCTCGGTGGGACAATGCCCACCACAACAAGAGTTGGTTAGAGATCATATCGTTTTCACGTGATCTTTATGGACTATTGTGCATCCCAGGATGCGTCTTGAAAAAATTGAATGGATGCGTAACGGTTTAGTAGTTATTATTCATGGTATTGTTGTGGTATTCACTAGTTCTGTGATGGTAATGTGAGGGGTTTTCTTGAAGGGATGAGTTGGTTGCTCCTCCATACAAAAGTGTATGCCAAATTGATTCGTCAATTTAATCCTAGAATTGTATTACTTTTATACATAGAATTAATCATATATTATCATAAAAGCGCCACGAGTCGATCGATCAGGTTAAGCTACGCTGCCGCGGTTGGTCCATGGATGGGTGACTATCTTTACATATCTTGGTACGTTCCCGGCTGTCATTCGTGAATCTTTGTGTCATGTCACATCGTTAGGGGTCATCAGAAGCCCGAAAGTCTGACAATTAGTCTTACCAAGGGGTATCGTATTAGCCAGTAACTGGGTTGTGGAGGTCAGATAGGCAATCGATCCTTGTAAAATACTGGTATGAAGCTGCATCTGGTTAGACTGGAAGCCGACCCCAACATAGTTGAGGAAAGGCTAGGCACACGATGATTAGTTTCGAATGGTAAATATTTACAAAATTACTTATATACGTAGATGCAAAAATTACGAAAAGATAAATTAAAATGCTTAATAAGTATGTTTTTCTTTAAGACCATGTTTAAATATTCCACTGCGTTTCGCGGAGACGACCAATTGATAACAACTTCAAACACAAATGTAGATTCGAATTTATTTTTGTATGAAAAAGAAACCAAATGCCTCATCTTATGTAGCATCCAAGTTACGATTGATGGATTGACGTGAATAATACTTATCTATACAAGATCATTACGATTGTGTGTGTGAGAAACGGTAAAATTTCTCCACCATATTAGTTTTGTGATTCAATGGCTATAATATGGGCATTCTTTCTTGATTTAACACATAAAAGAAGAATAAATAAACGAATTGATGGAATATACTTCAATAACTAGTGATGGCATTAGTATGGTAACTAGTGATGGTATTAGTGACTTTGATTTACTTCTTGTAATCATTATGCGTGAGCATTTTTTATTACTGATTCTTTCGTTTAATTTTGTTTGTTATAGGTAACGAAGCCGAGGTGCTGCACCGCGCCGCTGTATTTTCGAAGTTTTAACCGAAGTTAATAGGTACAGCTAAGAATGCTATCGTATCCAGGACAATTTTTTAAGCAGTGCGCAAATTTTCACAGGGTGTTCTACTCTCTACTCATGAATATGAACAACTTTCATTATGGGACAAAACCTGAAATCACCAAAAAAAAATCTGCTGTTTCATATAAAACCTACTCGACCGAAATGTATGAAAGAGCTGATTTTTTTTCGTGTTTTCGGAGTTGGTCCCATAGTGAAAGTTGTTCATAGTCATGGGTAGAACAACTTGTGAAAATTTGCGCACTGCTTAAAAAAATGTCCTGTATATTGTCATTTGCCACAATACGGTATATGCACTTTTTTTTCTCTTAATCATTAATAAAGCAGAGTATCCTGGGACATTATTCACACACGATCATCTGACCCCTAACTAAGCAGAGCTTGTACTATGGAAACCAGATAACTGATATACTACATACACTAGTTTTTTTTTTTTTTTTTTTGTAAATACATATTTATATAGATAATTACACCCAGACTCAGGACAAACAGACATGTTCATGTACACAAATGTTTGTCCTGGATGGGAATCGAACCCACGACCTGCGACATGATAGGCGGTATCTTAACCAATCACGCCATCTGGCCTGTCAAATATTACAGTAATATTATATAATATAAACCCAAGAAAAGTATTAAAAGTCAAATGTTTTTTTTTTTTAGCTTCGCACGGTTTGTGCATTTAGCCAATGTCAAGTTTATAATTATTTCAGAAATAAAGTTAGGGAAACGAAAATCTATTATTAAGGCGAAATCGTCAGGGTAGCTCGCGAAATTAAAATTTTCTTACGTTTTTTGCAATTTACAAGACAGTATTAAGTAGGTTCTACGTTGATGAAAATGTCTTTTTTAAATGAAAATCATTAAAATCATCAATAGAACTCTATAAGACCAGGTAATCCTAATAAATTACTATTTCATGAAATCTTGACATTTGAGGATTATACTAACCATATTAATTATATTACTGCTTCTAATGATTGTAATTCTGTAAGTACATATTTGTTACTGTCGCGAATCATACTTTATTTAACATACATATAACCTAATACTGACTTGCAAATTGAAAAAAAAAAACGTAAGAAAATTTGAATTTCGCGGTCTACCGACGCTTGCCCCTTAAACTCCAACAATATTCTACTACATTATTCAAACGTCCGTTATTGTCGCGGTCATAAAGTGACGTCATAATCCACGATACTGCTTTGTTTACATCTCTTTTTTAGCCACGAATCATATAAATTAAATTATTTTTTGTACTTTCGCGTAGACATCGCACTTACTAACTTACCTCAGTGAGAATATAAACAGTTTGCTAAGAAAAGATTATATAAATTTATTTACATAGTCTTTGAGGTTACTTCTGGCATTTTCGAAGACGACGCGTTTCGAGTTTGCGTTTCGTTCAAAAAAAAACGTCATCATCTGCCATCACCATCTGCATTGGGGTCGGCTTCCAGTCTAACCAGATGCAGCAGAATACCAGTATTTTACATGGAGCGACTGCCTATCTGACCTCCACAACCCAGTTACTGGGTAATACGATACCCCTTTGGTAAGACTGGTTGTCAGGCTCGGGCTTCTGATGACCCGTAAAGACTGTCAAAGATCAACGAATGATAGCCGGGACCAACGGCGTAACGTGCATTCCTAGGCACGGCGGAGTCTTGGTATGTAAAGATGGTCACCATCCACGGACCTACCGCGGCAAGCATAGCTTACCCTGATCGATCGACCCGTGCGGCTGTTATTGCTTACTAAAACCTCAAGTCAACCAAAAAAACGTAACATGACATAATGAATTGTAAAATAAGTAATGCGTTAAAAAAAACAATGCATTTTTTTTCTTGACTCCTGTACTTTGTATACTTAAATTAGTGAAAGAGTTTTGATTACATGCATATTCCCTATTGCATAGGTACAGACGCCAGCACATCAAAATACCCGAAACTGTCAAATTTCCCCAATCAACCTTGAACCTGCTTTAGCGATAAATTTGAAAATCTATTAAAGAAATTTGACAGATTGTGTGCTGGCATGTCTGTACATTCAGGGATTTTTCATATCCTACAAAAAAGACACCGTCAACGTTACATCAGAGGAAACATTAAAAAGGGCCTCGTGGCTAAATTTTTGATCGAAGGTTTAAGCTACGCTTGCCACGGTTGGTTCGTAGATGGGTGACCATCCATTACATATCGAGACCCCTTCCGTCATTCGCAAAACTTTGACAGTCGTTACGGGTAGACCCCAAAAGTCTAACAACCACAGTCTTAGCAAGGCTTGCCGAGGTCAGTCCGTGGATGAGTGACCCATAGAAAGGGTATCATAATGTTACCCAGTAACTGGGTTGTGGAGGTCAGATAGGCAGTCGCTTCGTGTAAAATACTGGTATGCAGCTAAATCTGGTTAGACTGGAAGCCGACCTCAACATGTTAGGAAAAGGCTAGACAGATTGAACATGACTTTGAGTAATACGAAAATTTCGCCATAATTATAACCACACTATTTGCAATAGATTTGGTATTTGCAGCATGCGGAAAGCACATTAAGCTTGGTCCCAGCTATCATTTGCAGAGTTTTGACAGTCATTACGGGTCGTCAGAAGCCCAAAAAGTCTGACAACCAGTCTTACCAAGGGGTATCATCTTACCCAGTAACTGGGTTGTAGAGGTCAGGTAGGCAGTCGCTCCTTGTAAAATACTGCTATTCAGCTGCACCCGGTTAGACTGCAAGCCAACCCCAACATAGTTGGGAAAAGGCTAGGCAAATTGATTTTTTTAGTTGTTATGATAGCATACCTATAAAGGTATGCTCTGCTTACTCGCTTACATAAATAACCGAGTATGGCTTGTGTAGACTTCAAAATAAAGCCTAAATAAACTCAGGATAGCATTTTAGTTTCCTGTTGTTATCCTGGCCCCAACCCAAATTATCCTGCCTCAAATCAGGGCCCGCGGAAACAGCAGTTGGCGGAAATACGTGCCAAAACTCTAAGATATCCAAAATTTCTCCACCGGCTGCAAAACTTTAACATTAGCGTTCTATTTTTGATGCACCAAAAACCACCAGATGCATAGCAGGTACGAACAACAGCATCATGTTGCAAATTACGACACCCTACTAAATTAAGAACCACCTCTTTTCACACAACGTTGAAAGTTTTGGGAGGCTTCCGATTTTTTCCGGGTTATTCTCAAAACCACAGCTTGCCGCGACAGATGTATGGCACCGACATGGAAGCCAACAAAAAACAAGCACGTGCTGCTTTGAAAAAAATCGCAAGCGTGTACAAGTAGACATGCGACACCTTTTTTGGAAAAAACTCTGCGCAGGCGCACCGCGCACGTGATTTCTTGGAATAACCGCGTGAAATTAATATTTTTGATGACAGCGGCTTTGAGCAGCTGCTTGAAGCCTAGGATTACGTTCAAGGCATGTAGGCTAAAGATGGTGTTGTTTTTATAAGTTCTTACGCGAACCGCAAGAATTATGTGGTATTCTTATAAAACGGCAGTGTGTTGGATGTTTCAAAGTTAAGTTTTATTTATTGGAGCATTAAGTTCCGGAAAATGAGGATTTTCTGGGAATAATTTACAAGTAAAAAGTGGTCCAAGTAATGAACTAGATATACCTACTTACCTATAGCTAATAACTAGACCAAGTACTACTTTTCTCACTACTACCAGGGGGGCTGAAAAGTTTTGACCCTAAGTACATTCAATTGTCATTATCAGTGATCGGACAATCGGGCGTTAATATACCTAAACTTCACTTTTATTCCCACGAAAGAATAATACGGACATGCCTTTCAGAATCCCTTCTGTTCGTATAAAATACAATAAATTTGCCGATTATATTACTAATCCGTTAGATAGATAAATCAATTTACACTACTTGACTACATTGTAGGTACACATTATCATTTTTATTGATATTCCATTTGTTTTGAATAAAATAAAGATACTAAATCAAAATAACCACTGTTATAATTTCATTCAGTTTGTTATAGTTGTTTTTACAAAATTGTTCAATCCCGGGAACCCGGGAGTACGTATTTATTCAGAAAGGAATGTCCATATTATTCTTTCGTGGGAAGAAGTTTAGGTATATATAAGCGCCCGATTATCCGATCACTGGTCATTATTGTCTCGCGCTACATATTAATAACTAGCTTTCCGTCCACAGCTTCGCCCGCGATAAATTAATATTCCTGTAGGAAAAGTACTCAGGAATAATGTAGCACTGTAATGGTGAAAGAATTTTTAGAATCGGTTGCGTAGTTTTTGAGTTTATTTGTTACAAACATACAAAAATACAAAGATATCCTCTTTATAATATTAGCATAGATTTGCGAATACCCTCTATAGTACAAATACAGAGTTTCATGTCATTAGCATCATTACGCTTTTAGTAATTAATCCGTAAATATCATCATGTCTCATTGTCAGTAATCCGCGGCCATCCCTAGACTCAAAACTTTTCAGCCCCCCTGTACGCTATAGCAAATATGAGCAACAATAGCGCTCTTAAGAGTGTTACAGCCCGTATACCGGGGGCTGAAAAGTTTTGAGAGGGATGGGCGGCGTGTGATTGAGACATGATGATGTTTACGGATTAATTACTAAAAGCGTAACGATGCTAATGACATGAAACTCTGTATTTATACTAAAGAGAGTATTCGCAAATGAGTAGTATGCAGCGCGAGACAATAATGACACTTGAAGGTACTTAGTCTCAAAACTTTTCAGCCCCCCTTGTATATACTATTTGAAACGTAGTGTATTTCATTTTGCTTTTTTTTTCTATCGAAATAATAGTTCGTGTAGATATTTCAATTTTAAAACTCACTACACCACATTTTAATCAAAAAGCTAGTCTAATATCAAACATTTTTTTTTATCTTAATCAAATCTTGTTTTCCCATCGATCTTTCTGATATGATAAACTGATTCACAAAATAATTTATTAAGTACCCTTGTAACCACAACCAGGCTTCCGGAAGCTAGGGTGTCTTGGAAACGCACGTGCTTCAGACCACCCACAAACATTGGCCATATCTATATGTGTTGATAAACAATGGACCAATGTTTGTGTAATACGGGTTGCCATGATCGATATTGTTGAGTGGCTCAATCCTGTTTTTGGGACATCATGTTTTTTTATTGGAGATTTTTGGTAGAGATTTGGTTTATTAATTGGTGGCTTGCCCCTATTATGTTGGAATATGATGAGTAGAGGCGCCTACTTATAAGGTATGCAGACGGGGTTATTGTTCATGAAATTCTATTTCGTTGGATTTATAAGAATCCATAATAAGTAATTCCTGTATATGACCACTAAAATATCTATTTAAAGGAGCTCGTGGCTAAATGATAACAGGCGCACGGGTCTATCGAAGGTTAAGCTACGCTTGCCGTCGTCGGTTCGTGGATGGGTGACCATCTATTACATATCGAGACCGAATACAACTCCTTAAGTTAGTATAGTCATTCATTATATGAACTTGGAGAATTGATAATTTTAATGATTATAATTCTATAAATACAAATGTGTTACGGTCGCGAATCATATTCAGATCAACATACAACCTGATACTGACCTTCAAATTGCAAAAAACGTAAGAAAATTTGAATTTCGCAAAATTAAACTACAAACTCACTCACTTATCCTCCCATATCAAGCCCCTATCGACTATCAAGATAAGCAGATGTCCACCCCCACCAACACAAGACTATTGTGTCCCAGCCATAAAGCATACAAGGTGCGCAAGAGTCGCTCAAAGGCAAAGATATCAATAACGCATTGTTTTGCCCTGGACCGCATAAACACTGACAGGTTGAAAGCCGGCTCACAGGCTTGCGCAGTGACCTATTTATTGGGGCGAGCCTTTTAAGGGTTATGTCGGATGATATGTTGAACTTGACGTTGATATACCTGTTAAAATTGCACTAGAATGTTTATAATTTTGACTTTAGTCGAGTCGAGGAGTAGGAGGACTCTATTCTGAGCTCGCGGGATAATGATATTGGGCATTAAGGCAGATCTAAGAAATTATAGTATGGTTTGCTGTCAGAAAATATGCTGATATCTATATTTTGAGTTAAACTCGCCATTGTGACTTCAAAATCAAAAGTCATTTATTCAAACTAGGCTGAGTGAGAATCAGCACTTTTTGAACGTCAAAATTACATAAGACAGTCCCCCAAAACGCCCGCCCTTCACCACTTCCTAGTGCTTTAGCTGAGGAGAAGAAGTGGCGCAACAAACTCCCTAGCAGCACAGCTGTCTGTTCAGTTAAAAAAAAATGCATCTATACAACACTGTGCATATTAATTTAGGTACATTACGCAACACAAAACATTAAATTAAATTATTTGCTATAAGTAAGCTAGCACACGCCAATATACAAAAAAATAAAATAAAATCGAAAACTATACTCAAGCAAAAATAAACTTGTCCATTGTTCAATTAATGTTACGCATTATCAGGGTCAAATTAAATTAGCTATAGAAATTTTCTTTTTTTTTTCAGATTGGATTGCTATTGACTTTAGTCTAGGTCGGAGGCGACAGAGACATTATGTCTATACATGATAAAACAAAAAAAGGAATTAATTTGATTTTTTTTTTGGTAGTGAAGTAACTTAAAATATCAGTTTATTAAACTTCACAGACATGATGGGTATCAAAACGATAAAACAGATTTTATCAACTCATACTTCTAGTAACAACACTACCAGCGGTAAGTGAGCCCAAACAAACAATATTCAAATCTTTTTTATTTTTACTTTATCGTGTTTAGATATCGATACCCAGAGTTTCGCTAGCTAATTTAATTTGACCTTGTATAAAGAAAAAAATAGGGTACAATAGGTGAACGGAGTATTTACTCCGTTCACCTATTGTACCCTATTTTTTTCAAGACGGTAAAATATATCATCCAGTATAACACAGTAGGTACTACGCTGTGTATTATGTACCTTTTATCATATGATTGATTATGAAATGTTTCCTTTTCTTTATACAAGGTCAAATTAAATTAGCTAGCGAAACTCTGGGTTCCTCCGGGAAGCCTATGGCATACAGTTTTATTTTTTTTTGTGTTTTCAGTAGCTTAGACAGAAATTGCTCTATCAATGAACACTGCACCTTTGAAGTAAACTAGAACAATAAAAACAGAAATTTTGAAAAAAACTTTATAGATCGTTTAAAAATAAATTTTTAATTAAAAAATAAACAAGGTATATAGGCTTCTACTCCGTTCACCTATTATACCCAATTTTTTTTCAAGACGATAAAAAAGTCATCGAGTATATACATATAGGTACCATGCGGAGTAATGTCTGGTCTTATGGGTGACCAAATAGAAATATTAAGTTTAACTCATCAGAATTATTTATCATGCTACGCTGTTTATTTTCATTATGTCAACAAAGTACATTTTTACAATACCACAAAGCAGCTGTAACTAGCAATGTCCAAAGAATTACTTTATCGTCATAATAAGGCCTTAAAAGTATAGTTTAATATCGTAAATTAAGACTAGACTAGAATAAATAATTAATTTTTCATCAGAAAGAGCGACGCGACTCTGGTGCAACAATTTGTTATATGAAAAGTTCATTAAAATTATTCTACCGGAGTCGCGTCGCGCCTGTGTGCGGGAGCCTTAAAACAGTAGGCAAAAGTATATTAATACAGTAAAACGTTCTTGTATACTTTAGAGGCTTTAGCGAAACATATTTAGCTTATGCTAGAGACAGAGCTTCCGAAATTTCGTTATAATCCCTTTAGATAGCGCTGTCTTTCAACTTGCCTAGGCAATCTGTAAAGTGGCACCTCAATATGAGCTTCAATAGGATCGGTCAACCTACAAATGAGCTGGTTACAGTAGTTACAAATAGGGCAAAATGCCCTTTTCAGAATTTTTAGAGGAATGCTTTTCACCATTTTAGCATTTATCGCGAATGTACCTATCTTAAATCCATAGTTTTCATACCTGCGCGCAGTGTAAGCTAAGTAACTACAGTACAGTAAAAATATTACCAGCTCAAATACCACATTTAAAAATAGCACAACATACAATTAAAGTTATGGCCGCTAATATATTTCAAACATCCTTACTAAAGCTATCCATGATCTTTTTAATTTTACTGTTGAAGATTTACATGGGCCATATTTCTTCTCTTTTAATGGATTATTACCTTTTGAGTACTACATATTTTAATACTGTGATGTGTCGATAAGACTAATTAAGTGTCATTATAATTTAGTTTAAGATCGCTGATATAATGGCATGTGCTATAACTAAAATGTGGTTGTGCACTCTTTTTGGAAAGAACATTACACCTGCATTCCCCTTTTTTTTGGATGCGAAATCATCAAATAACTTCTTCCGCTCTGGGCGGAGCGGGAGGGCGTGTCAGAATTTTACTGACTACACCCGTGTTCCTTCAGTTGCCTGTGCCAGGGCCACGGTAACTCTTTCGAACAACCCGCAACCCTGGCGGGCATCGGCCCTAGCAGACCCCATCAGTTAGTGCTGACATCTCTTTCGTCCTTACCGGGCGGCGAGCTACCCATTGCTCGCCACTCGCACGCCCGCGCCTACACGGCGGCCGGGAATCGGCTCTCAATTCCCGACGTCGCCGACTAGGGCCTTGAAGGCGCAAAGTTTGCCTCTCCCTCACGCGTTCCGCCTGCTTTTCGCGAGCATTACTGCTTCGCAGAAGGAGGTGACGGCTTCCCATGCACTCTCGCTCCGTACCATGGCCTGGACTAGGGCCGGCCCCGAGAGATCGCCATCGCCGATCACTCGGGGCTCACTATTTCCCTAAGGGTTAGGCAGAGGTGCACCTATAGTACACCCACATTCCACCAGTTCCGTGTAAGTCCCATGTAAAAGGGGGCGAACCTATTGCCATCAACCAGGTACGGTCAGTGCTCTGCATTACCTGACCCCTTTTACAAACAAGAAGACGGGAATAGGGGTCAGGTTATCCAGAGTACCGACTCCGGGCTGCTCAACCTCATACTCAAAGAATTTTATTTCAAATAAAACAATTATAGACACTTTATAAATGACAAGGGATCGGTCAGTCAGAAAGATGAAGCTAGTTGCCCATTCCAAAGCGAAGTCATGTATTGTACCTATGGACGCTTTTACCTTTGGACATTGATTATAATAAAAAAAAACTGGCAGTACTAAAAATATAATATTGCAACACTGTGGTGGCATTTTTACTTTCTAGCAACACCAGTGAGTGGCGTGACGCTATCGGTGTTGTGTGCAGTGTGAGGCCATTTTGGAGATAGTCTGAAATGTCCATAGGTACAATACATGACCCTAGTAGTTTCCTATGGAGGAGAACAGGCAAGAAACTCCACATGCACTCTTTTAAATGAGAAAATTGTTACAAAAAGTATTTCTGCTACTAAGAAATTCCAGATGGCAAAACTTAATAACACTTTGCCCGACCCAAGAATCGAACCCAGGACTATACTCGGCAGTAGCGCTTGCGACCACTACACCAACGAGGCAGCATTATTTTAGTATACGGTATTTTACGGTACCAATTCCCGGCTCTGCCCACGAAACCAATCTTAGTTTTCACGTGAAAATTTTTAGTAGTAATGACTCAATTTAACCTATTTAAATCAATGTTGAACGTCGCTCTTTGGTTCAAGAGCTTATTCAATAAACATCTTAAGTCTTTTCGATAAATATTTTCTCATAGACAAAGCACCCTAGTTACGACCATAAAACAATGAGTGTATTATTGCGAAACAGTCATAAAAGCAATAGTTTCCATGCATAGCATAATAAATAGTAAAATCACCTCTTAATGTTCCCACTGCTGGGACACAGGGCTACTCTCTCTAGAGGAAGTGGACAGCCATTAAATCCGCGCTGGTCCAGTGCGGTTTGGTGGATGTCACATATTTTTGTATTTTGGTCTCCGTGCAGTTTTTTTTTTTTTTTTTCATTTATGTATGGCATCTCGTAGTTGACCTACAGAGGTCGTGACTACTTAACCGGACTATCCTGTGGCTGCCTTAAGATGACTCAAAGCCTCCAGCCAGGGGTTCCGTGCAGTAGCAACCTATTTTGCTATAATTATACACAAACAGTGAAGTTTTTACAATATACATTTTCTGTTAAGGAGTTAGGATCACACGGTATAATTGTGTTGCAAGTGTTGCAACTGGTTTTATTTGAATAGTACCTGGGCGACCGAGCTCTGCTCTGATGAAAATAGGAAAAACAAATTTTCCCAGATATGAGACCTAGCTAGATCGAATTTTCGCCCCCATAAACCCAAGCTTTCATCGAAATCGTTAGAGCCCTTTTGATTACAATTAGTATACAGGGTTATTGGTAACATGTAACATAACAAGTAACATGACCCCAATAGTTTTTAAATCAGAGCGACAAATCATTACAATTTTCATAATTTTGAGCAGGTTTTTGACTAAAGTGGTTGATTTGTGCAAAAAAAATTTTTTTGACATTTGCATAGGAGTCATAATAATAATTCTTTTTCTTTTTTCAGTTATGTGGTTTTGCAGTTGGGTGTTTCATTTTTTTACTTAGTTTGTTTTATTTCACGCTTATTTGTTAATATATGTATATTCATTTATTTAATTTTAGTCTATGTTGTAAGTAATTTATTTTTAAAATATGCAGAAGCAATATAAATATTATATAGCCTATGTCACTCCCACAATTAACAAGAATTTAATGACACCTTATAATATGTTAAACACCCATCAAGCCGTTTAGGCTATTAAGGCACGAGTATTGTTCACTAAACTTGCTCAAGCAAGACGGGTTGGCGATTTCTGGTTTGGTTGCAAATGACCTCTCCTACATCACCTTAATGGATTGCCGACGTAGAACCAATAGCCCTATATATATATATACTGGGTGACTTTTTTTACCGTCTTGAAAAAAATAGGGTATAATAGGTGAACGTAGTAGAAGCCTATGGCAATTTTATTTTGTTTTTTTAAAATAACGAATTTCAATTCCTATGCACTACGCACCCTGCGTAGTGCGTATGCTTTGATTTTCAATATTTTTTAACGATCTATAAAGTTTTTTTAAAATTTCTGTTTTGATTGTTCTACGTAGTTTACTTCAAATGTGTAGTGTTTATTGATAGAGCCATTTCTGTCTAAGCTATTGAAAAAACTAAAAAAAAAAAACTAGGTATGCCATAGGCTTCTACTCCGTTCACCTATTGTACCCTATTTTTTTCAAGATGGTAAAAAAACATCCAGTATACATATGTATATTGTACGATAAGAATAGGATAAGCTTTCACAGTTTTATAACGCACTCGCACCCAGACATAGAACAGAACTAGAAGTGCCCCAGGATCTTAAGCTGCGTATCCACTTGAGCAGCCATCAGAAGTAATTGTTATTATTCTTTGCTTAGGACGAGTAGTCTCGACTTGAGACATAACTGAGGCTGCTTCTAATCACAGTGGATTCCTAGCTTTGCCCCACTAAAGTCCAGCTTGGTCGGTCCTTCGCTTTGCTTCATTCAGACCTTTTTAGCTAGCTTTTGGTATTCACACTCTGAGGTGAAATCCCATGAAAAAGCCTGACCACCTAAAAGTGTGACAAACTATGAATCGACTTTTGGGATCGCTGCAGTGCGCTTTTTCTTCTAAATTTCTCTATTTGCTATCATCTTTGTGTTCCCTGTCTTCCTAGACATTTATCTTCTTTCACACAATCCATCTCATCATGGTCAACCCCTTTCCTTATAGTTATCCACATTCACACTTATAAATGAGGCTCGTCCTGATACAACATTTGTCTCATGGGGCAATGTGCGGGCAACGTCTCCACTTGAGGATCGAAAGCGTCGAAGCGGCCTCTAGTGGATATGAAGCTTTACATCACAGCCACCTTAATGAGGCTAATACGTCCTTAACCAACCTTATCAACCCCTTATCAAGAGCCGATCTCAGCTTTTTATCTCGAATACCCGTAAAGTCGTATCACTTAGCTCTTGATTAATTTAACAGGTCTGTGTTTCGTTGTATTCTTTTTGCATATTTAATTATTGGACGTACCGTCAACAACATGGCGTCCCGTTACATTCCGAACAGGTGCTGTGCGCACGCGCACAGTATTAATGCATGATTATTATGAGTTTTGACACCGCATTCATGGTGGCTGGTGATTAATTTTTTGAAGTGATAATTTATTTAAGTTGGTGCATTTGGTATTGGTTTTTGATTTGTTGTGTACACTGTTCTTCCTGATGTGCCTTTTATTGCTCTAAAACCAGATTACTTGAAAACAATATTTTATAGATATTTGGAAGTTTATTAAGCTAGTCGTCGCATTCAATCTATATGAGTAAGCTAAATTACTTAGAAAAATCAATTCAATACTTAAGAGCTAGACACGTGGTTTTTAAAACCATGTGGTCCTTAGTTATAAATAGATCGCACATAGCTCGCGTGTTTTGTAATAGTAACTAACGTGTAAAGTCAGGAAAAAAAAAAGTGGTACCTTAACTAACTTCCTTTAACCTTCACTCCGTGCCCATGAAGTTTCTTGCCTGTTCTTCTCCATCATCATCTGCCTAGCCTAACCGGTTAGCTTCCAGTCTAACCGGACGCAGCTGAATACCAGTATTTTACATGGAACGACTGCCTATCTGACCTCCACAACCCGTTTACTGGGTATAATGCGATACTCCTTGGTTAGACTCGTTGTCAGACTTTCGGGCTTCTGACGACCCGTACCGACTGTCAAAGATCAACGAATGACAGCCGGGACCAACGGCTTAACGTGCTTTCCGAGATACGGAGGGTTCTCTGTATGTAAAGATCACCTATCCACGGACCAACCACAGCAAGCGTGGCTTAACCAGGTCGATCGACACATGCAGCTGTTCTTACTAACCCACGAGCTTCTCACCGTTCTTCTCCAAAGGAACCTATTACGCTTTGGAATGTGCCACTGGCTGAAGCCAGTGGCACATTCCTTCATTCATTCTACCGACTCCTTGACCATTCAATTTATTAGTTGAAATACACGCTTTGATTTTGAGTCGACTCCATAATGGCGTCTTGAATCCCATCAGAATAACATTTATATTCTTTGTTGTATCGAAAAAACTGTTCTATCTGCGGTTCTCATTTTCAACCAGTTTCAGTTATGATGGGGAAACTCAGCTTGGACTCTTCTACTGCTTTGATATCAGTCTTGAGCTAAAGTAGGTATGTACTTACAGGGTGTACCAGAAAAGTATGGTCAAAGTATGGAACAACATTCTCCAGTTTGTCCTTGTTCAGTTTGATGGTCTGTACCACACCCCCTTAAATTTGACCACACTTGTCTGGTACACTCTGTATATTAATACATTAGGCGCGGCAGACGCACATGCGCGTTTTCGGACGTTCACCAGGTGCTTGACGGCGCGTATGCGCGTCCATACAATTTACATAACTTTCTTCGAGTGCGGCGCGCCGCACCTGTGCGTTCGTTGTGCATCTCTATTGTTTCGAAAACATCGTAAAATAAGGGTCGGTAAGGGTGTAGCATAAAGAAGCGTTTGCATAAAGAATTAAGCAGATAATGTGTCCTAGTCTGTAGTGTAATGTACCTATTCAAGCTTAGCTAATGTAAAATGTTAATTAGTGCTGTAATATTATTCTTAAAATCGTATTGTGATAATATGTAAGTCTCAAATAAAAGATCTATTTTTATTATTACACAAAGAAACACGTAAAAGCAAAATGTTTTAATCATCTTTACAAGGATAACAAAAGTCTGCGATGAATTAAAGATATTTGTCTTTTTCCGCAACAATTTTATAATAATTTAATTATAATTAATCCATAATGCAACAACATAATTTTATAGTAAATATGTCTGTAAAAGGTATTGTATTTAATACCTAGCGAGACAAGTTTCACGTCATCACGTGATAATCTTGAGAGATACTTCGTACGTTACGAGTACTGCCGCATGCCAAACTTGTTAGCAAATCACTGTTTAATCAATCAATCAGATGTAGGTACAGACGCCAGCAGGTCAACCTACCCGAAACTGTCAGATTTTCCCAATCAACTTTGAACCTAATGATTTAACAATAAAGTCGAAAATCTATTAAAGAAATCTGACAGATTGTAGTAGCTTGATGTGCTGGCGTCTGTACCTAACCTGCAAGGGCGGTAAATAAATTGGTAATATTGGGTTGGCTAATAAGTAATGAGCGACATACAACTATTTTATTTGTATTTATTTATTAAATGAATAAGTGTTAATCATTAATAATATATTCACGGTCCTTGTCTACTACCATTCGCCATCGATCTAGCAAAGAGTGAATGGCGTCCGCATAGAACTTCGTTGGTCTTGAATTGAAGAAGTCATCTATGTATTGTTTCAAGTGTGGTTCATCGTCAAAGCTTTTTTCCCGTAAATTATTACTAAGTGATCGGAACAAGCTGAAATCAGTTGGTGCTAAGTCCGGAGAATATGGAGGGTGGGGTATTATTTCCCAATTAAGCTCCAATAGTTTTAGCCTGGTACTCTTAGCAATATGCGGCCGTGCAATGTCGTGCAGGAAAAATATTTTGTCGTGTTGTGGACGTTAGCGATGGATGTCAAGCTTCAGTTTTTCGAGTTGATCACAATATACTGTTGCTGTAATCGTAGTATTAGTAGGAAGGAATTCCCAGCTTATTACTCCATGTATATCCCACCAGACAGAAAGCATTACCTTGCGAGGATGAAGATCACCTTTTGACGTTGGTTTTCCCTGTTCTTTACATCCCAGCCACTGGCGCTTGCGTGTGTGATTAACATAGAGAACCCACTTTTCATCTCCAGTCCAATCTAACAAATTAAATGTGCGGTGGAAAGATAAAAGTTGTACACAAATCTCTGCTCGGTATGTCAGCTGATCTTTACTTAATTGATGGGGTACCCAAACACTATATTTGTAAGTCAGTAAATGATTTTCTATGGTGCCATGAGAGCACTCGAGCTGAACAGCCAAATCGCGTGTAGTTCTTCGAGGATCTTCTTCGATTAATAGTTTTAATTTATCGATATCTATTTCCACGGGGCGCCCAGACCTTGGTTGATCGGTTAAGGAAAAATCGTTATTGCGGAACCGTTGGAACCAGCGCTTTGCTGTGCTTCGGAGACTGCATCGTGAGCTATCTTTTGACATATATTACGTGTAGTTTCTGCAGCAGAATGCCCAGATTGAAACTCATATAATAAACAATGTCGTACGTGGGTTTTAATATCACTCATTTCTTTGTGAACTTTAACGCACTAAGAGCCAAACTATAAATAAAGCGCATGAGCGCGACTCGCTCTTTATATACCCTCTGCTACAGAACGTTCTCGAACCTTTCTGAAAATTCTAGAGATTTTAAACTAAAACGCTCATTACTTATTAGCCAACCCGATAACACAGAACGCGCGGAACTTTATCTCTTTCTTTCCCATGACATTCAATCACTAGAACGAAATCAACGTCAGATTATCAAAACGTTATGGGTACCTAAGTCCCAACAAATTACAACATGGACGTGCTTCCTTGGAAACTTAACGGCATTAACAATTAATATTACAAAAAGAACCAGTTTACTTACATACAGTACAGTAGCTAAATCATTAATCGTGTTTCTTAACATCTGCGTCTACGCATCTGCCTTAACCCTTCCGTAAGAAGGATTGAAGAAAAAAGGTTTTTTGTATGTAAGTAACGATTTTCTTAAGGCGGTTACAATTTTTGACATTAGGAGTTACTGAAGCTTATCGCTTGAAGGTTTACGAGCTGTGAAATTCGTCTGTTTGTCTTTTAAATAGGTACGTACTGTGTGGCACTCGAGGATTTTTACAGTTGGGTAGTTTGAGATTCAACAGCGGTAAGTTGAGTCACAAATTTTTTTACAAAATGAGACAAACAATAACACAAATTCCGCTTGAGATTCAATGAATTTAATTAATTTAATCACTTGAGAATTTTTAAATGCATATTTTTTCATTATTCACGTATTCAATCTATTCTGTAAAATAATGGTATTCAGTTACATCCGGTTAGACTGGAAGGCGATCCCAACGTAGTTGGGAAAAGGCTAGGCATATTGATTGATTGTATTCAATCTATTGGTTGATAAAAGCTCTTTAAAAAAGGAGTGGTTTCTAAGTTTCTGTGATGTAAGGTAAGTAATGATTCTAAATAATTAGGTTTTTAATCACTTTAGTCAAGCCACCTATCTCAGGTTCAATATCTCAACACGAAATAGCTAAAAAACGTCACTTACCTTCTTACATTTTAAGGCCGCTTACATTTGTTAAATGGCGAACTTTGGCGTTCTTATTCTGAGGAACTGAAAAAATTTGTCACCTGGTGGAGAATAGTTTTTAGTATAGTCCATAGCGGCCTCGCTTTTGCAATTTTTTCTTATCTATTTATTTAAAGTCAAAATTCCGAAGCAAGTTTTTCAAAAAAAGCGCGATGGCAGTAGGTAGTTTGAGCTCGTGGAGTGAACTATTTATATAAGAAAATGAAATAAACAATATATATCTCTTAAATTGTTAAGTCCATTGTGGCCTCAGAATTTTGAAATACATATTTCAAAATCTATAAAAGAAAGCTATAAAAAAATCCCATTCAAAACCATAAAACTACTAACAAACGCTTAGAATCAATTTCTTCTTACTACACTAATATTATTACGTAAAAATTATATCAGAATCAACGTTAGTTACGAAATTATAAGAGTCAAAATATTACGAAAAAATTATAAGTGTCAAAATAAACGGAACTACAACTGCCAAATTACTACATAATGCGATGCGTCGCCGTGCTTCCATACAACGAATCTGTCATAACGCCATTTTGTGATAATATGCCTATTAACTCTTTAATAACTTGTAACAAAGTTAATAAAATTATCAAATTATAATTTTATTACACCTAACAAGGTGTTCAATTTAGCAATTTAATGTTTACGACAACCATTCTCGTTGTTCATAATAAAAAAAAAGAAATTCACAATAATCAGTAATCACGATGGTTAACGAGAAAATCGATTAATCATGAGATTATAAGTGTGTTTGAACGCGGTGCGGAAATACCGCACGTTTAAAATAGTTTGTCGGATTTTTAAGAATTTCCGGGAAAATTGTTGATAAAATTACTTTTCACGTGGACTTGCGTTATGAGGAACGCAAGTCCACGTGAAAGACTGGATGTGGTCAGCGGTTTTACTATGACGCATTTACAGACATACTTTAGACAGGGATACCTGTCCAAATACGAGGGGCTTGTGGCTACAGCCGCAAGGGTCGATCGATCAGGTTAAGGTAGGCTTGCCACGGTTGGTCCGTGGATGGGTGACTATCTTTAGGTAGGTAATACCAAGACCACTCCGTGCCTCGGAATGCATGTTAAGCCGTTGCCGTGTTGGTCCCGGCTAGCGGCTGTCATTCGTGGATCTTTGACAGTCTTTACGGGTCGTTAGAAGCCCGGAAGTTTGATAACGAGTTTTACTAAGGGGTATCGTATTACCGAGTAACTGGGATGTGGAGTTCAGATAGGCAGTCCGCTCCATGATGATAATCTAAATACGAATTCTGATAGCAGGCCGAAAGTTAGGGGCGTTCATAAACTCTGCTAACCACTTTAGCGCTTAAAAACTACTGTCAGTACCTACTGTTTGCTTATTCTATGATATCGTTTAAGTGCTTTAAGTGCTGAAGGGCTTAAGCTAAGTGCTTTTAAAGCCCTGGTTTAAACCCTAATGAAATTAGAAGTTTACGGTAGTTCCTTCATTTTCTGCATATTAAAGAAGTAGCGTGATAAACAGACATGTTTACTACTAGAGGAAATACCTCATGAAAATATTCAGTATACAATCATATGTATAATAAGAATTTCCGTTTAAAAAAAACTAAACGAAAAATTTGTTGCTTTCCATGAATCTGTTGGAGTATGCGGAACGTTTTATGGTTGAACTCATAAAACAGTTGTAAAGTTATATGTCAATTATTATTTTGAAAAAAATACTTCTTTGATAAATTCGATATTTTATGATAATGATAACTCTTTTAGTCTATGGATTTCATGCGTTTGAAAATCGAAGTGTGTTTGTTTGTACAATTTCGATATATAATAAGTGTAGAGTAGGTAATGTCAAATATCTTGCATGTTATTAAAACAGGCCGGATTTGAAATCTTTTGATCTTCTCTTATTTATCCTTCGCTGTGTTTTTGTTTATTGATTGAGATGTTATCAATGATATGTCATACAAAGTCGATATTTATCTAAACATATATTTTAAAATTCGTATTATGAAATCATGAATATGTATCGAAACTTGTAATACTATCCCAGGAAGTTAGATGTAAAACGAAGTATTTTTAATGGTCTGCTTATAAAATGGCTAAACTTTGTAGCCTTGATGGCTGCAGGCGCGGTCGAAATTAAATTCTAAGGTTGATGTACGGGGTGGATAGTGTAATAAAGTTTGATAGGTAGATTTCAGACATTCAGTTTCAATTATTTGTTCGCTTCTATTCTAACTAAAACGTGGCTACACCAGCACACAACTATTTTGCTCAGTCTTCAGGAAATGTAAGTTGGTATTCAATCGATGTATGGCGTTATTTATGTATCACATATCACTGTTTATACCTAATTATTTTTGATGATTCCGACTGCTTAATACAAAAGCTCCCGAAAGATGTTCAGATTTCGGATCACGATTATAGCAACTAAATTGTGCAATCCACGAAATTACCTTCAATCCGAGTAAACGAGTATTTTGTTTTTAATCTTAAACTTAATTTGACTGTCAGAATCGTGGCCAGTCTTAAAAGTTATTAACTTTAAACACCTGTCTTTCGCATTAGCTCTGTTTTTTGTTGCTGGCAAGGTGTTTCTTGCATTCGGTTTGAATTCGGAACATTAGATTTTTGACATTGCCACCCTGCGTTCGAAAATTAATTTTAAATGTTGTTTTTTTTTCTGTTTAGTAAATGGTGACATGGAAATGTGCACTGTGTAAGTTTTCGGTTTTTACTGCATCGTTGTCAGTCAGTAACATTTAAAAATAGTATCAGAATATTTGAACTACCTACCAAAATAGAATAGACCTGTTTCTAAAACTAAGGATATACTCAAATAAAACTATAGACACTTCCTTAACTGATAAAATAGGAGTTAACACTTTATAACAAGTTTTTTTTTTGTTGTTGAAATATAATACGTTGCAAAATGCGAAATTAAACAGATACCAGATATTTCATACTCAATAAAAACTGCTTATAATAGCTAAGCATCTAATTTAAGGAATTCGGATTCAGTTTCGATCACCTAAGCTGTTAAAATGATGGGGCATACAAAACTGCCGAAAAAAACGTTCATTACTATAGAGATAAAATTAACATTCCAAAAATAAAGAAGTCAAAGTACCAATCAATAAATGTCATAAAATGAACTTTAAAATGAAATTGTCGAAATTTTTATTAATACAAAAAGACGTGAATGTTTTGCGCTGTGTGTGTACTTGTTTGCTTGCTGGATCCAATATGGCGGCTGGAGGCAGGTGATCATTGAGCAGCTGCGCTCGCGCATCCAAGGTTACCCCTCTCCGCTTGTTTACCCTATCCCCCCGGCATATCGATAAGTGATAGTGATGGGCATAGACATATTTATGTTATGCTTTTTATTAATTAGGTAGATATTATAATTTTAGTGGTTATTTTATGGAATTTATTTTTGTTGTCAGTAATGTTTGGCATGTACCTACAGGTGTATCGATGTTATATCAAGTGAATAAGAATTGGCTACTTTTAATTTTAATTACATAATTTTATCGATAAAGAAGTCGTTATGGCTAATCTAAAATTCTAAATTAAATACTTACAATTTTAATTACTGAAAGTAAATAAGATATAATTGAATTAGAATTAACTTTCCTGTATAAGTGTTTTTTTTAAGATTTTAGAACTAATATGGGTTACTTACCTACTTAAACTTATTATGTTAATTTTTCAACAGTAACATTCGTTTATTTATGTATTCTTCAGAAAGTTTTCAGTGTAATATCTAAAAAGTTAAGTTATGTACTTACATGTATGTACTTATGTACATGTACCTATGTGCTTACAATTGCCATTTACAAACTTCTACAAATAAAAAAATAAAACAAAAATAAAAATTCTGAGATATATAATGATGATGATGATATGAAAGATAATATTCATGATAGATGGATGAACTTAACACAAGAAGAAACCATTATAAATATGTTATCTCACATTATTATAACGTAGAAATAACGAATTTAATAACCCTTTTTGTTTCCAGGTTCTAGCTCTGTCTTAAAATAACACTCAAAATAAGTAAAACTAAAAAAGTCCTCAAAAATTTCGATAAAAAGCTCACACCCAGCACCGCACTACTCATAGGTCGAATGTCCACGTGGTTTGCGCACGCGCCACTGTCACGCCTCGTGCCAGATAACAGTGGCACCCTTCGCACGAGCCCATCCGAGCACACCCGATCTTACCCGAGGTCAATCCGACACCGAATATTATTTTAGGAATGGATAAAAAAATGACACAAATTTTAGCGTATTAAGGTTTCAAGTTCTGAATTGATGGATGCTGGCTTGAAATAAAAGAAAAACTTTAATTAACTCAGATGCTGACTTATCGTAATGTGCAACGGCATTCATTATTGATGTTGTTTTTAGTCATTTTTTTTAAGCTAGAGCAGTAATTGCTAATGGTCAGACAGACATTACAAATCGCCACAATCTTGGCAGATTCCTTTATTTCGTTTATATTCATGCATTTTTTTGTTCATTCATTGGTAGCCAGTACTTACATTTGACTTTCTTTAAAAATATCTCCAATAGTATCTTCACAATTGTTGTCCTTGAAAAAAAATATTACTTAACAGCTCTGTATCTCCTCTGATGGCGGAAGATACTGCACTCATCATCTGGCCTCCACAATCCAGTTACTGGATAACGTGATACTCCTTGGTAAGATAGAGGCAGACACTAGACTCATCATCATCATCTGCCTTTTCTCAACTTTGTTGGGGTCAGCTTCCAGTCTAACCGGATGCAGCTGAATACCAGTATAGAGCGTCTGCCTCTCTGACCCCCACAACCCAGTTACTGGGTAATACGATGACCCTTAGTAAGACTGGTTGTCAGATTTTCGGGCGTCTGATGACCCGTAACGACTATCAAAGATTCACGAATGACAGTCGTTACCAGAGCTACGGAGAGGTGTTGTTATGTAAAGATGGTCACCCATCCACGGACCAACCGCGGCAAGTGTAACTTAACCTGATCGATCAAACCGTGCGGCTGTTATTACTTAGCCACAAACCCCTCAGATACTAGACTAACATCCTCAAAATCAATCATTTCATTAATCACCTCTGTTTTCTCAATTTTCATTCATCGTTTTAAGGTAATTCAACTATGGAAACAATAATGTCATCCTTGGAGCTATTATATTTTTAAAAACGTTTCGATATTTATCGCACGTTTTTCTCACGACGACTACTTCTAACTCTAACCTTTTGAGACTGTCATCTCTACCCACTCAATTGACACCTGAGTAGATATGAAATGGAGACCAAACTTCAGCAAGAAAGATATGTACTCTACGACATGACGCTAACGGTTTTTCCCGATAATGAGAATTTGCCCACTTGTGAACGAATCGATACGCACACTGCCACTTATTTGTGTATTTGATTATATATATGTCGCAGCCAGCTGGTTTGATTAGCCATTTAGTTAACCGCCTAGGCTTTGGAAATAGTGCTAGCTGGCCGCTACCGCGGAACCGCTCGCTTTCCTCGCACGGCTAACATAACATAACTCATTTGGTCGGGGTGCCGTGGCTGCGACCAATTCAGTAGGTTAAACCAGTTGGCTGAGACATATCCATTGAAACATGATTGTACGAAGCTTGGTCTCTGCCAGCTCTCTACTCATGTACAACCGTTGCCTTTATATTCGCACTAACCTACAGGTTGTCATTTACATATTCGGGCATATCTCAGTATCGATCGTTTTTAGAATTAATACAATTTGATGATCAGCTGATAAGTATATAGGTATCTATGTTTAGATCTTCACTGGTCAAGGTCAAGGTAAACGAGATATTAATGGTTTGGTGTGTTTCTTACATTGTTAATCTTACTGTGAATTTGGAAACGTTTCCTTTTCGTTAGTATTTGCATATTATATTGGGATTAAACTGATATGATGACTAGACTTTGCTGTTAATAACGTGTCTCTGTCTAGCCGCTTAAATTAGATATCCGGAATCTTAATGGTACGAAATATCATCATCATTGGCAGGCTAACTTCAACCATTGCTAGCCCCATACTTCCCTGGTCTCTACGAGCCTCACCCAGGTCTTACCCACAGTCGTTTTTGGGTTGACCACCCATCTGACTGTTGGTCAGTCAACACTACTCCTTTCGGCTATCGGTATTCATCATTCAGTTGGGACTCTGCTGCACTTGCTATCACAATGTTTAGCAAAGTATTCTGCCTGCTTCCATATTCCGACAAACGGACAAACTGATCATAGGACGGTTAAAGATATCGTCGATCGTTGGATGTCTGAGCCTTACATTCATTCATAGTCGTCCTCGCTAAGGTATTCGGTGAGGTAACAAGTGTAATGTAACAGAGACACTGGGCAGTAACCGACAGACGGTGCCAACATCGAGTTTCTTGGAGCGTGTATCAAGAGAGCGCCGGCCGTGACCGCGGGTGCTGGCGAGGCATTTGGACATTAAAAACGAGCTTGTTATACTATTTAATTGTCACTTGCTATTTATTAATTACACTCTAACAAACAATCTAACACTAAAATAAAGTTACAAAAATAACACCTAACCAACTAAAACTATTAAAAAAAAAAAGACTAAAATATGGCGTCGAAAAATTCATCCGCATCGCTGTCGTCTGGTAATGTACCCAAGAGACTGCAATGTAATGTAATGACTGTAATGTACTTGCTACTTGTTTAATAACTGATGAATAGTTATAATGAAGCTCAAGTAAGAGTTTTATTTTTTTACTAGACATTATTGTTCCACTGCTAGGCAAAGGCCTCCCTACTCTCTTTCCACCTCTCTCTGTCCAGAGCTGCCAAGGACCATTCTTTATTAAAGGAGTCCAGCTCATCCCGCCTTCTCCGTCTGGGCCTGCCGCGATGTCATTTGCCATTAAGCAGGACTCATTGGGTCGTAAGTTTGGCTCATTGATGTGGCAGATATGTCCAGCCCAATGCCATTTCAGCGTGGCAGCTTTCGGAGAAAAAATACTTATATAACCTAAAATTGGAATTGACCCAATAATTAGTATGATCTACGCTAACTACGCTTACAGTAGCAGTAAATGCTGAACACCCAAAAAGGTTCACATAACGCAGCCTCCACAGTATTGGACACGTAAGTTAGACACTCAGAGGCACAATCTTACAAGAAATGTATTACACAGAATATTGTTCCTAACTCCCAAACTAGGCCTAGGCCTGTATTTTGGGGGCAGTTGTTTTATGTGTCTTTGGTTCATTGATTTGTTGAGCTCCATAAGTGTTTATACAGGGTTATTGGTAAAACACCAGCAACCTCTTAAGGCGTCATTGTACTCATCATTATGAACAACTTTTACTATGGGACCAAATCTGAAATCGTAAAAAAAAATCTGCTGTTCAGTACATTTTGACGAATTATGCGAACATAAATGTACTCAACAGCTGATGTTTTTTTCGCGATTTCGGGTTTGGTCCCATAGTCAAGTAAAGGGTCCATAGTAGTTGTTCATAATGATGAGTACAATGTCCCCTTAAGAGGTTGCTGGTGTTTTACCAATAACCCTGTATAGTGTCCTGAGATCTCATTAGGTTCACATTAGGTAAACTTATAGACTAAAACAAAACAACCAAAATCTGTCGACCATGTCCGTCATTGCCCTCCACTAATTTTCGCGCCACAAACGTCCACTTCACTCGCCAGCATGCGCCGGCGACTAAGCGGTGACTTCCTACATCGCGTTCTGGCGGGTGGCCGCGCTAACGACGTGCTTTATGGGAAACACCCCCTCGCCCCGCTGAACTTCTGGTAATAATAATAATATCTTTTATTAACTTCAATTGAACAAGAAACATCTAAACACTATACAACGTTACAACTAGAGAAAAAGAGTGTTTTCGATGAATTCTGGCACCCAAGGTAAGATATTTAACTTGTGTTTAGGGTGCCAGCGTCCTCGCCTCAGATTTGAGCATGTAAGAATAGTATCATTATTAAATTGTAATATAATATAATACCTAGCTAATGCAACTATTATGTAGCCTATTTACTATGGTATCTATGCATGGGTGTGCGCATGTGTGTGATGGAAAGATGGTGAAAACTTGTGTATATGTAAGTTTGTATAAATATATACGTATATAATTATAAACATATTACCGTATTAACTACATTAGGTTAAGCGATCGATATATGTAGTACATCTTCAGTTTAATTTTAACTCAAGGTCAAGAGCCACTTTGTGACCTCGGTTTTGCATCCATTTAGCACATGGGAGCAATGGAGCAGAATTTATTTATTTTATTGTATAAATGGTTTGACAGTAGGTATATCAAAATGACGCTGAGCAAGGGCGTTCTACAACCGTGAGTTGGGCATATGTACTTCGAAGTGTCGAGTCTCTTCGAAGTGTGTGTGTGTGTGTGTGTGTGTGTGGTAGTAAAGGAAGAAAGAATGAATGGGTAACGTATTTTTTTGTTAGCCTTTTTTGTGTCCCACTGCTGGCATTTTCCCTTCCATACCTTTCTGTCTTGTGCGATCTCTGGCCTTATTGGCCCTGAAAACATTATCAGATCGTCACACTACCTTCGTCGCGGTATACCTCAACGGCGACGTCCTCCCTGAGGCGTCCAGTGGGTAACGTAATATAGAAGGATATTGGTAGGTTACGTTAAATATCTTCAGAGGCAAAGAGATAGAATTCTAAGCCTTGAGCAAGAAAATTACAAATAAGTGATGGTCTTTTTAACGCAAATCTCTGGTGACGGAGGAGTTACATTTGGAATGATTGCTTTATGAAAGTTGATCATTTTTCTAGAATAACAAATGTGGGAATAGTCTAAGATTTGCAGAGTGGACTATATTAATGAAAACATGGCGATGGGAGCTAGACAATATACAGTACGAATACGTTCAAAGGTCTCTTCTATCTTCGGAAAAATAGAAATACATACGTATAGCCACAGATTAATACAGATGGGACACTCCGCAGTTTAGGTATGAAGCTACTAGTACGCGGCGGGCCCTTGTCACGGGGCCAATACAGTCCGGGCTGCCGCGCACCGGCCGGCTCGCACGGTCAGTTCGATACTCATGCACACGCCGCGACGTAACAGAAGACAACCGTAGCGAGTCAGAAGGTATAAGTTACGCGATAGAAAGAGAGGCAACTTGTAGGTGAATATAACTGTAGTTAAAAAGCGTTGTGCGACCCGAATTGCACTTTATTTTGTGGTAGCAAGAGTCGCTTTTTATTTAAATGATTTTGCGGAGTGTCCCATCTGTATTAATCTGTGGTATAAAATGTGACTGACCAACAGAAACTGATTTATATTCGCAAGTAAATTATTAGGTATGATTGACGCACTAATCTCGTCACTCCCTTATTGGACCAGTCACATTTAGTTCGGCAAACTTCGGTTTTACCGAATATAAACGAAGATGGAACCTTTGAACGTTGTCATACTGTACCATCAAATGAGGGCAAAACTGTAATTGTATTGTACTGTATACGAGTATAACTGGCTGGTGACCGTAACTTGAGTCCAAGAACGTATTTTGCGAACGGAAAAAAAAATATTGGCAGACGAATTAGTATAGTGCGCGCGCAAGTGGTAGTCACCGCCTGAGGTATGTGAGCGGTGAGACGGGGGTGGTAGACAATGGTCAAGCTAACTCAGTCTCAGTCAAACGCGCCCTCCCTCGTCTCACCGGTTTTCACATACACTCAGGCGGTGATTAGCACTTACTCGCGTACTAGTGACAGTTTGTTTTGACAGCAAGGACCCAAGGAGTGGCAGCGAATCGAACCCAAAGACACGACGCTGTTAACCTTCTTTCCAAATAAAATTACTTTAAAAAAAGTAAAAACCGACTTCAAAAACCTAAAACAAAAAAATAACTTTCGTAAAAAAATTAACAGCTTCTGAAGTCGGTGCCAAGCGTGGAATGAAAAACTAAAGACACCAACTTCAGAAGCTGTTAAGTTTTTTATGAAAGTTATTTTATTCGTTTTAGGATTTTGAAGTCGGTTTTTACTTTTTTTAAAGTAAATTTATTTTTCCATTTCTAGTTGAATATACAAAATACCTTATGCTCAAGACGAACGAAAAGAAAAATCATCAAAATCCGCTTAGAAATGCCGGAGATGCAGTACATTTATGCATATAACTTCGTACATAAGAATAATTGTCTAATGTATTATATACTAAAACCTTCCTGAAAGTATGTAGATCACGTTAGTAAAAGAATCATCAAAATTGGTTCATTAGTTTTTGAGAAAATCGTGGACATACAAACAAACATACGTACGTACATACATACATACGGGGCGAATAGAGAACCTCCTTTTTTGAAGTCGGTTAAAAAAACGCTAAAAATTCCGAATAAAAGACAAAAAAAAGTTATCATATTTAAATTCTAGCAGAAATCTAGACGCATCTATTTTAAAATGGTGGGTAAGGGGCTGTATATAGCGTACCTGCGGTAAACAAGGGCCGGCGGCTATCAAGGACCATCAGAGAAATAACACACATTCAATCATTTTATAGGTTGAATCTCACGCATACATAGCAAGGACCAATAGTACTGCTATCTCCCTCGCGCGCGTTGCCATGCGCTCCGTCATTTCATCAGTAGCCTCGAGTGACTCACTGGGGATGGTCGACGTCACGTTTTTATAAAAAATGCCGATGCAAAAAAATTCACTGTAAAAAAAATTGGGTATTTTACAATAATCTAACACATAATTACTGTAAAGTAGTCATTAGAGCTGTCGAATCAAGGTAAGTTCCTTTATTTTATTGATATTTGCCAACTTTCAAATCAAGTTTTGTAAAAAGTGACGCCATTGCTAATAAGGGCCACCTGGAAGGAAGTGATTAAGGGCCGGCCCTTATTGGCCTGTCAAAATATAATATTTTGTTTGGTTTTCTTTTCAGATAGATCTTTATCTTTTTATTAACCTTGATGTTATTGTGAGTTATATCTATTTGAAACATTTTTACAAGCTTTTTAACTTGCTATGGGTGTGGGTTTGTATGTGTGTTCCCGTTGTTCAATTGATTTGAATCTTTGCATGCTTGTCTAGTTTCGAAGAAAATACAATATAATATTGTATTAATAACGAGCTAATCTGATAATGGAGACGGAATGTAGACAACGGAAATCTCATTACAAGGCGACCAATTGTTTATAGCTCAGATACCGATACTTCTGTTGAAGACCTTATGTCTCTTCTAGCGAATTATCACAATAGGCAAGATAGCCAAAACTTATACAGCCCCACTCCATCAGAAGATCAAAATGCGGTTTCTCCATTGATGCAAGAATTAACGCCAGAAAAAGGAAACAGCCAAGGTAGTATATACATAATGTATATACATAATATATACATAATGTGGCAAGGCAACGATCTGATAGTTCGTCATCAGAGGATTCAGAGGATAATATACCATTACTGAATCTTAAGCAGGATAAAAGTTTGGAATCTCCTTTCCAAAGCTGATACCAACTCCAAATTATGCGGTGGTGAAGCAAAGTAAACCAAGACGCAAAGCCATTAATTACAAAGGCCAGCCAGTTACTAGACACTTATTTATGGAAAGAGAGAATAAAAAGAAAAGACAAAAAAAAACAGCAAACTCCTAAAGGGGCCAAAAAGAACAAAGAAAATAAAAAAAATAAAAACAAGGGGAACCCTGATGATACGTGGTACTGCTACGCATGTCATACGGAAAGGATCCAAGATATGCGACAGTGCCGAGTGTTTCAGAAAAGGTATCACGAACAATGTGTTGGCCTAACAAAAGATGATATAAATTTTGTTTGCCCCGAATGATTGATTGAATTGATCTCATAATTCTATTAAGAATTTCATGATTGTTACTATGTCATTATTTTAATAAGGGCCAGGGCATTTGCCAGGCCAAAAATAAGCATTTATTTTAAAAATTTTGTTAAACCTATATTTTTGTTTAAGAGATTTTTATCTAAAAATAGTATAAAATTGTTGATTTTACTCAAATAACATCTTTTTGCTATACATTATTGATTACTTGAGTTTTATAAGGACCGTTCTGTTTTTTTTGTTACATGATTAATCATAAACTGTTAACTATTTTGGCTGAAAAGGTTAATTATATAGAGTTATAGAGGAAAACAATTTAGTTTATGTTTTATTAGCTTAGTTTCTTTTAATTTTGTCTCGGACCTTAATAGACTACCTGAGTTTATTAAGGTCCTCAGTAAAGGATTTTTTAACGTTTATTTTTGTTCACAAAATGTTTAAAAACTTGCCATATAGGTATTTTTTTAAGATCTTAAATAAATACTGTTCGATAATATTCCTGAATTTTATTTAAACTTCACCTATTTTTTTCAATATTTAAGTTTTAATTATGCCGGCTCTTATTTACCGCAGGTACCTTAGGTACAGACCTACGTAAGATTAAGGATGAGTGCACACGACAATGAATCTATAATTGGTGCAGACTCAAGGTCATCTACCCTGTTGCCGAGCGGTATTTTAAGAACTGATCAAATTACATTCCAGTTGTTCAGAATAATTTACTGGATGTCGCCATGAGTATTAAGATCTTAAATCTTCTATGAGAGCATTCCTATTTGGCTAACGCTATACTGTAAGGAGCAATGCAAATCCTACGTGCTTGAGATGTACTTATCTTACTATAAGTTTTCCAACTATTTTGGTACTCGTATTTTACTTTTGACAGCACGAGTACCTACTAATCAATTAGTGATGTCATAATGCGTTACCGATTCGAATTCTTATAACAATCGACTTTATTTATGAAGAAGTTTTAATAGATTTAACACGTTGATATTTTTTTTTTTTTTTTTTTTTTTGTGATGGGTTTGCTCTTGACTCTAGTCTAGGTCAGAGGTGACAGAGACAAAGTCGACGATGGAGAGAGCTTACCCAGAAGAAGCCTGTTCACTCTCACTTTGAAGAGATTAGGGTTGTATACGTTCGGAAACACAGACGCAGGTAGTGAGTTCCACTCTTTTGCTGTGCGCATTATAAAAGACATTTGGAAGCGCTTAGTGCGAATTGGTGGAATAGCAACCAGGTAGGGATGGTAACTGGCAGTGCGTCTAGATGTCCGGTGGTAGAAGGGGGCCGGTGGAATGAGGTCGTGGAGTTCTCGGGCACACTCTCCGAAGTACAATCTGTAGAAGACCGACAAGCAGGCAACCTTGCGGCGATGATTTTAAATAAAAATGTAAAGAAAAACAGCGTCCATGAAGTATTGCATTTTTTCGTCTATGGTTGCCTGTCAATAAATAAGGAACTGCATAGGCGTGCTTATGTCAAAAGATTCCTCGCCGTCTGGTCGACACTTCACGTCACTAGAGGGCTGGCTCATTCTTTGGCCAAAGAATTATATTGCTGTTGTATTGGATTGGTGTAGATAAAAGGCCTATTCATTGTTTCCAGTATTGTTATGGAATAGGGAACATACTAGAGATGGGCCGACTATGACTTTGGCCGACTAGCCGACTAGTTGGCTGCAAAATGGCCGACTAGTCGGCCAAGCCGATCATTGCTTTTGCGTTTTTCCATTGCGGTTGTTATGTTAGAAAGAAGTTTATTTTATTTTATTTGATATCTGGGTCTAAGTCCAATTAAGTAATTAAAGAAAGAGTTCCTTTCGTATTTTTTTTGTTAGGTAGCAGTATTATTATTATTTTGATTTGATTTCTGGATCTAAGTCTAATTCATTATTAGTAGGTCAAAGGAAGAGTTCCTAACTTCCTATTTCTAAGTTGTAAACCTACTTATTTCTCATTGTTTGCTATAGAGTTTCTTTTTTTTTTTTTGTTAGAAGTATTAATTAATTTTACTTTATTTAATTTCTGGATCTAAGTCCAATTAATTAGAGGACCAATTGAAGGGTTCCCCTATTCCTAAACTATTCTAGATTGTGCTGAAAGTAAACTGTAAAACTGATTATTATAAAATAATAACAGTAAAGATTTTAATTTCATTTCAATCACCCTCTTCTAAATTATTAAGCATATTAATACGAGTAAAAATTGGGCCGACTAGTCGGCTTTCCCGACTAGTCAGACGGCGACTAGTCGGTACATCACTAGAACATACCCATTAGCCATACCCATTACCGACCTTATCCATTTAGGAATATACGTATTATTCAATGAGGTAGACACAAACAAATAGCAATATCTATTATTATAATGCACTTTTCATGTACAAAATATAATATTAAAATATTAAGACACCGTGCAATTTATTCAGTTACAATATTGCGAAAAACATCTGTTTTAACTTATTTTATACTAAAATAAAATAATAACTCGATCCTGTTAACTTTTTATCTTAATTATCCACTTTAATTTGTAACCTAATAAATTATCCTATTAATCGGTTACAGTTTTTATTATTAAGTTTTAACGACTTTATTATTGGAAGTCGTTTATGAAGCCGTTGATCTATAAAGCTGGGTGTATTGCAAATCATGTGCCTGCCTCAATAATATCTGAAACGTTACCTGATACAGTCGCATGGAAATTGTTTACAAATATTTTCAACCACTACTTAGGTGACCTTCAGCCAAATAGAGAGTCATAATATAATATGTAAAATAAAAGCACAACAACTTAAAAGGACTTATAACAATATTTTTATAACAAGGAATGTAGAACTTTAGTTTTGGAAGCATAATGCGTAAATGTTTGAGAAGATAGGAGTGAGTTTATGTTTGTGTGTACGATTTTATTGTATTTTTTTTTCCTTTTTTGTATTAACTTATTATTTTTTAAATTACGTTTTTTTATGGATCATGTAGTCTGCAATAATAGTAGTTTATGAAACTGTTGCATAATGAGAGGTATTAAAACACGAGTGTTATGATACCTAGTTATGTGCAATTTCATACACTACTTTATCTACACTCATGCAACAGGTAGTTATTTATTTAAATAAAAAATCAAAGTTAGCAAAAAGTAAACAAACACAATAATGACCCCAAAACCATAGTAACGTGGATTAGCGCGGTCCCCATATACAATGATAAAAATCGAATTGAAAACTCCTTGGTCGATTTGACGTGTACTTTAAAGGGACTACATGACCTAAAGCGTGGTCACTGTCGGACTGCATAGAAAAGAAAGAGAAGCGCGATGACATAACGCTGGTAATTTATTGCAAAATATGAAGCAATTATCGATTTACAAAAAATCTATTGATTGGACTAAAAAATTAAAACACTATCACGTTAATATGTTGCTTGTAGAATAATCTGACAAAAAATCAGGATGATAGTATGTATAATTAGTATGGTTTTTAATCGTTAAAATACATTTTAGAGGTATCTTCGTGATTTTTTTCTATCGTATCAAATTAATTGTATTATGTTTTCAGCACACTATCTAACTAGCATATATCCTGAAGAATATCATATATTTTTCTGATTTTGCTTACTCCAGTAGATCATATACTTTTAGGTATTATAAAACTTGCGTTAGTTGCGTTTAGGTCCTGTAATCCTCTTAATAGCAAGAAAGTTATTTTATAGCATTATGTTGTTAAGAAATCTGTATCATAATAAAACTTTTTAATTTTGTTTTAATATGTATAAAGTCTGTCATTATGATTAGTATTATTTTTGAATTCATAATCAGAACTTTACGATATGAGTGCAAATATTTTTTTTATTTAATTATTTTATAATGTCTCACCTATATAGAAAAAACAATATTAATGACATTAGAAAATGAACTTAAAATCGCTAATTGAGAAATCTTGATTTCAAATCATGCAAATTATGCTCTTTATCTGAAGATAAAGAAGATAAGGATTATGCAATGTGATCTTACGATATCTAAAGAAATCAAGGCCGAAATACTACTTAAATGTCAATTGTATCTCAAAACCGATACAAAATTAAGTATATCTAAAAACGATAACTATCTAACACTTCTCCACCCGCCCTAACAATAGGCAATGAATATAATTTGTTAACAAAACAGATAAAAAGATGGAACAATTAGATACCGTCAGACGCGCCACAAACGCACTTTTGTCTGTAAACACCTTTATAATGAACAAAAGTTTGTTATGACAGGCAGCTGCCGAATGGTGATAGCATTATTTTGGTGATAGTGATCAGTGATGAGCATTCGGGTAGAATGGGGGAAAGTAGAATGCTTTTATTTGCCAGAGCATTGGCAGCTTGTCTTTATTGAGATAACATAATAATGATGTTTTTTAGGGTTCCGTACCACAAAAAGAAAAACTGAACCCTTATAGGATGACTCGTGTGTCTGTCTGTCACAGCCAATTTGCTCCGAATGTTATGGACCGATTAAGTTGAAATTTGGTACACTTATAATTTTCTGTGACCCAAACACGAACGTGTAAACGTAAATAAATTAATTTTGAATATCTGGCTCAATTTTGGGGAGCAAATCAGAAAATTAAAAAAAAAGTTTTGCAAACTGTACCATGTGACATCAAATGAAATTATATATCTAGTCTCAAATATATATATATTTTTATAATTTTTAAATAAATTGTTTTAAAGTTATCTAAGAACATAGAGGAAAATTGACCATTCCCCCCGTATCTCCGAAATTACTGAGCCTAAAATTTTGAAAAAGATACAGAAAATAGTTCTATAGATTACTGAAAAACTTATAAGTAGTCTATGGTCTTAAAATAACATGGTAAATCTTTCAATATTGTGCGTACAAACTTACATTTGCAGTTGGAATGTATGGGAGAACATGTTTTTCAACTACAATGATAAGTTTGTACTTGGGATAAATTCATCCCAACTACGGAACCCTTCATTGTGCGTAGTCCGATACGCACTTGGCCGATTTTTTATTTTTATTGAACTGACTAAATTGGAATGTTGTTTCTAAGTGGCAGTTGTTGGAGGATAGCCTGACATTTTAATTAAATTACCTAATAAATTTCAGGACTGTCGTTAGAAACAGTTTGTGGATCTTTGGCAGTCGTTACGGGTCGTCAGAAGCCCGAAAGTCTAACAAAGAGGTTTCGGGTTATCCAGTTAGGTACTGGGTGAGGCAGTCGCTATACTGGTATTCAGCTGCATCTGGTTAGACTGGAAGCCGATCCCAACATAGTTGGGAAAAGGTTAGGCAGATTAATTTTATAAACAGTTTTCAACATTCGGTAAGGTTGGAATTGATCATTTCTAATTACTTAAGAGGATTGTGAAGCTGTAAATTTTCATACAAAAAGAGATAACGTTTTTCTCCCCGTAAACATAGTTTAATTTTCATAATTTTTGGCAATGTTGTAGGTATAATAAAAAACTAGGTCCGACGTTTTTATTATAAAGAAATATTGCATACGATATAAGTTATTAGCCTCTAAATATCTATATTTTTGACATAAAAACATCCTCGAGAATTTTTATTTTTTTTAGTTAAATCGAATTGAATTACTAAAAACGAAAAACGTACAGACCTAGATTGAAGTGTATTAAATGTAATGAGACCAAAATTGTCTCATTTTGTAAAGGTTTAGGGGAGTGAAAACGTTATCACCCGAAACAATATTTATGTAGATAATTGTGACTGTTCACGAGAAAAGGTACCTTATGGTCGTTGGCACTTACGACATTGTGCTTATTACAAGCTAAGTAAACTGTACGATTTGTATTTCTGAACGGCTTAAGCGCCGATGACCATAAGGTACTTTTTCATGCGGATTGTCACAATTGTATGAAATGTAGGTAATTGTCTCTAAAAATCGCGCCGCGTATCGGCACTTCACAATCCTCTTAAGTAAATAAATGTTTTTTGAAACTTGACTTGTCTCTAATTGCATAAACTGTATCACTGCAAAGTCAAACTCCATTTTAATAATCGAAATGCCTACTAAACACGATATTAAAGACTATGAATGATAAATAGCTCATTTCAATGTCAAATGCCACTGAAAAATGCTCAAACAAAAAAATATATATCATTAATGAAAAAGCTTTTTAAAAATAACCCCAAAAATCCTCCAATACATTCCTATTAACTCCATTAGTCACAGTTTCTGTTAATGAATCAATTTGCAGTCACATTTTTTTTGGAAATCTAAATATACCAAAACATTTATCTTTCAGTTCAGTTGCGCACGCGTCGCTTTCAAAACACGAAAGCGTACAGGGAATGTGACGTCACAGGTTTACGTCACCCGCGGCCGTCGCCATCATGGAACGCCATGTTTTGTAAACAAGTACAAGAAACAACAGCATTCGGATATGGACAAACAAACTTCACATCAAATATTTGTACGTCATAGCGTACTGCAATGATGATCGTCCAGATGATTCTATGGTAAAATATAATGGGGGGAATTCTTAGGAAAAATGGAAGATTGTTCTTGATACTGTACAGGAGGATGTACGGAGAATATTCTAATTGTGATACCGCGAATGGCATACGTAGATCTTGTTATCGGAATCAATCAATTGTGTTGAGTGTGTGGTTTGGGTGCCTTTAGGTTTAGATACGCCTCTGCCCAATCTCTCGGGATAAACAGGTGTAATGATATGTTATCTATAACAATAGTGTTCTAATCCATTTAATTTTTTGGTCCAATCCCTGTATAGACCCCTAAGGCTCCCACAGACAGGCGCGACGCGTCTCTGGTGGAACAATCGCTATGAAAACTTCATGAAAATTGTTCTACCGGAGTCACGTCGCGCCTGTCTGTGGGAGCCTTTATTAGGAAGCATGAATTTAGGATTCAATGATATCATCTCTTATAGGTAGGTACTTACACCATACATATCCAGAAACGAAAGCCCCAATCACTAAAAGTGTACCTACTTCTAAAGAACTCTCGAATAACTTCAGCCCTAAATAATTAAAACTTAGGTGCATTTACTATATAATTTTCACATAGCAAAGTACCTGAAGGTATTTCCACGTACAAAATCTCTTCGCAAGTCATATATCTATCTACATATCTATAATACAGCTGCTTTCAATTCCACAGAGCCCAACTGAATGCCAATAAATCCCACGTATTTGAGGTTCCCTTACTAGCTAGTATTTGTAGTTAATGTACAAGTATGTATTGGTCAGGAAATCACGATCTTCCTTATTTATTGGATCGTGGATCTGATAACTGATACGCTAAGTGCCGATGATGGGTTGCAAAAACAAACGCTTTGTATTTTGTCCTTGATTGTACATCGGAAAAAAATGTATGGAGTATTTTGAGGTCTGTCAAAAGTGATTGTGTTGAGTAGATTTGGCTAGGATTTGTCTGTTACTCTTAAACTTAGTTTTTCCTACTACTTAATTTCTTCATGTCTGTGCCTGTTGACCAAAAAAATCCTACTTAACAAGCAGATGTATGCCAACGGCCTTGAGTGCATAGCTTGCGTGTTCTGTGCTGAGCTCACGCAACACGTCGTATTCCACCCACTCGCCCATCAAGGAGCGCTATCCCAAATTAGAAGCATTATTAAACATAAAACAAAAGGTATTAAATTAAAACTCGTATACTAAAAGATAATTAATTAAATTATCTTAAAATGGTGAAGGTTTCATAAAAACACGCTTGATAGTTCTTGCGTGACTCTCATTTTATTATCCACGTTAGACATAACTTTACAAATTAATTACACTATGTAATATAAACACAATCTAAAATATTCACATATTAAGTTATTAAGAAAATGCTCTAATTTAATATATATTTTTTCCGAATTATTAACTCTACTCGTTTAGACGTGATCTTCAGTTTAAAATCATTAAAAATATTTATCGTCGCCTTAAATGTATTTATTCGATTGATATATTTTATTAAACGTTAACAGTTTTTAATCTATCTTAAGCGAAAAATGCGAAAAACACTTACGTGGATACATAAAGTAATAAATTAATGAGGAAAATGAAGTATTACCGGCGCGTTGGTTACAATCTAAAGATTCCGCATTCATTAAACTTGCATAAATTAAATACTTACTAAGAACATAAATAAATAATAACGTAATTATAACGCTCATAATGTATTAGTTGTATTATTGTTATTGATCGCAGACTTCTGTTACCACGCAGATTAATCGATAGATAAATAGAATATTCTTTATTGTAATGCCATAACAATGTTTGTACAAGGTTAGGTTATGTTCTTGAATGGGCCATTGCTCTTTACTCATTGAGAATGTTTCGATAAAACATTCGGTATTCATGCAAATATGCTCACGCAGAACTACAATTTCACAGTTTTGTTCTGACAGCAACGTATGCAGCAACCCACCAGCAACCAAAATAACAATGAAAACAAAGATCACTTTAATTGTACAGTAACGCAAATCAGAGGTAAAACTAATATTTCTGCGAATAGTTGACCTCGCGAGCACAAACTTTTTTTTAACCATTAATATATCACTAAACCTTTCAAATAAAAAATGAACCATCGAAATCGTATCTCATAAGGCGGAGATATAATTATCTAGTAGCCTCCTTTATGTCCCTTTTTGGAGGAAGTACCTACCCCTCCAATCAAAAATCCCCGACGACAAAAAAAAATCTATAAAGTAGTAAAACCTGTTTACCAAATTTCGTCCAAGTCGGTTGTATAATACGACCTGTAGAGGAGTACCAACCAACTGACAGAGGAAAGCAAATTTTGCCAGACTTGAAGCAGAGACGCTTCGCTCGGTCAATAACTGTCCCTACATGCAACCGGAAGCCTGAGTAAGTCTAAAAGTGAAAGCGTAAACTCGGAGTTCACCAGCACTAAAAATTCTGCAAGCGATCCTGTTTCTTAGGACCCGTTCACACGGCGGCGGTGATGCTCTGTTCGATATTTCACGATGAAAAGTTGGGTTCACGCGTCAACACCCCATTGTTTATATGGTTAAAATCAAATGCAGAATGAAACTGCCATTTGATCCTAAAATTATACAGTAATACTCGTATATCGAACTGATCATTGCCGTGTGAACGGGGCCTTGTTTTGGATGAGGACGGCTACCGCACAATTTAAATTGGCACAAATCCTATATAGTTATAAACCATATTAGGTTCCTAATAATTAGAGTAATTTATTCGACGAACAATACCAAAGAAAGGACATTTGAGTACAAATGTCCTTTCTTTGGTATTGTTCGTCGAATCGTTGAGTTCCTTAAGGTCTGAGTTGAGCTGCGCGATTGCTGTCAAATGCGTGCACTGACTGGACGGGTCCTCTCAATCTGTGTGGTTCTTTCCTCAAAAGACCATTTCAGACACTAATCTACTTGGTCTTCACATGAACTGACCATGATTATGTCTGGCGTTTAAAAGAGACTGTTTGTTGTTGTTGTTGTTTCGGCCTTTCTTCACAGAGTAGTCAGATAGGAAACGCCGACCTCATCCAGTTTTTAAAAACACGATTGACGTGTAAAAGTGTTTGTATAAACCTATTTACAGAAATAAAATGATTTATCATTTATCATTAGGGTTGCGCGCTATATTCAAATAGTTACGTTAACTTAGTATTCATTTAGGTACTGGACTTTTCAGTAAAACCCAGAAATCTTGTTCGAGTCTTGTCTTAGTATTGCAACGACATAAGCTATTAATTACATTGCAGATTTTAGCACACGCCCCAATGACGTCACATAAGTAGATGGTATTTCAAAATGTCACCTTAATACTTTAGCATTCCGCATATCTCCAATAATTATATGGTTTAGAATCCTGTCCATAAGTTATGTCAAAAGCAGTCAAGAAGTATCCGATAAAGGAGTTACGCTAATTCTTGGGTAAAGCCTTCATAATAAAATCACAATATTTGGTTTATTTTTGTATTAATAAGTTCAGTAAACGATGGAATAATACTGTTTGGGGAACTCCCCAAACAGTATTTTCTCTAGGGTTTTCTAGGGGAGCCAAAGAATGTCCAAATTCCCCTTGTGATATAGTGATATGCGGTAATACCTACGTCCTTCAGCTGACCAATGGGGATTTAGTAACGACAGATGGCGAGATAATCATCCTATTTTTGAAACTAAATATTCCCGATTGGATTTGGTCAATGAAATTCATATCATGTTCGTCAGGATCGGGATGGGTAGCAGCGTCTTTCATCGGCCATTGAAATCATCGAAACTTTTTACTCTTTGAGTGCAATTATAGTGCTCAGTAGGAGGCCTTCAAAAGACATTTGAAGGCTAAGTCATTTACGGTGTTGATATCAAACAAAACCACAGATAATTGTGCCTGCATACCATTATTGAAGACCAGCATAGGTATTTAAAAAATCGTTTCCTAAATTCTTCTAAACGCCACAGTCCTTTTCGACCGTTCAAAACACTTTTAGCGAGATCAAAATCATTTAATAAGTTAATATTTTTTGTTATATCAATCTGTCACTGTTGTCTTTAATTATATGTTGTGCCGTCTAGCCGTATGGTACAGTGTACCAATGACTCGTGTAGGTCATGTACTAGGGTTGCCACTGACGAGAAAAAGCAAGTTTGAACTTGTTCTTAGGTTTTCGATACTGCCCTTGACAGCAATAGCCTATCTGATTTGTATGGGTCAGAAATGTTTAGACACACGAGTCATGGCCTCATGGGCAAAGTTTGGGCAAGAAACGCGCTGATCGCAAGAAAAATTATCTTCATCATTCTCTTGCGCTTACCCCAATTAATTTGGCGTTGGCGCAACCTGTCCTTTTCTTCCATACTTCTATTATATCGCAGGAAAAATCGTTTATGGTGGATGCGCAAAGGTTTTTCTGCAATTTGCAGGTCAGTGTCAGGTTGTACCTTGATCTAAATATGATTCACGACTATGACAAATATGTATTTCCATAATTATAACCTTAAGAATCATCAATACATCTCTCTAAGTTAGATTGTTCCAAAATGTCATGATTTCCGTAAGAAAACTTGAATTACCTTTGCGCTTTCCCCTTAAGAAATTTTGTTTGGAGAGTGGACCTGATTTTCGAGTGCTGGTCAACTATTCCGCCTTGCGATGGAACGCTGGAAAGATGCTGAGCTAACCGCCGAAATTCGATAAACTATTTATGTATTTGAATGTCCAAGAGAGTTCTTTTTAGCCAAGTAGTCGTATATTGCTTTGGTCCTTTCAGGTCCGTCCAGATGGTCGCGCCCGCTACATTTTCGAACCGGATCACAACCAAATTGTCTAAAGCGACAACCCTAACAGAGCATGCAGGACTCTTCATAATAGTTTTTATGTATATCAAAGATTTAGGATCAGTGCCAAAGTTATCATAATATTTATGTTCCAAAGAACAAAACAAGACTACCCACTAAAAACTTTATCGTTGCAATTAAACTAACATTTTATGGAAAAGAAAATATTTTGCGAAATAAATGGCCGTGTAAAATTGTATATGGTTATATATATTAATAGCAAATGACGAAAAAATACCAAGTAGGTACTGAAGGATAAATGTGCGAATAAAATAGATGATAATCAATTCTGTACCTTAGTGCCTATTTGTAGGTATTTTATTTTTACTAGTTCCTTCTCACTGCAATACTAAACTTTATATCCCTGTGTTACAGTGCAATAAACATAATGTATGATCTTGAAGAGGACCATTCCACATAGGTAAGTTTATGGTACTTTTGTAGAAACCAAATTAAATTATGCTTATCGTTTCAAAGTTGAAGATATCGCCAATTAGATCATCATCTGCTTAGTCTTTTCCTAACTATGTTGACTTCGGCTTCCAGTCTAACCGGATGCAGCTGAATACCATTATTTTATTATGGAGAGGCTGCCTATCTGACCTCCACCAACCCAGTTACTGGGTAATACTCGTGGTAAGCCCGAAAGTTTTACCCCATGGTAAAACTTTCGGGCTTCCGACGACCCGTCACGACTGTCAAAGATCCACGAATGACAGCCGGGACCAACGGCTTTCCGAGGCACGGAGGGGTCATATAGCGGTCTTATGGAGGGAGGCCAAATAGACCTCAACGACAGGAAATTTTCTCACAAACAGAAAAAACTCAAAGTGGATTTAAGAAAACGAGTAGGTACTTACTTATACAATAAAATAATCCTGTTTTGTCTGCAAAAATTTTCTTTTCATTTTACTTCCATTTTTTACATCTCATTTTTTTACTCCAAAGGGTTATTTATTCCTTGACTCTTAGAGGATGTAGACAGTGTAACATAGTGTACATAACATGTACATTACTACTACAACTACTATAAATAATAAATAATAAAAGACAACTTAACTTAAAAATAAACAATTTAAAAAATATAACTTACTAAGTAAACAATATAAATAAAACTACTAAAAATAAATAAATAACAAATCAACTATTTATAACTATTATTTAACTATACATACATAACTATAAAACTAAAATTGTACCTAGGTTGTAGTAGTGTAACAATCAAGTGACGCGGACAGCCGCATTATTTTATATATACGGAGTAACTCAGGTTCCTCGTCGCGGCCCGCCACCCGGCCGCGCGCCGCGCGAGCGCGAGGGAGACGACATCGGTAGTCCGCAGCCAAACCTCTTGAGGCACGGACGCTGTCGCTCGGACTAATTTCTACATTTGCTTACCGTCATTGCGAAATATAACTAATAGACAATTTACACCATTCGAATATTTCATACTAAGTATCTTGAGACTGGATTGCTTCTTCATACTTCTAAATTAAAAGTCGTATAACTATAAGTGACTGTGATTCCCAAACTTGGGTAAGTTATGCACAATTTTGTATAAAGATTCCTAACGGCCGTTACCTACCTATTTTTTATTATATTATCTTGTGTTAATTTTAAGGTACGAGTCCGTCTAAATTTCGTAGCTTATTCCTATCCTGTGTGTAATGCTTTGCCTTTCTTTCACTATGTTCTTCTTAGTATAATGCTTGTAACCGCCTCTGCTAGCGAACATGTATTTACATTATAGATTTAGATTCACGCTTAGAATTCTTCCCGCCTTATAAGCCCTAATTTGCCAATCTAGTTCTTGCCATGCATACCTAGCGTTTCCCGTGCACCCCTTATACCGGCAGCTTACTGATGTGGCCTTTGTCCCTAGGAATTACGTCACGGTTTTACTGACCGAAACAGCATACTGGATCTGTCGCCTACATCACCTGAGTGGATTGGCCGAGCTGACGGGAACTACGCCTGAAGGACGGGAGCTCGCCAGGGAAGTGTGGTAGGCTAGACAAGTGCGCAAGACCTAGGCAGAACATTATTTTTTTTTCTTAATATACCTACATATTTGTAAATTCTAAACCTAGTTTTATTTCTCTCTTGTACACGTCCTATATACGTGACAACAGTAGAAGGTCTACTTTGTATAGGTGCACTAATAAGATTTTTTCCGGGTCTACGTGGCTCAAGCTAGAGATTGACGTTTTATGCATAAAGCGAAAGTGTCAGGGTAGCCCGCGAAATTCAAATTTTCTTACGTTTTTTGCAATTTACAAGTCAGTATTAGACGTTGATCAAAATATGATTCGCGGTCGTAACAAGTATGTATTTACATAATTATAATCATTAATGTGATAAATACAACTCTCTAAGACCAGATAATTATAAATACTATTTCATGAAATCTTGACATTTGAGGATTATACTAACTTAAGAATTATAATCATTAGAATCAGTAACACAGAGTTGTATTACTGATTCTAATGATTATAATTCTGTAAATACATATTTGTTACGGCCGCAAATCATACTTTATTTAACATACAACTTAATACTGACTTGCAAATTGCAAAAAACGTAAGAAAATTTGAATTTCGCGGGCTACCCTGACGCTTCCCCCTTAAAACGTCAAACTCTAATAATAAAAATTAGCGCTCGTGTACACGATGCCGCCACCACGCCGCCGCCGCAGCCCCCGCCACCCCGCTGATCACCAGTATTTGATTTTGTTATTACCAATTACCATATTGCTCCCGTCGCATCAGAATAGGATGTACCCACGGCTTTCTAATGGTTTTACGACGTTCATTTTGCAATTTTCTTTTATTAACAACCGTATGCTGGTATGGTGAAATCAAGCGGCGGCGGTGCGGTGGCGGCGCGGAGGCGGTGCGGACGTGTCTCGTGTACACAGCGCAGAGGTGCGGCGGCGGCAGTGATGCGGCGGCGGTGCGGCGGCGGCGGTGCGGCGGTGGCACGGTGGCAGTATCGTGTTCACGTGCTCTTAAATTATAGAAAGAAAAACATTTAAATATTATAATATTAACCTAACCTAACAGGGTCATTTACCTACATACGTACGTAGGTACCTACTCATTAGTTTAGCTTATTCTTACGGCAGAACCCACTAAACTATACAAGGTGTAACTTAAATAACGCACAACCTCTTAAGGGGTCATTGTACTCATCATTACGAACAACTTTTACTATGGGACCAAACCTGAAATCGCGATTAAAAAATCAGCTGTTCAGTACCTACTCATTTATGTTCGCATAATTCGTCAAAATGTAGGGAACAGCTGATTTTTTTTCGCGATTTCAGGTTTTGTCCCATTGTAAAAGTTGTTCATAATGATGAATGCAATGACCCCTTAAGACGTTAAGTTACACCTTGTATATTACCAGTTTTGGCATAACAGAGATAGAAAACCCTATCTATCTATGGTTTTAACGTCCCAATATGGTTTTGACGTCCGACCTGAAGGACGACGCTGATATTGAGCGAGAGAGGAGGGCGCTGTCGGTGAGGGTGAATATGATTGCCCGCACGTTTGCTCGTAGCTACCTTCGTAAGATCACCTTGTTTCGAGCCTACTGCACATCTTTCTCTACGAGTAGTGTGTGGGTGTCATATTTGCGGAAATCCTACAGCACCCTCCGCGTTCAGTATAATAACGGTTGAGGGCACTGCTACGGCTCCTCGCTTCTGCAGCGCATCGGACATGTTCGCAAGCGTCCGTATAGACTGTTTTTATGCCAGCTTGTGCAAGAGGGCGACCTCGATAACGAGTAGAGTGGGGGACAGTGGCAAGAGTCTTACCGTTGTTGCCAACAGATTGGACGGGCCTTTCATGCAGCACTGGCAGGCTTTACATGCACCCGTATATCGGGCTTGGGGCAGGTACAATGATATTATAAGTAAAAAGACGTAGATAGGTTATACACGCTCCACAAGTGGCACGTCAAAATGTGGCTAATTAGCCACATTTTCGTCGTCTTGTCTCTTTTTCGCTCCCAATAATTACGACTTGCCGTCCTACTTCCACGTGCCATCTAATAATTCGACATTGTGTCGTTTTTTGAACATCGAATGTTGGCTAGGTAAACTACATATCTACGGCTTTTTAGTTATAACATCATTGGGCAGGTAGAATTGTTAAACAGTTACCAATATTGCTATTACTAATTACTACATATTAATATTGCTATTACTATTACTAATTACTATGAATCTGACATTTTTATAATTTTTGACATTTTTAATTATAATTATTTTTTTATTATGTTTATTATTATTTAGATTTAATTAGTCACAATTTTATTTCGGGTTTTATCTGTTTTGAATTATTATTATTATTAATCTAAAACAAATACAATAAAACAACACGAACGAACGAAAGGAACATAAGGACAGATAGAATGATATTGTCTATCATCAATAGCAATCTGTCTTTTACTGAAAATAGGTTATTGGGTTCGGCTGTTGTTAGTCTGTTTTGGGTGCAATGTGCAATAAATAAATAAAATGCAAACAAAGCCACGGGCAATAGATAGTTCGGGGCTGCAGGCTTTTTTATATAAAAAAAAATAAAGCAACCTCTTCCATAAAAGTATAGTCAATACTTGTAATGAAGACGCAAAACATAAACATGACCATAGACTAACCACATTTTGACAGCTATATTTTTTATTACAGTTATTGAACAAACAGGCGCTTGCACAGGTAACGAGCCCGCATCTGTCCAAGTCCGACATTGAACTCACTACCCCCAGCTCGCTCCCCCATCGTATAGACACCTGTCTTGTTCGAGTTTTGATTTTATTTGCGAACTGATATAATATTTAAATTGCTTGTTTTAAAATAAGGGGCTGTCTTAATTTTTTTTAATGTTATAATTTTGGCAAAAAGGCCAACGGTGCACCTGATGATATTTTAACTGACTTCCAAAAAGGAAGAGGTTACATGGTCGCCTTTATGTTTATTTATTTTTTATTATGTAGGTATGTCTACTGATTTCTCCGTCAACTGTGGACCAATATTGAAAGTTCTTTTCTTGTTTTTTCTTGTTATTGATATTTAAATAATATATTAAGCTCTCGAAGTGGTCCCATTCTTTACTGCAGTCTGCATGTATGATGTTTTCCAAAAGTGTCTGATAAAAATGTAAACAAATGGATCAGAAAACGTGGTTGTAGATGCTAATTTGTAGAGCCACTTACAAGTTGGGAACTTCTAAAATTCTAGTATTAAATAACCTTAAAGATAAATTAATTTTATTACCACAATTTTCTTCGATGATTTTTAAAATTGCAATTTAATAATGTAAGGTAATCAAAGAATAATTGTTATAAAAAATGTTGTGATGTAAAGTTGAAACCTTCTAAAAAAGAGGAATGTGTTACCTTTTAGTGAGTGATTGCGTATGAATTTAACCTGAACAGGGTTTATTTACATTTTTGTTACATACTTTTGGAACAAATATTAGCTATTGCCTATAATGCGTAGCTAACCTTAGAGCCAACATAATAAGTCTTATAACGGCAATCTCAATATGGATTTTGCAATTCCGGGATGATAAGTGAGCTTTTGTTAAGAGCGGCCAACCCGTCATACTTTTCATACAAACGCTCGTACGTGATTATAGTGTTTTAAGAGGATTGTGAAGCTGTAAATTTTCATACAAAAAGCGATAACGTTTTTCTCCCCGTAAACATAGTCTAATTTTCATATTTTTTGGAAATGTTGTAGGTATAATGAAATACTAGGTCCGCACGTTTTTATTATAAAGAAATATTGCATACGATATAAGTTATTAGCTTCTAAATATCTATATTTTTGACATAAAAACTTCCTCGAGCGTTTTTATTTTTTTAAATTAAATTAAATTGAATTACTAAAAAAGAAAAACGTACAGACCTAGATTAAGGTGTACTAAATGTAATGAGATAAAAATTGTCTCATTTAGAAAATGTTTAGGGGGATGAAAACGTTATTGCCCGAAACAATATTTATGTAAGTAATTGTATGAAATGTATATGTATAATTGCCTCCAAGACTCTCGCCGCGTATCGGCACTTCACAATCCTCTTAACATATCTTTCTAAGAAAATTTTGAACTAATATTTTGTGCACTGTAACTAGGATTCTATAAAAGTGAAAAATAAAAATTTGGAGAAATAAATTCAGTATAAGCCTCCTAAAATCTGTTTTTTTTGCACAATTTTTACCTGAACTTTGGCCGTTCATAATGTTCTCATAAATTGTAAAAGTAAAGAAAGCATATCAATAGAAACCTCGCACATGAAATGGACAAACATTTATTTCACAAACTTATAAGGCTTGCTAAAAACACGTATTTCCTGGAACAATTTTCATATAATTTCCGCACACTATTTTTCGTTCAATGTTATCGCGTTCTCAGTTGCTTGTTACTCAACGGGCGTTGCGCTGGATGAAACAACAAGCTTCTCGACCATGCTCGCGTTGACGTTAGACGGGCTGGGAAGGACCCTCTTAAGACGTAGATATATGCCAGACTTTGCGTGGTTAGCTTGCGTACTCTAGTGTACTGAGCTCACACAACGTGTCGTACGTCCTCCCGGTAATAGGACTTGCCCATCAAGGAGCGCTGTCCCAAATTTAGACGTATTATTAATTTATTATACAAAAAACAAAAGTTATTATATTAAAACACGTATACTAAACGATAAATTATTAAATTATCTTTAAAATGGTGAAAGTTTCATAAAAATAAGCTTGATAGTTTTTGCGTGATCTTCAGTTTTTTATCCGCGTTAGACATAACTTTACAAATTAATTACACTATGTAATATAAAAATAATTTAAAATACGAAATTCACTTAGTATTAAGTTATTAAGAAAATGCTCTTATTTAACATATATTTTTTTCCAAATCATTAACACTACTCGTTTAGACGAAATCTTGAGTTTCAAATCATTAGAAGTCGTTTATCGTCGCCTTAAGTTACAGCTCTGTCTATATTTTTTTCTTAGTTGACATTTTATTAACGTCATTCTCATACAATAACCCTACATGATATCCGTACTAACTTCTTAGAGACTCCCCCTTAATCTTTGTCAAAATAGTTGAATGACCATAAAGAACAGATTTATGAACACAATGCTACCGTGCAAAATACGACTCCAAACCGAAAATCTATTGTCTATGATCGAAGACGAACTTTAACCCCTCGATAAACTTACGATGCAGCTGCGAAACTTTGTAACCATCCCTATCTCTAAGCTATAAGGTTCTTTTCATCAGGGAGGGATGGAAAATATTCTTGATTAATTATGTTGGATAGAATTCCCATTGTGACATTCACAATTGAATGAGATTATGTTAAAACGAGTCGGATGACAAATGAATAAAACGATTCATTTTGGCAAAGGGAGAGGGGTTCCTAAGTCGTTCTTTGGAATTCAACTTGTGAAGTAATCATACAAAAAATAAGGATTTCATTTGTTAGGTATGAATTAAAATGTTTTACTGGTATTTATTCATACCTGTTCCTGAGAATAAACAAACGTTCTACTTATAATATAGAGAAATATATTAATAAATGTTGAATACTTAGTTCTACGTTGTTGATACAGAAATATTGAAGACAGGGCTTCTCAATGACCATGGTAATATCAAGAAGTAAACTCCTAGAATAACAATGTCTGGCAGACGAATTGATCACCATTTGACTATTGGCAATTAGGAGGTCGCTTCTTCTCCTTCTTTTCGTGTCAATGGTTCTCTTCTTCGAGGTTTTTATATTGATTGAGCCTATTAGGTTGCCACATTGACCGCCGCATCAGTGGTATTCTTTAGGTCATCCGACGTACAGATGAACGGGCACTTAGGACACTCCAGCAGGAGGGTCATAGTCTGATCAGAAGCACCGCACTCAGACTGGGTGTGGGGTGGGTCAGTAATACCCCACTTCAACAAATTGGGTACGCAGTCGACTGAAAGCTTTCCGTATAGGCCACTGCAGATCACGCCCGGGAGGCAAATCTTCCCAGGGTTTAACGAAGTCGGGAGGTGGTGGATGCTTCTCTTCCCACAGTTTGCTTCTCTCATTGGGTGGTTTGTCCTGAATGGATTGCGTAGAGCGTAAGAAGCTCTTACGACTGTAAAGCCTACCCGCGGTCGTTTTGTAATCGTAGAGGGGATCTCGGGAATCGGATTCTTGCTTCTTTCCATAAATCCAATCTTGGTTCGTTTTTTTTTTTACTAATCGTAGGTAACTCTTGAACGCTTTTAGGTCTCTTGCAAAATATCCATGTCGAGGAACCTTCTCGTTGCGGAATTAAATCCTTTGAAAAGGCTGCCACTGGCCTACCGCTGCTGTGAATAAACACTTTTTCATTTCATTTTTTTTTATCCCTACCAACCAACAACGGGCAGCCAACCACCCAAGCGCACTGTCACTTCGTCGCATCAAACCGGCAAAAGTCAAGCCGTCACACCACATTCATCATCAGAGATCGGAATAGGTAGAGCATAAATACCTAAATTTCGAGGATGGAAGTAACAAGAGTCCTATAAAATCCCGGAATGATAAACATGGCGATTAAATCACGGGATTAAGAAATTGTGAATAATTTATTATTTACTTTAAATATTTAATTGGTTACGAATGCATTCAAAGTGAAATAAATATCTCGCAATTTCTAAATCCCGGGAATTTCCCGGGAAATAAGAAATTGCGAATTATTGATTTCACTTTGAATGCATTCGTAACCAATTAAATACCTATTTAAAGTAAATAATAAATTATTCACAATTTTCTTAATCCAGTGATTTAATCGCAATGTTTATCATTCCGGGATTTTATAGGAGGTATTATCCACTCTTGTTGCTTCTATCCTCGAAGTTTAGGTATTTATGCTCTACCGATTCCGATCTCTGTTCATCATTCATTCTCCTACCCTTATCCCAATGTATTTGAGGTCAGCGCACATGTCCCTTTCTTCCATACTTTTACTTCTATTAGTCGTCATCTCGGTAGTCACTCCCTTTCTAGCCATATCATCTTTCACACAGTCCATCCACCGTTTCTTTGGTCTTCCCCTACTCGTATAGCTATCGACATTCATACTCAAAACTTTCCTGACGACATTTTCCTCATTCTTCCGCATCACATCACATGCACATACCATGTCAACTGATTTCCGCACAATATTCAATCGCACTTTGTTGTCTACTCTTCGTAGAGTAAAGTGGTCATGCTAAGCCCCCTGGTTGTCATTTCCACAAATGACAGCCAGGAACAACAACGGCTTAACGTGCTTTCCGAGGCACGGAGGAGTCTGTAGAAGGTCACCCACCTAGGCAAACGTAGCGACCTGTGCGGCTGTTATTACTTAGCCACGAGCTCCTCAAAAGAGTTTATACCTTTGAAAATACAATATGAATTATTAACATTCAATTTCCATAAAATCCTGTATAAAAACCAACTTTGTCATTTAGTTATCCTTGCTATTTATGCATCGATATTGGTCGATAGCGTGATGAGAGTGCACGTCGATACGAGTACGTCCCGCTTCGATACGAGTCCGGAGTCGTGATGCCAACAATGGGAGTAGCCGGGATTTATTGCTGCCCGGGATCCGTGCCGGGATGATACTGAAAGGAATAGGGTGGAGGTGACAGGGATATTTTCGAGGATTATAAAAAAAAGTTTTCTTGATTTTATTTTTATATTTATTTTCGCCTATACTAATAATAAGTCTGACAACCAGTCTTACCAGAGGGTACCCAGTAAACTGGGTTGTGGAGGTCAGATTGGCAGTCGCTCCATGTAAAATACTGTTATTCAGCTGCATCCGGTTAGACTGGAAGCCGACCCCAACATAGTTGGGAAAAAGCTAGGCAGATTGATTGATTTTCGCCTATAGCTTTCTCCCTGCTTTGATGGTGACCTCTGGTTGTTAGCACAGCACTGCCGTCATAAGGAAAAAAGACGTATCTGACATTTTTTTTCGAAATAGAGTTATTTACTTATTCGGAATCAGGAAACAAAGACGCATCTACCAGTATTTTTAAATTGGCGTAAACATGACGAAAACCTAATTCCAAAATAATATATTTTTTGATAATTCTTATTATTAAAAGACGCATCTGCCTTTGTACCTTATAGTTTAAACAAGACAAAATATTTTTTTTCTCCATTCCAATATTTCTGTAGATACGTTCTTTTGCCTTACGGTAGCAGAACAGGTGTCCAATGCATCAAATGTTGAAGCAGCAGCATCCTCAAAACAATATTAAGGTAGTCTGGCAGTAACGTACCTGAATTTTACCACACTGTCTCAATTCTCACTGTTTCATTCACCATCAATCAATCTGCCTAGCCTTTTCCCAACTATGTTGGGATCGGCTTCCAGTCTAACCGGATGCAGCTGAATACCAATACTTTGCATGGAGCGACTACCTACCTGATCGCCACAGCCCAATTACTGGGTAATACTAATAAGACTGGTTGTCAGACTTTCGGGCTTCTGACGACTCGTAACGACTAATGGAATTTACTTTGCTTCCTGACGTTGTGAGACGTACTGCAAATAATATCACATTTTTATTAGACGTGATTAGACGTTGTGTTGATAAACCATTGTAGTTTGACGTTATAAGACGATGCTATACCGAACGTGTTAAACTGGTTTTTGTAAGCTTACGGGATGTTCGGGGGTCACTCCACTCCCGTCGCGAGTCGGCCAGGCATTGCAGTGCCGCCGGTTTAGGTCCCGAGATGGTAGTGTTCCACACGTGCCTTTCTAAGACGTAACGGGGGGAGTTCAACACCTCACTCTCCCCTATGAGACGTGGCCTGTATGGCGCGGGCTATCACCAGTCCAGGGCAGCAGAAATCGCATTCGCACCCGGTAGCTCCCGACGCAGATGTACGAGGGAACACTGGAGTGGTTTTAGTCAGAAAGAATCTGACAGAAACTGAAAGAATCTGCCCATCTCAGGGCGGAGGACATCTACGAGGATTTCCACCAAGACAAAAAAAGGTCCAGCTTCATTGGTGAAGCTTTTGGTGGGGTTAAACTGATTTCTCGACTCTTCTTCTTTATTCTGATGAGTTGTCAGCAGTAGAATGTCCAGGGTGCGATTGGCTTGCTCCTCTTTGTTTATGTCCAGCTCCGACTCGGTACAAGTTCAACCTGTAGCTCGCCGCTGTTCACCTCAGGTTGATGCGATTGCATGATGAAAAACTCAAAACAAAGAAAAAAAGAAAATATATTTATTTAGCACAGAATGAAATGCACACGAAAATAATAGCAAGCACGCACAGCAGATGGAAATAATAGTTAAAAAAAAATAAACTGTACAAAATGCGATGCAGGAATGTGTGCCTCACGGCTGCGCCAACGAAGGCCCAGTTCAGCAAAAATGCCAGACAACTAGTGCCTGACGCTGGTTTTCAACTGGAACCGAAGTGTGAAGTCACGGATGTAAACCAGTTTTATACTGCAACGTGTATTCAATTTTTCATTCACTAACATTTAACTCAGAAAGAGCCCATCAATCATAACAATAGCTATTATACTTAGTTTGACTGTCTCATTGGTCAAGTGGCTCTAAGCGCGACTCCTGAGCACGCTGCTGGGGTTCAATCCCCACCTCAGCCAGTATTATTAGGAATTTTCACCAGCAGCAGCTGTTGATGGCAATAGGTTGGCCCCCTTATACTTGGGAAAAGATCACTATTGTGTCCCTCTATCCGTTTGTCAGATGAAAAATTAAATTTTTCGTTCACTAACATTTAACTCAGAAAGAATCCATCAATCACAACAATAAAACACTATACTTAGTTAATTTAGCGTTACAGTACACATTTTAGAATCTACGTCACGCACCTTCTCATATTTCTATCAAACGGTAACAAATCACAGCCATGCTATTCTTTAGTTCCTGAAAAATGAAGCCGGCGTCACCACGGAAGGCACAATAGCTCGATGTTAGAGTTCAATGTACCAACTTTGTTTATTTCTGCTAGTATGTACTTACTACTTTCCTACCATATCGCGTATGAATTAAACTATGCTGCAAGTAAACAAATATGCATTGACCGTATGAAAAATTGCTGGTCATAATGCCGCCTCCCGTCTTCGTATGGCACCGTGATTTTTATGATTTGATGATTCAAAAATATTAAAATTATATATAAATATATATTATATTAAAAAAATATATATAAATATAAAATTTCATTATTCTAAACCGCATGGTCTACTGGATTTCAGAAAATTCATCCCCTGAAGGGGTTAATTAGGTTTTCATAGTATACATACTATGAAATTACAAGACGTGCTTGCCGTGAACTTCCATACAAATATTATCCCCTAATTAACCCCTTCAGGGGATGAATTTTCTGAAATCCAGTAGGCCATGCTGTTTAGAATCATGAAATTTTAAGGAGAGTGACGAGAAGAGAACGCAATTGCCCATTCTCTTGAGTCTTGCCAATTTTGTCTTTTTGTTTTCAATTTTAAAATACCGTACGTATATTCAGGGAGTGACGGAATTAGTGATTCAATCTATAATAAAGTGGGATTAAATATCAATTTCTATTGTTTATTTTATTCGCATTATCGACGGTTGAAATTTCAAATGTCGTAAGGGACATTTTGTTGTAAGTCCACTCTCTATACCATTGAACTGGAAATTTTGTTCTCCATCGATCTGTTTATTTAAAACTTTGTTACCTATCTCTTAAAATGAAGGAGCTACGATCTCAAATTGTTTTGTAGTAAGTAACATTAGTAGTGAAACTTTGAGTCGTACAGGTCAAGTTTTTTTTGTAGATTTTTATATATTTGCTAAAACTGATAGCACGTCTTCCTCGTCGGAACTCATTACGACATATACACAAAATGTGATAATAATCGAAAAATATTTTAATACGCAGAAGACAGCATCTATAAACAAATGTTTTACACATAAACATTTGTTTCCATACACGGCTAGGTAAGGCTTTTTATTTTATTTATTAGGGACAACAAACGGCAGTATATTAAATATTACACATGATTGGAGTACTAAACTAATAGAATTAACAAATACACTACTCACGACTTTATCCACAGATTACCGTATAAAATAATTAGCATAGGTACTGTTAATAATAACAATAAGGGCAAACTAGAAGATACTCAATACAATGTTAAAATTATTACTCGGTTTGATATTAAAATGTATCTCGGAGAGCATAAAATAAAGTGAAAAAATCTAATCTAATAGTATCTGCGTCTTAACACTAGGGACAAATTTAAAGGTATGGAATCAGGTAAAATCGGCATGCAAAAACAAGAGAAAAAAAAAGAGAGAAACAAAAAACAATAAAATAAAAAGAAGTACGAACTTAAAGCTACATAAATACATGAGGTATAGGAATCAAAATCAAGTAACATCAAAACTTATGGCCGTTCCTTTAGAGTGGAAATAACTTAATTTTTGAACCTATTCTTGTTTAGAAATATAATATCAATTGATCCAAATATTAAATTATTAATATTATATTATATTTTTGTGTAATGTATCGAAAAAACACGCGCAGGAGACACGGCTTTATGTACACACAATCACTAACCTAGATAAAAATACCTCTCATCTTCAGTATCATAAAAATGAATGCCGGATACAGTGACCACTAACGCTCCCATTCGTAACCTCTATAACCAATCGTATTTGGTTTGGTTTCCAAAAATATAACGATTCGTTTAATGTTGTATTGTTTATTAGAAGAAATCCTATTTGTACGCATATTTCATTCGTATCGCTTTCTCCATTGTTTTGTTAATGTTATGAAATAAATATTTGTCGGCATGACAAAGTTTTAGTGTTGAAATCTAAATGCACTGTTTTATCTTTGCACAGTTTAATCTTATCGCCCACAGATATTGGGTTTCGAAACTTTAGAAAACATGGTAGCGAATCATCTGCTATTTCTTTAATGCTTAGCTAAAAAATAAAGCTTTTGTCTTGAGTTCTATTTTATCTATTCTCAATACCATCTTCGAATAAGTAGGTAAATATGGCATCTAAATTTTACTTTTAAAATATTGTACCTTTTTGGTAAGAATCTTCATAGATTGAACCTACCCTTCCTGGGATAGACGAGCTGAACTAAAACCACGCCATAACCGTTTTTATCCGATGACTGAAATAGAGCGAGGATTGCAGGTGGAATGGACCAGGTAGCTCTGCATTTCAACATCCTTCGCATGTATTATTATTTGCGACTCACAACAGCACTAGACTTCTTAGCGCTGGTTTCGGGTTCGTGAATAAGACATAATATTACAAAATGAACTGGAACCGTTCGCTGCAAGTGGACAAATCGTGAGAAACAATCCGCACTAATAAAAATGTCACACGTCGGTCCGTTCAGCGGTCTATAGGAATGCACTGTGGTCTATGTTAGGTGGATGTAGAGCCTTTATTACGTGGCAGTAAGAGCTATTTTGGAATGGCAGGTGTTATTGATTGTAGAGTGATGTAAGGTTACCAGAAAAATGAGGTAAAGTGGGACATTCTTCTTTCTGTATTGTAAGTCGGCAAGGTTTGTAAAAAACACCATTTATGTTTTTAAACCTATGCACGTTTTTAGAACTTCAAACATTCCGAACAGACAGCAGATTATGGAGTTGCGTCCATGCCTAATGTTTCAACCTTCTACTCTTTTCCTCCCCTCTCTCAGCTAAGAACCTAATTCATATTAGGCTCCACGACTGGATCAGAATTTCCTTTTACCCGCACTTGTAGTTTCCAAGGAAATCTAGAAAATGAGTAAAAGCTATTTACGTGATTCTCAATATTATTTTGTAAAACACAAAACTGTACGACACAATCACCCTACATCACAAATCATGGTGACCCTTACGAACACTAGTGAGGGATTGCAGATTTAATATGGTCCGTCATTATCAATAAGTAACGCGCTAATTTACTTGTCGTTGCCTTGTCGGCACGACCACATTCTTAGGGATGGGATTAGTCGATAAAATTACTTTGACCTTTTCGCAAATATCCAATTTTGGATGTTTGGATGTTGTAATTGAGGATGATCCATCAATCTATTGTAATTGTAATGTCTTCGACGATCATTTTATGTACCTTTTGGGTAATACGTTTAGAGGATGCTGGTTAACCAATGTGGTAGCCACGACTCTTACATTCATCTTCGCTTTACTTTGTGTATAATATTTGCTCTTTTAAAACAATTTTATAACTATAAGTAAAACAAAGTCTCTGTTCTGTATGACCGCTGAGTTCTTCTAAGCTTCTGAAGTCAAAACTCATCATCTGCCCACCCTTTTCCCAACCATGTTGGGGTGGGCTTCCAGTCTAACCGGATGCAGCTGAATACCAGTATTTTCTTTCCCAACTTAAACTGGGTAATAATCCACGGACCAACCCCGGCAAGCATAGCTTAACCTAATCGATCGACCCGTGTGGCTGTTATTACTTAGCTACGAGCCTCTTTTACCAGAGTTATTCTAAACTAACAATCTGCCTAGCCTTTTCCCAACTATGGTGGGGTCAGCTTACAGTCTAACCGGATGCAGCTGAATACCAGTATTTTACATGGAGCGACTGCCTATCTAACCTAACCTAACCTCCACAACCCAGCTACTGGGTTACCACTTGATAAGGCTGGTTGTCAGACTTTTGGGCTTCTGACGACCCATAACGAATGTTAAACGTGTGACCATAACTGTCAAAGATCCACGAATGACAGGCGGGACCAATGGCTTAACGTGCTTTCCGAGGCACGGAGGAGTCTCGGTATGTAAAGATGGTCACCCATCCACGGACCAACCCCGGCAAGCGTAGCTTAACTTGATGGATCGACCCGTGCGGCTTTTATTACTTAGCCACGAGCTCCACAGTATTTAACTTAGATATAGAACAGATAAGTATGTCGATGTTTTGTTATGTCGCTACACAAGTAGTTTGCACTCCTGCGAAGCAAGGGCGTGTCACTAGTTTTCAAATAAAAACGGTAAAAATACCTCCTAATATTTTTCTTTCTTTCTTTTCTTTAACTGTAGCAAAATACCTTTCTTAACTCTATGCTCACAAAAAAGCATTTTAAAACCACCGCAAACGCTCATCTCTTAACAAAACGTGCCTCATTACTGTCACCTGTGCTTACCACTTCATTTGTAGCCGCCATGATTGTTTTATAATGCGCATTTTTATTGCTTACGCATTATATTGTAATCAAAATGAACGCCCGCCGGGTACGCGTGTTATAAATGGTGGGGGATGGCCCATTCTGTAGTCGAGTGTCAACGGTAGCACGTAATATTGGCCCATGGATTAATGGGTATGTCGTATGTTCCAGAAGTTTTACAAGTAAGATAAGCCGAGATGAGTATCCACATAACCAAGAAAACCGCCAGGTTTGTGGGACATGAGTCTACCAATCATACCAGTAGGTATGACTACTTTGGATTCTTACTTTTTACGGTTCCGTACCCAAAGGGTAAAACCGAAAACGTGACCCTATTACTAACACTCCGCTGTCCGTCTGTCACCAGGCTGTGTCTCATGAACCGTGATATTTAGACAGTTGAAATTTTCACAGATGATGTATTTCTGTTGCCGCTGTAACAACAAATACTAAAAAAAATAACAGAATAAAATAAATATGGGGGCTCCCATACAACAAACGTGATATTTTTTGCTCGTTTACGTACGGAACGGAACGGAATCATTCGTGCGCGAGTCTGACTCGCACTTGGCCGGTTTTTTTAATTATCCCAATTAAGGTACTGCCCACTACCGATAAAAACGAAAATCTGAACTTATAATGGTCTTATGTCGTTGACAATCCGACATTCTTTGCAAGCGCAAAAATGCTTCTCTGTACTAAACAGTCCAAGCAAAGGCCTGTTGCTTGCACTGCGGTGCGACAATAATAGGCCAATATCATTATTGCGATTTTTATTATACCCTATTGTCTCTAAACCTTATCGATTTCCTGTTAAAAATGATACTTTTCGACATCTTAATAACGCTATGATTTATCACCGACAGTATCCTCCAAAGTTGTCAAATTGGTCAATTTAGCCGCCGAATTGGGCAATTTGACCGCATTGCCAACTAGCTGAGGATATAATTTTATTTAAATAGTTGTAGAATAAAGTGTTTCTGTATCTCTACTAAGCGATTAAGGTAATCATCGGGTAATTTGAGATCTTTATCACATTGAATCTTGACATTAAGATAATAATTGTGTTAAATTACTTATTCGTAGACGTGTTTCAAGGCTAAGAGGTCAAAGTTCTCGTGCAGACTTGCAATGGATTTTTTAATGTGGGTAATCGCTGAGCTACTTACCGCAATGTATTTCATTATCATCATAGGAAGGATCTACGTTCAAAGATTCCAGCGTTTTATCTTCGGAAATACAGGATAGTTTTTTAAGTAGTGCGCTTTTCACGAGATGTTCTACTCATGAATATGAACAACATTCATTATGGGACAAACCCTGAAATTACGAAAAAGAAAATCAGATTTTTCATATAAAACTTCAATACCTTCTCGATAAAAATGTATGAAACAGCAGATTTTTTTTTTTCGTGATTTCAGGGTTGGTCCCATAGCGAAAGTTGTATAACCTGTGAAAATTTGCGCACTGCTTAAAAAAATGTCTTATATAGCGAATAAAATATGGCTATAGACCAATAGAAAGTGATTTATATTCCCACCTTTTATTATTATACAATTAGATTGACGCACTAATCCCGTCGCTTCCTTATTGGACCAGTCAGATTTAATTCGGCAAACTTCGGTTTTTCCGAATATAAACGACGATGGAACCTTTGAACGTGTACCATACTTTGTTATAAGAGGACGTAGTTATGCTATAACGTTCCAATCCACACGCAGATCGAACTGAGTAAATCGCGTTTTTTTTAATTTTGTGGTACGCTTTTTTTTTGGTAGCGAGTACAACTAAGTAGTATGTATCACTTCAACTAAATAAATAAACATTATTTTATTATATACTTGTCAAAATACCTAGCTTGGGCTCAAAAACTCAATTTTGACCACCTTGTGGATTGGAACGTTATAGCATAACTACGTCCAAGAAATGCAATTAGTCAGTCAGAGCTCACAGTTGTCATTTGTTTCGAGAGGATCTACTACCAGCTTGCCTTCTGCTGTCACAGGAATATGCTGTTTTAGTTCGAAGGCTACCGGTGAAATTACAGATGTATTATGCTATTAGTACATAAAATGACAATTGACAGGCCAGTTGGCGTGGTTGGTTAAGATACCACCTATCATGCCGCAGGTCGTGGGTTCGATTCCCGACCAGGACATTTATGTGCATGAACATGTCTGTTTGTTCTGAGTCTGGGTGTAATTATCTATATAAGCATGTATTTACAAAAAAAAAAAAAATCCTTAGTACAAGTTCTGCTTAGTTTAGGATCAGATGACCGTGTGTGAATAATATACCAGGTTATTATTATTTATTAATGATATACATTGACAGTTGGTAATAAACCTATAGGTAAGAGTAGAGGCTGACTATACAAACGATGGATGGACTGTGTGAAAGATGATATGGCTAGGAAGGGGGTGACTACCGAGTTGACGACTAATAGAGAAGTATGGAAGTGGATAGAGATGGATGTTGCGCCGACCCCAAATAAATTGAGACAAGGCCAAGAGAATGATGATGATGATATCAACATTATCAACATACCATACGTGACGTCATAAGTTCCTATTGTTCTCTTATGTTTTGGACCTCAGACAGATGCTTCAATAGCTCGAAAACAAGCAAAGAGATAGTGCTAGCAATCAACATGTCAATTAGAGATAGGTACTTAGTTAAGACGTAATATAATCATCTGTAATTAAGAATAACACAGGTCTCCGAGGTGTGACGGTTAATTCGAATCGAAAAAAAACCGGCCAAGTGCGTGTCAGACTACGCACAATGGAGGGTTCCGTAGTTGGGATGAATTCCAAGAACAAACTTAACATCGTAGTTGAAAAACATGTTATTCTATACATTCCAACTGCAAATGTAAGTTTGTACACACAATATTGAGAGATTTACCATGTTGTTTTAAGACCATCGACTTCTTATAGGTTTTCCTGTAATCTATAGGTACTGAACTATTTTCTGTATTTTTTTTCAAAATTTTACGCACATTACTTTCGGAGATAAGGGGGGAATGGTCAATTTTGGTCTATTTTCTTAAATAACTTTAAAACATTTTATTTTAAAATTAAAAAAAAGTTTGAGACCCTCACAGCAAGCCCTTTCATTTGATATGCAAAACTTTTTTTTTCTTATTTGCCCCCCAAAACTGACCTCCATATTCAAAATTCATTTATTTACGTTACACGTCCGTGTTTGGGTCACAAATACATATGTGTACCAAATTTCAACTTAATCGGTCCATTATAATCGGAGCAAATTGGCTGTGACAGACGGACAGACAGACAGTGACGAGTGATCCTATAAGGATTCCGTTTTGAGGTACGAAACCCTAAAAATAATTTAAAAAATCCATTACGTCCAGATTTTTTGCTATTTACTCATAATCGGAGCTTTAAGTTAGTGAAAAAAAGAAAAGTACCACAAAAGTATTTAACCGTTGTTTTATTTGTATTCATAAAATTGTAATAAATATTTAGTATTTTGAATCAATTATGTAATGTATTGAATTAAATAAAATTTCGTTTCCTAACAAAAGTTTTTTTTTTTTTTGCGAAAATAACAATGGAATTTTAGGGGAAAACTGGATGTGATGAAGAAAAAACTGAATACATATTCGTAATCAGCGTATCAAAATACCCCAGAATCAGTCGTCAGATCCTTGAGGGGAAAATAAAAGTTAAAATTTGTAGACCTGTGTAATTAAAACTTTCAACACCTCTAAACAGTTCGTCATTACGTGTAATAACAGTAATAATTACTCGTTTCCCACAATAGTGTAAAACTTAAATTAAAACAGAGTCATCATAAAAACAACTGTACTTTTGTGATTATTAACGCCTTCAGCGCGAAAACATCAATAAAATAATATAATGATTTGCAGTTTGTAATTAAAATCCGTTCAACGCAAGATTTTTTTTTATCAGATGACAGTAAAGTTTATTTATTATTTATATAAGTAATGAATGCCTGAAGCTATGGCAGATGTAACATGATTTATGAATCCACTTTTTAATGGTTTTTCAAAAAATATTCCACAAAAATATTTCATAAAAAAATCAAAACATGTGGGATTCTGTCGTATTGTCACTGGCCCGATGTGTAGTAGGAAGGTGTAGTTTTGATACTATGCATTTTGTTGAAGTTGGGAAAGGTATAATAAAAAAAAATTTTGTTCATACATCCATATGCATCTAATTAAAGTTTGAAATAATTACCTAGGCAATTCTTTCTTGGTCTGTATTACCTACCTGAGTATAAGTTTACCCTACTACGGCATATAGGAAGGATTATTTAATGTACCTATTGATTTAAAATACACGATCCGAACTTGAAGAAATAATGTGGATTATAATTTTATTTCTGCATTGAATCTTGAAACAACATTTTTACATCTTAGCTTTTCCTCTTTCATTTTACCTGGATCAGTGGCGACTTGCGTTTGACAACTTAAGTCATATTACATCTGTGGGAGTTTTAGTGATCTACACGCTGGCAGGAAAAATGTGGTTTAATGTCAATGACAGTTTATGACAGAGCGTGAGAAACCATAAAAATATAAGAATGATATCAATCTGCTTTTTCCCAACTATGTTGGGGTCGCCTTCCAGTTTAACCGGATGCAGCTAAAACCAGTATTTTACATTGAGTGACTTCCTATCTGACCTCCACAACCCAGTAACTGAGTAATAAATACGACGGTCCATGGTAAGACGGGTTGTCAGATTTTCGGGCTTCCGACGACCCGTAGCAACTGTCAAAGATCTAAGAATGACAGCGGGGACCAACGTCTTATCGGGCTTTCCGATGGGAGCACGGGGGTCTCGGAACATAAAGATGGTCACCCATCCACGGACAGACTGCGGCAAGCGAACCTCGACCTGTTCGATTGTCCCGTGCGGCTTTTATTATTTAGCTACGGAAAACAAATCGCACCTTGAAAACAAAAGTGGCGTTATACAAAAATTAAAGTTTTTCTCTATGTCCATTTAAAGCTTTTTTGACGCAGCATTTTGGTCAATTTCTTAGCAAATAACTGAAATAAAAGACTGCAATTTGACTTTCTTACTCTAAGTTTTATATATACTGAAAATATGCCAGTAAATTATGGAGTTATTTAGAAAACATAGTTTTGATAATGCCACTTTTGTTATCAAGGTGCGAAATGTAGAAATATTTATGAATATTTTTCAAAACATTTTATTTTAATTGTTATAGAAAATACAGACGTTTCAATACTACGTAATAATTCTAGGTAGTATCAGTTTTACAGCTTTATTACAGATGACAGCCGGGACCAACGGCTTAAAAATATTAGAATAAACATAATTAAAATATAAATTAATGTATATAAAAGTGATTTGGGTGAAAAGTGATAAGTGTTGCACAACAAGGGTTCAGCAACACTTACCATTTTCCTATCCATAACCTTTAATAATATTTTGCAAGTATCAACATCACACCATCCTCTTACACTCACCTATGCCACACTGCAAAGGTATCCGATGCCCATATGTTCAGTTTTTTGGTAAACCGATAGGTTTTCATGCATTTTTTACAAAAAAAAAAAACCATCGCGTGCATTTGTTTATTGCGAAAAATAGAACTCGATGCTGAACCCGCATAAATGTGGAGATTGAATTAAAATGTGATGCTGGGAAACCGTATGTTATGTGGAATGGATTGTTTTTGTTCACGTAAAAAATGCTATGATTTATCTTCGTGTTTAGATATGGCTTTTGATAAGTACAAAAATCGTTTTTTTAACGAAAAAGACTGTTTTCTAAAAGATAATTAAATATGTACCTCACTGGTAACTTATGCCACTGCACTTATTAAGCGTAAGTTATGCCTAATTAGTGCAATGGTTACTTTATAGTGCTGCCTAGTATAAGGCCCTGGATTTGATAACAAACTAGGTTATTCCTGTGAGAATTAGCGTAAAAATTAGTTTGTACTTGTTGAAAGGCGGTCTTCCCATAACAATTATTTTTAAAAGAGTAACCGTGGGGTTTCTTGACGGCTCTTTTCGATAGGCAACGACCCGGCTCTTTTCTATAGGAACCGTGCATCTACCTTCTGACGATTCATAAGTACCTACATGGGCAACATGGGCTAATGTGAAATAAAATATTTTCATTTTCATTTTTTTTTGAGTTGTTAGTGAAAGAGTTGTAACTCAATTTTACTAGTTTTCACTACAGACACAGGATATCGATGGTCAGTTTTTTGAGTTGTTAGTGAAAGAGTTATAACTCAATTTTACTAGTTTTCACTACAGACACAGGATATCGATGGTCAGTTTTTTGAGTTGTTAGTGAAAGAGTTATAACTCAATTTTACTAGTTTTCACTATAGACACAGGATATCGATGGTCAGTTTTTTGAGTTGTTAGTGAAAGAGTTATAACTCAATTTTACTAGTTTTCACTATAGACACAGGATATCGATGGTCAGTTTTTTGAGTTGTTAGTGAAAGAGTTATAACTCAATTTTACTAGATTTCACTACAGACACAGGATATCGATGGTCAGTTTTTTGAGTTGTTAGTGAAAGAGTTATAACTCAATTTTACTAGTTTTCACTACAGACACAGGATATCGATGGTCAGTTTTTCAGATACCTCATCATCTGCTTAGCCTTTTCCGAACTACGTTGGGGTCGGCTTCCAATTTAACCGGATGCATCTGAATACCAGTATTTTACATAGAGCGACCGTTTATCTGACTTCCATAACCCAGTTACTGGGTAATACGATACCCCTTGGTAAGACCGGTTGTCAGACTTTCGAGTTTTTGACGACCCGTAACTACTGTCAAACATCCACGAATGACAGCCTGGACCAAAGACTTAACGTGCTTTCCGAGGCATGGGGGTCTTGGTATGTACCATCCACGGACCAACCGCGGCAATCGTAGCTTAAGGCCTATTCAAACCTAAGCGGTATTCGCTGCCGCTATGGGTAGAGGTACATACCGCGCGGGTTTCGCTTAGGTATTTAGTATTATGTTTCGCGGCAAAAGCGGTACAGATGAATGAACAGTAATATTACCGCATACCCACTCGGTTTTCTCTACCGCAGACGGTAGGGAATACCGCTTAGGTTTGAATAGGCCTTAACCTGATCGATCGGCCCGTGCGGCTGTTATTACCTACCTACTTAACAAAATTTTAGTTTCTCTCACTGGATAGCATCAATTTGGCATTTGCCGTATCCGACTGACTATCCACGAGACTAATTCTTAAATATAATAAAATTAATACCTAAAGTTGATTCTATGGGATACTACCTCATCATTCTCCTCCCCTCTCCTAATTTATTTGTGGTCAGTGCAACATGACTTTTGCTTCCATACTTCTCTATTAGTCATCATCTCAGTAGTCACTCTTTTTCTGGCCATGTCATCATTCACACAGTCCTTACATGGTTTCTTTGGTCTTCCATTACTCGTATAGTCATCCACATTCATACTCAAAACTTTCCTGACGACATTTTCCTCATTCCTCCGCATCACATGTCCATATCATGACCACCAATTTCCACACAACTTTTCAGTCACCGGTGTCACTTTCAGACTTCCCTCTTACATACTCAGTTCTTCTTCTATCCATTCGCGTAACACCACACATCCCTCTTAGCATTCTCATCTCAGCTACGTGCAATTGCGTTTCATTCATTCTAATATTCTGATCCATACAAGACAGCAGGTCTAACCATCGTTTTATAAATCTGCCCCTTAAGTTTAAGGGGAATGCGGGAGTAACAGATTGTTCCCGTGACCTGCCGTCATTTCATCCATACAGTGTTAATTCTGTGCTTAAATATATCTATATTCGTGTCTATATAATATACTACCTACATACTACCTACAATCAAGTATTCGCATAACACTTAATATCTATCCTCACACCGGAAATAAAGCAACGATAAATGAGTGCACGTTCTATAATTCAAAACGGAATCCCAACATTAATATACCTGCACCATATTCTATTAATCTTCGGACCATAAATAATCTAGAGTTCTCAGTAGCCGCCATCTTTGGTTCGTTATGACATATTTTCAATTAATTATTATATAGAGACGAATATCTTTTGACATCGCTGGACTGTGGTGTGTAATAGTTTGCACTGATATTAAAGAAATGATATCAATAAATAAATAAAATAAAATAAAATTAGTTTAATTCGAGTAACAAGACTCATATACAAACACATATAGCAGAAGATACAGACAGGATAACAAGCACAGACAAAAGAACACTCACAAGGTAACAATATGTCTGCTGCAGCATTGCCGTATGTAAGGGCAATCCAGTCTGTTGGCGATCATCGCCAGGACGGTGTTGGCGCTGCCCCGCACTCTGCGCACCAGAGACGCGCACCGCTTGCGCATCGTCGCGTGAAAGCAATCGGTGCGCGCCTCCGCGAACATGCCCGAGGCGCTGCAGTGGCGGGGCAGCCCCAACAGCGCCCTGAACGCATTATTGAACTGGACGCGGAGGGCGCTATATGCCGCACGAGTATACTTTGCCCACAGGCTGCACGTGTAGAGGGATGTACAATAAGCTCTAAAGAGCGTTATTTTTACCTCCCTCGAACAACGCACAAACCTACGCGCTATCATATTACCTCTGACTGACAACGCCCTCCGTTCCCGCTCAATGTCCGCATCGTCTTTTAGGTCAGCTTTAACAATGTGACCTAAGTATTTAAATTGTTCCACTTTTTCAAGCGGCTCATAATTTATACACACAGGGGGTACACTATCCATACTTCTTTCACTAGCCCCAAACACCATGAGTTTACTCTTCCCTGCATTATATTTCAACCCATGGTTCAAGGCATACTCTTCACAAGTCCCCATCAGTTTCCTAAGACCACAGACCGATGCACTCAACAGCACCATGTCGTCAGCGTAGCTCAAATTATTGACGCATACTCCATCCACATGGCACCCAACATGCAGGCTGCTGAGCCCAACGATAAGGGCATTCACGTAGAGGTTGAAGAGCGTAGGAGAGGTCAACCCCCCCTGTCTCACCCCGCACTCCAACCTATAAGGTTCAGACATTACACCCGCCCATCTGACGCTATTGATCTGGTGTCTGTACCAATATTTAAATACATTTGAGAGTTCTGTGGGTAGCCCAATACTCTCCAGTTTCTCCCACAGGATGTTATATGACACCAGATCAAAGGCCCTGGAAAGATCCAGGAAACACGCGTACACAGGAGTTTTGCGATCCGTATAATATCTGACAACATGCTTAAGACTCAGAATCGCAGCTTCAGTGGACAGTTTGGGCCGAAACCCAAACTGATTGTCATGCAGTGACAGATATTTATCTAGCTGAGTATTAAGCAAGCCGTCAAATACTTTTGCTATAATTGTTGCAAGTGAAATAGGCCTGTAGTTATTTACGTCGGCAACATCCCCGGTCTTATTCTTAACCACAGGCACTACAACAGTTTTCATAAGTTCGGCAGGTAGGTATGAATGGCTCACACATAGAGAATAAAACAATGCCAGCACTCTCGACATATGCGGGCCTGCGTGCTGTAGGTGCTCAATGCTGAGCCCATCGTGGCCGGGGGATTTACCTTTAGTCATAGCTTTTATGATTGCAGCTACATCTTTAGCATTAAATCTTGTCCCCACAAGACCACTCTGTATCTCAGCAGTGGGCACCTCACCCTCTTGCCCTAGTGGAGACTGTACACGAAAATGGCTTCCAAATATGTCTGCAATACCTTTAGAGTCACTCACCCCGCCGACGCTCACCGGGCGACCAGGTCTTGGATTGACACTGTTGGTGCATTGCCAGAAACTCCGGAAGTCTCCCGACTTATGTTTTTCAGCAATGGCATCCATTTTCACCTGATCCTTATGATCCTGACACCATTTAAGCCTGGATTTGAATACTTTTCGACTTTTGTTCATATCATCATACACACACCCAGTTCTAGGCCTCCCGCACATAACCCACTCCAGAAATCTCGACCGGGCCTCCAGATGAGCCTCGCGAACATGTTTATTCCATCCTGCCATGCATGAGCCCCTCCTACCGCCCCCAGCACGCGTACCCCTGTCACTTACCACTGCTGCATCACGAAGGGCGGCTATAATGTCAGAGTACAACTTGTCAAGAATATGCCTGTGATCAGGGTCTCCACAATAACTATCTGCACATTGCGAAAATTCCACAGGAAAATCAACACAGCTCAGTCTCGAATGACATTCTTTACCGTAGACTACTACCTGCGCCTCATCCCTCTCGCCCCATACAATATCCTTGTTCGTATTTACCTCACTAAACGACTTAGGTATTAATAAATTTAAATTACACTGAACAATAAGGGGAAAGTGATCAGACCAAGTAGTGTCATACTTTATATACACATCACAAACAGTGCGTCTAGCTGCCTGGGTCACAATGCAGTGATCCAACCAACTACACGTCCCATACACATCACTTAAGAAGGTGTAAGTACCAGATTGTACGCCTAACAGATCTACATCTATGCATGACCATGTTTGTTCCTCACAGAAATCTGAAAGTTCATTAAAAAATAGTTCAGATGGGTCAGCGTTAAAATCTCCTAAGATAAAAACAGATTCCGCACCATATTCGCTAATGACTGCACTGACCGTACCGAGACAGTCCGTAAATTCAGGTAGGTTAGCACTCATATTCGTAGGCATGTACACGCTCATGACAATTATAGGACGGTCACTAGTTATAATTTTGATTGCACATACCCGCGCATTATTACATTGCACCACTGACACTTGAGGGAATACCTCATACTTCCACAGCAATGCTACACCACCGTGAGGCCTCCCACGTAGTATACCCGCCGACGTGTCCACTGCTGACGTACCCGTGTATCCAAAATCTCGGTCAATACTACATAAATAAGGTATATCGTCCGGCAACAGCCATGTTTCTTGCAACGCGATTAAATCGCAGGAGCGGCAAAGTTCCCGTACTGCATCCAGGGAGCGTTTAACATTTTTACAATTAAAACTGGCAAAACTATAAGGGCATAAGTCATTCATTATTTTGGTTCTTTGTGCCGTTTACAGAAGTTATTCTGTTCGCTACTTGGCTTAAAGTTCACAAAGCGTCTGAATACAATACCCTCAGGCCACAGTTTTTCATCCATAAAAACAGATAACTTTGCTTCAGACACGAAAAACTTATAAGCACAATGACCTTTATCCTTTTTAAATTTTATCTTCTGCAAAGACACAGATTCATGTGTTTTTGTGCGAATATATGAAGTGATGTCATCAGCCGTCGTTTCTATGTTGACATTCGTAATGAACATAGGAATTTTTCTTTCCGCTGCTTTAAAATTGCACTCAATATCTCTCGCAGTACCTGACTTGCCTTGATAACGATATTTCAGCGTATTCTTACGTCTCACTGGTTTGGATACTACTTGCCATTCACTATCCTTCGACGGTAAGTTAGTATAATCCGTCGTGGGCGTTGCAATATTACTTAAAATCCCATTAGAATTACTATTACTGCCACTATCGCAAGTAGCCGCCTTCGGTACATCCTTTGCGAGCGGTCCCGTTATGTTAGATAACCTACCAGCTGTGCGCTCTAACTCGGCCTTGCATGGGCTCAACGTGTGACGTATAGCGCACCGCGAGTTATCGCCTCTCACTCTTGTTGCAGATGACGGTTCTAGCGTATGTGACTCACAACCAATTTTGCATGCTATTTCTTCGTCTACCCGCATTACTTTTCTGTATTGCAGCTCATTTTCACACTTTTGGTGCTCTGAAAGTTCCACGCCTGGGGGATCAGACTCGTTCAGTGTTACATTGAGATGGTTTGAAAGCCCCATCGGTCCACTGTCCAATACCCAAGCACCACGTCTCATGTTTACATTACATGCAGGCGTAGGGGGCAGGGAATCGTTTCTTACTTGTAGAATCTCTATTTTCAACTCTTTTAATTGATTAACTGTAACATATAATGACTTTATCTCTTTAATCTCGGTCTGTACTATCAGCAGATCCTTTAATAACTTGGTACAGTCCAGATGATCAAAGGTTATAGGAGGTAATTTTTCTAGCTGACGGGCCACAAACACGGGTATAGTATCTGGATCTACTGCCTTGAAAACCTTCACGATATCAGCTAAATCCCTTTCCTCCTTTCCTTTATTCTTCCGAATAATTTTTCTGTTTTCCGTAGGGATCGAATCAAATAGCAATGACTTGGATTTCCTAATTTCTTCACTGGTGAAAGATGTTTTGCATATGCGCACCAGTGTCTCTTCGTCAATCACAGATATTTTATTCTGTATGTAGGACAACATTTCGTCAATAACGATGTTACACTCGTTACATTTTAATACATTCGACATGTTTGTCACGACACAACACAGTGCAGCGCCGCAATCGAATATAAGTACGCGTTCGCACCTGACGGTTGCGACCGAGGAACTATGCCTTGAGGGATTTCCCGATGACTTCCTAGTGCTTGAAACAGGAACAGAGAGGGCTCTGAGTTGTCTGAGAGTCTGTTTCAAAATTGATATTTTTAATACCCACTGCCATAACTTCTTTGCCACAAAGTGTAAAAATCTAGCAGAAAATCAAGTAACTTAACGGATCGTTGACTTTTTTTAGTTTCTAAATCAAATAAGAAAAACCGACTTCAAAAACCTAAAACTAATAAAATAACTTTCATAATAAAACTTATCAGCTTCTGAAGTCGGTGCTAAGCTAAGGTTAATTGATGAATTGAAGACACCGACTTCAGAAGCTGTTAAGTTTTGTTAAGAAAGTTATTTTATTCGTTTTAGGTTTTTGAAGTCGGTTTTTACTTTTTTTAAAGTAAATTTATTTTTCTATTTTTAGTTGAATGCCTATACAATTACATAAGCTCTAGACGAACGAAACGAAGAATCATGAAAAAACGCTTAGAAATCCCGGAGATGCAGTACATTTATGCATATAACTTCGTACATCAGAATAATTACCTAATGTATTACATATATACGTATACTAAAAGCTTCCTGAAAGTATTAGTTCACGTTAGTGAAAGAATCATCAAAACTGTTTCATTAGTTTTTGAGAAAATTGTGAACATACAAACAAACATACATACATACATACGGGTCGAATAGAGAACCTCCTTTTTTGAAGTCGATTAATAAACAATTTATTCTGACTTTTACCATTTTAATTCTAACTTTATCTTTTTTATTTACTTACTTCTACATATTTTTAGTTATTTTAAATTTAACAATATTATTAGTACTAAACACAAACTTTGATATTATCTCTACAATTATAACTACTAATACGTAATTTATAAAGTTACATAATTATAAAAGAATTGTTATTTTAATTTTATTTAAATTTTTTTTTTTGATTTTTGAATGTTAATGTTTAATTGTAAGTAATACTACCTATATTGCTGTGCCCTACGGGTGAATATTTGACCTTTATACCGCCATCATTACCTTCCGCCAAAAGTTGTTGAAAGAGAATATATTTAATGAAATATTTCAGCAATTCCTGATTCTGGTCCTTAAGCAGATTCTGGGAATTGATGAAATATTTCATTAACGATATTCTCCTTCATCAACTTTTGGCGGAAGGTAATGACGGCGGTTTAAAGGTCAAATATTCACCCCCTAACAGGGTCCATAATGTATATTAGTTTAGGTTGAAGCCTTAAGTAACATTTAATAAACACTATGGTATTCAAATAAATGAATATAAATATGAACAAAATAAATTCGCATACAATGTAAAGCTCTTTGGATACATCTTGGGACAATAAATGAAAAGATAACAACTTAAGACCCGACTTACACACTTCTTTAAGTGACACCTCCAATAATTAATCAGCCTATAATGTTCCCACACCTGAGACACAAGTCTCCTCTCTTCGAGAGGGAGTGAGCTACCACGCAGACCCAGTGAGGGTTGGTAGATGTCACAAATCTTTCAATTTTTGGTTCTAGTTTCCTTACGATGTTTTCTTTCATCGTTTTGAGAGCAGTGCTGATGAAATTAGTTACACAAAGTAAAGCGCCTGCCTGGCTTCAAACCCACGACCTACAACTCGTACGCCGGGGCCGTTACCACTTGGCCACCGCCGCACCGCGCCACCTCCATTAACTCCTCGTAATTAAGACTTTATTGTTAATTAAGAGCACAAATTAAGCAATACTAACAAAGTAAGGCAAATGCTTCGAATAACATGGCATAACCTTGGCAAGGTTCCCATGGCACACTTTGAAAAATTACTAGACTCCATGCAATAGACGCAATAACGTGAAATTTACCAAAAATACAAGCCAATGATTTTCATGAAAATTCACTCCAACAGATGGCGCCACTTCGTCAAGTGATCTTCATTTCGCCAATGAATATAAAACATATGATGACGTTCATTATTCGTTTCATTTATTCGTTCATCAGTCAGTAACTACTAAAGAAAATATAGGCGCCATGACACTTTTGACAGGTGCCCGGACCTGACGTGTCAGTGCTGCCGCCTAGTGAACGTCATTTCCGAAAACCCTCATTGATAAATATTTAGGATTACTTTAAAGAATATGTGTACATAGGTAGAGTAATGCAAAAACAATTTGTAAGGAACAAGGGAACTATGATTTTTGAAGCTAACAGTTGAAGTAACTTAAATTTACTTCAACTGAGGCTCATTACCAACATGACCACTGACTAAGGGTGATTTTCAATCACGTTCAAGAGCTGTTACCAGTATATTCTTATGCAATATGGTCACTGACATTCTTGAACGTGGTAGTTGTGCTGATCGCGTTCAGTTTCATTGGTGAAATTCTACCTAAAAGTGCTAAGGAATTTTATCGAATTAATCGTAAATTCTACCTTTTCATTCTAAGTTTTTATCCATATTCATTCAGACACTTATTAACTTTACTTACCGTGGAGTTTCTGGAGTTTACCTGTCACTAAGTCCAACACTGTTCCAAGTAAGTAAGTAATTAAGTTACATTAGAGCTGCCCACAGACTACTTAGAGATACTAGAGCTGCCATTACCTCTACGCCTGTTAATGTGTGTTGAAATTAGAGATATTTATGTGTTTTGCTATTAAGCATATTCTGTTGATGTAAACAGGCAATTAAAATGTGTTTAGGCTTTAATTTTGTCAAATTGATTGGTTAAACGATAAAGGACCTAAACTGGATCATAACTTCACTAAATATTATTAAATCTGGATCGCCTTTCTGACATAACTTTTTTAGAGCATTACATCCATTTAATGTATTATATCATCTAAACGACAACATTCTTTTATGAAACTAAAAACATCGCACTTTTATAAACCGAGACCCATGACATGTTCGAAAAAATTTTCTGATCAACAACGTAAATAATGCAATGGGTGTTGTTGAACTGTCAAAATGAAACCAATTCCAACTGTACTTACAGTTGGAATTGGTTTCATTTTGACAGTTCAATAACACACAATTGCGTAACACACTTGTGTTACGCAATTATCCCGACGGTTTTTAAATACATACTTTTTTCCAAACTATAATTTAAAAAAAAAATTTAAAAAATCCGACGAACTGAGAATCTCCTTTTTTTGAAGTCTGTTAGAAATATTGACTCCCTTGGTCAAAATAAATCCTACAAATATGTATTGCTTCATCTGAAAAACAAAATTGAACGCTATGCCTACATTAATAAAGTTCTTTAGTATTATTAAACGTAAGTAAACAATAACCTCTTTACAAATATGCAACATTATCAACAGCGCTTGCAGTTCCAGCTAGCCCCCTATTCTCCTTAGTGACCCTGAAGGTAAACCCGTGTCTCAATACAACAAACACTCCTTATCACACAGACGTATGTAGCAACTGTCGCTATTCGCTTATCATTGAGCATACAATCTTCGGGGCGAAGTATGAAGAGAGGATATAGAGCGCTCTTTGTCTCTGACAAGGTGGCGAGAATATAATATGTACCCGCCAGCAGAAAAGGAGCAACTCGTCAACAGGAATAATGTCAAATAAGTTAAAGGTGTGCAGTCTGCAAATTCAAAAGTCTTTTTGTGAAGGACTGTTTTAGCTGCTTTGTCACAATATTTAAAGCAACCATAAAGAAGTATCATTGGTAAATGTAATTTATCTGACGTTAACCACTACAATGGAAGATCACACATTCTGCGCTAAGTACTTATGGGTTTTTATTAGATGCCCCCACGAATCATATATTGTTTAACCTTAAAATTGTTGTTGTAACCCAGGGATCACCAACTCGTTTCATTGGGGGTCCATTTAAAAAAAAAAAATGTCACTCGTGGCCCGTTTGGCTGACTGTCTGAAGTATTGGTGTCAATGTGCGGGCTAAATTGATTGACTTACTCAAAAAAATTATTTCAATATTTTAGCTATAAATATGACTGTTTACTTTTTTTTTCGTGATGAAATGCTCATGCATACTGCACTACCACGGGGGATAGTGCAGTAATGTGGGACTCCAACCCACTAAAACTCCACGGTGTCCTCTGCCGCTTGTGGCGGGAACACAGGCATGCGTTAGCACTCACCGCGAAATGACGGTCCGCACAGAATAGGTCAACAGTCCCTCCTGTGACCTTAATATCAATCCCTCAACATCCACTCCTAGACAGTGACCTTATTAAATCTCGCAACAAAATTTGATGGAATAACATACCACCTTGCCTTCTCATAATTACTTTAACAGTTTATCTTTCCAGATGAGCCTGGCTGAAACTTTACAAAATCATAGCTTGTCTAACTAATACTCTAACTGCACTCCCGTCCCAGCCCCGTGTCCTGTGTGGTCTACCCGTATTCCAAGGCACGTGCTGCTTCAGCTGCCGTCACAAAAACAAGGAAGTGCACGCATTCTGTAGTTCGTAAGGTTTTTGTTCACCAAGTGCACAGTCAGTGGTTTGATGTACAGGTTGGGTTTCAGTTCCGTTTCGGTTAAGGAGGATGTGCCGAAATTAATTCTTCAATTCCCAGTGTTACATAAAATAAGTGAAAGTAGTTTAATTTTTTTTTTCTACCATAAAGCAATTTTATTTTTAATTTCTACCAAAAAAATAATAAAAATCGCATGTGTCCTTTTTTTTTCTTACCTTTACATAATACCCAGTGTCACACAAAGGTGTTCTAATATTTGTCCTAACTAAATTATCTAAGCTATTTGAAAGATATAGGAAAAAAATATTAACTTGGACATGGAAATTGAAGAGTTAAGGGCGAATTTCATCATTGAAACTGGACGCGAACAGCACATCACAACACAGTTTTAATATTCCACAGCAATAATGACACTGACAGCAGTGACAGCTCTTGAACGCGGCTTAGCTTTCAGTTTCATTTGAGAACTTCGCCCTAAGAGCGACGAGAACTGTAACTAGATTCAAACATGTGTGTCTGAAAAGGACAAGGAATATCCGCTGCACAAGGTACAAGTCAGGTATATAATTATGGGACATATAATTACTGTTTATACAGATAAATTTGTGGCAGTAAGATGGTTGCAGCCGTGATATAATAATATAATACCGTAATAAAGTTATAAAGGTAATAAAGGTAGTTAGTTTTCATATATGAAAACTGTGGGAGTGCCCTAATTTTGTTACTGCGACTAATTTCGAGGTAGCGCTCGCCGGCCGCTGACGTGGCACCGCTCGCTTTGCTCGCTCTGCTCACATGTAATTGGGCACAGATCTAACCTAACCTATTTGGTCGAGTGCCCTAATACTACTAATATTACTAGATCATGCTCGTATCATAGTTATATCCCTAGTAAGATAGTTATGAACCGCTTTCATATGTGACTGTCCACGAGAAAAGGTAACCTACCTTGCGGTCGATTTATTCCGTTCTAATACCAACCACTAATACCACTGGTATTTGTTTCAACTTATATTTAATTTCTATTCCGACCTGATACCACTCTTTAAATAATTAAATTTAATGTGCGAACGAATACTAACCACTTGAATTTGGTACAGTCAGCTCAGTCAAACCTAATCAAATTAAATTTGTTGTCTAATATTTTTATGTGATCGTAATGTAATGCTATACAAATTCACTTCATTCTAATATTTCTACAAAGGTATAGGTCAGAGTAGTTTAAGTGAATCATTTTTACCTGCGAGAAAGGGAAAATTTTATTTTTTTGGGTTTAAGTGATATTTTCTTCAATTACAGGTCTTATAAGTACCTGACTGTACCTTATATCTTCTAAACTTGTTTTAGTATTAGTTTAAACAATGGTATCCGTTTGGAATAGAAGAAAAAAACATGAGTTGAAACAAATACCAGTGGTATTAGAACGGAATAAATCTTATGGTCCCTGGGACTTACGACATTGTGCTTATTATAAGCTAAGTAAACTTGTACGATTTGTATTTCCGAACGACTTAAGTGCCAATGACCATAAGGTACTTTTTCTTGAGAAGTGTCACATATAACTATACTATGATAGATAGCTGTATACCTAGGGATATAATTACATCACGGCTACAATCATCTTACTGCGACATACGTACATGTCATGCACGTGAAAATAAAAGAGCAATTTTATTTTATCAGACAACAATAGAAATTCGTACCTACTTAAGTACTTTTTAGAAATCTTGTTTCATTTCACATTGATTAATCTGTCAGAAAGTTTCAAGGCAACCAGACTTCCTGAACCAAGATTACATTGTTATTTAAGAGAAAACTACTGCTTTCTAAATAAAATTAAAACGAAGCCAGGTCTCCCCTATTACAAACACACAAATATCACCATAGGTAATGAAATCAGAAGTTAGAAAAAATCACAATCATTCGTTCCGCACGTGTTTCAAGCACATGTTTAATAAAAGGACCATTTTTCGAATCAAAAGGAAGAATCGGAAGTCCCGACATCCTAATAGTTCTAAAAAAGCCACGTCTACTCACAAGTACTTGCCACCAGGCTAACTTGAACAACCTTTGCCTTTCGAGAAAGGCAGACGACAGGTCTTCTTCTATCGGTTCTTAGTTCATGATTTCTGAATGAACTGGTGAATGAAAAAAGCAGTTTCCGGTGCGTTTGATATCAAGTTATTAGATCTGTCTATTGAAAGGGCTTGCACAATGGTAACAATGATGAATCTGCGCTAATTTTTCAATATAAGGCGGTGCCGGAAAGAATTCTTCCGAAAACGCTTTGATATCCCTGACATCCGAAAACGGCTTGATATTTGAGGATCTCTAGTTTCTAAGATGAAGCCGAAGAATTTTGCCAAATCGACTTTTTAATACCATCAAAAAAAAATTTAATGTTATTTTATTCTCAAATTTGTGATACTACCTTTACCCATTATTTCTATATCAAAGAAAAACTAAATTGTGCATGGATTCTTATGTATCACTCATATTCGTACTACAAAAAACGTGGCGCTCCTGAAAAGTTAATTTTTTTGGAGAGTATTGGTTTAGGTAAGCGTGCGACAAGACAAAAAATGGATTGTAGATTTATTTTATTATATATTTAATGCAGCTAATTAGCCACGAATACTAAATGAAGTTAATCCTATCACTCTGTCTTACACAGAACCACAATCGTTATAAAATTATCAGAGAAATTAGTAGGGTTGGCTGTTGGCTGAGGAGCTCGTGGCTAAGTAATAACAGCCGCACGGGTCGTTCCATCAGGTTAAGCTACGCTTGTCGGGGTGGTCTGTGGATGGGTGACCACCTTTTCCTACCGAGACTCCTCCGTGCCTCGGAAAGCACGTTAAGTCGTTGGTCCCGGCTGTCATTCGTGGATCTTTGACAGTCGTTACGGGTCGTCAGAAGCCCGAAAGTCTGACAACCAGTCTTATCAAGGGGTATCGTATTACCCAGTAACTGGGTTGTGGAAGTCAGATAGGCAGTCGATCCATGTAAAATACTGGTATTCAGCTGCATCCGGTTAGACTGGAAGCCGACCCCAACATAGTTGGGAAAAGGCTAAGCAGAATGATGGGTTGGCTGTTGGCCTAATTATGAAATTCGGTAAGTTTTCTTTAGGATTGTCTTCGCCGTATCTATTACACTACTCGTTTGTTATTGCAACTGAACGGATGGGAAGATAAACGAATACATTAATATTTTAGTTTAATATTAGTTTTATTAATATATTTTAATTATTATATAGTGTAGTATTATATAGTGTATGTTTTTTAGTATTGTTCTCAAGTAAGTGACATAATTATGTCTTTAATGGGAATAAAGTTTCTTTAAACCGAAACCGAATAAATGATAAATGATGAACGATTTTATTTCTGTAAGTAGTTTTGTACAAACACGTCAATCATGTTTTTTTTTTTAAACTAGATGAGGTCGGCGTTTCCAATCTGACTACTCTGAGAAGAAAGGCCGAAACAAACTCAGTGGTCACAGTCTCTTTTAAAGTCCAGACATAATCTTGGTCAGTTCATGTGAAGACCATGTAGATTGGTGTCTGAAATGGTCTTTTGAGGAAAGAACCACAAAGATTGAGAGGACCTGTCCAGTCAGTGCACGCATTTTTCGATAATCGTGCAGCTCAACTCAGAACTTAAGGAGTTCAACTAAACTAAAATATTAATCTACTAGCTTTTGCATAGGACACTACTAAAGTTTCTATAATAATACAATAATTCAATCATGATTCGAAAGACACGTGGCGCCATCTATTACCATAAGAACGCTATTGTTGTTTTCCTCGGGAACAGTATTTTTTTCGGGATGAAAGGTACCCTATGTCCGTTTCTGTACATTTGACAACGTAGGTATTTCAGTATGATCGGTTCAGTAGTTTAGGCGTGAAAAGGTAACAAACAAACAAACAAACTTGCTTTCGCATTTATAATATTAAATAATAGTTAGGATTCGCTTAGTCCGTCTAGTGCTAGCAAATCCGACTGTTCCCATGGTCACCCTTGAACCTTACTATGTAGGTATTCATCATGATCAAAAAAAAAAATCATGAAAGCTATCCATCCTACGGCCTCAATCAATCTGCCTAGCCTTTTCCCAACTATGTCGGGTTCGCCTTCCAGTCTAACCGGAAGCAGCTGTATACAGTATTTTACATGGAGCGACTGCCTATCTGACCTCCACAACCCAGTTGCTGGGTGATACCATACCCCATTATTTGTAAATTAAATTAATTACATCCAATTTTAACTCTGTCGCAACAACAAAACGTAACAACAGCTCTTCATTAAATATCATGCTCAACTAATCAAAACAAACACAAAACCTCTCACTTCCAACCAACTGCTCAGCAACTCTTGCGCATCCAATAAAAAACCTACAATAAAGAATTCGTCCATTAATCATTTGTATAGTAAAATAAATGCGCGTTTAATAATATTGACAGATGTAGTATCTTCACGCCGAAGGGGCAAGGGGTCAGGTAGAGAGCGAGCATTAATCTGCAATAACTGTACTTCGTCTTACGTCTGCGCTTGCGCATAGGTGATGGAATTTAAGACCATCTGTGTGCAGCAGGTTTTTTGGTATGTGATTTCATTTTTATTATCAATTTTCATATTGTTAGTAATCATTTATATTTAGTATAGGCTTTGTTTATAATGTAGTCTTACATAAGACTACTATTAATCAGGGTTTCCAAACAGCACTATTAGCAAAAGATCAACTTAACCTAAAGAAGTCTTCTTCTTGTTTTCGTTTCGACGGTACTAACGGAAGAACGAACATCTACTGGGTGAAATTTTAATCACCGTTATTCTTAAAGGGGTCATTGTACTCATCATTATGAACAACTTTTACTATGGGACCAAACCTGAAATCGCGAGAAAAATCTGCTGTTCCCCAGATTTTGACGTGTTATGCGAACATAAATGTAGGGAACAGCTGATTTTTTACATAAATACTGTACAGCAGATTTTTTTTTTATGATATAAAGTATATAGGTATTTATAGAATTATAATTACGTATTAAAGTCATCAATCAATACAATTTTTTAAGACCAGGTAATCCTAATGAATGATTATTTCATGAATTCTTGACATTTGAGGTTTATACTAACTTAAGGAGTTCTATTACTGATTCTAATGATTATAATTCTGTAAATACATATTTGTTAATCATACTTTAATCAACATACAACCTAATACTCACTTGCAAATTGCAAAAAAATGTAAGAAAATTTGAATTCGGACCAGCCTGGCACTTAAAAGGGTTGCGCTGTGTGGTATCCGCGAAATTCTATTTTTCTTGCGTTTTATGCAATTTTCTGGTCAGTGTAAGGTTGTATCTTGATCAAAATATGATTCGTGACAGTAACAAATATGTTTGTATTTACATAATTTTAACCATAAAATCAGCAATACAGACCTACATCTCTCTAAGTTAGATTTCTTAAATTATGTGAATACATATTTGTTATTGTCGCGAATCATATTTTGAACAAGATACAACCTTACACTGACATGCAATTTGCAAAAAACACAAGAAAAATTTGACATCGCTACCACAGGCCAATCACCTAAGAAATTGACCTGCGAATAGAAGGACCCATTTCACTATATTGCATGCCATTTCAAAATAGCTTTCCAAACCAGTAAAACAAAGCATGCATGTCATTTACAATTGACCCGAAGATAAAATTTAACTCAGATATAAAACATTTCTCTTTACACCATAACAGTAACAAACCTGTGTATTTTAGGTAAACAGGCTATACTTTATGTGTAAAATTGGCTACATCCAATATACAACACCACAAAATATGTAGGTATGTATGTTTATAGAGTCTCACTCCATTAAAATGATTGAATATCTACCGTTTATTGATATTAGGTGAAAAATGTACCAGCCGACACTTACTCATATTAATCGCATTCGTTTTAGTTTTATTTCTGTTTTAAAAATTGATCGCTGTATAACATCAATTGTAGATATTAACGATGAGTGTTTAATAGTGGAGAGATTTGGAATTTCGTCTGGTGGGTCCGTATATTAGTCATATAAATAATATCTAGTGGTTACTATGGGGCTAAAGCAAAGATTATAGGAAAATTTTACAATAATTTGTTGACACTTGGCAGAGGTTTTCTGAAAGACGACTTGAACCTACTTATGCAAACAGGAACCAATCCACACACATTCTATGACAATGCCAAATAAATAATAAAAATAATTTATTAATAATTCAGTTAAAAATGTAAATTCCTAACCTAACTAAAACTATTAATAAAATAAAATATGGCGTCGAAAAATTCCTCCGCGTCGCTGTCGACTGATAATGTACCCAAGAGTGTTGCCGTTCACGTTGTATGGCAATGCTTAGCTTCTGGTCAAGGTAAAAGCCAGCCCTTGGGTCACGGGAAGTGTCAACCAGCCGTTTGGAGATTTCGTTGAACAAACCATGAGCACTCGCACAGCATGTCATAGAAATATTATATTCTGTCAAAATCGTCAGATCATTTTGTTCTTTAAAGAAAATAGAAGGGCGATAGAAGGTACATTTTTCAAAGCTTTCTGTATACTTATCTCGATTTTGGCATGTGTGTAGATTTATTCCTGATTGCACACAATAAAACATTTCTGTGACAAGGTTGACAACTCTGTCATAGAAATATTTTATTCTGTCAAAATTGTCAGATAATTTTAATCTTTACAGGGTCGATAGAAGGTACATTTTTGAAAGCTTTCTGTATACTTATCTCGATTTTGGCATATGTGTAGATTGCACAGTATTCTTGTGCTTAACTTTGGATGCTAAGCTTCAGTGGGGCCCACATATAGATAAATTGTCAAAAAAGCTAAGCTCCGCAGCATACGCTGTTAGGAAAATTCGTAATTTAACTAACATAGAGACAGCCCGTTTAGTGTACTTTAGCTATTTTCATAGTGTAATGTCGTACGGTATTCTGTTGTTGGGAAATGCAGCCGACATTCAGACTATCTATGTTTTGCAGAAAAGAGCTGTTCGATGCGTTTATAAATTAAGTCCGAGACAATCTCTCAGAGAGAAATTTAAGGAGATTAATATAATGACTTTGCCTTCTCAGTACATTTTTGAAAATCTTTTATATGCCCATAAAAACATTAAATTGTTTAAAAAATACAGTGATATCCACAATATAAATACTAGGAACAAACACAAATTTGTTGTACCTGCAACAAGGCTCAAGAAAATAGGTCGCTCATTCAGGTGTCAATGTATACGCTTTTATAATAAACTTCCAAGCCACGTTCAAGATCTGAGCCTTAATAAATTCAAATCATTCATTAAACGCAAGTTGTGTCAGAAAGCTTATTATACCGTTAAAGATATTGAGGACAAAAAGGCTTGGGATTGAACTGCTCCAAATTTTCTTTTATTCTTTTATTTTTGCATACTGAATGTTGACATGACTATTTACTTTGTACAGTATTATATTATTTTAATTTATTGTGAATGTGAAGACTATGTAGGTCATTGCTTTTTTTGTTTGCTTTATTTTTTCTCTCAGTTATTTTTAATCATCGTCTGGCAGTTTGAGTAATTTATGCGGCCTACCCCAATGTCCTTTCTTTGGTATTGTTCGTCGAATCGTTGAGCTCCTTAAGTTCTGAGTTGAGCTGCGCGATTACTGACAAATGCGTGCACTGACTGGACAGGTCCTCTCAATCTGTGTGGTTCTTTCCTCAAAAGACCATTTCAGTCAGATAGGAAACGCCGACCTCATCTAGTTTAAACAAAAAAACATGATTGACTTGTAAAAGTGTTTGTACAAACCTACTTACAGAAATAAAAATCATTTATCATTGGTTACAGTTTGCATAATTAGGTCCACTTGTAAAGCAATGAACATCTCGTATCTAGTGTAGGTACTAGGCACAGTATTATCACGGAAACATGCTCGAGGAGACTCGCTCAGACCAGGGAAGCATGCCACAAAAGGGAGGAGGCCTACAATCAGCAGTGGGTGGAACAAAGCTGCCGATGATCATGATGATCCATTGCTGATTTTAGTTCAATTAGTAGCTGATTTGCTCCTTTTAGTACAGTATAGAACCAGCATCTAAACATTTAATTTTTAATTCTAACAACTATGTTGGGGTCGACTACCTGTCTGACCTCCACAACCCAGTAACATGGGTAATACGATACCCCTTGGTAAGACTGGTTGTCAGACTTTCGGGCTTCTGACGACCCGTAACGACTGTCAAAGATCCACGAATGGCAGCCGGGACAACGGAGGCACGGAGGAGTCTTGGTATGTAAAGATGGTCACCCATCCACGGGGCAACCCAGGCAAGCGTAGCTTAACCTGACGAAGCGACTCATGCGGCTGTTATTACTTGGCTTGCCTCCTCTTTCTGTAATGTTAAATAACAACGACAGTTTAATTTACAGAACCCAAAGACCATTTTTTGTGAGTTGATTGATTTTACGAAGTGTGGAATGTATTATAATGGTTACCTACGCTAACTGCATTTTGTATCCGCATGAAAACAACCGGCTAATTCATTTAGTGGACTTATTCTGAATGAGATTTGCTATGTCGCATTGAGATGGTAAAGCGAGCGAGGTTGATTTTAGAAACATTTCAATAGGGTTACTTGAAGCTTACTTTTATTTCTGTCTATGCTGTTTTCAAAACCTAAGTTGTCTTGAAAGCCTTCGCTTTCAATATTGAAGTGAAAACGTGTATCATCCAAAGGCTGCTTGGTAACAAATGCCTATGGCATTAAATCCGCCTCTGTACATTTGTGTGCATAAAGTATTAAATAAATAAATAACATACGTCTGATCACATGCAAGTTGGTTTTCACGTATGTCTGATTTTACTTACTTTGATGATCTAGATCTAATAATACTCAATTAAGTCTCTTCCTGAATAACTTTTTAATTTTTCAGTGACTAATCTTTACCGTATATTTTTTTATCGAAATCACGGTTTCACTCGTGTAAGTCTCGAACACGTTGTAATATCGGGATAAAAAGTATCCTATCTAGGCTATAAGCTATGTGAGCCAAATTTCATCAAAATCCGTTCAGTAGTTTTTGCGTGAAAGAGTAACAAACATCTATCCATCCATCCATCCTGACAAGCTTTCGCGTTTATAAAATAGTAAAAGTTGGATCCTTCCTTCCTTACTGAACCCTTATTTAGGTAAAACATTTTTAATAAATGATAAAAATCAAAATTAAATCAAAAGCTGATTAGAATAAGGCGTTCAGACTAGGTCAGGTCGGAGTGCAAAATGCGCCATCACTTTCACCATCCGAGGTCCATTAGACAGACAAGCACATCTGTCTCAGTCAAATTAGCTATAAACACGATTCTTTACCTTTGAAAATAACATTCAAATACATTACTACACGTCTCGAGATTTCTTTTGTTAACCATCTTTCGAATTTGACGTTAAAAGTTGTTTAGAAATAGTTTTAAACAAAAATAAATGTGGTTTTTGATAAGACAGTAGTGCGTTGTCATGATTTATAATTGATGGAATAAGACTAGAGTGTGTTTATTTATGCAAAGCGAATACTTTTCATGACTATAGTATTATTCTGGACCAGGCGGTCTAATAGAACGGTCCATATTTAGTTTTAGTTATTTAGTTTTTAAAGTTTTCCCGGTAGTCTTTGCCCCACTTCCTTTATTTATTTTTTTGTGTCTGTAAATGTGGGTTTTTATAAGACAGTAGTGCGAAGTCATGATTGGAGGAATACGACAAGTGTGTGTGAGTGTTTACTTATGCAAAACAAGCGAAGACTTTTCTTGACTATAGCATCAGTCTGGATCAGGCAAAAAAAAAAGAATGAGCATTGATCATCTCGCTAGGTCACTGCGTAGCAGTGTGCGTAGCAGCATACAGGGCAGGGTGGCCCGTTTACACTGGTTCAAAAGATCAACGGTCTATAAGAGTCTTTAAAACTACGGGGAAGTCTTTGCCACCGCTCCCTTTGTTTAATTTTCAGGGACTGCAAATCTAGAACGTATTTTGTCGAACATAGTTTTCCTTTGAGATAAGTTTTCTCCTAAACTATAAATAATCGCTGAACATACATGGGATATTTCTGAAAGCCCTTGGCGAGAGGAAACCAAAAAAGTTTTTTTTAGAAGGCTATTGCTTAAAAATAAAAAATAAAACCTTTTGGACCATAACTGTAAGCGGGCCACCCTGTATTTGAGAGCATAAACTTCAGGTGTCTTCGCGAAGTTTTTTGCGCAAACCGTGAACTTTGCAGTTTGCAGGTCAGTCAGTATTAGGTTGTTTATTGATCAAAATATGATTCGCGACCGTAACAAACATGTATTTACATAATTATAACCTTAACAATCATCAATACATCTCTCTAAGTTAGATTTGTTCTAAAATGTCATGATTTCCTAAATTATGTCATTTTAGAACAAATCTAACAAATTTGAATTTCGCGTGGCACCTACCTTTGCGCATCTCAACATCGCATACAAACGTAGGAAATGAAAAAAGGAATTTACTTTTTGAGTCATGAACTCAAGCTGTTTTATTTTTGTCAAACATCTTTTGGGTCATGCAACATGTGAGCATGTTTCTTTCAAGGAGAATGTATTTTCGGAGCTGTGCTTTGTGTTTTGTGCTGCACATAACTGCAGCTACGTACCTGTCTTAACATGCAGTCGCTTCCAAAAGGTATCTTCTATATCTTCTATGTATACCTACATCATCATCTGCCCAGCCTTTTCCCAACTACGTTGAGGTTGGCTTCCAGTCTAACCGGATGCAGCTCAATACCAGTAGTTTACATGGAGCGACTGCCTATCTGACCTTCACAACCCAGTAACTGGGTAATACGATACCCCTTGGTAAGACTGGTTGTCAGACTTTCGGGCTTCTGACTTCCCGTAACGACTGTCAAAGATCCACGAATGACAGCCGGGACCAACGGCTTAGCGTGCTTTCCGAGGCACGGAGGAGTCTCGGTTTGTAAAGAAGGTCCATCCACGGACCAACCCCGGCAAGCGTAGCTTAACTTGATCGCTCGGCCCGTGCGACTGTTATTACTTAGCCACAGGCCCCTACAGGCCAGTATACCTACATCTAAGTACGTATATACTAATAATATGGTTGAAGTTTGTTTTTTTTGTATCTCTGGAACTACCAGAAAAAATCTTTTTTTGTATTTGCATTTGCTTTTATAAATAGGCTATAACCTTCCTCAATAATTGGGCTACCAATTCTCGAAGAAGGTTATAGGCTATTTATCATCACGCTAGGGTCCTTAGGAGCCGAGCAAAAAGCAACAAAGTCAAGAAAATACGCTAAGCGAAACCGAAGTAGTCAGAAAAAGAAATTTCACGTGGACAAACTCGCGGGCAGAAGCCAGTATTAATAAAATAAAAATAAAATATATAATATATATAATAATATAATATAATAAAATCGTAATGAAGTCACAACTGTAAAAAAAATACCTATTCATAAAAACATACTAGGAAGTGGGGTAACAAGTCTAATGCCGAAAAAATATATTTTTGAATTTTTGTCTGTTTGTCTGGATGTATGTTCCGGATTGGCGCAAAAATAGCTGAACCGATTTGGCTGAAATTTGGCTCACAGATAGTTTATAACCTGGATTAACACATAGGGTACCTTTAATCCAGGTATTATGTTTCCGTGGGATATACTCCAACATCTAGACTGCGGGCAAAAGCTAGTATCAGAGTTCGGAATAGGTAGAGCATAAATACCTTAACTTCGAGGAAAAGAATATAATATAAAAATATAAATAATTCGCAATTTCTAAATCCCTGGAATTTCCCGGGAAATAAGAAATTGCGAATTATTTATTATTAATTTTTAATTTGTTACGAATGTATTCAAAGTACAATAAATAATTCACAATTTCTCAAATCCCGAGATTTAATTGTCGTCATGTTTATCATTCCGGGATTTTATATGAGGTTTTATCCACTCTTGTTACTTTTTTTATTATTTTTTTTTATTAGGGACAATAAACAGCAGTATATTAAATATTACACATGATTGCAGTGCTAAACTAACAGAATTAACAAATACACTACTCACGACGACGTTATCCACAGATTACCATATTATTATAAAATAATTAGCATAGGTACTGTTCTTTCCTCGAAGTTTAGGTATTTATACTCTACCTATTCCGATCTCTGGCTAGTAAGTATACAATATCTTACAATGACCTGTTACAGTGACAGATGTTACTTGGATGTTTTTTTATTATACCTACAACATTTCCAAAAAATATGAAAATTAGACAATGGTTACGGGGAGAAAAACGTTATCGCTTTTTGTATGAAAATTTACAGCTTCACAATCCGCTTAATGTTATGACGCGAAAGTAAGTTAGGTTATCTATTTATAACCCAGAATGTAGGCCACAAAGACCTAAATTTAATTGCATCAGAAAACAGTACTAATAAACTTCAAAGACCATTAATATTACAAGAAGCAACATGACACATGAAATATTTCACGAATCCTTAATCATGCACACGTTGCATTAGCAAAAACTTAACCCTTTAATGTCAAAATAACCAAAAATAACCGTGTGACATCACCGTCTGTCGCCAATGGTGGTGGCACATGCCATGCCGAAAATAACCAATCTGCCATATGCACAATTAAAAAAAAAACAGAAAAAAGGTAACAAACATACGCTAACCTTATTTCTTATTCTAAGATGGCATCGAAGTGTTGCGATATTTGAAAATAGAACAACTGCTTGAAACGGAACGCAGCCGACCGAATAATTAAAAGGGATGTGCGACTAGTGTGTCTACCGGGTTTGGTTGCAGTAACTTTAGAATTTATTTTTCCGTATGTCGTAGGATATTTGGAAAAAAATGTAATAAAAATAATTTGTATTTATTTATTTAGCTAGCTTAATAATGTTACTAAGAGGCTAATTCAAACTATTATAGAATGTCATTATGATTGAAAATATAGCTGGAAAATCAATATTAGAATCATTGAGAAAAGTAATCATTTTGCTCATACACCGCTGACTTTTATTTCAGTTTACAAAACAGTTTTTTTATGAAACCTGAAGAGCTTCACTGTACTAAAAGTATACACACAGACAGTTAAACAAACTTTAATATACATGCAACAGATATTAAATAAAGGGGTAAAGATTCTTCCCTCGAAATATCGAAGGGGTTTTTAATGTGGTACAAAAACTTAGGGGTCTTTAAGTTGCGACCAGGTGCCTATGAATTTACCGGAAATCTGTGAGGCAACCCGTTCGTGGCGGAAACAGCGGCGCATCCCTCACCTTCGACGTCCTTATTTAAAAAAAAAAAAAACATCCCTTCGGTTCGGTTATTTTATTACCATTTTCTTTGAGAGGTTTCTAAAATAATTTTACGGCGGCTGCGATAGGGTTAAGCTGCATTCTAAGTTTGAAAATATTTTGTCAAAAAGTAAAACGAAGATTGCCTGAAAAAGAGATAGCATTGTAGTTGAAAATTTACACGTTTAAAGGCCTTCAAGTATTTGCATTTACACAAAAGTACATGCTCATCCATCTATTTTAATTCCCATACGTACTTAGGTAGGTAGAACTTCAATAAATCTGTGTAAAGCTACCCATACACCTGCCAATCTAACTGAGAAGATATATCACCGGAAAAACTGACAGTACCCATTGCATACAATTAGTGGAGTGACGATCGTGAACGATTTGACTGACGATTTAGAAATCGTCAAGTCAATGTAGCGATTTATTATGAACGATGATAATTAAACTAAGACAACGTCTTGAGATTTATGAATAAATATCTGCTGCTGAAAATGAAAAACACGATTCAAAATAACTTCTCGTGGTATCTTGTTTTGTTCTCCTTGATTGGGTAATTCGTTACAGATCGAGAGCAAGAGCGGGACATTAGGCAATAAAAAAAAAGATCAACTCCTAAAAATCCTAGAAATTATTTAGTTGTCGCTCCCACATAACTACACATTTTAAGAGGCATTTAGATATGATCTACAGGAAAATTTTGATTTAGACTGAAATCTGAATCAATCTGCCTAGCCTTTTCCCAACTATGTTGGGCTCGGCTTCCAGTCTAACCGGATGCAGCTGAATATCAGTATTTTACACCCAGTTACTACTACACGGGTAATACGATACCCCTTGGTAAGACTGGTTGTCAGTCTTTTGGCTTTCTGACGACCCGTAATGACTGTCAAAGATCCACGAATGACAGCCGGGACCACCGCTTAACGTGCTTTCCGAGGCACGGGGGAGTCTCGGTATGAAAAGACGTTCATCCATCCACGGACCAACCCCGGCAAGCGTACCTACGCTTGCCGGGGTTGGATCCGAGGAGGGATCCTGATGGATCGACCCGTGCGGCTGTTATTACTTAGCCACAAGCTTCTCTGATTTAGACTGAAATCTGAATCTTACTTTAAAAGTACTCCGTGCCTCGGAAAACACGTTAAGCCGTTAGTCCTGGCTGTCATCTTTGACAGTCGTTACGGGTCGTCAGAAGCCCGAAAGTCTGACAACCAGTCTTACGAAGTGGTATCGTATTACCCAGTAACTGGGTTGTGGACGTCAGAGAAGCAGTCGCTCCATGTAAAATACTGGTAGTCAGCTGCATCCGGTTAGACTGGAAGCCGACCCCAACTTAGTTGGGAAAAGGCTAGGCAGATGATGATAACTTTAAAAGTATGCATTTAATTCTAAAACTCACCTGCAAATAACCAACCCTAAATAAAATACTCTAACAGAATAGTCGAGTCCGATTTCCATACACCATGGGCCCCATAAAATCACGTCACCCAACAGGTGGGTTGCAAAACGAAGGGGGCGAAACGAACATGGAATAACATGGTGTACTACAAACAGTGGTCTTTTTATCTGTCCAGCTTTTATTTTTGTTTTTATTTTACTTGAATTGGTTTGAATAAATTCACGATCGGAATCGGCAGTTGTTCTGTGACAGTGTATTTTATTTTTTGGTTCTAAGAAGATCACTTGTTTGCCTTGCACTGCCTCGACTGACTAATTTAGTTAGTGCCTTTTTTGTATTTGTTTATTAAATACTTATATGATACATGATGTAGGTACAGACGTTTCAAATTCGTAACTTTTTATTGCAGAATTATTTATTTTTATGTTTTTTATTAAACTAATTAGATGGTGTACTAAAAACAGTGGTCTTTTTACCTGTCTAGCTTTTATTTTTATTTTAGGTACTTGAATTGGTTTGAATAAATTCACGATCGGAATCGGTAGTTGTTCTGTGATAGGTATTTTATTTTTTTGGTCCTTGTGTACTTATGAAGAGCATTTGCTTCTTAATTGTCTATGGTTTATTGGCCAGGACTTGATTGATTAATTTAATTATTGCCTTAGGTGCATTCCTTAACAAACTTTTAACACGCATGTAGCAATTATAACATTTCTGGTGGCCATTTTGTATTTACAAAACAACCTACCTAAATTAATTTAAACAAAGCGTTTATTAATATTCATAATTTTTATATTTAATGGCACCTACACAACTTATTTTTATTGTTTTGACATTAAAATTTGCAATACATAAAATAAGTATTTAATATTCTAAAACAGGGAGCAGGGTATTTCAGCTTTTTTTCACTTAAGGCGAAAGCTCCAGGTAGTTCGCGAAATTCAAAACTTCATAGGGTTTTTGCAATTTGCAGGTAAGCATCAGGTTGTATATTGATCTGAATATGATTCGCGACTGTAACAAGTATATATTTATAGAATTATAATCATTCAAATCATCAATACAACTATCTAAGTTCATATAATCTTAATGAATGATTATTTCATGAAATCTTGACATTTAGTATTACACTACTTAAAAAGTTATATTACTGGTAATGATTATAATTTTGTAAACACGTATAAGTTATGGTCGCGAATCATACTTTAAACAATACAGGTACAACCTAATACTGACATTCAAATGCAAAAAACGTAAGAAAATTTGAATTTCGCGGGCTACCTGGAGCTTCCTCCTTAATATTATATTTTTAATGTCGAAATAATCAATAAATTAACGAACATGACACAATTATTATTGAGCAGTCCTGTTTACAAGTCGCTACTGAATAACAAATGCAGAAGTTACCTCCATGAGATCATAACTCTAATATTTTATTGTTTGTACATTTATGAATATTAATAAACAAATACTTAAACAAGATGGGAATAAATTTTATTTGTTTATCGATATTCAATTTTGCTGACATACGGTTGTATAGTCGTGCATACTAATAGGTCTTTACCTATGAAATTGCTGATTTTTGATAGCGGTTAGTGTGAAGATGTTTCATTCTATTTAAAATTCCAAATTCAAATTAGTTTTATAATATAGACACGTAAATCATGACATTTAAAAAAAAATCGTTTGTTCATTTGGTTTCCTGTCGTTCAATTTTCTTTGTTATCGATGTTTCTGTTACCATGGAAACACCGAAATTACGCGCTATTTTCGAATACGAGTTCCGTCGTGGCACCAACGCAACACAGACAGCATGCAATATTGACGACGTGTATGGACAAGGTACCGCAAATGAACGCACGCTGCGTTTTTAGTTTGATCGCTTCCGTTCTGGAAATGTTGATCTCAACAATGAGCCGCGGGGTAAAATTTCAAATACAACGAGGCGGTGAAAAACGCCATTAAAAAATTTATTGATTTCCGTTTCCAGGATATCTATATCAGAGAAATCAACGAACTTTAATTAAAATCGCAAAAGTGCATCGACAAAATTTCTTTAAAAAAAAAAAATTGTTTGATTTTTTTCTATGTAAATCGGCAATTTCATATGTAAATACCTAATATTTATTCTATTAGGTTGGGGAAAAAGTCTTTTCGCATTATAGTATGTATGAACTTGTAATAAAATCTCTTTGGCTATACTATTTGTATCTGGCTGGTTTTGGTATCATTGAAAGTTTAAATTTTAAAGAACATAATTCCAAATTCAAATTAGGAAAATGTGTGATTTTCATTTGTTTTTCGTACCGTCTAGATGAGTGAATCTAATGAAGAAATTCGATACATTTTAAAATTTTACTACAAAAAAGGTAAAAATGCAACGCAAGCCGCGAAAAAAATTTGCGATGTTTATGGACCTAGTGTAGTATCTGTGAGAGTAGCACAAATTTGGTTTAAGCGTTTTCAATCCGGAAATTTTGATGTCAAAGATGCACGTCGCTCTGGTCGCCCTATTACGGATAAAATGGATGCCATTTTTGAAAAAGTGGAGCAAGATCGGCATATCAGTAGTTACGATGTAGCTGAAGAACTGGAAATTGACCACAAAACAGTTTTGGCGCATTTGAAAAAAACTGGGTACACAAAAAAGCTCGACATTTGGGTACCTAATGAACCGTGTACTCATTTGTGATTCTTTATTACGACGTAATGAAACCGAACCATTTTTGAAGAAGCTGATAACTAGTGATGAAAAGTGGATCACGTATGACAAGAACGTGTGAAAAAGGTCGTGGTCAACGGCCGGTCAGGCTTCACAGACTGTGGCGAAACCCGGGTTAACTCGCAACAAGGTGATGCTGTGTGTGTGGTGGGATTGGAAGGGCATTATTCATTATGAGCTGTTACCACCAGGCAGGACCATCGATTCTGAACTCTACTGCGAACAACTGATGAGATTAAAGCAAGAAGTTGAGAGAAAGCGGCCGGAATTAATCAACAGAAGGGGTGTGGTTTTTCATCATGATAACGCTAGACCTCACACATCTTTAGCCACTCAGCAAAAATTAAGAGAGTTTGGCTGGGAGGTGTTAATGCATTCGCCGTATAGTCCTGACCTTGCACCTTCAGATTTCCACCTGTTTCGGTCTCTTCAGAATTCTTTAGGCAGTGTCAGGTTAACATCACGAGAGGACTGCCAAAACCACTTGTCGCGGTATTTTGACCAGAAGTCCCAAAATTTCTATAGCAATGGGATCATGTCCCTACCTACAAGATGGCAAAAAGTTATCGAACAAAATGGTACCTACATATGTACTTTAGTTAAATGTAAATAAACTATATTAAACAATGTTTTGAATTTTCTTAAAAAATGTGAAGAAACTTTTTCCCCAACCTATTATATTTAATACTACAAGCACACAAATGTTCAGAGGCAAACTTACCTATTGCCATGGGCATATTATAAGTATTTATCTTACGAAGCGACGCGCGCTTTACTTGTGGTAACCAAGTATACAAACACGCTGTGAATGTGTGCGTGAAGACGAGTAGCGTCAGCACGTAGCACACACACAGACATAAACTTCCGACTTCGACATTGTCTCGGACGATACCGAGAGCTCCTGCACGTACACACACATTTACAGCGTTTTTGTATAGTTGGTAACCACAAGTAAAGAGCACGTCGCTTCGTTAGATAAAAATACAACCTTTTCTTTGACTACCTTTGACTGTAGATCAAATTCACTAGGTGCAGATAAGAACTATGTCGCAATTGAATTGTATTTTATAGCAAAGAAGAAATCATCAAACTTTTTACTAGAAATTTGTTGCAATGGTTCAAAAGCTTTAAAATATCATCTTTATATCTTGGTCTTACTTTTTATTGTAGATATTTATAAATAAATAATTACAATTACTAGCACAGCTGCCAACAAGTCCTACGAGTATTATTAATTCTTTACGCCTGATTTGTTTAAAAAGGCATAAATCATAACATAATCTTACCCTTTTTACTTTATGATTTACATATGGAAGGGTTCCCTATGTCAGATTTATTTTCAGCTCACAATATCATATGGTATTAATAAGGTTAATTAATGTTTTATGTTTTACACAGAGCTTTGTTTTGTGTGACGTTTCCGACGACACGCCTTTTGTTTAATTTATTGAGTTTGTATCACATAAACTAGACTTAAGTTTGTTTTAAATACGGACCTTGGACTTGAGTGAATGATATATTCAATAAAACGTATACATTAGTGTGGACTAATCTTATCAATCTCCAGGCGGTTTTGTATAATCCTGATAATTTATCAATCTGCCTACCCTTTTCCTAACTATGTCGGGGTCGACTACTAGTCTAACTGGATGCAGCTGAATACCAGTATTTTACATGGAGCGACTGCCTACCTGACCTCCACAGCTCTTAGTAAGACTGTTTGTCAGATTTCGGGCTTCTGACGATCCGTAACGATTGTCAAAGATGCCGCAAAAGACCATTTGAGACACCTATCTACATGGTCTTCACATGACCTGACCAAGATTATGTCTGGACTTTAAAAGAGACTGAAAAGAGACCTTTGAGTTTGTTTCGGCCTTTCTTCTCAGAGTAGTCATATTGGAAACGCTGACCTCATCTAGTTTTTAAAAATATGATTGGCGTGTAAAAGTGTTTGTACAAACCTACTTACAGAAATAAAATCATTTATAACGATCACGAATGACAGCCGGGAGCAATGACTTAGCGTGCTTTCCGAGGTACGGAGGAGTCTCGGTCTGTATAGATGGTCACCCATCCACGGACCAACCCCGGCAAGCGTAGCGAAACCTGATGAATCGACCCGTGTGGCTATGACCAAAATTTTTACTCAACATGACAGGATCAAAAATCACAGTTCGCCCTCGGCATCTCAAAGCGATCAATCTGTGGGTCGTTGACACCGGTGATCTATCACTGTGATATGCTGTGACAACACGCTGATCTCTGTTGACTCTGTCCGCTCCCACGAGATTGTGAGATGGCTTCGTCATACACATAGTTCAGGATCATGAATTAGCGGAAATAAAGGGATTTTTTTTTTTGTTAAAAACAAACAGCTTGACATGGGACTTTAGATGAATACGCAAAGGTAGCCCGCGAAATTATTTTTTTTTTTTGCGATTGTTGCAATTGTCAGGTCAGATGATTATTTTCCGAAATCATGACATTTTAGAAAAAATCTAACCTAGAGACATGTATTAATGATTCTTATGGTTATAATTATGTAAATACATATTTGTTATAGTCGCGAATCATAGTTTGATCAAGATACAACCTGACACTGACCTGCAAATTGCATAAAACGCAAGAATAATTTAATTTCGCGAACTACCTGGAGCTTTCGCCTTAAGTGAAAAAAAGCTGAAATACCCTGCTCCCTGTTTTAGAATATTATCTTTGCGAAATTTAGGTGTAGGTACTGTACGAGGTACTGTAAAGGCTTGAGGGGCCTTCACTTCCTTTGGGATCTACACTACATATAAATTTATGCTACAAGTGCCGAAAGTCGGTGATTTTTGACGAGTGCCAGTTTGCAAGTATGAGTGTATGAGTTACTATGCATTGCGCGAGGAATTAAAAAATGTACTTATATTGAAAAAGTATTTTTCTTTTTATTTAGCCAGTTGGCATTTTGTGCTTCTTGAATAACATTTTCCGGGGTTAAATTAATTGATTCGTCACTTTAACTCAACATTTTTAGCAGATTTACACAGATCGACTCCGAACTAAGTAACAAATTAGTAAAATAGCGGGCTTATTTTAAACACATGCACATTCAGCATATCTACTACTGCGCATGTGCAAATAGCTGCCACGTCGTACCGCAAAAAGACACGAGCAAAATATACGTTCAGCCAAACTTATTTAATGAATATTTAAAATTAATTTATTGATCAAAATCTAAATCTAGAATATCAAAAACAACGCTACTCGAGTAATAACGCGTTTAATGAAATATTAGTTTTATTGTATATGAATGATAATCTGTATAAAACATTTCTCAAATAATAAAAACTGTTTGCGTCGGACTGACGACGGAGTTAAAAATAAAAAACTGAAAAGTAAAACGCACTAGTGCGAACGAGTGGCACTTTCCGCATAGTTTGGCTGCTTATAAAACGCTCTTTTCGAGCGCATGCATGGTTAAATAATAATCTATTCACGTTGAAGAACTCTGATATATTTTATAACAGTTTACAATATTTTATCTAGCTAGCCTATGTCTCTCTCTCTGACATATCAAAATAAATCAATTGCTTTCTCCTCAATGTTTGTCTCTTAATCTACTGAATGCATTTGTTTTAACCGTCTTGAAAAAAATAGAGTACAATAGGTGAACGAAGTAGAAGCCTATGGTATACCTAGTTTTTTTATTTGTTTTTTTTTCAATAGCTTAGTCAGAAACTGCTCTATCAATAAACACTACACATTTGAAGCAAGCTAGAACAATAAAAACAGAAATTTTGAAAATACTCAAATAGATCGTTAAAAAATATCGAAATTCAAATTATACGCACTACGCACCCTTGAATTCCGATTTTTTTTTTAACTAGGTATGGCATAGGCTTCTACTCTGTTCACCTATTATATCCTATTTTTTTCAAGACGGTAAAAAAGTCACAAAGTATAGTTTATACGCGAGGTGGTTTTATGCCAGAGCACCCCTGGTGTTGAAGTGTCTGCAACACCTACAGCTCTGCACTACGTTTGGGAAAAAACTGTCGTGATGTAATAATAATATGTGTAAAAACAAAAGATTATAAAATCACTTGTATTTGGTACTTGGTAGATAATCCCCACTCAAAAATCCTGTATAAGTACCATTACATAAACAAATCTCATACACAAACCCAATGATATTATAAGTAAAAAGACGTAGATACGTTACCTACCCAACATTCGATGTTCAAAAACGGCACAACGTCGAACTATTAGATGACACGTGGAAATAGGACGGCATGTCGTAATTATCGGGAGCGAAAAAGAGACAAGACGACGAAAATGTGGCTAATTAGCCACATTTTGACGTACCACTTTTTGAGCGTGTATAACCTATCTACGACTTTTTACTTATAATATCATTGCACAAACCTCTTACAGCAAACGTTTCTATAGGTCACACTAGTATTTGTCCGAACGGAAGCTGTGACCACACAAGGCTCATTTTCTGCTGAGGCGCTATTAAGGTCACTATGGAGTATGTTTTTCTTTAATTATAAATCAATATAGACCGGTATTATTTATTTATTCAATTGGTCTTACGAGATTATACAGAGGAGCTCGTGGCTAAGTAATAACAGCCGCACGGGTCGATCCATCAGGTTAAGCTACGCTTGCCGGGGTTGGTCTGTGGATGGGTGACCATCTTTTCATACCGAGACTCCTCCGTGCCTCGGAAAGCACGTTAAGCCGTTGGTCCCGGCTGTCATTCGTGGATCTTTGACAGTCGTTACGGCTCGTCAGAAGCCCGAATGTCTGACAACCAGTCTTACCAAGGGGTATCGTATTACCCAGTAACTGGGTTGTGGAGGTCAGATAGTCAGTCGCTCCATGTGAAATACTGGTATTCAGCTGCATCTGGTTAGACTGGGAGTCGACCCCAACATAGTTGGGAAAAGGCTAGGCAGATTGATTGGTCTTACTAGATTATACCTGTCTGTGTTGCTTAAAATTACCTACATGGGAAATACATACATATTGCATGCAATGAAATTCTCACCACTTGCTTCGAAACAAGAAAGGAACTAGAGTAAGTACATGAGTTTTAATCGTTTTCTACACAACACACTCGGGCAAAGTTACCGTGGCCTATTTGGAAAACCTTAAATTAAATAGACTTCGTACCCAAGTAGACCGCAGCAATAGAATAGAATAGAATACTATATTTTTGACAGGCCAGTTGGCGCGGTTGGTTAAGATACCACCTGTCACGCCGCAGGTCGTGGGTTCGATTCCCATCCAGGACAAACATTTGTGTGCATGAACATGTCTGTTTGTCCTGAGTCTGGGTGTAATTATCTATATAAGTATGTATTTACAAAAAAAAAAAGTAGTATATGTAGTATATCAGTTATCTGGTTTCCATAGTACAAGCTCTGCTTAGTTTGGGATCAGATGACCGTGTGTGAAATGTCCCAGGATATTATTATTATTATTATTATTTGCATAAAATATGGTACTTAAGAGATCTTACATATAAATAGTTCCAGATATTTTGCTTACTTTTTTCACCATGTAAAAATCATCTTAAAAATAAAATTATGAACAAAAAAAGTGAAAAAATAAAAAGCTTTTTTACAACAAATAAACCACCGACTTCCAAAAAAACACTACAAAGTGAAAAATAACTTTAATTTCAGAAGTCGGTGTGTTGTGTCACCGACTTCTGAAATTAATTAATGTTATTTTTCAAAAGTTTTTTTTTTTTAAGTTATTTATCAAGTCGAAACGACCGGATTTTATTTTTAAGAAAATACAGACATTGTAATAATTGAATTGGTGCACGGTAAACGACAGACCATTCTAGGTTATATAATAACTTGCCTCGACACAAACAAACATCCTGTGCAGATTGACAGACAGCTGATCTACCAAGTTTTTCGTCCACTTCCTGATGAGCGTGAGAAACATCTTAGTCAAGTTTAGTACCTTCTTACTATAATAATAACTCAAGTATTGCTAAAGTACTACCAATCTGTTGTCATATCGAAGAACCAGAAACCTGCGCTGTTTGCTTCGCACCATATTTATGAGAGTCAGTTGGTTTTTAAACAAGGCAGGTGGCCAACGTAGCTGCCAATCTGTGCAAGAAAAACCTAAACGATATAATGTACTACCCCAAAAAAATATAGGAAGACGTAGAGGGAGATAGGTAGATGTTAGAAAGAGATAGAGCACTTGTCTTTCCGTTTCCGTTTTATTGTAAAAAATATGGAACATCTGCGCTGACAGATTTGTTGTGTGGGAAGATTCGTGAGTAGGCGAAATTTTAGATGATCATGTGTTATGCCTTTTGGTATTATTTAAATTTGGAGGATGTTATTATTATCCTTATGGTGCAGTTTCTCTTTTAGGCTTTACATTGAACATAGTTTGTTACATAAAATTCACACAAACATATACATAAACATTTAAAATGAATTGATTACAATCCTTTGGGTCTGTTCTATAAACCAACTTTTAAGCCCAATCCGTGTCTATAGACAACTATTTGTTCGATGAAAATCAAAATATTTTATTTTATAAGTTTACTTAAAAAAAAGAAAAATCGACTTCAAAAACCTAAAACGAATAAAATAACTTTCATAAAAAAGTTAATAGCTTTTGAAGTCGGTGCCAAGCTATTAGTGCATTGAAGAACTGAAGACACCGACTTCAGAAGCTGTTAAGTTGAAAGTTATTTTACTCGTTTTAGGTTTTTGAAGTCGGTTTTTACTTTTTTTTTTAAGTAAATTCATTTTTCTATTTTTAGTTGAATATACAAATACCATATGCTCAAGACGAACGATAAATCATCAAAAACTGCTTAGAAATGCTGGAAATACAGTACACTTATATATATAGCTTCCTACATAAGAATAATTACCTAATGTATTATATACTTCTACTAACCTTCCTGGAAGTATGTAGATCACGTTAGTGAAAGAATCATCAAATTAGTTCATTAGTTTTTGAGAAAATCGTTGACATACAAACAAACATACATACATACATACGGATCGAATAGAGAACCTCTTTTTTGAAGTCGGTTAAAAAAGACATCATCTATTTACCTTCAAAGGGTGATTCCTTTTACCCTCTTCCGCTTTTTACCAGTCAAACATAAATAAAATATAACAATATCGTTTAAGGTACACTTAAATACTTCGGGATAGTGACAGAAATAGTTCAGAACACACTGGAACCATCCGTCATAATATCAAATCTACTAATAAAACTGAGGTGGGTATTCTGAACGGATTCGAAATCAATTCAATGTCGAATAGCTTACACCCGGTTCCTGGAACGAAGATCGTAAACGTGTCGAAAATATTTACTTTAAATAAAAAAGTTAAAACCGACTTGAAAAACCTAAAACGAATAAAATAACTTTCATAATAAAACTTAACAGCTTCTCAAGTTGGTGCCAAGCTAAGGTGAATTGAAGAAATGAAGACACCGACTTCAGAAACTGTTAAGTTTTATTATGAAAGTTATTTTATTCGTTTTAGGTTTTGGAAGTCGGTTTTTACTTTTTTTAAAGTAAATTTATTTTTCCATTTTTAGTTGAATGCCTATACAATTACATAAGCTCTAGACGAACGAAACTTCAATAATAAAAATCATAAAATCCGCTTAGAAATGTTGGACATGCAGTAAATTTATGCATATAACTTCGTACATAAAAATAATTACGTAATGTATTGTATACTAAAACCTTCCTGAAAGTATGTAGATCACGGTTGTGAAAAAATCATCAAAATTGGTTCATTAGTTTATGAGAAAATCGTTAACATACAAACATACATACGGGTCGAATAGAAATTCGGAATTTCGGAGAATTCGGTTAATAAACGCTTGTCAAGTGAACTGATTGCCGGTTTGTTGTGATTAAATCAACCAATCACAGCAATTGACACGCGTTTGACCATTTTTAGCTAAAAAGTGTTTTAATTTTAGAAAACGTCCGTTGCGTTAGTTAAAGACTAGATTATATTAATTTGATGTAGTAAAAATAAAATTATTAATCAATAATCTATCTAATACAATTTTGGAGCCAAATGCTGATGTGCTGACAAGCAATTTAATAATTATCATTTGATAAATATCTAGCCTGTCTGTCAGTTTACTACTCATTGCTGTTACACTTACAGTTTTGCATTGCATTGAAACTTAATTACAGAAAGAAAAACTTTAGCAAATAATCGTAACATTTTTAGAACTAAAATAAATAAAAATATCATCAGTATCAATTGAAGGATTTTAATCATTTTAACAGCTTAATTGTCATTTTTTTTTTATTTATGTAGGTAAATTTTGGCGCTATTTCTTTTGACATTGCTTACCCACTTTATTTGAAAATAGAACAGAACACCATTTTATGCCAATTTTTCTAATAGAATTAAAACAAGCAAAGGAAGGTTTCATCTATTAAATAGTCTGCCGGCAGACATAAGGAGTGAAACTAATAAAAAGAGATTTAAAAATAAATTAAAAAAAAATACTTTGAATTATTATATGTTAAAGTGCTACCTACCTAAGTCTAAAGTTAGTGTGCCATAGTCTTAAGTTAGTGTTTAAAGACCCCACAGTCAAACCACTAGCACGGTTTTGTGGGGCGTAGATAGTAAGATATTTTGTATTAGTGAACTTATAAATAAATAAATAATCTCAACAAAGATTGTATTGCATCTACTTATCGTTCATCAGAATACTCCCCCGAACCGATTTATTTTAAGTAACCCTTTTATACGGGAATTATGTTCATTAAAGAATGTGTTTTTTATTTGTTTCTATTTATATTAAAGTAGAACATATGGTCCTACCCTCATTGTTGGTTAGATTTGTGGCAACCCCTTCAGGAAGTAGAAAAAGTAAAGCAACTGCTTTAAATTCCTGAAAGGTACTTATTGTCTAAAAAATGTGTCTAATTTTGTTTTGAACACATAATTATGAACTGGATTCAGTTACATATTTATAAAGATAAAAGTACAGTTTATAATTGGACCGTGTTATGCAAAAAGCAGCCATGTCGGGAAAAGTACAAACAAAGTTATAAACATTTTTCTATTGATGGTTGTATTATGGATGTATGGACAAGGCTGCATTTGACGGCTCATATCTCCGTGATAGATATTGGCATGGCGGTTTTTGCAAAAAAATACTGACATGGGTGTTTAGTATGACTGTGTTTATAACTCATTTTTGAAAAAGTGCCACATGGCTGCTTTCTGCATAACTAGGTCCAATTAATAATCGGTAAAAACAGTTTTTTTTTTTTCGATAAATCAATCAATCTGCCTAGTTTTTTTCCAACTATGTTTGGGTCGACTTTCAGGCTAACCGGATGCAGGTGAATACATGGAGCGACTGCCTATCTGACCTCCACAACCCAGTTACTGTGTAATACGATACCCCTTGGTAAGACTGGTTGTCAGACTTTCGGGTTTCTGACTTACCGTAACAACTGTCAAAGATCCACGAATGACAGCTGGGGCCAACGGCTTGACGTGCTTTCCGAGGCATAGAGGAGTCTCGGTATGTAAAGATGGTCACCCATCCACGGACCAACCCCAGCAAGCGTAGCTTAACCTGATAGATTGACCCGTGCGGTTTTCTATTTCATTAAATATTTATAGAAAAATCATAGATGCACGTACTCACGAAAAATCGTAGTAGACATCACCCAGTTAAAGATTTTTCAAATTGTGTTCGTAAAAACTCTCTGTGGAATACAAGGTGTAATTTAAATAACGCACAACCTCTTAAGGGGTCATTGTACTCATCATTATGAACAACTTTTACTACCTACGCGACCAAACTAGAAATCTCGAAAATAAAATCAGATATAGAGAACATCTGATTTCTTTTTCCGCGATTTCTGGATTGGTCCCGAAGTAAAAGTTGTTTATAATGATGAGCACAATGACCCCTTAAACGGTTGTGCGTTATTTAAATTACAGAAACAGAAGAAAAAAAAAAAACAATTTCTCACGCCCTCTATCTTGCGAAGTAATCTGAAACTATTTCCAAAAGTACCTAAACACAGTCAATATCCATCACTAAGTATATCTCTTATTCCGATCCTTACATCCGCAACCATATCCGCAGGTATCCAACAATTGTACAAATATTCGCACCCGCGGATATCCTTTTATATCGTGTTACACTTTTTTGTACACCCTGTATATTTTGAACGTGTTTTAAATACATTGCCGGTTTTGTTTGAACAATGATAATAAAACAAAACAGTGACGCAGTAATGTATTGCAAATAGTATTGATCTTCGTCGACCCTATTTTAAATGTTAGCTGTATGCACAAGTGTGTCAGAAAGTGGATCAAAATGTATGTTTTATTCAGTTAAACAGGGTCAAATTAACACGTTAACAGTGCAGCTACTAAATGTGAGAGGAGCCCCTCACGTGCAAACACGTTTTGTGGAAATATGTAAAGAGAGGCTTATGTAATGATAATTTTGAATAAATTATATAAATATAAACCCTCTAATTGTTTAAAAATTTAAAAAAACTTGTGACCCACATGTGGTACACTCACGTACTAGCTATAGATTCATTGACCCACATGTGGTGCACCCACGTACGAACTATACGTTTATTGCCTCATATGTGTACAACACACGGTATAAGAGTAAAAACAAATTATTTTTTACTGAACGCATTCATTACAACTGTGAACAACTAAATCTAATTGTCAAAGTCTGATACGGAATGCATCCAATGCAAGAAAGCCTTCTGCCTTTCATGTTACAATGCGTCTCATTAAAAGTACCAATCTTACTTTCTTTGTTTATTTTTTGTACTTTCTTTGTTTATTATTTGTCATTAATCTTTATTATTATTTTTTTTTAATACAAAACATTTGTTTGTTTGTTTCTATCCTATATTACAAAAAAAAAACATTCATTTATTTTTAGTAACTTTAGGCTTTTATTTCCTGACAACCCTATAAAAATGTTGCCCGGTTTTTGAGCAAACTTTTTTTATAGTTTATTGTTCACACGTGTATGCAAAAAAATTAAAATAAATCACACATGTAAACTATAAAAAGGCTTCAAATTTGTATGGAGTCGTGACCCAAATGTGGTGCACGCACGTGTCAGAGTGACCTCACAGTGACCCACATGTGGTGCACGCACAGGGAACGTGTTAAATTAGCTAGCGAAACTCTGCAGACGTGATAGGTATCGATATCAAAACACGATAAAATAAAATAAGATTTAATATTTCTTTTTTTAGGGTGAAGAACCGCATGTAGTGACTATAAGTAGTATTGTTACTTGAAGTATGTGTTGAAAAAATCTGTTTTCTTTTGTTTAATCGTGTTTAAATAACCGTGCCATCACGTCTGTGTAGTTTAACAGATTTTAACTGTTATTTCAAGTATTAACTACACTGCGATCTATAACCGCACAAAAAACATAAAATTAATTAAAATTTTTTTTACCCATCACGTCTACGGAGTTTTGCTAGCTAATTTAATTTGACCCTGTAGAGAATTTGATATTTTGATGGGGAAATGACAAATTTCGCTGTTACAAGGGTAGTCGGGATGTAGCTGGGGATCGTGGGGACCTGCCTTGATACATCCTTTGAGTATAGTGCCCTGCAACTGTGCTATGTCGGTAAATATTTTTTCATGTTATTTTTGCATCGATACGCTAAGAAGAATTTTATTCTAAATTTCCAGCATGTATTGGTAACAAGATACGGTGCGAACCTGAATCGCACCCCTATTCCCAGGTTACCTAAGTAGCTGTTAATAATAAACTACCCGTAACGACTGACAAAGATCCACGAATGACAGCCGAGACCAACGGCTTAACGTGCTTTTCGAGGCATGGACGGGTCTTGGTATGTAAAGATGGTCACCCATCCACGGACCAACCGCGGCAAGCGTAGCTTAACCTGATCGATCGACCCGACCGGCTACTACGATACCCCTTGGTAAGACTGGTTGTCATACTTTCGTTCGGGCTTCTGACGACCCGTAACGACTGTCAAAGATCCACGAATGACAGCCGGATGACGTGCTTTCCGAGACACTGAGGGGGTCTTGGTATGTAAAGATGGTCACCCATCCACGGACCAACCGCGGCAAGCGTAGCTTAACCTACAACCTATTGTCAATTTAGTTAAGTTTATCTTTAAGTGAAGTGTAATTTGTTCTATGACAAATAAATGTCTTTAAACCGAACCTGATCGATCGTCCCGTGCGGCTATTATTACTAAATCTACATCTACATACATGCATAATTATGTTGAGCAATAAGTATTGCTCCCCATACATCTTCCCAACATCATCAGCTCAGGTCAACGCACAAATAATTAGTTACAATTAGTTCACAACGATATGAGCTCACGAAATGTAACGAACTCGCGTCCAAACCTTAAGTTATTGTATCAACAACTTGGGAATTTATTACCTAAGTTACGAAGATTAGGCGGGAAGGAGATGCGAGAGAGTTCTGCTGTAAGACGGTCTTTCTACCTATTACCTTATACTCAGTGGCTAAGTGGTAACAGCCGCACGGATCGAAATCGGAAAGCACGTCAAGCCATTAATCCCGGCTGTCATTCTGGGATCTATGTTACGGGTCATCAGAAACCCAACCAGCTTTACCAACTCCATAACCCAGTAGCTGCGTTATGGAGGTAAGATAGACGTCGCTCCATGTAAAATACTGTAAGCCGAAACCCAACATAGTTGGGAAAACGCTAGGCAGATTGAGATTTTTACCTTACACCTAAAGCTGAAAGCTTCTCTGTTCTCTTAGTTGAAAGGGAAAATGGATGAGAAAAACTCATTGCGCCAACCCTGACTAATGTGGGAAGAGGGCAAGCAGAAGAAGAGGATTTCTGACCGAGTCAGACTACTAGCTAGTCAGCAGTTAATCCCGATTCAAGGACGATGCGATTTAAAAGTAGATTTAGAGGGGAAGCTCCAGGTAGCCCGCGAAATTCAAATTGTCTTAAGTTTTTTGCAATTTTCAAGTCAGTATTAGGTTGTCTGTTGATTTAAGTATAATTAGCGACCGTAACATATATGTAAATACAAAATTATAATCAGTAATACAACAAAATTTCATGAAATAGTCATTCCTTATGATTATATGAACTTAGAGAGTTGTTTTGATGATTTTTAATAATTATTATAATTCTATAAATATAGATTTGTTACGATCGCGAATCATATTCAAATCAACGCAATGCAAATTGCAAAAAACGTAAGGAAATTTTAATTTCGCGGGCTACCTGGAGCTTTCGCCATAAGTACGTATAAATAGATGAGAAAGTTGTCAGTATTTATCTAGATTCATGGGCTTTGTTCTAGATTAGATACAGGCCGAATCGCTATGATATACTAGCTCCTGCCCACGACTTCGTCCGCATGAAATTTCTTGTTTCAACATAAAATACATCCTACGGCCGCATTTACGCCCCGACTCACGCGTCGCATCGCATCGCCCGCCCTCGCTATCACTTCGTTATCGCTTAGCGATCTTTCTGACTTTTTTTCTTTTAGCTCGGTTCCTAAGAGTCGTAGCGTGATGTTAGATAACCTATAATTTCAAATATGCAAAAATAAGTTTCGAAATCCAATTGACTCTTCAACTTTGTTATATTAGTATAGATTCAAAATCGAATAAAATCAAATCAGTTATTTATTTTATTTATTTGGCTCACTAACAACTGAATACACTGATACAAAAATATGAGATAGAATAGACTTATAGATTAGTGTATCAATTTCTTACAGGTAAGCACAACATGCATTACTTATTGGTCGATTGAGCGCCTACTTAAAATTACATCTTGTACTCACCGAACATTTCTGTTTTCTAACAAATTCTAAATTAAAATTAAAATCACATGCAATCAAAATCAAATAAAAAATCAACATACAATTAAAATCAACTTCACTATTTAAATTAAAATCTAAATCAATACTAAAAATAAAAACCAAAACCAACACTTAAAATAAAATTAAAATCATTATTTAAATTAAGATCGAAACACCAAAAATAAAAACAAAAATCAACACTCAAAATTAAATGAAATTAATTTATAAGTTTATTTTATAAGTTTTATATTTGTAAAGCTTATGTTTTTTTTTTAGTTAGTACACTAAAATTATTTTATAAGTTTTATATTTGTAAAGCTTATGTTTTTTTTAGTTATTAAAAATTCAAATTCAAATACGTTTATTGTTTGTTACATGTAGAAAAAGATCTTATAGTTATAATGATAGTAGCACTGTAACATACCTATTAGGTACATATTCTGTTACATTATTTTTATTATAAACTTTTTTACTTTAGTCACTATTTGCATTATTCAAATTATACCTTAAAATATTGTAAAAATTAATAAGCTTAGGTCGATATACATTAAAAATATTTATACATTAGTCAAATTATATAATAGTATGCTTATTTTTAAAAATAACTAATTTATTAGTTTGCAAGAATGGGTTATCAGACAATGAAAGCAGGCTGTTGCAGTCCACTACTGGATTTTAGCCTCTCCAAAGTTGAGACATTATATAATCTAGAACTCTTTATTCATCCAATTCAGTTAAGCAATCTCCTTCAAGTCATCAATCCATTTGACAACCTTGTTATTTCCAAATAAACAAAATGGAATGAATCATGTTCCCACGAGTTTAAAGATCACAAAATCTTCCTTAAAGACAATCCTATAACTAGCATTACTACATAATCTATAATATAATAACTATACTAACATTATAAAGAGGAATAACTTTTTTGTTTGTTTGTTTGTTTGCACCGAATAAGCTCCGAAACTACTGGACCGATTTGAACCATTTTATCACCAATAGAAAGCTACATTATCAGAAAGTAACATAATCTATAAATTATTTTCAAAAATTTAGAGACCCTTCTATGAGTAAGGTACGTCGTCGCTCAGACCCGTCGGAAAGAAATACCTCTGTAACCTTACAAACACTACTCAGCTAAAAATCAGCTGTTCAGTAGGTACATTTTGACGAATTATGCGAACATAAATGTACTGAACAGCTGATTTTTTTCGCGATTTCAGCTTTGGTCCCATAGTAAAAGTTGTTCATAATAATGAGTACAATGACCCCTTAAGAGGTTGCTGGTGTTTTACAAATACCTCTGTATATATAAATCTGCCTAGCCTTTTCCCAACTATGTTAGGTTTAGCTTCCAGTCTAACCCGATGCAGTTGAATACCAGTATTATACATAAAGGGACTGCCTATCCGAAATCCACGACCTTAACTGTGTAATACGATACCCCTTGGTAAGACTGGTGGTCAGACTTTCGGGCTTCTGACGACCCGTAACGACTGTCAAAGATCCACGAATGACAGCCGGGACAACGGCTTAACGTGCTTTCTGAGGCATGGAGGGGTCCTGGTATGTAAAGATTGTCAACCATTCAAGGACCAACCGCGGCAAGCGTAGCTTAACCTAGACAAGAGTCGAGAGCAAATCCATCAGACATAAAAAAATAAATAAAAAACCTGATCGATCGACTCGTGCGGCTGTTGTTACTTTACCCACATGCCCCAAAATTAGTACATAACTATGATAATTATTATTTATGTTAGTAAAACAAATAATATCGTCTCTCTAATCTCGACCTTTTAACCGGAATCTTTGAAATAAATCTTTCATTTTGAACAAATATAGGCTCAACTTTATGCATTTGAAAGAAATAATTAAATAAATATTACTTATCAAAGGTCAAGAATTTCATATTGAATACTATTTAGTATAATGACAATTCCATTCAAAATCATTTCGTTTCGCAATATTAATTTTACATAAGAATGTATTACCCGTTTATGTTAAGTTCTTTAATCTTTGACTGTTCGACGAACTATAAGTTAAAAACATACTTAGTATACGCTACTTCGTTAAGCTTTAACCTGACAATACATTTGTGTCAGCACTCACTCGTTTTGAAGAAATTTTTTCATTCATAGGCACAACTTTGATTGAAGGTATAAATATCTGGTTTTTCATACAAAAATGCATTTTTCCCACGCAAAATGTATAAAACTAATGCTTTTTTGCTATAGTAAAAGTCGTTAGCAAAGTAACCCCTTTTTTATTGGGTGGGATGTCATCAAATAACTTGATGTCATCAAATAACTTCTCCAACTCTGGGTGGAGCGGGAGGGCGTGTCAGACTTCTACTGACTAAAACCCACCCGAGTTCGTTCAGTTGCCTGTGCCAGGGCCACAGTAACTCTTTCGAACAACCCGCAACCCTGGCAGGCATCGGCCCTAGCAGACCCCATCAGTTAGTGCTGACATCTCTTTGAGGCGCGCGTGGAACACAACGCGCCGTGTACCCGGGCCTGGTCCTTACGGGAAGGCGAGCTACCCATTGCTCGCCGACCGCAAGCCCGCGCCTACGGTGGCTGGAAATCGGCTCTCAATTCCCGACGTCCAGGGCGTCTCCTGCGGCGGCTAGCGGCGTGAAGGCGCAAAGATTGCCTCTCCGTCATGCGTTCCGCCTCCATCCTTCGCGAGCATTACTGCTTCTCAGTCAAGGAGGTGACGGCTTTTCAAGCATGCATTGTCGCTCCGTACCATGGCGTGGACCAGTGCCGGACGCGAGAGATCGCCACCGCTGATCGCCTCCGCGAGGACGCGGCGGTGCTCCGCCCAAGAAGCTTGCCAATGAATTACGAAGTAGCCTATATTTAATTTACCGATATAGAACCAATTATTGACATAGTCGTCTTCCAATAACATGTATCATCGGTCGTGTGAAATGACCGTTAAAGTTTCAAAACAAGGCTTCTGCCGTTATTCAATAATACCAATTACTAAGAACACAATTTTTTGCACTGAACACTCATTCTTATACATTGAAAATCATCATGGCGCATTCTCTTGTCCATATTAAATAATCGAAGATGACCGCAATGTATTCATATGAAAACATATTGGGTCCACACTTCGACTACTAAGAGCTAATGTATATGTCTTCTAAGTTTTTTGCATAAATACCTAATTTATTAGAATTGACAGATGTAGAGTGAAAACGCGCTTACTTCGTACGTCGAGTACTTTTATAATCTGCATGTAGAATTGTTGAATTCAAACAGTCTTCTTTAGTAATCTTTAGAGAACCTTTTACAATGGCTAAAATATTCTATGGGCCCATATCCCAAGGCATTGGTATTCTAACTGTATACCCAAGTTTATCTAAGTAAGTATAGCCGTTTCGGCGTGATTGAAGGAAAATTTCACTAATGGAACTGAATACGATCAGCACATCTAAACCGTGTTCAAGAGCTGTCAGTGTCATTAACAGCTCTTAAACGCGGTTTCACAACAATGATGACACTGACAGCTTTTATGGAATTTTGACATTGACAGCTCGATCGCGTTTTATTTAAGCGGTGAAATTCACCCTTATTTCGCGCATATAAAATACTGGAACAATTTAATTAATTTAATGTTATTTATTTATTTAAATCAGACACAGTGATCAATATTGTATGTTAGTAGATATACTTAAAAATTATTTTAGTAACCAAAGATTAAAATATAAGACATAATAATACTAATAAAACAACATGATACATGAACATGAACTTAGCCATTTAATTAGTCATCATGCTTCAAACCTATGAAAAGTTATAACACTATCTTTTCAAAATAACGCTTTTCACAAGTTTTTTTTATAATTTTTCTCTTAACGTAAGCTAACTTTATTTTAAGTTACGGTGCTAAGTGATTGCTTATTGATGCAGCCACAGATTCCTGAACTATGCGGAAGTTAGAAGTTTCCTTTGTTAATCATGTACATAATTTGATAACTTACGTTTACATTGGGGAGCTAATCTGTTTGCTTTTGATTCTGATTTACGGTTTTCAATACTTGTGTTGTAATTAATCGTAATTGCAGTCTAAGTGTTTGGTGAACTTGGGTTTGCTTTACTTTTTGTCTCAAGAAAATGATCAAAGAGTATATGCCCATATAGCTGGTACTTTAGGTATCTTTGACTATACTTTAGGTATCATTGCTATCTTTTTATAACAATAAATAGCAAACGTACTTATTTCTTTCTAAAGACGGTTCAAAATTTAAACAAACTTTATTATATTTTTTATGTAGGTACGTAAGAGTAATAAAAGCCGCACGGGTCGATCCATCAGGTTAAGTTACGCTTGCCGGTGTTGGTTCGTGGATGAGTGACCATCTTTACATACCTCGGAAAGCACGTTTACTCCTCCATGCCTCCGAAAGCACGTTAAGCCGTTGGTCCCGGCTGTCATTCGTAGATCTTTGACAGTTGTTAAGGGTCGTTAGAAGCTCTAAAGTCTGTCAACCAGTCTGTTCAACCAAGAGGTATCGTATTACCCAGGAACTAGGTAGTAGGCCGTCGCTCCATGTAAAATACTAATATTCAGCTGCATCCGGTTAGACTGGAAGCCAACCCCAACATAGTTGGGAAAAGGCTAGGCAGATTGTACGTAAGGATCTCAATCTCTTCAGTAAAAGAGGTTAAGGATAAAATTATAGGACTAGAAATAGAGAACAATTAGTTCAACCAGGTTTCTGACTGGCTAAAGTAGAATCATCCTTCATGGGGTAATGTTTAATAAATAAAATACCTCTTCACATACGAAATTAAATTAAACGAAATTGAAATCTTGTATAAAACGCGCACTATGAAGTCAAGCATATTATAAGTTGGGAGATTACATCGCTGACATAAATACTTGGCTAAACGCTGATCCTGCTCCATAAGGACCCATAAACTAATTGATTAGCATTCGAAAATATTGTTGGAGCTGATGAAAATTGTAAAAATTATCTTTGCATTGTTTAAATTCAATCTGAGTATAAATTATATCCAAGGCAGGCCAGATGGCGTGGTTGGTTAAGATACCACCTGCCATGCCGCTGGTCATGGGTTCGATTCCCATCCAGGACAAACATTTGTGTGCATGAATATGTCTGTTTGTTCTGAGTCTGGGTGTAATTATCTATATACCTAAGTATGTATTTACAAAAAAAAAGTAGCGTATGTAGTATATCAGTTATCTGGTTTCCATAGTACAAGCTCTGCTTAGTACATATATTTAGAGGATATATTATTAATATCTCTTAATATTGTATAATTGCATAGCACATGTGTGAGCACTATGTAGCTACTATAGAGCTACCGTTTACTGAGTACGTCTTTCATTGTCGTGAATGTGCCCTGGCGGCTGAGAGTACGTCATGCTCACTTAAATATCTCGCTAGTGGTGGCGTGTGTTGTATCATTAAGTTCCCTTCAAAATGGTTGATCTGAATGGTGCTAATTCATGCGTCATGTTCTTGAACGGGCGCCGTCAGTAAGGACTGGTCATCTCTTAGCTGCCATGGCTTATTTTAATTTTAATTTTTTGTTTTTATCTTTTTATTACGGACGCTTTTAATGTGCACGTCTTTCTACATTGTTAAATATACCAATAGTTAATATGCGCAAAAACCAGCGGGGCTGAAGTTCGTTCTTTGAGAGAGGCCGTAGTAGAGCGGAAAGATTTGACCTTAAGCCTTGTCTCCCAGTGGGGTGATGATAATCTGGTCACTTTTAACGCCACCAAAACACAGGCGTGTCTTTTTACCGCTAAAAGGAGTCGTTTCGCTCAAACTCCTACTTTTCGGGGTACATCTGTTCCTGTAACTGATCGACTTGAGCTCCTAGGCATGGAGTTGACATCTGGTCTCAACTTCAGCGCCACCATCGAGTGCAAGGCCCAAACTGCGGCCAAGAAACTGGGCATCCTAAATAGGGTGAAGCGATACTTTACGCTTTACCGCTTTTAACCCTTTACAAAGCGCAAGTCCGATCCTGCATGGAGTATTGCAGTCACCTTTGGGATGGATCAGCTAAGTACCAACTAGCCGCGCTTGACTCGCAACTGGCGGAACGCAGGGCTAAGAGGCTCATTAGAGACGTAAACCTGGTGGTTGCCAAGCTTCATAGCTTCGCTCGTCGCCGCAAGGTTGCTTGCTTGCCGGTCTTCTACAGATTGTACTTCGGAGAGTGTGCTCAAGAACTCCACGACCTCATTCCGCCCCCTTCTACCATCGGACATCTAGACGCACTGCCAGTTACCATCTCTACCTAGTTGCTATTCCACCAATTCGCACTAAGCGCTTCCAAACGTCTTTTATAATGCGCACAGCAAAAGAGTGGAACTCACTACCTGCGTCTGTGTTTCCGAGCGCATACAACCCTAATCTCTTCAAAGTGAGAGGTAACAGGGTTCTTCTGGGTAAGTTCACTCCATCGTCGACTCAGTCTCTGTCACCTCCGACCTAGACTAGAGTCAAGAGCAAACCCATCTTAAATAAAAAAATAATAAAAAAAGACAATATTTTGTAAAATATTTTGATTTAAAAGAGTGTCCGTGGAGCTTCTTGCCTGTTCTTCTCCATATGGAGCCACTACGCTTTGGAATGGGTAACTAGCTTCATATTACTGCCTGACCCTTATACCCCCATAAATGTTTGAGTTAAGTTGAGTTTGAGTTAATATTCATGCATTTTTTGAAAGGTAAGAAAGACAGGTAGAAATAAAGATTATTAAACAAGTCAATTAATGCAACTATTTCCACTTGAACGCTTGTAAAAATCTAAAACACGCATGACCATGAAACATACAATAATTACACAATTTCGCTTCTTATAATGCGGGCGCTGTTGATGCAACGCGTGCCAAATATGACGGTAACAATCGATTATATCTAGAAAATTGCGATTAATCAACAATGTATGTACCTATTACGAATCGGCAACATTGTATGAAGAAAACACACTAATAAATTACAGTACATCACTGATCAATGTTTTTATCAGCTATCTCAGTGAAAGCTGAATTTTTCAGGATAAAACTGTCACATATTACTGAAAAACACGTGTTTACGATACAAGGTAATAAACAACATTGAATATTTACGTTAGGCTACTTCAACTACCTACGACAATTAGGTAGTAAAGTCGATCTGTGCATCGTTAAAATCTCTGGTCACTTTGTTATCCGTCTGTCTGTCTGTCAGTCTGTCAAGACCCTTTTTCTCAAGAACGCGTGGAGGTATCAAGTTGAAAATAATATCAAATAGTACCTTGGAGATCTAAAAAAATCAAGGTTCTAAATCAACTCAATAAAAAAAATACGGCCATTTATGCGACATATTTTGATGTTCGCTAATAAATCAAAACCTATAATAGGGTACTTCCCGTTGACCTAGAATCATGAAATTTGGCAAGAAGTAAGGCACGTAAAGGAAAAGTCCGAAAATCGATTTGTAACCATCGATTAAGTATAGGTACTTATCGAGACTTTTCAGTGCATCAGAAAGCCGTAAAGTCGTTTGTCCCGGCTGTCATTCATAGATCTTTGACATCGTTAGTCAGAAAGCCGAAAGCCTGGCAAACAGTCTTACCAAGGGGTATCGTGTTATACATTATCTGGGTTGTAGAGGTCAGATGCGAGACTGCCTAGTCTCGCCATGTAAAATACTGGTATTCAGCTGCATCCGGTTAGACTGGAAGCCAACTCCAACATAGTTGCGAAAAGGCTCGGCAGATTGATTGATTAGAAATACAAAACAAATCGAATTTCTACTTGTCAAGTTTTGGACCCACCTCGTGCTAAACCTTCAGGCCATCAAAAATACCTTTATTGATTTTAATATTCAAATTGACATTTAAAACTTAATCAATAATATATGTTGTATCGTAGGCTCATAATAAATAAAATTGTCTCATAAATAACGAGGGCAGTAATTAATTTTTATTTTCTTCGTTAAGTCTGATGGAAGGCGTGGACTTTTATAATGGATTAATATAACAAATAATTATTGAGACGTGCTGGTGAACGGTGCTAGTCTATTAATAGGATACATGAAGTGTAATAGTATCGATAGATAGTCTAAATTCTTGATAGTCCTTGGAGTCGAATTACAAATCAAAATCAAATCAAAATATTTATTTACTAGAATATGGTACATAAGGTGTTACGGTAAATTTGTTACAGCATATCCTGCCATAAATGATAAATGATAAATGATTTTTATTTCTGTAAGTAGGTTTGTACAAACACTTTTACAAGTCAATATTTTTTTTTTAAACTAGATGAGGTCGGCGTTTCCTATCTGACTACTCTGAGAAGAAAGGCCGAAACAAACTCAGAGGTCACAGTCTCTTATAAAGTCCAGACATAATCTTGGTCACTTCATGTGAAGACCATGTAGATTGGTGTCTGAAATGGTCTTTTGAGGAAAGAACCACACAGATTGAGAGGACCTGTCCACTCAGTGCACGCATTTGTCAGTAATCGCGCAGCTCAACTCAGAACTTAAGGAGCTCAACGATTCGACGAACAATACCAAAGAAAGGACATTGGGGTAGGCCGCATAGATTACTCAAACTGCCAGACCATGATTAAAAATAACTGAGAGAAAAAATAAAACAAACAAAAAAAAAAGCAATGACCTACATAGTCTTCACATTCACAATAAAGTAAAATAATATAATACTTACAAAGTAAATGGGTGAATATTCGAGCGTTTTAACCGCCGTCATTACCTTCCGCCAAAAGTTGATGAAAGAGAATATATTTAATGAAATATTTCAGCAATTCCTGATTCTGGTCCTTAAGCAGATTCTGGGAATTGATGAAATATTTCATTAACGATATTCTCCTTCATCAACTTTTGGCGGAAGGTAATGACGGCGGTTAAAACGCTGAATATTCACCCAAATATTCATGTCAACATTCATGTCAGTATGCAAAAATAAAAATAGTATAAAATAAAATTGGAGCAGTTCAATCCCAAGCCTTGTTGTCCTCAATATAATCTTTAACGGTATAAAAAGCTTTCTGACACAACTTGCGTTTAATGAATAATTTGAATTTGTTAAGGCTCAGATCTTGAACGTGGCTTGGAAGTTTATTATAAAAGCGTATACATTGACACCTGAATGACCCACCTATTTTCATAACATGGCGTGCAAATATATTCACAACTCAGCGATGTCAGTTAGTCTAACTTACAAATTACAGATTCTATTGACTTGTCTTCTAAATAGTCCAATATCTTTTAAATAGTAATAGTTTGAAAATAACTAATGTTTAAACATTGTCAGCGGTAAATCTTGCACATTATTTGGTAAATGATTGTAAATAAGAATCGACATGCAGTATACATAATTCTTAAATAATTTTAGTTTTATTGGTGGCAGCCGAAGTCTATCTTTAAGTCAGTTATCTTTTAGTCTTTTTTTTCTTTTTTTTTTTTCTTTTCTTTCTTTCCGTATACATTTCCAGATACCTGTCAGGCCATAAATATTTATAAGACCTGAAAAACTATGATTTGCAGTGCGTCTATATGTGCGATGGTAGAAGGGGGCCGGTGTAATGAGGTCGTGGAGGTCTTGAGCACACTCCCCGAAGTACATACTGTAGAAGACCGACAAGCAGGCAACCTTGCGGCGATGAACCAAGCTGTGAAGCTTGGCATTCGTTCCACCGAGTCAAGCGCGGCAAGTTGGTATTTAGTTTTTATTTAGATAAATGTTATTATATCCTTTTTCTGCAGATAGTTTGTCGTAGCTACGCCAATACAGATGACACAAAGGCACTTTTTCATTTTTTAATCAGTTGCCTAAGACGAGAGTTGGAAATCGTTGCGTAAGATAGGGGCACCCTATTGTAATTTTCTCTCTATAAATATGTACCTTAGAATTTTTACTAGTGGGTAATAAACAAGAAAAATAAATAAAACTCTCCCAAACAGTGTTGCGGCACTGTTTGGGACTGTTTCGGATATCAAAAACATTGATATCCGAATCATCTTCATCATCATCTGCCTAGCCTTTTCCTATGTTGGGATCGGCTTCCAGTCTAACCGGATGCAGCTGAATACCGGATCGACTGCCTATCTAACTTCCACAACCCGTTACTTTGAAATTCAAATCATATGGTCCACCAAAACTACCATTGGGTATATATCCTTTTAATTCTTCAGATATGAACACCATCACCTGTTGCAACCGAGCCTTTTCATTTCAAATACCCCAACTCCAAAAATACAACTAATTACCAAGTAACGAAACGTTACATAAACTGGCTAATACCAGCGCTAGTCTTAACATGGATGGGGCAAGTTACTTGCCTGCCACCCAATGCAACCCGAGAGAAAGTAGATATGATAATTGGATGAGCACCGGTGTGCGACCGGACCGGCTCGCTGGCGAGCGGTGGATTAGTGTGGACATGACTGAGATCAATCAATCTGCCTAGCCTTTTCCCAACTACTTATGTTGAGGTCGGCTTCCAGTCTAACCAAATGCAGCTGAATACCAGTATTTTATATAGAGCGACTGCCTACCTGACCTCCTCAACCCAGTAACTGGGTAATTAATATACGATATCCCTTGGTTTTCACTTTCGGACTTCTGACGACCGGTTACGACTGTCAAAGATCCACAAATGATAGCCGAGACCAAAGACTTAACGTGCTTTCCGAGACACGGAGGAGTCTCGGTATGTAAAGATGGTCATCCATCCACGGACCTACCCCGGCAAGCGTAGCTTAACCTGATGGATCGACCCGTGCCGCTGCTATTACTTAGCCACGAGCTCTTCGACATGACTGAGATAGAATAGGAAAATATTAAGTATACAAGTCGTGCGTCCGCTCGGTGGGATTTCCCAGGAAAAAATTCCATACAAACTTTCATAAGCGCTTTAGGCGATGAATTTTCAAAAATCCTTCTTCAGCGCCCACCTTTGTTATAGGGTGACTGACCGATACTTAAACACATCAAGTCAAGTCCCGCAGTGTTTGAAGACTAAGGTTTGCAACCAAGGCGTCCTGCCTGCTTGACATACGCTGCCGAAACGTGGACACTGATAGTCAGGCTGGTCCACAAATTAAAGGTCACTCAGCGCGCTATGGAGCGGGCTATGCTCAGAGTTTCTTTGAAGGATAAAGTCAGGAAAAAGTTAGCCGGCAAAGAACTGGAGTAACCGACAAACTGAAGTTGCAAGGGGCTGGCCAAGTTTGTTGAAGGACTGATGGGCGGTGGAGCCGACGAGCCCTGGGATGCCCCCCGGCTAGATGGACCGACGACCTTAAGAAGGTGGCTGGGACAGACTGGATGCGGAAGGCGGTGGACAGGGTGTTGTGGTGCAGCCTGGGAGAGACCAATGTCCATCAGTGGACTCCAATAGGCTGAGTTGGTTGATTGACTTAAACACATGATTATACTCATGATGACAAACAACTTTTACTATGGAAACCAAACCTGAAATCTTGAAAAAAAGATCAGCTGTTCCCTAGATTTATGTTTGTATAACTCGTCAAAATGTAAGGAACAGCTGACTTTTTTCTTGATTTCAGGTTTGGTCCCATAGTAGCACATGATTGTACTCATGATAACAAAAAACTTTTGTGTGTTATCATGAGTACAATCATGTGTTTAATAAGTATCGGTCACTAATTACCAGTCACCCTATACAATGTGGAACTTAAATAACGGACAACCTCTTAAGGGGATATTGTTGTCAACATTATGAACAACTTTTATTATGGGACCAAACCTGAAAACTCGAAGAAAATCAGCTGTTCGCATAACTCTGTCCACACCGTGTCACATCCGTGTCACACCTTTAATATGACCACACCTTTAATATGAAACACGCTGTATGTAAGTTAATATGAATGTATAAATACACATAAACCTTCCGAAATAAATTGTCATAATTATGGTGAAAGTCGCATCATAATCCATTGTGTGTAATTAAGAAGAACAACACACACACACACACCCATAAGTAAAGCAACTTTGTTTTATGAATGAATGAATGAACCCAGCGTAGGTTAACCAGACTCGATTACTCGAGTGAACCCAAAGAAAAATTCACACTAGCCCCTGTTGCCTCATGTTACATGGTGCAACAGAGACCATTTTATATCAAGAAGAAGACCGGGGGGCGCGATAATGGTAGGGAAGATGTGCCTTTAGGACATGGAAGGAATAAACAGCCTACCGAGTAATGGGCTCTTTTAACGACGTCGCCGCCAGGTTCTTTGAAGTCCTACTAGTTATTATTGCTTAAGTTAAATATCTGTCTCATCCACGCTATGACCACCGCGGCCATCCTCCATAGCACGCGACGTTCCTCTACACTCTACCGCGTTATCAATCATGTACGTTACTATTTGAATGGCTCGCGGCCAATTTTATGCAACGTTTACTTACCTCGATTATACACAAATAAATTATAAATGTATGGTGATACGCCTCTAGATTATCTTATCTTCTATAGAGGTTCTTCGATAAAGAAGAAAACAGCAAAGCTGCAGTTTAATTTCATAAATCATCATCATAATCAGCCTATATTGTTACCACTGCTGAGACACATGTCTCCTCTCGGTGAGAGGGAGTGGCCCGTAATCCAACACGCGGACCCAGTGCGTGTTGGTAGATGTCACTTGTCATGTCTTTTCGTATTTTTGTTTCTAGGACACGTTTACTCACGATGCTTTTCTTCACTGTTTTGAGTTGAGAGCATCACTGCTCTGCTCTCAAAGGGTAAAAGGGTTCGAACCTACGACCTACAACTCGTAAGTCGCGGTCGTTACCACTGAGCCACCACTGCTCTTCATTTCAGAAATGGCTGCTAGAGGAGGTAAATATTGCCTCGAATTGAGAAGGAAAAAGAAGGTGGTTCATCCTTGCGAAAGTTTTAGGCTAATAGGTTTAAGAATGCATCTTCAAAGCTATCTATCTTCAAATATTCACTTACCTCCCATCCACCATCCACCTCCCCTCTTGCATCGCATGCCTGGTCATCACCTGCACACGTGAGGATCTAAACGCTGCATCAGCGATAGCAATCACTATTACTACTTAATTTAAAAACTATAAAAAAGCGATCACCAGTATCTCTTAACTAGACGAGCTCGTGGCTACGTAATAATAAGCCGCACGGGTCGATACTTACCGGGGTTGGTCCGTGGATGGGTGACCATCTTTACATACCGAGACTCCTCCGTGCCTCGAAAAGTACGTTAAGCCGTTGGTCTCGGCTGTCATTCGTGGATCTTTGACAGTCGTTACGGGTAGGTCAATTGGTAAGACTGATTGTCAGGTTTTACAGAGCCTGACAATCAGTCTTACCAAGGGATGACTTATATTACCCAGTATCTGGGTTGTGGAGGTCAGATAGGTAGACACTAATAGGAAGACAAAATATTGGTATTCAGCTGCATCCGGTTACACTGGAAGCCGACCCCAACATAGTTGGGAAAAGGCTAGGCAGATTGATTTTGTATCTCTTAACGATTTGACTAAAACAAGCTCAATCAACTGATAAAAGATTTTGATCAACATAAAGATTGGAACTTTATCTTACGGATACATTATTTACGAATCGTGTGAATTTGCAACTAATAATATAAAAAATATACAAAACGGTTTAAAATAACCGATAAATAAGGCAACGAGGTTGCGTCACGTAGTATAGAGAAGCAGAAAGTCCAATTCGGTCAAAGCGCGAAAATTCTACGCCATAGGGCGTTTGTGCACTACAAGGAATTTTACTGTCCGGCAGTCCGATTTTTTACGGTCTGATATGGCACGTCATAAATGTATATACTAGTTTCTACATTATATGTAAATTTACCGTCCGACATTTTACTTTTCTCCATTCCAGACCGTACTCATCGTTCCTAGCGTAATTATGCGTGCGTGGCGTGTAGTCTCAAGGAGAGCTACCCTCAACTGCGCCGCACCGATCCAAGTAAAGACGGTCAAGTGCACAAGCCAATCATCACTTTTTTTCATGCCACATCGGACCGTAAAAAATCGGACTGCTGGACAGTCAAACTCCTTGTAGTGCACAAACGCCCATACGCAGGCCACATAATAATCTTTTGCGTCACGCAAAACAACGTGGCCAATTTACGGGGGGTTTCTTTTTCTGAATTTGCAAAACTTGTAATTTCCATTAATTCGACTCTATATTGCAGTAGGTATGAAAATAATAAAGAGAAAAAATGAAAAATAAAGGTATGGTGGGCAGAAAAGTGTGACATATCCTGCGTGGGACTGGACTTACTAAACCAGAGATGGGTCAATGATACCCTTTTTCAAGATATTAGAATTCTCCCCGCTTTTCACTTCTTACGGATGAGTATTTACGTACCTAATTGTATGTCCTATTGATGGTCCTTCTGTTCTACATCTGCTTTAATATTTTGGTTGCATCCTCAGTTTCGCAATGTTATCTACGAGAGAGTCAGTTCGATGCCGTCTCAGTCATTTTACCGTGGGAAAAATATCAATAACAAAATAATAACTAGCAAAAATATTATGTAAAATGCATTCTGATTAGTCTTGATTTATTCGTCGTTTAATTTGCAACGTTTAAATAAAGAATGGGAAGTGTGAAATGTGTTGATGTGTTTTGATTTTTTTATATATATATTATATATAGAAGAAACGCTAAGAAGTAGTTGAGCTACTTATGAAGGAGTTCCCCGGGGAAGTACACTCAGATAAATTAAATTGACATCACCTTAGGTCAATTTGCCATGACGCGTAGTCAATCAAAATGTTAAAAAATGACAGATGTGATTTGGTTATCATAGTTAACTGCTGTCATAAGGAAAAGAGACGTATCTGATTTAAAGTTATTTCAGAAAATAGAGGAAAATTGACCATTTCCCATTCTCTGAAACAACCGAGCCTAAAATTAAAAAAAAATACAGAAAATAGTTATATTACACGAAAACCTATAAGAAGTCTGTGGTCTTAAAATAACATGGTAAATCTCTCAATATTGGGCGTACAAACTTACATTTGCAATTGGAATGTAACATGAAGATGTTTTTCAATTGCAATGTTGAGTTTGTTCTTGGGATAAATTCATCCAAACTACGCAACCCTTCATTATACATGCTCCGACACGCACTTGGCCGGTTTTTATTTTTGGCACCAAGCAGCGTTGTTGCCTTTCACTTTAATCATAAAGATTTTGGGGGTTATTTCTTTCTTTTTCGTGTGAAATGAAATGAAATAATTTTATTTGCTATGAATGTAGGTACAAAAATATGGTGTTAAGTAAGAGAAGGATCCAGTCTACATTCTACCGTGAGGCATGCAAAATTTTTTTTATAGTAGGATTAATATTATGAGATAATCTTAAAAAATCAAATATTTAACTAGTATCAAATTAATAAAAATAGTCAATAAAAATATAAATCATTCAATTTGTAAGTTCACTCATGTGGTTCGTGACTAACCTAGTGACGGAGATTTTAGGCCGCCCATGGGCCTCTGACTTGGCTTCACTTGGCTTGGCTTTCCTTCACCGTTTTTTAAGCAAGTGATAATTCTACAAAAGCGGACTACAGGTCCACTAATGCGCGGTCACTGTCGGGCTGCATAGAAAAGAAAGAGCAGCGCGATGACATAACGCGGGTAATTTATTGGAAAATATAAGTCTATTATCTTTTTACAAAAAATCTATTGATTATACGAAAAAATTACTTTAATATGTTGCTTGTAGAATAAATCTGACAAAAAATCAGAATGTTTGCATGTATGGATTTAAATAGATAAATGAAATTTTTAGAAGTAGGTTTTTGGTGATATTATTCTATCGTATAAAATTAATTGTAAGTATTATGTTTTGATCACATTATCTAACTAACATTATTCTGAAGAATATTATATATTTTTCTGGTTTGGTTTATTGCAGGGTATCTTATATTTTTAGGAATTATAAAACTTGCGTTTAGGTCCTATAGTCTCCTAAATCCTAAAAGTCAGAGGTGCGTGGCTTGAGTTCTTCGAACTCGAGACCTATGACTTGGCAGTCCGACGGTAATACCACTAGGCTATCACTGCTTATCTATTTAAAGACAGTCATGTTTTTAGTAAAGCAGCACTTACTGCAACTTACATAAATCGTTCTATTTAATTTTGCAATGATCATTAGAGACATTTACTTAATTATTTTCGTAACGTGTTAATAGTAGTTTATGAAACTGTTGCATAATGAGAGGTATTAAAACACGAGTGTTTTAGTACCTATTTATGTGCAGTTTCATACACAACTTTATCTACACTCATGCAATAGGTACCTATTTAAATAAAAAAAAAAAACAAAGTTAGCAAAAAGTGAACAAACACAATAATGGCTCCGAACGGAGTTGTCATCGGTCAACCGCGCAAGCGCTCGAGCGCGGTCCGCATAAACAATGATAAAAATCGAATTAAAAACTCCTTGGCCGATCAGAAGTGTACTTTAATAGAAAAAAAAACTGGCCAAGTGCGTGTCGGACCACGCACAATGAAGGTTTCCGTAGTTGGGATGAATTTATCCCAAGAACAAACTTAACATTGTAGTTGAAAAACATGTTCTCCCATACATTCCATGTAAGAGTGTACGCACAATATTGAGAGATTTATCATATTATTTTAAGACCACAAACTTTTTATAGGTTTTTCTGTAATCTATAAGTAATAGTATAGTATTATTATTAATCATAGTTTTAGATATTTTTTCTCAGTAACTGAATTATGTATGTAATTCTTATGAGAAATAAAGTTGTCCTTAAACCTAAACCTATAAGTTTAGAACTATTTTCTGTATTCTTTTCAAAATTTTAGGCTGAGTAGTTTCGGAGATAAATAACTTTAAAACAATTTATTTTAAATTTATTAAAAAAAATATGTTTGAGACCCTCACAGTATGTCTCACGGTACTGTTTGCATTTTTTTTTTCTTATTTGGCCCCCAAAATTAACCTCTATATTCAATATTCATTTATTTACGTTACCAAGTCCGCGTTTGGGTCACAGAAATTCATACGTGTACCAAATTTCAACTTAATCAGTCCATTAGATTCGGAGCAAATTGGCTGTGACAAACAGACACACGAGTGATCCTAAAATGGTTCCGTTATTTCCTTCGAGTTACGGAACCCTAAAAAGTTATTTTATAGCATTATTTTGTTAAGAAATCTGTATCATAATAAAACTTTTTAATTTTGTTTGAGTCGTACATGCAAAAAGTCTGTCATTATGATACTATTTTTGAATTCATAATCAGAACTTTACGATATGAGTGTAGACAAAATTGTTTTAAGTATTATTGGAGAAGACCTCTACATTCCAAAGTGTAATATAGCACATATTTAACCATTAAAAGACTTCGTAATTAAAATAATCCGGATTAATTTTAACTGGGGTTTATCTTAAAAGTTAATTACTTAAAAGGTGTAACGTGTGACAATCCCGGCTTGAAATACTTGTCAATAAAATGTTAATTAAACATATTATTACTTGTTAAGTGGGAATATGGGCCTCAGATACTCATCTGACAAATATAGGCAAAAATATAAAAAACAGAATGATTAAACTATTTCATTAATAGCGCTCTATGGTGACAAGATGTATTCTGAAACTTGAAAGTATCCGATGTATGTATGAACAATTGAACGTCTTATTAATTTAGTATCTTATTATCAGAGATTGGAATAGGTAGAGCATATTTACCTAAACTTCGAGGAAAGAAGTAACAAGAGTGGATAATACCTCCTATAAATTCAATCCCGAGATTTAATCGTCATGTTTATCATTCCGGGATTCTTCTCACCATAAGCCCTTTCATTTGATATGTCACACGGTACAGTTTGAAAACTTTTTTATAATTTACTTATTTGCCCCCCAAAGTTGACCCCCACATTCAAAATTCATTTATTTACGTTACACCTCCGTATTTGGGTCACAGAAATACGTACGTGTACCAAAATTCAACTTAATCAGTTCACTAGATTCGGAGCAAATTAGCTGTGACAGACAGACACACGAGTGATCCTATAAGGATTCCGTTTTTCCTTTTGAAGTGCGGAACTCTAAAAAACTCCAAAATTACTCACCAAAAAACTCTTGCACTAAAATGAATTCATACAAAATTCTCTTGTCATAAAATAAGGCTTTAATTTGAGACGAAATAATTAAAAGCAAAGCATTGAAGAGACGTCGAAACCCAATTAATTTATCTACTTTAGCAATTTAATTTTATTACATAATTTATGTATATAACAGTACATTGGTAGTCATTAGTTTATGTTTAGGGTCTGCACACACTTCGCTAATGTCGGCCGAATTATTCGAACGTAATTTATGAGAACGGTTTTATTTGGATCGTTTGAAAAGCCGTTCTATAGTTTATGATGCGGTCTGATTTGATATCGAAGTGAATTTGGATAATGATTAGAATGAAATTCTAGGAACTGTTTCGGACAGTTAAAACGATATTTGTAATGATGGAAAAGATATTGGGGTCTTGTTTCAATTTGATTTCTCAGAAAAGTTATAAATATATTTGTTTTTTTTTTTTCATTAAGACGCTTTTAAAAATAACGCCCATACCAATTATGGTAATTTTACAACAGAATTGCATAAAAATTGTCTGAAATATCGAAAACGATTTGCACACACGAAGCATCCAACAATTCACAAACCGTCACGAACTCGTGACGGTAAATTGAAAGATTCGAAAGAAGTACCTACATAAAGTTTTACATGACCACTTTTAAATATCAAGAATCACCGACAAATTCGTACTAATTATTATTTCTTTATTTCCCTACGTCACGTCCGAATGTAAACTGGAAAAAAACTAACGGTTAGCACCGGAAATAGCCTTTTTTGAAGCCTATTTAGAGGCTCCTAAGTTATATATAGCTATAAGGAATGATCTCATTATTTACGCAACATTGATCGTATAAAAACTAGTCGTGTAGACTGGCGCTTAATGAGGCAGGAGAGCATGGCGCAAGGTTTAGGGGCGGGTTGTTGAAGATATATTAAAATTTTGTTAACCTTAATAAATAAATAAAAACCTTTATTGCAGACCTCATGATCCATAAAAAACACAAATAAAAAAAATACATACAAAAAAATAGCATACATACACACAAACATAAATTCATGCTACGCCACGCACCACGCATAATTAGTCAATCGATCAGTTTTCTGATTTTCTTTATAAATTTATGAATATTGTGAATAAAAGTGGAGGTGCACAAAATTCAATTTTATTATGTGTCACCCTTTGCGTCGTACACAAGCTAAGGAAAAAGTGTTCTAGTAGACATTCATCATCGATCCTATCAATATTTTGGTAATTTGGTAACTGGCAGTGAGTCTAGATGTCCGATGGTAAAAGGGGGCCAGTGGAATTTGGTCGTGGAGTTCTTGGGAACACTCACCGAAGTACAATCTGTAGAAGACCGACAAGCAGGCAACCTTGCGGCGATGAACCAAGCTGTGAAGCTTGGCATCCACCTGTTTTACGTCACTAATGAGCTCTGCGTTCCACCGAGTCAAGAGCGGCTAGTTGGTACTTAGCTGATCCATCCCAAAGGTGGCTGCAATACCCCATGCAGGATCGGACTTGCGCTTTGTAAAGGGTTGTCCTCATGGATGTCCTCCACCCGCCGCAGGGCGGAGGACATCCATGAGGATTTTCCACCCAGGAACAAAAAAAAAGGTCATTGCCACTTCTCTCTGTTTAAAGCTGCTAAATACCAGTTCTTGTTGAAGGAGTCCAGCTCATCCTGGCATCTCCGTCTGGGCCTGACGCAAATTCGCTTGCCTTTAAGAGGGACCGATTTGGTCGTAAGTTTGGCTCATTGGTCGTCTGACATGCTGCAGATTTTTCCAGCCCACTTCCATTTTAGCGTGGCAGCTATTTTTCCCAGCCATTTTCAGATTACTTACTAGTTTTTCAAACGATACAAAAATATAACGAATGCATCCTCTACTCGCTTTTAACTTGGACCTCTCGCATAACAAAAGGGGGCATGGAGTAAATTTGAATATTTCACGCATTTAGTTGGCGACGCGTGGCGGCCACAGGAAGTAAGAATCCTTTATTCAAAGCGATGCATCGCCGATCGTATCGGTCGGTCAAGGTCCTAACTTCAAGGGATTTATGGATGCAATGTTGCGGTGCGAAAAAACTTGTTAAATGTTACGCTTTGTGCAAAAATAATACGGTTTTGTATAAATGAATGGTGTGTTGTTCGGTGTGTATTTTAAAATCGTTTGTGAAATTTACTTGGCAGAATTAATCTGATTAAATTGACGAATAGACTAATAATTTAAGAAAACATTCATTAAAATAAAGCTATGCTTTAAGAGGGCTATTTCGTTTTGTCACCTCTCTCGCTCACAGGTGACCAAATTTTTAAGAATGTTAAATGTAAAATGCTTTTTTGAAAAATGTAATCATTTAGCGAACTAGTAAATAATATTAATTTAATAGGTAAGTATTAAAAACACATTTTTATTGTGTCATTTATTTCATAACACAATAGAAATGTGTTTTTAATAATTACCTATTAAATTAATATTATTTACTAGTTCGCTAATTGATTACATTTTTCAAAAAGGCATCCTATCATTTAATAATCTTAAAAGTTTGGTCCCGTGTGAGCGAGAGAGTTGACGAAATGCGACAGCCTTCTCAACTCATTAAATAATAGTAATATCTTACCATATTTTAAAACAAAATGTATTCATAATTACAACGAAACCATTAGACACATTTACTGTAACACAGAAAAAACTACATATCATCATGACGGCATTATTTAGTCTAAACTTATTCAAAAACTGTAACAGTCATCGTGACCAACTAACCCCAAAAAACGGACCTAACCCTGTCAAACGTCAGGCCCGTAAAATTACTAATGGGGGTATAAATTACCCCTTGATCACGACACACCGAGACTAGCACCTGCCACCGAATAATACAATAATTAGAACAGCCTTCGCTTGATGTTTCCATTATTTTAAACTATTTTTTTTTTCATTCCGTGCCCGGAACTGCATTTGTTTTATTGCATATAGGCAGTTATCGCAGCAGGGTAATTATTTACCTAAATTGGTAATAATATTGCATACGGTAAAGGGGGGTTATATAACTGTCTTGTTGTATGGTGTTTCTTCGCAGATGCTTGGCATTTTGTCCTAGTTTATAAGTTTATAATAGTGAGGTAAATGAAACATGCAGGGGAACTACGTCACCGTCATCATTCTCCTCCTCAATCTATTTGGGGTCGGCGCAACATGTCCCTTTTTTCAAAACTTCTCTATTACTCGTCATCTCGGTAGTTCCCTTTCTAGTTGTGTTATTTTTCACACAGTCCATCCATCGTTTCTTTGGTCTTCCCCTACTCTTATAGCCATCGACATTCATACTCAAAACTTTTCTCTCGACATTTTCCTCATTCCTCTGCATCACATGCCCATACCATGACAACCGATTTCCACACAACTTTTCAGTCATCGGTGTCACTTTCCAACTTCCTCTTATGTACTCATTTCTTATACTATCTATTCGCGTAACACCACGCCTACCTCTTAGCATTCTCATCTTAGCTGCATGCCTTTCATTCATCCCTTTTGTGGCCCAACATTCTGATCTATACAAGACAGCAGGTCTAGCCTTTGTTTTATACATCTTCCCCTTATGTTTAAGGAGAATGCGGGAGTCGCAGATTGTTCCCGGGACCTGCCGTGGTCATCCATCCAGTGTTCCGTCCGTTCTACTTCACCATCGCTTCGCACGAGTGAACCGAGATACCGAAAGTCGGAGCAGTGGGTGAAGCGCGCCATCAAGCGCTATGACTCCAGAACTGGAGAGACCGCCGAAATCGCAGAAATTATACTCGGTTTTGGTTCTGCTGATTTTCAAGCCGACATTCTCCAGTTTCCGTTGCCATTTCACCAATCTGCTCTGGATCTCAGTCGTTATGGCTCCAGAACTAGAGATAACGCCGAAATCGCAGAACATACGTATATTCAGTTATGGTTCTGCTGATTTTCAAGCCAACATTCTCAAGCTTCCAATCTGCTCTGCTTTCTCCAATCAGCTCTGGATCTCAGGGAACTGCGTAACGATGGCAATAATATGTTTTAATACATCAGCATCTTTTGTGCACCTAATGTAACATTACGCTTGTATTCCCTGAAGGGATAGGCAGAGGTACATTACACATTGGAGACGAATCTATTGCTAAATTCAGATAACGGCCTGCTTCTAATAATTAAACCGATTTGTGTTGATGTAGCCGTACCGATTTTCAGTATTCAGGCATTTCACTTCCTCAACTTAACACGGATGTAAATTATGACAAATAAAAAAAAACATAATTACACATAACATAACAGTAATTATAGACATTAACACAAAAAAAAATCACGTAACAAAACCATAGCATTGATCAACATATAATTAAAACAATTAAAGAAAAAAGGTTGGCGACACTTACGAATCTGAACACGGAATGAACATCAATGTATTCAGCTAATACAATGACGTTTACAATTTAAATTTATGACCATCTCAAGCGAAATACGACGCGAGGGAACTCTGGGTACAATAAGGTAATAACTATAGAAGAAGTATTGAAACTATTGCATGAACCTACAATTATAGAAAGTAAACTATCTGTAATGGAGAAAGGGGATCGAACACAGTGATTGATTACTACGGCAACAATTATAAGAAAAATAACTGACAGAGGAAGGACAGGATCTCGACACACCCATTGTTTCTTAAAGCTTAAATAGTTTGACTGGTGTAGGCTTGCCTCGTAGCGGAAGACTTTGAAGGTCCTCCCACAAGAGGAACCGATGACCTTATGAAGGCCGCAGGAATCCGCTGGATGCGAGAAGCACAGCACCAGTCGAAGTAGCGATGCTTGGGGAAGGCCTATATCCAGCAGTGGACGTCTTTCGCCTAAAATGGTAATGAGGAGACTTGCCTTCGTCAGTAAAACTGCTGGCAAAAGCTCATGAAGCTAATATGAGACAGATGACTCAGTCAGTCAGTGGAACGCAGAGCTAAGAGGCTCATTGGCGACGTAAAACTGGTGGATGCCAAGCTTCATTGCTTGGCTCATCGCCGCAAGGTTGCCTGCTTGTCGGTCTTCTACAGATTGTACTTCGGAGAGTGTGCCCGAGAACTCCACGACCTCATTCCACCGGCCCCCTTCTACCACCGGACATCTAGACGCACTGCCAGTTACCATCCCTACCTGGTTGCTATTCCACCAATTCGCACTAAGCGCTTCCAAATGTCTTTTATAATGCGCACAGCAAAAGAGTGGAACTCACTGTCTGTGTTTCCGAACGTATACAACCCTAATCTCTTCAAAGTGAGAGTGAACAGGCTTCTTCTGGGTAAGCTCACTCCATCGTCGACTTTGTCTCTGTCACCTCTGACCTAGACTAGAGTCAAGAGCAAACCCATCACAAATAAAATAAAAAAAAAATAAAAATAAAAGTCATCCCTGAAATCCACCGACCCCAACGTTGTTCGACCAGACTCGATTACTCGAATGAACCCAAATCGTTGCACTAGCCCCTGGAGTCTCACGTTTCATGGAGCTACAGAGACCATTACATATCAAGGAGTAGACCGGGGGGCGCGATAATGGTAGCGAAGACGTGCCCTTACGATATGGAAGGATTATTAGAGCCGTGCAGGATATGTATCCTAAAGTAGACAATGGAATTGTGGAGAGTCGGGAGATATTTATCTATTAACGACATCGTCACCAGGATAGTTACAGTTAAAAAGTGAACTGGTACGAATTTTTTTATGATTTTCGTGCTGGACTGTATAGCTTTGGAACCAGTGGATTGTACTATATTGCTGAACTAAACCTAATATCATGCTCTAAAATCGTAAGTGCAGCTTATGGCGATTTGTTTGTAGTGAGACTTCTCCACAAACTTCCTTATTGTTAATATATTCAGTTCATGTCTAATAGAACAGGCATGGCGACATGAGGCGCCACCTAGCAGGTTTGGCATGAACCGTCGCCGCTTCCCAGTGGTGTCGAATGCTAAGTACTGAGTACATGCATAATCATGCACCAGTCACGCTTGGGATCGCCGGGTCCTTTGAATATTGGTGCTCTTTGGTAATTGAGGTCGGTGGGTCCGTGTGAAGGTAGCTTTATATTCTAGTACGGGATAGTTAGAAGAAGTCGAACGTCTTATCAGCAGCCCACCAGGTTAACCGATGAAGCTCCGCCAGGTCACATGTAACCCGGTCGCCGCCCCAACCGTCAAGCTTTCACGCGGCTTAAACCTCTATTATTACCACTAAATAAGGGCTAACATCCTGTGTATTCTAATGCCCGATGGATATTCTCGTCGACTAACTGATTCAAAACCGTAAATACCGTTTGGAAATCATTTTTTTTTTTCGTGAGCGTCTGTCGTCGTGGTTTGAGAAACGTCAGAAGTTGACCGATGGTCGATTACATTATGGTGTCTTCTTAACGTTTGTTTAATAAGAACTTTGTGATCAAGCAAGTCATATATATCTTCTACCATGACACTTGTTATTCGTATTTTCCATTGCGTAAAACCGAGGTAAACATTAAAAAAAAAACATTTGAAAAGACCCAAAAGAGGCCAAAAGTTGCAATACAAATCATGTAGCCTTGTTTTGTAACTGCCAAGTCATACTCCACCAACCTTAGATGAAACGAAACTTAGCCTTCTCTTCCAAAAACTCATCAAAAATAGACACAAGAGGACAAACAAAAAGTTTCATCTCGGCCAACATTCCCAGATGGTGGCCAAGGAATTCTTTTAATATTGTTCTTTACTAATTCACACTTAGAAAATTAAATTAACTCGGAATCGACTTCAAGCAGATCGCCCGATGCAGGCAGGGTTGCCACGAATTTTAAATAGCTTTTAGAATTTTTCGACGCAGTTTTCGATATTTACTCGTAGATCCTTTTTCACAGTCCCATAAAGGCAATATCTACTAGATACGTTCAAAGACAGAGCCGAATTCTACTAGAACTTCCCTACCTATTTAATTAAACCTACAGACGACAGGTAACAGGCTACAATCCGACAATTTCACAAGTTTCTATTATAGTTTTTTTATTTATTAAACAGCCAACTAGCTGTCGTAAAAATAAGGTAATTTTGACATTTTTTGACATATATGTCGCGCAGCAGGAAAAGAATATTCCTTTAATTAGTATAAAAATGTTTTAAGTGAAAATATATTTCCTAACACAGTAGTCCTTTAAAATAACTAGACTACAATAATCATTTAAAAATCTAATATTATATCTTGTGTTACGAAGTCTCGAAAGCTTGAGAAGCCAGCTATATATAGGTATATAGCATAGGACTGCGACAACCTATGTTGATTTATTTATTAAAATTAAATTCATCTTGACACTAGTGAATGGAGTAATGCCATTACTGTCTGTCTGCCATCCTGGGTACCTTTTCAAATAGCTCGTTAAATGCTAGAATACAACGCACCTGACCTTTTGGGAGAAACGTCCTGCTGAATATCCTGCTTTAGAAACGGATGCGAGAACTCGGCCGAGCGAAGGACCTTGACAATTTGCGGATGTAAAGTATCGTCTACGTGTTCTAAACAATAATGGAAACAGACATCGAACTTTATACAATTACATATATTAAAAATCGCTCAAGACGGAGTCGGACTCGCGCACCGAGGGTTCCGTACAAACATATATAAAAAAAGTGTACTATTTAGAGATATCGTTTTATTTTTTATGGAATAAAGATTACAGGAAAAATAAACACTAATACTCCGTACTTTTTACTTTTAGTTTATGTAAAGACATAAACTTCTATCACATAGAATAATTTCAGACTTTTCTCTATTCAAACTTCGGAGATAAGGGGGGAACGGTACTTTTTTTACATTTTTAACGAAAGTCAAAAACTGTGCGGCCAAAAATAAAAGAAAAAATGTGAAAACAGCGCTCTTTCATATGATACCTACCCCACATGCCCCAGTAGCCGCACTTCGAATTTTTAAGACCCTATTTCAGTCCCTGTTGCAAAAAAAAAATGTTTTTATTTCTTTGAGGAGCTTGTGGCTAAGTAATAACAGCCGCACGAGTCGATCCATCAGGTTAAGCTACGCTTGCCGGGGTTGGTCCGTAGATGGGTGATCATCTTTACATACCGAGACTCCTCCGTGCCTCGGAAAAGCATGTTAAGCCGTTGGTCCCGGCTGTCATTCGTGGATCTTTGACAGTCGTTACAGGTCGTCAGAAGCCCGAAAGTCTGACAATCAGTCTTACCAAGGGGTATCGTGTTACCCAATAACTGGGTTGTGGAGGTCAGATAGGCAGTCGCTCCATGTAAAATACTGGTATTCAGCTGCATCCGGTAAGACTGGAAGCCGACCCCAACATAGTTGGGAAAAGGCTAGGCAGATGATATGATGTTTTTATTTCTTTCTTATATATATATATTTTTTTTCAAAATATAATAGTTGGGCAAACGTCATCTAAAACTATTTTAAAATTCAAGTTGATAGCATTAGTAGTTCTTGAGATATCCAGCTGTGACAGACGGACAGACAGACAGACTGAGTCGCACCATAAGAATTCCTTTTTACCATTTTGGTACAGAACCCTAATAACAGAGTATTAATATACAAATATACAAATTAGATGAGAAAAGCCAAAAGCGATAAGGTAGCTTTGAGAATGGTCAGTATCCTCCTGCTCCTATTACGAGTACTGCACGATTACGGCACGAGTTTTGCTTTTCAGGTTTGATTTCGGATAGCCTTTGATTTCATCATCATTTTCAGTTTTTATATTCCTCAAATTCCCTTCTCTTCTCAACCAGGGATTCAACCGGATAGGTGCGATTATCACAGGACCTATGTAGAAGCGCCACGTTCACGCGTTTTGTTGTTACATCTTTATATTTTTCTCGAATATATTCGTTTAGTATCCATTACGTCAAATTTTCATAATAGGTAATTTTTTTATCATTTTTGTTTTGCTTCCCTTTTTAACTAAAATGTTTGAGGCAACCCTAAATTCAAATGTTTGCTTGCTCATTACTGCTTGCGCTCGCGCACCGTAACGGTAGGGTTGGTCTAGCCCCTTATTATACTTACCTTTAGATGCACCATTGGAATTTGCACTTTATTTTTATAAATTAAGGTTGAGTTTGTTAAGGATAAAGTTATCATGCTTTTCATTTCATATAGCAAATGGTTTGAGGATCTCGGTAAGTGGGATATTGTTGGAAATGTTTGTTTATTTGTCTGTCTGTTTGTACCTTTGTTTGTTGAGGTACTGAGACCACAAGTAATTGAACACTATCATGAAGTAGGTAATTTGGTTACCTATTGGTTACTACGACGTCTCTTATTGAAATTATAATACATCGGTTGCTGGTCCAAATTAGTTCAAAGCTTAATAGAAACCATGCATGGGGATTATTTCTTTAGGTACTTGTGAAATAAGGAAATGAACACCGGTTTACAAAACTTTGTATAAATGCAATCAAGACGCGCTATTCAATCACTTATGCTGCTGCAATAGTTCTGTCATTCGTGGATCTTTGACAGTCGTTACGAGCCGTCATAAGCCCGATAGTCTGACAACTAATCTTTCCAAGGGGTATCATATTACCCAGTTACTGGTTGATGGAGGTCAGATAAACATCATTCCATGTAAAATACTGGTATTCAGCTGCATCCGGTTAGACTGGAAGTCGACCCCAAAATAGTTGGGAAAAGGCTAGGCAGATTGATTTTGCTGCTACAATAGCTTCTTTTATTTCTTGTCCCATTTCATGTTTTGATTAATTAAATCGTCTTATCGAGTCTTCGAGTTACTTTGACTCTAGGCATATCTTTGGCCCAAATCGAGACAGATGTTTAGTGTCATTAAATCAACACAAGGTTCCGCAAGTACGCGTCTATATCGCCATTTATGAGTTACCGAAAGCCATACGAGGTTCGGTTGTGTGATCGCGTAACTTCGGGCAGTTTAAACATTTGTCTCGATTTGGGCCAAAGTTATGCCCTAGGTCAAAGTAACCCGCCCTTACGGTAGTTATCTTTTGATTGTATTTTCCCATCATGTTCTCTACTGGCATACTGCCTCTAATCATCCGTCAGCTCAAACCAGCTACTACTAATATAAAAATAACATAAAAAATAAAAGCAACATAACACTTCGCACAATTCAAACTCAAAAAACACTTCGATCACTAACATTCCCCTTTCTCTACCCTATCTTGAACCTACCACTCCAAACTTAACCCTATTTTACACGGCTAAGGTTCCTTTTCCATTACCACGGTCATAGGTCAAGTTCTGCTTGGGTTATCACAGTATGGTGTTAGGGCTGACCGCAAAGTTCTTGTGTCTGGTCTCAAGTTCTTTCTTAGACGGGGGAAGAGGGAGGGGGACGGAAGTAACGTGTCGTTGGGTTTTATTATATTTTATTGGCGTCCGTCCGTTTCGGGAAGTGGTGTTTGATAGAGTATGAATATGTTTTGGAGGGTCGAATGTGGATAGACAAAAATCGGGCCTAGAGTTCCTTGTAAAAGTATGCTTTCGGGGAAGTACACCAAACAGTACCACTGTGTTCTGGACTCCTTATGATTATGAAAATAATTCTCATGATATCTTCATAAATCGAAGATTTTATCCTCCATTTTATCTTTCATTGAATTAATCCAGAATACATCCATCCCGCTTATTATACTCCAGTCATGTACCTATAATAATCCAGAAATCTACTGATTTTCGAGAGAACAACCCGTCAAATAGTACAATGGTCAGTCAAAAGACTAAACAATCTGAATCTCGTTATCACACGCAATCAACACGTGTATACACTGTTGAGGTGCAACCACCGCTTTTGAGGCCTACGACCATATTTCAGATCACACAACAAAAATTACACATTTTTCTCGCTCCAATTCCTATATAGTCCATTAATTATTTATATCACTTAAACATGCTTTTTGCGTAAAAATCACGCAACTACACAAAAATATCATAATTTCTAGATTTATCTTACGCAACGGCAAATGTTGCTGTTGCATACGATATGCAATAAATAGTCCAATGTATTTTTAATTGCATATCTGTGTGCAATAGGATGGCGTATGTTTTCATCGCGAGTAAAAAACGTGGAGCTACTCAAATTAGTTTTTGTGATTTTGTGACAAATTTGAACTTACTTAGGTAGGTCATCGTGCTCATCAATGGTCTTGAAACTCACGAAATGTCCGGATTAGTAGTGCAAAAATCTACTTATATCAAATTCTGATTTTATTTTCGAAGCAATAAATGGTCAATGATATTTCTTCCTTCATCACTTTCTCATTCAGTTGTTACATATAGGTATTATTTATAACTAATATTTACTTTTATGATTAGCCCATTAAGAATCAATCCATCCTATTTTTTATTCGGACATCACTTCACTTCTAACCTCCATTCCACCAGTAGTACATACGGTATTATATAAAAACCATCTTCAAGTACTTAACAAATTGATTCTCAAACACACAAAAGTAACCCAGTTGATTTGCTTTCTAAACTACAAACAAACGTCATTAGCATATTAATAAGTTAATAAATTAACCCATCCGAATCTGGTAACACTTTCAAGTTAGTCTTCACTTGAAGACATGTTTATGTAACACTTGCATCAGATATTTAGGACGATCGTCTTCACTTTTACTTATAATTAATATTTTAATGTAACATGTTTCTGTTAACATATTTCGTCTTTTTAATTATTTTTTTTTTCTGGCTGCTTTTGGATACGTAACATGAGTAGATAAGTAAAAGTATGTGAACATGTCTATTATTATTTGCAATTTAAGAACCTTGTATTATTATAATATATAAACTCTTTGGAGTATAATTAGGACTTCCATAATATAAAGAACGTAGGTTGTGTATGTTTCTTCGTCATTCAAATTCTCATTCCTTCTAATCCGCTATCCCTTGTATATCATCCTTACATCTGCAAAAATCTCGCTAATTCTATTATCCCTATACACTTTTTACAAAGGACTACCAGCTACACCTTCAGTGGGAACCGTTGCCTATCGCCTCAACCCATCTAATCGTAACTTAACGAACATCAATTAAACCAATGAATATTCATTTGGCATCCCCTTTTAAGCTCATTATTTCATAAATTCGTTTATATGGAACCATCAATCAAGGCATTAAAGATAAGAATTATAAGCACCTGAGAGTTTAATTTTGTTACAGTTTAAAAGGATATTGTTATAAGTTATTTTCCGTGAAGATTAGGAAATGAAATTAAACATGTTCAGCTGTTTAGCTTCATATGAAGTGGTTGAGTTTAAAAAAAAACAAACATTTCATCTTTATCTAAAATGTTTTAAGGTTCTACTGGCTTGATTGTGGACTTGTTAACAAACTTAAGGCCAATGATGCAATTTTAATAAATAGACTTCAAACGCAGGTCGGCCGCAGCAAAGACAATTTCCACAAGTGGGGGTTCATGGACAGCTTATATCTCAAGTGCGTATGCGGTGTCTCCCCACAGACAATGGCGCACCTTCCATCCTGCGCATGCCCTGTCACCTGTGCACTTGCTGTGTGCCCCAGTGAGTGGAGTTCGTGCCATTGGGCCAAACATATTTGAACATTTTGCCATCCATATGCTAAGAAGAAGATTGTTTAATAGAACCACAGTTCCCCTAGCCAGTGAAGTTGTAAAATTTACAAAATCTGGAGTACTTAAATAATGACATCTAGATTACTTCATTTGCCTTTCAACAATTTTATTGTAGCTGAGAAAACATACGATTAACGAAACAGAGATTCCCACTTTCGCATTTAGTACAGATTTCAATAAGTACCGTCGATAAACGAGGAGTGACGGAACAGAAGCCGCTATTTACCAAGTATGACATTTTTAATTTAAATTTCTGTTTTAGGTACTCTAAGTTGAAATACACATCCAAATACTAACAGACCGCTTCAAAAATCGGTAAATCATACTGGAAATAATTTGAAGTCGATGGTTTTATCAAAATCCTAGAAATACATGGTTATTGCTATCATTTCGAGGTATGGTCTATTCAAATCAAATCGATTATTATCTATTGTTTCGATTAATCTTTGTATAATACTATTATTGTTAACGCACATAGAGTCCTCTTGATCTAAACTCCATAAATGTGAAAAGCTTGAACAAAAACCGTTGCCTCCATATTTCTTTGCCTAATATCTCGTTAATAAAACTAGCTGTTTTCGAAAACATTTCACTACCATATTTAAAGATAGAAGTTTGACTATAAATTTGACATAAAAACTTTTTGGTTCTAAAATGTTTAAACAAGTTACAAAGTTTTTTTTTAATTTTCTGAAAGCAAAAATAATGACAAAACTGATTTAACGGTTTTTGATTAGTTACTCCTCAAACAGTAAAACTATTTAAATTTAATAATTAGGCAACATTTTTAGTTTCTTTGAAAACGAAGTATCTTCTTTATGCCTTTACAATATAATTACAGTTACCTCACAAACAGCTCAATAATATAGGTTTGTTCCTCATCAGGTCATGCAAAGTCACCTCTCAAGTTCCAAACCTGACATTCCAACAACCTAATATCCATACATATTCAAATTCATTGTCAGAATTACAATCCCTAACTTAAAACTACTTAGACAATGAGTGTTCTTGACCAAGAGGTCAACACTAAGCAATTTGGTAACATTAATACTGGTTGCAAAGTTATTAAGGTGCAATTGCTTTTTTTTCTTTTCATGGTTTCTTTGTTTCTTTGTAGCGTGTTAGGTGGTTTTGTTTAAGTGATTTGTGACATTAGGTATATTGTGGGATAATAGTTAAGGCTTTATGACCTATTTCCTGGTCATTAGTCTGTACTTTAGGAATGATTTTAAGTTTGACTACAGTCCGGCCGTCACATCGAAAGAATACGTTCTTGACATCTGTCGGTTATGAAACTGACAGCTGTCAAGAAAAAATTTTTTTTTTAAATAATTGAAAGAAATTGTTAAACTTCCTTTTCACCGAGAGGTGGCCTGTGTCCCAGCAATTTGAATATTATAGGCTAATTATGTTTAATCTTTCAATGACATAATTTTACTTTCCTCTAAGGCCTTGGGATATCTTGCGTCACGTGAGCCGGGCGTTATTACCTAACGTTTTCAGAGCTTCAACTTCTATTGCTCTGTAGGTTCCAAAAACTTCAATGTTACCCAGAAAATATTCATTGTCGTCACGGTTGCCAGTTTCTATCACCTGCACGTGGCAACCATTGGCCATAGCGAGACCACCCTTTGAATTTAAATTAATTACCCCAAGCCAAACACCACCTTATGTTATAACACTATCTTGGTGTTAACCAACTCGCTGGCCTGGTCTACCTATTATCATCATCATTTCAGCCAACACCACGGCTAGGTATAGACCTATTTTTCGTTTTGTCACACTTCCTAATATTGTGCGTCCCTCATTCAGGCGTTTTCCGTGACTTTATCCATACATCGTCACCCCAACTAGCCCACCTAGCACACAGTAAGAACTCGCCAGCAAACAGTTCCATCAAAAAACAAAACACTATCCACAATCCAAATTCAAATGCTACAATTTGACAGTTGCCATGTAAGGCAAGTCCATTTCTCCTGTAGAGGTTGGCGCATGCGCGCACGCTCCGGAACGTCGCACACGTCACGCTACCAGTACACCACGCCCGTTCGCGTGTGCCACACACACATGTATGTATGATGGGGGTATAGACACATAGAGGTATATGTTACCCTTTATAAGGAAGTATCCTGCCAGTAAGACTTGTGGTGTAGACGGGCAAAATGAAACCAAGTACTTGTTTAATAAAAAATGTCAATAAAAACTGATACAACATTACAGATATTCACACACTTTGCCTTGGATGCATCGTTATAGAAGTATGAGGAACAGGGTGTAAAGTTCACTCATCCTCCGACCAGATAGGTCTGGGGATGTATATGTCTGTGAATATATGACATTCGCGCGGTAAACTCTGCTTGCGCGATGCAGGATTTGTATCACGACAGGTCTAGTTCGCATGTGGCGTTGTAGATAGATGCCGCCACAACGTCATCAAACCTGTTCAGTATTTTAAAACCTAAACATGAATTCATTCTCAAAATAATGAGTAATTAATTGGAGCAATCTAGTTCCCTATATTACGCAGTACAAGTAGCAGACCTAACACACACATGCAAACAGACACACAAATACATGTGTGACGTAACTGTGTTTAATTGCGTTTGAGGACGATGTACTTCTATCTTCCGTTGCTGTTGTTTTAATTTTCTAATCACCTTTCTTTTATTTATGCCATTTGTAAAGGTTAGGAGGCGCACAGGAGTATACCATTTTAATTAAAAAGATCTAGGGTAGATAATAAAAAATAATAATAAGAGAACTAAGTGGATTGATTGTGAAAAGGCTTTGTAGGGCAAAGTAGGCGTTATACATATTTTATTAGATATTATAATATGGTTATGGTTTACTTTTCTAATGATTTCTGCAGTAAAACCATCCATCAGATAAGTCATATAATATTATAGCCTTTTCCAAAGCTCATCTTATTAATGGCGTTGATTTTCTAAGTTATACTGAAACCAAACTTATTGCTCTTTTAATATTATACTCAATATCTTCTAAGGGGCTTGTGGTTAAGTAATAACAGCCACACGGGTCGATCAATCAGGTTAAGCTACGCTTGCCGCGGTTGGTTCGTGGATGGGTGACCATCTTTATATAACAAGAACCCTCCGTGCTTCGGAAAGTACGTTAAGCCTTTGGGCCCGGCTGTCATTCGTGGATCTTTGACAGTCGTTACGAGGATAGGCAGACGCTCCATTTAAAATAGTAGTAAAATATCAATACGCATTGATTGTATTAAAAAAAAATCGTTATTATTCTTCAATACATATATAGCAACTCTACACTCAATGACATATGTCTAAAAGAAAGGCAGCACTAGAAACATTTTATTATCTTTAGCGGCTTTAGCGATTCTATCGACACCTTTCACTTTGGACTTGACATACGGAGACAGTTCACAGTCACACACGTTATCTGATGCCCATCAAGATAATTGTGGTTAGATTGTACTTCTGTTCAGCCTGGAGGGAATAAAAGTCACAGAGACTTTGAACGCACAAGTTTGTAATAAAGGTAAACGTGGTATGGCAGTGGACGGTGAAGGCTTGACTTATTGGTATCTGAGTCACCTTTTTATAGAAATACTAATGGACCCAGTCAACTTCGGACCACGTGAGACAAAATTTAGATTTTTTCGATTTTTCGGCTGTTACTTTGAGTTTTTCCTAATTTTCTTTTTTTCTTAACCTGCCCAGTAATGAGGCGAACAGAAAAAAAAAATGATTTTAATATACATAGATATAAAGTTATATTTACAGAAGGTAGACCATATAATATTGCCAATTTTTGATACCGGCTAGTGTGAAGAACATTCTATTTAAAATTTCAAAATCAAATTAATTTTATAATATAGCATGACATTTAAAAAAATCAGTTGTTCATTTGTTTTCCCGCCGTTCGATTTTTCTTTGATATCGATGTTTCTGTAACCATGGAAAAATAAAAATTGCGAGCTATTTTCGAATACGAGTTCCGTCGTGGCACCAACGCAACACAGACAGCATGCAATATTAACGACCTGTATGGGCGAGGTACCGCAAGTGAACGCACGGTGCGTTTTTGGTTTGATCGCTTCCGTTCTGGAAATTTTGATCTCAACAATGAGCCCCGGAGAAAAAATTCAAATCCAACGAGGTGGTGAAAAACGCCTTTAAAAAAATTATCGATTCTCGTTCCCAGAATATCTATAGCAGAGGAATCAACGAACTTTCATTAAAATGGCAAAAGTGCATCTACAATATTTCTTTTAAAAAAGTTGTTTAATTGTTTTGTTTGTAAATCGGCAATTTCATAGGTAAAGACCTAATATTATAGTTAGGCCACCTCAATGTTATATACGTTAGTTTAGTGCTAAGAATAAAAAAATTGTCTTCAATAGTCCATGAAGGGATAACGTTACTTACCAGATGTAGAATACGGTGATGCCTTAGAAGATTTTTGATAAGACGTAAAATAATTTGAAATAATGGATATTCTATACTAAGCAGTTTATTTTAACTTTACTCGTAAAAAGTTAGTAAAACATAGGAACTAGGTAGGTATAAGTCAACATAGCCAAGACACAGGTGTACCTTATCAATCTGCCTAGCCTTTTCCCAACTATGTTGGGGTCGGCTTCCAGTCTAACCGGATGCAGCTGAATACCAGTATTTTACATGGAGCGACTTAATCTGATCGAGGCGTACCTTTTACCAGGTCAGAAACACTGCTTATATTTGAACTTCAAAGTTATGATTGAACAGTAATTGCTTAAAAAATATAGTGACCCTTATCCCTTTCCCCATAAAAACCTAACATCCAATAAGTCACAGCAATCATTGTCATCTCTTTTCAATAAAACTAAACGGTATTTGAAGCTAAACAGCTTTAAATTAAGAATCTCATAAAACTTTATGGTAAAGAGAGTTGTCGTTTAGCCTATTAAAATGATGATTCTGTCCTGTCATATGAAGCTTTCCTTTTAAACGTTCAGCCTTTTCCATTTCATTTCGTCTTTGGAACACCATTGATCGTATTTTGTTTTTGCTAAAATAGGTTAAAGCGTCCCTTAGGGTAGCATCCTTGGTTCTGTCTATCAAAAAAATGTTTCGAGATTTTTTTTATTGACTTTAAATAACTGGCCCATTAAATGTACCAGAGGGCTTAAACAAATTGACAATATATCAGCCAACACAATGATGGAACATAAATACCGAAAAACCGAAAAGCTTATATCAATTCTAGTGAAGTCATTCTCGAGGACTTTTGTGGCTCATCTGCAATGTTATATAAACTTTAAGGTTGCAGCGAATTCAAATTATTTCATCATTAACAAAAAATAATCTGGAACTTCCATCAAGGGCGTATTATACAAGCTTACACAAGAAAACGCCGTAATATCCCACCGTAGTCGATCTCCTTTAAATGAGTTTTTTAAACCACTGGTCATCAAGCTAAGGATTTAATTAAATAAGTCATATTGAGTGATAAATCATTTTTGACTTTCAATTGTTTATTTATAGAACATCGTCTTCATTTTGAATAACCTACTTAAATGAGAGTTTTTGATGGAATACTCTGATGATGTTGGTGATCCTATAAAAAGTAGTATGACAAGGATTTTGTTTTCACTTTCAAGTCTAAGGCCGAGACTGAGGGGCTTGTGGCTGAGTAATAACAGCCGCACGGGTCAATCGCGACCAGGTTAAGCTACGCTTGCAGCGGTCGGTCCGTGGATGGGTGACCATCTTTACATACCAAGATCCCTCCGTGCCTCGGAAAGTACGTTAAGCCGTTGGTCCCGGCTGTCATTCGTGGATCTTCAACAGTCGTTACGGGGCGTCAGAAGCCTGAACGTCTGACAATCAGTCTTATCAAGGGGTATCGTATTACCCCGTAATTAGGTTGTGAAGGTCAGATAGGTAGTCGCTCCATGTCAAAATACTGGTAATAAGCTGCATCCGACAAGTCGATAAGACTGGAAGCCGACCCCAAAATAGTTGGGAAAAGGCTAGGCGATGATTTCAAGTTCAAGGCTTTTATTTAATACTGGACTACTTTTTGATTCTGCGGCGTGCGTGAATGACCAGTAGCAAAAAAGTGAAGTGAGTTTGAAGAGAGCTGTCAATCCCTAGCGTCAGGTGTGATGATAGTTCACTTCACCTGGAGTATGTAAGGATCGTAGCAGGGGGCGCTCTGTAGTTTCTGCCTATTACACTCATTGGAAGAAGGGTGAGTATGTATTTATGTATGTAGGTATGTTATTTGATTCTGGTTAAGGAAACTGAGATATTAAAACCTTTGGATTAGGGTGATGTGATGTAGAAACTTATTACATTTTAAATAGCTCTAATTACACTTAATTAAATCAAAAGTGTATTACTTAAATGTTTATTAGTGTGCTAAGTAAAAGTGTACATGATATCAAATTGGCTGAAATTACAAACATGCTTTTTATACGTTTCAAAATTACAAATTCATACTTCCATTTTTAAAACTATATCAGAAATGGCGGTTACAAAATTTTATTACTTTTGATAAATTTCAAGACACGCCACCGCTGACATTTACGAGAAATTAAACTTAATTGTGCATGTAATAAAGTTCATAATAGATTACCCCTATTTTTGCTAGTAATAATTGTATAACCACCATTTTATTGAAATAATTGTCTCACTACCTTTTGCGTTTTTAGAGTTTTTATATTTTATTCCAATTGTTATAACAATTATTTTATTAATGATTCTATGATTTGATTCTGATATTCCCAGGCTTTTTCAGTAATTAAAGCATGTGAATTAGCTTTGCTTGCAATTGATGTAATAGGCTTGCGATTAAGGAGCTTCGCAAACGAGCAACTTCAATTAAGCGAGTGGCACAATTTTTATTCCTTAAGGCTCCCGCAGACAGACGCGACGCGACTCTAGTAGAACAATTTCTATGAAAACTTAATGGAATTGATCTACCAGAATCGCGTCACACTGTCGCGTCTCGCCTGTCTGCGGAAGCATTTAAACGTAGTTTGAACGAGTTGATATTGTATGAAACTGTGCACTGTAGGTACAGCTCTCAGCAGTCTATCGTAACAATTTGACAGTGACAGCTCCTTCATGTTGGTTGTCCTCGTCCACACATCACTCGTTGACCGTAACCTGTTGCTGTATTTTATCTATCGTCACATGCAGTCATTGAATTAACAAGGTCATATTTTATAAGACAAAATATTCAAATCAATCAGTAAAATTAGGCAAATCATTTAGCAGCCATACTGTTTCGCCCCAATTAATAATAATAATATTAATTTCCTTAGCCTTGCCGCACACTGGCCACAAGCTATAGCCACAAAACGCCGCCACCGAGCTGCGGACTTTTTTTTGTGAATGGCATGTCGCAGATCAACCTAGGTTGTTTATGGGTGCCTCAATATATCAAGGCCTCCGGCCAAATCTAATAATAAAACTTAAAAACTAAGCGACCACTCGCTAAGGACACCCCTGTGGGGTACGGACCTCGGCTTAAGGCGTCGATGGGGTGGGGGGAGGGGGGAGGGGTGCAGCAAGGGACGTTAGCTTTGGTTGTAGCTTGTGAGCCGTGTGCGGCAAGGCTTAGAAAAAAGAGAAGTCAGACCTTTTCATTTAGATTTCATTAATATAGTAAAGATTTAACTGTATAAAATTGCCGCGGTTGGTCCGTCGATGGTTGATCTTTACATATCGAGACCCCCTCCGTGCCTCGGAAAACACGTTAAGCCGTTGGTCCCGGCTGTCATTCGCAGATCTTTTTCAGTCGTCACGGACTTGTCAGACAGCCCGAAAGCCTGACCAAGTGTTTTTCGTATTACCCAGGAACGGTTGTGGAGGTCAGATAGGCAGTCGCTCCATGTAAAATAATAATATTCAGCTACATCCGGTTAGACTGGAAGCTTATCCCAACAAAAAGGCTGGGCAGATGATGATGGGAAAAGGCTAGGCAGATGATGATGAGTTATTTCTTTGGAAATTCAAAAGTGCCCGTATTTTTTTTTATGAAATAAATTCTATGAGTGAGTTTATCGTTTATCCCCTTGTGACGTAGCGAGTTAGCCAGAGGTAATCATCCCCGGATTCAAATCCAACAGATGGCTGCGCTAGTTAGTTACCCTTTACTAACGAGGACTGAGGATTAAAGAGATAACATGTGTGATATAATGTAGGGACACCAGTAAAAAAAAAAAAACCGGCCAAGTGCGTGTTGAAATACATGTTCTCCCATACATTCCCAATGCAAATGTTGCGCACAATATTGAGAGATTTACCATGTTATTTTAAGGTTATTTTAATGTTATTTTACTTCTTATAGGTTTTCTGTAATCTGTATAGAACTATCATCCATATTAAAAAAAAATTAAGCTCAGTAGTTTCGGAGATGAGGCGGGAATGGTAAACTTTCGTCTATTTTCTTAAATAACTTTAAAACCATTTATATTAAAATTATAAAAAAAAAATATTTGAGGCCCTCACATTCCTTTCATTTGATATATCACACGGTACAGTTTGCAAAACCTTTTTATATTTTCTTATTTGCTTCTCAAAGTTGACCCCCATATTTAATATTCATTTATTTACGTTACACGTCCGTGTTTGGGTCACAGAAATTCATATGTGTACCAAATTTCAAGTTAATCGGACCAATAGATTCAGAGAAAATTGGCTGTGACAGACAGACAGACAGACAGGCACACGAGTGATCCTATAAGGGTTCCGTTTTTGTCCGCTTGAGGTACGGAACCCTAACAAAAACAGAATGAAAAAAATACTTTTAAAAAGTCAAAAATCTTCACAGCTTCTAAAGTCGGTGTTCAATTCTTCAATGAACCTTAGCTTGGCACCGACTTCAGCCGCTGTTAAGATTTTTATGAATGTTATTTTATTCGTTTTAGTTTTTTGAAGTCGGTTTTTACTTTTTTAAAAGTAAATTAATTTTTCCATTTTTAATTGAATGTACAATTACATAATATACATACGGGTCGAATACAGAACCTCCTTTTTGAAATCCTATTATTCTATATTTGAAAGTCCACACCAAAACACATACAGACACAATCACAAATCTTTTATTCTTACTTATTCGTAGGTCAAGCGCAGTACAAAAAGCGTCTCATATATCATGGTATCCTACCGGAACGGGCAAACCACGGTCACCACACAAGCTTACATTACCATACAACTACCATCTCAAGTTGACCTCCTATGATTAATAAACGTCATATAGGAGAGATAGGAGATGGAGGGGTCAAGATATACCGGGTGAAAATTACATTACCGTATTTCCACCAGTATATCTTGAGTCCCCACGACGTAGAAATGTTAGAACAGCAATAGGAAGTAAGGATCAGGTAATACTGGATAGCATATGCACGTGTATCTATTAAGACACAGAAAAGGATGTTACGTGGTCATTTGTTGGTAATGGTACCTCTAATCTAAGCTTTTATTACACTTATGAAATTGAATTAAATAGAAGTGAGTTTGTTTAGTAAGGCTAAGTAATATATAGCGATGACAGTCCATGGTCCATATGAGCAATTCTTTTGATTGGATATTTTTTATTTTTTAACAAATTAAAATGTAATTCTTCGAGTATTACATTCTTTTAGGGTTCCGTACCTCAAAAGGAAAAAACGGAACCCTTATAGGATCCCTCGTGTGTCTGTCCGTCTGTCTGTCTGCCCAGCAGACTGGCAGCATTGCCACGTTCAATGGCAATGCTAATTCTTTGGCCAAAGAACGAGCCAGCCTTCTGGTCACGTGAAGTGTCGACCAGTTAGCGAGAAGTTTCCATAAAAAGAAGACGCGCACTCGGGCCCCATGATCCGAGAATTTCGACCCCAAACGGCTCAAAACTGTAGTTACCCATAAGGTTACAGTATTTTCTCCGCTTGAGAGTCTCAGCAGCCGCAGCAGCGGCGCCAGCCTAGCAAGCTGAGCGTGGAACATGAGATGGTGCAAGGGTGTCGAGACAGGTTGCGTCCCATACCAGAGACCTACCCACCTTCCGAGGCCATAACGTCATGGCGTCTGGTCTCTTGCCATCGCCATGTAGCAAGCCGTTTGGTTTTAACACCGCCGTGTTAATATTACATTAAAACAAATGGGGTCCTTCACCTAGTCTACCTTTTAAATGAACCTCCACAAAATTCAAAGAAGCACGAAATACATGACGTTAGCTGTGAGCTATCTAGTTATATTAAAATTACAAAGATTCTGAATATAAAATAATTTAAAAAAAAATGCAGCCAACTCTTCCATTTATTCGTTTTCTATTTCAACGGCCGTTCACAAAAGGGAGGAGGCGTTTACTCAGAAGTGGATATCGAAGTATAATTTGCTTCAGTTGAATGAATGAATGATATGCACCGACCCCTGAGTCGACCACTCTCCACTGACCATTACTCGAATGAACCCAAAGATTTGTACTAGCCTCTGGAGCCTCATGCTTCATGGGGCTACAGAGACCACTGCATATCAAGGAGTAGATCGGGGTTCGCAATAATGGTACCTAGGGAAGACGTGCCCTTAGGATATGGAAGGGATAAAGAGCCTACCGAGTATGCACCCTAAGGTAAATTGATTGGCAATTGATGGTAAATATTTTATAACCTGACGAGAATTTGCATCATAATCGTATTTAATCCAACGTAATCCATCTACAACTACCTACATCCTGATTATCTACGATACCCGTACCATTTCATTAAAAATATTTAGAGGAAATAATCTAATAACACAAGTATCTATTTTGAAACGAAAGGTGAATGCATATAAGGACAGAAAAGTTCTAAAAGTATTCTTAAAGTATTATTAGAGCCGTACCGGATATGCATCCTAAAGAAGGCATTGAAGGCAATGGAATTATGGAGAAACGGGTGATATTAATCAATGGAGGGGCATCAAAAAACTACCCGAACAATATCCACGTTAGCATAGTCAAATGTTGATAAATGATATTAACATTCAAACTATGCACGTTATTTGAAGTGGAACCTTCTCTCTTAGCAACAACATCGCATGAAGGAAGTCATAAATATCGTTAATTAAATATAATGCTCAGTAGAATGTCTAGCGGGATTTCCGAGTTTAATTTTCTAGATATTTTTTAGATGTAAAAAAGTCTGGGAACACGGAATATGAAGAATACGGATGCTGAAACAATGTGATATTAAAAATATTTTAAACTGTAAGTTTTTCAAATCACATTTCATATATTTTTCGTGTGATGAAGATTTTTACTCGTAGGTACTCTTGACCTATAAATCCTGAACCCAGGATCTTACAACAACTTTTTCTTACGTCACCCAGTAAAGGAACCGGGGGGAGACTTCACATAACCAAATTAAATATTACTTAATTATAACTTGTACACATCTTTAACACATGCCATCAAATTATAAATATTGTTAAAAGGTCCCATGCCATAACAAATAGATCTACGTAGTTTGCTATATTAGCTTTTGATCAACTATAACGTCGGACTCCGTTTGAAATGGAATTTCTGAACAGAAAATCCATAAACACTTTACTTGACATGGGAATCGAACCCAAAACTTCACACTCAAGAACAACACTCGCCCACAATCATTACAGCAACTCACAACAGTTACTCACAATTGTATATCAATCTAGCTTCTGCCCGCGACTTCGTCCGCGTGAAATTGCTTGTTTTATCATAAAATATATCTATAAGTATATATGACACTCGCAATACTGGATAAAGTAATGGATAAAGTAAGAAATGAGTATATAAGGGGAAGTTTGAATGTAGCGCCAGTAACAGAAAAGTTGAAAGGAAATCGTTTGGCTTGGTATGGGCATGTGATGACGAGGGAGGAAACGCATGTGACTAAAAGGGTGATTAATACATATAAATCGCTGCTTTGCATGAATACCAGCACAAACCAAAATTTTGAAATTACTGGTTTATAACACAGCCAAATGCAAATTAGTCCTTATTTCATAACATAGCATAACCGACCGGCGGTTTTGCCGTTATGATTGTGAGTCTTACTGACCATGAAATAAGGACTAATTTGCATTTGGCTGTGTTATAAACCAGTAATTTCAAAATTTTGGTTTGTGCGGGTATTCATGCAAAGCAGCGAAATGTTGATGGAGGGAGAGGAAGGCCAAAAACAAGTTGAATAGATTATGTGAGGAATGATAGGGTGGCGGTTGACAGGGGAGAATGGAAGGAGGAAACATGTTGCGATGACCTCAAGTAACATGGGACAAGGGCAATACTGTAGCTTCCCATTAGTGAAATAATTTTTGGAATCGGATCAGTAGTTCCATATTAACCATCTACAAACAATCAATCTGCCTAGCCTTTTCCCAACTATGTTGAGGTCGGCTTCCAGTCTAACCGGATGCAGTTGAATACCAGTATTTTACATGGAGCGACTGCCTATCTGACCTCCACAACCCAGTTACTGGGTAATACGATACCACTTCGTAAGACTGGTTGTCAGACTTTCGGGCTTCTGACTGTCAAAGATCCACGAATGACAGCCGGGACCAACGGCTTAACGTGCTTTCCGAGGCACGGAGGAGACTAAAGATGGTCAACCATCCACAGACCGACCCCGGCAAGCGTAGCTTAACCTGATGGATCGACCAGTGCGGCTGTTATTACTTAGCCACGAGCTCCTCAACCATCTACAAACAAACTCAGAAATTTTATCTCTTTATAATATTAAGTATAGATCTTATATAGATACCACTCCTTCATGTAAAATACTGGTATTCAGCTACATCCGGTTAGAATGGAAGCCGACCCCAACACAGTTGGGAAAAGGCTAGGCAGATGTTGATAGTTAACCACGTCTTAAACCCCAAAGATCAAAATACCAATAAACTAATCATCATCATCATCATCATCTAGATAGCTATCTAACCTTTTCACAACTATGTTGGGGTCTGCTTCCAGTCTAACTGGATGCAGCTGAATACCAGTATTTTACATGGAGCGACTGCCAATCTGTCCTCCACAACTAACTACCGTAACTGGGTAATACGATACCCCTTGGTAAGATTGGTGGTCAGACTTTCGGGCTTCTGACTACACGTAACGACTGCCAAAGATCTACAACTGACATGATTTGGCACACAATAATGACATTTTGACAGTAAGACAGTTATTCATACATAAAATTATCCTCCAAGAACATAGAAACCAGCCCTACAACCCAATGTTATTACAGAGACGTCGTAAACATCATGTATGTGACTATTTATCACATTTAAAACAACCTTTGGTAAAAGATTTGTTAGTTTCCTAGGCCCTTACGTTTATAATAAGCTTAACAAATCAATAAATCGACCATCCCTATTAACAATGTCGGTTCTGCAGGGAGACTACTGTTTAGTTCCTACTGAACAGTGGTCTTTTTCGCAGAACTGACATTGTTAATATCATAAAGATTCTTTTTTATCGTTAGGGCAAACTTTGAACTGCCCTCAGTTCAAAGTTTGTTTTGAAGGTGAAGAATTTAAAAAAAAATGTAATTCGATTTATGTAAAAAAGTGAATATTCGTAAAAATGTATATCTGACATCGTTAATAGGGACGGTCGAAATATATACCTACACCTTGACTAGAAAACAATGCAGAATAAAAGTACGCCAATATCTGAAGAAATTAAGTTACGAGGAGACGGAACAACTAATATACTCACCACTCTACGAATACGGCTAAGAGAACAGAAAACAAATATACACTCATTACATAGCTCACCTACACACATATAAACTCATGCATACTCACACCCACACATTCTCATACATACATCACACACACACACACACACACACACACACACACACACACACACACATACACTCACACACACGCACGTATGTACGGTCAACGTCTAGAAGTCCACTTACACCGCAATGACCATTATCGCCTGCGCTATACGGGCTGCCAAAGTTGCCAATGTGTAGTATTGTCAAACGTTCTTATAGAAGAAGGTCATAAGTACAACTAATATTGCTATGCCATAGTTTTGTGAGATTGCTAGTCGACTTCTGACTGTTACTGTACATGCACCACGAACACACATACACTCAATCCATATAATTAGTAGGATTAAAATTATGTACCTTACCTCTTTTCAAGTTACTTATCTAGATTACTTATCAACTATTATTCTTTAGTACTGATTTAATTTTTATGCCTCTATTGCTTGGCACCTATTCTTGTATTATAATACTGAAGGGAAATCAAAATCAAAATTAAAATCAAAAGTCATTTATTCAAACTAGGCTGAGAATCAGCACTTTTTGAACGTCAAAATTACATAAGACAGTCCCCCAAAACGCCCGCCCTTCAATGGTGCAAATAGCATAGCATGGCATAGCCGAAATACAGGCTATGCCTAGTTCGGCTACAGACGCTAATCTCATTACCCTAATTGAAATTGTTGCTACATTACCATTGTAAAATAGTGCTAAGTTTTTTGGAAATAAATAAACTAAACTAAACTATAAACTATTTGATTTTTAGGGTTCCGTAGTCAACTAGGAACCCTTATAGTTTCGCCATGTCTGTCTGTCCGTCCGTCTGTCAGTCCTCGCTTAATCTCTGTGACCGTTAGCACTAGAAAGCTGAAATTTGGTACCAATATGTATATCAATCACGCCGACAAAGCGGTAAAATAAAAATTGGAAAAAAATGTTTTATTAGGGTAGCCCCCCTATATGTAAAGTGGGAAGTGATTTTTTTTTTAATTTCAACCCTAACGTGTGATATATTGTTGGAAAGGTATTTAAAAATGAATAGGGGTTTACTAGCATCATTTTTTGATAATGTCAACTTTATAAGGACTTTCTAGGAAAATCATTTTGAACTTGATGGAAACAACAGTTTTTGTACAAAAAAGACAAAATGTTGTACAAAATAATTTCTGGACTGTGTGTGTAGTATAATCGTATATGATTTTTTTTAACTTCTTTTACATATTTAATTATATTTTTACGGACGGGAAAATACGGAACCCTACACTGAGCGTGGCCCGACACGCTCTTGGCCGGTTTTTTTTCTATTTGACAGCATTTTTTTTTTTTAGTTTAGGTGCTTCCCATTTCACAATTCTTTATTGCAATCCATAATGGTGATAACAGTTGGTAGGCTTAAAATTAATGACACAATTATGGATTCTGTCGGGCACAGCATAGTAGGAGAGAAGAGGAAGACCAATAAACCAATATTGAGTCTAAATCTAAAACAAACACTCGAAGCAATTACAGCTAAGTTCCGTGAGCTAAGACTCATAAGTACTAATAATGTCAGAACTAAACACAATTTGTCATAGATATGCACTTGTATAGAGACATTATTATATTATTCTATTTGGGACGAGAATAATTTTAGTTGAGCGTAGGTTTGTTGCAAGCTCTACGATAGTATTATGTTAGGTAAATGAATGAATGAATTGCACCGACCCCAGCGTGGTTTAACCAGACTCGATTCCTCGAATGAACCCAAAGATTCACACTAGCCCCTGTTGCCTCATGTTACATGGTGCAACAGAGACCATTGCATAGCAAGGGGTAGACCGGGGGGCGCGATAATGATAGGGAAGACGTGCCCTTAGGATATGGAAGGGATAAAGAGCCTACCGAGTATGCACCCTAAGATAAACTGATTGGCAATTGATGGTAAATATTGGTAATATGGAATTTGCATCATACTCGTATGTAATCTAACCAAATCCATCTACTACTACCTATACGTCCTGATTTTCTACGATATCCGTACCATTTCTTTAAAAATATTTTGAAAAAATAATCTAAAAACACAAGTATCTATTTCGAAACGAAAGGTGAATGCATTGAAGTACAGAAAAGCTCTTCATTCATTCTTCATATCAGCTTACATTGGAAAACTAAGGAGGATTCAAGTTTTGAAAGTCATATTATGCAGGATCGCGTTACTAGCTATAATATCCCAAAGTGTCATCCATCACACACTGTAGGCCAAAAATATTAAACGTTATTGAACTAACTTAAGACGACCTCATCAAATCTTGAATGAGCCGACCAGTTACATGTATTTGCGCAGCTTGCGGCCGCCCTAACGTATAACAAACATAGGATCCTTGATATTTATTGGCATTGCCTCACATCCGCTGCTAAATTCTTATAATATACCCATTGAGGCTCTGATTCATCGATTGTGCAAGTATGACGCTGTTACTTGTTAAGGGTTCGATAGATTTCTAGTTGTTGGTATTAATTAGCTATTTTGGTACTTTACATTGAAAGGATTATGACTCTTCCGTTTAAGGCGAAATGGTATCCGGTTTTAGGCAAATGCGTCAAAATATGCATCTTCTTTGTCAATACCAGCAGTTCTTTTTTTGTTCATTAAAAAAAAAAAAACGAAGACGTACTCGGTACCAACACAAACTGTGTATTATTTTGTGTGTCTTTTAGTCTGTGCTATATAAATGTATTTCTTTATTTCTAACTTAGCGACAGATATGCATTGAAATTGCGTAGGTACTGGCTAATATCCTTAATACATGAAACGTTCATAAAAAGGGCTTGACAATAAAATAAAAGAGAAGAGCAAAGATCAATAACAATGTGGGAAAAGGAGCAAAAAGTTACTGCTTTTGAGTTGAAAGCCAATAACCACACAGGAATTTCGAAATCAAAGTGATGGGCCCACCAAAAATAACATTACAGCTTTATGGTGATATGTAAAAAGCTAACTGGGCGGTAATAAGAAAGTGACAGAGGCAATTACTTCCACATGTGAGAAAAATAGAGCGCAACTATACGCTGGAACCAAAATAAAAGCGCCAAACCAAATAAAAATTGTTTAAAATAAATTAAGCTATCTATCAAAATATTTCCAGCCAGAGTTTTCAATAGCCTAATACGCACATTATGAATGCAATTTTGCAAAGAAATTACTTAGGATTTTAAAATTACAGAAAACAATATAAAAAAGTAGGCTTTTCGGAATTAAATTCTATCGAGAAAATTTAACCCAACTGCGTTTTCCTTCAGTCAGAGTATTAATCAAATAGTCAATAATCATATATCTAAAAATTAAATCCATACAAACTGTAATAGTGAAATAAATGGTTACGAAAAGGCTCCGAATTTATTTTGGTATCGCCTTAACCTAGCCTAGCCCTAACACTGCCAGGGTTGCTGGTTGTTTGAAAGAGTTACCGTGGCCCTGGCACAGGCAACTGAAGGAATACGGGTGGGTTTTAGTCAGTAAAAGTTTGACACGCCCTCCCGCTCCGTCCAGAGCGGGAGAAGTTATTTGATGACTTCCCATCCAAAAAAAAAAGCCTAGCCTTAACAACCCGGTACCCACATACGAAATTCCGTCATATTTCAGTAAGCAGTAATGTCAGGTACACCATAACGGCGCGGGCGGGTCCACAGTAGCACCTTACAATTTTCTCCACAATTTGATCCGTCGCACTGATTACGTCCACAACGGTTGACGATTGTGTTATAACTGTGTTTACAGTTCCGCATTGAGACGGTAAAATGGTGGGTAGTCTTTTTCTTTTAGACAGTTTTCTATTATTGTTGGAATGGAAGGAATGTGTTGTATAGAATTGTAGATTGGTTCTGCTATGTGAGAATAGACAATTTCATCCGTCTGGTGCCACGAGCTCTATACCAACTAAACTATTGAACACATTTTATTTTCGTTCAAGCTTTGTTGTCCCTCTGCTGGGCAAAGGTCTCCTCCATATTTTTCCAATATTTGGGTTCCGCACCTCAAAAGGAAAAACGGAACCCTTATAGTATCACTCGTCTGTCTGTCCGTCTGTCACAGCCAATTTGCTCCGATTCTAATGGAGCGATTAAGTTAAAATTTGGTACACCTATGAATTTCTGTGACCCAAACACGGACGAGTAATTAAATGAATGTTGAATATGGGGGTCAATATTTGGGAGTAAATAAGAAAATTAGAAAAAAATTGCCGTGTGACATATCAAATGGCTAAGTGCTTACTGTGAATATCTCAAATCTATTTTTGTATAATTTTAAAATAAATTGTGTCGGGCTGCCAATGTCCTACGCGTTCAATATAACAAAATTATTATAAACTCAATAACAAAAAACAAAGTTCCAATGTTTAAGCACATAGCATGCATAATTTTAAAAACAAACCTCAAAGATTACCTTACATGTGCTACTTGTGCACATATCATTATATTAGCCAGCAAACAAAACTTGACATGTGCATGAAAAACAACAACAAAAAATATTTTGCTGTCATACACGAATTGTAATACCTTTTTTTATTATCTTAGACTAAATTAGATATTTTTTGCGATACTTTGTTGTATTTTTATATTTTCAGAAGATAATAAATTACGAAAAAAACAGTTTTTTTGCTGTCCTGAAAAGTTGTTCAAATGCACTTAACAGATTTGGCAAGCGCACCGACGAAATGCTGATGCGGTTGCCTCCCTATTGCAGTGCGTCGCTAATGTTTGCAGAAGCTCCAACGGATGGCTATCATGCTAAAAAAGGTTGCATCTTTAGTAAGACGAGTGAGAGACAGTAGCAATGGCATCCTCAAGATGATAGCTTCCCGCACAGACTGTCCGGTCCAACATAAGTGGATGTGTATATCCATCGGACAATGCTGATATATATTTTATTTGTTTTATTGTAATTTTTGTATGTACGATTTAATTTAATTAATTGATTGACTTATTAATATGTAATATTGACATTGAATATTTAATTTAATCTATATAATTACTAATATGTATCTTCATTTCTATTGTATTTGCTATTAATTGAATTATTTTATTTTGTTATTTTTTATGTGTTGCTGACTATTTTATTACTATTATGGTTTGAATCTGAATTAAACGTTTTAATATTTAAATTTATTTAAGAAAATTGACGAAAATTGACCATTCCCCCCTTATCTCCGAAATTACTGAGCCTACAATTTTGAAAAAAAAAATCAGAAGATAATTCTATACCTATAAGATTACAGGAAAACCTATAAGAAGTCTATGGTCTTAAAATAACATAGTGCATCTCTCAATATTGTGCGTTGTAGTTGGAATTTATGGGTGATCACGTTTTTCTATTACAATGCTAAGTTTGTTGTTGGGATAAATTCATCCCAATTACGGAACCCTTCATTGTGCGTGGTCTGACACGCTCTTGGCCGGTTTTTTTTTCTTTATGACGTGTGTTCTCCGTCCAATCAAATCAAAAGCTTCTTAGGCGGCCTTCCTCGGTGACGACGCCCGTCTTCAGGCACCCACTGTGTGACAATCCTGGCCCATCTGTCTGCATGCATCCTATAAGTGTGAGCCGCCCAATCCCATTTCAGTGAAACTAAAAACTTTTTGAATAGTCTGCTGAGTATGAATGTTTACATCACTTACACTGACTTACACACAATTTCTCAGACTAATCTTACCTGCACACCTGCATTGCACATTTGAAAGATATCTTACTAAAACTTGCAGTAGTGGACAATTGGTAACAGCCGCGACTTACGGGTTGTTGGTCGTGGGTTCAAACCCAAGCAGGCGCTTTACTTTGTGTAAATAATTTCATCACCACTGCTCTCAAAACAGTGAAGGAAAACATCGTGAGGAAACCGGCATGTCCTGGAACCAAACATTTGAAGACAAGTGACATCTACCAATCCGCACTGGGCCCGCGTGGAGGATTACAGCTCACTCCCTCTCACTGAAAGAGGAGGCCTGTGTTCCAGCAGTAGGTATACTATACTGATTATGCTATACTAACAATTAAAATCAGCCAGTCACAAAGATAACCATTGAGATAGTTATTCTTTGTCACCGCTGACTAACGATGGAGACCTTTGCCAGGGTTTTTAACCGACTTCAAAAAGGAGGTTCTCATTTCATCTGTATGTTTCTTTTTTGTTGTATGTTTGTTACGCGATTACTTAAAGATGGATGAACCAATTTGGAAAATTCTTTTTTTTTTTTGTTTGAAAGAGTACACTTTCTATGTAGTCCTTTATAAGTTTTATTAACTTTGCTGGGGTAGTTTTTGAGTTAGCTTCAATAATGCGTAGGTATTTTTCGCACTTAGTTTATGTGATGTTTTAAAAACTTTCTATCACTGTTATTTACATAGCAAGTAGAGGTATTTGAATTTATGTGGGGTTGGTACTTACCACAACTTTTATTTGGGTATAAAGTTCTGCTTACGTTTTTAGTTTTGTATTTTGTTTCTGCTTGAGTATAGTTTTCGATTTTTTTTTTTGGTATATTGGCGTGTGCTAGCTTACTTATAGCAAATAATTTAATTTAATGTTTTGTATTGCGTAATGTACCTAAATTATTATGCGCAGTGTTATATAGAATCATTTTTTTTTTTAACTGAACAGACAGCTGTGCTGCTGGGGAGTTTGTTGCGCCACTTCTTCTCCCCAGCTAAAGCACTAGGAAGTGGTGAAGGGCGGGCGTTTTGGGGGACTGTCTTATGTAATTTTGACGTTCAAAAAGTGCTGATTCTCAGCCTAGTTTGAATAAATGACTTTTGATTTTGATTTTGAACTAAAAAGTGGAAAATAAAAAATGTTTAGCAAAAATTAAACCGACTTCCAAAACAAAACACTACAAAGTGAAAAATTATTTTAATTTCGGAAGTCGGTGGCAAAAAATGAAAATACAAAACCGAAGTCACCGACTACCGAAATTAAAGTTATTTTTCACTTTGTACTGTTTTATTTTGGAAGTTGGTTTAATTTTTGCTAAAAAGTTCTTTTCCTTTATGAAGAAAAAAGTTGGGCAAGCATGATAAACTTGTTTATCAATGCTTTTTCCTTCTCGTTTTTCTTACTAAATTACGGTCAAATACACAAATGTTCTTATCATCATATTACCTAACACACTTTCACAGTCCTGCACTCCAGCGCACCCCTCTAACGGCGCGTCGCGGTCTGCTTGCGCACGCGCTGCGCTTTCGTAAACCGATCCTGAAGATAACGCCTGCTAAAACTGCATTCACAATGTAGGTTCCAAACATGTAAACAAATATTTGTTTTTGGAAAAAACAACTTTAATTACCACATATATAAAGTTCAGTTTACGCTATAATTTCAAACATTTTTGATACTTTTCCAATAGTACTTGTTATTGTGAAATCAACATAATTTACACTAATATTAAGTTGATATTTGAATAAGTGGAAAAAACATCAATTTGAAATAAAGATTTTCATAGACTTTAGTCACTTGCTTTTTTAATGCAGTTTTGTATACACTGGTTGGTTTTGGTTACTACTGTTACAAGATATATTTTTTTTAAATAAGGAAGTAAAAGTGAGGCGTACAGTAGGTTAAGGGGGAAGCGCTAAGGTAGTCCGCGAAATTCAAAGATTCTTACGTTTTTTACAATCTGCAGGTCAGTACTAGGTTTTATGTTGATTCAAATATAATTCGCGACCATTACAAACATGTATTTACAGAATTATAATCATTAGAATCAGTAATACAACTCTATAAGTTAGAAAAGACCTCAAATTAGCCATTCAGTAGGGTAATATTATTATGAACTTAGAGAGTTGTGCTGATTTGATTTGATTTAAGCACAGAATTAACACTGGATGGATGAAATGGCGGCAGGTCACGGGAACAATCTGCGACTCCCGCATTCCCCTTAAACTCAAGGGGAAGATTTATAAAACAATGGTTAGACCTGCTGTCTTGTATGGATCAGAATGTTGGGCCATAAAAAGAATGAATGAAAGGCAATTGCATGCAGCCGAGATGAGAATGCTAAGAGGGATGTGTGGTATTACGCGAATGGATAGAATAAGAAATGAGTACGTAAGAGGAAGTCTGAAAGTGACACCGGTGACTGAAAAGTTGTGTGGAAATCGGTTGTCATGGTATGGGCATGTGATGCGGAGGAATGAGGAAAATGTCGTCAGGAAAGTTGAGTTGAGTATGAACGTGGAGGGCTATACGAGTAAGGGAAGACCAAAGCAACGATGGGTGGACTGTGTGAAAGATGATATGGCCAGAAAGGGAGTGACTACCGAGATGACGACTAATAGAGAAGTATGGAAGAAAAAGACATGTTGCGCCGACCCCAAATAAATTGGGACAAGGGCAGGAGAATGATGAGAGTTGTGCTGATGATTTTAATGATTACAATTCCATAAATATATTTATTCTGTCTTTTACTTGAGCTACTAACACGCATAAGTTATGATATTGTTTACTAACACGCTGGATCATCGTTGTCTGAAGAATAAAGAATATTATTATTATTATTATTATTATAAATACAGATGTGTTACGGTCGCGAATCATATTCATATCAACATACAACCTAATACTGTCCTGCAAATTGCAAATAACATAAGAAAATTTGAATTTCACGGGTACCTACTTTAGCGTCCGTTCAGACTAAAAGGAAAAATCTCGCGGACTTTACTGGCTCCACTGAAAATAGGACCGTATTACCATATCCTAAAGTACAAAATTGTATGAATATCGACATAGTTGGCTCGGCGCGAACCGACTGATAATTTTATACTTGAAGGTATGGTAATACGGGCCTATTTTCAATGGAGCCAGTAAAGTCCGGGAGGATTTTTCAAATTATATGTTATAGTGTGCGCGCAAGTGCTAATCACCGCCTGAGGTATGTAACCGGTGAGACGGGGGAGATAGACAAACTTCGAGCTAACTCAGTCTGCCAGTCTTGTCAATCGCGCCATCCCCCGTCTCGCAGCTCACATACCTCAGGCGGTGACTAGCACTTGCGCGCTCAGTATACTACTATTTCTTCGCGACTATTATTTCTCGATCATTCATGAAAGTGCCTTGAAAAAGACGCAATTCACCTTTTTAAATCAGTTCATTAAATTTATAATCTTCACTATAGGTAAGGATTATACAATCTACTTGAACCAACCACCACCACTTGAAGCAGCATTATTTTAATATTACTTCAGGTGAGAACGAGATGGAGCTATACAGGACGTCTAGCTCCATCACTTTCCCATGCTCAAATAAGATTAAAATAATACTGCTTTAAGAGGTGGTGGTCTAGCTCGACGACGAGACGTATCGTCGGCTAATAAATTTATATAGGGTTCGAATGATGATGGATGTCTTCTTAAGGTCCCCCTTAATATGACATCATCATGATGATGATGATACGGTCATCCTGATGATGTTATGGTAGCGTTTGAGTTTACGTGGAGTTTGATCAACAGACCACCTGTCCTGCATTGTCGAGGCGGGGGGGGGCTCAGTATCCGTGGCTTGGTCACCCACGGTGAAGTGAAGAGGAACCCGAGGAGGGGCCGCTCGTCAGGGCTTTTTCCAGGAAGTCGACGACGTAGCGGCCAACAGGCAGGTTGCGGTTTCGCTTGGGCGACATCGCAACTGAGGTGGGCCGCGATGTCGTATGGGAGGCATCGCGGCTGAGGGTTGGAGGCCGCGGCGGGAGAGGAGTGTAGAGTGCAGTGTGTATTGCGGTGCGCCGCTCTCCCTACCTTCCGCGGCCTTGACGGGGTCACCACCGTCTGATGGCGAACGCGGTGGGGCCGCAGGGGAGGGGTCGTCTGGCGCCCATGTGCTGGTTTGGTCCATGGGGTGGTCACGGTGCGCAATGTGTTCTTGTGCGCCGGTGATGGGGGGTGCTCCCCAGAGGAGGGTCCGGTGACGGACAGCCGCGGCAGGTTCGCGGTGAGTGCTAACGCGTGCCCGTGTTCCCGCCACAAGCGGCAGAGGAGGACACCGTGGAGTTTTAGTGGGTTGGAGTCCCACATAACTGCACTATCTCCCCGTGGTAGTGCAGTATGCATGAGCATTTCTCCACGCGAAATAAAATAAAAAAAGATCAACTGGGCGCGTACCTACTATGTCGTGACGACAGATTATCGTGTCGTTTAAAGCGTTGTGGCTTGTTTATTTAAATTGATGTGTTCACATATAGGACGACACGATTAACTGTCGTCCTCGACTTTTTTTGCAGCGTTTGGAAAATAGTTCCGTAGCCTAAATAAAATAGAAATCATTCATCTCATTGTCGCCGAAAATCAGATAGAGATTACAGTCACGAAATCCCACCTTAAAATTAAATAAATAAAATAGGATTTATCCTGATTCATATATTCTACAATCGCCCGATGGCAAGGTAGTCAAGCACATTTTTGAGTAATTGTAGCCCGATAATCAAGACGACTAATTATTTCTCTTATTTAAATTATTTATCTTTAATTACAACATCATGATGTCAGCAAATCGACAGGCGGTAGGCGCCATCGTACATTATAATTATAATACCTTCAACAATAATTCTGAGATCATTATTTTCAAAACAATGTATATTTCCCAACAATATGTATTACCTTATCCGTCGAACATATTTCTGTATAATTGAAAAATCTAAGTAAATAATTATATCTAGTAAAAATCCTTGATAAAGAATGCTTCGGCATTTTCCTTGTGGCAATAACTGAGAAATCATACTTACATCAGTTCGCACGCATGCGCGAACACCACATACATTACGTTACAGTCAGAACTGTTAGTCGGTCAAAGCCAGTTTTCACTACTTACAGTCAAAACCCTTAGGCCGTGTCCTAACCAAAGCGAACGTTGCGCGATCACGCGACCGTCGGTGTTTATTAGGCGAACTCAAACGAGAGCGCGTTCCGGTTTTCCGAATAAATGCGTATGTGCCATATATGCATATGGCACACGCGACGATCGCGTAGTGGCGCAACCGATCGGTTTGGTTAGAACTTGTGGGTTACCACGGGGTTAAAGATCCCTTTAGTTAAGTATATCTGGATTCACTAATCCAGATTAAAACTTTGTGTTTTCGGTTTTAGTACAAAAAGTATTGTTTCACAAATAGAACCTACAAAACTTAGGTTTCTAAGTAAATGTTAATAATTGAATTGTTAATAGTTTCAACCGGTCAAAAGTAGTTTTCACTGATTTTAGCAGTCAAAAGTGGTTTTGCCCGATTAACAGTTTTGACTGCGACACATACATACATAAATGCGCTTGCGCATATAGCACACATACAAAGGAGTAACGTATTCATTAAACAAGAATGCGATTAACAATACGCAAACAATTAACGACTACCATTTCGCAAAAGCTGATGAAAATATTTGATGGAATCGCTGTGATTATAAACAATAGAATAATTTGCTCAAGGCTAGTCTAATTGGAGAAGAATTTGGTAATATTCCCATATTATGGAATAGTTTAATCCATAGAAAAAAAGCTATAAATGAGATCTAGGAATTTCCCAAATCGTGAATGTGTTATCTGATTATCTCAGACATAATCATAAGAACAAATTAACGTCACCATACGAAATATTAGTGTTCTGATGAGAGAGAACATTGAAACCGCGACTTGTTTGTTTAGAAGGGTACTTTTTTTTAGGGTGTCTGAGAAATGGCGTGGCCAACATAAGGGTGTGGTGCAGACTATCAAACTGATCAACTTTTTCCCGGGGACCAACATTGTAAACGTAAAAAAAAAAAAAATCTGTCGTCCGGCAAGCTAGAACCTCTGTATTCTATCCTGTCTTGGCACAAGCTAGTGCTGTTTACACGATGCTAGTAAATTTCGTCCTAGAGTGGAGACCACGTATCGGCAAGCGTAGTGTGGGATGCCCCCGTAGTGTGGGGAGCTAGATGGAGCGACGACCTTAAGAAAGTGGCTGGGACAGACTGGATGCGGAAGGCGGAGGACATGGATTTATGGTGAAACTGGGAGAGGGCTACGTCCAGTAGTGGACTGCGATAAGTTGAGTTGATTGATTGATTGATTAAGTAAATTTTAAGCTAATTAATTGAGTAAAATGATCTGATTGGCTACACTAGTCAGGATAGTAAAATCGGAGGGGGTGGTGGGGGGGCTACTAGCTCAAAAATAGAATCCCATTCTATTAAACAATCCTGGCTTGAGACGCTAACTTACTAGCTAGACTACTAGCCTAGAAACGAAGCTAGTTATGTATACACGAAGCTAAAGCTTGCTAGCTTACTAACACTAGTTTACTATCCTAGCTTCAAAAACTAGCCTCGTGTATTCCAAGCATTAGGAAAGATAAAGATCAAAAAAAGATGAAGATAAAGATCCAAATCATAACTACAAATTCTTATGTATAACGATTTTCGCCATCGCCAACCCTTACCTACCCTTAGGTACTACATAATCCATCTTAATTTTTCAGAAATAATTGTGTTCCGTACCTCAAAAGGAAAAACAGAACCCTTATTCACTTCGTTGTCCGTCTGTCTGTCTGTCAAGACCCTTTTTCTTAGGAACGCGTGGAGGTATGAAGTAAAAATAAATATTAAATACGTAAGTCTACGGTCCCTTGGCCTTGGAGCCCTAAAAACATCAAGCTAAAACAACGCAATAAAAAACTACGACCATTTAAAAATATTTGCGATTACAGACTTACATTTGCAGTTGGCGAATTGACCGTGTCGTATATCGATGTACGGGAGAACATGTTTTTAACTGCAAAGTTAGGATTGTTCTTGGGATAAATTCATCCCAAGTTTTTTTATGTCCTAATTATGAATTTTCCTTTATGTAATATTTCCTATTTTCAATATTTAATGATTCCTTTGTAGCAATATTACCTAGATACAGCCTTGGCCAAAAGTACTAGGCACCCCACAAACATTTAAACCACAAATTATGGTTCAGGTGTTTTATGGCACGTCAAAATACTTTTGATTAACTTTTGAATACAGTTCATGGGCTATTGTTTAACAGATAGCTTTGTTTTTATATACTTTATTAAATGATAAATGATTTTTATTTCTGTAAGTAGGTTTGTACAAACACTTTTACAAGTCAATCATGTTTTTTTTTTCTTAAAACTAGATGAGGTCGGCGTTTCCTATCTGACTACTCTGAGAAGAAAGGCCGAAACAAACTCAGAGGTCACAATCTCTTATAAAGTCCAGACATAATCTTGGTCACTTCATGTGAAGACCATGTAGATTGGTGTCTGAAATGGACTTTTGAGGAAAGAACCACACAGATTGAGAGGACCTGTCCAGTCAGTGCACGCATTTGTCAGTAATCGCGCAGGTTATTATTAGGTGCACGTGTTTTATGAGGGTGCTTAATACTTTTGGCCAAGGCTGTACTTTTCCTTCAGGTGGCAAGGCGATATAATCCTGTATAGAAACTAAGAAAATATCTCTACGTATATTTGTTTCCAAAGAAACTAACCATTGATTAACAGTTACTAAAGTTACGTAATTAGATACAATGCGTTGTCAGTTACACTTATCTTCACGCTCTCTTACCGTGACGGGGTGTGCAGAACTACAAACGGTAACACTTGAGTACCGCTAGATGGCTTAATACTACTAAATGGGTTTTAAAACGAACAGCGCTCTTGGCAACGCGAACAACTTTTCTTTTATGCCTATACATTAGTAGGTATGCTTTTATGGTTTCATTTCATGCGTAGCGGATTTCCCGAAAAAGTGGTTTCAAGAGACAGACGAGCTGGTGATTGTCCCATGTCCTAATCAAAGCGACCGTCGTGCAACAGACAGCGTTTTTCGAAAACCGCGCCGTAAGGTACCTTCTATCGACACACTAGCGACACGGCCTCTCTAGCATGTTATTTTCCACCTAAATGAAATTAAGAGCGTTTATTCCGCGCGGACTGGCAACGTTGCATTTTACCGGTTTTTCGTGATTATTTTAATACAATTAAATCAAATTACTATTTTTCTTCACTCTATAAATCGTTGATATTTATAAATATGTATGCTATTTTTTTTACAGTTATTTCGGTATTTACTCATAAAAATTGACAATACTCTTACGTATAATGTCGAATATTGTCAATTTTTATGAGTATAAAATAACTGTAACTAACCAAAATAACTGTATAAAAATAGCATACATAGTTATCAATACCAACGATTTATAGAGTTTATTAATAAAAATAGTAATTTGATTTTAATGTACGTATTAGATTAGTCACGAAAAACCTGTGGAAATGCGACGCTGCCAGGCTGCGCGGAATAAACGCTCATAGGCTATGAATTCTTTATACGTCTTTCTAACTATTTATTTTACTTGAGCGACCATGAAGTATTGCATTTTTTCGTCTATGGTTGCCTCCCAATAAATAAGGAACTTCATAGCGTCGATGAAGTATTCCATTTTTTCGTCTATGATTGCCGTCAATAAAAAAGGAACTTCATAGTGTCCATGAAGATGAAGTATAACATTTTTTCGTCTATGGTTGCCTGTCAATAATTAAGGAACTTCATAGTATCCATGAAGTATTGCATTTTTCCCTCTATGGTTGCCTTTCAATAAATAAGGAACTTCATAGCGTCCATGAAGTATTCTATTTTTTGATCTATGGTTGCCTTTCAATAAACATGGACCTTCATAGCGTTCATGAAGTGTTGCATTTTTTCGTCTATGGTTGCATGTCAATAAATAAGGAACTTCATAGGCGTGCTTAGGTCAAAAGTAATATAAAAATAAATGGAATGGTTGGTTGGTGATGATTTATTCTTTGCCGGGAACCTAAAGATTCGCCATCTGATAGTGTAAGTTTAAAGGTTCGTTCGGTCCATCAACGTCTTATAACATCAAAATGGTACAATTTACTATTAACACAACGTCTAATCACGTCTAATAAAAATGTGATTTTATTGGTACTACGTATCACAACGCCAGGAAGTCATAGTAAATTCCATTAGTTGAACTTTTGCGCCGCAACACTTACAGCAAACAACAAATCAAATGGTAGCTTAATGTTGTCGTCTACTACACACTCGTACAAGCGCGTACGCATCGTCGTGCGCAAGACGAACGTTGACGGGAAAAGACGTTGTGTCCAAATTGTACGCAGTTGTATTGACCATTTATGGACGTTGTGTTTAAGAAAAACACTCTAGTATACTTGAAGAGCAGAGCGTTTGAGAGCGGCGCCTGGGCCGAACGTGTTGTTTTCATTTATGTGGAAGTGGAAAGAGACAAGTCTGTACGAACATTCTATACAATGCGAAATCAACGCGCGAATGCGAATTATGTAGCCGTGTGTACATTTTCAGGACTAAACTTCCCAACCGATATGGATTTAATAAGGCAAAAATATAGCATTTTTTTGCGTGGAGAATTGCTCACTGGTTTGACCGATTTCACTGACTGAATTGATTACTGCACTACCACGGGGAGATAGTGAAGTTATGTGGGACTCCAACCCACTAAAACTCCACGGTGTCCTACTCTGCCACTTATGGCAGGAACACGGGCACGTGTTAGCACTTATCCGCGAACTCGCCGCGCGGCTGTCCGTCACAGGACTCCCCTCTGGGGAGTATCCCCCATCACCGGCGCCACCAGAGCACATAGGCAGAAATATAGCCTGAAAAAGAACTAGGCTAGTTTTATCTCAGTAAAATCAAAACTTGGCATGCAAACTGGGCTGCAGAAACAGCTAGCTATAAATAAACCGCTATGATAACAGCGTTTCATACAACGCCATAAAAAATAATAATGATTTATAAAAATATAACATTAAGTGAGATCGTCTCAGTTCCCACAAAGTTTAATTGTTATAAAAACATTTAAAAAGCATAATTTACATTATTTTACGTTAATTTAGTAGTAAAACTCCTGTTTGATGACACGCTGCGCGCACGCATATAGTTTTAAGACTTTATTAATCTTGCTATAAATTTGTATTATCTCATCACATTAACAGTCCTTTATAGTTTTCTTACTTGCCTTTTAAGGAATAAATGTTCCAGATAGGTATTTCTGAGAAAGCGCATGCCCTTTACATACAAACATGCACAAGTCGCCGTAGCTGTTGGCTGACTTCTGCAATATATTTTGTAGTAAGATATATGATATACAATGGTCAGACTTGTTGTCTTGTATGGATCAGAATGTTGGGCCACAAAAAGAATGAATGAAAGGCAATTGCATGTAGCTGAGATGAGAATGCTCAGAGGGATGTGTGGTGTTACGCGAATGGATAGAATAAGAAATGAGTATGTAAAAGGAAGTCTGAAAGTGACACCGATGACTGAAAAGTGGTGCGGAAATCGGTTGTCATGGTATGGGCATGTGATGCGGAGGAATGAGGAAAATGTCGTCAGGTAAGTTTGAGTATGAATGTGGACGAATACGAGTAGGAGAAGACAAAAGAAACGATGATTGGACTGTGTGAAAGATGATATGGTTAGAAAGGGAGTGACTACCGAGATGACGACTAATAGAGAAGTATGGAACAAAAATACATGTTGCGCCGACCACAAATAAATTGGGACAAGGGCAGGAGAATGATGATGATATATGATATACCATGGTAACTGAACTTCTGTCTGTAGATAATGACTGCCTATTTTTGTAAGTAACGCAAAAAATGATAAATATCTCTTCTTTATGGCCCGCGCCTTAGGTATTTATTTATCAACTTCTTGTAACCCAAGGGTAGATTTTTGAGTTTTGGTAGGGGAAAATCTTATGAGTTCGCGTCACTGACATGCCACATGCTAACGTTACTGTCAAGTTTTTACTTCTGTCAGCCGTCCTCATGAGTGCCTGTGTTTTTTTTTATTACTTAATCCTTTCTTGGTGCACTTCCATCCACCTACATCCTATAAAATACTATTTCTAAATTGTATGCTTCTATAGTTCGCGTCATGTAAGTTTGCCGCTCTGAAGTTCGCGCAAATGACTGCGCAGTAGACAATATTTATAATACTAATAGCAGCGCACCATGCCACGCGCATCGGAAAGTCTGGTTGCAGAGCGGCAAAGTTATTTGACGGGAACTATATCTGCAAAGGGTTAAAACAATATCATTAACCAATTAAGTTTTTAATTCATTAAATTGTTCCATCATAATCATAATTAAACAAATACCATCTTTTGTTTTACATAAACATGAAAGAACACACAAATATAAATAATAAACTTTATTCAACTTCCAATTTTTTGAAATTAATCGTAAAGCAGCTGTTTCCATTAAATTGAAACAAAAAGTCCAATTAAAGGAACAAAAGTGAATGAGTGAATGATGCTCGAGCTAAATCATGCATCTGCTTTAACCCCTTCCCTTTAACACGGGAGGGTTAGCGGGTCGATAATGACCCAATTAAAGATGGACTGTTGCCATATGACGAACAATAGAACTAAATTAACTTTTTTTCGATTAAATATGTTTCGCCTTAAGTTTATAGGTTTTTTACTAGAAGTGACAATATTTCACTTGTCTGAGTTATGAAAATTTTAAAAATAAAACCAAATATATACTTTATCTGACATTTTCATAAGCACCATCGGAATATTACATCAAAATAAAGCTGAAAGCAGAACCAACTCAATCAGCACCCTAATTGCGTAACACACTATCAATCGGAATCTGAATCATTTTGAAGCAAATTCCTAATCCATTGCTTCATATGTTCGAAAAATTGATCCGCTAGACAACGTAAATAACGCAGCGAATGTGGTTGAATTGTCAAAATGAAACAGATTCCGATTGACAGTGTGTTACGCAATTGCCCCGCAGGATGTTGTATGTAAACTTGCACTAACCACGACATATTCATAACTAGGTAGATCAAAGAAAGACAACAACCTGCTCACAACATTTCGAAGTTATGTTATATATGGCCAAAATGGAAATGGAATGTTGCAGTTTGTATCTAGTAAAAATGCATCTTAATACTTGTTTTACGAAGACCTAGTACCGTCCATCTTCCGCAATCCATACACATACAGAAGTCGGCCGGCATTTGTTTAAAAAAACTGGGTGACTTTTATTACCGTTTTGAAAAAAATAGGGTATAATCACAGAACAGATGAGGTATAATAGGTGAACGGAGTAGAAGCCTATGGCATAATATAAAATAATAAAAGATAAAATAAAATAATAAGATAAAATAATCATACGCACTACGCACCCTGCGTAGTGCGTATGATTTGAAATTCGATATTTTTTTAACGATCTATAAAGTTTTTCAAAATTTCTGTTTTATTGTTCTAGTTTACTTCAAATGTGTAGTGTTTATTGATAAAGCAATTTCTGTCTAAGCTATTGAATAAACAAAAAAAAACTAGGTATGCCATAGGCAATCTGCCTATGGCATACCTAGTTTTTTGGTTATAGGTGAGCGAAGTAGAAACTCCAGTATATTAGATGCGCAAAAACTGCACCTAGATTTTAGCCTAGATCTCAAGATGAGCAATGGTTTTACGCAACAACTTACATAACAGATCTAAGATTCACGATCATAAAAATGTCGTGCCTATTACGAAAGCCTTCAACTCTCATCCTTTCCAAATTATAGCAGTTTGTGATTGTGAAAACTGGGCACTATATCTTAGTTGATTCTCTATACATATATAAGATTTATGTCGTTAAACTCTATCCCCAACTTTATTATACAATTTGGTCCAGCACCCTAATTGCGTAACACACTATCGATCGGAATCTGAATCATTTTGAAGCAAATTGCCAATCCATTGCTTTATATGTTCGAAAAATTTGTATGATCGACAACGTAATTAAGGCAATGAATGTTGTTGTACTGTCAAAATGAAACAGATTCCGATTGGTAATGTGTTACGCAATTGACACCGCAGGTCTTACTAAAAGGTATTTTCCTAACTTTCAGCGAACTTTTCCATGATGATTTAAAACCGTTAAAGCGGCGATAAACGACTTTTAATGATTTTAAACTGAAGATCACATTTAAACGAATAGTGTTAATGATTTGGGAAAAGTATAATTATGTTAAATTAGATCATTTTTTTAATACCCTTAATGTGTGAATATTTTAGATTAGAGGAGCTCGTGGCTAAATAATAACAGCCGCACGGGTCGATCCATCAGGTTAAGCTACGCTTTCCGGGGTTAGTCTGTGGATGGGTGACCATCTTTTCATACCGAGACCCCTCCGTGCCTCGGAAAGCACGTTAAGCCGTTGGTCCCGGCTGTCATTCGTGGATCTTTGACAGTCGTTACGGGTCGTCAGAAGCCCGAAAGTCTGACCACCAGTCTTACCAAGGGGTATTGTATTACCCATTAACTGGGTTGTGGAGGTCAGATAGGCAGTCGCTCCATGTAAAATACTGGTATTCAGCTGCATCCGTTTAGACTGGAAGCCGACCCTAACATAGTTGGGAAAAGGCTAAGTAGATTAATTGTGTGAATATTTTAGATTATGTTTATATTACATGTGTAATTAATTTTTAAAGTTATGTCTAATGCGGATAAAGAACTGAAAATCATGCAAAAATTATCAAGCTTATTTATATGAAACCTTTTAAAGATAATTTAATTATTTATCTTTTAGTATATATGTTTTAATATAATAACTTTTGTTTTATGATTAATAACGCATCTAATTTGGGACAGCGCTCCTTGATGGGCGAGTCCTATTACTGGCTGGACGTACGACGCGTTGCGTGAGCTCAGCACAGAACACGCAAGCTAACCACTCAAGGCCGTTGGCATAAATCTGTGTCAACCAAAGACAATGTATGTATTTACCCAAGAATCACACGAAAGTACAACTTTGTGGGAAGTATAATATACATATCTGGCTGCCACTCTCGATCATCTAAAAAAGGTACTTGATGCATTTAAAATATAAAATTTTAAGACCTAAAGACCTACTCCAGTTTCTTATAATACGTTGGAACTGCAAAAATTCTGCACCTAGCAAATCCTACTAATATTATAAATAAATGCGACAGTTTGGATGGATGGATGTTTGTTACTCAATCACGCCAGAACGGCTGAACGGATCTGGATGAAATTTGGCACAGAGATAGATTATAGTCTGGAATAGCACATAGGCTACTTTTTTTTGTCCCGGCAGTACTTTCCCGTAGGATAATTTTCGACGTCCACGCGGGCGAAGCCGCTAGCAAAAGCTAGTGTTCAAATCTTCCTCTTGGAGGTGGGCGATAACTACACAGTTTTTACTAATGTACAGTCACGAACCGGGATTATTGAGCCACTAGCTTATCATCTTATCTTGGTTGTGTTATACGAATGCCGCCCATGAAATTTGACATGTGACATTTCAATAACGAAAAACGGGCGGCATTCGTGTAACACAACCAAGTTAAGATGATAAGCTATATAGTGGCTCAACAATCCCGGTACGTGACTGTTTTACATAGTTACTTAGCTATTTTCACACACAATCAAATTGTTAAATTATGTGATTTTGTTCCAATAAAGATTATATTTTAAAAAGCCACATCCAGCACTTCTACAGCTAATCAAGTGACACCAAAGGGATAGATAGGAAGTGCCCGTCGGAAATCGGAACCAGGGGGTGCGGTAACTAGCACACGTGCATGCGCAAGCGCAAGTACCGCGCACCAATCTGGCGCATTGTATGTTATAATGTGAGGGTACTTTGATAAAGGGTAGAGGGACGAAAAAAATGCTGTTAAGAGTGATTATGGAGCTGTTTTATTTGATGTTGAAGTCACGTGCTGTCAATAGGATTGTGTTATTGTAAAACAGAATAGCTATGGAGAGAGAAAGTTGTTTACTGTTTCATATAGTCGGCAAGAATGGGTATCTGTTGGGGAGAAAACAATTTAAGAGTTAGGACGGATTTCACCAATGAAACAGAACTTGATCGCGTTCAGTACATAAGAGCTGTCAGTGTCATTGTTTTCTTTGGAATATTGACACTGACGGTTTAGATGTGCTGATCGCGTTCAGTTTCATTGGTGAAATCCGCACTTAGATTTCGATTACAATTCCGTCTTACTTGTACCCTTACTTTTACGTAAAGCCGCCTTTTCCTACGTTTGACATTTTCCTACCTAATTGATGTAGCCGCAATAGTTATTTGGTTGGAAAGCATGATAAAAACAGAAAGACTCGTGCACCCTAATTGCGTAATACCCTATCGATCGCAATCTGAATCATTTTGAAGCAAATTGCTAATCCATTACTTCATATGTTCGAAAAATTTGATTTCACAACACCGTAAATAACGCAATGAATATTATTGAACTGTCGAAATGAAACCGATTCCAAAAATGCTCTTACGAAACAAATTTGCCGCCCCAAGAAGTACTTACCAGAAAAATCTTCAAAGGAACAATTTCTCAGAGATATTATTAACATCTCCGACAATAACTCCTAAGTTTCGAACACATTTTTGCTCATAAAACGCGCATACTCAAGAATCTACTCGATATACTGACAAGATTACATCGGAACCGTCAAAATGTTTTGTAGCAACAACATTTTATCTACAATCTCCTGCATACTTACTTAATAGAGGAAATCGCCAATTGCATGAAACAATGCTCCGTGGTCTACCCTGTTCATGTCTGCACCAACATTGGCCATACCCTTGATCTCACTTTTACTTACGCCACTTCTTTCAAGAGGGAGAAAGATGGGAGATGTTGGAAGCCAATATTGGTGTTGTATGTTGGTGATTCTCGAAGATCGTTGTCTTTAATGTACGTCTACTATTTTGTCGTTATTTAATGAATGTAAAAACAATGTTGCCGTAAGTAGAGAAATTGTTTCTGTTTGAATACGTTGAAATGATACTAAATGCTTCATAAATTGGTGGGATTTTGCTTAAGAATCGGTTGAATTTCTCAGCGGTATTACTAGCTATGATTATACTGTAGCGGTATTACGAACCAAGATTAAATGAAGCATTTGTTCTTTCTTTTAGTAGACTTTATTCTTCAGTACTTTTCATTTTCAGAATTTCGCAATTATTGTATCATCCCGTTCGTTTGAAAACTGACATTGATAATGATGACCATTCCCTTCAGAAATGGGTCAGTGGATCTCTAGTGACAACACGTAAGTTCTAAAAAAATAATATAATTTGCTCCGAATCTAATTGACCGATTAAGTTTAAATTTGGTATACGTATTTCTGTGACCCAAACACGGACGAGTAACGTAAATAAATTAATTTTGAATATGGGGGTCAATTTTGGACGGCGAATTATAAAAATTAAAAAAAAGATTATAAAAATTAAAAAAATTTTTGATATGTCACACGGTACAGCTTGCAAAACGCAAGCTGTACCGTGTGACATATCAAAAATGAAAGGGCTTGCTGTGAGGGTCTCAAATATATATTTTTTATAAATTTAAAACAATTTTTTTTTAAGTTATTTAAGAAAATTGACCATTCCCCTTATCTCCGAATTTACGGAGCTTAAAATATTGAAAAATAATCCGGAAAATAGTTCTATATCTATATATTACAGGAAAACTTATAAGAAGTTTATGGTCTTAAAATAACATGGTAACTAAATCTCTCAATATTGTGCGTACAAACTTACATTTGCAGTTGGAATATATGGGAGAACATGTTTTTCAAATAGAATGTTAAGGTTTTTCTTCGGATAAATACATCCCACCTACGGAACCCATAATTGTGCGTGGTCCGACACGCACTTGGCCGGTTTTTTCAACCCTTTTTCCAACAGTTTTTCACAGACATCGTTTGACACAAATACCAAGATGGCCGACTTGCACGGTCTTTTGAAATAATACAATAATTGCACAATATTAAGTCAATGAGAAGTCGATTAGATCGCTATATTCATACCTCGTGTTTATGCTCGCATCGTGAACTTGGTAGGGTTAGCGTTTGGCAGGTAAGACATGTAATGATGAATCCATAAATGCACTTATGTCCTTGTAGACACAACGTTAAGGTGGACTGTTGTAGCTAATAATAATGAAATCAAATAAACTTTTTCAAACAATTTTTTATGGATATTATAATAGGGATGATGACTATTTCTTTTATTAGTCCGACATTTAGAATAGTAAAAAATATTGGACACGTATTTTTTCTTTTTTTACGTAATCAAAAGATTACGGCGATACATTGAGTTAAAATGTGGCATGACGTAACGCCTTGGTAGATTTTATACGTAGTTGTGACGTAGCGAGCCCCCACTCCCTAAATTTAATGTGTTTTATCTAAGTATTTTTTATTAATACGATAAAGCACAAAATACGTGTCTAATATTTTTTTATTATCTGGCTGACGGCCTAAATAGAATTTATTTATTTTTACCCAGGAATCATCCATATCACAGCCTGTAGTTGTCCCAGTGTCTGCTGTCCTTAAAATCTGTCCTGCTGCTTCTTGGGCAGTTAAGACAGCCTTTGGCTCCTAGTATCAATTGGAAAAACTATGAGTGGCGATACATTAGTGTATATGAAGCCCCCACCTTCTGCAGCTACCCCACAACCACTTTGGTGATGAGAAGCCAGGCTACATGATTAATAGAATAGCGTAGACTCTTTTATTTGCTAGCCTCCAAAAAACAAATGAAGATGAGTAATAATTCTCCAAAGTGACATTTGATAACCCTATAGCCTATTCATTGTTAGTTATCTCATTGAATATCAAATTTTTTCACTGACATTGAGTGTTGCCATATGTTTCTTTGTGTCAATGCACACTTTTGCAACATTATCTATTACGTAAAATTAGCTGCACATCTCTACGATCTCTCTTGTACATTGAACGTTTTTATAAGGAGTGTCGGTGGCACGTTGAAAAGGTTTGGTAAATAAATAATGTTTCTCTGAGTTGGAGCCAAAATTGGCTGTTGGTCAAACTTATGTTAAAGAGTTAGTAATATTTGCTTATTGCTCACTTTTTATAACTACCTGTAGCTCATAGGTCACATTCATCCAGGTACGTTTTAAATATTAGCCAGTTTATTCTGAAAAACCTCGCCCTGAAAATTTTGGTGAAGTGGGCTGTCATTCCAACTGATGCTAGGGATTGACTCTATTGACACAGAACAGCACCCTAATTGCATAACACACTAACAATCGAAATCTGAATGATTTTGAAGCAAATTGCTAATCCATTGCTTTATATGTCCGAAAAATTTGTCTGCACAGCAACGTAAATAACGCAATGAATGTTGTTGAACTATCAAAATGAAACCGATTCCGATTGATAGTGTGTTACGCAATTGCCCCGCCGATCGGATACTCCCGCTTCATACCCAATAATGTTGGAACCTCTCATAAATGTGCCTCCGTCTGTAGTTGTTTCTGTACTCCCCTAGCAGCTTAGCTGCAGATTGGGATGAATTTATCCCAAAAACAAACTTAACATTGTAGTTGAAATCATGTTCTCCCATACATTCGAACTGCAAATATAAGTTGGCCGACTATTACTCGTTAACTTGTAAAGCCTACTTAGCTGCGATAGTTTTTCTTTTAACTTCGTTATAGTTACACTAGCTTTTGCTAGCGACTTCGCCCGCGTGGATGCCGGAAATTATGCCACGGGAACAGAAAAAAATTCCGGGATAAAAAGTAGCGTATGTGCTATTCCAGACTCTAATCTATCTTTGGCCCAAATTTCATCCAGATCCGTTCAGTAGTTTTTGCGTGAGAGAGTAACAAACATCCATACATCCATTCTCACAAACTTTCGCCTTTATAATATACGTATTACTAGCTTTTGCCAGCGGCTTCCCCCACGTGGTTGTTGGAAATTATCCCACGGGAACCGTACATTTTTCCGGGGTAAAAAGTATCCATCTGCAATTCCAGACTATAATCTGTATCTGTGCCAAATTTCATCCAGATCCGTTCAGCCGTTCTGGCGTGATAAATGATAAATAAATGATAAATGATTTTTATTTCTGTAAGTAGGTTTGTACAAACACTTTTACAAGTCAATCATGTTTTTTTTTTTTTAAACTAGATGAGGTCGGCGTTTCCTATCTGACTACTCTGAGAAGAAAGGCCGAAACAAACTCAGAGGTCACAGTCTCTTATAAAGTCCAGACATAATCTTGGTCACTTCATGTGAAGACCCTGTAGATTGGTGTCTGAAATGGTCTTTTGAGGAAAGAACCACACAGATTGAGAGGACCTGTCCAGTCAGTGCACGCATTTGTCAGTAATCGCGCAGCTCAACTCAGAACTTAAGGAGCTCAACGATTCGACGAACAATACCAAAGAAAGGACATTGGGGTAGGCCGCATAAATTACTCAAACTGCCAGACGATGCTTAAAAATAACTGAGAGAAAAAATAAAACAAACAAAAAAAAGCAATGACCTACATAGTCTTCACATTCACAATAAATTAAAATAATATAAATACTGTACAAAGTAAATAGTCATGTCAACATTAAGTATGCAAAAATAAAAGAATAAAATAAAATTTGGAGCAGTTCAATCCCAAGCCTTTTTGTCCTCAATATAATCTTTAACGGTATAATAAGCTTTCTGACACAACTTGCGTTTAATGAATGATTTGAATTTATTAAGGCTCAGATCTTGAACATGGCTTGGAAGTTTATTATAAAAGCGTATACATTGACACCTGAATGAGCGACCTATTTTCGTGAGCCTTGTTGGAGGTACAACAAATTTGTGTTTGTTCCTAGTATTTATATTGTGGATATCACTGTATTTTTTAAACAATTTAATGTTTTTATGGGCATATAAAAGATTTTCAAAAATGTACTGAGAAGGCAAAGTCATTATATTAATCTCCTTAAATTTCTCTCTGAGAGATTGTCTCGGACTTAATTTATAAATGCATCGAACAGCTCTTTTCTGCAAAACAAAGATAGTCTGAATGTCGGCTGCATTTCCCCACAACAGAATACCGTACGACATTACACTATGAAAATAGCTAAAGTACACTAAACGGGCTGTCTCTATGTTAGTTAAATTACGAATTTTCCTAACAGCGTATGCTGCGGAGCTTAGCTTTTTTGACAATTTATCTATATGTAGGCCCCACTGAAGCTTAGCATCCAAAGTTAAGCCCAAGAATACTGTGCTATCTTCAGGATTCAACTCTTCGCCCTTTATCAACACGTTAGTTTTCACCTGCCTAACGTGAGGTAGCGTAAATTTAATGCATTTGGTTTTTTTTTCATTAAGGAGTAAATTATTAACATTGAACCAGTGAACTACTTTTGAGATCGCTCTGTTTACATCGTCAGTAACCAGCTGCTTACGTTTAAGTTTAAACAAAAGTGTAGTATCATCCGCAAACAAAACTATATCATGATTATCCTTAATGAGGTAGGGCAAATCGTTAATATAAATAAGAAACAAGAAAGGACCAAGAATCGAGCCCTGTGGGACCCCCATTGTTACTATAGATCCGGGCGATCTTTTTCCATTAACGTCAACGCTCTGAATCCTATTACTCAAGTATGAAGTAAGAAGATCCAGAGCGGTGTTCCGGATCCCGTAATGGCGGAGTTTCTTGATTAACGTTTCATGGAAAACGCAATCGAATGCCTTGGACAAATCACAAAAGATGCCCAAGGCATCGCATTTGTCTTCCCATGCATTATAAATATGTCCTAAAAGTTCAACACCGGCATCAGTAGTTGAACGACCCTTTGTAAAACCGAACTGCTTGTTATGTAATAATTTATGTTTATTAAAAAATCTTTGCAATTGGTCTAAAATTAATTTCTCAAAAATTTTACTAAACGTAGGTAGTACTGAAATAGGTCTATAATTTGTGGGGTCTGATGTACTACCTGATTTAAACAAAGGTATTATTTTACTATATTTCATAAGGTCAGGAAACTCCCCACAGTCGATACAGTTATTAAAGATAAGAGCTAAAGTAGGTGCTACAATGTCAATAATAGACTTAGCAACTTCAACAGAATTACCCCACAGATCTGCTGTCTTTTTTACATTTAAAGTGTGAAAGGTTTTAATTATATCTCTACAGGTAATATGTTCAAAATTAAATTCCGAATCGCAAGCATTAACATTTTCCTTAAGCAAAGACTCAGCAACAGAAGTTGATGAGTTTAGGGATTTAGTAGTTGAAACGGGAATATCTGAAAAGAAATTTTCAAAGGCCGCGGCGACTTGTGCGTCTGATTTTATTATTTTATACGTGATTGAGTAACAAACATCCATCCATCCAAACTTTCGCATTTATAATATTTAGTAGGATTATTAGTAGGATACTATTGACGTGAATTTTTCACATTCATTTAACTGGCAGGACGGGGACACTTTACTCTAACAAAAATAGCACTTTAAAGCTTAACATAACGCAAACGGATCCCTGAATCGAAAAATGGTATTCACAGACCCCCAATAATTTTGAAAGGCCTATCTAGCGATATCCCACACCATGGAATAGACAAAAGAATATCATCCCCACTTTACGTATACGGTAAAAAAATACGTAGGTACATAACAATTTTTTTTTTTCAATATTTTATTTTACAATTTTGTCGGCGTGATTAATATACATAAAACCCACGCTATGTTACAGCCTACTATAATATAGTACTAAGAGTCTCAGAGCTAAGCCATGGACAGACGGACATGGCGAAACTATAAGAAAGAAAGAAAGAAAGAAAGAAAAATACTTTATTTGGGACACGCACAGGATATACAAACAGTAAAAAAGAGCATAGGAAACTAACAAAATTAACATTAAAAAAATTAAACAAAATAAATACAAAATATATCAATAAAAAATCCCTGTGCGAGGCCAAAAAGGCTCCTATCTCAGCATAAAGCTGCAATATTTAAATAAATACCGCAGCGCTGGTATAGGGCCCATGTGATGCCACGGACACACCTACGGACATCTACAAATCCAATAGGGGAATAAAAAGATATAAGAGTTCCTTGTTTACTACGGAACCCTAAAAAATGTTCTATTTTAAATCTTAATAATGAACTAGGCACAGAAACAACACGAGATTAGTTTCCGCAAATGCAACAGATTAGCCAAATTAGTAAAAAGAAACCGATATTATAGTTTTAATTTAGCTTATATCATTTGATTTTTTCCTTAACGACCAATGAGTCATAAGGAGATGGAAATAGGAAAATCAAAGAAGACAGAGACGGAGACGCGACGGTACATTTAAACACGCCACAGTCAATTTTGCGGACCAATCGGACAAGCTCAAAATAATTCTCTGGCACCAAATACCTACCTACATTTATAAACAAAACACCACAAATATTATCTAATACCTAAACCCAAAACATTAACATGATCTATAAATAAAATAACTAGCCGACAAACAAATTCAATACCACCGCCATCTTTGTTTATCATACTGACGTCACTAAACAATTGACTGCAGTGTCAACAAACATTCGTCGATGACAATAAGATGATAAGTCCATGCAATAAACTATTGAGTTGTTTGTTTTTATGTTTTCAGTTTAGGTTGGGAAGTAAACAAAGGTGTTGGCGATTCAAATGATTGTATAATAGCGGTCAGCCCTTGCTATCAAATGACGTTTGCTGTCAAAGTAACAGAACGATCCAGTTCAAAGCCAATCACATTCTTTTAGATTCCGTAGTCATTTTGTTTAGTATCATAAGTTTTAAAAAAAGGTCTTTTAAATCCTGAGCATTGTTGCAATTGCTTTAAATATACCGTACTAGCTTCTGCCCGCGAGTTCGCCCGCGTGAAATTTCGGCCCCCAACCCACCGCGTCGCATCGCATAGCGTAGCCCGCCCGCACGATTACTTCATTTTCGCTTATCGTTTTTTCTGACTTTTTTATTTTTTCTCGGCTCCTAAGGTTCAAAACGTGATATTAAAATAGCCTTAAGCCTTCCTCGAGAATTGAGTTATCAAATGCAAAAAAGAATTATTCAAATCCGACTGGTAGTTCCAAAGATTTAGCGCGTTCAAACAAACAAACACAAATCAAACTCTTCAGCTTTATTATTAGTATAGATGTTAGGTAAAGGAAGGGACATGATACTTAAAGGAAGTATATAGCAGATAGATACTAGAGTAACTACAATAGGTACCAACCATACTGTATTGCACTATTTGTTGCAATCTTTCGTTCCCTGCATTGCCACCAAGACTTTGTTATATATTTCAATCCCAGGGGTTAAGACGCAAATATAGGCCAATGGGCTTGCGTGTTCTGTGCTGAGCTCACGCAACACGTCATAGGACTCGCCAATCAAACAAATTAGACGCATTATTACTTTATTAAACATAAAACGTAAAATCAACGTATATACAAACATAAATAATTAAATTTTCTTTAAAATGATGAAGGTTTCATGAAAATACGCTTGATAGTTATTGCGTGATTGTGATTCTCAGACATAACTTTACAAATTAATTACACTATGTAATATAAACATAATCAAAAATATTCACAGATTAACTTATTAGAAAAATGCTCTAATTTTATATATATTTTTTTCAAAATCATTAATCGGTTATCGTCGACATAATATAGCGATTTCGTTCTATAAATGAAAGGCATGAGTCAAAACAAATGAGTTTTACTCAAAATATCCCGTCAAACAGATTCGCGAACCTTTGCGTTCAGTTTCCGAGTGAATCACGTTATTGACATTCTTTTGGATGTTTGCGGCATCTCTATCATGCATACTAAAGGCTTCCACAGAAAGACGCGATATGACTCTGGTGGAACAATTTCTCTGAAAACTTCATGGAAATTGTTCTACCGGAGTCGCGTAGCGTCGTTGCGTCCCTCCTGTATGTTCCAAATATGAGCTCATCATGAGAAGATACCCTCCTCAACCAAATTAGATTACAGTTTCTATTCAATGTCATGTGTATTAATATTTAGTTTTAATTCTGCAAACCCAATTGATCTAAGTCATTCAAGAGTGACTTGCCTATGGCACTGAAACGCAGGCTCATGGCCATGTGTATTCTCCCCGTGTTAACCTATTATTGTGCACAGACTTGGTATTCGACTAACATCCAAAAGTCCAAATTCAAGATCTGCCCAGGTGAACGAGCAATGGAGCGCAATATACTAGGCGTTAAGTTAACGGATCGCGTTCGGAACACAATACTGCGCTCCAAAACAAAGATGGCTGACATGGCTCAAAAGGCTCCTCGATTCAATCGGGACTGAGCAGGACATGTCTGCCGCATACTGGACAAACTGTGGGCCGAGATAGCACCGAACTGGTGCACTGAGACAGTGAGGCGGGGTCGCGGTAGTCCTCGTAGGAGATGGGAGGAGAAGCTGGATAGGTTCCGTCAATCTAATTTGATTGATTGGCGAGTCCCATGACGTGTTGCGTGAGCTCAGCACAGAACACGCAAGTTAGCCACTCAAGGCCATTGGCGTATATCTGCGTCTTTATGCATGCGGAGTTTACCTGTAAGTGATTATTGTATGTTACCTATAAGCATAAAATCAGTGTAAACATTTGTTGGTGAACCAATAAATAAAAATAAAATAAAATACTGGAAAAAGGACGCGCAGGCTCGGGAACGATGGAAGGAGTGGAGGCAGGCCTTTGCCCAGGAGTGTAAAAACAATTCAGCAGTAACTTAACCCGGGCTTGGATGCAGAATGCAGCACTGTTCTCCCGCCCGAAAAAATATGCAATTAGCTTCTACGACCCCTCGACTGCACCTTGAACAGCCAGCCCCACTACCACCATTGAAGGCGTCAGCCTATAGTAACCAGTCATGGTCACTATTTTTCCCACTGCATTAGCTATAGCAGCTGAGATGAGAATGCTGAAGAGCGATGTGTGGTGTAACGCGAATGGATAGAATGCTAAAAGGGATGTGTGGTGTTACCTACGCAAATGGATAGAATGCTAAAAGGGATGTGTGGCGTAACGCGAAAGGATAGAATGCTAAGAGCGGTATGTGGTGTAACGCGAATGGATAGAATGCTAAAAGGGATGTGTGTTGTTACGCGAATGGATATAATGCTAATAGAGATGTGTGGTGTTACGCGAATGGATAGAATAATGAATGACTATTACCCGTGTATCGAACTAATACTTGTATTTTGAATCTACCTTCAAAACATTACAATCGATGCTTAGTTTTTGTATTACGTCCAAAATGTAGTTTTTAATTGTGTGATATGTCTAGCTCTAAATATTCTCATGTAAGTTAAATGTAATTTTGATGAGAATAAATGATCTCAAACCGGGAGGGACTACAAAAGAAGAAGTCTCAAAAGTACTGTGACTTAAAAGTTGTGAGGAAATCGGTTCTCATGGTATGGGCATGTTGTGCAAAGGAATGAGGAAAATATCGTCAGGAAAGTTTTAAGTATGAATGTGGATAGCTGTAAAAGTAGGGGAAGATCAAATAAACGATAGATGGAGTGTGTGAAAGATGATATAGCTAGAAAGGCGCTGATTGCTGAGATGACGACTAATAGTTAAGAATGGAAGAAAATAACATATTGTGGCGATACTAATTAAATGGCGATACGAACTCGTTTATCTAAGAAGACGACACTTGCAGTTCCAAAAGTAGCAAACTACTTTGGTAAGCGCACAAGAAGGTTCGTAGTGCCCACGTTGGTGAATGAGCTGCCCCCGGAACTGATAACGCATGTCAAGTCTAAGGAGCAACTTAAAAAAGTTCACAAAAGCACTATCTCTCATTGTGTCCATAGTTCTGTAGTTATATATGTGTAACAAACCTTACGTAGGAAAAAATGCCTTGTTTTTCAATTGTACAATTTTTGATCTCGATTGTAGGAAATGCTGAGTGAACTATAAAATAATACAGGTGCCTGTATTGCTTTGTAGTTTACTTAGCATAATTAAGTACTTATTTAAGTTTCAGCACAATATTTTATTTTTGAAACGTCCAAATATATAATACATTGTTAGATGAGACTACTGCCGACAAACTGCTGCAGTTTGGCAGACATTATGTTTGTTTTTGTGTTTACACCGATTTTGGAATGAATAAAAAACAAAATTGGGATAAGGGCAAGAGAATTATGATGATTGGCATGAGCTAACCTCATTATAGTTGATCCTCTTATACGAAGGCAAAATAAGTTCGATCTTATTAAAAACGAAATGGTTAAAAACACACCTGACAAACTATCTATAGGTAACCTCGTTAATTTTTACGACAGTCCCAATAAAAATTTACAAACCTACATACATACATATCGATGATATATTCGCACCTTTCATCGCTATTAGTTGGATCGTTCCGGCAACACATTTAGATTTATTACCCGATTTAAAAGGGAAAGGAAGAGTTATGAGTTAAACTGTTTGTGTGTACAGTGAGATTTTGACGGATGAAGTGTGACGATTCGTTTTCGAATCGTGAAATGTGTTTTCCTCAATTTGAGCATATATGAAGCAATTTTCCTTCTTGTATGTATTTGAGCGTGGCAATCCTCAAAAACTAATCCTCCTTGTGGGATAAAGCTAAAACCATAGTAAATACGCTTTTTATTAACTAGCTAGATAGATAGAATTATGCTATCTATCACTTTGCTGATTTCTAGGGTAGTTCAAAGGGAAAAATCTACGTACTTACTTGCTTTTAAGCTTGACTTCAATCGTTTATTAGCAGTTTCTTGATTGAAATACTTTATCAACAGCATGACTACAGTCATCATCAGCCATCTTCATCAGAACTGTCACTCAGTGTTCTAGCTCTATTGATCCATTAGGATCCATAGAATCTTCAGCAAAATCCTGTATCCTGTAAACCTCAACACGACCTAAAACTTATGTTAATCCTTCCTCTTTATTCAAATCATACTTTATAAAAAGCATTTTAAGCATATACATAGCATACTTTATGTACATAAGTAGGTATATATTTATGTTGTTTTAAGTGTATGTTGTCATATATGCGTCACAGTACCTCGATCGTGGGACCGCTTGAGACGTGACTACAGACAACGTTAGGTAACCTTGCCTCTATAGATGTGTTTTTTTTAATAGGATTGTAGGCGTAGACTTTTGAGGGGGCCTGTGACTAAATAATAACAGCCGCACTGGTCGAACCTACGCTTGCCGCGGTTGGTCCGTGGATGGGTGAATATCTTACACATACCAAAACCCCTCCGTGCCTCGGAAAGCACGTTAAGCCGTTGGTCCCGGTTGTCATTCATGGATCTTTGACAGTCGTTACGGGTCGTCAGAAGCCCGAAAGTCTGACAACCAGTCTTACCAAGGGGTATCTATATACTCGTACTACCCAGTAACTGGGTTTTGGAGGTCAGATAGGCAGTCGCTCCATGTAAAATACTGGTATTCAGCTGCATCGGATTAGACTGGAGCCGACCCCAACATAGTTGGGTAAAGTCTAGGCAGATAGATGATGATGATGATGATGATGACTTTTGAGGTAGGTAGGTATCTACGTAATCGAGTAAAATATTTAAAATCCTAATTTAATATTATAAATGCGAAACTGAGTTTGTTTGTTTGTTACGCTTTCACGCTATAACCTCTGAACGGATTAGGATGAAATTTGGCACATGGGTAGACCATAACCTGTTTAGGAGGATACTATACTTTTTATCTCGGTAGTACGTTTCCGTGGGATAATTTCCGATCTTCACGCGGGCGAAGCCGCGGGTCAGTGCTAGTCATTTATAAATGGTTGAAAAATAACTGAAGGATAGATGAAAATGAACACCAATTCAGAAGTAGGGCTGTAAATAAACCATTAAGAAAGAAAATTTTGTTGAATGAATATATTTCGATTTAGTTGCTATCGGGCAATAAGAAAATAATGAAAGACCGAGTCAAACTTTTGCACAGACATAGAAGTTTACACAAACAGAAGACAGCTACAACTACTTTTCTACAACACATTCACCCAAGAACTGCAAGCACTAAGCGCCTCCAAACATCCTTCATAATGCGCACGACAAAAGAGTGGAACTCACTACCTTTTTTTTTTTTTTTTTGGATGGGAAATCATCAAATAACTTCTCCCGCTCTGGGTGGAGCGGAAGGGCGTGTCAGACTTTTACTGACTAAAACCCACCCGTGTTCCTTCAGTTGCCTATGCCAGGGCAACTGAAGGAATAGTAATAGCAACTGTATCTTTTTCAAACAACCCGCGACCCCAGCGGCATCGGCCCTATTGGACCCCATCTTTTGCTGACATCTCTTTGAGGCGCGCGTGGAACACAACGCGCCGTCGACCCGGGCCTGGTCCTCACCGGACGGCGAGCTACCCACTACTCACCGTCCGCAAGCCCGCGCCTACGGTGGCCGGGAATCGGCTATCGATTCCCGCCGCCCGGAACTCACTACCTGCGTCTGTGTTCCCGAACGCATACAACCCGAATCTCTTCAAAGTTACAGTGAACAGGCTTCTTCTGGGTAAGCTCACTCCATCGTAGACTTTGTCTCTGCCACCTCTGATTTAGACTATAGCTAGAGCAAACCCATCTCATATTAAAAAAAAAAAACTAAAACTCCACTTGAATAAAAGATGATTACACTTATCTAACTGAACGCATCGAAAAAATATTGCTCAAACAATTTAGATAAATCAGCAATCGGAAGCCCTTACCCGCACGTGCCAAAATTGCAGTTTTTGAGAAACTCCCTAACAAAACGAACATACAGACAGTCAAGTGGCACTTCCAATCCCTCTATCTACCTCTCTATCACGTTTGAGGGCACCCTGTATTAGTTTTGAGCACCCTGTATATTTTGAAAGGTACTCCGCCGAACTCAAGTGATTTTACCAGGGTAACGGGTTCGAGTCCGTTTTTAATAGTTTTAGCCCGGGAAGACACTTTGAGTACCGTCGGGTGTCGATTGGTACTTTACGTGAGTTGGTACTTTTACGTGTCTGGTCTGAGGTGGTTACTTGGTAGTAAGAGGACTATTAAGTTTTTAAGGGTTGCCAACAATTATATAATTTGTAGCCGTTAACGGTGAGATCAGGGTTGCAAACTAACTACTTACGTACTTAAAAATTGTCATATGAACTCAGGAAATCGCACTTTATCGAATTCTCTTTTCAAATTTTGTAATGAAGAAAATCAAGGATTTAAAAATAAAACCTCTTTCTTCGATATACAACATTATAATATAGCAGATTCCATTGTTTCTTTTTAGTGAAATCATTGTTGGTTAAAATAATACGAGTACGTGTAAATATTACAGTACTCACTAGCTTTTGCCAGCGGCTTCGCCCGCGTGGAGTTTGGTAATTATCCCACGGGAACCGTACATTTTTCCGGGATAAAAAGTATCATATGTGCTATTCCAGACTACAGAGTGTTAGGTTAAACGAGGGATTTACTTTGAGGGGTCATTGTACTCATCATTATGAACAACTTTTACCATTGGACCAAACAAATTGTAAGTATTATATTTTAAATTTTCCTTTTTATAATAATTATTTTGCATGCCTTAATTGGTAGGATATCTGAACTGCCCATTTACTCGACATCTTTAAATGTATTTGTTCAGCAATAGATAAATAAATTGAATTGAAATCTGAAATCGCGGAAAAAAATCTGCTGTTCGCGGAAAAAAAAATTATGTTCGCATAATTCGTGAAAATGTAGGGAGCAGCTGAATGTTTTTTCGAGATTTCAGGTTTGGTCAGATAGTAATAGTTGTTCATAATGATGAGTACAATGAACCCTTAAAGTAAATCCCTCGTTTAACCTAACACTTTGTATAATCTATCTCTGTATAATATCTACGAGTAGTTTCGTTCAGCCATTCTGGCTTGATTGAGTAACAAACAGCCATTCATCCAAACTTTTGCATTTATAATCAGTAAGAGTTTCTGTAAAAATGCTTTTCATCCTAAAACTGACTTAGTAACCCCTACTAATATTCAAAATCATCATCTACATAGTTTTACTCAATCACAATCAGATCCATGATCATCATTCTTCTGACCTTATCATAATTTATTTGGGGTCGGGGTCATGTATTCCATAATCTTCTCTATTAGTCGTAATCTCGGTAGTCACCCCGTTCCAGCCATATCATATTTGGCACAGTCCATCCATCGCGTTCATATTATTACTTAAAAGGAGAGAATTTCGTCGTTGTCCAACCAAAATTGCTATGTGTACTTTTTTGAGAATCCTTTTTTGTACCTTTTGACCTTTGCGTATAGTTCACTGCCCTATCTACCGTATAAAAAAAACTGCTAAGTGCCTATGAGCACTGTACGACGATCTACAAGCTTTCATTTGATATAGTTCTTAAAATACATCTTCATATAAAATTTTACAGGAGAACTTTTTTGTCAATATTTCAAAAGTTTAATTTTAGCACATGGCAGATTTTGATTTCACAACGACGATTTATCAGATAACAGTGACGTCGATACAATAAAATTAATGTGAAAGTGTCAACCTATGTATGACCGCAGTATTCCTCTAAACTGGTGTCTTTAAACTTAGCCTATGTACTTAGGTTAAACCAAGTGTGACTCACGATTAGTTACCGTTATCCACCGAGTGCTTGTGTTTAGACTTTTAACCTAACTAAAATACTAGATAGGAAACGGACATTGCATTGATACTTACTCAAATAAACAGATTTGAATATCAATGCAATGTTCAAAATTGATATTACGGTCACTTCTTTTATTTATTCAAAGGTTTGTTATAATAGTATTATATGGAGCTGTTGCTGATCTGTAGGCGAGGTTTTTAATAGTATCACACGAGTGTTTTAATACCTAGTTATGTACAGTTTCATACAATAGGTACTCTTTACCCATCCTCCCTTCTCTCTTTACCCATGCATTAGGTAGTTACCTATTTAAATAAAAAACCAAAGTTAGCAAAAAGTAAATAAACACAATAATGACTCCGAAACCATGGCAATGTGGATTACGTTACTATAGTTACGGAGCTATCATCGGTCAACCGCGCATGCGCCCTAGCGCGGTCCCAATAATATACCCCATACAATGATAAAAATCGAATTGAAAACTCCTTGGTGATCCGAAAAGTACTTAATAGAAAAAAAAGTTATTTTAGAGCATTATGTCAGAAGTGGTTAAGAAATCCGTATCATAATAAAACTTTTTTTTTCTTGAGTTGTACATGCATAAAGTTTGTCATTATGGTACTATTTTTGAATTCACAATCAGGACTTGACGATATGAGTGTAGATAAAAATTTGTATAATCATCCTTCTTCCATCCTGTAAGCTTTCTTGAAACTTATAATTAAATCTTTGTTACCTAGTTGATATTTTCCAGTAAGTACAATTCCATTTCCAAAGCAAACCAAGCCAAACGAAGTAAGAACTGCAAATCTCAATTCCCAACTACTTGCAGCCAAACCCAGAAATCAAACCGAAAGAAGAAGAAGAAGTCCTTTCTCGATCCATAGACATGCTTCTCCTAAACCGTAAATTAAAAACATACACATAATAATAAAAAATCAACATCAGTAAAAAACTCATAAAACAGTGCAAAAATGTCTCCCACAGTAAGTAATACAAATTATAAATCACCTGTATTTCCCATCATAATGAATCCAACATCCCGTTGTAACAACTATCAAGGACCTCGCATCACACCGCATTGTTTCCATCTCATCGGACTATCATAATGATAATTGCAATATAAATCACTCGCATTAAAACCAAGGTTATCCGGTGTGCAGGGCTGTCAAAATATGTAACGGAGACGGTTTGCTTCTTGAAGTCATTTTAAGGGCTCTGTTTAATATTGCTTGTGTTTTTGGAACAGCGCTACTTCGAATAGTAGATATGCTGACAATGAATAAATAGTTATAGTTTCGAATAATTCAAAAAGTTTTAAATTTTTTGCTGACGTAAATCTGTGTATTATTAAATACCTTATTATTAAGTACCATATACATATTTAAACACATCAGGAAATCTCAATTCTCTTCATTCATTTCAACACTCAATTTTCCACCCAACTTAGGATGACTTCTTCTGCGTGCTTGCCTTTGCCCGATTTTTGGTTTCGTCGTTTGGAACTAAATAACTTGCACAATCTATGTCAGTTTTAGGTAGCCGTCAGGGCCTATGGCTAAGTAATAACAGCCACATAGGTCGATCGATCAGGTTAAGCCGTTTCGCTTGCCGCGGTTGGTCCCCATGGACCAACCAAATGGTTGACTATCTTTACATACCGAGACATCTCCGTGCCTCGGAAAGCTTTGACAGTCGTTACGGGTCGTCAGAAGCCCGAAAGTCTGACATCAAAAAGTCTTAAGGAGTATTGTATTACCCAGTAACTGGGTTGTGGAGGTTATATAAGCGGTCGCTCTATGTAAAATACTGATATTCAGCTGCATCCGATTAGACTGGAGGCCGACCCCAACATAGTTGTGAAAAGGCTAATAGTTAGACAGATGATGATGATGATATCAAGTACCTATCCACTCGCAAAAACCTTACAAACACCCTTGGAAAAGGATGAATAAATTTCACAAAACTCTGACACCCCTAAACTCAACAGATAAACACAGTAAGTCTTTATTGTGCGTAAATGCACAATTTGCATATTTAATCCAGCATGTGATGGGACTGGCCAGTATCCTTAGTGCAACAAATTGTGAAGCTGACACACTGGGCTAATTATTGCATCATTCTAGTCTGTTACACGAGGCTAGCCAGGTGAAGTGACAATGGTGAGTACATATTGCATTGGTTGGTAATTTGAGGTGACGTTTGATGTGATTGATGGTCAAGGTGAGAGGGCAAGGTTGGTCTACCTCTTTGAGAACTATTACAATATTATATTGATGTTGAAGTGTCTGGTAGATAAGTAGTTATTACTGAAACTTTTGTTGTATGTATTCTGTCAACTTGTCACTCTCGAGACTCTCTCTGTAATTGCTCTGTTATCTCCTTAGCTACTGGCGTATTAGGGTGACAGGGGAGAGTCCTTTTCTAACCGGTTTCTGAAAACGTGGTCAAAACTCGGATCAGACAATACAATATTTGTCAAATGTCGAGTGAGTTATGTACAGTTTGGACTTGTCTGTTCTACTTCATAACATATCCTTACCGAAATCTCAAAAGCCACCATCCCAACACACAAAAACCGAGTAAACCTAAAAAAGAGAACAAAGCTACATTCTAAGTAATGCCTGTATTAAAATATATAAAAATTTTAACCTCAGACAGCTCGCACTGTGTCGAATCGCCATTACTATGTCTAATTTGAAATAGGTATGCGAATAACCTATGGACCTCAGATACATCAGAACTTGACGTGTTTTATACATTTGGCTTTTGAATTCTGTCCTTGATAATGCAAAAAGTGAAGAATGTAGCTCTGTTTCTTGATATGTGGGAATATAAAAAGATGGTTGGAAAAAAATAGGGCAGAATATAGAAAAAGGTAAGGTTAATACTGGCCAAAATAATTGCTAAGATGGCAATAGATACTGTTAACATCACACTTCTTGAAAATGCCAAATACGATACGAGAAATATATAACTTAATGAATCGTGAACTCATTATAAACAAGGTAAATAATCCCATAATATCCACTCACACTTTAATCTACAAATTAATCAAAAGAGCCAAAATCATAATTAGTCATTTCACATCTACACGACATGCTACCATGACCCTCACATAAAGACGTTAACCCTTATTAAGTATGCTGCCAACGTCATGACAATTACCATACTAAACTACCATAGATCCATGCAAAACCAACTATATTTTAGGCTAAATACATGAGAAACACTGTTTTTCACTTCTCGTCACGTAATCCTAAGGTTGAAGAACGCGGAATTGGTGGACACAACGATACTGAGAAACACTGTGGAATAATTTCCAAAAAATTATGTATGCAGCTTACTATTTCATGGTTACCGTTGGTAAGTGGTATCTCTTGGACTTGCAGACTCTGTCTAGCAAGTATGTAGGCGAGTTTCCTAAATGTAACCAGTTCAATCAGAGAGAAGATAGTCTTCCAAATGTTTGAGTTTGGACTTTTCGACTTGACTTCAATCAAGAATCGAAAATTATGTTTGTCTGTCTTACATCTCCAAATCCGTATGCTAATACAAAGATTACGGAAAATGACATCAGTTATCAAAATGCCATTGTAACCCTGAACCAAGCCTTAACTGTAGACATGACATAAAGGTTTTCATTCAAAATATGATTATCTCTTGTTCGTGACAACTACGATTACCCAAGACAGACATCATTCTTCAAATCATCAAAAATCATTGATCTGTCTGGCCGTCAGTATTATACAAAAATGTTCCAATAAGAAACATTGCATAATATGATATCAATTTACACTAATCTTAGATCAAGGTTCGATGACGTCATCACACTATGTATAGCGATCGAATCAAGCCGTGAAACACGTGAAAAAAATATATATAGCAAATATAAAAATAAAGTATAATTGTTTACGTTTGTACATACATTGAAGATCTCAAGAAAAGCTGACTCATTCGCCTTAACAATGTCAACGTCTTGGTTATTGACAATAAGCACTCACGTAAAAGGAGAAGAGTGCTCGAAAATCAACAAACACTAAACAAAACGCTCTCAGAATATCATAAACAAAATAATTGATACGAAAAATGAGGATGCCCGAAACATTTCTACTGAGGATACCGAGCATCCATTTATTTTAAACACAGTTATCATCTAGTATACTTCATTCAACACGAACCTACCTACACAAATACACGTAGCTGGCACAATTAATATGTTCACTGCTTATATCTCCACTATAAAACAAAATTTTACCGCTACTTAACTTAAACAACTCTTAAACAACAGAGAGAGGACTTAAAATCCTTCACCGACGACTCCAAATACGAATTTCAAATTGTTCTCTTGTGGCCAGCTTCTTCTGCAATAGTCTCACGCAACTTTAAACTTTAAATCCTAAACTATTGAACCGATTTTCCCCCGAGAAGTAGTCAATGTAGATCTTGGTGATGTTAATCTAAAATCGACTGTAAGTGAGGAGGGAAAGGCTGATAATGCAATGAATGAAGGAGTAAGTTTTAATAATAACCCGTTTGTAGCCGCCGTGGGAACGAAGTCGGATATGCGATGTATAATCGTCTGTCGGAACAGAGTGGATGCAATAGTCCAATTTTGCAGCCTTTTACTTAGATTACATTTGCGGCGGGTTTGAAAATAAAAACTCGTTTGTGCATCGAATGTCTCAAGTTTTCGGTTGGTTTTTTAGAAAATAGTTGTTTTCATCTTTGTCGTTTAAAAGGAAATGCGCGCTGTAAGTGAAACTAATGACTATTCAGAAAGTGTAATTAAATGAGAGACATTTTACTCACACATGCAGAATCATAAACTTGAACCGACGTTTCCTTTTACTGGGACAAATGTGTTTCCAAAACAGACGTATCAAGGTTTCGTTTTGAGTTCTTCTATTCAACCCAGAATTGACAAAACCGTGACGTGATCTATAATCAACTTTACAGCCTCAGGAAAGCAGAAAGAATGTAACATTTTTGTGTTATTGGTTACCATCAATTTGATCTTTAGCTACACGAATTAAAATTCCAACGAGCCTTTGTTGCTCACAGCGATCTGTCATGAGCAATTTAAAATCAACATTACCTTCATCCTTGGAAGCATTCGGATGATCACTATTAATCATAGACCTGTTTGACTAAGTTAGTGTATTGTGTTAAGTAGATTTTTTGTCGTGAAAAACATTGTTTGATGGATTAATATATTATTTGTAATCGATTGCGGAAATCCTTTTTAATGAAGGTCTATAACGTTGAAAATAAAATCAATTACCGTCAAGTCATGACTGTACCTTTTGTTTACGTTTTAATGGTATTTATTCTCGTCATCATGTTTGCTGTTTCTTATTGTTTGATTTTGACTTTCAGTTTCGTATGTGTTTCATTTTTTGTGACCTTTTGTTCTAGTTCAAGTTTTTCGTTACGCATATCTTTATGGACAGCATAATATAATAAGCTGCACCTATAATATAATATTTGCTGATCAGTGATGATATTAATAACACTGTATTAAAAATCAAAGATTTTCTCATGCGTTATATTTTATTCCTCTGTCTGTTGACATTTTTACAAATAATAACAATAATTTCCAGTTAACAGCAATACTATTAATTAAATCTGTTTCTCCATTACCTTTGGTATCTCTTTACGGCATTGCTTCAAGGCTCTAAGCATTTACTTTGTCAGAAATGAAATCCGAGAATGCGTTTCTATCTTTGTCGTCTGATATAATCAGAAGGACCCTAGATTTGGTTATAAAATGTACGTAATAAACCCACCCACACATACTCGTAGCTACTGAGATTTAGGAATGAAGTTACTTCAATATGATTTGATTTGCGATATAAGTAATCATTTATTGGAAAAACTTACTTAAAGAAAGTTTGATATTATCACTGATAATTTCATTAGAGTGGCAGTTAATATCAACAATTAAATCTTAGAATGTTTTTTACATTTGTTTGATTTTACCATAATCCCTTTCCTTTCTAGTCTTTCACGATTTCAGACGATAATCAGCTGACTCATCTCATGATTTATAATGACCTAAATAAACGTCATGTTCAACATAGTTGTTGTTAATAAATTATAAACCTCATCTTTTCTTGCCAAAATTTGGTTATAAAGAGGCGTGGTTTTATAACATTCAAGATTACCAAAGCTTTATCCTTGACAGAAAAAAATAGCCTTTGATTTGAAAATCTTTATTTCTTTCAATATGTTATTTTAGTCCTAAGATAAATTGTTCTCCATAAAGCTCAAAGCGCGCTTTAAAACAAAAACTGTCCAGCTTAAAGTATCACAATCTTATTCACAAAGTGTGTTTGTCTTAGCTCGACAAAAAAGGCTCACGTGGAGACAACTCTATTAAATCTCACACATAACAGCCGAGTAACACCACATTCGTATGTAAACAGGTGCTTAACTGCTCTAAGTTTACTGACATCCGTAATAATACCAATAAATATATATATGATAATACTCGTTTCTATTTCACAACCATTACCACTTTTTTCGTCACACCATCGTCAAACTCCCTACAAAAACGGCAAAGGATGACGTCTTCTTCGATATAGTCGATGCATTCTAAATCTAAGTTAGTGTGAATACCGTAGGCTGTTTTGCGTGTGTGTGTGTGTGTGTGAGTGTAACTTGCGCAAGCGTAAGAGACGAGACGCGGCTGAGTCACCGAAGCGTCTATTAGGGTCGGCGCACACTCAGTCACTAAGTACTTAATGATAACAGTTTGGATAATCTTTTTTGCTTATATCTAGTGGCCTGAAGAGGACTAAACAGGTTTTTGTGAGCTCTGGTTATAATAATTCTATTATGGCAGTATAAGTATAACTTATTATTCCTGTTTTTCCTTTTAATTATTTAGGGGTATACGCATACCAAGAGCAATATCTGACCCATCTTATTTTGTGATATCATTATTTTTCATTACATCATGTTCTTAGTTTTCGTCTTCTGGAAATCAACTAAGTAAATCAATTTAAAATACAGCCATGAAACCTCTCTTAAGGGAGTTTGTTTTGCCATACGTTTTACATCAAAAACATGTTGATATTAACACTAATGGGCTTAGCAGTACTTAAGGTGAACGAATACCAACCGTATCACTATTCATCTTGTCATATGATGTGAAATATGGCAATAATGTGCTTTTCGTGACACAGAGTAGTGTTATAATGGAGTGTTTAGTAAGAAATGGGGAAGAAAAATTGTGAAGTGTTTGAAAATACTCTGCGTCTTTTGCTACGAACAGGTGAAAGTCATAGATCTGCTGTATAACTTGATGACAGCTTGACTTATATAGAGTTTGCTACATTCATCATTTAGGTATTGATGTTACGGCAGAAAATAATTAAGAATATTGATAATTGCACAGACTTTTTAATAAATGACGTGAGATTTTTGAAAAAGAAATCATTCTGATTTGTTCGAGCAACTTTTTGTAAGTTGCTCGAAACATTCAGTTGCACTGTTTTCAATTTCAATTGCGATTGGAGACTCCATTCACTTCATCTTCTGTGTCTACTAGTATCAGTCAGTATCCAGTATCTCCTTTTATGTTACTTGCTACTAGATCTCACGAGTTGTGGAGATCTTAAATACACCCTATATGTAAGCAAACATCATATTTTATCATAGTTTTTCATAATGTTTACACTTAAGGTTAAATCAAATGAAGCAGTGTTTACTGTATGCGTGTACAATATAATCTTAAGAAGGTATGAATAATATATTGGTTTTGCGCTATTCTGACCATTCTTGTACAGTTGAAGTTGTCAAGGGATTTTTATGAGAAAAACTAATTTGAGTATGGTTTTTTTTACGTTCACATTTGAAGCTTCTGGCTAAGTACTAACAGCCTCACGGGTCGATTCATCAGGTTAAGCTACGCTTGCCGCGGTTGGTTCGTAGATGGGTGAAATCCATCTTTACATACATACCGAGACTCCTCCGTGCCTCGGAAAGCACGTTAAGCCGTTGGTCCCGGCTGTCATTCGTGGATCTTTGGCAGTCGTTACGGGTCGTCAGAAGCCCGAAAGTCTGACAACCAGTCTTACCAAGGGGTATTGTATTACCCAATAACTGGGTTGTGGAGGTCAGATAGGCCGTCGCTCCATGTAAAATACTGGTATTCAGCTGCATCCGGCTAGACTGGAAGCCGACGCCAACATAGTTGGGAAAAGGCTAGGCAGATTGATTGACATTTGAAGCTTCTGTTACGTGTTTAATCAATGTTTTTTGCCTTGAAACACTGATTCAATTAAGGTCTATATTATAGATAAAAATACATTCAGCTGGCAAAAATATAAAAGTACCTACTTTTCATCGTAAAACGAAAAACAGAGAATTCTTTCTCAACCTACTGTGCTGAAAAACTTAATTAATTTGAGACATTATTAAATTATCCCCTGTGTAACCTAACCCTTAAAAAAGCAGTGCCAGCGCTGAACTCGGCGACGACCTCGAAAATTAACTAAAAAACAAACACTAAGAACTTTGAACTTTACAGATTTTTTGCTTAGAACCAGTTTGGACGCTAAATTAAATTACTTCCATGTCTTTTGTTCATTTAATTTAATTCTAGCAATTGCAACGAGACACATTATTTGTAGTATTTACATAGTGATTAGTATAACAAACACGTATGCCTTTGTTAAGTTAATTTATTTATTTAAGAGTTGGGAATTACTTCGCGAAAATACTTAGTAAGTTAATGGTATGTTTTGTCCGTTTGCGAACTAGAAAAAGTGTTGATAGCTCAAAGCTTCGCTTTAGCTTATTAATAGCTAAGTTTTTATTCTGTATCTAATCTAATCAACTTTTTTTATGAAACGAAAAATGGCAGTCATTAATTGTCCATAGTTAAACGAAAAGGATCCAACCCACATTACATCTAATGGGGGTTGGATTCTTTTCGTTTAACTATGGACAATTTAGTACCTACTTATTGGAATGGTTCGTGGCTTACCTGTTGCTTTGTGGCTATCTGGCAAAGATGAACCATCATCATCTGCCTAACCTTTCCTAGTTACGTTGGGGTCGGCTTCCAGTCTAACCGGATGCAGCTGAATACCAGTATTTTATACGGAGCGACTGCCTATCTGACCTCCACAGCCCAATTACTGGGTACGATACCCCTTGGTAAGTTGGTTGTCAGACTTTCGGGCTTCTGACAACACGAAACGACTGTCAACGATCCGCGAATGACAGCCGGGTCTTGGTATGTAAACATGGTCACCCATCCTCGAACCAACTGCGGCCAGCGTAGCTTAACCTGATCGATCGGCCCGTGCGGCTGTTATTACTTAGCCACAGGTCCCTCCACAAAAGATGCACCAAAACATATATGTAACAAAAAACAAATATTAATAATTTTCCGAAATTCATAATCGTTTTCTCACAGTTCTGCTGTCAGATGGTAATCGATAAAAATAATATATTGCCCAATCAATACATGACTCAAAATAAAACCCATGTTTTAAATAATTGGTTAAAAACTAGTTAGTAGCAAAAAAAGTCTAGACTAAAAACAAGCTGTTAAATAATGCATTTCATTATTTTGTGTAAGCTTCCACTAGATAGACCAAGAGAAAACTACCCAGAAACGTTTGCAAAAATCAATTTTAAGAACACTACCAAACAAGCTAAATAAAATCTCGAAGGTAATAAAAACGTATTCTAGCGTAAACAAAAATAACACTCAATAAAAATAAAAAAACATTACATGTTACACACGTATACTTACATCTCTGGTTACGCAGCTCCATAAAGCTCTTCCAGACAGCACATTACTCTTTTGTTTTACGACAAACCTTGCGCGTACGCCGACTGAAAACGCCCTCGTGTGTTCATTTCAGTACATTGAACAGATGCGCAATGATTGCTGCTATAATTTGTGCTAAATATCACACTTTATTTGCGAGGTTTTTATAATCAAATAAAAATGCTTTGGAGCTTATTATTAATTATGTTTTGTGAGAAATAAAATGGTTGCTTTATTACCTATTTATTATGAAGAAAATAATAATTTAAATTATTAGCTTTTGCACTTTTATATTCTGGGATTTATATTTTTGGAACAAAATACTTAATCATGTCTTTAAAAAACATTAATGTTGGTAGCTGTTATTGAAACTATAACTAGCTTTTACCCGCGGCTTCACGCGCGTGGTGGTCGGAAATGATCCCAGGGGAACACACTACCGGGATAAAAAATAGTATACGACTTAATCCAGGCCATGATCTACCCATGTGCCAAACATCCAAATTCGTTAAGCCGTTTTAGCGTGAAAGCGTAACAAACAAACTCACTTTCGCATTTATAATCTTAGTTAGGACCAGTTAGGATTATACCCATAAAAACGTTTGTTTCTCTTATGGAGTTGTCTTTTTACATTATCTGAAATAGGTCTACATTATCTGAAACTATATAGCTACTTCGTAGAATATAAAATAACAAGCTTTTGCGTACATTTTTTATGATAAAATGTATCCTACATGCTATTCCAGACTATAATCTATCTCTGTGCCAAATTTCATCCAGATCCATTCAGCCGTTCTGGCGTGATTGAGTAACAAACATCCATCCATCCATCCATCCAAACTTTCGGATGATCAAAACACAGCTATTAAACATTTATAAAAAACAACACTGGTAAAAGTTCGACGTAACAATTTAACCCATTCACAAAAACAGACATGTCACAAATCTAAAATAAATATTGCAATCACTGTCTAGACTCAGACCTACTTTTTATGAAAATCTATTCACCTGTCAATTGCACGAATCGAATATACAATTACACAGAATGAAATATAAACCTTCTAGCCAACATACTGCTTTGTTTTTAATGATATTTAATATTGTCCAATATTTGGGCACACTTAAATAAGTACTAGAAGCTAGAAATATTATTTTTAGGGTTCCGTGACTCAAAAGGAAAAAAACGGAGCCCTTATATGATCACTTCGATGACCGTCTGTCTGTCTCTCAGTCTGTCAAGACCCTTTTTCTCAGGAACGAGGAGTGATATCAAGTTGAAATTAATATCAAATTATATAGGTAGGGTTAATTACGTCGGTCTACGGTCACTTGGAGCTCTGAAAAAATAAATACGGCCATTTATGCGAATCAGAATCAGAACTTTGTTTGCTATGAATGTAGGTACAGGTATAAGATTTTGCAAATAATTTAATAAGTTCGGCTACAGTCTACCTTACGGCGTGCAAATTATTCCATACATTAAAATATTAATACATACTAACAAAATAATGTCAACAAAACAAAACAGAAATTATAGTGAAGACAATTACTTAATGGTATTATAGTCAGGTACGTAAGTCTAACATAGTCAAATACATACACATACACATATTTACATATTTTGTTACTCGCAAATAAATAAAACCTCCCACCAGACTGCTTCTCGTATGTCGTCGTCGTTTTTCGTCATTCTCTTGTTGTTCTTCTTTTACGATCGTACTTCTTGTTGACCTAGAATCATGAAACTTGGCAAGAACCAAGGTCTTACAGCGCAGCTAAAGAAAAAAGTCCAAAAATCATTAATTTGCAGTTTTATCACAAAAAAAAGATTTTTTTGTTACTACAAACTTACATTTGCAGTTGGAGAATTCACCGTGACGTATATCGATGTATGGGAGAACATGTTTTTCAACTACAATGTTTTTGTTTAGGGATAAATTTATCCCAACTACGGAACCCTTCACTGTGCGTGGTCCGACAAATATTAATTGAATCTGATTAGTTTACTTACTCTATTTGCTTACAAGAATTTTAGCTAATTAGAATTCAGAAAAAAAAAACTCTTACGTTCAAAACGCTTTGATATCGGTAAAGATTTAAACAACCATAGAACGAGACCTTTGACGTTATGGTGTGGTGTGGTGTGTGATTGAATATACATTCAATTTCAGTTAATTAATTTAATTCAAGTAAGTTAAGTTAAGTTAAGTTTAATTTCAATTTTTTTTAGGATACCCTAATACAAAAAAAACCGGCCAAGTGCGTGTCGAACTACGCACAATGAAGGGTTCCGTAGTTGGGATGAATTTATCCCAAGAACAAACTCAACATTGTAGTTGAAAAACAGGATCTCCCATACATTCCAACTGCAAATGTAATTTTGTACGCACAGTATTGAGAGATTTACCATGTTATTTTAAGACCATAGACTTCTTGTAGGTTTTCCTGCAATCTATAGGTATAGAACTATTTCCTGTATTTTTTTTTCAATATTTTAGGCTCAGTAGTTTCGGAGATAAATTATAAAAAATATATTTGAGACCCTCACAGTAAGCCCTTTCATTTGATTTGTCACACGGTACAGTTTGCAAAACTTTTTTTTTTTTGTTATTTTTACCCCCCAAAATTGACCTCCATATTCAAAATTCATTTATTTACGTTACACATCCGTGTTTGGGTCACAGAAATACATACGTCTAACAAATTTTAACTTAATCTGTCTATAAGATTCGAAGCAAATTGACTGTGACAGACGGACACACAGACAGACACACGAGACAGACACCTATAAGGGTTCCGTTTTTTCCATTTGAGGTACTACAGAACCCTAAAAATAAATTAATTTCGGGAGTCGGTGTATTTGGATCTGTATTTTCGTTTTTTGCCATAGACTTCCGAAATTAAAGTTATTTTTCACTTTGTAGTGTTTTGTCAGTAAGTCGGTTACTTTTTTTTTTTTTTTGAAAAAAAGTTTTTTTCTTTCTAGTTTATTTTATTTACTTATTTATTTCCCAAAAGCAGTGCTTTACATTTCCTTATTGTAGTCTACCTTAATAGCTAGATTTAGGTACATTCAAAAACAGAAGACGCAAAGGAAGCATTTTGCTTATGGACTCCACACTAGGTCGAGCCTGTCTCGTGGAGTCCATGGGTGATATTACCAAATAGCGAAAATGCGCATTACATTAATACTGGCGGATTGTTACCGTAGAAGCACATGAAAAAGTGTTATTAAATTAAAGAAGGTAATCAAAACAATGAAATATTGACAAAAATTAAAACAGTGAAATAAAATAATGGTTATGGTACCAATTCGTATACCACTACTTTATATGTAAAGAACAGGGACCGGAAGTACTTACATAAGTTTATAACTGCATCAAGATACCTACAAATTGGATTAAATACGTATTATCGAAGCTAACTCAAAAACTACCCAAGCAAAGTTAATAAAATTTATATATACATATATGTGTATATGGGACCATCGCGTATAGGAGGAGGAGAGGTTGTGGAGGTCAGATAGGCTGTCTCTCCATGTAAAATACTGATATTCAGCTGCATCCGGTTAGACTGGCAGCCAACCCCAACATGCGAGGAGGCAAAACGCCGAGGCGTAACTTCGCTGCCGCGAGAAATCATGGCATAGCGGACGCAGCTCCGGCGGGATCTCATGGCGACATGGAGAGTGCGACTGTCGCAACCCAGTGCTGGGCACGCCACAATTGCGGCGCCCTCTTCCCCAAGTCCCCTCTTTGAGGAGCGGTTGGAGAGGCGTCACGGCATCCTCACCTTCCGCCTGACGCAGGTCCTCACCGGACACGGTTGCTTCGGGAGGTTCCTGTTCCGGATAAGGCGGGAGGAAGCGCCCGGGTGTTACCATTGTGTGTATCGCCCGGAGGAAACGGTGGAGCATACGGCGGAGGTCTGCCCGGCTTGGGCAGAGCACCGCCGTGTCCTCGCGGAGGCGTTCGGCGGCGGCGATCTCTCGCGTCCGGCCCTGGTACAGGCCATGGTACGGAGCGAGAGTGCATGGGAAGCCGTCACCTCCGTCTGCGAAGCAGTAATACTCGCGAAGGAGGAGGCTGAACTCGTGAGGGAGAGGCGCCCTCTTTGCGCCCTCACGCCCCTAGTCGCCGCAGGAGACGCCCAGGGCGTCGGGAATCGATAGCCGATTCCCGGCCACCGTAGGCGCGGGCTTGCGGATGGCGAGCAATGGGTAGCTCGCCGTCCGGTAAGGTTGCCCGGGCCTGGTGCCCGGGTCGACCGCGCGTTGTGTTCCACGCGCGCCTCATAGAGATGTCAGCACTAGCTGAAGGGGTCCGCTAGGGCCGATGCCCACCAGGGTTGCGGGTTGTTCGAAAGAGTTACCGTGGCCCTGGCACAGGCAACTCAAAGAACACGGGTGGGTTTTAGTCAGTAGAAGTCTGACACGCCCTCCCGCTTCCCCAGAGCGGGAGAAGTTATTTGATGATTTCTCACCCCAAAAAAAAAAAGCCAACCCCAACATAGTTGGGAAAGGCAAGTCAGATAGGTAGTATTAGGTAGGTAGGTAGTATTTATGTAAAAGTAGTAGGTATGTACGTAAGTTGGTTTATTGTTGTAAAGGAGCGCCTCTCGCCATCAAACGTAAAAGTTTGGCGAGTTTAGAATTAAGTAACACCTCTGTATTTAAAATAACGTGAAATAAAAATATAAAAAAAAAAAAAGATGATGATGATGGGTCCACCGCGCAAGCTACCTCTATGAAATTAAAAGAATTTTCAAAATCGGTCCACAATGATTGACAAAAATATCGATGAATATAAAAAATAATAATACATAAAGACCAACATTTAAGCTCCTTCTTTTTTTGAAGTCGGTTAAAAATGGTAAAATAAGCGATAAGAAAGAAAAGTTTAGAACGTACGAAAATTTTGCTAATACATACCTGTAATGACAAAGTAATATAATAAGAAACATACGATGTAAATAATCTTACAAGGTTGTTTTTATATATTGGTATTTAAATGACTTTACTTTGTGGTAGTCCACAACGCTTTGCCGACGCATTTTGCTAAAGAAAGACAGCGCTGCTGACATTTTTTCCCATTACCTTTCATTGGAACTATAAAAGACTTCTTCAAGTGAGGCTCACAAAACACACTTTTATTTATTTTAGTCGACAAAAATTACGACACACAGATACAGTCCGGTCGTCGAGAGAATGCGTCTGACACCTGTTAAGCTACATTCCCACGTCACGTCGAGGCCTGCCGTGGCCTGTGCCTGTTGAGGCCTGACGCGCCTCGTGCTCAGCATTACCACGGATTATCCCATACATAATACATACGATTGGATGGGCGACGACAAGCCTCCGCAGGCCGACTGTTCTCACGGCCTGCCTGGCGCGGTCTGGCCTGTGAGAAAGCGGCATTAGATGGACAATTTCTAGTAGTAATAAGGATCAAATTCGCAAAACACTTTCGATAGTATAACACTGACAGGTGTCAAGATCGCATTCTTTCGATGGCTGGATTGTAGACGCATTAAATCTAAACTTATTACAGCGAAGTTCGTCAAGTCAACTGTCTAACTAAACGTAGAGTACATAAGTACATACTAATTCCTATAAATCTAAGTAGGTGAGGTATCAACTTACTAATATGCTTAGTATTCAACAGAGTGGGAGCTGCAGATACTGTGGGAAATACGATCACTTGAATATACACACTACTTTCATTGAAAATGTTGTGTTTGTCTGTTTAGCGGAATTGAAAAGTGCTAAAGATTTTGACTGCATTTCCTACACTGACTAACTTACGTGTTTGTATAAGATTTAAAATGTCTAAAATTGTCTTTACCTACGAAATTGCCAATGTTTGATACCGGCTAGTGTGAAAATCAATATTCTATTCAGAATTCCAAATTCAAATAAAATAATATAGCATGACATTAAAAAAAAAACAGTTGTTCATTTGTTTTCCGTTCGATTTCTCTTTGATATCGATGTCTCTGTAAACGTGGAAGAATCGAAATTGCGCGCTATATTCAATTACGAGTTCCGCCGTGGCACCAACGCAACACAGACTGCACGCAATATTAACGACGTGTATGGACAAGGTGTACCGCAAATGAACGCACGGTGCTTTTTTGGTGTGATCGTTTTCGTTCTGGAAATTTTGATCTCAACAATGAGCCCCGGGGAAAAATTTTAAATCCAACGAGGCGATGAAAAACACCTTTAAAGAATTCCGTTCCCAGGACATCTATTATAGCAGAGGCATCAACGAACTTTCATTAAAATGGAAAAAGTGTATCGACAATATTTCTTAAAAAAAAAAGTTAAATTTTTTTCGGCTTATGTTTAACTTATCACCAGATAAAGTAAAATATAACATAAAAAAAAAAACACTTTACTGCCAAAAATAGTAAATGATCACCAAAATTAAAACTCCATTTTATTTGAAATTATAACCAAAATTGTTACATCTTGCTATCCTATTAAAGCAAATGACTCCAAACTAATCATTGTTAACCTAACCAAACCTAGAAAGAGCATTAAAAGCGAATCAAACAAATACAAAAAAAAAAAAACCTAACCTGACGCAATAATTTGCTCGCTAAGATTTGGTGATCATTTACTACATTTGGTGTTTGAATACAATTTGAAGTGCAGAGAGCTTAGGGTATCAAAGATTTTTTTTTGGTGGTCATTATATTTAACCCCATTTTTTTCTATGTAAATCGGTAATTTCATAGGTAAAGACCTAATATCACGGTTGGATACCCCGATGGAGTTAGAAGAAGTGTAGGTTTCGCCAGTTACGCTTCAAGTTCCATGCAAGAGGTCGATCCAATTGCCCAATCCACCCAATCCATACCCCAGGCTCCGGGCTGCTCCTGAGAAATTCCAGGGGCGAGGCGTTGTGAGTTTTTGACAGATTTTGTATGACAAATCTGTCAACATCATCATCTGCCTAGCCTTCCCAACTATGTTGGGGTCGGCTTCCAGTCTTACCAGATGCAGCTGAATACCATTATTTTACATAAAACGACTCCCTATCTGACCGCCACAGCCCAGTTACTGGGTAATACGATACCCCTTGGTAAGACTGGTTGTCAGACTTTCAGGCTTCTGACTACCCGTATCGACTATCAAAGATCTACAAATGACAGCCGGGACCAACAACGAAGCACGGAGGAGTCTCGGTATGTAACGATGGTCACCCATCCACGGACCGACCGCGGCAAGCGTAGCTTAACCTGATCGATCGACCCGTGTGGCTGTTCCGACCCGACCTGTTCTCGGCAAATCTGTCAAAACTCATAATGCAGAGAACATTGCTAGTTTTGTAAATTAGTAGTGGCCCCCTGATAGAAAACCTTTGCCTTCGGTGAAGAACAATGATGGCCTATTTCTCATTATGAAGTTATTAAAGTCAAGCAATATAAAACTCATATGCTTATCTTCTGTCGGCTTGGAAAACAATAGGAACCGCTCGCTATTAAAACTAATTTATTTGGCAATATTTCCATTTACTGTCCACACTCTAACAAGACCAGCATAAATATTAATTAATTGCAATTATCTATAGGTCTAACATAAGACGATAATAAAATCATTTTTCAAAACATATAATACTTTCACATTAATACGCGAACGGAACCGCGATAAAAAGTATAGTTATCAATAAGGTAATTAACAGATCATGATTTAGATATCCTCACGATCGAGCGCTGGAGTACAAACATAACTCTAGCTTTATTATTTAATTAGCCCAGTGGTACTCAACCTTTTGAGAAATCAATAAGTAAAGGAAATGTGACATATACATACTTACATAAACTCACGCCTTCTTCCCATTGAGTAGGCAGGAACTACAGAACGCCACCTGCTACGATCCTTACCTGGTCATACACACGCCCAGTTGCGAGTACTACTCACCTGAACTTTCAGAAGAACATCACCAAAAAGGTCACTATAAGTCTTCCTAGAGCGTCCCCTCGCGGCGTTTGCACTCATATCTGCCTTGTAAATACCTTTTGTTAGTCCCCTTTCATTCATTATCTTAACATGACCAAACCATCCAAGCATACTCTTTAAAATTTTTGTCACGATTTGTAAACCGCACCATAACCTAGGATGGTCGTCGACAAATGGTATTATAAGATCTCATCACGCCTTTAATCCCCGAATGGTTCATACTGATGTACCTAGTGTAGATATAGAAAACACACATTTCACCAGTTAAGTCCCATGTAATAGGGGGCGAGACTATTGCCATCAATCGCACACAATTCCAGACTCCGAGATGCTGACAAATTCCTGATGGAAAATCCCAATAACACTGCCCAACCTGGGATCGTACCCAGGGCCTTATGCTCAGTAGTAGCGCTTGCAACCACCAGACCAACGAGGCATCTAGTCGAGCAGATGGTATCACTTGATAAGGAATCAAGTGACAGTCGTCACAGGCAGTCAAATGGCTTAGAAACGCCTAATCAGTGGTCATACTGTAGAGTTAAGAAAGCAGCTACGGAATCTCCACCATTCCTAAGAAAATTAAAGAGACTGAAAGACGATGATTTGAGTTTATTTGAACCGACAGGTCTCTGTCCAGTGAAACATGGATTTGTTCATCAACGATCGTCTGCCATTCGTTTAACAGAAGTAGAATTAAGTACATGTCAGCAATGTTAAGGCTCTCCCCCCAGGCGCGTTATTATCGGTCGACAATATCGGATGCGTTATTGCGATATTTGTTTTCAGTACATTTTTTATTAGGACGGCCACGAAGTTACACACTGCTGCGATAATAAAGACGCAATAGAAGTAGAACGCTTGCGTTCCTCCGTCCTGCGTATTCCGATATGAGTTCTAAGAACATTTTTTTATATAACGCATACGATCTTACACACACCTGCGTTAATAGTGTTAGTTAGTACTTACCTCAATAATTTGGTTTACACGTACACGTTAGAAATATCGGACGATAAAAACGTAGCTGTGTTGCAAGGACTCTGTAATCGGGACGCATTAATGCGTCCGATATTATCGACCGAGAATAACACGCCTGTGGGGGAGTGCCTTTATAAGCCAAACGATAAGAAAATGGTTGAGCACTTCTGCAAAGAGTCTACCGGTTACATTTGGCGTTAGACATTCCATACTTTATGATTGGATCTTAAAAACATCATCCGGTGTTTAGCACTGTACGCAATATCGACGTAATTTTAAAAAGAATCCGTAACTTCTATAACATATCATATAGTTTTTAAATACCTTTAATGACAAAATTATACATCGTTCAAATTAAATCCGACTGCGATAATTTTATTGCATTTTTTTGTCCATTTTCTTCCTTGGAACATGATGTAAACATTTGATTCACACGCAATTATAATAAGTAATTGGCAATGTATTGCAATCCTTATAAAAATAGGTACAGCTTACCTAAGTAAGATCAAACATTGCTTTCCTAGAATTAGATACCTTCAGCAAAGCAGAAAAGATCGGTGATGGGAGCTAACTAAATGCAAAAAACTGGTCATACATAATCAGCCTATAACGTTCCCGCTGCTTAGCGTAGCTGAGCCAGTAGCTTTAAACTCCCCTGATAATAATAATCACTCTAATTTGATCCAGCCTGTCCCATCTTGCTGTCCTCCCCCCAGCGACGCCCTAAGCCGAGTTTCGTTCCCCACAGGGGGAACCCTTAGCGTGTAGTCACTTAGTCTGTAAGTTTTATGCCCCTGGCTGGAGTTGCCTGGCTTTGAGTTCGCTTAAGGCAGCCACAGGATAGTCCGGTTAAGTAGTCACGGCCTCTCTAGGCCGACTACGAGATGCCATATATAAAAATTAAAAAAATCCCGCTGCTTAGACACAGCCGTCCTCTCTATAAGTGGGAGTGGGCCATAGTCCACCTACCGCTAGGGCCCAGTTGGTGGGTGTCACATGTATTCGAATTTTTGGTTCTAGAACATGCTGATTACGGTGATTTCCTTCACCGTTTTGAGAGCAGTGGTGATGAAATAAATTACATAAAGTAAAACGCCTGTCAGGGTTCGAACCTACGAGTTGTTTGTAACTCATAAATCGCGGTCGTTACCACTGGACCAAAAACTGGTCGTTGTAGTTCAATTTCTGACAGGCCTTAAGGGAACTACAAATCCTAAACGCAAGTTTTATAAAGCCTAAAGGTATATGATCTACTGCAGTAAACAAAATCAGAAAAATATATGATATTCTTCAGGATATATGCTAGTTAGATAGTGTGTTGAAAACACGATACAAGTAATTTGATAAAATAGAAAAAAAATCACGAAGATACCTCTAAAAATTTATTTTAACGAATAAAATCAGAATGATTGCATGTATATGCAATCATTCTGATTTTCTATCAGATTATTCTACAAGCAACATATATTAACGTAATAGTGTTTTATTTTTTTATTCCAATCAATAGATTTTTTGTAAATAGATAATTGCTTCATATTTTGCGATAAATTACCAGCGTTGGGTCATCGCGCTTCTCTTTATTTTCTATGCAGTCCGACAGTGACTGCGCTTTAGGTCCTGTAGGCCCCTTGAGTCCAAGTTGATTGACAACAGCATCCTTTCAAGCTACGGCACTATTGCTAAACAAAAGCCTCCACTTACAAGATTTCAGCAACATCCTTTTCACTGAAGGAATCTTAAATCCACGGACCAAAAGTGGTTGCAACGATATTATTGCGTTATTCAATTATTATTGTCTCATCATTACCAAAGTTCAATCACAGTACACTCATAATTGCCAAAACTACGATATTACTAAAATCTTCTTCTTTGGCCTCGCCTTTTTCCGTTACGCGGGGTCGGCTTTCCCAATCACGCGATGCCATTTATTTCAGCCCGGTGCGTCATCTTCCGTAAGTTCCATCTCCTTCTAGTTCCTTCGGTTTGAGGTCTTCCTCTTCCCCTCTTCTTTGTAGCCATGGAAGGGCACTTTTTCACGACATGGTCATCTGTTCGTCGAAGTACATGACCGTACCATCTCAGACTCTTTAACTTTATCCCCTATTTCTGCAACCTTGAAGTTCCCTCTAATATGTTCGTTGAGCCTCTCTTGACCTCTAATATGTTCGTTGACTTTGTCTTCGAGTGTGACTCCTCCTGCCCATCGTAGCATACGCATGTCTGTCTTGTGGAGTTTTTGTTCGTGGATCTTTCTCATCGCCCAGACTTTGCCGCCGTAAAGAAGCGCTGGGCCTGCAGTCTCGACATAGATAGCGATCGCTATACGACCGAATTCGGTCACAAAGTCCTAGTGGGGTCCCTAGACGGTCAAAATTGCATGACAAACATGAAAAAATCACATGCTTGTCAAGCAATTTTGACTGTATAGGTACCCCACTAGGACTTAGCGACCGAATTCGGTCGTATAGCGATCGTTACCTATGTCGAAACTGCTGGCCCTGGTCTAACAGCTGTTTTGTAGACATTGCCTTTCGGTTTTATATAGATACATCACACAAGACTTCAGTTAAAATACGCCACTTGTTCCAGTCCGACGTTATTCTGTGAGTTATATCCGCTTTAATTGATCCATCTTCCGATAGTACTGAGCCCAGCCTAAAACTATTACTAAAATCTTCAACAAAAAAAGTGAATGTTATCAGTTCATCTGTAACTTCTTCAAGTCACAAGTGTGATGTATTTCTCTTATGCAGATCGATGCCATTAGAATGGCATCTAAGGAAATTAATCTCTGCAGAGTGTACGACCACGTTTCCTGTTATGTGGCATTAACATACAAATTGGTCACATAATGTTTTTCCGAACATTAACACAGAATAAACGCATTAACCTCAGTGTAAACACGGCGGGTTCCCATCGATCTATGTAATTAAGTGACTTTAGATATTAATGAAATTATATTATTGTAAATGAATTCAACGTCTCTACGTCATCAGCAAAGAAATCTAAATAAAAAACTAACATTGAAGGGTCACCCACCAACAGTGATCATTTTTTCTTAGTTAACATAGGAGTTTCTGAGTTATATGCCTACTTAATAATTATGTAATTAGTGTAATTACTTTTATAGTCACAAACATGTTACCAATAAAAAAACATCTTACGTATTATTTCGACGGTGACATGCCAATACCTCATAGCTGACATTTTTCGAGAAATTCACTTTTTTATCGTTTTGAATTTAAATACGCATGTTTTAGTGAAATCTCCTAAGTGTAAGTATTTAGTTTCATTGAATGCTGTTGCAACTAAATACACTTAAAAGATTTCACTAAAACATGCGAATATAACGAATAAATTCAAATCGATAAAAAAAATGAAAAAAAAAATTAAATCGATTTAAAAAAGAAATTATCTCAAAATTATGAAATAACTTTAATTTCGGAAGTCGGTGTCTTGGGATCTGTATTTAAGTTTTTTGCCAATGACTTCTGAAACTAAAGTTATTTCATAATTTTGAGTTAAATTCTTTTTGAAGTCGATTTAATTATTTTTTAAATAATTTTTAGTTTTTAGTAAAAACTGGAATATTTGTTTATAATAAGTACTTAGTTAATAGTTTTGTTATAAATATTGCACTAGAATTTGACGAAGGTTTTGAGATGTTTTCCCTTTGGCACCACACCCGTAGCTCGTATCAATAAGCCAGGCCGTCACACTTAGGTACACGTATTAGTCCTTTATCTTTAAAACTACTGAACCGATTTTGATGAAACTTGAACTGTTCCCTAAGTTGAAGTAAATGTAAGCCAATAAAAATTAAATGGTCACGATCATGTGATTAACAGTTTCGGAGAAATCATGTCCAAACATACATACATCTAAAAAGAAAATGTATGTTGGTTTGGAAGCCCTAATTGCAGTAACATACATTCGTGTCGAATTGATAACGTTCAATTTTTATTTTTTTTGAAGTCAGTTAAAAAAGTGAATTGAATTTCTCGAAAAATGTCAGTTAGGAGGTATTTATTGGCACTTCACCGTCAATTTGTCTCTCATTCAATCCTCAAAGGTCTATTGAACATGAAATTGCCAAATTATACAATATGGAACTGGACTTAACAAAAATCGCCTTTTCACTGCCATACAGTGCACTTATGTGCGTACACGCATTTCGAACACTAAGTCAGGTGCGAAGTGTTTCTTTTAGTATAATAAGTATAATGGCGGTACCATTATACATTTACCGCAGACAAACCACCTATACATTTAATTCTCGACCTTACAGCAATAAAATAAGGTGTATTTCAGAAAAAGCGGCAACAAAAATATTTTCCGCGAATTTAATGAACAATTAAAGTAAGAAAAGCCTGCCATGCAAATACCGAGTTTCTTAAGAGTTTTTAGTCATACATAATATGTTAAAATTTTAGTTAACGCGGCATCTGTCTTCGAAGGAACGAAAATTCGCGAAATGATCTTCGTTCGGCGCATGCGCAGCTGCCGAGCTCAGAACATTTGGTACGTGCCATGTGAGAAAAAAACTTCTTAGTGACATGGCGTCTATAGTTAAAAAAAGATGGGTGCATAGAAAAAAGTAGAAACAAAAAGTTTTATTAATTAATAAGATACCAATAATTCGGTGAAGATCGCAGCTGTTCGTGCTTGATTCTGAGGTTTCTGCATACCCCACTTTAGAAGTTGCGCAAAGGAACCTAATAATAATATGATTTGCATTTATTTTTCAGATAATTCAATATTACTAAAACGTTAAAAGTTGATATTATATTTAAATGCATAATTAAGAATATTATTTTCATAATAAGATCAGTTGAAAATGCAAATAATTACACAAGAATAAATTAAAATGATCTCTTATCTCAATTAGATTAAATGTTATCAGATGTGTACCTATCACTTTACACAAGACGTGCATTTTTAATAGTCTGTGATGGTCCAGCTTCTACATAATATCTCTTTACAAAACCATCTGTCCAGCTTCTGCATTACAAGGCCGGAAAAAACAAATAATTATAACTTCGAGTATCTTAGCCGGAAGACACTAGAAGTGACCCAACATGTCCATGAGAAAGCATCTGCTCAACACATCTTTACCTGGGCATCTTTCTTCAAACTGCATATGCCTTAAGAAAAAAAATCACATAATGATACAAAAGTTACTCCAAAACTGTGTGAAGTACATCTGCCTACCGTACCTCAAGGCTTCACAATTAAACAGACCGAATTTAAAACACACCACAAAGAATTTAAATTTTAAGCCGTCTAGCTAAAGTTCAAATTCATCTGCGCACACGTTTGTTTTGGCAACATCTTCGACAGTTTTCGGAAGCTGTCGTGTTTATTCGGACGCGTGGCTTAACAAGAACGCCCCGAGGGAAATGTCGACTGGAAACTTAATTCGGACCCGCTATTTATTTTAAAACGTGTGTTTAGTCCACAATCATTGTCATTGGGTCTTGCAGACGCAAATCGGAGGCGATAAAGTCGGCCTTAATGGCAGTTTCCGGCGAAAGACCGCGACTTTACCAACTGTTTCATAAATTAATACTGTTTACGACAACGTACTAAGTTTTCGTGAGGCAGATTGTGAGAATACTTTTATAATGGACGTGTTTCATTGATATAAGTTTCACATATCACAAATTTTATTTTATTAAACTTTTTATTGTTATTGTTGGACTTGCTAAGAGTAGGGTTCAAGTTCGGCTACTAACAAACAAAGGGTCAACAATTAATATTTTAACTTACATGAAATACGTGGGATTATGCTTTTACTAGACAGTCGTTATAACTCAGACATCATGCAATGTTCCAAAAACTTCTACCGAACAATGTCTTCATCAAAATTCAAGTGAGTCTTATCCTCTGTTGGAGCAGCTAATTTAAAACGTCTATTTACATTTACATTTAAAAATACACTGTAAACTCAATACTTAGGAGCTTCTTCAGATATAAAGAGCCAAAACACTCAGATCTTTTGAGCACATCACTTGAGTATTTAAAAAAAAGATAAAAAACTGCCTGATGGACTCCAAAGCAAAAGGTGTTGTGTTGTTTTTTTCGCCAAACATCTTCAAGGTCCCATTTTGTACATCTGCCTCACCTCGGAAGAACATTATTTTTAAAAAGCACATCTGCATAAAGAATTGATAGCAAAAAGTTGACCTACAAAACTTAGGAAACTTGTGACTTTTTCATTTTAAAATTTTAGGGTTTGTTTGTGTGTATTTTCTTCCTAATATAGTCCTTATGTCGTTGTATTAAGGGTGTGACACAATCGATTTTGTAATATTTATGTTGGTGATTACAAAAAAGTGCCAATTTCCGTTCTGTTCGACATCCGTTCTTAAAAATCCTCAGCCAGTGATTAGTGTCGCATGTGCATTGTTTTTTGCAATTTTTAACTGTTTTCTACGAGGATAGTGAACAATTTATCAAATTACAGACAGACAGCTGATGTTACAGCGTGTTTTTAACTGTTGGCATATTTTTGGAAATTCCACATTTTTTCGCATTCCTTTTTTTTGTAAAAATCTCGAAGTCTATAAATAAATGACGCAGCTTTTGCGACTCCTGCGCCTTATTATGGATTTAATTAAATAAGTTTCTTTTCATGACTTTTTCATTCTTATTTTGAAACATTTAACAAGGCATTGTGTACCGCTAGTAAACTTAATTAAACGACTAGGTACTTTTTCCCAGACTTCATTATCATCTGACTAACAAATTTTTTGCACTTTATTTAATCTAAACTCTAAATTAATCTCTCCGCCATATTTTTTTGCTTGAGTCATCTAACTGTAAATTAAATCCCGGAAGTAAAACCTGCATGCAGCATTCGCCTTCCGAATCTGTAACACATGTCGATGTCGGTAGGTACTGTACGGTGATATTTTCCCATAGAATTAATGGTGATAGAAGCACCTTGTGATATACACAACTTGTCACCGCACCTTGCGTCCGCGCAACTTTTGGATGTCGGTTGGTGTAAGTGCACAAACAGAGATGGGTTAGATTTAGAGAGCCTTAAACATTTTGTTGCTTTCAACTGAGAAACGACTTTTATTTAATGACTATAATCATGTTTATAAACAAATAAAGGAAAGTATCAAAATTTTATTATCTTTATTTATTTATTCATATAACAATTCGCACTGTGTCTGAATTATGTGTGTGTGTGATTAATTAATTATTTATTTATTTATTACGGCTAAAAATATTAAATTATGAATTTCAAACAGTATAAACACTAAAAATAATCAATAACTTAAGAAAAACATTATGTCAATAGATTGTAAATATAATAGATAATATTATTAAAAAGCTTTACCTAATCGTGCGAATAAGTTGCTCACAATTTTGTTTATAGTGATGAATGAATAATAGGAATTGTTTACGAGAATGAATATGAGACGAAGTCGTTATGCAATGAAAATCAGAAGTACCAAAATAGGCTGAGTATAAGTAGTTGTTAAGTCAACCTAGAAAAATACTGATTGACAGATGCTCGAAAATGTCCTAAAAATATCATATTCCGATTTTTTTAAATCCCGCTGCCTCTTCTAAATTAGACCACCAAATCTGACAGATCAGCTGCAGATGTCTTAAAAACCCGTTAGGTGCTTTTGTGATAACACTCCGGGACTCATGATCACGTTATGGACGATACCGGCGTATGCGCATCTGTTCCCTGTGCGTTGTAATCAGACAACTGTCTAACGTGGTCTTTATGTAGTACATGGCTTCGGGTTGCCAGGTTCAAAAATAATGTACTATTATTATTCGATTATTATTATTCGCAAATCTCTGAACAATACCAATATACTAGTCCGCGCACTGCGGTAAAAAATCGCTTGAGAATTCACTTGGAAAATTATTTTTCGTTTGCGATTTTATTTCGCAGTTTAAAAATCGCAACAATTAAAATTGTAGGTTTTTTGGTGTATTTTTTTTTATATTGTTGAAATATGTGCCCATTATACTGCAATTATGATGGTTCTGAGAAAATGCTATGTACAGGAAATCGGTCAATATATGAGTTTAAATTAAAGTGTCGATAAAAGCATAAAAACCGACCATTGTTATTCCCCAAAAGTAAAAACAAATGTAAGTATGTATACTTGCCGGCATTTAACTTAAGCTCTCGGCAGAGGTTTGGGGGTTTGTATGCGCGTCGTATTGTCTCAGGAGTAAGGTCCAAAATCACTTAAAGTAATTAAGGATTAGAGCTTAAGGTAAATGCCGGCAACTGTACTTAGTATAGTTTATAAAAAGTGTGAATGTTCAAAACTCTAATGAAAGTGAGGGCAAGGACAGCAGACACATTATTCCAATAATTTCACCCTGAAATAAGCCACAAACCCAATTACCGAGAATTGTAATCAATCAATCTGCCTAGCCTTTTCCCAACTATGTTTGGGTCGGCTTCCAGTCTAACCGGATTCAGCTAAATACCAGTATTTTATATGGGGTGACTGCCTATCTGACCTCCACAACCTAGTTACTGGGTAATACGATACCCCTTAGTAAGACTGTATGTCAGACTTTCGGGGCTTCTGACGACGCGTAACGACTGTCAAAGATCCACGATTGTGAGCTGGAACCAACGGCTTAGCGTGCTTTCCGAGGCACGGAGGAGTCTCGGTATGTAAAGATGGTCACCCATCCATGGACCAACCCCGTCAAGCGTAGCTTAACCTGATGGATCGACCCGTGCGGCTGTTATTACTTAGCCATGAGCTCCTCGAACCGAGAATCGTAATCATTATAACTAAAAACATTTCAATACCTGGAATTAATTAGCAAAAAAATACTTAACATTAATTTATCACATCAAGCTCAACTTTATGAGCGTTAACCAACATTTACTCAACTCATTATACCTCTTAGAAACCTAATTAAATAACTACGTATGTATATGTAACAGTGTTAGCTCTACAAGCAATACTTATATACAACATTGGGTAATATGGTTGGTTATAGGCTAGACATAAAAAAAAACTGTTAAATGAACATCTAATTACCTTTTTATCGTTGTGATTGGACATTGTCGAACAGCTGTTTTTAGATGTTGCAACACTGGTTTAATGTGGATTGCTTTTTTTATTGGCAACATTGTGACTGTAATTAATTAATGGGCGGAAAAACATTATTTACATTTGAAACTATTGAGAACTGTTTTTTTTTTCTTGTGAGCAAGTGTGGCTGCACGGAAAAATATAATTGAGTTAGATCGTGCGTATGCTATGCCTTAGTTGGCTAATAGAGAATCACTTCACACAACACATAACATCAGGCCTGTAATCGCTGCAGGGTTAGCCATATGTCCTACTTATAGTACACCCACATTTCGCCAGTTATGTTTAAGTCCTATATAATAGAGAATAATAAATTATACAGGATAAAGTTTACACAGGGTGTTCTACCCATTAATATGAACAACTTTCACTATAGACCGACACTGAAATCGACAAAAAAAATCTGCTGTTTCATACATTTTGGTTGAGTAGGTATTAAACTTTTGTATGTAGCAGCTGATTCTTTTTTGTGATTTTAGACTTGGTCCCATAGTGAAACTTGTTCATGTTTATGGGTATAGAACATCCTGTGAAAATTTGCGCACTGCTTAAAAACTATTCCTGTATATATTTCGTTCTTTTATTTAGTGTTAGCTTTCAGTCTTATTAGGGAGAATTTTAGGCAGGGGGTCCAAACGCCTCCTGCCGGAGGCTCTACGCGGGGGTCGTGCGGTCCATGGCCCTTTACGGGGCACCAGTGTGGGCGCGTTCTTTGGGGCGGCGACCAACCCGCCGGTTGAACGCGTCCCAAAGGGTCATGGCCATCCGGCTAGTTCGGGGATACCGCACGGCCTCTGGTGAGGCGGCGAGCCTCCTTGCCGGATTGCCGCCATGGGATCTGGAGGCAAAAGGCCTCGCATACACATGGGAGTGGCGCGAGGAGGCAAAACGCCGGGGCGTAACTCCGCTGCCGCGAGAAATCATGGCACAGCGGACAGAGCTCCGGCGGGATCTCATGGCGACATGGAGAGTGCGACTGTCGCAACCCAGTGCTGGGCACGCCACAATTGCGGCGATAAGTCCCCTCTTTGAGGAGTGGTTGGAGAGGCGTCACGGCATCCTCACCGCCTGACGCAGGTCTTCACCGGACACGGTTGTTTCGGGAGGTTCCTGTTCCGGATAAGGCGGGAGGAAACGCCCGGGTGTTACCACTGTGTGGATCGCCCGGAGGACACGGTGGAGCATACGGTGGAGGTCTGCCCGGCTTGGGCAGAGCACCGCCGCGTCCTCGCGGAGGCGATCGGCGGCGGCGATCTCTCGCGTCCGGCCCTGGTACAGGCCATGGTACGGAGCGAGAGTGCATGGGAAGCCGTCACCTCCTTCTGCGAAGCAGTAATGCTCGCGAAGGAGGAGGCTGAACGCGTGAGGGAGAGGCAATCTTTGCGCCCTCACGCCCCTAGTCGCCGCAGGAGACGCCCTGGGCGTCGGGAAGCGATAGCCGATTCCCGGCCACCGTAGGCGCGGGCTTGCGGATGGCGAGCAATGGGTAGCTCGCCGTCCGGTAAGGACCAGGCCCGGGTCGACGGCGCGTTGTGTTCCACGCGCGCCTCAAAGAGATGTCAGCAAAGATGGGGTCCAATAGGGCCGATGCCGCTGGGGTTGCGGGTTGTTTGAAAAAGATACCGTGGCCCTGGCATAGGCAACTGAAGGAACACGGGTGGGTTTTAGTCAGTAGAAGTCTGACACGCCCTCCCGCTCCACCCAGAGCGGGAGAAGTTATTTGATGATTTCCCATCCAAAAAAAAAAAAAAAAAAAAGGGAGAATTTTAGGCAAACAAGCAGACATTTTGTTTTCTGTCCTACCAACAAATATTTTAAAATATTAAGAAGATTTAGCATAAATCTAGGGCATCCAGGGGATCTACTATCTATCAGAGAGCATCTGAAAATCATCAGATTTTTTACTGAGCTGAGGCCCTTTTGAAGTAAGTACCTATTTGTTTTCTATAATTCGTTTAAACCTTTATGGTGTTTGTTGTATCAATGCCAATAAACGTATTTTATTTCTTTATTTCTACTAAGATTTAGTGTTTTCTCAAAATCCCTGAAATCTGGACACATCATCGTCATCTTCCAGTCTAACCGGATGCAGCTGAATATCAGTATTTTACATGGAGCGACTGGCTATCTAACCTCCACAACCCAGTTACTGGGTAATACGATACTCCTTGGCAAGACTGGTTGTCAGACTTTCGGGCTTCTTACCCATTAAATGGATGATCACCCATTCACGGACAGTCCTCGACAAGCATTGCTTAACCTTAAAGATGAACCAGTGCGGCTGTTATAATTCAGCCACGAACGAGTCCGTTGTTGTTGGTAAGTCTCTCAGCTCTTACTTTATCAAAATCCCCGTTTAAAATTGAGTCCCTGAAATCTGGACACATATTATAAGTCCATGCAAATCTTATCCACAATATTCCGAACGCTACATAGTATCTAAAACAACAGCCATGTGGTAAGCAACATAAAACTTTGTTTTTTACTATTTCCACGGATAAATTATTTTCAGACGTATCCCTGTACATCTGTCGATGCGAGTCTTTTATCTTTCGCAAAAAGATAGGTTCCTTTAAAACAAGAGTACTCCCCTTTGATTTATAAACGTTTCGCGAGTACAAGGTGTGTAAGTACTTGTAGCTAATAATAATTATATATCTCTTTATAGTGTTCTTTTATGGGATGCCTACATCTGTATTTCTTCACGTTTTTGGTTGTCTGTAAATTACATCCCTTTTCTGCCACACGAATTTAAAATATCGTTCCATTTCTGTCAATTTTTGAAGCTGACAGACACAGAATATTGTTTGAAATACACGTGTCAACGCTGAACTTTATTAATTCCTGACACGTGTTACGCACACCCGGGTGTGCGTAAGAAAAATCTCTTTATATAATATGTATATAAACGTATATCCTAACTGTATATATTATAAATGCAAAAGTAAGTTTGTTTGTTTATTTGTTACCTTTTCACGCCTAAACCACTGAATAGATCATCTTGAAATTTTGCATGCACGTTGTGACGTGTACAGAAACGGACATAGGGGACCTTTCATCTCGAAAAAAAGTACTATTCCCGAGGAAAACAACAATAACGTTCTTATGATAACAGATGGCGCCACGTGTCTTTAGAATGATGATGGAATTATGTTTATTGTTATAGAAACCGCTGAACGGATTTGGATGAAATTTGCCACATGGGTAGATTATGACATTGATTAGGATATAGGTTACTTTTGATCCCGGTAGTGCGTCCCCGTGGGATAATTTCCGACAACCACGCGGCCAACCAAGCTAGTCATATATAAACGTAAAAAACCATCATCCAATGGTGACCGCGGGCTTACAGTAGTTGTGAACCTATGGGGTTCGGTTGACGTTTGAGCACATATTGACGTGACCTATATGTTTTTTTATTGTATATAACTCACATGTCAAGGGTAGCGATTTGTTGTGCAAGCGAGCTTTGCACTTAATCGACACAGAAGCCTAAGTTCGATTCTATTCATTACTAGCAGCGTTCCGCGGTTTCACCCGTAGCGTAAGTCTCGAACCCGTAGGAATATCGGGATAAAAAGTATCCTATGTGTTATTCCAGATTATAACCTATATGTATGCCAAATTTCATCAGAAACAGTTCAGGAGTTTTTGCGTGAAAGAGTAACAAACATCAATACATCCTCACAAACTTTCGCGTTTATAATATTATAGTAGGATTCACAACTATTTGGATGGACACCGAGTACCTCAATGATTTATACCCCGATATTCGTTTTAGGGGCTCGTGGCTAAGTAATAACCGCCGCATGGTTTGATCGATCAGGTTAAGCTACGCTTGCCGCGGTCGGGCTGTGGATGGGTGAGCATCTTCACATACCAAGACCCCTCCGTGCCTCGTAGAGCACGTTAAGCCGTTGGTCCCAGGCGTCATTCATAGATCTTTGCCAGTCGTTACGGGTCGTCAGAAGCCCGAAAGTCTGACAACCAGTCTTACCAAGGGCTATCATGTTACCCAGTTACTGGGTTGTAGAGGTCAGATAGGCAGTCGCTCCATGTAAAATACTGGTATTCAGCTGCATCCGGGTAGACTGGAAGCCGACCCCAACATAGTTGGGAATAGGCTAGGCAGATGATGATGACTCGTTTTTATACATCGATTTTACCATTTTAATAATTTTTATTTCAGCAAAAAAATAGAACGCTTTAAAAGACATCGAACTATAAAATGAAAACTGATACAAATCTATAAAATCATCAGTACCTATTCACTACAAATAAACATTAAATAATCTTTTTTAAATTAATGTGTTCTCGAATTGTACTGTCAACGCGGACGCACGGAATGAATTTCACAAAGCTATCGCAAAGCATCGCGGACACTTGCAATTTGTTTCCTTCGAGATTATAATCTAAATGTCTATAGAATATATGGAAGCACCGAAACGCGTTATTGTACAATTATTTTTATTAAGTAGAAAACAAGTAATAGTTTTATAAGACATCATTCTCCTACCATTATCCCAATATTTTTTGGGATCGGCGCAACATGTCTCTTTTTTCCATACTTCTCTATTAGTCGTCATCTCGGTTGTCACTCTCTTTCTAGCCATATCATCTTTCACACAGTCCAACTATCGTTTATTATTTGGTCTTCCCTACTCTTACAGCTATCCACATTCATACTCGAAACTTTCTTGACGGCATTTTCCTCATTCCTCCGCATCACATGCCCATACCATGACAACCGATTTCCACACCACTTTTCAGTCACCGCAGTCACTTTCAGACTTCCAATCTCACCATGAAAACTTAGGTGAGGTGAGCGTGGAGTGAGCTGTCAAGTGTCAATCCCTAACATCAGGTGGAATGACAGCTCTCTTCAAGCTCACTTCACTTCACCTACGTTTTCACGGTGAGATTTTTACAGAATAGACCGGCTGGTCCGGGCACGTGTCAAAAGTGTCAAAGCGCCTGTATTTTCTTTAGTCGTGACTGAATGATGAACGAATGAATGAAAAGAATGATGAACGTGATCATTTTTTTTTCCTGGAAGAATTCGACGATTTTTTTTAATAATATTAAAATCTTAAAATATCAAGTAATTTTCTTAATTCTAACAAAAAAGAAGAAATTCTCTAACAAACAATCTAACACTAAAATAAAGTTACAAAAATAATATCCTAACCAACCAAAACTATTAAAAAAAACTAAAATATGGCGTCGAAAAATTCATCCGCATCGCTGTCGTCTGGTAATGTACCCAAGAGACTGGCGGCGTTGCCACGTTGTATGGAAATGCTTAGCCTCTGGCCAAGGTAAAAGCCTGCCCTTGGGTCACGGGAAGTGTCAACCAGCCGTTTGGAGATTTCCTTGAACAAACACACGGACCCCACGGCCCGAGGGTTTCAACCCCAAACGGCTCGAAAATATAATTACCGATAAGGTTATTATATTTCCGCCGCTTGAGGTTTTCCGCAGCCGCAGCAGCAGCGCCAGCACAGCACGCTGTGCCAGGAAGATGGGAAGGCGCAAGAGTATCGACTCGTGATCATATATTTTATATTCATTGTCGAAATGGAAGACCTCTTGTCAAAGTGGCGCTAACTGGTGGCGTGGATTTTTATGAAAACCCTCACCACAGAACATACAATACTCTAGTAATGTATCATGCATGACAAACAGTTTTTTTTTTTAATATCCTAATTTTAGCAGTAGGTAATTATTAAAAACAAATCCATCTTTGTTTATGATTCGAAAGGTAACACTTTACACGTCTGTGCCAGTTTATAAACTTAATTTTAGAGTAGTTTAATGTGATAATTATGCTTTCTGGGTTAATTTTTAACCCAAGAGCTATATTCAACGGTTAGCTGGTCATTCAGTTTAACGAAATTGTTCACAAAGTGTGTGACGCTTTTTAATTCTGTGAATCATCTGTGAAGTATCTACAGTGTTGCAATCATTCTAAGTGTGAAATAATTTACGCGGATCTTGACACGGATGCGAATACATCATTGTTATAGTTGTGAATCTTGCAGTTTCAAGCTTTCTATTAAAATGCTTGAACAGTGATCTCTAATGAAGAGGAAGCTTTTGAAAAAAATAAAAACCGGTCAAGAGCGTGTCGGACCACGCACAATGAAGGGTTCTGTAGTTGGGATGAATTTATCCCAAGAACAAACTTAACATTGTAGTTGAAAAACATGTTCTCCCATACATTCCAACTACAAATGTCCATAGTTAAACGAAAAGGATCAAACCCACATTACACCTAATGTGGGTTGGATTTTTTTTTTTTTTTAACTATGGACAAATGTAAGTTTGTACGCACAATATTGAGACATTTACCACGTTGTTTTAAGACCATCGACTTACTATAGGTTTTCCTGTAATCTATAGGTATTGAACTATTTTCCGTATATTTTTCAAAATTTTAGGCTCAGTACTTTCGGAGATAAAGGGGGGTACAAGATACAATTTTCGTCTATTTTCTTAAATAACATTAAAATGGTTCATTTTAAAATTATAAAAAAAAATCATTTGATACTCTTATAGTAGCTTACCCTTTCTTTTGATATGTCACACGGTACAGTTTGCCAAACTTTTTTTTTTAATTTTCTTATTTGCCCCCCAAAGTTGACCCCCTTAAACAAAATTTATTTATTTACGTTATACGTCCGTATTTGGGTCACAGAAATACATAATAATTTGTGTACCAAATTTCAACTTAATCGGTCCATTAAATTCGGAGCAAATTGGCTGTGACAGACGGACAGACAGACAGACACACGAGTGATCCTATAAGGGTTCCGTTTTTATCTTTTGAGGTACGGAACCCTAAAAAGATCAAAATAATGTTGAAATTTGTTAATAAAGATGAAATAAAGAGGTAACTTTCTCAGTTCATCCAAAAATATAGGTAGGTACTTTTGGTATCCCTTATACAGGATCTCTCAAACTTTAACCCATTTGCCTTGGGACCAAAAGGCAAATGGTTAAAGTGGAGGTGGCAATCTATCATTTAAAAGTTGGGATATTCTCAACAGTTCAACACACAACCCGAATCTCTTCAAAGTGAGAGTGAACAGGCTTCTTCTGGGTAAGCTCACTCCACCGTCGACTTTGTCTCTGTCACCTCTAACCAAGACTAGAGTCAAGAGCAAACCCATCTCAAATTCTAATTTAATTATTTTCAAGAAATTTTACACTTTCATTTGGATTTTTCGACCTTGTGAAAAAACTTTTCGACGTAGCGAGTTCAAATCTGGCTGGAAGATGCCTTGATAGAGTATGTACAAGATTATTATCCTATTTACGTTAGGTGTGGCTCTGCAACGCTTCATAATTTATTTTTACTTGTATTTTCTTATTTTTTATTAAACTTTAGCGAAACTTACAAAGGCCAGATTAAAAAAAAAAAGTTGAGAATATTCCAACTTTTAAATTAAATGATGTGGCCGCCTCCACTTTACCCCATTTGTCTTTGGACCACTACGTTTGAGACATCCTGTATACGACTACGCATGTAGTTGTTCTTTACCCGGAATTTAAAAAAAACCTTATTTCCTCCTTAATCGGTTAGATATTTGACTCGGGAAAACGACTCACATCATACACATTATAGGGGCAGTAGTAAAGCAGGGACTTCGGATTACAAACTACATTTACAAAGCTCGCTGCACACCTTTACCCTTTTATTAAAAACAAATTACTTCCAAATATCTAAACGATTTGATAATTAAACTTTTTGAAAACGTACGGCCCGAATTTAGGGTTTGTCAATCTACACCTTTGGATCGGCAGGTGATCTCGAAGTACTTTTTTTTTTTTTAATTAAAACCATCAGGGCGTCATGTGTCTCGATGGAATCGGTTGACAGTAATGCCAGCAGGCTTCAATATAGAGCGATCTTTGAATAAATCGAAGAACCAAGAATTAATGTTTTTAACTCATTCTTATATGTTAATTCGGTATCGTTTATTTGATCTCTCTGTTCGGTAAAGATTAACATTCTTCAGTTAACATAATTAATTTTATTTTAATGTTTAATGTGAATATCTTTATAATTTTGTGGTTTAATTTAATTGGAATTAATCGTTTTATAATTTTCGAAATATTTGATTTAAAACTGTTTATTTATGGTCGTCATTATTCTACTCTACTTTTTTCGAATACAATGGCAGTTTCTCAGACATTAACATTTACCTAGATTAATGACCGTGCTACAGTAATTAAAGGCGCCACAATAACTGCGCGTACGCACTATCCTGCCAAGATAATCTGGTGCCGATGACATAAAAGTGTCGCTGAACTACAAACCAAAAACATGCAGAAGGTCTACTCTTTGAACACAATTTATTATGCTCTCATTGAAAGGGCAAAATAATGATGTGCTCACATAATTATGTTCAAATTGCCATTCTCAGATTGTTTTTATGAGTGTTTATTTTATTTTATTTCCGTTGATTAATTTTTGGACAGGTAAACTAAGCAAGTACACTAGATATGTATCTATTAGATATTTACATGAACAGCATAATAACATAATCAGCCAATAATGTTGCAGGGACACAGGCCTCTTCTCTCTGTGAGAGGAAGTGGGGCGTAATCTACCACGCGAGCCCAGTGCGGGTTGGTAGATGTCACATGTCTTCGAATTTTTAGTTCTAGGACATGTCGGTGTCCTCACGATGTTTTATGTTTTCCTTCGCCGTTTTGAGTGCAGTGGTGAGTGCCTGCCTGGGTTCGAACCCACAACGTACAACTCGGAAGTCGGGGCCGTTACCACTAGGCCCCCACTGCACAACAAGCCATCCTGCATTTTGTTTACGAATTGTGTGTGCTCGATTTCAGGACCTATCCAGCGTTTGAAAATTCTCTGTAATTGGTTAAAATATCACAAGGTTTTGAAACACAGAAACGAGTGGTCCTTCTGAACTGTTCTGATTATTTTATGGTATGTTTTAACCCGAACATTTTGTCTGCGTCTGTACCACAACAACATATGCAAAACGAAGCACGTGGCTTCGGTCGCCTGGTGGTTTACATACGACGCATATTTGCAACCTTTTTGTGGTTACCCACTGTCCCACTACTTAGCAATGTCCTCCCCCAAATCCTTCCAAGCATCCTTTTCTAAGGCCACCTGGATCCAACCCTTGCGGTACACGACCAGCCGGTCTTCATCTGCCTAGCCTTTTCCCAACTATGGGAAAAGGCTTCCAGTCTAACCGGATGCAGCTGAATACCAGTATTTTACATGGAGCGACTGCCTATCTGACCTCCACAACCCAGTTACTGGGTAATACGATACCCCTTGGTAAGACTGGTTGTCAGAGTTTCGGGCTTCTGTCGACCCGTAACGACTATCACAGATCCACGAATGACAGCCGGGACCAACGGCTTAACGTGCTTTCCGAGGCACGGAGGAATCTCGGTATGAAAATATGGTCACCCAGTCTATTCTATAAAAATCTCACCTTGAATACGTAGGTGAAGTGAGCTTGAAGAGAGATGTCATTCCACCTGATGCTAGGGATTGACACTATTGACAGGTCACTCCACGCTCACCTCACCCAAGTTTTCACGGTGAGATTTGTACAGAATAGCACTGCAGGTCAGCTCGCCACGACGCCACCTGTTCCTGGGCCGGGCCTCATTCATTTTATTAACGCTTTGAAGGACAAAAACGAGACACAATAGAGGTTTTACTGTCATTAATTAATACCTACTGCTATGGCCGATACTGTCTTTCAAAGGGTTAATAAGTGGATGAAATTTATACCCTGCTTTACAGTTGGTTTTATTTGAAAACAACAGACTACGACAGTTAATTACGATCCGACACTTAATTTCAATAAACTATCGAACAACTCCACGTATCGCAGTACACTGCTAGACTCAGCTAGGCTAAGGCCTCTCCCAGGCTGGGCCACAACACCCTGTCCTCTATCTTAAAAAAAAAAAAAAAACATTATAAATATTATGTTAATATACAGTACAAAAAAAAAGAGTTACGTCTGCCAACAAACTGCTTTTCCGTTTGGCACAGATAATATAATAATGTCTTTGGTCTTGCAAAAAAATATTTCTGTGAACTTAAAAACGTTTTCGTTATTTTTTTTTTCGTTTCCAGTCTGTCCCAGCCACCTTTTAGTAAAAAATAATTTATTCTTCTTCATTAACCAGTCATAATTTTATAATTAACCTCGTACCTAAACATATTATATTAATCGCAACGTCTAAGGGAACAGTTGGTCCTTCCAGTTAGCATTTAAAATAAAAAATAAAACTACCATCATGTCAAACGATTAATCACTAATCATCTTTACAAGTAAATACGCTACAATGTTGCAAACAGGTCAGATAGAAAAAATATAAAGGGCAAGCTTTGTAGAACGGGGTAACAGGAATACTTGTAATGTGCAACACATAGCTTTTTTCTTTTAGGGTTTAATAATAATCGGTTATTCGGTGAGTACTCCTAAATAAAAAAAAACCGGCCAATAGAATAGCGAGTCGGACTCGCGCACCGAGGGCTCCGTACCACAAAAAAAGTGTGCTATTTAGAGACATCGTTTTATTTTTCCTGTAATCTTTACATGAATTTCTATCATATATAGATAATAATTTCAGATTATTTTTCTCTATGCAAACTTCGGAGATGAGGGGGTAAACGGTATTTTTTTTACATTTTCATCTAAAGTCGAAAACTATTCGGCCTAAAAAAATGTTCGAAAATGTGCAAACAGCGTTCTTTTATATTATGATACCCCACATGCCTTAGTAGCCTCACTTCGAATTTTTCAGACGCCCTTTCAGTCCCTATTGCAAAAAAAAATGTTTTTTATTTCTTTCTTATTTACAAAATAGTTGGGCAAACGTCATCTAAAACTATTCCAAAATTTTAATTGATAGCATTAGTAGTTCTTGAGATACCCAGCTGTGACAGACGGACAGACAGACAGACTGAGTCGCACTGAGTTCCTTTTTACCATTTTGGTACGGAACCCATTTTGATACAAGCCAGCTTTATGAAACAGTTTGTCTTCAACCTTAAAGTTTTGTTATCGCCTCTGTCTCCTCTGCAGGAACCAGTTTATACTGAACTTAATACGATATTTAAAACAATATTTTGCGGAAAATATTGAAAAAAAACTTGGATTTTCATCTCTTGGAAGATGCCCCACACTGTCCACAGTAGATACCTTCCTATACCTTAATGACTGAATGAAATGCATCGATCCCAGCGTGGTTTGTCCAGACTCGATTAATCGAATGAACCCAAAGATTTACACTAGCCCCTGGAGCCTTATGTTTCATGGGGCTACAGAGACCATTGCATATCAAGGAGTAGACCGGGGAGTGCGATAATGGTAGGGAAGACGTGCCCTTAGGATATGGAAGGATTTGTTAGCCGTACCGGATATGCATCCTAGGTGACTTGTGGCTTCCCATCCTTTAACTGAACCATAAAAATTACCAATAATGAGGAGACTATTAATTTTGCCAATCATGTCTTCAACTTAAACAAACAACTTAACACCCCTACCAAAGAAAAACACACAAAACATATTAAAGACAAACAAAAATTATGCGCGTGCGCAATAATCAGCTCAATTCACCAGCATCTGGCGAGCAGTTGCAACCACATGATAAATTGGATCTATTTGTTTATCTATCCAAATGCAACGCAAATAACTTATTTACTCTAATTAAAAACCTATTGAATAATGTCTGGCAATTTATCTTGCAAATTGTGCCTTAATTCTAAACGTTGGAATAATTATATGCTTTATAATATGGGATGTGCGAATGGCAATTTAATTTTGCAATTTATCAGGTTTAGTTTTTAATTATTATAATTTTACTGGTATTTTTCGTAGAGTAATTAAAATAATTATAACTTAAATACACTACACTACATCTGAATCCGAAAGTTTATCTTTAGGCATTTTCAACTTCATCGGCGGCTCTGATCATGACAAAGTTGAAAGTAAGTTCATACTGATTGTGTGCAAGAGATTTACATCTGTTGTATTTTCTTGGAAAATTTTGACTTGATCTTCATCCCCTAAAATAATAAAAAGGATATTAAATCAACAATAGCTAATGAACAAATGAATCAACATCGTTGCCTTAATCACAGCAATCTTATATACCCTTCTTTAATTCACCCTCTCTTAATATCCATTCCCATAACCTCGCTCTTCCACCTAGCTCCACAAAGTCCAAACAACAACCAAATAGAAATTAAATCGAAACACACAAATCTTCTTACCGGGTCAGCGAAATTCCAACCAACACAAACAGGTCAACGACTATCAAAAGTCTTCCATTGCTCTTCTCACACACGAGACCCCTATCAACGCCCTAACTAATAGATCGATGTACGCCATACCTTACCGTCGACCATCCAACGTGTGCCAAGATAAGGACCCAGATAAGCCTGAAATAACATGTTTAAATGGCTATCTGAAATTAAAACCTGCCTACAGAACAAACTTACTAATAAAATCTATTAATAGTTAAGATACTGGAGAAACACGCAATACAACAATTGATAAACAATAATTCGACCTTTAATAGGTTTATTTACATAAAAATGCCTGTTGACATTATAAACGTATAAGTACACTAGCGTGCATATGGTCACAATCCTGTAATGGGATAAAGGCCAGGGTACAAATAGACCCGCCAGGCATACCTATAATTGAATTATGTTGTAGTTTTGTTTTCAATTTTAGATTTTCAATGGTGCTATCTTTAAGCATCTGTGGCTGTGTCAGCTGGTGTCGTGTAATATTTGCATTCTGGACTATTGACCTATAACTGGTTACAGAGCTTGCGTTCCATTTAAACTTTGTAGTTTACGCGGATCCTAGCAACAGGCGAAGATAACGCGATAACGCTAGGACCACTGCTTACGCTCAAACCATCTGTCGAAATATATAATATTAGAATTATTTATTTATTTATTTAACAAATATGGAGGACTAACAGCTACATTAAAACAATATAGTAATGGTATAATAAACAGTGAGCCAATAATAAGTCCTCACGTTTAGAAACGGGAAAAAAATTTTAAGCGAACACACACATAATATAAAAAGAAAACAGTTCAAATACCAAAAATACACATCTTTACACAATAGATTACCTCCATATAGTATATGTTGAATACAAATATTACAGATAATCGCATAAATAAGGCAACATTAAACACAATGAGATAGACAATGGTCAATGAATTACAACTTTGTACATTTTAATTTAATGTTAACAGTTTAATTTATTTTTTGAAAAGAAGTCAAGGCTTAGGCGTCTTCTGACTGTGACCACACTGGTAGTAAAGTGATCAAGATCGTGCTGCTTACACTGGTTGTTAAAGGTTCTGCATGCACGCACAATACATGAGTTTTGCCTATAATTTGTTGAGCTAAACGGCACCCGTAATGGCCGTAATTAAGAGGATTGTGAAGCTGTAAATTTTCTTACAAAAAGAGATAACGTTTTTCGCCCCGTAAACATATCTAATTTATGTAATTTTTGGAAATGTTGTAGGTATAATGAAAAACTAGATCCGTACGTTTTTATTATAAAGAAATATTGTATACGATATAAGTTATTAGCATCTAAATATCTATATTTTTGACATAAAAACATCCTCAAGCATTTTTATTTTTTTTTAATTAAATTAAATTGAATTACTAAAAACGAAAAACGTACAGACCTAGATTAAAGTATACTAAATGTAATGAGATCAAAGTTGTCTCATTTTGTAAAGGTTTAGAGGAGTAAAAACGTTATCGCCCGAAACAATATTTATGTAAATAATTGTATGAAATGTAGGTAATTGCCTCCAAAAATCGCGCCGCGTATCGGCACTTCACAATCCTCTTAAGTACAATGTTACCGACACGGATAATTTATACCAATGATAACTAACGTTTAAAATCTGGTCCTGGTCAATGTCCCAAAAAAAAAGTGAGTCGTGTTTTTTTTTATTTATTACGCCTTGCTTGACGCGCTCTAAAGAGAATAGCCCAATGTGCCCCAATTGAAACACTTTCGAGTCTTCAGAAAACGCGCGGTAGTTACATATCTGCCTCATTGGTCAGAACTATAATAACACCTTACAGAACATACATTCTAAATTCCCACAAAAATATTTTAATCACTGTTCCAAAAGTTAATTGAATTACAATATTTCGAAGCCCTTCAAACGGTAAGTTAACCCTCATTTGCGCGTGCTCAGGTAACCGTCCAGATGTCAGAATATTATAAATCTCTCGACCCATTGTCTACGGGCCTTTTTTAACCATCACTGGACACATGGCCCAAGATTCTGATGGTAATAAGCAGATGGCCGTGAAATATGCTGGTAAGTTGCCGTTTTTGTTACACTGACCACCTTTTGGATAGGGTTTTTTAGATTTTATTTCTAAGTGTTAAACAATTGGAGGGTTACTTTCATTATTATGTGGGAATGGGGTCTCAGTTTTAGTTTCGGCTCTGCTGTTACAAATATGGGTTATGTATCATCATCTGCTTAGCCTTTTCCAAACTATGTTGGGGTCGGCTTCCAGTTTAACCGGATGCAGCGGAATACCAGTATTTTACATGGAGCGACTGCCTATCTGACCTCCACAACACAGTTACTGGGTAATACGATACACCTTGGTAAAACTGGTTATCAGACTTTCGGGCTTCTGATGACCCGTAACGACTATCAAAGATCCACGAATGACAGCCGGGACCAACGGCTTAACATGCTTCCCGAGGCAGGGAGAGGTCTCAGTATGTAAAGATAGTCACCCATCCACGGACCAACCGCGACAAGCGTAGCTTAACCTAATCGATCGACCCGTGCGGCTGTTATTACTTAGTCATTTATGGTAAGTACTTTAAATTGCAGTCGTCAATTACCACCATTTTGACCATTATAATGTTTTATCATTATTAATTAGATATTAGCTAAAACAATAATTTCAATTAAACATGAAATTCCTCACACGGCAATTAATTCTCGTACACAATCTCTAACAAATCGAACACTACCATAAAGATAGAACCGAATTAATAAACAGCATTCGATTAAACGATCTTTTATCTAAAAATCGAATGATTCCTAAATCTGAATCGATTACCTACATATTAAACATAAATGTAATCGCATAAAGTATACATTAGCCATTTCAAATTTGAAACAACGTTTTAAATTACGACCCGAAACTCAATAGAATAAAGTTCACTTTTCATTGTAACAACATAATTTTTATGACTTTTTCTTTCACGTTTGTCAATCCAAAACAAACTTTATCCAATATAGCCTAATGTTGATAACACAGTAAATTGCATCCTCTATTTTTACTTCATATACAACCACTCCCACGTGCTCCTTCATTTTAACTATAAATAGTTAGTATTTCATTGTAGAGACCGACATATGAGATAATCTAAGTTGGATTATGTTAATTGCATTCCAGATTAAAGCTACAGTTTGTAAAGTTTCTAGTCGGCGACTGTTTGGCTCGTAAAACAATGGCGCACTAACTTAATCGATATAATTGCTTCGATTGTAAATGGTCTATTTACTTGAGAAACCAATAAAGATATACAAGGATGTTTCTGATAATAATATAATAATATATAATTTAAATTCTTTATTTCGGACAACATAACGTCCACTGTGTTAGTAAATTTCTTATAATTAATGTTAGTAAATATATTAAATACGTTGTGTTTAACGCAGAACTCATAAAAACCACTGAAAAGGCTAGTCATGTTGATGTATATAGTCAATCAAAGATAGTCCTTGTAGTTAAATGAAGGCTATAAGGATCAATTGCATTAATATTCATTCAATTAGCTGAATATAAGCCTAAGGCGGATTCAAGAAATGTTTTTACAAATGCAAGTATACTGAGCAGTATCACAGGCAATAAGCAAATGATTAATGATAGTGAGTCAGCTGGTAACAAGAATATTATTCGTATTAGCTTCAATTACATATTAGACGAAGTGCTAACAACTTTGGCGATATAATCTCTCATATAATAAGCTGCAAATAAGCTCGGACTGGACATAACACAAATCGATAACATAAGTAAATGGAGCAAGCTCAACACATTTACATTAAAGGACATTGCTCTGCGTCCATACATTGTTGGCCCTGGAGCCAAGAGCATCGGATAATTATGTATTGTATTCTCTATCATTTGGAGACTCCTAGAAGATCTTGTTTTTATAGCGGACTAGCTGCAGAAAAGATATATTTCAAAAAAAGTATCAGATTTTGAGGTTATAATCTAACCATAACAACGAATATTAAATGTAGGTACCTACCATGATTTTTCATAGCTCTGAGTAATTTTTAAGAAACTGAAAAGTAATATCATAATACCTACCTAGATAATTAGGTACCTATGCAGTTATTTTTCTAAAAAATGGATGCAAGTGCAAAATTAATATACATTAAACTAAGCAACATAGGTAGGTAACTGAATTTGTAGCATTCGTTTTGGAATGAGATGAGTAGAAACAGCGTCCCTATGCCTGAACGGTGTGCATAGGATACCAGCTTTACCAATTAGATGGTAATAAGTGATTTTTTAAAACCTAGTCCTACAATATTTATATTTGAATAAGAAATAAAACACAGATTTTAATTTCACGTTTATTGTTCTTCGTCTAAATTACGAACTAAAATAGTGTCTAAAAACTGTGCAGGGGGTTGACATTATTTTGATACCTCGCATAACTTAGGTACCAAATAATGGTCATAACATGGGCGCAGCAACCGATAGTTCTGCGCCCAACGATACAATTACAGCAATATTCGACTATTGCCTGTCGACCTATTTGTGATGAGTCAATTAAAATATATACAAAATACACTTTAGTACTTATATGACGGCTGTGAATTTTCCCCCGTAATAACCATACGGTTTCAGAATTTAATTCACACACAGGTACACAGTTCCGAAAATCACAGCCAGGTCAATCGTTTTTTAAACCAATCCAAGTCCGTTAAAATAGCCAAGTCGTAAAAAAGTCCCGAAAGTCACCAAAACACCGAACACAAGAAAAGAACACAGGAAAAAGTACAGCGCAGAAACTGTAACTCTCAATTGTGGTAACAATGACTTTTTTTTTTAATAATTTTATGGCATAGCTTTTTGGCCTTTGTGCCATTGGTAACAATGACACGTTCACCGGCAAAACTAGGGATGTAATACGACACCATTAATCGATTTTTCGATTATGATTTACTGTGGTCTTAAATTATTACAGTCTGTTACATCTACTTTGTCATATAAACATTACAAGTATGTATGACAATGGTTTATTTTATATATAACAACACTCTTCTATAGTGGTAATAATAATATATAATAACATCTGTATCTAGTTTGCAATATTGTTTTTTTAAATAAAACATTAGGTAATTGTGATGTGTTTAGTAAAAATAAGTATTTTTTTCGTTTAATGAACCGCAAAAGGAGCGTTATTTTTGTATTAATTGTCGTAAATAATGAATTAGTTTGAATGATTGTATAGAAATAAAGAAGTTTTGATTATTGTATAATATTATTCTTACTACCTATTTAAATTGGAGTATGACTGCATTCATAAAGTATTTTATTAGGTTTTTAAAACTACACTTTAGAAAAAAAAAACACAATCGATCGATTAATAATTCAATCGATCGATTATAATTGATCGGACATCCCTATTTCACTTTTGACACGACATAGGTGAAGATGGCGATGTAATGTTATTAGTCGCATTAAATTCTATTAAAAATACATTTTGGAATACAGCTAGTCCGTGATACAGAAGTATTTGCAACTTATATAATAAAATAGGCGATTAATTATCGTATATTATCAAACTCTTCATTGCACAGGGCCATTTTGAACATTGTCTTTTCTACATTTAAATTTTGGTCCTTCAAGTCGCGAAAACACAGAAGGCTCCGCTAAATACGAGTATTAGTGTCGTCCTTTAATCCCAGTTCCACAAACAAGAGCCCCGTTCAAATGCTTCACCAAATTAAATGCTGAGCATAAAGCACATTCGAATTTGTTACAATTCCCCAGAGCCTTGGACACGACGAATCTAACAAGTAACCAAACGCTCATTACCGACCTTCCAATTGAATCTGACACTGTACGTATAGTCGCCACGATTGAAAATACTATACAGGACAGAATTATATAACCAATCATATTTTTGGGAGCTAAAGAAACTTGATTTGAACCTACTTCTTATTTCCAAAATAGTACTTTTTACAAGAGTTTGGTTCAACATAAAATCAAATAAGTTTTCACATCATGAACGAAGACTGCAACTTGATTAACATTTCAATGGCCGAAGCTCTGTGACACACACTTCATTCACAAATTGACCCTTTTCCAGAGATGTCAACTTTTTATACAAAATCAAAAGTCAATTATTCAAACTAGGCTGAGAATCAGCACTTTTTGAACGTCAAAATTACACAAGACAGTCCCCCAAAACGCCCGCCCTTCACCACTTCCTAGTGCTTTAGCTGAGGAGAAGAAGTGGCGCAACAAACTCCCCAGCAGCACAGCTGTCTGTTCAGTTTAAAAAAAAATAATCTATATAACACTGCGCATAATAATTTAGGTACAGACGCCAGCTGGTCAACCTACCCGAAACTGTCAGATTTTCCCAATCAACCTTGAACCTAATGCTTTAGCAATAAAGTCGAAAATCTATTAAAGAAATCTGACAGATTGTAGTAGCTTGATGTGCTGGCGTCTATACATTACGCAACACAAAAGATTAAATTAAATTATTTGCTATAAGTAAGCTAGCACACGCCAATATACCAAAAAAAAATCGAAAACTACTTATATACTCAAGCAGAAACAAAATACAAAACTAATAACGTAAGCAGAACTTTATATAAAGAAAATAAAAGACGTCGATTGAACAAAGCCGCGACATTTTAAATACCAGGACGATCTCCCAAAATTATTGGCGAGCCTAACAGTGCACTGTTTACTAAAACAACACATAAATAAACCGAATGCCAAAGCTAGGTCAGGTGAAGGTAGTTCTTGCGGAATTCGATCCCCCCTCTGCCCCCCAGTAACCATTCACCCCCCTCTTGCCCGCTAACAGTACTCGGGTTGAGATGATCCTTATTTGAAAGTCGCGGCTAAAGGTTTTAGAGAGAGGATGAGTTAAGTTTGCTGCAACCTTTATGTTCAGATTTATCGGCGAATATCTTTTCTTTTTTTAAATCTTCTTTAATTGTTATAAACCAGCCACATTTTGTATCGAAAGCGCCTTTGGTAATACCCACAACTAATACGGTATAGTGAGTAAGATTAACCTTTAAAAAAACCGGTCAAGAGCGAGTCGGACTCGCGCACTGAGGGTTCCGTACCATATGTAAAAAAAGTGTGCTATTTAGAGACATTGTTTTATTTTTCTGTGATCTTTATATAAACTTCAATCACACAGAATAATTTCAGATTTTTGTCTATGCAAACTTCGGAAATAAGGGGAACGGTATTTTTTTTACATTTTTCATCAAAAGTCGAAAACTATACGGCCTAAAAAAGAAAAAAATGTTTGAGAATGTGCAAACAGCGCTCTTTCTTATGATACCCCACATGCCCTAGTAGGCCCTACTTCGATTTTTTAAGACCCCCTTACAGTCCCTGTTGCAAAAAGAAAAATATATTTTTATTTCTTTCTTATTTGCAAAATAGTTCACATCATCTAAAACTATTCCAATATTCGAGTTGATAGCATTAGTAGTTCTTGAGATATCCAGCTGAGACTGACGGACAGACAGACAGACTAAGTCGCATCATAAGGGTTCCTTTTTACCATTTTGCCCCTAAAACGACTAAAGCCAGATGAATTACATTAAAATCAACCTCCGTATTCCAATAATACATTAAACTTCAAATCAACACAATCTCATACTCAAACGGCTTAATTATCACCGACTAATATTACTCTATCAACCTAAATAGCTTACAATACATTCAGCAAAATATATCTAACGATCAAGCGCTTAACAAAATGCTGCACGGCTGCACCGTACGGGAGCGCAATGCTGCGCGGGAGTGCCGCTGCCGTGACCCGATGTGAGGACCCGATCGGCCTTAAAGGTCGCATTGAATAGTATTGGAATGCTTTTGACTATTAAAGTGCCAGAAACAACAGTTTTCAAGTTCTGTTGTGTGGGTATACGAATCTATGGAATGAAGGATGGCTTTCAAATTCTTGTGGAAGATGCGATTGCGTAGGTTTCATGTGTTGTTTATGTTATAGGGTTTAAAGGGCGTTGAACTGTCGTGATTTGCCACTGTATTGTAATAATCCCCGAAAGGATCTTTACTTTACTTCGGGATCTATACTAATAAATGATAATTCGACACGCGTTGCACTCTTTGATATATTTGAATAACTTTCTCAATCATATCTATTAAAACCAACGCGCATATCTTCGCCCAGGAGCCTGCGCCTAGCTGACATCAATGTTTCCGTTAGAAAGACTAAATTTAAAAACTTCATTCCCGTCTCCCCGTCGGAGTTAGTTACAGTATTGTATGATACAGATGCTTTGGTACAATGTTTGTATTCAGCCTGCTTCTCCTCATTAAATATATGACAATCAATTTCAATAACCCTATTGAAAAATGGAAACTATTGCGTAATGTATGCATCGTTGCAATTTAATCAGGAGAATGATGATCTCAGGAAAGAAAACGCTGAAGATGTTGATGAAAAGCTACCATATCAAAAGCTAAAAGGGGCTTTGTCATATCGTAATTCGTAATTTCAAATTGTAAACCAATTGTAAAACAAAGCTAAACATAATTAATCTGTATGAATTGTATGATGAAGAGATTGCCCTGTTCTGACGCATTCGTGACTAATAATATAGGTACGAAAGTGTTTGGGTGTTTATTACTCAATCAAACATAAGCTACGTAACTAATATCACAATTGTCCATAGTTAAACGAAAAGGATCTAACCCACATTATATTTAATGGGGGTTGGATCTTTTTCGTTTAACTATGGAGAATATAGAGTCGTAATAGAAGGTTACGAATTTAATAAAGCTGTGGGCAGGATAATAACGAAAGTAATTATGTTGATTCAGGACAAACGTAAGAATTACCTGCATCGCCAATCTAGAACGGAGGATTTTCTCTGCCTCGGACCGAAGGAACCGTAATTAAGACTTTTGTTCATCTACTGAAAACGCTCACTCATTCGATCCTAAAGTCTCTCCAATAGGTTAACTATAAAAAATGTGGACTGACTGCTAATCAACACGTACCATCATTGTCAGAATTTTCAAAAATCAAAGGCAGATGGTTTTTATGCAGTAAAATTGGAAGTTCTAGGCTCGGTGCAAACGGGCCACCGACGACAGCCACCGGTGGCCAGCGACAGCGACTTAACACACATTTTCATATATTTTGTATAGACGAATCGCACACGTGAGGCCGGTGGTGGCCACCTGCTATAGCAGAAGGTACTCAACACTGCAGCAAGAGGAGACAGCCACCGGTGGCTGTGGTCTATGGCACGTTTGCGCCGAGCCTTAGGAAACAGGTTTCTTTTAATAACTGAAGGAATTTCCAATGTTAAAGCATTAAATATTCAAAGCGAAACAACTGGATAAAAACAGTGCATCCTATCAGATGATGATGTAAAGGTCACAGCGAGCGTGTAGGGAAGCGAACCCGCTACCGTTGCTATCTGCGAATAGTAACGAGTCGTGTGTCACGAGGGCGTTAACCATCGTGGTTATAACGGACGGGGGAAAGATCCTAGGTCTTGGTCCCGTTGGGCCAAAATTATGGGTGAAGATGGGACTTAGTTTAAGCGAAGTCGAGACTTTAAATGCGAGACAAAGGTGGAGGAGAACACCATCATTTGTTTTTGAGTGATGTTAGTGTCGTCACAAACACATAACTGAAAAGAGAAAATCAAGCATTATAGTCTACGTTTGGTATTGCAGGCGTGAACAAACCTAAAGGCTAAACATGAATGTATTCATGTTAGCTGATTCATATCAAAAAATAGTAACTAATGGCATAACTCACTTCATGTTTACCGTTTCACATTTAGCCAAAATTGAACCATTAGTTACTATGTTTAACCATTGGTTGAGTTAACTACGGATCAAAGAACCGGCAATAACCTGACATATGGTGTAAGTTACACCATATTTCAGGTTAGGGTCGGTTTTAATAATGCTTGTTTTTCTCTTTTCAGTTATGTGTTGGTGCAGTCGGCTTTTTTGTTTTATTAATATAGTTTTTATCAAATACTGTAAACATGAACCTGAGATAAAACTTTCATTAGGAATTTCAAATTCGAGACTAACATCACTCAAAAACAAATGATGGTGTATTTATATATTTGGAATTGACTCACTAGACTAACTGATATTTGATACCAATATTGTTGTAATTTATAAAAATAAAAAAAACTTTCCCCTCTCTTTTTTTGTATTTCCAGATACAATATATAAATATTATATAGCCTATGTCGCTCCAACAATTATGACGAAACTAACGACACCTCATATGTATCCATCAAGCCGTTTAACACAATATATACATACATACATACTCTCGAAAAACATTACCCTTTTTCTGGGGCAGTCGGGTAAAAACAATAACCACCACCAAACCTCAGTTAATAACGTCCATACGTCGCAAGTCCATTCAAGTATAAACCTGCAAATACATTATACCTTCTCAGCTCCACAAATTTAACAAATAAACATCTGCAAAAATCCTCTAAACACAATAAAACACGTGTGTTTCCTTGAAAAAGTACACAATTCCATAATTAGTCAGGTAATGCACGTGCGAACTCAATATAATGGGTAAACAATGGATAGAATGCTTAGCACATCTGGACTGGATGAGCCCTGGACTGGAAACATCTGGGCCGGTTCTTTGTTTAGTCTTCAGCAAGTTAGGACAAGCTTTTAAATTTTATTATGTACTCTGTCATTTAGCTTTTTAGTGCTTGCCTACAAAAAAAGTTATTAGTCTCACTGTCTGGGTGTTCATTATAATGGTCCTTGTGTTCTTAATTGATCAGAAATGAGTGACGCTACTCACGTACATTTTAAACTTGTTAGGTCTATGAAAAAATGGAACTTATAGTAATTTATCATTTGATTTCCGTCTATATCAGCCTGAATCTATATAAATGTTTAAACATAGTAACCCTTTTTTTTAATATTATTTTGGATAACTAATGCCAACCATAAAAACCACAATTGAAGCGTAGGTATACTGTTAGTTAGTGAGTATTCATAAAAGAGTAGTCATAATGATGCATCCTCTATCAATCTAAGGCTAGAATATTTTATAATATGTGGTTTTCAAGATAAAAATCTGACCCTTTGAGCTTTGTTTGTGGAAAAAACATGACTAATCCATTACATCTCATTGCCAAGTTGATAATCATAAACACAAATGCATACCTGCATCAATTGATTCAGCTTTGCATCACCAGTACGATCATCATGGTCTAGGATACAATGATTCATTGTGAAGACGTAATATTTATAATGAAGCAGTTGCAATATTACCCACTCGTATAAACAAATTACCTTTAATAATGGCTACTATTTTATAGGTAATATAAAATATAAACTAGATGTAATTTATTTATTATTGCTTGTGCTTGTACTCTTCTTCGTTTTATGTCTTAAGAGGCTTATCACAAAATTGCGTTTTGACAGATTAGGATATTACATACCTAATTTGTCAAAACGCAATTTAAAGTGCGAGTGTTTTTTTTTTATTGTGCTTCAATATATGAAGCATATTTCATGTAGCAATTTGGCAGTTGTAATTAGAGTTTATTTTGAGTCTTATAGTTTGTTTGCTTTTGTTTAAAGTATGAAATTTTAATTTCTTATGAACTAGCGCTTATTCGGTTATACATTCTACGTAATAATGTTAATGTAGTAAGGAGAGCTAATTCTGAGCGTTTTTAATAGTTTTGAATGGGATTTTTAATAGATTATCCATACATATTTAAAAAATTTAAGGCCTGTATGGATTAAGCCACTATTTAAGAGATATTATTATATATGTTTTCATTTCATTTTCTTTACTCCACGAGCTCAAAAAAATACTGTCGCGCATTTTATGAAAAACTTGCTTCGGAATTTTGGCTTTATTTAAATAGATTAGAAAATATTCTGAAAAGCGAGGCCGCTATAAACTATACTAATAACAGTAACTATTCTCCATCACTCTATAAGTCGAAGTTGTCGAAGTCTTTCAACTTCTCAGAATAAAAACGCCAAAGTTGGCCATTTAACGCATAAATCGCAGTCAAAATGTAATGATTTATTTCAATATGGTAAGGAGTCCTTAATTGTTAATAGGGATATTGCTAATACCGTCTTATCAGTATTGGTAATTGAAGTTAAAAGCACATTTCTTGGTTCTTGGATCCATAGTCATTAGAGACGAATTCCTAAATTACCTGATTAGCTTAGTGACCTTATTAGTAAAGACGAAACAGAGAAAATGGGTGATTTGAAATAATTAAAATTGAACCATTATATTTGTCGTTTTCATTTTTAGTCAAGGATAACGAATATATTGCACAACTTCAGGGAGATTTAAAATAGTATTTAATTTACTTTTGTAAGACCTCGAAAGGTCAAAGATTGAAGAATGTCATACCATACCGGAGCTTCTCATATTATTTGAGGTCACATTTTCACCACCGGAAACCTCACCTTCGGAAGAGCTTAACATAACTTCAAGTAATGACTTCTCAATGCACCTTTTTGGAGATCTGCAACCGTTGCTGTAATTCTGAACCACCACAGATGAGCTGTGAATTGTGAATCCAAAAAATGTAAAGAAAAATAGCTTCATTAAAGCTGTCCAGGCGTAAAGTATTGCTTCACCGTATTTAGGATGCCCAGTTTCTTGCCGCAATTTGAGCCTTGTACTCGATGGTGGCGCCGAAGTTGAGACCAGATGTTAAATCCATGCCTAGGAGCTCAAGCCGATCAGTTACAGGAACAGATGTACCCCGAAACGTTGGAGTTTGGGTGAAACGACACCTTTTAGCGGTAAAAAGATACGCCTGTGTTTTGGTGGTGTTAAAAGAGGCCAGATTAACATCACCCCACTGGGAGACAAGGCTTAAGGTCAAATCCATATCAACGAATTGACCCATAAGTCTAAATTCTGAATGAACTCATGCTACTAGACTGGTATTCATCTGCATCCGGTTAGACTGGAAGCCAACCCTAAAATAGTTGGGAAAAGGCTAGGCAGATGATGATGAAGATGATCTACTGAACCATATCAACAAGTTCCATACGCACTTGACCATCTTTTTCTGCTTCATGACACGAAAAATATTTCACAACAAATTATAATAATGTATCATCTTAAATATTTGGAGGTTCAGTCTGAAGCCGTGACTCATCTTAGTTTCCCATGGTTCGTGAGACGGTAATCATGAATCACACTGATAAAAATATTAACTATTCAATTGTAAATGTCAGTGGTCATGAGTTTCTTGTGCGGATTTTTTATATCACTTATTGCTTCGAGTGTATCTAGTTTAACCTCATCAGTAATGATTAAGAAGAAATAGGTTAGGTTATGGTTCGATATTTCTGTTAAGAATATTGATACAAAATAATGTTGATCAATACGAAAAGCTTGGAGGAAGGACTTAAATTCCGCCATGATCCTTAAATAATGAGATCTGTCGCTGAAAAGCTCTGTTCTTAATAAAAATATGTTGACTTTGTACCAATCAAATAACTAGACGCGTCTATCTGTAGAATTAAACAATTTTAAACAGCTAAGAATAAGAATTATTTAGTGTTTGAGAAATTACATTCGAATACGTTAATTCCTACAACTCACACTAGGATTCCCTGTGTCGTGAGATCCAGGCTCCTTCGTTCCGTTTACATTTTTTACACTTACATGTTTTAGGTATATATTATACGTTACATTAAATTCCTTAATTTCATCTAATCTACTCGTAATCTACTAGAAAAGGAATATACAAAAGGAATGGAGTTCCTCAGGGGTGCATTTGCGGACCACATCCTATTTTACCATAATGCTTAATGTAATAGCTATGAAAGCACTTACAAAGGATGTAAAAATACCCACCAAAATAAACGAAGAGAATCACATTACTGAAATGCAAAGGATTGTAGACGCGCGGAGGTAAGTACATCTTGATCCGTTACGAAATAGTGCCATACGATTATTGTAGACATCAAAATCTTGTATGTATCTTGGAGCTCATGAATAAGTTAGAAAAGGACCTTACTCTTTCGAAGTTATGACACTTTACAATCAATATTGCAAAACAGGCCTTAATCCTATAGAGTAAACTCCGAAGAACTCATCGGTAACTCTAACTCGGTGGTTGAACCTGTTTTTAACGCAACACTATTTAAATATCAGTCGGTTTCGTCTATACAAATGTCAACTGAACTGTTAATAGAGTTAACAGGCGTATAGGTTATGTGTTTCGGTATTCGTACGGCTGCAATCCTATTGCGTAGCTATGTAAGTGTTAATTGCGAATCCGCCATTAATACTAGTTTATGCAACAGTCTTTGAATGAAAATCAATGGTAATTTCTTCAAAATTGGCTGAGAGCTTTCTTACATTAAATGATATTATATTAATTACAAGATTCTACCTGTGACTTCATCCCCGTCAAATTTCTTGTCCTCCCGACCCATCCCGTCGCATCGCATCATCTGCCCATGCTATTAATTCGTTTTTGCTTAGCGTTCTTTCTGATTTTTGTTTGTTTTTGCTCGGCTTCTGAGGATCCTAGTGTGATGTTAAATAGCTTATAGCCTTCCTCAAGGAAAGGGCTATCAAATGCAAAAATAATTTTTCAAATCCGACTAGCAGTTCCAGAGATTATCGCGTTCAAACATACAAACAAAAAACAAAAACAAAAACTCTTTAGCTTTATTATTAGTATACGTAGATATCACAATAATATTGGAGCTTTCCCTAAAAATACTACTGACATAGCTGTTTGACAATACTTTCCTGTCTACCATATTTCTTAGGTACAGACGCCAGCAGTTTAACACAAGATATCCTGATAAACTAATTATCCCACCAATGAAAAGCCAGTTGTATCACAGAAGTTGTTATCCAATGGTTATAAGGATATATAATAAATTACCAAAATCATACAGGGAACTGCCAATTAACCGTTTTAAAACAGCGTTATTCAAATGGCTGATAGAGAAATCTTTCTATTCTGTGAATGAGTACCTTAACTTCAAAGATTCACATTGACATTTTACTATATAATTTGAAATGATTGACATCCGTTAATATTATATAATAACTATGATTTATGTTTAAATTTAATTAGCTCCATTTATTTAGTTATAATGTACTTAAACAATTATTTTGCATGCTAGTTTTAGCGAATTGTGTTAGAAACAATTGTAAACCAGACCATATGAGATGTACTACAATTCTTGCAATTAAATTTCATTTCATTTCATTTCATTTCAGCTCATCAAGCTACATGAAACTGTCAAATTTTCCCAATCAACCTTGAACCTAATGCTTTAGTGATAAAGTTGAAAATCTATTAAATAAATTTGACAGATTGTAGTAGCTTGATGTGCTGGCATCTGTACATTTATTTCATGGGGCGAGTAGAGCCCCATAACAAATCATCTTTTAATAAATCGTCTTAATTGACCTTCGCATATATCACTTTTGTAGGACGTGAGACTTTATATACTATCGTCCTTTACCCAACTTCTGTTCATTTCGCCTAAAGCATTTTACATAACACATAATCAGCCTAATAATAATAATATCCCTGCTGTACCTCTACGTTGACGTCGTGGTGGGGCTTGCGCGCTCCGAAGTTGAGGTCTGTGCCGGTAGAGTTTACTTTGCCGGAACGGGTCTAGGATGAGGAGCCTATCTCCCGGGAGAAATCTTGTCCTTATCTCTGGCTTGCCTTTATTGGCCGGCTGGAGTGAACACTGACGAGGAACAGAGCTCCCACCTCTTTCTTGACTTTATTGGCCGGCTTGAGTGGAGATTCGCAAGAGCAAACGTTCTCGGAGGAAGGAAGTATATTATATTAAGGTGCTGGTAGGGGTCTTGATCGTACTTCCGGGATTGTCCTGATAGCCGTGGAATACCTCTCCACTCCTCAAGCACCTCAGTAAGTGTTGCCCCCTTGTCGCTACGTCGCTATGTGCTAGCGGCCGTTTCCGGGGGCCCATTATTGAGTGTGCAAGTCACCCCCTGCCATTTTATCCGTGTATAATTATATAACATTGGTCAGGCAGGGGGCATAGTTCTTCCATAGTTCAAGTTACCCAATCCACTTTAGCCACCCAGACCCATAGCCCAATAAGTTTTGATTCCACGTACAACAATAGTCCTGCACCAACCGGGGGTTGTTCTTGGGTGCACATGCATAGTGCATTCAGGGATAATTGTCGGTTGGTGCCTCCTCACCATTTAAAATTATCTAAGGGGCCTCTGCGAGTTGACTTCGGCTCCTCGTACGCCTTCCAAAGGTCCGGGACCCCAAGGTCCCGAGAAATGTCAAAATAAATAATAATATAATAATAATAATAACACATAATGTTCCCACTGCTGGGAGACAGGCCTCTTCTCTGTCAGAGAAAGTGGGCTGTAATCCACCACGCGGGCCCAGTGTGGGTTGGTAGATGTCACATGTCTTCGAATGTTTGGTTCTAGGACATGCCGGTTTTCTCACGATGTTTTCCTATTTACACAAAATGACTCTTTACCTCTCCTATCACACTGCTGACTTGATACTTAGACTACCGAACCTGAACTATTAGTTCATCAGAGGAGGTTAAATATTTTCTTTTTTTTTACTCTACATCTTGGTTTCTATCCACTCTTGGCATGTTTTAGTATCAATAATATGCTAGTAATAAAATGATTTTAAAAAATCTCAAGATTTCATGAAATAGTAATTCGTTAGGATTACCAGGTCTTAATGAGTTGTACTGATGACTTTAATGATTATAACTCATTAAATACATTGTTACGGTCGCAAATCACATGTTGATCAACGTTCAACCTAATACTAGTCGGTATTAGGTTGAACGTTGATCAGAATGCAAAAAACTTAATAAAATTTGAATTTCGCGGGCTACCCTAACGCTTGGGCTTAGTATCTAAAATAAAGACATTCCCACACCAAATTATAAAGTCGGTTACTGGATGAATCACTGAGCCTTCCCATGACACCATAAAACGATAATGACTCATCAATGACATAGAATGCTGTGAAAACGTGAACCAACACGTAACCGAATAACTGTTGTTTAAAGACTAGCTTCAGTGGGCTATAATATAGGCAGGTTAAAACCTGATTGAGTAGGCACAGGAATGTCTAGATAGCTAGATTGATGCTGTCGTAAATCATGTATCGGTCTTTTATTTTTTGTATTTGCTGTTATGTGCTGTAAATCAATTTAAGCAACTGTTTAAGTAGTTCCTAGTTTACCAGGGAGGGTATGTAACGTTGTTGATTCGTTTCTCAAGCCTGATAGTGTCGTTAGTTTTTGGATTTGTATTGCCTCTAGGACTACATCCTAATCGAAAGCGGCAGTCACGCGAGTACGTGATCATTTGCGGCTTCGCCCTCGTGGATATCGGAACACGAGAACATACTACGGGGATAAAAAGTATCCTATGTCCTAGTCTACCCATGTGCTAAATTACATCCAAAACCGATCAGCCGTTTTGGCATGGAAGCGTAACAAACAAACAAATTCATTTTTTGCATTTATAATAGGTATTAATTAGGATGGCTAAGTAATAACAGCCGCACGTGTCGATCGATCAGGTTAAGCTACGCTTACGGCGGTTGGTCGGTGGATGAGTGACCATCTTTACACACCAAGAGCCATCCGTGCTGCGGAAAGCACGTTAAGCCGTTGGTCCCGGCTGTCATTCATGGATCTTTGACAGTTGGGTGGTCTTTGACGGGTCGTCAGAGGCCCGAAAGACTGACAACCAGTCTTACCAAATCGTATTACCCAGTAAATGGGTTGTGGAGGTCAGATAGGCAGTCGCTCTATGTAAAATACAGGTATTCAGCTGCATCCGGTTAGACTGGAAGCTAACCTCAACATAGGAAAAGGCTAGACAGATGATGATGAGTAAGATGACATACTCGCGCAATCAATTAAGTCGCGTATTCAGGTAAATTAATCTTGTACCATTTCAGTAACATAAACATGACAAGTTTATTATTAATGCCAACATTACCAGTACTAACTTCAATATTCAAAGAAAACATTTCTCTTTAAGGGGGAAGCATCAGGGTAGCCTGCGAAATTCAAATTTTCTTACATTTTTTGCAATTTCCAATTCAGTATTAGGTTGTATGTTGAATAAAGTATGATTCGCGACCGTAGCAAATATGTGTTTGCAGAATTATAATAATTAGAATCAGTAAAACAATTCTTTAAGTTAATATAATCCTCAAATGTTAAGATTTCATGAAATAGTCATTGATTAGGATTACTTGGTCTTAAAGAGTTCTATTTTGACTTAAATAATTTTAGTTCTTTAAATACATACCTGTTACGGTCGCGAATCACATTTTGATCAACGTACAAGCTAAAACTGACTTGTAAATTGCAAAAAAACGTAATAAATTTTGAATTTCGCGGGCTACCCTGACGCTTTCGCCTTAAGATGTTACAAGTGAAATAGTGTCTGCAAGTTACCAGCAAGAAAGGGCAAATACATAAACTACGTAAAGATAACCTCGACAGAAGCGAAACCTATTGCTTACACATAACATATTAGGTAATTTGACTCGATTAGCCTTAGAATTACCTAATTGTGTTTACAAAGAGTTCCTTGGTGATTTTAGTAAACGTTGTTTTTTTTTTTAGAGGGGAGAACTTTAAACTGAAATAAAGAAAAATGTTTTTAATATCCATCAAATTGGCTTTATTTGATAGATAATTGTATGCCATTACACTTGGTAAGACTGGTTGTCATTCGGGTTTCTGACGACCCGTAACCACTGTCAAAGGTCCTCGAATTTCAGCCGGGACCAACAGCTTAATTTACTTTCCGAGGCACGGAAGGGTCTGCCATGTAATGATGGTCACCCATCCACGGACCAACCGCGGCAAGCGTAGCTTAACCCGATCGATCGACCCATGCGGCTGGTATTGCTTAGCCACAGGCACCGTTTACTACGTAACGCATATTCAGCTTTATTGATGTAAAGTTTCAATTATAATTTATAATTAATATTAATTTATATTAATAATAATTATAATTATAAATAATTTATTATAGTTGGCTCCTTCCAACCAGCACTTAACCACCCAAACAGTAAATTAAAAACAGACACCACGCCAACTACAAATGCATCAAACATCAAAGTAATTAGAACTAAAAGCATTCAAACATACAGACACACTTTTATAATAATAGAGATTGGAATTTTATCATTTAAATCTGGCATTTTATTGCCTCAGCCATTATGTCTGCAAGTATCGAAGCTATAATCCTAAATGCTCGCTATAAAGCATATTAATTCACGTTTTCAACATATAAATTGTATGTGACGTCTACATTTGGCACACAGGCACCTGTGCCGTCGGCTTAGCATGCGATTATGAGCTAGGGTTGGCAATTAGCCCTGTTCAACTTTTAAGTGTGAAAAAGAAAAGTTTATGTGTGTCGGATTATGCTTAAAGTAGGGTTGCACAGTCGTATTTTTGTAAAAAACTGTTTTATTTTCAAGAAGTTATTAGTTTTTTTTTTGTTTTCACATCCACCTTGATTTTTGCTCAGAAATATTATGATATGACATTTGTTTTTTTTTTCATTATCATTATTTATGTTCGTAACCCTAAAAAAATCCTTGTACATATAAGATAAACGTTAATTGTTGAGGCAGATAGTGGTATTTTTATTAACCTTTATTACAAAAAAACTTGTTGAGTGGAACTTGTGGAAGTTAACCTATTTTTATTATTAAATTCAATAAGGTTAAAGAGATAAGCAGTCACGCATAAATCTAATAATTATTCCATTTACTGATAAGATAAAACACGATTAGATAGGTACTACTAAATACAATAAAATCCGGCTTAATTAATGCTTAAATAAAAACTTTGAATAATTATGCTACAATAAAATGAGCTAAAAGCTTGCACAATGATTATATCAACAAATGCATCGTTCTAGTTAATATTTATCGCCAAAAAATCAAGGCCGTAAAAGATTTAATTACATAATTATTTTTACCCAGTTAATCTGTAACTGAACCTGAACCAATCAGAAATAATTACTTATAGACCGAAACATATAGAATACTTCCCTGATTCATTTCTGAGTAACAGCCTGGATTTTGGATTAGAACCAGCTTCAAACTTAGCCCTGTAACATGGGATATACTGGCAAAATGTGGGTGTACCATACCCCTTCGAATAGTGCCAAGATATGACGAAAAACTGAATATTTCAACTCACAATTATTGCACAAGTTTAACCCGTGGCAACCCTACATATTCTCCACAATATATCTTGGGCACACTTTCCAATGAAGATGGGTTACTACTTTCTGTGAGACGCATCATACATTCCATACCTGTACCCTATTCGGCACGGGCTGGTGTATGATATACGAAGATCTAATGTTATTCTTGAAATTATTTTCCTTTGTGCAGTATTGTTGGCTAAATAATTGCGTTATTTTGCAAACAAGTCCGTGTGAAGGTAAACAGGTCCGTCTGACTATGAGGCTGTGACAGAGGGGATAAACCAAACTTCCCCAAAGTTATGTATAAAAAGGTTACGAGACCATTTCAGACACCAATCTACATGGTCTTCACATGATCCGACCAAGATTATGTCTGGACTTTAAAAGAGACTGTGACCTCTGGCTTTTCTTCTCAGAGTAGACAGATAGGAAACGCCAAACTCATCTAGTTAAAAAAAAACATGATTGACGTGTAAAAGTGTTTGTTTCCGTCGGTAGTTTGATACCCTCTTCGTTACGTTACGTAACTATACTAGAATGATACTGCTTGGCGGCAGCTGAAAAAGGCCTTTCAGGATACGTCCTATAAAGTCCTTTTTCAGCTACCGCCGCCGCTACTTGATACTGGTACCTTACTGCAACGCTCTTTCCTCGGGCGGTGCAGTGAGTAGGAACAGCTAGGCAGTTTTAGCAGATAATACGCAGTAACTAATTAGATGGATGATACTGCAATACTGCATAATTGTGTTTTACATGCTCCAAAGACAATTTTCTTTACCAACGATTTTGCATGTCTGATTGCCCGCAAGCGCAACATACCGTATCCACTCCTGCGCAACTCAGCATGTAAGTGAATAGCTATCCCCGTACCCGAGGCCACTGGGTCGCGGCTAGAAGTCGCACAGACAGACAGACACACAGCTTAATGCTACCAGGATGTACTTAATAAGATTGTACAGTGTATTTTTCATGTGTCCTATTTGGTAAGCAAACTCTGAACATGAATCGTAAATTAATCAATTACTTTAAATAAGGTAAGGTCTAATCTTTGTAAGAGACGTGCACAGTGACACAGTCTGTATACCCAACGACCATACAGCATCGAGTTTACGTTTTAAACACATTCATTTTCTCAAAATCGAAATGTCAGTACGCTGTTTGTTTACCAAATCGAACAAGTAAACACAAATACACTTTACCAATTTTTTTTTCTATAATATATTCGCTGGGATTTACAAAGATTGATGGATACAAAGATTTATTTGATTTGAGTTTAATTTGGGGTTTCGGAGGATGTGTGCAATTTTAAATGAAGACTAGCAAATATTGATGTGACGTTTTGATGTATTTGTTTTCTAAATTATGCTGTTGTATGAAAAGAGCCTGGAAGTCAAACAGAAAAATTAATATGACGCGTTTTTAAAAAAAAATATTTAAAAATTACTTTAGCAAAAACATCTTGAGAAAACCGTAAGCTTTGAAATAGCTAGTTCACAGTCTGCAACACAGGTGAAAAGCTTGGTAATAAATGCCATTTCCATCTCTATAATAATTATATAAAAAAGCTAAGAAAGGCTTTGGCCCCGCAGTCAAAAAATTACAGTCCAGCAACCTAATTGCGTAACACACTATCAATCGGAATCGGTTTCATTTTGACAGTTTAACAACATTGCGTTATTTACGTTGTCGAGCAGACAAAGTTTTCGAACATATTATGTAACATTGATACGCAATTACCTTATATATACGCTTATTTAGGTAATGATTAACTAATGACTAGTCCTAACAGTATTTTGCTAAATTAACTCTGTGTGAACTTTAAACCGCAAAGTTTTTGTTGAATCATCACTTGTGGCTAGTTAGAAGATTGTAAGTGATAGAAAAAATGTGCACCGTCATTTTAATTTTAGCATATTAAGTAGGTTTAAGAAAGCTATGAACAAAAGTAAGGTAAGATGAAAAAGTAAAATAAAATCGTGCCATTTTTTTTAAACTAGTACATACTAGTTTTTTTTTATTTTCTTTTATTGTGGACTTTTAACAGTTTAGTTAATTCTTATAATTTTGATTTAATATATTTAATAATCTGAAGCAAAAGCTTTTTAGTCGCAAAATTAGAATAAAATTAATTAACACTAATAAAAACTAATAAACAGCTCTAATAAACATTAATAAAACAGGCACTCATAGAAATCACTTTACAAGATCATTATGATCTTGTAAAGTTATTTGACCATAGATAAAACTTCATTATATTGTTATAATGAAGTTTTATCTATGGTAAATCAGATTAGAGCAGTTTTAAATAGTATAAATATATTTATTAAAATAAATTAAATACATTAATAGGATTTGGTCAACCTTCTGCTTTTGATGTTGAAATTCGAATCAATATTGTATAGCCGGCGATTATGATTATTGCTATAAAATAATCTAATAAATACTTGATGACTGGCCTATCACGCTTGACCATTAAGCCTATTGAGGTTTAATGGTCAAGCACGTTCCGCCGATATCGGGACAAACATAGATAGGTACTTACTAGATTGTACTACCAAGTTTACAAAAGCGTTGAAATTAAACGTTTATGAAATTAAATTAAACGTTTATTTCTGTAACTAGATTTTTAAGACACATTTATACGTCTCTAGATGGCGCCGGCATTACTGCTGACTGATCCCTGAGAAGTCAAACAATGCCGAAACAAACTCAGAGGCCATGGTCTCTTTTTTTGGAGACCGTTCTCGTTGTTGGAGTTTTCGGTTTAGAAAATACCCTGAGTATTTTCGGCGTTGAGTTCGATAAATAACTGACAACCTGTGTTTTGTTTCTGGACAAGACCGCGTGTGTGTCACTTTCAGACTTCTTCTTACATACTCATTTCTTATTCTATCCATTCGCGTAATACCTCATATCCCTCTAGCATTCTCAGCTCAGCTGCATGCAATTGCCTTTCATTAATTCTTTTTGTGGCCCAAAATTCTGATCCATACAAGACAGCAGGTCTAACCATTGTTTTATAAATTTTCCCTTTGAGCTTAAGGGGAATGCAGGAGTCGCAGATTGTTCCCGTGACCTGCCCCTATTTCATCCATCCAGTGTTAAAAATCTGTGCTTAACTGTCCGATCTACTTCGCCATCGCTTTGCACAAGTGAACCAAGATACCGGAAGTCGAAGCAGACCGGGAGAAGCGTGACATCAAGCGCTATGGCCCCAGAACTGGAGAGACCGCCGAAATCGCAGAACATATATTCGGTTTTGGTTCTGATGATTTTCAAGCCGACATTCAACAGTTTCCGTTGCCATTTCTCCAATCTGCTCTGGATCTCAGGTCCATCTTCACCGACACGAACGATGTCGTCGGCAAATAGCATGCACCAGGGAGGTACCCTGGTGCATGCTCCTGTATGTCCGACGTCAGAGCGTCCATAATCAACAGGAAGATGTAAGGACTTTAAGCCGACCCCTGGTGCAAGCAGTGCGTATTCACTAGGCGTAGTGAATACGTGAAAGTTTCCCTAAGACAGTTAATTATTGGTACTTAAGGACTGGCTTGGTTTGGCATGGTTTTGTGATGACTGAATCGTCTTTAGAAGTAAACATTTAAAAACTGATTGTACCAAAATTAATTAATAAATAAACAGAACAATAACAAATTAAAACACACTTTTAACCGGCAGATTTAAAGTCAAAGCTGTGCATTTGACCTGCGCAGGCGCTACCCACATCAAATTAATGGCATCTCGCTAAAATTAACATCATTAATTGGTTACGGATCGAGTCGAGAATAATCGTTATCAATAAAAATCGACCACACGCTTTGCCACTTATTAAATTAACTTTTATGTTGTTTTGGTGTATTTTTGGTACTAAGAAGTAAACTTTAGTAAACTTAATGTTTTTCTAATTCCATGCTATTACTGGCAAATAGCTTCATGTTGCTGACTTACCAACTCCTTAACAATTCAATGGCTTAATTAATTGAAATAAATGCTTTCAATTTGAGGCTGACTATAGCCTATATACAGGATATCCGGTAAAGAATGGATAACCTTGAAAAAGCATATAATAGACCTTATGGCCGTTCTAAAATAAAAAAATATCCCATGTACGAATTAGTATAAGATTTTTTATAAACAAAAAATACTGTGCAATTTTTAGTCACACTATTTACTGCCTCTCTGTCGGCATAGTCAACGAACAATATTATAACTACGAATAACCGATGGAATTCTTTCATTTGTGATGTGGTGAAGAAAAATTTAAAAAAGGTAAAATATTTTTCTAATAAATCTTAGGATATATATTATTAGGTATTATTGGTAGGGTTAGCATAGGTATAAGGTTATATATATTTTTGTATTTTTATAGAACGGTCATAAGGTCTGTTATATGTTTTTTCAAGGTTATCCATTCTTTACCGGACACTGCAAAATCTGTGAATATTTATGACCAGCGCGGCAGCGGCGCGGCGGGGCAATTGCGTAATATTGTAAATACACTATCAATCGGAATCGGTTTCATTTTGACAGTGCAACAACATTCATTGCGTTATTGTCGAGCAAACAAATTTATCGAAGCAATGGATTAGCAATTTGCTTCAAAACGATTCAGATTTTGATAGATAGTGTGTTACCCAATTCGGGATTATCCGATTACTTTCGGACTCAAGCGAAGCCGGTATTCAAGCGTCAAATTCGCACACACGTGAGAAATTTTGTCGACATTTATAAAACAAGAGATCACACATTATGAATAATTATGTCTTAGCTTACCTACAATATGGATTTATTATGCTATAGAAAGAAAACAGAAATATGTACTATGCATGGGAAATTATAACTTACATTCATATCACCTCTGTACTAATAGATAAGGTAGATATTTATACTGTGCCGAAGCCGGTCGGAAGGTCGGGAGGTAGCTACCGACAACGATTTGATTGGTTAGCCAATTAATGTCAAATGCAAATGTGACATTGTTTTATTTTGTTAATCCTTAAATAATATACCAATTTATAAATCAACGTTTAAAAACTTTGTTCAGCTTTCTAGTGCTTACAAAAGTTTAAAGCTAATGATTCCATTGTGAATGTTTTATCAATAAAGTCGAATAAACCGGTTTGGTGTTAACCTCTTACTAACAAACAATATTATCGTCTCTATTAGCATGATTACGCATTGTGTTTTTTTTATGATGATGCACAATGACAAGTTTTATACAGCCTAACTTTCATTTTTTAAGTTTTTATTTAAAATAACTTTGAAGCGTGGGCGATAAAATATTAAGGATATCTAGCAATGTATTCTCGTCAATACTACAGATGTAACACTTTGATAATTTCTAGACTCAACTCACAACACAATGCTCGAACACTTTAGTACCTACCGTTACATTCAATTTAACCATTCAGCCACAAAACCAAGGACATAATATGAAAATGCATTCCGAAATTCCAATCACTGCTGCACTCACATAAATACTCGATTACATACACTTGTAATCTTTTACATAAGTAAATATACCATCTGTCAACTGAAAAGTACGATTTTAGTACTTATTCCAATAATTGAAAGGTCTAAATTGATTTAAAAGGTGATTGTTTTACATAGCGCAATATGTCGACCGCCGATTTGGATCCTGTAGCTAATATATTAGCGGTCACAAAATCACCTGTTGCCGCTACACACCTGTTCAATACAATCACATCTGACTCTACTTGACAAGCCAAAATAAACCATAAATCTAACAGGGCAAGTTCTAAAATAATTTCCGAACTTTAAATGATTTTATATCTGGCCGAAATTACGAAAAAAGTCTCGTTAAAAAACATCTTTGGACAGTTTTGAGATTGATAAAAAAATTTGTTTCTGATCGCGTTAAAAAAGTTCGAGAATATCAGCGGCATTGACATTGGCAGATTGCGAGTGCCTTTGCCATTAAAAAGTTATCGATGTTTTTGGCGGGACATATTTTTAAAGCAACATGGCGGCAACATTGTTGGTGAAATAAAAATACGCAATGTGTTTTTCTCGTCATTTATTTCTGGTTCTTATGAATTTAATTCAGTTTCAAAGATAAGTTCATGTAGCAATTCGCACCTTGTTGAAACATTAGCACAATTTATTTAAAAACTTGTAGAAAAAGCTAGTAATTTGGGATAGGTAACTTACTAAGGAACAATTAAATTGTCAATTTATAAACCCAGCATATTAAACATAATTTTTCCGACGTCTTCATTTCCAAACAGGACACAGTATAGCACTAGATGACATACCTATATAACAACAAGCCTATAAATTGTCTCAGCTAATAGTATCGACGGTAATTATACAAGCACTTTTCCCGTATCCGTCCGGGGCTCATCCTTATTTCTGAGCACTCCCATATAGGCACAGCTTTCACTTTACCCATACAGCATTTGAATCTCTCTACAATTTCTATTTTAGAATGTACCTAGTACGTATCTACATACATCAAACCAGTTAGAACATTGCTTAGTATAGAAGAAAATAAAATGTCAAAGGTATTGCAGTTAAGAGAAGATCAGACTTTATAAGTAAAACTTGAATTCAATTTACAAATTATGTTTCAATTATATTCTGATTTTTAATTTGCTAGACTGAAATGAAAAAAAGGTCGATGGCTGTAAATTTAATCTAGCAAATTAAAAATCAGAGTTTAGTGAGTACTTACTTTTATCTACTCTCATTATCTCATATCGTAAAATTCGAAATATAAACTTCAAAACGAGTTAAACATATTGAGATACTTTTTAAACACAATACCGAAATTTGAAAATAGAATATCATATCTCTAACAAAATAATGTTATAAAACACCACTGAGATAGGTACAGGGCAAATCCAAGAAGTCAATATTACCAAGGAATTTCCATCAATTATTTTTTGTAATGGAACAGATATGCGGGGTGCGCCATTTTGATAGCATTACAAAAAAATTTGATTCCAATTTTTACTTGTCTGTGGCAGTGCTGGGTTTTGGCGCCATTCATACGGTTTGTTGTTCAAAATTTCGTGAGAATTTTTTTATTTAGGTTCAACCCAATGTATGAGAGTAGATAAAGTAGTGTTTGAAAATGCACATAACTAGATATTAATACCCTCATTAGGCTACAGTTTCATAAACTACTATTACTGTAGCTACACATTGTTATTCTATTTCATCTTTTGTGGTGTGCATTATGTGGCATTATATGTAAACTCTTTTGTATCATACAAGCAAGACTTTATGGATCGGCTAGTAAAAGGTTGTAATAAAACGAAGACTTTAATAGCTCTGTAACTGATTTTATAACTTGTCTTATTGTTAATTAATTTTTGAAAGGACCGACTGCCTCAAGTCGCGTCTAAGGACCTTTTAAGTGAATGATTGCTTATTCCCTCTTCGTTAATGGTCGCATAATATCAGCCACTTTCAACCACTTCCATAATATCCTTTCTCAAAACTATCTATACAGAGTTTCCCGTAATTAATGGATAACCTCTTAAGGGGTCATTGTACTCATCTTTATAAACAACTTTTACTATGGAACCAAACCTGAAATCGCGAAAAAGAATCAGCTGTTCTCTACATTTTGACGAGTTATGCGAACATAAATGTACAGCTGATTTTGTAATTACGGGTATATGTAAATAAAAATGAAATGCAGTTCGTTGGTAAGCGCATCACTTGAAAACGGCTGGACCGATTTGGCTATTTATTGTTTTAAAATGTTCGTAATAGTCCGATTTAGGTTTTTATGGAAAGAAAAATTGGAAAAGCTTCCCGGAAATTTTGCAAATTCGGCGAAAATCTTAAAGTTCTTTTTTCTATGGGATTTTTGTGTGAATTATAATTATTATTTGGACCCGGACAATGTCTGTCGGGTCAGCAAGTGGTCTATAATTATACCTTTACAGTATTTTTATGTCACGAAGCGACACGCGCCTTACATGTGGTTACTAAGTATACAAAAACGCTGTGAATGTGTGTGTAAGTGCAGCTCTCGGTACCGTCCGATACAATACAACGTCGAAGTCGAAAGAGTGTGTGTGTGCGTGTGTGTGTTATGTGCTGACGCTACTCGTCTCCACGCACACATTCACAGCGTGTTTGTACACTTGGTAGCCACAAGTAAAGCGCGCGTCGCTTCGCGAGATAAAAATACTACAAATAGTACACCCTAGTCAAACACGTGTGCGGTTGTATTAGCCTACGTACGCACGGTCGTTTTTTTAACGCGACGTTTTTTGCATCGTACTGGATTTTCAGCACAGGGCTTAGCGGCGTGAGGTGAAAATCCAACTGTGCCCTTTTTCAACGCGCTAGGGATGCACAGATGCACTCTGTTGGTTTCTCAACGATCGGTTCGACGCCAAGAGTTGAAGATCCAGAGCGCGGTCAATAACTTCGCGTTAAAAACTAATTTATTATTATTATATTTTTATTATCTACTAAGTCTGGACATTTTTTGGTAACTGTTCGAGTACTCTAGGTACTGTTATCTAAACTCCGAGTCCAAAACCTAATCTGCAGGACAATTAATTAGGAATCCTAATGAATTGTTCAGCAGATTAGGTTGAAGTTGAGAAATGATAAGTGTTTGAATATTAATGTGTATTTTTTAAATAACTTGTTACGTCACCACAACTTATTAGCTAGCGGAACTCCGCAGACGTAACCTAACCCTTCAGGGATTACAGGCGTTCTGTTATGTGTTACCAATGTTAAAACATACAATATTACTCAAAATAAACCTCCACGATGACATCGGTTCCGATTCAAACAGTGACGAAAAATAGCACAGCAGTATTTTAATTACGTTATCGTCTAAAATGGAGACATTTTATCACGGCTATAAAACAAAGTAAAGCTATAAATTCAATCCGGCATTAGGTAAGTATCAATCGGACATAATCTAGTTTTTTGGTTGGCGTAGACAAACACTTGCAATAACTTACGTTTTATTAGTACAATATAGAGCTTTTATAGTGCCAACGAATAAAGTTGTATATGAACTTATCTCTGCTTATATAAAACGGACTAACTAACTAACATCAGAGCAGTGGTCACTTATGAGTTGTAGGTCAATGGGTAGCTCGTCGTCCGGTAAGGGCCAGGCCCGGGTCGACGGCGCGTTGTGTTCCACGCGCGCCTCAAATAGATGTCAGCACTAGCTGATGGGGCCCGCAAGGGCCGATGCCTGCCGGGTTGTTTGAAAGAGTTACTGTGGCTCTGGTGCAGGCAACTGAAGGAACACGGGTGGGTTTTAGTCAGTAAAAGTCTGTCACACCCTCCTAAGTCAAAAAAAGAAAAGGCAGGCGCTTTACTTTGTGTAAATAATTTCATCACCCTGCTCTCAAAACGGTGACGGTATGTTCTAGAACCAAATATTCGAAAACATGTTACATCTTCATTCATTATAGGCTGTTATACAACCTTAAAATCAAAGTTAAAATTTAAATTCAAGGTTTTGCTCAGCGAGCTATGGAACGAGCTATGATTGGAATCTCTTTGAGGGGTAGACTCCTGAACGAGGTGATCCGGCAAAGAACCAAAGTTGTCGACATAGCTCACAGAATAAGCAAGCTGAAGTGGCAATGGGCCGGCCATATTAGCCGTAGAACCGATGACCGTTGGGGCAGACGTGTTCTTGAGTGGAGACCGCGAATCGGTAAACGTACGGTAGGACGACCACGATGTCCGCAGGGTGGCTGGTAGCAGCTGGATGAGAGTTGCCGAGAATTGAGCTGAATACCGTGCAATTGGAGAAGCCTATGTCTAGCAGTGAACTGCTGTGGGCTGATGACGATGATGATTGAGAGTATTGTACTCATCATTATGAACAACTTTTACTATGGGACCAAACCTGAAAACGCGAAAAAAAAATCAGCTGTTCCCTACATTTTGATGAGTTATGCGAAAAAATAAAAAATATATATATATTTTATTTAAGACGGGTTTGCTCTTGACTCTAGTCTAGGTCTGAGGCGACAGAGACAGAATCGACGATGGAGTGAGCTTACCCAGAAGAAGCCTGTTGACTCTCACTTTGAAGAGATTAGGGTTGTATGCGCTCGGAAACACAGACGCAGGTAGTGAGTTCCACTCTTTTGCTGTGCCCATTATAAAAGACATTTGGAAACGCTTAGTGCGAATTGATGGAATAGCAACTAGGTAGGGATGGTAACTGGCAGTGCGTCTAGATGTCCGATGGTAGAAGGGGGCCGGCGGAATGAGGTCGTGGAGTTCTTGAGCACACTAACCGAAGTACAGTCTGTAGAAGACCGACAAGCAGGCAACCTTGCGACGATGAGCCAAGCTATGAGGCTTGGCATCTTGATCATGAGCCTCTTAGCTCTGCGTTCTACCGAGTCAAGCGCGGCTAGTTGGTACTTAGCTGATCCAGCCCAAAGGAAATGTGGAGGATTTTTTCCCATAGTCCCATAGTAAAAGTTGTTCATAATTATGAGTGCAATGACCCCTTAAGAGGTTGTACGTTATGTAATTATACAAAAGTTTAATCAAAGATCTTGTTGGAAGAAGTAAGTGCTCAAAAATCCGGTGATTTACATTTAAATTCTGGGTTTGTTATCCCTTGATAACCCTTGCCTATGTTTGTAGCTTGTACAAAGCCCAATTCTACAAAAATCTTATCCATGTATGACTAAATATTCTCTTTCAAAACACTTACAACGTCTAAATGAAATAAATTAATATTATACACTAATAAAAGATAATCAATACAAATCAAATCATTGCCCAAATATCTGTCAGACGCAACCATTCTACTATCAATTATTATAATAATTAATTTTATACAGACTCGGTCTCACCCACGTATATGCACGATTTCGCTTTTAATGCAATTAGTGAAATGTCACAATATTTAGAAAAAATATTTTATATTAGTCTCATCTTAAACGCCTAAGTATTAATCGTTTACCCAGATTTGGCGATTGCAATAAAAAAAACTCCAACTTTTCGCGCCATTTTATTTAGTTTGGTGAATAATGGCGTAAGTTTAGATATCTCTGTTTGCACAGATAGAAACAAATGTTATTATGTTATTTATTCTGGCTACTGCTGTGTGTAAGGGTTATTACTGTTAGTTTTTAATGACATTAACTTTCTATTACCGGCCTCCAGTTTTAACTTCTATTGATGTAATGATAACAAAATATGTTGAGTAAGTCGCTTCAGAAGGCGATGCAACTTAATGCCCCCAAATATGTTGACGATATCTGTCCATCTCTTTGATGGCTACTTCACCATCCATATAATTTTACTTAATTATAAAAATCATTTTCTACTATTTAATTTAATTATCTTCTTGGATTTATATATAACTATGCAATCTGTTAAATATATCAACTAGAAAGTTTGTCTCTTAATTCAATGAATTATGTGTATGTATTTTTTTATACTCTCCCTCTCTATCATCATTCTCCTGCCCTTGTCCCAATTCATTTGAGGTCGGCGCAACATGTCTTCTACTTCCATACTTCTCTATTAGTCGTCATCTCGGTAGTCACGCCTTTTCTAGCCATATATTCTTTCACACAGTCCTTCCATCGTTTCTTTGGTCTTCCCCTACTCGTATAGCCATCCACATTCGTACTCAAAACTTGCCTGGCGACATTTTCCTCAATCCTCCGCATCACATGCCCGTACCATGACAACCGATTTCCGCACAACTTTTCAAGATTTCAGCACACTCCTTCTCTAGAGGTAAGAGAAAATAGTTTTACTTTTACCTTACATCACAAGGCACTATTAGGTATAATTATTTCTAACTACTCCAAAAAATCATTGCGTTGATTGTTTTTTGTCAACGGCCAGTATCTGCCGGCCCTACTACACTGCGTACGCGCAACAGTCGGCTAGAACAAAGACGTGCCTAATTAGTGATATCGTTGCCAAACATTAATCAGTTGACCTCGACTGACATTCACTGTACCACCCTACGCAGATTTAATAAGATTTATTTTTTTGCTCAATCGTTAGGTCAAGAAGCGCCTAATTAATTATTGTAATAAATTATATCACTTTCTTATTATTAGTAAATAATTTGTTAGTGTAGAATTCGTATTAATTAATCTAAGATAATATCTCACCGGAACTTCCCGAGGAGTTGACATCAGAGGTGTATTGTAAGTATAGTACCTACGACCACAAAAATTCCATGGTGGTGACCCTGATGCCATCAGACTTCAGGCTGCTATTGAAAAATTTCCTAACGAAAAACCAAAAAACATTTTTCTCGACCTTGGATTTTAATCCAAATTTTCTTGCTGATATCAACTTTCATATTAGGTTGGGGAAAAAGACTTTTCGCATTATACAGGGTGTCCAAAAACAGTAGCGGGGTTTTGTTTTTGTGTTGACATTGTAACGGGGCGGTGCGCGGGCGCGGACTGTGGATAACGTCGCGTAATATTTCGTGGAGATTTAGTAGCAATGCAGTCGTACTCGGGAATGCATCGTGCTTTTTGCGTGCGGGCCTATCACCGATAAGTTTAGCGACGAAGCCAACTTTCATTTGAGCGGGCACGTTAACAAGCAGAATTGCGTTACAAGCTTTACTGGACAGAGGAGAATCCAGAGCAGTAACATCAGGGAGCACTTCATAGCCCAAAGGTCATAAGTCTGGGCTGCAATGTCAAGTAAAGGCATCATCGGTCGGTCCGTACTTCCACGAAGATCAACGCGGTTGAGCACTCACTGTGAATAGTAAAAGTTACTGCAAAATGCTAAGAGACTTTTTGGTACAAAAGCTGTAAGAGTTTCATGGATACAACTCAAGAACATGGTTCCAGTAAAACGGAGCCACTTGCCATGCTACTGACTTATCAATTGCTGCAATAAACGAATTATTCCAGAACAAAGTGATCTCGTAGAGGCACCTTTAACAGGCCTCCCCAGGAGACTTGATCTCAGTCTTCTTGACTTTCTGTAGAAATACCTGAAAAGTAAGGTATATGAGAAAACACCGGAAAATCTGACGCATTTGCAGCACATTATCAAATCAGAAATGGCGGCAATCTCGAGCAAGCAATGTAACAACGCGTTGTCTCCAAACTTCGCTCATGTTTAGAGGAATGTCAGCAGCGTGATGGTCGGCATGTCGACAACATTATTTTTTCTAAATAATTTTGCAGTTCAATAGCTATAAATAAAACATAAAAAAACTATTTGATTGTTTACATTTTTTATTTTATTCAGCTACCAAACCCCCGATACCCTTTTTGGACACCTTGTAGTATGTATGAACTTGTAATAAAATCTCTTTGGCTATACTATTTGTATCTGGCTGGTTTTGGTATCATTGAAAGTTTCAATTTTAAAGAACATAATTCCAAATTCAAATTAGGAAAATGTATGATTTTCATTTGTTTTTCGTACCGTCAAGATGAGTGAATCTAATGAAGAAATTCGATACATTTTAAAATTTTACTACAAAAAAGGTAAAAATGCAACGCAAGCTGCGAAAAAAAATTGCGATGTTTATGGACCTAGTGTAGTGTCTGTGAGAGTAGCACAAATTTGGTTTAAGCGTTTACAATCCGGAAATTTTGATGTCAAAGATGCACGTCGCTCTGGTCGCCCTATTACGGATAAAATGGATGCCATTTTTGAAAAAGTGGAGCAAAATCGGCATATCAGTAGTTACGACGTAGCTAAAGAACTGTAAATTGACCACAAAAGAGTTTTGGCGCATTTGAAAAAAACTGGGTACACAAAAAAGCTCGACATTTGGGTACCTCACGAGCTCACTGAAAGAAACCTAATGAACCGTGTACTCATTTGTGATTCTTTATTACGACGTAATGAAACCGAACCATTTTTGAAGAAGCTGATAACTGGTGATGAAAAGTGGATCACGTATGACAAGAACGTGTGAAAAAGGTCGTGGTCAAAGGCCGGTAGGCTTCACAGACTGTGGCGAAACCCGGGTTAACTCGCAACAAGGTGATGCTGTGTGTGTGGTGGGATTGGAAGGGCATTATTCATTATGAGCTGTTACCACCAGGCAGGACCATCGATTCTGAACTCTACTGCGAACAACTGATGAGATTAAAGCAAGAAGTTGAGAGAAAGCGGCCGGAATTAATCAACAGAAGGGGTGTGGTTTTTCATCATGATAACGCTAGACCTCACACATGTTTAGCCACTCAGCAAAAATTAAGAGAGTTTGGCTGGGAGGTGTTAATGCATCCGCCGTATAGTCCTGACCTTGCACCTTCAGATTTCCACCTGTTTCGGTCTCTTCAGAATTCTTTAGGCAGTCAGGTTAACATCACGAGAGGACTGCCAAAACCACTTGTCGCGGTATTTTGACCAGAAGTCCCAAAATTTCTATAGCAATGGGATCATGTCCCTACCTACAAGATGGCAAAAAGTTATCGAACAAAATGGTACCTACATACTTTAGTTAAATGTAAATAAACTATATTAAAAAATGTTTTGAATTTTCTTAAAAAATGCGAAGAAACTTTTTCCCCAACCTATTATTATTAGTGAATAATTTCTCACTGTGAATACCGAATTATTAATCGAACATATTTCCAGCTAAGCAAAGGTAAAATACCTACTAGGTATTTTTTTATGCCCACATTTCGCCAATATAATAACGTGCTCTCCGTGCCTCCATTGGTCCCGGTTGTCATTCGTGGATCAATGACAGTCGTTAAGGGTCTCAGAAGCGCGAAAGTCTGACAACCAATTTTACCAAGGGCTATCGTATTACCCAATAACTGGGTTGTGGAGGTCAGAGTCGCTCCATGTAAAATACCCCGTTAGACTGAAAGCCGACCCCAACATAGTTGGGTGAATGCTATGATGATTATGATGAATAGGGGCATTATCTGGGCACAAATCCGGACACCAGGCTTTTGCTGCTTGTGAGTAATTTCTACAAAAAAAAAAACCAACAACACTTTACTTTACCCAACATGGGAAACGTTTGCAATCACACTATACCAGCGAGGCAACCATGTGGCCAATCTTTGCCCAACGTACGATTACAGATACACCTAATTAATGATTGTAATAAATTATTTCACTTTCATATTAATAAACTTATTAGTTAATAGTTTGTCACTGTGAAATACGCATTAATAATCTAACTTAATCGTAGAAGACGGTAATCCATAGAGACGAAGATGGTGAAAGTATTTTCTAAGCTATGTTTAATGTTATTGCTAATGATATTTTCCTGTTATCCGTTGATATTGATGAATATAAGGTTTTATGAATATTAAACATTAGTATTAAAATATGGAAGGGCTCGTGGCTAAGTAATAACAGCCGCACGGGTCGATCCATCAGCCGCATGGGTCGACGATCCGTGCCTCAGCATGTTAAGCCGTTGGTCCCGGCTGTAATTTGTGGATCTTTTTCAAAATCAAAATCAAAAGTCATTTATTCAAACTAGGCTGAAAATCAGCATTTTTCGAACGTCAAAATTACATAAGACAGTCCCCCAAAACGCCAGCCTTTCACCACTTCCTAGTACTTTAGCTGGGGAGAAGAAGTGGCGCAACAAACTCCCCAGCAGCACAGCTATCTGTTCAGTTAAAAAAATTGAATCGATCCAACACTGCGCATATTAATTTAGGTACATTATTATGCAACACAAACAAGAGTTAATTACTAATAACAAAACAAAACCAAGGTCAACAAGACGACCAGTCACCACAAGCAGCATCCGTTCACGAGCATAACGCAAAGATCAGCCATTACCCCCCCTCGCCATTTTTGAGGGAAGGAGGCAACCCGACCCCCGACGCTACCGCAAGCAGTGGCAAGTAACATCTTTGACAGTCGTTACAGGTCGTCAGAAGCCCGAGCCTGAGAACCAGTCTTACCAAGGGGTATCGTATTACCCAGTAACTGCAGGTCTGATATGCAGTCGCTCCATGTCAAATACTGGTATTCAGCTGCATCTGGTTCGACTGGAAGTCAACCCCAACATAGTTGTGAAGGCTAGGCAGATGATGAGTATTAAAATTTGAAACAGGTATCATCATAGGGCTTACGAGATCCGTAAGCAGCATACAATGGGTGTTCTTATTTACTCGTGAAAAAATAAAGGGAATCTGTTTCATCGTCATCGAACTTCTATTCCCTTTCTGCGCTTCTAAAATATCATTGAGCACTAATACTGCGCCTGTTTTTGTGAACCTCAAATAAGGGGGCGTTCATTAATTACGTGAGACGTTTGAGAGCGGGGGGGGGGGTCGAGTCAAATCTCACCCAATCTCACGTGGAAGGAAATATCACCATTTTTTTTTTCGCATAAAACTGTTAAATTGGGAGAAAACTGGGTAATTATTATAAAAAATAAGTATTACAAAAAATAAATAAGCAAATTGTTTATTTAAATAAATCCAACGTAATCAAGCACAGATTAACGTATTTACACTAAAAATTTTGAAAAATCTCACGTGAGGTTAGGGGGAGGGAGAGGGCCGTGCCAAATCTTACGACATCTCACCAAGAAAAAAATGGAGGGGTCAAAAAATCGCCAAAATGGATCACGTAATTAATGAACGCCTCCTAATTCCTGTTATCGGGTCATAAAATACAAAATGTATACCCAAGTAACAGTGACCAACTTGAGTGTAGTGCTCGCCGGCCGCTGCTGCGGCAACGCTTGCTTAGCTCGCGCGCGGTTGTTCACTGTTCTACTAACCTAACCCATTTGGTCGGGGTACCCTAGCTTGGTTACTGCGACCAACTGTGAGAAAAGGCCAAAGGTTCAAAAAGAGGCTCAATTATTTTTAAAAGGTGTGCATTAGAAGCGCAAATTTTTTTTAGAAAATCAGTTAAATATTTGTCAAAATAAAAGGCTCATTTATTTAATCAATCATTCAGAACTACGTATATACTAAACTTACCTATCTTTAACAATGATATGGCTCGCAATCAATCATTAACATTTAACACCATATCTCCTCCACTCATAGCCAAGAAACTGGACTAATATAAACCAAATTAACCGGCACTAAAGTTAAGAATGCGTAGAATTAAATAAATTAAGTTGTGTCAGAGTTGTCAGTCATAAACGCAATAACGATACAATTATAAACAATCTCACGAAGTCAAGCCGGCCCAATAAAAATAACAACGGTTATCAATTACATATCGACCGGCTAATAAATACCTTTTTCAGGGACCTTTGTGTAATAGGAAAAACCCTAGGTGTTAGGAAATGAGAAATGGAAAACCATACCTACTCTGATCTTATTAAATGATGGCATCCCTAAATCTTGAAAGAAAAACAGAACTAGGTAATTAATCTGCCTAGCCTTTTCCAACTATGACTATATAACGTTCAGCTTCCAGGCTAACCGGATGCAGCTGAATACCAGTATTTTATATGGCGCAACTGCCTATCTGACCTTCACAGCCCAGTTACTGGGTAATACGATACCTCTTGGTAAGACTGGTTGTCAGACTTTCGGGCTTCTGACGACCCGTAACGACTGTTAAAAATCCACGAATGACAGCCGGGACCAACGTGCCATAAACGTGCCCAACCATGGACCAACCTCGGCAAGCGTAGCTTAACCTGATATATCGACCCGTGCGGCTTTTATTACTTAGCCACGAGCGAAAAAACAAAACTATGGTAGTTTCACAAAAATCCAAAAAGAGAGATTTATCTCGTATTTGTTCGGGCTGAAAACTTTTTGCTCATTTTAAATTGATGGTTAGAAACTTTCTCAGATTGGATAATTGTTTATAGTTTTCAGAAAACTTATCGGTTGATACTTTGCCAGCGGCTTCACCCGCGTGGATGTCGAATATTATCCCAAGGGAACCGTACATTCCGGGATAAAAGTAACCTATGTGCTATTTCAAACTATAATCTATCTCTGTGCCAAATTTCATCCAGATCCGTTCAGCCGTTCTGGCGTGATTGATTAACAAACATCCATCCATCCAAACTTTCGCATTTATAATAGTATTAGCAACTCCCTGCGGTTTCACCCGTAAGTCTCGAATCCATAGGAATATAGGGATAAAAGTATGCTATGTGTTAATCCAGCTTTAAACTATCTTTGTGCCAAACATCAAAATCCGATTTGTAGTTTTTGCGTAAAATATACGGCCCTCCTCACAAACTTTCACATTTATAATATTAGTAGGATTAGTGGGATAGCAACAAGTGGTACTCTGTAGCGATATGTCGGGGACAGCTTACATCTTTGGCACCAACATTTTATTTCTGCGGAATCTATCCTCGATATCCCAACCTAAGCTTGGCCCGGACCGGTTCCTCAATGGTAACAATAAAGTGGTCAGTTACACTGGCCGATTATTATATGTACGCCGCACGTTCCAATTAGAGGTTTATTATTAATAGTTAAAATGCGTGTCTTTACGATCTGTCTGTGAGTCTGTAGCACGCGAACATATCGGCTCATATACGGAATTATGCCGTGACGATGGCTTGATGGATACACGGGGGGATTTTTGGATTTATTCTGGTTGTATATATAATAATATATTCTGGTAAGTCTTTGAATAGTTTGAAAGTCTATTGTGTACTTTTCCTGTTAAAAATGTTGAGGGTTAAAGATCCCTGAGCATTTGAGGAAGAAAGGAGCTAAGAGTCTATATCGCTAGTTACTTTTTTTTGAGCGCAGTGAGAAAATACATTTATTTAGCACAGAATATATGTTACAACATATTCATACAATAAAGGCTAACAACTCTGCTTATAATTAAAGGTATTGTACAGCTTTTTGAAGAAAGCATGCAGGTCCCAAAAAAAAATAGCAGGAAATTAGCTGGAAATGAACAAACTTTTAAGCCCTGACACGTGTTACGCACACACGGGTGGGCGTAAGAAAAATCTCTTTATATATTATGTAAATATATAAACGTAAAAAACCATCATCCAATGGCGACCGCGGCCTTACAGTAGTGGTGAACCTATGGGGTTCGGTTGACATTCGAGCACATATTGACTTGATTGTTTTTTTTTTTATTATTATTGTATATAACTCTCATGTCAAAGGTATGTAACATATTTATAAACACGAGGATTGACATTGGACTGTGGCGTAAATAATCACCCCGTGAGCAACACACCAACCAAAGTCACAGATCTTACGCCATCGTACCGTAGCGATCGCTAACAACCGCCGATTCGTCTCAACGTGTAAAATATATGCCATATAACAACAAGACACGATCAAAGCTATTACATTATGTGTTAACATTTAGGTAATTACGTAATATCACGCTTGTATTCCCCGACGAGAAGAACTGCATCTGAGTGCACGTGTATAACTGACGAAATGTGGGTGTAACATACAATATGTAACTAAAACCCAGTTGTTCCTTTTAGGGATACATATACATACACATATATATTTACCTACAAGCACAATATTGATGAACTTATAATTTAAAAAAATTAAGCATTGGCTAGTCGAGAGGTCAAACTATTAAAATCGACACATTCAAAAAAATCTGATTTTACAAGTACTACATCGGGACGTCGGACGACACGTGCCCACCTACTCCTTTACCCCGCCACCCGCTGCCCTGCGAATCACTTAGTTTGAGTCTCCCACGCAGCTTACTTTCGAACGGATGTCGCGTCATCCCTTCATGCAGAATTGCAAAAGAAATCAGTTAAACATTACAAATATTAATAATTAAATATTTATTTCAATTATTTTTAATGAACATTTTTTTTATAAAAGACTTGCCTTATTACGTATTTATACCGATTCTTAAAACGTAGGTAGAAGGAACAACAGGGTTTTTGTTACATATTGTATAGAAGTAACATCTACATTTCGCCAGTTATGTTAAGTCCCATCCCATGTGGCTATTACCATCAAAGGGGCATAAATCCATACTCCGCAACGAAACGAAAAAATACTCAGAAATTCGTAATGAAAAAATCCAATAAGACACCGCTCGACCTGGAGATCAGACTCGGAAACCGATGCTCCACTGCCACACTTGCAACCACAAGACTTAAATGAATGGGTTACCTCTCTATCTAGGTAAACTATTACCTACCTATAGTGAGGCTTTAACCCATGAAATCTTTACAGATGTATTCTTTGCCGACAAATTCCTCGATACGCCAGTTCAATAAGAGTATTAAACTTTTTCTAAGAACAAAGGAAGTCGTTGGCATTTTATATTGGAATCGCTTGATTTTTTTTTCTTGTGTTAATTTTGTTATTTTTAGATAACGATAGATCGATTTTAGATAAGAATAGATGTGAAGGTAAGAAATCTAAATTCGTATTTGCATACATGTTTTTATCTCTAATGTATTTGAAATTAAAATCGAGGTAATCGGAAAATTTCGCAGTTTTGTTTAACTGTTTTAGTCGGGGCACAGGTTTCGACCTTGACTATTGAGTCATTACTGGAGCCTAAAGTAAATCGACACGTGCAAGCAAGAAAAAACCGGTCAAGTGCGTGTTGGACTACGCACAATGAAGGGTTCCGTAGTTGGGATGACTTTATCCCAAGAACAAACTTAACACTGTAGTTGAAAATCATGTTATCCCATACATTCCAAATGAAAATGTAAGTTTGTACGCACATATTGAGAGTTTTACCATGTTATAAGACCATATACTTCTTATAAGTTTTCCTGTAATCTATAGGTATAGACCACTATTGTCTGTATTTTTTTCAAAATTTTATACTCAGTAGTTTCAGAGATAAGTGGGGGAATGGTCAATTTTCGCCTATTTTCTTAAATAACTTTAAAACAATTTATTTTAAAATTATAAAAAAATATATGTGAGACACCCATAGTAAGCCCTTTCATTTGATATGTCAAACGGTACAGTTTGCAATTTTTTTTTGTTATTTGCCCCCCAAAATTTACCTCAATATTCAAAATTCATTTATTTATGTTACACGTCCGTGTTTGTTCACATAATTTCAGACAGACAGATAGACACACGAGTGATCCTATAAGGGTTCCGTTTTTTCCTATTGAGGTACGGAACCATAAAAAAAACCAAACTATTTGGTTTCTGGCGGAATACAGTGGGTGACACTAAAGGTATTCATATGAAATATAACATGAATATGGGCAATTACATCACCCTATGCCTTAGTTTATCGCAATGGTCCCTTGACTTCCGAATAAAGTATTGTTTTTTCTAACTACTTTACCAAGTAAACTTTTCTGATTGATATCGTTACAGACTCCAAGACTGTTGAATCACTTTCTGGGATATCGCAGAGCTTCATATCTCTGCACTTTTTTTTGTGGTCACTAGTGTAGACTCTGGCTTACAGGAGTTCTATAGTTGGAACAAGGGCACCATTTTATAAAATACTGAATATAAATGGTAACAGTCCTGTCCTAACAAGGAGGTCTAGGTTTACCAGCGGTAAACTGATTTTTGATGAAAAAAAAAATAATGGAGCGATTAAGTTGAAATTTGGTACACATATGTATTTCTGGGACCCAAACACGGACGGTTAACGTAAATAAATAAATTTTGAATATGGGGGTCAACTTTGAGGGACAAATAAAAAAAAAAAATGTTTTACAAACCGTACCGTGTCACATTTCAATTGACCATTTGACCAAATTGACCATTACCCCCTTTATCTCCGAAAGTACTGAGCCTAAATTTTTGAAAAAAATATAGAAAATAGTTCAATACCTATAGATTACAGTAAAACCTATAAGAATTCGATGGTCTTAAACAACATGGTAAATCTCTCAATATTGTGTGCAAACTTACATTTGTCCATAGTTAAAAAGGATTCATCAACCCACATTATGTGTAATGTGGGTTGGATCCTTTTCGTTTAAGTATGGACATTTGTAGTTGGAATGTATGGGAGAACATGTTTTTGAACAAGCTTCTTAGTTTTTTTTTTCTGTATTTACAGATGGAATATATAAATTTCACTCTCACAATGAAGACGAATCTAACGACACCTCATATGTTAAAATCCATAAAGCCGTTTAGGCTACAGAGCATGCCAAAGAAATAGACATACATATAGGTAGTCTCGCAAAACATTACCCTCCTTCTGGTGCAGTCTATTAATAAATAAGTGACATTTTAAAATAAAAAATATAAAGTATTAAATAATAACATCGATAGGGACAATGTTTTTGCCAGTATCGTTGCTGAGACAGTTGCCTTATAATAATAATAATAATAATATCCTGGGACATTTTCACACACGGTCATCTGGTCCCAAACTAAGCAGAGCTTGTACTATGGAAACCAGATAACTGATATACTACATATACTACTTTTCTTTTTTTTGTAAATACATACCTACTTATATAGATAATTACACCCAGACTCAGAACAAACAGACATGTTCATGCACACAAATGTTTGTCCTGGATGGGAATCGAACCCACGACCTGCGGCGTGATAGGTGGTATCTTAACCAACCACGCCAACTGGCCTTATGTGACGGCGGTCATTTATTAATAGATATGTACTTACTGAATAATAACACAGTGAGACTGGAATGTTAGATCATACAAAACACCGTAAATTGTACCATAAGGATTGTATAAACGGAGCCCAATTAACTAATCCTGCACCCTAATTGCGTAACACACTATCAATCGGAATCGGTTTCATTTTGACAGTTCAACAACTTCGTTGTTTACGTGGTCGAGCAGACAAACGTTTCGGACATATGAAGCAATGGAATAGCAATTTGTATCAAAGTGATTCAGAATCCGATTGAGAGTGTGATCCGCTATTAAGATGCTGTTTAGTTCTTAAAAGGCATTTTGACCGTGATTTTTGCGTTAAATGGCCAACTTTGGCGTTCTCATTCTGAGAAACTGAAAGACTTCGACAACTTTGACTTATTCAGTGGTGGAGAATAGTCATTACTAGTTCATAGTGACCTCGCTTTTCGATTTTTTTGCTTATCTATATAAATAAAGCAAAAATTCCGAAGCAAGTTTATCATAAACTGCGTGACGGCATATTTTCGAACTCGTCGATTGACTACTGTACAGAAGCAAATGAAATGAAAAAATATATACGTAATAATATCTCTTATATAGGGTGACTGGTAATTAGTGACCGATACTTAAACACATGATTGTACTTATGATAACAAACAACTTTTACTATGGGACCATACCTGAAATCGCGAAAAGAATCAGCTGCTCCCTCCATTTTGACGAGTATGCGAACTTGACTGTATGGGACAGCCGATTTTTTTTTCTTGAATTCAGGTTTGGTTCCATAGTAAAAGTTGTTTGTTGTTGTTGTTTGTTGTTGTTGTAAAGTTATTTGTTGTTAATCATATGTTTTTTTTATGAATCAATCAATCAATCAATCTGCCTAGCCTTTTCCCAACTATGTTGGGGTCGGCTTCCAGTCTAACCGGATGCAGCCGAATACCAGTATTTTACATGGAGCGACTGCCTATCTGACCTCCACAACCCAGTTATTGGGTAATACGATACCCCTTGGTAGGACTGGTTGTCAGACTTTCGGGCTTCTGACGACCCGTAACGACTGCCAAAGATCCACGAATGACAGCCGGGACCAACGGCTTAACGTGCTTTCCGAGGCACGGAGGAGTCTCGCTATGTAAAGATGGTCACCCATCTACGGACCAACCCCGGCAAGCGTAGCTTAACCTGATGGATCGACCCATGCGGCTGTTATTACTTAGCCACGAGCTCCTTTTTTTTATGAATCAATAAACTTTTTATTATTATTATTCTTTTTTTTTAAGTATCGGTCACTGATTAAGGTACCCTATGTAGTGGTTTAGTTCACAGCGGCCTCAAAATTTTGAAATACCTATGTATGAAATAGCTATAAAAAATCCCATTCAACACCATAAAACTACTAAAACGCTCAGAATTAACTATAAATTTCTCCTTACTACATCAATGTTATTACTTAAATGTATACCACAATAAACGTTAATTCATAAGAAATTAAAATTTCATACTTTAACAAAAAAATATACTATACCTTTATAGACTCAAAAGAAACGTAATTACAACTGCTAAATTGCTACATAATTAGATGCGTCGCCACGCTCTAATTTCGTTTACTACGAAATATGGGCCAATTCCAAAAACCTGACAAAAGGTAAATCCTGTAAACGCCTAATCACCACAATAAGACTTGACAGTTCGATTGATGATCGTAGGAGACTTATAGAAGCTGCTACTCATCCTTATGGAAACTATTTTGAAGCACCTCTAACTATATAAAATATCAATTTAGAACTTATCAAATTAGAGGACTATTTTGTTCAAAAATAAAACACCAAACACTCTACTAAAAACTAGAAACGCAAAGAAGCCTACAATCTTTAAAAATAACATAACCAATAAACTCGAAATACTATTACTTTCCCTTGATATTTGCAGCGGTATAAACAGTTTCTCGAATAGAAATGATCATTCGACCCGTAGTCAACAAGTCTGGCCGGCCCCAAGAATGCTTCGAGCTATTTACAAGCCGAACTATCAAATTATGTTAATAACACACTATATATCAAACAATTGCATAACAAAAACATCTAACAAGGTGGTCATTAATTAAAACGTACAACTATCAAAAGTTAAGTAGAAATCCGAGCCGAACCGCTACTTTTAAATTATCAGAAAATCGACGTCACAGCAAATTGGATTCTGAGATATTTATCAGAAAAATCTGTAATAACATCTCTTGATAAATTAACGAATAGACTGTTTACAATCCAGCATAAACCCACACAATCACCCAAAGAAAAACCAACTCTGACTTCTAACTTTAAAGTTGAATTCTTGTTGTATATCTTTTGAAGATTCCAAATGTGATCGCCGGTTACCGTATAGATCAGCTCTATGGAGAGATATGTAGAATTATGAAACGTTTAGATGTTTAATGACATTTTAATTAAGGGGAATGTTTGGATTTACTATTTTTGTAAAAGTCTTGTGATTACTGTCTAATAATGTATACAGATTAATGATATACAAGTTTATTTAGTTTATATTTTTATCGTGTGATAGTGTATTGTACTAGAAGGATAAAGGTGGAGATGAATTTTCTAATAAAAATAAACAATCACTATAATAATAACTTTGTGTTTGACCTAATTACGTAAATTTGTTTGAGTACCAACACAATTGTTTCAAGAATATTTTCAATAATCCGTTACCAAATCTCGTCCAAATTACTACCTTCTTGACGATTGAAATCTAAATCCAATTACACTTCTCCATTTCTCGTCCAAACCCGAGTTCGTCCAATAAACGGAGAGCCCTATCTCCCAACCATATCTAAATAATTTCAATGCCTTGCCATCCAACCGGGATGACCTTAGGGTCGAACTTTCTACAACCTCCGACGCAGCGTCATGCGACGCGTCAAGCCGTAATTAATGGGCAAGGGAGCCCCAAGAAAGCTGTACGGCCGGATTTAGGCTAAGGACAAATCTGAGCGGAAAAACGTGGAGCGATTTTTGATTTAAAGTAGCAAGTTTAAATGCATCTATTGGAGCATGTGACAAGACAAGGAGTAAGCGTGAATTTAGGTGGCTATATGAAAACAAGCAGACCAAAGAAAATGGATATTGTTAAAGATGAAAAGTTGGGAAAGAAGTTAACTCTGTGATGACGGCTAATAGAGTTGGGAGAAAGATAGTCACTACGCCAATCCCGAATAAATTGGGAGAAGGGCATGAAGCGTTGATGGTATACAAAGCAAATTGAAATCTTCCAAAAGTGCTATAGACACATCTGCCGCATGTCAGGCGATCAATTGGCCAAACTTACGACCCAGTGGGTCCCGCTTAATCACAAACGACATCGCGGCAGGCCTAGAAAGAGATACGGGATGAGCGGCTTCTTTATTAAATAAAGATTGGTCCTTGGCAGCTCAAGACAGAGACAGATGGAAATATAGTAGGGAGGCCTTTTCCCAGCAGTGGGATAATAATGGCTAATATAAAAATAAAAAAATGCTAAAATGCAGCTGCGATGTCACGATCCGCGGAATTTCGCCGCATTTTTCCACTCAGATTTGCAAACAGCCTTAGGGTTCAGGGCTCAAATCGCGCGGTTTAATTATGATAATTTGACAGATGGCAAGTTCACAAATTAAATGCTACATTGCAACTTGTTATGTGAGTGATGTATTTAATGTGTTCTGTGTTTTGTTATGTCATGAACTAGTGGGGGGTTAATGTATGAATTGTCAAGCTTTTTTTTCGTTTGATCAGTTATTTATTATTGATTTTGAGCAGGTTTGTACTAGTAACCAGATTCTTTATGTGTGTGGATTGCAACTGTCACAAATAAAAATCAGTGTTTAAAGCACAAAAAAGATGCGTTCGCGTAATTGCTGGTATCTTTCTTCCTAAATCGTGGTCAAAATTTTATACTTGCCATCAGCTTATATCTGTGAATTTGCAGTATATGTTAAAGTAAATAAAAATCTATCCGGTGAACTAAAATCAAAAAGATATAAGTATACATATCTAGTATACCACACAGAACTGCTCTTCAGGGCAAAAGTTTTTTTGGAATGGCATCTAAAATTTAAAATAAGATACCTACTAGTGGAAATTTTTAACACCACGGAACTCCCACTATTCAAATACAAATTGCGATTTTTTTTTATTGAAAAAGCTTACTACACGATCCAAGATTTTCTTAATAATTAGTACCTACTACAATCTGTCACCATACACCTAATTCTTATTTTAATAATTCTTATTTTGTCAGATTTGTTTGTATAAGTGGACCTGGATACCTATGAATTGTTTAATACTGCATGTTGACATAATTATTGTATGCCTATTAGGCAGGACATAATGGAACTGTAATGTGCAGACGCCAGCAGGTCAAGCTACCCGAAACTGTCAAATTTTCCCAATCAACCTTGAACCTAATGCTTTAGCGATAAAGTTGAAAATCTTCTCTTCTTGTTGGAAAGTTGAATCTCTTAAGAGGTTGTGTTATTTAAGTGACACCTTGTATAACTAAGGGCGAATTTCTCCAATGAAACTGAACGCTTTCAACACATCTAAACTACGTTAAAGAGCTGTCAGTGTCAACATTGTTATGGAATATTGAATGACATTGACAGCTCTTGAACGCAGTTTAAAAGTGCTGATCGCGTTCAGTTTGTTTGATGAAATCCGAACTAAGAATCACACAACAACAAACTGGCGAATTCCTTTCCCCTCATGAACATACATAGTGAAAATAAAATCAACACAACATTGTGACAGCTCAATTCCGTCCATTTGTGCAAAGTAATTGTCAATGTCCTTTCAACTTAACTTATCCAAAGGAACAGTTGACAAGTAATGTTTTATCCCGTAATCGTCGCCATTAAGCTGAATGCCTAGGCATTTAACTAATAGCGCTTATCTTGTCCAGATGCGCGCCATCTTAGCGTCGTCCCGCCATTTTTAGTGTCAAAATGATTAGTTTTAAATAAAACACCTGTTTCACGGTGGGAAGTTTTATAGGGACCAGCGATATCGGCGATACCAGCTAATGGATATAAAACCTTATTTATTTATATGTGAACATAATTTGATAACTGAAATAATATTTCGTTATGCCTATGTGAAGGGTATATGAAGTTCGTGTTTTCAATAAGCTGGGCTATTTAATCGGTATCTTGCAGATATTTAGTTGGCTCACATATCTTTTTCATTTCAATTAATGGTAATTGAACAAATGATACGCTTCTGTTTTATAAAGTTAATTTTTATTTCACCCAAAGAAAAAAACATCTGTTTTTGCAAATTGCAGCTTTTTGAAAATTTAGTTTGTAAACAGTAACTAAAGAAAGGAAAATTTCTAAATAAATAACTGTACAAGATGGAATGAAAGTCTGAAAAAGATAGAATGAAGTCTGACAACCAGTCTTATCAAGGGTTATCATGAGGTCAGATAGGCAGGCGCTCCGTGTAAAATATTTGTATTCAGCTGCATCCGGTTAGACTGGAAGCCGACCCCAACTTAGTTGGCAAAAGTGTGTGTTGTGTGATGTTGCGTAATGTACAGGTGCCAGCACATCAAGCTACTACAATCTGTCAAATTTCTTTAATAGATTTTCAACATTATCGCTAAAGCATTAGGGCCGGCGCACACTTGTCGAGGCGCAGCCCAGTGCGGTTGTCACTGCCAAACAAATATCTACATTGCGTCCCTTAAAATAAAGTAAAGAATAAATAACATGAGACGTGCGTCTTTTTCGTGAAAGTTTTTTTTTATTATTCTCAACTTTATTTAAACTACTGCAAAGTCGATATTTGTTTGGCAGTGAGAAACGCGCTGTGATGCGCCTCGCCAAGTGTTTGCCGGCCCTTAGGTTCAAGGTTGATTGGGAAAATTTGACAGTTTCGGATAGCTTGATGTGCTGGCGTCGGTACCTAAATTATTTTGCGCACTGTTGTATAGAATCAAATTGTGTTATCTTAACAGACAGCTTGTTGGGGAGTTTGTTGCGCCACTTCTTCTCCCCAGCTAAAGCACTAGGAAGTGGTGAAGGGCGGGCGTTTTGGGGGACTGTCTTATGTAATTTAGACGTTCGAAAAGTGCTGATTCTCAGCCTAGTTTAAATAAATGAATTTTGATTTGATTTTGATTTGATTTATCAGTATCACATTACGATATAACAGTTGCCTGCTTCATTATAACATTGTAGCGTAGTTCCCATGGAAACAATACTGACTCGTGTATAATGGTGAAAGAAAATGTTAATCAGACCATCAGTTCCTGTATCAATATACTTCGATAAGCATACCGATTTCACTTTAATAAGAAACCTGTTATGATCTTATGGGTGACTGTAATTAGTGACCGATACATAAACACATGTTTGTACTCATGATAACAAACAACTTAAAAAAACAGCTGCTTCCTACATTTTCACGATTTATGTGAACAATGTATAGGACAGCTGATTTTTTTTTCGCAAATTCAGGTTTGGTCCCATAGTAAAGTTGTTTGTTATCATGAGTACCAGTCACCCTAATATATAAGGTGTTAAAAAATATATTTTAAAAACTTTAAGAGGTGCTTTAGTTACACCATCAAACAGAATAACTTTTACTATGGGACCAACTTTGAAATCGCGAAAAAAATTCAGCTGCTCCATACTAAAGTGTTCTAATCTGTATGGAACAGCTATTTTTTTTCGCGATTTCATAGTTGGTCCGATACTTAGTAAAAAAACCGGTCAAGTGCGTGTCGGACCACGCACAATGAAGGGTTCTGTAGTTGGGATGAATTTATCCCAAGAACGAACTTAACATTGTAGTTGAAAAACATGTTCTCCCATACATTCCAACTAGAAATGTCCATAGTTAAACGAAAAGGATCCAACCCACATTACACCTAATATGGGTTGGATCCTTTTTGCTTAGATTGAACAATATTGAGAGATTTATCATGTTATTTTAAGACTATAGACTTCTTATAGGTTTTCCTGTAATCTAAAGACACAGAATTATTTTCTGTATATTTTTTCAAAATTTTAAGCTCAGTAGTTTCGGAGATTTATCTCCGGGGACAATGGACAATTTTCGTCTATTTTCTTAAATAATTTTAAAACCACCGTTTATTTTAAAAGTATACAAAAATATATTTGAGACCCTCACAGTAAGCACTTTCATTTAATATATCGCACGGTACAGTTTGCAATTTTTTTTTTAATTTTCTTGTGTGCCCCCAAAATTGACCCCCATATTCAAAATTAATTTACATTACACGTACGTGTTTGGGTTACAGAAATACATAACTGTACCAAATTTCAACTTAATCGGTCCATTAGATTGGGAGCAAATTGGCTGTGACAGACGGACAGACAGACAGACAGACATACAGACACATGAGTGATCCTATAAGGGTTCTGTTTTTTTCCTTTTGAGGAACTGAACCCTAAAAAGTGAGTAAGTTGTAAGTAAGTGTGTAAAGTTAGTCTGGTGGTCTCGGCTGCCATTCGTGGATCTTTGACAGTCGTTACGGGTTGTCAGAAGCCCGAAAGTCTGACAACTAGTCTTACCAAGAAGTATTTGTATTACCCAGTATCTGGGTTGTGGAGGTCATATAAGCAGTCGTTCCATCTAAAATTCTGGTATTTTGCTGCATCCGGTAAGCTGACCCCAACATCGTTGGGAAAAGGCTAGGCAGATGATGATGCTTTAGGCCTTATTCTTTTAGTTTAAATATGCTATTGTGGCTCTGTTTTTATTAATACAATCCAACAGCGAGGTAGAATAAGGCGATCTACACCATCATGGTCATCCCTTTGCCGTCTACTGCTGGACATTGGCGTTGCCTATAGATTTTCCATGCAACAGTTCGAGATGTTTCCATTTATCTGCCCTCAGCGAGAACCAGCAGATCAATTAAAATGTTATACAGACTGGTTCAAATAATGACGTCAAAAAGAAAAATCGGAATTCCTCATAGCCAGGGGTATTCGAAAATAGGTACCCCATGTTCCGCGATTTGTTGTAGTTTTCGAGTTATTTTTGTTTTTGTATTTTTTTTTGTGATCGTCTTGAATGTTACTTTCATGTCACAAAAAAAAACTGAAAAATAGACACTACAAAAAAGATATGAATTTAAAAAAAAACAAAAATAACTCGAAAACTACAAAAAATCGCGGAACATACGGTATTTTCGAATACCCTTGCGTATGAGGAATTCAGATTTTTCTTTACGATGATTCAGAAGATATACAAAGTGTAACTTAAATAACGCACAACCTTTTAAGGGGTCATTGTACACATTATTATGAGCAACTTGTACTATGGGACCAAACTTGAAATCGCGGAAAACAATCTGTTCTGTCAAAATGTAGGGAACAGTTGCTTCTTTCGCGGTTCAGGCTTGGACCCATGGTAAAAATTGTCCATAATGATGAGTACAATGACCCCTTAAGAGTTTGTGCGTTATTTAGGTTACATGTTGTATATAGAAATGTTATGAAAAACATAAAACAATCTTGTATAAATTGCGGGCAAAAATAATAATAGTATTTATGGTCACATAAACCATGCACATATTATATTTATGTAATGCTTGTTTCTTGTACAGACGCCAGCAGGTCAAGCTACCCGAAACTGTCAAATTTTCCCAATCAACTTTGAACCTAATGCTTTAGCGATAAAGTTGAAAATCTATTAAAGAAATTTGACAGATTGTAGTAGCTTGATGTGCTGGCGTCTGTACATTATACATATTTTATAACCAAAGCCAGACATACAACATTCATTGATGAATTACTAAGTACTCGGACTGTCTGTAGCTCGTATGGATCAAAGAACGTGTTTGGGGTATCTTAAAAACTTAAAAGGCGAAAGAGCATGGTCCATTAGGAATCACAGATTTTTCTTAGACGCCGTCTTATTGCCATCGCTCGTACGATGATGCGTGCGTCCGACGAAAATACGAAAATGATCGTGCGACCGTCCGTTCAGGCCAGTTGGCGTGGTTGGTTAAGATACCACCTATCATGCCGCAGGTCGTGGGTTCGATTCCCATCCAGGACAAACATTTGTGTGCATGAACATGTCTGTTTGTTCCGAGTCTGGGTGTAATTATTATCTATACAAGTATGTATTTACAAAAAAAAAGTAGTATATGTAGTATATCAGTTATCTGGTTTCCATAGTACAAGCTCTGCTTAGTTTGGGATCAGAGGTGTGTGAATAATGTCCCAGGTTATTATTATTATTATAAACATACTGATATCTACGGAAGATCGCGCAATCATGCAAAAACTATGCATCTCTTTTAAGAGCAATTGCGAGTGTGATCGCATCGCTCCAAAACAGGACACACAATTTCTTATCGCGCGAGCTGTTTCATCGCATCGCATCGTCGCACGAGCGATGACAATAGGACGGCGCCTTAGGTGTATAGATGTCACCGTATAATTATGACCTTCGTTAGTATATATAGATAGACCTTCGATATTATTTCTGTTAGATTATGGTCTGCCGAAAAATTGTGAATTGCAACAAATCATTTACAATTTAACGCATTATTTTTCGATAGTTTAAGTATCATATATCCATGGGAAAAAGACTAATATTGTGAACTGGTATCAAACTTGCTTGCGACGTAACGCACCTTGCGCTAATACTAAATAGCCTGCCTAGCTGCGAGCTACTTGGAAGTAGCGCTCACCGGTCGCTGCCGCAGCACCGCTCGCTTCACTCGCTCGGCTCACGCGGTTGGTCACAGTTCTAACTTAACCCAGCTCACAATTTTTCGACAGTTTATAATCTAAAGGAAATAATACTGATATATTATAAACTAACGGTTCTCGCAACCTTACTGTGACATAGACATGAGAGAAAAACAAAACGAGAGAGATGAGGACCAGACTGGAGCGGAAGAGACAAGCTAGAAACAAGGAAAACCGAAGAAAGGTGGGGAGGACAACGTCGCAGAGGCGACTTCCATAAATAAATAATTATATAAATAAATAATGTCACGTGCATGCCAACATTTAATAATAATATTTGAATTCATATACATACTTAATTATGTATTTTAAACTGTATTTATCTAACAAACATATAAGAATAATTAAATTATAAATACGAATTTAACTCAAATAAGAAACAAAAATAAGGAAAATAACCAATAAGTTACGAGTATATGATAAAATAATTACTATTCATAAATTAATTGTTCTATGTGATTATGGTAGAATAAAAGGTTTTTTTATATTATAGACATGAGGAACAGGGTGGACAGTTCCTCTTTCTCCATAGAAAAGGGAGGATCCTCCGACCAGACGTCTAGGCCTTTTGCCCGATGGTTGTTGTCGCGGAAAACTGTCCTTGCGCGATGTAGAATTTGGGTGACTTCACGTGTAATGCGTAGTAGTTCGTATGTGGTGTTATAGACGCCACCTCAGTTGGCGGGTTAACGAGATGCCAATAATAGCGTCGAACCACTTCTTCTGCTTCTCTGGTTTATATGTAGTAGCATGGCATTGTAAAAAGATCAAACTTTCATTTCTATGATGGTATTCCCAGGGTTCACGCGACATACTAAAGTATCATCATTCATGGAGGCCCTTTTAATTTACGCCAAAAACTGTTTCATTCCATAAAAAGGATTAAAAGTTACAAAAATTCTGCGTTTTGTTGTTTTGCTTGACTACAGCTCCTTTCAAAATTCGAGTAGTCTATATTTTTCATCACTTTGGCATCGTCTATTTTTCCTATGGCACCCCTACAAAATATGTCGACCTCTGCCCTGTCGCGTCATAAACGCATCTTTACTGTAATGAAATGCTATCAAGAAGTGTAGTGTTGCTTACTCTTAAGTAGCCACACCTAACACGTTAGACCGCTTATTTACACCAGTGATGTAACTCAAATTCTATATCTTTTAAGAACACGTAACCATTTAAAATTAATATACGTACTAGTTGGCTATGCCACGCTAAACCTATTTCCCCATTGGTAAAGCAAGAAACATAATTCTTTTTAAAACAAGTTTGAAAAACTTTTCCTACCTACTTATTACCAATAGGACTATTAATATCTATTCTGTGTGCTACTACCCTATCTGTGTAGGTACCCTATAGGATACAAAGATTTCGGTTAACGGCTAAACAAATCTCCTTTATTCAATCACAATACGAAAGATCTTGATGATTAATTCCTTATAAATAAATATTGATGAAAAATTAGACGTGATATTGACAAAGATACTCAGGAAAACAAAAAAAAAAATTAAAACTCACCTGGTGACAAACTATACACAAACGTCACAAGTATCAAAATTCTAAATAATATATGTAAAATAATCAAGTAATATTAGGGAGAAAATAATCACGACTATAATTGAAGACGAATAAAAACAAGAAGAAGAAACACATTCCTAACACAGCATCTAAAAAAGAAAGCTAGGGACATTTAGTGAAGACTTTTATAGCAAAAGTTATAACGCATTAGCTCAAATGATTAAAATCTGCGTACTTAGTCAATAAAAGATTCATGCATCTATAAAGATCTTTTGATGGTCCAAGTCGTAACGTCTATTATGCATTCACTATATAGCTTCTATAAATTTGGTATCATGTGAATAGCAAGCAGATATTGACGTGGAGTGCGGACAAATTAAAGATAAAGAAAGATAATATCTCTAGTCTGTAGGATCTTTATCCGGTGCATAAATGAAAATGTTAGATTCTAATACCTAAGATGACATTTCGAAAGAATTAAAGATTGTTTTTCATAGCTGGTTAGTTAAAAAGATTCTCACGACTGAACGCTGGATTCCTGCGATTTTTAATTCTCCTTTTACGTTATCATAAGGCAAGGTTTCTTCTTGTTATCTTTTGTGAGAATAGGCCGTAACATCAATCGAAATAGTGATTCGCAATTTTTTATTGACATTCTTTTATTTGGCTTTTTTATATCGAGACTTCTTAGATTTTAAAGAGAGTAAAGAGGTTGGTCTATATGGTTTCTCGTTGTTGGTTATGTTCTTGATGCAGGAGATTGATTGTATTAGGTTACTTTCAGATTCTTTTCCTATCTAGTTTCCAAACCCTATTCTATACTGAAATTGGTTTGATAATATTAATGATGTACGAAATATTAAATTTACACCCTATAGGCAATGTCTGGGTTCATTCACCTCAGTTTAAAAAATAAGGCCATACAAACACAAGCGGGAAAATGATTTTGTTGACACTGTTTCCTTGGCATTTAGAAAGTACCAACCCTAGAGGTCACATAAAACGAACAGGTCCTTCTAAATGACCCCAAGATGCGCCGGCGCCGTTCAAATCCACATAATTTTCAAATTACCGGATCGAATACACGTTCATATTTCGAAGCTGTAATTATCCAATATAGTAACATTTAACACTACCAGTAAGTTAAGCAATGGTGAACGCCTTATACAAATTCACTAATTATTTACTGCGGCAGACGAACAGAAATCTGTGTTAACTAGTTATGCAGGGATACAATTGGAACGCTCTTTCAGGACATTATTAGAAACAATGTTGAGAGAAACTGAAATCTTTCATATTTACTTAAGTATTTTCTGAAGTCAATATCATCGAAAGGAAAAAAATCTATTTCTAAAAAAAGATTTTTTTTTATATTTTTTTATTAGATTTTTTCACAATACTTCCATAACAATCGCATCGCCTCTCCGTAGAAGAAAGAAAAATCCTTCATTTTCTTCAAAGCCCTAACAAAAAAAAAACCTAAAACATGGCTTCAATTTTTATTACACAAACACTTTCAATCGACAACTTATCGAAATTATAGTGTTTTACGATCGATTGACATGAAAACACGAGTAATCGTTAGCTTGTCTATGGTATGGAGCGGTTGGCGGGAAAACATCTGACGGCGGCCATGATGAGTTCCAAATGATATTTTATGCGATTATCAAATGAGTTTATTAAGTATTAACATAAATAGTACCGCTGTTTATGCAAGTGAATGCTTGTTGTGTAACGCTGCATTCTTGGGCCAGACTATGCGTAAGCGCTGAAACCGAGGTAATCGCGTACTTTCGCGGCGAATCGTAAACTTGAATCGATTTCGTGATATTTGTTGCATCTATATTGTTTTTATCGATTTTATTTACATGTTTTGGTGATTTTTTTTTTTGGGATTTTCCCACAGTTTGTGTTATTTTTATCGCTAAAAGGCTTGCGTAAACAGTTTGCGAAACATTGCAAAATCATGAAAATGTCAAAATTTCAGGACCATCGTTCAAGCTATTACGGTCATATTATTAGCATTATATAAAAACAATTCGTAGGTCCTAGGCATTTTACGGTAAGTAAACTAATTTAAATTCGTAAAGAAATTTATTAAGGACATATTTATTCAACTCGTGCACATAAATAAAATTGAAGTATCTTTGAACAAAAACTTCTTGGTCTCAATTAGCTAATTAATCGTTTCTAATTAGAAGATACTTCATTGTTTACTCTAAGATAGTTAGATACAGGAAATAGTTACAAAACATGCAAAAAAATATCAAAGGTAGGTAGTACAAAATTCGCGAATTCTTACAATCAATTTATTTGTCATGGGAACACTTTCGACTAACATTACCACGCTTACGAGTAATATCGATAATTTTAAATTACTGTTTTCACTCCGAACATATCCGTCATAAACTTCGTCGAATCAATTCATACGTCAGGTAAAACCAACTTAATTACTCAAAAATGTACAAATCCCTACCCTATTGTGTAAGTAATAGAGTCTGTGTGAAGTTACTATGTAAGCTTGTAAGAATGCAATAAAGTGATGTGACGTATAGAAATGTCAAAGGCACAATGAAGCAATGAAATTGTCTACGCACGGACATTCTTCTCATAGTGTCAATATTGCTATCTATTGTTCGATGTCAATTAGGTAATTGAATTGAAATACGCTATTTAAGTTTCAATGTAACTTGTTAAGGCTTTGATAAACATAAAATGGGCCTTTAGAGGTTTTAATTGTGATAGTTTGATAATAGTGATTTTACCTGTGACCCGGTTAGCCTGTGGCTAAGTAATAACAGCCGCACGGGTCGATTGATCAGGTTAAGCTATGCTTGCCGCGGTTGGTCCGTGGATGGGTGACCATATTTACATACCAAAACCCCTCCGAGCCTCGAAAAGCCATATGAGCCGTTGGTCCCGGCTGTCATTTGTGGATCTTTGACAATCGTTACGGGTCGTCAGAAGCCTGAAAGTTTGACAACCAGTCTTACCAAGTGGTATCATATTACCCAGTAACTGGGTTATGGAGGTCAGATAGGTAGTCGCTTCATGTAAAATACTGGTTTCTATTCAGCTGCATCCGGTTAGACTTGAAGCCACACACACAACACTACATGTTTAAATAAATAAAGACTTTGTCTTTATTTTTAAGCCAACCCCAACATAGTTGGGAAATGACTGGGCAGATTGATTGGTCGTTATTTTACTTATTTTTATACAACCATTCTGATTTTTACGATGCACCGTCCTAGTACAAGTTACTTTTTAAAGAAAAGCATTAATTGTTTAAAGGAATAGTTAGATGGGATATCCTCGTTTTATGATACGGCAGCCAAAATATTAATTCCTGGCCATGAAGAGTATGTAGCAAGCGGACATTAATAAAGAAACTTTTATAAAATCTACACATAAATCCACATCTGCAAGTCAATATAATATAATATCAATAATAACCGCCAAAAAACACAACAAAACAACTTTATCAGATAAATAAAAGATTCCTATACTGCCGCCGTAAGGAATAAGGACGTATGATCTACAGAAATATTGCAAATGAGAAAAAAAAATTGTCCTGTTTAAAATACCAAATACAAAGGCAGATGGCGTCTTTTAAAAGTAAGAATGATTAGTTTTTCGTAAAGTTTGCACCAATATAAAAATACTGGTATATGCGTCTTTTTTTGCTGATTCCGAATATATAAATAGCTCTATTTCGAAAAAAAAAATGTCAGATAAGTACGTCTTTTTTCCATATGACGGCATTATACTTCAATCCACCTAGGAAGTTCTCTCAATCAATCTGCCTAGCCTTTTCCTGTGTTGGGGTCGGTTAAATTGAATTGTAACGAATGTGATAGCGGATATGTTTTTATTGTTATTAATTAATTTGAATTTTGAATTTTTATAATTTAGTTTATTTATTAAATGTTTTGTTCTATTTATTACCAATTAATTTATAGTAAGAATATTTGTGCGCCGTTGACGGCAAGACATGGCGTTCATTTTATTGATATTGACATCTGTACGTACTTTTTTGTTTACATAAATCAGGAGGTAATTTTCAAAAGTGGTCAAATTTCTAACAAAATTAGTCAAATCCATTTTTGAATCACTGTTTTCTCTGTTAATACAAGCATTAACTTTATTTCTGTTATTTCTTAATAATCCTGAACTCCATAGTAATCGATACTTACCATCCAATGCGTCACAACAGCGTACCTACATCATGACGGCATACAAATGTTCTCTTTTCTCAATATGGCATAAAATGGATTTGACTACTATTGAAAATTACCTCCTGAAATGTTCTACAAATAAAAATATTTGAATTTGAATTTTGAATTTGACCAAAGCTTAATGTGCTTTCCGAGGCACGAAGGAGTATCGGTATGTAAAGATGGTCACCCAACCACGGACCAACCCTCGGCAAGTGTAGCTTAACCTGATGGATCGACTAGTGCGGCTGTTATTATTACTTAGCCACGAGCTCCTCACTTCCCAATGCATCTAGGAAGTTCTATCAGTTAAAAATCCTTCAGTCAATACATATATTACCTACATGCCCATGCATGCATGTATTACCTTATTATTTACATTGACTATGTATAATTGTGCTGCCTACTTTGCATCGATATCAGCTACCTTGACCTACAGTAGTCGTTTACTTTGATTCGTTATCAATTTTATTAAGAACAATGATTTTAATTTCAAGATCTTTTTAACCTGTGGCTAAGTAATAACAGCCGCACGGGTCGATCGATCAGGGTAAGCTACGCTTGCCGCGGTTGGTCCGTGGATGGATGACCAACTTTTCATACCAAGACCCGTCCGAGTCTCGGAAAGCACTTTAAGTCGTTGGTCCCGGCTGTCTTTCGTGGCTCTTTGACAGTCGTTACGGGTCGTCAGAAGCCTGAAAGTCTGACAACCAATCTCACCAAAGAGTATTACCCAATAACTGGGTTGTGGAGGTCAGATAGGCAGTCGCTCCATGTAAAATACTGGTATTAAGCTGCATCCGGTTAGACTGGAAGCCGACCCCAACATATCATAGTTGGGAAAAGATAAGGCAAAGATTGATTGGTAATTATTTTACTTTTTATTTTTTTATACAACAATTCTGACGAAACAGGAACAATGGAATATATCTGGAAGGAAAAAGGGCAGGTTTTACTATGCAGTACAACCAATAATAAAACCAAAACCTTGGTTCTACGGCTACAAAAAAGTCTCCAAAACAATTATATCCGTCCTTTGTAGAATTCGCTTAGGTTTTGGTTGTACTCTGGTTTTTCTTACAAAAAATTCGTGTTCGAGACTCCTCTCTCTGTGAGTGCGGGTTGGAAGAGGGCACTCTGGACGACATCTTCTTTGAATGCTCAAACAACGTTCCACCTTTAGATTTATATCCCTCTTCCGACTAATTTCTCCTCGTTACTAACGTATTCCTCCCCAGTTCTGCTTGTGGCGCTGATGTTCTTCATCCGTCACAATAACATAAAATTATAAATTATTCTGTCTGTGTGGGTGTGGTATGCATGCGTATATATTTTATTTTTTAACAGTTATTATATTTATTTATTTTTATTTTTTGTTTGTTGCAGTCCCGTACCAACCCAGCAAGATCTACATTGTGTTCAAATGTATCAAAGAATTTTATTTGTTTATAACTTTTTTTTTTCTCCCATGCACACTAACTTGTTATTTTAACTTCCCGCCCTTTTAAATGTCATTGTTAGTCGATCACGGACAATTTTTATCAGGCAAAATTAACAAAATTACAAATTAATATTCCTGCATAACTCAAAAACTCTTTTCTATGTCAGGGTCTGAAACGAGCGTGTTGGGCGTGGTTTTAAACGTAGGTGTGGTGCGTCGGTGATTCTTTGTTTAACTTTAAGTATCACTAATGTTATTGTTCTGTAACACGCTATATCGATGCCTTAGTTCACAATTGTACTAACTACAAAATTTTCAATTTTCACTTTTTTTAGTGCCAAATACACTAAAAATATGTTATGCTCTTTCATTTGCGCGTATTGAAATCCCGTTAATTCTTCTCTTTCTACCAACAACGTAATTCACAGAAGTTTAAAAAAGTTCAATGAATGTTCTATAATATGAATGTTATATTATACTAATGACCTTTATTTTTATAAATCCAAGCAAGATATACTTTAACTGGTTTTAAGTGCAGAAATCTCAAAACACATATGTACTTATTAAATACATTTGCAATATTTATTTAGAAGTGCTAAAAGTATGAGCACTGGTTTATATTAGTTGCCTATTTAATCCATACATATTATTATACTTATTCTTGGACATTGAACCAGCCCGATAAAGCTGAATATGTTTGACTTTTTCACTTAATGCCTACCAACATAACCAATTTTAGTGCACAAATGTACTAATGACCCCTTGTACTTATGTTTATTTAAATATTATTTAAATGTTATGGTTGTACTAACATTATAATATTGATATATAATGAAGGTAAAGGACTAGTCTTATGAATAGATGCAAAATTGTTTTTATTATTTTACTTAGTTTTAGTACTGTTCATGTCTAAAATTTAAATTACTTTAAAACTCTCTCCTCAAAATTGACAATTCTGTAGTTAGTGCAATTGTGAACTAAGGCATCGATATTATAGACAATAAGCTTTATTCAAATAGGTGATAATCAATGGAAGAGTGAATTAATTCCGATTGCAGTAACTTTCTGACATTCAATCTTTGTTAATCGAGTTTGACATTTGAAATAAAAGAAGTGAGATTATCTCAAGTCATTGAAATCATAATAATATACTTATCTCGTAATGCAAATTTTATTGGACAAAAGAAACGGTTTTTAACCGAGTATCGTTATATTTCTTAGATCGCATTCCTGATAATTTTTTGTTAGGTATCAACTATATTTATCGATCGCATTTAAAGTTGATTGAATAATATTTAATTAGGGGTAACTTGTTTCTTGTTTATGAAGGTTTCAGGAGCTCGTGGCTAAGTAATAACAGCCGCACGGGTCGATCCATCAGGTTAAGCTACGTTTGCCGCTGTTGGTCTGTGGATGGGTGACCATCTTTTCATACCGAGACTCCTCCGTGCCTCGGAAAGCACGTTAAACCGTTGGTCCCGGCTGTCATTCGTGGATCTTTGACAGTCGTTACGGGTCGTCAGAAGCCCGAAAGTCTGACAACCAGTCTTACCAAGGGGTATCGTATTACCCAGTAGCTGGGTTGTGGAGATCAGATAGGCAGTCGCTCCATGTAAAATACTGGTATTCAGCTGCATCCGGTTAGACTGGAAGCCGACCCCAACAAAGTTGGGAAAAGGCTAGGCAGATTGATTGTTTATGAAGGTTAACGGGTTAAGTACAATTAAGTGGATGTGATTACTAGGTGCTTGATGAAAATATATATTATTATGTATTTGAAGTGTGCTGTGCTGAAGGTTGTCAAATTCACTCTTGAAAATTTCCATTTAGGATCGTTATGTTATTAGTGACGTTGTTTTTTCTTAATTCTATTTTTTTGTATATGAAGCGTCGTGAGGCCCTGGTGACTTGTACCACAGGCGTTGCTTGCAAAGCCTGTTTCAAGCACCAGTCTCTCACAAATCGACTGCCGCAACGAACAGTATATTCTGAAAACTATCATTTTTTCGCTTATTGTATTAATCGATAGTGCATATAATATAGTATTTGAAACGTTAAAAACATTTAAAAAAATATTTAAACAAGTTTTGAGTCGAATACAATCGCTACTTCACACTTTGAGCAACGAACTTCATCGAATGTTACAAGTTCGATCGTATTCGTGCGTGGCGGTAACATAATTATTAGTTATCATTAGAGATCAAAATACAACTTTAAACTGCTCTACTGTAAAGTACGTGATTTGTAGGTTCGGTACTGTTCGTTACGGCAGTCGAAATGTACTACGGCCCCCGGAGCATGCGATGTTCATATAACGAAATACCAAAATAATTCGTAGATCAAACATATTTATTCCGATTGGATTACAGAATATCTTTCTATCATTTAAATCAAATTACTATTTTTTAAACGACTATCTAGATTGTTCTCTGTCTGTCTGATTTTCTTCAACCGTGCGTTAAAAAGATGTGCTGTTTTTTTTTCTATAAGCACGCAGTCCCAGGTCTTCATTTAACACCCTTTTAACAGTAGTTCTGCTTAGTCCCATCTGCAGAGCCAACATTTTTTGCTTGCGGACATGATTTCGTTGGATTCGCGCCTTCACTGCTTTGATGACCGCTGGAGTCCGAACAGTACGACGTCGACCGCTCCTTTGTTTATCTTCTAATCTTGAATCTTCCCTGAATCGTTTGATAGTACGCTAAATAAATCTCAGTGGAACTTTCAAATTTTTCAGCAGTTTGAAAATATCAGTTGGCGCGTGACCGCAATGATGCAATGCAATTACTGCGACTCTGTCTTCTTTGTGCGTCCACTCCATTTTAGAAAATGAACAATATTCCAGAAACCCATTGTTTTTATTTTCTTTAAATATTCAAATTTCGAATGCCCATAATATTTTCCTCGGCTTGCATTCTAAATTCGAAATTTTACCTATGTGACAGAACTTATGGCCCTACTACGTATTTCTTTCCGACGCGTCTGAGCGATGTACCTTACTCATAGAATCTCTAAATTTTTAAACATAATTTATAGCCTTTGTTACTTCCTGATAATTTAGCTTTCTATTGGTGAAAAAATGGTTAAAATCGATTCAGTATTTTCGGAGCTTATTCGGTACAAACAAACAAACAAATAAAATAATCTTTCCTCTTTATTATATAACTCCGTTTTTATCAGATTAATCCAAAAAATAAACAAAGTGTTATACACTGTAAAAATAATGGTTACCATAGACAATATGATCGTGGTCATGTAAACACACGCCCGCTAAAACCTGCGCTACAACACAGACAAAATTACATTTATGCTTTACGACATGTGCACGAGATAAGTCGCTAATTATTCCTTTCTCAGGTCTATTAAGACTTTTAATTAATATAATTGACTAATGCAGACGATGTGTACCTACTGTAAAACGTTAATTGTTAGATTTAATCTGCTGGCTAGACTAGCATCGTGATAAACCCGGAATTTTAGCTAGTTTTCAACGGTCTGAAAGTAGTTAAGTTCTTAATTGGACTGTTTTTTGGTGTGGCTTAACTGATTTTTTTTTGGTTTGGCTTAACTGATTTTTTTTTGGTGTGGCTTAACTACTTTTTTGGTGTGGCTTAACTGATTTTTTTTTGGTGTGGTTCAACTGATTTTTTTAGTGTAGCTTAACTGAATTTTTTTGGTGTGGCTTAACTGATTTTTTTTTTGTGTGGCTTAACTGATTTTTTTTGGTGTGGCTTAACTGACTTCTTTTTGGTGTGGCTTAACTGAATTTTTTTTGGTGTGGCTTAACAGACTTTTTTTTTTGGTGTGGTTTTTTTTTTTTTTTTGGTGTTAGCAAGCAGGCAATCTTGCGGCGATGAACCAAGCTATGAAGCTTGGCATCCACTAGTTTTAAGTCGCCAATGAGCCTCTTACTCGTAGCTCTGCGTTCCACCGACTCAAGCGCGGCTAGTTGGTACTTAGCTGATCCATCCCAAAGGTGGCTGCAATACTCCATGCAGGATCGGACTTGCGCTTTGTAAATAGTTAAAAGCTGTCCAGGCGTAAAGTATCGCTTCACCCTATTTAGGATGCCCAGTTTCTTGGCCGCAGTTTGGGCTTTGTACTCGATGGTGGCGCCAAAGTTGAGACCAGATGTTAACTCCATGCCTAGGTGCTCAAGCCGATCAGTTACAGGAACAGATGTACCCGGAAAATTAGGAGATTGAGCGAAACGACTCCTTTTAGCGATAAAAAGACACGCCTGTGTTTTGTGGCGTTAAAAGACAAGCCTGTGTTTAGGTTTATGTAAAATAAATTATACTTCAATTCATTTGGGTGACAAAATTTTTATTGAGAAGGATAAAGCCTCCGCAGACAAGCGCGACGCGACGGTGCGACGCGATTCTCGTAGAACAATAAATTTCTATAAAGTTTTCATAGAAATTGTTCCACTAGAGTCGTGTCGCCCTGTCGCGTCGCGCCTGTCTGCGGGAACTTTAAACAGCTATAGAAATATTCAACCCATTCCCAGATGATCATGTTAGTATAATTACAATTAGTAATTACAATTAGAGTAGGTATTAACTACAATGGCCGTTTGGTCATGCGGGGTGAACTAAAAAAAATAAGGCTATGTCTAGCCGCATAAAGGCGCGGCCTCAACGACCAATAAAACTAGGTTATGAGTTCTACGAAGTGCGATTAACAAATTACTGGTTACCTGTTTTTGTGACTCTTTGGTATAGGGTTACTTTACTGTTTTGTACAAAAAAAAAAATTACATTACTTTTAGTTTTTTTTTTTTTTTTTTTTAATTTCGGCTACGAGCTTGCTACGGCTACTGAGTGATATCCAGTTTCTACTTTTTTTTATCTTATTGGTATGGGATTTAATTGAGCAGGGTCAGGGTCAACCCACCCCTCCTAGTATTTATACATACCTAATGCATTATTTGTAGATAAATCAACTGTTTTATTAAAACTGCACACCGTTTAAATCTATACTTAATTAATCAATCAAAAAAAAAACCTTTATTCTCACTAGCCAGTTGTAATAAAACAAAACAAATATTGACATAAGAACTATCAATTCAACTTATCAAAAAATTTTACTCGTTAAAGCTAACGAGACAAATTAAAATAATGACTTTACTCGTTCATTGCTACCGGCGTTTATCACTCTGGGGAACGATTGAACAAATGGTTTTTAATACTTTTTTAAATATAAATCATTCATTCAGCCCTTGGGTTTATTCATGAATATATTTATCATTCTCTTATCGTTAATGCAGCTGCCAATAATTGTGGAGATTTACAAAAATTTGCATCCTTAAAATGAAACGTTATCACGCCATTCGCCTTTCGCCCGTTCTTTTTTCAAATTGTTACTTAATACAGTCTTTTTTTTTTAAAGATAGACATCTTCTTCTACCATAACCCGTAACCGATAACCCGGGGCAAATGACGTGAATTCATATAATAATTACGCCAACGATGACACCGGGAGGCTTATTACCTATCTTGCTGAAGCCTAGCGATAACAAAATTGCTTGTCAATTACGCAATAATTGCTTTTCAATCGCTTGTCAATCGCAAATCGCTGAAAAACAATACCGATTTGCGATTTAAAAGCAATTATTGCGTAATTGACAAGCAATTTTGCTATCGCTAGGCTTCTGTAAGATACGTAATAAGCTTGCGGGTCATCATGACCCAGATTTTATCGAGTAGATAACTGTCATGAAATTAAGAGGACTACAGGACCTACACTCTATTAAACACAAGTTTTATAATGCCTCAAAGTATATGATCTACTGTAGTAAACAAAATTAGAAAAATATATGATATTCTTCAGGTTAAATGTTAGTTAGATATTATGTTGACAACTTAATACAGCTAATTTAGTACGATAGAAAAATATCACGAAAATATCTCTAATAATTTCTTTTAACGATTAAAAGCCATACTATCAATCATTCTGTTTTGTTAATCTGACAAAACTTCTACAAGCAACATATTAACGTAATATTGTTTTATTTTTTCAGTCCAATCCATGTTTTTTTTTTTTGTAAAGAGATAATTGCTTCATATTTTGCGATAAATTAGCGTTCAGCGTTGTGTCATCGCGCCTCTCTTTCTTATAATATATATGCAGTCCGACAGGAGGATGGTGAAGTGCCGATATTTGGCGCGAGTCTTGGAGGCAATTACCTACATTTCATTTCGAAACGAGACAATTATGGCCTCATACATTCAGTACACCTTAATCTAGGTGTGTAGGTAAATTAAATTGTATGACCGTAGGGGTCATACAATTTAATTTAATTAAAAAACTAAAAACGCTCGGGGAAGATTTTATGTCAAAAATATAGATATTTAGATGCTAATAACTTATATCGTATGCAATATTTCTTTATAATAAAAACGTACGGACCTAGTTTTTCATTATACCTACAACAATTCCAAAAATTATGAAAATTAGAAATGTTCACGGGGAGAAAAACGTTATCACTTCATGTATGAAAATTTACAGCTTCACAAATCCTCTTAAGTCCTGTAGTCTGTGTAGGTCTGTAGAAGTTGTCTAAATTTTGATAAATTATTTATTATAGGTACAAAGGTTTTTTTTGCATATGTAGTAAAATAAAATTGAGTACAATATATTTTATAAATCAAACTTTTACTAGCTTTCATAATAGTGCATGCAAAATCAACTCTGAAAACGTTAATATTTTTTTCAATTTTTGGTAAAGTATTCTAAATAATAATAGGAATCAATAATCTTACATATCTAACTAAGTACTAAAAGAAAGACCAAATAAACTTCTTATCATAATAATATAAGAACAAATCAGTCCGCTACGGCCTCATTCAGAGACATGGGTACGAAATCAAATGATCTGGGCACATGTAAATCTGGCATGCATTACAAGTATCTGATGTCTTCTTATCCTTTTTAGACGGTCACAGATATTTGACATCTTCTGTGAGTTCCTGGAACCTTCGGGAGAGGTCCCCCGGGTGGGTTCACCCGCAAAGTCTGGGATTCTTTTACGCAACTGTCAAGCAGCATTTGACTCTTCTTCCTCAGACGCCGCCGTCTCTTCTACTTAACACCGCAAATATTCTCCAAAAACTCAAAATTCAGAGCTCTCATGCACCACAAAATCAATCAATCAATCTGCCTAGCCTTTTCCCATCTAAGTTGGGGTCGGCTTCCAGTCTAACCGGATGCAGCTGAATACCAGTATTTTACATGGAGCGACTGCCTATCTGACTTCCACAACCCAGTTACTGGATAATACGATACCCTTGGTAAGACTGGTTGTCAGACTTTTGGACTTCCGACGACCCGTAACGACTGTCAAAGATCCTCGAATGACAGCCGGGTCCAACGGCTTAACGTGCTTTCCGAGGCTCGGAGGAGTCTCGGTATGAAAAGATGGTCCCATCCACAGACCAACCCCGGCAAGCGTAGCTTAACCTAATGGATCGACCCTTGCGGCTGTTATTACATAGCCACGAGCTCCTCTTGCACCACATGACCTTCAAGTGAACTTCGGTACTAAGAAAAGAAACAAACATGTAAGTATATTTATTTTTATTTTTCAAACACTTTTAATTTATTATACGTAGAAAATACAGAGGTTTCAATACTACTTCTGTACTACTTACGCTTTGTTGTACGAACATGCATATTTAATTATAATGTTCATGTTTAAAAACATTTATTTTAATTTATTATAGAAAATAAATTTAATTTAATTAATTTACTTAAACTTAAAAAACTCGATTAAGAAACCCTTATAAACAATTATGAAATCTTCAATTTGTAAGTGTTGAATTACTTTAATAGCCTAAATGTTGCAGTAGTAGAATATAACAGGATAGTTACCGGTCTACGCAAATCAGCAATAGTATAAAAACAAGTAGGAACATTAATAAAAAGCTCACAAGTACATCAAGCTTAACTGAAAATAGAACTAGATATGAAATTGGAATACAACATCACAGGTTATAGATAAACAGGTAAAGAGAGCTATTAGAAAAGATCTTAGGAACATAAATTTCCACTTAGTCAAAGTTGCACTTGAAAAACACCATTCATTAAGAATTGCAAAGCAAGGAATTATTCGGAACAAACCTTAGATAAATTAGATATGGCCTTCAAGATAAAAATGGAAAAAAACAATAGAAATAATAGAAATTTGCACTGATTTCTACAGTACTCTTTATTCGGAAATTTCGCATTCAGAAAATACAGTTACATATAGGTTTCCAGAAGACATCCCTTCCATAACAGGATATGAAGTAGACAGAGCGCTGAAAACAATGCACTATGATAAGAAGATAGCGTTACAACCGAAGCCTTGACACTCAGATCTGCCACTCTGCTTCCTTGCTAACTAACTTATTCAATATGATTTTGCAAACAAGAAAACTTCCAATTTAGATGTGCCATCAAACATTATTCTTCTCCATAAAAAAGGGGACAAATTAACGGGCTTATAAGTTTAGTTTCACATAATGTATAAGGCTTTCATAAAACTCAATAACTCATTCACAACCGTATAGACGCAATATTAGCTCACACCAACTACCAGAACAGGCCGGATTTCACCCAAGTTTTTCCACCACAGACCACATTCAAATAATCCTTAATCAGCTAATAGAAAGACATTCAGACTTTCGGAAACCTTTATATCTGGCTTTCGTGGATTATGCAAAAGCTTTTGATAGCATCAAGCACAGCGCAATATTATCAGCATTACGAAGCCAAGATGTAGAGGAAACCTATATAGAATGGCTTAAAGTAATTTACAAGAATAGCACGGCTAATATTAAACTGGACTCTTTAAGCACCATATTCAAAATTACCAAAGGAGTAAAACAGGGCGATCCGCTCTTTCCTAAACTATTCACTGCTTCGCTGGAGATATTTAAACAACTAACAGAGTCGTGGGCATTGGCATGCATCGTCCAATTCATCGTCAGTCCAAGCCAAGGTTGAACGACTGACGGTGAATTGGTCAAAGATTAAAGTCATGACCAATCCCGCTAAACATAAGGTCGAGGTCGATAGGCAGGAAATACACTATTTCGACGAATGTCTTCCAATAACGTCGTGTCGAAAATGCCTGGAGAAGCTGCTGGTCTGCTGGTGCTGCTGAACCTTCCAATAACACTAAAGCGTAAGCTCGTCGACATGTGTATCCTGCCTATCCTAACCTATGGCGGTCAGACTTGGTCTTTGACCGAGACTCAGAAGTCCAAACTCAAGGATTTCCAAAGAGCGATGGAGCGTAGCATTTTGAAAATTAAACTAACGGATACAATTAACAACACAACAATACCCTCGAAGACAAGCATTGACGATGTTGGCGATAAGACCGCAAGGTTGAAATGGGCCTGGGCGGACCACACCTACATGATGCTTCAGGACAGATAGGCCAGTGTCGTCACGCAGTAGGTGCCTGAAGACGGGCGTCGTCACCGAGACAGGCCTATGAAACGCTGGAACGACGACCTAGACTCGTTCTTGACTAATTGGCTGGAACAGGCAGCAGATAAAGACGAGTAGCAGATGACGACTGGAATAGTATGAGGGAGACCTTAGTCCGACAGTAGGACAGTATAGGTTAAAAAAAGAAAATACGGAGGTTTTGATACTAAGTATCAGGTTGGCACGAAAGTAATGAGAGATACTTGGTTTATGTTTTATATTTTTTTTATTATTATTACAATATAAAAAGCTTAGTCAGTGATGTAATCACCATTAGCATCTAAGACTTCTTGCCAACGATCCGGCAAAGTTTGGATGCCTTTCGCCCAGAACTCTAATGGCTGTGCCTCGAACAAGTTGTTCAACTCCGCCTCTACATCAGAGAAATCATTAAATTGGTTACCCCGCAAATGTTGTTTCAGGGCTCTAAACAAATGATAGTCTGATGGGGCGAGGTCTGACGAATAATGTGGGTGGGGTATCGTCTCCCATCTCCCAGCCCAAGTTCTCCAACTCTTGGCGAATGGCAGATGCGACATGAGGTCGAGCATTTTCGTGTAGAAAACTACATTAACTCGTCTTCGACGTTTTTTCTTGATAGCAGCAGATAGTTTGGTGAGCTGGGTTGAATATTTGTCAGCGTTTATAGTTTAATCGTGTAATAGTTCATAAAACAGCATGCCTTGTGCGTCCCAGAAAGAGCAAAGCAGAACTTTTAAGCGGTTCTTTTGACTCAGCTTCGGTTGAGTTGGTGGCGTTTCTTCTGGAGGCATCTAAAAAGCACGACGTGTATCGTTCTCATAATGAATCCACGATTCATTTCCAATAACCAGATCAGACAAAAAGTGTTTACGTCAGGGTCGCAGCAAAAGTGATTGACAGATAGCGACACGGACTGTCGTCTGTAAGGATGTGCGGTACCCACCGTGCCAAAACTTTTTGATACCCAAGCTCATGCAGATCGTTTTCCACGGCGGCGTGGTGACTGCAGTTAAGTGCTTCCGCTAATTCACGAGTGGTAGCATCCGGATTCGACTGCAGTTCGCGGCGTAAATCATCATCATTCACTGCGGGTGGTCGTCCAGAGCGTGGCTGACTTTCAAGGCTTCTGTCTGCTGATTTAAAACGATCAAACCATCGGGACACCGTCGCATGGCTTGTACTTCCAGCGCCCAATGCAGTGTTGATATTGTCAGCCGCAGCTCGCGCACTGTGACCTAACAACTACTCGTATAAGTATAATGTTCGAACTTGTCGCTCGTCCATTTTTCTTCAAACTGACTAAACCGATTTTTTTTTTTATAAATGGCATCTCGTAGTTGGCCTAGAGAGGCCGTGACTACTTAACCGGTCAATCCTGTGGCTGCCTTAAGCGAACTCAAAGCCTCCAGCCAGGGCATTCTAAAACGCCCGCGAGGGCGGCTTTATATACCCCACATCACAAGTACCTAGAATGTTCAACAATATTCTAGAATATTATCGAAAACAATTAACTTGAAAAAGGAAATTTGTAGTTTTATAGTATCTCATTACTTTTGTGCCAACCCAATACTTCTAGTAAATACTATACCAACCGAGAATAGACCGCACAGTAGTGGTAACATCGTACTGCATACACCTTACGCCTCGCGCATAGAACTCAAATTAGCACAAAAGTGTTACCACTGAAAAGGAGGGGGTTCTCAATTCAACTGTATTTTTTGCCGATTTTGATGATTCTTTTTTATTTGATAGATCACGTCTCCGGATTGAAAGCAGTTTTAAATGTTCAGAGATTTTTCAGTTTCAGAAACATTTTATATACTTAGGTACCTTTTACAAGTACCTAAGCCAGACTTATCAACGCAGAGCCGAAACCACTGGCCTAAAAAAATTCACGTGATAATTAGCGCCCAGCAGGAGAACATATGGTGGAAAGCCTAATAAATAAATACTTATTTGACTGGTCGTCTTGCTGACCTTGGTTTTGTTATTGTTATTAGTAATTAACTGTTATTTTATTTATTTTACTGCCATGGTCTTTTTTTTTTTTTTTTGATGGGAAGTCATCAAAAAACTTCTCCCGCTCTGTGCGGAGCGGGAGGGCGTGTCAGACTTCTGCTGACTAAAACCCAGGATCAGTTGCCTGTGCCAGGGCCTCGGTAACTCTTTCGAACAACCCGCAACCCTGGCGGGTATCGGCCCTAGCGGAGCCCTTCAGCAAGTGCTGATTCTCGGCCTAAATCCCTTTTGATTTTGATTTAATGAAGTTAGATTATGATTCTTATATACTTAATAATTGTAAGCCTTAAATAATTTTCTCAAAAATTGGTTTCACAGTTGACACTATTTAATGTTATTTAAAAATAATTGTAAAATAATGTCAATTGTGAAATTTAAAAATAATTGTGAGGAGCTCGTGGCTAAGTAATAACAGCCGCACGGATCGATCCATCAGGTTAAGCTACGCTTGCCGGGGTTGGTCCGTAGATGGGTGACCATCTTTACATACCGAGACTCCTCCGTGCCTCGGAAAGCACGTTAAGCCGTTGGTCCCGGCTGTCATTCGTGGATCTTTGGCAGTCGTTACGGGACGTCAGAAGCCCGTAAGTCTGACAACCAGTCTTACCAAGGGGTATCGTATTACCCAGTAACTGGGTTGTGGAGGTCAGATAGGCAGTCGCTCCATGTAAAATACTGGAAGCCGACCCCAACATAGTTGGGAAAAGGCTAGGCAGATTGATTAATTAAAAATAATTGTGAATATTAACAAAAAGAAAAAACAGATTTACCTACAGAAATAGAAGCTATTTATCGACCAAAACTTCAAATAATGTTACTTCAAGAAGCACGCGCCTGCGGCGCTCAAACCTAGATCTTAAAATCGTCATAACTCCAATTTTTTTTTAAATTTCGAAACACATTCCCAGGTACGAGGTTTCTGAATATGATTTAGGTTTTTTTTAATTATATGTATATAAATAAAACCAGATGTAGGGCACATAAGGTACCCCAAAAAAATTACCATTTTAAGGCCATTTTTTTTTTAATTTAAAGAAATATAATATGACTAATTAAAATTTACTTTTATGGACATTGTAGACTTCGTCAATACTAACATTTTGACACCTCAATAAATGATGAATAACTTGAAATAACGGAAGTAATAATAATAATATCCTGGGACATTTTCACACACGGTCATCTGGTCCCAAACTAAGCAGAGCTTTTACTATGGAAACCAGATAACTGATATACTACATATACTACTTTTTTTTTTTGTAAATACATACTTATATATATAATTACACCCAGACTCAGAACAAACAGACATGTTCATGCACACAAATGTTTGTCCTGGATGGGAATCGAACCCACGACCTGCGGCATGATAGGTGGTATCTTAACCAACCACGCCAACTGGCCTGTCGCATAATGTAATAATGTCGCACTTTTGTTGAAATTGAGGTACCAGAGTACCAGAGTGATCGAAAAAACATTCCAATGTTAAAAAGAACAAGGTGAATTAACAACAAATACTAAATAAATGAATGAAAGCATGTCACAAAAATACTACGCCAGCGATGACGCTGGCTGGGTCATATTTACCCGTTTTGAGTTAAAAGTTTGAAGCACATTGTATCTCGTTGTGTAGGCCGGCGTTACACTTCACAACAGGCCGTATCTCGAGCTACACAAACGCTCATATTGCACAGTTGGCGTAAAAAATAATAATGACTGACCGATTTACGTCGCCTCGGGTCAGTATGACCCAGGGCCACCCTACCCAGCGTCATCGACGCCGGGTTGATTATTATAGTCAAAAAGTCTTTATCAGCAACTGGCACTTCAATAATGCGTTTGTCCGTTTGATTCCCGGTTAGAACAAATTGTTTTTCACTGTGGCAGCCTGAAGTTTGATATAGTTTTGGGGTTTACCTATTCTCTTTAAGAAGTATAATAGCTCACGTATAATTTATGTAAATATTATAATAATATACTTACATACATAATACAGACGCCACAACAGACTTGTCTTATATTTGAGCATGCCAAGACTTCGTACACTTTCGAAGATAGTTCGGTAAGTTTTTTATTAAATACATACTAACATAATTATGAAATAGTTAGATAAATAAGATAGATACACATTGGATTATGCTACTTATACCTATAGTAGGTATTTACCTACCTATTAATTTAGTTCAGTTCCTTCCAGCGTTTTTCTCTTGGACCTTGTTCAGAATCTAAACAAACTGGTTAGAAAAAAATAATCTCCCTCGCCCCTGCATATTACCAAAAAAAAAAAAAATAATAAAAATAACAAAACCACATAACGATAGACCGGTAGGTATTCGATCATTATAAATTGTTTTGACGAGACGTGTCGTTTAAAAATAATTAAAAAAAAAAGAAACTACATAGTAGTCTATTCATCTCCGAAGTTTTTACACAGGGCACGTGTTCGCATACAGTCATGGGCTGTTTTCCGTGTATTTTCTGGTCGGGTGCGCGGCGGCGAACGCGGGCGGTGCGCGGGTCGCGCGGGGCAGGCCGTCGGCAGATGCGCCGCGCAGCGCCATCTCTCGGCGCCCGGCGCGCCACGCGCCAGGTGCGCTCTGCCCGCACCGCGGCCGCCACCCGCCCTTCAGTCCGCTGTCACGCGCCGCCGCGACAACACGTTATTGAGGCTCTGTACGCCACTACACGCGACGCGCGCGTTTCGAACGTAGTGAACGATACCGCGACCGGTTCGCCATAGCCCATGAGCGACCAGTGACATCTCGATTCTTGTGCTGTGTGACTTGCAGTGAAACGCTCAGTGCATACATGTGCAAGTGATGGATTACTGCGGATCTATCTTCGAGTGCTGACGACCGGGTACGGTCCCGACGTATGCCCCGGCGCCGCTAGCCCGGACGCGCCAGCATGCGCGCCCCCGCGGTGCTCATCGCCCTGCTAGGGTTTCTACCCCAGGTACTGATATCGACACCGAAAACCGCGAATCCCTGTTTGTTTACGTTTCGCATCGGCGTAATCCCATCGAAAACTCGTGGTTCGCATCGCTTCTCATAAACAAGGCAGCGATGCAAACCGGCAAGTGTAGGTGCGACCGCTGTGCACTAGGCGATAGTTTCCCACGAGCGTGGCCGACGGCCGGCCTGGCAGATCGTCCTGGATAGTGCTCGGGAGCGAGGGTGTAGTGTAGGTTAGCCTCACAGTCGTGACCAGCCGCGGCTCGCTCGCCGACTCCGCGCTTGTGTGTGTCCGATACGTTTACCGAGCAAACATAAGAGTACATAGTTATAAAGAAAGTTCAGGTTTTAATACGACTGGCGCGCGGGGTCAGCTAGGTCGCGAGCCTCTTCGTTTTAAAATTAGATGCATTCCGAGGCTTTGCGGTGGATTCGAGACTTCGAGTCCGGACGAGACGTATTCGCGACGATCTGTATGCACCAACGACAGGAATAACTCTTCCAGACGACTCTCAAGGCGCGCGATATTTCGGGCAGGGTTAGTAGTTCGGTCTAGTTTACACGACAGAACCCTTTGCTTGTTTATTGACCGTCGCTAATCGCCGGTAAATAGGCGCCGAAAGCTGTAAAACTGGGCATACGTAAACAATGCGCTCTAGATGAAAGTTCTGAGAAAATTGACACAAGGTGGCACACTGTAAATATGTAGACTAATATGAGGTCATCGCCCTATGGACCGGTCAAGGTTACCTGTCCTAGCAAGGGTTGCCGTGAGTGCCGCACGGTGACGTGTGAACTTCACAGTTCATGAAACTTTCATGCTTTTTATCGCATCACTTTATATTCGATATTAAGTATACTGGCTTATCGATAAACGTAGACTTAATTAGCTTCGTTATTTGCCTCATTAACGTCTAAAGGAAACGTATCAATCAATCGAGTGTAGCCTTTCAGTCCAATGGGCGGAGATACTCGATGTTTATTTATGTACGGAGAACATCTACGAGTTCATCTTGAACAAGCTTAAGAAAAGCTCATCGCATGATTCACCCCAACCAGTGGTACATGCCCGACTCGATACTTTTCTTAATCGATATGTAGATCTCCGCTTTGCCTTTCCCCGACATTGTTAGTGGTGCGCCTAGTTAAAGTAAAAGCCCATTTACAAGCGCTACCGAAGTACCGAAATGTCAACAACAACCCGATAATAATAAAAAAAAATCGATACGTCTCGGCTGACTTTTTGTTCTCCCGCATCGTTTACCGGTCTCCGAGGGTAATTTACAGCCGAGGGAACTATTCCCCAATGCGTGCGTGTGCGCACTGTGAACGAATAGTTATTAATGTGTTCGCAAAATGTACCGTTAATATCACAAACACATGCACTTTGTTACATTGTAACATTAATAAAACTCGTCCGCGGACAACCGGTGTGTCAGGAATTGATCCCCAACTCTGGCTGATCCGTGTGATTTTTGTGCACTTTTTCTCGTCAATTTCTGTTTTAATTGTTTTTTTTTACTGTGCCAATCAAGTTTAATTAAATAGTGTGGGTCCGCTACACACCAGCATACATGGTGTAGCTATCTATTTATTTATTATCCCGTGCGTGTGTGTGTGCGTGCGAGTGAGTTTTCAAGGCGCTATAATACATTATGAATGAAGTCGCGTTGTTTCATAAAAAAACGGTATTTTGCGCACCACCGCTCAGGACTGGTTTGTCTTGCCCCTGGTCCCGTCTACGTGACGACGATCGTGCATTGATGTAATTGTCCCACCGATCAGTCAACTCGATTCTTTATACTCGATACATCCGTAGGAGAATCGATGTCCGGATTTTTACTTTTTGTTTACCCCCACGTGCAAGACGGCAGCTAATTCAGCTGCATTATTCTTTCTTTGATTTGGTTCGAAACTATATATCCGTAGGAGAATCGATGTGCGGATTTTTACTTTTTTTACCCCCACGTGCAAGACGGTAGCTAATTCAGCTGCATTATTCTTTCTTTGATCGCGTTCGAAACTCGAATCGCGTGATCATTCCACCGCCTTTTCGATCGGAAGCGGCGTCGGAAACACGTCTGCCCGAAAACCGCAACGTAATAATTTCCAATTTCAAATAAGTAAATAATTCAGTGAAGGCTGCTCGGTTCGATTCGTGATCGCGTTTATCCCTGAGAAATTATTAAGAGGATAGGCTGTTTATTAAACGGTCGTATCCTTATTTTCCATGTATGGGTATAAATGAGTGAGTAGATATTTTTTATTGCAATATGTAGGACATTGTTGCAGGTTGCATTCTATAACGTACCTATTCTTGATTACGCTCGGCGTCTACCTGTCGCAAATCTAGGACATAGCATGTCATAGCTCGCATGGAACGTTACTTGTGCGTGTATGATTGCGATACGATTTGTGATATAATCGACATATATTTCAATTTTAGGTGTGTATCTGTCTATGTGTGGAGTGTACCACGTACCACTTGTCTATGCTTAGGGTTGCCAAGTGTGCATTCTAAAAAGTTACTTAAACTTATAAAAGTGTTCCTTACTTAGAAGTAACTTAACACGAACATTAATAAAATCTCGTTTGTTAATAATTATAAAAGGAAGTTATGAGTTTGAAACTGGTAACCCCGGTAATATTACACGAGCAGGTGCAGTCATTAATGGCAACTCTTAAACACACTAACATCTGCTTTTTTTCACAATCCACTCAGCTCGGGCACACGAATTCTAATTGCCGGCCTGACATGCTGATTGAAAGTTCAATTCCGACTAGTGAGGCGGTTATCAGAGTAAACCAGACATTTTAATGGTCATTTTTACTGCTTTATCGTCATATTAAATAAGACTGTACTGTTTGTGGCTACTTAAAAAGTTACTAAACTTATACATTTTACCTACGTTCGTTAGAAGGAAATGTAGAATTTAATTCCATTAGATATTAAATGGCGAGTTAGATAAAAAACTAACAGCCAGTCAGTTGAACTATTTCCAATAAAAATTATTAGACGGTAATTTCAATGCATCTAAGTATTCTTGTAGCGTAGTTTACTTCATAAAGTTGGGCAACTAGTGTTAATTTTATGTGCAGAAACAGTTTAGTTAAGGCGACGATAACCGACTTTTAATGATTTTAAACTGAAGATCACGTCTAAACGAGTAGTGTTAATGATTTGGAAAAAAATGTATGTTAAATTAGAGAATTTTCTTAATAACTTAATTTTTGAATAATATATTTTAGATTATGTTATATTACGTAGTGTAATTAATTTGTAAAGTTATGTTTAACGCGGATAAAAAACTGAGAATCACGCAAAAACTATCAAGCGTATTTGTATGAAACCTTCACATGTTAAAGATAATTTAACTATTTATCTTTTAGGATACGTGTTTATTAAAATACCTTTTGTTTTATGTATAATAAATTAATAATGCATCTAATTTGGGACAGCGCTCCTTGATCGGCGAGTCCTATTACTGGCTGGACGTACGACGATGCGTTGCGTGAGCTCAGCACAAAACAAGCAAGTTAACCACTCAAGGCCATTGGCATTTATCTGTGTCTTAACAAATACTCGCTACTTACATAGTTTTCACTGCGATTTCCCAACAATTTTGTAAGTAAATGCCTTTTGATAAAAACCTGCTGCTGTAGACTCATTTACGAAAAAATCACACACAATTGTAACAAAGGTACAAAAATAAATTAATCGTCATATGTCATGTTAGTAGCAATAACTATTTAAGTATGTGAAACTCCTTAACGGTAGGTTTTTAACCCTGTTATAATTTCGTCCATTGTCCAAAACGGTTTTTGTTCTATGAGAACCGACTCAATTATAAGAGACTATACGAAATCGTATAATCGCCGGTTTTTAACAGCTTAACTATGTGAAATTTTAAGTTTTGGTCTCATTGTGATGAGTATGTAATGACCGATTGTGCGGCGCGTGCGTCACTCAATAGATTCCAAAACTATCTTGCTCTTAAGTACGACAAAACTGCCCAAAATTAATTATGCCATAGCATAACTGGCCTGATGTTGAACAGCCGCTCATTACAACCATAAAAGACTATTAAAATTTATAAGTTTTTGTGTTTCAATCCCGACCGGACGTTTAATTGATTCCCAGTGACATTCGTTAAAAAAACTAACATGGCTGCCAGGACCATTGATCAGATTACGCAATGTAACCAAACTGGATGCTCGGGGAAGTCAATATTATGTATTATTTATAAACAGACTCAATGGTTAGCTTTCTTGTGTGAAATTATCAAAGGATACTGCTGAAATGATGTGCACGGCGATAAACCATTAACATAAACGTATTTGTAAATAATTCAACCCTGTTTTGGAATGAGTGCGCAACGTCTGTGGTAGGTAGGGCGCTGGTTCGTTTTCAAATTTCGAAATTTATCGGATGCCGCGTAATTCAGCCACTAACCTTCTAATTTAAGGTTCTATTGTTTAGTATTGCCAGTGCAAATTATTTAACTCCGAATTGGGTAAATGTGTCAGCGATGCCGCCTGCCGGTAACATGGTGTAGGTTGCACAAGCCCAATGCTTCAGGCATAGCGAAGTGATGAGTCGGGTCTTCTAGTACACGTGGGTTTAAAGTTAAGGCCATAAGTTGACAGTTATGAATACTCACTCACATTTGAAGCTGCGAATAAGTTATTACTTGCTGTGTGGGCGTCAATTAAGAAATAATTAAACGCGTAATGAGAATAAGATTACATGCTCGTTATTTCGTAACTACATCTAAATCTTCTTATGTACTTAAAGTGGTAACCAAACGGAACTGTGGTCGACTGTATTATACCGTTTCATAACGTTGCAGCGAATTATGATGTGCAATGGGTGATCGCAGTTACATTGAAAATAATTCCATGCCTTCCTCTACGCATCGTACCTACCTACCATCGACTTGTATCTCAGATTGATATCCATAATTCGACCGTCCCAATTAACAATGTCGGATATACATTTTTACCAATATTCACTTTTTTACATAAATCGAATTACAATTTTTTTTTTAATCTTCACTGTCAAAACAAACTTTGAACTGAGGGCAGTTCAAAGTTTGCCCTAGCGATAAAAAAGAATATTTATGATATTAACAATGTCAGTTCTGCGAAAAAGACCACTGTTCAGTAGGAACTAAACAGTAGTCTCCCTGCAGAACCGACATTGTTAATAGGGACGGTCGAATTTGACAAGTTAGTAAGCTTGCTGTTGCTGCTACCATAAACGTATTTATTTTACACAAGTTATTTTAACCTCCATCAGGTTAAGCTAAGCTAAGCATCAATGGTGGATAAATGATCATCTTTACATACCGAGACACCAAGCTATTGGTCCTGGCTGTTATTCGTGAATCTTTGATAGTCGTTACGGATCGTCGGAAGCCCGAAAGTCAACCAGTCTTACCAAGGGGTATCGTATTACCCAGTTACTTGGTTGTAGAGGTCAGATAGGCAGTCGCTTCATGTAAAATGCCGGTATTCAGCTGCATCCGGTTAGACCGGAAGCCGACCCTAACATATTTGGGAAAAGCTTGAGGCAGATTTATTGACAAGTTATTTTAAAGTAATTTACGTCTATCTAAAACTACGATGCCTGTAGTGATTTCGGTAGTCGAACAAAAAAGTTTAAACCCGAAAGAATTTTAATAAGTTCCGTATTCAATCTCCACAGTGAGAGGTTCACACGTATAATCCCAATAACAATTCAAGCAAGAAGATCTGGTTTACGATATAAGAGAGTACACGACTCCGATCATAGCGCTCCGTACACTAACGCACGAAATCTCAATTCGCTTGTGCAACACGCTTAAATAACCGCAAAATACCTTATTATGCGCTTTCCATATACGTTCCAGGCAATCTACGGGGCCTATTACGTTCCACGCTCATGATTCTCCGTTAATTTCAAATTCCAGACTTAGATCGTATGTTTCTTTTGTGTCGGTACAGCTGCTAGCAAATCGACACAAAGGAGATGGCAACATTTGTCGTGCGGCTAAATATCAGGACGTTTTATAAAAGACGCCGTTTATTTTCTTCTAAAGACGTTCCTTGAAACGGAACGCCCTTTGTGAGCCAACCCGGCGCGTTCCCCTCATACAATACCAACATTGAAACCAAGTTCTGTGAAAATTCAGGTCAGAAAACCAATTAGTTACAGCGTTCATTCATCAGCTGCTAGAGGACAAATACATATAATAGTTTTTATACATGTGAAATTAATTCGATCTCGCGCCCGCCGTTCTATTTTAGGACTGAACATCTTTAAGGCATGTGTAGAAACGTACTCTAAAAAACTTAAATGAAAAAATAAATCATACTCGATGATTCCAAAATTAAATTTGAATTGCGAATTGATGCACTGGCCACATCGTCGCGCTATTAAAAGACTCTGTTTTGGTGTTTATTTTAACACATTTCGCGTGTGTATAACGGGAGAGATGAAAAACATTCCCCTGTGTTTCATTATTTGTGTTATTTTTAGACTACGTTCAACCTGCTTGAACGAGTGTTTACTCTTGCCTTACTTACATACAATAGCGTTCACATTATTACTCCTTATTATCTCTCCCAATAAGTGACTTTATAAAATACGTTTCGACTCGAAACCGAAAGGTAGGCAAGTCGCATCCGCTTAGTAAGTGTTCAATAAATCATTTTGACACAGTAATTTTGTTTGGAAAATATGTCCAGATCGTGATTCTGGGGCAATTAAAATAAGAAAGAATTAATGCAACTCGATATAATAACTGAAATGTTATTACAAGATCAACGATTAGGTATTCAAATCAATTTGGATGGATCTGGTTGATGCTTCGCTCAGTGCAATTAATGTTACGTGCCAGCACTTTCCTTTCAACATGATAAAAAAATATTTGATGTTCACGACTTTAACGTCGAATGCATTAACTTGTAATGGTATGTTAAATGAATTAGACGCTCGTGTAATTGATTACTGACACACATTCAAGTTCAGTTTGTACATTAAGTTGCTCCATCGATTGTACAAGCAGCTATAGTCCCTATTTGGTTACGTTAATTTAATAGAATAGAACGTGTAACAGCACCGAATCGGATAAACTTTTTATAGTCAAATAAAGGCAGCGACAAAATGTCGATAAAGCTTAGCGCCTTTTAAAATATAGTCTAAACAACATCAATCAGGCAGTCAGCGCGTCAAATCCGCCCGAAGATATAATAAAACATAACTTATTCGGTAGTCCGGTAAGTATTATTTAATTGTTGGTTTGTTGCCAGCCCCGGGCGAGCCGACGACCGCTCGCTTCCCGCTCGGTTTTTAACACACTTTTTTTATTTACCGTAATTCACTAACTTATTGACATGAACAACTTAACATAATTTATCTTTAATACTTTTTGTGAAAACAACTTTAAAACATAAAACAGTAAGCCACAATAAATTCATCAAATTCTCTGCTTCTATAACTCGTTTATAAACAATTGATCGACAAAAAAGGGGATGTTTAGAGTGGTGCGTATCTTTTTTACAATTTTTTTTGGTTCCGCTCCTACCTGACAACCACGTGGATGTGTGACTTGAATTGAGTGGCATCCCGTCCTCTTTTCTCCTAGGTTAAAAGAAAGAGAGGGCTATACGTTTCGCGCGGTCGGTTACACATTAGATGATTTTAACCCCTGTCGCAGACGCAGGAAGTTGGTCGAAATCTGGTGTATTTTTTACCGCAGTATTGTTTAAACGGGGGCTGATTTTTGACATGGTTAGACACACCGTCTGTGCAAGATAAGGCTCCACTGAATAGATCATTGTTCTGTCTGTCGTTTCGTAATCTTTTGACAATGCATACTGAAGGTCATATTCGTGGGAAACTAATTAGGAAAGCTGACTTTACTCATAAAGTCATAATCAGAGATAGGATAATCGTAATGTATGTATATTTACCTAAAGTTAATTTTTAGCTGAGAAACTATGGAAGCGGTTTCTTAATTTTTTAAAGTGAAAACTTCTCTAAGCGCCTTGAACGGTTTTAGTAGGGGGAAATCTCAAGGGTTCGCGACACCGCGTTTAGTTTTCACTTCTGTCGGCATTCTCCATGACTGCCGTTTTTTTCTTAATATAATTCCTGGGATTCCTGAAAATCTGGGAAAGCATAACTAATCGGATACATGGTATGGGAAACGACTTTAAAAAAAATTAGGTTTATTATTTAAAAATATCGGGACACCGGGAGGGATCACATAAGAGAGTAAGACGGGCTCGTGGCTAAGTAATAACATTACTTAGCCACGAGCCCGTCACACACAACAGTAACGGGGTTTGGAAGTCAAATAGACAATCGCTTCATGTAAAATACTGGTATTCAGCTGGATACGGTAACGCTGGAAGCCGACCCCAAAATAGTTGTGAAAAGACTAGGCAGTTGATGACGATGACCGGGAGGGATCACATAACTATTTGTATGCTTGTTTACTTGAAATTCATTTTTAATATTACTTACCCTGACGTTTGCTTTGCCAGTTTGGCAACGTAGGTACTTTACAACATTAGCTAGCATTCGATTCCACATAATATAGTCAAAAAGTACTAAATTCATCAATTTCGGAATCACGAGATATTTACGATCGAAACAAACGTGCATTCCATATTAGCCAACACCTGAACGTAAGTAAATATACGTTAGTTCTATGTATCATAATCAGAAATCTAAATTTATCGATTCCGGAATTTCGGGATATTTTCGATACAAAAGTGCATTCCATAATAGCCAACAGCCCAACACCTCAACTTAAGGTGAATAATGTAAATATGCATCCGAATATCCGATCTAATAATCCTTTTGCTACATTATGCAAAAAGTACATGCATTTGGGCCGGAATCGTATATAAATTATTATGTTTGCACTTTAATAGAACATTTATGTTGCCATATATAGCGGGTGATTCATTTAGAGGTAATTTTCAAAAATAAAAAAATAAATTGAAAACATCCAATTTAATCGGGTCATCTTTATTATCTATCATACAAAAGAACCATTCATGACATGTATTTTTTAAAGATTATTTCTTTGAAATGTTTGTGGTAACTGCGGTTAACATGGTCCATTCTGAAGTTCTAATTGCGAGAAAAATTCGGTGCACAGTTAATTTCTCGCTTCAGACCGTTGAATTGGCAGCCTAGATCGTGTGATATCTCACCTCTAGACTTTTTCTTTTGGGCTATGTAAATTCCAATCTATATGGACAACTCTGGTACGATTGATTAATTGGAAGCCAATATTATTCTCGTTATTCGCCAAATACCACTCGAAATGCTCGGATGCGTCTAAAAAAATGGAACTTCAGAATGGACCATGTTAATCATAGTTACGGCCAACATTTGAAAGATATAATCTTTAAAAAATAAATGTCATGAATGGTTATTTTGTATGATAATAAAGATAACCCGATAAAATTGGTACTTTCGTTTTTTTCTTACTTTTTAAAAAAGTAGGTACCTTTAAATGAATCACCCATTATGATGTCAGAGGTCGGGGTCTATTAATAATGAGATCAGGACATACCATCAAAAATATTGCCATAATATTTATTTACGTAAAATATTTTTCAAATAATTATCTAAGTTTATATGCATTCTGTGTCATTAACAAGTCTATTTAATGATTCAAAACACATCATGATTTAACGAGAACCATACTAAAGTTTTATGAATGTAATTTATTATTGTCAACTAAATAAATAATCAATTAGAACGAAAGCTCCGGAAATGATTCTCTTTTTAAAACCTTTTTTATTTCAAGTTTATACTGCGCGCGCGCAACATAGTATTAGTCGCCGCCGGTAATGATTTGCCAAGACATGGCCGCCATAATTTAATACGAACCACTTCCTTCCGATGCCATATAAAACAGGATAGGCTTTTTGACTATACTTTTATAAGCTGAGCATAGGTATATTAACAATGACATTTGGCCATTTTTTTATAATTTTACAATTTAAAAAAAAACTTCCTAGATATGGTATATAACTGTGTACCACCACAATTGTTTTATTCGATATTAAAGTAATATTCCGCCGTGCTTACAATAATGCTAACATAACACTCGCTCCCTAGTCTTAAAACTTGTTGACCCTACATGCACTGCAAATGCGACCAACTGCATTCTTTAATATTAATATAAGGGTTGTGCACCCTGGAGGGCAACAAAAACCAGTTATTATTATTCATAAAGTACAAAAAACCCAGGGGAATTCAAGTCGTCTCGTTGACGACTACTTATCTATCATCGCACATTAAAATATCCAAGTTTTTCATCAAAATCGGTAGTCTTAAACTACGATCGTTTAAAACAAAGCGGGGGGCGCCATTATTTGACAGTTCGATTAACAAAAAATGTATTGTTACGTCATTAACGTTCGAAATTCGATTCATAGGGGTGTCACCGTGTTCACCCCACACGCGTTGTTACATGCAACCCCGTTTTTGAGCGACCTACATATAAACTGTGACCAGTAAAGCCGTTAATGTCTCAACGGGATCGATCGCGCGGACAGTTGTGCAAATAGTTTGTTTGAGGATTACCTACATCTTTGGGGCGATGAAAGCTGTATTGCCCGTCTGTTTGTGTTGTCACACTGAATCTGATATATTGACTCGCTTAATCTTTACTTTTACCTTCGCTTCTGACACAAGTAACTACAATGTTTATTTTCTCTTTCCAGGTGCTGACGTCTGGTTCCTTCGAACTTAGGATAAAAAGTTTTACGAACTCGTTGGGTAGATTAAGTAGTGGGCAGTGCTGTGATGGTTCCTCAAATAGTGACGCGCCGTGTTTGGCGCCGTGCAGGACTAAATTTCGAGTGTGCCTCAAGATATATCAAGCTAACATCGACACGACGTCACCGTGTACCTTCGGTGATATCACAACGCCTGTGTTGGGCGGCAACTCATTGGATGTGCCAAATCTCCACGTGGAAGGATTTAGCAATCCCATCGTGTTCCCCTTCGACTTCACATGGCCGGTGAGTGTCTTAAAATAAAAGTCTTTAGTACTCGTAGTTCGTATTGAAGTTTCGTAAACAACACCTCATTAATTTTGTAGGCTACAGTAAAATCAATACGTCGTAAAAGAAGCATTAAGTAGCAGCCCTACATCAATAAATCAACGCGATGAATGTTACCAACGTTCAAATTCCAATAATCCACGCGGAGACCGCGGGCCATCTCATTCGCCGTAAATAATAGTAAAAAAGAAATTAAGGGATTCTATATTCAAATTTGACAGAAGCGATGACGATAAGAATACTTGATAGTTTAACGAGCAGCCGCGTGGGAGGATCACAGCCACAGCGTTCAATGGTTCATTTTTAATTAATTATGAAGTCGCTCTCTGTACGGGCAGTTCTATGTTATTAGACGTAGTCGGTTAGCCTTCGTCGTCGTGGCTGCGTTCTCATCTTCACCGGCGATTAGAGCAGAGGCCGGCCGGGATCGTGATTCGATATTGTAATTATATGTTATTTATTTACAGATCGCGCTTAGATCTATCTCGATTCCAAGGATAACGGACGTCTTAATTGGACCTTAGTTACGGTTATTTCGCTCGGCGTCAATTGTCTACGGTTTACATAGGCCGCGTGTGGACCTAGAGGTTTCGAGTGCTATTTGTATTTTATTTAGCGGCCCGCTTCAAATGTCGTACCGTCTCGTAATGTTTGAGCAAACAATCGGACCTAAGCTCGCCGCTTGCACAAGCTCCGACCATCTGGAGAAAACGTGACATTTGGTAACTAAATGAAATTGCAGGTAGAGCTAACTGAGCATAGACGAAATTTAAAACTTTTTTCGGATAGTGGATGTGCGTCCGGTAACTACCGCTATCATTCCAAATGAATTGGCGCTAAATTGAAACTTCCTGTTTAAATTCACATAGAGCTCTCTATTGCGAGGCATGTGTTGACATGCGATCAATTGAGCGAAAGCGACCCGCAGAATGGCTTAATCTATCAAATTTCAAAAGTGACAGGCTAAGCTAGCCGTTGACGTAGTCGATTCCACGCCATATGCAGTTATCTTACTCCAGTCGGACATGAGGAAGTCACCCATATGCCGCGGTTCCATATGTCGCTAAAATGGTTAAATCCTGTGCTCTGAGGATATGCACCATACGCCCCGCTGGTTACCGATACGGTTCCAGTTGGACGCGTCTCATTTAAATAATACAATCTGCCCCTAGTATTATTAGTTGAAGCTGACTTGGATTTTTTCTCACAATGAGGTCATCGTCGGCCAGAGAAGCGCCTGTTTTACGAGGCATATCGCGCGCACGAATAAATACCGCGTGTGTTAGTATATGGTACGTTCCGCAAGCTGGCTTCGTGACCGGCCCGGCAGGTGAACGGGCTCGCCGAGACGCTTGCAGACGCTCGATTTTCGAATTTGACATTTAATTTAATCATCGAATTCTCGGTGGCCAGCATCACAATATTTTGAAACTTGAACCAGCCATTGCGCGGTCACTAACGGGCCTGCTGTAATACAACCCCGCCGAAGTAATCTTAAACGCAACTGCATCCGAACTTTATCTGATCCCTTGTGAAATAAATCGTACTAGACCCGTAAGGAGATTTGACCCGCACGATAATAGGTCATGAGCATATTAATATTACTGACAACATCGAACAGTGAAATTACAAGTAAAACGGCGCGCGCGTTAACGACGCGTAGAAACGATTTATCACACAGCGTTTAGAGAAAGAGATGGCTCACTCCGAAAAGAAATCTCATTTGTATGCAGTCGCTCTGCTAGTGGCTCGGCGGCGGGATTTCATTTATTTCATTCTCAAACAATTTGTGTTTGTTAATCACAAGTTTTATATTGTAATGCGCTCTTCGGGGCCCGTTAGGCAGTCCGGATGTCAAAGAGGTGAGGACGGGATTATGAGCTAGTCTTCGCACGTACGAGAGCGGGTTAATGGCTCGCTTACATTGCGGATAGGAGGAGAGGTCAACGATACTTGCCCTTAATGCCAGGGGTGTTACACCCCACGGCATGAACGGGCCCATTCACCAGAGCGCTCCGTACAACCGTTATCCGCTGCCGTTTTAATGCGAAAAAATGTTGAGCTTATGCAATTGTGCATTTTACACCTGCTTAGCGGAGAGAGCGCAAAATGTCAAAGTGTACCACCAACTTCCGCGGCGGTCGCCCGGCGCGCGAGCACAGCATTACGCTGCGCTGGCCGTGAACTATACTTTTTATGGATCTAAGATCCGTGTTGAGCGATGTTACTCATAGGAGGCTGCATTGTGTTTTATCTTAATAAATTTGTCCATCATCTATTGTTACGCAGTTCAATAAATTCGATAGTTAATCTCTATTGTTGTCTAACAGCTGCTAATATTAACGTTTGTTTGTAGAGGCTATAGGAAGTGCAGTGTGAAATATTTCTTTGCTGTCATTTGATCATAATTCACAAATATCTCGCAAGTCACCTTCCCACGGGGCGGGGATTGTAGGGACCCCTACTATTTGAAATCTTGCAAAAACTTAAGTCGAATCAAACGGTTAAATAAAATATTAATTCTAGAATTAAAGAAAGAAAGAAAACAATGCGTTTATTGGCATTAGTTAAAAAATTAACATGTACAGGTGGCTATCTTAAAAATAGCTCATTTAATTTATTTTAATAGAACCTTTGCATGCATAGCGGTTACAAATAGCGACGAATATCTAAAATTAAAATACTTATTTGAAGGCTAAAAAATCAACCCTTTAATGCTGCGAGACCTCGGCCCTGCATTCTATAATTAGCTAAGTTATCTATTCCGTTACACCTTGAATAAAAATACGAGTTTCTTTTAGTTTCGTGATAAGGAATGCGAGTTACAGGTAAGCTGTAAGCGAAGGAAATAATAAATTAGAATTGTTTTTAGGACATAGGTGCTGAATATTTTGCGATCATTTGCGTTTAGTTAATTTGTTTGCGAGTCGATTATTTTTATTGAAACATGCTGTAGTTTTGTATTATTTTTTTGTTTGGGTGTTCTTGAATACTCTGGATAGATATTTTACTCTTTTCAACATTATAAACTATAAAAAACTATAATAATAATATAATGTTACAATCATGATGCTATCAAGTTCCACTTGAAAAATTTTTCAAATAAAATTTTCCTTCTTACCCAACTACGGCCAAGCAAAAAGGAGGGATGATTTTGACCGGTATTTATGATTGTGTTCATCTGTTCCACTTTAAACTGTTTGCTACTATCGTTGGAAGCGTCTTGATCGTCCGCTGGTGACATCACATTAAATGAAATATGGCGCCCTCTAGAGGACATAAAGTCATGTAAGTAATTTAAAAAAAATCATAATGATGCCATGTTGGGTATCAAATGAAAGGGCCTAATAAGCACATTTTAAATATATATATACATATATATTGTTAGATGTTGCTCGCGGCTTTGCTTGCCTACACCCGATAATTAGGAATCATTTCTAAAATCACACCTCAGATGTGAGCCAAACATATTATTTTCTCTCCTTCCTTCTAAGTTACCCAAAATACATTTATATAATTACTAACTATTGCCCGCGGCTTCGCTCGCATTAATTTAGAATAGCGGTTTAGGGCGTGAAAGGTATCAAGCAAACAAACTTACTTTCGCATCTATAATATTATAGTTGGGAGGATGAAAAACAGGTCTGTCAACACTCTACGACTCACAAAATGTATTGGGTATTTTAAAAAAATGCTATAGTAAAGTTTCTATAATAATATAATTCAATCATAATTCGAATATTGTAAAGACACGTGGCGCCATCTATTATCATAATAACGTTAAATTGTTGTTTTCCTCGGGACCTGTGCTTTTTTTCGGGATGAAAGGTGCCCTATGTCCGTTTCTGTACACCTGACAACGTATTTGCAAAATTTTTAGGTTTAATGGTTTAGACGTGAAAAGGTAACAAACAAACAAACTTACATTCGCATTTATAATATTAGTTAGGATTATTTAAAAATGTAAAGCGGCTCTGCAAATACTTATCACGAAATTATAAACCCAAAATAAAATAAAAAAAAACACGCTCTAAAAAGTATGAAACAAGAAAATATTCTCATCTCAAATTTGAAAAAGACACAAATCGAGTCTCACGTCATGCTAATAAGGCATACATCGAATAGACTACGTGTGACTCCGGATTTTGAATTTGTCTGTCTTTTTTCATATTTCAGATGAATATATTTTCTTGTTTCATACTTTTTAGAGCGTGATTTTTTAGTAGTCGGGTTTTAGGTTTTGAACTTACTTTTTATTTTAAGTAGGTACCTAAGTATTAAAAAATGACAATTTCATATGCGTAGGGAATATGACAATTCCAATTTATAGAGGAACTAATTAATAACTAATAACGATGATATTTTGACGGCCATTGATAACACTAATAACAGGCCATGTGTGTCTCATGTTCCGGAAGTCTTTTCCACCATATGTAGCACAGAAATGATAGGCCAGTGTATTTGTTACCGTGAGAGTTGACTCACTGATTTTACTTAATTAAACTTAATTAAAACACCAACTTAAATGGCCATATTCATCTTTTTATTCAAACTTTTCTTAAGGCAACAGAGCGCAAAGTTCCCTCTGTGCGGTCTCTACTTTCTTGTAAATGAACTTTTAAGTCATTAACTTAAGTAGAATTTAACTAAACAAATACTCCACGTAACATTGTTTCCGAACTATTCAAAAGACGTAAAAGCTCCTGATTAATGTATTTGTGTCGTTAAGTGAAGAAACACGCGTCTTTATTGTAGAACAAGTAGACTAAGCAACAGCGTAACTAATTCTAGAGATTGTTACTTATTTTGCATGTTTCGTAAAATAGTTTCACGCTCCAAATAGCGCCGTTTAAATGAAAGTATGAAAATTCTTCTGGTACCTACCTGCATGGTCACAATTCATGCGTGTATTATTTTTTATCCGATAGCAAAGCAGGGTTATGTTTTTTACAAAATATACAGGTGTCCCATTCTCAGAAATTAACGTTTTAGTGACGTCACGTTCGATTCGAATTTCAAAACAATAGTACGGTAACGCACGCCGCGTCGGACGAATGCCGTTCTTAATCCATTGTCGCGTGTGAACTCAGCCGCTTTTTGCGCTTGATAGCGGCGTACATATTAGAAAGTAATTACCGATCCACAGCGCGTCGCGTAAAAACTCACACCTCGACCAAACTTGTGCCTCAAATCGTCTGTAATTTAATTACATTAGAATCGTAATCGGTTACGCGTCCCGCATTATTATTCGCCCGACGACCGGCCGCTTATATAAGTTTCCACTTCGAAAAACGTAAAACCTTCGCACGCATCATCGACTTATTACTACATAATGTAACGCGATATGAGCGTCAGACACTTTATAAACCCATACTTGGAGTAACTTCCGTCTACCGAGTTTTTTATCGTGGAGAGAGCTCTTAATAATTTCCTTTATTCCAATCCGCTCGCGTCGGGATCCTCTTAAAATACTTACCCCTACATCCGCTTCTTTTAATAAAGTCTACCGAAGCTATGGAATGCCTCATTGGATGTTGTTCCTCTTCGACAGCGTCTTTTATCTCTCTCCTTTCCGACGAGCGGCAATTAAAGTTAAACAAAAAAGCATCGCGAAAGAAATTCCACGTAAAAGTAGTGTGCGCGCGTACTGTGAGCAATATGTGCTGCAGTGCCATTACAATACAACTTGTAACGCGATTTCATAAGTTTCAAATTTAAACAATCGGAGCGTGGATAATTAGTCAGGTTGCATTGTTCGCAGCCAGTGCACAGGTATTCAGCAACATATCATTAACTGGTCTCGGCTTTTATAGCTGATCCGCCTAAATAAACTGAACACACTTACGCGTTACCGAACGTCACTATTATTTCCAGTGCTAAAATAACAATGCGCCCCAACAAGATTCGTAAACTAGCTAGTAAATAATGATTAGTCATACGAGATAAAGGAATAACCTCATCAGAGTGAATAGACAATAAAAAATAACCGGCCTTGTTATTACAACGCCTCTCGGAGCGAGCACTAAGAAAACACTCCTTTTTCAAATGGACGCTCGTTTACGGTCAAATTCTGACATTTTAACTGCGTCTCTATAACGTTTATGGCTACTAATAAAATTGTTCAAAGCGCCCGATTTATTATAGTAGCCAAAAAGTAATTTGCGTGCTGGTATTCTTTCTTAACGACGAATATGTACGCGGATTAAATAGCTGATTGAGCGATGTCAATCGAAATTCAAATTATCTGTTTAAATAGCGTGGTCAGCGGTGCGTTCCAAAATAAATCCGCGTCCGTTTTAGGCGATCGGGCGCGTTCCATTTTTATTGGCTACCAGCGGCGAGTGTGGGTGAGTTCTCACGTACTGGTAGGGCGAGAAGCCCTCAAATCTGCAATGATGAAATTCCTCGCGTTCCTGACTTTATTCATCACACGCGCGCAGTTTCTAGGAATTGTGAGTCGCAGTGCGAGCGGCTCACATGCTCCACTCGTATCCGCAACCTCGCGAATAAATCGTCGCCATTATTTAGTATGGGAGGAGCGCCGGTACTTACGTACCTACGTACATACTTCGACGAATTTATGGACGTGTCAAAGGCCGATCATAGGCTGGGAACCACCGCGAGCGAAACTTGCAAATTAGAATGACCGAATGTTTTGAATTTGTCAGAAATCTACACTAGACCCCGATTACCTACATCTGCTCTATTGAAGATTCAAAGTAGAAGTTTTCTCAGAACGCGCCACAATTCAATGTTCACACGGTTGCGGATCGATCTCTTTTGGCACTTGTAATACTTTATTTCCATACGATTACCGTGTTTAGAATATAAACGTTTTTTTATTAAAGGTAATATTACTCATCGTTGTCGTCCAGTTTTACTGCTAGCGTATGCAAAGTAGATTAGGAAAAAATTAGAAGATATCAATATACTGATCATGTCGAAACTTGTATAAGGAGGCTGTGCGCGTCATTCTCGGATAAAATCCGGATGAACCGATCAGGAGATTGTTTGTTTTTAGTGCGGTTTCGGTTTCAACGCCGTACCCTTCTCAGGGCCTTATCAGATCACCGTAGAGAGCCGAGCGTGGATCTCTCAAAATTTGTTAACTTGATTCTTTATTTTTTAATTCTTATGCTTCATTCAAATCGTTCCGTTGTTTATGGCCGACATTTTCATTTTTGGAATTCTTCAGCGGCGGGCCCAGTCCCGCCCGTCGCCGAATACCGGTGATGCCTTGTGAAAATTAAGGATACCCTTTTTCACTTCGGCCCCGATTCAAAGTCCCGAATTCCTCCTGCGAGTGTCTTTTTTCGCGATGATTGTAATTGAGGGCAATAAATTGTTAATGTCTGACTTATTTCGTGTGTCGTATACGGACTGGACCGGTCGTTAGCGGTAAAAAAAGTGGTTACGTGCTTACGTCTGTCTTAATGTTTCCTAGCTGCTTTTCGTAAAATAATCGTCACAGATATAAAGTGTAACATTTCATTTGAGTTACGACTGGCTTTTCAACTTTTTAATGTTTCTCAGTAAAGCGGGCTCGAGTAATTAATTCTTCCATAATGTACTAAACAGTCGGTAAATTTTTCGAGTGTGGTCACATCAGTATTTACCTTCTCGGTTTTAGTGGGCAACACTGGAACTTTATTATAGCATCAATTTAATGGTTATTATTTATGATTGGCGTGTGAAAAAGTTTAACGCTTTTAATTGGTCATTTTGTCGTACCTGGACATAAAAGATTAGTTTACTTAATTGACGCGTCTGGAAGGAAATGAAAATAATCTCGAGAGCTTTTTTGCAGTTTGCATCGATGATATGTTCCGTGTGATCTTTTCTCGTTATTTTTTGTTTCTTTATATATATATTATAAGTTGTAAAACTTGTAAACGAGTAATATTTAGCCACCTGTGTGGGGTTGAAAAAAAAACTGGCAGTGCGTTATTTATTATAATAAAAATATAAATGTCCCGAGACATAATTTCAACTGTAAAATACTAAAATGTTTATGAATTCACACGTTAAGTATGAAGTCATAAATCTTGCGTTTAGTTTGTTGGAACTATTCCAAAACTCTTATAACATTACAATCATATTACTTTTATAAAAAAGGAACTATACTATACAGATACCTACAAAATACTCTTTTAGATTTATTTTTCCTCTTAATTTTTAAGCATACCATTTTCGAATACAAACAAAGGATTTCTCTTGTTAAACAATTTATTTGGAACTTGGTAGGTTCACATGAGCCACGAGGTCGCAGTTGCTTTGAGAACGTCTCGCTTTTGTCTATATGCGCTTGCGCAGACGTGCTCGTACACCAACAAGGATTAACCAGCCAAGTTCGAAAGTACGTCCAACCGCTAAAATAGTTCTACAGAGGTGACTACGCAATTCTACAGGGCAATAAAGAGCCTCGGTACATTGCTCAGTTACTTGACTTTAACACGAAACTGCTTAACATTCTAGCAGAATGCACGTGTATGTACTATGTACTCCATGTCGCCAATAAACTGTCGACCTGAATTTTTTGTTGGAGTATATGCAACATAATATATAATATGTACAGGAAGTCTCCCCGTTCACACGGTGTATTATTACATTTATTTATACAATCCTAACAACCTTGCAAACATTTTTATTATACAAGAAAACTTCCTAATTCGGTATTAAAATTATGATTCATCAGGTCAACGCACCTCGCTTTCGTCGCTGCCAAAATAGAAGGAGATAAAGTTAATTAAAAGCATTAATAAATAAATGCGCTCGAAACGCTTTTAATAATAAACAAGTTACGCGTTCCATATTTATCGGACAGATTTGAATTTGCATCTTTTTTAATTTGACGTATTGCACGTCCTGCACTCTTTTCAACTCGACAACACACGATTCACGAATCGATTCAGTCAATCATCGAATACGAAACCTTATTGCGGCGCGTTAACAATCGATTTTGAGATGCTGGCTGAACCACAACTATGTCGGGTATAAGTGAAAAAAAAAACCTGTCCAAAGCGATGTTACCACATTGGTAAAGTGTGAAATATGAAATCACGACTCTTCCACTTGCCCGGGTGTTTGTGTTCCAAATATTTTATCGTGTCGAAACGATACTCGAAGTCAAAAGCGAACTACGGTAATGTCTTTTTGTAATGTTTTATATAAATACTTCCGATATTGTACACTATTGACCGAAACCAATGGTAGGATGACCTTGTTCCAATTTATTGAAGCAGTTTACGCTGAGAACGTCGATGGATGAGAAACCCGGAGTTTCTTTAAAACGTTTTTGTTCATAAGCTGTACGTAACCAAAACCAACAAACAAGAGAAACATCTGTTGCTGTTGCCATTTTGAAACGGCTTCATTTCACTTAAACAATAAACAGAACAATAGTGGCCGAAACACGTGGCGTGCCCCAAACAGACGTCCTTTTCACTGGACACCTGATTATACCTTTTGTTCTTCAAAAATCCCAAACACATGGCGCTAACAAATAAGAAGCACAAAAGTTTAGCTCCGTTCCCACGTATCCTTTCGATGGATTCTTTAATTAATAACGAAATATCGTCGAAACGAGCTCCGATATGGAAGTAGCCTCTTTATGCACCCCCATAAAACGATTATCAAATAATTCCCCAGCATTCATATCACGGTATCAGTCTATTCGTCCGTTCAAGTCCTTAATACAATTTAACGCATCGCTTTCGAGGGATAAAATTAATGTGCCTCGATACGCTGCGATCTCAGCCTGATATTATGGTTTTATTAATAAAAAAACTAAAAAGAACATGTTCTAATTTGGAACGGTGATAATTAACGCCTCGATGATTACCAGCGTTACTTCAATATTTCAGAATTGGAACGCAAACTAAATCGAAATGTGACAAATGATCAAATTAGCATTTTCACAAATAAGGCGGGCTTTGCACGGACTTTCCTTAATTGCCGACAGAGTCTAGGCAGTCTAGGCAACGAGTCTCAACTTGTTGTATAAGTATACGGTATCGCCAACTCGACACGTTTATAAAGGCTACCTGCACACGTACGCTTACGTCGGCCGCTTTTTATGGGCTGGCTCGAGAGTCACTGTCGTGGGAACCGGCATATACTTATAACCGGCCACAGCTGACCGAAATGCGTTCTCCATACTCGATTAACAAATCAATACGGCGTATACTACGACTTGCCATATTTGATCGGGTGCACGCAACACAAATCATAATAAAGTATTTTGACAAGCGTCTTTCGCTCCTTCAATGTTTACGATAAATCGACTTTTGCAACACTAATAATGGTGATTTTGTGTCATTTAAGGCTCAATTTCGTTCAGGCGGCGGCGGGCCGGCTGTTTAGTATTCAGAGAGACGCGATAACACGTCCGCTTGTATTGTCTAAGTATTTAACGTAACTTATTATAAATTCGTCAAAACCGTGGACGTAACGAAAGTTTAATTGAGATCTTTTCGTTTAAAAAGTGTTGGAAAAAGCGCTCGCTTTTTGTGACGCGTCGTCATGCGTTGTGAAACGTCAGATTTCTCGTATTGATTTCCATTACCCGACAATAATCATTGTTCGTTAGAGTCGTGGTATCAGCTCCTATGCAAATAGACACTATTGTTCTTGCATGCAAATAAGTGTTTTCATTCATAGAGCTTAATTGAAGACGGGCGACATCTGTCAGGAAAAACTGAATCACTCGTTAAAGTAGGTGGTGGTGATCAAATGAGGTATTAGTTAAGCGGTGACCCTTCGTATCCGGCGCGCGCGCAGCTGCGCTTGCGACCCGTCACATGCTTATTGTAATTATAATCCAGCTTCAGATTCCCCTGCGTCCGTCTTCGTCTTTAATCGTCGTCTATAGTTTAACTTTCATCTCCTATAATAGTTTTTGAAGCAATTGCATTTTATTTGCAGCTTCCTGTCCTTCACAAGATTATTTAAAGCATATTGGATTAAGTAATAAACTGATATCATCAATCTATAAATCTATAATCATATCAAAAATGAACTGTACAAATACTCGGTCACATAGTTATAGCACCGATACATGAACACCGTTCAAGACGTTTTGAATTCGATCTGTGTGTCATAGAAGTGGGTCGCGTTTCCACTCGCCTTCAATGTTTTAACTTTTGTTCTCACAACTCCGTTTCATTTAAGTTTCTTGTTAAAAGGCGAATTAATCTGCAATACACCAATACAACACTGATTTTCGTTTAATCGATAATTGTTCATCGATAACTCACATCCGTAGTGTAATTAAAAAGCGATTAGAGAACTAAAGGTCGGGAACACCAGTCGGTGAGTTGGCCGGCCAGTATCGACGGGATCGAGTGTTTATGACCGGCGACCGGTTCCGACCGCGGTGGGAGAAATTTCATGAACCGAGTCGTGTACATTTTTGCATGAACGGAACTTGACAAAAACCCATTGATAAGTTCCGTCGCAGGCGCCTTATAGCTGTTGACACGCACCGTTATCAAGTTTTTAATCGATTTTCGACTGCCGTTTCGCCTCCTTATGTAAACATGGACTAATGTCAACAGTTCGATATCAGATACGCACTCGTTCCTATTTTTTATAAGTGCTCGTTTACCACGGGGATACGACGGCGACGGGATCATTCGATGTAGCCGGTGTAATGTAACAGGCACTCGTTAACGGAGCGAGCCAGCGTCATTGCCTTATTGCGTTTGTATTATTTTTAGCATGATATTGAAACAATTTCGCTACCATCTGCTCCCGGGTTCACCTGTCTATCATGTTGTTAATTTACACTCGTCGGCTATTAACATTGTCGTAAAGTAAAGGAAATATTTGAAATTCTTAACTGCCGCGCCCATGTTTAAAGGTCTCTCGTGGTTAAAGATGATGCACATTGATTATTTTGGTATGTTTTGCGGATGAGGAGTGGGTACTGAGTGAAACGATTATACGTTACACAATACTTAGTAACGAATGTGTGAATTTGTGAAGAACATGAATGAGTTCAACGTGAAAGTTAATTTTAAAAGACAGGTGGAGTTAAGTTAACGCGGTCCGTAACATAAGACCAACTAATAAGTTGTACAATTGGTTGGAGTTTCACTTCCTTTATCGACAAGTGGTTGATTATTTTGATGCCTATCTTGTCCGCATGTTTGTAGTGCAATAAAGTAACACACTCGTTTTATGTTGCAGGGCACCTTCACGCTCATTGTGGAAGCGTGGCACGATACCAACGAGACGTCGAGATCTGATGGTGAGTTGATTGTTCTCCTTATAATACGATTATGATAAAAAGGGTCATGAAAATCTTCGTCCGCCTTGTAAAATTCAAATCACGTCGGTCACGACTCACTCACATTCAGGTTTCACTGTAATTCTGGGTGTTTATCGTGCATTTAACGGACAGTATGTATATTTGAATGCTCATATTATCATATCGTGGAAGACAAAAATGTTCCCATGGTGTGGACGATTGGTGTTCAAAGCACGCGGCGATGCGCGTGATTCGCTTCGCAATGCGCGCGCTATTCTAATAAACACAGCCTTCTGTAGGACGAAAATTTTGTAGAAATGTTCTAATGTATTCCGATGGCCGTTGACCGGCACCTAGACGTCGCGCTATGAAAATGACTTACGGAATATAGGCAAATTGGTTACCTACTTTGTTTAAACAGCCTTTTGTTAGAAAACCTTCGGTTGTGACACGCCATCCTAGCCACAAAATCGCATTAAAGCCTGCCATGTGCTCGAATATAATTTTAGATCGTTATCATTTATAATAATCGATTGGATAAGTTTTGCTCATTCCGTTTGATATCACGAGAAGCCTAAACGCCCAATAAAGAATCGACAGTTTATGTCTTGCATGCGACGTGGCGTGACCGAAAAAACGATTCAGAATGAATTGTAACCGTCCGGGTCGTAAATACATCATCGTGATAATACGCCGCGTGCATCGCTACACAACTCTGCTACATCGCTACACGAAAAAACAAAGCACTCCACTGAACCGGCTGGATCTAAAACGAACGCGCCCAATTTGGTTTTCAAAATTATTAAAATGGCGGACGCGAAAACTGACCAGCGACGCCCATTTCTTAATTAGATTTTCATACCGCTGCACTCTGACCGACATAATTACTACTCCTGACCGACTAACAAAAAAAACTCCGGTGATTTACTTAGGAGATTTAGAGATACGGCGAGGTGTGTCTACGGGCCGGTTTACCGAAAATCATTAGCGTTCGAAGTGGATAGCTTAGAGGACGGGTATATTTTTAATACGGCTCGGGAGCGATGGGCGGCGCAGCCTCACTACCGAGAAATGTTACCAACAGAAATCTAATCAACCATAATAACAGGTTACACGCACGCCGTTTGTGTTCACTCACTATCGACTCACCGAGCTAATGCTTAATTAAATCACATTCGGTTTTTTTTATCTAATACCCAAATTGAACAGCTGCATTGGCTTAGAAAGTGGCCCTTGCACGTAACTAATACATTGTCGCGACCCTTGGGCGCATTTACGAGTAATTTTTATGCACAAGACATTGAAGAATGGTGACACAACTCCAAGAATCCAATATATCATAGATAAACACGCGGCGCATTGAGAATCGTTCGCTCACGGCGACGAATAGAGATTCTTGTGCTAAACAAATGTATACATACAACAATGGTCGCTGGCAATCCTGATGTTGTCGCTCGGCTCCTTCACCGAAATCTTTTGTGTAGCGCCCGAGGCAGGCAGGGCCGCACCTGGTCCACACTAACGGGCCGACGCATTGTTTACTTACTGGATGCTAAAAAATACACCTTCGAGGGAAGTCAGGGAATTTTTTAGTTTACACTTCATCTTTCGTCGTCGTAGGGCTTGAACATGATAAAAAATATCAGGAAGACGCTCCGGAAGGTTCGATTTATGATGTAACAGGCGCGGTGGCTCTCAGGAAGTGTTGTCGACAGATACGCGGCACATGCTCTTGGATAATAGGTGGGCACACTCCTAATGTCTCGTCCTGGGCTCTTGTTTACATTACCGCGCCGGTGTCGGCCGCACTGCTTATACGATTATTGCACTACTTCGTTTTACTAGCTCATATAGGCAAAATCAGGAAAAAGAGCGTGTGAAAACTATCGATAAGAGATTCCTAGAGGCAATTACTGGCGCGGGCCGGTGTGGCCGCCGCCGCCGCCCCGGGCCCGGCTACCGCTCGCCGGCTGACATTACACGACCGAGATGCGATTATCGATACAGTTATGTTGTGACGGCTGCTTATCTCGCTATCCGGCCGGGCGGCCGTGCATTATTAGTCAATTCATTACTCTAGCGGGTGGTACGGCCCGTGCGCGGTTCCCAGGACTCTCGTCTCGAGTATGATTACTCGCCTCGTTAATTGGCTTTCACGAAGGTTAAGCACCACGTCAGCCGTCTGGAAATGTAACGAATACATTGCGCAATCCTTCGCGCGGAAGGAAAATGTTCCATGTATTCTCACCGAACAATGGGGAATCTAAAACGCGGACCGTCCTTCGTGTCTTACGCAAAGAAAACTTTAATTTGGCTCCTCGAGACCCTCAAAGCTCGAGTGGATGAGTTATTTATCGAGTGCAAGAGGCGACGTCGCCGAGCCGCACTTCTAGTATCGAAATATTCGTTGAGTGTTAGAAGTGGACAGTTTTATAAACAAAAGTGGCGCGCCGTTTGTGTAGACAAGCCCATTGATGAGATGAAGTTTCCCACAGAGCGGCGCGCGGTCGTACGACCGGCAGGGCAGGTGTCCGAAACGAGACGAGTGGAAATCGACACATCGCTTAATGATGTGGGCCTCACCTGCGGAAAACGGTCATCGAACCTTCGCACGTCAACGACGTCCAACGTCGCGGTTTCGATTTCGTTCGAAATCTCCCACCGAACACTAATTAGATCGCTCGCAATCCAAACGCGTTATGTGCTATCAAGCCACGGCTATGTGTATAATGAACGAGGAGCCAGGCTCAATATCCGGTGGCCTCATTATTGATCCATCGATCATATCGGCGGAAGCGTCGCGTGATCACGCATCCCCCGCGCTTCCCCAAAATCGCGTTTTGAAATCCCAAATCGGTTGCGTCCGCCTCCGATAGCGTAGCCGGCTCAAATTATCGGTTATTTCGCTTTCTTTTGTTTTTGTTTATTGGCGTTTGCCGTTCGGATATATTTTCGTTTTATTTGTAGTGACCTCTGGGTCCATAATTACACGTTATCTGGCGCACCGGCGGCGGCCGGGCACGTATGCCTCGTCCTTCTTTAAATGTATTATTTATTTGTGAATTGGAATTACATTAATAGATGCTATAGTAGGGTACACCTTCATTTAATATCGTTACGCCGTTGAATTAGGATGATGTCTGTAATTTGTCCGTTATTTCTGGAGAACCGAACTTTGGGGTCCGACGAGTCGGATAGAAGACAAAAACGTTGTACGAACGCAATTTTCCTACAAATTGCTTGCCGAGTCGAATGTTGTAGGGTTGCTAAGGGGACCTAATTATGCTCATGAGTATCCAATTTGTTCGAAGTGCTGCGATACTTTTGTGATTTTGTTTTGGTGGAGCATTTTTATTCATTCGGCTCGGGAGTTGGGAGAAGTGTTGATGTGGTGGTATTTGAGTTCTTGGGACAGCCCTGGTGCACGGTTGCCATAATTCTCGTGCGCACATTGGAACTAAATTGCAAGCGGTCGGCGCTCAGTTCCCACACATCACTTTTCTAATTCCCTCCGAACTGCATCCTTGGCTTTCATAATGTCTTTGTCCATTCTTGAACATACCGCAATTATAGTTAAAATTAAATTTTCACTCACGCTCTCCACGTATAGAATTCGAAACGATAAAATTGATGAGTGTTGAGTAGAATAAACTTTATAATATTTAATCGGAATGAAAGGCCCGATAGAAATAAATTGATAGCTTTCGTCCGATTGTATTTTCGTTAGGTACACAACCAGCGTAGCATATACGCGTTTTATCTTCTAGATTTATTGTACCGATACGATCTTTGTAAGCCTACACGAGACCGGTAAATCGTGTGCGCTATGCTTTAACCAGCAATGTCGACGCAATAATCGTTTCCATGATATTTATATGAAAATTGAATTTGTATTCTTTGCGCCATATTCGCCAGATGTCGTGACAACGTCCAATGTCATTTTTGCTAGTTAAGAGTTTGTAGAAAATATTATTTTCGATTTGTTTCTACAGCAGTGTAAGTAATATTATGTGGATTTTCGTTATTTATTAGTTTTAGGTCGGTGAGTCGTAGTGGCAAAATTATATCGGGATGTGTTCCAATGTCAACATGCTCTTAGATAAATGTTGTTTGGAATATTTCATTCCGTTTTGCTGCATTGAATATTTCTAAAAACAATTCACACACCGCATCGTTTACGTGCAGCATCCGCGTTGTTCAAACCATGTACTGCACACAAGGATGTGTCAGTGACCTGTGACCTGTTTTCCTATATTAATACTCCGTGCACTCGACCACTCTAAACGAAACTCTAAATCTATTCCTCATCGGAGATCTAAGATACCAGCCATCTCATTCTCATTACCGTCGCTCTTAGCACTGATACACAGAACAAAAGGAATATTTCTACGCCATACCCCATGAAATTAGTCGGGATCGAACGTTTTTAAATACCTTTTAATTTTATTTCGCGTCTGGTTTAATTTTATCTGCTGTCGGGATTACCGGCTTAGGAATGTACCCATCGAAGCAACAAGACTAAAAAGTGGGCATACACGACGAGAAATAAATAAAGGTAGAAACTGGTCGACGCTGAGATTTCTTAGGTGTAGGGCTGCCCCGCTAACAGTCCAAAACTCCAAACTAGGACGGGCCACCGACAAAAAAATGTTTTCTCACCACGATGACTTGTGTTTATTCCTTGTATAGAACTTTAATTTGATAGTCCCAAATTGTTTCGGGGTATGTGTTTGGACGTTTTGTATTTTTTCTCACCTATTTTGGAGCTACCAAATCAAATTAGTTTCTGGATTCTGTATTTGCGGAGTTTATTGCTTAGTTTTTGTTTTCAGCGGTAATGCCAGCCCTAGTGTAGTCGGCACTTACGCGGTTTGATGAATGGAGTGGCAGTTTTTCAAATCAATGCAGCGGGTAGTTTTCACAGACCACTTTTTGCACTTCACTTATGTAATGTTAGCCTGCCGCGCTCGAAGCCGTCCAGCTACTTTTTCTAACTTAAACGTTGTTCTTACGTGTGGTTTACAAGTAATATGTAACATAAAGAATGAAGTTAAAACTATTAATCAATCACACCGGCGCCGGCGACGAATCAAAACAGTGAATCACGCTTGGGAACAATGAAATCTCACGGTCGAATGCGGGCTTCAAACGCTCAACGTTAACAGGTCAATTTACTTCAGAAAACCCTTTCCCACGGTGATAAACAAATATTTGTCATATTTACCCGTATTTAAATTTTTATTAATTAAAAATGTCCCGTTAATTTTTTGGGGCAGATGTGGCGAATTCGCATTTTGGAAACATGTTTCGTTTGCACCTGCGCTTGCGACATACCCAGTCCCGAAAAACAGTGTCCAATATTCTGCACCTGTATTTTTTTTAACCATAGACTAAACTGTCAAAGAGGTAATTCCGCGCATAGTGAAGCGCGCTCGTTTGTTTCAATTATTCATAAAGAGGTCTAATGGCAGGCCCACCTGATGCCATGGTATTAACGAGCTTGTGCAACTGCTGGTTTTTTGTTACTGTGTGATGTGACGTCATTAAGGTAGTCGTTAGCCATGTTAGATCGTGTTAGGTGCATGTAAAGTGGTAACTTATGTTAAAGTTCAATGTTAGCATCAAACTGGCGATGATTTTCATGACTTTTGTTTCGTAAGAATATAGAAATACCACAATCAATTATTTTTTTCAGTATTTAATCATCAAAATTCGTTTTTCCAGATACCCTTATCGCGCGCATGACGAAGCAGAGTGTTGCCGATGTGGGAGGCCCATGGATTGAAGAAGAACAGCGGTGGGGTGGACCTGGTTCTGCTCACCTAAGACTCTCGTACAGGGTGACCTGTGCAGCCCATTACTATGGCGCTGGGTGCGAAGTTCTCTGCAGGCCGAGGGACGATGCCTTCGGGCATTATACCTGTTCACCTGCTGGGGAGATTGTCTGCAAAGCTGGCTGGACCGGAGACTATTGCTCAAAACGTAAGTTTAATTAAAACTTCTTTTTTATTTCATCCTTTTTGGAGCTCCTTCAGCGAAATATGGGCGAAATTTTGGTGGGTTTGATGATGGCAGTACATGTTGTTTTAGGAACATTGCAAGATTATGCTGACCATTGAATCCATTGTCAAAGAGAAGAATTTAAAGTGTGTATGTCTCCTTTGTGTGCGAACATTACCTGACAGACTCCCGATCACGCTACTTTCCTGTGTAAACATTCACAGAAACATTAAAAAAAAATTACCGAACAATATATTAAAAATACCCTCTAGTAGATACAAGGATAAAAATAGTCGAAATGAAATAGATTAGTAGGTAGACGTAATTCTGTTCCAACCTGAAGTTCAAGCGAATCAGGCTGACTCACCTCTTCAAAATAAATAAGAGGCCTTGATTTTTGTGAATTAAAGATAAAATTGAGTACGCCGTCATACATGGTGTCCTAAATTTCCAATATCCCAGTTTATTATATAGAGCGCCCCACAATTCACTCATCCTCATTAAAGCAACGACAATTTTTAGCCTGACATCCTCTCATAAACATAATTGTGCCTGCCATAGAGACATTATAATGATGTAACATGAATTTGTGACACACCCTGTTTTGTAATAAAAATTGTACAAGACATCGCCAAGTCGGTATAAAAATGCGTACAGCATCTGTTAGAAATATCTTTATTTAGACTGGATGTTTTTTTTTTTACCGTATTGAAAAAACAGGGTACAATAGGTGAACGGAGTAGTAGCCTATGGCATACCTAGTTTTTTTGTTTTTTCAATAGCTTAGTCAGAAATTGCTCTATCGATAAACAGTAGGTACACGTTTGAAGTAAACTAGGGCAATTAAAAACAGAAATTTGGAAAAAACTTTATAGATCGTTAAAAAATATCGAAATTCAAACCATACGCACTACGCACCCTGCGTAGTGCGTATGATTTGAATTTAGATATTATTTTTTCTTAAAAAAAAAAAAACTAGGTATGGCATAGGCTTCTACTCTTATTCACCTATTATACCCTATTTTTTTTTTTTTCAAGACGGTAAAAAGTCATCCAATAAACTCGTAGAAAATCTGTACTTTTGCAAGAATATTTAGTGCTGTGTTATTCTTTATTTTGAAATAACTTGACAAAAAGTCGTAAAATTAGTCCTATTTGTTTAGTAATTAACTCTTTCAAATAAATATATATAAAAACCGATTAAATTTTCCATACGGCGGGACATGTTAGTCTTTCTAATGTCAGTTTTGACAGCTGTAAGCGACCTCCTTGTAAAGTTTTTTTTATTTTATTTCTAATATGCGAATAGTAATGGCACTAATTATCTCATAGCTCCGAAGTCGTAAATCGTATTTTTAATTAGTCCCATATCACTAGTAGTGTATTCACATTATTTATAAGGTATTTCTACTTCCCGTGGCATCGGCCGACCTCCAAGCAAACGACTCGTAATTTTAATCACTTATTTTTTGTATCAAGTCTCAACGCTATAAAATAATATAAAGTATAGTTTCATAGTAATTACAGCTGAATATTATCATAATTATTTAATGTTGAAAATTTCTACGTACACAATTCATAACATATTTTTATGTGTGTAATTGTTGAGATATTTTCCTGACGCTTGAGTTTTAATTAATTTTCTTGGTAATGGCACATTAAATTTCGTTACCGCGCGGCTAATTAACGTTTTGATTTGATTTTTTTTTAGTTTCTGACATTATCACAATAGACTCGTTAAATCAAAGGTTACTTACTACCCATTCATTGAGATGTCAAGAACCTCGCTCAAAAGCTAAATCTAATTCACATTGATAAAAACTAACAATTCATAATATCTAACTAGGTATAAGGTCTCTGATCTTAAATTCTGAACATCAAAGATTCATTACTGAGATGAAGTTTATCTACGACACATCAAAATAATTGCTACTTGGGCAGTAAATGTCAAACCAGCCTGCCGCTTAACGACCCTATAATTTTCTAATTGATTAAAATGCCATCATAACTTATTTTTCCAAATATAATTTGAAATTTTAAATATAGATGTAGAATTGTAGATGGTTGAGAGGCGGCAATATTCATATAGTATAGTGTCCGTCATAGTTTATTGCTAGCGTGTGACCGTCCGCGACGATGTTTGCGTTCCACAGCGCATGATGCGTTTGTAAACAAAAGCAACGGACGCACCGTCACTGGAGTCGCCATCATCAATGTCCGCTCGCTTTTACCTATTGATCTTGTGCATTTCTAATAAAATACTAAGATCACGTCATTACGACGTCCTGGCGTATGTTAAGCACATCGCGTCTCGTATTGTGAAACAAAGCTGTGCGTCTCGCCGAGATGCATTGTAGCCGGGCGGCGGGCGGATGTCGCGTCGCAATCTCGGCAGCCCCACCTGCCGCCGCGTTCCCACACTCCGGCGCCGCAAAAAACGCGCCAGACAGAGATGGCAGGCTCCGCTCTCTGTAGCGCGCCGTCCCGCTCTCCCGCCAGGGCTGTGCCCGCCCGACACAGCCTCCACGCGACTCCATAACCACGAAATCACAATTTTCTGGAAAAAGTAAACAAACGACTTCTCAACACGATCGATATCCAAAACTTCCCAAATACGCACCAACAAAAAATGAATAAAATATTTTTTAAATCGAACGTGTGAAAGGAACAATATCGCGAACGTAAACGATCGTACGTTACACAAATGCATTGCAATAAAAGTCTCGGCAACCCTATCAGCGGAGTTTGTATCGGCGATTACGAAAATGTAAAAGCGAGAGAAGCGGCCGTAATGTAATGAAAACAACGCAGTAGTTTCGCGCACGCACACAGACGCTCGCGGGCCGCTACACAGATGCCACGAACCGGGTCAAAAACACCTTTAAACGAGAACTGAACACCAATCGAAATAAACTCTGTACTTGACCGTGTCACGAAAGCTGGCTCACATCTGCCGAACGGTATCTCGCCTTCTGGGAAAGCTTAACAATCCCGAAAACTAATTTGCATGTCCCGACGGCATTATCCTCCGACCAGCTCTCCTGCTTAATGACAGGGTAAACATCGCGAGAGGAACCTTTATGGCCGCTTAATTTCGCCTAATTGTTAACGAGAGTAAAGTTCTCACGAATTACCTTCTGTGTTGTATCGCGAATCCCACGCGCACCTAATTTTCGTTTGGGATAGAGCAGATGTAGGGATCAGTTCAAAATTTGCTGAACACGTGTGGGAAGTCTCAGGGACGTCTTTTTTGTCGTGCTACCTATCCTCGGCGAAGGCCGGGGCTTCGGCAGAGACCTTGGTCGCAGTGCGGCGCACGCTAGCCTTTCATTACAAATCGATACAGTTCATGTCCATTGATAATAATTAATAGGCCTGCAGGAGCGCCATACATAACATCCTCCCCGCGGCGTCTTCGTGCCCACTTACGACCTAAATTGGTTTTGGAGTGTAATTTTTACTACCGTTTTACCTCAGTTCGAGGGTCAAGATAAGTTTGAGTGGTACTGGAGTGGCAACACAGTACACATACACCGCACTCGAGCTCTTTGATCTGCCTCGCCTGGCGCGGCGGAGCGAGCAGGGCGCCTCACTTACTTTTTCTTCGTCTCTTATGTTCCTCATAAAGTTTTATTAATAATTCATTGTAATGGCCCACCGCAGGTCATGAGAAGCGATTGTTTTAAAACATTTTATTTTATTTGCGAAAGTGTGGAACGTGAAAGCGGATTATTTTTTCAATTTTCTCAACAGTAAAAAAGCAGCATCCATGATACTCGTAATAGAAGTTACCGCGTGAGTGAGCTAACCAATTCGCCGGAGTGAGGCTTAAGCCGATTTGCGCGCACTCCGAGCAAGTTTGGGGGCTTTATGCCCGCTCGGCTGTGTTTAAACCTATATTAGAGTCTAGGGAGTGCGGCGGGAACGCTAATCTCTTTTATGCAGCTCCCGGCGTCTCTTAAGCTCACAAAATAGCTCCCCGACTCCGCGGTACAGTCGGTGCATCGCTGAAATTGCTTCCTCATCCAATTTAGAACCGGAATAAGCCAGTTTACATTTGCATTTGGATAGGGAATGAAAGTTATGATCAAGATGGCGTCTAGTATTTTTCTAGCGAGTTAGGGGAATAGTAACGGTCGAGCGACGGTTAGGCTCCCCGCGCTATCTGCCCCCCTTTGTATTCGCTCCGATAACTTGCCCATGCGCACCCGACCGATACGACTCGCACCGCACTTCTTATTTCAAAACTATTTTTCTTAACATCGACCATACGTTACCGCTTAGCTTTTTACAAAACAACTTTGTAACATGTCTGCGCCGCAATGAACTTCGACTGCTTTTATTAAACGAAATACGTAGGTACTCCTCGTGAGGTGGAAAAAGGGTAAAGTTCGGTACATAAATACAATGTTAACGATGCGAACAAGCACATACAGACACACATAAAATTGTAGATCTTTCTGGTATAACAAGCTTTAAATATAATTAGAAACTCCAGAAGACACGAACCGCAAGAGTAAAATGCTCTTCCACGCGAAATTAAAGTGAAAATTTTAATTTAATGCAGGTTATAAAGTTCAGAGAGGATTTCGTTGTAGTAACGAGTTGGTGCGAGTGAAGATAAATAGTGTGTGCGCGCGACCTCGCCCCCGGCCCCGGCCGGGACGCGCGGCCTCTCTCTTTGTTGCTCTCGCGTGTCCTTTACTGCAAACTGCACAAGATTCCAACGTTAATGCGAGATACCGCGCGGGAATCGAATATCGTCCCGATGATTAAACGCTCCTGCTTTCTCTACAATTAAAGAAATCCATTAGTGCGCAGCTCGCTCCATTGTGCGCGCTTTGTCTTGGTGACGCTAACGAATGTATTCTTTTTGTTACAGCGCGGTGCTTGCCCGGCTGCGACGCGGAGCACGGCCACTGCCTCAAGCCCGACGAATGCATGTGAGTATCCACTTCACACCTTTGTGCTAAACGCTTCACGTTACCTCCCTCCGTGTCTACATCATTCATCCACCTCATTGTTCCTTTACAGAAGAAAGACATGCTTTTGTCGCTTGTTATCACATCCTATTGTGTACTAACGAATGTTGTCGTTTAATTTCAGTTGTCATTCGGGCTGGGTGGGCGAGCTGTGCGACCAGTGCGAGCGGCACCCGGGCTGCATGCACGGCACGTGCTCGCGGCCCTGGGACTGCATCTGCGAGGAGGGCTGGGGCGGCCTGTTCTGCAACCAGGACCTCAACTACTGCACCAACCACCGGCCGTGTCGCAACGGCGGCACGTGCCACAACACCGGCCAGGGCAGCTACACTTGCATGTGCCCGCCCGAATACACAGGGCCGGACTGCGAGAAGTCGCTGCACTCGTGCGCCGTGCGGCCGTGCCTGAACGGTGGCGCGTGCGTGCCGGACGAGAGCGGCGAGCTGGCGTGCGCCTGTCCGCAGGGCTACGAGGGCGCGCGCTGCGAGACGCGCCGCCTCACGTGCCGCGACCAGCCGTGCCGGCACGGCGGCGTGTGCGAGCCGCGCGGCGCCGGCTACGTGTGCGTGTGTCCCGTGGGCTACGCGGGGCCCGACTGTGCACTCGAGGCCGACCCCTGCGCCGCCAGTCCGTGCCGCAACGCCGCCACCTGCATGCGAGCCGGTGACGGCTTCAAGTGCACCTGCAGACCTGGCTTCCGAGGAAACCGATGCGAAATCGACATCGACGACTGCGCCGGCATCATGTGCGAGCACGGCGGCACCTGCGTCGACCTCGTCAACGGACAGCGCTGCCAGTGCGCGCCCGGCTTCGTGGGCCCGAGATGCGAGACCAGAGTAGACCTATGCCTTGCAAAACCCTGCGCGAACGGCGGCGAATGCTTGATCCTCGACAACGACTACGAGTGCCGGTGCCGGGCCGGGTTCGCCGGCAAAGACTGCAGCATCGACATCGACGAGTGCTCGTCCGCGCCGTGCCGCAACGGAGGCTCGTGTCGCGACCGGGTGGACGGGTACCACTGCTCCTGCTTACCGGGTTGGGGGGGGAAATCGTGTACGGTGTCTTTGGCTGACTTTGAACTAGCATCGAAGCAAGCGGGAGATCATTTACGGAGGGTGGGAGATGAGATGTCAGAGGAGTCACTATCGGGGCAACAGGTGGCGTGGATCGCGAGCGTGACGGCAGTCGTCCCGCTGGTGGCGCTAGCAGCTGTGGTGGGCATCGTGTGCGTGCGACGGCGGCGGGCGCGCGCACAGCACGCGGCGGATGCGGAGGCGCGCGCGCAGAACGCGGCCAATGCGGGCGGCCACGTGATCCGCAACACGTGGGGCAAGTGCGAAGCGCCCGTGGCGGAGTGCCAAAACGCGCACAACGCGGCAGCTGAAGAGTGCAAGCGCAAGACGCTCAACACGGAGAGTGCGCGCCTGCTGGCCGCGCTGGACCCGCGGCTCTCGCGGCTTTCAGCGGACTCCGCCTACTGCGCTAATAGGTCAGTATTTATGACTATTTCACTCGAGTACGGGAACCAAAAGTTTTGATTTTGTCACCACTTATTGATGGTCGCAATTCTTCTCAGTGATAATACTCATACAATACCTTGTTCAAAATAGCCATCACTTAAGACCTCATACATAACACCATCTTCCCTTCAACAATATAATCTAACATGACATTTTCTATTGTTACAGCGATACATCGCTAGTAAAGCGAGCGCTAGAAGGCGGAGGGGTGTACGTGTTAGATGACCATTGCTTGCCGCCGACGTACGCGACACAAGTGTAGTGATACTAAAGCGTCAATGGACAACACTAACTTATTTATTCACAACGGACGCTCGTGCGAAACAGGCTGTGCGCCGCGTGTAAATATAGCGTAAAGTGTAAAGTGACCCTGTATAAACGGCTAGTTATAAGCGTTCCGAAGTATTTATTTAAGAGAGCGATCTGTACACGCCCTGTAAATAGTATTGGCGGGACGGATCGCGTTTTTTCCGCCCCTGATCGGTAAGCGTCGTGGCGACAGTGGCGCCGCCATGCGTCGAGTGGCCGCCGCGAGGACCGCGCGAGCCGAGGGGCCGGTGGACTCGTCCACGTCGCGATCTCTGTACACTTAGGGCTACGGACACTTTGTAGAGAATGTAAACGACCAACCAAAAATTCTAAATTCGAATTTTCTCCAAAACTATTTTTTTTTTGTATAAACTTTTTCTAAGTCTCTCAACCTCTATGGTATTTGAACTCGTTTTAGATACTAGTTTACGTTGTTTACAAAATGTTCTAGCCTCAAGTATAGGTAACGTGTGCTGCGTCCCGTAGCTCGGTCCGCTGCGCGACGTGGCATCATGACGCGGCACTGCACTACTCATGCTTGACCACTCGACTCCTTACGCTAAGAAAAAGATCCTTTTATGCCAGTAACTGGGCCGTTGAAGGGCGAGTGTGCGAGTGAAGTGGCGCCTCATGAACACAAAACACCACTAACACTATCCCTCTAGACTCGCACCAGTATAGAAGCCAAACCGTGCGTAAAATAAGATTAGACTAATTTATAAAAAAAATAATAATAAACGCGAATGATGCGTGCATCAGTTTTACATTGATTTATATTTTGTGATTGACTAATTGTTGTCATTTGTTCCTATGATTATGATAGTGAATTGCTACCCACGAAAAATCTTGTTCAGGTTTTCTTGAAAATCAACGTAGATTTTTTCTCTCCTTCTCCTAACTTCCGTACAGTTAGCACGATAATTTAACGTTCCTGAGACTGTGAACGCCATTTCTACAACCTGTATGCGCGCGCGCATGCAGGTTGTACAAGTCGCGTTCGCGCCACACAAATATTCACGCACGTAATTAGTCCATAGGTTAAAATTAACTTCGGTACTTATAGAAACAAATTGTCGAAACCTAAGTCATTGTGTATAAAAACATAAGTTTTAGTGTTGTAAGTATATTCTCCATTACTTATAAGAGTATTGAGACAATATAAATGTGTCACCAGGCAACATAGGACACGATAACTCTGCTTGTTTTAACTTATTTATTTTAATAGGTACAGTTCTCGAGTTATGTTGTGTTTAGAGATTCGCTACTTGACTCGCCACACAATGTCAGCGCATTGTGTGGAGCGTCGACCACGAATCGTCTTTATGAAATAATTTATGTTAAATTACATTTTTATAAAGTCCGTGTAGATATTATGCGAAGTGATAGGTAATTTGTGAACTCTTATGTTGCCTGTTGTACTCGAACGTAGATTAAAAAGGTTAAATCGACAAAATTGTAAAAATATGAACAGACTGATGATCAATAATAATTCTCTTGTATTTAATTTTTTAAGATGACAAATAAGTTTAAATTATGAGGAAATAATGAACATACAAAATGTACTAAAAATAGAATCATAATTTTTGTACTTAATTGATCACAGTGAACCTTTCATTTTTCTTTTTGAAAATTTCGTAATGATGATATATGTCAAAATTGTGATTTCCATTCCGAACAATAAAATGACAGTATTTTTAATTTATTTATTACAACCGTATCATTATAATTATTGTGAATTTCTTTAATTTTATTAACAAAATCATTGTATAATTATTTTTTGAACATAAGTTTACAATTGACTGATGTAAATTGACTTATTGATATTTTGGACACATTTTTATTAAATCATGAATGTATTTATGCCTGCATGTGTGAGTATACTGAAAGATAAAATTTCAAATCATTCCATTTCTTAGCTAAGTAACCTTTATCTATAAATCTTATGTTTAATTTCGCTATTTTCTTATTATTGTTTATTTTGCATGTGAAGCCAGTGATTGTCTTAATTGTTCTACATTTCGTCCTTATGGACAAAGTACAACTATCTGTTATCTATCGTAGTATAATATTGTTAACTTTTGGTATATTCACATAGGTTTATGTATCAAAAGAAAAATGAAAGTATTCTTCATGTGAAGGAGCTGTAACCGATAATTCCATAAATAGATCATAACAGAATAAAAGTCATATTGTATTGCTAATGCGGTGATAAATTTGCCAGCGAGTGTTTGTGACGAAGTGTAATTATTGCAGTGGATGCAAACGAGAAATAAAATGTTAATAATAAACAATTGTTTACAAAATATTAAAACGGAAATTTTATTTTCAACATCAACCCTATACATTTAGCGGAATGCGCACCAAGCACACATTGAATTCAGATGATACAAGTTACAGTATTTGTTGCAGAAACCTATTCTCATCTAGATCAATTCACACAAAGACCACGACCAGCACCAATGTCTTCTCTTTGACCAGCACCCTAATTGCGTAACACACTATCAATCGGAATTTGAATCATTTTGAAGCAAATTGCTAATTCATTGCTTCATGTGTTCCAAAAATTTGTCACTCAATAGATAGAATTGATAGTGTGTTACGCAATTAGGGTACAGCACCCTAATTGCGTAACACACTCGATTGGAATCCATTTCATTTTGACAGCTTAACAACGTTATTTACGTTGTCGAGCTGATACATTTTTCGAACATATGAAGCAATGGATTAGCAATTTGTTTCAAAATGATTCAGATTCCGTTTGATTGTGCGTTACGCAATTACGGTAATTAGGTAACATACAACTTTATTATTATTATATTATTGGTCTGCCAGAGACAAGCGGTGGGCCAATAGTTGACACCTAGACGGGTGAGCCCCGTCCGCAGGACTACCTACACACGGACAGCGTTCCGGCATCCCGGGCCTGTATTCGGGCGAAGTACTACCCCAAGTCTGCCGTCCGCAACCCCACGACTCCTTACGGTCTGCTCCGTAGAAGGTTACTAAGCTAATACCTACTAGTTAGTTACCACAGACGCGTGGACAGCCACGCGGCGGCAGTATTAGATGTTTCTTGTTCTATTAAAACTCGTACTACGCTAAGTAGGCCAGCTAAAGGTCAAAATGTAACCTACCGTCGACGTGGGTCTTACTTAGGGCTCTTACACACCACGTTTTTTTCCGGCGCCGTCGACGCGCGTGAAAGTTTAGTAAGGACGAAAACGCGCCGTCGACGCGCGTTCCATAACGCGCGTAGGCGGCGCGTATAAAAAACGTCGTGTTTGGGCCCTTATTTTGAACATTTTTGCACCACGGATCGGTTAGATTTTCTTTTTACTATTCATACAGAAATAGGAGGCACGAAATACTTACCTACTTTGTCGATTTATTACAAAAGGCTAAAAATTTTAATTCTAACCTAGACTGCAAGAGCAAGCTAAGCGAGTTCATTTAAGCACCCGCCTCGGATAGGATATTCTTTTGGCTTATGCAATTACCCAACACAATCTAGAATGCAAGAGCGAGCGATACGAGCTCGAAATTTTGAACACCCCGCTGTGGCTAAGTTAATTTTCCTTTGACCCTTTCTCTGTTGAAGTTCTCTGTACAAGTTAGCCAACTAACTCCTGTTAGTTGGCTAACTTGTACAGAGAACTTTTACATCCCTGCATATTATTGCTATGTACTTCAGTGGGCTCTGGAAGGCAGGTGTCAAATCAACCAACCACCATTTACGTACAGTGTTGCGAAATTGACTTTTTAAGTACTTACCTAATTAAGAGGAGTTGAGGAGCTGAATACGATATTGATTCAATTAGAGTGTCTCAATGAAGACCGCTCACTCCAGTTTCATAGACCCTGAAGATTTGACCCGTCTCTCGGCCGGGTTTCTTGATTGATCGGGGGGCTGAAAAGTTTTGAGCCTACGGATGGGTCGCAGATTACTGAGATATGATATGCTTACGGATTAATTACCTACTAAAAAGTGTAATGATGCTAATGACATGAAACTGTATTTATACTAAAGAGGGTATTCGCAAATTAGTAATAAGTAGGTATGCAGCGCGAGACAATAATGACACTTGAAGCCTACTTAGGCTCAAAATTTTCATCACCCCTGGTAAACGTCGCCTTGGAAGCCAATGGAGCTAAGCCACATAATGACATACGAGTAACTTAAAAATCATGATATTTTGGTAATTTTTAATTATAGCATTCAATAGTTACACGTTTTAATACTCTAGGGTAAAAATTTGAATCCTCTACTACAATACGAGTATGACACTGGTTTATGTCAAAATAATTGTTTTTACCCGCATCCTTTATTTTTTAAACATCCATAACTCAGAAGTGTAGTTCTGTGGAATAGCTCCATTACCCTCCAAGGCGACGATTTGTACTATTATTGTTTTCCATAATAGTACCCCCTCATAATATTTACTTGCACTATTATCGTTTATACTAATAATAACGCTTGTCATCAACTTATCAGTCATAACTTTTGTTAGCCATAAAATAAGTTTCCATAATAAAATGTGTTATAATCATTAGTTTCTACAAGTAACACATTACATAATCGATACTTGACATAAGCAACATAATTATAATAAAATTTAGAAAATGAATTAATTTAGAGAATGTTCATTTATAGTAAAATTGTGAGTCCTAAAACATTTGCTAAAAAATATGTTTTAGTGACAGAAACGAATCGCTGTAAATCCGACACGCATAGACTTGTCTGCCCTACCCCTAGAGTGTAGTTTAGAACCGCGTAGGCGCGCAGGGGCGAGGCGGCTCGCGGGCTGAGGAGCAGGAGGCTGCGAGCGAGCCGCCGCGGCTGAGGCTTCGCCAGTCAGCAAGCTGAAACTGCGATGGTGAGCGAAAGCCGTACCGCCGTGGACCCGCAGCGCCGGAGCCGTGACAGAAACCATGCCTGCTGCATGTTGCATGCTTGCTTGCATGCTGCATCATTGCTGCATGGCGCATGCTGCATGCTTGCTTGCATGCTTACTTGTTTGTTTATAAATAAACATTAAATAATAACCAAGCGGTTGGTCGACTCATCACGTGACCAGAGGGCTGGCCTATTTTTAGCCCAAAGAATCAGCATTGCTATCCAACGTGGCAATGCTGCCAGCCTTTTGGGCACTTTTACCATTGACAGCGATGCGGACGAATTTTTTGATGCCCTATGAGCTTGTCACCTTTTTATTTTTATGATTTTTATATACTTGTACATAATATACATATATATCTTTTAGTTTTAGCTTTTACAACATTAAATGAAACTCAGCATCGAACTGTAACTATGCGATCACAGTACCAACTTAAATAATTTGATCATAACATCATAATTGCAGGCGCTTGTACTGAACTAGCATTGTTGTGCTAGTATGGGCAAATTAATATTATGGTGAATCAATCTGCCTAGCCTTTTCCATGGAGCGACTGCCTATCTGACCTCCACAACCCAGTTATTGGGTAATACGATACCCCTTGGTAAGACTGATTGTAAGACTTTCGGGCTTCTGACGACCCGTAACTACTATTAAAGATCCACGAATGACAGCCGGGACAACGGCTTAACGTGCTTTCCGAGGCACGGAGGAGTCTCGGTATGTAAATATGGTCACCCATCTACGGATCAACCCCGGCAAGCGTAGCTTAACCTGATGGATCGACCCGTGCGGCTGTTATTACTTAGCCACAAGCTATATTATGTTGAATAATGTCATGGAAAACGCCATTATTGAAAATGAAAAATATACCAAATTTTATGGATCAACTGAAGCGTTATGTTCTAATGAAATTATGGCAAATACAAATATGGTATATAAAATTATTGCATTTTAAATTGTGGCAAACATTAGTAAACCTCTAAAAAATGCAGTCGCGTATTTTATGAAAAACTTGCTTCGAAATTTTGGCTATAGGAGAAAAAAGGCGGCCAAATGCGTATCGGACCACGCACAATGAAGGGTTCCGTAGTTGGGATGAATTTATCTATAGATCACTGTAGTTGAAAAACATGTTCTCCAAATTCATTCATTTCATCTGCAAGTGTAAGTTTGTACGCACAATATGAGATTTACCATGTTATTTTAAGACCATAGACTTCTTATAGGTTTTCCTGTAATGGGTATAGAACTATTTTTGTATTTTTCCCAACTTTTTAGGCTCAGTAGTTTCGAAGATAAAGGGAGGGGTATGATCAATTTTCATCCATTTTTAACCGACTTCCAAAAGGAGGAGGTTCTCAATTCGTCTGTATTTTTTTTTTTGTATGTTTGTTACGCGATTACTCAAAGACGGATGGACCGATTTGGAAAATTCTTTTTTTGTTTAAAAGGTCCGAGGTGGTCCCATATAAATTTAATTAACTTTGCTTGGGGAGTTTTTGAGTTAGCTTCAATAATGCGTATATTTCTCACTTTTTTTATGTGGATGATGTGATGATGTTTTAATAACTTCCTATCACTGTTATTTACATGGCTATATATACAATTATTTTGCTCAATTATGTATTCGAATTTGTGTGGGGTAGGTTCCACAACTAAAAAGTGAAAAATAAAAACTTTTGTCTTTGGTTTTGTATTTTCGTTTTTTGCCACCGACTTCCGAAATTAAAGTTATTTTTCACTTTGTAGTGTTTTGTTTTGGAAGTCGGTTTTATTTTTTGCTAAAAAGTTTTCTAAAATAACTTTAAAACGTTTAAAATTATAAAAAAAGAATCTATTTGAGACCCTCACAGTAAAGCCCAAGGATCTGAGGTCTGTTTCAACCTAATATTTTTGGCTTCCTTACCTACTTGTGGATGGTGACGGAAAGATAGTCAAATTTGGTGACTCAGCGGCGGTATTTATGACTCTGCAAGTAGACGGGTGAGCCCAAGGATCTGAGGTCTGTTTCAACCTAATATTTTTGGCTTCCTTACCTACTTGTGGATGGTGACGGAAAGATAGTCAAAGTTGGTGACTCAGGGGCGGTATTTGTAACTTTGCAAGTAGACGGGCGAGCCCAAGGATCTGAGGTCGGTTTCAAGCTAATATTTTCGGCTTCCTTACCTACTTGTGGATGGTGACGGAAAGATAGTCAAAGTTGGTGACTCAGCGGCGGTATTCGTGAATCTGGAAGTAGACGGGCGAGTCCAAGGATCTGCGGTCTGTTTCAACCTAATAGTTTCGGCTTCCTTACCTACTTGTGGATGGTGACGGGAAGATAGTCAAAGTTGGTGACTCAGCAGCGGTATTCGTGACTCTGCAAGTAGACGGGCGAGCCCAAGGATCTGATGTCTGTTTCAACCTAATATTTAGCATTCTGCATTATACCAAGGCCGGGATTTGTGACCGAGCGGTATGTCGGAGAATTGAATAAAATACTCCATCCCCTGCCGAATCACGTCCGCAACCGTCAGCACAGCACGAGCGGTCACCCGAGGATGAGCACACTTGCCGCCATGGATAAGACGCAAAAAAATGCCGCATCTCATCCCAGTCTGCTGATTCGTATCGCCATACTCGTCTCGTGCCTCTAGGACTCTCATCTGGCGGAGATCAGGTTGATATGAATTTCACCAGACAGCGGTCAGACGTTCCCAGCGGGGCTGAGACCGATACTGAATGACTGCTCAGATCAGATGCCAGCTGAAGGTCCAAGCAATTGGGTGTATGGCCGTCAACATCCGGTATCCGCGTAGCCACATTCACCATCTGGGTTAGATCTAGCGTTATAGCAAACTTACGCGCCTCCAACCCAGCATGGTCAGTTTTCTGATACGGGAACAACCACTGTCACCGTTGCGCAAAAATTTTACTCAATTTTCGAGCGATTTTCATGGGAAAAAGTTACACTAGCGAAAGTTGACCACGTACTGGTCCAAGTCATAGAGATTCTTTGGAGGTATGAACCACTTTAATATTCTTAATAGTTTACAAGTTAGAGAATTTTATTAACAAGGTCGTATTTTTAAAATTTTCTAACTACGTGGCAAAATAAAATAAAACAATGAAATTAATATGTAAATGTATTATTAAATTGAAATTACAATAGATGTTCAAAATTCCTTCCTCTTACTCTCGAACACAACTGGCATCGCCTAATGAAATTTGGTATTATCCGTCTAAATGCACGGGAATTATTTTTTATGTATAAGGTTGCAGATGTGATTTTCTAACGGAGTTGTTCCTCGGTTCCGCTCTCTGTCTCGTACACCATCTCTTTTTAATAACCCCATAGAAAGAAATCTATGGGGTTCAGGTCAGGGGAACGTGCTGGCCATCGAATGTGCCCCCCTCTTCCGATCGAATGACTAGGGAAAGTTAAGTCTAGATGGTCTCTTACGACTCTTGCGTAATGTGGGGGAGCGCCGTCTTGCTGCAACCACATGTCTCGACGGGTTTCAAGTGATACTTCCCCAAGTAAACCATTTAGGTCATTCTGTAGAAATCTCAAGTATGAGGGGCCATCGAGTCTAGCAGGTAACTCATGAGGACCTATTAGCTGTCCTTCTACTATTCCAGCCCACATTCCAGCTCACTCCGAACTGATGCTGGACATGGTCACTTCATACAATGTGTGGGTTAATGCGCGCATAAAAATGCAGATTATGCATGTTAAATAACCCCACCCTTCGGAAACTTGTTTCATCGCTCCATAAAATTGTCTTTAAAAATTGAGAATCTTCACGATGGCGACGTAACATTTCCCTACAAAAAGCCCTTCTCGGGCCATGATCACTCGGTAAAAGGGCTTGCACACGTTGAACGTGAAAGGGATGAATTATGTGTCGTCTCACAGTACGATGTACCACAGACCTCGGGATCCCTAACATTCTTGACATGCGACGAATACTTGTCATTGCATTCTCACGTAGCATCTAAAGCACCACATCTTCGACTCCAAGGTCTGGAACGCTACGTCGACCTTCCCTAGCTCCTGGATTTCTACCATCTGCGTAAGCGGAGTGTACACGTTGGAATACTCGGTAATCCGGATAGCGGTCCCGATTAGGATATCGCTCTCGATACACTCTTGCAGCTTGGCGTGCATTTCCATCACAAAATCCGTAAATGAAATGCATATCTGCATATTCATGGCTGTTCTACGTAGCCATACTCAAGTCAAACATTGTCCAAATCACAGGCAAAAACAAAGTCCAAGTTACACAGTCCAAATAACGTTAAAGAATAATTATTGATGAACACCGAATTAAGTACGAGCGCAGTCACAAGCTGGTAGCGAGTTACTAAAACATCTACCTGAGTGCGCCGGCGCTGGTTCTTTTGTTTCCCTTCCCCCGCACATTCCTAGCACCTCGTTGGAATGCAATGCCCCTCGCACTTCCTCTTTCACCTCGCCGCGCTCGCCCCGTCGCCATACATCGCTGGTTTGCGAGAATATCGACGTAATTCAAAATTCTGTCAAATTGAATACTGTATGATAAACGATTATAAATCTTTGATATTTTATCGTGAACAGAGACGCTAAATACGATAAATTCTCCTTTAATCAGTAAAGTCTAACCCTTAATAAATCATTTACATTTTGCGGTATGCACTAACATTTATAAAGACATTTAAAAATGTTATTCTCAAAAATCAATCATTTTTAGTTCCGTCTCTATTCTCGCAAACCAGCGACATATTGTACCAGAGCGCCGATATGACGTCATTGACAGCAGGTGCACGGTTTTTCCGGGTTGTAGCTAGGGCAAATAACATGACTCATGAGTGTCATGAGACAACAAAAAGTTCACCGAAATTATTTTTATTTTTTATTTAAACCTAAACCACATCAAACAGTAGTGTTCAGATAGGTAACAAATGCCTAGGGACTTTCGTTAGTTAAGCTGAAAGAAATTAAAATTTGAAACATAGAAAATTGTAAAAATACGACCTTCTTGTTAATAAAAATCTCTAACTTTTAAGCTATTAAGAATATTCCAGTGATTCATACCTCCAAAGAATCTCTATGACTTGGACCAGTTTTTGTAATACGTGGTCAACTTTCGCTAGTGTAACTTTTTCCCATAAAAATCGCTCGAAAATTGAGTAAAACTTCTGCCAGACCGAAAGACTTTGCAGTAACTGTTTTTTATTATTGAACACATGTTTTTTTGGTGCGTATAAGTATTACCAAAAGAAAGGCCCACTTTTCTACGTTTTGAAAAAAATAATAATAATAGCCCTGATAGTTTTTTTATGATTTTTTTCATTGAGCATTATTCGAAGTGATTGAAAAAAACAAAAATTGGTCATAACTTTTGAACCGTAAAAAATTGTACCAACATTCTCAGAGTATAAAAGTTTGGAAATGACCTTGCCTACACTCCTATTCGATTTGATCCATACTTCCAGGGACATCCTGTATACAAAATACTATCTCCCATTGAAGCCGTGGCAGATATTTTTATAGCACCTTAAATATCTTTTTATTTCTTTCTTATTTGCAAAATAGTTGGGCAAGTGTCATCTAAAACTATTCCTAATTTCCCATTATTCCCAGTAGTTCCATGTAGCCACATTGTACTATTCCAACCTAAAAAATGTATATTTGTGTAATTTTAAATTAGTTTTATAGCCCGACATTTCTTTCATATGGAACTGCTGCAACTATTTAGTTCCATGTGACTATAGTCGAGTTCCATATTGTACTTACTATTGCTACTGTAGCAGCTATGCAAGCTATGAGGTACTTTGAAATAAAAGACGTGTCCTTCATAGTGAACTGCCGCGGCAGACGCACATGCGCGTTTTCGGACGTTCACCAGTGCTTGACGGCGCGTATGCGCGTCCATACAATTTACATAACTTTCTTCGAGTGCGGCGCGCCGCACCTGTGCGTTCGTTGTGCATCTCTATTGTTTCGAAAACATCGTAAAATAAGGGTCGGTAAGGGTGTAGCATAAAGAAGCGTTTGCATAAAGAATTAAGCAGATAATGTGTTAAGATGAACTGTCTCTTTATTTAACAACAAACATCTCCTTATATATTGTTCTACGCGCATGCGCGAGCGCGTGCGCGGCGCTTCGAGAAAACGCGGAGTAGCTGGTCTTCCATCTAGAATATTCAGCAGCGCGCGGCGTTCTTCGAGAAGATGTGGCGACACGGATCGTTGTTCTAGAAACAGTCTCGCTGGCCGCGTCGGCCTTGCTCCGCGGCGGCGCTCAGCGCGCGCGCACTCAGCGTGCGGCGGTAGTCGGACGTGAGACGCGCTGTATGTAGGTGTCAGTGGCGCTACACAACCTTAAAGTGTGAAGAATATTTTGTACCATTATTCGTTCCACGTAATTTAACACCAGTTTTACTCAATCAACTTCATATAGTTTCACATTCACAATTATATATAAATATATCACAATTTATATTTTAAAAAAACACGCTATTAACGCGCAAAATAAATAAAAAAAAATATTAAGTATATTTGTTACGATATATCCATGCTACCCTGGCCAATATTTTAATGATAAATAATAATAATAACCTGGGACACTTTCCACACACGGTCATCTGATCCCAAACTAAGCAGAGCTTGTACTATGGAAACCAGATAATGATATACTACTTTTTTTTTTTGTTGTAAATACATACTTATATAGATAATTACACCGACTCATAACAAACAGACATGTTCAAATGATTTTATATCTGTCAGTAGGTTTGTACAAACACTTTAAAGGTAAGCCTGTAAGCCCACTTACACGACTCCGCTCCCACCCGGCAAAAAGAATGTAATTCAAATATGGGCTTTAAGTATTGTTCTTTAGATATACTTTATATTGGCAACATTAATTAGCAGACTGAGCTTACCGCCGTCAGATAGCTCAGTAGTTGACGCCTAGCTTACCCGTTGCAAGCAAGCGGTCTGCGCGCTGACTGCTAACGGTCGCCGCGCCCCGATCGGTGTACGGCAGTGTCTCCAACCACCTACCGTAGTAGACATGCCACATTCTACCGTAATTTGTCGTGTCCTATAATGGCAACACTTAATTTAGTTAAATATTACTATTTTATTACAACACGCGTGGGCAGCTGGGCGCCGGCTAGCTGTCGCCGCATGGTCTGCGAGCAGTCACCTTAGTTTAGGGCGGTGTTGGGTGGGAACGGTTTTGGAGCGGAGTCGTGTAAGTGGGCTTTTACTCGTCAATTATGTTTTTAAAAACTAGATGAGGTCGGCGTTTCCTATCCGATTACTCTGAGAAGAAAGGCCGACACAAACTCAAGAGACCAGTCTCTTAGTCCAGACATAATCTTGATCAGTTCATGTGAATACCACGTAGATTGGTGTCTGAAATGGTCTTTTGAAGAAAGAACCACACAAATTGAGAGGACCTGTCCAGTCAGTGCACGCATTTGTTAATCGCGCAGCTCAACTTCGACGAACAATACCAAAGAAAGGACATTTGGGTAGGCCGCATAAATTACTCAAACTGCCAGATCATGATTAAAAATTACAGAAAAAAAAACAATGACCCGCATAGTCTTCACATTAATTAAAAAATATTATAATACTTTACAAAATAAAATTCATGTCAACATTTAGTGTCCAAAAATAAAAAAGGGAAAAAGAGAAATTGGATCAGCTCAAATCCCAAGCCTTTTTACCCTCAATATAATCTTAAAGGGGAAGCGTCAGGGTACAGTATTAGGTTGTAGGCAAGATGCATTATTTGATTAACCCCGAGTTATTTAGGATAACCCATGAACGCGCAAGTGGCCCTAAGTAGTATTGATTCCAGCGAAAAAGTGTAAGAAACTTTTTTTGTACAGAATTTTATGTAGATTAATTTAGTCTGATCATTTTTTCGCTATAGGCTGCAGTTTTAGAGTTATTCACGACCACCTCCACCCCCCTTTAACCGCGTTTAAGAGTTGTCAGTATCGTCATCATTGCTCTGCAATATTGGCTTCAGCTCTTTATTTTATTTATTAGGGAAAACAAACAGCAGTATATTAAATATTACACATGATTGGAGTACTAAACTAATAGAATTAACAAATACACTACTTACGACGTTATCCACAGATTACCGTATAAAATAATTAGCATAGGTACTGTTAATAATAACAATAAGGGCAAACTAGAAGATACTCAATACAAAGTTAAAATTATTACTCGGTTCGTTATTAAAATGTGTCTCGGAGAGCATAAAATAAAGTGAAAAAATCTAATCTAATTGTATCTGCCTCTTAACACTAGGGACAAATTGAAAGGTATGGAATTAGATAAAATCGGCATGCAAAAACAAGAGAAAAAAAGAGAGAAACAAAAAACAATAAAATAAAAAGAAGTACGAACTTAAAGCTACATAAATACATAAGGTATAGGAATCAAAATCAAGTAACATCAAAACTTATGGCCGTTCCTTTAGAGTGGAAATAACTTGATTTTTGAACCTATTCTTGTTCAGAAATATAATATCAATTGATCCAAACTTTTTATTATAAGTGTCGACCAATCGGTGGAGCGGAGAGCGTGCGCCTGAGTTGGTACGACAGAAATTAGTGCCAAACAAACACCGTGAGCGGACTTCTCTACTCTGTACCTACTGTGCGAGGGACCAGGTAGCACAAACTTCTCACAAGATCAGAACAATCAAACTTGTTGCGGCATATACTGAACAGGGTCATCATTTCTAGGAGTGTGCGTCTAGATTGTAGGGTCAGGATATTATATTTTTCGAGCAATGATTGGTAGGAAATCCTTTTACGAAAGCATCTATAGCGAAGGTATTTCCGTTGGACTAACTCCAATATTTCTATATATTTTTTGTAGAAAGGATTCCAAATAGGGACTGCGTACTCGTAATTGTGGTCGGATTATCGACTTGTATAAATGCAAATAGGTGGAAGGGCGGTGGAATTCTCTAGATGCGCGCATTACGAAGCCAAACATTTGATAAGCTTTATTGACTATATTATTCACATGCGCATCGAGATGGAGCATGGAATCTAACTGAACACCAAGATCGCGGAGACAAGTAACATTATTTAGGACAGTATTGCCAAGACAATAACTAAACTTGATAACTAATTTCTTTTTGGTAAACGTAATACTATGACTAACTAAGCTGAAGTTTGTTAGAAGAGCAGTATTCTGAGAAACGATCAAGGTCCTTCTGTAAATCAATGCAGTCAGATTGATTGGTGATATTTTTATATATCTTTAAGTCATCCGCATATAGGAGAAATTTGGAAGATTGAAAACAATTTTTAACGTCGTTAATAAATAAAATGAATAATAATGGACCTAGAATGGATCCTTGCGGGACTCCAGATGTGACTTTAATGGGACTAGACTCATAGCCGCTTATCACCACTTTTTGAGTCCTATCAGTGACGTAAGAAACAAACCAGCGAAACAGATTTCCTCTGATGCCGTTAAATGCAATTTTATCTAGTAACTTGTGATCCACTTTGTCAAAAGCTTTTTGGAAATCAGTATATACCGCATCAATTTGTTGTCTATTATCGAGGCTTTCAAATAACTGCGATGTAAAAATGAGGAGGTTACTCACGCAGGACCTATCTTTTACAAACCCATGTTGCTCTTTTAATATCACGTGGCGAAGGACGGGGTAGATCTCGCTGTGAACGAGTTTTTCAAAAAGTTTAGAGAGCGCCGACAGCAAAGATATTGGGCGGTATGTAGACACATCATTTCTAGAGCCGCTCTTGTGGACCGGAACAATGTTAGCTCGTTTCCAGATTTCTGGGAATACGCCATTAGTAATGCATTTATTGAATAGTAAGAATAGAGGAACGCACAGTGTGTCGCAGGTGTTTTTTAAGAAGATAGAGGGAATCCCGTCTGGGCCTGGCCCCTTAGATGCATCTAAAGACTTAAGTTCACTTTGTATCTTGTCCATGGAGAAGTGTAAATTGCAAAGGTTAATATCATTATCAGGAGTGGTTCCCATGATTTATGATCAAACGTAGAGGGTTCATATACCGAATGGAAAAATGTGGAAAATAAATTACAAGTAGCAGTAGGTTCATTGGAAGACTGTTGTTGGTAATAGACTGTGGAGGGGATACTGTTACTGGATTTGCGACTGGAGACATATGACCAAAATGCCTGGATATTGACAGCCACGCTATCTTCCACCGTATTTATATATTCTTTATAGCATATGTCCACGTCCTTTTTAAATTTCGCTCTATAAATAGAGAATACTTCATAGTCGCTAATATTTCCGTATTTTTTCCACTTCGTCCACGCTTGTGATTTCTTTCTGTATGTATGCAAAAGTGATTTTGTGAACCAGTTCGGAAAATTACAGCTTTTGGGTTTGTGCGTGGGAGTGTGTAGCTTTATGATATCATTCTTTTCGTAGAAAATTGAAACTGCTTCCTCAGGAGGTAGTTCTTCTAGAAGGCTAAGCCAGTCAACGGCTTCAATTTCAAAATTAATCTCAGCATAGTTAGATTTATAATAATTAAGTGGAATTTGGTTTATTTGTTTTGATATACATGAAGATTTTCTAAATGGTATTAATGCATAGAAGACAGGATGGTGGGAATCAATGGGCAAAAGCGGGACGTTAGGAGTATGAGTCACTACATGCGTGTTACAGAAGAATAAGTCTAGGATCCGCCCGTTGTAGTTAGTAGTACTGTTATATTGGTTCATATCCGACAGAGAGCAAAAACTCAATAGATGACGACTAACATTGGAATAAGTGTTACTCGCGGCACACACCATATGAGTTTTAGAACTAATCCAATTAAGCTCAGGTAAATTAAAATCGCCGGCTAAAACTACATATTCTATGGAGGGATCGTCAATTACAATAGCCAGTGAATCAATAAAGTTATACATAAATACCTTCTGTTGTATTTGGCGGTATGTAAGTGGTGCAAAGTAGTAAATATTTATTATCATGAAAGGGGATTTTATTTTATGTTCAGGTAAAATTAAAGGTGAATGAGGTTTAGACGTACTGGGGGCCGATTCTACTAATTTGCAACGTTACACGTTCAATTGTGTTTCAACAACAGTTCAGTTTCGATCGCCGTTCGATAGTTACCAAAAAAGTCATTCTACTATTCTTTAGGTAAAATGGAAACTAAACTTAAACCGAATCGTAACGGGAACGTAACAGCGGGTAACCTGTATGATCAACATTCCAAATGTTTTAATAATACCACAGAAAAAAAAAGTTGAATCTAATAATATTACTAAATACGAATAAGTGCTACTAAAAGTATTTTAATACAAAAACATATCTAGACCATACTTATACTTTTAGCCTGTATATTTTTTTGTAACATTTCAACTTTATAAATAATAAAAAACTCAGAAGAACGTTTCGTTTTCGGCCCCAGCTTGCGAAATCTGTGAAACGAAACGTTTCAATTATGTCAAAAAGATAATGATGCCACTAAACGTCACGCTCATGTTCGGTTTTGTTAGCAGAATAGCTTTTGAGATTGTTTCGATCGATCGGTGACTGAACTGAAACGTAACCGCAGTTGGATCGTTGTTACATGAGTGGAATGCGAAAACGCTCAAAAGCCGTGGTTCAGCTGCCATTCAATTACGATTTTTTAACAATTTTGTTAGTAGAATCGGCCCCCTGATCGCGTTGTTTCATTGGTGAACTTCGCCCTTATTGTGTGGTGTGTTGTTTGCAACAATGGATATTCAATACAATAAAAGAAAAAAATACGGTACAGCCTTATTTATTATTTGGTTATTAGTAACAAATATACTATTTACAAAATATATAATTAGCCTACGAAGTAGAATTGTCTTAAAGATGTATGAATTAAATCTTATGTTGTTACATCTTTTTTTATGTATGGTAATTAGCAATTTCGTCAATGTTGTTACTTTCACAGTATGGGCAAATACTTAGAACACTCAACTTTTTAATTTAAAAAAATGCATCAAGTGACTGAATGTGTCTTATATGAAATAAAAATCATACATCCGTTTTTAAAACAATTAATTTATAATAAATTAAGTTCAGTCACGTTTTGGGAAGAATTTTCTACTTACATATAAATAAGTATCTATATGCCCACCCACTAGCCCATAAAGCGATCTTAATTAACCCTATAGACAATGACATCTATCTATCACACGTGTGAGATCAAAACATATCAACACGGTGCGCATTAAAAAGCTTATATTACACCATCGTGACTTCAACAAAGCGTGTGGTAGAAGCTAAGAGAATCAAGAGTCGAAAATTGTACTTTTCTGAATACTTCTAAATACATGTCAATTAAAGTCGTATACAATAATAAAATTTTCTACTAATTATGGACATAAGACAATACACATTGGATTTACACCAGAGAAAATTTCTTGATAAAAAGCTACAGGTTGTGAAATCTAGCTCGCATTGAATATTGATCCTAATGGCGAAAAGATACAAAGAAATAGTCACTATCATTGAGGTCACGAACTCGTTTAAACTATAGACAAATAAACCTATGTAGCTTAAAACTAAACTAGTAGTCCTAGTCACCACTACGCGGCGAGCGGTCCCGGTCTGTACTCGCGCGGTCTTTCGCATCGCCGTTCTGTCGGGGCGAGGCGGAGCGGGACCGGGAGCCGGAACGGTCCCGCGAAGCGGAGCGATCGCGGGAACCAGACCGAGAGCGCGAGCGGGAGCGAGAACGAGACTTGGTCGGACGACGTTCTTCCTCACGCTTCGGTGACGCTTCCTTGCTGCGAGATCGAGACCTTTCCCTGTTAATTTAAGATTTTTGTTACAATTTTATTATGGCAGTAAATAACAATTGCAGTTTTTTTTACTATTGTTGCAAGAACTGGCACTTTTTTATTCGAAAATTTGATATTAGTAGTGCAATAAAAGACAGAATAATTCTTTAACGAGTACAAATAAAGCTATTAGTAGTAATATAACAGTGAGTATATTAAGGAATTTTAAATATATCAAAGAGAATTTGTTCCGGTTCAGAATGTCCAATCTTTGACAATGTGGTTCAATAAGTTTTATACAAACAATAAAAACAAAATACTCAAAATTGCATAAAGCGCTCGATCGCGATTTTTTTTTGTTTTTTTTTTTATTGTTTGATTTTAATTATGACTTACTAACTGACCCAACAAACGTAGTCCTGTCAAAATTTCAATATTTCATACAAAATTCCTATAGAAAATGCACTTTTAGTTTTCCCGAATTTTTCAATTTTCCCGGCAAGTTTTAATAATCTGCCAACATTAAAGATTAAAAAAATATATTGCCTGTTTTACCCATTTTTAATAAAAATTACACTTTAAATTTAAGAAAGTGGTGAAACTAGAAGAAAGCAAATTTTTTTTTTTTTTGTATATCCAGGGGGCCAGGGCCAAATAAATTAGGGCTGAGTAAGTTGCGATGACCCCACCTATCCACCATTTTCGTATGTTCAACGTTCTGCTAAACAGCCTGTATATGGTCGACTAGTCGGTACTACATCACTAAATTGGACACTTTGGGAATTGGAGATTCTGAACATGAACAGATGAATTTTTGATAGCTTGTTAGTTACAGCATGAATATTGAAATAATAAATAACAATGAATGGTTACCAAACCTGCGACGATCGGAAAAGATGAAACATAAAATGATTAAGAAGGAAGCGCCAGGGTAGCCCGCGAAATTCAAATTTTCTTAAGTTTTTTAAAATTTACTAGTCAGTATTAGTAGTATGTTGATAACAGTATGATTCGCGACCGTAACAAATATGTATTTAAAGAATTAGAATCAGTAATAATACATCTCCTTTAGTTAGTATAATCCTCAGATGTCAAGATTTCATTTGGTCTTGGAAAGAGTTGTATTGATGACTTTAATTATTATTATTATTCTGTACACATATTGTTGTTTGGCACCGCCAAATAATATTTTGATCAACATACAACCTAATACTGACTTGCAAATTGCAAAAAACGTAAGAAAATTTGAATTTCGCGGGCTACCTTGAGGGTTTTGCCTTAATAGCAAAAGTAGCTAAATTCAGTGTTAATAAACATCAAACGCTCACCTTGGCACGGCTTCTCTTCGTAATGCGGGAAAACGTGGATCGAGTTAATAATGTATTTGTAATGTGCAATCAATATTAATAACAATGGATGAATTTTGTTAATATATGATGCCAATGGGTTTAGTTTGTGGACTGAATCTGACAATAATGCTTCTTTTATTTTGTGTGAGATTACATTTCGAACAGATAACAGTTTTGTGAAATGTAAAATTATTAAACTAACCAGCACAGCATGTCAACGTGCCCTATGCAAATCACGACAACTGCAGTTACGAAGCTACGATAAGATGGTTTTCACTGTAAAATATACGAAACAACCATGATTTTCAAAGAGCACATCGACAAAGAAAAATAACCTCACAGAATTCGCACAACCGTCAGACTAAACGATTGAGAGCACACAGTGGGGACTTACTTGGAGATAGCTTTCGGCGATCGGGATTTAGACCTGGACGCAGACTTGTCTCCATTCCTCTCAGCAGACTTGCGCGGTGAGCCCGAGCGACGTTCCGAGCGGCGCTCAGATCTACGCGATGCCGAGCGACGGTCGGATCTACGGGACGCCGAGCGAGACCGCGACTTCGAACGACTGCGATCCCTAATCGACGCCGATTTCGAACGCCAAAAATAGTAGTAATAGCGAGTTTAGTTTACTTCTTCTACTACTAAATTGTCGATTTCAGAATATTGTATCTGCCAAAACGCTACTCACAAGCGAATTTTCTAATCTTACAATAGCAACAGATCAATGATTTTCAGCAACAAGAGGGTTTATGGGACGAGTGACAAAGGCTACTTTCGATCGCGTGGATCACACTGACGAAGTTGCAAAAGCTAGCTAGCTTGTGGTAAGGTTTTGGCATACAACAATTATTTTTTAAAACTGACTGAGAATACACACATTAACGTGACGCAAGTACAAATAAGCATGTTGCATCACGTTTATGATTATGAAGTACAACTCTGTTAGTTGACAACAATAAGAATATTACTATTGGCTAAGTACTTACAGTTGTAAATTTTGCTCAGCGCAAGTAATTACACACCTAGCCAAATAAATAACTAGGTTAATTTGTTTTCAGTACCAGGGCGTTATATTTAGGAGACTGTCACGCAGTTAGTAGTGAAAGAATAGACGCTCTAAAAAACTGAACTTTTTGTAAAACCAGTTGAGCCATTTTTGCAGTTGGGTACTATACTTACTCATGCATTATATATTATTTAGATTGCTGTTTGTATTTATTGTCGTAGCATTTATTTGCATTTTTTGAGTAAGAAGGTTCATGGTTATGCATGCAAGCTTCATTTTTGAAATTTAAAAAATGCAGTCAGTTGTGGATTACTTAGAAATTCAGAATTTCATTACAACTTAATATTAATATAATTAATAATAATATTTTCTTACAATTACAGGCATTACAGTTTTCTAGATAGTAAAGCTAGGGCGTAGCTAAATAGTCAGTTCCAAACTTGTGATTATATCAGAACTATTGGGATGATCTATTGAAATTATTTTAATTGTGACTATTCATCTAGAAATCTATTAAGGCTGTAAAATTTTCTATAAATTATATTACATTGTTAAGGGATCCTGCTATGTAAAATATTTGAAAAACTTAGTATCTACTGATAGTTTTTTTTTTGTTGACCTTGAATTTCAAGAAACTGTTTCTGTTTAAATGTTGATCGAGGACTAAATATAAACGCTAAAATGTACAACTACATCAAAAAATCTAGCTTCTAAAATAGCAAAAATAAGTATGTACAAAAATGGACCACTATTTTCTAAGCTAAAAATGAACATGAACTTTCAAATTATTTACATAGCAGGTCACAAATGTGGAATTAGGTTAGATACTCACTTGGAACGCGATCTTGAGTGGGACTTGACCACTGGGCTCTTGCTCTTTGGCCTGGACTTAGAACGAGACTTGGAACGGCTACGCGAAGAACGACGGGAACGAGATCTGAAGAATAAGTTTATAATGGTGTTATTGATGTTAGTGTTGTGTTTCTCACTCAGAATTTTATCCGCAACAGTGGTTGAAACCCCGAAAATCATCATCATCAAAAGATAGATGTTAGCAGAACAGCATTTTCCAGACCTTATTAAACTAATAATACTAATATTTTCAAAAAATTCAATGAGGCTAACTAGTAATTAGAATAGTTTCAGATTTCAATAAATTGTAGGCTGCCACTGATTACACTGATTTACATTATGTTGGTATTACATCTCCAGCCATTGCAGTGTTCCTGGTGTCCTATGTCAGAAACCCTACTGCTATATTACGAGGGTGAAAATCATTGTCAATGTTACCTGGATCGGCTGCGTCTGCGATCCCTGGAGCGAGAACGGCTACGACTCGAAGAGGAGCGAGAGCGGCGACGGGAACCACGTCTAGCCTCAATCAGACGGATACGACGGCCGTTCAACTCTGTTCCATCAAGTTTCTCGATGGCAGCGCGCATGTCCGAGTGTGTAGCGAATTCCACCACACTGTCAAGAGTGGATAAAGGATTTTTTAATCGTATTCTTGGAGTGTTGGTGAGTGATACGAGTGAAGGAATCCTCAGTTAGATTTCTATCATCAAGAGCTATCAGCCCCGAAAGATGGTAAATAGTATAGTATCATCATGAAAACGAACGAACGAACGTTACGAACTTAAGTACGACGTAGTCAACTGTTTTAGGAATGAAAGTAAGTTCTAGTCTGATGACACTCATTTTTAAGGCCGGTTTTTTGATACGTAGTTAACTCAACCAATGGTTAAACATAGTAACTAATGGTTGAATTTTGGTTAAATGTGAAAGGCTAAACATGAATGAGTTATGCCATTAGTTACTATTTTTTAAATATGAATCTGCTAACATGAATACATTCATGTTTAGCATTCACATTTACCTAAAATTCAACCATTACTTACTATGTTTAACCATTGGTTGAGTTAACTACGGATCAAAAAAACCAGCCCTTATTGGGTCACATTTTCAATGTCAAGCCAAAAATTATCACAATATTGTTTTCACCTGATTCAATAATTATATAAGCATTGCAAATTGTATTCCACAGACAATACATACTTTCATTTTGTTGTAAAAAATTACATTATTATGTGTACATACCAACATTTTTAGCATAAAGACCACAACTTACCCTTCATTTCTGTGTTGCTTATGTGCGTCAGCATAGGTGACTTCACCAGCTTGACGCATGTAATCTTTCAAGTCCTGTAAACCAATACACTATGTTAATAAAGCACCTAAATTCCCCCTTGAACAACTCTTGCAAAAGTCATCATCAGAATAATTTCTTAGCATCAAGGTTTTCAGCCCCGAAAGATGGTTAAAATACGATCTCATCATGACTATTGCAAAAGTTTATGATTGGAACCTATCTTATCAAAAGCAATACTGGGTATACATATTTGAAACAAGTATCTGAAGTATCCTAACGAAATAAAAAGATGAAACGATAAGTATGCTTTTCACAGCGTTTTCGTATATGTTTCCCATCGGTTACCGTTGTTTACGATACTTGTTGTCTATGGTTGTCTCCGCCATTTATTAATAATGCTGCAACTTCATTGATTCTGCCAGTTTGTCCAGTCTCACATCTCTCAATCCGAAAGTTTGCCCTCTGCGACAATGGGTCTCGCTTACATCTCGTCCATGCTGTTGATTCTGCCAGTTTGTCCAATCTGTCATCTCTCAGTCCGAAAGTTTGCTCTCTGCGACAATCCGTCTCGCTTCTAGTCCATGCTGGTACATGGCTTTCTTCTCTTTTTGACACTTTGTATATTACGACGTCCATTCTGTATGTCCCTCTCAAAACTGTGGATTTCAGCCATTATTGAATTGCCTTGATTTCTGCTCTCAGCGCCCGGCCAGGTAAAATCCTTTTGACGTAGCCAAGTGATTCATCGTCACGTCCATCTACCACTGGTCATCAGGATTCTGTAGTCTTGTTCCAACGTCTCCTCAAGTTGTCTAAGGACACTAAATCAAATGTTATCAACTTTCAGGCATCAGCTCCTCCATCCTTGCAGCTATTTACTGAGGTTTTACTGGAGCAGTGTCTTCGATTCCCACCAACAGTTGAATCTTTAACGTAAACAACGATACCGTGCGAATTCTCGTATACGAAAAGCTGATCATGCCATAATAGAAAACAAACTTGACGTACGAACGAAATGATTCGAATGGCAGTTCACGATAGTGAGGCAACAATGTAAAAGTATCTACTTCACTATTGCGAACGGAGGATGTTAAAAACTTAAAGTTAACAATGAAATAATGAATTTAAAATGGGAGATTGCACATAACGAGAAACGGCTCCTGTTGTCTGTGCCCCCCTATCGACTTTACCTTGTCGGGGGCGACCGGGCGTCCGGCTGGAGGGGCGGGCGGGAACGGGGCGTCATCGCATCACCAGCGCCGAGACCGATCCTAACATCGCCTCAGACCACATCGCACACAGCGCTACATCGAGGACTCTGGCCACGATACGCCACCTTCTGTTGTTTTTAAAAATATCTATAAAGCTCGTAAGTAAGTTTGGTACAACACTTGTATAAAAAAAAAAAATACTGTTTTTAGAATAATGAATGTTATGCACAGTGCTAAGTTTGACAGTTTAAGTTGTATGTAGTGTTAAGCTAAGTTAAAGTCATGATGGTTACTATTTGACAAATTATTTTGTATTGTTCATGTTTTTATTAGTAAAGCAAATTGGGTGGTGTGGAGCTCTCGAGGCCGTGAAGGTGGTCCGACGATAGGTCTGCACGTGTCCATTTCTTTGTCCGGTTTGGGTTTCATTCATCGCAACATCAGTCCAGGCAGTATTCTATATGGGTGTTATCTTTACTTGTCTCGTTAAAGTGTCATCTCAAAGCTTCTATTTTTAGTTGTTCTCCAATTTGCATGATCCTTCTTTCAGTTTCTTCGATACGCGCCTTTGTCCAAATTGCCCACATGTCGGTTCTGTCCTGTGATGGTTGATGTCTATTGGTCCGCAACTCACGTTCACGCACGACTTTAAGTACCGTCCAGGTGATGAGGCCGCCCAGCCCTCAAGTAAGAGTGAAGATGTCCAGGACCCTGGGTGATAGGTGATGGAATGATGATGGGCCCAATTGCGTCCAGGCTTGATTTCTTACCTGCCAGCTAATGCGGCTAGACAGATTTTCGACGACTAGTCGATACTCGGTGCGCGTCGGCGGTCCGTATCTATAACTGTAGTCACTGCTGAAAATTAAAAACCGAACATTAATTTTATGTTCATAACAACTTAAAAATTTAACTGATTTGTGAAAACTGGGGAATTGAATTTTTATCTGCCATAATTTTAGAGCCAAGACTTCAGGAGTGAGAATAATGTAACTAAAGGAACCTTCTCATGGATTTTTTTACGAAAGGGTGATGTGGCATATTTTTAATTGGCTTTTAAGAGGTCCCCGGAGCATGCATAGTTCATACAAACGAAATATTTTGTAAATCAAACATCTTCCGGTAATGTGTATTTATTCCGATTGGATTACAGAATATTTAGGTACATATATTTTGAAAGGACATCATTTGAATACGAGTAATAATGAATTTCAAATATCTATAGAAAACTTATTTTTCTCATATTTCATGTTTAAATCAATGTTCTTATATATTTGGAAACCTAGATATTCTGTAAACCAATGGGAACAAATACACACTACCTTTAGAATGTTTGATTTACAAATTATTTTGGTATTTCGTTTGTATGAACTATGCTTGCTTCGGGGGGCTCCTTAAGAAGTCTGATTAATTTTGTGAAATGCCACAATGTATCCGATCCTACATTTCAAGATATTCGTATGTTATCTACTAAATCGTCGTTGCGACTTTAAGACCTCTTATGTGTCACTTTTGGCAAAATCACTTTTTTACGCCAGCCGATTCTACATTTTGAAGCTCTATCGAATGCAAAAACTCTCATGTGTATACGACGTTTCAATCGTAATTTGTTTACAAACTTCAAGATCTCCAATGTTCTTGCTAATTAGAACTGATACGACGGTTTTTATCGATTTTCTCACAAAATTGATTTTTACACATAAGAGGTCTTAAAGTCGCAACGACGAAATGCTAAATGACGTTAAAAAAAGCTATTGATAAAACTATAATCTATGTTGTACTTACAACTGGCTGCAATGACAAAAATGATGTATACAGTCAAAATATTGGTATATTTTTACCACCTATTTGTACTTACCTGTCACTATTTTCCCTTTAAAGAATTATTAACATTTTATAATTACTTAAAGAGAAATACAGGGCTATTTTTAAATCATTAGCTAAACTTTCACAGGGTGTTCTTTCTACCCATGAATATGAACAACTTTCACTATGGGACCAACTATCACAAAAAAAATCGGCTGTTTCATACTTTTTGGAAGAGTAGGTATTGAACTTTTGTATGAAACAGATGATTTTTTTTTTGTGATTTCAAAGTTGGTCCCATAGTGAAAGTTGTTCATATTTATGGGTAGAACACCCTGTGAAAATTTAGCTAATGATTTAAAAATAGCCCTGTAAGTATGTTTGAAAACATGACTTATGAAACCAATTAAGACTACAATATGGAGGTTTGTGGAAACCATTTTTACAGGGAATGGCAGGAGAGTCCATAAAATATTAGGACTGATGGCCTGGTGACGTCATTTATACAGTGAGGGCTCAGGCAGTGGGTTTGCTCCTTATCTACTTCTAGGGAAGTTTCTACTGCATCTAATTATATTTTACTTATGTTCAGTGAAAAGAGTTACTGTTGTGTTTAAACTGACAGTATAATGTGCCTAATTTAATGAAGACTGGAATAATAAGCACAGCAAAAAAAAAAGGCCACAACAAAAATAATGTAGACAATACTTAATCAAATAACACTGGGCAGTTATGCAAAAACAAAAAACAAGGATGATGGTCATACAACAATTATGATGGTTGAAAACTAACACTATGAAAAAGTTAGTTGTAGAAAAGATGAGTACAAATTCTAATAAAATGTTATGTGGGGATGTGCTTTCAAGCAAAAGGATTATCAGAGCAGACTAAATGTGAAGTATTAAAGTATGTTAACAAGAAAGGCGAAATTTCAGAAACTGATTCGTCCAAAACAAAAATTAGGTTCATAATTGGAGATAAGAGCAAAGTTGGGATTCAGTTTAAATATCTGCACAAGCATAAAACAATCTCTTTATGTATGAAGTGGAGTCCACAAAGGGACTAAAGTATGCGAGAGGGGGAAAATTTCATGGGCGCAGCTAGGATTAATTTCAGAAAGGTCGAATGGTTTTTCAGCCGCCAACCTGCTTTTTCCCGGCGTGTCGATAAAGGGCATTACCTCTTTCGGTCCTACGTCCAATACTGGAGCGATAGGTTGTGCGGGAGGTGTGTTTTGGTCTAGAGAAGCCTGGCTACGCCCATGTGTGTTGTTTGCATATCATGCCCGTGTGCGCAATACAGACGGTTCACGTCTCGGCGGCGGGCGTCTGGGCGGCGGCGGCGGCAGATCCCGGCAGCGCCAGCGGTCCGAGCCCCGCGGCATGCCGCGAGCCCTCTCCACCGACACCCTACAACATAGCGACACTCACTCGTATCGCGACCGGCCGCGGTCGCGCTCGACGTGGCGGTCGCGGCGGTAACGGTCGGCGCTGCGGTCGATGCCCCTGGCCGGCTCCACCACCACCCTGCGGCACACCCACGGTCTACTGTTAGCACTGCCTGCCCCATCCTCGCACTCGTACCGTGCACTCTGTCTCCCACTTTATAGCTTACCAATTGGTAGCCAATGCACACAAGTATAACATTTAGGGATTCGAACCCAAGTTGGAACAATTAATTTCAAGGTTTTGCAACATTGAAATTAGTAACACAATATTAAGAAATACAATTTAAGTTAAATTTAGATTAAATCAGTCACAGTTTGACCTGAAAACAGAAATTAACCAATTTCACATCTGAATTTTGTTTGGCAACATTCCCAGTCTGACCTAGTAAAATACGACTTGTAATTTAAAGTAAGGCATAAATTCTGGCTCAATCTACATGCTTAACATACCAATTGGTAAGCAGACATTATAATGGAGTAATAATGCACTTCACCAAGTACATCAACATTCATTATTCAACAATATTAATTATTTAAAAAAAAAAAAAATATATATTAAAACAGTTCGAGGAAAATTGTAAAATATATGAATGCATTAAATTTTATTAATTTCATACAATTCTCTTGCATCCATTCGAACTCGAAAATAGCAGTTCTCTATGCATTCACAGCAATAATGTGGAGCCGGCTGATAAAGAAAATTACTTATTTAAATTGAAAATAAAAAGAATATTCTACACAAGACTGCTTTACTTTCAAATCTTACTAGATTAATAGAGGATTGGTAACAAGATAAAATTTAAGAAAATATTAGGTTGGGGAAAAAGTCTTTTCGCATTAGTATGTATGAACTTGTAATAAAATCTCTTTGGCTATACTATTTGTATCTGGCTGGTTTTGGTATCATTGAAAGTTTAAAACATAATTCCAAATTCAAATTAGGAAAATGTATGATTTTCATTTGTTTTTCGTACTGTCAAGATGAGTGAATCTAATGAAGAAATTCGATACATTTTAAAATTTTTCTACAAAAAAGGTAAAAATGCAACGCAAGCCGCGAAAAAAATTTGCGATGTTTATGGACCTAGTGTAGTGTCTGTGAGAGTAGCACAAATTTGGTTTAAGCGTTTTCAATCCGGAAATTTTGATGTCAAAGATGCACGTCGCTCTGGTCGCCCTATTACGGATAAAATGGATGCCATTTTTGAAAAAGTGGAGCAAGATCGGCATATCAGTAGTTACGACGTAGCTGAAGAACTGGAAATTGACCACAAAACAGTTTTGGCGCATTTGAAAAAAACTGGGTACACAAAAAAGCTCGACATTTGGGTACCTCACGAGCTCACTGAAAGAAACCTAATGAACCGTGTACTCATTTGTGATTCTTTATTACGACGTAATGAAACCGAACCATTTTTGAAGAAGCTGATAACTGGTGATGAAAAGTGGATCACATATGACAAGAACGTGCAAAAAAGGTTGTGGTCAAAGGCCGGTCAGGCTTCACAGACTGTGGCGAAACCCGGGTTAACTCGCAACAAGGTGATGCTGTGTGTGGTGGGATTGGAAGGGCATTATTCATTATGAGCTGTTACCACCAGGCAGGACCATCGATTCTGAACTCTACTGCGAACAACTGATGAGATTAAAGCAAGAAGTCAAGAGAAAGCGGCCGGAATTAATCAACAGGGGGGGTGTGGTTTTTCATCATGATAACGCTAGACCTCACACATCTTTAGCCACTCAACAAAAATTAAGAGTTTGGCTGGGAGGTGTTAATGCATCCGCCATATAGTCCTGACCTTGCACCTTCAGATTTCCACCTGTTTCGGTCTCTTCAGAATTCTTTAGGCCAGTGTCAGGTTAACATCACGAGAGGACTGCCAAAACCACTTGTCGCAGTATTTTGACCAGAAGTCCCAAAATTTCTATAGCAATGGGATCATGTCCCTACCTACAAGATGGCAAAAAGTTATCTAACAAAATGGTACCTACATACTTTAGTTAAATGTAAATAAACTATATTAAAAAATGTTTTGAATTTTCTTAAAAAATGCGAAGAAACTTTTTCCCCAACCTATTTATTATGTATATACTTTTGTACCTATTTTATGAATAGTAAAATAATACAACATAAATAGCAAGACTAGACTATGAGAAAGTTCTTACCTCTCCCCGAGTAGTTCTTTCCCATTTAATTCATATACAGCATCATCTGCGTCTCGATAATCTTCAAATTCCTTTATGCAAAAGATAAGAATTTTAATATGTATATTATGATAAATGTTGGCATTATTTCAAAGATATGAAAACTAAGGAAACTGTGTTTACTAACACTAGAAAATTTCACAAACCACATTATTTGCATATTTCATTAGGATATGAATCAGTAATGTCATTTTTTTAGAACAACGGACTGTAGCGTTCCGACAGAACATTCTAGAAATAACTTTGGGGGTCTTTCGTTATATAAAGTTTGGGGTTATCTTTAACGAGGACCTGGTTTTTGGTTCCCAAAAAACTTTTTGTTCAAACTTACCACAAATCCGTAGCCATTCTTGATGAGGATGTCTCTAATTCTGCCGAAGCCTTTGAAGAACTTTTCCAGATCTCTGTCCCTGACGCCGAAAGGCAGCCCGCCAACGTACACACGTGAGCCCACCATGTTATCTGATAATGAAGTAAATACTCAATTTTACTACTAAAATTCTAGTACGTCGCAGAATTACACCTCATAAGCTAATGGAGAGGCTAAAATTGAACCTAGAACGCAAAAATTTGGCAAATGCGTAGATGCGTGGCGCGGCACATTTCTCCGCCTCCGCGTGGACTCGACAGATTGGATTGTTTGAGAGGATTAATTAATTCAGAATACATAAACAATCATTTGCACTTAAACACTAACATTGCATGAAACGTTTTGTAGAAATCTTATCGATTCTACGACGTGGACTTTTACGTTAGGTACTTTACATGCAAACACAATCGACGCGTTTTCAAAACATCGATCGTATAGGAAGGAAATAAACTACAGAATTAATATGATTGACGTGCTTACAAACCGTAAGTACAATTGTTTCAGCTGATATTTGCTAAATTCTTACATAAAGAAAATAACCACGAGTTCGAGCTTCACCCGCGCGTCTTGAAACAATATGGCGGCCAGGCGGCTTGACCCGGGCAAATTTTATCTTGGTTTAATTATAATATTTACCTGATTTATTGGTATATAATACACATCAATTTCTAGAATACAGTTTCTTATTTTAATTTCAACGATGTTTTATGTCAATCAATGTATTATTTACTTAGTTCAGATTGAAATTCAGCTACACTTCAGACACGTGCACCAATTTTGTTGAAGCCGGAATTGGAAATGAAGAAATGAAATAAGAACAGTGTTGCCAGGTGATCGTCTCGCGTTCTCCCCAAACCTTCCCCAAAATCCCCCAAAATTCAGGTTTTGAAGAAAAATACCCCCACAAATTTTAAAATATTTATTTATTAATAAAAAATGCATTTTACACTATTTCAGCAATAACTTCCATTACTGGATCAACATCATCGCACGCTTCTTCAGCAGTACCATACATTTTTTCAGAATTAAATTTATTTAGCATTTTTGTACTCGGTTTAAAATGAATACATTCATCTAGCAACATATATCTAATCCTCAGAATAGATTCAGCAGTGTGGATGGCCAATTTGTTCCTAAGTTTGTTTTTTATAATAGCTACTTGGGAGAAGGCTCTTTCCACAACTGCGTTAGAAAAAGGCAACGCCATAATTCCTAATGCCAATTTGCTCACATGTCCGTAAGTTCTATCACCGACTGCATTTTTGAAACTGTTAACTTCAACCCAAAACTTTTCAGTATCTTGCGTAAATTTCCAGGTAGTACGATGCAAAGCATTCCATTCTTGTACCACAATGTCGACATCATTGCAGATGGTCTTAAAAGATTTAGCTAAATTTGTGATATCAGGTTTTATTTGAGATGTTGCATTCTTCGGACTCATTAACTTGAGGTTTTCTAAAGTTTTCATGTTATTTGGTAGTCTTCTTTGTATCTGTCTACATATTTCTATAAGGAATTCCTTGCATCGTTGTTTCACGTCTTTCAAATCCTGGTCTCTTATACCTTCAGACTTTTCATTAAATGCATACCCAAAATTCATGAACGACGAGTCCATAATGTACTTTTCAAAATCGTAATTAGATAAACTATTTTTGTCTGCTTTTTCCAGTTGTGCTGGAGGTATTAAAATTATTAAATAGGTCAATAATAAATTATTTATTTCTTCCAGTAACTTTAAAGGGTCTGCATCAGTGGCTTGAAACATTTTATTTGTCATGGTGATAGGTTTGAGATAAGTTCCAAGGAAAGTCATGTATAACAAATTTGTCTTACTTTTGAGCATAGTGCTCAATTGGTCGGCAATGTAACAGCGTTCTCTAGATTTTGCCATGTCAAAATGTAATTTTAATCCGTCCCATTGCTCTAAAATTTTGATGAGAGCCTCGTATCTGGATAACCATCTAGTGCCAGCCAATTTGTTTATTTTTAACGGTGTTTTTTCTTCGTATAGTAACATGTACGTTTGCTTGTAATCAATCTGTCTTTTTGTACTATTTGCAAACCAGTTGTGGCATTCTTTAATGAGAAAATCTAAAAACCGTGGAAGCGTCTTAAATGCATATTCAGCTGCTAAATGTAAAGAATGACAGACGCACTTTATGGTAACCAGTTCCGGGTTTCCTTCCTTTAAAATAGAGGAAAAAGAGTGGTGTTCACCAACCATGACATTAGCACCATCAACACCTATGCCCAGAAGTTTGTCGGTATTAAGACCATCGGCAGTTAGCTGTGCTTTGAATACATTAGCCAATGAAGTTGCATCTGTAGATTCTATTTCTATCAATCTGTAGAACTGAGTAATGATTTTATTCTGTTTTTCACTGAAAAATCTGATAATCATACACATAATTTTTTTAGTGTCAATAGTTGTAGTTTCATCGATGATCACAGAGTAATGGCTGTCTCTAACTTCCTCCAATAGGTCTTCCAAGAAACACGGAGAAATCACATTTCTAATCAAAGCAGTACATTTAGACCTATGTAATTTCAGGTCTTGCAAAACTGGAGAAGCTGGGTCTAAATCTTTTATTAATAATCCTAGATGATCAACAGATTTAAGACTGGAATGCTCAGCAATATATGCAGCAATTTTCAATTCTGCAATCTTTCGTGGCTCTTTTATGGGTTTTTCAAAAAAGTCGGACATTTTACTCGATTGTCCGACGATATTAGAACGTTTCAAGGATTGATCATGTTTTTTGGTTTTAGAATGCACTACCAAATCCTTCTTGTGGGTGGTCAACGTGCACTTGCAGGCCTTGCACCACGCCTTTGTGTCGTCACCAATGCAAACTGTCAGCCACCCTGAAAATGGGGTAAAATATAAAGTGGCAACTCAAATTGAGATGACACCTTAGTCGCGTTCCAAGTTGTAATAATAGCGCACTTTGAAGCACTGTTAGCGCGCTTATTCCAAGATGCACGAAAGCGCGCCACAGTGCTTTAAAAGTTCTATTAGTACAATAGGGAATGCTGGGATACGAAACAAATCATGCACATTCATATTTACACTAGTTGCAAGCTGATCATCACACACACCAAATACCTTAGGATTATAGAATTTTTAAAGTACCTATATAAATGCCATGCCGTGTGCGTGCCATGCCACAATCTCAGATAAAAGTTAAAATCACACCTTAATTTTTTTGACATTATTATTAATGAATTAGTAAGTAACTAAACCAATCCCAAAGCGGTAAAATATTGAAACTTATTTATTATAGTATCCTTACACCTATCTGTTTCAGATAAATTACATACATGATGTCGTCTAAATCGTTGATCCAAGTGGTACCTTACTCAGAGCTAAAAATATATAAAACTTTTGTGAGACACTATGATTTCATTTAGGTTATAATAATTTATACTGAATTACGAACCTTTAAACATAGGGTCACTTTCCCACTCCTTTCTGTATCTTCTTACATATATTTTTTTTGGTTGTTCCATTATCTTCACCAAGATGCAAAATGCCAAATAGAAGTTTAAGCTAAGTCTACGAATAGAGTTGACAGCACATAACGCATTGGCGGTAAAAACCTGTTTGCCCATCTGATGATCTATCTGACCAAGCGAGCGAGCGACTGACCGACCGTGCGAAATCCGCAAAGAAACTATCTCCGTCATGTTGTTACATGAAACGAATATGGTATGCAAGAAAGTGATAGGCATAACTTCAGTGCGCCTAAGGGGAGCATTCGCATTGTGGTTGTGTGTGCTTTCGCTAATGCTTTGAATAGATTTTGATGCGTTCAGAAAGTTATTTAATAATTTTAAAAAATATTATATTTTTATTGGAATTTCCGAGATTAAAAGTATGGTGTTGGTAATAAAAATCCCCGAATCCCTCCGAACCCAAATTTTTCTCTCCAACTGTCCCCCCAAAAATATGTTCCCCCCAATTGTCCCCCCATAACATAAAAAAGCCTCCAAATTTGGGGGGATTCCCCCCAATCTGGCATCAGTGAATAAGAATATTAAGAATAGAGATAGTCGATCCTCGATCGAATTAGTCGAGGTTTATCGATACTTGGGTCTAGGACATTTAATTTTGTCGATACCTTGAAGAATTTTTTTTGCTTTTATTCTGTTACTTTCTAATTGTGTCTTGGACATTACTGACATCGGTGAAGGCTTAGGGTGAAGGAAAAATATCGTGGGAAAACCTGGCAAGAGTGGTGATCAATGCTCGTGCGTTCTCAGTTTGAGAAGAGGCCTTTGCCCTGCAGTGGGTCAATAAAAGTCTGCTATTATTATATATTTTGTTCTATTAGAATTAATTATACTAAATTCTGTAAATAGGGAGTTTAATTTGCGCGGAATAAATAGTATTTTTTCTTTCATTAATTTACTTTAATTTATTTATTTAATTTTCATTTAATTTTTTATTTTATTTTCATATAATTTATTTTATATTTTCATTTATTTACCGGAAGAACTGAGCCTTTTGCCAACTATGTTGGGGTCGATTTTCAGTCTTAGCAGATGCAGCTATATACCAGTATTTTACCTGTAGTGGCTGTTCATGTGACCTCCACAACCCAGTTACGGCCGAACCCCATAACCTATCTTCAGTGAAAGATAGATCGCTATTGATGATAGACAGTGGTGCCGATTCTGTTGTACAGACGCCAGCAGGACAAGCTATCCGAAACTGTAAAATTTTCCCAATCAACCTTAAACCTAATGCTTTAGCGATATAGTTGAAAATCTATTAAAAAAATTTGACAGATTGTAGTAGCTTGATGTGTTGGCGTCTGTACACAAACTAAACTTAATTTAGGCTATTGCAAACTTTTTCTCGCTAGTAAAACAAGAAAGAGACGGGCATAAATTAGCGCTGTCAAATTTAGTTTGCACTAATATTTCTATACAAATTCAGACGACATGTAAAAACATGTGGACTAAAAACACGGTGAAGCGCAAAGTGTAAACTAATTTGACATCTCTAACTTAGTTCATAGTATCCATCTGTTTTTCGCGCTGCCTGTTGGTAAAAGATAGCGATTCTGTAAATTTAATTTAGTTATTGAACAAGAGAATCGGCGCCAGTATATTTCTATATATCCTTGAACGACGTCTAACAATCATTATTAACAATTATTATCTTTAAGAACGTTGCTTAAAGTTAAGTAATGATTAGCGATAGCTGAACCATATTTTTTTTGACGTTTAAACGTCTCTCAACTCTAAGGAACGTTTTTAAATAAACCCCTATATTTCTGACGAAAACTCTACTTCACTAAAACTAACTAACATCACTATAAAAATTCGGCCAAACTTGAAAAAAATGTTCTCACATACATTGATATACGTTACGGTCAACTCTCCAACTGCAAAAAGTCTGTAATCGCAAAAAAAAATAACTATAAAACTACAAATTACCGATTTTCAGACTTTTCCTTGACTTGTGCTGGCAGACCTTCCTTCTTGCCAAATTTCATGATTCTAGGTCAACGGGCAGTACCTGCACCTGCATCTGCACCTTTACCTGCGGGCTTGGTTTTGATTTATTTGCGAGTATCAAAATAAGTCACATAAATGACCGCTTTTAGGGTTCCATAGCAAAATGGTAAAAAAGAACCATTATGGTGCGACTCAGTCTGTCATTAGATTTTTAGGCCGCATAGTTTTCGACTTTTGATGAAAAATATAAATAAAAATACCGAACCCCCCCCCCCCCCCCCCTTTATTTCCGAAGTTTGCACAGAGAAAAATCTGAAATTATTCTGTGTGATAGGAGTTTATGTAAAAATTACATAAAAATAAAATGATGTCTCTAAATAGCACCCTTTTTATATATGATGGTACGAAACCCTCGGTGCGCGAGTAATACTCGCTCTTGACCGGTTTTTTTATTACATCGACTTAGAAGCTTGATTTTTTAGAGCCTCAAGGGACCATAGACCTACGTATTTGATATTAATTTCAATTTCATACCTCCACGTGTTCCTGAGAAAAAAGGTCTTAACAGACAGACGGACAACGAAGAGATCTATAAGGATTCCGTTTTGTCCTTTTGAGGTACGAAGTCTTAAAAACATCGTGTATAATTAGCCTTTTTATGAAAACGTCTTTATAATCATCTCTGCCAAACCCTTCAAAGAATACAGGCGTGATGTTATGTTATGTTGTTCTTTGTATTTAAATTCTTAAATGACTGGGTAAGTTATAATCTATATTAAATTATAACTCTGTAAGTAAGTAGTACATAAAACAAGCTTTTACTGTAGATTTCGAAAATAAGCAACATTTCATGAAATTTTTCACAATAAATCAATAATTGACTTATTTCGTGACAAAAGTCAGCGATCAATCTTATCGTTACAATCATTCCCGTTTTTATCGTCGATACTTTTTTATCGCACGCATTAGTTTCTAGTTTTCTACCTCACTATCCGGATATGGCTGCGTAATGTTGCCAGAAATAAAAAATTGCTCATCGTTTAATCAATTTCTATTGGTGGGAGAAATGTGAAAATCGATTTTGTACGTGTTTGAAAATCATTCGTATTCTGAGGAAGCGTCAGGGTAGCCCGCGAAATTCAAATTTTCTTACGTTTTATGCAATTTGCAAGTCAGTATTAAGTTGTATGTTAAATAAAATACGATTTGCGGCCGCGACAAATATGTTTTTACAGAATTATATACAATAGAATCAGTAATACAACTCCTTAAGTTAGTATAATCCTAAAATGTCAAGATTTCATGAAATAGTCATTTTTTGGGATTACCTGGTCTTAAAGAGTTGTATTGATCACTTAATGATTCTAATTATGTAAATAGATACTTGTTACGACCGCAAATTATAATTTGATCAACATACAATAATATAATACCGACTTGTAAATTGCAAAAAACTTAAGAAAATTTGAATTTTGTGGGCTACCCTGACGCTTTCCCCTTAGTATTCTTGACTATTATAGGTTAAATTCTCTAATCTTTGTGTGCATCCTCCAAAGTAACGGGTCGAAAGATCCGTTCAGTTTTTAATGTGAACATTGATGAATGGGCGTACAAGTTGTAAGTTCTCGTCTTTGAAACCCGAAATGAATGGAATGGTTCGAATACAGTAGGTATTCCAATCACAGTAGTAGTAGTAGTAGTAGTAGTAGTTACGGGAATTTACGCTTCATGCTCATTCAGCAGTACAATACGTATTGCGCAAATCTAGTTGTTCAACCTTGTTGAACTTTTCAAGCACAGAAAGCTGTGTATTTTAGGGAAGCACTAAGGTAGCCCGCAAAATTCAAATATTTCTTACAGTTTTTACAAATTGCAGTTCAGTGTTGGGGTGTATGTTCATTGAAGTATGATTCGCGACCGTAACAAATACATATTATATTTACAGAATTAGAATCTTTTGAATCAGTAATACAACTCCATAAGATAGTATAATCCTCAAAGTCAAGATTTCATGAAATAGTCATTTATTAAAATGTATTAATATTTAGGATTAAGTATATGAACTTAGAGCTGTATTGATAATTTTAATGATTATAATTCTGTAAATACAAGTTACGGTCGCGAATCATATTCAGATCAACATACAATCTGATACTCAGATTCAAATTGCAAAAAACCTTTGAAATTTTGAATTTCGCGGGCTATCATCGCTAGGTAAATGTTGCCACTTCATTCTAATTGAATGGTGCTGAACATGCGTCAAGTTCGTGAACGAACGGCAAAGAGTAAAGTGATAATAAAGAGAAAGAGTAACAACTCTGTGGTAAAATTTGCATGTATGGAAAGTGCTGCTACCTCTAGTTTGGTAGGTGAATTAAGGCTATAAAATATATACACCTACCTATAGGTATGCATACTTACTATGAGTATTGAACGAGTCCTCCCTACCTATTTATTAATTTATACTCTTTAAGCGAGTTTGTGTTAGGGTAACAGTCAGGGGAAAAAAGACACGTATGGAGTTCAGATAAATGTCCTTTTATTAATATCAAACATAAATATTAATATTTATTCGTTTTATACTTATTATAATAAAATTAAATTAATTTTTTTAATAACATAACACTGCTACTCTTTCTCTATATTATTACTTTACTCTTTGCATAGGTAGGTCCCTTGTCATAGACTTTGTCGTTACGTATACTTGCATGAGCGTTTTTATTTTTACGTTTTATCAATTAAAATAGTGCCTTTAATGATGTATCACACACGGTAAGGCAGTGAGTTAGAGTTGAAGAAAACCGGCGCTTCTTTACGAGGAAGCAAAACTGACTTGATCGAAAGGTAAGGTGCATCCTTTTGGACATCTTATAGACCAATAAGTCTACTGCCGCTGATATCAAAACTATTTGAAAAACTTTTACTTCGGCGCCTACTACCTATATTAGAAGAACAAAAAACAATACCAGACCATCAATTCGGATTCCGAGCACACCATGGAACGACAGAACAAATACACAGAGTAGTGCACACAATCCGACAATCATTGGAAAGAAAAGAATACTGCTCAGCTGTGTTTCTTGATATCCAGCAGGCATTCGACCGAGTTTGGCACAAGGGCCTTCTATATAAAATCAAATCTTGCTTACCACATAATGCATATATGCTCCTCAAATCCTACCTAGAGGACCGGATATTCCAAGTTAAGTGTGGAGACAGCTTATCTTCCTTCAACCAAATTGAAGCTGGTGTGCCGCAGGGCTCCGCCTTGGGCCCTATACTCTACACGATCTATACTGCTGACCTCCCAACATCTGAGCAAGTGGTCACTGCAACCTATGCTGATGACACGGCCGTCTTATCGTGCGACAAGGATCCTATTGCATCGACTTTGAAGCTCCAACAACAACTGGACAAAATAGAATCTTGGCTGAAAAAGTGGAGGATCAGAGCTAGTGCTGCAAAGTCGGTCCATATCACATTTTCTCTGAAGAGAGATGATTGCCCTCCAGTAAAACTAGATAAAAGTGTCCTGCCCCAGAAAAATACTGTCAAATACCTAGGTATGCATCTAGATAGAAGGCTTACCTGGCGTGAACATATAAAAAACAAGAGAGATCAGGCAAACAGAAAACTAGCAGACATATATTGGCTTGTAGGTAGACAGTCCTCACTCAGTCTTGAAAACAAACTCCTCATATACAAATGCATACTAAGACCGCTATGGACATACGGCATAGAGCTTTGGGGTTCGGCCAGTCACTCAAATATAGAAATTCTGCAACGCTTCCAAAACAAAGCACTAAAGACGATAAGCAGTGCACCATGGTTCACAAAGAACAGTGAAGTTCATGAATATTTACAAATCCCACTAATTAAGGAAGATGTGGAAAGATCATGCATGACCTACAAGAATAGACTTGAACGACACAAAAATCAACTCACTGTTACCCTATTGGACAGTAAAGACTCCATATACCGCCTAAAAAGGAAACGAATCACCTCAATTTAATAGATGCTTAAATTGAAAATCTGATGAGGAGACACGTCACAGGATGCGTCAAACTCTAACTGCCACAACATCGTACTTCAACAACAGATCTGATTATAGCTCAATGGCTGATTGCAGATGGAAAGGAGAGAGAAAAAAAAAAAAAAAAAAAATAACATAACACTGCTACTCTTTCTCTATATTATTACTTTACTCTTTGCATAGGTAGGTCCCTTGTCATAGACTTTGTCGTTACGTATACTTGCATGAGCGTTTTTATTTTTACGTTTTATCAATTAAAATAGTGCCTTTAATGATGTATCACACACGGTAAGGCAGTGAGTTAGAGTTGAAGAAAACCGGCGCTTCTTTACGAGGAAGGAAAACTGACTTGATCGAAAGGTAAGGTGCATCCTTTTGGATTTGCTTCTTTAACGGTATTTACTAATGTTATAAATATAATATATAAATAATTTACTGATACATTGTCAGTTAACAACAGCTCTGTAGAGAACAATCTTAAAATATTTGATGTTTGTGTTGCTGGCGATATGTTTTTGTTATCAATGAATCAGCTGACGTGGATTCTAAATCTTGTCACACATGAATTTCTACATTTGCAGAGACATTAGTATCAGTACATTCGTCATGGTGACCCTGCAGTAGTACATAGGTACTACATCACCTAGTCTTTGTGACGTTGAAGGGCGGAGCATACCAGATGCGTGGCGTGGCGTGACGCGTGCACGCACCAGTTGTAATGTATGAAACTGTAAGAAAGGTGCCAGACCAGATGCGTGACGTGTGCACCTGCGTGGCCCACGCACGAAGAGAAGCATCTACTCACAAACCGAGACCGCGCGCCTGTGTAGCGGAACGGCAACGTCGCACACGCGCCTGCAGTGATGACGTTGTATTATATGGCGCTCCCTGTTAGATGCCAGACTGGGCAGGCACGCATACGCATTGGTCGTTGCTGCGCGTGCGCATGCACGGCAAGTTGTATTTATTTACAGACATAATACAGTTTACGAGTGTTTTTTTTCGAAATGGAGACAATTTTAAAAGAAAAACTCATAGACATAGTTCGCAAATATAAGTGTCTCTACAACACCAAACATAAAGAGTACAAAAATAAAAGTTATAAATTATTATTATGGGAGAGAATCGGAACAACGCTGGAAATAGACGGTAACTTCAAATTATTGTTTTTATTTATATGATTTTGTACAATAATTGGAAAATTTCAATTGTTAAAGTATGTAATAAATTTTTCTCGAATGTTTATTGCATTATTGGATGATCTTGCATTAGTACGTCTGAAGTTTACTAAAGCACTCTCAGAACTACTAGATTCTTGACTATGAGTCGTGGTCGCTCCATCAGGAATCCCTTGCATCATGGTGCCATGCTTGATTCTTACATAATTATGTAAACAGCAAGCAGCTTTTGTAACATGAATAGCTCTTTCAACATTACATTCCATAGGCCGATGAAATATTCTCCATTTTTCTGTTAGAATTCCGAACGTATTTTCGACTATACGTCGCGCAGGGCACAATCTGTAATTGTATGTTCGTTTTCTGGGATCAGATATAGAGCTATTGAATGGTCGCATTAAGTATGGCTGCAATGCAAAACCTTCATCGCCAATCAAAACGTGAGGTATTGGCTCATTAGTCCCAGGCAGTGGTTTAGGGGGCAATAAAGATTTTCCCTCTAGATAGTGTCGATAGAACTCTGAATGTTCAAAAATGTTACTATCGCTATGTCGGCCATAACTACCTACATTAACCATTGTAAATTTATAAAATGGATCGGCAATTGCGAGTAAAACTATAGAAAAGTGACTTTTGTAGCAAAAATAGTCAGACGCACTGTTATTAGGGCATTTTATCTTTACATGCTTGCCATCGATGCTGCCCACACTGTTTGGGAAGTTCCATATTTCTCGATACCCCAATTCAGATTCTCTCCAAGTTACTTCCGTAGGATTGGGCATATATAGAGGTTGTAAAACATTCCAAATTGCCTTTGATACTTCTTCAATAATAGCAGATACAGTGGTTCGTCCTAGTCGAAACGAAAATGAGATTGTCAAAAACGAGTCTCCAGTTCGTATATATCTGAAAAGAGGAAAAATATAGAGCATGAGTTACATAGCAGTATATTTAATTATTAACCTTAATATTTTCAGGTAACAAAGCAAAAGAAATATGGCGAACACTGCGAGACGGATACGTCCGATATAACAAGAAAATTGCAGGGAAAACTGGCTCCGGCAGACAATATCATATTTATACGTGGAGTGCTCAAATGGCATTTCTCAGATGGTACGTTAGAACTAAGGCCAACGAGCACCAACATAACAGCACTGCAGGAGGCTGGATCTCAATCGCCAGAGTCACGAATCTCACGACAAGTTTCGTCGTCATTACTACCATTGTCTGCACAACCAGGAACTTCCTACGCAGTGACACCTCCATCGCCAGAGACACCTAGTACGGCATCTTCCATACAATTACCGCTGTCTTATTCCATGTACACCAATGTATAGTCATTACCATCATTTTCTTCACAACCAGCACCTTCCTACGCAGAGACACTTCCGTCCCCAGGGACACCCAATGCTGCATCTTCCATACAATTACCGCTGTCTAATTCCAGGCACGCCAACAAACAATCATTGCCTTCAGCAGAAAGATTAGTTAAAAAAAGAACCATTTTAACCAACCTTTCTTCCGATGGGAGGACAGACAAGGTTCTAGAATATCTGCAGAACAAAAATAGGAAAAGACATGAATATGACGACGTAGACCAATTATTCGCAAGTTATGCAAAAACGTTAAAAAAGTTATCACGAAGAACCCAAGCTGAATTAAAAGTTAATCTGGCAAAACTTTTCGCTGAGGCGGAAATAACTGAATTAGATAGCGATACTCAAATTAGTGGATCCCCACAGTCACAATTGGTATACTCGTCACCCGCATACTCAATCATTTCTGATGAATCAACACAGCCTATTATATTAGCTCAGGAAATGTCAGACGTACAAGTATAACAACCTATTATAGCCATAGACCTTTCACAACCGGGACAATCTACCACCGAAGACCTATTACAAGAATCAGAAGAACCTATGCCTGAAGCCCAAGAAGCCTCTCTTTACTAGTTAACTAAAGAGACAAAATTAATGATAAACAAAAAAATGTTAAAATTATTAGTTGTTGATTATATTTAAATTAAAACAAATATTTAAAAATTGGTTGATTATGATAATGATTAATGTAGATTTTTTTGGTAAATAAAGCCAGTGAAAGTTAAAGTTACATGTGCAGTGTTAATTTTAAGAAAATTTAAAGACAGTAATATAGTGTGGTAGCCTAAGTGTGCTAATTACCTATCGGTGATTGAAGACTGATTATAATAAACAAACCTTAAACAAATCATCAATCTTTCTCTGGTTCCAATAGCCTTCCTGTAGTTGGTGTCCAATTTACAGATGTGAGGTTTCACCAAATCATGTAACTCCTCAAAAGAGCTTCTTGACATGTGAAAATACCAATAAAAACGATCTTCATAAGACTCAAGCTCCCGGCATAGTTTCTGATATTCATTGCATTCCTCTCTTCTATTATTTATATCATGGACCCAAAGTCTCTTTGTAGCAGCAGAAGATTCTTGGCATAGTAGCAACAATACCGCTTCTTCATCAGAAGAACTACAGTAGGATATTATTGGGCATTCTACCCCACCTTCCGTTCCATCGGCTCACTCCGTTCGCCTCGTCACTCTCGGTGGAGTAGAATGCCCAATAATATAAATGAAATCCACTGGTTCGGCGTCTATTCCACCCGATGGAATGATCATCTCCGTCACTCTCGGTGCAGTAAAATGTCTAATACTGGTTCGGCGCCTATTCCACCCGATGAAACGGAAGGTGGAGTATGAATTCCTACATAGTGCAGTAAAATACTGGTTCGGCGCCTATTCCACACCAAAAGTGCGCACCGTGACTTACAGCTTAGTACGGCCGTTATTCTAAGTGCGTACGATGTGGCTATGTAGCCCCCTAGTTATCCTAACGCCCTAGCCTACCATACAAACCACACCAAACGTAGGTTACGTTGGTTTTACGTGAGGGAAGTCTGTTACCAGGAGACCTACGGGAACAGACGGAACTTGGGTAGGAATAGGGGTTTGTGTACGTCGTGCAATGTACACAGGAAATGGTTTTCTCACCGCCGATCCCACAGACTCATAGGATCGATGACGGCTAAAGGTGTCTTGGCCACAGTGAGAGGAACACTTTATTTCTAAAACTCAATATTAACTTACCGCGTTACCGTTATTTTAATTAAGTCATTCAGTCGACACTAGTTTACTTATTAACAAATAAGGGTGCTCGCTACTTGAACTGGTAGCCTAAAATTCAGGACAGATTGTCACATGTCTCTCCACAAAATTAGAGGTAGCTCATAACCTTAATAGGCTACACACTTACTCCGCTTAAGTGACCAGATTGGCTCGAGGATCATCTGAACTTTAAGTTACCCTACATTAAACTAAAATCCAGGACAGATTGTCTCATGTATCTCCACAAAAGTAAGAAATAGTGCATACCCGGAGGCACCCACACATTCTATTTTCTGTGACCAGATTGGCTCGAGGACATCCAAATTTTAATTTAATTAATTCAAACAGAGAGCACTACCTTGCTCCACTTCCCTACTAACTGTTACTAACTAACAATATATCGCTTTGTAATCGACACCAGCAGTTAGCAAGGTACCTTTACACTCGACGATACCCGCGCCGTTCTCAGTTGCGAACCGCCTGACGGCAGCGTCGGAAACCGTGATCAGTTAGTCAGCCTAATAAAAACAAGTAATACTGTGTATGCTGCGTGTGCAACACGTTTTCACAGTCGTTCTCAAAACAGTACACACGTATTGTCCGGCGTCACCGCACCGTTCTTTAACCTGAACGCTTTCATCAGACAGTTGTAACCACGTAGTGTAAATGGTATTTTATATGTGCAAGGCTGCAATCTTGCAACATGCAGTCTAAGCAGTTTTGAACTTCATTGCATCTTGAGTAGGTATGTGTGTGTGTTAAAAGAATTATAATGTTGAATGTAACATGATCGTCGTTCACGTTGTAGTATTTAATTAAATTTAGGTTTATACAGAATTGTCTAGGTACTTCACATACCTACTATGTCTTACCTAGATTTGTTGTAATCTAGTTTATATAAACTATAATAAAATAATACTTATACCTTCTTATTCTTAATAAATCTTCACTGAATTCGTCTTTTATAGAACTTCCTAAATATTGTTTTCGTATTTATATTTGAAGTTTGTAATCGCTTCTAATTTATTGTGTTTCATTCTTCTAGGTAATAAGATTATATAATCTTATTTATATGAATATTTATATGATATATTTTTTATCAAGTACAACATGTATTATTGGTTGAACCATTACCCACTTCGATCGAGCGCGATTTTAACTTAGATAAAAGAGAACCCTGTGCAAAACAAGATTATTTGGGAGCATTATAATAGTACCTATGCTAAAGTTAAACTAAAGTTATTATCGATAAATTAGACAACTATAAAACCATAACTCAGACATGTGTGTTCGATTCCCACACGATACAGTTTCTTGGATTCTTTAATTGTGGGTTTAAGTGATTATTTAATAATACGAATTAAAATTTTATTTGTGAGTATTTTTAAATGAACTTATTCCACAGTAGTATTTTATGTGATTATAATATTAGTCCCGAGTTTAACTGCAACTTAACATTAACAACCACACGGATTGGTTTGTGCGTATTACAAAATGGTTTATTATCAAAATAGTTACGATTATTTTCAACTACCTACTTACTTCTTGAGTCAACTATGCTCACAAAATTTACTTTCAACGACGCGATCTACCTACGAGTTTCACCTCTCGCATAAACGTAATTGTGATGATAAAAATTCTCAACAAACATACAACAATTATTCAATTAATTATACATATTAATTCAGTATTGAGTCATAAAGAATAACAGGGATCGGGTTCACTTTGTCGGCTTTATTTTGCGGTTCTCATGAACAAATTGCAATTTAGCGAAATTGGTATGCGATCAATATGGTTCAATATGACATAAACGACATATTTTTTTATACAACTGTAGGACATGTACTTAGAGTTTAAAATTGAAACGATCTATTTTATGCTTAAATTGTATTTTTTGTGAATATAAACGAATTAATTTCAATCAATAAATTACATTCGCTCCAGAATCTTCAAAGTGACAAGTAGTACTAGCAGTACTTTAAAATCAACTTTAAAACATGTAAGTGAGTACTTCTTAATTTTAAATTTGTAGTCATAATGCACAGCTACGGACCTGGTTTTTGCCTGCCGGCTGTTGTAATTAACATGTTATATCTATCCATCGTGATTGCTACTCAGCTACGGACCTGGTTTTTGCCTGCCGGCTGTTGTAATTATCATGTTCTATCTATCCATAGTGACTGTTACTTAGCTACGGACCTGGTTTCTGCCTGCCGGCTGATGTAACTGTTCTCATCCTGTCATAAATTGATTATTGTATCTCAAAAAAAGACCTTAAACGGTTATTTGTTTTGTTATATAAAATATTAAGTACTTTTTATCTTGTGTTTTAGGTCTGACTCCGACGTTTCCCGTGTGTCCGACTACATAAAAAGCCCGCCGACTGCTACAAAGGTCGTGCCGAGCAAGAGCCAGCCTACGAAAAAAACAACAAAGCGCAAAGCTTCCTCGGTCGTGGAATTAGGATCAAGGTAGTTTATGACTATTTTTATTTTCTAAGTTATTACTTTCACATATTCTAATATAAAGTAGATTTCAATAGAGAACTTTGATTTGCAAAAATAATTTTAAGTACATACTTATTTTTCTCTCATCATAAGTTTGTATCTAGAAAAGTGTTTCTTCTAGATTATTAAAATAAAATTTAATTTGTTTACAGTAACAAGAAACCAGGGAGCACCGATCTTTTCGGTTTGGAAGACTTAGATGGCCTTCCTCCGCAGTCGGAGTTAGGTTCATCCTTGCTGTCCCGCGTCGCCAACGGGAAGGTACGACGGACAGCGGATCTAAGGGGTGCCTTCTTTGTGGAACTGAAGGTGTACCATAAAGAAGACATCATCTCCACTGCTCCTGAGGAGCGTTGGAAGAAGTCCCAAGTTGCATTAAAACTGCAATTGGATAAAGGTAGCTCGCAGTGGAACTCACTACAAAAATTCATGCATAAGGCTCACGAGTTGTTCAATGACTCAGAGCCGGTATATTATAGCGATAAGATACATTTTAAATAAGTTACACTATTAATTTAAAATTTTAATTTGAGGCATCCAAAATAAAGATTAAAACTGCAACTGGATAAAGGTAACTCGCAGTGGAACTCACTACAAAAATTCATGCATAAGGCTCACGAGTTGTTCGATGACTCAGAGCCCGTATTTATAGTGATAAGATACATTTTAAATAAGTTACATTATTCATTTAAAATTTAAATTTGGGGCATCCAAAATAAATCTTTATTTTTAAACTTAGCAAGTAATTAATTACGATAGAATGCCTTTCTGCACTGTTTGTAACATATCTGTTGAGCGCAGTCATTGGACAGGTCATCTACGCAGTACCGATCATAAAAATAAAAATATTTCATACGTTTGCGAAGGTGTTGAATTAATTCATTCTGCATTTCTAAATCGTATAGCTTCTTATAGAATTATTGATACTAATGAAAATTATTCTTTAGATTCGTTTTTTAATAACAGTCAAGAAAAAATCAAAACATTAATAAACAAATCTCTTAAGGATCATATCTGTCTAAAAATTAATTTTGAATATTTTGCTTTGTTTTTGATGGTTAAAAATGATAGTCAGGAGATGAAATCATTTGCTACAAAGAATTATGTAGTACATCAGAATTATGATTATGATTCATTAGCATCTCAGGTTAGAAACACGTTGAAAAAAAAGATAGAAGAATTTCAAGATCGTGACAGTGGGTGGACATTTTTAAACAGTTCGTATTTGGAAGTTAATGTTAACAAATACCAACCTTTGCGCGGCTCAAGCTTTATCGAGTTGCCGACATCAATTAAATCAAAAAAAGCATGTATTAATATTCATAATAAAGATAATTATTGCTTTTTATGGTCAGTTGTTGCTGCTTTATATCCAGCTAAAACTCATCTTGAAAGAGTATCATCTTACCCCCATTTTCAAAGCGTGTTAAATATAAAAGACATTCAATTTCCATTGAGTTTCTCAGATATTGCTCGATTCGAATTAAATAACCCTGAAATTTGTATATATATATATGGCTTTAAAAATAATTCCGTGATTGGACCGTTTTATAAACCAAAATCTTTGAAGAGAAAAGTGATTCATTTACTTTACTTAGAAAAAGATGATTTATCACATTACTGTCTCATTAAGGATTTACCTCGTCTTGTTAAAAATCAAATAACAAGACACCACAGTAAATTATACTTTTGTGATGTTTGTTTAATGTTCTTTGATTCATGTGATGATCTGAATTCACACAGTTGTGGAGGAGTTGCTACTGAACTACCTCCAAAGGGTTCTTTCATTCAGTTTGAAAATTATGGTAGAAAGCAATTTGTGCCATTCGTTATATATGCAGATTTTGAAACAATGCTAGAGCGGTACGACTCCTGCGAACCTGACCCAACTCAGGCGAGCACCGTTACGAGACAGCGACATGTGCCCATCGCTTTCGCTTATCATATTACATGCACTCTAGATGAAACCTATAATCGTTACGTTTCGTATCGTGGTTTGGATTGCGTTTCGAAATTTGTGAAGTCTATCTATAAAGACGCTAAAAAGCTTTATAGAATTTTAAATAATACCATTCCTATGATTTACACGAATGAGAATGCTCTCGACTTTGAAAACTCTGATACATGTCATATTTGCGAGAATTTCTTGTTTGGTGATAGGGTTCGCGATCATTGTCATTTGACTGGTAAATATCGTGGCGCAGCTCACAGTTACTGTAACCTACAATATAAAATGCCTAAGTTTCTGCCTGTATTTTTTCATAACTTATCGGGTTATGATTGCCACCTTTTCATAAAAGAATTAGGTAAAGCTCCAGGATCTATTAAAGTCATAGCTAAAACAAAAGAAAATTATATTTCTTTCACGAAGTATATTCCGATTTCCGATAATGAAAGCATACAGGTACGATTTGTAGATTCTTTCAAGTTTTTAGGAACAAGCTTAGAAAAGTTGGTTAGTACAATGAAAAAACAAGAATTTAAACAATTAAAATTTTATTTTCCCGAAAAAACACAATTCGATCTACTTACCCGTAAAGGAGTTTATCCGTACGACTATATGTCTCAATGGAAACTTTACGAAGATACGTGTTTACCCTCCAAAAAATTTTTTTTTAACTCTTTAACTAATGAGTCAATTACTGATGAAGACTATGAACACGCTCAGTCCGTTTGGTCAGTATTTAATATTCGTAACATGGGTATGTATACAGATTTATACCTTAAAACCGACGTTCTTTTGCTTACAGACGTGTTTGAAAGTTTTAGAAAAACATGTAAACGACATTACAATCTGGATCCCGCGTTCTATCTTACAGCACCAAGTCTATCATTCGATGCAATGCTTTTGAAAACTAGAATTAAATTAGAATTGATAAGTGATGTTCAAATTTATAGGATGATACAAACAGGTATTAGAGGAGGTATTTGTATGTGTTCCAGAAGACATGCCCAAGCCAATCATAAATACTTGGATTCTTACGACCCATCCCTTCCGAATTCATTTATTATTTATTTAGATTGTAACAATTTATATGGCTATAGCATGTGTCAATATTTGCCTCATTCGGATTTTAGATTCATGAGTAGACAGGAAATAGATGATTTGCAGTTGAACTTAATAGATATAAGCGATACTGCGGAAAACGGTTATATTCTTGAAGTTGATTTATTATATCCTACAACATTGCACATTGAACATAATGACTTTCCATTTTGCTCAGAAAAATTCGTCCCACCCGGTGGTAAGAATAAAAAATTAATACCGAATTTGTATGACAAATACCACTATATTATTCATTACATACATTTAAAAAAATGCTTGCAACACGGATTGGTATTACGAAGGATTCATCGTGCAATTGTTTTCAAGCAAAGCTGTTTTTTAAAACAATATATTGATATTAACACCCAGTTACGTCAAAAAGCAGAGTCAACGTTTGAACAAGATTTTTTCAAATTATTGAACAATAGTATTTTTGGAAAGACTCTCGAAAATAATGAGCATCGAATAGATGTTAAGTTAGCAAACAAGTGGTGTGACTTGAACAATAAAACAAAAAAGACTACTTGTGCTGAGAAATTGATCGGCAGTCCATATTTTCATAGCGCCTCAGTATTTTCTGATGATCTAGTGGCAATCCAAATGAAGCCTTCTCGCGTTATTCTTAATAAACCAATATATATAGGATTTACTGTATTGGAATTATCTAAGAGTCACATGTATGACTTCCATTATTCAATCATAAAGCCTTTTTATGGTAACCGAATTGAATTGTGTTATACTGATACGGATAGTTTGGTTTATGATGTAAATACTGATGACATTTATCAAGATATCAATGAACATTTTCTAAAATATTTTGATACCAGCAACTACGACTTAAACAACGAATTTAACTTACCAATTATTAATAAGAAGGTTCCAGGGTTATTTAAAGATGAAATGGGTGGTAAAATTATCAAAGAATTCGTAGGACTGCGCTCAAAGCTTTATTGTATTAAAACTTTAGACAAAACAATAAAGAAAGCAAAAGGTATAAAAAAATGTGTTACGAAAAATTTAAATATGCTAGATTATAAAAACGTTTTGTACAATTGTAACGTCATTCGCAAAAAAAATGTTTTGTTTAAGTCGATAAAACATGAAATTTTCACTCAGGATGTAAATAAAGTAGCACTTTCAAGCAATGATGATAAGCGGTTGTTATCGATTGATAAGGTATCTACTTTAGCTTGGGGTAATGCAACTATATTTAAGTAATGAATTGCCATTATTTTTAATGTAGATAATTAATAATTATTAGATAATTATTTTTAATTACAGTAGATACATTTTTTACAATGTATTTAGATAACATTCAAATGTAATGATAATTACCTAAAGTAAGGTCAAATAATGTGTAATGTAATTGTAAAAATTTAAATTTTCTTGGTGCCTCAAATAGATATTATTATTTTAACTGTTACTTATAACAAAATATGTATAAACTTTAGAACTTAGTAAGTACTTAATTAGTTTTAAGAGCATTTACGCGACACAGCATTTCGTAAAATTCCTAAAATATAATCTACTAACTTTTTGTGACGTATCCTGCTTAGACGTATCAAGTTTTATTAAATCATATTATTCATTTCCAAAACTTTGGACTTAAGTTTGTATGAAATGCCATGTCGCTATGTGATAAGTTTTCTTATATTGGTAGTAAATAAATAAATAGTATTTAATGGTTATAATTATATCTGTTTTATTTCCATTCCTGATTGATTACAAAGCACACAGGTTCCAACTTGATAAACATATAATGTTCATTTTTGATGACAAAGGACTCGTGCCTCGAAGTTCGCACGCGCATTGTAGAATTTGACACCGAACAGGTGCTCGGACATGTTGAAACATGAAATTGATTCACAGCGTATGGTTTTATGGAGTCTAATTACATATTTGTCACGTTCCACAGTAATATTATTGTGTAGAACGTCATTCTATCATTACACAGTCGGCCGGAGCGGTCATATCACGTTGAATAAAAACAAAACAAATTGTAAGTATTGCACAAGCTTATACGTATTTATAAAATTATTTCATAAGCTGTTAAACATAATTGTTATCAATAATTATAACTTTGTTTGTTTCAGATCATCAATAATGTGCGATTCTCCTGATTTTATCTTCTCACAATATGGTCAAGGTTGGCCAACTCCAAGTTTAAGCTGGCATGTTCCAGAGCAACAAAGACCTGAACCAACCAACAAAAAGCCTAGACCAAGACGGGAGGGTTTAAAACGGAAGGCACCTGAACATTCTATAAGTCAATCGTTCGTTATAAACAACGAAAAGAAAAAAGGTTTACGACTGATCCAGATACAAGTATTAGACATCAGTGAGCGACAAGAAGCAAGTGTTGCAAGTTCAAGTGACAATGAGAACGTGGTATTGTTAAGTGCACAATATGTAGTTAGTGAACCGGTGGACAATGTTATGGAAGAGACACAATCATTGATAAATAAAATTTCAAAGAAACTTTGTGGTGATGATTATTATTAGTAAGTAAGTAATGTATCTACCTAGTTTGTATATTCAGTAGAAATAAATAATTAGTTTAATATTGATATTATAAATTCATTTGTTAATCTGTTAGTGTAATAAAATGATTCCACATAGATCATCACAATTTGTAAATAAAAAATAAAATATTAAGAAAACTTTAAGCCCTTAGTTAGGTTCTTAGTTAAGGTTTTTAGTTAATATGTAAGTTTAATGTATAAATAAATGAAATATCTAAGGTGTAAGTTTTATTGTAATTAGAGAGAATAAGTTAGAAGAAATAAAATAATTTATTTGTTAATGTAGTAGTGTATTAAAATTCTCAAAATACATCATAGTTCATAGTAGATAAGTTTCATGTACATACATAAAATATTAAATAACAAGGACAAGTGTATTTAGTTTGTAATTGTAAATAATGTGAAAACTAAATAAATAATATATTTATAATTTAAATTATCTTTTATTGACGTTATAAACATACTCCCACTTTAAATTAGCTCTAAAGAAATGTTCTCATTATAGGTTTTAATTATGTTTTCAATATTTTAAAATTAATAGAATACTTACTCAATTAAATTCATTTTATTAGAGCTAATTTTAAGTTTGTTATGTAGGTTACCCAGATTATATTATTAAATAAAACAACCTTATGTACATAATCATTTTTATTAACTGAACATTACAAAATAATTTAAAATAGATTAAATATAGACATATTATTATCAAGATACCATTTTCTAATACACACCGCATTATTTAATGCACAATTCACTTTATGGTTCACACAATTAAAATCAGTTTTATTTTTACAGAACTTTTTTTTTAATGTCGCAAAATTAGGACACCCTTTCTCACCTATATCAATCACTTCACAGTTTGCACATAACTCTTTAATCCACTTAATCTTTTCCAAACCCTTTGTAATAATTTTTTTATTTTCTAAATACGGTACGATGACATGTTGAAACTCTCTGTAGTCTATAAAGCCCTCACTCCAGAAAATTCCACGATTTCTTTCCAACCACCGCACCTGCTTCTTTTCTTCTTGAGTTAAGTAATAAAACGTATGCGGTGGTTTAACCAAGAACGTCTGTGTGTGCTCATTACTTACGATAGCCACTTCTTTGACAATAAAATTATTGTCTAAATATTTAAATCCTTGGAGTTCGACAATGATAATATCCGCGTTCATGATAACTTCTTCACTGTGTTGCTTAATGGCTTGTATTCAACAATGCAATCGTTAAGAATGAGACAGTAAGCTGAAGTTTGATCTGGTATTTCTGAATCACTCTCAATTTCTACCCTTACATCCACAACTGGTCCAGTCTTCAGATTATCGATCTGTCTAGAGCAATCGATAACAAACAACGGTGCTAATTCTTTAAATTGTTTCTCGCTTAATAAAGACTCCGAACAACGGTCGTAATACGACTGCTGAAATCTGATGTATTGCTCGTATAATAAAGCAATTCTGTTATTAGCGAAGTTCACATTGAGGCTTTCATACGGGAAATATGTTGAATTAAGGTACACTCGAACATCACGAACATAGCAGTGATCAAACTGCGACATGTCAGAACTTGCATTATTTTTTCTACTTGTTTGTAGTCCGATTATTACATATCGCGGTTTTTCTATTTGAGATGATGTTTTGATAGACCAGGTGTGCTTTGTAGTTCTAGGTAAAGTGGGATATTCGTATAGATCCCAGTTTCTAAATATCATCTGGAGCGGTCGATCTTTTTCCAACAGTTTTAATAAACTTATTTTTTCTTTGTCCGATACTTTCACATGGGGTACGCGCCATATGATTTTATTGATTTGAATGTCTTCCACTATTTCTCCGGTATTCAATTTTACAGCGTTCAAATTAGTGTTGCTTCGTAACAATATTAGTTCATGTCTACTATTTATTACAACTTTTTTAAAATCTTCTGCGAAACCGATGATATTCCGAAGTGGTATAGACGCAGAAAAACTTCCCCCATTAATATTTTTTATACCATCGATACTCCAACCCCAAGCTCTAGCTACTTTTGATTCATTCTCATTCATTGATATTAACGATTTCATGGTTGTAGTTATACCAGCATTTTTTATTTTATCAATCTCCACTCCGTTTAGTTCGTACCTAATATCTTGGAACAAGAAGAGTAGTCCATTGTTCGTAAAATTAACACTAGTAGCTTTCTCTTTTGAATCTTTTTTGCTAACGATAACGGTTCCTTCCAAATACAGAGTGCTGGCTGATGGTAATATGTAAAGATCCTGTTGGTTGATAGGTATGCGTATTTCATCGTTCCTGTTGAAACTTGTTACATAAGGTTTGTACGAATGAAATTCGATTCCTTCTATACTGTTGTCGTAAGTCGGAGTGGATAAAACGTCTAAGATATTCATTTTAACAATCCGATCGCTTTGAGAAATATCTTATTGTCTTTAGTTAATTTTATTTTGCTCTTAGAACGACGTCTTATTTGGTAGGTAGCTTGAGTAGAACTGGTATTTTTAATTTGTTGAGACATATATTTATTGTAGTCAATCATTTTTTCTTCTAAGATGTAAATACAGCTGTACTTCTTCACCACGCAAGTTAATTAAGCGATTGTTTATATCTAGTAGTCGGATATGTATGCAGCTTATGTTGTTTTGATTGATTGGAAAATATATTGCGTTCTTCGGGATTTCTATGATTCTGTAACCAGGTGGTACGTTGAGTGCGAATTCATGAATTATGTGACTTGGTTCACCGTTTATGTAAGAGCCGCTCACAATGTCACATTCGATCCTTACCACAGTCGTCGGTAAAATGTTGACTGGATGCTGTGACACATGCCATTTATTTGCTTTTAAGACCTGCTTATCAAACCCTAACAGTCTACTGAAAGAGTATTCTTTCTTTAAATTAACGTCTTTTGAACAATATATGGCAGTTTTTAAAGTATTGTTATTGCATTGTAATTTAATTGAGGCATCTTTTATTTCGGATTTTAAATAATCATAAATATCTTGCAATTCATAGGTGCCTTCCGGTATTTCAATAACTTCGTTTGAACCATAATAGAACTTGTTATTACTTTTATCAATATTTGGTATAGAATTAAATGTTGAAAAATGCAATAAAGCACACTCATATTCTCCATTTAGTTGCAACGTATTAGGATAGTACGTAGATAAAATTGATGAGTTTCCAGTTATCGACAAAGTGAGTGACATCTTGCAAATGATTGAAATAAAATAAAATCATTTATTTTATACATTTTTATTCCAAAAAGTCCTCAAATATTTTAAACATAAATGACCACAGTTCACAGTGTTAAATTTTTGATATCTTGTGTATATATATGAAACTTTACAATTCTTAAAATATCGTAACAGTTCTAATGGAGGTTTTAAATTTCCATAGCTATCAAAATAATCACAATAGTCATATACTTTTACATAAGCTACCCAATGCGTTCCTTCGTTTTTAGAATCGTCTAAGTTAACAATACCACATTCCATACGTTTCGGCTTCCTTGGCAATTGATCTTTCATATATACTCCTCGGAAATATGGGATGTCTCTTGCGTAGTATTGGATGTCTACATTAGTTAGTGCGCGATTTGGTAGCTTCTTGTTCAGTTTTTTGTTGATTTTATAAACAATCCTTTACCGTTTTTATAAGGTTTTATGTATAAACCCTTACCCACTGCTAAACCCTCCATAGTTCTATTATGTCGTTCCGTCTCTCGCAAGTTTTGTTGAGCAGATTTATAATCATTCACCGTTTTTGCAATTCCAGCTGCACCACCAGCTAAAGCTCCTAAAGCTGATAAGCCAGCAAAAATTGGAATTAAAGGTAGAACTCCACCAGTCTTCGGTATGGGGATCACTCTCGGTACTCTGATTTGGTGTAATTTGGGGCATAACTTTTTTGCAGCTAAGTAAGCCAAGTTTATTAAAGACTTACTATCCTTGGGTTTTAGCTTTTTTATTTTAGATTTTATTTTTGATACTAAACTTTTAAATGTTTTGGCACCAGAACCAGATTTCAATTTGGCTTTCATGACTTTGCTTACTAACCATGAGCTTAATTTTTCACCTTTTCCTGCATCTTTTGATTTTAGTCTCTGTTTAGCCATGTTCAAAAGCTGTAAGTCGGCTTTGTGACGATTAGGTAAATCTGTATGATTTTCATATGCTATATCGTGGTGCATACAAGCTTCGTCTAGTTTATTCACACCTCGATCGCCTCGCAACAAACGTTTATGAAGTTTAGTTCCTGGTCCGCAATAATTGTATCCAGGCAAATGAGCTTCGAACGGTAGATTATTAATTATACTGTTAACTAGTCCACCACCTTGCATTACTTAAATAATAATGATACAAATTTCACAAAGTATTTCTTTTATATCTTAATTTATTAATGAGGATTTATCAATCCAACTGTTTTCATCATTATTGAGACCTAACCATTTAACGAATAGTTTCTTTCCTTTCTTTTTAAGTATTTTTTCTACTAAATAAACACCAGGATAGTTAGATTTTTGAAGTTCTTGCTCGTAAAAAGTTCCTAATATATCTTGCTTTCGTTGATCTTCTATGTGGTATGTTACTGGTATAGTTTTATTAATCTTTTTTATCGTAAAGAGTTCAGTTGACCAATTAGGAGTATAACCTTTCTCGAAATTGTGTTTGTATTTACTGATACGAACACAGTCACCTTTTTTGAACTTAGGCTTCCGCTGGATGGATACATGATTACATATGTTTTTAATATTCTCTTTTACGATGGGTTCATTCGATTTATTAACATCATTCGGTTTTATTTTAATAGTACGATGTTTTGTGTTATTATATGTATTAAATAAATCTTCTAAAGGTGTTCCTAACCACTTATAATTTCCAACGAGATTAAAATATTTGTACAAATTATTTTTAACAGTTTTAATTAGTCGCTCTACAATTGAAGCTTTTTTAGTAGAGAAAGATGAGTAATGGTTTATGCGGTACTTCTTCATTAGCGTTTGGAATGTGTTGTTATAAAACTCTGTGCCCATATCAGTTTGTAAATTAACAGGATTTTTATTGCTGCTTAGTAGTATTCGTTCAAAAGCTCGAGTTACTTCAGATTTATTTTTAGATTTTAACGGTTCTGCCCAGGCATACTTTGAGAAGCAGTCAATCACCACTAAAATGAAATTGTAACCTTTGTTATACTTTCTTAGGTTTTGCATGTCCATTAGATCTGCTTGCCACAAATCATCGATCCCTTTGAGAATAACAGAACGTCGAAGGAAGTTTCTTCGTGCCGCTTTGTGTATTTCATTTACTATTTGTTGTTTTGCCATTACTGAGATTTTCAAGTAATTTGTCTATATCTGCTTTGGAGTAAAACTTCTCTTCCAAATGAATCAAAACCTCAGGTTCCTTTACTTTTAAAGTAGTCTGAATAGACTTTTGTGCATCTAATATGATTTGAGCACGCAATGATGCAATCAGCTTATTAAATTGTTTTATCGTATCAGCACACATTCGATCTACATAATCCTTGTTCACAGCATCGTCTGATTCTAATGGATGTCTAATTCCTCTCAATCTAGAAGACTTTAAATCAAAATCTCCACTTTCTGATTTTAACAACGCGTTATCATTGAAATTAATCAGTTCTGACAAACGCATTCTTTTATGAATAAAATGTCCAAATTTATCTATATTCATGTTTAAGGTGTACTTTATGTAAAGGCTGATGATGAACTAAACAATAGTTAATTTTACACCTATTTATTTATAAGTTTACTTTCACGTAATTCTTCAATAATGGATATTATTTCATTATCTAATCCTGTGTTGCCGGCATCTCGAGATGCTATTAATAACTTTAACCTTTCCACCAATTCATTAGGATCATCCCAATACACAAAATCTACGTTATTTTTCCAGATTTTTGTTAATGGTAGTCCTTTACCTTTCGAATGATGACCCTGAAGCGTACTTTGCAGATTAAAAAGAGGTTTAATAACTTGTAAATATTTTTGTCCCTTATTACTTTTTATTGGTTTACTTGGGTCATTATCACGACGATGTGCATTTGTATCAAGTAACATTTTCTTATAATATTGCAAGTCATTTTCAGTAACCAAACTTAAATCAATATCTTTCTTAAGCAGTAGTTGTTTTAAACCAGGCGTATGTTTGTATTTATGACCAGCCACGATGATATAACTATCGTCGATTGTTATATGAGCAGAACCTAACATCAATTTTCCGCGTTCTACTCTGACACCAAATGGAATGTCTGTTAACGCTTCTGAAGACACTGACCAGGATGATGTATCACGACCTTCACTTTTTTCAACTGATTTATACGAAGATTCACTGTTGGTGTCAGACTCCTCTACATCACTACCAATTGCGACTTTTTGCAACGTTTCGTCTCTTATCAGATCTTTAGATTCTTCATCTTCATTACTATACAGCAAAGGAGTTTGCATACTGGCTGTAGCAATTTGGTTGAGAGGCTCTGTTACAGGTTTAAAAACTGTTTCCAAGGCTTGCTTACTCTCATTCTCAACATCTCGCATTTTTCGCACCTTCTTCTTTACAGCTGCTGCAGCATCAACAATTTGTCTCTTTAAAGATTTTTCCATAATTGTTAAATGTATTGTAACCGGTTAAGCTCTGTTTGTAGAGTAATGTAAATTCAACGGTGACGTCTTAATATATACTCGTGCTCTTAATCAAAAATTACAAACGTGTCAAATTTATTTCTATAACATCCTTTATTTTTTGCACAATCTTTATTAATTACAACATAACTGAAGGGCTCACTCCATATTTTTGAACACATTTCACGAAATTCAAGCCATGTCATGTCAGTGTTGACGTGTTCTTCATAAACATGTCTCATATTTCTTTCATCTTGTTTAAAAAGTATGATTAGGTTTGCGTTGTCTCTTACTAACTGCTTAGGGATTTTACTATACGTCTGATTTAGATAAAAACAATCGATGAACTTGTGTCTCCCCATAGCAAAATAATCACGCATACCACTTTGATTTTCACAAGCAACATCGTCAAATATAATTACAGAATTCGGTTTTGCGGTCTGAACACTCAGTACTTGCTCATTTTCATGATATTTCTGAAATGAAATGCCTGGTACCCGTTGCAAGACTTTTTCTAAAAAAACGTACTTGGGCTGTTGCAAGGTTTTCGAATAAACATAAACATTTTGAAATCTTAAACCATTCTCGTGTATAAGAAGACCGATTAATAAATTAGTTTTTCCACAATTTGACGGTCCGCAAATGATGCATCGTACCGATTTAGGTAATAATTCTCCATGGCGAAAACCAGTCTCCTGAGACTGAATACAAAGTTTGTTTACATGTAACGATTGCGGTTGTTTTACAAATTTCATGACGACTCCTTGAAACGGTTATATTAATAATGAGTCAATTAATGTATTACATCGACATTTATAACTCATTGTCGCTAACTCAATCAAATGTTTCAACCTAGTGGAATAGGCGCCGAACCAGTATTTTACTGCACTATGTAGGAATTCATACTCCACCTTCCGTTTCATCGGGTGGAATAGGCGCCGAACCAGTATTAGACATTTTACTGCACCGAGAGTGACGGAGATGATCATTCCATCGGGTGGAATAGGCGCCGAACCAGTGGATTTCATTTATATTATTGGGCATTCTACTCCACCGAGAGTGACGAGGCGAACGGAGTGAGCCGATGGAACGGAAGGTGGGGTAGAATGCCCAATAATATCCTACTAACTACTGTTGTCTAACATCTTTTCGTCAAATGCTAACTCAATATGGCTGCTGACAAGGTGGCTCGCAATCGCGTGCGTGGTACCCGCGTGACGTGATGCGTGCGCGCACGACGTTGCTGCAACGGTCTTGGCCGGTGTGACAGGGCTCGCACGCGCGTGCGCACGTCACGTCGCACGTCACGCCACGCTACGAATCTGGTGTGAGCCGGCCTTGAAGGCTTTTCTTGAAACAATTTTTTTCTGCAATTGCGAGCTTACGACGTTATTCTCTGGATAAAGCCTGTGTTGAAGCAGGCTTTACATTCCATGGGAACAGAAGGAATAGCAGACTTTTAATAAAAAATTGTGTGAGATGTTCTACCCCTGTAAAATAAACTTTTAAGGCGAAACACTTAAATAGCAAGATCATTAAAACGTTACTCAGACATCGGACCTTAAGAGAATATTATTTACCTGTATATTTACTGAATTTGTTGTAGTCACTCTCCTTGAAATATTTTCTACATAGCCTCGATTGACTTTTAGGTACAAAATCAACACCTCTTATGGGTTTCAGCCACAGCTTTTTGATTTTAGTCCTTTGAAAAATGGTGGGTTCCCGTTTCCGTACAATTGGGTACGGTACACCGCGTCATTTCAATAAAACAAACAAAAAATATATACTAATAGTACAAAAACACCACTGTCTTGGGACCGATCTACGCTAACGCCATTTTGACAGTTGCCAGCCCCATTTAAACACCTACCTATAGGTATGCATACTTACTACGAGTAGCAAACGAGTCCTCCCTACCTATTTATTAATTTATACTCTTTGAGCCAGTTTGTGTTAGAGTAACGGTCACCGCCAGGGTTGCGGGTTGTTCGAAAGAGTTACCGTGGCCCTGGCAAAGGCAACTGAAGGAACACACGTGGGTTTTAGTCAGTAGAAGTCTGACACGCCCTCCCGCTCCACCCAGAGCGGGAAGCGGGAGCGGGGCCAGAGAAGTTATTTGATGATTTCCCATCAAAAAAAAAAAACACATGCTAGTTCAGAAACATGTCCTTTTATTATTATCAAACATAATTTTTATTAATATTTATTCGTTTTATACTTATAATAATAAAATTAAATTATGGAATAACATAACTCTTTTTCTTGGTTATAATAAAGGTAATACGGTATAGATAAACCATTCTAAAAATGAACGCCCCTCCACAGCGGTTACGCTCACGTGCAAAGAAGGTGTTTCGACGCAATACACATAATTGGTCTTTGTCATTGGTTGCTCAGTCACCGGTGAGACATGAACGTGGACCGGAGGGACTACGCGTCGATTTTTTAACGTCTATAATGGCTCTAATAAAGGAAGGAATTGAAATGATTGATTGTAATATGTGGGAAAATACATGTAGACATGTTAGTGATATCGAAAAACAATATATGAAAAATTTTGACATGGATTTTGAATTAATTATTAATTAATGTCGAGTCCGATTCTGATGAAAGTGGTTAGGTAAAGTTATGGATAAATGAATAATTAGTTAATTAATACTGTATTTAATAATGTTTGTTTGTATTGCTTAATGTTTTATTACGCATTGCATTATAATATTAGTAATAAGTCAATAAATGCTTGAAATAATAATAATTTCATTATTTATTTCAAGGCAAGAATTCACTTAATATATGCAGTAGGTATACAGTAAATGAAATGACCCATATTAAATAAATACCTTACCAACAAAGGTACATAAAAATTTAAACAATAACACTGATTTTTTTATGCAAACGATACCTACCAACTGACCAAACGCCTCAAAGCCGGATTTGTTGAGAAACTAGTGTATAAATGAAACGAACGCGCAACAGAGCGAACTATGTTCGACCGAGATGGGCTTTTCGTTCTCGGCCGAGACCGAGAATAAAATAATATCTCGGCCGAGACCGAGAATATACAAAGCGTGAAAAAAAAATAATTAAATGCTGTTAACTTTTTAATACAGTACTAACTGTTTTACAAAATTAACTGTTTTAATAATCAAAGTTAAATAACATTATTATAACATAAAAAAAGCAATTTTTCGGCATTTTCGCCCTTCAAAGAGTGTCGCCTCTCGTCATACAATTTCCAGCTTTGCTAAACAGTTGTTCACTTGCTATGCTAGTAGGCGGCGCAGATAAAAACTTATTTGCTGCAGGCCTAAGCACCTTATAAGGTGACGTCAGCCAATACTAAAAAAATATTAGCATTTCTTTGCAGTCTTGGCTCTCTAAGAAACCTTTCTAGCGCTATTTCACACACACACAGAGCTTGAACTGTATTCGTCATTGGCTCGTCTTCCAACTCTATGGAATCATGAGCTGCCCATAAGTTGGATTGATTTGTTGCAGCCATGTTTGACGAGTTAGTTGAAGATGCCCATGTCGTCTCACGAGAATCTGATCCTACATTTTCATTGAGAGTGAGAGTCTCGATAATATGAAGCGTGGCTGAGCTAACTTCGCTTCCATTTAGATATTTGGTTTTAAACCGTGGATCGATCAGTGTTGCAGTAACTAGTGGCAAACAACTTTTTACAAATGAAAACCGCTGATTAAGTGCATCCAGTAGCTTACTCTTCATCGTCTCTGCGTGAATTTCATTTTCATTATCAGCTTCCTGGTCATTAAAGGACTGAATGTTTTGTGTTGGCGCAAATTTTCTATTTAACATTGCCACCAACGGTATTACCACTGAAATACAAGACGAGTCGGAAGAGATTTCCAACGTGGCTTGGTAAAAGCATTGCATAACGTTTACTATATCTTTCATGACATTCCATTCATCACTGTTAATTTCTAGTATGCCTCCTTTTTCAATACGGTATAGGTTCAAAGCATTTTTTTGCTCAAGCAGTCGTTCCATCATTAAGTAGGTGCTATTCCACCGAGTTTCGACATCTTGAAAAAGCGCATGCTCCGGCAAATTTAAGGTTTTTTGAAAGGTACTTAAATGTCCTCGAGCTTGTTCACTCCTGTGAAAATGGCCGACTACTTTATGACATTTTTTTATCAGCGTTTCAACTTCTGCGACCAAAAAAATGTCATCATAGATCGTCAACTGCAGAGTATGAGCAACACAACCCAACGATGTGAATTCAGCTACTCGAGTGGCGCGGACCATGTTGCGAGCGTTGTCTCGTACAGCCAAGTGAACTTTTGTTGCGATGTTGTAAGTTTCGGCAATTTCTTTGAGTTTGTCTGCTATATAATCGCCAGTGTGGTCGTCTTCCAGAACAGTCGCAGCCAGTACCACTTTAACGCGCTGTTCTTTCCGAACGAAATGGGCAGTAAAACTCAGCAGCGAACAAGTTTTTGTAGGATTTACCATATATCAGTAGTAAAACTTATCCAATCAGCTTCCATTAACAGAGATACCAATTTGGCTTGAACCTTTTCATATGTTTCAGGCATTAACTGACTGCGAAAGTATTTTTCGGACTTCAATTTGTAACGTTTTGGCCCAGATGGATCAGCGAATTTCAAACTTTTAAATCCTTCACCTGACACTGTAGTATAAGGTTGCATGTCCACAATTATGTAAACCATAATTGCTTTATCAATTCGTTTGACAATCTGATGATCATCCGGCCATTTTGCTGAAGGCGGATGAGATATTAATTGTTCTATAGTAGCTTGATGCTTATTATCATTATGATCAATATTAAGACGCACGGGCTTTGAAATAGCCGGTTTCAAACTATTTTCGTGAGCAATTTCAGCCAGTTTATTCTCATAGTGTTCATATTCAGATGAATGATATTTCGACAGATGCAGTTTCAAACCTTTGATAGTCTGATGTTTGGGCTGAGGAATGCCTAATGACACCGTTTTACTACAAGACTTACAAATAGCCTTCGATGGATGTAATACAATATTTTTTCATAATATTCCCAAATAGGATTTACTTTAGGCATATTTAGTTTTCATCTGCAACAATACAATATTATACCTTCTTAGTTCTTAGTAAACAAACATTAAACACATTAAATCTAAACAAAACTGAAAAAATAGCACCTGATAAGTTTGTTGTTTAAAAACAAATAGGTCGTCAACTTTGATCAAAACAATTCTCGGTTAATTTTACTAAGAAACGTAGGTACCTAACCTACGTAACGTATTTGATTTTAGCAAAAAGCTTTGCAAGTGCTATACCTATTGACAAACAAAACATGTTTGTTTAGTTATTTTTAATTGTATTTTATTAATTTTAACCCTTACGTATTTTCAGCAAAATTACATACGCATAAAGTCACAAAACCCTATCAATCTGTAATATATATTTAATTTACTTATATTTATATAAAACAACTTACCCGCTTTATATTCCACCGCAAAACTATAAGTAATGATCTTGCTTCCACCAAACCAGTGTAATTAATCAATTTACAAGTATCAACAACAACTAAGCACAGCAAGTAGCAACACAACACTTAAAAGAACTTATTGTAATTTACTGCGTATAAACAAACTTCCATCCATTACTATTGTAAACATAAATAATTACAAATACTGCACGAACGGAGCGAAGGCCGCCGGCCGCAGTTCGCACGCCGTGACTTCAACCAATCACAATTCAGCTCTCTCACGCACTTACACCAATCGACTGGCCGCGCGCGTTTAAATTTGAATGCCGATCCGAACAAAGTTACAATCTCGGTCATGACCGAGAATCTCGGCTATAATTAGCCGAGAACCGAGACTATTTCTTGGTTGAATTTGTAGCCGAGAATGCCGAGACCGAGATCTCGGTCGAGCCTTAGAGCGAACGTGTCGTGCCATACAAAGCGCACGTTCCCCGCCGTACAATGCAGGTAACTGGACTAATCGCACGATTAGTTGACCTCTAAGTGCGGCGACAAGTCCATGTTTACAGTAAAATCGTCGCACGCACACAAATAAAATTTTGGAATAAATATTCCCTCTCATACATCAGTATTGTGGAGGGGCGTTCATTTTTGGAATGGTTTATCTATACAGTATGATAATAAACACTTACATAAAGCATCACAGCCAAAAATTCAATACCTTCTTCGGAGTTCACTCATGTTAACAAAACAACAAAAATGACAAACGTAAAACAAAGTGGTAACAATATTGTGAAATAGAAACAAAATAAATAACAGTAACGAGAAACTTTTTTCAACAGAATTGTGCATCAACGTCGGAAAGCCGGAGTTGACAATGGTGCCAGTGACATTTATTCGACCAAGACAAGATAGCGGCCAAGTTTTTTTTATCCCACCAAACTGCAGATGTCGCTATCATCTATGGAAATTGATGACAGTGTTAAGTGTGCCCCCCTGAACGGGTGCCATCGCTCGCCGTGCCATGCTGTAACCGGCAGGTCCATCCGTTAGTTCCAGTTGGTTAGTTAAATATTATTATATAATGAGGATAAAACAATATGTATAATGAGATTGGGACTTGGTATCACTTATCTGCTGCCACGGCTTATTTTATTTTTGTTTCAGTTTGCTACTCTGGATGCTTTTAACGTGTATAGTCCGCGTCATATAACTTTGCCGCTCTGAAATGGCCAGGGGGGGCGCTTAACTCATTTTGGACCTGAACCATAATCGGTCAGTATATTATTGAGCATGCGATATATTCCGTTACTATTGTTAGGGTTTAGGAATTTTGATCTGCAGCAATCACATATCAAACCGCGCGCCGCTCCTCGAATAATATAAGCAGTGCGAGAAGACATTATTTACCTGGATTAACACATAGGGTAGGTACTTTTAATCCCGGTAGTACGTAGGTACAGTCCCAAGCATAATTGGAGTCAGTCCGTAGGGCTTATATACATTGGCTTGCAAGGAATGAGCTGTTTGCGTGTGTGCGTGAGTAACTGTTTGGAATAGATTTGCTGTTTTACCTACTCTTGAGCATCACAGCTTCGGTGGTCGAGCGGTGTAATTGTGACACTCGTGAAAGTGTGCGCGAAATAAGTCTTAGTTCGATTCCGGCTGGAGTCCCTGATCTTTGGAACCTTATTTTTAATCCTATTTGATTTTTGGAATCTTTTTTTAATCGTATCAAAAACAAAACTGTTTAGTCACATTTTATTAAAAATAAAACATCTCAAATACTTTTCAAGATTTTTTTATCTGTTTATTACAGTCATTATAAAATATTAAAATCATAACACTCGATAACTACATATTTTGTGTATGTCGTGTTTCTTTAATTTAAACAAGGTTTAAGCTTAAGTATTCGTTTTCGTAAAGAAAAGAGGATTGAAGCTAAACCTTAACACGACGCTTGACACTTTATTTTAATAAATACAAATCACAGCAAATATAACAACTTAAAACTGACACAATGATAAAATAATATAAATGTATTAATAATTAACCTCCATTTTTCTCTATATGTACGAGTTGAATAGTAATCGCCTCCGCATAGAACCAACAACATTCTCACAAATATCGGTTCCTCTTAAATCGTCCCACACTTGATGGCAGTGTGATTCCAAATCCTCTGTTATTCTTTCATTACGTATGTCCCATTTTTGCACAATTAAACCCCATAGATTTTCTATGGGGTTTGAGTCCGGGGATTTTGCTGGCCAGGGCAATCACAGTTATTTCAGGGTTTTGATTAAACCAATCATTCACAACGTGAGCTCGATGCACTGGACAGTTATCTTGCACAAATGAAATATTTGGCACATCCACAGCTGGATACACGCATCGCACTATTCTCCTATCCCACTTCTGAGATGAAGGATCAGTGCAGGTTTACTTGAATTAAACAAAGATTGCGTAGAAATATTGGGATTTAATCCGTTCTATTCGATCGTTGAATATCAAGTGCGTCACTCTCAGACTAAGTATCCTGTAGACGGAGCTTATAAGAGAAACGCGTGTCCTTTTTTTGTTAGTGTGCGGTTCTAGAGTAGCATTAGTGTGCGTAACTAGGGAAGGGTCGACGCTTCAAAGTATATCGATGGAATCTGTAGAAGGTACATTGACTTTTCAAAATTCAAATTCAAATTTATTTATTTTAGGACAACTAAAAAATCGTGTGCTTTGTTAAATAAAAATTAGGGACACATAAATATGATAATATGTAAAGGAATGTAACAATTTATTACAGAAGGGTACAACTTAAATAAATACACAGACGCATATTTTTACGATTTTATTTATTGTAGGAAAATTCACACATACAAGATGTAACTTCAGTAACGCATAACCTCTTAAGGTATCATTATACTCATCATTATGAACAACTTTTACTAGGGGGCAAACCTGAAATCGCGAAAAAAAAATCAGCGGTGACAATGTAGGGACATTTAAGTTCGCATAACTCGTCAAAATGTAGGGAACTACAGATTTTTTTTCGCGATTTCAGGTTTGTTCCCATTGTGAAACTTGTTCATAATGATTAGTACAATAAGGTGTACTTATAAAATAATAGATACATGTATATAAAAAAAAGAGAATGATGTTTGTATCTAGCGAGTACAACAAAATGAGTTTAATGACCTTTGAATAATATTAGTTTATTATATAAATTTCTAACACTGTTTTCGACTACAGCGTTTTTCATTACAAAATGTAATCTGAGTTGTAAATACTTCTCGCATATAGATTTTATTAAAAGATATTTATGATCTTCCATAAAGTCAAAATCTAATAAATGGTCATTTAAAGAAAGGAATATATTTTTATAACTAGAACAATGCGTTGTCAATATAACGTCACGGATCATTGTATGTACATCTTTGCTGTTAATTTTACTATGGTGGGTGGATATCAAATATTTACGCAAAATTTTTTCACATAATTTACAAATAAAATAAACATCATTGCTTAGGTAAATTAGGGCTCCTTTATCTTTGGTAGATATTAATGATTTTTTTATAGGACCTTTTAGTGCTGACAAACAATCTTCACATGCCAGGGTTCTTTGGATTTTTTTTACCACAAACCCCGATATGTAATAAATAACCTCCTCAGCATATTCTGTAAGTTGGCTTGGGTCACTCATATAATTATGATTATAATTGTGTATTTCTTTTTCTTTTACTTCTTCTAAATCATTCAACATTCTATGTTTTGGTAAGGAATTATTTATCATATTAATATACTGTGATTTTTTTGTTATATTTAATATGGGAATATCCTCTAAAGGAATACAATTTCCTACTGCAGCTTTGAACTCAGCATGGATCAACAATTTTTTATATGCCGCCCTAAACTGCTTTGCCGAAGGATTATTATTAAAACCCCCCATAGATCTAATTGCACCAAAAAACAGCTCAATGTGGTCTTGTGAAAACTCGTATGTACATAGAAATTTCATTTTTGGAGAGTCTTGCATTAATAAATCATTGCAAAGATTTTTTATTGATTGTAGACATATTATGAAACCTAAGAACCCAATTTTTCTCGGCGAATTAATAACGAATATATCGTCATCTAATTTTAGTTTTTTTATATATTCAGTGCCGTCTTCTATGAGTCGGTATGTTTGTTCAATGTTTTTGGGCAGAATTGCTTTCTTATATCCGAATGAGTTCAAATTTCTCGAGTTCAATAAATCAAATAATTTATTAAACATATTAATAAACTCGCAAGTTGCTTCGCAATTTTCGAATTCTTCTAACTTAATATTATTGCGACAAAACATTAAAGAATCACACACTGACTGACTGAACAATTGGGCAGCTAATTTTACCTTCATTTTCTGTTTGAAATAGTGTATGTGCGCTTGCCGTAACTTATTAGCTAAATGAAGTTGTTCTTCAGTTTGAAGTTTGTGTAGTTGCTTTAAGTATTTAAATGATATTTCTTTGCTATTTTGATTATACAATATTTTATTATCTCCAAACGTATTACGAACCAATTTTAGGCAATGACATGGATCGAGTAGAATATAAATTTTCATGCCGTTATGATTAAATTGTGTGTTAAGATTATCACAATCTAGAACACAGCCTAGATGCTTAGCCATAGCAATATTATTCGGAGCACCATCAAAAGTTTTTTTTTTTTTTTTTTTTTTTTTTTTTTTTTTTTTTTTTTTTTAAACTCCTTCTGTTTAATGCAATCTGTCCTGGGACATTCAGCAATAGGTAGATAGAGATTCTGAACTTGCTCGGTATGAAGCCACTGCTCCATCCGATCGATACTACAGCTCATTCTTGCTGGTTGTGAGTACTTGTGAGTAAGTCCTGAGGTGCCCTTCTTTTCAGTCTAGTGAAGGTGACTGGGTTTGACATCAGCTTCATTGCCAATTGATTTGGGTGAACTTTTAATCTGGTGGAGTATGTGGTAATATTCGCTTTTATTTCCTCTTTGACAGTTTTAATCTTTAAATCCTTGTGAATTCTGTCATTTGTGACGTACCAGGGAGCATTTACTAACTGTCGTAGTGTTTTAGATTGAAACCTTTGAAGGATTTCGATGTTGGAGTTCGCTGCAGTTCCCCAAAGCTCGATACCATAGCACCAGATAGGCTTGAGAATGCATTTGTATAAAAGTAGTTTGCTTTCCAGAGACATTTGGGACTTTTTATTGATCATCCAGTGTAAGCTACGGAGTTTTTGACCAAGGGCTTTGCGTTTGGTAAATATGTGGTGTCTCCATGTAAGGCGTCTGTCAAGGTGAATTCCAAGATATCGTGTGACCTCTGCTTGGGGTACTTCTATGTCGTTTAATGTAACAGGTGGACATGTTTGTTTGCGTGTGGTGAAAGTCACCTGGACTGACTTTGTTTCATTGGCTTTTATCTTCCAATCTTTAAGCCATTCGGAGATCAGGTTTAGGCTGTTTTGCAGCTTTGCAGAGGCCTCTCTCGGGCAGGCATCAGTAGCCAGTATGGCAGTATCATCGGCAAAAGTGCCTGTTAGGACATTTTTATTTAACGGCAAGTCGGCAGTAAATAACAGGTACAGGGTTGGGCCCAGGACACTGCCCTGAGGTACTCCCGCCCGAATCGCACGTTTTGTGACCTCATCTCCCTGCTTCACCAGAAAGAATCTCTTGCTAAGATAGGAGCTTCCGGCTGTCAAATAAGCTACACCAACAAAAAGTGCTCCAACTTTAATTATTCTAAATATCTGTCAAATCCATACAAAGCTTCTCAAAATGTTATTTAACCTGAAGTTCAGTGTTATGGGCTTGCTTTAGTGATATTTGTTTTATTGAAAAGTGCTAGTGAACTTTAGAAAATACTAGTGACATTGCAGTGCGGTACCGGTCATAACCTAAAAACTTATCGGCCATCCAAACCAAATTCAGTAGTGCCAACATTAAAAAGTTAACGCTGCGTTCCAGCTCCACTTTGCGCGATACAAACATTTCGAGCATCAAGGCTGACAATATTTACAACCTGTCAGAAATACCTATTTCGTCATGATGATACTCCAGTGAAACAAAATGGCACAAAAGGAGAAACCAATGGTCCAACAAGCCCTTCACAAAGGGCTTTTCATCACCCGTCCGCGTACTCTTTCTGAAGGACAACTGAATGTTGGAAGCAACTCAAACTCAAACACACATAACAGTTTTAACCAGCAATGGACCACAGTACACAACAAAAAACGTCCCCTTGCCAGCCCTGAAAACAAGGAAAATCAAAATAAACAGTCTAAACTAGATTCATACTGGCTCAGCCAACCTATCGATCTAACAAACAGCTTCGCAGGACTAGAGGAAGAGAAAGTTGAGAGTCCTATTGAAAATCCACTTAATTATCAAAAAGAGTCCAGACCACCTCCAATATTCATTGATAAAGTAGAAAACATTACACCATTAATCAAGTTACTTGACGAACATGTTCAAGACAACTATACTGTAAAAATTCTACGAAACGATCGTGTCAAAATCCAACCAAAAATATCAGAAGCATATACCAACATTGTTAAACAACTAGAAATGAAAGAAACTGAATTTTATACTTACAAACCTAAGCAAGAAAGAAGTTACAAAGTCATTCTTAAGAAAATCCACCCGTCAACTTGCACGGATGACATTAAAGAAGCACTAGCCGAGCGAGGACACATTACTACAAATATCTGGAACATCAAGGACAGAATGACCAAACGGCCCTTGCCAATATTTGTCATTGAATTACAGCCGAACAACAACAATAAGGATGTCTATAACATAAAAGACCTGCTCCACTGTTGTGTTGTTTTTGAGGAACCACGGCCTAAACGTGAAATTCCACAATGTGCAAACTGCCAAGGATACGGGCATACTAAAAGTTACTGTCGCCGACAACCGAAGTGTATTAAATGTGCGCAAACCCACCCCTCGGCAGAATGTCCCGTAAAAGGGAGGCATGAAAATGTGAAATGTGTTTTATGTGAAGGCAATCATCCTGCCAATTACAAGGGCTGCCAAGTATACAAAGACTTGCAAAAAACTAAATTCCCACCGCTGAGAAACAAAACCTTATCTGAAAAAGTAACTCAACCCACAACCAGTAAAACGCCTACTGCCACACATTCAAAAACGAAGCCTGCACCCACCTATGCCAACGCCGTAACTGGGCTTGCGGAGGCAATACCCATACAAAATGAACCAAGCCAGTCACACAATATTCCCCATCCAGTTGAACTGAAAGAAATGCTTGTAATGATGCAACAAATCATGCAACAACTAAGTGCTATGACAAACCTACTATTTCAGATGATGTCCAATCAACAACATTCAAACAATTAACAATTGTTTTATGGAATGCCAATGGGCTGTCACAACACACCCTAGAGGTGAAAGCTTTTCTTGAATTAAATAATGTTGACATACTACTCATTACTGAAACTCATTTCACTACAAAAAACTATTTTAGTATAGCTAACTACAAGTTTTACCAAACTATGCATCCGGATGGAACCGCACATGGTGGCAGTGCTGTGTTGATAAGGGCAAACATCAAGCATCACGAAATGCAGCCTATCTGCTCAGCTAAGTTTCAAGCAACAAATCTTGTGATTGAAGATCACCAAAGCCCTCTTGTAGTTTCTGCCATCTACAGCCCTCCCAAACACAAACCCAATAAAGAGGACTATGTGAAACTATTTTCTACATTTGGAGCTAAGTTTATCGCAGGCGGAGACTATAATGCCAAGCACACCTTCTGGGGTTCCCGTACTACAACTAGTAAAGGACGCCAAATGTACCTGGCAGTGGACTCTCTCAACCTCAAACCAATATCTTCTGGTGAACCAACTTACTGGCCTACTGACAAAAATAAGATCCCTGACCTGATAGACTTCTTCATCACAAAAAGCATAAATATTCTAAACATTGAATGTAAAACTAGCTTGGAACTATCGTCTGACCATTCTCCAGTCTTTTTGCACCTAAATTCAAATATTACACAGACCTCACCGCCATGCCAACTCTGCAACCACAAAACAGATTGGAATAAGTTCAAACGCCTTGTGGCTGAAAAAATAAATTTAAACTTACCGTTTTCGAGTGACCAAAACATTGAGGAAGGTGTGGAACATTTTAACAGCATTATACAGCAAAGTGCATGGGAAGCTACTCCAATCAACAGAAGTGGAGAAAGTGGCACTGATTGCCCTGCTTCAGTCCAAGAACTGCTTGCTGAGAAACGCGATCTAAGAAGAAACTGGCAAGTAAATAGGTATCCCAGTGTCAAGAAAAAACTGAATGCACACATAAAAAAGCTAAAGCAGGCTCTGGAAGTAATTAGAAATGCTGGAGTACAGAGACACCTGGGTAATCTGAATGGGACTGCAACTTCTAACTACTCTCTATGGAAAGCTACACAAAAGCTCAAACGACCTCAACTGCATCAACCTCCAATCAAAAAGCTTGACAGTACATGGGCCAGCACTGATGCTGAAAAGGCCGAAGTTTTTGCCAACCATCTCGAAACTGTCTTCACTCCCCACCCCGACGAAGGCTCAAGTAAACTGGACCACGTCAACGACACACTAGCTTCTGTTTACCAACTAGACCCACCACTAAGAAAATGTTCTCCGAGCGAAGTCAAATATGCCATCAATAAATTGCGAAACCACAAGGCTCCAGGCTACGATCTAATAACTGCGTCCATTCTAAAACAGCTACCGGAAGTCGCTATAACATTTCTTGCTTACCTTTTTAATGCTATACTGCAGCGCACCTATGTACCCAAACAGTGGAAGGTAGCACAGATCATCATGATTTTAAAACCTGGCAAATCTGAAAATGACGTCAAATCATATCGACCTATAAGTTTATTGCCCGTTGCTTCGAAGTTGTTGGAAACACTATTTCTAAAGCGACTCTTGCCGCTCCTAGTGGAAAGAAAACTCATTCCCGAGCACCAATTTGGATTCAGAAAGGGCCACGGTACTATAGAGCAAGTACATAGACTGGTGGAAAATATTTACACCTCATTTGAAAATAAGGAGTACTGCTCTGCAGTCTTCCTAGACATTTCTCAGGCTTTTGATCGCGTATGGCACCAGGGTCTACTGACCAAAATAAAAATGTCTCTCCCAACAAACTTCTACCTGTTCCTACGCTCCTATCAAAAGTTAACGTTATTATTGTGACACCACATTCGGCCAATAAATTAAGACAAGTACGCACTAGTTCCGCTTTTTGTAACCCTGATAATCCATTAATTAAAAAGTATCCTAACGGTATTTTGAAAGATCCATTTACACAGGTCAACATGAATGTAAAGGCTACTTTGTACTAAAGGATACTTTGTCTGAGGCGTCACTCAAAAAGAAAATAGACAGTTGTCATAGTATAATGACAACTATCACGGCATGACATTAGAATACAGATACTAAAATGTAGTAAATAATCGATTAAAACTGACACCGACATGAGAAATAACTCGACTAAATATTATTAGGGTAACAGTCGGTAACATGTTTTCGTCTAAAATTTAACATAGGTAGCAGCGGTTGCACGCCCAGGTGGTTGCGCTACTAGTTCACCTGGTCCAGCGACAGACATCCAACCCCATACATTTAATATGATGCGACCAGATTCCGTGTTTTTAATAACATGGTTCTCGTCATATCTAGTTCCATTTCTTCTCCACAAATGCAATGATAATCTATTTCGTTTATGCACTTCGGTTGAGCTGGGTTTCTTTGCTGGCTTCCGATGGTGTATACCTTGTCTATGTAGGGTTCGACGAACGGTATCCACGAAGATATCGAATCTCCGAGCAAATTCGTTAGTTCGTAAAAAGCTATTATCTTCATAAGCTTGAATCATCGCTGTCTGCTGGATCTCAGTAAGCAGACGCGGGCGGCCACTTGGCGATCGAGTAATAACACTACCTTCCTCTTCGTAGCGTGTCACCCAATGTTTCACAGTCCTCCACTAAAACAAAAAAAAGCGCGTGATTACAATTACCTACTAAATAAACTATGATTTTATTTAAAACATTTGCTATATAATATCCAGATTAACAATTAAAATTACTCACGCTTAGGCCGGTCTCATTAATTATTTGAGATATTTTATATCCTATGTTGTGCAACGCAATAATACGTTGCTTAGCCTCCAAATCAATATTCGCCTGCATTTCGAATAAACACGATGCACAACAAACATTCGTATCGGAAAGAAAGGGTAGACTGAACTGAATGTGTTGTTATGAACTAGCATCTGAGGGTAGCACTGATTCATAGACCGAGACCGGTTCTTTGTGCCGTTGAATAACATTGTATTCACAGACAGATGATTTATGCGCACGGAGCTAAAATATAGTTGTAAATTTTACCACTTTGGGTAAATGCTTCGTGGCGTGATGGTTTGACTCGCAACTTGTAGTCGAGCGGTCATGGATCGAATCCAATGCGAAGAATAACTTTTTTAAAATATTATCTTATTTGTGATTGATTAGGAATAGAATGATGGATAATAAATGAAATTAGATGTAAAAGTAATATTAGTCAACATTTTTAAAACTGAACATGAACTTTAGCTCCATCTGTTGAGAAGAAACGCAACATCATAGTTCACTAATAAGTGCTAACAGAAATAGATAGAAGGCGGGATTAACATGCATAGGTATGTGTGCGTTTTTCTGTATACACACGATACCGAAGCGCGAGAAACTACTTTTATCCTGAATACTGACTCCACTTATGCAGTTGAGTGTACATTCCCGTTTGATACTTTCCGACATCCACACGGGCGAAGCTGCGGGCAAAAGCTAGTTTAATTATACAAATAATAATAACCCCACCGCTGTATCTCTACGTTGACGTCGTGGTGGGGCTTGCGTGCTACGAACTTTAGGTCTGTGCCGGTAGAGTTTGCCGGAACGGATCTAGGATGAGGAGCCAGACCAAGAGAGATACAGAAACCCGCAGGGCAGCATGTGGCTAGCTGTTGGGCAGTAGCGACCCCACGGTATCTCCCGGGAGAAATCTTGTCCTCATCTCTGGCTTGCCTTTATTGGCCGACTGAAGTAAACACTGACGAGGAAGAGAGCTCCCACCTTTTTCTTGTCTTTATTGGCCGGCTTGAGTCGAGATTCGAAAGAGCAAACGTGCTTGGAGGAAGGAAGTATTCCAGTATGGTGCTGGTAGGGATCTTGACCGTACTTCCGGGATTGTCCTGATTATAGTTGCAAAACTTCCGAAAAATTCTGAATAATTCCGAAATACTTCTGGGAAAGTTTCTTTAAATCAGAATTATTCAAAATTAATTTAATTAAGATTTTTATTTTTTTTTGCTGAAAAATCATTTTTGCATCGATCGTCGATCGCCGCCGCCGCTGCCCCTCTGTGCGCCGGCCGTTGCCGCCGCACCGCGCATGCCCGACTGCCACGAGTCGTGCGTGCAGGCGATGGCGGTGCGGGGTGCGGTAAGAGGGGAAGTGCTCCCCGGAGAAGTTTTCCCCCTCGCGAGAAACATTCGTACCCCGCAATCGAATGTTTCCGCCGAATGTTTCGCCCGAATAATTCAATAAGAATAAACGTTGAAATATTCCCAAAGTTTCGGAATATTTCGGAATACTTCCGAAATATTCGACGGGAATGATTCGGAATTTTTCCCGCCAGCATCTATAGTCCTGATAGCCGTGGGATACCTCTCCACTCCTCAAGCACCTCGGGAAGTGTTGCCCCTTGTCGTTACGTCACTATGTGCTAGCGGCCGTTTCCGGGGGCCCATTCTTGAGTGTGCAAGTCACCCCCTGCCATTTTATCCGTGTATAATATATAGGGTGTTTGGTAGATGGGTGCAAAGCCTGAAGGGGGTGATATCTTAGACCATTTAGAACTTATTAAGCTAAACTTGTCTTAGACGAAGTCTGTTCCTTGTATTTTTTTTTAAACTCTGAGGTTTTTAACAATAATACCCATTTTTTTCAATTAATTGTTAATAGTGTCCAGTAAAAGCTGTTATGTTATTATTTTTTATTTATGTAATTATGATTACTTAAACAAAATAATCCCCAAGCATCTGTGTTATCAGAGAAACATTCTACGCCATATTCAAGTTTAAGAAACTTTTAAAAATCAAGAACATGTTTTGTTTACGGCACAATAAAAAAATTAAAAAAATAGCCTCAGTCGTTCAAACCATTTTAAAAACATGCTTGGTTATTGCCCTTTCTTTTCAGGTACTATTTACGCAAATATCTCATTAGCTATTGGAATTAGGATGTACAGACGCCAGCACATCAAGTTACTACAATCTGTCAGAAAATACATCAGAGTTTAAAAAAATATACAAGGAACAGACTTCGTCTAACACAAGTTTAGCTTAATAAGTTGTAAATGGTCTAAGATATCACCCCCTTCAGGCTTTGCACCCATCTACCAAACACCCTGTATAACATTGGTCAGACAGGGGACATATTTCTTCCATAGTTCAAGTTACCCAATCCACTTTAGCCACCCAAACCCATAGCCCAATATGTTTTGTTTCCACGTACAGCAATAGTCCCGTACCGGGGGTTGTCCTTGGGTGCACATACAACCTAATACTGACATGCAAATTGCTAAAAACGTAAGAAAATTTTATTTTCGAGAGCTGCCTGGAGCTTTCGCCTTGACAAACATGCTTGTTTTTTTTTTTAAACAATTATTACAGACAAAGAAATTAGTAAATAATACAAAATTAAGAAATAGTAGAAATAAAAAGGGAATATGCGTATGAAAGACGGTGTTTGTATGGTGTGAGTGAGTGTATGGGAGGTGGTGTGAGTGTGTATGATGTATGCTTGTGTGGGGAGGGGGTGTGTTGGGGGGTTAGTGGGTGAGTGTTGAGAATTTATGCGTGGGTGAATATCGTGTGTCTTATGGCTGCGTGGGATGGAAAATGATGTCGGTTTATGTTTTATTAGCAGCGCCTCCGTGTCCTCGTAGGTAAGTGGTTTAATCCAACTAGTTGGTACTTTTTACATTCGTATTATTTCTTGATAAGCAGGTACAGGTAGGTTAAATCTATTGTACAGCTGAGCTTAACGTTTTTTATGCTGGCAATCTGGATTTTAGTTTGGGGAACTTCAGCTATTATATCTGTTCTTCTTTTGAAAGTGAAGCCAGGGACCTAAGATATGGGTCCGTAGGGTCTTGTAAATAAATGCTTTGAGTTTGTTTGGCGCCTGGAACACCCGCGAGAACGACGGGATGCCCATAGTACATACAGACGCCAGCAGCCGGTCTATTCTGTAAAAATCTTACCGTGAACACTTAGGTGAAGTGAACTTGAAGAGAGAGCTGTCATTCCACCTGATGTTAGGGATTGACAACTCACCCCACGCTTACCTCTCCTAAATTTTCACGGTGAGATTTGTACAGAATAGTACTGCAGGTCAAGCTACCTGAAACTGTCAAATTTTCCCAATCAACCTTGAACCTAATGATTTAGCGATAAAGTTGAAAATCTATTAAATAAAATTGACAGATTGTAGTAATTCGATGTGCTGTACAACGTATTCAATGTGCTTAATATTGATTCAAATAAAGATTGATATGATTAGGTACCTAGATAAGAATGTAAAAAAAAGTACTCTAGGTCTCAATCCATTATCTTTTAAGTTCTAGTAAAACAAAATATCAAGAGTACCTATAGCCGAGTTCTTATTTGAGGACTGTGTATTATTAACGATGTTCTGCAATATCTTATCTTTATGCCATTTCGTTAAAATATTTAATGATATCAGCGATTTTGTTGGAGCAGAGAAATATTCGGCACACAGAGAGATTTTTGTGGGATGTTTCTATTTTATGGAAGAAAAATAAAACATAAAAAAAATTCAAATTTTTATTTCCATTCCAAAAGCCAACATACCTTAATGCAACCGATTAATTATACGCTCTCGTGTCCTTTCGAAGAAAGAAAAAATTAAATGCATTTCCATAGCATGTCTATTTTCTTCCAATTATCTAGTTAAACACTAAAATATAAAAATTAAAAGAAATATGACACACTACTAGAGGCATTGACTGCCTTATTAGGAAAATAATAGAATGTTCGAAGTACTTTCGCTGTGGTTTTCTACAATTCAATAAAATTCCGAAATTCTACTACTTTGGTAGAATAAAAAACATACAATAGCTATTTTAAAAGCAAACCACAGGGAGAGTGTACTTAATTACATACTAATTATACATTCGTTATAAGAATGCGCCACACAAGACAGTCATACTAAGGCATTTTACATTCGTCCTATATAGACTTTGCTCACACACTGAAAGCATATATTTATATATTAAAATAAGCCACAACAAAAGTGGAATTATAATCCTAATAATGAAATAACTTCTCACAATCAAGGTTAAGTTTTTTATTTCGACAAATACTAAAGTTTAGTTTTCAGATCAGCTATTTAAAGTTTTTAGAAATCTTTCGGAAGGTACATTTTGAGCAAAGTAATTCAATCTATTGTCTATCTATTAGAGAGACAGTTGCAATAATATTTTACTACACACATAATATATAGGTAACAATCTGTATAATTGGTATTGGGGGAAATAATAAGGTGCTGATGCTAACACGGGCAATTTGTTGCATGACCATAAACGACGATCGCAGAGAACATTTAGTTGTTCTCTGCGTTCGTCGAGCAATCTACTAGCTAGAGCAACACAGCGAGTAGCAATAGTGTAAAAAATATTAACCCATTGGCCTACTACTGGGTGTTGATTCAAGTGACTGCGTCGTCAAAATTGCCAGTGTTGCCATCATTTAAAATAAATGGCTCGCATAGACCTTTAAGTTCGTTAAGAAATTACTCAAAATAATGTAATTTTTTGATGATGGCTGATTTTGACTTAAGACAGCCTTCCTAGATTCACTAGAGTAATTCACAAATAGAAAGAAGTATATATACGTACAGAAATATATAAGTACATTATACATTCAATTCTAATATCAAAATGTCCTAGAAAATTCATGGCTAAAAGGGGAAACGTAATTGACATTACATACTTGATTAAAAATAATTCAACAAATAATTGACAATACAATAAATAGTTACACATATTTGAAACTATATATTTATATACAGAAAATCAATAACAACGAATAATTATATATTTTATTTTATTTTATCAGGCACATAATATTTTATTCAATGGTATTCAATTATTATATTTGGATGCGTAATAAGAGGAAATCAATGAAAAATACTTTTTGAGAATAATAATAATTAAGAAAAGATTGCATTTATTTGAGTTTTATAATCGTCATTATAATTATTATCATGGCTTGCAAAAAGCTGTATACATTTTTACCATATCACGCCGTTACATGATAAGAATTTTACATAAAAAAATGTAATTGTTACTTGTTGTAACATTTATCACCAATTCCTGTACTAATGGCAAAGTAGATAAGTGTGCAAGCACAACTAGCGACGTCTGAATTTAACTATTTTAGTCACGATGACAGTTTGGTTACTCAGTGCAAAGATTACTACGTTAGTGGCAGCAAACTTTATACTTTTGCCGCATGTACGTTAAACATATTTTTTGCTTAATTAAATCGACTATTTTCATAAATGACACAAGAAAGGTACTAAGAATTATGGATATGTATTGAATCAAATGTTTAGTAAATTGAAGCACTAGTTTATCAGTCTTTAGAATATTTTCATCAGGTAAGGCCACAACTGTAACTTATAAAATGATAACTGATAGTTGTATTCCAGGGGAGAAGAAATAAATCGTTGTTTAAATACATTTTCAGTACATTATACATTTTTCATGACGTCATGTATTGGCGCAAATTTTTTATTGCAGTAGCATTAAAAGCTTTAGTGCGGTTGCTCTGTAGCAATACTATATAGCATAGCATGCTTTGATTATAAGATATTATATAAATATACACAAGGTATATCATAATATCACTCAGATATAAACCAGAATAACGCACGAAAAGTCATGACTACAGTTTCGTCAACACCGTTCAGGATAATTGCACTGAAAATGTATTTTTTTTGTTTAAAACAAGGTATACTGTAGAATATCTGTCACACAGCGCATTCTCACCTATTTTTAAGTAACCTATCAAATAATTGTACTAAAATAGGCATGCTTCTACTATACGTAAAAACTTAAGAAACGTTCGTCAATGTTAGTACATTAATACTAAAATATAGACTAACTATTTTGAAGTTCATCTGATACAGATGATTATTATTTTTTTGGAACACTTTTTTTTCTATTTGAACTTTTTTTTTGCTGTGAGCAATTAAAGATGTTTAATAATGCGAATCGATCTATAATTAACTTCATCCTGCCTTATAAAGGTTAGTCATTCCAATGGCTTGGACACATCTAAGTAGTTTCCCTATAAAATCTTCTTGTTATTAACCTAATCATAAATTGGTTACTCCTACATCGGCACGTCGTGTTTTTTGGAATTTTCTCCATTGGTACCGTACGTTTCTATGTTAGTAACAACCGTCAATCAAAACCTCTACTCATCCCTAATCATCTTGTCTAGTCATCAAAATGTTAGTAAAATAATAAAAATTATTGCTTCACGCAATCTATGCTCTACCGTCCGATAATCCGTAATTTATCTACCGTCAATAAACGTCGTAGTTCCGGGCCGTTTGAATACTTCAATTGGCAAAAGGTAGCACAATAGAGTGCTGAATACTGAAACCCGTAGGTTTAGCTAATACTAGCTAGTAATCATCTCGTGTGTATTTGAACACGTTATTGTGGAGTGTTCAGACTGGGGGTGGTCCTCGTACGTAGCGTAGTTGAGGAGTGAGTGTTTGGGCGAGTGAGTTGAGGGCGTCACAGCACCGTGGGCGCTCGACCAGCCATGCGGCTAGTAGCAATGCAACGAGGCACAGTTGTATGGGCAGCGAGGAGCGGAGGACTCGCCACACCCAGCCCCCGCGGGGACTATAGTCAGGGTCTCCTGCACCCGTCTTGCTGCCAGCTACGGCAGCGATGCTTTTGTCCCTGCTGCAAAATAAATACATTTAAAATTCTGTTTATTTTGAAACTAGATTAAAACAAAACGACTTTGGTGCACAATGATTATACGTTCGGTGAGTTTAAGAGATAACTTGGTAGGCCAAGTAATTGGATCTCTATTTATTTTTCTTGCGATGTGAACAGGTGGTGGATAAACCTGTTATCCTTTGTCCCAGATTTGACTGTTGTCTCCAGGATGTGAATAAAAAATAATATTTACCAGCATACTTTCCTCTTATGTCGCGTATTTTTTGCTTTGTTTTGGACTATGTAAATTACGAATTTTTGGTGATAGAACTTACGTCTCCTCCTCAATCTTCAGATCTGGAATGCTCAGCTCCACTAAAGCACGACACGACTCCTGTAACGTGCGCACTTCATTCTCTGTTTGTTCCATACGCTGTAAAAAAAAAATGTGTTGAAATTATTTCTGACAAGACATGGTTAGACGGCCTCTGTGCATAAATAAATGTAAAAACATCATCATCATACATCTTTCGAAATTGACTTCTCACCTCACATCCCAAAGTTTAGGTAAGCCGGTCTCTAGAAACAGCGGTCCAAAGCGAGTCTTTTTCATATTTTATACTGTTTATATCTGTACCCTTAGATGTAGACTCAGAAGTCTTTATCTATGGGCACAGCTAGACGACTAAATCCTAAGATAAATTGGAGCACTTTTAAATATTTACCTTTGCAATAGCCCTCTGCGCAGGCGAGTTAGGCGCCAAGGCAGCTTGCAGTCGTCTGGCCAGTTCCCGCAAGGCGCTCAGCCGTCGTGCTCGGCGTCCGGCACCATCGCTGTCTCCGTCCGATATGCCGGAGTCGGACAGCGAGTCGCATGTTGAACCACCCTGGAAAACACATATCGCTAATGTGAGGTCCTTATGGCTATAATTATGGTCTAGCTATAATATAATATATCAAGCTTTATAAGTGGCATACGATGCTCCACAAAGCCAAACGTTTCATGTGCCATATTTATTTATTTATTAAAACTTTATGCACAAGTAAAAACAAATACCGTACAAAGGCCATATTTAGGCCATATTTAGTCTTCAGTTGTCATATTTTCATTGACTGTTAAAATGAAATGCCAACAGCTTGAATTATTGTTGGAGAGCAAAACTTTGAGTTGAATGTTTTAAAAAGTAAAGATGTGGAAAATACTTTGATTAATATTAATGGATGATTCATTGAAGAAACATTTGATAATCTCCAAATCCAAGATACCAAAGAACATTGCTTTATGCAAATTCAATTTTTATCAAGTGATATAAATATATCCTAATCCCTTGTCACTGATAATTATTAAAGTTAATTCATAACAAAGCTAAGAATTCGGCTGAGATCATTTCGACCCTCCTTCAAAGAAGTAACACAATCCTGATACCATACCTTCTTTTTATCCACAAGTGACGCGGCCAATTGTCTGATCTGATTGGCGACCTCGGTCTGGTCCCCAGTCACAGCACCGCGGTCCCTTAGGGCTTCTAAAGTCAACAGGTCACCTCTCAAAGCGCCCTGGAGCTCCCGAAGAGCACTCTCCCATTCTGCCCAAGCGCAGACCGCTTTTTCCAAAGATAGGAGCTCGTTTGAAGTCCTGTAAAGAGATTTTTATTTTGAAATTTGACATACGAACGATAATGTAATGGAAATGTTTATGGAATATATTATTCTGACATTAATGGGACTAAACGTTAGTACCATTAATGGGACTAACGTTCAAAAACACAGTAAATGCAGCTTCGGCTTTACACGGTGGTTCAGAAGACATTGTAGATAGAAAACAAAAATAATGATCTTAACCCCCCTGCATATTTAACTATTTTGCCGTGTGTACTTTATAGCGAAAGCATTTATTGAACTTATTTAGTATGCTGCAAGTTAGGTAAGTAAATCTTCTAGACCATTCGGTGTTGCAGACAATAGAAAAATATTTAAACAGCAGTTGTTCTTTTCAGGCTATTGCGAATAGCCTTGTCGTATCAGCTTTTCAGACGAACAAAAACGAGACATAGCTACCACAATGTCATTGTATTTAGTGACTAACAATACGACGAACAATGATTCATTCGATACTTAGGTTTCAGTTTAACGCTTAAGTAGTCGCTAGATTTTATTTATCTTCATCTCACGACTTCGTATCTGCTTTACTTATTTGGATTGGACTGGAATGAATCACTAATGTGAGAAGATAATATCAGCCAGTAGCTTTCCAAATCCGATGGTAGACACAGACGCTAGCTCATCAGCTACTACAATCTGTCTTCTTAAATAGATTTTCAAGTTTATAGCTAAAGCATTAGGTTCAAGCTTGATTGGGAAAATTTTACAGTTTCGGGGTGCTGGCGTCTGTACATAACCTACAGATAATTCTGAGTATGAATGTCGATGGCGATAAAAGTAAGGGAAGACCAAAGAAACGGTGGATGGACTGTGTGAAAGATGATATGGCTAGAAAGGGGGTGACTACTAAGATGACCGACTAATAGAGAAGTAGGTATGGAAGAAATGGACAAACTCCAAATAAATTGGCATAAGGGCTGGAGAATGATGAATGATGAATTTCAATGACATGGACTACATAATCATAGCTTCTGTCGAGCCAGCCCCAGCTATAAAAAAATGAGTTGTTTTAAAAAGATAAAGAAAAAGAACCAACCATCCAACCATCCAACCATCCAACCAACCAACCAACCAACCATCTATTGAAAACATAACCATTTGATACTGGCAAGCAGGGGCTGCCTGCTTGCCAAGTTTACATGGGAATACAGTTTCGTCGCTCAGGAAGGCTCTTTGACTGCGCTTTTAAATGATAAATGATTTCAATTCTGTAAGTAGTTGGGTGCCTGAGGATAGACGGCGCCGTCAAGCCGGCCTAGGAAGAGGGGGCGAGACGCCCTAGACGCGTACCGCAAGAGATGGATCGAGGTGGCCTTAGAAAAGGATGCTTGGAAGGATTTGGGGGAGGCCTCTGCTCAGCAGTGGTACAATGTAGGCTGACATAAAAAAAAGTAGGTTTGTACAAAAACTTTTATACGTCAATCATATTTTTAAAAACTAGATGAGGTCGGCGTTTCCTATCTGACTACTGAGAAGAAAGGCCGAAACAAACTCAGAGGTCACAGTCTCTTATAAAGTCCAGACATAATCTTGGTCAGATCATGTGAAGACCATGTAGATTGGTGTCTGAAAGAGGAAAGAACCAGACAGATTGAGTGGACCTGTTCAGTCAGCGCACGCATTTGTCAGTAGTCGCGGAGCTCAACTCAGAACTTAAATCACAACAGATCACAAGTCTGATCCTTTATTGCCATGATATGTTCTCTTCATGAAATGTTGCTAGATAATGAAAGTTGTCTATGATCATCAACACTCACCGCTGATGAGCATCATCCCACGCAGTTAGCAGTGTTGCCAGATCAGCAGCTAAGCCACCGTCATCATTCTCCATGTCACCGAGCGCTCGACGCACTGACACCGTCAGTTTTAGCATTGACACCTTGCATTCTAGCAGGCGGGATAGCCGCTCCTGGAAATAAGATTTTGAGTTTAGAATCACTTTAGAAACAAATGAACGTATGTGTCTCATTCGGAATGTATTTGTGATCATTAGGGGGGTACACACGTAACTGTAAGCATGAGAAGCCTGCATGCATGAATGATCATTTTGTGCAAGCAGAATGAAGATCTATAGAATTTTCATTATGCGGCTTGAACAAGCCATGCTTGTGCAAGCATGATTGATCGTGTGTATAATCATACGCACGCCGTAGTTGCACACAATATTGGCAGACTGAGTTGTCTGCCAATCCTGTCAATCGCGCCCTCCCCGTCTCACCGCTCACCTCAGGCGGTGAGTAGCACTTGCGCGCGCAGTAGCTAAGTACTCTTTATGGAACGTGAGAGTAAGCTAGACTAGGAAATGGTAATGTTTTTGATGGTTGCATTATCCAAAGGACTTTTAGAAAGCGATAATTAGTTTAAGGCGAGTTTTATTTCTTTGGGCTATTGCAAAAAGTACCTGTCAGAAAGATACTAAGCATGTGAGTAGGTATGTGTGGGAAACATGAAATTATGTAAGTAATCCAAATATATTATTTTGTAGAACATCGTCATTAGTCCCAAAATGTTAGCTGTTACAAATAACCGGAATAGATTACACTGATGTGTTCAACTCGTGACTAAGCAATTAGGCGAATACAAGAAACAAGTATATAAGTACTTATAGATAGTAGTAGGTATAGGATTAAGGTTTCCACATCAACGGTTCCATGTAAAACCCTAATCGTTAAGCTTAGTGGGACGTAGTACTTACATAACCCAATAAGTACGCACACTACGCACTACTCATTTTAATAAATAGGGGATGTTTCGATTTGATACTCCACCAGGGAGACTGAAAAGTTTTGAGTTTCAAGTGGCATTAAGCATCATTACGCTTTTAGTAATTAATCCGTAAACGTCATCATGTGTCAGTCATCCGCGGCCCTTCCCTAGGCTCTAAACTTTTCAGCCTCCCAGTTTGCAGCACGAGACAATAACGACACTTGAATGTATTTACGCTCAAAACTTTTCAGCCCCCCTGCCCTCCATACTGGTATTCAGCTGCATCCCGTTAGACTGGAAGCCAACCCCAACATAGTTGGGAAACAGCTAGGCAGATTGATTGTTGCAATGGAGAATCACTGTCTCCTGCCTATGTCACAGGAACTTACACCTAGTTTAGGAGTCCAGAGTATTTAACGTTCAGTTGTTGGACTGCCACAGCTGACTTTCTGAAACTTTTAGTGTTTCCTAACCATAATCTGCAATATCCTACCTTCAACTCCTCAATCCTCCTGTGCAGCTGAGCCCTAGTATGTGGCTGCGGGGCGCAGTCACCAGGCTCGCATACTTCGTCGAGTGTCGCCCGAAGCGCCGCCATTTCTCGGCGCAGGCGCCGCGCACCACCGCGTCTGGTCGCTGCCGCACGAAGAGCTGACCATCTTGCAGATACCGCTGTGGAAGAAACGATAGGGTTAATTTTGGTTGATTAAGATAAAATATGCTTAATAGCTAGTGGTAAGTGGGGTGTGAATGTGATATAGGGATCACATTTGGAAAATCATTGGAAAGGAATTAGATATTCTTCTCTTTAGAGTTTGATATTGTTAAGGTGGCATAGATACTGCGGATAGATCGATCTTATGAAATTATAGCTGAAGGTATAAAATTTGTTTTCTAAGTACATATTTTCTTTATTTATTCACTAATCCGCACTGGGTCCCCATGATGAATTATGGCCTATCTCTCACAGAAAGGAGGCCTGTGTCCCAGGATTGCAAAAACGTAGGCTGATTATATATCCTTTATTATTCTTATGCCAGTTTTGGAGAATAAAGAACTCTTGAAAAAATGTCTTGCCAATAAGAGAGATGTAAATAATCTAAAAGTCAATCATATAATCAAGACGTTTCTTCAGAAGATTAAAGAGAGCAAACGCCTCATTCAAAGTGCAGAGGCGCAACGGGGCTAATCGGTCAATCAACATACAGGCCTGGAGTACGAATAAAGACACTTGATGATACAGCGATAAAAATGTAAGATCAAACGAAACTCCCGTAGGTATGTAAAAACATTTGGAAGATGATCCAATAAAAAAACGTATCCAATCTTCCTTTCACCGTTCTTCTCCAAAAAAAGTTTGTAGGTAGTAGTATATTTGACTCTAATTTCATAATAACAATAATAAACATCTCAGTTTGCTATACCGTTAAAAATACACGTTGTTTACGTGCATAGGCCATAGGATGCGCACGCGCAAGTAGGTCGGGCTGCGCGTCCGCGTCGTTATATCAGTTAGTGGGTTAATGCGCATCGCAATAGTACTCGTTGAATGCCAGGTGACGTGATTTTGTGTGCTTTATAGCTTTTATTACATTTGTAGAATTCTGGAGTGGCTAGCTAGACGATACAGCACTTGTTAGCCATTAGTTTAGGTAGCGACAGAAAAAAAGCACTTGCATGATTTTTTTGCAGCATTATATAACGCTGTATCATCGTCACTACATAATTATTATAAAACAAAGTCCCTCGCCGCGTCTGTCCGTCTGTATGTTCGCGATCATCTCAAAAACTACTGAACGGATTTTAATGCGGTTTGCATTAATAGATAGTGATTCAAGAGGAAGGTTTATGCGTATAGTACTCCAACAACTACGCGGGCGAAGTTGCGGGCTAAAGCGAAAGCTAGTCAATCATAGCAATATCTGCGTTGACATTCACTCGCTGAATTTATAGCTGCCGTTGAATCTTGCCTAGGATCTAGTGTAGAATCAATCGGGATAGCTAGAATATAAGATGTACCATCTTAAAAGACAACCATAAAAATTGCCAGCTGTTTGAACTTCGAATGCTGCCATTACAGATAATTAAAACATCAATAAAACTTGATGAACGTCCTTCCGTTACCGTTGCTTATTTACGTTACAAAACTTAACCCAAAAAGAAAGTAACAAAAACACTGACTATCTGTAACCAAAAGGAAACAGTAAAAGAATTAGGTAAACAAGTTTATAAGTCATTTATTGTGTAAACTTGGACATAATGAAACGAGTCTAATCTATTTGGGGCGAACGAAATATTGAAGCGGTTAAAAATATACTGAGTAGGGTTGATGGGAATGAAACTTTGTGACATCGGTAGGTAAAGTTATAGGTATGTTATGAATTTTGGAAAGATATAAAAGCATAAATAACTCATTTAAACGTAATATTACATTTGAAAGTAAAATAGTTTGAAAAAGATATAAAAGTTGATGAAGTCAATGTTTATGTAGGAATCATTGATATAGAACCTAAGCCAAACAGAGAATCTAAAGATGTAAATAATCTTACACTTATCACAACAAAGGTTCAAAAGACAAATCAACTGAAGTTTAACAAAGTAATATTTACGTGCAATATTCAAAATGCAGTGGTCTGACTCATGCAGGCCTATATTCAAGTCGCACAATCTATTGACTATCCCATGCATTTATATTTACGAAATTGCTAGGTTTTTGAAGTCCAATCTTGAACTATTTGAACGCAAAGACAACACAAATAAAAGGAAAATTACACATTTACATTTTGAAATGCCCGTTCCAAAGCTAGAACTTTTTCGGCGGAGCTGCGTTTACATGGCTCCCCTAATTTACAATGCTTTGCCTAGGTCAATTACTCAACTACCCTTCAATAAGTTTTTTGTTGCGTTGCGGAAGTGGTTGTTACAAGAATGTTTTTATTCGATAGATGAGAAAGTGTCCCTGTAAAATTTATACATTAAAGCACAGGCATATTCAACTGTTAAATAGGTAAAAACCGGTACTCTATCAATCTGCCTAGCCTTTTCCCAACTATGTTGGGGTCGGCTTCCAGTCTAACCGGATGCAGCTGAATACCAGTATTTTACATGGAGCGACTGCCTATCTGACCTCCACAACCCAGTTACTGGGTAATACGATACCCCTTGGTAAGACTGGTTGTCAGACTTTCGGGCTTCTGACACCCCGTAACGACTGTCAAAGATCCACGAATGACAGCCAGGACCAACGGCTTAACGTGCTTTCCGAGGCACGGAGGAGTCTCGGTATGTAAAGATGATCACCCATCTATGGACCAACCCCGGCAAGCGTTGCTTAACCTGATGGAAAAACCGGTACTATTGCATGTTAAATATTGGCCAAATGTGTGTTACTAAAGAATTTCATGTCAAGCTACCACATTTGATGAAATGATTGAATTGAATTGAATTAAATAAAGCAATGCCAATAAAACAGAAAAGTAATAAGACCAAATCATTTAAAAGTATTGTACAATATAGTACACAATAATAAACCGAGTACTAAATAGTTACGAGAGGACCAATAAAACAATTCCTTTCTCTGTAAGAACGCGTGCACAAAATGGCGATGCAATTCTACTTAATTATAGTGAATTATGCACGTGTGGGACCGACTGTATTTATCTCGGTAAAGGCAAAACTTTAATCGGTATTATTAGGAAATTGCACAACTTATATGGATGGGATTTAGAAATAATGATAGACAACGGTAACAGTATTTTGGATGATCTAGGAAGACTATATGAATTTATAGATGACTTCAATGAAACCGACTCGTTTAAGACTGATAATTAATGTGCTTCCATTGATACTGACACATACATTAGAATCTATATAATATATTACATGAACCGATCAAAAAATTGCCGACGTTTTAACTCAGATCTAATTAAATAATCCACTTAACAGTTATAAAAGTATATCTAAATAAATAATGATTATTGCACAACATAAAACCAGAAATATTACCATATACTAAAGGAACTATAAATTACAATATTACGCAACTACCATCAAAGAAGTCCAGTTTTAGAGGAAAGGAAACACATTCATAAGAGCTGCGATAGCTATCTTGCAACGGAAATTGGCGATGTCTAAGACCTATTTAAAGATATAACTGCAATACCGGCCATACTTGAAACAGGTCTAGTTATAGATAATTGAGGATTTAATGTAGGGGAATTATGAATTAGAAATATTAATCTAATGCTTAGATATAGCAGGTAATTTACCAGTTTAAATTACCCTCTGTATCTAATCAGCATGGCAATTATATCTGTAATTTGCAATAAAATAATGAGCAATAACGAGGTAGATCGGTTTCTATACCTAATAGAAATAGGTTTTCAATTTTCAAGTATGAGAAATAATATGATTGATGTTGACAGCAATTTACTAGATATATTCGATAACGTAGAAATATTTATTGAAGATGAGCAAAATGGAGGACACTGCATTGGGACAAAAAAGGCTGTGGATGATGATGATGATGATGACATCAAAGGATCCAAGATTTTTATAATATTGCAGATGCAAACCACAGAACTCAAGTAAGATATTTATGGGAGACCATCATTTGTCTTTACAGTCCGCAATCATATAAATGTCCTCCTCTTGTCAAGGAAGGAGTAAAACTCAAAAGGCATGTTTTATCACTGCATTCGCCGTAAACCAACCATAAATTAGGATAGATACGACAAAGCGCAGCCGGCAGCGCGTGCGAAGCCAAAATAGCGTCCTAAATGTCACTGGGTCCCTGAACTTGTGTCTTGCACATAATCTTTGCTGATTTGGTGTCAACGGACTTGGGGCATTTCGCATATGTGTAGATATCGGTTTTTGCTTCGTTTGAGTCGAAATAAATCTGTATCAGGATACAGGGAAAAGTATAGGTAGGTAGAGTCCGTGACAAGTCGGTTGAATTTTTAGAGTAGATGGTTTGTACCTTTTAGCTCGTGGCTAAATAATAACAGCCGCACGGGTCGATCCATCAGGCTAAGCTACGCTTCCCGGGGTTAGTCTGTGGATGGGTGACCATCTTTTCATACCGAGACTCCTCCGTGCCTCGGAAAGCACGTTAAGCCGTTGGTCCCGGCTGTCATTCGTGGATCTTTGACACTCGTTACGGGTCGTCAGAAGCCCGAAAGTCTGACAACCGGTCTTACCAAGGGGTATCGTATTACCCAGTAACTGGGTTGTGGAGGTCAGATAGGCAGTCGCTCCATGTAAAATACTGGTATTCAGCTGCATCCGGTTAGACTGGAAGCCGACCCCAACATAGTTGGGAAAAGGCTAGGCAGATTGATTGATTGACCTATTATTATGAGCAATGTTGAAAAAATAAGATGTGCAGCTGTGCGTATATTTAGCAAGCCGATGCGAAAATATAGGTACGCCATTTTGTATAGAAAGCTACACATCTCTTCTTAATAAATATTTGAAATATTTTCACGTTGAAAATTATCTACATTTATCATACATAACAGTGTAATGTAAAACAAACACACAAAATGTGATTTATTTTTTAACATAGCTTTAGCAGACATAAATATACGTTTTCAAATACTTTATTTAACCAAATTGCAATCGCAATGAAAACTAATACAACACCGCATTTGCAAGAACATTGTGAATTTTCATACAATAGGAGCAGATTTGTAATCGATTAATCAATTCGAACATTCGATTATTGGTTGGTCGCAACGCAATCGAGTATTATAGCCGTATAGAAGGGATGTGACGAAATCACGACTGATTCAATTCAAATATGGAGCAAACAATTTTGCATACCGTGATGAACGGAAGGCAATTTGTTAACGTCCCTAACGTTACAAAAGTATCGATATACTATGTACATGGACCAGCACAATATGAAAAGTATTAATGACCAGAAATCGAGTAGGTATCGACCACTGTCCTTTTTATTAAATTTATCAAAATCAACCACGTGTCTGTTTGTCTAACTTAAATAAATTATAGGATTTTGTCTACTAGGTACTGTAGAATAACTAACTGCGCAGTATTTGCTTCGAGTAAAAGTTTCGATACTTCTCGAGTATCCCATGCAAACTATCGAGTGCAAAATATTATCGATACTTTTTCGGATCCCTATTTGGAAGTGAGTCGGTCGTCAGTCAAATTCAACGAGCTATTACCGCTTCCTATGGAGTGCGGGCCGCTTGAGAACTAACAGAACGTTACTCGAGTCATATTTGCATTCTATTTTCATATTTCGGTCGTTATTTTTGCATTCCTGTCCAATATGGCGGAAAATCTATTGCCGTAGACTTACTGGCTGTTAATGGTTATAGTTACTATTCTATTTCAGTTTGACAGTTGTTTTATCTCTGGGATTCTGTATACCTAACTCCATATGGTGCAATGCCATTGTTGAGAACTGTAAAGCTGAGACGTTTCTCAGCAAACTAAAATATGACGCGTGCGCGTAGTCGAAATTGGCAAAAACTGTTTTTGCAATCACCCGTTATAAAATCAAGGCCAAATCGTGTGCTTTGGTACAAGTACCTTTCTGTAAAGTATTCTCATATAATATAGCACTTGCTGAATCATTTAACACCTTTTAGCTGTAAGGAAAACATATTTGAGTATTATAAAAGTTTGACAACATTTTTATATCTTACGCTTAAATAAATACAATGTGGAACATACAGATCGATATGTTGTTTACAACAGTTCTCCATACTGTTCATATAAATCCGGATTACAAGAAATTCTCTGCATTTCTAACGAAAAATGAATACTTCGAGCCGTATTTGGTCTTTCTGGTTGCAACATGACAATCTCACATCCTCGCTCGGTGAAAGCAAACAAATTGTAAAGTAAGCGATTACCATGCGCCCGCGCACCTCATAAACCTGCTGCGGATGGAATTCGTAATCGGTCATCAATATGTGCTAAAGACACCATTAACACTCGGACGTGAAAAATTATACAATCAAGCAAACATTAATTCAGGAAATCAACATAAATTACGTCAGTCTGGCAACGTTATCATACAAATTATCGATTACTGATAACGGTCCTCATAAATCATCACAAATCGGCAAAAATCTAAACCTCTTAATATTTGTATCTTAGATTAAACACAAAAGGACACTTAAAACTCACTGGCAATCGTGTTCAAAATGTTTAAAAGGATAGTTTAAGAAACATCACTCAATACCTGGGTACTGTACGTAGCAATCCATTAAGAAGCTGTCAACTCGATCATGCGCAGGATTCGACGGCAAGGTCGAAGTTGCACGACTGTGCACCGCGACGCTCAGGCAAACATTGAGAACAGCCTGGCGAAAACCAAGCCACGTCTCTATTGCAAAGCACTAACGATGACTAACTAGCAAACATGAACAATCAACTATTTCACCAAATGCAAATCCAACTTTGTCTTTTTGTCATAATCGTATGAATACTAATCCAAAATGAACCTATTGAAGGACACAATAAGGTGTCGGTTGCAATGTCCAAACGCTATATACTTGCAAATAAGGTGTGATTGACGGAAAACTAACGGTAGACGAAAACAAAGCTATAGCTGTAAAGGGGTCACAGGAAAAAGTGCCTTGAGGCTAAGGTATTTATATTTGTTCAACTGCAGAAACAACGTTGCACAATATAAGTACAGTGCAACGAATGCAAGGTGACCCCGGCGGAGATATTGAGTTTCTTCATAGATCTTAGAGATACTATATTCAATATGAATAGAAATTATATACATATAAACAGATAGGCAAACTTGTTGCAAGGTGCAACAAGCTCCTGGGAAAACTTTATGATATTCATCCGCAGCATTTAACAGATTCAATTTATGGTAGTTTCATCGGATTTCTAATTGCAGGAAAGTTGGTTAACTTTGAGAATTATTTCGAAGTTAATAATTGTGAAGCTACAAACAACGAAGAACACTTATTTCAATATGTTTTATTCGGAATCAAACTGAATAACCACTTGATGAAAAATTGGATCATGATTTAACGAAGCAGAAGTATGTGAATACTTCACACGAAGACATCACTCACAAAACTGCCCAATATAATTGAGCAAAACGACCACTAGATGGTTTGGACGAGATTAACAAGCATGCTGAATTCGATATCGTAGGTTATCAAGACACAGAGTCGAGGTCTTGACCGCAATGAAACAAATGAAGTCGTAATAGAAACTCAGAAGCTAAAACGATACGGCCTTGTATAGATACGATAACAAAATAAACAAGAGAAGATAATGAAATAAGGGAGCAATGTTTCATTCAATATAAATATATAAAAAAAAACTGCGGCCCCGAATTTTGCTTTGACTTTCATTGATGTTCTTTATGGAACCGGTTTTGAATCAAGCACAGAAGAAGTCAAAAATGGTTTTAAAAACAAAAAGCTAAACTTAAAAATCTAGAGAATCATGCTTAGCCAGAATAATTTCCTTATTCGTTACAGGATAGTTAAGTTAATTAAAAACTGCCAGCGTATAATTGGAAAAAGATTTATGACTAAAACGGGCTATCTTGGAACCAGTTAAAACTTTCCGGAGATTCTGTGATCTTGGAGAGTCATGCTTTAATCACTATGTTGATTGTGGATGTAGACGTTATCGGAATTCAAGTGGATACGTAGAAAATGCCGCCAAATCACAAAATGAGCTAAGATGTCTTGACGATAGAAATGGAGAGAGGTCTATTTTTAATCGGGATATCTAATCTCAATCTTAAACCGAAAACAAAACCCCATAATGATGTAATCTGAAGATAATAAGACAATATTATGATGCTCTAATAATAGCTGATGCATTTTAAAGAAAGTAAATTACAAGCCGCTATTCTCAAAGAAACACGCGGTAAAATCTCTTATGATTTACGCATTACACTTCCTAAAGTAGAAAATAGCTAATTAAACCATCTCACTCCATATGTTTGGCATCATTCAATCACGCAACGCTTTTACATACCAATTTGTGGACGTCGGCTGCATATTAAAGCCATCGTAACCTAAAATAATTATGCCGGAACTTATTGCGTGAATCAAATCATTAATAATTGTATAATAATATTGAGTCACGTTATAAGAATGAATAACTTGGAAAATGCTATTGGTAGTGCACTGTACTGCTATTTCGTTATGTAAGAATGAATTATTTTAAGTATATTGTTGATGGCCTTAGAATGGGGCAACAAAAAAGTGAAATAGATACTTTTAATACTGCTACCAATTTCAATTATGGCAATCTCAATCACATTTCGCCAATGTCGAATGCATTATGTTCACATTAAAATTTAACGACAATTGTGCCGTGCTCTGGCTGCCAATATACGTTGTCCTTGCCAGTTATATTGGCATAACTAGTGCCAGTTTTTGCCAGGAGTTGCGCAATGGATGCAGTTGCAACATGGGAAAACGTTGTGGAGAAAACGAACGTTAAAAAATGTAACCGTCACTGTTGGAGTGACCTACTCACGAATTTGACTGCACTGCTAATTTTAGACATAATCCTCTTTTGTTTATAGTTAGTTACTGAAGGAAAGTTTGAAAGATGATGCAGTCGTTAGTCTCGCTACCTGTTTTGTGAACTAATCTGAGAACTCCATTTCGGTGTTTCTGTATTATATATTCACTGAGTCTAGGTAGTCTCATGTGGAGTAATTTGTCTGGTACGGTGAGACGATGCGCAATGGCTGACATTGTTAGGTACGTAAAACAAAACAAATTACTTTCATAATTAAGTAAGGCATTCGATTCGATCCATAAGGTTAAGCTACGCTTGCCGGGGTTGGTCCGTGGATGGGTGACCATCTTTACATACCGAGACTCGTCCGTGCCTCGGAAAGCACGTTAAGCCATTGCTCCCGGCTGTCATTCGTAAAACTTTGACAGTCGTTACGGGTCGTCAGAAGCCCGAAAGTCTGACAACCAGTCTTACCAATGGGTATCGTACCGTCAGATAGGCAGTCGCTTCATGTGTGCATACTGGTATTCAGCTACATTCGGTTAGACTGGAAGTCGACCACAACATAGTTGGGAAAAGCATGCAGATTGAATTAAGTAAGACATTCTGAATATGACTTATCTTATCGTCTACTATCTAAAATATTTGTTAAATTTGAAGAGATTTTTCCTAAACATCTGCTAACAAACCCTTTGTTAGGCACCACCTACGCTCCTTTTTTTTTTTTTTTTTTTTTTTTTTGTGGATGGGAAATCATCAAATAACTTCTCCCGCTCTGGGTGGAGCGGAAGGGCGTGTCAGACTTTTACTGACTAAAACCCACCCGTGTTCCTTCAGTTGCCTATGCCAGGGCCACGGTATCTTTTTCAAACAACCCGCGACCCCAGCGGCATTGGCCCTATTGGACCCCATCTTTTGCTGACATCTCTTTGAGGCGCGCGTGGAACACAACGCGCCGTCGACCCGGGCCTGGTCCTCACCGGACGGCGAGCTACCCACTACTCACCGTCCGCAAGCCCGCGCCTACGGTGGCCGGGAATCGGCTATCAATTCCCGCCGCCCAGGGCGTCTCCTGCGGCGACTGAGGGCGTGAGGCTGCCTCTCCCTCACGCGTTCCGCCTCCTCCTTCGCGAGCATTACCGCTTCGCAGAAGGAGGTGACGGCCTCCCATACCACCTACGCTCCTGATTCATAATTTAGTCAACTTTCATATTCCTATAGCCAACCACGGCGCCGCAAATTATCCTCTCGAGTAGGCGTAAGACCACAAAGGTTTATATTACGGAAGATGCGAAGTAATGGGACAGGATTCGATAGCAAGCAGAGACCAAGCTTTGATTAGATAATCGCTCTACTTATGGCGACTTACCGTATTTTGGTCTTTATTTATAAATGGTAAATTATTTTTATTTCTGTAAGTAGGTTTGTACAAACACTTTTACAAGTCAAAATACTCTAAAATATCTTGAACACAATTCATACCTTCTTGGCCAACTATTTAACATGTATACAGGGTAAAATTGAATTCATGGGCTTCCTTTTAAGGGATCATTGTACTCATCATTATGAACAACTTTCTCTATGGGACAAAACCGGAAACCGCGAATAAAAATCATCTGTCTACATTTATGTATAACATAACATCACGCCTGTAATCCCTGAAGGGTTAGACAGAGGTGTACCTATAGTACACCCACATTTCGCCAGTTAAGTCCCATGTACCTAATAAGGGGCGAGCCTATTGTCATCAACCGGGCACAAATCCAGACTCCGGTTTGCTACTGAAAAATTCCAGATGGAAAACACATAATACTTTGCCCGACCCGGGAATCGAACCCAGGGCCTGAAGCTCAGCAGTAGCGTTTGCGAACACTAACCAACAAGGCAGTCAGTCAATATTTATTTATTATATACCGATATTTCGATCGACTTGAGCTCCTACGCATGGAGTTGATATCTGGTCTCAACCTCGGCGCCACCATCGAATACAAGGCCCAAACTGCGGCCAAGAAACTGGGCATCCTAAATAGAGTGAAGCGATACTTTACGCCTGGACAGCTTTTAACCCTTTGCAAAGTCCGATCCTGCATGGAGTATTGCAGTCACCTTTGGGATAGATCAGCCAAGTACCAACTAGCCGCGCTTGACTCGGTGGAACGCAGAGCTAAGAGGCTCATTGGCGACGTAAAACTGGTGGATGCCAAGCTTCATAGCTTGGCTCATCGCCGCAAGGTTGCCTGCTTGTCGGTCTTCTACAGATTGTACTTCGGAGAGAGTACCCGAGAACTCCTCGACCTCATTCGGTAATAGACGCACTGCCAGTTACCATCCCTACCTGGTTGTTATTCCACCAATTTGCACTATGCGCTTCAAAATGTCTTTTATAATGCGCACAGAAAAGGAGTGGAACTCACTACCTGCGTCTGAGTTTCCGAACGCATACAACCCTAATCTTTTCAAAGTGAGAGTGAACATGCTTCTTCTGGGTAAGCTCACGCCATCGTCGACTTTGTCTCTGTCACCTCTGACCTAGACTAGAGTCAAGAGCAAACCCATCACAAATAAAAAAATAAAAAATACTTTGCCCGACCCGGGAATCGAACCCAGGACCTGAAGCTCAGCAGTAGCGTTTGCGACCACTAACCAACAAGGCAGTCAGTCAATATTTATTTATTCAATCAATCTGCCTAGCCTTTTCCCAACTACGTTGGGGTCGGCTTCCAGTCTAACCGGATGCAGCTGAATACCAGTATTTTACATGGAGCGACTGCCTATCTGACCTCCACCACCCAGTTATTGGGTAATACGATACCCCTTAGTAAGACTGACTGTCAAGACTTTCGGGCTTCTGACGACTCGTAACGACTGTCAAAGATCCACGAATGACAGCCGGGACCAACGGCTTAACGTGCTTTCCGAGGCACGGAGGAGTCTCGGTATGTAAAGATGGTCACCCATCTACGGACCAACCCCGGCAAGCGTAGCTTAACCTGATGGATCGACCCGTGCGGCTGTTATTACTTAGCCACGAGCTCCTCAGACAATATTTATTTATTATATAATATACCGATATTTGTTTCGGCTTTTTTATGTTTTGTATTACAGCAGAAACTTATCATAGTTGTGTTGCTTTTGAAATACCTTGTTTTGAACTCTTTTGCCACTTCTCAAATATTCTTGTGCCCTACTCGGGTTAGGTCTCTGTAACATATTACTCTGTGGTTTCAGTACTTAGAGAGAAAATGGCGAACGAACTGCGAAGATCTGGTATGGAGCTGTTGACAAGCGTAGGCAGGGTGTAGGCGAGCAAGTCCTATGGGGTCAAGTACACCATACCACTCTGGGTACTTAAAGGTACTTAGTACCTAAATAAATACATGAGGAATTTTAATGTTGATTATTTCTGTGCTTTGCGTTGGTGCCAATGGAAAACTTGTTCTACAGGATGAAATTGAAGCTGTTCCCTACATCTTGACGAGTTATGCGAACATAAATGTAAGAAAAAAAAAATCCGCGAAAAAAAATCATCTGTTGATGATTTTTTTTCGCGGTTTCCGGTTTGGTCCCATAGGGAAAGTTGTTCATAATGATGAGTACAATGATCCCTTAAAAGGAAGCCCATGAATTCAATTTTACCCTGTATACATGTTAAATTGTTGGCCAAGAAGGTATGAATTGTGTTCAACATATTTTAAATTGTTGGCCAAGAAGGTATGAATTGTGTTCAACATATTTTAAATTGTTGGCCAAGAAGGTATGAATTGTGTTCAACATATTTTAAATTGTTGGCCAAGAAGGTATGAATTGTGTTCAACATATTTTAAATTGTTGGCCAAGAAGGTATGAATTGTGTTCAAGATATTTTAGAGTATTTTGACTTATCGCGTGCAATGCAGTCTTGATGTGTTTACCGAATTGAAGTGTACTTACATATGTCTATATAAAAACCAATTGCCGTGAATTAGTCTAGTAATAACTCGAAAATGGCTCGACCGATTTGAATAATTCTATTTTTGTTTTGTTCGCTTCATTAATGGGGTGGTTGAGAAAAAAGAAAATTAGGAAAAGCCAAAGGAACAGCAAAATTTCAATTTGACAGGGTTTGAGACCTGACTTGAGGCTAGTTATTTATAATAAGACATGCACAGGTGCTCTAATTGAATTTGTGCATGTTTAACTCTTTTTGTGTCTTTTTTTATTCGGTGACACGTTTTTAAAATAACATACGAAAACACATAGAACATAAATGATTAAGTATTCTATTTATTCGCTGCTTGAAAACCATTTAAAACAGTTTCTAATTATAACTAAGTGAAACGTGCTGTAAACGTTAATTACATTTGTTTGACGACTTTGTTTCGCAAAGTAATTTAAAAAACTCATGCAACCCCGATAACAAACCCCTTACTTACAATTACGATAACATCTAATCGATTCCCAATCCCTCAAAATCGAAGGAAAAGTAGTAATTTATTAAGCACAACAGTTAATTGTATTTTTATTGTCAAATAAAAATAAAGCTAACTATTCACTACGCTACTAAAATAAATAAAAATATATTGTCTATGATTTGGTAACAACTCACCGATTTCCTCATTGTTAGCGGTAGCTGTAGATGGCGCAGATAAGTTCATTTTGGCAAGAGTATCACTGTGATATAATGAACACTGTTCCGTCAATACATCACTTTCACACCGTACGTAATGAGAAGCTGTTAGATAAAAATGTTAAGTCACTGATTTGAACACTGGCAACACTGTGCTAGGGTTGGAGAACTGATTGTCGGCACTGGGAAAGATTTTTTTTTTTTCATGTAAAGTTGATATGTAATTTTTGTAACAAATTGTGAAGTTAGATTCAACAGACAAATAAGTTATCTTAGGCTATGATATTGTTCTTCACCTGATCTCTAAATCTCTATTAGGTTACTTATGGCTGGTTACTTCTGGCTCTTGTGATGCATGAACTCCTAGTACTAGAGCCAGGGCTACAGTGATGTTTGTGACTTAGAAGTGTAAATAAAAAATTAAAAAAATTATGGCAAACACAGATTTTAAAATCTAGACGTAATTTGATTACTTAAATCTAAAATTGGGTATGCTAGCTAGATTAGACTAGAATTTGGCAGCACAAACTATTAAACTAAACTGAACCAAAATATAAATCAGTGCCAACAACTAGTTCTTTCACCCCAATACAAAAAATCATAGAGCTTCATCAGATATAGTTTTAAAACAATGATACAACGTCAAGAAATATTTTGATGATATCAGTTCGAGGAGGCCTTAATTGAAATAATGATAGTTATTTAACAACTGAATCTGATTTAGTGAATGCGCATGAGTTTCAGTTTTACGGTTACATCATAAAAGTTACTACTTTCGCTTCAAAGTTAACAATATTGTGCGGTTTCTTTGTTTCTGATGTTGCAATAAAAATGAGGTCTTAATTCATACTGGCTGGCTATAGTGGAAACAACTAAACATTAAGAACGAAAAAAAAATACGACTCAACAATTATGATTAAAAACTATTTGGTAACAGTTAACCTACTTTCTATTGTTTTTCCTGTAATTGAAAATAATCACCAATGGGGTTGTTTCCCGGAAACTTCTCCGCAAGGTGGCGCTGTATGTTTGTGTAACGAACATACAGCTGTCAAAGTTTTTGATAAGGACCTGTGCATTGTGTGGACGATTTTTAAGTATTTGCGTGTTTTCTTTTATCAATTTGTGTTGCTTCACAATGTATTCTACCTGGCGTATCGCCCAGTTGAAGGAGAAGTTGAAAAAAAAGCGGAGTATCGCAATAAGGAAGGAAAGCCAAACTTGTCGTAAGGTACATTATATTTAACATGTTATCGACTTTTAGCCGTATTCTGGACAATATTATGATTTTATAAGTTATAAAATAAACTTAACTCATTACTTTTTTTCTTTTTAATGATACTAATGATAAGCAAGATGTAAAGTTACTTGTTACAAAATGTATGGTTATTTGAAAGGAAACCCATGTTTTTTTTCACAGGTTGTAAAGCTTTTTACTATTATTAATAAAAAGACATCATTAATAATAATAGGTATGGTACCAACGTGTTGACTTAGAACTGGTCTCGTAGTCCGTTTCCTTGAAATGTTTCCCACATAACCTCGAAAAATCACTAGATTTGAAGTTTTTTTTTAAATTTCAGTACCTTTTTCCACTTTCGCTACATGCGAAAATTACTTGGGAATTTGCCAACGCCTATTTCTTTGCATCCAAAGGCTACACAACGACATATTATATTGATAAAAGTTACAAAAACACAAAATATTGTTTAATTTCAATGAAGTTTGACCGTTTATTTGTGATAAACACTCAGCGCCATCTACGCGGAACTAATTGAAAGTTTTCCCCCATTCGAATGTAATTCGTAATAAAATTAAAAATCTATGCACGGCTTAGCATAAAGATTTCGTTCAAGCTGGCACCGTTTTGTTCTTGTTTACATCGAAAACAAAACAACAAATAATTTATAAATAGAACATGTTCAAACGTCAAGCTACAAGCGAATCAATCACCTCGAACAATTGTAGCAGGCCGGCTATACATCAGAGAATTCAAAGCTAGCGGTACTCGAGAAGTCGAGACGAACTAGAATGTCCGTCCCGTACCGTTAGCCTGACAAATGTAATTAACGGATACCTAATCTTTAAGCAACAATAGAATGTCGGATAATGTTCCGTAGTAATTAAAACCAGCCATTTTATTGGTTTGTCAATAAATTAGAATTTGGGTGCTTACGTTTTCACATTTGCGTGCTGTTTGAAAAGGAAATGGAGATGCCAAAAATTCAATGGAGCCTGATTTAAATGGTTCCCTTTGGATGTTCTATGAATTAGAGTTGGTATTAATGAAAACCATATGAATCAGATATCTTATGATGGTTCACTAAATATATGCAGTAAAAACAACAATAAAAAACAATTTACTTAACGACAGCTCACAAAAAGAAAATAGGAAAAATTTACGAACATTCTGGACGATAAATTAAGTTCTTATTACGAATTTCAAAAATATAGACAGGAACTTAATTCAAACCCATCAGAGTAGGTACATCTGATATGTCACGATGATTAGCAGTCCACCAGTTGAGTGTGTGGAAGTGAAACTGTCGTATGTTACCGACATGATAGAACGAGTCGCAGAGCCACTTTCCTTAACACGACACATGGATTCCTGTGATCAATTCTCAACTGCAAAATATGGAGATTAGCTTAGAAACTCTAACTGTACAAGCTTTTAATTAAATTAAAGTCAATAAATCACTTTAAATGCGCAGATAAAAATAATAAAACCATAGACTAAATAAACTAAATTGGATGACTTAGAAAAAAAGTAAGATCCGAACATAAATAAATGAGGAGCTGGCCATAAAAATAACGGGTCTTTTTTTGGACGCAAAATATTATTTGGGAATTAGCGACGCGTGTAGATTAAGTGCACAAAATCACAGTCATCATACAATTCAAAATTTTGATTCGTTTATTTTAAACTCAACACATAAGTGAGACATTCAACTTTGTGAATACGCAACTTTAGCTTAAAAATATAAGTTACGACTGGTAATATCAACAGGAAATGGACTAATAGATGTTGAGTCTATAATTTAAATGTTCTCGATTTAAATTAGATATTCGATCAAGTTGTTAAGTAGCCAGTTACAACAGAAATGAACATCATAATAAAATCATAGACCACAAAAAGTATCGATTTATCATATGTAATGAGTATCAATTAGAATATAATTGCAGTCAATTGTCACAAGGTGATCAATACTGACCTAAAGGAATCAGATCAATGTCGCTTGTAAATGAATAGGTACCTAGTAGGGTCACCATAAAAGGTACCTCGACATTTAAGGAGTGGCTCTGATCTCATAAGATGACTGATGTCTAACGCAGGAGTATTGACCTTCGATTCTTTTGAAATCCAGTCCGTTCAAGGATAACATGGTTGGAATATTAAGTATTGTATACCTACATGATTATTACAAAAATAAATGAAGTTAAAAGATTTAGAATTGAAACTTGTGAGATGAGTAGAACTGATTTCTGAAGAAAAAAACTTAATACACTTAAAACTTAACCTGACTTTGTGCGGAAAATCCACTGCATATAAATAAGGCTTGCCTCTGAAGACATAAAACCTGATCATAAAACCATAATTAAGTAGGTACTTTGCAACCTTTTCCTCCATATTTTTTTACGCGTTTACTGTTTTTCTGGTATATAATTTACTTTACGTGGCTGCATAAATTACTCTGAAAAACGAAAAAGATAACGTCCGACCGCAAGAACTTAAAGTAAAAAAAAATAACTTTAAACGATGTATACAGAGAAATCTCGGTCATTTGTTACTTATACATCTTATAATAATATAGGTAGGTAACTTATGCAAAACCTTTTGCGACATACGACCTTTCTGCACATTATTCTTTGTTCAAAAAGTTTGCATATGAAAAATAATTGCATGCGAGGTGACTGAGGTGAGCTGTATTTTTTGCGTGCTTATGCAAATGTCAGGTACCAAAACGAGACAGCCCAGGCAACGCAAAGGGGTGTCAATGAATTATGTTTGAATAACACCTCCACAGTCTAGCAAGAACAAATGTTTTAAAGATCAAATTGTATGCGCAACTGCAATGGATTCTGCAGAGGTTATATTTCAAATCAACTGTACAGTTATTCTGATTTCGGAAATAAGAACAGGATAAGGTCTTGAATGACAGAATCTATCTTAAAACTTACTTAGGAGTAAACGGTAAACCAACAAACAATGTTATCAATTCAGGGCTCTGGGCCATTACGGAAAATCTGTACTTACAATACTGCTTAACCAAATCGGAACATTAGACAATATCTTGTCTACAAATGGACTTACAGTGGCATAGATATAAGGTAGTTTTACAAAGAGAAACTGGTTACGTAATCTTTGGTACATTACACAATGACTTTAGAAAAATTAGTTATAATTATGGGTCCGGCTGATGGAGCTGTTATTGATGTAATTTAGTTGAATGACGCGTTAAATGTAATTGAGGAACATAAAATTGAATTATGTGATGTGTTTGCGCTGACATACATCATAATGAGGTATATAAGAGACTACAGCAAATCGAACTGTCTATTGCTTGTTCTGCGAAAATTGCAAACTATGCAAACTACGGAGTCGCAATTTTTCAGATTAACGCAATTTCGAAGGTACTGATGTAGCTTGTTTCGGCTGAACAAGTTGATCAATGCGTAAAAACAGCCGTATTTACCGTAATATTTTACTGGTTAGGTACCCTTTAAAGCTTAACCGTTTGAAATCTATAGATATTCCCATAAAATAAACAACAACTGTTCCATCAATAAAACTTTCTACGGCTGTTTTAAGTTTTCCCTTTTCATCAATTTACAATTACAAAAACCATCATTAGAAATTGTTTCCATCTACATATAAAATGGTGCTAATAAAAACGTTATAGTTGTTAGATGCGATATCAGAGGAGAGTACAATAACTAAAAAGTTTGTCCTCGATTGAAAGGCGTAAAGCAAGTTCGTAATGTGTTTGGAAAACAAGTTCTGTGTCAACATTAAATAAAAAAACAGTGAAAGTGATTATCTAATTCTAAAGGTATAAAGGTAGTGGAAATACGTAAATATGCAACATTTTAGTAGGAAGTTGTTTCTATAACTTTTCATGGGTTTGTAAAAACTTGACTGGAATGTGTTATGGGAGTGGGGTTACCATCTATGTAAGGGAGAATGCCTGTCTAGGATGTACAAAATGTCTGATCTTACAGAAAAATGCCTGTCAATTGTAAAAAAAACTTTGTCTTAAAATAATTAATACGCAACAGATACTTAGTTTTAAAGTCTGAAATTTATTAATAATAAATAGGAAAATCTTCACACGAAACGTTTTTAAAGTTTTCTTGATGCGATTAGGAGAAAACATTCGCTCCATATTTGCATTTTGTGCGAATATAGAAAATACAAACTGATAGATTTTTAATGAATTCTGTGATATCACCATTCAAGGCCCTGCTTTTCATAAAATTGCATCACTGTGACATTAGACTTTCATAAAACTGGATGTCGTCTAAGCTTCTGCAATATTCTTTCAGGACTTCGCAGATACTCGTCAAATCGTCGCATGGTACTGCGAAATTCCAAAATGCCTGTCTCAGCTTAGCGCCGGCCGCACGCCTGTCTTAACCGTAAAATGCCTGTCAAATGCGGCAAATCCCTGTCAGGTGGTAACCCTACATGGGAGAAGATTTTGCAAGACTGAATAAACTTAAATTAGACTTCAAAAAGATGTAACTACATACACTACGGCCGAAATATCTTGGCGAGTCTGAACATAGGCACTACGAACTTTCGCGCATGCTCTCTCACTCACACTCGCCTCATGTCACCATTTGGTTCCTAAAAAATGTTACAGCGCAGCCTGCTGCGCGAAGTTTGGACTTGCCAAGATATTTGGGCCGTAGTATACCTACATACCTGTTTAAAAAACAGAATGAATTAGCAGAAACGTTTATACGTTATAATTAACTTTGACTATAATAGAGGTCCAAATGGCACCTTGCGAAGAGTCATTGCAAAAAGTACTCTTGAACCCTTGACCTTAAGTGATGGTAAAGGTGAAGACATTAGATAAGACAGAAAAGGAATTGATGTAATATTTATAGTTGTACAAGCGATTCGATATCTTAAAGATGATCTAACAATAAAGGCGCTTTAAAGGACTAGTCAAACAGTTAAACGAGTTAAAACAAATTCTCGAATACGATTGCGTAACGGATTTATTGCTTTGCACCAATCTTGAACACCGAATGCATAATCAAATAGTTCGCCCACACTGTGAAGTATGAATACCTACAATACGATCAAACCAATAACTAAGAATTAAAATCACAAGGAAACAATTTCTGAATTGTGTTCTCAGCTGGCAATTTATAAACAGTCCAGGCATTATTCGCCAAGGTCGATTTAAGAACGCAGTAAACATGTAATGTTTCTAGTAAAACTATGTTTTTCATTACAAACGAATAATATGCAATTTATGCTAAATTAGGACACCGTTGCAACCATAACACACTGCCAGAAGCGAAAGTTAAATAACCACTCATGCGCATCCAGTTTCACTAAACGAGACGAAATGCAAACGCAATAAAAATAACAAATTAATTACAAAGTAATCGGTTATATAAAAATCCAATCAAATTTCATGTTTACGAGGAAATTGGCACTGTTTTGAAACTTGATGTACTACGGACGCGAATCGGAAATGTAAACACGGCAACTCGCGGACTAAGCGACGAACGACGTGCGTCGCTTCCACGACCAGCTGATACACTGCTCTGTACCTTTGAACACGAAAATACCTTCCAACCGCTTCAAGCGACCGATTACCAACTCCATCTATTAATACAACATTAATCATAAGCCGCTTTGCAGCGCTGTATTATCAAGCTCTATTTATCGAGTGATATCACCTTGGTTCTACACATAAAAGTATCGAGTATAAAATTGTTGGGAGTTAAAAAGATCAGTTAAGCCATTGTTTTGTGACAAAACAAAGCTGAGGTAATTTTTAGATCCGGTCTTCAAGAAAGATAATCATGATCAACCTACTTTTATTAACGAAAAGTTGCTCGCAAATCATCGCTTTAATTAAAATACAGAAGTGGGAGCAGATTTACAAGAGCAACAAAGAGAAAATTATAAAATGATCAACAAAACTTGGAAATGCAAAACGAAGACAATAGCAGCAATTTGTCCCACAGTTTTGCGAAACAGAATCGTAAGACGTATGTGTGCACACATGTCGGGTTGAAATTAAACAATAGAAAGTAAATGATCACACACGTCAATGTTCGCAACAGAATCATTTGCTTAAAGGAACTTAATATAATCCACCACAAACTCGATACTGCTACTGTTTCACATGCGTGTAATGATTATTTGTCGTGTTCAAAAGCAATATTATAAAATTTCCAACAAGTAGCGGGCCTACGTTTATATTAACAACAAGAAAGCACGCTAGCATAAACACAACAAAAACAGAAAGGAAAGAAATGTGCCCTACGAGCCTCGACATCCTAATCGAACAATTTGTATGAATCGCTTCACAGTCCATCGATGGAACATTATGTGTCCACAATAGCAATTGGATTGCCTTTTCTGTTCGTACGGCTATCGTAACTGCATTCCTAACGATTATCCCCTGTTAGTAAGGCCTTATGGCTTGTCTCCTGGCAATTAGTAGGTATTTAAGTAATTAGATTGTCAGCCTTTTTGTTAGTTTCAAGAATATCCGGGCTTATGTTCTTCTTTGAAAGGATTGAGTAGTAGTGTGTGTAAAACCGAACATGGTAAACGGAATTTTTAAGGATGTAAAATGGTTTGTTTATGGGAAGCTGTCATTTTGTCCAGTTACTTGGATTTTACAAGTAAATAAATCTGCTTTAATGTCGGCATCATGATAACCTGAACCTATACTTTGACATTGGTGCCAATTCTGTTGTGCACAAACTAAACTTAATTTAGGCTATTGCTAAGTTTTTCTCTCTAATAAATCTAGAAAGAGACGGACGTAATTTAGAGCTGTGAAATTTAGTTGGAACTAATATTTCCATACAAATCTAGACGACACGTAAAACATGTCGACTAAAAACACGGTGAAGCGCAAGGTGTGAACTAGTTTGACATCTCTAACTTAGTTCATAGCTGTAGCCGACCTTTTCACGCGCTGCTTGTTAGTAAAAGATAGCGATTCTCTAATTTTAGTTTAGTTAGTGAACATAAGAATCGGCACCAATATCTCCTCTATGGTCGAGCTACTTCTTTTGTGATTTGTCAAAAATATATGACCAGAGGAATAAGTTTTTATACAACCCAAGTCATCTAAGGCTTTGTTTTTTTACCATTCGAAACTTTTGCAAGCCACCCTAAATCTATATTCGTTTTATTATTCAAGGAATTGGTCAATAATGTCTCTAATGAGGCAACGAATAGTTCTTCAAATACTTTTGCTTTTCGGAGGTCCTTAAGAATTTTAGCCTGTAATAGAAAACATATAAAGGTTCTTTCCATGCCAGACCACAGTTAAACGTTTTGCATTTCTATGCAAATTCTCATAGATAACCTATCAGTCGTAGAGAATACTTCTAATTCTATAAGTACTTAAACATTTTTCAACGATAACGAAAGACAAACCAATTAGCTACCTACCTGTTATCTTTATTGCTTCAAGATAGCAATGTTATTTCTTGTAATACGTAACCTCCACCCACGTTTCTTCGGCCTTGACGAGATTGACATTACCAGTGCAAATATCATACTTACCTATCTATTAACTAGGCTGACAATATTGTTGGCTCCATTGCCAAAGAATGCATTATCCGCCATTTTGAATGACGTCACACACATGTTTAACGCGCTAACCTTGTGACGTCGATATAATAATGTTGGAGTTAACACTGACTTTGCGTTGAGGTCCGAATTGTTAGAAAATTCTGAAGGAAATTGAGTGATAGGTATCATAATGAGATGCTCGATTAGTTTTATAGTTTTATCTAGCAAATAAATACAAAACAAGCCATTTATCAGTTTATTGTATAAGAGGATGACACTGCATGTATTTACGTATTATACAAAGCTTACTCTTTGATCTCTACCTATATTTAGCAATGGAAATCAAACCTATTACTCAGTAGGTCATTTAGTTTTTGGTCCATTTTCCTATTAGGTTATAATGTTGTTTTCCACGTGCGTGAAGTTGTCATAACATCAAAGTGTTAAATGTTTCCGATACGCTCTGTTAGTTCGAAGTTTGAAGATCTGAGCCACTGGAATATAACGCGTGACGGACGATTTAATGAACCATTGATCCGAATCACATAAAGACATTATCGTAGATAGATTTAGTCATTATATTGCTTAATAAAAAATTTAAGCCACACAAAATATACCCTGCACATATTTTTTTATCCTGGCAATTTTTATGTTAAGTATTCTGTGTAATTTCAGAAAAAAAAACAAAGAAAAAGAAAACTCACTTTTCCGAGGCGCCGTGCGTTTTCTAAACTCCTGAACAATAACCAATAATTTGGTAGAAACCACCATTTTGAAGTAATCACTGAACAAGTTAATCCGATTAAAAACAAAATGCTACTGACAAGCTTAGTATTCTAGGTACAGCATCAAAATGGTTATTTATCCTTCTATTGATATGTAAATGATGTCATCAATCGTCATGTTATGTTTACTTAGCCAGGAAAAAATCTATGTTGATAGTTTATATTAAATTCTGTGTTTCACACCTACCTGTAATGTTTTTGGTAATTTGACATCATAGTGGTTTAGAAATAAAGGCAAGGTAACTTTTAATTCAAACTACATAATTTATAGATTGTCTAGATATAATAAAGTTAACGATCCTCAAGTTCTATTTTTGAAACAAACACTTTTTATGGACTGTCTGTCAAATGTCTTTGCTTTGTTCATGGAGAGTGACGTAATAAATGAAAAAGATGCATTTATTATGTTCACCTGTGATTAAGTTTCTTTTAAATGAATTTTCTATACAAGTTCCAATATTACTTTATTGCTATCTTATGTAAACTGCATTTTATGCTAATATTGCATTATCTGTAGGTACTGTAGAAATTATAGTCTGAAGACTGCGTTTGCATACACGTGTCGCAATGTAGATTTTGGGGTTACACATGATAAATGATAATTATAAACCATTCTTGCAATATTAATTAGCATGTCAAAGACATAAGGTCTGAATTCCTTTGCTCGTTCTGTCGTGGACTAAAATAATATTTATTTTGGGACATACATTTTGTTAAAAAGAAAACAACGTGAACGCAGGGGTAACTCGTTCTTGTTATATTATAAGATAAAATTATGTATATGTATTTATAAAGTGTTTACTTAAGATTTTATCTACAAATAGAGCTTTCTAAATGGGGGTTTAATTTAAACTAAGTGCTCATTGAGCTTTTTTTCTTTTTAAGAGGTTTATTTTAAAACACCCTTCGTTTTAACATTTTAGTTTCTAACCTTTATTATTAAACTGGGATCTTTCATAGTTTTCAAGTCATAAACATAATAAAGACTAGAATAGAGGGCATTGTCTTTGTTGTATAAAGATCCTACATATATACCTAGATACCAACCTATTAAGCGTAAGTAACAATACGTTCATAAGTAGGTAGGTATCAATTAATTTATAGTGATATAGGTATCTATAGTTAAATATAATAAGATATTGTATTAATGCATTTCTTTGAAGATATGTGCATCTACCTTATACCTACTTGAATAGCTTTGTTGTTGAAGTTCAATGAGAAATTCTCTTATTCTAAAAGCTCTTTGTTAGAAGGGTAGGTACCTAAATGAGGCTATCTACTCAAGCTCTTTCAAAAAGCAACTTAAAAGTTTCCTGTTGAATAAGTGTCTATATGCTGTTGAAGATTTATAATGAAATCCCGATATAAGTGGTATTTATGCATTGTTGTAATATTTAACGTGTTTTTTTCTTTCTTTATGTAATTTCAGATACAATTTATTGTTCATGAATAAATAACTTATGACTTAAGGTATCTGATGGGATCTTTTGTTGATATAGTGCTATACTCTAATTGCGTAGGTAACACACTATCAATCGGAATCGGTTTCATTTTGATAGCTCAACAAAATTCACTGCATTATTTACGTTGTCGAGCAGACAAATTTTTCGAACAAGGAAGCAATGGATTAGCAATTTGCTTCAAAATGATTCAGATTCCAATTGATAGTGTGTTACGCAATTAGGATGCTCGTCGATTTGATCCTGTATTGTTTAATAAACTATCGACGCTTTGGAATTAGCTCAAGTATATTAATAATGTTTTATACTGAATACAGATTCACTCACACGTTTGCTAGGAAGTGGTGGGGGCGTTTTGGGCGACTGTCTTATGTACTGTGTTACTTTGACTCCAACTTTGGCCCAAATCTAGACAGATGTTTAGTGTCATTAAATCCACACAAAGTTCCGCAAGTATGCGTCTATATCGCCATCTATTTTGTAGTTACCGAAGTAAATAATTACGACGTTTGGTTGTGTGGTCGCGACGACACTTCGAGCAGTATAAACATGTCGATTTGGGTCAAAGTTATGCCCTAGAGTCAAAGTAACCCGCCCTTACGGTAGGTAATTTTGACCTTCGAAACGTGCCGATTCCGAGCCTAGTTTGAATAAATGACTTTTGATTTTGTTTCAGGTTTGTCTGACTATAGTCTCGGACTCGAATGCAGCGTTAACTTATCACGCGGTGGGTGAATTGTGACTTACACGGACCAAGTAAAATTATAGCCCAATAATTAATATGAGTTTTCCTCTCGATAACTACAGGTAATAAAGAAAATGTACGTACTTAAGGTGGGCCTGCAGTGGTAGAATGCAAAATTCAAATTGTCTTGCGTTTTTGCAATTTTCAGGTCAGTGTCAGGTTGTATGTTGATCAAAATATGATTCACGACTATAACAAATATGTATTTACATAATTATAACAATAAAAATAACCAATACATCTCTTATATTGATCAGGCCTTCCAAAGGTCCGGGACCCCAGGGCCCCAAGAAATGTGAAAAATCAATACATCTCTCAAGTTAGATTTGCCGCGGTTTGGTCTGATTTCCAAAGTCAGACCACAGACACTGACCTACAAATTGCTAAAAATGCAAGCAAATTTGAATTTTGCGGGCCTCCACAGGTGATCCACCTTAACTAAAAATAGTTATAAGCTGTGTCACGTGAATAAAATCGATGACAAAGTTGCCAGTATAACTTATCCCCACATCACTAACCAATTACCTTTACTAACGAGTATAATCCATGAATCAAAAATTAGCCTAACACTAAAGCTAACATACGGGTATTGCAAAAAAAAAATACGCAACTGTGTCCACACTTTCGTAGTTGGCGAGACGGTTCCGCTTTCATAGGCAGAAATAGATGGAGACGAACGAATGGGTGTGTGATCGCCCGGCGTATCGCCCATTTCCGGGGTCCAGGGGTGTCACCATAGAGAAATAAGAATAATAAACAGAGGGAATCACATAAAATATATCATCTGTGTAGCCCTTTCCCAACTTTGGATGCAGCTGAATACCAGTATTTTACATAGAGCGAGTGACTGCCTATCTGACCTCCACAGGCCAGTTACTGGGTCATGGAAAAGATAGTCACTGTTATATACAGGCTGAATTTTATATCGCTGGTAATCCGTCAAAGGGTGAAAATTGCTCATGGCTCATAATATTACAAATGGTGAGTACCTATTATATCTCATTGTAGGGACACCTAAGACAGAGTGCAAGGCAAGCAAAATAGAATCCAAGCGAGACGTGTGTACGGCCGACCCAGTTCAGAACGGTTCCCTGGAGTCTTATTCCCAATATAGTGCTTATACGAACTTTGGTGTTTCACTTCGAACTCCTTTGACAGAACCTGACCAGATAGCGCAGTACTAATGAATTCAAAGTTAGCCTGTATGTACCTATGCGTCTCTTTCTTCCCTAATATTTTACTAATTATCCTGAGAGTTAGAGAGTGGGAAATCCTCCAGGGCATTTCAGACTTTTACTGACTAAAACCCACCCGTGTTCTTTCAGATGCCTGTGCCAGGGCCACGGTAGCTCTTTCAAACAACCCGCAACCATGGCAGGCAAGGAGAACCTACCTGAGGTATAGCTACCATTTACTTACTGTTTGTAGTCGCAGACACTAATTACTGGGTATACGAACAAATTGACTTATTTTTAGACGTTGTCTCAGTTGTTAGATAGGTACTGTAAAGGTTTCATTCAAGCGGCAGTCTATTCAGACCAGACTGGCAATATCTTTGACATTCGAACGGTCACTTCTGAATATAGGCTTTTCAAGCTTTTGTCATAGGGAGATGTCAGCGAGGCGGCCCCGGGTCAAGATAGGCGAGTAAGTGTACGGCCTGGGTGCACGCTCGACTCGAGCGTCCGGCGGGGCGGGGCGTGCGACGTTCGTGTTAAACACATGCAAACACTCGCGAGTATCCTGAGTGACGGCCGAGCGGCGCTTGGTGAACGCTCTTCGCCGCTTGCACGCAACGCTGAACGCCCCGCTAGACTCTTTTTCATTCGGGGCGATTATATTAAATGATATATGGAAAAGTGTTATAAAATATACTAGAGTGCTACGTGAATAGTTTATTATTTAATTAGTCTAGATCCCAAAGGAAGTAAAGGTCACTCAGGCCTTTACAGTACTGTGAGCCGGTAAACATGCCTATTTTGGCATAAGCATAGACGGTGTCAAAGTTAGTTATTACTCCGAGTGTTACACTTCATAACACGTCATATTTTCAACTATTTGTGTAACATCGTGCACATCAAAGGACAGAGCTGTGAGAGAGAATATACTTATATTATATTAAGGGTATATAGTAAATTGTGGTTATTTAGTAAAGTGTGAAGGTGTAGATTATGACGCTTTGTAAACTTATGTTAATTACCTAGACTGGTTTCATGTGGGTGTTACATTTACAGATTGCTGTAGGTAATTTATTATGGGGGACTAATCGATATCTTATGAATTTTTTAGCAGCAAGCTGTCTGAGCGACTCTGCCATGTCTTCTAGCAAAAACTATAGGTATTCTTTCCAACCATTATAAATTTTATTTTACTTTTGACATAAGCACGCCTGTGAAGCTCCTTATTTATTGACTGGCAACCATAGACGAAAAATGCAATACTTCATGGACGCTATGAAGTTCCTTATGTATTGACAGGCAACCATAGACGAAAAATGCATTACTACATGGACGCTATGAAGTTCCTTATTCATTGAAAGGCAATCGTAGACGAAAAAATGCAATACTTCATGGACGCTATGAAGTTCCTTATTTATTGACAGGTAACCATAGACGAAAAATGCAATACTTCATGGACGCTATGAAGTTCCTTATTTATTGACAGGTAACCATAGACGAAAAATGCAATACTTCATGGACGCTATGAAGTTCCTTATTTATTGACAGGTAACCATAGACGAAAAATGCAATACTTCATGGACGCTATGAAGTTCCTTATTTATTGGCAGACAACCATAGACGAAAAATGCAATACTTCATGGACGCTATGAAGTTCCTTATTTATTGACAGGTAACCATAGACGAAAAATGCAATACTTCATGGACGCTATGAAGTTCCTTATGTATTGACAGGCAACCATAGACGAAAAATGCATTACTACATAGACGCTATGAAGTTCCTTATTTATTGAAAGGCAACCGTAGACGAAAAAATGCAATACTTCATGGACGCTATGAAGTTCCTTATTTATTGACAGGTAACCATAGACGAAAAATGCATTACTTCATGGACGCTATGAAGTTTCTTATTTATTGACAGGCAACCGTAGACGAAAAAATATGCATTACTTCATGGACGTTAAAGTAAAGTAAATGGTGGGAAAAATTATAGGCCCACATATTTATTTATGGACTGTATTGCTTCTCTAATAATCAAAGATGATTTCTTTATTTTTCTACACTTCTGTTTGCTAATAATGCGAAAAACTTTAAGTAGGAGTCATGTTCGTCTCCTAAACTTCGCCCACTCTGTCCCGTACCTACCATACCCTTTCAAATACTGGCAACATTAAGACATGGTAACCCTAAATTAATCGTATGAGGACGCTAACGGTTCACAACTTGTGCAAGCCCTGAATAACCGAAATAAAATGACATCAAAAGATAAGCTCTTAAACCGAAGTCCCGATTTACACGTGCGATATCAAGGTACAAGTATTTTTTAGACTTTAATTAATTGACGTTTAAGGCGAAAGCTACAGGTAGCCCCGAAATTCAAAATTTCTTACGTTTTTTGCAATTTGCAGGTCAGTATCAGAATGTATGTTGATTTGAATATGATCCGCAACCATAACAAATTCTTATTTATAGAATTATAATCATTAAAATCACTAATACAACTCTCTAAGTTCATATAAATATTGACATTTAGGATTATACGAACTTAAGCAGTTGTATTACTGATTCTAATTTTGTAAATACGTATATGTTACGGTCACGATTCATACTTTAACCAACACACAACCTAATACTGACTTGCAAATTGCTAAACGTAAGAAAATTTGAATTTCGCGGGCTACGTGGAGCTTCCTCCTTAAGCAAGATAGTGACATGCCCCAAAAATAAGAAACGGTAAAGGTACCTAAACGGAACCAAAAGGCGCTCTCTCACCGGGAGCATTCGCCTGTAATGTGACAGTTCAGAGCATTACATCAGTGAGAGAGGAGACCGAGCATTACAGCGCGCAACCTGAACATTACATTCACCGAGACCATTCACCTGTAATGTAACAGTAATGAGCGGGAGTCCGTGATACAAAGTAACATGAATGCGAATCTTATCGAATCATGGATTGTTACATTACAGGCGAATGTTCGTCAGTTAGTGAGGATACGTAATGCTCAAAATCGAATCTTGGATTGTTACATTACAAGCAAATGCTCCGGTGAGGGAGCGCCTTAGAGAAATTTTACTTCAGAAAACCCTATTTTCGTGTCTTCGGATGACCTACATAAGCGGGGACACCACGTAACACTATGTTTCCGTTCATTCACAATTCTGCGACTCAACGATCAAATGGTTCAGATATACAGGTTAACTTTGAAAACAAGCGACAAAATTTAAGGGGGTATCCTACCCATCAACATGAATAACTTTTAGGTACAGGACCAACTTGGGATTCGCAAAAAAATTTCGACCTTATGCAAAATGGTCCAATCGGGTATCTACTTTTACATGGGAAAGTCGATATTTTTTTTTGCGAATTCTTAGTTGGTTATATAAAAGTTGTAAATATTGATGGGTAGAACACCGACTTAAATTTTGTCGATTGTTTTCAATGTCACCCTGTACTATTTCAACATGTAGAACTGTATCCAGAGAAGATATAGGTAGGTTTACAGGTACAGTCACGAACCGGGATTGTTGAGCCACTAGTTAATCATCTTAACTTGGTTGTGTTACACGAATGCCGCCCGTTTTGCGTTATTGAAATGTCACATGTCAAATTTTACGGCCGGCATTCGTCTAACACAACCAAGTTAAGCTAGTAGCTCAACAATCCCGGTTAGTGACTGTACCTACTGCAATGTATGTATGAAGATTAGGACATCTAAGACATATGTATTACATAGTTTCCGGCAACATCGACATAACGATGATATAAAACGCATGACATAACGTGGAAGTATATTAAATCCAAACTTGATTACTTTTACATAACATCGATTCCCTTACAAAATGGTCTTCTGTACAACATGCAATTTGCAAACAAGAAAACCAGCTTTTGGTATAATTTAATGTTCCTCCACTTAAATGCGAATAAAAAATAAATCAAAAAGAGCAAAGGCGTCGTCTGAAAGTCCAAATAAGGCCGTCAGCCTTGATCGCGACCGAGATTGGACAATAATCGCAAGTTTCGTCCGGAAACCGGTCGGAACATGAGTAACCGCGGTTCACGACCACCAACCGTCCGGAGTTTTGCATGAAACATGATATTCATGCTTACAGTTGCGTTCATAATGCAATTGCATTGTCTTGTCATGTTCTTTTTTTTAAATAGTTTTTTTGTTGTGGTTAGTGAGCTGTCAATTTGAGGTTGACAGTTAACATAAGTGACTTTTGCGGTCGTTTGACACCGTTTGCACCACATTAGTGAAACGCTCAACCATCATCTTGCATCTTGTATTTCCTAAGTAGTTTATTTAGTTTATTCCTGCTAATATTTGCTGGCTCTTCTCAGTCAGTAATGAAGTATTTCCGTTGTATTTAACAGATAGCCTTTTGTCCAGTTATTTATGAAGTGTACTAACCTCTAACGTCTCGTTGCAAAGTGGTAGAAAGCGAGCCGCCTGCCAAGGCCGCATCTAATAGGTTGATATTTTCCCGGCATCGAGTGACGATCTCCGTCTGTGCAACGAAAAAATAAAGTTTGCAAAAAAGAAAAATAACCCAAAATAAAACATTTAAGTAATATATTTAGCTGTTAACATAATATTTTACATGAACTTAATAATAATTACGGCTAACTCACTTTATAATCCATCACATCTTCGTCTTTGACAACACCATTCAATTAATATATTTTTACAATGTGTGTATGAGAACAAACATGCAGCATTCGTCTGTATTATCCAGAAGTTTATATTTCAATGTGTGTGAGAACATAGTACCCAAGCTATCAAGAACTAAACGCCAAACATATACTTATTAGAAAAGCAGAAAAAGGCCCACTGCAACGGGAGGGAAAGAGAGTTTTGGATATTCAAAATATGCGTTCTGATTTTTAATGTACTGTCTTTTGTGTAGTATCTAGAGTAGGGTGTTAATTGACTGAAACTCCATATTTAATTTTAAAATTTTGCATTTATTTTTCAACCATTTATACAAAGTTCACTTGGTTCTTTAACATTTTGTAAAAAAATAAGATCAATTAACAACCTATCCCTATTCAACATAATATTAATACATTTACAACTAAACTGTGAGATGTAGGAGTTCAGTCAAATCACATGTTACAAGAAAAAAAGTAAGTAATTAATATTATGCGAAGTTTAACGTAGCTAATAATGATACAAAAATACAACCAAAGATTAAGTAGACTATAGAGTATAGACAAAGTATTACTAAAGTTAAGTAAGTACGTAAAATTATATCACTCATTGACAAGAATTCACGTTATTCAATAACGATGTACCAAGTCCAGTAAATAAATAGTAAATAGAAATAAATATTTTGAGCGATTGCAATAATGATTATTCCCTGTTTCCAAACTGACTCGATAACGTCAAATGTGTCAGCTGCCAATTTGACATTTCAAGTTTTCAGTCGTTAAAAAAAGATTACTGCGAACGATTTTAAACCCAAGCGTCCAGTACCTCAGCACCTAACTTATGACTAAATAATGAATAAATATGTAACGCTTTCCCTAAAATTTTGACTTGACCTAGCACCATGTTATCGCCACCAAAAAGATGAGGATGATTAAAAAAGTAAAAATCAGGCAGTTAGTAAAAAAAAAAAAAAAACTACACAAATCACAATCACACAACAAACGATCAATGTTAGTAGAAAGAAAAAAAAAATCAAACATTTAAATGGAATAGAAAATTAATCAATTTAGTTGTGATCCCAATCATGATAGTTTCACTTGTGTACTAAAGCCAACAATACTGATTGTTATCTAGTATAATAATCACCTGAGCAAAAAACAAGAAATAAATACATTATTGTGAAACTGTCACAATATTGATGAAATAAATTAATAAGTTAGTAATTTATCCTTAGTATGATGTATACTGCGATAGTCAGACTTACGTATTCACTAGCATTTATAGATTATAAACTATAAATGCTTGAGTTTGTACATAAATTAGTATTAACTTTTAATTACAACTATTCACACTATAAGTACTCATGTCATATATTGGAATGTCTATTAGAGATCGTAGTTACCTATGCATATCTGCTTACATTTTTACATGCATTTGTAAAATGCTGCTAAAACAAGCTGACAATTGACTATCAGAACAAACGTAACATTTCCTATAATTAACTATAAAAATGAGTTCGTTGTCAATGCGTATAAATAGGCACGTATACGTTTTTAACGCGTCTGACGATCGCAGCGAACCTAATGCGAATACTTACATAAATAAGGATAAATATCACACAAGCCCAAGCCATTTGTCATTGGAGATGTATGTAAACTATAACTAGGACGGAGAAGGCGGCGACGGCGAGGCAGAGGCGCGCGCGCAGGCATGCGGGGCGCCGCGTCACGCACGACATGGCGTCGTCGCTGTCAGAGTAGCTACTACTGAAATCTTTATCGAATTGTGTCCTTACGTAGTCGAACGCGCGCAGCAGGTCGGGCGAGGCGTCGTGGCGCGCCAGCTGCGCCTCGGCGGCGTCCAGCGCCGTGCTGGAGCGCCTCACCAGCGAGCGCACCTCTTCCGCCTCCGAGTCCGAGTCGCCGTCCCAGTTGCGCCGGCTGTGCTTCTTCGGACTCGAAGATTCGCCCTCGGAGTCCGCGCTCTCTGTGGATCTTCGTCGCAGTTCCGACAGCACGATCTTTTGCAATTCTGACTCCCCATCCTTGTCTGTCCTCCTCCGTCTGTTCAGCGAGTCGAGTATGTCTGGGCGGTTGTTGACCTCAGTGTACTCTAGCGAGCTGTTGATCTCGTCGCTGGTCAAATTCGAGCTGTGTCGTCTGCGGCTCAGAGCCTGCATGTTGAGTAGATCAAACTCGGGCGATCGCTTGCTGTTTTTGCGTTCGCTCTCCGAGGGTTTGCGGCGACGAACGCCTTCGCTGCTTTCGATGCTAGTGTTGTTTCTAGATCGTTCGAGACTGTCGAGGAGCGACTTTTTGCGTTCAGCGCTGGACATGGACTTTTTGGGTTTTCTGGAGGGTGTTTCTATGGGTGAGTTTCTGGTGGGTCGCTTGTATCGTGGGAGGCTTCGTTCGCGCGACACATCGGAGGGAGGGCGGCGGCGGCGCGTGCCGCTGGGGCTGGCGTCGTGCTCGGGCTGCGCCGACAGGCTGGAGCAGCAGTCGGACTGCGAGTCCAGGAAGGCTCGGTAGTCGTCACCGAACTCTAAGAGACGACGCGCTGCATCCGAATCGGGAGCTTCCGAATAAGGTTCCGAGTTGTATTTTTCCTGTAGAAAAAAATAAGAATTAATACTTTTTCTAATTAATATGTTTTGTAATAGTAAGTATGTATTGTCTTAATATTTTAATTTTAAGAGCATCTTGGGTTTCCAGGAATTAAATTATCGACATCGACAATGTCCCTACAAAAGTAACGCTTGTTTTTTTTTAAGAAGCAAAATACAAGGGCATCTTAACCAACCTGATAGAAGTCCCACGCCTGTTCCGAAAACGAGCTATGCTCCTCAGTCCCAGCGGTGACACTCTTATCAACATCAGAATCTTTGTCTATAGATAAGTCCCACAACCGACTGGGGTCCCCTAAACTTAGGGCTATAAAGTTTCTCTCCCTCTCTAGACTCCTGGCTAGTCGAGGCCTTACGGCGCCTCCAGCTGGGCCTAACTTAAAGCTCGGGGCCACAGGTTCGGCCTCATTTTGTTCTGGAATGGCACTGTCGGGTTCCCGTGTCGATATGTGGGTCTTTTCGATGCTCTTGCGCAAGTGGGCGATGGTTGCTAGTTGTTGTTTGATTAATTCTTCGTCGCTGTCGTTGCCTGATGTTGATGTTGTGTCAAACCTGTTGGTGAAGGATACAGTCGGTAAGCTACGTTGATTTCGTCTAAGTTACAAGGACTAAGGAATTTTGCCATCTGTTCAGATTCATGTGTAGACAAAATATGTTAATTAACGAAAAGCGTACCCGTTAATCCGCAATAGTATAGCGTCCATACATGCAAAAAAAAATACCATTCAAAAATAGGGATGATGCCTGGGTAAAAAAAAGAAATTCTATTTAGTCCCGTCAGTCAGATAATAAAAAAATATTAGACACGTACGTTTTGCTTTATCATATTAATAAAAATTGACTTAGATAACACGCATTACAGTACGGGAGTGGGGGCTCGCTACGTCACAACTATGTATAAAATCTACCAAGGCCACATTTTAACTCAATGTATCGCCGTAATCTGTAGATTACGTATAAAAGAAAAAATACGTGTCCAACATAATAATCTACATGACGGAGGAAAAATAAATTTAGTCATCATCCCTATTCGCGCAAAAAGAAATCTTTAATTCCCTACATTTTGACGAGTTATGCGAACATAATGTAGGGAACAGCTGATTTTTGTTCGCGAATTTTTGAATGGTAATATTTTATTCGCATGTATGGACGCTATACTATTGCGGGTTAACGGGAACGCCTTTCGTTAATTAACATATTGTGCGTTCCTGTTAACCCATACACCTAAACTTTAGCAAACTAAGGTGTTGATCACACATGAAAAGCGTTCAGTTTCGATAAGTTAAAGTCAAAGTATATAATTTATTTGCCAGAAAGACGGTCATAGGATGTTCATACATTTAATAATATGTTTACATGTACTCGTAACATGTTACACCATAAACTGGTATACAATTAATCATCATCTAGCCTAGCCTAGCCTTGTCCCAACGTTAAGGGTTGGCTTCCAGTCTAATCGGATATATCTGAATACCTGTATTTAACTCCACAACCCAGTTACTGGGTATCACGATACCCCTTGGTAAGACTGCTTGTCACTTTCGGGCTTCCGACGACCCGTAACGACTGTCAAAAATCCACGAAAGATTTCCGGGACCAACGGCTTAACGTGCTTTAGACACGGAGGGGTCTTGGTATGTAAAGATGGTCACCCACCCACGGACCAACCGCGGCAAGCGTAGCTTAACCTGATCGATCGACCAGTGCGGCTGTTATTACTTAGCCACAAGCCCCCTGGGATACAGTTAATATTAGTATAATTAATTCCTTAAGGGGGAAGCATCAGGGTAGCCCGCGAAATTCAAATTTTCTTACGTTTTTTGCAATTTACAAGTCGGTATTAGATTGTACGTTGATCAAAATATAATTTGAGGCCGTAACAAGTACTTATTTACATAATTAGAATCATTAAAGTGATCATTACAACTCTTTAAACCAGGTAATCCTAATGAATGACTATTTCTTCTACATCTTGACATTTCAGGATTATACTAACTAAGGAGTTGTATTACTGATTCTAATGTTTATAATTATGTAAATACATGTTTGTACGGCCACAAATCATACTTTTTTTTTAACATACAACTTAATACTGACTTAGCAAGTCAGTATTATAATTGCAAAAAACGTAAGAAAATTTGAATTTCGCGAGCTACTCTGACGCTTCCTCCTTAAGGATAAAATTAGATGGATTAAAATGAACTGGAATACATTCACTCTTACTTTTAATAATACTTAAACCATCACAACATTGACATTTACGAATATGAAATAATTTAAATAAAAAAAACATGTCTGATGACACCATTATATTCTCATTCATTTTTGTTTCAGTCGAAATAAATCAAATTAACTAGTACAATTAATATTTTTTCACTTGTGGAGTACAAGTGAAAAAATATTACTTGTACTAGTTAATTTGATTTAGGGCAAAAAAATTAAATATATTCAATACCTCAGCTAAGTATTGGGAAGGGGCTACTATTTCTGTCTACATTTTTGGGGATGTAGAATGTGCTCACCTATTTTCAATCAATTATATTTCAGTTTTAACAAACCTGCTCTTCCTACTAGTAGCAGGATCACTAGCAGCACTCCTCTCATGCTTATCCTCAATCTCAGGGCTCAGTCTCCCGCAGAAAGAAAGAGACTTCACCAGTCTCTCTCCTCTTCTCACGGCCGTGTTGTTGCGGCGTAGCTTCAGTCTCTTGCGCCGCAGCCAGCCGTGTTTGTCGCCGGCTTCCACGCAAGATGTGCATGCTTCTGTCATTGTGTTGGTGCTTGATACGTGGCCCTGGTTGAGAGAAATGGTATTAGTGTGAGGTGTTGTTCAAAATTCTGATTAATAGGAACGTCGAAGTCAAGTTGAACAGTATGAAACTCTTAGTAACAGTTTAAAAAAAGTTGGTACACTATTTTCATCTCTACATGTGGTTACCAAGTGTACAAACACGCTGTGAATGTGTGCGTGAAGACGAATAGCGTCAGCACATAACACACACACGCACATACACCCACTTGCGATTTCGCCATTGTCTCAAACGGTACCGAGAACTCATACAATTACACACACATTCACAGCGTGTTTGTACTATAAAAAAACTATAACATAGATAAACGTTACACGATATAAAAAGTTCTTATTGCAATGTTTGGTGTCGAGTTGTTACGGTGTGCGACGGAACAATATTATTGGTCAAATGAATCGATTATCACTTGGTCACTCGGTTGAATCGATTCAATACGAGTGCAGATAAAACAGATGTTTGCTATAAACATTTAAAGCACAAAATATAGTTAAATTAATCACAAATAATGAGATTTTAAAGCAGAGAATATAAGATGCTCCCATAGTAGATATGTTTGGCCTAATTTGCCGAAAAACACATATCTCATATATAAACAAGCAACAATACCTGTACAGTAGTAGAACTTCCACGGAGTTTAGAATTAGAGTTTGATGGAGTCACTCTTTGAGGAGACGCGAGGGTGTTCAAAGCAGATTCAGAGATCGACATGTTGTGCGACATAGCGGCAACGTCGCCGGCTGTGGGCGTAGCTACTAGGGATGCGCCCGCGCCGCTCAGTTGTGACAGGCAGGAGACGGACCACGGCCGTGCGCTGTTGCCAGCTCGCTTCTTGCGCAGTGTTACCTAAAGTGAGAGTTTTCCTCAACCGTTTGTTATGTACAATGTGCTTTGAAGTTAGTCTAAATCAGTGTGACAATGTGATTTAAAGGTAATCACTAAAGAATAAGATATAATTGGGAAAAAAATAGGTATACCCTAAATGCACAGACCCAACGCGGCACACAGAGAGGCCACGCACGTGTGTTAAGCTTCGCCTTGAAAGAAAATGTATGTGACCCACGGACACGCTACGCATCAATTGACGTCATTAGTACATGCGTGTCTTCCTCGAATATGGCGCTCACATAGCTCAACACTGGCAACGCCATGCAGGCTGTGCATGCGGTACACACTATACACGAATATTAACCCACGACCATGTACAACTGTATCGCAGCAGTTTTAACACGTGCGTATCCTCTCCGTGCGCCGCGGTGAGCCACGCGCGCGTTTGTACTACTGTGGAAACGTAGCCCCACGTTGTCAAACAAATGAATCCACGCAGCTAAAATGCGCCGCGTGCACGGGCACGCGGCTGTGCACGGGCACAGCATGCGCCGCGGTGGGTTTGCGCCTAAATACTGTAGTGAAGTTTGGAAGTAAAAGTTAATCAGAGATCTGAAGTTATCAACGATGCTATATTTATAAATATGAGCAGAAAATTAGAACTCATGAACATGAAGTTAAATCATTTAGTAACAAGTAGACACAAAGCGAATAAGATATTAGTCTTTATTGCATGTTAATAAAGTCTGTTTTACCTTGGCATGGTGCGTGGGAGTTACGGTGCAGGTGGAAGTGCTCATATCCATTGATGAATGAATGTTTCGTTCTTCGGATGTCAGGGATGTATCTACTTCACTTTCGGTTGTGTATTCCCCTGATGCGTCATAGCTTTCCGTGCCCTGGAAAAAGAAGATACCAATAACTAAATGATTTAAACAAACTAGATACTTGAACTAAAAGAACTGTCATTGTCGATTTATGTATTCTAGTGATTGGAAATCATAGTAAGCCCCATTTACATGATACTAGTTTCTTGCCGATGTTATAAAAAAAAATGAAGCAAGTCATTTACTTGCAGCGTCTACACACTATTTAGACGGTACAATTTTTAGGGTTCCGTACCAAAATGGTAAAAAGGAACCCTTATGGTGCGACTCAGTCTGTCTTCACAGCTGGATATCTCTAGAACTACTATGGTCTGTTTTTTAATCTCGGAGACTAAATTGACAAGTGAAAATGTTAAAATGACCTTTATGATAATGTAATGTAAAATATAAAAAAATGCACTTTAATGCTACCAACTTGAATTTTGGAATAGTTTTAGATGACTTTTGCCCAACTATTTTGCAAATAAGAAAGAAATCATTTTTTTTTTGCAACAGGGACTGAAAGATGTCTTAAAAATTCGAAGTGGGGCTACTAGGGCATGTGGGGTGTCATATGAAAGAGCGCTATTTGCACATTTTTAAAAATTTGTTCTACTTTTTTCCGCTGAACATTTTTCGACTTTTGACTTTTCTCGCCCCCCCCCCCCCCCCCTCGCTACCTCCGAAGTTTGCACAGAGAATAAAGATTACAGGAAAAATAAAACGTTGCCTCTAAATAGCACACTATTTTTTGATGGTACCGAATCATCGGTGCGCGAGTCCGACTCGCTCTTTTGCCTGTTTTTATTTTGGTTCAACTTATGATATGCTACAGGCAAATAAATCACACCGCGTAAATCAGGCTTAAAGATAACGTATTATTATTATTTTACTTTTAACATAAGCACATCTATGAAGTTCCTTATTTATTAATAGGCAACCATAGACGAAAAAATACAATACTTCATAGACGTTAAAGCAAAATAAACGGTTGGAAAAATTATAAAAGATAACAAATTTTAGTATGACTATAGAGACTAGAAAGATTCTTGTTAGAAAATACGGATCATAAAATTAAATAGAACAGCTAATAAATCAATTTAGAAACTAACAGTCGAAATTGCAAATTGGATTCAATTGACTCTCATTACTAAATGGGATCTCGTTTATCAATTGTATCACCAATTTCAATAAATAAAAGTCACTATTTTTAAGTGGTTGAAGAAACTAACCTGATTATTGTCACTCTTGCCTTCCGAGCTCTGATTCAACCACTCCTTGATCCTCGACATTTTGTTTCTACTGACATTCTTTCCTTCTTCTTCAAACGTTAGTGGCTTAAAACTCCTTGGTCCCTTTTTCTTCGACAACGCTTGTTTCTGTACCAACTCCTCAGCCTGATTCACTAATCTCTCTATATCCTTACATCTTTCTACTCTAAGCAAATCAGGGGTTGATGACTCGAGTTTAGGTTTTGGCGATGGAGGTTTCTCTTTCTTATCATCTACGGGTAATTCACACTGGATTTCAACCGATGACGTCATTATATCAGTCGAGTCTTCATTCCCAATTTTAGCACCACCAACGTATGTCCATTCTTCCTCTGAAGATTCTTCTTGTGACTTTTCTGTTTCTATCATTTGTCTGTCTGAATCCGTGTCATGGTGTCTGAAGTAGAATGTTGCTAGATGTTTCGATTTTCGATCTGTCTGATTGAATTTTGATGTGTCTACTGGTTTTTTCCTTTTAATCACTGTTGGAGGAGTTTTCAACTGTTCTTCTATACCCTCGTTGTGCACTTCTAAGCCTGCAAAAGAAACTACCGCTGTACGATCGAATACATATATTCAGTCATTATTTATTTTTAAAACTGTGGGTTTCTAAGACAATAAGATCAATGCTATTGTTTTTAAATTCAAATCAGTCGAGAGTTGAGTATGTTTATGTGAAAATGGAAAGCAACGTTGTTCATTGATGGTTTATGAGTGTTTAAGAGAGATACGTCATTGTTTATATAGCAAGAAGGGAAGTTTGACCTATTTAAAACGGAGAAAGGAAATATTAATGCTTGTTCAATTTTAGACGGTGCCGCTTAAGCGCACGGCTCTTATGGGAGTGGTGGGATGGTGAACCATAACACGCCTTACACACATGGGACGCGACATTCAGATTAAGGCCACAGGTAAGTTTAGCGCCGCACGAAAGCTGAGAGGAGGAATTTAGGTCCGCAAGCGTCTTGATGTTCTCTGCTCAACGCTTTACAATTTTACACTTTATTATGATGACACTGATAATAAAATGTGTTATTGAGGGCCTTAGCACACCTCCGCCGCAAAACTGCATGATTTTCTTCCAATTCAACTGACTGGCATAATGTTCAGCCAGTCAGTTGAATTGGACTACTGCGGTTTCACTGCTATGGTTTCGCGGCGGAGGTGTGCTAAGGCTCTTACGTCATCAAAAAAGCCTTTGCTCTACCCCGCTGCCAGTCAGCGCTACGCCTGATTGTGAACATAGAATTACTGAAGGTGCCTTATAGTGGTGTTCTCTTACCATCCACATGGTCAGTAGCGGGCACGGTCTGGTCCGTGGCGCGCGCAGTGACGTCACACGCGCCGGGCACACGTCGTTCGTCCGCCATGTTTGTGTAGCGCGCTCGCTCCAGTTCCGACTCACAGTCTGACCCGAAGCCGCGCCACGTATACGTTAGCACATATTCTTGTTCCTCCTGTAAGAATTGGAATAGGTTAATCTTCGCAAATTCGCGGAAGTAAAGACTTCTCTTCGTCATTAATAGTTGGGAACTGCTAAGTTGCTGAAGCTTTAGTATTAGGGATGGGCTGAAATTCGTTTCCCATTCGGTTTAACCGAACTTCGGCGTCCAGCCGAAAATCTGATAGTGACATTACGGTGACGGGTGATTTAACAGGCTCATTCGTCCAGGCATACTGACTGACTCATAGTATGCCCGCAGGCAATGCGTTGCATTGATGCCCTAGAGTTTAGGGTAACAATGCATTGCCTGCGTATCCTAATCGCAACTTCCCAACTTTAATAAAATAATATTATAATGCGAAAGTGAGTTTGTTTGTTTGTTACGCTCTCATGTTAAAACGGCTGCACGGATTTAGGTGAAATTTGGCACATGGGTAGACCTTGACCTGGGTTAGGACTAGCATACTTGTTTTTCCCGGTAGTACGCGTTCCCGTGGGATAATTTTCGACCTCCACGCGGGTGAAGCCACGGGCAAAGTTAGTTTCTATCAATCAGTGGTTTAGGGCCACTGAATTATAAAAGATACGTTCCTTTGGCCGTTTCCAAATGGCGGTTGAACTTCGTATGCAAACGAAACCACCAACAGCTTATAGCTCAACAGCCAATAGTTTAAGAAAAAAAAAGAACGCAAGTACCGTGACCTGAACTGTTACTAACCTCAGACGCAGACTGTCTGCTGTCAAGCGAACTGTCTCTTCGCCTCGCATTGACCGGGGTCCGCTGTCTTCGTGGCGACCCTCGTCTACTGAGTCGTGGCTGCTTGAGAGCTGGTTCGTCGTCACTGTCACTTGCAGCCTCAACTGAGAGACAACCCTGGAATAAGGTAAATTCATTGATGATGAATGATATAATGATACTTTTGGGAAATAAAATAGTGTTGTGTGCTTTGTATGCGTGTGTGTCATTCTGTAGTCTAAAATAAATTGCATTGAAGGTCTATAGGTATCTACTTGTATGTGAACAATGTGTTAAGTGGGCTGTGCTTGTGGAACCGATCCCTAATATAGTCGTTTTATACGACAACTTGACACAAACTAATTTATGCTTATGATAGCTTTACACAAAATTCCACTCATTCTCCATAGAAAAGTGAGGATCCTCAGACCAGACGATGTCTTGTGGATTTCTACCCGCGGTTCATATCGGGATGTTGTATATTATATGCCAGTCACGCGGTAAACTCTGCTTGCGCGATGCAGGATTTATGTGACGTCAGGCCTTTGATGCGTAGTTCGCTTGTGGCGTTGTAGATGCCGCCACATGATAATGATATCTACGACTACCTACTTATATTTCATTGCATTAATCTCTCATCGTTAGCCATCGTATAATCTCTCTCTCAAAAAAAATCATCTAATCCAGAATTACAACACACTTGGGTTTATAGTCCAACAACTTATTCCCAAGAGTTCCGAACATTCAAGCGTACTCCGATCACACGCTCACCAACCTAGTCAAAACGCCATAAAATCTCCGATATTTACTGCTTCCATTCATACGATATTCAACCAAATCCACTTAAAAATTAATTTACGACCAATAAAAGATTTTAAGATCCCGCAGACATTTATAGGGAACCACAAAACGGTTAATATTAACCCTCAAATAGCCGTAATGGTCTGAACTATCCCTATGCGAACTATTAAATGGGTCAACCGTATCCTAGCAACGAGGAATCATAACATGGCGTCTGAATTAAATTATTTATTTGTTTGAGATACGTCACGTGACCAACCCTTTAATGTTCATGTGGTCTTAAATGAGAACAAAACAATATTTTTTGGCTCTAATGGAATATCCGTCCTTGTTTATATGGATTTATTGTAGATTATTATGTATGTATAAATAACACATAGTTTTTGGTCAATAAATGGTTGTTTATATTTCACGTATATTGTAATCGTTATTAATGTAGCTTTTCGGCTACGCCTATAAAACTAAGCATAAAAGCTAGTGTTTCAAAACAATCGATGTTCTTTTTATCGTTTTATTTCAACGCGATACCAAAATAATTGACACCTGTGTAAGCTTTATCAAAATATAAACTAGTAGCACTCATAAACAAGTCCTTAAAGCCAGCGATAAATCTGAGACTATTAAGGTAATTCTACGGGATTATAGTCTTATCAAAAAATATTACCAAAGCAACAATCAATGGACTTCAAATATAAAACTCTAAGCTGGGTATTAGAGCACAAGGATCTTTTTGGTGTCTGAACGACATTACTACGCCAGAATGCTAGAATGCCAGAAAATCATGGCAGTTGTTAGCGGTTGTTAGAAAATATTTGTGTGCTTGTCACAGAAACAAACAAGAAAGACAAAAACAAGATGGCGGCCTAGGTCTGATTTTGGCCAAGCGCCAAAAGAACCTCGTAGCGTTTCGCATTTACCTAATCCCCAAAGATTTAAATCAATTTTTACAAAGACCAAAATTATGTTTAAGGTGGTGTTCGTCGCATGCCGCCGCCGCCGCCGTTCCGCTCGGCTTCACAGGGAATATTTATTTTTAGTAACGAAACTAGGAATATTTGAAGAAAATCACAGATATTATAGATAATATAATAGTCTGTTTATACAAAAAAAAAAAAAAATCATGAATCTTAAGTAGTTTGAAAGTAATATCGTTTTTATGTTTTGGGTAGAGATTATTACTTCCTGAATTTATTTCATAAAGTATTTTACTACAATACTTAAATATTCACATACAGAATTGATGTGTACGCATTTTAGTTTAACATTTTTTGTATAACTTACTTACATTATTTGAAGGCGTATGTAACAAAAAAAGTCACTAATATCATATATCTACGTCTTAAGACAAAAACAAAAAAACAAATGGAAGTTATAATCGTCCCCCTATCGCCATTTCACTCAATTAGCTTCAATAGAAAGGGATGATTTAATTCTATACGCGACTTGGGGTCTAGTCGTGTTTGCAAACAGCGCCGGGTGGTTGATTAGTCTATTGTGTTGGTGAGAAATTGTGCAAACTAGTATGGAGTTGTATGCGCTTTTTAGGAGAAAGGGGGAACGTAATGCATTTTATGGGTCCCTGTGCCCTGATCATGCATGACTATCAAGTATAAGAAGAAAGGGACTTAACGGGAGAACGGAATATCTATTCACGTGTTTGAATAAGGAGAATAGTAAAAGGTGAGTCTTAAATTCAGCATTCTTTCATTCTGCTTAATAGAGGGGCTTGTGACTAAGTATTAGGTAACAGCCGCACGGGCCGATCGATCAGGTTACGCTACGCTTGCCGCGGTTGGTCCGTGGATGGGTGACCATCTTTACATACCAGGATCCCTCCGTGCCTCGGAAAGTACGTTAAGCTGTTGGTCCCGGCTGTCATTCGCGGAACTTTGACAGTCGTTACGGGTCGTCAGAAGCCCAAAAGTTTGACAACCAGTCTTTCCAAGGGGTATCGTATTACCCAGTAACTGGGTTGTGGCGACCAGATAGGTAGTCGCTCCATGCAAAGGATTGGTATTCAGCTGTATTCGGCTTAACTGGAAGCCAACCCCAACATCGTTGGGAAAATGATAGACAGATGATGAGGTCTTAAATTCAGTAGTGATTTGCGAGGCATTTTTCGTACCTACCAAACACTCTTTTCGTCTAAACTCTCTTGATTAGGTATTCTTTCTCATGACGGCTACATGACAGTAATCGAGACTTACTTAATCCATCATGAATGCAAATTTACAGAAGCATGAGGTAAGTACCCTCCTCAAAGAAGAACTAAGTGGTCCATCTTTTAAAGGACTGTTACATGAGATAGGAAGGTAATAATCTAAAAGTAAAGGAAAACTTAGCCTACCTGATTATCAATCCTAGCGAGACACGCTTCCAGATGGCACTGCCACTCAATCGCCCGCAGGTACAGCAGATGCCAGCGTCGCTCAAGCGCACGCGCAGCGTCACCGCCGCCGCACAGGCGCACCACCGAGCTCACGATCCGACCGTGGCATTCCACGTCGCGTTGCAATACCTGTAGAAGAAAATATAGGTATATTTATGTATGTAAAGTACCCACTAGTAGAAACTTCTAAAATGTGAGGTACCAATTTCTTTAATCCAGAAACGGAACCTCAGAAGAACGACGTGAAGGAAAACCGACACGTCTGCCAAAAAATGACGTCTCTGGGATAAAGCTAGGCAAAGAGAGATAAAGAGAGAAAGATAGAGCGAGATCTTAAGAGGTGAGAGTCAGAAACACGGAACGTACTGACTAAGCCATTAAATCAAGCTGTCTTACAGTAACAGCGTTGGAAAATTTGGTAACATTACAGTCATAATTTGTTGCTGCTATTCCATTGTCTCTAATTTTGAAAGGGAGATCACTATTCCGATATAAAGCTTAGTTAGGTGAACAAATTGACAAAACATAAAAACCTTTTAACAAACACAATGCTTATATCGATACTCATCAAAACAAGAATGCGGACCTCATAATAAACAAGATCATAGTTTCCGATACGAAAATACGTTGCGTAACACAGAACCCATACTTTATAGAAGCCGGCCCTAGCATTTATTTACAATGAAAAAAGAAAAAATAACCTCAAAGTTTACACAATGAAAGATTTCGGTACCGAAGACCAGCCAATCAAAGTTAACAATAGCCGTTGACACAATAAGTCAGAGCCATTTAGTTGGAAAAAAATAAAATTGAAAATCGAACAAAGGACGGAACGTGCTCTGGTGGTAGCGCACGCGCATCTGACTATGACAGCCGATATTACGGTGATTAATCAACAATGAAAACGTCTTAAAGAAAGGCGGAATTCCGATATTGAAATTATTCAATTTTACTGTTCAGAAATAGTTTCAAAAACGCTACAGTGTTCTAAAAATTCTAGATGAAAAAAAAAAAACTAAGTAGAACTTATTATTGGCTCGTGGTCGTAAAAAGCGTGAAATAAAATAGGTATGCCAGTCATGTCCTGTTCGTATTTTAGTAACTTATATTCAGTGTCCAACAATAGGAAATCTAGTGTTATTCTGTCAGTATTATTCAGCAAAAATTAGGACCTAAAAACGACGATAAGCAGTATAAATGAACAAGTAGAGTTACAATTACATCACTAAGGCCAAATTAAAACTGAATATTCCGATTATCCAAGTAATGATTAATCTTAGAATATATAATACTATGGTCCCAGATAACGTCAAACCCGAGTCAAAACTGGATTGGCCTATCCTGAACTAAAAGATGACATGTCGACGGCTAGTAACAGTTTCTTAGTGAGATGAACGACTACAGATCCGATCAGTTTAGTAACAAACTCGCGAAGGGATACCATGTTTGGCTTTATCTTGAGACAAGGAGGATTTAAGAGGTGTAGGAAATGTTTAGTGTCTGATGAGCTAAGAGATTTGAGTCTAGGAACACTGTTTTAGGCTTTTTATGAGGTTTATAATGGTGTGATGATTGCTTAGGATCTGCAAGACCCAATGCAATTGTTTCAGGGGCTATTGATTAGCAAAACAATGATGATTTGTCTAGACTCAATTTTTTTATGTTCAATTACCGCCAAATTGAGTTGCATTTTAAGTACTTGGAATATTATTTATGAACATGAAGCTAGACAATAATAATGATTATAAGCCGAGTGGCTTCATCCTCAAATTAAATCTGTTGTCATAATTATAACTTAAATGCTAATAAAACTCGTCCAGGTTTACCAGAGCGCTGTGGCTGCTCTAGCGTTGCATCCATATAAATTACAACCAGATGGATGCAGCGATTACATACCAAATTACGAATTTATCGAGATCGTTGGACGTCGTTTCGATTCCGAATGCATGGGAAAACTATACGGAATAGCAATGAGAAAGTTAACTATTAGAACGGACAGTTGCTTAATTCAAATCAGACATAATTTGTTGAAGATGCTGCTTCCAAGATAGCTCGAGAGTTTAGCGAGTTTACGTAGACTAGTCACTAAAGCAAGGCCCAAGAATAATCTGATTTCCTGTACTTAAACAGTGCGGAAAGAAAAATCGGAAAACTGTATGTGTATGAGCGTTGAAATGCTTTTCACCGTAAATGTATGATAATAATGTATTGATGATATTAGAGGTCATAATTCTATAAATACAGATTTGTTGCAGTCGCGAATCATATACAGATCAACATACAACCTGATACTGACCTGCAAATTTTCTTACGTTTTTTGCATTTCGCAAGTCAGTATTAGCTTGTATGTTGATTAAAGTATGATTAGCGACCGTAGCAAATATATATTTACAGAATTGTAATCTTTTGAATCAGTAACACAACTCCTTAAGTTAGTATAATCGTCAATTGTCAAGATTTCATGAAATAGTAATTCAATAGGATTACCTGGTCTTTAAGAGTTATATTGATGACATTAGTTATTATAATTCTTTAAATACATACTTGCAAATTGTAAAAAAAAAAAACGTAAGAATATTTGAATTTCGCGGGCTACCCTGGCGCATTCGCCTTAAAGTGCATCAATTTATAGTTCACCGGTCACATCACTGTCTACTATAAACTTTGTTATTTATAAGTGTGAGAACATTTTAAGAGTTACATCATATCGACGTAACTTAATAATAATATGTAACTTAATATCATTTTACAACTTTTATTATGTTTTTATAGCTCAAATACAAATTGATACGAAATAATATTATCGCCCACGTGAAAAGAGATATTTAAGCGTAGGTAAGTTAATTTCCCATTGACGATCAAATAATATTTATTTTCACACGTTATTTGAACCTAATAAGAAATAACGCAGTGGGAGGCTGAGATTTTTCTCACTTATTATAAAATAACAAGTTTTGTAAATGAATTTCATTGATGCAACGAAAACTTCGATGTAATCTTAATTATATTTTAAATGGGATGACGATAGCTTGTTTTGAGATTCAAAAGATGTATTAAGGTTTGATGTGAAAACAATATTCTGTGAGAATTAATAATTTAATCTCCCGAATTAAATAAAAACCAGGCCAAGTGCATGTCAGACCACGCACAGAAGTATTCCGTAGTTGGGATGAACTTATCCCAAGAAGAAACATTTTTAATATTGTAGTTGATAAACATGTTTCTCCTATAGGTACAATCCATCTGCGATTGTAAGTTTGTACGCACAATACGTATTGAGAGATTTACCATTTTAAGACCATAGACTTCTTATAAGTTTTCCTGTAATCTATAGGTATATAACTATTTTCTGTATTTTTTCAAAATTTTAGGCTTAGTAGTTTCGGAGATAAGGGGGCATATGATCAATATTCGTCTATTTTCTTAAATAACAAATTTATTTTAAAATTAAAAAATAATATTTTTGCGACGCTCACAGTAAGCCCTTTCATTTGATATGCCACATGGTACAGTTTGCAAAACTTTTTCTTATTTGCCCTCCAAGAGTGACCCCCATATTAAAAATTCATTTATTTACGTTACACGTCCGTATTTGGGTCACAGAAATTCATACGTGTACCAAATTTCAAAGTAATCGGTCCATTAGATTCGGAGCAAATTAGCTGTGACAGATGGACAGACAGACAGACACACGAGTGATCCTATAAGGGTTCCGTTTTTCCTTTTGAGGTATTGGGACCCTAAAAATTACGAATTTCTCAGTGCCCAGTCTGGATTTGTGTCCGGATGATGGCATTAGGCTCGCCCCCTATTACATGGGACTTAACATAACTGGCGAAATGTGGGTGTACTATAAGTACACCTCTGCCTAACCCTTCGTGGATTACAGGCGTTATATTATGTAATTTAATTTTATTTTTCAAAATAAACACATCTGACTACAAGAACACAGACTATCTGAATACTGAGAAATAGAGATCGACTACCCATATTAGTACTACATATTCAAAATCCATTAAGCAATTCAATTCTAAAAGGACAAACGATAAAACATTTAACTGCTATCGCAACTACAAATCCTAATTACCATCTTCTCATTACCTCGACAATTACAAATGAGTTTAAATCCGATATAATTATCACCTTAGACGAACTTTAATACCAAAAGGTCGTAAAAGTCAAGGCGAACGATGTCATTTGGCATTTTCTTCGCGATCCTATTCGTGATATGCCGAGTTGTCGAGATCAGGCACTTGGGTCTATTGAAACGTCATAATGATTTAGTAGGTGGTGTTGAATACAATATGTTGATGATGTTATTAATGTATTTACAAATTGTTTGTTGGGTGCAGCTTGCAGAAGCTGGAGATAATGAAGGTAAAGACAGCCTCTTTGGTCTAGTGGTTGCAAGCGTTACTGGTGAGCATGAGGTCCTGGGTTCGATTCCCAGGTCGGGTAAACTGTTATTAGGTATCTATCTGGAATTTCTCAGTATTAGCACGGAGTCTGGAAGTGTGCCCGGTAGATGGCGATAGGCTCGCCCCCTATTACATGGGACTTAAAAATAACTGGCGAAATGTGGGTGTACTGTAGGTACACCTCTGCGTAACCCCGCGGGATTACAGGCGTGATGTTATATTTTTATGTTATAGTGAAGATAAAGATCTGATTATGATTTAATCCAGTATAATTACTAACAATTTTTTGTAGGAAACGAAGCAAACGGAGTATGTAAGGATCGTAGCCTGGGCCCCAAGTCTGCTATTTTTTATTAATTCGTCATTCCAACACGATCCTATTGTCATTTTGCTAAAAGTTCGTAATCTGCTAAATTCATAATGGTCGATCATTGGTAGGTCAGTGGTCTCGTAATAGAATCGTGGTACTGATCAAAGGAACTGTCCAAATTTTAGCAGATTACCGCATACGTCAGTCTTTCATTTGTGATTATAGAATAGAATAGAATAAATTTTATTTCGAGCCAACTCATATATGGCTGTAACATTGTTTTTAACATTATGTAAGAGAATTACCATTTTAAGCCATTTCTTTCAATGGAGTGTCAGTGGTTGACCAATGGAAGACCATAATGACGCCATTATATTAGTAGATTACAAAACTTGTCAAAATCAACAATTATGAAATCAATGACAGACCATTCTGACACTATTGTAATAGCAGACTTGAGGCCCTGGTGTCACTCTGTAGATTCCACCTACCCCAATGGGAAGATGGCGTGAGTTAAGTATGTAATTTCGTGTTGATGGTTGGGGCTGGTTTTTAGAAAACAAGGTCATTTCATTCGTTATCAGAATTATATTGAGCGTGTTTTTCTAAAGTTTCAATTACAGGTCAAACAGTGCTGCCATAAGTGAAATTTATTTTATAGGCAAAATAATTATGCAAATCTTAAATGAAAGGCGTGTTGTTCATCAGTTTAGTAATAAACTTTTAGTACCTACACTATTAAAATATTTAAGCCGCTATAAAGCTCCTTTCTCTTATGATTGTAAAAAATATTAAAATTTTGCGAAACGTTCCAAGGAAAAAATAAAAAACAAAAATGAACATTCCTAGGAATAATCAGCAAATTCTAGAACAAAACTTGTGAGTAATCTAGGCATCGCAGAACGGTAACTAGTCATATATCTCTCTGACCATAAAGATGTGGTTAATATTTTAGTCCTGCATAAAAAAGTTAAGTAACCTAACATTACCATAAGTTAACGGTATGTTTTAGGTAGCTATAAGTATGACTTATGAGGTTGTTTTGTTTTGGGTGACGTAACTGGTCAAAGAGGAACATGAAAAGAACGAACTATTTAATTTGAAAAAGGTGATTGCAAGATGCAAGGATTAATGAGGAAGATAATAGACAAGAAATAAAAACGAATATATACAAGTCAATATTATTTTACCCATAAGTTAGTATATAAGTTCCACCTTCAACAGTACTCGTATTGTCCACCAACTGCTGATAGTCCTCACTTTTGTGCCATCTAAAGTTTCCATTGGTTCGAATTTGGAACAGTATCTCAAATACCATTTCACTTCTAACTACTATCAAAATATAACTGTTTGAAGTAATATTTTCCTTTAGTAAATGGTTTCCAATATCAATTGACGTAAAGTGATCATTTACTTGATGAAGCCATGTTAAATCATTTCACCATGGCGATAAAACTGTTCAATAGGATTATGCAAGTGGGGAGCCCAAGCTTACCGAGCCACGATTTTAGTGTTTTATTGGATTTTGAAATTGCAACAGCTACCAAGTTATATCTCGAAAAGATGTAACTTTTCTTAGCAGTAGTCAAAATATGTATTTTGAATAGTTGCAGCGTATTTTAAAGTAATATTTTAGTATGGAACGAGGGTGTGATGAAAAATATCGTAAAATGGTAAACCGGAATCTAGAAGATGGCGATGTTTTTGTTGAAGATGATGAAGAGATAGCTAATGAAGATAACATATACAGAGACTGGATGCAAAGGAATGAGAATGGGACATTTCTGTAACCTGGAACAGACCATATACAGCATACACTGATATTAATGCTAATGAAACACTAGATGCAAAACACCCTACATAATAACGTTGGATTCTACCGTCATATTTGGCGTTTATTTCCATAGACAGTCCACTATTACCTCATAATTATGACATCTCTTCGTATTTACTTTCGATATCTCAACAATAGCTAAATCCGTTTCCTATGCATTGTACTGACAATTATAATTGTCTTCTATGTCATTATTACCGGTTGTGGCACAGAGGTCATGTACAATGGTTCAGCTATCATGTTGCAATAACTATTCAGATGTTTGACCTAAAATCAGACGTGTTTTACCATCGTAATTGACAGATGCAAGAGAATGCTTCTTTGTTTTGTTTTTAGGGTTCCGTACCTCAAAAGGAAGAAACGGAACCCTTGTAGGACCACTTCCTTGTCCGTCTGTCAAAAATAAGCATCTGTTCAACACATGAAATCGGCTTCTCTATGTGTACAATCAGTTCAGTATATTTTCTACTGTCTTAATTATAAATTAAAAACGAGCTGACATTTTTTTATTAACTAATGGTACGAGTTATGACCATTAAACATAGTCCAATTTGAATTTACAATGACTTTAAGTAGCTCTATTTATCTCACGAGTATGTACTGCTTAATTTCTTTCTTTAAAGAGATCGTAGGCGATACAAAGCAGAAAAAAATTGCGTACATTTTTTTAGACATTAATTATAATTAGTAATTATTGGTTACAGAGGAACACGTGTTAAAGATAATTTTAGAGGGACAAGATAATTGTAGGCTGTCGTCTAGGTATAATGGTAGTAATTACATTAAAGTATTAACAAGGCCAAATGTAGAAGTTATTCAAAGACGGATGTAAAAATATCTTGAGGCTATGTTGAGCCTATTCTTAATATGGAATTTGAGCTCATCTCTGAAAAAATAGTAATCAGTAATTGTGATACTAACATATCATCAATATAGCAAGCTTGTTTGTTAAGTTGAGTTGAAGAAAGAAAGTTGTGTTTTTTTGAACTGGATGACGATTACTTACTAGAAATTCATCAGACTGATTTGGATCCTTAACTTTTGGACAGCTTTTTACAATGATTGCTTTATAATATCCATGTCCGAGAAGCTCGTTAAAAGAATGTCAGGGCTTGTTCATAAAGACACCTATAACATAGCCGTGAGTTGTGTTGTATCCGTAACTACTAAGTATTTCATATTCGTATCAACCTTTTGTAATAAAGAAAAGAGCTAATAAATTCTTTGAATTTATTTGACCCAAGTTTGCCATATCTATGCAGTTCGTTTTAATGGATTTCTAATTGTTTCTTAGAAACAAATCGTACGATTTGCAATGGCCTAGGGACATCGGAGAGAATAAGAATAGAATACACCGTTTTAGTCTTACCTCAGAAAATAAAAGCCGCTGCCAATAAAAGTCTAAAGGATTTCATGCATGACATCAAATCATTTTATTACAGGTGTAAATCATTTCCGATCCGCTTATCCTATGCGGAAATGATACAAACTTATTTTGCGATTCTATTGTTCTTTATGTCAAGGCAATAAAATTGCAAATTGATTGTTCTAACTGCACGCCAAGTTTACGTCAAGGTCTAAACAGCGCATGCCGGCGGAGTCATCGTCCGCTGCCGACGGATTTAGCCGAACGGTAGACGGAAATAGCCGAATGTGAAGAAATATGCGCTTGTCCGCGTTTCTGCAAATGTTTAAGGTGAGACGGGGTGCGCACGCGCGGTCAATGGCGGACTACATATATACCTGTGGATATCTTGATCGAAGCCTTTTAAAACTAGTTTTACGGTTACTAGAACTGACGTAATAGTTTAGGATTTTATCGGGTTTAAACTGCATATAATTTCAAACGCAAGGCGTTTTAACGACTTCAGAAATTGTACGCAAGAAGAAAAACTAAAAGACATTAAACTAGAATTTGTATGGCATACAAGTTGGCACATTACTGTTTCAATTCTTATCAAAGTGCACAGTATTCTTAGAATAATGATAGTGGACATGCACATACATTTTGTTCACATTCATGTGCGAAAAGCGCCGTTGACACATGTGACTCTTGCAAGCACCGAAACAATACTTGAGACCTTATGTATGACCTATCACGTTTGACCATAAAGACCATGCTATAAAAGTTGTTAGTCTCACTTTGTAGCATACGAGTGAGAGCATATCAATAAAAGGTATCAAGAAATATGGCTGCAAAACAGTTGATCTAGCGCGCTAAAAATCACTTTGTGTCATCGAACTCAATTGAATGAGAATCGTTTCCAAGTTCGATTATCTTTGTGGTGATATAGAGTATCAGGTAACTTGACCAACTCTAGTATATTCTTATGATATATGCTATTTCCCAAAACACTGGAGCGTGAATGATGATTGACGAAATTACGTCATTAGTTATCTATCAAATCTCAGTGAAGATGTTTTAGTATAAGCCTTTTAAAAATACTCTTTCTGAATATATGGCCATGGATTTTCCTGAGTATCGATACAACCTTGACTTATTTTACTAATATCGACAAACTCGCCATTGTTCGTTTCTAGCACGTGCACTTTAAAGTCAGCGATAGGACTACGGACTGTCATGGCGGTTTTAGCTTCAAGGTCTTTTGCATTCCTAGCTAAATTGTCTTTCAGCTATAACGCTGGTTCACGATTTAGTCCGTATTGTTTTCGTACTGTTCATAAACCTTGAGTCCCCTATTGTGTCTTATATTTAGTATTATTTGTCGTATGGACAGGCTCATTTAAGGATTTTGCTGTTGCTAATTACATTGAACCTTACGAAGTGAAAGGGTTTGAAATGAATTGAATGGGACATTGGTGTATTGTAGCTGGTAGCTTATATGTATGCAGATGCAATTCGACGGTCCCTATTAACTATGTCGGTTCTACAGGGAGACTACTGTTTAGTCCCTACTGAACAGTGGTCTTTTCCGCAGAACTGACATTGTTAATATTATAAAGATTATTTTTTATCGTTAGGGCAAACTTTGAACTGCCCTCAGTTTAAAGTTTGTTTTGACGGTGAAGAATTTTTTTTTAAGTTGTAATTCGATTTATGTAAAAAAGTGAATATTGGTAAAAATGTACATCCGACATTGTTAATAGGGACGGTCGAATTATAAGCCGTGCACGACTGTACACTCCGGCCGGCGTATCTTGGCGAGTCTGAACATAGGCTCTGCAAACTTTTGAGCATGTTCTATCACTCACACTCGCCTCATGTCACCACATGGTTCTTAAAAAATGTTACTGTGCAGCTTTCTGCGCGAAGTTCGGACTTGCCAAGGTACCTCAGCCGTATTGTAAATTACAACCACTAATAATGCACGAGTAGGTATATCGACCGTCGGCGATGTGAACAGGGACAAAGTCAAAAACCATAATTAGGTATTAAAGTCTAGTCTTAGCTTTGATTTAAAACTCCATCCGTTTCGAACCCCAGCACGAAAACCTTGAATCGGCTCGTGCGATATCCGAGACCAATCAGCCGCAATTATGGTGTCGCTATTTATCCAAGTAGGTACCCGAGAACTGCCCACTTTGAGGTGCCGCTGTGTAAATCATTGGCAGAGAAATCAATCTAGAAGGTGCCGTTATAATATGGGTTATGTCAACGCAAAAGGGACGGACGGACGTTAGACCGGATTGAGGTACGCAATTTTCCCACTACATACGACTAGGATATTCTCAATTTACTGTTAATCAGGGCTGGTAAGAAGGTAAAAAGGGCAATTGCTGCATAGCCAGTGCAGTGAAGGTTGTGCAACTTTAAATACAAATAAAAAAACTGGTTACAAAGAAAAATCATTAACTGCTTTAATTTGAAAAGCTGCTGGTCTTTTTATGAAAAGTATCCAAATCCTATCCTAACTATCCTAATCCTAACTTAATATGTATTATAAATACGAACGTGAGTTTGTTTGTTTGTTACGCTGTCATGCTAAAACGGCTGAACGGATTTGGATAAAATTTGGCACATGGGTAGATCATGACCTGGATTAGAACACAGGATACATTTTAACCCGGTAGTACGTTTTCGTGGGATAATTTCTGACCACCACATGGGCGGAGCCGCGGGCAAAAGCTTGTAGATTATATTTTTGAGAGACCTTCATTCAGGTAGGTCCGGAAGTTCTACAGAAAAGGCCTTTGGAAAAGTGGAATAATACTTTTGACTAGCCATCAATAATGAGCAACATCTGTATTAAAAAGACGTTTGCCCTATGGCGGGAGGGGTATTTTAGGAAGCAGGAAATCGTTTGCAAAAATACTATGTGCTTATTATTTTATAACTTTTTGCAAGCGTGGACCGCTCATTGTAACGTAGACCTGTGTTCCTGATGAGATGGACTGGATAACAGACTGTTAGGGTTGAAAAACAGTCCTGCCATCCCTGATTTTAATCCGCAAAGACATGGAAGTATTAGATCGAACAGACAGATATGTTATACTAATCCTTTGTAGAATAAGCAGTAACAGTAGTAAGTCATTGGTAAGCAGAAAATTATATTCTGACAAGTAATGAAGATGGACGACCGAAGTGCAAAGACTTTGACTTTTTACTTGTAATTGATTATGATGTTGGGAACACGGATTTTTAACCGACTTCCAAAAGGAGGAGGTTATCAATTCGTCTGTATGTTTTTTTTTTTTTTGTATGTTTGTTACGCGATTACTCAAAGACGGATGTACCGATTTGGAAAATTCTTTTTTTGTTTGAAAGGGTATACTTCCGAGGTGGTCCCATATAAATTTTATTAACTTTGCTCGAGGAGTTTTTGAGTTAGCTTCAATAATGCGTATATTTCCCACTTATTGTATATGGATGTTGTGTTGGTGTTTTAATAACTTCCTATCACTGTTATTTACATGGCTATATCTACAATTATTGTGCTCAATTATGTATTCGAATTTGTGTGGGGTAGGTTCCACAACTAAAAAGTGAAAAATAAAAACTTTTTAGCAAAAAATAAAACCGACTTCTAAAACAAAACACTACAAAGTGAAAAATAACTTTAATTTCGGAAGTCGGTGGCAAAAAACGAAAATACAAAACCAAAGACACCGACTTCCGAAATTAAAGTTATTTTTCACTTTGTAGTGTTTTGTTTTAGAAGTCGGTTTTATTTTTTGCTAAAAAGTTTTTTCTTAATAATATAGGTCGGTGATCGGCGCATTTCATTAATTCAGAATAATATTCTCCCAGCGTGGTTTGACCACACTATATTGCTCGAATGAATCCAAAGATTCACACTAGCCCCTGGAACCTCATGTTTCATGGGGTTACATAGGCCATTGCCTGTTAAAACGTAGACTGGGGGGCGCAGTAATGGTAGGGCAGACCGTGCCCTTATGATATGGAAGGATTATTAGAGCCGTACCGGATAATTATAGGAATAAATATATGCTAAATAATTGATTTATTATTTAGACGGCTATAAACTCAGAAAGAGGGGTGTATCTACCTAAATAGGAAGTAGGAAGTGGAAAGATAAGTAGGTACTTAACTCTAAAATGAAGATGGCATCAAATGAGGTCCAGTCAACATTTTGTCCATTTTGAGGACTAAGTCATTAAGTTGGTGTAACCACAAGAATAATACTACATAAAGGATTACACAATACGAATATTTTTACACCTATTATACTCTATTATGCTTTTTCTTAGTGTTTCATATTACTTTCGCAAAAGAACTGTGAGGTAATACATATCTGTCACTTTCACAGTATTCCGTAAAGAAAAGACTTACAATTCTGAATATTTTAATGATTTTTATAAATAATCAAGCTCAGAGCAAAAAGGAAACACAAGAATGGGTCGCTGGCTCATTTGCTACTGAGAAAGCAAATTTATTTGCATCTCTCTTTGCAAGCAATTCACGTCTGGACGCTGGCTCCAAGCAACCACCTACTGTACCTCATTGTGACTCCTCGATGCCGGAGATCACAGTTCACATTAAAGAGGACCGAAGAGTATTGTGCAGTCTAGACGTGAACAAGGCCAGCGGGCCTGGCGGCATTCCAGCGAGAGTGTTGAGGCAGTGTGCGCCTGAACTGTCTCCTGTGTTGACACGTTTGTTTCGCCTCTCTCTTGAAAAAAGAACGGTGCCGAAATCCTGGAAGCTTGCAAATGTACAACCAGTGCCCAAAACGGGCGACCGTGCAGACCCTGCACATTACCGTCCGATCGCCGTTACCTCCATTCTATGCAAGTTTGTGGAAAGGGTGCTGAACAATAAGTTGCTGACCTACCTTCAAGGTAGTTTCAGGACAATGATTTCACTGGCGAACTTCTTGTGTACGCACTGCTGTGGCGAAGCCATCGAGAAACACGGCGAAGCTCTTGCTGTATCGCTTGACATCTCGAAGGTCTTTGACAGGGTCTGGCACGCTGCTCTGCTCAGCAAGCTTCCTGCTTATGGCATCCCAGCTGATTTTTGTAGCTGGATATCAAATTTCCTTAATGAACGGTCGATCAGAGTAGTCGTTGACGGCTGCTCCTCTGACCTTATGTCTATTGATGTCGGAGTTCCTCAGGGGTCTGTTCTCTCTGCAAGTCTTTTCCTGCTGCACATCAATGACCTGCTTCAGCCTGGTATTGTTGGGTACGCAGATGACAGTACAGTTTCAGAGAGATTGTCCAGCGCAATAACCAGCGGGGTCGAAGTTCGTTCCTTGAGAGACGCCATGGTAGAGCGGACAGATTTGACCTTAAACCTTGTCTCCCAGTGGGGTGATGATAATCTCGTCTCTTTTAACGCCACCAAAACACAGGCGTGTCTTTTTACCGCTAAAAGGAGTCGTTTCGCTCAAACTCGTACTTTTCGGGGTATATCTGTTCTTGTAACTGATCGGCTTGAGCTCCTAGGCATGGAGTTGACATCTGGTCTCAACTTTGGCGCCACCATCGAATCCAAAGCCCAAACTGCGGCCAAGAAACTAAGCATCCTAAATAGGGTGAAGCGATACTTTATGCCTGGACAGCTTTTAACTCTACAAAGCGCAGGTCCGATCCTGCATCGAGTATTGCAGCCACCTTTGGGATGGATCAGCTAAGTATCAACTAGCCGCTCTTGACTCTGTGGAACGCAGAGCTAAGAGGCTCATTGGCGACGTAAAACTGGTGGATGCCAAGCTTCATAGCTTGGCTCATCGCCGCAAGGTTACCTGCTTGTCGGTCTTCTACAGGTTGTACTTCAGTGAGTGTGCTCAAGAACTCCACGACCTCATTTCACGGGCCCCCTTCCACTATCGGACATCTAGACGCACTGCCAGTTACCATACCTACCTAGTTGCTATTCCACCGATACACACTAAGCGCTTCCAAATGACTTTTATAATGCGCACAGCAAAAGAGTGGAACTCACTACCTGCGTCTATGTTTCCAAGCGCATACAACCCTAATTTCTTCAAAGTGAGAGTGGACAGGCTTCTTCTGGGTAAGCTCACTCCATTGTCGACTCTGTCTCTGTCGCGTCCGACGTAGACTAGAGTCAAGAGCAAACCCATCATAAATAAAAAAATTAAAAATGTTTAGCTCACAAAAATACCATAAAAATGCTGAATCATTCTTAAGTGGCACAACAAAAAACTAGACTTTAATTGCTAGATATCTGAACAAAGTCGCATTCAAGGTCGAAACAAATGAAACACATTGATGAAGCTACATACAGAAGTTCCGTTACTCATTGTATGAAGTTAACAGTAACTGCCTAACATTTGAGTAGTAGTACACCCGCGAACACAGATTGTCAAATAGCCGCCATCTTCCCACAGCCCGTATACCCGTGTAATTGGCGCGAATTAGCTCAGATTCACATAATGCCGCCATTACTGGCAGAATGTTGCCAGTGTAATTAAATAAACGTTCTTCGTAAAGGTGTATAGACATTAGTTGTGTGCTCCACATAATTGGTAGATTGAACTACGATTATAAAGTAATGACAGTCTGTCGGTCGGGCTTCGAGGAACTAGGAAGCAGGACTGATGCGACCAGTAACAAGAATCATTACTTCAACTGAAACGACGAGAAATTAAACTACGGTTGCTTTTTTAATCTCAGAGACTAATTTGACAGGTGCGAGTGTCAAAGTATGAAATGAAAAATGACACATGGAACATTTGAAATGTCAAATTAGTATCTGGGATTAAAAAACGAACCATAGCTAGAAATAAAATGAAAACTAAAACCACTTCAAAGTCAATCCAAACTTATTATTTCCCGCATCCCAAGAAAAAGAACAGGCGGTTTTTTTATTTATTGGTGATGGGTTTGCTCTTGACTCTAGTCTAGGTCGGAGGCTACAGATGGTTTATTATAATCAGGAATCTTCATAAATCCCAAAAAATAAACGTTCCATTTATGTAATTTAGAATTAACAAACTTCAATAATTAAACATACTACATCACAGATTCACAGGCAACCAAACATCGATATGTGTGTCGCTACTGTATTAGAAAACTATGATGAATTCTCAGGCCAATTACGGCCATTCAAAAATTGCCAACGCGGACGGTATTTCACGTCCACACGGCGGGGTATTGGTAAAGTTTTCAACTAGCAATAATCGCACCTCGGATTAACCTCATTGGTTACGATATTGCCTCTGCGCAAAGTTAACTTACTAAAGTTTCGGCCCGACCCCAACCAAATCGCGGTAACGAAACCATAGCGAGATCTAACTCGATCCCAACGCCATCTATCGAGCGAGGGGTAAGGTTTTTTTTCGCAGCCGCTTACTTGGACTGTAGAGCGAACACAAGGGGCTTTATAAAGATAAACGGAGATAGTAATCAGTAATACAAAAATACATTGAAAGTAGATATTGTATTAAAACAACTGTTTTGTGTCACAATGTTCCTGAATTGGGGGAACATACTACTATATGTAGGTACGTTAAAGTGAATGAAGACAAGCGAAGTTAGCTGGCAAATTCGCCACCAAATAAAAAATAAAGCAGATAGGTATCTGCCAGTCAATTAATTATTTTTAATTACATTGAAGAATAGATTAGCTAACAAACCTCAAGCAAATTAGGGACAATTTCATGCAAGAGCGATGTCGTAGTAACAGCGAGAAAAACAAAACTGTAACGGTGGGAAAGTTTTCACAATGGAAGTATAAATTAAAACTTAAGTGCTTACAAAAATTGTGTTGTAACAATCGAGTAATTAAAAGAAACTACAAATAAAGACGCAAATTGAATGTAACTTATTATTTCAATTTTCTTTATTAGGCATCTCACTTGATTTAACTCATTAGAAGATTTCAATGTCTAAAGTCGTTTGCATGGTTCTGAGCAGATTATACCACATTACATATTTACATCAGATCAAGATATAACTAATTTGATAGGTACGTCATATTGTATATAAGTGATAGAAATAATAGAAACAACAAGATTATGAAACACCATCACACTTCTTACGTAAAATGTGAGAAAGAAAGTTAAAATCATACGCATAGTGAGATAGACAGCCGTTGTAAATTGCAAAACAGTCGTTTCGAGGGAGCAGCAGAACGAATTAAAATGGAACCACCATTAAGAGGTCATTCTGACATAATAGTGTAATGCTATCGTGTTATAATCGAGTATCGATAACAAGTGCTGCATTAGGTAAATCAAATGAGCCGTGAACGAATGACGCCGTGAAATTAGCTATCTCAGATTGATGTAATGGGGACGGTGGCGCGATAAGCAGAAGTAACAATCTATATGTGCCAATTGTCTAATAATAAGGTATCGATATTCTTGTTTTATCGGAAATGTGTTGCAATTTCTTGTACCTTTCCGCGGTATTGCGGGTGTAACAACAGTTGATTAAACTGAACGTGTATAAAAACAAAAGAAAAATAATTGTGAAAGGGAAAAACTTATGAACCTTATCTGAGAGAGTTCTGAGAAAAATTACGCTGCAACGTATAGTCTTTGATGTGATTCATACAATGATTGAACTCCTGCATACAACGCAGGAGTAATATAAATTACAAAATAATGCAAATGAAAACACAGACACTTGAAATAAATTAGAATTAGGATTACATAATTCTAATTTATTTCAAGTGTCTGTGTTTTCATTTGCATTATTTTTATTTTTTATTTTTTTATGGTTACAATACATAATATTTCTCTCACAACAACGGCATTTCCCGAGAAAATGATAAATGTTTTTATTACGAGAAATATTTCTGAACAATTTGCAAAGTCAGACACATCGGTTGTCGAAATTACGAACAAACCACAGCATGATGTTGGCTTACGAAATATAATGACTCATCAAAATAATGGAGTTGCGAAACTGTGATGCCCTCGAGAAATATCAAGAAGACGGTTGAACATATATAAAGCCCGTTCATTCGTTTAGGGCTAAAGAAATATGTATATATATTAGTCAAGTTCATCCAAGAATGACTCACTAAATCAGTACTTAATATTTAGCATTTCACTGCACTTCATTGATTTATTCAAGGAATGCGCTAGCCTGGGTACTATTGCTTCATATACAAAAGTTGCTATATTTCCTAAAAGCCCGACCAGTTTTAGTTCACTTTGAAATTAGTTTATATCCAAAACGTTAAAACTTAGACAAGAAGACAGTGTTATAAATGAAATAATCAAAATCAAGAACACATTTTTCCATAAATCAGCTGATTTGTCAAATTTTTCTTCATTTCCATAAATAAACAAAGCATTTTCCTTACATCACAAATCGTTGACCCGATCCACACCTCCATAGTGTAAACTTGTTAATATCTATTCATTATAGGCAATATGATTACCATATTACACAACATTGCCTTACTCGACTGCTAATATGACAATTTACATATTCAAATTAGTCGTGAGTCATTCTTGTATGAATGAAGACATTTTGCGAATCCTTTTGTGGATCGTGTAGCATTGGTTTAAACTGTAGGTTCCTTTGATTATGCATCTCATCTTTGTTTATTCTGCCCATCCGGTGTTGAAGCTGGCAATCATAAGATCCGTGCTATTAAAGAACTTGATGTTAGGTTGAAGTTCAAAATGATGAAGCAATGGTTTAACAAGTTTAGAATGTTATTTGGTTAGAATTGAATGAGTCGGTTTTCATATAAAATAGTTTCGCTATAGCAATGGTGTGGATTTGTTAAGCTTAAGAAAAAACATATATAACCTCTCTAAAAGCCTTATTCAGCATTTTAAAGTTATCCTTCCATATAAAACCTTATTGATACGTGAAAATAAATTAATTACGATAAAGCTCCAGCTGTATTTAACGTTGCTTTATTACTTGCAACTGTTCATTACCCAAGCCCAACGCACAGCTGCGCGTGCGCTGCTTCGATCCATACATCGTAAGCCCATTTCACAATACATACGCCATTGGAACAAGCCCAATATCGCTTTGTTTACATATTATGGCTGGAAGTGGTAGGATGTAAACAAAATCGGTAACGGATAAACGTAATGTGTTCGATTCGTGTAAATAATAAAGTGTTTATTTATAAAAGAAGCCGATTCCATGAGTGGATGTTTACGAAGATAAAAATTGCTAACGCTACTAAAGTCTCTAAATTGCATAAATACATAACGAAAGTGAAGTGCGGGTCGTTTTCGATTCTCGTATAGATAATGTATCTATCTATACGAGAATCGGAAACACTTGCCAATGATATTATCAAAGAATAAGGGAATCCAAGCATACTAAACTTGTGTGAGACTTACGACGGGGAAAATAAGAGCGAAGATAACAATTTACAGGCAATAAAGACAGCTGATGTAAGAGAAAATGTAACAAATTGTAACATTCTAACTCCCTAAAGTTACGTCTACTGAATATTTCACCAACATAGATTAAACTACATACACAACGACAATTGAGAAACTATAATGACCTCTATAAAACAATTCGAGACCTGTGCAGCACCACGATATGGTCCATTACAGACCTGCATCGTGCATATGCGAGTGCTCGATCATTACTATGATTTGCGGCATTGCGCCGTGGTCATTGTGGTCTGATTGCTGACTTCACAAACTTACAGTTTCATTTCACATTCCTTTATATTCTACACTCTCTAATACTTTTTAGCCTAGAGAGAAAGGCTGGGGAATTTTGTCATCGGCAGCATTATGATTGTCTTATTCTACTGTCATTATGATATCACTTTCTTGATGAAACCTCTTGATTTGAAAGACTGTTGTGTAAACTATTGCTGTTGGTTTTGTAGTTTCTACGCCGGTGGGAAGAGTTGTGATTTGATCAGGTAATGCAAATAAGCCTACTTTTTAAATGTACTTTTTCGTTATCGTCATACGGATTTTGGTGATGTAAAAGAGAAATCGATATAACAATTATTTCACACCTGCATGGCATTAAACAGTGGTTTATTGCATGCATTAATTTATAAATCCAGATCTCCATCAAAATTTTATTAATTATGAAAATGACGAAATATACACAATCGCCCTAGAAATCTTTCATCACTTAAACGCACACCTCGCCTCAATATTCTCAGAAAGATAACGCACAAAGCTAATTAAGAATTTATACGAAACGGGACAATACCGCAATTGCAGTAAAAACATGAAGTACGCACCAGGTGCAACAAACGGAGCTAATCTGATAATGTTTATACTTTATAACTTCATTGGCTTCAGTCAGACATCATAAATTACCCATGGACACTTTTATAAGCCATCGTCTTTGTGCTCAGTTTATCGACGAGCGCTATCTTTGCAAAGTAGGCGTACTACTTGTAAGTTACTTTATGTTTGTATATTATATTTTACTATAGCACCTGGCTAAGGTGCTCTGGAATTCAAACCTTAAATACAATCTTCTAAGTATTAAGATTATTAGTTTTTACATCTCCTGACATTTCTCGGGACCCTAGGGTCTCAGACCTTTGGAAGGCGTACGAGGGGCCGAAGCCAACTCGCAGAGGCCCGGTACACGTTTTTAATTAAATAACGCACGGACCGACGATTATCCCTGTTCACGCTACGCAAGTGCACCCAAGGACAGCCCCCGGTTGGTGTAAGGCTATTGCCGGATATGGAAACAAAGATATTGGATTACGAGTATTGGTTTGTGTGGTTAAAGTGAACTGGCTATCTAGGACTATGGAAATACTATGGCCCCTGCCTGACCAATGTTTTATACTGGGTGATTATTTTTTACCGTCTTGAAAAAAAAATAAAAAAATAGTACAATAGGTGATCGGAGTAGAAGCCTATGGCATACCTAGTTTTTTTGTTTTTTCAATAGATTAGACAGAAATTGCTCTATCAATAAACACATTTGAAGTAAACTATAACAATAAAAACAGAAATTTTGAAAAAAAAAACTTTATATATCGATTTGTAATAAGATATTATTAATTATTAAAAAAAAAAACTAGGTATGCCACCTATTATACCCTACTTTTTTCAAGTTGGTAAAAAAGTCATCATCAGTCAGTATAAAATACATAGAGGCAGGGAGTGACTTGCACACTCAATAATGGGCCCCCCAAAACATTTGCTAGCATAGTGTCATAGAAACAAGGGGGCAACATGTCCTGAGGTGCTTATGAGGTTTGGAGAAGTATTTACACGGCTATCAATCAGGACAAAGATAAATATTATTATTATTAGGCACTTTGTTCGACGACACTACTTTTCGCCTCGCTGCTTCCCTGTGACTAGGAGCTACTTGTTCTCCTCGTCGCTGTCACTGTGGGGAAGTTGTCAACAGCCTCGGACATCACGGCCTGTTTTGCAGTCGAAGTGCGGATTGCTTAGCGCGGTACGCTAACATTCATGACATCATCCGACGAGCTTATTACCGTCGGCGTTCCAGCTTTATTAGAATAGAACCCAATGGCTTGGCACGCGACGATGGCAAGAGACCGGACGGCATGTCTTTATCTCCATGAAAGGTGGGTAGGCCTTCAGTGGGACGTAACGTTGGCACCTTACGTCCCACTAAATGCCTACCCACCAGCACAGCACGTTGAGCCAGGAAGATGGGATGGTTCCCAACTTCCTGGCTCAACGTGCTGTGCTGGCGCTGCTACTGCGGCTGAGGAAAACCTCAATCGGCGAAAGTATAATAACCTTATCGGTATTATATTTTCGAGCGGTTTGGGGTGGAAACCCTCAGGCCGTAGAGTCAGAGTGCTCATGGTTTGTTCAACGGAATCTCCAAACGGCTGGATGACACTTCCCGTCACCCAAAGGCTTTTACCTTGACCTTGAGGCTAAGCACTACCGTACAACGTGGCAATGCCGCAGTCTCTTGGGTACATTACAGTTACAGTGATGCGGAAGAATTTTTGACGCCATAATTTAGTTTTTTAATAGTTTTAGTTAGGTTAGGATATTATATTTTATGTTAATAATCTGTAAATAACTTTTAAATAAATTAAATTAGCAGTAAAAAATTTTGAATTTTGAATTAAGATTCTTCAAATATAAAATAACAAAAACTCATGGTTGATGAAACCTCTGTTGATAAAATATGTTGATGAAGTGCTTTTCACGTAACATAGGTACTTCTACAGATTCAAAAATCAATAATCCTATTCAGTCTGTATTGTGTATTCAACTTGCGTAATTCTAATATTTGCAAACCATCATCGATGTAAAATCAACAAAACTTGTAAAGCCTCACTCCTTACATAACGGCAGCTCCCAATATATTTACCTGTAACAAAAGAGTAGGAAACATTAGAATTTCAATACAAATCTGAAGTACACTTTGACCCCTCAAGCCCAGTTCAAGGACCCACGGACACTTGAATACAGTTCAAGTACATTTGTAATTAAATTATAACCAAAGCCGTGGCTGTACTGTTTGACTCTAACATTAACAACTCCTTTCCGAAATAAAACAGCAATGTATAGGAAGTCTGTGTTAGGGACGGTAAAATGTTGCATAATAGCTTATAGTGGCTTGGAATTTTTCGTTCAAACAATATGGTATAGCACGAACACAAAAGTCTCAATGGCACTATTGTATTGAATTGTGTGGTTTCTGTTGTCTGATTTATAAGTAAACATTCATAAAGACTTGTGAGATTTTTCTTTCTTGAAGTATTTTCCAAACAAACAATTCTACACTTCTTTCGTTATTTGTTATTGTTTTTATTATAATGCGAAAAATGGTCTTGTGTGTATTTTTTTTATAATAACAAACAGTTAACATTTCAGAGTTATTTATTTATTGTTAAGAACTGAATCTCGATATCATAGTTAATCTCTTCACACTTAATTCATTTCAAGGTAAATGAGTAAAATCATTACAGCGTCCTTGCTTTCAACAAATTATTAAAGTGGATTGAAGTCAGTACCTCCAAATTACTATAAATTATATATCTACCAGCCATCTATTCTTTTCCGCATAATACCAAATTGCTATTTACAGTAATAAGATCGACACGTAAACACGGTACAATCTGTTAAATATATTATCAATATAATTTATTTGATGAATTAAATGAAAGTCTGCCTGTCATCACACCGTCATTGATACTCGTAATCAAGTGTACACATAAGTGCTGAAATGTAAAGCATAGTGATCTAACAGCCATATTATACAACTGGCAATTATGCGTTGCGGTTGGCAACATCGGTAAATTGCAAGATTGATGGGGAAAAAAAATGCTTGGCTGTAATGGTAAAGTCGTGTTAACGAGAAAATTAAATAGTCTGTGATCTCTATGATAGTAAAGTAGTCTTCCAATATCGTAATGTAGATCTAGCATAAGAACTTATTGCACCCATATTCATAAATGACATACTAAAAGTTAACTGAAAACATCCAACTAAAATAACAATGGAAAAATATTAATAAGACCAAAATACTCTAAAGAAGTAAAGACATGTAAGAGAGACATGTGAAGATAGAGTAACAAAACAATTTAATTAGACACATCAAACTAGTCCATTATATATTTATAATATAAGGTTCAGGAAGTTACAGTTTATAACTTAAAGATACATTACATAAATAACGAAGCACCTTCAGACAATCACAAAAGAGTGGAAAACTTATTTGCATATATGACTGACAGACGGACAAAGCACTTGTAATTGCTTGTACGTAACACCAGTATGAACCAGATAGTTATAATGTAATTGAACATTTGAAGCTTGGACCTTGAAGGTTGCCCAAGAACAAAGGAGTTTTGCTTTACATTGTTAAATTTTGTATAATACCGTGCAGTTGCAAAACAGATAATGTAATTACAGTTATCGAAATTGTATACATTGGACATTTATATGATATTGCAGCAGCGAACGTGGGCTTATAAAATAATACTAAGAATATAGCAACACCATTACAAATAATTACAATCTCTAACAAATTAGATAATATTGATGGACTAGAACGCAAATCAAAGGTACAAGGCCTCGAGACTCCTGTTCAGTCCCGCTCTATCCCCGGAGCCAACCAGGCATGTTCCCTTTGAGCTGTTGTGTACTTACTGATAATTCTGTGGTTTTACTGTAAACCCAAACCCTAAGTTAGTGATTCTTGTGAACACCACAGACACTATTGAAGCTATTAATCTAATAGCTGATGAATTCGTCAAGTAAGAAAATGTAGCCAAGAAAGAGTCCAAGGAGGAACATCTGAAATGAATGTGAAGATCCTATCAAAAGCATTGACATAATACGTTATATTACAGTAACATTATCATAGTATCGCCCACAAACATTCCATAGTGGTGCTAAAACGAAGCATAGTGTCGTTTCATAAATATGACACCAATTGGGGCCAAAAATGACGAGACACACACCTAGACAGGAGCCACAGGTTGTTCAACCCATATGAAATAAAGTTACGATCTATCATCATGCACCCACATCATATTACTAATACGTTTACGATCCGAGCGTAGTGCATCCCACGTGCCATCTCGAGTATTCACTCTTTATGATAATCTACTCGTACAAGGATTATAAATATGGATAAGGCATATTAATTATTTTTGATGTAGGTCACCGGTAGCTGAATCTTTGAAATGGATAATGAAGAAAACAGATATAATTTAGCAGTTACCGTAGTTAATAGCTCTGAAAGTTATGTATTATAACTAATATAATAAAATGGTGACGATTCTAGCTAATGATAACTATTATCGTAAGCTGACACATAAGTGCATCAAGCTTACTTCCTTATTAATTAGTGTTAATTACTAAATTGATACAGTAATTAATATGCTTATAAGATATTACGTGTGTGAGGTTTGTGTGACAAAAATAAACTTAATAACGAAAGTGAGAACATGTCACGTCACATTAAACTCCTAAACTAGCGTGGAAACTAGTTCTGCTTATTTGAAATATAACATTTTTTGTCTATGAATATAAAAATAACAAATAATTAGGTAGAACGAACACACTAAACTATTTATCCGCACAAGATTAGAAGCTTTCTTAATTAAGTTCTAATGACTTCACACACAATTTAGCAGAAAACGTTGTAGACAATTTCGCAAATTAAGATCCGTTATTAACGGTAAAACATAGTGAGTGGCCACCAGAGCTACTCGGCTTGAATATGAAGCTTCGGGCGATACCTGATGAGGTCAGTTCATAGTAACCTATTGTTCACTAGTTCCTGGTATTAATATGCTAGATTGCAAAGAGATAGTAACTAAAACGAATGATGAGCAGGAAATGAGTGAAATGTTCTGAGAAAATCGGGAGATAATCTTTACTAGAGTCTGTTTTTTACTCTCAGAGCATAATTTGACAGGTGCAAATGTCAAAGTATGAAATGAAAAAATGACATATATAATAGCTAGTGATTAAAGCTATGTGAGTAGTTAACAACGTTAAAGCTGTGGGTGAAAACTGAATTAAAAATGCTGAGACTGTAAGTATATTAATTTAACAAGATAGACCAAGCAGACAACAATGCTTGGCAAAATGTAGGAACATGTAGACAAACAGGGACCGTTTGTCTACATGTTCCTACATTTTGCCAGACATAAAATTTAAACTGAAAGAATCCTACATTGGGTGCTAAAAATTAAGTTTTACAAGGAGAAATAGTTAAGCAACAGTATACCTACTTGACATTAATAACCACAGACCAATTGAATTATCGCAGAATGATTGATTTGATTCTTGAACAAAATGTAGTGACCGGATGACTTTGTCAGTTTCTATGAAGCTTTTAATTTATTTAACTAACTACAAACTTAAATTGACAATATGAAATTACTTTCAGTTTTATAAAATCTATATTTGATGCACTGGCGTAATAAAGATGTTTATTAATTTAACATTTAGACAAACGGTTGGTTTGTTGCTTAAGAGTCGATTGCGAAAACCGACTTCGGGATTATTCGAATGTTAATTGCAAAGCAATAATGTACCAGAAATATCTATATTTAGACAAAGTTTCCGAAGGCAACATTGTTGCGTTTTAGGCAAACAATGCAAGCAGTTAGGTTGTGAGGCCAACCATAGCTATAAATGTAACGGCTGCAAACTGAGTGAGATAACCAATTGGACCTGTTTATGAAGCATAAACAGGTATGGGCCTACCATAAGTACGATTCATGCCTTTAAAAAATATGATAGCCCAAGGAAAGCACTTATCGACAAATTTTACTCTGAAGAAGTAGTTAAGCCAACAATCTGTTCTCGAAGCTACCGAGAGGTATTTGAAGGGTTTAGTGTGTTATAATATAATAACGTCAAGTAGCAACAGGCCGTCTGCTGGAATTGGACTGTAATATTATGATAAGCAAATGATGAATATAAGACTTTCCACAGTCTCAGATATGGATAGATAGCAAGCAAGATAAACAGTGAAGTACATACAAATCTATTTACATATGCAAACTATGTAGGCATATCGTTATCCTCTAAGTAGTTACATAATTTTCCAAGTACATGTACCTTACATATAGTTCCAGTTCGTGCGGAAATATACTACTCAGATATTAGGTTAGTCACACAGACGTTCATTCTCATGATCTCCTGTAGCAATTCCAGAGATTTACAAGTTCCCTAACGTAACGCGAGTAGGCGGAGCCCAGATTCTAAATCATGAAGCCACTTACAACGTGGAACAAATTGAGTCATTTTGTCTGTTTCAACATTATATCAGCGACCAAATTATCGTGAACCTTAGCCGGACACAATACTGCAAAATTTTCTTCAACAACGATCAGTTTCTCAGAAGATACAGGTTAAGTTAAATTGGTTATGCAAGCGCTCAAAGGGCATTGCCGATTTACGAAGATGGTGCAAGCAAAACGGCAAAAAGTTATGATAGCATTATCTATTACCGCTAGAGCCACAAGATCTTTGTTCAATGATTCGAGTTAGAATGTAAAAGAGATATATATGGGTGTTGAGTTACGGAAGTCTGAACAACTGAATAGGCACTTGAACTTGTGATTTCTACTCAATTGCTTTTGAGAGCAGTCGTTGATGTGATCAAACATCTCGATGGTCTAAAGATAACATAAATGTTTTCGATCAAACTACAGTTGAAGAACCTTTTCTAATGAAGTAAAAACTTCATAACATGATGTCAGATTCGGAAGAGCATAAAGTATTAGCGTGTTAAAACGTAATTTGAATTATACACGAAGGTAAAAACAACGACCTTGTGGTGCCGACAGTTAAATGAGCTTCGAGATTTGTTCAGCTCTCGTGAGATCATCAATAAAACGGCTAAATAAATTGTGAAGTAGGTATGCGAAAGTTCATATTTTGCACGGTGCCCGAAATATTGTCATCATTATGGAGCAAAGAAATGCTACCGCGGATTGATATCAAATTATCAACTTAAAAAGAACTACGGAATATAGAAACCTAGAATCAGATTTAACACTAAAAGTAAAGAAACGGAATTATACTGTCTGTGATATTAATTTTTTTTTGGAAGAAATGGTACTAATGTGACAAATACTCGACTTTGGGGAGCAGTTTCAGAAAACACAGAAGATGAATTGCGACAATTATGAAGATCCCTGCAACAATAACCCAAAAATGGTGTTAACAATATGATATTCTTGTACTAGATAGCATTATAAGGAAGTGTTTTTATTGCTTGTTAACAACACAGTACTAAGAATGAGATCACCGGCATGTGTGAGTCATTTAATCTATTAATTTACTACGAACTTAACTTGTTTCTGGTTGTTGAGGCATTGACCTATTTAGAGGTCTATTTGCTACCCTTTGTCTATTATTTCATTTGTAAGATATTGTATGTGCCATGTGTTTTGTTTACGCTTGGCTGGCATATTTATGTAGCACATAACTATTTCTACTGCAGTCACGTTCACAAAAAAAAGGCGAATAGAAAATAACTATAAAACCAAGGAACAACTTGTTAATGAAGTTCTTTGAATGAATATCGTATACATGTCTCAAGAAATCCAAGCACAATTAGCAACAGTAAAATGGCAAGTAGAAGTTATCTTAAGCTGTAATTAAAATGGTCGGAGAAAGGAAAACTTAGATCCGGAAAATAGATTATCCAACCAAGGAAGTTTAACAAATCGTGCCGAGTTTTATCAATAAACATAACTCAATCTATTTAGCTGTAAATTTATCGAGTACAACACGAATAATTTCAAAAGCACTACAGCGATGTTGTAATTGGGAACAAATCACAGTACGTGCAGACAAATTAACCCACATCTCATGTGGTTTAGGTTGACGTTTGTGTGATGATGGCAGAAATGGATGAACCGACCACTGTAGATACGTCAGTTGTTGGTTCATAACGGGACGAACACGTGCTCCCGATACTTCGAACATTGCATCCGCAAACATTATTGTTTGAGAACCGGTTCAGTCAGCTTTAATTAGCATTCCTACTAAGCCACTTAATTCAGAAGCTGATTACATTGATTAATGATCAAATAGTGATCACAGATTTGCTTCAGACTTTAATAAGAAAGTATTAGATGATAATGAAGATGATGTAACAGCTAAATATTTATGAGAATTTATTTCGGCTGTTGTAACATCATTATGAGCTAATTCACGTTGTCATTTGCTAGTGTGTTGATAACTTCCAATTTGTGACGCCTCATACGATGAAACTGTGACTAATCTTAGCACTGATGAATTTGTAGGCCACATTGTTTTAATAATCAAGAACAATTGCTTGTATACGATTTCACGTAAGATCACGTTGATATTAAATTACTTCCATTAGTTATTATTCTTAATGAATGCCATGAATACAGAATGAATACACCTAAGACTGCATAGCATTTTAAGTTAAGATTAATTCACCCGTGTGTAAAACTAGTCTTTTGGCATGTATGCTCAAACTGCTCTATCAAATTGTTTTGCGGTGATGCAGATTAACCTTCACGGACTGGTAAGCACAGTTTATAATTTACTCATTGCAAAGCTACTTGTTGCTTCAAACAGAGAGCGGTTCGTTCATGTTAACATTGTTATTGATTATGATAATAGCTTAGAAAATAGATATAAAAACCTAGCAACTAAATAAGGGCCAAAATTAGATTAAAACCCATTAATCAATGAAACATCAAAGAAGCAAGAGAAAGTAGATACGACTAAACAGTAGATACAATGCCTGAACACAACGAAGGATTCAATAGTGTACTCGATTATCCTATTTGAAAGCTGATGATAAGGCTTGATAATGGTAAGCTGTTACTTAGAGATAAAATATTGATCGGCGATTCAATAAAGCTTCGTTATGGAGTGCGACCTACCGTGGTGTTCGATATATCTGGAACGTGGCGTATTAAGGCCAAGAATGGCGAAGTGCAATGGAATAAAACCAGTTTAGGAGAGCGATTTTGTATATTTGTTTGTGCGAGTCACTTTTAAAGAGATCATCGGAAGGTTTTCGGGCTTGTGTTTTGCCTTCGTTAGCAGTGATTGTTTTAATGCTTCACAGGGAAGTGAAGCAGAATATCGTGCTTTGACGTGTTGTAAAAGGTTAATTGGAAAGGTTAAACGTGTAGTAGTTGTAAACATGAATCTCGTTGTTCTTATGCATAACTTACTGTCCTCGTCCTATCAACTTAACGTTACTGTCAACTGTATCATGTGATTTCTAACACTTTTCCTTAGTACTTCATCAGAAATATTGTTCTCTTTCGTTTAAAGTTCCATGTTTAAGCGATGAAATAATACATATTATTAATAACTTTGCGTCTGCACTAAGATTTTTTACATAACATTGTTTTTAGCATGTGGAAAATCTGATAAAACAAATCCATTATCAAGATATCATATGACATTGGCATGCAGTATGTTACGTTAATCAGGGTATGCACTGTTAGTGCTAGATTTCATATCGGATCACGTTGCATGTTTTCATTTGAATCATTGTTGCTTGTTGGAAACAATGATAGTCTAATTTATAGCATTCTAATCTACAATTCTGTTGTAGCAAGTGGGTTCGATAATACATATTCGACTACACCAATGTAGGGCACAGAATGTACCTATGTTTATGGGTGGTTTAGGTACCTACAGTCTTTCATGTTCTGAGAACACTATCAGCCCTCTAGATAGGTAATCGTTACCCAGCGACGTTAACAAAGAGTGGTTTGCTGTTTGAGTACATATTGTTCAGCTGTAAAAACATGATTGGAATTTTCTTTAACAAGGTGCTACATTATTTCACCACTAATCTATCAACTCCAGCATGACCAGAAAGCTTGAGGTTGCCGACACCATGACACAGACTTCTTCAGAATCGATCCCACCGATTGCACCATCATCGATATCTGAATCGATTAAATCTAAATCGATTCCTCATACAAAGGCTTCTACTTAACTTTGTAAATCCGTTAATGGCACACGTCATTCCGACTGCATTACGACCCTAGACGTTGCATTAGCTTCAACACTTTCACGTTGTCTGTCATTGTTCAGTTCCTATACCACATCAAGAACTTACAACACCTCTATTACTGCTTACAGAGGAAAACTTTGCCAGATTTGAAGCAGAGACGCTTCGCTAGGTCAATAAATGACGTTGTGGTAATAACAACTCTGACGACGATAACAATGCAGTAACAATGCATTTTTTTCAGAAACCTGAATGACAATTTTGACCTGAAACACAATTTTGAAATTAGATAAAAAGTAGAATTATTTCGCCATACACGTACAATATAATGTTCCAGTGCGCAATAAAAGTGTTATTGCAATATTTATTAAATCGGTATTTAGAAGATAAATCTAGAAAATGTAGAAACAGAGAAATTATAAGATGCTTGTTCATCGTATCTTTTTGTTTTCGTTTCTAAAACCAGCTCAAACTTTTATCTAACATATTTTCATACATCGGTTTATTTAATTGCTAATCGATTGAGACAGAGAAAGGGAAGCCTTTGCCTAGCAGTGAGACAACATAATAAAAAATAATAATTTATAATTGAAAAGCCTTCCAAAATTATGAAAACAGAAAAAAATATCCAAACAAAGCTCGTGTGTTATTGCTTGTTGTTCATAACCACTCTGAAGTCTTTGTTGTTCTAATTGTATAATAATTGACAGCTGCAATCTATTTAATTAAATAAAATGAACAAGAAAATATTTTATTGCCTTACTTTCCTAAGGAAAATCTATTAATTTGCTTGATTGCCAATCTTAGTACTTAAGACTGAAGCCATTAGTCACTGCTCAGTCTTAATATAAAGCTACTATTGATTACGCATCAAAATATTAGCATATTAAATTTGTGATAAATCTCAGCAGGTGAAGGTAATTCTAAAGCAGCTAATAAATACTTTAAGCGATTGAAATGTACTACCTGTTGGACATGATGGAGATAGATTTCCTATGTAGAAAGAATGAGAAACTGAGACACAGCTGTTGCTTGATTGAAGTATACTGAATATAATAGTGATTTAGTCAAAAAACCAGTTATCAATGTTTACGAGGAAAATAACCTGCAAACTATTACATAGATAACTCAGTTCATTAGGGGCTAGCAGTTTGAATAGAATGCAATGAGTAGAAATATCAAAGGTGTAAATTAATGGAACATACGATAAGGAAAGGTGAACGCCCAAATAAATTAAAGTAAGGAGACAGGGTCAAAGAAATTTATGGGAGGACCGTGTATATTTTAAAATATAATTACATGTCAATATTGTAATGAAGTGGTTTAAATGGAAGGTGAAAGTGTCATCTAAAAACTATGTAAGACTTTGATTTGTGAATAGTTATGCAATGTTTTAATAATAGAAAATAATTGAGGAGTCTACAAAAGAAAGTGTACACTTGAAGATTCGGTTTGGTAAAGATTTAAGTAAACAGTCAATGGTTAAATAAAAGCTTGAGCTGGTTTGAAGAAACAAAAACACTTAAAAAGCTACGATGAAAAAGCAACTTTATAATTTCTCTGTTTCTACATTTACTTGTTTTACCTCCTAACCAAATACCGAGTTAATAAATTTTGCAATAACACATATTGCGCAGTGGAACATTATACATGTATTGCACGTGTATGGTGAAATAATTTTACTTTTATCTAATTTCAAAATTATGTAAGGTTTTAATACATTCAGTTTTACGAAAAAATTGCACTGTAATGTCTCTACACATTTCGAAAATATCATAGTAGTCAATACCGCAACGCCATTTATTGACCGAGCGAGCGAAGCGCCTCTGTTTCAGGTGTGGCAAAATTTGTGTATTCATAATGATTGAATTAATGTTAAGTTTCAGTTCATGCATCGCATCATAATCTCACGTATAAATTTGCATTTAAAAGACATGCTTTACCTTACCAGGTAAACGCCTTATTTTCTTATTCAATTACGTTCGTATTAGAGTAGTATAAAATACAGACAAATTCTAGGTAATGCTAAACATTTACCTGATTGACAGTACACCTCCGAGTATCAATTACTTTAACGGCCTGACCATGTACGAGCCTGTAGAAGAGAAAGTACAGATTTACGAGAGAAGTGCAAAATTTTACTGTAATGTTTCTCGGTAATTGAAAAATATTTCCTATCGGAATAATGAAAATGATAATTTAAGGATGTGGCAACTCAAAGCTGATATAAAATATGTTGAACGTGAAAGTTAAAACAAGTAAGTCGGGAATTATTTGCAAAGATCCTGAATATCTGGCAACAGAGTATAGAGTATGACATTAACACTACGATTCCTGACAAAGTATTAAAATACGTGATTAAATAAAATACATCAAACAAAGCATCATTTGTAACACTTGCTAGACAACAAACAAAAGCCGACAGATATAACACTAGAGCCAAGCACATTATTTAATGCAACAATGTTACATGATTTATTGCTCGAAAGGACAATGTACAATCGATTTTATTGTTACCGCATCGATAAATCCATTCAAGTTATTAGAATTAAGAGTCGAATCGCGAGAATCGATTTATGCATCACGTTGTACGGAAACAATTATTGAAGGACCTGAGTTCTTCGCTGCGACAGCGACAGTGAAATTGTCATGCTCATGAGTATTGCCTAAGAGTACGTTTGTCAGTCTAATGGCATCATCATTTACTTTCCTTCCGTCAAGGGTAGGAAGACATTCGACGGAAATTGATTTTGAAGTAATTATGCTAAATGCATCATTGACGAGGTCAACATGTTAAACATAGGGTGAGCTTAATTATGCAGGCTTGTTTATCAGGCAGGGTAATGAGTAATTTTGAAAGTAGTTACTGATACATGGGCTTAGGAAATTGGTAATTTTACGTCGTTAGGGAAATGGCACAATTTCAATGGAACCATGTAGGTTAATTATAAGCAATCCGAATTTAAGGTAATGCTTAGCTTAAAGCGAAAGCTTTCACTGAAGAATTCTTTCTTAGAAAAGTAAACAGTTCAGTTGTAATCCTTAGAGACTTTCACACTTCGCAACATAATGTGCCAATGATTTTCACAACTCCCTTTCAATACAACTAACAATATTAATCACATTCGTCAACACCTCGCCTAACAAACTCAAATAGAGGAAGCTTCTAAAAAAGAGTCCGTCTTTTATCTAAAGAAAGACAAACAGCAGTCGAAATCTAGTCGACAAATGACACGCGTGATTTACGATACCCTTCCTGGTAAATACTGTGGACCTTCCGTTAATTTACGACAGTTCAGCATGAGAAGACATCGTTAACTTTGTAGCCTTACAATGGAAGCTATATATTGTTTTATGAGCAGATAATCGCTGGTTTTCTTACCTGAAGGTAACTGCATAATTAGTATTTATCTAGATACAAATTGGTAGGTTCAGACATTTCTTAGAATTGTTGTAACTACCACTTTTATAGTTGCTGTACCTAATTTTATCGTTAGTAGATATCAGATTGGTACTGAATACGTTAATAAAATTATTATAGACCTCAGACTGTAAGAAAAAGAAAATAATGATCGTGATGATGCACAGAACAAAGATAACGATGAATAGATTCATCGTAATCAACCTTTGTAAAGTTCAACTTTTAATTGTATTCAGTAATTTGACAGTTGAAGGGTTATCAGAATTTTGCAAAAAAATTTAGTGAGTTGGTGTAAGAATGAACGAAATTGAATGAACTTAAATAATGTACGTACTTAAATGCAAACTTTTTATCGATATACACTATTAAACATTGTAGAATATTTTGTTTCTCAGTAGTAAAGTAATTTAAGAGGCTTGTGAAGTGCCGATACGCGGCGCGATTCTTGGAGGCAATTACCTACATTTCATACAATTATTTACATAAATATTGATTCGGGCGATAACGTTTTCACCCCCCTAAACCTTTACCAAATGAGACAATTTTGGTCTCATTACATTCACTATACCTTAATCTCGGTCTGACGTTTTTATTTTTTAGTAATTCAATTTAATTTAATAAAAAAATAAAAACGCTCGAGAAAGTTTTTATGTCAAAAATATAGATATTTAGATGCTAATAACTTATATCGTATGCAATATTTATTATACTCGTACCTACAACATTTCCAAAAATTATGAAAATTAGACCTATGTTTACGGGGAGAAAAACGTTATCGCTTTTTGTATGAAAATTTACAGCTTCACAATCCTCTCAAAATAAAACAACTTAGATACATTGTTGATTCATCTGAATCAGAAATTTCACTGTCGCTTGCTATGTTTATTATAAAGGTATCAGTGATTTTATCAATAACATGGTCCATACGACACATATCATCTTCTACTTTTAATAAGCGAGCACTCCATGACGAAGGGGTCAGATTACTAGCCCCTTCAAATTTTTAAGTTGTTTCATCTTAAAAGATTTTTTTTGCGACATGCCCAAACTAATTCTATTGGGTTGAATAGGAGTATTCCCATTTGAGCACCTATTTTTAGAGCACCTATGTATTTTGCACCAAAAGTATTCTCAAATGGGAATATCTTTGGCACAAAATGCTTAGGTGCTCTAAAAATAGGTGCTCAAATGGGAATACACCGAATTTTTAAAGTTTTATTTAAAATAAACCATTTTTATTATTCGTTCTTTACGCAAAATCGTTCACCATTACTCCAACAATATATTAATTTTAGTACCTAATGGTAACATTATTTTTCTTTGAACTGTTAAGTTACTGAATACAATTAAAAGTCAAACTTTAAGGATTTTAATTATCCAATAACTTCGAGTTTCCATATTATCATAACAGTTACGAAATGTAATGTTAAGGGAACACAGTTCCGCGAGGTTCACCAGTTCAGAATGATAATATTACTTCCATTTGCGTTCCGCTATCCTCCACTGTGGCCAATGTGGCGATATCGCCATTGTGGCCACAATAAACATTATTAAAGTACTCCATAAAATCTGATGCAATCCTCATTGTAACGGTGTTGCTGTTCATAACCTTACATCACATGGAGTTATGTTTGAGGATATAATAATGTTGTTCTGTTACAGACATAACTAATTATTCTGCAACTGAAATGACTTTCTTTGTAGAAGCAAAAGATTGTGTTGACATTACTTTCGCTGTTGCAGCATATTGTATTTGTTTTCACACACGAAAGCTAGGTTCTCCTGTAGGTGTTGATTAAACAGATTTTATCCGAATCCAATAGTATCTTGATAAAATCTGCGATCAAGATCCACATACCAAGCTTAGTAATAATGCGAGAATCCTCAACCATCCGTTATACCGGCTAATAAGAGGCTTATGTTCAGTGAATGTCTTTGAACTGTTATGAATCTTGGGATGTAACTTACAAGCAATAATTCTACCAGCTACTGACCGTTGCAATTAACCTTTACCGACCTCAAATTGATGAAAACCGCAGATTTCTTTTGAAGATTTAATGTTATCTGAAACTTACGCAACGCTTTCTTCCAACTTCTTATTGAACCGTTATTTAACAAGAACTTTACTCTGAATTACATCTGATAAAGTTTCTAAATTGAGATTAACTTCGTTCGCGGCCGGTTTGACGGGATTCTGTGGCATAAGTCGACTTCGCATACATAAGTCTGTCTCTCTCATTTAGATAAAAGTGTGGAAGAATAGATTTACGATTTGTGATACTATCGCTTGAACAGTAATGTGCGAATGTTGTCCGTGTTGACCGCCAATTAAGCAGATAGGTATGACTTTTACGGTTTCATCAGAATTTTCTACCGAGCTTATCTGTTTAATTCTCACGTTAATTATACGTTGATTCAAAGGAAATGTCATGAATGATCTTTGTTGTATATTTCTGTCTAGTTACCTGTAAACTGCTGGTTTGTTTACAAGACATAAGCAAATCGTAACGACACAAAAACATCATAAAACACAGAAAACGAAGCCCATAAAGTTCAAGCTAATCATCATTATACTAAATCCACGAACTTAATGCAAATCCTTCAAAACAAACTAGTGCTTCGTGCGCAAGTCCTCGTTGTAATGATTTACAGTGACTACAGTGAGCGCGTTCAGCGCGTGCGCAGCCTCACTCGGCAATCATCGGCGGGCGTCGGGCTGTCTCGGCGGTCACGAAGTTCGTTAGGCCATTGTGTGAAGGAAGCGGAAACTGAAGGAACCTTGAGTGTTACCTCACAGGGGGATATGTATGAATTTTATGAATTTATAGGTATGGGTCTGATGTAAGCACGCTTTATGTGAAAATGAATGCCATTAAATTCACACGTGTTTAAAAAGAGTTTTTAGACATAACAGATAACAGACAGGCGCAACGCGACGATGCGCCGCCATTCTGATCTAGAACAATTTCCATGAAGTTATCATAGAAGTTGTTCTGCTAGAGTAGGTACGAGCGTCTATCTGCGGGAGCCTAAAAGCTACAATTTGTTGCTAGAATTACATCAGGAGATCTATAAATCAATAATGCAAATCAAATCATTATGCTGTAACAAGCTAATTTGTTGACAAATGAAATGCGTATGCACCGGACAAATGATCTTTTTCACATTGATTATGCTTCCAAGGTTTCATATTAAATTACACACACAGTGACATTTAAAGCGTGGGAATATTAACAAGGGTTCACAAAACCTAGCTTTGTTTCATAATTAGAATGATACAAGTTATAAACATATCTTTTATTTAATACAATTAAGCATGGATAACATTTTTAGGGTTCCGTAACCAAAGGGTGCCAAAGGAAAGACAAGGGTTACTAATGCTTGGTTCCTATAAACAAAAACAAATCGTTTTGCTTACCAATACTAGCGTTTTTATTGTCAAACTGGGCATATAAATAGATCCGTAAGCTAATTTTACCTGTGATTGCTACTTCCACATGGGAGGGTCTAATATGCAAAGCTATGAGGTCTTTGCATCATTATTGTTCGAGATACAAGTCTTAATTTTAACCAATAACGGTTCGTAAATTATAGGAATCAGCCATAAGGCTTCGCTGTCCGTCCGTCTCAGGGCTGTATCTTTTGAACCGTAATAGGTAGACACTTGATTTTTTCACAAATAAGTAGGTAATAAAAATAAATAAAATGAAAAATTAAAGAGTCCTCATACAAGAAACGAGAAAGTAATTATGTAGTGTTAAATATTGGACAGTGATACGGAATCCTTCATGAGCGAATCCGACTCACCCTTGCCTGCTTTTTTTGCACAATTACGCTATTTTCCGACATTGTTTTTTTTTTTTAATTTATATTTATACACCTAAATAACCAAACTAAAATTACTAATAAATAAAACTGATGTTTTCAATAACATTAATTAAGTATGTCAGCTTTTGCATAATTAACTTTGCGGTAGTTACATAACTCAACACGATGCGATTAGGTTAATCATTATTATACAATTTTTGTTTTGGTGACACCATGGATCCTACTAATCCTTTAATCAAAAAGTTATACAAATTATTCAAATCATGATTTTATTAAGCTATCTCATCAAAGTTGGTCCAGAAATTACCTCTAAAATTTCTGGACCAACTTTGATGAGATAGCTTAATAAAATCATGATTTGAATAATTTGTATAACTTTTTGATTAAAGGATTAGTGTCACCAAAACAAAAATTGTATAATAATGATTAACCTAATCGCATCGTGTTGAGTTATGTAACTACCGCAAAGTTAATAATGCAAAAGCTGACATACTTAATTAATGTTATTGAAAACAGCAGTTCTATTTATTAGTAATTTTAGTTTGGTTATTTAGGTCTATAATTAACACAGACAACTACACCTAAATAGTCGATGGTTTTCTAGTTCTTTAGTCAATATTAGCATCTGTATACCTAAAACATATTCCATATATACCAAAGCTCAACAAATATATGATACTACCAATAATAAACACAAAAATATCCTAATAAGGTATTCAATAATTATATTCAAGTGTGTACAGACATGATTATTGCACTTATTGCATAATCAGAACCTTGGTTAGTCTTTTAAGGAGTTGATTAAGAAACTAACAAGACCAAAGAGATACTTGACATCGTCAGTATGTAAATGTGAATGAATAAAATAGTTTTTATTAATGGTTTCATTAGGCGAATAATCTTGTTTATTTGCTTGTTAATCGAAAGGCTATATAAAACTCAGAATCAACTAATATTTGCATTTTTTAACTTGTTATGTCCCAGTTATAGCCTCTAGATTATCACATCTCTGTTTGAGTTAACTTTCCTGTAGAATCGAATTCTTTAAAAAATGTCAGAATTAAGGCGCTGATAAATGCCAATGGTCTTGAGTGGTTAGCTTGCGTGTTCTGTGCTGAGCTCAAGCAACGCGTCGTACGTCCTTCAAGGAGCGCTGTCCCAAAATAGACGCATTATTAAATTATTATACATAAAACAAAAGGTATTTTAATAGAACATGTATACTAAAAAAATAGTTGAATTATCTTTAAAATGGCGAAGATTTCATAAAAATACGCTTCACAGCTTTTGCGTGATTCTCAGTATTTTATCCGCGTTAGACATAACTTTACAAATTAATTACACTATGTAATACAAACATAATCAAAAATATTCACAGATTAAGTTATTAAGAAAATGCTCTAATTTAACATATATGTATATTTTTTCTAATCATATACACTCGTCACGTGATCTTCAGTTTAAAATAATTAAGAACCCCACGAAGCATGCTTAGTTCATACAAACGAAATTCCAATAATTTGTAAATCAAACATATTCTTAAGGTAGTGTGTATTTATTCCGATTGGATTACAGAATATCTAGGTTCCCAAATATATATTAAATAAGAACATTAATTTAAACATGAAATATGAGAAAAATAAGTTTTGTATAGAAATTTTAAATTCCTCATATCTTGTCTTCGAATCATTGTCCTTTCAAAATATATGTTTGGGAACCTAGATATTCTGTAATCCAATCGGAATAAATACACACTATCTTTAGAATATGTTTGATTTACAAATTATTTTGGATTTGGTTTGTATGAACTACGCATGCTTCGGGGGCGCCTTAAAAGTCGGTTATCGTCGCCTTGAGAATTCAGGTTTAACACCGTCTATTAACATGCCAATAAAATATTTGGTATAAAAGGAAAGAGTCCATTCTCCTTTAATCCAATTTGGTCTACTGGTATGTATATTCTAATAGCAACGCTGAATTGCCGATTGTATTCGAGTTGCCTTTTTTGGCCGCAGAGCCATTCCGTCGTTTGAATTGGTTTCGGAATGTGTATCTAATCCTTGAAAGCCTATTGCTGAAGCGAGTATGATTGGCTTTGGGTCATTTAGCTGCCATAAAGCCTATGATGTCACAATCATGTTTATGCTCATGGTTGTTATTGTAACCTAAATTGCCATTCTTGGGAATATGTTTTGTTTGTTTCGGAGCTCTTCCTTATTCAGGATGCACGTTTTGAAAGAGCCATGTGGAAAATAATCTATGAGTTACAAATGAGTTCTATACATAAATAAACTTCAGGAACTCCACAACCTCATTCCACCGGCCCCCTTCTACCATCGAACATCTAGACGCACTGCAAATTACCATCCATACCTAGTTGCCAATCCACCAATTCGCACTAAGCAATTCTAAACATCCTTCATATTGCGCACGGCAAAAGAGTGGACCTCACTACCTGCGTCTGTGTTCCCGAACGCATACAACCGGAATCTCTTCAAAGTTAGAGTGAATAGGCTTCTTCTGGGTAAGCTCACTCCGTCGTAGACTTTGTCTCTGTCACCTCTGACCTAGACTAAAGTCAAGAGCAAACCTATCTCAAATAAAAAAAACCTCACGCTTTCTTCCCATGCCTACTCCAGGCAGAAACTTCAGAACGCCACCTGTTACGGTCCTTACTTACTCCTTTGGGAAAATGAGTTCCAAAGCTTGGCGTATACTTAAATATATTTTTCATTTCAGAATAATTTCAACAGTTCTTTTAGCGTTGCAGAATTACGGCTAAAGTATTAAATAAAATATCCGTAACTAAACTAAACTAAAAGATTAAAGCGAACAACACTTTTCCCAGTTCTATTAACTATTAAACCTAACAGCGTAGTTTAGCATTTCATAGGCGTAACTAATTCTACTGAGATCTGACCGGCCTAGTTCTAACAAGAGGTATAAAGAGTTAGTTATGACTTCGCTGTAAGGATATCTTTACTTTTAAGACATGTGCCGTAACTTGGAACTGGATGATAAGGTGTAAATATGAAGATTTCAATAGATTTGGAAGTCACTAACAAGGCATTGTTGTCTGTTTTAAATCAAGTTACACTGTGAGAGCATTTGGCTGTCCTTTCATGGATGAGCGCTATGTATTGGTCGTTTTCTAGCTAAAAGATGATTATTAATTAAACATGAAAGAGAATAACTGCAAATGCTATATAAAATACACTACAGTCAACTACCTTTGAAGATTAATAAACCTACTTTCACTTACCAAAAGCAGGATGTTTTAAAAAACAACACATTTTAAAAGTTACATGAACCCATTCAGCCATAAACATAAATCCCCAAAACAAACCATGACCCATCAATAAAAAATCTAAGGGCATAAAATAAAATATATACAAAAAATATAATTATCAAAATAACCCTGCTCTCTCAGCGGCGGGTGGAAGGATCATCCACCCTCTCAAAATAATTGTTTATACAACATGCCACCCCGCATGGGATGCGACGGAAACACGATATTTATGATGCCTTGCACAGAGTAATGAGTAGAATCAGAGAGTTTTATGTTGGAGCATACGATAGACTATTTGTCCGCGACGATAAAACGTATGGACATCTATACAATAACGCACGCACATAGGACAAATAGACTGTCGGAAATTCCATATGTTCTATCGGCGCGGACAGTGTCCGCGGACAAATTGTCCATCGTCTGCTAAGCGCCCTAAATTGTGGCATAGACTCTAAAAAGTGGCAATGTTTCAAAAATAATGTCAGTCTCTAAAGTAGGGGGTACTAAATACATTGTTTTATTTTAAAGATCAACTAAAATCATGCCGTAGCTTTCTTGCTTCTTTGACGGCTGATGACGACAAATTATTGTTCATAGTCAGGTCCAAATAATTTTGTAATTATATTATTTGGATAAATTATTTATATATAGATTTACCAAAATTAATAAAATTGTTCTGATTAATGATAAGGCTATACAGGATGTATCAGAAAGGTGTGGTCTTTAAGGCTGTGGTACAAACCATCAAACCGGACAACTTTCTCCATCGAAATCGAGAAAAAACATCAGCTGTCCCATACATTTGAGTCAAGTAGGTATTGAAGTTTTGTACGGAACAGCTGATATTTTTTTCTCGATTACGATGATGGTACCATGGAAGAAAGATGTTCAGTTTGATGGTCTGTACCACACCCTTAAATTTGACCACTCTGATACACCCTGTAGATAACGAAAAGTATTAATTTCATAACCATATCATAACCATTCATAATATTACCTACACACTAAGTTTTATAATGTTTGCATAACATTACCAATTTATATTTAAATTATAATGAGAAATGTACAAAAAACGGTCATCAGTCAAATATCTTACAGTTTAAACAGTTTTCACTTTTTAATTGCAGCCTCTGAATTTGTTACTACTCTATCTAAATTCAATCACCGACAGATAATAAGGCGTAGACTCATCTGCTCCGACCCCATGTCTAATCAACATCCGAGTGATGAGTGCAAGGCCTTATGTACCCTTACCCACATTACTACACCACGCTTTTTATTAATTAGAAAAAGCAACGTATACTACGAGTACATTGTAGAGGAGAAACATTTATTTATCTAACACATGTTTTTAGTAGAGATAAAATTGTACGTAGTTTGGGAAATAGAGATAATTTTAGAGTGGTTGTCATGCCAGGTCATTCAGCCAACATATAAGTTGTCATCGTGGAAAGTTTAGCCAGAAAAGAGAATTTATGAATAAACATGACGAAACCATGAATGAATGTAGTACGAGACGCGAAAAGTTGGCATCTTGTCAAAACTACGAATCTGTGTATCCGAGATTAACTAAACAATATTGACTCAAAAGTTATATAATATGCATTAACTATAAGTACTATAGACCAACTACTTAATCCGAAGATCAATATCAACAATATAAAAGAATAAAGCACATAATTATTTTCTACAATCTCATTGTAAATCAGTAAAAGTGACGCTGTATCTTAAAAGGATCATTATTACCTAATAGGCGATAATATAAATAATATAACATTACCGGATGCTGACGATTTGAATGACATAACGTGTTTAAGAAATCAACCAACCAAGATTGAGTAATTAAAAAAAAAACATAAATATTGCACAAGGCATCTTTTTAAATACAAAATAAATGAGTTAAGTTTTTTGCGTTACTTTAATTAAATTATTACTATCTATAAAAGACACTTATTAATATTTCTCAACAGACTATACCTTTAAAAAAATGAATCAGACGATGTCACAAATAAAAAAATCCAGATTATAATATCAAACGCCGAAAAGACTGGAACACATCAAAGATAAGAAGATAACGTGTGACAAAATGATCGATGTCCCAAACACGTCTAGTCAAAATGAAACTCAACCGGATGTGGTTTTAGTCAATAGAAGAATATTCGGTGACATATCATCAACTAACGCTGTTTTAACCCTGTTTAAAACTGTAACAGGTTTAAAAAATCAGACAAAAGAGACAATAAATGATAGGATGGTGATGTAAGATGGTTTGCTTAGGACAATACATTGACATGAAAAATAATCGAGGATAAAGGGTTATTGACTGTGCTAAGTACTAAAATATATAAGACAGAAGGACAAAGCTAGCATTTAGATAAAATTATCAATAAATAAAACCTTCAACACATGACTTGCAAGAGTATCAAATGACAAAACGAAACCTTCAATTTAAAGGTTGAATTACATATTAAACTAGCAATGGTATTGATTGGACATCTGTCAAATGACGTTGATAACGCAGGGGACAGATGCACGAACTATATTGAAACCGATGAGGGAGAACAAAATGACCCGTAATAAAATGAACGGAAGCACTTTAAACTTCTGAATTATTATAATGAATGGGAGTTATTGATTGGTGTAACTGGTAGTTAACGGTTTTAGTTGTAGAATGAAAATAAAGGGTGCATATTCATAACTTCAAAATTGTGTAAGTGAAATAATGGAGTCCTCTTTAAAAAATTATGCTCATACACATACAAAGTTCCAACAAAAATACACACGTCTGTCTTTGCTCCCCCGCCAGTGAACCAAACCATACGAATTCTAGGAAGCTATGTTTTTGTTTTTGAGTCAAGAAACAATGACGGGGACGTGACTAATGTGTTAAACGATCCTTTTTGTAACTTAATTTGTAAATTTTAGTCTGATGTCAAGGATGATTGAGGGACCGATGACAAAATGTATAACTTTAATGAGAATGATATGAATCTAAATGTGATTTATGAATTAGAAACCAATAGTAAAAAGAAACATAGAGAAATGAAAAGGGAAATACTTCACGACATTAAGGTTAAATTCCTTAAACAACAATAAGGCGATAGCGAAAGCGGAACTGGAAATCGATTCACAATTAGTAGTAAAAGTTAATCGATAAAGGAATAATCTGATACTAGGCCAAGACTTAGGTCGAGCAATCGGAGCGTGGCATGGCCTCGAACGTACTTGGGAAATTTAGAGCATCTGTACAACCTAGGCACACTATTGTAAAAGATACGGTCATAATAAAGTTATATTATAATGAATTTTAAGATTACTGTTGGTACTGGCAGTGAATGGCAATTATTTCATAAGTTAATGTTTTAAATAGGATTTGCTGTGCTGTTGACTGCATTATCGGCTCTCTTACTGCTTTAAAAAATAATATCACTCTATTTGCACTGTTGTTTCTCTACTGTAGAAATGACTAAATCACTTTTTACATTTCCATTTAAACTGATCTCTTTTAGGGTTCCGTACCTCAAAAGGAAAAAATGGAACCCTTATAGGATCACTCGTGTCGCACCTTGATAACAAAAGTGACATTATCAAAACTATGTTTTCTAAATAACTCCATAATTTACTGGCATATTTTCAGTATATACAAAACTTAGAGTAAGATAGTCAAATTGCAGTCTTTTATTTCAGTTATTTGCTAAGATATTGACCAAAATGCTGCGTCAAAAAAACTTTAAATGGACATACAGAAAAAAATTAATTTTTGTATAACGCCACTTTTGTTTTCAAGGTGCGGTGTGTCTGTCTGTCCGTCTGTCACAGCCAATTTGCTCCGAATCTAATGGACCGATTACGTTGAAATTTGGTACACATATGTATTTCTGTGACCTAAACACGGAAGTGTAACGTAAATAAATTAATTTTGAATATGGGGTCATTTTTGGGGGCAAATAAGAAAATTAAAAAAAAAGTTTTGCAAACTGTACCATGTGACATATCAAATTTAAGGGCTTACTGTGGGGGTCTCACATATATATGTATTTTTAGGTCAGAAGTGGTATAAGTTTTAAAGAAAACCACGTGGGAGGTTAACCTAACATTTATTTCTTTACAACAATTTGATTTAAACTACAAAAATCTAATTGAAACAAAATAACACCGAACACAATAAATGGATGAAAAATAGCACTCAAGGAAATGGCTCACGTGACCTATGTGGAGACGACCGTATCTACAACCAGCAGCGATCCGACTACTCAGCGGCTACGAAATAAAAAAAAAGGGGCACAAATGAGCGAGTCAGCCTTTATATAGGGGTAATCGGGTTGCCAGCTTATACGGCCTCTCCTGATGCTAGGTTGTCCACAACCTAAGAACTTCTGGAGACGTTAACCGCGGCTTCTGCTGAGGAAGACTCCTTTCGTATAGGCGCCCAGGCTCGGCTTAGACGGGATCCTAGCGAGCGACTCCGGGAAAATCTCCTGAAGTGGAAGCCCCTGACTAAAGTCTTGTTCATAACAGCAGGGGTGGATATTGAAGGCCCTGCCTCCGCATCGGTATTCGGAAGTGGCACGGACAAGGTTGTACCGGGAGTGGATCGTAATAGGGTGTCATCCACTTTGTCTGCCCCATCATCTGGAGAAGTCAATAACAACATGTTAGAAGCCGTCTTTTAATTTTAAGACACCACAACACCTCTATTATGCTCCGTTCACATCACATTCAATTAATTTATCCATCAATCAGATAGCACAGACAGATCTCTCACACAGTCCTCGCCATGATACAGAATGGTAAAACCACACAGTGACTGAACGAACATCAAGCCGAGACGACTTAACGACTCACGTCAACGTCCATGACGACTTGACGACTCACGTCAACGTCCATAACGCCTTGACGACTCACGTCAACGTCTAGGACGACTTGACAATACACGTCAACGTCTAGGACGACTTGACGACTCACGTCAACGTCCATGACGCCTTGACTCACGTCAACGTCTAGAACGACTTGACAACTCACGTCAACGTCCATGACGCCTTGACGACACACGTCAACGTCTAGGACGACTTGACGACTCACGTCAACGTCCTTGCCTGACTAGCGTAAAGCTACGGGCACTTGTAGACGCCAATACGATCGAGCGTATTCGTCTATGATCACCTGATGTCTTGACAAACTGATGCCAGCGTCTCGGGACGACATGACTCACGTCGACGTCCTTGACTGCCCAGCATATGTAGGGCAGCGACAGGCGACGATCTACACGCCCCATGGCGACATGTATTGTGCTGCGGCTTGCATAACCTTGCCGTAGCCACCGCTGAGGAGTTTCAGGCCATAGCGGTCACTTGGCAAGATCTTGACCACCTTGTATGGTCCACGCATGCCTTGGTCGAGTTTCCCGGTAACCTGTGAATACTTGATAAGGAACACAAGATTGTTAAGATTATACACACGCGGCGAACATCGGTGTTGGTTCACACGTTCATATTGCTTAGATTGGTTGTCTTTAAGGAGCTGACGAGTTCTGCTTCTGGCGACTTCGCGTGAAGCCTCTTGATTGGGAGTTGAATTATCGAGAGCCACATCACGCACTTTTGCGCGAATCACTGGAGTCGTTGCTTCTGTACCAATTAGAACATTCAACGTGGAGGCTTGTGGTCTCATCACACCCTTCTTGTATTCGATCTAAAACTCGAAATTCTGAAGGTGAATCCACCACCTCGCGACACGTGGCAGGAGATCCTTTTTCTGTTCCGTTGACAAGCGCATTGCAATTCGTGACGACTACGAACTTTATTCCGACGAGGTAGTGGCGGAAGTGGTGCCTTAACTACAGCGAGCGTCTCAAGCTTGTATGAATGGTACTTACTCTCAGCACCCTGGGTCACTTTGCTGAAATATGCAACGACGCGTTTCTTACCGTCGGGATGCGCCTGAAGAAGAACAGCTCCGTAGCGGGTGCGGCTTGCATCTGTATGGAGGACCGTTGCAAACCGATAATTGAAAATGGCTAGGACAGGTTCTGACGTCAGTTGCTGGATTAGGTCTTGTCGAATCGCCTCAGAGTACTCAACACCCTTCCTTGTCAGGTGTGCAATGGGTGCGGTTTTGGAAGCGTACCCTTTTATATATCGCCGAAAATATCCGGCAAGACCAAGGAATTGGCGTACCTGTCTTACCGTCTCTGGTGGTGAAGTTTTGGAGAGTGCTTCAAAAATTTCCTGGGCTCGGTCTAACCTGACCCCGACTGACTAATCTACCTAGATACTCTACCTCGGTACACATGTTTCAATGTTATGAATCAATGGATCAAAGTTAGAGATAAAATAATTTCGCGATCTCACGGGTTGACCAAGTTTTTATAGCTTCAATTAAATCTTGTGCGAGGGTAGACGTCTCAGAGCAACGACCAGTCGATTCGAGTGGAGGTGCCTGACGTAGCGCGCTATCCTCATTTAAATCGCCTTGATTCGATGCATGATTAAGCTTAGAAGTGTTCGAAGTACCGTCACGCGACTGTATTGGCAAATTATTAACAGTCCTTGTAGCCGGAAAATGTTTAATACGACTGTGACGTACACGAGAACATGATTTGTTTTTTTGAATAATGCGATCTACTACTCTCACCGCTCTGAACAGCCCGACGAATAACGGCGACGACGGTGTAATTCGCAGTACAATGAAGTATGTGAACGGCGGCGGGTGTCGTCCAGAATCACGACGCCTACTATAGGAGACGACTGAGTAGTTGAGTACTAATGCTTCGATGTCGCGAGCGAGATCGTGAATCGTCAGTTCTATGATCGCGGGTTTGTCTCGAACGACCGCGTGAATTATCACGTACGCGGGGTCGAGTCCGGACACGCGAACCACTCCGTGAGTGACGGGATCTAGCAGCCGATTTATTTCTAATCGTTTGTGAAACAAAACCGAAATCACTCAGCCGTCAAATTAAACAAAGACACACGTACACACTATACAGCACACGTTATAACAAAACGGTTTTTACAATGTAAGAATGTTATTTTGTTTCCTGTGTGGGCCATGGTCTTTATCCCACTTCTGATTTTAGGTCAGAAGTGGTATAAGTTTTAAAGAAAACCACGTGGGAGGTTAACCTAACATTTATTTCTTTACAACAATTTGATTTAAACTACAAAAATCTAATTGAAACAAAATAACACCGAACACAATAAATGGATGAAAAATAGCACTCAAGGAAATGGCTCACGTGACCTATGTGGAGAAGACCGTATCTACAACCAGCAGCGATCCGACTACTCAGCGGCTACGAAATAAAAAAAAAGGGGCACAAATGAGCGAGTCAGCCTTTATATAGGGGTAATCGGGTTGCCAGCTTATAGTATATATTTTTTTATAATTTTAAAATAAATAATTTTAAAGTTATTTAAGAAAGTAGACGAAAATTAACCATTCCTCACTCCCCGAAAGTACCGAGCCTAAAATTTTGAAAAAAGGACAGAAAATAGTTAAATACCTGTGAATTACAGGAACACTTATAAGAAGTCTATGATCTTAAAACAACAAGGTAAATCTCTCAATATTGTGCGTACAAACTTACATTTGCAGTTGGAATGTATGGGAGTACATGTTTTTCAACTACAATGTTAAGTTTGTTCTTGGGATTCATCCCACTACGGAACCCTTCATTGTGCGTAGTCCAACACGCACTTGGCCGGTTTTTTTTTTTTATTTTATCCGCCATTATTTCGCTTCCGTTGCGTAAATTAACTAAACCGTTAGAGCGTGTTCTAAACCAAATTCTAATTGTGCATTTGGAACTAAATCCATTTACCTGTTGAAACTTTCAAAGTATTAATTTCAAGTAACGTTGGTATGCTAAACAATTCATTTAGTGTCGAGTTGTGCATTAGTTGCGGGCGCGCAGCTGAACAAATGCGCGCCAAGGCTGGACAGTTCGTGACAGAGCCACTGTGAGCGAGTAAACAATTCATTCGGTATCAGTTTCTAAAATCGTTTTATTTATGTTGTCCTTCAGGCGCTAGCGCACTTTATAGACGTCAGACGGTTATAATTTTAAGCAGCTAACTTTGTTACGACAACCAATTATCGAGACTATCGTAAATGGGTCAGAAACAAAACTCGCAAAAAGTGTTATCACATATTTTTTGCATGTTCAGGAAAGTTAGTATTTTTTTGGACAGGTACGGATTGTGGACTGAGCTATGTGCTCAATGTAGAATATCAAATATTTTATTAGTAAAAGTTGTATTTTATGTACACAGTATGATAAAATATCCTTCTGTGGACTTGTTAGTGGTAGGAGTTCGTAGCTTTGCGTGGTTATAAAAATCAATTATTCTTCCTACTATAGTCAGATTTTGAATAATGAATAAGTAATATAATGAATTTATATATTCCTGACATTGCTAAAATTAGTCTCCCTTATTTTAAAGAAAAAACAGATTAACAACTCGTCACAGAATTCGTATCCATCCTGTGGAATAAAAAAAACGAAGTCTAGAATCGATTTCACAAATTTCAAAACGATTTTTTTATTTTGACGCTGGCAACTGTGGGTAGCTGCCACTTGTCACTATGCTGAGAATATTTATACGGTGCTCGCTGTTTTAACGACTAAAAAATTGTGCTATACCAGTCTTTTGTCAAAGATCATCTTTCCGTTGTGTTAAATTTTCTGGAAAGAGTGCACAGAATTAACATGTCACTGTTTGCGTCAAATGAACTTTTTTATATATATTTTTTTTAATTTTTTCGGGATTTGTCATTGCGGCTTTTCTAACCTAAAAAAATATTACTATTTTTTGATTTTGTGCAATTCTTTGTGGAATTCTTTTCTGTGTTTCTGTGTTTCTGTGTCCACTGAAGCAATCATTATCAACAGAATGTATAATATTAGTAGTAATGTATTATTTCTCAGAAGTTATGCTATGAGTGTTACCTTTTCAATATAGGTACATATTGCTTAATTTACACATTTACATGATTATAGTATCTAAACTGCCTTTAAACTGTCTTATGTAATTTTGACGTTTAAAAAGTGCTGATTCTCAGCCTAGTTTGAATAAATGACTTTTGATTTTGATTGATTTTTTGAAAAACTAACCAAATAGTCTCCCCTCTTCAAGACATGATTAAAAGCCCGTACCTCATATTCTCTTAAACTAGATGAAGACATCATCGCTTAATTCGTATCGTAACACTATCTTTTGTCAGTAAGGATTACAGTAAATCGTCCTCATTGTAATATAGGGTAATCCCTTATTATTGAAGAGACGCCCGGGGAGAATAAGGGTAATCCAACAATATCTAGTCGACATAAGCGTTATCCCTTTGTGTGCTAGTTTCGTAATGTTAATTAGTTGTAAACGTATACATAATAGTGTATGGCATAATTCATGGATAACCCTGTATCTGGTGGGGGACCCCAAGCCCTATAAAACAATGACAAACCCCGAAATCAATGGGCATGCGCAATTTTTTATTATTATTATTTTTTATAAAAAAATACCACCTTTGCTCACTTCCTCGGCCACCGTGTTCACAAATGAAGGAATTTTCACTATCTGATTTCTACATAATATTCTTAAATAAACGTGCTATAAGATGTGTATTGCAATTTTAGAGTCCTTCATGTACTTAGTTTTTTTTAATCTTAAAGTGAAAAAATTGTTTCTGTAATTTTTTCCTAAGTTTGAGCTCAAAAAACCGGTCAAGGGTCGGCCGAGGGTTCCGTACCATCATATATATATAAAGGTGTGCTATTTAGAGACATCGTTTTATTTTTCCTGTAATCTTTACATAAACTTCTATCATATAGAATAATTTCAGATTTTTCTCTATGCAGACTTCTGAGATAAGGAGGGAACGGTATTTTTCTTTACATTTTTCATCAAAAGTCGAAAACTATGCGGCCTAAAAAATAATGTTTGAGAATGTACAAACAGCGCTCTTTCATATGATACCACTCATGCCCTAGTAGCCCCACTTTGTATTTTTAAGACCTCCTTGCAGTCCCTGTTGCAAAAAAAAAAATAGTTTTATTTCTTTCTTATTTGCAAAATAGTGAGGCAAACGTCATCTAAAACTATTCCAAAATTCTAGTTGATAGCATTAGTAGTTCTTGAGATATCTAGCTGTGACAAACGGACATACAGACAGACTGAGTCGCACCATAAGGGTTCCTTTTTACCATTTTGGTACGGAACCCTAAAAATGTATGGTAACCTAGCTGCCCATATTTTTTAAAACTTGTCTCCTTAATGCATATTCCAAAATGGTAAGTATATCAATATTCCATATCTTTTTTAGATACATTGATTTTTTTTTACATAAACACATTTTTTTCACTTTAAGATTAAAAAGAAACCACTTCAGGTACTCTAAAACTGTAAAACACATCTTATAGCACGTTTATTTAAAAATATTATGCAGAAATAAGATAGTGAAAATTCCTTCATTTGTGAACACGGTGGCCGAGGAAATGACCAAAGGTGACCATTTTTCAAAATATAATCTAAAACAAAATTGCGCATACCCATCGACTCCGGGGTTTGACAATTTTTTATATTATAGGGCTTAGGGTCCCCCACCCGCACATACAGGTTTATCCATTAATTACGTTACATCCTGTATACTAAGAAAGATGTAACGCTTTATTTGTTTGAGGAATTTGCTTTTATCTTCAAATTATTATTTTTTGATAATATGTAATGTACAAATTCTTTATATGCCATAATCGCCACTTCTTTATTTTACGTAACATGATAAATGCACTTACACTTTAATTAAATCAAAACTATGACGTTCAGAATGATTTAGTCCGCCTTATGCTGAAAACAAACAAATTTTTGAAAGAAACTACTATTCGTCATAATCATAACTACAGTGTATATAGGTAGAGCTTTTGCGATCATTATTTCTAAATATACAAGGGGATTTGTAAAAGTCGTTAATCATTGCGCTCCGCCTCATATAATAATATTACTATTAATGATTCGCAACCCATACATCGATCGATACTACTAAATATGTTTCGCTATTCAGGAGGAAACAAACATATAACACGCTAAGCCTCGCAGTCGCGACATCAATGCAGCGTGCTCATAGGCCACATATCATTTCGTGAGGCCAGGTTTCATCATTTGGCCAATGGGCACGCGTGGGGTGGCGCCGGATGTACGATCGACAAAAGCTACGCCTTTCCAATTTTGAAACAAAGTTGCTTGCAAGCTGCAACTGTACTTATGACAAAGTAAAACAAAAGACCATAGCGACAGGGTTTTTTCAATGAATCAGTGTACACAAAAATCAACTTTAAGGTGTAAAGGCGTCCGTTTTGTCGATAGCACTATGTGTGCTGTAGCCTTAAATTTAACTGCTATAGTAATATATCGAATGTTATAATAACAGCTATAATCGATATAAGTACGCCAAATATGGGGTCGATGATCTATGGTGTTACGGATAATGTGTATCGATAACACGTGCTTATAAGTGAGCTGGTTTCAGCTACGTGCGATAAAATTGTTTAAATAATATTGCGATTGGTTTATAATATTGAGTGCTGTATTTCCAAGGTAAAAATTTGTATTTGGGGAAGTAAAGGATTTGAAGGAAGATACCTAATGTTATGTTTTATAAATATGGAAATATAAAATGCTCCAATTGATGCACATTCAGAAAATCCGCTAAAACATTCTTATTGTCAATATTTTACCTTATATCAATTTGTGATGCCATTGCAAAATATTGATGATTTACCTGTAACAAATAACAATAAAATAAGTACAATGCTACAGTGCGTACAAAATAACAACAAATACAAAAGTAGCTTGAAATCATTATGAATAATCATAGCGGCTTTAAGCTCAATAAGGTCAAATACACAGTTCAAACAAAACAAAGTTTTCGATGATGATTTGAAGATAACAATAACTGTATACAAGTTTACATGAAGGAATCCGGATTTCGCTCCAGCAATTTTAAATTCACGCTTTAATCCACCTAAGAAGAAACTTTAAATTCTAGCTCAAAAGGTACTATATCCAATAATCTACCAATAGTAGCTCAGCGTGGAAAACAAGTGCTATAAAAACGATTTAATCATGGACTCGGTATTAAACTTGCGAATAGTATGAAACAAGTTACAGATTGCTTGTATTCATCATTGTTCTAAGTACTTAACAACAAAAAATATTACAATTGCAACACCGTCAGCAAAAAAGTTTTTGATTCAGATCTATTTTTATTAATTGATACTGTATGAGATATGGATCGTGTTATTAAAAATTATGATTAGTAGTATGGTAGCAAAGACGCCCGAGTTTAATATAATTTATAATGCGATGAGGTTAGATCGCCAGGTGTTCAGCGATGTGAGCCACGTTAGAACATGGTGAGGAAGGTTTCCAGATTAAAAGAGACTTAATATTTAGTTACTTTGTTAAGGTGGATCCGAAATCAAATCGAAACACGGCAAATCTAACATGATGTTTGTTTTGATGATTTTTATGGTTATAATTATGTAAATACATATATGTTATTATCGCGAATCATATTTTGATCAAGATACAACCTGACACTGACCTGCAAATTGCAATAAAGGCAAAAAAAAAAAACTTTCGCGAGCTACCACTGCTCTCCAAAGAACGAAGTCAACTCAAGTTACATTTTCGCAACTTCATAATACTAAATCGGATATAATAAATTCTTTTAATAATAATATGGCTATAGCCTAAAGCCTTAGTAATAATATATGTATCATTCATCAAGGTCCTGCCAACTCAAATGGTCAAAATTAATTACGACTGTAAATTCAAGAGGAAAATCTATTTGTGATTCGTAGATTGATTACTGACATACGTAGAACATTCTAAATGAAGGAAAAAAACCAAGCACACCTGTGCTTTGTCAGATAAATATATTGTTATATATTTATAAAATGGTCTGTTTTTTTTGAGTGGCAACACTTGCGGTCATTGACGTGGCCTTGGCCTGTGTTGCAAGGGAAAAAAATTAAGTGGACACGATAAATCGATTACGTCACCGCGTTTGGGCCACTACAGTGGAACAGCGAAGTTTTTATGATGGTTTTTGATCGCTGTTTATGTTCACAACTTTATATTTCAGTTGGTTATTTTGTACGCTTCAGTTTAAGATGCTTTCAATACGTTTAATATAACATGTGAATACAATCATCTTAATGCTTATGCAAGATTTTTCAAATGTACATTTGAAAAATCTTGCATAAGCATCGATAAGTGTAAAAAATTCATAGCCAATACAACGAAAAAACTTACAAAGAAACTCCAAGGTTTCGCAAAAAACGAACGTATTGAAATCTCTAGATACCAACAAAATGAGTAATGCTTGAAAAATCTTGTCATATTCTGTTACATGCCCATGGCAAGTAAACTCAAACTTCGGTAGTCGATATTAAGTTTCTTGCGAACAAAAACATTTAACTTTTTTTACAATAAAGAAACCCGTTCGTACTGTAGGTTAAACTTTCTCGATTATCAAGAATATCGATATTTACTCGTTAAGAAATTAGGACTCGTTACACGGTTTTTAACTCGACTATTTACAGTTAAGGAATTTAGTCAGGTTAAGATTGTTTTTTTTTATAGTTGTTAGTCACTGCAATTATAGGTAAAAGGCGTAAACATAATATATTGGTAGTTGTGATTTTATTTGCAAACGTGCTGTTTAGTTCTATAAATAGATTTAGTTAAGAATTTATATTTCCACCGTATTTTTTCTAGAAATGCTGCACTCATTTTAAAATGAGTGCAGCATTTCTAGAAATTATAAAAGTAAACACAGTAAATTGAGTGTAACCATTTCTGATACAGTGATTGAAGAAGTAAAAGATACAATTTTTTTAGGAGTTACCATAGACCAACACTTAAACTGGAAGGCACATATTGAGAAAGTTAATAAAAAAATATCTAGTGCATGTTACGCCTTGTCAGTTCTTGCAGAAACTACGAATCTAAGTGTAACTAGAAATGCTTATTTTGGAAATGTGTACCCACTGTTAACTTATGGTGTAATATATTGGGGGAACTCGACAAACGTACAATCTACATTCATTCACAAAAAATGTCTTAGAACAATATATAACATGCATAGTACTGAATCATTAAGAGATGTCTTCAGAACGGAGGGTTTCCTGACGCTGACTGGTATTTTTATACTTGAATTATGTTTATTTGTTAAAAACAATATGCAATATTTTAATTTCAAATCAAATTCTAAAAGAAACATTCGGAAACAATATAAATATGACATTAATTTACCAGTTATCAATAATATGATGTATTACAAAAGTACCTATGTTACTGCTATTCGTGTGTACAACCAGTTACCGCCAGCCATTAAGCAATTAAATGGAAATATGTTTAAAAATAAATTGAAAAAATTTTTGATTGACAATGTATTTTATAATCTGCATGAGTTTTTTGACAAAAAATAATATTTATGTGAATGCCTAACTTCCATCAAAACTATTGCATATCCGACTTGGGTAGACTGTTGAAACGAAAAATGTAATGTTTATAAATACGATCTTAATGTACACAGTTACGCAATAAATATATCTTTATCTTTAAAAAATATGGTGGAAATATAAATTCTTAACGGAGTTAAAATATGACAATTGGTGGTTCTAGACTTAAGTCTAGAACCACCAATTGTCATATTTGATTTGTTTTATTTTTCCGTTTTATTAATAAACTTCATATTAAACATAAACTATTCACAGAATTTGTTATAAAAACTGGCAACACATCCAGTTCGCATTTTAAAGGCAACACCTTCCCCGAGAGTATTCGAAAACTTTCTCCGCAAACGCATTTCCAATCGATTGGGCAGGTATCGAGAATCGATATTGATTATCGATTTTATCTTTTATGCAGTCGAGATAAGTGTCAGTTTGTTTAATAAAAGTGTGAGTAAATTAAGATTTTAGTGCGAAACATGATAATTTCCTTGAAAAAGATTGGTGAGAGCACGCACAAACATACTAAAATATTTGTTCTTCGATTAGCTGAATTTGGTCAAAGTGTTGTTGGTATATTTTTGGAAAATACGCGAGAGATATTTTTCTTAACCTCCGTAGTTAGGTAAATAGAGTAAATAGGTAAAACGGTCTGGTATCTGCAACTCCACGTCAATGCGGAAAATCGTTTATTCGATCCACCCCAGCTCCTCAAAGAAGGCCAGCACCGCCTTGGTGTTACTGACAACCTCACGGAGGGTACTTGGGTTATCGAAGTACTTTGCCCTATATGCGGTGACCACCGGGCAGTTTAGAAGCACATGAGCTGCTGTCCTCCGTAGTTATACCTACTATTAAAAATTGATCACCACAGTTTCTCCTAATTGTCGTCTTGTTGAAATAATAAACCACCCAAACCCAAAGCGACAATCACTGTTAGCCATAATACTAATTTCACATAACTTGCAATATTGATTTTTGTTGGCCTATTCTGTCCCACACCTGGGAAAAGCTTTCCCTCCATTTCCAGATTTTTTTTGCATTCTATTTACAGGCGTCGAAATAATAAGTGCTATAAATTGAATCAAATCAAAATATTACAGACTTTATTATGGAGAGTTACTATCTCCGTACTAGTTAAACCTCTACGGAACCAAACATAGCAATGGAAGAGTTTCATTTCTATTTTTACAATTAGACAGGCAGGCGTCATAAGTATCGTACGATCGCCGCAAATTATATATTGTGTAACATATAAAAGGTAACGACAAATTGCCGAACAGAGCTGCCGATGAAAAGCTTTACGTAATATGTGATTGTGAAGCTATTTGTCCAGTAAGTGTTATTTGATTTCAATGAAAATTGTGTAAATCTACGAAAGATAAGAAAAAAGTTGACGAACAAGTTTGCGTTGATTAAAGAGGGTGCAATCAAAAAGTTAGCAACGTCGTAAATAGGTAGTCGTATTTCGTTTTTGGTGAAACAAACGTCCAGTGTTACGATATTGGTTCTTGCAATTCTTAATCTATATTTTGAGCGATATTTCATTATTTCATTCAGTAACGTTGACAAATTAATCAAAGCAGCGATATATTTGACAGCAATTTGCAACGTTACCAACTTTCTGAAGCACCCTCTATTTAAATTGTTACCTACTAAGGGAAGTGAGGAAGCACGAAAATCTGGCAATTAGTATTTTGACTGTGTAGGGCAAATGCATCTGGCTATAATAGAAAGGGCTGAGCATATATTAGCCAACAAAATAAATACAAAATGAATTTCAGCAGTCACATTAAAACTTGACGAATTACCCAACAGTCTACTACTTTAATTAAAGACCTCAACACTAATGACTTAAGACAAATGAGTGGTCAAACAAACCAGTAGAAGTTAAGTTCGTTTCACACTTTACCTGCTGTTGCACGTCGGCTCTAGTTACGATCTTTGCCGATGATTGCCGAAGCGTGAAGAGCGAAGGCTTGTCAGTTTCACACCGCAGCAACCGCTACTAAATAGATGTTGGCTGGAGTTGTGTTGATTAGGTTAATTTTAGAGATGGACTTGTGACGATTTGTGAAGAATGCTAGTGTCAGTTTCAGTGCCTAGACTGTTGATAGTATTACGGCATTGTGGCCCTGTTCTAGTATAATATTCTGGGTAAATATCCAGGCTTTGAGTGACAGAGGAAGCTCAGTATTTTTTTTAAGTTTCTTTGTAAGCTTTGTGGTAATAGAAAGAACATTTGACACTAGAGGTCCACAAACTGTTCTCAATAGTTGTGCAAGTATGGAAAACTCATCAAGAACCAGCCATTTAAGAGAAAAAAGTCGGTGCTAAAAGATAAGTGGTAACTTTAGAGAACATTTTGATTATTTTGCATCCAATAATAAGTTCATTCTGACGAAGGACTTTAGGAAAATTTTCAATAAAACCACTGAAGGCACGTAAAGAACGAATCAAATCGATTTATTTCGGAGCATTAGGAAGCGCGGAGCGAAACAAAAACGACCTTATTTTTTTGTATGGGCACGCGCAGCATTTAGACTAGCCTTCAGCGATAATTATTGTACCGAACAAAGGAGTCACAATACAACTACCATATAATATGTATATGATTTCAAAATAAATAAAGTACCATAAAGTTGTACTACTGCATAATAAATCAAGAAAAAGTTACACCTGCCCATTACTGTATAAGCTTTAGAGTCAACAATATTAATATTCAATTTGATTTAATAAAGGATATGTTAGCCATACCAGAGGGAAAGTGCAGCTGAATATGGCCCTTCTAACACTGGTAGAAAAAGTCTAACGTGTAGGATATTGCCACGCTTGACAGCCGTTTGGTAATTGCTGTAGGAGTTATAAGTTATTAGTTCCTAGTCAGTTCCTCATTAAAATTGCCCTTTAGAAAGAAGTTCAAAGAAAGTGATATTAAAATAGCAAAGGGTGTTGATAATATGTTTTTAACGTACAAATACTTATTTCTAGGTTCAGGGGAACATTTAATTGCTTTATGGAAATTCCCGTATTTTTAAGAAAGTTCGCATTCTAATCTGTCTCAATCTGAGTAAAAAAGAATCAAAATGCGTTTACAGGTATTACAGCAATAAAAATAACTTAAAGGAATTCGTTTAATTTACCCACGTTTTTGATAAGTTTAAGACATTGATTATCGGTAAAATGAGATTGAGTGAGACTTGAATTTGAACGATTTTTAAATACAAGAATTGGCTTTCTGGTATATTTGGATTTGCACTTGCTAGACTTCTTGAAGTCTAGTCTCAGATCTTACCAATATGATCATAATTGAACTTATACTAACAAATTATTATATTCCTCCTTTAAAATTTTTATAAACGAGTCGAAGCGAAAAGGCTCGAACTCTAGTGCCTGCCTCACTTGGTTTACTTCGACAAGACCAAAGAGGCTTCTCTTTCCCAACACATGTGATGCAATTGCTCACAGCACAGCTAACACAAGACGCCATGGCACGTCTGTTTATCGATAATTACTCTCTCTAAATCGTTCACTTTCTACTCAAATTAGCCTTACTTCGCCCGAAGCGGTATCTCTAAGTACATTATGCTAAGTATAGCCATTTCATGTGTGGAACATATAATTTGTGAACAAATTGACTCGCATTGTGCAACTGTGGCTGATCAAATAAATGGTTCATGTGCATGCTGTTGATTGATTGTGTCTAAAGAAACAATCGAATGTGTTGCTGCATGCGTGTTTTGTTTATTTCTGTTGTGTTCTGTTTTATTTAGATTTTAAATGGAGTATTTGTAATTCGAAAACAAGTGACTATCGTTAAAAGTTACAATAGTATTTTATCAATGATAAGTTTTCTAGAACCTACGCCATCATTTTTAAACTCAAAAATACGAGTATATTATTTTGCGCTGACTAAATATTTTTTTAACGATTCAAGTGTTCATCTAAAAATAGAGACAAAAACAGTCGTGTAACCAATAAAATTGCATTTTTAAAATCGCACACCTTACAAAAGTTCGATTTGCAACATTATATTTGACGATTAATGTGGACAACAGTATTTCTATGTCAATAGACCAATGTTATATTACCTTCTAATTGTGGTTAATACTCAACAACATCGTAAATGTAATTTATTTGGACATGACAACTTGTCACGACTGATAGACACATTAATTGTTGGCCAACACTAGCCGCTGGAATGGACATCATTTGAAATTCATCACAACCTGTATTATTCATCTAAAAGTCACGATTAAGTCATTATTCATCCCTCAGTACTCGAATGGAATGAATAAAAACTTCAGTGAAATGTTTATTGAGAATAAGGCGCCCTTAAAGATGGAACTGCAGAACAAATCCTACTGATTGGGACTGGCTGACTTTCAGACGAAAATATACCTTGATTTTAACGACTTAAGGTTAGTTATGGTAGTGATCAGAAATTTGTAACAGAACCTGTGCATCCGATTGCGCAGGTGCCATCACACCTTGCGCCCGAGTCTTGAAGAAACGAAAAAAAAGCGGTCAATCGACAGATGTGACTCATGTACCTACCTAGATTTAAAAAGGATTTCGCTTAAAAAACGCATTCCTCTTTCAATAAATAGTATAGTAATAAGTAGCGTGAATCCGCTTCCGAAGTTCAATAAGGTGTTAGTAAATGCTGCGTAATTATCTTCAATTTGAAACATCGAATAATTAGTCTCCATAATGAACGAATAGCACAGCTAATTGCAATTACAGCACCAGCTGATGACGTCAGAAGTGTGAAAAGCAACACGATAGTAACACTTCCAGACATATTTGTAAACAAACCAGTATTAAATAAATCGAAGGATTTACAAAGGAAGTAAATGTAATGTAATGTGTAGTAATGTTGTATTGGTTATATTATGATTCTAGTGTGATTTGTTTGCAGCTAAAGATGGTAAAAAAAACATTAAAAAAACTTACTATTTACTAGTTACTTACTTTATTTATGGTACAAATTTTTAGGCGGCACCGTACAAACATTCAACGAAGATCTATCAAGCTATTACTCGCCATTTTATACGATTTACGTAATTAATTTGTCTGTTTGTTTGTTTGGCGCCGACTTAAAATTTGTAACATAAATTAATTTAGGAGTTTAGCTAGACTAAAAGGTTTTTTATTTTTCACTTTTCAGTTTTTTTCGTGGGTTTAATTTTTTGTAAAAAAGTTTTTTATTTTTCGCTTTTCAGTTACCTTTTTCGAAGTAGATTGTTTATTTTATTTTTTTGTGACTGTTTTTATTTTCTATTTTTACTTTAGGTGGTGGTACCTAACCCCACATAAGTTGAAACTATGTGGGAAAAATACGTATTATTGAAGCTAACTCAAAAACTACCCAAGCAAAGTTAATAAATATAATTATACAGGGTGATTTTTAAAACATGCGACAAAATTTAAGGGGGTGTTCTACCCATCAATATGAACAACTTTTACTATGGGACCAACTCGGAATTCGCAAAAAAATTTCGACCTTTTTATACAAAATGGTCCAATCGGGTATGTGCTTTTACATGGGAAGGTATTTTTTTTTTTGCGAATTCTTAGTTGGTTCCATAGTAAAAGTTGTTCATATTGATGGGTAGAACACCCCCTTAAATTTTGTCGCATGTTTTAAAAATCACCCTGTATATAATTTACATGGGACAAACTTCGTCGTATACCCTCCCGAAGAAAACAGAAATCTTTCAAATCGGACTACTCTATAAAGTTATGCGTGGTGATACATTAAAAAAATATATTATATACGTGTCGAATTGAGAACCTCCTCCTTTTTTATTCGTCGGTTAAAAACCACGAAGAAGGTGTTCATGCAATCGAAACTGTAAATTCAAGCTAATGTTACAAAGTAAAAGTCATATTCTGTTCTAAAAGAAGAAAAAAAAAATTAAAACATCAATTGGAATATCGCCATTGAAGCATAGTTTTCACCTCATATATAAAATTCACAAACACACATATTTCACAATAACCTTGCATTCATAAAACTTATGCAAATATGATTTTCACATCTTATTGACGTTAATGCTCTCACATAAAAATCATATTTATGACTGCAAGCGATGACTGAGTGGGAGTGGAAAGGTGTAAATCGATTCATAAAATATCGGTTCTGTCAAGTAAAAATATGAACGGTGAAAATGTCACCACAATAACTAACGTAATCAAAAATAAAACTAATGCCAGAGGAAATGAAGTGAAAACAAAAACAATAAAGACAATAGAATTTTATGTAACGAGACGAGACACGAGAAGTATACTGCCTTTTAATTCTGTAAAAATCTCACCGTGAAAATTTAAGTGAAGTGACCTTGAAGGAATTGACACTATTGACAGCTCACTTTATCTAAGTTTTCATTGTAAGATTTTTATATAAATAGACCGGCTGGACTAGTTATAATTTGCAAAATTTCATTTTCTTGAAATTTTCATTCTACTTGAAATTCATGTCGTTTCATCTTTTTTAATGCTTTTAATTTAAATTTTTTTCTTGTTCTTAAATTAGGTTTTCTAAACAATCACTGCGCTTCAAATCGTCCGTGTGAAAGATCTCGAGCTTGGACATAAAATTATGGTTGGTGACAATTTTGTTCTGAGAAAGTCGCGAAATGTATCTTGATTATCTTATTGTTCTAAAGAATTAAACTTTTATCTGCCATAGACTCACTTTTGTCACTTTCTAATCTTATGTTTACGTTATGAAATATTATATTTTTCTTAGAAAGTTTTATTTGTGGGTTTAGTTCATTATTGTGAAGGTTTTATATTATTATGCTTTCATAACAACGGATTTGGTCATCTATTTTCTTATTACTTACCCAATTATACGAATACATAAATTGGTCTGTTTAATGCACTGAATTCTGTCAAGATTTTTCTAGAATCTTCATTTTATTTTTGGATTGCAATTCTTAAAATCTATTAAATGATTTTATTTTTGTATGTAAGTTTGCACAAACTCTTGTATACGTCAACCATATTTTTAATAACTAGATTAAGTAGGTTATAATAGTCTTCAAGTAACAGTATCGTCATAATTTTCTGAAGCTGACCTTAAAGATCGGACAGGCTCTATTAAATATTAAACAAGAAAATAACGTTTTCCGATTTTGCTAGAAACTATTACGAAACAGTTTCAAAATCAATCTGCCTAGCCTTTTCCCAACTATGTTGGGGTCGGCTTCCAGTCTAAGTTTGATCGATATCAATAAAGCTTTATGTTTGGGCCCTTTACTTTTAAAGTCACGAAGAACGTACAAAAAAAGCTTCAGTACTCCATGTTTTTGTCCTAGAAAAAAACTGTGAATTTGTGAGTATGATTCATATACAAGTGAAGCGATATTAAACATCCGTAAGTACATTCATATTTTTAGATCTGCGTATAAAAACCTCCAATGCTGAACTAGGCTTGATTACAATACGCGCTTGCGCATTCAACGAGATCTCTTTGTTCGATAGGCGCTCTCAAAAAATGGCCTTGATTTTTTTAACGAGCAGTTTTTCTTTATTTTCTGTAAATGTTACATTTGTTAGCCTGAGGTTGGTTGGTTTCCGACCTTAAATCTTATTAATCATTGTTGCTGTCAATCTGTATTATGTTTTGTTCTTATTGGTTAAGTATCATGATAGTATGAAATTACCTAAATTATCGCGTCACATTTTTCTTCCGTAAAAGGAAAGCGACAAATGATGATTATATCTGATTATTTGATCGCCTGTAGCAGTAATTACATAATTTATTTGATAATTAATTTAAATGATTTCAGTCAAGTCAATAAACATGTTCAAATTAAAGACCTCGGAGATATAATAATAATTACACATGTTTACATTATAAATGATGTAATAATTGAGCCGGTGGATAAAATAATCATCAATAATCGAAATTTTACTACAAAAGTGACCACACACCGAGTTACGGCTTTCGATTACAAATCGATACTTGAAAATAATGTAATTGTTCTTGAAATTACATATTTAAGGAGAACTTGCTTTCTGCAATAAGGATACAATTAATTATGAGTCTTGGTGTATGTATGTAATATTACGGATATTACATAAATGGTTTTAAGTTTATTTTTTGTGGCGTCATTTAGACTTGAAGCATCACGTATGAATGAATGAAGTGAACCGACCCCAGCGTGGTTTGATTAGACTTGATTACCTACTTGAATGAACCCAAAGATTCACACTAGTCCCTGTTGCCTCATGATACATGGTGCAACAGAGACCATTTCATATCAAGGAGTATACCGAGGGGCGCCATAAGGGTAGAGAAGACGTGCCCATAGGATATGGATAAGGATTATAGAGCCTACCGAGTATGCACTCTACAGTAAGCAATGGAATTGTGGAGAGACGGGTGCGTGAAATACATGGATGGGCTCTTTTAACGACGTTCTTTCAAGTCCAGTTTCGCCGGTGAATTTTTGCCAGGATTAAACACCATTCTCGACTCTTTTTATGTCACTGCTATGCTGTGTTGTTGTGGCCTTATTCAAATTATCACTATCAATGTTTGTAGCTAGTACTTGAAGAGTAAGAGAAGAATAGAAAGAAATTGCTAACAAGTTAGTATAGTACTCGTATACAACCGTAATACAATAATTGGCGAAAAGACAGTTACATCTTAGTTACTGTTAGAACTAGACACAGATTTAATTATAACTATTGAGATCGACTATTACACCAACATAAAATATAAGTGCCCCTGTTAGGATAGATTTACAGAGGATACCTTGGAAAACGACCTAGTAATCAGAAGGCAGAGGAGATTTATTAGCACTAAAATTATTTGAAATCTTCACATTTTATGGACATGGATAAAGCACTAATGAGAGGCAACCAGCAAAGTTAGACGGAGTTATCCTCAGTGGCTAAACGACAAATGAAATCAAAGACAATATTCGTCAATCACTAAAGAAAGAGCTTGCAGGTGTTCTACCAGTAGGAGATGCAGAAAGGGCAATCTTTAGAGAAAGCTAAGTAAAGGACTAAGTTGTGACTACATATTATCTTCATGTTAGTTCTTTAATAGAGACAAGTACAATATTTAGAGAAAAGAATTGACTAAACAATGGGTTGATACAAGCGAAATGCGATGTTTATATGTACATATGAATATTATTGAAATGGAACCTAAAGATACTTTAATAGTAAAAGTAAGTACTGCAATTAAATCAAGAATTTAATGTTTCTACCTTTATACAAGAGATACAATTACTGGTTACGAACAAAGCAGAAGAAAGTTAATAAACAAGATAACATGTGTTTTTGCTGCATGGTGAGAGCATGTCATACGTTTTATAAAAACAGAGGAGAATCATGGAAAGTTACAAAGTTACACATTGCTAATGATGTCTTGAAAAAGTAAGATATTATCGGGTCATTGGAGCGTATTTTTAATAGCAATATAATTAAAAATAATTAATTCTCATATGATATTTTGATTGACTTCTGATGTTTTGAAGAAATCTGAAGTTAGAGAATGAGCTAAGGAACTTTCGATTAATCATGTAATTAATTTACGGAAATCATTAATCCACATGTCAACTACAGAATCCTGTACAACAATAGATGAGACAGTAGCGATCAAACGTCTTTTCTCTAATTCCGAAATGAATAGAGTTCCCGACGAGAAATTAATTGAAAACGAAATGAACAAGACCGATATTAGATAAAAGTATACGAGTTATTTTAAACAGTGACATAAGATAATCAATCTAAGATTAGCAATCAATCAATGACGTGTTTTAACAAATAGTGGTGTACTGAGTGAATTTCCAGAGAAAGTGAACGATCGTTCAAACGGAGATTAATATGATGTCAGAAACGTCAGAACCCTCACTTTGGACGTTAATGAGGAGGTACTACGATATTTTAATACATCTGTTAGAATTGAAACGAGAAATGTATAGAACAAATTGTATAAAATTGATTTAATGATAGATTGGCCTTTGAAGTCAAGGGTCATTGGGTTGTGTAAGAATCTTGCTAATCTGATGGCTGATATAACAGATCCGAGTGATGTTTAAAAGATTTGCATACTTGCAAGCGGATTGCGTGAAAAAGGTTAAAGAAATGATTGCTCTTAAATTTGAATTACAAGATATTGTAGATTATCATTATCTGTATATCCAAGTCTGAAATTGATAATCGCAATCCATTCTACCGCTATGAATTATATGGATAAGATAAACCATTATCTAAAATTATTCACGCGTAATATTTCCCATTTTTACATCATACGTTGCTTTCCGACTATGATCGATCACATCGACAACTTCCCTCGTCATGTACTTGTCGAACTGTCATTGCATAAGTTAGATAACATTACTGCATGTTCATCAATCATCACACTGTTTCCGAATGCTAGGGTCAACTCATGTCAATGTGGGGAAATTATTTGCGAAAGGGTCAGTGAAATATTTAAATTTGTTAAATGTTTTGCGCCATAACATGTTGGTGTTTCGGTAATAGATTTGATTTTGACTTCGCTTGCTGTCTAATAGTGTGTTATGGTATTGTAGTTACATTTGTGTTTGGATTTTTTGCTATGAAGAACTTTTTCTGATTTCTGAAATCATGATTCAGCACTATCTTCTTCTGCCTGTTCTTACTTGGGGTCGTTGTAAAATGTTTGTTACTTCCATCCACCGCTGTCATCCCTTCATCATTCACTCCCTATTGAGTGTACGTATACTCCTCCACACTAAAATATCATAAATTCGATTTGCACGAAAATCATATTGCGAAATTCAAGACAATCGCGGAAGAAATTCACCTAAACTACGTTCCAAAGCATTAGTACCAAAATCTCGACCATAATAGGGCTATCAAATTCGAATAACACCGTACGCACCTCTTGGTAATGCACCGGGGGCAATTTGCCGGTACTTTCACCTACGCACTGGCGGAAATACTCTGTAGGTGCTTTCCAAACTGACGGACTAAAAGATGTTTTACAGAGTAAATCGGTACCAAAGGTCTTTAGTCACTGTTGGGCAATGGTGAGAATTGGTATCTAGAATTCATTGATAATAATTCCTAACAGTTTTGATCTCGTCATAAATGATGTCTCTGAATGTTGTAGGGCAGTCTGAACATCCCCGCCATGCAATCCTACTTTAATAATATAAATGTGAAAGTTTGTGAAGATGTTTGTTACTCAATCACGCTAGAACGGCTGAACGGATCTGGATGAAATTTAGCAAAGAGATAGATTATAGTCTGGAACAGCATATAGGATACTTTTATCCCGAAAAAATGTACGGTTACCGTGGGATAATTTCCAACATCCACGCGGGCGAAGCCGCTGGCAGAAGCTAGTTACAATTAAAGATCACACTAATAAATAGACAATCCAAAAGAAAACGAAATCAGACATCAAAAAAACTAGCCCATCAAAAATACTCGATAACATTTCGTTCTTACTAACTACATTAAACGAATGTAGTCCAATCCACTTTATAAGCCAGCCAAGAACGATCATAAATAAATTAAGCCCTTCAACCAGAGTACCAACATCATCTAAAAAATAAAAAAAGAATCTGGAACATTTCCAGCGACCTTGGGCCTCATAAGAATGGTCGTCTCGCGCGCTGCTTTAATTTATAGAATGTCCTACTTTTCTCGTAGAAAATTTCCGATTGTCTGAATAGGATTGTTGGTCTTTTGCAATCCATGATTGATTTATTTATTATGTCATATAATCATATTGTTTGTGGATTTTGTAAGATGCTGTGAGTAAAATCTGCACAGTCAAATGTTTATTTCTTTCAAGCAGTAATAGTTATTCTATTACGTCTTTGCTGCAAAGCAAACAACTCAACACACAACATTTATAATACCTTCCATTTCAAAATTAAAAGGTAAGATTTGTTTGATTAAGAAATACGTTGATGAAATCTTTCAGCGCCAGTTCTGAATGTTTGCTTAACGTCTTGTTGTGTCTATTAATTATTCAGCATTGACCTATTTAGACTATGATTCATGTATTTAGGTCTGGCGTCATGTTTTGGTCGTTCTTACATCGTATGTGAAATAGATTAAGAATCTACGGATAAACAGATTTTTTACATTTTTTTTTTTTTTTTTACTAATAAGTGCTGCGAATTTGTTGTGAAACTGGCACTTAGAAATTGGCACTCTAATTGAACCTATACAGTCCAAGAAATATACTCCAAGCAAACATATTCCAATCAACGTTATAATAAAGTAATCGGACACCACTCATTGGAAAGCGCAAACATAAAGTAATCGGTATAAATTAACAGTAAACTGAACATGCTATTATAAATAAAATCAATCAGATCAAACATAATAATATACAAGTTTTAAATAATGATAATAAGAACAGATGTTCAAAAATTGCAAACTAGGTCGCCTAACTGATCGTGTGAGAGTAAATTAGTCATATCATACAAACATTGATGTTTAAAAATATTAGACCACCCAAGCTACTGGTCTATCGTCAATAAAATATTATTAATAGAGGTTTGATCATGCGCAAGAAGAATGTTGATTACTATCATGCTACTAAAGATAAAAATCGATACTTTGAAGTTTGCGCAAAGAAATATAAGAGATAATGAACCGACAACAAGAGCAATTGATGAAAATACAGATGTTAGGAAACCTGAAAATGAAAAATTTAAAAATAATACTAATGATGTAGAAGAATTTAAGCACCTAAGGCTGAAATCGTTAATTGATTTCTACCAACTTAAGGACGTTTATGGCTTATGCAATCCGTATAAAAAGCTATGACGCGATCTATTATGGGATACTCGAAAGCCAATCAGTTAAAATGATTGACAACTACTATTATTGTCTCTGCTAATACTGTGAAAGATAAGGCAGAATATAATACTTCCTTGAGTACCAAGAATGACAAAAAAGATATCTAAGATCGCGTCACGTTCTAGCGGTGATCTTTGTGCCAGGAGTTAAACCTTAACAGCAACTAAAGTTGTAAAACTTTCTTGTTTAGTAACTTTGACAGTTAAATGTTTTACGACGCCATGTCTCTGTATATCTGTGACCTAGGATTTAAATTGTCCCATTTTCTAATATGTACTTGACTTGAAAAAGACATCTGAAATAAACCACCCACTTGGAAAGAACAAAAAAAGGATAATCAAAATTCAGTTACAAATATGAAATTATAATTTAAGTAATATCGTATCTAGTTCAATAATATCTGTAACCTAACTTCTCAACCTTAATAGTCATGTTAGATTAGAAAATGCTTCTAAGACAACTAACAGCCTATTAATAAGCAGCAATTATTATCGTTACTACTGTGTTCCATATACACAATTTTATTATAGTCACAACAGTAGCTAGCAGTACCGTAGAACCTAAATCTAAGACAGTCTACCATTTACAATTTCTAATTAAAATGTCCACTACTTTCGATTTACGCCCAATTGCTATCAAACAATGATTGGCTGTATCTAAGCCAAAGGAAACTGGCAGCCGTAATAGTGTGAGCTTGTTAAAAGTTAACGAGGGAAACTAAGATATAGCACCATAATTATTAGCTATTAAAATATTAATATTCGATTCAGGAAGCCATTGAGAAAGTAATGATCGGATAGCTTGTTATCAGTTTGGATATTGATTGAAAATGGCTTTGTGATAATGATAGTTGTGGTGAGACCGGGGCTGATCGTGTAGTGTGGCTAGCAGAAATTATGCGGTGACATGAAATTGAAGAAATAGCTGCATTAAGTGCGTATGGATATGCAGATGTCGGAATGCTTGACCCTATAGAATGAATAGATGAATTCTAGTACCTATTTTAATTGTGCAAGGTGTGCACCACACTATAGAGCATTTAGGTTTTTGTCGTCTTCAAAAATGTGTGGAATGTATCTCCAGTAAGAAGTATTTACTATATTTATTTTCAGTACTAAAACTAGATCACAACAAAAGCCTTTGAACTCTTAATCTAACGATTCTAAATCAAAAATAATAAAAATATCGATTAAGAAACCCCGAAACTTCCCACCCACATATCGACCACCTGGCTTACGTAGTAACAGTACAAGTCCACAATTAATCACTCCAATCAGAAGAGTTCCCACCAGCGCAGGCGCCGCGCCTCAATCACTGCCTCAAAGAGATTGATAGAGGTGGATAGCGCTATTCATCACTGTGTGCAACCCACTCATTGAAGCTATGTTCTATTGGTAGCGACTTGATGTTTGAATCCTGAATAAATACAACGATTGAGTACATTAATTTTAAATATCGATATCTTTCTGTAATGCGAAATTTAAATTTCAAGTCGGTGCAGATTTAGAAATTCACAACTTCATAAACTCTTAACATTGCTTGGACCCAAGCACATTTTGTGATCAAATAAATAGTGGAATATGTTTGACTATTTATGGACCAATATTGTTAAAGTTCGTTCAAATGACCCTGATCATTTAGAATTAAAGTTATGTAGGTACTGATGTTAACAATACAGACCAAGGCCTACAAAAACTCAGATAACAATAAACATTGGTTCACCTGGGAGGCCTGACGTTAGCTTCATTTTCTCTGTTTTATAACTCTATTAAAGTTAGCCATTATATGTACAATTAAAATTATAACCACAATTAAATGTAATATCAAAGACAGCAGACCATACGGTGATTAAATGAACCATAAACTGCATCTTCCGAGGACGAAAACAAGAAAGAAGGTCAAGTCGAACACCATAAAGCATTGCGACCTCCATCAAGTTTAGATATTATCAATGTGTGTTAAAAACACCTACAATGCAGAAGTAACCGTCAGATGTAATGAGCAACGTCAAAGAAATATGAAAGACGAATGATGAGGAAAGACTCATAAGCTACGGTTAATACCTATAATCCCATCGCTTTTCGCCATCAATAAGGCAGCGGACCATGCACAAGAGCAACACGTCTTAAACAGACAGTTATTGTGTAGGCTAAATCACTAAAATGGATCAAGTACGGCTAATTTTGTAAGCGATCGTCAAACTCACAACAAAGATTCAAAATACTGGGATACCGACAAAATGATGGTTGTAAGAATTTTGTATGATTTACAATGTATTGTGTGAGGGAAACTGGCAGGATAGTTTTCGCAATGCTTGGTGAGGGCGATGAGATATACGAGGCCTGCGAAATCCCAATGGTTCGATGAGATAAGTGATTAATGAGAAATCTAGGTAATAAGTCACACAGTGTCATCAATTCATCATGGAATCAGATTTCTCTACATATTCCAAATATAATTGTAGGGAACAGGAAACTCAATTTTGGGCACAAATCGTGAAATTAAATTACTTTAGTCATTGAGTAGGTAAGTTTGTGACAGTAATTAACTCCTCTATAGGTGCAATAAGGAATTTCATATTCGTCATCAAATTTCCCAAACCAATAAGTCAGCACAAAATAACCACGTTGCATACTCGTATTTGTAAAATCGAACGCTCAATTCAAAGAAATGATTGCATATATCCATGGAGTTTGAAACAAAACGTAACATGCTCCGATTACGCACTGATTGCAAGTCAATCAAGGTGATTAACATCTGCATATTGTATTACTTCAGTTACGTATTATGCTTTAATAGAAAATGATAATGCAGCGATATTATCTTAGGGTATCGATATTAACATTGATCAAGGAAGCAAAACTAGGAGTAGTTAGTATAAAACGGGTGAAAAAGACGCTTAACGAAACCGAGTCACTCATACTCCCAGTCATTGTGATAATTATTTTTAGTGGACTCTGGTCTACACACAGACATACCTAGGAAGGCCCAGGTATGTCTGCGAACATTCTGGGTACCGAGATATCGAAGGCCATATTTTCACCTTTCGAAAACCAGTTATAATATTATAACTTAACTTTAAATACCCCCACAACTCCTGTACCGTTGCGTGCACCCATAATCACAATATTTTGCGTGCGTTACTTTGCATGCCGGCGCCGCCGTAAAAAGTGATTTTTGACACCACAAAGAAAAGTCATTTCACAGCAATCATTAATGCTCAATTTTACTTAGTTTTATGTACAGAATACATAGACAACGGCTATGTGATTAGGTCTTGTTACATCCTGTATGTCATCATGAGAGGACAGTGGCAGGACCGTGTTCCTCATACGGAGCTGTCTTGCACCGTTCCAGCATGTATGGCATGGAAGGTCTACTCATGCAGCGTCAACTCAGGTAGTGTGGACACGTCCTTCTCATGAAGTCCGTTCCGTTTACCCAAAGTAGTCTTTTACTCTGAGATCGCAGAAGGTAAACGGAAGCATGGCGGTCAACATCTCCGCTATAAGGATGTCGTCTTGGCGCTCTACTATTCACAAAAGTAGCAAATCTTTCAAAGAAAAGCGACCCGAAGCTATTATTGAGAAGCGTCAAATACGCAAAGAGAGACCTAAGCCCTCCTACAAGTATACATACACTGCAGGCCAACTTTATTGTCCTAGATGTGACCGGGTGTTCAAAACTAAATTCGGTCTAGCCAGCCATCTAAGGACACACACAAGGAAGTGATTTCGAAGGGTCACCGTTATCGAAATCGATAAAGAGGACTATATATGACATCATAATCATAAATGCCAAATAATCATTCAGTGTTGAAAATAAGTCTACTACTTGTTTAGATAAAATGTATCAAGTGTGGTGAGGCAATAATTCCATCATCATATGACGATGGAATCATATTGGTGATCTCAGTATTATTGTTGTAAAAGTACAGTAAGATATTGCTACCGGATCTGATAACATCACAGTCTTGAGTTGAGTTGAGTTGCTCTTTGGCGTCATCTAAAAGAATTGACTACATACCTACATTATCTGTTGGATTCGAACTTAGCACACTCAATTTTGTTTTTTTTTTTTTGGAAGATTGATTTGAAAGCAGAGTTTAGGACCGTGTCCTATCATCTATCTACGATTTCAAAGCTATAACACTAATTAATATAAATAGTTTCACCTCTGCGAAACCCTTTGAATATAACAGGCATGACAGATGTCTAAAAAGCACTTAAAAAGCACATCTGTCTTCATACAATCTTGATCAATAAAAGCATCTTTAAGACAATGGGTATATGTTCGCGTAACCTAGTGAGTCTCAGATGACCCTAAAGATAACATGATTTCTTCCGCTCCCATTTGTCGACTGAAATTATAGGCTGTGAGCAATGTTACTTTTACATATCATAATACAATGAATAATAGAACGGAACTACTTAAGGCTTCATTATTTTGTAATTAATACTGTTGCTAATTATGATTTAATTACGGCATATCATACAGCTTTTAATCCGTCCTGAGATAGATCGCAGGAAAGAACTGTCGATTCAAATCACATGTGAGATGTCAGAGGCTATTCCTTTTACTCGTCTGATGGCTTTTATATTTAGATGAAATTGGATTGTCTAGCAATCTGATTGTTGAGCATGGTGAATAGAACTTTAAGAAATATACGTAAAGGATTACAGTTAAATATGTCGCAATTGCAACAAGTAGTGAAGCACACACACAAACTTATTCTTTTATATCTATGTATACCAATGAATTGTCAGAAGTAGCTGATGATAAATTAGTAGTTCCCAAATCTGATAAATTATATAGATAGTACACGATGAGTCCATGATGTACAGACGTGTAATTTATATCGTTACAAGTTGATGTATTGCTACAATTTAAATTACCACCTCTATCGCATGTCTCGTCAGAAATGTATCACGCATGCTCGTCTTATATTATAATGCTTATAACTCAACCGTTTAAAACGATGCCCTAAACAAATTCATAATTACTTTGGACCGGTCGAACGGCATGTCACAAATCAGATTTATAATCAGCGGTACTTTCACTCTGATATTTTTCAATTATGGCAATTACTTTAATAACATAATCGTAAATCGTTTGAATAAGAGCAATGTATGTTAATAACGATACAACAACAATATTAGAAGCGATAACTTTTACTACGAGGGACTGGTAAAATACATATTTGTACGATAGTCATAAATAACAGTTCGTTTTAACATTGTAAATACTATTAGAGTTGCGTAGGTACTAGGAAATATTTAAATTAAGTGATCTAGTAGATCAGTGGTTGATTAAAATATTGCACTTGTATTTTTTTTTACAATCTTCGATGTAGACCTACATATCACTTTCATCAAGCGTTTTATTTGATTTATATTTCTAAATATAGCCTTATTTACATTGCATTCAATAGAGAATATTTTGAGGCAAGCTGCCTCAAAGAACACCGGCGAACTCCCAAACAAATTTTTGTTGATATTATTTTTTTGCGTCTGCCTATGAAAAAAATCTAAAAGTATAGTTTGAATTTCTGAACAGTTTTGTCTTCAGTTATTCTTTTATAGGAAGTCAGGAATTAAATATATTTCAGTTTGAAGTTTTAGAGGTTATGTCTTGTCAACAACAGATTAATCGAAAAAGAAATATAGAAATACCTACTTATCACTTAAAATATCATTGATAGAAATGCATTTTCAATACAAAATAATATACGGACTACGTATTTAGGATATTAAGTCCAACCGAATGTCTGTAGGTCTGCCACATGGACATGGCTATGATTTTAAACAACATAGTAAGCTACAAACAGAAATCAAATAAAAATCTTGTATTATACTTAATGAACAGTTCTAGGCAATGAAGATAATTAGTATCTTGTAATGGGACTAGTCGTCAGTAATACTTACAATTTGAGGATATACCCAGCTGCAGATTAAAGCAGTGACTCTCGAGTCAAGTGCTAATGCTGGGTATCGTCGCATTTTATTGACACATATGTTGCAGTTGACGCACAAGATGCGTGTAGGCGCTACACGGCTACCCATCGTGATAAACAAATCGATGCAACAAAATCCAAGGTATCAGGCAGAATCGGAATCCAGAGTCACCGAAAAATGTCGTCGTATAGGCAAACAATCAGAATCCTTAGGCAAGCACTAGTCACTCAGGGAACAGTAAATCTCAGAGTCCATAAACAGAAGCAGTCGATAAAGTAGAAAATCACGGAAAATCGATGGAAAACAAAATAACGAGACGCACGCACAGACGACAACGACAAGTTATCTGTTCAGTACATGTCAATATGCCGGTTGACAGTTGAAATGTCATGTTTTTTTTTTGGGATGTTGCCATACTCGAATTTCACTACGATGTCATTTGTATGTATTAAAAAACTATGACCGCTATAATCTTAGCACAAACAATCGTGTTTATTTTAACATTTGTATTCTGATGCAGACATGTATTTCCTAAGTATGCATTATGTAAAAAGCCAAGCATTTTATGCAACTTGACTAAGATTTATATTACATGGCAACATTAAAAGTATAGCTTATCCAAAAGTCATGAAGTCAAGCCAGAAAGAAAAAATAAACTGAAGCCATGATTATTTATTATCATCAATAATCTAGTCAATTAAGCTCTCAATTATGAAGATATTTTTTTCCAGACTTTGATAGGCCTTATGATTGTTTTGATAAAACTTAGTAAATAATTTCGTCGGTATCTATTACGGTGACATACGTTGACGCTTAATAATTTCATCAACAATTTCCTCGCCGGTGTTCTTTGAGGGGACTGAACTTTGGAGTATCCATGGAGTTTCTTGCCCTTTCTTCTCCAGTACATTCTACGCTTTGGAATGGGCAACTAGCTTCACATTTCTTACCGACCGATTCCTTGATAACTCAAAAGTGCCTATAAATGATTTAATAGAATTAAATGCTTTGTTTGAGTTTTATTTAGACTGACAGACATCTAACCACTTTCCTACCATTCCAGGTCAGTTAGCAAAACTATTACAAGTAGGTAACTGTCCAATTAAATGCAACGGTTCATCTATAATAATGTCATAACTAATTAAAATTGTCATCCACATCCGTTCAAGCAATTTAATCTAACTATACGTAACACTAGTTAACGCAGACAAACAAATTGTGAATGATAAGTACCAGGAGAGCATCGCTCAAGGCAGATCTCGATAACCCTAGGAATAAAACATTCCTGTCGGATGGCGTTAGAGAAGACGATTTATGTCTAGAGTGGGTGTCACACCGAACAGTAACGCCCCCGCTAAGATTTATTTACTACGACTTAATTGACTGAGGAGGAATAGATTAGATTTAATTCAAACGATTAGCGATAAGATCTAGTGTCTGGGTGAGAAATGGTTGTGGTTTATTGGTGTAATGATTAGTTATGCAAGTTTAAATCGGTTAAGGTTTCACACATCACTGATTTATGGCGAAGAAAATAATAAATAATATGCCTTCTGCTGCAACATACCCCATTTTCGTAACAAAAGTATGAATTAATCTGCCTAGCCTTTTCCCAGCAATGTTGGCGTCGGCTACCAGTCTAACCTGATGCAGCTGAATACCAGTATTTTACATGGAGCGACTGCCTATCTGACCTCTAACACTCAGTAACTATGTAATATAGGTACGAAACCCTTTGGTAATACTGGTTGTCAGACTTTCGGGCTCCTGACGACCCGTAACGACTGTCACACATCCACGAATGATAGCCGGGACCAACAACTTAACGTGCATTCCGAGGCAAAAGGAGTCTCAGTATGTAAAGATGGTCCCCCATCCACAGACCAACCCCGGCAAGCATAGCTTAATCTAATGGATCGACCCTCGCGGCTGTTATTACTTAGCCAAAAGCTCCTCTTTCAACAAAAAAATTAACCAAGCAATTCTTTCAGAATTTACAAAATATTTGAATTCAATCAAATTCCAATTACAATCAAATTCATGTTCGTCTTGGTAGTTACTTTGGTGGAAAACTTGATTACCTATTTTCTTTAACTTCCAAAACTAAATTTTCAGCATACACGAGATTTGTCAATTATGTATAAACATAATCAAAACCACAATAATAATCAATCTACCGATAAACACCACACTCGTATTACACACTCATCTTTCAAATAATTAAATTACGCTTCGGTGTGACACATGCCTCCGTTTCAACACCGGTGACTACTAGTCAGCGAACGATTCATTATTATTGTAATTGGACACGAGACACTAGGATAAATCGCTTGCCTCTGGTTAGTATCTCAGTTAGAACTAGATCCAATCAAAAGTAAACCAAAAAACATTTACATAAAGACCATTTTAGAAAGGCAGAGCTAAACGGTGAAAATATCTTATCAATCTATCTCCAGTGATAAATATTTTTTAAAGAGATTGGAGACTAATTCGGTGATTTAAGACATTTTTCAACCTGTCTCTGTGATATGCTATAAATAATACGTTTTGAAACAAACCTGGCCGGAAAATTTGCATCCAATAAATCAGTTCTCGTCAGAAGAAGTAAGTAGAAGAAGTCTTACCTGTAACAAAATAAAGTCGTATATTAGTAAATAATAAACAAAGGAATTGGGCTAGCAGTGAAAGTACTTAAGATCACTTATTAAATCAATGTAGGTAATGGATACGTGAAGAAATTAATAAAACAAGGTAATTATTGGTGGCACTAGATAATGACATGCAACACAGCTTAATATTGTTTAAATCTGTATTGAGTCAGCAACTTAATAGAACCAAGTTCTGTAATAATGTTAAATCATCATTACGCCTCGATGACTAAATAAAAAGAATACTATGTTCTTATGGTTCATGGAAACCGATCTGTGATCCTTGTTGTGTCCATAGCAGGGGTATAAGACAATTACCATTTTTACCATTCTCAGTCAGTCAGGGAGAGCTATTAGTATTGGTCAGAGAAGTAGATGGTGTCCTTCCATCATTTCTTTTTCTGCGAATAGAATTTCAAAATTAAGGTGTTCTATCGATTCTAATACATATATGTAGCAAGAACTCCTACAGAATAATTAAGACCATATTAAACGCAAAATAATTTTACTCCTCTCCAGGACAATAATAGATTCAGTTTCTAGCTTTAAATGTGCCGTTACGTCCTTACTGCGACCATAGAGTAATAATAGCGAAATGTGCCAGATGTGGGCCCTCCCACGGTTTAGTGTTGCCACCTCATCAAGATCGGTCGATACTGGTAACGAATTCAATTTTATATGAGTTCCTAACGGTAAAGGGGTTTGGTGTTCACGACTGTTTTGGTCTGGTCCATCTTTATGTAGATGAAATTTAGTACCCCACCACACGAAAGAGTCAGGTGCTTGTCAAGCAATTTTGACCGTCTAGGGACCCCTTTTAGGACTTAGAGACGGTCGTCAAGCGATCCTAACTATGTCGAGACTGCAGCCCATGATTCATATCTGTGTTTGATTAACAATGTTATAATTTTTCGCAGTGTAGCTTACGTTGGCTAAGTGTTAATAGATACCTCCATTGATTTCAAAATCTTAGCCGTTGCCCTCGAAAATTAAGAGATCCAGATAGAATAGTTCTGCCTAGGGGCACCGAGGACTTCTATGTATAAAAAGAACTGTTACCATATGTGTGGACTTATCTATAACAAGATATCAAAGAAATTTAAAAGCTAACCTAATAATGTATTTTTATAAAGTTAAAAGTATGGCTACTGGAGAACCAACTTTATTCTATAAATTAATTTATAAATAATTTAAATAATCTGTTTTAAATGAATGTGACGATAATTAATATTGACAGTATTGTAAAATTAATACAAACTAGCAATATAAAGCATGCCATTGGATATTAATAAATAATAAATAATAATAAATAATAATATTCCACAACTATCACACAATATTATACTCTAGCATTAAATTCATTGTAATGTTTTGCATATCAAATGTCTGACTATGTATTAGGAACTCTGTACCAATACTTATCGCAAATAACTGATTATGATTCATTTTTACAGCCTATCTATAATGAATGTGACTTCTAAGTTTGTTTCGGCCTTTCTTCGCAGAGTAGCCACATAGGAAAAAAAACATTATTGACGTGTAAGTGTTTGTACAAACCTACTTACAGAAATAAAATCATTTATTAATGATATAACATCCCTTCCCAAGGTAATCACAATAATTTCTAAACCCATATACATTTTCTAAATGATTAACTAACATGTTTATTCAGCTGTCGCTTTTGAGCCATAAAGTGATCGGCTATTAACGTGTAAATACATATTATGTATCAATAAAACGAGCAGGCGAACGATTCGAATCGAAAGTTGCCATAATACATAATGCACTATTTTAGGTGAAATTATGCAGAAAGCAGGTCGATTGTGTTTACTTGTTGTTATCATACTGATAACAAGGGAGATAAAGGTGATAACTGCTGAAGCCTGAAGCAGATTGTGAACCCTCTACACAAGTTATAACAGACATTATTAGTATGCAACCAATATCGGAAAAAATAACGTTGTAATAAAAAGTATCGTAGTTGCACATGTATATTCGATGAAAGGGAGTTCCGAATTCAATCAATGCTAGTAGCTAGTGTTAATGATGACAATAACACATTTACCTATTTACAATGTTGCCCATTTGAAAGGCTTCAGCCTTACGTTAGCACATATTCTTTTATGTAATTTCTAAATCCGTACTGAATATCCGTAGTGAAGCGGCAAGCTAAATTAAGTTTTTTTTTTTTAAATCGCTTTTAAAATGTGACGTGGTAATTAACCCCTTAAGTCTAAGCTAGAATAAATTACGCCTTAAGGCAGTATTTCACTATTAGTCAAAACTGACGGATCTAAGTGAGTTAATAGCAGGAAGTTGTTCTTAAACAATTGGAGAAAACGGGGTTATTATAACAAACGAAACGGGGCTTCAAAAGCAATTCATTGACCCAAAAACTTCAGAAAATAATAAATACAGTAATTCAATAATAAGGAGTTGAGATTTATTGGACTGACCTTTAAAGTTTATAGAGCATACTGGTTTTGCACATAAAGAAGCACCTGCGTTTATTATTCATGAGAATGGCAGTGAGGCTGATAACGTTATTAATTTTGTTAGAGAAAACAGAGCTGCTGAATGATCCTACTTTTGATCAAACAAAATAGCCATCAAAGAGGAAAACAATATTAAAAATATGTTGCTAGAAGCTACTAACATGTTTCAGCTAGTTGAGTGTAAAATTAGTATAAATATAAAATCATATTTCATCACCTTCGGATAATAAAAAATCCAAACAAACAAACCTTGATTTAACTCTAAAGAATATGCAACTTTAAGCAAAAAACTCAAGTGCAAAAAACTAACAAAGAGCAATACAAATATGAGGAACACAATGTTTAGATTCGCTATAACGTCATCACTTCGCAACTGAGCATCACCTGCGCAGAGTCACGTAATCATCGGATATAACTTGTAGATGGCAAATCATCAATAGATTGTGAAAATTCCAATATATCTTATTGATTTTATAAAATAGAAACTTGACTATCTTTACCAATAATGAAGTATAAGTACTCTGAGACTACTCATCTTTAATTGGTCCACGATTATCCGAGGGTAACCGCAATGCTTAAATAGGCAAAACGATTGCACAAAATTGCAAGTACTCCTTCAGGCGTATCATGACGTCATAACTTTGGATGATGAAGTCTGCATCATCGTGAGTGAGCCTAACGCTTGCCTTGCACAAACGTTGGTACCTACAGCATCGAGATATTTTGCATAACCTTTAGATTAGGGATCCAATTACATATTAGCAGAATTGCAACAAAGAATAAACAAGTTCCATGACTATGTATTAGTAATACATTTTCCTCGTCATTCATGACCATACAAGCCTCAAACAATTGTGGGAAATATCATAAAAATTATACACATAACATTTTTTACATTTGCATGATCTTGCGATTTCCGAGCATTGAAATAACACGTTACTTTTAGTCAGAAAACCTTAAAATCAAGTTCTTTTACACTAAAATTCACTTAATTGTTGATATAACGTTATATGATAAAGTACCGAAAAAAACAATAAAAAGGCAGACATTTTAAGTCATGCCAAAATTAACAAAGGTATTAAACCAGAATCAGAATACAATGCAACAGAGATCGAACTGCAAATGCTAAACAATGAGTAAGAAATACTTAAAATAGATATTGCAGAGCGCAGCATCGCAGCAACGGGAAGCGGGTCAGGTTATTATTAACGCGTACAATTAAGAGTTGCTACGGCTGCACTATCACAGACAGGTGTAGGGCAGTAATACAGCTACACGTGTGAACTACAGGAGTAATATGGATATTACAATATACATCAAGACAAAAATTTATAACAATTTAAATACCTATACAGTTGTCTACAAAGTTTCGACAGTCAAAGCTGCTTTCTTGCAACTGTGTTTAGTAATTTTAGATACAAGACTTGAGCCATAGCCCTGAGAGATATGTGACTTGTATAATATCGAGATCCATCTAAATTTTTGGCGGATTCAAATACTCGAGACTGGTAGTGTTATTATTGTGTTGATCATTCATGGAACAAAGATTAAGTATGTATGACGGCTCCAAATCATCTATGTAAATATACTCAAAGTGATGACATATTAAAATTCTTGAATCTCTGAGTGATACTTCTGTACTGTTTGTGTTAGCTTTAAGTCCGTTAACAATAACACATGCACGCAATATGGTGCACATTGTACTGAATACGTGAAGTGTACGCGGTACATGTGGGGCAATTCAGCTTTAGTACAAAAGTGCGATAACCTCTTTAACTTGAGAACGTTCTTCTATGTTTTATTCATTTTCTAGTATAATTTACTATAGTAGGTACTACAGAGTTTGATTTTGCTGCTGCTTTTCAAAGTTTGTCTCTTAAATATCTCAATAGCAATTTATGCTTCGAATATTCACATCTTTCAAAGGATTTTTCTGAAAAGACAAAGCTTCTATAATTGATAGCATTGCAACAAATCACTCACCAGCCTCATTATCTCTTCGGAAATTAAGACAGTTTTCCTTCATAATCAATATAAAAACCACTTCAAATAACTACGTTTCTTCGTCACATCAGAGTGGGCTAAATTTATATTTCCGCATAATGAAATTTGAGTGATGTGTGTTGACTATTCCCAAAAGGAAACACTAATGGAAGGACAGTTTCCTTTCTGAGAACTACTGTGTTACCGAGGTATTTCGAGAGTATAATGTAAGCTCGGGCGATCTTTGGTCGTTTAGCTACGATGGATTGTCAAAATGTCAAGTGTTGAATCAGTCTGACACCATTTTTGCTGCTGTTTTTAGCTTGATTTCAGGGACTTGCGCACTTTCATACTAACCGTCTGCATGTAGATGCAAAAAGTTAATACAAAGCTACGTATTATATACCACATCTGGCCAAAAAGCCTCAGCATTAATTAACGAAATTAGAGCATCAATAATTTCCAGTATGAATATTAGAAATCCATCAAACATTTATTCACAAACTAACATTTCTTCGGCGATGTAAGTATTATGAACATCTGTATTGAAATCCCAGCACATTGTTTTTATATTCTACACACTAATTAAGATTTCAGCCATACTTTCTTCCATATTTAACTTACAAAAATACTTTTCTGACAGCGTCATTTGTTTTCTTTACACAACGAAGCGCTTCGACGCACAATTTTTGTAATCTCGACATTTTATCGAATAGCCGTATGGTTGGGGTTTTATCGTCGTATTGTTATCAACAATTTCTATTTATATTGCTAGCGCCTACGACCAGCCACTCACGTGGGCCGATATTTTGTTAAGGTATCAGTTTTGACGTAAACTTTCATAGATATTGGTACTTGAATAAGCGAGATGCTGATAACAATGTCTGATCATCAACTTAACTGTGTGCAAAGGCCAATTGAATTGGCAATACAATTGACTTCCTGTACCCTAATTGCGTAACACAATATCAATCGGAGTTTGAATCATTTTGAAGCAAATTGCTAATGCATTGCTTCATATGTTCGAAAAATTCGTCTGCTCAAGAACGTAAATAGCGTAATGAATGTTGTTGAATTGTGAACATGAAACCAATTCCGATTGATAGTGTGTTATGCAATTGCCCGGCTGGATTGTCATAAGTTTCACTGAAGATGGGCCACAACCATGAATCGGTAAGTTTCTGGACGTCATGGAGTTTGATTTAGAATACTTTGTTATAGTTGCTTTCATCATTAGAGGCATCCCAAGTCACACGAAGAAATGATTTTAGTGAGATGCCTTGCTGCTTAATGCTTACTAAGCAATATTACAATATTGTAAGAAAGTTTGAGCATCTTTCCAACCCATTAGAGACCTAAAACAATAAAAGGATAGACTAAAAGAGACGTTCAAAGTAAGCAAAGCAAATCTAGGCCAAATCCTATAGGAATATAACAAACGAAACCAAATGAATTTGTCAAAGATAATGATCGCAGAATGACAAACGGTCAAACTGAGTACCTATCTATTAAAACAAAGAAACCCGAGAGCTTTCTAATTGCTAGAAACAGCCACTAATTTAGATTTATGGCGATTTTTAATTCATTTCAACAGTCAAACTGAACTCGAAAATAGCCTTTATGAAGATAGTATTAAGGGCTACATAATAAAGGCTTTCGATGACGAATTACTTCTTAAAAGGGCAATGCTATGATAAATAGTGCATATTGTCTGTAAGGAGAACGTTGCGCAGGAGCCGTTTGTGTTCAATACGAAAGGGGGAACCATAATAATGCAGCCGCGAGCCGTTAAATATAAGCATAGATTTCAAAATTCATTGTAAATATGTCACTATAATGAGTTAGGTACTACTAATTACTTATGACAAATAATTTACGCTACTAATAAAACTTAAGAAAATGTTTTATTAGTAGCGTAAATTATACAAATGCAATGGCAGTAGGTACTTACTAGCTTATGTACAAATAATAGGTCTTTACCCATGAAGTTGCCGTTTTACAATACTGGCCATTTGAAACGTAATTTATAGCTGACAATAAATTCTAAATTCAAAGGAATTTTATTTAAAATATATGGAATTTTATTAAAAAAATATGGAATTCTATTTTCAAATTCAGTCATTTGTTTATTGATTAGTGTTATGTTTTCACTACATTTGTATCTTTTTCATCAATATGGATACGATAAAAATATGAGTAATTATGGAATACGACTTCCGTCGCGGTAGCAATGCCGCACAAACGGCTCGCAACATTAATTCGTGTCCGGAGTGAACACTACAAATGAACTTACGACTCGTTATTAGTTTGAACGCTTCCGACATGCAAATTTTGATCTAAAAAATGAACCCCGTGGTCACCGGAAAACTAAAGTCATCAACGACGAATTAAAGGCGATAGTGGAAGCTGACGATACTCAATCTACGGCTGAGTTAGCAGCAGCTTTCAACGTTAGCATCAAAACAATATTGGTCCATTTGCGTCAAATTGGCAAGGTAAAAAAATTGATAAGTGGGTGCCGCACGAACTGAACGATTGCCAACGCGATGAACGCGTTGCGGTATGCCTTGCGTTGCTTAAAAGACACAGAAACGAAGGGTTTTTGAACCGCATTGTCACTTGCGATGAAAAACGGATTCTTTTTGTTAATCGTAAGCGGTCATCATGTTAGTTAGAACCTGGTTTAGCGCCTAGGCAAAGTAGGCAATGCCCTAAACGAAAACTTACCCCTAAAAAAGGCATGGTCACTATTTGGTGGTCTAGTGCTGGTATAATAGGGATGATGCCTGGGTAAAAAAAAAAGAAATTCTATTTAGTCCGTCAGTCTGATAACAAAAAAAAAAATTAGACACGTATTTTTTGCATATTAATAACAAATTACTTACATAACACGCATTAAACTTCGGGAGTGGGGGCTCGCTACGTCACTTCTACGTATAATATCTGCCAAGGCATGACGTCATGCCACATTTTAACTCACATTTTAACCTTTTGATTACGTATTTTAACAATCTACATGACGGACAAAAAAAAATCTTAGTCATTATCCCTATTCATAAACGCTTCTTACCAAATGGCACCAGCATTACTGCGGATGTGTACTGTAAGGAACTGGACACAATGATGGAGAAGCTCACAAATCTAAAAAGCCAGGCTTGGTAAATCGTTCATCCCAGCTGCTCCTACACGACAACGCTCGACCTCATACGGCACAACAGACGGTCTCTAAGCTACAAGAGCTAAGGTTGGAAGTTTTGCGTCATCCAACGTAGCACTTGCGCAGAACAGACCTTGCGCCGACAGACTTCTACTTTTTCCAAAATTTGGATAACTCCGTGGCAGGGAAAAAATTCAATACCCGAGAGGCAGTAACAATAATATATCCTGGGACATTCCACACACGGTCATCTGATCCCAAACTAAGCAGAGCTTGTAATATGGAAACCAGATAACTGATATACTACATACACATTTTTTTTTTGCAAATACGTACTTATATAGATAATTACACCCAGACTCAGGACAAACAGACAAAAATACCTTTGAAGAGTTTGTTGGCTCCCGTACACCTGACTTCTTCAAGAAGGGCATTGAAAAATTATCACTGCGCTGGTAGAGATGCATCGATAGCATGGGTGCATATTTTGATTGATGATAAAAATATTTATTAAATATAAAAATTAACCTATTAAAATGCCGTTTAGTATGCAGAGAGCATACTAAACGGCAATTTAATAGGTATTATGAGTTCATTTTACTATCTTCGTCCTGAGCAAGCGTGGTGATCAATGCTCGTGCCTTTATGTGAAGAGGCATTTGCCCTGCAGAAGCTGTTAATACCAAACGCACCGCAAAAACTAAAGCTATAAACATCGTCAGATAAGTAGATAATACTAAGTACACAAGTTAGTACTTACAAGCTAGGGTTAGGAACTACTACTAGCTTACAGCGATTAAATCATTAGCTCGTTCAACGACAGTAGTTTCCAAGCACAGCTCAAGTTACAAGGTTAAAAAGGTCAGGGCGAATGACCTCTAGTTTTTTTCAGTTAGCTTTCTCTATATTTATCGAAGTAAAACACGCGAGTTAATTTACAGGCTGTGTAGACTAAGTTAAGTAATTATGTTCTTAGATCCTCGTGCTTAGCACTAATTACTTGAGCCGGTTATTATTGCTATTAGCCAGTCACTATTAGAGGCGCTTAGGTTTGAATTGAAGTGTAAAAACTTAAGTGGCGAAGTAACCTTTGTGGTTGGGAAAAGTGGTGAGTTGTGGTATTGCACTTCTTTTTGCTATAATTATTATCTCAGAGTCATTATAAAGTTATTGAACAATTATAGGGAGTAAAAGCAGATGATGTATAAAAACACGCGATTACCGGATTAAAACGCGGTAAATTCGCGTCCACTGTGGATTTTTTGGCTTTCGCATCGCCCGTTCGATGTTTTCCACTTATGTTGTTATTATAAGGCCTTTTTACAAGCTTTTATTTAACTTTTATTTATTTCATTTATTTAAACTTACACGCTTGCTTTAAACTTACAACTTGCAATGTTCGTAAGTACTCGTAAGTTGTCCTTTTCGAAATTTGCAAGTTAAATTTGACCCACTTTCCGGTGTTCGATTGAGCTGAAATTTGGCATACGTAAGTAAAATCGGTAACAATGCAATATTTTAGTACCATCGAGCTGAACTTATGATGGAGCCGGAAGGTGGCCACAGGAACTCGGTAATAAAACGATGCAACCCTATCGAGTTTGCGCTTGTTTGATTCGTCTTGATAAGGACTCTGGTCCTAGACAAAATCCAAACTAATAAAAGCTTGGTTAAAAAAATAACATCTAGATTATAGTAAAATACATGTACCTAACTTACTTTTTTATATAAAAGCGGAGTAGTTAAATAGAAATAGAACGTTAGTGCATTATCGTGTTCAAAGTGTAGTTCCGTTGTACGATGGGTTAATTTGTGAACAGATAATATCTATACATTACAGTTTTTGATACTTGCCTTGTTAATTTCGACGCAGTAGGGTGATGTTTATAACATTGAATGTTTTTGGTACAAGTGTCAAAATGTGTTTTGTATTTTATTTTTACCTCAATAAAATATTTTTATTTATTGTACCTAAATCAATTTTTCTCTAGTCATTTTAAATAGGCTATAAGAAACATTGAGTTTTTTTAGATAAGTATTTTAAGTATTAAATTAAAATTATTCATAGCGCTTAGGGTAGAGCTACATTATACTGTAGGTATACTGTGCTGGAATCTTGCGTCCATAACAATTTCCTGACTGAAGTTACGTCAAAAATACAATATTCAATTATCTTACCAACACTGATATAATACTTATCTAAGTGATTATGGCAATTTATATCTCATAACACGTTTTTCGTCGTGTGATGGGTCTTGCGTGCACCAATGAAAATATATCAAACATAATGAGGTCACAAATCACACAGGTTAATGTCCTAATATGCTGTTCCTTTTTTAAATCAATAAAAGATTCGGTTATATTTTGTACCGGTAATAAATTAAAATTCGAAGGAAGAGAGAAGTTTAGAATTTATTTTTGGGTATAAGGGTTTTAAGTAGGGATGCATCGATACGCCTTTTTGCCGATACGATACCGATACTCTTATAAAAATATCGGCGATACAGATACCGATGGCGATACGCTTATTGAAGTTGGGTTAATAAATTAATACAAAAAAAAATACAGACAGAATGAGATTATTATTTATTAAAATTAATAATTAAGGTTAATAGTATTACTAATTAAAATTAACATTAATAAGATTTTTGTTTAAAAAAAAACAAAATTTTCTGAAGTTTTGCGGCGATAGGCGGTTTTATACGTCTGTTTGAATGTGACCTGCGCCCGCGCCCGCGCCGGTGGAAAATAGTCTCTCAGATACGACAGAAGTATAGAACTCATTTAGAAACTAAAGTTTTTTTTTGTACATAGAAGACATCATTGTTCGTGCCTCGTTTGCAACGAAATAGACGAAACGGCACGGCCGTTTACATTACTTTTTTGAAGCGTGAAAAGTATCGTTGTACCGGCAATAAAAATATCGCCGATACAGCCCTAGTTTTAAGACTGTCTGATGGCCAGTTTCTGACTGAGATATTCTGAATCTGAGTTTATTTATTCGATTATGCAAGTGGTTGGATATCTTGAAACAGCTTTACTGAACACTCAGTAAAGCTTTTATTTCCTAGGAAAGTGGTTCCGTCATATTATAACGGACGTCATCAAAATCTTTCATTTTCATCTGTAGTTGACATTAGGTGTCAAAAACGCTCTGTATTTGTAATGTACAGCCGTTATTGTGTGGCCGTTCACCGCTTTCGAAGCCAAAGCTTAAAGGAACAATTTTGCTTCTATAAATTACATTATCTAACCAATAGTGAGAGATTATCTGAGGACCTCAGAAACCGGGCATGAAAATTATTCTTCCGCTTAGTTCATGGCTTGCGCCATAAGTACCTGTTAGGTGGAGTCGCGTGACTATTGGCAAGGGGACCGCGCCCACGTGGCGGCACTAGTCATATTATGATGAATATTGTAATACTTGTTACTAAGGGAACTACCCGAAAAGAGTGGTGGGTAAATAGGAATTATTCTATCCAATGCGTGTGACACATTTAAAAACACGACTCTGTCTTTACTGTAGTGCATTCGATTAAAAGGGCACATCGAAAGAATACATCGAAGTGTTCAAAAAAAAGTTGACACAGTGGTTATAGGAAAATTGCTTTTATGATTTAAAGGACTTTGTCATATCGTGAAGAAGGTAATAATTAATTTAATGTTTAATATCTAGGACCAATATTAATGAATCGTGACATTAGATTATTGAGTATGGACATTGTTTTATATTCATAATTTGACATTTAATATTATCTATTCTTTATTTGACTTGAATGAATGTATGTTTCTGAATCTGAATATTTAAATTGAATTTATATTAGTTCCATTTTTGAGCTGTATGTTAATATGACATATTTGCACACCAGATGTACCTAATGGTAGAATGTAATTGGGCCACGATACTCTTAATTTCTTCATTTGTACCTACATTCTAGCAAATAAATTAATTTGAATTTGAATTTTGAATTTGATACAAGAAAAAGACAAGTCAACGATATTCGTTAGAAAAGACGTACAAAATTTTGTGTACCAAAATATCAGGTACTTATTACATATTTATTTCGAATAGTCACGTACTATCATAATCAAGCGTTATCAGACTCTTTAATATCACGTCAAAATAACAATAGGTCTTTGTCAGATTATTCTTTGAAACTGCTATCAGTGGGCCGGTGGAGAAACCAAGAAACCCCTCTTTGACATTTTTCGAAACGCAAGTATTGCGTGACTTGCATTGATATCGTTGTAGCAGCGAAGCCAGCCAATGAGATGCCTTGTAGTTGTCATGTAGCTTTAAGGTGTGTCTGTACCGGCTCCTTTGCTGGAATCGATTCAGTAAAAGCGAGTTTATGAAGTCGTTGTATCCACGCCTTTTTCTTGAGGATTGAATTGACTGTTAGTGTTATTTTTTTTTAATGTACCTGTAATTTTAACATTTTTTTTTAATAATTTATGTTTGAAGTTTGTTCTTCTCAGAAACGGCTGGTCTAAATGTGACGGCTTTCTGGCAGACAGCTGATGTTAGAAGGATTATCTTAGGCGACTGTTATTTTAGAAAAAGAATTAGGGTTCCGCACAAAAAAATACATGAAATTGTAAACAAAATGCGATTCAAATATATGTATAGACAATCACGCGGACGAAGCCACGGGCAACAGCTAGTACCTACTATTGTAAATAAAGGCTTATTGCGTGTATCATTTTGTCCCACGGACACCAGTGAAGAGTGAACGAGCACCCAAGTGTCTTTTTTGCGTAAAAAACTCCTCAGGAAACGGACCTTTTGTCACCTTCATGTATATTTTTTTTACAAGTGCGACATTATGAATACTAAAAGCATCCGTCCGCACAACTTATTCACACCTTATGCTAAGTAGGAGGCAAGGAGTGAAAGATATTCATGAGATGATAATAATAATAATAATAATAATAATTTATTTCAGATTATATCATCCTCATTTGCCTAGCCTTTTACCAACTATGTTGGGGTCGGCTTTCAGTCTAACCAGATGCAGCGGAATACCAGCATTTTCTAAGGAGTGACTGTGTCGCCAAGCGGTGCTTAACCTTGAAGATCGACCCGTGCGCCTGTTATTATTAAACCACATGAGATTAAAACATTGACAAAAATTGACACAAAAACCGCGCTTTCTAATTCAAGTGTTTATGTTTTTGGGGTTTAGAACTACTTAAAAAGACTTTTACGATTATTCTGTACCTTTTAAACGGTTTTTATGCGTGCTTAAATTACTTTACGCAATTAATTGCTTGCACTTATCATGCAAGAGCCATGTTTCTTCCAAGAATAAACAGTACCTCATACTAATTACATTGCTGTTTTATCGTCCATTTTATCAATTTCTTTAATTTTATTTTATCTGATTTCCACTGTACCTGACTACCAACTAAAAGACGAATTGCTCCGACCAAACAATAATTTATAGGGGTGTCAAAAACAAATAAAACCAAAACAGTTTCGCTCCCTCTTTCTTCGATAAAAATAAATACGAAAGCAATTTAAAAGAACAATTATCGCGCCTTGGTTCAGGGGGTGGCCCTTATGTGGGACAGGGCACAGCAGTCATTGAACTCAGTTGACTAATGGAACCTCTAATTATAACCTATTTTCTGACATTACCGTCGTAAATACTTCGCGAGTTTTATTGCCGAGGAGAATGAAACGTACCGGAGCACCTTTACCTATGGACTTTGTATCTTGAACTTTCTGTGGATAGGTGTGTTTACATTTTACACTGATCAAGCATCCATTATTGCTTTATTGAGGATCAATGGTTCCATAGAGCCCGATCGTAACTTATTGCAAGCTTTAAGTTCTAAGCTCCATTGAGAGGATGAAGTTACACACGGTGTCTACATGTCTTTTTATCTACTTTTTTATCACATGGAAGATATTTCTTTAGAAATAAGCATCACCTATGTATGTATTTTTCTGTTTTTTCTTCTTGTCTGTTTATCTATATCTACATATAATAAAAGTGTAACTTATCGCTGTCTGTAGATGGAAGATATTTGAGAAAAACGATTATTGAGGGTCTACATTAAAAAGAACCCAAAACAATGATTTTTAGAATGTTTGTCTGTTTGTTTGTGCGTTTGACCGCAATAATCTCAGAAATGGCTTAACCGATTTGAGTGCAGTTTTCAATAATGTATTGTGGTAAGCCTCACTTAACATGCAGTCTTTGCTTTATTTCAATCGGTAAGTAATAAGTAAGAAAGTTATGGCAGTTTAGTAAATGGAAAAAAATGCTATAAAAATACCTAGCAAGTCGGAAAGAAATTCCTCTGTAACTTAATAAAAAATACTAGCATTGCATGCATTCAAGATAGTATATCAATTCAAGACACGACACGTTGTGCACAAATTCTGAGCAGTAAACCTAGCAAAAAGTAGTTTGGATTTGGATTACAAATTAAATTTGGCACGCAGATAGTTTATAACATGGATTAACACATAGGATGCTTTTTATCCCGGTAGTACGTCTCCGTGGGTTAATTTCCGACCGCTTCTAACATAATGTGTATTCATTCATAAATGGTTAAATAAATAAATAAGTGTTATAACGAAGCAGAAACCCCTTTTCTGCTGGTGCCACGAAGGTTACATTAGAAATATAACCATATTGATTCGCTGTTCAAAACTGAACTTATTTTAACAAAGCAACAAGATACTCAGTAGCTCGTCGTAACACTACAATCGTCACCATAACTTAGGTTGCCAAGGCATTAATACTATTCGATTGACATAAAATCGAATCAATGACACATTATATTATCGGAGCCGCCGCCACAGGCAATAGCGGTCTAGACTAGAACTCTAGATACTCAGATTAACCTGAAAGCGTAGCCATGAATTATTTGCAGAAATTATATTATAGTTACTGGGTTTTCATTTACAATATAGGTTTGCTTTTCCTTGTTGTACGGGAATTTATGGGTGCTTACCTAAAATAGTCGCTGCGGTATTAAAAATTATGATTCACAATAAATTTCTATTTTTATGATCCAATTATTGAAATTTGTAGTGTAATTTTGGAGTGTTATTGACGATTTCTAAAGTTTTCCAGCAATGATAATATATTAACGATTGTTATTTCAAGTTTTCCAATTAACGAAATGAAACTGCAAAATTAAAGAGTTTCAACATAGTTCTGTTAAGCTGTACTTTATGTTAGTTACTGTTAATTATAATTAATTGACCATTAAGGTGGTTTTACACTGGCGAGGCGAGGCGTGGACGGGATGGGCGAGAATTGAAATCACGCTTACTCTTTTACACCGAAAGATGTCCATCGCTATCGCCGTCTCGCGATGGCCAGCGCTGCGTCGCGCCGGCTGGCGATGTCACGCGCCGGCCATAGCTACCTTGCGCCGCCTCGCGCTATCACGCGCCGCCCGGCCAGCCGTGTCTCGCACGCCGGCCAGCCGTGGCTAGCCGATGGTAGGAGCGAGCTGGTGCGTACCAGCGCATGGCAGCGCGAGCAAGCGCGAGCCATCGCGAGACATCGCGAGTCAGCTCTTGACGGAGAGAGACCGTGCGGGTCCTCGATGGCCGGTGCGAGATTTGTATATCCGTTTTACAAAGTAAATAGTAGGACGACGCCTTTGATCTCGTGGTAAATGCCGACAACGTGTAGGCACTGTCGCAACAGCTAGGGTTGTCTCAAGTAAACAATATTTATTAACTAATTTATTTATTTTGGATCAACAACCAACATCGTCATCAACTTTATTATTATTGTTACAAACAATAATTTACAATTATCAAAAATATCGTTTTTTTTTTGTGAACCAACCGCTCATCTAACTAGTTTTTTTACATCTTTATAAATGGGCGACTGACAAATATTTTCGGTTTCTAGATTTACTGGATTTGAAATTTCTGTTTTTGAACTTAATTATGTAAAAAATCCTCATCCTAATAAAAAAAATTGTCAAAAAAATTATTGGGAAGCATGAACATGGTTTAGTGTTAAATTGAAATTGATGAAATCGCATTTCTTTATTGAGGTAAGATGTCGACTTGCAATTTTTCACAACACGTCGTATGCACCATTTTAATTATTATACATAAATTAAAACAATAATAAATTGACACACGATAGCCTACACAGTTCGGGAGCGCCCTTGCCCCGTCTCGCCCCTCACGCCCCGCACGATTGCCCTGTCTAGACGTCTTCGTTGTACGACTGTATGATATATAAACTGTGATTGTACTAACAAATATTTCAATTCTCGTCTTGCACATCCTAGCGCATCTAGATCTTTTACACCAAAGAATGGTAGGGCGTGAATAGAAATTTTGCCATACAAACTTCAATTCTTGTCGATCCCATCCACACCTCGCCTCGCCGGTGTAAAACCACCTTTACATGCGAACTTGCAGTTAATTAGTTCAAGTGCACCGCGCCCCGAATTAACACTTAGGAAGCCTGAAGTGTGGTGGCACCTTTACATTTTATTTGCATTGTAAATCAAATGTTAGTAATTTAATTTCAGTGATAAGATAGGTAAGTACAAATTGTTTTGAAATTGGTTTTTACACTAGAGGTCTGTCCAGACGATACTTTGACGTATCTACCTAACACACACGGGTTTATAAGGATTAGAGTAGGTACACTACTTACCAACGAATATATTTTCATAATATCTACTTAAATAAAAATAATAAAATCAGCCTCATGCTGAAATGTTGCAATAGCAACTCAAGAAAGATTACACGATGTTAACACCAATCAAACTACCAAACGCGAATACCGTCCTTATACTTTAACCAATAAGGTAGTTTATCACCTAACACACATTAACGGTGTCCCTCTACGTGATATCATAGTAATTTGTCGCCAGTAATATGATCACCGTACTACCGCAAGGCCGAAGATTTGAAATCGCTACAATCTTACTATTCGTCTCCCGCGAGGTCGATGACCGCGCAATACAAAATGGCTGACTGTAAATCGCGGTTTTTGAAAATGGAATTTATAGCCAATAGCGATGTGGTTATTGAGGTCGTTTTAATGCAATGGTGGAAAATTTATTGGCAATTCTTGTGCATAAAGAAAGCTTGATTGTTACTCCATCATAATTTTACTACTGCAGTTCTATTTAGAGTTGTTTGTAGGAATAAAAGCAAATGATTGAATAGTTTATTTTTTAAATTGCATGCAATAATATTAGGTAAAAGAGGTTTAAAAGAAATTATATTTTTTTAAAGGATTTATAATTATATTTTTTTTAACAAAATCGAGCTAGTTTAAATTCACTTTATCTTTTTAGACAAATTCTCATAAAATAAAGGCTTGTAGGATCTATACAGCTTCGATGACAGTTATCGAAATCCAATTTACTTTCTACAACTAGGGAATTCATTCTCACGTAATTTGTATTCAAATTAGCGTCGATAACTTAAACGAGATCGTTCGATTCGTTCATGGTATCGTAAAATGACACCGCACGACAAATTGAATGGTGACCTTCGATTACCATGGGGCTGTGACCAATCTATGGCTTTAAATTGTTAAACCCATGACCGCTGTCAGTTCACAGTGTCACTAGTCACCAACGCCCAAGCGGGGAAATACTATAATTAGAAATTGATATAAGGAAAAATTGTACTGCATGGTGTTGTTCATATGTTTGGTTTGTTTACATTTAAATAATACATAATGGCGAACTGTCTGGAATCCAAAATAAATGGCCCTAATATTGTGTATAAGTGTATTTTTGTATCTTGGTCGTACATATTTATACTAAATAAACGAGAATGTGCAATAACACTCTTTTTGCTAAAACACCAATAATCACTTTAGGTTCAAGGTATCAATTACTGTAATCAACAATCCATTTCCCATGGTTTTCATCGTAAACCTCACGTAAGACAAACAACATTTTTCTTGTTTTCATATCATGTTCATAAAAAGTTTATTACACAAAAACATCGGATATGATTAGTAGCCTCGTTAAACACAACTCTTCGTACAAACATAGATCGTCAAACATTGGAATACCTCATTCTTTATTTACTTTTCCACGGCAGCTATCTTTCCACAAGCATCGAAGAATAGGTCAAACATAAATAATTCATAGTATCAGAAACGTTTCGTACGCACGCAAACCAACGCTTGACATGCATTCGTGGATTTTGACAAAATGTTCACGACACATAACAAAAACAATAGCTTTCTCTGCCAACACTGCGAAAAAGTTGACATTTCTGGTTGACTTCAAATAGTAACAAAAAAGGCATCAAGAAGGAAAAGAAACATGGATTTATGAAGTCTTTGAAGAAAGCCACAGGCAGGTCAAAAAAGCTTTATAACTGTTGAATTATAAAACGATAACATTTTACTGTCCAGTTCAATTGTTTCTGTGTCGCTTTTGTCGTCATCATCAATATCATTGTCAACAGTGGTTACAGCAGCTTAAAGAAGTTCGCCTGTAGTAAAAGTAACTTCTTTATTCACATTTTTGCTAATGTCACTTTCAAATCTAGTTCCATTACAAACATACCTACGTCGTCTATACTTGGGTGCAATACTATATCAATTAATACATTTATGATCTACGTGCTTATAAATATCCATATATGAGAGCGATAAAGTTTACAGCAGCTATTACTCAGAGTACATGACAAATCGTTTATTGGTGTTTTCATAATGACAATGCTTTAACTATTTTATTGCCTTTTTCAGGTCATAGCTTCCGTTTTACAAAGTCTTTATAATGAATTCGTGTCTGGCTGCTTTGTTGTCTGTTGTCTTATTATGAAATTATGCACGCTTGTTAACTTTATTTCCATAATTTGTATAGCCTTGTCAAACTCCGTTGTCTTATGTCGCTTTGTAATTATATCCGTTGCAGTTATTTTAACTGTATCGTTACGATTGACAGTAAATAAATGGTACGAATGGTAGTAACAAGCTTATAATTAGAAGTCTCTGAAATGTATTCACTCTGGATTTTAATGTCGTCAAGAGAATTAACAGCAGCGTAATTTGTTAGCTAACAACAAAATATAGGATCACCAATCTGTCTGCCAAGGGTGGTGAATTGATGGTTATGGAACAACCCCTTTCACAGGTCACTGCAAAGGCTGAAATAAATAATACGATAAAGTTAATTACAATCAAAAAGCTATATGGAATGTGTTAGAAAACGTCTTATAAATAAATATTAGCCACAACTAGGCCACATGTCTACATTACATCATTAGTAATGGGATATTACGTGTTTATACGTTTATATAGAGGAAACCAACCATTAGGCATTTCCGCATTTAATATTAAATTAAGAGAAAGACCATATGTTTGTTACAAACTATATTATTTTGAACTCATATTGATAATCGATACTTATTATATATTGATTGGCTCTTTGACTGATAGTTTATTAGTGAAGTATTAACTTTCTTTGCTTCTCATACGGAATAATACGGATGTACGTAATATTAATAATAGATAATTAAATGAAGACATAGAAAGCTGTCCTTGGTAGCTTTGATCATAGAAACTTACTTAACTATATGTATATATAAATATAAATATATATATTTAATTCAGGGTTTAATTGAGTGTCTTTAGAAATCGAAGTAATATTTGATATGCTGGTTTTCTTACACAAACTTCAACGTCCCCTAACTAAACTATCTTAGTTATAAACACAGGGACAGAAGCGTAGAGACACGTGTTCAATTCCGGCCACGCCCCCGCTTCCTCCCAGTCCTCATTAACCAACTAAATGTGGAACATGTCCACATTGTTGTAACGAACATTTTGGAAAAGAAACATGTTGGTGACACGGGTGATTTATTTCTGTTGGTAGAAACAAGTTGTTGTAATGGTAATGATCTTGTAACTTGTAAGTTGATATGTTGAAGTTAGATAAAGACGTAATTAAGTTGAGGCAAGAAGTAGCTTTGATGCATATATAAATAAGTATGATATTATAAGGGGTAAATGCAAGAAATGCGATCGAAAAAAGTTAAGAATTGAACTAAAAATGGATAATGATGAAAGGCAATTCCATGAAATCGAATCAAAATATATCCTTAAAATAGAAGGAAGTAAAATAAACGAAATTGATACGACATATACCACATTACGAAATTATCAAATCAGTCGATAAAACTATCTACTCAATTCAAAATACAACATTTATGGATGAAACCCTAATCTATGAATATCTACTTTCATCAACCCATTCACACATTCCTGGAACGAGTTTCAAAACAATTGGAAGTCGAGTGTCCGATACGACTTTTTAATCGCATGACAGAGCGTTATATCGTACACAAACAATCTAAGCAAGAGATCTTGTTTCTCGCATCCCGAGTTCCCACGCCCCCGTGGGAGAGATGGGACGGGATGACACTGAGTAAGTAAGATACAGTAAGATACAGAAAGCTAATTTTGATACCTGGACCAAAGAGATGCCATGCATTAGCCACCATAGGTAATATGGTCCTTGCTTGTTTTGCTGGTATAGGTACAATAAAGCATATTATTCTATCTATATATCTTGTTCTTTAGCGGGCTTGTTTCTAGTAGTTAACTGTAAATTTTATTGAAGTTACAGCAAATCGGTTGAGTTAACATAATATACATATATATTTTCTATTATTATGTACAGTTTAGTTGTTTATATGCTTGTGCTTAAAAAAAATATTGGTGACTTAATAACATGAGAATATTAAGCACTGTCCAGTTTTCCGAAAAATTCCTGAGAACAAAATCTGCGAAAAGCAATTGGATGAGCTTTCTATTAAGCAAGCCTAAGACCTACTGCATTTATCTACTCTGTGGCATTAGACTGTATAGATTACACACACAACTGTTACAAATATTGATAGTGGTACACATGTGAGGATCTTGTATTTACTCCTGTGCCCTACAAGGTTGGACTATTAAACGTTTATGTAATAGAAAAAGAAATGCTTTTCATTTAGTAGGCTTTTAACCAGCCAGATCGATATCTCCTACTAGAATTGTTCAAGTGGGTAATTGCTTCAGTTAAAAAAGTAATATGAACTGGGCAAATAGTAGCTGTATTCTACTAGATGGGCAGTATTACATTTTTAACTTCATTTTTAGTTTAGATGCCCTTAGCTTTTGTAATTGGAACAATAAATAGGCAGGAAAATTAATGATTAAGTTTGAACACCATCTAAGTCCGTATATACAACGGATATTCTTGGAAAGTTGTTTGTAATAGCTATAACACGGCCATTTGACGTAGGGTGTCAACAGTGGCGGCGTTAGACCAAACGTGGACATCGTCTAGGCGACAACGGCATTGCGGGGCTTTAATTTCCTAGACGAAAGGAAGGCGTTAAATTGAATGAGCTGAATTATACTACATAAACAAACACAAATTAAAACAGACGAAATATTCGGCTTTCTGCTTCATTGATTTTTTTCAAGATTGCGTCATACATAGCTAACATCAGCCGCAATTTCTAATCTAAGAGCTCGAAATTTCAGCACGTCCGCCTTGGTTGATTAGAATTGGGTTGTATTTTAACCATTCTTCAGAAATAGGAGATATTTTGTCAAGTTATAAGCGCGTAGCGAGCTCGAAAAGGTAAGTTTTTCTTTTAGTCATACATACAGAAATAAGAGATACTTTGTCGTTGTCGACTTATGTAGAAAGCTTTGAGTAAGAGAAGAATATAGGATGCTAGAGCAAGCGAAGCGAGCTTGAGAATTTTAGCACCCAGTCTCAGATAGGTAAAATTTTTGTCGGACATTTTATTATTATTTATGATTTTTTTAGAAATAGGAGTTATTTTGTAGAAAAGTTTGAACGTAGAAAATGTACGATGGAAGAGCCAGTGAAGCGAGCTCGCAAGTTTTAGCATTTTGCATACGTAGGATAGGGAGGGGGACCGAACTATAAACTGCCTCTTGGTTACTGAACATATTTTGACCTTATTTGGGATTTGATTACAAAGTAGGTACTTCTCGAGATTTGTAGGCCCCCCAGGACCGAGAGCCGGGGGGAAATAAATACGATTAAGTAAACTTTTGAGAACTTGTAAAATTTTTTTGCGAGGCTCACCTAACGCCGCCACTGTGTGTCAATTTGCTAAGTAATTATTTTTTCTGACTGAACATTATATTATGGATTGTATAACAACCATTGGAATAGGCACACTGTTGTCATTCGTGCAATTAAAAATGTAGACTAAAGTAAAATAACTTAAACAGCAGGTAAATCCCGGATTAATACTTCATTACGTTTTGGTTCCAGTCAAAAACTAATATGTAACATCATTGTATCAATATTCACACCTGTCAGTTAGTCTTAAATTAAACTGCGTAACGTATGCACAAATTTGCGTTTTTTGAATACGATAATGTTCGCCTCACACAATGGGAGCGGCGGGCGATGTCAGTTACCGATTAGCCCTAATGTGTGGACGCGGCATGCATGCTATAGCGAGCAGTTTATAGACCGTAAAATTCGTTGTTTATGATAAAACCATGTTGTTGATATTGTAACATGGGAACTGAAATGATTTCTAATGTAAACGCGTGTATATTATACTCTAGTAAACCAATCGCATGTAGGTAATGTAGGTATCCAATTTTAACTGCTGAATGATTTGTAAGTCGACAATATGTACTCACACGAAAATAAATTCCCTGTCGACGTTTAAACCGTCTCGTGAAACTTACCTGTAACAAAAAAAAGATACATTGAAAACACATTCATATACAAATAGGTATACTTAGGTAAAATAAAATGAACATGAAAATATTACCGAAACTATATTTAAATTAAATTTATCCATATACCCTATGTCAGATCAATGCATAGTTAATGGGATACCTACATAACAAAATTAAATATGAAATGTTTAGATATAGAGAATCCCCTTTTCATAAACAATTTATAAACGTCCTTTTAACATAAAGTCTATTGCCCCTCATATTTCATTGACATTGAAATTAATAGTTTCAAAAGGTTGTAACTTGTAAGTCATATTTATAAATATACAAGTGGTAACTTAAACAACGCACAACCTCTTAAAGGGCCATTGTACTCATTATTATGAACAACTTTTACTATGGAACCAAACTGAAATCGCAAAAAGCAAAAATCTGCAGTTCCCTACATTTTGACGAGTAAGGAAACAGCTGTTTCTTTTTTCGCGATTTTATGTTTGGTCGTATAGTAAAAGTTGTTCATAATGACCCCTTAAGAGCTTGAGCGTTAAATTACTTACACCTTGAATAGATGAGAACTATTATTTTACGTATTAAGAAAACCAACTAATGAAAGCATCACACCCGTCATTTAAAATACAATTTAAGCATCAGAATTAATCAGTAAATTCAGACTGACGTTAACTTACACCATCACGCCTCCACATTAAGTTCTTAATCACTAAAGTTAACAAAACTATTATTACTCGGTAACCTTTGGTCTAGTAATTAACTGAACATTTTAAGGTCGCATTACAAAAGAATCATTTTGACTGACGGCACTGACGGCTAATTTAGAGAACGCTCTTTTTGTAGCACTTCTGTTAAGTGATAAGCGAGAGCGGAGTTCCAAGTTCTTTGTTGACGAGGTATAATGTCGAAACATAATTGCGAAATTGTTTTTCTTATATGCAATTTTTCTACACATAAGAAAAGTCTAGTTGTACCGAAGTAGTCAAATCTATAGTGTGCGCGCAAGTGCTAGTTACGGCCTGAGTTAGGTGAGCGATGAGAAGGGGGAGGTAGACAAAGATCAAGCTAACTCAGTCTGACAGTCTTGTCAATCGTGCCCTTCCCCGTCTCACCGCTCACTTACCTCAAGCGGTGATTAGCATTTGCGCGCACACTATAGTTGTAACTGTTTGCAATTGGATTTCAAATTATGGTCTTCAGAATTCAGAAACCGGATGTGAGCACATCCGGTTTTTGAACTGAGAATTTGAAGTTGGGAACTTATCAAACTCTAATTTAGATGTAATCCGCGAAATTACATTTTTTTGGGTTTTTGCAAAATTTTGATTCAAAAGTTTGAATTCGGGTGTCAGTGACCAGTGTTAGGTAAAGGTAAGTAGCCAAATAAAACGCAGTATTTCGTTTAGACAAGCCATTTCTACAAGTAACTCAAAATATTGGATCAGTGTAATATCAGGATTAAAAGTATACGTGTAGGTTTCATGTTTACTAATCACTACACAGTTGGTAGGTATGAAATCCGTGACGTGACATACACCAGCTGTTACCGTCATATTTGCGTCAATCAATATCCTATAATAGGAAAATTTAATTATTAACTGTGTGGTTAGCTTCACCGTAATACTGTAGTACGTGATACGATTATTATGATATACAATATATAGAACTAACTAACTGCCTTGTTGGTCTGACCTCTAGTGGTAGCAAGCGCTACTGCTGAGCATGAGGTCCTGGGTTCGATTACTAGCTCAGGCAAAGTGTTATTGAGATTTCCCATCAGGAATCTCTAATTAACAGCCCGGAACCTTTCGAGGATTACAGGCATGATATTATGCTATTTGATAATTAGAACTGACATCATGAACTTTTGTTTAGTTAAACTCGTTTTAAATCCTCAAATGAACTTTCTGCTTTTCTCTTCTAACTTGCACCCATTAGTTGACAAAGTGACACTTTACGTTTCGTCCGCGGTGATGCATAGCGAATGTCTTCTACCATAGCCTAAAGAATCTAATGGACCGCTGTTGACAAATAGGTCAATAACCCAACGTAAAATATCTATTGCGACATTCACGCTTCACGAACTTGATAATGCCTCTTTTTAATAAAATTCGATATCAAGAAAATGAAATGGGTAAACAATCTTTTGACAGATATAAACTACGCACCAATGTTGCTCTTGTAACACAAACAATAAACTATAATGTTTTAATTTCAATTTCATTCAAGTGAGAATTAGAAGCTTTTTTAATTGAAACTCAAAAAAATATGCGCACTGCTTCACTAGTATATATTATTGGCTATATTGTTTTAATCTGATTGACGTATACAGCAGCCCTTCAAACAGGCAACATCTGAATATTATGATTAATATAATACCCGTGGTTTCATCTCATACTGCCAAATGATTTCATATAACTCATTGAATATCTTAATAGCCCATTGTTATAATTTTGGATGAGTGATGGTAAGGGCCCTTTGCATTATGTACGTAGTAGGTAACTGTGAAATGAGAAGCTCTTCGTTCAACAGTTGTTTTTGATAGCGACAATGAAACTGTCAACCGTGGATAAATCAACACTTCAGTATATTGAACTTAGCACAAATCATGTGATTGAATATATTGTAATGACTAAATAGAACCAAGCGAGAACGGTTAATATGGTTAGTATAGTAGGTAGATAGAACACGGATAAAACATTTCGTACCTAAATCAAAACTTGTAATAGACGATATTGTATTACCTACATTGAGCTTATACCGACAAAAACTTGCTCTTTTTGTTGACAACGTCACAATAGACCATTTGTCGCCAGTTTTATTTAAAGCAACATTTTGTATAAACCGATTCGCTTTGCTTCCAAACAGGATACGAAGCCATTTACAAACATCAAAAGAAAATGCTATATTTGTCGGTAAAGGCTGGAAATAACTTGAATAGATTTTCTGTAGACCGGAATCGAATATTGAAACTGAACTGTATGTAATGGTTGAGGAAGATAGAGAAGCCGAAAGGGATGTTGCAGATCATCTTAGATGGGACCTTTGACAAGCAGCAGACAAAGATGGAAAGTTTGATATAGATAATTAAATAAAAACACTAATGATATAGAACATATCTTTCTAAGATCTAATGAGGGAACAATCAGTGGTGACCTATGAACTACAAGTTCAAGTACCTACACGTAAGTCGTAAACGCTTTAAGTATCTAATATATGTAGTATATGTATAATGCAACGGATGATACCTTCCCACAATTAAAATACCATCTGCGTAAACAAGATGGTTTAGTAAGTGAGTAATAAATAACAAATACACACATTGAAGGCTAGGTTAGGGCATCAAACGGTCCGATTGGAAATCTAATCGCATGCACAGCAAGCCATCATTTGAAAGTTACACGGAGTCGCTTTCCAACGTCTTTAACGATTAATTAGCCCGTTAGTCTTTGTACACATGATTACTAGACAAATGTGAGAAACTTACGCCTTGAAAGTGAAATTCGTGAACTTAAGTTTAAAGATGTAAAGTTCTTTTGAGTTCGTAATTGAACTTGAAGATTATTCAGCTTTTGTCCATAGAAAAAAACAGTTTTGTATGGAGATGCGTACACGTACGTTCAGTTTTCCGCAACCGAATTGAGCTGAATAAGTGTAGTTAGTCCCTCTAGGATGATTTTACTGGAAGTTTGACTTAAAAAGGTCACAACAGATTCTACCTGAAACCGTGAGTGCCCGTGACCAACTGGGATCAAAAGTATATATAATCGAAGGTGAAAAAGTCTTGTGCACATAATACAGCTTAGCTTATCCTACTGATGACTGGATATTATTGATCTGTAGCGGTAATTTTAAAACCGGTGCAGTTAATGCCAAGGAAAAACAAAACACGATCAATGGTCTCCCAACACATAATCAACACGTTTAGTATAGCGGTAAATTATTAGCTATAAAGTGTAATAGAAACGACTTGTTAACAAATAGCATGACTATCATTAAGTAACCCACTTCCCACCGACGACGGCACGTCAACCTGCTGATACACTTTTGTTTTCCAACATTGAGGATAGAAATATAAAATTACTTGGGAAAATACTGATAGATTCTAAGATGTATTTAGTTGGAGTTGATGCTTAACCCAAAATCCAATCAAATCAAATCTCATTCCGCAAACAAGTAATTCGCAGAAATGGACAAATAAAACGATGCTTAAATTTATGAAGATGTGTCCTAGTTACTTAAACGATGGTGTGAAGGTAAACGCGAGTTCGAACAAATTAAGTGATTAAGATATCGATATTTTAAGAGAGATTCTCATATATGAATATTCATAACATGCAATTAATATTAAGTGATAAACTACTGAATTCGGAAGCAAATTAATCCTCAGAGAGCTGACGTTTTTATAATTATTGGTCAATATATGGATATATTGACCAATAATTATAAAAAACGTCACATTAGAAAAGAGAAACGTTACAATCAAGACTTCTTCATTTTACCTCGGTTCTAAATCAAGGCACATTGAAATTTGCACAAAGCGCATCAAACAAAGGCACGTCCCACACGGCCATTATAACGATCCATTGAAACCAGCTTCTAATTAGGTATTACATACAACCTGAATGGCCATGTATGAGACTCCATCCCATTCAAACGTTATCCGATAACACTTTAATTAGACTGATGTAGAAATCTTGTGACGTGCATGAGAATTAGCTGTCAAAAGATTAATTAAAATTAACAATATCCGCTGAGGATGAGGGTGTTACTCTTGCTTATGTAATTTGATCGCGGGTTCAAAAGCTAGACATTTGAGCTTCTTGTTCAGTGAGTCCGTAAACGCTATCAGGTTTAGACATAATTTTTTAACGATGATATTAATGAAAGTATAAAAGATTGCAGTATAATCCAATTTAACAAAATTTGCCAAATCAATTTCTGCAGTACACGATATAGCAGCAAAATTTAAACTTCCCTTTTAATACTATCGAACGCACTGACAGATACGGCATCATTATTTTTGTAATTAATCCCACATGCACTGTTTTAAAAGCATTAACCTAAATTATTGGCAATTAACAGAACGTAATCAAATACTGACATTTCCTTTTCAATAATAGCATATCTACAATGACTCAATAATATACTTCCATTTGCGCAACTTTATTGATATAATTGCATTGAAATATAGGGAACGTTATAAGCCTACACTGTACTTTCAAAATCTTGAGGTCTTGAGGCTTGGTACTGCCCACCGACACCCGTATTAGGCATAAAAGACTATAAATCTAGGAAATCATATTGCTTGATCATCACTGGACAGGTAATAAGACTTTTGAAACATCAACCTTTGGTATCATGAGTAATCGTTCCGCAGGTTTAGATATAGCGTTATTGAAAATAAATCCAACGCAATAACTACAAGACTTACTTTTATAATTTACTGGGCGTCTCAGGCAAATTGTTGCAAATCTACCACTTCCTACAGTTTATCTTAAACCAACAGCTTCTCAGCAAATTACATAAAGTAATGAAAGTCCTTCATCATTCCCTGTCAGAGTCCCTACAATCTGCTTATCTCCATCGATTGAGATCATTTCGATTCGCCGAGAGGGCACTATAACTCCAGATTTAATAAAATCCAGGCTTGGAGAGAGCTAGGAAAGTGTTAGGGGCAAACGTTTGCACAGTTATTATTTTGTTAGTGATTTCAGTGAAAACACTTGGAAACTGATCAAATGACTAGTTATGGATTTATGAGCAGTCGGATAGATAGTTACGTACGCATTTGCTGCACTTATCAATTTTCATCGTTTACATGTTCTGTGGTCAGTAACTTGTATTTTGTTACTTGATTCCAAGAATCCGGTAGTAATTCTGATTTAATTTTTTGATACATCGTATGCAATATTTCAGAGTGATGATTAGACATTAGGGTGAGTATAGGCCATAGACGTGTAAAAGATGGTTGCTGCTAATGGGAAGTGTCATAAATTAAAAGGTAATATTAACAGCTACTCTTACACATCAATCTTTAATGTTCATGCTATGATCCTAGCAGTGAATTTTATGCTTCAGCTTTCTATAGCACTCACATTAATCGACAACTGCGACGTCCGACACCTTAACTCTAACAGAAGACTATTACTTAAGATTTTAATTTTCCCTTTCGTTACGGCAGTCAACAGTTCTTACGCCTACAATTTCCTTATGAAGTGTTGTTTAATTCATTTAACAGGGACATTAAACCCCTTTATGTGTGTATTGTAGCCCTTATCGGCAGTTTCACTACACACCATGCCTTCGTAAGACAAATTGTCTCGCCTATTCCCCTGACACTAGAACATGCAATTTCTCTTGATAGTTCAAAGATAACTTCAGTTAGACTGTAAAATATATTCTAGACTATGTTTTGGTACCCTTTATATATTTCAACTATTGCGTCAATGTACACAGTTCTTTGATTTCCATTACCTCGGGCAATACTTTTGTTAAGTTTCGTAATAAAAGTTGTATTGTGAATGTGATGTGACCGCAATGTGCAACGGATGTCAGAATGAATAGATCACTTTATGCATACATTTTTATATTAAAGAATAATTGACCACCCAGTGAGATTGCATATTTAAATGATGTTATACAATTGAGAGAGAAACGAGATTTCCTTTGGGCCGTAGAACATGATGGAATAAATAATTATGCATATTAATAAAGGGATAAGAAAACTTCCAGAAACGAGAAATAAATCTGCAAATCCTCAGGTATATTAGGGGGTATCAAAGGTAAAGAAATACTTCTAATGAATTACCATAATTTTACAGGAAAACCTCAACAAAACGCTACTATGTCCTAGCAGGAAGCATGGACAAGCCAGTTTTATAGCAGAGGAAGCTATCAAGTTGTCGCTGCTGAACTATTAGCTACTACGTCGATAGATAGATTTATGTAAGCCCATCGCGACGAAAATAGATGGACGAGATTCTGCCTTCGTACGTCCACGAGTTAAAGACATAAATGGTTGGAATGATAATTAACGATGATGGTCTAATCTTATTAGCGAATGAAAAAGATATGGGGAAATTGATGATGTAAACAATGTTGAAAAAGAATTGAATGTTCCCGAACTTACTGGTTCTATGTTTGAATTAAAGTTTTTAGAAAAACTAGTTAGTGAAAAATAAGGCAAAAGATAAATACAATGAAGAAATAACATTAACTTCATAAATGTACTAATAGAACCAAAACTGCTCATCGTCATGAACCAAATCAACGGTCATCACGAAGAGCGATGGCCAAAACAAAGGGAAAGGCAGACGTTGCTTCATAAATGATAGCTTTGTAATCCAAAACAATACACTCCTACGCACTGTTGCCACATTAATATAAAGTTTGGATCATTTGGAACAAAGGCAAACAATAATAATGTTAGCAGGGCTAGAAAGCCCTCTCGAGCTGCATCATTGGTAAAGACAATTCTACGTGATTTCGGCGAGGTTTACTTATTAAACAGCTATGTTTACTATCAAATTTTACCGTTGAGGTTACTTAAGCATTTTTAACTGAAAATTCATGTGACATTCAAGAACATTTCTACAAGAATAACTAAGCATTATGAAGCTAAATAGAGATTTTCATTATTGATGGTAATCTTTGTGTTCTGTTCTGATGATATTGGATCACCATTTATTTCAGACGTCAATTGCTACCGAAAAATATTTATACCTTCCTACCTAGAATTCGAATTAATTTGAGCGCGAACGTGTGAGTCTAACCTAGTTAAAGTTCTAAATCCAGACAACCTATATTGAAACACTCAACAAAATTCTGGTCCACTCCCTCGATCCGCATTAATTCTAGCTACTAAACGCTTTAACCATTCACTAGTTTTTACTTACAGTCGTTAATCTACTTGCGTTTAGTATTACGATTGTACACGCTGCACAGTGCAGAGCAAGCCTTAATGAATGTTAACCGACTTTAAAGTCACGCAATCTATCCAAGGTAAAAATAGAAGGCTGTGTGAACTTAACCCTGTTATTTGTGAAAATCTCTGTTCTGAATCACGTAGACGTTAGTCAGTTGTTATTCACCAACAGCGAGAAATAGACGGAGGGTAATATACTGGAATAGTTGACGACACGACACGTAATATTAGTGCAGTGGATAGGATGCGTGAGATCACGCTTGATATTAATAACGTAGAGGTAGCTGCTAGTACAAAATATCATAACTTTTGTATGGAATACATATTGAAAGCAACAAAACTAATTTAAGTACAGACACCAGCACATCAAGCTACTACAATCTGTCAAAGGACAATATCCATTTTAGTATGGAAGGTGGTGTCTTTTTATATTTTTCTCGCGCTTTTTATATTTTAACAAACGAAACTTATTTGACATGCATATTTCTAAACTCAGTCCGAAATGAGATAGAAGAGTAAGAAGTTTGTATGTATTTAGTAGGTTTGTAAGCAATTTTCAAGTGTTAGTGTCAAGTTGCCACAAAATAGATAGCCGTTATATGTTTTTGGATATTTGAATAGTCGGTACACTCCCGTGCGTTAGGAGTCATAAATTGCCTACAAACCTAATAAATACATACACATTTCTAACTCTTATATCTCATTTCGGACTGAGTTTAGTGATATGCATGTCAAATATGTTTCGTTTGTTACACTATTCTGTACTAAAAAGACAAGATTTGGTTGACAGCCGCGAGAAAAGAATAAAGCCGGTCAAGAGCGAGTCGGACTCACGCACCGAGGGTTCCGTACCTTCCTACTTCCTATCTTACTCCTACTAATATTATAAATGCGAAAGTTTGTGAGGATGGATGGACGTTTGTTACTCTTTCACGCAACAACTACTGAAAGGATATTCATGAATTTTGACCCACAGATAGTTTATAACCTGGATTAACACACACTTTTTATCCCGATATTCCTATGGGTTCGAGACTTACGCGGGTGAAACCGCGAGGCACTGCTAGTCATGTATAAAAAAAGTGTGCTATTTACTGACATCGTTTTATTTTTCCTGTAAGTAATCTTTACATAAACTTCTATCACACAGAATAATTTCAGATATTTCTCCATGCAAACTTCGGAGATAAGGGGAACGGTATTTTTATTTACATTTTTCATCAAAAGTCGAAAACTTTGCGGCTTAAAAAAAAAGCAAAAATGTTAGAGAATGTGCAAACAGTGTTCTTTCATATGATACCCCACATGCCCTAGTAGCCCCACTTCGAATTTTTAAGACCGCTTTCAGTCCCTGTTGCAAAAAAAAATTAAATAATAGTAGTTCTTGAGATATCTAGTTGTGACAGATAGACGGACTGAGTCGCACCATAAGGGTATTTTACCATTTTAGTACGGAATCCTAAAAAGACGCCAATTTTATGGATTGGCTTTTCTTTAATAGATTTTCAACATTGACGTTACAGCATTAGGTTCAAGGTTGATTGAGAAAATTTGACAGTTTCGGGTAGCTTGATGTACATTTTAAGAAAAACATCGAGGTAAAGACGAAGAATACAATCATTTTATAAGTGCTAAAATCGTAGATAATTTTATGCTTACTGTTAAACAAGAGCAAATTGACTTTTTAATCAAGTAAGCTTAGAAACCATATCGTTTGATATGATAAAAATATTTAGTCTTCCGTTTTGTCTATCGGATTTAGACCGTGACGCAAATATTTGTTTATGATAAGGACAGTGCGCTTGGGTCTACTGCTCAAACAAACATTGTGTGTTTGCTTATTACTATCACAATAAACATGGAAAAAAATTGTCGACCGTTGCATGACGAAATTGAAGGTGCCATGTGAAAAATGGTATTGACAATGTCAATAGAGAAAGTGGGATACTAGTACAGTAGGCATTGGGAGTAAATATTGATAAAATTCTTAAAGGAGTTGAAGTTTTAGAACACGTGATTTTGATTTTAGCTGAACTAACATCGAGGGAAATCACGGATTTGTTGAAGGCACTTCCAAAAAAATAAAATGAGAATGATGCTTTACCTAATATACTACGCACATTAAAGAGTAGGCTAATTCTATTATCAGACTAAAAGATAAGCAATGAGGTAGCGACATGTTAGTAAACAATGCTAAATTATCAACATATTCTAACTTCTAACAAACAACTTACAACCATAGTAAACAAAACGTAGTTTAATACGACACCATATCAGGCAACCATTCAAGTTGATATATGAAAATCAAAGACTCAGATAAATAAGTGTTATTCTACGTCTAAGTTACAACTTGAACTAACAATACCTATGCTAAGTCAAATGAGGTAAATAGGTTACGACAATGCTAGTAGATATCGATCGGCAGGCAATCGTATATTGTTGTAATCTTTGAACCTGTACCATTGATGTATGGGACTTCGACTGGTAATCATGTATATTGAGAATAAGATGCAGTACCACCGTGATAAGCCAAAAGGGCATGGAGAAATTAACTACTAAAAGGATCAGTGCTGGAATTAACTTGGGTAAAAATAAATTTATTTTCATTGAGAGATTTTGAGTGTTAGCATAAAAGAAACAAAGATACGAAGGTCTACATGTACCAGATGAAATCGAACTGGTCTATGGCTTTTGCCACGCACAATGAAGGATACCGTAGTTGGGATGAATTTATTCCAAGAACAAAATTAACATTGTGGTTGAAAAACAATTTCTACCATATATTCCAACTGCAAATGTAAGCTTGTATGCACAATATTGAGAGATTTGTTTTAAGACCATAGACTTCTTATAAGTTTTCCTGTAATCGGGTAAAAGGTATATAACTATTTTCTGTATTTCTTTCAAAATTTTAGGCTCAGTAGTTTCGGAAATAACTATTTTCTGAAATACCTTTATTATATATAATATATGTATATGTATATATACAGGGTTATTGATAAAACACCAGCAACCTCTTAAGGGGTCATTGTACTCCATTATAAACAACTTTTACTATGACCAAATTTGAAATCGCAAAAAAAAATCATCTGTTCAGTACATTTTGACGAATTATGCGAACATAAATGTACTGAACAACTGTTTTTTTCGCGATTTCAGGTTTGGTCCCATAGTAAAAGTTGTTCATAATGATGAGTACAATGACCCCTTAAGATGTTGCTGGTGTTTTACCAATAACCCTGTATATACAGGGCTATTTTTAAATCATTAACTAAACTTTAACAGGGTGTTCTACCCATGAATATGAACAACTTTCACTATGGGACCAACTCTGAAATCACAAAAAAAAAATCAGCTGTTTCATACAAAAGTTCAATACCTACTCTACCAAAAAGTATGAAACAGCAGATTTTTTTTTTGTGATTTCAGAGTTGGTCCCATAGTGAAAGTTGTTCATATTCATGGGTAGAACACCCTGTGAAAGTTTAGTTAATGATTTAAAAATAGCCCTGTATATTCATGTGTCTGTCTGTCCGTCTGTCACAGCCAATATATATAATACTTTTATTCCAACTTGCTCAAAAGTGAAAAGATTTAGCCTACCTTGGGTCACTATTATAAGAAGAAAAATTGCTTGAGTGACAGTGTGCTACTTCTAGATACAGTAAAGAAAAACCTGAAATGTCATTGCGTCGATCGAGTACGTGTTGAAAAGTAAAATATAAAACCGTGATGTTCTGTTGGCGAGAGAAAGGAAACAAAAACAAATCTGTAAGTAGCGGATTTTAAATGATGTAGAAAATGTTAATGTTAACTGCACAGACTGGGGTCAGAACGTTGCCTTACTTTATGACTATGGAGCGTGTTGCATATGCATCATGATACATTGAGCATTCATAGTGTAGCGAAATGCTGGTAGTTTCTACTTTGTATCTGAACTACAGTTAAACAGTCCATTCTCAGCATGGACTTCAAATTCAAATCTTTATCATGTGTGTACAAGATCTTAATAATATTTATAAAGAATCGTATGGACCCTGTCCAAAAACCATTACCCATTCATTTAGCTGGAGTTCAAATTCAAAATTCAAATTCAAATTTATTTATTAATCAGGCTGTACAAGAAGATTGGACGGTGACCCCCAAACTAGACATATGCCTGTATCTTGGGGGTCGGAATTGCGACACATTGGTAGAACATACATGATTATTGCATTACAGGTGAATATAAACTAAATTGAACTAAACTAAACTAAAATCAGTGAAAATAAAAAAACTTAAGTATACATTGCACAATAAAATCATCAGTGTGAGATCAATAAAATAAAATAATAATTAAGTAATAATATCGAATAATACGTAATAAATCAACAAAAATAGGTTTTTTTTATTTTTCACTATCAAAGTTGTAGGTATAAACTAGTGAACAGACGCATACCTTATTCAATAGCTACCCGGAATTGCTGTTACAAAAAGCAGTGTTCCAAAATTTCTTGGGAGTTTCATACATAAACTCCGAAAGAAATAATTCATCATTTTCTTAGGTTCGGCAAGTCATGTGTTGCGAACACCTCTAAATCAAGCCTACCTTTCTACCTGACAAAAAATGTAAATAGGCTACAAATGAAGTTGAATTGAACATTGACGAAAAGTGTGGCCATCAAAATGGTCTGAAAGCCATCAGTGGCACATTCGACAAAAACTGACCTAATCTGGATAACAACCGACTGCAACATCATAGCGGTACATTCAGATTACATTTAGAGTGATGCCGCTTTCGGCTCGCATTGTTAAACGCTTTTTAGTTCGCGGGTAGATCGTAACCGCTGAATGGGTGACTCAATCGCTTCCACGAATTGTGTGCGGCGAAAAGAGATGATGCTGAGTGCTGAGAAAAGCCTTGGTTTGTAACTTTTAAATTTCCGTCATTGTGCATTTGCTGTTGCGTTTACATTATTATTTGTTTTATATCTTCTGAAGCCAACCGCTGGTCGTCAGGCCCTTTTCATAAATAATTAATCAATGGTTATGCACGACATATCTACATTTTAAAGAATCAGCCTATCGTTAGTCATGATCTTTTTCGGTCACCAAATTCAAAAACTTTCAAATTAGGTCAATCAAATCACTGTTGTAACAGTCGGCATTATAATCAATACATCAATTTTAATCAGTGATACGAATATATCGCAAGAACCACATGCATATTACCAATACAGTTATATCACAAATGCACGCATTCGTTTCAGCCATTTAATTTGAAAGTAACTTGTAATAACCATAACACTCATAACCTATCACACAGCACTTAAAAGCCCAATTGAACCAACAAGAGGCGAAAAGTAAAAAAGGAACAAAATGGCATTTATAATAAAGCAAAACAAATGGCAACGAAACTCGCGGAGAATTGGGGCGTGAAGAGAACGTTGCAACAGCCGGATCCGAACCAAAGCACGCACATATTCACCAATATCTTGGTAATAATATGTGGGAAAATATAGTAATTGGCGACTACACATTCCGTACTTCATGATGTAAATGTCGAATCTGATTATGGACTTTTCCAAGAGGCAGCACGTCTGATTAACGATGATCAAGATGGATGATAAAGTAACCAAGTTGAAGATATACAAATTCGGAAGTTTATAATCTTATATATCAGTAAGCTACTGATGTAAATAGAGATATTGCTACAGTTTTACCAACACATGAAACTAACAAAGAATGTGTTACTAAACAGTTTATATGCAAAACAGTTGTTGGTAGTTAATAATGAAGCGATAAAGGTTAACTAACTAGATGATTGAACATATGTCGATGTCGTCAACGAACAGACACTAGCATGCTAACTACATAGCGTATTTAAAACACTTTCTGGTAAAGAAGGCCAAGTTCGAGTGTGCTCGCATAAAATTAATGAGATTTGATACGCGGCCAAGTTCAGTCTGAATGTATCTGTCTGAACGTTAATTACCTACAACAAAACACTGCCTTTAGTATAAAAATTGTCTTAATGTCTGGAATTAAATGGGATATTTAGAGATACATTTACTAAGACTTATATGACATCATCAGTTACGGCTTTTCTGTGAGAAGCTAGGTAGTTAATAGACAGAAGAGAGATTAATGGGTAAAATCTAGATTAAGTATAGCAATTATATCTTAAACGACTGTCTCGGAATTTAATTTAAATCGCCTAGACTACACCCATAAAAATATGGTTAAAGATAGCGTTATGTCCATAAAAGATAATTCAATAGCAGTAACAACTTTGTCAGATTGATGGGTATTCAATAGCATTTAGAGTAATTTGCTTGTGGCAGAAAACGTCCTGCGTTCCTTACCGATTTCAAAATAAATAGAGCATTAATGGACAGCTTGAGAACCATAAGTAAAATTGATTTCAATAATATCACAATACATCTAAACACTATCTATGTTCAAGTCGGAGGGATTGAAATATGGTTTGGTTTGTGTACATTCTATTTCCAAGCTGTTGTAATTTGATTTAGGTGTTCCAAACAATATCTCATCTAGCATAATATAAATCACAATAGTTCAGTTAGTGAACATACACCAGAATAAGCAAGGCTAATAGGTCAGTGAATCTACTGACTAAATCGCAAGCAAACCAGCAAGAATTACATAGTTGTTTATATTTAGTGTTGCCTAAAACTATCAATTAACTATGTAAAAGGGCGACTCGAATAATCGTAAAAATTTACTATGTGATTGCGATCGTTAATCGGTATTCAGTTTAAAATCGTTTTAATAGTAAACTAACATTGTCCGTAATAACTATTTTGAGTTACGTCAAAATGAAATAATATTTCTTTTATAGGTTTGTTAGTATGTTGGCTTTGGATTTATTACTGGGCAGTAAGAAAACTACGTTATTCGGCGTAATGTGCTCAATTTTCTGATCATCAACATAAAATATGAATTCATTTAGGGCTTGGTCTTACCTTTTGTATCGGCCTTTTAGCTTCTTTACCAACCATATCTTCGTATGTTGGCTTTGGATTTATTACTGAGCAGTAAGAAAACTACGTTATTAGTCGTACTGTGCTCAATTTTCTGATCATCAACTTAATCATAATTAAGTTTAAATAAATTTACAAATATTTTAACAGTTGTGTAAAATCTCATTGGAAAGTTATGAAGAAGATAAACGTCAGCTGTCAATCATGGCTCATCGGCTATCGCTAACAGATGGGCACTCCGTTTTAGGGCAATCATTTCACAAGGCGTGTCAAAGAAAGTACCATAAAAGAGCCACACATGCACACGCAGAATAAATTACATTTGATGGGTGTTGGCTAATGTTGTATGTACCGAGATACTCGTAGTCAGTTACTATGCACGCAATATTGTGTTTATAAAATTAGAGATGGCTAAAGTGTATTTTTGTTGCTTTTAACGGATGCTAATTTGTCATTGTAGTATAAGAGCAGGCACGTTTGTTCCTTCGGCTATTGTCAAAGACGATTAGAGGATATAAAATCAGCCACCTGTGTTTAATAAACATTTGCATACAGTGTCCTAGAAAGGGTGTCGCCAACTTAAGGGTGTGTGGTACACTGAACCACTTTTTCCCGGGGACCAATATCGTAATCGAAAAAAAAATCAGTCGTCCCATACATTTGGTCAAGTAGGTACTTATTGAAGTTTTGTATGGCTACTGACTTTTTTTCACGATTACGATGTTGGTCCCCGGGAAAAGTGAACAAGTTTGATGGTCTGTACCACACCCTTAAGTTGGCGACACCCATTCTCAGACAACTTGTAGGTATATAAAATTCCTAAGTGCTTAATGTTCGCTTCGATTGTCCCCAAAATGGATTTATACATCTGCTGATTTATAAAAATTATGATTATCATTTCAATTAGGCGGTAACATGATGAGATCCTGATAAGATCCGGTATTTACTAATTTTATAAAACTTACCTAATAGTTTGTATCATCTCACTAAACGCGAAATGCTCGTTCCAGTTTCGTCGTGGTCCCAATGGTGAAGGTAAAGATCCAATGTAAAATCATACGTATGCTTTCAATTTTATGTAGAAAATACTTCAAAAATATCTTTGTACTTCGTTTATAAGAGCACTTGTTGCAGGTCACTTTGTGATTTCGATTATTCGTCTAAAAACGGAACGTTCCGAGTGTCCTTTTGGTACAACATTTTAAACAAACTAGTTTGTAACATGCAGGGAAACCATTAATTTGTTAGTATGGATAAAATTCAATAGATACACGAAACATTCCAATGCCGTAAAACATTTTTATCAAAACTACATTAACGGACATCACCCTTAACGGTCCAAAAAAGGAGAAAAAAGCAAATGCGGGCGCCTTCACAATTCGATCTAAATTGAACCTTATTATTTCAGTCATAAAGCTTAAGAAAACATAAAAGAATTAACACAACATGCTCTGAGCGGTGTCACCTCGGTTACTTTATGAACAATGTTTTTGAAAGTTAATTTACTAACAATAGAACATAAACTTGCCGCATAACGATGGTACAACTAGGTATAACCAGATCAAAATATTATCTAATAATACCAAAAAGAAAATATATTAATAAGCCAAAGCAACGTCAGAATAAAAAGAAACAAGAGAAATGCAGTGCAATGAAATCGAGACTACGGACGAAAAACACCGCAAACAGCTCGTAAAAAGTAGACTGTCTCCTGGCCGATCCACATAAATTAAAGCTTAAAGTCATAAAGATGGCAATTAATTCTAGAAATCTTGGTAAAATAAGAAAATACACAATGCTGGTAAAATGCATCTAAGTGAAATAATTGGCTAGTGTCATACATACATAATCATAACAGTCGAAAGTCAACGATTGGTTAACAAAGCAGAAAACGAAACACATGAAACTTTGGCTTTCAACTCGAGGTGAGTCATCAACGCCAGTTGTCTGCTTAATGACGTATAATTCAATTTCACTAATAGTTAGCAAGCGATCAAGCGTTTCAGGCACAATTATAATTGTCTGTTACAATCATTGATGTTTGAATCTTTCAGATTCAAATATCAACAAATATTTAACTAACAATATTTTTTATCAGTTTCTTTCAGTGTTCTAATACTCGTCAACAAGTTTCACATTAAATTCAAATATTATTATTATTCTACTACTTACTATTTTATTATTATTCAACTAGTATTGGACTTTAGGAGCATAAAAGCAAAACGTGATTAGTCACAAAAATAAAAAATAACTTTTGATTGTATTTTATTCTATAATGTTAACTTGATGCACTTGGCATCACTCATTGCAAGAAAAAACTGTTTGCTCCTTAGTAAAAAGCCAGTACTAGTAGGTACCCTACAAGTAGTTTTAGTAACAAAAAAGAGAAAAAAATGTTTAATTTCTCTTTACTGGTTTTTACATCACAAGGACAAATCACGTTATGTTTTTAGGCTCCTCATTTAGGTTTTTAGTTTTTTTTTTCTCCGCACGTTTTCTCACATCGGATATTGGCAGAATTGTCGTCATCACCACGATTGCCATAGACAAAAATATAATAGAATAGTGTCGTTGAAATCAATCAGGAAGTTCACTGATCCCAAATTTTCGCTTTTTTTCATGGAAGTAATACATTTTCGCTTGACAAGTTGGAGACTTGCCACCTTCTGATTGCGTAACTGATGGTACTCGCAGTTTCAATACATACGCCATGAGTCACAGGAAGTGTCAGATTAGAACTGTTTGAATTGTAATCGAAATTAGACAAAAACCACTGAATTGCTACAGACAGGTGAATTGGGTAATTTGAAACTAGATTGCGAGTTTCTGTTAGATAAGAGAATTCATGCTGACAAGGTACAAAAAATGCAGTCAATGAAGTCACGTATAGAGGAGAAGCGAACCGTGGAACGACTGGTGGAAAAATAATAAAACTCAAAGCAACGGCTACTAATATAGTGCCAGTTGACAATCTTGAAGATTTACAGGCAGTGGGGACAGTGCTAAAACAAAGACATTATTGGTGAATAGATGCAATTAGTAAGTTTCATAGTAAATTAACGGCGCCAGTTGGAACTGCCCACACATGACAAGATGTTTACATTAGTTATGTGCAGTTAACTACGATTAATTGGTGTTTATAAATGGAGATTGTAATTTACTGTTAACTTTGGACATGATGGGACGGTTTATGCAAGATAAACAATTACTTTGTGAGGTAACGGATGTCCACATGCGATTTGTTTGAAAAGCTGACGCTTGTGAACACTCCAGTGATGAGTAAGTAACAATGATTGAATGTTTACAGCTCAGTTGTTATTAATCAAGTATTAATTACTCTCGAGCAGGTTAGTCACCAAACAGTCTACGCTCAATGCCAGTTAGTGACCGACTAGATATGTTAATAAAATTATCGTAACGAGCAAAGCTTTACAAGGTACGCTCAGGATTCCAGTAACCTCGAAACAGAAAGTCTGAATGCATCGCCATCGTATTTTACGGTCAAGGTAAATAAGTCTAGTGATTGGACAGATTAGCCTAAGATGCAAGCCATTAATGATATCAAACTAGATTATGATAAACGAAAGTACCACGACTGATTACAATTTTTCACAGATAAGTAACACCATTTATTGACATCAAAAAAACAAATGTAATAAAAATAATGATGATGTAAGAAAATTAAATGAAGTCGCAGCCTTCAAAAGAATACCTACAGATGCATCGAAATTCGTTCACGAGAAAGACGCCCGCATGTAAGTCAGGATAACCACAGCCGAACCGCACTCGCAAACTGGTTTCGGTGCACTATTATTATTAGAGGCTCGTGCCAATATACGGGTAGAAACGTGCTCCAACACAATACAGTTAACAAAGAAATATAAAAACTTAAATCCGTAACATAATTACTGCAATTTTTATACCAAAAGGACACAAAACCCAAGACGTCTCAGAAAATCCACACGGTGTTACTTTTCATTTGATTTTAGTTGTTCGAATTCATTACATGCATTCACTATCACATCCATTAACAATAAGGCACTTGTCAGATTAGTTAGATTACAAAAACAGTTCAAAAAGTGTGTTAAAATAAATTGTCGAGTTGAGCGCAACGAACTGCCTGCATCAGTCGGCCGAGCGCAGAGCCGGCGACTCGCAAACTGTTCCGTTCCGTTTCAAACTAAACATCAACGGCCACGCGGAGTGCGCCCTACCTCTGTCTCCCTCACTATAGAGGAATTCGTCAAGCGAGAACGAGACGGCCACCAGTCAAACGTCGTTCGAGTCTTATCGCAGGATAAACTTTACAGCGACGTGAATAGTTTCCGAGCATTAGCCAGAGAGGAATGGGGCGATTACTTTTTTTGTGTATTTGGCAGGACTTTTTTCTTGTCGAATGTTGGATCAGTTTGAACTTCTATTTTTGTTATCGGAGCGCGTTTGAGCGGAACGAGAGGCACGACTCACGAGACAGACCGTTTGGAACGGAAGCACGGCGATGAGTGAACAAGGATTCTCGGAAGTCTGTTTCCAAATAACATAATATCCTCGTTGATAGATGCATTAATAGTTCAAGCCAGTTCAAGGCCACAGAAAAGCCGTATTTGGAAATTGATAACTTACATTACCTACATCAATACAAAATATATCGTCTTGAACATTCAGATACACGATTCAATATTGGCAAATTCTCGAAACGAACAACTCACGATTTTTGCTTTAAGTGGCTGCATGTATAAGCACTGACCTCAATTCACATCTGCTATCTAAAGAGATCTCCAATAGTATCGATCAAATAACACGTCACAAATTAGGTACCCGGTAGAATTAGATCATCGCAACATATATGCTTTTAACGGCAGTAACAACACAAAGAGGCAAACAACAAATGAGTTTTTGAGGAAAATGTAAATCGTAATGAACCAGAAAGAGGCGTTATGAAATATTTGTAATAAAAATATAAACAATAAATCGACGCATAGAAAAGTGTTATATCGGAATGATTGTCTTGTAAATTGAGTTACATAACACCAGAAACGATAAATATTTATCTAGCATTAGTATCGTTGGTGCATCGAACGACAAATATCACCTACATAGATAGCGTTAAAAAATATAAGAACGTTTTTGACCTTATTTCTGCAAAATTACATTTCAGTTATGGTCCAAACAAAAACAAAACAGTCTTCTAGGAAGTGAATGTAATAAATTAAATGAATTTGCCAAATTAATTGCAATACAATCGTATATTTTCATCACTACTAATTTAAACGCCATGAACTGAAGTCGGTTAAAAATACATCCAATTTGACTTTAAGTATCGCAATAGATATTGAAGGCATATAGATTAAAATGGATACTATAATTACCCACAGACCATAATTTAAGATTGTATATGTCATCCGTATAGACGTAGCTTACTTAAAAGTTCAAACACACATTTTTAATAGCATTTTTTTCCTAACAGCTTCCATTCTGACGAATATGGACATTAACCAACATATCCGGCAAGGAAATCTCGTAAACAATCATTATAAAAAACACTCGGGAATGTCGCGTGGAATTGTGTGAAAGAGAAAAGCGTAATTGGCAATCAGATGGACGGCTTTCTCTCACAATACGTTACATATTGTGTAGGATGCCGGAAATATCTTCGGGGCAAGCGATGACCATCGAAATCTTCAATACGATTTATAATGATTTAATCAATTGAATTATTCTGATTAGCTCTTTTGTCAATTCTATTACCTAATTCAAATAAGAAATAATATGCATGAGAAGATTTTATTTATCTTATCGTTTGATAATTTGGATCCTCTGTCTGTTTGAAGGGAGCAATAAGGTGCTATCACAACATAAAAGGTTACTTAACACGTTGCAATAGAAGCGCTACCATTATTTTGATCTAATTGATTCTAGAGATGTAGAAGCTAATACATCTCAAGTACAATGCTAGTATAGTACACCATGTTCTCTGTGAAAGAAGACCCTTCTCTTGGTAATCAAAATTACCAAGAGAAGGGTCTTCTGGTACGTAATCTAAAAGAGATTTGTTTGTTACGAAGGGATAATAAAAAGCGCCCAAATGCCAGTCACTCATGGTTATTGACATACGAAACAGAAAGTATATGGGTTTTTAATGACTACTTTGTATCTAGACTTTGAGGCCAAAGCATTGAAACAGCAATAAATAAATACAAAGAACAATAAAAACAATATAGTAAATATTATTATACAGGAAGGACATGCAACAAGATAGCTTGTAAAAATTGTAGTACAGGTAATAATAAAACGGAATCAGACCAATAAACTGTGCCCTTAACACAACATGCCTTTCAAATATAAAATTAATGTCCAGTAAATGAAATAGCAATCTTATACTGACAGGAAAATATTTAACATAGTACCTACTTTCTAACAATGAGAGCAAAACTGTTCTATGCAAAAGATTGATGCTTCGACACAAATCGGGATCGGAGTACAATGAGGGCCGATTGTCAAAAGAACTGTCGAACTTTCTCCAAGCCCTTTCAAGTAACCTGGACTTTAAAAATACAACAGTTTTTGTACGAACGAATTGATGTACATAATGTACAGTAATTATTGTATAGTAATACCTAATATACAAATAAATAATGTAAAACTTCATTATGTACATAATGAGAAAATATAACACACCCACTTTATTCCCAATCGATCATTTCTAAATTCGAAAGATTGACGAATAAAATGAATATAATTTGTACCTTAACAATTAAGATCAATTCAATCAGCTCATCGCAATCTATCAGTTAAGTAACGCAAGATAATTCTATTATTTACTGATGTGCAGTTGGATAAACCAAAAGGAATGTGATTTCAACATAAATCACTTTGAAAGTGACGAAAGAATTTATAACATGTTATTATTATATTTATAACATATATTATTATATTCACATTGTTGCTACTTGAAGAAAATATAGTGACGAAGTAAAATTCTAAAGATGTTACTTCTAACATTAACGAATTCTTGTTTCGATGTTATTCTTCCCAAATAAGATTTGAAAATCTGAAAGACATGTCTGCAGAAAATAACGCCGAACTTACAAAGAAAGATCAAAACATGCATACATCTTGAATGAGGAAGCGTGAATATTGTCGCATGATTGGTTCTTACCACTCTTTCATCGATGGTTCTAAGGTACTATCAACAATATTGTCGTAGTACGCAGTCACGTTTCTCTGTACAAAAGAAGTACATATAACAATGGACAAGATTTTAAAAGCGTGGTCTTTGTAAATGCGACTCTGACTACAGGAGAGATGTAATTGATTTTTAATGGGAATGATCCAGCCCTTGTGCTTGCGCAAGATACTTCACGAATAATAAAGGCCTGTGAACAAATATGTGGTCATAAAACATGTATAATTAAGTTTTAATATCATTTTAACTTCAGAGAGCTTTATTATCGATGAGATAAGAGTTTATTTTAATGGTCCTCCATATCTCGCCTGCATCACGTATGCAGGTCAATATACTGCCATGTGATTCAGCAAGGTATATAATATGCCTTTAATAATATTTGCGAAAATTAAGCTAGGTATATCTATTTATTTTGGAATGAATGAAGAAATGAATTATCTCCGAATGATCCAACAGCAGCACAATTTGTTACCACCTTTTACTCCTTGAAGCCCATTGGAAGTTAACAGAGCTTTCTCATTTACATTAAACACCTGTGGATTGTAAGCAATATATCAAAGGAAACTGACTACGCTTCCTTAAACAGTGGTAATAGACGTTATCTCTTCATTTATATCGAGTTACAATTATTAGTGTTCGCTTCCCGGTCTTGAGCGTTGCGTGGTAAGCTTCCGTATTTTGCCAGATAAATATTGGATGTGCTAACAGGAACGTGTACGGCTGATGTATGGAAATGGTTACTTTCTAAATAATTTTATGAATGCAAATTGTGGATTGTTGAGTGAAAATATACGGCCCGAGTGTTATGGATGCCGATGATTGTGGTTGCATTGGGTTGCATCCAATAAGTGTTACGTTCAGTTTAAGGAGCTGGAGTATTGCAAACTGATTTATGTTTGGACTCGCACACAACAATCCGGATGTTATGCAGGAAATTCATGAACTTATCTACGACGTGATGAAATATTCGGTGGATGAAAATATTGTTTACTTCAGATGCTTTTTCCAATCTATTACAAGGGATTAAGATTTTTTTTTGTCAAATAACAGAAATACGAAATCGTGTTTCTTAGTGGACGGTTTCTTTTTAATCCAGTCCAAATCATATTGACCTTGGGCCAACGCCGATATTCACAGAATGATGACAAAATGTTACGTAAAGGAAACTGGTCATCGTTAAAAAGCCGACCAATTCTACTATTTTTATTTCGGCAAGATTTATGTTCCTTTAATTAATTCTACTTACTTCGACATTTGCTAAAACTGGAAATGATCTAAAAATCTAGATTTTTTAATTTATTTATATTAACCTTAAAATAGAAGATAATATTTTATCTGCTTCGGACACACAGGTATCGCTAGAATCACAACTGCCATTAACTATATTGATAATTTTGTGCGAATCATTTTCACCTGTATCTCTCTAGCATTCGTCCTGCTGCAATATATTATGTGTAATGCTACTTTGCTAGTTTTTTTTTTTTAACCTATGTTGTCCCACTGCTGAACTAAGGTCTTCCCTGTAGCTTTCCACTCATTTTTGTACGTTACCTTCTCCGGCCATTCTCCCATAAACGGTCATATATAAGTCATCACTTTAAGTCATTATTTCAATCATCATTTCTCAGTCATCGCTTTACTTTTTTCTGTCAAAGGTACTTATATTGTCTACTCGGGTCAGATCAACAATATCTACTTATCTAGATATCGCTTGTCTTAGGTAACTTCACTATTCAACTCAGTATTCTAATTATATTTTAACCAGCCTTTCCTCATTGCTAGCTAAACTTCTTACCTCTACTATCCATAACTCAGCAAGCATCGTTTCCGTGAGATCGCTGCACATCTGCTGTTGCAAGCCCCGCCCACAACATGCCCACGCGCACGGTAATGCTGATGCTCAGATTTTAAGGTTTTTAATAGTAAGATTGTACGGTATTTGTTTAGTGTTGTTTGGAGAGGTTCGCAAATAAGGGGGCAAGATCTGAAGAAGATCTGCGTTAATTATGTATATCTGAAGAAAAGATGCAAATGCCTATTTAAAGAGTCTTATTTTTGTTGATGTTTTTAATGATAAATGATAAATGATTTTTATTTCTGTAAGTAGGTTTGTACAAACACTTTTACAAGTCAACCATGTTTTTTTTTGAAACTAGATGAGGTCGGCGTTTCCTATCTGACTACTCTGAGAAGAAAGGCCGAAACAAACTCAGAGGTCACAGTCTCTTATAAAGTCCAGACATAATATTGGTCACTTCATGTAAAGACCATGTAGATTGGTGTCTGAAATGGTCTTTTGAGGAAAGAACCACACAGATTGAGAGGACCTGTCCAGTCAGTGCACGCATTTGTCAGTAATCGCGCAGCTCAACGATTCGACGAACAATACCAAAGAAAGGACATTGGGGTAGGCCGCATAAATTACTCAAACTGCCAGACGATGATTCAAAATAACTGAGAGAAAAATAAAACAAACAAAAAAAGCAATGACCTACATAGTCTTCACATTCACAATAAATTAAAATAATATAATACTTTACAAAGTAAATAGTCATGTCAACCTTCAGTACGCAAAAATAAAAGAATAAAATAAAATTTGGAGCAGTTCAATCCCAAGCCTTTTGTCCTCAATATAATCTTTAACGGTATAATAAGCTTTCTGACACAACTTGCGTTTAATGAATGATTTGAATTTATTAAGGCTCAGATCTTGAACGTGGCTTGGAAGTTTATTATAAAAGCGTATACATTAACACCTGAATGACCCACCTATTTTCTTGAGCCTTGTTGGAGGTACAACAAATTTGTGTTTGTTTCTAGTATTTATATTGTGGATATCACTGTATTTTTTAAACAATTTAATGTTTTATGGGCATATAAAAGATTTTCAAAAATGTAGGTACTGAGAAGGCAAAGTCATTATATTAATCTCCTTAAATTTCTCTCTGAGAGATTGTCTCGGACTTAATTTATAAATGCATCGAACAGCTCTTTTCTGCAAAACAAAGATAGTCTGAATGTCGGCTGCATTTCCCCACAACAGAATACCGTACGACATTACACTTTTAAAATAGCTAAAGTACACTAAACTGGCTGTCTCTATGTTAGTTAAATTACGAATTTTCCTAACAGCGTATGCTGGTATGGCAATATATCCATTATTCTAGCAAGCACGAGCAGCGCTGATTGAAGAAATCTTAGCTGTCTTAACAGTCGCTCATCCGTATCGTTATTATTTACTATACTTACATCAAATTACCCAACACCAGGAAACATATCAATCATCAAATCAAACGATTTCATCTAATCGCGAATATTCTGAGAAAATCTTAGCCTCTGGCGGTTTCCAATAGATTTCAAGTGGGCAATTTGTACAGATAGCCTGACTAACAATAAGTTGCCCGCAGACGTTTCACATTAGAGTGGGCACCACGATCGAGCTGCCGCCGCGGGCAATGTCGCGTAATTCCTCACTTCGTGTGAAGTGACCCGTGGCTTACCGTAAGCGTAGGACAGGTGAAAAATAGAAGGCTCACTTCTCAGATACGTTTGATCTCAAACGCTTTGTATTCAAATAGTAGGAATTTGAAGCGGGAACTAACACAGTCACACTTTCTTGGTTTAATAGGTAATCCTGTACGTTATTATATTTTGTTGTAAATCTGTTGTTCAGCTTGTTTATCGACAGTTATCTCAGCCATCTTTAACATAGTTGCAAAAGAGACTGTTTAAGTTGTTCTGAATAAGTTTTTAAAAGCTATTATTAAGACTGTACCTATATCGTAACATTTGCATTTGCTTCTAATTCATAGGTAGTTAGCTGTTATTGTTATTATTATTATGACCGTGTGTAAAATGTCCTAGGATATTATTATATCATTAATTATTACTGTATATATATATTATATATATTCTTGTAATTTTGTATCGACTGCGTCTTCTGTTTCTCTTTCATGGTTTCTATGGGTGCTTGGTTAACGTAATATCTGCAGGTACTTAGTTATCCAATACACCGTTACCAGCGTTACGGTCAACACCTGATTAATGATTACGGATTAGGATACGGTAATTGGGTTTAACTGACAGCTTTGTTATTTTTATTGTGCTCGGAAGTTTGCTTAGAAAGTCTGCAAGGGACTAATAAACAATGCTGGTTGAGTAACTTTTGGACTATTGTTCAGAAGCTCAACAATGATTTCCATCATGGTAGGTAACTTTGATTGCCATGTCCATCGTTGGTCGTTAGTAATCATGGACAGTTCTACGAACGACGATTTACCACCTTGTTCATGAAAACTAGATGCAGGTGCCTTATTATGACGTTTTAGGGACTAACTACATATACTCAGCTCAATTCAGCTTTTGTCCATAGAAAACACTAGTTTTAACTATCAGTTTTTAGGTACAACCGTTTTCCGCCATCACGTTTAAGGTTAAATCCCTAATATAAATGCAGCCGCACACAGCGCAACAATAACATACGTTCCATTCCCCACAATTACGACTCCCACTGCCGGATTTGTATGGGCACCCGGCAATTTAACGGGTTTCAATAAAATTAGGGAAACAAAGCAGGCGGTAATAGTTGGGCATAGAATCGATACTAGTCGTAGTGCAGCGATAAGGACGGATGACCGTCGATCACTCGTGACGACTGGCAAGTGCTAGCGATTTGGTGGAAGGGTAGATAATAATATGGCACGAAATGTATTCAAAGTAAATTGTTAAATCAATTGACATGTTTAGCAAATTGTTGGTTTCTCGAAGCCTATGACATTGTCAAATCTAAAACGTTGTTTGCCTGTCGTTATTTAATTTAATTTTTAATGATGTGACCCTGACAATTTGTATCTTTTAATCTTCGTTTATTTTAATTGCATTGATATTTTATTTTTATTTAAATTATGTGACCTTTTTAGTTGGTCATAGATTTTTTAGTTTGTTAGTGTTATTCATTTATTTTTATTGTATTAGCATTTTATTCTGCTCTATTCTGTGGCAGTATTGTGAAATTTAATTTTATGTTATAATTATGGTTTTTTTTTTTAATTTATTTAGTTTGCAGAAACTGATGGACGTTTTCGGAATTTTTCAGTGTATTCCCGATAATTTGTGTGTGTGTGTGTGTGTGTGTGTGTGTGTGTGTGTGTGTGTGTGTGTGTGTGTGTGTGTGTGTGTGTGTATGTGTGTGTGTGTGTGTGTGTGTGAAAACACAATAAGCTAGATTTTTTATTTATTTAACCGTTTATGTACACATAAATAAACAGACAAGAATAAAGGAACAGAAAAATACGTGCAAAGGTGATGTTTATTTCTATTCCAGCATACCTGCGATAGGACAGAGGATAAAAAGAGAAGTAGACACCGTGTGTAAGAGTAGAAGAGAAAATAAATAAAATCCAAAAAAAAACAATACTCTTAGCAAATAAAACATAATAAATATATTTAATACATACATACTTCTAGAACAGGTATCACTAAAATAACTAACAACTACGACGAAATGGAAAGATAATGTTGTTTCGCTCTTCTTTCAAATACTGCAATAGTTTGGGAGTCCTTAATGTCAGGCGGAAGTGAATTCCACAACCGAATCGCGTGCACAGTGAAGGAGTAGAAGTAGAAGTCGGTGGAATGGGAAGGAAATTTAATTAGGATTTTTTGATGATCATCTACCAAAACAATTTGTTTTGTGGAGAAATACAGGTAAACCTACGAATCTTTGACTCTTGCATCCGAGAATCCACATAAATCAGCATCAGCCCCCTAAAATTAAACGCGTTTGAGCAACACTTACACCCAAAACACTAATAACTCGATGAAATCTAAATTATGCAAACACCAGTTAATTATCAACTTTCTTATCACTTACACCGCGTAATCACATATATTAGGGAGCTGTGTCCGGCGATAGAACTGCGTATACACATGAGTTCGGTCCCGGGACGCACTAGCCCGGTTTTTAGTGCTACAAGTTGTAGCTAAGGAACTGTTTATTATATTAAACTTTAAGTTCTCGGGTCCTAAAGTCTTAGGCGCCGTCCTATTGCCATCGCTCGTACGATAATGATCGTGCGACCGTGCGTTCAAACATACTGATATCTACTAAATGTCCTATTGAAGATTCGCGCGATCATGCAAAAACTGTGCATCTCTGATAAGGCGATACCAAAGTAAGTTGGGGGCTTTTTCGTAACCATTTATTTCACTATTACAGAATGCATGGATTTAATTTTTGGATATATGTTTATTGACTATTTGATCAATACTCTGACTGAAGGAAAACACGATTGTGCTAAATTTCCTCGATAGAAATTGATTCCGAAAATACCTCTACATTTTTATATTCTTTTCTGTAATTCTAAAATCCTAAGTAATTTCATTGCATAATTGCATTCAAAATATGCGTATTAGGTAATTGAAAACTCTGGCCGAACATATTTTTGATAGATAGCTTAATATATTTTTAAACAATTTTTATTTGGTTTGGCGCTTTTATTTTGGTTCCTGACTCTGACTCTGTCACTTTCTTATTACCGCTCAGTTAGCTTTTTACGTATCGCCTTGGGGTATCGCATTGCTCCAAAACAGGACACACAATTTATTATTACGCGAGCAGTTTCATCGCACGATGAAATCTAATCGCATCATCGCACGAGCAATGGACGGCGCCTCAGAGTTTGATTTGTTTCTTAATTAAATCTGGAAAGTATTTCTGGTAGAAAACCACAAAAAATTAAGGGAAAAGTCTTTGAGGACCTGTTTTAACAGAGTCAAGACGTCCATCGTTAAATGAGACCGCCCCAAAAATCCATCCTACAATTTGGCAACGGCAGCAAATTGCATGAGAATAATGCTCCATCCACTTGACATAATCCGTTCGGGGATGTCCATATAAATCCCATGATGAAAGGGGTTGTCGTATAACCGGAAACAACACAGTGTTGACTTGATTTTACTACCTATAAACCACAGAGCTTTGACTTCACAGTCATCATCTACTCCACTACCATTCCATATACGTAAACTGCCTTTTAAAGGAATCGGGCAGTTTTTTTTTAAGGCATATAATTTCAAATAAGCAACTCTAATATAGGTACCAACTTTATAATTAGATTTTAATCAATCAAAACAAATATAGAGCTGATAATACGTGCGCTACAAACGAAGGGTTATTATCTTAGTGTTACGATCGTGTATCTGCGGTTACTATCGATAAACATTGGCTACACAATCACGTGGCTGTCATTGCAACAATCAACCTTTGTTCGGTTTTAGTTTTATGTCAATTGTGGGCTTAAGGCCTGGTAGCACTGGAGCGGTAGTTAAAGCTTTCAAGGCATGCATGAGTATGTTTAAGTTCGTTGGTTTTACATGGACGAGTGGAATGTAATGAGACAATACTAAGCCTAGAAATCCGAGATGGTACTAATATGACTTTCGGAAGCATGAACTTATCATAGTACCTACTTGTAGTTATCATGCATAAAAGCATAGATTCTGATGTGTCAACACTACGCAGTAATGTGACAATTCAGCCAAAAGACGTATGACTGTCCAATGATACTCAAAAACCGTTAAATGAAGTAGAATCGCGAATTTGATTTCATGTATCGTCGATGTATAGAAAAAGTGTAGGCTAGGCTATAGTTAAACTAGCCGTGTGAACACTAACAGATCAAGTATAGAAACGACCATGAGACTGCTGTTTTAAGCCGTAACTCCGGAACTCAGGACCAGACCCGATGTCCTGAGAGGATGCAAATTAACAGATTTCGCGGACGCAGACATTAATTAGAGAAAGGTTTATTAAAAACTATACGTCCGGTGGAAAGTAATTGGTCAATAAAATTATGCATCTTTTCAAGTATTTTTATAGTGTACTAAAAATTGTCACAGAAAATACAGAAATGAGCATTAAGAAAATTGCAACAAGTGGAAAACAAGTCACAAGATCCGTGAAGAGTTTGCTTTGAATATGCTGTTAAAATAAACCAAATACTTAAGTTAAAACGTATTCTTTATGCTAAGAGGCATTACATTATAATTCCTGTCGCCATTAAAATTATGTTTTCATATTTAACATCAGGCTTAAAAAGTAAGCCTACAGACGAAGTAGTCCAATCGACGTTACGCCTAATCGCAGACGGACCTTTAGAACAAAATAATTTCATGTACTTACCCTTAAACTCAAACCAATGGGTCAGTTGCTCAACTTACCTGGAACAATAAAAGTAATTATTAGTATGGTGTAGAGATACCATCTCTTAGTTACGGAACCCATGGGCAAAAGCCTGTGGGCGTACAAAGGAACAAACCAATGGACATTGATAATGAATTTATATTCAATTAGATTTTATAAAATACAGTTTAGGTGTAATCACTTTAAGTGGTCTTGAAATTTTCTATCGATAGGAAATTCTTGCCATATATGAGGCTAATTTGAACAAATTAACCTCATATACGGCAAGGTATCAAATAGGTCGTTTACATAGAAACGATTTTATGTATGTATGTGTGACTTTAGAACTTCTTAAGTTTATTGGAAGTTTTTTTTTATATTTGAAATGGGTTTGCTCTTGACTCTAGTCTAGTTTAAGTAAGAAATACTTTTATAAACCCTTAAACTGTAATTAATGACTTCAAATATGTATATGGGAAAAATCTTTATCGATCTCGACAATATTCTGGTGGTAACAATATCAATGATAGTTACAGATTAATCGTAGTAGGTACCATCACGTCATATTGATTACACGATAACATTTCGCTTGATGAAACAATTGAGATGATCGCGATAAATTAATCATTGCGTTGTTTATACATTACTCTGTATTAAGGTTACGCTAGTCACTCTTTATTTTATACAAATGTAGTATAGTAATTACGCGTCTGTTTAACGGTGTACTTTCAAAACTAAAAATTATATCAATTTGTCTAGTCATTATCTAGCCCTGTATGGAAGCAGAATCAGAAAAAGATATTGGTTTGGAAGTTATGAGCATTGAAACTTCCATATTTCAACACTAATTTTAAAGCATCTTTGGGTGTAAATAATATAAATAGCTCCCGGAGTATAAAAACTGGCCAAATGCGTGTTTGACTACGCACAAAGAAAGGTTCCGTAATTGGGATGAATCCCAGGAACAAATGTAACATTGTAGTTGAATAACATGTGCTCCCATGCATTCCAACTGCAAATGTAAGTTTGTACGCACAATATTGAGAGATTTACCATGTTATTTTAAGACCATAGACTTCCTATAAGTTTTCCTGTAATCTATAAGTATTGAACTATTTTCTGTATTATTTTCAAAATTTTAGGCTCAGCACTTTCGGAGATAAGGGGAATGGTCAATTTTCGTCTACTTTCTTAAATAACTTTAAAATTATTTATTTTAAAACTATAAAAAAATATATATTTGAGACCCTCACAGTAAGCCCTTTCATTTGATATGTCATACGGTACAGTTTGCAAACTTTTTTTTTCTTATTTGCTCCCAAAAATTGACCCCTTAATCAAAATTAATTTATTTACGTTACACTTTCGTGTTTGGGTCACAGAAATACATATGTGTATCAAATTTCAACTTAGAACTTTCATTAGATTCGGAGCAAATTGGCTGTGACAGACGGACAGACAGACACACGAGTGATCCAATATGGATTCCTTTGATGTTTTTCCTTTTGAGGTACGGAACCCTACGAATGGCAAAATATATATACGCCTAAAAGTCTCTTCATGAAATTTTACGCGCTCGTTTCCATTACACACATTAATTATCATTTCACAAAATAAATAAAACTAAATAAATAGATAAATAAGCAAAATAGCTACGCCACCAACGAGTTCGAGCCGACGCGCAGACTAGTGCAACCTTAAGGCTTTATTCTATCCAGAACAACACAAATCTATATCGAAACATAATATTAAACTAAATCGCTTTTCGTGTGTGTCTATTAGGACAGTTTAGTTCTATTAAACTACAAACTGTATCTAGTTGCAGTTTTCACCATTTTTAAGATAATTTATTCCGAAAGGTTCATGTGTGTATAATCATCTACAGATCTACACATATGTATACTCCATAACTAATAAAAAAGCTGAAGAGTTTGTTTCTTTTTGTTTGTTTGTAAGTTTGAATGCGCTAATCTCTGGAACTACCAGTCGGATTTGATTTTTTTTTTGCATTTGATAATCCAATTTTTGAGAAAGGCTATTAAACGCTCACGCGAGGACCCTCAGGAGCCGAGCAAAATGAAAAAAAAAAAAGATCGCTTAGCAAAAACGAAGTACTCATATTAGCGCGAGCAGGCCATGCGATGCGGGGGTCGGGGGAACAAGAAATTTCACGCGGACAAAACCGCGGGTAAAAGCTAATAATATAATAAAGCTGTAGTTTTTTTTTTTTTGTTTGCACGCGCTTATCTCTGGAACTACCATTTGGATTTGAAAAATTCTTTTTGTATTTCATAGCCCAATTCTTGAGGAAGGTTATAATAGACTATTTAACATCGCATACGACCCTTAGGAGCCGAGCAAAAAGAAAAAGAATATACGCGGACGAAATCGCGGCCAGAAGTTAGTAATTAATATTTAGTCGAGATATATCACAGAAATCTCGATGTTTTGACTGGTCGCCACATCAGTACATTGCACCCGTGCGAAGCAGGGGCCACATTGTGAAAGTCTATTGCTATCTAGTGCTCAAAATTAAACAGGGTCAAATTAAATTAGCAATTTTTTTTTTGCATGATTTTTGGGGTTCAATGACCGCTGGTAGTGTTATTAATTGAAGTGTCAGTTGATAAAATCCGTTTTATCGTGCTGAAATATCGATACCCATCACGTCTGTGAAGGTACCTACACAAAAAATTGATATTTTAAGTGACTCCACTACCAGCTGATGAGTTGATGACCCCAAAAAAAATCTTTTTTGTTTTATCATGTTTAGATATCGATAACTCATCACGTCTGCGGAGCTTCACTAGCTAATTTAATTTGACCCTGTATAAATGCAAAGGGCTCGTGCCCCTCCCATTAAATCATAATTGATGCATAACATACCGCTTTAATTCTCTAGCCTATCATTACAATATCAATGGAATCATAACAAGTGTTATGTAATTCCTACAAAAGATAGTAAGATAGTGATTTATAATCGACACAGAGTAAACGCGAACTCGAGGCGTGTACCACCACTATCCATCACTGCTGACCTGGTAGGGTTACCAATAGTTACCATATTAGGAGTTGTTGAATCTATACAAGAATTGGTATTGTTGCTAGACGTAATAACAGAAAGATAAGTTAAGCTCTGAGAGTCTGACATCACGGTGAGACAGAAAGAAAAATATTTGTGACACGCACAAGAAATACAAACAGTAAAAAAGAAGCTGATAACAGTAACAAAATTAATATTAAAACACAAAAAATACTAAATTAACAAATTCATTATTGGTTAATAACTTTTTATCTGTAAAGACTGTCAAATTAGTAAAGAAGAAGACGGGACACTTGGAAATTATATTTTGATTATTATTATTTTCGATTAGTGCTTATAGAAAAGGTAGAAGCCAAAGTTACCCTTATAGTCAACCCTGAAATTCTTCAGAGAACAAAATAAGTCAGGACTATTTCAATAATGAGAACTTAACTGAGAAAGAAAGCTCAATCTTTCTCTATTTTTCCCAACTTTTCCTTCACACCAAATACAATAACTCAAGAAGTCCACACATGAAAACCCTACTCACGGTCAATATGAATTACGATACTGCGCTTAATTTATCGAGATACCACGTTCGATTCCGTGTTAGTTTCTCTTGTCATATTGTCCGATGGATGGATAGCCCCGCCCGTGGGTGCGACCAGGTGTCAGACACCATGAATATGTGTATTCATTTGTATAAGGTTGCCTTTGTCACCTCTGATGGCTATATTTTATATGCTTACAATGTCTTTATAAACTTTTCTAAAAGAAAATGTATTGCTATGAACTGAGGCACCCTACTTGTAAGTTATACAGGACAAGTTTTTAAGCAGTGCGCAAATTTTCACAGGGTGTTCTACCTATGAACAACTTTCACTATGGGACCAACCCTGAAATCACGAAAAAAAATCGGCTGTTTCATACATTTTGGTTAAGTAGGTAATGAAGTTTTATATGAAACAGCTGATTTTTTTTTTGTCATTTCAGAGTTGGTCCCATAGTGAAAGTAATTCATATTCATGGGTAGAACATCACCCTGTGAAAATTTGCGCACTGCTTAAAAACTTGTCCTGTATAGGTGTATCCCCTCAGCTGTCGATTGACCGCGACCCGACGACAAAAATAAAAATTTAATTGTGAGCACTTATCAAAAGAAAATTTGGCGGTGACAACTTGTTTCTTTTATAATTTTTGAATAAATAATGCATTACTTCAAAAGAGTTGATACTGCTAGGAAAGACAATCAACTGATAATTTAAGCATGTCATGGAAATCTGCAGATTGCAGACGTATTTGCAAATTCGATAAAAGTAACACATTTAGCAAATTCACGTGTACAAATAGACTACCGGCTACTGTTTACACAAATTGTCAAATAAGTACTGACGATACGTCTCGAAAATTTTGACAATACGATGCAATAGCTACATAAGCTTTTATTATGACCACATTTTTAGCAGTTAAATGATAACTTCTTTGACTACTGGTATTCACCTCTTATGAGAGACACCAAGCGTCGTTACCTTTTCATCAGCATTGTAAACTTGGCATTCAAAATTAGAAAATGAAGCCGATATCGGGATTTATGTGTCAAGAGCAGGCCCATCCCATAATACATAAAAACAAAAAAAGTCATCATTATCGACAGCAACTCAGATTTGGATAAACCAGATGAATGCAGCTTAGTCTACAGTTGAATTATAGGGCTACTTGTAATATTAACTACATATACGCTAGGAATTACATATCTTGACTGTGTTCACACGTAATGAGTAAGCACGCACACCTCCCAGAGCTACATCAAACGTCATGCAACTCAATACTATGTCTCGAGAATTTGCAGCTCACGTGAAGGTCAAGGGGTCACACTATAATTCTCAGCACAGTCCGTGATCATGCTATCTCGGGATAATATTATCTTGTATATCGCATATGTACTGAAGTGATAAGTGTTGTGTAAGATGATCTAACATTCTTAGCATACGTGATTGAGGGTGTGGTTGTGTTTACAGTTATGTAGGTGGATGCATGAGCAATGATACTAGAAATGCCAAAGAGTTACACCGTATTGAAAATATAGTTTACTGGCTTTTGTCCGCGGCTTCGCTCGCGTTAATTCCGAATAGCGGTTTAGGGCGTGAAAAGGTATCAAGCAAAGAAACTTACTTTCGCATCTATAATATTATAATTAGTAGGATGATAAAAACCGGTCTATCGACACTCTACGAGTCACAAAATGTGTTAGATACATAAATAAAAAACTCTTAACACATTAAAATTGTATAATAATATAATTCAATCATGATTCGAAAGACACGTGGCGCCATCTATTATCATAAGAACGTTATTGTTGTTTTCCTCGGGAACAGTCCTTTTTTGACCAAAGGTTTGGATGAAAGGTACCCTATGTCCGTTTCTGTACACGTGACAACGTACGTATATGCAAAATTTCAGCATGATCGGTTGAGTGGTTTAGGCGTGAAAAGGTAACAAACCAACAAACAAACTTACTTTCTCATTTATACTATTAGTTAGGAAGATGGAAATATAGCAAATGAACGAATCATTATATGCTCTCGAACTGACAGAATAAGCAATCTTAAAGAAAAGCGTACCTACTTCACCGTTGTATGCACTATAACGTCATGTGAAATCGATAGTCGCTTATAAAAAGGTAACTTCTACGATGCTTAAAACACATCCGTCTCAACAACAACAATGAGGTAATGATTCCTGATGATAAGTGAATGATAAAGATAGTCGTTGTTATCATTGCATGGACCATTAGGGACATTAATTGTTAAGCAAATTAATTTTAATAATAAATTATAGCAACATTTTATACTATGATTTGAATATACGGACAATTTAATTTGGTAGTCAATTTTCCTGACTTTACCAGGCGCTTCAACTGTCGTCGTCTACAAGATAAGTCGTGAAGAATGACATCATCATATCTCCATACAAATAAGCCTCTACCTATTTCGAAAGTGCACAAAGATTAATAAATGCATCGGTACTCTCAAAAGGACACCATCACTCTTTATAGAAATATGAACCATTTGACAGGCATAGCAGAGGTTCCTGCATATCGAAATATTACAATCGACCATTGTTTTGATTTCACAGCAGATATTGCAACATTACAAATCGTACGCAAACATAGTTGTGGCGCAGCAGTGCAATTCTAAATAGGGTTGATACAGTCAAGAAAACTGTGGTCAGACAAAGTCAAAAATTCTAGATAAAATCGACGTTTTGCCAAAGAAATCACAGGAGTAACCTTTAGGTTGGATGTCAGTAAAGTTAAACTACTTACATGATGAAAATTATCATAATGCTGAAATAATATTTCATGAAACTCAACTCCGATTTTACGATACTGATTCAAAATAAATAGTATAATTTAACAAAATAAATATTAAAATTCATAGCTCTGTTCCTATCTTGTGATCCCAAAGAACTTCTGAACTAGTCATCAGTTTTCAGTCTATATTTTGTGATTTTAGACAGCCCTGCATAAAACACCATAAAGTTGCCATCAGCGACACCTCGAGGTGGAAGGTAAATCATGGGGTGGAGGGCAGCCACTTTCGCGCCAACATGCATTGTTACAAACACATTACGTATGTATACACTACACAAACATACACACCCATATATTGGCTTATACCTAATCGTAAGAAAGTTACATCTTTCATATAAGATGTCTCTTGTATTGACTTGCAACATATATTCGCAGAAATCGAAAATGAATGGTAATATTTTTAGAGATCATATATGCACGATTAATATTCTAGATTTGGATTTAACCTTTGCAATTTCTGCAAATGACAGCTAGAACAATGAAAAAGGAAAGGAAGGAGTAACTTAACATGCCATATTAATCTCCACAATTAAATATGCAGGAATGATACTGCTCGAAAGCCGAATTATTATCAACACTTACGTAAGCTCATCCTTTTAATTCCGGACTACCTGACCTTTACATTGTCTGAGAACAAATTTCGCCAAAGGCGACAGCAAGTACTTACACAAATAAAGTAAAAAAATCAGGATTATGTGATGTTAATAAAGATATCACGTATAATAACGTAATCGTCTCTTTAAACTTGAGAAAGTAAAGAACTCCGAAATATACGAGCGATGCTATCAAGACGCTTATATTTTTACAGAAACGTGAAACAAATAACAATTACATAATTTTTATGAAGTTTACTTAATATGTCGTGTTTTACAAAGTTTTATAGCAAAATAACGGTGTTGATATGTCTCAAAAGATTATCCGGTGATCCATTATGAAATATTGCGCTTTAGCACATTTTAGTTTTACTGTGATAAGTTACCAAAACTGATAAAAAGCGGAGTTTTAGTAAATTGCTTATAGTTGGATATAATGATAGCGACATAACATATCATTTAGTTGTTATAGAAAGGGAAATCCCACATAAACAAAACCAAAATTCAACAATTTCGTATACCAGCATAAAAAAGTTACGTCCACATTAGTTAAAAAGATGGGCTTGTGGCTAAGTATTAACAGCCTCATGGATCGATCGAACAGGTTAAGCTACGTTTGCCGTGGTTGATCCGTGGATGGATGACCATCTTTACATACCAAGACCCCTCCGTGCCTCGGAAAGCACGTTAAGCCATTGGTCCCGGCTATCATTCGTGGATCTTTGACAGTCGTTACGGGTCGTCAGAAGCCCGAAAGTCTGCCAACCAGTCTTACCAAGGGGTATCGTATTACCTAGAAACTGGGTTGTGGAGGTTAGATAGGCAGTCGCGCCCATGTAAAATACTGGTATTCAGTTGCATCTGGTTAGACTGGAAGCCGACCCCAACCTAGTTGAGAAAAGGCTAGGCAGATGATGAGTTAAAAAGAAAAATGCACAAAGAAAAACACGGATACAGATGAGCAATAAAAAGCGAATTTCTAAATGTAAGGAAAACTGCTAAACTAAACCTATAAAAACACACAATGTGGCTACTGCAGACAATAGACAATAAATAGTCAAACACTGAATGCCAAGAACACGTTCCTATTCCACAGTAACTTAAAACCAAAACACTTCAGAACATAGAGAAGTTACAAATAAACCTTTTAGTGACAGAAGATAGCAGAACAAAAATCCACATTAGGACGATAATCATTGACTATAAAGATGTCACGGTACTTGTAAATAAAGTAAACAAAGACAAGGAAGCCACAACTACATCGAATACTTTAACTTCATTTGCATATCGTGTTTTAAGAGTTGAGGAGAAAATCCACCACATTGTAGGAATAAACGAGTCGTTAGGACAAATCGACGACGAAAGCTTGGATTAAAACATTTCGCTAACCACTGTTACTCTAACTGTTCTCGAATATTCAAGCCAATTAGATTGCGTTGATTGCGAAACTGATTTGTTTGGTTATAGATTTTGCATGAGGAAAAGGAATTGTGTCTGTCTATACTTTGTTCGTCTGTTACAAAAAAGATAAAGTCCTACTAAAAGTACAGTTTAATGTTTACCATTTCCGTGGCGTTCCATCTTTATTTATAATCTGTATCCAATTCTTATCTTTTGACTTCATATTTTGATGACAATATTTGATGTTGTATCGAAGGCTTTTTCAAATCTCCAGCCAATCATTCACATTTGTGTCCATACGTTCGTAAAACACAACAATTTACCACTCACATTGCATTATCAAAACTAGACAGTTTCGACAATAGTGTTGGTGATCTAGAATCCGTGGTAAGTGTCGCAAGCGCGAGTCGCGAGGCGGCGATCGCGCCACCGATAGCCTGCGCTAAGGATGCCGTCACGACCTACACGAACACATGAAACTACTCCAAACTACACTTATGTGCTTTGCTTTTAAGCTTATTATCTTAATAAGGGTTGGAGAACTCTAGGTAATGCAGGTGTACATTTGGAAGTGATGGAAAACTGTAAATATTTCAAAATGGCTTCTCTAAAACCTCTGGGTTGCACTTTATCGCTCTTATATCGCTCTTAAAAGAGGCATAATTGTATCAATCGCCCGTCGACGATAATAGAAGAGGTTTTAAGATCACTGAAATAACAATCTGATTAAAAGTGTTAATTTAAATATCGGTGATAATGATAAGTAATGATTTTTAATTCGATTACACATGCATAATGTTATCAATTAACAAATCGTTAGTCTAATCATTTACTAGCAGAAGCGGTACTATTTCCTTCAGTAGTAGTAGATCACGAGAAAGCAAACAAGGACTATGATGATATTTAGATACAAATAATTATTACATCGTAGCACAGTAAAAAGCAATCATGCTAGAATCAAAGCTTCCGACAGTGGGTGGACACAATCTGATTACACAGATACCAATTCAATGTACACTATTATGACATTTAATTATATCTAGATTAAACACATTACATTTTATTAGACACTCTATATCAATCAATCAATCTGCCCAGCCTTTTCCCAACTATGTTGGAGTCGGCTTCCAGTCTAACCGGATGTAGCTGAATACCAGTATTTACATGGAGTGACTGCCTATCTGACCTCAACCCAATTACTGGGTAATACGATACCCCTTGGTAAGACTGGTTGGTTGTCAGACTTTCGGGCTTCTGACGACCCGTAATGACTATCTAAGATCCACGAATGACAAATAATTAGGTACTCTAATGAATTATATTATCGAGTTTCAAAACGTTAACTAGTTTCCTATTAGAAGCAGATACAAAAAAAAGTTTTAAGCCAAACACTACCACGACTGGTTCTGTTATCATACTCGTATTATGAAACAGTCTTTCTTGTACAATTAAGATAAGACTAATGCACAGTGCAAGAACTTGTAAATTAAAAATAACGATCTTGAAGTCACGACGGGTTAGAGGTTTCTCCGTAAAATTTACATAAATACTACGGCTAAATTCCGGGTAAACGCAAGGATTGTCAACTATGCTCCGGGAAAGCCATAACGTACTATAAAAGCGAAAGTTAATATCACATTACATTAGATTCTATTCATCTATGGACAAGTAACAACTGTATGTATTAATTCAAGCAATTCACAAAAATTTTATGAAGATATTATAAGATAGATATACCTATCTTATATATAACAAATCTTCATTTTAGTTAAAAAAAATGTCCTGATTTAATCAAAGATCGAAATATGTCTGAACTTGAGAAACTAAATAAGTTATACAGTTGTTAACCTATTTTATTAAAATGACGACTAGATCCATAATCAACAAGACCAATCGCAAGATAAGGGAGAAAGCACCGATCTTGAGGTCACAGGGTAATGTGCTGAAAGTAATAGGTCCATTAAAAGGAAACCTGACGACAGCTTTACAAATCGCACTCGGCAATCAGATTGCGAGACTTCATGCAAATATAAACACTGTTGTTCCTAGCAGTTGACATTTAAGCGCTAAAATAATACATGTATCGTGGTTCTAAAGTTTATCGGTAAAAGTGAAGCTAGCGAAGTCTTCCGACTAATCTTTGAATTGAATACCAATCGATGATATACAAGAATTGCCAAATACTACTGGTTCCTAACGGGCAAAAATTTCAAAATATTTATTATATATAATATTTATAATTTATTTGATATTGATGATTGTTTTTGCCATCAATTGATGTCAATCGTGGGTTGTCAATGACATATACAATACTGTTAGTATACGAACCTTTCAGATTTCAACAGTTTAAATCCACCTACGTCAGAATTGTATCAAGATTGCAATGGGACAATGACAGATATTAATCCATTTCCCTCACACTTTCACAGCTTGCGTAGGAAGATGAACAATTTATACTGGCAATTATTATTAATACCAATCTAGAAATACGAACTTGACGAAACAATTCTAAAACCACAAGAATGCGTTCGAATGCACTGCAATTAAAATCGATTGGAAACAAAAACTATAATTCACAAAAGCCGTCACTTACAGAGTAGTTATTCCCCAATCTACCGTAATCATAGTAATTTTGTGTCACATCTCCGTATGCAATTATAACGGTGTATTTGATTGGTCGGCACCGAACCATAGACATGTGACATACGACTGCGTGTGCGCACACTGCTATCCTATTTTAAATAACGGCAAGTTGTCCTATGAATAGTGAAATTCCACCAAATTCATAGTTGAGTGGCTATTGATGTCAGTTAAATTAAGATGAAAACTGCGATTTTAGTAATGGTAAACAACCATTTGAAAAAACCTCATTGTATGTAGCTCATGTAAAGGATAATTTATAAATGTAGGAAGTGCCTAATGTGAATAAGATTCAAATGATTACAACTTGAATCAGAAAATAACAATTACTGCGTTTTAAATTTGAATAATGTGTGTTAATGCAGAAACAATGCATTGTGCCATTTTACTCAGCAAAATGTTCATAAAAGCACTAAAAATCAGTCACCAATTTGATAACAAATAAATTAATTTATTAAAGCTAAATAGAGCGCCACACGCAACATAATTTTGTTAATTTTACCGGAACCTCTTATAAAACTTCGACAGCTGATGAGTCGTAAAAGAGACTAAATGCAGGCGCGACAGGAAACGCATACAATTGAAGCACCGGATATTTGTTCGAAAAGGGTCCCGACCTTGCACATCAATCGATAAAACTAAGGTCAATAGGTAGGGTTTGATGGACGATACATTTGATGAATATAAGTTTAGTAACAAAACCGACAGTATGTCAATAATTTAAGATACATATGAGACGGTAGATGACGCTATGCTAAAAACAAACAAACAACGAATACCAAACACAGCAATATTTATAATTGCACTGACTGTGTGTTATCATTGTTCTTTGGTTGGAGTGTGTGAAATTGAAACAACAACGTAGTAGTCATGTAGATTTTGACAATCTTACAGAATTCCTACGAAGGTTGGTCATAAAACATTGCCATGACAACGGGATATGACTTGCAAATAATATGCGAAACTATTTTTTTTAGAAACTTTGAGCAAAATTAAATAATCACATAATAGGGCTGATTTTTTGAAACCTTTAAAAAGCAAAGGATTTATATTATCAAGAAAAAAAAAGCAACTTCAACAACAGAAAAACCCATTCGCAAATCAACGTCGATGAAAATAACAAAGCACATAATGTTGCGTGTCTTGAAAGCAAAGCTCGCGAAATTATAGCAATCTTCAAACGGCCATAATTATGTATGAAAATGAAAATAAACGGAGATCTTATGGCTCCACCGGCAAGGAACTAAAACGAATAATTGTAAGCTCAGGTAATTGCCAGTTTATAAAGTGGCGAATAATGTGGTTCCAAGGAGGAATCTTCCAGGAGTATAGTGCAAATTATGAAAGATCCATTATAAAAACGAGTCATGGTTTAACATAATAATATTACAACAAACTGCAAGAGACACTGAAACTGAAGAGAAACTGTTGTAGCAAGATACAGGGGAAAAAATGGAAAGACGGAAAGGAGGCATTTGCCCTGCAGTGGGACATAACAGTCTCATAATAATAACAACAATAACGAAACTGCAGTTAACGATATGCTTCTTGTACACACTGAACAAATCGATTAACCATTTTATGACTCGTAGACGCTTAAACGATGACTTGCGGAAATTCTGACGTTATCTAAGGTTCCTTTACTAAAGGATCAAATACTAATTTAAAATTTATTCAAATCAGCGAAATGGCACGAAAGAGGCGTGATATAAGACCAGCAAGTGAACGCGTAAATCACATTACTACTTCATGTAACTACTGTAATAAGGAGCATAAGACCCATACAATTTCCTGAACTGTGTACAGCACAATTATATATCAATTAAACTTTAGCCAGTTATTACAAGAACTTTCCTAGTCCATGTGCCGTGTTGTGCAACGCGGCTTTGAATTATGGAGTCACTAATACTGATCAAGATAACTTGAAAGCAAACCATGGAGTGCTGAATTGTGCTGGAAAATTTATAGCCCCAAGTGATAATATGGCAGAACAAACATTAATGGAAACTGATATAAATTATGCGGGGAAAGGAGGAATCTGTATTGAAAACAATGTTACGAAGAAAGGCTATGTAGAGTACACGGTAACTGATAATTCATTTAAGTGTTCCTTCCTTTCATTCAATTGAAAATTAGTATTAAAGCTCACAGTGATGCAAGAGGAAATAGACTTGTTATAATTTATCCGGCAGGCGATTCGCACCGACAATTTGATTAGTCTAGTTCGAGTATATGAAACTTGACTATCGTTTACCCAAACGTTTCATTTCATTTTCCAGGATAATCGTTAGATCATTGCTAATAAACTAAATCGCTATAATTATCACCATGTTGCCTGCTAAGTTTAATACCATCGATAATTTCATAAGGTCTGGCTATGACATTCGATAGTATCACTACAAACATTCCCGCTAAACGAACGCAATCAGATAGATCTAATCGAGACATCGTCTCGAAACAATTTATTTATAGGCTCATTAGGGAACTTAGTTCATATGCTTTAAAAGTTATTTAGGAGCGCATAGTGCTCTAATACCCGTTTAATATGCGATATACAGGATAAGACCGAAGCTCTTGGTAATTTATTCGATTACTAACATGTACTGTCGAGGAAACTTAAATCTGACCAATTTGAAAACAAAATCCCGGGCACAAGATGACCACATCTGTTAGCAAGCGTTACTTATAATAGCGGCCGAGCGCTGCAAGCAAGAATAGTCCTTACGGTGTACAGATGTAAGTTTCATCGACAGTACCTTTCTCACTATGATGAAAATACTAGGCACAATATTGACAAATTAAATAATTGCTTGTCTTCTGTGCACTAGTACATGTGCGTCGTAATCTGCTGAATAATTCAAGGCACGCATAATTGATATGCAACACGATACCAAGTGTTTCGATTTCCCTTTCAATAAATTCGAGTTGATTCAGTGGAAAATGCCATTCTGATATACAAACCAAGTGAAACGTAGAAAATAAAGATAATAGCATTGATAATGGAGCTACAATAGTATTTAACTTTCGAGCCAATGAAATCATCAAGTGCGTTGAAAGAGAAGGGACCGAACATAATCAAATAGAACAAACACAATAAATTATTATAAACGTAATAGAGCAAGGCGTAAATGGCGTGAAAGTTTAATTAATTAATGAAACTGAACCTTAAAACGAGTTGCCGACATTTTACAAAGATAACACAAAATACGTCCATGTTCATAATATAGAAATTGCTCGGTATATTTGCTTGTACCGCAGGTGATTACAACAAAGCAGCTCAATATACTATTAGAGAATAAGATTGAATTTCAAGTGCCAAACGATGTTCGAAAAGCAAATACTTAATGGGAGGTAAGAAATTAACTAACGCCTAAGATATGAATGTTGAGAAAATACGTAGTGGCGCAAGAAGTAGGAACTTTCACAGATTTGAGATAAGACATAGTTAAAGTCAAAATGACAAGCAAAGACATCTCAGTTAACAGCTGTGTTTGAATAACATGGCGGACTAAGAGTGAGTAAAATGCTGAATTAAGAGTTAATCTACGTATGAATATATATATTTACGACGATGTTTATTTGGTTAATGAGCATTTTCGCCATTCTCCGGAACGCCGATAAAGCTACCTGAAACTCACAGCGCCTATGACCCAAGTGTTATTTATTGTTAAAGGTTGGTCACACAACAAGATAATCAAGTTTTGAAAGGGAGAAATATTTCAAGAAAATCAATAGCTTTTAAGAAAACCCAGCCGGTTAACTCCACCTGAATACTAGACGTATTTTACTAAGATAATATCTTAGTAAAATAGGTACGTCTAGTATTTATATAAGTATAGATATCGTAATATATTTGAGCACAAACTATTAAATAAGTGATTTAATACAGAAATTCAATTTGTCCAAACGTGTTTATATAAACCCTTGTTTATGACAAATCTTCGGAAAAATAAATGTTAAATTAACGTCTTAGGAGTAATTGCAACGCTATACGAAGTGTATGCATCAAAAACGTTGAATTACCGAGAAAGTAGAAATTGGAAGTGATAATTATAAAGTATTTGAAGTGAACGTGGTCTTAACGTGTGGTCGGCTCAATGAAATGCCTGACCCTTCAACCTTACATGCAATGGATGAAGAAGCACCGCACCCAGCTTACATCTATCTAATATTATAGCAGTATGAATATCTGCATTCTGGCATTTTTATTGATGTTTAAGTACTTTAGAGCACCTATGCATTTTGCACCAAAGGTATTCCCATTTGAGAATACCTTTGGTGCAAAATGCATAGGTGCTCTAAAAATATGTGCTCAATCGGGAATACTCCGTCCCATTGCCGTCGTCCTACTGATAGGTTTTCCTGTAATCTATAACAGCTATAGAATTATTTTCTGTATTTTTTTAAAAATTTTAAGCTCAGTAGTTTCGGAGATAAGGGGGGGGGGGGGGGAATGGCCAAATTTCGTCTATTTTCTTATATAACTTTAAAGCTGTTTATTTTAAAATTATAAAATATATATATATATTTGAGACCCTCACAGTAAGCCCTTTCATTTCATACGTAATCGCACGGTACAGTTTGCAATATTTTTTTTTTAATTTTCTTATTTCAAATATCCCATTATTTCGGAGGAAGAATAAGAAGAAGCCCCCAAAATTGACCCCCCATATTTAAAATTCATTATTTTATATTACACGTCTGTGTTTGGGTCACAGAAATACATACGTGTACCAAATTTCAACTTAATCGGTCCATTAGATTCGGAGCAAATTGGCTGTGACAGACGGACAGACAGATAGACACATGAGTGATCCTATAAGGGTTCCGTTTTCTCTTTTGAGGTACGGAACCCTAAAAAGTACTAGGCTTGCATGAATTCACGATAATATATCAATCATCTTTAGTATTAACTATGCTTCTAATACAATATGGATGAAATATGACACACAGATAGTTTATAACCTGGATTTAACACATAGTGTACTTTTATCCCGGTCGTACGTTGCATGATATTTATTCTTGTTTATAAATAATTGTTATAAATAAGTGCTTTTTACCATTGAACAATCGGCAAATGTTTAACGGGACGAAAGGGAATTTACCATTATTTATTAAATTCCCGATCGTCCCACCAGTGGCAGTGGGACGAACTGGAATATACGCTAAATGCATGTCATTATTTAGTTCACTGTTTTTCAAAGCTATTTTCAATTTCCCTTCAACAAAATTCAAGCCAAATGGTTTTGCATGATACTATTTGTAAACCATAAGTCCGTATCATGCTCCTAAATCTATAATCATAGTATGAAACTCCATGTTCCGATTGACTGAGCCTCATTACAGCTAGCTAATGTTTCGTCATATTTCTGCACAATATTAAGGCTGTAGCCGGGGGCTGTAAGCGGGTTATTGAGAAGGATTTTTGCCACAATATGTTATCAGTACTGCGTACCACAACCACTTTCGCAGTGCTTTCTAAATCCCCGAGAAGATTAGCACGCAAGTAAAATACTACCGGTGTAGACACGGAAGTTTTATTACCCTTGTGTTCTTGTGATAGTATCGATAAAAACGTGCGAGAAATATGTAACATACTGATGGTATTATCTCCGATGTTTTTGCTATATCATCTAGGATATAGACTTCCTTTTCTATGAGTGTTAAAATGTTTTAAGTTTAATTCATCTTGGGTAGAATATTTTGTAGACGTTCATAGCATTTTGTTGTGGCTTCGGTCATATGTCATAGACTGCGCCCATATATCCGTATTGTCTATATTTTCTTAATTTATTATGAAGTTGGCATGAAAATGTACTCTTTGTTCTTTTGGCCAGTTTTAATGTGTCGTACAACTAACGTTATATATACCCTTATTTGGAGTTTTACTATTAATAGAGGATATATCAATTCATTGCCCCGCACCATCAAAAGTTAAATATCAATAATGGATTTGTAAAGGCAAAGATTGCAATGTAGAATTCGAATATTTTTTTGTTGAAAACCAAAATTGCCCATATTTGTGGTTCGTGGGATCTAAATTCATAGAATTAATACTTTTCTTATTTCCATCAGTGGTGTGGTAAGCCTGGCACAGCATCTTAACCACTGTCGATCATCGTATCATCGATGATTTGGTCAAAGATTGTGTAAACACACACACACATGACATGATTTATTTGTGACCTAACTGCCTTTTGTTTGCTTGTTTGTCCCCGATCAAGCGTTTGTTTCATTGCTAGTTGTTCGCGCTTACATGTTAAAGTTAAAAGGCCAAATTTCCGTAATTTACTAACTAAACATCTCCACCATCTTACGCTAAAAACCAATGAATCTCTATAAAACATAATATATTCTCTAACAGTTCAAATTCGTGATCCCCACTAAATCAAATGCCGACGATCTGTCCCACTTTATTCGTCCTTTAGACTATACTCTATAGTAAATCTTATCCGCGGGCATTATTACTGAACGCTACTTTGCACGTAGTATCTCCGGCCACCACAGGGCGCGATGGCGCGATACTATCGCGTTGACGCCGCGGGAGAAATATTGCGCCCGCGCAAGCTCACATCTGGAGGTAAATACGTACTATGAAACTACTGTGAGGAAAGCTTTCGGTAAAGTTTTCGTATCCATTGCTTGTTACTAAGTATATTTTTAAATGGGGAGTTAAAGAAGCGAGCAATGGATAGGGAAGGCATATTTTAGATTTTATTGCGAAAATGTTTCAGTAGATTCCCGGACTTGTAAGAACGTGCCTTATTGCAAGTCACAAGTTGTGAAATTATTCCTTTGTTACGTGTAGACATAACAAATTTGCTCAGAAACAATATTTTAGCTTCCCATGACATTGATTTGTTCAAACTCAAACTATTTTTACTTTGGTTTCAGATGTAAGGGGCTTTGTTGATGCTGTAACGAAACGTTTTAACGCAAATTAGATGATAATGTTAAGACTAATTCGTGTTTTGATTAGCTATGTTAAATGCATATTAAACGTTCATTTAGGTACAACTTCTAACACACAAAGATTTTTTTTCATACATCCATTTCAAATTTTCGAAATTTGGTACTTTCTCTGGCCAATCAAAGGAGATGACGATCTCTTACGCGTGATGTCGCATGAAACAAGATCATGCCGACAGATCTCAAAATAGATGGAACGATGCGTGACGGATCAATTAATACTCATTTGTAAATTGACATACGAGTATACGACGCGTGATAGGCGAACCAAATCGAGCTGAGATTCACACATTAAGATCATGAAGTGTAACTAGTTGCGTTCAACTGTCACGCATTTTTATTTTTGGTAGATATATAGAATTTCTATATTTAGGTAGTGCATGAAAAGCCTTTATGTTCATTGCGGTAACCAACTCTTTCCTAATATATGTAAGTATAATGGTATACACATTTTATCTTCACATCGCGTCGCAAATGTAGAATATGTAAATCTATAACCTGCATATTAAGTCTGTAAATACTATGATTAATGACTCCACTTTTAATTTTTACAACCCGATCCAACTGATATCCGGATATGTTATATTATTACAATTTCAATAGAAAAAAATACACCAATTTAATCTGAAACTCTCTCACATTAATCATATGCGCACGCACATCGTAATATTAAACAAACCGCGAGTCCGATACGCCCGCGGGAGCGAAAGTCGCTACCGATGCCGTCCGAAGCCGCCTGACGTCGGCCGATCTTGCGCAGCGATAAATTCATTAATCACTTGCACTGCCGGCCAAACAAAATGGTACCGTTTTCCTACACTAACACCGCCTGCCAGATTAACTGTTATTGCTTTCCTATATCGTACTAATAATGCGAAATTAGTCCAAGTCTTGGTTGCATACTGAGACTATTAATATCTTAATATTGTGTCGTAAAGTCGTAATCGTAAAATCAGTAATCCGGATTTTGTACGACTCATGCAACATTCGTGATTAGAGCAAAGAAGGAAAACCATGGAAAACTAATGAAGAAAACCAAGGTAGTGGTGTAGCAGGATAAAAAAAGGGTCATTTCGTTACAAATATTGAGCTGCAAACACTCACTGGACACTGATCAATATTGGTAATTTAATAATGCTAAACAAATTCACCACGCAGTGATCTTCGGGATTAGTTACTATCCACCCATTATAGACGCATCTCTATTTTTCCATTATCCTCTTGACAATGCATATTAGCTTTCCTTTCCGCGACGCTGGAAATTGCCATTTTCCTTCATTTTATGCGCAATAATATGAACAGTAGTTAAGGATATGATACTTTACGGTCTGCTCGTTAACTAGAACAGTTCTGCTGTATCGGCAGCTATATTGCAAATGGCGTCCGTTTCTTGTCAGAATATTTTAATAGCACTCATTTATTTGAACTTGCTTTTATCTGCATACCATACCATTAAATGGCTTATAATAAAATAAAACATTACCGGTACAACTCCTTCTAGTATTATAGATTACTTACTGAGCAACCAGAACATAAGCATTCTGTTCCTGATAAAACTAAGATTATTCTTAACTTTCCTATGAATGTCAAGTTAAGGAGGGCACGCAACGCCTTATTCCTCTTTGTTTAAACCAGGCCATTTAATGATAAATCGTTTGCCCACAAAGCACGTCGCAAAGCCATTTCTATTCTTTTGTGTAAGCCAAACACACTTTTCTCGTGTTAAAAACAATCCACTGTACATTTACTTGGCATTATGTGTACACTCGTTAACAAAAGGAAATAATTCACGCATTTTACCGTTGGTAATTTCCTCTGCACTGCAGTGTAATCTGCGAAGTTTTAGTGCTTAGTTAAATACAGTGTGAGTCTTTATAATGTGTACTAGGGGAACTATGCTTAATTTAATCGAAGGAGAAAAAAAAATGTCTCTGCCTGCTGAAGTATTTTTGTACGTAGCAGTCTGCAAGAACTTTCTTTAACAGCTGATAGGAAATGTTCTGATTCAGTCATAAACGTGGTATTTTTTAATACGATGTAGAATAAATTAAAGTAATAAAAAATGCAGATAATACGGGGTTTTATTGAGAAATTTTACAATTATTGTAAAAATTGATGAAAAAATACCCGATTTTTGTTAAAATACACCTTTTTTTTCAATGAAGGCAGTTTTTTTTCATTACCTTTTATTTTATGAGGACGCCCTGTTATTTTCAATCATAACTGAGTTTGTTTCATCGTGATAGATCGTTTAGTTCAAAAGTTGTACCGTTTTGTTTACAGAGCGGTCACATCAGCGAATAAGAATTTTAAAAATGCTATAAAAAGTTTAATTTTTTTTTTTTTTTTTTTTAATATTTTTCCGTCGATAAAATTAAGCATAGTTTCCCTCATTTCGACATGTGCATGTCGTGGCCAGATCTTAGAATTGATCATTTCATGAAGTGTTCTGTGAAATGGCGTGTTTCATGAAATGGCCAGCTGAAATTGTCCATATCATTTAAACGTCAACGTTTAATGATATGTCAGTCGACGTCTGGCTATATCATTAATGTAGGGTGTCTGTCGTAGTCCGATCGTAGAAATGGCCGTATGCCGAAACACGAAAGCAATCTATACATCGACATTCCCATCTGACCACTGGGCAAATCGCAAAGTACCGGCAACCCGGCCAAATGGGTTAGGTTAGGTTAGACCTGTGACCAACCGCGCGCGAGCGGTGGCGCGGCAGCGGCCGGCGAGCGCTACATCCAAGTTGGTCGCAGTTATTTGAATATGTAGTATTTTTAGGACCGATGCACAACAAAAACAAAGCGACATCAACGCCTCTACCGGTGGATAATCTAACTATTTTACGATATGAACACGAACGTTTGGCAACATCATGAAGAAGCCGCGCGGTTAGTTGCCCATATCGAGAAACGATTTCTTATCATTGATCTGCCCAAACCACATCATGATGTGGCGAATAGACAGTGAAACATTTCATGAAATGCGACCATTTCATGAAATTCTCGAGAATTTCTTGAAGTGAGCAAATCTACGATATGCCCACGACATGCAAGCACATTATAAAGACACACTGTATAGTACGCACAATCTAAATACTCGTTATTTGTTCTAATCGTCGCGAAGTACTTGCCCATTAGTCTACCTTAGTCCCTAATCATTACATGCTATTCATAACTGTTTCCACTGAACTACCCACTACATAATAGTTTAGAACAGGCTGCGTAGATTACAAATAATTATTAAAATTAAAGTAAATATGTAGTTATTTCTCTAGCTATAAGTCATTTCTTCCTTTGCCTATATTACGCTTGATTATCCCATATTTGAAAGCTCCTCTATTGCGGATTTGAATCATCATAAAGCATGGGTCAATTTAATCATTATATCCAGCTCAATCTTCATTCACTGGTTCATTCACTTTCTAGTTCAGACCACCTTGATTGAAGTGGGCGAATGAAACTGAAAATTCCCATTGGAACCATTAAGCTGCAATGATTTGCAATGATCTTGTCAAGACTCTCTGAATAATAATTAACGTTTTCGGTCAATATTTTTAATTCGTGGACCAAAAATCCGTTTTTGGTCCACGAACACACCGTTTCGATAGGCTAACGCTCCATCGCAACCTAAAGGACACATCGCTTAGCAACACAACACTAACAAAATAACAAAATCGTGCGTATTGAAATCAATCAAAAGATGGCGGAAATAGTAATAGAAAAGAAGCAGTATTTGTATAGTGAATTGCATCGGATCGGAGGCATTTCTTCGATATTCCTAAAAATAAAAGTGTACCTATTACCTACTGCATACCTACATTTTAAATTCGTTTTTAAAAGCCCTACCACAGATTAATACTTATTCCCCCCGTTTCTGTTTCTCCCCCGAAAAGTCATATACTTTATAATCTTGTTTTATCACACGAAATCGGTGTGGTACACTCAAAGAAAAAAGTACTAAGCGGTTAATGAAACTTAAGTATGTTTATTGCAGATCAAATTATTCTACATTATTACAAATCAAATCACAGCATTCGTCAATTTTACAATTAGTTTCTTGACAATTGCCAAATTCACAGATTTCTTTCAGATATTAAAAAAAGAAAAATCCAAAAAATAACTTTTTACATAAATACCTACTAAAAATTTACCTTTAAAATGTACACGTTAAAGAATAATTCTAAATTATATAAATCAACAAGCAACAGGTGTAAATGTTAAAATAATTGCAGTGGCTGCACTTTCTCGCTTAGTTACTTAATTTTTAAATTTCGGGGGGAATCGAAAGCGTAGTTAAACGATATTATTATTGATAACTTTTGGGGGGAAACAAAAACGGGGGGAACTGCAGTGCTATTCTATACAAATCTCACCGTGAAAACTTAGGTGAGGTGAGCGTGGAGTGAGCTGTCAATACTCGTAGTATCAATCCCTAGCATCAGGTGTAATGACAGCTCTCTTCAAGCTCACTTCACCTAAGTTTTCACGGTGAGATTTTTCCAGAATAAACCGGCAGTAGTAACCGTGTCAACACTAATAACAAAATCGTGTCAACACTAATAACAACATTGGCATCATTGAAATCAAGTAGCAGCAGGTAAATATCAAGTAAAATAAATCCTTCGGATCTAGATATTGGAATCGACTGATATTGCGTCATTCAATGTCGCAAAAAGACTAGAAGGACAAACTTCACGTGTTACTGAACTGAACAACACATTTGTTTGACGTCTAAATCGGTTGTACTAAAAATCAAGACTCGTGGTCATGAAACGATCGAATAGGACGATGGATACTGCGGCATTTCGGGCATTTCTAATGAGTCTCGTGTTGTCTCGCTGCCTCATCCTATGAACGGGAATGTCACGAACGTTGGCGTTTAGTAAGTTGTTTGTTGATCCGTGCACAGCAGGCAGTGGAGTAATGTCTTTATTCAGAGCATAATAAATCCATGTATTATGGACTCATCACTAACCAAATATGGCGGCAGTTAAAATTATGTAAATAAACTTTTACCAAAACATTCGTCTTATAAGGAAGTCATCAAACTTTAACGTTGCAGCACCGATTTAATTTTGTTTCTTTGATGGAGATTTCATTCACAGAAAAATTGGGTGAACTGAAGACATAAAAAATATATAATATTCGATAGTTTTAATGTGTGTTTTAGTGTAACATACATTTTAGGAGATAAACATACGTTTACAAGCTTTGTATGAGAGTTTGATAAGCAAAAGATGCCTAGTAGGTGAGAATTGTAGCACCTTCCCTTTTAAGTGCCTTAAAGGGCTTAACGTATTTTCAACAATAATAGTTTTATATATATATATATATATATATTACGGGTAATGCTAGAAGATTGAGTAAACCTAGGTTTCCCGGATTTACTTAGTATTACACAAGTTTTTTGGGCAAAGACCGAATAAGTAAATTTTAATTCGGGATTTACCTCTACACACCTAGGTCTAGCCAACCCTGGCTGGGTATGTTGTGTCATTTTTGAGCACGTGGCACATAGGGGATGGTGGGGTTTTTAAAAGCCTGACTCTGCCGCCATCTACTTCGAATCTAGCCGGTCCGAGTCGCGGTGCCCCTAGTCCCGAGCTCGCTTCGCTCGGTCTTGCAACATAACTTCCCAAGTTCTCCTACTAACTAGTAACACTGTGTAACAATTTTTAATTTCACTAATTATTCTAACATTACACCTGCCAGAATTGGGAAGACCTAGGTGAGTATGGGTAAATCCCGAATTAAAATTTATTTCAATTATTATTCGCACATTACCCAAACTCCTTGGGTGATTCTAACTAAACCCGGGTAAACCTAGGTTTACTCAATCTTCTAGCATTACCCGTAATATAGGTACATACAAAGATCAGTTTCGATTCTTAAAACACACTCAAAAAGTTAAGAAAAAAGCAAATGCTTTTCTATCCAGGAAAAGGTCTAACCCGTTCGTCTAGTCACAATATTCTCAACTTGTTTTTCCTTACAAAACCGATAGCTCACAGAGCGGCAAACGGACTATTCACTCAGATCGATGGGCTCTAAATAATAGATGGTCATGTCACAAATTGACTAGTAGAGGTTAATTGTGACAGCGACCTCTGGTGGAAAGTTGCGCGAAACTGACTGCACATTAGTCAATCAAGACGAACGGTTTGTGCGAGACCTTATGGAGGGCTTTGTTATGGGGAGATTATACGAGTAATAATGTTTTATGAAGTTATGGCGTATATTATTTACATATTTTATATTGTACCTTTATAATAATACGTATATTACGTAGAAGCCCTAATGAAAGCTAGATAATATTTCATGTGATTGAACAATAAACAATCTCGACAGAAAATAATTGTATTATGCTTATGTTATTATAACAAAAACCGGCCAAGTGCGAGTGGGACCCGCAAACGAAGGATTTTGTACCAATATTTAAGACTACATATTTAAAAAAATACTTAGTAAAAAAAAAACACGTTTCCTGTATGTACCTTTATTTTTTAACTTTATTTTATTATTTTTGTTGTAGCGGTAATAAAAATTTGTACAGATATACAATATGTGAAAATTTAAACTGTCTACCTATTACGGTTTATGAAATACAGCCCGCTGACAGACAGATGGACAGCGGAGGCTTAGTAATATGGTTCCGTTTGGCACCCTTCGGGTACGGAACCCTAAAAAGGTTCTCTAAATTGTATGGTGTAATCGTAACGTATACTACTACTAACCTTAACTTTAAGGGGAAGCGCTAAGGTAGAAATTCAAATATTCTTACGTTTTTTGCAATTTGTAGGTCAGTATTATGTTTAATGATGATTTAAATATAATTCGCGACCGTAACAATAATATATTTACAGATTAATAATCATTAGAATCAGTAATACAACTTCATAAGTTAGAAAAGACTTCAAATGTCAAGATTTCATGAAATAGTCATTCAATAGAGTTATATGGACATAGAGAACTGTATTGATGATTTTAATGGTTATAATTCTATAAATACAGATTTGTTACAGTCGCGAATCATATTCAAATCAACATACAACCTAATACCGACTAGTAAATTACAAAAAACCTAAGAAAATTTTAATTTCGCGGGCTACCCTGATGGTTTCGCTTTAATAAGTAATAATCTCATTCTATGTCAGTAAGTCTTTATATTAATTTCAAAAAATAATAACCCAACTTGTATTTTATTTATTTTACCATCATTTAAATTCAATAAGCGTATCGGCGATATTTTTATAAGGGTATCGGTATCGTATCGGCTACACTATATAAATATGGTCCCAACGAGTTAATTTGCCAACATTAACCGTTGCCTATCGTGTAGCTCATACTGGTTTAAGACCTTTGTTACTTTATTATAATTACTGGGCTATTCGCAACTACTATAAATGAGGCAGCAAATAGCTAAATATTAATAGCTAATGTCGTTACATTGTTTCACAATGTAATCAATGTAATAATCGTAAACAGCGGTTTTAATTAAACCGAAACATTGTTTGTATAGCCCTATAAATATTTATATCGATTAGTTAAATTCTGATGTCCGATTCCAATTACTAACCAACTGTTTTCAGTAGCTGGTAACCAACTCGTTTACTAGCTAGGTATGATGACATTCTTAACCTGTAAGTACTCTTGTGTTAGTTTCTATATCTATGAGAACCCCCGTGAATGAAATAGATAGGAATACTAGCTTCCGCCGCGGGGTTTCGCCCGCGTGGTATGTCGATAAAAAGTAGCCTATGTCCTTTTTTTTATTGATTAACATAATATTTATAAGCTGTATTATTATATACGTAAAGGCATATAGCTAAGTAGGTTTTTATACGCATTTTTTTTTTAATTTCTAATCTTTGTTGCTGTGCCCTAACAGAGTCCTGAGTCCTCTGTTAAATGAATAATTAAAACATGTAGGTATTACAATTATAAAATAAAGGACATAAACAATATTATTTTAATATATTTTAGCTTTAATTAAATAATTGAGATCATAATGACATACCTATTACAAAGACATGTTGCGCCTACGCCAAATATATTAAAAATTAAAATAAAGGTCGAATAAAATAAAATTTAAATTGTCGAAAGGTATTATGAATAATAAGAATTCACAAATTAAGACCGCGAAATGGGATAGACGTAGCTTAAAATGCATATTTACTTGCCCCGAAAGCTCTACAACCTAGCAAAGAATCAACAAACAAAGCCAAAGGCACATGAAACCGCTATGCGGCCTCACTATTCTGGACACACCTTTATGTTAATCAGATAAGACCAATTTGTACTGCTATAGATACCTTATCGCTGATGATCCGATGACCTCTGCTTACCGCGCTCTCGTTTAGCGTAATGCGTGATTTTACTATCATTACAAAGATTTATCAATTTTCTAGACACTTGACCACGAATTACTGGGTAGATAAAGTGATTTAATATAGAATTCGTAGTGAATCGTTTTGCTTTCTTTACCATTTCAAAAGAAAGGCATATTGGCTTGATATGTTTAATTTTGGGATTGTCTATATTTTACGAATACATCCTTCGATCAACAACAAGTGGTCATCATAGATTTCTGTTATTTACTTTTAAAGGGGAAGCGCTAAGGTAGCCCGCGAAATTCAAATTTTCTTACGATTTTTGCAATTTGCAGCTCAGTGTCTGGGTGTATCCTATAATATTAAATCAGCAACATTCGTAATCACGTTCTCGAAAACGGTTTACGGGTATTTCTCAGGGAAAATTCGTTTTCTCTATTTTGATCTGAGCAGAGCTCGGTTGCCCAGGTACTGTCGATTAAACTATGATTCGAGATCGTAAAAAGTATGTATTTAAAGAATTACAATCATTAGAATATACAGTATGTTAACCAACAGAGGGCGTTCCCGTTAACCCGCAATAGTATAGCATCCATACATGCTAAAAAAAATATTACCATTCGAAAACAAAATGGTTTTTATTTTTTTTAATATTAAAATATTCACTAAAAATGTTAAATTGATACGTAAAAGAAACACTCTGTACACGCGTACTTGAAGGACGGAAACATCGCAATTTATTTTTTATTTTTAGTGAATATTTTTATATTTTTTTGAATATTTTTAGCATTTTTAGTGAATATTTTAAAATTAATAAAAAAATAAAAACCATTTTGTTTTCGAATGGTAATATTTTTTTTAGCATGTATGGATGCTATACTATTGCGGGTTAACGGGAACGCCCTCTGTTGGTTAACATACTGTATAATACAACTCCACAATCCTCAAATATCACGATTTCATTAAATAGCCATTCAATAGAATTACATGAAATTAGAGAGTTGTATTGACTACTTTAATGATTATAATTCTGTAAATACAGATTTGTTATGGTCGCGAATCATATACACATGAACATACCTACAACCTGAAAAATCATATTCAGATCAACATGATACTGACCTGCAAATTTCAAAAAACTTAAGTAACAAAAAACTTTTTAGCAAAAAATAAAACCGACTTCCAAAACAAAACACTACAAAGTGAAAAATAACTTTAATTTCGGTAGTCGGTGTCTTGGGTTTTGTATTTTCGTTTTTTGCCACCGACTTCCGAAATTAAAGTTATTTTTCACTTTGTAGTGTTTTGTTTTGGAAGTCGGTTTTATTTTTTGCTAAAAAGTTTTTATTTTTCACTTTTTAGTTGTGGAACCTACCCCACACTAATTCGAATACATAATTGAGCACAATAATTGTAGGTATAGCCATGTAAATAACAGTGATAGGAAGTTATTAAAACACCATCACATCATCCACATAAAATAAGTGGGAAATATACGCATTATTGAAGCTAACTCAAAAACTTCCCAAGCAAAGTTAATAAAATTTATATGGGACCACCTCGGAAGTATACCTTATCAAACAAAAAAAGAATTTTCTAAATCGGTCCATGCGTCTTTGAGTAATCGCGTAAGAAACATACAAAAAAAAAACATACAGACGAATTGATAACCTCCTCCTTTTGGAAGTCGGTTAAAAATTTGGACTTCGCGGGAGACCCTGCCGCTTTAGCCTTAACGAAATTTAATTCTACATATTACCCGCTGTATTAAGTGTAATTCTGTCTGTAACCGAGTATAATTTTAGATACCCCGACCCAACCTGAATCTCTTCAAAGTGAGAGTGAACAGGCTTCTTCTGGGTAAGCTCACTCCATCGTAGACTTTGTCTCTGTCACCTCTGACCTATACTTACGCCGTCAACGGCAAAACATAAGTAATCTTTAAACCTACATATTTTTATTTTCAACACCTGTTTTTACACTCACCTGTCTGTTTTACCAATAAATACCTAAGTACTTTGACTTCATCTCTTTCTTGTTGGTTTGGAGAAAGGCAACAGGTAATTTTAAATCCTCGAGACTCCTGGTTTATTTTCTGTTGTGGAGATTTACTACTGACCAAAACACAAGTCCAACTAAAAAAAATTCTTATATAATGACTCCACATCTGATTACTTTCATTTTTGTACATATACAGAAAAAATATTATATTAAAACATGTTTTAAATACTTTTTTTAAAATTCAAAATAAGAAAATTAAGTCCTGTCTCATTTAAATCTGATATGATATATCACTATATCGTGAGCATACCTTATTTCCAATCAGATAAGGGTAATTTGTACAGCCATAGAGACTGATCTGCGATGATCTGATGACCTGCGCCTGCGTCGCTTTAGTTAAACGTTACTTGCGGTTTCCATCGCTATCACATGGCAATCTTACAATTTGACAATTGCTATCGAGTTCCGAAGGGTGAAGGAATCGTGTTGTGGATTGACATCCACTACACGATTCCTTCACCCTTCGGGACTGTCTATGATGACATTATGATTGAGAATCTATTGGCTATCTTGACACATGATTGAATGTCTGAACTGCCTCTTTGGTCTAATGTGGTCGCAAGCGAGATTGCCGAGTGTGCCTGGGTTCGATGCACAGGTCCGGCATAGTACTACTGGGTTTTCTCATCAGGAATTACTCTGTAAAAGCCCGGAGTCTGGATTTTGGCCTATTGTATGTGACATGTTTGAGCAAAGTTATTTACAGAAAGATAGAGAACTCATATTCAAACTCAAATGAAAATACATAACTCTTCTTTGGTTTTTCTATATTCGGATAAATAGTCGGTCTTGTCCATTCTTGTCATATGACAAACAAGCCCTTTGGATAATTATCAATAGCTTTTACGACTGCAAAGCTGATATGAGTCTTCCCATTATTAAAAGCTCATGTAGCCATCTAGGATTATCAAGATAACGTAGGCAATTCAAAGGGTTTATCTTCTTTCTACTTATCTTCACAAACAGCCATCGCTCATGGTGGCTCTAGGGCAGGGGTTAACCATTCATCATTTATGCATCATGGCGACCTTAGCCTGCCACTGACGTTTATATTCTGACTTTTGCATAACTCAGTTATTTGGAAATCGGTTATCATGGTATGGAAATGTGATGCGGAGGAATGAGAAAAATGTCGTGAGGGAAGTTTTGAGTAGGTACCTATGAATGTCGATGGCTATATGAGTATCTAGGAGGAAAATCAAAGAAACGATGGATAGACCGACCTCAAATAAATTGGGATAAGGGCAGGAGAATGATGTCATGAACTCACGCAATGACGTCACAATTTGCTTTTGCACTCTCTGAATTGATGTAATAAGACAGACAGGATTTTCAGAACATAGTACGGATAATTGTGAAAAAAAAACCGGTGCACAAAAGATTCATGAGCTTTTGCCTGTTTTGACCTTGGAAAAGCTAAAGTGAACACATTGGACTTATTTTGTCCAAAGGAGGACTTGTTTTTGGTTATAAACAGGATTTTTAAGCGTACTGTTTCCCAAAACGATATCGAATGTTGGTCAATATTATGCTTGGATGATTTTGTAAATATGATGATAAGGTATTCACCTTTAGCTCGGCAGAAAATTAACACTAAGATGACGGTGCTGATAGAAATGTATGGAAGAATAAGACGTAGGTATAGTACGTTTCACGAAAGAATTCCCGTCGCTGTAATGTTGGCCTTGGCACCACTGGTTTCCATAGTACAAGCTCTGCTTAGTTTGGGATCAGGTGACTGTGTGTGAACAATGTGTGTGTGTTATATTATTATTATAGTTATCAATTAAGAATGAAAGCATATGATTTGGAAAAGCAATGGTGCCAACATTACGGCGAAGGGACCTCTTTCGTGAAACGCATTTTAGTACGTATTGTACTCCACCGACCCCATATAAATTATCTATTAGGACAGGATTATGAGCAGGAGGATCGTGATGATGATAATGATGATAATGCCTAGATTCCCAAGGTCAAAACTACTCTTAAATCTCGATTTCACCTTCAAAACGACCAAGAAAATAATAGAATCCCTACTATCAAATAAACACCAACACAAACACACATATACACACACACACACACACACATGACTTATCTATCACCCTCAACCACCATAAATCCATAGGGCACACGAGCACACGATCACAAACAACTCGAGAGCTCTCGCTCACGAACCGTCGAACCTAATTAAGGGCATCTTTCCATCGCTGGCTGATTTATTATCGTCATTAGAGCGTGTTCGAGATGTCACGAAGACGCCACGATACCGAGCAATGGATCGGTAATAAGGAGAATAAATCGCTTTTGAGGTTTTCAAACGTTTTATTACGCAATTTGTGAGTTGTAGATGGCGCGTTTATTTTTTTGGGTTTGCTGAAAATGATTTGTAATTGTAATGATTTGTGTCTGTAAAAGGTTTGTAAAAATATTATTGGTGATGAGGTGTTTGTTAAATTCAATTCATTTGTTCAATTTTTTTATTTTTTTTTAGTCCGCATAGTTTTCGACTTTTGATAAAAAAAACGTAAAAAAAAATACCGTTCCCCCCTAATATTCGATGTTTGCATAGAGAAAATTCTCAAATTATTCTATGTGATAGAAATTTATGTAAAGATTACAGGAAAAGTAAAACGATGTCTCTAAATAGCACACTTTTTTTAATTTATGATGGTACGGAACCCTCGGTGCGCGAGTCTGACTCGCTCTTAACTGGTTTTTTATTGCTGAACACAGTAGGATACATAGACCTAAACAGATTGCAAGATTTCGAGTGATAATTTGGAATAATGATTTTGAGTTTTCAGTGCTGTATGTAGGTACGGGATTGCAATAAACATATAATTTATTTTCACAGGATACGTGTGTTTAAAACGCTTGAAAGAAAAGTGAAAATAAAACATGTGTCACACAACATTGATAAAAATATTGAGCAAATCTACAAATTAGGTGGGGAAAAGCAAGACCAATTATTATAAAGTATCGAAGAATCGGCGATATATTTGTAAATCAATTTGAATTACCTGTGTTTTAATCATGCTACACGTGTTTATATAAACAATAGATTATCCTACAATTCTATATATTTATTTTATTAAGTAATTACGGAACATTTTATGGTTTTAGCAAGAAATGTTTAGAAGTTTTATGACTGAAGCTAATAACTGAGTATTTTGAATGAAGAATGTCAAACGAACTTGCGCCATTTACCTATACGATGTTGTTCTATTTATCGACATGTACTATCGACAAAACAGACGCCTTTACACCTTAAAGTTGATTATTGTGTACACTGTTTCATTGAAAAACCCTGCCCCTATGGTCTTTTGTTTTACTTTGTGACAAGTAGGTACAGTTGCAGCTTGCAAGCAACATTGTTTCAAAATTGGAAAGGCGTAGCTTTTGTCGATCGTACATACTTCTAACCTCATAACTATTTACTACATATTTTTGAATAGTAGGTGTATCATTGTTCAGAAAACCCAGATTTAATGTTAAAAAATCGCGTTTTGTGTGCAAACAAAATTAATCTTACACTAGCTTACTCGCGGTATACCCATGTGCCAAATTTCATACAAATCCGTTTAGCCGTTTTAGCGTGAAAGCGTAACAAACAAACTCACTTTCGCATTTATATTTTAAGTTACATGTGTATGGGTCGAAACCAGAACCTCCTTATCTAAAGCGTTTTGTAGTTTCTGCCTACCCCCATGGTCAGAAGTCGTGAGTTTATGTATGTAGGCTCGTGTTGAACCAATATCTCACCTGTAGTGCTATTCTGTAATAATCTCACGGTTAAAACTTGGGTGAAGTGAGCTTAAAGTCACCTGAGATTCCACCTGATGCTTGGCATTGACACTACTGACAGTTCACTTCACCTAAGTTTTCACGGTGAGATTTTTACAGAATCGACCGGCTGACCATAAACTACAATTCACGTTTACAGTAGTTTAAATGTTTTTAGTACTTACCTACGCACTCGAAACCTGAAAACTCCCAGGTTTAGAAAACCATCAGTAGCCACCTATATCGACAGATTCAACGATTTTATTCGACTATGACATATGACTTTGACGTATGTGGATAAAACAACCGGTCTTCGATGATTTTCGATTGTTTTGGCCTTTTTAACCGACTTCCAAAAGGAGGTTCTCAATTCCGTCTGTATTTTTTTTGTATGTTTGTTACGCGATTACTCAAAGACGGATGGACCGATTTGGAAATTTTTTTTTTTTGTTTGAAAGGGTATACTTCCGAGGTGGTCCCATATAAATTTTATTAACTTTGCTTGGGGAGTTTTTGAGTTAGCTTCAATAATGCGTATATTTCCCACTTATTTTATGTGGATGATGTGATGATGTTTTAATAACTTCCTATCACTGTTATTTACATGGCTATATCTACAATCATTGTGCTCAATTATGTATTCGAATTTGTGTGGGGTAGGTTCCACAACTAAAAAGTGAAAAATAAAAACTTTTTAGCAAAAAATAAAACCGACTTCCAAAAGAAAACACTACAAAGTGAAAAATAACTTTAATTTCGGAAGTCGGTGGCAAAAAACGAAAATACAAAACCAAAGAGACCGACTACCGAAATTAAAGTTATTTTTCACTTTGTAGTGTTTTCTTTTGGAAGTCGGTTTTATTTTTTGCTAAAAAGTTTTTATTTTTTATGACTCAAAGATCTTGATGTTCCTACCTGTCGCAGATGGATTGTTTTACATAACCGCTAGCTGTTTTACAAAACAACTCCGTTATGTAAACCAGCTTAACTATCTTCAGCTGGATTGTTATTGCGTTACGTTTACCAAAACTGCTACCCACGTTTAGACGTAATGCAGAATGGGTTATCTGCAGTCACAATAAGCGTTTAGTGTGGCTTCTAATGCCGAATCTGTCGAAGTAACTACGCTAGGACATCCTGACCAATTGGTTATGTTAGAACTATGACCAACCGCGCTACTTCCAAGTTAGTCGCCGCTACTTGGCTATTAATTGTTTTTAGGACAGACCTTCATAAAACTCTGATAACGGTAAGTTAACATTTTCCTAAAAAATAATGTTTTCACTCATATTAGTCGTTTTATTTATTTCTGTTTCGGACGCCATCATTGTTGCTATGACACACAGAGCCACGAGCGACAAAATTTAGAACTACAATCTACAATCTGATATTTCATTTCACGTTGTTTTACTAAGCCTCTAATCGTTGACTCGTTGCATTGCTAATGCAAAAATGCAATTCTGCGTGTTAACGTTCAGTAATTATGGAAAATTGCTAAACGTCCTTCAGATGTCTTACATAACGGAGCTGTTTTGTAAAATGACTAGCGATTATGTTAAACAGCGAATTTGACAATCCAACTGCGACATGCATATAGCTATCCGAAAGCACCCGGGCAAGGAGTTCCACTCCTTAGCGGTAGGTACGCACAATCATTAGACTTTCACAAGAAGTTTTCTATCCAGGCAACTTATTACACAACAGTAGTTAAAAATATTCTTACCTTATGCTCACTGAGTTTCCTTAGTAGCTCGTGGTAAGGAGCTCCTCTTGCTGCAGCTAACGACGGCGGTGGTAGTCGACCCTCCATGCAGTGCAGCCAACGACGGAGGCATCTTAACTCGTGAGCGGTGTCTGGTCGGAGAAGAATATACATTAACATGGCAATTACAAAATTAGTCAATTAATTAAGGTTAGATTGTGTGAAAGTGAAAGATGACTTCATTGTTATGGTTTGGACATCTATAACTATAAGTAGAGACGGGCGTCGCGGCGTTGTGTGATTATCTACTGCCCATAATTACCCCAGATTTGGAATAAGGGATGACGAAATGACGAAACATTTACAACCCATCCTATATGAATAATGGGTATATGAATTCCACTATATGGGCCTTGAAAAAAGTCAAACATAACAATGGTATTAACAGTTGCCGGGAAAATTGGAAAATTCGGGAAACAAAAGTCCGTTTTCTATGGGAATGTTGTATGAATTATTGAAATTTGGAACCACAAAATTGTATTATTATGTGGTTTGCGAACTTTTTATTTACGACATCTTTAATTCATTTACATGACTAAAGCAAATTTTGGCACCGCCATCTAGCGGTCACTAAAGCTATATATAGCATATTATAGTATGATACCTTGTTCATAGATGGCGCTATTTACGAGTTGACAAAACATCGTCATAGAATTTTGGAGAAATTAACCCACTAAACATTTTTTTTATTCCACCATTACTAACTACAACTTCCAAGCTCAAAGGTTAACAAGATTTTATTTGGGGGTTTACTAACCAACTGTGTCAGAACTGTCTCCCTCGCGATGCTGCTGCTCAGGACTAAGTAGCAACCGGAGACCTTCCCACTTCACATTCAAATGTTCTATTCGCCACGTCACCTGAGAAAACAAAATATGGTATGTAAAATAATAACGTTATGATGCCATTAGCAGTTGTGCCCTGCACCAAAAGTTATCCAACCAAACGACTACAGATATCTACATCTGTAGATATTTGCAGTCGTTTGGTTGGATAACCACCTTTGGGTTTGGGCATTTTTTTTTTTACACGACCATACTCTAAATGTGTATGTCTCACAAGTTTACCCTTATTTTTATGGAGAAATGAACGAACATTTATTATGAAGTGTTGATTGTAAAAATATTTAATATCTAATGTATTGGAAATACGTGTAAATATATGAATAATTTATTGATAAATATAAAATAATACTGAATATAATTTTGAATACCCTTGATTTTACTATGTCCCACAGTGACCGGCTTAGTTTTGAGTTAAGTTTATTTGCGAATTTCCTGCGGCGGTAAGGGTAAAAAAGAATGAATGTTATAGAAATGTGACAATATTGTCGGAATTAAACATAAAATAACACTACTTTTATAATATATACTATAGTTCGTAGCATTATTATAATGTCTCACAATTCCAGCTTTGCATGGAATTACACTTTGTAACCGTAATTTAATAATATTTATTCCAAAAAAAATTACCACTAACTAAAAATTTCTTCCTTGGCAACATTATTCCAGACATCGCCATTTTGTAAAGTAGTCAAGAGAATGACAGTTCGACGCATTTCGTGTCGAAACTTGTTAAGCGTTACCGTGCCGGATTTTTCATCGACTTTGTAATTGTGATTTTTACTGGTAAGTTTGGATTTTTGTTTATAGAAATATAATAATGATATACTACAAACGTATTATAAGCTATTAAAAGTGTTTTTTCAGTGTTTCATCTTTATTAAAGTTTATTTACAAGCAATCTTAGGTCAGCGATTCGAGATGCGTTACTTCCATTTTGTTTGGTTACATATGAGGTGGAATAAAAAAGTTACAAAATGGAAATATAAAGGCGAGTACAAATGCATGCAGGGTTGATGGTGTTTATGTTTTAAGTGAATAATAATTATGATGAATTGATGATATCATGGACCAATAATTATTTTAGTACAATTTTTTTTTTATTCATTCTTTCAGATAACTATGTGGGCTATGTGGGAGTGAATCATGCCAGCAATCGAGGTGATCAGAACGAAACCATTTCTGTGAATGACAATGAGTCCGTATTAAGTATAGATACGTCAACAATTTTGAACAACTTAGATGAATCCGATGTTTTCAAGAGCCTACAATATCTAAAGGGGCCAATCGACTTACAACTCTCACCGGTGGTACATGCACATGCAACTACATCAACAGATGTAGTTGCAATTACATCTCTTGGCACAGTAAAAACTGCACAAAAATCTCCTAGAGTTAAAATATTATCTGATGTAACTTTAAGTTGGGAAAACACTAAATTTTATAGCAAGACCCATATACACAACGAAAATAGAAACCCAAATCGACTAAAAGTAGCACATAATAATTCTAAACACCGGCAGCAATTGAAAACTTTAATTAAATCAGAAAACAAACCAAAAATTATAATTATTTTGAAGATTCAGATGAGAGTGATGATTATAATATTTTTAAATACTCGTAGGTAACAATTAATTAAATAAATAGATAAAATAAATACATAATAAAACAGGCAAGGAAACAGTAAAGTTAGACAGACTTAGATAGATTTAAGGATAAATATTTAATAAGTGATTTAAATATGGATAGAGTTGATAATAATTGATTAAATTATTTTTCAGAATTTTTAATTTGATGATGAATAAGAATTGTTTTTTTTAGTGAATATTGTTTATTTACCTAGTTTGGATTCAATAGCGTGAGCTATTTAAAACTACTGCAATCGATTTGTTATTATTTAGAAGTCTAATAGTTTTAAGTTAAATCTGTGATTTTTCTAGTGCAACCTAACATTACCAATATTATAATAGTAAGAACTTTTTATTACAAAGTGTTGTATAGTTGATAGTTTGAAAGTTTGCTATATAATAATAATTTTAAATTTACCATGAGGTAGTGTTTACATAGATTGATTTTTTGAGACTGAACTGAATTATAAGGCTGAATATAAATAAAAAGCGTTGATTACTAAAATAGCATAGCTTCATTTCTTTTTAAGTTGGTTCCATCATTCATGGTTTATTACAATCCCTTCCTATTTCAGTACCTACTGATATGCAACATTTCCTTACCAGGATGAACTAAGCTTTACTTTTCGATTTTGTAACTGAAGTTTTCCATTTTGTAATTGTCTTATATTTTACTGTTACCATTTTATTTATTTTTTTGTTATTTTCAAAGTGACTACCTTAGTTTATTTTGCTTTTCTTTAAATTATAAAAAAAGAAATTAATAAAAAATAATCAACAGCATTCAATGATGGTTACACTGTATAAATCAGAAGCTAACTCTGCAAAGTTACCAAATAGTTACAAAATGGTTACATCTTTACAAAATATTAAAAACGTATGGCTTATTTTACTTATGCAATTATATAATTTTAAAGAATATTATATTTCTAAACAAATAAAAGCATCTCTTTCATTTAAAGTATACTATTTTATTTATTAATTTTAATTTTAGAAGTTACAAAGTGGATGTCTAAACTACCCTCGTGCCCAAAGAAAGTTTTATTTTTGTGCAAACTTGTATATTTATTGGGTAACTGCAGCTATTTTAATGTTTTTTAAAGAATAACAAATCATTCAATAATTTTTAATATGCATTACTATTTTTTTTTATTATTTCATTCCATTTTGTAACTTGGACACGTTTAAAAAAAAACGCCCGTTTGACAAACAAGGGCACGTTTATTGAAGAATTGTGAATTGAACAGATTACCTTACACGTGACTAGCGTAGCTTATATTGCACTGCACTGTTACGGCCTTATTACAAAACAATCTCTAGACCGGGCTTAAACTCTCGAGCCCTTTTTTTAAAATTGTCGAACTCTGTATCGAAAAAGTAAAATTAGAACTTTAACTTTTTCGATATAAGTTCGAAATTCAAAAAAGGGCTCGACCTACATAAACTAACTTGAAACCCGAGTTTTTAATTTTGCATTAGGAGACCTATCATAAAATTGCGTTTTGACATATTATGAGGTATATTGAAGCACAGCGACGCATCACATTTTTTAGTAATTTGGCAGTTGTAATAACGTTTATTTTGAGTCTTATAATGTATTTATTTTTTTACCTACCGTACCTTTCTTAAGTAATAACGTTTATACTGGGATAAATTTTACGTAATTATATAATTTTCATTTTATTTTCTTATCTACAGACGCCAGCACATCAAGCTACTACGATCTGTCAAATTTCTTTAATAGATTTTCAACATTATCGCTAAAGCATGAGGTTTAATGTTGATTGGGAAAATTTGACAGTTTCGGGTAGGTTGATCTGCTGGCGTCCTATACACAAGTAGTTTAATCCACGAGCTCAAAAAAATTGCAGTCTCGCATTTTATTAAACAGTTGCTTCGGAATTTTGGCTATAAATAAATAAATAACAAAAAATTGCGAAAAGCGAGGCCGCTATAAACTATACCAATAACTATTCTCCACTCAATAAGTCAAAGTTTCAAAGTTGTCGAAGTCTTTCAGTTTCTCAGAAAAGAACGCCAAAGTTGGCCATTTATCACAAAAATCACGGTCGAAATGTAGTAGTGCTCCTATGAACTCTAGCATGCTAAGAATAAAGTTAAAAAAAAAAAAAAACAATAACTGCCTCGAAACTGGGGCTGGGAATAAAGATAGAGCTGGTGTAATAAGAAGTTAAGGGTACTGCATTAGTGCTGCGTTCAGTATTTTATGCAGCACTAATGCAGCAACTCCGAGTATTTGTCTATTCCCCGATGTTAAGTACTTACTTCAGCACTGGCTTCAGGTATACGTTCAAGTATAGCAGTGGCCTGCTCGATGAACTTGGCGCGGCGCGGTTCTACTGACACCAACTCCGTCATACGACTCTGTAAACAATACACACAACATTAACGCTCCTACTTTTGATTGATGCATAGCAATAAACTTCTTCTATTAGAATAGAGTTTAGGTAAGCATAATTTTGAAATTAGGTATAAATACAAATAAAATCGAAACGTAGCCCGTACCGATGAATACATTGTAAGACACTGTAATACTAGCACTATGGATGACATCGTGTAATAGCCGCAATAAAGTTTGTTATTATAGTAACTATCTTTGTCCTACTACCTAGCTATTTCCCAACAGATACTCGTACAGGGTTGGACTAAAAGAAAAGCCCATCAAGTCAAGGGTCGGCTTCCAGTATAATTGGATGCAGCTGAATACCAGTATTTTACATGGAGCGAAGGCCTATCTGACCTCAACAACCCAGTTACTGGGTAATACGATACCCCTTGGTAAGACTTTCGGGCTTCTGACGACTCGTGAGGACTGTCAAAGATGAATGACAGCCGGGACCAACAGCTTAAGGCGCAAGCGTCAAGATAACCCAAAAAATTCAAATTTTCTTACGTTTTTTGCAATTTACAAGTCGGTATTAGATTACAATCTTGTCGTCGTTGATCAAAATATAATTTGAGGCCGTAACAAGTATCTTTTTACATAATTACAATCATTAAAGTGATCAATACAACTCTTTAAGACCAGTTAATCCTAATAAATGACTATTTCATGAAATCTTGACATTTCAGGATTATACTAATTTAAGGAGTTATATTACTGATTCTAATGATTATAATTCTGTAAATACATATTTGTTACGGCCGCAAATCATACTTTATTTAACATACAACTTAATACTGACTTGCAAATTGCAAAAACCGTAAGAAAATTTGAATTTCGCGTCGCTATATAAAGATGGTCACCCATACATAGACCAACCACGGAAAGCGTAGCTTAACGTGATCGATCGACCCTTGCGGCTGTTTACTTAGCCGCGCTACCCTTTTTTTTTCTTACTTTCTTTTTTTTTTTTTAGTTTACATCCATCACAAGCCATCAATAATTATTGAGCCAAAGCTTCAGCCGCCAGATCGTACGTTCTTGGCGGCAGTTGACTTTTTGAAAAGCTGCGGGGTAATTGCGTAACAAACAATCAATGTCTTCAATTTTGACAATTAAAAACATCCATTGCGTTATTTACGTTGTTGAGCAGATGAATGTTTCAAACAAATGAAGCAATGGATTAGGAATTTTATTCAATTCCTTCGGGTCATGTGATTTACAACGCCACATGCGAACTACGCATCAAATACCTGATGTCACACAAATTCTGCATCGCGCAATAAGAGTTTACAGCGTGACTGGCATATATACAACATCCCGACATCAACCGTCGGGCTCCCCCCCCCCGTCCCTTGCTCGGGTATGATGTGCCAGCTGGTGGCGTAGCTGAGCCTGTAGCTTTAAATTCCCCTGACAATAATAATTCTAATCTGATCCAGCCTGTCCCATCTTGCTGTCCTCCCCCCAGCGACGCCCTAAGCCGAGGCCCGTTCCCCACAGGGGGAGCCCTTAGCGTGTAGTCGCTTAGTCTGTAAGTTTTATGCCCCTGGCTGGAGGCTTTGAGTTCTCTTAAGGCAGCCACAGGATAGTCCGGTTAAGTAGTCTCGACCTCTCTAGGTCAACTACGAGATGCCATTTATAAAAAAAAAAAAAAAAATCAACCGTCGGGCAGTAGCCCACCAGACACAACACCGTCTGGTCGTAGGATCCTCTCTTTCCAATAGAGTAAACTTTATACGCTGTTCGTCATGCCTCTATACAGGAAAGAAACTGTCTTACGCAATTGGGGTTCTGGATTATTTTTGGTCCTTCCCCGTGATGCTTTTCAATGAAATTGTTTAGGTCACGTCCCTTAGGCGCGTCGCTCACACGAGCTAGAGTCGAGGCGGCAACAAGGCGCGGGCGTGCGGTGCAGGGGTGCGGAAGGTAGGGGAGGGGGGGGGGGGGATTTACCACGCTACCGTGCCGCGACGCCGCCGCCGCAACCTCGCCTCGACTTAGTGAGCGACGCGCCTTACAAAACTAAATAACGTATGGTACTTATTGATGGACCTTTAACTGGTTTGTTGAATTTAAACTCACCATCCTCAATTTCCTGCTGGACAAGTTCTCGGGACTAGAATAGATTTCCTCCTGCACGTGTGTGAGCCACTGGCACAGCTCGTTGAACTCCGCGACCAACTGGCTGAGCGACCACTGGCGGTTGAAACCGGAGGTCGGGTTCAGCAGGCGGGGACAGCCGTGGAGGGAGGAACTGTGGAGGAGGAGCTCGCCGTTTGCTTCCTGGAAATTAGAAGTATAGGGTTTAAAAAAAAAGAAAATACGTTTATTTGTGGTAAACATGACAACTACAACACAAACTAAAAAAAACAAGGTGGAGGAAAATAAAAAAAAACGTTAAAAAGTGGTGATTATGACTTGAGTTGGATTGTAGTTAAAGGCCGTTTTGGTACGACTGGGCAAGTCACTGATTAATAAATATGTTCGTTTTCAACTGGTTAAACTTTTCACGTGAGTCTTTCTCACAATAGCTCAGAGAAAAGTAGAAATTAGCCTGAATAAAATTGAGGTGGATTATCTACTAATACAATTAGTAAACTCTGCGGTGTACATTTATTCGCCAGCCTCATCATCTTTTTTTTAGGTCGTTCATGGGCTCAAATATTGAGCTAGGGCTATATACCCTCTTTCCTAGCAGCAATTCCCAAAGTTATCGTAATTGTGATGGATTACTGTTATTTGGCCAAGAGGAGCTTGTGACTAAGTTATAACAGCCGCACGGGTCGATGGATTAGGTTAAGCTACGCTTGCCGCAGTTGGTCCATGAATGGGTGGCCCTCTTTACATACCGTCGTACCTCAGAAAGCACGTTAAGCAGGGGTCCCGGCTGTCATTCGTGGACCTTTGACAGTTGTTACGGGTCGTCAGAAGCCCGAAAGTCTGACCACCAGTCTTACCAAGGGGTATCATATAATCAGTAACTGGTTGTGGAGGTCAGATAGGGCCGCCGTTCAATCATCATCCACAGCCCGATTTCACCCACTGCTGCCTTTCTTTTCTTGTGCCAATCCCCGCGCTCATCTGCCAGCATCATCCAGGTTTGCCCCCGACGGCAACAATGTCGTCCGCCCATCTCGCCGCCGGCCGACCGAAATCTCGTCTTCCAGTCCCTGGATGCCACTCTGTCACAGCCTTACTCCACCTGTCACCACTGCGCCTTGCCAGGTGTCCTGCTCAATTCCATTTGAGTTCCATAATACGCTTTCCGATATCGAAGACCTTTGTACGTTTTCGGATCTCGACGTTTGGAACTCGGTCTATTAGCCTGTTGCCAAGCATGGAACGCTCCATGGCTATCTGTGCAACTCTCATCCTGTACACAGCCTCCTGCGTGAACGTCCACGTCTCAGCACCGTACGTCATGGTGGGCAGAACACACTGATTGGTAGAACACACAGGCGAGACTTCAGACATTGTGGAATTTTAGCTGATCTCAGAATGTAGTCCACTTTGTTAAATGCGGCCCACCCAAGCTGTATTCTTCTCGGTGTCTCTGTTTGTTGACGCTCCTTGCGAAAATAATGAATATGACCAAGATAGACATACCGGTCAACCATTTCCAACATTTCATTTCAGACTTTAACAGAAGGATAAGATTATGGCAAACATATTTAGCAATTCAATTGCTAAATATGTTTGCCATAATCTTAGTCTTGGCCATATTCATCGTAACTCCTATCTTGAAAGAGACATCATATAGGTTTTGAAGCATTTTGTGGAGATCATCAAAATTTTCAGCGAAAAGTACTAGGTCATTTGCAAATCTTAAGTGGAACAGGCAGGTACCATTGATGTTAATACCGCAATAGTCCCAATTCTAAACTTTTCACGATGTCTTCTAGGACTGCTATGACAAGTTTCGGTGAAATGGTGTCGCCCTGTCTCACTCCCCGCTTGATCGGTACGGGTTTAGATAGGGTATGCATGCGGACCTGCAGAATGGCCGAGGTGTACAGTTCCAGCAGCACATCCACGTAACCATTCGAATTGATGTGGCAGCGATCGATGTCGTGGAACACGGCCCAATGCTCCACACTGTCGAAGGCCTTCTCGTAATCGACAAAAACCATGCAAAGTTTATATTCTTGGCACTTCTCCATCAGCTGCTTTACCGTGTGGATATGGTCGATGGTTGAATATCCGCTACGAAAGCCGACCTACTCGATGGGTTGGGCTTCATCAAGCTCACGGGAAAGCCAATTTGTAAAGATTTTTGCGAATAGCTTGTATACCTGATAGAGGAGGCTAATGGGATGGTAATTAGTTAGTTTTGAGATGTCAACTCTTTTGTGAATGATGGTGACAATAGCATTCTTCTATTCTGGGGCACGGACATCATATATAACCTTATTAAAAAGTTCTTCGAGGATCCTTTGAACTGGTTCGCCACCTGCTCATAGCAGTTCAACGGTGATTCCATCCTCACCAGGAGACTCATCTGCCTTCATGTCATGTAGGGCTTTTATGACCTTACATGGTAAAATAGGTGGTAGGATTTCCGAGTTTTGATGTTCAATAGGTGGTACTCTAGCATTACCTTCGCGAGGAACTAGTTGTACATACTGAGATGTATACAGTTCCTCGTAGACCTTCCAGAAAAAGTAGTAATTAAAATAGCTGTTGAAAGAAAGAAAGAAAGGAGAAAGAAAATGCGTTTATTTGCGGTAAAACATGACGCAAAGAAATAACGCTAACACAAAAAAAAAAAAAAAACTAGTTGGGGGAAAATATGCGTCACATCCACTGTTGTATTGGTTTACCTTGCAACTATCGATGATCTGATTGTCCATGATATAGTCGTAGTGATGTTGCAGCAAGGGCCATAGGTCGTCGCCGGCGCTGCCACCGCTCGCTGCCGAGCCCCAGCTGCGACGCCAAGCTTCGCGACATGGCTCCTTCCTGGAAAAGCAGAATTGAAAGACGAAATTAGTAATTTTCTTCTAACATAAAAGAAAGAAGGCACTAGCCCTAAGAAATAACAGTCGCACGGGTCTATCAATCAGGTTAAGCTACGCTTGCCGCGGTTGGTCCGTGGTTGGATGATCATACCGAAAACCCGCCGTGCCTCGGAAAGCACGTTAAGCTGTTGGTCCCGGCTGTCATTCGTGGATCTTTGACAGTCGTTACGGGTCATCAGAAGCCCGAAAGTCTGACAACCAGTCTTACCAAGGAGTATCGTATTACCAAGTATGTGGGTTGTGGAGGTCTAGTATTAGATTAGATACTAGTATTCAGCTGCATCCGGTTAGACTGTAAGCCGACCCCAACACATTTGGTAAAAGGCTAGGCCGATGATGATAAAAGAAAGAAAGAATGGAAAGATGAGTAGCCCTATACATAATATGCTGTGGATATATGCTGGTTTTATATTGTACCTGTGTTCTAATAAAATGTCGAGATGCGTATCAGCTAGACCTCTACCCAGACTCAACACACTATTGGACGACGATTAAACGAAAAGAAGCCAATCCACAATATGGCCGAAAATGAGTTGTGTATAAGTACCAAAACACTCTTTGTAGTTACTTTAATACCACGAAAACAATCGAAGTAAAATTCCAACTCGAAATGATGTATCGCGTTTGAATTTTACTTCGATTGTTATCGAGTGTTTTGGTATACACAACTCAGTTTCAGCCATATTGTGGGTTGGATCCTTTTCGTTTACCTACGTTCAATGCCGTCATGCAACGATTAAGCCATTTTCTACTTATATTATGATTTAAAAAGCGCACAAGAAGGACAGTGCTGCGAAACCTGATTCCCGCATAAAAGGAGCTGGATGAGTGCTTTCTTAATCGGCTAATATACTGGGCCAATGCTTGATCCTTAATATGAGAAGGGCCTCTTCTCATATTAAGGATCAAGCATTGAGAGCATAAACTATTAGGTACAAACAGCTGCTGTTTAGAGAAAGTAACAAAACAAAATGAAAATTATGAACTTGTTTCAACCACAAAGTTCAATGGCAATAACCCCGCTTGCTTACGTTCTCGGCAATAAGAAAATCGAGTGTAGTTAGCTGTAGTAATTAATTCTTGTTAGGTCATGCGCAACAAGCTCTGCTTTAGTACTGCAACGCGAACGCACTAGACTATAAAATAGCTTTTTGTTGTGGTAGTCACTCGATCCCTGCCTTCAGACAAGTTGTACATTTGCTGTGTTTTATATCGGAAATGTACAGACTGATGATTCGATTAATTGGCAATCTTGCATTAAAATATCTCAGAAGAGGGTTCCGATCTTTCAATTAAATTTGGCGACTATACATGAACGTCATTAAACTACCGACCTAGATAATATGTATACCTCGCAGTAAGATGGTTGAAGCCGTGATATAGTTATATCCCTAGGGATATCTAATATAGTTATCTGAAAACCGTTCACAATTACTGTCTTACTAGGAGTATAACCAACTATTAGGGTACTCCGACCAAATAGGTTAGGTTAGGTTAGAACTGTGACCAACTACGCGCGAGCCGAGTGAGCTAAGCGAGCGGTGCCGCGGCAGCACCCGGCCGCGCTGCATCGAAATTGGTCGCAGTAACAAACTTAGGGCAGTCCCGACAGTTATGAACCGCTTTCATATAACTATACATACTACGATATACATATAGCTATATCCCTAGAGGTATAACTATATATCACGGCTGCAACTATCTTTCTGCGATATAATATACCTACATACTCTCATAACAATTATTAACATTAGGGCTGCGAAACCCTTGTGATCCTAAGGGGTAGCGCAGTCAGTACGCATTATTTTTGCGGAAACTATTCACTTATCTATGACGTAGGTTATTTTGCGACTGCTTCACACACAAAACAGACCCTTACTTTATGAACTCTCTGGCGTGGTTGTATCAATACCTATTTGTTGCATAATATTTCGCCAGCATCCAAAACCGGGTGATTTACATGATTGTGTTAGTTAGAAGTGCGCGCGCAAGTGCTAGTCACCGCCTGAGGTATGTGACAGGTGAGACCGGGGAGGTAGACAAAGGCTAAGCTAATTCAGTCTTCCAATCTTGTCAATCGCGTCTCTCCGCTCTCATACCTCAGGCGGTGACAAGCACTTGCAAGCGCACATGTTTAGATGGAGTTTAATTTGAAAGTTCCACGTATAATAGACGTCAAATTCTAACGTGACAAGGGAGACGCGCAGATCTGGTGAACTGTGCACCGCAATTGACTCGCCGAAAAAATAGATCTTCGAATTTATCTTCATCTTACTTAGCTAATGCAAGTATAAATAAGCCATAAAGTCTGTTCTATAGATAGTACCGCACCTCTTTTTAGTAAGACTATGGTATGGCCGCTCGAGTTGGTCGCAGCGGCCGCCAGGCGGCGCGGGCGCACTCCTCAACGATGACAACGAGAAGCTACTCTTCATGGAAGAGTGTTCGAAACCTGGAAATAGAAACATTTCTTGAATTATTCTTGCACTTTTTTTGGTGGAATGAAGACGATCATGATTATGGACCTATCTGTTTAAGAAGATAAAAATTGATTAACCTCATTGCTGCCCTACAAAGTTGCGTAACATATACGGGTCGATCCACCACGTTAAGCTACGCTTGCCGGGGTTGGTCCGTGGATGGGTAACATACCGAGACTCCTCCGTGCCTCGGAAAGCAAGATAAGCCTTTGGTCCCCGCTGTCAATCGTGAATCTTTGACAGTCGTTACTGGTCGTCAGAAGCCCGAAAGTCTGACCAGTCTTACCAAGGGGTATCGTTTTACTCAGTTACTGAGTTGTGGAGGTCAGATAGGCAGTCGCTCCATATAAAATATTGGTATTCAGTTGCATCCGGTTTGACTGGAAGCCGACCCCAACATAGTTGGGAAAAGGCTAGGCAGGTATACGGTATGCTGGGGTAAATTATTCGGCGCTGGGATAAGACCGTACGAATATAATGGCGCGAAACACAATGTAAATTAAAAAATATTGCCAAATCAGTTGGGAAATAGATTCGTACGTATTCGTCTCATCCCAGAGCCAAACTCACCCCGATATACTCTACAATTCAATTATGGTGGAAGGCAGTCTTTGAAAAAGTTATACAGTAATCAATACTTATAGTATTTACTAAAAGAGTATCCTAAATTATGTGCGCTATAATTTATTCTGATTACTGTGGAATTATAAGCCACACACGGCGCGGCGCATCGAAGCCGAATAAATATCGGAATTAGAAATAAAATATAGGTACTTAAGCTACTTACTTGTGGACATCTTGTTCGTTTTATCTCAGGGAACTTCTAATCAAATCAATTTACTGATAAATTAACATTAGGGCCCCCGAGTCGTTTGTACTGTCTCATCAATTCCTTAATCTTTGTACTTCAATACGATCTTCAACCGTATTGTCTAAGTGATAAAGTCTAAAATTGCTTCGTTTAAATAGTGCTATGGCGACTAGATTCGTTTTCTATAGTAAATAAGTACAATAAATATTGTTGGATCATGTCATCTTGAGGGACTCATGAGTTTGATGGTTGTTTGTTGTTTTGGTTACTCTTTCGGTGGTCACATTTTGGGTGGCGGTTCTGTTTTCTTTTGCCGCGTTGATCTTTGCCGGTCGGTCCTGGAAAGAGAGAGAAAAAATGTAATTAGAAAAAAAAAACTCAATGAATGAAATACACCGACCCCAGCGTGGTTTGCCCAGGCTTGATTACTCGAATGAATCCAAAGATTCACACTAGCCCCTGTTGCCTCATGTTACATGGTGCAGTGCAACAGAGACCATTGCATATCAAGGAGTAGACCGCGGGGGGCGCGATAATGGTAGAGAAGACGTACCCTTAGGATATGGAGGGGATAAAGAGCCTGCCGAGTATGCACTCTATAGCAAGCAATGCAATTGTGGAGACGGGTCACGTTTATCAACGGATGGGCGTCTTTTAACGACATCGCCGCCAGGTTGGCTCAGTTGGTGAATTTTTTGACGGGGTTAAACTGCTTTCTTGACAATTTTCTTCTTCGTTCTGATGAGTTGACAGCAGCAGAATTAGAAGAAAAAAACTTAAACTAAAGATAAACTAAACTTTTAATTCAGCAACTTATTCACACGGGTACATATCAAGAGCTACACATTTCCAATATAAGCTGACCTCTCATTTTACGGAAATCCGAAAGATCCAATACGAGTTCAGCTTATACTGCAAAAGTACACACTGCTACATAATGGTACCGATTCTCTTGTTCAATAACTAAACTAAAACTACGATGGCTAAAGCTATGAACTAAGTTAGTTAGAGATGTCAAACTAGTTTACGGCTTGCGCTTAACCGTGTTTTAGAAATATTAGTTCAACTAAATATGTCAGCTCTAATTTAGGTCCGTCTCTTTCTTGTTTTATTAAAGAGAAAAAGTTAGCAATAGTAATAATTATATTTAGTTTGTGCACAACTAAATCGGTACAAATATCGAGGATATTATGTAGCCGTGTGTACAAGTTTAGCCAGATTTTATTAAATTAAAAAGTAAAGCACGTTTTAGTAGGTAAAGCCACGATTTCCTAGAAGATTGATGGCCTCACTTAACGGCCACAGTGACAGCTGTCAATGTCATGAAAATGACGGCAGTGGCCAAGATTTAAATCGTTAGATTCGCCCTATATCGTCAAGAGTCCTAGGAAACCAAGTGGTTAACATAGTTCTGCTATTTAACTTCAAACTAAAAAGCGCATTAGAGTATCTAACTGTTAGCTCCTAAAGGTTGTTGGTCGCAAAGACCAAAACAGGATAAGTACATGGGAATTTAAAAGTTCAATTAATCATTTAGGCTTTCACCGGACATGTCAAGATTTGACATGTTTCACAAAGGAAGCAGATATGATCAGTTGAAGTACCTACCAGTCACTACGTAACATGTTTCAATTAGGAACTACAAATTGCAATTACGAAAATGACAGAATTTCTCTTGAGTACTTTGTTCTCTTATATCATAACTGGGTACTGCATATATGTATGAATAGTCAATTGCCTACAGACCCACTCAGGCTCAGCTTAAAGAAGAATATGTAAAATTTACCGGTTTTATCGAAATGCACATTTACCAAAAGCTAAGGCAACAAGAGACGTAAAACAGCTCTCGATTGATAAACAATTAAAAACAGGTTCCGTATCACTAATAAGCATATAATTTGATTTAAAGATTGTTCCATGAAGGATTAAGATTACACCAGCAAATTGAGGAAACCTGTCAATGATGACTGAATGCATCCGCTGAAGTAGGAATTAAACGAGCTTTCCTTAGGCCTGTGTTCACAAACATTCAAACCACCGGTTAGGTATATATACAGTTGGTTTATGTCAAATATCCTAAAGAAAGAACTGATTAAATATCTAAACAGCCGTTTTAAAAGTCAGTGAACACTGCCTTTAGAAGCCTTTCCTCGTTGTTAAGTAATTACTTATCAACAGCCCGCTACACTACTGTTTCTGCAACTGCAATAATCACCTCACTAACGGCGGAGTTCACCGACTTTAAAACAACTGTTTAGATTTTTAAACAGTTCTTTCCATACGAAATTTGACAAGAACCAACTGTTTAAATACCTAACCGGTGGTTTGAATGTTGGTGGACACGGGCCTAAATATACTGACCCCTGGCCTTTGGATTATACGGATTGGTATGTACGACATCACCTTAAGAGCCCCACGAAGCATACGTAGTTCATACAAACGAAATACCAAAATAATTTGTAAATCAAACATATTCTTAAGGTAGGGTGTATTTATTCAGATTGGATTATAGAATATCTAGGTTCCCAAACAAATATTTTAAAGGACACTAATTTGAAGACGAGATATGAGGACTATAAAAATTTCTATAGAAAACTCATTTTTCTGATATTTCCTGTTTAATGTTCTATATATTTGGGAACCTAGATATTCTGTAATCCAATCGGAATAAATACACACTACCTTTTGAATATGTTTGATTTACAATATATTTTGGTATTTCGTTTGTATGAACTACGGGCGTCTTAAGGCCTTCTTTGGGAGCCTCTCGTTAGTCTCACTTTCAACCGAGGTTTCTAAATTTAAATACATTTTCCTCTTTTTATACAGGAGGAGGTAAATACTACGATATAGTGCGGGGGTGATAGCTTGCGTCTATACCTACCAAAACAACACAATATATTAATTATTTATTATTTATATATAATAAATAATCAATATATTGTATTATATTTCGCAGTGTTACGGATTTACAGTTACACTAAATTTTACAAAATATCGAAAAATTCCTTTACTAACTTTGTTTCAAAAGCTTTTATTAAAGCTTATTTTTTTCAAATCAAATTATTCGTAAATAGTTACTCTTCTCATTCGTAAGTCTTTTTAACCGACTTCAAAAAAGGAGGTATGACATGTATATAAGTTTGTATGTCCGCGATTTCCTCAAAAACTAATTAACCAATTTTGATGATTCTTTCTCTACCGTGATCTACATACTTTCAGGAAGATTTTAGTGTATAACACATTCGGTAATTAAACTTATGTACAAAGTTATATACATAAATGTACTGTATCTCCGGCATTTCTTCAAAAACCTAAAACGAATAAAAATAACTTTCATAAAAAACTTATCAGCTTCTGAAGTAGGTGTCTTCAATTCTTCAATGTCAATGCACCTTAGCTTGGCTTCGACTTCAGAAGCTGTTAAGTTTTTATGAGTTATTTTATTAGTTTCAGGTTTTTGAAGTCGGTTTATACTTTTTTAAATAAATTTATTTCTATAAAAAACAAAAATCATTATTCTCCTGCAATTGTCCCGATTTATTTAGGGTCGGCGCAACATATCAAGACACACATATCAAGACATACATTTTTTAATACTTATTTTTCACTGAACGATTTTTTTATCTCTTCTTTCTTTCTTCTTTCTTACCTACAGTAGAGAAAAAAATCGTAACATGTTGCGGAACATAATTATATTGTTTTGACTTTATAGGTAATGACTCAAGCTATCGAACCCTGTACTTTGTCGTACTATTTACTGGACGGACACCCTATAGATCTGGACACAAAAAGGGTCTTTTTGTGTCCAGATCTATAGGGTGTGAAGACCCATGAACACAGGATTTTTTACGCGCGTTCAACCCGGATATAACAAACGGTCTGTAAACGCAACTAGTCCTGCTTTTTCCAGTTAAAGTAGTCAGGTGAACCGGCCTTTCTCAGTAAAAACGCTTTTTCTCGCTCTACATTCGCCTAAATCACTGGCCAACAAGCAAATCAGTTATATCGCATGCAAAAACTAAGTTAATATCCCCAACACCATATCGGGCGGTAAAGTTACGCATACGCATCCAATTTGCAATCTCCGATGAGCATCTTACATAATAAGCAATACGGAAGGTAATTTACTTAAAAGCCGTATGTTATGAAAGATTTTAATTAACTTTCGCACTGCGGACAATCGGTGCTACCACGTCTGTATTGGGTTTTGTTATTATTTATGTTAGCAATTCTGACAATTGACACAATTCTGCCGTGCCAATCCAAAAGACTGTAACTCAACTTACAGTATTTTAGCTCAACAACTCCATATCAAATTCTTTAAGTCTGTTTAGTACCCGGCCTGACCAACAATGTTTTCATTTCAATGTATATTTTACAAGATAAGGCAAGCTAAAAACACTGTATTACGTTCAAGTTCAAAGCAATTAGTTATCAAAAACATCAAAAATCTCACATGTGGTTTTGAAAAGTTACAGTGTATTGGATTGGCAGGGTAGAATTAGGTAATACTGGATGGATGAAATGGCGGCAGGTCACGGGAACAATCTGCGACTCCCACATTCCCTTTAAACTTAAGGGGAAGATATATAAAACAATGGTTAGACCTGCTGTCTTGTATGGATCAGAATGTTGGGCCACAAAAAGAATGAATGATAGACAATTGCATGCAGCTGAGATGAGAATGCTAAGATGGATGTGTGGTGTTACGCGAATGGATAGAATAAGAAATGAGTAAGTATTTATTTATATAATCACTTACAACTATTATTACAGGTACAACCCAATGCAAAAGTGAAGCAAACCTAATAACAACAACTTATTTTCTAAAACTTATGACATACAATGTTATCCTTGTGAATTCACTCCGTGTACAAGCAATTAAGTATGTAACAGGAAGTCTGAAAGTGACACCGGTGACTGAAAAGTTATGTGGAAATCGGTTGTCATGGTATGGGCATGTGATGAGGAAAATGTCGTCAGAAAGTTTTGATTATGAATGTAGATGGCTATACAAGTAGGGGAAGACCAAAGAAACGATGGATGGACTGTGGGATATATGATATGGCTAGTAAGGAAGTAACTACCGAGATGACGACGAATAGAGAAAAAAATGGAATGGATGTATAGAAAAAAAATACATGTTGCGCCGACCTCAAATAAATTGGGAAAAGGGCAGGAGAATGATGATGAATTCTGTAAATTGTCCATAGTTAAACGAAAAGGATCCAACCCCCATTAAGTGTGCTGTGGTGGGTTGGATACTTTTCGTTTAACTATGGACAATTTAGTGATTATCGACTTAACTACATAATTATTAGTTTAGCCGATATACTTGTGACAAGTTAGACAGTATCATCTAATACCTAGAGGTAGAGATAGGATTACGGCTTATCTGCATTACAAAGTATTACGAATAGTCAGCCATTCAGCCAACAATTTCACTGAACAATTTGGCTGAATTAGCCATTCAGCGAAATTGTGCCAAAAATTATGCGAAAGTTTGTGAGGAAGGATGGATGGATGTTTGTTACTCTTTCACGCAAAAACTACTGAACGGATTTTGATGAAAGTTGGCACACAGATAGTTTATATCATGGATTAACACATAGGATAGTTTTTATCCCCATATTCCTGCGGATTCGAGACTTACGCGGGTGAAACCGCAGGGCGCTGCTAGTACTGAATACTTTTTAGAGGCCTTATCGATCCACGTCGATTCCTGTTTTCGGGGAACACCCCCACATAAAGTTAGTAATAACTTTCTCATATCTCAAGAAAGCATTTTAAAGTTTACTTGTCCACAAGACTTTCAAAACACACTCCTTAATATTAACCAACCCATTGAGAACCAACATAACATTCTAAACAAACAGACGAACTCAAAAACGAAAGTGAAAACACGAAACTGTATACCGGTAGCGCTCAATATAAACAACTGAGTACACGAAAAAAAAGACCATGTCTTAAGCCGAGCCCTTATCACATAACATAGCCTAAATACTTTCTCCAAACGATCGATTGTTTTCACCGTACGTCACCAAGGGCGCCCGCCAACAGCACGATTGGAAAGTCGCAATTTTCCTTGACAGTTTCACACCAATTTGCGGATTTACACGACAAATCGCTGCGACACGCGCCCGCTGGCTAGTTGTTACCGAGTATTTTTGGGATTGCTGGTCGATTGCCTATATAGAAAGGGTTGGAAAACAACTGATAAGTTTCGGCTCTAATAAACTACGTAAAAGGTCTAAAGAATCGTGAGGATTTCTAGAACCGTTTACAAGATTTTACTTAGACAAAAGATATGACAGCTACGATAAGACGTTTAACTGGGGCGCATGATACATCTGATCCAGAGGGACAGGAGGAAATCTTCTTCAAAGCGGTTTGTAGTTCTACAACGACTTTCAACAAGATGACTTTTACCGAAAAGCATATATGTCAATCCTGTTGAAAGTCGAATGGGACAGACAAAATCTATTGATCTTTTTTCAGTCCCATACATTTTTGACATAAAAGCCGCACGGGTCGATCTATCAGGTTTGCCGCGGTTGGTCCGTGGATGGGTGAACATCTTTACACACCAAGACCCCACCGTGCCTCGGAAAGCACGTTAAGCCGTTGCGTTGGTCCCGGCCGTCATTGACAGTCGTTACGGGCTCCACAGAAGCCCGAAAGTCTGATAACCTGTCTTACCAAGGGGTATCGTATTACCCAGTAACTGGGTTGTGGAAGACATATAGGCAGTCGCTCGACGTAAAATACTGGTATTCAGCTGCATCCGGTTAGACTGGAAGCCGACCCCAACAGTGGGGAAAAGGCTAAGCCGATGAAGACTCCCATTACATCACCAAAGAATTTAATCATGCTAATAAACTGTTGCACAACAGCTAAGTTGTTTAATGATATAAACGGTGACAATGAACTTGAACCTCAAACAGGTGCCTTACCTAATAGCCTTGGCTATATTAAATGTTTGAATACCAATTAATTACCGAATGTCCGCTAAAACAATGCACATAACAGCAAAACAGACCTTACAAAAATCCTATTTATATACAACCATTTAACATGTTTATTGACAACAAAACAACACAAACTGTTGGCGGAAAAGAAGATTTGTTCGAAAACTTTTCCAATATTGTAAGTAAACATGGCGTTTACTTTCTACTGCTAACCTATAAACCGCGTGCTATGGGTCAAACTGACCTCCACAATGTACACCAATTTGATCCGTCTACTGTTCTAACGGTAAACGCATTATAGCTTAAATTTATGGCTCTAAGATAATATAAGTGAATATTAATTCTGTTGCATTTGCAGCGTTCCTATCGACAGCCAGTATATTGTTTAGCTAGATTATAGAGAAAGATCTAGTAAAACTAATGATGGGATGCAAAATTATTGGCAGTTGGTTAATATTCCTAGTAAATAGAAACAGTGGCAGTCTTTAATCCATTGTTTATTAAGACGCACATCCTGATCGCATTTGATATATTACATATTCGTCGATACTGTTATGCGTAAGGTTTCGTTAGAATCCACACTCATACACATATTCTTAGTAACTAATTTAGAATCCTATGGAATCCAGAAAAGAAAATCAATCTTGAAGACAACAAAACAAACTTTCATTAAAAAACTTAACAGCTTCTGAAGTCGGTGCCGAGTGGCATTGAAGAATTGAAGACACCGACTTCAGAAGCTGTCGAGTTTTAAAAAAATGTTATTTTATGTGTTTTAGGTTTTTGAAGTCGGTTTTTACTTTTTAAAAGTAAATTTATTTATCCATGTTTAGTTGAATACACAATTACTATATAAACCCAAGACTAAAGAAGACGAAAGAGAAAAGGAGAATCACCAAAATCCGCTTAGAAATGCCGGAAAAAATGTATTATACATATAACTTTGTACATAAGAATAATTACCTAATGTATACTAAAACCCTCCTGAAAGTATGTAGATCACGTTAGTGAAAGAATCATCAAAATTGGTTCATTCGTTTTTGAGGAAATCGCGGACATACAAACATACATACATACGGGTCGAATACAGAACCTCCGTTTTGAAGTCGGTTAAAAAGGAAAAGACTTTCAAATTGAAGATACTAAAAAGTGAAACAAAACAAAGTTAATACGAAAAGTTATCTTTCCCTTTCGAGACACGATAAGATTTAATTACTATCTTGACCATTACAACCTATGTCTAGATTCAGATAGCATTGTTCTTACTTTCAAAGTTTCAACATTCTTCCCCAACAGATGTCAGATCTAAAGAAAAGAGTCTCTTCATTACCCCCAAAGGTCAGGAAAAGGGAAATGGTTAAAGCTAACATAATACTAGCACGTGATAGGTTAACTAATTAGGTGCACTTTGACATCTGAAGAAAGATTGTATCAGGAGATGAGCAGCATCCAGCTATGGATTAATAATAGTAAGTGATGTTTGACGTCTGACCTGTTATGACCTAAGACAAACTAGAAATCAGGTTTTTTTGATGATCCAATGAGTCTAACAAATCCAACCTCGAAACATGACGCATGATGCTAGAATAGATCCAGGATACGTAAATAAAACTGAGTTTAAAGCTGCACCCAAATCAATGGAAATTCTAAAGCGTAAAAACATAATGTTTACATATAGAAGACGAAGTATTTCGATTTGGTTTCGATTGGGTCTGCTAAAAACAAAAAAAAACAGAGCGCAATAATCCGCGATAGTTTTCTCTAAAGCTTTTGATACACTGGACTAGATTGAATAGTGCACAGATAGGAACATGTGCATCTTTTTTAGCTGACGACATCGCCAAAGTCACAATGGAAGCAATGGGGTAGTTTACCGGAAGCTTTGCCCCGAGAGAGCGCTGTGTACGTGTCACTTGTCAAAGTCATCTTGAAAACAAAGCGACCAATCAGCGATAAGAAAAAACACTTAGCACCATCTCGTGGCAAAGTTTTCAGCAAGTAACTCCATTGGGACCTGGATGAAAGTAACAAACACTTAGCGCCATCTACGCGGAACTAATTTGGCAGTTTTCTTTCCCATTGCTGAAAGAACAGAGGTATTCCCCAGAGTGACCTATGATAGCATAGGTATTAGTATAAGTTCCGTACATGCATACAGAAGCTCCATTGTAGTTTCACACTGGGTGGTCCATTCCCAGCCAGGGACCACATGACTATAAACTATGCACGCACTTTCAAGTAATCAACGTTACACGAAAATTTCTAATGGCTATATGATTAACAAGCGGGTAAAAGTAAAGATGGGTTCTGACAGATTAAAGATGAATGAGTTATTTAATTTAAAGGAAACGAAAGTAAATACGTTATCACGATCGCTTCGTGCGAAACATATACGGTAGATACTAATTCTTTTAGACAATGTGGAATAAAAAAAATCTTGTGGCCTTTACTAGATTAATTTAAATAACTGTATAGGAAATTATTTTCTCAATGAAAGTCAGAAGTAGGCAGGCTTTTTAGGTTCCGTACCTCAAAAGGAAAAACGGAACCCTTTTATGATCACTCGTGTGTCTGTCTGTTTGTCCGTCTGTCACAGCCAATTTGCTCCGAATCAAATGGACAGATTAAGTTGAAATTTGGTACACGTATGAATTTCTGTGACTGGGAGTCAATTTTGGGGGCAAATAAGAAAATAAAAAAACAGTTTTCAAACTGTACCGTGTGACATATCAAATGAAAAGACTGTGAGGTATCAAGTATATTTTTTTTATAATTTTAAAATAAATTGTTTTAAAGAAGTTGGTTGTTTTAAGAAAATAGACGAAAATTTTGAAAAAGATACAGAAAATAGTTCTATACCTAGGAAAACCTATAAGAAGTCTATAGTCTTAAAATAACAAGGTAAATCTCTCAATATTGTGCGTACATACTGACAATTGCAGTTGGAATGTACGGGAGAACATCTTTTTCAACTACAATGTTAAGTTTGTTCTTGGGATAAATTCATCACAACTACGGAACCCTTCATTGTGCGTGGTCCGCCACGCACTTGGCCGGGTTTTTTTTTTCTATCTTGGAGGTACCATACGTAACGAGGTGTGTACTTCGGAATGAAATTAAGGTGGTTCATAATAATGATAGATATATCAATCATTTTTACTTGACGGAACACAGTGAATGAGATTGAAATAAATTATATTGATGTAATGAATGCCTCGGGCAGGTGGATTGTCTTTCTAAAAGGTTAGAAGTTTCATTAATTACCAGGGTATTTTAAAAAAGATGAAATTCGGCTTTATTTACATTCATTTTACCATTGTAATCGCATGAAATTATTCATGAATATATATGATAAATGATTTTTTTTCTGTAAGTAAGTTTGTACAAACACTTTTACAAGTCAATCATGTTTTTAAAAACCAGATGAGGTCGGCGTTTCCTATCTGACTACTCTGAGAAGAAAGGCCGAAACAAACTCAGAGATCACAGTCTCTTTTAAAGTCCAGACATAATCTTGGTCAGTTCATATGAAGACCATGTAGATTGGTGTCTGAAATGGTCTTTTGAGGAAAGAACCACACAGATTGAGAGGATCTATCCAGTCAGTGCACGCATTTGTTAGTATATACTGTATATCATAAATTAAAAGGAATAAGGGCGACGATTATAGATACAGGTAATTGTAGGAGAAAGAATATAGTCATTAACCCAAGGAATTAGAAATGACTTCCTGTAAATCTTATATAAACGTCTACTGACTCCTGAGAAAAAAACCTACTCACAATCTAGCTACTTTCTTCCTTTCTTCACACAGATGATCGTCATTAGATAAACATTCAAACTACATCTATCATTGTTACAATGCTTTGTTTAATTTGTTTCTTCTATCTAAGTAAGCTATCAAGTATATGTACACTTAATTATAATATTATGTTTACTTAGACGTAAAATGTCGGTGTTAAGAGTTTTGATACGTCATGTTGTGTTGATGATCAGAGGTTCTCATGGGCGCAGACAATAGACAGTGATTTTATAAAGAGTGTTTCGTTAAGCGTGGCCCCTGGTGTTACTTTGTGGTTTAAGTTATGAATTACAGTGGAAAGTTAGTTAGGAGCAGGCACTTAATTTTTTACTCTTTGTTGGTTATGGATCATAAGTTACGAATCGTAACCCAAGATCAGCTAGTGCCGATTGATTCGAAACTATAATCGGTCTACTGTAGATTTTGTTTGTGGAATCCATATCGATCTTATTCATTTTTCAGTTAAAGAAAGGTTATATAGTCAATCGCTCCATGTAAAATAGTGGTGTTCAGCTACATCCGATTAGACTAGAAGGCGAACCCAACACAGGTGGGAAATAGCTCGGCAAATGATGTGGTAACGAAAGATTTAAATTAAAAAAAGGGTAAAGAAAGAAAAGTGCCCATCATCCTTTCGATACCTTCTTACTTTTCCTGACCTTTCAAAATGAATAGGAAATAAGCGCAATAGCGACAGGCCAGATGGCGTGGTTGGTTAAGATACCACCTATCATGCCGCTGGTCGTGGGTTCGATTCCCATCCAGGACAAACATTTGTGTGCATGAACATGTCTGTTTGTCCTGAGTCTGGGTGTAATTATCTATATTAGTAAGTATTTACAACAAAAAAAAAAGTAGTTTATGTAGTAATATCAGTTATCTGATTCTGGTTTCCATAGTACAAGCTCTGCTTAGTTTGGGATCAGCTGACCGTGTGTGAACAATGTCCCAAAATATATTATATTATTAAAATGAACATTGTGAAGAAAAAAAATCGAAGAAATGTGACATATACCAACCGCACTGGGCCGACGGCGCGTGGGGTATTATGGCCCACTCCCTGTCACAGGGAGGCCTGTGTTCCAGCAGTGGGAACGATATAGGCCGATTATGCTTCTGCTAATAGGAGAATGAATAGTTTATCTTGGTCTATTTAATAGACCAAGATAAACTATTCATTCTCCTATTAGCATTAATATAGAGTCACTCTATTCTATGGTTATGCTCCCTCAAGCAAAAGGTTGTGTGGTTGAGGAGCTCGTGGCTAAGTAATAACAGCCGCACGGGTCGATCTATAAGGTTAAGCTACGCTTGCCGGGGTTGGTCTGTGGACGGGTGACCATCTTTCATACCGAGACTCCTCCGTGCCTCGGAAAGCACGTTAAGCCGTTGGTCCCGGCTGTCATCCGTGGATCTTTGGACAGTCGTTACGCGTCGTCAGAAGCCAGAAAGTCTGACAACCAGTCTTACCAAGGGGTATCGTATTACCCAGTAACTGGGTTGTGGAGGTCAGATAGGCAGTCGCTCCATGTAAAATGCTGGTTTTCTGCTGCATCCGGTTAGACTGGAAGCCGACCCCAACATAGTTGGGAAAAGGCTAGAAGCAAAAGGTTGTTCATCAATTGATCTTTTTTGTCCAGGGTAAACAACCACATCGCTAACGCTTCAGCTTCTGTTTTAAAGACCTCTCAGCCAAAAGGTTATCAGATCACCATAGTGTTACGGTGTTACTTTCATCCAATGCCATAGATAAGCTAATGAGGAACTTGTTATTCGATAAAAAGTGTTTTGGCAAAATGTCGCTCCAACAATAGTGTTGTACTGACAGGAGAAAGGGATGTGAATGTGATATAACGCTTATCGATATAAAGTGAAAATCGCCTAAATTTATAACAAGAGAATTATTAACGGTAATTATTTTGAAGTAAATTGAATAGTTTGAGATATCAATCATTTTAGGTAGCGGTATGGGTGAGTGAGACAATAGAATTAATAGAAATCTAGTAGAAACTACGGTTAAGTAGTAATTGCATTCCTTTACGAGAAAATTGTGATATTTATTTATTCAACTACTTGGTTTTACGATGTTTCATAAAGTTAGCTAGAGTTTTTATGAGTTGTAGCAGAAAATAAAAGTTTTCTTATTTATGTTTGCATTTCTCTAAAGGAAAGGATAGATAGCTCAACTGCTGCTTTTTCAAAAATTAAATAAAAATGTGGTAGCAGACCTCTTTGACGATAGAAAACATAGATACTGCAATAATGTTTCACATCACCTGCTCATAAATCAACGTACAAAAAAAAAACTGAAGTGTAGGTACGTTACGAATCAAACAATATTGCATAATCTGGGTCAGCTGTTGACTTCAACAAATAAGGATCTTGAATCTGATGGTTATCTGTCAAAAAATCATGAATGTTAAATGACAGGCGAGATTTCAGAGGCCACAATTTAAAAAAAAATGTTAAGTAAATCATTATTGTATTTTGTTTTGTATTAGCTGAATATAACTTGTGAAACATTACAATTTATAATTACAACCTTAACTCTAAAACACATTAAGATCTTTTGTTTCGTCAAAAATCTTTCACCAATCGACTCAATCAAAAGCTGAATTAGATAATCGCACTTTTTTCACCAAATCTAAAAATAATTCCACAAAATTCCAAACAATAAAATATGCCGTAACAACAAAAAGCAATCCATTCTTAAATCCAGTTCTCGTTGAATGAGCTCCCTAAAAGGACAGAGCAAATAAAAAGCGACGCGCGGGCAGCCGCGATAGGACGGCGACCACACGGCCGAGTTATGTCTGGAGAGTTATTTGTTTTACGTAGGAATAATAAGTTACTTGCATTGTGGAATATGTGTAGAGGATTTATATTTAAGGTTTTGGTAAAGGCCAATATGTATTTGCATCGAGAAAAGGATTCATTCTTAGGTGTTAAGTCATCATTACTAAACTTTTTGAATTAAGTGGTGCGAGACTTGACAAAGACAGTGTCCGGTGATCCGGTCCCTTGACTTGTCAAAACCATGGACTTATAATTCTATTATGTAATACATTCTAGATCTAGAGTTCTAGACGTATGGAACTACGGTAAATGCATCTGTGAATGGTAGAGTGGATGAAGATTGTCCTAAAAAGTCTTGACTAGCACAAGTTTTTGACATTTCTTCTTAGAGATAAATCATCATCATGACCATGTTTCATAAAACTGCACTAGTCTGAATGCATCCATAACTTAAGACACAATTAGACTGAGCATCAAACAAAAAAATCAATTGATTCTCAAAAACAACCCAGACAAAGCGACATAACAAAATATGGTCAAACTCCATAAAACTTCCGACAACCACCACCTTCGTGTTGAACTATCATAAAACACCAGATATAATCAAGAATGTTCTCCACCTTCTCGGCCGATAATGGGGACAACTCGATCCAAACTCCGGCGCGCGGCGCAGAGGATCGTATCACAATGGTGTAATTATCTAACAGATCAAAGGATACCTTGCTGCCAGGACGTAAGGCCTTATACAGGAGGTCCTAGTTTGGCCATTATAATAACAGTTGGATAGATAATGGTCCTTGGTTTGTCGCGAAGTTTTGGAATGTGGAAAATGTGTGGATGAATACATATGTATATCTAGCTGATCATGCCAAAACTTCTAGAAGTTAGGATAAACTTGTATAAGTAATGTTATTCAGACAGCAGCGGATTATAGGTATTCGTAATGTTGTTGCAGTTATTGCATACTGGTTGTCATCAGCGGGTTTACACTACAGCCGACGAATCTGAACATATGTACATAGGCTCTTCGAACTTTTACGCATGTTCTCTTACTCACACTCGTCTCATGTCACAATTTGGCTCCTAAAAAATGTTACTGCGGAGCCTTCTGCGCGAAGTTCAGACTTGCCAAGATACCTTGGCCGTATTGCAGACTAGCAGTCAAGTAGTTGAAAATTGCCGAAACCTGTAATGCAAAAGAGACTTCAAAGCTAAACAGCAATGTCTTCTAACAATTTTTATATCCTCTCTATGCATGGTTTCAATTGTTATTGTTGAGGAGCTCATGGCCAAGTAATAACAGCCACATGAGTCGATCCATCAGGTTAAGCTACGCTTGCCGGGGTTGGTCCGTGGATGGGTGACCATCTTTTCATACCGAGACTCCTCCGTGCCTCGGGAAGCACGTTAAGCCATTGGTCCCGGCAACATTCATTCATAGCATTCGTGCATCTTTGTCAGTCGTTACGGGTCGTCAGAAGCCCTAAAGTCTACAACCAGTCTTACCAATGGAGTATCGTTTTTTCCATTAAATGAGTTGTGGAGGTCAGATAGGCAGGCGCTCCATGTAAAATACTGGTATTCAGCTGCATCCAGTTAGACTGGAAGCCGACCCCAACATAGTTTGGAAAAGGCTCGGAAGATGGATTGATTGCATGATATCAGATGTTCTTTCGAAAAATAAGTTTTCTAAACACAGCAAAAACATAACTACCTAACATTAGAAAATAATCTAGGTACACAAAACCCCTCGTGCAGAACAAAACACCAGTAACTAAACTTTCTTCCAAGCCGAGTATACCGACGAATACGGCAAATCGATTAAGATGCTCATCTAGATAAGTACAGGACAAAATTATGGCCAGAATGTCTAATTGATAATTTATAGCTTTAACGGTAAACTTTATTATCACAATTTAATAACTACTAGTTAAGATTAGGTTTATAGGTTATAGGAATTAATATGAATTAAAGTGATTTACTTTGAGAAAGGATGTAGCAGAGTTTTCCCCTCAATGAAGAATCCGGAATTTATTGCAAACTTGTGTTTGCGATAACTACCATGAAAAATTAAAGGCTATCCTTCAATCTTAATCGATAAATTCCCCTCTACAAGGTCATAGGTGAACAGAAACTTATTACTGGCCAGCTAGAAACATCCTGTATCGATAACGCAATCAACGCACCTTCAGTAACACTTGTACACCAAGACGAATCCTGGCCGACGATGGCCCAAAAAAAGCAAAAAAATAAACAATATTCCTCATAGAAAGGAATGCAATGACGCGCTCTGCTTCTAATCCGAACGCACCGAGACTAAAATTTTGAAATTGGAGTTGCTACACGTTATTAAACTTGGATTTTTGAAAAAAGAAATGGATTTGGATTTTTCTTTTCTTTGCTTGCAACTTCGTGGTCACACTTGAGTAAAGTTTAGTGATGTGCTGTGATCGATATATTTTTTTAATCTACCAATGCTATCGAGTAGTCACGGTGTATGCCGTATCCGGACATCGACACACGAACTGTTCCCATGAATTCAGCCCATAATTTTAGAGAAATCCGCGTAGAAATTTTTCTACGGTTATTAAAAAACCAACTCCTGTTTAATACAAAAATGCAATATCTACACCGTCAGAATGTAAGGCACAGCTGTTTTTTTATTTTATTTAAATGACTGTTTAGCCAATTATCTTTCACAGTTGGTACAAACCAATGACTGCAACCAAACAGTTGAGGTTTGTAGGTACGTTAATTAATAATTATAATCATAGTAGAGGAGGAGGAGCTCGTGGCTAAATAATAACAGCCGCACGGGTCGATCCATCTGGTTAAGCTACGCTTGCCGGGGTTGGTCTGTGGATGCGTGACCATCTTTTCATACCGAGACTCCTCCGTGCCTCGGAAAGCACGTTAAGCCGTTGGTCCCGGCTGTTATTCGTGGATCTTTGACAGTCGTTACGGGTTGTCAGAAACCCGAAAGTCTGACAACCAGTCTTACCAAGGGGTATCGTATTACCCAGTAACTGGGTTGTAAATATAATTGTACTCAGCTGCATCCGGTTAGACTGGAAGTCGACCCCAACATAGTTGGGAAAAGGCTAGGCAGATTGAATCATAATAAGTTCATCCATATTTTTTTATGTGACTATTATTAATTTATAATGATTACATTCACCGCGTGCTAATCAAGATACTGCGTTACTGATATAGATTAGCAACTTATAAGATCGAATTGACATCGTGCCCTCGCATACTCAGAGGGCTACGGTAATCCGATTAACATATTAAGCCCAGACTTCTTAGCTAGTCGCTAAGTCACAAACACAGAACACGTGTGGAAAAATTAATATCATTAAACCGGATTTTTAATTAAAAAAAAAATTAAACTAAAAAACCTTTGAACACAAGCCTTTCTCAAAATCTCGAATTACGCAAGAACTCCGGTGTTACACAAAAAAAAATCAATACGCCATTACAATTAGGTAATGATTTTACAGCAGTAAAAATAAATTCGCTCAAAAAACGTTACGTAATTAAAATCGGAACAAAAATCTTTGTCACTCCGGACATTCCCGGAACTAATCGAAACGTGTTTAAATGAATTCAGTGACCAATAAGTAACGGGAGTAAAAAGCCGACGTCACTTGATTTCCCGTCATAGTGATAATTTTTTTGTAACATACTTACCTGGGAACCTATAGTTATGGAGATATTGAAGGTCAAACTTCCAACTTTTTTCACGAAAATAACTCAACTCCTGTACAGTTGCATGCACCCATAAGCACAGTTTTGCGTGCGTTACATTGAGCACTACCGTAAAGTGCGATTTTTCACACCAAAAATAAAAGTTGTTTTCCGGAAATGTATTTTTGTGCAATGTTTGTTAGTTTCCTGTTCCGAACGCGTAGTTGACAGCTATGTGATGGGTCTTTTTACACCCTGTATGCCTTGAAATTCCTGGGTGGTGCTGCTTGTCAAAACAAACAAAAAATTACATGTCAAATTCAGTTATCAGTGTTAGTACCTCAAAAGAAAAATGGGAACCCTTATAGGATCACTTCGTTGTCCGTCTGTCTGTCTATCTAGACCATTTTTCTCAGGAACGCGTGAAGGTATCAAGTTCAAATTAATATCAAATACATAGGTCTGCGTTGAGCGGTCCCTTGGAGCTCTAAAAAAATCTAGCTTCTAAGTCAATGCAGTAAAAAATACGGCCATTTGTGCGACATATTTTGATACTCACAAGTAAATCAAAACCTATATGGTACTTCCCGTTGACCTAGAATCATGAAATTTGGCAAGAAGCAAGGTCTCACAGCACAAGTAAAGGAAAAAATCAGTTGTCCCATACAAAACTTCAATACCTACTTGACCACATGTATGGGACGACAGATTTTTTTTTTCGCGATTACGATGTTGGTCCACGGTAAAAAGTTGTTCAGTTTGCTGGTCTGTACCACACCCTTAAGTTTGATCACTAATTATAATTATAATACTAATTAAAATACACTAATTATAATAGACCTTGACGGTTCTAAAAAAATACAAAATCATATATAGGTATATATCCCAAGTAGTACCTTTTTTTTTGGATGGGAAATCATCAAATAACTTCTCCCGCTCTGGGTGGAGCGGGAGGGCGTGTCAGACTTCTACTGACTAAAACCCACCCGTGTTCCTTCAGTTGCCTGTGCCAGGGCCACGGTAACTCTTTCGAACAACCCGCAACCCTGGCGGGCATCGGCCCTAGCGGACCCCTTCAGCTAGTGCTGACATCTCTTTGAGGCGCGCGTGGAACACAACGCGCCGTCGACCCGGGCCTGGTCCTTACTGGACGGCGAGCTACCCATTGCTCGCCATCCGCAAGCCCGCGCCTACGGTGGCCGGGAATCGGCTATCGATTCCCGACGCCCAGGGCGTCTTCTGCGGCGACTAGGGGCGTGAGGGCGCAAAGATTGCCTCTCCTTCACGCGTTCAGCCTCCTCCTTCGCGAGCATTACTGCTTCGCAGAAGGAGGTGACGGCTTCCCATGCACTCTCGCTCCGTACCATGGCCTGTACCAGGGCCGGACGCGAGAGATGGCCGCTGCCGATCGCCTCCGCGAAGACGCGGCGGTGCTCTGCCCAAGCCGGGCAGACCTCCACCGTATGTTCCCCCGTGTCCTCCGGGCGATCCACACAATGGTAACACCCGGGCGTTTCCTCCCGCCCTATCCGGAACAGGAACCTCCCGAAGCAACCGTGTCCGGTGAGGACCTGCGTCAGGCGGAAGGTGAGGATGCCGTGACACCTCTCCAACCACTCCTCAAAGTGGCGTGCCCATCCCAAGTAGTACCTAAGAAACGATTTAAAAAAGAAATAGTATGCAATTTCTAGTCACACTGTTTACTGCCTCCTGTCGGCTAGTCAATGTACAATATTATATAACAGTAAATAACCGATAGAATTAATTAATTTGTGGTCGTGGTGAAGAAGAATGTAAAAAAGTTACAATTGTTTTCTAAAAAATCTTATGTAGGTACTTCCTGGGAATACATGTAATTATATTTTTTTTTACTTTTTTTAGAACGACGATAAGGTCTATTATATGCTATTTCAAGGTTATCCATTCTATACCGGACACCCTGTATAACTACAGCCAGTCTAACAAGAACATTGCCAATCAATCTAGTTACTGTAGTTACGAAAACAATCAGTCGAAATCATTAAGTCAAAGTAACTTTCACAAACCATAGTACCCATCTAACCATCCATAATTACCTATTATGACCATTTACAGTACAATCGATGACTAAAGTTTTACAACTTATTTGTATAGGTTACGTTTTATTGTTAAAAATGTAGGTTAAAACAACGGATGTTATGTAAGCGGAAAAGTTATGCTCCGTTATGGAAATAACTTGGGCTGTAAAATGTGTGTTATATTCATACGTTGTTTTCGTCAATTTCGCGTAGGCTGGAACTTTTCAAACTCGTCCTAATTTCATTCAGCGGAGGTTAGAATGAGCAACGACAATATATTTTAACAATGCATAAGTTTAATTTTTCGTTTAAGGGGGAAGCGCTAGGGTTGCCCGCGAAATTCAATTTTTCTGACGTTTTTTGCAGTTTGCAGATTCGCGACCGTAACAAATAAGTATTCATAGAATCTGTACTACAACTCCTTAAGTTTATAGAGGTATGAGGAACAGGGTGTAAAGTTCACTCATCCTCCATAGAAAAGGGAGGATCCTCCGACCAGACGGGTGTTGTGTCTGGTGGGCTACTTGCCCGACGATTGATCTAAAATGAAATTAAGAAAATTTGTATTTCGCGGGCTACCCTGGCGCTTTCGCCGTAAGTACGTGGTAGGAGAAAATCATTACTTTACAGATTGAGCATAATAAATACGTACTGCTTCTTTTTAACCTATTACTTTTTCAACAGAAAATCAACTACACAATGAGTACAAAAAATCAAAACGAATATTTCTATATCAATAAACATAGGTTGTATGACTAACATCGCAGCGACACGCGTCACTTCTAATTAACCTATTAAGTAATCTATAAACACTAAACCAATTGTCTACACACGTGTACAAAACAAAGCCCATGTATCCGAGCGGCAACGCTTACTACGTGCTTTATTCTACCCAGTAATAGAAAGCCCCCATTTGTCTTCAAACATCGAACCGCTGCCGGTCCCCCACTAATTGTACCACCGTACGAACGCTTCATTACATACAAACATCCATTAACGTTATAATGAGCCAATTTAATGGTTAATCCGATTTCAATGGGTTACTAAACGACTACGGTTATATTAGATCATTAGAAGGTAATTAGTATTTGCTAAGGTACACTTTCGATTATTTTATGGTCACACTTTGGTTCATAATAAAACTGTACGATACTTTCAATTATTATTATGACATTTACGAGTAGGTAGTTGCCATGGTAACGATACAGTGCCCGAGTGATCTATCCGAATGAATTATATAAGACACGTAATATTATATCAGTCATTTAATCGTTCGAAATTGTTATTATTCAATTTTAATTACGATGACTACGGAAACGAATACATTGGATTATAAAACTTAATTATTCCCTTGTATGGAGATTCAAATTGTTTAAGTGCCATTGAAAAAAACATGACGATCGGTGTGGTTTAACAGAGAACCTTCCAAACTCAAGCTCAAATATTTTATAGCATTCATGGATGGATGGATGGATGGCTATTATACTAGATGACTTTTTTACAGTGTTGAAAAAAATAGGGTATAATAGGTGATCGGAATAGAAGCCTATGGCATACCAAGTTTTTTTTTGTTTTTTCAATAGTTTGGACAGAAATTGCTCTATCAATAAATACTAAACATTTAAACTAGAACAATAAAACCAGAAATTTTGAAAAAAACTTTATACGTCTTTAAAAAATATCGAAATCCAAATAAAAAAAACTAGGTATGCCATAGGCTTCTTACTCCATTCACCTATTGTACCCTATTTTTTTTCGAGACGGTAAAAAAAATCATCCAGTCTAGAATTGAGGAAGACTAAAGAAACGATGGATGCCCTGTGTGTGTTAGTAATGGAGTGACTACAGAGATGACGACTAATAGAGAAGTATGAAAGAAAAAGACATGTTGCGCCGACCCCAAATAAATTGGGATAAGGGCAGAGGAGAATGATGATGGTAAGTAGATGTTACATTTTATAAGAGGTCCAGAACCTGACATGAAACCTTGAAGGGCACAGCAATTTACAAAGTATCATCATCTGCCTAGCCTTTTCCCAACTATGTTGGGGTCGGCTTCCAGTCTAACCGGATGCAGCTGAATACCAGTATTTTACATGGAGCGACTGCTTATCTGACTTCCACATCCAGTACTGGGTAGTACGATACCCCTTGGTAAGACTGGTTGTCAGACTTGCGGGCTTCTGACAACCCGTAACGACTGTCAAAGATCCACGAATGACAACCGGGACCAACCTCGGTATGAAAGATGGCCCCCCATCTACGGACCAACCCGAGCAAGCATAGCTTAACCTGATGGATTGACTCGTTCGGCTGTTATTACTTAGCCACGAGCTCCACTTTACAAAGTAATTAAAATAAATTAGTTTACATATACTTAAATATACTGAGATTGTTTTAGGGTCATTCTCATCAGCGGAACAGGAAAAGCAACATGCATCCGTTGTAGTAATCTGCTAGCAAAATTTTAGATTTAAAGTCCGACGTACACGTGCAACTTCCTCGCGATAAGAAGTAGGTGCGTTTCTGCATTCGATGAAATTGCATTACACAATGCATGATAAATCCAAACACATAGATAACCATATTAAAACAACAATTTCACAACATCCATTCATAAAAAGCTTTCTATCAGCTTTTCTTCACCGATTTCCCTAGACCTCCCACATGTTGTCATATTAAATGCCATAAAATAGTAACGGCATACTAAGATACATGCCCCTTTGACCCTAGCGGAAATATCATCACAAATAAAGCTTTTTATTGGCCCTGACTTTGGGCATTCTATTGTAAGTACCAATAGTAAATTGTCTTTAACGTAATTATTGTTTTTACAAGAGGAGCTCGTGGCTAAATAATAACAGTGGCACGGGTCGATCCATCAGGTTAAGCTACGCTTGCCGGGGTTAGTCTGTGGATAGGTGACCATCTTTTCATACCTTGACTCCTCCGTGCCTCGGAAAGCACGTTAAGCCGGTGGTCCCGGCTGTCATTCGTGGATCTTTGACAGTCGTTACGGGTCGTCAGAAGCCCGAAATTCTGACAACCAGTCTTACAAAGGGGTATCGTATTACCCAGTAACTGGGTTCTGGAGGTCAGATAGGCAGTCGCTCCGTGTAAAATAGTGGTATTCAGCTGCATCCGGTTAGACTGGAAGCCGACCCCAACATTGTTGGGAAAAGGCTAGGCAGATTGATTGTTTTTACAAGAGGACCTTAAATTGGAAGGTCGCTCGGTCGGTCAATTTAAGGTCACTCCATCAGTCATTTGGCCATCAGTCCTTACACAGGGTCCAATTAAATTAGCTAGCGAAACTCCCCAGAGATGTGACGGGTATCGATATCTAAACACAAAAAAATAAAAAAAGATTTGATGATTTTTTTTTTGGGTCAATGGCCGCTGGTAGTGCTATTAATTGAAGTGTCAGTTGATAAAATATGTTTTATCGTGTTGAGATATCGATACCCATCACGTCTGCGCAGTTTCGTTAGCTAATTTAATTTGACCCTGTATAGTTTTCTGTAATGCACAATTCTAATGATACAAGTACAAAAGCAAGTCTAGTATTGCCAAGGGCTTTATGCATCTGTACTCTGTAGGCGTCTACGAATAAGCAATTGTCATTTGGCCTTTGACTATAGGCCTCAACTTCAAGATCTTTATTTATTCATTTCTGTACAGTTTCCCGGTAAGGGTAATCCCTTTTCTGTGTTAATGCCTCTCTTTATACAGGGTCAAATTGAATTATCTAGCAAAACTCCGCAGACGTGATGAGTATTGATATCTAAACATCATTAAACAAACGAAAACAGATTATCTCAACTCTTACTTCAACTAACAACACTACCAGGCGGTCAAAGACCCAAAAAAAAAAAAAAACATCAAATCTTTTTATTTTATCGTGTTCCGATATCAATACCCATCACGTCTGCAAAGTTCCGATAACTTATTTATATTGACCCTATGTTTTACAAATGTGGCTACCAATTCGCAGTGCTCATCTCACCCAAATTATGAACATTACAGTGGGCCAAAATCCGGCTAACACATATTTTGGCCTACTAAAGTAGTTCATTTGGCGTGTCGTAGGCTCGTAGGCGATTTAAGGCTCTAATATTAAGAAGCCGGTTAGGTTAGTGGGTGGTGTGTTTGATTAATTGCTAACTGCCTGCTAATTTTAACCTAGATTAGCAAAGTACATGGTAATAACAGTTATTTCTCGGGTTACAATAAGGTTTACTTTACTTTTGTTTTTCGCTATATCTGCGACTACAACTAGATAGTAAAGTACGCGTTGCCATGAGGTTTTTTATACCTAAATAGATCGATATTTTGAGCCACCAGAATTCCAGAGCCTTTTTTCCGTGGAGAAATGCTCATCCATACTGCACTACCACGGGGAGATAATACAGTTATGTGGGACTCTAACCCACTAAAACTCCACGGTGTCCTCCTCTACCGCTTGTGGCGGGAACCCGCCGCGGCTGTCCGTCACCGGACCCTTCTCTGGGGAGCACCCCCATCACCGGCGCACAAGCACACACTGCGTGCCGTGACCGCCCCATGGACCAAACCAGCACATGGGCGCCAGACGGCCCCGTGTCTAGGAACCTTTGGTCCCCTGCGACCGGTCAGGTCAGTCTACCACTACCACCACCACACACCACTACCACTTTCCGGCCGCAGAGGATAGGGAGAGCGGCCAACGAAATACCGACACACCTCCTCCTCTGCGGCCCCACCGCGTCCGCTATCAGACCTTGGCGACCCCGTCAAGGCCGCGGAAGGTAGGGAGAGCGGCGCACCGCATAATACCGGCACTCCTCTGCCGCCGCGGCCTAAAACCCTCAGCTGCGATGCCTCCCATACGACATCGCGGCCCGCCTCATTTGCGATGTCGCCGAAGCCACACCGCAACCTACCTGTTGGCCGCTACGTCATCGACTTCCTGGGAAAAGCCCTGACGAGCGACCCCTCCTCCTTCGCTTCACCGTGGGTGACCAAGCCACGGCTACTGAGCTCCCCCACCTCGTCAATGCGGGAACCCACCAGGGGATTCCAGGACTTGCAGTCTCGTCTCGACATAGATAGCGATCGCTTTACGACCGAATACGGTCAAAATATTGCTTGACAAGCACGAACCAATCACGTGCTTGTCAAGCAATTTTGAGCGTGTAGTGTGAGGTCCCCATTAGGACTTTGTGACCGAATTCAGTGATAAAGCGATCGCTATCTATGTCGACACTATATATCAATACCCCAATATATCAATTTTCGAAATTAATCTTCTCATAAAACGTTTGACAAAGTTATCCTTTATGCATATCCTTCAAATACAATAGAGCCAATGGATTAATAAATGAATATGAATAATGAACTGACTGATAAATGGATTATCGTATGTATTTTACTAAAAATTGCTTAGAAGTAACGTTACGGTCATAAAATCCTCCAACACATTGAAAGCATTTGAAAGATATTTAAAACGCACACAAAACACCGGGAGCATCACAGTCAGAGGTAACCAATCAAATATTATGTAAACGTTCATTCATGCCATTCAAAACATAGTAAAGATCATCGTAAACAATTTATCTAAACGACTGTTACATAACACTGTCCAATTTAAAGTAATGAACATTAATATACAAATAAAAAGAAATTCTCTTCAAACCAATTATGGCAGTCCATCCTACATCATCCATTATTTGGTTTAGATAATGTTTTACTTAAACTTTCTTCTGTGCTATATGGCGTAATATGTGATATATGAGTGGATCGCAAATTAAATTGACAGTAGTGATAATACTTGAACAGTAAACGTCCAGTTTTTTTATTAGTCAGGTCATGTCAATACCACAAATCCACCTTATGGTAAGAAGATGAACCGATCTACGGAGAACACCTGACTTTCTAAAGCATAATTTCTCTTAATTTGAATATCTCTAAGCTGGAACCAAAACTAACAAGAACGAAAGGAGTTTAAAGGGCAAAAGGAAAAATCGATAAACCTCATTTAAAACAGGGAAGGTCGAATTCAAATGCTCTCTTCAAAACGACCCAAATATATACCAATATACAGTGTGAGTCTTCACCGTATGCACATATTGAAATGAGGAATACTATGCTTAGTTTTATCAAAAAAAAAAAATTAAAAAAAGGTATTTACTGTACCTGCTAAAGTTTGGTACGTATCCGTGTGCAAGGCTTTTCTTTAACAGTTGATAGGAAATGTGATTGAGTTATAAAAGTAGTAAATTTACTCTTAGAAAGATAATACATTTAGAATAATTTAAAGTACGTAATAAAAAAGGTAGATTTTTGTTAAAAAAAAATCTTGCCCAATTGAGGGCGGTTTTTTGCTTAAATTTTTATTTTAGATAAGATAAGATAAGTCTTTATTTGCCTTAAACATGGTATAATGGTGTTAGTCTTATTTAAATACAATGTCCACATGTTTAGCTACACAGAATATGTCAATTGCATGCAAAAAAAATTTCAGGTCCAAGAAAAAAAAAACAGTAATTAGAAAATAAGTCATTGAAATAAATAGATGGATATAATATTATAATTTTATGTAAAAGAAATCATTAATGTCATAGAAATTATGTCCATTCAGCCATTTATACAGCTTGTTTTTAAATGAATTTGCATTATTTATACATTTTAATTCTTTCGGGATTTTGTTGTAAATGCGTACACACATCACAAGGCAGCTTTTAGCATACCTGGCAGATTTAGGAGTATCCTCTATTACGAGTCTGTTCGGATCCCTTGGACGAGGGATTACTTCATAAGCTTTTTGAACAATCCCTTATTACTATACACAAAGTTACAGACTGCGTATATGTAAAGTGCAGGAAGTGGTAACAGACCTAGCTTTTTAAAAAATGACTGACAGGATTCGTCAGGACGAATTATGAAGACGCCTTGTTATTTCCAGTCTTTACTCGAGTATCTCTGTACCGATTTTATTTCATCGTGATAGATCGTTTCGAGTTTTGTTTACAGGGGGGTTACAGCATCAAACAAGAATTTTCAAAAAATGTTATAAAAAAAATAATTTGAATTTTTTTATATTTATCCGTCGATAAAATTAAGCATAGTTTCCCTCATTCCAATATGTGCACAAGATGAAGACACACTGTTTAAAATACATAAATACAGATAGATAATAATATAATTACGCAGTATTAAAACGAATTTTATTTAAAAAAAAAAATGAGATTTGAACATGGCCACTGGTAATTTTTTACAAAAATTTTCTCTTAAAATTTCTGCTAAGTACTTACGACAACGACGAGATATAAAGTCATTTACTGTAAGAACTTGTAGATAATTGAGCATTAATAATAATTAATGCCCAATTATCTACAAGTTCTTACAGTAAAATCGCGAAATGCAATTTTCCACCCAACTTTACAAAACTGCGTATATCTCGGAAACTAAATGCCGAGAACTGGACCATTTTTGCTTGGACGCCGACATTTCAAATTTTCAAGCAGACAAAAAATTCAAAAGTGTTCCACCTATAGCCACAAAACGGCATGAGATACAGACACTTTTCTTTTCATCTAAAGGTACAGGTCAACACTGAGAGCGAAAGTGTAAGCACAATATTTATACATCAGCATTCAATTGAAGGGTCACGCATACCCACAAACTTATATTGTCTATTCGATACAGTCCCTTCACACGAATTTAAACCTTGAACGAAAGGCATAGGAATCACGTGTGGTTCTTTTAAGGCAAATAAAATTAGGTTTGAGTTCCATCTTGATGCTGCAAAAGCCGCTACTTATCTAATATTGTGTTTGCACTTTGAACAAGCTGAATAGAAAGAAGCTTTAATTAATATTTTTTTTGCTTATGGCTAAGTAATAACAGCCGCACGGGTCGATCGATCAGGTTAAGCTACGATTGCCTCGGTTGGTCCGTGGATGGGTTACCATTTTTACATACTCACCGAGACTCCTACATGCCTCGGAAAGCACGATAAGCCGTTGGCCCCGGCTGTCATTCGTGGATCTTTGACCGTCGTTACGGGTCGTCAGAAGTCCGAAAGTCTGACAGCCAAGAGGTATTGTATTACCCAGTAAAATACTGGTATTCAGCTGCATCCGGTTAGACAGGAAGCCGACCCCAACATATTTGGGAAAAAACTAAGCAGATGATGTAGCTAAACTGCCATGACCGTTGTGACTAAATCCTTTCAATGGCAAAACTCACGAAATAATTTAAATCTTAAGGACTTTTAACAAATTTAACATCAATACATATTCAATGACACGATCTGCAAATGGATTCCTTGTATATAAGTCATAATAATAAAGGAGCAATAAAATATCTCTTACCAACGAAGCGAATTTTCATTCCTACCCAAAAGAAATTGAAAGTCCTTTACAACACACCCTGTCCAAACACGAAGGGTGCACCACCCTCGACGTCCTACCCGGATATTATGAAATATGGATACAGTTTTACTACGATTAGCCCAACAACAACAGAAACACGCGAGCTTTCAAACATTCAATATAGTTTATAGGTTGAGTCGACAAAACACATAAGTATACAGGGTAACAAAACCAATTACATCGTTTTATTTATTATTTAACCATTTATGTACACACAAATAGACATAAAGGAATAAAGAAACAGAAAAATACGCACAAAGGTAATGCTTATTTCTAAATAGGTTTTTCATGATTCTAAACTAATTTTTAACCGACTTCCAAAAGGAGGAGGTTCTCAATTCGTCTGTATTTTTTTTTTGTATGTTTGTTACGCGATTACTCAAAGACGGATGGACCGATTTAGAAAATTCTTTTTTTGTTTGATAGGGTATACTTCCGAGGTGGTCCCATATAAATTTTATTAACTTAGCTTAGGGAGTTTTTGAGTTAGCTTCAATAATGCGTATATTTCCCACTTATTTTATGTGGATGATGTGAAGGTGTTTTAATAACTTCCTATCACTGTTATTTACATGGCTATATCTACAATTATTGTGCTCAATTATGTATTCGAATTTGTGTGGGGTAGGTTCCACAACTAAAATACAAAACCCAAGACACCGACTACCGAAATAAAGTTATTTTTCACTTTGTAGTGTTTTGTTTTGGAAGTCGGTTTTATTTTTTGCTAAAAAGTTTTTATTTTTCACTTTTTTTGAGTCTCAGGTGGATGCCATAGTGGCTAAGGCGTCTAAATCGTTGGGATTCATCATGCGACTGTCAAAGTGTTTCACTAAAGCAAAAACCCTTAAAATCCCATATTGTACTTTTGTGAGGAGTAGGTTAGAGTATGCGTCTGAAAATTTGGAACCCATGTTACAATAAATATGTCGATAGAATAGAGGGTATCCAAAGAAGGTTTATCAAGTATTTGTGCTTTCATCAGAGGATCCCGTATCATTCAGAGAACTACCACAATCTGTGTAGAAAATTTCATTTACTTCCATTAAGTACTCGCCGTGAGATCTCTGATTGCGTTCTAATGTTTAAAATTTTAAACAATGAAATTGATAGTCCCGATCTCTTATCCAAAATTAACTTAAACGTTCCGTCTAAAACTCGGTTTAATCCGCCATTACGGGTGCCGTTTAGCTCAACAAATTATAGGCAAAACTCATGTATTGTGCGTGCATGCAGAACCATTAACAACCAGTGTAAGCAGCACGATCTTGATCCCTTTACCACCAGTGTGGTCACAGTCAGAAGACGCCTAAGCCTTGACTTCTTTACAAAAACTAAATTAAACTGTTAACATTAAATTAAACTGTACAAAGTTGTAATTCATTGACCATTGTCTATCTCATTGTGTTTAATGTTGCCTTATTTATGCGATTATCTGTTATACTTGTATTCAACATAGACTATATGGAGGTTATCTATTGTGTAAAGATGTGTATTTTTGGTATTTGAACTATTTTCTTTTTATATTATGTATGTGTTCGCTTAAATTTTTTTCCCGTTTCTAAACGTGAGGACTTATTATTGGCTCACTGTTTATTATTCCATTACTATATTGTTTTAATGTAGCTGTTAATCCTCCATATTTGTTAAATAAATAAATAAATCTCTTCCAGCATACCTGCTATCGCAGACAGATAATAAAATTAAATAGAAGAGAAAATTAAATACATAAAATTTAAAAAAAAACACTTCACTTAGTAAATAAATCATATAATAAATACTTAAATACATACATACTTCTAGAATAAAATATGACTAAAATAACTAATATAATTATGACGAAATGGAAAAATCACATCGCTCATCATTCACATCACTTGTGATCATTCTTTCACTCTTCTTCCCTTTTTATTTTTCGTTTTCTGTAAAGCCAAGTCTCGTCAAGTCTTTTTTTGTCTTTTTAAAAGTTGATTACTCATACAATTTAAAAGATGACATGTGCAGTAGGCAAAGAAGTTTAGTACATGCTTATCCAGTCGGCGCCAACAGTCTTTAATTAAAATAATAATAATAATAATATCCTAGGACATTGTTCACACACGGTCATCTGATCCCAAACTAAGCAGAGCTTGTACTATGGAAACCAGATAACTGATATACTACATACACTAGGTACTTTTTTTTTGTAAATACATACTTATATAGATAATTACACCCAGACTCAGGACAAACAGACATGTTCATGCACACAAATGTTTGTCCTGGATGGGAATCGAACCCACGACCAGCGGCATGGCAGGTGGTATCTTAACCAACCACGCCATCTGGCCTGTCAATTATTGAACTAACAATTTAATTCAAATCGTTACAAAGTAAAATTAAAAAACTATTAACTCTAAGCTACAAAATATGAGTTGTTCAAATATAATGTATCGAATAATTTTGTGTGAAGCAGTCGTAGCCCAGGGGTAAGGACCCCGAGTTCGAACCAAAGCAGGCGTTTTACTTGTGTTTTCATCATCACTGCACTCAAAACGATGAAAGAAAACATCGTGAGGAAACCGGCATGTCCTAAAACCAAAAATTCTAAGACTTGTGACATCTCGAAATCGGCACTGGGCCCGCGTGGTAGATACAGCCTCCTCTCGACGAGAGGAGGCCTGTGTTTCAGCAGTGGGAACATTATATGCTGTAACAGTAGCAGTGTTAATCTTACTATGTCGCTGACCGAACCTACCTCATTTGGTGACTGTAAACAGTTTTCCCCCGTTAAAGTTAAGCAGTAGTTGTGGCCTGATTACTAATGACGAATAAATTAAGAAAGCGAACTTAGGCATTTGAAAGAGCACTCTTAGATAAACGTGAAGAGAATAAACAGATTGAATATACAGAAATAGAGACATAGAAGACGTGTGCGGATTGGCTGAAATAATTAAACAGTACGTGGATAGCAAGATATACCTACTTAATAGAAATTACAGAATTATACATGCGTAGATGCGCACTATGACTGAATTAATTAAACATAGAAGTTTATGTGTAATAAAGGAATTTAGTTTATTTCTAGAGATACAGCGTGTTATGCATTCTAATGGTGCTAGGCGCTGAGAGAGTTGGGAAAATGCTTAATTTAACATGCACTTGACATAGTATGCAGATCATTTGAATAAAATAATTGAATTCTCACATAGAACAGGGCAGACATAAGCTGTACTAATGTAAGTTGATAACACAAAAAAATAGACTGACAAAAACTTAGAATAACATCTTTTTTACAAGATATAATCCTGTGTCAAGCTCGTGGAATATGTAGGAAAGACAGCATAGTATAATAAAACAAACACAGGCTTATCTTTAAAAAGGATGTTGTGATAACATCCTCCCACGAGACAGAGTGGTGCAGAGATTAATTACAATTAAGAGGCACGTGTTAATCAGGTTCAGATAAGACTTTGAGTTTAAACTTGTGCAAGTATCTACTCCTACTGTAGAAGCATGGCAAAAACAATCGACCCTACTTCAACGCTTTTAGTCTTTTCCTTTCCAAGTACTTGACTGAAATCCTTACTTCTCTACTCTACTCTTCTATTTAACATTGCATGGGACCGCACATCTCACGTAATATTATTAAATCACACCTTCCAATATAAGTACAGGATAATAATCATACTACTGAAATCCTTAGAACGGTATTTCCTTTGCTGTTCTTAGATTGACATCTAGATGTTATTGAAGTCGAGTCATCACAAAGTTCTAGAACTTGTGTCGTGAGAGATCAACAGATCTTCACAAACTGTTGCAAGGACAGCACATAAGCTGTCCATTTCAAAGACTTGGATCAGCTGATCTGAACCGTAGCTACCTACAATCGCTATAGATTTGTCCGTGCATGAATGAATGAATAAATGCACCGACCCCAGCGTGGTTTGACCAGACTCGATTACTCGAATTAAGCCAAAGATTCACACTAGCCTCATGTTTCATAGTGCAACAGAGACCATTGCATTTCAAGGAGTAGACCGGGGGCGCGATAATGGTAGGGAAGACGTGCGCTTAGGATATGGATAAGGATTATGGAGCCTACCGAGTATGCACCCTGTAGTAAAGTACTAAATTACCGTGGTCGGTTATATCCAGATGCCATTACTACTTTACTAAATCCCATTTGCCTATTGCACATACCTAAAGCTTTATTGAGATATTACTCTGTCTTTAAGACTTCAATAGCTCCTTTCATTTAAACGATAGCTTTAAACAGAAATCTGTCTACGAATTCCTATTTGCATAACCTAAAAGCAGTTTCCAAGAACTCCAGTCACGTACAATTCGGCAAGGATTCGCGTGACGATCGACAAACACGCGACGACAGCTGTCGAATCGTAAATTAAATTGCTATGGTGTTGGCGTTACAATCGCTTTTTTATGGTAATCTGATGAAATACGCGGAAAGTGGTGATACCTCTGACAGACACACCACTAAAACGCTAATAAAGACTCCAGCGAACTCCCGACCTTATTTGGTTGATTATTTATAAAGCCACTAGCACTTTGTTAGCGACTTCGTCTGCCCTATGTTCCCTTTCTCGTGGGTATATCGAAAAATCCTGTCTTATTCCTTGTAGACATCATTAATGAAAGCTCTGTGAAAAATTTAGTCTTTCTAGGTCTAACAATGATGATGACCACACCGGGAATGGGATTTCCACGAGAAAAAGACGGCTCTAAGTAGCGACATTTACTACGGCTGACTAATCTCGTTTCTCGTTGACGTACCATTCCCAGTGCGGTGGACAGTCTCTAGGTTTTAAATGGGCCTGAGTGAAACAGCGAGTGAGCAAGTCAGAACTTTTCCTTTCAATATATATTGATATAAAAAGATACAAAAGGGCAATGGTGTTGTGGGATAATATTGCAGGAGACTGACGCCTAAACTAAGCTCTGTATTTCAGGACCAACGATCCATATATCATAATAACACTGTAAAATATGTCTTTAATAAAGGATTCGCCACGCCATTCACATTTAAAGATTTTGTTTCCGATAAAGATGTCCAACCAAAAAGGTAACGTCAAGGTACACCATTCACTCCTTTCTTTGAACAACGACGTCGTAATTAAAGAGTCATTTGAATAAATTCAAAAGAATTACACAATAGCCTTGTACCTTCATAAAATTCGTGTCATATTCAAACAATACTGTTATTACACTGAAAACGATACATTACGTAAGAACGCCATGACCAGTATAATATATTGGACTCTTGACATACGGAGAAAAATGTAGCTAAAAAATCACACTTATGTACTGACTGGACTTGATAGATCATTGCTTGTTGATAAAGAAAGTGGCGCCACCATGGTGGCGTTCATGAACGGTCAAGATATATTGGACACGCTGTATGTAAGATTATATGCAAGTGTGTTTGTTAACGTCAACCAAACTAACCGTGAAGGTGTAATTCGTATATCAAAATTCCCATAAGAATCGATGGGTACGATTATTCACAGTCTGGTGTTTTATTGCCGTGACGTGATTTTATTTGTAATTGTGGTGTTTGCTACTTCACACGACACAATACATAGGAACGATTAAATTCATGATGTCTGTCTTCATAATTTACATTGTAGATGATGAAGCATCGTTTGGCCTTTACAAGAAGATGCTTCATCTGCTTAGTTTAACGTGGTTTGCATTCAAAACCAATGCACTGTCAAGTGAGACTGAAAGCAACGCTGCATTAACTATCTTATACTGAACACTGCACATTCAAGGGAGCTTTATTATCTTAAATCAGAAATATACCGGTTTCAGATCTGCCTACCAAATATCTTGCCTATATACCAAAGTGGAACGCACACGGCAGCACCAAAATTTTAGCATTTTATTACCCAAATATTACCACGGAACAATGGCTTTGTCATGCGTATGAAATTCATTCACATTTATATTCAGTTAGTGTCTTGTTATAATAACTGGCGAATTTTCCACTTGGAAGTGTTGCGATATATTCATCATTATTAAGAGTGACTGGTAAAACACAATTATGCATGAAGAATACAGAATCACTTTAGATACCTCAGATAGATAGAGATAATAGATATAGAGATCTTATTCATGAAAGGTGAAAAAAATAAGATATACGCAAGTAAAGGTTCTAGGGAGCAAAATATTATTCACTTTTAAGACTCAGTGAAAACTGTTTTAAGCATACTACTTAATTACATCCAGTTCTTGGATCAATTTACTCTGAAGACGTAATTTTATCACAACAAATTCCGAAATTCGAGGAAAAGGAATAATACCTAAGTAAGACCGTAAAAGTTCCATCAAAATAAAGAGTTGTGAAACAAGTCTACTACTACAAGTAACGCTATCAAAAGAACTATTACAATTACATGAAGATTCGTCGGAAACAGTACGAGAACGAGTCATAAAGAGCACTTTAATTTACATTCCCACCCGGTCGGTAAAACAAACATTTGACTAACAGTGAAAACGCGATGTGGTAGGTACGGATTGGACTTCACAAAAATGATAGTTACAGAAGATTCACTAGATGCAATTATATCCAAAGGCACAAACGCAAATGTGGTCTAATAAAATTATCAAAGGCTACCTCTGACTGGATTGGATTACAGTGATAAGAACTTTAGATTGCCACGAATTGACTGCGACCAAGATCAACCACTATCTTGATGCTCCAAAGGAAAAGTTAAGAATTCAATATGTGTATTTTATTGCAGCATCAGGACCGTCACACAGACAAAACTGTCATATAGTACAAGTAGCCACCAAACAAGTTGGCAGGTAGGTGGGGATGTGCAGTACGGTATCCTATTACGTGATTGGTCGCGTCCGTGCGTGGCAAAGACTGTAAATGGTGTAAAGTGATGGTGTGGTTTCTAAATTGAGAGAGTGCCTCCACAAATGCATCATAAACTGCAATGGCCGAACAGTGCCTACTATTACATGTTAGATACTAACCTAGCCTTGTTAGGAGTGGATTTTCTGAGGCTTCCCATTCATAATAGAATGAATCACCGCTGACCACGGTTTCGCAACGGCCAGCTGATGACAACATTATGAGGCTAATATATTACGGATACTGCCTAGTTTGGCGCTTTATCCGATTTATATTGCGGTTAAGAGCGCTGTTTTAGCTTCATTTTCTTTTGCTTCTCTTCCTATTTTATCTATTCTTGTCGAAAGTGGAGCAGTTGGATATTAGGATCATCTATTTCTCATAACTTTATTATATCAATATTATTATTATAATATTGAGAAGTAGTTGTAAATAGGCTACTTTCACATTCCAGAATTGGCTCAAGAATCGTATTACTCATCATGATCTGCCTAGTCTTCTCCCAACTACAAATATGTATGTTCGTCATGAATTTGGTGAACCGAGTAACACAAAATAATAATTTCACAGTAACAACAACGTAAAACTAACAAGATTATAATAAATAGATAACAATCTCCATAAAGAATTTGAGCACGATGTCGAAATATTTCATCAACAGTATTGTTGCAGAATTCAAGGTCTTGATCTTGACAGTCTGCAAATTACAACAAAGCGGTTACGATGAATTGAAACGATCATAAAAGAATATAATGAATAACAGCTGTGAGGATATTCTATTGAAGTGATGGTAGATAATAACATATGTATTTTAAATGACGAATTTGAAAATGTATCTCCTGCAACTGATGCAACCCTTATTAACGCTTTCGCGGGCTCTTGAAATCTACATAGGTACCTACAGATAGAAGTCATAACAATAAAACTTCTCTTGTGTCTCGTTTACCGTTCGCGAACGATTAAGGGAATCTTATTTAATAACTCTCACTGCTCCGACTCATAAGCACACTTAAATTGAACACCATTATTTTTGTTGATTGTAACCATCCAGAATCTCTTTCATAACTAGCGTTTGCCCCCAGCAAAATCAAAGAATAGGGATTGGGTGTCAGACTTGACAAGCAGTCATTCTATCAGAACTGCTACATGAAGATAAGCCCATCTGACCTCCGCTAATTACTTCTTCAGTTCTTCTATACCTTTATCTCATAAGTAATTAAACAAAGAAAAACGAGATAAAAGCTGGTCAACATCAAATAGCAGCAAGGCGTGATGACAAACGCGAGAAACAAAAGACACCTGATACTGACAAACTCAGTAAACAGACAGGCGTCAAAAGATTTCTAGAGCGGATAGCGATACGAACACTCAAAGAACATAACACTTTTTCATTAAACGGGTTGCTATGATACGATATAACACTTCTATGTAACATACTTCTATGTAACACACCTTAAAAAGGAAAAGAAATAGTGCTGACATGAATAAAGAAGAAACACATGATGACAATACTAACAAAACGCCGTTTCAGATGAAACAAAAGAGAGATGAGAGCTGCAATGCACTATCCCATGCCTGTCTATTGATAAGAATTACCTTTAATGATATAAACCATAATCAAGCGAATAAAGAAAAATAGTATCAATAGACGCTCAAATGAACCCGTCAAACATTATCATAATATTATTTCGGTTCATATTTAAGTACTCAAAGTCATCGTTCTCTTTATATTCGCATTACAACGCTTATAAGTTCAATCTATTGTAACGGGCGCTCCTACTACATAAATTGGTCGAAGAATCTGGGTTTCCGGAATGACGTCAACATTGAACACCTACATGCGAGGTACAATATCGACCATATATTATGCATTTGGAAACCCTTCATTCGTGTGTTATTCAAAAAGCACACAAATGAAGGATTAGCAAATGCACCCACATTTGGCAGCATTAGGCTACATGTAATGGAGAAGAGTTAAAGTTAAGTAGAATACTGAATTAAAAGATCGCAATTTTAAGTCTGATTAAGTGATTACTAAGAATCGTAGGAAAACAAATAATCATAATGTCAAGGAAGCGGAACTTGACATTCTTTAGGAGGATATTGGAAATATAATATATTATTATATAATATTATTATTGCTCTAAATCCAGACATATTTCAAAACTAAGCTTTGTGTTTATTAATATTTTAAATTTTGTTTAATATTTTGTAAGGGACCATGACTACGATGCCGTTGCACCGTTTTCTCAAATAACGTTTACTAAACGCTCGCACAATCGATGACCGTTGAAACCACCGTAACAATGTCCATACCATACTACATACGTTCTCTGCCTACTTATTGAAGTGCCGTTACCGAACTAAGCAGAATGTTAATGAGTATTCAAAATAACGTAACTTATACCTTCTGTTGTGTCATGTGTGAATCCGAACGCGTGCAGACATTTTTGTTTTCCCACGAATATTGCAATGGACGCGTGTTCGAATTTCAAATTCTGATGTAGGTAGGAGAATGCGTGACTCGTGTGACTACATAAATGCAACCGGTTCTCCAAAAAATCGTTTACAACTGTCTATACCAGATATATGTAGTACCTATTACTACACTGGACAGCAAATAAACCGAGCCACCCGCTACCTAGGCACTCTAATTCGGTTTTCTCAAAAACTAAAAAACCTACAATTATCAAAGTTGTACCTACAGAAAGTGCGTTTCATGGTGATTAAAATGAAAGGAAACTCATTGCGTTTAATCAATATTTCAGTGTTTATTAAGGATTTTACAAAGTAGAGTCGTTTTCCAGTCGTGACAATCGTTAGTAATGATAAAGTGAAAAAAAAATTAAAGCCAAAAACAAAAATAAAATCAAAAAAAAGTTTTTGATCAATATTCCGTATTCCCTCCCCTTGCTCGGATAACTGCCAGCATCCTTGTATTCATCGACCTTACGAGCCTGACGATAAAATCTTGAGGAATTGTATTCCACTCCTCTTCAATTGCGATTCGCAGCTCTGGAAGCCTTGTTGGAGCAGGTACCCGGGCTCAAACCCGACGTTTCAGCTCATCCCATAAGTGTTCTATCGGATTCAAGTCTGGGCTTCGAGCTGGCCAGTCCATCGTACGAATGCTGACGTCGCGTAGATACTGGGTCACCACATGAGCAACATGAGGCCGTGCATTATCATGCATCAATTTCATATCCTGTCCGATATATCCTGCGTAAGGTCTGCATGGTCTGCGAGGATTTCAGTAATGTAGCGATGAGAAGTCAGTCCACGTGTATGGCCCGTCGGTTCGTTGAAAACTAACGCTGTATGTGCTGTTAACGAGATGCCGCCCCAGACCATTACAGATCCTCCTCCATAAGCAACAGTTTCCTCGATGCAACACTGAGAATAACGTTCTCCAGGGCGACGATATACTCTCTGACGTCGTCACTTCCATGTAGACTCACCCTGGTCTCATCAGTGAAGAGTACATTACTCCACTGCTCTAATGTGCAATCCCTATGCTCTCGAGCAAATTCAAGTCGTGCTCGACGGTGTGCTACCGTTAATGCTGGGCCTGTTGCAGCTCTTTTTGGGGTCAGGTTCCGTTCAGCAAGTCTCCTTCTGACGGTATCTGAACTTATGACCACTTGGCGTTCGTCACGCAGACTTTGTTGGACTTGAACTGCGTTGAGGTGGCGATTTCGCAGAACAGTAAGGTGGATATAACGATCATCTGCTGCTGATGTAGCCCTAGGTCTGCCCGTACCTGGACGGCGATCGAATGCTCCAGTCTCTAGGTATCGTCTGTAAACTCGTTACACCGAAGATCTGCTGATTCGAAGCCTTCGAGCGACTTCACGTTGCGCAATGCCTGCTTGAAGTTAATGCTACAGCTTGAGCTGCTTCCTGAGGTGTTGTATCCATTATTAATCGAAAAAAGTAGCAAAAACACACGCGTCTGAGCAAACGATGGACAAAAACTAAAGAAATGATAAGAAATATCCGACTACCCTCATTGTAGAGAAAAAAAACGCTAATTTCAAACTCTGGTGAAAACAGAGCAAATCGTTAGCATTGTGTTTGTTGCTTGATTACAATGTGAGTTGACGGTACTTTCGAATTAATTTGTAGTCATTTTAATCACCATGAAACGCAGTTTTTGTAGGTATAACTTTGATAGTTGTAAGTTTTATACTTTTTGAGAAAATCGAATCAGAGTTCCTAGGTAGCGGGTGGCTCGGTTTATTTGCTGACCAGTGTACATTGTCAACGTAAATGATCCTATTGTTTCTACGACAACTACGCATTTTCCCTTCTAACAAAAGCATGTTAATTCACATCCAAGATAAACCTAGCATTAAATAAAGGTGTTAATTCAGGAAGCGATTGTATCCAATGACAAAGATGTGATTAAGTATCGCCCCACATTGCTCTTGATCTAATTTCACATTGTGATGCAGTTCAATTTTCACACGGTTCCGTGAAATGCCCGCGCCGTGGTGCGAAAAATTAGGTATGTGTCACGGTATAGCTTGAATGCTGAGAAAGTAATGCACATGTCAAGCACAATGTACTAATATAATGTCTTTATATCCGTATATCGTTATAAGAAACCGGATAGAAGAATAATAAGATAGTTATCTTGTGTTGTCAGTTGTGCAAAAAGCTGGTCAGGCGCAAAAAGTATGAATCACGAAAATTGGGTTACCGGGCTTTGTACCGTCAACGTGTCACTACACTATTTGGAAGATAACACGCAAAGGCGTTAACTGTATAGCTTAAGATTAATGAAAAAAAGTGTATTAAAAAAATTAAAAAGAGGAAGTAGTGTTTTAAGGAACAAAACATGGAAAGGAAGCACCAACAGATTTAGACTAGACGGTCCATTATTACGAAGATGATAAATTGTAAAAAATATACTCTAATGCGTTTTTTTTTTTATATCCTGTGAATGAGACTTGCAGAATAAAGTTATATGTAGTTATTAAACACGTTATTAACCAAACTAATGGATGGCCTTTTTATATAGAGTCAAAGTAGACTGTAATACTGCTTGATTCATTATCATTTAGGAATCAACAGAACATTCACAAGAAACAAATTGTATGAAATTAAAACGTTAAGTTACGAAATGACAGATAAATGAAAAAAAAAAAACATGTTCTAAAATTCATAATTGCTTCGTCTCAATTTAGCCTAACAGCGTATCGCATCCAATCAATGCCTGGATATTTAGAGCACGTTCGATTTTTAAATGAAGAAACGCGTTGCTATTAGAACCCGATTAGTTACTCGAATGAGTCTAGCTCGCTATTTCTCGATTATGTCGATTACCTAACAAGTCGGTTGCATCTCGGTTACCTCACCCGCGCTCGATTCCGAAGGTCACTCGTTGTGTATCGCTGGAATATGTCTTAGTGCGAGCTTTTGTTTTGGAATTATTGTTTGCATAGAATTGATAATATTATCAATTCCACAAAAATTACAGAAGACCAATAAAATAATGAACGTGAAAGTACCTATGCCCAGTTCTAGAAATTGTAACATTAATTTGTCCCATATTATCTTATCCTGTTTTGATGGAGATATAGTTTATCTTACAAAAACCACTGGTAACGGTAGAGAAAAGGAAGCCGGCAAACCAATTACCTGAAACAAAAGATAATAAAACATTAATTAAACGTAAATAACCAATAACAATAAAACAATATAAATCTGAACTAGAATTAAACAATAATGGTATTTATGACAAAGCTTAATAAATTTGAACAAAAGACACAGTACTCTATGAAAAGCAATGAGTGATGGACAACTCTACAACATAAAATACGATGATTGCCTTTGTCTTCCTCTAGGCCATACGTAGCTTCCGGAACTTTCTACCAAACGGACATACATAATACCGACCATTTATCATTAGTAATAAGAATATAACATGTAATTACTGCACCTGGAAGCCGATGCTATCTATGGACAACTGTTTGACAATTGTTTGTCCAACTAACGAATGTTTGCTCTAAATTTGATGATAATATAAGACCGTGTGGGCGATTGCCTACAGATACAAATAACTGTACTTAGATCATGTTTAGATCTTCTCGGGTTTTAGTATCGACATTCGTTTGACCACAAGTCTTAGTATGCTTAGTAAGGCAAGTTTATGATGTTCAATTTGTTCATCATCGTCGGGAACGTGATTTTTTTTTCCTTACGTTTCCGTGAGCTGGGGAAAATACAAATTGAATGTGACACAGTTTGCTAGATTTTTTAACAGTGCGTATCTAAGTTACTTTACTAGGCATACTTGAATCACCAACAAAGAATGTATGTGCTTCAACTTTACCAGTTTAAAATAAAATTATTAAATCATGTTGGAGTTAAACAACCCATTCCTGTTTTGAACTGTCTGTATTATTTACTGCATCAAGCAATCAATCGTACAACTGCCATTTCCGGATGCGACCAACCAACACAAACAAAAATTCTCCTTTGTCTTCGTTCCGCTAAAATGTTTGCACACGAAACACGTTTGGGCCACTCGAAATGGATCCTCAACCAGCCACTTTTAAAAAGGCTAGTGTCAATAGAGAATTGAAAACTTCAATCGATGAGACTTCTCACGTTCGAAAAAAAGGAGACAGTATTTAAAATTCTTCTTTTGAATACATATTGATATTTCCGCGCCATTTTCGGCCAGCGTCAGCCTTTGCATATCCCATCCACTGCGTATTTTATCGGTTATATTTCAAGTTATTTCCGAGCACCACGAGCAAAACGACAAGGCTTGCTGACTCATACTTCCGTGGAACGAATAGATTAACAGCTTTAAAGCGATTACTGTACCTTACCGAGTTTAGGTACCATGTTACACGTCCAAGCAAGGTCTTCTTGTTCACTGAACGTCTAGAAGCGCACGCGAATCGTTTTTATTTCCCTGGAATTAGCATAATTGTTGCGGATTTAACAAGACTTTGTTTTACGTAATTTTTTGTAGGATATAATCATCTATTATTTTAATGGTTATGGATTATATACTAATTATATGGATGATGTGAGGAATGATATGAAAGAGAAGGGAATAAATGATAGCGTGACGGTTGACAGGAGAATGGAAGAAGAAAACGTGTTGCGCCGACACCACGTAACATGGGATAAGGGCAGGAAGATTACGAAAATCATCTACTATTTCATTATGAACTGGACAATATCTTCAATAATCGTTGTTCAATTTTATTCATTTTTAATAGCAATTCTCATTACAAAGGTAGGCCAGCGTCCGCGCAGTTCGTCTGTCACAAAATAAAAGTAGTACAGAATGCCCACGCATGATCATGCACTAAAGTACATTTCTTGACACAATGGATCCTGATCGATCGGGAGCAGTCCAGGAATGACTGCGATCTCTTTCAGAATATCCTTGCTTTTGCCAAGGCGCACAAAAAGAAAGCAAATTTTATTTTTATTGTTACATGTAAAAAAAATTAACTCGAATTATGATATCTACGTCTACACAAAACAAATCTACCTATATTAATAATAACAACGCAACGGACGATGTTTTTTGAGAAGAATTTTGTATGACCGGCCATGGCCTACAAGACATGAGTTTTGATGGAGAGAAGTATCGTGATTCCAATGACACTTCTGCAAAATATTTTTGTGAGGCACATAGTGGTGACGTCACAGACCAGATGTTGCAATATTACTGTTGCTTTCATGCAAAATATGTCCAATGCAAGTATGTGCTTTTTCAAGGTCAAAGCTCATGTGGATAAACAGTTTATTATATGAAATTTCTGATTACACGAAGGATTATACTGAACAAGGGTTTACTGTGAAGTGTAGGTAATATTTTGTGTCAGAACATGTTTTAGGTGTTAGTCACCAGTTCAAAGGCACGTGTGTACGTGAATGTTGTAATTAGTAACGTGTTTAACAAGTCATTACATAACATTCTGTCTGACAATGTTTAATTAACAATGAGGTGTTCTAATGTAAATTAAACAAAATGAAGGGTTCCCTAGTTGGGATCAATTTTATTTATCCCTAGAAGAAACAACATTGTAGTAGAAAAACATGTTCTCCCATACATTTTTTTCAACTGCAAATGTAATTTTGTACGCACAATATTGAGAGATTTACCATGTTATTTTAAGACCATGGTCGTCATATTCATTTTCCTGTAATCTATAGGTATAGGACTAATTTCTGTTTTATGGAATGGTCAATTTTCGCCAAATTTCTAACAACTTTAAAACCATTTTTTTTTTTTAATTATAAAAATCTATTTGAGACCTTCACAGTAAGCCCTTTTACTTGATATGTCACACGGTACAGTGTGCAACTTTTTTTTAAATTTTGTTACGTGCACCCAAAAGTGACCCCCATATTCAAAATTAATTAAAATATTTTATTATTTTGAAATTACAAAAATCTGTTTGAGACCCTCACAGTAAGCCCTTTCATTTGATATGTCACACGGTACAGCGTGCAAAACGTTTTATTATTATTTTTTTTATTTGCCCCCCAAAGTGACCCCCATATCCAAATTTCTTTTATTTTCGTTACATTTCCGTGTTTTGGTCACAAAAATTCATATGTTGAAATTCATTAAGTTGAAATTTGGTAAATTTCAACTTAATCGGTCCATTAGATTCGGAGCAAATTGTCTGTGACAGACGGACAGACACACGGATGATCCTATAAGGGTTCCGTTTTTTCCTTTTGCGATACGGAACCCTCAAAATGTTATTCATAATTATGCCTTGAGCATGATGTGTGAGTCACTGGACAGTATATTCCTCGATACGACATTGCTTTATGACGTTACAAATTGAACAAGTCGGAGACCGGTATCCTACAGCCTGTTTGCCTTTGGGGAAAAATCGTGACCTACACAACATTTTTAAGTGACCCCAAAAAGGAAATGGCACGCATTTTAAACTGCATTCCTCAGTTCAATCTTAGTCTTACTGTTTCATTTAAAATCGAATAGTTGTCTTATTCAAATCTTATGGGTCCCCAAAACGATCAACTGCAATTATCAATTTTTACGTCTACCAAGTGCAATTGAAGCGATTTACAATATTACTATTACTACAATAGAAATTGATGGCAATTGATCAAATGCAACGAATCGTTTCGGTCTTTCGGGGACCCATTATACATTTCATAATCTTCTGTTTCTTTATTTACTTCCTCTTTTTAATTACCTATCATCAGTTCCGGCAGCTAATATTGCATCTAGATCAAATTGAATCGTTCCGTCTGCAAGATTGAGAGTCCGATTTCAGCGCAAGGTCATGCATCCGCAATCTCACTAATTAGAAACAGTATTAATTAACTTCATATCAACGTTCTGTATATTTCTGCAATAATTTTCTGTGTATTTATGAGCATGTTACGGACACATATTGGTGTTATTTAAGTAGCGGTGCTTGGCCTATGTCCAGAAATGATGATGAAATGGTGATGATTACTAGTGTTAAATGCACTGAATATAACTTGGGCTTTGTAAACGCAACTTTTTTTAAGTGAAGCTGCCTGGAAGACCTTTTCCAGCAAAAAGAATAACACTAAAAATAACGTTAGTAATAAGGAAAACAAACAGTTGTTCATAGCATAATTTTACCGTTTCACGGTTTTGTCATTTCTCTATTGGGAAGAGTACCTAATGAGGATGAGAGAGAGACACATGCAAATAGTATTATTAAGCCACGCACGTGATGGACCGATGTCCTGGTTAAAGCATCAGGGAAGAATTCAGTGCGGAAGGCCCAGAACCGGGAAGAATGGCACTATGAAGAAAGAAGATTAAAAGCCAGATAGTTTTCCAAAGCCACTAACAAAAAAAAAAACTGTTCTAGATAAATACATCGATTGCAAAACGTAATGAAGATATCGGTCAATCAATCGGTCGGATCATTTCACAGCACGCGATGATTGATATGCAAGCAAGTGTAACAGGTGAACGTATCGTGAGAAATTAATATCGCGTGATATAAGTATATCTGCATCGACTACATCGAAGTGGCTCAGCAGGAATATAGGTTAGATGTTAAGAGAGCACTCATAACTGAGTTAGGCTAGCTTGCAACAAGAGAAAAGGAAGAAGAGAAAATTCTACTAAATAATATAATTGTTTCATATTCAAAACGATGGTGCATCGTACAGCTCCGCTTCTAAGCATAGCTTTGGTGGAAAGCTAGTCTAAAGAATATTTACAAGCTTTCATAAAGCTTTGAACTTGTTAAAAAATATACCGATTAAAGATGCATGAATGATCTCTATTACTATCTGTTCTCATTGTTAACCTGCACCTACGCTGAAGCAGTGGTCCTGATGCGTCTTGTGCTATTTGAGGTTGAATGTAGTTCGGCTTCGTCTTTTTATCAGTCATCGTCACACTCTGCAAGGCTGATCGCGTGTTTCTAATGTTTGTAAGCCATTCATCTTTCTCGTTAACACACCATCCTGCTTCTTCAAGTTTTCACATCCTCTTCATTATAATAAAAGTGTGTCATCTTCCTCATTTAAGTTGTATAAATTAATTATTAAAGATTATTAATAACCTATGTTATTTGATTAATCGATTTTAGATGGGCATATTAAAATTCATTGGAAAATATATTATTATTAGATAGGTATGTTTATCCATATTACAAGAGTTCAGCGGGTGATTTGCACATTTTCCTATATAGTACTTGTTTCCGGAACTTCCATGCAATAAGTATTTCTTAACCTACTACATACACGATAACACGAATAAAGGTGTCAAAACTAGCAATTGTGTTTCTCCATAATACCTTGAATGCATGAAATTCATTATATTTTACGTTTTATATACATACTCTCGATATGAATGTCCAATAATGTTTATACTTCACGATTTATGCCCATATTGACATATATATGTGCGAACTGTTCTTGTTCTTCACATTCAGGAACATATTCCTTGTTCTTGAGTGTATCTGAAGAACAAGAACGTATTTTTAATTACTACAGTCAAGGGCAAATGTCACCATACATCATTAGATATTATACCAATCCACATAATTATACCTATAATTAGTTGCTCTCATTCCATCTCAAAACGCGTTACTCTCTCGGCATTTAAATATTTAGTATGAAACGGAAGTAAACACTAATATTATGTGTAACGAATGTTAAAATTTTCGAAAGTATAACGCGATCTGTTTTCGACTTTAAAAGTAACTACATTTAATTTCCTCTTACATTCTTATAGCTGGTTTGTTATTATTTTTGCATCCTCACTAAATCTTTACTTCCCTAATTATTTTTCTAATATTTAGCACTTTCCTTAAACTGTAACTATCAGAACACCGTCTTCTGTCATGTGCTGTTTCATTACCTATAATTTTTGTCTCTCCTTCTGTATCGGTTTATCATTATTGTATCCAATGCCTGTCTGATACGTCTAACTAATTAATAAACACTGTCGACAAATTCTTAGTTAAATTACTTACATGATTGATGACGATATCATATCAAAATGCATGCTTATCTTGACCGATGGTCTATTATTTAGACAGGCATGAGAAGTGAATTATTAGTATATCTATTAAATGTTTATAGAATCAAAGATCATTGATACCTACAAAAGCGAATTCTGATAAAAATCACGGCACCCTAATTGCGTAACACACTATCGATCGGAATCTGAATCATTTTGAAGCAAATTGCTAATCCATTGCTTCATTTGTTCGAAAAATTCGTCGTCTTGGATGTTGTTGAACTATCAAAATGAAACCGATTCCGATTTATAGTGTGTTACGCAATTAGGGTGCCGGTCCCGAAAATCTCACTATCTAATATTAATCTGAAACGTCTGTGCCAGTGACTCATATAGGTACAATGATTCAATTTCTATTATTTTAAATACGACTTACATGTTCAGTAATTTCCACTCCAGCATAGAGAAGCCATGGAAAATCACAATATCGTACCCTACTTTCTATATTTAGAATCAACCCCTTTAGCATTGCGTAACCAGAGCAACTGAGTAAAAGTAATAAGAATGAATAGTATATAGCTATGTATACCTACTATTAATTGTATTACTTGTATTTACTAACAAACCGCCCCCCTTGCTTTGTACTTTTACGACTTAACAAATCAAGATTTATTTATTAAATATTACGTACGTTTAATAATAATAGCTAGCCATACTCAAAATGGGCTCCGCAAAAATAGCCTATGGCCTATGCCCAGTAGTGGACGTCATTGCTTTGTGGTCTTTTAGCTGCTTCAGAATCATCCTGCTCTAGTACGAATAGTTTTTTTTTTTTAGATATCGCGGCCCTGCGGTCCCGGACATTTGGTAGGCGTATGAAGCCGAAGCCAACCCGCAGAGGCCCGTTAGACGCTTTTAATTAAATGAGACACCAACCGACGTTTATCCCTGTACGCACTATGCAAGTGCACCCAAAGACAACCCCCGGTTGGTGTAGGACTATTGCAGGATATGGAAACAAAGATATTGGAATATGTGTTGGATGGCTAAAGTGGACTGGTTACCTAGAACTATGGCCCCTGCCTGATCAATGTTTTAAAATACACGGAAAAAATGGCAGGGGGTGACTTGCACACTCAATAATGGGCCCCCGGAAACGGTCGCTAGCACATAATGACGTAGCGACAAGGGGGCTACACTTCCTGAGGTGCTTGAGGAGAGGAGAGGTATTCCATGGCTATCAGGACAATCGCGAAAGTACGGTGAAGATCCCTACCAGCACCTTGCTGGAATACTTCCTTCCTCCGAGCACGTTTGCTCTTGCGAATCTCCACTCAAGACGGCCAATAAAGGCAAGAATGAGGTGGGAGCTCTGTTCCTCGTCAGTGTTCACTCCAGCCGGTCAATATAGGCAAGCCAGAGATGAGGAACAAGACTTCTCCCGGGAGACAGGATCTGTGGGGTCGTTACTGCCCAACAGCTCGCTACATGCTGCTCTGCGGGTTTCTGTTTCTATTTTTTATTATTAAAACTGTTTTTATTTTCGCCATAATATTTTATTAAATTCAACAGTGCCAGCCCTAGTGGAAAAAGTGAACTCACCGAGTTTATGCGAGTGTTATTTGCCCGACCAAAATCAATTAGTGGGACCGACGGTGGGGCTAAATGGAATAATCCATAAAACGAAGTTTTTGATTATATTAGGGCTCCGTTAAAGATTTCGTTTTCCAAAAGGGATCTGTCATCAAAAAAGTTTGAGAACCGCTGTAGTAAGCAGATAAACCTTAAACTCTCTAAATGATGATGAAAGCGGCATCAAAGCGGTCATTCAAGCTGACAAGAAAAGCGATTTCAATGTATAATAAGTATAGATTAGATTACTAAAATAAAACAAATGAAAGTCGAATAAATACGGATAATCATATCTTGCAAGATCTAGAGATAGACGATCTTGTAATTCGTATACAAGTGAATTTGTGTTGAACTGAATTGCAGAGTTCAAACATACAGGAGGTCACGGCTATGGTCGGTAACGGTTTAAGAATAATTGAAACTACTATTGGCACAGATATTGAACTATTTGATCATGAATCTTAAGAAATGAGAAGAAAGAACGCTAGCGTGATAAGGTACTTGAATGCAGTAGAACTGGTACGAAAAGAGAAACGGGAAGATGAATGAAATATTTAGGCTTGTATGCAGAGATATAGAACAGCGCCCAACAAGTAGCACTCTGTCTATGACAATGATTTGAAGGAAATTCATAGACCATTCCTCCGTTTGTTATATATAACATAATATAACATCATGCTTTGTTTCTCCGAAGAGTTGGGCTGAGGTGTACCTATAGTTCATCCACATTTCGCCAGTTATGTTAAGGCGCATTTAATAGGGGGCGACTATGGGCTGCTGATGATAATGATTAGAATGACGCCTTAAGAGGTGGTGCGTTATTTAAATTACAACTTGTATATGGAGCTAACCTTTTACAAACTGTGATATAGTAACAGACATCTTTTGATCTCTATCTGTGATGATAGCTTCGTGTTCATCAACATTGACAGCTTATGTCCGCCCACTTTAGGAGATTTTTTTTATTTAATGGGTTATGTGTTTATTTTCAGTGTGTTAATTACAAGTGTTCAGAAGTTAACATCAGACGAGTATTGTGGAATTGTTACTGGCATCTAGCACGCAATCTCCGGATACAGCGAGGTTCTGTTTAGAATTAGAATATTCAAAAGCTAGTTCGTATGGTTACTTTTTATATCTGGATAATGGAACGTTTCGGCTCTGCAGATTTGATAGAGGTAGCTTTAAATGACGATAACTAGCTAACCTGCCATCCTTTATCGACTAACCGTCTCTCATTTTACAACAAATCAAATTGCAATTAATTTTAGTCTAAAACAATATCCCAATACCAATCACAGAATAAGCAAAGGCTTAAACTAACACAGCCCAGTTTATCGCGATCAGTTAGTTATACTAACTAAATCTAACTACAGAACAATTTCAATTGAAGTATACGGCAATCGCAATAAACCCCGGGCTATACACACGGGTGAAAGTCCAAGTACCCACAATTATCACCTGTTGTGGAACTTGCAGGAATTGCCGCTCGTGTCCTCCGGCCTTATTGCTCAGTAATCTTGAAGCAATCAAATTAATTTTAGTTTGACACCTTTTCCTGTGATCAAGTAGTGTATGGTCTATGGTTCTAGGGTTACTTTATAATTTATGGTCAGACACTATTATTTACGAATATGCCTTGAGGAGTTAGATTTAAATTAATGTTCTGTTCTGTGTAATTATTTTGTGTCACAAATGTATATTTGTTACTTCCGGAGAGTTTTTATTTATTTAGATTAGTCACTAATAAATCAGTATTAACAAGTCTCAATCAGCAATAACTTAGTTTGGATGGAGGATTTAATCTAGTAGTCGCTAGGCGTTTGTTATCTTTTTTTGTGGTTCGCATTGTAGAGTGCTCGCCAAGACAATGTTTTCGGGATGACTTCTGCAGGATCATCATTTTATCCCTTACTATTAAAAAGCCTGCCTCGAATTCCCAGTACATTTTCTCTGTGTTGCCTCAGTTAAAAGCGTCGGGTTTAAATAGTTCTAGCTAAGTCCTGTCTGTGATAAAAGTTAATTTTATAGCCTATAACCTGCCTATAGCCCATTGGAGCTATGGCTCCGAATGGCGATGTGACTCGGAGATGACCCGACATGTTTTCTAACTCCTCTGATCGCGAAAATAAATCGTACAAAACAAGATTAACCAGAATCGATACAAGTAAGGATATAAAATGAAAATTAATTATGCTATTTCGATCTCAGGTTATTTAAGATACATTATGTAATATTTTCTTGAAACTGATTATTCAATAAGGATGAGTTTTCCATAAAATTGCTAAGATCATAGCATCGGTCATATAGCCTAACCACTAAAGCAAATGACAGATTGTACCTAAGTTTGCATATAATTGCATCCTCTAGATATACATTCACCGAACAGGAAACTCTAGCCCAAAATACTAACACCTGCATTTATAAACAAGCAATTACTTACTGCTAAGTAATTTCTTAGTGAAGTCATTACTTGAAGATATAATTTTTCATTATAAAATCTTAATCTATAGTCGAGTAATGTACGTTACTTACTTGAGTAAATGCTTGAGTAAGAATCAATGATCCATTGCAAAATCTGTTCTCAATTCTTAAGTAAAGAAAATGGTGACTATTACTTGACTATCGTCAGCATAAACACAAACGTTGAAGATCCTAACTTCGAAACTGACGGACTTTCATACAAACTTACAACCCCTATTTTACCCCGTTAGGCGTGGAACATCCTTCTTCAGTGGATGCCTACACTGTATAAGGTATCTATGTACAACACTTCCAAGTCAGCGGTACAGCGGTTCAGCGGTTTGGGCTGTGCGTGTATATATCACCCAATCGGTCATTCAGTTTACCATTTTATATATACACATATAAGTAATATAGTAGGATTCTAACCTTTGACAGTTCTAACTTCAAGCAAATACTAAACTATAGAATAAAAATGGTTACTGAAGTAATCACTTTTACTTGTTTATAAATACGGGTGTAAGAAACCCCTGCTTCTTTTGCTAAAGAAACAAAATAATGTTGTTCATAAACAACTACCTTCAAACCCCATAACTCTCCTACATACAATGCTATAACAAATTCTCCATCGATTTTCACTTAGAAATCTCTAAAACAGTTTGCATCACGTATCAGCCGACGAATCTCGAGTACCAGCGGGGTTGACCTCGTCAACCTGTCGCTGCGATCTTTATTACTTTGCCAGCTAAAGTTCACTCGGTTCCCTGCGCAGGCGACCGCTTGCGAAATATCCCTCGATATCTAAGAACACGCCTTTAGGCCGGGAGTACATAAAACCGCGGCGCGATCTGTGAAATATCCTAAGCAACCTAACAAATAACAAACTACATGGTTACTAGAGTCCCCGCCACTGCTTCGCACGGTTTGTACGACTTAACACATGGAGATTCATATTCATGAATTATGTATAGACACCAGCACATCAAGCTACTACAATCTGTCCAATTTCTTTAATAGATTTCCAACTTTATTGCTAAATCATTAGGTTCAAGGTTAATTACGAAAATTTTACAGTTTCGGGTAGCTTGATGTGCTGGCGTCTGTAGAAAAACCTTCCGGAATAAATTCTCTAAATTATGGAGAAAACCCCATCAAAATCCGTTGCGTAGTTTAGGAGATCAACGCAGTCAACAGACAGACACGAATTTATATAAGTAAGGTAGCTAAGCCCAAATTCGCTAGCAATCTTTGATTTTGATCTAATAAAAGAATGGGACTGGGACAGCATTTGTGTAAACACGGATCGTCGGCTACATCTAACATATTAATGTTAACCCCTGAACAGTTCGAATAACCCCATAGATTCATGTCAATATGTGCTCGAATGTCAACCGCGCCCCATAGGTTCACAACTGTAAGCCCGCGGTCGCCATTGGATGGTCGTTTTTTACGTTTATATAATAGGGATGATGCCTGGGTAAAAAAAAAAAAATTCTATTTAGTCCGTCAGTCAGATAATAAAAAAATATTAGACACGTATTTTTTGCTTTATCATATTAATAAAAAATGACTTAGATAACTCGCATTAAAGTTCGGGAGTGGGGGCTTGCTACGTCACTTCTACGTATAAAATCTACGAAGACGTGACGTCATGCCACATTTTAACTCAATGTATCGCCGTTATCTTTTGATTACGTAGAAAAAGAAAAATACGTGTCCAATATATTTTAATAATCTACATGACGGACAAAAAAACATTTTTTAGTCATCATCCCTATTATACACAGCTGCTTTTTTATTGCAATACATTAATATAAGCAGCGTGTATATGATATACGTTTATATATAAATATTATATAAAGATTTTCCTTACGTACACCATGTGTACGTAAGACAGTTGAGGGGTAGCGGAACTGCAGCAAATTTAATAGAACATTAAGATTTTTTTTACCAGAGTTCTACTTAACGTGTACGTGGCTTTATACATTATCGCCAGACAATGTATAAAGCCATGCCGTTATCAGATTTCGCACTCCCAGTCTCAAAAATAGCTAGGCTAATGTAGCTTCAGCCTAAGAACCTTAAATTCGATCTCATTTCAATTGCGAAATGGAACAATGGGTTTAAATATTGGCAATTGTTTAAGTATCATTGAGATACGACCTTTTTCAAGAACTGACAGTGAATAAAGTTGTGTTTTATCTTCCGGTAAAGTAAGAAAATAAATTGGTTTGTCTTAAGACAGGTTCGCTCGTTACGCCTACGATGTGTCTTGTCAATGATTGTGTTGTAGATATGGTCGCCATATTGTGAAGAATGTAGTTTGGATTTCATATTATGTTCGAACTGTATTAAAAAAAATATATAAAAAAATTATTAAAATACGTTACCCTCCTTCTGAGGCAGCCGAGTAATAAATGAGTGGATATTGATGGAAGGCATAAAGCACATGCCATCTAAAACTCTTCAAAATTAAACGCGGTAATCGTTAATCATCAATACAACGGAACAACGCTTTGTTACCCTCTTTCCTTACCTATTTAAAACATAATCAAAACAAAGGTTACGTGACAAAGGTTTCATCAAACCGGTCACGTTTGACTTATGATTATTATGACTTTATTACAGTACAACTTTTTTCTTAATGTCCCTCGGCAATCATCGCGTTTCCGAATACAAACGAATGCTAATTTCCATGCCCATCAATTATTTATTAGATTTATCGTGTATAATTATTTGAATTCAGAACTAAGTACTTTATTGTTGTTTTGTTTTGATTTGAACAACAATAAAGTGCTTAATTCTGAATTCAAATTGTTCAATCTGCCTAGCCTTTTTCCAACTATGTTGGGGTCGGCTTCCAGTCTAACCGGATGCAGCTGAATACCAGTATTTCACATGGAGCGACTGCCTATCTGTATGAAAAGGTGGTCACCCATCCTCAGACCAACCCCGGCAAGCGTAGCTTAACCTGATGGATCGACCCATGCGGCTGTTATTACTTAGCCACGAGCTCCTCCTCCTCCTGAATTCAAATTATTATGCACGATAAATCTAATAATGGACATGGAAATTAGCACTCGTTTGTATTCGGAAAAGCGATGATTGCCGAGGGACTTAAGAAAATAGTTGTACAATACACACATTTACATAACCCTCACACACCGGCCCTGTAAGAACCTACACGGTGCAGTTAAAAATAAAATATGGATCATTAGATGCTGCCCGCGACTTCGTCGACGTGAATTTTCGGCCCTCGTCCCACCGTGTTGCATCGCATCGCCTGCCCGCGCGCTTTTACATCGTTTTCGCTTAACGTTATTTCCGACTCAGTTTCTTTTTACTCCTAAAGGTTGTAGCGTGAGTTTTAATAGCCTTCGTCGAGAACTGCACCCTAATTACGTAACACACTGTCAATCGGAATCGGTTTCACTTTGACAGTTCAACAACATTCATTGCGTTATTTACGTTGTCGAGCAGACAAATTTTCGAACATATAAAGCAATCGATTAGCAATTTGCTTCCAAATGATTCAGATTCTGATTACTATCAATCGGAATCTGAATAATTTTGAAGCAAATTGCTAATCCATTGCTTTTTTTTGTTGTGTTACGCAATTAGGGTGCTGGGCTATCAAATGCAAAAATATTTTTTCAAATAGGACTGGTAGTTCCAGAGATTAGTGCGTTTAAACAAACAAACTCTTCAGCTTTGTTATATTATATACATATAGATTTACATAACCCTCACACGCCGACCATGTTAGAACCTACACGATGCAGTTAAAAATAAAATATTGATCATAAAGAACTCACGTAGAAAGAAACGATCGAAACAAACAATTTTGTCAGAGAAATCGATATTAATTGGACACGGGAAGGTAAATTGGTACTGTGACGAGTTTTTCGGTCACAAGGAATGGTGAATTTTTGGACATCGAATTACGGTTTTACTTTTCACATTCATATCTGACATTCCAATCAAGTTTTCATGCATCGACTTGAAATTGTAGGTTTTGCATTTTTCGAAGAAAGTCAATTTCAAGGACTGGTTATTTATTTAAGTGCAGGAGGATCAAACAGCTATAACAGAAAAAAACACCGGTTTTATAGACATTTCCATAACTTTTTCTGTAATTAATTACCCGTGAGAACCTATAATAATTGGCTCTATTAATTATTATAGGTTCTCACGGGTAATTAATTACAGAAAAAGTTATGGAAATATTTATCAGTAGCCAAATTTTCACAGGGTGTTCTACCCATGACTCAAAGTCAAAGCGTTTATTGCAACTACGAACAACTTTCACTATGGGACCAACTCTGAAATCACGAAAAAAGAATCAGCAGTTTCATACATTTTGGTCGAGTATATGTATATTGAACTTCTGTATGAAACAGCTGATTTTAATTTCGTGATTTCAGAGTTGGTCCCATAGTGAAAGTTGTTCATATTCATGGGTAGATCCTGTGAAAATTTGCCTACTGATAAAAAAATTGCCTATTACTCTGTCTGAAATAAAAGTATTATATTCTATTCTATTCTATAATAATAAATGTAAGGTAAAATAAGCACCAAAATAATTATTTATCATAATATTAAAAATTAAGAACACTCGACACTCGATATTACTAGAAAAAATGACAAAGTTAATATTTGATAACATTTACCTATGTTGAAATCGTCGGAAAACTGTATCTAAGCAATCAAATCAATAAGACTAAAAGTAAACATGTCTTGCAATTGCAACACTCTAAAAATAAATATTAATAACACTTTCGCTGATAAACTGGCTAAGCTAAGTTTTATCTTATCAACTTTTTTGACTAGTATTTCCCTCGAAGGAAAATGTAAGTTAATGCCCGAGATACACAAGGTAAGTTTCTCAAGCCAGGATAGTAAGCTAGCAAGCTTTACTAGCTTGCTCTGGTTTCGTGTATACAGAACTAGCTTCATTTCTAGGCTAGTAAGCTAGTGAGGCGGAGGACAGGGTGTTGTGGCGCAGTCTGGGGGAGGCCTTTGTCCAACAGAGGACTGCGATAGGCTGAGTTGATTGAAGCTAGAGCTAGTGAAATAGTCTCAAGCTAGGATAGTTTGATAGGACAAGGTTCTATTTTTTGAGTTAGTAGCATCTACCCCCATCACTGATTTTACTAGCTTCATGTGGCTGGCAAAGCTAGTATTCGATTGGCTAGTGTACAGTGGCTATACCTACGCGTTTTGTTTATCTGACGGCAACCACGTGTTGTACAGTCGCCGTCAGATATATTGTAGCAGACAAGGTGACCAAATAATTCTGAACAATTTAAAATGTCAATAAGTTCCATACACTTCAAGCTACCATTAATATATCTGAACATTCATTACTTCATTAATATCTGAGCAGATGCTTGTCAATAATTTCTATACACACAACTAACCAAAAATATCTGAACACTTCAAGTGTTTTAAAAAACACGACAACGTCAAGTGTTTTATACCCTCTTCATCGTATTTATACCAAAGATAGTGTTTGTTTTTGGTTCATCATTTATATTACGCAGAAACAAATACGAATACTTAACGTTGTAAGTGTTCAGATATTTTTGGTTTGTTGTGTGTATAGAAATTGTTGACAAGCATCTGCTCAGATCAATCGAAATCAATCTGCCTAGCCTTTTCCCAACTATGTTGGGGTCGGCTTCCAGTCTGACCGGATGCAGCTGAATACCAGTATTTTACATGAAGCGACTGCCTATCTGACCTCCACAACCCAGTTACTGGGTAAAACGATACCCCTTGGTAAAACTGGTTGTCAGACTTTCGGGCTTCTGACGACCCGTAACGACTGTCAAAGAACCTCGAATGACAGCCGGGACCAACGGCTTAACGTGCTTTTCGAGGCACGGAGGAGTCTTGGTATGAAAAGATGGTCACCCATCCACAGACCAACCCCGGCAAGCGTAGCTTAACCTGATGGATCGACCCGTGCGGCTGCTATTACTTAGCCACGAGCTCCTCAAGCATCTGCTCAGATATTAATGAAATTTCATTTTCACAATTTCACTAATGAATGTTCAGATATTAATGGTAACTTGCAGTATATGGAACCCTTTTTTTATTTGATGGGTTTGCTCTTGACTCTAGCCTAGGTTATTATTGTTGTTATTATTATTACTATTTTGACATTTCTCGAGACCCTGGGGTCCCGGACCTTTGGAAGGCGTACGAGGAGCCAAAGCCAACTCGCAAGAGGCCCCTTAGATAATTTTAAATGATAAGGAGGCACCAACCGACGATTATCCCTCTATGCACTATGCAAGTGCACCCAAATTATTATTATTATTGTTGTCACTTATTGACATTTTAAATTGTTAAGATATATTTGGTCACCTTGTCTGCTACAATATATCTGACGACTGTACAGCACTAAAATGTGCCAAGCCAGGACAGCAATTCAGGATAGTATACCGAGGTTCTAGCTATCCTAGCTTTGAATCTCGTGTATATCGGGCATAATAAACGTGGTTCGTGGAACATTTTAATGGGTGTGGCTGTTAGCAAGTTCGTTACAAGCTTGTGATATAAAAGTCATAAGGAAACTGTTAGTCGTGGTCTAGGAGCAATGAAACTTAGGCAATCGAATGTTACTCTGACCCGAGTTTCGAAAATACTTATTAAGGCGACGATAAATCGATAACCGACTTTTAATGATTTTAAACTGAAGATCACGTCTAAAAGAGTAGTGTTAATGATTTGGAAAAAATATATCTTAAATTAGAGCACTTTCTTATTGACTTAATCTGTGAATATTTTAGGTTATGTTTATATAATATAATGTAATTTATTTCCAAAGTTATGTCTAACGCGAACAAAAAACTGAGAATCACGCTAAAAGTATCAAGCGTGTTTTTATGAAACCTACACCATTTTAAAGATAATTTAATTGTTTATCTTTTAGTATACGTGTTTTTGTACAATACCTTTTGTTTTACGTATAATAAATTAATAATGCGATCTACCCTGGGACAGCGCTCCTTGATGGGCAAGTCCTATTACTGGGTGGACGAACGACGCGTTGCGTGAACTCAGCACAGAACACGCAAGCTAACCACTCAAGGCCATTGGCATATATCTGCGTCTTAAACAGCTCTAGCCAACGGCCTAATGGCATTTTGCTGGTTCGTTTTACACAATAAAAACAACAAAAAATATATATGATGGTGTGGAACCCTCGGTGCGCGAGTCCGACTCGCTCTTGACGGGTTTTATTATTAAAGACATCAATAAATACATTACTATAACCATAAAAAAATTCATTTCTTTTTCATTACAGGTAATGTACGATTAATAAAACCAATTTTAATATTCACTTACGTAAACTTTTACATGTGAATTACTTTCACTGATTTTAAAATGTAACAATATGACGTCACGTGAACTGATAATCTCGTTTTATTTTTGTATATTACTAATTTGGGAACACCATCTTTAGTATAAATACAGAGTTTCATGTCATTAGCAACATTACGCTTTTATTAATTGATCCGTAAATAGTCATCCGCAGCCCATCCTTAGGCTCAAAACTTTTCATCCCCCCGGTACGCTATGATTTTTAAGCCCAGCAAATCTGAGCAACAATAGCGCTCTATGGAGGCTGAAAAGTTTTGAGTCTAGGGATGGGCCACGGATAACTAAGACATGATGATGTTTACGGATTAATTACTAAAAGCGTAATGATGCTAATGACATGAAACTTTGTATTTATACTAAAGAGGGTATTCGCAATACTGACACTTGCGAGGTACTTAGTCTCAAAACGTTTCTTCCCCCTTGGTATGATAAGTCTAAATGGTGTTAAAATTAATTTGCTTGTTTTCATCAGGATCAGCGACATTTCAAGAACTCAATAGTTAACTATCCTATGTTCTTTTAAAAGGACTGTTTAAAAGAACATAGGATAGTTAACTATTGAGTTGAGTTGTTTAAATTATCCTCAAAAGAAAATGGAAGGAAGTAATCAGGAGTTCGAAGGATGTCCGTTCATCCCGAATGGCACCAAAGAGTATCTCTATCAGGCGTCATTATGCCATGTTTAGAGTCACCGACCGGATAGACGCTTACTAGTTTGGACTTTGGCTTTCCGGCTTCTATCTTTGTTTTATTTTTTACGTTAAATACATACATACAGTATTTTTATACATAACGGGTGCAAATGGAAAGTTCAAACAATATTTAGATAGAGAAAATTTAAGCTACACTGCTTAGGTCTAATTTAAATCTACAACGTGCCGCTGCAATGGCGACATTAATTTGATACTCGTATACGGATATTGGATATTTTAGTTTCATTAAACGTTATTAATTAATTATTGATTTATTTGCACTTTTTTAAAATAGCATCTGGTGCAACCTGTGGTGGAGATAAAAATAAAACGAACGAGATAAAAAAGGCCAAGCAATTCGGGTTTTTTTTTTCTTGAACCACCAGATTGGTCAGAACAATACACAAACGATAAACAAAAAAAAAAGGTCAAAGGCCTTTTACCAGTTGGCAAAAAACAATAGCTTCATGAGTGAGACTTTTGCATAGAGTGATCCTAATTTTGGTTATTATTTTAATATTTAGTTTTTTTTTTTTATTTATGAATTATTTTATCTTATTATAATTTTTATGATTACTGGTCACTAGCCCTACCCGCGTGTTGATTTAATGGCGCCATTGTGGCGGCACGTTGTATTAATGACTTGGGAAAGCCATAAAACCAATCCAATAGATCGCTGATTATTTCTAAAATCAGGCATTTGGTGTTTAGCGTGGACTTTTGGTAATAATAATCTAGCTTATTAGCTATTAAGTAAGCTATTTGTAACTTTAGTACAGACGCCAGCACATCAATCAAGCTACTACAATTTGTCAAATTTCTTTAATAGACTTTCAACTTTATCGCTAAAGCATTAGGTTCAAGGTTGTTTGCGAAAATTTAACAGTTTCGGGTAGCTTGACCTGATGGCGTCTGTACTTTTTAAGGGATAAGACACTTGATTCACGTTTACTTTATAATAATCACAATCACACACAATAAAACGTACATAGTCTAGAGGTCGCTAACGCTACTGCTGAGCAGGAGGTTCTGGGTTCGATTCTCAGGTCGGGCAAAGTGTTATTGGATGTTTCCATCAGGTATCTGGATTAGTGCCCGGTTGGAGGTAAGGATTTAAAAAAACAAAAAAAAAATCGCTATTTCTGGTTTGGTCCTATTTAATAATAATGAGTACAATGATCCCTTAAAAGGTTGCCACTGTTTACACTTACACACTGTATATCGGATTAAATATAACTGGCGTATTGTGGGTGCACTATAGGTATACCTCTGCCTCCTAGGGTTATCATATCTTGGGATGCATGTAGCATGTAGGCCAGATGGCGTGGTTGGTTAAGATACCACCTATCATGCCGCTGGTCGTGGATTCGATTCCCATCCATCCATCATGTGTGCATGAACATGTCTGTTTGTCCTGAGTCTGGGTGTAATTATCTATTTATATTACGTATGTATTTACAAACAAACAAAAAAGTAGTGTATGTAATATATCAGTTATCTGGTTTCCATAGTACAAGCTCTGCTTAATTTGGGATCAGACGACCGTGTGTGAAATGTCCCAGCACATTATTACTATTGTTATTATTTGTCCTGAGATTTCAGGATTTTTAGGCTCCTCACAGTTTTGTGGTCGGATATAGAAAATCTCAGGACTTTTCTGCAGTCGATTTTTCTGATTTTTTTATTATAAATTTACAATTAACCCAAACAAAAGCATACCTATAATCTTGTTTGGATAATATCACAAATTAACTATTTATAAAAACAATTTAATGTCTCTCTGGTTTTTAGACTAGAATCATCTTTTACTAAGTGAATTGCACTAATAATCAATAATTTTATTGCGAAGTTTACCTCAGGACTTTTCTATAGAAATCAGGTTTTTTGTCAGGACTTTTCAGTGTTCCATCTAGCAACCCTACCTCTGCCTAACCCATCGTGGATTACAGGCGTGATGTTATAAGTTTCAGACGCCACAAGATCTCAACATCAAGCCACTAGTGCTACGACGTTATCTATATCTATCCAGAACTGAACTAAAAGTGTTGTTGTAACAATAAAACCAAACTATCGTAAATGATACCACGCTCATAAACACGATTGGACACTTAAAATTTAAACACTGACTCACGTAATATGCCGTAATAAGCCTTACTTTAGTTTAGCATTTTGTGGTGAGATAACTTCGTTTATTTCTAGTGTTCATTTAAATAATTTAAAATGCAATTTTGCTGCGGATCACATCAATCTGCCTTGCGTTTTCCCAACTATGTTGGGGTCGGCTTCCTGTCTAACCGGATGCAACTGAATACCAGTATTTTACATGTGATTGCCTATCTGACCTCTACAACCCAGTGACTGGGTAATACGATACGCCTTGGTAAGAATGGCTGTCCGACTTTCGGGCTTCTGACGACCCGGAACGACTGTCAAAGATCCACGAATTACAGCCGGGACAAACGGCTTAACGTGCTTACCGAGGCACGGAGGAGTCTCGGTATGTAAAGATGGTAACCCATCCACGGGCCAACCGCGGCAAGCGTAGCTTAACCCGACGGATCGACCCCTGCGGCTTTTATTACTTAGCCACGAGCTCATTGCTGTTAAAAATCACATCATCTACATTAAATTCTTTAGATTTGCATAATCATAATTTGAAAAATCATCTTTTTTTTTTCCTTTCAATAAAATTATTTTGTATCTGTTATCAATTATCATCTAAGTTAATCGAAGGCCATGAAAATACCGTTCGATACATAAATTAAAACGAATCAGGCAAAATAACTTAAAGTTATGTTTGACAACACATCGAATGAAGCTGCTCGCATAATTGGGATAGAACTTCACTTGGTAAGTTCGTTTGATCTTCAATAAAATGTTGCAACACTTGGTCTTAGACACCAATTAAGTAAAAATATGAAATAGATTGCTCTTAAAGTTCCAAGTTACATCATTACAGAATATCGTAGTAAATCGCTTACCCGACCAATCCGCTGACAAAGATTTCTCAACTTTAGATCTTTACGACAGCTATAAAACATGTCAATAAAATAGGAATTTAAATTAAAGATCAATTGCAGTTAAATGCTTCATGAGATATAGATGTTTAGGTACTAATCAGAAAATTCTTTGAATAGTTGTTTTGACGTGAAAACGTCTTTTCGTTCGGTGTACTGGTGTAAGTTCAATATTTCTGAACGGCAAAAACGTAAGATTTCAACCGCTAATAACTACGAGACTTTTAATGCTAGAGTAATGGTTGAGCATTCAAAAGATAGGTCATATTTATAACAACTGTTAAGTCCGGATATAATTTGAGTGTGACGTCACACTGCGAGTGCATGCGCATGCACACGACCCTCTACACTATTTGCCAAAATATCAATTCGTATAGCGCAAAAACGTGTTTGGCTAGATCAGTTATTCTGGTGTCTTGGTCAAGAGTTGACAAAGCCCTACCCAGGACTTAAAGAGAAACAAAAGAAATAATGGAAAAAATGGGGTTAAAAATTAATACGAATTTGACATTGGCAAAATTATGTCAGATATCGTCTCATATCGACCGTAAATCAACTCGGAAATAAAAAAAGCTTGCACCAAAAGGAATGCAATGAGTTTAAAATGTCTAGTGCCTAGCAGATACAATAGCTACGGCAGTGTCAGAAACCGTAAGAAAAAGTTTACGATGTCGTCGTCTCATATGAGCCGTAAATCTGCTCAGAACTGAAAAACATCATAATCGATGAAAACTTACTTTATAAGGAATGCAATGAGCCTATTAAGTCTAGTGTCGAGCAGATACAATGGCTACAGTAGTCTCAGAAACCGTAGTACAATTTCAATCTGTTTTCAAGAAAACAACCGGCGCGGTCTCGAACTGTGCCTACAATTTTCTTAAAGTAGTTCTTGTTTCTAATTACTGGCATTCACTATTAGGAAATTTGTTTAATTATTTGGTAGCGTGTAGCTTTATCACCGTAAATCCGAATCCTAATTTAAAAAATTCTATCTTTTTTTAGGCTTTCATACCACAAAAGGAAAAAACGGAACCCTTATAGGATCACTCATGTGTCTGTCTGTCTGTCTGTCCGTCTGTCACAGCTAATTTGCTCCGAATCTAATGGACCGATTAAGTTGAAATTTGGTACACGTATGTATTTCTGTGACCCAAACACGGACGTGTAATGTAAATTAATGAATTTTGAAAATAGGGGTAAATTTTGAGGGGCAAATAAGAAAATTAAAAAAAAATATTTGCAAACTGTTCCGTGCGATATATCAAATGAAAGGGCTTACTGTGAGGGTCTCAAAAGTATTTTTTTTTAATAATTTTAAAATAAACTTTTTTAAAGTTATTTAAGAAAATAGACGAAAATTGACCATTCCCCCTTTATTTCCGAAACTACTGAGCTTAATTTTTTTTTTTAAATACAGAAAATAATTCTATATCTATAGATTACAGGAAACCCTATAAGAAGTCTATGGTCTTAAAATAACATGGTAAATCTCTCAATATTGTACGTACAAACTTACATTTGTCCATAGTTAAACAAAAAGGATCCAACCCACATTAGGTGTTGTGGGTTGGATCCTTTACGTTTAACTATGGACATTTGAAGTTGGAATGTATAAGAGAACATGTTTTTCAACTACAATGTTAAGTTTGTTCGAGGCATACATTCATCCCAACTACGGAACCGTTCATTGTGCGTGGTCCGACACGCACTTGACCAGCTTTTTTATTCAGTTTTGTCAATGACCCATCGCAAGAACTCATCCTGGACCTAAATGTTTCCACGTAAACTGCACATAGATAGGTACCTAATTATCATGCTGTTAATGAGACCGTAAAAGTCATCAACATACAATTAAACTCCTTCAAAACCATTACACCACAACTCAAGTGGGCAACTAAAAACTTCCAAACTAGAGTCGCAAACAAAAAATTCCCGTGTCCAACTTTTAACTATTATCGGAATCGATTCCACTCGCCGCCGCCGTGAGAACATTCGACTGTAAATATTACGACACGGCTACTCGATAACAAATATAGGTTAACACTATAGTACTTAGTTAAGTTAGTAATGCAGTAGTCAAGGTTTTATGGAGTCTTATTTTAGCAGAAGAATTAAAGTAACCGACCCCGATAGTCGTGACGAGTCGTCGGAAACCCAAAAGTCTGACCACCAAGGTGTATCGTGTTACCCAGTAACTAGGTTGTGGTCAGAAAGGCAGTCACTCCATGTAAAATACCGGTTAGACTGGAAGCCCAACATGGTGGAATAAGGCTAGGCAGATTATGAAAAGATTTAAAGTACGGGCACATTATTCGCTGAACGTTCTCGGTTCATCAATGGCTGATGGAGCCCAAAGGATCTGGAGTGGCGACCACGTACCAGAAGGCGTAGCTGTTAGGCCCCTTACAAGGTGGACCGATGACCTGGTGAAGGTCGTAGAAATCCGCTGGATGCGAGAAGCACAGCACCGGTTGATGCGGCGACTCTTGGGGGCGGCTTATGTTTAGCAGTAGACGTCTTTTGGCTGATATAACTAATTCTCTGACTTCTTGATAGCTCAAATTCAAGTGGCATCTACCACCATATTCGAATGATGCTAACGAAAACAGTGGCTGGTCTCTCTTTGACGTAGTTTGAAATTAATGTCAATAAACTACTGTAATGAACGTAGGTAGTTTAAAATCGAGGACAAAAAAACTATACTAATGAACTATAAAAAACTTAATATCAATGTCTTGGTAATGAATAAAAAACTCATTACGTTAGTTTCCCATGTTTTTATAGCCTTTTTAATTAGGATTGGTACCTATATAATTAAGAAAAAAAAAACTCATAATATACTGGCTGATATATTTTACCGTCTTGAAAAAAATAGGGTAGAATAGGTGAACGGAGTAAAAACCTATGGCATACCTAGTTTTTTTTGTTTTTTCAATTTCCTACACATTTGAAGTACACTAGAACAATAAGAACAGAAATTTTGAAAAAATCTTATAGATCTTTAATAAATATCAAAAAAACTAGGTATGTCATAGGCTTCTACTCCGTTCACCTATTGTTATTTTTTCAAGACGTTAAAAAAAGTCACCTAGTATAATATACAAGGTGTAACTTAAATAACGCACAACCTCTTAAAGGGTCATTGTACTCATCATTATGAACAACTTTCACTATGGGACCAAACCTGAAATAGCGAAAAATAAACAGATGTTCGCATAATTCGTCAAAATTACACAACAGCTGATTTTTTTCGCGATTTCAGGTTTGCTCCCATAGTAAAAGATGTTCATAATGATAAGTACAATGACCCCTTAAGAGGTTGTGCGTTATTTAAGTTACACCTTGTATATGACACAGTCACATTACAATGAACTTAAGCGAGACGCGAGTTCATAAAAATATTTTCAACAAAATGGGGCCAGTCTACAACAAACGAACGTTGAATCGATTGAAAAGAATCGAGAATCGAATCAGCAAGTGTACACCATCGAACAATGGCTTACTTTGGTGTGCCACTTACGCCAATCTTCATAATTCTCGATTGTATTACTCATTCTCTTTAGATTGCCTTAATTCTTATCGCTATTGCTAGAAAGTTGAATTGAGGTCAACATCTTAAGTTTAAGCATATTAGAGTATCATTCAAATACACAATCAATATCAATGATTGTTCTGTAAATTACCCATCATTCTCCTGCCCTTGTCCCAATTTATTTGGGGTTGGCGCAACATGTATTTTTCTCTCATACTTCTCTACTAGTTGTCATCTCGGTAGTCACTCCCTTTCTAGCCATATCATCTCTTCTATCTTCTGTAAATTACTAACGGTGTGTAATGAAATTAAAGAATATGATTCACTAATACATATAAGTACACGGACAAAAAACTTTGTTCAAATATGTACTTAGTTTATTTTAAATTATGATGAATGGTCAGAGTAAAATGGTGCTATCGTTTTATTTCATCGCATATTTGTTTTTTTTTTTGTAAACACATGTTTTGAAGGTTTTGTTTTATTTCTTTTAGATATAAAGCTAGTTAGTTACATTCCACGGCTTTAAATTGACTGTTGATTCATGCAATCCTAGTACTTTTTGTTAGGTTACTGCTCAGAGAAATTGTTTTTGGCACTTCTAACATTATATGTATAAAAGTAAATTACAAAAATCTTTAAATTACGATAACTTTTTTTGCAACATCCGATTTGAAACAAAGCTCAAAATTAATTTTTGTCTACCTGTGAAAAATACATGAAAATCCATTCGGTAGTTCCGGATGTGTCCACGATCAAACAAACAGACAGACAGAAAAGAATTCTGAAAATCGCTGGTTACCAGCTACTAAGCTTTAGTTACCACCTTTCTATTTACTTTTCTTCAATGTACAGACACACCGGATTCTACTGTTTTATCTACTAGCTTTTGCCAGTGGCTTCGCCCGCGTGAATGTCGGAAGTTAATCCACGGAAACGTACCAGGACAAAAAGTATCCTATGTGTTAATCCATGTCATAAACTATCTGTGTGCCCATCCTAATCCTATTAGATAGAAGCTTTATTAAAATATTAGGTATCGTTAATTCATGCAAGCCTAGTACTTTTTTGTTAGGTTTACTACTCAAATATTGTGCTATCTAAAACTCATACAATCCTAGTACTTTTTGTTAGGTTACAGAGATATTTCTTTCAAACTTGCTAGGTATTTTTCTAGCATTTTTTTTCCATTTTACCAAACTACAAATATTTCTTATTTTTTAACCGATTGAAATGAAATAAACGTGAAGCTTACCACAATACATTAGTGAAAACCGCACCCAAATCGGTTAAGGCATTTCTGAGATTAGCGCGCACAAACGCACAGACAAACACGAACCAACAACAAGAAAAAAAAATACAAAATGTTTTATTCGATAACAAAAGTTGGTTTAACAATATTGAGGTAGAAAGAAATCTAAAAATCATTGTTTGGGGTTCTATTGCGTTAATAAAGACCCACAATAACAGTTTTCCTCAAATATCTTCAGACAGCGATCAGTTAAACTTTTATTATTATGTTTAGGTATTTTCATAAAATCTATTTTCTCAATTAAAGTTAGTTGGATAGCTATTTATACGCAATTTAAAAAAAATAGCTATTATTAATTAGAGAAGCTCGTGGCTAAGGAATAGCAGCCGCACGGGTCTATCCATCAGGTTAAGCTACGCTTGCCGGGGTTGGTCCGTGGTTGGATGACCATATTTACATACCGAGACTCCTCCGTGTCGCGGAAAGCACGTTAAGCCGTTGGGCCTGGCTGTAATTCGTGAATCTTTGACAGTCGTTACGGGTCGTCAGAAGCCCGAAAGTCTAACAACTAGTCTTACCAAGGGGTACCTATCGTATTACCCAGTTGTGTAGGTCAGACAGACAGTCGCTCCACGTAAAATACTGGTATTCAGCTGCACCCGGTTAGACTGGAAGCCGACCCCAATATAGTTGGGAAAAGGCTAGGCAGATTGATTCGATAGCTAAAAAAATTACCTTACCGCCAGTACACCGAGCGAAAAGTTTTCACCTCAAAAATTGGCCGTCATGGGGACAGCCGACATAAGTGAATACTTAAACATAAAACTATACATAGCATGTCACGGTGTCGAGGTGTGACGCGGTGACGCGAACCAGTAAGATTTCCTCCTACCAAAAATCCCTCAACGCGCCTAATGAAGTTTTCACTTCAAAAATCTCAAAATATGACCATTCTATTTCTAATCCAAATATTGTTAGATTCACACCACTTAATACTCCAGCTTCTGTAACCATCTATCCACCCCAGATACTTTCCTCACACTTCAAACACGTCCATAACAAACCTGTAGCCGTAAACTTTATAGTCTTGTCTAGAAATCAGCTTTAAACCTTCCTACACCTTCACCATCAGTCTGTATAGTCCAATCCTTTTAAAACAACCTGTATAAGAACATTACGTTATCTATAGCAGCAGATACGGGTTAAGTGCTAACATTTACCCTACAATTTCTCATTACATTAACATTTGTTGCAGCGGTAACTAATAAATCTTAGTGTAATACAGTACGGCGCAGACGCAGTAGGTAATGGTTAGTTTTGTGCAAAGGTAGCCCGCGAAATTCAAATTTTCTTACGTTTTTTGCAATTTGCAAGTCAAAGTCAGGTTGTATTTTGATCAACATATAACCTGACACTGACCTGAAAATTGCAAAAAATGCAAAAAAATGTGAATTTCGCGGGCTAGGAAGCGTCAGGGTAGTCCGCAAAAATCAAATTTTCTTAGATTTTTTCCAAATTTGCAAGTCAGTATTAAGGTTGTATGTTTATTAAAGTATATTTATAATTCGCGACCGTAACAAATATGTATTTACTGAATTATAATTCATTGGAATCGGTAATACAACTTCTTAAGTTTGTATAATCCTCAAATTAATGTCAACATTTCAAGAAATAGTCATTCATTAGGATTACCTGGTCAGTTAATATTGATAGCTCGCGCGCGGTTGCTCACAGTTCTAATCACCCAGTTTACAATTTTTCGACAGTTTATAATATAAAGGAAATAATAGCGATATACAGGGTTATTGGTAAAACACCAACAACCTCTTAAGGAGTCATTATGCATTATGGTATTTATGTTTGCATAATTCGTCAAAATATACTGAACAGCTGCTTTCTTTTTGCGATTTCAGGTTTGGTCTCATAGTAAAAGTTGTGCATAATGATGAGTACAATGAACCCTTAAGAGGTTGTTGGTGTTTTACCAATAAGCCTGTATTATAAACTAACGGTTCTCACAATCTTACGGTGACATAAGGAAAGATGAAAAGGGAAGGTGAAGATGATGGGATGTAAGGAACTATTGTGCAAAATATCACGCTTCTAGTCCTAGCGGTTAAGACGCCCGCGGAGCATGCGTAGTTCATACAAACGAAATACCAAAATAATTTGTAAATCAAACATATTCTAAAGGTAGTGTATTTATTCCGATTGGATTACAGTATATCTAGGTTCCCAAATATATATTAAATAAGAACATTGATTTAAACAGGAAATATGAGAAAAATAAGTTTTCTATATATTTTAAATTTCTTATATCTCGTTTTCAAATCAGTGTCCTTTCAAAATATATGTTTGGGAACCTAGATATTCTGTAATCCAATCGGAATAAATACACACTACCTTTAGAATATGTTTGATTTACAAATTATTTTGGTATTTCGTTTGTATGAACTACGCATGTTTCGTGGGCCTCTTAAGGCTGTTTGCTGCCTTTCAAAGAATTTAAGTTCTTTGAAGATTCATTTTAGAGTTGCTTTATTGTAATAATGATCACTGCAAAAAGTAACAAGAGTAGGTATGGATATGTTAACAAATATGTTGACAAAATAAAGTAAGTATAGTTACTTAATTTACTACTAGTTCTGCGAACAGTAGACCTCGCATAGAGCGGTGCACAGTAGCGCCATTTAGTGACCTTATTGTAAAACTAACAAAAGAAGATTTCATTTGTATGATTCCGTATCGAAAACAGCTCATTATGTGAACATGAACAAGTACTTAGTTTCAAACAACAAAGTTCTATGTAACTTTAAGAGGGTTTTGTGCACTCATTAACAAGTTCACTCGTAAAGGCGTGCTTGGCTGACCGAAATACTGTTGCTAATTCACTTTCATACTAGCGACCGAAGTAGACCGAACGATAAATTGTTTCATTCAATTGAATGAACTGGTCTCATTAACTAGACAATTTGGCAAACACTTTCGATTTTGGCGTTGTAATTTTGTTTAAATTACCGGTTGTAATAAATTAATTATATTTATGATTATCAGCATGATTTCTTTTTAATCGCTCCGTATATGTTAAGTTTTAAGCACCTTCTGAACTGGGTAAAAATATATTTTTTTGTTAATTTAGGCCTTTATTCTAAAAAGACATTAAGGGGCTTCCCCCTTCCTCCAGGTAGCCCGCGAAATTAAAATTTTCTTACGTTTTTTGCAATTTGCAAGTCAGTATTAGGTTGTATGTTGATTAAAGTATAATTGGCGACCGTAACATATCGTCGCTTAAGTTCTAACACCGCGGATGTTATTTTGTTAAAAATTTGCCTTCCGCGGTGTTACTTCTTAAGCGACGCAATCAGTAACTCCTTAAGTTAGTGTAATCCTAAATGTCAAGATATCATGAAATAGTTATTCATTAGGATTATATGAACTTAGAGAGTTATATTGATGATTTGAATGATTATAATTCTATAAATACATAGTTGTTACGGTCGCGAATCGTATTGAGATCAACATATAACCTGATGCTGAGCTGCAAATTGCAAAAAAACGTAGGAAATTTTGAATTTCGCGGGCTACCAGGAAGTTTTGACCTGTTGTAATAGCTTACGTTGCTTACAAACTATTTATGCAAGATTCAGTGCCATGCAAAATTTTGAAATAATAAGCGCTTCTGTCAGACGGATTGGTAGTCTCGCTATGACATTACTAGAACACAGTTGGATGTTGTTATCCATTAACTGGAAACAGTCCTAAATATTACAACAGTCACTGAATATAACAGGATTATCTTCGCGGAAACACTGACATGCTTGATTTCGCGTAGAGATTATTCAGAGTTAGTTGGCAGGCTACTAAATCCTCCTGCCAGAGTCGCGGGTCGTTTGAAAGAGTTACCGTGGCCCTGGCACAGGCAACTGAAGGAACACGAATGGGTTTTAGTCAGTAAAAGTCTGACAGTTTAGTAGTTATTTGATCATTTGCCAACCAAAAAAAAAAAGGCTACTAAGTCCCAAGTTATTTGATATGTCGTGATCGTGTAGCTATATATACAGGGTTATTGGTAAAACACCAGCAACCTCTTACTCAACCTGAAATCCCAAAAAAAAAAATCAGCTGTTCAGTACATTTATGTTCGCATAATTCGTCAAAATGTACTGAACAGCTGTTTTTTTTTTCGCGATTTCAGGTTTGGTCCCATAGTAAAAGTTGTTCATAATGATGAGTACAATGACCCCTTAAGAGGTGGCTGGTGTTTTACAAATAACCCTGTATATGCCGCACTATTCACCAACCTGCACTTAGCCCGCGTGGTGGTGGCCCACTCCACACCACCCACGTGGAGGAGGCGAGTTTTTCGTTGTGATAAATAAATTTTTCGTAGGTTCGTCATCTACCTAGCTATGTTGGGGTCGGCTTCTAGTCTAACCAGATGCAGATGAATACCGGTATTTTACATGGAGCGACTGCCTATCTGACCTCCACAACCCAGTTACTGGGTAAGACGACAGCCCTTGGTAAGGCTGGGTTGTCAGACTTTCGGGCTTCTGACAACCCGTAACGACTGTCTAAGATCTACGAATGACAGCCGGGACCAACGGCTACGTGCTTTCCGAGGCACGGAGGGTTCTCGGTATGTAAAGATGGTCACCAATCCACGGACCAACCAAGCTTAACCGTGCGGCTGTTATTACTTAGCCACGAGCCCCCAAACTTTTCGTAGGTTTTTTGACCGCCTAGGTAAGTATTGCATTTTTCCATGAAACACTTGTTTTTTTTTTGTATAACCGACGACCAATTCCTACACTAGGGTGTCTAGAATCATGAGCTGAAGCCATGTTTACAGTTTGCGCGTTGATGTCCCTGCTGCCACCCTGTAAGTTGCTGAGCAGACGAATTTTACAAACATATCATCATCATTATTGCAACCGAAAGACGTCCACTGGTCTTAAGCCGGGACCAAGCGTTCAATTTTGACAGTTCAAACATTATGGAGCAGTGGAATAGCAATTTTCTACAAAATCTTTCGAATTGTGATAGAAGTGTGGAATAATTGGGGTGCAGATTATTTATGAAGCCTTGGCCAATAGGGATGATGCCTGGGTAAAAAAAAAAAATCTATATAGTCCGTCAGTCAGATAATAAAAAAAAAATAGATACGTATTTTTCGCTTTATCATATAAATAAAAAATTACTTGTAACACGCATTAAACTTCAGGAGTGGGGGCTCAATACTTCACTTCTACGTATAAAATCTACCGAGGCGTGACGTCATACCACATTTTAACTCAATGTATCGCCGTAATCTTTTGATTACGTAGAAAAAGAAAAAATACGTGTCCAATATAAATATATTGGGCACGTATTTTTTCTTTTTGGTTTGGTTCCAGAAAATCAATAGGGATGATGACTAAAAAAATTGTTTTTGTCCGTCATGTAGATTATTTTTGATTTTCTGGAACCTATCAACGGTAGTTAAGGTTATAAATACCTAGATACATGATACTTCGTAAAGATTATACACATCAGACTTAGTTGGCGTACTACCAAAACTTGGTAAACAATAGTTCCAATCAAGCCGTATCTGGCTTCCAAGATTAGAATTAATACAGAATCGTGTTTTATTGTTTGTACACAGTGTTTGCGTTGGTAATTTATTCAACGTGATAGTAAGCTGTGGTTGTTTTGATTTACTAATATTGCTGAACATAAATATATTTGCTATAGTTATTGCCTTTTAGTATAGCGATAGCGGTCATTGACCCAACCTACATTTTCTACCACTCTTCATAACAGAAACGGAAACAAAGTACAATAACGTCCTGAATGTAATAAATCGATCGTGATCCTTATACAGGGTTATTGGTAAAATACCAACAACCTCTTAAGGAGTCATTGTACTCATCATTATGAACAACTTTTACTATGAGACCACACCTGAAATCGCGAAAAAAAATCAGCTGTTCAGTACATTTTGACGAATTATGCGAACATGAATGTACTGAACAGCTGATTTTTTTCGCGATTTCAGGTTTGGTCCCATAGTAAAAGTTGTTCATAATGATGAGTACAATGACCCCTTAAGATGTTGTTGGTGTTTTACCAATAACCCTGTATATAACTTATGAAAAACGATACATAGTTTATTGTTCGGGTTCCTACGAACGAAGAGATATTAGGAAAGGGCAATGACCGCTATTGCCATGGTAAAACGCATTACTGTAGTCATAAGACGGTTGCACCGTACATAATTTATAAATTTTTCCTTAAAAATGATAATGAACTTAAACTGTGTCAAAGTATAAGGTGGATACTGTAAAAGCCTCGAGCGAGAACCTTTACTTTCATCGGGATCCAGAAACAAACTCGCGTTGTACTCTGATATATTTTTATAAAACTTTAAAATATTTCTATTTAAAGGTACCTAACCCGCCTATCTTGGCCCAGGGAGCCGCGCCTCTATATAACCCTAGAACAAAAGCCAATAATGCCTTTTATAAAAAGTGATCGTTCGAATGTCAAAGACATTGCCAGCCTGAGCTAAATAGACAGGGGCTTGAATCCTCGTAGAGTACTGTAGGTTCTTTCTGTTTAAATTCGATGATTGTGACAAAAGCATGGTAGGGTCGTAATTTCTGGAAATCTGACATGCTGAAATGCTGACGTGACCCTAATTTGAATAAAAATTTCGGAGGAGCGCATATTGTTAATGGAAAAGTAATCATTTTTCATTTTGTGCAAACCTATCTCAGTTAACGGTAGAATTATTAATGTCAGCAAAAAAAAGGCAATTTAAAGCACATTTTATTATATTAAATCGTTTTTCGTGCTTATTAAATTACTCACTTGCCCTTATTTGATCTACTGTCGGTGAAATAACGCCTTTTCTTGTTTTTACAAGCTTTTATTTTCACCTGACCCGGTGTCTGTCTGTCTGTCTGTAATCTAATCTTGCAAGTTAAATTAGACCCACTTCCCGGTTTCTGGTCGAGCTGAAATTTTACATGCATATGTAAATCGGATGACAATGCAATATTATTATGACATGGAGCTGATCTGATGATGAAGCCGGAAGGAATCAAACGAACCGAAATTCGATAGGGTTCGTTTGATTCGTCTTGACAAGGACTCTGGTCCTAGATGATAACATCCAGACTAATAAAAGCTTGTTTAAAAAAATATATACAACGTGTTTTTCTAGGGTATTAATGAGACCATCATTTTGAACAACTATTACTATGGGACCAAACCTGAAATCGCGAAAAAAAAAATCAGCTGTCCCATACATTTCGACCGTCCCTATTAACAATGTCGGTTCTGCAGGGAGACTACTGTTTAGTTCCTACTGAACAGTGGTCTTTTTCGCAGAACTGACATTGTTAATATCATAAATATTCTTTTTTATCGTTAGGGCAAACTTTGAACTACCCTCAGTTCTAAGTTTGTTTTGACAGTGAAGATTTTTTTTTTAAATTGTAATTTGATTTATGCAAAAAAGTGAATATTGGTAAAAATGTATATCCGACATTGTTAATAGGGACGGTCGATTTATGTTCGCAAAACTCGTCAAAATGTATGGGACAGCTGATTTTTTTTCGCGATTTCAGGTTTGGTCCCATAGTAAAAGTTGTTCAAAATGATGGTCTCATTAATACCCTGGAGTTATGGTATATAGGTATCAATAAAAAACACGTTGTATGTCACTTTGTTCCGCCTTCACACGCGCCTCTAAATTGCTGTCTCAATTCGGATAAGAGCATAATACGGTGGAAATATGCGGTGGAATAACAAATGATTTTGGTAATACATTTGTATGAACCATGGCCATGGTAATCGAGAGTAAGTTTTTTACTACGAGTAAATTATTTCGTTTGTAGTACAAAAGAGAGGCCAACATGGCGGCAAGCTCACGCTGTGAACAATATCCTCGCGAATATTATTCAAAGCCGGATTCACTTTCGCTATCGTAATGTCGACCGAAGATGGCCGCCATAGATTAAAGTATAGACCCGAGAAATTGCCAGATGATGAGACGTTGATTAAATCTGTTTTTATTCCGGCATGTAATTAATCATAATCAGAGAATTTCCTTTACAATAAACACCTTAATAAATATTACTTTTATTTTATGTATTTGTTGTGGTTATTTTCTGCGCTGTGTTGTATATAAGCTCTATCTATTCATACACGAAATGTCTTAAGGGGTCATTGTACTCATCATTACGAACAACTTTTACTAGTGGACCAAACATGAAATCGCGAATAAAAATCAGCTGATCCCTATATTTATGTTCGCATACTCGTCAAAATCTCAATATCTGATTTTTGTCCCATAGTAAAAGTTGTTCATAATGATGAGTATAATGACCCCTAAGAGATTTCGTGTATGAACAGATATACCTTATGTAAAATGTCAGAAATCATCTTTCCATACGAGTGAATTAGTGTAAATATCAAGTCGGGTGAACTAGGAATGATTAATGTGCACTAATGAACCCGTTCTGAGAGGCGCGGGCGCCACGCTCTGCGGCCTGCGCACACGCACGCGATACACCAACCGGCAGCGGATAGCGCTCAATTTTCATAGAAAATCTTTATTTTTTATTAGAATTGTGAGGTAATGACATAATACGATGACAGATGACTTGCGCTTTGTGCAGGCTTTGTTACGGCATAGACTTTTTCTACTTTTCGTGCAATATTTCACTGTGATGAAGAAAAAAAAAAAACAAATCAGCAGAGGTTAATGGGTACTCCATTAACCTCTCAAGCTGATTAGTGGCAAAAATGGGGGTTTTTGTTAACTTAAAGGTACCAGTATTTTAATACCTTAAATTAATGTGCCTAACGGTGAGTTGCACGAAACGAACAGTAGGTTAACGGAGACTTTAAATTGATGCTGTCATTTTCTTTTTGATACAAAATCTAAGGGATGGCATGAATTTAGTTGGTTACGTGCAACTCACCCTAAGAGTGTGATAGACCACGGCTTTTCCAACCAGTTCGTTAAGGCCGGTCGGCCCATATTTTAGCTGATTAAAGTTCAGCCTTCAAGTTATTTAACTTAAACTACTGACACACATGCTCATAAGCATGCTTACTCGAAAACATTATAGAAACAAGCATGCTATAAGTTCGCGTCATGTAAGTTTGCCGCTCTGAAGTAGGCTACAATACAAATGATTGCGCAGTAGTCCACTGGTGCCGATTCTGTTGTGCACAAACTAAACTTAAGTTAGGCTATTGCTAACTTTTTCTCTCTGATAAAATAAGAAAGAGACGGACGTAAATTAAGAGCTGTCAAATTTAGTTGAACTAATATTTCCATAAGACGACATGTAAAAACATGTCGACTAAAAACACGGTGAAGCGCACGCAAGGTGTAAACTAGTTTGACCTCTCTAAGCTGCTCTCTAATTAGTTCATAGCTATAGCCGTCCGTCCCCTTTTCTCGCGCTGCCTGTTAGTAAAAAATAGCGATTTTCTAATTTGTTTAATTATTGAACAAGAGAATCGACACAGGTATCTACAGGGTGTAATTTTAGTCACTGTTATCCTCTAAAGGGGGTTACTGTACTCATCATTATGAACTAATTTTACTATGGGACCAAACCTGAAATCGCGAAAAAAAATTCAGCTATCCCATACATTCATGTTCGCTTAACTAGATTTTTTTTGCGATTTCAGTTTTGGTCCCATAGTAAAAGTTGTTCATAATGATGAGTACAATGAACCTTTTAAGGGGATAACGGTGATTAAAATTACACCCAGTTTAACTACTAAAATAAATTTATTTAAAACAAAAGTAAAAACCGACTTCAAAAACCTAAAACGAATAAAATAACTTTCATAAAAAAAAAAAACTTAACAGCTTCTGAAGTCGATTCTAATCTATGGTTCAATTAACAATTGAAGACACCTATTTCAGAAGCTGTTAAGTTTTTTTATAAAAGTTATTAGTTTTAGGTTTTTGAAGTCGGTTTTTACTTTTGTTTTAAATAAATTTATTTTTCCATTTTTAGTTGAATATACAGTTACACAAGCCCAAGACGAACGAAAAAAAGAAGAATCATCAAAATCTGCTTAGAAATGCCGGAGATGCAATACATTTATGCATGTAACTTCGTACATAAGAATAATTATCTAATGTATTATATACTAAAACCTTCCGGAAAGTATGTAGATCACGTTAGTGAAAGAATCATCAAAATTGTTTCATGAGTTTATGAGAAAATCGTGGACATACAAACATACATACACACGGGTCGAATACAGAACCTCCTATTTGAAGTCGGTTAAACACAGCCGCGCGCCGTGCCATGCGCATCCGAAAGCCTGGTTTCGCTTACGTGACGCGAACTATACTAAGTAGCAATTGCTCAATAAAATCATGCTTTCGTGTTACTAATGAGCATGTATGTCCAGTAGCTTAACTAAATATTACTTACATTTAATAACTAGCGTCGAAGTAGGTCGCAGGAACTTACATAATTAAATGGAGCTAGCGTTGAGTGTGATTGATTAATCGAAGCGCACCTTACCTGGAATGGAAAATACATCGTGGTATCATTCAAGTTATTTAATAAGTAAGTTTTACATTGAATTTAAATTTATTACGTGGTCATTTATAATACTGGATAAAGCCTTCCTAGTAATGTTACCATACAAACTGCGACAGTATAAATGATATCAATATCATATTTTAGTATGTAAGTACTCGTAGTATACACTAGGAACGTTGCAAACCACCTTATTGTTTTTTCGTAGGACTGGAAATCTTCAGTTTTTCGGAAAAATATCTTAATACAGGGCAATTTTTTATCAGTAGCCAATTTTTCACAGGGTGTTCTACACATAAAGATAAACAACTTTCACTATGGAACCAAATCTGTAATCACGAACAAAAACAGCTGTTTTATACAAAAGTTCAATACCTACTCGACAAAAATGTACGAAACAGCTGATTTTTTCGTAATTTCAGAGTTGGTCCCATAGTGAAAGTTGTTCATATTCATGGGTAGAATACCCTGTGAAAAGACAATGTTCAAAATGGCCCTGTGCAATGAAGAGTTTGAGAATATACGATAATTAATCGCCTATTTTATTATATAAGTTGCAAATACTTCTGTATCACGGACTAGCTGTATTCCAAAATGTATTTTTAATAGAATTTAATGCGACTAATAACATTACATCGCCATCTTCACCTATGTCGTGTCAAAAGTGAAATAGGGATGTCCGATCAATTATAATCGATCGATTGAATTATTAATCGATCGATTGTGTTTTTTTTTCTAAAGTGTAGTTTTAAAAACCTAATAAAATACTTTATGAATGCAGTCATACTCCAATTTAAATAGGTAGTAAGAATAATATTATACAATAATCAAAACTTCTTTATTTCTATACAATCATTCAAACTAATTCATTATTTACGACAATTAATACAAAAATAACGCTCCTTTTGCGGTTCATTAAACGAAAAAAATACTTATTTTTACTAAACACATCACAATTACCTAATGTTTTATTTAAAAAACAATATTGCAAACTAGATACAGATGTTATTATATATTATTATTACCAGTATAGAAGAGTGTTGTTATATATAAAATAAACCATTGTCATACATACTTGTAATGTTTATATGACAAAGTAGATGTAACAGACTGTAATAATTTAAGACCACAGTAAACGATAATCGAAAAATCGATTAATGGTGTCGTATTACATCCCTAGTTTTGCCGGTGAACGTGTCATTGTTACCAATGGCACAAAGGCCAAAAAGCCATGCCATAAAATTATAAAAAAAAAGTCATTGTTACCACAATTGAGAGTTACAGTTTCTGCGCTGTGCTTTTTCCTGTGCAGCACTATCGGTTGCTGCGCCCATGTTATGACCATTATTTGGTACCTAAGTTATGCGAGGTATCAAAATAATACCCCCCTGCACAGTTTTTAGACACTATTTTAGTTCGTAATTTAGACGAAGAACATTAAACGTGAAATTAAAATCTGTGTTTTATTTCTTATTCAAATATAAATATTGTAGGACTAGGTTTTAAAAAATCACTTATTACCATCTAATTGGTAAAGCTGGTATCCTATGCACACCGTTCAGGCATAGGGACGCTGTTTCTACTCATCTCATTCCAAAACGAATGCTACGAATTCAGTTACCTACCTATGTTGATTAGTTTAATGTATATTAATTTTGCACCTGCATCCATTTTTTAGAAAAATAACTGCATAGGTACCTAATTATCTAGGTAGGTATTATGATATTACTTTTCAGTATTATGATATTGCTATGAAAAATCATGGTAGGTACCTACATTTAATATTCGTTGTTATGGTTAGATTATAACCTCAAAATCTGATACTTTTTTTTAAATATATCTTTTCTGCAGCTAGTCCGCTATAAAAACAAGATCTTCTAGGAGTCTCCAAATGATAGAGAATACAATACATAATTATCCGATGCTCTTGGCTCCAGGGCCAATAATGTATGGACGCAGAGCAATGTCCTTTGGCTACTGATTTTTACTGAAAAATTGCTTCTGTATATCTCCGCTTTTCATCCGTCAAGATAATACGTTTCTGACAACTAATAAGGATAAGATTCGCAAAACACATAATCGTTAGTATGAAACTGACAGGTGTCAAGATCGCATTCTTTCGACGGCCGGACTGTACAGTACGGCCGAAATATCTTGGCAAGTTCGAACTTCGCGCAGAAGGCTGCGCAGTAACATTTTTAGGAACCAAATGGTGACATGAGGCGTGTGAGTGAGAAAATATGCGCGAAAGTTTGTAGTGCTTATGTTCAGACTTGTCAATATAATATGTTGGGGAAAAAGTTTCTTCGCATTTTTTAAGAAAATTGCAAACATTTTTTAATATAGTTTATTTACATTTAACTAAAGTATGTAGGTACCATTTTGTTCGATAACTTTTTGCCATCTTGTAGGTAGGGACATGATCCTATTGCTATAGAAATTTTGGGACTTCTGGTCAAAATACCGCGACAAGTGGTTTTGGCAGTCCTCTCGTGATGTTAACCTGACACTGCCTAAAGAATTCTGAAGAGACCAAAACAGGTGGAAATCTGAAGGTGCAAGATCAGGACTATACGACGGATACATTAACACCTCCCAACCAAACTCTCTTAATTTTTGCTGAGTGGCTAAAGATGTGTGAGGTCCAGCGTTACCATGATGAAAAACCACACCCCTTCTGTTGATTAATTCCGGCCGCTTTCTCTCAACTTCTTGCTTTAATCTCATCAGTTGTTCGCAGTAGAGTTCAGAATTGATGGTCCCGCCTGGTGGTAACAGCTCATAATGAATAATGGCCTTCCAATCCCACCACACACACAGCATCACCTTGTTGCGAGTTAACCCGGGTTTCGCCACAGTCTGTGAAGCCTGACCGGGCTTTGACCACGACCTTTTTCGCACGTTCTTGTCATAAGTAATCCACTTTTCATCACCAGTTATCAGCTTCTTCAAAGATGGTTCGGTTTCATTACGTCGTAATAAAGAATCACAAATGAGTACACGGTTCATTAGGTTTCTTTCAGTGAGCTCGTGAGGTACCGAAATGTCGAGCTTTTTTGTGTACCCAGTTTTTTTCAAATGCGCCAAAACTGTTTTGTGGTCAATTTCCAGTTCTTCAGCTACGTCGTAACTACTGATATGCCGATCTTGCTCCACTTTTTCAAAAATGGCATCCATTTTATCCGTAATAGGGCGACCAGAGCGACGTGCATCTTTGATATCAAAATTTCCGGATTGAAAACGCTTAAACCAAATTTGTGCTACTCTCACAGACACTACACTAGGTCCATAAACATCGCAAATTTTTTTCGCGGCTTGCGTTGCATTTTTACCTTTTTTGTAGTAAAATTTTAAAAAGTATCGAATTTCTTCATTAGATTCACTCATCTTGACGGTACGAAAAACAAATGAAAATCACACATTTTCCTAATTTGAATTTGGAATTATGTTCTTTAAAATTTAAAGTTTCAATGATACCAAAACCAGCCAGATACACATAGTATAGCCAAAGAGGTTTTATTACAAGTTCATACATACTATAATGCGAAAAGACTTTTTCCCCAACCTAATATTTCGGCCATAGTCGAAACCACCGAGTCTGCCATTGTAGTTCTTTGCTGAAATGTCTTCCGTGCTTGTAAATACCTACATTAAAAACACGTAAAGCTCTTAGTAATGACTCCTTGGTGGTATAGATAGTGTAATCCACGAAGACGTGCCCCACTCTTCTTCCTAAGCGCTTACAGTGAAAGAAGGTGGTGCAAGCGAGTGCGAGTGCGAGCGAGATAGGAAGAAGAGTGGGGCGCGTCTTCGTGGATTGCACTATCTATAGCACATTGTCATCTTGTCTATGCTATGTACTTAATAGTAGCATTAACTAGGAACGTTGTAAACAACGTTATTGTTTTTTGAGGGACTCGGAAAAATAACAGTTTTTCGAAAAAAAAAAAATCTTAATATATTTTCGCTTTCCTTGTAAGTAGACAAAATACGCAACATATCAAAGCCTGAACTTCTAAGCACCAAAATACGCCCATAATCCTAATCCTAACTAATATTATAAATGCGAAAGAGAATTTGTTTGTTTGTGACGCTTTCAAGCTCAAACGGCTGAACGGATTTGGATAGGACATGGATACTTTTTATCCCGGTAGTACGTTCCCGTGGGATAATTTCCGACAACCACGCGGGCGACGCTGTGGGCAAAAGCTACCTAGTAAATTATAATACGTACAAAGTACGTGTAGGTCAGTAACTCGAGCTTACGTAACTACAATCATAGCGTTTAGTTTAACGGAATCTCTAAAATTATGCGGGTAGTATCCCGCCATTAAGTACCGTTCGGCGCAATGACATCACAGCTCACACGTGTGTGGGAGTCGGATCGATGCGTCTGCGCACTGCACTTGTCAATCACCTGTTCGGTGATGTACATCTTAAAATAGCTACTGGATGAGGCTTTGAATATTTAGAATCGGCAGATGCGTGTTTTGGTTTGGGCACATTCAAATGATCAACTTCGACACAAGATGCGGAAAAAAGCGCGAGCTATCTAGTATAGATAATTATTAATAAGATTATAAAAAAAGAACCTATCAAGTCAATGCTTCTATAGAAAACATAGCATCGCATAGTGCATAAAGCGCAGGCCATGCTGGGAACGAAGCTAAGTTCGTTTAGCTTCGCTCATGTAGCCACCGCGTCTTTGCATACTTCAGTTCACACCGCGAACTAAACCGAGGTATGCAAACACGCGGTAGCTACATGAGCGAAGTAAACGAACTTATCTTCGTTCCCAATGTGGCCTGCGCTTTAAAGTGTAACAAACAAATGACCTCTACTTGGTCTCGATCGAATCAATAAAAACAAAGGCGATTGTTTTACCCCAATATTTTGCAATCGCTTCGGACAATGTTTAATTACAGAACGACAAAACAAAAGAATCTCATTGGTCACTTCCAGAAGCATCATCGGAGACAAAACATGCGGCGACAGCTGTTCGAATTTTGAATGGAGAGCAAGCAAGCCACGAATTCAACGGCCTCGGAAAAAAAGCGTTGGTCATTGATGCGTGAAGAAATCTATTTGGTGATAGACTGACGTTTGAATTTGATAGGAATAGGAACGCATTTTTGGTCGTTTTAGTTTTACTAGGACAGTTTACCACAAACAATTTCGCTCGTTGGTCTAGTAGACGCGTTACTGCTGGCGCTGACCATTGATGTCCTGGGTCCGATTCCCAGGTCGCGCAGAGTTATCGGGTTTTTCCATCTGGATTGTTTCAGTAGCAGTCCAGTCTGGATTGTGTGCCCTGTTGATGGCAATACTGCCGTCATAAGGATAAAAGACGTATCTGACATTTTTTTCGAAATAGAGTTATTTACACATATTCGGAATGAGCAAAAAAAGAAGCATCTACCAGTATTTTTAAATTGGCGCAAACTTAACGAAAACCTAATAATAGGGATGATGACTAAAAAATGTTTTTTTGTCCGTCATGTAGATTATTAAAATATATTGGATACGTATTTTTTCTTTTTCTACGTAATCAAAAGATTACGGCGATACATTGAGTTAAAATGTGGCATGACGTCACGTCTTGGTATATTTTATACGTAGAAGTGACGTAGCAAGCCCCCACTCCCGAACTTTAATGCGAGTTATCTAAGTCATTTTTTATTAATATGATAAAGCAAAAAATACGTATCTAATATTTTTTTATTATCTGACTGACGGACTAAATAGAATTTCTTTTTTTTTACCCAGGCATCATCCCTATTCTTACTATTAAAAGACGCATCTGCCTTTGTATCTTATTATATAGCAGAAGCAATAAAATTTTTTTTTTTTACCCATCTATATTTCTTTAGATACATACGTCCTTTTCCTTATGGCGGCAGAATAGGCTCACCCCCAATTTATACATGGGACCTATAATTTAACTGGCGAAATGTGGGTATACTATAAGGTATACCTCTGCCTAACCCATTCGGGAATATAGGCTAGGCGCATGTTGGATTTTCTGTACCAAAGAAAAAAAAAAGATTTAAGTAGATGGATCATTAAAAGCAATTTATCGTTTAAACTGTTTATCAAATAAACCACAAGGAAGTGTATATTATATTTACGAGTTCAACTTTGTGGTTTGTGAATAACAGACCATGTAAAAATTAAACTGACCGCTTGTTCTTTTATAAGCTTCCGGATTGTATAAACAAAGTGCCCGCATATGAAATTTAAACTAATTATAAGAAGCTGCCAAGCGTTGCAGTTGTGGCAGGACGAAAAGTTGATGAAATTTCATTTTTTCAAAGTTTGTGTCGGCCAAATTTATATTTTTCGCCAGCAATTTCTCCGATAATGTGAAGCTTCAATAAAGCTTAACATTATACCCACAGGACCAGATGAGGAGCCTGTGGTTAAGCAAACAGCTTGCTTGGTTTAATAACAGCCGTGCGTGTAGATCGATCAGGTTAAGCTACGCTTGCCGCGGTTCGTCCGCAGATGGGTGATCATCATCATCAGCATCTTTACATACCAAAACCCCTCCGTGCCTCGGAAAGTATATTAAACCGTTGGTCCCGGCTGTCATTCGTGGATCTTTGACAGTCGTTACGGGTCGTCAGAAGCCCGAAAGTCTGACAACCAGTACTTATCAACGGGTATCGTATTACCCAGTAACTGGGTGGTGGAGGTCAGATAGACAGTCGCTCCATGTAAAATAATGGTATTCAGCTGCATCCGGTTAGACTGGAAGCCAACCCCAACGTCGTTGGGAAAAGGCAACACAGATGATGTGATGAGGACCAGAGGTATTGTCAATGTATTATGAGCACATACGCATACATAAACTCTGGCTTTTTTCCCATAGGAGTCAGAAACTACAGAACTCCACCTGCTATGTACGATCCTTATACATTCCTTTTTCCTCTATTATGAAGGCAATCCATTGCCAAGATTACTTCATAAGCTGTTCTAAAAACTTCAGCAAATAGAAACAAAAAGTAATTAAGCAATCTAATCAAGACTCGCAACACGACGCTCCGTGATGTTTTCACTTCATAACGACCGATCATTAGTCATCATCGTGACAAAATCATTACGGGACAGTTTTCCCAATATTTCCCAGGCTTTCCCGACCGGTTCACGATGATTTATTGTATCGATCTCTATATCGATACAGATATCGAGAAAAAATCGAGTTCTCTATTTACGGAATGTAAAATGTAGGGCAGTTGCCATGTACGTATTCTGTAATTTAATTGAGATTTTCTACTGAGAAATGTCAATCATTGCTTGTGTTTTTAGTTGGGTAATCTATGAGTCACTGTTGGTATCACAGAAATCTATTATTTAGATTTCTGTAGTTGGTATTATTTCTTTAGTAACATGCGCATTTACTTTCGAATTCCGTTAACTGTTTGCACCTTGTAAGTAGTCCTTGATTTTTTTTAAAGATTAATAACAAAGTAAATACTTAAGTCAGCTCAATCACACTTTCTCGTATCCTTTTTTATATATGGTGCTTGGTAATTAGTGACCGATACTAAAACACACGATTGTACTTATGATAACGAACAACTTTTACTATGGGACCAAACCTGAATTCGTGAAATAAAAAAATCAGCTATCCCATACATTCATATTCGCATAACTCGTCAAAATGAAGGGATTTTTTTTCGCGATTTCAGGTTTGATGGTTGGAAAAGTTGTTTGTTATCATGAGTACAATCATGTGTTTAAGTATCGGTCACTAATTACCAGTCACCTTATATAATTAACTCTAAAATCCTAACTAAAATAATATTTATTGCCTCACGTGAGTAGCTACATTATCTATTAAGAAAAAAAAAATCGATTGTATTTTAACTTTCTGAGGTTTGATGGTTGGAAAAGTTGTTTGTTATCATGAGTACAATCATGTGTTTAAGTATCGGTCACTAATTACCAGTCACCTTATATAATTAACTCTAAAATCCTAACTAAAATAATATTTATTGCCTCACGTGAGTAGCTACATTATCTATTAAGAAAAAAAAAATCGATTGTATTTTAACTTTCTGCAGTGGCGTTATCATCCACGCCACGAAGATTTTCTGTATGGGAAATTGGTACCAATCTGTTAAGAAGATTCAAGTTCAACATCAATCCCTAGGCTACCATTTAAGGTAATAAACCAACATGTCCAGCAATCTTGCAATCAATCCTAACACTACATCAAACAGCACACCATTACCAGATAAGTGTGATTTAGCAACCACCAGTCAAGAAAAGGCACGCGGCGTCCAATTATATCACAAGAACCGCTAGCTTAGACTCTAATGAAAGAAACGCCAGTATTAACGGGCTGCCGGTGCATCTGTTACAAGCCTTAAATGGTCAACACACTCACAATCGAACTTAATTAGAGATTTCACGCGATCCAATACAGAATAGGGATGCGATTCGATTCGAGTCGGTTGCGAATTCGACGTGCGACCTTCTGGATTGTTCTTTGTTCCAGATTTGTTGGTTCGCGATCATTTAAGTGTTTTGTCGTATCTACAAAAGGACTGTTTTGAAATTAGAACTCAATAATTGGAATTAGTTATTTACTGTTATTGGAGCTTGTTCAGTTCCGTTCTGGGCTATTTTTTGAAGTCATTTGCGTACACTACGATAGTTCCGATCTCCAACATCCATCAATATCCAGCCCTAAGAACATTTGCTACTGATTTATTAACTTTTCAAATTTTACCAAAATTGTTCTTTAATTCAATTATTCTTTAAAGATTTTGACTATTATTAATATTTTGACTTTGATAACATAATGGTCAACTTTATTTTTGATACTGTGGTGTTCTATAAGTGAAGGAGTACACTTACTTAATTTTGTTAATACCTGATGTTGCCTAATATTATTATTTATATTCAATTCAATTCAATTCAAAATCGTTTATTGCAATCCATAATGTACACATACAGGTGGTAGTTAAAAATATATATTTAGAAACAATTATGGACCCTGTCGGGCACAGCAAAATTTTAAATAAGAGGAGAGAGGAATGAGCGCTTTAATAATTCTCTTGTTACCATGTTACATTTATTTTATATTTCCATTTATCTAAAAAATTTTGAATTCGAAGTAATTATTTATATACTTATATTAAATATTTATATATATATATTCATGAATTATTTATTTAATTAATTATACTAATTATTTATTTAAATATGTTTAATATGTATTTTTAGTTAGGTATGTATTTAGTTTTATTTATTTAATTATATTTATTATGTATCCTTTTACATTATTCATTTAGTTATACCTATACGTATATATTTTTGAATAAGTATTCATTAATTATTATTTAATTATATGTATTTATTATGTATTCTTACATTATTTATTTAGCTATGTTTATTTTTAAATAACTATTAATTATGTATTTATTTAATTATATTTAAAATCAATTAATTTCTTTACTTGCTTAAAAATTGTTCATTATTATAAATGTAGTATAATTATTAAATATCATAGTGTAATTATTATTATTATTTATTTATTCTTTTGCTTGTTAGATATCTGTTTTTCGTAGTTATATGTTTTTATTTAATTTATCCGTTAAATATTCTTGTAATGTATAATAGCTTTTTTTAATTAAGAATTGCTTTAATTTATTTAAAAAGATATTGGTTTTATTTTGTTGTTTTATGTCTTCTGGTAATTTGTTATATATTTTTATAGACATTGAATATGGACTAGATGAGTGTAGTTTAAGGCGGGAGGGGGGCAAATTTAATCTGTTTTTATGGCGCATCGAATAATTTGTTTGTGTGTCTCCCCGTGTGGTATAAGACTCTGGATATTTACGGATTAGTTTACATAATTCTAATATATAAATACTAACCAAGGTGAGAATCTTGTGTTCCTTGAAGTAAGGCTTGCAACTATCTGTTGGTTCTATATTGGTTATTATTCTTATTAGTTTTTTTTGGAGGGTAAATAGGGAGGGAGCGTCTGTGCTGTTTCCCCATAAGATGATGCCATAGTTAAACCAAGCATGGGCATACGCGTAGTATGTGACTAGTGCGGTTTGTAGGTTTGTAGTCTTTTTTATTTCTCGGAGAGCATATGAAAACTTTGAAATTTTAGATTTTACTGTCTGTAAATATGTTATGTATTGTGTACTGCATCTTTTGTTGGAGATAAAAAAAAAAATGAATGTGTAGCAGCAACTCTTCGGTTCCCAGAAAATTAACGTACGAGAAAATTTGATTTCAGAATTCGAACTCGCGAATTCAAATTCATTCTGCGCACAATCAATTTATCGATCCCATCCCTACGATGAACCGGTACAAATACCATGTTACGAGTACCAAACAAGTTATCGTGACATCACTATTGACACATTTACCGATGCAACTGGCCGGTTATACCGTTTAGTGTGACTATCGTTAATTAAACGCATTTGACAGAACATCGATGCTACGGCCTACGCCGGCGCAGTGACACGGAATAGGCAAAACTTATGACTTTATGAGCCATGAGAAATGTACTAATTATAACGTTATGGGTAATGCACTTACGAATATATGTGTGGGAATGAATAAAGGCGTTAAAGCACAGTAAACGTAGCGGCTTTTATACAAACAGTAACGGGAAATAAGGTGTAGATTAATTTGAGAAATCTGAATGGAGCTGTCTTTCGACACATTCGTTTGTTACACATTTCGTCATTTATTTTGAAACAGTTTAAATTACAAACTGTACAGGTAAAAGCTACTTGATTAATCTATAAGAGTATAGTGTTAGAGATAACAGTTAAGTAAATGAGATAAGATTAAATACCGTCTAAACAAAGAGAATTCGGTCACTGGGTCATCATCAACGATTTGTGTTCGTTACAAGACATCGGGATGATTTGTAACCTTGTGTCAAACAATCATAAGATTCATCATCAATTCTATCAAACTACAAAGATTTGTAATTGGATTTACTTCATTTTTACATTGTCTTATCAAGTTTTATTAGAAAATCAGCATCAGTCAGCATCTGCCATAACTGCTGAAATTAACTTTTTTGGCCAAGCGGAGCCGTGGGAAGCCATCTACTAAAACAATTTATTTTTGTTGCTGTACCGTGCGTACGTGTTTCATTTAACTGTAGCAAATTAAACGTTTTTCTTTCTTTCATTATATCATCGTCCTTCACAGCTTGCCTTACCTCACGGCTGTGTAGAAACGTCCTTTACATATATTATTCCAGTAATCTCAGTATCTAACTTCACTGTTTCCTCCTACGACTCCTCAATTCCCTGTGGTTTCATTGTCTCAACGCATTTTTGGTTGTCCGCCCCTGTATATTGTGATACACGAAACATTGTGGAGAGTTTTTCCAGACACACTACTATTACGCATCCCTTTATTCCTTCACTGTTGTCTCCCACGACTTTATGTCGTCAACCTTCCAAGGACTCCCTCCTTCCTCAATTTTTATGGTTATATTGTCTCGATGCATATCTGGTTGCTCGCCCCTCTATATCCTGTCTTACAGGAATTGCAGTGTTTGAGGAAAAGTGTTACAGGCTTGTTCAGTGCACTGCTATTCCAATCCTAATTTAACATTCCAAAGATCTCTTGACAAATCAACACCTGCCTAGCCTTTTCCCAGCTATGTTGGGGTCGGTTTCTTGTCAAACCAGATGCAGCTGAATACCAGTATTTTACATGGAGCAACTGCCTATCTGACCTCCACAACACAGTTATAATGAGTAATACGATATCCCTTGATAAGACTGGTTGTCAAAATTTCGGGCTTCTGACGACCCGTAACGACTGTCAAAGATCCACGAATGACAGCCGGGACCAACCGAGGCACGATGGGGTCCTCGGTATGTAAACATGGTGACCTATCCACGGACCGACCGCGGCAAGCGTAGCATAACCTGATCGACCGACCCTTGCGGTTGTTATTACTTAGCCACGAGCCCCTCACGAGTTCAAAGATCACTTGACACATCGGGCACATTATAATAAACTGCAATAACACCACTATTACCTACACTAAGAGGAGACGTTGCTACGACTTCTTGCGCAAGTGTTGATGGCATAAGGCTGCTTTCTCATCGATCATAGAATGGAACTCATTACGGTCCGGCGGCGGATATTGTCTGTCACACACTGATTCCTCTTCATTGCACTTCCTTGATTATATTGTAGACTGGGAGCACATTTTCCATATTGCATATCCGGAGCAACATTGACACAACTGCAAAAAAATATAAAACTGACTAAGGGCCGATTTTTCAATCGCCTGATAACTTTTATCTGTAGAACTATAATGGCGGTTTGACATATTATTTTCTATGCAAAAGCTGTCAAACTGCTACATTTAATCCTCCGATAAAACTTATCCGACGATTAAAAATCAGCCCATAAACATAAAGAAATTTTATTCAGTTGCATCAGTGTTACTCCGGATGTGCGATATTACCTACAGTTTGCTATTACTAGGTACTTATAACACTACAAGGATTATTCTGATCTGTCATCCTGCTTTGTCACCTTAGAGGGACAGATCGGAAAAAAAATTCTAGAACTTTATTCACTCCTATCAGATAGGAGTGAATAAAGTAGTCACATCAGCATCATATTTGCGCAATCTTTTACTTGCGTGGCTTTTATTTTATATCTACATTAGCCATCGCTGTTCGTGGCTAAGTAATAACAGCCGCACGGATCGATTCATCAGGTTAAGCTACGCTTGCCGGGGTTGGTTCGTAGATGGGTGACCATCTTTACATACCGAGACTATTCCGTGCCTCGCAAAGCACGTTAAGCCGTTGGTCCCGGCTGTCATTCGTGGATCTTTGGCAATCGTTACGGGTCGTCAGAAGCCCGAAAGTCTGACAACCAGTCTTACCAATGGGTATCGTATTACCCAATAACTGGGTTGTGGAGGTCAGATAGGCAGTCGCTCTATGTAAAATACTGGTATTCAGCTGCATCCGGTTAGACTGGAAGCCGACCCCAACATAGTTGGGAAAAGGCTAGGCAGATTGATTAGCCATCGCTGTATATGTAATAGCAATTAGGTCACAGGTCAGGATCGATTTAAATCATTACTAAACTACATTAGTATCTTACAAATTCAAAGCAAGTACTGAAGCTAAATTTACCTCACAAAACAAGATCAATTAGCAATTAATAACACAGTAACGGTCCAGTCAATTAGAAGACGGAAATATAAATCTTTACGAGCTATTAAGAATACTACCTATCTAAGAGTTACATAATAGTAATGATAGCCATGTATTTTTAATTATAGCAAGGCCAAGGGCGTTTTTGATGTAGGTAAGTTATAAATCATAATATGAAACTGTGTCAAAAAATACGCATAGTTTACGATAAGTTTGTATTTTAGCTTTATAAACGTTCGATTGAATGCATCTTTTGTAGTCACCGACTTAAAAAAAAAATACTCGGGTTGGTAAAGATAGCACGGTAACGTGGTGGGATTATTAGTACAGTTTATTGTAAGCGGAAAACAATCACCCAGAGTGTGTATAAATAAACAGTGATGATTATGTACTCCTGTTCAAATTAGCTATGATATTAATTTAGTAGATGACGAAACAGGTAAACAAAACTACTACTAAGACTATTTATATATTGAAACCTGGTTTTCCGTGCATGCGTTTGTCAATGTATTACATCAAAGTTCAGTTCATAAAATTAAATAAGTTCATGAACATTCAATCCAAAGACCCAACTCATGACAAACAGCGTCCAACGGAAACTGTATGTGGAGGGTGTGGAGGTTGCATATGTTCCAGAAAGGAGTGGAAAGGCAGACCTTTGCCCTGCAGTGGAATGACACAGGCTAAAAATAAATAAATGAACATCCACAAGCAGGACCTCGAGACCTTATGGTCAGAGACACAATGAATTTCGGAGTAAAGATTTATTTAACATAACATCCTTTTATTTTGAAACTAGCTGTCCTCTGTGACTACATTCGCGTGAAAGTCGTAAAATACACAATACACTAAAATAAGAACCACATTTTAATAAAACTACCTCGTTCCCCGACCCGCCACGTTGCATCGCCCGCCCGCGCTATTTGTTTATATTTTAAGTCCCGTCAAAACCAGTCCAGCCGTTTCGGAGATTAGCTCGAACAAACAGACTGAGAGACAGACAAAAAAAAATTGTTGGTTTTTTTGTAGTTATACATACCTACTGTAATATACTTTCATAAGCATTTAGTAAAAAGCTGTTACTTTGATATTACAAACATACACTTCAAATTAATTTATTAATGTATGTATAGACATAATTATTTACTTACAGTGAATTCTACTAGCAATTGTCGTAATAAGAGAAAAGTAGTATCAATATAAGATAAAACAATAGATTCCAAGAATAATGTCTTAAGGTAAAAAAAAACCGGCCAAGTGCGTGTCGGACCACACACAATGAAAGGTTCCGTAAATGGGATTAATTTATCCTAAGAACAAACTGAACTAGAACAAACTCAACTACAATAGTTGAAAAACATGTTCTCCCATACATTCCAACTGCAAATGTAAATTTGTACGCACAATATTGATATATGTATACCATGCTATTTTCATACCATAGACTTCTTATAAATTTTCCAGTAATCTATAAGTATAGAACTATTTTCTGTATTTTTTTAAAAATTATTGGTTCAGTTATTTCGGAGATAAGACAATGGTCAATTTTCGCCTATTTTCCTAAATAACTTTTTTTTTTTTCATTTTAAATTATTAAAAAATCTATTTGAGTCCGTGTTTGGGTCACAAAAATTCATAGGGTATGTGTACCAAATTTCAACTTAATCGGTCCATTAGATTCGGAGCATATAAGCTGTGATAGACGGACAGACACATGAGTGATCCTATAAGGGTTCCGTTTTTTTTCTTATGGGGTACGGAACCCTAAAAACTGGAATTAAGTCATCGTGTCAACCAGTGCTAACTAATCTAGACAACAACTTTATCTACCTGATAAAAAAAAAATCAAACCCGACATTGAGAGATAATACTTCATTTGACATTGGATGAAGTAGCGTCTAGTAAAAGTTGTAAAGTGAATGTGAACTGTGTTGGTGGTAAAGGCTCCCGCAGACAGGCGCGACGCGATGATCGTAGAACATTTACCATGAAGTTTTCATAGAAACTTTTCTACTATAGTCGCGTCGCGGTGTCCTGTCGTGCCAGTCTGTGGGAGCCTTAAAGCCTAATCACTACGCTTGACAAAGTGATAAGACTGTCCTTAACCTTGGTAAACGTCTTAAACGTCCACAGAGACCTCTTCATAAACTATAATAACGTACGATTATATTAAGGTAGCCAATAAACTGCCAACGCAAGCTGAGTGATATTTTCAGCGATCAATGAGATGCTGATCTCATCATCATGTGCCCAGCCTTTTCTCAACTATGTTGCGGATTGGAGTCGGCTTCCAGTCTATCCGAATACAACTGAATACCTGTATTTTATACGGAGCGACTGCCTATCCGACCTCCAGAACCCAGTTACTGGGTAATACGATAACCCTTTGTAAGTCTGGTTGCTGCTCTGATGTAAATAAATTCCTAAGCGCTCATACACACGAGCGGCTTCAACGGCAGAGTCAACTGCAGCCGTCGACAACACGTCGACGGCTGGGAAGATAGGTGGTATTGTCAAGCATCTAAAATCAAAAGCCAGGCCAGATGGCGTGGTTGGTTAAGATACCACCTATCATACCGCTGGTCGTGGGTTCGATTCGCATCCAGGACAAACATTTGTGTGCATGAACATGTCTGTTTGTCCTGAGCCTGGGTGTAATTATCTATATAAGTATGTATTTACAAAAAAAGTGGTGTATATATAATTATTATTATTAAAAGTTATTCAAACTAGGCTGACAATCAGCACTTTTCTAACGTCTAAATTACATAAGACAGTCCCCCAAAACGGGGCGCCTTTCACCACTTCCTAGTGCTTTAGCTGAGGAGAATAAGTGGCGCAACAAACTCCCCAGCAGCACAGCTGTCTGTTCATTCAAAAAATTTGATTCTATACCACAGTGCGCAAAATAATTTAGGTAAGTAGATTACACAACACAAAACATTAAATTACATTAACACGTTCACTGTCCAGCCAAAATGTCGAAATTAGCTCTCACGACCAATTTACTTTTTTCGTGCCTATGTACTTGCCTATGCCTTTTCTTGCCTATGCCTTTACAGCACTTCAGGTTCTTAGAGGCCTTTAAATTTATTTTTAGGTTAAATTTTCAAAGCTTTGTAAGTCCTAAATAAATAAAAGAATTCGATGGCTCATTGCTTTTTTTATTTTACTTACATAATTGCTCATACGTTCATGTATAATACTAGTATGTTTCTTTTATGTCCACGAAGTAAGAACCCATTGTGTATGAAAAGTGCAGTGACCCACATGTATGACACGGACGTCTCGTTCCAACCCAAAATGACCCATATGTGGGTCACTGATAGTGAACGAATTATTTGCCATAAGTCAACTATCACACGCCAATATAAAAAAAAATGAATAAATAAAAAGAATAAAACTCAAGCAGAAATAAAAATACAAAACTAAAAACGTCAGCAGAACTTTGTATCTAAATTTACCTTTATCTCAATAATAATTTCAGACCAACACACCTTATTCTCGACCTGCATTACCCATGATAACTGTCCTGCTGTGTCGGAAACCACAAAAAAGTATTTAATTGGGCATAGTTAAATAGAGTCAAGTTTTAAGTGTTTGCCGATCAATTTCAATAGCATAGACATACAAATCTTGTTTAAAATTCAATTCTAACGTACCTGTTAAGTGTCTACATCCGTTTTAAAATTCAATCTCAAGACTGGATTCGAAATAAAGCTGACAAAAGTATGTAAATATAGGCAGAATGCAAAATAACGTCAACAGCTCGTGGCTAAGTAATAAAAAAGTCGCACGGGTCGATCCCGGTTACGCTACGCTTGTCGGGGTTGGTCCGTGGATGGATGACCATCTTTACATACCGAGACTCCTTCGTGCCTCGGAAAGCACGTTACGTTTACGTCGTTGGTCCCGGCTGTCTTCTCTTAATTTTTGACAGTCGTTACGGGTCGTCAAAAACCCGAAAGTCTGACAACCAGTTTTACCAAAGGGATCGTGTTACCCAGTAACTGGGTTATGGAGGTCCGATAGGCAGTCGCTCCGTGTAATACTAGTATTCAGCTGCATCCGGTTATACTGGAAGCCGATCCCAACATAGTTAGGAACAGGCTAGGCAGATTGATTGAAACGAAAAATAATGTATTTGTTTATTGAAATAATTGTTCAATCCATAGTAGGTAATTATCATAATAGCGAAAGTGAGTCAGTTTGTTTGCTACGATTTCACGGCTTATGTGCTGAACTGCCTTTTGTTTATTACTGGCTGGCAAGGTAATTTAGAAACTACTTCATTTTACGGTGTTTTCATTAACACATTCTCTGCTGAATTCTTTATGCAAACGTTTCTTTATGCTACACCCTTACCGACCCTTTTTTTACGATGTTTTCGAAACAATAGAGATGCACAACGAACGCACATGTGCGCCGCGTCGCACTTGAAGAAAGTTATGAAAACGCGCATGTGCGTCTGCCGCACCTAATGTGTTAACTAACTTTAGTTTAAAGTGGAGTATAATATGAATGTCAGCATTATGATTTTGATGCATAAGGTCCTGGGTTCGATTCCCGGTTCGGGCAAAGTATTATTGGGTTTTCCATCTGGAATTTCTCAGTAGTAGCCCGGAGTCTGGACTGGAGTGCCCGGTTGGTGGCGATAGGCTCGCCCCGTTTCAGGCGAAATGTGAGTCTATCATCTATAGGTGCACCTCTGCCTAACTCTCCGAAGAATACATGCGTTATGTTACATGACAAAATATATACATATTTGAAGAAAAAAAAATATAATAGTATGATGTTATACCTATGAAAAAAAAATATATACGAGTATATATTGATTCTAGAAGCGGACTTTTATTTATTCTGCCAACGTCCGGCCTGATGCTGCAGTTACGATCAATAAAGCTTGTGATTAATGCTCGGTTCCTACTGGGTGTAATTTTAATCACCGTTATCCTCTTATAGGGGTCATTGTACTCATCATTATGAACAACTTTTACTATGAGACCAAACCCGAAATCGCGAAAAAAAATCAGCTGCTCCCTACATTTTGACGAGTTATGCGAACATGAAAGTACGGGACAGCTGAATTTTTTTTCGCGACTTCAGGTTTGATCCCATAGTAAAAGTTGTTCATAATGATGAGTACAATAACCTCCTATAGAGGATAAGGGTGATTACACTCAGTATAAACAAAACAGAATCATTTTGTTTACCAATTGGTAGCATTTTTAGGGTTCCGTACCTCAAAAGGAAAAACGGAACCCTTATAGGAGCACTCGTGTGTCTGGATGTCTGTCCGCCTGTCACAGTCAATTTGCTCCGAATCTAATGGACCGATTAAGTTGAAATTTGGTACACATATGAATTTCTGTGACCCAAACACGGACGTGTAACGTAAATTAATTAATTTTGAATATAGACGTCAAATTTTGGGGCAAATAAGAAAATTATAAAAAAAAAACTTTTTCAAACTGTACCGTGTGACATATCAAATGAAAGGGCTTATTGTGTGGGTCTCAAATATTTTTTTTTAATAATTTTAAAATAAATCTTCGAAACAACTGAGCCTAAAATTTTGAAAAAAATACAGAAAATAGTTCTTAACCTATAGATTACAGGAAAACCTATAAGAAGTCTGTGGTCTTAAAATAACATAGTACATCTCTCAATATTGTGTGTACAAACTTCCATTTGTAGTTGGAATGTACGGGAGAACATGTTTTTAAACTACAATGGTAAGTTTGTTCTTGGGATAAATTCATCCCAACTACGAAACCCTTCATTGTGCGTGGTCCGATACGCACTTGGGCGGTTATTTTATTGCCAAACTGGAAATAGATTCGTAAGCTAATTTTATCTGTGATAGCTACTTCCATATGGGAGGGTCTACTACGCAAAGCTATGAGGTCTTTGCTTCATTATTGGTAAAGACTCAAAAGTCTTAATTTTAACCAATAAGGGTCCGTAATTTATAGGAATCGGCTAGTTTTTATACTCCAATTATTACAAGGAAAGCCACAGGCACTGCTATTACCTATCTATCAATTAACTCCATCCGACTGCAGCCCACAATAATTAATAAATTACCCTCTGCTTTATGATTATATCATTAAATACTCGTTCTAATTTGTAATAAACTAAACGTAAGTCAACTAAAAACTATATCCTGTGATGTATCGCACGAATTACATACACCTTTATTATATTACACAAGCTATTTGAACCTAGAGCGAGGGAAATAGGTGCGCGTGCGACTTGACTATATAAGGTTGACAGATGAAATAATAGGAAAATTAAATAGAATGTTGGTAAATAATTAGGCTGCATAGATTGTTATTTGTACAAATAATCAGAAAACAATTTAAAATACAGCATGACTGAGAAAGGCCTCTCGTTTTGTAATCTATGCTTTACTGTCTGGCAATGTTCGCCAATGGGGTTGTTTCCCGGAAGCTTCGCCGCAAAAGAGCGCTGTGTGTTTGTCACTTTTCAAAGTCATCTTGAAGACAAAGTGACCAATCAGCGACCAGAAAAAACGCAAACAAAACATCTCGCGGCAACGTTTTCAGCAAAGAACTCCGTTGACAGCTGAATAAAAGTAACAAACACTTAGCGCCATCTGCTCGGAATTAATTTGACAGTTTTCTTCGCCATTCGTCTACATTGAAGACCAATGACTAAAATTCGATAAAGTTTATTGATAAACACAAAATTCTATTTTGTGTCCTGTCATGCTCATACATGACACAAAAAGTCGAGAAACATAAACCAGTCAAGGAAAGCCAAAGGTTAGCCGAAGAAGCAAAACAAAATCTACCCAATGAAAGCTAAAAAAGCACACTAGCACCCTAATTTGCGATCCATCAGAATCTGAATAATTTTGACGCTTTATTGCTAATCCATTGCACGTTGGAAAAAATTGTCGGCTCAACAGTGTAAATAACGCAATGAATGTTGCTGAACTGTCAAAATGAAACCGATTCCTACGGAATTACCACGCCCGTAATTGTCCTACAATAGCTACTTAGCCAACCCTAGCGGCCACTAATAATTACAGGGAACCAAGTGGTAATTACTTGTCCAGCAGTGAACAACGTCACACTTGAATATAGCACAATATTTATTGAAGAAAGTGCGACCGCACTGACTCCTACGGGTTTTTAGATTGATTAAATCCCACAGATTAAGTGGTCATAGACAAGTTCATAGGGCCAATGTAATTTTATTAAAAAAGTGTGTTAAATATAAATAGAATTATGATGATTAACTGTTTTGATGCAGTATAATGATGATTTTGACCTATTTGTGTTCCGAATGTGCACTTTTATATTTGATTTCTAGCTTATACGAGAAATGACTGTGAATTTACCTACTAAAAATTATATGCAGACGCCAGCGTGTACCTACAATTTAACCCCGTGTCATAGGTATTCGCGCGACAGTTAGGAGCCGGCCTAAGAATACCGCTTTTAGTTAATTATATATTGATATACAATTATATAGTGCAACTCCCTGCTTGAAACATGTACAGATATTGTTAAAGTACCTACCTATTAGGTATTGTTATATCTGTTATGTACCAACAGTAACTTTGACATAGCTGTAACAGTATGTCATGTCGTGTAATATTTATGAGCCCCACTAAACAATGCAAGTTTAGAGTTAATGCACTCCGTGCGACATTATAATAGGGACAAGATGACGTTATTTGTAAATTAGCTTACAATATGGCGCTTAGGTCACTATACGAGCACAGCTATATTAGTGTATGAAAGTATTTGGGCTGTTTTTCAACTTCCAGGTATACGAAGTCGTATGCAAGCTAGTGATAAACATTTCTAGTGTTTCTTCTGTGGTGTCGGTATGAGCGCAGAGTTTAAGAGTTGAACCAAAAAGGTTTTGGTACAAAGGGCTGTCAAACAGTCCATTTTTATGGTCCTAAATACTAATAAAAAATGTAATGTAAACTGTACAAACCGATAAACAATATCTATTCTAGAGCTGGGCATTCACGGTCAGCCCATTTGGATTAAATCAAATGGATACGCCAGGCCTTCTCATTCACGCGGCGTGATACGACGGCCCACGGTTTTCGCACTCACGGACAAATGGCACGGCGCCAAACGGCGTGTGGCTATGGATTACGGCGCGCAAGAAAAACCCATGGATTGATGTCGCGCCAAATTTTGGATTGAAGAATCTACACCCACAATATCTTGAATGTACAGACGCCAGCACATCAAGCTACCCAAAACTGTCAAATTTTCCCAATCATCCTTGAATAAAGTTGAAAATCTATTAAAGAAATTTGACAGATTGTAGTAGCTTGATGTGCTGGCGTCTGTACATCACGCCATTTGGCGCGATGCTCGTGACTAAGTAGTAACAGCCGCACGGGTCGATCTATCAGGTTAAGCTACGCTTGCCGGGGTTGGTCCGTGGATGGGTGACCATCTTTACATACCGAGACTCCTCCGTGCCTCGGAAAGCACATTACGTTAACGTCGCTCGTTGGTCCCGGCTGTCATTCGTGGATCTTTGACGGTTGTTACGGGTCGTCAGTAGCCTGAAAGTCTGACAACCAGTCTTACCAAGGGGTATCGTGTTACCCAGTAACACTGTTGTGGAGATCAGATAGGCAGTCGCTCCATGTAAAATACTGGTATTCAGCTGCATCCGGTTAGGTTGGAAGCCGACCCCAACATAGTTGGGAAAAGGCTAGGCAGATTGATTGATCGATTGGACTGACAGTGAGTGCCCAGCTTATAAATGTGGTTTAAAAATTCCAGACGCAAACTTGCAGTAAGTATCAGGTTGGTGGAAGAATATTGCACAAGAAATTGTAAATTACTAGAATTTCTCGGCGAAACTCGCGAAATTTTCTTACGTTTTTTCCAATTTTCAAGTCAGTGTCAGGTTGTATCTTAATCAAAATATGATTCGCGACCGTAACAAGTATGTATTTATAAATATTCTTTATAAACGCCGTGCTGAAAGGCCTACTAATTAATAGAACAATTCTGCCAAACAACATTGTTTAACCAATATATTCAACCAAATAACTAGTTATTGTACACTCTATTGCACAGAAGTATAAAACTACAAATACCTACTTCCAATGTTTGTTCAAGAATACACATATTTTGTATGTATCACACTTCATTCATCATTCAAACGTAAATTGTACACATAAGGCACAAATTATTGGGCGCTCTTGCACAGTTACGTGACTAATAAAAATGCCATATTCACACATACGTCTTCGTAACTCACAAAATAATGTCACAGCCCAACCCATTGGTCGCACCGTTTTTACACTGCCGGTAAAATTAATTGGGGGCACTTCAAAATTGTGAAGTGAACGTTAAATACATAGCAGGTTACTGGTATAGTAATTTAGGTAAACCTTGTAAATACGTAATTATAATAGTGTTGAATTAAATTACGGTAACCAATAATTCTGCCTAGCCTTTTCCCAACTATGTTGGGGTCGGCTTCCAGTCTAACCGAATGCAGCTGAATACCAGTATTTTACATGGAGCGGCTGCCTATCTGACTTGAGACCTCCACAACCCAGTAACTGGGTAATTTGACACCCCTTGGTAAGACTGGTTGTCAGACTTTCGGGCTTCTGACGACCCGTACCGACTGTCAAAGATCCACGAATGACAGTCGGGACCAACGGCTTAACGTGCTTTCCGAGGCACAGGGGGTCTCGGTATGTAAAGATGGTCACCTATCAACGGACCAACTGCGGCAAGCGTAGCTGGCGGTTATTACTTAGCCAATTAAATTACGATAATTAAATTGTATTTAGACTCGACGATCGCCATTTTTAACCGACTTCCAAAAGGAGGAGGTTCTCAATTCGTCTGTATTTTTTTTTGTATGTTTGTTACGCGATTACTCAAAGACGGGTGGACCGATTTGGAAAATTCTTTTTTTGTTTGAAAGGATATACTTCCGAGGTGGTCCCAAATAAATTTTATTAACTTTGCTTGGGGAGTTTTTGAGTTAGCTTCAATAATGCGTATATTTCCCACGTATTTTATGTGGATGATGTGATGATGTTTTAATAACTTCCTATCACTGTTATTTACATGGCTATAACTACAATTATTGTGCTCAATTATGTATTCAAATTTGTGTGGGGTAGGTTCCACAACTAAAAAGTGAAAAATAAAAACTTTTTAGCAAAAAATAAAACCGTCTTCCAAAACAAAACACTACAAAGTGAAAAATAACTTTAATTTCGGAAGTCGGTGGCAAAAAACGAAAATACAAAACCAAAGACACCGACTTCCGAAATTATGTTATTTTTCACTTTGTAGTGTTTTGTTTTGGAAGACGGTTTTATTTTTTGCTAAAAAGTTTTTTTTTATTAAGCAGAAGCGCAAGTGCAGTAAAAAAGTTTCGTATTACCTATCAAGAGTTTGATGCAATGGATATAAGAATTAAACTCTCATCATTCGCCATTATTATTGTGACATTTTAGCGTAGCACACCTGAGCAGCAAGCAGCAAGCGTGCAGCAAACATTGTAATTTACTTCTCAACATTAGGCACTTAAGGATTTGCGGCGTAAATACGTACACCTCCATAGCAATTGCTGTATGTTTGTTGCTTGCTGCTCAGGTGTGCGGCCTGGCTTACAGGAAACATGCTTTCTCATCCAAGTAAACTAAGCACGGTTAATGCCCTATTCTTATTTTGATTGCACAGTAATTTGCGAGATTAGGTCTACTAAACAGACCTCCATTGATAATGATAGAGAACACGTAAACTAGTGCAACTACAGACAAACCACATACCTAACAAGGTTTCTACAATCAGCCAATCAACGCCAATGATTGAATTATGATTCATACTTGATAATATGCAAAAGGCGTCAGGCGCAACGAGCGGGGCATCAGTCATACTTACCTTTTACTATTCGTTTAATTAACGGATTTCCGTCGCAATAAAGAAATCCAACGCGAATATAAAATGACTACTCACAGATTTTCTAATATTGATACTGTCTTTTCTTTACAAAAAAAAAAAACCGGTCAAGTGCGCGTACGACCACGCACAATGAAGGGTTCCGTAGATTTTTTTTTTTTTCATTTTTTTTTTATTAGGCTCTTCAACAATGAGTACTTTACAATTTGTACATTACAAACTTAAAGTCTAAGCGACTGAATGTCTAGTTGGGATGAATTTATCCCAAGAACAAACTTAACATTGTAGTAAATGTAAGTTTGAGAGATTAAGAGATTGACCTTGTTATTTTAAGACCATAGACTTCTTATAGGTTTTCCTGTAATCTATAGATATAGCACTATTTGCTGTATTTTTATTTTTACTTTAGGCTCAGCAGTTTCGGAGATAAGGGACAATGGTTAATTTTCATCTATTTTCTTAAATAACTTTCAAACAATTTATTTTAATCACTAATTGTGATATTTAAAATAAAACTATTTGAGACTCTCACAGTATGCTCTTTCATTTGATATATCACACGGTACAGTTTGCAAAACTTTTTATTTTAATCTTCTTAATTGACCCCAAAAGTGACCGCCATATTCAAAATTCAATTATTTACGTTACACGTCCGGGTTTGGTCACAGTAGTAACTCATATGTGTACCAAATTGTAACTTAATCGGTCTATTAGATTTGGAGGAAATTGGTTGTGACAGGCGGACCAGACAGATAGACACACGAGTGATCCTATAAGGGTTCCAATTTTCTTTTTGACGTACGGAACCCTAAAGATGTGGAATGAACGCAGGTATTGGAAAATGGTTGAAAATAAAAATAAAGTATAAGCTACTTTCTTTTTGCTAGACTACTGCTGGCCTGGTGAAATAATTACTAGTCTAGTATTGCAAAGAAAGAAGTATGTTATTAATGTTTATTATCCACAGAAACATAATTCGAAAGATAAAAGATTCTCATCAGTATGATGTAACTACACAAAAGAAACGTTGGTGAAATTAATTTAATTTATCTGCACAAGGAACGACAGCTAGGTATCAATTAGAAGTCCACTTAAACACACTTGCATCACGTGAAAATCTAACACAATATTCGTAAACACCATATCTTTTAAAAACCATCAGATCATTGCCCTGTAAATTGTCATATCTTTTTCTATGAGAACGGAAAGACAGAAGTTCATGGTGACAGTGATGACGTAATATAACAACATAATTTAAATTGCACGCGGGGCAGCGCACGCGCTTATGCACCGGAAAAGGGCGCGACAGTTGAACTTTCGGCCAATAGCATGTCTCATTTGCGTCGATGCATCCAATGCGTGCGGACGTGCGTGACTCAGGGGTCTGCTATGTTGTTAGCCATTGAACGCGTTTTGCACACGGATTATGCACAACAAACCAGATAGAAATGATAAACCATGCTTCCTTTATTATGTTTGTTACTAAGCAGGGTTTAACTCACGCATTTTAATTTAAACATTATTTTTGGGTGTTTAGTGAGGTCAATATGACATTCACAGGAATAAATATCACATTAATTTTCAATACCATTCAAATCATTAAAATATTAATTTCCTTGTTCCTCATAAAACAATGTTGGTTCGACATCTTGATTCGACTTTGTCCAGTTATCTGCGGACTTCAAAAGGAACGCAAAACCATAATCGATGCTTAACAGCCAAAAAGAGATAAGCTACATTTTTTGCGAAATCGACTTGTATATGCGACTATATCGTTAGATGTACAAATCGATTTCGCAAAAAATGTCGCTTCTCCCTATTTGGCTGTTAGGCATCGCAATGATATATTAGTAAAATAAAATCCAAAAATACGCTAATGAATAAATTAAACTCATTATTTGAATACCAGCCAGTGTGACGCCATAAAAATCAATGTCAGTTACTGAATATTTAACATAATTTACCTACTAGGGAAGTACCTCTAACCCATCCTGTATAACGATTGATAAAAAAACAATTAATATAAAAAATTACATTGTATAACACACTTTATGTTTTTAATTAGATGGAAATTGCTCTTCTCAGTTTTTTCTGGGTATAAAAAATTCGCTAACTTGCCGGATCAGAAAAATCATATAATTATGCTGTAACGCATGATACATACGTATATGCTTCACTTAACTTGATAAACACGTTTGTTAGCTTAAAGTTACTTGAAATATTACTATGACTTGATAACATTATCGTAGCTGACTGCAAAAATTACATAGCTGTAGAGGAAGCACATAATTTTAGAGTCAGAATTTTATTAACACATTATCTGCTTAATTCTTTATGCAAACGCTTCTTTATGCTACACCCTTACCGACCCTTATTTTACGATGTTTTCGAAACAATAGAGATGCACAACGAACGCACAGGTGCGGCGCGCCACACTCGAAGAAAGTTATGTAAATTGTATGGACGCGTATACGCGCCGTCAAGCACAATAGTGAACGTTCGAAAACGCGCATGTGCGTCTGCCGCGCCTAATGTATTAAACGAAACTATAGTTATATTCAACTATATAATTTTCAAGAAAACGGCTACTGTACGAAAGAAAGAAAGAATAACGTTTATTTGACACAGTTCGTGAAACACAAAAATACAAATAACAAAATAAAAAGTGACAATAATGTTTAAAACAATAATAATGTGTGCCTTATGGCTGCGGCAAAAGCGTAAACAAATCTGTTCGATTCAGCATCAATAAGATCTGTATCAGCCTGTACCATTACGATACTTAATTCCCTGAATACTTAAATAAATAAGGTAGCTGTAAGCTGTCTACTGTAATAACCAATTACTTATGATATAAATTACCATTATTTGCATCGCTAAACACTTTAGGCCGGACGGAGATTAATTTTCAATCTTTTACGCCAAGGTTTAACATTATAGGTTATTTAATAGGAAACCTATTAGAACTTGAGCGTTAGCAGGTTTGGTTCTAGGTATTATATTATAATCCAGAATTCTAACTCAACCAATCAATCCAAATCCAAAAGTGAAATAGCCGTAGCATTTAAATTATTGTTGACCTGAAAATGATCTCAAATTACTTGCAAACGTGCTTAAATAGTAAGTACAATAATTATTATTTGAATTATTTCCTCTTGGTAAAAGGAAAACGTTGGTAGCGACAGTTAAACCAGTCTTCGCTTACATAAATCTTCCTTAATAATTCATCAACTTAGTCATACCAGCTTATTTCAAGTCTCCAGGAGAGACTGCTGTATGTCAAGATTATGTAAGAAAAACAAACAGAAATATGGCTCCATTTGTCTTTTTTCCCAGTAACAGAAACTATGTTATTATTATGTGTCAACTTAGTGTCATTTGATCCAACCTTGCATCATAGTGCCATAATCAGACAGCTAAGTAATAGCATTCATTGTCAGCTTCTCTATTTTTAATACGATCTATTTCATTTGAAATCAATAAGCAATTTAAAAAAAGAATTCGTATTACGTTCTTCGAGGAATATCAGAAGGCAAGTTTGTTTGTTTTATCTCAGACTCAAGTGATGAAAAGGTCATCACCGGGTTAGGACAAAGACGGAGTGCCTTGGGCAGTCAGCCTGACTACCAACATGCTTGTATATACACGAAAGGCGAAGACAATCAGATAGAAGACAGTCGATTAAGAAGAAACAATAAAGAACTGTTTAATAGTTGACACAAAACCTACTAAAACATAATCCAAAATAGCATTTAAGTACAACAACCACCCATGATTCAAAGTGGATCCTGTAATTATGTCGCAACTCACGCACAGGCGCTGGGGCGGACCGGGATACATTGCAGGCGTGACCCCACGACAGGAATATATATTGCCACATCCTTGTGGAATATATTGCAGGACTATAACATATATTCCGAGATGGTCATTGATCTATCGCATTGTGAAAATGGCTTAGGAAGGACTTCAGTTTATAGATGAAAAATGGCGTACATATCGTACGTGAATGTGTGACAATCGGAAATCATAAGCTCGAGGAAAAGATCTCTCCAAAACAAAGACTAAATAATTAAAAAGTAAAAAAAACTTCAAAAAATAATCACAAAGCAAAGCATGATTTGATTAGTATTGAAGCAAGCGAATCAGTAAAAGCAGAAGAAATTTTAATATAGGAACAGACTACTGGCCATTACAATGATGGGAAAGAACAGTCATTCCAATAAACGCAAGCAAATTAAAAACATACATTCATTTGAAAGTTCATGCCGCGGTTCATAAAATTTCGAAATTTCTCGATGTTTCGATGGCTTTTCAGCCCATTCAAAATTTGTACGAGCTCGACAATAATACTAAATCTATTTCTATTGTTATTAACGCTAACACAAAATCATACTTCAGTATGAAACGTTCTACGAGTAGGTACTATAGCAGCTGTAACCTGTAAGTTGTAAAGTAATAAATAAGACCTTATAATACTTAATACAAATATTTTTTTTTCATCTCCTCATTGTTTTTTCTTATGAATGTACTTCTTACGAGATTTACGATTTCCGTATTCTACTTTAAAGGGTGATTATAAAACTTAAATTGTGTGCGTAGTTTGAATTTAGTAGGTACTACCATATTCAGTTTACTGTTTCATGTATTTACGTCTGCATTTTTTATTATATTTATAAACAGAAAATTACCTAACATTGCTAAATCATCACCGATAGTCGTTAGTTTTAAAAATTTGTACCTACATACACAGTAATTTATATAATGATCCATTCATATATCTATAATCGTCATTTACTTACTTGAATTGACATTATGTAGTGCATCAATGGAGGTGTAATAATATAAGAAAATATTATACGTTAATTAATATATTATTCAAATTACCCATAAAAAGTACCTAATTAATGTGTTTCGTAACATTTATTGTAGTATTCGCTTAGTATTTGGTTTTAAGGCACCATTAGTAAGTGCGTCTGTGCAATGAATATTTTTCATACCTATGTCAGTTTAAACATGTATGTGGATCATCGTGATGAAGTGTAATACTTATTAAGAATAAGAAAAAAGTCTACGAATAGTAAGCAGATTTAAAAACACGGAAGTTAGGGATTTTGTTCTAAGCGTTTTGAGTGAAACAGTTTCAGATTTAAAGCATGTTCTAAGATATTAGATACAATGCTAATGGAATTCATGAATAATTTGTCAATTCTGCTACTCCCTAAATTAGATTTAGATAATCCTGCCATTATTAATAAGTAACTCAAAACAATACACTTGTAGTCAAACCCAATTAAACGAAACTATCTCCAAGCCATAAACTTTAACTAAAACATTCCACATTGAATAACAAAGAACATTTCCAAATAGGTCACGAAGGTGCAGAAAGCGGTTAATATTTATTTAAGAACAATAACCATAAACAAGTTAGTGGTGGAGATAAGTTTGATTTACAGCCTCCAAAGATCACAGTACCATGTTTCCATTCGCACCTCGGTGATAGATGATTGGCTTCAATTGAATTATTTCTATTAAGTTGCGATATTGATTTAAAATGGCTACGGATTCAAGATTTGCTACTTCTGGGGTAATAAGCCGATCGGAGGTGAAAATAGCAGGTGCTTGACTTGAAAAATAAGTGGATTGGGAGTTTTTAATCATTGTCCTATCCATCCATAGCGCAATTAATCAAACGTAATTGATTATGATTATGTCTCAACTAATATAACATTTTAATTTATTTGGACACTTGATATCTTGTGCAGCGTGTCCTGTTGTGTGCACGTTACAGGAACTGATGCCAAATTCTGGGCCGACTCTATTTAGATTAGCGCCAACACGCTAAAAAGAACATATTTTTCTTTATCAGGCAATCCATCCAGAAGTTATTTTATTAAGTTATTTCAATTCTTGCATATTTGGCAGCGTTTTCAGTTGTACCAATACATTAAATGTCTTTCTATTGGCAGATTCCGCCTTTATTGTGTTTCCATCCACACCAGAGAAGAGACATTGTTTTTAGAAACAGTGAGTGTTCTTGTAACATATCGCATGCTTAATAATTAACTGACCAGTTATGGTTCAGGTCCAAAAGGAGTCAAGCGTACAAAGAAATTCGTTTTAACTAAATATCTTCAAAATATCATTTCCGTGTCCATAATCAGTTCATCAAACATTCCTACAATGTATTGTTTCATTATTATTATGCTTTTTGACTAAGTTATATGCTATTTTGTAAGACAAGTCAGTGATTGCGATTTTTTTAGTTAGGTCAGTATATTATTAAGCATGCGATATGTATCTAAGGCATCTTTATCCACCTTGATCTCATATACTTCTCTTCCGCTTTATCGAATACCTACAAAGATTCAACATCGAATATTGTAATGTACAATAAACGTAACGTTATTAATAGGTATTATTATCTAACACGTCGTACTGGTGCCGCTTGGTATTTATTACTTAATGTTAATAGTATTTATTTCGCCCTTCAAGGTAAAACCGCGTAATAATACGCATTACATCACCCACGCTTCTTTCCTTTTGAGATTCAAAGCAAAACTTCGAGCGACACACAAAGCTCTATTAAATGCTGTTAGGGCGAGTTAACATTGGTGGACAATTGCAGGCAACTTCGCGGGAGCGCCGTTTCACGTCACATAAATGAGTGAGACAAAAGCTTAGGTTGAAAATACACGTATTGTGTTGGTACATATTATGGACTGAGCAGTACTCATGAAAAAATCACACCCGCCATGCATTAAAAAAAAAACGCATTTTATTCAGAATGCGTTTAGCGAGTACCCCCAGACAGAGTGCTGCATATAAAGCAAACACACGCATGGATCAATAGCGCGCTCTGGCCAATGTGATACTTGTCACAAAATGGGTTTGACAACTACATTTATGACTACATTGCATACGTAGTGACAGGCCGGTAGCGCTACTCCTACACTAACCGACGAGTTACTGAACTGCTTCGAATTTACAATGAGTATTTACAATATTTGTTTAAGATTTCTGTTGTCAGATAGTTTGAAGAGTTAAATGATGATGGTTTAGTAAATACACGATTTAAAGCAAAAATAGTATTCTACAACAACATGAGTTTGATGAGAATCTTAATCATGAACAAAATAAATTAGAGATGACGGAATCAAGTTCAATCACATTGAAACCAGCGTTCTAAACTAAGACTTAATGTTGTTTAAAAGGCTTAATACGATAAAACGCCATAAAATAATACAGTAAAATATAACATAGCGTTGTGTGAGTGAAAACAGCATTAATCTTACATTTTCACTTGTACTGCACCTATGACAATAAGAAATAATTTACAGTAAAGACATTTGTATGAGGCAACACTTTCTCTTGTACTTTGTATTAAATGAAACAAAGGTCATCCAATTTATTTTACGATATTGGACGTATGAGGTAAGACTTCTAAAGTCTTGCAAATTACAAATAAACTATAGTGTAAGTTTTACCTCTTAATTATAACATTTAGCAACATCGCCTGCATTAATTTTATTTAGTATATTGGCAACATTATGATGACAGCTGTCAGAAATACCGATAATTATCCTTATCCAACGCCGCGAAAAAAGTTACATTGCGATGGCGATGTAACAGTAGGTAATACTAACGAGAAAATTAATTACTGTAGAAATGATTAATTAATTAATATTTAAGTGCAGCAGTTAAGTACATGAACGATTGAAATAGAGTACTCAAATAGTCGTAAAATCAAGCTTAGTACACATAACACAACAGGCCATTGTCACTTTCAAAACTACAATTACGACATGCAACGGTTGCTAGCTGAAACTTGAAATGAGGAACAACAAAAGGAGTGATGACCGCGCCGTATCAAGGACATAGCAATTTGCATCGATCTATCGATAGAAATAAAAGGCTATCGTGACTAAAGCAATTATGGCGGAATAATACGTAATAAACTCCAATAGAAAAGGTTGATTAGGAATAAAAAGTGTTTTCTTGCCGTGTTGAAGTTCCCATGTAGCATGAGAATGAATACGAGTATTAGCAGTCAATATGACGTTCCACGGGAAAAGGTACCTTATGGTGCTTTTTAGTTCCGGAGATATTAAACGTTTCGTAAAAATATGTAAAAAAATAGATTTTTTTTAAATTGCTGTTTCGTAAACCATAAGATGTCACATTTATTTTCCTATTTTTATTTCTTATGATATGTAAGTTATTAACCCATAATGTGGCCTCAAAGTTTAGTAGAAAAGGTATCTACCTTATGACCGTTGTAAGTCATGTTTAATAATGTCATATTAAACATGACTTAATCATATTTAATCAATCAATCTGCCTAGCCTTTTCCCAACTATGTTGGGGTCGGCTTCCAGTCTAACCGGATGCAGCTGACTATCAGTATTTTACATGGAGCGACTGCCTATCTGACCTCCACAACCCAGTTACGGGGTAATACGATACCCCTTGGTAAGACTGGTTGTCAGACGTTCGGGCTTCTGACGACCCGTAACGACTGTCAAAGATCCACGAATGACAGCCGGGACCAACGGCTTAACGTGCTTTCCGAGGCACGCACTTAATCATATTTAATATTGTTGTTATATTTGGGATAAAATGGGATCAAATCTAACAAGCGTTCGTTATCAGCATCTGAATTTGTTAAAACGCCAATACAGCAATGTGCACACTGCTAAGAAGTGGAACTCCTTACCGGAGACTGTATTTCTGGATCCCAATAGCTATAACTCGGGAAGTCTCCAAGTCTGAGGCACTAGATTACTTATAGACAAGAGAGCATCATCGGTTACCATCAGGTTGAAATAGTTGTCAAAAGTGAGTCCTTTAACTTTTTTTTCTACATTTAGATAAATGTAGAAAAAAAAAGTTAAAAGTGGACTGAACAATGAATGAGCAGCTTGACTTATCCGCTAATAATATCATACTGAGACAATTTGTCTGTCTGCCAAGCGTGATGATTATAGCATTACCACCCGGGATCATCCGTTGCAGCGAACTACGGGGGGTAATACCGGAGATCGATGCTCTAAACATAATTACGAAATAACCGACTGGTAATTTCACAGGAATTAGTTATTTACTCTTTTTATCCAAGTTTGATGAAGGTAGTGACCGGTATGTAGTAGGTCTTACTAAAATAAACAATGGTTGATAATTTCTAATCTCGCTATGCAATTAGTGCAGAATGCAGATATCGGCATTAAAACTGTTGTTCAATTTCTTGATAATAAATGTAGAAATAACTTGTTTTTATGGAGACTAGGTCGGTAGTTCGTGTTTGAAGCAAATTATGATGCTAAGACAAAATAAACAGGGATCAAATTAATTAAATACAGATATATATAAGGTATGTGATTGTGATATTTACTACTGTATTTTTCGATTTTGCTGACATCAATCAACGAAGCAGTACCTAGTACCTACCTATTCCTTTTATCAGTACCATAGGTAGGTATCTATTTACATACCTAACAATAATATCGATATCACGTGCTAGATTTTTACATCGATACATCAATATGCCCCTATATTTCAACAAATAAAAAAATATCTATAAAAACGGCAAAAAAAATCATGTATGTTGTATGGGAGGCCCCTAAAATATTTATTTTATTCTGTTTTTTTAGGATTAATCGTTATAGCGGCACCAGAAATACATCATCTGTAAAAATATCAACTAACTATCACGGTTCATGAGATACAGCCTGGTGACACACGGACAGCGGAGTCTTAGTAATAGGGTCCCGTTTACCCTTTGGTTACTGAACCCTAAAAACCCCACAAAAACTAAAATCTTAATTAAACTCACAAGCTAACATCACGACCACAATATTTGTGATGATCGTGACACTAAGGTCACGCTGTGGGTCCATAGACTACAAGACTCCACATTCTATCTGTGCCTAGGTCAAACTCTCTCGTCTAGGGCAATAAACTAATCATTCTAACTTTACAGTCTGATTAGCGCAGACAGAAGACTGTTAGATCACTTGGATTCAAGTGCTGAATGCAAATTGTGGAATAGGAAACCTAGGAATCTAGGTAATCTGATATCTTAATGGTAAGGTATGATTTTGGAATTCTTTCTCGAAGATTACGTATGTAATGTGTATTTTTCGACTTAAATAAAACATTGTCCCTTATATATAGCCTAATTATGGCACTTTGTATGTATGACGATCCTTAATGTATTGTTTTGTTATCAAAATCAGTTAAGTACATCAATACTTTCTTAGATAATACGTCATTTGTTTTAAAATAATAAATGACTACTGTTGGAAACAGCCTTTATATAAATACTACGTTTACATTTATTCTATTCATGGTCAATCAGAAAGAGTTCAAGGCAGCAGAAGCAGGAGCTGCAATCAAAACACACCGGCTTAGTCTATATTTCGTATATATATATTATATATGCCATCGTAGTCTTTGTTTATCAAATAATAAACTGTGTTGCGTACACATTCTATTAAACAAACTGTTATTAGATTCAATGTTAGCAATAGGAATGTTGCATTTCGTAGACGTACAGTGTTATCTAAACTTTCTAGGAATTTAACGGTTTGTTTCTGAACTACGTGCAGCAAACACTACATTTACAAATTCAAGTTTAACAACCTTACTTGCATTGCTTTGGTTACTTTTCATTTCTGCAATTTAAGTAGGTTACACCACTCTTAACAGATTAAATGAACATCAACTCTTGATTTGTGGCTTGTATGGAATATTAACGACAGTTTCGTCAACGTCACTTACCACTAAATAGATAGATCATAAATCGCAGGACTTCATTCAGAGCTCGTTTTAAAACATCAAGTATTTAATGGCAGACTTTGGAAACGTTATTATAACTTAGAAATTGATCAATCTACTGTCTACCTACGTCGACTCTGTATTTTCTTTGTGAGAACAATATATATTATCAGTGTAACATTAAAAGTGAACGGATTTCTCAAGTTCCAGTTTATTTCGCGCACAATGCCGGTCCCACTTGTTCGCACTGATTCGCAATTAATAAACAGCATGACCCACTATCGAAGTTTCAAAGTGCCCAATCATTCTCGTATTAATTAATAATATCAAATCTTCGGTAAGCTTGTGTGGTGTGTTTCGGCGTGATGAATATGCGTGCCAGTTCGGTAATAAACTTATTAAAGTCGCTTTCTTCTTCACGGCTTCAATGTCACAGTCGAAATTGTTAAGTTTCCGTTTGGTAGTGACGATTACGACTCGATAATCAACGCTTACCGTCTCGCCTAGCCTTTTACGGAAGTCTACACGATATGTCATTGAATTAATCACATTTTTATATCCTCACGTGTTTCAACCTTCGCTTTTGAACTGGTGTGTTGTGAAACGTATAATTCTTCTACTTATCTCCACTAAATCTAAGTTGGGGAAACAAGGCCAAACAACTAACAACTGAATGCTATCTGTCAACTATAAATCCTAACACTAAAAAACAAGTGAACCGAATGACTTACCATAAATCAAGCTCTGGACAGGGGGAAAGCACTGCGTATCAATACTCCGGTAGTCACATGAACTCGATAACACTACCACTTTTTGTATCGCGTTCAGTGAAACGTATCTTAAGTCTCGAACCAAACAAAATTAGCACTTTCCACAAAACACATCCATTCCACAGCACTGATAAAGCACAATCTGCCGACTTCTGCCGACTCCGTAACACAGAGCTTGCACACGTTTCTTCACAGTTATCTGTTAAGACGGTAGCGTAACAGAGTGAAGCAATCGCACTGACAATCGCAATGCGAAATTTAGGCGGTCGCAAAATTGTTCGCCTAAAAGCGACAGTTAAACCAACTTTACCGGTCGGAAACGTTCCAAATTCGTATCGGAAAGTCAGTTTACGTTTACAACAGTGAGAATTTGAACACACGAGTGAGCTGCGCGGGCAGCGCGAGCAAACTGAGGCCGGAGGCGCCGCCGTGCGCAACCACGCGACGCATCTAACCGAACCGAATGGACTTCAAACTTTTACCCGACCGAATCGAAACCGCACGCCATACAATACAACAGTCTCAACTCCTCGACAATTTCAAAATCGGAAGGCTTGCTAAGTTGCAAATAAACTTGCAAGTTACATACATGGACAAGTTAACCGGACAAGGCTCTCAAGATATGACATTCGTGAATGCACGCAACGATTACGCAGCAAACATTTAATCGAGCTGATATGATCCATCAGTTTGAGCTCTTGACGTAGATACCCAAAGATAACCAAATTAATGGATACCGATTTCGGGTTCGATAATGATAGTTTGGATTCAAATGATAATAAAAGAACGGAAATGAAAATGCGATTGCATTGTATTTTTAACTGAAGTAGGTATGCAACGTAAATTAAGAAAATCAACCTGAATTCTTTTGAACCAAATGCGGATACAGTAACTGTTCAAATAACAGAAAACGTTGCATTCCTAAAGAGGAGCACGGAATTTGATCTTAAGATCTTGATTTAATGCAATGTTTATATAAATTACGGCAAGCAGCAGTTTGTGGAAGAAGTGGGAACGAGAGTTTATCTATGTATAGATGAATTTAATTCAAAGTATGCACTTATACAGCCAAGAAATAAAATACTGACGAAGCGGAAAATACAGAAATGAACTTCTACAAGGACTAACAGACTGGAATATTACACAAATTATGTTAAACTGTAAGCTCTGGTTAGATTTATTTGAATACTAGCTGACCCGACAAACGTTGTCTTGTCAAAATTTTAATAATTCATACAAAATTCCCATAGAAAATGCAGTTTCAGTTTTCCCGAATTTTCCAATTTTCCCGGCAACTTTTCAAACATTTTCTTTCATACAAAAGGTTTGTCCAGGTTGTTACAAAAGGTCCTGACAATTACAAACAACAAAAAAACAACTAAAAAGAAATATCCAATTTGGTGCAGTCGTTCGGAAGTTATGCGCGTACATACATACTTACATTTCGGCGATTCATTTATATATATAGATAATACGGAGAAAAGATAAGCCAAACACGATGTTTGTCGAAATTTTAATGAATACAACGAAAAGTAATTAATGCAATAGATTACTATAAAAATAAAGAAATTATTAAAAATCAATCAGCACTGCATTAGTGAATTAAATAGGTACTACGAGTACATGAAAGAACAATACTTTGATAACTTCAGAAGATAGAGATAATAGTATGTATGTATGTATAGTAGTATGTAGATATATATATATATAGAGATAAATAAAATAGTCAACGTTTTTCATAACATAAAAAAAAACTATAAAACATAGTGTGTGCAAACTAAAAATAATCCAGTAATTGCTAGTAATCGTAATCGAAAGCAGTAAAGTGTATACGTTGCAAGTTCTTCGGTTTTGCATATTCTACTGTTTAATGGTCTCAAAAATATCTATGGTCTAATGAACGGAGTTTAGAGTGCAACATAATCATGATCGTAACAGGTTTCAATTAGTGTTGAAATGTTTGATCCAAAAAGGCTAAAAGCTGAATTTGGAACGAGGCAATCAGGAGATACAATTTGGATCAATTTAGAAGAAGGAATTTTGGATGTTTTGGATTAGATACGGCGTTTTTTAAATTTGGTGTGCTCTGAATTGTAAAAAGCACTGAAATATTGATAAACTACTCCGTTGCGCGAGCTGGAAATGAAAATCGCAATAAGATCAAACAGAGAAGAAATCAAAGAACCTTTCAATCTTGAAGATAACAGCGAAGCGAAAAAGTCGATTACGGTTAAACGATTTGAAATAAATATAGAAAGCGAACAAAGAAGAAAAACGCTTCAGGGTAGCACTCATTGAAAACATGAAATTGTATATTAACAAAATTGCCTTCAATTTAAATAATTATGAGTTATTTCAATTTCCGCTAATGTTCTTCCCTTGGGCCTAGATCCTACACTTGCATGTCGCAGTGGTAACAATTCTAATTAAAGTGTATGCAGATCGGCCGGCGGCGGCTGCACAACTGGATTCTTGGCTCATAACCATGGGAATCGTGGCTGAGATAGGTGCTGGTTTCTGGGGAATGGCTAAAACCCCATAATCACTTAGTCGTAAAGTTATGATAAAGAACCGCTCCTGATATGTAGACAAGACTGAACATAACTTGAACTCTACAATCACATCTATGACTTATTGTTTATTAGATTAGATGGTATTTTGTTTGATAAGAGAATGAATGAGATGAAGAATACCTGCAACCCGAGGTTCGAAGCTAAGAGAATCATGAAAGCGAAGCTATTGCCATAACACCAACAAGATGATAAACAAGTGAAAAAATATGAAAAACAATAGACAGCTGCTAACTATGAGGTGATAATGTGTCGAACAATGAGTTGCTCAGTTGTGTCGTCGACCCGTAAGTATTTCTCTGGTTTTCTTCAGTCACCGCAAATTATGGCTTGTTAGACAGTGTCCTCTACAGTTTGCATGGCAGAATTAATTCTAGTATTTAGCCTATTTCATAGAAACAAATAAATAGGAGATTTACTGCCGTCCTGTCAAGCAAATTATTGCATATTTTAACATAGTTTTAAACGAGTGGCGGATGATTAGAAAGATATTTTACCCGTACAATAAGAACCAAATGAAATAAAATAATACACCTAAACAAGGTAAATTGGACTCGGAAATCCAAAAACGAATGACCGATAAAAGAATAAAAACATACAAGGAATCGAAGCGGAACGATAACACGATGGTGCATTCAAAAGAGATACCATTCCAATGAATTTGGTTGTTCAAACGATGTTATTTGTTTTCTAAGAACTGCTAGATATTGGATGATTGTTAACTTGATATTCTAAAAGGTTTACACAACTTTATATGGTATGTAAATAATAGCAGATGAGCTTGATACTTTAGTACCAATATGGCGACGTAAGACTAAAAGTGGTGATATAAATAAAGGTGAAGTGTTTACCTAGCTATAGAATTAATTTTACCTAATGACATTATAACGAGTAATCATAATAATAAAATAATTAATCACAATATTGAACTTCGTATAATCAACGATGTTTTTTCAAGTCAAGGCTGTTACCAAGAGCAATATTCTCTATCAACACGAAGGTTATTAATACCAAAATTATTATTATGTAATCGGGCCCTCAGTTTAGTTCAAGTAGATGCACTGACTGACATGAGAATATCTCTAATTACAAATGCGGACCACGTTAATCGTTAGATCTTCACAGATTAACATCAATGTCTATTGCTGTCTCTCAGTGTGTTGGTCCCTATCTTGTTTGTGGAACAATAAAATCTTCTATAGTTTGAATACACAAATTTTTATTATTTTTGTTTTTTTTTCCAATCTGAAATAGCCATACGTAGCCCATAATAGTTACAGTTACAATCGACTTATTCAAGACTCGAGTGTAAAACCAGCCAAGTGCGTGTTGGACAACGCACAACGCACAATGAAGGGTTCTGTAGTTGGGATGAATTTATCACAAGAACAAACTTAACATTGTAGTTGAAAAACATGTTCTCCCATACATTCCAACTACAAATGTAAGTTTGTACGCACAATATTGAGAGATTTACCATGTTATTTTAAGACCACTTCTTATAAGTTTTTTCTGTAATTTATAGATACAGACCTATTTTAAATATATTTTTTTTTTTCAAAATTTTAGACAGCAGTTTCGGAGATAAGGGGAGGAATGGTAAATTTTCGTCTATTTTGTTAACTTTAAAACAATTTATTTTAAAATCATAATAAAATATATTAGAGACCCTCACAGTAAGCCCTTTCATTTACACGGTACAGTTTGCAAAACTGTTTTTTATTTTATTTTCTTATTTGCCCCCCAAAAGTGACCCCCATATTCAAAATTAATTTTATTTACGTTACACATCCATGGTTGTGTTAGGTCACAGAAATTCATGTGCACCAAATTTCAACTTAATCGGTCCATTAGATTCGGAGCAAATTGGCTGTGACAGACGAGCAGACAGACACACGAATGATCCTATAAGGGTTCTGTTTTTTCCTTTTGCGGTACGGTACCCTAAAATTACCTACATTATAAAATGAATTCTACACACGTATAAATATCGTTATGCAATCTCAAGCCTATTGATATTTCTTCACCAATATTACTTCAAAGGTTCTCCAAAAACAAAGACTAATTGGTAAGCAGGGGGGCGATAATAATCAGTTAATTAACACAAGTTTACTCCATCGCTAGTTGTGTGAACATTGCTCATAGCACGGTCGTCCGCTGCGCCTGCGCACCTAGGGGTCAAGGTTATGTGTTATATTGTAAGATAGGGACATGAATCATGACATATTGAGCGTTGAGTTCGAATCGAAAAATGTTATTTAGATGATAGCCGAATTAAATGAAGATGCTGCCAAATACGCTGGAATTATTAAGGCTAATATTAAACTCAAATCATACAACATACACTCATGTGCGGAGAGTGATAATAAATATTTAGATTTTGGAGCATTAAACTTGTTAATTGGACTAAATTAATTCAAATATTGATTTGAGAGAGATCAAATATTTGAGAAAACTGGTTCGGTTTCATTCACAGAATATATCTCAGAATATAATATAATTATGCAGGCCAGTTGGCGTGGTTGGTTAAGATACTACCTACCATGCCGCAGGTCGTGGGTTCGATTCCCATCCAGGACAAACATTTGTGTGCATGAACATGTCTGTTTGTTCTGAGTCTGGGTGTAATTATCTATATAATTATGTATTTACAAAAAAAAAGTAGTATATGTAGTATATCAGTTATCTGGTTTCCATAGTACAAGCTGCTTAGTTTGGGATCAGATCAGACCATGTGTGAATAATGTCCCAGGATATTATTGTTCCTTTTTTTTACATTTCTCGGGACCCTGGGGTCTCGGACCTTTGGAAGGCGTACGAGGAGCCGAAGCCAACTCGCAGAGGCCCCTTAAATAATTTTAAATGATAAAGAGGCACGTTATTGTTATTATTATTATATCTCACGCATCTTCAGATTTATTGTAAAGAACTTTTAGCGCGGGTTTTTCTTTTCTATGTTATGGAGCGGATTTGATTTTCATCAATCCTTACTAACCACCAGATAGAAAACATAAAAGTTCCACCTAACAGTGGAATGACTCATGCAGATGAAACAGTTTTAGAGATACATACATACATCATTACAAGGAAGCCAATAATGATGGCACTAGAAATCTTCGCGATGTCAAGACTTTATAAATCGGAATAAACAGTTCGGAAATCAACGTAACATAACAATACGTAATCGACAAAAAAGTGGGTAACATCGACATAACTGATACAAGTTCAAACGGATTGCATGCAACATTAGGAGTGCTACACACACTTGTTCGGGTGCCACATTCGGCAGTATTTGTTGAACAACAAAGCCGACCCGAAGCAACTACTACATATATTCGGCTATCATGCGGCTCGTGCCGGTCAGCAAACTCCGTTCCTACCTTCGATAAACTGGTATGTTGATTTTTACCGCCCAGCTCGGCTTATCTGCACGCTGTATAGCCGCTGAGCGGCCTTCTAGCTTCTTCCCGAACAATATCTACAAAAACATATACGATTAATAAACCCGAACAAGTGTGTAGCACGCTTTACCTGATGTTACGTCAAACAATAGAGCAAGAACAGGCATCGTGATCGAAAACACCGTTAAATTCACATGATATATGCTTCCTGAATGTTACCGTTGGAGGTACGAAATTTTAGAAAACTTGACTACGATTCCAACAGATTATAAGGTTTTATTTTGATATTTCCGGTGATTGATCGAAATACAGTAGCTGTATTGCAAAAATCTTAATATATAATTTCTTATACAAGCTAATACATATATGTTCCCGTGACTATTAAGGACGTCATCTAACTACCCAACACGCACATCAATTGCATCGGTAGCACTGTCAGTATAAATAATAATTTGTTTAGGTAATGAATTTCTAACAGCAAATCTTTCCGAAAATTTTACACCCCCACCACCATTATTCAAATCAAACATACCATCACTCATATAGTCTCAACTGCACATTCTCAGCATCGTTTACCGACTGCCCTTCCCTGAGAAAGCCCTCACCATATCATTATCACGCCGGCAGCTGATCGGATTGACTGGCTCTAAATAATAGCATTAACTCTTCACATTTGCACCCACTTCACCTGGATCCTTCCTTGTGGCCTATTCAAATTACTTGCTTGAAAGTATCGTTTGAATTGCTATATCGTTTCTTACCACACTTTTGCATTTGTATAATTATTTGAAACGCCCGTCTTCATCAAATCACTCATCATGTGTGTCTAGTCTGTCTGTCCTTATTTATGTTTCAAGGAATTCAGCTAATGGTTTTTTACATGCCTATCATATTGAAGATTGATATCCCGCTGAATGCAAAATAAAAAAGTCTGCTATCTCAAAAACTCGAGAGGAAATTGTTATTGAATTATCTGCGAGCCTTGATTAAAATCATTGTCTTCATCTTACATTGAAAGTAACTGAACTATGAATCGATTTTAATATTCTATTGTTTGTTCCATTACCCGTGACGGTGGTCTTGATTTATTATTTACTAATAACAAAGTACATTAAACAGCTTTCTTTAATATGTTATACTTTATAACAATAAAACGCTACTTATTGTCAATTTTCAAACTAGGGTACGCAAATTGGGCCTTTCATTGTTTCATCAACTTTCATTGCTGGTTCTTTTGATCTTTCCTTTTCTTAAGCAATCATTAGTTCTCTATTATTAATTGCTCCTTTATCGTTTTTGCTAATGATTGTCGAATTTACAAGTTCTGTTTCAGATATTCGCACGATCGTCCCAATTGGAAAGTTATGTTTCACTAGTTTTACCAGAATTGGTTTATCTTGATTCAATTCAAATTCCCAACAATGACCTAAAGTTTTGTACGATTTTTTTGTGAAATCTTCAGTTACGGGTCAATTACGTTGATCTTTATCGTAATAAAATATCTTCTTCTATAAGACTTTCTCGTTTACTGTGTACCAGTAAGTACCAGTCTTGTGATGCAATATTCAATAAGCAAGTAGGTTTTACTAAAATCGTTTTCATTACTACTCGAATGGTTACCAGCAGTTATATACTTTTAGCTTTATATTCTTTAAGTTTTTGTTGTCACATCTACGACAACCATTAAAATTCCCTTTTATGTCAATTATAATTTGACAAACTTCTCTAGTTTTTTTTTTCTTTTCTACTTCATTCGCGGAACGTTCAGTAAGATATGGGCACATTTTTTTTTGTACGATAAAAGTTGTAGCATGCCTTAAAAAATAACATTCTTCAGTGTGCACATGTCTGACATTTGTTATTGTATCATCTGCAAGATAAACTTCTGCGGCAGGTGTTATTATCACATAGGGAGATAATGACAGTCCAGGTGCATCTATTTTTGGTCTCTTACACCAACAGACTGTCATAAGGTGCTATGTATGAGTTTTTATGTCCCAGTTTCGCAGAATCAATTTTAAAGTTTCGGACAGAATTTGTCAAGGTGGCATTAGGAATTAAATATTCAAAAATGATGTAAGGTTGTCCGGTTTTATTTTATTTAAGAACTATTTTTAAATACGAACATGGAGCACAAAAAGTAGATTAATGAACATATTTTTAAATTATATGCGCCATTCGCAATAACACTGAATTTATGAACTGTGTAAATGAGTTAAACATTTTTTGCAGTTGATAAGTTCATTAACTGCCCTGTAAAAAGTATACCATTAACGTAACTAGCATTTGTAATATTCATAAATTCACTCACTAAGTTACATATATTAATGAGCAGAAGACCGGTTGGTAACAAAAAGTTAAATTCCATAGTATTAAAAGGATGTTTTTCGTAGAATACGTCTATGTATTGTAAGATCAACTGGTGCGCAAGACCGCAAAGCGGCAAGGTTATCCACTTGTTCAGCGCTCGCGCAGGCCTAGGTTTTTTACTGGCATAGCCATCTGTCCTGTTCTATGACTGAGCGGTAATAAAGTAAATTATAGATGGAATGCTACTGTTGGTTTTATAAGGTAGTCTTTTTTAGTATCTACGTATCATCATCATCATCTGCCTAGCCTTTTCCCAACTATGTTGGGGTCGGCTTCCAGTCTAACCGGATGCAACAGAATATCAGTATTTTACATGCGAGCAACTGCCTCTATCTGACCTCCACAACCCAATGACTGGGTAATACGATACCCCTTGGTAAGACTGCTTGTCAGACTTTCGGTCTTCTGACGACCCGTAACGACCGTCAAAGATCCACGAATGACAGCCGGGAGCAACGGCTTACCCTGGTTTCGGAACCACGGTACTAGTATCTATCTAGTAGGTATATCTAATATATTATCTATAGAGTACAAGTATAAAAGTGACACCATTCGAAACAACACCTCAATGGTGCAACTTTTAGGAAAGAACGATACGAAAGCAAATACCAAACCCAAACAAAGATTTGAAAATTAGGAAATAGGCTCATTTGTAACATTATCTCTTGTGCCCATTTTTACAGATCAAACCAAACACATGCAAGCTAATATTTATATCTCATATTAGTTGCACAATCGTAATGTGTCGCAAACCGAGACGAATCTTGCGCATTGTCTGATGACATTATGGGGACCATACATTTTCATGTCAAGTACTAGAGTGTTCTTTTTGCAGTAAAACTGTCACAAATACACGTTATTTCATATATTGTTGTTGTTTAAACACAATACTGTGAATCTTTATTGAATTTAAAAGAAATTCACATTCATATATGGGTGTTCTACATGTTAATATGACTACCTATGTGTGAAAAATCGTAACACTTTCATTCTGCCCTTGGAGTCTCTCTTGCTGTTAGAACTATGATGCGAGTTGTTATAACTTTCTGTAGACTGTTAGGGAAAAGATAATAAATAAAAGCATAGAGTAAAGAAAAAAGTAGAAAATTCAAAATCAATTGAAACGCAACCAGCCAGTTCTACATAAATAATCACCATAAACAATGCAATGATCACAATCTCACAAACCCTACAATAAATAACCATACACCAACTAACCTTAAAATATAAAGCATGGGAGTAGCGAATTGATTAGCTCCGAGCTTCAATGATCAAACATCTAGTTATGTTAATTTGTACACACAATCTATTGGGGGCATGTCGCTAAGTATGACTTGAATGGTCGATATGGTAACCGAGGCTACATTACATGACATAAGTGACAAGTATGGTATTGATAAATCATGGTGACATTATTATGAAACGTTTTGAAGAGAATGACAACTTGACATTATGACATTAACTGTTGTAGATATGCTCAAACGCATCCATGATTCATGAGTTGGAACGATATTAGGAAAGCAATAAAGGTTAAAAGAAAATAAGGATTCCGTACAAAACTGGTTGAACATTGAGAACTATTCTTCATAATAATGTATCTAAAGTAACGCCATTTAAGTTAATAAGAGAAATTTAATGTCAAGATGCGGCACATCCGTCTCATTAATGATGGTACACTATCAAACTTCTAATAAATCAAAATGGCCGAAATGAAAGTCGAAAAGACACAAAGAATCAAATAGATAGTAAGTACATTAAACATTGTTACCTCAAACATTTAAACCCGCATACATAACACATAGTAAATAATGTGGTTCACTTACATAACGATCGGTCTAATAGCTAGACATAAATCTGTCTCAATCTAGTCCTTTGTTGAATGAAGAGATTGACTCAATATTTGAAAACGGGTTATACTTTCCTGTTTCTGGTGAAGTAAGGCAAAGGATCGACACAACAGGCTCTTTAGAACTCACACAATTGTCCACCTTGGTTGAGGTGACTATATCCCTTGACACGCATTTTCACACAGCCTATAATGCATATTTATTGCGCTACTATATGTAAACGTGCACCAGAAGTTCTCAGTTAAAATCAAGTTTAAAATAACTTGGATAAACAACAAAAGAATAAAATAGTGGCAATGTAAAGACATTACTGGTAAATAGACCATCACTAAAGGCTGTGATAATAAATCTTACCGCAGCAATAACGGTGAAGTAGCAGAGAAACATTCCTATGGAGAAAGGTTTTGATAAGGACCAAATGGTCCTTCTAACATCAATTACCCATATTATGACTCAAACTGTGACAAAGGAAAACAGTACTTGATAAAGACCCAAATACAGAACAATAGCTCGTATCAGTAGCTATCGTTTTATGACCTCGGGCTAACATTAAGCTAGCTTTCCCGAGAACTTGAGAATTATCTAAAATCGAAGAAGATTAATGGTTAATGCGCAGTCGAGCGTCCAGTGGACGCCTTGTACCGAGATCTTGTCTCGAGACTGTCTGAATATATCGATTATGACTGTACCACTTTACGTTGAAGAGAGATTTATAACAGTTTGATATGTCCGCTTTGTACTACCCATCTTTATCAGCTTTAGAAATCTGCAGGAAATTTCAAATAAGGTAACGTGGCATCAATTCTAATATTAAACAGGTCATCTGTAGAAAACAATTAAACGAAAAATGTGTATCTAAAATTACTAGAGAGTCCATTTTGATAATTGATGTCATCAAGGATTATTAAAGTACTAAATATTGTGGATCTATGACATAAAATGTAGCGTCTGAAATGAATTTTATTATCATCTATTAAGTCAGTTATCTAATTTAAATTGTTTTGAAAGGCATATTCGATAAAATGTATTGGTTACATTTTTTTATTTTTTTTTATTTGTGATGGGTTTGCTCTTGACTCTAGTCTAGGTCATAGGTGACAGAGACAAAGTCGACGATGGAGTGAGCTTACCCAGAAGAAGCCTGTTCACTCTCACTTTGAAGAGATTAGGGTTGTATACGTTCGGAAACACAGACGCAGGTAGTGAGTTCCACTCTTTTGCTGTGCGCATTATAAAAGACATTTGGAAGCGCTTAGTGCGAATTGGTGGAATAGCAACCAGGTAGGGATGGTAACAGGCAGTGCGTCTAGATGTCCGGTGGTAGAAGGGGGCCGGTGGAATGAGGTCGTGGAGTTCTCGGGCACACTCTCCGAAGTACAATCTGTAGAAGACCGACAAGCAGGCAACCTTGCGGCGATGAGCCAAGCAATGAAGCTTGGCATCCACCAGTTTTACGTCGCCAATGAGCCTCTTAGCTCTGCGTTCCACCGAGTCAAGCGCGGCTAGTTGGTACTTAGCTGATCCATCCCAAAGGTGACTGCAATACTCCATGCAGGATCGGACTTGCGCTTTGTAAAGGGTTAAAAGCTGTCCAGGCGTAAAGTATCGCTTCACCCTATTTAGGATGCCCAGTTTCTTGGCCGCAGTTTGGGCCTTGTACTCGATGGTGGCGCCGAAGTTGAGACCAGATGTCAACTCCATGCCTAGGAGCTCAAGTCGATCAGTTACAGGAACAGATGTACCCCGAAAAGTAGGAGTTTGGGCGAAACGACTCTTTTTAGCGGTAAAAAGACACGCCTGCGTTTTGGTGGCGTTAAAAGAGACCAGATTATCATCACCCCACTGGGAGACAAAGCTCAAGGTCAAATCTGTCCGCTCTACCATGGCCTCTCTCAAGGAACGAACTTCAGCCCCGCTGGTTTTTGCGCTGGACAAGTATCTCTCTGAAACTGTACTGTCATCTGCGTACCCAACAATACCAGGCCGAAGCAGGTCATTGATGTGGAGCAGGAAAAGAGTTGCAGAGAGAACAGACCCCTGAGGAACTCCGGCATCAATAGCCATAAGGTCAGAAGAGCAGCCATCAACAACTACTCTAATCGACCGTTCACTAAGGAAATCTGATATCCAGCTACAAAAATCAGCTGGGATGCCATAAGCAGGAAGCTTGCTGAGCAGAGCAGCGTGCCAGACCCTGTCAAAGGCCTTCGAGATGTCAAGCGATACAGCCAGTGCTTCGCCGTGTTTCTCGATGGCTTCGCCAAAGCAGTGCGTGACATACACAAGAAGATCGCCAGTTGACCGTCCCCGGCGAAAGCCATATTGACGGTCACTGAGGAGATCATTGTCTTCAAGGTAGTTCAGCAACTTATTGTTCAGTACCCTTTCCAAAACTTTGCACAGAATGGAGGTAATGGCGATCGGACGGTAATGGGCAGGGTCTGCACGGTCGCCTTTTTTGGGCACTGGTTGTACATTTGCAAGCTTCCAGGATTTCGGCACCGTTCTTTTTTCAAGAGAGAGGCGGAACAAACGTGTCAATACAGGAGACAGTTCAGGCGCACACTGCCTCAACACTCTCGCTGGAATGCCGTCAGGCCCGCTGGCCTTGTTCACGTCTAGACTGCACAATACTCTTCGGACCTCTTTAATGTGTACTGCGATCTCCGGCATCGAGGAGTCACAATGAGGTACAGTAGGTGGTTGCTTTGAGCCAGCGTCCAGACGTGAATTGCTTGCGAAGAGAGATGCAAATAAATTTGCCTTCTCAGTTGCAGAGTGAGCCAGCGACCCATCAGGTTTCATCATAGGAGGTAAAGTGGGACGACAGAAATTCGTTTCAACCGCTTTAGACAGGGACCAGAACTGTTTACTACCCGGAGAGTGCGAAGCCAGCCTGGCCCCGATATGTCCGACATGGTCAAAACGTGCCCTACGCAAAACCCGCTTGCAGAACTTGGCGGCAGAATTAAAGGCTCTCTTCTTCGCGCGAACCCTGCGCGCTCTAACTTTGCGGTCGCGGGCCTTGACCCAGGCTTGGTAGGCAGTCTCTTTTCGGGCCTCAGCGTGGGCACATTCTGCATTATACCAAGGCCGGGATTTGTGACCAAACGGGATGTCGGAGAATGGAATAAAATATTCCATCCCCTGCCGAATCACGTCCGCAACCGCGTCAGCACAGCGCGAGGGGTCACCCGAGGAAAAGCACACTTGCCGCCATGGATAAGACGCAAAAAAGTGCCGCATCTCATCCCAGTCTGCTGACCCGTATCGCCATACTCGCCTCGTGCCTCTAGGGCTCTCATCTGGAGGAGAGCAGGTTGATATGGATTTCACCAGACAGTGGTCAGACGTTCCCAGCGGGGCTGAGACCGATACTGAATGACTGTCCGGATCAGATGCCAGCAGAAGGTCCAAGCAATTGGGTGTATGGCCGTCAACATCCGGTACCCGCGTTGCCACATTCACCATCTGGGTTAGATCTAGCGTTAAAGCAAAATTGCGCGCCTCCAACCCAGCATGGTCAGTTTTCTGGTATGGGAACAACCATTCTTTATGATGGGCGTTGAAGTCCCCCAGAAAAATGAGCTTCGCCGTTGGGTACCGTTGCTGGGCTACGTCAGTCGACTCCACGAGGAAATTAAAGAGCGCTGTTGTCTCCTGGTCACCGCTATGCGATCGGTAGATGCCGATGTAGAGAGATTTCTCCACGCCAGTATCCACAAGTAGCCATATGGCAGAGAAACCCGATTTCTCAAAGCAACGGAGACGACGACAACAAATGTCATCGCGGACGTACACACAGACCCCAGCTTGCTTCTTGAACTTGTGTTCAAGAGAGTACCCCGGGTAGTTGAGGTACGCCACGTCCGACGGGGTTGTTATCTTCGTCTCCGTTAGGAAAAACAGGTGCGGCTTCTCGGTCTCAAGGTGGTGAGTGCAATCGATACAATTTTTTTCTAATGACAGACAAAAAAAAATAGGAGAAATTATAATATCAAGTGATAAACCCGAATACAATATTAACCTCGATTACTTAATCATAAACTATGAAGGAGTCACAACAAATATATCTTTTGCTATCAACTTTCTGATGATACTTTCAAAAGCCATTGAAGAGTCAACACCAACACTCAAAAACCGATTTTTTTATGACTGGCACTAAAAGAAAAGCTGTTTAGTATTCCAAGCAAACTTCTGTTTGTAATAAACCTCTGTCATCGCCACAATATATTTTAGCTCCTAAATTAACTATCTTTTATCTCTAGGTCATGCTAGAGCTGAATGAGTCCGTAAGTCGTAAAAATAGTCACATATAATCAGGAATTTAGAACCGATGTCATTAAATACCCGATAAATATTAAAACAATATTAAAAATGGTATTACCAATAACTTACCACAAATACAAAACATAAATGAACTTGCACTTATTAAATAATTTCCCATAAATTTTACGATCGAAAGTTAAGGAATTAAAAATCAAAACAATAATTAACACGAGCCGGACATAAATTGTAATCCTTTTACTCCTTTCATAAATACCATGACATAAACTACTCATAAAGCACGTAATTCTAATAAAACTTAATGAGGTTAACGTGTAAAAATGATGGTTATACTTGCAGGAAGCAATAAACCTAGTGTTTATTAAAACATCTAATCAAAACGTACCATAAAAGAAAGTAATACAGAAATAGAATCAATTAAAGAATGCGGAAGATATAAAACAGACAACCGAATATGCTCCTGCCGTAACACAAGTTAACACATCGCAGACCATGTGCCAAGTCATGGCGCCTATAAATCCAGCTTTTACATTTCTCTAACACATTCTATCATAAATCTTTTCGAGCTTTTTGAAGAAATCCACCCAAAATGTGCATAATTTCGTAAAAGACGAAACAGGAAACCTGCATCCGCGACTATACGACCAAATATCTAATTCTGGAGACATACAAAGTCGGGTTACATAATCCAGCTATAGCATTAAAATAAATCTGCTTCCAGATATATTAGTTTAGTCAATAAATAAACATGGAACGTTTTGCTTCGTCGCAACAAATGTATCCGATAAAATGTTTCCCTGATGAAACACGATCCGATGCGTCCATCCAAATTTCCTTCTGAGTTGATTGACGTTAACATTCACTGTAATAAATAGCGTACCATCTCCTGATGGGGTCAAACTATGAAATTCGATTAACCTATTCATGATGAAACAAACATTCCTTTATTAGTTCGGATAATTTATGAATGTTATTGCTTGAATGTGATTTAACGTTGCAAAGGCAATCGCACTGGACATTCATGTCGAATGTATTAATCATAATAACATTAGCTTACATAATGTCGTTGAAAATAAATGTTGTTTAAATATTGCCAAAGATATAGACAGAATAAATAACCGCGGCTTCCATTGTAACGATGTCAGAATTAACCATTAGGAAATTCTTGTAGTTAAATCAATTACTCGAGACATATGAATGGTAACTGTCCATATCATCTAAAATAGTCTCTCTAGGTAATTAATCATGGCCTGCACACTTTTTGGTGATGAAACGTGCACAGAATTTATCATCGCCAATTAGTAGAAACTTCCGCGTCTAAAAAAGATTTTAGCCTGTCAAATTATAGACGAAACTAAAAAAGAACGCACACATCCCGTTTCCTTGATATTAACAAAGGAAACAAAGTTAAAAACGGTGTTAATCTTTTTGTAGCCAAAAACAGACTGAATATCTACTTTGATAACATCGCACTCATTTACATTCTTTAGCCATTTTAATGAATCAAAATGATTCATTTGACACTAGGTATTTTTTAAAATATTTTACAAACTAATTCAGTCTTAGATGAAAAAATATTACTCTCAGAATTGAAGACTCAATTATAAATGCTAATGTTGGCTAAGTGTAGTTTAATTCAAATAGCTTATTACGTAGTAGCTACAGACATTACTTCCTGTTTTTGAAGATAGTCCATATTTAACTCTGACCTTTCTTTTTTTGGATGGGAAATCTTCAAATAACTTCTGCCGCTCTGGGTGGAGCGGAAGGGCGTGTCAGACTTCTACTGACTAAAACCCTTCCTTAACCAGAGTTAAGGAAGGGTTTTAGTCAGTAGAAGTCTGACACGCAAATTTTTTGCCAAAAGATTATCTTAGGTCAGAACCTAAGATAATCTTTTGTTACTGTTCACTACATACTTCAATAAAGACCATCGATCCCACACAACAGTTAATTTAGAAATAGTAGCTAAAGAGCTCATAGAACCAAAACTTCATAGACTACCTGCAACTGTACTTTCAGTTCGCCAGATGCATACTAAATCCGAAGTCACAACAAATACTTGACTTAGCCGAGACTGCAGAGAGCGCGCTAACTTTGACATTCCGATCCCGAAATAACAACACAGTTACAAATGAACAGCGTTAATGACCCGCTAAGTTACAGCTTGAGCTTTGACTTATGTTCAGAAGAAATAGTCATTATGCAGGAATTTGTGGGAATTTGAATTTTACAAGTGTCAAGAATTTTGTAAGAATGGTTCACGCGAGAAAAAGCTGCAGCGCAATGAATGATTTGTTTTATGCAAAGTCACCATGTTGTTGGGTAAAATTTTAGCTTTGAATGGACCATTATGTGGAAAAAAACATTAAATCTGTCAACTTCAGACTAGTATTTTTGTTTTCTAATATGCCTACTGCTCCAAATAGGATCGGTTAGCACAATTTCTCTATAAAATTTACCACCATATAAACATAAATCGCTTGTTAGAATATAAATGTCTGTACTAAAATCGTGTCGAAGCTGAACATTTATAAATTTTTCATTAATGTTCCCTTAGCATCAACGACCTCAATTAGTATAATTGGTATTATAAATTCTTCATTGCGATAATATTCGTGATAGGAATAAAGAGATGGCGGGTGCGCCTCGCGCGAATTAACCAATCCGTTGGTAAACTAGTGAAAACTACTAATATAGAATGAAGTCTAATGACTTCCGAGCTAGACTTCCTCAAAAAGAAACAATATTAAGAGTATCAGGAAGAGTAGGAATTAAGATATTAAATTATAGCACGCTCGCCCCTTCTTTTCGTATAATCATGGTTTACTTATCATAGTTTACATAGAAGGAAATGAACCGTTATACAATAATATAGCTGAAATTAATACCAAAGCCACATCTTGTGACAAAAGTTACGTGAGAGAAAATGTTTTGCAAATCGTGGGTAATACTAAACTATTCGTTTTATGATCAGAACATATATGGCGCGAACGACTTTAAAAGGAATTTAGGTACATCATACATGTTTGGTGCCTGTTACAGAGGAAATCTAATATTTCTGTCACCTTCTCTGTGTTCTTCATAAAAAGAAAGCGTAAGATAAGAACACTAAGATTTCGCAATGGTCTGACATCGATCCCTGAGCTGACATCACTTAAAACTACACACAGCACACAGGTCATCATTGCTCACTCATTTTACATACACAAATGCTATCAAACATTACAACATGTGACAGTAATTACTTTCTATGATCATGTTTAGTGGTCATTTTCTTTTTTGACAGTTACTTTTGAAAGTGACAATACAAACTGCCTAATTTGACAGTTGGGCTCTGACCAATTTAGTTTATACATCTCATTTCGAGATAGCCTGTACTTTATGCGAACAATGTTTCGTTTGACAGCCGCATTTATAACTTTGTGGCGAAGATAAATTGAGACGAGATGATATGTGATACGGTGGTATAAGAAAGTAAATAAATGTACATGTGTAATGTTACGTGAGTAAGCTTTTACTTAACAGTAATTGAATGTTTTGATGGATCCAGAACTGTAACAAGACCAAATATGTTTCGGAAAACTTAAGAATTTAATAATTTTTTCAATGTGAAAATTCACACACGGTCACCAAAATGTGGAACACTTACCTATGCGTTGTTTTCTATGTTATAGGTTATTATTTCATCAGTACCTCTTTTAACCAAAACACAGCAATACTACTTTACAGAAAAAATATGATTTTCATACAACTCGGTATTTTCCCGGACGAGACTTTTTATAAGCAGTTCTACCACACCACCATTATTTAGATTATCTTTATCGTAAAGCTATACGACAGTACCTAATTTAATTCATCGTGATTGTCAATTTTCAAATAACCTATGCAATATTACCCTTATAATGTTTTTAATTTTTTTATTTGTGATCGGTTTGCTCTTGACTTTAGTCTAGGTCAGAGGTGAGAGACAAAGTCTACGAGTACGATGGAGTGAGCTTACCCAGAAGAAGCCTGTTCACTTTAACTTTGAAGAGATTCGGGTTGTATGCGTTCGGGAACATAGACGCAGGTAGTGAGTTCCACTCTTTTGCCGTGCGCATTATGAAAGATGTTTGGAAGCGCTTAGTACGAATTGGTGGAATGGCAACTAGGTATGGATGGTAATTTGCAGTGCGTCTAGATGTTCGATAGTAGAAGGGGGCCGGTGGAATGAGGTTGTGGAGTTCCAGAGCACACTCACCGAAGTACAGTCTATAGAAGACCAACAAGCAGGCAACCTTGCGGCGAAGAGCCAAGCTGGGAAGCTTGAGTCAAGCGCAGCAAGTTGGTATTTAGCTGAGCCATCCCAAAGGTGGCTGCAATACTCCATGCACGATCGGACTTGTGCTTTATAAAGGGTCAAAAGCTGTCCAGGCGTAAAGTATCGCTTCACCTTGTTTAGGATGCCCAGTTTTTTGGCCACAGTTTGAGCGTTGTGCTCGTTGGTAGCGCCGAAGTTGAGACAGGATGTCAACTCCAAGCCTAGGAGCTCGAGGCGATCTGTTACAGGAACAGATGTACTCCGAAAAGTAGGAGTTTGGTCGAAACGACTCCTTTTAGCGGTGAAAAGACACGCCTGTATTTTGGAGGCGTTAAAAGAGACCAGATTGTCATCACCCCATTGGGAAACAAGGCTTAAGGTCAAGAACGAACTTCATCGCCGCTGGTTTTTGCGCTGGACAAGTATCTCTCCGAAACAGTACTGTCATCCGCGTACCCAACAATACCATGCTGAAGGAGGTCATTGATGTGCAGCAGGAAAAGAGTTGTAGAGAGAACAGACCTCTGAGGAACTCCGCCATCAATAGCCATAAGCTCAGAGGAGCAGCCGTCAACAGACCACTCTGATCGATCGTTCACTAAGGAAGTCTGGGATGCCATAAGCAGGAAGCTTACTGAGAAGATTTGCGTGTCATACCTAATGGCCTACCATACCTAAGGCCTTCGAGATATCAAGCGATACAGCAAGTGCTTCGCCGTGTTTCTCGATGGCTTCGCCCCAGTAGTGCGTGACATACACGAGAAGATCGCCAGTTGACCGTCCCCGGCGAAAGCCATATTGACGGTCACTGAGGAGATCGTTGTCTTCAAGGTAGGTCAGCAACTTACTGTTCAGTGCCCTTTCCATTACCTTGCATAGTATGGAGGTAATGGCGATCGGACGGTAATGGGCAGGGTCTGCACGGTCGCCCTTTTTGGGCACTGGTTGTACATTAGCTAGCTTCCAAGATTTCGGTACCGTTCTTTTTTCTAGAGAGAGGCGGAACAAGCGTGTCAGCACAGGAGACAGTTAAGGCGCACACTGCCTCGAACACTCTCGCTGGAATGCCGTCAGGCCCGCTGGCCTTGTTCACGTCTAGACTGCACAATACTCTTCGGACCTCTTTTGTATGAACTGTGATCTCCGGCATCGAGAGTCACAACGAGGTACTGTAGGTGGATGCTTGGAACCAGCATCTAGACGCAAATTACTTGCAAAGAAAGATGCAAATAGTAGAAACTTCCGTCAGTCCGAAACTATTAGTCAGACCTTCTCACTTGCAGAGTGGGCCAGCCACCCATCAGGTTTCATAATTGGAGGTAAGGTCATACCTATTAAAGAATGAATGAAATGCACCGACCCCAGCGTGGTATGACCAGACTCGATTACTCGAATGAACCCAAAGATTCACACTAGCCCCTGTTGCCTCATGTTACATGGTGCAACATAGACCATTCACTACTTGATATACAGGAGTAGACCAGGGGGCGCGATAATGGTAGGGAAGACAGGCCCTTAGGATATGGATAAGGATTAGAGCCTACCCAGTATGCACCGTAAATTAAAAATTATTTGTTTATTTGTTTTTCACTGCAATAGGCACGAAGCAAATTCACCCTACCGCGCGTCAAAAGATTGTCGTGTTTCTGTTTCGTTTTGACACCTCTGACACACAATGACGTAGCGACTTGATTTGATTCTGTATGACAGTATGACTAACTTAATGTGTTTCTCTTTGTACAATAAACTTATTATTATTGTCATGGAACCGCTATTTAATCATGTGTGAGCTCACTTTCTCAGTATGGACACTTTTCAGCGTGACTTATGCCCGGTTTCTGAAGAATTTTTAAACGAAATTTAAACTCTTGATAGGTAGCTATTGATTCGACAAAATCATATATTTAAGCGCATTTCTTCCTTATGCTCGGTTTTTGAGGTCCTCAGATAAATCCTAGAATGTAATTCATTCGACTTTTAAGCTAAATTCTTCCCTATCGAAGTGTTCAAAAACACGATTTCGAACCAATGATCACTATCGAATGGATAAACTCCGTTTAAAAACCTCGAGAAACCGGGCATAAATACGGTGAGGGCAAATCTAGCGATTTATATCGTTGGTATGAAGAGTCAAACATCCAAAGCAATTTGACAAGAACAATTTGGACAGCTATTACGCATGATACACACATTTGCCGACTCGATCAATTTGTCGAAACCACTCATTGTAAATGCAAGCACATTATCTATCGATAAATATGATAAATCTATCTCATAGATTGTTCTATCTTATATAACGAAGTAATAAATGTAGATGATCTTGATAGTAACTATGTTAGCGAAAGTTTTATTTTTTATTTCATAGCGGCCCTAAGGCGTTATCGTTAAACACGCGCCTAGAACGATAATTGTAAAGCATGAAACAATTTCATAAATATTTCGTTTTATGTTCTCATCGCCTCATTGACACAATGACTGTTTTTAATCTTCATCCTACGATTGAAACCGACGTTTGTGAATCGTTATTAACGTATTCATTTGAATGAACACCAAGAACAAGACGTATATTTCCCGCGATAAAAACCAGTATTGACAGCAGAAATAATTGCAAAAGAAAATAAACAAGATAAACAGCACAACAGGATGCAATTATTCAACAGCTGTAATTAATCTTGATGATTACATTTTTTAACCCTGTAGTGCAGCTTCATTATCCACGGGATGGTTCTAACTTTCATCGACATCTGTCATGTTTGACATTTGAGCGCAGGTGCCAGCGGGTTGAAATGTCACGATCCTGCGCCGGCGCAGTTCTACGCCATTAATATTTATACGCAGCACCAATTATTCATTACAATATGGCCTTTTCTCCGCATTACAATGTACTCCTTCTATCTAGCAGCGTGAAAGTTCGCCGTTCAATAGGACATCTCACAATGTGATTGTTTGTGGAAACTTCTCTATAAACATGGACCTAATGACTGCCTGTTGTTAACTTTGTTTGATTAGATCGTTAAAACATTTTGAAATGCATTCATCTATTGAATCTAGAATCCAGGAAGTGTTCGATTGGCATAATGTTTAGTAGAGATGCGCCGAATGTAGGTTCAACCAAATACGAATGTTCGGCCGAATATTCGGTCCAAAATGAACCGAACCGAATATTCTGCCGAATCATTCGATTCAATTCTGATTGTATTATTATATTATAATCTAAAAAAAAATCTGAAAAAAAAAGTAGGTACTCAAAGCACTTAATTGCTAATTTCATAGAAATTTAATTTAGTTAAATTTATCATTGGTAAAAAGTTTATTTGATTACTTAAAATTTTATTTAAATTGATTGTTAAAGTTAACGTGGTGGTTAGCGATCTCAACAATTAGCCCTTTATACCTGGAGGCTTTTATTTAGTTATAAAGTTCTGTTTACGTTCTTAGTTTTGTATTTTTATTTCTGCTTGAGTATAGTTTTCGATTTTTTTTTTCTTTACTTTTGGTATATTGGCGTGTGCTAGCTGACTTATGGCAATGAATTTAATTTAATTACATATTTTGTTGCGTAATACCTATATTATTTTGCGCAGTGCTGTATACCATCAATTTTTTTAACTGAACAGACAGCTGTGCTGCTGGGGAGTTTGTTGCGCAACTTCTTCTCCCCAGCTAAATTTTGATTTAACCTCTTTTATTTTGTCAATAACAAATTGGTACAAAAGGTAATGTTTCTTTCATTTACAAAAAACTATGTACAACTTTCTGAATAAACCAGGCTTACTTAGTAATTAGTTATCCTTACTCTTTAATAAAATGTTATTTTTTTAAATCTTAACAATAATTTAAATATTCGGTAATTATTCGGCAAATCAATCGAATATTCGGCCGAATACGAACATGAAAAAATATGCCGAATGTACCGAATACGAATACTCGGACGAACATTCGGCGCATCTCTAATGTTTAGAAACAAGACATTCTGAATAAAGGACAATGCTCATGGATGTATGGAATCCCGTATCAGGCTGCATCAAAATCCAACTTTGTTTTTTTATAGACTTGTCATATCAACTCCTACAAAAGTTATTTTTCTAATAACACCCGGGTTTCGGAGTTATTTTATAAAATCGAAAATGACCTAAAATCTAGGTAAGTATATTTTGTTCGACGCGACACGAACGAAGATTATTGGTCTAAAAAACAGCGTAATTCGCTAATATTAGTAAGAATTACGATTTCTGGGTATCAAAAATGAACAATTGGTATATAGGTTTTGCCAGGTGATTGATGGCGTCAATCGCTCGACCCCACGACTAGACATATTTGTACAGTGAAATACACAGAAATAAGTTCACAAAATATAAACAAGTTCAACTTGTCAACACAATAAAATAATTAATAATAATATCAACCCTCAAAAACACAGACGGACGCTAGCGCAAACCATAGACAATACATGATCTCTCATCTCAGGATTTAGTGTCAATCAAACGATTTTGTGTCAATTAGCAATACTAAATCGATTTGGTGTGCTGATTTTACTTAATTGTTACTGTTATTATACAAAAGAAACAACACTCAAGCACTGGTGGCATCAATAGGTGACAGCGCACAGACGGTGGCGCCACCCCTTCGCCTCACCTTTTTTGTGTAGAAATTAAACTAAATCAATGCCTAATATTTATCCTACACTGGCAGTGGTTTACAAATATTATTGCCAGTATAAGAAAAATGTTTGGCATTGATTTAGTTTCATTTCTACGCCTCTTGGCTAATAATCGGGTGGCAACACGCGGCGCCTCCAGGCAGCACCCGTTTTTGAGGGACTTGAAAATTACAGGTTAGTCGATTCATCAAAAATCGATTCTATTGCATTCTACATCTCTATGACCAGCTGTGAACGGCCAATTAACCGTAGATAGAAACGATAATCTTTTATAGGGAGTAAAACATGATCAATACATTTTTACTTTAAATTAAATGCCCTATTCAAAAACCATAACCCCGACGGGTAATGTCGTAAAAAAATATGAAAACAATTACTATAAAAAAAAATTCTTGATGCATGAGACTTTTTGGTACCACTTTTGGTCATTCTCCTTTATCAGAAACAGACTTTAAATCTGCGAACTTCTATCAAAACTCATGAAACCACATCAAACAAATTCAGTCATGTTTTAGATATTCACCAGAAGAAAGCCTAAATAACCTGAACAGACGACGTTTAAACGTTTAGATAAGTATCATATCTGTGTACAAATCGCAATTTAGCGAGAGAGGCACACATCTACCGAGTCGTGATGCACCTTAGGCGGCAAACATATTGACGATTAGGCGACGCGATCGGACGCAATACAAACCAGTCTGAAAACAAATTAATCGCTGCGGATAAATTACTGCAGCTAAACAATGGTTATTTGCAGTAATAACTATACTGAATAAGCATGTGCTTGACAGCATATTTTATGATATCGATGTAACAGTTATTAAATGTTAGTTACGTAAGTTCCTACGTCATCGATTCGATCGATACTATGTCGTAGATTCGCTTGAAGCTAAGCATAAACCAAACATTGATAAAACAATCCTGACACATGTTCTAGGTTTGGTCGAAGCAATATTGCGACAATCTGATATTGAAATTGTAATAAAGAATTTCTTACACTTCCTCTTTAATGTAATCGACAATATCAGATGTATTATCGACTGGAACATTTCGCAATTCCTATTATCTACTACGACTTACAAGACAATATAAACCTGTCTGACATGCTAAATCAAAGTGAAACCGCGATATAATATGTATTATGTCGACAGCGACAAAATGGCGTGACAATGCTAAAAGCGACATATATGTGAGCACGCCCTAACACAAGAACTTTCTCATATGTCTAGATTGGAGTAAAGGACTCAAGCCATTTCTTCGTAATGGATCGCCAATGGGAACAATAAATGGATAATGTTTGACATTTATTAAGATATTCGCTAGTAGTAGCCATAATGAACTTGGTCCCTCCAGCCAAATGCACCACCCACCTGAACGAAGCAGTTGGACTGATTGGAATATGGATTACCAGAAATTGTGGATCAAGATCTGAGTAACTGGGAGGCTTTTGTCCAACTACAATGCCCAAACGAAGCGTCGCATAACAGTATGGCTTTGACAAGTAGGAAACTAGGGATGCTTTGGATTTTCATTGGCGAGATGAAACGTTATAAAAACCATTTGCTCCTGAACATTCTGAGGCCCCAATAAAGCGCCAGCCGGTTAATCCGTACGAGTATATTCAGTCTTTAACCAAACAAGAGTTTGGTCATATCACTCCCACGTCAGTATTCGCCATTTTGCTGATGATTTCAGCTTGGGAGAGTTCAAGTGCGTGATGTTTGATCCACCATTATCGGATAAACGGTTATGGGAGGCTCTGCTAATCATGCGCCGATTGTATGACAGAGACAGCGATGAAAATGGAAAGGAACGGAAAGTGTAAGATTATGCTTTCGGTTTTAGAAGTACAAATTGACGAGAATTTGCATATAATATGTGTAGTGATGAAGTAAAGAAAGTGACTGTCAGTCTGTCACAAGGACGATTACGGGGTTTATTTATAAACGTCTGTATAACCATACTCGTACAGTTTTGACGTTCAAATGCCTACGTTTATAAATAAAAGAGAAAATGTTTTGTGTTTCTAGTGACAATGCTCTTGCATTGCATTTTTTTAACAGACTTCTGAAAAACAAGAATTCAAACGGCGACCGTTCATAATATATAAATTATACCGTATATAAATTTATTGTTTATATTTTAGGTGGCTTTTTATTGCAATAAAGAATGGGTATTTAGAGAACTTAATTTCTAGTCGGTAGGCTCTTTATACCTTCCATATCCTAAGGGCACGTCTTCGCTACCATTATTGCGCCCCCTGGTCTACTACTTGATATGCAATAAACTCTGTTGCACCATGTAGCATGAGACAACAGGGGCTATTATGAATCTTTGGGTTCATTCCAGTAATCGAGTCTGGTCAAACCACGGTGGGGTTGGTGCAATTCATTCATTCATTCATAAATCGCAATCTCTTAAGCTGAAAGCGCCGGGTAGCCCGCAGAATTCAAATTTTCTCCATTTCAATATTTCTGTAGAAACATCCTTTTCCCTTATAACGGCACAATGACTCAATCCGCCTAGCCTTTGCCCAACTCTGTTGCGGTCGGCTTCCAGTCTAACCGGATGTAGCTGAATACAAGTATTTTACATGGAGCGACTGCCTATCTGACCTCCACAACCCAGTTACTGGGTAATACGAGACCCCTTGGTAAGACTGGTTGTCAGACTTTCGGGCTTCTGACGACCCGTAACGACTGACATAGATCCAAGAATGACAGCCGGGACCAACGGCTTAACGTGCTTTCCGAGGCACGGAGGAATCTCGGTATGTAAAGATGGTCACCCATCTACGGACCAACCCCGGCAAGCGTAGCTTAACCTGATGGATCGACCCGTGCGGCTGTTATTACTTAGCCACGAGCTCCCGAGCACAATGACTGTCATATAAATAATAGTGAGACGGTGCTAGTTGCAGATCGATAGGAAATCGAAGGTGATATTTATGGGAACAACCCTTCGCTTACGAGGAGAGGTCGTAATCGTTAACTCCTACGCACGGAGTCATTATTGGTGTTACGAAGGTTTTTTGGTTGTTAGGTATACTCTATTTAAAGATGCTAGTAAGAAATAGTATTGTAATTTGTAACCTAGTGGATACTCTGCTCATACGCATGCTCATGGGGAGTGATCAAAAGAAAAATAAACTCTCCCAGTTTGGTTTTCTTTTGATCATTCGTACAACAAATATGAAATACTTTGCTGCATAATCAGCTTATAATGTTCCCACTGCTGGGACATAGGCATCCTCTGCTCGAGGGGGAGTGGGCCGTAATCTACTACGCGGGCCCAGTGCGGGTTGGTAGATGTCACATGTCCTCGAAATTTTTGGTTGGTTATCACTATTCACTGGTTACTTTGCTGCGTTATGCAAAAAAAAACTTAAAAAATTAAAAATCTTGGATGCAAGCATACTTTAAAAAGTATAAATTTATAAGGGGTAGTAATCGCTCAATTGCATTTGGTAGACGATCAATTTGCGCATCAATGTGTATCAATCACGTAAAAATTGACAATTTCAATTGATCGTTTAGGTAAGCAGTAGACGTCATGCCGCGCGGCGAGAGATGGCTCAAAGCCGATTCAGTTCGGCTTCGAAGCCGGTTCAGTGTTGATGACTATGCTCATGGGTGCTCCACACTAGCTATTTGCCCCTCGTGGTTGACGGAGCACCCGAGCACAGTATTACAATAGGAAATATTGTAATACTGTGACCCGAGCACCCACGGAGACGGCTCCCCTGATTGTAAATCCTTCAAGTAGGTAAGCCAAAATACTTGAGCTTTGTAAAACAAAGTATCTTCAAATAGCACCGCCTATAATTGCAGGGCGAATGGCAGAAAGATATTGTTATTAACCAATACATTAAGATCATTAATCTAGCCCAGTAAAAAGAAGACGCCAGCTGCGCCGACCCCAAATAAATTGGGGCAAGGGCTGACGGACGAAAATGATTAATCTAGCCTAGGTAAATACTGAGGCAGTTTCTAGAAACACAAAAGAAAACATTCTGTAAATGCTGACAATAAAAACCAAACCTTGACAGACAGTCACAATTCAGAATCAAAATACAAACATAAAAGCCTACAAGTCTTGAATCGAAACCCATCAGTCAAACAGTTTATAACAAAACAGAAAGCCCTATATACATCAAGCATTCATACCACTTCTTCAGTACCTACATATTGTCATTTCTCCTTGACCTAAAATATTGAAGTATCGAGAAAGCTTAAAAATGAAGGCTAAACGATTGATGATACCTGTGTCGCTATTCATCCTCCTACTGACTCGTTACTTCAAGAACTGCAATCAATCTCCGTTGCGAAACGGTGGAGGTTGATCAAACAGATGGCAGCTAGGCTGATAAAAGATAGAATCAGATGCCATAACATATTGTTTTGTTTATTGTATTAAAACAAAAAATCAGAGATAACGTAAGAGCACAGCATAAAACACACTTTCAATCACAATCTGAATGATTTTGAGGGATATTGCTAATCCATTGCTTCATATGTTCGAAAAATTTGTCTGCTCAACAACGTAAATAACGCAATGAATGTTGTTGAACTGTCAAAATAAAACGGCATTGCTATTGTAAGTGTCTTACACAATTACCCCGCTGATAGATGATGCAATTGCAAGCTGGACTGACGACAGTAAGCACCAGCCAACTTTAAAAAACAGCCAACTTTACTTGTATGTGTGGTGCAAACAGTAAATATAAGTTGGTTATTAATAAATAAATAAATAAAAAAGAAATTTTGCCGCTAGCCATAGCAAATGTAGACAAGAAAAGTTAATTGACAAATAAAATTGTTTCTAAATCTAGACCCATGTCTGTGAAATGTTCGTGAGTGCACGCATCGTATACTTTCCAAGCATAACCTGAGTCGAAATTGCAAATCATACCTAAATAAACTCTCCCTTTCAGTCATCAAAACAAATACGTCAAACAAACCACTGCCATAAAACACACTCATAATTCACTTTTAGAATAATTGCCTTAGACTTCAAAATGCACTTTCTGCAGCTTTTACTACCCAATAACACAATAAACTTGACGCTCGATCGATGCTGTTTCATGTGATTTATGCATGTGCCCAAGGATATTTTTAAGGCAAACGAGAATGATTTAAACACACCAAAACACCGAAAAGTTAACCATTCCTTGTTTATCTACAATTCTACACATACTAATATAATTTTAGATGGTTCGATTGCAGTAGAAATCATCATTAGTACGGTTAGCAACCACCACCGTATTCAACCCAGGTTTAAAGTATGTACGAACGAGTATATTTGTTTAAGATAAAACGTTTAACAAAACAGACACTAATAAGACTGCTTTCTCAATATCGATTGGTAATTTGCCAATCACAGCAAACGTGAAAGTGTTTGCGAGACAAATGATCAGGGCGATAGTTAGTTAATAAGTCCCCGAAGACAATACGCGTGGGTGAACGAAAGTGAATATTTGATTATACTGCTATAGTACCCGCTCGAGTGGTCGCCTTCCTTATCTGGATGTTCGATATTTGTTTAAACTTCCTTATTTCGATTGAATTCTAGTTAGTTGACCTGGATGGCGAGGTTTTATTTATGGGATCTTCCGGCCCGTCATCAACCAATCAACGACGTATTTTGTAGACGTTTGAACTTGACCGTCGACTTAGGCTTGTTTTAAAAGTTCCGTATCAATAGCCAAGCTTCTCCTTCCACATCGCGTCTACTCTAACCGGAGCTGGCCTCTTATAATTCGTGATCATCCTCAACTAACATCCATAACTCAAGTATCTCCCATCAATTACATGGAGACAATCCATTCAATTCTTGATAGTATCCCTCATTAATAATCTCACTCTAAACAACATTATTCATGTGACCATGCTCACAAATCCTATTAGCATTTCCCTGTCCATTTTGTTTGTAGTCGCGCATGCCCGGTAGAAAATATTTGCGATTCAATGCAAGCCAACAAATCCTGTAATAGATTCTGCCACAGAATAAATGGAGGCAATATCAATGGTTCTACTGGAAAGTCTGGAGAATAAGAAACGGTGTAGACACGTTTTAAGAATAATGTAAACAAAGTAACGTTGTTAAGCTATTATTTCGTGCAAATAAATACTGCTCTCTCTCTCTCTCTCTCTCTCTCTCTCTCTCTCTGTCGCTTATGCTCTTAATATTTTCTAAACCTAATACTGCCGTCATAAGGAAAAAGACGTATCTGACATTTTTTTTCGAAATAGAGATTTACATATTCGGAATCAGCAAAAAAAGACGCATCTATCAATATTTTTATATTGGCGTCAACTTAACGAAAACCTAATAATTCTTACTATTAAATGACGCATCTGCCTTTGTATCTTGTATTTTAAACAGGACAAAATAATGTTTTTCTCCATTTCAATATTTCTTTAGATACGTCCTTTTTCTTTATGGCGGCAGAATAGGCAGTGTGCGGTACAACTTAATAAAGACAAAAAAAAATCCTGTTGGAAATTAAAACTTCTCAACTGATTATTTGCCACTTTTTGCGCATCTTTTGTTTCATTTATCTTTAAATATAAAGAAGTACGTGCAAAAGAGACAACATCATCGACTCATTTACAATCACACACCTTAAAATAACTACCGAAACTGTAACGAAAGCTCAGAATCGTGGCTCGTGTAACCTTCGGAAGGCTTGATCGAATTATAGCGTATCCAGCCACGGTAGAGGTAAGCCTTTAGTCGTATATGTGAACGATTTCCGACATCTATTCAATACTGCTTTCTCTTCGAAACTTAGTTTGACTCGAATCAATACGGGCAGATACTATACAAACATTACTACGTATTTCCATTAAAATAATAAATGTTTATATTATAGTATAGCTTTACAAACAATTTTATTTATGTCTATTTTATGACTTTTTAACCACTAAATAATAACTTTATCAATGCGCCAAAAGCGTGATTAACTTTTGTTGACTTCACCATATTATTGTGTGTACTATTATATTATTGTGTGTACTAGCTTTTGCCCACGGCTTCTCCCGCGTGGTTGACGGAAATTATCCCACGGGAACGCACTACCGGGATCAAAAGTCTGTCTACCCATGTGCCAAATTTCATCCAAATCCGTTGAGCGGTTTCTATAACAATATAATTCAATCATGATACGAGGCACCATCTATTATCATAAGAACGTTAATGTTGTTTTCCTCGAGAACAACACTTTTTTTCGGGATGAAATGTACCCCTATGTCCGTTTCTGTACACGTGACAACGTATATGCATAATTTCGGGATGATCGGTTCAGTGGTTTAGGCGTGAAAAGGTAACAAACAAAGAAACTTACTTTCGCATTTATAATATTATAGTTAGGAAGTTAGGATTTTCAATTTTACAAAGTAAAAGATGAATTGCAAGTTGCATGCCAATGCGCACTGAGATAAAAAAAAAGAATAAATTAACACAGCTATCGACGTCGCCAGCATTTGCTAGGGGTTCTAAAAATAAATCTGCAATATTAATTTTTATCTTCAATGGTGCAGCAACATGTTGGTACAGAAGGCATGCTCAGATACACAGCACATGTCATTGCAGATTAATAAAAACAACTGAACATCGCAGCTCGCGGTGGTGCGCAAGTTAGGTGTTTGATCCGTTCGGCGTCCGCGTTCGTGATCGTTTATATTATTTATAGATATATAGAGTGGAACTGGGGGGGAGGAGATACAACATCCAGATTATTCAAAATATCATGGAGATCAGGCTAGAATGCAAACAGTACACTGACTAAATTCTCTCAACCAAATCTTCATCACTGATGTTATAAATACGGGATTTACGGGGCAATATAATTCTGTAGGTGAAAGCTAAAGGACCTTAAGTCCATTTTTATTTTTACAGCCTTAAGGAACAATATTTATTTTGTAAAAAAATATCACAATATAATAGCTTAATAAACCTTCATAATCATTTTTTTTTTCTACAACGATACACTTTTTATACACGGTCGATTTTAATATCTAATTTCGGGTATAGACATCTTTAATGAGCTCTACTGAATAATTTATAAAATGTGACTTAAGGTCCTTTAGCTTTCACCTACAGAATAATAGTGAAAATTTTATTTTGTCTTTCCACATAGCGAAGCTACTTTTACCGTCGTTGATATAAAGTGGACCTTCTGCTCCCGATAATTTGATTCCACAGTCTGCGGGCATCTGCTATGGTGTATTTATCCTGCAGTCCTGTCTGGAATGCAGCTCAACTAGGCTGGATTAGCATAATGTACCATTCATTAATCACGCTATGCCGGTTCTAGCTAGCAGCCATTTCAACGCACTTTATGCTGAATTTGTGGTAATGGCCGATAATTTTCAAGTATTAATTTGCTGTTGTGACGTTTATTTGAGGGATTAACATTGAAGCTGTAATGTTTATGCAAACTTTCTAGGGGAGAGATCGGCGGCTTGAGAATTTATTTTAACACCGTTCTGATCTTGATAAGACTTGTCGTATTTTATATTTTAAAGCTTTTATGGTGAATACGTATGTATATGTTTTTACGCAATTATAACCATAAGAATCATCAATTATATGTATCTCTAAGTTAGATTTGTTCTCTCTAAGTTTGATTTCGGAAATCATGACATTTTGGTACAAGTCTAACTTAGAGATTGTTATAATTGTCCATAGTTAAATGAAAAGGATCCAACCCACATTACATCTAATGGGGGTTGAATCCTTTTCGTTTATCTATGGGCAATTATGTAAATACATACTGGTTATAGTAGCGAATCATTTTCTGATCAACATACAATCTGACACCGACCTGCAAATTGCGAAAAACGTAAGAAAATCTGTTATTAATAGCTTTTTTCATATCTATAGTGTTTCGTGCTAGAAATTCTCATATTACAGTGTCACTTTTTTTAAACTTCTAAGCGGATATAAAAGCCGTAAAGGAAAATCTAATTATAGTGTGCGATCACAAGTGTGAAACGATAATTTATTTTTAATTTCAATCAGATTCTCACAAGAAAAACTAGTGATATATATGTGACTTTTTACACCGTCTGCGATCATATCTAGATAATTTCCCGTCTACCCTTTTTATCTTGAATATGAAGCTGGTATAACTTGAATGACAACACGAGTTGAAATCCTAAGGTTTTTATCGGTACGCGGCGAAATAAGTGGTTACATTGATGCGAGCTTATTTACAGGAGAAAATAAAAGTAGGGATGCATTACCATAGTAATGGGATTTGCTAACATGTTATAGGGAATATAGATTTTGTTTTGAGATTAGGAAATAATTAAGATGACAATGTTTTTGAATACGTTTGAAGTTTGTCAGCAGACCCAGTGTTGTAATTAAAGTATTACCTATCCACTTATTTAGAAAAGATTCACGAAGAGATAAAGTTAAAATTACAAACCTTATAATAATACCTTAAACAATGTTTAATTACCAATCACCTGAGTTTTGTCGACTAAAGTCGTGTGACTAAAGTGCGCTAAAAATTCAAGTTACTAATAAGTTAGGTGCAGCAAGTTCCAAGGTGTTTCACTCAACCATTGGCTATGTGACAAGATAAAACAGACTAACGAACCACCTTACAAACTTGCTAACGACAAACCAGTTGCCGTCGTTCAAAGAGTCCATTTGAATGTACTGCAAGCGCGATGTGTTAACACAACTACTGATTCTGAACCAGAACGAGGAACTCGAACTCATGGTAACCACATCTAGTTGGTTTATTACAGCCTTTGTTGATCAATGGCTAATCACAGAACGGCATCCATGCGCCACGTAGCAGGGGACCTACTCTGTAAGTCAGTCTATGAAGATACGAGCCCGTCCGAAAGTAGTTTGAAACTTTGGAGTGAACCCTACACCCTGTTAATTAACTTTCTCGGACGGGAAAAATACATCGCGAGTAGGGACAACTGTCAAAACGTGTTGTGATTATTTTTTCGGGCCCGAACAAATCTTACGTCTGTAGGTGATACGGAGTAGGAAACTTCCGTAACTTCGGCCGAAACTACGGTTTTCGTGCTTAGGGAGTAGACCTCCAGAAAACCAAAGGCCATTTCCCATAATTAAAAACTGGTCAAGAGCGCGATGAATTTATCCCAAGAACATTGTAGTTGAAAAACATGTTCTCCCATACCTTCCAACTACAAATGTCCATAGTTAAACGAAAAGGATCCAACCCACATTACACCTAATGTGGGTTGGATTCTTTTTGTTTAACTATGGAGAAATGTAAGTTTGTACGCACAATATTGAGATATTTACCATGTTGTTTTAAGACCATCGACTTCTTATAGATTTTTTCTGTTTTTTTCAAAATTTTAGGCTCAGTACTTTCGGAGATATAGGGGGAATGGTCAATTTTCGTCTATTTTCTTAAACAACTTTAAAATAGTTTATTTTAAAATTATAAAAAAATACATTTGAGACTCTTACAGTAAGCCCTTTCATTTGATATGTCACACGGTACAGTTTACAAAACTTTTATTTTTTTGCCTATCTGACCACTGGAACAGAAGTGATGGTCAATTTATTTCTCGAGATATAAGTACAGGGGAACACTACCTGAGGATCTATGACACTTCATCATCTGCCTAGCCTTTTCCCAACTATTTTGGGGTCGGCTTCCAGTCTAACCGGATGTAGCTGAATACCAGTATTTTACATGGAGCGACTGCCTATCTGACTTCCACAACCCAGTTACTGGGTCTGGTTGACTTTCGGGCTACTGACAACCCATAACGACTGTCAAAGATCCACGAATGACAGCCGGGACCAACAGCTTTCCGAGGCACGGACGCGCGGACGGGTCTTGATATGTAAAGATGGTCACCCATACACGGACCAACCGCGGCAAGCGTAGCTTAACCTGATCGATCGTGGTGCAGCTGTTATTACTTAGCCACAGGCTCCATGACACTTACGCAGTGCAATCTATACGAAGAATGCGGACCAAACACGAGCATTAAATACGCATTAGTTACGTTTCAGGGAGCAAATAGAAGCTTCAAATGAGCCGTATTATGACACAACTTGCTATTAGATGGGGTAATTCAATATCTATGAGTTTCTCATGGAAGAGGAACTGTGTTAGTGCATTAGTGGACTGTGCAAATTGTGATATCATTCAATTCATTCAAGGTTAAACAAACTTGCGTACTTACCTAAGTGAAAAAATCAATCTACCTAGCCTTTTCCCAACTATGTTGGGGTCAACTTCCAGTCTAACCGGATGTAGCTGAATACCAATATTTTACAAGGAGAGATTGCCTATCTGACCTCTACAACCCTGTTACTGGGCAATACGATACCCTTGGTAAGACTGGTTGTCAGACTTTCGGGCTTCTGACGACCCGTAAATACACACCTCTGACTAACCCTTCTAATTTCAACTGCAAAAGAAGTCTCTTACAAACATTTGCCTACCAGTGCCACAAGCATCCGCTTAGCATTGGCACGGCAGCATTTGATCTCTTCCCGCGGAACGTTTACATAACACCATCCTGAATTCTTCACAGTACACTGACGTCAATCTTCTACTAATCGAGAACTGATGAATGTTTTAATTTAGACGCGATTATTTTACGAATTACGTAAGTAAGTAAAAATGGCACGGATACTATGGCGTTTACTTCTTTCATAGTAACGTTATGGGTCGTTAATAATTATCTGGTAATGCTGCATGAGCAACATATTTATATTTGCGTAGTCATGTTAATTTTGTTGAAGCTAAGTTCCTCTGTATCATGCCGAAATAGTACTGAGACTTCAGATTATAAACAAAAAGGCAGAATTCTATGCAACCACCTTGGTGCTATTTTCTTTTTACATCGTTATTTTACTGAATCTTGATTGATTATCGTGACTTATGATTGATAATCAGCCAAAGCTATGACAAAAACCGGTCAAATGGTGTCAGACCACGCACAAAAAGGGTTCCGTAGTTGGGATGAATTTATCCCAAGAACAAACATAACATTGCAGTTGAAAAATATGTTCTCCTGTACATTCCAATTGCAAATGTAAGTTTGTACGCGCAGTATTGGGAGATTTACCATGTTATTTTAAGACCACAGACTTCTTATAAGTTTTCCTGTAATCTATAGGTGTAGAACTATTTTCTGTTTTCTTTTTTTTTCCAAAATTTTAGGCTCAGCAGTTCAGGAGAAAGGGGGTGGTCAAATGATCAATTTGCGTCTATTTTCTACTAATTAACTTTAGCACAATTTATTTTAAAATTATAAAAAAAATATTTGAGACCCTCACAATAAGCCCTTTCATTTGACATGTACAGTACAGTTAGCGAAACTTTTTTTAAAATATTCTTATTTGGCCCCCAAAAGTGACCCCCATATTCAAAATTCGTTCATTTATTTATGTTAATGTAATGTTCATTTATTTTCGTTACACGTCCGTGTTTGGGTCACTGAAATTCATATGTGAACCAAATTTCAACTTAATCGGTCTATTAGATTCGGAGCAAATTGGCTGTGACAGATGGACAGATAGACAGACAGATAAGGGTTTCATTTTTTTCCTTTTGAGGTACGGAACCTAAAAAATATCGCTGCAGGCAAAGATCAAAACGAAAAATTTCGTATAAGAACATCTCTTTGTCCTGTCTGTTTTGGAAGAAAACTATCTGGCCAAAGGTTAAAGGTGTATTTATGTATTTGTGTACATTAGTGTATTTATGTTTAGCGGCATTGAATTCTGCATCCTCAGTCCAATCTCAACCTCACCTCTGAGCACCTCTTGGAGCATTTGTTGTAGTTGATCTGAAGAAGAATCAAAAAGAACGATATCGTCTGCGAAACGAAAATTTGATAGTATTTTTCTACCAACCCGGATGCCCTTCAGTGCCCACGACTCTGTTAGTTATTTAAGTATCTCCTGCAGCGAAGCAGTGAAAAGTTTAGGAGAGAGCGGATGTCCCCGTTTTACTCCTTTGGTACTTTTGAATGTGGTGCCTAAAGAGTCCAGTTTTATATCTGCCGTGCTATTGTTGTAAATTACTTTAAGCAATTCCACATAGGTTTCCTCTACATCTTGGCTTCGTAAGGCTGATAATATTGCGCTGTGCTTGATGCTATCAAAAGCCTTTGCATAAGCTACGAAAGCTTATGCAAAAGGTTAAAGCTATAAAGGTTTCCGAAACTCTGAATGTTTTTCTATGAAAACTTGGGCGAAATCCGGCCTGTTCTGGTGATTGGTGTGAGTGTAATAATGCGTCTATGCGGTTGTGAATGAGTTTTATGAAAGCCTTATAGATATGTGAATCTAAACTTATAGGCCTGTAGTTGTTTATATTGCATTTGTCCCTTTTTAGGGTTCCATACCTCAAAAGGAAAAAACGGAACCGTTATAGGATCACTCATGTGCCTGTCTGTCTGTCTGTCCGTCTGTCACAGTCAATTTGCTCTGAATGTAATGGACTGATTAAGTTGAAATTTGGTGCACGTATGTATTTCTGTGACCCAAACAGGGACGTGGAACGTAAATAAATGAATTATGAATATGGGGGTCAATTTTGGGAGGCAAATAAGAAATTTTAAAAAAGTTTTGCAAAATGTACCGTGTGAGATCTCAAATGAAAGGTCTTACTGTGAGCGTTTCAATTATATATATATTTTTTTATAATTTTAAAATAAATCTTTTTTTAAGTTATTTAAGAAAATAGACGAAAATTGACCATTCTTCCCCCCCCCCCTCTTATGTCCAAAATTACTGAGCCTAAAATTTTGACAAAAATACAGAAAATAGTTCAATTACTTTGAACGGCGCAAATATAAATCATTCCTTCAATTACTTTGAACGGCGCTAATATAAATCAGGTGACTAAGTTTAAATATCTGGGCCATATTCTTGTCGACGACCTTAAAGACGATGAAGACGTGGAGAGGGAGCGCAGGGCGTTGGCGGTCCGCGGGAACATGTTGGCGCGCAGATTTTTTCGTTGTACAGATCAGGTCAAAATAACCTTGTTTAAAGCGTACTGTCAAGGCCTGTACACGGGAAGTCTGTGGTTCAGCTGTTCGCGGGGGACGCTAAATGCCTTGCGCGTCCAATATAATAATGTCTTCAGGATGATGTTGAAACTCCCTCGTTTCTGTAGTGCCTCGGGGATGTTCGCCCAATCGAGTACAGATAGTTTCCAAGCTATAATCAGGAAAAAGGTGGCATCGCTTGTGAGGAGGATTCGAGGGAGTAGCAATAGCATCCTGAAAGTCGTGGCTGAGGACCCGAGAGCTCCTATACTGAGGCATCTCATGCGGAATCATTGTCCGCATGAAATGCCTCGTAAGTACATGACTCAGTAACTTGTTGGCTATTTTAAACTATTTTTATTCTATTTTTTTTTTTACTAATCCTAGTCTATAAGGTGTAGTATCTAAGGTGTGTACTAACAAAAATGGTTCCGATGTTGTCCCAAATAAATATTAAATTATTATTATTAATACCTATAGATTACAGGAATACCTATAAAAAGTCGATGGTCTTAAAACAACATGATAAATCTCTCAATATTGTTCATACAAACTTACATTTGCAGTTGGAATGTATGGGAGAACATGTTTTTCAACTACACTGTTAAGTTTGTTCTTGAGATTCATCCCAACTACGGAACCCCTCATTGTGCGTAACACGCACTTGGCCGTTTTTTTTTTAAATCGACTGTCGCGTCGTGTCAAATATGCCTAGAGAAGCTACAGATCCATTAAAGGGCTAATGAAGGATGACCTTCCAATATCACTAAATCGTAAGCTCTTCCACATGTGTATCCTGTATATCCTAACCTATGGCACTCAGACTTGGTCTTTAACCGAGGCTCAGAAGTCCAAACTTAAGGTTTGCCAAAGACCGATGGAGCGTAGCATTTTGAAAATCAAACTAACGGATTGAATTCGCAACACAACAATACGCTCGAAGACAGGCATTGCCGATGTTGGCGATAAGACCGCGAGGCTGAAATGGGACTGGGCGGGCCACACCTACAGGATGCAGCAGGACAGACGGGCCAGTGTCGTCACGCAATGGGAGCCTGAAGACGGGCGCGGGGCGTCGTCACCGAGGCAGGTCTAAGAAACACTGGCACGACAGACTCGTTCTTGTGTGATTGGCTGGTAAAAACAGCAGATAAAGACGAATGGAAACGTATTGCCCAGCAGTACAGGTTAAAAAAGAACATATCATAATTCAGTAAACAGATATACACATCAGCCTACCCATCAACATGAAGAAACCATTTATTATACTTTCTCGACTTTTAAATTCCACATACACTTCAAATCTTGATAATAGTGAGGTCGATACAATAACAATAAATTCACAACGCACTAAAGACCCTTTTACACGGTACTTTTGTGACGGAAGAGGCGATAATCACAATCATCGCCTACTGTAGATGACAGTTACATTGCCAGTTGTAGCCGAGTGCAGGCTCACAGGCACACCCACACATGTGTGTTATGTTCAACTCTGTGGAGCATAGAGATGTGATACAATTATGCAGATGCGACATTAAAGAACCTTTGAATTTCGAACTGCTTAGGAGTGTAACCTGCAACATACTCGTAGCAAGGAGGTTGAATGAATACAGAACCCGTCACAGAATCGGTTTCATTTTGACGGTTCAACAACATTCATTGCGTTATTTACGTTGTCGAGCACACACATTTTTCGAACGTATGAAACAATGGATTACCAATTTGCTTCAAAATGATTCAGATTCCGATTGATAGTATGTTACGCAATTATGTTAGGCTAGAAATGAATAAACTACATGGAATTCCAGAAAAAGTAAGAAAAAGCGACGTTGTTCGACGTCATCTTTGAGTAAAGAGTCCTACAAAAATTTAACTGCATTCTAAATAAACTAAAAACAGAATTAATCAGCTGTTTGCCATCTCGCAGATGTAAATGTCCACTACTGTGTTATTTTAATGCACACAGCTAAAGGTGACAGGTGACAGGCTAACGACCTGTCACTCTTCACACCTGGCTTTAAGTGGTGTCAAAGATCTCCTCTCATAAGAAAACTAACTTTGAAGATAGAAGAAATTCTCATGGTGTGAGTGCTGTAATTATCCCTGTACAAAGTTCTAATTTTAGATTTACGATACCTACCTTGATAATGAACGGGGAACCAAGCTTTATAAAATGTTTTACAGCATTGTTCATAATTTGTCTTAAAATACAGTACTAGTCTACTAGATGTACAGAAATTACATATGCATAAATTATTTCCTGAATTCTGGCTCACGTTGTCTTCACAAAAAAAAAACAATATCTATACCTATAATAAAATACATAGAAGTTTAGAATTATTGTCCGTTTGTCTGGATTTTTATTCCGGATTGGCGCAAAAACGGCGGAACGGATTTGGATGAAATTTGGCACACAGATAGTTTATAATCTGGATTAACAAACAGGTTACTTTTAATCCCGGTAGTAATTTTCCGTGGGACATTTTCCAACATCCTTGCGGGCGAAACTGCGGGCAAAAGCTTAGTATACAGGATGAAATTGAATTCATGGGTATCCTGTTAAGGGGTCATTGTACTCATCATTATAAACAATTTTATTAAGGGACCAAACCTGAAATCGTGAAAAAGTTCAGCTGTTTCCTACATTTTGACGAGTTATGCGATTACAAATGTAGGGAACAGCAGATTCTTTTTCGCGATTTCAAGTGTGGTCACATAGTAAAAGTTGTTCATAATGAGTACAATGACCCCTTAAGAGGATGCCAATGAATTCAATTTTATCTTGTATATGTAATGTTTTTGATTAATTTCAGAATGCACTCTGTACCTGTGTATATCTCTTACTATCAGCCTGTCATTGTCCTACGGGGCCCTAATTATGTATGATTCCCCGCTTATATCTTACCACATGTCGTGCCAATCACGTCAATATCGTGTATTGTAGAATCCTATCACCGAGTACTTTTGACACAGGGCAATTTTTTTATCACTATTATTATTTTTTCACTATGGGAGCAACTGTGAAATCACGAAATAAAATCACCTGTTTCATACATTGTGGTCGAGTAGTATTAAACTTTTGTATGAAACAGCTGATTTTTTTTCGTGATTTTAGAGTTTGACCCAAGTTGTTTATATTCATGGGTAGAACACCCTGTGAAAATGTGGCTACTAATAAAAAAATTGCCCTGAATAGATTTTTAGTTAATATCCTTCTTTCTCCTCTGAACCTACCTGTAGGCGGTTTCGTTCATTGTGTCATATACCTAAGAGAATACATTATTAGCAGATGTAATTAGCTCAAGGAATTGACGTGGTTTAAAGCAAGGAATTGTTAAGTCATAGTGAATGTAGGCGATACCAAAATAAATTGGGGGCTTTTTCGTAACCATTTATTTCAGTATTACAGCAAGCATGTATCGGTTTAAATTTTGGAATTGACTATCTGATTAATACTCTGACTGAATGAAAACGCAATTGGGTTAAATTTCCTCGATAGAATTTAATTCCGAAAAGAACTCTACTTTAAAAAAAAAAACTGTAATTCTACAATCCTAAGTAATTTCATTGCAAAATTGCATTCAAAGTGTGCGTATTAAATAATTGAAAACTCTGGCTGAAAATATTGTTGATAGACAATATAGCTATAGCTTAATTTATTTTTAAACAATTTTTATTTGGTTTGGCGGTATTATTTTAGTTCCAGCGCATTGTTGCGTTTTCTTTTTTCGTATGTGGAAGTATTTGACTCCGTCTCTTTCTTATTCCCGCCCAGTTCGCCTTTTACATATCACTTTTTAAGGCCCTGCTGACTACAGGGCAAAGGCCCATTCACGTATCGAGAAGGCGTATCGTATCGTGAAGGCGTAATGATCGCCAGTCTTGCTCGCTGCATTTGGCAAATTTCAACCCGTGCATGCACCTCAAACTATTTCTCAACATTACGCACCTAACCCTTACCATACACAGACGAAAGATATGACACATCTGCATCATAATCACAGCAGTCTCCACGGTATCTTGGGCACGGTTACATCATAATCGGACACCTACGGCTCGGAAGCGGGCCATCCATATTCATTGCTCCGTTTGGATAACCGGTAGGCAATGTAATTGCCCTTTGTATGCCTGAATGGGTTGCATGGCTGGCATGAAGTTGTATGAGTGTTGTTAGATGTGGAAATGTTGTCAATGGTTTCCTTACAAAGAATGGTATGTATCTATTGGTCTGTATAAATTGTTTTTTTTTTTTTTCATTAAAGGCTAGGTTTGAATTCTGGTTTTCATCATGAGAAAGTTGAAGGTTTTAATGGAGCTTATCTTTACCCAAGTACAAGGTATAAATACCAAATACTTAGAATATTCAGACATAAATAATCGGTTATCAAATTCTATGATCTAGGCAAGATCTAGGCATACTTTATACTTATTTAAAAAGTCTATGATCTAGGCACATTTTCATTTATTACATCCACTATTAATCATTATCTGGCTAGCCTTTTCTCAACTATGTTGGGGTCAGCTTCCAGTCTAACCGGATGCAGCTGAATACCAGTATTTTACATGAAGCGACTGCCTATCTAACCTCCACAACCCCGTTACTGGGTGATACGATACCCCTTCGTAAGACTGGTTGTCAGACTTTCGGGCTTCTGACGACACGTAACTACTATCAAAGATCCACGAATGACAGCCGGTACCAACGGCTTAACGTGCTTTCCGAGGCACGGAGGGGTCTTTGTATGTAGACCTGGTGGTCACCCATCCACGGACCAACCGCAGCAAGCTTAGCTTAACCTGATCGATCGACCCGTACGGCTGTTATTTCTTAGCGGCAAGCCCGTCTGTAATTAAAAGCTAAATATAATACAAATATAAATTATTAACCTAGTAAAAGTTACAAGATACGAAGGTACTCTAGCGGAATAAAACAAATGCCTACTGCTACATTTATTTTTGTTATAAACACTTAAAAAAGTAACACTTCGAGTAAACTCGCTATTCTACACTTAATCCATCTTTACGCGAAGCGGTTGGAATTTCATCTTTATTTGGAACGCGGGTCGGTGAACTGACTCAAATAGTCTTACAAGGCCATCGGTATTGTCCTCCTGGCAACCGATTGGCTGCCTCTATTAATCCTTAATTCATGGACACACCATGTAAATAATCTGTGCACGTTCGAAGTTTGAAAAAACTCACAGAAAAAAATTGACAGGCTGTGGAAAATGGCTGACGAAGCTTATTGCAAAGGAAATATTAAGTTGAACCTAAGTAAAAGTGAAGGATTATATCCAGAATTCTTTCTTCTTTATGCTTTCTAGTAAAATCTTATCTTAAAAGCACTTAGGTAAGCTTGAAAAGTATCAATTACCATCTAAACAGATGTAAACTTAATAAGTATCATAATAATTAATTCTAGACACACTAATGGCGGCTTTTTTGAAAGTCGTTCTAAACCATAGACAATATCCATGTTCTAAACAAATAATGTAGCAAATGACCAAATTAATCAATCAAAAGTAATTACTTATGTCACAGTATTTTTACAGCTTTTCGGTTAACAGGTCCGTTTCAATTTTACAGCGCTGTAAGGCTTGACGAATTTTGATAATCAACGCCTTTTATTCAAAGAGCATCTTGATGTTTTTAAGATTTTCTTCGAACGTCTTATTTTTGTCTCCATTAAGTCCAGTTAACGGGCAGTTTTAGCACACATAAACAACAACTTTAAAAGCTTTCCTATGTCGTTTGCCATCGAAAAGTGGTTCAGCTGGAGCTTTGAAATACAGTTTAGTTGAAAAGTAAAGTAACATTCACAAACAATAAATCAATTTTATCGGCTATTTAAACTGAAACCTTTAAAATGAATACGTTATAAAAATACGTATCCCAATTGCATTTAGGAGCACCTATTTCAAATAAAGAACGCTCTCAATTGCTTTATCCAGCATAGTGCCTACCACAGATTAAATAAACAATCATACTATTCAAATAAATTCCCACTGCAGCCAGTCATTTAACACCGTAATCGCGATAATAATATGAAAGTGTATCTGAGGTAATGTCGAGCCGAGCCGAGCGTAAAATGAGGCCCGATCGGACCCCGACAGAGAACCCGGTGAACCATGGCCTTATGGCCCGAGATGACTTCATTGTTTCATTGCAGGGCTGACACTTCATGGGAAAAGATGAGATTGTTTTGTGGGTTTCTGGTTCTCTTATGGTAAAGAAAGTCGGGATTATAACTATTATATTAAATATTATTTGACTATGTGGAAATCGACTAGTGAAAGAAAACCGTGTTACCCGTAATCGTAGTAACTGTTTTAACCGTATTCGTTGTCCAACTGAATTGTGGAAATTCCGTAAGATTTAAACCAAACTCTTATCTACATACCTAAGCAAAACAGCCCATTTCACATGTCTATCGACTGGCTTTACCTGCAAAAAAAATAAAAAGTTCATTAATTATACAAAGCATTAATATAAAACCAACACAGTTACCAAAAATAGCAGTTACGGACGTAGACATCCTTTGTTCCAAGTAATTGTTGATATAAAAAATAAAACTACGCTATGGTATCACACAACATCAAAGTATACAAAGGAGCAGTTTTTTTATAATATCTTACATAATTTTTCAAAATAAGAACCCGCATGCAGGCCGCATATAAACTGCATAAAACATACCATAAGGTGTTAAATTTACCGCCGTTTTCACTCTAATATAAGAGATGACCGAAGCCCTGGCGGCTTGCCAGATGCTAGAGTATTTCAGGACATCCCTTTTAAGTGTTTTATTAATTTGCCTTGGTTATTCTAAGCTGAGACCGTACTACGAGAATGCTGGCACTAAAGACTGTGACACTAATGAAAACAAACGACTTGTTTCGTCTACACTGCTGTACCATTATGACTGGGGACGTTCATCATCAATTGAGAATCAGCGATGTATTTAAAACAATGTCTAAGATCGTTAACTAGGCTGTATTTTCTATAGTTAGTTTAGATGATGTGTAGTTAGCCGTGTCGTCAGTCATCGAATATAGCGCGTTGTAAATAAACTTCTAATGGAATTTCACTATAAGTTATGACGGTATAACAATAAAAACAAACGAGGTGTGGAAACAATTGACTGATAATCAACAGTCCATAAATAAACAAGTGAACATCGACTACTTTAGTAGTCCAAGCCCACAGTAAATTATCCGAGGGAAATAATGTCATAGCAATCACCGAGAAAGGAATTTATCAGTTCAAAGTCGAGATGCTGTCAACAAATCCCTTGGTAATAAGATATTGGCACACTTAATGAGGTATTAAAATATTCCGGCATTCAGAAAATGATGACAAGCTGCTGCTCAATTTACATAGTTCAAAAACAATGTGCACGTAATCAGAAGAGATCTACAGAAAAGTAAAAGTTGGAACAATTCTGATACTACAAGATCAACGATTACGACTAGTTAACACCCGCAAAGATCGTGATATGTCTGCCGATACTCCTGGGAACTGCTCTAATTACGCCTCAATGAATAGCTGGTTAGGGTTGGGCTTCGAAGGTAGCGGAACAAAGACTAAGTAGCGCCACGAGACTCGTAAATCAAGAAAACATTCGTAGGTATTTTACAGAGGGCAAGCGTGAGACAGACGTTCAAATAATTAAAGTTCGGCCTTCTAACTAACCAACTACCTAGAAATATTGCTATCAGCTTAAGATAGTAGAAGATTCTAAGATGGACAGCAAGAGAACTTATACACAACAAAATTTGATAGTCAGATTTTTAGACAAAATGCTGTTTTAAAACAATTCAATCTTGCAGGCGTTGCAATTTGAACCTAATAAACGTGTACGTTTGCTTGATAAAACCATAAAGAAAAATAATTTTGTAAACTTTACTGAAGCAAGCAAGGACTGTGAATTATTTTTAGTCTTGTTGTGACCATTGCCCTAACAATGACAACATTGTCAAACTTATAACTTTTAAGGCTTTAACTATGAGGCTTTTGGCTTCTTTGCATTTGTGTGTGTATTTTGTCTTTTTCTTTTGTTATCGCAGTATTTCTGTCTTGTTTGTGCAGAATAAAATGTTCTTTCTTCTTCTTTATGTTGTAAAGAGTTATCCAAACATTTAATTGCCCGTCTCGTAGCCCCAAGTTGTTTTGGTTGTGCAACCTGTGACATTTAGCGGCACATCTAGTACAGCTCCGATTCTCGGTTACATCTCACTTACTTCCGTTAGTCATCGACAAGAATACGTATCGACTGAGCTTCTTCAATTTAACGTTCATATTAAACGTTGTTATGTACCGTAATATCTTCAACGGTATGAAGCGTCTTCGAGAATACCTGTTTGATTCCAAACTTGGGAGTAATAACGTAGATTTGAAGAGAAGTGCAGTTGTCGTGAATTATGAGGTACAAGTTTTTCTGGACAAGCTATACCTACTTATAATTTATGTTCTGCGGACCGAATATGCAAGACATGTTTTCTAGGCTCTGTGAACACTTAGCTAGGTACTGATTTTTTACTGCAATCAAGTTTCTTTCACATATGATAGGCTCGCGTTTGACTACAATCTCATCAATTTTTTTATTGCCTAATTGGCCTGCTCTTGACCTCAATCTCGCCTGATGGTGGAAGCGATGTAGGTCTACACTGGAACAAACAACTCCAGAAGATGCCAGTTCACTCTTGCTTTGAAGGCTGGCGGATTATGGGTGGAAGGGAACATAGGCACTAGTGGAGAGCTGGCACCTAACAGTAATCTTAAAGGTCCATTGGAAGTCAATCCTATTAGATGAGGTTTTATGCAAAATGCAGTAAAGGTGCAGAGGACGAAAGCGTGCAGAGCTCCAACTTCTGTAAATTACTTACAATAATAAGTCCATAAGTGTCTCGCTAACATCAAAACAAACAAACGCAAAACCGCTCTAACTCACTCTAATTACACGAATTCTGTCAACACCAGCATTCCCCCACGCCCAACTTTATAAAAGCACGAAGTATTCAACTTAGCTGGTCAATTTACCGCCGATAATTGTCGCAGCAAGCTCCAATTGGTGGCTTGTAAAGCGACACAGCTGCACTAATTAATACGGCAAGCGATTAACGCGTTAATTACGAATTAATTCGACCATGCTAAGAAATATTGTGGAATGAGGATTTTGTGTAATCGACTTCTATGATCAGGTAAACAGTAGGTAATTGTGTACATTGTGGACATTTGGTAGGGACCCATAAGTTCCACAGCAGACCAAAAGTCTCATCCCATACGAAAACGGAATTTTCTTTTGCCTTTCCTAAAGGTTAGGCCCTGGATCTTTAACGTCAAGCAGACATACATCACAGATTACTAAATAGTTACTACGTAACATACATACAGAACCCCTACGTAGCGTAACGCTCGATAAAACTTTGACAAAAAAATCTGCCTGCTAAAATAACAGATTTCTAATTTGATGAGGCTTCCTATTTCCCCCATAAAACGACAATTAGTCGCTAAATTGCCTCGTAATACCTTTCATCGTTCTAACTAATTAGGCCTATTACCCTAGTTTCTTGTACAAGATAGTCTACCTACTAATTATAAAGACATGTTTGCTAAACTCTCCGCCACATTATTCACGAGTCACCGCGAGGTTATTATCTGAAGTTAAACAACAATAGTATCTAAGTGAACCATCGTTCGAACATTACTTATCGCGAAATTCCTTACCAAGATGGATTCCTAACAGACTTTAGAATGGAAGTCGAAAATGTTTATAAGGAAAGGTGAGTTAACCTTTTATAGTCCGACCCATAAATCTGAAATCGATCGATCTAAACAATTCTAAATCAATTGTTTCTTATGATTAAATACTGGTATTCAGCTGCATCCAAATGCTACTTACATTTATGATTTATTATTGTTTAAATTATTACAAAATGAAAGAAGTTTTCGTTTGTCAGTTTACATTACGTCATCAGAAACAAACGAAGAAAGTGAACGAAATATTTAGGTTACTATTGTAATATTTGTAGTTTACCTAAACTATCGTGCTTGACGGACAACTGTTTTCACAGCGCTTTATTATGTAGAGCACACATTTAGCAAGTTACTATTACTATAACATGTAATACAGGGTGACTTACGAAACATGCGACTGAAGTTTTGCGAGCGAGACTGAGAAAACAAAATACGTGGCTAATGTGTGGATCGTCAAAATGAAGTTCGTTGAACAAACGTCAAAATCAAGTTCGGTCGGCTCCAAACCGACCGAACGAAATAGAATGAAGTGTGGTATAAAACGTCCGAACATTCGGCCGATACTTCGGATTTTCACTTCGGAGTAGGCTTCCAGACTTACAGATCGATAAATTGTCTAATTTGCTTGTTAATTTGAAAGAGCCTACCTAATTACTCCACATTTGCTGATACTATATGCCGATTAAAATTCTAGCGAGTGATTTTATCAGCGGTTTACTAAAAATCTGTTACAGTGCCTTTTCAAGGAAGTTTTAATGATTTATCACTATGGTTGATCGAAGCTACAAGAAACATCCTGTATAAGTACAGTAAAGGCCAAACATGTAATGGCCGCTTTCTATTTAATCGTCCACCTGTCTCCGACCGTCAAGTGCCCCATGTTTAATAAGGTAAACTTCAGTCTCCACTTACAGGTCTCAGCACAGAATTCATTTAGCAAGTAATTGGTGTTTTAGCTTGCAGAGCTTTATCATTATCTGTGCTGATTAGAACAGGTTTCAGAAAATTGCCGCCTATTATTAGGTTGTTGATTGGTGAAGGAATACGTAACTCTCGTAGTTGATAATAATATTATTAATCTAGAGAAGAATTAGTACCTATCCAAGTTTTCATAATAGCATATGTGACACCAATAGAGAAAAAATTAACGACTCATTTTATTAATCAATCGAGAAACTAGTATTAGCCTAACTATTAAATATTAAACTATTATTATTACTATTATTATTATGGATACGGGATACAGATTAATATATTGCTAAAATCGTAACCCTTTTTTACAATTAGGTAACTAAAATCAAAACACGCAACTACGATAAAGATAGTAAAAATCTCGCTACCCATAATCGTGAGACTCCCGGAGACTTTATCTCGAGTGGTATCAACACACCTCTTGACTCCGAAGCCATATGTTCAGAAAACACACCGAGATCCAAGATAATGCAACTTGTTATTAGTGTCAATGTAGCCTGTCAACATGTAGCCCTTAAAAGGTAAATCGGTACTTACTAGAAGTAAGGTGGTATTTCTAAACGGAATATATTAAAAGATTTAGCAGTCACGCACTACATTGCCTAACTTATAAAACGATAGAACTCACTAGTTCAGAATAAAATTGAACAGCTACACCAAATCACCTCTCACACTATCTAAAGATGCAAATGTATTGTAACAAAATTGCACCAATAACCCACTGCCATAAAGACCCTAAGAATCGAATGAAGAATGTGTAAAGGGCTTCCCACAAACGGGCATATTATTCATAAACCGCTACAGAAGGGGCCCAAGCTATCGGGGTCACACGACCAGATGATATATTATGGTAAGCTGCAGTAACAGCCAGTAACAGGAAATGTTCCACTGAGCATAGAGTAGAGGTTATAAGAGGAAACGCGTAACAAATCGCTGATCAGGGCCCGTGTGGCGAGAGGAGGTCAGTTCGGGATAAATTAAGTGTCGATGGTTTAGCACGATATTATGATGGGAATGCAGGAAGACAGATTATGATAAATAGGATTGGTGAAACAACCGAATACAAATTGGAAGCAAGCACAATCCATCAATTTCCTTAAAACTTTATTTTATTGGACTACTTATATAATCTACCTAAAAGTTAAGAATATATTTCTTCCCTGTTATCAATAAATTCTTATAACCCTCGAGGCTTTCCCAATAACCGTGTATTACGCTACAATGATACACAATTTAGAAATATTTCAATGGCCGCTCTATTTCAGCCAGTGTTAACGTTAATACCCACAATCTCTAAGCCTTCACTGCCAAGGTCTAATTCTTCAATACTCGGGTATAGGTTGACACAGAATTTACTTCCCCTTGGCTATCGGTCAGTGTGAATACTCACGCAAATCGTTCAGAGCAGTAGTCACGATGCAATCTCGCATTTACTTTGGAAATCGAAATAATGCATGCCGCATACCATAAATGAACGATACATTCTGAAGTGACACACGGAAAACGTTTTAGAAAACAAAATACACATTCAATCGGAATTGTTGGAACCTAGCACTGACTGGGACGATGACAGACAAACTGTTAAAAGCCTTTACAAACCTAGATACTATCAAAGTATATGTATAGCCACAGATTAAGACAGATGGGACACTCCGCAGTTTAGGTATGAAGCTACAAGTACGTGGCGGGCTCGACTTGCCGGGTCAATTCAGTGCGGGCTGCCGCGCACCGGCCGGTTCGCACGGTCAGTTCGATGCTTACTCACACGCCGCGTCGTAAAAGAAGACCACCCTAACGAGTCAGAAGGTATAAGAGTTACGCGATAGAAAGAGAGGCAACTTGTAGGTGAATATAACTGTAGGTAATAAGCGTTGTGCGACCAGAATTGCACTTTATTGTGTCGTAGCAAGAGTCGCTTTTTATTTAAATGATTTTGCGGAATGTCCCATCTGTATTAATCTGTGGTATAGCTTTTTTAAACTGATCGAATAAAGTGCTAAGTGTCAGGTATAGGTAGATACTTTATATTCTCTCCATTTGCTGTAAAGGAACGACTTTTCAATTACATTACCGCACTGGCCTAGATTGTACCGAATTCACTTACATATTACCTATACAAGGATTTATTAAACCATAATATTGAAATTGGTATAAAATCTCGTGTCTTTACTATCGCAACATAAGTAGGTACCTACCTAATCTTAACGTTTGCCATAATCTAGTGTGCTATTAAATTGTGATTATCATAAATTGTAATAGACTAGCAGAGATTTGCCATCAATATCTATTTCTATAATAAATGTGACTTACGTATGTATATGGTATTAATCTTTAAAAAGTCAGTCATCCATAAAACTGAAGAATCTTAAATGAATATAATAACAACATTCCAATTATTCAATCTCATCCTCAAATCGAGCAACAAAAACAAAACAGCATCTTGCAAAATGGTCATCACAAAACCGCGCTTAATTTCCCAACATGGCGGCCGTACGAAAGGGCTTTTACGTCGACAACGGTCCATAACAGATAACTGTACAGCATATTGACCATAACCTTTAATAAGCCCCCCAATACTCGCGAACCGTGTAGTTTCCACACTTAATTTGAGTTAAGAAATAACCACTACAAAAGGTTTGTTGCTGGTAACATTCTTCCTATAGGATGGTTTATGTTTTGGTTGATGGTTTAATAGATGCATGTCATCTATGTTAGAATTTTTAGACGCGATTTACATATTAAAAGATGCTAAATTGTTTTTCTTGGTTTTGGATTTTAAGATTTTTTTGACAACGTGAGTAATGATATTATTTTTACCAATGTCTAAATAACTGCAGCTATTCTTGCAATTCACACAAGTCGTAATTTTAGCAAAGGCTTAGGTTACAACAACAAGAAATGCACTCAAATATCTACCTACACAAAAAAGAAATGGTCTAACAATACTAGTAACACATTTTAATAAAATAAATATCATCTTGTTTGAGGTCAATCTGCTGAATCACAAAAGAAGAAACGGATCACTGTGTCACACACTGACTCAATAAAACCATATTACCACTTAACTGTAAAATAAGAAAATAGAATTCATTAATCTCCCATAATTTCCCGCATAATTTTCTAATACAAAACTTGGGTATTGGTTTCATACTCGAACATAAATTGGAAGTAAGTAAATACCGACAGTTAACATGAGAATCGAGAATAACTGTTGGGCCAAATACATAATTCAGTACTATGAAGTTTTAAAGTTATTGCATGAAACCGTGGGCCTAAGACAAATTCTATTTACGAAGAAAAGACTACCGTTAACGATGGTGGTTTAAGACGTGTCCGAGTTATTAATTTTTCACACGTCTAATAGCTCATGGTAAGACGTAGATGCACGTTTGTGGAACCGCTGCATAATCTCCAATTTGTGGGTTGGAGAACGGCGAGTAGGTAAAGGAGTAATGATTTTCTCAATTTTCATTTGATGCAAAAAAAATTGGCCTTCATGGGGACTGCTGACAGAAGTGAAAACTTAGACGTAGAACTATGCATAGCATATCGCGGTATCGAGGAGTCGCGGTGACGCGAACTCTTGGGATTTCCTCCTACCAAAAATCGCTCAACGCGCCTAAAGAAGTTTTCACTTCAAAAATGTGGAAAACCTTGTTTAAAATCGACAAAACTTAATGAGAAGTACGGTGATAAATGTCCTAATATAATGTTCAACGCATTTCGAAGCATCCCAGCAACTATTGATCTGTGGGGTGATAGGGAGGGATGCTATAAACAATGCAGTAAGCCGACGTGATCAACCGCACCATGCCACCAGTCCACGCAATAAAATTCCTTTTTCACAATTTACGACACCCTCGGGCCAAGAGGGTGGCCTATTTTTGTACTTACTAGTACGTGCACTTACTTATTCTACCCTAATTGGGTAACCAATATTCTCAATTGACGTTAACTGCTGTCCCAGGAAGATAAACAGTAAATTTTATGTTTCCTCTATCTATGTACGGTCAGTTTCTGCATTACCTGACCCTTCTTACAAAGAAGAAGAGGGGCAGAGGGGTCGTGTAATGCAGGTCACGACTGTACGTTGGGTAGTAAAATAGTGATACATAATTGATCATCATTGCGGTTGTGGCCTTACCATCAGTAAAGATTATAAAGCGTCAGTGTTGCAGATATGGTAACTAGTAAGTAAGTATTTCGACTTCACAGATCATTGCTTTTTCTTTCACAATTTTCATTTTATTATTCAAAAGGATGAATTTGTTCGTAGAAAGGTACTGCTAACTGCTATGCTCTTTTACGTTTATGAAATAAAGGAGTAAGTTCTGGTTTCTTGGGTGGAGAGCATACCTATGAAATAGGTGCAAGTAGGTATGACATATTTTCATATGACGCTTTGAACTTTCTAGTTTTAAAAGTATATTGGCGTCTGAAAATCTGCGGGCGAACTCGTTGTGAGTTAGGAGTTGGCCAACACTTAATTTTAGAACGAATGCATGAATGAAGCATTGACGTTAGTACATATTACCTCAATGGAATGAAGTTGTGTCAGAAACAACGGCATATACCATAAAAAGCAAACTATCCACATTGAACGACGTTCAGCAAGTCAGGTACCTACGAACCAACGACGCTTATAAAACAAACGTTATCCCAGAAACACGAATGTTAAAGCATGGCGGAAAAGCGCAGCTGCCACGACGAAAACAATAAAGCGAAACGTCATTTGCATTAGAACTACCGTTTTATAAGACCTTTTGTGGTCTGCTTGAGGCACCAGAACCGTTTTGTTTGATGTGACCCGCTTTATGGAGATCTAAAATGCAAGTACACGCACAAGGTGAAATTTTCTAGCTTGACAATAATTTTGAAACTAATTCTTCAGCCGTTAAATGTTCTACCATTTCTGATTTTCCGCTAAACTCATTTAAAACTAGGTCAACTGAAATGAATCATTTGAAAAACATCCACTTAGGCTGAGGACGAACGAAAGAATACGTCCCTTTTCAGTACAATTGTGAAACATTCTTTCATAAGAAATGATGTTTGAACACCTGTTTTCTTCTAACGTTCAGCAATAGCTTTACGATCCAAAAGAGGGCAACATCAAACAAAATGAGTTGTTTTTCAGTTCTGAAATTAAAAACCTTAGCAACTGAACAAACATGAATCGGGTACAATTACCTTTAGGACATTTTCACGAAGTTTACTACAGTGACGCTGAGAATGTGTCCAAGTAATTTACCTATATACATACAAAACGTTGTCGTATTTCCATTATTCTGAAATACCATACAGAAGCTGAAAACTTGGGAATAAATAAATCTTTATAAACATCGCTTCTCACAAAACCAATCGTCCACCACTCAGAAAACCCAAAAATAATAAGAAAAACAAAGCAATCTAATCATCTCACGTAAATACATACCTTGCCACACGCGTGTCTCAATTCCAAAAATTGTTATTGCAGCCACAAATTACGCCCTTTGGGGACAGAACGGGGCAAAAAACAACCCCTCGAGATCTAGTGAGAGATAATCTAGTGAAGGTTGAACTGCCTTATTAAATAACGTTGCCTCAACAATGCGGGCGTTGACACCGTGTGGTGTAACATGTCAGTAATTAGTTAATATTTAGTATATAAGAGGAAGTCTGAAAGTGACACCGGAGACTGAAAAGTTGTATGGAAATCGGTTATCATGGTATGGGCATGTGATACGGAGGAATGAAGAAAATGTCGGCAGGAAAGTTTTGAGTATGAATGTGGATGGCTATACGAGTAGGCGAAGACCAAAGAAACGATGGATTGCTGATGATATGATGCGATAATATGGCTAGAAAGGGAGTGATTACCGAGATGACGACTAATAGAGAAATATGGAAGAAAAAGATATGTTGCGCCGACCGCAAATAAATTGGGATAAGGGCACGATAATGATGGGTAAGTAGCTGAGGATCGAAATGACTTCTAGGTTATTAGGAATGACGAATTCTAGCGGCTCCAGCAGCGGACTCCTGTAAGCTAATGATGTATCGAAGACAATCTTGTTGCATTCTTCAGGCTTGAATGCAACGATACCTAGTGTGTTCATGAACAGTTGAACACAGTCTATCGTAGTCCTGCTAGACAATCGTTGACTTCAACACCCAGATTTCCACCTTCCGCATACGTCACCTTTTCGAGAAATTTTTAGTTTCAAATCTGTACGGCATTCATACTCAATAACAAAACATCTTCATTAATTAAAGTTAGTTACCCAATTGGACGTAGTAAAACTAAAAGGATCCAACCTACAATCTGGCCGAAAATGAGTAAAATTCAAACGCGAATCATGTCGCGTTTCAATTTCGATTGTTTTCGTGATATTAAAGATCTCATTCTCGGCCATATTGTGGGTTGGATCCTTTTCGTTTAACTACGTCAAATTTAACTCATCAAAGCACTCAGTTATACCTTATAATTAATTTAATTTATTTAATCTCAACTTGATTTCTATGAACTTTAAAAAATGACGAACACAACGAAATTCTTTGAAGGGCATTACATTCCTAATTACGTTACAACTATTTTTTATCTAGTCACGATACTTTGGTGGGAACCATTCGTTTTTTCGGGTCATCATAATGACATGTAATGATTACCTGTCGCTTTATTAGAATTCCTGTTCCACTATCTCTTGATGTTGGAGGAGGTAATCAATTTTATGTAATCCTTAAAACATTAGTACTACTCGTTGACCTATGTAGTTGATCTTTAAGTTGATTGTGTACATCTATCAGCCTAAATAAATTGGGATGAGGATAGGAGGATGATGATCTATCAGGTCATTATGGTCCCTTGGTTGCAAGCCCATTAACAGCAATAGTACCTTCGACCGAGCTGTGCTCGGGTGAAAATAGAGAAAACGTAATTTGCCAGCTGTCACTACCTATCCAAAATTTTGCCAAATCGACTTTTTAATGCTATATAAGTAAATTAAATATTTTTTTATTCTCAAATTAGAGTTTTTTTTTGTTTACGTTCTCAATTTTTTTAACCTTTACCCATTGTCTATATCAAAGAAAAACTAAATTGTGCATGGATTCTTACGTATCACTCATATTCATACCACAAAAAAAAAGCGTTTTTGGCGCTCCTGAATGGACAGTGACAATATTGGTATAAGCACAGAACAGATGAAAGTTATCTGTTCTGTGGGTATAAGCGTGCGATATGAGACCTAGCTAAATCGATTTTTCGAACCAGTATACCCCTATATTCCAACTTTCATATATACAAATATATGTAAATATTATATTGATATATAAATATTGTTCATTTAATAATACCTTTTTTTTTATTATTTGTGATGGGTTTGCTCTTGACTCTAGTCTAGGTCAGAGGTGACAGAGACAAAGTCGACGATGGAGTGAGCTTACCCAGAAGAAGCCTGTTCACTCTCACTTTGAAGAGATTAGGGTTGTATACGTTCGGAAACACAGACGCAGATAGTGAGTTCCACTCTTTTGCTGTGCGCATTATAAAAGACATTTGGAAGCGCTTAGTGCGAATTGGTGGAATAGCAACCAGGTAGGGATGGTAACTGGCAGTGCGTCTAGATGTCCGATGGTAGAAGGGGGCCGGTGGAATGAGGTCGTGGAGTTCTCGGGCACACTCTCCGAAGTACAATCTGTAGAAGACCGACAAGCAGGCAACCTTGCGGCGATGAGCCAAGCTATGAAGCTCCATCCACCAGTTTTACGTTGCCAATGAGCCTCTTAGCTCTGCGTTCCACCGAGTCAAGCGCGGCTAGTTGGTACTTAGCTGATCCATCCCAAAGGTGACTGCAGTACTCCATGCAGGATCGGACTTGCGCTTTGTAAAGGGTTAAAAGCTGTCCAGGCGTAAAGTATCGCTTCACCCTATTTAGGATGCCCAGTTTCTTGGCCGCAGTTTGGGCCTTGTACTCGATGGTGGCGCCGAAGTTGAGACCAGATGTCAACTCCATGCCTAGGAGCTCAAGTCGATCAGTTACAGGAACAGATGTACCCCGAAAAGTAGGAGTTTGGGCGAAACGACTCTTTTTAGCGGTAAAAAGACACGCCTGCGTTTTGGTGGCGTTAAAAGAGACCAGATTATCATCACCCCACCTATATGATAGGATATTTCTGGCGTAAGGGGAAGTTTCTCCGCTTTTATTACCACACATACGGCCTACCTATTTCAAATGATGCTTCCAGTTCCAGAGGTCTAGATTTAGTTTCATCCTCAGTTTCATCTATGTATTTTTGCTAATTTGACATAAAATGTTCTTATTGGCAACAATATCTTTAATTTTATAATTGGCAGCAATTTAGTTTCAATTTTGTAGCAATTTCGTACAATAATTTGCAACATGAATAAGACCTTTCGAAAGTTTATTTACCAGACGAAAATTGGATTAAAACTGTTCATATTTTAGCAATTAATTTAATTAAGTTTGCACCTAGATATCTAAACGCTTGTAAACCATCAACCCCAAAACTAAACCAAAAAAAATCTAAACAGGCAAACCCCTTCCATAAAACCTTCAACCCAAAACGACCACACATGACATGCATAAGTACCTACCACGATAGAAATGCGTGCGTATACGCCTATGCGCGTACCGGTAATAGTTCATTTAAAATGTATTATGTATATTAAGTCCCTCGATCCGACACTCGTTAGCACTGCAAGTTAATAGCAGGTTGTCGTGAGCACAAGGGGCCTGTGGTTACGGTTTGATTAAAAATTAAGTCATTATTCGTCATTCATTAGTTAACGTACTTAGTTAACTTCCCATAAGCTTCGTTTATTACCCGTCTCCCTTTTTTTTTACCCGTGGTCCCTGCGAAAAATATAATAAAATGGTAGTCTCGAAAATATGATTCGCGACCATAACAAATATGTATTTACATAATATAACCATAAGAATCATCAATACATCTCTCTAAGTTACCTAGAATTGCCGTGGTTTGGTCTGATTTCCGAAATCAGACCAAACCACGGCAAATCTACATATTTGTTATTGTCGCGAATCATATTTTCGAAACTATCATTTTAATTCGGAAGCAGTGTACTTCTCGGAGGGCCCACGGCTAACAAAATTCTCCGTGGTCTCTTCCACGGACTACGGCGGCCGGGTCCACGGGTAATAAACGGTAAGCTGGACTTTCTTTCGAAAGCACGATATTGTATTGTTTTTAATAGTCACGCCAATTTCCCATAAAAGGATAGGTATATACAAGAAATCTAAATAATGCATTGTATTTATTCCTATTGTAAGTGGTAAGGAGTTAGTGTAAAATTAATCTTGACTAGAAATGCAGCTTTATACAACTGAGTGTTGATATTTCGGGAAACTTGTAATTTATAAAAATAATATAAATTATAATTATGCTTTATGATTTATTATAGCTGTAAGTACAATTTTCCGAAATATTAGGTTCCAGAAAAAGTCTTTTCGCATTATATTATGTATGAACTTGTAATAAAATCTCTTTGGCTATACTATTTGTATCTGGCTGGTTTTGGTATCATTGAAAGTTTAAATTTTAAAGAACATAATTCCAAATTCAAATTAGGAAAATGTGTGATTTTCATTTGTTTTTCGTACCGTCAAGATGAGTGAATCTAATGAAGAAATTCGATACATTTTAAAATTTTATTACAAAAAAGGTAAAAATGCAACGCAAGCCGCGAAAAAAATTTGCGATGTTTATGGACCTAGTGTAGTGTCTGTGAGAGTAGCACAAATTTGGTTTAAGCGTTTTCAATCCGAAAATTTTGATGTCAAAGATGCACGTCGCTCTGGTCGCCCTATTACGGATAAAATGGATGCCATTTTTGAAAAAGTGGAGCAAGATCGGCATATCAGTAGTTACAACGTAGCTGAAGAACTGGAAATTGGCCACAAAACAATTTTGGCGCATTTGAAAAAAACTGGGTACACAAAAAAGCTCGACATTTGGGTACCTCACGAGCTCACTGAAAGAAACCTAATGAACCGTGTACTCATTTGTGATTCTTTATTACCACGTAATGAAACCGAACCATTTTTGAAGAAGCTGATAACTGGTGATGAAAAGTGGATCACGTATGACAAGTCGTGGTCAAAGGCCGGTCAGGCTTCACAGACTGTGGCGAAACCCGGGTTAACTCGCAACAAGGTGATGCTGTGTGTGTGGTGGGATTGGAAGGGCATTATTCATTATGAGCTGTTACCACCAGGCAGGACCATCGATTCTGAACTCTACTACGAACAACTGATGAGATTAAAGCAAGAAGTTGAGAGAAAGCGGCCGGAATTCATCAACAGAAGGGGTGTAGTTTTTCATCATGATAACGCTAGACCTCACACATATTTAGCCACTCAGCAAAAATTACGATAGTTTGGCTGGGAGGTGTTAATGCATCCGCCGTATAGTCCTGACCTTGCACCTTTAGATTTCCACCTGTTTCAGTCTCTTCAGAATTCTTTAGGCAGTGTCAGGTTAACATCACGAGAGGACTGCTAAAACCACTTGTCGCGGTATTTTGACCAGACGTCCCAAAATTTCTATAGCAATGGGATCATGTCCCTACCTACAAGATGGCAAAAAGTTATCTAACAAAATGGTACCTACATACTTTAGTTAAATGTAAATAAACTATATTAAAAAATGTTTTGAATTTTCTTAAAAAATGCGAAGAAACTTTTTCCCCAACCTATTAAAATCCAACTTTCTTGGTTTTTACGTAACTTCTGGGCCAAACTTCGCTTTCGTTGTAACTAACAAACAGAAAGACAGGCGAAGGTGATTTTATGCGACTTCAAAAAGGAGGACTTTGCTTGGGTAGGTTTTGAGTTGGGTTCAATAATGCGTATTTTTCCCCCTTAGTATAATAACGTGGATGATGTTTTTATCTATGCGGATGATGTTTTAATAACTTCCTATCACTGTTATTTACATAGCAGGTAGTGGTATTCCAATTTATGTGAGGCAGGTACCACAACTGAAAAGTGAAAAATTGGAAAAGGTAAAAAGGGTAAAAGGGAAAAGTGAAAGTCGGTGGCAAAAATCGAAAATACAAAACCAAAGACACCGACTACCGAAATTAAAGTTATTTTTCACTTTGTAGGGTTTTGTTTTGGAAGTCGGTTTTATTTTTTGCTAAAAAGTTTTATAATATGTATGGTGAATTAGATAATTAGCAATCCCACCAGAATGGTGCAATAGTTCGCTAGTGCCCATCTTCAAGAATAAAGGTGATGTACAGGACTGCAACAACTATCGAGGGATAAAGCTTATGTCCCATAGTATGAAGGTATGGGAGAAAATAATAGAGAAAAGATTGCGAGAGGAGAGTGAGATTACCCCAAACCAGTTTAGGTTTATGCCAGGTCGAGGAACAGTGGACGCCACTTTTGCACTCCGCCAATTGTGCGAGAAGTACAGACGTGCACACAATAACTTGCACATGGTGTTCATTGATCTGGAAAAAGCGTATGATAGGGTACCTCGGGATGTCTTGTGGTGGGCCTTGAAAGAGAAAGGTTTGCTCGGAAAGTATGTAGAGTTAATTCGTGCTATGTACAGTCAATCTTGTACCTACGTCCGGTCGGCTGCTGGCAACACCGACGAGTTCTGTGTGACGGTAGGCTTGCACCAGGGGTCGGCTTTAAGTCCTTACATATTCCTGTTGATTATGGACGCTCTGACAGCGGACATACAGGAAGAGGCACCCTGTTGCATGCTATTTGCCGAGATACCCGAGATCCAGAGCAGATTGGAGAAATGGCAACGGAAACTGGAGAATGTCGGCTTGAAAATCAGCAGAACCAAGACCGACTATAATTATGTTCTGCGATTTCGGCGGTCTCTCCAGTGCTGGAGCCATAGCGCTTGATGGCGCGCTTCTCCCGGTCTGCTCCGACTTCCGGTATCTTGGTTCACTTGTGCAAAGCGATGGCGAAGTAGACCGGACCGAACAATCTGCGACTCGCGCATTCCCCTTAAACTCAAGGGGAAGATTTATAAAACAATGGTTAGACCTGCCGTCTTGTATGGATCAGAATGTTGGGCCATAAAACGAATAAATGAAAGGCAATTGCATGCAGCCGAGATGAGAATGCTAAGAGGGATGTGTGGTATTACGCGAATGGATAGAATAAGAAATGAGTATGTAAGAGGAAGTCTGAAAGTGACACAGGTGACTGAAAAGTTGTGTGGAAATCGGTTGTCATGGTATGGGCATGTGATGCGGAGGAATGAGGAAAATGTCGTCAGGAAAGTGTTGAGGGCTAATACGCGTAAGGGAAGACCAAAGAAACAATGGATGGACTGTGTGAAAGATGATATGGCCAGAAAGGGAGTGACTACCGAGATGACGACTAATAGAGAAGTATGGAAGAAAAAGACATGTTGCGCCGACCCCAAATAAATTGGGACAAGGGCAGGAGAATGATGATGGTGAATTAGATAAAAAAAGAAAATAACCATTATATCGATATACAGGGTTATTGGTAAAACACCAACAACCTCTTAAGGTGTCATTGTACTCATCATTATGAACAACTTTTACTATGGGACCAAACCTGAAATCGCGAAAAAAAAATGAGCTGTTCAGTACATTTTGACGAATTATGCGAACATAAATGTACTGACCAGCTGATTTTTATTTCGCGATTTCAAGTTTGGTCCCATAGTAAAAGTTGTTCATAACGATGAGTACAATGACCCCTTAAGAGGTTGTTGGTGTTTTACCAATAACCCTGTAGTAGGCAGTAAGTACCGATACAATCGAAAACCCACTTAAATGGACAGTTCCAATCACATTGTTGGTAACAGCCATCAATTCGATCGGAATCAACATTAAAGTATCACAATAATGTTAACATATTCGAAACAAATGACTACTTACAGTCACACAACTTGACATTAGGGCGGGGAAATAGTAAGCAATGACCATTATTCCGATATTGTATACAAACGGTACGAGTGAACATTCCACTTTCGCCGGCATTCCCTACTCCCTGTTGCTTTCTTCTGTCAATCTCCTTGGTTACACTTAATTGGTACAATATCGAAACACATGGTAACATGGTAATGATGTACGGGCTTGCCTTTATACGATTTCGAAATAGGAACCTCTAGATTTTTATCTCAAGGTGCTCTATGGTAAAGTTGATATTTATTTTGGTTGCGTTATCCGTATTATTTGTAGAGCAAACAATGCGTAGTTCAAATAACTTGGAACTTAGTTTACACAACCATAGATAATGGTGAAAAATTAGTGTGTATTTATCATTTGTATGGTTAAGGGGGAAGCGTCAGAGTAATATGTACTTATTACAGAATTATAATCATTAAAATCAGTAATACAACTCCAAGTTAGTAATTCACAAATGTCAAGATTTCATAAAATAGTAATTCATTAGGATTACCTGGTCTTAAAGAGTAATATTGATCACTTTAATTATTATAATTATGTAAATACATACTTGTTACAACCGCGAATTACATTTTAATCAACGTACAACCTAATACTGATTTATAAATTGCAAAAAACGTAAGAAAATTTGAATTTCGCGAGCTACCCTGACGCTTTTGCCGTAAGCAAAAAAAATCAAAACCGATTATTCCGTCGTAAGGTTAACCAGTCTTTGCGTTGTATTATTTTATCCCCTAAACGGCAAATATTATATGAGTAACCGATGTCCGAAAAAGTTGCTTATAAGTTAAGTAGGTAGGTACCAAAGTTTAAACTTTTCTTTCCTAAAATCATATCCCATTTTATTTGAGGTTGGCGCAGCACGTCTATTTTCCATACATCGCCTTCATCTATTTCATTGGCTCTTTCTTTCATCATAGCGACAGAAAACACAATCCCTAATTTACTTACTCGTTTAGAAACTTTACTCATTGTAGCTCACGAGTCACGACAGTATATTTCAAAAATTATTTTTAATCATGAACTCCTTGGTCTGTAAACAACAGTCCAGCCGGATCGGCTCCCGCAGCGTCATGTAATCAGGCATAAAAACTTAAAAACACGCGAGTTGCTACGACAAATAACACCAGATCTTTATCTAGCAAAATGTCTGGTCTATTTGAAAGGTCATGCGGGACTGGTTTGTGATCCAATAACCTAATCGTGAGAATTGAGGTTCTTTCACTTGGATTACAAAGTTTGTTCTTTTTTGTTTTTGATTGATTGACGCTCGGCAGTCGAAATCTGTAATTTGTGGAATTGGCTACCTACACGTTTTTGTTTACATGCAACACCAGTAATGTTTAATTTTCAATTTTATTAGTAAGCTACTAATAAAATTGAAAACTAAAAAATGCACCGTACTCATGGAAATATATTTTGTGATTTTTAGATAAAAAAAATCTTTTTTCAGTATTTGTTCTTTTATGAGCTTGAATTTAAAATCGATATCTAAGCTAATCACAGCATTCACAGCACAACAATCTCGCTTCAAAAATAAGTACAAGGGTATTTCCAGAAGTAATTATGTTTAAAGAAACTTCAATAGTTTCTTTGAAAATCAGAGTTCTGAACGTGTCTGAAGCACAATGCGGTAAGCATCTTCATTAATTTTACAGGCTGTATCTACCTATTGCTAGATAATTATAGGCCATTCCATTCTCCTTGAACATACATCGTAAACAATTCACTACTGCGACTTTAGTTGATAATACTGAAACACGTGTTTTATTTCCCAGAACTATTATTTATATTGATTTTTTATTTTGCCCTTGACTGAAGCATTCGTGTCTCATGCATAAAGAATGAAATACACTGCAGTACAACCGACCTTTGGCATTGAAGTATACCATTCTTTATTCATGGCAGCCAACAGTACTGGATCGAAATAACACGAGATTGAAGACATGGGGATGGGTAATTGCAATTTCTTATTCTGTTAATACTTTTTAACCGACTTCAAAAAAAAACGGAGTAATATTATTGGAACTGCAATATATTCACATATGATAATCTATTAGGGCTTCCAAACAAATATACAAAATTTATTATTTATATGTTCGTATGTGTGTACGGTGTATGTTTGTCCACGCATTTCTCCGAAACTCCTCCGCCGAAACGAGATCGTGACCATTTAATTTTTCTTATTGGCTTAGGTACATTTACTTCAACTTGGGGAACAGTGCAAGTTTCATCAAAATCGGTCCAGTAGTTTTCAAGATAATGGACTAATAAGTGTAAGTGTGACGGCCTAGCTTATTGTTTCGAGCTACGGTTGTGGTGTCAAAGGGAAAACATCTCAAAACCTTGGTCAAATTCTAGTGCAATATTTATAACAAAACTATTAACTACTTATTACAAACAAATATTCCCGTTTTTACTAAAAAGTAAAAATTATGAAATAAAAAAAAATAAATCAACTTTAAAAATAAATTACTTAACTCAAAATTATAAAATACCTGTAATTTCGGCAGTCGGTGACAAAAAACTAAAATACAGATCCCAAGACACCGAAATTAAAGTTATAATTACATAATTTCTAGTTACATAATTTTGAATTAATTTCTTTTAAAGTCGATTTATTTCTTTTTTTAATTGTGTTTTGGCTTAGTTCCCTTAATTTGGAACGTGAACCATGCCAATTTTTAATGTTGCCAACTTTGGCAACAATTACCAAAGCAATTCTTTATTTGAATAAAGATTTTCTCCAGAGAGTAAAATGAATTTTTGAGTTCCAAAATATCCAACTTCGCAGGTCGTACTGAACAATGTCTGCCTGAATAAACTTCACATTTAAATGTGGACCAAACCACTGCATACAAAAACAAAACGGTATAACAATCAGCACATAATAAGTGTACCATAGAAACAGCATAATGGACCTTTAGCGTACTTGTACGTAGAAAGGCGGAAAGTCGTGAGATGTCGGATACGACATCAAAACGTACCGTATGCAAACATTGCGAACAAGTGGTGGGAAAGGGCTGAAGATTTAGGTGCACAAAATCTCTCATCTTTAGTACCAATCGAGTTTAGTCGTCGAATTCCAAGTTGTACATGCCCTTTCCACATTTTTAAACTCCAACAAAGGTGAGGTCATCCTCAAGATTGAAGTGAAGAACACCTTTTTACTCTGTAAACAGGGACATGTTTGTTGGCTGAAGTAAAAAAGGAACTACAATCGCGAACAATAAACTGGAACCACTTCATCGCGCCTTGCTCAAAACAATTTTTTATAATTTATTGCAATGAACTATGGATTGTGGTATATCATTTGAAAGGACATTTTGTTAGCTTTTAAATGCTATTAAAAAGATTTAAAATTAATTTAATTGTCTACCTAAATTTGTATATGTGAAACATTGGACTGATGACCAATTTTCATAAACGCCCACTTTTTATAGGGTTTCTGGACTACCAAACAATATAGTGTTTTGTTTTAAAAATTGATGTCTTTTGTTTTTATGTTCCATGACATAAAGCGAATAATCTTTGGTTACGATATTGCAAGAGGTTGAAAGCTAACAAAATTACCTTTCAAATGATAAAGTACCACAATCAGTTCATTGCATAGAAATTGTAAAAAATTGTTTTGAGCAACGCGTGATGAAGTGATTCCAGTTTATTGCTTGCGAGTGTACTTATTAACTATTTTTATTATTATTTAAATTCCAAGAATCACTAACCCGAAAATCGTTCTTTACTTCACTCAAGAAACTCCAAAATATCATAAGGCAGTCACGGCAATCACATTCAAAACTTATATTGATGGTTACCCTCAAATATCATGAATGGTACTTATTATTCAAAGTGCGTTGTCTGTAATATAGTGCACGACTTCACTAAGTACTTTACATGATTCTCTGCAACAATGCCTAAATTTCGCAACAAGCGCCCATCATATAGACCACAGACGCAAAATATCAAAATCATGATTTAAACTAAATAACAATGGTTCTTGCGAAACAATTGGACCCAAAATAATCCGATTAAGTTCGCATAACTTAAAAGAAACCAATGTAGCATGAACTGCTAGATATACAGACAGATATGGTCAATGCCCCCCAATAAAGGTATAACATTGCCAATGCCGATTCTCTTGTTGAATAACTAAACTAAAATTAGAGAATCGCTATCTTTTACTAACAGGTAGCGTGACAAAACGACGGCTATACTGCCGTCATAAGGAAAAAAGTTTTTTTCGAAATAGACTTATTTACATAATCGGAATCAACAAAAAAATACGCATCTACCAGTATTTTTAAATTGGCGAAAACTTAACGAAAACCTAATAATTCTTACTATTAAAAGACGCATCTGCCTTTGTATAGTTTAAACAGGACAAAATATATATTTTTTTCTCCATTTCAATATTTCTGTAGATACGTCCTTTTTCCTTATGGCGGCAGTATAGTTATGAACTAAGTTAGAGATGTCAAACTAGTTTACGCCTTGCGCTTCACCGTGTTTTTACGTGTCGTCTAAATTTTGTAAGGAGGTAATAGTTCAACTAAATTTGACAGCTCTAATTTACGTCGTCTCTTTATTATTTAGAGAAAAAGTTAGCAATAGCCTAAATTAAGTTTAGTTGGTGCACAACAGAATCGGCACCTTTGTCAACTGCCCAAAATGGTAGTTATCAAAATTCATATTGCGAAGACACGATTTGAACATACTTTCACCTAAAGTAGCGTAGATTAGGAGAGCATTGGCTGCCAGATATGGTAAATATACCAAAAAGCTTCAAAAAGTTTAGATGCAGATTACAATCAATGGTTGAATCTATGCCTGGTTGGTTGAAACTAAATTACTTAGATCAAAATGGGCAGCCACTTACCTCGACAACTAACAAAGAAACACGATCGTTTACTTTAAATTCCTCCAAAAACAATAGAATCCTTAATGGATCTTTAACTAGGAAGTAAATACGTCTAAAAAGGTCAATGATACCCAAAACACCCCTTACAAAATATTGCCCCACGCGAAGATTATAAACCCCCGTCACGAGATATTTACGGGGTATAAACATGCGATAGTTCACACGTGCACGCAATAACAACAAAACTGAAATCATAACAAGTCTCTTAGCATTTCCTAATTAAGGTGAGTGCATTTGAACACGTTCTTTTGTTTTTATCAAGTGCGTACTGGCAGGTATGAATAAGGCCTTTTGTACTTTGTGGACAGGGAATGTCGATGACGAGCGGTAAGATGCCCATAATTATTGGTATCCGGGCTGCATTTTACACGGTCCAATAAGCAGACACCTTTTACGATATCTTACTCAGATCTCCTTTAATGCAATCTTCTTATAAATTCTTTCACAAATGATCAAAGCATTTCATGTGACATCCACCAATTCGGCTCGCGTGGTGGATTATGAACCACTTCCTCTCGCAGAGAGGAGGCCTGTATCCCAGTAGTGGGAACATTATTAGGCTAGGCTGATTGTGGATTCATAGTCATCATTCTCCTGCCATTATTCCAATTTATTTGGGGTCGGCGCAACTTGTCTTTTTCTTCCATACCTCTCTATTATTCGTCATCACGGTAGTCACTCCCTGTTTAGCCATATCATTTTTCACACAGTCCATCCATCGTTTATTTGGTCATCCCTTACTCGTATAGCCATCCAAATTCACACTCAAAACTTTCCTGACATTTTTCTCATTCCTCCGCATACCATGACAACCAATTTCCACACAACTTTTCAGTCACCGGTGTCACTTTCAGACTTTCTCTTACATACTCATTTCTTATTCTATCCATTCGCGTAACACCACACATCCCTCTTAGCATTCTCATAGCAGCTGCATGTAATTTTTGTTGTGGATTCATAGTGTCTGACGATTAAGGTAAATTAGGTAAGTACAATGAATGAAACTCAATCCATTTACCATTATTGTCAGTAATGGTAACGTATAACAAACACCGTGTAAGTGTGGACAGCGGACATGTTTATTTTGAATATCAAATGTAAACCACTCCTAGTATTGTATTCATATCAGGAGATATCTCCGTACTTGGACGCAGAATATTAAGTAGACAGATCAGAACAATAAGTCCAAGTTTAGTCTCTCGTTTTATAATTATGTAAGATGGCATATTAATAAGTTTATTTTAACGACAACCAACATAATACTATCCTGTCTTCTAATAACATATTTATTTACTGCGTGCTCTAATCACTCTATTGTGTTTTGATTATTTGGAACAATTTCTCTGTAAGACAGCTTGATGATTAGGCTGAAGAAAGACCCCATGTTACTTGGAAAACGGATTACGAAGAGGAGCACCAAGGGTTACTTTTAGGAGACCGTTCACTTTTGGACAACAAATCCCACCATCAAAAAGATGGCTTCAATTCGATCACAGCAACCTACGAAGTAGATTCATAGAACTTCTAATGAAATTGTTTAACCACGATAGTGCCAAAAAAAACAATACAAATTGAAAAATAACTTTAAATTAGGAAGTCGGTGTCTTTGGATCTGTATTTTAGTTTTTTGCCACCGACTTCCGAAATTAATACTTATTTTTCAATTCGTAGTATTTTTTTTGGAAATCTGTTGTTTTTTTTTGTAAAAAAGTTTTTTATTTTTCACTTTTTACTGAATCAGTTTGTAATTTTACAAAATATTGCTTTTCCCGATACAGGGACGTTAATTGTTGAGGAGTTCTCCTAGAACCAGGAGAACTGGAGCTGATGGTAAAAATACCATCAGCTCCACTTCACCATAACCACCATTCACCATTATTTTGAGCATAAATTGCTTAGCAACCAGAATCGCAACCTGAGAAATACCTACTTATTATTTAGTAGTTCCGATGGCCATATGTGACGTTCCACCGGAACGTCACATATGGCCATCGGAACCTTAAGGGATTTTTAGTTTCGGAGATATTAAATGTTTCGTAAAAATATGTAAAAAAAATAGATTTTTTTTATTGCTGTTTCGTAAACCATAAGATGTAACATTTATTTTCCTATTTTTATTTCTTATGATAAGTAAGTTATTAGCCCATAATGTGGCCTCAAAATTTAGTAGAAAAGGTACCTTATGGCCGTGTGTTATGAAAAATAAAAAAATAATGTCGGGAAATGCTCTGCTTCAAAACAGAAAAAAATACGTCGAGTTTATTAATATAGTTTTTCTTATAAATGAAAATGATTTTTTCGTTTCATTGTACCCCACTTGATCGTAAATCTTATAAAAGTAGGTATAGGTAAGAGGGAACTGATTATTTTTGTAGCAGTTTATTATTAAAATAATGGTTAAAATTAATAAAAAGATTATTGTCAATGTATATCATATTGTCCTGACATATTGTTTGTTACGTAATTTCCATAGAGTAAACTTAAATGTATGAAACAATTATTGTGATGTAAGTTTAAGTGACTTAAAAAGTTAAAATAGTCTCTAAATGCAATATTATCAGTATTATTAATTGTTAATGAATATTGTTGATTTGTGTGTAAGAATTTATATTGTTTGTTAAAATAAAACTTAAATCGTTAAGTTTTGTGAAATTGCATGAAAATATTAAAAGTTATTCTTACCTCTAATTCTTGTTTTTTTTTTTTTTGTCTAGACTTTATCTAGTAATTGTTTTCTAATAGATCAGTAAAATATCTGGCGTTCTCATCGTCAATTTTTTTTTTTTAATTGGTTAACAGGCATATTCATTAGTCCGTATCAGGTTCTGATTTGTAATACAGATTTTATCGCAACATTTTTTGAAGGAGCCCAAGGAATTATTTTCCATCGCCCATTATGTAACTTGCAACGACAGCATTGTGTTTGAGGTGGCTAAACTTAAATTGTCTGTTTTGTAAAATTGCAGTTTCCAATACAATCTTTAAACAAATATATCTCCGTAACTACACCATGATGAGCTTGATCTTTTTTGATATCGACAGCTTATTATTTCCAGATTATTATGGTATGCATAACTTCATACGCACCACAAGGTACCTTTATCCGTGGAATGTCACATATATGGTCTTCATTGTATTCTTCATCGTCAGTTCCACTTCACCAAATGGTGATTTCCGAGAACAAATAAATGCGCGAGTTACTATAAAAAATACCTAAATCTCTATAGGTGTGCCTATAATCCCCTCATCAGATTCTGACTTGGTGACAATGGGACCACCTCGCGAGCATACTCTTTCTAACAAATAAAAAAAAATGGAAAATCGGTCCACTATTGACGGAGAAATCGATGGTATGGACCGATTGAAAAAAAAACTGACCGACTGAAAAAAAAAAACATACATAAAGTCGACCATAAAACCTCCTTTTTGGAAGTCGGTTAAAAACAGCAAATGTACACAATCCGGTCGTGCAAAAGCACTCTTCCACACCTTTTAATTAAAATCAAAGGGTTACAATTACAAAGTCAAAAAAGTATAAATCACTTAAAAGAACATTGGCCTTGAAGTGGCTATGTGCAGTGTCTGCAGTGTGCACATAATTATAGCATGGCTGGTCGATGCTTGCGCAAGTATTATCGGATCAGGCGTCATTATCGAGCCATACCTATACAATTCAATTACACTGCCTTTGACAGGGGCCTTAAAATGTGGTGAATATACTTTGGTAATAAATTACTTAGCTTTAGACTTGGTTAGTATTTATTAGTCCATACAGGGACCGGTCGGATACTCGTTGAAAGGGTTTTTGAAGGGGTTTTTTTAAGCGCTTCAAAAAAAACCCTATGATACATGTTACACCTTCGAACGGGTGTAGTTAACCCGTTACGAACGGGTTACCCTTTCAACACCCTGTAACACTGTAACAGGGTAAGTCATTCCAACTCAAGACATTGTAATATGCACTGTTTACAATCGATATTAGTTTGAAAATTGCATAACCACGACCGCACGTGACATCGTACCGCGCCCGGCGGTCCGCCAATCTTACGTGTACCGACTTGCCGAGCGACTTGTAAACATGGAAAAATAACTATTATCTATAATGATCTTATAGTTCAATTTTGCTCGTCACACATGCCATTGTAATAATATTTATTTTTTCGTGTCTATACTTGTTTATTTTCATCATTAAATTTGTCATTTGATTCGGAAGCTACTACTAGCAACTACTAGCTCAAGTTTATTAGGTAATCCAGGGTAACACGAAAAAAAGCTTTTCGAGAAGGTAACCTCTTCAAAGGCTTAAGTCATTGAAGGGGTTAACCCCTTCACGTGGTTACCTTAATAAAGGTGTTAACCATTTCGCTGGGTTTCGAGGAAGTAACTCGAACAAAAGGTAACACTGCGATATGAGTTACCCCATGTACGGGTTACCCTGTCCAAAGGCTTAACTCTTAAGCGCGGTTGTCCGGTCCCTGAGTCCATATTCTGCATTCCAGGTGACAGGTTAAGCTATCATTCTCTTAAGTATTTCAAATCGTTTAGTGTCGTGCCTAGTTCGGAATGTTGGGTAAGTTCCTTCTTTCTATTATCTAAGGTAAGTTCCGTCAGCCACGGTCTGCGATCAGCTGCACATTTTCGTTCAGAAAGACTACAGAAAAAAGAAGCAATAAAGAATGAAAGTATTATGTGTTTGGCCTTGTCTAGAGTTTCAACGAGAAATATAGGAGTTCTAATCACGTTTTGAATCGGAAGTCAGTGCTGTTATGGATTTTAAACATTAATAAATCAAGGTAATTTTGTAAGTTCGGCAGCGTTACATTGTGTGAAGCATAAGGAGGTGTTGTAGCAGCGGAAATAATAAAGTATGTTAAAGGAGTGGCCGGTACTTACGTCAAAACGCCCTTTGTAGAGTTGATTTATTATCAAACTTTGGCTGATTAAGATTAAACATTAATCAAATAGCTAGGCTGAAAATGTAAGCCGTATTTACCCGACTGCCCCAGAAGGAGTGTAATGTTTTTCGAGAGTATGTATGTATGTCTTTTACTTTGGCACGCTCTGTAGCCTAAACGGCTTGATGGATTTTAACATATGAGGTGTCGTTAGATTCGTCTTAATTGTGGGAGTGACATAGGCTATATAATATTCATAATTATTACATTTGGAAACATAAAAAGGGATAGGAATTTTTTTTTTTATAAACAAATTGCTAACATTATTTACCCGTGTAGGTAATAAAAAAAAAAGCTACAACATCTTATAGGTTCTACGTTCTTTTATTAACTTTTTGTCTTCAGCGCATCTTACGACAGCCATTACCATCGCGTGTAGCCCTTTGCAAGCACGCAATGAATCAACACTTGTCTTTGTATTGTATTGTATCGAGAGGAGCCTTTTGTTTAGCGCCCTTTGTTGCAATTAGCTCTTCATTCTATGTCTACAACACGTCGGCCTTAATTGAACAATGTGTGAGGACTAATTACTAGTTTGTTTTTGATTATGAAAGTGGTTGAAAAGAATTCTATCGGCCTATGCAGTTAGATGATAGGTTTTTTTTTGTGATGGGTTTGCTCTTGATCTTGTCTAGGTCAAGTCGATCAGTTACAGGAACAGATGTACTCGGGTGAATATTTGACCTTTTAACCGCCGTCATTACCTTCCGCCAAAAGTTGATGAAGGAGAATATCGTTAATGAAATATTTCATCAATTCCCAGAATCTGCTTAAGGACCAGAATCAGGAATTGCTGAAATATTTCATTAAATATATTCTCTTTCATCAACTTTTGGCGGAAGGTAATGACGGTGGTTAAAAGGTCAAATATTCACCCACTCCGAAAAGTAGGAGTTTGGGCGAAACGACTCTTTTTAGCGGTAAAAAGACACGCCTGCGTTTTGGTGGCGTTAATGTTACTTTCGCACTGTTTAATTTACCTTGAACAGGCTTTGTGTACGATTGCAGTGTTTATAAAGTTGGTAAAGTAAATTACTAGTTAGTTTCGCTTACTGGCTATGTGGTTTCCGTAGTGTAGCGGTTATCACGTGTGCTTCACACGCACAAGGTCCCCGGTTCGATCCCGGGCGGAAACAGTTCTTTTTGCATGTTTATTTGCAGAAAGAAACACATCCATAAATTGATATAACAAGAAGAAAGCACGAAAACGGGAACAATTTCTCATTCCCAAGAAACGGTCAACGTTTAAATGGTTTTTGAATCGCGATAATGACGCGGAAGAACGTTGACAATGTGTAGTACCAAACAAGAGCTGGAAAAGGCGAGTAATTAAGCTTAGAAAGTGGTACAGTAACTGGTAGAGCACGGGATCGGTTAGTTTCTAAATTGACCGGCAGACGGAAGGTCGCCGACCTGATATCGAGAGGTACTGCATCTGTAAACTAAATTAAACTGACCTAAATACCTGACATATAAAATCTTGTCTTTATCTGATAACGAATTTTCTTAAGACTTACGTTACTTCATCAATACTAGTACGAGTATGTCCTTACTAGTTACTATGCACGAAATTCAATCAGGCGTTCTAAAATCGGTTTATGTCAGTTTCTTTCTGGTCTAACGCGTCGCAAATGAGATTTATTAATACAATCACGTCCAGCTAGCTAGAGATACTTGTGGAGGCGGCAAAAACTATACCGGATTGTTTTAAGTAATTGTTAAAGTAGGTGTGTTTCGTTACGTAAAGCAATCCGGAATTTGTGTAGTTATTGGAGTTCCAATAACTACAAAAATTCCGGAGTGCTTTTCGTAACATACGTACGCTCAGTTGAGCGTAACAGAATTCCAGCAAATCCGGGCAGAACTCTTGCTAATTTTCACATAACATAAGATTACGCCTGAATTATAGGCGCGGGCCGGCCAGTCTGGCATGCGCGCGCGGCGTGTTGTTGTCGCTCGAGCGAACGTCGCTGCGTCTCGCTCGTGCCGAGTTTGTTGCCTGCATGCGTTCGGCGTTGCTCATGGCAGCCTGGTGGGCAAGCAAGACGACCTGAGCCCACCCGTAGATATTTAGTGTGTATAAGTACTTGTATGTCACAAAACTGTATCCACGGGAACACTGCCGACAAACTGTACAGCAGTTTGGCAGAAAATATGTGATTTTTTTGTTTAGAATATTTCTTGAATTAATAAATAAATTTAAAAAAGAATTCTCCGAAGGGTTAGTCAGAGACTCAGAGACATTTCGCCAGTTATGTTTAAGTCCCATGTAATAGAGGGCGAGCCTCTTGCCATCAACCGGATAAATCTGGCTACTGAGAAATTCCTGATGGAAAAGGCCCAATAACACTTTGCCCGACCTGTGTGGGAATCCAACCCAGGACCTTATGCTCAGCAGTAGCGCTTGCTACCACTAGACCAACGAGGCAGTGCTCATTTTCAATACGTCAAAAATGAGCTAGGTAAGGAGGATGGACCTTAACGTCAGGGCAGTCTTTGCCATTGGCCACTCTGGACAAGTGCCCGGGATCCTGCTATCCATGGGGCCCATGGGGTTCATGCCAATGTCGTAGCTATAGGCTGTCAAAAGAAAAGCTAAGTAAATCTCAGACGGGGTGCTAAAACTTTCGAGCTCGCTTCGCTTGCTCATACGTACGAGTATATCCTACGTTTTCTTAGTTCCCAAACTTTTCTGCAGATGTCCACAAAGTAACTACCTACTATGTAGGGAGACCTTTGCCCAGCAGTGGAACAATATCAATCTGCCTAGCCTCTTCCCAACTATGTTGAGGTCGGCTTCCAGACTAACCGGATGCAGCTGAATACCAGTATTTTATATGAAGAGACGGCCTATCTGACCTCCACAACCCAGTTACTGGGTAATACGATATCTCTTGGTAAGACTGGTTGTCAGACTTTCGGGCTTCTGACGACTCGTAACGACTATCGAAGATCCACGAATGACAGCCGGCACCAACGGCTTAACGTGCTTTCCGAGGCACGGAGGAGTCTCGGTATGTAAGAATGGTAACCCATTTACGGACCAACCCCGGCAAGCGTAGCTTAACCTGATGGATCGAACCGTGCGGCTGTTATTACTTAGCCACGAGCTCCTCCAGCCAACAGTGGAACAATAATAGCTAATAAAAAATCCGATTTTCGAGCTCGCTCTTGCATCCTGAATTCTCCATATAATTATTATCGTAAAGTGCCCAGGGCCTCCAATAGATTAAAGACGGCCCTGGTTAACGTTCTTTGTGTACTACAACGTTACGCAACTAAAATACACTGAAAGTTTAGTAAAGTTTAGTGACACTTCAATCAGGTGTACGATGTACTCCAGCGCATCATAATGACGCCATATTGTTTTTATTGTCGCCTTCCGCTTTCGTAACACACGTGTTCATGTATTACATCAAACTAAGTGACAAGCACGTACTCTACATAAATCTGAGAATTTTAGTACCTACCTACTTGATTTAGAGCAGCACTATCTTTTCAAACTTAAGTACAGTCATAAAAAGGTATTTGGAAAGGAACGGTGAATACTGGGAAAAAAATCTGCCTTGCCTTTTTCCAACTATGTTGGGGTCGGCTTCCAGTCTAACCGGATGCAGCTGAGTACCAGTATCTTACATGGAGCGACTGCCTATCTGACCTCCACAACACAGTTATTGGGTAATACGATACCCCTTGGTAAGACTGGTTGTCAACTTTCGGGCGACGGACGACCCGTATCGACTGTCAAGGATCCACGAATGACAGCCGGGCCAACGGCTTAATGTGCTTTCTGAGGCACGGAGGAGTCTCGGTATGTAAAGATGGTCACCCATCTACGGACCAACGCCGGCAAGCGTAGCTTAACCTGATGGATCGACCCGTGCGGCCGTTATTAATTCCCCACGAGCTCCTCATACTGGAACTGAGAGATTAATTTAGGGAAGTGATCCATTTCGCCACTTTTCTCTAAATTCTCTGAAAACAGCTAGTTAGTTGACCTGAGAATTGAACTATAGATTCCTAAGAGTTTCCTTTTTAAAGAAGATCTCGTCTTTATCATGAGATAATAATTATGATAATATGAATCGGTATTTAAACGAAATTGTTGACAAGATTTTTTAATTCAACATAAAACGAGCTTTTGTGCTGATGAAACAGAGACATTATGAAACTAGGACTTGAAAGTATTACAAAAACAAATTCCATCAATCCAATGGTGTAACATTCCCTGTAAGTCGTAATCGTAACAGAGTCGTAAGCTGTCATTAGTGATTGGATTATCGGTCAGTGACCCCTAGACACGTGAATGGTATCACCTAAGGTGTTGTAAAATGTGTCAACGAAACACGTGTGTTGTATCACCCTGCTAGTACGAATTTATCACTATTTTATTACCCGTAGGACGATATTCAGCCCTCTGTGCAATAATAATAGTAAACTATGGATCAGGAATAGCAAAATATTTTGTTACATTATGGCGTAAGCGCCACTCTAGCCCGCGAAATTCAAATTTTATTACGTTCTTTGCAATTTGCATGGTGTGGTGGTTATACGAGAAGATTATGTTGATCTGAATATGATTCGCGACCGTAACAAATTTGTATTTTTAGAATTATAATCGTTCAAATCAAATAATACAACTCTCTAAGTTCATATAATCCTAATGGATGACTTTTTCATGAAATCTTGACATTTGATGATTATACTAACTTATGAAGTTGTATTACTGATTTAAATGATTATAATTCTGTTACGGACGCGAATCATACTTTAATCAACATACACCCAGATTGAGCTGAAAAAATTGCGAAAATCGTAAGAAAATTTTAATTTTGCGGGCTACCGTAGCGCTTCCCCCTTAAACAAAAACTACCCACTTTTCAAATTTCCAAATAAAATATGAAAATTTAGGTCAGCACTAATAGAGAAGTATGGAAGAAAAAGACATGTTGCGCCGACCCCAAATAAATTGGGACAAGGGCAGGAGAATGATGAATGATGACCCACTTTTCAAATTTCCAAATAAAATATGAAAATTTAGCTCAGCATTGGTATTGCTTAATGGTGTTCTTGTATGGGAATCTGTTGCCACTCTATATAACCAAAAATATGTATTTATTATACTAAATTGACTGACTTGGAATCGTCATAAAGGCATGGGTTTGAAAATTCTTCTAAGAACAGCCTTACATGATAATGAGAGGACTCATCATACATACTAACTTATTATGTTAGGCAAAAAGCAACTGTAGTAACTTATATTGAAGAAAAGAAATGGGCAACTTACTATTAGAACAATTGCGTGGAAGAAGATTTTGATTGATTGATTGATTATTTACCTATTGTCCCTCTTACATCTATCATTACAGGGTAACCTATTCTGCCGTCATAAGGAAAAAAGTCGTATCAGACATTTTTTTCGAAATAAGAGTTAATTACATATTCGGAATCAGCAAAAAAAGATGCATATCTCAGTATTTATATATTGGCGTAAACTTAACGAAAACCTTATAATTCTTACTATTAAAAGACGTACCTGCCTTTGTATTCTGTATTTTAAACATGACAAAATATTTTTTCTCCATTTCAATATTTCTGTAGATACATCCTTTTTCGTTACGGAGGCAGTATTATAATAGTGTACTTAACTATTATCCTAACGCCTCTCACTTCTTATCTAATAATGTAACGCATCTTCTTTATTAACCCACATAGAGAGAACTTTCACACTTGCAATTGCTGGGTTTCAGCACATGAATTACATTGATTGTTTGAATTGATAAATGAATTTCAGACATTTGAAAACTAACATTTATTTCGAAACCAGATTGCAAGGTTACAGTGTTACAGTAGTATTTCTTTGTGCACACGTAGTGGGATACATACTAAGCTTATTTTTTCTTTCTGAAACATAACAAACACTATTTAAGAATCTACTAGTTAGTATGAGTTCTAAACTGTCCAAATTCACTATCTAAGTACGACGCCTTTCTAACCGGGTTGATGAATTATAGTTTAGTTTTCGTTTTACACTATTAAAGAATCTGCACCAAAACAACTCGGTCGGGAAGCTCTCATTTAATTACATGCACTTGGTGAAGAATCTGTACAGATTCAGTACAGAAACTAAAATGCACCAAACCGGTCAGTAAGGTACTTTAATCTTACCTTTATAGTTAATTTGTACCTAGACAGTATAAATTCATTTATACAGGTAAGTTTATATTCTAAATGAGAATCTGGTAAGATGGATAAGTAAGTGAAGGCTAATGGTATTTATTATGAGACCGCAAACTAAACTTCTCATGATTTTTACAATGAAAAGTAAAAGATGTCAATCAACTTTAGTTATGAATACAACAACATAACACACAACTTTTGTTTTCAGTCCTGCAAATCGCACGCTTAATAAGAAACTGACCAATTACGGGTGAGGTCCAAAATGAGTTAAGCGTACAAAGAAATTTGTTTTAACCAAATTATTTCAAAATATCATGAGTTACAAGCCATTTTGTAAGACAAGTCATGATTGCGATTTATTCAGTTAGAAGTTGGAAGCGTGCGAAATGTATATTGGGCAATTTGTGCAAAGAAATTATGACTTCAATTAGACCGTGTTATGCAGAAAGTATAAACAGAGTTATAAGCATTTTTCTGTCGATGGTTGCAATATGGATATATCGACAAGGCTGCATTTGACGGCTCATATCTCTGTGATAAATAGAGGTATTGACATGGCTGTTTTGCAAAAAAATCTTGTAAGTTGAAATTAATATAACTGTATTTATAACTCATTTTTGGAAAAAAGTGCCACATGGCTGCTTTCAGCATAACTAGGGTCCAATTAAGTTAAAAATAACAATAACTTTACTTTGAAAAGAAGCTTATATGTTTCAAGTATTGTTAATTATTTATGTTACCTCCCTACTTACCTATTACAATTGTAATAAGTAGGGAGGGCCTTTAAAGGCCAAATCGCAACCAAGTATCAAGCGACTTCCTAGCAATTACACAACAACTTATGTTTACTTTAATTACAACTAAGCAAAACAATTCTAAATAAAACAAAATTACAGCACAAAGTAAATCTTTCAAGATAACGTTCGTTGTAAAATCGAGGCGTAACAGCTACTGACCAGTTACAATGCGTCACAATCGATAAATACTGGTTGGTCTGACTGCAGTTGCAATTTTATGACACCAAGAATCAGTAACTTCAACAGTAACACCGTAACTTCACACATACTCATAACGGTACCCCAATGTAATTAATTACGTGCCACGATTGTTTTAGCACTCTCGATATTTTCGCAAAATTAAGCACATAAACAATATAACTTACCGGGCGACAGGTGTATTGAATGCAACATGCAATTTCAACACTGTAACCAACAAGTTCACTAAAACTCTTGTACACTTCACTGAATCAGCACAAACAACACTAATTATGTTCAATTCTCTTGTCTTTACTATTTGATTTACTTGGAATCATACAAGAGAAGTGCATTTAAGAACAATAAGCGAACTTCTTCGCTTCGCGGACCGCCCGCGCCGCACGCAAGCAAGCAAAGTTAAAACGCGAACCAATCACAGTTTTGACATCAGTATGACCGTTACTGTTCAGAACATAAGAGCTATTATGGTTTATTTGTGCGAAGGTTCTACGTGCATACAACCTTCGCGACGCAAACGCAACACACCACGACACCTTGAGCTTTTGTTTAAACCTTTGTTTGCCAATAAATATATTTTTACGAAGTAAAATAAAGCAATAAACGACGTTTCTTTATTGTTATAGATTTGTAAAATAATTATGAAGGATCTTCAAATTGAAGCCAGTAGCGCCATCTGATAAACAGCTGAGAAAACCCATGGCAAGTAAATCCGTTTTGTTATTGCAGTTGCTAACGACGTTTGACGTTATTTTTACTTTACCGGGCGGCAGTCGTAACGATAGCTTTACGACTGAAATCGCTCGCTAAGTCCTAATGGGGTACCTAGACGGGCAAATTGGTAATAGTTAGGTTTTTCAAAGACAATTATTGGCCACTTCAAATTAACCTTGAATAAGGAGGAAAATTGGATATCATGATTAAATTAAAAAACGGTTCTCGCCGCAACTGGTTTGAAACTGTAAATGGATTCTTCGTGCTTGTCAAGCAATTTTGACCGTCTTAGTACTCCATTAGGACTTAGCGAGCGATTTCATTCGTAAAGCTATCGTTACGAATGTCGAGACTGCCGCTGTGCTTATTACGTTACGTTTAGTTATCATCAAATAAATAAATATAATTCGTTTATTTCAAACTATTTTAAGTGTCCGTATTTACACTAACAGCTGCCAGCCCCGCTAATAGGCGGAGTAGCGCCGCTCGGTTTCTATGAATTAGTACGCGCCCGGCAACACGTCTGTTTGTAGGCTGGCACTGCACTTGTTAATGGATCCCAAAAAAACTGTGATACCGGATAGGGACTAAAAAGGAATATTATTTATCAGGTATACACCCAGTTTCGTAAATGAGACATGCAGCAACTTTAAGACGACCCATTGACATTGAAATACCAACTGATTATTCTCCAAAATCAAAATCCGGCTTTTTTCAGAAACTCTTAAAAAGATATTGAAACGGGAAAGCAGTAATAGACTTCACACTTGACGAATAATCACAATTATTTATTGATATTTTTATACAGTTGAACAGAGTTTCGACTTATCTCATGTACGGCAGCAAAATGTTCCCGCCAAATGAGCGGTCCGACTACTTATACACTTCGGCGGCCGGATGTGACGTCACTAATGGTCACTCGCTGGCTTGGCTGACAATTTCTGCTCCAAATGTCGTAAAGTGGCATTGGCTCGGCATTGGCTTGGCGTTGGCTTGGCGTTGGCTTGGCGTTGGCTTGGCGTTGGCTTGGCGTTGGCTTGGCGTTGCCTTGGCGTTGGCTGAACACATGACGAGGCGTTACAATCGGCCATCCTGCAACAATTGCTCCCGCAATGGAGCACACGATTTTGTTTTAGCTTTCTATTACATCGATTAAGTCTTCCGTCTTCAGCTGGTCATCAGAGCTGCTGGCACTGTCAGATACAGGAGCTATGCTACGATAAGGTCGCAGAGAATCTGCTGAAACAAGCTCCGTAAAGTTTTTGTAGCCCCTTAAACCCTTAATGCTCCTGATCCTGTATCTGTCATTGCCAACTACTTTAGTTATTATATAGGGGCCTGCAAACAAGTCATCTAGCTTTGTGTTGACCTTAGCAGCACTGCTAGTAGGTGCCTGCCTCTATAAAATCAAATCTCCTTTCTTATAAACATGGCAAATTTTACGACGTTTATCAAAATTATGTTTCATCCTAGCGCTAGTTTTATTGATACGTGCACTGGCCTTGCTACGCTTGGCCTGGGTACTTGATCTGGGATGGTTACGTCACACACTGGCCTACCACTACGTGCAAACATTAAATCATAAGGCTTAAGGCCGGTAGTTTCATTTAAAGTATTATTTATTCCTTATATCACATCGGCTAGACGGTTAGATCAGCTATTAGCGGCTCCACTAGGGTCAGTCGTGCGTAGGGCATTTAGTATGGTGCGATTGGTGCGCTCAACTTGCCCGTTGGCACGCGGGCACGCAATTGCATTCAACGTATGTTTAAATTGTTTGTCTGCCGCGAATTGCTTAAAATATCTACTAGTAAATGCCTTGCCATGGTCAGTTACTACTCTATCCGGATAGCAAAATAACGAAAACATTCTTTTGAGTATTCCAATTGTTTCTACTGAATTAACTGATCGACTGCACTCTGCAATAACAAATTTTGAAAATGCATCAGTTATAACTAACATGTATTCATAACCTTTCTTTGTCCTACAAAACGGGCCTAAATTGTCGACATGTATCATTCTAAACGGTTCATTTGGCTTAGGAATCGCATGTAACTTGCCTTCCTTTCTTCCATGATATCCCTTTCCATAAGCGCAACTTAAACAAGAGGTTACATATTTACGAACGAACCGTGTCATTTTAGGAAACCAAAAATCACTTTGTTTCTAGCTCGTAGCTATGATATATAGTTTCCTCCCTAGACGTCACTCGGCTAAATACATTACAGGGCGCAAAGTACCGTCAGACTGTTTTTATAATAAAATTCCTGCTATTCCTAATTTGCATGCATCGCTGTGAATTTCTATGTCTGACGTAGGGTCTTACAAAGCTAACACTGGCTCAGAGCATAAACATTTTTTAACTCGTTAAAACTATCGACCTGTTTATCACTCCATACCCACGATACATTTTTCTTAGTCAATTCTGTTAAAGGGCGACCTGTAACCGCGAATTTATATATAAATTTTCGAAAGTAACTACAAAGGCCTATAAATTGACGTACCTCATGTACATTCCTCGGTACAGGAAAATGCGAGACTGCAATTAATTTTGGTTCTGCCGGTTGCACACCTTCATGAGAAATTTCATGCCCTAAATAAGTCACTTCCTCTTGTAAAAAAAAGAACACTTTCCCATGTTCAATTTTAGATTTTCAGATTCAAACTTTTGCAACACAGATTCTAACATTTTTATACCAGAATTAAAATCAACCGAGGGTAGTAGTAATAAATCATCTATGAATGCCAGAATTTCGCTAGTTGAACTGTATGTTTGTGACGTTTGGGAACGAACGGAATCGACAATTTTACTAATCATTCGCATGAAAACTGAGGGAGCATTTGCTAAACCAAACGGAACGCGCAAATACTCATATTGGCCCTGAGGTGTTATAAATGCAGTTTTGTGAGTGTCTTCGGGTGCAATTTGTAGCTAATGATAACTTTGGGCCATATCGAGGCTCATCAAATGTTTGTTACGGACTAACTTTGAAACCTGAACGTCGATGTTCGGCAACGGAAATCTGTCTCTTATAGTGACCGAGTTAAGGGCACGATGATCTACACATAACAGACTATCACCGTTCTTTTCTTTACTGGAGAGGCATAATCGGATTCGGATTCTTTAATAATACCGGCATCAAGTAATTTACGAACTTTAGAATTAACTATTTGTTGTTCAGTGTGCGATAACCTATAAGGCTGACGATACATTGGCTGCTGGGTGGTAAGTTTTATTTTCATATGTAACAAATTGGTGCAACCGAGATCTTTTGTGCCAATTGCAAAGGTGTATTTATATTGTAATAATAAATGTATTAAACTATCACGCTCGTTTTCATTTAAACTCCCCATACTGATTTCGGATATAGGTACCCCGCCTGTACTATCACTGATTTTATTAATTGTTAAGACCGAGGCAGACAGGACTGTAAGGCCACATTGATTAGAGGAACTAGTGACTGAATAATTTGGCTTATTTGGCAAAATAGTGGGCAAGTAAGACAATAATGGATTGAACTCACCCGGCTTGTTTGGGTCACCGATTCGTTGCAGCTATCTGCTCGTGCGAGGATCTGGCCGGCTTCCCACTCGATGTCCTTGGTGCCCGTGTTGATAACCTTCATGAGGCCCTCACCACCTTGGAGTTACGTGGCTTCACGACCTTCTTGTAAATTTCATTGTAATTTTGCACTAGCTTAACTTCCTTGACGTTGCTGTTCGATTCGGCAGACATCTTGGCATGTGTAGTTGAACATCCACGGCAGCGGGTGGCAATATGACCTTGCACACCACCCTTGAAACAAATGCGTTGATCAGGTAATGAGCAATTCCGTAGGATGTGACCAGTCTTCTTACAACGCGGACAGGGGTCGGTCTCAGGGTTCACTTTCTTATCCTGATTCGGCAGCTGTCTAGCGTCGTTTTACGGCTTGTCACGTGCTTCGAATGTTGGTGAGAGATAATCGTCGAGGGTACAGAGGAAGGCTTCGTACAGCTCATCTGGACGCTGGCATTGGAAAGCTCGTGCGTTTGGTTGTAATGAAGGAGGTAATCCTCTGATTTTACACGAAACACTAGTAGTGTCAGACAGGTTACAACGAAAGCACATGGCGATTTTATCCTGGTAATATTTAGTCATTCTTTCGTTCGGGAGCTTCTTCCGGTTCATAATTTCGTCTAACAAAGCACTGAAGTCACGATGTTTGGGAAATGCTCTTGCTAGCATGCATTTCCATTCGTCCCAGGAAAAGTTATATTCATCGAGTCTGTTGTACCATTTACGTGCTTGACCACGGAGTTTATCTTGAAGGTGAAATGATTTTACTTTATCGCTCCAGCCTGTCTCCCATCTCGTCAATTTTCTTCCAGCCATACCAACACTGTCCATTCTTCTCCCTCGGGGTCAAACTCGGGGATAAGGGACGCTGCACGATGACTTTTGAAGTAGTTGAGCGGTAAAATATCGTCGTACAGTTTGTGTATCGCCCTACCCACTTCGTTTTCTAGCAAACTTTTGAGTAGTTTTCTAGCGGATGGCGGCGGGAATTCTTCATCTTCACTAATATGGTCTTGCTCTTCTTAACTCCAGCCAGGCGGAAGGATTCCACGACCAACAGATGCAGTAGGGCGATTTCGCTTTATATCCCACTTCTGAATGAAACGGGAAAGCAGTAATAGACTTCACACTTGACGAATAATCACAATTATTTATTGATATTTTTATACAGTTGAACAGAGTTTCGACTTATCTCATGTACGGCAGCAAAATGTTCCCGCCAAATGAGCGGTCCGACTACTTATACACTTCGGCGGCCGGATGTGACGTCACTAATGGTCACTCGCTGGCTTGGCTGACAATTTCTGCTCCAAATGTCGTAAAGTGGCATTGGCTCGGCATTGGCTTGGCGTTGGCTTGGCGTTGGCTTGGCGTTGGCTTGGCGTTGGCTTGGCGTTGGCTTGGCGTTGGCTTGGCGTTGGCTTGGCGTTGGCTTGGCGTTGGCTTGGCGTTGGCTTGGCGTTGGCTTGGCGTTGGCTTGGCGTTGGCTTGGCGTTGCCTTGGCGTTGGCTGAACACATGACGAGGCGTTACAATATTTTGCGTTCGCCATACATCAATATTCAATAAAACCAATATTAATAACGTATACTTTAATCTACTTTTTAACACAATGCATAAAACTAGGTTCTTATCCGAGCTGTGGTTTGGGCGCGCTAAACGTGCGTTTCCTTGACATCTTCTTGCGTGTGAGTTGCAGTTGTTTCAACTGGTTGTTAACTTCCGCCCAAATGTCGTTCTGGTCTTCTATTGGTATTGTTTTTCTGCAAAATAATGTAAGCAACATTAGTTGGATATTCTACTTGTGTGATTATGAAAAACTGGACTGAGCGAGTCAACATCATCTTCTTGCCCTAGCACATCTAAGGCCTCGACCACCCTGAAAAGCCATCGAATGCAGTTCCTGTGACCGAAAGCGCCTAGAAGGCATCATCATCATTTGGGGCAGCATTTGTTTGATATAAAGAAGAACTAGCTTCCGCCCGTAGCTTTGCCCGCGTGGTATATCGATAAAGAATAGCCTTTGTCCTTCCCCAGAGGTCAAAGTATCCCCATACAAATTTCATCAAAATCAGTCCCGCCAATTATCTGTTAAAGCATAACAAACTCACATTCGCATTTATAATATTAGTTAGGATTAGGATTTACCTGTACTGCTTCATCAAGTCATATTTCTCCCAAGGCTCTTTCCTAAGCTCTCTCCTGACTCTATCCTTCTCTTTCAGGTGCTCTTCAATGTTGGAAACACCCTGCAGTTCTTGTCTCTCCCATCTTTCCAGCCAAGGCCTTGGTTTAAGTTTTACCTGGAAAAACAATTTGAATCCTTCATGACTGAACTTTGAGTACAAAAGATACTGGCTGGTGTTAAAGGAGCATTAGGCCTTCCATTACTTTTTTGACCATCCTCTATGGATTGTCAAAGTGGAAACAATAACCATGCCAAAACCCATAGATACCGTAACAAATTGTGATTCTAGTTTGTAATACCTAGCCAATTAGCCAAGGTAACATGGTGATGGCAGGTTATTGGTATTACTGGCCAACCCCTTAAAAACTAGGTACTTATATTTTCCCAAATAGCAGTTTATTGAAGTAGTTATTATCATGCTATTCAACGCCCTCACTAATAGACCTCTAGTAAAAAAGCTGAAGCAGCAACCTGCACAGGATTAACAGGCACCGGAGTTCCTTCAGGCAATAATTCAGGGTCCATATCGAAGGCAAATGTGCTGTACTCAGGCAAAGCATCTCTGAGGTACAGCAGCTTATCATCCAGACGCTTCTCAAGACGGAGGACTTGGATGCTGTTTACAGTGGGGTCATAGAGGTCATACCGCACCTGGAAAATATAAACAGAGAATTAGCATCACCTTACAATTACATCAAAGAGAACATCTCTCTGCCTGTCAAAATGATTTGATTTGTATTGTAGTGGGCTTATAAGTCGAGATTGAGGAGTACTATCGGGATAACAATTATTCTAATCCAGGTCATGGTCTACCAAATTTCATCCAAATCCGTTCAGCCATTTTAGCGTGAAAGCATAACAAACAAACATACTCACTTTCACATTTATAATATACAGGATGTCTGTGAAAGGGTGTCGCCAACTTAAGGGTGTGGTACAGACCATCATACTGAACAACTTTTTCCCAAAGGACCAACAATGTGATTGTGAAAAAAAATCAGTCAACCCATACATTTGCTCAAGTAGTGAAGTTTTATATGGGACAACTGAATAGTTTTTTTCATGATTACAATGTTGGTCCCCAGGGAAAAGTTGTCCAGTTTGATGGTCTATACCAATCCCTTAAGTTTGCGACACCCTTTCTCAGACAACCTGTATAAAGTTAGGATACAGTAATACACACCTCAACACCCTGGTGATCAACAACATTCCTCAAGGTAAACTCGGCCCTCAAACCACATCCTTTCCTTTCAATGCAAATGCCAACAAATCTGTTAGTCTTGCCTTGAGCATGTTGGTCAGCCACTGTCACTGCTAGGATTGATCCTGGGGAAAATAATAAATAAAAAAATCAATCAAAATTCATTTATCCAAACTAGGCAGAGAATCAGCACTTTTCGAAAGTCAAAATTACAGCTGTAGCAAAGATGTGGCGCAACAAACTCTCCATGGCTAAACAAATGTGTTCTCTTTTTCAGCAGCTTATTTTGTCATAAGTTTCCATACAAATCCATTGCTGAATAATTGTGGTTTAATTCATCCACATCATCAAGTCATCTTTTAGAATTTTAGCTTTCAAATAATGAGCGGGCCCCGCTCACATGCAATGGATCACTTGAAGGACTAAGTGCGGAAACAAGACTCAACAACATAGAACATGGATGACTGACCCCTCCATACTCGGCCATCTATTTTAGAGATTATCGGAAGGTAAGTAATTACTCACCAACATAAAATTCTGGTATATCAATTTGTTTGCGCCTTTTCAGCATATCCACTCTCTCAAGCTTCTCACGCAGGCTGTTCCTCCATTTAGGGTTAGGATCAGGGAGAAACTCAGGGTAAACATGTCTCAACGACAAGTTAGGGTTACTGGCATTCGTCCTAATTCGCGATATTACTGGTCTTTCCCGCTTTTTTTCAACAGAAACTTCTTCTACCTTTTCCGGCAACGTTGATAAGGCACGATAATCTGTAAGGAAGTTTCAGAATAAGCAATTTCTTTCGTAAGACCCATGAATGAGCATTTATATTTTCTAACCTCTTCGTATGAACCATTTCACTGCACCAAAAACCTCATTCGAAGATCTTCTAATAACTAAAGCCATTGTATCCGTGAGTCTTGATATCAGCAATTATGTTATATCAAGGAATTCTAATTCAAATACAAATAAAACATTCCTTTCGCAATCCTGAATTAAAACCACAGGTATATTTTGACAGTTCACGCGTTTCGTTTCTTCACAGTTTACTGTAAAATGACGTTTGTTTTAAACACAAAGTTATATCCTATCTTTAAAATTATGTGGCATAGTAACTGTTATGGTATGATAAGCATGCTTGATCATTTTCCATATTTACGACACTATAAGAAAAAAAATCAATAATTTCCATTACCTCTTCCGTGCTTCTTCCCGATGAAACAATAAGACGTGTGAATCATTTGTAGAGATAGTTACAATCGATAATATATAAAGAAAACATAACAACATCACGCCTATGATACTCGAAGGGTTAGTTAGGTAGAGGTGTAGGCTATAGTACACATACATTTCTCAAGTTATGTTTAATTCCTATTCCCATATAACTGCGGGCGAGACTATAACACACACAAATATAGACTCCAGACAGCTACTGAGAAATTCCTGATGAAAAGACCCAATTCCCAGGTCAGACAAAGTTTAATTATTGTCTGACCTGGGAATTGAACCCAGGGCCTCATGCTCAGCAGTGGCGCTTGCGAACACTAGACAGTTAACATTGCGCGCTGCCTAAACGCACTCTTATTGTATGTCAAAACAAACGTCACGTACTCGCGTCATAAGAAAAAAAAAAAAAAAAAAAAAGTACTCGCGTCATTCGTCAAACAAAACGAAAAATCGATTTGTCGCCCTATTTTCTACGAGTACAATATTATTTTAAAACGACTGGATAACTAACTAATTAATGTCATCAATCATGCAGAAGTGTAATGATGACAATATTCCTTTAGCAGACGACGACCCACAGGTGATAATAAATGACGAAATAGAAAATAATCATTTGGATCATGGTCGTTCAATGGACTCATTACCGAGTTCATACACTGGTGGTTCCTCAAGCCCTGGCCTCAATGGCCCGCCAAGTTTTGAGCCAGACTCCGGAATTGATGAACAAGAAGAGAAAGCTCGCCTAATATCACAGGTTTTGGAACTGCAGAACACTTTAGATGGTAAATATAATCTAATATCTTTATATTAGATCTTACGCTTGATTAGATTCAAACAAAGCATTTTATTCTTTTTATACACAACTTTTTTAGCATTCATCAATTTGAAGTTATTGCTGAGCTTGAGTAGTATGTTTTTATTTTTTTCCTCAAAGTATTTTGCTCATGATACTGGAAATTAATCTAACATTATAATGTGCGTAACTACAGCTACAGCTTCTTGACAAAATAATTCTACCCATGCTAATGTTTAAGGCATAATAGATGCCATCAAAAATCCCAGGCTTAGTTTAGCTGCCACATTACTGTGTGCTAGCTGGAGAGATGTCACCCCAGCTATCTCATGCAGTACAGGCAAACCAGTTACGTTAGGCTTCGGGACCATAGTCAGAAAAATAACACCTCTGATATTAAAACAAACCTCAATTCAATTACAGATCTGTCACAACGGGTAGATTCAGTCAAAGAAGAAAACTTGAAACTACGCTCAGAAAACCAAGTCCTGGGACAGTACATAGAAAACTTAATGTCAGCGTCATCAGTTTTCCAGTCAACCACACCAAATGTTGTCAAGAAGTAAAATTATTTAATGAACACATCAATAAGGGACATGTCATACTATCATTTGCCTAGAGTGGAGCACTGTGCATCAGTACAGCTATGCAAAGGTTTATGTGATAATGATCTCAACCTAAACCATCTAAACTTGTTGTATACCTGAATTTAGTAGCACTGAGTCATATAGACATCTTTGACTAGGAACTTCATCGCACCTCTGATAAAATAGTGTAACAACTCAAAAAGTTAATATGTTCAGTAGAAACAACAATTAATTTGAATACCATGCATTTTTTTTATTTTAATAATATGTACATGTTATAATATAACATTACATGTTATAAAAAAAGATCGAAGAACAGTAAAATAAGTTGAACATTTTTGTTTCTCCTGAACATTTTGAGTTGTTATGCTATTTTATCGGGGGTGCGACATATTCTGAAAAATTCAAAGAATCTCAAAAAGTGCTGCTTATAAATTATTGTATTCAGTAAAGTGTTTTGAATTATGCAGATGTAGTTACAGACCGTTCACAGTTATTTGACCTCTGATTAAGCATCATTGTCAAAATCAAAGTGATCTTTATTTTCATTACACTAAAATTGCTGTTAGGCTGCTGCCACTGACAAGTATGTCAAAATCAAAGTAATCTTTATTTTCGTTACGATAAGGTTGCTGTTGGATTGCTGCTGTGAGAGGTAAAACATCTGTGAATGGTCTGTAAACACAACAGATACAAAAGTGCTATAACTTGTCTACTTCTATGCATTTAGAACTTTCTGAAAAGGTTTTATGACTTTCAGCCTCAAATAATTAAATATGTAAGGCCCAGTTCACATTGGTAAAGTAAGCAATCTAAAATACTCAAACCAAGTGAGAACTGAAGAAAAATGAAATAGTACCAGTGGAAGTAAGGTAACCAGAGGAAATGAGTACAACACATGCAAGATAAATTGAGACCTGAGTGCAGTTTAAATATTATAAAGATTTAGATATTATAATGCTGCACTGTTTCCAAGTATTAAAGGCTATGTTAAAATATCCTTGTTTTTTTTTTTATAACATAGCCTATGTTACTCGGGAACAGCGCAGCATTATAATATCTAAATATTAATATTTGAACTGCACTCAGGTCTCAACTTATCACACACGGGCTGTATATTCAATGGAAATTGGATTGGTGTACCAAACGGACTATTTTCTCTACCAATGCAAACTAGGCTTGAATAATAATTTGTAAAATTAAAATGTTAATCAAAGGCTCATTCAAAAAAACGCACTGCCTTTAAATGTGTGCTGTCAACTTGAAAGCAAGGAGTTTGTGTTGTAAAGAGGCTTAGCTTCAAAAGCAATGCTGTCATTATAATTTAATACAGCACTATAATATTGTACCTATCTTAAAATAGATTTAAGGTTTTCAAACATGCAATGCCTCTGTAGTATAAAGAAACAAGGACATATTTATAAACAATGCAGTTAAAATAATAATTTAATATTTCAATACTCTTTCTAGCTGATATACACATTCCAATTTATTCTTGAATTTGTTATGATTTAGAGAAAATCTCTACTGGCTCTCTAAACAGAATTTTTAATGTCTCATTTATTTATTTATTGTTTTAATTTTAAGCTTGTGAGTATTATAATTTCTAATCAACATTTATTTTACTTATTTGTTTTATTTCTTAAAGCGAAAGCGTCAGGGTAGCCCGCGAAATTCAAATTTTATTACATTTTTTGCAATTTAGCAGTATTAGGTTGAATGTTGATCAAAATGTAATTCGCAGTTATAACAAGTATATTTTTACATAATTATGATAATTAAAGTGATCAATATAACTCTTTAAGACCAGGTAATCCTAATGAATGACTATTTCTTAAAATCTTGACATTTGTGAATTATATTAACATAAGGAGTTGTATTACTGATTTAATGATTATAATTCTGTAAATACATATTTGTTACGACTGCGAATCACACTTTATTTACTGACTTCCAATTTGTAAAAAATGTAAGAAAACTTGAATTCCGCGGGCTACCCTGACGCTTCCCCCTTAAGTAAAAAAAAAAAAAAACAAGCAAACCCTTTGCAGCAAAATGGGGCAATTGAAGCAGATATTGCAAGATACAAAAATAAGTGAACTATCCTATAAGTAGTTACGTGGCCCAATTTCGTAATACTAAAAACAGCAACTACAAAAGTAAGTTTTACTAAGTTATGGATCATAACTTTTTTGAGTACACCTAGATAATTCGACGCATAGGCATTATTGGCTGATAATTTAGACTACTAGTTAGCTAGCTGGAACCACCTATGACTCAAACAATCACGCCATTTCATTGAAATCTCTCGGGGAAGTCTCGTGGTGTTGCTGGCCCATAGCGCTCTGCGCTAGCCAAATATGAAATTGCGTCAGACCATGCAAAAAAAATTGGCATGGATTAGCCGTGCGAAAACTATGACTTGGCTGAGTCAGCGTCGTTTCTATACGTGCATCCTGCATGCAAGCAGACACGAAACACAGCTGTGGTTGCGTGAGGAACGCGTGACAACAGCGTGACGTATTTAAGTAATGCCGCTTTTTACTCATAATCGAGTTTCTTGGTAATTTAATTATAACGGGAAATGTTTATCAATAAGAAGTTAGGATGCTGAAACGCTTAGAAGGACACTATAAGCCCATTTTTATTGTTATTTGTTGTAGGTACTGCTATGGGCCATAGCAGTACCTACAACAAATAACAATAAAATTTCTATTGGGTCTCGTTTTTGTCCTTCAAAGCGTTAAGGGTTGCTGCATACGGGCCATAAACGCCATGGGCCGCGCCCGCCCCCCCTGCATCCCGCCCGCCCGCACCGCCACAAACGACGCCACTGTGCGGCCCGTGTGCGGGAACCCTAAGAATAGCCGATTTTCAGCCGGGGATTTCCAGAATTTAAAACCTAGAACAAAAAAAGTCAGAGTTATGAGAATGTACATACATTCTTGTACCTCTGACTCTAACTAATCTCTCTTTGTAATATACAGGGTTATTGGTAAAACACCAGCAACCTCGTGAGGGGTTATTGTACTCATCATTATGAACAACTTTTACTATGGGACCAAACCTGAAAAAAAAAATCAGCTGTTCAGTACATTTATGTTCGCATAATTCGTCAAAATGTACTGAACAGCTGATTTTTTTTACGTTTTCGGGTTTGGTCCCATAGTAAAAGTTGTTCATAATGATGAGTACAATGACCCCTTAAGAGGTTGCTGAAGTTTTACCAATAACCCTGTATATTGCATAATATAGGTCTGTAGCTGTTTGTTGTTCCTATTTAATAAAAATAAAATCACTGCAGCTTGTCTTGTAGAATCTGCAGAGGTGACCACCAGCAAAGTGCCGAGCTAATGATGCTCATTGAATGTAAATTTTCGAGGAGAGAACATTCAGTAAACTGAATAACTGCACAAGAACAAGAAATGTATTACGAAAAAAATATTATTTAGGTTACAGGGAAAATTTTAACAAGCGTTGGTATCACCGATATTCCTTTCTCGGTCTCCCTTGTACTATTCGTTCATATTGTTTAAGTCTATCTATCTCTTTCTGAGTTGCTAGCATAACGTCTGATCGCCATCGCGTAGTACGAAAAAAGTTAGTCGTTGTTTGACAGTTACTGTGTGAGTACATAGTTGGTGTCTTAATTGAAAATTACGTAGAAAATTAAATATTTTGCAATGCCGAAAAAACTGAAAGTAGTTGTGAAATCACTGTATTCTCATGAGATCCGTAAAGATGTTAGCTTGGATACTTTAAAGTCACTCAAGTTAGAAGACGCTTGGCCGTTTATCAGAGACGAAATTGAGATAGAAATCGGCAGCAGTCAGTTGGTGTGTATTCCTCATATTACGGAAGCGGATTTGTATAAAGTTACATCTCTGTTCGTTCCAAATGAAAAGGAAACGAACGGTAAAATGTTTACACCGCTCGGCGAGTTGGTGAAGAATGTAAATAAAGAGAAATCAAACTCCGAATATGTGCAATGGCTGGAGGAAGGTGACTTTCAAGAGGCGGATTTCAAGTTCCCGCATGAAAGCGTAAAGGTTAGTAGTGTAATTAATTAAACCAAGGAGCTCTCTTTTGTGTTACAACCCCTAAGACGACCCACTGACCCAAAAAAAAAACGGCGCAGTGTTCCACACCCACAGATTATGAAATCTGACCAATATCTGACCTTGGTGTGTCCATGTCCTGTTTTAAGGCAAAAACACGCATTTACATGCCAGTTGAGACACTTAATTAAATTATGTTCCATAAATCACAACAATACCCAACCAACCAATAATTCTAATGCAGCAATAGTATTTTGAATTTACATAGTTTCTGGATGTGTTGCTCGATGAATATGTTCTACACCTGACATTCTCAGCTCTCTATTTGGCCACTGTTTTATAGTAACAATTTCATGTTCATTGTCTACTGTCTCTACAACAGAAAATAAATCCCATGTGTACAGGTACCTATGCATCATGCCACCATTGAATATGCCAACATTAGCAGTGGTAAATTATGCAGCATTCATTCACCTAATGCCTGTCATGCATAATCCATTAGTTTAATTACTATATACTTTAAGGTCACTTTATACTGCATTTGTTTAAACCTTTTATCCTGCTGGGCTGTAGTATAATTTACACTGCAGTAATTATACCCAGTCGGCTAATACAGTGTTATAAATAACATGGACATGCGTAGCTCATTGTTGTTAATAGATTCAGATTGTTTTAGGCTAGATAGAGAAAGGCTTATTAGCATGTTTTAAAATGAAAAGTTTTATTGCTATGGTTCAGTGTGACAAGGACAACTATTTATAGAGAAATATGTAGGAGAGTTATGAAGGGGGAAGATAAACCAGATTTTAGTTGGAGAAAATACACAGTACATTATAACAATCTTACGGTATCCAAGGCATGTCACGGTGTACCAAAAATCAATAAACATATTCCAAACAAACTACCTTTCAAATTTAAATTTACTCATAATATACAAAACACAAATAAGTTTGTATATCCATCAAAATAAACCTTGGGAATTAAGGGAAAACCCTTTTTTTTATTTTTTTTACTCCTTCTGTTTAATGCAATCTGTCCTGGGACATTCAGCAATAGGTAGATAAAGATTCTGAACTTGCTCGGTATGAAGCCACTGCTCCATCCGATCGATACTACAGCTGATTCTTGCTGGTTGTGAGTACTTGTGAGTAAGTCCTGAGGTGCCCTTCTTTTCAGTCTAGTGAAGGTGACTGGGTTTGACATCAGCTTCATTGCCAATTGATTTGGGTGAACTTTTAATCTGGTGGAGTATGTGGTAATATTCGCTTTTATTTCCTCTTTGACAGTTTTAATCTTTAAATCCTTGTGAATTCTGTCATTTGTGACGTACCAGGGAGCATTTACTAACTGTCGTAGTGTTTTAGTTTGTATATCCATCAAAATAAACCTTGGGAATTAAGGGAAAACCCTAAGGCCTTATTTATTTCAAAACTTGGTGACCATAGATTTACCTACCTATAGAATACCTATGCAATTTCCTTTTTATGTCGGCCCGTCTCCACATTAAGCAGCTGTTTGTTCATCATTAGCAATCACTTGTATTTTGTTGCCTTTAATCCTTCATCTTCATACCAACAAACTGAAGAAAACTAAGATAGGTATGATCCACTGCTTAGCAAGAAATTCTTTGACAGACAAACCCCGAATGTCACTTTACCCACAAACCTGTTGTCAACAACCTTTTATTTACTGTGTTCAACATAAATGGATTAAGAAGCTAAAATCATCTAGGTAGTCGCTTATTAACTTCTATATAGACATCTTTATTGGAGTAGCATAATTATTATAATTACTAGAACTATCATGTCTAAGTGGGTGCTTACTTCCCAGTAAGTTGAAGCAAGATGAAGATAATGATAACATTGTAAACAATTTGGGGAATTACTGTTATCAATACATTTCATATTTTCCATATCACTTTTGATTAAATTAGACAATCTATAAATAAATAAAATATATATATTATTTTTATATTTTTGGAACAAAGTTCTTTATCGTGGCTTGTGGGTAGAAATCGTCACATAACGAAAAAGCGCGTCCATAGGTACTTTAAAAGCGTTCATATTTCAGTGGAATCTCGATAACTCGAACCTCGTTAAGTCGTAATCCTCAGACAGAGAAAAGAAATTGCCATATATGCAGTCATCATTTTTCTGTCTGCCCTTATACTAATCTATTTGGGGTCGGCACAACATGTCCCTTTTTTCCATACTTCTCTATTTAATTAGTCATCATCTCGGTAGTCACCCCCTTTCTAGCCATGTCATCTTCTTCCACACAGTCCATCCATCCTTTGTTTGGTTCTCCCATCGACATTCATATACGCGGTATCTCGAATTATTCAGAATTTGTAACTCGTACATATCAATAATTCAAATTTTAACTCAATTAAAAAAAAAACAGACTCCCTAAGTCGAAGTTAGCAAAATATAAAATAATGTCGTCTTTCTTGGAATTCCCCGAACTCATAGCAATAACATCTAAAAGGAATGTATGGTGCTTTTGTTCTATTGCGTCTTGAAAGCAAACATGAACATAAATTACAGAAATAATAAGATCCAAGAAGTTGACGTTGCAAGATTTCTGGGTATAAATATAGATAATAATTTGAATTTTAAAGAACATATCCATATATTATGCACTAAATTGAATACCTTCTCTTATGCATTGTTTAAACTTAAACAAACTGTCAGTACCTCTACAGTCCTGACAGCATACAACGGCTACGTTGCACCTATTCTAAAGTATTGTGTTATTTTTTGGGGCAATTCTACTAATAAAGAAGCGGTATTTAAAGCCCAAAAGAAATGTATACGAGCCATAACTAGTATAAAAGTAACTGACAGCTGCAAACCATCATTTTTAAAATTAAATATTCTTACGTTACCATGTATATATATATTAGAGGTTATAATGTTCGTTAGGAAAAACACAAACTGCTTTAACAAGTTCAATAGCAAAAGATACAAATTCAATATATGTTTACCAAGCAATAAAACAGCGTTATTAAATAAAAGTATACTATGTATGGCTCCACGCATATATAACCATTTACCAAATTCACTTCTGGAGATAGATGATTTAAATGTATTTAAAAACAGTATAAAAACAATGTTGCTAAAAAAAGCATATTACTCTGTCAGTGAATATTTACAGGATAAAGTTATATAATGTTACCCCGTACGATGTTTTAAATAATGTCTTTTATTGTGAAAATTCTAGTTTAGTAGATACCTGTGTATTTGTAAATTTGCATGCCCTAGGGTAGGATATGGCTAATGGACACTATTGTTTGTTTTGAGACCTTTTCTTTTGTACCCATATTCGCAAATGAATAAATGATTGATTGATTGATTGATTGATTGATTGATTGAAAGAGACCATACTAGATGGCTCTGTATTAATACATAATATACAGCAAAAGGAACCTTCCACATTTCAATTTTGAAGCTAGAGCTGCCCAATGAATTTTGTAAATAATACAGTCGCTAGCTGCATTGGGTTAGGCACAATTTCTTCTTCATCCTATTTGATTAAAAATTAGCCTTAAATTGAGCCTATAAAAAAGTGCCCAATCTCAGTGTTAAAGAACAATGCCCATTTTAGTATGGAAGGTGGTGTCTTTTTATTTTTTCTCGTGGCCATCAACCAAATCTTGTTTTTCTAGTACAAAATAGTGTAACAAACGAAACTTATTTGACATGCATGTCTCTAAACTCAGTCCGAAATGAGATATAAGAGTTAGAAGTTTGTATGTATTTATTTATTAGGTTTGTAGGTAGGTAATTTTCGACTCCTAGTTGCAAGGTTGGTGTTAAGTTGCCACAAAATAGATAGCTGTTAAATGTTTTTGTTTATTTGAATATTCTTGACAGGCCAGATGGCATGGTTGGTTAAGATACCACCTATCATACCGCAGGTTGTGGGTTCGATTCCCATCCAGGACAAACATTTGTGTGCATGAACATGTCGTCGTACGTCCACCCAGTAAGAACTGGCGCGTCAAGGAGCGCTGTCCCAAATTAGACGCAGTTTGTTTAAGATCGTTAAAAGACGGTTATCGTCGCCTTAACGCTCCCGTAAACTTTAATTTGTTTTTGTCACGACGTAATAATACGGCTTTAGAATTATACGCAGTATAACTTTTGAAATCGTTCTACTATAAGATAAATTCCACTTTGCCAATTCCTGGGTTCTTCCAAGTTGCGTATAGAATCTGCACTTGATCCACCGTTCTGTCTTACTTTGCTCACTGCTGGTCTTCTTGATCCTTCTTTCTGGCTGTCGCTAAAACCCAAAACTCCGGGCTTCTCATTTGCAGCTTTCACTAAAGGCTAGTTTATTTTTACTCCTATTGGTCTCCTTCACCTTACCGCCACTTTTATCTATCCTGCAACCGTCAACGGAAACTTTGTGCTATTTAATATCGGAGTCCTATCTAATACATTTTTGTACGCGTAAAACAAAAATTGGCGTTTATAGTCTAATCAAATAATAACACGGTCTTTTTCCTCATAAGCTTCTACTATTTAACGTGACTTTGAGCTGTGCCAAGTGTAAACTCAATTAGTGCTGCTATTGCATTTGCGTCATAATAAGCGTCTTTTAAAAACACCAATTTGTTCTAGATGTGAGAATCAGACATTCCGTTTCATCCTTCCATTTCATTTCAAAAATCAGCCCTTTTAAGGAAGAAAATCCCAACCAAATCCTCCTCTAATAACGCAGCACTAACCTATAGCAAAGCCCGTCTTCTCCGAAAAAGATTTGCCCGAACTGTCAATAAATGAAGACCCTAGGATGAAAGTTTATGAAAGCCAATTATTGCCTCACTGCAGGGTAAGTGGGCTCGTATCCTTCTCTATATCACTATACAATAAGGAAGTACTCGTATAAAGCATTTATCAGGATTCACTTGCTTATTTGTGATTTTCCTGTGCGAGTCTCAATAAATACTTTTCCTTTCTTTTCTTTTTCTTTCTTTTCTTTCACTTGTGGCAAAGTAATAAAAGCCGGTCGGGTCGATCGATCAGGTTAAGCTACGCTTGCCGCGGTTGGTCTGTGGATGGGTGACCATCTTTACATACTAAGACCCCTCTGTGCCTCGGAAAGCACGTTAAGCCGTTGGTTCCGCTTGTTATTCGTGGATCTGTGACAGTCGTTACGGGTCGTCAAAAGCCCGAAAGTCTGACAACCAGTCTTACCCAGAGAGGTATCGTATTACCCAGGAACTAGCTTGTGGAGGTCAGATGTCTTCTATTCTTCAATGCAAGGTGCATTGCTTGGCATCGACTTCAGAAGCTGTTAAGTTTTTCATGAAAGTTTTTTTTTTTTAAAAATTTTAATTTTTTTTTTTAATTTTCTTTTTTTCAGAGTTAATTCATTGTATAATATGTTAAAAAACCACAGAAGCCTGTGATGGCTTATATATGGCTAGTGAGTTCGGAAAATATATATCTAATATGCTACTAGAAACAATGTGTTATTTATATAACAAAAGTTATTTTATTCGTTTTAGGTTTTTGAAGTCAGTTTTTTTTTTTAAGTATATTTATGTATTTTCGTTTTTTCCCGACTTCCGAAATTAAAGTGTTTTTAACGTTGTAACGTTTTTTGGAAGTCGGTTGTATTTTTTTTATTGATCAGCTCACATAACATATCTAAGGTCTTCTGCCCCCGTGCTAACTCACCAAAATATAACCAGGACATGAGCAACTTTTTTTAAAGGTCTTGCAAGAGCCGCAGATAGAAATAAAAGAGTGTTGCTGTTGACTGTTGTATTGTATTGTTGAGTGTTGAACGTTTAAGCAAAAGCAGTAAAAAAAATTGCGATTACTTTTTTTTACTTCAGTTCTCTTGGACGGTAGAAGATAGAGCTCGGTTGTTCCCACTCACTCAGCGTGTCAGCATAGATGCAAACTAGTTATGCGTGGGTTGATAATTTAATCATCATGTCGTCAATGTAGTATATTACAGGAAATAGGCTTCTCTGTCAATAATATTTATTTTTAGAGCAAGAGCCTCACAAATTGTTACTTCAGTCATGAGAATTCTTACTCAAATAGGGAAAGAGTTGCTACCAAATACCAAACAGATTAGAACTTCTAATATTTTTGTTGGCTACTTACTGGCTGTGACAAAAACCAACGTTTTAACATTATTCAGAATTTTACAGTGTTTAAGCGCATTATCTAAAGTCTTCCAAACAAGAATACCTTTTAATCTTATCTGCATTGTGTTTGTATTTCAACCGATAAAGGTTTAAATTCTGTGTCGTTAGTGATTTATATCATCCGATATCTAACAAACATACTATCTACAACTATGTATGTTTTCCTTTTCAAGCACTCCCATGTTTGGCTGGAAAATCCCTCGGACGAGGAAAATATGTCTAAGTCTAATGTCCACAAAAATACTTTATTCGCCCTGCTTCCTAAAATATCTTCTGTATCGAGAATTCTTTTAATAAACTCTGTGCATTGAAATTTCCGTAAGTCCACGTATTTCATTTGCAATTCCAGGCAATGAAGTTTTAGCTATAAAATCCTTAATTAGCACTGAGCAGTTTAAATTTAGTTTTGTTTCATTCGCTCACGCTTAGAGTAATTAGACTCGCTAACGTATTCACGATACAACTCAAGTTACGAAAAAAAAATCCGTTCCATGATCCTACTATACTAGATAAAAAAAAAAAAACTGTTATACTGCTGTCGCATCGGTCAGTGCCCTGTTACTTGATGCTTAGACTGGCGAGAATCATTGTATTTCACACTAGAGCATCCGGAACGAGAATACACCGACTGTACTACATAAATCCAAAACACTGGAAACACTTGAGTATGTTGTATGTTTAGACAAACACTAACTGTCTTACTACCTACAAAAGATTTAAACACATGTTCAACGCGTGTCTTACGTTTTTTTTTTTTTTTTATGTATGGAGTTTAAAATGAAACGCGTTGAACATGTGTTTAAATATTTTGTAATAAGACCGCACGTGTTGTAATAAATACAATTTAATACTCTTCAGATATTCTCGAAAGTCTGTTCCACAGATTCAGTACTCTCATTTCTGAATAATTTCGCAACATAAATAAAAGTATCAATAAACAGAAAGACAAATGGGACAGATTTTCAGGCACACTGAATGACGCAATCGTTGTAATCGTAATGCCCATATCTGCAATGACCTTGCTCATTGTTCTCCCATAGCTCATTCCAACGATTATGACTATGTCAATTACCCAGTACCCATAAACTATGCTAAACCAGTAATTTTATTTACAGATCACACTGCAAGATGAAGCCATCAAGAACAAAGTTAGAGTAATCATGGTGAACTTTTCTAGAACCTCCGTACCCAAAGACAAGGATCTCGTTAATAATATCTACTTGGACGTTGAAAATAATGAAGGTATGAATAAAATATTAGAATTTCTAATTTATAGAATGATGACCTGACGAAAATTCGAAGGTCAATAAAATGTTAGAATTTGGCGTGTCTGTCAAAATTTTGTCGTAAACAAATCCTATTGATCGTATTATCATATTTGCGCAGTATGAGGCTTTGTTTAAAAAATATCGGCAACGCGGTTTTGCCTATCAATTGTCATTGATTAGTTTAAATATTATGGACCAGCTTCAGAAGCGAAACGCAGCCGTTCGTTTGGAATGTAATGACTCAGTTGAGCTTAAATATTATTTAGAGAATTTCATTTTTTTTTTTTTTTTTTAATTTTTTTTTTGGCGTTCATTCTCACGACTTCCACGCGAACGAAGTCTTCGCGCCCGCCACATTTGCCGCCCGCGCTATTACTTCGTTTTTGCTTAGCGTTCTTTCTGACTTTTTCTTTTTGCTCGGTTCCTAAGGATCGTAGCGTGATGTTAATACCTTCCTTAAGACTTGGAAAATGATCATGAATGATGATGAATTCAAATGCAAAAACATTTTTTCAAATCCCTGTGGTAGTTCCAAAAATTAGCGCGTTCTGATTTCATGCCTTCATAAAATACCCCTCTGTTTGTCCCAGATCTGAAAGGCAAGAAATCAGTGTACATGATCACGAATGTACTCATGGCAAAAACCATCGAGTTCAGAGTAACAAGAGGGACGTCCTCCAGGATATTCCATCTTGGAACCGCTTCACCCCTCGTCTTTGGCCTGGAAGAATTCCTGATTGGAGATGATGGAAAACTTATTGCTAAGGTAAGAATATCTGTTTGACGTATATATGTATTCTTCTATTCACTTCAATCTCTAGGGGTATTACCTACAGAAGGGACTAAAGTCCTTCACGGGACCACAAGTGCGTGCAAGCAATATTGATAATAACATCACTACTCGATCGATAATCCTGCCAATATTTGTATCTATGTATCCATAGTAAACCTTCCGATTCCTTATACACTTCATAGATGATGATGATGTAAGATCAGATGCTTCATCTTATACTGCAAAAATGCCCTTGAAAGTATCATCAAAACAAATACCGTTGTTATATAAAGTAAACAAGCGGCTACAAGGCTGTAGCTACCGAGTACCATAGAGGAACCAGTTCCTTATATAAAACTCTTTAGACTCGCTTTGAATACTGAGCAGCGAGCGTATTGTTTTGTCTTCAGAGTAGTTTAACTACTGATAGTTTAGGTGTTCCTATCCTTTGGTGTGTTATAGCGTGACGAATTAGAGTAGGAGTGGTAAGCCAAGATATATCAAGGCTTGCGCTAGCAATTTTCTTTAAAATCCTAAAGTAACTGTATATACCAGTCAGCTCAAACGAGTTTAGAATTCACCACGAAAATTTTAAATGGATGATCAGTAGTATCAATATTTAGACAGTACTTAACTCTGTTAATGTTCGCGAAGTAAGACTGCAGAGGCTTATCGAAAAATCAAAGCCGATAATTGATAAAGTTAACAATCACATGGTTTTCTTTTTTTTTGTGACTTCGCAAATCGCAGTATACCGAGAAAACCTTCGAAACAGATAGCGTTCCGACGAAAACAAGTCTGAATCACCCATCTATTAAAATTATGTGTCATATCGTCTTGAAAATGGCACATTGTTTGATTTTCGCGCCTTATCGTAACGATTTCCAATAATGCGGTAATGTGGTTACGTGGTCACATTGTCGTGAATGCTCTGGATGATAATAATGTTGATTTTTCATTGGCTGCCCTTTATTATGATACGTTTGAAGTTAGAAAGCCTTTTCGTACAAACGCCAGCAGCTACCCGAAACTGTAAAATTTTCCCAATCAACCTTGAACCTAACGCTTTAGCGATAAAGTTGAAAATCTATTAGAGAAATTTGACAGATTGTAGTAGCTTGATGTGCTGGCGTCTATACATGCATCGGCGTAGTTAAAACAGCGATAAAATTCTTGATTATTAGGAATCAATCATGAAACGTCACTTTAATTAATCGTTTGGTTAAAACGCAATCTCTCGGGCCACTGCCAATCCGAACATCGAATTCGCTTTTTAACAAACCTTTTCAACGGACTAATCATGCTGCGAGTGATTTATTTTCAGGCCTAAAACCGGGTATTTGGATTTGCTGACCAAATCAAAACTTTTCTTCTGACATTATTAATCCCAAACTAAATCGTTATTATGACTCATGGTGAGTCTGTTATACCGTCTACTCTCTCTACGACCATTGTCTGGCCTGTACTTTCTTACTTAGAGACTAGGTATTAAAAAACCCTGCAGCTGCTTGAAATAAGAAGAGTATTTACTAGGTTCTTACCAAGTGATGCATCAGCGTACAATTTGTTACACATAGCAGGAGCTGGTTTGTTTATCCCTTGTATGGTTTTCATGCGGATATATAAGGTCTATCTATTCATACATGAAATCTTTTAATGGTTCATTGTACTCATCATTATGAACAACTTTTACTATGGGACCAAACCTGAAATCGCGATAAAAATCTGCTGATCCCTACATTTTGACGAGTTATGTGAACATAAATGTAGGGAACGTCTGATTTTTTTCGCGATTTCATTATTGGTTCCATAGTAAAAATTGTTCATAATGATGAGTACATGTATGAATAGATAGATAGATAGATAGACCTTATACCTGTATAAGGTCTATCTATCTATGCCCACTTGAAAAATTTATCCTGATGAATTTTTCAAGTGGGCATGGATGGCCAAATCCGAAACTGAGGAACAGCGAATAGTACTCAAAGGAGTCTCGGGCTCGATTTTGATGAAAACTAAAGTGCATCATTGGATTTTAGAAAAATAGTGCGTATGATTTAAATTTCGATATTTTTTAACGATCTGTGGTGTTTTTTTTCATAATTTCTTTTTTTATTATTCTAGTTTACTTCAAATGTTTAGTGTTTATTGATAGAGCTATTTCTGTCTAAGCTATCGAAAAAAAAAAAAAAACTAGGTATGACATAGGCTTCTGCTCCGTTCACCTATATATTACCCTATTCTTTCTAGACGGTAAAAAAAAACATCCAGTATAGGCTTGTTAGTCGATACCATGCACAGTTACCATGTATCACGCACCATGTGAGTGATCTATAAGCTCATTACGTTAACACCACGCGTGGCCTCGAGGAAAACATCCAAAAATAGTTTGTTGTATTCAAATTTTTACTATCTTGTATGTATATTTGAGCCTATGGCTTCAACCGCAATTTTACTCGCAGTTAGATAAGTAGCTAGTAAAAAGCTAGTGAAGTCACAGTACAAAGCAAAAAATATCTTACACAGAGTCAAAGTAAACTAGCTAGCGAAACTCCAGACGTGATGGGTATCGATATCTCAACATGATAAAACAATAAAAACTTTTTAGCAAAAAATAAAACCGACTTCCAAAACAAAACACTACACCGCCAGTTCGTAGAGTAGTCACTTAAAACATCAGTATCAACATATATTTTTTTTCGTGTAACCACAGACGTGATGGGTATCGATATCTCAACACGATAACACAGATTTTATCAACCCACTTCATGTAACAAAACTACCAGCGGTCATTGACCCCAAAAAAAATCATCAAATCTTTTTAGGGTTCCGTACCTTAAAAGGCATAAACGGAACCCTTATAGGATCACTCGTGTGTCTGTCTGTCTGTGCGTCTGTCACAGCCAATTTGCTACGAATCTAATGGACCGATTAAGTTGAAATTTGGTACACATGTGTTTCCGTGACCCAAACACGGACGTGTAACGTAAATAAATAAATTTTGAATATGAGGGTCAACTTTGGGTGGTAAATAAGAAAATAAAAAAAAAAATTGCAAACTGTGCCGTCTGATATATCAAATGAAAGGGCTTACTGTAAGAGTCTCAAATGAATTGTTTTATAATTTTAAATTAAACCATTTTAAAGTTATTTAAGAAAATATACGAAAATTGACCATTCCCCCCTTTATCTCCGAAAGTACCGAGTTTAAAATTTTGAAAAAAATATGGAAAATAGTTCAATACCCATAGATTACAGGAAAACCTATAAGAAGTCGATGGTCTTAAAACAACATGGTAAATATCTCAATATTGTGCGTACAAACTTACATTTGTGCATACTTAAAAAAAAAGAATCCAACCCACATTACACCTAATGTGTGGTTGGTTGGTTGGATCCGTTTCGTTTAACTATGGACATTTTTGTAGTTGGAATGTATGGGAGAACATGTTTTTCAACTACAATGTTAAGTTTTTCTTGGGATAAATTCATCCCAAATACGGAACCCTTCATTGTGCGTTGGTCCGACACGCTCTTGACCGGTTTTATAATTTTCTTTTGTCGTGTTTATATACAGGGTGACTCAGAAGACCTCTTTTGATCCAGCGGCCCCATATTCTGTTGTGCATTATTAATCATTAGATGAAGTCCCCAACAATGTTCATTAAAGTTTATGAATGCTTTCGACATGTCAAAGTTTTCTTCATATTTTTGATGGAGTCAACCCTAAATTTGGTTGACCTCTATTCTCTCTTCTTTGATATAGGGATGAATGCGTCAGATAAGACACTTAACACATAATAGTAAAAAGCCTATAATTTTCTTGCATCAGAGAGGCAAGTTGATTTTTTTTTTCAAGATTGAATTAAGTCTTGAATACCAGTATGATATGCAAAATACCTACGCAGAGTAGAAGTAGACGTAGCTACATACATCTGCATAAAACTGCAGTTTAAACCCAACTACAAGGTTTTTACAAAATACAAATACCTATTAAAAAGTTTAATAAAATAAATATTAGCTCCCTATGAAAATTAATTCCATTTGTTTAACAGGTATCTATCCTCAAAAGTAAGATATCGAACGACCTAACTGTTTTCGTTACTCTTTGGTGAAATACATTTTTATAAGAATTAATTGCAGTTTTAATCCTCCGATTGGTAGAAATGCCACCAATATCTTGCAATTTCCTACACTATACTGCACGCCCATTGCTTCCGGCTTTCTTATTGGATATCGGCATCGGTTGAAGAATGCTTCAAATCCGAAAGATTTTTTAAACTGAAATGATTTTGAATGTTATTTAATCATAAAAATAAGATTCACAATCATTTCAGCTTACAAAAATCTTTTGGCGTGCCGCCGTGCCGCCGCGCGCGGCCTTTGAGCTCGCCGACACCTCGGAAAGAAAATCACTAAAAGATTCCGTACATGTGTAATAATAACGCGATTCTAAGACCGGGCAATCTTTTTGGGGTTTTTGGATACTGTATTCGATTATTTTGGAATTAGATTTGTTTCATAATTATGGCAATGTATTTTATTTCTTTATCATTTAAAAAATACAGAAAATAGGTAAACCACTAAGATTTGTAATTAATGCTACAAATACTAGTCAACCTCGATAATACAATTTTAACTGGCCGCTTATCACATCATGGGACAGAAATACCGTAAGCAAAATGTAGGTGCACTGCTATCACTAGGTACAATATTTTATTTTAAAAATAGTACCTATTTATTATCGGAATTCACTTAATATCTTATTGATCCCTAAAATTGTGTACATTTTTATTATTGTAGGCTAGTTAAGTAATTAGGCATTTATTTCGCTAGTTCACTTCATTCTTTCGAGCTGGATGCATGTCGTCTAGTTTCGCGTTGGATTGCAGTGAATTTTGCGAGGAATCATGACCGAATATGCGAACAATGAATATTATGACATGATAATGTGTGTAGGTGCGACTGACGGTAATCTTGCAGCAGCAAGACAACTGTCTAAGTTCTGTGTACCTTTTGTGTTTGTTGTCCTTATTGTGAATAATATGTTCATGTGCTAAAACTATGAGTGTACTTACGTGTACCTACGTGTGTAAAGCTGCGCAGGATTTGAAAAGGAAAATGGTATGTACAAACTTAATAATTACCGTACTGATCATTTCACTCGCGCGATGAGGCAACAGCTTGCCAGGTCAAAGGACGCGACAATACCTACATACCCACGGCCTGCGGTCATTGATTTATTTGGCTCCGCCTATCCTAGGGTTGCTACGACATAGCAAAATTAAAATATTATTTGTATTTTGTAAGAGAAAACCGAAATTATTTAAAGTTGAGATATGACCACGGCGACCTTCCAGAATAACTAATAGTGTATTAAACAATACACTGTTTTCGGTATAACAGGGGTATTTTGAATCACACTGTATAGGTACTTAGCCATCACGTCTGTTGAGTTTCGCTAGCTAATTTAATTTGACCCGGTATAGGCAGAGAAAAACTGGTCCATTGGTAGTTCGGTTTGAAGATATAAACTTATCAATCATCGGATCCTTTTCAAATTAACCAGATTAATTTAAGCTGAGGTGGTTGAAGCTGGTTGATGCACATAACTGAAGAGAATGGAACGGCGATTTTATTTCGTACGGGTCGATCGAAGGCTTACGCTTGCCGCGGTCGTTTCGTAGATGGGTGACCATTCGTTACATGTCGAGACCTCTCCGTGCCTCGGAAAGTAGTTGGTCCCGGCTGACATTCGTAGTAGATCTTTGACAGTCGTTACGGGTAGTCAGATGCCCAAGTCTGACAACCAGTTTCACCAAGGGGTAACGTGTTACCAAGTAACTGGGTTATGGAGGTCAGATAGGTGGTCGCTCCATGTAAAATACTAGCATTCAGCTGCATCCGGTTAGACTGGATGCTGACCCCAACAGAGTTGGGAAGAGGCTAGGCAGATTGACTTTTTTTTGCATCATAGCGTATTTGGAGTCCTTCAAAGCCTTATGATTGTCCCACTGCAACAAGTTCTACATTCCTTAAAATAATGGTTTCCAATTTTCGTGTCCGATTTTGTTCAATTTTTAAAATGCTTCACGTAAGTTTCACAAAAAGTTTGTTTATGGATATCATCGTTCCAGTTGGCAGATAAAAAATAGATTGAACTATGAAACATTTATAAAATAGAAGCCTTTTCGAAGTATCACTATCCTATTTGATATAATGATTGGGTTCCGAGTCAAACCTGACCCAGATACAACTAATACGATAAGTGACGTCATGACACGATCACACGACCGACATGCGGTCTGTGTCTCTGAGGGTATAACTGTGTCAAAGTGGACGTTATATTAGATAGACGTGTGAAATATTTGCCAAACGTGTGAATGGGTCTGTTTTATTTTGGAGATACTGCTGCTCCAACCGCCGACGCTTCACACACATGGCTCTGGAAAAAGATATAGTGGTATATACTCGTATATTCGTACCAACGAATGTCACTTCAATATCTTGCTATCTGTCTTACTTAGGCCAACTTTTAGGTAGAGTATCTTTGTCTGTGTCGTGTTCTAGCTTCTAAGCTAGTAACAAACTCATTGTTCGCGCCTTGCAATTTCGTTTACATCATCAGGAAATATAACCGTGAAGTTGCAACAAAAACACAAAACCTGCTCTTGACTCGATGACCTTATACTAAATCTATTGACTATTGTGTGATTTTCCGCATAGTCAACTAGTTTTCAAACAATCGCTTCGGTGTTTACTAAACTATTGATTCATATCCTACATAGATAGTGTAAGTTCTTTTATTGCAGTCACTTCAATACGAGTATGTTTCTCGAAGTCTGCATTGGCTCACGTACTTACAGAATAAACATACTCTTCAAGTCTATAATCATATCGATAACATTTGTTATGCATTGCTTCTACGATTACGCACTCCAAAGATGATTCAAATCTAAATACCATTATGAAAGGTATAATAAAGATACTTCCCTCTTCAATTTACGTCTGTTTCCTTGCAGATGTCTGTACCAATACCTACACTATAGCCTGGATTAAACCGTAAACGTAAATCGTAAGTGGTGTGAAGCATAAAGACGTAAATAAGAATGGTAATGATATTTTTTGTGAACTAACTCGATTGTGTGGATTTCATAACTCATCGAGTACATTTAAAAGTAATTCTAGAAAACATCATTCAGTCGGTTTCGCTCATTTTAATAAAGCATTAGGATTATATTTAGTTTAGTAATAATAGCTACTGCTGTTACTAAACATTTTTTTTATCAAGACCTCATATCATGTTTCATCGAGCTGTGCTCCATTTGATCGAACGTCTTTCTTAAAACGCAATCACGTACCATCTCCATCATTAGTGTTATAGATGGAATGTTTGTTGTATGTTTTGTTTCAACGCTTTATAATAAGCCATGCCTTTAGGAAGTTTGAGTGAATCATTCTTACTACTTGCATTGATCTTATTGAAAACGCCAATACCAACATGATTCTGTTGTGCTTGTGCGTCAAGATATGCTAATTTAAGAGTGTCTGCAAATCGTCTAAACCTAATTTGTGTTTCACTTTGATGATCTTTGGCAAAACGCCCACGGGTTGACGATTTAACTCCAAGAATTTACCTGGCATCAAACATTTTAGCGTTTAGAAGCTTGCCAAGATTATTAATTATTTGATTGAGATATGAGAAGTAATAATATTTATTGCACTTTGTCAAAGCATACTTATTTAAAAAAAAAAATCCGTACGCAAAATACGAGCTTGGACTTGCGGACACTACCAGCCCATCTTACTACTATTTAACAATTTTCTCAATTATCATCAACATCTGCCTAGCCTTTACCCAACAACATTGGGGTCGGCTTCCAGTCTAACCGGATGCAACTGAATACCTACCAGTATTTTACTTGGAGCGACTGCCTATCTGACCTCCGCAACCCAGTTACTGGGTAATGATAACCCTTGGTAAGACTTTCGACGATTTTCTTTCTCAATATGGTCCGGTTTAGTTTTTTGCCAAAAGCCTGTCGCTATTACACAATTCTTGGCTGCTAGACTTTCTTATACGCTAAAGAAGTCTATTGTATAAGATTGCTTTGTGGTACATTGCCTTTTACGCTTTTTTTTCTAACTTTTTGCTATAGTCTGTGCTGTAGCGGTGATGAAACTAGTGACTTCACGGTATTGTGGTCATAAACCAGTTACTAGACAATAGAAAAAGAAAATTGGCATCTCAGCATTAATAAATCGATACTATAATATTATAAAGAGGTGAAATTTACACCAAAAATTATGACTGCTCGGCTAATATGATATGAATATAAATTATTAATTTGTCGGAAAGAATTATTTGCATGCGCTGCCTAAATAGTTGTATTTAGGGTGACTGGTAATTAGTGACCGATACTTAAACACATGATTGTACTCATGATAACAAACAACTTTTACTATGGGACAATTCGTGAAAAAAAAAACAGCTGTCCCATACATTAATATTCGATTAACTCGTCAAAATGTTGGGAGCAGTTGATTTTTTTGCGAATTCTGGTTTGGTCTCATAGTAAAAGTTGTTTGTTCTCCAAGTACAATCATGTAAGTATCGGTCACTAATTACCAGTCACCCTATATAATTGAAACCAATGTATGGCAACCTAGACCACCTTAAATTATAAAAAAAAAGTCCGCGACACCATATTTCAATCTTTTATATTTCTTTTATGTTTTAAAAAGTATTTTTTCGACATACTTACGTTTGGATGATTATTTAAATAACAAAATATTAATCCTTGTCAGAATAAATTAACATAAATTATTTTATGATCACAAGGACATCATAGAGATAAAATTTGCCCTTTACAGTATGTCAATTGGTCATAAAGTTTCGGAGATAATATAAAATTACTAAAACGCAAAATGCCGCTAAAACATTCACGAAACACAATTTTCATCTTTTCATCTTCTTCTTAATAATAAAGCTGAAGTGTTTATTTGTATGTTTGAACGAGCTAATTTCTGGAGCTACCAGTCGGATTTGAATAATTCTTTTTGCGTTTGATAGCCCAATCCTTGAGGAAGGCTTATAAGCTATTTAACATCACGCTAGGACCCCTAAGAGCCGAGCAAAAAAAAAGTCAGAAAGAACGCTAAGCAAAACCGAAGTAATAGCGTGGTTAGGCGATGCGATGCGACGGGGTGGGAAGGAGGAACAATAAATTTCACACGGACGAAGTCGCGGGCAGGAGATAGTTAACAATAAATTGACCATACCACACAACTGTCCAATAAAATTACATCATCTACCTTTCGTTTTTAGGGTTCCGTACCTCAAAAGGAAAAAAACGGAACCCTTATAGGATCACTCGTGTGTCTGTCTGTCCGTCTGTCACAGCCAATTTGCTTCGAATCTAATGGACCGATTAAGTTGAAATTTGGTACACGTATGAATTTCTGTGACCTAAACACGGACGTGTAACGTAAATAAATGAATTTTGAATATGGGGTCAATTTCTGGGGGAGAGTCTCAAATATATATATTTTTATAATTTCAAAATATTTTTTTTTAAGTTATTTAAGAAATTAGACGAAAATTGACCATTCCTCCCCTTATCTCCGAAACTACCGAGCCTAAAATTTTGAAAAAAAAAAATACAGAAATTAGTTTTATACCTGTAGATTACAGGAAAACCTATAAGAAGTATATGGTCTTAAAACAATATTGTGTATACAAACTTACATTTGCAGTTGGAATCTATAGGACAACATGTTTTTCAACTACAATATTAAGTTTGTTCTTGGGATAAACATCTCAACTACGGAACCCTACATTGTGCGTAGTCTGACACGCACTTGGTTTTTATAAGATCATGTTTAGTATTAGTAGTAGTGTAATAAATACAGTAGCTATATTGTCAATCCATATAAGATAAAAGACTTAATTGCAACAATAAACAGTACTTAAGTATTGGATTACGCTATCCGCGACACTTGCTACTGGAAATATTCTATTATTAACAAGTAATCCCACTGCACATAGTTCTTTCAATTCAGAATTCATTATTGCCAAGACGACTTATCAAATCTTTACTATTTTTTTTTAATATTTGATATATTTTTTGATATGGGTTTGCTCTTGACTCTAGTCTAGGTCACAGAGGTGACAGAGACAAAGTCGACTATGGAGTGAGCTTACCCAGATGAAGCCTGTTCACTCTCACTTTGAAGAGATTAGGGTTGTATGCGCTCGGAAACACAGACGCAGGTAGTGAGTTCCACTCTTGCTGTGCGCATTATAAAAGACATTTGGAAACGCTTAGTGCGAATTGGTTGAAAAGCAACTAGGTAGGGATGGTAACTGGCAGTGCCTTTAGATGTCCGATGGTTGAAGGGGGCCAGTGGAATGAGGTCGTGGAGTTCTTGAGTACACTCACCGAAGTACAATCTGTAGAAGACCGACAAGCAGGCAACCTTGCGGCGCGGCGATGAGCCAGGCTGTGAAGTTTGGCATCCACCAGTTTTATGTCGCCAATGAGCCTCTTAGCTCTGCGTTCCACCGAGTGAAGCTCGTCTAGTTGGTACTAAGCTGATCTATCCCAAAGGTGGCTGCAAATACTCCATGCAGGATCGGACTTGCGCTTTGTAAAGGGTTAAAAGCTGTCCAGGCTTTGCTTTTTGTTTTCTCCGATTTCTAGCACTTTCATGCGAATATCAATAATCATCAGCCATCACATTCGCAGTGCTCTTATGAACGACAACTGTCGGTTTTCTGTCATGCATGGCAAAGGAAACGTGATAAATAAATAAATAAATAAAAATCTAATTTCTTCACACTTTCAGTATTCATTCACACTTCTTCTTCTGTAGTTTCGTAACATCTTACTATTCATAATATTAAAATCTCTTGCCCTTGAGACGAGTACCGAGTACACGTGTTACGTTTTTTGTCGTAGAGTTCTTTGCTCTCTTTTTTTTCATGGTACGAGTAACAGGTTTTAATCGTGGACGCAAACTGAGAACCAGTTGTCTGTCCTTTTATTATTGCGAGTATGACAGTTACGCTAAAAAATGCAATAATGCAAGTGGTATAAATGTATACCTGCTTTTGCCATAGGTCCATAGTCCATAGCTACTCTGACTGCACAAACTAGATATGAATATTTTTTTCTTTTTAACTTTAATGTATATCTTTGGTTTACTCCATCAACTCCATGAATTTTTAAAGAAACAAACGATTATAATAATAGGTTGGGGAAAAAGTTTCTTCGCATTTTTTAAGAAAATTCAAAACATTTTTTAATATAGTTTATTTACATTTAACTAAAGTATGTAGGTACCATTTTGTTCGATAACTTTTTGCCTTGTTGTAGGTAGGGACATGATCCCATTGCTATAGAAATTTTGGGACTTCTGGTCAAAATACCGCGACAAGTGGTTTTTGCAGTCCTCTCGTGATGTTAACCTGACACTGCCTAAAGAATAGGGATGATGACTAAAAAATATTTTTTTGTCCGTCATGTAGATTATTAAAATATATTGGACACGTATTTTTTCTTTTTCTACGTAATCAAAAGATTACAGCGATACATTGAGTTAAAATGTGGCATGACGTCACGTCTTTGTAGATTTTATACGTAGAAGTGACGTAGCAAGCCCCCACTCCCGAACTTTAATGCGAGTTATCTAAGTCATTTTTTATTAATATGATAAAGCAAAAAATACGTGTCTAATATTTTTTTATTATCTGACTGACGGACTAAATAGAATTTCTTTTTTTTTACCCAGGCATCATCCCTATTCTGAAGAGACCGAAACAGGTGGAAATCTGAAGGTGCAAGGTCAGGACTATACGGCGGATGCATTAACACCTCCCAGCCAAACTCTCTTAATTTTTGCTGAGTGGCTAAAGATGTGTGAGGTCTAGCGTTATCATGATGAAAAACCACACTCCTTCTGTTGATTAATTCCGGCCGCTTTCTCTCGACTTCTTGCTTTAATCTCATCAGTTGTTCGCAGTAGAGTTCAGAATCGATGGTCCTGCCTGGTGGTAACAGCTCATAATGAATAATGCCCTTCCAATCCCACCACACACACAGCATCACCTTGTTGCGAGTTAACCCGGGTTTCGCCACAGTCTGTGAAGCCTGACCGGCCTTTGACCACGACCTTTTTCGCACGTTCTTGTCATACGTGATCCACTTTTCATCACCAGTTATCAGCTTCTTCAAAAATGGTTCGGTTTCATTACGTCGTAATAAAGAATCACAAATGAGTACACGGTTCATTAGGTTTCTTTCAGTTAGCTCGTGAGGTACCCAAATGTCGAGCTTTTTTGTGTACCCAGTTTTTTTCAAATACGCCAAAACTGTTTTGTGGTCAATTTCCAGTTCTTCAGCTACGTCGTAACTACTGATATGCCGATCTTGCTCCACTTTTTCAAAAATGGCATGCATTTTATCCGTAATAGGGCGACCAGAGCGACGTGCATCTGTGACATCAAAATTTCCGGATTGAAAACGCTTAAACCAAATTTGTGCTACTCTCACAGACACTACAAACATCGCAAATTTTTTTCGCGGTTTGCGTTGCATTTTTACCTTTTTTGTAGTAAAATTTTAAAATGTATCGAATTTCTTCATTAGATTCACTCATCTTGACGGTACGAAAAACAAATGAAAATCACACATTTTCCTAATTTGAATTTGGATTATGTTCTTTAAAATTTAAACTTTCAATGATACCAAAACCAGCCAGATACAAATATGTAGTATAGCCAAAGAGATTTTATTACAAGTTCATACATACTATAATGCGAAAAGAATTTTTCCCCAACCATACACATACTTTTTATGGTCGCGAATTACATTTTGATCAACGTACAACCTAATACTGACTTGTAAATTGCAAAACAACGTAAGAAAATTTGAATTTCGCGGGCTACCCTGACGCTTTCGCCTTAAGCTGTTCTATAAATAATCTTATTAGTTATATTAATTACCACACAAGCTATGACATGTATTGACTTACAAATACGTGTGAGGTGTGTCTCGATAGAAAGGCAATGATTGGCGGATTGCCATGCTTTTTGTAACTGTCAACCAGTACTGAATTTAATGACTAACATCAATTATCAATTCTGGCTGACTTGTTTGATTTAAATATAAAAATCGAGACGATAACAATAAACAAACGTGATTTGATCATCAATATTAATATATTTATTTGTTCTAATAATCAAATATTCATGTAAATATGATATATCGTGCGCACAATTACCTATTTGAATAATTAGCCATTTCCGTATTTGTTTTTCGATATATCGTTAATCAACTCATGCCTTGTATAAATGCGTAGTTATAATATTACTCATCAAAATACTATCTCAAATCTTAAAAATTATCAAAACAAAGTGATATCGCTATCGCTATACGGAAACATTTCAACAAATTCTGATACGACGCGCGACGTTGTTTATAACATGAAATGAAAATAATTTTCTATCGTAGTAACTAGGTATGTACTAGCAATTTATTATGTATTGATTTGTACCTTCTCGCTTATAGACCTCGTTGCATGTTTCACAATCGATTTTTCTTCTTACCTACCTGTTGTCTAACGGAGAGGATAGAGGTTAACAGTATAAATCGATAGCAACCGTCTAATAAAGACTTGCCCGAGTGACACATGCGCAGAAAATTACATTCCATAGCTATAATTTCAGATTTCAACTTCTAAAGTATTCTTGCATAGTCCCTGGATAGTGGGAATTCTAACGGGATTCAGAACTGGAATCTAATAAAAACACAAATGTTTAGACTTAACTAAGGCTATTGAGTTCCAGGTTTTATAAATACCACACAATAGCAATAGCCATTAAGCTAATTCCATTAATGAATTGCCAATTTCCTTATAAGACAATGATTACAATAATAAAGGAAATTTGTCATAGAACTTACTGGAAAAACTACTCATTAGGTATTTTGTGTAATTTCTAAGTTATTGCTTGGAAAACCCAGACTACTAACAAATTTTACTAAAACAGTATGAGCACTGCTAATTTATTACGACGTATTTTGATACTAAATTGGACTCAACGTTAATCAAACAATCACCGATTGTTATTCTCAAAATTATTTGCGTTTTGTTTTATACAACGTGTTTTTTTTATATACCATAACTCTAAGGCAGGGATGGCGAACCCAATGGCACGCGTACCATTGGTGGCACGTAACAAAATAATTTGGGCACGGCATCATTTCAGGAATTTAGGTACCTACATATTAAGTCGCACTAATTTGTTCCTTCAGTCAAATACATATAAAACTGGGTATTATTGTGAATAATATAATAGTTATTTTTTTCGGAGTATTCCCGATTGAGCACTTATGCATTTTTCACCAAAGGTATTCTCAAATGGTGGTGCAACCTTTGGTGCAAAATGCATAGGTGCTCAATCGGGAATACTCCTTTTTTTCCAGTAGTCACAAATATAAGATTGTTTGATGGCACACCATGGCCACATTCATTATTTTTAGGGTTCCGTATGGGGTTGCCACCCGTACTTAAAGTATTGTACTCTATTTTGGGCAAACGTACTTTATACTTTATGAACAAAATAAAGTACGCGAAAATACTTTATTTCGCATGATTTGATTTCTCTGAGATTCAAAAACGTTTGGTCGTAAGCATTTTTTCCTAAAACGGAACGTTATCGATTGGTGCCGAATCGATAGGTCACCAGCGCCACTTAAACACTCGTTCTAGATATTTTTTTAAAGCAACTCAGCCTCAAATGTCAACATTATCAATGTCATTGTCAAAACTTTTGGTTTGTTTGTTTTGCGTAAAATGTCTAGAAGGAATGCATAACAATTTTATATATTTATGGGATTATGGTTAATCTCGGAGATGGATTAGCATAAAGGAAACAAGTTCTTTTCTTTGGCTATGAAACAGGCAAAAATATTAAACTGTTGTCACCGGAATGGACGTGAACTACCACGTTCATTCAGCTTTCATTCAGCTAACTATCACGTGAAAATTCACGTGATAGTTAGCTTAGAGTATAGAGTAATTAAATTAGTGGTTTGATTTTAATGACAAAAACTGGTTATTCACACTTGGCAATGTAAAAAAGAGCAATGTGGAATTTGATAATATTGTTAACATAATAGAAAATTTAAATCCCCAAAAACTTAAATTAACTATGGATGAACTTTGTGGAGAAATTGTTTTATTCAACAAACGTTCTGATCAGATATACAGGGTGAATTTTTCAAGAGGGCGTGGATGGCCAAATACGAAACTATAAGGAATAGTGAAAAGTACTCAAAGGAGTCTCGGACTCGATTTTGATGAAAACTAAAACAGCATCATTGGATTTTTGAAAAATCAATATTTCTAGCCAGGAATGGAACCTGTTGATTTTGAAAAAAATACACACACTGTAGTGCACCATTCGATAGTGTCGTTAATAAGGATCGAATTCTGTAATGAGTAGTAATGACATACGGCAAACTAAAGGAGCTCATTTTTAACAAAATACTTTTTTTTATTTTTCTTATGTTACCTACCCATTAAACCTTGATATGGATTTTTCAAAAATCCAATAATGTAGTTTTAGTTTTCATCAAAATTGAGCCCGAGACTACTTTCAGTACTTTTCACTATTCCTCTTAATTTTGGATTTGGCCATCCATGCCCACGTAAATATTTAATTATAGTTCAAAGGGTTTTGCTATCTACTGCACAAAAATGGCAGCAAGTATTTAATAAGTGTGATGATAATTTTTCAAACTTGTATAAAATAATTTCATTTTTACTGTCTATTTCCGCCACGTCAGCAGTCACAGAGAGTTTTCCTATGATGAATAGCAAAAGGTGAGACGAAAGAAACAGCGTCTCTGAACCTAATAAAAACGAATTATTCATTTACTTTAACCGATGCTGTGCAATTGTTTAGCAGTGATAATAATTTGATAAAACTTGCGAAAAGCAATTAAAATATGTTTTTATACATAATAATAAAGAAAAATAAGTTGTACTTTATTTTGACACTATGTACTTTATTTTTCCTACCTTTAATAACAAATGTACTTTAATTGCAAAAAAAAGGTGGCAACTCTATTTCCGTACCTCAAAAGGAAAAAACGGAACCCTTATAGGATCACTCATGTGTCTGTCTGTCTGTCCGTTTGTCACAGCCAATTTGCTCCGAATCGAAGTTATTTAAGAAAATAGTCGAAAATTGACCATTCCCCCCCCCCCCTTATCTCCAAAACTACTGAGCTTAAAATTTTGAAAAAAATACAGAAAATAATTCTATAGCTATAGATTACAGGAAAACCTATAAGAAGTCTATGGTCTTAAAATAACATGGTAAATCTCTCAATATAGTGCGTACAAACTTACATTTTATTTTTTTATTTTATTTGGAATGTATGGGAGAACATGTTTTTCAAATACAATGTTAACTTTGTTCTTGGGATAAATTTATCCGAACTATGGAACTTTTCATTGTTCGTGGTCCGACACGCACATGACCAGTTTTTTTTTTTTTAACTGGCACGTAGATGTATAGAGGTTTGCCAACCCTGCTCTAGGGTATTAATGAGACCATCATTTTGAACAACTTTTTCTATGAGACTTGGGAATTGCAGGTTTTTTTCGCGATTTGAAGTTGGGTCCCATAGTAAAAGTTGTTGAAATTTATGGTATGGTATATAAAAAAAACACGTATAAATTCTTTATGCTAGATGCTCGAAATCATAGCTTGCATGCACGTGATAATGTGTCTTTGTTTACTGGTAATCTATTCGTACATTCAGATTTCTGATAGTAAACGACGAACCCTTTGATTTTTGTCGTTCTGTATTGTCTAAACTGTATTTTCTATACTTACTTGAGTATAGAAAATACAGTTTGAAAATACATTCTTGTATGATTTACCATTGCTAGTTGAGTCGATTTTGACATAAGATTCATTGCGCACTTCTTGTAACTGTCCACATAACTTGTTTTTAAACGATTCGTTGCGGCATTGTTTACAAACCATTCATTGATTTCTCGCTCCGTCATCGCTCTACGAACAACATTGAAAACAATCAACAAAAAGAGACAGGTTCCACCGAGATTTGAACTCGGATCGCTGGATTCAAAGTCCAGAGTGCTAACCATTACACCATGGAACCGGACAATTGAGGCTCCGATTTTCGAGACTCTTTCGAGAAATGAATTAACTTTCGAACAATTGACATTAATTTAATCCGTGCGTAGAACACGGAACACGTTTGGAATACTTTGTAGAATCATACACACATTTTCTTTGACTAATAAAGGCACCTGCGTGAAAATAACGACCTAGTTATTTTTTTAACCGACTTCAAAAAAGGAGGTTCCTATTCGACCCGTATGTATTGTAGCGTAGCAAATAGCTCCGGCTATCATGTATAATAATAATAATATCCTGGGACATTTCACACACGGTCATCTGATCCCAAACTAAGCAGAGCTAGATAACTGATATACTACATACACTACTTTGTTTTTGTTTGTAAATACATACGTAAATAGATAATTACACCCAGACTCGGAACAAACAGACATGTTCATGCACACAAATGTTTGTCCTGGATGGGAATCGAACCCACGACCTGCGACATGATAGGCGGTATCTTAACCAACCACGCCAGCTAGCCTGTCGATGTGTATGTATGTATATATGCTTGTTTGTTTGTATGTCCACGATTTTCTTTAAAACTAATGTACCAATTGTGATGATTCTTTCACTAACTTTACTTTATAACACATTAGGTAATTATTCTTATGTGCGAATTCATATGCATAAATGTACTGCATCTCCGGCATTTCTAAGCGAATTTGGATGATTCTTCTTCTTTTCGTTCGTCTTGGGCTTATTAACAGACTTCAAAAATGAGGTTCTGTATTCGACCCGAGTGCAATCCACGAAGACGCGCCCCACTCTTCTTCATATCTCGCTTGCACTCGCACTCGCTTGCACTCGTCCTTTCACTGTAAGTGTTTAGGAAGAAGAGTGGGGCGCGTCTTCGTGGATTGCACTATCTGTATGATGCATATGTAAGTTTATTATGTCCGCGATTTTCTCAAAAACGAATTAATCAATTTAGATGATTCTTTGTTTAACGTGATCTACATACACTCAGGAAGGTTTTAGTATATAATACATTAGGTAATTATTCTTATGGTCGAAGTTATATGCAAAAATGTACTGTATTACTGGCATTTGTAAGCGGATTTTGATGATTCTTCGTTTCGTTCGTCTACAGCCTATGTAATTGTATAGGCATTCAACTAAAAATGGAAAAATAAATTTACTTTAAAAAAAGTAAATAAATAAATAAAATAGCCTTTATTGCTGTTTCTTTCCATACAATTAACAAATGCCTACTTACTAAAACTAATTGATTTAATCTAACTTGCATTTGAATGATCGGCAACTGGATGTTTGTGTGGAACAGCTTGTCTGTCGACAAAGGCCTCCTTTAAAGATTTCCACGTATGCCTGTCTCTTACTAAACGGGTCCATACATCGATATATATGTACTACGCACTAGATATCGCATTCCGAACACTCGCTGTGTTCTACTGAACTGTACTGCAATCCGTACACCTTACTGTAGTACGACTTTGACATTCATGGAGAGTGGATGCGTATGAGGCGGTGCTAATAATAGGTTAAAATACGATGATTCGAAGAAAAGTGTGAACCTGGACGTAAATAACGATTCAGAAGGCAAGTATGTAAAATAATTTGTTGTTTAAGTGAATAAATAGGTAATAATATCACAAGAGAAAAGATAAATCTTCATTTAAATGCCACGCCATCTACAATCATAGACTAAAAACATGCAGATGTTCCATTACAAAACCGGTTGTAGGTAAAAATAAACGTCTGAACATAGGCTTCACGTGGCGTTTTTAGAAAGTGTGTTAATTTGTTTAATTGTTTTAAAACCATAATTGTTTTACGTTCTTTCTTTTTAGTTTATTATATCAAATAAGTTTTGACAAATTTCAGAAAATATGACGACGTGCGTATTTGGATACTGCAAAAATACATCAAGAAGTGTCAGCGAATCATCAGGTGTCTGTTTTCATAGGTAAGTTTATGTTTATTCGAGTATTTACTGGGAAAAGTGTGAAAGAAATTATTTTATATAATATATTAAAAGTAGAAGTAGAGAAGTAGAAGTAGTAGTAGTAATTATTTTATATAATTTGCTAAACACGGGGACATAATTTTTTGGTCACAGTTTCACATTAAAATGGGGTTCTAATTTTGGTGGTTATTTATTATTTTTGGGTAAACAACAATTAATTTTGGTGTTATTTGTATAACGTACGAGCAAAATGTAATATTTTTGGTTATAATTTCACTTTAAACTGGCATTAAAAATTTGGTGCACATTTATTATTTTTGGTGGTAAAAAGTATTTTTTGGTGCAATATTTCATTAGATCTGGTGCTCAGTTAAATACTAGCCATTTTTTATCGTAAATAATTTTGGTCATTCGTTAGCACTTAGGTATTACGCGAGCTAGTAGGTATTCAGATTCGTACTTAATTTTGCACGTTTGTAGGTGATATTGCATTATTTTTACTGTTACTAAGATCTCGTCCCTTTCAGTAATTCACATATATACCTATATATTTCAGGTTTGTTCATCCGGGTCATCCGAAAAGAGAAAAATTGATAAAAATTCTTCAAAAGGATAGAAGCCAAGACACGTGGCTTCCTACAAAATATTCGTCTGTATGCTTTGCACACTTTCGAGCTGGTGATATTTATACGACTAAAGCTGGAAAGCGTTTTATTAAGAAGTCAGCTATTCCTTGTAGTAATCCTTTAGAATATGCTGACAAAATATCTCTTTCAGCATACCTGCGATAGGACAAAGGATAAAAAGAGATGTAGACAACGTGTAAGAGTAGAAGAGAAAATAAAATACATAAAATCTAAAAAAAACAATTCACTTAGCAAATAAAACATATAATAAACTATCAACTCTGACTAAATGGGCAGATAGTGTTCTTTTACTGTAGTAGCTAGTGGATAGTGGTCTTTTACTTTTCTACTTTACCATTTTTTTTATTTATTTAAACACTTATAAATTTTGAAATAGAGTATGAATTTACTCTAACGAAGTTTTGTAGGTACAAAAGCCGTATCGTGGCTGTATCTCTCCTGCGGTGTAATAATCTATAAGGGCTTCACGTTGTTTCACTACGTTGAAGGAAACGCGTAAGCGCCATGAAATACCCGGCGCTTACGACGTTTTGGTCGCGAGAAAACTGTACTCTGTAAGCGATCTAGCGCTTCATGTTTTAATAGTTTGGTTAGACGACATAACTAATGTTTTAACGCTGCAGCGAACTTTAGTTTTAATTCTTTCCAAAATGGAGCAAGACTTTTGTTTACGATAGCTTCTCTATCCGTATAGCTCTATGGGTCCATACCGGACCAGCTATTTTCTTGAGGTCATCTTCCCATCTTTTGGTTTGTCTGCCTCTATTTCTTTTGCTATCTCTTGGATACCATTCTGTTACTAACTTAGTCCATTTCTCTTTGCTTTCTCTTAACATATGTCCCGTCCAACGCCATTTAAGCTGTCTGTAGGCTGTGTGTGCATTTTTGAATTTTGTTTTCTTTTTAATTTCTTGTAATTTCAGTCTATCCCTTCTTTTTATACCTAAAATACTCCTTTCCATTGCATTTTGGCAGACTTTTAATTTACTTTCTTGTAGTTCTGTTAACGCCCACGTCTGGCACCCGTATAGTAAGCATGGCATAATGCATATTTCGTATACTTTCTTTTTTGCTTTCATTGGCATATCTTTATCCTTCAATATTTCCCTAAGAGACTAAAACCGTTTCCAAGTATTAGTTATTCTTCGTTCTATTTCTTTATTCATGCATGTAAAGGAATATATATATATATTTGGGCCAACTTATATCTACAGATGAAAAAAAAATAAAAACCGACTTCAAAAACCTAAAACGAATAAAATAACTTTCATAATAAAACTTAACAGCTTCTGAAGTCGGTGTCTTCAATTCATCAATTAACCTTAGCTTGGCACCGACTTCAGAAGCTAATAAGTTTTATTATGAAAGTTATTTTATTAGTTTTAGGTTTATAACGTCGGTTTTTGTACTTTTTTTAAAGTAAATTTATCCGTTTTAAGGATTACTGCGCGCTCGATTAGCCTTTCAGTTAACAGCCTAGCCTGAATAATATTCAGTTATAAGTTAGGTTTTTTTAGAAATCGTTGTAGCCCACCGAAAAAAGTATGTCCAAATAAGATGATTACAGTTGATTATATATAAAAAAATACTTTTAAAAAAAAGTAAAACCGACTTCAAAAACCTAAAACGAATAAAATAACTTTCATAAAAAACTTAACAGCTTCTGAAGTGGGTGCCAAACTAAAGTGCAATTGAAGAAACCGACTTCAGAAGCTGTTAAGTTTTTATGAAAGTTATTTTATCCGTTTTAGGTTTTTGAAATCGGTTTTTATTTTATTAAAGTAAATTTTATTATGAATGTACTCCACTCGACTAGTTAAGTAGTATATACCTAACTTCTGAGAATTTTTAACATTAATGTCAATAAAGTGGTGCAAGCGGTTTATCACTGGAGCTAGGGCAGTGGATGAGTCGACCTCGACACCTCAGCTGATGTAGGTAATGTTTTTTTATTACTTAGGCATAATGCCAGGGAACTCGATTGATCCTAAGGCAACATACTGCCCACGAATTCAAATCACAGCTTTCTTAAACAGTAGATTAACTTCTTCTTTCATTCTATGACACGGTAAATAGACAAAGTGCAGTGTCAACGTGAACTTGATCCGTTTTATTTATTCGTTGGTGGCATATTAGGTTGGGGAAAAAGTCTTTTCGCATTATACATAGTATGTATGAACTTGTAATAAAATCTCTTTGGCTATACTATTTGTATCTGGCTGGTTTTGGTATCATTGAAAGTTTACATTTTAACACGTTCTGTGCGGCCAACGCGCATGCGCGATTTTCGAACGTTCACCATGTGCTGGCGGCGCTTATGCGCGTCCATACAATTTATATAACTTCCTTCGAATGCGGCGCGCCGCACCTGTGGGTTTTTTGTGCATCTCTATTGTTCTTGGCGTAATTGTTTTATGACTCATAAAACTGGAAAATTTTCAAACACACATAAGCGTCTCGCCGCACTTGGGACAAGTTTGTAACGCCGCACATATGCGCCCAGCCGCACTGGGTAGAGTTTCTTCAACCGCGCATGCGCGCTCATAGCACCACACGAAGTATTTTTTGGGCGCGCATGAGCGTTTGCCGCACAGGGTTTAGTGAATCATAAAGCAGCACTTGGAGCAAATTCGCCAAATAATTCAGCAGTTAATGTGTTAAAGAACATAATTCCAAATTCAAATTAGGAAAATGTGTGATTTTCATTTGTTTTTCGTACCGTCAAGATGAATCTAATGAAGAAATTCGATACATTTTAAAAGGAGATCAACCACTTTCTATGGAGCTTTGGTACTCATGCCAAGTTCTTTGTACATGAACAAAATATATGTTATTAAAAGCTTTATTATACCAATATTCCAACAGTTTTTGTTTGAATCTGGTAAGTAGTGGGGTTATCGAGATATCTACTACAAAAATTTTACTACAAAAAAGGTAAAAATGCAACGCAAGCCGCGAAAAAAAATTGCGATGTTTATGGACCTAGTGTAGTGTCTGTGAGAGTAGCACAAATTTGGTTTAAGCGTTTTCAATCCGGAAATTTTGATGTCAAAGATGCACGTCGCTTTGGTCGCCCTATTACGGATAAAATGGATGCCATTTTTTAAAAAGTGGAGCAAGATCGGCATATCAGTAGTTACGACGTAGCTGAAGAACTGGGTAAATTGACCACAAAACAGTTTTGGCGCATTTTAAAAAAACTGGGTACACAAAAAAGCTCGACATTTGGGTACCTCACGAGCTCACTGAAAGAAACCTAATGAACCGTGTACTCATTTGTGATTCTTTATTACGACGTAATGAAACCGAACCATTTTTGAAGAAGCTGATAACTGGTGATGAAAAGTGGATCACGTATGATAAGAACGTGCGAAAAAGGTCGTGGTCAAAGGCCGGTCAGGCTTCACAGACTGTGGCGAAACCCGGGTTAACTCGCAACAAGGTGATGCTGTGTGTGTGGTGGGATTGGAAGGGCATTATTCATTATGAGCTGTTACCACCAGGCAGGACCATCGATTCTGAACTCTACTGCGAACAACTGATGAGATTAAAGCAAGAAGTTGAGAGAAAGCGGCCGGAATTAATCAACAGAGAAGGGGTGTGGTTTTTCATCATGATAACGCTAGACCTCACACATCTTTAGCCACTCAGCAAAAATTAAGAGAGTTTGTCTGGGAGGTGTTAATGCATCCGCCGTATAGTTCTGACCTTGCACCTTCAGATTTCTACCTGTTTCGGTCTCTTCAGAATTCTTTAGGCAGTGTCAGGTTAACATCACGAGAGGACTGCCAAAACCACTTGTCGCGGTATTTTGACCAGAAGTCCCAAAATTTCTATAGCAATGGGATCATGTAGGGACATGAACTTTTTGCCATCTTGTAGGTAGGGACCTACAAGATGGCAAAAAGTTATCGAACAAAATGGTACCTACATACTTTAGTTAAATGTAAATAAACTATATTAAAAAATGTTTTGAATTTTCTTAAAAAATGCGAAAAAACTTTTTCCCCAACCTATTATTATTTAGGTAGGTACTTCATAAAGCTTAGGCCACACCGCGTGCTACGTAAGCTAACTCAGTTCCTCTGTACTTCTGTAGGTACCCATTCATTAATAATTTGAATAGCACAGATTCCACCGCCCAATCGGTTTCAGCGGAATCTGAATTTGTCTGCTCGACAACGTAAACGTAAATAACGCAATGAATGTTATTGAACTGTCAAAATGAAACCGATTCCGATTGATAGTGTGTTACGCAATTACGGTACACATGTGTGGCTAGTTAGACTTATCGATTCAGATCTGACAACAGAGTATACAGACCTAACAAACTATTAAGGGGAGGGGGAATCCACAGTGGTGGCCCGCGAAACCCGCGAAATTTTCTTACGCTTTTTGCAATTTTCAAGTCAGTGTCAGGTTGTATCTTAATCAAAATATGATTCGCGACCGTAACAAGTGTGTATTTACGTAATCATAACCATAAGAATCATCAATACATTTCTCTAACTTAGATTTGTTTTCTCCAAGTTTGATTTCGGAAATCATGACATTTTGGAACAAATCTAACACAGAGAGCTATTGCAAAAAACGTAAGAAAATTTGAACATAACCGACCAGCGCGAATTTTATGCAACAAAGGAAATTGTTTCGTCTAATCATTGTTTAAAGTTCATAATTATTAGGTATTATTTGCATGACATTTAGGAATCTGCGTGTTCCGTTCACCGCACATTCTGCGGAGAGTGGGTCGACTCACGATTGCGGCGGCGGCGGCGGCGTGCCCCCGGATGCCGCGGATGTCGATCGGATTCGCTCGGATGCCGTCGGCTCGTCCCGCGCACCGCAGACTGGCCGCCATTTTGTTTGGGTCATTCACGTTGTGAATCGTAAACTAGACTGACGTCAGCAATTCTCAAATATTAATAATGGATATCGATGAAAAGCTTATTTCTTTAGTAAAACAACATGAATGTCTTTATAATGTTAATTCGCGTAAATATAGTGACAGACTCAGCAAACAAAACGCATGGGACGAAATAAGTCTCGAAATGGGAATTTCAAGTAAGAACATTTAAGTATTTATTTTCACTTTGTTTAAGTATGTATACAGGATATTTTTTTAAGCAGTGCGCAAATTTTCGCAGGTCGTTCTACCCATGAATATGAACAACTTTCACTATGGGATCAACCCTGAAATCATGAAAAAAAATCTGCTGTTTCATACATTTTGGTCGAGTAGGTCAATACCTAAAAAAAATCAGCTGTCTCGTATAAAACTTCTATAACTTTTATATGAAACAGCAGATTTTTTTTTTTGGTGATTTCAGGGTTTGTCCCATAGTGAAAGTCGTTCATATTCATAAGTAGAACACCCTGTGAAAATTGGCGCACTGCTTAAAAAATTGTCCTGTATAATAAAAAAGCTTGTAATACATCCTCATCGATTTATTCTTTGTTTTAATTGCTGTTTTTGATACCTGGTAGGTGTACCAATTGATACCAATCACGTTTGTGAAGTAACGCAAATTAATTAATTCCTGTTTTGTATGTTTTCAGTTCAGCAGTGTATAATCAAATGGAAGCGACTTAGGGATAATTTCAGGAAAGCTTTAAAAACCCGGGAAAAAAGTGAGTCTGCTGCTGCCAGACGGCGTCCCCTAAAGTACGAATGTGATTTAGAATTTCTGAAACCTTATGTGAAATACTACGATGAAATAAAGAACACGAGTTTTATGATCAATTATGAAAATACAGCGGCCACCGAAAGTAGTGGTACAGCTGAAAGTTATGCAAACCAAGAGATGTACTTGGACGACACTAGCATAGCATTAGATTTCGATGAAATAACTTCAGCACCTCCGATTAAAATTGAGCCTATGTCCTTGGCAACGGCTTCTATTCCACATTCAAAACCATCGTCATCAAGGGATGTAACACCAACGGTCGCGGATATTCTACAAAATTACCTGGAGGCCAAGGCAAAAAAAGAAAAGGATCCTATAGACGCATTTTTTTTAGCAATGGCTGCTCTTGTGAAAAGATTACCACAGAGAGTACAGTTGGAAGTGAAGCAGAAAGTTTTCAATGCCATTAATGATGCAGAGTTGAAAGTGCTGAACCAAGGACTCTAGCTGGGCTCCATATTACACCTAATGCAAAAAATAGCGTGAAATGGGACCACGGAACATTTGCTTGAACCAAAAGCAGTTTTGGTTTATTAAAAAAAAAAAAAAATTATAAAAATATGTTGTTTTTTTTTTAATGTTAGTTATGAATATTGTTGTTTTACCTATGTATAGCTATAATAAATACTTTAAAATAAATAAGTACCCACTAATAACGTTATATTGAACTATCCGTTACCTTGTCCTTGTAAAGTTATTATGACAAGTATATAAAGCAGCAATTATATTGCAGCCTACGCGCACACTACGCACGTACACTACGGCCGAAATATCTTGGCGAGTCTGAACATAGGCACTATGAATTTTCGCGCATGATCTCTCACTTACATTGATCTCATGTCACCATTTGGTTCCTAAAAAATGTTACTGCACAGCCTTCTGCGCGAAGTTCGGACTCGTCAAGATATATCGACGGTACAGTATCCTAGCTTTGGTTTGTAAGAAAATGTAGACGAGATATCCACCGTGCATCGATGCGCTGTGTCATGCAGTCTGAATCGCTTTCCAGGACCAGCATCGGCATCGTGAAGACATTTAAAGCTAGATCTAATTTTAATAAAATATGATCTCATTCTTCCGGCGCAACGCCGAATTTGAATATTTGCCAAACCCCTGAAATTCGAGCTTCAAAACGCACGCGCCCTCCTTAAACAACAAATGAAGAAAACTAGAAATGTGAACATTTGATTCTTAAAGCATATGCATTGTCTTCAATTTTATAATTCAAAATCTTTTCGTTCAAATATGCGCAAATTATCTATTTCAGTAATTATTAGAAGGTTATATATATAGTTTAATATTGATATTCAGTACTGTAATTAGTACCTGCTATTAAATTGCTCACAAAAGACCTAAAATCAAAAAGACTTTTGATAAAAAATTGACATTCCATGTTCTTTCCGCATGGTCTCCAAAAAGATCTCTAAAAAGTTTTAAATTTGCTAACGATTTCTTTTTTCTTTTTTTCAGGAACCAGTGACAATCAAGTCCAAGTCTCTTCACTGGCAAAAAGTGGGTCCGTCTGACCACCTCTACATCCCTGGCAAGCAAGGCACCGCATGCAAAGTGTAGATCGCATCCTTTTCACTATGGAGCACGCTTGGACCTAAGAAGGTTTATTGTATGGTAGGACCACTTACAGCACTACCTATTGCACTCAATCACCTACTTTGAATTATTTGGCTATAAAATGACGAATAAATATTATAATGAATTTGAGTTCAAGCTCATCAGCAACGCGTAAGTTGACTGGCAAAAATAATTTATGGTTAGCCTGATCTTGGTAAAACTATGTTCCAAGGCTTTTTAGGGTGATGCGGGTAAATCATTCTAGACATTAATTGAAGAGCAATTTTTTTCTAAAGGGCAAAATTAACTGATGAAAGGGACTATTTAGACAAGAAAATGTCTACACTTCATAAAAATATTTTAAGTACTTATTAATTTTAAAGTAAAGAGTAATCTACGTACCTACTTAATTTTTGATTTGTTAATGATAAGGATTGCATGTGACGATATGATAAGTGTGTTTAAAAGGTCAATGTAACATTATCTAAATATTTAGATTGCGATTATTTTGTTTTTTACCGATTTACGCAATTCACCGCAAATTTCGTGTAAATTAGAAAAAAAAATTGTGTAGTATTTAGAACAAATTAATTTAATTAATTACGGCAAGCCTATGACATTAATATCTTAGAAAAGTTTCATAATGGAAAAAATAAATATTCAACAGCTTTCATGTATGGGCCGTTTAAGTCAAAGAAAGCCTAGAGTTTATGAAATATACTTGTCGACGATTCTAAGTAGATGCAGTGAAATGTATGACATAGATGTAGCTTAGAGTAGCAGAACAAATTATTTGCCTGTTTAGAGAGAAAATATTGGTTATAAAATCACTTTAGGACATTGGTCATAGTCATAACCGATGGTTGGTTGTCTTCTATTGACATTAGTATTAATGCATTCCAAAATATTTCTGTGTAACTACTTCATGTATTCAATTGCGTGACGTATTTTATTTTTAAGGCCCTATGCAGACTGTAGACATTGTGAGATAGGATCTGCGGCGCATGAATGAAGTACCTATCTAAAGTTTGCATATTTTTTGTGTGTTGTCCCTTTTGAAGGGCAATAAGTGCGTCGCGGTTGTCTGCTGTCTGCATAGGCCCTAACAGTGAATTTGAATATTTCTATATTTTGTCTGTGATTTAGGTTTTTTGTCTATGATTATTTTAATCAAAGATTTTTGTGTCAACCAGTATTGTGTTAAGTATTTTATACTTATTTGTGACCGTTTTAAGTTTTGTACTTTAAGTATGTGGTTTAATGTGATTTTTTTTTAATTTTCGTCGTTATCATTGTTATAGTATAACAATTAAATAAATCGTGTCTTAATTATAATTGTTTTGTTTCATTGAAATCTCTTTACATTTCCTTGATAAATTAGAATTAAATCAACTAATAGCATCATTAAATAGTATTATTAAAGTTACCAAGGGGTAATGTGCTACTGTTGTAGAGGTCAGATAGACAGTCGCTCCACGAAAAAAAAAACGTGTGCGGTCGGGGGACCCCTGTCAGGAACGAAGTTCCGCCCGCACACACACACTCGTATATAATAGAAAGAGACAGAGAGAGATAGAGTCGCATGGAAGGCATAACGCTTTTTCGTTACGTGACGAATCTACCAGTCAACTGCTACTGTGAGACGCGTTAAAAACTTGGTTCCAAAAATAATAGTATTGAGCTGGATCTACACCTAGTTATGTAACAACTTTATGAGGCAGGCGCGGGCCGGCCAGTCTGGCATGCGCGCGCGGCGTGTTGTTGTTGTCGCTTGAGCGGCCATCGCGGCGTCTCGCTTGTGCTGGGTTTGTTGCGTGCATGCGTTCAGCGTTGCTCATGCCAGCCTGGTGGGCAAGCAAGATGACCTGAGCCCATCCGTAGATATTTAGTGTGTGTACCCTTCTATTTGTTTATTTTCTTTCTTTCTTTTTGCTTCGACTTATAAGTAGTCAATAAGTACTTGTATGTCACAAAACTGTATCCACGGATACACTGCCGACAAACTGTACAGCAGTTTGGCAGAAAATGTGATTTTTTTGTTTAGAATTTTCTTGAATGAATAAATAACTTAAAAAAAAAATGCAGTGGGCGGAGTAGGTGGAGCTGTTTGGGGTGAATGACCGCAAACATTGATGTGAACATGGATATGCCTCTGAAATCCCGGGATTTTGAAATTGTCGATTGGTTTAAGTGAGTTAATATGGGTAAGTGGGCAGTTATGAGCAGGTAGTAGGTGAGCACCCAAACAGTATATACTTACTTATATGCACACACAGGGATCCTGGAATGTTGTTAGAGGTAGCTTCGTTTTAAACTGTTAGAAACAATACTAAATATACTTTACTGCACAAGAAAATATTATATATTTCTATATCATTTTTTATAATATTTGGCATATCCATGTTATGTCCGCATGTCGCAAGTAGCAAAAACAGCTCTACCTACTCCGACCACTGCTAATAAGACAGGAAGCCGACCCCAACAAGAAAAGGTTAGGTAGAAAAAGAAATAGTATCAAAACGAAGTCTCTTTTCGTCTGTGTACCGCTTAGTTCTAACTGCGCAGTGGATTTTGATGTGTTTCATCATCATTTAAGGCAAACTTTTCAATAGACAGACAACTCTTATCTGAAGAATTAATATTTCAATTTGGCAGCTTTTGTATAAAAATTTTACACCATCATTTATAACATTATTTAAGTAACTAAAAGAAATTTGTGATAGTGTTTTTGTGATGGATTGTGTACATAAGAGTAAGTAGTTTTGTTTTAATTCATTTTTATCACAGGAACTTCATTCTATAATTTTCTTAAATTAATTGTTTAGATAAAAGTGGACTTTTTCACCTATATTTTTTAATTCAATGGTCAAAAAATTACATGTCCACTCTGTAGAATCTATTTTATATGATCCTCACAAGTATCTAGTAGTAATTAGTAAAAAAAATATTGTGAATTATTTGCACAACTATTATTTTTTTTCTTTTATTTTTCATTAAACAGTTTTCACCGCCTCAAAAATGGATTTTTTCGAAGAATGGCTAAAACACCCAAAGGAAACGCGGAATGAGGGGCTGTTTCGGTTTATATCTTTGAGACATGATTTTGATGGTGTTACGGAGCAGTCCCTGAGCGATGTCAAGGTCATCATCTCAAAATATTCCTCAAAATTAGCTGAAAAGTGGAGCAGCTGTGGAAGAAATCGAGAACGGTTCCTAGAGAAGAATTCGACGTGGCTGAAGGGAGTTGACATATCTTTCGATGTGTCCGTTTATTTATGTATGCCAAGTATCGACAGAACCGGTACCTGGAAGACCCTCTAAAGAGTTTGATGATTCCAGTCTCAAAACGAAAAAACGACGCGTAGATGACCTCTTACAGTCCAGGAGTGCTAGTGAATTGAGTTACGCTGCTGAGGTATCAGCGCGTATGTCGGGTCGTAGAAGTGCACGTCAAATCAAAGATGTAACTGGTGACCCTTCAATAACCCATAATGACAGTGAAATAAGTGCCCCCAGGTGTTTGACAAGCGAGGAAGCTTTAGCATACTATGTTGATAGTAAATCAAGTAGCCATAGCTATAAGCAGACTCGGAAGTGCAGCATCAAAGCCGGACATAAGGTAATTCCGTCATTATACAGTGTTAGAAAGGCAAAAATAACTTGCTATCCTTCAAATGAACAGATTAAATAAATAAAATAAAAAATAAAAATTGTTTATTCTCACCATTAAAAATTACAAAAGGTACATGAAAAGTATTAATGTTAGTTGTGGTGGTAATTACAAGGTGCACAGAGTGTTGACCCTAGCCCCTAAACTAGGCGGGAACCTGTATCTCAGGGGATAGTGTTCAGCTATTGACATTCTAATATTATTATCTTAGGACATTTGTGTGTCACTACTACATAAAATATTACGTCTTAGTACCGATAAGTATAATATAGTGGGAGGGTTTGTTGGTGAGCTTGAAGTACGAGGTGTGGATGTGGGTATGTGTGTTAATATGAGTGGAGAAATAGAGGAATGTGTGTGAATAATGTAGTGGTGAAGTAAGTGAGGAACGTGTATGTGTTTGTGAGGTAAATATGATTATACCTGAAGGGTCATTAGGTTTTCAGTGTCTTCATAATCCAATTGCAGTACATTTTTACCTTAGTTTTAACTTCATAACTGCTAAGTTTTATTAAATTAATTTTTTCATTTAGTCTGTTATACAATATAGAACTTAACACATAATGTTGTCGCTTTCCAAACGTTGTGCTGTGTGGGACACTTGGACAAGGTGCAGGATTTCTGCGTCTACCAGTATCGGCAGGCGGGAGAACTGTTCGATGCCTCCTCAGAGTGGATGCGAGCACAAAAAGCTGTCGAATAGTTAACACCTGACATTCTGAGTACAACTGTCTAGTTGGGTATCTAAAAGGCTTCCTATTTATTACCTTCAAAACAGCTCTTTGGGCTCGCTCCAGGGCTAGAAACAATGTCTTTGAGGCACCGCCCCACACTGGAATACAGTAGTTAATGACAGATTGATACAGTGCAATGTATATTTTTATAAGAAGCTCTTGCGAAGCAGATTCTCTGAGAGTTTTAAACAAAAAGATCATGTTTCTCAACCTTGTCATTACTTTTTTAAGTTGTAAATCCATCTTAGGCACTCATCAATTTGAACTCCTAAATATCTGACAACACTGACAGGTGTTAACGTCTTACAATGACAGTTTTGTGTGTTATCTAAACAAGTGTGTGCAATTATATTATAGTCATCAGGTGGTTTGTTGTTTTTTCTTATTTTGAAGGCTACATAATTGGTTTTGTCTAAATTAAGTGTCAATAGGTTGGAGTTGAGCCAGCACATTATTCTCCTGAGGCAATCTTCAGCCAATTGCTTTACAAGAGTCCAACTAGGACCATGTACCACAATGGCAGTGTCATCTGCGTACGTATAAATTTTTGCATTTGGTGTGGGCATTTTACAGAGATCATTTATATAAATTTTGAATAGTGTTGGGCCTAAAACACTGCCTTGCGGCACTCCAAAATTGACAACTAGCTCATAACTAAGATAGGAACCAATCTGCACTTGTTGTGTCCTATTAGTCAAATAGTCCTTAAACATATTAAGAGGTATTCCCCTGATACCCATGGACTCAAGTTTTGACAGTAAGATGGGGACAGAGACCGTGTCAAAGACTCGCCATGTCCAAGAAAATGCCAAGGCATTTGTTTTTACTATCCAGTTGTCTTGCAATGAATTGAGTCAGATCCAGTACGGCATCCTCAGTGGATATGCCACTTCGGAAGCCATACTGATTATCTGCAATAATGATGCATTTGTCTAAAAAACCGTTTAGTCTGGAATTCAGGATTTTTTCAAGCATCTTGGATAGTGCGGACAACACTGATATTGGCCTATAATTATTGACACTGTCTCTGTCCCCTCCCTTATGTACTGGGTGAATCAGAGCTTTTTTAAATGCTTGAGGAAAAACACCCGTCTTTATAGATAGGTTAAATATGTGTGTAATGGGGGCTATCAGAATGTTCCTACAATGCTTTAGCAGGTTGGAAGATATTTTATCCCAACCCGTTGCACAGTTACTGCGCAACTGCAGTATTACTGATTCAACCTCAGTGTCGTCTGTCTCCATGAGAACAAACGAGTTAACAAGGGAAGGCGATTTATGCTGAGATGGCTCAGACTGCCTATTTTGACTTGAAGATATTATTTTGTTGGCTAAGTTCCGACCAACATTTGTAAAAAATGAGCACACATGATTAACAGCTTAATTGGGATTGTTTTGAACATTTAGCAATTCTGAAGGCGAAGTTTTAATTTTCCTAGTATGTGTTATATCTTTGATAACCTTCCATAAGGCTGTAGGATTACGTCCTGCTGTCTCAATTTGTTTTTTTTTTCATACTCACTTTTTAGCCTTCGTAGAAGGCGATTACAAAAATTACGATATCGTGTATATGTTAGTTTAAGGATAAGATTATTAGGAGACATAGATAATTTTCTGTGTAGTCTATTTCTATGTGCAATACAACGTAGTACCCCTGAAGTAATCCAGGGCTTTATGTTTCTTTTCCTTCTAGGGACTTTGATAAGCTGTGTGTGTTTATCTATTAAAGACATCAGGAGGGATATGAACATATTAGTGCTTTGATTCGCATCTTGTGATTGTAAGATTTCGGTGAAATTCATATCTTCTAGCTCACTTTTGATCGCTTGGTAGTCTATTCTACTGTCTACATTATTAGGTTTAAGTATAGGACTTACGTGTTCTAAAGAAAGCATCACTGGCGTATGATCTGTAATATATGTTTCAATGACTAAAGACGTGGCAGGTAATTTAGACTTCAGCAAAATGTGATCTAGGCAATTGCTAAGTCTGGTAGATAAAGTATGGGTTGGTACAAGTCCATGAATCGCATTAGCTACAAGATAGTCATTACAACGCGCATCCAGAGTATCCGTTTTAATGTCTATGTTAACGTCTCCTATAAGGGCAACACTGCTATACTCCGATAATCTGTCATAAACACTATTTAGACTATCTAAAAAATTATCAAAATGTTGCCTATTTCTGTAAGACGGCGAACGGTAGATGGTAAGAAGTGCCAGTTTCTGATCAACACAGCAGATGAGACAGTTAGCATCCATAAAGTCTGGCTCAGTTTTGTTGCAATTTAGAGTGTTATCAGCGTATATGATTATACCATCATTTTGATTGCTAGTGTTTTTAGTGTAATGAGTTGTATAACCATCTAAAATAGGAATTTCACTTACTTTACTTAGCCAACACTCTGTCAAAACAATAATATGGCATTTAATTTTCATGGTAGATAAGAGTACTGTTAACTCATCAAAGTGTTTATTTATACTTATTATATTTAAATGTAATATATTGCCTTATTATGATTAGGAAGGTAAATACTACATTGTTCCGGAGAACAGGTAAATTATTTATCCCTTATTATTGACTCCAGTTCTTCATTTAATTCAATGATGCAATGGTAGCCATTTATAAATACAAGTATACACAAAAAAAGGCGGTCCAAATGTTGAATGATTATCCAAGTATTTATTGCAACAATGTAAAACACGGTAATGGAATGTATTAAAAACAAAAGGGTGAGAAACTGGTGAAATCTGGAAAACTGATTTATGAGTATTGGTGGGAATGTGTGTGTCGCAGTTATACGAGTAGAAAAGGAGTATTGTTGAGTGGTATAATTACTGAATGTGTATTGGGACAGCTGATGGTATATGAGTGTCATAGAAATATTATTGTGTGTATGTTGATGTATAAGTGAACTGTATTTGTCGTTGTGATGTGTGTTTTGCATGGAATCCTTTTGTGTGCACAGTCCTATGTATGAGTAGATATGTGTATGAATAGCGCAGGCAATTAAAGTAATATCTGAAAAGATATTTAACATAGTTCCTTAAAAAATCTACTAGGCACATGCAAGTATTTATATCCTGGAGAGATTTCTCCGAGTGTATTAGTATTTGCTTATCGCCCTCTTTTTTCCGTAAGAAAATATTGCCGTTGGAAATCCAGCAAAATTTATAATGGTTATTCTTAGCAAAATCACGCGACATGAAAAATAGTTTCTTGGAATTAGCAGGCAGCTGTTCCGCCACGTAGACTGGTTGAGACGTTCCTGGGATACCGATGAGTGCAGTATTCATTTTGTTTGCTTTTCCTTTGTCTTTGTTGTACAAACGGACGGCAGACATCAGTGTCTGCTTTTTCAGTACAGAAGAAAACTCCACAATTAACGGTCGTGAAGAGGCGGGAGTAGTGGGGGATTTCCCGGGTAAACGATAAATATCCCGCAATTCAGACTCCGCTATCTGTACACCAACAGCTTCGCCTAAACTGCAGACTGTTTTGATAAGACTGCCGCCAGATTCTGTGTTTGACTGCGGTATGTTTCGGATTTCATTATTAACTTTCCCATGCCTCTATATCCTCGAATTAGCAATATTTGTTATAACAAACCGTAATTTATTTGCAACATTAACAGAAAGTAGAAAACGAAGTACATCATTAAGATCACAATATCAGAACCTACTATGCACAGGCACATTTAAAACTAGCTTATTAAAAAAAGTGTGATCTGTATGGCTCCTGTTATCTTTAATAAAATTCCTGAACACATGAAAACCTTGCCATTGATGAAATTTAAAAAATGTTTTACAGAATTACTTGTAGACAAATGTTATTATTCTGTTCAGGATTTCCTAAATGATACATTATAACTACTTATTTGCCTTATTCAACTTAGTTGTATAATAAGTATTGTATTTGCATGCCAACAAGGCAGAATGCACACGGTTCTTTATTATGTTATTTTCGATCCTAATTGTATGTACCTGCATTCTTAGCAAATAAAGTCCTATTCTATTCTATTCAATTCCGGATGACCTCGACTTATATTGGAGATCCTGTATTTTTTTCTCCAAACTTTCTATGTACAACTTATGTTCCTGTCGCTCTTTTCTTAGATCTTCTACTTCTCTTTTACCGTTAACGAATCGCATGCTGAAATCAAAGTTCAGGCAATTCTTGATAAAACTGCGGAACGTTTAATTTCAGCGCAACAAGAAGTTGTCAGTAGTATGTTACCTTGCACATCATTCACATTAACCAGTAAGGGGGGTTGTGACGGCTGTTCCGGTCATAGTTTGTACTAACAAAAATTCACCAACTGTGATGACATGACAGTCAGTGGCGTGCACAGAGATTTCAGACAGGGTATGCACAGCTAAACAAAAACTTACCAGTTTCAGCTTGTTGCTGTCGGTGGCCCAACGACTAGGACTACCTACCCTACCTGAGTTTTACCACAGGAGCCTTTGGCTTCGCATGATGTTTGTTTGCGACCACTATGAATATTTAAATAAGTGATGCTTATATGACATGCAAAGTGGCATTTAAAAAGGCCGTGGGATGTTTATTTTGTTTTCTTTGCGCAAATGAATTTAAATTCAAAATAAATTACTACTTTAATGTTAACTGATTACTTTCTGCAAGTTAATGTTTATAAATCTATCTCTATAATTTCAGATACCTAGTTTTGCAAAACGTCGTCGTAAAAACTGCTACATCGTTTTACTAAAAATTCTTTTCCAATTGCATTCATAGATAAATCTGTGAGTCTGTTCTGGCCGTGTGTTTCGTAAATATGTATGAATTCGTTTTAGACTAGAAAATGATCGTTCGGTCGAAGCGCTACTGAATTTTGATTTAATTACCTACGCAACACTAGAAATTAAATCATTTTGGGTCCTATTCGATAACCCCGTGAATGAGCTACCCGATGTTGATTGTAAGTGGGTTTCCAAATTTCCATCATAAAAATTGCCTTTATTAAAAGACAAGCTGGATTCGTCATGCCCACGGAATAATAATACTTGTTTACCAAGAAAACAAACTACATCAATTAACCGTTTCAAAATATTTCTATTTCTCTCAACTTTCGCGTTTGCCTTTCAATATCTAACTTAAACTGGCTTTTCAAACTAGTCTCTATTCTACCTTTACCAAAAGTTTGGAACTTCAAGCAGGATTTCAGGCGTTTTTCTGAAGAATCGTGTTTAGCAACCGTTTTGTGAAAATTATTTAGATCTGAATATCCGTTATAGGTTCAAACATTCTTTTTATCTTGGTTTGTAAACAAAATGCAAGGGAAACAGTACAATATGTTTGTGAGTACATACACAACCTGTTATAATTATCATAAAACTTTTCATGAAAGTAACGAATTACCTTTTTTTTGAGTTAATTCAATCCGGGTACACACCTTCCCTTTGCAATCAATTTAAATTTTTCCTCGAAAGATAACGTCGAAAACGCGGCAGATTTTAATTTATTTAAACACAATTCGCCAGCACAGGACTCACAGGTATAATTTTCCATTTTTTACAATAAACTTACTAAATAATTACTTAGACAATCAATCACTTGCGCCGAGAATAACAAATAAACAAACAATATGGCGACGAACTTTGCAATTACGTTCCGAACTAATACGAACGAATGAATTAGTCGGTCATTTGGCCAATCCGACTAAAAAAAGTCGACCCTCTGCAATCAACAATTAGGCGGTCCTTTTACGGCTTCTCAATTTGGACGGTTTGCAATATAAGCAGTGCTTCTAAAACTCCAACACACGCACACGTTTTCACGCCCACAGACACACTTTTGCTGTGTACTACACGACTCGCGAAATCATGCGTTGTATGAAAAATAAGCACCGCGTAGTAATGCTTTTGCCCGCTGCGCCTGGCACTGGCATAGCTGGTGCTTAAATCGCACTGTAAATACGGGAAGCGAATGTGTGTTCGTGTGAATGGTGAATAAGTTAGATTAATATTTTTTTTGAACTATAGTTATTTATCATTTCAAATTAGAGGGGCATGTATGTCTGGAACTACAGGGTATGCAGTGCTTATTTGCATGTATGGAGTGCACGCCACTGATGACAGTGATGAGTTTTTGTTTGTATTTTCATTCGTTCCCCTTCAATTGCGAGACGAAAAAGGTAATATTGTGTGGCAGAATCCTCGGCCCTCCTCTACAATGTATTGTCGCCCAATAAAGTTTATCTTTTCTAAGGAAACCAAAGATTTTACGATAACCGAAACCAATAAGGTTTTAGAAGAGATAAATGCTTTATTGCCGACAGCAAGCAAGGTGATGGAGACCGAAGTATCTGTCACACATCTAAGGCTTTTGACAATGATTGACGGGAAGATTTGCAACACTCTGACCGAATCTTCTTCTTCACATAAATGTTTTATTTGTGGGGCAACTCTATCAATGATGAATGATTTGTCTAAAGAGTTTACGGCGAATAATGAAGATTTTGGTTCTTGTGGAATCTTGGTTTTGGTTTGTCTACGTTGCACGCTTGGATTAGGTGTTTTGAATGCTTGCTTCACATTAGCTATCGACTTAATGTAAAAAAAATGGCAACTTAGATCAGCCGAAGACAAAGCTAGTGTGAAGCAACGTTCAGATGACATTAAAAAAACGTTTTAAAAGCGAGATGGGCTTGATTGTAGACTAATCAAAACCCGGGTTCGGTAACACTAATGACGGAAACACAGCGCGAAGATTTTTTGAAAATCCCGAGACAAGTGCCGATATTACAGGGTTAGATGTTTCACTTATACAAAAATTTGGCATACTGCTTCGTGCTTTATCATCAGGATATGATATAAATATTGAAAAATTTGAAACCTTAGCTCAAGAAACCAGACAACTTTACGTAAATCTCTATCCATGGTATTATATGCCCGCGACTGTTCACAAAATACTTCTGAACAGTGGTGATTTAATTAAATCATCACTTCTGCCTATCGGCCAGCTTTCCGAGGAAGCACAGGAAGCTCGGAATAAGGACTGTAGAAGATTTCGTGAACGCAATACACGAAAACGATCGCCAATTGCTACGAATAGAGATTTACTTAATATGTTATTGATAACATCTGATCCTGTAATAAATGGTTTAAGGGAAGTTCCCCGGAAGAAATTAGGTTCGTTCCCTACCGAAGTCCTAGATTTAATAGTTCAACCTAGATGTAAGGAAGAAGAGTTTCTAGTTTCCATAGTTCTGCCACTCATGATCATGACTATTCAATGGATGATTCATCTGATGATAGTGATGATAATGAGTGATAGATTTAGTTATTAAGTATTTTTATGTATCTGTTATTAGATTTTATAGTTACAATTATAAATAAATTATTTAAAAAAATATTATGTTTTTATTTGACTATACCTGCTCAAACGACCAACGGTCCTCAAAAAAGTATTAAGACCCTCATATCTATGCTTAATAACCTCATTTATGAATAAAAATCGAAACAAATAATTTTGTCCAGCTAGCTTGTTCTACGCGAACCATAGTGCATATCGTCCAGGGAGAAACGTCAGCCCCCGTTGAGCGAAAACCGAGATCCGCGCCTGATTTACGACTTCTATTCTAATCAAATCGAGACTTACTAATAAGTAATATAAAAATACATTACATGATTAGGAAATTTTAAACTCATTTACTCAATTTCAATCTTAGCCTAACATACAACGAGAATACAACTTAATCCAAAAAGTAATCTAGTTAGTAAAACTAGTACCACAGACACAAATGGAGGTATTAGTACTTCTTGATAGTCTTGCGGATGAGGGCCATGCGTTGTCTATGCGCCTCAGTGACGGCCGCGCGTTTGTATGGACGCACCTCATCGTTGCCAAAACCTGGGATCCACATATTCCATTGTCGCTCTGTAAAAGGGAATAATACTTTATAATAGTAGTTTATAAAACTGTTGCATAATGAAGGGTATTAAAACACGAGTACGGCTCTGTTTTTAATAGTATCACACGAGTGTTTTAATACATAGTTATGTGCAGGTTCATACACTACTTTATCTACACTCATGCAATAGGTAGTTACCTATTTAAATAAAAAACCAAAGTTCAAACACAATAATGGCTCCGAAACCTTAGCAACGTGAATTACGTTACTATGGTTGCGGAGCTATCATCGGTCAACCGGGCATGCACGGTCCCCATAATATATACAATGATAAAAATCGAATTGAAAACTCCTTGGCCAATCCAACGTGTACTTTAATAGAAAAAAAGTTATTTTATAGCATTATGTTGTTAAGAAATCTGTATCATAATAAAACTTTTTCATTTTGTTTGAGTTGTACATGCATAGTCTGTCATTATGGTACTATTCTTGGTTTATTCCCGGTCGTCCCCACTGGGCACGACTGGGAAGAAAAAGTTTCGTACCATCGTACCACCGTGCCATCTGTGATACGCACCTTAAAACCTTTTATTCCCAGTCGTGCCCAGTGGGGATGACCGGGAGTTAACCCTATTTTTGAATTCATAATCAGAACTTTACGATATGAGTGTAGATAAAGATTTTTATATCTACTGACTTTACTATGAATACAAGCAGGATCAACTAGGTATTGCTACACACAGTATGGACTAGTTTGAGAATAATGTTATGTTATGTTATAAGGGTTTCGTTTCCACTCTTAGTCCTTCAGGTGACCTATTGTGAGTGGGCCACCAGTGGGTTTACCAGTGGTTATTTCAAACAGCCCACTACCCTCCAGAAATTGATTATGTCTCTGGGTGTGTTAAGAACATATCTGTAAAAGATCTGGTGACCTGAGGGTTTTAGTTTTTAATCTGTGTGATGCCTGTGCATTCAAATAGCACATGCACAACGGTTTACTCAGTCTCCATGCATGCCCTGTACAGATGACTAACTGTATTGCATTTTGGACTGTAGGCATAAGCCTATATGCGTTTGAGAATAATGATTAAATAACAGATTGTGTGGTATTAAAGACATTGGTAGCATGGAAAGAACTTCAAAATCAGTTTCTGTACAAAGTGGACTCAAAAGGAGGATTTTTTTACTCTGCCCTTTTATTTATATTTGTTTCTAGTTGAAGACAAACATTTCACCATCCCCGGAGTATAAAATGATAATCGACGATGATTGATTTACAATAAATTACCCGAAATAATAAAGAATTTAAATAAATATAACATCTTTATCAATAAATTGAAGCTTTTCCTTGTAAACAAATGTTATTATAGTATAAGCGAATACTTAAATGATAAATTATAATTAATACTATTAAAGATACGCCTACCTACTCATAATAATGAAAAATAAATTTTAAATAAATATAAAGTGTGCAATACATAACTTAGATTAGGGATAATAAATATTAATTACGTAATAAATAAAACTAAATAACAAATAAATGTAAATAATTTATAAAATAATAATTATAATTCTTAAATCCAATTCTGTATTAATAAAAGTTTATCTTAAACTAATTATTATAATTATAATTATCTTAAATATAATATTAAAATATTTAATGATCTCATTCAACACCCAGTGCTCTTCCTCCTCTCTCCTACTTGCTGTATGCTGTGCCCGACAGGGTCCATAATTGTGACTTATATAATAATTTCCTAACCAACTATGTATATACATTATGGTACGCAATAAAGAATTGAGAATTGATTTTGACTAACTTCTTATTTTTAAATAATAATATATCTATTTTGATACTTAGGCATGTTTCACTAAAACATTTCATCATTCATGTTTTAATTGGTTGATATTTCCTCACCTAAATGTAGCTGTACATCTCTTAGCTCCACATTGGGTATATGTCTGTGTTTAGCCAACGCACAGGCTGCATTCAGAGTGGTGTCTATGAAGTCATCCGCCAGCTGAAGCAGCATCTCTTCTACCTCTTCATCAAGCTGCACAGTTGGGTCCACTTCACGGACCAGCTCTTGGAGACGGGGTCGGCTTAGCAGCTGAAATATTTACAAATAATAATAATAACTTTATTTTCCAATTTCACAATTTACTTATAGGCGATATGTAATACTACCACAATATTGTTTTTAAATTGCATAAATCGCTGACTATCTCCACTGGCACCCAAGCTAAGATCAAACTTGTGTTATGGGTGCCAGGGCTCTCTCTATTACAAGGTACATTTTCCAATTTATATGTGCTAGTACGGAGTTACATTGAGAAAGTAACTATCGTTGAGTACAAAAAGAAAACAAAGTTAACAAATAAAGAAACAAAACAAATTAATAAACTGTTAAGTAATTAAAACTAAGAATAAGAATGTATAGCCTCTCTCAGTGTGAATTTGGTAAGTGTATGTATCATGCGTATGTTTCATGTGCATGTGTCGTGTATATGTGTCGTGTGTGTGTGTGGTGTATGTAAGAGTTGTCTGAATAAGCAGGAACTGTTAAAAAAGGTTTCCAAGTAACTTTTCAATCTCCTCGTAGGTAGGAGTTATGAGCCATTGACTCACTTTCTTTTTACACTTGAATTTATTCAAGCCATAAATATTACATTTCTTGTTAACTGCATTATAAGTTCGACTACCTAATACTCGAAAGTGTCTTTCATCCAATTTAGTTTTGTATTGTTCTACTGGACATACATATTTTTTTGAACTTCTATTTGAATAAGAATATCTTAGAAAAATTGTTGAAGTCTACAGATTGACACAAATATGAGATAGTATAAAGTTGCAATTTAATTACAATGGGAAATTTGTATAGAATTTCAGTTAACTAACAGTACTTACAAAATAAATTATGTCAGTAAACAATATTCTTCATTCCAAACTAGCTTCTGGTCTGGACTTTTAATCTGCATATATCTATTACTAATAATAAAGATGAAGAGTTTGTTTGAATGCACTAATCTCTGGAACCATCAGTCGGATTTGAAAAATTATTTTTACATTTTCGATAGCCCAATTCTTGAGGAATGTTAAAGACAATTTAAAAAATCACGCTATGACCCTTGGGAGTCGAGTAAAAATAAAAAATGTCTGAAAGGATGCTAAGCGAAACAAAGCTATAGCGTAGGCGGGGGATGCAATGCGACGCGGTGGGTTGGTAGCCTTAAAGGCAAATTAATATTCAAAATTCATTATTTGTTTGGGTATAATATGAATTATACTATCATAATTATGTGTACATTTAATATACCTATAGAACAACTAACTTAACACTAGGCACTAAATTAAATGACTAACAAAATTAATGCAGGAATAAGAATAATTCGTAAGATCAATTACATTACAACCCCAAGCGTAGCCGCCAAAAGTGGATATTTGACAAAAACCAAAAACACACCTGCGTAGTCTGATCACCTCCGCCGCTCTGGTTGGCTAAGTTGGCTTTAGGCACTTGGGACTGGGTGCCCATAGGACTGTGCTGCGATGGAGAGCCTTGAAGCGAGCTCGACTGCAACTGAGGACTCGGAATCGGATTGTTTACGTACTGTATAGCACCTTGATTCATCGACCCAATCGTGGGCATATTGGCGCCTTGGCCCATGGGATTATTAGCCATGACGAAAAAAATTTTGATGCCTTTTATAACAACGTTTACAGCTATAAAATTAGTTAAATGCTTTCTAGAGATGGGTCTAAAATTAATAAGCTTCTAAATTAACACTGCTAATTTTTTTTAGTGTCAACACCTGTTAAATAAATTCTAAGATAGGTGTTAAATTTAACAGTCAGAACTCAAAAACAATACTGAACACAGATAACAATAATGGCAGAGTGGCACGGGCGGCGGCGGGCGTCAGGTACTCTGCGCGGTGCTACCCCGCACTGCGCAGTGCACAAAGACGGATATATATTTGTCTCGCTTTATCCCACTATTGCAGCCCGCAGGTAGACAAAGGACACAATGATGTTCCGTATTGTTTTCAACTTAGCAATTTAGCAACTGTTAATTTTGTGTAGTGTTCAGTCAGACAGCAGATTGTTATTTAGTCGAGTTTATTTAATTAACTGCTAACTGTTGAATTCGAAAATATTATATTTAACTAGTGTTAAATAAAGACTGATCTTCGTAGTGAAGTATATTTACGTGTTTGTTAACTAGCTAATGAGTTATGTGAGTGAAATTTCAATTGTATGACTGTTTGTGTAGTGTTGTTTACGTTTGAAAAAGAATAGGTACTTTCAAATTGCAAGAAATAGAAAACTAAAATGTATATTCAACGGCAAAAAAAAAGTGAAATATGGAACTTTTTTACGGATAGCGATACCGTAAAAAAAATTGGAACGTGTAATTTGTGTAAAAAAACTATTTCATACAAGAGCTCAGTTTCAAATTTAAAATCCCACATGAAGTTTAAGCATCCTACGATTAATATTCAACAGGCACAACAACAAAGTTCTTGTACAATAACTGAGTGTTTCGTTAGTTCTCAACAGTCTGTTCCTATTTCTGAGAATGCTCCCAGTACTTCAAGCTCTTCGTGTACTAATGATGAGTTTTTGCCACCACCAGCAAAGCAGAGAAAAATTCATAAGAAAAAAAAATAAGATGATTAATAAACAAACATTATGAATACTAGAAAAAATAGCTATAAGAAAAATCGTTGTAAATAAATTGATTCTCATTGTAAATACGCCAACAGAAAAAGTTGACAGTCCTAAGCCTGTAAAAAGTATGAAGGAAATGAGAATTAATTATGTTAACAAACTGACTGTGATCAAATTTAACAGTTGCTAAAAATAACTGCTAATTTTAACTGTTAATTTTATTTAGCATTAGCATTTAGCAGTGTTATTATTTTTTAACGTTTAAGCCCATCTCTAATGCTTTCCATTTACTAAATGCTTCGCTTTGTTGCAAAACACAATTTTTTTTTTTTTATTATTTCTTTCGCCTGTATTAAAAGGCAGGCATCGATCTATAGACCATTCAGCCTCGTCATATTTTCTTATTCTTCTATTTAAAATAAAAGTAAGGCCAAAGCCAAGTCATCAGTAAATTCTTAATCAAGGCATATGCCATGTCTTCTTTTTTTCATGTTTGTCAATCCAATTTTTTTTCTTTGTCAAATCCACATTTTATCGTCATTTCCATGTAGTGTAGTCATTTCCAAGAGTTATGTCAATTCAATGTCATAGCCATGTAAGCCATGTATGTAATTATATGTATGTATGTAATTATATATCCCAATCAAATTTTACACCCACTAGATGTAATAAAATTAAATAAAGGATTAAATGTAGAAGAATTTTCCAGCAATCCTTGAATGTCGCGCGGGAGGTTTGCCGGTGTTTTGTAAATCTCAAGCAATTTGTCAATCAATATTAAACGATTCACATTGTGCGCTGGGCATTCAAAAGTAATGTGATTAAGGGTTTGATCTTTATCGAGGTTGCAATCAGTGCATTTAGGGGAAGTTATTAACTTCATTCTGGCCAGATGAGCATTAAAACGTCCATGTCCAAATCTTAGCCGATTAATTAAAGAATAAAACTGTTTGCTTTTGTGAAATTGTGCCTTCGTAAACCAAGGAGCTAAACCAATAACTGTATTTATTTTTGCATACCAAGTGCCTTTTATTTGCAAAGTCTCCTGCCAATTTTCAAGCCAACATCGAATATTATCTTCCTTGATCATAGGTAATAAGTCTGAACAAGGTATGGCAACACTTTTAATTTCTGCATTTCCTATGTCAACAATGGCTCTCGCTAAAGTGTCTGCATTTTCATTGCCACTGACTCCGATGTGCGAAGGAGTCCACAAAAATTTGATATCAAAGTCTCTTGATTGAAGTGTAAAATACTTTTCTTTGATGCAATATATAATGTAGTTTGTAGAAGCATCCAGTTTGTTGTTATCCAATGCCTTAAGAACACTCATGCTGTCCGTTACAATAAGCCAAGAAATGATGCCAGAGTTATTTTCACTTATGAAATCCAAAGCAGCTGAAATAGCCATCGCCTCAGCAGAAAATATAGTTAAAACATCAGGCAACCTTACACCATGACCAGTCTTAGTAGAAGGTATGTAAATAGCCATTGCGACATTTGTACTGCTCTTAGAAGCATCAGTGAATATACTTCGATAGCCAGAATGTTCCTGTAATAACTGATACACCTCTTCCTTGGTTTTCAAATCATGCTTTATAACAATATTCATATCTATAAATTTACTATTGTACTTGCCAGAATAACATGTCCAAGTGTCATTACATTTGTAAAGTTCATGTTGCTGAATAGGTGTAATTGTATTAGAGAAATCATGAAGTAAATAGGGAATGTTAATATTATTTGAAGGATTACAAACTGTATGATAAAATAAAAGTTTTCTGTAAAGAGGGTGGTTATGAAATGACAAAAGCTTTAAAAGGAATTTAGATTTTAAGTACTGAAATCTAATTTTCAGTGGAGGAATATTACACTCTACTTGTAAGGAGTTGATAGGTGTTGTTTTCATGGCACCTGTAATGCAACGCAAGTTATGATTCTGTAAGATATCAAGTTTACGGATAAGTCTCTGATCAGACCCAAAACACAAAAAGCCGTATTCAAAATGACTACGGACTAAAGATTTGTATAACATTAACAGAATTTTAGGATCAGCAGGTACTGAGACAGATTTTATAAAATTGTATGCTTTATTTGCTTTACCAAGTATGTAATCAACATATTTATTCCATGTAAGATTGGCAGAAAAAATTACTCCTAAGTACTTAAATTCATTAACAGTGGTAAGTTCAAAGTTATCATAAAAAATTTCTAAATCAAAATCTATTTCACTAAAAACAATAACTTTTGATTTGTCTGGACTAATTTCTAAATTTAAATAGTGAAAATATTTACTTATTTTTCAAAGCCCCATTAATATTACTCTTAATCTCATCCATATCTGGACCGGATGTATAAATAACCAAATCATCAGCAAATTGTAAATTCAGTACTTTACTACCCAAAATCATATTAAGTCTATGCATATAAAGCACATAAATCAATGGACTCATAATACCACCTTGACACACCCCTTTATATGAAAAACGGGGTCCAATTAACTGCTTATCCACTTTGACATAAACTTCTCTACCATGCAAAAAATTAAAAACCCACGAAACTATTTTTTCAGGTATGCCTAGTGAGCGGAGTTCAAGTGACAAAATGTGATGATTGACATTATTGAAAGCACCAACGATGTCAACAAAAACAGCAACAAACTCATGTTCCATTTTACGAGCATTAAAAATATCAAGATGCAAATGAGAAATAGTTTCACGTGTTGACCTTCCTCTACGAAATCCAAGCTGATTAGAAGGTAATAAATTATTACTTTCTATGTAAAATTCTAGTCTTTGCTTTATCAATTGCTCATAAATATTTCCTACACAAGAGGTCAAAGCTATAGGTCTGTATGAGTCAGGTTTGTTTTTGTCTTTATTAGGTTTTAAGATTGGAATAAGACAGTCCATTTTCCAGTCTAGAGGTATAGTTTCATTAAGCCAAAGTAAGTTAAAAACTTTTAAAACCAAAAATAAGGCTTGCAATGAAACATTCTTAAGCATTTTATATGGTATACAATCTAGGCCAAAAGCTGTATCACGCCTGGAAAAAATTGCAGCTTTCAATTCTTGCATAGTAAATGGATCTGTTAAATAATTTGAGCATGCTGCTGTTGGTAAATGGTCATGTGAATGAAAGGGGGCCTCTACAGTATCAGGTGTGAATTTTTTAAGAAAATCAAAAATCCATGGATATACATTATTGCAAGATGGTACATATGTTCTATTAAACTTTCTAGAAATACCCCAAATTTTACTTAAATGAGTTGTTCTGTTAAAAGACTCACACAAAGTTACCCAACTCAAATACCTCTCTCTTTTTAAAATCAACTTTTTAACAGCTTGTCGCCTTTTAAATTCAACATAGTTTGCTTGTGAGGGGTCATGTTTAAACTGTATATAAGCATTCTTAGCATCTTCTACAACCCTAGTACAGTTGTTATTCCACCAGGGAAGTGGACTGCGTTTTTTCTTTTTATAAGTTCTAGGTGTATTGAGTGAGGCACTAGAGGTACTTTGCATATGAGAAATATCAGAACATGGAACAGAATTCTGTACAGCTTTATTTAAGATAAGAATAAGTTCTTTATAAGTTTGTAAAGGGTTTTGATGAATAACCACAAAATTTTGTAATAGATTATCTACTTGAGCTGTGTAAAGTTCCCAATTAACTAGTTTAAAATTTACATGAACAGGCAGATTTGAAAGATCATTGGATGAAGAAATAAAATGATTAAATACTATTTTTGTAATTACAGGCAAATGATATCCACCTAGAGGAACATCATGCACTGACCAGTGACAAGACAAAGCCAACGAGGTGATACTAAGGTTAAATCAAGGGCGTTTCTCTGCCACCTATCTGAGCCTAATGTAGTCATATCTCCGTTATTCAGCAACACAAGATTGTTACCATTGATACTTTCAAGAACGTCAATACCACGACTGCACTGTGCACTACAGCCCCAGGCCGAATGATGGGCATTGAAATCCCCACCAATCAAAACAGGACCAGGAATACTTTGGATTAAATTATCCAGCTTTGATTTAGAAAAGGATGGATGACAATTACCAGGACTATAAAATGACACCAAAGAAAGCTCCTTAGCACCATATTTTAAACGTATTGCAATATTTTGTATAGAGTCATCATATGAAGTATCAATTTTTTTGAACTGTAATGAATTATGTATTAATATAGCTACGCCATTATGACTATTACCAGAATCTAATCTAACAGTGTTATAATATTTTATATTAAAACGCATCTCAGGCTTAAGGCCCGTCATTCCTAAAATACGGCGAAACCAAGTAACTTTGTGTCCATTCTTTACAGTAACTATAGCAGATTTTTGATAGAAAAAAAAAATACAATAATCTACAGTACATAAGAAGTGATTTCATGTGTCCAGAAATCTGTTTTAGTTTATATAACTAAAGAAAAAAAAAGCTAAACCCAGGTCTGTTTTTTCTAGTTTTTACCATATTACTCCTACAATTTTCATTAAAAGTGTTCATAAATTTATACAGTTCTCTACAAAATAATAAGAAATGATTTCATGTTATTACTTTTTTTAAATTATTTTTATTTTATTTTAAATTAATTTACAAAGCAAATCCTTAGCGGCAAATTTACGCTGCGCCCCGCTCTCGCCCAAAATCTCAGTGCGGGGCGAGACGTGTTGCTGGACGGACCTGTGCTGCTTTGCGTGACGACCTCCTCGCTTCGATACACATTGTTTTTTTTGTGAATAGTGTAGCCACACGGACAGTTTCATTTAATTTTTGGTATCTTACCTACCTAGTTATGGACTATATTTTTTTGTGTGAATACTTTTACTTTATTAATATTAGTTAGTGTATTCAGTGTGTTTTGTTATATTATAGTAAAAAAAATTGTATCTAAACAATCGTTTTCTAAAGCAAGGTGTGTTCAAGATGGGAAGTAAACAAAGACAAAAAAAAACGAAATCTCAAAAAGAAGATGGAAACAGGGAAGAAAATGGGACAAAGAAACATCACGATCCCCTCAACATACTTGCTCAATAATGATAAAAAAACGAAGGAATATGAAGAGGTAGAAAACCAGAAACCAAATACCACGAAAAGGAAATACACGGAAATGAAAACAGGCAAGAAAGAAAGCAAAAGTAAATGAAGAAGAGAAAGAAAATACTTTTTATTACTCTACTGACTTTCCGAATGCTTCAATTCAAGAATTCGGTAATATAAGCGATGATGAAGAAGTTCAAATAAAAAGAAGAAAAACAATGACCGAAAGACAATTAAATTTTAATGAATTTTGAGTAATCTGTCAATAAACAAGTTTATGCTGCCAATATTGGTTTTCTTTTTGAAAGACATGCATATCAACAAAAAAGTTATGATAGTTGTTGCGGGCATTGCTAGCCGCAACTTCGTACGTGCAAGCATTGAAATAAATGCCGATACCGATTGTTTTTAGCCACTAATATTCTTGGTTCTTGAACATATCCTTGGATTGGACACACACTAGGATCTTGTCTTATAGTACCTACATTTTTATTTGAGGAGTAGGCTCTTCGCAGGTCCTCACCGGACACGGTTGTTTCGGGAGGTTCCTGTTTCGCATAAGGAGGATCGCCCAGAGGACACGGTGGAGCATACAGTGGAGGTCTGCCCGGCTTGGGCAGAGCACCGCCGTGTTCTCACGGAGGCGATCGGCGGCGGCGATCTCTCGCGTCCGAGCCTGGTCCAGGCCATGGTGCGAAGCGAGAGTGCATGGGAGGCCGTCACCTCCTTCTGCGAAGCGGTAATGCTCGCGAAGGAGGAGGCGGAACGCGTGAGGGAGAGGCAGCCTCACGCCCTCAGTCGCCGCAGGAGACGCCCTGGGCGGCGGGAATCGATAGCCGATTCTCGGCCACCGTAGGCGCGGGCTTGCGGACCGTGAGTAGTGGGTAGCTCGCCGTCCGGTGAGGACCAGGCCCGGGTCGACGGCGCGTTGTGTTCCACGCGCGCCTCAAAGAGATGTCAGCAAAAGATGGGGTCCAATAGGGCCGATGCCGCTGGGGTCGCGGGTTGTTTGAAAAAGATACCGTGGCCCTGGCATAGGCAACTGAAGGAACACGGGTGGGTTTTAGTCAGTAAAAGTCTGACACGCCCTTCCGCTCCACCCAGAGCGGGAGAAGTTATTTGATGATTTCCCATCCACAAAAAAAAAGGCTCTTTCGCTATCGTCTAGATGTACCTCTAGGGTTCCATACGAGTATCAGGTCCTACATAACATGAATTTAATATCATATAGTGTTCAAAATCCCTTACCCTTTTTTCGTTCGCTTTTTAAATTCATCTCTGCGCTATACAGGTTGCTCTAAGATGCTATTTTAGAAAATTATAAATAAATCAATAAATAATAACGTTTAATGAAATTAAAATATCCTTATAAAACGAGATTGTGGAACCATATACGTGTGTTGATTTCATGCCGCCATTGCAGCGCCACGTTGTATAATTGTTAACTTGTAGAAATGTACAGACGCCAGCACATCAAGCTACTACAATCTGTCAGATTTCTTTAATAGATTTTAGACTTTATTGCTAAAGCGTTCAAGGTTGATTGCGAAAATCTGACAGTTTCGGGTAGGTTGACCTGCTGACGTCTGTACTTTTATTTCAGAATGTGATTGATGTGACTGATAAAGAAATATCTAAACAAGATGTTTTATGTGTTGCCACTCCTTAAAGATTGTAAAGTTAATTTTTTAATACCTTATATGTAGGTATTTATAAAAACATCTGCGGTCTTACTACAAAAGGATTAAAAACATGTTCAACGCATGTCTAACGTCAAACTCCATGCATAAAAAAACATAAAATACGCGTTGAACATGTGTTTAAATCTTTTGTAATAAGACGGCTGTTATTTATTAATTACTCTATGTCGCGCGCGGTAGTAATCGTGTACACCCTAGCGAAGCATCGCGCGCGATGTTTAGGTTCGGGTGGTGCGGGGAGTAGTACAAAGCTCCGCCCACACACGCAAGGTCGTTGGCGCCGGTAAAAACCTTAAGCCAAGTTTCACAAAATAAAGCTACATGAATATTGTTCTCAATTAAAAAATGAGAAAAAATATGTTGATTACTACGAATACTCTGAGCATTCCACTGTACAATATTTAACTGATCCATAATTAAGATTGTTTAATGTTATTATCACTGTATTGTTGCTAAGAGAACTTTTTTAATATTTTCATTTGTAATGGAACTTTCTTTGTTCCGATTTTGTGAAATTAAAGTAAGAAGGGTCTGAATTAAAATGTTTTGTATTTGATCTGTTTGTATTAGAAATTTAAGTTGTTCAGCAGGGTTTTTGTTAGTTAAAGGAGGGAATGACTTCTCATTTAACACGTCAGCATAATATGATCTTTTCTGAATTTTATTTTTATTTTCTTGTATCTTAGCTTTTTTGACAGGACATTCTGCAGAAATAGCAATATGATTTCCTTTACATTGGCAGCATGTAGCTTCTGTTGGGGCAATCGTACATTCTTTATAGCTGTGATCTTTTCCGCATATACAGGGTGTTTGGTGCATCGTGTGCCAAATTGAAATGGTCGACTGGGGGGGTCACCTTCTATCCTTTCAGACCCCTAAACACTTCTCATGCCCTGTGGCTTTTTTTTCATCGACTTTTTATTTTTTTATAAAAAAAATACCCAAATTTTGCATTCAATTTCAAAATAAAAAAAAAAGTGTAAGTCGTAGACTCTGAATTTTAATTTTATTTAGACGTGTATTGTATTACAGTACTTTTAAATTCAAAATTAGTGACATTAGCCATCCAGTTTTTTTTTAATTTACTCGCAAAGTTTCGGACTTCAATTAAAGCTGTCCATGTTACAGCTATTTACATGGCTATAAAAAAAAAAACCAAAAGCGACCGGGATCTTCCAACTCCCTCAAAAACTCTCTAGTCTATCCTCTTGCTAGTGATGTGCCACATGCCATAAAAATCTTTTTACAACTTTGTGAATTCGCTAGAATTGTGAATCGAGTCACAAAATACTAAATTTGAAATTATGATTTAAAAAAATATTTTTACTTAAATTATAATCTCACTCTTGTAAGGTAAAATCTGTCTCGTATCTCTCTTTTTTGGGGGGGACGGTTACTAGAAATAAAAAATAATTGCATTTTTAACATTTATTTAATAATTTTTTACATATTCTGCTCAAATTGTTGGCCGCTATTGCGAATGTAGGCCCGACATCTATTTCGTATTTCCACAGTTGTTGTACGAAGTCGTATTTCCTCCTTAATTTGATTAAACGCCGTTTCAATGCGTTGAAGTAGTACCTCCCTAGTCGGAACCTCCGTGCCACATGTCATAAAAATCTTTTTACAACTTTGTAAATTAGCTAGTGTGATGTACTGTAAAATAATTAAATAAATGTGTGCTCCTGTGACCCGCCCGCTCGGCATTACGTTGACAGAAGTCGAGGCGAGCGGACGTGTTGCACGCGCTCCAATAGAAATATAACTGTGTTTCATTAAACCACCCAATAGTCAAAGTGAGACATAACATTGGCGACGAGGATAAAGAACGTGAGTGAAATACTGTTTATTTTACTCGTAAAAAAAAAAAAAGGTGAATTACCAAGGTTATCTATTTCGTCATAATTAAATATTGTTTTCTATTTTTCCTATTCAATTTAAAAAAGGGATTTGGAGATTAATAGGGATGTTGTTAGTAAAATAGGAAATATTTAAAGAATAAGCAAATTACTGACGATTGGTATCTTCGGTGAATATAGCCTTAAAACCAGTGCCTGCTAATACTTACCTACCAATAAAATATTGTTGTGTAGCTGGTGTGCACATTCCATTATAAGTATATACCCACATTGTAACAATACCGCAGAACTATCACTACCAAAAACATAGCGAGACATTATCCGTGTCATTCTCGACTTACCCACATTACATTTAATGATAAATATTTACATTCAGAGTAATACCGCATGACTAAGTACTTATCTAAACACAAATTATCGTTCATAGGACCTTAATTTTTATTTTGTATGCAAGTAATAGGTAATAAATTAATATAGTTAAGAAAGAAAAATATGATTAGTGCACAGATTACTTTAAAACAATCTATTGTGATTAGACTCAACTCTTGCTCTTTTTCAATAAGCTACCGACTACACAACAACAACCAATCGTGCCTGTAAGTATTAGCCAAGTCGAAAGAGAATGACAAAATACATACTGTATACTATTCCAATGGGTAAATACCCATCTAGTTCCACATATACTGGTATAAAACTATACTAGTATATGCAATTCCACAAAACTACATTTATTCCAATGGGTAAATACCCATCAAGTTCCTCATATACTGGTATAAAACTTTAGGTACTAGTATATGCAATTCCACAAAATGAAATGATTCATGTTCCAATCCAAAAGTTCAGTCTCGAGTAATTAAAACGCAATACTATCTAAAAATTCTATATACATATTGTATCGTTATATATAAAATAATAAAAATATAATCATATCGCTACCGGTATAGTGGTTAATTTCAGTCGTAGGTACTTGAAGCAAATTTTCTTGCTTACTTGCAGATTGTCCCAACATGTCTCAATTACCGACCATAGAAACTTTTGACTGCGATGGTGATCCGACTTCATTAGGCCATCGGTGGCAAAAAATGGAAACGAGGTCTCGAAAACTACCTTCTAGCCTTAGGCATGGACCAGCCCTTAAAAAAACGAGCAATACTTTTACATACCGGTGGTTTAGGATTGCAAGATATCTATTATAACCTTCCCGGTGCACACGTTGAAGAGGGCGACTCCTCTGATGTTTTCGAGTCAGCCATTAAAAAACTAGACGAGTACTTTTCTCCAAAGCAGAGTTTTGTTTATGAACGACACATATTCCGACTCATGAAACAAGAACCGGATGAAAAGTTTGGAAAATTCTTAGTTAGATTACGTAATCAATGTTCCAAATGTGATTTTGCTAACAAAGACAACGCTCTCATAGACCAAATTGCTGAAAAATGTATCTCATCAGACCTTAGAAAGAAAATACTACAGTTAGGAGATTCCGTTACAATAGAAAAGGTTATTTTAGAAGCCAACTCAATCGAAACCGTAGAGAGACAGTTAAAGGAATTCCAAGTAATAAAAACTGAACAGGTTAATAGGATTGGAACAAGAATAAACAAAACCCGAAGTCAGGGTATTCACACGGATAATACACGGTGTACAAGATGTGGAAGTGAAAATCACAAGTGTGATGATACACGTTGTCCTGCGAGGGACAAAGTGTGTGACAAATGTGGTTATAAAGGTCACTTTATGAGTCAATGTCGAACAAGAAAACTAAAGCGTAAAGCACCCAATACTTGGAACAAACAAAAAAGTGACAGTAAAAAAACTAAAACTAACGAACCACAGACCAAACCAGCAGTCAGTGATGTAAACTATATATTTCATATTGACGATGATGCTGAAATAACTTGCCAAGTGGGTGGTGTCAACGTAAATATGCTCATCGACTCTGGGAGTAAAAACAATATAATAAATGATAAAACCTGGGAATATTTAAAATCAAAAGCTGTAGTTGTGTCTAACCAGCAACCAGGTTCCGATCAAGTGTTTATGGCATACGGTTCAAAAGATCCTCTGGATGTTCTCGGCACATTTGAAGCATCAATTGTAGTTGGTCCAGAAACAAAAACTGCCAAATTTTATGTGATTAAAAATGGTACCCGTAATTTGTTGGGCAAGCATACAGCTACATGTCTCAATGTGCTTAAATTAGGGGTGAGTATAAATCTAGTATATACAGAGAATTTTCTTAAATTCAAAAATGTCCAATTGGCTATTGCTATAGATCCATCTGTGACACCCATATGTCAGCCATATAGGCGAGTACCAATTCCCCTCGAAAATAAAATCAATGATAAACTTGATGAATTAGTCAAAAAAGACATCATTGAACCTGTAGATCAAGCCACAACCTGGGTTTCTCCAGTAGTAGCCATTCTTAAGAGTGATGATACCTTAAGACTATGTGTCGACATGAGACGTGCAAACAAAGCCATTATAAGAGAGAATCATCCTTTACCTACAATGACCCAACTTCTCCCAAAGCTCAGGAAGTCATGTATCTTTTCTAAACTCGATATTAAAGATGCGTTCCACCAAGTCGAAATAAAAGGAGATTGTCGGGATATAACAACATTCATAACCAGTAAAGGCCTGTTTCGATATAAGCGTCTGATGTTTGGTATATCCTGTGCACCCGAACATTTTCAGAAAATTATGGAAAGGATGCTTCTGCCTTGTAAGGGAGTCGTTAATTTCATTGACGATGTTATTGTGTTTGGCAGTAACGTAAACGAACATAACAATAGACTTAAACATGTGTTACAAGTTTTGAAAGATAACAATGTGGTCCTTAATGATAAAAAATGTATTTTTAACGCGTCAAAAATAGATTTTCTGGGTCATGAATTATCTCCACGAGGCATTAGGCCCCTTGATAAGTACGTTAAAACTATAAAATCATTCAGAGAACCCAAAACAGTCGAAGAAGCTCAAAGTTTTTTAGGACTTGTCAATTATATAGGAAAATGGATCCCAAGGTTAGCCACCATGACCGATCCAATTCGAGAAATTTTAAGACACAAACTCTCTAAACACGCCGACATAGCTGAATATTGGAAAGATAAACAATCCGCTGCGTTTGCGGAGTTAAAAGAAAGTTTAAGTGCCCTTCGCACCTTAGGTTTTTATGATCCACACGATAGGACACAAGTCATGGCAGATGCTAGTCCTGTAGGGTTAGGAGCAGTTCTCGTGCAGATTGATCTACAAGGACCTCGGATTATTGCTTTTGGTCATAAAAGTTTATCTGACGTTGAAAAACGATATTGCCAGACTGAAAAGGAGGCACTTGCCTTGGTCTGGGCCGTCGAACATTTTAATATGTATTTATATGGGTTAAAAGAATTTGAGCTGATCACTGATCATAAACCTCTCGAGGTAATATTTGGGCCGCGATCAAAACCTTGTGCACGAATTGAACGATGGGTGTTACGGTTACAGGCTTACAATTACAAGGTTGTTTACTGTCCTGGAAAAAACAATATAGCTGATTCCCTGTCCCGATTATGCCCAAATGATAATTCACATCCCTATGTTAGTGAGCATCACATTAATAAAATCGTGGAGTTTGCTAGACCAATGGCTGTACCTATGGAGGATATCACCGATAAATCCAAAAGTGATGAAGACATTCAATTAGTAAAATTGGCTCTCTCTGGAAATAATTGGGACCCCAAAGTAAATAACTATAAACTCTTTGAGCATGAACTTTGGATGCACGACGATATTTTACTCCGTGGGAACAAAATAATCATTCCCACGGAGTTACGTAAGCAAGTGCTCGCATCGGCACACGAAGGACATCCAGGCTAGGTATTCCAGTCAGTATAACATCGGATAATGGGCGTCAATTTATTAGCGAGGAGTTCAAATCTTTCTGTTTAGAATTTGGCATTAGGCTTTACAATTCTATACCATATTGGCCACAACAAAACGGAGAGGTCGAAAGACAAAACCGCGACATCCTTAAACGCTTGAAAATTAGCCAATGCCAAAAGTCTGATTGGAAGGATGATCTCCTTCGCTATCTCATGATGTACAATAGCACTCCCCATAGTACAACTGGAAAGACACCCTCAGAATTATTTTTTAATAGACAATTCAGAGACAAAATCCCTTCCGCTGTAGATGTCGAAAACCGGCGTATGGACCTAGAAGTATATGATAAAGATAAAATCGCAAAAGAAAAGGGAAAGTTGATTGAAGATAGGAAAAGGAAAGCTGCAAACAATGAAATTAATATAGGAGAAAAGGTTTATGTTAAAAACATGATAAAAGAAAATAAATTAACACCTGATTTCAACCCTACTCCACACACAGTAATGAGTGCTAACGGAGGTGATATAAATATAAAAAATGATGAAACAGGTCAAAGCATAAGAAGAAACATAGTTCACCTCAAGAAAATAGAAGGACAATGGAGAATTCACAATGAAAACGGAAAAAAAGACGATGGTGATGTAGAAATAGACACGGATGATTAAATTGGTATTGTAATAAATTATTGATTATTATTGAAGATTATTGTTAAAACTAGGATACCAGATTTAAATTATTTAAATACTAGAATTATATAATGTCACGTGTAGCTTAAATAGTGACTATTAACTAAGATCAAATTCAGAGTAGGTCATGTGATTAGTAAAAACAAAAAATATATTAAAAGGAAGAGATGTGATGTACTGTAAAATAATTAAATAAATGTGTGCTCCTGTGACCCGCCCGCTCGGCATTACGTTGACAGAAGTCGAGGCGAGCGGACGTGTTGCACGCGCTCCAATAGAAATATAACTGTGTTTCATTAAACCACCCAATAGTCAAAGTGAGACATAACAGCTAGAATAATTGTGAATCGAGTCACAAAATATTAAATTCCAAATTCAAAAGAAAAAAAGTCTTTTTGCGTAATTGTTACTTAAGTAACAGGTAAAATTTGTTTTCTCACTCTCGCGAAGTAAAATCTATCTTCTATCTCTATCTTTCTTGCATAGCGTACCTAAACTAGTTTGAACAAACGACGAACTGCCACCGACGCGGCGACGCCGTCAATCCGTCATTCGTCAGTCAGTCGAGACATCACTGCCTCTGCTACCTGACGTGTGTGTTAGTTCACCGTACTCCGCGATTTTTTCATTTTGTTACTTTGTTTTGTTGAGTTTTATTGGTTTTTGTTACGTTTTAACTTTTGGTGTTATTGTTAAACTTTGTTGATTTTTTGTTGTTGCAATGGCGACGTTCTCTAACGAGGAATATGCTGACATCATGATGGCTTATGGAGCCGCCAATGGTGTCGCTCGTGCAGCGCAACGAATTTACCAGGAACGTTTTCCTGGTAGACGACTACCTGGCCGCAGAGTCTTCCAAGACACATACCGACGCATACGCGAGACTGGCAGTGTCACTTTTCATGAACCAAGGGGCCATATTGTGCGACATAATGTTGAAGTGGACGAGAGAATACTGGCACTTTTTGAGGAAGACCCTACAAGAAGCATCAGAAATGTGGCAGCACATCTTGATATTTCAATATGGAAAGTGTGGAAAGTTCTTCAGCAAAACGAAAAACATCCATTCCACTACACTCCGGTGCAAGGTACGTAATTTTGAACTAACTTTAAACCCGTACACACTTTGTTTGACGATGCCTTTGTTTAGCAGGGGTATGACGTCACTACTTCCAGGTAGTGAACCAGCCCATACAAACGGTCCGACGCCGCCGGTCATTAAAAATCTCATTGTGCAATTATTTACTGCTCAACAGGAATTTAAAAGAGTTCTTTGTTTGTAGGTCTTGAGGGTGGCGACTTTGACAGACGAGTGGCATTCTGTCGGTTTATGTTACACACGGATGAGGATGATCCTAATTTCTTAAAAAGAATATTGTGGACGGATGAATCCAAATTTACCAAAGAAGGGATCCTCAATCTTCACAATCTGCATCACTGGACAAACAAAACGGAAAACCCACATGTTAAAAGGCAGAAATCTTTTCAAAGGAGGTTTAGTGTAAACGTTTGGGCAGGAGTGATTGGGAATCAGGTAGTTGGACCGCATTACCTGCCCGATAACCTCAATGGCGATAACTATTTGGAGTTCCTTCAAAATGACCTGCCCGAATTAGTGTCCGAGGTGCCCGTATTTAATGAAAATGTTCCCAAAGTATTCCAGCATGACGGCTGTCCCGCGCATTGGCGTTTGACTGTGAGGGAATATCTTGACGATGTGTTCCCCAATGCGTGGATTGGTCGCGATGGCCCTATTGCATGGCCGGCACGTTCCCCAGACCTAACTCCGCTAGATTTTTATGTCTGGGGACGTGCCAAAGAGCTGGTATACGCCACGGAGGTTCCGACTAGGGAGGTACTACTTCAACGCATTGAAACGGCGTTTAATCAAATTAAGGAGGAAATACGACTTCGTACAACAACTGTGGAAATACGAAATAGATGTCGGGCCTGCATTCGCAATAGCGGCCAACAATTTGAGCAGAATATGTAAAAAATGATTAAATAAATGTTAAAAATGCAATTATTGTTTATTTCTAGTAACCGTCCCCCCCAAAAAAGAGAGATACGAGACAGATTTTACCTTACAAGAGTGAGATAACAGATTAAATGAGTTCTTGAGGTATAATTTAAGTAAAAATATTTTTTTAAATCATAATTTCAAATTAAGTATTTTGTGACTCGATTCACAATTCTAGCGAATTCACAAAGTTGTAAAAAGATTTTTATAGCATGTGGCACATCACTAGCAAGAGGATAGACTAGAGAGTTTTTGAGGGAGTTGGAAGATCCCGGTCGCTTTTGGTTTTTTTTTTATAGCCATGTAAATAGCTGTAACATGGACAGCTTTAATTGAAGTCCGAAACTTTGCGAGTAAATAAAAAAAAAACTGGATGGCTAATGTCACTAATTTTGAATTTAAAAGTACTGTAATACAATACACGTCTAAATAAAATTAAAATTCAGAGTCTAGGACTTACACTTTTTTTTAATTTTGAAATTGAATGCAAAATTTGGGTATTTTTTTAATAAAAAAATAAAAAGTCGATGAAAAAAAAGCCACAGGGCATGAGAAGTGTTTAGGGGTCTGAAAGGATAGAAGGTGACCCCCCCAGTCGACCATTTCAATTTGGCACACGATGCACCAAACACCCTGTAGAACACCTGATGCTGTTTTTGCAAAATTTAGCAATATGTCCATACCTCAGACACTGCAGACACTGCTTTACCGGCGGGATGTACGGCCGTACCTCAAACCGCCAGCTGTTTAGATCCACGCTGTCGGGCAAGGAGACGCACGAAAAGGTGATGCTCACTGTCTTCATAGGTTCAAAGGAGACTTTATTTCCTGTAATAGTCCGACGCATAAATCTTTTGACCGATATTATATTTTTGGAGCTGGATATAGCTGAATAGATTTGCTCATTTGACAGATCAATCGGGACATGCTGTATGATTCCAGTAATTTCTGTAGCCGAGGCTGGAATGCTGGCTTTGAGTTTAAAATTATCCAAAAACTTTTTATTTATGAGCGCAGCATTGGCAAATGACGGACGTTCGAAAATAACGCCAACTTTGTGCCGATTCATTCTAATTAGTTGCTTAACCCTTTGTTATACCTCTTGAAGTTAGTGGCTAACGACATCATATCGCGGTCACCGATCGGGACTTGATTCAGACTTTCGATGAAAACAATATATTCATAGTTTCCACCAGACTCTGGATAAAACCGGGTGTAATCAGATACTCTATATTCAAGGTACTTATCCGTATCCTTTTCATTTACAGCATCTGATGTGGCCGACTGCATGGAGCGCAACGACCCATTGTCGGCATCATCTTCGAGGGGATCCGTCCCACTTTTCTTCCTCTTCTTAACCTTCCCCATCACAACAAACTACCATTAAGTAGTTATGTAGTATTAGTATTAGTTATTATGCAAAAGGTAGCAATAAAATAAAATAGATTTGAAATTTTTTTCAAGAAACGCGCCTTTCCTTAACTTTCCCGCGCTTTTTCCGTTGCAAAACACAATTTGACAGTGACACTGACAGTTAGACAAAAAGAATCGACAATAGATCGCATTTTTTGGTGTATCCAATTTGGCAATTGACCTTTTAGGGCTTTTTGGTTAACTAATAATAAAGATCTACAAAACGCATTAGTACTAATCGCCTAATTAACATTAGCAATACATAGAGGATTTCTAGTTGACTCACATTTCACAGAAAAAGCAGCGTGGCACATAGCCGTCAGCTGAAATGGCATAAAATTCTGGATAATATTAAAAATGGACACCAGTACCCACACACTACACTCCCTGAAGTACTGCAACTGCATACGACTAGTGTGTTTTTTAGATCTGTGACTAGTTTCCATATTATGAAACTTTAGCAGGATGGCCAGCACAGACACTACATTTTACCCATGGCCATGGCCCTCACCAAAATGGTTACTCGCTTATGCGTAAATTGCAACACGGATCATGACTACCTTGCTGGTCAAGTACTCTAGTGGCAGTCACAAGCGCCACCCCCGTAGCCAGGGCTCTGTCTACGGCACGGAACAGAAAAACAGTGGCAGTACCCTTAAACTTCCTTAATACGGGAACCAGTGTCGCCAAACTCACACATTTGCAACTTTGCAATACACAGAAAACGATGATATAATTGGCTACAAACTATAAATGCAACTTTGGCGAAAAGCTTATTTATTGTTGTTCAAAATTAAGTCTTCTTACAACTCATGAAGGTTGTTTTTATTTTACATGTCAAAATCCATAAGGACCATTTTTCCATCTAACAATGAAATTCAAACAATCAACTACGAGTTCAGTTACTCAACGCTAGAGGGCGCTGTAACCAAATTACTTTATTTAGAACGCTAATGTCTTCGAAATAGATGTCATATTCGCATGCACCTGTTATCTATTTTTCTACTCAGTTAGTGATGGGACAAGATATACCTAGATAATGGTGAGGAAAACTAACTTTTTATCACGATAGATGGCGCACAATCGACTGCACCTTGTTTTCCTTGTTTTGATATATTAGCTGTCAAATCGTCCCGCCAGGGTTGTGGGTTGTTCGAAAGAGTTACCGTGGCCCCGGCACAGGCAACTGAAGGAACACGGGTGGGTTTTAGTCAGCAGAAGTCTGACACGTCCTCCCGCTCCACCCAGAGCGGGAGAATTTATTTGATGATTTCCCATCCACAAAAAAAAATCGTATCGGATTTTTGCAATGTACTAAGTTTAGCTTTCCCATTTTCCGTAATTTTGTCCAAATGCCTCAATGTAGTGCGTTAATTTGTAAGAACAGAGGAGTACATTTGTCTCCTAAAGAAAGTAAGGGCAGTAAACAATGGTAATTGGCGTTTACGTATTAAAAACTTTAAGGCTAGTAGTACTGCACGATTGTCTGCTGCGCATTTCACAGAAAAGGAGTAGATTAGTAAAGAAGCTGTCCTTTAGGCTGGGTACTGTATCTATAAAACACAAGAATCAAGATTATTATCTAATAAAATAAAATTATTATCATCTAAATAAATGTGTCATAAAATATACTATATTAGCTAGTCTATGTAGTAAAGTAGTCTCCTAAAGATTTAATCAATCAATATAGGTACTTAGTTTTCAAAATATTCCTGTATCGCCTGTCTGTTAATCATTGGTAAAGGAGTCATTGGTAAAAGGCATCTTCAAGCAGGTCTCTGAATGTATCAGAAGGTGAACATAGGTATGCGGTTTCGCCTTGGTTGTCGCAGTCAGCACCAAAGTTTTGGTTTCGATCATACAAATGTAATTTATATTAAAAAAAAAATAGGAATGTTAGTCCGTGGCTTATAGAAAAAGGCTCACAAACAATCATGACCTTAAATATTTTATGTGTTTTCCTTTCAATAGAATCGGCTTTTTTGTCGGCAGTTTCTGCGTTCCTTTTACGGAGCTCAACTTTTACTTGAGGCACAGTCATAAACGCGTACATATTATAGTCGAATTACGCTTTAAAATCTCATAAATAGCAGTCACACTACTGTCACGAAAGGTAAACAAGGTACAGTCGACTACAGCGACATCTACACACAGCTTTGAGTGTGGGTCCTCATTCAATGCCGATGTTTGTACATACATACAAAGTAGTAATTGAAATATTGAGCAAAGTCAGTACAAAAGGTAAAATGGTTAAATAAAATGATAAGTAGTAAATTAAAAATATTAAATTTATTGTGCTTGAAATTGAAATTTTCACTTTTTGTATGGGAAAAACTTTTTAGCAAAATATAAAACCGACTTCCATAACAAAACACTACAAAGTGAAAAACACACCGGCACACCGTTTTCAAGATATAAGCAAAAGAAAAGAAAAATATATACAGTACTGTTTTACGAAATTTTAGTTCATGACAACTAATTTTATCCCACACCTTTTCAATCGCGATTAAAAATAGCCTGATTGAGTTTGATTGTCAAAATTTTAGGTGAAAAACGTCAAATTCAGAATAGCAAAATTGCCATTTTTACTAGAAATGAATAGCTTAGTGCTGTCAAACTATAATAATAGTTGTGCCACTTTAGTCAATTTCAGAATGGGAAATCGTCGTTTGGCAGGACTAAACTAAATTTTGGTGATTTATAGTCTACTTTAGAGACATTTGTGACAAGGAAATCGGCACCAACATTTTATTACTTTGTCGATACAGAATTATTTACATGGATGTGTCCCATCCCTAATCGGGTATCGTCGAAATTTATAGATAGCGAGCAAGTTGATTTAGACTTTGAACAATGGACATAAGGTAGTTTTTAGTTCCCATCAAAGTAATAAATATGGTTTTGCCAATAAAAACAATTATATTGAAATATATCAGTTTTATACTTACCGGTGATACGATACAACTTCGTAAGATACATTTTTGCATGTAAAAATTGCACACTATGGCATGGTTGTAATTTTTACGTTACACTCGAGACGTCGTGTCACAGCAAATACGCAATCGCGACTGACCCAGTGTCACAGAGTACATTTATATACAGTATGTTAACCAACAGAGGGCGTTCCCGTTAACCCGCAATAGTATAGCATCCATACATGCTAAAAAAAATATTACCATTCGAAAACAAAATGGTTTTTATTTTTTTTTTCACTAAAAATGTTAAATTGATACGTAAAAGAAACACTCTGTACACGCGTACTTGAAGGACGGAAACATCGCAATTTAGTTTTTATGTTTAGTGAATATTTTTATATTTTTTTGAATATTTTAGTGAATATTTTTAGCATTTTTAGTGAATATTTTAATATTAAAAAAAAATAAAAACCATTTTGTTTTCGAATGGTAATATTTTTTTTAGCATGTATGGATGCTATACTATTGCAGGTTAACGGGAACGCCCTCTGTTGGTTAACATACTGTATATAGGCCCAGTGTTGTGGAGCTCCGCATAGTTGTGACACGCGCGATAGCTGCATGGCACTTCCACCGTTTTTATTATTCCGTGGTCTACACTATATTATGTTCTGTGAGTGCCACTGCCACAGACTACGTAAGCCACTGCTGAGCAATGAGCATGAGATTCTGCAGTCTGGATTTGTGCCCAGTTGATGACAATAAGCTTGCCCCTTATTTTTTACAAGGACTGATAGGCTAACTGACGAATTGGCGTACTATAGAGTAAATCTTAACCTCTGCATAACTCTAAGCCGGGAAAATAGGCGTGACATTATGTGGATCATAATAAACGTGACTGCGGCGTTGTGGGTCCAGGCTAATTAACCGACTTCAAAAAAGGTATGAGGTCAATGGAGGCTATTGCAATTATGGGGCTAAAGCAACTAATAGCGATATCTTCCATTCTCATGTTTTTTAAATACACTGCCATCTATGGGCCCGGAGAAAATTCATAGTTTAACCTATAATAAACAGATGGCGTCAGAGGGATGAATACTGTTTGACCTACAGAGATTTTATGTTAGTCGCCATTTTGAACACGTGTTTGGTGACGAGCGTGTCATCAATTTTAAACAAAAAAAAAAAAAATACTTTTCGTGCGTTTTAAACACGGTTTTATGCAGAAACGAAGAAAATATAAAGGTAAGCACTCTAAACACTTACGTTTTTAATATTATATCTTATATTTCGTAAGATAATGTAGTAGTTACATTAGCCTCCACTTATTCTCTTTGCGGGGTTATTGTGACTAGTTTTTTTTGGTTACAATAGCCCCTTCGTGTTTGTATAAAATAAAATAAAGCCAGTGATGTCGAATATCGATAATTGTAAATCGATATACTTTAGAAAATTCTCGAACTGAATCCCTTCGGGGCCTGGGATAAATTGCGTAAATAAATGTTATTATTTGTTTTATTACCATTTCAACTAAGATTCAAATCTATTTTCCTTTCAAGATGGAAATACTGTTGTATGGTTAAATACTGTAGTTAAATAGGGGGTCCGACCTAATGCATTTAGTTCATGACTTCGTGCGTAGGTAGGTACTTTAGCAACCACGGAACATAAAAAAACAGTGGAAGTGCTAAGTAGGCGTGGCACGCGTGGCACAAATAAGCGCTGTATCGCTCGCTTGGTCCCCACAGATCTTAAACTATGGTCACAGTCGAGTTCTAACATCGCGTCGAGTTACAGTCTCGCGACAAATTTATTTTTCCGTAGCTATGCCGTTTTGTTCCATTTTGGAGTGCAAAAATGATAGTAGGAAAAAAACTTTTAAAAATGGAGGTGTTTCGTACCATCGCTAAGTAAGATTTAATTTGTTTTCTAATAAAATCTTAGTTAATTTCAATTTACGAATGAAATAATAGAACCTCTAGTTAAAATCAACCTTATAGTATTAAAATACAGTTTCTTTTGGATTGTTTGTATTCTCTGGTATTTCGTATTTCGTTCTCGAAAGTACTTCGCTACTCAATTAGTGATGTGGTCGGGTCGGATGTTAGTTGTATCCATAAAAGAAAATGGTACATATTCTCTTGTCACAAATGTCTCTACACTAGACTAAAAATCATCTAAATTTAGTTTATTTCTGTCAACCGACGATGGACTAAAGTTACACAACTTAATTATTTTATTGTTAGACAGCACTAAGTTGGTCCTAAGCTATTTAATTTAGTGAAAATGGAAATTTTGCTATTCTGAATTTGATGTTTTTAACCTAAAATTTTGATTATCAAACTAAATGTCTTTTTTTAATCGCGATTAAAAGTTTTCATAATTTTTTCTATTAGGACACACCGTTTTCGAGATATAAGCAAAAGCTAAAAAATAAATGACACCTCAACTGGACGAACTTTTCACTTTTTGTATGGAAAATATGAAAAATTACCAACATGTAGAGTTTTAGGGAGTTATGGGTTGCAAAGGGGGGCAAAATTTTCATTATTTTTTCGATAGGACACACCGTTTTCGAGATATAAGCAAAAGAAAAAAAAAACACTACTTCATTCTTCTTACAGTTTTACTTAACTCCCAACAATACTTACTTTTTCGATTTAAACAAGAAATCGGGTATCTATCGACATCGACAATGTAATTCAAAATTCAATGTGTTACTGCACTGGTGTGGCCTTAATCGAGTAGCAATAGTTATCGACCTATCACGCGAATGTCAACCTTATGATTAACGCAATTAGACTTATAATTGCGATCACTGAGAATACTGCCATCTATGGTCAAGTAGTGGAATTTACTCGTCAATCGAATCTAGTTTGACTTGAGATTACAAAACGTTGTAAATACTTTCTGGACTGAAGCAAAATAAATCCTATTCATAATGCATGAAGGTTTATTTCTGGATGTAGGATCTGTGACTTACGCTAGTTTTGACTAAAATTAAAACGACAAATCAGACGAATTGTTTGTTTGTAGTGCATTATATGATTATAGGTTTATTTGTGTGAGTTTGGCGACAGCGGTTCCTATAGTAATTTTGTTGCATACCACTTCCACTGTTTTTTATGTTCCGTGTTAGCAACCCATACTACTTAAAAACTCTGAACTAATTTGGTATTTGACTTGTTTTAGATGGTCCGAAATTATATTAAGAAAAAAGAAAAGAGCTATTCAAAAGAAAAACTTCTAGAGGTACTCGAGTTGGTTAAAAGCAAAACGTTAAATAGTTATGAGGCAGCAAAGACGTTTAATATTCCGAGGTCTACTATAATTTCACATTTATATGGCACACGTGGTCAAAAACAGGTAAACCCTGGAATGAAGACTGTATTTTCAATTGATGTAGAGCAGAAAATAGCTTCATATTTGCATACTTTAGAAAAGTATGGCTTTCCTCTAACTAAAAAAGAAGTCAAAACATTAGTATCGCAACACGTCGTAAGAAACGGATGGATAACTCCATTTAAGAATAATATTCCTGGAGATGATTGGTTTCGTCGCTTTTGCAAAAGAAATAATCTATCATTAAAAAAACCACAATCAGTCGAAATAGCTAGAAGAAAAGCCTGCAACCCATTTACCATTTATGAATACTTTGATTTATTGGAAAAGGCCATAAATGAATTGGGCCTGTCCGAGAAACCCGAGCGCATCTATAATCTAGACGAAACCAGTTTTTGCAATGATCCTTCAAAGAGTAAAGTCCTTGGTCAAAGAGGGTACAGTTCTACCAGGACAACTAGTTCTCCTGGGCATGATAACACGAGTGTCTTATTGGCAACTAATGCATGCGGCGATAAAGTCCCACCACTCATCATTTTTCAAGGAAAATACCTGTGGAACGAGTGGTGTTACAAAAATGATACTGAATTGAAAACAGCATACGCCGTCAGCCAAAAAGGCTGGATGGAAACATCAATTTTCGAAAAATATTTTACAGATGTATTTTTACCTGCGATCGGAAATGAGCGACCAGTTCTACTAATTTATGATGGCCACTCCACACACGTCGATTTGAAAGTGATTGAACTCGCCATTTCGGAGAATGTTACCATTTTAAAGTTACCACCACATTCTTCGCATATCCTTCAACCGCTAGGTGTAAGTGGAATGAAGCCCATGAAAGATGGTTGGGAAGATGCCTTGGTTAAATGGCAAAGGCTTCATATCGGATCAAAGTTACCAAAAAGTGAGTTTGCAAGAATCATTACTGATGTATGGGATGTTTTGAATCCTGTTATTCTATCCAATGGATTTAAAAAAATCGGTATCTATCCCTTAAATCGGCAAGTGATACCAAAAGAAAAGTTTGATCCCTTAACTTGGTCTAAATGGGAGCAGAATTTTCAAGCGTCTAAGCAGGGCAACTACGGCGAAGATTTTAATGAAGCTATCCAATCAACATCTGATCACAGTACACAAGAATTGGTCAACAAACCTCTTCACAATATTCCAACTCTCGCTACATTGGCACTTGAAAACTTTAAACTCTCAACCGGAACATAAAAACCTGAAATATTGTAAAGCTTCAAATCAAACAAAAATCAAGTTGCAAAATAAAGAAAACGTAATAAATTACGGTAGTGAACAACAGGATAATTCATTACAATGTTTTAACCAGAATAAAATTACTAAAAATATTGAAATAAATCAAATACTAACAGTATAATAATAATAATAATAATATTCCACAACTATCACACAACGCCGTCTAGCCTCAAGCTAAGCAGAGCTTGTGTTATGAGTACTAGACAACTGATAAACATACTTATATATTTCTAAATACATACATATATAGATAAATTACACCCAGACACAGAACAAATGATCATGCTCATCACACAAACATTTGTCCTGGGTGGGAATCGAACCCACGACCTCCGGCATAGCAGTCAGGGCCACTAACCACTAGACCAACAGGCCAGTCATAAAGTAAAAAAAGAAACAAATAAAGAAACAATAACATATAAACAAATTCAGAAAATGCAGGAAGAAACAGCGTTAAGGCTTGGCATTACGCCGTTGACCTCGCTCAAATGGGCGTTAACGCCGAGAATGCCCCGCGCACCCCCTCATTATAATTACGCGCGAAGCGATCACTAATATTCTATTTTGCACCGCTGACTGCCACAGAGCCATGACGCGCAACGCACGCATAGGTAGCCTGTTGCATATTTCAGAGCAGTGGTGCAGAACATTTTTAGGTAAAAACTTGTATGTTGTAGAAAAACAAATACAACACTTGTGTAAATTATTATATTTTTAGAAAATATATATTTTTAATGACTAAGAACTCATTGTAATATTACTAAAACAGAAAATGGGCGGCAGAATATAGACAGTTATTATTATTAGCTTTCCTCGCGACTTCGCTCATAAATAAAAGTGAATAAGTTTGTACCTAAAAGTACTACTAGTAGTTGTTTTAAGTACTTCAAATATTAAAAAAAAAAACGCAAAATAAATCAAGTGGAAAATCTGAGCAATACACAAATCTGCCGGCCATATGCTTGCACGAAGCTCAAATGCCATATTAGGTTCATGGGGGTCCATGAACCACAATGCGTCCCATATGGTTTGTGGGCCCCATACGACCCGTGACCTCAGTTCAATTTATTATAAGTCACAAGCGGTTGTGGGCCCGGAACTTATTAGTTCAATAAGGCCGGCCACATACACAGACTGAATTCCGTTTCGGAATTCCGTTCCGAAATATCGATTCGGAATTTTCGAAGGCAGTAAATCCATACAAAATCAAGGATGTATCACACACGTACAGTAGTTCTTCGTTTATTTTGTATGGCTTTGCTGCTTTCGAAATTCCGAAATGATATTTCGAAACGGAATTACGACTGTATGTGGCAGGCCTAATCAATTATTCATTCTTTTTCTAATTGAGTTTTAGCAATACTTTCATTTTCTAGCCCATGTTTGACTGATTTGACGTGATCTATTAGGTTTTTATAAATTACATTCTTCACCATATTAGCACAACTGATGCCATTGCGTTTTTTAATTACGTTAGCGAAATTTGAAGCCGTCAGTTAATTTCTTCTTAGTTCAAGCCATTCACTTGACTCACTTTGAAGTATTGTACCTGTTTCAATTCTTATTCTTTCATCTTCATTCTTCTCTAAATTTTTCAAAAATATTATTTTCGATTCCTCTAGTATTTCCTTTGACATATCGGGTTTCGCGCAATCCTGTCCATAATTGATGGAAGAGGCGTTTTGATTTTCCAATGTTCTTCTTTTCTTCTTTGTATATTTTTTAGGTCTTATCTGTCGCTTTATTGTGTTCATTTCAAATTTATGTATTTGTCCTTTTGGACTTCTACCTACAATACGTTTATGCAAGATGCTCAAAGGTTTTCTTGTGTTAAATGATAGAGCCGCAGTATTACATCTCATCTGATATTGATATTTTTGAGCAAAGTTTATCCTTTTGCCACCTATGAATTTAGCAACAACGCTATGATATCTCTCTACAGAGTTGCTGTCGACATCGTGCAAAAAATGCGTGAGTGTGCCGCTAGCTGTGATAATATTAATTTTATTTTTTGGCACAGAGTGTTTGTATGAAAGTCTTTGTCAATATCTTCTATTTCGCCTAGTTTGCCACAAAAGTATCCTTTGCACGTGGTATGTTGGCTAAAAGCATGTTCTGCAGCAAGCATTATATCAGCATGGAGTTGCATTGCATTATCAGTATGCTTGTATTTTGCAATTGCAGTTACTACTACTTTTCGCATGGTTAATATTCTTTTCTTTGTTAGGAGTTTTATGAAACGTATTAGAAATTTCGTGTCTGTTGTAAAACTCTGCAGTTTGTTGCAAAAAATCCTCAGCAAGTGGTTTCGGCATTCAATTTTTTCTATTGTTAAATTTTCGTACGGCCTTTCTTGCAAAAGCTTTGAATATGTGTTGGCGTCACAATCTGATATAATTCTGCCATATATCAAATTGTGCATTTCTATGCTTTTCTTAAATCCCTCGACAATAATCGTTGACTCCATGCCGGTAGATGGTCCTGTAAATAAAGACAAAAAGTATAATAATGTAGCTTTCAGTATACCAAACCTATATTACGGCTTTAGTTCTCTAATGGGTTACCTCTACCATTTTTATATAATAGATATTTAGTTTGATTTCAAAATAATAAGGCGAACCATTTACGTTTAGTTAATTTATAAAACAAACAAACAGCAATACGTTTCCACTTATAATATTACTAGGATTTTTATGTAAAACACATAAAATATTTACCTGTATAGTTTTTATAACAAATATGATTTGTTTGTCGAGATTCCTTTATTTTCTGCTCTAGCGCAAATGTAGCAGAACTTATTTTTGACAGCCATGAACAATATTTTATTGCTACGTTTACCAAGTATGGCTGCTGCTCCTGACAGTGAGGAGTAGTTTTTCTTGTATGATCTTTTTCCCAAACATCCGTCAGCAATGACATCAATTATCGGTATTCCCTTTGCATTTACTTTACCCTCTTCAACGGCAGCACATCTTTCCTCTTCAGCAGCTTCGTTCAAAGATCTTAACGCTTCAGATTCCCACGTTTTGTTAACTATATCCATATGAAAGGTGAATCATTTTTGTGAGATCTCAGGAAGTCCTAGAGTTGACGTAATTTCCAGAAATTGCGTATGTCCACATCCTGCTGCTATTGCCCCAGCTACGGCACATGTGTTTAAATTCATTTCTTCTGGGGTGTTGTCTCCCTCTATTATAAAACTCATGTTACATAAAAGACATTTCAGTTTTAATTTATTCATTAAACCTGCCAAACGTTCAGATACGATTTCTATTGACTTTAAACCGCAGTCCAATGATCCGTGGCTTGATATTTCTTGGATTGATTTAAAAAAATGACTGATGTTTACAGTACGTCTACCAATCGATAATTCTTCAGTCCCCTAAAACAAAGTAAAATATAAAATTCAGTTAAAATACTGATGGCTTTAAAAAATATTGTAGCTTATATTGTATACGTTCATCCACGTTTACTTATAAAAGGGTTACGTTAATCCGATTTTAAAATATGTCATTTGATTTGCTTAGAACTTTAGGGTCCTATGAAACTCGCCAACCTCGTTACTTTTCGACCCCTTGTAGTCCGAGAGTCGCAATCTGCAGGTTACATCCATGGGGTCCAAAGAGGATGGACAAAAAAAGTCCACATACTGTCGGAATTCCGTTTCGAAACATCGATTCGGAATTTTCGAATGCAGCAAATCCATGCAAGATCAAGGATCTATCACACCGTACAAGTAGTCCTCCGTTCAAAATTTTCTCCGATTCAAAATTACGCGGTAGTCTGTGCGTGACTTTGTATGGGTTTGCTGCTTTCGAAATTCCGAAACGATATTTCGAAACGGAATTCCGGGACGGAATTCCGACTGTATGTGGCTGGCCTAATTATTACCCTGTATTAGCAATCTGATTGCGATGAGTAATAATACAGGGTCAAATTAAATTAGCTAGTGAAACTCCACAGACGTGATGGGTATCGATATCTAAACATGATGAACTAGTTAGCTGCGACACATATACAGGTTCAAATTAAATTAGCTAGCGAAACTCCGCAGACGTGATGGGTATCGATATCTAAATATGATAAACTAGTTAGCTGCGACACATATACAGGGTAAAATTAAATTAGCTAGCGAAACTCCGCAGACGTGATGGGTATAGATATCTAAACACGATAAACTAGTTAGCTGCGACACATATTCAGGGTCAAATTAAATTAGCTAGCGAAACTCCGGCCAACGTAAATTCGTACGTGTCTAATAGTAACAAGCTATAGATTCACTGCATGCGAATCTATAGCTCGTTATGTCGTTACTGTGCCGCCGTGTCGTAATGCCGCCCGGTCGTTTGGAATCTATACCTTGTTGCCATTAAACACGTACGAATTTCCGTTGGCAAATTCGAAACGAAAACAGTTTCTCGTTCTGGCGACGAAAGGTACCTAGGTAAGTATAAGCAGCTGATAGGTAGGTACCTGCTTAGGTACGCATATTACGTTTATTTATTTATGTTGGCATAATTCGTCCAAATGTACTGAACAGCTGATTTTTTTTTCGCGATTTCAGGTTTGGTCCCATAGTGAAAGTTGTTCATATTCATGGGTAGAACACCCTGTTAAAGTTTAGTTAATGATTTAAAAATAGCCCTGTATATATTATTATAATCAACATGTTACTGCGAAACGTAGTCGAGTAGATTCGAACTCGCACCCGCTTGCATAGGGTGAGCGTTCAAACTACTAGGCTATCGGCGTACAAAAGTATGTACAACTTCCTTTTTAAAATTTCATCTCAGGTATCCGCGACGCTGTGGGCACCGTTTCCTAAATAAGGTAAGAAAGATGGTTGTGCTGCACATTATCAAATTAATCTCTATGTATTGAGCACATAGAGTTTATTTTATAACAATCTACTTTTGCTCCATTACATGTAGCAACATGTCCTCAGAGTTTTGGAATGAAGTTCCTTATTTTCCTGTATTAAGAGTGCATTAATTGAAAAGTATTCGTTCGAGATGTACGCATATTTATAAAATGTCGGTGAGTATTTTTCTACGTATTTTTGTTAATAATAATTATAATATTATAATAATACGTGTTTACTTAGTTTTTGTTTTTATTTATGTTTCAGGACTCTGAAGGCCTTTTTAATTTCATTCCATATGATCCACCAGTTGCAAGTAAATCACCCAAACTCAATTTAAAGAGAAAGGGGGAAACCTCATCAACTCCACAGAAGCGCAAACGAGTTCAAGTATACTCATAATTATGTTAAAACGAGAGCTCCAAACATGACTGCATTATCGAGGACGATCAAAATTGAAATTTATGAGGGTGACAACCAGCCTGAAAACCCTTGCGAGTGCCGCGCGGAGAAATGTGTGCAATATGTAATAAAAAATATATGTGATGATAATACTTACTTAGCTTTAGAAAATATAATTGGTAAAATACATGAAAACATGCAATCTTAGTTTATGTCTGTAATTACTTTATTAGTAATAATATTAGAATGTAAGCTCTTGAAATAAAGGTAAAATTGTATAATAAAAAATATAAATAGGTAAAATTGTGTAATTACAACATAACATAAATATATATTTACGAACTCTAAAACAAATTAGAAATATTGAGTTACTGTAATAAGCTGTAATAAACTTATTTGATTTTTGTATGTATCACAAATTATTTGGTTTCATTTTTATTAAACTCTACCTAGGCCTGGCCCTAAAAAAAAAAAGCTTAACTTAAATATACCTACTTACAAAGTACAACATTATGAATTGAAAAAAATTACACCCTGCTTGATTTTGAACCCGCAACCTCATGCATGAGAGGCGGGTGCCTTAACCACTAGGCCATCATAACATTTTATTTGTATTCAACTTCCCACAATTCGTCGCCCTCCTGGCTAATTGAGACATGATGGGAAGATAAAATAAATAAAAAAAAATCTTGCAATAGTTTTTTTTTAGTTTTCTAGTTGAATTTCCAAACATATTAGAAATAATGTGTTATGATATTTTTAATATTTATTATTATTTTACAGTATATTAGAAGATTTATTATTAATATATTTAAAAATTAAAATTGTTGTTTCATTTACCAAAGTTCGCCGTCACGCAACCTAATTCTGTAATATCAAATAAGAGTAGCATAAGGGAATATCACTTTGAAATCCATTGACATCTCTTTCTAATAACATTAAAATGAACAGGATAGCTATATTTATCACAACCTTTACGACTTGAGACTTTACAGAATAAGCCAGCATTTCTGTATACATAGCAAATAACTAGCGGAGATCTCATTTTATTGGTTTTCGTATATGTTTGTTTCTATTCCACCAAAGCTATTTGACATATCATTCCTTTTAAGATTTTCGTCTCCAGTTGCGTTAAAAAAACTCGAATAAGGATAAAATGCTGTGAGAGCACTTTCCTAAACGAGAGTATTCGGAAGCATTCACAGCGCGATTTCATTACGAGAAATGATTTAAATAAAATCTACTTTAAGTGCTCCGGTAATAGAGATGAAATTCTATTAACAAATAAAGTTTGAATTATATTTTTCAAGTAATTATTTTTGGAAAGTAACATTATGACTATGGCTTTAGAATTTAGGTCTATAAAAATAAGCATCTGAGATTATTCCTTACATTTTGTCATCGTTGTGCTGAAAAGCATTTCACTGAGGTATCGCGAGTGTATTTTTTGTTGGGTGTGTTGTACTACAAGTGTTGCAGAAAAAGTATGTGAGTATTATATTTTATTTAAATCATGTACTGGCGCTGTATTTTTAATTTCATATTATTAATTATTCCTACTAATATTATAAATGCGAAAGTTTGTTCGTCTGTTACTCTTTCACGCAAAAACTGCCGAACTGAATTTCACGAAATTTGGCACACACACGCACATAGAGGTTGACTCGGATTAACACATAGGTGCGGGAAGTAGTTCCTTCGGGATGCAGGTGAAACCGCAGGAAACAGCTAGTATTAATATAACTCTATCATTTTGAATGCTTATTTTCATTTGATTGGTATAACAAGCAATAAATACAAGACCTTAGATCGATTTCTAAGTAATTTAAAGTATTTTTTTAGACTGTTAAAATATTATTCCCTATTCGATATTCGAAACATGTTTATTGTTTCATGTTGTTAGGAATGTATAACAAAAATATTTATTGCATTTTAATTCTGTCTTCAGGGCTCAGTCGACGAATAATCCTTTTTGGGTTGAAGAAGACGACTCCACCCCTCCAATATCTCGAGCAACTAAAGAAAAAATAAGCGGCAGCTCGAAAAAAAAAGCTGTGAAGAGAGACAAAAAAGTGTCTCAAAAAAAGAAGGCGTTGCTTTCCAAAAACCCATTCGCTTCAGAAACAGAGTCTGATAGCGACGGACAGCAAATTGTTGCAACATCAGCTCCAAAAAGAAAACGGAATATCACCGCTTCAGATTCTGAGGTAAGGTATTTTTTCAAACGTATTAAATCATTTCATTGATTACAAACACACACACTAAATATGCTCATGAATGTTTTCATGAGCATATTTAGTGTTTTAGTGAGTGATTTTATCCATTAAAATTATACTTGTTTGTGGACATAAGAGTTTTATAAGCTTTCTAATAGATTATCTATAATTAAAGTAGTAATAGATTAAACGACGTAGAAGTCTAAAAAATTTCGCTCTTTATTGTTTTAATTAAAACTAGTTATTTTTTGTATTTCAGGATGAATCGTCTCGACCGTTGATTCGTGCTGCTACCCTGAAGAGCTGCTTCACTCAGCGAGTAGCTACTGGCCACACCTTCCAGTCGGATCCAGGAAGAGTAGGAAAGTATTATTTTGAATTGAGAGTTTATAATACTGACGAAGTGGAAAAACTTGCTGCAAATGAGCGTTGGAAACATTCTTTTGTAACTTTAAAATTATCAACTGATAAAGATAATGCTGTGTGGAAGGCTTTAACACACCTTGTAAATACTGGAAGGGCTGAATTTAAAGATATCCAGCCTGTTCTATACAGCAAACCTTCTTAGATTTAATATTAAAAAAACAACTTTCATACCCTGTCTATAGGTACTACTTATGCGCTCTTTTAGCGCAAGTTTTTTTTTTAAATTTGGAAATAATAATAATAATAATAATAATTATTGGTGGCCAATCTGTGGCCCGACTGTCAAGCTGACGGTCGAAAAAATTTTTTTCTCCGTGTATTTTCTACTGGATTTTTAAACTTTAATGCAATAATGTGGTGTTTTGCGTTCCTACACCAATTCACCCAACCCACAATTGGCATAAAAACCAAACCAGGATGCAAGAATAAAACTACCACCTACTAGGTACTACACTATTGAACTATGACACGGAGAATAGAAGACCAAAAACAATGCTGACGAGAAGTCGGGCACGACGAAACACACGCCCAACATCTTCGGGTTCGTCGCTCAGCTCCGCCTCGCAGTTGCCGGAACCTGCTCCAGACGTGAGTCCAGTGATACCGGCTGCTGCAGTTGCGTCGAGCTCGAGCGACGAATACTTCTCGCCGCCGACAACACCACCACCAGTTCGTCGGCCGAGAAGAGGCCGGCCACCGAACGGCATGGGACCTAGGGGCCAACCGGCCCCGAGCCGGGTCCCCGCTGCCGGTGGTTGTGTGCAGCGCATGAAATGGACTCAACAAATAAATGAGAACGTCATGCGCGCATATTACGGGGCTACAGAGGGGGGAACTAACCTCACTGCGTACCGCGATAGGATGCTGTCTCTGTTCCAGGCGCTTCAACCAGCCATCAACGTCTCGGCCCAACGACTTTCGGATCAGGTGCGGGTTATCCAACGGAATCACAGATTGGACGACGCCGCGCTTGATAGGCTGCGCTCAGAGGTACTGAGCAATCGTATCGTCCCTGTCCCGTCACAGACCGCGGTGCAACCTCTAGTCAGTGACATAACCCAACCGCGGTCTTATGTTAATGATGAGGAGGGGGGCGATGAGATTGTTACGGTAAGTAGCCAGTATAACGAACGATTGAGGAGCGCGCTGGAGGATGCGACTCGGGAGTTTAGAACTGCCCCCGTCCAACTTAGACCACATTTACCTCGCTTGCCTATGCACAGAACGAATAGGGCGATGGTGTGTGCCTTGGATTCGCTGCTTGGTTTTTATTTTGAAAGCAGCGAAGATCTCGTAGATACGCACTCGATCTTGTATTGCGCGGCTATTGCGGCGTGTCGTGTAGCCAATGTCAAATTTCCAAATTGTGACATAGCTACACGACCAAAACCCGCTGTTCCAGCCTGGCAGTGCAGGATCGAGCGGCGTATCGAGGGGACCAGGGTGCTCATCGGCAAACTATACTGCTTCAGGGAGGGCAATACTCGCCCTAGAGTGATGCCCTTCGTGAGGCGGGCGTTCTCGGGGACTGGAATCAGTCCTCAAGAATATATGTCCCGTGTCACAGAGCGCATTGACTTCCTGAAGCAGAAGGTCTGTGCATGGGCAAGCCGTATCCGTAGGTATAAGCGACGGGTTGAGCGGTATACCCAGAATCGCATATTCCAGCGTAATCAAAGGTGGGTGTATAGAGCATGGGAGCGACCTGAGCAAAATGTGGCAGACGTATGCCGCCCGGATGATGATGCCACTAGCATATTCTGGCGTAACATCTGGTCGGTGCCCGTTTGCCATGCTGAGGCTGAATGGATGCGGGATGTTGAGCGCGTGTGTGACGCCATACCGGAGATGGAGGAAGTAATAATTACTTCCTCTGATGTAGCCAGTGCAGCCCGTCCGATACCGAACTGGAAATCTCCGGGACCGGACGGACTGCACAATTTTTGGCTTAAATGGCTGCAAAGTTCACACACGTGCTTAGCATCGCAATTCCAGTCGGCCTTAGAGTCTGGGTCGCTGCCACAGCTCTTTACAACAGGAGTTACCCACCTGCTCCATAAGTCAGGTGATGCCACGGAACCCAAAAATTATAGGCCGATCACTTGTTTGCCGACGGTCTATAAACTTCTTACATCCATTTTGAGAGAGAAAATTAATTCTCATTTAGAAAAGAATTCTATTATGTCTGTCTCTCAAAATGGATGTAGGAATGGGTCCCGCGGCACCAAGGAGCTACTCCTCATTGACATGGCCATAAGCCAACAGGTCCGTCGATCCCGAAAGGATTTGTCGACATGTTGGATAGACTATAAGAAGGCCTTTGATTCGGTGCCGCATACATGGCTCTTGAGGGTGTTAGAGTTGTACAAAATTGATACAACTCTGAGCACCTTCCTAACGACGTGTATGGGGCAGTGGAGGACGGTTCTTCGCTATCCAGGATGCCGACAAATTCAGGGGAGCAACGAACCTATTAGGATTAAGCGGGGAATATTCCAGGGCGACAGTCTGAGTCCACTGTGGTTTTGTTTAGCCTTGAACCCTCTTAGCACTCTGCTGGAGGGTACAGGGCTGGGCTGTCCTTTGCGGAGAGGGGGTCAGGTAATATCCCACCTGCTTTATATGGATGATTTGAAACTGTTTGCCACCAACAAATTGCAACTGCTGGAGTCACTAAAAGTAACTAAAACTTTTAGTGATTCCATCAGGATGGAATTTGGTGTAGATAAATGTGCAGTCATGCATGTAAAGCGGGGCGGGATTGTGGAATCTGAGGGACTACAACTCTCAGATTCTATAAACCTGAGATCACTCTCCGCAACTGATACCTACAAATACCTGGGTATGTCAGAGGGGTTAGGCATTAACGGACCTGACGTGAAACAATCGTTGCAGGAGCGCTTCTTTGGTCGCCTGAAAAAGGTACTTAATAGTTCTTTGTCAGGCGGCAACAAGGTGCGTGCCTTTAACGGTTGGGTCATGCCGGTCCTAATGTACTCCTTTGGCATACTAAAGTGGACCCAGACGGAACTAGACGCCCTGGACAGGAGAGTCCGGTCACTGCTGACTGCAAACCGGATGCATCACCCACGTTCGTCTGTCATGAGGCTGTACATTCCGCGGAAGTGCGGGGGTCGAGGTTTTTTAAATGCTAAGACCCTCCACAACCGCGAGGTGTGCAGTCTCAGAGAATATTTTCTCAAGGCTGACGTGGGTATGCACCGAGATGTGGTTGCAGTGGACAAGGGACTCACCCCGTTGTCCTTGGCTAAAGAGAACTGGCGCAAACCTGTGGTGCTTAGTACCAACGACCGCAAGGAAGTATGGCAAAGCAAGGAGCTTCACGGACGCTTTTTCCGGGCCCTTCATGGGCCCGACGTAGATTTCTTAGCGTCCGTGGCCTGGCTACGCTTCGGTGACCTCTTTGGGGAAACCGAAGGTTCAGTCTGTGCGATTATGGATGAAGTTATGCTAACGAATAACTACCGGAAGTATATAATGAAAGACGGTACGATCGACATATGTCGGGCATGCCATTGTCCCGGTGAGTCTATCAGACATATTACTTCTGGGTGTTCTCGTTTAGCTAACGGCGAGTATTTGCACAGGCATAATCAAGTAGCCAGGATTATCCATCAGCAACTTGCTCTGAAATACGGCCTTGTGGACTCTGAGGTACCGTATTACAGGTATGTGCCCGACCCAGTTCTCGAGAATGACCATGTCACGATATACTGGGATCGATCTATTATCACTGACAGGACTATTGTAGCCAATAAGCCTGATATAGTGGTAATAGATCGATCAGTGCGCCGCACAATGATAATCGATGTCACTATCCCGCATGACGAGAACCTCGTGAAGGCTGAGAAGGAGAAACAATTGAAGTATCTCGACTTAGCCCACGAGGTTGTCGCTATGTGGAATGTGGACTCGGCAATCATTGTGCCGATAGTCGTTACGGTCAATGGCCTTATCGCTAAGAGCCTCGACCAACATCTCAAGAGGCTCTCGTTGGGTGGCTGGGTGAAGGGCCTGATTCAGAAGGCAGTACTCCTTGATACGGCGCGTATTGTGAGGAGGTTCCTGTCTCTGGGACCCTAACCACCGGTAGCTTGGACCCTGTTCCCCATGCCGGTGGATTTCTATTTTTTATATTTTTAAATGTTTTTTTTTTTTTTAATTCTAATATTTAAAAATATAACTTCTATGTAAAAAAAATGAAAAAAGGAGATAATAATAACACCAACGTCAACACGTCAAAATTTATTTTCACATATTTTCGGTTTTATATTATTTTCAGTTTAATATTAGTCGCAGTTTTTTTATTTTATTTCCTGAGAAAAACCCACACGCCACTGCAAGAAAAAATAATCAAGATAATTTAAATACAGCAATTACCAAAATGTACAAAATACATAAAAAACTGCCAAATCGGAGGTGACATTTGTCATGTCACCTCCGATAAAACAATACAAACCCAAATGAAAATAAAAAAATGTTGACGAGAGCAGCTGCAAGACGAGCACGCCTACCACCTCCGGACTCTTCGCTCGGCTCCGCCTCGCTGCCGCCGGTACCCAGCCCCACCGTGAGCGCTGTGACGACACCGGCCGCGGTAGTTACGTCGAGCTCGAGCGACGAGTATTTTTCCCCGCCGACGTCGCCAACACCTGTACGTCGGCAGGGGAGAGGCCGGCCACCGAGAAGCTTGGGACTTAGGGGCCATCCAGCCCCGAGCCGGGTCCCCGCTGCCGGTGGTTGTGTGCAGCGCATGAAATGGACTCAACAAATGAATGAGAACGTCATGCGCGCATATTACGGGGCTACAGAGGGGGGAACTAACCTCACTGCGTACCGCGAAAGGATGCTGTCTCTGTTCCAGGCACTTCAACCAGCCATCAACGTCTCGGCCCAACGACTTTCGGATCAGGTGCGGGTTATCCAACGGAATCACAGATTGGACGACGCCGCGCTTGATAGGCTGCGCTCAGAGGTACTGAGCAATCGTATCGTCCCTGTCCCGTCACAGACCGCGGTGCAACCTCTAGTCAGTGACATAACCCAACCGCGGTCTTATGTTAATGATGAGGAGGGGGGCGATGAGATTGTTATGGTAAGTAGCCAGTGTAACGAACGATTGAGGAGCGCGCTGGAGGATGCGATTCGGGAGTTTAGAACTGCCCCCGTCCAACTTAGACCACATTTACCTCGCTTGCCTATGCACAGAACGAATAGGGCGATGGTGTGTGCCTTGGATTCGCTGCTTGGTTTTTATTTTGAAAGCAGCGAAGATCTCGTAGATACGCACTCGTTCTTGTATTGCGCGGCTATTGCGGCGTGTCGTGTAGCCAATGTCAAATTTCCAAATTGTGACATAGCTACACGACCAAAACCCGCTGTTCCAGCCTGGCAGTGCAGGATCGAGCAGCGTATCGAGGGGACCAGGGTGCTCATCGGCAAACTATACTGCTTCAGGGAGGGCAATACTCGCCCTAGAGTGATGCGCTTTGTGAGGCGGGCGTTCTCGGGGACTGGAATCAGTCCTCAAGAATATATGTCCCGTATCACAGAGCGCATTGACTTCCTAAAGCAGAAGGTCTGTGCATGGGCAAGCCGTATCCGTAGGTATAAGCGACGGGTTGAGCGGTATACCCAGAATCGCATATTCCAGCGTGATCAAAGGTGGGTGTATAGAGCATGGGAGCGACCTGAGCAAAATGTGGCAGACGTATGCCGCCCGGATGATGATGCCACTAGCATATTCTGGCGTAACATCTGGTCGGTGCCCGTTTGCCATACTGAGGCTGAATGGATGCGGGATGTTGAGCGCGTGTGTGACGCCATACCGGAGATGGAGGAAGTAATAATTACTTCCTCCGATGTAGCCAGTGCAGCCCGCCCGATACCGAACTGGAAATCTCCGGGACCGGACGGACTGCACAATTTTTGGCTTAAATGGCTGCAAAGTTCACACGCGTGCTTAGCATCGCAATTCCAGTCGGCCTTAGAGTCTGGGTCGCTGCCACAGCTCTTTACAACAGGAGTTACCCACCTGCTCCATAAGTCAGGTGATGCCACGGAACCCAAAAATTATAGGCCGATCACTTGTTTGCCGACGGTCTATAAACTTCTTACATCCATTTTGAGAGAGAAAATTAATTCTCATTTAGAAAAGAATTCTATTATGTCTGTCTCTCAAAATGGATGTAGGAATGGGTCCCGCGGCACCAAGGAGCTACTCCTCATTGACATGGCCATAAGCCAACAGGTCCGTCGATCCCGAAAGGATTTGTCGACATGTTGGATAGACTATAAGAAGGCCTTTGATTCGGTGCCGCATACATGGCTCTTGAGGGTGTTAGAGTTGTACAAAATTGATACAACTCTGAGCACCTTCCTAACGACGTGTATGGGGCAGTGGAGGACGGTTCTTCGCTATCCAGGATGCCGACAAATTCAGGGGAGCAACGAACCTATTAGGATTAAGCGGGGAATATTCCAGGGCGACAGTCTGAGTCCACTGTGGTTTTGTTTAGCCTTGAACCCTCTTAGCACTCTGCTGGAGGGTACAGGGCTGGGCTGTCCTTTGCGGAGAGGGGGTCAGGTAATATCCCACCTGCTTTATATGGATGATTTGAAACTGTTTGCCACCAACAAATTGCAACTGCTGGAGTCACTAAAAGTAACTAAAACTTTTAGTGATTCCATCAGGATGGAATTTGGTGTAGATAAATGTGCATGTAAAGCGGGGCGGGATTGTGGAATCTGAGGGACTACAACTCTCAGATTCTATAAACCTGAGATCACTCTCCGCAACTGATACCTACAAATACCTGGGTATGTCAGAGGGGTTAGGCATTAACGGACCTGACGTGAAACAATCGTTGCAGGAGCGCTTCTTTGGTCGCCTGAAAAAGGTACTTAATAGTTCTTTGTCAGGCGGCAACAAGGTGCGCGCCTTTAACGGTTGGGTCATGCCGGTCCTAATGTACTCCTTTGGCATACTAAAGTGGACCCAGACGGAACTAGACGCCCTGGATAGGAGAGTCCGGTCACTGTTGACCGCAAACCGGATGCATCACCCACGTTCGTCTGTCATGAGGCTGTACATTCCGCGGAAGTGCGGGGGTCGAGGTTTTTTAAATGCTAAGAAACTCCACAACCGCGAGGTGTGCAGTCTCAGAGAATATTTTCTCAAGGCTGACGTGGGTATGCACCGAGATGTGGTTGCAGTGGACAAGGGACTCACCCCGTTGTCCTTGGCTAAAGAGAACTGGCGCAAACCTGTGGTGCTTAGTACCAATGACCGCAAGGAAGTATGGCAAAGCAAGGAGCTTCACGGACGCTTTTTCCGGGCCCTTCATGGGCCCGACGTAGATTTCTTAGCGTCCGTGGCCTGGCTACGCTTCGGTAACCTCTTTGGGGAAACCGAAGGTTCAGTCTGTGCAATTATGGATGAAGTTATGCTAACGAATAACTACCGGAAGTATATAATGAAAGACGGGACGATCGACATATGTCGGGCATGCCATTGTCCCGGTGAGTCTATCAGACATATTACTTCTGGGTGTTCTCGTTTAGCTAACGGCGAGTATTTGCACAGGCATAATCAAGTAGCCAGGATTATCCATCAGCAACTTGCTCTGAAATACGGCCTTGTGGACTCTGAGGTACCGTATTACAGGTATGTGCCTGACCCAGTTCTCGAGAATGACCATGTCACGTTATACTGGGATCGATCTATTATCACTGACAGGACTATTGTAGCCAATAAGCCTGATATAGTGGTAATAGATCGATCAGTGCGCCGCACAATGATAATCGATGTCACTATCCCGCATGACGAGAACCTCGTGAAGGCTGAGAAGGAGAAACAATTGAAGTATCTCGACTTAGCCCACGAGGTTGTCGCTATGTGGAATGTGGACTCGGCAATCATTGTGCCGATAGTCGTTACGGTCAATGGCCTTATCGCTAAGAGCCTCGACCAACATCTCAAGAGGCTCTCGTTGGGTGGCTGGGTGAAGGGCCTGATTCAGAAGGCAGTCCTCCTTGATACGGCGCGTATTGTGAGGAGGTTCCTGTCTCTGGGGCCCTAACCACCGGTAGCTTGGACCCTGCACCCGCTACCGGCGGATCACTATTTTTTATATTTTTAAATGTTTTTTTTTAATGTTTTTATAAAAATATTTAAACATGTAATAAAATAAGTTTAAAAAATAAATAAAGGAGATAATAATAATAATAAGGTGCCTCCTCATCATTTAAAATTATCTAAGGGGCCTCTGCGAGTTGGCTTCGGCTCCTCGTACGCCTTCCAAAGGTCCGGGACCCCAGGGTCCCGAGAAATATCAAAAAATCACAAATAATAATAATAATAATAATAATAATAATAATAATAATAGCCTTTAATAACAATCTTACAAGTTATACTTCATCTTAATTTTAGTACGTATTTTATTTTTATTTTTTTTTGTTTTTATTTATTTATTTATTTTTCGACACCGGTTCCTTGATTGTCTTGCTTTCCAGCATAGGCCTCCCCAAGCGTTCTCCACGAGCATCGATCTCTTGCTATCCTCATCCAAGTAGTCCCTGCTTCCTTTTTGATGTCATCTTCCCATCTACGATACTGTCTGCCTTTCCTTCTTGTTTTATAGTTTGGACACCATTCTGTCACTTCTTTGGCCCATTTCTCTGTCTTACTTCTTATTAAATGGCCTGCCCATTTCCACTTCAATTGTTTAATTTGAAATTTTACATCTATAATTTTGGTTTGTTTCCTTATTGTTGTTAAACGTACTTTGTCTTTTAATTTTATGTTGAGTATACTTCTTTCCATTCTATGTTGGCAGGTTTCTAGCGCTTTTATGTCTTTGTTTGTGCAGCTCCATGTCTGACACCCATATGTGATGCTCGGCAGAATACATGTATTAAATATTATCTTTTTTGATTTATATTATCTTTTTTTCCCATTAGAAATTTGGAAATAACTATAATATAAATCTGTTTAATCTTTTTAATTATAAGTTTGTTTAATCACATTTATGGAAACATATACAGTCTTTATAAAAAAATGTGAGAATATTATTTAAACAAAGTTTTCTATATTACAGCAACATACATTACAAAAACATCAATAAGTATTTTTATATTTATTTATATATGTATAATTATATACATTCACGTGCAAATATATACATTTATATAAATGTTTATATCTGCTTATAATTATTTTAAGTTTATATTATTATTAAATACATAATAATTACCTAATTCATATTAGTTATTGTTTTGCCTGTATGTAACTCTGATTTTGTGCATTTTGTATTGCAAATTTTAAATGAATAATTATTTTATATTACACGTGTACTTTTTCAGAGGTTCAAACTAAGAATATTTTTTTCAGAGGTTCAAACTAAGAAATTTAAAAACCTGAAATAAGAAATTAAAACTGAGAAATTTAAAAACCTGAAATAAGAAATTAAAACTGAGAAATTTAAAAACCTGAAATAAGAAATTAAAACTGAGAAATTTAAAAACCCGAAATAAGAAATTAAAACTGAGAAATTAAAAAACCTGAAATAAGAAATTAAAACAAAGAAATATAAAAACCCGAAATAAGAAATTCTAAAATTAAAATCTGATATTAGCAGCACATAATAGAACAAATATTCATAAATCTAATGTATTGCTCTGCTCCGAATTCGATAATATTCAAGTTATTGCTACTGCCTTTAAGAATAGAATCATAAGTTACAAAGTGAATCCAATTAAACCCAGTGACATAACAATTACTCCAGAAATATTTTTAAATCAAGTTTCAAAATCTGTATGTAAAATTATCAATCTTATGATTCAAAATCATAAAGCAATTAAAGTCAATTTTGAATTATTTGTTTCACACATTTTGTCAAAAAATAATGAAAACTCTATGAAATCTTTCAACACCAAATATATGATAGCAGTTCCGAATACAAATATTTCTGATATCTATTTTCAATGCTCTGAAAAATTAATATCTAAATGTTTAGAATTTGAACTTGGCGAATCTGGGTGGACTATTAATTTTATAAGCCATTTGGAAATAAACATAAACAAATACAATCCTTTGAGAGCTGGCACTTATTTAGAATTGCCTACTGTTATAAAAACCACAAAGTCATGTTTGAATATACGTAACAATGACAATCATTGTTTTTTGTGGTGTATTATTGCCCAAATGTTTCCTAAAAAATTGAATGCTAATAGAATGCAATCGTACCCACACTATACGTTTCTATTAAACATAAATGATATGTCTTTTCCACCAAGTTTTGATGATATTAAAATCTTTGAGAAAAATAATCCTTCTATAAGTGTAAATGTATATGGTCTTGAAGCTAGTAATCATGTAACAGGCCCATTATATTTGACACGTCAACGAAAGCTTATACATGTCAATTTGTTGTACATAACTAAAGGTGATAAAGCCCATTTTTGTTTAATAAAAAATTTTGGTCGCCTTGTGCATCGACAATTAACCAAACATAAATCTAAACTATTTTTATGTGATGAGTGTTTTTTGTATCATGATGATGAAGATAAATTATTAAATCACAACTGTAGCAAAATAAAAACAGTTTTGCCTGATGAACATAGCAAATTACAATTTTCAAACTTTGAGAGAACGCAAAGAATTCCAATTGTAATATACGGAGATTTTGAAAGTTTGCTTTGCAATTACTCAGACAAAAATAAATCGCTTTTTACTGAATCTGTGCAGGCACATGAAGCATCATCGTATGCTTATTATATTTGTTGCAACTCTAAACCTGAATTAAATAATTTTGTTAGTTATAGAGGTCCAAACTGCGCACAAAAATTTGTTGAAACCATTACAAATGATGTAAAAAGGCTGTATAAAGTTTTGCAAAATAAACAGTCAATGATGCCTCTTACTTCTGATGAGTTAAATTCATTTAAAATAGCTGAGTTATGTCACATATGTAAAACCAAGTTTACACAAACTGATAAAAAAGTTAAAGATCATGATCATTTCACCGGTAAATATAGAGGTGCTGCACACAACGCTTGTAATTTGAATTTGAAACAATGTCAATACATACCTATAATTTTTCACAATTTGTCTGGATATGATTGCCATTTATTTATAAAAGAGCTGTCGGATATAATTGGCAAAATTACTTTAATTCCTAAATCAAAAGAAAAGTACATATCGTTCACAAAAATCATACCTATTGATAATAAAACTACAGTGCAATTAAAATTTATTGATTCTTTTAACTTTTTAAGCACCAGTTTAGATAAATTGGTAAAAACGTTACACACAGACGATTTTCAACACATGCGATTGTTTTTTGATCATGATCGTTTATTTAATTTAGCATGTAGAAAAGGTGTATATTGTTATGACTATGTAAACAGATGGGAAAAATATGATGAAACCCAGCTGCCTGAAAAGTCAAAATTTTTCAATAAACTAACGGGAGAAAATATTTCAACTGAAGATTATCAGCATGCTTTAAACATATGGCGAACTTTTGAAATAAAAAATTTAGGAAAGTACACAGACCTTTATTTAAAATGTGATGTACTGTTATTATGTGATATTTTTGAGAAGTTTCGAGAAATGAGTTTATTTTATTAATAATAATAATAATAATATTTATTTGCAAGAAATACATTTTTACAAAGGAAGATCTTATTGCCTAAAAGTCACTGTATTCGGCCTGCAAGCAAGCGTGCAAATTATAGAACTTTATGTCATTGTTACATTACTACAGAATATGTCATTGATACAATATTACAAATTATGTCATTATTACATTAAATTATTGCTAAATTTATATAATTATATTAATAGAGATTTACAATAGTCATTACAATCTATAAATATTAAAATAATTAGGGAAACATTAAATATTATTATTATTGTGTATCTTTGTGTTCCATAAATTCATTGATGCTATAAAAACCGTAGCCTTGGAGCCACTCTGTTAATTTCTTTTTGAATAAATTGCCTTGTAACAATTTTAAGTGGTTCGGTATCTTATTATAAATTAACAGGCACATATTAAATACGTTTTTCTTATAAATTTCTTTGCGACAGGGTGGTTGGTAAAGTAGGTTGAGAAACTTAGCCCTTTTTTGTCTCGGCATAACCTCACTACGCTGCATGAAGTAATGCATGTGCCTTCTCGTAAAAAGACAGATTTCTTTTATGTACATACACGGTAGTGGAAGAATTTTGTATTTTTGAAATAAAGGTTTACAGCTGTCTAAGTACCATGACTTGTTGATGACTCGGATACAACGTTTTTGAGTTTTGAATACTCTGTCGGTATCGGTCGAGTTACCCCACATTATTAGCCCATAGTTTAGTATAGATGACACATAACCATGGTAAGCCGAAAGGGCAGCCTCTGCAGAAACATTCTGTCTTACCCTTTTTAACGCAAATACAAACCTATCAAGCTTCTGACAGATATATTCTATATGGCTTTTCCAATTCAGATGTTTGTCTACGTTAAGTCCCAAAAATTTCAGCTCATCTACTTGTTTTACTGCTTCGTCTTTATAAACTATATCTAAAGACAACTGTGTGGTTTTGTAAGAGTTAAACTCAATAAGATTTGTTTTACTAATGTTTATATTTAAGTTATTGTCATCCATCCAACTTACTAAATCTGATAGGGTCTTTTCTATAATAGATTTGTAAGTGTCCTTATCCTGACGGTTTATGAGAACTGTTGTATCATCTGCGAAAAGGATACATTTCTGTGAAGTAGCTTCAGGAAGATCGTTTATATAAAGCAAGAAAAGTACAGGGCCGAGAATGCTTCCCTGAGGCACACCACACTTGTTTATTCTTGCCGTAGACCTGAATTTCACTTTTGAATACATTTTGTCCCCTTTTTTTACTACTTTTGTTATCTCTGTACACTGTTTTCTGTTACTAAGATAGCTAGATATCCAATTATATGCTTTTCCCCTTATGCCATAGAACTCTAATTTGTGCAGAAGCTTAGAATGGTTCACAAAATCAAAGGCCTTACTCATATCTAAAAATAAAGACACCATTGGGTTGCCATTATTAATGCTTTCTGTTACAAATTTGACTAAGTCAAAGATTGCAAGAGCAGTTGAACTTCCCTTACGAAAACCAAATTGCTCTTTGCATAAAATTGCGTGAGTAAATAGAAAATTATTTAATCTAATAAGCATTGCCTTCTCAAACACTTTGGATATAATGGGAACTAACGTGATAGGCCGATAGTTATTTGGGTCTGACTTATTTCCCTTTTTAAAAAATGGTTTCACCACAGACATTTTTAACTGTTCAGGAAACACACCTTCCAGAAAAGATAAGTTTATAACGTGTGCTAGTGGATGACATATCCAACTAGCACAATCCTTCAAAACTTGTGTGACAATGTCATCGTAACCACTAGTTTTGCTATTTTTTAGAGACATTATGATTTTGTAGACTTCCTTTGCATCAACAGGATTCAGGAAAATAGTATTTAAATTTTTGTTTTTTTGATTAAGTTTAATTTTATTCGAATTTTCTGGCTGATTGGATGTCAAATTAATAAAATAGTCATTAAATATGTTGCAAATGTCTGATGGATTGTTATATGTCACATTATTAAAAATTATTTCGTCAAAGTCATTATTTGATATATTATTATTAGATGTAGTCGAGGAAATTGCATTCCATGTAGCTTTACATTTATTTTTTCCCTTTTGTATACGCCTTGTATTCATTAATTTCTGTGCTCTCCGCGTACATCGTTTAAACAATTGATTATAAAGTTTATATCTTTTTTCATTTATTTTTTTGTTCATTTTATTAGTTTTGTATTTTAGATAAAGCTGACGTTTTGTTTTGCTAGACTTTTTAATACCTTTTGTTATCCAATTTTGTATGGCTGGTTTATCATTAACTTTAACCATGATCACCGGAAAGCACAGGCTATAAAATAATGTAAATGTTTCATAAAAAGAATTAAAGGCCTCTGTAAAAGTATCTGAGTCAAACGTTTCCGAGAAAGAAAGAGAAGACATGCATTCGCAAAATTTGTCAACGTTTTCTGAACAGTAATCGCGTTTCAATTCTGACCAGCAGGATATTGTTTTTTGTTTATTTGCCTTTATTGTTACTGATTGTGCTGTTTCATGATCTGACAGACCAAGGTAATGAATTTCTGATTTAACTTTATTTAGGTTACTGGCGATTTGGTCAATGCAAGAGTTTCCCCGTGTCGGGTCTGTTATGTGTGCTTCAAAATTATAATTATGAAGTATGCTTAAGAGATCCTTTGTTGTGGAGTTATCTTTTAATAAATCTATATTCCAATCACCACAAATTACAATTTTCTTTTTCTTGTACTGGTCAGTCAAATAATTCAACAGATTGTCAAGTTTATGAAGAAAGACACCTATTTGTGCCTTTCTTTGATCAGGAATTCTATATATGTTCACAACTATCAGGCTCAGTCCAATTATCTCCACTCCACAGCATTCAAAATAAAATTCAGTAGCTAGAATAGAAGGAATATTTAGTGTTTTGGTGTTTAATATTTTACTAGTCAAAATACAAGTACCCCCTCTACATTTATCTCGACTGAATGCTGCAGCCAAATTAAAATTATTTAGATTAATGTTAGCTTCCATACCTTTTTTAACAAAAGTTTCACTAAAGCATAGTATATCCACGTCCCCAATTTTTTCAGTCAATTCTGATAAAGTTATTTCTAACGTATCCAGTTTGTTGCAGATGCCGGCTATATTTTGGTGTAAGATTCTTAGTTTACTCTGTCGGCGATCATGTTTTGATTTGATATGGTTTGATGAAGATTGATGAGTCGGTGATTTAGGAACGAAAAAATGTATGTTTGTTATGATTTGTAACGAGGGAGTTTCTTGCTTCCAAAGTCGATTTAAGAAAGCTATTTTCATATTCCATAAAATCAATCTCTATATTAAGTTTATAGGTAATTAGGTCTAAGTCGGAGAGCTTCTTATTATAATTTACATCCAACCCATTAGCTTCAATAAACTTACAATTCTTAAAGTTTTTTGTAAACATTTTAAGTTCATAGTTTAGCTTTTTAACATTTAGGTACCTATTTTCTGAAACACTAAGCATCAGTATTGTACAATTACTTAGACTACACAGAGTACTACACAGATTAGTCAACAAAATGTAGGGATTTTTATCGTATTTACCAACTGAGAGTATGACAATGTCGTTATCAGATAGGGTGCGTGATAAATTGTCTGGATCACGTAGTATCTCACATGATGAAGCGTATGGTTGAACTTTTCCCTCGATGTTGTAGTTGTCGTTCCATTTGCCAGACTTAGCATCTATTAGTCGTGCGGATAGTCCTCTTACTTTTTCGTCTCCAATTATGTAAATATTTCGTTTTCTGTCGTGTTTTAGTTGGTTTGAGCTTGAATTTTCTAAGTTTTGAGTGTATTGTTTATTAGGAGAGTCCACCAGAATGTCTTTAATTGTTTCATTGTCAGTTTCCTGGATGTTTACTTGATGATGACTCTGAGCGTTGTCAATGTTTTGTGCGATTTTCGCGTTGGGACTGATTAATTGCTCTGAGAAGGCTAATTTGGTTTGGATGGTATTCTTATTCCTTTTCTTGTGTGATGTTCTTTTGGGGGTCGATTTACAGATATCTTTAAGCTGATTTATTTGGGTGCCATACATAGACATTTGTTTTTTAAGAAAGCAATTCTCCGTCAAAAGATTAGCTATCTCATTTTCAGCTATTTCTAAATTCTTCGCCAGTATAGAAACTTTCTTTTCCAAATCTTCTATCAAGTCAAAGTTGTTGGACCTTATGTTTGGACAGCTTCTGTAAAGGAGTGGATCTCTTTTCAAGGTATGAGACAAAACATCGAAGTCTTCATCTAGCGGCAAAGAATCGAAAGAGTTTCCGGTGGATACATTTGCTTTAAATGTTTCATGATTGTTTGCATGCTCTACAAGTATTGGGGTGTCCAGTATTTGAGAAGAATTCTCACTCAAAACAAAATCTATTGGCATAGGATTCATCTGTTGTTGAGGCGAAGAAGGCTTAATATGAGAGTGTTGTTTTTTCCTGAGTGTGATATTAGAAGTAGCTGCATTACTGTTTGTATCATGTTTATTTTTAACGCATGTGTTGCATTTCCATTTCTTTCTTTCTTCGATGTCTTTCAGTCGAAATGTTGCTTCAGGATAGCCCACACAATCGAATTCATATCTTTTTTTGCAGATTGAACATAGAGCAGTGTTTCTTATGTTCACACATTTCTTACAGATATTGCAAGTGACTAGTGCTGACGTCTTGCGGACACTGCTCACTGTTTTATTCAAACTGGATGACATTTCCACAATCGAATCAAATGATATTGGTGAAGGATCAATTTCTACCAATTAATAGTTTTTTTTGTATCCTGGCAACCGTGCCTTAATGAAGCGCTAAAAGACTTGTGTTCAAGTCTCGTGATTTTTGCTGAGATTGGTTTCTGAACGAGACCATTAACGTCAAAATTTTATCAGCTGTTTGTGATTGGTCAATAATGGTTAATGTCACAAGTGATGAATCATCTGCTATTTGTTTACATTACAACTAGAAAAGTTTTAAATTCACTACTGGTTTTTATCCACTAGTTTCGTATATATCACTGTTTAAACCATGTTCTTGTTAATTATAAGTCACTATTTAGTCATTTCCATCTTTAAGCACACTATTACACTGTATAATAATAGGTTTTTTAATCATTTAGTCAAAACACAGGTGATCGTCACATTGAACATAGTGCACCGAAATTCCTTATGATAACACTTGCATTGGTGTACTTTCATGCACCGAATATTTTTAACTATATTTTAGTCACTTTTAAATAGAAAACACATTAAAATAAAATATAAAATTGCGGACCGATGTTACCATTGGCTAGTGTTGCCAGCAGTATCAATTACAATTTAGACCCATGTTATTATGTTTCATCACCATCGTTAAGTTGGGATGCTATGCTGTGGTACACTAAAGTTCAGCTTGATTTAATATCTGACGTAGAAATGTACCAAATGATAGAAAATGGAATTCGCGGAGGTCTTGCCCAATGCTCATTAAGATATGCTAAAGCTAATAACAAATATCAATCATCGTATAATAAGAACGAGGCAAGCTCATACCTTATTTATCTTGACTGTGTGAATTTATATGGCTTTGCAATGATGCAAAAACTTCCAATGCGTAACTTCCGATTTCTTAATGATAATGAAATAAATAAATTTGATATAAATGGCGTAAACAAAAACGGTGATGAGGGATACATTTTGGAGGTAGATTTATATTACCCACCTAACATTCATAATGCTCATTCGGATCTTCCCTTTGCTGCCGAAAAATATTCACCTATGCAAAACAAGTGTAAAAAGTTAATTGCAAATTTGTATAACAAACATCGTTTTGTTATCCATTATATGCATTTACAAGAGTGTTTAGCAAATGGTTTAATATTGTTAAAAATATACAGAATATTATCATTTTATCAAGATAACTTTTTAAAACCATATTTTTTATTGAATACTTCTCTCAGGCAAAAAGCTAAATCTGATTTTGAAAAAGATTTTTTTAAGAAACAAAACAATTCTATTTTTGGAAAAACAATTGAAAATAAGCGGAAACAAGTTGATGTTAGGCTCGTAAAATTATGGAAAGATAAGTTAAATACAACCAACAAATTGCATGGTACTGAAAGGTATATTAGCGCACCGCATTTCAAAGACTTGGCAATTTTATCGGAAAGTTTAGTAGCTATTCAATTGAATAAAACAAAAGTTACATTGGACCGCCCTATTTACATTGGATTTTCTATTCTTGAAATTTCTAAAACGCATTTATATAATTTTCATTATTCTGTAATTAAAAAAATATATGGAAATAATGTTATTTTATGTTACACTGATACTGACAGCTTACTTTATTTGGTAAAAACTGAAAATTTTTATGAAGATATGAAAAACAATATTTGTTATTTTGACACGAGCAATTTTGAGGATAACAATATATATGGATTACCTAAAGCTAATATGAAAATACCAGGTTATTTCAAGGACGAATTGGGTGGAGAGATTATTTCAGAATTTGTAGGTTTGCGAGCTAAGTTGTATTGTATACGCACGGAAAATAAAACTATAAAGAAAGCAAAGGGAATAACAAAGCCGGTAACAAAAAAATTGGATATTGAAAAATATAAAAGAGCATTAATGTTAAATGATAACCTTCGAGATGATATGTATGTTATAAGATCAAAAAATCATCAAGTTTTTACACAAAAGTCATTCTTAACAGTGATGATGATAAAAGGCAAAGGATAGAAGGTTGTTTCAACACTTTACCTTGGGGGCATTATAGTTCAATACTTTAGTACATGTGTCTATTTATTCTACTAAGTTGATTACAATGTAATTAAATGTGTAATGTAATAAGAATATCATAAAGAGAAATGTAATTAGGACATAATCTTATAAAATGTATTTAATCAATAAATGTGTACGCTGTATTTATTTATTTATTTTTCCCTTTCCGAAAGATTTTCCCTCTTTTAAACAATGTGTATAGATTATTATCATGAATAACGTTAGTATATATACTTTTACATAATTATATACACTGTTTGCACATTGTTTATTAATAAGAGGTATTATCTAGTAACAAATTAATCAGGTAGGTAATTCAAAACACAGTTTGCAGAATCTATTTTGTTTATTGGGTCACACTAAATAATAAGATTCACAACCTCAGAAATAACATTCACAATCAATTTCACAAATTAATTTTTTTCACTATTTTGTCAATCAAATGTTCAGTTTCATCCATTATTTCATCATAATTGTTTCTGACTAGGTACTGAACACTTACACGAGTGCTGTCATTTTCACTGCAGCTCCTTCCGGAAGCATTGTCACTCATGTCATGAATAGTTATATTTATCAAATGATGAGCTTTTCCTGGCTCTTTCCGAATAATATAAGATGAATTATCTAATATAATAGTTTTTGAATAAAATTGAGATTTGCAATTTTTCTTCATATTTGCAGACCTCCTTTTTTTCTCTTTTATTTTTTCTGTTGGTTGTTTTTGTGACGCAGTTTTGATAACTGGAATATTGGAGGTATTCAGATCTTGAGTAAAATAGAATGATTTAACAGCAGCATCGTTATCCGCAAGATAAGGATCAGTCAGTTTCTGTAAAGAGAATGATGAATAAACTATAGGTAAATATGACAGCGATACAATAATATTATTTTTGACACATTCCTCACAACAAAAATAATAGTTGTTATTGTTGAATGTCAAAAATCATTTTATCTAAAAAGATGTACTAAATATTTGTACATTTATAATTAGATACATACCTCGCGTAATCGCGACTGTTCGTGTCCTGCAGAAATCTCATTATCCCAAAAACTAGGACTGTATGATGGTGAAAGAGACATTATTCTGAAAAGAAAATAAATTTGTCTAAAGTTGTTTGGATATGAACTTTCAATAATAATTATATCAAAACTTACCTTTAGTAAAAAAGTGATTTAATTTGAAAATTATTGACAAGTGACTGTCTTGCACTGGCTGCAGCTATTAAATGATTCATTGTAACAAAAAATTCTTTAATATTTAAGAAAAGAATTCTAGTTTAGCGAAACTATAGCTGTTATTATAATTATCATGTATATATTGAAGGATCGAGAAAAGTGCAATTAGTAGGCAAGATGAAGTTGATCAAACAACCCATATCTCTAAATGTAAATAATATTAATTTTAATGACTCCAGTTGTCAGATCCGACACAGCGCTTTATTGCCTAATACGATTCGTTGTATTATATGTGGGCCCTCAAATTGTGGTAAAACAAACGTTATGATCAGTTTATTATTACATGAAAATGGTCTTTATCTAAATTTCAAAATCTGTATCTTTACTCAAAAACGAATTTCCAACCAAAATATCGTTTTTTAAGTGAAGTGTTAAGAAGAGTACCTCAAATTAAATTCTATGAGTTTAGCGACAATAATCTCCCAGTGAAGCATTACCAAATTCTATATTAATTTTTGACGATGTTGCAGCAGAAAATCAGACTAATATTCGCAATTATTTTTGTATGGGGAGACATAAGCAAATCGATTGTTTTTATTTATCTTAGACCTATTCAAAGATACCAAAACAATTGTTACGTGACAATGCTAATTTTCTTAGAGTATTTAGACAAGATGATGTGAACTTAAAACATATTTATGAGGAACATGTCAGTCCTGATTTAAACTGGAACCAGTTCAAAGAAATCTGTAAAACAGTTTGGAGTAATCCTTTCAATTTTTTACTTATTAACAAAGAGTCTATATTAAATAATGGGAGGTACAGAAAGAATTTCGATACATTTTTTAAATTCTAATGAATGCAGATGTCTGTTTGTGGTACATCCATATAAATGAATTGTATACAGATACATTGCTAGTCTTATTTCTCTCTTAGTTGAACACAGTTGTGATTATATAAGATGGAAAAAAATATTAAAATGGAATTAATCAAGTCGGTCGACTCCATAAAAAAGAAAATAAACGAAATGAAAAATCATGAACATGAAGTTAATTTATCCTTAGATAAAATGTTCAAACCAGTTTCAGACCCTCTAAAAACTTTTATAAATTCTCAAAGATTAATCGAAAATATTAAGCATGATAAAAACGTGTCCGATAATTCTATACCTATTGAATCAGATGCAAATTGTGAAAACACTCCTACTGAATGTGAAGATTTTCACGATGCTGATATATTTTTTCAAGCTCTCCTAAAAAAGAAGTAAAAGATAATTTAGAACTTTCGTTGGAAAGTGAGGATATCTACGGTATTTATGATGGTGTAAATGTACCATTTGGAATAAGAACCGACAATAAAACTTTAATGATGGGTAACTCCGTAAATAATTATTTTTCTTGTTTAATTTTCAAATCTTCTATCCCTACCAATCAAATGATAATCTTCATAAGTTGCTGGCTACAGTAGTACGATATCATTTCATTTTTATAATTGGCTGTATGAAGAACTACATAGTGAGTGTACAGAACATGTCTCAAAATAAATGCAACCCTCGTTATGACATCTATAATACGTATAAAATGCGTGAAAATTCGTTTAGACATTATTGGGCAACGGCTAATTCAAGGAGAAGGTTGGTGATGGAAATGGCTGAAGCCGGATTTTTTTATTATGGAAATGGTGTAAATGATAAAGCAGCGTGTTTCTCATGTGGAGGTGTTATAGAAGATTGGGAGATTTACGATGATCCTTTAATGCAGCATGCTACAAATTTTCCTCAATGTTTTTATTTGAATGCTGTGAAAGGAATATATTATATTAATAACTGTCTGAAACAATTACTCTATTAGAATATGCGCTATTGCACTGTGCTCTGAGTAGGATTAAAATGAGTCAAAGTAAAAAAAATAATAATAATACTTCCATACACTACATCTGCATCAATCATCTGCATAAGCGGTGTAATTGGAAGTTTTTGCATCACGCAGACTGAAGATTTTGTAACAATAACAGCAAACACATTCTATTAAAACAGCCGTTAAATATTAAGCTCACGAAACAGATCAGATCTAAAAGTCTCGATCAGATCGAAAATTTAAAATATTCATCCAGAAAACAGATCAGATCAGATCAGAATCAGTAGGGTATAATTGGGGGTCTTTGCATCACGCAGCTCGAGCGCAGCGAGAGCAAATATTAAGCTCACGAAACAGATCAGATCTAAAAGTCTCGATCAGATCGAAAATTTAAAATATTCATCCAGAAAACAGATCAGATCAGAATCAGTAGGGTATAATTGGGGGTCTTTGCATCACGCAGCTCGAGCGCAGCGAGAGCAAATATTAAGCTCACGAAACAGATCAGATCTAAAAGTCTCGATCAGATCGAAAATTTAAAATATTCATCCAGAAAACAGATCAGATCAGATCAGAATCAGTAGGGTATAATTGGGGGTCTTTGCATCACGCAGCTCGAGCGCAGCGAGAGCAAGTGATGCAGAACCCCCAATTATACCCTACTTACCGGGATGAAAAGTATCCTATGTCTTAATATACTAGCTGTTGCCAGCGGCTTCGCCCGCGTGTATTTCAGAAATTATCCCACGGGAACCTTCTACCGGGATGAAAAGTATCCTATGTCTTAATATACTAGCTGTTGCCCGCGTGTATGTCGGATATTATCCCACGGGAACCTTCCACCGGGATGAAAAGTATCCTATGTCTTAATATACTAGCTGTTGCCAGCGTGTATGTCGGAAATTATCCCACGGGAACCTTCTACCGGGATGAAAAGTATCCTATGTCTTAACATACTAGCTGTTGCCAGCGGCTATGTCGGAAATGGTCCCACGGGAACCTTCTACCGGGATGAAAAGTATCCTATGTCTTAATATACTAGCTGTTGCCAGCGTGTATGTCGGATATTATCCCACGGGAACCAGAAGGTTCCCGTGGGAACCTGGGATCCCGGTAGAACGGGATGAAAAGTATCCTATGTCTTAATATACTAGCTGTTGCCAGCGCCTTCGCCCGCGTGTATGTCGGAAATTATCCCACGGGAACCCTCTACCGGGATGAAAAGTATCCTATGTCTTAATATACTAGCTGTTGCCCGCGTGTATGTCGGATATTATCCCACGGGAACCTTCTACCGGGATGAAAAGTATCCTATGTCTTAATATACTAGCTGTTGCCCGCGTGTATGTCGGAAATTATCCCACGGGAACCTTCTACCGGGATGAAAAGTATCCTATGTCTTAATATACTAGCTGTTGCCCGCGTGTATGTCGGAAATTATCCCACGGGAACCTTCTACCGGGATGAAAAGTATCCTATGTCTTAATATACTAGCTGTTGCCAGCGGCTTCGCCCGCGTGTATGTCGGAAATTATCCCACGGGAACCTTCTACCGGGATGAAAAGTGTCCTATGTCTTAATATACTAGCTGTTGCCCGCGTGTATGTCGGAAATTATCCCACGGGAACCTTCTACCGGGATGAAAAGTATCCTATGTCTTAATATACTAGCTGTTGCCAGCGGCTTCGCCCGCGTGTATGTCGGAAAATATCCCACGGGAACCTTCTACCGGGATGAAAAGTATCCTATGTCTTAATATACTAGCTGTTGCCCGCGTGTATGTCGGAAATTATCCCACGGGAACCCTCTACCGGGATGAAAAGTATCCTATGTCTTAATATACTAGCTGTTGCCAGCGGCTTCGCCCGCGTGTATGTCGGAAATTATCCCACGGGAACCTTCTACCGGGATGAAAAGTATCCTATGTCTTAATATACTAGCTGTTGCCAGCGTGTATGTCGGATATTATCCCACGGGAACCTTCTACCGGGATGAAAAGTATCCTATGTCTTAATATACTAGCTGTTGCCCGCGTGTATGTCGGATATTATCCCACGGGAACCTTCTACCGGGATGAAAAGTATCCTATGTCTTAATATACTAGCTGTTGCCCGCGTGTATGTCGGAAATTATCCCACGGGAACCTTCTACCGGGATGAAAAGTATCCTATGTCCTAATATACTAGCTGTTGCCAGCGGCTTCGCCCGCGTGTATGTCGGAAATTATCCCACGGGAACCTTCTACCGGGATGAAAAGTATCCTATGTCTTAATATACTAGCTGTTGCCCGCGTGTATGTCGGATATTATCCCACGGGAACCTTCTACCGGGATGAAAAGTATCCTATGTCTTAATATACTAGCTGTTGCCCGCGTGTATGTCGGATATTATCCCACGGGATACTTCTACCGGGATGAAAAGTATCCTATGTCTTAATATACTAGCTGTTGCCCGCGTGTATGTCGGATATTATCCCACGGGATCCTTCTACCGGGATGAAAAGTATCCTATGTCTTAATATACTAGCTGTTGCCAGCGGCTTCGCCCGCGTGTATGTCGGAAATTATCCCACGGGAACCTTCTACCGGGATGAAAAGTATCCTATGTCTTAATATACTAGCTGTTGCCAGCGGCTTCGCCCGCGTGTATGTCGGAAAATATCCCACGGGAACCTTCTACCGGGATGAAAAGTATCCTATGTCTTAATATACTAGCTGTTGCCAGCGGCTTCGCCCGCGTGTATGTCGGATATTATCCCACGGGAACCTTCTACCGGGATGAAAAGTATCCTATGTCTTAATATACTAGCTGTTGCCAGCGTGTATGTCGGATATTATCCCACGGGAACCTTCTACCGGGATGAAAAGTATCCTATGTCTTAATATACTAGCTGTTGCCCGCGTGTATGTCGGAAATTATCCCACGGGAACCTTCTACCAGGATGAAAAGTATCCTATGTCTTAATATACTAGCTGTTGCCAGCGGCTTCGCCCGCGTGTATGTCGGAAAATATCCCACGGGAACCTTCTACCGGGATGAAAAGTATCCTATGTCTTAATATACTAGCTGTTGCCAGCGGCTTCGCCCGCGTGTATGTCGGATATTATCCCACGGGAACCTTCTACCGGGATGAAAAGTATCCTATGTCTTAATATACTAGCTGTTGCCAGCGTGTATGTCGGATATTATCCCACGGGAACCTTCTACCGGGATGAAAAGTATCCTATGTCTTAATATACTAGCTGTTGCCCGCGTGTATGTCGGAAATTATCCCACGGGAACCTTCTACCAGGATGAAAAGTATCCTATGTCTTAATATACTAGCTGTTGCCAGCGTGTATGGCGGATATTATCCCACGGGAACCTTCTACCGGGATGAAAAGTATCCTTTGTCTTAATATACTAGCTGTTGCCAGCGGCTATGTCGGAAATTATCCCACGGGAACCTTCTACCGGGATGAAAAGTATCCTATGTCTTAATATAATAGCTGTTGCCAGCGTGTATGTCAGAAATTATCCCACGGGAACCTTCTACCGGGATGAAAAGTATCCTATGTCTTAATATACCAGCTGTTGCCCGCGGCTTAGCCCGCGTGTATGTCGGAAATTATCCCACGGGAACCTTCTACCGGGATGAAAAGTATCCTATGTCTTAATATACTAGCTGTTGCCCGCGTGTATGTCGGAAATTATCCCACGGGAACCTTCTACCGGGATGAAAAGTATCCTATGTCTTAATATACTAGCTGTTGCCAGCGTGTATGTCGGATATTATCCCACGGGAACCTTCTACCGGGATGAAAAGTATCCTATGTCTTAATATAATAGCTGTTGCCAGCGTGTATGTCGGAAATTATCCCACGGGAACCTTCTACCGGGATGAAAAGTATCCTATGTCTTAATATACTAGCTGTTGCCAGCGGCTTCGCCCGCGTGTATGTCGGAAATTATCCAACGGGAACATTCTACCGGGATGAAAAGTATCCTATGTCTTAATATACTAGCTGTTGCCCGCGTGTATGTCGGAAATCATCCCACGGGAACCTTCTACCGGGATGAAAAGTATCCTATGTCGTAATATACTAGCTGTTGCCCGCGTGTATGTCGGATATTATCCCACGGGAACCTTCTACCGGGATGAAAAGTATCCTATGTCTTAATATACTAGCTGTTGCCCGCGTGTATGTAGGATATTATCCCACGGGAACCTTCTACCGGGATGAAAAGTATCCTATGTCTGAATATACTAGCTGTTGCCAGCGGCTTCGCCCGCGTGTATGTCAGAAATTATCCCACGGGAACCTTCTACCGGGATGAAAAGTATCCTATATCTTAATATACTAGCTGTTGCCCGCGTGTATGTCGGAAATTATCCCACGGGAACCTTCTACCGGGATGAAAAGTATCCTATGTCTTAATTTACTAGCTGTTGCCCGCGTGTATGTCGGAAATTATCCCACGGGAACCTTCTACCGAGATGAAAAGTATCCTATGTCTTAATATAATAGCTGTTGCCCGCGTGTATGTCGGCAATTATCCCACGGGAACCTTCTACCGGGATGAAAAGTATCCTATGTCTTAATATACTAGCTGTTGCCAGCGGCTTCGCCCGCGTGTATGTCGGAAATTATCCCACGGGAACCTTCTACCGGGATGAAAAGTATCCTATGTCTTAATATACTAGCTGTTGCCCGCGTGTATGTCGGATATTATCCCACGGGAACCTTCTACCGGGATGAAAAGTATCCTATGTCTTAATATACTAGCTGTTGCCCGCGTGTATGTAGGATATTATCCCACGGGAACCTTCTACCGGGATGAAAAGTATCCTATGTCTTAATATCTTAGCTGTTGCCAGCGGCTTCGCCCGCGTGTATGTCGGAAAATATCCCACGGGAACCTTCTACCGGGATGAAAAGTATCCTATGTCTTAATATACTAGCTGTTGCCAGCGGCTTCGCCCGCGTGTATGTCGGATATTATCCCACGGGAACCTTCTACCGGGATGAAAAGTATCCTATGTCTTAATATACTAGCTGTTGCCCGCGGGTATGTCGGATATTATCCCACGGGAACCTTCTACCGGGATGAAAAGTATCCTATGTCTTAATATACTAGCTGTTGCCCGCGTGTATGTAGGATTTTATCCCACGGGAACCTTCTACCGGGATGAAAAGTATCCTATGTCTGAATATACTAGCTGTTGCCAGCGGCTTCGCCCGCGTGTATGTCAGAAATTATCCCACGGGAACCTTCTACCGGGATGAAAAGTATCCTATGTCTTAATATACTAGCTGTTGCCCGCGTGTATGTCGGAAATTATCCCACGGGAACCTTCTACCGGGATGAAAAGTATCCTATGTCTTAATTTACTAGCTGTTGCCCGCGTGTATGTCGGAAATTATCCCACGGGAACCTTCTACCGAGATGAAAAGTATCCTATGTCTTAATATAATAGCTGTTGCCCGCGTGTATGTCGGCAATTATCCCACGGGAACCTTCTACCGGGATGAAAAGTATCCTATGTCTTAATATACTAGCTGTTGCCAGCGGCTTCGCCTGCGTGTATGTCGGAAATTATCCCACGGGAACCTTCTACCGGGATGAAAAGTATCCTATGTCTTAATATACTAGCTGTTGCCCGCGTGTATGTCGGAAATTATCCCACGGGATCCTTCTACCGGAATGAAAAGTATCCTATGTCTTAATATACTAGCTGTTGCCAGCGTGTATGTCGGATATTATCCCACGGGAACCTTCTACCGGGATGAAAAGTATCCTATGTCTTAATATACTAGCTGTTGCCAGCGTGTATGTCGGAAATTATCCCACGGGAACCTTCTACCGGGATGAAAAGTATCCTATGTCTTAATATAATAGCTGTTGCCCGCGTGTATGTCGGCAATTATCCCACGGGAACCTTCTACCGGGATGAAAAGTATCCTATGTCTTAATATACTAGCTGTTGCCAGCGTGTATGTCGGAAATTATCCCACGGGAACCTTCTACCGGGATGAAAAGTATCCTATGTCTTAATATACTAGCTGTTGCCAGCGGCTTCGCCCGCGTGTATGTCGGAAATTATTCCACGGGAACCTTCTACCGGGATGAAAAGTATCCTATGTCTTAATATACTAGCTGTTGCCCGCGTGTATGTCGGATATTATCCCACGGGAACCTTCTACCGGGATGAAAAGTATCCTATGTCTTAATATAATAGCTGTTGCCAGCGTGTATGTCGGAAATTATCCCACGAGAACCTTCTACCGGGATGAAAAGTATCCTATGTCTTAATATACTAGCTGTTGCCAGCGGCTTCGCCCGCGTGTATGTCGGAAATTATCCAACGGGAACCTTCTACCGGGATGAAAAGTATCCTATGTCTTAATATACTAGCTGTTGCCAGCGGCTTCGCCCGCGTGTATGTCGGAAATTATCCAACGGGAACCTTCTACCGGGATGAAAAGTATCCTATGTCTTAATAAACTAGCTGTTGCCCGCGTGTATGTCGGAAATTATCCAACAGGAACCTTCTACCGGGATGAAAAGTATCCTATGTCTTAATATACTAGCTGTTGCCAGCGGCTTCGCCCGCGTGTATGTCGGAAATTATCCCACGGGAACCTTCTACCGGGATGAAAAGTATCCTATGTCTTAATATACTAGCTGTTGCCAGCGTGTATGTCGGAAATTATCCCACGGGAACCTTCTACCGGGACGAAAAGTATCCTATGTCTTAATATAATAGCTGTTGCCAGCGTGTATGTCGGAAATTATCCCACGGGAACCTTCTACCGGGATGAAAAGTATCCTATGTCTTAATATACTAGCTGTTGCCAGCGGCTTCGCCCGCGTGTATGTCGGAAAATATCCCACGGGAACCTTCTACCGGGATGAAAAGTATCCTATGTCTTAATATACTAGCTGTTGCCAGCGGCTTCGCCCGCGTGTATGTCGGATATTATCCCACGGGAACCTTCTACCGGGATGAAAAGTATCCTATGTCTTAATATACTAGCTGTTGCCCGCGTGTATGTCGGATATTATCCCACGGGAACCTTCTACCGGGATGAAAAGTATCCTATGTCTTAATATACTAGCTGTTGCCCGCGTGTATGTAGGATTTTATCCCACGGGAACCTTCTACCGAGATGAAAAGTATCCTATGTCTTAATATAATAGCTGTTGCCCGCGTGTATGTCGGCAATTATCCCACGGGAACCTTCTACCGGGATGAAAAGTATCCTATGTCTTAATATACTAGCTGTTGCCAGCGGCTTCGCCTGCGTGTATGTCGGAAATTATCCCACGGGAACCTTCTACCGGGATGAAAAGTATCCTTTGTCTTAATATAATAGCTGTTGCCAGCGTGTATGTCGGAAATTATCCCACGGGAACCTTCTACCGGGATGAAAAGTATCCTATGTCTTAATATACTAGCTGTTGCCAGCGGCTTCGCCCGCGTGTATGTCGGAAATTATCCCACGGGAACCTTCTACCGGGATGAAAAGTATCCTATGTCTTAATATACTAGCTGTTGCCAGCGGCTTCGCCCGCGTGTATGTCGGAAATTATCCCACGGGAACCTTCTACCGGGATGAAAAGTATCCTATGTCTTAATATACTAGCTGTTGCCAGCGGCTTCGCCTGCGTGTATGTCGGAAATTATCCCACGGGAACCTTCTACCGGGATGAAAAGTATCCTATGTCTTAATATAATAGCTGTTGCCAGCGTGTATGTCGGAAATTATCCCACGAGAACCTTCTACCGGGATGAAAAGTATCCTATGTCTTAATATACTAGCTGTTGCCAGCGGCTTCGCCCGCGTGTATGTCGGAAATTATCCCACGGGAACCTTCTACCGGGATGTAAAGTATCCTATGTCTTAATTTACTAGCTGTTGCCCGCGTGTATGTCGGAAATTATCCCACGGGAACCTTCTACCGAGATGAAAAGTATCCTATGTCTTAATATAATAGCTGTTGCCCGCGTGTATGTCGGCAATTATCCCACGGGAACCTTCTACCGGGATGAAAAGTATCCTATGTCTTAATATACTAGCTGTTGCCAGCGGCTTCGCCTGCGTGTATGTCGGAAATTATCCCACGGGAACCTTCTACCGGGATGAAAAGTATCCTATGTCTTAATATAATAGCTGTTGCCAGCGTGTATGTCGGAAATTATCCCACGGGAACCTTCTACCGGGATGAAAAGTATCCTATGTCTTAATATACTAGCTGTTGCCAGCGGCTTCGCCAGCGTGTATGTCGGAAATTATCCCACGGGAACCTTCTACCGGGATGAAAAGTATCCTATGTCTTAATATACTAGCTGTTGCCCGCGTGTATGTCGGAAATTATCCCACGGGAACCTTCTACCGGGATGAAAAGTATCCTATGTCTTAATATACCAGCTGTTGCCCGCGTGTATGTCGGAAATTATCCCACGGGATCCTTCTACCGGGATGAAAAGTATCCTATGTCTTAATATACTAGCTGTTGCCCGCGTGTATGTCGGATATTATCCCACGGGAACCTTCTACCGGGATGAAAAGTATCCTATGTCTTAATATACTAGCTGTTGCCAGCGGCTTCGCCCGCGTGTATGTCGGAAATTATCCCACGGGAACCTTCTACCGGGATGAAAAGTATCCTATGTCTTAATATACTAGCTGTTGCCAGCGGCTTCGCCCGCGTGTATGTCGGAAATTATTCCACGGGAACCTTCTACCGGGATGAAAAGTATCCTATGTCTTAATATACTAGCTGTTGCCCGCGTGTATGTCGGATATTATCCCACGGGAACCTTCTACCGAGATGAAAAGTATCCTATGTCTTAATATACTAGCTGTTGCCAGCGGCTTCGCCCGCGTGTATGTCGGAAATTATCCCACGGGAACCTTCTACCGGGATGAAAAGTATCCTATTTCTTAATATACTAGCTGTTGCCCGCGTTTATGTCGGAAATTATCCCACGGGAACCTTCTACCGGGATGAAAAGTATCCTATGTCTTAATATACTAGCTGTTGCCAGCGGCTTCGCCCGCGTGTATGTCGGAAATTATCCCACGGGAACCTTCTACCGGGATGAAAAGTATCCTATGTCTTAATATACTAGCTGTTGCCAGCGGCTTCGCCCGCGTGTATGTCGGAAATTATCCCACGGGAACCTTCTACCGAGATGAAAAGTATCCTATGTCTTAATATACTAGCTGTTGCCCGCGTGTATGTCGGAAATTATCCCACGGGATCCTTCTACCGGGATGAAAAGTATCCTATGTCTTAATATACTAGCTGTTGCCAGCGTGTATGTCGGATATTATCCCACGGGAACCTTCTACCGTGATGAAAAGTATCCTATGTCTTAATATACTAGCTGTTGCCAGCGTGTATGTCGGAAATTATCCCACGGGAACCTTCTACCGTGATGAAAAGTATCCTATGTCTTAATATACTAGCTGTTGCCCGCGTGTATGTCGGCAATTATCCCACGGGAACCTTCTACCGGGATGAAAAGTATCCTATGTCTTAATATAATAGCTGTTGCCCGCGTGTATGTCGGCAATTATCCCACGGGAACCTTCTACCGGGATGAAAAGTATCCTATGTCTTAATATACTAGCTGTTGCCAGAGCTTCGCCTGCGTGTATGTCGGAAATTATCCCACGGGAACCTTCTACCGGGATGAAAAGTATCCTATGTCTTAATATATTAGCTGTTGCCAGCGTGTATGTCGGAAATTATCCCACGGGAACCTTCTACCGGGATGAAAAGTATCCTATGTCTTAATATACTAGCTGTTGCCAGCGGCTTCGCCCGCGTGTATGTCGGAAATTATCCCACGGGAACCTTCTACCGGGATGAAAAGTATCCTATGTCTTAATATACTAGCTGTTGCCAGCGGCTTCGCCCGCGTGTATGTCGGAAATTATCCCACGGGAACCTTCTACCGGGATGAAAAGTATCCTATGTCTTAATATACTAGCTGTTGCCAGCGGCTTCGCCCGCGTGTATGTCGGAAATTATCCCACGGGAACCTTCTACCGGGATGAAAAGTATCCTATGTCTTAATATACTAGCTGTTGCCCGCGTGTATGTCGGATATTATCCCACGGGAACCTTCTACCGGGATGAAAAGTATCCTATGTCTTAATATACTAGCTGTTGCCCGCGTGTATGTAGGATATTATCCCACGGGAACCTTCTACCGGGATGAAAAGTATCCTATGTCTTAATATACTAGCTGTTGCCAGCGGCTTCGCCCGCGTGTATGTCGGAAATTATCCCACGGGAACCTTCTACCGAGATGAAAAGTATCCTATGTCTTAATATACTAGCTGTTGCCCGCGTGTATGTCGGAAATTATCCCACGGGATCCTTCTACCGGGATGAAAAGTATCCTATGTCTTAATATACTAGCTGTTGCCAGCGTGTATGTCGGATATTATCCCACGGGAACCTTCTACCGTGATGAAAAGTATCCTATGTCTTAATATACTAGCTGTTGCCAGCGTGTATGTCGGAAATTATCCCACGGGAACCTTCTACCGTGATGAAAAGTATCCTATGTCTTAATATACTAGCTGTTGCCCGCGTGTATGTCGGCAATTATCCCACGGGAACCTTCTACCGGGATGAAAAGTATCCTATGTCTTAATATAATAGCTGTTGCCCGCGTGTATGTCGGCAATTATCCCACGGGAACCTTCTACCGGGATGAAAAGTATCCTATGTCTTAATATACTAGCTGTTGCCAGAGCTTCGCCTGCGTGTATGTCGGAAATTATCCCACGGGAACCTTCTACCGGGATGAAAAGTATCCTATGTCTTAATATATTAGCTGTTGCCAGCGTGTATGTCGGAAATTATCCCACGGGAACCTTCTACCGGGATGAAAAGTATCCTATGTCTTAATATACTAGCTGTTGCCAGCGGCTTCGCCCGCGTGTATGTCGGAAATTATTCCACGGGAACCTTCTACCGGGATGAAAAGTATCCTATGTCTTAATATACTAGCTGTTGCCAGCGTGTATGTCGGAAATTATCCCACGGGAACCTTCTACCGGGATGAAAAGTATCCTATGTCTTAATATACTAGCTGTTGCCAGCGGCTTCGCCCCCGTGTATGTCGGAAATTATCCCACGGGAACCTTCTACCGGGATGAAAAGTATCCTATGTCTTAATATACTAGCTGTTGCCCGCGTGTATGTCGGAAATTATCCCACGGGAACCTTCTACCGGGATGAAAAGTATCCTATGTCTTAATATACTAGCTGTTGCCCGCGTGTATGTAGGATATTATCCCACGGGAACCTTCTACCGGGATGAAAAGTATCCTATGTCTTAATATCCTAGCTGTTGCCAGCGGCTTCGCCCGCGTGTATGTCGGAAATTATCCCACGGGAACCTTCTACCGGGATGAAAAGTATCCTATGTCTTAATATACTAGCTGTTGCCCGCGTGTATGTCGGAAATTATCCCACGGGATCCTTCTACCGGGATGAAAAGTATCCTATGTCTTAATATACTAGCTGTTGCCCGCGTGTATGTCGGATATTATCCCACGGGAACCTTCTACCGGGATGAAAAGTATCCTATGTCTTAATATACTAGCTGTTGCCAGCGGCTTCGCCCGCGTGTATGTCGGAAATTATCCCACGGGAACCTTCTACCGGGATGAAAAGTATCCTATGTCTTAATATACTAGCTGTTGCCAGCGGCTTCGCCCGCGTGTATGTCGGAAATTATTCCACGGGAACCTTCTACCGGGATGAAAAGTATCCTATGTCTTAATATACTAGCTGTTGCCCGCGTGTATGTCGAATATTATCCCACGGGAACCTTCTACCGGGATGAAAAGTATCCTATGTCTTAATATACTAGCTGTTGCCAGCGTGTATGTCGGAAATTATCCCACGGGAACCTTCTACCGGGATGAAAAGTATCCTATTTCTTAATATACTAGCTGTTGCCCGCGTGTATGTCGGAAATTATCCCACGGGAACCTTCTACCGGGATGAAAAGTATCCTATGTCTTAATATACTAGCTGTTGCCAGCGTGTATGTCGGAAATTATCCCACGGGAACCTTCTACCGGGATGAAAAGTATCCTATGTCTTAATATACTAGCTGTTGCCAGCGGCTTCGCCCGCGTGTATGTCGGAAATTATCCCACGGGAACCTTCTACCGGGATGAAAAGTATCCCATGTCTTAATATACTAGCTGTTGCCCGCGTGTATGTCGGATATTATCCCACGGGAACCTTCTACCGGGATGAAAAGTATCCTATGTCTTAATATACTAGCTGTTTCCCGCGTGTATGTAGGATATTATCCCACGGGAACCTTCTACCGGGATGAAAAGTATCCTATGTCTTAATATACTAGCTGTTGCCAGCGGCTTCGCCCGCGTGTATGTCGGAAATTATCCCACGGGAACCTTCTACCGAGATGAAAAGTATCCTATGTCTTAATATACTAGCTGTTGCCCGCGTGTATGTCGGAAATTATCCCACGGGATCCTTCTACCGGGATGAAAAGTATCCTATGTCTTAATATACTAGCTGTTGCCAGCGTGTATGTCGGATATTATCCCACGGGAACCTTCTACCGTGATGAAAAGTATCCTATGTCTTAATATACTAGCTGTTGCCAGCGTGTATGTCGGAAATTATCCCACGGGAACCTTCTACCGGGATGAAAAGTACCCTATGTCTTAATATACTAGCTGTTACCAGCGTGTATGTCGGAAATTATCCCACGGGAACCTTCTACCGGGATGAAAAGTATCCTATGTCTTAATATACTAGCTGTTGCCCGCGTGTATGTCGGAAATTATCCCACGGGAACCTTCTACCGGGATGAAAAGTATCCTATGTCTTAATATAATAGCTGTTGCCAGCGTGTATGTCGGAAATTATCCCACGGGAACCTTCTACCGGGATGAAAAGTATCCTATGTCTTAATATACTAGCTGTTGCCAGCGGCTTCGCCCGCGTGTATGTCGGAAATTATCCCACGGGAACCTTCTACCGGGATGAAAAGTATCCTATGTCTTAATATACTAGCTGTTTTCAGCGGCTTCGCCCGCGTGTATGTCGGAAATTATTCCACGGGAACCTTCTACCGGGATGAAAAGTATCCTATGTCTTAATATACTAGCTGTTGCCCGCGTGTATGTCGGATATTATCCCACGGGAACCTTCTACCGGGATGAAAAGTATCCTATGTCTTAATATACTAGCTGTTGCCAGCGGCTTCGCCCGCGTGTATGTCGGATATTATCCCACGGGAACCTTCTACCGGGATGAAAAGTATCCTATGTCTTAATATACTAGCTGTTGCCCGCGTGTATGTCGGATATTATCCCACGGGAACCTTCTACCGGGATGAAAAGTATCCTATGTCTTAATATACTAGCTGTTGCCCGCGTGTATGTAGGATTTTATCCCACGGGAACCTTCTACCGGGATGAAAAGTATCCTATGTCTGAATATACTAGCTGTTGCCAGCGGCTTCGCCCGCGTGTATGTCAGAAATTATCCCACGGGAACCTTCTACCGGGATGAAAAGTATCCTATGTCTTAATATACTAGCTGTTGCCCGCGTGTATGTCGGAAATTATCCCACGGGAACCTTCTACCGGGATGAAAAGTATCCTATGTCTTAATTTACTAGCTGTTGCCCGCGTGTATGTCGGAAATTATCCCACGGGAACCTTCTACCGAGATGAAAAGTATCCTATGTCTTAATATAATAGCTGTTGCCCGCGTGTATGTCGGCAATTATCCCACGGGAACCTTCTACCGGGATGAAAAGTATCCTATGTCTTAATATACTAGCTGTTGCCAGCGGCTTCGCCTGCGTGTATGTCGGAAATTATCCCACGGGAACCTTCTACCGGGATGAAAAGTATCCTATGTCTTAATATAATAGCTGTTGCCAGCGTGTATGTCGGAAATTATCCCACGGGAACCTTCTACCGGGATGAAAAGTATCCTATGTCTTAATATACTAGCTGTTGCCAGCGGCTTCGCCCGCGTGTATGTCGGAAATTATCCCACGGGAACCTTCTACCGGGATGAAAAGTATCCTATGTCTTAATATACTAGCTGTTGCCAGCGGCTTCGCCCGCGTGTATGTCGAAAATTATCCCACGGGAACCTTCTACCGGGATGAAAAGTATCCTATGTCTTAATATACTAGCTGTTGCCAGCGGCTTCGCCTGCGTGTATGTCGGAAATTATCCCACGGGAACCTTCTACCGGGATGAAAAGTATCCTATGTCTTAATATAATAGCTGTTGCCAGCGTGTATGTCGGAAATTATCCCACGAGAACCTTCTACCGGGATGAAAAGTATCCTATGTCTTAATATACTAGCTGTTGCCAGCGGCTTCGCCCGCGTGTATGTCGGAAATTATCCCACGGGAACCTTCTACCGGGATGTAAAGTATCCTATGTCTTAATTTACTAGCTGTTGCCCGCGTGTATGTCGGAAATTATCCCACGGGAACCTTCTACCGGGATGAAAAGTATCCTATGTCTTAATATAATAGCTGTTGCCAGCGTGTATGTCGGAAATTATCCCACGGGAACCTTCTACCGGGATGAAAAGTATCCTATGTCTTAATATACTAGCTGTTGCCAGCGGCTTCGCCAGCGTGTATGTCGGAAATTATCCCACGGGAACCTTCTACCGGGATGAAAAGTATCCTATGTCTTAATATACTAGCTGTTGCCCGCGTGTATGTCGGAAATTATCCCACGGGAACCTTCTACCGGGATGAAAAGTATCCTATGTCTTAATATACCAGCTGTTGCCCGCGTGTATGTCGGAAATTATCCCACGGGATCCTTCTACCGGGATGAAAAGTATCCTATGTCTTAATATACTAGCTGTTGCCCGCGTGTATGTCGGATATTATCCCACGGGAACCTTCTACCGGGATGAAAAGTATCCTATGTCTTAATATACTAGCTGTTGCCAGCGGCTTCGCCCGCGTGTATGTCGGAAATTATCCCACGGGAACCTTCTACCGGGATGAAAAGTATCCTATGTCTTAATATACTAGCTGTTGCCAGCGGGTTCGCCCGCGTGTATGTCGGAAATTATTCCACGGGAACCTTCTACCGGGATGAAAAGTATCCTATGTCTTAATATACTAGCTGTTGCCCGCGTGTATGTCGGATATTATCCCACGGGAACCTTCTACCGAGATGAAAAGTATCCTATGTCTTAATATACTAGCTGTTGCCAGCGGCTTCGCCCGCGTGTATGTCGGAAATTATCCCACGGGAACCTTCTACCGGGATGAAAAGTATCCTATTTCTTAATATACTAGCTGTTGCCCGCGTGTATGTCGGAAATTATCCCACGGGAACCTTCTACCGGGATGAAAAGTATCCTATGTCTTAATATACTAGCTGTTGCCAGCGGCTTCGCCCGCGTGTATGTCGGAAATTATCCCACGGGAACCTTCTACCGGGATGAAAAGTATCCTATGTCTTAATATACTAGCTGTTGCCAGCGGCTTCGCCCGCGTGTATGTCGGAAATTATCCCACGGGAACCTTCTACCGAGATGAAAAGTATCCTATGTCTTAATATACTAGCTGTTGCCCGCGTGTATGTCGGAAATTATCCCACGGGATCCTTCTACCGGGATGAAAAGTATCCTATGTCTTAATATACTAGCTGTTGCCAGCGTGTATGTCGGATATTATCCCACGGGAACCTTCTACCGTGATGAAAAGTATCCTATGTCTTAATATACTAGCTGTTGCCAGCGTGTATGTCGGAAATTATCCCACGGGAACCTTCTACCGTGATGAAAAGTATCCTATGTCTTAATATACTAGCTGTTGCCCGCGTGTATGTCGGCAATTATCCCACGGGAACCTTCTACCGGGATGAAAAGTATCCTATGTCTTAATATAATAGCTGTTGCCCGCGTGTATGTCGGCAATTATCCCACGGGAACCTTCTACCGGGATGAAAAGTATCCTATGTCTTAATATACTAGCTGTTGCCAGAGCTTCGCCTGCGTGTATGTCGGAAATTATCCCACGGGAACCTTCTACCGGGATGAAAAGTATCCTATGTCTTAATATATTAGCTGTTGCCAGCGTGTATGTCGGAAATTATCCCACGGGAACCTTCTACCGGGATGAAAAGTATCCTATGTCTTAATATACTAGCTGTTGCCAGCGGCTTCGCCCGCGTGTATGTCGGAAATTATCCCACGGGAACCTTCTACCGGGATGAAAAGTATCCTATGTCTTAATATACTAGCTGTTGCCAGCGGCTTCGCCCGCGTGTATGTCGGAAATTATCCCACGGGAACCTTCTACCAGGATGAAAAGTATCCTATGTCTTAATATACTAGCTGTTGCCAGCGGCTTCGCCCGCGTGTATGTCGGATATTATCCCACGGGAACCTTCTACCGGGATGAAAAGTATCCTATGTCTTAATATACTAGCTGTTGCCCGCGTGTATGTCGGATATTATCCCACGGGAACCTTCTACCGGGATGAAAAGTATCCTATGTCTTAATATACTAGCTGTTGCCCGCGTGTATGTAGGATATTATCCCACGGGAACCTTCTACCGGGATGAAAAGTATCCTATGTCTTAATATACTAGCTGTTGCCAGCGGTTTCGCCCGCGTGTATGTCGGAAATTATCCCACGGGAACCTTCTACCGAGATGAAAAGTATCCTATGTCTTAATATACTAGCTGTTGCCCGCGTGTATGTCGGAAATTATCCCACGGGATCCTTCTACCGGGATGAAAAGTATCCTATGTCTTAATATACTAGCTGTTGCCAGCGTGTATGTCGGAAATTATCCCACGGGAACCTTCTACCGTGATGAAAAGTATCCTATGTCTTAATATACTAGCTGTTGCCCGCGTGTATGTCGGCAATTATCCCACGGGAACCTTCTACCGGGATGAAAAGTATCCTATGTCTTAATATAATAGCTGTTGCCCGCGTGTATGTCGGCAATTATCCCACGGGAACCTTCTACCGGGATGAAAAGTATCCTATGTCTTAATATACTAGCTGTTGCCAGAGCTTCGCCTGCGTGTATGTCGGAAATTATCCCACGGGAACCTTCTACCGGGATGAAAAGTATCCTATGTCTTAATATATTAGCTGTTGCCAGCGTGTATGTCGGAATTTATCCCACGGGAACCTTCTACCGGGATGAAAAGTATCCTATGTCTTAATATACTAGCTGTTGCCAGCGGCTTCGCCCGCGTGTATGTCGGAAATTATCCCACGGGAACCTTCTACCGGGATGAAAAGTATCCTATGTCTTAATATACTAGCTGTTGCCAGCGGCTTCGCCCGCGTGTATGTCGGAAATTATTCCACGGGAACCTTCTACCGGGATGAAAAGTATCCTATGTCTTAATATACTAGCTGTTGCCAGCGTGTATGTCGGAAATTATCCCACGGGAACCTTCGACCGGGATGAAAAGTATCCTATGTCTTAATATACTAGCTGTTGCCCGCGTGTATGTCGGAAATTATCCCACGGGAACCTTCTACCGGGATGAAAAGTATCCTATGTCTTAATATACTAGCTGTTGCCCGCGTGTATGTAGGATATTATCCCACGGGAACCCTCTACCGGGATGAAAAGTATCCTATGTCTTAATATCCTAGCTGTTGCCAGCGGCTTCGCCCGCGTGTATGTCGGAAATTATCCCACGGGAACCTTCTACCGGGATGAAAAGTATCCTATGTCTTAATATACTAGCTGTTGCCCGCGTGTATGTCGGAAATTATCCCACGGGATCCTTCTACCGGGATGAAAAGTATCCTATGTCTTAATATACTAGCTGTTGCCCGCGTGTATGTCGGATATTATCCCACGGGAACCTTCTACCGGGATGAAAAGTATCCTATGTCTTAATATACTAGCTGTTGCCAGCGGCTTCGCCCGCGTGTATGTCGGAAATTATCCCACGAGAACCTTCTACCGGGATGAAAAGTATCCTATGTCTTAATATACTAGCTGTTGCCAGCGGCTTCGCCCGCGTGTATGTCGGAAATTATTCCACGGGAACCTTCTACCGGGATGAAAAGTATCCTATGTCTTAATATACTAGCTGTTGCCCGCGTGTATGTCGGATATTATCCCACGGGAACCTTCTACCGGGATGAAAAGTATCCTATGTCTTAATATACTAGCTGTTGCCAGCGTGTATGTCGGAAATTATCCCACGGGAACCTTCTACCGGGATGAAAAGTATCCTATTTCTTAATATACTAGCTGTTGCCCGCGTGTATGTCGGAAATTATCCCACGGGAACCTTCTACCGGGATGAAAAGTATCCTATGTCTTAATATACTAGCTGTTGCCAGCGTGTATGTCGGAAATTATCCCACGGGAACCTTCTACCGGGATGAAAAGTATCCTATGTCTTAATATACTAGCTGTTGCCAGCGGCTTCGCCCGCGTGTATGTCGGAAATTATCCCACGGGAACCTTCTACCGGGATGAAAAGTATCCTATGTCTTAATATACTAGCTGTTGCCCGCGTGTATGTCGGATATTATCCCACGGGAACCTTCTACCGGGATGAAAAGTATCCTATGTCTTAATATACTAGCTGTTTCCCGCGTGTATGTAGGATATTATCCCACGGGAACCTTCTACCGGGATGAAAAGTATCCTATGTCTTAATATACTAGCTGTTGCCAGCGGCTTCGCCCGCGTGTATGTCGGAAATTATCCCACGGGAACCTTCTACCGAGATGAAAAGTATCCTATGTCTTAATATACTAGCTGTTGCCCGCGTGTATGTCGGAAATTATCCCACGGGATCCTTCTACCGGGATGAAAAGTATCCTATGTCTTAATATACTAGCTGTTGCCAGCGTGTATGTCGGATATTATCCCACGGGAACCTTCTACCGTGATGAAAAGTATCCTATGTCTTAATATACTAGCTGTTGCCAGCGTGTATGTCGGAAATTATCCCACGGGAACCTTCTACCGGGATGAAAAGTATCCTATGTCTTAATATACTAGCTGTTACCAGCGTGTATGTCGGAAATTATCCCACGGGAACCTTCTACCGGGATGAAAAGTATCCTATGTCTTAATATACTAGCTGTTGCCCGCGTGTATGTCGGAAATTATCCCACGGGAACCTTCTACCGGGATGAAAAGTATCCTATGTCTTAATATACTAGCTGTTGCCAGCGGCTTCGCCCGCGTGTATGTCGGAAATTATCCCACGGGAACCTTCTACCGGGATGAAAAGTATCCTATGTCTTAATATACTAGCTGTTTTCAGCGGCTTCGCCCGCGTGTATGTCGGAAATTATTCCACGGGAACCTTCTACCGGGATGAAAAGTATCCTATGTCTTAATATACTAGCTGTTGCCCGCGTGTATGTCGGATATTATCCCACGGGAACCTTCTACCGGGATGAAAAGTATCCTATGTCTTAATATACTAGCTGTTGCCAGCGGCTTCGCCCGCGTGTATGTCGGAAATTATCCCACGGGAACCTTCTACCGGGATGAAAAGTATCCTATGTCTTAATATACTAGCTGTTGCCCGCGTGTATGTCGGAAATTATCCCACGGGAACCTTCTACCGGGATGATAAGTATCCTATGTCTTAATATAATAGCTGTTGCCAGCGTGTATGTCGGAAATTATCCCACGGGAACCATCTACCGGGATGAAAAGTATCCTATGTCTTAATATACTAGCTGTTGCCAGCGTGTATGTCGGAAATTATCCCACGGGAACCTTCTACCGGGATGAAAAGTATCCTATGTCTTAATATACTAGCTGTTGCCAGCGGCTTCGCCCGCGTGTATGTCGGAAATTATCCCACGGGAACCTTCTACCGGGATGAAAAGTATCCTATGTCTTAATATACTAGCTGTTGCCCGCGTGTATGTCGGAAATTATCCCACGGGAACCTTCTACCGGGATGAAAAGTATCCTATGTCTTAATATACTAGCTGTTGCCAGTGTGTATGTCGGAAATTATCCCACGGGAACCTTCTACCGGGATGAAAGTATCCTATGTCTTAATATACTAGCTGTTGCCAGCGGCTTCGCCCGCGTGTATGTCGGAAATTATTCCACGGGAACCTTCTACCGGGATGAAAAGTATCCTATGTCTTAATATACTAGCTGTTGCCCGCGTGTATGTCGGATATTATCCCACGGGAACCTTCTACCGGGATGAAAAGTATCCTATGTCTTAATATACTAGCTGTTGCCAGCGTGTATGTCGGAAATTATCCCACGGGAACCTTCTACCGGGATGAAAAGTATCCTATTTCTTAATATACTAGCTGTTGCCCGCGTGTATGTCGGAAATTATCCCACGGGAACCTTCTACCGGGATGAAAAGTATCCTATGTCTTAATATACTAGCTGTTGCCAGCGTGTATGTCGGAAATTATCCCACGGGAACCTTCTACCGGGATGAAAAGTATCCTATGTCTTAATATACTAGCTGTTGCCAGCGGCTTCGCCCGCGTGTATGTCGGAAATTATCCCACGGGAACCTTCTACCGGGATGAAAAGTATCCTATGTCTTAATATACTAGCTGTTGCCCGCGTGTATGTCGGATATTATCCCACGGGAACCTTCTACCGGGATGAAAAGTATCCTATGTCTTAATATACTAGCTGTTTCCCGCGTGTATGTAGGATATTATCCCACGGGAACCTTCTACCGGGATGAAAAGTATCCTATGTCTTAATATACTAGCTGTTGCCAGCGGCTTCGCCCGCGTGTATGTCGGAAATTATCCCACGGGAACCTTCTACCGAGATGAAAAGTATCCTATGTCTTAATATACTAGCTGTTGCCCGCGTGTATGTCGGAAATTATCCCACGGGATCCTTCTACCGGGATGAAAAGTATCCTATGTCTTAATATACTAGCTGTTGCCAGCGTGTATGTCGGATATTATCCCACGGGAACCTTCTACCGTGATGAAAAGTATCCTATGTCTTAATATACTAGCTGTTGCCAGCGTGTATGTCGGAAATTATCCCACGGGAACCTTCTACCGGGATGAAAAGTATCCTATGTCTTAATATACTAGCTGTTACCAGCGTGTATGTCGGAAATTATCCCACGGGAACCTTCTACCGGGATGAAAAGTATCCTATGTCTTAATATACTAGCTGTTGCCCGCGTGTATGTCGGAAATTATCCCACGGGAACCTTCTACCGGGATGAAAAGTATCCTATGTCTTAATATACTAGCTGTTGCCAGCGGCTTCGCCCGCGTGTATGTCGGAAATTATCCCACGGGAACCTTCTACCGGGATGAAAAGTATCCTATGTCTTAATATACTAGCTGTTTTCAGCGGCTTCGCCCGCGTGTATGTCGGAAATTATTCCACGGGAACCTTCTACCGGGATGAAAAATATCCTATGTCTTAATATACTAGCTGTTGCCCGCGTGTATGTCGGATATTATCCCACGGGAACCTTCTACCGGGATGAAAAGTATCCTATGTCTTAATATACTAGCTGTTGCCAGCGGCTTCGCCCGCGTGTATGTCGGAAATTATCCCACGGGAACCTTCTACCGGGATGAAAAGTATCCTATGTCTTAATATACTAGCTGTTGCCCGCGTGTATGTCGGAAATTATCCCACGGGAACCTTCTACCGGGATGATAAGTATCCTATGTCTTAATATAATAGCTGTTGCCAGCGTGTATGTCGGAAATTATCCCACGGGAACCATCTACCGGGATGAAAAGTATCCTATGTCTTAATATACTAGCTGTTGCCAGCGTGTATGTCGGAAATTATCCCACGGGAACCTTCTACCGGGATGAAAAGTATCCTATGTCTTAATATACTAGCTGTTGCCAGCGGCTTCGCCCGCGTGTATGTCGGAAATTATCCCACGGGAACCTTCTACCGGGATGAAAAGTATCCTATGTCTTAATATACTAGCTGTTGCCCGCGTGTATGTCGGAAATTATCCCACGGGAACCTTCTACCGGGATGAAAAGTATCCTATGTCTTAATATACTAGCTGTTGCCAGTGTGTATGTCGGAAATTATCCCACGGGAACCTTCTACCGGGATGAAAGTATCCTATGTCTTAATATACTAGCTGTTGCCAGCGGCTTCGCCCGCGTGTATGTCGGAAATTATCCCACGGGAACCTTCTACCGGGATGAAAAGTATCCTATTTCTTAATATACTAGCTGTTGCCCGCGTGTATGTCGGAAATTATCCCACGGGAACCTTCTACCGGGATGAAAAGTATCCTATGTCTTAATATACTAGCTGTTGCCAGCGTGTATGTCGGAAATTATCCCACGGGAACCTTCTACCGGGATGAAAAGTATCCTATGTCTTAATATACTAGCTGTTGCCAGCGTGTATGTCGGAAATTATCCCACGGGAACCTTCTACCGGGATGAAAAGTATCCTATGTCTTAATATACTAGCTGTTGCCAGCGGCTTCGCCCGCGTGTATGTCGGAAATTATCCCACGGGAACCTTCTACCGGGATGAAAAGTATCCTATGTCTTAATATACTAGGTGTTGCCAGTGTGTATGTCGGAAATTATCCCACGGGAACCTTCTACCGGGATGAAAGTATCCTATGTCTTAATATACTAGCTGTTGCCAGCGGCTTCGCCCGCGTGTATGTCGGATATTATCCCACGGGAACCTTCTACCGGGATGAAAAGTATCCTATGTCTTAATATACTAGCTGTTGCCCGCGTGTATGTCGGAAATTATCCCACGGGAACCTTCTACCGGGATGAAAAGTATCCTATGTCTTAATATACTAGCTGTTGCCCGCGTGTATGTCGGAAATTATCCCACGGGAACCTTCTACCGGGATGTAAAGTATCCTATGTCTTAATATACTAGCTGTTGCCAGCGGCTTCGCCTGCGTGTATGTCGGAAATTATCCCACGGGAACCTTCTACCGGGATGAAAAGTATCCTATGTCTTAATATAATAGCTGTTGCCAGCGTGTATGTCGAAAATTATCCCACGGGAACCTTCTACCGGGATGAAAAGTATCCTATGTCTTAATATACTAGCTGTTGCCAGCGGCTTCGCCAGCGTGTATGTCGGAAATTATCCCACGGGAACCTTCTACCGGGATGAAAAGTATCCTATGTCTTAATATACTAGCTGTTGCCAGCGGCTTCGCCCGCGTGTATGTCGGAAATTATTCCACGGGAACCTTCTACCGGAATGAAAAGTATCCTATGTCTTAATATACTAGCTGTTGCCAGCGTGTATGTCGTAAATTATCCCACGGGAACCTTCTACCGGGATGAAAAGTATCCTATGTCTTAATATACTAGCTGTTGCCAGCGGCTTCGCCCGCGTGTATGTCGGAAATTATCCCACGGGAACCTTCTACCGGGATGAAAAGTATCCTATGTCTTAATATACTAGCTGTTGCCAGCGGCTTCGCCCGCGTGTATGTCGGAAATTATCCCACGGGAACCTTCTACCGGGATGAAAAGTATCCTATGTCTTAATATACTAGCTGTTGCCCGCGTGTATGTCGGATATTATCCCACGGGAACCTTCTACCGGGATGAAAAGTATCCTATGTCTTAATATACTAGCTGTTGCCCGCGTGTATGTAGGATATTATCCCACGGGAACCTTCTACCGGGATGAAAAGTATCCTATGTCTTAATATCCTAGCTGTTGCCAGCGGCTTCGCCCGCGTGTATGTCGGAAATTATCCCACGGGAACCTTCTACCGGGATGAAAAGTATCCTATGTCTTAATATACTAGCTGTTGCCAGCGGCTTCGCCCGCGTGTATGTCGGAAATTATCCCACGGGAACCTTCTACCGGGATGAAAAGTATCCTATGTCTTAATATACTAGCTGTTGCCCGCGTGTATGTCGGATATTATCCCACGGGAACCTTCTACCGGGATGAAAAGTATCCTATGTCTTAATATACTAGCTGTTGCCAGCGGCTTCGCCCGCGTGTATGTCGGAAATTATCCCACGGGAACCTTCTACCGGGATGAAAAGTATCCTATGTCTTAATATACTAGCTGTTGCCAGCGGCTTCGCTCGCGTGTATGTCGGAAATTATTCCACGGGAACCTTCTACCGGGATGAAAAGTATCCTATGTCTTAATATACTAGCTGTTGCCCGCGTGTATGTCGGATATTATCCCACGGGAACCTTCTACCGGGATGAAAAGTATCCTATGTCTTAATATACTTGCTGTTGCCAGCGGCTTCGCCCGCGTGTATGTCGGAAATTATCCCACGGGAACCTTCTACCGGGATGAAAAGTATCCTATTTCTTAATATACTAGCTGTTGCCCGCGTGTATGTCGGAATTTATCCCACGGGAACCTTCTACCGGGATGAAAAGTATCCTATGTCTTAATATACTAGCTGTTGCCAGCGGCTTCGCCCGCGTGTATGTCGGAAATTATCCCACGGGAACCTTCTACCGGGATGAAAAGTATCCTATGTCTTAATATACTAGCTGTTGCCCGCGTGTATGTCGGATATTATCCCACGGGAACCTACTACCGGGATGAAAAGTATCCTATGTCTTAATATACTAGCTGTTGCCAGCGGCTTCGCCCGCGTGTATGTCGGAAATTATCCCACGGGAACCTTCTACCGGGATGAAAAGTATCCTATGTCTTAATATACTAGCTGTTGCCAGCGGCTTCGCTCGCGTGTATGTCGGAAATTATTCCACGGGAACCTTCTACCGGGATGAAAAGTATCCTATGTCTTAATATACTAGCTGTTGCCCGCGTGTATGTCGGATATTATCCCACGGGAACCTTCTACCGGGATGAAAAGTATCCTATGTCTTAATATACTTGCTGTTGCCAGCGGCTTCGCCCGCGTGTATGTCGGAAATTATCCCACGGGAACCTTCTACCGGGATGAAAAGTATCCTATGTCTTAATATAATAGCTGTTGCCAGCGTGTATGTCGGAAATTATCCCACGGGAACCTTCTACCGGGATGAAAAGTATCCTATGTCTTAATATACTAGCTGTTGCCAGCGGCTTCGCCAGCGTGTATGTCGGAAATTATCCCACGGGAACCTTCTACCGGGATGAAAAGTATCCTATGTCTTAATATACTAGCTGTTGCCAGCGGCTTCGCCCGCGTGTATGTCGGAAATTATTCCACGGGAACCTTCTACCGGAATGAAAAGTATCCTATGTCTTAATATACTAGCTGTTGCCAGCGTGTATGTCGTAAATTATCCCACGGGAACCTTCTACCGGGATGAAAAGTATCCTATGTCTTAATATACTAGCTGTTGCCAGTGTGTATGTCGGAAATTATCCCACGGGAACCTTCTACCGGGATGAAAGTATCCTATGTCTTAATATACTAGCTGTTGCCAGCGGCTTCGCCCGCGTGTATGTCGGAAATTATCCCACGGGAACCTTCTACCGGGATGAAAAGTATCCTATTTCTTAATATACTAGCTGTTGCCCGCGTGTATGTCGGAAATTATCCCACGGGAACCTTCTACCGGGATGAAAAGTATCCTATGTCTTAATATACTAGCTGTTGCCAGCGTGTATGTCGGAAATTATCCCACGGGAACCTTCTACCGGGATGAAAAGTATCCTATGTCTTAATATACTAGCTGTTGCCAGCGTGTATGTCGGAAATTATCCCACGGGAACCTTCTACCGGGATGAAAAGTATCCTATGTCTTAATATACTAGCTGTTGCCAGCGGCTTCGCCCGCGTGTATGTCGGAAATTATCCCACGGGAACCTTCTACCGGGATGAAAAGTATCCTATGTCTTAATATACTAGCTGTTGCTAGTGTGTATGTCGGAAATTATCCCACGGGAACCTTCTACCGGGATGAAAGTATCCTATGTCTTAATATACTAGCTGTTGCCAGCGGCTTCGCCCGCGTGTATGTCGGATATTATCCCACGGGAACCTTCTACCGGGATGAAAAGTATCCTATGTCTTAATATACTAGCTGTTGCCCGCGTGTATGTCGGAAATTATCCCACGGGAACCTTCTACCGGGATGAAAAGTATCCTATGTCTTAATATACTAGCTGTTGCCCGCGTGTATGTCGGAAATTATCCCACGGGAACCTTCTACCGGGATGTAAAGTATCCTATGTCTTAATTTACTAGCTGTTGCCCGCGTGTATGTCGGAAATTATCCCACGGGAACCTTCTACCGAGATGAAAAGTATCCTATGTCTTAATATAATAGCTGTTGCCCGCGTGTATGTCGGCAATTATCCCACGGGAACCTTCTACCGGGATGAAAAGTATCCTATGTCTTAATATACTAGCTGTTGCCAGCGGCTTCGCCTGCGTGTATGTCGGAAATTATCCCACGGGAACCTTCTACCGGGATGAAAAGTATCCTATGTCTTAATATAATAGCTGTTGCCAGCGTGTATGTCGGAAATTATCCCACGGGAACCTTCTACCGGGATGAAAAGTATCCTATGTCTTAATATACTAGCTGTTGCCAGCGGCTTCGCCAGCGTGTATGTCGGAAATTATCCCACGGGAACCTTCTACCGGGATGAAAAGTATCCTATGTCTTAATATACTAGCTGTTGCCAGCGGCTTCGCCCGCGTGTATGTCGGAAATTATTCCACGGGAACCTTCTACCGGAATGAAAAGTATCCTATGTCTTAATATACTAGCTGTTGCCAGCGTGTATGTCGTAAATTATCCCACGGGAACCTTCTACCGGGATGAAAAGTATCCTATGTCTTAATATACTAGCTGTTGCCAGCGGCTTCGCCCGCGTGTATGTCGGAAATTATCCCACGGGAACCTTCTACCGGGATGAAAAGTATCCTATGTCTTAATATACTAGCTGTTGCCAGCGGCTTCGCCCGCGTGTATGTCGGAAATTATCCCACGGGAACCTTCTACCGGGATGAAAAGTATCCTATGTCTTAATATACTAGCTGTTGCCCGCGTGTATGTAGGATATTATCCCACGGGAACCTTCTACCGGGATGAAAAGTATCCTATGTCTTAATATCCTAGCTGTTGCCAGCGGCTTCGCCCGCGTGTATGTCGGAAATTATCCCACGGGAACCTTCTACCGGGATGAAAAGTATCCTAAGTCTTAATATACTAGCTGTTGCCAGCGGCTTCGCCCGCGTGTATGTCGGAAATTATCCCACGGGAACCTTCTACCGGGATGAAAAGTATCCTATTTCTTAATATACTAGCTGTTGCCCGCGTGTATGTCGGATATTATCCCACGGGAACCTTCTACCGGGATGAAAAGTATCCTATGTCTTAATATACTAGCTGTTGCCAGCGGCTTCGCCCGCGTGTATGTCGGAAATTATCCCACGGGAACCTTCTACGGGGATGAAAAGTATCCTATGTCTTAATATACTAGCTGTTGCCAGCGGCTTCGCTCGCGTGTATGTCGGAAATTATTCCACGGGAACCTTCTACCGGGATGAAAAGTATCCTATGTCTTAATATACTAGCTGTTGCCCGCGTGTATGTCGGATATTATCCCACGGGAACCTTCTACCGGGATGAAAAGTATCCTATGTCTTAATATACTTGCTGTTGCCAGCGGCTTCGCCCGCGTGTATGTCGGAAATTATCCCACGGGAACCTTCTACCGGGATGAAAAGTATCCTATTTCTTAATATACTAGCTGTTGCCCGCGTGTATGTCGGAAATTATCCCACGGGAACCTTCTACCGGGATGAAAAGTATCCTATGTCTTAATATACTAGCTGCTGCCAGCGGCTTCGCCCGCGTGTATGTCGGAAATTATCCCACGGGAACCTTCTACCGGGATGAAAAGTATCCTATGTCTTAATATAATAGCTGTTGCCAGCGTGTATGTCGGAAATTATCCCACGGGAACCTTCTACCGGGATGAAAAGTATCCCATGTCTTAATATACTAGCTGTTGCCAGCGGCTTCGCCCGCGTGTATGTCGGAAATTATCCAACGGGAACATTCTACCGGGATGAAAAGTATCCTATGTCTTAATATACTAGCTGTTGCCCGCGTGTATGTCGGAAATCATCCCACGGGAAACTTCTACCGGGATGAAAAGTATCCTATGTCTTAATATACTAGCTGTTGCCCGCGTGTATGTCGGATATTATCCCACGGGAACCTTCTACCGGGATGAAAAGTATCCTATGTCTTAATATACTAGCTGTTGCCCGCGTGTATGTAGGATATTATCCCACGGGAACCTGCTACCGGGATGAAAAGTATCCTATGTCTGAATATACTAGCTGTTGCCAGCGGCTTCGCCCGCGTGTATGTCAGAAATTATCCCACGGGAACCTTCTACCGGGATGAAAAGTATCCTATGTCTTAATATACTAGCTGTTGCCCGCGTGTATGTCGGAAATTATCCCACGGGAACCTTCTACCGGGATGAAAAGTATCCTATGTCTTAATTTACTAGCTGTTGCCCGCGTGTATGTCGGAAATTATCCCACGGGAACCTTCTACCGAGATGAAAAGTATCCTATGTCTTAATATAATAGCTGTTGCCCGCGTGTATGTCGGCAATTATCCCACGGGAACCTTCTACCGGGATGAAAAGTATCCTATGTCTTAATATACTAGCTGTTGCCAGCGGCTTCGCCCGCGTGTATGTCGGAAATTATCCCACGGGAACCTTCTACCGGGATGAAAAGTATCCTATGTCTTAATATACTAGCTGTTGCCCGCGTGTATGTCGGATATTATCCCACGGGAACCTTCTACCGGGATGAAAAGTATCCTATGTCTTAATATAATAGCTGTTGCCCGCGTGTATGTCGGCAATTATCCCACGGGAACCTTCTACCGGGATGAAAAGTATCCTATGTCTTAATATACTAGCTGTTGCCAGCGTGTATGTCGGAAATTATCCCACGGGAACCTTCTACCGGGATGAAAAGTATCCTATGTCTTAATATACTAGCTGTTGCCAGCGGCTTCGCCCGCGTGTATGTCGGAAATTATTCCACGGGAACCTTCTACCGGGATGAAAAGTATCCTATGTCTTAATATACTAGCTGTTGCCCGCGTGTATGTCGGATATTATCCCACGGGAACCTTCTACCGGGATGAAAAGTATCCTATGTCTTAATATAATAGCTGTTGCCAGCGTGTATGTCGGAAATTATCCCACGAGAACCTTCTACCGGGATGAAAAGTATCCTATGTCTTAATATACTAGCTGTTGCCAGCGGCTTCGCCCGCGTGTATGTCGGAAATTATCCAACGGGAACCTTCTACCGGGATGAAAAGTATCCTATGTCTTAATATACTAGCTGTTGCCAGCGGCTTCGCCCGCGTGTATGTCGGAAATTATCCAACGGGAACCTTCTACCGGGATGAAAAGTATCCTATGTCTTAATATACTAGCTGTTGCCCGCGTGTATGTCGGAAATTATCCAACGGGAACCTTCTACCGGGATGAAAAGTATCCTATGTCTTAATATACTAGCTGTTGCCAGCGGCTTCGCCCGCGTGTATGTCGGAAAATATCCCACGGGAACCTTCTACCGGGATGAAAAGTATCCTATGTCTTAATATACTAGCTGTTGCCAGCGGCTTCGCCCGCGTGTATGTCGGATATTATCCCACGGGAACCTTCTACCGGGATGAAAAGTATCCTATGTCTTAATATACTAGCTGTTGCCCGCGTGTATGTCGGATATTATCCCACGGGAACCTTCTACCGGGATGAAAAGTATCCTATGTCTTAATATACTAGCTGTTGCCAGTGTGTATGTCGGAAATTATCCCACGGGAACCTTCTACCGGGATGAAAGTATCCTATGTCTTAATATACTAGCTGTTGCCAGCGGCTTCGCCCGCGTGTATGTCGGATATTATCCCACGGGAACCTTCTACCGGGATGAAAAGTATCCTATGTCTTAATATACTAGCTGTTGCCCGCGTGTATGTCGGAAATTATCCCACGGGAACCTTCTACCGGGATGAAAAGTATCCTATGTCTTAATATACTAGCTGTTGCCCGCGTGTATGTCGGAAATTATCCCACGGGAACCTTCTACCGGGATGTAAAGTATCCTATGTCTTAATTTACTAGCTGTTGCCCGCGTGTATGTCGGAAATTATCCCACGGGAACCTTCTACCGAGATGAAAAGTATCCTATGTCTTAATATAATAGCTGTTGCCCGCGTGTATGTCGGCAATTATCCCACGGGAACCTTCTACCGGGATGAAAAGTATCCTATGTCTTAATATACTAGCTGTTGCCAGCGGCTTCGCCTGCGTGTATGTCGGAAATTATCCCACGGGAACCTTCTACCGGGATGAAAAGTATCCTATGTCTTAATATAATAGCTGTTGCCAGCGTGTATGTCGGAAATTATCCCACGGGAACCTTCTACCGGGATGAAAAGTATCCTATGTCTTAATATACTAGCTGTTGCCAGCGGCTTCGCCAGCGTGTATGTCGGAAATTATCCCACGGGAACCTTCTACCGGGATGAAAAGTATCCTATGTCTTAATATACTAGCTGTTGCCAGCGGCTTCGCCCGCGTGTATGTCGGAAATTATTCCACGGGAACCTTCTACCGGAATGAAAAGTATCCTATGTCTTAATATACTAGCTGTTGCCAGCGTGTATGTCGTAAATTATCCCACGGGAACCTTCTACCGGGATGAAAAGTATCCTATGTCTTAATATACTAGCTGTTGCCAGCGGCTTCGCCCGCGTGTATGTCGGAAATTATCCCACGGGAACCTTCTACCGGGATGAAAAGTATCCTATGTCTTAATATACTAGCTGTTGCCAGCGGCTTCGCCCGCGTGTATGTCGGAAATTATCCCACGGGAACCTTCTACCGGGATGAAAAGTATCCTATGTCTTAATATACTAGCTGTTGCCCGCGTGTATGTAGGATATTATCCCACGGGAACCTTCTACCGGGATGAAAAGTATCCTATGTCTTAATATCCTAGCTGTTGCCAGCGGCTTCGCCCGCGTGTATGTCGGAAATTATCCCACGGGAACCTTCTACCGGGATGAAAAGTATCCTATGTCTTAATATACTAGCTGTTGCCAGCGGCTTCGCCCGCGTGTATGTCGGAAATTATCCCACGGGAACCTTCTACCGGGATGAAAAGTATCCTATTTCTTAATATACTAGCTGTTGCCCGCGTGTATGTCGGATATTATCCCACGGGAACCTTCTACCGGGATGAAAAGTATCCTATGTCTTAATATACTAGCTGTTGCCAGCGGCTTCGCCCGCGTGTATGTCGGAAATTATCCCACGGGAACCTTCTACGGGGATGAAAAGTATCCTATGTCTTAATATACTAGCTGTTGCCAGCGGCTTCGCTCGCGTGTATGTCGGAAATTATTCCACGGGAACCTTCTACCGGGATGAAAAGTATCCTATGTCTTAATATACTAGCTGTTGCCCGCGTGTATGTCGGATATTATCCCACGGGAACCTTCTACCGGGATGAAAAGTATCCTATGTCTTAATATACTTGCTGTTGCCAGCGGCTTCGCCCGCGTGTATGTCGGAAATTATCCCACGGGAACCTTCTACCGGGATGAAAAGTATCCTATTTCTTAATATACTAGCTGTTGCCCGCGTGTATGTCGGAAATTATCCCACGGGAACCTTCTACCGGGATGAAAAGTATCCTATGTCTTAATATACTAGCTGCTGCCAGCGGCTTCGCCCGCGTGTATGTCGGAAATTATCCCACGGGAACCTTCTACCGGGATGAAAAGTATCCTATGTCTTAATATAATAGCTGTTGCCAGCGTGTATGTCGGAAATTATCCCACGGGAACCTTCTACCGGGATGAAAAGTATCCCATGTCTTAATATACTAGCTGTTGCCAGCGGCTTCGCCCGCGTGTATGTCGGAAATTATCCAACGGGAACATTCTACCGGGATGAAAAGTATCCTATGTCTTAATATACTAGCTGTTGCCCGCGTGTATGTCGGAAATCATCCCACGGGAAACTTCTACCGGGATGAAAAGTATCCTATGTCTTAATATACTAGCTGTTGCCCGCGTGTATGTCGGATATTATCCCACGGGAACCTTCTACCGGGATGAAAAGTATCCTATGTCTTAATATACTAGCTGTTGCCCGCGTGTATGTAGGATATTATCCCACGGGAACCTGCTACCGGGATGAAAAGTATCCTATGTCTGAATATACTAGCTGTTGCCAGCGGCTTCGCCCGCGTGTATGTCAGAAATTATCCCACGGGAACCTTCTACCGGGATGAAAAGTATCCTATGTCTTAATATACTAGCTGTTGCCCGCGTGTATGTCGGAAATTATCCCACGGGAACCTTCTACCGGGATGAAAAGTATCCTATGTCTTAATATACTAGCTGTTGCCAGCGGCTTCGCCCGCGTGTATGTCGGAAATTATCCAACGGGAACCTTCTACCGGGATGAAAAGTATCCTATGTCTTAATATACTAGCTGTTGCCCGCGTGTATGTCGGAAATTATCCAACGGGAACCTTCTACCGGGATGAAAAGTATCCTATGTCTTAATATACTAGCTGTTGCCAGCGGCTTCGCCCGCGTGTATGTCGGAAAATATCCCACGGGAACCTTCTACCGGGATGAAAAGTATCCTATGTCTTAATATACTAGCTGTTGCCAGCGGCTTCGCCCGCGTGTATGTCGGATATTATCCCACGGGAACCTTCTACCGGGATGAAAAGTATCCTATGTCTTAATATACTAGCTGTTGCCCGCGTGTATGTCGGATATTATCCCACGGGAACCTTCTACCGGGATGAAAAGTATCCTATGTCTTAATATACTAGCTGTTGCCCGCGTGTATGTAGGATATTATCCCACGGGAACCTTCTACCGGGATGAAAAGTATCCTATGTCTGAATATACTAGCTGTTGCCAGCGGCTTCGCCCGCGTGTATGTCAGAAATTATCCCACGGGAACCTTCTACCGGGATGAAAAGTATCTTATGTCTTAATATACTAGCTGTTGCCCGCGTGTATGTCGGAAATTATCCCACGAGAACCTTCTACCGGGATGAAAAGTATCCTATGTCTTAATATACTAGCTGTTGCCAGCGGCTTCGCCCGCGTGTATGTCGGAAATTATCCCACGGGAACCTTCTACCGGGATGTAAAGTATCCTATGTCTTAATTTACTAGCTGTTGCCCGCGTGTATGTCGGAAATTATCCCACGGGAACCTTCTACCGAGATGAAAAGTATCCTATGTCTTAATATAATAGCTGTTGCCAGCGTGTATGTCGGAAATTATCCCACGAGAACCTTCTACCGGGATGAAAAGTATCCTATGTCTTAATATACTAGCTGTTGCCAGCGGCTTCGCCCGCGTGTATGTCGGAAATTATCCCACGGGAACCTTCTACCGGGATGAAAAGTATCCTATGTCTTAATATACTAGCTGTTGCCCGCGTGTATGTCGGATATTATCCCACGGGAACCTTCTACCGGGATGAAAAGTATCCTATGTCTTAATATAATAGCTGTTGCCCGCGTGTATGTCGGCAATTATCCCACGGGAACCTTCTACCGGGATGAAAAGTATCCTATGTCTTAATATACTAGCTGTTGCCAGCGTGTATGTCGGAAATTATCCCACGGGAACCTTCTACCGGGATGAAAAGTATCCTATGTCTTAATATACTAGCTGTTGCCAGCGGCTTCGCCCGCGTGTATGTCGGAAATTATTCCACGGGAACCTTCTACCGGGATGAAAAGTATCCTATGTCTTAATATACTAGCTGTTGCCCGCGTGTATGTCGGATATTATCCCACGGGAACCTTCTACCGGGATGAAAAGTATCCTATGTCTTAATATAATAGCTGTTGCCAGCGTGTATGTCGGAAATTATCCCACGAGAACCTTCTACCGGGATGAAAAGTATCCTATGTCTTAATATACTAGCTGTTGCCAGCGGCTTCGCCCGCGTGTATGTCGGAAATTATCCAACGGGAACCTTCTACCGGGATGAAAAGTATCCTATGTCTTAATATACTAGCTGTTGCCAGCGGCTTCGCCCGCGTGTATGTCGGAAATTATCCAACGGGAACCTTCTACCGGGATGAAAAGTATCCTATGTCTTAATATACTAGCTGTTGCCCGCGTGTATGTCGGAAATTATCCAACGGGAACCTTCTACCGGGATGAAAAGTATCCTATGTCTTAATATACTAGCTGTTGCCAGCGGCTTCGCCCGCGTGTATGTCGGAAAATATCCCACGGGAACCTTCTACCGGGATGAAAAGTATCCTATGTCTTAATATACTAGCTGTTGCCAGCAGCTTCGCCCGCGTGTATGTCGGATATTATCCCACGGGAACCTTCTACCGGGATGAAAAGTATCCTATGTCTTAATATACTAGCTGTTGCCCGCGTGTATGTCGGATATTATCCCACGGGAACCTTCTACCGGGATGAAAAGTATCCTATGTCTTAATATACTAGCTGTTGCCCGCGTGTATGTAGGATATTATCCCACGGGAACCTTCTACCGGGATGAAAAGTATCCTATGTCTGAATATACTAGCTGTTGCCAGCGGCTTCGCCCGCGTGTATGTCAGAAATTATCCCACGGGAACCTTCTACCGGGATGAAAAGTATCTTATGTCTTAATATACTAGCTGTTGCCCGCGTGTATGTCGGAAATTATCCCACGGGAACCTTCTACCGGGATGAAAAGTATCCTATGTCTTAATTTACTAGCTGTTGCCCGCGTGTATGTCGGAAATTATCCCACGGGAACCTTCTACCGAGATGAAAAGTATCCTATGTCTTAATATAATAGCTGTTGCCCGCGTGTATGTCGGCAATTATCCCACGGGAACCTTCTACCGGGATGAAAAGTATCCTATGTCTTAATATACTAGCTGTTGCCAGCGGCTTCGCCTGCGTGTATGTCGGAAATTATCCCACGGGAACCTTCTACCGGGATGAAAAGTATCCTATGTCTTAATATAATAGCTGTTGCCAGCGTGTATGTCGGAATTTATCCCACGGGAACCTTCTACCGGGATGAAAAGTATCCTATGTCTTAATATACTAGCTGTTGCCAGCGGCTTCGCCCGCGTGTATGTCGGAAATTATCCCACGGGAACCTTCTACCGGGATGAAAAGTATCCTATGTCTTAATATACTAGCTGTTGCCAGCGGCTTCGCCCGCGTGTATGTCGGAAATTATCCCACGGGAACCTTCTACCGGGATGAAAAGTATCCTATGTCTTAATATACTAGCTGTTGCCAGCGGCTTCGCCTGCGTGTATGTCGGAAATTATCCCACGGGAACCTTCTACCGGGATGAAAAGTATCCTATGTCTTAATATAATAGCTGTTGCCAGCGTGTATGTCGGAAATTATCCCACGAGAACCTTCTACCGGGATGAAAAGTATCCTATGTCTTAATATACTAGCTGTTGCCAGCGGCTTCGCCCGCGTGTATGTCGGAAATTATCCCACGGGAACCTTCTACCGGGATGTAAAGTATCCTATGTCTTAATTTACTAGCTGTTGCCCGCGTGTATGTCGGAAATTATCCCACGGGAACCTTCTACCGAGATGAAAAGTATCCTAAGTCTTAATATAATAGCTGTTGCCCGCGTGTATGTCGGCAATTATCCCACGGGAACCTTCTACCGGGATGAAAAGTATCCTATGTCTTAATATACTAGCTGTTGCCAGCGGCTTCGCCTGCGTGTATGTCGGAAATTATCCCACGGGAACCTTCTACCGGGATGAAAAGTATCCTATGTCTTAATATAATAGCTGTTGCCAGCGTGTATGTCGGAAATTATCCCACGGGAACCTTCTACCGGGATGAAAAGTATCCTATGTCTTAATATACTAGCTGTTGCCAGCGGCTTCGCCAGCGTGTATGTCGGAAATTATCCCACGGGAACCTTCTACCGGGATGAAAAGTATCCTATGTCTTAATATACAAGCTGTTGCCCGCGTGTATGTCGGAAATTATCCCACGGGAACCTTCTACCGGGATGAAAAGTATCCTATGTCTTAATATACCAGCTGTTGCCCGCGTGTATGTCGGAAATTATCCCACGGGATCCTTCTACCGGGATGAAAAGTATCCTATGTCTTAATATACTAGCTGTTGCCCGCGTGTATGTCGGATATTATCCCACGGGAACCTTCTACCGGGATGAAAAGTATCCTATGTCTTAATATACTAGCTGTTGCCAGCGGCTTCGCCCGCGTGTATGTCGGAAATTATCCCACGGGAACCTTCTACCGGGATGAAAAGTATCCTATGTCTTAATATACTAGCTGTTGCCAGCGGCTTCGCCCGCGTGTATGTCGGAAATTATTCCACGGGAACCTTCTACCGGGATGAAAAGTATCCTATGTCTTAATATACTAGCTGTTGCCCGCGTGTATGTCGGATATTATCCCACGGGAACCTTCTACCGAGATGAAAAGTATCCTATGTCTTAATATACTAGCTGTTGCCAGCGGCTTCGCCCGCGTGTATGTCGGAAATTATCCCACGGGAACCTTCTACCGGGATGAAAAGTATCCTATTTCTTAATATACTAGCTGTTGCCCGCGTGTATGTCGGAAATTATCCCACGGGAACCTTCTACCGGGATGAAAAGTATCCTATGTCTTAATATACTAGCTGTTGCCAGCGGCTTCGCCCGCGTGTATGTCGGAAATTATCCCACGGGAACCTTCTACCGGGATGAAAAGTATCCTATGTCTTAATATACTAGCTGTTGCCCGCGTGTATGTCGGAAATTATCCCACGGGATCCTTCTACCGGGATGAAAAGTATCCTATGTCTTAATATACTAGCTGTTGCCAGCGTGTATGTCGGAAATTATCCCACGGGAACCTTCTACCGTGATGAAAAGTATCCTATGTCTTAATATACTAGCTGTTGCCCGCGTGTATGTCGGCAATTATCCCACGGGAACCTTCTACCGGGATGAAAAGTATCCTATGTCTTAATATAATAGCTGTTGCCCGCGTGTATGTCGGCAATTATCCCACGGGAACCTTCTACCGGGATAAAAAGTATCCTATGTCTTAATATACTAGCTGTTGCCAGAGCTTCGCCTGCGTGTATGTCGGAAATTATCCCACGAGAACCTTCTACCGGGATGAAAAGTATCCTATGTCTTAATATATTAGCTGTTGCCAGCGTGTATGTCGGAAATTATCCCACGGGAACCTTCTACCGGGATGAAAAGTATCCTATGTCTTAATATACTAGCTGTTGCCAGCGGCTTCGCCCGCGTGTATGTCGGAAATTATCCCACGGGAACCTTCTACCGGGATGAAAAGTATCCTATGTCTTAATATACTAGCTGTTGCCAGTGTGTATGTCGGAAATTATCCCACGGGAACCTTCTACCGGGATGAAAAGTATCCTATGTCTTAATATACTAGCTGTTGCCAGCGGCTTCGCCCGCGTGTATGTCGGAAATTATCCCACGGGAACCTTCTACCGGGATGAAAAGTATCCTATGTCTTAATATACTAGCTGTTGCCCGCGTGTATGTCGGATATTATCCCACGGGAACCTTCTACCGGGATGAAAAGTATCCTATGTCTTAATATACTAGCTGTTGCCCGCGTGTATGTAGGATATTATCCCACGGGAACCTTCTACCGGGATGAAAAGTATCCTATGTCTTAATATACTAGCTGTTGCCAGCGGCTTCGCCCGCGTGTATGTCGGAAATTATCCCACGGGAACCTTCTACCGAGATGAAAAGTATCCTATGTCTTAATATACTAGCTGTTGCCCGCGTGTATGTCGGAAATTATCCCACGGGATCCTTCTACCGGGATGAAAAGTATCCTATGTCTTAATATACTAGCTGTTGCCAGCGTGTATGTCGGATATTATCCCACGGGAACCTTCTACCGTGATGAAAAGTATCCTATGTCTTAATATACTAGCTGTTGCCAGCGTGTATGTCGGAAATTATCCCACGGGAACCTTCTACCGTGATGAAAAGTATCCTATGTCTTAATATACTAGCTGTTGCCCGCGTGTATGTCGGCAATTATCCCACGGGAACCTTCTACCGGGATGAAAAGTATCCTATGTCTTAATATAATAGCTGTTGCCCGCGTGTATGTCGGCAATTATCCCACGGGAACCTTCTACCGGGATGAAAAGTATCCTATGTCTTAATATACTAGCTGTTGCCAGAGCTTCGCCTGCGTGTATGTCGGAAATTATCCCACGGGAACCTTCTACCGGGATGAAAAGTATCCTATGTCTTAATATATTAGCTGTTGCCAGCGTGTATGTCGGAAATTATCCCACGGGAACCTTCTACCGGGATGAAAAGTATCCTATGTCTTAATATACTAGCTGTTGCCAGCGGCTTCGCCCGCGTGTATGTCGGAAATTATCCCACGGGAACCTTCTACCGGGATGAAAAGTATCCTATGTCTTAATATACTAGCTGTTGCCAGCGTGTATGTCGGAAATTATCCCACGGGAACCTTCTACCGGGATGAAAAGTATCCTATGTCTTAATATACTAGCTGTTGCCAGCGGCTTCGCCCCCGTGTATGTCGGAAATTATCCCACGGGAACCTTCTACCGGGATGAAAAGTATCCTATGTCTTAATATACTAGTTGTTGCCCGCGTGTATGTCGGAAATTATCCCACGGGAACCTTCTACCGGGATGAAAAGTATCCTATGTCTTAATATACTAGCTGTTGCCCGCGTGTATGTAGGATATTATCCCACGGGAACCTTCTACCGGGATGAAAAGTATCCTATGTCTTAATATCCTAGCTGTTGCCAGCGGCTTCGCCCGCGTGTATGTCGGAAATTATCCCACGGGAACCTTCTACCGGGATGAAAAGTATCCTATGTCTTAATATACTAGCTGTTGCCCGCGTGTATGTCGGATATTATCCCACGGGAACCTTCTACCGGGATGAAAAGTATCCTATGTCTTAATATACTAGCTGTTGCCAGCGGCTTCGCCCGCGTGTATGTCGGAAATTATCCCACGGGAACCTTCTACCGGGATGAAAAGTATCCTATGTCTTAATATACTAGCTGTTGCCAGCGGCTTCGCCCGCGTGTATGTCGGAAATTATTCCACGGGAACCTTCTACCGGGATGAAAAGTATCCTATGTCTTAATATACTAGCTGTTGCCCGCGTGTATGTCGGATATTATCCCACGGGAACCTTCTACCGGGATGAAAAGTATCCTATGTCTTAATATACTAGCTGTTGCCAGCGTGTATGTCGGAAATTATCCCACGGGAACCTTCTACCGGGATGAAAAGTATCCTATTTCTTAATATACTAGCTGTTGCCCGCGTGTATGTCGGAAATTATCCCACGGGAACCTTCTACCGGGATGAAAAGTATCCTATGTCTTAATATACTAGCTGTTGCCAGCGTGTATGTCGGAAATTATCCCACGGGAACCTTCTACCGGGATGAAAAGTATCCTATGTCTTAATATACTAGCTGTTGCCAGCGGCTTCGCCCGCGTGTATGTCGGAAATTATCCCACAGGAACCTTCTACCGGGATGAAAAGTATCCTATGTCTTAATATACTAGCTGTTGCCCGCGTGTATGTCGGATATTATCCCACGGGAACCTTCTACCGGGATGAAAAGTATCCTATGTCTTAATATACTAGCTGTTTCCCGCGTGTATGTAGGATATTATCCCACGGGAACCTTCTACCGGGATGAAAAGTATCCTATGTCTTAATATACTAGCTGTTGCCAGCGGCTTCGCCCGCGTGTATGTCGGAAATTATCCCACGGGAACCTTCTACCGAGATGAAAAGTATCCTATGTCTTAATATACTAGCTGTTGCCCGCGTGTATGTCGGATATTATCCCACGGGAACCTTCTACCGTGATGAAAAGTATCCTATGTCTTAATATACTAGCTGTTGCCAGCGTGTATGTCGGAAATTATCCCACGGGAACCTTCTACCGGGATGAAAAGTATCCTATGTCTTAATATACTAGCTGTTACCAGCGTGTATGTCGGAAATTATCCCACGGGAACCTTCTACCGGGATGAAAAGTATCCTATGTCTTAATATACTAGCTGTTGCCCGCGTGAATGTCGGAAATTATCCCACGGGAACCTTCTACCGGGATGAAAAGTATCCTATGTCTTAATATAATAGCTGTTGCCAGCGTGTATGTCGGAAATTATCCCACGGGAACCTTCTACCGGGATGAAAAGTATCCTATGTCTTAATATACTAGCTGTTGCCAGCGGCTTCGCCCGCGTGTATGTCGGAAATTATCCCACGGGAACCTTCTACCGGGATGAAAAGTATCCTATGTCTTAATATACTAGCTGTTTTCAGCGGCTTCGCCCGCGTGTATGTCGGAAATTATTCCACGGGAACCTTCTACCGGGATGAAAAGTATCCTATGTCTTAATATACTAGCTGTTGCCCGCGTGTATGTCGGATATTATCCCACGGGAACCTTCTACCGGGATGAAAAGTATCCTATGTCTTAATATACTAGCTGTTGCCAGCGGCTTCGCCCGCGTGTATGTCGGAAATTATCCCACGGGAACCTTCTACCGGGATGAAAAGTATCCTATGTCTTAATATACTAGCTGTTGCCCGCGTGTATGTCGGAAATTATCCCACGGGAACCTTCTACCGGGATGATAAGTATCCTATGTTTTAATATAATAGCTGTTGCCAGCGTGTATGTCGGAAATTATCCCACGGGAACCTTCTACCGGGATGAAAAGTATCCTATGTCTTAATATACTAGCTGTTGCCAGCGTGTATGTCGGAAATTATCCCACGGGAACCTTCTACCGGGATGAAAAGTATCCTATGTCTTAATATACTAGCTGTTGCCAGCGGCTTCGCCCGCGTGTATGTCGGAAATTATCCCACGGGAACCTTCTACCGGGATGAAAAGTATCCTATGTCTTAATATACTAGCTGTTGCCCGCGTGTATGTCGGAAATTATCCCACGGGAACCTTCTACCGGGATGAAAAGTATCCTATGTCTTAATATACTAGCTGTTGCCAGTGTGTATGTCGGAAATTATCCCACGGGAACCTTCTACCGGGATGAAAGTACCCTATGTCTTAATATACTAGCTGTTGCCAGCGGCTTCGCCCGCGTGTATGTCGGAAATTATCCCACGGGAACCTTCTACCGGGATGAAAAGTATCCTATTTCTTAATATACTAGCTGTTGCCCGCGTGTATGTCGGAAATTATCCCACGGGAACCTTCTACCGGGATGAAAAGTATCCTATGTCTTAATATACTAGCTGTTGCCAGCGTGTATGTCGGAAATTATCCCACGGGAACCTTCTACCGGGATGAAAGTATCCTATGTCTTAATATACTAGCTGTTGCCCGCGTGTATGTCGGATATTATCCCACGGGAACCTTCTACCGGGATGAAAAGTATCCAATGTCGTAATATACTAGCTGTTGCCCGCGTGTATGTAGGATATTATCCCACGGGAACCTTCTACCGGGATGAAAAGTATCCTATGTCTTAATATACAAGCTGTTGCCAGCGGCTTCGCCCGCGTGTATGTCGGAAATTATCCCACGGGAACCTTCTACCGGGATGAAAAGTATCCTATGTCTTAATATACTAGCTGTTGCCCGCGTGTATGTCGGAAATTATCCCACGGGAACCTTCTACCGGGATGTAAAGTATCCTATGTCTTAATTTACTAGCTGTTGCCCGCGTGTATGTCGGAAATTATCCCACGGGAACCTTCTACCGAGATGAAAAGTATCCTATGTCTTAATATAATAGCTGTTGCCCGCGTGTATGTCGGCAATTATCCCACGGGAACCTTCTACCGGGATGAAAAGTATCCTATGTCTTAATATACTAGCTGTTGCCAGCGGCTTCGCCTGCGTGTATGTCGGAAATTATCCCACGGGAACCTTCTACCGGGATGAAAAGTATCCTATGTCTTAATATAATAGCTGTTGCCAGCGTGTATGTCGGAAATTATCCCACGGGAACCTTCTACCGGGATGAAAAGTATCCTATGTCTTAATATACTAGCTGTTGCCAGCGGCTTCGCCAGCGTGTATGTCGGAAATTATCCCACGGGAACCTTCTACCGGGATGAAAAGTATCCTATGTCTTAATATACTAGCTGTTGCCAGCGGCTTCGCCTGCGTGTATGTCGGAAATTATTCCACGGGAATCTTCTACCGGGATGAAAAGTATCCTATGTCTTAATATACTAGCTGTTGCCAGCGTGTATGTCGGAAATTATCCCACGGGAACCTTCTACCGGGATGAAAAGTATCCTATGTCTTAATATACTAGCTGTTGCCAGCGGCTTCGCCCGCGTGTATGTCGGAAATTATCCCACGGGAACCTTCTACCGGGATGAAAAGTATCCTATGTCTTAATATACTAGCTGTTGCCCGCGTGTATGTCGGAAATTATCCCACGGGATCCTTCTACCGGGATGAAAAGTATCCTATGTCTTAATATACTAGCTGTTGCCCGCGTGTATGTCGGATATTATCCCACGGGAACCTTCTACCGGGATGAAAAGTATCCTATGTCTTAATATACTAGCTGTTGCCAGCGGCTTCGCCCGCGTGTATGTCGGAAATTATCCCACGGGAACCTTCTACCGGGATGAAAAGTATCCTATGTCTTAATATACTAGCTGTTGCCAGCGGCTTCGCTCGCGTGTATGTCGGAAATTATTCCACGGGAACCTTCTACCGGGATGAAAAGTATCCTATGTCTTAATATACTAGCTGTTGCCCGCGTGTATGTCGGATATTATCCCACGGGAACCTTCTACCGGGATGAAAAGTATCCTATGTCTTAATATACTTGCTGTTGCCAGCGTGTATGTCGGAAATTATCCCACGGGAACCTTCTACCGGGATGAAAAGTATCCTATGTCTTAATATACTAGCTGTTGCCAGCGGCTTCGCCCGCGTGTATGTCGGAAATTATCCCACGGGAACCTTCTACCGGGATGAAAAGTATCCTATGTCTTAATATACTAGCTGTTGCCCGCGTGTATGTCGGATATTATCCCACGGGAACCTTCTACCGGGATGAAAAGTATCCTATGTCTTAATATACTAGCTGTTGCTCGCGTGTATGTCGGAAATTATCCCACGGGATCCTTCTACCGGGATGAAAAGTATCCTATGTCTTAATATACTAGCTGTTGCCTTGCTTGCCAGCGTGTATGTCGGATATTATCCCACGGGAACCTTCTACCGGGATGAAAAGTATCCTATGTCTTAATATACTAGCTGTTGCCAGCGTGTATGTCGGATATTATCCCACGGGAACCTTCTACCGTGATGAAAAGTATCCTATGTCTTAATATACTAGCTGTTGCCAGCGTGTATGTCGGAAATTATCCCACGGGAACCTTCTACTGGGATGAAAAGTATCCTATGTCCTAATATACTAGCTGTTGCCCGCGTGTATGTCGGCAATTATCCCACGGGAACCTTCTACCGGGATGAAAAGTATCCTATGTCTTAATATAATAGCTGTTGCCCGCGTGTATGTCGGCAATTATCCCACAGGAACCTTCTACCGGGATGAAAAGTATCCTATGTCTTAATATACTAGCTGTTGCCAGCGGCTTCGCCTGCGTGTATGTCGGAAATTATCCCACGGGAACCTTCTACCGGGATGAAAAGTATCCTATGTCTTAATATACTAGCTGTTGCCCGCGTGTATGTCGGAAATTATCCCACGGGAACCTTCTACTGGGATGTAAAGTATCCTATGTCTTAATTTACTAGCTGTTGCCCGCGTGTATGTCGGAAATTATCCCACGGGAACCTTCTACCGAGATGAAAAGTATCCTATGTCTTAATATAATAGCTGTTGCCCGCGTGTATATCGGCAATTATCCCACGGGAACCTTCTACCGGGATGAAAAGTATCCTATGTCTTAATATACTAGCTGTTGCCAGCGGCTTCGCCTGCGTGTATGTCGGAAATTATCCCACGGGAACCTTCTACCGGGATGAAAAGTATCCTATGTCTTAATATAATAGCTGTTGCCAGCGTGTATGTCGGAAATTATCCCACGGGAACCTTCTACCGGGATGAAAAGTATCCTATGTCTTAATATACTAGCTGTTGCCAGCGGCTTCGCCAGCGTGTATGTCGGAAATTATCCCACGGGAACCTTCTACCGGGATGAAAAGTATCCTATGTCTTAATATACTAGCTGTTGCCAGCGGCTTCGCCCGCGTGTATGTCGGAAATTATTCCACGGGAACCTTCTACCGGGATGAAAAGTATCCTATGTCTTAATATACTAGCTGTTGCCAGCGTGTATGTCGGAAATTATCCCACGGGAACCTTCTACCGGGATGAAAAGTATCCTATGTCTTAATATACTAGCTGTTGCTAGCGGCTTCGCCCGCGTGTATGTCGGAAATTATCCCACGGGAACCTTCTACCGGGATGAAAAGTATCCTATGTCTTAATATACTAGCTGTTGCCCGCGTGTATGTCGGAAATTATCCCACGGGAACCTTCTACCGGGATGAAAAGTATCCTATGTCTTAATATACTAGCTGTTGCCCGCGTGTATGTAGGATATTATCCCACGGGAACCTTCTACCGGGATGAAAAGTATCCTATGTCTTAATATCCTAGCTGTTGCCAGCGGCTTCGCCCGCGTGTATGTCGGAAATTATCCCACGGGAACCTTCTACCGGGATGAAAAGTATCCTATGTCTTAATATACTAGCTGTTGCCAGAGCTTCGCCTGCGTGTATGTCGGAAATTATCCCACGGGAACCTTCTACCGGGATGAAAAGTATCCTATGTCTTAATATAATAGCTGTTGCCAGCGTGTAGTTCGGAAATTATCCCACGGGAACCTTCTACCGGGATGAAAAGTATCCTATGTCTTAATATACTAGCTGTTGCCAGCGGCTTCGCCCGCGTGTATGTCGGAAATTATCCCACGGGGACCTTCTACCGGGATGAAAAGTATCCTATGTCTTAATATACTAGCTGTTGCCAGCGGCTTCGCCCGCGTGTATGTCGGAAATTATTCCACGGGAACCTTCTACCGGGATGAAAAGTATCCTATGTCTTAATATACTAGCTGTTGCCAGCGTGTATGTCGGAAATTATCCCACGGGAACCTTCTACCGGGATGAAAAGTATCCTATGTCTTAATATACTAGCTGTTGCCAGCGGCTTCGCCCCCGTGTATGTCGGAAATTATCCCACGGGAACCTTCTACCGGGATGAAAAGTATCCTATGTCTTAATATACTAGCTCTTGCCCGCGTGTATGTCGGATATTATCCCACGGGAACCTTCTACCGGGATGAAAAGTATCCTATGTCTTAATATACTAGCTGTTGCCCGCGTGTATGTCGGAAATTATCCCACGGGATCCTTCTACCGGGATGAAAAGTATCCTATGTCTTAATATACTAGCTGTTGCCCGCGTGTATGTCGGATATTATCCCACGGGAACCTTCTACCGGGATGAAAAGTATCCTATGTCTTAATATACTAGCTGTTGCCAGCGGCTTCGCCCGCGTGTATGTCGGAAATTATCCCACGGGAACCTTCTACCGGGATGAAAAGTATCCTATGTCTTAATATACTAGCTGTTGCCAGCGGCTTCGCCCGCGTGTATGTCGGAAATTATTCCACGGGAACCTTCTACCGGGATGAAAAGTATCCTATGTCTTAATATACTAGCTGTTGCCAGCGTGTATGTCGGATATTATCCCACGGGAACCTTCTACCGGGATGAAAAGTATCCTATGTCTTAATATACTAGCTGTTGCCAGCGTGTATGTCGGAAATTATCCCACGGGAACCTTCTACCGGGATGAAAAGTATCCTATTTCTTAATATACTAGCTGTTGCCCGCGTGTATGTCGGAAATTATCCCACGGGAACCTTCTACCGGGATGAAAAGTATCCTATGTCTTAATATACTAGCTGTTGCCAGCGTGTATGTCGGAAATTATCCCACGGGAACCTTCTACCGGGATGAAAAGTATCCTATGTCTTAATATACTAGCTGTTGCCAGCGGATTCGCCCGCGTGTATGTCGGAAATTATCCCACGGGAACCTTCTACCGGGATGAAAAGTATCCTATGTCTTAATATACTAGCTGTTGCCCGCGTGTATGTCGGATATTATCCCACGGGAACCTTCTACCGGGATGAAAAGTATCCTATGTCTTAATATACTAGCTGTTTCCCGCGTGTATGTAGGATATTATCCCACGGGAACCTTCTACCGGGATGAAAAGTATCCTATGTCTTAATATACTAGCTGTTGCCAGCGGCTTCGCCCTCGTGTATGTCGGAAATTATCCCACGGGAACCTTCTACCGAGATGAAAAGTATCCTATGTCTTAATATACTAGCTGTTGCCCGCGTGTATGTCGGAAATTATCCCACGGGATCCTTCTACCGGGATGAAAAGTATCCTATGTCTTAATATACTAGCTGTTGCCAGCGTGTATGTCGGATATTATCCCACGGGAACCTTCTACCGTGATGAAAAGTATCCTATGTCTTAATATACTAGCTGTTGCCAGCGTGTATGTCGGAAATTATCCCACGGGAACCTTCTACCGGGATGAAAAGTATCCTATGTCTTAATATACTAGCTGTTGCCAGCGGCTTCGCCTGCGTGTATGTCGGAAATTATCCCACGGGAACCTTCTACCGGGATGAAAAGTATCCTATGTCTTAATATACTAGCTGTTGCCCGCGTGTATGTCGGAAATTATCCCACGGGAACCTTCTACCGGGATGAAAAGTATCCTATGTCTTAATATAATAGCTGTTGCCAGCGTGTATGTCGGAAATTATCCCACGGGAACCTTCTACCGGGATGAAAAGTATCCTATGTCTTAATATACTAGCTGTTGCCAGCGGCTTCGCCCGCGTGTATGTCGGAAATTATCCCACGGGAACCTTCTACCGGGATGAAAAGTATCCTATGTCTTAATATACTAGCTGTTTTCAGCGGCTTCGCCCGCGTGTATGTCGGAAATTATTCCACGGGAACCTTCTACCGGGATGAAAAGTATCCTATGTCTTAAAATACTAGCTGTTGCCCGCGTGTATGTCGGATATTATCCCACGGGAACCTTCTACCGGGATGAAAAGTATCCTATGTCTTAATATACTAGCTGTTGCCAGCGGCTTCGCCCGCGTGTATGTCGGAAATTATCCCACGGGAACCTTCTACCGGGATGAAAAGTATCCTATGTCTTAATATACTAGCTGTTGCCCGCGTGTATGTCGGAAATTATCCCACGGGAACCTTCTACCGGGATGAAAAGTATACTATGTCTTAATATAATAGCTGTTGCCAGCGTGTATGTCGGAAATTATCCCATGGGAACCTTCTACCGGGATGAAAAGTATCCTATGTCTTAATATACTAGCTGTTGCCAGCGTGTATGTCGGAAATTATCCCACGGGAACCTTCTACCGGGATGAAAAGTATCCTATGTCTTAATATACTAGCTGTTGCCAGCGGCTTCGCCCGCGTGTATGTCGGAAATTATTCCACGGGAACCTTCTACCGGGATGAAAAGTATCCTATGTCTTAATATACTAGCTGTTGCCCGCGTGTATGTCGGATATTATCCCACGGGAACCTTCTACCGGGATGAAAAGTATCCTATGTCTTAATATACTAGCTGTTGCCAGCGGCTTCGCCCGCGTGTATGTCGGAAATTATCTCACGGGAACCTTCTACCGGGATGAAAAGTATCCTATTTCTTAATATACTAGCTGTTGCCCGCGTGTATGTCGGAAATTATCCCACGGGAACCTTCTACCGGGATAAAAAGTATCCTATGTCTTAATATACTAGCTGTTGCCAGCGGCTTCGCCCGCGTGTATGTCGGAAATTATCCCACGGGAACCTTCTACCGGGATGAAAAGTATCCTATTTCTTAATATACTAGCTGTTGCCCGCGTGTATGTCGGAAATTATCCCACGGGAACCTTCTACCGGGATGAAAAGTATCCTATGTCTTAATATACTAGCTGTTGCCAGCGTGTATGTCGGAAATTATCCCACGGGAACCTTCTACTGGGATGAAAAGTATCCTATGTCTTAATATACTAGCTGTTGCCAGCGGCTTCGCCCGCGTGTATGTCGGAAATTATCTCACGGGAACCTTCTAATGGGATGAAAAGTATCCTATTTCTTAATATACTAGCTGTTGCCCGCGTGTATGTCGGAAATTATCCCACGGGAACCTTCTACCGGGATGAAAAGTATCCTATGTCTTAATATACTAGCTGTTGCCCGCGTGTATGTCGGAAATTATCCCACGGGAACCTTCTACCGGGATGAAAAGTATCCTATGTCTTAATATACTAGCTGTTGCCCGCGTGTATGTCGGATATTATCCCACGGGAACCTTCTACCGGGATGAAAAGTATCCTATGTCTTAATATACTAGCTGTTGCCAGCGGCTTCGCCCGCGTGTATGTCGGAAATTATCCCACGGGAACCTTCTGCCGGGATTAAAAGTATCCTATGTCTTAATATACTAGCTGTTGCCCGCGTGTATGTCGGAAATTATCCCACGGGAACCTTCTACCGGGATGAAAAGTATCCTATGTCTTAATATAATAGCTGTTGCCAGCGTGTATGTCGGAAATTATCCCACGGGAACCTTCTACCGGGATGAAAAGTATCCTATGTCTTAATATACTAGCTGTTGCCAGCGGCTTCGCCCGCGTGTATGTCGGAAATTATTCCACGGGAACGTTCTACCGGGATGAAAAGTATCCTATGTCTTAATATACTAGCTGTTGCCCGCGTGTATGTCGGATATTATCCCACGGGAACCTTCTACCGGGATGAAAAGTATCCTATGTCTTAATATACTAGCTGTTGCCAGCGGCTTCGCCCAAGTGTATGTCGGAAATTATCCCACGGGAACCTTCTACCGGGATGAAAAGTATCCTATGTCCTAATATACTAGCTGTTGCCAGCGTGTATGTCGGAAATTATCCCACGGGAACGTTCTACCGGGATGAAAAGTATCCTATGTCTTAATATACTAGCTGTTGCCCGCGTGTATGTCGGAAATTATCCCACGGGAACCTTCTACCGGGATGAAAAGTATCCTACGTCTTAATATACTAGCTGTTGCCAGCGGCTTCGCCCAAGTGTATGTCGGAAATTATCCCACGGGAACCTTCTACCGGAATGAAAAGTATCCTATGTCTTAATATACTAGCTGTTGCCCGCGTGTATGTCGGATATTATCCCACGGGAACCTTCTACCGGGATGAAAAGTATCCTATGTCTTAATATACTAGCTGTTGCCCGCGTGTATGTCGGATATTATCCCACGGGAACCTTCTACCAGGATGAAAAGTATCCTATGTCTTAATATACTAGCTGTTGCCCGCGTGTATGTCGGATATTATCCCACGGGAACCTTCTACCGGGATGAAAAGTATCCTATGTCTTAATATACTAGCTGTTGCCCGCGTGTATGTCGGATATTATCCCACGGGAACCTTCTACCGGGATGAAAAGTATCCTATTTCTTAATATACTAGCTGTTGCCAGCGTGTATGTCGAGAATTATCCCGCGGGAACCTTCTACCGGGATGAAAAGTATCCTATGTCTTAATATAATAGCTGCTGCCAGCGGCTTCGCCCGCGTGTATGTCGGAAATTATCTCACGGGAACCTTCTACCGGGATGAAAAGTATCCTATTTCTTAATATACTAGCTGTTGCCCGCGTGTATGTCGGAAATTATCCCACGGGAACCTTCTACCGGGATGAAAAGTATCCTATGTCTTAATATACTAGCTGTTGCCCGCGTGTATGTCGGAAATTATCCCACGGGAACCTTCTACCGGGATGAAAAGTATCCTATGTCTTAATATACTAGCTGTTGCCCGCGTGTATGTCAGATATTATCCCACGGGAACCTTCTACCGGGATGAAAAGTATCCTATGTCTTAATATACTAGCTGTTGCCAGCGGCTTCGCCCGCGTGTATGTCGGAAATTATCCCACGGGAACCTTCTGCCGGGATTAAAAGTATCCTATGTCTTAATATACTAGCTGTTGCCCGCGTGTATGTCGGAAATTATCCCACGGGAACCTTCTACCGGGATGAAAAGTATCCTATGTCTTAATATAATAGCTGTTGCCAGCGTGTATGTCGGAAATTATCCCACGGGAACCTTCTACCGGGATGAAAAGTATCCTATGTCTTAATATACTAGCTGTTGCCAGCGGCTTCGCCCGCGTGTATGTCGGAAATTATTCCACGGGAACGTTCTACCGGGATGAAAAGTATCCTATGTCTTAATATACTAGCTGTTGCCCGCGTGTATGTCGGATATTATCCCACGGGAACCTTCTACCGGGATGAAAAGTATCCTATGTCTTAATATACTAGCTGTTGCCAGCGGCTTCGCCCAAGTGTATGTCGGAAATTATCCCACGGGAACCTTCTACCGGGATGAAAAGTATCCTATGTCCTAATATACTAGCTGTTGCCAGCGTGTATGTCGGAAATTATCCCACGGGAACCTTCTACCGGGATGAAAAGTATCCTATGTCTTAATATACTAGCTGTTGCCCGCGTGTATGTCGGAAATTATCCCACGGGAACCTTCTACCGGGATGAAAAGTATCCTACGTCTTAATATACTAGCTGTTGCCAGCGGCTTCGCCCAAGTGTATGTCGGAAATTATCCCACGGGAACCTTCTACCGGGATGAAAAGTATCCTATGTCTTAATATACTAGCTGTTGCCCGCGTGTATGTCGGATATTATCCCACGGGAACCTTCTACCGGGATGAAAAGTATCCTATGTCTTAATATACTAGCTGTTGCCCGCGTGTATGTCGGATATTATCCCACGGGAACCTTCTACCAGGATGAAAAGTATCCTATGTCTTAATATACTAGCTGTTGCCCGCGTGTATGTCGGATATTATCCCACGGGAACCTTCTACCGGGATGAAAAGTATCCTATGTCTTAATATACTAGCTGTTGCCCGCGTGTATGTCGGATATTATCCCACGGGAACCTTCTACCGGGATGAAAAGTATCCTATGTCTTAATATACTAGCTGTTGCCAGCGTGTATGTCGGAAATTATCCCGCGGGAACCTTCTACCGGGATGAAAAGTATCCTATGTCTTAATATAATAGCTGCTGCCAGCGGCTTCGCCCGCGTGTATGTCGGATATTATCCCACGGGAACCTTCTACCGGGATGAAAAGTATCCTATGTCTTAATATACTAGCTGTTGCCAGCGGCTTCGCCCGCGTGTATGTCGGATATTATCCCACGGGAACCTTCTACCGGGATGAAAAGTATCCTATGTCTTAATATACTAGCTGTTGCCCGCGTGTATGTCGGATATTATCCCACGGTAACCTTCTACCGGGATGAAAAGTATCCTATGTCTTAATATACTAGCTGCTGCCCGCGTGTATGTCGGAAATTATCCCACGGGAACCTTCAACCGGGATGAAAAGTATCCTATGTCTTAATATACTAGCTGTTGCCAGCGGCTTCGCCGCGTGTATGTCGGAAATTATTCCACGGGAACCTTCTACCGGGATGAAAAGTATCCTATGTCTTAATATACTAGCTGTTGCCCGCGTGTATGTCGGATATTATCCCACGGGAACCTTCTACCGGGATGAAAAGTATCCTATGTCTTAATATACTAGCTGTTGCCAGCGTGTATGTCGGATATTATCCCGCGGGAACCTTCTACCGGGATGAAAAGTATCCTATGTCTTAATATAATAGCTGCTGCCAGCGGCTTCGCCCGCGTGTATGTCGGATATTATCCCACGGGAACCTTCTACCGGGATGAAAAGTATCCTATGTCTTAATATACTAGCTGTTGCCCGCGTGTATGTCGGATATTATCCCACGGGAACCTTCTACGGGATGAAAAGTATCCTATGTCTTAATATACTAGCTGCTGCCCGCGTGTATGTCGGAAATTATCCCACGGGAACCTTCAACCGGGATGAAAAGTATCCTATGTCTTAATATACTAGCTGTTGCCAGCGGCTTCGCCGCGTGTATGTCGGAAATTATCCCACGGGAACCTTCTACCGGGATGAAAAGTATCCTATGTCTTAATATACTAGCTGTTGCCAGCGGCTTCGCCCGCGTGTATGTCGGAAATTATCCCACGGGAACCTTCTACCGGGATGAAAAGTATCCTATGTCTTAATATACTAGCTGTTGCCCGCGTGTATGTCGGAAATTATCCCACGGGAACCTTCTACCGGGATGAAAAGTATCCTATGTCTTAATATACTAGCTGTTGCCAGCGGCTTCGCCCGCGTGTATGTCGGAAATTATCCCACGGGAACCTTCTACCGGGATGAAAAGTATCCTATGTCTTAATATACTAGCTGTTGCCCGCGTGTATGTCGGATATTATCCCACGGGAACCTTCTACCGGGATGAAAAGTATCCTATGTCTTAATATACTAGCTGTTGCCAGCGTGTATGTCGGAAATTATCCCACGGGAACCTTCTACCGGGATGAAAAGTATCCTATGTCGTAATATACTAGCTGTTGCCAGCGGCTTCGCCCGCTTGTATGTCGGAAATTATCCCACGGGAACCTTCTACCGGGATGAAAAGTATCCTATGTCTTAATATACTAGCTGTTGCCCGCGTGTATTTCGGAAATTATCCCACGGGAACCTTCTACCGGGATGAAAAGTATCCTATGTCTTAATATACTAGCTGTTGCCCGCGTGTATGTCGGATATTATCCCACGGGAACCTTCTACCGGGATGAAAAGTATCCTATGTCTTAATATACTAGCTGTTGCCAGCGGCTTCGCCCGCGTGTATGTCGGAAATTATCCCACGGGAACCTTCTACCGGGATGAAAAGTATCCTATGTCTTAATATACAAGCTGTTGCCCGCGTGTATGTCGGATATTATCCCACGGGAACCTTCTACCGGGATGAAAAGTATCCTATGTCTTAATATACTAGCTGTTGCCCGCGTGTATGTCGGAAATTATCCCACGGGAACCTTCTACCGGGATGACAAGTATCCTATGTCTTAATATAATAGCTGTTGCCAGCGTGTATGTCGGAAATTATCCCACGGGAACCTTCTACCGGGATGAAAAGTATCCTATGTCTTAATATACTAGCTGTTGCCAGCGGCTTCGCCCGCGTGTATGTCGGAAATTATTCCACGGGAACCTTCTACCGGGATGAAAAGTATCCTATGTCTTAATATACTAGCTGTTGCCCGCGTGTATGTCGGATATTATCCCACGGGAACCTTCTACCGGGATGAAAAGTATCCTATGTCTTAATATACTAGCTGTTGCCAGCGGCTTCGCCCAAGTGTATGTCGGAAATTATCCCACGGGAACCTTCTACCGGGATGAATAGTATCCTATGTCTTAATATACTAGCTGTTGCCAGCGTGTATGTCGGAAATTATCCCACGGGAACCTTCTACCGGGATGAAAAGTATCCTATGTCTTAATATACTAGCTGTTGCCCGCGTGTATGTCGGAAATTATCCCACGGGAACCTTGTACCGGGATGAAAAGTATCCTATGTCTTAATATACTAGCTGTTGCCAGCGGCTTCGTCCAAGTGTATGTCGGATATTATCCCACGGGAACCTTCTACCGGGATGAAAAGTATCCTATGTCTTAATATACTAGCTGTTGCCCGCGTGTATGTCGGAAATTATCCCACGGGAACCTTCTACCGGGATGAAAAGTATCCTATGTCTTAATATACTAGCTATTGCCAGCGGCTTCGCCCGCGTGTATGTCGGATATTATCCCACGGGAACCTTCTACCGGGATGAAAAGTATCCTATGTCTTAATATACTAGCTGTTGCCAGCGGCTTCGCCCGCGTGTATGTCGGAAATCATCCCACGGGAACCTTCTACCGGGATGAAAAGTATCCTACGTCTTAATATACTAGCTGTTGCCAGCGGCTTCGCCCAAGTGTATGTCGGAAATTATCCCACGGGAACCTTCTACCGGGATGAAAAGTATCCTATATCTTAATATACTAGCTGTTGCCCGCGTGTATGTCGGAAATTATCCCACGGGAACCTTCTACCGGGATGAAAAGTATCCTATGTCTTAATATACTAGCTGTTGCCCGCGTGTATGTCGGATATTATCCCACGGGAACCTTCTACCGGGATGAAAAGTATCCTATGTCCTAATATACTAGCTGTTGCCCGCGTGTATGTCGGAAATTATCCCACGGGAACCTTCTACCGGGATGAAAAGTATCCTATGTCTTAATATACTAGCTGTTGCCCGCGTGTATGTCGGATATTATCCCACGGGAACCTTCTACCGGGATGAAAAGTATCCTATGTCCTAATATACTAGCTGTTGCCCGCGTGTATGTCGGAAATTATCCCACGGGAACCTTCTACCGGGATGAAAAGTATCCTATGTCTTAATATACTAGCTGTTGCCAGCGGCTTCGTCCAAGTGTATGTCGGATATTATCCCACGGGAACCTTCTACCGGGATGAAAAGTATCCTATGTCTTAATATACTAGCTGTTGCCCGCGTGTATGTCGGAAATTATCCCACGGGAACCTTCTACCGGGATGAAAAGTATCCTACGTCTTAATATACTAGCTGTTGCCAGCGGCTTCGCCCAAGTGTATGTCGGAAATTATCCCACGGGAACCTTCTACCGGGATGAAAAGTATCCTATGTCTTAATATACTAGCTGTTGCCCGCGTGTATGTCGGATATTATCCCACGGGAACCTTCTACCGGGATGAAAAGTATCCTATGTCTTAATATACTAGCTGTTGCCAGCGGCTTCGCCCGCGTGTATGTCGGAAATTATCCCACGGGAACCTTCTACCGGGATGAAAAGTATCCTACGTCTTAATATACTAGCTCTTGCCAGCGGCTTCGCCCAAGTGTATGTCGGAAATTATCCCACGGGAACCTTCTACCGGGATGAAAAGTATCCTATGTCTTAATATACTAGCTGTTGCCAGCGGCTTCGCCCGCGTGTATGTCGGAAATTATCCCACGGGAACCTTCTACCGGGATGAAAAGTATCCTATTTCTTAATATACTAGCTGTTGCCAGCGGCTTCGCCCGCGTGTATGTCGGAAATTATCCCACGGGAACCTTCTACCGGGATGAAAAGTATCCTATGTCTTAATATACTAGCTGTTGCCAGCGTGTATGTCGAAAATTATCCCACGGGAACCTTCTACCGGGATGAAAAGTATCCTATGTCTTAATATACTAGCTGTTGCCAGCGTGTATGTCGGAAATTATCCCACGGGAACCTTCTACCGGGATAAAAAGTATCCTATGTCTTAATATACTAGCTGTTGCCAGCGGCTTCGCCCGCGTGTATGTCGGAAATTATCCCACGGGGACCTTCTACCGGGATGAAAAGTATCCTATGTCTTAATATACTAGCTGTTGCCCGCGTGTATGTCGGAAATTATCCCACGGGAACCTTCTACCGGGATGAAAAGTATCCTATGTCTTAATATACTAGCTGTTGCCAGCGGCTTCGCCCGCGTGTATGTCGTATATTATCCCACGGAAACCTTCTACCGGGATGAAAAGTATCCTATGTCTTAATATACTAGCTGTTGCCCGCGTGTATGTCGGAAATTATCCCACGGGAACCTTCTACCGGGATGAAAAGTATCCTATGTCTTAATATACTAGCTGTTGCCCGCGTGTATGTCGGATATTATCCCACGGGAACCTTCTACCGGGATGAAAAGTATCCTATGTCTTAATATACTAGCTGTTGCCAGCGGCTTCGCCCAAGTGTATGTCGGAAATTATCCCACGGGAACCTTCTACCGGGATGAAAAGTATCCTATGTCTTAATATACTAGCTGTTGCCCGCGTGTATGTCGGAAATTATCCCACGGGAACCTTGTACCGGGATGAAAAGTATCCTATGTCTTAATATACTAGCTGTTGCCAGCGGCTTCGTCCAAGTGTATGTCGGAAATTATCCCACGGGAACCTTGTACCGGGATGAAAAGTATCCTATGTCTTAATATACTAGCTGTTGCCAGCGGCTTCGCCCGCGTGTATGTCGGAAATTATCCCACGGGAACCTTCTACCGGGATGAAAAGTATCCTATGTCTTAATATACTAGCTGTTGCCCGCGTGTATGTCGGAAATTATCCCACGGGAACCTTCTACCGGGATGAAAAGTATCCTATGTCTTAATATACTAGCTGTTGCCAGCGGCTTCGCCCGCGTGTATGTCGGAAATTATCCCACGGGAACCTTCTACCGGGATGAAAAGTATCCTATGTCTTAATATACTAGCTGTTGCCCGCGTGTATGTCGGATATTATCCCACGGGAACCTTCTACCGGGATGAAAAGTATCCTATGTCTTAATATACTAGCTGTTGCCAGCGTGTATGTCGGAAATTATCCCACGGGAACCTTCTACCGGGATGAAAAGTATCCTATGTCGTAATATACTAGCTGTTGCCAGCGGCTTCGCCCGCTTGTATGTCGGAAATTATCCCACGGGAACCTTCTACCGGGATGAAAAGTATCCTATGTCTTAATATACTAGCTGTTGCCCGCGTGTATTTCGGAAATTATCCCACGGGAACCTTCTACCGGGATGAAAAGTATCCTATGTCTTAATATACTAGCTGTTGCCCGCGTGTATGTCGGATATTATCCCACGGGAACCTTCTACCGGGATGAAAAGTATCCTATGTCTTAATATACTAGCTGTTGCCAGCGGCTTCGCCCGCGTGTATGTCGGATATTATCTCACGGGAACCTTCTACCGGGATGAAAAGTATCCTATGTCTTAATATACTAGCTGTTGCCCGCGTGTATGTCGGAAATTATCCCACGGGAACCTTCTACCGGGATGACAAGTATCCTATGTCTTAATATAATAGCTGTTGCCAGCGTGTATGTCGGAAATTATCCCACGGGAACCTTCTACCGGGATGAAAAGTATCCTATGTCTTAATATACTAGCTGTTGCCAGCGGCTTCGCCCGCGTGTATGTCGGAAATTATTCCACGGGAACCTTCTACCGGGATGAAAAGTATCCTATGTCTTAATATACTAGCTGTTGCCCGCGTGTATGTCGGATATTATCCCACGGGAACCTTCTACCGGGATGAAAAGTATCCTATGTCTTAATATACTAGCTGTTGCCAGCGGCTTCGCCCAAGTGTATGTCGGAAATTATCCCACGGGAACCTTCTACCGGGATGAAAAGTATCCTATGTCTTAATATACTAGCTGTTGCCAGCGTGTATGTCGGAAATTATCCCACGGGAACCTTCTACCGGGATGAAAAGTATCCTATGTCTTAATATACTAGCTGTTGCCCGCGTGTATGTCGGAAATTATCCCACGGGAACCTTGTACCGGGATGAAAAGTATCCTATGTCTTAATATACTAGCTGTTGCCAGCGGCTTCGTCCAAGTGTATGTCGGATATTATCCCACGGGAACCTTCTACCGGGATGAAAAGTATCCTATGTCTTAATATACTAGCTGTTGCCCGCGTGTATGTCGGAAATTATCCCACGGGAACCTTCTACCGGGATGAAAAGTATCCTATGTCTTAATATACTAGCTATTGCCAGCGGCTTCGCCCGCGTGTATGTCGGATATAATCCCACGGGAACCTTCTACCGGGATGAAAAGTATCCTATGTCTTAATATACTAGCTGTTGCCAGCGGCTTCGCCCGCGTGTATGTCGGAAATCATCCCACGGGAACCTTCTACCGGGATGAAAAGTATCCTACGTCTTAATATACTAGCTGTTGCCAGCGGCTTCGCCCAAGTGTATGTCGGAAATTATCCCACGGGAACCTTCTACCGGGATGAAAAGTATCCTATGTCTTAATATACTAGCTGTTGCCCGCGTGTATGTCGGAAATTATCCCACGGGAACCTTCTACCGGGATGAAAAGTATCCTATGTCTTAATATACTAGCTGTTGCCCGCGTGTATGTCGGATATTATCCCACGGGAACCTTCTACCGGGATGAAAAGTATCCTACGTCTTAATATACTAGCTGTTGCCAGCGGCTTCGCCCAAGTGTATGTCGGAAATTATCCCACGGGAACCTTCTACCGGGATGAAAAGTATCCTATGTCTTAATATACTAGCTGTTGCCCGCGTGTATGTCGGAAATTATCCCACGGGAACCTTCTACCGGGATGAAAAGTATCCTATGTCTTAATATACTAGCTGTTGCCCGCGTGTATGTCGGAAATTATCCCACGGGAACCTTCTACCGGGATGAAAAGTATCCTATGTCTTAATATACTAGCTATTGCCAGCGGCTTCGCCCGCGTGTATGTCGGATATAATCCCACGGGAACCTTCTACCGGGATGAAAAGTATCCTATGTCTTAATATACTAGCTGTTGCCAGCGGCTTCGCCCGCGTGTATGTCGGAAATCATCCCACGGGAACCTTCTACCGGGATGAAAAGTATCCTACGTCTTAATATACTAGCTGTTGCCAGCGGCTTCGCCCAAGTGTATGTCGGAAATTATCCCACGGGAACCTTCTACCGGGATGAAAAGTATCCTATGTCTTAATATACTAGCTGTTGCCCGCGTGTATGTCGGAAATTATCCCACGGGAACCTTCTACCGGGATGAAAAGTATCCTATGTCTTAATATACTAGCTGTTGCCCGCGTGTATGTCGGATATTATCCCACGGGAACCTTCTACCGGGATGAAAAGTATCCTATGTCCTAATATACTAGCTGTTGCCCGCGTGTATGTCGGAAATTATCCCACGGGAACCTTCTACCGGGATGAAAAGTATCCTATGTCTTAATATACTAGCTGTTGCCCGCGTGTATGTCGGATATTATCCCACGGGAACCTTCTACCGGGATGAAAAGTATCCTATGTCCTAATATACTAGCTGTTGCCCGCGTGTATGTCGGAAATTATCCCACGGGAACCTTCTACCGGGATGAAAAGTATCCTATGTCTTAATATACTAGCTGTTGCCAGCGGCTTCGTCCAAGTGTATGTCGGATATTATCCCACGGGAACCTTCTACCGGGATGAAAAGTATCCTATGTCTTAATATACTAGCTGTTGCCCGCGTGTATGTCGGAAATTATCCCACGGGAACCTTCTACCGGGATGAAAAGTATCCTACGTCTTAATATACTAGCTGTTGCCCGCGTGTATGTCGGATATTATCCCACGGGAACCTTCTACCGGGATGAAAAGTATCCTATGTCTTAATATACTAGCTGTTGCCAGCGGCTTCGCCCGCGTGTATGTCGGAAATTATCCCACGGGAACCTTCTACCGGGATGAAAAGTATCCTATTTCTTAATATACTAGCTGTTGCCAGCGGCTTCGCCCGCGTGAATGTCGGAAATTATCCCACGGGAACCTTCTACCGGGATGAAAAGTATCCTATGTCTTAATATACTAGCTGTTGCCAGCGTGTATGTCGAAAATTATCCCACGGGAACCTTCTACCGGGATGAAAAGTATCCTATGTCTTAATATACTAGCTGTTGCCAGCGTGTATGTCGGAAATTATCCCACGGGAACCTTCTACCGGGATAAAAAGTATCCTATGTCTTAATATACTAGCTGTTGCCAGCGGCTTCGCCCGCGTGTATGTCGGAAATTATCCCACGGGGACCTTCTACCGGGATGAAAAGTATCCTATGTCTTAATATACTAGCTGTTGCCCGCGTGTATGTCGGAAATTATCCCACGGGAACCTTCTACCGGGATGAAAAGTATCCTATGTCTTAATATACTAGCTGTTGCCAGCGGCTTCGCCCGCGTGTATGTCGTATATTATCCCACGGAAACCTTCTACCGGGATGAAAAGTATCCTATGTCTTAATATACTAGCTGTTGCCCGCGTGTATGTCGGAAATTATCCCACGGGAACCTTCTACCGGGATGAAAAGTATCCTATGTCTTAATATACTAGCTGTTGCCCGCGTGTATGTCGGATATTATCCCACGGGAACCTTCTACCGGGATGAAAAGTATCCTATGTCTTAATATACTAGCTGTTGCCAGCGGCTTCGCCCAAGTGTATGTCGGAAATTATCCCACGGGAACCTTCTACCGGGATGAAAAGTATCCTATGTCTTAATATACTAGCTGTTGCCCGCGTGTATGTCGGAAATTATCCCACGGGAACCTTGTACCGGGATGAAAAGTATCCTATGTCTTAATATACTAGCTGTTGCCAGCGGCTTCGTCCAAGTGTATGTCGGAAATTATCCCACGGGAACCTTGTACCGGGATGAAAAGTATCCTATGTCTTAATATACTAGCTGTTGCCAGCGGCTTCGCCCGCGTGTATGTCGGAAATTATCCCACGGGAACCTTCTACCGGGATGAAAAGTATCCTATGTCTTAATATACTAGCTGTTGCCCGCGTGTATGTCGGAAATTATCCCACGGGAACCTTCTACCGGGATGAAAAGTATCCTATGTCTTAATATACTAGCTGTTGCCAGCGGCTTCGCCCGCGTGTATGTCGGAAATTATCCCACGGGAACCTTCTACCGGGATGAAAAGTATCCTATGTCTTAATATACTAGCTGTTGCCCGCGTGTATGTCGGATATTATCCCACGGGAACCTTCTACCGGGATGAAAAGTATCCTATGTCTTAATATACTAGCTGTTGCCAGCGTGTATGTCGGAAATTATCCCACGGGAACCTTCTACCGGGATGAAAAGTATCCTATGTCGTAATATACTAGCTGTTGCCAGCGGCTTCGCCCGCTTGTATGTCGGAAATTATCCCACGGGAACCTTCTACCGGGATGAAAAGTATCCTATGTCTTAATATACTAGCTGTTGCCCGCGTGTATTTCGGAAATTATCCCACGGGAACCTTCTACCGGGATGAAAAGTATCCTATGTCTTAATATACTAGCTGTTGCCCGCGTGTATGTCGGATATTATCCCACGGGAACCTTCTACCGGGATGAAAAGTATCCTATGTCTTAATATACTAGCTGTTGCCAGCGGCTTCGCCCGCGTGTATGTCGGATATTATCTCACGGGAACCTTCTACCGGGATGAAAAGTATCCTATGTCTTAATATACTAGCTGTTGCCCGCGTGTATGTCGGAAATTATCCCACGGGAACCTTCTACCGGGATGACAAGTATCCTATGTCTTAATATAATAGCTGTTGCCAGCGTGTATGTCGGAAATTATCCCACGGGAACCTTCTACCGGGATGAAAAGTATCCTATGTCTTAATATACTAGCTGTTGCCAGCGGCTTCGCCCGCGTGTATGTCGGAAATTATTCCACGGGAACCTTCTACCGGGATGAAAAGTATCCTATGTCTTAATATACTAGCTGTTGCCCGCGTGTATGTCGGATATTATCCCACGGGAACCTTCTACCGGGATGAAAAGTATCCTATGTCTTAATATACTAGCTGTTGCCAGCGGCTTCGCCCAAGTGTATGTCGGAAATTATCCCACGGGAACCTTCTACCGGGATGAAAAGTATCCTATGTCTTAATATACTAGCTGTTGCCAGCGTGTATGTCGGAAATTATCCCACGGGAACCTTCTACCGGGATGAAAAGTATCCTATGTCTTAATATACTAGCTGTTGCCCGCGTGTATGTCGGAAATTATCCCACGGGAACCTTGTACCGGGATGAAAAGTATCCTATGTCTTAATATACTAGCTGTTGCCAGCGGCTTCGTCCAAGTGTATGTCGGATATTATCCCACGGGAACCTTCTACCGGGATGAAAAGTATCCTATGTCTTAATATACTAGCTGTTGCCCGCGTGTATGTCGGAAATTATCCCACGGGAACCTTCTACCGGGATGAAAAGTATCCTATGTCTTAATATACTAGCTATTGCCAGCGGCTTCGCCCGCGTGTATGTCGGATATAATCCCACGGGAACCTTCTACCGGGATGAAAAGTATCCTATGTCTTAATATACTAGCTGTTGCCAGCGGCTTCGCCCGCGTGTATGTCGGAAATCATCCCACGGGAACCTTCTACCGGGATGAAAAGTATCCTACGTCTTAATATACTAGCTGTTGCCAGCGGCTTCGCCCAAGTGTATGTCGGAAATTATCCCACGGGAACCTTCTACCGGGATGAAAAGTATCCTATGTCTTAATATACTAGCTGTTGCCCGCGTGTATGTCGGAAATTATCCCACGGGAACCTTCTACCGGGATGAAAAGTATCCTATGTCTTAATATACTAGCTGTTGCCCGCGTGTATGTCGGATATTATCCCACGGGAACCTTCTACCGGGATGAAAAGTATCCTATGTCCTAATATACTAGCTGTTGCCCGCGTGTATGTCGGAAATTATCCCACGGGAACCTTCTACCGGGATGAAAAGTATCCTATGTCTTAATATACTAGCTGTTGCCCGCGTGTATGTCGGATATTATCCCACGGGAACCTTCTACCGGGATGAAAAGTATCCTATGTCCTAATATACTAGCTGTTGCCCGCGTGTATGTCGGAAATTATCCCACGGGAACCTTCTACCGGGATGAAAAGTATCCTATGTCTTAATATACTAGCTGTTGCCAGCGGCTTCGTCCAAGTGTATGTCGGATATTATCCCACGGGAACCTTCTACCGGGATGAAAAGTATCCTATGTCTTAATATACTAGCTGTTGCCCGCGTGTATGTCGGAAATTATCCCACGGGAACCTTCTACCGGGATGAAAAGTATCCTACGTCTTAATATACTAGCTGTTGCCCGCGTGTATGTCGGATATTATCCCACGGGAACCTTCTACCGGGATGAAAAGTATCCTATGTCTTAATATAATAGCTGCTGCCAGCGGCTTCGCCCGCGTGTATGTCGGATATTATCCCACGGGAACCTTCTACCGGGATGAAAAGTATCCTATGTCTTAATATACTAGCTGTTGCCCGCGTGTATGTCGGATATTATCCCACGGGAACCTTCTACGGGATGAAAAGTATCCTATGTCTTAATATACTAGCTGCTGCCCGCGTGTATGTCGGAAATTATCCCACGGGAACCTTCAACCGGGATGAAAAGTATCCTATGTCTTAATATACTAGCTGTTGCCAGCGGCTTCGCCGCGTGTATGTCGGAAATTATCCCACGGGAACCTTCTACCGGGATGAAAAGTATCCTATGTCTTAATATACTAGCTGTTGCCAGCGGCTTCGCCCGCGTGTATGTCGGAAATTATCCCACGGGAACCTTCTACCGGGATGAAAAGTATCCTATGTCTTAATATACTAGCTGTTGCCCGCGTGTATGTCGGAAATTATCCCACGGGAACCTTCTACCGGGATGAAAAGTATCCTATGTCTTAATATACTAGCTGTTGCCAGCGGCTTCGCCCGCGTGTATGTCGGAAATTATCCCACGGGAACCTTCTACCGGGATGAAAAGTATCCTATGTCTTAATATACTAGCTGTTGCCCGCGTGTATGTCGGATATTATCCCACGGGAACCTTCTACCGGGATGAAAAGTATCCTATGTCTTAATATACTAGCTGTTGCCAGCGTGTATGTCGGAAATTATCCCACGGGAACCTTCTACCGGGATGAAAAGTATCCTATGTCGTAATATACTAGCTGTTGCCAGCGGCTTCGCCCGCTTGTATGTCGGAAATTATCCCACGGGAACCTTCTACCGGGATGAAAAGTATCCTATGTCTTAATATACTAGCTGTTGCCCGCGTGTATTTCGGAAATTATCCCACGGGAACCTTCTACCGGGATGAAAAGTATCCTATGTCTTAATATACTAGCTGTTGCCCGCGTGTATGTCGGATATTATCCCACGGGAACCTTCTACCGGGATGAAAAGTATCCTATGTCTTAATATACTAGCTGTTGCCAGCGGCTTCGCCCGCGTGTATGTCGGAAATTATCCCACGGGAACCTTCTACCGGGATGAAAAGTATCCTATGTCTTAATATACAAGCTGTTGCCCGCGTGTATGTCGGATATTATCCCACGGGAACCTTCTACCGGGATGAAAAGTATCCTATGTCTTAATATACTAGCTGTTGCCCGCGTGTATGTCGGAAATTATCCCACGGGAACCTTCTACCGGGATGACAAGTATCCTATGTCTTAATATAATAGCTGTTGCCAGCGTGTATGTCGGAAATTATCCCACGGGAACCTTCTACCGGGATGAAAAGTATCCTATGTCTTAATATACTAGCTGTTGCCAGCGGCTTCGCCCGCGTGTATGTCGGAAATTATTCCACGGGAACCTTCTACCGGGATGAAAAGTATCCTATGTCTTAATATACTAGCTGTTGCCCGCGTGTATGTCGGATATTATCCCACGGGAACCTTCTACCGGGATGAAAAGTATCCTATGTCTTAATATACTAGCTGTTGCCAGCGGCTTCGCCCAAGTGTATGTCGGAAATTATCCCACGGGAACCTTCTACCGGGATGAATAGTATCCTATGTCTTAATATACTAGCTGTTGCCAGCGTGTATGTCGGAAATTATCCCACGGGAACCTTCTACCGGGATGAAAAGTATCCTATGTCTTAATATACTAGCTGTTGCCCGCGTGTATGTCGGAAATTATCCCACGGGAACCTTGTACCGGGATGAAAAGTATCCTATGTCTTAATATACTAGCTGTTGCCAGCGGCTTCGTCCAAGTGTATGTCGGATATTATCCCACGGGAACCTTCTACCGGGATGAAAAGTATCCTATGTCTTAATATACTAGCTGTTGCCCGCGTGTATGTCGGAAATTATCCCACGGGAACCTTCTACCGGGATGAAAAGTATCCTATGTCTTAATATACTAGCTATTGCCAGCGGCTTCGCCCGCGTGTATGTCGGATATTATCCCACGGGAACCTTCTACCGGGATGAAAAGTATCCTATGTCTTAATATACTAGCTGTTGCCAGCGGCTTCGCCCGCGTGTATGTCGGAAATCATCCCACGGGAACCTTCTACCGGGATGAAAAGTATCCTACGTCTTAATATACTAGCTGTTGCCAGCGGCTTCGCCCAAGTGTATGTCGGAAATTATCCCACGGGAACCTTCTACCGGGATGAAAAGTATCCTATATCTTAATATACTAGCTGTTGCCCGCGTGTATGTCGGAAATTATCCCACGGGAACCTTCTACCGGGATGAAAAGTATCCTATGTCTTAATATACTAGCTGTTGCCCGCGTGTATGTCGGATATTATCCCACGGGAACCTTCTACCGGGATGAAAAGTATCCTATGTCCTAATATACTAGCTGTTGCCCGCGTGTATGTCGGAAATTATCCCACGGGAACCTTCTACCGGGATGAAAAGTATCCTATGTCTTAATATACTAGCTGTTGCCCGCGTGTATGTCGGATATTATCCCACGGGAACCTTCTACCGGGATGAAAAGTATCCTATGTCCTAATATACTAGCTGTTGCCCGCGTGTATGTCGGAAATTATCCCACGGGAACCTTCTACCGGGATGAAAAGTATCCTATGTCTTAATATACTAGCTGTTGCCAGCGGCTTCGTCCAAGTGTATGTCGGATATTATCCCACGGGAACCTTCTACCGGGATGAAAAGTATCCTATGTCTTAATATACTAGCTGTTGCCCGCGTGTATGTCGGAAATTATCCCACGGGAACCTTCTACCGGGATGAAAAGTATCCTACGTCTTAATATACTAGCTGTTGCCAGCGGCTTCGCCCAAGTGTATGTCGGAAATTATCCCACGGGAACCTTCTACCGGGATGAAAAGTATCCTATGTCTTAATATACTAGCTGTTGCCCGCGTGTATGTCGGATATTATCCCACGGGAACCTTCTACCGGGATGAAAAGTATCCTATGTCTTAATATACTAGCTGTTGCCAGCGGCTTCGCCCGCGTGTATGTCGGAAATTATCCCACGGGAACCTTCTACCGGGATGAAAAGTATCCTACGTCTTAATATACTAGCTCTTGCCAGCGGCTTCGCCCAAGTGTATGTCGGAAATTATCCCACGGGAACCTTCTACCGGGATGAAAAGTATCCTATGTCTTAATATACTAGCTGTTGCCAGCGGCTTCGCCCGCGTGTATGTCGGAAATTATCCCACGGGAACCTTCTACCGGGATGAAAAGTATCCTATTTCTTAATATACTAGCTGTTGCCAGCGGCTTCGCCCGCGTGTATGTCGGAAATTATCCCACGGGAACCTTCTACCGGGATGAAAAGTATCCTATGTCTTAATATACTAGCTGTTGCCAGCGTGTATGTCGAAAATTATCCCACGGGAACCTTCTACCGGGATGAAAAGTATCCTATGTCTTAATATACTAGCTGTTGCCAGCGTGTATGTCGGAAATTATCCCACGGGAACCTTCTACCGGGATAAAAAGTATCCTATGTCTTAATATACTAGCTGTTGCCAGCGGCTTCGCCCGCGTGTATGTCGGAAATTATCCCACGGGGACCTTCTACCGGGATGAAAAGTATCCTATGTCTTAATATACTAGCTGTTGCCCGCGTGTATGTCGGAAATTATCCCACGGGAACCTTCTACCGGGATGAAAAGTATCCTATGTCTTAATATACTAGCTGTTGCCAGCGGCTTCGCCCGCGTGTATGTCGTATATTATCCCACGGAAACCTTCTACCGGGATGAAAAGTATCCTATGTCTTAATATACTAGCTGTTGCCCGCGTGTATGTCGGAAATTATCCCACGGGAACCTTCTACCGGGATGAAAAGTATCCTATGTCTTAATATACTAGCTGTTGCCCGCGTGTATGTCGGATATTATCCCACGGGAACCTTCTACCGGGATGAAAAGTATCCTATGTCTTAATATACTAGCTGTTGCCAGCGGCTTCGCCCAAGTGTATGTCGGAAATTATCCCACGGGAACCTTCTACCGGGATGAAAAGTATCCTATGTCTTAATATACTAGCTGTTGCCCGCGTGTATGTCGGAAATTATCCCACGGGAACCTTGTACCGGGATGAAAAGTATCCTATGTCTTAATATACTAGCTGTTGCCAGCGGCTTCGTCCAAGTGTATGTCGGAAATTATCCCACGGGAACCTTGTACCGGGATGAAAAGTATCCTATGTCTTAATATACTAGCTGTTGCCAGCGGCTTCGCCCGCGTGTATGTCGGAAATTATCCCACGGGAACCTTCTACCGGGATGAAAAGTATCCTATGTCTTAATATACTAGCTGTTGCCCGCGTGTATGTCGGAAATTATCCCACGGGAACCTTCTACCGGGATGAAAAGTATCCTATGTCTTAATATACTAGCTGTTGCCAGCGGCTTCGCCCGCGTGTATGTCGGAAATTATCCCACGGGAACCTTCTACCGGGATGAAAAGTATCCTATGTCTTAATATACTAGCTGTTGCCCGCGTGTATGTCGGATATTATCCCACGGGAACCTTCTACCGGGATGAAAAGTATCCTATGTCTTAATATACTAGCTGTTGCCAGCGTGTATGTCGGAAATTATCCCACGGGAACCTTCTACCGGGATGAAAAGTATCCTATGTCGTAATATACTAGCTGTTGCCAGCGGCTTCGCCCGCTTGTATGTCGGAAATTATCCCACGGGAACCTTCTACCGGGATGAAAAGTATCCTATGTCTTAATATACTAGCTGTTGCCCGCGTGTATTTCGGAAATTATCCCACGGGAACCTTCTACCGGGATGAAAAGTATCCTATGTCTTAATATACTAGCTGTTGCCCGCGTGTATGTCGGATATTATCCCACGGGAACCTTCTACCGGGATGAAAAGTATCCTATGTCTTAATATACTAGCTGTTGCCAGCGGCTTCGCCCGCGTGTATGTCGGATATTATCTCACGGGAACCTTCTACCGGGATGAAAAGTATCCTATGTCTTAATATACTAGCTGTTGCCCGCGTGTATGTCGGAAATTATCCCACGGGAACCTTCTACCGGGATGACAAGTATCCTATGTCTTAATATAATAGCTGTTGCCAGCGTGTATGTCGGAAATTATCCCACGGGAACCTTCTACCGGGATGAAAAGTATCCTATGTCTTAATATACTAGCTGTTGCCAGCGGCTTCGCCCGCGTGTATGTCGGAAATTATTCCACGGGAACCTTCTACCGGGATGAAAAGTATCCTATGTCTTAATATACTAGCTGTTGCCCGCGTGTATGTCGGATATTATCCCACGGGAACCTTCTACCGGGATGAAAAGTATCCTATGTCTTAATATACTAGCTGTTGCCAGCGGCTTCGCCCAAGTGTATGTCGGAAATTATCCCACGGGAACCTTCTACCGGGATGAAAAGTATCCTATGTCTTAATATACTAGCTGTTGCCAGCGTGTATGTCGGAAATTATCCCACGGGAACCTTCTACCGGGATGAAAAGTATCCTATGTCTTAATATACTAGCTGTTGCCCGCGTGTATGTCGGAAATTATCCCACGGGAACCTTGTACCGGGATGAAAAGTATCCTATGTCTTAATATACTAGCTGTTGCCAGCGGCTTCGTCCAAGTGTATGTCGGATATTATCCCACGGGAACCTTCTACCGGGATGAAAAGTATCCTATGTCTTAATATACTAGCTGTTGCCCGCGTGTATGTCGGAAATTATCCCACGGGAACCTTCTACCGGGATGAAAAGTATCCTATGTCTTAATATACTAGCTATTGCCAGCGGCTTCGCCCACGTGTATGTCGGATATAATCCCACGGGAACCTTCTACCGGGATGAAAAGTATCCTATGTCTTAATATACTAGCTGTTGCCAGCGGCTTCGCCCGCGTGTATGTCGGAAATCATCCCACGGGAACCTTCTACCGGGATGAAAAGTATCCTACGTCTTAATATACTAGCTGTTGCCAGCGGCTTCGCCCAAGTGTATGTCGGAAATTATCCCACGGGAACCTTCTACCGGGATGAAAAGTATCCTATGTCTTAATATACTAGCTGTTGCCAGCGGCTTCGTCCAAGTGTATGTCGGATATTATCCCACGGGAACCTTCTACCGGGATGAAAAGTATCCTATGTCTTAATATACTAGCTGTTGCCCGCGTGTATGTCGGATATTATCCCACGGGAACCTTCTACCGGGATGAAAAGTATCCTATGTCCTAATATACTAGCTGTTGCCCGCGTGTATGTCGGAAATTATCCCACGGGAACCTTCTACCGGGATGAAAAGTATCCTATGTCTTAATATACTAGCTGTTGCCCGCGTGTATGTCGGATATTATCCCACGGGAACCTTCTACCGGGATGAAAAGTATCCTATGTCCTAATATACTAGCTGTTGCCCGCGTGTATGTCGGAAATTATCCCACGGGAACCTTCTACCGGGATGAAAAGTATCCTATGTCTTAATATACTAGCTGTTGCCAGCGGCTTCGTCCAAGTGTATGTCGGATATTATCCCACGGGAACCTTCTACCGGGATGAAAAGTATCCTATGTCTTAATATACTAGCTGTTGCCCGCGTGTATGTCGGAAATTATCCCACGGGAACCTTCTACCGGGATGAAAAGTATCCTACGCCTTAATATACTAGCTGTTGCCAGCGGCTTCGCCCAAGTGTATGTCGGAAATTATCCCACGGGAACCTTCTACCGGGATGAAAAGTATCCTATGTCTTAATATACTAGCTGTTGCCCGCGTGTATGTCGGATATTATCCCACGGGAACCTTCTACCGGGATGAAAAGTATCCTATGTCTTAATATACTAGCTGTTGCCCGCGTGTATTTCGGAAATTATCCCACGGGAACCTTCTACCGGGATGAAAAGTATCCTATGTCTTAATATACTAGCTGTTGCCCGCGTGTATGTCGGATATTATCCCACGGGAACCTTCTACCGGGATGAAAAGTATCCTATGTCTTAATATACTAGCTGTTGCCAGCGGCTTCGCCCGCGTGTATGTCGGATATTATCTCACGGGAACCTTCTACCGGGATGAAAAGTATCCTATGTCTTAATATACTAGCTGTTGCCCGCGTGTATGTCGGAAATTATCCCACGGGAACCTTCTACCGGGATGACAAGTATCCTATGTCTTAATATAATAGCTGTTGCCAGCGTGTATGTCGGAAATTATCCCACGGGAACCTTCTACCGGGATGAAAAGTATCCTATGTCTTAATATACTAGCTGTTGCCAGCGGCTTCGCCCGCGTGTATGTCGGAAATTATTCCACGGGAACCTTCTACCGGGATGAAAAGTATCCTATGTCTTAATATACTAGCTGTTGCCCGCGTGTATGTCGGATATTATCCCACGGGAACCTTCTACCGGGATGAAAAGTATCCTATGTCTTAATATACTAGCTGTTGCCAGCGGCTTCGCCCAAGTGTATGTCGGAAATTATCCCACGGGAACCTTCTACCGGGATGAAAAGTATCCTATGTCTTAATATACTAGCTGTTGCCAGCGTGTATGTCGGAAATTATCCCACGGGAACCTTCTACCGGGATGAAAAGTATCCTATGTCTTAATATACTAGCTGTTGCCCGCGTGTATGTCGGAAATTATCCCACGGGAACCTTGTACCGGGATGAAAAGTATCCTATGTCTTAATATACTAGCTGTTGCCAGCGGCTTCGTCCAAGTGTATGTCGGATATTATCCCACGGGAACCTTCTACCGGGATGAAAAGTATCCTATGTCTTAATATACTAGCTGTTGCCCGCGTGTATGTCGGAAATTATCCCACGGGAACCTTCTACCGGGATGAAAAGTATCCTATGTCTTAATATACTAGCTATTGCCAGCGGCTTCGCCCGCGTGTATGTCGGATATAATCCCACGGGAACCTTCTACCGGGATGAAAAGTATCCTATGTCTTAATATACTAGCTGTTGCCAGCGGCTTCGCCCGCGTGTATGTCGGAAATCATCCCACGGGAACCTTCTACCGGGATGAAAAGTATCCTACGTCTTAATATACTAGCTGTTGCCAGCGGCTTCGCCCAAGTGTATGTCGGAAATTATCCCACGGGAACCTTCTACCGGGATGAAAAGTATCCTATGTCTTAATATACTAGCTGTTGCCCGCGTGTATGTCGGAAATTATCCCACGGGAACCTTCTACCGGGATGAAAAGTATCCTATGTCTTAATATACTAGCTGTTGCCCGCGTTTATGTCGGATATTATCCCACGGGAACCTTCTACCGGGATGAAAAGTATCCTATGTCCTAATATACTAGCTGTTGCCCGCGTGTATGTCGGAAATTATCCCACGGGAACCTTCTACCGGGATGAAAAGTATCCTATGTCTTAATATACTAGCTGTTGCCCGCGTGTATGTCGGATATTATCCCACGGGAACCTTCTACCGGGATGAAAAGTATCCTATGTCCTAATATACTAGCTGTTGCCCGCGTGTATGTCGGAAATTATCCCACGGGAACCTTCTACCGGGATGAAAAGTATCCTATGTCTTAATATACTAGCTGTTGCCAGCGGCTTCGTCCAAGTGTATGTCGGATATTATCCCACGGGAACCTTCTACCGGGATGAAAAGTATCCTATGTCTTAATATACTAGCTGTTGCCCGCGTGTATGTCGGAAATTATCCCACGGGAACCTTCTACCGGGATGAAAAGTATCCTACGTCTTAATATACTAGCTGTTGCCAGCGGCTTCGCCCAAGTGTATGTCGGAAATTATCCCACGGGAACCTTCTACCGGGATGAAAAGTATCCTATGTCTTAATATACTAGCTGTTGCCCGCGTGTATGTCGGATATTATCCCACGGGAACCTTCTACCGGGATGAAAAGTATCCTATGTCTTAATATACTAGCTGTTGCCAGCGGCTTCGCCCGCGTGTATGTCGGAAATTATCCCACGGGAACCTTCTACCGGGATGAAAAGTATCCTACGTCTTAATATACTAGCTCTTGCCAGCGGCTTCGCCCAAGTGTATGTCGGAAATTATCCCACGGGAACCTTCTACCGGGATGAAAAGTATCCTATGTCTTAATATACTAGCTGTTGCCAGCGGCTTCGCCCGCGTGTATGTCGGAAATTATCCCACGGGAACCTTCTACCGGGATGAAAAGTATCCTATTTCTTAATATACTAGCTGTTGCCAGCGGCTTCGCCCGCGTGTATGTCGGAAATTATCCCACGGGAACCTTCTACCGGGATGAAAAGTATCCTATGTCTTAATATACTAGCTGTTGCCAGCGTGTATGTCGAAAATTATCCCACGGGAACCTTCTACCGGGATGAAAAGTATCCTATGTCTTAATATACTAGCTGTTGCCAGCGTGTATGTCGGAAATTATCCCACGGGAACCTTCTACCGGGATAAAAAGTATCCTATGTCTTAATATACTAGCTGTTGCCAGCGGCTTCGCCCGCGTGTATGTCGGAAATTATCCCACGGGGACCTTCTACCGGGATGAAAAGTATCCTATGTCTTAATATACTAGCTGTTGCCCGCGTGTATGTCGGAAATTATCCCACGGGAACCTTCTACCGGGATGAAAAGTATCCTATGTCTTAATATACTAGCTGTTGCCAGCGGCTTCGCCCGCGTGTATGTCGTATATTATCCCACGGAAACCTTCTACCGGGATGAAAAGTATCCTATGTCTTAATATACTAGCTGTTGCCCGCGTGTATGTCGGAAATTATCCCACGGGAACCTTCTACCGGGATGAAAAGTATCCTATGTCTTAAGATACTAGCTGTTGCCAGCGTGTATGTCGGAAATTATCCCACGGGATCCTTCTACCGGGATGAAAAGTATCCTATGTCTTAATATACTAGCTGTTGCCAGCGGCTTCGCCCGCGTGTATGTCGGAAATTATCCCACGGGAACCTTCTACCGGGATGAAAAGTATCCTATGTCTTAATATACTAGCTGTTGCCCGCGTGTATGTCGGAAATTATCCCACGGGAACCTTCTACCGGGATGAAAAGTATCCTATGTAAGAAAAAGAAAGAAAAGAAGAAAGAAAATACGTTTATTTGCGCTAAACATGGCGCAAAGACATAAAATAACAAAATAAAACAATTAAAAACAAGTTTCGGGAAAATATGCGCCACATTCACGCAAAACGGCCGTCGCTCAGCATAATGCCGCGACCCCATACGAGACAGAGCCTCAGCGCTGGTTTTCAGCGACAGCCGGCGTTGACGTAACGACGTCGACCGGTGCATCATGCAGTGGAAGTAAAAATGCCAATTAAAATTAGATAAATAAGATTATTGAATATTTTCAAAGTTTATGTAAATATAATAGGTGTAGAAGTTGAGTACGTACATTGCGTTCCGTCACAGCGCTAGCACCCACCGACTCCGACGCCGGCGCTGTGGACGGATGCATTATCTGTGCCGTGCGCACGGCGCAGCTGTCAGAAATATTTTTGCTGTTGTTGTTTGTTTTGTCAATTATATAACATGGCGCAGCACATTACATAATTTTATTGTATGATGGGATTATGTAACAATGATGTTTTTGTGTGATTGTGTGAGTTTGTGTTAAAAATATAGACTTTATAACAAAATAAAATAAAATACTCGGCGACTCAGAGATCAACCTCAGCTAGATGACAAATTAAATGGTAAGTGTGAATTAATTACATTATAGGATTCATGATTAAAATGAAATTATATTACTTTTACATAAATGAAATTAGATTGATTATAATTAATTATATATGATAAGATATATTTTAAATAAAGCATTACCAAACAAACCATAGGGTGTCAGTTGAATTAATTATGTTTAACCGTGAATTTCAGAAAAATAAGATGGCGTATATGTCTTAAGGCGGTGCTATATGTAAATTAGGCTGGAACTGAAGAAGTTTAAAACCTTTTTTCTCCATAACCCGTACCATAATGATCTTTAAAAAAAAATATGTTAAACTACACAATAAAACACATGTCCCCTTCACGTCGAAAAACATAAAAAATAATTTTAAATATCATTAACATACATGAAAAGTAACCCCTGTTTTAGAAATATAAAACCTTTTTTCTTCGAAACTATTAATCGCTAGGTTTTTTTATAGTCATCATGATATTACACAATACAATATCTAGGGAATCCTCGGCTTATTTTTTTAAATAACTTTTCTAATTACTTATAGTCATTATTTTTTACATAAATCGACACTCAATCGCGTGAGCAACCCCTCTGTCGCCTATTAATTTAGTGCGGGACGAGACGCAGTGCTGAACGGACCTGTACCACTTTTTCCCGCATTTTTTCGTTGGTGACAATACCATTAGAAAGTATTGTAAACAAATACCTACCTACTTATTTTGTTGATTTTAATAGTTTTTGTGTGTGTAAATATTAGAGTAGTTTTTAGTATATAGTTAGTAATACTACATAGGAAATATTTGTGTTAATATAAGTTTATTTATAAAATCAATATGGGTGACAAAAAAAGATGCACTAAGCGTAATTTGAAAATAAAATACAAGAGGAGAATAAAAAGAATGAAACGGTAAGTAATTTGAGTACCTATCTAACATTTTACTAGTAACCATCAATCACGCGTTTTGATAAAAAGATATAGGTAGGTACGTATAAGTAATATGCGTACCTAAGCAGGTACCTACCTATCAGCTGCTTATACTTACCTAGGTACCTTTCGTCGCCAGAACGAGAAACTGTTTTCGTTTCGAATTTGCCAACGGAAATTCGTACGTGTGTAATGGCAACAAGGTATAGATTCCAAACGACCGGGCGGCATTACGACACGGTGGCACAGTAACGACATAACGAGCTATAGATTCGCATGCAGTGAATCTATAGCTTGTTACTATTAGACACGTACGAATTTACGTTGGCCAGAGTTTCGCTAGCTAATTTAATTTGACCCTGAATATGTGTCGCAGCTAACTAGTTTATCGTGTTTAGATATCTATACCCATCACGTCTGCGGAGTTTCGCTAGCTAATTTAATTTTACCCTGTATAGGTGTCGCAGCTAACTAGTTTATCATATTTAGATATCGATACCCATCACGTCTGCGGAGTTTCGCTAGCTAATTTAATTTGAACCTGTATATGTGTCGCAGCTAACTAGTTCATCATGTTTAGATATCGATACCCATCACGTCTGTGGAGTTTCACTAGCTAATTTAATTTGACCCTGTATTATTACTCATCGCAATCAGATTGCTAATACAGGGTAATAATTAGGCCAGCCACATACAGTCGGAATTCCGTCCAGGAATTCCGTTTCGAAATATCGTTTCGGAATTTCGAAAGCAGCAAACCCATACAAAGTCACGCACAGACTACCATGCGTAATTTTGAATCGGAGAAAATTTCGAACGGAGGACTACTTGTACGTGTGTGATAGATCCTTGATCTTGCATGGATTTGCTGCATTCGAAAATTCCGAATCGATGTTTCGAAACGGAATTCCGACAGTATGTGGACTTTTTTTGTCCATCCTCTTTGGACCCCATGGATGTAACCTGCAGATTGCGACAATCGGACTACAAGGGGTCGAAAAGTAACGAGGTTGGCGAGTTTCATAGGACCCTAAAGTTATAAGTAAATCAAATGACATATTTTAAAATTGGATTAACGTAACCCTTTTATAAGTAAACGTGGATGAACGTATACAATATAAGCTACAATATTTTTTAAAGCCATCAGTATTTCAACTGAATTTTATATTTTACTTTGTTTTAGGGGAACTGAAGAATTATCGATTGGTAGACGTATTGTAAACATCAGTCATTTTTTTAAATCACTCCAAGAAATAACAAGCCACGGACCATTGGACTGCGGTTTAAAGTCAATAGAAATCGTATCTGAACGTTTGACAGGTTTAATGAATAAATTAAAACTGAAATGTCTTTTATGTAACATGAGTTTTATAATAGAGGGAGACAACACCCCAGAAGAAATGAATTTAAACACATGTGCCGTAGCTGGGGCAATAGCAGCAGGATGTGGACATACGCAACTTCTGGAAATTACGTCAACTCTAGGACTTCCTGAGATCTCACAAAAATGATTCACCTTTCATTTATTTATTTATTTATTGACACACCAACGACTTATTCACTAAATCATTACATTAAATATATTCTATTTTAACAGCTTTGTGGTGAATTCGTCACTTATAGGTGTGCACAGCACTTGTATAATCAATTATAAAAATTAAAATGGAATTATATGATAATATTGATAATAACAAAATTAAAATTAAAATAATTTACATTGAATTTAAAATGTCAGGTAGTTAAATTAAATTACAGTATATTCGAAAATTTAAAAACCATCAATTAAATTGGAATAGAAAAACAATTATGAATTAAAACTATAAAAATAGCAAATAAATTAGGACATAAATATTACATTAATTAAATTAAATTAATTTTTATTAATTTTCATATGGATATAGTAAACAAAACGTGGGAATCTGAAGCGTTAAGATCTTTGAACGAAGCTGCTGAAGAGGAAAGATGTGCTGCCGTTGAAGAGGGTAAAGTAAATGCAAAGGGAATACCGATAATTGATGTCATTGCTGACGGATGTTGGGGAAAAAGATCATACAAGAAAAACTACTCCTCACTGTCAGGAGCAGCAGCCATACTTGGTAAACGTAGCAATAAAATATTGTCCATGGCTGTCAAAAATAAGTTCTGCTACATTTGCGAATCTCGACAAACAAATCATATTTGTTATAAAAACTATACAGGTAAATATTTTACGTGTTTTACATAAAAATCCTAGTAATATTATAAGTGGAAACGTATTGCTGTTTGTTTGTTTTATAAATTAACTAAACGTAAATGGTTCGCCTTATTATTTTGAAATCAAACTAAATATCTATTATATAAAAATGGTAGAGGTAACCCATTAGAGAACTAAAGCCGTAATATAGGTTTTGTATACTGAAAGCTACATTATTATACTTTTTGTCTTCATTTACAGGACCATCTACCGGCATGGAGTCAACGATTATTGTCGAGGGATTTAAGAAAAGCATAGAAATGCACAATTTGATATATGGCAGAATTATATCAGATTGTGACGCCAACACATATTCAAAGCTTTTGCAAGAAAGGCCGTACGAAAATTTAACAATAGAAAAAATTGAATGCCGAAACCACTTGCTGAGGATTTTTTGCAACAAACTGCAGAGTTTTACAACAGACACGAAATTTCTAATACGTTTCATAAAACTCCTAACAAAGAAAAGAATATTAACCATGCGAAAAGTAGTAGTAACTGCAATTGCAAAATACAAGCATACTGATAATGCAATGCAACTCCATGCTGATATAATGCTTGCTGCAGAACATGCTTTTAGCCAACATACCAAGTGCAAAGGATACTTTTGTGGCAAACTAGGCGAAATAGAAGATATTGACAAAGACTTTCATACAAACACTCTGTGCCAAAAAATAAAATTAATATTATCACAGCTATCGGCACACTCACGCATTTTTTGCACGATGTCGACAGCAACTCTGTAGAGAGATATCATAGCGTTGTTGCTAAATTCATAGGTGGCAAAAGGATAAACTTTGCTCAAAAATATCAATATCAGATGAGATGTAGGTAATACTGCGGCTCTATCATTTAACACAAGAAAACCTTTGAGCATCTTGCATAAATGTATTGTAGGTAGAAGTCCAAAGGGACAAATACATAAATTTGAAATTAACAGAATAAAGCGACAGATAAGACCTAAAAAATATACAAAGAAGAAAAGAAGAACATTGGAAAATCAAATCGCCTCTTCCATCAATTATGGACAGGATTGCGCGAAACCCGATATGTCAAAGGAAATGCTAGAGCAATCGAAAAGAATATTTTTGAAAAATTTAGAGAAGAATGAAGATGAAAGAATAAGAATTGAAACAGGTACAATACTTCAAAGTGAGTCAAGTGAATGGCTCGAACTAAGAAGAAATTAACTGACGGCTTCAAATTTCGGTAACGTAATTAAAAAACGCAATGACATCAGTTGTGCTAATATAGTGAAGAATTTAATTTATAAAAACCTAATAGATCACGTCAAATCAGTCAAACATGGGCTAGAAAATGAAAGTATTGCTAAAACTCAATTAGAAAAAGAATGAATAATTGATTAGGCCTGCCACATACAGTCGTAATTCCGTTTCGAAATATCATTTCGGAATTTCGAAAGCAGCAAAGCCATACAAAATAAACGAAGAACTACTGTACGTGTGTGATACATCCTTGATTTTGTATGGATTTACTGCCTTCGAAAATTCCGAATCGATATTTCGGAACGGAATTCAGTCTGTGTATGTGGCCGGCCTTATTGAACTAATATGTTCCGGGCCCACGACCGCTTGTGACTTATAATAAATTGAACTGAGGTCACGGGTCGTATGGGGCCCACAAACCATATGGGACGCATTGTGGTTCATGGACCCCATGAACCTAATATGGCATTTGAGCTTCGTGCAAGCATATGGCCGGCACATTTGTGTATTGCTCAGATTTTCCACTTGATTTATTTTGCGTTTTTTTTTTAAATATTTGAAGTACTTAAAACAACAACTACTAGTAGTACTTTTAGGTACAAACACTTTTATTTATGAGCGAAGTCGCGGGGAAGCTAATAATAATAACTGTCTATATTCTGCCGCCCATTTTCTGTTCTAGTAATATTACAATGAGTTCTTAGTCATTAAAAATATATATTTTCTAAAAATATAATAATTTACACAAGTGTTGTATTTGTTTTTCTACAACATACAAGTTTTTACCTAAAAATGTTCTGCACCACTGCTCTGAAATATGCAACAGGCTACCTATGCGTGCGTCGCGCGTCATGGCTCTGTGGCAGTCAGCGGTGCAAAACAGAATATTAGTGATCGCTTCGCGCGTAATTATAATGAGGGGGTGCGCGGGGCATTCTCGGCGGTAACGCCCATTTGAGCGAGGTCAACGGCGTAATGCCAAGCCTTAATATACTAGCTGTTGCCCGCGTGTATGTCGGATATTATCCCACGGGAACCTTCTACCGGGATCAAAAGTATCCTATGTCTTAATATACTAGCTGTTGCCAGCGGCTTCGCCCGCGTGTATGTCGGAAATTATCCCACGGGAACCTTCTACCGGGATGAAAAGTATCCTATGTCTTAATATACTAGCTGTTGCCCGCGTGTATGTCGGAAATTATCCCACGGGAACCTTCTACCGGGATGAAAAGTATCCTATGTCTTAATATACTAGCTGTTGCCAGCGGCTTCGCCCGCGTGTATGTCGGATATTATCCCACGGAAACCTTCTACCGGGATGAAAAGTATCCAATGTCTTAATATACTAGCTGTTGCCAGCGTGTATGTCGGATATTATCCCATGGGAACCTTCTACCGGGATGAAAAGTATCCTATGTCTTAATATACTAGCTGTTGCCAGCGTGTATGTCGGAAATTATCCCGCGGGAACCTTCTACCGGGATGAAAAGTATCCCATGTCTTAATATAATAGCTCTTGCCAGCGGCTTCGCCCGCGTGTATGTCGGATATTATCCCACGGGAACCTTCTACCGGGATGAAAAGTATCCTATGTCTTAATATACTAGCTGTTGCCAGCGGCTTCGCCCGCGTGTATGTCGGATATTATCCCACGGGAACCTTCTACCGGGATGAAAAGTATCCTATGTCTTAATATACTAGCTGTTGCCCGCGTGTATGTCGGATATTATCCCACGGGAACCTTCTACCGGGATGAAAAGTATCCTATGTCTTAATATACTAGCTGTTGCCCGCGTGTATGTCGGAAATTATCCCACGGGAACCTTCAACCGGGATGAAAAGTATCCTATGTCATAATATACTAGCTGTTGCCAGCGGCTTCGCCGCGTGTATGTCGGAAATTATCCCACGGGAACCTTCTACTGGGATGAAAAGTATCCTATGTCTTAATATACTAGCTGTTGCCAGCGGCTTCGCCCGCGTGTATGTCGGAAATTATCCCACGGGAACCTTCTACCGGGATGAAAAGTATCCTATGTCTTAAGATACTAGCTGTTGCCAGCGTGTATGTCGGAAATTATCCCACGGGAACCTTCTACCGGGATGAAAAGTATCCTATGTCTTAATATACTAGCTGTTGCCAGCGGCTTCGCCCGCGTGTATGTCGGAAATTATCCCACGGGAACCTTCTACCGGGATGAAAAGTATCCTATGTCTTAATATACTAGCTGTTGCCAGCGTGTATGTCGGAAATTATCCCACGGGAACCTTCTACCGGGATGTAAAGTATCCTATGTCGTAATATACTAGCTGTTGCCAGCGGCTTCGCCCGCGTGTATGTCGGAAATTATCCCACGGGAACCTTCTACCGGGATGAAAAGTATCCTATGTCTTAATATACTAGCTGTTGCCCGCGTGTATTTCGGAAATTATCCCACGGGAACCTTCTACCGGGATGAAAAGTATCCTATGTCTTAATATACTAGCTGTTGCCCGCGTGTATGTCGGATATTATCCCACGGGAACCTTCTACCGGGATGAAAAGTATCCTATGTCTTAATATACTAGCTGTTGCCAGCGGCTTCGCCCGCGTGTATGTCGGAAATTATCCCACGGGAACCTTCTACCGGGATGAAAAGTATCCTATGTCTTAATATACAAGCTGTTGCCCGCGTGTATGTCGGATATTATCCCACGGGAACCTTCTACCGGGATGAAAAGTATCCTATGTCTTAATATACTAGCTGTTGCCCGCGTGTATGTCGGAAATTATCCCACGGGAACCTTCTACCGGGATGACAAGTATCCTATGTCTTAATATACTAGCTGTTGCCAGCGGCTATGTCGGAAATTATCCCACGGGAACCTTCTACCGGGATGAAAAGTATCCTATGTCTTAATATAATAGCTGTTGCCAGCGTGTATGTCGGAAATTATCCCACGGGAACCTTCTACCGGGATGAAAAGTATCCTATGTCTTAATATAGTAGCTGTTGCCAGCGGCTTCGCCCGCGTGTATGTCGGAAATTATCCCACGGGAACCTTCTACCGGGATGAAAAGTATCCTATGTCTTAATATACTAGCTGTTGCCAGCGGCTTCGCCCGCGTGTATGTCGAAAATTATTCCACGGGAACCTTCTACCGGGATGAAAAGTATCCTGTCTTAATATACTAGCTGTTGCCCGCGTGTATGTCGGATATTATCCCACGGGAACCTTCTACCGGGATGAAAAGTATCCTATGTCTTAATATACTAGCTGTTGCCAGCGGCTTCGCCCGCGTGTATGTCGGAAATTATCCCACGGGAACCTTCTACCGGGATGAAAAGTATCCTATTTCTTAATATACTAGCTGTTGCCAGCGGCTTCGCCCGCGTGTATGTCGGAAATTATCCCACGGGAACCTTCTACCGGGATGAAAAGTATCCTATGTCTTAATATACTAGCTGTTGCCAGCGTGTATGTCGAAAATTATCCCATGGGAACCTTCTACCGGGATGAAAAGTATCCTATGTCTTAATATACTAGCTGTTGCCAGCGTGTATGTCGGAAATTATCCCACGGGAACCTTCTACCGGGATGAAAAGTATCCTATGTCTTAATATACTAGCTGTTGCCAGCGGCTTCGCCCGCGTGTATGTCGGAAATTATCCCACGGGGACCTTCTACCGGGATGAAAAGTATCCTATGTCTTAATATACTAGCTGTTGCCCGCGTGTATGTCGGAAATTATCCCACGGGAACCTTCTACCGGGATGAATAGTATACTATGTCTTAATATACTAGCTGTTGCCAGCGGCTTCGCCCGCGTGTATGTCGGAAATTATCCCACGGGAACCTTCTACCGGGATAAAAAGTATCCTATGTCTTAATATACTAGCTGTTGCCAGCGGCTTCGCCCGCGTGTATGTCGGAAATTATCCCACAGGAACCTTCTGCCGGGATTAAAAGTATCCTATGTCTTAATATACTAGCTGTTGCCCGCGTGTATGTCGGAAATTATCCCACGGGAACCTTCTACCGGGATGAAAAGTATCCTATGTCTTAATATAATAGCTGTTGCCAGCGTGTATGTCGGAAGTTATCCCACGGGAACCTTCTACCGGGATGAAAAGTATCCTATGTCTTAATATACTAGCTGTTGCCAGCGGCTTCGCCCGCGTGTATGTCGAAAATTATTCCACGGGAACCTTCTACCGGGATGAAAAGTATCCTATGTCTTAATATACTAGCTGTTGCCCGCGTGTATGTCGGATATTATCCCACGGGAACCTTCTACCGGGATGAAAAGTATCCTATGTCTTAATATACTAGCTGTTGCCAGCGGCTTCGCCCAAGTGTATGTCGGAAATTATCCCACGGGAACCTTCTACCGGGATGAAAAGTATCCTATGTCTTAATATACTAGCTGTTGCCAGCGTGTATGTCGGAAATTATCCCACGGGAACCTTCTACCGGGATGAAAAGTATCCTATGTCTTAATATACTAGCTGTTGCCAGCGGCTTCGCCCGCGTGTATGTCGGAAATTATCCCACGGGAACCTTCTACCGGGATGAAAAGTATCCTATGTCTTAATATACTAGCTGTTGCTAGCGGCTTCGCCCGCGTGTATGTCGAAAATTATTCCACGGGAACCTTCTACCGGGATGAAAAGTATCCTATGTCTTAATATACTAGCTGTTGCCCGCGTGTATGTCGGATATTATCCCACGGGAACCTTCTACCGGGATGAAAAGTATCCTATGTCTTAATATACTAGCTGTTGCCAGCGGCTTCGCCCGCGTGTATGTCGGAAATTATCCCACGGGAACCTTCTACCGGGATGAAAAGTATCCTATTTCTTAATATACTAGCTGTTGCCAGCGGCTTCGCCCGCGTGTATGTCGGAAATTATCCCACGGGAACCTTCTACCGGGATGAAAAGTATCCTATGTCTTAATATACTAGCTGTTGCCATCGAGTATGGCGAAAATTATCCCACGGGAACCTTCTACCGGGATGAAAAGTATCCTATGTCTTAATATACTAGCTGTTGCCAGCGTGTATGTCGGAAATTATACCACGGGAACCTTCTACCGGGATGAAAAGTATCCTATGTCCTAATATACTAGCTGTTGCCAGCGGCTTCGCCCGCGTGTATGTCGGAAATTATCCCACGGGGACCTTCTACCGGGATGAAAAGTATCCTATGTCTTAATATACTAGCTGTTGCCCGCGTGTATGTCGGAAATTATCCCACGGGAACCTTCTACCGGGATGAATAGTATACTATGTCTTAATATACTAGCTGTTGCCAGCGGCTTCGCCCGCGTGTATGTCGGAAATTATCCCACGGGAACCTTCTACCGGGATGAAAAGTATCCTATGTCTTATTATACTAGCTGTTGCCATCGAGTATGTCGAAAATTATCCCACGGGAACCTTCTACCGGGATGAAAAGTATCCTATGTCTTAATATACTAGCTGTTGCCAGCGTGTATGTCGGAAATTATCCCACGGGAACCTTCTACCGGGATCAAAAGTATCCTATGTCTTAATATACTAGCTGTTGCCAGCGGCTTCGCCCGCGTGTATGTCGGAAATTATCCCACGGGAACCTTCTACCGGGATGAAAAGTATCCTATGTCTTAATATACTAGCTGTTGCCCGCGTGTATGTCGGAAATTATCCCACGGGAACCTTCTACCGGGATGAAAAGTATCCTATGTCTTAATATACTTGCTGTTGCCAGCGGCTTCGCCCGCGTGTATGTCGGATATTATCCCACGGAAACCTTCTACCGGGATTAAAAGTATCCTATGTCTTAATATACTAGCTGTTGCCAGCGTGTATGTCGGAAATTATCCCGCGGGAACCTTCTACCGGGATGAAAGTATCCTATGTCTTAATATAATAGCTGTTGCCAGCGGCTTCGCCCGCGTGTATGTCGGATATTATCCCACGGGAACCTTCTACCGGGATGAAAAGTATCCTATGTCTTAATATACTAGCTGTTGCCAGCGGCTTCACCCGCGTGTATGTCGGATATTATCCCACGGGAACCTTCTACCGGGATGAAAAGTATCCTATGGCTTAATATACTAGCTGTTGCCAGCGGCTTCGCCCGCGTGTATGTCGGAAATTATCCCACGGGAACCTTCTACCGGGATGAAAAGTATCCTATGTCTTAATATACTAGCTGTTGCCCGCGTGTATGTCGGAAATTATCCCACGGGAACCTTCTACCGGGATGAAAAGTATCCTATGTCTTAATATACTAGCTGTTGCCAGCGGCTTCGCCCGCGTGTATGTCGGAAATTATCCCACGGGAACCTTCTACCGGGATGAAAAGTATCCTATGTCTTAATATACTAGCTGTTGCCAGCGGCTTCGCCCGCGCGTATGTCGAAAATTATTCCACGGGAACCTTCTACCGGGATGAAAAGTATCCTATGTCTTAATATACTAGCTGTTGGCCGCGTGTATGTCGGATGTTATCCCACGGGAACCTTCTACCGGGATCAAAAGTATCCTATGTCTTAATATACTAGCTGTTGCCAGCGGCTTCGCCCGCGTGTATGTCGGAAATTATCCCACGGGAACCTTCTACCGGGATGAAAAGTATCCTATGTCTTAATATACTAGCTGTTGCCCGCGTGTATGTCGGAAATTATCCCACGGGAACCTTCTACCGGGATGAAAAGTATCCTATGTCTTAATATACTTGCTGTTGCCAGCGGCTTCGCCCGCGTGTATGTCGGATATTATCCCACGGAAACCTTCTACCGGGATTAAAAGTATCCTATGTCTTAATATACTAGCTGTTGCCAGCGTGTATGTCGGAAATTATCCCGCGGGAACCTTCTACCGGGATGAAAGTATCCTATGTCTTAATATAATAGCTGTTGCCAGCGGCTTCGCCCGCGTGTATGTCGGATATTATCCCACGGGAACCTTCTACCGGGATGAAAAGTATCCTATGTCTTAATATACTAGCTGTTGCCAGCGGCTTCACCCGCGTGTATGTCGGATATTATCCCACGGGAACCTTCTACCGGGATGAAAAGTATCCTATGGCTTAATATACTAGCTGTTGCCAGCGGCTTCGCCCGCGTGTATGTCGGAAATTATCCCACGGGAACCTTCTACCGGGATGAAAAGTATCCTATGTCTTAATATACTAGCTGTTGCCCGCGTGTATGTCGGAAATTATCCCACGGGAACCTTCTACCGGGATGAAAAGTATCCTATGTCTTAATATACTAGCTGTTGCCAGCGGCTTCGCCCGCGTGTATGTCGGAAATTATCCCACGGGAACCTTCTACCGGGATGAAAAGTATCCTATGTCTTAATATACTAGCTGTTGCCAGCGGCTTCGCCCGCGCGTATGTCGAAAATTATTCCACGGGAACCTTCTACCGGGATGAAAAGTATCCTATGTCTTAATATACTAGCTGTTGGCCGCGTGTATGTCGGATGTTATCCCACGGGAACCTTCTACCGGGATGAAAAGTATCCTATGTCTTAATATACTAGCTGTTGCCAGCGGCTTCGCCCGCGTGTTTGTCGGAAATTATCCCACGGGAACCTTCTACCGGGATGAAAAGTATCCTATTTCTTAATATACTAGCTGTTGCCAGCGGCTTCGCCCGCGTGTATGTCGGAAATTATCCCACGGGAACCTTCTACCGGGATGAAAAGTATCCTACGTCTTAATAAACTAGCTGTTGCCAGCGGCTTCGCCCGCGTGTATGTCGGAAATTATCCCACGGGAACCTTCTACAGGGATGAAAAGTATCCTATGTCTTAATATACTAGCTGTTGCCCGCGTGTATGTCGGAAATTATCCCACGGGAACCTTCTACCGGGATGAAAAGTATCCTATGTCTTAATATACTAGCTGTTGCCAGCGGCTTCGCCCGCGTGTATGTCGGAAAATATCCCACGGGGACCTTCTACCGGGATGAAAAGTATCCTATGTCTTAATATACTAGCTGTTGCCCGCGTGTATGTCGGAAATTATCCCACGGGAACCTTCTACCGGGATGAATAGTATACTATGTCTTAATATACTAGCTGTTGCCAGCGGCTTCGCCCGCGTGTATGTCGGAAATTATCCCACGGGAACCTTCTACCGGGATGAAAAGTATCCTATGTCTTAATATACTAGCTGTTGCCCGCGTGTATGTCGGAAATTATCCCACGGGAACCTTCTACCGGGATGAAAAGTATCCTATGTCTTAATATACTAGCTGTTGCCAGCGGCTTCGCCCGCGTGTATGTCGGATATTATCCCACGGGAACCTTCTACCGGGATGAAAAGTATCCTATGTCTTAATATACTAGCTGTTGCCAGCGGCTTCGCCCAAGTGTATGTCGGAAATTATCCCACGGGAACCTTCTACCGGGATGAAAAGTATCCTATGTCTTAATATACTAGCTGTTGCCAGCGTGTATGTCGGAAATTATCCCACGGGAACCTTCTACCGGGATGAAAAGTATCCTATGTCTTAATATACTAGCTGTTGCCAGCGGCTTCGCCCGCGTGTATGTCGGAAATTATCCCACGGGAACCTTCTACCGGGATGAAAAGTATCCTATGTCTTAATATACTAGCTGTTGCCAGCGGCTTCGCCCGCGTGTATGTCGAAAATTAATCCACGGGAACCTTCTACCGGGATGAAAAGTATCCTATGTCTTAATATACTAGCTGTTGCCCGCGTGTATGTCGGATATTATCCCACGGGAACCTTCTACCGGGATGAAAAGTATCCTATGTCTTAATATACTAGCTGTTGCCAGCGGCTTCGCCCGCGTGTATGTCGGAAATTATCCCACGGGAACCTTCTACCGAGATGAAAAGTATCCTATTTCTTAATATACTAGCTGTTGCCAGCGGCTTCGCCCGCGTGTATGTCGGAAATTATCCCACGGGAACCTTCTACCGGGATGAAAAGTATCCTATGTCTTAATATACTAGCTGTTGCCAGCGAGTATGTCGAAAATTATCCCACGGGAACCTTCTACCGGGATGAAAAGTATCCTATGTCTTAATATACTAGCTGTTGCCAGCGTGTATGTCGGAAATTATCCCACGGGAACCTTCTACCGGGATGAAAAGTATCCTATGTCTTAATATACTAGCTGTTGCCAGCGGCTTCGCCCGCGTGTATGTCGGAAATTATCCCACGGGGACCTTCTACCGGGATGAAAAGTATCCTATGTCTTAATATACTAGCTGTTGCCCGCGTGTATGTCGGAAATTATCCCACGGGAACCTTCTACCGGGATGAAAAGTATCCTATGTCTTAATATACTAGCTGTTGCCAGCGGCTTCGCCCGCGTGTATGTCGGAAATTATCGTACGGGAACCTTCTGCCGGGATTAAAAGTATCCTATGTCTTAATATACTAGCTGTTGCCCGCGTGTATGTCGGAAATTATCCCACGGGAACCTTCTACCGGGATGAAAAGTATCCTATGTCTTAATATAATAGCTGTTGCCAGCGTGTATGTCGGAAATTATCCCACGGGAACCTTCTACCGGGATGAAAAGTATCCTATGTCTTAATATACTAGCTGTTGCCAGCGGCTTCGCCCGCGTGTATGTCGGAAATTATTCCACGGGAACCTTCTACCGGGATGAAAAGTATCCTATGTCTTAATATACTAGCTGTTGCCCGCGTGTATGTCGGATATTATCCCACGGGAACCTTCTACCGGGATGAAAAGTATCCTATGTCTTAATATACTAGCTGTTGCCAGCGGCTTCGCCCAAGTGTATGTCGGAAATTATCCCACGGGAACCTTCTACCGGGATGAAAAGTATCCGATGTCTTAATATACTAGTTGCCAGCTTGTATGTCGGAAATTATCCCACGGGAACCTTCTACCGGGATGAAAAGTATCCTATGTCTTAATATACTAGCTGTTGCCCGCGTGTATGTCGGAAATTATCCCACGGGAACCTTCTACCGGGATGAAAAGTATCCTATGTCTTAATATACTAGCTGTTGCCAGCGGCTTCGCCCGCGTGTATGTCGGATATTATCCCACGGGAACCTTCTACCGGGATCAAAAGTATCCTATGTCTTAATATACTAGCTGTTGCCAGCGGCTTCGCCCGCGTGTATGTCGGAAATTATCCCACGGGAACCTTCTACCGGGATGAAAAGTATCCTATGTCTTAATATACTAGCTGTTGCCCGCGTGTATGTCGGAAATTATCCCACGGGAACCTTCTACCGGGATGAAAAGTATCCTATGTCTTAATATACTAGCTGTTGCCAGCGGCTTCGCCCGCGTGTATGTCGGATATTATCCCACGGAAACCTTCTACCGGGATGAAAAGTATCCAATGTCTTAATATACTAGCTGTTGCCAGCGTGTATGTCGGATATTATCCCATGGGAACCTTCTACCGGGATGAAAAGTATCCTATGTCTTAATATACTAGCTGTTGCCAGCGTGTATGTCGGAAATTATCCCGCGGGAACCTTCTACCGGGATGAAAAGTATCCCATGTCTTAATATAATAGCTCTTGCCAGCGGCTTCGCCCGCGTGTATGTCGGATATTATCCCACGGGAACCTTCTACCGGGATGAAAAGTATCCTATGTCTTAATATACTAGCTGTTGCCAGCGGCTTCGCCCGCGTGTATGTCGGATATTATCCCACGGGAACCTTCTACCGGGATGAAAAGTATCCTATGTCTTAATATACTAGCTGTTGCCCGCGTGTATGTCGGATATTATCCCACGGGAACCTTCTACCGGGATGAAAAGTATCCTATGTCTTAATATACTAGCTGTTGCCCGCGTGTATGTCGGAAATTATCCCACGGGAACCTTCAACCGGGATGAAAAGTATCCTATGTCATAATATACTAGCTGTTGCCAGCGGCTTCGCCGCGTGTATGTCGGAAATTATCCCACGGGAACCTTCTACTGGGATGAAAAGTATCCTATGTCTTAATATACTAGCTGTTGCCAGCGGCTTCGCCCGCGTGTATGTCGGAAATTATCCCACGGGAACCTTCTACCGGGATGAAAAGTATCCTATGTCTTAAGATACTAGCTGTTGCCAGCGTGTATGTCGGAAATTATCCCACGGGAACCTTCTACCGGGATGAAAAGTATCCTATGTCTTAATATACTAGCTGTTGCCAGCGGCTTCGCCCGCGTGTATGTCGGAAATTATCCCACGGGAACCTTCTACCGGGATGAAAAGTATCCTATGTCTTAATATACTAGCTGTTGCCAGCGTGTATGTCGGAAATTATCCCACGGGAACCTTCTACCGGGATGTAAAGTATCCTATGTCGTAATATACTAGCTGTTGCCAGCGGCTTCGCCCGCGTGTATGTCGGAAATTATCCCACGGGAACCTTCTACCGGGATGAAAAGTATCCTATGTCTTAATATACTAGCTGTTGCCCGCGTGTATTTCGGAAATTATCCCACGGGAACCTTCTACCGGGATGAAAAGTATCCTATGTCTTAATATACTAGCTGTTGCCCGCGTGTATGTCGGATATTATCCCACGGGAACCTTCTACCGGGATGAAAAGTATCCTATGTCTTAATATACTAGCTGTTGCCAGCGGCTTCGCCCGCGTGTATGTCGGAAATTATCCCACGGGAACCTTCTACCGGGATGAAAAGTATCCTATGTCTTAATATACAAGCTGTTGCCCGCGTGTATGTCGGATATTATCCCACGGGAACCTTCTACCGGGATGAAAAGTATCCTATGTCTTAATATACTAGCTGTTGCCCGCGTGTATGTCGGAAATTATCCCACGGGAACCTTCTACCGGGATGACAAGTATCCTATGTCTTAATATACTAGCTGTTGCCAGCGGCTATGTCGGAAATTATCCCACGGGAACCTTCTACCGGGATGAAAAGTATCCTATGTCTTAATATAATAGCTGTTGCCAGCGTGTATGTCGGAAATTATCCCACGGGAACCTTCTACCGGGATGAAAAGTATCCTATGTCTTAATATAGTAGCTGTTGCCAGCGGCTTCGCCCGCGTGTATGTCGGAAATTATCCCACGGGAACCTTCTACCGGGATGAAAAGTATCCTATGTCTTAATATACTAGCTGTTGCCAGCGGCTTCGCCCGCGTGTATGTCGAAAATTATTCCACGGGAACCTTCTACCGGGATGAAAAGTATCCTGTCTTAATATACTAGCTGTTGCCCGCGTGTATGTCGGATATTATCCCACGGGAACCTTCTACCGGGATGAAAAGTATCCTATGTCTTAATATACTAGCTGTTGCCAGCGGCTTCGCCCGCGTGTATGTCGGAAATTATCCCACGGGAACCTTCTACCGGGATGAAAAGTATCCTATTTCTTAATATACTAGCTGTTGCCAGCGGCTTCGCCCGCGTGTATGTCGGAAATTATCCCACGGGAACCTTCTACCGGGATGAAAAGTATCCTATGTCTTAATATACTAGCTGTTGCCAGCGTGTATGTCGAAAATTATCCCATGGGAACCTTCTACCGGGATGAAAAGTATCCTATGTCTTAATATACTAGCTGTTGCCAGCGTGTATGTCGGAAATTATCCCACGGGAACCTTCTACCGGGATGAAAAGTATCCTATGTCTTAATATACTAGCTGTTGCCAGCGGCTTCGCCCGCGTGTATGTCGGAAATTATCCCACGGGGACCTTCTACCGGGATGAAAAGTATCCTATGTCTTAATATACTAGCTGTTGCCCGCGTGTATGTCGGAAATTATCCCACGGGAACCTTCTACCGGGATGAATAGTATACTATGTCTTAATATACTAGCTGTTGCCAGCGGCTTCGCCCGCGTGTATGTCGGAAATTATCCCACGGGAACCTTCTACCGGGATAAAAAGTATCCTATGTCTTAATATACTAGCTGTTGCCAGCGGCTTCGCCCGCGTGTATGTCGGAAATTATCCCACAGGAACCTTCTGCCGGGATTAAAAGTATCCTATGTCTTAATATACTAGCTGTTGCCCGCGTGTATGTCGGAAATTATCCCACGGGAACCTTCTACCGGGATGAAAAGTATCCTATGTCTTAATATAATAGCTGTTGCCAGCGTGTATGTCGGAAGTTATCCCACGGGAACCTTCTACCGGGATGAAAAGTATCCTATGTCTTAATATACTAGCTGTTGCCAGCGGCTTCGCCCGCGTGTATGTCGAAAATTATTCCACGGGAACCTTCTACCGGGATGAAAAGTATCCTATGTCTTAATATACTAGCTGTTGCCCGCGTGTATGTCGGATATTATCCCACGGGAACCTTCTACCGGGATGAAAAGTATCCTATGTCTTAATATACTAGCTGTTGCCAGCGGCTTCGCCCGCGTGTATGTCGGAAATGATCCCACAGGAACCTTCTGCCGGGATTAAAAGTATCCTATGTCTTAATATACTAGCTGTTGCCCGCGTGTATGTCGGAAATTATCCCACGGGAACCTTCTACCGGGATGAAAAGTATCCTATGTCTTAATATAATAGCTGTTGCCAGCGTGTATGTCGGAAGTTATCCCACGGGAACCTTCTACCGGGATGAAAAGTATCCTATGTCTTAATATACTAGCTGTTGCCAGCGGCTTCGCCCGCGTGTATGTCGAAAATTATTCCACGGGAACCTTCTACCGGGATGAAAAGTATCCTATGTCTTAATATACTAGCTGTTGCCCGCGTGTATGTCGGATATTATCCCACGGGAACCTTCTACCGGGATGAAAAGTATCCTATGTCTTAATATAGTAGCTGTTGCCAGCGGCTTCGCCCGCGTGTATGTCGGAAATTATCCCACGGGAACCTTCTACCGGGATGAAAAGTATCCTATGTCTTAATATAATAGCTGTTGCCAGCGTGTATGTCGGAAGTTATCCCACGGGAACCTTCTACCGGGATGAAAAGTATCCTATGTCTTAATATACTAGCTGTTGCCAGCGGCTTCGCCCGCGTGTATGTCGAAAATTATTCCACGGGAACCTTCTACCGGGATGAAAAGTATCCTATGTCTTAATATACTAGCTGTTGCCCGCGTGTATGTCGGATATTATCCCACGGGAACCTTCTACCGGGATGAAAAGTATCCTATGTCTTAATATACTAGCTGTTGCCAGCGGCTTCGCCCAAGTGTATGTCGGAAATTATCCCACGGGAACCTTCTACCGGGATGAAAAGTATCCTATGTCTTAATATACTAGCTGTTGCCAGCGTGTATGTCGGAAATTATCCCACGGGAACCTTCTACCGGGATGAAAAGTATCCTATGTCTTAATATACTAGCTGTTGCCAGCGGCTTCGCCCGCGTGTATGTCGGAAATTATCCCACGGGAACCTTCTACCGGGATGAAAAGTATCCTATGTCTTAATATACTAGCTGTTGCTAGCGGCTTCGCCCGCGTGTATGTCGAAAATTATTCCACGGGAACCTTCTACCGGGATGAAAAGTATCCTATGTCTTAATATACTAGCTGTTGCCCGCGTGTATGTCGGATATTATCCCACGGGAACCTTCTACCGGGATGAAAAGTATCCTATGTCTTAATATACTAGCTGTTGCCAGCGGCTTCGCCCGCGTGTATGTCGGAAATTATCCCACGGGAACCTTCTACCGGGATGAAAAGTATCCTATTTCTTAATATACTAGCTGTTGCCAGCGGCTTCGCCCGCGTGTATGTCGGAAATTATCCCACGGGAACCTTCTAACGGGATGAAAAGTATCCTATGTCTTAATATACTAGCTGTTGCCATCGAGTATGTCGAAAATTATCCCACGGGAACCTTCTACCGGGATGAAAAGTATCCTATGTCTTAATATACTAGCTGTTGCCAGCGTGTATGTCGGAAATTATACCACGGGAACCTTCTACCGGGATGAAAAGTATCCTATGTCCTAATATACTAGCTGTTGCCAGCGGCTTCGCCCGCGTGTATGTCGGAAATTATCCCACGGGGACCTTCTACCGGGATGAAAAGTATCCTATGTCTTAATATACTAGCTGTTGCCCGCGTGTATGTCGGAAATTATCCCACGGGAACCTTCTACCGGGATGAATAGTATACTATGTCTTAATATACTAGCTGTTGCCAGCGGCTTCGCCCGCGTGTATGTCGGAAATTATCCCACGGGAACCTTCTACCGGGATGAAAAGTATCCTATGTCTTATTATACTAGCTGTTGCCATCGAGTATGTCGAAAATTATCCCACGGGAACCTTCTACCGGGATGAAAAGTATCCTATGTCTTAATATACTAGCTGTTGCCAGCGTGTATGTCGGAAATTATCCCACGGGAACCTTCTACCGGGATCAAAAGTATCCAATGTCTTAATATACTAGCTGTTGCCAGCGGCTTCGCCCGCGTGTATGTCGGAAATTATCCCACGGGAACCTTCTACCGGGATGAAAAGTATCCTATGTCTTAATATACTAGCTGTTGCCCGCGTGTATGTCGAAAATTATCCCACGGGAACCTTCTACCGGGATGAAAAGTATCCTATGTCTTAATATACTTGCTGTTGCCAGCGGCTTCGCCCGCGTGTATGTCGGATATTATCCCACGGAAACCTTCTACCGGGATTAAAAGTATCCTATGTCTTAATATACTAGCTGTTGCCAGCGTGTATGTCGGAAATTATCCCGCGGGAACCTTCTACCGGGATGAAAGTATCCTATGTCTTAATATAATAGCTGTTGCCAGCGGCTTCGCCCGCGTATATGTCGGATATTATCCCACGGGAACCTTCTACCGGGATGAAAAGTATCCTATGTCTTAATATACTAGCTGTTGCCAGCGGCTTCACCCGCGTGTATGTCGGATATTATCCCACGGGAACCTTCTACCGGGATGAAAAGTATCCTATGGCTTAATATACTAGCTGTTGCCAGCGGCTTCGCCCGCGTGTATGTCGGAAATTATCCCACGGGAACCTTCTACCGGGATGAAAAGTATCCTATGTCTTAATATACTAGCTGTTGCCCGCGTGTATGTCGGAAATTATCCCACGGGAACCTTCTACCGGGATGAAAAGTATCCTATGTCTTAATATACTAGCTGTTGCCAGCGGCTTCGCCCGCGTGTATGTCGGAAATTATCCCACGGGAACCTTCTACCGGGATGAAAAGTATCCTATGTCTTAATATACTAGCTGTTGCCAGCGGCTTCGCCCGCGCGTATGTCGAAAATTATTCCACGGGAACCTTCTACCGGGATGAAAAGTATCCTATGTCTTAATATACTAGCTGTTGGCCGCGTGTATGTCGGATGTTATCCCACGGGAACCTTCTACCGGGATCAAAAGTATCCTATGTCTTAATATATTAGCTGTTGCCAGCGGCTTCGCCCGCGTGTATGTCGGAAATTATCCCACGGGAACCTTCTACCGGGATGAAAAGTATCCTATGTCTTAATATACTAGCTGTTGCCCGCGTGTATGTCGGAAATTATCCCACGGGAACCTTCTACCGGGATGAAAAGTATCCTATGTCTTAATATACTTGCTGTTGCCAGCGGCTTCGCCCGCGTGTATGTCGGATATTATCCCACGGAAACCTTCTACCGGGATTAAAAGTATCCTATGTCTTAATATACTAGCTGTTGCCAGCGTGTATGTCGGAAATTATCCCGCGGGAACCTTCTACCGGGATGAAAGTATCCTATGTCTTAATATAATAGCTGTTGCCAGCGGCTTCGCCCGCGTGTATGTCGGATATTATCCCACGGGAACCTTCTACCGGGATGAAAAGTATCCTATGTCTTAATATACTAGCTGTTGCCAGCGGCTTCACCCGCGTGTATGTCGGATATTATCCCACGGGAACCTTCTACCGGGATGAAAAGTATCCTATGGCTTAATATACTAGCTGTTGCCAGCGGCTTCGCCCGCGTGTATGTCGGAAATTATCCCACGGGAACCTTCTACCGGGATGAAAAGTATCCTATGTCTTAATATACTAGCTGTTGCCCGCGTGTATGTCGGAAATTATCCCACGGGAACCTTCTACCGGGATGAAAAGTATCCTATGTCTTAATATACTAGCTGTTGCCAGCGGCTTCGCCCGCGTGTATGTCGGAAATTATCCCACGGGAACCTTCTACCGGGATGAAAAGTATCCTATGTCTTAATATACTAGCTGTTGCCAGCGGCTTCGCCCGCGCGTATGTCGAAAATTATTCCACGGGAACCTTCTACCGGGATGAAAAGTATCCTATGTCTTAATATACTAGCTGTTGGCCGCGTGTATGTCGGATGTTATCCCACGGGAACCTTCTACCGGGATGAAAAGTATCCTATGTCTTAATATACTAGCTGTTGCCAGCGGCTTCGCCCGCGTGTTTGTCGGAAATTATCCCACGGGAACCTTCTACCGGGATGAAAAGTATCCTATTTCTTAATATACTAGCTGTTGCCAGCGGCTTCGCCCGCGTGTATGTCGGAAATTATCCCACGGGAACCTTCTACCGGGATGAAAAGTATCCTACGTCTTAATATACTAGCTGTTGCCAGCGGCTTCGCCCGCGTGTATGTCGGAAATTATCCCACGGGAACCTTCTACAGGGATGAAAAGTATCCTATGTCTTAATATACTAGCTGTTGCCCGCGTGTATGTCGGAAATTATCCCACGGGAACCTTCTACCGGGATGAAAAGTATCCTATGTCTTAATATACTAGGTGTTGCCAGCGGCTTCGCCCGCGTGTATGTCGGAAAATATCCCACGGGGACCTTCTACCGGGATGAAAAGTATCCTATGTCTTAATATACTAGCTGTTGCCCGCGTGTATGTCGGAAATTATCCCACGGGAACCTTCTACCGGGATGAATAGTATACTATGTCTTAATATACTAGCTGTTGCCAGCGGCTTCGCCCGCGTGTATGTCGGAAATTATCCCACGGGAACCTTCTACCGGGATGAAAAGTATCCTATGTCGTAATATACTAGCTGTTGCCCGCGTGTATGTCGGAAATTATCCCACGGGAACCTTCTACCGGGATGAAAAGTATCCTATGTCTTAATATACTAGCTGTTGCCAGCGGCTTCGCCCGCGTGTATGTCGGATATTATCCCACGGGAACCTTCTACCGGGATGAAAAGTATCCTATGTCTTAATATACTAGCTGTTGCCAGCGGCTTCGCCCGCGTGTATGTCGGAAATTATCCCACGGGAACCTTCTACCGGGATGAAAAGTATCCTATGTCTTAATATACTAGCTGTTGCCAGCGTGTATGTCGGAAATTATCCCACGGGAACCTTCTACCGGGATGAAAAGTATCCTATGTCTTAATATACTAGCTGTTGCCCGCGTGTATGTCGGAAATTATCCCACGGGAACCTTCTACCGGGATGAAAAGTATCCTATGTCTTAATATACTAGGTGTTGCCAGCGGCTTCGCCCGCGTGTATGTCGGAAATTATCCCACGGGAACCTTCTACCGGGATGAAAAGTATCCTATGTCTTAATATACTAGCTGTTGCCAGCGTGTATGTCGGAAATTATCCCACGGGAACCTTCTACCGGGATGAAAAGTATCCTATGTCTTAATATACTAGCTGTTGCCAGCGGCTTCGCCCGCGTGTATGTCGGAAATTATCCCACGGGAACCTTCTACCGGGATGAAAAGTATCCTATGTCTTAATATACTAGCTGTTGCCAGCGGCTTCGCCCGCGTGTATGTCGAAAATTAATCCACGGGAACCTTCTACCGGGATGAAAAGTATCCTATGTCTTAATATACTAGCTGTTGCCCGCGTGTATGTCGGATATTATCCCACGGGAACCTTCTACCGGGATGAAAAGTATCCTATGTCTTAATATACTAGCTGTTGCCAGCGGCTTCGCCCGCGTGTATGTCGGAAATTATCCCACGGGAACCTTCTACCGGGATGAAAAGTATCCTATTTCTTAATATACTAGCTGTTGCCAGCGGCTTCGCCCGCGTGTATGTCGGAAATTATCCCACGGGAACCTTCTACCGGGATGAAAAGTATCCTATGTCTTAATATACTAGCTGTTGCCAGCGAGTATGTCGAAAATTATCCCACGGGAACCTTCTACCGGGATGAAAAGTATCCTATGTCTTAATATACTAGCTGTTGCCAGCGTGTATGTCGGAAATTATCCCACGGGAACCTTCTACCGGGATGAAAAGTATCCTATGTCTTAATATACTAGCTGTTGCCAGCGGCTTCGCCCGCGTGTATGTCCGAAATTATCCCACGGGGACCTTCTACCGGGATGAAAAGTATCCTATGTCTTAATATACTAGCTGTTGCCCGCGTGTATGTCGGAAATTATCCCACGGGAACCTTCTACCGGGATGAAAAGTATCCTATGTCTTAATATACTAGCTGTTGCCAGCGGCTTCGCCCGCGTGTATGTCGGAAATTATCGTACGGGAACCTTCTGCCGGGATTAAAAGTATCCTATGTCTTAATATACTAGCTGTTGCCCGCGTGTATGTCGGAAATTATCCCACGGGAACCTTCTACCGGGATGAAAAGTATCCTATGTCTTAATATAATAGCTGTTGCCAGCGTGTATGTCGGAAATTATCCCACGGGAACCTTCTACCGGGATGAAAAGTATCCTATGTCTTAATATACTAGCTGTTGCCAGCGGCTTCGCCCGCGTGTATGTCGGAAATTATTCCACGGGAACCTTCTACCGGGATGAAAAGTATCCTATGTCTTAATATACTAGCTGTTGCCCGCGTGTATGTCGGATATTATCCCACGGGAACCTTCTACCGGGATGAAAAGTATCCTATGTCTTAATATACTAGCTGTTGCCAGCGGCTTCGCCCAAGTGTATGTCGGAAATTATCCCACGGGAACCTTCTACCGGGATGAAAAGTATCCGATGTCTTAATATACTAGTTGCCAGCTTGTATGTCGGAAATTATCCCACGGGAACCTTCTACCGGGATGAAAAGTATCCTATGTCTTAATATACTAGCTGTTGCCCGCGTGTATGTCGGAAATTATCCCACGGGAACCTTCTACCGGGATGAAAAGTATCCTATGTCTTAATATACTAGCTGTTGCCAGCGGCTTCGCCCGCGTGTATGTCGGATATTATCCCACGGGAACCTTCTACCGGGATGAAAAGTATCCTATGTCTTAATATACTAGCTGTTGCCAGCGGCTTCGCCCGCGTGTATGTCGGAAATTATCCCACGGGAACCTTCTACCGGGATGAAAATTATCCTATTTCTTAATATACTAGCTGTTGCCAGCGGCTTCGCCCGCGTGTATGTCGGAAATTATCCCACGGGAACCTTCTACCGGGATGAAAAGTATCCTATGTCTTAATATACTAGCTGTTGCCAGCGTGTATGTCGAAAATTATCCCACGGGAACCTTCTACCGGGATGAAAAGTATCCTATGTCTTAATATACTAGCTGTTGCCAGCGTGTATGTCGGAAATTATCCCACGGGATCCTTCTACCGGGATGAAAAGTATCCTATGTCTTAATATACTAGCTGTTGCCAGCGGCTTCGCCCGCGTGTATGTCGGAAATTATCCCACGGGGACCTTCTACCGGGATGAAAAGTATCCTATGTCTTAATATACTAGCTGTTGCCCGCGTATATGTCGGAAATTATCCCACGGGAACCTTCTACCGGGATGAATAGTATACTATGTCTTAATATACTAGCTGTTGCCAGCGGCTTCGCCCGCGTGTATGTCGGAAATTATCCCACGGGAACCTTCTACCGGGATGAAACGTATCCTATGTCTTAATATACTAGCTATTGCCAGCGGCTTCGCCCGCGTGTATGTCGGAAATTATCCCACGGGAACCTTCTGCCGGGATTAAAAGTATCCTATGTCTTAATATACTAGCTGTTGCCCGCGTGTATGTCGGAAATTATCCCACGGGAACCTTCTACCGGGATGAAAAGTATCCTATGTCTTAATATACTAGCTGTTGCCAGCGTGTATGTCGGAAATTATCCCACGGGAACCTTCTACCGGGATGAAAATTATCCTATGTCTTAATATACTAGCTGTTGCCCGCGTGTATGTCGGAAATTATCCCACGGGAACCTTCTACCGGGATGAAAAGTATCCTATGTCTTAATATACTAGCTGTTGCCAGCGGCTTCGCCCAAGTCTATGTCGGAAATTATCCCACGGGAACCTTCTACCGGGATGAAAAGTATCCTATGTCTTAATATACTAGCTGTTGCCCACGTGTATGTCGGAAATTATCCCACGGGAACCTTCTACCGGGATGAAAGTATCCTATGTCTTAATATACTAGCTGTTGCCAGCGGCTTCGTCCAAGTGTATGTCGGATATTATCCCACGGGAACCTTCTACCGGGATGAAAAGTATCCTATGTCTTAATATACTAGCTGTTGCCCGCGTGTATGTCGGAAATTATCCCACGGGAACCTTCTACCGGGATGAAAAGTATCCTATGTCTTAATATACTAGCTGTTGCCCGCGTGTATGTCGGAAATTATCCCACGGGAACCTTCTACCGGGATGAAAAGTATCCTATGTCTTAATATACTAGCTGTTGCCCGCGTGTATGTCGGAAATTATCCCACGGGAACCTTCTACCGGGATGAAAAGTATCCTATGTCTTAATATACTAGCTGTTGCCCGCGTGTATGTCGGAAATTATCCCACGGGAACCTTCTACCGGGATGAAAAGTATCCTATGTCTTAATATACTAGCTGTTGCCCGCGTGTATGTCGGAAATTATCCCACGGGAACCTTCTACCGGGATGAAAAGTATCCTATGTCTTAATATACTAGCTGTTGCCCGCGTGTATGTCGGAAATTATCCCACGGGAACCTTCTACCGGGATGAAAAGTATCCTATGTCTTAATATACTAACTGTTGCCAGCGGCTTCGCTCGCGTGTATGTAGGAAATTATCCCACGGGAACCTTCTACCGGGATGAAAAGTATCCTATGTCTTAATATAGTAGCTGTTGCCCGCGGCTTAGCCCGCGTGTATGTCGGAAATTATCCCACGGGAACCTTCTACCGGGATGAAAAGTATCCTATGTCTTAATATACTAGCTGTTGCCAGCGTGTATGTCGGATATTATCCCACGGGAACCTTCTACCCGGATGAAAAGTATCCTATGTCTTAATATACTAGCTGTTGCCAGCGGCTTCGCCCGCGTGTATGTCGGAAATTATCCCACGGGAACCTTCTACCGGGATGAAAAGTATCCTATGTCTTAATATACTAGCTGTTGCCAGCGTGTATGTCGGATATTATCCCACGGGAACCTTCTACCCCGATGAAAAGTATCCTATGTCTTAATATACTAGCTGTTGCCAGCGGCTTCGCCCGCGTGTATGTCGGATATTATCCCACGGGAACCTTCTACCGGGATGAAAAGTATCCTATGTCTTAATATACTAGCTGTTGCCAGCGGCTTCGCCCGCGTGTATGTCGGAAATTATCCCACGGGAACCTTCTACCGGGATGAAAAGTATCCTATGTCTTAATATACTAGCTGTTGCCCGCGTGTATGTCGGAAATTATCCCACGGGAACCTTCTACCGGGATGAAAAGTATCCTATGTCTTAATATACTAGCTGTTGCCCGCGTTTGTGTCAGAAATTATCCCACGGGAACCTTCTACCGGGATGAAAAGTATCCTATGTCTTAATATACTAGCTGTTGCCCGCGTGTATGTCGGAAATTATCCAACGGGAACCTTCTACCGGGATGAAAAGTATCCTATGTCTTAATATACTAGCTGTTGCCAGCGGCTTCGCCCGAGTGTATGTCGGAAATTATCCCACGGGAACCTTCTACCGGGGTGAAAAGTATCCTATGTCTTAATATACTAGCTGTTGCCAGCGGCTTCGCCCGCGTGTATGTCGGAAATTATCCCACGGGAACCTTCTACCGGGATGAAAAGTATCCTATGTCTTAATATACTAGCTGTTGCCCGCGTGTATGTCGGAAATTATCCCACAGGAACCTTCTACCGGGATGACAAGTATCCTATGTCTTAATATACTAGCTGTTTTCCGCGTTTGTGTCAGAAATTATCCCACGGGAACCTTCTACCGGGATGAAAAGTATCCTATGTCTTAATATACTAGCTGTTGCCCGCGTGTATGTCGGAAATTATCCCACGGGAACCTTCTACCGGGATGAAAAGTATCCTATGTCTTAATATACTAGCTGTTGCCAGCGGCTTCGCCCGCGTGTATGTCGGAAATTATCCCACGGGAACCTTCTACCGGGGTGAAAAGTATCCTATGTCTTAATATACTAGCTGTTGCCAGCGGCTTCGCCCGCGTGTATGTCGGAAATTATCCCACGGGAACCTTCTACCGGGATGAAAAGTATCCTATGTCTTAATATACTAGCTGTTGCCCGCGTGTATGTCGGAAATTATCCCACGGGAACCTTCTACCGGGATGAAAAGTATCCTATGTCTTAATATACTAGCTGTTGCCAGCGGCTTCGTCCAAGTGTATGTCGGATATTATCCCACGGGAACCTTCTACCGGGATGAAAAGTATCCTATGTCTTAATATACTAGCTGTTGCCCGCGTGTATGTCGGAAATTATCCCACGGGAACCTTCTACCGGGATGAAAAGTATCCTATGTCTTAATATACTAGCTGTTGCCCGCGTGTATGTCGGATATTATCCCACGGGAACCTTCTACCGGGATGAAAAGTATCCTATGTCTTAATATACTAGCTGTTGCCAGCGGCTTCGCCCGCGTGTATGTCGAAAATTATTCCACGGGAACCTTCTACCGGGATGAAAAGTATCCTATGTCTTAATATACTAGCTGTTGCCCGCGTGTATGTCGGATATTATCCCACGGGAACCTTCTACCGGGATGAAAAGTATCCTATGTCTTAATATAGTAGCTGTTGCCAGCGGCTTCGCCCGCGTGTATGTCGGAAATTATCCCACGGGAACCTTCTACCGGGATGAAAAGTATCCTATGTCTTAATATAATAGCTGTTGCCAGCGTGTATGTCGGAAGTTATCCCACGGGAACCTTCTACCGGGATGAAAAGTATCCTATGTCTTAATATACTAGCTGTTGCCAGCGGCTTCGCCCGCGTGTATGTCGAAAATTATTCCACGGGAACCTTCTACCGGGATGAAAAGTATCCTATGTCTTAATATACTAGCTGTTGCCCGCGTGTATGTCGGATATTATCCCACGGGAACCTTCTACCGGGATGAAAAGTATCCTATGTCTTAATATACTAGCTGTTGCCAGCGGCTTCGCCCAAGTGTATGTCGGAAATTATCCCACGGGAACCTTCTACCGGGATGAAAAGTATCCTATGTCTTAATATACTAGCTGTTGCCAGCGTGTATGTCGGAAATTATCCCACGGGAACCTTCTACCGGGATGAAAAGTATCCTATGTCTTAATATACTAGCTGTTGCCAGCGGCTTCGCCCGCGTGTATGTCGGAAATTATCCCACGGGAACCTTCTACCGGGATGAAAAGTATCCTATGTCTTAATATACTAGCTGTTGCTAGCGGCTTCGCCCGCGTGTATGTCGAAAATTATTCCACGGGAACCTTCTACCGGGATGAAAAGTATCCTATGTCTTAATATACTAGCTGTTGCCCGCGTGTATGTCGGATATTATCCCACGGGAACCTTCTACCGGGATGAAAAGTATCCTATGTCTTAATATACTAGCTGTTGCCAGCGGCTTCGCCCGCGTGTATGTCGGAAATTATCCCACGGGAACCTTCTACCGGGATGAAAAGTATCCTATTTCTTAATATACTAGCTGTTGCCAGCGGCTTCGCCCGCGTGTATGTCGGAAATTATCCCACGGGAACCTTCTAACGGGATGAAAAGTATCCTATGTCTTAATATACTAGCTGTTGCCATCGAGTATGTCGAAAATTATCCCACGGGAACCTTCTACCGGGATGAAAAGTATCCTATGTCTTAATATACTAGCTGTTGCCAGCGTGTATGTCGGAAATTATACCACGGGAACCTTCTACCGGGATGAAAAGTATCCTATGTCCTAATATACTAGCTGTTGCCAGCGGCTTCGCCCGCGTGTATGTCGGAAATTATCCCACGGGGACCTTCTACCGGGATGAAAAGTATCCTATGTCTTAATATACTAGCTGTTGCCCGCGTGTATGTCGGAAATTATCCCACGGGAACCTTCTACCGGGATGAATAGTATACTATGTCTTAATATACTAGCTGTTGCCAGCGGCTTCGCCCGCGTGTATGTCGGAAATTATCCCACGGGAACCTTCTACCGGGATGAAAAGTATCCTATGTCTTATTATACTAGCTGTTGCCATCGAGTATGTCGAAAATTATCCCACGGGAACCTTCTACCGGGATGAAAAGTATCCTATGTCTTAATATACTAGCTGTTGCCAGCGTGTATGTCGGAAATTATCCCACGGGAACCTTCTACCGGGATCAAAAGTATCCAATGTCTTAATATACTAGCTGTTGCCAGCGGCTTCGCCCGCGTGTATGTCGGAAATTATCCCACGGGAACCTTCTACCGGGATGAAAAGTATCCTATGTCTTAATATACTAGCTGTTGCCCGCGTGTATGTCGAAAATTATCCCACGGGAACCTTCTACCGGGATGAAAAGTATCCTATGTCTTAATATACTTGCTGTTGCCAGCGGCTTCGCCCGCGTGTATGTCGGATATTATCCCACGGAAACCTTCTACCGGGATTAAAAGTATCCTATGTCTTAATATACTAGCTGTTGCCAGCGTGTATGTCGGAAATTATCCCGCGGGAACCTTCTACCGGGATGAAAGTATCCTATGTCTTAATATAATAGCTGTTGCCAGCGGCTTCGCCCGCGTATATGTCGGATATTATCCCACGGGAACCTTCTACCGGGATGAAAAGTATCCTATGTCTTAATATACTAGCTGTTGCCAGCGGCTTCACCCGCGTGTATGTCGGATATTATCCCACGGGAACCTTCTACCGGGATGAAAAGTATCCTATGGCTTAATATACTAGCTGTTGCCAGCGGCTTCGCCCGCGTGTATGTCGGAAATTATCCCACGGGAACCTTCTACCGGGATGAAAAGTATCCTATGTCTTAATATACTAGCTGTTGCCCGCGTGTATGTCGGAAATTATCCCACGGGAACCTTCTACCGGGATGAAAAGTATCCTATGTCTTAATATACTAGCTGTTGCCAGCGGCTTCGCCCGCGTGTATGTCGGAAATTATCCCACGGGAACCTTCTACCGGGATGAAAAGTATCCTATGTCTTAATATACTAGCTGTTGCCAGCGGCTTCGCCCGCGCGTATGTCGAAAATTATTCCACGGGAACCTTCTACCGGGATGAAAAGTATCCTATGTCTTAATATACTAGCTGTTGGCCGCGTGTATGTCGGATGTTATCCCACGGGAACCTTCTACCGGGATCAAAAGTATCCTATGTCTTAATATACTAGCTGTTGCCAGCGGCTTCGCCCGCGTGTATGTCGGAAATTATCCCACGGGAACCTTCTACCGGGATGAAAAGTATCCTATGTCTTAATATACTAGCTGTTGCCCGCGTGTATGTCGGAAATTATCCCACGGGAACCTTCTACCGGGATGAAAAGTATCCTATGTCTTAATATACTTGCTGTTGCCAGCGGCTTCGCCCGCGTGTATGTCGGATATTATCCCACGGAAACCTTCTACCGGGATTAAAAGTATCCTATGTCTTAATATACTAGCTGTTGCCAGCGTGTATGTCGGAAATTATCCCGCGGGAACCTTCTACCGGGATGAAAGTATCCTATGTCTTAATATAATAGCTGTTGCCAGCGGCTTCGCCCGCGTGTATGTCGGATATTATCCCACGGGAACCTTCTACCGGGATGAAAAGTATCCTATGTCTTAATATACTAGCTGTTGCCAGCGGCTTCACCCGCGTGTATGTCGGATATTATCCCACGGGAACCTTCTACCGGGATGAAAAGTATCCTATGGCTTAATATACTAGCTGTTGCCAGCGGCTTCGCCCGCGTGTATGTCGGAAATTATCCCACGGGAACCTTCTACCGGGATGAAAAGTATCCTATGTCTTAATATACTAGCTGTTGCCCGCGTGTATGTCGGAAATTATCCCACGGGAACCTTCTACCGGGATGAAAAGTATCCTATGTCTTAATATACTAGCTGTTGCCAGCGGCTTCGCCCGCGTGTATGTCGGAAATTATCCCACGGGAACCTTCTACCGGGATGAAAAGTATCCTATGTCTTAATATACTAGCTGTTGCCAGCGGCTTCGCCCGCGCGTATGTCGAAAATTATTCCACGGGAACCTTCTACCGGGATGAAAAGTATCCTATGTCTTAATATACTAGCTGTTGGCCGCGTGTATGTCGGATGTTATCCCACGGGAACCTTCTACCGGGATGAAAAGTATCCTATGTCTTAATATACTAGCTGTTGCCAGCGGCTTCGCCCGCGTGTTTGTCGGAAATTATCCCACGGGAACCTTCTACCGGGATGAAAAGTATCCTATTTCTTAATATACTAGCTGTTGCCAGCGGCTTCGCCCGCGTGTATGTCGGAAATTATCCCACGGGAACCTTCTACCGGGATGAAAAGTATCCTACGTCTTAATATACTAGCTGTTGCCAGCGGCTTCGCCCGCGTGTATGTCGGAAATTATCCCACGGGAACCTTCTACAGGGATGAAAAGTATCCTATGTCTTAATATACTAGCTGTTGCCCGCGTGTATGTCGGAAATTATCCCACGGGAACCTTCTACCGGGATGAAAAGTATCCTATGTCTTAATATACTAGGTGTTGCCAGCGGCTTCGCCCGCGTGTATGTCGGAAAATATCCCACGGGGACCTTCTACCGGGATGAAAAGTATCCTATGTCTTAATATACTAGCTGTTGCCCGCGTGTATGTCGGAAATTATCCCACGGGAACCTTCTACCGGGATGAATAGTATACTATGTCTTAATATACTAGCTGTTGCCAGCGGCTTCGCCCGCGTGTATGTCGGAAATTATCCCACGGGAACCTTCTACCGGGATGAAAAGTATCCTATGTCGTAATATACTAGCTGTTGCCCGCGTGTATGTCGGAAATTATCCCACGGGAACCTTCTACCGGGATGAAAAGTATCCTATGTCTTAATATACTAGCTGTTGCCAGCGGCTTCGCCCGCGTGTATGTCGGATATTATCCCACGGGAACCTTCTACCGGGATGAAAAGTATCCTATGTCTTAATATACTAGCTGTTGCCAGCGGCTTCGCCCGCGTGTATGTCGGAAATTATCCCACGGGAACCTTCTACCGGGATGAAAAGTATCCTATGTCTTAATATACTAGCTGTTGCCAGCGTGTATGTCGGAAATTATCCCACGGGAACCTTCTACCGGGATGAAAAGTATCCTATGTCTTAATATACTAGCTGTTGCCCGCGTGTATGTCGGAAATTATCCCACGGGAACCTTCTACCGGGATGAAAAGTATCCTATGTCTTAATATACTAGGTGTTGCCAGCGGCTTCGCCCGCGTGTATGTCGGAAATTATCCCACGGGAACCTTCTACCGGGATGAAAAGTATCCTATGTCTTAATATACTAGCTGTTGCCAGCGTGTATGTCGGAAATTATCCCACGGGAACCTTCTACCGGGATGAAAAGTATCCTATGTCTTAATATACTAGCTGTTGCCAGCGGCTTCGCCCGCGTGTATGTCGGAAATTATCCCACGGGAACCTTCTACCGGGATGAAAAGTATCCTATGTCTTAATATACTAGCTGTTGCCAGCGGCTTCGCCCGCGTGTATGTCGAAAATTAATCCACGGGAACCTTCTACCGGGATGAAAAGTATCCTATGTCTTAATATACTAGCTGTTGCCCGCGTGTATGTCGGATATTATCCCACGGGAACCTTCTACCGGGATGAAAAGTATCCTATGTCTTAATATACTAGCTGTTGCCAGCGGCTTCGCCCGCGTGTATGTCGGAAATTATCCCACGGGAACCTTCTACCGGGATGAAAAGTATCCTATTTCTTAATATACTAGCTGTTGCCAGCGGCTTCGCCCGCGTGTATGTCGGAAATTATCCCACGGGAACCTTCTACCGGGATGAAAAGTATCCTATGTCTTAATATACTAGCTGTTGCCAGCGAGTATGTCGAAAATTATCCCACGGGAACCTTCTACCGGGATGAAAAGTATCCTATGTCTTAATATACTAGCTGTTGCCAGCGTGTATGTCGGAAATTATCCCACGGGAACCTTCTACCGGGATGAAAAGTATCCTATGTCTTAATATACTAGCTGTTGCCAGCGGCTTCGCCCGCGTGTATGTCCGAAATTATCCCACGGGGACCTTCTACCGGGATGAAAAGTATCCTATGTCTTAATATACTAGCTGTTGCCCGCGTGTATGTCGGAAATTATCCCACGGGAACCTTCTACCGGGATGAAAAGTATCCTATGTCTTAATATACTAGCTGTTGCCAGCGGCTTCGCCCGCGTGTATGTCGGAAATTATCGTACGGGAACCTTCTGCCGGGATTAAAAGTATCCTATGTCTTAATATACTAGCTGTTGCCCGCGTGTATGTCGGAAATTATCCCACGGGAACCTTCTACCGGGATGAAAAGTATCCTATGTCTTAATATAATAGCTGTTGCCAGCGTGTATGTCGGAAATTATCCCACGGGAACCTTCTACCGGGATGAAAAGTATCCTATGTCTTAATATACTAGCTGTTGCCAGCGGCTTCGCCCGCGTGTATGTCGGAAATTATTCCACGGGAACCTTCTACCGGGATGAAAAGTATCCTATGTCTTAATATACTAGCTGTTGCCCGCGTGTATGTCGGATATTATCCCACGGGAACCTTCTACCGGGATGAAAAGTATCCTATGTCTTAATATACTAGCTGTTGCCAGCGGCTTCGCCCAAGTGTATGTCGGAAATTATCCCACGGGAACCTTCTACCGGGATGAAAAGTATCCGATGTCTTAATATACTAGTTGCCAGCTTGTATGTCGGAAATTATCCCACGGGAACCTTCTACCGGGATGAAAAGTATCCTATGTCTTAATATACTAGCTGTTGCCCGCGTGTATGTCGGAAATTATCCCACGGGAACCTTCTACCGGGATGAAAAGTATCCTATGTCTTAATATACTAGCTGTTGCCAGCGGCTTCGCCCGCGTGTATGTCGGATATTATCCCACGGGAACCTTCTACCGGGATGAAAAGTATCCTATGTCTTAATATACTAGCTGTTGCCAGCGGCTTCGCCCGCGTGTATGTCGGAAATTATCCCACGGGAACCTTCTACCGGGATGAAAATTATCCTATTTCTTAATATACTAGCTGTTGCCAGCGGCTTCGCCCGCGTGTATGTCGGAAATTATCCCACGGGAACCTTCTACCGGGATGAAAAGTATCCTATGTCTTAATATACTAGCTGTTGCCAGCGTGTATGTCGAAAATTATCCCACGGGAACCTTCTACCGGGATGAAAAGTATCCTATGTCTTAATATACTAGCTGTTGCCAGCGTGTATGTCGGAAATTATCCCACGGGATCCTTCTACCGGGATGAAAAGTATCCTATGTCTTAATATACTAGCTGTTGCCAGCGGCTTCGCCCGCGTGTATGTCGGAAATTATCCCACGGGGACCTTCTACCGGGATGAAAAGTATCCTATGTCTTAATATACTAGCTGTTGCCCGCGTATATGTCGAAAATTATCCCACGGGAACCTTCTACCGGGATGAATAGTATACTATGTCTTAATATACTAGCTGTTGCCAGCGGCTTCGCCCGCGTGTATGTCGGAAATTATCCCACGGGAACCTTCTACCGGGATGAAACGTATCCTATGTCTTAATATACTAGCTATTGCCAGCGGCTTCGCCCGCGTGTATGTCGGAAATTATCCCACGGGAACCTTCTGCCGGGATTAAAAGTATCCTATGTCTTAATATACTAGCTGTTGCCCGCGTGTATGTCGGAAATTATCCCACGGGAACCTTCTACCGGGATGAAAAGTATCCTATGTCTTAATATACTAGCTGTTGCCAGCGTGTATGTCGGAAATTATCCCACGGGAACCTTCTACCGGGATGAAAATTATCCTATGTCTTAATATACTAGCTGTTGCCCGCGTGTATGTCGGAAATTATCCCACGGGAACCTTCTACCGGGATGAAAAGTATCCTATGTCTTAATATACTAGCTGTTGCCAGCGGCTTCGCCCAAGTCTATGTCGGAAATTATCCCACGGGAACCTTCTACCGGGATGAAAAGTATCCTATGTCTTAATATACTAGCTGTTGCCCACGTGTATGTCGGAAATTATCCCACGGGAACCTTCTACCGGGATGAAAGTATCCTATGTCTTAATATACTAGCTGTTGCCAGCGGCTTCGTCCAAGTGTATGTCGGATATTATCCCACGGGAACCTTCTACCGGGATGAAAAGTATCCTATGTCTTAATATACTAGCTGTTGCCCGCGTGTATGTCGGAAATTATCCCACGGGAACCTTCTACCGGGATGAAAAGTATCCTATGTCTTAATATACTAGCTGTTGCCCGCGTGTATGTCGGAAATTATCCCACGGGAACCTTCTACCGGGATGAAAAGTATCCTATGTCTTAATATACTAGCTGTTGCCCGCGTGTATGTCGGAAATTATCCCACGGGAACCTTCTACCGGGATGAAAAGTATCCTATGTCTTAATATACTAGCTGTTGCCCGCGTGTATGTCGGAAATTATCCCACGGGAACCTTCTACCGGGATGAAAAGTATCCTATGTCTTAATATACTAGCTGTTGCCCGCGTGTATGTCGGAAATTATCCCACGGGAACCTTCTACCGGGATGAAAAGTATCCTATGTCTTAATATACTAGCTGTTGCCCGCGTGTATGTCGGAAATTATCCCACGGGAACCTTCTACCGGGATGAAAAGTATCCTATGTCTTAATATACTAACTGTTGCCAGCGGCTTCGCTCGCGTGTATGTAGGAAATTATCCCACGGGAACCTTCTACCGGGATGAAAAGTATCCTATGTCTTAATATAGTAGCTGTTGCCCGCGGCTTAGCCCGCGTGTATGTCGGAAATTATCCCACGGGAACCTTCTACCGGGATGAAAAAAATCCTATGTCTTAATATACTAGCTGTTGCCAGCGTGTATGTCGGATATTATCCCACGGGAACCTTCTACCCGGATGAAAAGTATCCTATGTCTTAATATACTAGCTGTTGCCAGCGGCTTCGCCCGCGTGTATGTCGGAAATTATCCCACGGGAACCTTCTACCGGGATGAAAAGTATCCTATGTCTTAATATACTAGCTGTTGCCAGCGTGTATGTCGGATATTATCCCACGGGAACCTTCTACCCCGATGAAAAGTATCCTATGTCTTAATATACTAGCTGTTGCCAGCGGCTTCGCCCGCGTGTATGTCGGATATTATCCCACGGGAACCTTCTACCGGGATGAAAAGTATCCTATGTCTTAATATACTAGCTGTTGCCAGCGGCTTCGCCCGCGTGTATGTCGGAAATTATCCCACGGGAACCTTCTACCGGGATGAAAAGTATCCTATGTCTTAATATACTAGCTGTTGCCCGCGTGTATGTCGGAAATTATCCCACGGGAACCTTCTACCGGGATGAAAAGTATCCTATGTCTTAATATACTAGCTGTTGCCCGCGTTTGTGTCAGAAATTATCCCACGGGAACCTTCTACCGGGATGAAAAGTATCCTATGTCTTAATATACTAGCTGTTGCCCGCGTGTATGTCGGAAATTATCCAACGGGAACCTTCTACCGGGATGAAAAGTATCCTATGTCTTAATATACTAGCTGTTGCCAGCGGCTTCGCCCGAGTGTATGTCGGAAATTATCCCACGGGAACCTTCTACCGGGGTGAAAAGTATCCTATGTCTTAATATACTAGCTGTTGCCAGCGGCTTCGCCCGCGTGTATGTCGGAAATTATCCCACGGGAACCTTCTACCGGGATGAAAAGTATCCTATGTCTTAATATACTAGCTGTTGCCCGCGTGTATGTCGGAAATTATCCCACAGGAACCTTCTACCGGGATGACAAGTATCCTATGTCTTAATATACTAGCTGTTTTCCGCGTTTGTGTCAGAAATTATCCCACGGGAACCTTCTACCGGGATGAAAAGTATCCTATGTCTTAATATACTAGCTGTTGCCCGCGTGTATGTCGGAAATTATCCCACGGGAACCTTCTACCGGGATGAAAAGTATCCTATGTCTTAATATACTAGCTGTTGCCAGCGGCTTCGCCCGCGTGTATGTCGGAAATTATCCCACGGGAACCTTCTACCGGGGTGAAAAGTATCCTATGTCTTAATATACTAGCTGTTGCCAGCGGCTTCGCCCGCGTGTATGTCGGAAATTATCCCACGGGAACCTTCTACCGGGATGAAAAGTATCCTATGTCTTAATATACTAGCTGTTGCCCGCGTGTATGTCGGAAATTATCCCACGGGAACCTTCTACCGGGATGAAAAGTATCCTATGTCTTAATATACTAGCTGTTGCCAGCGGCTTCGTCCAAGTGTATGTCGGATATTATCCCACGGGAACCTTCTACCGGGATGAAAAGTATCCTATGTCTTAATATACTAGCTGTTGCCCGCGTGTATGTCGGAAATTATCCCACGGGAACCTTCTACCGGGATGAAAAGTATCCTATGTCTTAATATACTAGCTGTTGCCCGCGTGTATGTCGGATATTATCCCACGGGAACCTTCTACCGGGATGAAAAGTATCCTATGTCTTAATATACTAGCTGTTGCCAGCGGCTTCGCCCGCGTGTATGTCGGATATTATCCCACGGGAACCTTCTACCGGGATGAAAAGTATCCTATGTCTTAATATACTAGCTGTTGCCAGCGGCTTCGCCCGCGTGTATGTCGGAAATTATCCCACGGGAACCTTCTACCGGGATGAAAAGTATCCTATGTCTTAATATACTAGCTGTTGCCAGCGTGTATGTCGGAAATTATCCCACGGGAACCTTCTACCGGGATGAAAAGTATCCTATGTCTTAATATACTAGCTGTTGCCAGCGGCTTCGCCCGCGTGTATGTCGGAAATTATCCCACGGGAACCTTCTACCGGGATGAAAAGTATCCTATGTCTTAATATACTAGCTGTTGCCAGCGGCTTCGCCCGCGTGTATGTCGAAAATTAATCCACGGGAACCTTCTACCGGGATGAAAAGTATCCTATGTCTTAATATACTAGCTGTTGCCCGCGTGTATGTCGGATATTATCCCACGGGAACCTTCTACCGGGATGAAAAGTATCCTATGTCTTAATATACTAGTTGTTGCCAGCGGCTTCGCCCGCGTGTATGTCGGAAATTATCCCACGGGAACCTTCTACCGGGATGAAAAGTATCCTATGTCTTAATATACTAGCTGTTGCCCGCGTGTATGTCGGAAATTATCCCACGGGAACCTTCTACCGGGATGAATAGTATACTATGTCTTAATATACTAGCTGTTGCCAGCGGCTTCGCCCGCGTGTATGTCGGAAATTATCCCACGGGAACCTTCTACCGGGATGAAAAGTATCCTATGTCTTAATATACTAGCTGTTGCCAGCGGCTTCGCCCGCGTGTATGTCGGAAATTATCGTACGGGAACCTTCTGCCGGGATTAAAAGTATCCTATGTCTTAATATACTAGCTGTTGCCCGCGTGTATGTCGGAAATTATCCCACGGGAACCTTCTACCGGGATGAAAAGTATCCTATGTCTTAATATAATAGCTGTTGCCAGCGTGTATGTCGGAAATTATCCCACGGGAACCTTCTACCGGGATGAAAAGTATCCTATGTCTTAATATACTAGCTGTTGCCAGCGGCTTCGCCCGCGTGTATGTCGGAAATTATTCCACGGGAACCTTCTACCGGGATGAAAAGTATCCTATGTCTTAATATACTAGCTGTTGCCCGCGTGTATGTCGGATATTATCCCACGGGAACCTTCTACCGGGATGAAAAGTATCCTATGTCTTAATATACTAGCTGTTGCCAGCGGCTTCGCCCGCGTGTATGTCGGAAATTATCCCACGGGAACCTTCTACCGGGATGAAAAGTATCCTATGTCTTAATATACTAGCTGTTGCCCGCGTGTATGTCGGAAATTATCCCACGGGAACCTTCTACCGGGATGAATAGTATACTATGTCTTAATATACTAGCTGTTGCCAGCGGCTTCGCCCGCGTGTATGTCGGAAATTATCCCACGGGAACCTTCTACCGGGATGAAAAGTATCCTATGTCTTAATATACTAGCTGTTGCCAGCGGCTTCGCCCGCGTGTATGTCGGAAATTATCGTACGGGAACCTTCTGCCGGGATTAAAAGTATCCTATGTCTTAATATACTAGCTGTTGCCCGCGTGTATGTCGGAAATTATCCCACGGGAACCTTCTACCGGGATGAAAAGTATCCTATGTCTTAATATAATAGCTGTTGCCAGCGTGTATGTCGGAAATTATCCCACGGGAACCTTCTACCGGGATGAAAAGTATCCTATGTCTTAATATACTAGCTGTTGCCAGCGGCTTCGCCCGCGTGTATGTCGGAAATTATTCCACGGGAACCTTCTACCGGGATGAAAAGTATCCTATGTCTTAATATACTAGCTGTTGCCCGCGTGTATGTCGGATATTATCCCACGGGAACCTTCTACCGGGATGAAAAGTATCCTATGTCTTAATATACTAGCTGTTGCCAGCGGCTTCGCCCAAGTGTATGTCGGAAATTATCCCACGGGAACCTTCTACCGGGATGAAAAGTATCCTATGTCTTAATATACTAGTTGCCAGCGTGTATGTCGGAAATTATCCCACGGGAACCTTCTACCGGGATGAAAAGTATCCTATGTCTTAATATACTAGCTGTTGCCCGCGTGTATGTCGGAAATTATCCCACGGGAACCTTCTACCGGGATGAAAAGTATCCTATGTCTTAATATACTAGCTGTTGCCAGCGGCTTCGCCCGCGTGTATGTCGGATATTATGCCACGGGAACCTTCTACCGGGATGAAAAGTATCCTATGTCTTAATATACTAGCTGTTGCCAGCGGCTTCGCCCGCGTGTATGTCGGAAATTATCCCACGGGAACCTTCTACCGGGATGAAAATTATCCTATTTCTTAATATACTAGCTGTTGCCAGCGGCTTCGCCCGCGTGTATGTCGGAAATTATCCCACGGGAACCTCCTACCGGGATGAAAAGTATCCTATGTCTTAATATACTAGCTGTTGCCAGCGTGTATGTCGAAAATTATCCCACGGGAACCTTCTACCGGGATGAAAAGTATCCTATGTCTTAATATACTAGCTGTTGCCAGCGTGTATGTCGGAAATTATCCCACGGGAACCTTCTACCGGGATGAAAAGTATCCTATGTCTTAATATACTAGCTGTTGCCAGCGGCTTCGCCCGCGTGTATGTCGGAAATTATCCCACGGGGACCTTCTACCGGGATGAAAAGTATCCTATGTCTTAATATACTAGCTGTTGCCCGCGTATATGTCGGAAATTATCCCACGGGAACCTTCTACCGGGATGAATAGTATACTATGTCTTAATATACTAGCTGTTGCCAGCGGCTTCGCCCGCGTGTATGTCGGAAATTATCCCACGGGAACCTTCTACCGGGATGAAACGTATCCTATGTCTTAATATACTAGCTGTTGCCAGCGGCTTCGCCCGCGTGTATGTCGGAAATTATCCCACGGGAACCTTCTGCCGGGATTAAAAGTATCCTATGTCTTAATATACTAGCTGTTGCCCGCGTGTATGTCGGAAATTATCCCACGGGAACCTTCTACCGGGATGAAAAGTATCCTATGTCTTAATATACTAGCTGTTGCCAGCGTGTATGTCGGAAATTATCCCACGGGAACCTTCTACCGGGATGAAAATTATCCTATGTCTTAATATACTAGCTGTTGCCCGCGTGTATGTCGGAAATTATCCCACGGGAACCTTCTACCGGGATGAAAAGTATCCTATGTCTTAATATACTAGCTGTTGCCAGCGGCTTCGCCCAAGTCTATGTCGGAAATTATCCCACGCGAACCTTCTACCGGGATGAAAAGTATCCTATGTCTTAATATACTAGCTGTTGCCCGCGTGTATGTCGGAAATTATCCCACGGGAACCTTCTACCGGGATGAAAAGTATCCTATGTCTTAATATACTAGCTGTTGCCAGCGGCTTCGTCCAAGTGTATGTCGGATATTATCCCACGGGAACCTTCTACCGGGATGAAAAGTATCCTATGTCTTAATATACTAGCTGTTGCCCGCGTGTATGTCGGATATTATCCCACGGGAACCTTCTACCGGGATGAAAAGTATCCTATGTCTTAATATACTAGCTGTTGCCAGCGGCTTCGCCCGCGTGTATGTCGGATATTATTCCACGGGAACCTTCTACCGGGATGAAAAGTATCCTATGTCTTAATATACTAGCTGTTGCCCGCGTGTATGTCGGATATTATCCCACGGGAACCTTCTACCGGGATGAAAAGTATCCTATGTCTTAATATAATAGCTGTTGCCCGCGTGTATGTCGGAAATTATCCCACGGGAACCTTCTACCGGGATGAAAAGTATCCTATGTCTTAATATACTAGCTGTTGCCCGCGTGTATGTCGGAAATTATCCCACGGGAACCTTCTACCGGGATGAAAAGTATCCTATGTCTTAATATACTAGCTGTTGCCCGCGTGTATGTCGGAAATTATCCCACGGGAACCTTCTACCGGGATGAAAAGTATCCTATGTCTTAATATACTAGCTGTTGCCCGCGTGTATGTCGGAAATTATCCCACGGGAACCTTCTACCGGGATGAAAAGTATCCTATGTCTTAATATACTAGCTGTTGCCCGCGTGTATGTCGGAAATTATCCCACGGGAACCTTCTACCGGGATGAAAAGTATCCTATGTCTTAATATACTAGCTGTTGCCCGCGTGTATGTCGGAAATTATCCCACGGGAACCTTCTACCGGGATGAAAAGTATCCTTTGTCTTAATATACTAACTGTTGCCAGCGGCTTCGCTCGCGTGTATGTAGGAAATTATCCCACGGGAACCTTCTACCGGGATGAAAAGTATCCTATGTCTTAATATACTAGCTGTTGCCCGCGGCTTAGCCCGCGTGTATGTCGGAAATTATCCCACGGGAACCTTCTACCGGGATGAAAAGTATCCTATGTCTTAATATACTAGCTGTTGCCAGCGTGTATGTCGGATATTATCCCACGGGAACCTTCTACCCGGATGAAAAGTATCCTATGTCTTAATATACTAGCTGTTGCCAGCGGCTTCGCCCGCGTGTATGTCGGAAATTATCCCACGGGAACCTTCTACCGGGATGAAAAGTATCCTATGTCTTAATATACTAGCTGTTGCCAGCGTGTATGTCGGATATTATCCCACGGGAACCTTCTACCCGGATGAAAAGTATCCTATGTCTTAATATACTAGCTGTTGCCAGCGGCTTCGCCCGCGTGTATGTCGGATATTATCCCACGGGAACCTTTTACCGGGATGAAAAGTATCCTATGTCTTAATATACTAGCTGTTGCCAGCGGCTTCGCCCGCGTGTATGTCGGAAATTATCCCACGGGAACCTTCTACCGGGATGAAAAGTATCCTATGTCTTAATATACTAGCTGTTGCCAGCGGCTTCACCCGCGTGTATGTCGGAAATTATCCCACGGGAACCTTCTACCGGGGTGAAAAGTATCCTATGTCTTAATATACTAGCTGTTGCCAGCGGCTTCGCCCGCGTGTATGTCGGAAATTATCCCACGGGAACCTTCTACCGGGATGAAAAGTATCCTATGTCTTAATATACTAGCTGTTGCCAGCGTGTATGTCGGATATTATCCCACGGGAACCTTCTACCCGGATGAAAAGTATCCTATGTCTTAATATACTAGCTGTTGCCAGCGGCTTCGCCCGCGTGTATGTCGGAAATTATCCCACGGGAACCTTCTACCGGGATGAAAAGTATCCTGTCTTAATATACTAGCTGTTGCCCGCGTGTATGTCGGAAATTATCCCACGGGAACCTTCTACCGGGATGAAAAGTATCCTATGTCTTAATATACTAGCTGTTGTCCGCGTGTATGTCGGAAATTATCCCACGGGAACCTTCTACCGGGATGAAAAGTATCCTATGTCTTAATATACTAGCTGTTGCCAGCGGCTTCGCCCGCGTGTATGTCGGAAATTATCCCACGGGAACCTTCTACCGGGATGAAAAGTATCCTATGTCTTAATATACTAGCTGTTGCCCGCGTGTATGTCGGAAATTATCCCACGGGAACCTTCTACCGGGATGAAAAGTATCCTATGTCTTAATATACTAGCTGTTGCCCGCGTTTGTGTCAGAAATTATCCCACGGGAACCTTCTACCGGGATGAAAAGTATCCTATGTCTTAATATACTAGCTGTTGCCCGCGTGTATGTCGGAAATTATCCAACGGGAACCTTCTACCGGGATGAAAAGTATCCTATGTCTTAATATACTAGCTGTTGCCAGCGGCTTCGCCCGAGTGTATGTCGGAAATTATCCCACGGGAACCTTCTACCGGGGTGAAAAGTATCCTATGTCTTAATATACTAGCTGTTGCCAGCGGCTTCGCCCGCGTGTATGTCGGAAATTATCCCACGGGAACCTTCTACCGGGATGAAAAGTATCCTATGTCTTAATATACTAGCTGTTGCCCGCGTGTATGTCGGAAATTATCCCACAGGAACCTTCTACCGGGATGACAAGTATCCTATGTCTTAATATACTAGCTGTTTTCCGCGTTTGTGTCAGAAATTATCCCACGGGAACCTTCTACCGGGATGAAAAGTATCCTATGTCTTAATATACTAGCTGTTGCCCGCGTGTATGTCGGAAATTATCCCACGGGAACCTTCTACCGGGATGAAAAGTATCCTATGTCTTAATATACTAGCTGTTGCCAGCGGCTTCGCCCGCGTGTATGTCGGAAATTATCCCACGGGAACCTTCTACCGGGGTGAAAAGTATCCTATGTCTTAATATACTAGCTGTTGCCAGCGGCTTCGCCCGCGTGTATGTCGGAAATTATCCCACGGGAACCTTCTACCGGGATGAAAAGTATCCTATGTCTTAATATACTAGCTGTTGCCCGCGCGTATGTCGGAAATTATCCCACGGGAACCTTCTACCGGGATGACAAGTATCCTATGTCTTAATATACTAGCTGTTGCCCGCGTGTATGTCGGAAATTATCCCACGGGAACCTTCTACCGGGATGAAAAGTATCCTATGTCTTAATATACTAGCTGTTGCCAGCGGCTTCGTCCAAGTGTATGTCGGATATTATCCCACGGGAACCTTCTACCGGGATGAAAAGTATCCTATGTCTTAATATACTAGCTGTTGCCCGCGTGTATGTCGGAAATTATCCCACGGGAACCTTCTACCGGGATGAAAAGTATCCTATGTCTTAATATACTAGCTGTTGCCCGCGTGTATGTCGGATATTATCCCACGGGAACCATCTACCGGGATGAAAAGTATCCTATGTCTTAATATACTAGCTGTTGCCAGCGGCTTCGCCCGCGTGTATGTCGGATATTATCCCACGGGAACCTTCTACCGGGATGAAAAGTATCCTATGTCTTAATATACTAGCTGTTGCCAGCGGCTTCGCCCGCGTGTATGTCGGATATTATCCCACGGGAACCTTCTACCGGGATGAAAAGTATCCTATGTCTTAATATACTAGCTGTTGCCAGCGGCTTCGCCCGCGTGTATGTCGGAAATTATCCCACGGGAACCTTCTACCGGGATGAAAAGTATCCTACGTCTTAATATACTAGCTGTTGCCAGCGGCTTCGCCCGCGTGTATGTCGGAAATTATCCCACGGGAACCTTCTACCGGGATGAAAAGTATCCTATGTCTTAATATACTAGCTGTTGCCCGCGTGTATGTCGGAAATTATCCCACGGGAACCTTCTACCGGGATGAAAAGTATCCTATGTCTTAATATACTAGCTGTTGCCCGCGTGTATGTCGGATATTATCCCACGGGAACCTTCTACCGGGATGAAAAGTATCCTATGTCTTAATATACTAGCTGTTGCCCGCGTGTATGTCGGATATTATCCCACGGGAACCTTCTACCGGGATGAAAAGTATCCTATGTCTTAATATACTAGCTGTTGCCAGCGGCTTCGCCCGCGTGTATGTCGGAAATTATCCCACGGGAACCTTCTACCGGGATGAAAAGTATCCTATGTCTTAATATAATAGCTGTTGCCCGCGTGTATGTCGGAAATTATCCCACGGGAACCTTCTACCGGGATGAAAAGTATCCTATGTCTTAATATACTAGCTGTTGCCCGCGTGTATGTCGGAAATTATCCCACGGGAACCTTCTACCGGGATGAAAAGTATCCTATGTCTTAATATACTAGCTGTTGCCCGCGTGTATGTCGGAAATTATCCCACGGGAACCTTCTACCGGGATGAAAAGTATCCTATGTCTTAATATACTAGCTGTTGCCCGCGTGTATGTCGGAAATTATCCCACGGGAACCTTCTACCGGGATGAAAAGTATCCTATGTCTTAATATACTAGCTGTTGCCCGCGTGTATGTCGGATATTATCCCACGGGAACCTTCTACCGGGATGAAAAGTATCCTATGTCTTAATATACTAGCTGTTGCCCGCGTGTATGTCGGATATTATCCCACGGGAACCTTCTACCGGGATGAAAAGTATCCTATGTCTTAATATACTAGCTGTTGCCAGCGGCTTCGCCCGCGTGTATGTCGGAAATTATCCCACGGGAACCTTCTACCGGGATGAAAAGTATCCTATGTCTTAATATAATAGCTGTTGCCCGCGTGTATGTCGGAAATTATCCCACGGGAACCTTCTACCGGGATGAAAAGTATCCTATGTCTTAATATACTAGCTGTTGCCCGCGTGTATGTCGGAAATTATCCCACGGGAACCTTCTACCGGGATGAAAAGTATCCTATGTCTTAATATACTAGCTGTTGCCCGCGTGTATGTCGGAAATTATCCCACGGGAACCTTCTACCGGGATGAAAAGTATCCTATGTCTTAATATACTAGCTGTTGCCCGCGTGTATGTCGGATATTATCCCACGGGAACCTTCTACCGGGATGAAAAGTATCCTATGTCTTAATATACCAGCTGTTGCCAGCGGCTTCGCCCAAGTGTATGTCGGAAATTATCCCACGGGAACCTTCTACCGGGATGAAAAGTATCCTATGTCTTAATATACTAGTTGCCAGCGTGTATGTCGGAAATTATCCCACGGGAACCTTCTACCGGGATGAAAAGTATCCTATGTCTTAATATACTAGCTGTTGCCCGCGTGTATGTCGGAAATTATCCCACGGGAACCTTCTACCGGGATGAAAAGTATCCTATGTCTTAATATACTAGCTGTTGCCAGCGGCTTCGCCCGCGTGTATGTCGGATATTATCCCACGGGAACCTTCTACCGGGATGAAAAGTATCCTATGTCTTAATATACTAGCTGTTGCCAGCGGCTTCGCCCGCGTGTATGTCGGAAATTATCCCACGGGAACCTTCTACCGGGATGAAAATTATCCTATTTCTTAATATACTAGCTGTTGCCAGCGGCTTCGCCCGCGTGTATGTCGGAAATTATCCCACGGGAACCTTCTACCGGGATGAAAAGTATCCTATGTCTTAATATACTAGCTGTTGCCCGCGTGTATGTCGGAAATTATCCCACGGGAACCTTCTACCGGGATGAAAAGTATCCTATGTCTTAATATACTAGCTGTTGCCAGCGGCTTCGCCCGCGTGTATGTCGGAAATTATCCCACGGGAACCTTCTACCGGGATGAAAAGTATCCTATGTCTTAATATACTAGCTGTTGCCCGCGTGTATGTCGGAAATTATCCCACGGGAACCTTCTACCGGGATGAAAAGTATCCTATGTCTTAATATACTAGCTGTTGCCCGCGTGTATGTCGGAAATTATCCCACGGGAACCTTCTACCGGGATGAAAAGTATCCTATGTCTTAATATACTAGCTGTTGCCCGCGTGTATGTCGGATATTATCCCACGGGAACCTTCTACCGGGATGAAAAGTATCCTATGTCTTAATATACTAGCTGTTGCCCGCGTGTATGTCGGATATTATCCCACGGGAACCTTCTACCGGGATGAAAAGTATCCTATGTCTTAATATACTAGCTGTTGCCAGCGGCTTCGCCCGCGTGTATGTCGGAAATTATCCCACGGGAACCTTCTACCGGGATGAAAAGTATCCTATGTCTTAATATAATAGCTGTTGCCCGCGTGTATGTCGGAAATTATCCCACGGGAACCTTCTACCGGGATGAAAAGTATCCTATGTCTTAATATACTAGCTGTTGCCCGCGTGTATGTCGGAAATTATCCCACGGGAACCTTCTACCGGGATGAAAAGTATCCTATGTCTTAATATACTAGCTGTTGCCCGCGTGTATGTCGGAAATTATCCCACGGGAACCTTCTACCGGGATGAAAAGTATCCTATGTCTTAATATACTAGCTGTTGCCCGCGTGTATGTCGGATATTATCCCACGGGAACCTTCTACCGGGATGAAAAGTATCCTATGTCTTAATATACCAGCTGTTGCCAGCGGCTTCGCCCAAGTGTATGTCGGAAATTATCCCACGGGAACCTTCTACCGGGATGAAAAGTATCCTATGTCTTAATATACTAGTTGCCAGCGTGTATGTCGGAAATTATCCCACGGGAACCTTCTACCGGGATGAAAAGTATCCTATGTCTTAATATACTAGCTGTTGCCCGCGTGTATGTCGGAAATTATCCCACGGGAACCTTCTACCGGGATGAAAAGTATCCTATGTCTTAATATACTAGCTGTTGCCCGCGTGTATGTCGGATATTATCCCACGGGAACCTTCTACCGGGATGAAAAGTATCCTATGTCTTAATATACTAGCTGTTGCCCGCGTGTATGTCGGATATTATCCCACGGGAACCTTCTACCGGGATGAAAAGTATCCTATGTCTTAATATACTAGCTGTTGCCAGCGGCTTCGCCCGCGTGTATGTCGGAAATTATCCCACGGGAACCTTCTACCGGGATGAAAAGTATCCTATGTCTTAATATAATAGCTGTTGCCCGCGTGTATGTCGGAAATTATCCCACGGGAACCTTCTACCGGGATGAAAAGTATCCTATGTCTTAATATACTAGCTGTTGCCCGCGTGTATGTCGGAAATTATCCCACGGGAACCTTCTACCGGGATGAAAAGTATCCTATGTCTTAATATACTAGCTGTTGCCCGCGTGTATGTCGGAAATTATCCCACGGGAACCTTCTACCGGGATGAAAAGTATCCTATGTCTTAATATACTAGCTGTTGCCCGCGTTTGTGTCAGAAATTATCCCACGGGAACCTTCTACCGGGATGAAAAGTATCCTATGTCTTAATATACTAGCTGTTGCCCGCGTGTATGTCGGAAATTATCCAACGGGAACCTTCTACCGGGATGAAAAGTATCCTATGTCTTAATATACTAGCTGTTGCCAGCGGCTTCGCCCGAGTGTATGTCGGAAATTATCCCACGGGAACCTTCTACCGGGGTGAAAAGTATCCTATGTCCTAATATACTAGCTGTTGCCAGCGGCTTCGCCCGCGTGTATGTCGGAAATTATCCCACAGGAACCTTCTACCGGGATGACAAGTATCCTATGTCTTAATATACTAGCTGTTTTCCGCGTTTGTGTCAGAAATTATCCCACGGGAACCTTCTACCGGGATGAAAAGTATCCTATGTCTTAATATACTAGCTGTTGCCCGCGTGTATGTCGGAAATTATCCCACGGGAACCTTCTACCGGGATGAAAAGTATCCTATGTCTTAATATACTAGCTGTTGCCAGCGGCTTCGCCCGCGTGTATGTCGGAAATTATCCCACGGGAACCTTCTACCGGGGTGAAAAGTATCCTATGTCTTAATATACTAGCTGTTGCCAGCGGCTTCGCCCGCGTGTATGTCGGAAATTATCCCACGGGAACCTTCTACCGGGATGAAAAGTATCCTATGTCTTAATATACTAGCTGTTGCCCGCGTGTATGTCGGAAATTATCCCACGGGAACCTTCTACCGGGATGACAAGTATCCTATGTCTTAATATACTAGCTGTTGCCCGCGTTTGTGTCAGAAATTATCCCACGGGAACCTTCTACCGGGATGAAAAGTACCCTATCTCTTAATCTAGGTTATAAACTATCTGTATACCAAATTTCATCCAAATCCGTTCAGCCGTTTTTGCGTGATTGAGTAACAAACATCTAAACATCCAAACATACAAACTTTCACATTTATAATACGAGTATTAGTAGGATTAATGAATTATTTAAATTTTACAAAAATTAACCTACTTTAAAAAACTCGTGTTTTATGTATACTGGATAATTTTTTAAGTAGTGCGCAAACTTTCACAGGTTATTCTACCCATAAATATGAACAACTTTCACTAAGGGACCAAACCTGAAATCACGAAAAAAAAAATCTGCTGTTCAGTACATTTATGTTGGCATAATTCGTCAAAATGTACTGAACAGCTGATTTTTTTTTCGCTATTTCAGGTTTGGTCCCATAGTGAAAGTTGTTCATATTCATGGGTAGAATAACCTGTGAAAGTTTGCCCACTACTTAAAAAATTATCCTGTATACATATATGGTCGCAATTTTCTAGTAAACTACTGAACCGATTTTGATAATTCTTTCACTGGTATAATCTAGGTACTCCAAGTATGGTTTTAGTGTACCTACAAAATATTAAGATGCCAATCTTATTAACAAAGTTATAGACATAAATATGACAGAGCTCCACACAACAAATTAAATAAAAAATAAAAATATGAGTAAGTAATTTTATGGAAAATTGCCTTGACTAAAAAAGGCTAATACTAAAACATTTAAAATAAAATTGCCGAATTTGAACCGTGCAGATTTTTTATTTTGTCTGATTACTGTAGATTTTGTAAGCCATGATATTTTATGGCGTTACATATGTAACGCCATAAAACATTACATAATTATGTATCTTTAAAATCTTATTTGTAATTATTATGTTATTTTCTGTTACAGCATATTTTGTTTCCGTTTTTAAATTTATCAATTTGTTACAAAAATTTCTATATATTTGATTTTTGCAATCAATCTTTTCGACCGTGATTGAGGGATATGATCGAGTGTCAAGTATTTTTGCCTAAGTGCTACTGTCTCCATCAGCTATGTATCTTCCATAGATAATGCCATGCATTTCTATGGACTGTTTAAATCCTTCGGCGATAATACCAGCGGCTTCGCCCGCGTGTATGTCGGAAATTATCCCACGGGAACCTTCTACCGGGATGAAAAGTATCCTATGTCTTAATATACTAGCTGTTGCCAGCGTGTATGTCGGATATTATCCCACGGGAACCTTCTACCCGGATGAAAAGTATCCTATGTCTTAATATACTAGCTGTTGCCAGCGGCTTCGCCCGCGTGTATGTCCAATGTCATCTATGTCTTCCATCGGGCAGTGATTGCAGTCAAGAACGTGCCCATAACTGATAAAGTAGAAACTATTGTACATAACTATATACTTACTTTTGCTCTCTCTCATTTTTTGAGCCCTCACCCTCAGGTACTCTAAACGTTGTACTTTATTTAGTTTTGGTTTCCTATTTCTTCCCATTTTTATTTATAAATCATTAAAAACTCGTCACAAATAGAAACACGATTGAACAGTACCTATAAAGTATTATAGGTACTGTTCAATCACAAGAAGTCTTTATATATCACTTCTACACTAATTAAGGCTTGGCATTACGCCGTTGACCTCGCTCAAATGGGCGTTACTGCCGAGAATGCCCCGCGCACCCCCTCATTATAATTACGCGCGAAACGATCACTAATATTCTATTTTGCACCGCTGGCTGCCACAGAGCCATGACGCGCGACGCACGCATAGGTAGCCTGTTGCATATTTCAGAGCAGTGGTGCAGAACATTTTTAGGTAAAAACTTGTATGTTGTAGAAAAACAAATACAACACTTGTGTAAATTATTATATTTTTAGAAAATATATATTTTTAATGACTAAGAACTCATTGTAATATTACTAAAACAGAAAATGGGCGGCAGAATATAGACAGTTATTATTATTAGCTTTCCCCGCGACTTCGCTCATAAATAAAAGTGAATAAGTTTGTACCTAAAAGTACTACTAGTAGTTGTTTTAAGTACTTCAAATATTAAAAAAAAAAACGCAAAATAAATCAAGTGGAAAATCTGAGCAATACTTTGTGTATTGCTCAGATTTTCCACTTGATTTATTTTGCGTTTTTTTTTGCCGGCCATATGCTTGCACGAAGCTCAAATGCCATATTAGGTTCATGGGGTCCATGAACCACAATGCGTCCCATATGGTTTGTGGGCCCCATACGACCCGTGACCTCAGTTCAATTTATTATAAGTCACAAGCGGCCGTGGGCCCGGAACTTATTAGTTCAATAAGGCCGGCCACATACACAGACTGAATTCCGTTTCGGAATTCCGTTCCGAAATATCGATTCGGAATTTTCGAAGGCAGTAAATCCATACAAAATCAAGGATGTATCACACACGTACAGTAGTTCTTCGTTTATTTTGTATGGCTTTGCTGCTTTCGAAATTCCGAAATGATATTTCGAAACGGAATTACGACTGTATGTGGCAGGCCTAATCAATTATTCATTCTTTTTCTAATTGAGTTTTAGCAATACTTTCATTTTTTAGGCCATGTTTGACTGATTTGACGTGATCTAGGTTAGGTTTTTATAAATTAAATTCTTCACCATATTAGCACAACTGATGTCATTGCGTTTTTTAATTACGTTACCGAAATTTGAAGCCGTCAGTTAATTTCTTCTTAGTTCGAGCCATTCACTTGACTCACTTTGAAGTATTGTACCTGTTTCAATTCTTATTCTTTCATCTTCATTCTTCTCTAAATTTTTCAAAAATATTCTTTTCGATTCCTCTAGCATTTCCTTTGACATATCGGGTTTCGCGCAATCCTGTCCATAATTGATGGAAGAGGCGTTTTGATTTTCCAATGTTCTTCTTTTCTTCTTTGTATATTTTTTAGGTCTTATCTGTCGCTTTATTCTGTTCATTTCAAATTTATGTATTTGTCCTTTTGGACTTCTACCTACAATACATTTATGCAAGATGCTCAAAGCTTTTCTTGTGTTAAATGATAGAGCCGCAATATTACATCTCATTTGATATTGATATTTTTGAGCAAAGTTTATCGTTTTTCCACCTATGAATTTAGCAACAACGCTATGATATCTCTCTACAGAGTTGCTGTCGACATCGTGCAAAAAATGCGTGAGTGTGCCGCTAGCTGTGATAATATTAATTTTATTTTTTGGCACAGAGTGTTTGTATGAAAGTCTTTGTCAATAGCTTCTATTTCGCCTAGTTTGCCACAAAAGTATCCTTTGCACGTGGTATGTTGGCTAAAAGCGTGTTCTGCAGCAAGCATTATATCAGCATGGAGTTGCATTGCATTATCAGTATGCTTGTATTTTGCAATTGCAGTTACTACTACTTTTCGCATGGTTAATATTCTTTTCTTTGTTAGGAGTTTTATGAACCGTATTAGAAATTTCGTGTCTGTTGTAAAACTCTGCAGTTTGTTGCAAAAAATCCTCAGCAAGTGGTTTCGGCATTCAAATTTTTCTATTGTTAAATTTTCGTACGGCCTTTCTTACAAAAGCTTTGAATATGTGTTGGCGTCACCATCTGATATAATTCTGCCATATATCAAATTGTGCATTTCTATGCTTTTCTTAAATCCCTCGACAATAATCGTTGACTCCATGCCGGTAGATGGTCCTGTAAATGAAGACAAAAAGTATAGTAATGTAGGTTTCAGTATACAAAACCTATATTACGGCTTTAGTTCTCTAATGGGTTACCTCTACCATTTTTATATAATAGATATTTAGTTTGATTTCAAAATAATAAGGCGAACCATTTACGTTTAGTTAATTTATAAAACAAACAAACAGCAATACGTTTCCACTTATAATATTACTAGGATTTTTATGTAAAACACATAAAATATTTACCTGTATAGTTTTTATAACAAATATGATTTGTTTGTCGAGATTCCTTTATTTTCTGCTCTAGCGCAAATGTAGCTGAACTTATTTTTGACAGCCATGAACAATATTTTATTGCTACGTTTACCAAGTATGGCTGCTGCTCCTGACAGTGAGGAGTAGTTTTTCTTGTATGATCTTTTTCCCCAACATCCGTCAGCAATGACATCAATTATCGGTATTCCCTTTGCATTTACTTTACCCTCTTCAACGGCAGCACATCTTTCCTCTTCAGCAGCTTCGTTCAAAGATCTTAACGCTTCAGATTCCCACGTTTTGTTTACTATATCCATATGAAAGGTGAATCATTTTTGTGAGATCTCAGGAAGTCCTAGAGTTGACGTAATTTCCAGAAGTTGCGTATGTCCACATCCTGCTGCTATTGCCCCAGCTACGGCACATGTGTTTAAATTCATTACTTCTGGGGTGTTGTCTCCCTCTATTATAAAACTCATGTTACATAAAAGACATTTCAGTTTTAATTTATTCTTAAACCTGTCAAACGTTCAGATACGATTTCTATTGACTTTAAACCGCAGTCCAATGGTCCGTGGCTTGATATTTCTTGGAGTGATTTAAAAAAATGACTGATGTTTACAATACGTCTACCAATCGATAATTCTTCAGTTCCCCTAAAACAAAGTAAAATATAAAATTCAGTTGAAATACTGATGGCTTTAAAAAATATTGTAGCTTATATTGTATACGTTCATCCACATTTACTTATAAAAGGGTTACGTTAATCCAATTTTAAAATATGTCCTTTGATTTGCTTATAACTTTAGGGTCCTATGAAACTCGCCAACCTCGTTACTTTTCGACCCCTTGTAGTCCGAGAGTCGCAATCTGCAGGTTACATCCATGGGGTCCAAAGAGCATGGACAAAAAAAGTCCACATACTGTCGGAATTCGGTTTCGAAACATCGATTCGGAATTGTCGAATGCAGCAAATCCATGCAAGATCAAGAATCTATCACACACGTACAAGTAGTCCTCCGTTCGAAATTTTCTCCGATTCAAAATTACGCATGGAAGTCTGTGCGTGACTTTGTATGGGTTTGCTGCTTTCGAAATTCCGAAACGATATTTCGAAACGGAATTCCGGGACGGAATTCCGACTGTATGTGGCTGGCCTAATTATTACCCTGTATTAGCAATCTGATTGCGATGAGTAATAATACAGGGTCAAATTAAATTAGCTAGTGAAACTCCACAGACGTGATGGGTATCGATATCTAAACATGATGAACTAGTTAGCGCGACACATATACAGGTTCAAATTAAATTAGCTAGCGAAACTCCGCAGACGTGATGGGTATCGATATCTAAATATGATAAACTAGTTAGCTGCGACACATATACAGGGTAAAATTAAATTAGCTAGCGAAACTCCGCAGACGTGATGGGTATAGATATCTAAACACGATAAACTAGTTGGCTGCGACACATATTCAGGGTCAAATTAAATTAGCTAGCGAAACTCCGGCCAACGTAAATTCGTACGTGTCTAATAGTAACAAGCTATAGATACACTGCATGCGAATCTATAGCTCGTTTTGTCGTTACTGTGCCGCCTTGTCGTAATGCCGCCCGGTCGTTTGGAATCTATACCTTGTTGCCATTAAACACGTACGAATTTCCGTTGGCAAATTCGAAACGAAAACAGTTTCTCGTTCTGGCGACGAAAGGTACCTAGGTAAGTATAAGCAGCTGATAGGTAGGTACCTGCTTAGGTACGCATATTACTTATACGTACCTACCTATATCTTTTTATCAAAACGCTTGATTGATGGTTACTAGTAAAATGTTAGATAGGTACTCAAATTACTTACCGTTTCATTCTTTTTATTCTCCTCTTGTATTTTATTTTCAAATTACGCTTAGTGCGTCTTTTTTTGTCACCCATATTGATTTTATAAATAAACTTATATTAACACAAATATTTCCTATGTAGTATTACTAACTATATACTAAAAACTACTCTAATATTTACACACACAAAAACTATTAAAATCAACAAAATAAGTAGGTAGGTATTTCTTTACAATACTTTCTAATGGTATTGTCACCAACGAAAAAATGCGGGAAAAAGTAGTACAGGTCCGTTCAGCACTGCGTCTCGTCCCGCACTAAATTAATAGGCGACAGAGGGGTTGCTCACGCGATTGAGTGTCGATTTATTTAAAAAATAATGACTATAAGTAATTAGAAAAGTTATTTAAAAAAATAAGCCGAGGATTCCCTAGGTATTGTATTGGGTAATATCATGATGACTATAAAAAAAAACCTAGCGATTAATAGTTTCGAAGAAAAAATGTTTTATATTTCTAAAACAGGGGTTACTTTTCATGTATGTTAATGATATTTAAAATTATTTTTTATTTTTTTCGAAGTGAAGGGGACATGTGTTTTATTGTGTAGTTTAACATTTTTTTTTTTAAAGATCATTATGGTACGGGTTATGGAGAAAAAAGGTTTTAAACTTCTTCAATTCCAGCCTAATTTACATATAGCACCGCCTTAACTAACAATTTAATAGCTTTTACTATATAAACATTTATTAAAATCACGAAAATCCGATAGCACCGATCTGTCAAAAAATGACATAGACTCGTCGTCGATGAAGCGCACCGGGCGACTGATCCAATAAGCGAGCGAAAGTGATGCAATTACTTTTGAAACGCAAAAGAAGAGAAGGCTATAATGTGCGTTTGCTCGAAATTAAACGACGTATGTGCCAAAACGAATTTACTCCTTTTTTAACAAAATAAATCAATTTAATTTAAAACTACTTTGAGTAAACTTTAATATTATAATTATCTATGTTTTAAAGTAAATTTCATTTAATAACTCTTAAGCGTTACGCCGTGATGTCGAAAAAAGTAAAAAAATAGATATAACTTTGCAATTTTTTTGTATCGAGAAAAAATCATTGAATCGTGTATTCCTTTTACATGATACTAGACTAAAGAGTCAGAAAACATATACTAAAATGTTAAATCCCTACTCCACATATTTAACGACCACACACGAAATAGAAAAACCACATTTTTTTCAACATATCACCTTAACAGAATCCCGCAACAAAAATGAAACAATTTATGAACAAGAAAAACAAAAAGTACCTAATCACATTTCCAAAAACCGTAGACCCTCTTAAATTTAAATTACCGCTTCCAAATTGTAACAGAAAAACTACTTACTCAAATAAAATTCAGATTTTCGGAAACGAGTTAATTCAGCCAGCAAATACCACTCACCAGATAAATGAAGAGAATTTTAACGTATAATTTGAAGAACTTCTGTTAAATTCAATAGCTCGCAATGATATTCCAAAAAAAAAAAAAAACGCGTGACGAGAGGAGCGGAGATACTAACTTATAAGGAGGTTATTGAGAGAATAAAAAAGGAACAAGAAGAAAAAATAACAAAGAAACCAAAAAAAGATAAACCAAAAAAGGTTAAAGAAACAAAAATTGAAAAGCAAAACAAAAAGAGAAAGAGAGGCATTAAAAGAAATACTAAAATAAAAAAAGAACCATTGTGAAACTGACAGTAACAGCAGTTGTTCCTATCAATTAGATGATAATTCAGATGAAGACGATAAGACTTTTTGGGAAAGCGTACTAACCGACGAACTTACCGATAATTTAGACTTTACTGATCAAAGTTATGAGCAATTTTCTGAAATAGCGACTACTTCGACAGAAATGGCATCTGCTTCAAAATTGGCATCATTTTCGGAAGAAGCTCAGGTCCCAAAATACCCAGAACAAGGCACTTTTATTTTGGCAAAATTTAGCTCTGCGCGGGGCAAAAAAACTTACAAATACGTATGCCGTGTACATGACATTTTAGATGATAAAATTGTAGTTACAGGGCTGAAAATCATACAAACGAAAAAATACCTTTCGTATAATCAAAGATGATATCTCAATTATTGATTTGAAAGATATTGTTACTTATCTTCCACAACCAGAGCGCTTAGATGGAGAATTATTTAAGTTTCTTAATAATATTGACGTGTATGAAGTGTAATTTTTGTTGTGTATCTATCTGTATTTAGAATTAAGATAAGTCGTTTTTTAGGATCTCATAAGATAATATGATAAATATGTGCTGTTGATTTATTACATGTAAAGTGAAGTTAATGTTTATAATATTGTTGTAACACTGTTTTAGGCTTTCACGGTTTATAATTAAACTTGATTAAGTGACAGTATTCACTTACGGTATATCTACCGTGATTGTTTCTTATTTTGAGCTCCCGATCTTTTGACGCTGTTGCAAGTGCCATGATTGCGGGTCATGATCGGAATCGGGGGTGATTCAACAGCGTCGAAATATCGGGAGCTCAATATAAGAAACAACCACGGAAGATGTCCCGTAAATGACAGTTTAAGTTTAATATTATTGTACTATTGAAACATTCCAAATGTGATAAATATGTGCCATTGTTTAAAACCAAAGTGAAGTTAAACCAAAGTATAGATTCCTATTATTTTTGTATTTGTCTTTAGAATTAATTACTCTACTTATTTCAGGATCTCTTAAATATAGCTCTAAGTAAAGACAAACTTAATATTGCAATTTAGAAAAAAATTTACCTTAAAGATTTTATACAGGGTGACTCAGAAGACCTCTTTTGATCCAGCGGCCCCATATTCTGTTGTGCATTATTAATCATTAGATGAAGTTCCCAACAATGTTCATTAAAGTTTTTGAATGCTTTCGACATGTCAAAGTTTTCTTCATATTTTTGATGGAGTCAACCCTAAATTTGGTTGACCTCTATTCTCTCTTCTTTGATATAGGGATGAATGCGTCAGATAAGACACTTAACACATAATAGTAAAAAGCCTATAATTTTCTTGCATCAGAGAGGCAAGTTGATTTTTTTTTCAAGATTGAATTAAGTCTTGAATACCAGTATGATATGCGAAATAACTACGCAGAGTAGAAGTAGACGTAGCTACATACATCTGCATAAAACTGCAGTTTAAACCCAACTACAAGGTTTTTATAAAATACAAATACCTAGTAAAAAGTTTAATAAAAAAAATATTAGCTCCCTATGAAAATTAATTCCATTTGTTTAACAGGTATCTATCCTCAAAAGTAAGATATCGAACGACCTAACTGTTTTCGTTACTCTTTGGTGAAATACATTTTTATAAGAATTAATTGCAGTTTTAATCCTCCGATTGGTAGAAATGCCACCAATATCTTGCAATTTCCTACACTATACTGCACGCCCATTGCTTCTGGCTTTCTTATTGGATATCGGCATCGGTTGAAGAATGCTTCAAATCCGAAAGATTTTTTAAACTGAAATGATTTTGAATGTTATTTAATCATAAAAATAAGATTCAAAATCATTTCAGCTTACAAAAATCTTTTGGCGTGCCGCCGTGCCGCTGCGCGCGGCCTTTGAGCTCGCCGACACCTCGGAAAGAAAATCACTAAAAGATTCCGTACATGTGTAATAATAACGCGATTCTATTCTAAGACCGGGCAATCTTTTTGGGGTTTTTGGATACTGTATTCGATTATTTTGGAATTAGATTTGTTTCATAATTATGGCAATGTATTTTATTTCTTTATCATTTTAAAAAATACAGAAAATAGGTAAACCACTAAGATTTGTAATTAATGCTACAAATACTAGTCAACCTCGATAATACAATTTTAACTGGCCGCTTATCACATCATGGGACAGAAATACCGTAAGCAAAATGTAGGTGCACTGCTATCACTAGGTACAATATTTTATTTTAAAAATAGTACCTATTTATTATCGGAATTCACTTAATATCTTATTGATCCCTAAAATTGTGTACATTTTTATTATTGTAGGCTAGTTAAGTAATTAGGCATTTATTTCGCTAGTTCACTTCATTCTTTCGAGCTGGATGCATGTCGCCTAGTTTCGCGTTGGATTGCAGTGAATTTTGCGAGGAATCATGACCGAATATGCGAACAATGAATATTATGACATGATAATGTGTGTAGGTGCGACTGACGGTAATCTTGCAGCAGCAAGACAACTGTCTAAGTTCTGTGTACCTTTTGTGTTTGTTGTCCTTATTGTGAATAATATGTTCATGTGCTAAAACTATGAGTGTACTTACGTGTACCTACGTGTGTAAAGCTGCGCAGGATTTGAAAAGGAAAATGGTATGGTATGTACAAACTTAATAATTACCGTACTGATCATTTCACTCGCGCGATGAGGCAACAGCTGGCCAGGTCAAAGGACGCGACAATACCTACATACCTACGGCCTGCGGTCATTGATTTATTTGGCTCCGCCTATCTAGGGTTGCTACGACATAGCAAAATTAAAATATTATTTGTATTTTGTAAGAGAAAACCGAAATTATTTAAAGTTGAGATATGACCGTGGCGACCTTCCAGAATAACTAATAGTGTATTAAACAATACACTGTTTTCAGTATAACAGGGGTATTTTGAATCACACTGTATAGTAATTTTAGATTATTTTTTGTTGTTCTTAGAATTTTCGTATATGTTTTGAGAAGTATCTAAAACTTATAATTTTTGATGTGATGATGATTACAAATAAAAAATAGAAACGAAACATGGTTTTATATTACTTATGTATCTATCAGTATCGATTGCCTACACATTTCATTATTTATCGACATTTTTTACGTCAACACAACACTAACTCTATAGAAAATAGTCACATTAGCCCCAAACATTACGAAAGAAACTTTTAGTTTGATCGGGACTGTACTGGTTCAACTCGGAGAACATACCTACGTAAATATCACACAGGGTGACATGTGCTTCGATTGTGAGCATATAAGCTACAAAAACCAATGAGTTAATTTAAATAGTCGCATTTACCCCAACATGGGGCTAATGTAACTTTTCCTAACCGCAAGTATCTTTTAATAAGATTTTAACTAAATCCTATGGCTTTTTGACATTGTATTATATTCAAAGTAATCTCAGATATATGCTTAATTATATAGATTTAATAGATTACCCCATAAAGTCAAATGTTAATTTTTGGTGAAGGTTCAAGTTTCAACATATTTTTTTTAGTTACAATAGCCTCCATTGACCTTGTATGTTTGTATGTCCACGATTTTCTCAAAAACGAATGAACAAATTTTGATGATTCTTTCTCTAGCGTGATTTAGATACTTTCAGGAAGGTTTTAATATAATAATACATTAGATAATTAAACGTATATACGAAGTTATTATATACATAAATGTACTGTATCTCCGGCATTTCTAAGCGGATTTTGACAATTCTTCTTTTCGTTCGTCTAGGGCTTATGTAATTCTATATTCAACTAAAAAATAATAAATTTACTTTAAATAAAACCGGCTAAGTGCGAGTCGGGCCACGCACAGTGTAGGGTTCCGTAGTAGCCCGTTATCACAATATAGTACGATTCTGTTGTTCTTTATTCTGAATATAAGTAATGGTAAAGATATTAGGAGTTAAAGGTTATAATAACAAGAAAAATATATGACAAGGGTGTCCAGAGTAAAACAAAACTTTAACACATAACGTAACCACGGAGGTCATACTTTGCAAGAAAATCTTTTAAACACCACGATCTACTAAAGTGACGTCACGGCACAACGCTATCTGTTATCGAATAGCAATACTAAACTAATGACAAAATGTTGATTTTCGAAGATAATAAATAATTATCTTCGAAAATCAACATTTTGTCATTAGTTACACAACAGTTACAAACAGATTAGACATTAAGTTACACAACAGTTACAAACAGATTAGACATTAACTAATAATAACCACTTTCTTCCTGCTAAAGCTAAAAAATAAGAGTACGATTGCTGCCAAGTTATTATTTCAATTCACAAAATTGTAATTCGAAAATTAAACAAAGTTCGGTTGTGACTTCTATAGGTAGATACTCGAATGAAAACGTAACCCAATGGTACAGCGGCATCTAGCGGCAGTATTGTGAAACTTATGATAATTTATTGTTTTATTTTATTTCATATTTTGTTTTTCAATGCAAGTCTTTACCCGTTATAAACAAGCAACTACTTCATTTAAGTCACTATAAAGGATTAATGCTAAGGATTTTGTATTTGGTACAAAATTATCCAACACCCAAGTTCAACGACTATTACTGCTAAACTAATAAAGTTATCTTAACCGCTATAATTTTCCTTTAAAGTTCATGAAATGCACTATCATCGTGAATTTTTCCAGATATTTCAAGCCCGCAGTTTAGCTTTTAGAGGGGAGGGGACGCCCTACTGGAACAAAAATTTGAACTTTAATATTTCGTAAATGGAGCATTAAGTCGAAAAATAATTTTAGCAATCCCCAAGTTTTTAGTTTAGTAGACCTATTCAACGATACCCCACACGATGGGGTAAACGATGAAAAAATATTCATCCCCACTTAAGTGCTACCCTAAAAAAAAATATTTTCCAAAATTTTATTTTACCACTTTGTCGGCGTAATTGATATACACACTTCAACAAAATTACAGCTTTCTAGTACTAACGGTCTCTTAGAAAAACCTCGGACAGACAGACAGACGGACATGACGAAACTATAAGGGTTCCTTGTCAGAACTACGGAACCCTAAAAAGTAAAAACCGACTTCAAAAACCTAAAAAGAATAATTCTTCAATGTACTAGCTTGGCACCGACTTCAGAAGCAGTTAAGTTTTTTATGAAAGTTATTTTATTCGTTTTAGGTTTTTGAAGTCGGTTTTTACTTTTTTAAAGTAAATTGTTTTAGACATCTCTATGTACAAAAATCAGTCAAATCAAAATCATTCTCCAATTTTTTTTTATAACCCTTGTGGGTCGTCACCCTCCCCTAGGACCGCACCTGATGGTGCTGGTATCCTATAAAATGCACAGAGCTACAAAAAATAAAGCCAATTTGTAAGAAATTCATTTAATCATTAATTTATTCAGTACTCAATTTCATCTAATATCGACGAAGAGTCAGAAAAGTCAGAATCCAAAAATAATTCTGCGGACATTTTTTTGGCTCTTAAATCCGCCAAGAAGCTTTTCAAGGCTTCTCTGATGTCCCAGCTGTGATATTTCAAGCGCCTGAAAAAAAAAAATAAGCTTCCGTGAGGAATGCTAATTTGTTTGATACAATTATATCCGGAAATGTCCTTATGGTAGTATATTTTTGTGAACATTACTGCTCGCTCAACTGAGATTTTCCTGTAGTAAACTTTAATCACACAATACTGCCGTCATAAGGTAAAAAGATGTCCCTATTTTTTTTTTTTTGTATATGTTCAGAATCAGCAAAAAAGACACATCTACCAGTATATGGGCGTAAACTTAACGAAACCTAATAATAAGCTGCATCCGATTATGTATTTTAAAAAGGACAATTTTTTTTTTTCTCAATTTCAATATTTGTTTAGAAACGTCCTTTTTGCTTACGGCAGCATAATACTATGGCTGCCTCCTAACCAAAAGCGATCATCGCGCTCTTTTATTTGAACATTACATACTAGCGCGATCAAGTCAAATCGCGTTTGTACGTCCTATTTATAGATCGGATAATCGGATACATATTTGCCTAAAGTTGAGGTGTTGGCTATTATGGAATGCACTTTTGTATCGAAAAAATCTCAGGATTCCGGGATCGACAGTGTTCTGATTATAGAATCGTATTGGGTTGGCAGTAATGAGACACTACAAAACTATACATTTCCTTTTCAAGTTTTCAATGCCGCATGCAAAACAGCAGCATGCCATGCCATGCGCATTGGAAAGCCTGGTTTCAGAGGCTTTCCGATGCGCATGGCATGGCATGCTGCTGTTTTAGTATAGATATTGACTACTGCGCAATCATTTGTAGCCTACTTCTGAGCGGCAAACTTACATGACGCGAACTATAGCTAATGTTGTAAATTAGGTTGCCAAACTGGCATAATATTAAAAATGAATTTCAATTAAACAAGCATACGAATAGTTATGTGATCCCGTTGTCCCCGGCGGCATTTTTAAAATAAATAATACCTACCAAATATTTAGTTAATATAAAAAAATACACCGAAACTATGTAGAAAAATATAAAAAGTAAAAAGAAGACAATCAAAATTTAAATGTCCCAAAGAATTACAGATAGAATTGTTGATGAGCCTAATGTCACGCAAGGCGGTGCGCGGTGGCGAAGCAGGGGGATGCGCCGCCCCGCTGCGCGTGTGTAGGTAAGCTCCTTTGTTATCCGCCTAGAAAGTACGTTAGCGGGTATATTTCCCGCTATATACGGAGTGTTGAATTTGACATTTTAAACAAAATGGTTTAAAATGTCAAATTCTTTATTGATGTTTTTCTTGGAAACTAGCGTACCTATAGAAACTTATGATTTTTTCAAGAAATCTTTATCTTAAGTTATTGAATCTGTCCTTAAAATATTTGCACTTACTAAAATTTGACCCTATATATTAAGAAGAAAAAAGAAAAAAAGAAAATAGTTTCTTAGCCAAAAATTAACTTTAGGTAATTATTGCATCCGATTATTCAATCTCTGTCATAATTAGTACGCGGGGTAATGAATGCCCGTTCAGAGCATATCCAATGTACTCGTATACGTGTCATATATTTTAGTATCATTTAAGTACTTACAATTCAACTTCAGGTTTCCTCAGCTGAGTCAGATGTTGAAAAGATTTAATTATTGCCTCGCTTTCATCGGGGGTGGGCATAATAAGCATTAACGAGTTCATGTTTCTTACAGGATTCTGGAACAAACAAAGTTAAGTATTATTGACACTTGTATTAATCGTGAAAATACTCACTTTGATTTTATAGAAATGTTGTAGCGTATTGAACATATTCCAATTAGATTCCCAAATTTGTCAAGGCTGGATGATTTTGTATTACAGGGTAGGCCAAAATTTTTTGCAAATAGCAACACTCAATATCTCGAAATCCGTTTTATAGAAAGGCACGAGGTTGGCGGGAAAATATGTGTCATACATATGGCAAACTGCACCCAAATTGTGTAACACAATATCGATCGAAATCGGTTTCATTTTGACGATTCAACAACATTCATTGTGTTACTTTGTCGAGCAGAATTTTTTTCGAACATATGAAGCAATGGATTAGCAGTTTGTTTCAAAATGATTCAGATGCCGATTCATAGTGCGTTACGCAATTAGGATGTTGGTTCCACAGGGCGGCCACGTTCAAAAAGAAGCGATGAGAACATTCAGCTGGTTGAAATTTCCATAAGGAACGATCCAGAATCATCTATGCGTAAGCGTTCGGCGGCGCTGGCAATACCAAGATCTAGTCCACGGCGAATTTTGCATCTGGACCTTAAACTGCACCCATACAGGCTTCAAATTGTGCAGGAGATGAAACCAAACGATTACATTCAACGTAAGTTATTTGCTGACACTGGACTGCTGGAGCGTTGTTTCTCTAGGCTTGAGAATGTATTGTTTACGGACGAGGCCCACTTTCACATAAATGGGCACGTCGATAAGCACAATATTGTCGATGTTGGATCAGGGAAAACCGTCGCCTTAAATAGCAAAAACCACTTCATTCACTTAAAACTACAGTCTGGGTTGCCATAATTAGTCCGTATTTCTTTGAAAACAATCAAGGCAATAACGCAACTGTGAATTCAGCGGAATACGTGAAAATGTTGCGAGACTATTTGACGCCACAGTTATATGAATTTGAAGGATACAACAGCAGGACCTGGATGCAACAAGATGGAGCAACATTCAAACATGACTTTACCGGTAGTCAAAGAAATTGATTTCTCGCAGAGGTGATATCCCATGGCCTCCGAGGAGCCCGGACCTTACACCTTGTGATTTTTTCTTGTGGGGATACCTGAAAAGTCGAGTCTAGTAGTATAGTTGATGTTGTTGTTGTTGTTGTTGTGGTATCGTCTCGTTTTTAACTCGGCGATTTCTAGCGATAACTTCCTTATTTCGTTGATAAGGTACCGGTATCTGCTTGCGTTGCGTTGGATGGTGCTGATGCATGTACGGCTGCGACGTCTTTTGCTGCTGTCTGCTCCATTATTTTATCAGCGAGTAGCGCGACTTCGTCGAGTACTGTCTTTGTGCTGAACGTTTCGCTGACTGCGAGGACAGAACGGACGTGTGGTGGAAGATTATTGGTCCACATAAGTCGCAGAGTGGATTCTGGAATTTTATCTGTGGCGAGGTTTCGTATGCGACGGAGTAGTTGCGTCGGCTTCTGGTCTCCGAGTTCCATGTCGGACAGCAATTTTTGGAACTAGCGCCTGCCAGATTCTTCGTAGGCCGATATGAGCTTTTCTTTGATGGCCTGGTACTGGTCCGTCTCCAGTGGGTTGTTACTACTGGTCCATGATCAGCTCGATGTCTTGTCGCTCGAGCTGTGCAATGACCATCTGTGCAAGCTGGCCCTGGCCTTTCTTGAGGTCGTTAGTTGCTGCTTCGAAGCTGATGAACCAGAGTCGTGGTTGGTCGCACCAGAAAGGTGGAATGTGCATGTTGAGAGATATACCGGCAGCTTCCGCCTTCGGGACTGGGTGCGTTGTTGAGCTGGACTGTTCTTCCGTTTGGCAGGGATTCGACATCTTGAATAGGGATGATGACTAAAATATGTTTTTTTGTCCGTCATGTAGATTATTAAAATATATTGGACACGTATTTTTTCTTTTTCTACGTAATCAAAAGATTACGGCGATACATTGAGTTAAAATGTGGCATGACGTCACGTCTTGGTAGATTTTATACGTAGAAGTGACGTAGCAAGCCCCCACTCCCGAACTTTAATGCGAGTTATCTAAGTCATTTTTTATTAATATGATAAAGCAAAAAATACGTATCTAATATTTTTTTATTATCTGACTGACGGACTAAATAGAATTTCTTTTTTCTTACCCAGGCATCATCCCTATTGTGATTCGTGTTGCTGGCTGAGCTTCGGTGATCTTAAATTTCTTCGCTGTATTTAGGCACGGGTCACTATTTTGGTCCCACGAAAAAAAAAAAAAAAAAAAAACCGACAAACCGACTACAATACACGACGACGCAATTAAAACAAAACATGCACGAGGAGATAACTGCGATTCCCCGCAGCTTGTGTGTACCTGTACTATCAAGTACCTTTACTATTAAGTGTATTATCATTATTATTATTTAAAAAAAAACAAGCTTTTAATAATCTGGACAGTGCTTGTCATGACAAATCAAACGAGCCCAAACTGGATAGGGTTGATAATAATATTGCATTGTCATCCGATTAACATATGCATGTAAAATCTCAGCTTAATCGGAAACCGGGAAGTGGGTCAAATTTAACTTGCAAGATTCGATTACAGACAGACACTGAGACAGATGAAACTAAAAAAAGTAAGAGATCAAAACATTTTACCTGAAATCCGTATCTCATTTGGTCTACGTTAGCGTGTGTCAAGCTAAACATATCATTTGTTATACGATACACCGAATTATCGCGTATCGTAAAGATAACGAATATAAACGTTCTCCTGAATTGAAACAACAGCCCACTGATTTTTTCTTTAAATAGTCCGTCTATGGTTAGTTGTAATGACTTTTTCTGAAAAAGTAAAACAATAAAAATTATGGTGAATCTAAAACGAAAACAAAGAAAAACAAATTATAGGATCATAATGTAACGCCTAGAGACCGTTAACAATTATTTTACCTCTGACGGAAGCAATCAAACAGCAACCTTATTGTAACGGGAATAAAGATCACTTTGATTTTGACAGACTTAATGTCAGTGGCAGCCACCCAACAGCGACCTTATTGTAATGAAAATAAAGATCATTGTGATTTCGTAAGTGACGCAAGATCAGAGGTATAATAATTGTGAACGGTCTGTATATTTCCGGAAGGGGTGAGCAGAGATGTATGTATAACAAACGCGTGTTTTCAAATGCTATCAACACTTGGTTGTGCTAAGGAAGCTTTTGGGCAGACAAATTGTAAATACCAGCTACGTAATTATGTTTCTTTAACACAACATATGAGCTGTGTTGAAGAGAAGAAGGAAATGCGTTCTGTTTGTTACTAAACCAGAATTGGGCAGCTTTGTTCCCAGCAACAGCGGTATTACGGGGAGTTCATTGCCACTAACCGGGCACAAATCCAGGACCTGGGTGGCTACTAAGAAACTACTAATGGAAGAATCCAACAACTCGACACGAAATAGATATTTGTTCCCCACGTTAAGCACATACATTATAAAAAAATAATAATAATAGGTTGGGGAAAAAGTTTCTTCGCATTTTTTAAGAAAATTCAAAACATTTTTTAGTATAGTTTATTTACATTTAACTAAAGTATGTAGGTACCATTTTGTTCGATAACTTTTTGCCATCTTGTAGGTAGGGACATGATCCCATTGCTATAGAAATTTTGGGACTTCTGGTCAAAATACCGCGACAAGTGGTTTTGGCAGTCCTCTCGTGATGTTAACCTGACACTGCCTAAAGAATTCTGAAGAGACCGAAACAGGTGGAAATCTGAAGGTGCAAGGTCAGGACTATACGGCGGATGCATTAATACCTCCCAGACAAACTCTCTTAATTTTTGCTGAGTGGCTAAAGATGTGTGAGGTCTAGCGTTATCATGATGAAAAACCACACCCCTTCTGTTGATTAATTCCGGCCGCTTTCTCGCAACTTCTTGCTTTAATCTCATCAGTTCTTCGCAGTAGAGTTCAGAATCGATGGTCCTGCCTGGTGGTAACAGCTCATAATGAATAATGCCCTTCCAATCCCACCACACACACAGCATCACCTTGTTGCGAGTTAACCCGGGTTTCGCCACAGTCTGTGAAGCCTGACCAGCCTTTGACCACGACCTTTTTCGCACGTTCTTGTCATACGTGATCCACTTTTCATCACCAGTTATCAGCTTCTTCAAAAATGGTTCGGTTTCATTACGTCGTAATAAAGAATCACAAATGAGTACACGGTTCATTAGGTTTCTTTCAGTGAGCTCGTGAGGTACCCAAATGTCGAGCTTTTTTGTGTACCCAGTTTTTTTCAAATGCGCCAAAACTGTTTTGTGGTCAATTTCCAGTTCTTCAGCTACGTCGTAACTACTGATATGCCGATCTTGCTCCACTTTTTCAAAAATGGCATCCATTTTATCTGTAATAGGGCGACCAGAGCGACTTGCATCTTTGACATCAAAATTTCCGGATTGAAAACGCTTAAACCAAATTTGTGCTACTCTCACAGACACTAGACTAAGTTCATAAACATCGCAAATTTTTTTGCGGCTTGCGTTGCATTTTTACCTTTTTTGTAGTAAAATTTTAAAATGTATCGAATTTCTTCATTAGATTCACTCATCTTGACGGTACGAAAAACAAATGAAAATCACACATTTTCCTAATTTAAATTTGGAATTATGTTCTTTAAAATTTAAACTTTCAATGATACCAAAACCAGCCAGATACAAATAGTATAGCCAAAGAGATTTTATTACAAGTTCATACATACTATAATGCGAAAAGACTTTTTCCCCAACCTAATAATAACAACTTAACCGTCTCTTATATTTAAATACCCAATCCAACACAACAAACAATCAACTATCAACTTTGGCGTTATGTAGTAAAAGTTGGGTTTTGATTGACGTCCAAAAAATACGAGTACGGTTGCAAATGAGCCCATCCATATTATATCACTCGTCTCTCAACAATTCCATTGCTTTCTATAGGGTGCATACTCGGTAGGCTATATAATCCTTATCCATATCCTAATGGCACGTCTTCCCTACCATTATCGCGCCCCGCGGTCTACTCCTTGATATGCAATGGTCTCTGTTGCACCATGTAACATTAGGCAACAGAGGCTAGTGTAAATCTTTGGGTTCATTCGAGTAATCGGGTCTGGTCAAACCACGCTGGGGTAAGTGCATATCATTAATTCATTCATACATACATCCAATGGAATTTGAACTTTGTCATGTATGACATTGAGTTTGTGTTCCCAAAACTTGATTGAAATTCTGAAATCAAATATAGTACCTAGTTCTTTTTACTTACATCGTGTACAAGTACATCCACAGTGAATGTGCTCTTATCATGTACAGGTTCTGGGAGAGTTGACAAGATATTAGCTATGCTTTTTCTACCAGTATAAGTTTTAGCCGTAGCTTGAAGTACTTGTTTTTTTGAAGGATTCAAAGCGTTGCGCGAATACTTTAAGTAGTCGGAGACGGCTGTTTGCGTTTCTGAAAGAATACAAAAATAAAACATAATTTCAGGTAAATACAGGATGTCAATTTTTATCGAACTTTTTATGAGATTACATTAGAACACTTAAAAAATATCAATAGACGATTTTTTATTGTGTTTGCAACATTGATAAAAGCCTTACACATACGTACCTAAGAAGTCAGAGGATAACGTAAATATTGCGTTTGTGGCGTAAAGTGGTTCAATCCACTTCCTGCGCCTTTTAGAAGGCTGATCGTAGTTAGAGAAGTATAAAGTGACAAACTTTTCTACAACCATCTTTGTTTTTCTATCTGCATGGCACAGATAATTTCTGAAGAACGGAAATACTATGCCATGTTGGTTTAACTTTACTCCATCCTGAAAAGGAAAAATACGATATTAATTTATGGAACCGCTTTTAAACTTGGTGTCATCTGATGGAAAGCGATGGATGGGGTCTAAGATGAAACAACGAATCCAGGAGATGCTTTTTCACTCTTACGATGACGGTTGACGGGTTATTACTGTAATTTTAAAAGAAATTGTTTTAAAGTTATATAAAAAAATTGATGAAAATTGATCTTTACCTCCGAAACTACTGAGACTAAAATTTTGAAAAATATATCGAAAATAGTTCTTTACTTATAGATTACAGGAAAACCTATTAGAAGTATAAGTTCTTAAAATAACATGGTAAATCTCCCAATATTGTGCGTACAAACTTACATTTGCAGCTGGAATGTAAGGAAGAACATGTTTTTCAACTACAATGTTAAGTTTGTTCTAGGGAAAATTCATCCCAACTACGGAACCCTTCATTGTGCGTGGTCCGACACGCACTTGGCCGGTTTTTAGTCTTAAGTTAAAGTTGTTTCGTTTATATTTTTTTTATCAATTTAATTAATATTTTAATTTTATATAATTTTCGAAGGATCTTTATTTTATGTGAATGTCGTATACACCTGTAATTAGATATAATTCAACATTGAAGAGAAGCTTATTTGTTGTTCATACAAAATTAAGACTTATTACAACTGACGAAAGTGTTATTATTTTATATTTTTTCCGCATAATTGTGAATGTGTGTCACAATTATGCGGAAAAAAATATGATATATATGAACACACGAATAGCTGTGGGGGCACTTCCACTTGTTTTTTCTATTCCGTGATAAGAACCCATACCTGTTAACTTTTCTTATTATATTACTTAATTACAATGTATATCAAACACAAAGCATTTAATTGAATTAAATCAATTACAGGTACTTTTGAATTATCAAAAAGTCGATCATTTAGTCAGAAAGTTGAAGCTAGAAGCCCATTCCAAAACGAAGATCTCTATGGAGAAGAACGGACAAGAAAGTCCACGGACACTTTTTTAATTTTACTGTTGGCGTACCTATATATATATATATATATTTTTTTAATAAATAAAAGTTATTAAACTTACCAATTCAGTTAATCTAGGAAACTTGACAGTTACAGTTTTAACATAAGACACTGGATCTAAATCTTCACACAGTGGATTGCCTTCCAACCAGAGCTTCTCTATTTTGCTGCTGACTCTAGACAATTCTGCAACTGAGGGTATCTGTAAAAGAACAAAAGATTATTTTACACTAGAAATACACATAATTATGATAATTAGGTAGTCATTTGCCCAGCAGAACAAAATACACACACACACAGACAGGACAGAATAGGCTAAACAAAAAAAGTACTAATTGATCACTATGACTGTTGACCCCAGTCTTTAAGTCACCACACTGTATTTTTATGAAACCTTCACCATTTAAAGAAAATTTAATTATTTATCTTTTAGTATACATGTTATAATATAATTCCCTACGAATAATTAAAGTAAGGAAGCGTAACTGTGAACAAAATCAACGGGAAATTCTGTTCCAAACTTCAAATTATCTAGAGTATTCGAACGAAAGAACACACATGCAAATAAGCGAATTAGCTGCGCTTGCGTAACGCGTTGTATTCCGGCAAGCGCGGTGATTGGTTCCCGGCATGATAGATAATAGTCATTGGTTCGCGCGCCTGCTGCAGTACAATACGTGGACGATGCTATGCGTGAAAGGACATGTCATAATAAAAATGATTGTATTTTTGCACTATCCATATTAGTTGAAATTTAAGCAAACCATTCTTGAATATACTTATTTCTAAGTTTGTAATTCGAGTATTTTTCGAATTAAAATGTTTCTAATATGTTGTGGTATTGTATCATAAGGATCTAAAATTAAGAAGTATTTTAATCAGTTTACTTTTACCTACGAATAATGAGTGATTGGTCATGTCAATGTCAAATCAGGAGATGCGTGGATGGTGTTATGAAAAATAAGTAAGCTTGTTTTACGTGTTTACTTTTGATCATACATGGGCACTTATAAAAAGTCAGAAGCTAGGTGCACGGTTCTAATTAGTCGTTTCCTATAGAGAAGAGCCGGCAAGAAGCTCAACGGTTAAACTACTCTTTTAAAAATCATTGGCTTTTTTTATTGGATTATCGGGTAGAAAGGCAGTATTTCAATAAAATAACCTGTCACAATCACTCCACTTCTAATTCTCCATATTCAATCAAACGCAAAATAATTATAGATCGCTTAGATTAAGAGGGATGCGATTAAATTATAACGTCCACCGACCACGAGTTCACTGCTCGTTTTACAAGATGGCCGCCTGACCAGTACTCGGTGTTCGTTTTTGACGTTGACATTTGTACAACATGTCAATTGACAGTCTAGAAAAGCGGAGGCGCCGACATATTATTTATTCCACGTAAATAAAATAACAAACTAAAAATAATAACAACACCCCGACAATTATGCTGTACCTACTATTTAGGAAAATAAACATAAAATGGCAATACCAAACCAATCCAACCAACAATTTCCTAACCTTTTAGAACGAAGTAGTCAAAAATACTTTTCACTGAACATAATTTTTTATTTAATATGCATATGTATATCTGCGTGTTAAAGTGTAAAATTGATGACGTTACGTCGAATAAAAGATTTAGTTCAAATGACCACCTGAGTTGATACACATTTGTGCTCGTTTTACGGCATTTTGAATTAATCAGGCTTGAATTTGGTGATTTCTTATTCAATGTTGGCTTTCAAGACTTGCAAGGTTTTTGGTTAGTGTTGGTAAACGAGAGATTTTAAAAAGCCCTGCAAAAAGCGATCTGGCCGGCCAGATCAAATCGCCAAAACGGGATATTACACGGCCCAGAAATTGGTGTTTCAAAATCTGCGTCATTGTCTGTGCTGTGTGTATCGCCCCATTGCATTGTCAATTGGACCTAGTTATGCAGAAAGCAACCGTATGGCACTTTTTACAAAAATTAGTTATAAACACAGCCATACTAATTTCGACATATAAGATTTTTTGCAAAAACAGCCATGTCGATATCTCTATATAACACGGATATATGAGCCGTCAAATGCAGCCATGTCCATGCATCCATGATGCACCCATCGACAGAAAAATGCTTATAACTCTGTACTTTTCCCAACATGCCTGCTTTCTGCATAAGACGGTCCAACTATTCTCTACCTGTCTACAACATGTCAAATTACAATGACATTTGATGCCATTTGTAAAAATTATGGCACATTCACATTATTTTTACATTACTTTTGCTCCCACCTCACACAAACCTTTCACATAAATGAATTATAGGAAATAAAATACTTTTTTTAAACTTACATTATTGTTGCTAAAGTTCATAGCTGTCAAATCAGCTTTGATGAAAAAGTTCAATACATCTAATGGTATTTCGCTGAAATGTTAATGTATTACTGTTTAGTCATTGTTTTTTTTTTATGTAGAAGATCGGCTACTAGCGAACTGAGAAAAGCAGGGACATAATGGCAAATTGAAAATGGCATTAAATTACGAAATAAATCTGTAATAATCAACCATTTTCTATTACCTAGTCTTAACAGGACATGCATTTAACTAACACAATATAAAATTATTGAATATTAGTACTTGTACCTTAAATTATTGTTGCTTAAGTTTAACATTTTTGTGTCTCTTCCCATTCTGAGCATCAGTATTTTAAAGTTGGCAAGGAGAGATATTTTGTAAAAATATATGTCCTTATTTATAAATTCTGGAAAAAAAATGTAAGGACACTGAACACTAAATATTAATGGATACGGAACACTAAATATTAAGGAGCATTGCTCCTTAATATTTAGTGTTCCGTATGTCCAAATGAAGACACGGAACCCTTATGATATATATGAATTTCTGTGGCCAAAATACGGACGTGTATAGTAAATAAATGTTTGAATATCGGGGCACTTTTGGGAGGCAAATAAGAAAAAAAATATGCAATCTGAACCGTGTGACTTATCAAATGAAAGGGCTTATACTCTGATTTTTAATTAGGTAGACTAAAATGACAGCTCCAATCGAACTTTTTGTCATTTTGACATTTTACTCATGTTATATGTCATTTTAGTCTACCTAATTAAAAATCAGAGTTTAGGTACTGTGAGGGTCTGAAACATATTTTTTTTAAATAATTTTAAAATAAATAAGTTATTAAAGGGCAGGAGAATGATAAGTTATTAAAGAAAATAGGCTAAGCGCGAGTCGGACTCACACAAGCGAGTCCGATTCGCACTTAGCCGCTTTTTTATTATTTATACCTACTACAGGCTCAAATAAGTATCTTACTCAAGTGATTGTTCATAAACAACAAATAAATCCAATTGCACTATCAAATAGATTATCATTTTTTATGATATTTGATGACTTACCAGGATCGTCGCAGAAATTAGATAAGTCCAGCTCACATTTCTCACTGAACCTTCGGCTTACCACACCGGAGACAATCTCATCAACTGTAGTAATAGATCCAAAGAAATCCGTTGAACTCTTATCATTAAAAAGTACGTCTACGCTGAACATGTTTCTGTTATATGGAAACATGAAGTCAAATTTTATAATTTTCGATACTAAAGATAAACTGGAGGTGTAGAACGTGGCTATATCGCCCTGCGTCGAACATTTGACAGGCACTAAGACGGTGCCGAAGTATCCGGATACCCTGTCAAACAGTTCCTGCAAAGTATCCTGCCAGTTATGTATCTGAAACATATGTAATTGAATAAATCACTATTTGGGTTCATGTAAATATAAAGTTTTTAGTATATAATGTATTATGTTATATTTATGATAGAATATGGTAATTTCTGTTATAGTTTGCATACATCACAGAGCATAATCTATTTACTAGAAATGTACAGATGCCAGCACATCAAGCTACTACAATCTGTCAAATTTCTTTAACACGTTCTGTGCGGCCGACACGCATGTGCGATTTTCGAACGTTCACCATGTGCTACCGGCGCATATGCGTGTCCATACAATTTATGTACTTCCTTCGAATGCGGCGCGCCGCACCTGTGGGTTTTTTGTGCATCTCTATTGTTCTTGGCATAATTGTTTTATGACTCATAAAAAATGGGAAAATTTTCAAACACACATAAGCGTCTCGCCGCACTTGGGATAAGTTTGGAACAGCGCACATATGTGCCCAGCCGCACTGGGTAGAGTTTCTTCAATCGCGCCTGCGCGCTCATAGCACCACACGAAGTATTTTTTGGGCGCGCATGAGTGTTTGCCGCACAGGGTTTAGTGTATCATAAAGCAGCACTTGGAGCAAGTTCGCCAAATACTTCAGCAGTGAATGTGTTAATAGGTTTTCAACTTTATCGCTAAAGCATTAGGTTCAAGGTTGATTGGGATACTATCTATTGCTATGGTGTTTTTTTTCGGTAGGTGTGTGTAACGGGGCACTGAGGAAAATAGACAAATTAACACGTTCTGTGCGGCCAACGCGCATGCGCGATTTTCGAACGTTCACCATGTGCTGGCGGCGCTTATGCGCGTCCATACAATTTATATAACTTCCTTCGAATGCGGCGCGCCGCACCTGTGGGTTTTTTGTGCATCTCTATTGTTCTTGGCGTAATTGTTTTATGACTCATAAAAAATGGGAAAATTTTCAAACACACATAAGCGTCTCGCCGCACTTGGGATAAGTTTGTAACAGCGCACATATGTGCCCAGCCGCACTGGGTAGAGTTTCTTCAATCGCGCCTGCGCGCTCATAGCACCACACAAAGTATTTTTTGGGCGCGCATGAGTGTTTGCCGCACAGGGTTTAGTGTATCATAAAGCAGCACTTGGAGCAAGTTCGCCAAATACTTCAGCAGTGAATGTGTTAATAGGTTTTCAACTTTATCGCTAAAGCATTAGGTTCAAGGTTGATTGGGATACTATCTATTGCTATGGTGTTTTTTTTCGGTAGGTGTGTGTAACGGGGCACTGAGGAAAATAGACAAATTAACACGTTCTGTGCGGCCAACGCGCATGCGCGATTTTCGAACGTTCACTATGTGCTGGCGGCGCTTATGCGCGTCCATACAATTTATATAACTTCCTTCGAATGCGGCGCGCCGCACCTGTGGGTTTTTTGTGCATCTCTATTGTTCTTGGCGTAATTGTTTTATGACTCATAAAACTGGAAAATTTTCAAACACACATAAGCGTCTCGCCGCACTTGGGACAAGTTTGTAACGCCGCACATATGCGCCCAGCCGCACTGGGTAGAGTTTCTTCAACCGCGCATGCGCGCTCATAGCACTCAGTTTAGTGTATCATAAAGCAGCACTTGGAGCAAATTCGCCAAATAATTCAGCAGTTAATGTGTTAAGCATGATAATTTTTCCAGATGTAAGACTGTCTTTAACATAATTATAATTTCTAAATCAGTTTTATATGTCGATTAGGCCAAAGTTAAACGAAAAGGATCCAACCCACATTACACCTAATGGGGGTTGGATCCTTTGCGTTTCATTTCTGTGAAACAAAGTAAAATTAACATTTGACTAAATCATTGATTTTTATTGAAAAAATCATTTGATTTAAATCAAAGTGATTTAATTGTGCCCATCCTGGTACTTGTTTGCCCTACCCTGAGAGTATTTTCTAGAGCCGGAAGCGCACAGAGGGCAGCTTTTGCCCGCTGTAATAGGTGCTTGCGCCTTAATACACAAGGGCGAAGAGGCTGCACATGAGATGCGATTCTCAACTTGAGGTCAAGGACCCTGACGTGATCTTCAGGTCAAGGACCTTGAGGTGTCCCGTGGTGTTCCTCACCCTACTACTCCTACATTCCTCGGACAGCCTTCTGTGCAAAGCTTGCATGAAGGCTGAGGAAACCGTTCCGCATGTACTCGAGTGCACAGGCGTTGCCCAGATTAGAATAGAAACCGTCGGGGCACCCAGATCTTTCACAAATGTTCTGAACAGACCAGAAGCCGTGATTAACTTCTGGGGGGAGGTGGGCTGGTTGGAATAAACACCGACGGCCGCCATGGCTCACATACAATGGTCCACTTGAAGGATTAAGTGCAGAAACCAAACCCAATAACATTAACAACTCCCACATCCCACCGAGTCCCGAAGGCTTGATGATGGTGATGGTGCTTAGGCAATGGTTTTTGGTGAAATTTTTCTTTTATTCCTCAGTGCCCCATCCTCTGACCGTTTCTTCGAACACACGTGTCATTCCTTGTATCAATTGTATTTTGCAACATCTATTAACTAATATGACAAATAATATAATGAGCATTAAATTCCATTCCAAACTATCAATACCATAATTAAAACTGAATAATTTAGTCATTCTTACTTTTATTTTGGTTAAAACAATCAACTCTGTATCTTCACTTATTTATATTGGAGGCGATGAGGATGTTTCACTACAGGACAGTATAATATCAGAAAAAAGCGTATTTATTTATATTAGAGGATACAAATCGACCAAGCCGGCTAGTATTACATACATAGTAATATAAATTCACACCTTCTCATGTCAATATAATGATCTTACTTACTTACCATAATTTTGTGGAAATAATGTTTGGCAGCTTTATCTTCAGTTTGTAAACAATTCTCAATACTTTCCACAATGACTGAAGATGCTGTTACTCTATTGAGTAGGAATTTCTTGTATTTTTCCAGTCCATACTTTTCAGCCGACATTGCTAGAGTTCTAATGATAAAACTTTATCTAATACTAAAACTTTGCCTATGTGTAAGATGATTTCCTACACAGCACCAACCAGAGATTTGAGAGATTGTAATGTAAATCGATGTCACCAATATTTCACCAAGCAAGAAGCAATGCTTATGAGTTATGCTACTATACTAATCGATTAGATTAGATTCTAAGTTTAACAACATGTCATTGACACACACTGACTTTTATAAGCATTGACAAGACAAATGACAAACTGTCAGTGTCGAATCACCAAATGTCTTCTTGACTTTCATCTATAGTAATAATAGTAGGTATACTAAATAGTAATAATTGAATCAAGCATGTCAGATCACAAACAGTTTTTCTAGAAGTCAAACAGTACAAACCTGAACCAATTAAAAAGATACAAATATAAACACTTTCATTCGCAAAACTATATAAGACTATAGAAGACATTGACTATGCTACAGTGGGAGAAGATTTCAGAAAGCTCGAAGAGGCAATAACATCGGCAATCAGCAAGAATCAAACTACGAAAATTAAGATTTTGAACCCACCCAAAACTGAATGGGTCACCAAAGACATAATAGACAAAATAAACGCTAGGAACATATTGTGGAAACAACACAAAAATAATCCGAACAACTTGGAGTATGAAGAGAAATTTAAAAGAGAAAGGAGCGAAGGAAGGAAGGAAGGTGTTCTCGCATATGCAAAGCGTTAAAAATAAATACTTCAGGAAATCATTTGATGAGTGTAAAGGTAAGCCGTTCAAGATGTGGAAACTTATAAATAATTTGTCTAAAAACAAATTTAAATATTGTTGTATTCCTCCTACATTACAAACCCCCTTAGGCCTCATCACAAAAGACAAAGAAATCTGTGAACACTTCAACACCTACTTTGCCGGTATAGGTATTCTCTGGCAAACAAAATAGCTCCAAAACACCATAATACTAACATAAGCGGGCGTCGACGGCTTTGCCGCGATCATGCGGAAGCGATGCGCTTCCATGATGGCGCGCTTGCGCTCCTCCTCCAATGGCATCCTGAATGTGTTTTCAGACCGGTGGGACCTGTTACGAAGGTGGATAGGTGTTCAGACACACCTACCATAATAGACTGGTGAACCATTGAACGCACAGTTCAATGGTTCATTAGTTGTTTATTATTAATAATTATTTAATACTAACATTAGGCTAAGTATACTATTTACTACTAACATTATATGGATTTTTAGTCTGAAATAAAATATTTAAATTTGAATTTGAATTAATACAACTTCACTACATACAAACGCTCAGGGTCTCTCACATGTCACCAACAAACGTAAAAAAAATCGCAAAAATTATTAGATAGCCTAAAATCAAACACCAGCGCTGGCATTGACGGCATCAGCGTCAAAGCAATTAAACATATAAAAATACTAATACTACCATGTTTAGTGCAATGCATGAATAAATGTTTACTCGATTTCCAGAAACACTTAAAATCGCGAAAGTAACTCCCATTTTTAAGTCTGGTTCCAAATCAGACCCGGGAAATATCAGACCCATTTCGGTATTACCAGTGTTCTCAAAAATATTGGAAAAATTAATTCACTCTAGACTTATGGATTATCTGGATTCTTTCGGTTTTCTCTTTGAACGGCAATATGGTTTCAGACCAAAGTCAAATGCACTAGCTGCTGCAACTGATTTGGTCACGAAACTAAGGACTAAAATTGATCAAAGCAAATTGCTCTGGGAGTCTTCACAGACTTAAAAAAGGCTTTCGATACCGTCAGTCATAATGTACTTCTACAAAAATTAGAATCTATCAAAATAACAGGAAGCTTTTTCAGAATGTTCGAGTCTTACCTTGAAAATCGTTTGCAAGTTGTTAAAATGGCAGATAATATCAGTAGCTCTAACTTGATAAAATGTGGTGTGCCTCAAGGATCAATACTCGGTCCTCTTTTGTTCCTTATCTATATTAACAATATACACAAACTAGGATTAAAAGGACATATAACGCTCTATGCTGATGACACTTGTCTGTGTTACTTCGGCAACTCCATAGAGACAATTATACAAGACGCACAGGACGACCTAGTTATTTTGGAAAAGTGGTTCTTGGACAATCTATTGACAATAAATACATCCAAAACAAACTACATAATTTTCTCGGCCAAAAACAAAAAAACATACAATCACAAACCTTTGTCAATAAATGCAGATGTCCTTAATAAAGTAAACACAGAGAAGTATCTGGGCCTTACACTTGACAGTCACTTGACATGGCAACCACACATTAAAAGGATTTGTTCTAAGTTATCAAGTCTTACGGGAGCGTTACGTGGAATAGCTAGATGTTTACCATCAAATATTAAGTATACTGTGTACAACTCATTAGTGAAGCCGCACATTGAATATCTAATTGAGGTCTGGGGATCGACAACAAAAAACAAACTTACACAAAATTCAAATCGCCCAAAATAAAATTATTAAAGCCCTCTTTCAATATCCCTATTTAACACCCACAAACAAAATCTATAACGACACCAAGCTTTTTAATATCACCAAAACCTATAAATATAATACCTGCATATTAATAAGAAAAATCCTAACAAAAGAAATACACACAGAAATTACATATAAAAGGAACAATGAAGTGCAAACACGATCATCACGTCGGCGTCGGGAAAATGACTTAGTTACAAATCACGGAAAGAAAAATATTAAATACGAAGGAGTATAACTATATAATTCATTGCCAAAAAACATTAAAGAAGCTAAAACTAATTTATATTTAAAAAAAATGTTAAAGATACACATCTTCGACAGCTCCAACATAAATAAATAAACTATTATCTAGTATTGTATAGTGTGCACGGTGCTTTATAACAGTGCTGATAGAATAGCGCGCTCGATGTTTACAACGACACGCACGTTTGAGTAATTTATTATTACCTACTCACCAAAATTAAAGTAACAAATTATGTACCTTCCTAACTCCACGACGAGCGCTCTGGACTATTTTAACAATTACCTGCATGTTAAAACTTTGTTTCTCATTAAGTGATTATGTAAATCTTTGAGAAATAAATGATATTTTAAACGGTAAAATAAAAAAAAATAAAAAAAAAACACTAGTGTTGTACTCGAGGAATAATACTATTTGAATGTGCTGGATGGTCCGATAATAGAAATTAGTCTTATATACTATTACAGCACTATATTTATATTCACTTTTCTTCTCTTTGGTTAACTTTGACATTTTAAAATTATTTATTGACTCTTGGATAGTTTCCGTGTACCTAATAATTATTTAAGTATTTGTCAGTAGTTTTACTGTGTCGACACGTGAGATTATTTCTAACTAAAAATATGAATAAGCCAGCAATAATATTACTTTGCAAAATTGCACTCTTTTTATTAATTTTTATGAGTGTAATTTCACATGTCGTAGCCGACTCGGCCCCTAAAAAAATGCAAATTGGGGTTAAAAAAAGACCCAGTGAATGTCCAATGAAAAGCAAAAAAGGAGACCTTTTGCACATGCATTACACGGTAACTAAGTACTATTACTTATTTAATCTTACGAAGCAGCCATGGTCATACTCCTACAGTCATACATGAAGTACGAATTATCTATGTGGCACGCAGGCTGCATGATTTGTGTATCAATAACTTTCATAAACCAGATGCAAATTCTTCAAGTAATTACTATTTACCTTTAGGTCTAACACATTAACGTCTCTAATTTTCAGGGTACCCTAGACGATGGCACTGAATTTGATAGTTCCATTCCACGAGGCAACCCACTTACCTTTACTTTGGGCTCTGGGCAAGTTATAAAGGGGTGGGACCAAGGTTTAATAGGCATGTGTGAAGGAGAGCAAAGGAAGCTAGTCATTCCCCCTCATTTGGCCTATGGTGAGGCCGGAGCACCACCCAAGATACCAAAGTCTGCTACATTAACATTCCATGTTGATCTTGTTAAAATTGAAAGGAAGGATGAACTGTAACTTAACTAAAATAGCCTTCAGCATATTTATATTACAGTCTGCTATGTATGTCTATGTTTGGTGATCATTGTTATTGATTCATATGGTGTTCAATTTTATTTTATTCATTTTTTTTTACTTTTATAATATCATGGTTATGAAGGAAACAATGAAATATATTTTGCTGAAGGTATTCACTTGGTAGTGTTATTTTATAGAAGTGGGTGGTGGCGATGTGGAGTTAATAATCTACATATATCACTTTCCTGTATGCAATCATTTGATTTCTGATTATCTATCATGTATATAAATAAAAATCAATTGCCGAATGTACACACAACACTTCAGAATGGTTGCACATTGGCATAACTAGCACTATTTTCCAGGGGGGACCTGGCCCCTGCGATGCGAAGGCCGATGTAGCCGAATCGATGCCCAATGTACAGTCAGTGAGCACAATTAGCACCATAATTCATAAATAGCTTTACACTTCTATGTATAGCACAAGATACCTTGTTCCTGTAACGTAATTTCATGTTTGAACAATTAACTGTGAATAGCCACAAGAATTTATCAAAAGTAGGTATTACAGACACACACAACTGACTTCAAGGTATAAGTAGTAGTATTAAGCTTAAGCACTAAAATAAATATTAACTTGTATTTATATTTCGAACATCAATTTTCGGAATGTGAACATGTTTGTTTTGATTGACCAGATTAGATAATAATGTCTTAGGTTTGGAACCCAGTTCTAAAGATACTAAAATCCCAAACATCACACAATACTGTGAAACAACAATGCCGGTTTCTGCACTACCGGCGCTCTGGGCGCGATTTCTGCGGCGCCCCTACAATTCTCAAGAAGAGAAGAAGAGCTAAAGTGTTTAGTCTTTATTCCTGTGCATTGATATACCTAGTTTAATAAGAGGACTTTGTCAAGTTATGCAGAATAGGGTGAATGCATGATGCAAGGCCGAGCGAAGCAAGCTCGAAAAATTTGAAACGCCTTCTCGGATATGTTGAATTTTTCTTTTGAACGTTAGAGAATTAGGAAAACTCAGGACACAAGAGCGAGCTCGAAAATTTTTAGCACCCTGTTACGCAAAGCTTAGGTTTTCTTCTGACCATTCTGACATAACATTGTTGGCTTATGCAGAAATGTTTTTAACTCGAACATCATATAGGATAGGATAAGATATAGGATACCAGAGCGAGCGAAGCAAGCTCAGAAATTCTTGCCATCGTGCCTCGGTAAGGTTTAATTTTGGCCATTAGTAAGAAATAGCAGTAACTTCTTTCGACTAGAAAAGTTGCAGAAATAAGAGAATGTAGGGTGTGAGAGCGAGCTCGTAAACGCATAATATAATAAGCATACGACATCCGCCTCAGTTGCGATCTCGCCCAAAGCGGCACCGCAACCCACCCGTTGACCGCTACGCCGTCGACATCCTGGGAAACAGTGTTGGGTAGGACATACAAGAGGCACTTCAAATGTCCCATGCAAAACGATTGAATGTCCCAACATGTCAAAAAATATTTTGTACGCTTCACTGTGACAAGTGTTACATACAAATGAATGAATCTCGAGCTGGCGAGTGAATGAGTGGTGACGCCTAACGATGCTGACGCGACATGAGGTCACTCCTCCGCCAGTGAAAGCAAAGCAAGCGATTGTCGTTGTCGGTCGAATTCGAATGTCGTCCTATCTTCTGTCGCAGTCGCACTTCTAGCAGTTCTAGCTCGAGAACGAAGTCGCGACTCATTGAATGTGTGTTTATTTTAGGCACAAATATTCGTCATACTTCTCAACTACGATGCGTTTGTTTGTTGTAGTCATACATGTCCCAGTAATATGATATTTTTCCCTCATACTTCTAAGCTCAGCTCAAAGCTTGGTATATGTTTTGTGTTAATTAGTTCTAGTTCAAATGAGGTGGGACAATGTCACATTATTGGTATGTACAATGTACTACCTTGCCAAGTTGAATGAGTTACTCATACAAACTCATTGAAATTGCTTGTTCTACCCAACACTACTGGGAAAAGCCCTGACCAGTGTTACTAGATACACTGTAATTACAGTAGATTTACTGTATTTTCATGGTGTTTACTGTTATCAATTTTGTACAATTTCATACAAACACTGTAATTTTGGCATCAGATCTTTCATCCAAACACTGTACTTTTTGGAAAATTTTAATGATTTTGTATGTAGACACGGTAATTTTCAAGCTATGCTACTGTATTTTACGTTTTTGCATGTGGTAACACTGGCCCTGACGAGCGGCCCCTCCTCGGGTTCCTCCCGCCTCACCGTGGATGACCAGCCACGGCTACTGAGCCCCCCCCCCCCCCCCCCCCCCCCCTCGACAATGCGGCCCTGCCCTAACGCCACTACTGTAAAACAATGACTGTACGCTATTTTAGTACGTTGCGTATTTTATTGTTTTTGTGACTTCAAAAGTAACTTAATGGAATGTATTATATAGTCCCTACATACGCCTATGCGGTTGCACCTATTTGGCTAATTCTTTTTTTGTTGCGTTTATAATTGTCAGGACAAGGTTGTTATGAAAGAAAATGTTTTAAAAGTTGCCGGGACAATTGGGAAATTCGGGAAAACTAAAAGTGCATTTTCTATGGGAATTTTGTATGAATTATTGAAATTTTGACAGGACAACGTTTGTCGGGTCAGCTAGTTTTGGATAAATTGCAACCAGCAATTGAACAACAAATTATCATTACTACATAGATGAAGTCATCTCTGTGTAGCTAGTTACAATCTGAAGTGATTATGATGAACGAAGAGTAGGTACGAACGAATACTGTTTTATTTCGGCAATCACTATTCGACACGAGTTACGAACGACTTTTGGATTTATAAAAAATACTAACACCCATATTCTAAGTCAAAACTTCATGATTTCCTCGGATCGACTCAACCTCACTTAGGTAGTTTGATATTGTGTGCCTAGGAAATTCAAATTTATTACTATTTTCCAAAATTACTGGGACGAATCATTAAAAAAAATTTTTGCTGTCTATTTTAATATTCGTTGGAAGTTGAAAGTATAGTCGAATCATAAAATATAGCGAGCAACTGATAAGTCGACTAACCGAAGACTTACTATTGACGACTGTTTTATTGACAGACATCTGTGGGCAACACTAGTCTGATAAACTTCAGTTTCTTCAAGGTGTCATTCAATATCAATAATAATTTTGCCGTATTTACAAATTGTTTTTTCTAATTTTACACGGTTTAATAATTTGTGATAACGCGGTAAAATATTAAAACAGGTGCAATAATGGTTAAGATAATATTTTTACACCCAGATTTGGGTATAGGTGGCGCTGAGCGATTAGTTTTGGATGCTGCATTGGCTTTCAAGAAGAAGGGCCACGAAGTAGCATTTTACACGAACCATCATGATCCCTCACACTGCTTTGCGGAGACGAGAGACGGTACATTTCCTGTATCTGTCGTAGGCGACTGGATACCACGCTCTATATTCGGTAGGTTCAAAGCCGCGTGTGCCTACGTCCGCATGGTTTACGCAGCTGTTTACATGGCATGGTACGTTATACCGGCAGAAGAACCAACGCTCATATTCTGCGACCTCATATCCCTATGCATCCCATTCTTGAAAATGGCCAGAGGACCTTACCGCGTCGTGTTTTATTGCCATCATCCTGATAAACTATTGTCAGCTGAAGGAGGCATTTTGAAAAAGATATACAGAGCGCCATTGAACTGGCTTGAAGAATTGACCACAGCACAAGCAGATAAAGTGCTAGTCAATAGTAAATATACTGCCAGAGTGTACCAAGATGCATTCCAGAGAATCAAAGATACACCTGATATCTGCTACCCATCTATAAACACTGAGTTCTTCAAAACAACAACACCAAAACCTTTGAAAGAGGTTGTTCCAGTTGGAACTGATAAGTTTATATTCTTGTCAATAAATAGATATGAAAGAAAAAAGAATCTGCAACTAGCACTGAGGGCATTTGAGCATTTAAAACATGTTTTGAATGAGGCTGATTGGAGCAGAGTGCATTTAATAATGGCTGGAGGATTTGATCCAATAAACTTAGAAAATATGGAGCACTACATTGAATTGACAGATTTAGTGGCAGAGTTGGACATAGAAGATAAAGTTACGTTTATGAAATCTCCCAAAGACGATGAGAAGGTGTCTCTTTTGTATCACTGCAAAGCTTTGATTTATACTCCATCAAATGAGCATTTTGGGATTGTTCCCCTAGAAGCCATGTATTTCAAAAAGCCAGTGATAGCTGTGAACAGTGGAGGACCTACAGAAACAATTGTAAATGAAGTGACAGGGTTCTTATGTGAGCCGAGCAGCAAATCGTTTGCAAATGCCATGAGCAAATTGGTATTAAACCCTGAGTTAGGTCAAAAACTTGGTGAAGCAGGTCTAAAGAGATTTGAAACGAAGTTCTCCTTTGATGCGTTCACAGACCAGTTAGATGGAATATTGAACAGGGAGAGACAGATTGCGTCTGAAGCCAGAGCTATTGATTATGAGAACCGTAAACGTAAATAACATGATGCCGGCACTCCAACAATATGTGATATTGTTTGAGTGTGCTAACCAAAGAAAAGTCCATGGAGTACAATAATTTTGATGGCTCAATAACTTAGTAGTGGCTTTGAAATCATTGTGTGTAAGCAAAATAATCTCTTTAAAGCTTGTACTGACACTGTAATAACTGAATGTTATGTAAATAATTATTAATGTCAGTTATGTAACATCATGGACATTTGTGGTGAACCACTTTTCAACCTTATTACCTTAGGAATAAGGTCGAAAATGGTTCACTGCAAATGTCCGCGGTTTTACATTGTGTGTATATGGTATATGTAGAATGAACATTAGTTGGGATTAGCTTAAGGCAAAGATATTAGGAAGTGTCTTAAAACTAATTAATTTCTTTTTTCTGTGTAAACTAATGTCATACATATTGCTATCATCAATTAATAATAGCATTATTATATTCCAATTTTAAGGTATAAGTGCATAAATTATATTACAGATACTTGAGGTTATCAACTTCACCTTTACTTACATGATAAATAGCCAATATTATTGCTAATATCAAGTGTGCTATTGCCATAGATCTGTTACTATCCTCTTGAGTGTAGCATGATATCACAAATGTTCATAAGAGAAAGCGCTAGAAGTCAACGGATATTGTGTTGCAAGTGCAAATAAACATAAAATACCAACATCCATATTTGAGAACCTATGAGGTTCTGACTTACTTTGGTTGACACTTTGCTTTCTCTTATGAACCTATGTGGTATCATGCAACACTCAAGAGGCTATGGCACAGAATAAATAATAGTACTTACTAACGTAAAGAAGTTGATCCCTTGATCTTGAAGAAAGTCGATTTTACAATAGCCTACAAAATCAGTTACTCTCCACGCGCAAGATAAATTGCACTTAATCGCCGCGCTTTAGATTTGTTATTACCATACCTCGTTACCTTCGGGGCATAAAGAACTCATAGACTAATTAAACCGAAGTGTCAATCAAACAAAAACAGACTTTCCGATATATAGGTACCTACTAGTTTGTACGTACATGATCATTGCCTACATAATGGAAATAATGAACCAATTCCCATGTTGTTTTATTAATAAGTAGGTACATAAGTGTACCTACTTATAATAACTAGTCGGACATGTCTTCCAATGAGCTGTCGCCACCATAGGAATCCTTATGTGGTCTTCCGACTATATGATAGTGTACATATCGAGGGTTCACGGGCTATTTGTATTAAGCGACATCCTGACCGATATTGAGTTATAATCATATTGAGTTTTATTATGGTTATAATCTACCTATAAACTGAGATAGACATATTGATTCTTAACCGTCGATAGGCCACTTTTTCGTAAAAATATTGATACATTTTTTACAATGAACTTCTTTCTGAATAATGAAACTTTGAAATGCTCTCCTGTAAGTTCCAAAAACGTCGCTTAATACAAATAGCCCGTGAACCCTCGATATGACATTTCGTAGTGTTCCAATGGGGAGGAAAACTAACTTTTTATCACGATAGATGGCGCACAATCGTCTGTACCTTGTTTTGATATATTAGCTGTCAAATCGTATGGATTTTTGCAATCTACTAAGTTTAGCTTTCCCATTTTCCGTAATTTTGTCCAAAATGCCTCAATGTAGTGCGTTAACTTGTAAAAGAGAGGAGTACATTTGTCTCCTAAAGAAAGTAAGGGCAGTAAACAATGGAAATTGTCGTTTACGTAGGTATTAATAACTTTAAGGCTAGCAGTACTGCACGATTGTCTGCTGTGCATTTCACAAAAAAGGATTAGATTAGTAAAGAAACTGTCCTTTAGGCTGGGTACTATATCTATAAAACACAAGAATCAAGATTATTATCTAATAAAATAAAATTATTGTCATTAATATAAATTTCATAAAATATACTATATTTGCTAGTCTATGTAGTAAAGTAGTCTCCTAAAGATTTAATCAATCAATATAGGTACTTAGTTTTCAAAATATTCCTGTTTCACCTGTTTGTTAATCATTGGTAAAGAAGTTTTCATTGATAAAAGGCATTTATGTCTCTGAATGTATCAGAAGGTGGACAAAGGTATGCGGTATCGTCTTGGATGTCGCAGTCGGCATCAAAGTTTTGGTTACGATCACACGAATGTAAGTTATTAAAAAAAAATAGAAATGTTAGTCCGTAGCTTATAGAAAAAGGCTCACAAACAATCTTAACCTCTAATATTTTCAAGTGTTTTCCTTTTTAATCAAATCGGCCTATTTGTCGGCAGTTGCTGCGTTCCTTTTACGGAGCTCAAGTTTTGGTTCAGGCAAAGTCAAACTTGTACATATAGTCGAATTGTGCTTTAAAATCTCATAAATAGCAGTCACACTACTGACACGAAAGGTAAACAAGGTACAGTCGACTACAGCGACATCTACACACAGCTTTGAGTGTGGCTCCTCATTCAAAACAGGCAACTGTCACGTTTCTATGTCAAAAATTTGAATAAAGTTTTTATTTCTTATGTTCATAAAGCACGTCTCTGGGAGTTATTTTAAAATTACTTAGTAAGGTAGAGGAACCAATCATGGACGGTTTAAGAATGAAAACGGTGTTTATTTGCATTTATTGCTTCTATTCTTTTGGTATCGGTAGAAAAGGTTATATCCGTAAATAAAACATGCTTTTTATAATCGATATATTTGGCACAGTAAGTTCCTCCAGAGTTTACTTTTGAGATATTTTAAAAATGCAAGACCCTTAATCTAGGATCTATTATGAACAGTTAAATTCTTGTAATGGACACCCATTCATAAACAGTATCTAGTGTTGAACACTATCTAGTCTTGGACACCTAGTGTTGAATATTTTCTTAACAATTTTTACGCATCCATACTCAAATAATAACATCAAAAATATGTTCGTACATATCAAAATCTTAAACATGGTAATTTTTTGGCATGGTATAAACTTCTACAAGTAAAAAAACAAAATAAAAAATCAACATTACTCACAAAACTATAGTCTTACAAATCGCATTTGTTTGAGATCTTACATTAATACCTATTATTATAATAATATAAAATATTCATAATTATAAGACAAACGGTAAATAGTTGTTCATTTCTTCTACTTTATAAAATCCACGTTTGTTTATTTGTACTGGCTCTTTAATAAACTCTATTATTGCTTTCTCATCGTACCATATTTGGTCTGGGGTTTCTGGCCAACGAAATGTATTACCTTTAGATAACACCATTGTGCCAATTTCATATTGTTTACCCTCAGCTTTCTTAATAATGCCAGGAAAATATTCTCCTTCATACCTTATTATTACGTATTTGCTTTTCGTTTCCCTCTTCTGTGACAGTGCTAATGTTTTCAAAGATATCTTCTTCAGATCCAGATTCAGACGGTCTTCTTTTAAATCATATTCACTATCTTGATATTCAACATCAGTGTTATTTTCTTCCGATGATGAACTTGATATTTGTTTCCTCCTTGTTGACTTTGCTGTTTTGGTCTTTGCTTTGCCTCTCTTACTTTCCTTATTTATTTTCTTTTCTTGCTTTAGTTTTTCTCGTAATAACTGTTTTGCTTTTCTTTCTTTAGCACGTTTTTCTTTTTCTTCTATCTTTTGGTTCTTTTCATTTTCTTTTTTTTCTACGTATTCTATGTAGGGGCCACTGGTGATAGCCGACGGCAGTGGTTCCTTGATACGGCGTTTTTTAGTCTCTGGTTCGGGCCAATACAAGGCTCGTTTAAAAGGTGACGGAACATCACCAATTGGCGTAGTTGTGGATAAATTGGAAGTTAAATTTGGTTTAAGCGGTGTACTGGACGTGGTTGTGACAGCAACCGCGTTAGAATCATCAGTAGTAGGCGGCACACTGGGGGTTTGATGAGTTTTAAGCGGTGGTGTAGATATTGGTGATAAATCTGGTGTTCTTGTAGCCGTAGCCGAGTTAGAATCATCTGTGGGAAATCTTTTAGGACAACGGATGTTGTCAGGTCATATGCCGCTGTAATTTGTGGTAAATCTTTTGATAGAACGGATGTTGTCAGGTCATATTCCGCTGTATTTTGTGGTAAATCTTTTGATAGAACGGCGGTTGTCAGGTCATATTCCGCTGTAACTTGTGGCAAATCATTTGATACAACAGATGTTGTCAGTACATATTCCGTTTCAATTGTCTGCGATGGCTGTTGGCACGTCATGTTGTCATTATCTGTTGAAATTGGAAGTGTATCAGTCAAAATGTTTTTGGTTTTAGCCCATATAATATAAAGAGATTGATTGAGATCTTCGTCAGGCAGTAGATTATCTACTTCATTTCTAGGCATGAAATACAGTTTGTTGAAAAGAGTAATTTTTTCTGATGGAAACACTCAGTATCTCTGCTTCTAAAGTTTGCATAAATTGTTTTTTTTAATCATATCTTCTGTCTGGAGTGGTTGAGATCTGATAGTGCGATTGCGGGAACCAATTTTGGTCATATCCACATATTCCGAGCTAAATGGGTAAAGGCCACTTTTACGAAAACCGTTTTGTATGGTTTCAGGGCAAATACTTTTTAAAGCTTCTTGCAAATTTTTTCAAACTTGCGCCTGGATTTTCAGACTTCCATTTCATAACCTGAACTCTCCAGGAAATTTTGAGTGGCCGACAGACCGCCACGTCCATCGGTTGGATTAAGTGAGTGGAATTGGGGAAAAGTGCAATTAACTCTATGCCATTATCTCTGCAAAAGTTTGCAAGGTGCAACGACATGTGGGACTTATGCCCGTCTAGAAAAAAAATGACCGGTTTTGGTATCTCTTTTTGTATAAGCCATGGGTTAAAAACATTGGTGATAAATTTGTAGAATGTCTTTGCACACATCCATCCTGTTTTCGTCCGCCATATGTCCCATCCACTAGGCACACTCTTGACAATGAGTGTCGGTATTCTTTCATAGGGATACACTACCATCGGCGGAGCTATAACTCCTGCAGCATTGGCAGTAATCAATACTGTTAAGTTCTCTTTCTCATCGCCAGAGGAACTATAAACGTTTTTTTCGCCTTTTCGTACTAGTACTCTGCCTGCTTTAGGCTGCAAGTAGAAAGCGCTTTCATCGGTGTTGTATATCCTTGTAGGGTCCTTTAGTACATCTGACAACCCCTTACCTTCTATATAAGTCTTTATTGTTTGAAACCATTGGTTCAACTCTTCTTCAGTAACGTCTTCTCTGGCCTTTGTCAAATTTTGTGCCATTCTTTGCGCCAATTCTGGATGACGGCTCAAAAACGAACTGAACCATTTTTTTCCTGGGCGATTATTTGTGAACGGGCAGTTGTCCATTTTTTTTTCCAAAATAATTTTTTGGACACTGTCTAACAAATGGTCCTTTGTGACTGGGAAATGGTTTTCAGCCATGAATAAAACCCATTTGACCAACACTTTTTCTTCTTGGCTCAGCACTGTAGAAGGCCCTAAGTTGCAGTCCAGCGGGCTTATCCCTATAACTTTGTTTCTTAATGTTATTCTGGGGACACCATATTTAGTAGCTGCTACAGATACCTTTTCTCCTCTTTGTACATCTTCGATTGCTCTAGTCATTTGTCCTTTGGAATAATCTCGTTTGGGTGCCATATTATCTGTGGTAATAAGAAAGTAGTGGTAAAGAGTGGAAGTTGCTTTATAAATCACCAGTCATGAACACCCAATCTTGGATAGGGCTGTCCATCATTGGGTATCAATGTAATAATTAGAAATAATTAAGATAAAAAGACTAGTCTCCCTTTACACAACCAGATGAAAACTAAAAATATGAGAAACACAAAAATCCAATGTTGGACAGTAGGTACTGTCCATGATTGGGTAAAGACACATTTAAGTTTCCAGTCATAAACACTTTATAAAATATATACTTATTTGAGAACTGACGATGAGGTTTTGTGCAAACATGCTCCTCAGATTAACGATGAATCATTAAATAAATCAACTAACATTCACGATATAATGTAAAGTTTTGAAAATGTCAATATAGTAACCCACCTGCATTAAGATTCTTCTAATAAAAACGGATTTTTTAAAACGTTTCAGTTGCTCTCACGTGACTGTAGATAATATCGGATCAATATGGCCGTCAAATGTCAAAATGAAAAAATCTTGTTCGGATATCCATAAAGTTCATAAAAAATGTTGCCATGGTAAAATAGGGTTTGATTATTTTAAGCATCTGGGTTTGAATATGTGCATTATTGGTACACTGTCCAAGACTGGTTCCATTACCTTATTCTTTCTCGTCGTAAAATACCTACGCCGCTTTACCGAGTACTAGGGCTGTCCGGAAAGAAAAATAGAATACGGTACATACCTTTTTATACGGCATGCAACAGCTGACACGCGGAACTATCTTAAGATTTAATATTGGGTGCTGTCGCCTGCCGCCGTGAATAAAAGTGTACCTTTATGATTCTCAGTTTTGTTAATCAAAAATAAAATAAAAGCTACGCGTTCGTGACTCGCTGAGCACGTGTAGACCCTTGTCTGACTGTCAGTACTGTGTTGTCGCGAGCTGTAGGCATTTATCTCGAGCGGAATGTACTTACAGACGCCAGCACATCAAGCTACTACAATCTCTCAAATTTCTTTTCAACGTTATCACGCATTAGATTCAAGGTTGATTGGGAAAATTTGACAGTTTCGGGTAGCTAGACCTGCTGGCGTCTGTACCAGTGCAATGCCACTGGCTATGGACACTTACTAAAAATAAACTAATTATTCAATGTTGTAATTCCCGTAATAAAAGGCTGTGCAAAAATTTTCACAATAATTATGAGCATGAACATTGAATTAATCCTTGATTTCTATTCTACATTAATTATCTCAGTAGAAATCAAGAATTAGAATCATGCATGTATAGTATTGAAGTGCTTAGAAGTATATATTATTATAGTATATGTTTAAGGCGAAAGCGCCAGGGTAGCCTGTAGAAAATTCAAATTTTCTTACGTTTTTGCAATTTGCAGGTCAGTATCAGGTTGTATGTTGATTTGAATATAATTCGCGACCGTAACAAATCTGTATCCTCGAATGTCTAGATTTCATGAAATAGTCATTCATTACGATTATATGAACTTAGGGAGTTGTATTGATGATTTTAATTATTATAATTATAGAGTTACTTTAATTACAGACTTATATTAATTAAAATGATCAATACAACTATCTAAGTTCATATAATCCTAATGAATATTTCATGAAATCTAGACATTGGAGGATTAAACTAACTTAAGGAGTTGTATTACTGATTCTAATGTTATAATTCTGTAAATACCTATACTTACGGTCGCGAATCATACTTTAACCAACACACATCCAGACACTGAGCTGCAGAATGCAGAATGCAAAAATCTTAAGAAATTTTGAATTTCGCGGGCTACCTTAGCGCTTCCCCTTAAAAAGATCGATTATAACTAAAGTAATGCAATGTGGATTTACATAAGTAATCAGAAGTAAATGTTAAGAATTATTCTTGTTATTAATATTTTGGAATATGTCGCTGTCACTTTATTCTTCCATGCCAATGCCATTATTGTAGGTATCCAGTTTGCGTATTAGTTACTAGCTGAATTTAAAATAGTAAAGTAGAATTTTCATGCATACCTATAATTGGTGAGCATTACTGCGTACATCCTGCGAGGCGCAGCGTGACTGTCACTGCCAAAGAAATATTGATCTTGTGATATTTTAAATAAAGTTGAAAATTAATAAATAAAATTCCATTAGCCCGAGAGCGTGTCGGTGTGCATTTCAGATTATTTATTTTCGACTTTGTTTTAAGCATTGCAACGTCGATATTTGTTTGGCAGTTATAGTTGCCGGCACGAAACTTGAATGCTGACTTAAAATTACTTTAAGTGATTTTGGACCTTACTCCTGAGACAATACCTACGTATGCGCAAACAACCCCCACCACTCCACTGAGCGCTCAAGATTCGTGCCGGCTGCCCTTAGTGTCACATTTAGTTAATGTTCTATACCATGCACAATGTTATTGTTATCTTGTAAATATGAAGCCCAAAATACCTGGCTCTTAGCTTTTGTAGCTAGTTCTAACTCATATAACTTATACCATGTGAACAGACACTCTGCTAAAGACTGGGAGTCGTGTTGAGGTTTAAAAAAATAAATATTTCTTGTTTACATGGTTGTTGTTTAAGGTAGCTTTCCATTAATTGGTATATAATGTATGTCTAGTTACTAAGTTCTTGTTGCAAAAAGAAAAAGTGGTCATAGGGCTGACTGAAAAGAGAGAATCTGTATATAGGTACTTAAGAAAACATACCTTTGGTATACTTACAATTTACTTGTTTTTAGACTATATCCCTGATCCAACTAATTGATATATACATTTAACGTTAAATAAGTAGGTAACAAAAAAAAACGCATTTGAAAATATTTTTTTATATTTAATATATACATACCTACCACTTAAAATAAATTGTTACAATGACCTACTGAAACGAGAAATATAGCATTTTTTGTTGTTATTTTTTTGTTGTGACCATGGTGCAGTCAGTGCTGCTTACTATTAGTTACTATTAATTTTAAGATCTTTAACTGACCTATATTTTGTGTTGTAATAATAATATTAATTTCTTATATAATACGTAATATAACACAATGTAAATAACTTGAAATTTGTATGTATGCCCAAAAGGCGGGATATAGCTGATCAACATCACGGTAATTCTTAACACCTGTATCTATTTCTGTACCTACATCCACAATAAAAATGATTGTTTGATTGAGGATTTTTTTTTTTGTTTCACTACTAATCACATCAATTTGTTATTACCAACTCTCATAACTCGGATCTACGCGAAACACCGGATTGAACCGAATGTTCATGTTCATACCATCCTAACTTCTAGTTTGTTTGTGTGTACAGTAAACGCTCAAAAGTCCATAAGCATGCTAAGGATTACATTGCTATGAACTGTGCGAGCACGAACCAGTACGTGTGCGCGTATGAGCCAACATTCCGAGATAACACACACTAATGAATTGTCGCATGTCGTCGTACTACGCGAAACATTATATTTCTGTTGAATTTAGAATAACTCGTCATAGTGGCGACCTGTTCTTACCATTGCATTGCTCTAAAATTCGCATAAACATAACATGTGCTGGTAGCTGTTTGGGCTAAGCAATGGTTTCGCGATCAATGAAGTCTGAGTTCGAATCTTAATCACAATGTTGGACTGTCTTTTGTTTCTTTGGAACCATAATAATATATTTCTATTTTAAGCAAAAACTTGTTAGATGTTTATGTTCATTTCTTATTTATTTTTATAAGAAGTTAAATATTAGTTATTGTATTATTATTTAACTATTTTTGTGATTTTTAATTTATCTTTTCGGTGTTGGAAGGTTTAAATAAAAAAGTCGTGCTGAATGGTAACAAAAATGTTTGAATGAAAAATGATTTCAGGTTTGGTCCCATAGTAAAAGTTGTTCATAATGGTGAGTACAATGATAATGATGAAGAGGTTGTGCGTTATTTAAGTTACACCTTGTAGACAGATAGATAACGTTCGTTGTTATCATGCAGATTTTATACTTTTATGGTGGTTATTGTTGTGTGTCGGATCATCGAGCTCCCTAAGATAAGGTGGAGCTCACGATGTTTATGGGTGTCTTTTATGCTTATTTTTGATGCTCGCACTGGTGGTTATTGTTGTGTGTCGGGTCATAGAGCCCCCTAAGATAAGGTTGAGCTCACGATGTTTATGGGTGTCTTTTATGCTTATTTTAGATGCTCGCACTGGTGGTTATTGTTGTGTGTCGGGTCATCGAGCTCCCTAAGATAAGGTTGAGCTCACGATGTTTATGGGTGTCTTTTATGCTTATTTTTGATGCTCGCACTGGTGGTTATTGTTGTGTGTCGGGTCATCGAGCTCCCTAAGATAAGGTTGAGCTCACGATGTTTATGGGTGTCTTTTATGCTTATTTTTGATGCTGGCACTGGTGGTTATTGTTGTGTGTCGGGTCATAGAGCCCCCTAAGATAAGGTTGAGCTCACGATGTTTATGGGTGTCTTTTATGCTTATTTTAGATGCTCGCACTGGTGGTTATTGTTGTGTGTCGGGTCATCGAGCTCCCTAAGATAAGGTTGAGCTCACGATGTTTATGGGTGTCTTTTATGCTTATTTTTGATGCTCGCACTGGTGGTTATTGTTGTGTGTCGGGTCATCGAGCTCCCTAAGATAAGGTTGAGCTCACGATGTTTATGGGTGTCTTTTATGCTTATTTTTGATGCTCGCACTGGTGGTTATTGTTGTGTGTCGGGTCATCGAGTTCCCTAAGATAAGGTTGAGCTCACGATGTTTATGGGTGTCTTTTATGCTTATTTTTGATGCTCGCACTGGTGGTTATTGTTGTGTGTCGGGTCATAGAGCCCCCTAAGATAAGGTTGAGCTCACGATGTTTATGGTTGTCTTTTATGCTTATTTTTGATGCTCGCACTGATGGTTATTGTTGTGTGTCGGGTCATAGAGCTCCTAAGATAAGGTTGAGCTCACGATGTTTATGAGTGTCTTTTATGCTTATTTTTGATGCTCGCACTGGTGGTTATTGTTGTGTGTCGGGTCATCGAGCTCCCTAAGATAAGGTTGAGCTCACGATGATTATGGGTGTCTTTTATGCTTATTTTTGATGCTCGCACGGTTAGTTATTGTTGTGTGTCGGGTCATCGAGCTCCCTAAGATAAGGTTGAACTCACGATGATTATGGGTGTCTTTTATGCTTATTTTTGATGCTCGCACTGGTGGTTATTGTTGTGTGTCGGGTCATAGAGCCCCCTAAGATAAGGTTGAGCTCACGATGTTTATGGATGTCTTTTATGCTTATTTTTGATGCTCGCATTGGTGGTTATTGTTGTGTGTCGGGTCATCGAGCTCCCTACGATAAGGTTGAGCTCACGATGTTTATGGGTGTCTTTTATGCTTATTTTTGATGCTCGCACTGGTGGTTATTGTTGTGTGTCGGGTCATCGAGCTCCCTAAGATAAGGTTGAGCTCACGATGATTATGGGTGTCTTTTATGCTTATTTTTGATGCTCGCACTGGTGGTTATTGTTGTGTGTCGGGTCATCGAGCTCCCTACGATAAGGTTGAGCTCACGGTGTTTATGGGTGTCTTTTATGCTTATTTTTGATGCTCGCACTGGTGGTTATTGTTGTGTGTCGGGTTATCGAGCTCCCTAAGATAAGGTTGAGCTCACGATGATTATAGGTGTCTTTTATGCTTATTTTTGATGCTCGCACTGGTGGTTATTGTTGTGTGTCGGGTCATAGAGCCCCCTAAGATAAGGTTGAGCTCACGATGTTTATGGATGTCTTTTATGCTTATTTTTGATGCTCGCATTGGTGGTTATTGTTGTGTGTCCGGTCATCGAGCTCCCTAAGATAAGGTTGAGCTCACGATAGCTGACGCATGCGTGCCGTCTGTTGGGTCAGGTTTATTCAAACTGTTTCTGGTATGTTCCTCAAACGGTCAGTCCGGTCCGGTCCAATATCGCGTTTATCAAAATGCAGGGTGGCACCCTGCATTTTGATTAACGCGATATTTTTGATATTTAATTTCTGGACTATAAGAGAGAGTTTGACCCCGAGTTTGTTTAACCATCTCTTCTCAGAGGTAGTCAGATAGGAAATGTCGACTCCATCTAGCTTAGTTATTTTTTTTTTAATATGACGTGTACCTAAAAGTTATTTCGATATCCTATTTAGTGAAAAGGAAAACAATTTCATTTCATAAGAAACCATTTTTAGGAGACTGTCCTTAAAGTTTTGAGTACAAAAATTGTACAGTCAGCTAGGAAAAAAAGTAAATTATACAGGGTGATTTTTAAAACATGCGACAAAATTTAAGGGGGTGTTCTACCCATCAATATGAACAACTTTTACTATGGGACCAACTAAGAATTCGCAAAAAAAAAATTACCTTCCCATGTAAAAGCACATACCCGATTGGACCATTTTGTATAAAAAGGTCGAAATTTTTTTGCGAATTCCGAGTTGGTCCCATAGTAAAAGTTGTTCATATTGATGGGTAGAACACCCCCTTAAATTTTGTCGCATGTTTTAAAAATCATCCTGTATAAAGATTTATGTTTATAATGCCAATCGATGCAGTCATCTATGGATTAAAAACTCTTCTGGACTAACTGAGGGTACGAGATTCAGTACACATATCATAATATATACAGTAGATATAGTACACATATCGCAAAAAACTTTTCGCCTACATTTCGAACGGATCATTCCTCATCACGATCTTTTACAACGTACCTATGCTATTTATTTTGAAAAGAAAATTATCTTCTTGATGAAGTAGGTATTGAGAATTTCGAAATAAAAACCATTATTTTTCAGTCGGCTATTATTTCGGGTTTTCGCAATGAAAAATCGACGGGTTAACAAGTACCTAAGTATTTTAGTTTATTACGTATTTCATTACCTACGTCTTACGCATTCATTATGTTTTTCTATAGATAATAAACCTTTGAAAAGTGCAAATTCAATTCTTATTAAATTTATTTTTATATACTTACCCGTCTTTTTTAAAGCAATGCGGTTAGCAGTTAGGTACTCAAAAAGTTAAGGACTATCTCCTCATAACGTTCCCCTGTAGCTACAACGGTCATGGTACCTAACCCGTCACAAAAATCCACCCTGTAGGCATGTTTATTCAAGCAGACTCTTCAGTTAATGATGAATTAGGTTAGTGCAACCCCCTAAGCCCAAAAGTAAGAGACCCTCAATCAAATCTTATCAACCCCCACGTCCTTAGGTTGTACCTACTTACAACGCAGTATCATAATTGTATACCTATATTACCTAGGCATCTCACCGCCCGCAGTGTCTGCAGTGCCTATCGATCGGGCTACGGGACCTGCGCGCTGCATTTAAGTCATCTAGCACCCGTGCCGCATCGCCCGCTACAACCAACAGTGCGCCGCCGACCGTGCACCGAGCCAGATGTGCTGGTCCTTCGGTCCGCAGATGGGTGTTGGCGGCTAGCAGAGGCTTGCTGTTCTGGGCGAGATACAAAGGTTCGTAGATTACTTTCTTTTAGGTTCTGCGCAGGTCTCAGTGCAATATTTCTCGTTTTCGGGCCTGCATAAGGTAAGTAAGTACGGTCTACTTTTTAGATTACGTAACCTGTCGACATTGTAGGTAGCGTCCTGAATCCTGCTGAAGCTGAATCAGTAGATTAGTAGAGAAAATGGACGGAGCTGAATTAATGGGTTGGTCGAGAAAATGGAGCCAGAATAAGGACTTTTTGATTTTTTATTTTAGTAGCCTCTCTGCATTCCTCTAGTATAGATCCTGTTAACAGTTCTGGCAGAAGATTCAGTCTACTGAAAGTATTTTTACTTCCGTATGGCTTTGTCAGATCATCATGCTTCACGGGTTTCGGTTTCGAGGAGAGGGGGAACATCCCAAGCTGCTTCATATAAAAATTCAATAACGTCATGATAATCCACATTTTTCTTTGGTCCTAGATGGAGTTGTCTCCCGAGCGGCACCTCGCGGGAGTTCCTGACTCTTCAATGCGCCACCAGTACACCGCCCACCAGCAGCCTTCTTCAAAGGATGGCGGTAGGTTTTTTAATTATGTTTTCCTTCTGATCTAGATAATTGAAGATAGAGTGGTTTTCATTTATTACGTAAGTCTTTAGGAGGGTCTAAAAGGTGACATTTGGCACATGACCCTTTTCGACCTTTCTAATAGGGTTACGTAACACTCACAGACTACGTGCGGGGAGAGGGCGGCAGGGGACTGCAGCATTACCCCCCTCCCCCTTTTGATGCATCTCCCCACGCCTCTGCAGCGATGCGACCACTCCTTTGTTTGAACAATCTTTAATTAAAAAAATTTGGGGTGACCGAATCTTTCGTCTACACTTTTTTACAGAATCATCAGCTCTTAAATTAGATTTTCTTGTAAAAATTTGTCCCTCACTAGGATTAGCTCCTAGGGTTCGCGGTATTGGTGGGGGGGGGGGGGGGGACAGGTGACTGCAGCATACCTCCGCCCCCTTGAGGTGCATCACCCCGCGTTTCCGATGTGCCCACTTAATTGTCTAATCTTTAGTTAACTTATAAATCAAAAATATTCGGATAACCGAATCTGTACCTACACATTTCTGCAGAATAGATCAGATAAAGATAAAAATATATTTATTGCATAACGTTCTTATACATTTTTAGTTTCAACAGTCTATCCAAGTCGGATACGCAATACTATTTTAAGAAATTAGGTACTTACAAATATTATTTTTTATCAAAAAACTTATGCACATTATAAAATACATTAACAATTAACATTTTTTCAATTTATTGTTAAACATATTTCCATTCAATTATTTGTAACTGATTGTACACACGAACAGCAGTAACACAGGTACTTTTATAATACATCATATTGTTAAAAACTGTTAAATTAATGTCATATTTATATTGTTTCCGAATGTTTCTTTTAGAATTAGCTTTGAAATTCAGTATACCCCCCCCCCCTCCCATTGGATTACGGTACACTTTATTAGCTTAATACTTTAATCCTCCCTTTCGCCGACTGAGGCCCTAGGACCTTGTTGACTCAGCTAACTTTCCGGCCCGAACACTGAATGGGGCCGCAGACACTGCGGGCCCATTTGCCACGCACCACTTTGCATCTTAGTAGTTACGCTAGTGATTAAAGTAGTGTATAAATATAATATACAAAGATTCGTCACAAACTGTAACAATTGGTTGTTGTACATACATTCATTGCAACTAATCAATATTATTTAGATATAATTATGTATCATCAGTCCATTTCTCACAGGCTTCAAATGACAGCTTAAACCGTGCCTAAATATTTTTTTCTTTCTTACAGAAAGTTGCGTCATCCTCCGTCATCTACTCCACTCTGAGAGGCTGATGGACCAGCTCATCTTGCTCGACGCATCCGTCGACCCACTCAAACCACACGACCACGCAACATACAAGACACAAAACAACCAAACTCTGAACAAACACAATCACAAACAGCTCTAGTCTCACAAATTACTTGTATTGACTATCCCAAGTAATCTGTGACACAGAAGTCAGAACCTACAAGAAGTATTTTAAAAACATGAGAATGTTTTGTCTCCCTATTTGCTGGAATTGGTCTTAACAGGGTTTTGGCAGGATTCCTGAGTATACGATTCTGTCGAGATCCTGAAGAGACCTGTCTGGAATGCCATAATCTGGGTGAATTACGTCAAAATAACTTAACGGGCTAAGCGGTGGAGCTTGCAGGCACCTCTATCCGTTCATCATTCTGTCCTTGATTTTTATGACAATGGGGATAAAATACATTCAAGCAGCCTTTATACAATGCTTCTTGTACCATTAATATTAAATTTTGGATAAAATGCTGTCGAGCATCCAGCATTATATCCATGATTTTTTACATTTAGTTCAGGCACGGATAAGGATTTCTCGGAGGGCGCGTGGACCCTTCCCTAAAATCCTTCCTTTCCTTTTCCTTCACTTATTTTTTTTTCTTTCACTTTCTTTGGGAGTTTCTGGCTTCTTCCTTGAATGGACCGCGCCTGAACTAGAAAAATGAAGTTGCAGAAATACATTAACAATTGTTATAATGCGTTCCTGCAGTACGATTCGTAATGAAACCCGACGCAATCCTGCGAATGTTCACTGGTTGCGTTTTACTGAGAGCAATTTTGCGCTACCATAAGCTAGTTATATCGCTCCATAGCAACCGTTGGACGGCTGCACTAGCCTCGGGTTTCATTAATATGCTATTTAAATAATAAATTATGACTACATCAAGAACACATATGGTTGATTTGGTAAATTTACTCCAGATTTTTAACTACAGATGTTAAAATAAATAATAATAATATGTGTCATGTCTTTTATATAACTCCCTATTCCAAAGATCGTTTGCTGGTTTACCCGACTGCCTTTTATTAAGTTACTAGGAATAGGTACACACAGCTACCTATGTACGTAATCTACATCCTATACTTTTAAATACTCGTAATATATAATAATAATATATCCTGGTGGGACATTATTCACACACGGAGCTTGTACTATGGAAACCAGATAAATGAGCAATATTTGTATGTATGTGTTGGGTGACTGGTAATTAGTAACCGATACTTAAGGGGGAAGCGTCAGGGTAGCCCGCGAAATTCAAATTTTCTTACGTTTTCTGCAATTTGCAAGTCAGTATTAAGTTGTATGTTAAATGAAGTATGATTCGCGGCCGTAACAAATATGTATTTACAGAATTATAGTCATTTGAATCAGTAATACAACTCCTGAAGTTAGTATAATCCTCAAATGTCAAGATTTCATGAAATAGTCATTCATTAGGATTACCTGGTCTTAAAGAGTTGTATGGATCACTTTAATGATTCTCAATCTGTCTGTCTAGCCTTTTCCCAACTGTGTCGGGGTCGGCTTCCAGTCTAACCGGATGCAGCTGAATACCAGTATTTTACATGGAGCGACTGCCTATCTGACCTCCACAACACAGTTACTAGACGACGACCTTCTGACGACCCATAACGACTGTCAAAGTTCCACGAATGACAGCCGGGACCAACGGCTTAACGTGCTTTCCGAGGTATGGAGGAGTCTCGGTATGAAAAGATGGTCACCCATCCACGGACCAACCCCGGCAAGCGTAGCTTAACCTGATAGATCGACCAGTGCGGCTGGTATTATTTAGCCACGATCTCCTCCATCTCCATGTACATAGATACTTGTTACAGCCTCAAATTATATTTTGATCAACGTACAGTCACGAACCGGGATTGTTGAGCCACTAGCTTATCATCTTAACTTGGTTGTGTTACATCAATGCCGCCCATTTTCGTTATTGACATGTCACATGTCAAATTTCACGGGCGGCATTCGTGTAACACAACCAAATTAAGATGATAAGCTAGTGGCTCAACAATGCCAGTTCGTGACTGTACAATCTAATACCGACTTGTAAATTGCAAAAAACGTATGAAAATTTGAATTTCGCGGGCTACGTTGACGCTGATTGCAGGTACGCGTGATAAAATGTCAGCGGTTCCCTACATCTTGACGAGTTATGCGAACATAAATGTAGGGAGGATTTTTTTCGCGATTTCAGGTTTGGTCCCGTAGTAAAAGTTGTTTGTTATCATGAGTACCATCATGTGTTTAAGTATCGATCACTAATTACCAGTCACCCTATATATACATATATTTGTAATCACGTTCTCGAAAACGGCTCTAACGATTTCGATGAAAATTGCAATATACGGGGGCGAAAAATCAATCTAGCTAGGTTTCATTTCTGAAAAAAAAAAAACAATCGTTTTCTCTATTTTTACCCGAACAGATCTCGGTCAACTAGGTATCCTGTCCTACTATTTATTATATGAGTTAGGTACATTAATATTTGTATTTAGACATATATTTGTAAACATGTTCTAGAAAACGCTCTAACGATTTCGATGAAAGTTACAATAAAGGGGTTTACGGGGTGGAAAAATCAATCTAGCTATAATTATAGATCTCATTTCTGAAAAAAAATAATCGTTTTCTCTATTATCACCCGAGCCGAGCTCGGTCGACAAAGCACTATTTATTATAGTTCTACATTCTACTAGAGATGATGCAAACATAAACTCATTACAGTTTCACCGTCCATTATGCTTGCCTAAATTTCGATCATTGATCTTAACGAACTGAAAACAATAATTCTGTGGCTGACACCATGTTATTGGCTTCTGACAAGCCCCTGACAATCATCACCTCAGACTAAATATCCTGATCACAGCTGGGGATATAATATCAGTGTCGAGTGTTACTACAACCAAAAATTCCAATTAAGCACTTGAAAATGGCGTCCACGCTCATGGGCTGATTGGTCGAAGATTAAGAGTTATGCTTGGCCATGGATGGGGGGGCAATTATTTATTTGCCCCCTGGCAAATAAATAATTGCCTATAGTACTTAGGCATTGGTAAGTAGGTACGTAATTTACAAGCGAATGCACGTTTTAATAACACAAGATGACATGAATTAATGCCTATATAAAAGCGCGTTGTTGAATTTTCAAAGCTCGGCTCAGCGTAGACAGTTGAAAATTCAGCAGCGCGCTGGAATGGAAGGGTAAGGGTGGCTGTGTAGGTAAAGGAGCATGCTAAAGGTCATAGGGTCCACAATAGCACAGGCATTAGGTAAAAAGTTAGAATTCCAAGGGTGCCAGCATACAGGCGACTGGCGACTGATCAGCAACACACCAGCTTGGCCACCTAATAATCAGAAAAAATTGAATGTATATTATTATATTAATATACATAATGTGTATACTAGACACCAACGCCACACACTTCAGCGGGGTAATTGCGTAAGACACATAAAATGACAATGGGGTTGTTCCCCGGAAGCTTCGGAGCAAGAGACCGCTGTGTGTTTGTCACTTGTCAAAGTCATCTTGACGACAAAGCGACCAATCGGCGACAAGAAAAAACACTTAGCACCATATCGCGGCAAAGTTTTCAGCAAGGAACTCCATTGACAGTTGAATGAAAGTAACAAACACTTCGCGCCATCTACGCAGAACTAATTTGATAGATTTCTTCCCCATAGATTGCAATGGGCATTGACTTAGAAATCGATTCTCGCCACGGTGTTCTAGATTAGCACGTGTGTTTTGAATTTTTAGCTGTTTTTGAGTGACTTACTTACTATACTTTTGTGACTTGTTTTTGTTTGTGTGTCGTTCTTTTGTTCGTATCCAGGTTGGTACTGTGTTGTCTTGTTTTAAATCTCGTTTTATCCAAGATGGATAAGAATAAACCCCCTGATCCTGACCCCCCAGATATTCAACGTCCTTTAACTCCTTCCTCCCCTTTATCTCCGAATCCATTAACTCAATTCGCGAATGTTGTCTGTAGTATTACAGAGATGGATGTCGATCTCGGTTGCTTGCTGCAACCAAAAAGCCAAATCGGTCGTATCAAATATTCCGTAATGGGGAAGGCTCCTTATGTTGTGCATGTTTCTCGTTTAGAGGTTCAACCAAATGCTGGCACCACCCTACGTCCCGTTAGTTTTGGTAAATTTCTTTTGAATAACAACATTGCGAACATTGTTCGTGGTGGTGTTAACAGAATCGGTAGAAACCGTGTGTCAGTGGAATTCGCTTCCCCCCAGGACGCAAACTCTTTCCTAGTAAACAATCTGTTGACCAAATATACATAGTTATACTGCATCAATCCCTACATTTAATGTCACAAGGATGGGTGTTGTTACCGGTGTTCCCTCAGATATTACGGAAGAACAAGCTATAACTTATTTGACAGTACCCTCAGGCTGCGGGCGAATACTGAAAGTCCGCCGCATTAACAGGAAAACTCAAAGAGAAGGAGTTAATGAGTGGAAGCCCACTGAAACATGTGTTATTTATAACATTTGATGGAGAAGTATTACCAAATAGGATTTACTGCTGTTACACATCCCTCCCTGTTGAGCAATACATGTACCCGACAATTCAATGCCGCAAGTGTTGCAGATTTGGATATATAGCGAATCTATTCAGATCTAAGCTACGCTGCAGTAAATCTGGCCACGATCACCCCGGTGATGGTTGCATCATTTCTGAGGGCGAGGCCTTCTGTGTGCTTTGTTCGGGTAGTCACTTCGCTAATAGCAGGTCATGCCCCGAGTATGCAAGGCAGAGGGCTATTAAGATTGTCATGGCTGAGAAATCCATTCCCTATGCTGAGGCCAGTAAGGCTATCCCAGCAGCCTCCCGTAATTATGCCAACATTGCCAAAACTCCGATATCTCAGACCTACCACAAAACTGTGACACTTAAACCCAGGACCCATGCCTCCTTTCCACATTTTATGATAAAGCTGCCCATCAGCAGATAGTTAACTCTCCCCAACCTATACAGCCAAATGGCTGCGGTCTAAATTTCAATAATGTTTCTTCTAATAATACTGGTTCTATTATTGAACTCCTTAAGAGAGAAAGAGTTTTATACTCTTACCTACTATTATTTCTTCTTCTTCTTCAGTTCCCAGTCACCGTCCAACGTTGCCGATCAACTTATCTTATTACTTCAATAAATTAAAAATGGCTTTTCGCCCAACATTCCTACAGTGGAATGTGAGGAGCGTGTGGCATAAAAAGCACGAACTCATATTTCTTTTAAATAAATACAAGCCATTGGCTTGCTCCATAGCTGAGACTTGGCTCACCCCAAGTCTTAACTTTCGTATGCCACACTTTAACATTCTCAGATGTGACAGATCTGATGGCTATTGAGGATCGGGTCTCCTTGTAAACAATCGGGCTATTTTGCCCATTCCTTTACCTTCGCTCACAGGTGATATGAGTATTGTAGCAGGAAGTATGGAAGGCATTGCAGTATTTGGATATACATTGCTCATCCTCATCATGATTTTTTGGTTATTTTAAAAAACGTATTTTCCAATACTCATGGACCAATTTTGGTCATGGGTGATTTTAACTGCCACCATTACAGATGGGGGTCCGAACGCTGTGATGCCTTTGGTATAGCATTGGTTGAGATCTTGGACGATCTGGATCTTGGCATTCTTAACAACGGTTGCCCAACTCGCAGATCTCCTCCTGGTCAACAAAAGAGTCGTATTGATTCAACATTTTGTTCGGTTGAGTTGGCAGCTTCGACTCATTGGTATTATACGACCTTGTCGCATGGTAGTGACCATTACCCTATTGTCATATCTGAGGTTAATAAAACTTATTTAGAGAAAACTTCCCCTCCACTTTCGAAATATAACCTGTCCAATCCAGATTGGGCAAAATTTGCATCATTATTGGAGGGTAAAATTGATGGCCATTCCAAATTTAAATTCAAATTTATTAGATCCTTCTGAGCACCGCCATGCCAAGAGCTGCTATGAAGGATTTGTTACAGCCATTACCTCTAGTGCAGACTCCTGCTTCCCGCTGAAAAACAATGCCCGTGCTCATTTTCCTTCACCCCCGTGGTGGGACCCAGAGTGTACTTCAGCAATCAAAGATAGAGATGAGGCCGAGGAGTGTTACAACGCAGATATGAGCACCGAAAATCTATTGACATATTTGCGGATACATGCCAGAACCAAGCGTCACCTTCGCAAGAAGAAACGTGTGGGTTGGGTTAAGTTTTGTACCTTCTTATCTCCCACTACTCCTGTCTCGGTAGTCTGGAAAAGCATCAACAGGTTTAGACTTGGATGCTCCCCATCAGTCTCTTCACCGATCACTAGGGAAACAGCTGACATACAATAATACTGTCATATCAAATGGTACAGAAATTTGTAATAGTTTTAATAATTACTTTGCGACGATCGGTTCTATATTAGCCCACAAAATACAATCATACCAACCTAACACTACACACACCAAACCTATACCTAAGGATAACTAAGGCCCTAATCTATCTGAACTGCGCCCGTGTTCAGCAGACGAAATCAAAAGAATTATAGATAACCTTGACAATAACACCAGTAATGGCATAGATGGTATAACCACTTAGGGCCGGTTTTTTGATCCGTAGTTAACACAACCAATGGTTAAACATAGTAACTAATGGTTTAATTTTGGCTAACTGTGAAAGGCAATAACGTGTATCGGAAACCAAATCGCAAATAATCTTGCAAATTGTATAAATGACTGTCTAAACAAGGGTGTTTTCCCGGATAGCCTTAAGATAGCCAAGGTAACCCCTATTTATAAAGCTGGAACTAAAGCTGATCCCGGCAACTACCGGCCTATTTCAGTACCTATTGCCTGTTATTTCTAAAATATTTGAAAAGGTATTATACTTACGCTTATTTGATAACTTAACCAAAATAGATTTTTTATATGAACATCAATCAATACGGATTTAGACCACAATCTAATACACTTGCAGCAACAATCGATTTAGTAACTAAAATCAAGAATAATATTGACAAAAAGCAACTAGTTTTAGATATTCTCATCGATTTAAAAAAAAGCATTTGACACAATAAGTCATTCTATACTATTAGAAAAGCTAAAAACCATTGGAATCACTGCCCAAGCTAACAAAATATTTGAATCTTATCTTGCACCACGTCATCAGATAGTAAAAATAGGCAATTTTGAAAGTACATCTTGCTGAAATAGTTTGCGGAGATTCGCAGGGATCAGTGTTGGGACCATTACTTTTCCTTATTTACATAAATAATATAAGTAATGTTGGGTTAGTGGGACATATACAGATGACACGTGTCTTTTTTATTTTAGCCACTCCATTCTTAGCGTTATTACTGAAGCACAACAAGACCTTAATATCCTCGACACGTGGCTTAAGCAAAACTTGCTGACTATTAATGTTAAAAAACAGCATACATAATTTTTGCTCCTAAGAACAAAAAGATTGCTAGTTTCCCTCCTCTTAAGGTAGATAGTCAACATCTTTCAAGGTCGAACCATGAGAAATACTTGGGCCTGGTCTTGAAGAGTAGACTGACATTCAGACCGCACATTGACTACATTAGAAGCACGTTGATCCCGCTAACTGGAGCTCTGCGAAATATTGCCAAATGTGTGCCATTTCAATTACGATACACCATCTATAATACACTAGTTAAACCACATCTAGACTATCTAATCGAAGTGTAGGGACAGCCTGCTATTACACATCTTCATGACCTACAAGTAACTCGCACAAAACAATTAAAATTTTTATTTAATTATAATTATTTAACACCTAAAAAAGAAATGTATGCTAAAACTAAACTATTTAACCTTCAAAAACTGTATAATTATCACACATGCATACTAATAAAGAAAATTTTAACGAACACAATAAACTTACAAATCTCTTTCAAGCATAAAATTCACCACTACTACACCAGGAATAGGGATAGGATAGAACTGCCCTCAGTTAGGACGTTGCACGGTAGAAGAACTATCCAGTTTGAAGGAGCGCAGCTATATACTTATAATAAGTTACCGAAAGAAATAAGGGAACCTTCATCATTGAATATTTTTTTAAATAGGTTAAAGTTTTATTTGGTAAACCAACAATCAATCAATCACTTCATTACCAACTGTATGTGCCAGATAGATCGAACGACTGTATTATTACTTAAGATATTTGTTTTTTTAAGTTTCTCATATTTAAGTGAACTATGTATGTTCTTTTGAGAAATAAATTTCTTTAAACCGAACATAAGACCGTATGTACCTACCACCGACATTTAGGAAAATCGTTTTCGAATTGGTACACAATTCATCCAGGCGTGAGAACGACTCGGAGAATGATAACAAAAAGATTCTTTTGGCCCGGCCATGAACAAAGAAATAGGTAGTTGCACTCATGTTAAATGTTTTCGTTAAAAACGATGCGGTTAAGAAACCATTAACACCCACGTATAGCGTCATAAGTAGGTAGGGATAGCAAAGTTTTCAAGATACCACTTCCTAATAGGCAAGTTAATATTTCAATAGATAGGTTAAAACCAGCCTATATATTAGTAGGTACAGTCGGAACAGATTATCCAGTCCGAAGCAGACGAAACTTGTGAAAAACAAGACAGTAGCAATAGTAATAAAGTAGGTAGTAAGTCTGTCACTTATACCACACGCAGTGGCAGAATCTCAGACTAAGTATTCTTAGTCCTAAGGATATTTAGTCTGAGGGCAGAATGGTCAAGCCACCCGTGACTTTCAACTACCTTACCTACCTAAGGCACACACAACGTCAGAGACTCATTCACCGCACACAGATTAGGGACTCAACAGGTTCTTTTTCGATATCGTTTTTTCCGCCGTAAAAAAAGATAAAGCAAACGTAACTTGTTCACTGCTGTCATTATTTCCTCGAATGCACTTTTAAATAGCGCGGCGATGTAAGTTTTTACTGGCACAACGCAACCAATCGAGACTGCTGCGGCATACCGCATGCTAAGAGTTACATTGTGTCACATACTAATATCGGCTCGATATCGTCGGACGATATCTTTGTTGTCCGAGCTAACGATGTGTCGTTGTCATGTCGTTATCGTTATCGTCGCAGTGTGAAAACGGCCAATCAGAAGGGGCAGGATCTTAGCAGCTGAATCTGACAGCCGTCTTTGTGGCCTGTAACGGCGCCGCTTGCTTAGGAACCCCAGGTTTAAGAGAATATTATGTAATTCCGTGGTAATAACTAGTCAGTCATCAAGCTGGTAACTTTGCCCTTACACGCGGCAATCTGTAGATCCGCGCGGTTCCGCTCCACTGGTTGGTTCGTATATAGGATACACAGACTGCCACTGCCACAGAAATGCTTCCAAGTGGTTGCTACTGGCAACACCTTAGCGACAGTGGCGTCCCCACTCTTTTTACAGCCAACTTCGGCAGTCGAGTGAAGTACGCAATTAGTGCAGCCCTCTTTTGCCATATGCGGAACTATCGAAGACTCGTGCGCTGTATTCACATCAGTGTGCAGACTGCCAATCTTCTATAATTACATATCCATAGTGCATCATATAGCACACTGCGTATTATCGACCGGTATTCGGGACCTGCGCGCTGCAGCAGGCCGGTGGGCGTTGCACCACCTCCGCTAAGCATCGCCCGGCGCCGCCACCGCCGACCCGCACTGCGCCTCCGACCACCGAACTGAGCGTCACGATTTACAAGCCAGTCGTCACATCCGCGACTTCCTTGGTGATTGAAGAAGGTACCTAAGTATTTTCATTTAGTTTGGCCTTCTTATTTAGAGCTGGGAAAGTGTTTTGCATTAAAATAATTGGTTTTAGTGAAATGACTAAACCCACCACACCTCTGAACCTTGGTTCTTTGGTGGAAGTAGGTACTTGCTTTAGTTCATCTAAAGCAAGTACCTACTCATCTAAGAACTAAGAAATAAATTGTTTAACATCAGAATGAATTATTGATTTTTCGAGGATCAGAAATTATACCCCCACACCTCAGATCCATAAGTACTGGTTCTTTGGTTGGAACATTTGCTTTAGTTCATTATTCTTGTTCAGAACTAAGACACAATTTGTTTAATATCAGAATGAATGATTGGTTCTCGCCACTCATAAAATTTACCCCCCACCCCCTTGCCGTCACCTGACTGCACCTGCATTGTTTCAACTTGATCCTTAGTTCCAGTATGCCATTTAATCAACTTCTGGTATCTACGGTTTGGTTTTGTGTAATATTTGCGTAATTATAATACTTGGTTTTTCTCTCTTCGGTAGATACCAGCGCGTCCTCGCTTCGCCGCCGCTGCTGCGTGTCGTGCGGAGCGGGGAGAACTATTGTCCTTCGAGTTACCGGAACTGCCGAATGATTGTAAATATATTTTAAATTGATCGTTTCTATCCAGTAGGACTGAGCAGATTGACGTAGTCCGTCTTTAATTTACATTTCCACAGTAACATGTTTTCAGTAGGTAAATGGTTCTATTATCATGATCCATGGAAATGGGTTGATGATCGCAGTGTCACTCCATCGTAGACTTTGTCTCTGTCACCTCTGACCTACACCATAGTCAAGAGCAAACCCATCTAAAAAAAAGGGTTCTGAGCTCATCCTCTTCAATAAAAACTTTTTTTCCAAAAATGTCAACCGACTTCCAAAAAAAACCCACAAAGTGCAAAATAACTTTAATTCGGAAGTCGGTGTCTTTGAATCTGTATTTTACTTTTTTGACACCTACTTCCGAAATTACAAGTTATTATGCACTTTGTGGGGCTTTTTTGGAAGTCGGTTGACATTTTTGGAAAAAAAGTTTTTTTTTCTCACTTTTTAGTGCGTCAGTTTGTAATTTATCTAAGTTACATTATCCTAATGTCAACTGCTCATCACCTTTTACAAAATATTTTTTTTCCCGATGCAGGGAGAACCTACCGGGATAACTCCACATTATTAAACCACACAACTATTATTAAAGTAGGTACCTAATCAAATCGCAACCCTTGAAATACTTATTATTGAGTAGTTCTGGTGGCTATCTGTGAACTTCATCATTATTTCCACTTGACCAAATGGTGTTTTCCAAGAATAAATGCACGAGTTACTGCCTATAATATTTAAAGAGTTCCGTTGATTTCTCCAGGATCCCATCATCAGATTCTGACCTGATGACAATGGGACCAACTAGAAAGTATAGGTACCCTTTCAAACAAAAAATATTTTTCAGCCGTCTTCGAGTAATCGGGGAACATATAATACATAAAAAAAAGATTCTGACGAACTGAGAACCCTCTCCTTTTTTTGAAGTAGATTAAAAACCCCTTTTTCACCCGTCACTCACCACTTTTATACATACTGTTTGATATACATACAAGGTTTAACATATCATTTCTCTTTTTCAGGTTTCATAAAGATGCGGCTTCATTGCCGCTCAAGTATCAACCTCTCCGGCTACTAGGCTACAAACCATCTGGACTGTCACAATCAGCTTTCACAGATTATTTATTTCTACAAAATAAGTAATCTGTGAAAGCTGATTATCTTGTTCGAAACGGTTGCGAGCAATATGTCGGCGATTGTTGTAGCGATCTATCACATGATAATCACATCAAATCGCAAGGCTGAAAGCAAATGCTTTTACCAGTAACTTTGCGATTTAGTCCTCGATTTGATGAAAGGACTAGACAAAATACTGGGGCCATTATTTGTATGTGTATTTCCTCGGAGCTGTTTCCGGGTAAAAACTCTTAACAAATAACTACCCCTCTTGGTCAACGGAATCGTTCTTGCAACGTTTATAAAGCAAACGCTTAAATGGGTTTGCAGTTCATCTTTCTTTAGAACGCCCTCGTCTGTTACGACACGCTCGGGTAAAGACGACACTGATTGCAACAATGTATGAAGTGATCAGTTTGCATTAACATGCGAACAATCAAACCTCAATTTTTAAACCCAGCTTTGTGAAAATTGAGGTATTTCACACGGACATGAAATTATGACCGAATATGACATGAGTGTCTATGCAAATAGATAACTATGACAGGCGCGGATCCAAGGGGAGGGTTTCTGAGTACTCCCTTCCTCCAAAACAAACAAATGCTTTGTTTTGGAGTTTTTGGTCTTTGTGCCTTGAGACTTGGATACACGCCTGATATGCATTATTGTATTTATTAAGGAATATAATTTTTATATAACTGGAATGCTAATGTTCTTTAATAAGATAATGTAAGGTATCGCTGGCGTATTTTAAGGAAAAAATCTAACACACCGAGTTCTTTCTTTACACTAATTAATTTGTACCTAATGTTGTTGTTTTATTTGAAACTACCCGATCCCATGAGCAATGAACGAGATTAGCTATGATCGAAGGGAAGTGACCAGGGATGGTTCTGGACGGAAAAACTTCAGCATGCTTATTGCGTGTGTTCACCATAGCAATAACGACCATCGGTTGGCTTTAAAAGTGAGGCCGTTTTTGCCCATACTCCCTGACAACCGCCATTTGCAGCTGTCTATTAGGAAAGCGTGGCTCAACCAACATTCTTCTAATCTTTGTCTATGTATAATTTATAATATTGTAAGAGTCCACAATTAAATCGAGTAAGACTAGTAGCCAACCCCGAGATTGTTTAGGAATGCAAGTTGCTCCACCGTTTCTGAAAACATCAAATCATCCACAATGCATTTCCGGGTTGTGATCTACTCCAAGCCTCATAATCATCATCACATCATGATCATAATTTATAATATTGTAAGAAAGTCTTGTAGTTATATCTAGTAAGACTTACAGCTAACCTCGAGATTGTTTCGGAATGCAAGTTGCACCTACATTTCCTAGCTACCATTTCTGAAAACATCAAGTCATCCACAATGCATTTCCGGGGTTTGTGACCAACTCCAAGCCTTGCGCTCCGGTGCAGCTGTGATGCTGTAGCTCAAGAAAAATAATCAGTCATAAAACTAGTCGTTCTGCGAACAGTGGACCTCGCGAGCATAAACTTTTTACCACCAAAGTTATTTAGAACGGGATATTTACCTTATTTTTCATAAGATCTTCACCAAATTTTTATGAAACCAATTTAAATATGCATCTTTCAAATAAAAAAAGAGAACCATCAAAATCGGATCTCATAAGGCGGAGATATCCAGTAGCCCCGTTTTTGGAGGAAGTACCAATCAAATATCTCCGAGTACAAAAAAAAAAAAAAATATACAAAGTCGTAAAACCTGTACCTATACCAAGTTTCATCTATATCGGACCGGTTGACTTGTACCTCATGGTCTGGTTGGTACCTTTGGTTTTCGTACAGTCTTTATTTATCAATGTATATCGAAAAACAGTAAGAAAAGAAGAAGCGAGTGGTGAATTAACTCAAAATTTTGAAATAACTTTAATTTCGGAAGCCGGTGTCTTGCGATCTGTATTTTAGTTTTTTGCCACCGAGTTCCGAAATTAAAGATAGTTCATAATTTTGAGTTAATTTAATTTGAAGTCGATTTCATTTTTTTTTATTATTTTTTTATTTCGTAATTTTTAGTTTTTAGTAAAACCTTGAATATTTGTTTGAGATGTTTTCCCTTTGACACCACACCCGTAGCTCTTGTCAATAAGCCAGGCCGTCACACTTACTGGTATTAGTCTTTTATCTTGAAAACTATTGAACCAATTTCGATAAATCTGGGACTGTTCAAAAGTTGAAGTAAATGTAAGCCAATAAAAATTAAGTGGTCACGATCTGATTAATAGTTTCGGAGAAGTGCGTGGACAAACATACATACATACAAACTTATATACATCTATAAAATTATGTATATTTGTTTGGAAGCCCTAATAGATTATCATTATGTGAATATGTTGCAGTTCCAATAGTTCAAAAAATTGATTACCTTCTTTTTTTTGAAGTCGGTTAAATAAGGCAATGCTGAAAGGATTACCATGTGGTTTGCGAAATTAATGGGGACGCCACCATCGCCTAAGTAGCTTACCAGAGATGACTCGTGTCGGTATATACAGTCCGCGCGCGAGCTCCGAGGAATCGGGAGCTGAGGAAGCGGGCGGTTTTCAAGCATACTATCCTCATATAATTATTTAATAATTAATTAAACGCGTGGCGCGCGGAGGCGAAGGATGTGTTGATTATTAAATAATTCTATGAGAATAGTATGTGCTTGAAAACCACCCGCTTCCTCAGCCCCCGATTCCTCAGAGCTCGCGCACGGACTGTAGATGATCTCGAGAAATTGGATATAAGACTTGTCTAGTTCTTTTCCCGTAGGAATCGACACGGGCATGTTAATGGAAGTGTATATCATGGCCGTGGTTAAATTATTAGTCAGTCAAAAAGGTGTTAATAAGTGTACCAGTATTTGTCAAGTACACGTGGTTATCTGTAGAGTTGCCCAGATCGCCTCTACTATCGGGCTCACAGAGTTGGATCGTCTGTAGTCTATATATTACAAAGACAATGAACGCCACACGGCCCCACGATTACAATGACCCAAAGAGTATAAAGCTAATAAAGAGGGAGCAATGACTAATAAAATACAGTATTTCGTTTGTGTTGCCAGCGTACATAATATACACTGGGCAACGACTTAGCGATAGTGGTGTCCCCACTCATTGCACAGATAACTTTCGATTGTTGAGTGAAGTATACAACTACAGTCCTTTCACAGATTTTACCTCTGATCTCGCATCACTGTCAAAATGACAGTACTCTTTATTTGCATTACAATAAGGCCGCTGTTGGATTGCTGTTTTCCTATTTCAATGGATTGCTGCCACTGACAAGTCTGTCAAAATCAAACTGATCTTTAGCTTCGTTCAATAAGTTCGATGTTGGATTGCTGCTATCTGATAGCTGCTATATAATAGCGTGTGCTAACTGACTTACGGAAAATAATTTAATTTAGGGCCGCCATACACGGACTGCTCGAGCAGTTAGCCATTGATCAACGTACACGGACCACTGTTGCAGTCATAGGCAACAGCTTGAAGCTGCCATTGATAACTCAAATCAGTAGTAACATGGATAATTCCAAATAAGTTCTTGCGATTTAATTGCACTGATTAGCACGTCACAATCTACGTCATCATCCATTTTGCTTAAGAAGCAAAGCAAGAAGCGTGCGGGCGGGAAGCGCGCGCGATGTGGAATGACGAGCGCGGGCGGAGGTAACTGCGCGAGAGCAGTCGACAGCTCGAGCAGTCATTGCGACTGCTTGACCGCACGACCGCCCGAAACAGTTGCAACTGCTCGAGCGGTTTCGTGTATGTGTGTACGTAAAAGACTAGTTCACTATGCAGTCGCAGCTTGAAGCAGTCCATCCTGACTGCTTCAAGCAGTCCGTGTATGGCGGCCCTTAATGTTTTGTGTTGCGTAATGTACCTAAATTATTTTGCGTACTTACTATTGTAAAGAATCATTTTTTTTTTAACTGAGCAGACAGCTGTGCTGCTGCGGAGTTTGTTGCGCCACTTCTGCTCAGCTAAAGGAAGTAGTGAAAGGCGGGCGTTTTGATGGACTGTCTCAATGATGTTATAAGTAAAAAGACGTAGATAGGTTACTTACCCAACATTCGATGTTCAAAAACGGCACAACGTCGAACTATTAGATGGCACGTGGAAGAAGGACGGCATGTCGTAATTATCGGGAGCGAAAAAGAGACAAGACGACGAAAATGTGGCTAACTAGCCACATTTTGACGTACCACTTGCGGAGCGTGTATAACCTATCTACGTCTTTTTACTTATAATATCATTGGACTGTCTTATGTAATTTTGACGATTGAAAAGTGCTGATTCTCAGCCTAGTTTGAATAAATGACTTTTGATTTTTGATTTTGTATAATAAATTTTTTGCATACAAAATACTGTGAAATATTTTAAAAGAGTAGTGGTTTCCTTGCCCATTATTCTCCATAGGAAACTACTTGGAAAGGGCTACTAGAATCAATCCAATTTTGTTGTAAATTTTGACGTTCAAAAGTGCTTTTTATGTGCCTATTTAAAATAAATTATTTGACTCCAACTTTGATCAGGGAAAGATATACCGTGTAGATCCACCACGCATTTCCTACTATATCGGGGTTCTACTTTTAGATGTTAAAGTCTGCGTACTACTTACCTATAATTTTAGTTAAAACGGAGGACACACCTACAGTACTATCATCAAGGAGTAGATAGGTATTGCCAGAACAAAATAAAAAAAATAAAAAAATCTCTCATGTATCACACAGGCTGCGAAACAGCTTACCCACTTACCTGGTCACCTCTCTTTGAGCATAGCTTATCCCGTTCATTGATCAAGGGGCAGTTTAAAAAAAATAACAAAAATGTATTTACATTTTTTTATTTTATCTTAATTATTTTAATATTGTGTCTTCTGTAGTTATTATTGTAATACATACCAGTAAAAATTAAAAATATTATACACTATATACATAAATACAAGTGTAGGCGCGTATCCAAGTCTTAAGGACTAAAAACTCCAAAACAAAGCATTTGTTTGTTTTGGAGGGAGGGAGTATTTACTCAGAGTCCTCCCCTTGGATCCGAGCCTGTCATAGTTACGTATCCATTTGTATAGACATACAAATACACAGGTAACTATCACCATGTCATATCCGGTCATAATTTCATTTCCGTGTGAATACCTCATTTTTAAACTGGTTTAAAAAATGAGATATTTTTTTTTTGCATATTACTGCATACTGATCACATCAATAAATACATTGGTGCAATCAATGTCGTCTTTACCCGAGCGCGTCGTAATATACGACTGGGGGATTCTTAAGAAAGATGAACAGCAAAACCAAAGAAAAGGGGTTTGCTTTATAAACGTTGCAAGAACGATTCCGTTGACCAAGTGGGGATCTACCTGTCAGCAGTTTTAACCCGTCTTCTTGGGGTAAAACACTTACAAATAGAATCCCCAGCGTTTTGTCTAATCCTTGCAAAACATCAATTCGGTGACTAAGCCTCATTTTCACTAAACATCACTAAACACGTTTAACGCTAAACGAGTTTAAAACATCATTCTGTCTCTGTCATCTTCAAACGATAGAAAGAAAAACTCTTTCAGCGTTAAACGCGTTTAGTGATGAGTGGTGAAAATAAGCCTTAAGCGCCAATTTCGTCAGCGAAACAGAACGCGTTCAAGAGCTGTCAGTGTCAAAATTACATAATAATAACAGTGACAGCTCAGGATGTGCTGATCGCGTTCAGTTTCATTGGTGAAATCCGCCCTTAATCGCAAAGTAACCCGCAAAAGCATTTGCGTTTAGCCAAATAGCCCGATGTGATGGCATAATTAGCTAGAAGAATGTTTTAATATTCGACGCCATATGTCTTGCAATATTCACCAAGAAACACATCGAACTACAGAACCAGCTTTCACAGATTACCTATTTTGATTCAAAATAAGTAATCTGTGAAAGCTGATTCTGAACACTCAACTTGGGTTTAGCCTATTCGCCGGAGTTGTTGATACATGGACGGGAATGAAGCTGACTCTTCGCGGTTTGTTGGCCGCTTAGCTCATCTACGGCCTGCAAAGGAAAGTATTATTTTAGAATTTTGATAAGACAGTTCATAAAAGTGGAGGGAAATTGATGACTTCACTGTGAACTTTCCATCGGCAATCTATATCTAAACTAATTTGGTAAAGCTGAAGAGTTTGTTTTTTTTTGTTTGAACGCGCTATTTTGTGTTGAACGCTCTATTTTTGTTTGAACGCACTATTTTTTTTTTTGAACGCTCTATTTTGCATTTGGCGCAATTCTTGATGAAGGCTATATGCTAATAGGCCCTATAGTATAAGGTATAACGTCACGCTACGACCCGGAGCCGAGCAAAAAGAAAACGTCAGAAAGAACGATAAGTGAAGACTAGGCGCTAGCCATTGCCCGACCTGGGAATCGAACCCAGGACTTCATGCTCACCAGTAGCGCTTGCAACTTCTTGTCTTTAATCAAAAATGCCGAAAACAAGGACACGTTTTACAAATCAAGTACTTTATGTAGGTACAGTAAACGCTTAAAAGTCCATAAGCATGCTAAGGATTACATTGCTATGAACTGTGCGAGCACGAACCAGTACGTGTGCGCGTATGAGCCAAAATTCCGCAGATAACACACACTAATGAATTGTCGCATGTCGTCGTACTACGCGAAATAACATTATATTTCTGTTGAATTTAGAATAACTCGTCATAGTGGCGACCTGTTCTTACCATTGCATTGCTAAAATTCGCATCAACATAACATGTGCTGGTAGCTGTTTGGGCTAAGCAATGGTTTCACGATCAAGTCTGAGTTCGAATCTTAATCACAATGTTGGACTGTTTTTTGTTTCTTTGGAACCATAATAATATATTTCTATTTTAAGCAAAAATTTGTTAGATGTTTATGTTCATTTATTATTTATTTTTATAAGAAGTTAAATATTAGTTATTGTATTATTATTTAACTATTTTTGTGATTTTTAATTTATCTTTTCGGTGTTGGAAGGTTTAAATAAAAAAGTCGTGCTGAATGGTAACAAAAATGTTAATTCGTTTTATTTACTTATTTATAAAATTAACAAACTTAAGAGAATTGTGACGTTACATTCCTACTAGATAAAAGAAGTTTTTTTGTAACCGTTCATAGGATTTTTTGTTGTATACCCACTTAGTCAATTCATAATAACATAATAAAGAAAGGATATTCTAATAACACATATATAATTGTCAATACCTATTTAGTTTTCTATGATCTACCTTTCGAACTTTACGAAATGAGTGACCAAGCGAACAAGATAAAGAATATTATATTTCTGTCCCATTACTTCCATTCCAGTAAAAACTTACATAAAGTCAAGTACTGCGTGAGATTTGAACTCACGGCTCACTGATTCACGCATCTATCTGCACGCGCTTAACCGCTAGGTCATCTTTACACATGTTATAACTTTGAAATGAACTACAATCAGTTGTTGACGACAATAATTTTGCATGTTTATGTTCTTGGAAATAGAAGGTCTTGAGTCAAACTAAACGCCATGCTATTGCTTTGGGAGTTTGCTTATCGACTTTTGGTCGCGACTGTACCTATACAACGTGTGGATTTGCTGTCTGATAAAATACATGTCACAATTTCACATTGACAGAGCCTTTATTCAGTAGCAATAAAAGCGGTTATTGTGCTTCAAGTGGTAATACTAACGTGCGGTGACTGTACATACGATTCGAAATATAAATAAAATAGTAAATAGTTACCCTAGAGGTGGTCGGTGACCCGGCGGCGACACGAAGAATCAACTGACAGCTCCCTGGAATCACAAAAAGATACATTATAGATTTTTTAAGGGACGGTAAATTTTACCGCTTAAAATTATTAAAACTTGATAGACAGACGGACAACGAAATGATCCTATAAGGGCCCGGTTTTTTACTTTTAAATTTGAATGATTGAATTTTAATTACGCAGTTCTTATTTTCTGCAATAAATTAAATGATATAAAGCACACTTCCTGCCACGTACCTTAATGAATCCAATAAATCGGTAAAAAAGAAGCCGAAGGCCAGATTCGTGACACTCCAAACCGTGGTTGAAGGCGCACTGAATGCATTTCAATCAAAGGACAACACACCTATACCCTGCAGCGCGCAGGACCAATCGATAATTCTGTCTGGGATGTGTAAGTACCGCCGCACACAAAGCGACTGTCGCTGGCCATAGTTCGGAGACTTGCTGCCGTCACAAATTATGACAACACATGTTCATGAAATTAATTTTATTCTACGTTTTACTTTACGGTTTTAGGGTTCCGTAGTCAACAAGGAACCCTTATAGTTTCGCCATGTCCGTCTGTCCGTCCGTCCGCAGCTTAGCTCAGAGACTCTTAGTACTACAAAGCTATAATTTGCCATGGATATGTACATAATAATCACGCAGACAAAGTGGTAAAAAAAAAAAAAATCTGGGTACCACCTGTAAAGGATAAAGTGGAGATGTTTTTTTTTCTCGTGTATCCCATGGTGTGAGGTATCTTTGGATCGGCCATTCAAAATTATTATGTATTATATTATATTCTATTCAGGGATCCGTTTGCATACTTAGTTTTTTTTTATTTGTAATCACACGCACTACGCAGGGTGCGTGGTGCCTATGATTTGAATTTCGATATTTTATAACGGTCTATAATTTTTTTTTCAATATTTCTGGTTTTATTGTTCTAGTTTACTTCAAATGTAGTGTTTATTGATAGAGGAAGTTGGGTCTAAGCTGTCGATAAATCAAAAAAAAAAAAACTAGGTGTGCCATAGGCTTCTACTCCATTCTCCTATTGTACCCGTTTTTTTCAAGACGGTAAAAAAATCATTCAGTATATAACGAAATTAGAAAGAAAACTATCACAGCTGTGTAGTCTTTACAAGTTTATGAATAATCAACCAACTTATAAAAGTAAAAATTTTGTACAAAATCCATTGAAAAATTACTTATTTAACTACAATGTTAAGTTTGTTTTTGGGATATATTCATCCCAACTATGGAACTCTTTATAATTATCTTTCTATAATTATTAATTCAGTTTAGATTTCGGACCAACTCGAGATGTAAAAGTCTTAAGAAGGTAATGTCAACCGCATTGCGTACTATCCTGCTGAGGTTGAAGGTCGATAACTTTATCGACCTTCAACCTCAAATCAATTGTGTAAAAATGTAGAAAGATTTGGTAACTTCTTCTAATGACCTGCAACTTTTTTCTGAGGACAATGCAAAAAAGTGGCCATAGCTAGTATCCACACTTGAGCTAGTGACCGCGACTGATAGCCGTCACTTGGTCTGGCCACTAATCGCTTAGTATGCGGTGACGCTTAGAAATATGATGTACGCGTATACGGTTAGGTAGATGTTATTAGTGTTACCGTTAAACTCTCATTTCCGTATTATGGCGCTTCACCTAATAAATTACTCATGGATACTAGAATTACTGGGAAGGAAGGGAATACTGGAAGTCTGCGAAATAACCCAACAGCAATCAAAGTCATTTATACTAATATTATAAAGAGGTAAAATTTGTTTGTAAGTTTGTGTGTAGGGGGTAATCTTAGGAACTTCTGAACCGATTCCGAAAGTTCTTTCAAAAAGTGTTATTGTAGCCTTCGGCCTCATTCAGGGTCATATAAACATAATTTGAGTCTAACACAGAAACGGAAGATGTGAGACACCTACATACCTACATGGTATATGCAACTATCCCCTTCTTAACAACACGATGATGACGTATTTCCGCCCGCGTTCACCAGGTGGCTCCAGCGCCAAATCGTTCATTGGCGTCCTGGTTTCTGGTTTCGGACGGTTCACATCTAAATTTAAAATTTATCATATTTAAATATAAATATATTCAAAATTTACTAAAGTAGAGAATTTTAGAATATGCCCGCACCCCTGACTCCGAGTTTCATATCTTTCTTTCTGATTCCCAAAAGCGACGGAACCTACCGTCCAATTTTCAATTTAAAAAGGTTAAACAATTATCTGAAAATTAGCAAATTTCGTTTGACTTCAGTAAATCGAGTTCCTGATTTCATTCAGGAGGGATTGGATGGTCAAAATAGACCTCAGACAAGCTTACAACCACGTAAATGTAGCACTCGCTTACCGTTGTTTTCTCCGGCTATTGTATCGAAATCGGTTACTGCAAATGACCTGTTTTCCGTTTGGCCTGGCGACAGCGTCCAAAGTATTTGCATCATTGACCAACTGGAGCGCCAAGATTTTCAGAAATCTAGGCATTCGAGTAGTGGTTTTTCTCGACGATTATCTCCTAGTAGCATAGGACAGCATGACACTTGTAAAATACGTCGACATTGTTCTTCAAACTCTCAGCCAGCTGGGTTGGCAGGTGAACAGGGAGAAATCGATAGTTATCCCTCAGAAAATAATAGAGTATTTGGGTTTGATGTGGAATCCGTGGCAAAATATTTTTTTTTTTTTTACCAGAAAACAAAATTCAGAGCATGCAGATAGTTTTGTCAAAATTGCTCCGGCGGCGAAAGGCGTCTCTTCGAGAAATACAAAGTATCATAGGCGTTTTGAATTTCGCTCGGTTGATAGTTCCAATGGGTCGTTTGAATTTGCGGCACCTACTGATTTATCGATGAATAATAATAAGTTTTACATGATTATGGTAAGTTTATACAAAGATATTACATGATGATGGTTTCTAGGATTTCTAGGTACGTATAAATGTTCTGTTTACTTTGTAATGAATTGTTAAGTACTATCTATCATAACATATTAACTATTATTAATTTATTGCAATGTGCTTATTGTTTTTTTAATCATTTCTGATTTAACTTACGTCATTTACAACACATTGGCGTCCCATTCACCAGGCCATAACAAACAAAGCCTCAAATTATGTTTATATGACCCCGAATGAGGCCGAAGGACACAATAGCAGCGTTTTCACCTTCAAACAAAACGCTTGTTGTGTCCGGAGACTCAGTGTACGACCCGAGTGAAAAAGCGTCCAGCGGGATGTTCAGCGTTGCGTGTAAGCGGTGAAAAGCGTTCACCGAGCGCCGATGGGCACTCAGGACGCTCACGAGTGTTTGCATGTGTTTGACATGAACGTCGCACGCCCCGCCCCGCCGGACTCTCGAGTCGAGCGTTCACTCAGGCCGTACACTCATTCGGGGTTATAATTTTAAAGACTGCCTGGTTTAATTGGTTTCTCAAGTTTTAGGTTTTTGAGGCCACAGTGAACGATTTGGCGCGCTGCAGCCTTCTAGTGAACGCGGACGGAAATACATCATCATCGTGTTGTTAAGAAGGGGATAGTTGCATATTAGGTATATCGATGTGAGTTGTGACACGGAAACGGAAGATGCTAGACTCAAATTATGTTGATATGACCCCGAATGAGTCTCCGGACACGACAAGCGTTTTGTTTGCAGGTAAAACGCTGCTATTTTTTCCTTTGTTTTATCCAATTGCCGACGTTGTCGGTTGTTAGTATAGTAAAAGGTTTTGTTTTTACTTTTTAGTACCCCACAGAAATATCTACATGAAACTACTTACTATGTGAAGATAACAACATCATCATTAAAAACCAGGTAGGCAGTCAAAAAATACTCAGGCAAAATTAATAAAATCCATATGGGACCAACCGACGCGCGGACGTCTTCTTCCAAATGAAAAAAGAAAGAACCACCTAAATCAGCCCAGTAATTATTGAGAAATCGTTGCACATAATTGAAATAAAAACTCGTCGAATACATAATCTCTTACATTTTAAAGTTTGTTAAAAGCTTTCTGTGGAGAAAATGCGTTAAAACTGAAAATGGGGTTTAACTGTAACATGGATGTATAAAATATATGTAAGTAAGTAGGTAGTTAGTTAGCCACGGTTTGAAGGGTATGGATGGAGATGGGGTGCGTCCTGTGTAATTAAGTACCTCCCTTACAGACACATGAATATTATACATACCTACTTTATAATAGGGACGATGACTAAAAATTAGTTTCTCCGTCAGGTAGATTAAGAAAAATATTGTCACGTATTTTTTTTTACGTAATCAAAACTGCCGTAATGGCAATACATTGAGTTAAAATGTGGCATGACGTCACGCCTTGCTAGATTTTATACTGAATTGTGACGCAGCGAGCCCCCACTCCTGCGTTTTATCTAAGTTATTTATGATAAAGCAAAAATACGTGTCTAATATTTTTTATTATCTGACTGACGGACTAAATTATTATTATTATTCTTTTATTTTGCCCAGGCATCATCCCTATTACGTCAGCTTTGTCTTTCGGATGGCAAGGTACCTATCTGTTATTGCAGATGTTATATGTGACATACAGTGGCTTATATGTGACATAAATGCACCCCAGCGTGGTATCACCAGACTCGTTACTCGAATGAACCCAAAGATTCACACTAGCTCTTGTGTTTCATGGGGCTATAGAGAGCATTGCATATCAAGGAGTAGATCGTGGGCGCGACAATGATAGGGAAGACGTGCCCTTAAGATATGGAAGGATTATTATCCGATACGGATGTACCGGATATGCATCCTAGAGTAGGCAATGGAATTGTGGAGAACGGGTAATGTTTACCTATGGGTGGGCATCTTTTAACGTCTTCCCCGCCAGGTTGGTTCAGGTCCAGGTTCACCGGTGAATCTTTAATTGATTTTTCGACTCTTTTCTATGTCACTGCTATGCTGTGTTACATTTTGCTGTTTCCAAAGACTTTGTCTGATATCTCGCTACTATCCGTTTCAGGTTTTATTGCAGTGGGTGGTTTTATTCTGGTTGAATCTCGAATGTCTAAAAACAGAATGCGAACTCACAAAAACAACAGACTACTTATTTTATTTGATCACTAAATGTTTGTAGCACTACGATTTTAAAAACTATATCACTGCACTGCAAATATAGGTAATATTATTATAATTGGCTATTTAGTACATATCGCACACCTAGATCAAAAGTAGCACAACTCAAAATAGGTACTCCTTTTTTCAGGCACAGTAAAAAACGTTTTACTCGTTTTCTATTTGATCAATTTAAAATATTTTTGTATGATGTTGTAATTCATTAATGGAGATTGGTACCCATGTGTCTTTGAAGTCAATCAGTCAATGTAGTTTTCAACGCAGAGTCCGATAATCGCAATAACTCGATTTTGGATTACTTTGAGTTGTGCTACTCTTTATCTAGGTGTGCGATATGTGACGTTCCACGGGAAAATATGGTGCTTTTTAGTTTCATAGATGTTTCGTAAAAATATGTTACTTAAAAAAAAATAGATTTTTTTTATTGCGCTTTCGTAAACCATAACATTTATTTTCTTATGGTATGTAAGTTATTAGCCCATAATGTGGCCTCAAAGTTAAGTAGAAAAGGTACCTTATGGCCGTGTATTATGAAAAATAAGGAAATAATACTTGCAATCAAGTCGAGATATGCTCCGCTTATATGATTAAGTAAATTATATCGAAATAGAAAAAATACGTTGAGTTTATTAGTATAGGTAGTTTTTTTTTTTTATAAATGAAAATGCTTTTTCGTTTCATTGTACCCCACTTGTCCTTGTCTTAAAAAAAGTATACGTAGGTAAGCAGGAACTGATTATTTTTGTAGCAGTTTATTATTAAAATACTAGTTAAAATTAATAAAAAGATCATTTATTCCTGACATACCTACTGTTTGTTACGTAATTTAAATGTATGAAACAAAGATTGTTATTGTGATGTAAGTTTAATATTGTGTTATTTTAAATAGTCTCTAGAAAGAATATTGTTGATTTGTGTGCAAGAATTTATATTGTTTGTTAAATTTAATTTAACAAACGATATAAATACAAACTTAAATCTTTAAGTTTTGTGATTTTGCATGAAAATATTAAAAGTTATTCTTACCTCTAATTCTTGTATTTATTTTTTGTTTAAACTTTATCTAGTAATTGTTTTCTAATTTATCAGTAAAAAATCTGGCGTTCTCATAGAAAAAAATCGTGAAAATTAAGAAAAAGACTTTTTTTTAGAAATTGGTTATTAGGCATATCCATTAGCCAATATCAAGGTTTTGCTTTGTACGAGTAATACAGAACTTATCGCAACATTTTTTGAAGGACAGGAGCCCAAGGAATTAGTTTCCATAGTCCACTATGTAACTTACAACGACAACATTATTTTTGAGGTGGCTAAACTTAAATTGTCTGTTTTGTAAAATTGCACAGCTTCCAATACAATCTTTAAACAAATAATACACACATCAACACCGTCTAGGGATATTTTGTATAAAGTTCTTAAACTCAAAAAATACTGGCCAGTTTTAAATTCTTTTGAAGAAAGCTTATTTTGTAAACCTTTTTGAACGATTCTAAATTTGAATTTGAAAATAAATTAAAAACAAAAGATTACGCGGCATAATGTTTCATTTACCTACTGTAGGTTTTGGCTATTTTTTGTGTCAAATTTAAGTTTTATAACAAGTTATCGGTTAATTTCGAATTAATGTTATTGTGTGCATCATGCAGCGGCGCCATTTAACGAGAGAGGAAATGTTAAGGGCAGTAGGCATGCTCCAAGCTGGGGCTACTCAACGGAGTATTGCTGAGAAGATTGGAACAAGACAAAACGTGACATCAAGGTTATGGTCACGTTATCGTGCTACTGGTGATGTCCGTACCGATTTTTGCAAGTTGCCGCGAGAAGACAACCAAATGTTACGGCCATGCAGTTGGTTCAGAGGCTCCACTCAGATCACCAGTTGCTTGTGAGTGACCAAACTGTGAGGAGAAGGCTGCATGAAACTAACCTTTATGCTCGCAGACCGCTTCGTACTCCAGCACTACGCCGAGGAAATCGTGGACGACGACTAGAGTGGGCTCGTGAACATTTGCTCTGGGAAGATAACCAGTGGTCTGTAGTGCTGTTTACCGATGAGTCCCGGTTCGGTTTCCATCCCGATACACGTAGAGTACGTGTTTCGCGAGTTCCTGGTCGTGAGAGCCATCTGCAACATCCTCAGGAAGTCCATTCATACCACAACGGGGTAATTTATGGTTTGGGCGGGAATTCGTGTTGGTGGAAGAACAGACCTCGTTTGGATCAGAAACACCATGATGGCTGAAAAATACCGTAACGAGGTGCTAGTTACCAATAATCTATCCCCATCGACTGCAAATGGGCCAAGAAATTCAAGCTCATGCACGATAACGCCCGTCCGCACACAGCGAGTGGTGACGAGCTGGTTGCAGGAGCACGACGTATCGGTCTTAGGCTGGCCCGCTCAATCGCCTGACCTAAACCCCGTAGAACACGCGTGGGACATGCTCCAAAGAAGGGCTTTGAGGAATTTCCCTGCAAACATTGCGACGGAAGAGCAACTTTTTTTGCATCTTAGCCGGACCTGGGACAATATACTGCAGCAAGACTTGGATAACTTAATCCAAAGCATGAAAAATCGTTGCAGGACCGTTATTAACGTCATGGGTGGTTTTACTGACTACTGATTTTTCACATAACTGTTAAAAACAGATTCATTTTTCCTTATTTTTCACTTTTTCTTGAGAAAAACATTAATTGTTAGTTTTACCATTATTTCACGTTTTTTCTTTATTTGAATAAAAAATTGTTTACGCAAAAAAAAATAGTTTTCTTTTATTCTGGAGTGTAGTCTGATAAATGGGCTTTATAAAAATATATGCATGTTGTATGATATTTTTAATAAATTTTGTGTAAATTGAGTAAATCCAAAATATCCCTAGACAGTGTTGATGTTTGTATTTCCGTAACTACAAATCGTAGGAGCTTGATCTTTTTTGATATCGACAGCTTATTAATTCCATATTATTATGGTATGCAAAACTCCTTACACACCACATACAAGGTACCTTTACCCGTGGAACGTCACATATAACTAATTAAAATAGTAGGTACAAAATAAACTAAAAACTAGATTTAGTGACTGTGCGACTCGTACCTACGTAGGTAAGTATATAAAGTAGTGAAGTACCATAAGTACGTACTTACTCTATACATACATATAACACATAACGTACATGTACCAGTGGAGTAGTAATAAATGTGACTTTGACTGAACTATTCGATTCGTTTACTCGCGCCAACCACGTACCCCCCTCACCTCATGGCGACCCTGCCATACGCGGTCGCTGCGCCGCACAGTGTGAAATATGTCGTATCTAGCGTCACTTTATTCAACACGTCATATTTATTTGGGTTCCGTACCAAAATGGCAAAAAGGAACTCTTATGGTGCGACTCAGTCCGTCTGTCTGTCACAGCTAGATATCTCAAGAACTACTAATGCTATCAACTTGAATTTAGGAATAGTTTTAGATGACGTTTGCCCAACTATTTTGCAAATAAGAAAGAAATAAAATTTGAGGATTCATTGTTGTAGTTTGTAAATTTTATCTAAATTAGTTTTATATATTATGTTCTCCCATAGCTACTGAAACCATAACTAATTATGGAGTCAGCTAGGGCTAGATATAGTAGTCTTAAAGTTTTATATGACATTTTATGTTTACGTATGATTATTGTTTCACAGCTACAACTATCGGTACATACTGCGTGTAGACAGGCGTGGTTATGCGCTTTGATGGATGGTGTGTAAGTGGCTTGATTATGTGAAGAATGTATGTGCATGGCTTTGGTTTTGTCAGCATTTATGACGAGACCAACATCATGCGACCACTTACATAGTAACTCAAAGTTAGTTTGAAGAAGACGCTCGGTCACTTCAGTGTCTTTATCAGCTACCACGATGCAGGTATCATCGACAAACTGGTATATAGAGCCTACCTCTATAGTATTGCACATATCGTTGACATAGAGTAGATATAGTAGGCCCGATTATTGACCCCTGTGCCGTGTCTTTTGTTGTTAATTTCATGTCGCTATACGAGTTTCCTAGCTTGACAGTCGTATATCTGGTGCTATGGTAGCTCATAAACCACTGAAGTAGAGGACCCCTTATACCGCTGCATTCTAGTTTTTGGTAAAGTGTATTATAATTAAGTGTGTCGAAAGCTTTGCCAAAATCAATAAAAATTATTAAAATATGTTTTTATCATTAAGGTATATATTAACCCTGTGTCAGTAACCATTCGTCAAAATGACGACGCGTACCTTGCGCATTTAGTGTTTCGGTAAGATCCCGACCCCCGCCACCCCGCCCGTTTCTAATACCTTCCTAGTTCGCATCGCTAGTGACCTGAAATCACTCATTGCGGACGCACGCTCATTAGATCGAAATATATCGTATGATCGTCGTAAAACGAAAGGTTAGTATCTACGTAACTTTTTTTTCAATGTTGTGCATTAATTTTTTCTGTCAATTATTTTCAATAATTACTATTAGAACATATTATTTTTATGTTATAATAAGACGTAATAAATAAAAAATAAAAAAAAAAAATAATAAAAATGTTTATTGCGATTACATACAATTCTAACACACAATGAGTTGGAGATCACCTTTTAAGCAAGAAGATGCTTGTGTTAGGTGAACTCCGCTCTTCCACTATCATAACTAACAGGTATGCAATTGATGAACTGATCCAAGAATAAGAAAATAAAATAAAAATAATCTAATTTAAATAAAACAGAAAAATAAAGCAAAATTAAGCAAAGAGGAAATAAAAATATGAAGGAAGGAGCGCACTTGTGTGATGTATGAGAGTAGGTTATGTTGTGTGCACTTGTGTGTGTGTGTGTGAGTAGTGGCGTGAGTGAGTTGTGTAAAAGGACTGCTGTAGTGTAGGTTGATTTTTTTTTTTTTTTTTTTAAATTGCATTTACTTTAGTTGTGTATATTAGTTTTAGGTGTTCGTTTAGGTTTAGGTTCAGGTTTGAGTTTAGTTTTAGTTTTGGGTTTAGGTTTGGGTTAGCCCTGCGACAATGTCTTGGGATCGGAAGAAGCCAGGCACAGCTTCCTCCACTAACAATTTCACTGCCACGGTGTTTTTAATTATTGGACAGGTTATGGAAGCGAAGATACTAAAGCCTCAATCTCGTCGTAGGTTTTTTTCTTAAGCCATTCAGTGATAGCTAGTTTACAGTCACGGAGTTTCAAAGGATAAATGCGAAACTCTTTATTCAGAAGGTTGTATAAGCGGGAAGATTGCCTTTCATACTGCCTCTCGGCAAAAACAGATCTGACAGGGACAGTTGGAGCGACTAAGTAGTTTCTCCTGCTACTGATACTCGTCTTTGTGGGATCATACGGAAGGGATTTGTGCTTTCTTAGGACAAGATGGAGTAGGTAAAGTTTTCTAACAGATAGGAGGTCAGAGGTTAGGTACAGGCTTTGGGTTGGGAATCTGTAGGGTTTAAAGAGCATAACCTTGAGGAGAGAACGCTGCGCCCTCTCAAGTTCCAGAAATTTCATTTTTGTTGCCCCACCCCAGCATGGCAAACAGTAAGTAAGAACCGATTGGGCTAGTGATACGTAGACTTTCTGCAGAAGATTCTTTGAGGCAACATGTCGCAATGTTTTAAAAGTCCAGATTAGTTTCCTAACCCTTTTCATGATCAGTTCAGTATGCATGTGCCAGGATAGGCGCTGGTCAATCATGACGCCCAGGTATTTTGTATAATGTAACCTATCAATCAGTGTACAAGAGCAGTCGGGAATTGGGGGGTTGGCACAGCAGTGGATCTTAATTTGGAAATCGGATGGAGGTTGAGTGTGTGCATACTTGGTGAAGCAAATGTAGTTGGACTTGGAGGCATTTAGCGTGAGGAGGTTACGATTGAGCCAATTTGCAATCTTTGAAAGGCCTGTTTCGGCTGACCTTCTAACTTTTGACCATGTCTTATCAGCAAATACTATGGCGGTATCATCCGCATATGAGAAAATGCGACCCCCGTCAATACTCATATTGCACAGGTAATTAATGTAAATAAGGAACAATGTTGGACCGAGTACACTCCCTTGTCCGACGCCGTACGAAATTGTTTCCACTGAGCTAGTAAGCTCCCCTAATTTCACTGTTTGTTTGCGGTTATTCAGGTAGGATTTGAGTAGCTCGAGAGGGGGCCCCCTTATGCCGATGCTTTCGAGCCTGTACAGGAGTATGGGGACAGATACAGTGTCGAAAGCTTTTTTCAGGTCAAGGAAAACCGCCAGACATTTGCTTCCTTTATCCACGTTGTCAGCTATGGTAGATGTCAGTGACAGTACTGCATCCTCAGTAGATCTACCCTGTCGAAAACCGAACTGAGACGGAGATATAAAGTTATGCTTAGAGAGGTATTTAATTAAGCGTGAGTTTATGAGCCTTTCTAGGATTTTAGAGATAGATGGCAGTACTGAAATTGGCCTATAGTTTGATGGATCTGACCCGTCTCCACACTTATACACAGGCGTTATTACGGCTATTTTCAAGGCATCCGGGAAAAGTCCCTGCTCAAAGCATAGATTTGTCAAGTGGCTTAGGATTGGGACTAGTTGTTCATGTGCAGCTTTTAGAAATTTAACTGGGATGTTGTCCCAACCAGGGGCGCTGCACATACGGGTATTTTGCTAATCTACGCGGCCAAAAGTAGAATTTACAAACTGTAGATAATGTTGAATAGGACGACTACGTGAGCTAGAGAACAGTCCAGGGAACAATAACCCGCCCTCCCCGCTCCGCTACCTGCACTAGTCGCGTCACGCAATTAGTCGGAATTCGATCGTTCAACTTGTTGTTTGTGTCTGTTCTCGGCGCTCGTGCAAAAACATTAACTTTGAAGTTAAATATTAAATATATTGCGTGAACTGAAGAAGTGTTTGTGATGGATCCTGATGTAGCAGGTATTTATGCTGTGTTTTATTATTATTTTTAATATTTTCATAATTACAAAGGTAAGATATAATCATTTGAAAGTACCCACATGTTAGGGCGATTTTTCATTGTAAATATTTTATTTCTTCGTCTATTTGTTATACTATCCAGTTAGATCCTGCCATAATTCCATATACAAATGAAAGTTTGAAGCTTTGAGTAGTAAAAAATAAAAAAAACTGCCGCGGATAAGCGCGGATACGTTATGTTTTGATAATTTGAATTTATTTTGAGTAATGTATAAAAAATGACTGTAATTCTTATAATTAAAAAAATATATATCTTTTTGTTTTAGGTAGTAAGAGTAGTGACCCGTAAATACATGTTTGATCGTGTGCAGAGCTATGATTTGCCGAACTTGGAAGAAAAACTCAATTCCTTCAGAAGCCATTTATTGTCTGATGAAGATTACACGGAAGAACAAATTGAGACCCTGAAACGTAACTTTTCGCACTTCAAATCACAAATTAAGCAAAGATGGCTAAAAGCACATAAGAAGGAGGACGTATTTCGCAAAGTTAACCACTCATGGCTCGAAGGAACGTTTGAGATACCCGCAATTTCACAAAATCGACCAGGACGACCATCTAAGTTATCTAACGAATCGAGTGAAAGGACCAAGAGGAGGAAAACTGAAGAGATTCGGTCTGTTGTGGCACAAGATATTATTGTTCATGCAGCTCGGGTTGAGTTGCGGAAATCTGGAAAAAGAGATGCTTCCGAAATACTTAAAGAGATCACCAGTACTCCAACTCGAGCATCAAAATATAAAAAGGCTTTTTCTAAGTCAACAAGAGAAAAAACATGCTCACTTACTCCAGTACAAGCATTGTCGATGTTTGTCGAAGCCGATCTTACTCGTCGACAATACGAAATAGTAAGAAATACTAACAAGATGTTCTTTCCTTGTTATACTCTGTTACAGAAAGCGAAACAAGAATGTTATCCGCCCCCAGAATCATGCAGGATGACGAGTACCTATGCTGATTCCGATTTACAACCTTTGGTTGACCATACAGTTAGGCGTTTATCTATTTTCCTAGAAGAGGTTCTAACAACATTAAAAGAACAAGAACGAGAGAGCTTAAAATTAATTTCTAAATGGGGATGTGACGGCTCACAGCAATCACAGTTCAAACAAAAGTTTGCAAATGATGCAGACTCTGATGCCAACATATTTCAAAGTAGTTTCGTACCTCTACGATTAGTTTCCTGCTGTGAAGGTGAAAAACTTGTATGGGAAAACCCAACACCTTCTTCTCCACGATTTTGCCGCCCTATAAGATTTCGATTTGTTAAAGAAAATACTGATATAACGGAAGAAGAAATTAACTTCGTGAAAAATTCTTCTAATTCGCTAAGGGCCACAGATGTTAACATGAATGGGACTAATTACTCGGTCTCTCATATCTTTGTCATGACAATGGTGAATGGCAAAGTCTGCAATGCGGCCACTGGCACGAAATCTACAAGTCGATGCTACATATGTGGTGCAACTTCTAAGGATTTTAACAAGATTGATAATCAAAGAGAATTAAGTCCCGAGGCTATCGAGTTTGGACTCTCAATTTTACACGCTCGGATTCGTCTATTCGAAAGCATTCTCCATTTGGCTTATAAATTGCCAGTAAAGAAGTATAGAGAGAGGAAGACAGAAAACGGAAAAAAATTGGAACACGAAACAAAACTCCAAATCCAGAAAAGATTTCGCGAAGAAACTGGATTATTGGTGGATATACCAAAGGCAAATTTTGGCAATATCAATGATGGTAACATGAGTAGGAGATTTTTTGAAGACCCAAAATTGGCATCTGACATAACAGGCATAAATTATGACCTAATATACAGACTTAAGGTCATACTAGAAACTATTTCGAGCGGCCATATAATTGATTCGGAAAAATACGACAAATACGCTTTGGATACTGCCCGCTTACATATCGATTTATACCCTTGGCACCCAATGACTCCTACAATGCACAAAATTCTAGTTCATGGTGCAATGGTCATAAAAAACGCGCTGTTACCTATTGGGCAGCTATCAGAAGAGGCCGCAGAAGCGCGCAATAAGCATTTTAGATCATATCGCCAGGATTTTGCTCGAAAATTTTCAAGAGAAAACTGCATCAGAGATATTTTGAATCGGTTGCTTTTGACATCAGACCCTCTTATAAGTTGTATGAGAAGCATAAAAAAAAGAAAAATGCAGAGTTTTTTTTGCCAGAAACTATCGCGCTTCTCATGCCTGGGGAACCTAATGTTGATACTTCAGAGAGCGAGGAAGAAAACCAATAATTTAATTTTATTTTTTTTTTACATACTTTTGGAAAATATTATTAAGTGAATATATATCAATAAAACCTCTTTTATACCACAAAAAGTATTTTTTCTACTAATTTATATCCTTTAGAAAAGAATAAGAACTTAAAATAATTTTGGCCGCGTAGATCGTCAAAATACCCCTATGTGCGCTGTCTAGTATAATAACTATATTTTATAAATCACTAATCGATTTCAATGTTATTTGCAACTTTTTAATATTTTGTATTTTGTTGTTTTCGTGTGACCACTACCTTCTGCAAGGGCTGCAAAAAAGCGATTTGCAGGGAGCATATTGTTTCTATGTGCAATCATTGAATACTCCATGCATGGAATACTCCATGCAGGATCAGACATGCGCTTTGTAAAGGGTTAAGCTGTCCAGGCGTAAAGTATCGGTTCACCCTATTTAGGATGCCCAGCTTCTTGGCCGCTGCTTGGGCTTTGTACTCGATCGTGGCGCCGAAGTTGAGAACAGATGTTAACTCCATGCCTAGGAGCTCAAGCCGATCAGGTACAGGAACAGATGTACCCCGAAAAGTAGGAGTTTGGGCGAAACGACTCCTTTTAACGGTAAAAAGACACGTCTGTGTTTTGGTGGCGTTAAAAAGACCAGATTATCATCACCCCACTGGGAGACTAGGCTTAAGGTCAAATCTGTCTGCTCTCAAAGAACGAACCTCGGCCCCGCTGGTTTTTGCGCTGGACAAGTATCTCTCTGAAACTGTACTGTCATCTGCGTACCTAATAATATTATGCTGAAGCAGGTCATTGATGTGCAGCAGGAAAAGAGTTGCAGAGAGAACAGACCCCTGAGGAACTCCGGCATCAATAGCATTAGGCCAGAGGAGCAGCCGTCAACGACTACTCTGATCGACCGTTCACTAAGGAAATCTGATATCCAGCTACAAAAATCAGCTGGGATGCCATAAGCAGGAAGCTCGCTGAGCAGCGTGCCAGAACTTGTCAAAGGCCTTCGAGATGTCAAGCGATACAGCAAGTGCTTCGCCGTGTTTCTCGATGGCTTCGCCACAACAGTGTGTGACATACACAAGAAGATCGCCACTTGACCGTCCCCGGCGACAGCCATATTGACGGTCACTGCGGAGACCATTGTCTTCAAGGTAGGTCAGCAACATATTGTTCAGTACTCCATAACAGAATGGATGTCATGGCGATCGGACGGTAATGGGCAGGGACTGCACGGTCGCCTTTTTTGGGCACTGGTTTTTGCAAGCTTCCAGGATTTCGGCACCGTTCTTTTATCAAGAGAGAGGCGAAACAAATGTGTCAACACAGGCGACAGTTCAGGCGCACACTGCCTCAACACTCTCGCTAGGATGCTGTCAGGGTAACTAATTTGTTGTCGACTAAGTTGTTTGTCTTGTTTAACCGACTTACCCATTTCATTGTTAATAATTTTTCAAGTGGCTGTTACTTTATTATTGGAATTTTTAATTGTATCGCTTAAAAAATTTGATTTAGCAAAAACACAAATATTTTTTAATAATTTTCGACATACTCTAGAAAAGGAGTATCAAACCTGTATTTTTCAAACCATATAATTCGTATAGCCTCGCTCTACTTTTATAAATACCTGGAGTAGCCGATTGGTTAAAGCCTACAGTGGTGCCATTAATGTTAATAGTTTTAGTCTTGAAGGTAGATTGGTACTCTTTTTGCACAACATCAAAAAGGGCTCCAAAGATTTAATTAGGGTTACAGCGTAAGCAGAAAAATGTACGGCGATGAGACCGTACAAATTCCATAATTCTATGTGACAGCATACTACCTCTAAACTAAGAATTAAATTGTTATTAGATTAAAAAATTGTTGTACCTACCTTGATAAAAATATTATTAATTGTATTGCATTGTGCTTTATTGGATTCTCAACTATCGTCGCTGAGACAAGTGTTGAAAATCACAAAATGCGTTTTAGTATCTGTCTCCCAACGCACAAGGTAGAGGGCGCTATGCATCGAATGCCTCTCAAGCGACCCGCACTAGTGTCAATCTGGTGCTACGTTTTAAGGGAATCTAAATAAGTAAATTTCCTCCAACATACTCGAGATGGGGACTGAACTGCATTTAGTAGTGAACAGCAGTGGCGAAAGCACTATAGAACCCGTTTCCTACTAGCTTACCTTGACCACAACCCCTTGTTCACACACAACAACTATACCGCTATTAAAAAATGGTACAGTTAATACCAATAGTATCCACTGTTACTAAAAAATATACGTAGGGACACTACGTATATTTAATTCCCCATAACATTCAAACAACAAAAACGCCTATTTCTAGCTTTGAACAACCACAACAAAAAATGTTCTGAAATAAACCGGTGCCAAAACGTCATAAACGGGAACTAAAAATTCATACAATAGAGATCCCGTCATGACGTCACTTTAGCTCACGTGGCACCGCTTGATAATAGACGAGAGCAAGCCGCTGTATAACGGGTTACGATAGAGACAGATATAGAGAAAATGCGTCAGCGAGAACGAGATTGAGGAATATTGGATATTTTATTTAGTTTTCACCTTTTCAACGGTATTATATTCGGTTCTTTTTATTCCTATAATCATTTTAGAATGGTAATACCTAATTTAGTTGAGTTTATTTATCTATGAAAGTTTTCTGTGTGTAGTGATAGCCTCTTTTTGGTTCTGCTGTTTGACGATAGATGGTGTTAAATTCAGTATAGAAAAGACTTTATTTTTAAGTTAGTAAATTAATTTTTACTTTGCTGGTAGGTAAATAAGTTAAAGCTGGCTCCTCTCTAACAAATATTCACACCTCGCTGCTGGTGAACAGCATCATAACTGCGTAGCACAGTTTCAATGATAATCCGAGAGTTTTGAAGGATATTGCTTATCCACTGAAATTTTAAAAATCCGTGGAAACGTGGATGAACTGTCAAAATGACCCATTGCCAACACGGGCCCCGGCAGTCCGGACCGCCGGGGCCCGTGTTGCTCTATGATTGCCAATGATTTCTAAGTCCATTCTATTCTATTCTATTTTTAATAAATGGCAAGAAGCCGATGTCGACTATTCTGCCAGTAGACACTGGCAGAATAGTCGACATCGGCTTCACTTTAGACAAAGTGAACTAAAAAAAACAAGTGTGCATGGAAGATAATAATAATAAGACTATGTTATAGACAAATAAAAATTATTTGACTGATACAGTTGAACACAATGTAGATATTGCTGGGTTAGTTACAGTTACAGGATTGAAACAAACAAACAATAACATGAAATATATACGCATGTGTTAGAAATTGTGTATATATGTAACTAAATGTATGTAGATATTTAATCTTCATTACTTATTAGGTATTAAAGGGAAGTATAAACAACAAGATTCAATTCATCATAACATTGTATTTATCCTGTAGTAATAAATAGCCATCGTAGTATTGTATATAACACAACGTTACATTACAATATACCAACCATAATTAATAACAAGTTAAGCTCCATCATAATAACATCACATTACATAATTCATAAATAATAAAAATAGTACCTATACAATATACATCATCAACAACAACAATAATCAGAATAATATCATACCTTAGATGTTAACGCCTTGAAAATCGAAGAGCAACTGAACTGATCCACTGTGGCTCCGCTCTTTTATACCCGATAACAAACAAGTATGATTCACAATCGACAGTTGATTCAAATCAGTGTTTGATTTATAGAAAAATAAGTTTGTTATATTTAGTAAATTCATTAATTAATTTTAACAATTGAGTATAAAATATTAAACAGATAATAATTATATTTATAGGTATATCAAGTATTTATTTTTAAATATTAGACACTTTATAATTACACTTATATATCACGGCCATACTGACAAGTACTTCGCTCTCGAAGTACATTAGATACCCTTTTTCTACAATTGTAATTTACTTTTGTTTTGCCAAGTGCCTAGACGTGTCAAGTCCCCTCCACCCGCTGCTAGTGGGATAGACTTGCACCAAGCAAATGACCGACCAGCGGAAACAAGTTTTATCGGTTACCTCGTCATGCAAGTCCCATTCACCCGCTGCTGGTGAGATAGACAAGCACCAAGTAAACGATCGACCAGCGGAAACAAGTATTTTATCGGTTACCTCGTCATGCAAGTCCCATTCACCCGCTGCTGGTGAGATAGACAAGCACCAAGTAAACGATCGTCCAGCGGATTTTTACTTTTCTTTTCTTTCTCTTTTTTTTTAATGAGAAATATAGACGTTATTAGGTAAAGTATTATTTATAATACATCTATCAATAGTACAATAATATACCTATATATACAATAAAGTATTTATTATAATATCTTAAGAAGTTAATGTGCTATATAATTTTCGACACTTATATTTCATCAATTAATTCACCTGGCCAGAATCTTAATTTTTCTTTGGCTACTGAAATATTTCATAAATCACTTTGACCTTGTAGAGCAAAACGATCATTAGGAAGGATAGAAGATACTTCATAAGGCCCTTTAAATTTAGGTGCCAATTTATGATTACGCCTATGATTCTGTGAGACATACACTACATCTCCTACGTTAAAATTTACGTTGTCACGCAGAGTGGCGTCGAAACGTTTTTTAATTTTTCTGCTATTTGTAATATGCGTAGTCTAGCTATTTCACGGTCAGCCTCTAAGTTATTTGGATTTTGTGTATCATTTTCGTCAAGTACGTCGTCTAAACGAGCTTGGACAGGCGGAATATTTGCATATACGCTGATAATTAATCGCAAAGGGGTAAAACCTGTGGATTTTTGTACAGTGGTTTTAATTGATTGTTGTACTTTCCACAGAACGTTCGGCCAATCTGACTGTTTATTGCACATAGTGTTAAGCATATCAGTTACAGTGGACACTAACATACTTGACCATTATTTCTGGGAGTACCCCTGAAAATCAAGTGATGTTCTATATTTAATTCATCAAAAAAACGACCTAATTGGACCACTGCTAAAATTAGTTCCTCTATCAGAAATTACTATAGAAAGAGTTCCAAATAAGGTGATGACATCTCGTAAAACTGGTACTAATTCTTGGGAATTAAGGGTTTTGGGAGGTTTAAGCAAATAGAACTTGGTAAACCCGTCTACTATTAGTAAAATATGTTTAAAACCTTCATTTGACTGGGTAAAAGGCCCTGTAAAGTCCAAGGGTATTGTATGGAAAGGTAGTGTGGTTTTTTGAATTGGGTGTAGGAAGCCTTGCTTAGGGCCATAGTGACCCTTGCGTTTGATGCAAACCAAACAATGAGATACATATTTTTTTACAAAACATGTCAGAGCAGGAAACCAAAAATGCTCACGTATTTTAGCAATTGTTTTTTCAAAGCCTACGTGACAATTTTCATCATGGTGGAGACGCAAGATACTTAATCTTGTACCCTTTGGAATGTACAATACTAATTCTCCATTTGGTTTAATTTTGTAATATAGTAAATTGTTGCGGACTACATACTGGTTTGAATCATACTCTCCCGTTTGTACTCTATGAATAATTGATAGTATTTCAGGGTATCTTTGTTGTGCAAGTTCTAGCCAAGATTCCGGGCCATTTATTAAATTTACTGTGCTATCAACAGTCATGGGGACCTCAACAGGATTGCGACTAAGGAAATCGACATGGCTTATATATTATTGTCCTTTCTTGTAGGTAATTTCAAATTGGAAATCCTGCATAAATGTCCACCAGCGAGCTACTCATAGTGATAAATCTTTTTTATTCATTGTTGATTTAATAGCGTTACAATCCGTGATAATTTTAAAGTTAATTCCTAGTAAATAGATTCGGAAGTCTTTCAAGGCGTTGGAAATAGCTAGAGTTTCTAAATCATAAGAACTGTATTTTGACTCTGCAGGTGTAGTTCTTTTACTAAAATAAGCGATGCCTTTAGAATCACTATCGTATTTCTAGGTTAAAATAGCACCATATCCTATAGCACTAGCATCAGTATATAACTGTGTCTTTAAAGTAATATTATAATAATTACACCTTACTGGGGAGACCAAACACCCGCAGTCAGTGAAGCTTAATCACCCGCAGACAGTGAATGTCATACCACAGCTAAGGTTTTGATCCATAGATTTTCGTTCTTATTATTTTTATTTTTTAACACGGCATCACCCGCCTTGGATCTAGCCATACCACATGGCATCACCCGCCTGGGATCTAGCCCTAAGACCAGGAAAAGGATACGCATGTTGGCCATTAGTCATCAGTAATCAGTCATTAGTCATTTATTCATTTGTCAGCCAGCGTAATAGGGAGGGAGGTGGAGTAGCTAAGATAATTTACAAATCATCCGCCCATACGGTCGGTTCATTGTAGTTGTCATCCATAAATGGATCATTACGAGCCAGTGGTCTCAAAAAAAAAATCATGACTAGTGATTTCTTAGGACATCCTCTTAAATTTACGTTTTACTTTTTAGTGATTATTAGAAAATACTTCTAAAACTTCCTTAAGGCCTTCATATTTAGGACCAAGTTTAGTCGTATGTTTTCCATGCTTTGTATATTAAGACAAAATCCCCCTTTACAAAAGGCTTTATTTGAGCTTTGCCCTTGTCAATACTTAACTTGTCCCGAAATGATCGCTCGTCCATCCTTAATTTACATAATGATCTAACAGTAATCAGATCTTCAATTGAATTATCATCGTCGATTTGTAAGACTTGTAAGATTGTAAGACTTTGCTTGATACCCAATGGCAAACATTTTTTTCCACACCACAACTGTATGGGAGATCTTCCCGTACTTTTAGAAACGGTATAATTAATAGCCAACTGTAAATCTCGATTAGCAGTGTGCCATGGTTTTGTAAGCTCCACAACAGACTATATCTTAGCTTAGCCACAGGTACAGCCAGTTATTTATAATTATTAAAATTATTATTTATAATTATAATTTACAGTAAGTATTTAAAAACTTAAATAGCGTCTTCAACAATAGCACTTTGAAAATGAAAAACAATCAGTTAATACATCTAAAATTATTTGTTTATCAACAATGTATGTGAAATTTGCTTTTTTTACATGTTAGTAAGTATACCGGATCAAAGAAAATATATTTTTCATCCGCTTTATGACATAGTATATACCAACTTTAAATTGTGGCTTTTATTCATACTTATTGTAACATTTTCTTCAAAGCTATCTTTTTAATTAATTTGTGAACACCAGAGTAATAATAATAATAATATTAGAAATTTTAAATTATGTTTCCGTGAACACTTGCATTTCTTCGACCATACAACAACTATTTCATAATTACCTCTGGAATAAAATGCTCACAAGCTAATTTTACTAGCACTTTGATTTACAAGCAACAAAACTTAAACATTTGGAATTGCCAAGTTCAACCTTTGTTAAAACTTGCATTTTATTGTCAGCCTCATTTTTGAGAGAAATAGAATTAATTATAATCTTGTAACTAACATAGTAGCAACTATTGGTTTTATAAGCTACGCTTCAACCACACCCCAGGTAATCAATGATCTTTCAACTTAACTATCCTATTCAACATTGTAGGTACCCCTTTTTTATAAGCATCATTTTCTCATAACAAAATCTGCTTTCGTTTTTAGTCTGTTAAAATACCGGTTGAAAATTAACTTTTAATGACAAACATTTCGTTTTAAGATTCTAGTTTATAGGTTGCTAAAATTTTCCTAAGATTCACCATCAGCTGGAGGAAGTCTCAGATTATAAAATAATATTAAAGCAGAGCCTCTATAGGCCTTACCGACTTTTTAGCTAATTTGTAGACCAGCACTAATGCTCCATTGAACCCCTGGAATGGCCTTCCAAGATTCTACAGCACCTCGCAGCTCCGCAGTCCTGCTCTCAGTATAGGCAGCACATCTTCATGGTAAGAGTTGAGTCAACGACCCGCCGACACCGATGGATTCCAGCAGAACGCAGATTGCTCAAACATTGATCATGAAAATAATAAAATAAAATTCATTAGAAATTTGTTATGTGAGACAGAGCATGATCCCACTTCTGATGTTAGAAATTGTGTATATATGTAACTAAATGTATGTAGATATTTAATCTTCATTACTTATTAGGTATTAAAGGGAAGTATAAACAACAAGATTCAATTCATCATAACATTGTATTTATCCTGTAGTAATAAATAGCCATCGTAGTATTGTATATAACACAACGTTACATTACAATATACCAACCATAATTAATAACAAGTTAAGCTCCATCATAATAACATCACATTACATAATTCATAAATAATAAAAATAGTACCTATACAATATACATCATCAACAACAACAATAATCAGAATAATATCATACCTTAGATGTTAACGCCTTGAAAATCGAAGAGCAACTGAACTGATCCACTGTGGCTCCGCTCTTTTATACCCGATAACAAACAAGTATGATTCACAATCGACAGTTGATTCAAATCAGTGTTTGATTTATAGAAAAATAAGTTTGTTATATTTAGTAAATTCATTAATTAATTTTAACAATTGAGTATAAAATATTAAACAGATAATAATTATATTTATAGGTATATCAAGTATTTATTTTTAAATATTAGACACTTTATAATTACACTTATATATCACATGCATACCACACCCACACAGACAGAATAATTTTTAATTTTATGTTATTGTGACGGATGAAGGACATCAGCGCCACAAGCAGATCTGGAGAGGAATACGTTAGTCGCGAGGAGAAATTAGTCGGAAGAGGGATCTTAAATTTTGGGAGGCGCCTATACAAATCTAAAGGTGGAACGTTGTTTGAGCATTCGAAGAAGATGTGGTCCAGATTGCCCTCTTCCAACCCGCACTCACAGAGAGAGGTCTCGAACACGAATTGTTTGCAAAAAAACCGGAGTACAACAAAAACCTAAGCGAATTCTACAAAGGACGGATAAAATTGTTTTGGAGACTTTTTTGTGGCTGTAGAACCGAGGTTTTGGTTTTCTTATTGATTGTACTGCATAGTCAAACCTGCCCTTTTTCTTTGGAGCTTAGCTTTTGGAAGGCTCAGTAAGTCATACCCCTGATGAGCATTGTAGGTGAGATCAGCTGTTGCTGATGAGCAAGCATCTTTGGCCAAAGCGTCAACACACTCATTGCCCTTAATGCCACAATGACTAGGTATCCAAACTAACTGAACCTCTTTTTGACTAATTAGCACAAGATAATAAAGATTTCTTTTTAATTTTTAAAAGAAGGGAACTGTGTAATTTACTTTTGAAGGGGTTTTGTACTAAGACTTGCAGACAGCTAAGAGAGTCAGTGAAGATAACTGCTTTGTCAATATTGTGGTGTGACTCTTTGAAAAGACAAGCTTCCAATAACGCCACAAACTCGTCCGTGAACACAGAAGCCTCCACAGGGCATTTGTACTGTAAGATAATTCTGGAGCTTTGGTAATAGACCGCAGCGCCAGTGTTACTGAGATCATTAAATTTTGAAGCATCTGTAAAAAACCTTTGAAACCGGTCCATCGTTCTCCCACTACCGCATTGAAGGCCGAATTCGCCGAAGGTGATTTTTTCAAAATACCAATGTAAAAAGAAAATTTTTGGAGTGAAACATAAGACTTCATAGGGAAAGTTAAAAATAAGTAATTGAGGATTCTGTGCTATTGGACATTCTAAATTATGAATTTGACGAAATGCTTTTATGATTAAGGGAATTTATTTGTTTTTCTAGTAATTAGAGCTTCTGCACAAGACATCTAACTCATTCAATCTTGGTAAAAGTGGATGAGAAGATCTAGATATTAGCCTAGCCAGAATACGGGAGGCCAGATACTGCCGTCTTAGGGCCAGGGGAGGTACAGCACATACAACCTGTAATGCGTTAATGGGAGAAGACTTCATACAACCAGAGATGATCCGAAGGCACTCTGACTGAATCCTATCCAGCCCAGCCAAAGCACCCTTGTTGCATGGAACTAGATGGAACGTACCATAGTGTAAAACACTACGTATTGAAGCGTTATAGACCAATTTCATAGTATAAGGGTGAGCACCCCACCAGACACCCGCGAGAACTTTTAAAATCGAAAATATTTTCACATTTTTTAATTAATAAACTAATATGATGCTTACCATTTAATTTTTAAACCAAAAAAACAATTATAAATTTTACTTTGTTAACTAACAGAATATTATAGGCCGAGAATAACAAATAATAATAACCCATAGCCCAATATGATTTGTTTCCACGCACAACAATAGTCCTGCACCAACCGGGGTTTGTCCTTGGGTGCAATTGCATAGTACATACTATAATGATCGGCTGGTGCCTCCTTATCATTTAAAATTATTTAAGGGGCTTCTGCGAGTTGGCGTCGGCCCCTCGTACGCCTTCCAAAGGTCCGGGACCCCAGGGTCCCGAGAAATGTAAAAATAAAAATAATAATAACTTTATTTTCCAATTTCACAATTTACTTATAGGCGATATGTAATACTACCACAATATTGTTTTTAAATTGCATAAATCGCTGACTATCTCCACTGGCACCCAAGCTAAGATCAAACTTGTGTTATGGGTGCCAGGGCTCTCTCTATTACAAGGTACATTTTCCAATTTATACGTGCTAGTACGGAGTTACATTGGGAAAGTAACTATCGTTGAGTACTAAAAGAAAACAAAGTTAACAAATAAAGAAACAAAACAATAAACTGTTAAGTAATTTAAAATAAGAATAAGAATGTATAGCACCTCTCAGTGTGAATTTGGTAAGTCTATGTATCATGCGTATGTTTCATGTGTATATGAGTCGTGTGTGTGTGTGTGTGTGTGTGTGTGTGTGTGTGTGTGTGTGTGTGTGTGTGGTATATGTGTGTGGTGTATGTAAGAGTTGTCTGAATAAGCAAGAACTGTTAAAAAAGCTTTCCAAGTAACTTTTCAATCTCGAAATTTCCACTGAGATGTACGGGATCAATCTTTTGCGGGAGAAAATTACTGCCAAACTTTTTGGTGCGGATAACGACATACCATGCGTTAAAAGCCACTGGTTCAAAGAGTCTAGAGAGAGGCATAGAGATGACGCAGCGTCTACGATGGAGGAATCTGTCACATACAAGACTAAATCGTCGGCATATTGGAGGATGTTTCAGTTATTATTTAGGCAGGAGTCAATGTCCACTATATACAAATTATAAAGGAGGGGGCTCAGCACGGAACCTTGCAAGTCCCTTCCAAGTCCGCCTTTCTTCGAAAATCTCGCCCTGGACTCTCAGAACCAAAGAACGAGACAAAATGAGTCCACAGATGCATTCGATCATCTTAATCGGGAGACTCAGCTGGTGCAGTTTCTGCCTGAGAATGGGAAGAAGAACGTTGTCATATGCAGGGAAGATGTCTAAGAAGGAGGCCACAACGGATTCGTTTTTGGAAAATGCTAAGCGAATATCTGCAACTAAAACGTCAACACTATCCATAGTGCCAAGCCCCTTCCTGAAACCATATTGGTAATTCCTCGATTCGACTATCCATTTGAGTCTATTTTTAATAAGGTGTTCCAATAGTTTGGCCAATACTGAGGATAAAGCAATTGGTCTAAGGCCGTTCGGATCATCTACATGCTTACCTGGCTTCAATAGGGGAATAATAATTTGTAACTTCCACTGATCTGGAACCCAACCATACCTGTAGCAAAAAATAATTATATCGAGGAAGTAGAGTTTAGCTTTGTCACCAGAATGCACGACAAAAGAATAGGGTACACCGTCAATACCGGGGGCTGAGTCCCGTATATGCCGGAGTACCGCATTCAGTTCTGCTAAAGTAAATGGCACATCAAAAGGGTCCTCTGAAACACTCTGACATATTGTTAAAACATTCAGAAGAGAGAGGGACATAAGGTGGAGCAATTTTGTCAAAGAAAATGTCAGCTGTTTCCCTAGTGATCGGTGAAGAGACTGATGGGGAGTATCCACGTCTAAACCTGTTGATGCTTTTCCGGACTACCGAGACAGGAGTAGAGGGAGATAAGGAGGTACAAAACTTAACCCAACCCACACGTTTCTTCTTGCGAAGGTGACGCTTGGTTCTGGCATTTATCCGTAAATATGTCAATAGATTTTCGGTGCTCATATCTGCGTTGTAACACTCCTCGGCCTCATCTCTATCTTTGATTGCTGAAGTACACTCTGGGTCCCAGCACGGGGGTGAAGGAAAATGAGCACGGGCATTGTTTTTCAGTGGGAAGCAGGAGTCTGCACTAGAGGTAATGGCTGTAACAAATCCTTCATAGCAGCTCTTGGCATGGCGGTGACCAGAAGGATCTAATAAATTTGAATTTAAATTTGGAAGGGCCATCAATTTTACCCTCCAATAATGATGCAAATTTTGCCCAATCTGGATTGGACAGGTTATATTTCAAAAGTGGAGGGGAAGTTTTCTCTAAATAAGTTTTATTAACCAAAGATATGACAATAGGATAATGGTCACTACCATGCGACAAGGTCGTACAATACCAATGAGTCGAAGCTGCCAACTCAACCGAACAAAATGTTAAATCAATACTACTCTTTTGTTGACCAGGAGGAGATCTACGAGTTAGGCAACCGTTGTTAAGAATGCAGAGATCCAGATCGTCCAAGATCTCAATCAAAGCTATACCAAAGGCATCACAGCGTTCGGACCCCCATCTGTAATGGTGGCAGTTAAAATCACCCATGACCAAAATTGGTCCATGAGTATTGGAAAATATGTTTTTTAAAATAACTAAAAAATCATGATGAGGATGAGCAATGTATATCCAAATACTGTAATGCCTTCCATACTTCCTTCCTTACCTTCGCTCACAGGTGATATGAGTATTGTAATACTCATATCACCTGTGAGCGAAGGTAAAGGAATGGGCAAAAGAGGGACCCGATTGTTGACAAGGAGAGCCGATCCTCAATAGCCATCAGATCTATCACATCTGAGAATGTTAAAGTGTGGCATACGAAAGTTAAGACTTGGGGTGAGCCAAGTCTCATCTATGGAGCAAGCCAATGGCTTGTTTTTATTAAAAGAAATATGAGTTCGTGCTTTTTATGCCACACGCTCCTCACATTCTACTGTAGGAATGTTGGGCGAAAAGCTATTTTTAATTTATTGAAGTAATAAGATAAGTTGATCGGCAACGTTGGACGGTGACTGGGAACTGAAGAAGAAGAAGAAATACGAGTAATAGTAGGTAAGAGTTTTATAAGGAGTTCAATAATAGAACCAGTATTATTAGAAGAAACATTATTGAAATTAAGACCGCAGCCATTTGGTTGTGTAGGTTGGGGAGAGTTAACTATCTGCTGATGGGCAGCTTTATCATAAAATGTGGAAAGGGGCATGGGTCCTGGGTTTAAGTGTCACAGTTTTGCGGTAGGACTGAGATATCGGAGTTTTGGCAATGTTGGCATAATTGCGGGAGGCTGCTGGGATAGCCTTACTGGCCTCAGCATAGGGAATGGATTTCTCGGCCATGACAATCTTAATAGCCCTCTGCCTACCATACTCGGGGCATGACCTGCTATTAGCGAAGTGATTACAAGAACAAAGCACACAGAAGGCCTCGCCCTCAGAAATGCTACAACCATCACCGGGGTGGTCGTGGCCACATTTAGTGCAGCGTAGCTTAGACCTGAATAGATTCGCTACATGTCCAAATCTGCAACACTCGCGGCATTGAATTGTCGGGTATATGTATTGCTCAACAGGGAGGGATGTGTAACAGCAGTAAATATTATTTAGTAATACTTGTCCATCAAATGTTATAAATAACACATGTTTCAGTGGGCTTCCACTCATTAACTCTGTCTCTTTGAGTTTTCCTGTTAATGTGGCGGACTTTCAGTATTCGCCCGCAGCCTGAGGGTACAGTCAAATAAGTTATAGCTTCTTCTTCCGTAATATCTGAGGGAACACCGGTAACAACATCCTTGTGACATTAAATGTAGGGATTGATGCAGTATAACTAATATTTAGTCAACAGATTGTTTACCAGGAAAGAGTTTGCGTCCTGGTGGAAGCGAATTCCACTGACACACGGTTTCTACCGATTATGTTAACACCACCACGAACAATGTTCGCAATGTTGTTATTCAAAAGATATTTACCAAAACTAACAGGATGTAGGGTGGTGCCAGCATTTAGTTGAACCTCTAAACGAGATACATGCACAACATAAGGAGCCTTACCCATTACGGAATATTTGATACGACCGATTTGGCTTTTTCGACCCCGTAAACCCCTATATTGCAACTTTCTTCGAAATCGTTAGAGCGTTTTCGAGAACTTGTTTACAAATATATGTCTAAATATAAATATATGTAGCTCATATAATAAATAGTAGGATAGGATACCTAGTCGACCGAGATCTGTTCGGGTAAAAATAGAGAAAACGATTTTTTTTTTCAGAAAAGAAACCTAGCTGGATCGATTTTTCGCCCCGTAAACCCCTATATTGCAACTTTCATTGAAATCATTAGAGCCGTTTTCGAGAACGTGATTACAAATAGACGTAGGTATATATAGGGCACATATACCTAGGGTGACTGGTAATTAGTGATCGATACTTAAACACGATTGTACTCATGATAATAAACAACTTTTACTATGGGACCAAACCTGATATCGCAAAAAAAAAAATCAGCTGCTCCCTACATTTATGTTCGCATATAGGGAACCGCTGACATTTTATCACGCGTACCTGCAATCATGTGTTTAAGAGGATTTTTAAACTGTAAATTTTCATACAAAAAGCGATGACGATTTTCTCCCCGTAAACATAGTCCAATTTTCGTATTTTTTGGAAATGTTGTAGGTGTAATGAAAAACTAGGCCCGTGCGTTTTTATTATAACGAAATATTGCATACAAGTTATTAGCATCTAAATATTAATTATTATTAATTATTTTTGACATAAAAACTTCCTCGAGCGTTTTTACTTTTGTAATTAAATTCAATTGAATTACTAAAAAAAAGAACGTATAGACCTAGATTAAGATGAATGTAATGAGACCAACATTGTCTCATTTCGTAAAGGTTTAGGGGGGTGAAAACGTTATCGCCCGAAACAAAATTTATGTAAATAATTGTATGAAATGTAGGCCTCCAAGACTCGCGCCGCTTATCGGCAATTCACAATCCTCTTAAGGCGAAAGCGTCAAGGTAGCCCGCGAAATTCAAATTTTCTTACGTTTTTTGCAATTTACAAGTCGGTATTAGATTGTACGTTGATCAAAATATAATTTGAGGCCGTAACAAGTATCTATTTACATAATTAGAATCATTAAAGTGATCAATACAACTCTTTAAGACCAGGTATTCCCAATGAATGACTATTTCATGAAATCTTGACATTTCAGGATTATACTAACTTCAGGAGTTGTATTACTGATTCTAATGATTATAATTCTGTAAATACATATTTGTTACGGCCGCGAATCATACTTCATTTAACATACAACTTAATACTGACTTGCAAATTGCAGAAAACGTAACAAAATTTGAATTACGCGGGCTACCCTGACGCTTCCCTCTTAAGTATCGGTCACTAATTACCAGTCACCCAACACATATATACAAATATTGCTCATTTATCTGGTTTCCATAGTACAAGCTCCGTGTGTGAATAATGTCCCACCAGGATATATTATTATTATTATATATTATTTAAAAGTATAGGATGTAGATAACGTACATAGGTAGCTGTGTGTACCTATTCCTAATAACTTAATAAAAGGCAGTCGGGTAAACCAGCAAACGATCTTTGGAGGGGAGTTATATAAAAGACATGAAACATATTATTATTATTTATTTTAACATCTGTAGTTAAAAATCTGGAGTAAATTTACCAAATCAACCATATGTGTTCTTGTTGTAGTCATAATTTATTATTTAAATAGCATATTAATGAAACCCGAGGCTAGTGCAGCCGTCCAACGGTTGCTATGGAGCGATATAACTAGCTTATGGTAGCACAAAATTGCTCTAAGTAAAACGCAACCAGTGAACATTCGCAGGATTGCGTCGGGTTTCATTACGAATCGTATTGCAGGAACACATTATAACAATTGTTAATGTATTTCTGCAACTTCATTTTTCTAGTTCAGGCGCGGTCCATTCAAGGAAGAAGCCAGAAACTCCCAAATAAAAAAAATAAGTGAAGGAAAAGGAAAGGAAGGATTTTAGGGAAGGGTCCACGCGCCCTCCGAGAAATCCTTATCCGTGCCTGAACTAAATGTAAAAAATCATGGATATAATGCTGGATGCTCGACAGCATTTTATCCAAAATTTAATATTAATGGTACAAGAAGCATTGTATAAAGCCTGCTTGAATGTATTTTATCCCCATTGTCATAAAAATCAAGGGCAGAATGATGAACGGATAGAGGTGCCTGCAAGCTCCACCGCTTAGCCCGTTAAGTTATTTTGACATAATTCACCCAGATTATGGCATTCCAGACAGGTCTCTTCAGGATCTCGACAGAATCGTATACTCAGGAATCCTGCCAAAACCCTGTTAAGACCAATTCCAGCAAATAGGGAGACAAAACATTCTCATGTTTTTAAAATACTTCTTGTAGGTTCTGACTTCTGTGTCACAGATTACTTGGGATAGTCAATACAAGTAATTTGTGAGACTAGAGCTGTTTGTGATTGTGTTTGTTCAGAGTTTGGTTGTTTTGTGTCTTGCATGTTGCGTGGTCGTGTGGTTTGAGTGGGGCGACGGATGCGTCGAGCAAGATGAGCTGGTCCATCAGCCTCTCAGAGTGGAGTAGATGACGGAGGATGACGCAACTTTCTGTAAGAAAGAAAAAAATATTTAGGCACGGTTTAAGCTGTCATTTGAAGCCTGTGAAAAATGGACTGATGATACATAATTATATCTAAATAATATTGATTAGTTGCAATGAATGTATGTACAACAACCAATTGTTACAGTTTGTGACGAATCTTTGTACAGACGCCAGCACATCAAGCTACCCGAAACTGTAAAATTTTCCCAATCTACCTTGAACCTAATGCTTTAGCGATAAAGTTGAAAATCTATTAAAGAAATTTGACAGATTGTAGTAGCATGATGTGCTGGCGTCTGTACATACACTTTAATCACTAGCGTAACTACTAAGGTGCAAAGTGGTGCGTGGCAAACGAGCCCGCAGTGTTTGGGGCCCCATTCAGTGTTCGGGCCGGAAAGTCAGCTAAGTCAAGAAGGTCATAGGTCCTCAGTCGGCAAAAGGGAGGATTAAAGTAGTAAGCTTATAAAGAGTATCGTAATGCAATAAGGTATGGGCCTCCCAATTCATTCTATAAATGATCAAGAGAAAATCTAACCAATCCGAGGTTGTCTTATTAATTCTTAAACTATTCTGCAAAGTAACATCTATTTGTGTATGAATGGTTGAAAGAAAATCTAACCTGTCCGAGGTGGGGTCCTACAGTTTTCGAGCTCGTTTCGCTTGCTTTAGTACATGGCAGCCAGCGCTAGCGACAGAAAATGGACCACCCACCAAATACGACAGTGGCGGCACTATGGGTACGCCATTATCAATGAATGATTTCATATAAAAGTTCCTCCCCCACCCGCAAATACCCCGAACCTCAGCCACGTCATCGTAGAGGCGCGAGGGGATGCGTCAAAGAGGGAGGGGTATACTGAAGCCCCCTGTCGCTGTCTCGCCACAAATTCCCCGAATCCCCGAGATATATTTAAAAAGACTGGTTGCAATGGTTTTAAAAGGACTGGCTGACTGGTATTTATATACCTACTCGAATTATGTTTATTTGTTAAAAACAATACGGAATATTTTAATTTCAAAGCAAATTCTAAAAGAAACATTCGGAAACAATATAAATATGACATTAATTTAATAGTTATTAACAATATGATGTACCTATTATAAAAGTACCTGTGTTACTGCTGTTCGTGTGTACAAGCAGTTATAAACAATTGAATGGAAATATGTTTAGGAATAAATTGAAAAAAATGTTAATTGATAATGTATTTTATAATCTACATGAGTTTTTTGATAAAAAATAATATTTGTAAGTACCCAATTTCTTAAAATAGTATTGCGTATCCGACTTGGATAGACTGTTGAAACTAAAAATGTATAAGAACGTTATGCAATAAATATATCTTTATCTTTATCTGATTATTCTGCAGAAATGTGTAGGTACAGATTCGGTTATCCGAATATTTTTGATTTATAAGTAACTAAAGATTAGACAATGAAGTGGGCACATCGGAGACGCGGGGTGATGCATCTCAAAGGGGCGGAGGTATTTTGCAGTCATCTGCCGCCCTCCCCTTGCCAATACCGCGAACCCTAGGGAGCTAATCCTAGCGAGGGACAAATTTTTACAAGAAAATCTAATTTAAGAGCTGATGATTCTGTAAAAAAGTGTAGACGAAAGATTCGGTCACCCAAAAAAATTTTTAATTAAAGATTGTTCAAACAAAGGAGTGGTCGCATCGCTGCAGAGGCGTGGGGAGATGCATCAAGGGGGAGGGGGGGTGGTAATGCTGCAGTCCCCTGCCGCCCTCTCCCCGCACGTAGTCTGTGAGTGTTACGTAACCCTATTAGAAAGGTCGAAAAGGGTCATGTGCCAAATGTCACCTTTTAGACCCTCCTAAAGACTTACGTCCGCCGCTCGGGAGACAACTCCATCTAGGACCAAAGAAAAATTTGGATTATGATGACGTTATCGAATTTTTATATCAAGCAGCTTGGGATGTTCCCCCTCTCCTCGAAACCGAAACCCGTGAAGCATGATGATCTGACAAAGCCATACGGAAGTAAAAATACTATCAGTAGATTGAATCTTCTGCCAGGACTGCTAACAGGATCTATACTAGAGGAATGCAGAGAGGCTACTACAATAAAAAATTAAAAAGTCCTTATTCTACTCCATTTTCTCGACCAACCCATTAATTCAGCTCCGTCCATTTTCTCTACTAATCTACTGATTCAGCTTCAGCAGGATTCAGGACGCTACCTACAATGTCGACAGGTTACGTAATCTAAAAAGTAGACCGTACTTACTTACCTTATGCAGGCCCGAAAACAAGAAATATTGCACTGAGACCTGCGCAGAATCTAAAAGAAACTAATCTACGAACCTTTGTATCTCGCCCAGAACTGCAAGCCTCTGCTAGCCGCCAACACCCATCTGCGGACCGAAGGACCAGCACATCTGGCTCGGTGCACGGTCGGCGGCGCACTGTTGGTTGTAGCGGGCGATGCGGCACGGGTGCTAGATGACATAAATGCAGCGCGCAGGTCCCGTAGCCCGATCGATAGGCACTGCAGACACTGCGGGCGGTGAGATGCCTAGGTAATATAGGTATACAGTTATGTTACTTCGTTGTAAGTAGGTAAAACCTAAGGACGTGGGGGTTGGTAAGATTTAATTGAGGAGGGTCTCTGAATTACTTTTGGGCTTAGGGGGTTGCACCAACCTATGGTCTGTTTTTTTAATCTCGTAGACTAAATTGACATTTCAAATGTTCCATGTATCATTTTTTCATTTCATAGTTTGACATTTGCACCTGTCAAATTAGTCTACGAGATTAAAAAACAGACTATAATTCATCATTAACTGAAGATGCAGCTTAAATAAACATGCCTACAGGGTGGATTTTTGTGACGGGGCAGGCACCATGACCGTTGTAGCTACAGGGGAACCTTCTGAGGAGACATAACTTTTTGAGTACCTAACTGCTAACCGCATTGCTTAAGAAAAGACGGGTATATAAAAATAAATTTAATAAGAATTGAATTTGCACTTTTCAAAGGTTTATTATCTATAGAAAAACATAATGAATGCGTAAGACGTAGGTAAGAAAATACGTAATAAACAAAAATACTTAAGTACTTGTTAACCCGTCGATTTTTCATTGCGAAAACCCGAAATAATAGCCGACTGAAAAATAATGGTTTTTATTTCGAAATTCTCAATACCTACTTTATCAATAAGATAATTTTCTTTTCAAAATAAATTGCATAGGTACGTTGTAAAAGATCGTGATGAGGAATGATCCGTTCGAAATGTAGGCGAAAAGTTTTTTGCGATATGTGGCTTTTCTAGGTACCCTCAGTTAGTCCAGAAGAGTTTTTAATCCATAGATGACTGCATCGATTGGCATTATAAACATAAATCTTTATATAATTTACTTTTTTTCCTAGCTGACTGTACCATTTTTCCAAAACCTGTAAATGCAGTTAGCAATTTTTGTACTCAAAACTTTAAGGACAGTCTCCTAAAAATGGTTTCTTATGAAATTACATTTTTTACCTATACACTAAATAGGATAACGAAATAACTTTTAGGTACACGTCATATTAAAAAAAAATAACTAAGCTAGATGGAGTCGACATTTCCTATCTGACTACATCTGAGAAGAGATGGTTAAACATTTCGGGGGTCAAAGTCTCTCTTAAAGTCCAGATATTAAATATCAAAAATATCGCGTTTATCAAAATGCAGGGTGGCATCCGGACTGACCGTTTGAGGAACATACCAGAAACCGTTTGAATAAACCTGAACCAACAGACGGCACGCATGCATCAGCCATTGTGAGCTCAACCTTATCTTAGGGAGCTCGATGACCCGACACACAACAATAACCACCAATGCGAGCATCAAAAATAAGCATAAAAGACACCCATAAAAGACATAAGAGTTACCCAAATCGCCGCAGTTGTATACTAAAAGTATAAAATCTGCATGATAACAACGTTATCTATCTGTCTACAAGGTGTAACTTAAATAACGCACAACCTCTTCATCATTATCATTGTATGTACTCACCATTATGAACAACTTTTACTATGGGACCAAACCTGAAATCGCGAAAAAAATCAGCTGTTTATTTCGACGAATTATGCTGATTGTTTTTCGCGATTTCAAGTTTGGTCCCATAGTAAAATTTGTTCATAATGATGAGTACATGACCTCTTAAGAGGTTGTGGTGGTGCGTTATTTAAATTACACCTTGTATACAGGGTGTAAGGGACAGCTCTCCGCAGACTGATAGGGTGAATTCTGTATATCATAAAAGCTAAGCGGTACAACATGAAATTATTTCAGGAATGTTATGGGAATCCAATAGATCTGATTTGTTTGTGTTTTTGTGCACAAATCGGAGCCTCAGTGAGGGGCTTGGGAGGGGTAGGTAATATGTATGCGGTGAGTTTAATGAACTCTTTAGCTAGGTAGAAAGTGAGCAGCTGATTTCACGTGTCGTTCGTTAGAGTATTTCAACGTGAATTGCTGTTTTTTTTAGCTGATTTATTTACAAAAATGGAGTGCTGCGTACAGAGAATATAATTTTAGGAATAGTAACTGAAAAAAACCGGTCAAGAGCGTGTCGGACCACGCACAATGAAGGGTACCGTAGTTGGAATGAATTTATCCCAAGAAAAACTTAACATTGTTGTTGATAAACATGTTCTCCCATACATTCCAACTACAAATGTCCACAGTTAAACGAAAAGGATCCAACCCACATTAGGTACACCTAATGTAGGTTGGATCTTTTTTGTTTAAATGATAAATGATTTTTATTTCTGTAAGTAGGTTTGTACAAACACTTTTACAAGTCAATCATATATATATATATTTTTAAACTAGATGAGGTCGGCGTTTCCTTTCTGACTACTCTGAGAAGAAAGGCCGAAACAAATTCAGAGGTCACAGTCTCTTATAAAGTCCAGACATAATCTTGGTCACTTCATGTGAAGACCATGCAGATTGGTGTCTGAAATGGTCTTTAGAGGAAAGAACCACACAGATTGAGAGGACCTGTCCAGTCAGTGCACGTATTTGTCAGTAATCGCGCAGCTCAACTCAGAACTTAAGGAGCTCAACGATTCGACGAACAATACCAAAGAAAGGACATTGGGGTAGGCCGCATAAATTACTCAAACTGCCAGACCATGATAAAAAATAACTGGGAGAAAAAATAAAACAAACAAAAAAGCAATGACCTACATAGTCTTCACATTCACAATAAATTAAAATAATATAATACTTTACAAAGTTAATATTCATGTCAACATTCAGTATGCAAAAATAAAAAGAGAAAAAAGAAAATTTGGAGCAGTTCAATCCCAAGTCCTCAATATAATCTTTAACGGTATAAAAAGCTTTCTGACACAACTTACGTTTAATGAATGATTTGAAATTATTAAGGCTCAGATCTTGAACGTCACATTACACCTGAATGAGCCACCTATTTTCTTGAGCCTTGTTGAAGGTACAACAAATTTGTGTTTGTTCCTAGTATTTATATTGTGGATATCACTGTATTTTAAACAATGTAAAAAATGTAAATATTTTCAAAAATGTACTGAGAAGGCAAAGTCATTATATTAATCTCCATAAATTTCTCTCTGAGAGATTGTCTCGGACTTAATTTATAGATGCATCGAACAGCTCTTTTCTGCAAAACAAAGATACTCTGAATTTCGGATGCATTTCCTCACAACAGAATACCGTACGACATTACACTATGAAAATAGCTAAAGTACACTAAACGGGCTGTCTCTATGTTGGTTAAGTTACGAATTTTCCTAACAGCGTATGCTGCGGAGCTTAGCTTTTTTGAAAATTTATCTATATGTGGGCCCCACTGAAGCTTAGCATCCAAAGTTAAGCCCAAGAATTATTAACATTGAACCAGTGAACTACTTTTGAGATCGTTCTGTTTACACCGTCAGTAACCAGCTGCTGACGTTTAAGTTTAAACAGAAGTAAAGTATCATCCGCAAACAAAACTATATCATGATTATCCTTTATGAGGTAGGGACTATTCACGCCATCTAGCTATCACGATGGCTACCTACTCCGCACCCGGTGTGAATACGTGGGAGTCATCGATAGTTCTAGCAGCACTACAGTCCGTTCAGAGTTATTTTACCTCTGATAGCAGCAATCCAACATCGACCTCATTGAACGAAGGTAAAGATCAGTTTGATTTTGACAGACTTGTCAGTGGCAGCAATCCATTGAGATACGAAAACAGCAATCCAACAGCGGCCTTATTGTAATACAAATAAAGAGTACTGTCATTTTGACAGTGATGCGAGACCAGAGGTAAAAACTGTGAAAGGACTGTAATTGTATACTTCACTCGACAATCGAAAGTTATCTGTGCAATGAGTGGAGACGCCACTGTCGCTAAGTCGTTGCCCAGTGTATATTATGTACGCTGGCAACACAAACGAAATACTGTATTTTATTAGAGAGAACGGTCATTGCTCCCTATTTATTAGCTTTATACTCTTTGGGTCATTGTAATCGTGGGGCCGTATGGCGTTCATTGTCTTTATAATATGTAGACTACAGACGATCCAACTCTGTGAGCCCGATAGTAGAGGCGATCTGGGCGACTCTACAGATAACCACGTGTACTTGACAAATACTGGTACACCTATTAACACCTTTTTGACTGACTAATAATTTAACCACGGCATGATATACACTTCCATTAACATGCCCGGGTCGATTCCTACGGGAAAAGAACTAGACAAGTCATAGATCAAATTTGTTGAGATCATCTACAGTTCGCGTGCGAGCTTTGAGGAATCGGGGGCTGAGGAAGCGGGCGGTTTTAAAACACATATTATTCTCATAGAATTATTTAATAATCAACACATCCTTCTCCTCCGCGCGCCACGCGTCTAATTAATTATTAAATAATTATATGAGGATAGTATGCTTGAAAACCGCCCGCTTCCTCAGCTCCCCATTCCTCAGAGCTCGCGCGCGGACTGTACATACCGACACAGGTCATCTCTGGTAAGCTACTTAGGCGATGGTGGCGTCGCGTCCCCATTAATTTCGCAAACCACATGGTAATCCTTCCAGCATTGCCTTTTTTAACCGACTTAAAAAAAAGAAGGGTAACAATTTTTTGAACTAAAATTAGGGCTTCCAAACAAATATGCAAAATTTTATAGATGTATGTAAGTTTGTATGTATGTATGTTTGTTCACGCATTTCTCCGAAACTATTAATCAGATCGTGACCACTTAATTATTATTGGCTTACATTTACTTCAACTTAGGGAACAGTCCCAGTTTTATCAAAATCGGTTCAGTAGTTTTCAAAATAAAAGACTAATACCTGTAAGTGTGACGGCCTAGCTTACTGACACGAGCTACGGGTGTGGTGTCAAAGGGAAAATATCTCAAACAAATATTCAAGTTTTTACTAAAAAATACGAAATAAAAAAAAAATTAAATCGACTTCAAATTAAACTAACTCAAAATTATGAACTAACTTTAATTTGGGAACTCGGTGACAAAAAACTAAAATACAGATCGCAAGACACCGACTTCGGAAATTAAAGTTATTTCATAATTTTGAGTTAATTTCTTTTAGAAGTCGATATTTTTTTTTATATAATTATTTTTCATTCAGAAAGGAGGTTTTGGCAAATGTATTCATAAGAAGATACCACTTCTTCTTTTCTTACTGTTTTTCGATATACATTGATAAATAAAGACTATAAGAAAACCCAAGGTACCAACCAAACCATGAGGTACAACTGATATAGACGAAACTTGGTATACAGGTTTTACGACTTTGTATAATTTTTTTTTGTACTCGGGGATATTTGATTGGAGGGGTACTTCCTCCAAAAAAGGGCAAAACCGGGGCTACTGGATATCTCCACCTTATGAGATCCGATTTTGATGGTTCTTTTTTTTTTGAAAGCTGCATATTTAAATTGGTTTCATAAAAATTTGGTGAAGATCTCATGAAAAATAAGGTAAATATCCCGTTCTAAATAACTTTAGTGGTAAAAAGTTTATGCTCGCGAGGTCCAGTGTTCGCAGAATTACTAGTTTTATGACTGATTATTTTTCTTGAGCTAAGCATCACAGCTGCACCGGAGCGCAAGGCTTGGAGTTGGTCACAAACCCCGGAAATGCATTGTGGATGACTTGATGTTTTCAGAAATGGTAGCTAGGAAATGTAGGAGCAACTTGCATTCCGAAACAATCTCGAGGTTAGCTGTAAGTCTTACTAGATGTAACTACAAGACTTTCTTACAATATGAAAATTCTCTTTCAATCAATCAATCAATCAATCAGTTTATTTGTGAAACATAGGTGTTTACATAGGTGTTTACATAAAATAGGGGGTGCGCTATGTTTTGTCATAATTAAGACATACAAATTTATAAGTGACCCATTAGGTGTCATTACATTATGCCATTCAAAAATACTATATTATATATATGTATATTTTAAATTAATTAATACATGAAAAGAAAAAATTAAAAAGAGAAACATCAAAACAATAAAATTAATAGAAAGGTAAAAAATGCATCATTATAATATTTGGTCGTTAAAAAATTCGTCAACAGTATAATAACATTTGTCAATTAATAATTTCATAAGAGCTTTTTTAAACTTATATAATGTCATATTTTTTATGTCATCAGGAATTTTATTAAACACTTTAGGTGCCATACCAAAAAAACTTTTTTGCCTCAATGCGGTCTTACATTTTAGATGACATAGTTTATTTACGTATTGGGCACGCAATGGAGCATTTCTAGTGGAAGATATTTTTTCAAATAATTGTGTGTTTCTTTTCACAAACAACGCAGTTTCCATTATGTATAATGCTGGAAGGGTCAGTATTTTTAAAGACTTAAAATAGGGTCTACAACTATCCGTTGTTTTTATATTACACATTGCTCTGACACATCTTTTTTGCATCCTAAATATAAGCTCACGGTCAGTCGACTGCCCCCAAAAAATTACGCCATATCGCAACAAAGAAGCTACAAGTCCATGGTATGCTACCAGTAACGTATCTTTATTCACCTTTTTTGATAACTGAAAGAGTGCATAAGCAGATTTACTCAGGCGTTTACAAAGTTCTTCTATCATAGGTTTCCAAGTAAGCTTACTGTCGATGGTAATACCTAAAAACTTAGCATTATTAACTTCTTCTACTTTGTGGTTATTATAAGTTACATTAATATTTGGATGTGGTTGCCGCTGACGAAAGTGCATCACCTTAGTCTTATTTAAATTAATTACGAGATTATTATTCTTCATCCAACGTATGATATTGAGAAGGGATTTATTAATATCATCTTGATAAGTTGTCACATTATTACATTTTATAACAGCTGTGCTATCATCGGCAAATAGAATCATTTTGTGTCGTATTATTTTTGGCAGATCATTTATATATATCAGAAATAATAACGGTCCTAGCACGCTACCTTGGGGCACGCCGTATCTTAGGTGTCTTGGTTTTGATCTATATATGATCTGCGTTTTAGTCTTATGACATATTCTAGATATTTCCGTGTATTGATATCTGTCACTAAGGTATGATTCAATAAGTTTCAGAACATTGCCCCTTATGCCATATCCATGTAATTTTTGCAGTAATATCTTGTGATCTACATAATCAAATGCCTTAGTCATATCAGTAAAGATTGCACATACTGGATTACTTTCTTTCTTCTTCTTTCTTAATGATCATGATGTGATGATAATTATGAGGCTTGGAGTAGATCACAACCCGGAAATGCATTGTGGATGATTTGATGTTTTCAGAAACGGTAGAGCAACATGCATTCCTAAACAATCTCGGGGTTGGCTACTAGTCTTACTCGATTTAATTGTGGACTCTTACAATATTATAAATTATACATAGACAAAGATTAGAAGAGAGGGGACTTGGTTGAGCCACGCTTTCCTAATAGACAGCTGCAAATGACGGTTGTCAGGGAGTATGGGCAAAAACGGCCTCACTTTTAAAGCCAACCGATGGTCGTTATTGCTATGGTGAACACGCGCAATAAGCATGCTGAAGTTTTTCCGTCCAGAACCATCCCTGGTCACTTCCCTTCGATCATAGCTAATCTCGTTCATTGCTCATGGGATCGGGTAGTTTCAAATAAAACAACAACATTAGGTACAAATTAATTAGTTTAAAGAAAGAACTCGGTGTATTAGATTTTTTCCTTAAAATACGCCAGCGATACCTTACATTATCTTATTAAAGAACATTAGCATTCTAGTTATATAAAAATTATATTCCTTAATAAATACAATAATGCATATCAGGCGTGTATCCAAGTCTCAAGGCACAAATACCAAAAACTCCAAAACAAAGCATTTGTTTGTTTTGGAGGAAGGGGGTACTCAGAAACCCTCCCCTTGGATCCGCGCCTATCATAGTTATCTATTTGCATAGACACTCATGTCATATTCGGTCATAATTTCATGTCCGTGTGAAATACCTCAATTTTCACAAAGCTGGGTTTAAAAATTGAGGTTTTATTGTTCGCATGTTAATGCAAACTGATCACTTCATACATTGTTGCAATCAGTGTCGTCTTTACCCGAGCGTGTCGTAACAGACGAGGGGAGTCTAAAAAAAGATGAACTGCAAACCCATTTAAGCGTTTGCTTTATAAACGTTGCAAGAACGATTCCGTTGACCAAGAGGGGTAGTTATTTGTTAAGAGTTTCTACCCGGAAACAACTCCGAGGAAACACACATACAAATAATGGCCCCAGTATTTTGTCTAGTCCTTTCATCAAAGCGAGGACTAAATCGCAAAGTTACTGGTAAAAGCATTTGCGTTCAGCCTTGCGATTTGATGACATTATCATCTGATAGCTCGCTACAACAATCGCCGACATATTGCTCGCAACCGTTTCGAACAAGATAATCAGCTTTCACAGATTACTTATTTTGTAGAAATAAATAATCTGTGAAAGCTGATTGTGACAGTCCAGATGGTTTGTAGCCTAGTAGCCGGAGAGGTTGATACTTGAGCGGCAATGAAGCCGCATCTTTATGAAACCTGAAAAAGAGAAATGATATGTTAAACCTTGTATGTATATCAAACAGTATGTATAAAAGTGGGGAGTGACGGGTGAAAAAGGGGTTTTCGAAGAGGATGAGCTCAGAACCCTTCTTTTTTTTTTTAGATGGGTTTGCTCTTGACTATAGTCTAGGTCAGAGGTGACAGAGACCAAGTCCACGATGGAGTGAGCCTTCCTGTTACACTGCGATCATCAACCCGTTTCCATGGATCATGTTAAAAGGAACCATTTACCTACTGAAAAAAAAAAAATACTGCGGAAATGTAAATTAAAGACTGAGTACGTCCAACTGCTCAGTCCTACAGTATAAAAAGGACCAATTTAAAATATATTTACAATCATTCGGGTGTTCCGGTAACTCGAAGGACAATAGTTCTCCCCGCTCCGCACGACACGCAGCAGCGGCGGCGAAGCGAGGACGCGCTGGTATCTACCGAAGAGAGAAAAACCAAGTATTATAATTACGCAAATATTACACAAAACCAAACCGTAGATACCAGAAGTTGATTAAATGGCATACTGGAACTAAGGATCAAGTTGACACAATGCAGGTGCAGACAGGCGACGGTAAGGGGGTGGGGGGTAAATATTATGACTGCCGAGAACCAATCATTCATTCTGATGTTAAACAAATTGTGTGTTAGTTCTGAACAAGCAAACGCTCCAACCAAAGAACCAGTACGGATCTGGGGTGTGGGGGTAAAAGGGAGGGGGTATAATTTCTGACCCTCGAAAAATCAATAAGTAATAAAATTCATTCTGATGTTAAACAATTTGTTTCTTAGTTCTTAATAGCAGAGATGAACTAAAGCAAGTACCTACTTCCACCAAAGAACCACGATTCAGCGGTGTGGTGGGTTTAATCATTTCAATTATTTGAGTGTTGTTAAGCTAAAACCAATTATTTTACTGCAAAACACTTTCCCAGCTCTAAATAAGAAGGCCAAACTAAATGAAAACACTTAAGTACCTTCTTCAATCACCAAGGAAGTCGCGGACGTGAGGACTGGCAAACACTTTCACCAAAGAACCAGTATGGCTCAGAGGTGTGGGGTGGGGGGAGGGGTATAATTTCTAATCCTCGAAAAATCAATAATTCATTCTGATGTGAAACAATTTGTTTCTTAGTTCTTAATAGCAGAGATGAACTAAAGCAAGTACCTACTTCCACCAAAGAACCACGGTTCAGAGGTGTGGTGGGCCTAATCATTTCAACTTCAAGAGAAATTATACTAAAACCAATTATTTTAATGCAGATCTCGTTCCCAGCTCTAAATAAGAAGGCCAAACTAAATTAAAACAACACTTACCTTCTTCAATCACCAAGGAATTCACAGATGTGAGGACTGGCTGGTAAATGGTGCCGCTCAGTTCGGTGGTCGGAGACGCAGTGCGGCACGGCGGTGGCGGCGCCGGGCGATGCTTAACGGAGGTGGTGCAACGCCCACCGGCCTGCTGCAGCGCGCAGGTCTCGAATACCGGTCGATAATACGCAGTGTGCTATATGATGCAACTGGTTATATAAATATAGAAGGTTGACAGTCTGCGCACCGGTGTGAACACAGCACACGAGTCATCGATAGTTCCGCATATGGCAAAAGAGGGCAGCACTAATTGCGTACTTCACTCGACTGCCGAAGTTGGCTGTGAAAAGAGTGGGGACGCCACTGTCGCTAAGGTGTTGCTAGGAGCAACTATTTTCTTACTTTTTGTTAAATTAACATTGATGAGTATTTTGTTACAGTCTATAACACACACAAATGCAGGCATTTGTGTGTGACCTTCGTGGCTGTCTATGTGTATTCTATATACAAACCAACCAGTAGAGCGGAACTACGCGGATCTAAAGATTGCTGCGTGTAAGGGCAAAGTTACCAGCTTGATGACTGACTAGTTATTACCACGGAATTACATAATATTCTCTTAACCCTGGGGTTCCTAAGCAAGCGGTGCCGTTACAGGCCACAAAAACGGCTGTCAGATTCAGCTGCTAAGATCCTGTCCCTTCTGATTGGCCGTTTTCACACTGCGACGATAACGATAACGACATGACAACGACACATCGTTAGCTCGGACGACAACGATGTCGTCGTCGAAAAAAGCCTACAATTTGGTTTTTTTGGCATTTTCAACGCTATTAACGCTATTAAAACAACATCAATGTCACTTCCCTGTTCATAAAGTATGCTACGTCATGTCTCTTTCCTGTATTTAGTATCTCTCCTGGAAAGTTATGAAGTAATAAAAAAATAATTAATTGACTGGCTGCTTTTCAGGTAATTATGAAGATATTAACTAATTCGATAAATACATACTGCATAAAAATTCTATAATTTTTGTCGTGCCGCCTTTCCTAACAACTTAGTACCTCTTATAACCCATTAATGTTGAGTCTGAATCTGATGGAAAAGATTCGGTATAGGTATTGATACATGGATAATTGGTTAATTAATACTGTATTTCGTAACGCTTGTTTGTATTGCATAATGTTTTATTACGTATTGCATTATAATATTAGTAATGTCTATAAATGCTTGAAATAATAATAATTTCATCATTTATTTTAAGGCAAGAATTCACATAATATATGCAGTAGGTATACAGTAAATGAAATGATCCATATTAAATAAATACCTTGCAAACATAGGTAACATAAAAATTTAAACAACACTGTTTTTTTTTTAGGTCAGTCTGTAGGTACCGACCTACCGACTGACCAAACGCCAAACAGCAGGATTTGTTGGCCAACTAGTATATGAACGAAACGAACGCGCAACAGAGCGAACGTGTCGTGCCATACAAAGCACACGCTCCCCGCGTACAACGCAGGTACCCGGACTGATAGCACGATTAGTTGACCTCTTAAGTGCGGCGACGAGTCCATGTTTACAATAAAATCGTCGCACGCACACAAGTGTTGGAATAAATATTATTTCCTCTCACACATTAATAATAATAATAATAACCCCCACCGCTGTATCTCTACGTTGACGTCGTGGTGGGGCTTGCGCGCTCCAAAGTTTAGGTCTGTGCCGGTAGAGTTTACTATGCCGGAACGGGTCTAGGATGAGGAGCCAGACCAAGCGAGATACAGAAACCCGCAGGGCAGCATGTGGCGAGCTGTTGGGCAGTAGCGACCCCACGGACCCTATCTCCTGAGAGAAATCTTGTCCTCATCTCTGGCTTGCCTTTATCGGCCGGCTGGAGTGAACACTGACGAGGAACAGAGCTCCCACCTCATTCTTGCCTTTATTGGCCGGCTTGAGTGGAGATTCGCAAGAGCAAACGTGCTCGGAGGAAGGAAGTATTCCAGTAAGGTGCTGGTAGGGATCTTGACTGTACTTCCGGGATTGTCCTGATAGCCGTGGATTACCTCTCCACTCCTCAAGCATCTCAGGAAGTGTTGCCCCCTTGTCGCTACGTTACTATGTGCTAGCGGCCGTTTCCGGGGGCCCATTATTAAGTGTGCAAGTCACCCCCTGCCATTTTATCCGTTTATAATATATAACATTGGTCAGGCAGGGGACATAGTTCTTCCATAGTTCAAGTAAACCAATCCACTTTAGCCACCCAGATCCATACCCCAATATGTTTTGTTTCCACGCACAACAATAGTCCTTTTTTTTTTGTCGCTGAGAAATGACATTATGCATCTCCGCGCGTAGGGGGACGACACGGAGTATGTGGGACTGCCTGCCAGAGTGGCAGTATACCCACTAAAACTCAGCGGTGTTCCCACATCGCCGTGATGGGAGGGTCATGGGAAACCGGCTCAGCCTTTACTTCCAGAACCCTCCCGGCGCATGCCCGCCTAGTTGGCGGGCCCCGCATGCTTCTCAGGTTGGGGGGCTACGGGAATGGCCGGGAACACCTGGCCATTCCCGTCCGACACTGGTGGAGGCCTGTGCAATACAGGCCAGGGTGCCCCCGCACCCGTTGCCTGCTGGCCTCATACTGACGTCTGCTTCGACCCCTCCTCCGCCTTCGGAGCGGCGCCGTAAGAGGGTCTTCCTCCCGCGCGCGCTCCGCCGCCTCCTTCTGGGACATGACGTGTTCGCAGAAGGAGGCGACTGCCGCCCAGGACCTCTCATCCCCCAGCATGGCGTTGATCAAGCCGGGGAGCGAAAGGTCCGTTCCGATCGCCGCCGTGAGACTGTGGCGCGGCTCGGACCACGACGGGCACACCTCGAGAGTGTGCTGCGCCGTGTCCTCCGCCGCGCCGCGCCACAGTCGTGACACGACGGCGTCTCCTCCCGCCCGATACGCCCGCTAAAATGCGGACCGCAGCGCCACCTGCTGTCGAGTACAAGGCCCAGATATTTCATCTGGGCCTTGACCTCGATTCTGACGCCCTCCATGAAGATGTGGGCGTCAGGTGGGGGGCGCTGCCGAGGTCCGTGGAAGAACACGGCCTCGGTATTGTGTAGCGCCACCGTTAAACCTAGGCGGCGGATCCTCCCCGCGACCAAGGATCCGCCCGCCGAGGCCAAGTTGGCCGCTTCCCTCCCCGGGCGGTGAGGAGAGTGTCGTCCGCATAGCAAACGACACTCGTGCCTCGGAGGAGAGTTCCCCGCAGGAGCCAATCATAGCCGACGTTCCAGAGGAGAGGTCCTATGACTGACTCCTGCGGAACGCCGGACTCAACGGCGTATCGCCGGACTTGGCCAGTCCTATTTACCAGGAGGATCGCCCGATCCTCCAGGTAGCTGGCCAGCAGACTGCGCAGGTATCGAGGCACTCCGTGGAATCGGAGCGCCTCTAGGATGGTGGAGTGGGGAACGGAGTTGAAGGCGTTGGCTGTGTCGAATGACACAGCCAACAATCCGTCCCCTGCCTCCATCGCCTCATTCGCCTGCCCCTTAGGGCAGGCCAGCGCGTCCACTGTGGAACGCTCAGCCCGAAAACCGAACTGAGCATCCGACAAGTCCGGCCCGATCCCGCGCAAATGGCCCTTTAGCCGAGCAGCGATTATCCCCTCGAACATTTTGCCGACCTCATCGAGCAGAACGATGGGCCGGTATGCCGAGGGGGAGTCTGCGGGGCCGCCCTCCTTGCGAAGGAGGCACAACTGCCCCTCCTTCCACGGTTTCGGGAACCTCCCAGAAGCAAGGCATGCGCTGAAGAGGTCCCGAAACCTCTCCTCCATTTGGGTGGCAGCGATCGCCACCACTCTTGCGGGAACGCCGTCGGGGCCTGGAGCTGTCTTCTTGGCGCGGATATGGAAAATCGCCGCGCCAAGTTCCGACTCCGTGACAGGAGGGGGGGCCTCCTCTTCTTCCTCGTCGTCTGGCGGGGCTATAGCTCGTGGTGGGCCCATCACTGGCGGGGTGAAGTTGTTGTCCCTGCACGGGAACAGGGACTGAACCACCCCATCCAGAAATGCGGGCTCCAGGGTCTCGGCAACCGGGGGTGCAATTTGTTGCGCGCCGCCTTATATGGTCTCCCGTAGGGGTCGTTGTCGAGACCCTCCAGCAGCTCGGCTCTCGCCGAGTCTCTGGCGGCGGCGATGGCCCGATCGAGAACCATTTTTGCCTCCATGTATAGCTCATAGAAGTGGTCCTTGTCGGCCCGGTCCCGTCGACGCCGCCGCCTGCTCCTCACGGGGGGCTTGCAGCTCCTGCCCGTCATCCTGTGGTCCGCGGGGCGGCCACTGGCGGCATACGCCGTGCAGTGTGGCGTGGTGGCGCGGCAGGTGACACTCTTGTGTCCCTCTTGCCCGCACTGTCGAAGCCTTTTAGGACTACAACTTCCTCTTCGGCTTGCTTCTGGCCGACTCCGAGGAGCCCTCGGACCCGAGCCTTAGGTCGGCCCCTTTCCGCTTGAGGCAGCCGCTTTCAGCCGCCGACGCGTTCATACTGGAGTCGTCGGAGTCCGACAACTCGTCTGGCCTGCTAAACAAGCTGGCCGCAGACGGTGCGCGGTCAGCATCCGACGCCAAAGCGTCGCCGGCGTGGCCCTGAGAAGGGCCGTTTGATTGGCCCTGAGAAGGGCCGTTGGGTTGGCCCTGAGAAGGGCCGTTTGAACCGCCCTGGGAAGAACGATTCGAAATGAATCGCCCAGAGGCGTCACGCATCGGTTTTGTACTCATCAGATTAAAATTAAAATTCGCAGACGTCCGCATAAAAATCTACGATTCACAGTTCACTTTAGCCGCCGGTCTGCCACTCCGTTACGGTCAGACACGGCGTTGCCCGGGGATCACGACGAGGACGTATAAGCTGTGGGGGGATCCCCGCACAACAATAGTCCTGCACCAACCGGGGGTTGTCCTTGGGTGCACTTGCATAATGCATACAGGGATAATCGTCGGTGGGTGCCTCCTTATCATTTAAAATTATTTAAGGGGCCTCTGCGAGTTGGCTTCGGCTCCTTGTACGCCTTCCAAAGGTCCGGGACCCCCGGGTCCCGAGAAATGTAAAAAAAATAATATATAATAATAATAATGCTTTATTGAAAACAAAGTAAGTACACAGTTACATAAAGCACACTGCCTCCTGAACTAGGTTCCCTTCCAGTTTACATAATTACTAGATTCTTACAGCGTTCTCAAACAGTTGAAACTAAATTAAATTAAACAAATAACTAAACTTAACACAAAAGGTAAAGTTAAATAAAAGTAAATTATACATTACACTAGGTTAATTTAACAGAGTGCGCACGTATTGTGGTATTCATTGTGATAGATGATGTAGGTGTGTGTAAGGGAGTGTGAAAGGGTGCTTGTGTATTGACATGGTTAATATGTGTGTTCGGATTAGTGATGTTGTAATATATGTATGTATGTGTTGGTATGTATTTAAAATGTGCGTAGGCTTTAGACATTAGTATTGTTCAGGGGCGTTTATTTTTAGAATGGTTTATTTATACGTAGACTTCCAACCTTCTATAATTACATAACCAGTTGCATCATATAGCACACTGCGTATTATCGACCGGTATTCGAGACCTGCGCGCTGCAGCAGGCCGGTGGGCGTTGCACCACCTCCGCTAAGCATCGCCCGGCGCCGCCACCGCCGTGCCGCACTGCGTCTCCGACCACCGAACTGAGCGGCACCATTTACCAGCCAGTCCTCACATCTGTGAATTCCTTGGTGATTGAAGAAGGTAAGTGTTGTTTTCATTTAGTTTGGTCTTCTTATTTAGAGCTGGGAACGAGATCTGCATTAAAATAATTGGTTTTAGTTTAATTTCTCTTGAAGTTGAAATGATTAGGCCCACCACACCTCTGAACCGTGGTTCTTTCTTCTTTAGTGGAAGTAGGTACTTTCTTTAGTTCATCTCTGCTATTAAGAACTAAGAAACAAATTGTTTAACATTAGAATGAATTATTGATTTTTTGAGGATCAGAAATTATACCCCTCCCCCCACCCCACACCTCTGAGCCGCACTGGTTCTTTGGTGGAAGTGTTTGCTTTAGTTCATTATTCTTGTTAAACCTAAGACACAATTTTTACATCAGAATGAATGATCGGTTCTCGCCAGTCGTAAACTTTACCCCCCACCCCCTTACCGTCACCTGTCTGCACCATAGCATTGTGTCAAATTGAATCCCCAGTTCCAGTATGCCAATTAATCGGCTTCTGGTATCTACGGTTTGATTTTCTGTAATATTTGCGTAATTACAATACTTGGTTTTTCTCTTCGGTAGATACCAGCGCGTCCTCGCTTCGCCGCCGCTGCTGCGTGTCGTGCGGAGCGGGGAAAACTTGTCATACGAGTTACTGGAACTTCCGAATGATTGTAAATATATTTTAAATTGGTCCTTTCTATCCCGTAGGACTGAGCAATTTGACGTACTCCGTCTTTAATTTACATTTCCGCAGTAATTTTTATTCAGTACTGTAGGTAAATGGTTCTTTTTAACATGATCCATGGAAATGGGTTGACGATCGCAGTGTAACAAAGAAGGGTTCTGTGCTCATCCTCTTCAAAAACCCCTTTTTCACCCGTCACTCCCCACTTTTATACATACTGTTTGATATACATACAAGGTTTAACATATCATTTCTCTTTTTCAGGTTTCATAAAGATGCGGCTTCATTGCCGCTCAAGTATCAACCTCTCCGGCTACTAGGCTACAAACCATCTGGACTGTCACAATCAGCTTTCACAGATTATTTATTTCTACAAAATGAGTAATCTTTGAAAGCTGATTATCTTGTTCGTACCTAACGGTTGCGAGCAATATGTCGGCGATTGTTATAGCGATCTATCAGATGATAATGTCATCAAATCGAGCAAATCATCAAAAGGCTGAACGCAAATGCTTTAACCAGTAACTTTGCGATTTAGTCCTCGATTAGATTGAAAGGACTAGACAAAATACTGGGGCCATTATTTGTATGAGTATTTCCTCGGATTTGTTTCCGGGCAAAAACTCTTAACAAATAACTACCCCGCTTGGTCAACGGAATCGTTCTTGCAACGTTTATAAAGCAAACGCTTAAATGAGTTTGCAGTTCATCTTTCTTTAGAACGCCCTCGTCTGTTACGACACGCTCGGGTGAAGACGACACTGATTGCAACAATGTATGAAGTGATCAGTTTGCATTAACATGCGAACAATCAAACCTCAGTTTTTAAACCCAGCTTTGTGAAAATTGAGGTATTTCACACGGATATGAAATTATGACCGAATATGACATGAGTGTTTATGCAAATAGATAACTATGCCAGGCGCGGATCCAAGGGGAGGGTTGCTGACTAGCCCCTTCCTCCAAAACAAACAAATGCTTTGTTTTGGAGTTTTCGGTCTATGTGCCTTGAGACTTGGATACGCGCCTGATATTCATTATATTTATTATGGAATATAATTTTAATAAAACTGCAATGTAATACTGGATATAATACTGCATATAATAATATAATAGTAATAATTGGGATATGCTATTGGGCTTAAATAAGATAATGTAAGGTATCTCTGGTGTATTTTAAGGAAAAACATTCTACTAGTACTTACCAAGTTATTTCTGAAGATAAACACTAATTAATTTGTACGTAATGTTGTTGTTTTATTTGAAACTACTCGATCCCATGAGCAATGAACGGGATTAGCTATGATCGAAAGGAGGTGTCTAGGGATGGTTCTAGAGGGAAAAACTTCAGCATCCTCATTGCGTGTTAAAACGAACATCGGTTGGCTTTAAAAGTAGAGCTCGTGGCTAAGTAATAACAGCCGCACGGGTCGATCCATCAGGTTAAGCTACGCTTGCCAGGATTGGTCTGTGGATGGGTGACCATCTTTTCATACCGAGTTTCCTCCGTGCCTCGGAAAGCACGTTAAGCCGTTGGTCCCGGCTGTCATTCGTGGATCTTTGACAGTCGTTACGGGTCGTCAGAAGCCCGAAAGTCTGACAATCAGTCTCACCAAGGGGTATCGTATTACCTAGTAACTGGGTTGTGGAGGTCAGATAGGCAGTCGCTCCATGTAAAATACTGGTATTCAGCTGCATCCGGTTAGACTGGAAGCCGACCCCAACATAGTTGGGTAAGGCTAGGCAGATTGATTGGCTTTAAAAGTGAGGCTGTTTTTGGTAATACTCCCTGACAACCGCCATTTGCGGCTGTCTATTAGGAAAGCGTGGCTCAACCAAGTCCCCTCTCTTCTAATCTTTGTCTATAATTTATAATATTGTAAGAGTCCACGATTAAATCTAGTAAGACTAGCAGCCAACTCCGAGATTGTCCAGGAATGCAAGTTGCTCCACCATTTCTGAAAACATCAAGTCATCCGCAATGCGTTTCCGGGTTGTGATCTACTTGCCTCGCGCTCTGTTGCAGCTGTGATGCTGCTGAATCTCAAGAACAATAATCAGTCCTAAAACTAGTAGTTCTGCGAACAGTAGACCTTGCGAGCAAAAACGTTTTTTCAAATATTAATAATATCGTTTATTTATAAAAATGGTGCAGATTTACAATAACTTAAAAATTATAGAGGGCACAGTTGCTCATTTGCCTGAACTAGGTAGAACCTGTGTTTCAGGCTAGAAAGGCGCTTAAAATTTTAAATTGTAAAATTAACAACAGAGAAGACTAAAATAAAAACTAATATTAACTTAATATACTAACATGTTTTATTTACAGACAACAAGTAAATCCTCTGTCTCACTGTATGTTGTGCTGTGTAAAAATTGCAGAACAATCTTTTTACAGTCGTAATTATTTAATTTATATATACTTAATTTCCTATTTAATTTATTGTACAGAAATACTAAAAATGAATATAAAGTCTGTTTACAAAGACATATTTCGAGGATGCATTTGATTCACATACAATATCATTCCGTCTCTTATTAGTACTTTCAATGTTATTGGAGAGCATGGTGTGCTGTTTTAATACCAAGTACGTTATGAAAAGCTGGCGAACAGTCGGCACGTTACAGGATTTGTATAGCAGATCTGTACGATAGAGAAAGGGATGGAAGTTTGCTACTTTTAAAACTGCTCTCTGTGCTCTTTCAAGAGGTAGTGACTTAAGATTTTGGTGCTCCACCCCATGAAGTAATACAGTACTGTATTACAGATTGACTTAGGGCCAATTAATATTATATAACACTAAAGTATTACTACGATTTATTTATGGTCCTTTAAATTAACAATAGTAAAAATAACAAAATTATATCCATCTTAACTAAAACTATTCACAAACTAAAATATGGCGTCGAAAAATTCATCCGCATCGCTGTCGACTGGTAATATGACCCAAGAGACTGGCGGTATTACCACGTTGTATGGCAATGCCTAGCCTCTGGCCAAGGTAAAAGCCAGCCCTTGGGTCACGGGAAGTGTCAACCAGCATTTTCGAGATTTCCTTAAAGAGGCCATGAGCACTCGGACCTACGGCCCGAGGGTTTCAACCCCAAATGGCTCGAAAATAAGGTTATTATATTTACGCCGCTTGAGGTTTTCCGTAGCCGCAGCAGCGGGGCCAGCATAGCACGCTGAGCTAGGAAGATGGGATGTCGCAAGAGTATCGACACACGTTGCATCCCACACTAAAGGCCTACCGAACTTCCACTAAAGTTATTTAAAACGGCATATTTATCACGTTTTTTTTTCTTCAGATCTTCACCAAATTTTTATGAGAACCACTTCAAATAAAAAAAAAGAACCATCAAAATCGGATCTCTTATGGGAAATTGGTCATCTTGTTTCCCGCTTTTTTTAAAGTTCACGTTTTACAGTCGGGTTTTTGAATGTTTTCTTACTTTTTTTGTCTACCTAGTCATCCTGCCTGCTACACGACTGTCCAACAAAGGAATGTTTTGCTTAGGATGAATGAGGTTGAGGCTGGATCAAGAGTTCCTGATCTTTGCCCAGTAGTGCCCAGTAGTCTTTGATAATATGGGATAAGAAAAAAAAAGAATGAATGAAACTCAATGTTTAATACAATAAATAATTCATTCCTTTTATGTAATTTATATATTTCAATGTAACGAATTAACTTGATTTTACGTTATCAGAGACTTGCTCATGTTGTCTCACATTAAGGAGTCTCGCAGCAACAGAGACGACTTTCAAGCACGTCTTTAAGTTAAATGACGTGTGACAATTTGTGGGTCATTCTATGATAGTTTTGTCAATGTTATCGTATATTCTGTCGACGTTTTCTGCCGGCAGGGGGTCCATGATCTCGAATTGTAGGTCGTATTGCTGGTCCAAACCCATGTAGCTGTCGCTTAGGATGTATACTGTGTAAATTATGCGACCTGGAGAGAGGAGATGAGTCAATTAGTAGGTAATAACCAAAGGGAACTCAGTTAGGATTTCAGTGGTTCAAGCTTGTTATTTGTATTTTTTTTATTCAAAAAAATGTCTCCCTCTAAAGTTGTTGGTGAAATTTTCCAAAGTTATTTGGGAACAAAACCGATTAAAATGAGAAAAGATGGACGAATCTTTTCTCATTTAACATGAGACATTTTTCATTTGACATTATAACATTTTATACTATGTTTTTTTTAATAAAAAAAACATAGTATAAAATGCATGGGTTCTGTTAAAACAAAGAAAGTGATAGGTGCACTTCCGTATTCATTTTTCATTTTAGAGCGGTCTTCACACAAAATCAAAATCAAAATCAAAAGTCATTTATTCAAACTAGGCTGAGAATCAGCACTTTTCGAACGTCAAAATTACTTAAGACAGTCCCCCAAAACGCCCGCCCTTCACCACTTCCTAGTGCTTTAGCTGAGGAGAAGAAGTGGCGCAACAAACTCCTCAGCAGCACAGCTGTCTGTTCAGTTAAATAAAAAAAAAATATATTCTATACAACACTGTGCAAATTACATGCAAGTACATTACGCAACACAAACATTAAATTAAATTTAATTATTTGCTATAAGTCAGCTAGCACACGCCAATATACTTAAAAAAAGAAGAAAAAAAATTCGAAAACTATACTCAAGCAGAATCAAACTACAAAACTAAAAACGTAAGTAGAACTTTATACCTATATTAAAAGCCTCCAGTAATAAAGGGCGTGCCCACTTACATATAGCCGTAACTCGAAGTCACAGATGATAAACTAGGACCATCGAAGTAAAAAAAAAACGAGTTAAATTACTAATAACAAAACAAAACCAAGGTCAGCAAGACGACCAGTCACCACAAGCAGCACCCGTTCACGAGCATAACGCAAAGATCAGCCATTACCCCCCTCGCCATATTTGAGGGAAGGAGGCAACCCGACCCCCGACGCTACCGCAAGCAGTGACATCTAAGGGAGCATGACGAACCTGCTGCCGGTTGCTCAGACAAGAATAATTATGATCAATTGTCGAGGTCACTAGCTAACCACATTTTGCAATACCACTCATAAAAAAAAAAACATTGTAATGAGTAGATTATGTCAATGATAAATAAAAATAAACTAAATTGACCTTTACAGTCAAAGAAAATAAATAATTATATGAACTCATATAACCTGTCAGTAGGTAAGCTAATTCTGGAGAAAGAACATAAACATTGTCTTAAGTTAAACACAGCGACCAACTATTCTTATCGTTTAAGTAATCGTTGATAGAATAGTATGCCTTTGAACAAAGGTTAGATTTTACTTTGGCTTTAAACGCATTGTAAGGCAAATCTAGCAAAGAAGAGGGTAGCTTGTTATAAAAGGATATACCAAGCCCAACAAATGAGTTATGAACCTTATGAAGCCGGTGAAATGGAGCACGTAATTAGAAATAACCTTTCAGTCCTTAATCAATGTAGATACTTACTTTTGATAACATTGTTTCGACTTGTCTACCCGCTACTACTACCGGGTTGTCCAGTCCCCTGGTGGCATTTTTTTTTCCGTGGTGGAAAATCCTCATGGATGTCCTCCGCCCTGGGGCGGGCGGAGGGGTCTGTCAGACTCTTACTGACTAAAAACTACCCCGGTGTTCCCTTCCCACACTTGGACCGCGGATCATGCGAACTTGTGCGCCTTCCACGATCCTCGGCTAGTGCGGGGGGAGTGAGGTGTGAAAACTCCCCCCGCGACGTCCATTAGGGGCGCGCGTGGAACACTACGCGCCGCCGCCTCGGGTCCTGCTGGATGAGGGGCGGCGGACGTCCCCGGGTCCGCCGTCCCTCCGGACCTATTTACGAGGGCTGGAAGAGGCAGTTGTCCGCCCTCCACCGACGCCTAGTTCGCCTGCTGCGGATCGGGAGAGTGGTTTCAATCTCCCTCTCCCTTTCCGCAGCCTCCTTCTGCGAAATCACCGTTTCACAGAAGGAGATCACCGCATCCCACGACTCGGCGCCCCCGGCCATAGAACGAGCGACGGCCGGTAGCGACAAGTCGGCTCCGACTACTGATACGAGGGCACGGCGCGGCTGCTCCCATGCGACACACTCTGCCAGTGTGTGCCAAGCCGTGTCCTCCCGACAGTGGACGCAGTGATAACACCGAGCGTCCGGCTCCCTGCCTATGCAACACAGGTACTTCCCGAATCAGCCATGCCCCGAAAGCACCTGCGTCGCCCGAAACGACAGAGAGCCGTGCCTCCTCCCGAGCCATTCGCCGAGCACTGGTCGGATCGCCTTGACGGTAGCGAGGCCGGCAGTAGGGCGCAGAAGCCTGTTCCGCCATTCCGTCACCAAAACCTCGCGGAGCTGTGACCGACGATGCTCAAACTCTCGCTGCATCGGTTCACCGCCCCGCGTTCGCACTTCCTCGCGCCATCGGTAAAGAGACGCGAGGGCTCTCGCCTCTAGGTCCCAGGGCGGGGATCCGGCCAGTGCACAAGCGGCCTCGCAGGAGATCGTGCGATACCCCCTGATAGCTCTGACGGCCATCGCCCTCTGTGGTTTACGCAGTATTGCGATACAGCCAGCCGTCAGGTCAGAAGCCCACACCGGGGCCCCGTACAGGGCCATAGATCGCACGATCCCCAAGTACAACCGCCTACAGACGGTGCTCGGGCCCCCCAGGTTGGGAAGCAGCGTTGCAAGCGCGCCCGCCGCCAAAAGTGGGGGCCGAAGTCCCACCGGCTGTCGAGCACCAGTCCTAAGTACTTCTTGGTTGACTCGACAGCGATTCGAGCACCTCCTACCACAATGTGTGATCCCGGTGGCGGCGCCCGTCGGGGGCCATGGAATGCGATGGCCTCCGAATTGTTGAGGGCCACCTCCAGGCCCAGGCGTCGGATGCGAAGTTTTTGGTGAAATTTTCCAAAGTTATTTGGGAACAAAACCGATTAAAATGAGAAAAGATGAACGAATAAGTACACATTAAAAAAACATAGTATAAAATGCATGGGTTCTGTTAAAACAAAGAAAGTGATAGGTGCACTTCCGTATTCATTTTTCGTTTTAGAGCGGTCTTCACACAGAAATAACCTTTCAGTCCTTAATCAATGTAGATACTTACTTTTGATAACATTGTTTCGACTTGTCTACCCGCTACTACTACCGGGTTGACAAGTTCCCTTAGTCTACACTAAGGGATCCGTAATTAACTCAACCAATGGTTAAGCATAGTAACTGAAGGTTGAATTTTGACCTAAATGTGAAAGGCACGGCAAGGTGGGAAAAATTGTAGCTAATAGCATTTTGCCAAAATTCAACAATTACTTAACCATTGTTTCTATTGTGTAACCATTGGTTGAGTTAACTACGGATCAAAAAACCGGCCCTAAGGCCGTTTGACCACCGCCGTGTCAACGGGACGTCAACGAGAACGAGATGACGGCGTCCAAGTAGCGATACATACATTTTTTTTTTTTTTTTTTTTATTTGTGATGGGTTTGCTCTTGACTCTAGTCTAGGTCAGAGGTGACAGAGACAAAGTCGACGATGGAGTGAGCTTACCCAGAAGAAGCCTGTTCACTCTCACTTTGAAGAGATTAGGGTTGTATACGTTCGGAAACACAGACGCAGGTAGTGAGTTCCACTCTTTTGCTGTGCGCATTATAAAAGACATTTGGAAGCGCTTAGTGCGAATTGGTGGAATAGCAACCAGGTAGGGATGGTAACTGGCAGTGCGTCTAGATGTCCGGTGGTAGAAGGGGGCCGGTGGAATGAGGTCGTGGAGTTCTCGGGCACACTCTCCGAAGTACAATCTGTAGAAGACCGACAAGCAGGCAACCTTGCGGCGATGAGCCAAGCAATGAAGCTTGGCATCCACCAGTTTTACGTCGCCAATGAGCCTCTTAGCTCTGCGTTCCACCGAGTCAAGCGCGGCTAGTTGGTACTTAGCTGATCCATCCCAAAGGTGACTGCAATACTCCATGCAGGATCGGACTTGCGCTTTGTAAAGGGTTAAAAGCTGTCCAGGCGTAAAGTATCGCTTCACCCTATTTAGGATGCCCAGTTTCTTGGCCGCAGTTTGGGCCTTGTACTCGATGGTGGCGCCGAAGTTGAGACCAGATGTCAACTCCATGCCTAGGAGCTCAAGTCGATCAGTTACAGGAACAGATGTACCCCGAAAAGTAGGAGTTTGGGCGAAACGACTCTTTTTAGCGGTAAAAAGACACGCCTGCGTTTTGGTGGCGTTAAAAGAGACCAGATTATCATCATCCCACTGGGAGACAAAGCTTAAGGTCAAATCTGTCCGCTCTACCATGGCCTCTCTCAAGGAACGAACTTCAGCCCCGCTGGTTTTTGCGCTGGACAAGTATCTCTCTGAAACTGTACTGTCATCTGCGTACCCAACAATACCAGGCCGAAGCAGGTCATTGATGTGCAGCAGGAAAAGAGTTGCAGAGAGAACAGACCCCTGAGGAACTCCGGCATCAATAGCCATAAGGTCAGAAGAGCAGCCATCAACAACTACTCTAATCGACCGTTCACTAAGGAAATCTGATATCCAGCTACAAAAATCAGCTGGGATGCCATAAGCAGGAAGCTTGCTGAGCAGAGCAGCGTGCCAGACCCTGTCAAAGGCCTTCGAGATGTCAAGCGATACAGCCAGTGCTTCGCCGTGTTTCTCGATGGCTTCGCCAAAGCAGTGCGTGACATACACAAGAAGATCGCCAGTTGACCGTCCCCGGCGAAAGCCATATTGACGGTCACTGAGGAGATCATTGTCTTCAAGGTAGTTCAGCAACTTATTGTTCAGTACCCTTTCCAAAACTTTGCACAGAATGGAGGTAATGGCGATCGGACGGTAATGGGCAGGGTCTGCACGGTCGCCTTTTTTGGGCACTGGTTGTACATTTGCAAGCTTCCAGGATTTCGGCACCGTTCTTTTTTCAAGAGAGAGGCGGAACAAACTTGTCAATACAGGAGACAGTTCAGGCGCACACTGCCTCAACACTCTCGCTGGAATGCCGTCAGGCCCGCTGGCCTTGTTCACGTCTAGACTGCACAATACTCTTCGGACCTCTTTAATGTGTACTGCGATCTCCGGCATCGAGGAGTCACAATGAGGTACAGTAGGTGGTTGCTTTGAGCCAGCGTCCAGACGTGAATTGCTTGCGAAGAGAGATGCAAATAAATTTGCCATCTCAGTTGCAGAGTGAGCCAGCGACCCATCAGGTTTCATCATAGGAGGTAAAGTGGGACGACAGAAATTCGTTTCAACCGCTTTAGACAGGGACCAGAACTGTTTACTACCCGGAGGGTGCGAAGCCAGCCTGGCCCCGATATGTCCGACATGGTCAAAACGTGCCCTACGCAAAACCCGCTTGCAGAACTTGGCGGCAGAATTAAAGGCTCTCTTCTTCGCGCGAACCCTGCGCGCCCTAACTTTGCGGTCGCGGGCCTTGACCCAGGCTTGGCAGGCAGTCTCTTTTCGGGCCTCAGCGTGGGCACATTCTGCATTAAACCAAGGCCGGGATTTGTGACCGAGCGGGATGTCGGAGAATGGAATAAAATATTCCATCCCCTGCCGAATCACGTCCGCAACCGCGTCAGCACAGCGCGAGGGGTCACCCGAGGAAAAGCACACTTGCCGCCATGAATAAGACGCAAAAAAGTGCCGCATCTCATCCCAGTCTGCTGACCCGTATCGCCATACTCGCCTCGTGCCTCTAGGGCTCTCATCTGGAGGAGAGCAGGTTGATATGGATTTCACCAGACAGTGGTCAGACGTTCCCAGCGGGGCTGAGACCGATACTGAATGACTGTCCGGATCAGATGCCAGCAGAAGGTCCAAGCAATTGGGTGTATGGCCGTCAACATCCGGTACCCGCGTTGCCACATTCACCATCTGGGTTAGATCTAGCGTTAAAGCAAAATTGCGCGCCTCCAACCCAGCATGGTCAGTTTTCTGGTATGGGAACAACCATTCTTTATGATGAGCGTTGAAGTCCCCCAGAAAAATGAGCTTCGCCGTTGGGTACCGTTGCTGGGCTACGTCAGTCGACTCCACGAGGAAATTAAAGAGCGCTGTTGTCTCCTGGTCACCGCTATGCGATCGGTAGATGCCGATGTAGAGAGATTTCTCCACGCCAGTATCCACAAGTAGCCATATGGCAGAGAAACCCGATTTCTCAAAGCAACGGAGACGACGACAACAAATGTCATCGCGGACGTACACACAGACCCCAGCTTGCTTCTTGAACTTGTGTTCAAGAGAGTACCCCGGGTAGTTGAGGTACGCCACGTCCGACGGGGTTGTTATCTTCGTCTCCGTTAGGAAAAACAGGTGCGGCTTCTCGGTCTCAAGGTGGTGATGGACCGAATCGAGATTGGAGTGCAACCCCCTGATATTAGTGAGGTGCACTTTTAGTGGGAGGAAGTGCAGCCGTTGTTTTACCCTATTTTTCTTCGCTTTGTGTGTCATATTGAGTGGAGTTGTTGGGGGAAAAAGTCGACTTGTCGAGGCGCCGCTCAGTGATCCAAGTGGAACACTAGAGCCAACCAAACCTACGGGGAACTCATCTGGAGACTGCGGGGACGCCCGAACCTCCCCGGATATGGCCACCGGGTCCTCCCATCCAGTCGCCGGCTGGCACGGTGGAGCATACCGGGATTTTTCGCGAGTTGGCGGGGCAGCCTTTGGCACGTGGCTGGCGTGCTACTTGGGCCCCCTACTGACTGCGGTCGGCCAACGGCTGGCACCGTGCTTCGGATCCCGCTACCCTCCAAAATGAGTTACCCGGCTAGCTGACTCAGAGACCACAACCGGTGCCAAACAGCGCAACTGACAATCTCCTTCTCCCCCAAAGGCACTGGCACTCCCACACACCGACGGAACACAGCAAGCTGCTTGGCGCCAGACTCCGGTGGGATGGTGGTCGCGAGCCAGGCGGCCCCTTGCGGAGCCTACCACCGCTAAGTGGGATCGTTCAGCCGTACCACAGGCACGCCTGTGGTGCCGTTGCCCGGGGTGGACCACTAGGAGGTAGATCCCAAAACCACCCCTAACATTTACTGTGGCCGGGTGTCCATCGCATGCATGTCGCTGTCACCAGGACGCATCACGTTCGGTTCGAATAATTTCATTTCTCGTTGACCTCCCATTGACTTTGTGCGGTGGACAAACAATGTAAGGCCCACCTGCACGTTTAGTCCGGATAATTACATAAATGTAGAGTTTGTATGAACTCGGAGTTAAGCAATTAACATTTTAACTCTTATTACGCGTTGCGCCACTAAAAAGTAACAGCGGGTTTAACTAATCCGGTGTTACTTTTTAGGTCTGTGTTCACCAACACTCAAACCACTGGTTAGCTTTTTAAAAACACAAGTGTCAGGTTAACTACCTCACACTTGTGTTTTTTGAATTGGGAATATTGCAGTTCAATCGACGAAACATTGGTAGACAGGTTGGCAGACACTTGGTTTACGTTTTATATTTTTTATTATTATTACAATACCAAAAGCTTAGTCAATGATGTAATCACCATTAGCATCTAAGACTTCTTGCCAAACGATCTAAACTTGTCCACTCTTCGCAGGGATTCTTCGCACAGTGCGACATGAGGAATACAAGAATATGTACTACCTTTTTTTTTTTTTGTGGATGGGAAATCATCAAATAACTTCTCCCGCTCTGGGTGGAGCGGAAGGGCGTGTCAGACTTTTACTGACTAAAACCCACCCGTGTTCCTTCAGTTGCCTATGCCAGGGCCACGGTATCTTTTTCAAACAACCCGCGACCCCAGCGGCATCGGCCCTATTGGACCCCATCTTTTGCTGACATCTCTTTGAGGCGCGCGTGGAACACAACGGGCCGTCGACCCGGGCCTGGTCCTCACCGGACGGCGAGCTACCCACTACTCACCGTCCGCAAGCCCGCGCCTACGGTGGCCGGGAATCGGCTATCGATTCCCGCCGCCCAGGGCGTCTCCTGCGGCGACTGAGGGCGTGAGGCTGCCTCTCCCTCACGCGTTCCGCCTCCTCCTTCGCGAGCATTACCGCTTCGCAGAAGGAGGTGACGGCCTCCCATGCACTCTCGCTCCGCACCATGGCCTGGACCAGGCTCGGACGCGAGAGATCGCCGCCGCCGATCGCCTCCGTGAGAACACGGCGGTGCTCTGCCCAAGTCGGGCAGACCTCCACTGTATGCTCCACCGTGTCGTCTGGGCGATCCACACAATGGTGACACCCGGGCGTTTCCTTCCGCCTTATGCGAAACAGGAACCTCCCGAAACAACCGTGTCCGGTGAGGACCTGCGTCAGGCGGAAGGTGAGGACGCCGTGGCGCCTCTCTAACCACTCCTCAAAGAGGGGACTTATCGCCGCAATTGTGGCGTGCCCAGCGCTGGGCTGCGACAGTCGCACTCTCCATGTCGCCATGAGATCCCGCCAGAGCTCTGTCCACTGTACCGTGATTTCTCGCGGCAGCGGAGTTACGCCCCGGCGTTTCGCCTCCTCGCGCCACTCCCACACGTGCGCGAGGACTTTCGCCTCCAGATCCCACGGCGGCAATCCGGCAAGGAGGCTCGCCGCCTCACCGGAGACCGTACGGTAACCCCGGACTAGCCGAATGGCCATGACCCTCTGAGACGCGTTCAACCGGCGGACTGGCCGCAGCCTCAGGGAACGCGCCCACACCGGTGCCCCGTAAAGGGCCATGGACCGCACGACCCCCGCGTAAAGCCTCCGGCAGGAGGCGTTTGGACCACCTAGATTGGGCAGGAGCCGCTTCAAGGCAGCCCCAGCCCGCTCCAGTCTGGGAGCCAAACGTCGGAAATGCTCCACGAAGTTCCACCGGCTGTCGAGAACGAGTCCCAGGTACTTCATCGTCGACTCGACTCCGATGCAAACCCCTCCTACCGTTATTTGGGAACCCGACGGTGGCGCATTCCGAGGACCATGAAAACACATGGCCTCGGACTTGTGCAGGGCCACCTCGAGTCCCATCTGCCGGATCCTCTCAACGACTATCGCAACCCCGCGTGTCGCTAATTCAGCCGCCGCCTGGTGCGACCTCTCCTGCGCCAGGACCAGCGTGTCGTCAGCGTAACATACCACGCTGACGCCGCTAGGGAGGTCGGCGCGCAGCACCCAGTCGTACCCGATGTCCCACAAATGCGGCCCCAGGACCGATCCCTGTGGGACACCGCACGACATCTCTCGCCGGTTCCACTCTCCCTGATGACCGGGGTAGATGACGGCCCTATCCGTCAAATAGGCCTCAACCACTCGACAGAGGTATCCGGTGATACCGGAGTGCCTCCCTGATGCAACTCCAGAGCAGGGTATTGAAGGCGTTGGCGATGTCTAGAGACACCGCCAAGACAACCCCACCCCGGGCCACAGCATCCCCCGTCGTGAGGGCTCGCACGCGCATGATGGCGTCCACCGTAGAGCGCCCCCTGCGGAAACCAAACTGTCTCTCCGCCAAATCCGGCCCCTCCTGCACCAGCCACCCGACGAGGCGGTCTGCAATAACTCTTTCAAAGAGCTTGCCCACCTCGTCCAGCAGCACGATGGGTCGGTAAGCGGACGGAGAGTCCGCAGGGCGCCCCGGCTTCTTAATGAGGACCAGTTTCCCCGTCTTCCAACGAAGTGGGAACTGGCCCCTCTCCAAGCATGCGCTTAGGAGCCCCCCTACTCGAGGCCCGAGAGCCCCAAAGGCCAGAACCCAGGCTCTTCCAGGTAAGCCGTCGGGTCCTGGGGCGGCATTTTTGGCACTCAGCCTACGTACCGCCGCTCTCAACTCTACCTCGGTCACTTCCGGAGCATCGTCGTCGTCGTCGGAATATGTACTACCTAAAAAGTATAATTATGCCTACTTTAAGTCAGTAATAAATCGCTTCGAATTGAATTAGCTGTGAAAAATCGCAAAATTAACACAACCGTCAACGAAACGACGGCGACGACGCGTTCCTGCGTCCTGCCCTCACGCGTCTGGCTCATCTCATCTAAACATAAATTTAAAAAACAAATTGTTATGCGCCTTGCTCAAAACTTTTAATTTAATTATTTTCTATTTTCTTTCCTTTAATTATTATGTATTTAACTATTAGACAACGAAAAATTGTATTGTTGTTTTATAATATGTATTTTTATTACTTAAGTTTACCAAAACTGTATCTTATATAAGTTAGTAAGATGTGGAAATGTAGTGGATTGTACATTTACCTATAGCATACTGTGTACCTTGATATAACATACAGTGTATGATTGTTTGTTTCCCAAATAAAATAAAATAAAATAAAATAAAATAAATCTAATCGTGGTAACTTTCTTTTTAAGCTGTTTCGCAGCGTGTGTGATACATGAGACATTTTTTTTATTTTATCTCGCAATACCTATCTACTCCTTGATGACAGTACTGTAGGTAATAAATTTTATACATACAAAATACTGTGAAATGTTTTAAAAGAGTAGTGGATTTTCTTGCCCATTCTTCTCCATAGGAAACTACTAGGAAAGGGCGACTAGAATCAATGGAATTTTGTTGTAAATTTTGACGTTCAAAAGTGCTTTTTATGTGCCTATTTAAAATAAATTATTTGACTCCAACTTTGATCAGGGAAAGACATCGTGTGGATCCACCATGCATTTCCTACTATATCGGGGTTCCACTTTTAGATGTTAAAGTCTGTGTACTACTTACCTATAATTTTAGTTAAAACAGAGGACACACCTACAGTACTGTCATCAAGGAGTAGATAGGTATTGCCAGAATAAAAAAAAAAAAAAAAAATGTTTCATGTATCACACAGGCTGCGAAACAGCTTATCCACTTACCTGGTCACCTCTCTTTGAGCATAGCTTATCCCGTTCATTGATTAAGGGGCAGTTTAAAAAAAATTAAAAAAATGTATTTACATTTGTTTATTTTATGTTAATTATTTTAATATTGTGTCTTCTGTAGTTATTATTGTAATACATACCAATAAAAATTAAAAATATTTACACACTATATACATAAATACAAATGTAGGCGCGTATCCAAGTCTCAAGTCACTGAGGACTAAAAACTCTAAAACAAAGTATTTGTTTGTTTTGGAGGGAGGGAGTATTTACTCAGAGCCCTCCTCTTGGATCCGAGCCTGTCATAGTTAAGTATCCATTTGTATAGACATACAAATACAAAGGTAACTATCACCATGTCATATCCGGTCATAATTTCATTTCCGTGTGAATACCTCATTTTTAAACTGGTTTAAAAAATGAGATATATTTTTTTGCATATTACTGCATACTGATCACATCAATAAATACATTGGTGCAATCAATGTCGTCTTTACCCGAGCGCGTCGTAATATACGACTGGGGGATTCTTAAGAAAGATGAACAGCAAAACCAAAGAAAAGGCGTTTGCTTTATAAACGTTGCAAGAACGATTCCGTTGACCAAGTGGAGATCTACCTGTCAGCAGTTTTAACCCGTCTTCTTGGGGTAAAACACTTACAAATAGAATCCCCAGCGTTTTGTCTAATCCTTGCAAAACATCAATTCGGTGACTAAGCCTCACTTTCACCACACATCACTAAACACGTTTAACGCTAAACGAGTATAAAACATCATTCTGTCTCTGTCATCTTCAAACGATTGAAAGAAAAACTCTTTTAGCGTCAAACGCGTTTAGTGATGAGTGGTGAAAATGAGCCTTAAGCGCCAATTTTACCAGCAAAACAGAACGCGTTCAAGAGCTGTCAGTGTCAAAATTACATAATAATAACAGTGACAGCTCAAGATGTGCTGATCGCGTTCAGTTTCATTGGTGAAATCCGCCCTTAATCGCAAAGTAACCCGCAAAAGCATTTGCGTTTAGCGAAATAGCCCGATGTGATGGCATACTTAGCTAGAAGAATGTTTTAATATTCGACGCCATATGTTCACCAAGAAACACATCGAACTACAGAACCAGCTTTCACAGATTACCTGTTTTGATTCAAAATAAGTAATCTGTGAAAGCTGATTCTGAACACTCAACTTAGGTTTAGCCTATTCGCCGGAGTTGTTGATACATGGACGGGAATGAAGCTGACTCTTCGCGGTTTGTTGGCCGCTTAGCTCATCTACGGCCTGTAAAGGAAAGTGTTATTTTAGAATTTTGATAAGACAGTTCATAAAAGTGGAGGGAAATTGATGACTTCACTGTGAACTTTCCATCGGCAATCTATATCTAACCTAATTTGGTAAAGCTGAAGAGTTTGTTTATTTTTTTGTTTGAACGCACTATTATTTTTTTTTTGAACGCGCTATTTTTCATTTGGTAGCGCAATTCTTGATGAAGGATATAGGCTAATAGGCCCTATAGTATAAGGTGTAACGTCACGCTACGACCCGGAGCCGAGCAAAAAGAAAAAGTCAGAAAGAACGCTAAGCGAAGACGAATTAAAAGCGCGGGCGGGCGATGCGATGCGATGGAGTTTGTTGCGCCACTTCTTCTCCTCAGCTAAAGCACTAGGAAGTGGTGAAGGGCGGGCGTTTTGGGGGACTGTCTTATGTAATTTTGACGTTCGAAAAGTGCTGATTCTCAGCCTAGTTTGAATAAATGACTTTTGATTTTGATTTTGATTTTGATGCGCCGCGATGGGTAAATGTCGCGGGTAGAGGCTAGTCTTAGATAAGTATCTTTCGATCGAGCGGAATTGAAAACAACAAACAATTAAATTATACTTGGACTTTTAATAATAGGTATTCAGAAACTTGACACTTAGCCCACGTTCCCACGGACGTAATAAAATCGCGACGACAAAAAATCGCCGCCATTTTTGCCCGCCTTTAACAGTGTGCAAGTGTTCGGACGAGTATTAAAAAATCACTTTGATCTGATTCTTCGTGCAGTGCGGACGTACGATGTTTTCCACAAAATTATTAGCGGTAGCCATTGCGCCCGACCTGGGAATCGAACCCAGGACTTCATGCTCACCAGTAGCACTTGCGACTTCGTCTTTAATCAAAAATGCCGAAAACAGGGACACCTTTTACAAATCAAGTACTTTATGTAGGTACCTATACAACGTGTGGATTTGCTGTCTGATAAAAGAACAAACTGCGATCACTGAACACTAAACAGTCTGCGAATCGTGATAGTAAAGTCAATCACACGTACATGTCACAATTTCAAATTGACAGAGCCTTTATTCAGTAGCAATAAAAGCGGTTTTCGTGCTTCAAGTGGTAATACTAACGTGCGGTGACTGTACATACGATTCGAAATACAAATAAAATAGTAAATAGTTACCCTAGAGGTGGTCGGTGACCCGGCGGCGACACGAAGAATCAACTGACAGCTCCCTGGAATCACAAAAAGATACATTATAGATTTTTTAAGGGACGCTGGATTTTACCGCTTAAAATTATTCTAATATTATAAAGCAAACTTGATAGACAGACGGACAACGAAATGAACCTATAAGGGCTCTGTTTTTTTACTTTTAAATTTGAATGATTGAATTTTTGAATTTTCATTACGCAGTTCTTATTTTCTGCAATAAATTAAATGATATAAAGCATACTTCCTGCCACGTACCTTAATAAATCCAATAAATCGGTAAAAAAGAAGCCGAAGGCCAGATTCGTGACACTCCAAACCGTGGTTGAAGGCGCACTGAATGCATTTCAATCAAAGGACAACACACCTATACCCTGCAGCGCGCAGGACCAATCGATAATTCTGTCTGGGATATGTAAGTACCGCCGCACACAAAGCGACTGTCGCTGGCCATAGTTCGAGACTTGCTGCCGTCACAAATTATAACAACACATGTTCATAAAATTAATTTTATTCTACGTTTTACTTTACGTTTTTAGGTTTTCGTAGTCAACAAGGAACCCTTATAGTTTCGCCATGTCCGTCTGTCCGTCCGTCCGCAGCCTAGCTCAGAGACTCTTAGTACTAGAAAGCTATAATTAGGCATGGATATAAGTACAGACGCCAGCAGGTCAACCTACCCGAAACTGTCAGATTTTCGCAACCAACCTTGAACCTAATGCTTTAGCAATAAAGTCGAAAATCTATTAAAGAAATCTGACAGATTGTAGTAGCTTGATGTGCTGGCGTCTGTACATAATAATCACGCAGACAAGGTGGTAAAATAAAATTATTAAAAAAAAATATCTGGGTATCTCCTGTACACGTAAAATGGAGATGTTTTTTTTTCTCGTGTATCCCATGGTGTGAGGTATCTTTGGATCGGCCATTCAAAATTATTATGGAATATAATATAATTATTATTATACACTATGAACCGTTATTCTAGACCTATACAGTGAGACAGCATCTTTCCGGATCTGACGTCACGACCTCTCTTGTTCCCCTCCCACCCGGCTCCGCCCCGCTGTGGCCGGGGGGAGGGGTCATGGAACTTGCCCGAACAGGCGCGCTCTTCACATTGGCATCGTTTTTCGGTGCGATCACACCTCTTTTAGTGCGGGCAACAGCGCTGCTGTTTAGTGTTTAACAATTTTAGTTCGTGGAAAAACTTTATTCAGTGGTTATTTGAAAACTCGGTAATAGAGTTTCGAGTGCGTGTTTTGTATACGTAATGGAAAAATCCACGAAAGCGCCTGCCGAGTGTGACGGGAGTCGCCCGCTTCCCCCTGCATCACCGCAGGCATCATCTTCGTCGTCGCCGAGCAGCTCCGCCCCACGTCGGAGACGCCGGCAGCTGCGACAGGAAACCCGAGAAAACGAGCGCAGGTTAGACTTGCTATCCTAAAATAACCTACTGTTGAAAATGCCGCGGAGGGTAGATTACATGTGCTAAATAAACTACATCATTTTGATACTAATGATTGGCAAAGGGTTAGATACCTAGAAACTGAGAAAAAGTATATCGCTAAGCCAGGTTTTTACGACTTGCAAAAGATCCCCCCAACACAATATAACCCTTTTAATCCACAGGATTTAACCACCTTTTTACAAAAGGCTGGTGGTACAAGTAAGTTGTTTTCTGCCCAAAAGCGCTCTGCGGAAGAGCCTCATGCCATGTCTTTGCGAAATAGACAGGATGGCCCTCCAGCTAAGCGACCACGCAAGCCCTTTCACGGTGACAATCCTGGGTTCGATCCCCAGCCATCCACGAGCTTTCAAGCGCCCCCCAAAAGTAGAGGCCGAAAGTCGGAAAACAATAAATCCGGTACAAGGCATAATGAAAACAAAAAAACGGTCCTTCGGCCATCGTAAATCCGATCAGTATCGTAAGTGACTATCCTCTAGAAATTTTATTTCATGGCGGGAGGTTAAAAAAAAAAAAAAATACATTCAAGTTCGGAAGAATTACGGTGCTCCAGAGAACATTATAAAAATATAAAAAAAATATAAATAGATATCTGGTTACCGAATTCCCTTTTTCAAAATACCCCCACTTCAAAGTCCAGACTTATTAACACGTTTTCAAACTCCAACGAGCTTTTTGATGTCGGAACAAATCGAGATTTTGAAACAACAGAAAATTTTGATTCTAGTAGATCCATCTCCAAGTTATGTCTGTCCGATGTTTTTAGTGCCAAAGTCAGATACCAGTAATCGCCCGATATTCAATTTAAAAAATCTAAACCGCTATGCAATGCAAACAAAGTTTCGGTTAATAAATATGTACCGTGTGCCGGATTTTTTGCAACCCAACGACTGGGCGATCAAAATAGACCTTTCACAGGCCTATTTTCACCTAGCAGTCAGCCCCAGTCATCACCCATATCTACGAGTATTATAAGCAACAGAAAATAAGTCGAGCCCAAAGCTCCTTCAAATCACTTGTCTGCCATTCGGGCTGTCATCAGCACCCAGGGCATTTGCGACAGTGACAAATTGGGTAGCAGACGTGCTGCGCGAGAAGGGCATGCGAGTTATCGTCTATTTGGACGATTATTTAATCGTGAACCAAGATCGATTAACCCTAATGGACCATGCTGCGGAAGCTCTAAGAGTCCTAACAACTTTGGGATGGATGATCAACTACAAAAAATCCACATTGATCCCTACCAAGGCAGTAGACTATCTCGGCATAAAATGGAATATCGTCCTGAATTCCAAGTGTTTGCCCCAGGAAAAGGTTTTCAAAATCTCCAATATGATACGCCACATACTACAGGTAAATCGATGGAGTTTGCACGACGCTCAATGCTTGCTAGGCATGCTAAACTTTGCAGCCTTCGTTGTGCCCAGAGGTCGGCTTCATTCCCGCCCCTTACAAGTAGCTTGCAATCGGCTTCTAAAGCACCAAGCACACGCAATACGCCCACTCGAGTCCGAAATGTCGACGACCTTAATGTGGTGGTTACGAGCTGTGTCTACAGGAACAGCGATACATCCAGATCCTGTCTCACACTATCTAACGACAGACGCATCTGCCAGAGGTTGGAGTGCCATAGTAGACGACGCTTGTCTGAGCGTATTATGGTCCCCGGAGCAGAAAAAATGGCACAGCAATTTAAAGGAAATGTGGGCAGTTATACAGGCCTTAATACATTAGGCGCGGCAGACGCACATGCGCGTTTTCATAACTTTCTTCGAGTGCGGCGCGCCGCACATGTGCGTTCGTTGTGCATCTCTATTGTTTCGAAAAGATCGTAAAAAAAAGGGTCGGTAAGGGTGTAGCATAAAGAAGCGTTTGCATAAAGAATTAAGCAGAGAATGTGTTAACCAATTGTCAGCAATCGCTACGTCATTCAACCGTGCTAGTTCAGTCAGACAACAAAAGTGTGGTGAGTTACATGCGGAACGAGGGGGGTCTCCGATCACAGAACCTCTACCGGTTAACTTGCATGTTATTCGAGATTGTGGACGAGAACAAGATTCACCTGGTCTCTCAGTACTTGCCCGGTCAGGTAAACACAGAAGCAGACATGCTGTCAAGGCTCAAATTACCCGGGGAGTGGACCCTAATGGAAGAGGCATGTCAAGAGGTATTTCGCAAGTTCGGAATGCCCGAAATCGACTTGTTCGCCTTGAAAACCGCACACGTGCTTGCGCGCTACGTCTCACGAGATTGCAAAGACTCGAACGCAGAGTTTCACGACGCCTTCAGCAGAAGGTGGTCATACCGTCGAGCGTGGATATTCCCACCACCACACCTAATTCCACGAGTTCTGTCACACCTCAACCTGTGCAAGGGTCGATACATCCTAATAGTACCGCGCTGGTGCAAAGTGTTTTGGCGGCCAGACCTGAAGAGGAGAGCGGTGAGCGCTCCTCTACCCATATTCAATCTTCATCGGCAGTTACTAGATACACGGACTTATCTGCCTCCGGTTCAGGTGGACCAGATGTATCTAGAGGCATGGCTAGTGAAGGGTGGTGTGCCGAATTAACAAATTGGTCTAAAAACGAAATAGACCTACTTAATTCTAGCTGGCGACCCTCTACGAAGAAAATGTATGCTGGTATTTGGAAAAAATGGTTAAATTGGTGTACTCATAATAATTTCAACCATACAAACCCCTCTGGTGCCCAAGTCGCTATGTACCTAGCATACTTGCACTTAACTCTTAAACTGTCTTATAAAACTATTTTAGTTTATAAATCAACAGTGGCCACTTTGGCCTGTTCTAACGGACAAATCAAAAGCAGTGATCCTATCGTTCAGAGAATGTTAAAAGCAATTTCACTTGCTAATGTTGATTCCAAACCTAAAAATCCTTTCATTTGGGATCCACGTATTGTGGTAGAATGGCTCAGCTCTAATCAGCCGCCTCATGCAAGTTTATTCCAAGCATCTCGTCGCACAGCACTGATTTTGCTACTCGCTTCTAGTCGTAGAGTCCATGACCTGACACTGTTACGAGCTGATAGTGCACATTTTGAAGACTATTCTAATCTTATTGTTTTACACCCAGCATTTGGCTCAAAAACAGATAGCTATACACACAGACAATCATCATGGAAATTGCACACACACACACACACACAGTTAAATCCATATGCCCTGTATGGTGGATACGTAAGTTGATAGAAGTATCATCATCACGTAGAATTAACAATGATATTTATCATTTATCGTTTTACTCGTGGCAGAGTCGGGCCAACCTCCCGAACAGTGATTGGAGGTTGGGTTAAAACTATTTTTAAGGAGGCAGGAGTAGAGGCTACACCTGGTAGTACTTGAAGTGCCGCAGCATCTCTCAACTGGCTAGAGTGCCACAATATTGACGAGATCATGGCAAAAGGGAACTGGCGTGTCCCCAACACATTTGCACGGTTCTATTCAGTCGAAATTAACACATCGCAAAGTCGTAACAATTTATTATTATTATTATTATTATTTGAAGCTGTGTAGATTCTAATATGATTACCCAATCAATAGTATTAATCAATGTAATTTCAATAAATAATTCAGTACAAAGCAAAATATTGTTATATTAAGTTAAATTGACTTATTTAATTTAAGTTGGTATGCTATGCATAACTAATGTAACTTTAGTTCAAAGCAAATCTTAATTCTTCGAATATCATATCATTAAAGCATACATTGTGGTGTTAAACATGTTATGTGAATGGCAAAACTTATGTAGGAGTAAGTTCTTATCACTGTGGTATGTACCTACTTAGTTTTGGTGGTTCAAATAAAAAAAAAATCTTTTTTCTTTACATAATTTAGTCACTTTCATTTCTAATAATAATGTTCTCACACAGTTATATTTTGTTTAATATAAATACTCCTAGCTATATCAAACAAAATTATTTAGATACGAGTACCTAAGTAATTTCTTTTTCACACATTGGCATATACCTACTTAGCTTGCCACCAGGCGATAATAAACACATCTCACTGTATAGGTCTAGAATAACGGTTCATAGTGTATAATATAATGTTTTACCTGAAAATAAAACAGTTATTATATACGTAACCTTATTCTAGACCTATATTTTTAATCCTGCCTGGTGGACTCATAATCCACCGGAAGTGAGATGCAATGTGAAGAGCGCGCCTGTTCGGGCAAGCTCCATGACCCCTCCCCCCGGCCACAGCGGGGCGGAGCCGGGTGGGAGGGGAACAAGAGAGGTCGTGACGTCAGATCCGGAAAGATGCTGTCTCACTGTATAGGTCTAGAATAAGGTTACGTATATAATAACTGTTTTATTTTCAGGTAAAACATTATATTATATTATATTTTGGGATCCGTTTGCGTAAAATTAAGCTTTAAATTGCTAATTTTTGTTATAGTCAAGTGTCGTCGTAAACCCTGAGGGGGTTTAACTAAACGGTTTCTTTTGGATAGCTATGTGAAATCACGGCTAGTGGGTGACCCTTTTTACCGTCTTGAAAAATAATAGGGCATAATAGGTGAACGGAGTAGAAGCCTTACATTACACTTAAGCATACTATACTATACAGATATTTTATAACGATCTGTAAAGTTTTTTTCAAAATTTCTAGTTTTATTGTTCTAGTTTACTTCAAATGTAGTGTTTATTGATAGAGCAATTTGGGTTATAATTAAAATATAAATAAGCTGTTGAAAAAACAAAAAAAAAACTAGGTGTGCCATAGGCTTCTACTCCATTCTCCTATTGTACCCAATTTTTTTTCAAGACGGTAAAAGAAATCATCCAGTATATAACGAAATTAGAAGGAAAACTATCACAGCTGTGTAGGCTTTACAAGTTTATGAATAGTCAACCAACTTATAAAAGTAAAAAATTGTACAAAATCCATTGAAAAATTACTTATTTAACTACAATGTTAAGTTTGTTTTTGGGATAAATTCATCCCAACTACGGAACTCTGCATTGTGCGTGGTCCGACACGCACTTGGCCGGTTTTATAATTATTACTTAATTCAGTTTAGAGTTCGGACCAACTCGAGATGTAAAACTCTTAAGAAGGTAATGTCTACCGCATTGCGTACTATCCTGCTGAGTAGAAATGCAAAACTGAAAGATTTGGTAACTTCATCTAATGACCTGCAACTTTTTTCTGAGGACAATGCAAAAAAGTGGCCATAGCTAGTATCCACACTTGAGCTAGTGACCGCGACTGATGGCCGCCACTTGGTCTGGCCACTAATCGCTTAGTATGCGGCGACGCTTAGAAATATGATGTACGCGTATACGGTTAGGTAGATGTTATTAGTGTTACCGTTAAACCCTCATTTCCGTATTGTGGCGCTTCTCCTAATAAATTACTCATCGACACTGGAATTACTGGGAAGGAAGGGAATACTGGAAGTCTGCGATATTTCGCAGACTTCCAGTATTCCCTTCCAGTATTCCTTTCCTAATATTATAAAGAGGTAAAATTTGTTTGTTTGTAAGTTTGTATGTAGGGGGTAATCTTAGGAACTACTGAACCGAAAGTTCTTTCACTAATAGGAAGCTACAGTATTGCCGAATGTCATAGGATATACCTTAAAACAAACAAAAAAAAAAATCACGTGGAAGAAGTCGCTGGTAGGAACTAGCCGGATAGTATTTTTGTTATCAGTGAATTCGAAAATATTTTCCACTATCTAACTGGTCCTTATTAACCTATGTCCTTATTTCAGTACCATTTTCTAACTTCTGAACTTATCATCATGAACCATTCAATATTATCTACCTAGTTTTGATCACATTATTCTCGCTAGGTGGATCAGAATGTTGGGCCATAAAAAGAATGAATGAAAGGCAATTGCATGCAGCCGAGATGAGAATGCTAAGAGGGATGTGTGGTATTACGCGAATGGATAGAATAAGAAATGAGTATGTAAGAGGAAGTCTGAAAGTGACACCGGTGACTGAAAAGTTGTGTGGAAATCGGTTGTCATGGTATGGGCATGTGATGCGGAGGAATGAGGAAAATGTCGTCAGGAAAGTGTTGAGTATGTACGTGGAGGGCTATACGAGTAAGGGAAGACCAAAGAATCGATGGATGGACTGTGTGAAAGATGATATGGCCAGAAAGGGAGTGACTACCTAGATGACGACTAATAGAGAAGTATGGAAGAAAAAGACATGTTGCGCCGACCCCAAATAAATTGGGACAAGGGCAGGAGAATGATGATTCTCACTAGGTACTTATATCGTTAATTTATTTTAATCAGAAAAGATGCACTCGCCAACTCCGATACCCATTTCATGCATTAATAATTGTCTTTCACTACAACAAAGAAGATGGTACACCAGTGTAACGTAAAAAGACGCATCTACTCTAAAGGTTTATGTTTTTGCACTAAAGGAAAATCGAAATAATATTTTTTTGGAATAAAGGCTAATCGAATAAAAGCTTTGTACAAAAAAAAACAAACTTTGTACAAAAACAACTAACTTCCAAAAAAAAAAGTGTTATTGTGTCGTTCGGCCTTATTCGGGGTCATATAAACATAATTTGAGTCTAACATCTTCCGTTTCTGTGTCACATCTACATAGATGTGACACAGAAACGAAAGATACCTGGTATATGCAACTATCCCCTTCTTAACAACACGATGATGACGTATTCCGCCCGCGTTCACCAGATGGCTGCAGCGCGCCAAATCGTTCATTGGCGTCCTGGGGGCCGATTCTACTAAATTGCAACGTTACACGTTCAATTGTGTTTCAACAACAGTTCAGTTTCGATCGCCGTTCGATAGTTACCAAAAAAATTCATTCTACTATTCTATAGCAAAATGGAAACTAAACTTAAACCGAATCGTAACGGGAACGTAACAGCGGGTAACCTGTGTGACCAACATTCCAAATAGTATGTTTTAATAATACCACAGAAAAAAAAGTGGAATCTAATAATATTACTAAATACGAATAAGTGCTACTAAAAGTATTTTTAATACAAAAACATATCTAGACCATACTTATACTTTTAGCCTGTATATTTTTTTGTAACATTTCAACATTATAAATAATAAAAACTCAGAACAACGTTTCGTTTTCGGCCCCAGCTTGCAAAATCTGTGAAACGAAACGTTTCAATTATGTCAAAAAGATAATGATGCGACTAAACGTCACGCTCATGTTCGGTTTTCTTAGCAGAATAACTTTTGAGATTGTTTCGATCGATCGGTGACTGAACTGAAACGTAACCGCAGTTGGATCGTTGCTACATTAGTGGAATGCGAAAACGCTCAAAAGCTGTGGTTCAGCTGCCATTCAATTGCGTTTTTTTTTAACAATTTTGTTAGTAGAATCGGCCCCCTGGTTTCTGGTTTCGGACGGTTCACATCTAAATTTAAAATTTAACGTTGTTAGCATTCGATATTCTTGGAAAAGAAAAATTATTGAATTCTTAGAAAATTATAGTTTTAGTTAGTTTATTTTTGTAAACACTGTTATGTTTGGTATGTTTAGAAGTAAATTGTTTTTAAAAGTGGATAATTGGAAAACTTATAGACAAAATAGTTTTGAAATTAGATTTTCTTGCGATGGCGGATAGAGTACAGGCGCGTTGTCGTAAAGAATCTGATTCGTCAAGTTCCTCTGAATCATCCCCATCGGATTCAGAGGTTGACTAGGTAGATAAATCCCGTAAGAGAAAGAAGGCGAGTAAGACGAAGAAAAGTAAGCGTCATCGAGGACGAAAGCAAGGTAATCAAAAAGCTTGCAAAACAGGTGATTTGAAAAGTTTATACTTCTACCATCATAATATGTATTATGAAAATTATGGTTATGATAATCCGATATATAATGGTGATAATTACGAAATGGCACAGGAACAACCGGTTACAGAAAGGTTGTCAGAACCCGTCTCAGATTCTGTACTAGTTTGGCAACGCAATTAAAGGAGCTAGAAGTCAATGCAACTCAATCTAATCAGTTAGATTTGCTAAATTCTATTCAATATCTTAATAATGATAACTTGAATAATGTTCGATATATGGAATCACAAATAGTTCATAATGCTCGTCCTGGATATAAACGAACGTTTATTCCTTGAAGTAAACGATGAAATCAAATCTTTAAAAAAAGTTACCCATCTACCCTCTGCGGATAAATTTCTTGGCGCTGTAATTCGCGCACTGGTAATGCAAAGCGACGCTATGCAACAGGGTTTTCGACAGATAGTGAATTGGCTAAAGATACGGGTAGCATGGATCCAGAACAATTGACATTCAAATTAAAAGAGGTTTTTTTCTGGTAATTATCAAAAGATTTCACGTGATTGCTTGCAACTAGTTTGTGGCCGTGCCGCTGATATAATTGGACAAAGATGCGAAGTGTTCATTAAGCAATTAAGAGATAAATCATTTAAGCTATGTTTAGAGAAAATATTGCCGTCTAGTGAATTTTTGTTTGATAGACTACCTTTCAGTGAATTTATCATGGCGGAGTTAACAAAATGGTTTATGCAAATAAAATACTTTTTTGGCCATGAAAAGAAAATCCCTAGGCAAGAAAAAAAAATCCCTAGACCTCAACGGCATACCCTGGACCTAGTGGATATCAATCGTCCAGTCGCGTTTCTGCACTGACGATGAACTATAGATTTCCTCCTCCTCAGAGTGCAAGAACCTTTTATAATAATTATCAGGCAATGAACCAGTTTATTAATAACCCAATTTTTTTTTCGCCCTCCGCCGATGAGACAACTGGCTGGACAACGCTTTTATCAGCCCTATAGTTTTCGGAAAAATGATTCGCAAAACAATGCACAACGGGGCAAGGGCTCGGCTAAATTCAATAAGAAGTTCTGACTCAGATCAAGATTTTTGGGGGTGGTGCTTACAAAATGTGTGTTACGGAGTGGAAGAGACTGGAGGCACCAGAACTATTAATAAAAATAGTGAAGGGTTATCGTATTCCATTTCAAAAGAAACCGCCTCTGGTCGCGCCAAGGCAGGTAAAACGTTGCAATCTTACTCAACCATCTCTGGAGATGGACAGAGTCATTCAAAATTTATTGAAGTAGAGAGTTTTAGAATATGCCCGCATCCCTGACACCGAGTTTAATATCAAATTTCTTTCTGATTCCCAAAAGCGACAGAACCTACCATTTTCAATTTAAAAAGAAACCTAACAATTATTTGAAAATAAGCAAATTTCGTTTGACTTCGGCACATCGAGTTCCTGATTTCATTCAGGAGGGATTGGATGGTCAAAATAGACCCCAGACAAGCTTACAACCACGTAAATGTAGCACTCGCTCACCGTTGTTTTCTCCGGGTATGTATCGAAATCGGTTACTGCAAATGACCTGTTTTCCGTTTGGCCTGGCGACAGCGCCCAAAGTATTTGCATCATTGACCAACTGGAGCGCCGAGATTTTCAGGAATCTTGGCATTCGAGTAGTGGTTTTTATCGACGATTATCTCCTAGTAGCATAGGACCGAATGACACTTGTAAAACACGTCGACATTGTTCTTCAAATTTTCAGCCAGCTGGGTTGGCAGGTGAACAGGGAGTAATCGAATGGAAAGGGAGATATCCTCAGAAAATAATAGAGTATTTAGGTTTCATGTGGAATCCGTGGCAAAATATATATATATATTTTTTAACGAAAACAAAATTCAGAGCAAGCAGATAGAAGATGCCATACAGTCCTGCAGACTTGTATGGCTGGAAAGTATCTATTGCCCACTTTATCCAGTCTTTTGTCACCACATTGTGGGCTCTAGCCCAGCCGTGATCTGTTGGGGTCCATTCTGGTTCAGCCCCCCACGTCCTGTCCTCCAAGAGTTTACAGTTTGGGAAGTGAGTCTCCAGAAGGACCTTACTGGTTTCTTGGTCGGTTAATGTATATGAATTATCGGGATTTTTCAGCGCGCCAAGGGTTCGGTCCTGATCGGTTGATAGGATCTTCCTTACCCTCGCAGCTTCGTTGTTCGTCTCAATGGATTCGCAGAATTTACGCCACGCAGTTCTCCTGGCGGTTCTGATCTGCTTTTTGTATGTGTATTGGGTTGCTTTATATATTTCCCAGTCATCCGGGAATCTAGTGTTTTTGGCTCTGTTGAATTGCTTACGTAGTGCATTTCTGAGTTTGCTAAGTTCAGCGTTCCACCAAGGATTTCTCTCGCCCTTGGTTTGTGGCGCTCTTAGCTTGCAGCATGCATAGTAAGCTTCGGTTAAATATTCTGATAATTTTGTCACGGTATATTCTAATTGTGCTTGGTTTTTTATGGTTATTTGTGATAGATGCCTAGCTAGTAGTGAGGCTAGTAGGCATTTATACTAGGCGACCCGGACTGCCAAGCACTTCTCCTGCAACCGAGCGGGTGGGCAGGTTGCGGATAGCCCTACTCCGGGTGCGGGGCCGGCTATCAAGATCTCAAAGAGATCCCGGACAAGAGAAGTTCCCGAAGGCCAAATCCCAGGCTTAGGGTAACCCATGTACCTTTTTCCCATGCACCTTTTTCCTAAACAAGCCATCCCTTCCCATCCATATATCCTGTCGATCCCAAATCCCTAGGCCAAATCCCAGACCTAGGGTGACCCCAAACCCCCTACCCTTCACACAGAAAACGCCTTCCTTCCTATCCCATACATCCCATCGGTCCCAGAGGAGGGGTAACCTCGATTCCAAAAAAGCCCACCCCCCAACCAAAATGAAGCAGATAGGGGGTCCCGGCCAAGCCGGGGAATCCCACACCGCTTCGGCCGTCAGCCCCCAACGTAATCTGGGGGGGGGGGGGGCACCCAACTGCTCTTTGGCACCGTGCTCTCCGCGGCTGGCTGCTGACTTAGCGTCCACCACAAAGGCGTCAGGCGTCGACTTACGCGCCCACAAACCTGACCCTGGCTGCGACTAACGCGCCAATGGACAATACTCCGGCTGCTACTCACGCGCCAACACCCACTACTCGAAGTATGCCTCCCATAAGTCTCTGGCAACAGAGTATTGTGCGGAGTAGCATCACTTATCCGGACAACGACCAAGACCGACACAGACGGAGAGATACCGGGAAGGATGATGTTCGAGTTTTAATCGAACACTCAGCGAAAATGCATAATTGCCTCGAAAGCAAGTATGCACATTCGCTCGTTCACCAAAACGTGGGCCAGTTCGCGTTCAGCTCTCATTAGAGACACCACGACTCAAAACCATTACCAATACCATTTTTACCATACCTACATTTTACCAATCACTTAGTCATATATGTAGTTGTTCACCATTATCAAACCAATTCTTGTAACTAAGTTTTATAGTGATTTAATACAGCTATTTGCCTTAAAATCCAAGATTTTGACTTTTACCACATTTACCATATCCTATCAATACGAGAAAGGTGTGTTAGGTCACCATAGCGCCGAACACTACTTTCTACAGATGACGAACCTGGCAGCTCTACCACTCTCGCAGTAGGCGATCGAAAGCGCAAAGCTCGCGAAGGCACCAGCCAGCGCGAAGCGCGATCGGACGCTGAAGAGAAAGTACGCTACCAGTCGCAAGTACGCGAAGGGGAAACCGAGCGCGAAAAGCGACTGGAAGCGGAACCAAGCGAGCGGAGGCGAGTACGCGATGGAGCGATCCAGCGCGAAATACCTCAACAAACAACAGAGCCTGCCGGGGGCGCCAGCCGACCCCAACAAGACAAACCTCGACCAAAACGGAAGCGGGGAAAGCGGGCTGGAGTCTCAAACCGGGCGTTGCCGGCAGGTACCCTGCCAGGCACCTCAAAACCGCAGCCCGGACCGAGCGGTACAGGGCCGCGGAAGAGGGAGCGCCTTGACGATACGGCTTCACCAAGCACGCTTCAGGGGGACGCGAAACGGGTGAGAGTCCAATCCGCTCAGGGGGAGCGGAGATCATATGCGCGGGCCACGCAGGACATTCCAGCGAGGCTGGCCGTAGCAATATGCTTCTCTCCCCCCTCCAGAGACCTGACAGAGACAGAAGCCGCCCAGATTAAAAATAACCTAGAAGACCTTTTACTGGACACAGACTCGGCGACACCACTCACTGCCTTCCGCGGATACCCACGGGTAGCGGAAGCTACTGTGCAAATGTGGTGCGAGGATGACAATGCTCTGACCTGGTTGACCCAGAATGTACCCAGAATAAAACTTACAGACACTGACCTGACACTAACGGTAATGAGACAGTCCGACGTGCCCACCCGGGTCCGAGCCTCGCTCTTCGTCCCCAGATATAAAGGGGATGTGGCCCGGCTCCAGAGTATTCTGACGCGCCAGAACACTTGGTAAGACATAACCAGGTGGTCACTGTACAGGGCGACTACCGTCGGTGGCGATAACTACGGGACGTATCTGATCGTAGGTATGCTACCGGAGGAAGCCGAAAAGGTCCGGGGCCGGGAGCGACGGGTATCGTACCTACTCGGGTCGATATACGTACGCTTCTGGCCCACGACCCAACGACCTGAGACGTCACAACCGACTTCGACTCCGACACAGATAGACGACGCAAACATTGCCAAACTTGAGGCAGAGATGGCCCGAGCGGCAATGGCCGACGACGACGGCACACAATCACCCAAATCACCTGGCTGGAACGAGCAGCTGCTAAACTCGCCGCCGGGGGATCAACACGACGACAGAGTGGAGGTGGCGGAAGGGATATCTGATGGATCCAGCTCCGACTAACTCCACTCCATCGCCAACTTCGCCCATACAGATCATACAGACTAACCTCCAACATAGCCAGACGGCCACGGCCAGTTTGCGCAGAGCACTGAAGGTAAAACCCCGAACCATCGCACTGATCCGAGAACCGTGGATCAGGAATAACAGGATATGTGGCCTTGGAAACATTGGTAAGATAATTCTAAACACACATGGCTCAGACAAACCGAGAACCTGCGCTTACATACCCAAAGATATCCCCATAACACCACTCACTCAATTCTGTTCCAGAGACCTAACAGCCGTCAGGCTTCAAACTGAAGGTAGCGTTCCAGATGTTGTGCTAGCCTTGGCATACATGCCAGGCGAAGACGCTGACTGCCCGCCGAAAGAGATGGCCGACCTAGTACAGCACTGCGAGCGCGCCAAACTCGACCTGATTATCTGCACTGACTCGAACGCCCACCACCCGCTCTGGGGCAGCGACGCACCGAACCTCAGAGGAGAGGTATTATCCACATATTTATTCTCTACTAACCTTAACATTGTTAACCGCGGCTCAGAACTCACTTGGGTCACAGTTCGAGGTCAAACAATCATAGACCTGACACTTGCTACAGAAAACGCGACTAACCTTATCACAAACTGGCACGTATCAGACGAGCCCTCTTGCTCAGACCATAGAAGGATCCGATTTACATTAACAGCCGACACAAGGAAACCAGAACCGAGACGCAACCCACGGCGCACCAATGTTCCAGGGTATAAATGCCTACTAGCCTCACTACTAGCTAGGCATCTATCACAAATAACCATAAAAAACCAAGCACAGTTAGAATATACCGTGACAAAATTATCAGAATATTTAACCGAAGCTTACTATGCATGCTGCAAGCTAAGAGCGCCACAAACCAAGAGCGAGAGAAATCCTTGGTGGAACGCTGAACTTAGCAAACTCAGAAATGCACTACGTAGGCAATTCAACAGAGCCAAAAACACTAGACTCCCGGATGACTGGGAAATATATAAAGCAACCCAATACACATACAAAGAGCAGATCAGGACCGCCAGGAGAACTGCGTGGCGTAAATTCTGCGAATCCATTGAGACGGACAACGAAGCTGCGAGGGTAAGGAAGATCCTATCAACCGATCAGGACCGAACCCTTGGCGCGCTGAAAAAACCCGATAATTCATATACATTAACCGACCAAGAAACCAGTAAGGTCCTTCTGGAGACTCACTTCCCAAACTGTAAACTCTTGGAGGACAGGACGTGGGAGGCTGAACCAGAATGGACCCCAACAGATCACGACTGGGCTAGAGCCCACAATGTGGTGACAAAAGACTGAATAAAGTGGGCCATAGATACTTTCCAGCCATACAAGTCTGCAGGACTGTATGGCATCTTCCCAGCCTTACTGCAGTGGGGGGTAGATCATCTGATGCCATGGCTGGTGGAAATCTACCGAGCCTGCTTAGCATTTAGATACATACCCCTCGCATGGCGCGAAGTGAAGGTTATTTTCATACCCAAACCCGGAAAGACTGACTATACACAACCCAGGTCTTATAGGCCTATAAGCCTCACATCTTTTTTACTGAAAACCCTCGAGAGACTATGTGATAGACACATCCGAGATGGACCTCTTAGGATAAAACCACTACACAATCAACAGCATGCGTACTCCACTAGCAGATCAACGGAATCTGCACTACACACTGTGGTGTCCAAGATTGAGTGCGCAGTGGACCACAAATGCTCATCACTGGCCGCCTTCATTGACATTGAGGGTGCCTTCGACAAAACCATGTTCAACAGTATTGGCATGGCCCTAGACAGACACGGCATAGACTTGAGTCTATGCCGTGTCTGTCTAGGGCCATACCTGAGTGGCTGGATCACAAACATGCTCAAACTGAGAGCTGTACAAGTGACAGTGAACGACACTACAAGGGCCATTGTAGCAAAGGGCTGCCCGCAAGGGGGCGTCCTTTCTCCGATGCTATGGAACCTGGTCGTAGACAGCCTTATTAAGACACTTAATGACAAAGGATATTTCACTGTTGGCTATGCTGATGACATAGCCATAATAATAAATGGCACCCACGAAAACACCCTAGGTATGTAATCTTATGCGTCAGGCCTTGAAGATAGTAGAGGACTGGTGCAATAAACATAAACTATCAGTGAACCCTACCAAAACCGAGCTGATTCTTTTTACAAAAAAGAGGAAGCTGACAACACTACAACTACCACGATTCTTTGGAAAGTTACCCTAAGCCTATCGACTGAAACTAAATACCTGGGCATCTTTTTGGATAAACAGTTGAACTGGGCTAGACATACTAATTACATCACCACAAAAGCCAGCATAGCCCTGTGGCAGTGTAAGAGACTGCTTGGCAGGAACTGGGGAATTAGCCCTAAGGTCACTTACTGGCTATACACCACAGTTATCAGACCGATCATCACTTATGGCTAACTAGTCTGGTGGCCCAGGACAGACCTGAGCACAACCCGGAAAGATCTCGAAAAACTACAGCGATTCGCCTGTGTAGCAATCAGTGGCTGCATGAGAACCGCACCTACGGCCGCTTTACAGGCAATGCTTGGACTGCCTCCACTACACCTCATTGTGAGGGAGGAGGCAGCCTCGGCCGCCTTTAGGATCAATATAACCGGAACCCCGAGCAAAGACTCCAGGGTTAAGCACATGGGGTGCGTGGACAGGAAACCTCCCCGAGTGCCCGGGGGCTGGAGTTCCCTTACGGATACGTCCGGGGGGAAGGCCAGTCTCCGGGACGGTGCACCCTGGGGTGCGGGCAATGGTTCCCCTTAGGCACGTGTGCCTAAGGGGTTTTGTTGCCCGTATGCCAATATCCTGTCGGAGGTACGCTCCAACGTGTGTCCCTCTGTTCTAAGCAGAGACGCACAGCGGCGGAGTAAGAGCGGGCTCGGTGTGCACTAACCCTGCCGCCGGGCAGGCAGGAGGAAGTCATTTCCTTCTGCCACCGTTAGTATCGTAGCCCCGAAGATTGTTCAAGGTCATGTCTCTGACTTTTGACAGGGGTCGAGGGTCTTGGCTTAACCGCCCGGACCGCGAGGAAGAAAACCTCTATAAAAAGTTACCCCAAACCTTCAAGCGGCGGCCCACCGTGAGGGAGGTTGGTAGCTTGATTAATGGGTAGCTAAATTAATCGCTAGTGCGAACCACAGTTTTGAGCCAGTGATAAAGTTTTTTACTCGTGGGAACAAATATGGGACCAAAAATAACTAGACGAGAAGAGGAGAGGGAGAGGAGTGATGCAGGGTCGGAGTACGACGCCGCATCGGGAGTGAAAGGCGCGAAGGGCACTTTTAAGAGCCCGGAGTGCGTAGTGGTGGGGGCCGCTGGAAGGAAAAATGCTTTCCTGAAGCGGAACCTAAATCCGGGAGATGCCCAGGAGTCTTCCTCGGACGGCGGACTTAAATCGGCTCCGAAATATGCTCGCCGGGGCCTAGCCCGGAAGAGCAAGAGCCGGGTAAACGCCGCACAGGAGGACGGCTCAGCCGGGTCGGCCGAGGGGAGCGCCGTGGAGGCGTCTGGCGATGAGTCGGACGCCGCTGGTGGCTCCAATTCGCAGCGGGCCAGGTTTGAGGAGGTCGTGGCCGCTGCAGTCAAGGGTGTGGCCTTGAAGAAGAAGCAGTCTTCTAAAGACAAGGCCATACCCGCAGCCAAGGCCTCCATTATGGCGGCAGCGGAGGCTCTACTTCAAGGGCCTCCGTCGGACGGAATGTCCGAAATGCGGGCGGAGGTCGCCCGCTTGACAGCCGCCATGGAGCTTCTCCGAAAGGAGAATGAGGAGCTCCGAGCAAACCTGGCCAGGCTCCGCGGAGCCGGCGCTCAGGAGGGGGTGCAGGAGGGGGTGCAGCAGGGGCAAGGCGGCCTCGGGCCTGCAGAGGACCGAGTTCTGGCCTTGGTGCGGAAGGAGCTGGCAGCCCTTAATAACCGGTTCTCGGTCCTTGAGGGAATCGTCCTGCGGCCCCCGCTAGGCCGACCGGCGGCCTTGGGCCAGCCAAAGGCGGCTTCGTATGCCGCCATGGCTGCCACGGCCAAACCAGGGTCGGCAGGGCAGGCGAAGGGCGGGGCCGTGGCTGCGAAGGCGTCTGCGACGGCGCCTGCGAAGGCGCCCAGGAAGGCGGCCGCGAAGGCGCCTGAGAGGGCCCCAGCGGTGGCGGTGACGACGCGGCTGCCCCCGCCTCCCAAATCTCCTCCGGCTGACGCCGAATGGCAGGTAGCTGGCGAGAAGAGGAAGGAGGGCAAGGCGGCAAGGTCGGCCAAGCGGAGGGAGAGGCGGCGGCGGCGCAAAGAGCGAAGCGTCGCGGCGAGGTTACGTGCCCCAAAGTCCGCAGCTGTAGTGATCACACTACAGCCGGAAGCGGAGAAGAAGAGCGTGTCCTACCGCGACGTGCTCGCCAAGGCGAGGGCGGCGGTGAACCTGGAGGAGATCGGTGTGACCAATGGCATGCGGGTAAGGGTCACTGCGACTGGGGCTCGGATGCTCGAGATCCCCGGTGCGGCCAGTGGCCCGACCGCTGACGCTCTGGCCGAAAGGCTCAGGGCGGTCTTAAATGCGGACGAGGCCCGAGTGTCCAGACCCGCCAAGTGCGCTGACTTGCGCATCCTGGGTCTGGACGACTCCGTGACGGAGCGAGAGGTGGTGGCCGCCGTGGTCAAGACTGGGGGGTGCGCCTTCGAACAGGTGAAGGTAGGCACCATCCGTCCTGACTTCACGGGGATGCGAGCCGTTACGGTGAGCTGCCCCGTATCGGCGGCCCACAACATAGTTGGGGAGGGCCGAAGGTTCCAGGTGGGCTGGGATTCCACGCGGGTGAAACTGCTGGAACCCAGACCTCTGAGGTGCTTCCGTTGCCAAGTGGGCAACCACGTGGGAGCAAAATGCACCTCGGAGGTGGATCGCAGCAGTCATTGCTTCCGTTGTGGTCAGCCCGGTCACAAGGCCGGCTCGTGCAATGCCACGCCGCACTGCTATCTATGTGCGGCAGCTGGCAAGCCGGCCGATCACCGGGCTGGAAGCAAGGGCTGTGGTCCACCCACCAAAGCCCGGGGCAGGGGCAAGCCCTCCGCCTCCGCTACCGCCGTCACGACCGCAGCTGCCGCCACAGCCGCCGTCGCTGCCGCCTCCACTGCCGTCGCCGCCGTACTCACTGCGGCAGGGCCCTCACAGGAGGCTCAGGGGGGGGCTAATATGGAGTGCCAGTAATGGCCCCATTACGCCTCCTCCAGGCGAACATCAACCACTGCGCCGCCGCTCAGGATCTGTTGCTCCAGAGCATGGCGCAGTGGTCGATTAACATCGCCGTGGTCGCTGAGCCGTACTTTGTCCCGCCCAGTGATCACTGGGTGGAGGACCTGAGCGGCTCAGTGACCCTCATTTCGTCGGCCGCCGCCGGTACCCTGTCCCTCGAAGCCGTCAAGAGGGGACAGGGTTGCGTTGCAGCACGGTTCGGGGGGATTGTCGTGGTAGGGGTATACTTCTCCCCGAACCGAACTCTCGCCGAGTTCTACAACTCCCTTGCGGCGTTGAAAAACGTCGTCGTCGGGTTTCGTTCCCTTCCCGTGCTCGTCCTCGGGGACTTCAACGCCAAGAATGTGGCTTGGGGTTCCCGGTATACGGACAAACGGGGCAGGATGGTGGAGGACTGGGCTCTGGAGACAGGCCTGGTCATCCTAAACCGGGGTTCTGTCCCCACGTGTGTGCGGATGCGGGGCGAATCAGTGGTGGACATTTCGTTCGCCAGCCCCGCTCTATTGCCACATGTTGTTGACTGGCGCGTCATAGAGGGGGTGGAGACCTATTCCGACCACAGGTACATCCGGTTTGATGTCTCCGCCCAGACCTCGAGCGCGCCGGTCCGACAGGCCCCGAGTGGTCCGCGGTGGGCGCTGAAGAAGCTGGACCGGGAGCTCCTCCTGGAAGCCTCGATCGTGCAGGCCTGGGTGTCACCACCGGACAGGCCTGCCGACATCAACGACGAGGCGAAGTGGTTCCGGGAGGCCATGTCCGAAATATGTGACGTGGCAATGCCCCGGGTCCAGCCCGGTCGCGCCTGGCGCCAGGTGCATAGGTGGTCGCCGGAGCTGACGGCTCTGCGCGAGGCGTGCGTTGCTGCGCGGCACCGGTACACCAGGCACCGCAGGCTCCGTATCCGCCCTCCGGATACGGAAGCCATTCAGGCGGAGCTAAACGAGGGGTACAGAGAGGCGAAGACCGCCCTCCGAGCGGCGATCTTGCGGGCCAGGGATCTGGCTCGCGAGGAGTCGCTGGAGACTCTAAACAGGGACCCATGGGGACGCCCTTATAAAATGGTACGGAATAAACTCCGTCCATGGGCGCCCCCGCTGACGCAGAGTCTCCGGCCCCAGCTTGTGGAGGACGTGGTGAGCGCTCTGTTCCCTTCGCGAGGGGAACATACTCCCCCGCCCATGGCTCCGCTTCCTGCGGTGCCCGTTGCGGACCACATCACCGACGACGACGACGATGCTCCGGAAGTGACCGAGGTAGAGTTGAGAGCGGCGGTACGTAGGCTGAGTGCCAAAAATGCCGCCCCAGGACCCAACGGCTTACCTGGAAGAGCCTGGGTTCTGGCCTTTGGGGCTCTCGGGCCTCGACTAGGGGGGCTCCTAAGCGCATGCTTGGAGAGGGGCCAGTTCCCACTTCGTTGGAAGACGGGGAAACTGGTCCTCATTAAGAAGCCGGGGCGCCCTGCGGAGTCTCCGTCCGCTTACCGACCCATCATGCTGCTCGACGAGGTGGGCAAGCTCTTTGAAAGAGTTATTGCAGACCGCCTCGTCGGGTGGCTGGTGCAGGAGGGGCCGGATTTGGCGGAGAGCGAGTTTGGTTTCCGCAGGGGGCGCTCTACGGTGGACGCCATCATGCGCGTGCGAGCCCTCACGACGGGGGATGCTGTTGCCCGGGGTGGGGTCGTCTTGGCGGTGTCTCTAGACATCGCCAACGCCTTCAATACCCTGCCATGGAGTTGCATCAGGGAGGCACTCCGGTATCACCGGATGCCGACCTACCTCTGTCGAGTGGTTGAGGCCTATTTGACGGATAGGGCCGTCATCTACCCCGGTCATCAGGGAGAGTGGAACCGGCGAGAGATGTCGTGCGGTGTCCCACAGGGATCGGTCCTGGGGCCGCAATTGTGGGACATCGGGTACGACTGGGTGCTGCGCGCCGACCTCCCTAGCGGCGTCAGCGTGGTATGTTACGCTGACGACACGCTGGTCCTGGCGCAGGGGAGGTCGCACCAGGCGGCGGCTGAATTAGCGACACGCGGGGTTGCGATAGTCGTTGAGAGGATCCGGCAGTTGGGACTCGTGGTGGCCCTGCACAAGTCCGAGGCCATGTGTTTTCATGGTCCTTGGAATGCGCCACCGTCGGGTTCCCAAATAACGGTAGGAGGGGTTCGCATCGGAGTCGAGTCGACGATGAAGTACCTGGGACTCATCCTCGACAGCCGGTGGAACTTCGTGGAGCATTTCCGACGTTTGGCTCCCAGACTGGAGCGGGCTGGGGCTGCCTTGAAGCGGCTCCTGCCCAATCTAGGTGGTCCAAACGCCTCCTGCCGGAGGCTTTACGCGGGGGTCGTGCGGTCCATGGCCCTTTACGGGGCACCGGTGTGGGCGCGTTCCCTGCAGCTGCAGCCAGTCCGCCGGTTGAGCGCGTCCCAGAGGGTCATGGCCATTCGGCTAGTCCGGGGTTACCGTACGGTCTCCGGAGAGGCGGCGAGCCTCCTTGCCGGATTGCCGCCGTGGGATCTGGAGGCGAAAGTCCTCGCGCACGTGTGGGAGTGGCGCGAGGAGGCGAAACGCCGGGGCGTAACTCCGCTGCCGCGCGAAATCACGGTACAGCGGACAGAGCTCCGGCGGGATCTCATGGCGACATGGAGAGTGCGACTGTCGCAGCCCAGCGCTGGGCACGCCACAATTGCGGCGATAAGTCCCCTCTTTGAGGAGTGGTTAGAGAGGCGCCACGGCGTCCTCACCTTCCGCCTGACGCAGGTCCTCACCGGACACGGTTGTTTCGGGAGGTTCCTGTTTCGCATAAGGCGGGAGGAAACGCCCGGGTGTCACCATTGTGTGGATCGCCCAGAGGACACGGTGGAGCATACAGTGGAGGTCTGCCCGGCTTGGGCAGAGCACCGCTGTGTTCTCACGGAGGCGATCGGCGGCGGCGATCTCTCGCGTCCGAGCTTGGTCCAGGCCATGGTGCAGAGCGAGAGTGCATGGGAGGCCGTCACCTCCTTCTGCGAAGCGGTAATGCTCGCAAAGGAGGAGGCGGAACGCGTGAGGGAGAGGCAACCTCACGCCCTCAGTCGCCGCAGGAGACGCCCTGGGCGGCGGGAATCGATAGCCGATTCCCGGCCACCGTAGGCGCGGGCTTGCGGACGGTGAGTAGTGGGTAGCTCGCCGTCCGGTGAGGACCAGGCCCGGGTCGACGGCGCGTTGTGTTCCACGCGCGCCTCAAAGAGATGTCAGCAAGAGATGGGGTCCAATAGGGCCGATGCCGCTGGGGTCGCGGGTTGTTTGAAAAAGATACCGTGGCCCTGGCATAGGCAACTGAAGGAACACGGGTGGGTTTTAGTCAGTAAAAGTCTGACACGCCCTTCCGCTCCACCCAGAGCGGGAGAAGTTATTTGATGATTTCCCATCCACAAAAAAAAAAAAAAAAAGGGTTAAGCACATACGCATTAGGGAGGATGCGATCAAAATACAGCCAATGATGGCATCAGCCTGCGATAAAGCCCCGAAACAACATTACTTTCAAAAGCATTACAACATAATACTCACGGAAGAACACTATGACTACTCGGGCCCGAACGAGCTGAGAGTTTACACTGACGGATCAAAGACCGACTCTGGAACCGGTGCCGGAGTCTTCTCGCACGACCTCAACATAAACATATCCAGCCCGCTGGGAATGTTCAACACTGTCTACCAGGCAGAATGTGTGGGCATTATTCAAGCGGCGTATGCCATAGAGGCCAGGAGAGTTACGGATACCCATATACGTATACTGTCCGACAGTACCTCAGTACTCCAAATATTAGAGAAAAAATATATTACTTCAAGATTAATACTAGAATGTCACAATGCGTTAGAACGAGTAACGGTATCTAACCGCAATACAGTGACACTGCAATGGATAAAAGGACACAGTGGGTCTTTGGGTAACGATGCAGCGGACGAACTGGCTAGGAGGGTATCCAATGCGTCAGTCTGTGGACCCGAACCAGTCGCACCCATCCCTTTCAACCAATTACGCAGGTGGCTCCAAGAGTTCACCCAAACACAAGCAGAGAAGTGGTGGTCCTCGACACCAGGGTGCAGGCAGTCCAAGGAGGCTATGCCAAGACTAAATGGCAAACTAACCAGGCGACTTTTACGCCTGGACAGGAATGGCCTGCGCCTGATGACAGGGACCATCACATGACATGCTCGCTGAACAAACACTTCTACACAATGGGCATAACGGACAGCCCTCTGTACAGAGCCTCATCGCTTTCAAGCGAATATTAGCTAAATCCAGGAAAGTACTTAAAAAGAAGAAACGAGAAGGTTGGTCAAAGTATTGCAGTTCTCTGAGTCCATCCACTCCAGTTTCGATAGTATGGCGGAAAATAAAACGTTTCAGGAGTAGTTTAGCACCTGCCTCCTCGAACAATCTCTCGGAAGAACTGGGGTACCAGTTTTTCTCCAAAATTGCTCCAGCTTATGTTCCAGGTATAGAGAACAGTGGTGTTGGCAACAATGAGGTGGGCAACACACTAGCTTGGAGGAATTAAAAACTGTGCTATCCCGTGTCAAGGACTCCGCACCGGGGGTGATTCCTTTACTCTTTTGTTGCTAAATCTGGCCCAAAAACCCACCAATACTCGTACTACCTGGACTTGGCTAATTTTTGCTGCACATCCGGATATATTCCCACAGAGTGGAAGGTTCAAGTTGTCATTCCGATTTTAAAATCTGGCAAAGACCCTAATGATTAAAGATATGTTGTATGTAAGAAAGATCCTTAAAGATATGTTGAATAATTGAATAATGAACAAAAAAAAAAAACAAACGGAATGACTACTTCAGTCATTCCGTTTGTTGTGTTTTCAGAAACGGTGGAGCAACTTGCATTCCTAAACAATCTCGGGGTTGGCTACTAGTCTTACTCGATTTAATTGTGGACTCTTACAATATTATAAATTATACATAGACAACGATTAGAAGAGAGGGGACTTGGTTGAGCCACGCTTTCCTAATAGACAGCTGCAAATGGCGGTTGTCAGGGAGTATGGGCAAAAACGGCCTCACTTTTAAAGCCAACCGATGGTCGTTATTGCTATGGTGAACACACGCAATAAGCATGCTGAAGTTTTTCCGTCCAGAACCATCCCTGGTCACTTCCCTTCGATCATAGCTAATCTCGTTCATTGCTCATGGGATCGGGTAGTTTCAAATAAAACAACAACATTAGGTACAAATTAATTAGTGTAAAGAAAGAACTCGGTGTGTTAGATTTTTTCCTTAAAATACGCCAGCGATACCTTACATTATCTTATTAAAGAACATTAGCATTCCAGTTATATAAAAATTATATTCCTTAATAAATACAATAATGCATATCAGGCGTGTATCCAAGTCTCAAGGCACAAAGACCAAAAACTCCAAAACAAAGCATTTGTCTGTTTTGGAGGAAGGGGGTACTCAGAAACCCTCCCCTTGGATCCGCGCCTGTCATAGTTATCTATTTGCATAGACACTCATGTCATATTCGGTCATAATTTCATGTCCGTGTGAAATACCTCAATTTTCACAAAGCTGGGTTTAAAAATTGAGGTTTGATTGTTCGCACATTAATGCAAACTGATCACATCATACATTGTTGCAATCAGTGTCGTCTTTACCCGAGCGTGTCGTAACAGACGAGGGGAGTCTAAAAAAAGATGAACTGCAAACCCATTTAAGCGTTTGCTTTATAAACGTTGCAAGAACGATTCCGTTGACCAAGAGGGGTAGTTATTTGTTAAGAGTTTTTACCCGGAAACAACTCCGAGGAAATACACATACAAATAATGGCCCCAGTATTTTGTCTAGTCCTTTCATGAAATCGAGGACTAAATCGCAAAGTTACTGGTAAAAGCATTTGCTTTCAGCCTTGCGATTTGATGACATTATCATGTGATAGATCGCTACAACAATCGCCGACATATTGCTCGCAACCGTTTCGAACAAGATAATCAGCTTTCACAGATTACTTATTTTGTAGAAATAAATAATCTGTGAAAGCTGATTGTGACAGTCCAGATGGTTTGTAGCCTAGTAGCCGGAGAGGTTGATACTTGAGCGGCAATGAAGCCGCATCTTTATGAAACCTGAAAAGAGAAATGATATGTTAAACCTTGTATATATATCAAACAGTATGTATAAAAGTGGGGAGTGACGGGTGAAAAAGGGATTTTCGAAGAGGATGAGCTCAGAACCCTTCTTTTTTTTTTAGATGGGTTTGCTCTTGACTATAGTCTAGGTCAGAGGTGACAGAGACCAAGTCCACGATGGAGTGAGCCTTCTTTGTTACACTGCGATCATCAACCCGTTTCCATGGATCATGTTAAAAGGAACCATTTACCTACTGAAAAAAAAAAAAAAAAATACTGCGGAAATGTAAATTAAAGACCGAGTACGTCAAACTGCTCAGTCCTACAGGATAAAAAGGACCAATTTAAAATATATTTACAATCATTCGGGAGTTCCGGTAATTCGAAGGACAATAGTTCTCCCCGCTCCGCACGACACGCAACAGCGGCGGCGAAGCGAGGACGCGCTGGTATCTACCGAAGAGAGAAAAACCAAGTATTATAATTACGCAAATATTACACAAAACCAAACCGTAGATACCAGAAGTTGATTAAATGGCATACTGGAACTAAGGATCAAGTTGACACAATGCAGGTGCAGACAGGTGACGCTAGGGGGGTGGGGGGTAAATATTATGACTGCCGAGAACCAATCATTCATTCTGATGTTAAACAAATTGTGTGTTAGTTCTGAACAAGAATAATGAACACAAAGCAAACGCTCCAACCAAAGAACCAGTACGGATCTGGGGTGTGGGGGTAAAAGCAGAGGGGGTATAATTTCTGACCCTCGCAAAATTAATAAGTAATTCATTCTGATGTTAAACAATTTGTTTCTTAGTTCTTAATAGCAGAGATGAACTAAAGCAAGTACCTACTTCCACCATAGAACCACGGTTCAGAGGTGTGGTGGGTTTAATCATTTCAATTATTTAAGTGTTGTTAAGCTAAAACCAATTATTTTACTGCAAAACACTTTCCCAGCTCTAAATAAGAAGGCCAAACTAAATGAAAACACTTAAGTACCTTCTTCAATCACCAAGGAAGTCGCGGATGTGAGGACTGGCAAACACTTCCACCAAAGAACCAGTATGGCTCAGAGGTGTGGGGTGGGGGGAGGGGTATAATTTCTAATCCTCGAAAAATCAATAATTCATTCTGATGTGAAACAATTTGTTTCTTAGTTCTTAATAGCAGAGATGAACTAAAGCAAGTACCTACTTCCACCAAAGAACCACGGTTCAGAGGTGTGGTGGGCCTAATCATTTCAACTTCAAGAGAAATTAAACTAAAACCAATTATTTTAATGCAGATCTCGTTCTGAGCTCTAAATAAGAAGGCCAAACTAAATGAAAACAACACTTACCTTCTTCAATCACCAAGGAATTCACAGATGTGAGGACTGGCTGGTAAATGGTGCCGCTCAGTTCGGTGGTCGGAGACGCAGTGCGGCACGGCGGTGGCGGCGCCGGGCGATGCTTAGCGGAGGTGGTGCAACACCCACCGGCCTGCTGCAGCGCGCAGGTCTCGAATACCGGTCGATAATACGCAGTGTGCTATATGATGCAACTGGTTATATCAATATAGAAGGTTGGCAGTCTGCGCACCGGTGTGAATGCAGCGCACGAGTCATCGATAGTTCCGCATATGGCAAAAGAGGGCAGCACTAATTGCGTACTTCACTCGACTGCCGAAGTTGGCTGTGAAAAGAGTGGGGACGCCACTGTCGCTAAGGTGTTGCCAGGAGCAACTATTTTCTTACTTTTTGTTAAATTAACATTGATGAGTATTTTGTTACAGTCTATAACACACACAAATGCAGGCATTTGTGTGTGACCTTCCTGGCAGTCTATGTGTATTCTATATACAAACCAACCAGTAGAGCGGAACCACGCGGATCTACAGATTGCTGCGTGTAAGGGCAAAGTTACCAGCTTGATGACTGACTAGTTATTACCACGGAATGACATAATATTCTCTTAACCCTGGGGTTCCTAAGCAAGCGGTGCCGTTAGAGACCACAAAGACGGCTGTCAGATTCAGCTGCTAAGATCCTGTCCCTTCTGATTGGCCGTTTTCACACTGCGACGATAACGATAACAACATGACAACGACACATCGTTAGCTCGGACGACAACGATGTCGTCCGACGATATCGAGACGATATTAGTATGTGACACAATCTAACCCATAGCATGCGGTATGCCGCAGCTGTCTCGATCGGTTACGATGCACCAGTAAAAACTTACATCACCGCGCTATTTCAAAAGTGCATTCGAGGAAATAATGGCAGCAGTGAACAAGTTACGTTTGCTTTATCTTTTATATTTACGGCGGAAAAAACGATATCGAAAAAGAACCTGTTAACTACCTAATATGTGTGCGGTGAATAATTATAATACTTAATAATATCGTTTATTTATAAAACTGGTGCAGATTTACAATAATATAACTTAAAAATTATAGAGGGCACAGTTGCTCATTTGCCTGAACTAGGTAGAACCTGTGTGTTCAGGCTAGAAAGGTACTTAAAATTTTAAAATATTAAATTAGCAACGGAGAAGACTAAAATATAATAGGAACTACATGTAGAGTTTCAGAGGGATTAGGGGTTCTATGAAGGGGGCAAAATTTTCATTATTTTTGCGATAGGACACACCGGTTTCGAGATATAAGCAAAAGAAGAGAAAAAAAATGATTTTGTAGATAGCTGTATAAATTTCGCGGCCGTCGAGTATAAAGTTTTCTACTGTAAGAATAAGAATATTATTTATTTGCAAGAATACGAGTAAAAAAAGTTGACAAAAAGTAATATACATAGTTTTCCGTCATATTCTACCAGGTATCTGGTGTTCAAATCTTAGTTAAATGTACACAAACACAAAATTTACAAGTAAAACAGTAAAATTTAAATTAAACGAAAAAACATACAGTCAATAATAAACTAAAAAAATAATAATCCGAAACTATAAATTAAAATTTAATATTCAATCAAATGTAAATAGGAGAGGTAAATAAAAATACAAAGTTATATCAATACTTTGTCCATTAAAAACTCGGAAATATTATAATAGCTTTTTTTGTAATAGAAAGTTCTTTAGTTGTTTTTTAAATAAGTTTACATTTAATTGTTTAATGTGTGGCGGAATAAGATTGAATATAATTGGCGCCATTCAGAACACACTTTTATGCATCAGTGCTGTATTGGACTTTCTTACACAATCTATTATAATCCCGTCGACTTCGGGTATTAGTATCTGATAGGTTATTAAAAAGCTTTGGGTTTGTTTTAACGAATACCGCAACCTCATAAATGTATAATGATGGGAATGTTAATATTTTATTTTTGATGAAATATGGCTTACACGTATCAGTACATTTTAGTCCAAACATCGCTCTGAGACACCTTTTTTGTAACTTAAATATTAGTTCTCTATTACACGAGTTGCCCCAAAAAATAACGCCGTATCTTAAGATGGAGCCAACGATGCCATGATATGCAGAAAGCAGAGCGTCGGTACCTAAGATCGAAGACAGTTTATAGAGAGCATAAGCAGATTTGCTTATTCTTTTGCTTAATTCCTCTGTGTGTATTTTCCAGTCCAGTCTTTGATCTATATTTAAACCTAAAAATTTGGTAGTACCTATGTTTTCAATCATTTTGTTACCGTGTTCTATTAACATATTACAAGCCTTTGGTCGTTGACTGAACAACATTAATTTTGTTTTATCAATATTTATCTTAAGATTATTGTTATCTAGCCATGTGATTATCGATTGAATGGTTTTATAAATTTCATTTTCTAATTGTAAATCTTTGGTGTTATTAATAGTTACGGTGCTGTCATCGGCAAATAGTGACATGTGATGAATGGTTACTTTTGGTAGATCATTGATATAAATTAAAAATAACGGGGGACCTAGCACACTCCCCTGTGGTACACCATACGTAATTAATCGTTTATTTGATCTAAATATTAATTTGCATTTAGTCTTTGGATCTATCTTCGAAATTTCCACGTATTGATTCCTATTTATTAAATATGATTCTAGCAATTTTAATATGGTTCCTCGAATCCCATAAGCTTCTAACTTCTTAAGCATAATCTTATGGTCTACGTAGTCGAAGGCTTGGGTCATATCGCAATATACGGAGCACACGGGTATTTTGCTGTCAACATTTGAAATGACTTTATTCAAAAAATCGTAGACATGTTCATAGACATGTTCGTAGACATGTTCATGGTTTTATTTTTTCTGAAGCCTTTTTGTTCCTCAGTTAAAATGTTATATTTTTCAAAAAAATTGTAAAGTTGTTCGTAGATATATTTCTCAAAGACTTTTGAAAAAATTGGTATGAGCGCAATCGGTCTATAGCACCCCATGTTTTCCCTGTTGTATTTTTTGAATAGTGGTTTAACTACAGCTGTTTTGAGATGGTATGGAAAAATACCAGTTGTAATACACAAATTAACAATGTAACTTATATGGACACTAATATAATCAGAAACATATTTGGAATAATTTTTGTCGAAATACCATCATGTCCTACGCTATTGGTATTTTTTAAGGATTTAATTATATTCTGTATGTCATTGGAAGTGCTTGGTGCCATAAACATAGAATTATTCAATATTGGAATATTTGATGTTACTTTAATGCCATCTCGAGTTGTAGGCTTAATTTTATAAATGAAGAATTCATTAAAAGCTTTTGCTACATGTCGCGGATGCGTTTCTGTTTTATTTCCAATTTTAATACTTGTAAAACTTTTTGGCAGATTTAGTTTTGCTTGATTTATAATTCCCCATGTGGTTTTCGACTTGTTAATGGATGTTTTAATTTTGTATGCATTTTGCGCGCGCTGTGTAAGTTTAATAATTTTCTTGTATTTAGTAGCGTAGTTTTTTAATTCTTTTTAGTAGTGTCATTTGGTTTGAATCTGTAACGCCACAACAATAGCCTCTTCTTTCTACTACATGTACTGATACCACGTGATACCCACTGAGGTTTTTGGTATGTTTTTATTGTAACTTTTCTTAGTGGAAAGCAAAGGTCGTAAAACAATGTAAAAGTCTCTATGAACAAGTTATAAGCTACATCGGGGTCATCAGTTTCGTAGGTTTCAGAAAAGGAGATGTTTTGTAAACAGTCTTTAAACTTTTTTATGTTGTCATTATTATAATCACGTCGTTTTATATACCAGTGATCTAGTAAACAGATACGATTTATAGGACATCTTAATATTTGACATGTGTAGTCAGACAAGGCAAATTCTATTACTTCTGATTTGCATTGTTTATATAGATTATGTGCAAAATTGTCGATACATGTCTTACTTTTTAATCTAGTAGGCTGTTTTATTTCTAATTTTAGATTAAAATTAAGCAAAAGACATTCAAATTCAAGTGTGATACTGTTACGTTATAAAATGTCAATATTGAAGTCGCCGCATATTATAATATTTCGTTTGCGTTTCTTTTGTACTTATTGTAACAATCTATCTAGGTGTTTAAAAAATAAACCTAGATTATTTGAATTTGGTACTTTATATATACATATCACAATGGTGTCTGACTGTCCTAATTCAATTGCACAACATTCGAAAATACTACTTTTTGAAAATTTATTGATATCAGGAATATCGTTCCACTGATGTCCCTTTTTTACCAATATACATGTGCCACCTCTCTTGGTATCTTTTCTACTGTAGCATGCAGCTAGGTCGTAGTTGGGTAATAAAAGATATTGTTCATAGCCAGACATCATAAAATGTTCAGTAATGCAGATTACATCATTGTGTATCTTCTTCTCAGTTAACTCCTCTAGGAATACAGTGATCTCGTCAGATTTATTAATTAGTCCGGCTATATTTTGATGTAGTATATTTATATGTTCTTCATAGAAAAAACTGGGTTTTCGAGTCATTGTTGTCAGTGAGAAGAGCGGTTGTGTGTAGAGTATTATTTGTTAGAAGGGGCTCTGTAATAGCGTTTCCTGGATTTTCAATGGTGTAAAAATTCTTTATATCCCATATGAGGTTATCAATATCCTTAAAAATAATCTGCATGCCGTAGTTATTCACTGAGCCGGTGATTTACTAAACATTTTGTAATCATATGTGAGGTTTTTATTTGACTCCAAAAAGTAAGCATGCTCGTGTGTCAATATGTCCAGATAGAGTAAATTGTTGAAATTTTCTACTCTCCAATTAAACATGTTATTATAGTCGCCAAGCTTGTAGGTCGGTGTACATATTATAACATTGGTATGTTTCACTTTTTGTAATGTTGATCGAATACAGAAGATCATATGAAAATAGTCTTTGGTTCTGTTAAAATCTTCTTCACCTGCTAGTATAATGCAAAAATCATTCATTGTAAATTTTTCTAGTTTAGTTTCTATGCCGTTAACCAGCTGTTCCGTTTTGCAGTGTGGCAATAGATAATGACATATTTCATTCTGCTTCTGAAGAGTAGTTTCTGCGATTGATCTTATTTTGTTCATTTTGTTTGTACCCGAACCAGTCGTACCCATCCCTTTCAACCAATTACGCAGGTGGCTCCAAGAGTTCACCCAAACACAAGCAGAGGAGTGGTGGTCCTCGACACCAGGGTGCAGGCAGTCCAAGGAGGCTATGCCAAGACTAATTGGCAAACTAACCAGGCGACTTTTACGCCTGGACAGGAATGGCCTGCGCCTGATGACAGGAACCATCACATGACATGCTCGCTGAACAAATACTTCTACACAATGGGCATAACGGACAGCCCTCTGTAGAGAGCCTCATCGCTTTCAAGCGAATATAAGCTAAATCCAGGAAAGTACTTAAAAAGAAGAAACAAGAAGGTTGGTCAAAGTATTGCAGTTCTCTGAGTCCATCCACTCCAGTTTCGATAGTATGGCGGAAAATAAAACGTTTCAGGAGTAGTTTAGCACCTGCCTCCTCGAACAATCTCTCGGAAGAACTGGGGTACCAGTTTTTCTCCAAAATTGCTCCAGCTTATGTTCCAGGTATAGAGAACAGTGGTGTTGGCAACAATGAGGTGGACAACACTAACGATCCAATAAACGGGCCATTCAGCTTGGAGGAATTAAAAACTGTGCTATCCCGTGTCAAGGACTCCGCACCGGGGGTGATTCCCTTACTCTTTTATTGCTAAATCTGGCCTAAAAACCCACCAATACTCGTACTACCTGGACTTGGCTAATTCTTGCTTCACATCCGGATATATTCCCACAGAGTGGAAGGTTCAAGTTGTTATTCCGATTTTAAAACCTGGCAAAGACCCTAATAATTAAAGATATGTTGTATGTAAGAAAGATCCTTAAAGATATGTTGAATAATTGAATAATGAACAAAAAAAAAAAAAACAAACGGAATGACTACTTCAGTCATTCCGTTTGTTTTTTTTTTTTTGTTTGTTTGCTGGTCTTGTACCTTTCGCATGTCTAAGGGTAAAATGTGGCTGAACCTATAATTGTATTCGACATCATGTACTGTACCCATATATTTGCGAAATAAATTACTATCTATCTATCTAAAGAAGAGGAAATTTCCAATGAGAAAGTGCCGATTTCCGAAACTACCTCCATTATTTATAATTTTTGTCGGCAAGTGCGGGCCGCCAAAGAAAAAGGTCGCTAAAGAGAGTGCACCCGATAAAATATTTTTTTATTATAACATATAATGTTATTTTAAAAATAAAAAAAAACCGGTAGCAGCGAAATTGAAGAAAGAATAAATTTTCACCTGAAAGAATAAATCCCTGTTTGGAAAAAAAATTAAGTCAATTTTATAAAAAGTTATATGATTGTTAATTAACCATTTTTTTTCCAATCTCCATTATTATTATGACGATATAAAAGTTTAAATAATATACCTAAACATTTTTGGCTTCGTGGAGCCCTTTTTATACACATGCTTAAAAGATCACGCGATAAAAGTTTATTATTTTGTTTATAAGAATTTTTTTGTTGTTAAAATTTTTATTCAACAAAAGTTAAATTATTGCTGTTTTCGTATCTAACAATGGCATTAAATAACATTAGCAAAAATTCTCATCAATTGTTAAGAATTTTTGATAAGCAAATAGGCAAGTTTAATATTATTTTTTTATACCAATTTATTGTCTTGGCAAAATATTGATTAAAAATAATTCTTATATTTTTTTATTATTTATAATTGCTTTTTTTTAAATATTTCGATTGTTTAAATACTTAGTTAAAAAAATCTTTTCTCTTTAAAAATCATAATTTTATATTTCTTAATAGGTTAAGACATTTTTTTTTTCATTAATATTTTTATTGTTTGTAAACATAACAATTTGTTATAAACAAATTCTAATTACCGCTGTATTTTTTTCTAAAGCTAAAAAAATACTAAAACAGTCATATGTGATATTTTTTTAAACAAATTGATGTTTAAGAGGATTGTGAAGCTGTAAATTTTCATATAAAAAGAGATAACGTTTTTCTCCCCGTAAACATAGACTAATTTTCATAATTTTTGGAAATGTTGTAGGTATAATAAAAAACTAGGTCCGAACGTTTTTACTATAAAGAAATATTGCATACAATATAAGTTATTAGCATCTAAATATTTATATTTTTGACATAAAAACATCCTGGAGCATTTTTATTTTTTTAAATTAAATTAATTTGAATTACTAAAAACGAAAACGTACAGACTTAGATTAAAGTGTACTGAATGTAATGAGACCAAAATTGTCTGATTTGGTAAAGGTTTAGGGGAGTAAAAACGTTATCGCCCGAAACAACATTTATGTAAATAATTGTATGAGATGTAGGTAATTGCCTCCAAAAATCGCGCCGTGTATCGGCACTTCACAATCCTCTTAAAAAAATCTCTTAGAGAAACTCTGGCACCTAGCTGGTAAATTGCTATTATGTAATTTAACTTTAATTTCGGAACTCGGTGGCAAAAAACTAAAATACAGATTGCAAGACACCGACTTCCGAAATTAAAGTTATTTCATAATTTTGAGTTAATTTCTTTTTAAGTTGTTTTTTTTTTTAAATAATTATTTTTCATTCAGAAAGGATGGATATTGGTTTTGGCAAATGTATTCATAAGAAGACACCACTCGCTTCTTCTTTTCTTACTGTTTTTCTATATACATTGATAAATAAAGACTAGGCGAAAACCAAAGGTAAACCAACCAAACCATGAGGTACAACCGATATAGACGAAACTTGGTATAGGTACAGGTTTTACGACTTTGTATATATTTTTTTTTTGTACTCGGGGATATTTGATTGGAGGGGTACTACCTCCAAAAAAGGGCAAAAACGGCGCTACTGGATATCTCCGCCTTATGAGATCCGATTTTGATGGTTCTTTTTTTTTTTTTGAAAGCTGCATATTTAAATTGGTTTCATAAAAATTTGGTGAAGATCTTATGAAAAATAAGGTAAATATCCCGTTCTAAATAACTTTAGTGGTAAAAAGTTTATGCTCGCGAGGTCCACTGTTCGCAGAACGACTAGTTTTATGACTAATTATTTTTCTTGAGCTACAGCATCACAGCTGCACCGGAGCGCAAGGCTTGGAGTTGGTCACAAACCCCGGAAATGCATTGTGGATGACTTGATGTTTTCAGAAATGGTAGCTAGGAAATGTAGGTGCAACTTGCATTCCGAAACAATCTCGAGGTTAGCTGTAAGTCTTACTAGACGGAACTACAAGACTTTCTTACAATATTATAAATTATGATCATGATGTGATGATTATGAGGCTTGGAGTAGATCACAACCCGGAAATGCATTGTGGATGATTTGATGTTTTCAGAAACGGTGGAGCAACTTGCATTCCTAAACAATCTCGGGGTTGGCTACTAGTCTTACTCGATTTAATTGTGGACTCTTACAATATTATAAATTATACATAGACAAAGATTAGAAGAGAGGGGACTTGGTTGAGCCACGCTTTCCTAATAGACAGCTGCAAATGGCGGTTGTCAGGGAGTATGGACAAAAACGGCCTCACTTTTAAAGTCAACCGATGGTCGTTATTGCTATGGTGAACACACGCAATAAGCATGCTGAAGTTTTTCCGTCCAGAACCATCCCTGGTCACTTCCCTTCGATCATAGCTAATCTCGTTCAATCGGGTAGTTTCAAATAAAACAACAACATTAGGTACAAATTAATTAGTATAAAGAAAGAACTCGGTGTGTTAGATTTTTTCCTTAAAATACGCCAGCGATACCTTACATTATCTTATTAAAGAACATTAGCATTCCAGTTATATAAAAATTATATTCCTTAATAAATACAATAATGCATATCAGGCGTGTATCCAAGTCTCAAGGCACAAAGACCAAAAACTCCAAAACAAAGCATTTGTTTGTTTTGGAGGAAGGGGGTACTCAGAAACCCTCCCCTTGGATCCGCGCCTGTCATAGTTATCTATTTGCATAGACACTCATGTCATATTCGGTCATAATTTCATGTCCGTGTGAAATACCTCAATTTTCACAAAGCTGGGTTTAAAAATTGAGGTTTGATTGTTCGCATGTTAATGCAAACTGATCACTTCATACATTGTTGCAATCAGTGTCGTCTTTACCCGAGCGTGTCGTAACAGACGAGGGGAGTCTAAAAAAAGATGAACTGCAAACCCATTTAAGCGTTTGCTTTATAAAAGTTGCAAGAACGATTCCGTTGACCAAGAGGGGTAGTTATTTGTTAAGAGTTTTTACCCGGAAACAACTCCGAGGAAATACACATACAAATAATGGCCCCAGTATTTTGTCTAGTCCTTTCATGAAATCGAGGACTAAATAGCAAATTTACTGGTAAAAGCATTTGCTTTCAGCCTTGCGATTTGATGACATTATCATGTGATAGATCGCTACAACAATCGCCGACATATTGCTCGCAACCGTTTCGAACAAGATAATCAGCTTTCACAGATTACATATTTTGTAGAAATAAATAATCTGTGAAAGCTGATTGTGACAGTCCAGATGGTTTGTAGCCTAGTAGCCGGAGAGGTTGATACTTGAGCGGCAATGAAGCCGCATCTTTATGAAACCTGAAAAAGAGAAATGATATGTTAAACCTTGTATGTATATCAAACAGTATGTATAAAAGTGGGGAGTGACGGGTGAAAAAGGGGTTTTCGAAGAGGATGAGCTCAGAACCCTTCTTTTTTTTAGATGGGTTTGCTCTTGACTATAGTCTAGGTCAGAGGTGACAGAGACCAAGTTCACGATGGAGTGAGCCTTCTTTGTTACACTGCGATCATCAACCCGTTTCCATGGATCATGCTAAAAGGAACCATTTACCTACTGAAAAAAAAAAATACTGCGGAAATGTAAATTAAAGACTGAGTACGTCAAACTGCTCAGTCCTACGGGATAAAAAGGACCAATTTAAAATATATTTACAATCATTCGGGAGTTCCGGTAATTCGAAGGACAATAGTTCTCCTCGCTCCGCACGACACGCAACAGCGGCGGCGAAGCGAGGACGCGCTGGTATCTACCGAAGAGAGAAAAACCAAGTATTATAATTACGCAAATATTACACAAAACCAAACCGTAGATACCAGAAGTTGATTAAATGGCATACTGGAACTAAGGATCAAGTTGACACAATGCAGATGCAGACAGGTGACGCTAGGGGGGTGGGGGGTAAATATTATGACTGCCGAGAACCAATCATTCATTCTGATGTAAACAAATTGTGTGTTAGTTCTGAACAAGAATAATGAACACAAAGCAAACGCTCCAACCAAAGAACCAGTACGGATCTGGGGTGTGGGGGTAAAAGGGGAGGGGTTATAATTTCTGACCCTCGAAAAATCAATAAGTAATTCATTCTGATGTTAAACAATTTGTTTCTTAGTTCTTAATAGCAGAGATGAACTAAAGCAAGTACCTACTTCCACCATAGAACCACGGTTCAGAGGTGTGGTGGGTTTTCATTTCAATTATTTAAGTGTTGTTAAGCTAAAACCAATTATTTTACTGCAAAACACTTTCCCAGCTCTAAATAAGAAGGCCAAACTAAATGAAAACACTTAAGTACCTTCTTCAATCACCAAGGAAGTCGCGGATGTGAGGACTGGCAAACACTTCCACCAAAGAACCAGTATGGCTCAGAGGTGTGGAGTGGGGGGAGGGGTATAATTTCTGATCCTCGAAAAATCAATAATTCATTCTGATGTTAAACAATTTGTTTCTTAGTTCTTAATAGCAGAGATGAACTAAAGCAAGTACTTCCACCAAAGAACCACGGTTCAGAGGTGTGGTGGGCCTAATCATTTCAACTTCAAGAGAAATTAAACTAAAACCAATTATTTTAATGCAGATCTCGTTCTCAGCTCTAAATAAGAAGGCGAAACTAAATGAAAACAACACTTACCTTCTTCAATCACCAAGGAATTCACAGATGTGAGGACTGGCTGGTAAATGGTGCCGCTCAGTTCGGTGGTCGGAGACGCAGTGCGGCACGGCGGTGGCGGCGCCGGGCGATGCTTAGCGGAGGTGGTGCAACGCCCACCGGCCTGCTGCAGCGCGCAGGTCTCGAATACCGGTCGATAATACGCAGTGTGCTATATGATGCAACTGGTTATATAAATATAGAAGGTTGGCAGTCTGCGCACCGGTGTGAATACAGCGCACGAGTCATCGATAGTTCCGCATATGGCAAAAGAGGGCAGCACTAATTGCGTACTTCACTCGACTGCCGAAGTTGGCTGTGAAAAGAGTGGGGATGCCACTGTCGCTAAGGTGTTGCCAGGAGCATCTATTTTATTACTTTTTGTTAAATTAACATTGATGAGTATTTTGTTACAGTCTGTAACACACACAAATGCAGGCATTTGTGTGTGACCTTCGTGGCTGTCTATGTGTATTCTATATACAAACCAACCAGTAGAGCGGAACCGCGCGGATCTAAAGATTGCCGCGTGTAAGGGCAAAGTTGCCAGCTTGATGACCGACTAGTTATTACCACGGAATTACATAATATTCTCTTAACCCTGGGGTTCCCAAGCAAGCGGTGCCGTTACAACCACAAAGACGGCTGTCAGATTCAGCTGCTAAGATCCTGTCCCTTCTGATTGGCCGTTTTCACACTGTGATGATAACGATAACGACATGACAACGACACATCGTTAGCTCGGACGACAACGATGTCGTCCGACGATATCGAGACGATATTAGTATGTGACACAATCTAACCCATAGCATGCGGTATGCCGCAGCTGTCTCGATCGGTTACGATGCACCAGTAAAAACTTACATCACCGCGCTATTTCAAAAGTGCATTCGAGGAAATAATGGCAGCAGTGAACAAGTTACGTTTGCTTTATCTTTTATATTTACGGCGGAAAAAACGATATCGAAAAAGAACCTGTTAAGTACCTAATATGTGTGCGGTGAATAATTATAATACTTAATAATATCGTTTATTTATAAAACTGGTGCAGATTTACAATAACATTGTAACCGATCGAGACAGCTGCGGCATACCGCATGCTATGGGTTAGATTGTGTCACATACTAATATCGTCTCGATATCGTCGGACGACATCGTTGTCGTCCGAGCTAACGATGTGTCGTTGTCATGTCGTTATCGTTATCATCACAGTGTGAAAACGGCCAATCAGAAGGGACAGGATCTTAGCAGCTGAATCTGACAGCCGTCTTTGTGGTTGTAACGGCACCGCTTGCTTGGGAACCCCAGGGTTAAGAGAATATTATGTAATTCCGTGGTAATAACTAGTCGGTCATCAAGCTGGCAACTTTGCCCTTACACGCGGCAATCTTTAGATCCGCGCGGTTCCGCTCTACTGGTTGGTTTGTATATAGAATACACATAGACAGCCACGAAGGTCACACACAAATGCCTGCATTTGTGTGTGTTACAGACTGTAACAAAATACTCATCAATGTTAATTTAACAAAAAGTAATAAAATAGATGCTCCTGGCAACACCTTAGCGACAGTGGCATCCCCACTCTTTTCACAGCCAACTTCGGCAGTCGAGTGAAGTACGCAATTAGTGCTGCCCTCTTTTGCCATATGCGGAACTATCGATGACTCGTGCGCTGTATTCACACCGGTGCGCAGACTGCCAACCTTCTATATTTATATAACCAGTTGCATCATATAGCACACTGCGTATTATCGACCGGTATTCGAGACCTGCGCGCTGCAGCAGGCCGGTGGGCGTTGCACCACCTCCGCTAAGCATCGCCCGGCGCCGCCACCGCCGTGCCGCACTGCGTCTCCGACCACCGAACTGAGCGGCACCATTTACCAGCCAGTCCTCACATCTGTGAATTCCTTGGTGATTGAAGAAGGTAAGTGTTGTGCTCGGAGGAAGGAAGTATTCCTTACTGGAATACTTCCTTCCTCCGAGCACGTTTGCTCTTGCGAATCTCCACTCAAGCCGGCCAATAAAGGCAAGAATGAGGTGGGAACTCTGTTCCTCGTCAGTGTTCACTCCAGCCGGCCAATAAAGGCAAGCTAGAGATGAGGACAAGATTTCTCTAGGGAGATAGGGTCCGTGGGGTCGCTACTGCCCAACAGCTCGCCACATGCTGCCCTGCGGGTTTCTGTATCTCTCTTGGTCTGGCTTCTCATCCTAGACCCGTTCCGGCATAGTAAACTCTACCGGCACAGACCTAAACTTTGGAGCGCGCAAGCCCCACCACGACGTCAACGTAGAGATACAGCGGTAGGGTTATTATTATTATTATTAATGTGTGAGAGGAAATAATATTTATTCCAACACTTGTGTGCATGCGACGATTTTATTGTAAACATGGACTCGTCGCCGCACTTAAGAGGTCAACTAATCGTGCTGTCTGTCCGGGTACCTGCGTTGTACGGCAGGGAGCGTGTGCTTAGTATGGCACGACACGTTCGCTCTGTTGCGCGTTCGTTTCGTTCATACACTAGTTGGCCAACAAATCCTGCTGTTTGGCGTTTGGTCAGTCGGTACGTCGGTACCTACAGACTGACCTAAAAAAAAACAGTGTTGTTTAAATTTTTATGTTACCTATGTTTGTAAGGTATTTATTTAATATGGGTCATTTCATTTACTGTATACCTACTGCATATATTATGTGAATTCTTGCCTTAAAATAAATGATGATATTATTATTATTATATTATATCTAGGTGTAATTATCTATATAAGTATGTATTTACAAAAAAAAAAGTAGTGTATGTAGTTTATCAGTTATCTGGTTTCCATAATACAAGCTCTGCTTAGTTTGGGATCAGATGGCCGTGTGTGAACAATGTCCTAAGATATTATATTATTATTTCAAGCATTTATATACATTACTAATATTATAATGCAATACGTAATAAAACATTATGCAGTACAAACAAGCGTTATGAAATACAGTATTAATTAACCAATTATCCATGTATCAATACCTATACCGAATCTTTTCCATCAGAATCAGACTCAACATTAATTAATGGGTCATTCTAAGTTAAGAGGTACTAAGTTGTTAGGAAAGGCGGCACGACAAAAATTATAGAATTTTTATGTGATTGCAGTACAGTATTTATCGAATTAGTCAATATCTTCATAAGTACCTGAAAAGCAGCCAGTCAATTAATTATTTTTTTATTACTTCATAACTTTCCAGGAGAGATACTAAATACAGGAAAGAGACATGACGCAGCATACTTTATGAACAGGGAAGTGACATTGATGTTGTTTTAATAGCGTTAATGAATAGCGTTGAAAATGCCAAAAAAACCAAATTGTAGGTTTTTTTCGCATGTTACATAGAAAATTAACAGAAAGAATCCTTTGAAGGAACAGGAATTTTTCGAACTTTTCGCTTGATGTTTTGAAAAGTTAAAAAAAAATAGTTTTATTGAAATATTTTTAATATGTGAAATATGGAACACAAATAGGTAAAAAATAATAGATCTAAAGACAGTAGAAAACTTTATAATAATAATCATTTTATTATCAGGCTACTGGTGCCCATAGAAAAAATACACAAAATAATATTAACAACAAAAATAAACTAATACATATTAAAAACCTTATTAAACTATAACTATACACGTAACGTTGTCGGCGTCGTGTGTCGCTGCGCGGTGTCGCGTAACCGTCCTCGGAAACGTCGATATACGACACCCTTCGGCCAAAAGTCCTCCTTCAAGCAGGTTTGTAGATGGTGGGTTGGAACTCGCACCACAAATGACTTAAAATTAATGTCGTGGCGCGATTCCAACTTTTCGACCCTCAGAGTCTAGTTGGTCTTCACTTTCATGTACTGCACGACCTCCTCAACTGTTGTGGTGTAATGTAGACGCGATACATACAACTGCGTCGTAGGCACAGCAGGGCGCAGCAACATGTTGGGTCCACTCGGTGCAGTACCGCACAAGTTACGAGTACTGGGCTTCCTCCTCTTCCTTTCCACTTTCGTGAAACCCTCCTCATCAACTCGGCTCGTCCTTGGCAAGGAGCCACGGACCGAAGGCTGGGCAGGTTGAGCACCCACCTTCAGTTTTTCCCCTTTTCCTGGTTTGCCGCTGGTGACAACAGCAGCATAGGCACATTTAGGGGTCGACGTACGCGCGCGTGACGTTTCCGCAGCCGGTGTTGTGGTGCGGGCGACGGAGGTAGCGGGCGGCGCTTGCTCAGCGTTATTGGCAGCCGGTGACGGAATCGTGTTCGCCGATTCGAAACTGTCGATTGATGCAAATTGCGCCCCTCGACGTGTGTTTACCTTTGAGGCTTCTGGTGACCCAAATACTGTACCAACGTTGCGCAATAACGCTATTTCTGCACGTAGCTCAGTATTGGTTTTTTCTGAAACCTCCATTCTGGATTGCATCTTGGTCATCTCCGCTTTCAAGGAAGTGATGTCCTTTAGCAACCGTGTAACGTCGACGTGATCGAACGTGACGGGGGGTAATTTACTTAGCTCCCTCGCCACGAAATCGGGCACGTAGTCCGGGTCAGTCTTCTTCAACATATCAATGATATCTTGGAGACTCTTCTCAGTTCCATCTCTGCGCCGAGAGGGCATCTAGTCCAGTTTCCCAAGTGACTGGAACAGTAACAGTTTCCCGCAGCTGACTTCGTCCTCCTTGAAATTGGACCGGCATATCAGCAGGATGCTCACCTCGTCCATGTAGTCAATAGCATGTACTAGGAATGCCAGCAACTCATTGACTATAAGTTGTTTGGAACTCATGGTGTTCACAGGCAGCGGCTATGGCCGCGCACCACGCGAATAAAATTCGTGCCGAGCACAGTGAAAACACGTCCGTGTACGAACGCGCATCGGACTGAACTGGTAGAAAACTTTATACTCGACGGCCGCGAAATTTATACAGCTATCTACAAAATCATTTTTTTTTTCTCTTCTTTTGCTTATATCTCGAAACCGGTGTGTCCTATCGCAAAAATAATGAAAATTTTGCCCCCCTTCATAGAACCCCTCTGAAACTCTACATGTAGTTCCTATTTTAGTCTTCTCCGTTGCTAATTTAATATTTTAAAATTTTAAGTACCTTTCTAGCCTGAACACACAGGTTCTACCTAGTTCAGGCAAATGAGCATCTGTGCCCTCTATAATTTTTAACTTAAAAATTATAGAGGGCACAGATGCTCATTTGCCTGAACTAGGTAGAACCTGTGTGTTCAGGCTAGAAAGGTACTTAAAATTTTAAAATATTAAATTAGCAACGGAGAAGACTAAAATAGGAACTACATGTAGAGTTTCAGAGGGGTTCTATGAAGGGGGGCAAAATTTTCATTATTTTTGCGATAGGACACACCGGTTTCGAGATATAAGCAAATAAAGAGAAAAAAAAAATGATTTTGTAGATAGCTGTATAAATTTCGCGGCCGTCGAGTATAAAGTTTTCTACCAGTTCAGTCCGATGCGCGTTCGTACACGGACGTGTTTTCACTGTGCTCGGCACGAATTTTATTCGCGTGGTGCGCGGCCATAGCCGCTGCCTGTGAACACCATGAGTTCCAAACAACTTATAGTCAATGAGTTGCTGGCATTCCTAGTACATGCTATTGACTACATGGACGAGGTGAGCATCCTGCTGATATGCCGGTCCAATTTCAAGGAGGACGAAGTCAGCTGCGGGAAACTGTTACTGTTCCAGTCACTTGGGAAACTGGACTAGATGCCCTCTCGGCGCAGAGATGGAACTGAGAAGAGTCTCCAAGATATCATTGATATGTTGAAGAAGACTGACCCGGACTACGTGCCCGATTTCGTGGCGAGGGAGCTAAGTAAATTACCCCCCGTCACGTTCGATCACGTCGACGTTACACGGTTGCTAAAGGACATCACTTCCTTGAAAGCGGAGATGACCAAGATGCAATCCAGAATGGAGGTTTCAGAAAAAACCAATACTGAGCTACGTGCAGAAATAGCGTTATTGCGCAACGTTGGTACAGTATTTGGGTCACCAGAAGCCTCAAAGGTAAACACACGTCGAGGGGCGCAATTTGCATCAATCGACAGTTTCGAATCGGCGAACACGATTCCGTCACCGGCTGCCAATAACGCTGAGCAAGCGCCGCCCGCTACCTCCGTCGCCCGCACCACAACACCGGCTGCGGAAACGTCACGCGCGCGTACGTCGACCCCTAAATGTGCCTATGCTGCTGTTGTCACCAGCGGCAAACCAGGAAAAGGGGAAAAACTGAAGGTGGGTGCTCAACCTGCCCAGCCTTCGGTCCGTGGCTCCTTGCCAAGGACGAGCCGAGTTGATGAGGAGGGTTTCACGAAAGTGGAAAGGAAGAGGAGGAAGCCCAGTACTCGTAACTTGTGCGGTACTGCACCGAGTGGACCCAACATGTTGCTGCGCCCTGCTGTGCCTACGACGCAGTTGTATGTATCGCGTCTACATTACACCACAACAGTTGAGGAGGTCGTGCAGTACATGAAAGTGAAGACCAACTAGACTCTGAGGGTCGAAAAGTTGGAATCGCGCCACGACATTAATTTTAAGTCATTTGTGGTGCGAGTTCCAACCCACCATCTACAAACCTGCTTGAAGGAGGACTTTTGGCCGAAGGGTGTCGTATATCGACGTTTCCGAGGACGGTTACGCGACACCGCGCAGCGACACACGACGCCGACAACGTTACGTGTATAGTTATAGTTTAATAAGGTTTTTAATATGTATTAGTTTATTTTTGTTGTTAATATTATTTTGTGTATTTTTTCTATGGGCACCAGTAGCCTGATAATAAAATGATTATTATTATAAAGTTTTCTACTGTCTTTAGATCTATTATTTTTTACCTATTTGTGTTCCATATTTCACATATTAAAAATATTTCAATAAAACTATTTTTTTTTAACTTTTCAAAACATCAAGCGAAAAGTTCGAAAAATTCCTGTTCCTTCAAAGGATTCTTTCTGTTAATTTTCTATGTAACATGCGAAAAAAACCTACAATTTGGTTTTTTTGGCATTTTCAACGCTATTCATTAACGCTATTAAAACAACATCAATGTCACTTCCCTGTTCATAAAGTATGCTGCGTCATGTCTCTTTCCTGTATTTAGTATCTCTCCTGGAAAGTTATGAAGTAATAAAAAAATAATTAATTGACTGGCTGCTTTTCAGGTACTTATGAAGATATTGACTAATTCGATAAATACTGTACTGCAATCACATAAAAATTCTATAATTTTTGTCGTGCCGCCTTTCCTAACAACTTAGTACCTCTTAACTTAGAATGACCCATTAATTAATGTTGAGTCTGATTCTGATGGAAAAGATTCGGTATAGGTATTGATACATGGATAATTGGTTAATTAATACTGTATTTCATAACGCTTGTTTGTACTGCATAATGTTTTATTACGTATTGCATTATAATATTAGTAATGTATATAAATGCTTGAAATAATAATATAATATCTTAGGACATTGTTCACACACGGCCATCTGATCCCAAACTAAGCAGAGCTTGTATTATGGAAACCAGATAACTGATAAACTACATACACTACTTTTTTTTTTGTAAATACATACTTATATAGATAATTACACCTAGATATAATATAATAATAATAATATCATCATTTATTTTAAGGCAAGAATTCACATAATATATGCAGTAGGTATACAGTAAATGAAATGACCCATATTAAATAAATACCTTACAAACATAGGTAACATAAAAATTTAAACAACACTGTTTTTTTTTAGGTCAGTCTGTAGGTACCGACGTACCGACTGACCAAACGCCAAACAGCAGGATTTGTTGGCCAACTAGTGTATGAACGAAACGAACGCGCAACAGAGCGAACGTGTCGTGCCATACTAAGCACACGCTCCCTGCCGTACAACGCAGGTACCCGGACAGACAGCACGATTAGTTGACCTCTTAAGTGCGGCGACGAGTCCATGTTTACAATAAAATCGTCGCATGCACACAAGTGTTGGAATAAATATTATTTCCTCTCACACATTAATAATAATAATAATAACCCTACCGCTGTATCTCTACGTTGACGTCGTGGTGGGGCTTGCGCGCTCCAAAGTTTAGGTCTGTGCCGGTAGAGTTTACTATGCCGGAACGGGTCTAGGATGAGAAGCCAGACCAAGAGAGATACAGAAACCCGCAGGGCAGCATGTGGCGAGCTGTTGGGCAGTAGCGACCCCACGGACCCTATCTCCCTAGAGAAATCTTGTCCTCATCTCTAGCTTGCCTTTATTGGCCGGCTGGAGTGAACACTGACGAGGAACAGAGTTCCCACCTCATTCTTGCCTTTATTGGCCGGCTTGAGTGGAGATTCGCAAGAGCAAACGTGCTCGGAGGAAGGAAGTATTCCAGTAAGGAGCACCTTACTAAGACCAGCATACTAACTACTATACTATACTATAGCACCATACTAAGATCAGCAGATCTTGACCGTGCTTCCGGGATTGTCCTGATAGCCGTGGATTACCTCTCCACTCCTCAAGCATCTCAGGAAGTGTTGCCCCCTTGTCGCTACGTTACTATGTGCTAGCGGCCGTTTTCGGGCGCCCATTATTGAGTGTGCAAGTCACCCCCTGCCATTTTATCCGTGTATAATATACAACATTGGCCAGGCAGGGGTCATACACTGGACAGCAAATAAACCGAGCCACCCGCTACCTAGGCACTCTAATTCGATTTTCTCAAAAACTAAAAAACCTACAATTATCAAAGTTGTACCTACAGAAAGTGCGTTTCATGGTGATTAAAATGAAAGGAAACTCATTGGGGTTGAATCAATATTTCAGTGTTTATTAAGGATTTTACAAAGAAGAGTCGTTTTCCAGTCGTGACAATCGTTAGTAATGATAAAGTGAAAAAAAAAAAAATTAAAGCCAAAAACAAAGATAAAATCAAAAAAAAGTTTTTGATTAATATTCCATATTCCCTCCCCTTGCTCGGATAACTGCCAGCATCCTTGTATTCATCGACCTTACGAGCCTGACGATAAAATCTTGAGGAATTGTATTCCACTCCTCTTCAATTGCGATTCGCAGCTCTGGAAGCCTTGTTGGAGCAGGTACCCGGGCTCGAACCCGACGTTTCAGCCATCCCATAAGTGTTCTATCGGATTCAAGTCCGGGCTTCGAGCTGGCCAGTCCATCGTACGAATGCTGACGTCGCGTAGATACTGGGTCACCACATGAGCAACATGAGGCCGTGCATTATCATGCATCAATTGCATATCCTGTCCGATATATCCTGCGTAAGGTACCACATGGTCTTTCATGGCGAGGATTTCAGTAATGTAGCGATGAGAAGTCAGTCCACGTGTATGGCCCGTCGGTCGGAGTCTACTCGTGCGCACGATTGCGATCGGACGCGCTCGTTACTGACCGGTCGGTGGCTCATAGCTCGAGGGCAATGACCTCTAACACTGTGAAGTGCGTGAACTGTAACATTGTGATTAATGAACTATTAGCATTTTTACGAAATGTGCTGGGATACATGGACGAACAGAGCATACACCAGTTGTGTACTACGTCTTTTACAGCTGATGACATAGTGAAAGCGAAATCAATGTTGTTTGAGTCGCTTCCCAGTGCGAAAAAAATGCCACTCCGACGAAAGGAAGGAAAAAAGAAGATGTCACGAGATCTGGATGACATCATCAGGCTTATGACTATAACGGACGAAGAGCTGATCCCAATATTCGTAGCGAAGGAACTACATAAGTTGCCGCCTGTAACTTTCGATCACGTAGATGTGACGCGACTCCTAAAGGATATATTAAAACTACAGAACCAGGTTGGTGCATTGGAGGAAAAATTTGTAAAGACTGAAAAGTTCGATTTATTAAAACTAGATTTTGAAAAGTTAAAACATACCTCGATGCGGGATAGCGGTTCATCGAATGTTTATGTGAATAAAAGGCGAGGAGCGTGCTTACGAGGTAGCCCTCCCGATAGTGGACCCATAGGTCTTCGATATGTGCCTAATAGTACATCAGAAACAGCTGAGAAGTTCAACGACCGCGCAACATCTGCAAGTCATTCCCCGATAACTGATATTGGCGAGGAACGTCCTATCTCCTTCTCGCAGAAGTTAAAAGATGCGATAGAAGCTCAAGGGCACGTGGAGGCGCGGGCGACGACGCGGGTTTCGAGCGGTGAGAGCGAGAAGGGTCTAGAACGGTTGCAAGGACAGCGCAGAGGTATGGAAATGAGCGAGACGCAAATAGATCAGCGGCGCGTGGAGGCCGAGGCGAGCACCGCGTTGGAACGATCCCCGCCTCCAACCAGCGCCAGTCCGCCAGTAGGCACGGCAGTGGAATGTCATTCTATTTTTAACGCGGAGGTGCCTTCTTGTTCTCAGTTGTCAGCGAGTTGTATGACCGTGTCGGGAGCGCAAGCGGTTAGTAATGAAGAGGTAAGGAATGATAACACGGAATGGACGTTAGTGGCACGGCCTACCAGTAAGCGTTGGAGGGAAAGGAGATCCAGAGGGGATTGCTAACATGTTTAGGGAGTTGTTTGAGGTGCAGTCTCCCCTTGGTCCCTCAGTTGAGATGTCAGGTGCTGGGTCCGCCAGTCCGGGGGTACAACCATTAGTATATGTTACAGCTGAACAAGTGAGAAATGTAATTAGAAATATGAAGAGAGGAAAATCCCCCGGGCATGACGGACTCAGCATCGAGCATTTCAAATATGCGGGGGTGCATCTACCGAGGGTCCTGTCTCTATTGTACACAATGTGTATGAGTCATGCCTATCTGCCCGCTGAGCTTATGAGGACAATAGTAGTGCCCATTGTTAAAAATCGAACAGGTGATATCTCTGATAAAGGCAACTATCGTCCTGTCTCTCTCGCAACTACGATTGCCAAAGTTTTGGACAGTATTCTTGATTCATGCTTAAAAGAATACCTGCATATGCATGATGCACAGTTTGGTTTCCAGTCCAAATTGTCGACAGAGAGTGCGATCTTAAGTCTCAAGAATACTGTCCAATACTATACTGACCGCAGAACCACGGTGTATGCCTGTTTCCTGGATCTCTCCAGAGCTTTCGACCTAGTGTCATATGATGTGCTCTGGAGAAAGCTAGGGGACAGGAGTATACCACCGGGAGTTCTCAGAATTATGCAGTATTGGTATGCAAACCAAACAAATATTGTGAAATGGTCAACAACACTCTCTGATCCATATAGGTTGGAGTGCGGTGTGAGACAGGGGGGTCTGACGTCTCCTAGACTCTTCAACCTATATGTGAATGATCTTCTGGTCGAGCTCAGTAGCATGCGAGTCGGATGCCGAGTGGGTGGTGTGACCATTAATAATATCAGTTACGCGGACGACATGGTGCTGCTGGGTCCGACTGCGGGATCGATCAAGGAGATGTTGAGAGTATGCGAGAACTATGCAGCTACACACGGACTCGTTTATAATGTCAAAAAGAGTGAATACATGGTTTTTAAGGCCGCTGGTAAGGCCCCCGATTATGTACCAAGCTTTACTCTGAATGGCTTGAGTATAAGGTGTGTAAATAATTTTAAGTATCTGGGGCATATACTTACCGACGACCTTAAGGACAATGTGGATATAGAGAGGGAGCGCAGGGCACTGGCGGTCAGAGGGAATATGTTGGCGCGCAGGTTCTACCGTTGTACTAATCAGGTTAAAATAACTCTTTTCAAAGCTTACTGTCAGGGTATGTACACGGGGAGTCTGTGGGTCAGCTTTACCAAAATATCGCTGGAGGTCCTGCGCATCCAATATAATAACGTTTTCAGAATGCTGTTGGGACTGCCCCGTTTTTGTAGCGCATCAGAGATGTTTGCGCTGAATCGAACTGACGACTTTTATGCGGTCATTCGACGAAAAATCTCGTCTTTAATAACAAGACTGCGGGACAGTGACAACAGTATTCTGAGGACAGTGGCGGAGAACATCTACTCTCCTATTCTGAGACGTTTTGTGGGGGTGATGAGTGAGTAAAGTTGTTTACTTTCGCTTGTGTGTCGCCCTCATGAAACGATCTCAAGTAAACATGTTTTTTAAACTATTATTATTATTATTACTTTACTAACATTAGTTAATAAGCCATTTACTAACACAAGGGATCTTATGTTGTCCGAAATAAAGCATTATTATTATTATTATTATTATTATTAGATCTTGTCGAATCGCCTCAGAGTACTCAACACCCTTCCTTGTCAGGTGTGCAATCGGTGCGGTTTTGGAAGCGTACCCTTTTATATATCGCCGAAAATATCCGGCAAGACCAAGGAATTGGCGTACCTGTCTTACCGTCTCTGGTGGTGAAGTGTTGGAGAGTGCTTCAAAATTTTCCTGGGCTCGGTCTAACCTGACCCCGACTGACTAAACTACCTAGATACTCTACCTCGGTACACATGTTTCAATGTTATGAATCAATGGGTCAAAGTTCGAGATAAAATAATTTCGCGATCTCACGGGTTGACCAAGTTTTTATAGCTTCAATTAAATCTTGTGCGAGGGTAGACGTCTCAGAGCAACGACCAGTCGATTCAAGTGGAGGTGCCTGACGTAGCGCGCTATGCTCATTTAAATCGCCTTGATTCGATGCATGATTAAGCTTAGAAGTGTTCGAAGTACCGTCACGCGACTGTATTGGCAAATTATTAATAATCCTTGTAGCCGGAAAATGTTTAATACGACTGTGACGTACACGAGAACATGATTTGTTTTTTGAATAATGCGATCTACTACTCTCACCGCTCTGAACAGCCCGACGAATAACGGCGACGACGGTGTAATTCGCGGTACAATGAAGTATGTGAACGGTGGTGGCGGTGTCGTCCAGAATCACGACGCCTACTATAGAAGACGACTGAGTAGTTGAGTACTAATGCTTCGATGTCGCGAGCGAGATCGTGAATCGTCAGTTCTATGATCGCGGGTGTCTCGAACGACCGCGTGAATTTTCACGTACGCGGGGTCGAGTCCGGACACGCGAACCACTCCGTGAGTGAGTAATCGTTTGTAAAACAAAACCGAAATCACTCACCCGTTATATTAAACAAAGACACGCGTACACATTATACAGCACACGTTATAACAAAACGGTTTTTACAATGTAAGAATGTTATTTTGTTTCCTGTGTGGGCCACGGTCTTTATCCCACTTCTGATTTTAGGTCAGAAGTGGTATAAGTTTTAAAGAAAACCACGTGGGAGGTTAACCTAACATTTATTTCTTTACAACAATTTGATTTAAACTACAAAAATCTAATTGAAACAAAATAACACCGAACACAATAAATGGATGAAAATAGCACTCAAGGAAATGGCTCACGTGACCTATGTGGAGACGATCGTATCTACAACCAGCAGCGATCCGACTACTCAGCGGCTACGAAGTAAAAAGGGGCACAATTTTTTTTTTTTTTTTTTGTGAATGGCATCTCGTAGTTGACCTAGAGAGGTCGAGACTACTTAACCGGACTATCCTGTGGCTGCCTTAAGAAAAACTCAAAGCCTCCAGCCAGGGGCAAAAACTTACAGACTAAGCGACTACACGCTAAGGGCTCCCCCTGTGGGGAACGGGCCTCGGCTTAGGGCGTCGCTGGGGGGAGGACAGCAAGATGGGACAGGCTGGATCAGATTTGAATTATTATTATCAGGGGAGTTTAAAGCTACAGGCTCAGCTACGCCACCAGCTGGCACATCATACCCGAGCAAGGGACGGGGGGGAGGACCATTATTACGGGGTCGTCGCGAGGGACCTCGGCGGCGAGGTCGGAATGTCGATTTGTTTTTGTTCCTACGGTCCCTACTGCTCTCCTGGAGAAGAGTTATGGGGTCGTCGGGATCTGAGAGGACAAGCCTGGGGCGGCGGACCTTACTAATACGAGAGGGGACATAGCTAGCCGCCTCGACAACCAGAGTGTTGCGATGGTTGGTGGCTGAGTCGAAGAAACGCTTGGAATTGCGTTCCAAGAACTGGGAGATGGTGGGAATGTCGAGATCGACATGGAGGATTTCGTTCCGAACGAACCAAGGGGCTCCCGTTGCCTTTCGGAGGAAACGGTTTTGGAGGGCCTGCATCCTATGAATGAGGTGAGGTTTTGCGTGCGCAAACACTGAACCCGCATAGGTCATGATGGGGCGAATGCACGCTGTATAAATGCGCAATTTGCACCTAAGTGACAATTTGCTACGTGCATTCAGAACGGAGTGGAGTCTACCGAGAGCGAAAGCGGCGCGCGAACGCACCTGCTTTATGTGCTCAGCGAAGGAGAGGTGGTGGTCGAGGGTCACACCGAGGTATTTGGCTCGCGTCTCCCAAGGGATCGGCTTGCCGAACATGGTGATCGGTCGGGGGGGGAGTCGAGTGCGACGCGGTCTCAGAAAGAGAACCGCTTGACTCTTGTCGGGATTGACCTTGATTCTCCACTTCCTAAACCAGGCGCCGAGATTGTCGACTGCGGTTTGGAGAGTGCGAGATATCGGGTGTTGGTCCCTGCCCGAATAGTAAATGGCCGTGTCGTCTGCGAACAGAGCTAACTGCGCCTTTTTACTTTTCGGGATATCGCTGGTGAACAGCGTGAAAATGAGGGGAGCGAGCACAGAGCCCTGAGGGACTCCTGCACGGATGGGATGGGGGGAGGATAGCGCTCCTTCTATGCGATAGCGAAAGGTGCGATTCGACAAAAAGTCTCGTAAGATGAGTACGAGACGATCCGGCACGCCAAGTTGATAGAGCTTATATAATAAGCCGTTGTGCCAGACTTTGTCGAACGCTTTCGCTATATCAAAGAAGACAGCGCCCATCATCAAACCACGTTGGAAGCCAACGCTTATGTGTTCGATGATGCGGTGGACCTGATGAAAGGGGCACAAATGAGCGAGTCAGCCTTTATATAGGGGTAATCGGGTTGCTAGCTTATAATATAATAATAATAATGCTTTATTGAAAACAGAGTAAGTACACCGTTACATAAGCACACTGCCTCCTGAACTAGGTTCTCTTCCAGTTTACATAATTACTAGATTCTTACAGCGTTCTCAAGCAGTTGAAACTAAATTAAATTAAACAAATAAGTAAACTTAACACAAAAGGTAAAGTTAAACAAAACTAAATTATACATTACACTAGGTTAATTTAACTGAGTGCGCACGTATTGTGGTATTCAATTTTGTGATAGATGATGTAGGTGTGTGTGACGGAGTGTGAAAGGGTGCTTGTGTATTGACACGGTTAATTTGTGTGTTCGGATTAGTGATGTTGTAATGTATGTATGTATGTAGTTGTGTATGTGTATATATGTATGTATGTGTTTGGTATGTATTTAAAATGTGCGTAGGTTTGTGATTATACAATCAGTTTAGATATTGGATAAGAGTAGGATTTAGACAGTATTGTGGAGGGGCGTTCATTTTTAGAATGGTTTATCTATACGTAAACTTCCAACCTTCTGTAATTACATAACCAGTTGCATCATATAGCACACTGCGTATTATCGACCGGTATTCGAGACCTGCGCGCTGCAGCAGGCCGGTGGGCGTTGCACCACCTCTGCTAAGCATCGCCCGGCGCCGCCACCGCCGTGCCGCACTGCGTCTCCGACCACCGAACTGAGTGGCACCATTTACCAGCCAGTCCTCATATCTGTGAATTCCTTGGTGATTGAAGAAGGTAAGTGTTGTTTTCATTTAGTTTGGCCTTCTTATTTAGAGCTGAGAACGAGATCTGCATTAAAATAATTGGTTTTAGTTTAATTTCTCTTGAAGTTGAAATGATTAGGCCCACCACACCTCTGAACCGTGGTTCTTTCTTCTTTGGTGGAAGTAGGTACTTTCTTTAGTTCATCTCTGCTATTAAGAACTAAGAAACAAATTGTTTAACCAGTACGGCTCAGAGGTGTGGGGTGGGGCCCCACACCTCTGAGCCGTACTGGTTCTGTTAAAAACTAAAACTCAACTTGTTTACATCAGAATGAATGATCGGTTCTCGCCAGTCGTAAACTTTACCCCCCACCCCCTTGCCGTCACCTGACTGCACCATAGCATTGTGTCAAATTGAATCCCTAGTTCCAGTATGCCAATTAATCGGATTCTGGTATCTACGGTTTGATTTTCTGTAATATTTGCGTAATTATAATACTTGGTTTTTCTCTTCAGTAGATACCAGCGCGTCCTCGCTTCGCCGCCGCTGCTGCGTGTCGTGCGGAGCGGGGAAAACTTGTCATACGAGTTACTGAAACTTCCGAATGATTGTAAATATATTTTAAATTGGTCCTTTCTATCACGTAGGACTGAGCAGTTTGACGTAGGTACTCCGTCTTTAATTTACATTTCCGCAGTAATTTTTATTCAGTAGGTAAATGGTTCCTTTTAACATGATCTATGGAAATGGGTTGACGATCGCAGTGTAACAAAGAAGGGTTCTGTGCTCATCCTCTTCGAAAACCCCTTTTTCACCCGTCACTCCCCACTTTTATACATACTGTTTGATATACATACAAGGTTTAACATATCATTTCTCTTTTTCAGGTTTCATAAAGATGCGGCTTCATTGCCGCTCAAGTATCAACCTCTCCGGCTACTAGGCTACAAACCATCTGTCACAATCAGCTTTCACAGATTATTTATTTCTACAAAATGAGTAATCTGTGAAAGCTGATTATCTTGTTCGAAACGGTTGCGAGCAATATGTCGGCGATTGTTGTAGCGATCTATCACATGATAATGTTATCAAATCGAGTAAATCATCAAAAGGCTGAACGCAAATGCTTTTACCAGTAACTTTGCGATTTAGTCCTCGATTAGATTGAAAGGACTAGACAAAATACTGGGGCCATTATTTGTATGTGTATTTCCTCGGAGTTGTTTCCGGTCAAAAACTCTTAACAAATAACTACCCCTCTTGGTCAACGGAATCGTTCTAGCAACGTTTATAAAGCAAACAAATGAGTTTGCAGTTCATCTTTCTTTAGAACGCCCTCGTCTGTTACGACACGCTCGGGTAAAGACGACACTGATTGCAACAATGTATGAAGTGATCAGTTTGCATTAACATGCGAACAATCAAACCTCAGTTTTTAAACCCAGCTTTGTGAAAATTGAGGTATTTCACACGGATATGAAATTATGACCGAATATGACATGAGTGTCTATGAAAATAGATAACTATGACAGGCGCGGATCCAAGGGGAGGGTTTCTGACTAGCCCCTTCCTCCAAAACAAACAAATGCTTTGTTTTGGAGTTTTCGGTCTATGTGCCTTGAGACTTGGATACGCGCCTGATATTCATTATAATATTTATTATGGAATATAATTTTAATAAAACTGCAATGTAATACTGGATAATACTGCATATAATAATATAATAGTAATAATTGGGATATGCTATTGGGCTTAAATAAGATAATGTAAGGTATCTCTGGTGTATTTTAAGGAAAAACATTCTACTAGTACTTACCAAGTTATTTCTGAAGATAAACACTAATTAATTTCTACGTAATGTTGTTTTATTTGAAACTACCCGATCCCATGAGCTTAGCTATGATCGAAAGGAGGTGACCAGGGATGGTTCTAGAGGGAAAAACTTCAGCATCCTCATTGCGTGTTAAAACGTTAATAACGAACATCGGTTGGCTTTAAAAGTAGAGCTCGTGGCTAAGTAATAACAGCCGCACGGGTCGATCCATCAGGTTAAGCTACGCTTGCCAGGATTGGTCTGTGGATGGGTGACCATCTTTTCATACCGAGTTTCCTCCGTGCCTCGGAAAGCACGTTAAGCCGTTGGTCCCGGCTGTCATTCGTGGATCTTTCACAGTCGTTACGGGTCGTCAGAAGCCCGAAAGTCTGACAATCAGTCTCACCAAGGGGTATCGTATTACCTAGTAACTGGGTTGTGGAGGTCAGATAGGCAGTCGCTCCATGTAAAATACTGGTATTCAGCTGCATCCGGTTAGACTGGAAGGCGACCCCAACATAGTTGGGTAAAGGCTCGGCAGATTGGTTGGCTTTAAAAGTGAGGCTGTTTTTGCCAATACTCCCTGACAACCGCCATTTGTGGCTATTAGTTAAGCGTGGCTCAACCAAGTCCCCTCTCTTCTAATCTTTGTCTATAATTTATAATATTGTAAGAGTCCACGATTAAATCTAGTAAGACTAGCAGCCAACTCCGAGATTGTCCAGGAATGCAAGTTGCTCCACCATTTCTGAAAACATCAAGTCATCCGCAATGCTTCTCCGGGTTGTGATCTACTTGCCTTGCGCTCTGGTGCAGCTGTGATGCTGCTGAATCTCAAGAACAATAATCAGTCCTGTGCGGGACAAGTGAATAAACAGTGCAAATAGTGAAAACACAGACTGATAGTACAGTTCATAGTTTTAAGTATAACAGTTTGTCTTGTTTTGTATTTTTCTCGTTTAGTTTATGTTATATAGAAGCTGAAAATATGTAATTTATTATATGTTTGCATTGTAAAATATTGCTAAAACGTAGAAAATTGTCGAATGGCTCTCGTTACGGTAAAGTAACGTCGTAGCTAAGCTTGCTGCACCGATACCGACTTCGCGCTCATTGGTCGAAAAGTCCTGCGCTCTGATTGGCTGACCAATCACAGGGCTTACATTCTGTTAGCCGATATCGTATAAATTCCGGGTCATTTGGCGTATCGGTACAGCGCTTCTAAAGAATGTCAACCTACGGTTGGATTCTATAGAGGCGATACATGAACTGACCTCTGACCACCGACCAGTCGTTGTAAACCTGGCACCCCGCATAGGTCTCCGTGACCCCAGCCAACCCCCTCTCACTCAAAAAGTGACCGACTGGAGGAAAGTAAGCGAATGTCTGAAATCCACCACGTCCCCCCACTTAGACTCCATCCCCGACCACTTTGACTCTATCGCTGACACGACGGCCGCGATCGACTCATTCACAGAACACGTACAATCTGTCCTGGACGATTGTTCAAGGGAAATTCCAGTGATGGAAGACCATCGCTGGAAGTTGCCGGACGATGTACGTGAGCTGCTGAATGAGAAGAACGCGGCTGTCCGTGCCTACAGCTGCTTTCCCTGCCACGCGAACAAAGCCCATATGCGCTCTTTACAGAGATCTGTAAAGAAACGCATAGAGGAGCTGCGTAACACTGGCTGGGATAAGATGCTGAGCGACCTAGAGCCTACCCACCTAGCCTTCTGGCAACTCCAGAGGAAGCTCAGATCCCAAGAGACTGCCTCTATGCCCCCCCTTATCCGCCCTGACAAGACCATCGCTTTCGATGATGTCGACAAGGCTGAATGCCTAGCCGACAGTCTTGAGACTCAGTGCTCACCCAGCTCTCAACCTGTAGACCAAGCTCACCTCTCTGAGGTCGACGCGGAAGTCGAACGTAGAGCCTCCCTCCCTCCCGTTGAAGACCCTGATTGTCCCCTGCCCCCCGTCACTCCAGACGAGGTGCAGGATATAATCAAGGGTCTTAAACCCCGTAAAGCCCCCGGCTCAGATGGTATTACCAATAGGGTGATCCAACTCTTCCCCGCCCACCTTATAATGCTCATGGTCACCATCTTCAATGGTGCCATGAGCAACAACATCTTTCCTCAAGCATGGAAAGAGGCCACTGTAATTGGCATCCCCAAGCCCGGTAAGCCCAAGGCTGAGCCCTCTAGTTACCGCCCCATCAGTCTGCTCAATGTGCTCGGCAAAATCTATGAGAGGCTTATTTATAAGCGACTCAGAGACTATGCCGAGACAAAGGGTCTCATCCCTAACGAGCAGTTTGGTTTCCGAACGCAGCATTCCTGCGTTCATCAGGTCCACCGCATCATCGAACACATAAGCGTTGGCTTCCAACGTGGTTTGATGACGGGCGCTGTCTTCTTTGATATAGCGAAAGCGTTCGACAAAGTCTGGCACAACGGCTTATTGTATAAGCTCTACCAACTTGGCGTGCCGGATCGTCTCGTACTCATCTTACGAGACTTTTTGTCGAATCGCACCTTTCGCTATCGCATAGAAGGAGCGCTTTCCTCCCCCCATCCCATCCGTGCAGGAGTCCCACAGGGCTCAGTGCTCGCTCCCCTCATCTTCACGCTGTTCACCAGCGATATCCCGAAAAGTAAAAAGGCGCAGTTAGCTCTGTTCGCAGACGACACGGCCATTTACTATTCGGGCAGGGACCAACACCCGATATCTCGCACTCTCCAAACCGCAGTCGATAATCTCGGCGCCTGGTTTAGGAAGTGGAGAATCGAGGTCAATCCCGACAAGAGTCAAGCGGTTCTCTTTCTGAGACCGCGTCGCACTCGACTCCCCCCCCGACCGATCACCATGTTCGGCAAGCCGATCCCTTGGGAGACGCGAGCCAAATACCTCGGTGTGACCCTCGACCACCACCTCTCCTTCGCTGAGCACATAAAGCAGGTGCGTTCGCGCGCCGCTTTCGCTCTCGGTAGACTCCACTCCGTTCTGAATGCACGTAGCAAATTGTCACTTAGGTGCAAATTGCGCATTTATACAGCGTGCATTCGCCCCATCATGACCTATGCGGGTTCAGTGTTTGCGCACGCAAAACCTCACCTCATTCATAGGATGCAGGCCCTCCAAAACCGTTTCCTCCGAAAGGCAACGGGAGCCCCTTGGTTCGTTCGGAACGAAATCCTCCATGTCGATCTCGACATTCCCACCATCTCCCAGTTCTTGAAACGCAATTCCAAGCGTTTCTTCGACTCAGCCACCAACCATCGCAACCCTCTGGTTGTCGAGGCGGCTAGCTATGTCCCCTCTCGTATTAGTAAGGTCCGCCGCCCCAGGCTTGTCCTCTCAGATCCCGACGACCCCATAACTCTTCTCCAGGAGAGCAGTAGGGACCGTAGGAACAAAAACAAATCGACATTCCGACCTCGCCGCCGAGGTCCCTCGCGACGACCCCGTAATAATCGTCCTCCCCCCCGTCCCTTGCTCGGGTATGATGTGCCAGCTGGTGGCGTAGCTGAGCCTGTAGCTTTAAACTCCCCTGATAATAATAATTCAAATCTGATCCAGCCTGTCCCATCTTGCTGTCCTCCCCCCAGCGACGCCCTAAGCCGAGGCCCGTTCCCCACAGGGGGAGCCCTTAGCGTGTAGTCGCTTAGTCTGTAAGTTTTTTGCCCCTGGCTGGAGGCTTTGAGTTTTTCTTAAGGCAGCCACAGGATAGTCCGGTTAAGTAGTCTCGACCTCTCTAGGTCAACTACGAGATGCCATTCACAAAAAAAAAAAAAAGCGTATCGGTACAGTTGGCGAGCAACAGTAATACGAAGAAGAACACTCCAAAATAAAGAAGATCTACAAGGAAGAAACTCTCCTGGTTTTATTCTTCACCAACCCAGCACACAAATGCGCCTATAGGGCACAAGTCCTAAAACTAGTAGTTCTGCGAACAGTAGACCTTGCGAGCAAAAACATTTTTTCAACTATTAATAATATCGTTTATTTATAAAAATGCAGATTCACAATAACTTAAAAATTATAGAGGGCACAGTTGCTCATTTGCCTGAACTGGGTAGAACCTGTGTTTCAGGCTAGAAAGGTGCTTAAAATTTTAAATTGTAAAATTAACAACAGAGAAGACTAAAATAAAAACTAATATTAACTTAATATACTAACATGTTTTATTTACAGACAACAAGTAAATCCTCTGTCTCACTGTATGTTGTGCTGTGTAAAAATTGCAGAACAATCTTTTTACAGTCGTAATTATTTAATTTATATATACTTAATTTCCTATTTAATTTATTGTACAGAAATACGAAAAATGTATAAAGTCTGTTTACAAAGACATATTTCGAGGATGCATTTGACTCACATACAATATCATTCCGTCTCTTATTAGTACTTTCAATGTTATAGGAGAGCATGGTGTGCTGTTTTAATACCAAGTGCCTTATGAAAAGCTGGCGAACAGTCAGCACGTTACAGGATTTGTATAGCAGGTCTGTAGGATAGAGAAAGGGATGGAAGTTTGCTACTTTTAAAATTGCTCTCTGTGCTCTTTCAGAAGGTAGTAAGAAGATTTTTGTGCTCCAGATTGACTTAGGGAGAAGGGCTAGGGCCAATTAATATTATATTACCACGATTTATGTATGGTCCTTTAAATTAACAATAGTAAAAATAACAAAATTATATCCTATCTTAACTAAAACTATTCACAAACTAAAATATGACGTCGAAAAATTCATCCGCATCGCTGTCGACTGGTAATATACCCAAGAGACTGGCGGTATTACCACGTTGTATGGCAATGCTTAGCCTCTGGCCAAGGTAAAAGCCAGCCCTTGGGTCACGGGAAGCGTCAACCAGCATTTTCGAGATTTCCTTAAAGAGGCCATGGGCCACGGCCCGAGGGTTTCAACCCCAAACGACTCGAAAATATAATTACCAATAAGGTTATTATATTTACGCCGCTTGAGGTTTTCCGCAGCCGCAGCAGCGGCGCCAGCATAGCACGCTGAGCTAGGAAGATGGGATGTCGCAAGAGTATCGACACACGTTGCATCCCACACTAAAGGCCTACCCATCTTCCACTAAAGTTATTTATAACGGGATATTTATCATGTTTTTTTTTTCTTCAGATCTTCACCAAATTTTTGTGAGAACAACTTCAAATAAAAAAAGAACCATCAAAATCGGATCTCTTATAGGAAATTGGTCATCTTGTTTCCATCTTTTTTTAAAGTTCACGTTTTACAGTCGGGTTTTTGTTTTTTTTTTTACTTTTTTTGGCTACCTTGTCATCCTGCTCACTCTACACGACTGTCCAACAAAGGAATGTTTTGCTTAGGATGAATGAGGTTGAGGCTGGATCAAGAGTTCCTGATCTTTGCCCAGTAGTGCCCAGTAGTCATTGATAATAGGGGATAAGAAAAAAAAAGAATGAATGAAACTCAATGTTTAATACAATAAATAATTCATTCCTTTCATGTATCAAGTATTCCTTTTATATATTTCAATGTATCAAATTAACTTGATTTTACGTTATCAGAGACTTGCTCATGTTGTCTCACATTAAGGAGTCTCGCAGCGACAGAGACGACTTTCAAGCACGTCTTTAAGTTAAATGACGTGTGACAATTTGTGGGTCATTCTATGATAGTTTTGTCAATGTTATCGTATATTCTGTCGACGTTTTCTGCCGGCAGTGGGTCCATGATCTCGAATTGTAGGTCGTATTGCTGGTCCAAACCCATGTAGCTGTCGCTTAGGATGTATACTGTGTAAATTATGCGACCTGGAGAGAGGAGAATAGTCAATTAGTAGGTAATAACCAACTCAGGATTTCATTGGTTCAAGCTTGTTATTAGTATTATTTTTTTCAAAAAAATGTCTCCCTCTAAAGTTTTTGGTAAAAACTTCAAAAGTTATTTGGAAACAAAACCGATTAAAATAAGTAAAGATGGACGAAGGACCAAATCGTTAGTCCCTTTGTAAATACACGTTTTTCTTGCCGTGAAACACTACGGTTTATTCGCCATGTGTTGGCACGGTCTTCAGTGTTGTATGGAACACTATGGATGCTTGTTGACAAACACGTTTTTTTTTTTCTACGGCGCGGTCTATACGCCGTACCGTAAAGAAACCGTGCCGTGTACAAAGGGCCTTACATTTCAAGGAAGGAATTTGTCGGCGAAATAAATTTTCAACATAATTATTAAGTACAACATTAAAAAACATAGTATAAAATGCATGGGTTCTGTTAAAACAAAGAAAGAGAATAGGTGCACCGATCTTCACACAGAAATAACCTTTCAGTCCTTAATCAATGTAGATACTTACATTTGATAACATTGTTTCGACTTGTCAGCCCGCTACTACTACCGGGTTGACAAGTTCCCTTAGTCTACACTAAGGGATCCGTAGTTAACTTAACCAATGGTTAAGCGTAGTAACTGAAGGTTGAATTTTGACCTAAATGTGAAAGGCAAACATGAATGAGTTAACATGAATGTATTCATGTTAAAAAATAGTAACAATAGCATTTTTCCAAAAACATTTAGCCAAAATTCAACCATTATCATCATCATTCTCCTGCCCTTGTCCCAATTTATTTGGGGTCGGCGCAACATGTCTTTTTCTTCCATACTTCTCTATTAGTCGTCATCTCCCTCTCTGGCCATATCATCTGTCATACTACCATACTCCTTTTCTGGCCATATCATCTTTCACACAGTCCATCCATCGTTTCTTTGGTATGCCCTTACTCGGACAGCCCTCCACGTTCATACTCAACACTTTCTTGACGACATTTTCCTCATTCCTCCGCACCACATGCCCATACCATGACAACCGATTTTCACACAACTTTTCAGTCACCGGTGTCACTTTCAGACTTCCTCTTACATACTCATTTCTTATTCTATCCATTCGCGTAATACCACACATCCCTCTTAGCATTCTCATCTCAGCTGCATACAATTGCCTTTTAGTCATTCTTTTTATGGCCCAACATTCTGATCCATACAAGACAGCAGGTCTAACCAATGTTTTATAAATCTTCGCCTTGAGTTTAAGGGGAATGCGGGAGTCGCAGATTGTTCCCGTGACCTGCCGCCATTTCATCCATCCAGTGTTAATTCTGTGCTTAACAGTCCGATCTACTTCGCCATCGCTTTGCACAAGTGAACCAAGATACCGGAAGTCGGAGCAGACCGGGAGAAGCGCGCCATCAAGCGCTATGGCTCCAGAACTGAAGAGACCGCCGAAATCGCAGAACATATACTCGGTCTTGGTTCTGCTGATTTTCAAGCCGACATTCCCCAGTTTCCATTGCCATTTCTCCAATCTGCTCTGGATCTCAGGTCCATCTTCCAAGAACGATGTCGTCGGCAAATAGCATGCACCAGGGTGCCTCTTCCTGTATGTCCGCCGTCAGAGCGTCCATAATCAACAGGAAGATGTAAGGACTTAAAGCCGACCCCTGGTGCAAGCCTACCGCCACACTGAACTTGTCGGTGTTGCCAGCAGCCGACCGGACGTAGGTACAAGATTGACTGTACATAGCACGAATTCACTCTACATACTTCCCGGGCAAACCTTTCTCTTTCAAGGCCCACCACAAGACATCCCGAGGTACCCTATCATACGCTTTTTCCAGATCAATGAACACCATGTGCAAGTTATTGTGTGCACGTCTGTACTTCTCGCACAATTAGCGGAGTGCAAAAGTGGCGTCCACAGCAGTGCTATTCTGTACATATCTCACCGTGGAAACTTAGGTGAGGTGAGCGTGGAGTGAGCTGTCAATAGTGTCAATCCCTAGCATCAGGTGGAATGACAGCTCACTTCAAACTCACTTCACCTAAGTTTTCACGGTGAGATTTTTACAGAATAGACTGGCTGTTCCTCGAGCTGGCATAAACCCAAACTGGTTTAGGGTAATCTCACTCTCCTCTCGCAATCTTTTTTTCTATTATTTTCTCCCATACCTTCCTACTATGGGACATAAGCTTAAAAATTCAACCATTAGTTATTTATTATGTTTAACCATTGGTTGAGTTAACTACGGATCAAAAAACCGGCCCTAAGGCCGTTTGACCACCGCCGTGTCAACGGGACGTTAACTAGAACGAGATGACGGCGCCGAAGTAGCGATACATATATTTTGTACTATGTGTCCACCGCATGCAAGTCGCTGTCACCAGGACGCATCACGTTCGGTTCGAATAATTTAATTTCTCGTTGACCTCCCATTGACTTTGTGCGGTGGACAAACAATGTAAGGCCCACCTGCACGTTTAGTCCGGATAATTAAATAAATGTAGAGTTTGTATGAACTCGGAGTTAAGCAATTAACATTTTAACTCTTATTACGCGTTGCGCCACTAAAAAGTAACACCGGGTTTGTTAACCTGACACTTGTGTTTTTTGAATTGGGAATATTGCAGTTCAATCGACGAAATATAAAATATAAAATTGCAAAGACTGTTCCCTGATATGTATTCCGACCAAAAATTAATGAACGAACTATGAACGGAATTTGTATACCCATTCCTTTTACACTAGGAGTTAGAAAATATGGTGACACACACTTACCTATGAGTTAAATATATCCTGACATTCATATTCCTCTCGTAATAACCTTCCTAAGTATACAATCAAACACAGACACATACATACATACATACATACACACACTCATACACATAGGTACCACATTAGAGAACTGGAACATCCTAACCTATTTTAAATATTTAAATAATTTAAAATATTAGGAATTCAATTAATTACTAATTAAGAATCAATAATATTTTAGTTAAATAGTTGATACACCTACTTATTTTATTGCTTTAGTATAATAAGTTTGTTTATTTATAAATGTTGGAACGCCAACGTCTCCCCTCTCGGAGGTGGGCGCTAATGGCTGCAACACAGTTTTTAAAACTAATGTAGCTGTTAACGAACACTAAAAATTGTAAACCTGTTTTTGTTCCAATAAAATATTTGTATTTGTACTATGTTACACTACGTAATACTTTCTTGTGTTTGAATTTTATAACGTGATGTTTCATTTTAATCGTATTGTATTTGTGATTTCCATGGAGATTTAGTTTATTGGTTGACAAAGACGTCATATAAAGAAAAATATGCTTTAAGTTTTTTTTTTTTTATAATTTGTATATTCAAGAATTCGCATAAAAGTAATCTTTTATGAGAATTCTTGAATATATTGCCTGCTGATATAGAACCGAGTTTTCACTTACTATAACGTCGAACAATATAAAATACAAAATAAGTTATCAGCGGTACGTTAACGACAATTTGTTTTGACATTACTTACCCACAGTTTAGCGACTGAACCCTCCCACTTCAGTGGGTTAAATATTTACAAGTTTAACTCTAGGTTTACCTCTAACTCTTGGTGGCGCAAGATGAAATATTTCATTAACCCTTAATTAGCTGTTAACTCGGATAACTCTGAGTTAACAGCTAATTAAGGGCCTTACAGAGGTTATTCTGATGTGTATGACTGGAACCGACACCTTTATTCCTGAAAATTCGCTTGGTCTATATCTACGTACCTGTCCTGGAAGGCGTATAGAAGGTAACCTGCGCGGTGCCTCTAGGAGGAACCCTCTTCAAGGCGTGTAGATCGCCATCATCCACAGTGCCCATCGTCACGAACCAGCCTTCGTTCTTGCCGCGAGGGAAGCGCGGACACAGGACGTTGTTGGGATTGCCACCGCGACGGTTCAGTTCGAGGAGTAAGGTGTATTCCTGGAGAAAAGTGCGAATGGTTAAGGCTTAGCCCGCACTAGCGTTTTAAAATTAGCGCGGTAAAAACTCTGTGGTTTGATACAGATTTGGCGCGGTGCGATGCGAATTTAATTCTCGCAAATATTTTGCAGAGTTAGAGAGTTAGTTTTGTACGTCCCTACAAGCATTGCGAATCATGGGTAGTATTTAAACGCAAATTTAAAAAAAACTTTTTGTATAAAAAAATAATCAAAATATAACTAAATAAGCAACAATTTATATTCGTGGCGCAACGCTATTTATCTTAAAGTTTTTTTAAAAATTCATAGCTAATAATGACTATAGTATTAAACACGTTACGATTCTTGAGAATAACAAAATTATTGTAACTTACTTAGCGTGCCCGTCGCTCGCTCTTGGATCCTATGTCGACGAAGCCCCGCTCTGCGGTGCTCCTATTTCTTTTTAAAGGGTTTAAAGTAACCTAACCTCGGGGTTAATATTAGTCGCCATGCCATTTTGCTATGAGTGTGAGTATTATGTATGTACGGACTGGTTAATTTGCTGTGCAGTCCGTATTTTTGATGTAAAAAAGTGTATAAACTATGGAAATAAATTGATAGGTGATTATTTATGTGATGTGCCGCTCAGTAGTATACCGCTATACATAGGGAACTTCCTCTGTGTAACAAGTTTGATGCGAAATGCCACGACAGAATTAAGGTAAGATTGTGGGAGGAAAATAAATATTTTAATAGTTCTGTTCTCCATTGTTGACATGCGTCTCGGCCGAGTTCTGCATGGAATTCATCGTGAGGAATTTTATTCGCAATGCGTGTTAGTTGCAATTCCATACAATGAATATAAACAGCGCGATTTTTCGCGCGAATAAAAATCGCGCGGTGAGATTTTACAGTGCGGGCTAGGCCTTAAGGTTTATTTTGGTTGAAAATTAGGGAAAATATTACAAATCCAGCATTTTTTTAACCATCTTTATTATGATTATTTGCAATCACGGTTGCAATCCGTAATGCAATAATTATAGCCGATTTTCGTTTTAAGTAAAAAATACATTGAAGAAACCGCTGTTTTGTCATGCTCTACATATTTTTACAAATGATTGCTGCGATCAACCATAGCTCAACACGAGTTTGTAAGGATGGATGGATGGATAGATATTTGTTACTCTTTCACGCTAAAACTACTAATGCCCAGTTATATTTAACGAATCGTTATTGTACATCAGTAACCAATCGTTTCTGAGTCACGAGTAACGAGCCGTTAAAGACGTTCCTAAAAGGTTTTCCGACCTCTACCTGCGACGAACAGATGTTGGTTATCCGCTGACCGAAGTCCTCCGATGACAACTGACAGGCATTCATTGCGTTTCGTTGTAACAAACAAGCTTTTTTTTTTAATGAATATTAAAATAAATGAAAGTGGTTTTTGTTTTAAGTATTAACGATAATTTGATTTGTATAATATTTTATTTAAATAATTTGAACTGATTTTGCTAAAGAAATAATTAAATAACATAAAAAAAATAATGTTAGCCACGCCGAAGTGAACAAAACGCAACTGTGGTGAGATAATAATGAAAATAAATTACAACAATGTGTCTGTAACTCTGTAATTTATAAACAATCTTTCCCATAGAATAAATATTATCATAAATCTTTCCAAATCCTTAACTAGTAAACGCATAAAACCTCAATGCTATTAAAAACTGGTGTATAAAAGGGTGTATGTCATGGTTCCTGAGATAAAAATAAGGTTATTGTAGTTAGTTGAAAATTAGCCGGATATAAATTATAATAAAAATGACCTAAACACACACAGGTTACAAAAAATAATAGGTTGGGGAAAAAGTTTCTTCGCATTTTTTAAGAAAATTCAAAACATTTTTTAATATAGTTTATTTACATTTAACTAAAGTATGTAGGTACCATTTTGTTCGATAACTTTTTGCCATCTTGTAGGTAGGGACATGATCCCATTGCTATACACCAAATGTTCAACCGAAGTGAAGTGGGTGAGTTAGAGTAGAACTTTTTTTTATGAAGTAATGACATAAATTACGAAAAATAAAATTAGTGATCTCTGCCAAAGTTTTAGGTATTTTTGGACTTTTAATTACCAACAAAGATCTGCTACGGCATCAGCTATGATAATAACTTTAAATTTCAGTATAGTCGCGCCGTAAATCATTTTTAAATTGCCTGCAAATTATTTAATCTGGGATTTTTCATTAAAAAAAAAAAAAAAACTAAAAATCTAACGAACTCTAAAACTACTGAACTACGGTAGAACATTTGGTGGCTTCATTTGTTGCATTTTAACCCTACTATGAAGCGAGGAATACGTCGAAATACCAGTTACACTGAAAAAAACACTGTATAAAAACGGCAAACGTTGACTACAAAAGAATACGTGTTTTACGAATTTAAACTTTATTATATCCTAACCGTGTTCAACTAACAGGTGTCAGGAACTAATTCTCTCGGTAGCCGGAATATAGTTCGTAGGTTTTTGCGCTAAATATTTGAATATATTATTTGTTCAAATATAATACATATTACATAACTGGCTCCCTTCACTCTTAAATGAGACACATTTCAACGAGTAAGCGTTCGACAAAAGGCTTATCCAGCTGAAAACTAAGATGGAATTCATAAAAACCCAAAGTATTAAAAAGGTGTACACTCATTTGGTAATTCCTACGATTAATACATTTTCGTCGAAATCTGAGCTATTCTAGTCGGATAACATTTCTCGATCACTCATTTCACTATTATTATAATTCAGTATTTTAATTTCTTTTAACGTTAATAGCGAAAACACGTAAAGCTTTAGCACACAACCGACCAACTTCGGCCGGTAAGTTAATCACTTACGCCTAGTAACTTTGACAGCAGGTTAACGTTTCAAAAATTTAATAGGAACGATATAAGTTGTCATCTCCATACATTTACCCTACTATCCGTTATTCATCTCCCTCCCATCCGTAGGTACCAAACGTTTTTTATAGAAACACTTTTGGGTTACGCCTCGTAGATAAAACTACCATCCGTAAGCAAAACGATTCCTTTTTTAAATATAGGAACCAGGCATAAGGATTTTGATGAAATTCGGCACACAGATTGTTTATAAACTGCATTAACACATAGGATACATTTATCCCGATATTCTTGTGGGTTCGAGACTCATGCGGGTGAAATAGCGTGGCCAATTTATAATAAAAAAAGCCAGTACTAACTTGGTTTCCTCATCTTGTAGCCAATTAAATAATTCACCAGATTGCAGAAACCTTGAGTTAGCCATTGGTGGCTTGTTAGTTGTTAATATTTACCTGATCAGCATGTAGCGGCATCCAATGGTCTCTAGAAGGCGGCTGGCGCAATAGTTTGTCTTGTTCACCGTCACTGTCAAACCATAGCCCACGGACACGCACCTTTATGTCCAGTGTAGGCATGTCGCATATTGCCTGAACAAGAAATAACAGTCATAGATAATTCAATAGAAGTGTACAAGTATTTACTATATTCAAAGGATCTGTAAATAACCATGTTTTGTAGAAATAAAATGCGCACGTCATGTTACTCTTATGTCATTGTTATAAGCCATAAATTGGAACGATTGACGTTCCTTCGTTTTGGGAAATATGCTCTGCCTATCCATTTCCCAACTATTTTGGGGTCGGCTTTCAGTCTAACCGGATGAAGCGACTGCCTATCTGACCTAAATGTCAGGTTGTATATTGATCAAAATAAGATTCACGACGTTTCAGATGTATTTACAAAATTACAATAATTAAAATCATTAATACAAATCTCTAGTTCAAATTACCCTGTTGAATGACTATTTCATGAAATCATGACATTTGAGGTCAATTCTAACCTATAGAACTGTATTGATGATTCTAATATTATTATAATGCTGAAAATACATTCATATTTTTATCAAGATACAACCTGATACTGGCCTGAAAATTGCAAAACAACGTAAGAAAAATTTAATTTCGCAGGCTACCCTTTTTTTTTTTTTTTTTTTTTTTCGTGGAGAAATGCTCATGCATACTGCACTACCACGGGGAGATAGTGCAGTTATGTGGGACTCTAACCAACTAAAACTCCACGGTGTCCTCCTCTGCCGCTTGTGGCGAGAATACGGGCACGCGTTAGCACTCACCGCGAACCCGCCGCGGCTGTCCGTCACCGGACCTCCTCTGGGGAGCACCCCCCATCACCGGCGCACAAGAACACATTGTGCACCGTGACCACCCCATGGACCAAACCAGCACATGGGTGCCAGACGACCCCGTGTCTAGTCACCCTTGGTCCCCTGCGACCGGTCAGGTCAGTGGCCCGGCCGCCTACCACTTTTCGGCCGCAGAGGATAGGGAGAGCGGCCAACGAAATACCGACACTCCTCCTCCCCTGCGGCCCCACCGCGTCCGCCATCAGACGGTGGCGACCCCGTCAAGGCCGGGGAAGGTAGGGAGAGCGGCGCACCGCAATACCGGCACTCCTCTCCCGCCGCGGCCTCCAACCCTCAGCCGCGATGCCTCCCATACGACATCGCGGCCCGCCTCAGTTGCGATGTCGCCCAAGCGGCACCGCAACCTACCTGTTGGCCGCTACGTCGTCGACTTCCTGGAAAAAGCCCTGACGAGCGGCCCCTCCTCGGGTTCCTCTTCGCTTCACCGTGGGTGACCAAGCCACGGCTACTGAGCCCCCCGCCTCGACAATGCGGGAACCCCCCGGGGGGGATTCGCAGGCTACCCTGAGGCTTTCTCCTTAAATGAAAAATTAATATAGTGCAAATGAAAAGATAAACTCAGACTGTTTACTGAAGTATGTTGCTTTACGTAGAGATGACGCTTATTTGCCTCTTATGGCATCAACATTCATCGTCTCCGACGACAGCTTGTTTTTTCTCTCGATGCTATACGACTGCGGGTTTAACCCATTATCGTACTTAGTATAGGGATGATGCCTGGGTAAAAAAAAAGAAATTCTATTTAGTCCGTCAGGCAGATAATAAAAATATATTAGATACGTATTTTTTGCTTTATCATATTAATAAAAAATGACTTAGATAACTCGCATTAAAGTTCGGGAGTAGGGGCTTGCTACGTCACTTCTACGTATAAAATCTACGAAGACGTGACGTCATGCCACATTTTAACTCAATGTATCGCCGTAATCTTTTGATTACGTAGAAAAAGAAAAAATACGTGTCCAATATATTTTAATAATCTACATGACGGACAAAAAATATTTTTTTTGTCATCATCCCTATTGTAAGTGCCCACGTGTTTTGTTGGTTTGTCCTCCTTTCACACAGCAACGAATCATGCGATCGACATGATTTTTTCATATACAAGGAGATTATTAAAACTCACAACCTCTTAAGGGGTCATTGAACTCATCATTATGAACAACTTTTACTATGGGACCAAACCTGAAGGCGAACATAAATGTAGGAAACAGTTGATTTTTTTCGCAATTTCTGGTTTGGTCCCATAATATTTTTTTTTTTCATGATGATGAGTACACTGACGTCGTATATATGTGTATACATAGTCTGTGGGCTTGAGAATGAAAAAGGCTACTTTTTATCCCGGAATAACCTCAGTTTCTGTGGGAAAGAATAAAGAAGTACGTAATAACAAAAACTCACCCTATGTATCTGCTCAATCTGATTCTCTTCAAACTCCCTTCTCAAATACTTGGCCAGCAGCTCATAATTCCTCATACAGACCACCTTCAGTCCATTTAGCATATTACATGGCTTATTAGTGTCCTTTGCCATATGAGAGAACATGTAAAGATGTTGGGAATCAATGTGTGGTAATGTCATGAGGGGGGATTCAGTTGGCCATCGCGCTTGTACGATACCTTGCATGAGCATCTGGCAAGATAGGCAGACGGATAGCCAGCCGTTTTCTGCTGAAGTGTCTATCATTGCCTGTGGAAAAGATTGCACTTGGTTAGTAAAGGAAGTAGAAGGTGGACTATGTAGCATTCACATTTTAAAATTAAAAGTAATTTTTTTATTCATTTCTATTTCCTTCAGGAAGGGGGTCCTGAAGGGGCTCGTGGCTAAGTAATAACAGCCACACTGGTCGATAGATCAGGTTCCACGGTTGGTCCGTGAATGCGTGACCGTCTTTACATACCGAGACCCTCCGTGTCTCAGAAAGCACGTTAATCCGTTGGTGCCGGCTGTCATTCGTGGGTCTTTGACAGTCGTTACGGGTCGTCGGAAGTCTGAAAGTCTGACAACCAGTCTTACCAAACGGTATTGTATTACCCAGTAACTGGGATGTGGAGATCAGATAGGAAGTCGCTCCATGTAAAATACTAGTACATATTCAGCTGCATCCCTCTAGACTGGAAGCCGACTTCAATTTTATACGATAGAACTAAGGTATCTAATCCCAAATCGTGTATATCTCAAGATAGCTATTTACCTGTAATATCCTAATAGTTTGATCCAGTACAGACTTGGTATCAGTCAGGTAGTCTGTGTTGGGTAGTTGAAGTCTTGTCATATGCGCTTGAAGTAGTAGGAACGCTTTCACGTTAGAGGAGTCCAGACTTAGGGCGTCTACGGGGAGACGGCAATCTTTTGAGAGTTCGCTGGAAAGAAGTAGGTATGTAAGTTACTTTTAAAATAAACTTTGTGTTCGTGTCCCTGACGTTTATTAAAAGGATTCTGAATTTGCAATCATCACCATTTTGAGCGAGTTTCACACTGCTAAAACCTATAATGTAAAGCGAATGTGGAAAACACAGAAAACAATTATGGGTAGGACAGTAGTTGAAAATAAGCGAAAGGCTAAGGTTACAAAACCCTTCCGAGTACTATTAATCAGGCAGAAGAAAACGCAAAGAAGATTCATTAAAACAGACTCTTTACCAGCGAATTCTGTGCTTCAGAGCGTTTAAAGTTATTTTGGTATTTACTCATAAAAATTGACAGGTCAAAGTAAAGTAAGTAAATATCAAAATAACTTTCAAAAAGTAGAATACATACTAGTTTACAAATATCAACTGTTACACTTATGTGTAATAGTACTTTGATTTAAATTTATTAAAATAATCACGAAAAACCTCTAGAAATGCGTCGTAGCCAGCGTGCTTTTTAAGAGCGTTCAGAAGATGATCGCTCTTAAAAAGCACGAATCACCGATAGTTTTGATGTCCATTGAACGCGATTGAGTAAAAGTTGCACGGTTTTTTTTATTACCCGTTAAGCAAGTCCTCGTTGTGTCTGACAGGAAGCGTGGCATACTCCTCACAATCCGCCAGTACTCGCGGCAAGTCGTCGATGTTCATGTTATTCCGCAGGTTTCTAGTAAGGTGGACCGATTTTGTAGATAGTAAAGCAGGATAGTATAGTTACCCGTTTTGTAAGTCCTCGTTGTGTCTGACAGGCAGCGTGGCATACTCCTCACAGTCCGCCAGTACTCGCAGCAAGTCGTCGATGTTCATGTTATTCCGCAGGTTTCTAGTAAAGTGGACCGATTTTGTAGATAGTAAAGCAGGATAGTATAGTTACCCGTTTTGTAAGTCCTCGTTGTGTCTGACAGGCAGCGTGGCATACTCCTCACAGTCCGCCAGTACTCGCAGCAAGTCGTCGATATTCATGTTATTGCGCAGGTTTCTAGTAGTGGACCGATTTTGTAGATAGTAAAGCAGGATAGTATAGTTACCCGTTTTGTAAGTCCTCGTTGTGTCTGACAGGCAGCGTGGCATACTCCTCACAGTCCGCCAGTACTCGCAGCAAGTCGTCGATATTCATGTTATTCCGCAGGTTTCTAGTAAGGTGGACCGATTTTGTAGATAGTAAAGCAGGATAGTATAGCTACCCGTTTTGTAAGTCCTCGTTGTGTCTGACAGGCAGCGTGGCATACTCCTCACAGTCCGCCAGTACTCGCAGCAAGTCGTCGATATTCATGTTACTCTGCAGGTTGCGATTGAAGTGGGCCATAGTCTTGTAGGACAGGTAGTAGTAGGAGGCGATGCGACCCATCCAGGTGCAGTGGACTGTGCGGAGATCCTGTGCCATTCAAATCCATCGTTTTTGCGGGACAAAATTGAAAAGTTGAACACCCCTGATACCCTTATAAGGGTATCAGGGGTGTTCAACTTTTCAGGTGTCTGTTCCGAGAGGTAGATATGTGTTTTTTTTTCACAATATAGTAACCATTTAAGTTAGACTGTCGAGTTTTACTGAGTCAAAGTATTTTCTTATCCGTTTTAATTATGTTGTGGGTTTTAAATAAGCTGTTGCTACTGGTTAACTTATAAGTAGGCAAGTAGTTTTTGCAGCATATTGCGATTTATTCGTTGTCCAACGGCTTAAAACACAAAGGAGAGGTTCACATGTCAAAAAAAAAAAATTATGCCTTGTTACATTCAAATCGCTTGTCAAAAAAAAAAAAAACGCAGTTCGCTGTTAATTTAAGCCCTTATGAAGATGCTTGTATATTAAAAACAAATCTGAGAATAATTAAAAATAATATAAAGCAATAGTTACCTCTTCAATCTCTAAACAGTTAGCATTAGCGAGAGCATCTAACGAGCTCTGTACCAAGTTTGACAGATAATAGTTGACATTTTGAGGCTCCACGCTTTCTAGATTGTAGTACGACGGGTTCTTGAGCAGGCGCCGGAAGAAATACGTCCAGGTCATGTAGTCGAGAATGTCTTGTTTTGTTTGGACAGTACCTTGAAAATTAATATTTTTTTATTATTTTTTATTAAATAAAGTTTACGAGTTAGGGTCAGTTTCCATCAAACAACAGATAATATAATACTACGTAACCGAACGGAAAAATACTCACAGATGCTCGAGCACTTTTTAAATTTCAATGAACAAGTAACTGTATCAGTATTGACTTTAAGTATAAAATCGTTGCATAAAACGCTTGATGTCTGCGTCGAATTTGAAAAAAAGGGGACGTTGCGATTTTTATTATTAACACAATTAGCGAATCGCCTAGCGGTTCGCTAATTGTGTTATAAAGTTATAATAAAAAATGTCACGCTAAATATTTGAACAACCACTCAAATATTTAGCGCAAAAACCTACGAACTATATTTCGGCTACCGAGAGAATTAGTTCCTGACACCTGTTAGTTGAACACGATTAGGATATAATAAAGTGAACGAAGTGTCAGGCGATCATCATTGGCAGTCCTCGTGGTATTAGCAAAGTGGTGGGTATAACCTTGCCACCAGTTCTCTTCAATGGAACGATCATTCCTTTTAGCACTGACGAGAAGGACCTTGGCTTACACATTGATAGTACCCTGAATTGGAGTACTCAAGTCGCTAGGGTAAGCCAGAAGGTTACTGGAACGCTGCGGGCTCTGTACCGGCTGAAAAATTTATTACCATAGAGTACGAAGACAATGCTTGTACAGTCCTTAATTTTTCCTATCATCGATTATTGTGATGTGTGCTATTATGACCTGAATGCAGATCTCCTCGACAAACTTGACCGTCTTCTCAATAACTGCATTCGATTCGTTTTCAATCTGCGTAAATACGATCATGTCTCCGCGCATCGGTCGCTTCTACAGTGGTTGCCCATACGCCAGCGCCGACAGCAAAGGGCGCTGACCACCTTGTTTTCATTTCTTGACTCTCCTTCTTCCCCTAGTTACCTAGCTTCCCATTTTCAATACATTTGCGCCAACCACAATAGAAATTTACGTTCATCTCACAATCGTATTCTTCAATGTCCCACCCACCGCACAGACTTCATTCACTCTTCCTTCTTCGTTCAGTCTATCTCTCTGTGGAATGCACTCCCCCAGGAAATCAGGATGGCAACCGACCGATTATCCTTTAAAGTTAAAGTTCGCGACCACATTCGCAAGAAGCTGGTAAGTAGTATATTATTGGGCATTCTATACCACTATCGGCAAGTAGCTCGGCGAGTGCGCCTCGCTGCCGACAGTGGTATAGAATGCCCAATAATCGACACTCGACTCGACTCTCCACTCGACCGATAAACTCGAACGAGACAGTTTGTTGTACCGGGTACTTGATTAGGAACGATTTACTCGACCAATGACTAGTAACTTGCTCCTTACCGCTATCTTCCATACGGCTGGTCAGTATGCCGCGTTTCGGAGCACGATGAACAATCAACCATTTACTTACCACTGCACTTAACCGGTCACTCGAGTTGCATTTACTGTTAACATAGAATGGTGAACGAGTTGATGATTGTAACAAACCAACGAAATTACAAGTAGTGAAAAAAAAGCGTTAACGGGTTATTATTGTAAATAAAAAACAACTGTAAGGTACGGTATTTGGTTTAATTATCATAAAATGTTGGTTTGCCTGGAAACAGGATATCAGCCGCACGCATGAGCTCTTGTAATTTTCGCCACTGAGGAGAATCCGTGTCAGTCTGGAACTTGATTCGGACGAGCGCCTTCTTCCACAGCTCGGCGGAGTCGGTAAGGCGAGCGTCGTCAGCCTTGTACACCTTACAGTCGATGTAGTACTCTCCGTCGGTGCTCGTTGCTCGGCGCTCGCAGCCGCTGGCTACCCGGCTCACAAAGAATGAAGTTAGGTGATCCGATGCATCTTCTTTGTGTGGGATGTCGCGGTTGTTACTGATGCCGAATATGTCGATGCCAGTATTCACTTTTTTACTGAAACAATAACAGAAACTGTAATTAGTTAATGTTTAGAACGAGAGATGCATACGCAAAGAAAAACCTTCTGCTGTAAAAAGATATAACATCTGACTCGGCTTTGATCAATACTGTAATCGATCAGTTGAAACCATCGATTCAAACAATAACCAAGTGAACCTGCACTTGTTTTAAAATAATATGTAATAGTAATTGCACGATTATAATTTAGTCAGTAGATATGTGACTAGAGTAAGTAGATAATTAATTTACCTGGCACGAGCTACGGTTGTTGATTGTGACTGCATCTTGCGTTTCCCATTGCTGTCTGCAGACGGTTTGCGGCTGCACTTCACTTTTTGCCCGGTGATCGATGCTTGCGAGTAATCACACTCAGAGTCTGACCTGAAATAAAGATAGGGAAAATTTAGTCACACAATTATTATTAATTAACTCAATGGAGTAGTGTCCATTGCGCAGGGCATACTATACAACACAAGTGTGTGCGCAAACATTGGTTCTCCCACATGCCCATGGGATAGCAAAACCATAGAGAGATTGGGTGCAGGATCGATGGCTTTACATGCTGTTCAAAGCACAGAAGACTGGATGAAAAATAATGACTCCTTCGAGGGATCGACCTCGACATACTATGAGCAGCTCGGGTGATCTGTGAAGTAACGCGCCCACAAACAAACATAACTGTAAATTACAAGCGGATCACAAGTGTGAGCCATGACAACGAACAGAATATTTTATAAGACTTACATTTTTCAATCAGAAGTTCCACTCGGTTTGATGACTTGGTTGGTGATGGCGGCAGCGGGTGGCTATCGACAATGTCGTCGCTGATATTGTAGACAACACAGACTGTTTGTATACCGATGATAACAGAGCACTTCGTTGCACTTGCAGACTCGTACTTTGTACCGAATACTTGTAGCTTATAAGTTAAAATCAAATTATAAATAAAGCATGTTAAAAACACTTCAATCAATCTAGCATTGTTGTGTTGAAGTAACTTTTTCTATAGTCGGATTATACATGTACGTAAAATGAAGACGAAGGAAAATTTTATGTTGCATCGAATGTCGATGCAGCGAAATTAGCCAGGGCTGACTAAATGATAGCGAGCACGGAATCGTTACACTACATTGATGTAATTATTTTATAGAAGTAAATAAATATTTCTAAGGTAGGTACTTATTTTATCATCTACGTTTAGGTCTTGTGTAGAAAAGATGAACTTATTGCCGTCAACCTAGTACTTTTCTAAACTTCCTGAAATAAATACATAATATAGTTCTCATAACTACACTAACAGCCATGAGTCAAACCATGGAAATCCATATCTGTCGATACGCTATGATATATTTTAACCGTAATAATGCATTGTGTAAATTTTGTATTTTTGCTGAATGATACATAGAATGATACTAAGTTATTGTCAACCCTAACTAAAATAGCTGATTATTGTGAATGTGAAATAAATAATTAGGTTAAGCACACGTGTTACAATTGCGCAAAACAAATTTTATGATGGAATATTTTTAGGCAAAAAATATTATTTATTATTTCAAAGGTCTCTCGGAGTGAGCACCTTTCTAAACTGTCACCAAAAAATTAAGTCAATTATTAAAAATAAATATTTTATTGATCACACACCAGAAAGTACGAACGATTTCATCAGGAGCAACGCTGTTCGGTATATCGTGGAGGGGGCCTGAAATACACCTATTTGGATAAAGCAGATAAATGTATAAATCATTTCATATTGTACAGGTAATTATCAAATATCATTTTTTAATTTCAATTAACATAATAGTATGACTATTTTTCAACCCAGAATTTACAATTATATGTCTGATTCTTTATCGGTACCTAATAAACATTTTTTTTTATTTCAGATACATTCTGCCTAAACAAAATATTAATTACCGACTGGTCTGTGAAGAATTATTTAATTACCTGATATATATCTCCATATTTGGATCACGCAGATACACATTCCTATGTATAAATCATTTTACATTTTGCAGGTAATTATTATCTATATTTTTCTCTCCAGATTATACTATTATCTATCTAATTAGATTATGTGTCTAATGCATCCAATTTTTTATTATTTCAGAAACATTCTGCCTAAACATAATTACCGACTTACCTGAGAAGAAATTATACAAGGGATCTTGGAACGAACATAAAATAGTCCTGATCAAGTTGTACTAATTACCTATATAAAATATTTTGTTACTGGTATACCTAAGATCGTGAATAATAGTTGTAAGTATTATCTAATCTAATTTTATTGAAATTGTTAGTGTTCCTTTTTGTTAGTGATTTCAACAATAACATAATGCCTCACTGTTCTGATTGCAAAGTATTTGTAGATAATCGCCGATGGTCTGGTCATTTACGTAGCAATGTACATAAAAACAATAGTTCAACACCTATTTATGATAATGTGGCAATTATTAATTCTTCTTTTAAAGAACGAATCAAAAGTTATAAAATCACAGCGACAGGCGAACAAATACATAGTTTTCCTGAAATGTTCCTCAATAGTATTAGTCCACAAATTAAACATTTAATAGATAGTTCAATACAGAAACACACCTCTGTCAAAATAAACTTCGAACTGTTTGCTTCCTTTCTTATGTTTAAAAATGATCAACAAGAAATAAAATCATTCCGAACAAAAAATTTTATTACACTAATTAATTACGATTTTGATTCTACTTACAAATCAGCTGTTTATGTACTACTAAAAAAAATTGAAGAATTTGAGGAAAGAGATAGTGGTTGGACATTTTTAAGTAATTCGCATTTAGAGTTAAATATTAATAAATATCAACCACTCAGCGGATCTAAATTTTTAACTTTGCCGAAATCCATAAAGGCTAAAAGAGCTTGTTTGAATATTCGAAACAATGATGAGTATTGCTTTTTGTGGTGTGTTGTGGCGGCATTGTACCCCACAAACAGACATCCAGATAGGACTTCGTCTTATCCATACTTTCAGGATGTTTTGAATGTTAATAATTTAACATTTCCAATTACATTCTCGGACATAGCTATCTTTGAGAGAAATAATCCTTCTCTCAATATATTTGTATATGGTTTAAAAAATGAGAAAACAATTATTGGGCCATTGTATACAACGTTGAATGGCAAGTCTAATAAAAGTATCCATCTACTGTTTTTAGAAAACAATAATAATTCACATTACTGTCTCATCAAAGATTTATCTCGTTTAGTTAGAAATCAGATGACCAAACATCATGGTAAACTATATTTCTGTGAAACATGTTTATTGTTTTTTCCAACGCTTAGTCAAATTGAATCCCACTTGTGTGGGGGGATTGTCACTGTTTTACCGGAAAAAGGGTCATTTTTAAAATTTAAAAATTATGATAGAAAACAAAATATTCCATTCGTCATATACGCCGACTTTGAAACGTTACTTGAACCAATTTCCGGCGCTGAATTCAACACCGCTAACACGTCATACTTAAAACGCCACGTGCCAGCGGCGTTCGCTTACAATGTCGTGTCATCAAATAAAAATGTCACCGTTGAGGGCTATAGAAGTTATCGGGGTAATGATTGTGTTTCGAAATTTATACATTTTCTTACTGAGGACGTAAAACAAATACATAAAATTATATCCAAAAGCGAGCCTATGATATTCACTGATGAAAATTCTCGTGATTTTAAACGTGCCGTTAAGTGTCATATTTGCGACAATTTACTCTTGACCGATAAAGTAAGAGATCATTGTCATATTACAGGTCTATATCGAGGTGCAGCACATCGACACTGTAATTTACAGCATAAAGTACCGAAATTTATTCCAATATTTTTTCACAATTTATCCGGATACGATTGTCATTTATTTATAAAAAAGTTAGGTGAAATTCCAGGTTCAATTAAAATAATCCCTAAGACTAAAGAAAAATATGTAGCATTTACCAAATTTATTCCTATTGCTGATAACGAGTACATTTGTATAAGGTTTCTAGATTCCTTCAACTTTTTGGGAACAAGTTTAGACAAGCTCGCTAAAACATTGCAGGTGGAAGATTTCGTTAATCTACGGTCTCATTTTTCCAAAGAAAGACAGTTTAATTTATTGAGAAGAAAAGGTGTTTATCCATATGATTACATGACCACTTGGGGATGTTACGATCAAACATTTTTGCCGTCTAAGGATAATTTTTATAATTCTTTGACTAACGAAGTCATTAGTGATGAAGATTATAATCACGCGCAGGCTGTTTGGGCTGAATTTAATATTAATAACCTAGGCGAGTATACGGATCTATACTTAAAAACGGATGTGCTTTTGTTAACAGACATATTCCAAAATTTTCGGAAAACCTGTAAACAATATTACAGTCTTGACCCCGCGTTTTACATTACTGCACCCAGTTTATCTTTCGATGCGATGTTGCTAAAAACAGGCGTTCAGTTAGAGCTAGTGTCGGACTTAGCTATCATCAGAATGATACAAAGCGGTATACGCGGTGGTTTGTGCATGTGTTCCCATCGGCATGCTAGAGCTAATCACAAGTACATGCCTGAATATAATCCATCACAACCTGAGAGTTTCATAGTATACTTAGATTGTAATAATCTTTACGGTTTCAGCATGTGTCAGTATTTACCATACTCTAGTTTCAGATTTTTAGGTGATAACGAATTAGCTAATTTTGATGTTACCGCTATAGAAGATAACGCAAAATGGGGCTTCATATTAGAAGTCGATCTATTGTATCCCGAAAATTTACATAATCATCATAATGACTTACCATTTTGTCCTGAAAAATGTGTACCCCCGGGAGGTAAAACCAAGAAACTCATAGCAAATTTGTATAATAAGTACAACTATGTGATTCATTACGTTCATTTAAAAAAATGTTTGGAACATGGTTTAATTTTACGTAAAATTCATAGAGCTATTACTTTTAGACAGGCTCAATATTTAAAACAATACATAGAGTTAAATACTCAATTAAGACAAAAAGCAAAAAGTTCCTTCGAACAAGACTTTTTTAAGTTATTAAATAACAGTGTTTTTGGAAAGACATTAGAAAATACTGAAAATAGAGTAACCGTGCATTTAGTTAATCAATGGTGCGATCAGTCCAATCGAACTAAGAAATTTATATCCGCTGAGAAACTTATAGCCAACCCCTATTTCCACAGTGCATCTATTTTATCTGAAAACTTAGTTGCAATACAAATGAAACCTGATCAAATTATTTTAGATAAGCCTATCTACATAGGTTTCACTGTGTTGGAACTTTCAAAAGCACACATGTATTACTTTCATTACGATATTGTAAAGCCTTTTTATAAAGATCGAGTGCAGCTATGTTACACAGATACCGATTCCTTTGTTTATAAAATAGACACTAACGATTTTTACCATGATTTGAAATATAATTTTTTACAATATTTTGACAGCAGTAACTATGAAGCCGCAAATGATTTACAGATACCGCTAAAAAATAAAAAGGTACCCGGTCTCTTTAAAGATGAAATGGGAGGAAAATATATATCTGATTTTGTTGGCTTGAGATCGAAACTTTACTCTATAAAAACCCCTAATAATATTATTAAAAAAGCAAAAGGGGTGAAAGCAAGCGTGGTCAGGGATTTAAACTTATCAGACTATGAAACCATTTTATTTAATGGCGGAGTAATCCGGAGAAAAAATTATATGTTTAAATCGATAAAACACGAAATATTTACTCGTACTGTCAACAAAGTTGCTTTATCTAGAAATGATGACAAACGATCGATATCTGTAGATCAAATTTCAACTCGAGCCTGGGGTCATGCGTTTATTTTTAAGAATGAATTACTCTGATCATAATTTAAGTTTAGTGTTAAGTAATTAACTAAGGCTACTCATGTAATAAGTTTAGTTCTAGAAAATAATAAATGTTAATAACTGTTATACAAAAATTAAATAAAATTGGAATTATTGTAACTTGTTTCATTTATGAAATTCTATTTATTTTAAAATATAATTACACTCTTTTTTTCAATCGGTAAATGAAGTAAATACCGATTGCAATGATTTCAGTTGCACTATGCACCTAGATACCTTGCATCGTAAGGTTGATTTTTGAATAACTAACGTTTACGATTAAGTAACACGCTTACAAGGCACTATTCTTCATTGTATAATTATTGTCTACGTTGCAGTTCATTGGCCTTAGCATGGAGACACAAATGCTTAGATGACATGTAATTAATTATTACACGGTATTTAATTATTTTGCCATCATTAACGAAATATTATTCATCGCGAACACCTGTTTCATATATTTTTTTAACCTTCAGCAAAAGTAATCATGTCGGTGAGTATAAAATTTTTTTGTAACTAACAATTGTGATCGCGGTAGTGTTAATAATCAATATAATAAAGGAATATAGTGAACTCGATGGAAAACCCCATTATAACGCTTTAGAGCGCTATACTAAAGGAATAGTGGTATAATCGTTTTATATTTTGTTTCAGATGTCTGAATCCGAGATCATGTTCAGCCAGTATGCCCAGGATCCTTACGAAGGATTCTCTGAGATGTTTCGCAGCGAACCCGAGCACAGCAAACCAGTCACGAAAGATAAAAAACTAAAACAACGATGCAGGGAAAAGTCGAAAAAACTAAGTTGCTTTATCTAGAAATGATGACAAACGATCGATATCTGTAGATCAAATTTCAACTCGAGCCTGGGGTCATGCGTTTATTTTTAAGAATGAATTACTCTGATCATAATTTAAGTTTAGTGTTAAGTAATTAACTAAGGCTACTCATGTAATAAGTTTAGTTCTAGAAAATAATAAATGTTAATAACTGTTATACAAAAATTAAAACAACGATGCAGGGAAAAGTCGAAAAAACTAAAACCAACCAAATCCTACGTGATGAGTCGACTACAGCGAAGAGGGATTAAATTAATAAAAATTTCAGTCGTAGATCTATGTAATAACAATCCTCAAACCATAGACAGTGATAGTGACAGTGAGAACGTTATTATAAACGCACAATATATTGTTCAAGATGCTATCGACAGTGTTATGGACGAAACTGAGTCTTTAGTTAAGAAAATATCGAAATCTTTAATAGATACTGACTTTTAATAATCGTTTGTGTAAACTAATATTTATAATTTTATTAAGATATTTCTATTCAATTGCGTGTAGTGTTAAGTTATTTGGAGAAGTGTGGGGAGTGTTTAGCAAAATAAAAGTATGTATAACTTATTTTGATTTTTATTTAACAAGCCTAAAAACTAATAATCTACATTACACACATTAATGCATACATTTTATGCCCATTCTAAATACTTCCTTAAACAAAGCACATTTTTAAGCGCACAATGCTTCAGATGTTTATTACAATTAAAATTAGATCTTCCTTCACAGTATTTTTTATGCAAAACAGAGAAATTAGGACATTGTTCTTTACCAAGGTCTAATACTTTACAATTCATACAAAGATCCTTTATCCAATTCACCTTCTCCAAACCATTTACAATGATTTCCTTATTTTCTAGATATGGAATGATTATACGTCGAAATTCTCTGTAGTCAATATATCCTTCATTCCAATAAATTCCCCTATTTCTTTCCAACCATTTAACCTGCTTCTTTTCATCACTTGTTAAGTATTTAAACAAGTATGGTGGTTTTATTAAAAATGTTTGAGTATAATCACGACTAGCAAAAGCTAATTCTTTTATTATAAAATTATTGTACAGGTCTTTAAACCCTTGAACATCTAATATGATAGTATTCGGATTCATGATATTTTTCTCACAGTATTACTTAGAGGCTTATACTCAATTATACAGTCGTTCAATAAAAGACAATATGCAGAAGTTTGATCTGGTATGTCCGAATCACTCTCTATTTCCACTCGTACATCCACAATAGGACCTGTCTTTACATTATCGGCTTGTCTAGAGCAATCTATGATAAAGAGCGGCGCCAAATCTTTAAATTGTTTTTCACTTAATAAGGGTTCCGGGCGACGTCCGTAATAAGACTGTTGAAATCGAATGTATTGCTCGTATAATAAAGCGATTCTGTTATTCGAGAAACTGACATTTAGGTTTTCATAGGGGAAGTAAGTTGAATTTAGGTATACTCTAACGTCACGAACATGGCAGTGATCGAACTGAGACATATCAGAACTTGAATTGTTTTTTCTATTTGTTTGTAGGCCCATAATTATGTATCTAGGTTTCTCTATTTGCGAGGAAGTTTTGATGGACCAGGTATGTTTTGTAGTTTTAGGTAAAGCTGGATATTCGTACAGATCCCAATTTCTGAATATCATCTGGAGTGGTCGATCTTTTTCTAACAGTTTGAGTAAACTTATTTTCTCTTTGTCGGACACTTTAACATGCGGTACACGCCAGATGATTTTATTTATTTGAACGTCTTCTACAAATTCACCGGTGTTAAGTTTGACCGCATTCAGGTTAGTATTACTTCGTAGCAATATCAGTTCGTGCCTACAATTTATCACGACTTTCTTGAAATCTTCAGCGAAACCGATGATGTTACTGAGTGGTATAGACGCGGAAAAACTACCCCCATTTATATTTTTTATGCCATCGATATTCCAGCCCCATGCATTAGATATCTTTGATTCACTTTCACTCATTGATATTAACGATTTCATGGTGGTAGTTATGCCAGCATTTTTTATTCTATCAATTTCCACTCCATTTAGCTCGTATCTTATATCTTGGAACAGGTAAAGTAGAGCATTATTCGTAAAATTAACACTAGTGGCTTTCTCTTTCATATCCTTTTTGCTTACGTTAACAGTCCCTTCCAAATACAAGGTACTAGCTGACGGAAGTATATACAAGTCTTGTTGGTTAATGGGTATACGAATTTCATCGTTCCTATTGAAACTAGTTACGTAGGGCTTGTAAGAATGAAATTCGATTCCTTCAACCGTGTTGTCGTAAGTCGGAGCGGATAAAACGTCTAAGATATTCATTTTAGCAAACCGATCGCTTTGAGAAATGCCTTGTTGTCTTTAGTTAATTTTATTTTCTTCTTAGGGCGAGCTCTTATATGGTTGGAAGCTTGAGTGGAACTGATATTTTTGATTTGCTGATGCACATATTTATTGTAGTCGATCATTTTTTTCTTCTGAGATGCAAATACAGCTGCACTTCTTCACCGCGCAAGTTTATTAAGCGGTTATTTATATCTAACAGCCTGATATGTATGCAGCTAATGTTGTTTTGGTTGATTGGAAAGTATATCGCGTTTTTCGGAATTTCTATAATCCTATATCCGGGAGGAACGTTGAGTGCAAATTCGTGGATAATGTGACTCGGTTCTCCGTTTGTGTACGAGCCGCTTACAATATCACATTCGATCCTGATCACAGTTGTAGGTAAAATGTTGACCGGCAACTGTGACTCATGCCATTTATTTGCTTTCAAGATCTGTTTATTAAACCCTAATAAATTCCTGAAAGTACCTTCTTTATTAAAATTTATGTCCTTTGTACAATATACAGCAGCTTTTAAAGTATTGTTATTGCACTGTAGTTTGATTGAGGCATCTTTCATTTCAGATTTTAAATAATCATTAATATCTTGCAATTCATAGGTGCCCTCCGGTATTTCAATAACTTCGTTAGAACCATAATAGAATTTATTATTCGTTTTGTCAATGTTTGGAATCGAATTAAATGTTGCGAAATGCAATAAGGCACACTCATACTGTTCATATAGTTGCAACGTGTTAGGATAGTAAGTAGATAAAGTTGACGAGTTTCCAGTTATCGATAATGTGAGTGACATCTTGCAAATGATTGAAATAAAAGAAAATCATAAATTTTATATGTTTTTATTCCAAAAAGTCCACAGATATTCTAAACATAAGTGTCCACAATTTACAGTGTTGAATTTCTGATATCTTGTATAATTATAAAAAACATTACAATTCTTAAAATATCGTATTAATTCCATTGGAGGCTTCAAATTTCCAAAGCTATCAAAATATTCACAATAATTGCCTACTTTTACATAAGCTACCCAATGCGTCCCCCTTCGTTCTTATAATCGTCCAAGTTAACGATACCACATTCAATCGGATTTGGCGTTCTTGGTAATTGATCCCTCATGTACACTCCTCGAAAGTGAGGGATGTCGCGTGCATACCTTTGGATGTCTACATTAGTTAGAGGACGATTAGGTAGCTTATTTTTCAGTTTTTTAAAGATTTCACGAATAAACCTTTTCCATTTTTATGTGGCTTAATGTATAAACCCTGCCCTAACTTTAAAGGCTCCATAGCCCTATTATGACGTTGTGTTTCTAGTAAATTTTGCTGACCAGCTTTGTAATCGTTAACAGTTTTTGCAATACCAGCCGCACCACCAGCTAAAGTTCCTAATGCTGATAAGCCCGCAAAAATCGGGATTAAGGGTAGAATACCTCCAGTCTTCGGTAAGGGTATCACTCGTGGTACTCGAATTTTCTGAATGTTAGGAAATATTTTTATTGCTGCTGAGTAAGCAGCGTTAATTAAAGTTTTACTGTCCTTTGGTTTCAGTTTCTTTATCTTCGCTCTTATTTTTGATACGAAACTTTTAAACGTTTTAACGCCGGCACCAGATTTCAGTTTGGCTTTCATAACTTTGCTCACTAACCACGAACTAAGTTTTTCACCTTTCCCTGCATCGTTCGATTTAAGTCTTTGTTTAGCCATATTAAGTAGTTGTAAATCAGCTTTGTGACGATTGGGTAAGTCTGTATGGTTTGCATATGCAATGTCGTGATGCATGCAAGCTTCGTCTAGCTTATTTACACCTCGGTCACCTCGTAGTAAACGTTTCTGGAGTTTTGTTCCCGGGCCGCAATAATTGTAGCCTGGTAAATGAAGTTCGAACGGCAGATTATTAATTAGGGTATTAACAAGTTCACCTCCTTGCATTGTCTAAAGTGTAATGAAAGAAATAATGCAAAATTAACTGTTATATAATTATTTTATTCCACTATTGCAGTTTTGTTGATCCAACTGTTTTCTTCGTTGTTTAGACCCAACCATTTCACAAACATTTTTGTTCCTTTCCTTTTTAAAACCTTTTCTACCAAATAAATACCCGGATAGTAAGATTTTTGAAGTTCTTGCTCGTAAAAAGTTCCCAATATGGCTTGCTTTCGCTGATCTTGTATATGATATGTTACTGGTATGGTATAATTTATTTTTTTTATAGTAAATATTTCAGTTGACCAATTAGGTGTGTAACCTTTCTCAAAATTGTGTTTGTATTTACTGATACGAACAAAGTCACCTACTTTGAACTTAGGTTTTCTACGAATGGTTACATGATTTAAGGTTTTTTTAATATTTTCTTTTATAACTGACTCACTAGATTTATTAACTTCAATTGGCTTAAATTTAATAGTACGATGTTTTGTGTTGTTATAAGTCTTTAACGTAACTTCTAATGGTATACCTAACCATTTATAGTTTCCATTCAGACTAAAATATTTATATAATTTATTTTTAAGTGTTTTAATCAGTCGCTCCACGATCGAAGCTTTTTTGGTAGAAAACGTGGAGTAATGGTTAATATTATACGTCTTCATAAGCGTTTGAAATGAGTTGTTATAAAATTCTGTTCCCTTATCAGTTTGTAAATTAACAGGTTTGCGATTGCTGTTAATCAGTATTCGTTTAAATGCATGAGTAACATCAAGTTTATTTTTTGATTTTAATGACTCTGCCCAAGCGTACTTTGAGAAGCAGTCAATCACCACTAGAATGTAATTATGACCTTTATTATATTTTCTCAGGTTTTGCATGTCCATTAGATCAGCTTGCCACAAGTCATCGACCCCTTTTAGAATGACGGAACGACGAAGGAAATTTATTCTTGCTGCTTTGTGTAGTTCATTAACAATTTGCTGTTTTGCCATTATGGAGATTTATTTTGAAGTAATTTATCTACCTCTGCTTTAGTATAAAACTTATCTTGCAAATGAGTTAAAACCTCAGGTATCTTTGCTTTTAAAGTAGCCTGTACTGTACCCTTTGTGTCTTTTATGATTTGAGAACGCAATGATCCAATCATATTATTAAATTCTTTTAACATATTAGCATTCAAACGATCTACATAATCCTTGTCCACAGTCAAATTATTTAATTCTTTTAATGTGTTAGCATTCAAACGATCTACATAATCCTTGTTCACAGCATCGTCTGCTTCTACTGGAGATCTAATTCCTCTCAGTCTTGAAGTTTTTAAATCAAAATCTCCGTTTTCTAATTTTAACAAAGCATTCTCATTAAACTCAAATAACTCAGCAAAACGCATTCTTTTGTGAATGTAGTGTCCGAATTTGTCTACGTTCATGTTTAAGGTGTATTGTATCGAGAGGCTAATAATAAAATAAACACATTTTAAAATATTTATTAATTTATAACTCTACTTTCACGCAATTCTTCAATGATAGATATAATTTCATTATCTAATCCTGTGTTACCAGCATCTCGAGATGCAATCAATAATTTTAATCTATCCACCAGTTCATTGGGATCGTCCCAATATACAAAATCTACGTTTTTCTTCCACGTTTTTGTTAAAGGTAGTAGTCCTTTTCCCTTCGATTGGTGCTCCTGAATTGTACTTCGTAGTTGGAACAGAGGCTTTATAATTTGCAAATATTTTTGTCCTTTATTACTTTTTATTGGTTTACTAGGTTCATAGTCTCGTCGATGTGCATTTGTATCAAGTAACATCGACTTATAATGTTTCATATCACTTTCGGTAACCCTGCTTAAATCTACGTTCTTTTTCAGCAGCAATTGTTTTAAACCAGGCGTATTTCGGTATTTGCGTCCAGCCACGATGATATACTCGTCGCTGATCGTTATACGCGCAGAACCTAACATCAATTTGCCGCTCTCTACTCGGACACCAAACGGAATATCTTTCAGTGCTTCTGAGGACACTGACCAGGATGACATATCACATCTCTGGTTGTTTTCAGTTAATGATTTATATGAAGAATCACTTTCGATATCAGATTCATATTCGTCTTCATTGTCGTTGTTATCATTGCTTTCTGAACTAATAGGGACTTCTTTTTGCAGAGTTTTATCGATAAACGGAACATCGGTTTCTTCATTTTCTATATTATGCAGGAGAGAAGCCTGCTTACTGACATTAGCAATTTGGTTGAGTGGTTCTGTTACCGGCTTGAACACTGATTCCAGCACTTGCTGATTGTTATTCTCAACATCTCTCATCTTTCGCACTTTCTTTTTAACAGCTTCTGCAGCTTCAACTATTTGTCTTTTCAGTGATTTCTCCATAATAACAAAAAAAAGTTCGTGACTGATTAAGCGTTGCCTGAAGAATAATATTATCGCGAGGGTACCGGTCTTAAATATTAGTATTTTTAATCAAAGACAACAAAAGTGTCAAATTTATTTCTGTAACATCCTTTATTTTTGGAGCAATCCTTATTAATTACTACATAATTGAAAGGCTCACTCCATATTTTCGAACACATTTCACGAAATTCAATCCATGACATATCAGTGTTGACATGTTCTTCATAAATATGCCGTAAATTTATTTCATCTTGTTTAAAAAGTATGATTAAGTTCGCATTGTCTCTTACTAACTGCTTAGGGATTTTACTATACGTTTGGTTTAGATAGAAACAATCAATGCACTTGTGTCTTCCCATCGCAAAATAATCACGCATGTTACTCTGATTTTCACAAGCAACGTCATCAAAAATAATCACGGAGTTGGGTTTTGCGTCCTGAACGCGTAGTACTTCCTCATTTCCCTGATATTTCTGGAGGGAAACACCAGGCACCCGTTGCAAAACACTTTCTAAAAAAATGTACTTAGGTTGGTGCAGAGTTTTTGAATAAACATAAACATTTTCAAATCTTAATCCGTTTTCGTGTATTAGAAGACCAATTAATAAATTAGTTTTTCCACAATTGGACGGACCGCAAATAATACACCGTACTGAGTTAGGCAATAATTCCCCGTGACGAAAACTTGTCTTACAAATATCATCGCAGACTGTATTAACATGCAGCGATTGCGGTTGTTTTACAAATTTCATGATTACTGTCGGAAATGAACCAATTGAAAATGAGTGAATGTATTTAGAACGTTATCATTTATAAACTTACCACAACCTCTTTTGCGTTACTGGTCAGTGATCGAGTCGATTGTTCATTATTGAGCATTCTGTACCACCTTTCAGAGCGATAGCGAGCTCGCATGATCATTGGTCGTGTACAGTATACACTACAGTCGAGTTGATAGTTGATTGTTCATACTGACCCGCCATAATATGGAAGTTACTAGTCGTTGGTTGAGTAAATCGTTCCTAATCAAGTACACGGTGCAACAAACTGTCTCGTTCGAGTTTATTGGTCTAGTGGAGAGTCGAGTCGAGTGTCGATTATTGGGCATTCTATACCACTGTCGGCAGCGAGGCGCACTCGCCGAGCTACTTGCCGATAGTGGTATAGAATGCCCAATAATATACTACTCTGGTAGTATCATCACAACGGTAATGTTTCCCAATGGTTTGTCTTATTTGTTTTAGTATATTTATTGTGTTTATATTTATATATAGTTAGGTGTATATATTATATTTATATGTATCTATATCTTTATATTTAAATATATATCTATTCCTCATCTCTCGCTGTTGCACCTACCACTGTTTGTCTCTGCATCACCCAAAGGTCGACTGGTAGAAAATGCCTATGGCATTAAGTCCGCCTCTGTACATTTTGTGTGCTTAAAGTATTAAATAAATAAATAAATAAAGTTTAAATTCGTAAAACACGTATTCTTTTGTAGTCAACGTTTGCCGTTTTTATACAGTGTTTTACCTCTCATTTTGCGTCACAGTGACCTTTATCGTCGTTGCTATAAGGTTGCTAAAGGAATGCAGGGTAACTGGTATTTCGACGTATTCCTCGCTTCATAGTAGGGTTAAAGTGCAACAAATGAAGCCACCAAATGTTTTACCGTAGTTCAGCAGTTTTAGAGTTCGTTAGATTTTTAGTTTTTTATTTAATGAAAAATCCCAGATTAAATAATTTGAAGGCAATTTAACAATGATTTACGGCGCGACTATACTGAAATTTAAAGTTATTATCATAGCTGATGCCGTAGCAGATCTTTTTTAGTAATTAAAGTCCAAAAATACCTAAAACTTTGGCAGATATCACTAATTAAACATTTTATTTTTCGTAATTTATGAAATTATTTCATAAAAAAAAGTTCTACTCTAACTCACTCACTTCACTTCGGTTGAACATTTGGTGGCTTAATTTGCATTTTCATTCTATTATGACGTCGACTGTATAAATGACAGGTATCAGGAACGCATTCTCTCAACGTAAGGCGTGTAGTCCCCTATGTTTACTAATAGTATTGATAATTGTATGTGAATTGATCATCTTCGGGTAAAACATTGATATTATTGGGTGTGGGTTAACTTTAAATTGAAATAAAACACTGAAAAATGATTTTAATATCTATGAAAATGGCTTTATTTCATAAATAATTTTATGGCATTAGTGTTTGAATATGATTTCGGGCATGTGACCGCCGCGGCTGACGCGTACATGGCGTAATCTGGAGGTCAAATTTTCACACACTCTTCGCAGTGAATCCGGCTGTATTTCGGCAATAATACATCGAATGTTGGCATCCAAACGCTCAATTGTTACTGGTTTATCGGAATAGACATGCGATTTTATATATCCCCAGAGAAAGTAAAGTATGGGCTTCAAATCGCACGAACGAAGTGGTCAGATTTCGTGAAATTAGTCGTTTGTCAAATGTTTCCTATAGATTAAATTAAGCCAATAATTAAGTTTTCAGTAAACCAAGCGTTGGTGCCAGCCGCGGCAGCCACATGTCCGGAATTATGTTCAAACATTAATGCCCTAAAATTATCTATGAAATAAAGCATGGATATTCAATTTAAAGTTCTCCCTTCTAAAAAAAAGCACCCGATAGTTTGTGATATTTTAATCATCAACCCATAACAGTCCACTTCAGGACATAGCCCTCTCCAATCGCACTCCATTCACCTCTACTCTCGGCAACTCTCATCTAGCTGCTACCAGCCCCCCTGCGAAGACCGTCGCACCACCTAGCTTGAGGGAGTCCTACCTACCTTACGTTTCCGATAAGCAATGTTGTTGAGTTTATGATATGCAAAGTAACAAACGAAACTTACCAGCAACAACTTCAGCGTTCAAATGGTCGGGCAGTACATCCAACAGACTGGACTCGACCGGGAACGGCTCGTACAGGAACTTCTTGTAGAAGTTCTTCTTCTGGTCGTGAACTAACACTACTGCTACACCTTCGTTGTCATACTGAAATAAATGATAACATTGAGTAAGGTAGGTTGATTAGATTATTACAAGAGAGCGTGATAAATGAGAACTCAGAATATCACAGAGCGCAAACGGCGCAAATCTGCGCGAACAAAATTTATACCTAATTAGCTTTACTTTTGTAAACCAATGTTGAATGTATATGCTATTGGTTCTTTAATAAATAAAGTAAACCGATTGGAGTGTGTTGGATCATTCGGCTCCCTATAAAATCGTTCAGCTGGATGGTGCTGATTCACGCGTCATGTTCGTGAACGGGAGCCGTCTGTTGACACTGGTCATCTCATAACTGCCAGGACTTATTTATTATCTAGTATTTTGAATTGTTTTTAAATATATTTTGTTTACATTGTTCTCACATACATTATAGACGCAATAAGAATAATGTACAGACGCCAGCACATCAAGCTACTACAATCTGTTAAAATTAATCGATTTTCAACTTTATCGCTACAGCATTAGGTTCAAGGTTGATTAGGAAAATTTAACAGTTTCGGGTAACTTGGCGTCTGTATCCAGGATTTTTTAATATCTTGATTGGGGAAGGAGTCTCCGTGGAGTTTCTTGCCCGTTCTTCTCCATAGGGGTCTACGTTTTGGAATGGGCTATAGCTTTAACTTTCTGACTAACTAACCGACTCTTTGACAATAGTGCCTGTAATTAGTTTAATTGTAATGAATACTTTGAGTTTGACTTCATGATTCCGACAAACTATATTTTTGTGTACTAAATATTGAGCCTATAATATACGTAGCTAATATTAGCCTATCTGCAACGATGTTGATATGACAGGCGCTACATCCAAGTGTTGAGATGTCCGTATGACGCTCCCACGATGATCCAAGATCAGAAAACCAGCCCCATCCAGCTGGTCAGAGGGGTGAGACAAGGGGTTGTGATATCCCCGAAACTGTTCTCAACGCGTTGGAGGACGTCCTCAAAATTCTGGACTGGACTGAACAGGGTATCAACTATCAACGTGAACGGCGAGTACATTTCACACCTTCACTTTCCCGATGACATCGTCTTAATGGCAGAGACGCTGGAACAGTTAGACCAGATGCTGCACAGCCTAAATGTAGCGGCGGGTTGGCCTCGGCATAAATTTGGACAAGACGAAAGTCATGTACAATTCACACGTCCTGCCGAGTCCAATCCACATCGAAGGGTCGCTTCTCGAATCTGTAAAGGAGTATGTCTACCTAGGGCAAGTCATCCAGCTCGGTAGACACAACATTGAGAAAGAAGCCGACAGAAGGAGCTTCGTCAGTGGGCTAGCCATGGTTGTCGCAGGACCGATGGCCGGTGGAGCAGATTAGTCCTGGAGTGAAGACCGCGTATCGGTAAGCGCCCCCCAGCTAGATGGAGCGACGACCTTAAGAAGGTGGCTGGGACAGGCTGGATGCGGAAGGCGGTGGATAGAGTGTTGTGGCGTAGCCTGGGAGAGGCCTATCTCCAGCTGTGTACTGCGATAGGCTGAGTTGATTGCTTGATTGAAATATTGAGCATACGGTTCACAATGAAAACCTTGACAGGTGTCAGGTTCTAATATACAGTTTATTTCGGTAGGAGTCCAACACAACCCTATATTCTTCCAGACAAAGGGTATCAATAGTCAGTCGCTCCCGGTAAAATAATAGTATTCAGCTGCATTCGGTTAGAGTGAAAGCCGATCCCAACATGTTGGGAAAAGCCTAGGTAATTATTGATGATACAGTAACTACATGAATCAAAGCTCTGGTAATGACTATTTATTAAACAGTTCACACTATTGACTTCGCAATCATCTTAATCTAAAATTTCACCAACCATTTATTTTACTTTAGCATCCATGAACATTGCATTCTGTCGTCTATGGTTGCCTGTCAATAAATAAATAAGGAACTTCATACTATCCACGAAGTACTGTATTTTTCGTCTATGGTTGCCTAACAATAAATAAGGAACTTCATAGCGTCCATGAAGTATTGTATTGTTTCGTCTATGGTTGCCTGTCAATAAATAAGGAACTTTATACCGTCCATGAAGTATTGTATTTTTTCTTCTATGGTTCTATGGTTGCCTGTCAATGAATAAGGAACTCCATAGGCGTGCTTTTGTCAAAATAAAATAAATGGTTGGAAAGAGTTTAACAATCGGCACAATACTAGTATTCTAGTTACCTGCGGTCGTCCAGCCCTGCCCATCATCTGCAGAACATCAGTGATAGGCATGTCGACGTATCTCTTCTGTTTCCCGTCGTAGTACTCTGTGCCCTTGATCACTACGAGGTGAGCGGGGAAGTTCACGCCCCACGCTAGTGTGGCTGTGCAGATTAGGACCTATAAGTTAAGATGTTGATTTTATAGGGCCATACCATAGGAGACTTAAAGCGTACGCTTACATAAGCAATAATTGTCGAAAGTAAGTAGTGGAGCAATTAAACTAGTTTCTCCTTAACGCTCAATATAGTGTGTATGTCTTGCCACGACAACAATCTTGGCATCGAGCGATTTGAAGCAATGTTGCTATAGTATTTTGATCTCACGAAGCGACACGCGCTTGACTTGTGTTTACCAAGTGTACAAACACGCGGTGAATGTGTGCGTGAAGACGAGTAGCGTCAGCACATAACACACACAAACTCTTCCGCCTCCACCATTGTCACGGACGGTACCGAGAGCTCCTGCGCTTACACATACATTCATAGCGTGTTTGTACACCAGCTAAACACAAGTAAAGCGCGTGTCGCTTCATGAGATACAAATACTGTACAAGTTGCTCCTTGCTAAGCGTTCATCGAAATAGGGGAGTGTTTGATATGAGTTAGTTCCAAGCAGTTATAAACTCTTAATGTAACGATAATTATAATTGGACTTAATTTGAGTACCCTAGCAATATGTTTAGTTCTGTAAAACCAATAAGCCTTTAATTATGAAGCGTCTGGCTTAAAAAGTGGCTAAACTACAACAAATTTTGAGGGAGGTCCGTGTTGAGTTTGGTCTAAAAAATATGAATCACTGGAACACATACCTGTATCTTCTGATTAATAAACAGCTCCTCAACAGTATTCCTATCCCTCTCATGTAGACCAGCATGATGTATGCCGATACCGAATGCTAACGTGAGCTTCAGGTTCGATTCCCGGATGTTGGCTAGAATCTGCTCCATCTCAGATTCTCGCATGTGAAGCCATTGCTTTGGATTGTCCTCTGCTGCTAAGTACGCGATTAGGTCTAGGGCCGTTAATCTGGAAATCGGTTTTGATTTCTTAACGAGGGTAGTGAAAGAATAACAGGTTCTAAATTATGACTCCTATCAATACTGTTAAAGTTATTATACTGCTAAAGGAATGTTAAAATGACAAGGGGATGGCGAAGTACTCGTAGACCGAGACGTAACGCACCGGATCAACTCAGGATGGATGAGATGTTGACAGGTCACAGGCACAAATTGCGACCCACGGATCAACTTAAGGAGGAAAATTTACAAGTTCGTGATAAGGGTCGTGAAGAAGACGGGTGAAAAAGGATTGCAAGCAGCGGAGATGAGAATGTTGAAATGGATGTATGGAGTGACGAAAATGGAGAAAGTAAGAAATGAGTATATAAGAGGAAGTTTGAACGTGGCGCCAGTGACAGAAAAGTTGCAAGGAAATCGTTTGGCTTGGTACGGGCATGTGATGAGGAGCAAGGAGGCGCATGTGACTAAAAGTGTGATGAATATAAATGTTGATGGATGGAGAGGGAGAGGAAGGCCAAAGAAAAATGGATGGATTGTGTGAGGAATGATATGAAAGAAAAGGGAAAAGGGAAGAGTGAATGATAGCGTGACGGTTGACAGGGGAGAATGGAAAGAAAGAACATGTTGCGCCGACCTCAAGTATCATGGGAGAAGGGCCAACCCCAAGTAAGATGGAACATTGAAGGAATGCTACATCTATTAGCCAACCAAGTTAAATAACACAACTGGCAGTTATGATGTCATTTGCTAACATTTTACGCACGGTACAATACAAACATGGATTTGATACGGTGAGCAGGAAGGCAGGTCACTTTCCATCTAGTTATCTTACTGTCTTGTTCGGATTTGATTTAATTCAATCTATATCTATTATTACTAATAATAAAGCTGAAGATTTTCTTTTTTGTTTGTTTGTTTGTTTGAACGTGCAAATCTCTGGAACTGCCTGTCGGATTTGAAAAATTCTTTTTGCATTTGATAGCCCAATCATTGCGGAAGGCTATAGGTTATTTAACACTACGCTAGAACCTATAAGAGCAGAGAAAACAAAGTTAGAAAGAACGCTTAGTGTTGAAGCCCACAGCGACATCTACTGGCGAAAAATGAAACCAATCGGTGGGACACTAGCGACGCGCTGCGGACCTTCACTGTCTTGGTGACGCGCTAACGAACGCACGCAAAATTATAACTGCTAACCGTAGCTTACCTATTGTACGAGTATAAAGATATCCACATAAATAGTAAAATTGTACGAAACGATAATACACGTAATACACATGGAGCCTGGTGTCTGATTTTCATCCAACGACGTTGACACGACGACGACCTGACGCAGAAACCCCAACACTTAGCGAAACCGAAGTAATAGCGCGGACGGTCGATGCAATGCGATGGGGTGGGTCGGGGTAGCAAGAAATTGCATGCGGACGAAGTCGTGGGCTGAAGCTAGTGATTGTATGTTAGCCTAGTGGAGATAAACGGTTCAAAGCATCAATAATTTTTCTTTCTAATAAACTTCGTTCAAAATGTAGCTATTTGCTCGGTAGCAAGTCGTATGATACTTTCACCTAGTTAATATGTTGTATCCGCTACAATGCTAGCTGAGCGTATCACACGCCCTGAAAGCGATGTAGCGGTATTCGACCACAGCCATAAAAATGAAAGCGATGCGCCAAGTTTCGCTTCTATACTTAGTATTGGAACGAAGTTCTTTAACGCGGGTTGCGGTAGGAGTTAACTGGTAGAAATCGTCACGCGCGTTCATACTTCAGTGGAATCTCGGTAACTCGAAGCTTGTTAAGTTTCAATCGTCAGTAAGTCGAAAAAACTGCCGTAAACGCGGTATCTCGAATTATTTAGGCTTTGTAACTCATTTTCAAAAAGCAGACTCCGAAAGTTGAAGTTAGTAAAATATAATGACTTGGAATTCCCCGAACTCATAGCAATCCTAATCCTAACTAATACTATAAATGCGAAAGTGAGTTTGTTTGTTTGTTACACTTTCACGACAAAACGGCTGAACGGATTTGGTACATGGGTAGATCATGACCTGGATTAGGACATAGGATACTTGTTATCTCGGGCGCGGGAGAAAACACGGGCAAAAGCTAGTCACATCTAAAAGGAATGTTTGATGCTTTTGTTCTATTGCGTCTTAAAACTTGACACCATACTAGAAGGCTCTGTATTAATACATAATATTCAACGAAATTCTTGGTCCCAAGTGGGTGGTCCCTCGAGACTTTCCAACTTTTTATTCATAATATCCTAGGACATTGTTCACACACGGTCATCTGATCCCAAACTAAGCAGAGCTTGTACTATGGAAACCAGATAACTGATAAACTATATATATACTACTTTTTTTTTGTAAATACATACTTATATAGATAATTACACCCAGCCTCAGGACAAACAGACATATTCATGCACACAAATGTTTGTCCTGGATGGGAATCGAACTCACGACCAGCGGCATGGCAGGTGGTATCTTAACCAACCATGCCATCTGGCCTTTCTGTTTCATGTTTCATAGTATCACGAAAATGTTAATTAAATTAGGTACCTAGTCTGTCTTCTACTGGAGACGAACACAAGTGAAGGCGCGCACGGAGAGTGCGTGCGTATAGCTTGGAACGTAGGCTTGTTCATTGTCATCATACGGGGGCAGTAGTGGCGGCCGGGATGACCTGATATGTGTACCTGTGAGAGATGGAGTGTGCTTATTAAGGCGAAAACTCCAGATAGCCCGCGAAATTCAAAATTTCTAACCTTTTTTGCAAATCAGTATCAGGTTGTATGTTGAGCTGAATATAATTCGCGACTGTAACAAATCTGTATTTATAGAATTAAAATCATCAATACAACTCTCTAAGTTCATATAATCCTAATGAAGGAATATTTCATGAAATCTTGACATTTAGGATTATACAAACTGAAGGAGTTATTATTTATAACTCCTTCAGTTCGGTCGCGAGTCATACTTTAACCAACATACAATCTAATGCTGACTTGCAAATTGCAAATAAACGTAAGAAAATTTGAATTTCGCGGCTACCCTGGCGCTTCCCCCTTAAGTTACGTATTTATTAGGAAACAAAGTTGTGCAACATTGTTTGAGCAACATGTTTGTGTTGTGGGAAACAATGTTGCAGTGCTAGCTTGTCTACTCTGAAATGACGCGCCCCACTACGGTATTTACCGTATTGCACGTATACAAAATTTAAGTAGTAGGGCGCGTCATTGGCAACATGCTTATGCAGGGGTCGGCAACCTTATGCTAGTGGAGGGTCACAAATGTTGCCAGGAAATCAGTGCCGGCCGCATTTCATTACATGCCAGGGGTAAAAATCCATATGCGGTTACACCTACTTTTAACCGGCTACAACTAGCTTAGGTTAGCTCAGGTTGTGTCAAAGAGTTAATCATTAAATTGGTTGTAGACGGCTAAGACTTGGTGTAACCGCACTTCGGCTTTTAGCAGTAACATATACATAAACGTTTTGCGGTTACTCGCCTCCTCTCTGTCCGAACGTCTCGGGCGCCGCGTATCTCTATGCCTAACTACAGTGTTTGTTGTCTTGTGACTTTGTAACTCTTGTGAGGCGCACCGCGCCTGTTTATGCCTCCCAAATAATGTGAAACTACCTACATACGTCGTTTCATCGTTTTTGGTTTGTGAAGCTCGCGACCCCTGTGCTAATGTACCGTACTCATGGTAAACAAAAGAACACTCGCAGACAATGACGTTGCGCAATTGTTGCGAAATATTGTTTTCACTTCTAATGCTCTAAAAGTTCGTCTTTATGTTATGCGTAGGCGACATAGTCGCTTTTTATGCTCAAGTGCATAAAGTTTTTTTTTTTCTAAGTCTAAGATCAGGACCTACAGCCACACGCACAATAAAACGTCGCCAATTCAAGTCGTTATTTTATTTCTTTTGCTTTAATTTTTATCACTTCCGTGTTTTATTTAATTTAATAAAACCAGATAAAATATGTGTCGTTTATTATTTAAAAACGCATAGAAATGTTTTAATGACTAAACAGTATAAGTGCTCAAGTGGAATGACACATGTTGAAAATTAAATAAAAAAAAAAAAAAAAACTGCGCGGCGGGAATTAGCTATCTCTTCTTCAATTTTGCTACATTTTTGAACAGTGATTTTATGCCTGATTCATTTTCTCGCAATCGAAGTGAAAAGCAGAGTGGATAACTCGGGCATAAACGACCCATTTAACTTACATAAAAAGGCTTCTTTTATGCACTAGTTGTCCAATCTACCATTTTTATTTCTTTATAGATTCTGATCCAATACCTTAGAAAAACAAATAAGTGTAATTACTTTAACCACAATCTATCGATGAATCAATCAGGCTAACCATTTCATTGGTGAGAAAATGTGAAAAAATCGAATGGAGCTGCGCGCATTCTTTTTTTTTGAAAGTCAAGACACATTTTAGGTCGCCGAGGCACGTTGGTTTTCGTATTAAATCTTCAGCGGATAACAGCAGTAAAATCCCACAATAGGTCACTATCGATTACCGTAGTCCCAATCTCCGTCTAATGTTGACTTACTTCAGTTTAAATACATCTAAAAGTTAAATTCATCTTTAGCCATGAATAAATAAAACTATTTTTGATAACATACCTCCAAAGGCACAGGTCTGACAGAAGGTCTAAAGTTATACAGTCCCATTTCACCGATGTTCAGCCAGTTGGCAAGATCCTTTGCGTTAGCAAGAGCTGTTGATAAGCCAATGATACGCAGTCGTCGAGATGTGTGCGATTCTATGAAGTTAGTTCTGAAACGAAATTATAAATGGTCAAGTTTTTGATAATGGTATTTTACTACAGAGCGCGCGCAACTGCTAGTCACCGCCTCAGGCACATGAGCGGTGAAACGGGGGAGGTAGACAAAGGCCAAGCTAACTCAGTCTGCCAATTTTGTCAATCGTGCCCTCCCCCGTCTCACCACTCACATAACTCAGGTGGTGACTACCACTTGCGCGCGCACTATAATACATGAATGGGACGAAAAATTGACGGTTGCGGAAGGGATACGTCCAACATGGACGTATTTCGGGTAAAATGTAAGGATGGCTGAGATTAAGCACTTTTTAAAGTTACAAAAGAAAGCTCCCAAAGCCTACGCCTTAAGCACTTATTAGTGTTTGAGCAGGGAAGAAGTATCGCAACAAACACCTCAGTTTATCCGTACCCATCACTACAGTTTATAAGGTTAAGAGTCGTGGCTTTGTGTAATACTCCTGTTATGCATGTTCACTCAATGAAAAAGTAGCTATAGCTAAAGTTGCTATGGATGACTTCTCTGGTGTAACATCGTACACATCTCGCACGTAGTTCCTTGTCTGCCACAACCGGCTGATGCCATCCCATGTCTCTGGAGTGGTTACTATAAGGCTTACAATCTTACCTGGACACAATGATCTCTAGAACCGGCCGGCGGTCCTCTCCAAGCAGATGTATTTCATCTATGACTATGAGCGCCACATCCCACACGTAGTTCCTTGTCTGCCACAACCGGCTGATGCCATCCCATTTCTCTGGAGTGGTTACTATAAGGCTTCCAATCTTACCTGGACACAATGATCTCTAGAACCGGCCGGCGGTTCTCTCCAAGCAGATGTATCTCATCTATGACTATGAGCGCCACATCCCGCACGTAGTTCCTTGTCTGCCACAACCGGCTGATGCCATCCCATGTCTCTGGAGTGGTTACTATAAGGCTTACAATCTTACCTGGACACAATGATCTCTAGAACCGGCCGGCGGTCCTCTCCAAGCAGATGTATTTCATCTATGACTATGAGCGCCACATCCCACACGTAGTTCCTTGTCTGCCACAACCGGCTGATGCCATCCCATTTCTCTGGAGTGGTTACTATAAGGCTTCCAATCTTACCTGGACACAATGATCTCTAGAACCGGCCGGCGGTTCTCTCCAAGCAGATGTATCTCATCTATGACTATGAGCGCCACATCCCGCACGTAGTTCCTTGTCTGCCACAACCGGCTGATGCCATCCCATTTCTCTGGAGTGGTTACCATAAGGCTTACAATCTTACCTGGACACAATGATCTCTAGAACCGGCCGGCGGTCCTCTCCAAGCAGATGTATCTCATCTATGATTATGAGCGCCACATCCCACACGTAGTTCCTTGTCTGTCACGAACGACTGATGCCGTTCCATTTCTCTGGGGTGGTTACTATAAGGCTTACTTACAATCTTACCTGGACACAATGATCTCTAGAACCGGCCCGCGGTCCACTCCAAGCAGATGTATCTCATCTAAGACTATGAGCGTCACATCCCACACGTTGTTCCTTGTCTGTCACGATTCGTCCTATTTCTCTGGGGTGGTTACTATAAGGCTTACTTACAATCTTACCTGGACACAATGATCTCTAGAACCGGCCCGCGGTCCACTCCAAGCAGATGTATCTCATCTAAGACTATGAGCGTCACATCCCACACGTTGTTCCTTGTCTGTCACGATTCGTCCTATTTCTCTGGGGTGGTTACTATAAGGCTTACAATCTTACCTGGACACAATGACCTCTAGAACCGACCCCCGGTCTTCTCCAAGCAGATGTATCTCATCTATGACTATCAGCGCCACATCCCGCACGTAGTTCCTTGTCTGCCACAACCGGCTGATGCCATCCCATTTCTCTGGAGTGGTTACTATAAGGCTTACAATCTTACCTGGACACAATGATCTCTAGAACCGGCCGGCGGTCCTCTCCAAGCAGATGTATCTCATCTATGACTATGAGCGCCACATCCCACACGTTGTTCCTTGTCTGTCACGATTCGTCCTATTTCTCTGGGGTGGTTACTATAAGGCTTACAATCTTACCTGGACACAATGACCTCTAGAACCGGCCCCCGGTCCTCTCCAAGCAGATGTATCTCATCTATGACTATGAGCGCCACATCCCGCACGTAGTTCCTTGTCTGCCACGAACGACTGATGCCATCCCATTTCTCTGGGGTGGTTACTATGACGTGAGAGTTTCGAATCGCTCGGATGTCGGGGGAAACGTCACCTAGAAACGGGAAGTAGGTTTGAGTATTTGTTTAACTTGATTTTACTGTAATTGTAAATATTGTTAGGTTATTGGCAAAACAGATGGACAAAAAGTGATTTTATAAAGGTTCCGTTTTACTTTTAAAGTCGGAACCCTAAACAAATCTCATGTCTTAATTAATTTTACAATTGTTAGCTTTAGGTTCCAAAAGCCGTGATCGACGGGCAAGCATTACCGCAGTCTTGTGGCTCCCCGATAAAGTTTCCTCGTCGATCAGTGTACAAGACGACTTAAAATAACATCCCAACTATTAATTTTATTTTTAACCGACTTCAAAAACGGTGGTTCTATATTCGACCCGTATGTACGTATGTAAGTTTGTATGTCCGCGATTTTCTCAGAAACCTATGAACCAATTTTAACGATTCTTTCACTAACGTGATCTACATACTTTCAGGAAGGTTTTAGTATATAATATATAAGGTAATTATTCCAATGTACGAAGTTATGTGCATAAATGTACTGTATCTCCGACATTTCTAAGCGGATTTTGATGATTCTTCTTTACGTTCGTCTTGGGCTTATGTAATTGAATATTCAACTAAAAATGGAAAAATAAATTTACTTAAAAAAAAAAGTAAAAACCGACTTCTAAAACCTAAAACGAATAAAATAAGTTCCATAAAAAAACTTAACAGCTTCTGAAGTCGGTGTCTTCAATTCTTCAATGCACCTTAGCTAGGCACCCACTTCAGAAGCTGTTAAGTTTTTTTTTAATTTTTTTTTTATGAAAGTTATTATATTCGTTATAGGTTTTTGAAGTCGGTTTTTACTTTTTTTAAGTAAATTTATTCAAACATGCTGTAAGCACTTGGATTTCGTAGAATAAGGCGTGCTCTGACTCTAAACATTACCATGAAAGGTAACGTTTTGGCGCTACGAACTCTCATTGCTTGAGAATTAGGAGGGGTTGTACCATGGGTACACGAGCCCGCCATCTGCTAGAAGCGGCCATTGTGCAGTACTTTCGCGAACCAAATATACCTATAATGTGAGACGATCCCTCTGACCGTAAAGTACGCGTAGAACGTGTGAACTAAGTATTATCTTCTGGGTTTCTAGTGGTCTCCTAATGAGTTTATTTCTAGTGTTTATTTGTTAAACTAACTGTTATATTGTAAGGTACGCGTAGAACGTGTGAACTAAGTATTATCTTCTGGGTTTCTAGTGGTCTCTAAATGAGTTTATTTGTTAAGCTAACTGCTATATTGTAAGGTACGCGTAGAACGTGTGAACTAAGTATTATCTTCTGGGTTTCTAGTGGTCTCTAATGAGTTTATTTCTAGTGTTTATTTGTTAAACTAACTGCTATATTGTAAGGTACGCGTAGAACGTGTGATTTAAGTATTATCTTCTGGGTTTCTAGTGGTCTCTAAATGAGTTTATTTGTTAAGCTAACTGCTATATTGTAAGGTACGCGTAGAACGTGTGAACTAAGTATTATCTTCTGGGTTTCTAGTGGTCTCTAATGAGTTTATTTCTAGTGTTTATTTGTTAAACTAACTGCTATATTGTAAGGTACGCGTAGAACGTGTGATTTAAGTATTATCTTCTGGGTTTCTAGTGGTCTCTAAATGAGTTTATTTGTTAAGCTAACTGCTATATTGTAAGGTACGCGTAGAACGTGTGAACTAAGTATTATTTAGGTATCTAGTGATCTCTCCAAGTTGTATTTGTGAACCTCTAAACTATATACATATATAAAAGTGAGAAACTTTCATTAGACTCTTTATTTCAAACTAAAACTTGCTCACTACACTAAAACAACAAGCGCGCAAATGTACTCCTGTACAAACAGGAACGACGAACGTGAGTAAAACTGTGATTTATAGGCCATTATTTAAGAGCGATACTGAACCATGAGCTAAGATTTAACACTAGATCCATTCTAGACTACAGGTTTTAAAGTAGGTAGGGCTAAGTTTACTGACCTGTCAGCTCAACGACTTGTTTGCCTAATCTTTCTTGCAGTCGCACCTTCCAGTCTTTTATTCTTTCCTTCACAAGGGCTTTTAATGGCGCTATGTAAACAACCTGAAAGTAATATATTCAAATTATATTGATCCACTTAAATATTGTAAGCTAGGAGACGCGAGGCAGATCGAGAGTACTTTATAAGAACGTTCTACTTGAGCAGAACCAATGTGGGTATGTTCCACGAGATGTTGTCCTCTCCTTTGTCTGAAGCCGCTAAAGCGCTGTTTATGTTATTTAGTCGTAAGCCATAATTAGTAAGTAGATGTATTTTAGTTTAAGCTAGGTTACGATGGAATTGCCACGTACTTTATGTATAAAAAATCCTTAAATAAATAGAAAAAGGAAATGTAAACTGTTCATATTTTTTCTGTCTCTTAAGACACAGGATACCCTAGTTTAAGAGACAGAGTTTAATCTATTGTGAACAGATTTCTGCAGTATCCAAATGTTTAACACATTATCTGCTTGAAATTTATGCAAACGCTTCTTTATGCTACACTAATCCTGTGTGGCAAATGCTCGGGTGCGTGCAAAAAATATCTTGGGTGTAGACACCGATGTTTTCGAAATAATAGAGATGCACAACGAACGCACAGGTGCGGCGCGCCGCACTCGAAGAAAGTTATGTAAATTGTATGGACGCGCATACGCGCCGTCAAGCACATGGTGAACGTCCGAAAACGCACATGCGCGTCAGCCGCGCCTAATGAATTAATGTAAATATTCTCTACCATAAATTGAACAATTGTAAACTTAAAGCACAATTATGCGTATTTTTGGGAAATAAAGATATTTTTTTTTTTTTACATTTCTCGGGACCCTGGGGTCCCGGATCTTTGGAAGGCGTACGAGGGGCCGAAGCCAACTCGCAGAGGCCGCTTAGACCATTTTAAGTATTGAGGCACGTATTATTGTTCAGAACGTTAAATGTCGTGTCAAAGAATGCTTGCATTATTATTTTATTATTATTATTATTATTTATTATATCCTCACTTACAACTATTTTTACAGGTATAACCCAATGCAATAGTGAAGCAAACTTAAAAACTTATTATCTAAAACTTATTACATATAATGTTATCCTTGTGAATTCACTTAGTGTACACGCAAAAACGTCTATCTCCTCTGCTACAAGGTTAAGAGTGCGAAGAGCCCGCGTCAGGGGCGCCTCATTTAACAGATTAGTGCGGCCACGAGGTATAGCCAGCAGCTGAGGCCGCCGTCGCCGCCACACATATCTGTCGGGCACACTCAAACACACCAACCCTAATATGTCGGCGTTATGTATCTTGCCTCTAATTACTTTAAATAAATAAGAGACAAGTGCGAACTCACGCCTAACTCTCAGCTCATTGTATCCAACCATGCCTAATATAAACAAGGTTGGATACATAAGCGGGTAAAAAGGATATACTCCATAGAGCCTCAAATATAAAAATCTAACAAATTTATTTTGTATTCGCTCCAACATGAGACTATATTTAGTCTCATGTGGGGCCCAGATGACTGCGTTGCATTCTAATTGGCTTCTCACCAAAGTGTTATATAATGCGATAACCGCCGTAATATTTGTGAAACCGCGAACAGTACGCATAATAAACCCCAAATTTCTGTAGGCCTTTTTACAGCACTTGACTATGTGATCACGAAACGCTAGCCCCGCGTTAAGACTAACTCCTAAGTCCCTAACCTCTGTAACCCTGATCATCGGCATCCCATCAATGCTGTAATCATGCACAATAGGACTACGTGCACGCGAGAAAGTTATGGTGACACATTTTTGGGCGTTGAATTGCAGAAGGTTTTCCTTGCTCCAAGTAACTACGCTATCTATGGCCTTCTGTAAGCGTTCACAGTCCTCATCCCCCCTCACTGCCATGGATAACTTTAGGTCGTCTGCAAATAATAAACAATTTGCCTCCTTAACGACTTCGGGCAAATCGTTTACCATAATTATAAATTGCAGAGGTCCGAGGTTAGTCCCCTGGCTTACCCCCGACCACGTAAAGTACGGCTCAGACTTGTGTCCCTCGTACTCTACGTATTGCTGCCTATCCCTCATGTAACTGGCAAAGAAATGAAGTAGGTGCGGAGTGAAACCAACGGCTGCTAACTTCTTGAGCAACACGTCATTATCGACCAGGTCAAATGCTTTTTTGAAATCGAAGTAAGCAGCGTCAGCCTGCCCCCCACCATCTACAATCGGCAACACATGAGCCATGTAACTCAGTAAGTTACTAGTGGTGCTCCTCATTTTTTTTTTTTTTTTTTTTTTTTTTTTTTTGTGATGGGTTTGCTCTTGACTCTAGTCTAGGTCAGAGGTGACAGAGACAAAGTCGACGATGGAGTGAGCTAACCCAGAAGAAGCCTGTTCACTCTCACTTTGAAGAGATTAGGGTTGTATACGTTCGGAAACACAGACGCAGGTAGTGAGTTCCACTCTTTTGCTGTGCGCATTATAAAAGACATTTGGAAGCGCTTAGTGCGAATTGGTGGAATAGCAACCAGGTAGGGATGGTAACTGGCAGTGCGTCTAGATGTCCGGTGGTAGAAGGGGGCCGGTGGAATGAGGTCGTGGAGTTCTCGGGCACACTCTCCGAAGTACAATCTGTAGAAGACCGACAAGCAGGCAACCTTGCGGCGATGAGCCAAGCTATGAAGCTTGGCATCCACCAGTTTTACGTCGCCAATGAGCCTCTTAGCTCTGCGTTCCACCGAGTCAAGCGCGGCTAGTTGGTACTTAGCTGATCCATCCCAAAGGTGACTGCAATACTCCATACAGGATCGGACTTGCGCTTTGTAAAGGGTTAAAAGCTGTCCAGGCGTAAAGTATCGCTTCACCCTATTTAGGATGCCCAGTTTCTTGGCCGCAGTTTGGGCCTTGTACTCGATGGTGGCGCCGAAGTTGAGACCAGATGTCAACTCCATGCCTAGGAGCTCAAGTCGATCAGTTACAGGAACAGATGTACCCCGAAAAGTAGGAGTTTGGGCGAAACGACTCTTTTTAGCGGTAAAAAGACACGCCTGCGTTTTGGTGGCGTTAAAAGAGACCAGATTATCATCACCCCACTGGGAGACAAAGCTTAAGGTCAAATCTGTCCGCTCTACCATGGCCTCTCTCAAAGAACGAACTTCGGCCCCGCTGGTTTTTGCGCTGGACAAGTATCTCTCTGAAACTGTACTGTCATCTGCGTACCCAACAATACCAGGCCGAAGCAGGTCATTGATGTGCAGCAGGAAAAGAGTCGCAGAGAGAACAGACCCCTGAGGAACTCCGGCATCAATAGCCATAAGGTCAGAAGAGCAGCCGTCAACAACTACTCTGATCGACCGTTCACTAAGGAAATCTGATATCCAGCTACAAAAATCAGCTGGGATGCCATAAGCAGGAAGCTTGCTGAGCAGAGCAGCGTGCCAGACCCTGTCAAAGGCCTTCGAGATGTCAAGCGATACAGCCAGTGCTTCGCCGTGTTTCTCGATGGCTTCGCCACAGCAGTGCGTGACATACACAAGAAGATCGCCAGTTGACCGTCCCCGGCGAAAGCCATATTGACGGTCACTGAGGAGATCATTGTCTTCAAGGTAGTTCAGCAACTTATTGTTCAGTACCCTTTCCAAAACTTTGCACAGAATGGAGGTAATGGCGATCGGACGGTAATGGGCAGGGTCTGCACGGTCGCCTTTTTTGGGCACTGGTTGTACATTTGCAAGCTTCCAGGATTTCGGCACCGTTCTTTTTTCAAGAGAGAGGCGGAACAAACGTGTCAATACAGGAGACAGTTCAGGCGCACACTGCCTCAACACTCTCGCTGGAATGCCGTCAGGCCCGCTGGCCTTGTTCACGTCTAGACTGCACAATACTCTTCGGACCTCTTTAATGTGTACTGCGATCTCCGGCATCGAATAGTCACAATGAGGTACAGTAGGTGGTTGCTTTGAGCCAGCGTCCAGACGTGAATTGCTTGCGAAGAGAGATGCAAATAAATTTGCCTTCTCAGTTGCAGAGTGAGCCAGCGACCCATCAGGTTTCATCATAGGAGGTAAAGTGGGACGACAGAAATTCGTTTCAACCGCTTTAGACAGGGACCAGAACTGTTTACTACCCGGAGGGTGCGAAGCCAGCCTGGCCCCGATATGTCCGACATAGTCAAAACGTGCCCTACGCAAAACCCGCTTGCAGAAATTGGCGGCAGAATTAAAGGCTCTCTTCTTCGCGCGAACCCTGCGCGCTCTAACTTTGCGGTCGCGGGCCTTGACCCAGGCTTGGTAGGCAGTCTCTTTTCGGGCCTCAGCGTGGGCACATTCTGCATTATACCAAGGCCGGGATTTGTGACCGAGCGGGATGTCGGAGAATGGAATAAAATATTCCATCCCCTGCCGAATCACGTCCGCAACCGCGTCAGCACAGCGCGAGGGGTCACCCGAGGAAAAGCACACTTGCCGCCATGGATAAGACGCAAAAAAGTGCCGCATCTCATCCCAGTCTGCTGACCCGTATCGCCATACTCGCCTCGTGCCTCTAGGGCTCTCATCTGGAGGAGAGCAGGTTGATATGGATTTCACCAGACAGTGGTCAGACGTTCCCAGCGGGGCTGAGACCGATACTGAATGACTGTCCGGATCAGATGCCAGCAGAATCATTGGTCTAAACCCGTGCTGTGCATCTGAGAGTTGCGTTCTCACCTGCATAAAAATGCTGTTATGGATAGCACACTCCAACACTTTAGCCGGTGACGACAGTACTGCAATAGGTCTGTACCCACTAACATTGTCCTTACTTGAACCTCCTTTCGGTACCGGCACGACACGAGTGGTTTTCCATCTCTCTGGAAACACGGCCGCCTTCAGACAGCTGTTGAAGATATGGAGCAACGGTACAGCCAGTACAGATCTACAGTCTCGGAGTATGTAAGGCGGAATACCATCCGGTCCCGCAGATCTCTTCGGCTTAAGTTGACCAAGCGCAGACTGCACATCCTTCAACTGCAATTTCTGCAGGTGAATACACGCCGCTCCATTCTCGCCACCCGCCCCTTCTATTGCCGCAGCAACATTCAACTCGGGCTGCCTCGCGCTATAAACCGAGTGAAAGTACTCCGCAAACTCTTTCACACACTGCTCAGCAGACAAAACCTCCCCGTTTTTTAAAATCCTTTTTGGACTTCGACTACCCCTTTTGGAATTTACGTAGTTCCAAAATGATTTTGGGTCTTTTTGCAGTTGATTTTGAACCCTGTTGCTATGTTGTTCTTCCGCTAATTTAATCAACTGTTTTACTTTAGCCCTACACAGAGCAAACGCCTCGTAATCATCCTGGCTCTTACTTGCCTTGTACCGTTTGTGGAGAATGGCCTTAAAACGTATGTTGCGAATTATTTCAGCAGTGTAAAACTCGGGATAAATATACTTCGAGCTTACCTCACTTCGCCGTTTTCTGGGAACACAGTCATCTATTGTCGCATTTATTGTTTCATAAAAATAATTTAAACTCATTTCTAAATCAAGGTCATAGATGTCAGTCCAATCTATTGCCGCTATTGATGAGTACAATGTTAAAAAATCAGCTTTATTAAAATTCCAACCGGTGGGTAAAGTACTCGACTCGTTCGCCAGTGGACCCGCAACCCGGCGCGCCCGCAGCTCGACCAACACGTCAAGCGGCGGATGGTACGCATCCACAGGCACGAGAGGCACCCCCGCCATGCGCACATTCACACTCTCTCCCTTCGGAAGCGTACTTAACACTAAATCCAAACATCGATTATTACAATTAACGATCGTGTTGCACTGAGTAAATCCACAATATGATAAAAAGTATTCAAAATAATTACATACGTTTATCGAACAAGAATGCATATTGAAATCACCAATTACGACGATATCACTATATTTACCACACAGCTGTTCTATAATCCTAAACAATATCATATACTCATTCTCACAACTGTTTGGCGGAATGTAAATAACACACAATAAAAATAAAAGTCTACTTTGTAAATAAACGGTAGCACAAACCAGTTCGAACACCTTATCATCTATGTTGACGTCACTCGGGATGGACACACGCCGCAGTTCTAAACGCGGTGTGGCCACGAGAGACGCGCCGCCCTGCTTTCGCCCATCCGCGCGATCGCAGCGCAGTATTGTATAACCAGGTGGCACTATTTCTGCGTCCTGAATTGATTTGTTGCAGCCTGTTTCAGTAATGGCGAACAAACCTGCTTCTGAAGATGACACACCTGCATAGAACTCTTCCAATTTTGTACGCAAACCTCTCACATTTTGGTAGTAAATTTCAATAACTGTGCTAGTTATTTTATGGTTTTTTGGTACGAAACCACACCCATTCACAGAATTCAATGTTCACGGCCCAATTTTCCGATTGACATAAGGTATTATAACTGCTTTCAGGTACACCAATGATAAAAGAAGCATAATCCCTTTCAGTTTTATGTCTTATTACTTCTACCGTGACTGGTACTGACGATCCACATATATTCTTCACGTATTTTTCCAATTTTTCTACCGTAGTTTCCTTACAAAGGCGCCATACATGCAAAAACTTTTTACGTTCAGTTCCCTTTATGTCTACTGCACTCGTGCTCCCACCTCTTTTTACTTCAGTGTTTGGATATCTACTTTTTTTCTTATTTACTTCTATCCAGTTTCCTTCCTTTTGAGATGCTAACTCCTCTGGTTTTGCAAGTTTTTCAAACTGATTCCTTCCATTTTCTGGTCTATTTATCTCCTTTGCGACTGCACTTTTCTCGATTTTTTCTGTGTTAGATGGTTTCGTGGCCACACACTCTTTTGTCAGAACTTCATTTCCAACTACCCGATTTTGGTTTTGTTTAGTGGCCGCGGCAAATGTTCGAGCAGGTCCTGTACTATCTTTCTTCTTTCCTACCTCCATGTCTTTTGTAATTTCGGTCTGTTCCATTGGCATTGACATTTTAAAATCGCTAACCTGTTGTTCTAGTTGTTGATTTCGCGTAAGTTGTTCATTAAGTTGTTTTTCTAATGAAACTACCCGATCAACTTTTTCTTCGAGTACTTGTACGTACGCACGCAATTCTCGTAGCTCATTTCCCGTGCAATTGCATATTTTTTGCAGGTTCTTCATTGCCTCAGTTTGTACTTCAAAGCTTAACAGTACCTCAGATCGAAACTCCTTAATAAATTCCATTAGGTTACTCTCTGTATCTGCTACCATCGGCTGTTCGGCGGCCTTCAAGCGATTTCCGCGCTTAGTATTAACATTACTGCAGCTGGTAAACGTGTTCTTAACTCCAGATCCAGGAGTTGCGGGAGTATCTGCACTGCGAATAGGCTTCGGTTGTGAACAAACGCACTCAGGGCATACCCACTTTTCTTTATAAACATTTGTCCAAGTTTCAAATTCATCTGTACGTATTCCAATACACTTCAAATCGTATACTTTGTTGCAGTTCATTTTAGTGCACTTAATAAACAGCATGCCAGCTGTAATATCCGCACAACAACCACTACAGTTCCGCGACATTGCACTCGTAGTTAAAATAATTTTCGATAACGAACACAATACACGTCCGCCCAGTACGCGCGCGGCGGGTAGTCCCCATATAATTTTAAAAGAAAGTAAGAAAGAAAATACGTTTATTTGCGGTAAACATGACACAAGGAAATAACACTAACATAAAAAACATATTGGGGGAAAATAAGCATCGCATCCACGCAAAACGGCATAGCTCAGCATAATACTGTGACCCTATGCGAGACATAGCCCCAGTGCTGGTTTTCAGCGACAACCGGCGTTGAAGTGATGACGTCAACCGGTGCATTTTTTTTATTTTTATAAATGGCATATCGTAGTTGACCTAGAGAGGTCGAGACTACTTAACCGGACTATCCTGTGGCTGCCTTAAGATGACTCAAAGCCTCCAGCCAGGGGCATAAAACTTACAGACTAAGCGACTACACGCTAAGGGCTCCCCCTGTGGGGAACGAGCCTCGGCTTAGGGCGTCGCTGGGGGGAGGACAGCAAGATGGGACAGGCTGGATCAGATTAGAATTATTATTGTCAGGGGAGTTTAAAGCTACTGGCTCAGCTACGCCACCAGCTGGCACATCATACCCGAGCAAGGGACGGGGGGAGGACGATTATTACGGGGTCGTCGCGGCGAGGGACCTCGGCGGCGAGGTCGGAATGTCGATTTGTTTTTGTTCCTACGGTCCCTACTGCTCTCCTGGAGAAGAGTTATGGGGTCGTCGGGATCTGAGAGGACAAGCCTAGGGCGGCGGACCTTACTAATACGAGAGGGGACATAGCTAGCCGCCTCGACAACCAGAGGGTAGCGATGGTTGGTGGCTGAGTCGAAGAAACGCTTGGAATTGCGTCTCAAGAACTGGGAATGGTGGGAATATCGAGATCTACGTGGAGGATTTCGTTCCGAACGAACCAAGGGGCTCCCGTTGCCTTTCGGAGGAAACGGTTTTGGAGGGCCTACATCCTATGAATGAGGTGAGGTTTTGCGTGCGCAAACACTGAACCCGCATAGGTCACGATGGGGCGAATACACGCTGTATAAATGCGCAATTTGCACCTAAGTGACAATTTGCTACGTGCATTCAGAACGGAGTGGAGTCTACCGAGAGCGAACGCGCCTGCTTTATGTGCTCAGCGAAGGAGAGGTGGTGGTGGAGGGTCACACCGAGGTATTTGGCTCGCGTCTCCCAAGGGATCGGCTTACCGAACATGGTGATCGGTGGGGGGGGGGGGGGGGGGAGTCGAGTGCGACGCGGTCTCAGAAAGAGGACCGCTTGACTCTTGTCGGGATTGACCTCGATTCTCCACTTCCTAAACGAGGCGCCGAGGTTATCGACTGCGGTTTGGAGAGTGCGAGATATCGGGTGTTGGTCCCTGCCCGAGTAGTAAATGGCCGTGTCGTCTGCGAACAGAGCTAACTGCGCCTTTTTACTTTTCGGGATATCGCTGGTGAACAGCGTGAAGATGAGGGGAGCGAGCACAGAGCCCTGTGGGACTCCTGCACGGATGGGATGGGGGGAGGATAGCGCTCCTTCTATGCGATAGCGAAAGGTGCGATTCGACAAAAAGTCTCGTAAGATGAGTACGAGACGATCCGGCACGCCAAGTTGGTAGAGCTTATATAATAAGCCGTTGTGCCAGACTTTGTCGAACGCTTTTCAACCGGTGCAGCATGCAAATAAATTTAAATACGAAATAAAAATAAAATAATAACTCAATACTTAAGAACGTTTATTCCGCGCGGGCTGGCAACGTTGCATTTCTACAGGTGTTTCGTGGGTGGTATCGTTGGTATTTATAAATATGTATGCTTTTTATTTACAGTTTTTTTTTGGTATTTACTCATAAAAATTGGAATATTGTCAATTTTTGCCAACGATACATGCGAGTGTATTAAAAAAATAGTAATTTGATATAAATGTATTAAAATAATAACGAAACATCTATCGAAATGCAACGTTGCCAGCTCGCGCGGAATAAACGCTCTTAATTTTAAATGTTTAAATTTTAAAATACATTTTATTTTTCAAGTATCTGAAATTGTATGCAAATAAACTGAAATTATAATAATACTATACCTTGCAATTCGGATACTGATTAAACACTCTAAACATAGCGACCTCCGCTACAATAGTCTTCCCCGACCCAGTGGGAGCACCAAGCAACACATTATGGTCTGTGTGGTACAGACAATGGAATATCTGCGTCTGTATCGGGTTGAAGTGGCTGAAGTTGTATAGCATCTCGAATGAGGGATTGTTGAGTGCCGTTACTGGTAGTGGTTGCAGTTCTAGGAGATCTGGGGAAGATTTGAAATAAGTATAAGTTTTGAGTTATATTACCTACGTGCATATTTGAATTAAGAGTGACCGTTATTTAGGCTGTTGTGTTGCCACAAGGTAAAATAATCTGGTCCTTTTTCTTTAAATAAAAACCGTGCTTGGGTTTTGGGATTGACTACTTCGAAGTTATCTACACTAATGTTATAAAAACTTCTTTCCAAAAAAATCAAGCGACTTCCACAAAAAATACCAAAAAGTGAAAAATAACTTTAATTTCGGAAGTCAGTGTCTTTGGATCTGAATTTTACTTTTTGCCACCGGCTTCCGAAATTAAAGTTATTTTTCACTTTGTGGTATTTTGTGGAAGTCGGTTGATTTTTTTTTTTTTTGTTTTTATTTTTCACTTTTTAGTGGGTCAGTTTGTAATTTATCTAAGTTGTAATATCCTAATGTCAACTACTCATCACCTATTACAAAACATTTTCTCACATTTTTTCAACATTTTTTCACTTTTCCCGATGCAGGGACGTTAATTGTTGAGGAGTTCAACTGGTAAGTACCAGGAGAACTCCTCAACAATTCACATTCAACAGCACCATAAGCATTGTGACGAGTAAATTACCTAGCAACCATTATTAAAGTAGGTACCTAATCGAATCGCAACCCTTGAAATACTTATTATTGAGTAGTTCCGGTGGCCATCTGTGATCTTCATCATCAGTTCCACTTCACCAAATGGTGCTTTTCAAGAACAAATGCATGACTTACTATAAAAAAATACCCAAATCGCTATAGGTGTGCCTATACTATTTGAAGAGTTCCATCGATTTCTCCAGGATCCCCAACATCAGATCCTGACCTGATGACAATGGGACCAACTAGAAAGTACACTCTTTCAAACAAAAAAGAAGTTTTCAAATCGGTCCAGCCGTCTTCGAATAATCGGAGAACACACATAAAAAAAAAATTCCGACGAACTGAGAACCGCCTCCTTTTTTTGAAGTCGATTAATAAAGCTGATAAGTTTGTTTGTTTGGTTGAACAATTCGAATTGAAAACATATTTTATTGTTGGATAGCCCACTTATCGAGGAAGGCTATAGTCTATATAACATCACGCTACGCCCAATAGGAGCGGAGCATCAATGAAAATGTTGCAAAAACGGGGAAAATTTATTCCTTTTGAGAGCTTCCGTTGCGCTGCGTAAACGGTTAAAGTTACGCAACAATCATGTATGACAGAGTTGTTCCTCTTAAAAGTTCTAAAAAATATCCGCGATAGCATATGTCTCTCTTTTAAGGTTGGCTCACCATAACTTTTTAATGGTAATTTTTTTTTTTTTTTTTTTTTGAACGCGCTAATCTCTGGAACTCCGAGTCGGATTTAAAAATTCTTTTTGCATTTGATAGCCCAATTCTTGTGAAAGGCTATAGGCTATTTCCGTACAAGGCGTGAATAAGTTGATAAGTCGACTTGCACGAAATTTTGAATTGTATAAAAATGGCATCTGGAATCTAAATCATATTAACATTCACAAGTGCAGTTTGCCGAGAATTATGAACCTATCGACTTACAAATTTTTATTCACCATATAAATTAGGCATTCCAGATGCCATTTTTATACAATTAAGTCGACTTATCAACTTATTCACTCCTTGTACGGATTTAATAACACGATATGACCCTTAGGAGCCGAGCAAAAAGAAAAAAGTCAGACAGAACGCTAAGCGAAAACGAAGTATTCGCGCGGGCGAACGAAGTCGCGGGCAGAAGCTTATAACAGGCCAATGTTGAGTGAAACCATAAAAACTGGTTTAACCGTTTACAAAGAATAATCGTGCATGTTAAATAACTTTTTTTATTACGCAACCTGATAAAGGGTAAAATCGTAAAAATCACGGTTTCGCCAAAAAAAAAAAAGTATTTAAACCTTGTACAGACGCCAGCACATCAAGCTACTACAATCTGTCAGATTTCTTTAATAGATTTTCGACTTTATTGCTAAAGCATTAGGTTCAAGGTCGATTGGGAAAATCTGACAGTTTCGGGTAGGTTGACCTGCTGGCGTCTGTACTCATTGAAATAAGTATTAAAATAAAGATTTACAGTACCAGTGTGAGGTGGATGAGTCTCTGGCAATATTAAATGCTGGAATGTGAGTGCCAATACACTTTCTGATCCCAACCACCTGTAAATATAAGGCAAATTACATATTGAAGGATTTTGAATCCTTATACATTTACATGTTTTGCTCTGATATTTTAAGGTTCTTGTTTACTACAGTACTTGCTACGTTTACCTTTCCGATGTCGCTCGGATGTAGTATTGAGGCGGTAGAGGCTCGCTGATTGGTATTGTTATTATTAGTTCTTGTGGCTCATTTGTTATCACCTGTAATCACACAAGAAATATAAAACGCCAGATAAAAAGAGACAACTAAAGGTTGTCTTTAGAAGGTCGCTTTAACCTGTCAAATGTCGATTGCACACCATGTCGCTGCTTTGCATGAATACACGCACAAACCAAAATTTTGAAAATACTGGTTTATAGCACAGCCAAATGCAAAATAGTCCTTATTTCATGGTCAGTAAGACTCACATTCATAACGACATAACCAACGGTATTGCCGTTATGAATGCGAGTCTTACTTCCACTTGAGGGTTATTGGTAAAACACCAGTAACCTCTTAAGGGGTCATTGTACTCATCATTATGAACAACTTTTACTATGGGACCAAACCTGAAATCGCAAAAAAAAAAATCTGCTGTTCAGTACATTTTGACGAATTATGCGAACATAAATGTACTGAACAGCTGATTTTTTTTTTCGCGATTTCAGGTTTGGTCCCATAGTAAAAGTTGTTCATAATGATGAGTACAATGACCCCTTAAGAGGTTGCTGGTGTTTTACCAATAACCCTGTATAGATGGTTCACATAATAAAGAGTATTCTATCAATCTAACTAAAGACCATTCAACTCAAATCAGTAAGTAACAAACAAAAGCTTTGTATAAACTATTCAGAAAGATAGTCCTCACGAGTGACAATGCCTCAGCACGTCTAGCGAAACTGCCACCTTTTCGACGGCACAAGATATCTTCATGTAGCTCGTGTTGACACAAGATAAGAAACTCGGAATACTTGCCTGTTTCTTAGTGATGAGGAAGTACTCGTGGTAGTACATAATATCAGTCTCGGGGTCTTCCACCCATATCCAGAATGCCTCGGGAGCTTTGCCGTGGTATTTGTCGTTCCATCTGTATAAAACAAATGGCTATTAGGAGCTGTTGATCTTGCATGTGTTCGTTAAAGCCGAACGAGAAAGTGTTATAAGGGGGACCAGTCGTTAAAAAGGGAGAAAATATAAAGCCAGTAGGCCTAGTGTTATTTGTATATACTCGCATGTTTGTCACACTTATCGATATTACCGGGAACCTTTACTTATTGCAGCAAGTCGGAAGTAGGTATGTACTTGTAGTACTTTGTGTTTTTGAAAATTAAAGTTTAGACGTCGCAGAGACCAACAAAAAAAAAAATAAACAAAAAGACAGTAAATCTAGACCCTACTAGCAAAAAATTAAATACAGGATGACTGAAAACATGCGACAAAATTTAAGGGGGTGTTCCACTCATCAATATGAATAACTTATACTATGGGACCAACTAAGAATTCGCAAAAAAAAAAAACAATCAACCTTCCATGTATAATAAAGAGGTCAGTATTGTTGTTGCCATTGTCGACTGGTTTTTGTGTGTTATTAAGACTTTTATTTTAAATCAGGAAGTTGTTATGTCCATGCTCCAAATGTGGCGATCTTGTTGACGTAATTAATGTTATTTCACTTTTTTTGCACAGGCTTAAAGCATGAATGTATGAGAGATTACATTTTTGAATTATGAAATAGATTCATTGACATAATATTGCATTGCCAGTTAATTGACCTCAAATTATTTTAAGGTGTGTCTCAAACACTTTCAATGCAATTTGAACAGACAAAGTTCAAGCTAAGTCAAAATATATAAACTCTTCTTTCATTTAATATTTCAGTTTAAAAAATTCCAATGTCACAATCGTACTGACATTCAAAAAAGTGAATGAAAATCCTTGAATCGCAAGTATGTCAATGCAATTATGTATTGCATTTTTATCAAATCTAATAAGTACGACATACGCGATTGTATAATAAAGAGGTCGATTTTTTTTTTTTGCGAATTACAAGTTGGTCCCATAGTAAAAGTGATTCATATTAATGGATGGAACACCCCCTTAAATTTTGTCGCGTGTTTTCAGTCACCCTGTAAGTCAACGTCAAGGTATGTAACGTCACAAACAATCAACTTACTTGAAATTAGGTGTAATAGACAGTCGTATCCTCAACACAGTTCTTGTGATGGGATGCAAGCTGGCTTCCATTTCTAATAGCGGGAATTCATCTGCACATTTCTTTAGATGCCGCGCGTTCTTCGGGTTCCGTATCAAATCGCCTACAAAGGAAAACGATATGAATACATGAACTTTTATGTCTTTGTCTCTGAACGACTACCAAAAGCATGCATCGGTGTTAGTAACTGCCATTCCATATTCGAATATCTTCGTCTCGCGTTGAAAGTACGATAAAACAAATAAGTTAGAGACTTTCTTTCGTTTCGACACTATTTAACCAATGGGGTTGTTTCCCGGAAGCGTCTGCGCAAGAGAGCGCTGTGTGTTTGTCACTTGTCAAAGTCATCTTGAAGACAAAGCGACCAATCGGCGACAAGAAAAACTAATTTAGCAGTTTTCTTCCCCATTTCAAAAGTAAGTCAGTCCCAGTGAATTGTGTTTTCGATATCGTTCTATCATTCACTTACCAAGTTCCTTCCAATCCATGTCCCGAATCTGATCGGGCTTCAACATCGGGTACTCGATATGCTTCAACGTCTCGATAGTGAAACAGTTGAACTGTCGCATGTCGCTGTAGAAGTCCCACATTTGTAGCTCTAGCATTTTCGCCATCTTCAGATAAAGGCCGGCCATGTACGCGTTGTTCTTGCGAAGGGTGATCTCGAAAAGGGCGCGGATAATGCGGACGGCGTTCTGTATATTAAAAATACTGGTAAGAAGACATAGCTTTTCAATAGTTGTTGACAAGGGTGTTCATAACGATTCCACGATAACGATCTTGTCAAAATTTTCGTGAAATGTCAATGCCAATGTGGGTTTAGCCTATCCGGTATTTCTTTGTACCGACTTGACTTCCGATATTTTACCTTTAGGAATACCTCAGTAGTACAATATTGTGGGTTTTAAGGTGGTGGTTCAGATAAATCCTAAGTAATATTGTTTGTTTGTTACGCTTTCACGCGAAAACAGTTGAACCGATTTGGATGAAATTTGGCATATGGGTAGACCATGACCTGGATTATGACATACGATACCTTGGTTTTGTTTTGTTATTAGTAACTTAACTCGTTGTTGATTTTACTTCGATGGTCCTAGTTTATCATCTGTGACTTTGAGTTACGACTACATGTACGGCTATATGTAAGTGGGCACGCCGTTTATTACTGGAGGCTTTTATTTGGGTATAAAGTTCTGCTTACGTATTTAGTTTTGTATTTTGTTTCTGCTTGAGTATAGTTTTCGATTTTTTGGTATATTGGCGTGTGCTAGCTTACTTATAGCAAATAATTTAATTTAATGTTTTGTATTGCGTAATGTACCTAAATTATTATGCGCAGTGTTATATAGAATATTTTTTTTTTTTAACTGAACAGACAGCTGTGCTGCTGGGGAGTTTGTTGCGCCACTTCTTCTCCCCAGCTAAAGCACTAGGAAGAGGTGAAGGGCGGGCGTTTTGGGGGACTGTCTTATGTAATTTTGACGTTCAAAAAGTGCTGATTCTCAGCCTAGTTTGAATAAATGACTTTTGATTTTTTTTGTTTTTTTTTTATACTTTTTATCCCGGTAGTAGGATCCCGTATAATTTCCGATATGCACGTGGGCGCAGTCGAGGGCAAAAGCTAGTTTTTAAAAAATCAATCTCAATATGGCTCCTGAGACCGGACTAAAAAAAACTTGGTTTGACGATACTAAATACTTATGATACCTCTTTATAACGAGAAATTTGTGTTGATATCTTAATTCGTGTTATTTAAAATACATACAGCAAATCACATATTACAAACCTGACTAATATAATTAAGATCAGACTGCAACGACGATCCATTGACACGTCCTCTCGACAGGTAAGTCTGTAGCAGTATGTTGATCTTCCAATATATGTCCTCCGGAGGATCCTCAATGCGAAGCTCACCGTATTGGTCTTTCAGACTCCATAGTTCTGTTAGTTCTTCTTTTCTCACCTGGAAAGTTGAGTTTTATTAATTAAGGATAACTTATTCTGCTATTTTTGATATTAATTAGTTGGATATAAATCTGCTATTTTTGGATAAATTGGTTAAATAGTAACAACTTACAAATTAACATAATTAAAACAAAAATAATGCATATTTATCAAAGACTACGTATTAATGACCTGAATATCAATTATAATAGCCAAGATGTAGACAGAATAGAGGTTACAAAATTTTTAGGAATTTTAATTGACAGTCAGATGACATGGAAGCCACAGGCTGAAGCAATATGTAAAACAATCAGCGCATCTGCATATGCACTTTATAATCTTAGGAAATAAGTTAATATCAAAACAGTATTACTAGCATAACATGGTCTTGTCGTTTCCATTTTAAGGTTTGGAATTATATTCTGGGGCAATTGTATCGAAAGGGAGAGTATTTTTAAAGCCCAAAAAACGCTGTTTGCGGGCAATATTTGGTTTGAAAGTTACCGTGTTCCAATTTTGAAAAATTATAATTTATTGACATTTCCTTGCCCTTACATTTTAGAAATTGCTCTTTCTGTTAAATGTAAACCTATTTTAAATATACCTATTTGTATCTTTATGGGAAAGCAGATACCGAGATGTAACTTTGCGATCTCAATACCGAAACGTGTTACGCACTGTAAGATATAGGACTGCTATGTTGAGGAAAAGTGCTTTTGGTATGGCACCCGCTATCTTTAACCACATTCCTGATTCTATAAAAGAGGAACCAGTAACAAGTTTAAAACGAAACTAACTGTTCTTTTATTGAATAAGTGTTACTACTCCGTATCGGACTTTCTAGCTGATACTTTTTAGTTGGGCTTTTATGTGTAATGATGAACTGCATCAATGTTTGCATGCCAAAATGGTAGAATGTACAAGATGATTCTTCAACATTTCTGTAACCACCTTATTGTAAATACCTACATTCTGAGCAAATAAATGAATATTATTATATTATTATTAATAATGATGATATCCTGGGACATTCCACACACCGTCATCTGATCCCAAACTAAGCAGAGCTTGTACTATGGAAACCAGATAATTGATATACTGCTTACAATACTTTTTTTTTGTAAATACATACTTATATATATAATTACACCCAGACTCAGGACAAACAGACATGTTCATGCACACAAATGTTTGTCCTGGATGGGAATCGAACCCACGATCTGCGGCGTGATAGGCGGTATCTTAACCAACCACGGCAGCTGGCCTGTCATTATCTGTGTATCTGTATTATCTGTTCGGAGCTCGGGGCTAAGTAATAACAGTCGCACGGCTCGACCCATCCCGTTAAACTACGCTTGCCAGGGTTGGTCCGTGGACATCTTTACATACCGAGACTCCTCCGTGTCACACGTGGATCTTTGATACTCGTTACAGGTCGTCAGAAGCCTGAAAGTCTGACAACCAGTCTCACCAAGGGGTATCGTATTACCAAGTTACTGGGCTGTGGAAGGCAGTCGCTCCATGTAAAATACTGGTATTCAGCTGCATCCGGTTAGACAGGAACCCAACCCCAACATAGTTGGGAAAAGGTTAGGCAGATTGATTCTTTAACCCTTCGAATGCCGGAACGCAGGTCTGCGCACCATTTTTTTATGCGAGTGCGCCACTCGAAAAAACACCTAATTACATTAATGTAATTAGGTGTTTTTTCGAGTACAGCTAAAATCGCGCAGACCTACGTTCCCGGCATATGAAAGGTTAAGATTAAATTCGATTATATTAACATGAGTAAATAATAACAAAGGGGTGAAGACCGCGTTGTAGGTTGCGCTTCTTACAAAACTGTTATAGCCACGGAATAGAAAAATCAAGTGGAAGTCCCCACGCAGCTATTCGACGTTTGTCACAATTATGCGGTAAAAATGTAAAATAATAGCAACCTTCGTCAGTTGTAATAAGACTTAATTTTGCTTTTCGTCAAAGTTGAATTTGTTGTTCATACAAAATTAAGACTTATTACAACTGACGAAGGTTGTTATTATTTTACATTTTTACCGCATAATTGTGACAAACGCCGGATAGCTGCGTGGGCAGTACCACTTGTTTTTTTCTATACTCATTCGTCAGTGCTGTTGGCGGCTATTTAGGATTGGTCTAATTTGAATGTAGAGAATATAAAATTAATAACAAACAGATATTGACAACATGTTATCATATACAGGGTGGTAGGGACATGGACATCCTGTTACCATGGATTCAGTACATGATTCTGAATCCCCCTGCACATAAACTTTTCGTCAGTTAAAAAAAAAGCCGGCTAAGTGCGTGTCGGACCACGCACAATTAAGAGTTCCGTAGTTGGGATGAATTTATCCCAAGAACAAACTTAACATTGTAATTGAAAAACATGTTCTCCCATACATTCCAACTGCAAATGGTAAGTTTGTACGCACCATATAAAGAGATTTGCCATGTTATTTTAAGACCATAGACTTCTTATAAGTTTTCCTGTAATCTATAGATATATAAATATTATTTTTTTCAAAATTTTAGGCTCGGTAGTTTCGGGAATAAGGGAGGAATGGTAAATTTTCGTCTATTTTCTTAAATAACTTTAAAACAATTTATTTAAAAGTTATTAAAAAAATATATTTGAGACCCTTACAGCACAGTTACAGTAAGCTCTTTCATTTGATATGTCAACCGGTGCAGTTTGACAGTTTGAAAACTTTTTTTAAAATTTTCTTATTTGCCACCCATATTCAAAATTCATTTACTTACGTTACACGTCCATGTTTGGGTCACAGAAATTCATATGTGTACCAAATTTTAACTTAATCGGTCCATTAGATTCGGAGCAAAGTGTGACAGACGGACAGACAGACACAGGAGTTATCCTATAAGGGTTCCGTTTTTTCCTTTTGAGGTATGGAACCCTAAAAAATAGCTGTTCCATATATTTTGACCGACACTTTTCTATGAAACAGCAGATTTTTTCTTTAATAATCGACGAAACTTTTCTACACTGCGGCGTCTAGAATTATGTGCTGAATTCATGGTTACAGTTTGCACGTCGATGTCGATACCACCCTGTATTTTTCTACGTTTATAAACAAATCCTTGGGTAAACTTCTTAATCAAGCTGCCTAGCCTTTTCCCAACTATGTTTGGGTCGGCTTCCAGTCTAACCGGATGCAGCTGAATACCAGTATTTTCCATGGAGCGACTGCCTATCTGACCTCCACAGCCCAGTTACTGGGTAATACGATACCCCTTGTCAAGACTGGTTGTCAGACTTTCGGGCTTCTGACGACCCGTAATGACTGTCAAAGGTCCACGAATGATCAACGGCTTAACGTGCTTTCCGAGGCACGGAGGAGTCTCGGTATGAAAAGATGGTCACCCATCCACAGACTAACCTTGGCAAGCGTAGCTTAACCTGATGGATCGACCAGTGCGGCTGTTATTACTTAATCACAAGCTCCTCCTTGAACATTCTCCTCATTTTCTCAAACATTTAAATAAGTAACAGGGTTTTACTCACTTTAAGCTGCTGGAAGTCAGAGCACCTGGTCAGCATTTCCAGCACGTATCCTTGAGTCATAGACTTGCGCACCATTGTGTTGAACACCTCCATCGTCTCGCAAGTTATGTAGTAGTGACTTGCTGTGCGGCCCAGATCTATGGACAGAAGAGATTGAATAATGAGTTGTAATTTTTTTTTCAGATTTTTATAGATTTTTTAACGTCTTTATACGGTATACCTTAAGCCAGATAAAGTTGTAATAAAAGTCATTAACCCCACTTGTACTAAAACCTCGAAACTTAAATGCAAATAAAAAAATCATGCCACGTGCACGCGTCAAGGACGCCTCTTACCACGATACATTTTGTTTTGATCGTGTTATCGACACTGCCTTAACATTTTTTTGTATCGTTTTCAAATATTGGAACACATGGTAGAGGGCGTCAACGACTTTAAATGTACGGTTATCTGGCAGAAGGTTTAGTTAAAAAAAAAAGTTGAGTGGTTGAGTGGTCTAATGAGAATAAGTTTGCAGGATATTGAGTTGCCTGTCAGTCAAGCACTTTAAATTAAATAGTCTATTCTTAAGGGGGAAGCGTAAGGGTAGCCAGCGAAATTCAAATTATCTTACGTTTTTTGCAATTTGGAAGTCAGTATTAAGTTATGTTAAATAAAGTATGATTTGTAGCCGTAACAAATATGTTTTTACAGAATTATATAAAATAGAATCAGTAATACAACTCCCTTAAGTTAGTATAAGTAATCCTAAAATGTCAAGATTTCATGAAATAGTCATTTATTGGGATTACCTGGTCTTAAAGAGTTGTATTGATCACTTTAATGATTCTAATTATGTAAATAGATACTTATCACGACCGCAAATTATAATTTAATCAACGTACAATATAATACCGACTTGTAAATTGCAAAAAACGTAAGAAAATTTGAATTTCGCGGGCTACCCTGACGCTTCCCCCTTTTAAACGTTTCTATTTATTTTAATGACAAAGTGTAATCGCTAATCTATAACATTTGTATTGTTATCAGAACTACGCGATCGCATTTCGGGAAATGCAAAACAAAAGATCGCGTTTGTCATATCATGTCGGCAGAAGAATTTTAAGCTAACTGTATTTTCAATTATCAAATCTACCTACTTTTAGGGAGGTGATACAGAGACCCATTAAATGGGCTCATGCTATCATTGAATAAATATTATTATTGTTAACAAAAATTAAGTTGTGGAGTCCGTTATCATCTGCTCACATAGTTTAGTTTATAAATAAGTTACTACAATATTTACCAGTAACATTAAGTTGTCCTGTCCGTTCGTTGTAACGTATCATGTGCGTGTTATCAAGCTGCATAGCGGCCGCTGTTATAAGTTCACGTCGTTTTGTTTCTAGCATCGGCTCCTCTTGCACGTCCGTATATGTTAGGCCGTATACCTAAGAAGAACCATTAAAGATATAGCAGCTAATATAACATCCATCATGAATTCCCGGTACGCAGTAGTGTCGATACTTTGAGTTATATCCTAAGCAGAAATCGGAATAGGTAAACTTCGAGGAAAGAACTAATAAATACCTCCTATAAAATCCCAGAATGATAGACATGACGTTTAAATCTAGGGATTTAAGAAATTGCGAATTATTTATTATTTACTGTAAATATTTAATTTGTTACGAATGTATTAAAAGTGAAATAAATAATTCGCAGTTTCTTATTTCCCGGGATTCAGAAATTACAAATTATTTATTATTTGATTATAAATATTTTATTTGTTACAAATGTATTCAAAGTACAATAAATAATTCACAATTTCTTAAATCAGGCTAGGTCGAAATCAGGAATAGGTAGAGTATAAATAAATCCCGGAATGATAAACATGACGAATAAATCTCGGGATTTAATCGTAATGTTTATCATTCCGGGATTTTATAGCGGGTATTATCCCCTCTTGTTAGTTCTTTCCTCGAAGTTAGTTTTCAATTTATACTCTACCTATTCCGATCTCTGATCATAAGCCTCACGTAGAGGGGTGCAATAAAAACTTTTTTTTTGCTTTTATATCCAATACTGTCTGTGAAGTTTCGCCAATTAAATAAACTTGTTAGTTGTTACCTTGTTAGAAGATGATATTATGTGAATGAAAATCAGTTAAATTACCTGTGGATTGATCCTCATTCTGACGAATAGATATGTGTAACTGAGCCATTCCACGGCTTCGTCAATATTAGTTACTGTACCGAGGGCGACCTGAAAGATATAATTCATTGTATTAGTATAATTGGAGAAAATAATATAACGTGTTCACTGCAGGGTGTAGGAATTGAACCACTGCGCCTATTGTGCTTCAACGTGCTTTTCGTGTTACTAGTATAAAGATCTTTCATTAATTCAAGTAAATTTCAACAAGAAAATAACAAAATATAGTAAAGAAAAGACTTACCTCAGCGTTCAAATTATCCGCCAACAAATTGATAAAGTTACTCTCAATCGGGAACTGATTGGTCATGGATTTCAGATAATGCGTCAGTTTGTCGTGCGTTGTTATAATGATGCCCGTTCCAGACGTGTCGAACTGCGGTCTGCCCGCGCGACCGAATATTTGTAGCACATCCAGTATGCTTAGGTCTACGAATGTTCCGTGGGCTTGGTCGTAGATTTCTGTGCCCTGCGAATAAAGATGGCGCAATGACGTATGACATTATTATATATTATATTTTGTGTGATTTCTTGGATGAAAATAGGTTTTTTTTTACTTCAAATATATAATACAGGAAATACTACTAAATGGGGATATAAAGTACATTCTTATAATAGACGAGTGTTGAAAATGTTTATGACATTTAAAAGATTTTTGTGCCGGTTCAAAAAGCGAAGGAAGAATCAAATATAATACAAGAGCTGTGATAATCATTTTAAATCATGAATTTAAAGTTCATAATATGATAGAGTTTGATATTTCTGAAATCTTATCATGCTTTTAGTGCTCTTTCTGTAAATATAAATAAATTAGTAGAATCCTAACTTCCTAACTAATATTATAAATGCGAAAGTGAGTTTGTTGGTTTGTTTGTTTGTTACGCTTTCACGCTAAAATTTCTGAACGGTTTTGGATGAAATTTGGCACATGAGTAGACCATGATCTGGAGAAGGACATAGGCTACTTTTCATCCTGGATCGCAGACGAAGTCGCGGGCAACAGCTAGTTAAGAGGATTGTGAAGTGCCGATACGCGGCGCGATTTTTAGAGGCATTTGCCTACATTTCATACAATTATTTACATAAATATTGTTTCGGGCGATAACGTTTTTACTCCCCTAAACCTTTACAAAATGAGACAACTTTAATTTCATTACTTTCAGTACACTTTAATCTAGGTCTGTACGTTTTTCATTTTTAGTAATTCAATTTAATTTAATTTAAAAAAATAAAAACGCTCGAGGATGTTTTTATGTCAAAAATATAGATATTTAGATGCTAATAACTTATATTGTATACAATATTTCTTTATAATAAAAACGTACGGACCTAGTTTTTCATTATACCTACAACATTTCCAAAAATTATGAAAATTAAACTATGTTTACGGGGAGAAAAACGTTATCTCTTTTTGTATGAAAATTTACAGCTTCACAATCCTCTTAATTATATTACGTATTCTAATAGATCGTACTTACCCTAATTACAACAGCGTGTGCCGGTAAGTTGACACCCCACGCCAGGGTGGAAGTACAAACTAACACTTTTATGTAACCCTCCGAGAAGTATTTCTCTACCATGTTTCTGAAAAAGTTAAACAAATTGTAAAGCAAATAATTAAAGCTCCAAGCTCCTACATTGTTCGACTGGAGCCCAGTAAAATCCGTAAAGTATATGCGTTAATGACAATAAAAGTGCGTTTTTTTTTTATTTGTGATGGGTTTGCTCTTGACTCTAGTCTAGGTCAGAGGTGACAAAGACAAAGTCGATGATGGAGTGAGACTATACTACTACACTACTTACTCCGTTTTTTTTTTTTTTTATTTCGCTTAAAATAACTTGCAACAATAATGTAAATCTTCCTTCTGTGTAAAGTACCAGGGGGCTGAAAAGTTTTGAGACTAAGTACCTTCAAGTGTCATTATTGTCTCGCGCTGCATATTACTAATTTGCGAATACCCTCTTTAGTATAAATACAGAGTTTCAAATTCAAATTAATTTATTACACTTACACAGTTCAAAAACATACAATAAAGTAACATGCATGCAATTCTACCAACAGAAAACTTTAAAAAGATTTAACAGCGGGTCCCAAACTAAAGTTAACAATGCTAGTGCAAGATTGTTATTGTTAATTTCATAATATAAATTATATTAATTAAAATGTCATTAGCGTCATTACACTTTTAATAATTCATCATTACACTTTTAGTAATTAATCCGTAGCCGTAGGCTCAAAACTTTTCAGCCCGCCCGGTATGCTAAGTTTTTTAAGCCCTATAGCAAATGTGAGCAACAATAACGCTCTTAAGAGTGTTACGTCCGGTGGACCGGGGGGTTGAAAAGTTTTGAGCCTAGGGATGGGCCGCGGATGACTGAGACTTGATGATGTTTACCTACGGATTATTTACTAAAAGCGTAATCATGCTAATGACATGAAACTCTGTATTTATATTAAAGGGGGTATTCGCAAATTAGTAATATGAAAGAAAGAAGGAACAAGTATTTATTGAGACTCGCACAGGAAGATCACAAAAAAGCTTAAACACATTTAAAAAAAAAAAGTCAAATAAAAATAATAAAAACAATCCCGTACGAGGTCAAAAGGCTCCTATCTCAGCATGATGGTGCCACATTTAAAAATAAGTGTCGCAGCGATAGCGCAATATTTTATTTTTATATGTTATTTATTTTATTTATTTATTTCCGTAATTGTCCGTGACATCAAAGCGGGCCCTATCAGAATATTTATTATATTTGGATTCGAAACCGCCTGTCAGTACCCGTTGTAACATCAGTTACTTTTCTATGCCTTTAGTAACTATGGTGGCATCTTTGTGACAAGTGACAACCACACACAGGTAACAGATATGTATGCAGCGCGAGACAATAATGACAGTTGAAGGTACTAAGGCTCAAAACTTTTCAGCCCCCCTGGTAAAAAAAGAAAAGTGCTAGCGAGAAGCATATCTCACATTAATATATGATTGCCAAAAAAATACAAAGGCTTGATTAAATTCCTCCTTTCCTTATAGCTTATTTTTATTAGTCGATAACGCGGTCGATACACCGTCTGCGGGGAATCCCCGTAGCGGGCGTAGCGACCAATGAAATTCATAGGTTGGTAAAAAGCATGCGGAGACTCACACCCAATGAAAATGCGACTTCAAACCAACTGCTAAACATATGGTGCAGGTTCTCCGTATACCGCAATCATTCCTTATCGACTAATGAAAACGGTTCCCCGAATACAGGCCCCGTGGCATGCTTTACAGAGATCTCCAGCACCCCATATGCGGGCCTTATGGCATGCGTTACAGAAATTTCCCGCTTGCCTTGGAAAGCACGTTAAGCCATTGGTCCCGGCTGTCATTCGTAGATCTTTGACAGTCGTTACGGGTCGTCAGAAGCCCGAAAGTCTGACAACCTGTCTTACCAAGGCTTATCGTATTAGCCAGTAACTGGGTTGTGGAGGTCAGATAGGCAGTTGCTTCATGAAAAATACTAGTACTCACTTGAACCAGTTAGATTGGAAGCCGACCCCAACATAGTTGGACAGAGGCTAGGCAGATGATGATTTAGAACGTCATAAAGACACTTACCGATCGCTCCTGAGCATTCCAGCATGATGACACGCGAACCCACAAGCAAACAACTCAGCCAGTATCTTATTAGGACTGCTACTTATACTCTTCTTAGCCTTAAGAAACGCGCCCGTATCTTCCGGCTCGAAGTGTTTGAGATGGCCCTTCTTCTGGGCTATTTCTTTGAGGACCATAGCCGTTTGATGGGTGGCGTTACGGGCGTGCACGAATACCATTACTTGATGGCCTTTTTGGACCATGTCTACCGCTTTTTCGTAGCATATTTCGTTCATCGCTTGCATCTGTTGAAGTTTTGGGTGGGTGAAAATTTTGAAAAAAAGGTTATTACGAGGTCTACAGCGCCTCTTAAGACAATAGAAAATTAATATGTACTAGCAAATTTGGAGATTAATCTTTCGTAATTACAGAAACAATTAAAAAGCCACAATGTCGGGAGACACATTGTCTCGCATGGATCTCTGTTCATACGAAGGGTTAATCTAGCACAGAATATGGAGTGAACTTATAGCTCTGTAGGTACACGAGGTAAATTGGTATAAAAGGCGCTCTACATTTAATTATCATGAAATTGTAAATAGTCTGTGGTGGTTATGAAACCATAATCAGTTTTGGCTTTAGTAATTTTTATTCCCATTTGATATTCTTGGACCTATTCAAATAATTAAGCCAATATAGTGTTGTGCAAAACACATTTCTATTACATTTGTAGACCATAAAATATTCTAAGATAAAACAAAATATACCTGTCTAAGATGTGAGCCACCACCGCTGCCAGTTTCCTTGATTCCAATAAACTGTTGCTCCAAAGGTACCGGACGGAAGCGAGAGTCGAAAAAGAAGAGACCTATGTTGGGGTTTACTCGTAAGAATCTGTAATAAGACATCAAAATAAAAGATTACTTAGTGAAAGATTTATTGAAGAAATAAAATTATAAATTGATTACTATTGAGAACTTTCGAGAAAGATAATAATATATACGGTGTTGAACGCAGCTTTATAAAAAGTCCAGCTTTGAAGAGTGTCGTCTCTGTTGCTCATAGGCACATTATCATCATCTGCCTAGCCTTTTCCCTACTACGTTGGAGTCCGCTTCCAGTCTAACCATATGCAGCTGAATACCAGTATTTTACATGAAGCGACTGCCTATCTGACCTCCCCAACCCGTTTACTGGATAATACGATAAACCTTGGTAAGAGTGGTTGTCAGACGTTCGGGCTTCTGACGACCCGTAACGACTGTCAAAGATCCACGAATGATAGCCGGGACCAACGGCTTAACGTAATTTCCGAGACACGGAGGGGTCTTGGTAGTTAAAGATGGTCACCCATCTACGAACCAACTGCGGCAAGCGTAGCTTAACCTGAATGATCGACCCGTACGGCTGTTACTATTCATACATTCATGTATATTGTATAACTCAATGAAAAACGTGCCAATAGCCGAGTACTGTTAAAGTTAAATACATATCCAACACGAGAAATGACAGGTTTTAATTTCTCCGAGAATTTTTTTTTTGGGTCAGCAACGACAGTCAAGACTTTCGACGCCTAATCGACCATAGAAACACAGCTGTCTCAGAACCCAATCGGATGGCTCGTGATTTAATTCCTTCATACCAATTAAAAGTGAAAAATGAAAACGCTTTAAAAACAAAAAAAAACCGACTTCCAAATAACACTACAAAGTAAAAAATACCTTTAAAATACATAAACAAAGACTTCATTAATGTTATATTTGAGTTTGTAGTTTTTTTTTTGGAGGTCGGTTGTTGTTATTTTGGAAAAAAGTTTTTTTCAATTACTATCAATTAGTCGATATAGGCACTATTGCCTTGAAAATTTGCAAATTGTGACTCACCGAGCAACATCCAAATAATTAGGCAGCGTAGCAGACAGTCCGACTATCCGTATCATATTCTGCGTAGACTCGACTTGTCGCAACGTTCGCGCGACAATGGCCTCGACTATCGGTCCTCTATCTCCGTGCAGTAAGTGAACCTCGTCTATGATGATTAATTTTACTATTGATGCTAGTTCTGTGTCGGCTGTAAAGATACAATTGTGATAAGATTAAACCGAGTTCTCAAGACAAATAAAAGGATATTTTGAGGACTATTGTAAATGCATGGAGGGACTCCAAAAAAAAAATATACTGGTTCGGAGGCCAGAACTGCTTGGAATAAGGAGAGCTTTGCGGGGAAGAAGGCCTTTGCTGAGCAGTGGAACGATACAGACTAGATATACAGGCTGAAATTATTTCATTGGCAATATTTTAACCATGTATTCAAAGATACTGCTTCATTTAACACAAATAAACACACACACACATATCCACGCATACATCCACACCACACACACCAAAAATTCACCCATACCTTGCGTACATAAATTTTAATAAGTGTTATGTAAAATACGTTCTAAGTTTAATATCTACAAAAACATCTACTAAGTGCAGCAAATTAACAATGAACTGTAAGAGGAAGGCGCCTGTGTCTGTAACACAGTTTATACTAGCACAGACACAGACGTTTACTCTGTCTCAATAATGCATAGCGTTGTAATCCATATAATGGCGTTTTTATGTTTTGGTTGAGATGGACAAATTGTATAAGGCTTTTTGATAATAAAGATTTATTATATTTTTTTTTTTAACTCGGGACCCTGGGGTCCCGGACCTTTGGAAGGCGTACGAGGAGCCGAAGCCAACTCACAGAGGCCCCTTAGATAATTTTAAATGATGAGGAGGCACCAACCGACGATTATCCCTGTATGCACTATGCAAGTGCACCCAAGGACAACCCCCGGTTGGTACAGGACTATTGTTGTACGTGGAAACAAAACATATTGGGCTATGGGTTTGGGTGGCTAAAGTGGATTGGGTAACTTGAACTATGAAAGAACTATGTCCCCTGCCTGACCAATGTATTATACACGGATAAAATGGCAGGGGGTGACTTGCACACTCAATAATGGGCCCCCGGAGACGGCCGCTAACACATAGTGACGTAGCGACAAGGGGGCAACACTTCCTGAGGTGCTTGAGGAGTGGAGAGGTATTCCACGGCTATCAGGACAATCCCGGAAGTACGGTCAAGATCCCTACCAGCACCTTACTGGAATACTTCCTTCCTCCGAGCACGTTTGCTCTTGCGAATCTCCACTCAAGCCGGCCAATAAAGGCAAGAAAGAGGTGGGAGCTCTGTTCCTCGTCAGTGTTCATCCAGCCGGCCAATAAAGGCAAGCCAGAGATGAGGACAACATTTCTCCCAGGAGATAGGGTCCATGGGGTCGCTACTGCCCATCAGCTAGCCACATGCTGCCCTGCGGGTTTTTGTATCTCTTGGTCTGGCTCCTCATCCTAGACCCGTTCCGGCAAACTCTACCGGCACAGACCTAAAGTTTGGAGCACGCAAGCCCCACCACGACGTCAACGTAGAGATACAGCGGTGGGGTTATTATTATTATTATTATTATTTTAGTGTCTTTGACATATCTCGGGACCCTGCGGTCCCGGACCTTTGGTAGGCGTATGAGGGGCCGAAGCCAACCCGCAGAGGCCCGTTAGACGATTTTGCAGTACGCACTATGCTAGTGCACCCAAGGACAACCCCCGGTTGGTGTAGGACTATTGCAGTATATGGAAACAAAGATATTGGAATATGTGTCGGATGGCTGAAGTGGACTGGTTACCTAGAACTATGAAAGGACTATGGCCCCTGCCTGATCAATGTTTTAAAAGACATGGAAAAAATGGCATCGGGTGACTTGCGGCCCCCGGAAACGGCCGCTAGCACATAGTAACGTAGCGACAAGGGGGCAACACTTCCGAGGTGCTTGAGGAGTGGAGAGTTATCCCACGGCTATCAGGACAATCCCGGAAGTATAGTCAAAATAAGAGGATGATACATAAAATGTGTACATACTTGCCATCAGCCTCACTAACCACATAGAGATTGGTCAGTAAGAATTGCTTTGCGGAATCCTGGCCGAAAATTATTAGCATGTTTTAATGTCAAAGTGATTAAAAAATGTTTGAAAGAGGGGGGTAGGCAACAGCAGGGAACAGGAAAAGGACATATCTAGAGTAATTTTCATTAAAAATATTTATCAAACTTACTAGCTCCCTTCCTAGTAACAACATCCCACTTCTCAGGCGTGGTGACAATCATCTGCGTCTGTTGCACTTCTGTCTTAGTTAGCTTCATGTCGCCGGTCAACTCCCGGACTAATATCCCGAGCCCTTTGAGACGCTTGCCGAAACTAGCTGTCATTTCCGAGGCCAGGGCTTTCATTGGGGCTATGTATATTATCTGGAGAGGAAAAATGGAATTATTATTATTAAGACGTTCGTTACGTCATCATGTAAACTAATTTAATAAAGCTGAAAAGTTTTGTTTGTTTGAACCCGCTAATCTCTGGAAATAACAGTCGGATTTGAAAAATTATTTTTGCATTTGATAGCCCAATTCTTGAGGAAGTTTTTAGTAGACATGGGTCGGATTAGGTAAAAACGATACCTAATCCACCTAATCCTAGTATTACGTGGATTATAACGGTAGGCGGTTCCAGAATTTGGACCGAAGCCGCACTTTTTCACTGTGCATGTTCTTGGATCCCCGGTTTAAACTATATTATTGACTTTAAGTACCGTTTGCCCATAAAAAACGAAATATAATCCGTTCCACAATATTATATCAGAAACGGAATGTCCATACTCCATGCCGAATATTTCTTACCCAATCCACATACGATACTATCGGTAACAGGCCAGCGGCTTTATTGAATAAATATTCGGATTAGGTAAATGGATTAGGTATTTTTAAATACTAGGATTAGGTGGATTAGGTATCGTTTTTACCTAATCCGACCCATGTCTAGTTTTTAGGTTATAGGTTATAAATTAACATCACGCTACGACCCTTAGGAGACGAGCAAAAGAAAACAAGAAATTTCACGCGGACGAAGTCACGGATAGAAGCTAGTATTTTATAGAAGTAGAAAAAATGTTCAGGATACGTCAGGCAATGCTGATAATTTAATTTTATTAGATGAATATCTAGGTTTCTTCAGCATTAATAAATATCTAGTTCACATTTAATACAAAAAGCGGCCAAGTGAGAGTCGGACTCGCACATGAAGGGTTCCGTACTCCCGTATAATATTTAACACATATTTTTTTTAAATACTTTGGCAATAAAATACTTTTCTTCTATGGGGACCGCCTTATAAAAATTAATTTCAACTTTATTTTATTTTTATTATTTGCTGTTATAGCAGCTACGGTAGTACACTTTTTGAAATTTTCAAGTGTCTACCTATTGCAGTTAAAAAGATACAGCCTGTCACAGGGCCGACAGCAGAGCCGTAGTAGGTACTCCCGTTGGCACACTTTGGGTACGAAACCCTAAAAATGGTTAACACTCTTGTTTTCTCATTTGAGTAGAATTTTTTGTTATAGTTTTTAAATTTCACAAACGTGTTTCAATTATTGTAATTTAAACCTTATATTGACGATATAAAAGCCACAATTGCAGAGACTATTTCATTATTTAAAAAAACTTAAGGTACCATTCAACTTTAATAATTTTCTGTAGACTCTTCTAGTATTTAACACATTATCTGCTTAATTCTTTATGCAAACGCTTCTTTATGCTACACCCTTACCGACCCTTATTTTACAATGTTTTCGAAACAATAGAGATGCACAACGAACGCACAGGTGCGGCGCGCCGCACTCGAAGAAAGTTATGTAAATTGTATGGATGCGCATACGCGCCGTCAAGCACCTGGTGAACGTCCGAAAACGCGCATGTGCGTCTGCCGCGCCTAATGTATTAACCATTTCAGCGTACTGTTAGGTTAGTTAGTAGATAGCTATAGACATACAGGTGTATCAGATAGGTGTGGTTAAATTTAAGGGTGCGGTACAGACAGACCATCAAACTGAACAAGTTTCTCCATGGGACCAACATCGTAAACGAGAAAAATTATCAGCTGTCCCATACAAAGCTTCAATACCTATTCGACCCAAGTGTATGGGGCGGCTGATAATTTATCATTTTTTCTCGATTACGATGTTGGTCCCATGGAGAAAGTTGTTCAGTTCGATGGTCTGTCTGTACTACACGCGAGCACACCTTTCTGACACAACCTGTATACAGCGGTAAGCAATTTGGTACCACCATATCATGAAGTTTTAACATAAAACATTGTATACCAAGAACAACTTTCAAAGTTTGATGGCCCACACTCTTAAATTTGACCACACCTTTCTGATACACCCTGTAGATACGGGACCTGCGTGTCGTGCGCGTACGCCTCTAAGCTCAGTGCAAATAAACAGCTTGTTACCGAAGGTCGTGTCTTATTTAAAACTTACCTTAAAGTTATTCTTCATGATAACGTCATTCTCAATATGCTGTTTAATCTGATGCACTACAGTTAACAACGCTATGTTAGTTTTCCCGGCCCCAGTGGGCGCGCAAATCAGAAGGTTTTCATTAGTATTGTACGCTGTTTGGAAGACCACGGACTGGATTCTGTTTAGCTCCTTTATGTTCTCAAAGGCCATTTGACCGATCTGTGAAGAAATAAGAAGTTCAATTACTACGTGTATACAGGGTCAAATTAAATTACTGAGCGAAACTCCGCAGATGGGATGGCGGTATCGATAAAAAAAAAATAATGATTTCTTTTGGAGTTACCTATAGATCACAGGTAAACCTATAAGATGTCGATGGTCTTTAAACTTTTCATTGTGCGTAGTCCAACACGCACTTGGCCGGTTCTTTTTGCACTCACCCCTTATTCTAAAAAATCTTTACTTCTTCTAGGAATGTAGAAACAGGGGTGAGTGCAAAAAAAAGAAATCAGCATTAATTTTGTACAGCAACAATACGATTGTAACTCAAAATGGCTGATTTGTTGGATTATTTTCTCCTCTACTGATTGTTATTTCTCCTGACAAAGTTTATTCTGATTATATGAATGTACATATGTATATATTGATATATTTATTCTTTTATTTTATAGTTATTTTCGTGTTATCTATCCTTTATATTGCACCTGCCATGTTTTCTCTGCATCACCCTAAGGTTGACTGGTAGAAAATGCCTCAGGCATTAAGTCCGCCTTTGTACGGTATTTGTTTTTACTTGTGCATAAAGTTTTAATAAATAAATAAATAAAATGGCCTAAAACTGTGTTATGATGTTATTCCCTGCAGGTGTCGATATCAATACCCACTACGTCTGCGGAGTTTCGCTAGCTAATTTAATTTGACACTGTAGAATACCTAACAGTTTAAGTTAAAAAAAAAAATGCTTTATGCTTTTCCTTTGCGTGCCTGTGGCATCCATATTGTGTCAGTCCAAAACTAAGCTACGAGGATGCATTGTCAGTAGCGTCCATGAGCAGTTATAGTGCGCGCGCAAGTGCAAGGCACAGCCTGAGGTATGTGAGCGGTGAGACGGGGAAGGGCGCGATTGACAACGTTCAGACCGAGTTAGCTTGGCATTTGTCTACCTCCCCCGTCTCACGACTCACATACCTCAGACGGTGACTAGCACTTGTGCGCGCAATATAGCAAGCTGTTTTGTTTATTTACACTTCATGTGCGGTTTCTAGCCTAGTCATAGATAGAAAAAGGCCTACTATTGAGTAGCCCTTTTTTTCTGACCTTGGCCAATGAAAGGATTCTGAATCTTGCAGACAACGTAGGTATACCCACTGCTGAGACACGGGCGTTCTCTCTGGGAGAGGGAATGGGCCGTAATCTACCACGCGGGCCTAGTGCGGGTTGGTGGTTATGTGTTAGGAAAAGCAAGTAAAATATTTAATTAATTTGTTTCTTTAATCATAAATGATAAATGATTTTTATTTCTGTAAGTAGGTTTGTACAAACACTTTTACAAGTCAATCATGTTTTTTTTAAAACTAGATGAGGTCGGCGTTTCCTATCTGACTACTCTGAGAAGAAAGGCCGAAACAAACTCAGAGGTCACAGTCTCTTATAAAGTCCAGACATAATCTTGGTCTCTTCATGTGAAGACCATGTAGATTGGTGTCTGAAATGGTCTTCAATTTTACATTCAATTTAGCATTATGTTATAGTATTTTTATCTCACGAAGCAACACCCGCTTGACATGTGGTTACCTTGTGTACAAACACGCGTGGAATGTGTGTGTAAGCGCAGGAACTCTCGGTACCATTCGAGCCAATGGCGAAGTCGGAAGTGTGTGTGTTATATGCTGACGCTACTCGTCTTCATGCATACATTCACAGTGTTTTTGTACACTTGGCAACCACATGTAAAGCGTGTGTCCCTTCGTGAGATAAAAATACTATAACTATGACTTACCTCATCCAATTCAGCAACAGGCACGCGTCGGTTGCCAACAGTGAGAGGTGCTGCTTCGTGCTTAGGTATTATAACCTCTTCATATTCCTTGTTGTCTTTCCTTATTGCGTTCTCGGGAAGAATAAGCTTGAGTCCAGACACGAATCCTGGATTTTAAAAGTTTTTTTTTTTACTAAAAGCTAAGCTACTAGGCACTAAAGTATCAGTTTTTAAACATCAAGATTACCGGACCAGCTATAATTGGTGAACGAGAGATCAATCAGATTTTCCACTGAAGACAGTGAAGACCGTAATCCTAACTGATCCTAATCCTAACTATAATATTATAAATGCGAAATTAAGTTTGTTTGTTTGTTACCTTTTCACGCTTTAGGCGTGAAAAGGTAACAAACAAACAAACTGAACCGATCATCCTGAAATTTTGCATAAGTTGTCAGGTGTACAGAAACGGACATAGGATACCTTTCATCCAGAAAAAAAGTACTGTTCCCGAGGAAAACAACAATAACTTTCTTATGATAATAGATGGCGCCACGTGTCTTTCGAGTACCTAATACATTTTTGTCAGGCTAGAGTGTCGATAGACCGGTTTTTCATAATACTATAAATGGGAAAGTGAGTTTGTTTGTTTATTAGGCTTTCACGCTAAAAGCGCTGAACGGATTTGGATGACATTTGGCACATGGATTAGGGCGGTGGTTGTCGGAAACCATCCCATGGGAACGCACTACCGGGATCAAAAGTATCCTATAGGGCATAGGATACTTTTGATCCCGGTAGTGCGTTCCTATGGGATAATTTCCGACAACCACGCGGGCGAAGCCGCGGGCTAAAGCTAGTGAAAATATAATACAAGCTTTCGACAGATGGTGTGTTCCTGGCGCTTGTAACTGACTAAGTCCAATTGGAATTTCTGATAATCGATAGAGAATCTGCATATATTTTTTTATCGATAATTTACATCGCCATATAATAGTAAAAAATATTCATATTCATTAAAAATATTAGCCAAAAAAAAAAACATTGACAATTCTTTAAAAGAAAAGTTAAAAATAGACAACCGACACGGGCACCTTAAGACGCCCAAGAAGCATGCGTAGTTCATACAAACGAAATACCAAAATAATTTGTAAATCAAACATATTCTTAAGGTATTGTGTATTTATTCCGATTGGAATACAGAATATCTAGGTTCCCAAATATATATGAAACAAGAACATTGATTTAAAGTGAAGTGAGTGATTTAAACATGAAATATGACAAAAAAAAGTTTTCTATAGAATTTTTAAATTCCTCATATCTCGTCTTCATATCAGTGTCAATCCTTTCAAAATATATGTTTAGGAACCTAGATATTCTGTAATCCAATCGGAATAAATACACACTGCCTTATGAATATGTTGGATTTACAAATTATTTTGGTATTTCGTTTAAATGAACTACGCATGCTTCGGGGGCGCACTATGGAAAATCGTAGAACAACTGCTGATTAAAAATGGTTTTTGTCAATGTCGCTACTGGCATGCTTTTTTATTTTACTCAATAGTTTAAGGACCAAACTAGACTATAATATCAAAAAATTATAAATATTAAATGAAATGATTTTTTTACAACACCACAAACTTTATAGTTTTGACGGACGTCCATGTCAGGCCCGTTCACTTCATCACTTTTAAATTGATTTTATTGTTATACGTTACAGGAAAAGGTATAATGTATTATATATTTCTGGAAACTTCGTCTTTTGAAGAATATGAAACAGCTAATATGTATTTAATGTTATGTTAAGGTTCACCTTAAAATAATTGCAAAATAAAATATGGTGAAAAAAAAGTTTTTTTAAAGTTCAACGAGACTTTTGACAGTTACCCACGTTTACCCCTGCTTTACATTTAATGTTGATTTGTAGCCTAACTATCCATAAACATAATCAAATAATAACAGCTGCGGATATTTGCGGGTTTCGGAGTAATTAATAAAAATGTGATAAGAGTCAGAAAACGGAAAACCGCTCGCTATCTATTGCGGTTTGAAATGTTGCTGTTTACATCAATAGTTTGCGGTAAGTTTTGTAATTTATCATTGATATTAGGGCATTTATCTTTTTTGCACTCATGTTGCGTGTGAAAATATTAATCAACAAAATGCACACTACCCTCATATTTCAAATAGTATATAAACAGTGGTTTCATTCCATTGTAAATAACAAAATAGTGGTGAATTAACAGAAGTGTAATTACATTTGTTGACTCTTCAAAATGTCTACTTTCAAGTGTTCTAAACGTGAAATAATACTTTCGTATATCGAAGGAGGAAAATTGTTGGAAGCATTATCAACAGTTTTGCAAGAAAAATATCATGTGTCTGAAGACAACTTATGTTTCATCCTCAGTGATTTTCAAAGACATATTATTCCCGCTTTTAATAAACGCTGGAACGAAGCTTCACGGAACAAGGATGCATTTTTAATGAAGAACAGTAATTGGTTGGAATCAGAATATTAAATAACTTTACCGGACTCTGAAGACGTTACAACCATCTCCACACCATCTACTTCTTCTGGGAAACGTGGAAGACCGTGCGTATCTTATCCAGACTTGTCAGAATCCAGTAAAAGAAGAAAAATACAATGTTACTTAATGAATATGGATTTGAACACGTCTATAATGCATATCTTCAAGGGTTACGTTCGATAGGAGAAGGAACAGAAGCTAAACTTGTGGAAACATTAAGGTTTGCTGACAGTGAAAATAAGACCTTATTTTCGAGTCTCATAGAAGACGCAAGGCAGACCAAAATGTTAACGGATGAAGAAGCATTGAGCGTATTTATTGACTTGGATTTAACGAAAGCACAATATTTGTACTTGAGAAATTTAACGAACGAACGAAAATGTTTTGTGCTTCCGCCATATTACAAAGTGCAAGAAGTTAAAACTACTTGCTATCCACCGTCTTCAGCCATAGAAATTACAGACACAAGTGCAAAAATAGTAAGACTTCAAGATTTATTAGATCACACTGCAGCTAGAATATTGACAATAGATTCAGTCTATAGGAATGGATTGAATAACTTACTTCTGTATAGTAAATGGGGCTGTGATGGCTCATCCAGTCAAAGCCAGTACAAACAGAAACTGCCAGAAGAGTCTGAACTTATTTCTGATTCGAATTTATTTATCACTTCTTTGGTGCCTATTAAGTTAATTAACGAGCTAACAGGTGATGTTGTCTGGCAAAATCCGGTACCTTCATCTGTTCGTTTTTGCCGGCCTATATTAATAGAATTTTGTAAAGAAACTCCCGAGAAAACTAAAGCCGTTGTGGATGAAATAAAGGGTCAAGTAAATTCCTTGAGTCCATCATTAATTAACAAAGAAGGTGAGGGAGTGCAAGTGAAGCATGATCTCTTCCTTACAATGATAGATGGTAAAGTAGCTCAGGTATTAACAGATACGCCTTCGGGTTCCACATGTACAATATGTGGAGCTACTCCACGCCAAATGAACGATTTGACAAAAGTGACAGCTAGGCCTGAAAATGAAGATTCTTATCAATACGGACTGTCTACTTTGCACGCCTGGATTCGTTGTATGGAAATGATTTTACATATTTCCTATAATCTGTCTTTCCAAACATGGTCAGCCACAAGTGAAGAAAAGAAACGACTAAAGCAAGAGAAGAAAACCCTGGTACAAAGGCGTTTCCGTGAAGAGCTAGGATTGATCATCGACAAACCAAGACAAGTAAGTGGTAAATCTAATGACGGTAATACTGCCAGAAGATTTTTTCACAATGCAAGCTGCTCTGCTGAAATTACAGGAGTGGATATAAATTTGATTAAACGACTTTACATAATTCTGCAAGCTCTTTCATCGGGTGTAATGATAAATGCTGAAAAATTTGGCAGTTATGCTATGGAGACTGCTAGGATCTATGTGAGCAATTATGAATGGTATTACATGCCATCTTCAGTTCACAAAATTTTGATTCATGGAGAAAGTGTCATAAAGCATTTTGCAGTACTTCCTATTGGTCAACTTTCGGAAGATGCACAAGAATCTCGCAATAAGGATTATAAAAAATTTCGTCTTCATCATGCTAGAAAATGCTCAAGATCCGCTACAAACGAAGATGTATTTCATACTCTTCTTTATACTTCAGATCCTTACATTACCAGCATTAGAAAACCGTATACTAAAAACGTGAAGGAACTTGATGAAGACACCTTAGATCTTTTGAAAGTGAACGAATTAATTTTAGATCCCGAAGTTCATCAAGTATAAATAACATAACATTTAGTAAACAGTACAATTAATTAATTAATCTGTGTTCGATTTTAATCTTTAAAAAAATGCTTTTTTTATTTTATTTGATTTTTATTTTGATGTACTATATGATATTTGGTTTTTGTAAACATTAAAATAATAGTATTCATTGTTAAGAAATAAACATTGGAGATTTTTTAAAATTTTGAATTTGTTTTATTTTTTAATTTATTATTTTAAATTTAATCATAATAAATTACATTCTATTTGAAGCCATATACACTATTCTATATTTGTGCAAAATTTTAGAACATAATATTCAGAAATAAAGAAGTTATTGAATTTTAATCAGAAACAGACCATTATTTTCCACTGTGGGGCGCCTTAATTAAACGAACTTCATTTTGGCGCGCTTGGTGTGACGTCATAGTCTATGACAACAAACAAACGAGAAATCGCAAAGACTCCTACAAAATACATTGACATTTTATTGTTGTCATAAACTTTTACGTTACATTCGCTCTGAATAATGGCGTCGCTTTTCAAATATTTGAAATGCCCACAGTTCTTTTTCACTTTTTAAAAATTAATTTCTTGCTCAAAAAGAAAATATACTCATTTTTTTAAAAATGTAGATTTTTTAACTATAATTTTCTGAAGTAATACAATTTATTAAATATGTGTATATATATATAAGTCTGGCCATAAATACTGTTACAATTTAAAAAAAAATTTCTTCGTGACAATATTTATGGCAAGACTAGGTATATATGTATATTTGACCCCTAATTGAATCACATGCTTAATATTATACCCTGTTGCCTGTAACAGCTTGGGAGCAATCATATTTCTAGGGTGATGGTTACCAACAACTATTAACACAATGGCACGATATTTTACGCCAACGACCAAATCAGTGCTTCTGTAAATAAAAGTGCAGAATGAACCGTATTCAATTTTCTTACCAGCTGCGTTTTTGGCATCAATGGAAGAATCATACACATTGGGATATTGCACTTTTGTTTGGAAATACGATATCTTCTGTAGAATTGGGTCCACATTATTGGATGATCTTGATGTAGAAAATGGTACCACTGGTTTTGAGAGCTCTGCTAACCTGAAAGTTCGTATTATTTTATTACCTTGCTATCTATAAGTCTGATCATAATGTCATCACCTGCCTAGCCTTTTTCCAACTATGTTAAGGTCGGCTTCTAGTCTAACTGGATGCCGCTGAATACCAGTATTTTACATGAAGCGACTACCCAACAGACCTCCACGACCCAGTTAATGGTAATACGATACCCCTTGGTAACACTGGTTCGGTAACACGGTTTCGGGCTTCTGACAACCTGTAACGACTGTCAAAGATCCACGAATGACAGCCGGGACCAACGGCCTAATGTGCTATCCGAGGCACGGAGGAGTCTTGACATTTGAAGATGGTCACCCATTCACGGACCAACAATGGCAAGTGTAGCTTAACCTAATCGATCGACCCGCGCGGCCGTTATTATTTAGCCACAAGCCCTAGCCTGATCAGTAAATCTTCTGTCAACTTTCATGTTAGATGCGATCGAATAAAAAAGTAACAGTAGCTTGAATCCACTAACAGAGATTTAAGGCTTTTAAAACTGGGATTTAGTAGCAGTCTTAGTTTACTGTATTTAAATAAAATCTATCTAGGTACTTATACATTTTTATTTTTATTTTTTTATAAACAAAAAAACAAACAATGTCTGCCAAACTGCATAGCAGTTTGTCGGCAGTAGTTCTCGTCTAACAATGTATTTGAAATTTTGACATTTAAAATAAAAAAATAAAAAATATTGTGCTAAAACTTAATTAAGTAATTAATTATGCTAAGTAAACTACAAAACAATACAGGTACCTATATTATTTTACAGCTCACTCAGCATTACCTATAGTCGAGATCAGAAAACTTACAATTAAATATATATATATATAATTAAAAATAATCAAGTATTCAAATAAAATTGAAGTATCTGTTTGTAATGACAAAATAACAACTTTTTACTAAATGCATATCGACGCTTGAAAAACAACATTGACTAAGCGACATTTTGTGCCATATTAAGTTATCGAGAAAGTTCATAATCTTTAAATGCCCGTTATGACTACATAACAGGCGATTCTTTACGTTAAAAAAAAAAACAAAAAAAAAAAATGCTCTAGTGTAAAGTTGTTGGAAAATATTGCCTTAAAAGCGTCGATATGATGATGAAAGCATGTACGGTACTTATAACAAAAATACAATTTTAAAACTGTTGTATGTCTGTCTGTTTGCTAACTCCGAAACTGCTGGACCGATTTTGACGCGACTTTCACTGGCAGATAGCTGATATTACAAGGAGTAACATAGGCTTTATACTTTTATTTTAGAAAAAGAATTAAGGTTCCGCGCAAAAAAAAAAAATCCATGAAATCCGACATCCACGCGGGTCGCAGAAGCCGCAGGCAGAATCTAGTATACAAGGGGTAATCGCGAAAAAAAACTGTTGTTCCCTACATTTGGACGAGTTACGCAAACATAAATGTAGGGAACAGCAGATTTTTTTTCGCGATTTCAGGTTTGGTCCCGTAGTCAAAGTTGTTCATAATTATGAGTACAGTTACTCTTTAACAGGCTGGGCGCTATTCAAATTACACTTTGTATATAAATATATAATAAAATACTCGTGCAGGAGTGTAGTATTATAATAAAAATGTCTAAAAACAAAATTGATATCGGCATTAGAAAGCCTAGAAAATTGATAACTGATATTTCTATAATATACCATAAAAGTGGATCATGATGACTAAGTTGTGTGAAAAGCCAGCTTAAAGTTTAGGTGAGATTCCCAATTACAATACCTTTTAGCTCTCATCTGTCCAATATTAATTTCCTGTTCCTCATCATCATCGTCGTTCTTCCTGTTCTTCGCTTTCTTTTCCTCTTTCCTCACCAATTTGGCTAACATCTTCTCTTGTTCAGACAACACTGACACTTGGCATAGGTACTGGGGCATTTTGTTTTCAGGGAGTATTGCTTGGACTGAAAAGTAGAATGAGATAAGATGACTGAGTAGAGAAGATGGGGCTTCTCAAAAATTCCATTGGGAAGCCACTTTTTTAATTTGTCGTGCTCATAGGGGATCAAAAATTCGTCCGCATCGCTGTCAATGGAAAACGTGCCCAAAAGGCGGGCAGTATTGCCACGTTGGATGGCAATGCTGATTCTTTGGGCTAAAAATAGGCCTCTGGTCCCGTGAAGATTCGACCAACCGCTTGGCGATGTCCCGAAATACTCGATGAGCACTCGAACCCCAAGGCCTTAGAGTTTCAACCCCAAACGGCTCAAACATATAGCTCCCAATAAGGTTGCTATATTAGAGCCGTTTGAGGTTTTCTGCTCCTGCAGCAGCCGCCCCATCACAACCCGCCGTGCTAAGAAGGTTGCAATTAACTTAATAATTCATGATTTGCAAGGTTGGAAGCGTAGAGCAGTGGTAGCCCAGTGGTAACGGCCACGACTTACGAGTTATAGGTCGTAGGTTCGAACCCAGGCAGGCGCTTTACTCTGTGTAAATTATTTACCACCACGGCTCTCAAAATGATGAAGGAAAACAAAAGGCACAAAAATTCGAAGACATGTGACATCTACCAACCCGCACTGGGCTCGAGTGGTGCATTATGGCCCGCTCCCCTCACCGAGAGGAGGCCTGTCTCAACTCAGCAGTGGGAACATTATAGGCTGATTATGTGAAGGTTGGAAGCCGGGCAGACTGCCCAGTGAGCACCGGAGGTACTGAAAGTATTGCCACTAATAATAATTTGACAAATAGTAATTATCAATTTACTGCCAAGAGTATTAGCACTGGTAAAATAGGAAGTCCATCTTCAATAAAGGATGACTTACAGCTAATACCAGCGTAATCATCGTAAACTATACTTACTTTCAGACAACGTAGGCCCCGGCGGCGGTGCTTTCAAACTATTAATAATATCAGTCCTATGCTCCAATATCTCGAGTATAAACTCGAATTTATCGAAACCGAGCAACTCAAACAGGTCATTCTGCATCTCATCGTTACTTCTAGGTGAGTTCAATAATGTTATTATTGATTGAAGGATGTCAGTGCTTGATATGCCTGATGTGTTTTCGTATTGCCCTTTCACTTTTGTTTCTAGCCAGGTTTTGCCAAACTGTAAATGCAAATAAAGGGTTAAAACAAAATATTTAATCGGTTAGACTAAAAGACATAATAATATGTAGTATTAATCTATACGTATGTGTGAGTCATCATCTGGCTAGCCCTTTTCCAACGATGTTGGGGTCGGGTTCCAGTCTAAGCGGATGTAACTGACTACCAGTATTTTACAAGGAGCGACTGCCTATTTGACCTCCACAACCCAGTTACTGGGTAATACGATACCCCTTGGTAAAAGTGGTTGTCAGACTTTCAGGTTTTCCGAGGCACGGAGGGGTTATGGTATGTAAAGATCACTCATCCACGGACCAACCGCGACAAGCGTAGCTTAACCTGATCGGTCCACCCATGCCGCTGTTATTACTTATGTGTGAGTATATGAGTAATAGGAACAGTAACTTTTATCTGCAGCTAGTAGTTAAATTAGATCTTCGATATTAAAGATTGTTTATAAGGTTACGCTAGTCGGTCATTTTTCCATACAAACGTAATATGGTGATTACTTGTCTGCTTGACGCTGTACTTTCAAAAACAAAAATTATATCAATTTGTCTCGTCATTATCTAGTCCTGTATGGAAGCAGAATCGGAAACAAAAAGATATTGGTTTGGAAGTTATGAGCGTCGAAACGTCCATATTTCAACACCAATTTTAACGCATCTTTGGGTGTAAATAAATGGCTCCCGGAGAATGGCAAAATTATTACTGTACAGGCATAGCTAATTTATTCAAGAATTCAAATAACTTTATTTTGAATAAATACATGCAGGATTTTTTTCATAATATCTATACGCCCAAAAGTCTGTTCATGATATTTTACGCGCTCGTTTTCGTTATACATTATCGTCTATTTCACTAAATAAATAAAAACTATATAAATAAATACTAAATAAATCGATAAATAAACTAAATAGCATGCATATTAGCCACTCCACCAGCGAGTTCGAGCCGTCGACTAGTGCAACCTTAAACAGTAAACATAGGTGTTGTTTCCTTGCATTATTTCAAGTTCTACCTTCAGATTGCTTCCCATAAGTATACAATAACAAATTTACTTTTCATAAAACCATAAATCACACTTACTTTAGACTCAGGAGTAACCGCAGGAACTTTAGGTAGACTAGCTTTAGCAGTATTCTCAGTAGTATATTTCATGGAAAAGTCAGTGACAAAGGCGCTAGCGGTTGCCGGCTTGCTCGTCAACTTAGCCAGCGGTTTCTTGGCAGGTTTGTATGGTATGAAGTGGCACTGAATGTGTTCACCCCATAATTTGATGTTCTCTTTATTGGACTCGGCCTCTTCAGCCCTTATGTAGTCTTTAGTATCATCATTCAGCTGTTCGGATATTTTTGTTACGATCTGTAATGTGAAAATGTAAGCCTTTGTTATTAAATCTGATATAACAATAATAATAATAATAATGCACGGGTCTAGGATCAGGAGTCAGACCAAGAGAGATACAGAAACCCGCAGGGCAGCATGTGGCGAGCTGTTGGGCAGTAGCGACCCCATGGACACTATCTCCCGGGAGAAATCTTGTCCTCATCTCTGGCTTGCCTTTATTGACCGGCTGGAGTGAACACTGACGAGGAACAGAGCTCCCACCTCTTTCTTGCCTTTATTGCCCGGCTTGAGTGGAAATTCGCAAGAGCAAACGTGCTCGGAGGAAGGAAGTATTCCAGTAAGGTGCTGGTATGGATCTTGACCATACTTCCGGGATTGTCCTGATAAGGGTGGAATAACTCTCCACTCCTCAAGCACTTCAGGAAGTGTTGCCCCCTTGTCGCTACGTCACTATGTGCTAGCGGCCGTTTCCGGGGGCCCATTATTGAGTGTGCAAGTCACCCCCCGCCATTTTATCCGTGTATAATACATACATTGGTCAGGCAGGGGACATATTTCTTCCATATTTCTAGTTACCCAATCCACTTTAGCCACCCAAACCCATAGCCCAATATGTTTTGTTTCCACGTACAACAATAGTCCTGCACCAACCGGGGGTTGTCCTTGGGTGCACTTTCATAGTGCAAATAGGGATAATCGTCGGTTGGTGCCTCCTCATTTAAAATTATCTAAGGGGCCTCTGCGAGTTGGCTTCGGCTCCTCGCCCTCGTACTCCTTTCAAAGGTCCGGGACCTCAGGGTCCCGAGAAATGTAAAAAAAATAATAAAATAATAATAATAATGACGTGGGTATGCACCGAGATGTGATGTGGGCAGTGGACAAGGGACTCACCCCGTTGTCCTTGGCTAAAGAGAACTGGCGCAAACCTGTGGTGCTTAGTAGTAACGACCGCAAAGAAGTATGGCAAAGCAAGGAGCTTCACGGAGGCTTTTTCCGGGCCCATCATGGGCCCGACGTAGATTTCTTAGCGTCCGTGGCCTGGCTACGCTTCGGTAACCTGTTTGGGGAAACCGAAGGTTCGGTCTGTGCGATTATGGATGAAGTTATGCTAACGAATGACTACCGGAAGTATACAGTATGTTAACAAACAGAGGGCGTTCCCGTTAACCCGCAATAGTATAGCATCCATACATGCTAAAAAAAATATTACCATTCGAAAACAAAATGGTTTTTATTTTTTTTAATATTAAAATATTCACTAAAAAATGTTAAATTGATACGTAAAAGAAACACTCTGTACACGCGTACTTGAAGGACGGAAACATCGCAATTTACCTATTTATGAATGACGGGTCGCGCGTGCGGCGATCTGCCTAGCCCCGCCCCCTGCCCCCGGATGTCCACCTAATTTTAGTCGGAACTAATATCACGCGCTGACCGGACGTGCATTGTTTCCGCATTGCAAGTAATTGCAACATCTTGCGTCATTCTTGTGTGGAAAATGCCGCGTTATCAGTTCAGTGCTCAGGAGTATGCGAACATGGTGCTAATTTATGCTGAGTGTAATTATGATGGTGCACGTGCTCTGAGGATGTATGCTGAGAGGTACCCCAATGCACATCAACTGCGGAATTCTCGTGTTATTGTGAGTGCCCTGGTGCGTATTCGTAACAATGAACCGGTAGTGCCGCGTCGTTCTAGTGGCCCCCGACCCGTCCTTCCAAGCCCAAGGTGCCTCAGTGAAGTGTTCCTTTGTCAGCCGGGCATTTGAGACGGGTTGTTAAATGTTATTGGGTGAATATTTGACCTTTAAACCGCCGTCATTACCTTCCGCCAAAAGTTGATGAAGGAGAATATCGTTAATGAAATATTTCATCAATTCCCAGAATCTGCTTAAGGACCAGAATCAGGAATTGCTGAAATATTTCATTAAATATATTCTCTTTCATCAACTTTTGGCGGAAGGTAATGACGGCGGTTTAAAGGTCAAATATTCACCCTATTGCTAAAACTAAACATACTTACATAAATGTTTAATTTTACTGATAACAACCCGACGACGTGTTTTGTAATTCAATAAGTCGCCTTTATCAGTCGCCGCTCGCCGTTCAGCGCGGCGCGCTGCGCGGGCGGCCGGGTCGCTCGGCTTCGTGAACACTCTGAGACGCTCGGCCGGCACGAGTACTATTCCGCGCTACTATTTTGATTTTAAACAGGATGTTTCAAATTTATTGTCAATTAATTATTTTTTCAAATTCGGATTATTTTATGCTTATTTTTCTATGCTGATATTTTTATTTTAATCTATTAATGATATAGATTAACGAGTTTAAGGGAACGCCCTCTGTTATTTAACATACTGTATAATGAAAGACGGGACGATCGACATATGTCGGGCATGCCATTGTCCCGGTGAGTCTATCAGCCACTTCTGGGTGTTCTCGTTTGGCTAACGGCGAGTATTTGCACCGGCATAACCAAGCGGCTAGGATTATCCATCAGCAACTTGCTCTGAAATACGGCCTTGTGAACTCTGAGGTACCGTATTACAGGTATGTGCCCGACCCAGTTCTCGAGAATGACCATGTCACGTTATACTGGGATCGATCTATTATCACTGACAGGGCTATTGTAGCCAATAAGCCTGATATAGTGGTAATAGATCGACCAGTGCGCCGCACAATGATAATCGATGTCACTATCCCGCATGACGAGAACCTCGTGAAGGCTGAGAAGGAGAAACAATCGAAATATCTCGACTTAGCTCACGAGGTAGTCGCCATGTGGAATGTGGACTCGGCAATCATTGTGCCGATAGTTGTTACGGTCAATGGCCTTATCGCCAAGAGCCTCGACCAACATCTCAAGAGGCTCTCGTTAGGTGGCTGGGTGAAGGGCCTGATTCAGAAGGCAGTCCTCCTTGATACGGCGCGTATTGTGAGGAGGTTCCTGTCTCTGGGGTCCTAACCACCGGTAGCTTGGACCCTGTTCCCCATGCCAGTGGATTTCTATTTTTTATATTTTTAAATGTTTTTAATATTTTTATTGTAATATTTACAAATATAATTTATATGTAAAGAAGTTAAATAAAAGAGATAATAATAAAAAGTTATTGTCTTTGAGTTCTTCGACTCATTAGTAATTAAACAAATTACTGTGTTGTTGAATTTTACTGCTTATACATTGAGTATGAGCAGTAAAATTAACCAACAAAGTTCTTTTGCATAAAATTAAATGTTTCACACTCTCTCTTTGTTTCTTCCTCTGACCTAAATTCTACTAATAAACACAGAAAAGTCATCTTAAAACTAATGCAGATTGAAAGAACACAATATATACAAATTTTATCTTGTAGAGAATTTCTATCATTGAGTCCATCTCTGTACGGTATGGCCAATGAATCATGGCCGGTCTGAATACAGGTACTACAAACTATCCTGCATATTGTCTCATTTAACTCGTCTCATGTCACCATTTGGTTCCTAAAAAAATTTATTCCGCAGCTCTCTGCACGAAGTTCGGATTCGGACTGGCCATGATTCATCGGCCGTATTGTACATTAAATAAATATCGATGCTTGAAAGGCAATATTAACCAAACGGCATGTCGGCAACTTTACACTAGAGAATTTAAAAGTAAAAATGAAAAATCGTAAAAGATCACCTATAAAGTATATACCTAGTCGTATGATTTTTTTTGTTAGAGTCAACTTACTGATATGGTAACTTGATTCCAATGAATTTTAAATGCAGTTTAAAGGCTTAATAAACTGGCATTTAAAGAATATGAACTTTCTCAATAACTTAATATGACCCAAAAAGTTGCTTAGTCAATGTTGCCTTTGAAGCGTTGATATATAAAAAGGTATACACACCTCACAAATTTTATTAGCTGTAGCAGATACAACAGTCCCAAATGTCTGCCGTAACTGTGACAGATGTTTTAACATCACAATATCCTGATCTAAGAACATTCTAAGGCTAAGCACTGCGGCGTCTTCTATGATTTCATCAGGCTGGTCGCCAGTGAGGGCTTTGCAGGCATCTTTTAGTTGAGGGAAGAGTTTCAGTATTACAACTGAATTAGGCTCATTCTGTTTAACATAGTTGTAAATGTCTGTGTATGATTTGAACCTGAAATATATATATATATATTTTTTAATAATTGAAGGGTCCACTGCAATAATGATGAATGTCCAAAAACATTTAGTAATAAAACATTCAACCAGTAATGCCATTCGGTCACTTGACTACATAGTTAGAAATCTTGTTTACAAACTTAGCAATATCGTTTGCAGTTCCGAGATAAATATGTTTTTAATATTTTGGCTACACGGCTAGAATGCTCAACGTCACAGGCATTCACGGCAATAAGGATAAATGTCTTACTTAAGATTAGATTATTTTTAGTTAGTTTATAATACCCTAAGAATGATACATATACTATACTTTAACTTTAATAAACAACATTTTACTATCTTCAGGTCTGTGTTTTTTTACACCGTTTATAAATTTAAAACCTCATTATCTAAAAACAAAAGACATTCATCATTATTGCAGTGGACCCTTCAATTGTTATCATACTGATCAACTAAATCAAAGCTGTAATTAATCTCTAATAATTTAAAGTTTTCTACTTTATATGAATGCCAAAAACCTTTATTTTGATGATAAGTATGTAGTATATTTATTTGAAATTGAGTAGTTTCATGTATAAGGTCTAAGTAAATATTGTTTCAAATAAGAAAACTAATAAATTATTGTTGCTGATCATAAAACTATTTCAATATTTTATTTGATGTAGACTTAAATAATCATTATTTCAGTGTTGTTACCTTTGTAAGGTCTTCTTCTTCACATACACCGGTTTTGTCGGATCTACAATTGGTTTCAAACATCGTGGCTTGTCGAGTTGTGTGTGTGCCCTTAGGGCTCTCGTTATCCGAGGTAATTCAATCATAGCTTCCTTTCCCTACAAAATTTGAAAAGATAATGGGGAACAGCTGTGTAAAAGTGGCCGGTATTTGTTTTAAAGTATTGTTATTTACAAAGATAAATAAGAATATCATACCCTTGGTCGGTCGGTGTAACAATGTTGTGAAATTCTTCCCAATATTTTGTTAAGGTGTACAACAAACTTAACTTTAAAGAAAATGAAAATCGGTGAGTTTATTCACATGTGACTTGATTAACTTCGATAATTATAAAGTATTTGTATAAAAAATAATTCGTTTAAAATATTTTTCGCCACTCGACACAACGAAACAACGTATCAAATGACGTTGACGTTATCAGCAGGTTATGACACTAATGACAGAAATAACATAGACAGTAGTTTTTTTGCGCTGGTAATAATTGCATGGGAGACACAGACTACATGGAAGATCTTCAAGGTTCAGGGACCATCCACAAATTACGTTTTATCCTTCGTTAAGACGTAGGTTTGTAAAATCAAAAATCAAAATCAAAAGTCATTTATTCAAACTAGGCTGAGAATCAGCACTTTTTGAACGTCAAAATTACATAAGACAGTCCCCCAAAACGCCCGCCTTTCACCACTTCCTAGTGCTTTAGCTGGGGAGAAGAAGTGGCGCAACAAACTCCCCAGCAGCAAATAAGTGGCTAATTCAAATAGTGTGGAAAGGGAAAATTAGAAACAATAAATTACAGGATAACGCAAGAGGAACTTTTCAATTAACGTATTGAACTCTAATCAAATCGATCTGGATCCAGCTGTATTCCACATGGAGCAACCCGAACTCTGTAAGGGACCTCGCGCACTACACAGCTACGCTGGTGAACATTTTAAACTAATATAAAATCCCCCAATACTAAATAAAATTTCTTGTAAAAAAATTAATAAACGTAACAAACCATATCTTCCTAATTTTATTTAATTAGCTAAGGATTTGTGGCTAAGTAATAAGGAACCCACGGGTCGATTGATCAGGTGAAGCTACGCTGGCCGCGGTTGGTCCGTGGATGGGTGACCATCTTCACATACCAAGACCCCTCCGTGCCTAGAAAGGCATGTTAAACCGTTGGTCCCGGCTGTCTTTCGTGGATCTTGGACAGTAGATACGGGTCGTCAGAAGCCCGAAAGTCTGTCAAAATAAAATACTGGTATTCAGCTGCATCTGGTTAGACTAGAAGACAACCCGAACATGGAAAAGGCTAGGCAGATGATGATAATACCAGCTAAAATATGCATCCTGCGGATAGGGAGGTTGTAGGTATCTTCCTCTTCCCGCTCCCTTTGCAACCATCACTTCCCGCGGCATCCCACGTACTCCTGCTCCGACCATGGACTGAACCTATGAATCGGAAGTGAAAGTTTATCCGCAGCACCAATCGCCGCGACACAAGCGCTCCATTGCCCAAGCCTGGCACTTATCCAAAGTGTGCTGCACCATGTCATCGAGGCAGTTACCACAAAGGTACGGGGACTATATGAAAAATTGTTATGCTTTGTCTACATTATAAAGAGAACCTCTGTGCATTTCAGCTTTCTATGTCCAAGGGTTTGGGGTGGGCGCCGATGTGTCAGTCATTGAGTAACTCTGGACTTTTCTTTTAATAGTCGTATTGATGATGCCCGCTTTAATGTAGATTACCAAATCAGCGCAGGTTAAATAGGTGAACCTACTTGGCAGCAATATTCTTTTTGAATGCTTTCATTTTTTTTAATTTTTATTAAACATCTGCCTCTGAAATAAGCTCAATTAAAGTCTTCGAAACTGAGGTACTGACGCACTTAAAGGCTATTGACGTGAATAAGTCCCTGCTATACCTACAATATACATATAATTCGGTGCGCACAAAGCTTATCTTTACCACTTACCCAAATATTTCAGCATTATTTTCGTGAGAGAGTTGTGCCACATGTTTGGAACACAGCTTCTATAATCTCCGAGCATAAAAAAGACCTTATAGACAATGAAGAAACTACAGACCAATATATAAACTTTGCTTTTTTGAAAAGGTTTTAGAAAAAAACGTTTACCTACCTACTCCTCAGTTTATAGTGCTAACAAACAGTCACTTAATCACTATCAACATGACTTCTTTAAAAAACAATATACTGTGTCGAATTTGGTTATCTGTTCCGTCTACTTTTCCTCCACTATTTCTGAACACCCTTATGTGGATGTGGTTTACACTGATTACAGCAAGGCATTAGACAGCATAGACCACGATGTCCTTTTACGTAAGCTGCTTGCAGTGGGTATCAGAGGCGATTTATTTAGATGGTTCATCATATATTGAGAACCGCTGTCAAACTGTTGTCCTGAATGGATGCAGTTCTGTAACTGTTAAAATACCCTCAGGAATACCACAAGGAGCCCTTTTGGGTCCTTTACTTTTTGTTGATTTTATAAATGACATTGGCTTATGCTTTGTCCATTCCAAAATAATTATTTACGCCGACGATATGAAAATTGTATGCCCTATATCAGAACTTTCCGACTGTTTTGTTTACAACGGGATTTAGATGGACTTCAAAATTATTGTGTCGCTAATAAACCTGAACTGAGTGTTGCTACACATGCAAATCACATGTATCACGTTTCAGTATAAGTATAGTATTACATATAAACAGGATAAGCGTTATCAGGGACCTGGGTGTAACATTTGACCCTAAGTTGCTTTTTGATGCACTCATCGCAAAATGTTGAAGCTTCCAAAGCACTTGAATTTGTATTTAGATTAAGATAAAGGCACCTTATTCCGAGGTATTTAGAAAAACTGCGCTTACAAGGTCTTTTTAACCGAAAGATCTCTTATTCAATATAATGATAATGTAACTTTGCGTTTTAAAATAATTGGTTAGTCTTGCGTCAGCAGCTGGTCTGAACGCACGCTTCATACATTTTGGACCTCGTGAGTATGATGTTTTTTTAAATAGTGATTTTTTGGTTAATTTTGTATCGTATGTGTAATTCTTAGGATTATATGTTCAATCGAAAACTGTTTCTCGTCTTAAGAATTTGTTGGTGGAATGGTTCTTCACGGGAAAGTAATTCTTTGCATCTGAACGATTATTAGTTTATATTAGTCTATCGTGCACTATCTATTTTCTAATTTATGTTGTAGCAAAAGCAAAGGAGTATGTAAGGATCGTAGCAGGTACAGGCAGTCAGCAGTTTCTGCCTACCCCACTTCATGAGATCCTGTGGAGTGCAGCGGTATCCCTACCAGGTCTTAGTGGAGTATCTCCTTCCTCCGAGCACATTTGCTCTTGCGAATCTCCACTCAAACCGGCCAATAATGGCAAGAAAGAGGTAGGAGTTCTGTGTCGCTAGTGCCCAACAGCTCGCCCCCCCCCCCCCCCCTGCGGATTTATGTATCTATCTTGGTCTGGCTCCCTACCTACTACCTGTTTCGGCAAAGTAAACTCTACCGGCATAGAGCCGGAGTTCGGGAGCGCGCAAGCCCCACCACGACATCAACGGCGGCGGTGGTGCTATTATTATAATTAGACGATACTATTATCCTCTTGTGGAAAACTTGAATTAACAAAAAAATCTTTATTCAATAGGTTACGGTTTAGTAAATAAGACAAGATTTCAGTTACAACATTTTTATTTCAGTTAATTATATTCATGACAATGCTTATAGCTATGGCTTACCTACAATGTTGTTTAAAATATATAGCGCAACAACGTTGACTAGTGATGACGACATAATGTATAAACAACGCTATATGTAACCACCAATTTATTATCTAATCCATAACATATTTCTGGTGTGTTATCATTTTACCTTACAGTGAAATTTATTGGTGTCATCGTTTTTGAAACACAATACAATAAAGTCATGTTACATGAAGGAGAGAAAATCAGTTTTTCCTCACGCTTTCGTGATTTACCCTTTGTGTTTGTTTTATGATATTAGACCCTCTTCATTACCTACAAAACCAATTATGATGTTTCCTTCAATGATATTATCTTTCAGGAAGGATATTATCTTTCAAGAGTTAAAATATTATTACGCCAACAATATAGGTGTTCCTATTTTAAGAAAATTATTTACATTAGTTCTACAATGTCTAGGTATTTTAGGCGTACAGATAAGTGTAGGTAGTAGAAATATGAAGCTTAGACTATTTTGAAGATGATTGCGTTTCAAAAGCTGCCCATAATACTGGGAACAAAGCGCATAAAATTCCCCGCGTGTTAGTGTTGCTAGTTCAAAATATTGTGTTTCAAATCCGTGACGTCATACTTATAAATTACGATCTAATTTCTCCCCCTAATGAGACTGTCAACAATAACGATGTGCAACTTACGTACTTTTTTTAAAAATCGGTCTCCATACATGATATGAATATATTACCTATGTATACGGAGAACCGATTTTAATATGATAATGTTAATCCCATATTTCCCTTCCTATATTATCTAATAGGTACTGGCCAATCCTCCCGATACTATGTTTCTATATATCGTTTATGTAAAGGCACAACTACATTCGGTCGATGCTCACGTTTAATCACGTTTTATATTATTACGTGGTAATTATATTAGTTACCGCAATCGCGATGGTGCAGGACAGTGTCAGGTTATATCTTGATCGAAATATGATTCGCGACAATAAAAAATATGTATTTACATAATTATAACTGTAAGAGTCATCAATACATCTCTTTAAGTTAGATTTGTTGTCTTTAAATTTGATTTCAGAAATCATAATATTTTGGAACAAATCTAACTTAGAGAGATGTATTAATGATTCTTATCTAAATATGTAAATACATATTTGTTATAATCGCGAATTATATTTTGATCAACATACAACCTGACACTGACCTGCAAAATGTAAAAAAAACGCAAAAAAATTTGAATTTCGCGGGCTACCTTTGCGCATTCACCTTAAGTAAAATACGATAAAATGTACACGTCCACGGACCACAACCAAATGTAGCTCAGCCATGATTATATGATTAATATAACTAATGAGTGGCTATTTATTTGAAACATCTAATTACCTAGTGTGAATTTTTACAATTTCTAACTACAAAGCTGTTTTTACATACATGAATACGCACACAGTAAAAAGATATTTAATGCATTATTTGCTGTAATTACACTGGATAGATTATATATTTTTAAAAATATTGGCCAGTTACGATTACAATTTATGTAAAAACGCAAGATAGCACAAGTCCTTAATATACTCTAATTTACTTAAACAAACAACAATTTGATTAAGTACAAATTTTTCGTTTCAAATAGAGATCACGGTTATAGATTACAGCTATAAAAGCGATTAAAACATATTACGTAAATAATTAACTAACCGCTGTGGTGCTAACATGGGCCCAATACACGTCATTCTATCAAAATGGTATTACATTTTATTTGTGATAACTTGGAACTTTGAATAGATACAGAAACCAGCCCAAACAATAGTCCATTGCATAAATGGACTGATATTTATAAAGTGTAAACATCTATTCATATAACACCTATAAAGTAGTAGGATTTACAAGCAGATAAACAGATTGTATAGGTAGACAGTAGATATATTATCAAAGTTCAACAATTTAAACGTTTAAAAAAAGTACAAAAAGAAATAACCCCAAATAAATGCTCAAGAAATTTGGTCCAAATGGAAATTATACCATTGCATTTGTATGAAACAGCCTATTTTCGAAAAAGTAAAAATATTCAAGAGATTTTACTGTGTTTTTGACAAGTCTTATCTAATAGCAAATATTAATTTCTGTGGTAAAATTTATAACAAAGAAAGATCATCTAAAAATACTATATTTCGTATTACACAGAGCATTTGTTAGTGATATAAAAGAAATCATGTCAAAGACGCGTGATTTCGAAATTTACAAAAAGTTTTGATAGGATAAATAGTTGATATTTAGTAGGCAAAACATCGGATATATTTTGGTGATATTATCCAGAGGACATTTAATAACAACACTAATTTCTAGAAATAAAAAACAAAAGTTGTTTCAAAGTTCTTTTCAGATGTTACGGCAGCTGAGATGTTATATTTCCTGTAAATGAAAGAATTTCATTTCCTTTTACGAAATTTATTGTTTCTATATTGTTTAAGATCTATTAATTACTCTTAATATTCAGAAGGAAAATGAGGAGGGAAATGTGAAGAAATAAAAATCATTCTCGGTCCGACACTTATATCTAATAATAAAATGGAATAAAATGTACCTGTTATTAATCCATACCTCGGCCTCAATCCTTCATTTAGGTGGTTTACAGACCTAGAAAATATTAAAACAATTTTAATAATCGCATTCAAAATTTAAAAAAAAAATTAGCAGCGCAAGACGAATTCACAATATGTATGTATGTTCATTAATATGTATAATATGTGCAATAATCAGTGAGTTTTATTAAAAAGACGACACATTAGAACAAAATATTTTGTGATTTTATCTTTTTAGTTCTCTTCGTCATGCAAATCGTTTATGGTCATGATGAAAAACTTTTAATGGTTTAGGTAACACACCGATGGTTTCGAAAACGTGATCATGATTGACAATAATAATTGTGAGCATTTTGACTTCAGGAGTCCAATAAAAACGATTGTTATTAAAAGTCTATTTTGACAACATAAAATTTTTTCTTGCTTGAGACAACAGTTTTTATTTTCCATATTCTTGTATCGATTTTATATGTAGTACGGCTTGCAATACCGTTTTATTATTCATATTGTTCAAAGCGTTGAAAGCGCCAATTAGCAATAACGTTATAGATATTTGTTTGAAGCTTTTTCTTTAATATTTAATTTTCAAGCGTGTCCCTTCTCGATATGTATTTTGAAGAGATGCGCCGAGTACTCGTTTATTACTTGGTACTCGGTATACTAGACCATTTTCGTACTCGTTATCGGCCGAATAACTCGGTTGGTCTGCCGAGGTGCTCGGAAAAGAACTCATTAACTTATAATCTGACCTCTTTACAATATTAATGTAGAATGTAGCCCACTCAACTCTTACTTTTAATTTTACCCTAAAAACTTTGTAACAACGTAACTCACTCCGTGCGTGTGACGGGGAATGGCGGTATGTGATGGGCGAGTTCCGCACGCTCACCAGCCGCACGTTGCGACTGTTACAGTAGCCACCAAATAAGTTAGGCAAAAAAGTGGGGATGCGCAGTAGATAATCTCCACTTTTTTGCCAACTTGCGTGGCGAAGACTGTACGAGGAAGTTTAAGCAGCTATCCGAGACCAATACTTGCGTCAATCTGGGCTGGGCAAAACACATGCTTTGCTTTAATTAAAATAAATTATTTTAACACTTTTTATTTAAAATACAAAATGCATTCCGAGCCTTTCAGTATAATAATTTGTTGTAATGTAAGAACGACTTTAACTTGCACACTTGAAAGTATCATATTGCTTATGGAATTTTGGAATATGGTACAAGCACTAGGTAGGTACAGAGCCGTATATAAGAAAACTTTACAAGCTTATAATTTGGCAAAATTGATAACTAGACTCGTAAAGTTTTGTATAGGGCCCAGGTGTTAGCTAATGTAAATATAACTAATCCAGCTCAGCGTATTAATCAGTATCAGTCTCTATTTTAGATTATGTATAAGTCAGCTTATTTGCATTAATATGATCGATAAATTTATTTATGTTAAAATGTATTTTCAAGACATAAGAAATACAAATACCAAATACCTATTTGTATATCAATTACAAGTAATTAAAATACTACCCAACCCTGGCGTCAACTAAACCGAGTTACCCGGCAGAGTACTCGTTCCGGTAAACATAACACCGAGAAATACTCGGTATTCGGTTACTTGGTAAAACTTGTACTTGGCGCATCTTCGTTGTCCATGGAATATATTTTCATTTTTAACGCAAGTTTTAAGAAAGCAAAACTAAATTGGGGGTAAATCTGGGATAAGCATCGCATTCTTGGATAAAAGTAGAATAACTTTTTATCAAGCAATTTAAGATCTAGTTTCTAATTCTTCATTAAGTCTTTGCATAATGTTTTTTTTTTATAATAAATATAATTAAACCACAAGTGCAATCCCAGACACAAGAGAAAACATATTTGCAAAATAAAGCTGAACTTCATAAATAAGTTACTATTCACATCAGGTATCAGTTGAAGAAGATCGTCATTATAAAGTTACTAGTAGTAAATTAATAAATATGTATAGATTTGTTAACTTATAATCTTACAGAGATGTAGAATTGGTTTCAGTTGGAGAAAAAAAGAAAGAGTTGAGACGTATTTGAAATATGTCCCAAAGATCGTACCACCCATGTGAATGCAAACTTATAATATGATCTAGAAGATGTCGAAACGTTATGAAACATTCTTCGATAGAGACAGATATACGAAGTCACAATAGAACAGACAAAGCCAACACTGATCATCAACAACGACAAACGATACGTCTTGCCCACTTACCAACATAGGCTTAGTACCAGTAACGTAATTATTATAAAAATTAACAACATACGTTATATACTAAGTATTCATTAATATTATAACAAGTAACTTCTAAATTAAACTTCGGTTACCGAAACTTGTTCACACAAAGTTGGCTGAAAATGTGGAAAAATAATGATATGGTTAGTCTAAAAACAATAATGCAATGTGTAAGAAAAGAGATATGTTACTAATATGTGTACTGATTTTTTTGAATTGTATTTACTTACCGATGATTAGAGCCAAGATGATGATTCCAATTACAGCTGCGATTATCATCATCTGGAAGGTATAGGATAACGTTACTAAGGCATTTTACTAACGCTTGGCCAATGATTTGGTCATTACCAATAATTTACTTAGAATTTATAATAAAAACAAATAATTAAACGTTAGACTATAACAACATTGGTCACAAGCGAAGCCACAAAGAATGTTGCAACACATGAACGAAGAAACGGTACATGTTTGTTTACTTCAATATCTATTAAATAATTTTCTTTATTGCTTTTGTAAGTATTAAAGATAAACTTTAATATCGATTCCGTATATTATCAACCTTCGTGTTTTGCAACATAGCTTACCCTTTTATTTGATGATCAATTAAGTAATTTTAACACTACCTAATCGTAGGCAATCAAGTCATATACAGTGATTTTGAATCAATGCGGTAAACTGTTGTCTAGGAAATTAGCCCATAATTTTAAGACTCTAGATCAGTTTATTTTGAACCCCTCCAAAGAAGATTATTTTTTAACCCCTTTCAAGAATGTTTGCGCTATAAAATGCCAGATTCCTTATTTTCCTTTCATTCTTCCGTAACATAGAAAAGTTAAGGAACCTTTAAATTTTGCAGCCAGAATTTGCTTTTGAGTTTGCCAGCCTGCTGTTCAAACTGTGATGCGCCCTGCTGCAGCGCATCTGTAACGAAAACGATTATTTATTGCAATATCTCTAAAAAACTCTGTCAACGGAATGAATTGAATTCGATAGAGAGAAAGAGGTTTTTCCTCTTTCTTAATTTTGATTGGCTTCATTTAAATATGGTAACCTTTAAGAATCATAAGCTCACCTGCTCTGTCATCAAGTTCTGACAGTTTCTGATCTCGCTCCAGCACTTTCTCAACGTTTGTCTTCATAATGTCGACCACCTGTAATGAAAAATGTCATTCTTATAATTAATTTAAAGTTATGATTAACTTTTAACTAAGTCATCAACAGGATGATTGAATGTAATAATTTAAAAAGGCATAGGGAGGAGTAGACGAAGCTGCCTCATAGAACGTAACGTCTTTTTTGATCAGTATGTTACGATATAACTACTAAAAAAAATATTTAGGCCATGGACACAAGTATTAGAAGACTCCATATAAATTTATTAAACAAAATGCCCATAATGACACAATCATACGTAATGGGAATAGTGATAGGATACCAGCAAACCCTTGCCTTAATTCCAAGAGCTATTTCTCCCAAGATGACGTCATTGGATACACGCGCAGACTCGATGACGTCAGAGATTGGGCTTGACAAATCGCTCTTATAGTGTGGTACAAGGACTATAGAAAACTTTATACCTTAGGATCTAAGTAGGTAAAGCCTTTTAACATCTCGAGCTTCCCTTGAAGACGAAATGAGATTGCTTTTTCGTTGGAGTGCAGTTAAGAAACTGTTTGGTATTTTGTGGTTTGATGTAGTTTCTACGTTATATTTACGAAGAAATAATTCGAATGTTTTTCTTTTAATCGAATGAGTTTGTGAGGATTCCTAAATACGTATACATGGATGATAATCATCAAATTAAATTGAAGATAGAACAACTTCATTCTTATGATGTATGATGATTTTACTTCAAAAACCATGAAACAAAGCCTTAAAAATGTGAACAAAAGGTTATTTGCTGAAGATCCTCAGCATCAACAGCATAATCAGCCTATAATGTCCCACTGCTGAGACACAGGCATCCTCTCTCTTCGAGAGGGAGTGGGCTGTAATCTACCACGCGGGCCCACGGGTTACATATCTTCGAATTTTTGGTTCAAGAACATGCAACAACATTGTGGGTTTCCTCACGATGTTTTCTTTCACCGTTTTGAGAGCAGTTCTGATGAAATTATTTACCTACACAAAGTAAAACGCCTGCCTGGGTTCTAAACTTCTAACCCATGACCTACAACTCGTAAGACAGGATGTGACTGAGCCACCACTGCTCTCCACTGTATAATAATAATTCAACAGTTGTAATTGTGAGAATCATGAGTAGGTACGGTACGGAAGCCGTAAGGCCTACCTCTAAGGGTTCTACAATTTAGAGGTGGAAAACATAGTACGCGTGGAAACTCATGTTATGTTTTGCGATTCGCCTGTACCTACCTACATATATTACAACTGTATCTTATTACGAACAAAGGGTAGGTATGAAACGTATCTTTCCTTTAACTTAATCTTTCCCCCGCGTATTTATTTCTCCGTAAGTAAAGCTTTTATCTCTGTTTATTTGTTTTTGCCTTAGGTACCCTCTTTAGGGGAGTGCGTCCGACGTTTAGTTAGTGTCAATAGCAAATAGTTGGTCGTTCGACAGGCGTTTAATTTCCTGCTTCGGGTCTGGGAGCAGTGACGTTTGTGATTAGGTCAGCCATTTTGCCGTAAAAGAGAATTTATGTTACTCGTACACCTGTATTATTATGAGAGCTTGCTTGGTTTTTAGTAAGATTCATATGATTGATACGATTAAATGAATTAATCTTGAGTGTACTAGAAGATTTCTTTCTGGTATTGGCAATAGCATTTAAAAAATGATATTAATATCTTTAATAGAGATGTCTTATATTTTTTATTGGTTGTGTGTGAGCCTAAACTAAGTGTACCTACTATTACTACTTAGTAATAGTCTACTTAGGGCCGGTTTTTTGATTTGTAGTTAACTCAACCAATGGTTAAACATAGTAACTAATGGTTGAATTTTGGCTAAATGTGAAAGGCTAAACAAGAATGAGTTATCATGAATGTATTCTTATTAATTCATTCATGTAAAAAAAAAATTGTAAATAATTGCATTTTGGCAAACATATTAGCTAAAATTCAACCACTAGTTACCATGTTTAACCATTGGTTGAGTTAACTACGGATCAAAAAACCGGCCCTTAATGGCCTAATTCGTCAACTACATACAAACTTATGTGTGATAAAGATAACGAAGCAAGTTTATTTGTAATAATTTAGTAATAATAAGTTAATCTATACGTATAAGCCGGCCATCATAGAACGGACACGGGTGACCCCGACAGACAGTAGGTAAGTAATCCGCCCACACTTGTCACGGGGTTTAAATGTCACGCTCACTTTGCTGCCTCTGACTCACTCCTTTGTACCTATAGTAAATACATGAGTGTTTAATAACAATATCTATGTAGTATGCAGAGTATAAGGGACAGCTCTCCACAAACTAACAGGGTGCAATCAGCCCCTTAGTTTGAATCATATTCCACGGGAAAATTTCTCAGGAAAAATGTCATTTTTATTATCGCTTTATCAGTTACTATTCCTTTATTTCAATGTAAAATAACATTCTTTGTACGCAGCACTCCATTTATGTACTTAAATAAAACAACTAAAATTAAAAATTAAAAAAAAATCAGCAATGGCTGTTGAAATACTCTAACGAACACGTGTGCAATCAGCTGTTCACTTTCTGTCTAGCTACAGAGTTCATCGAACTCACCGCATACCTTTTAACCATCCCTCCATAACCAGTGACAGACGCTTCGATTTGTGCACAAAAACACAAACAAATCAGGTTTATTGGATTTCCATAAAGTTCCTGAAATGATTTCATGTACAGGTCATCTTAGTAAGACATACTGAATTCACCCCATCAGTCTGCGGAGGTCTGTCCCTTACATTCTGTATGAGCCCGAACAATTTATCATTGAAACCACTCAAAAAGGAAAGAAAACCACACATTCGTAGAAATAGTAAGTAACTGCTCAATCAAAACTTGAATTCCCACTAATTTTCTTTTCTTATTGACCATTTCCTACGGTGTAGCCAATATTCACCAGTTATAAGACAAATCTAGCCAATGCCTTACCAACGTAAGCAGGCTACTATTGAAACAAGTCTGAAAATTGCATTTCGTCCTGAAACCGTCTAAGACCATAATGAATGAACGAATGAATGAACAAGGGCGTGTGGCAGCCAGTAAATTATCCTACAACGCCAATCGAGCTCAACTATGTCTCACTCAGTTGCCTCTGCCTCACTAATCTATACACATTTCAGATCTCAGCAACAGAATAGATATGTGTAAAGAGAGACTGGTCTGAATTTTTATTTATGGCAATTCGATAATTCACCCTCTGTTTGGAATCATCTTATACGAGTATTTTAAAAGAAATTGTAACAAGAAATCATCGAAAGAAGAAAAAGAAAATACATTTGTAAGTCAAGAATCGTGAGAAAAAAAGATAATTAACCCTAGAAGCCTTATCTATTTCGGACGTACACAAAGCCTTAATATACGTCTCAGAGGCGTACACATATAAATTACAATTTGTATGCAAAAATAGCCCTATTTTAGAAATATTATTTAGCAGAAATTTAAATTTGGAATATAAACTAAAAATAAAACAACACTGTTATAAATTATAACTATAATCACAGTTATTTATTACAACGAAAAAACAATATGCATAAATTGGAACAAAAAAATTAACTTCTTCAAAATCAACTGAAACATAAAATATTTTTTTTAGAAAATCTTTTTTTTACGCTAATTAGTTGCTCTTAGAGCAAGCATTAAAACTAATCAGACTTTAAGACTTGCTAAACTTTAGGAGCAGTCTACACACATATCAACCTTGTGCTCGCCACACACAGATTTTTTACATTTATAACACATTAATTTTCTCCTTTTTCAACATGGATTCATGGATCAGCTTCTGCAACAAGAGCTGGGTCGGTTACTTCAGAGGGACCAGATTCTTGTAAAGACGAAACGTATTCAGTCACATAATTATTTTCATCTTCGCTTTGAACGTCGTCGATAATCTGGTCATTCTCAACTTCGGAATCTGAATCATCCAAAGAAGGATTATCTTCCTCGTTTAAGATTGATAAAATATCGTCTTCGTATAGTCTTTTAGACCGTGACATATTTATACCTGAAACAAAGCCGAAAATATATATACAATATACGAAAAACAAACAAAGGTAAAATCACACAAACCTAGCTAAAAGTTACACAAAGCCTAAACATACGTCTTGCAGGCGTGCTATACTTCGATAAATCAAAAATTGTGGCACTTACCTTAACGAAACGGCCACGTCCGCTAGCTCCCGTCGACCACTGAGATGGCAAAAAAGCACGACGTGCTAGCTTCAACCGTTAGGAAGAGACAAACGATATTCGATTGCGTGTACGCCTTGCAGGCGTAGATTAGGCTTCTAGGGTTAAGTAAGTACAATTAGATCTTATTGTTTTGATTGGTACAATAAAATATATATAGGTAAATAAATAAACTTTGTATCCCATGCTAACACGAACTCACTTTAACGTATGTAATGAGGCGGCTTGAACTTAGAGATTTTTAGAAAGCTTAGAGTGTAAGCTTTTCGAAAAAATAGTAATATTTATATAATAGTATGTCTAAGACAAACTATTATATGAATCATCGTCCTCCTGCTCCTACCCCAATTTGTTTGACGTAATCATCACTAAAATCATCCATACAACTCTCTGCGCTCATGTTTTTGACGCCATTTGTCATATAATATCGAGGGTTCACGGGCTATTTGTATTAAGCGACATCCTGGCCGATATTGAGTTATAATCATATCTACCTGCATTAAAAAGTGAAAAACGTAAAAAACACAGATAGACACTATTGATTCTAAACCGTCGATAGGCCAATTTTTCGTAAAAAATATTGATTTTTTTTTACAATGTTATTTTTTCCGAATAATTAAACTTTGAAATGCTCTCCTGTAAAGTTGCAAACATGTCGCTTAATACAAATAGCCCGTGAACCCTCGATATCACGAGGTTCTAAGTAAGGCTAAGGTTTTCGTTAGACGAATTACAGATATTAATGTAGAAATTTTACACAGCGGATACAATGGGCGGTCTTATCGCGTAAAGCAATCGTTTAAAGACAACCTTTGAATGGATTTTTAGGGAGAAAGGAGAGACAATACTTCAGGTACAGCACATGAACTAAACCTTTGTAATATAAGAACGTCCTTACCTCGTCGACTTGCGCCTGCGTCTGCTGCAGCCGACGCTGCGCCGCGATCTGCTGCGGCGTCTTTGGTCCGCCAACGGGCATGTCTCCATCGCCGCCTGGCGCCAGTCCGCCTTCCGTCGCCCTGTAATATGAGAGGGTGTTATGAATTGGTGATTATGATGTCATTGTCTACGTTATTGGTTTTCTTAAGGTTCCGTACCTTAAAAGGAAAAACGGAAGCCTTATACGTTCACTTCGTTGTCCGTTTGTTAGTCTGTCTATCAGTCTGTAAAGACCCTTTTTCTCAAGAACGCGTGGAGATATCAAGTTGAAATTTATATCAAATGCGGTATGTTTACGGTCCTTTGGAGCTCTAAAAAAATCAAGCTTCTAAGTCAACGTAATAAAAGCACGGCCATTTATACGACATATTTTGATACACGCAAATTAATCAAAACCTACAGGGTACTTCCCGTTGACTTAGAATCGTGAAATTTGGCAAGAAGCAAGGTCTCCCAGCACAAGTAAAGGAAAAGCTCCGAAAATCGTTAATTTGCAGTTTTCTTTTATCAATTTTTTTATTTTTCGATTACAAACTTACGTTTGCAGTTGGAGAATTGTCCTGACTTACCTATATCGATGTGAGAACATGTTTTTCAGCTACAATATTAAGTTTGTTTTTGGGATAAATTTATCTTTCTATGTACACCACAGTCATCCTAATACGTACTCAAAACCCATGTGTTGCGCCCCACGTTGTATTTAGGTACCTAAAGTTATATCATCTAAATCTAAATAGGTACTATCCAAAGCGCTGAACTGAAAATGAATCTGCCCAGCCTTCATCGGACAGTATTTATATTAGACCAAAGTACTTATCCGTATTTCCAACTTCAACATAGTTTTATTTCCCTAGAGTACTGTGCCACTGAATAGTTTTCCTGCACGACTATCACTCAAGTAATTAATTGGCTTCATAAAACGGATCGGTTCTCGACTGAGGTTGCGAGTGACCGCCATTGTGATTGTAAGGTCATTCCTCTCGCAACATGGGACGCTTAATTGGAGTACTCCTACTCAAATTAAGTGTTGATACGAGGATTCGATCACTTTTCAATATTGCAGTAGTTTAGGGGTGGTTGCCTATGTTTTTCAGGCAGTCAAGCCCTGCTTAGAGAGCAGTGATGGCCTAGTGGTAACGACCCCGACTTACGAGTGGTCGTGGGTTCAAACTCAGCTAGGCGCTTTACTTTGTGTAAATAATTTCATCACTACTGCTCTCAAAACGGTGAAGGAAAACATCGTGAGGAAACCGGCTTGTTCTTGAACCAAAAATTTACCGACCCGCACTGGGCCCTTGTGGTAGATTACAGCCCACTCCCTCTCGAAGAGAGAAGGCCTGTGTCCCAGCAGTAGGAATATTACCTATAAGCTGGTTATGCTAAAGCCTTGTTCGTAAGATGCTTGCTTGTGTGTTCCCGTTCAAGCCGTAAAGGTTCATAAGCAGCAGCTTAGGCTCGGCACAAACGGGCCACCGACCGCAGCCACCGGTGGCTGTCGCGCGCTACCACCGCCAGTGTCAGAAGCAAGCGACAGTCACCGGTGTTCGGTAGCCGCCACATTTTATAACCCGTGACCGGGTGGAGCAGCGCGACAGTGGCGGGTGTCGGCGTCTTGTGTGGCCCACAGCGACCACAAGTGGCGAGTCGCGGACACTGCTGTAGCGAGTGGCCGCTACCGGCGACACGTGTGCTTTGCGTCTATACAAAATATATGAAAAAGTGTGTTAAGTCGCTGTCGCAGGCCACCCGTGGCTGTGGTCGGTGGCCCGTTTGCACCGAGCCTTGTGGAGCACAATTTGAAAAATTACAGCTACTACAACATGGAAACAACTGCTAGAGAATCCCATAACAGATGTTCACAACAATCGTTAGGTACTGCCTACTATTATCCCATACCGATTTTATAAAAAAAGTGACAGAAAGCCATTAAGTATATCGGGTGTTTTTTTTAGAGGGGAGAACTTTAAATTGTAATAAAACTGAGAAAATGTTTTTAATATCAATGAAATTGGCTTTATTTGATAGATAATTTTATGGCATTTGTGTTTGAACACCAACGCCTAGTTTACTGAAAACTTGAAGAACTTGAAGAGTGGAACTCTCTACCTTCGTCTGTTTCCGTACGCATACATCCCTAATCTCTTCAAAGTGGAAGTGAACAGACTTCTTCTGGGTAAGCTCACTCCATCATCGACTTTTTCTCAGTCGCCTCCGACCTAGACTAGAGTCAAGAGCAAACCCATCTCAAATAAAGAAATAAGTTAAAAATAACTTGACATTTTTATTGGCTTAATTTATTATAGGAAACATTTGACAAACGACTAATTTCACGAAATCTGGCCACCTCGTTTATGCGATTTTAAAGCCATTAATTTATTTTCTCTGGGGATATGTAACTATTCCATTTTCGAAGTTATAAGCGAACCGTAAACTTTCTACCTTCCAGCCAAGGTTTGAAATAGCAGTATTCCTCTTAAATTCGAAGTACGCCGTATACTGAACTTAAAAATCTGTAATATTTGCAGAATCCGGGTCACAGCCGGTACCCGCGGAAGCTGCGATCTGAGCCCGGAGAGCCGGCAGTAATTTATTTTTGACCGAATTTATGTGAACTCAGCCTTAGTGGGAATTCTCTAGTGTATTGTTTGTTTTAAAATACGTAAGAGAAATGGGTCGATGTTGTAGTGGAAATAATAGTTGCTATGAAGTAGGTACCTAATAGCAAAAGATTCGGATTTTTCATGGAATATTGAGAGAGTGGCAGTGTAAAATGTAAGTAATTATTTATTGAGATTATAATTAATATCCTGAAATGCAAGAATAAGACATTGGTGCCGATTCATTTGTGCACAAACTAAACTTAATTTAGGCTATTAGTAAGTTTTTCTCTGTAATAAAAGAAGAAAGAGACGGACGTAAGTTTGACAGCTCTAATTTACGTCTGTCTTTTTCCATACAACTTTAGACGACACGTAAAAGCAGGTCGACTAAAAACACAGTGAAGCGCTTAGCGTAAACTAGTTTGACATCTCTAATGCTGGGGCCATACCAACGGGAAACGCCGTTGAATATGGGTAGTATTTAAACGCAAATCAAAATATTACTTTTTGTATCCAAAAATAATCCGAATTCCAATCAAAACTACTGATTGCACAGCAAAATACTCAACTCAAACTATAACTAAATAAGAAACAATTTATATTCGTGGCGCACCGCAATAAAGCTTTTTTTATTAATGCGCTAATAATGACTAGCGCACATTAAACCTTATTACCTTACCTTTTTTGTGTAAAGGGTTTAAAGTAACCTAACCAAACCTAACCTCGGAGTTAATATTAGTCACCATGTCATTTTGCTATGAGTCTGACTATTATGTATGTACGCTCTGGTTAATTTGCTGTGCAGTCAGTATTTTTTTGATGTAAAAAAGTATATAAATGATGGAAATAAATTGATAGGTCATTGTTTATTTGATGTTCAATTAATAATATCCCGTTGATTATCACGATGATGGACGTTAACCATAGGTGTATTTATTCATATCGCGTCCATCATCACGATAATCAATGGCGTTTCCCGTTGGTGTGGCCCCAGCATAACTTAGTTTATAGCTATAGCCGTCCGATTCTCGCGCTGCCTGTTAGTAAAAGATAGCGATTCTCTAATTTTAGTTTAGTTATTGAACTAGAGAATCTGCACCATTATTATGGTCTCAGGGTCTTTTCTAATATGCCTAAATCAATCGGGTATCCCAGAAAATGGACACGAGCAGTGTGAAAATGAAGTATATTAGGTAATGGAAATCATTTTCAAAATTATATTTTGCACAAGTTGTGTTACCCAGTAACTGGGTTGTGAAAGATAGGCAGTCGCTCTATGTAAAATTCTGGTATGCAGCTGCATCTGGTTAGAATGGAAGCAGTACTTGGGAAAAGGCTAGGTAGATGATGATTTTGTACAAGTTGGTATCACGGGATCATGCCTGGACAAAAAAAAAAGAAATTCTATTTAGTCCGTCAGTCAGATAATAAAAAAATATTAGATACGTATTTTTTGCTTTATCATATTAATAAAAATGACTTCGATAACACGCATTAAATTTCGGGAGTGGGGGCTCGCTACGTCACTTCTACGTATAAAATCTACCAAGACGTGACGTCATGCCAAATTTTAATTCAATGTATCGCCGTAATCTTTTGATACTGTAGAAAAAGAAATAATACGTGTCCAGTATATTTTAATAATCTATGTACATGACGAACAAAAAAAAAATAGTCATCATGCCTATTATATCAATATGAACAACTTTTACTATGGGACCAAACGTGAAATCGCAAAAAAAAAATCAGCTGTTCAGTACGTTTATGTTCGCTTATTTGGTCAAAATGTACTGAACAGCTGATTTTTTTTTTGCGATTTCAGGTTTGTTCCCATAGTAAAAGTTGTTCATATTGATGGGTAGAACACCCCCTTAAATTTTGTCGCATGTTTTAAAAAACACCCTGTATGTATATAAATATCTTAAATCGCAATAAAAAATTAACAAATCGCCTTTGACCTTTGTACTCGTACATTGAAATTAAGAAAAGGGGCGAAACATTTCAGCTTCCCATTATCAGGCTTTTGGTCGCTTGTCTAAACGGAAATTGAATTTATTAGGCATTATAGTCCTTTTCTTTTAAAAGAGAAATTTTCTTTGAACGTTCAATGATCTCGACAGTAATGAAGCCTTAAAATGTTAGGGATTTTACCTTTCGCTGTACACTTACCGACGTATTATAAGAAAAGAGATATTTTTAATGAAAAGTTTTCGCGTGATTTCTAAGTTTTTATTTTACTTGTTTCTTTATCATTTGACATACTCGTACTTAGGGACTAGTCAGAAAGTTATATTGTAATTAACCATTATTGATATAGCATGAACGAATTTCTCATGTTCCCATAAGTCGATAAGGGGTGAAGTAATTTAGGTGTGGAAATATCTAACCATCGAAGGAAAATAAAAAAAACAAAACCAAGGTCATCAAGACGACCAGTCACCACAAGCAGCACCCGTTCACGAGCATAAAGCAAAGATCAGCCATTACCTCCCTCGTCTTTGAGGTAAGGAGACAACCCGACCCCGATGCTACCGCAAGCAGTGACATCTAAGGGAGCATGACGAACTTGCTGCCGGTTTGAAATGAGTAGATTATGTCAATGATAAATTAAAATAAAATTAAAATAAATTGATATTTACAGTCAAAGAAAATAAATAATTATATGAACTCATATAACCTGTCAGTAGGTAAGCTAATTCTGGAGAAAGAACATAAACATTGTCTTAAACACAGCGACCAACTATTCTTATCGTTTAAGTAATCGTTGATAGAATAGTATGCCTTTGAACAAAGGTTAGATTTTACTTTAGCTTTAAACGCATTGTAGGGCAAATTTAGCAAAGAAGAGGGTAGCTTATTATAAAAGGATATAGCAAGCCCAACAAAAATGAGTTATGAACCTTATGAAGCCGGTGAAACGGAGCACGTAATTTGTCCTTATTTCTGGTGTTAACATTGTGAATATCATTGTTTTTAGTGTATAAATGTATATTTTGGCGAATATGAATTGTGATGCCACCGTGAGAATACCAATATGTTTAAAAAAATCTCTCGGAGGATCTCTGGCACCGAGCTGGTACAAAAAAAAAGGACTGCAACAACAAATAAGAGCTCATGAATTAGGATTAACCAACCAAACCAAACCAAAATCAAATAGTAAGGTAAAAATTTGGAATGGACAATGAAGTACTCGTACTACTTAGATAAATGGTTTGAACAAATATGTACAATATGTGTTTATGTTTAGGTTATACCTTTCCTAAAATATTTTACCATTTCAGATCCTAACTAATATTATAAATGCGAAAGTGAGTTTGTTAGTTTGTTACGCTTTCACGCTAAAACGGCTGAACGGATTTGGATGAAATTTGGCACACGGGTAGACCGACCTCGAAAAGGGCGTGGCTACTTTGTATCGACATAAAACGCGGGCGAAGCTGCGGGCGGAAGCTAGTAGGTATATGTATAAAACAGCAATGTCAGTTGACCTTTCACAGCTTGTTGAAGGACAAAAACGTTCCTCCATTTTCGAAGAAAATTAGATACCTCAAAAATCTTATTAATCTTTTATTGTTTGTAAAGGTACTGTATTGTAAATTGTTTAACAAGATTGTGTAGGTAGTAAAACACATATACAAAATATCATGCTCGTGATTCTAAAAATGAATAAACTCCATTCACATATCGAGACCTTTCTTCATTGAGAAGAGAATTCACAACGGGTTTAACATTAAATATTGAAAACCACCCTTCATTTCGAATAACATCAAGGCTTTGTTGATACGAACTTTGACATTTACTTAATAATTACACAAAGCTTTGGTCAAACTGAAGCGAGCGAGCGGGATGCGGGACGAAATTCGCTCGCGGTGGTTGTGTATGAAGGTGCTCAAACATGAATAGCAGCGTGCCTTCCTAGTCATTAAGGGAGCATCGAGCGTTTGCCTTTGTCTCTTTTTCTTCACGTGTAGAGTAAAGAAAATTACCACACTTTTGCACTTTTTCATTGTTATTTTCATCATACTTATTGCTCATAAATAAAAAAACTATCGTTTATAAACGCTCCAGTCATCAATGAACTTTATTTTAGTAAACGAATCGTAATATCACATTAGTTATTTAGGTATATAAAAAGTAGGGAATTATAGGAAAAATAAAACCGGTCAAGAGCGAGTTGGAGTCGCGCACTGAGGGTTCCGTACCATCATATATAAAAAAAAATGTGCTATTTAGAGACATCGTTTATATATTTTCCTGTAATCTTTACATAAACTTCTATCATACAGAATAATTTCAGGTTTTCTCTATGCAAACTTCGGAGATAAGGGACGAACGGTATTTTTTTTACATTTTCATCGAAAGTCGAAAACTATGCGGCCTAAAAAAAAGGAAAAATGTTTGAGAATGTGAAAAAGTGCTTTTTCATATGATACCCCACATGCCTTCGAATTTTTAAGACACCCTTTCAGTCCCTGTTGCAAAAAATATATATATACATATATTTATTTCTTTCTTATTTGCAAAATAGTTGGGCAAACGTCGTCTACTCCAAATTTCAAGTGCAAACCATTCCAAATTTCAAGTTGGTAGCGTAAGTGGTTCTTGATATATCCAGCTGAGACAAACAGACAGACTGAGTCGCACCATAAGGGTTCCTTTTTACCATTTTGGTACGGAACCCTAATTACGAAAAGAGGTAACGAATTTATTCTATCGAGCTAACTTTATTCATAAAGTTAGCTCGATAGAATAAATTCGTGTGCCATCATGTATACTGCCTAGTATACACATATATCCCCAATATATTTCCCTAGATTTTAATTTAATTGTTTCTACTTCAAACAAGGGTTATAAAAACGTGTTTGTGTGTAAAAGCTCGGCGCGCCGTTAAAACAAACGACCCGCGCAGACGCGTCCCGCATCCCGCCCGCTTGTTCGTTTCAGTTTGGCCAGAGCTTAAAGTACAATTTTCAGTATATCGATTTTGATTCATTACTTTTATTTCGTTTCATAAATGCACTGGGTCCTGTGAGATTTTCTCAAGTCTGATAATATTTTATGATCTTTGTAGATCGATATATAGAGTTGCGGCGGGCGGGTCTGATTTTATAGTTGATTTTCCAGTGACTGAACCTTTTTGTGCCTTTTCTGACCCTTTGGAAATGGGATTGAGTCCCTTGTAAGTGATCACGAACATGTAAAATATCACATCTGATGTCACTTCTCTATGAGAGCTTTACTGAAACAGCTGTATCATTTTGCTTTTTAAAAAGGGACTTTTTGATAAGCTGGTTGTTTATGTTAGTAAATATGGATTAGTTATTATCGCAATAAAATTAAATTAATATGTAGGAGTTTCTATGGTAAATTAAAAGCCCAAAAATATGGCATGTATTTTGGAGTGCTGAATAATATTTTAGGAAAGCAAAATGAGAATTATTTTAGGATCGATCCTCAAATAATTCCCATTTTGCTTTCCTAAAAATATTATTCAGCACTCTAATTTAGTGATTGCGCCTCTTTTTGTGAAACTCAAATAATCCCTATTTTGAGGTCCTAAAACTAAACAGTCAAGTAACTGCGACCAATTTAGATGTAGTGCAGTTGGTCACAGTTCTAACCTATCCAATTTGGTCGTGGCCGAATTGGTCGCAGTAAGCACGCTAGAGCATAGCTTGGTCACTGCGACCAATTTAGATGTAGTGCAGTTGGTCACAGTTCTAACCTATCCAGTTTGGTCGTGGCCGAATTGGTCGCAGTAACCACGCTAGAGCATAGCTTGGTCACTGCGACCAATTTAGATGTAGTGCAGTTGGTCACAGTTCTAACCTATCCAATTTGGTCGTGGCCGAATAGGTCGCAGTAAGCACGCTAGAGCATAGCTTGGTCACTGCGACCAATTTAGATGTAGTGCAGTTGGTCACAGTTCTAACCTATCCAATTTGGTCGTGGCCGAATTGGTCGCAGTAAGCACGCTAGAGCATAGCTTGGTCACTGCGACCAATTTAGATGTAGTGCAGTTGGTCACAGTTCTAACCTATCCAATTTGGTCGTGGCCGAATTGGTCGCAGTAAGCACGCTAGAGCATAGCTTGGTCACTGCGACCAATTTAGATGTAGTGCAGTTGGTCACAGTTCTAACCTATCCAATTTGGTCATGGCCGAATTGGTCGCATTAACCACGCTAGAGCATAGCTTGGTCACTGCGACCAATTTAGATGTAGTGCAGTTGGTCACAGTTCTAACCTATCCAATTTGGTCGTGGCCGAATTGGTCGCAGTAAGCACGCTAGAGCATAGCTTGGTCACTGCGACCAATTTAGATGTAGTGCAGTTGGTCACAGTTCTAACCTATCCAATTTGGTCATGGCCGAATTGGTCGCATTAACCACGCTAGAGCATAGCTTGGTCACTGCGACCAATTTAGATGTAGTGCAGTTGGTCACAGTTCTAACCTATCCAATTTGGTCGTGGCCGAATAGGTCGCAGTAAGCACGCTAGAGCATAGCTTGGTCACTGCGACCAATTTAGATGTAGTGCAGTTGGTCACAGTTCTAACCTATCCAATTGGGTCGTGGCCGAATTGGTCGCAGTAAGCACGCTAGAGCATAGCTTGGTCACTGCGACCAATTTAGATGTAGTGCAGTTGGTCACAGTTCTAACCTATCCAATTTGGTCGTGGCCGAATTGGTCGCAGTAAGCACGCTAGAGCATGGCTTGGTCACTGCGACCAATTTAGATGTAGTGCAGTTGGTCACAGTTCTAACCTATCCAATTTGGTCGTGGCCGAATTGGTCGCAGTAAGCACGCTAGAGCATAGCTTGGTCACTGCGACCAATTAGGCTCGCGCGTTGTTGTCACAGTTCTAACCTAACCCAACCCGTTTGGTCAGAGTACCCTAGCTTAGTTACTGCGACCAACTGTGAGAAAAGGCCAGAACATTAAAAAAAGGCTCATTTATATAAAAAGGTGTGTATCATTAGAAGCTCAATAAGTTTTTAGAGGAGCAGTTAAATATTTCCCCAACATCTTTTTTTCATGTATATTTTTATTATTTTTATGTCGATTCAGATCGTCAGAAGCCCGAAAGTCTGACAACCAGTTTTACTAAGGGATATCGTATTGCCCAGTAACTGGGCTGTGGATGTCAGATAGGCAGTCGCTCCATGTATCCAGCTGCATCCGGTTAGACTGGAAGCCGACCCCAACATAGTTGGGAAAAGGCTAGGCAGATGATGAGTTAAATATTATCCCAAAAATATTTAAACACCTTAAAAAGTATTTTAAAGTAAGTATTTTATTTAAACCCAAAATTAAGCTCATCTTGAAAGAAAAACGCTGAGCAAAAGAAGGATAAGCTGTATAAAGCGTTATATAATATTTACATCAAAATAACATAAAGACGATTTAGTATAGATGCTTGATCCTCACAAAGAACGTCGTAAGTACCAACATAATTTAATTCCGTGCAAATTAGATTTCCCTGTAAGTTGGAGCCATTTTCCTCTGGTTGATATTGGTATATTTTATGTTGTTATTTCTTTTACGGCGTATCATGGATGGAGTCCTGAGTATACAGGGACTGTTGCTTACTAATTTACTTGATTTTACATAGGTACACAAAACATAACATCACGCCTGTAATCCCCGAAGGGTTAGGCAGTGGTCTAGGTACCTATAGTACACCCACATTTCGCCAGTTACGTTTAAGTCCCATGTAATAGCGACCCTAATGCCATCAATCGGGAACAATTCCAGTTTTGACTTTGACAAAAATCGAGTAAATCTATACGCACCTCATTCACAATATAAAAAGAGGTTTGACAGCGCGTTAATACCTAAAAGTTTTTGTTAACTGAACCCTGACTAGGGTTCAGTTTATCCGACTAACCAAACAATAGCTGCGTACAGTTACAGCAGCTATAACTAGCCATGGGTCATTTAACAAGCACCTCTTTGTTATAGGAGTCACAGACAGTCCGCTGTGCAGGGCCTGCTTGGAGGATGACGAGACAGCAGCTCAAGTGCTTCTAAACTGCCCGGTGGTCGCCACATATAGGGCAAAGAACTTCGATAACTCAGGTACCTTCCGTGAGGTTGTCGGTACACCAAGGCGGTGCTGGCCTTCTTTGAGGAGCTGGGGTGAATCGAATAATCGATTTTCCCACCCTTACGCAAAGTACGCGCATTGACGTGGAGTTGCGCATACCACCCCGTGTTACCTATTACCTAGTTAGTCAGAAACTGGATTTTATAGACTAATCATATGTTTTCTATTATTGAAACTTTCCATGCCGGAGGCGTAAGGTAAAATGAATCCGCACGATTTATAACTTTATAAGCAAATAAATCATTTCTATTTCAATTTTTCTCTATTAAAATCGAGCGCAGCAATAAATATTTACAGCACAAAGAGTACAGGGAATTTAATATCTTCACGGATGTTGAGATTTTCGAGTTCATCTTTCAGTGACGTAGATAACTCAAGGCAACGAGGATATCTTACAGAAATATATGAGTATAGCAAAATATTATATTTCAATATGTTTTTAAATGACACATAGACTTCGCTATTTACACTGAAATTATAAATCTTCACAAAAGCTTTTTGGTGCCATTTGATTTGGCTAAACAAACCTGTTTTTGTTTATGCCAATCATTGTGATGTTTCAATTATCAGTTTTGAGGACCTAAAGCGCGTCCACGAAAAGAAAGAGAAGTGCGATGACGCAACGCTGGTAATTTATCGCAAAATATGAAGCAATTATCTCTTTACAAAAAATCTTTTGAGTGGACTGAAAAATTAACACATTAATACGTTGCTTGTATAATAATCTGACAAATCACAATGATTGTATGTAATATATATTAGTATGGTTTCTAATCGTTAAAAGAAATTTTTAGAAATATTTTCGTGGACTTTTTTCTATCATATCAAGTTAGCTGTTTTATGTTTACAACACACTATCTAACTAGCATAATTATGTCCTGAAGAATATCATATATTTTTCTGATTATGTTTACTGCAGTAGATCATATCGGTGGTCTAGAAGACAAACGTGCTAAGTGCAAAATTTTGAATTTTTAACATTTAAATGCCAAACGGTAGAGCATGCTCATTTAGTGCATTTGGCATATAAATGTTAAAAATTCAAAATTATGCACTTCGCACGTTTTTTCTTCTAGACCATCGATATACTTTTAGGCATTATAAAACTTGCGTTTAGTCGCATTTAGGTTATGTAGTCCACTTAACGATACTAATCAAGCCAGTGAATGATTTATTTAAAAAAAAAGTCGGGGGATGTCGCGGGGCTCCTGCTTGGAGCGAAGTTCCTTTCGCTGTATATTATGTATCCCATCAAAAATATGTATAACATGTACAAATGCCAAGTCTCGCAACGGAGTTTTTCTGTCGTGAAAAGTTTTGAAATCGAATGTAAACCAAGTCGGTTATTTCAGTACCTATCTATCTATGGGAACAGCTATCCAACCACTTTGTCATAAATTGATACCTTTTTACTTAACTAACAACATTTTATAGTGACAATATCAATATTACATTTCCTTATTTCTTTAATAAGTAGAGTGACTTGGCAATTGCACACGGCAATATAATCTACACAATACAAAAACTTTGTGCTTTTATTTGTTTCAAAGTACCTATATGGAGGACTATTTAAATTACCTAGTAGATTATGTTGCTGTGTGCAATTGCCAAGTCACTCTACTTATTAAAGTAATAAGGAAACCTAATATTGGTAAAAATTACCTTTCCGCAAATATGTTGGGGTCGGCTTCCAGTTAAACCTGACACAGCTGAATAACCTACCAATAATACCTGAATAATACTTATTTTTGTAAATAAAGTACTCTCACAAAGGTATCTTAAAGATCGATTGAAATATTTTTAGAGTTCCTTACCAAAATGGTAAAAAGGAACCCTTATGGTGCGACTTAGTTTGTCTGTCTGTCCGTCTGTCATAGCTAGATATTTCAAGAACTACTAATGCTATCAACTTGAATTTTGGAATAGTTTTAGATGACGTTTGCCCAACTAGTGTGCAAATAAGAATATATATATATATATATATGACGGAGTAAGAACCTCCATAGTATTTTCAAAAAGTCAAACTGATATCGTCTTCATGGTAATAATAATAATAATAATAATATTCCACAACTATCACACAACGCCGTCTAGCCTCAAGCTAAGCAGAGCTTGTGTTATGAGTACTAGACAACTGATAAACATACTTATATATTTCTAAATACATACATATATAGATAAATTACACCCAGACACAGAACAAATCGATACCTCCTAAGTATAATGAGTCAACTGACATTATAGTTATTTTATAGGAGAGTGATTTGAAGGCAAATCGTTTATATTTGAATGAAATCAAATTAATTCGAAATAAAGTAAATGTTTTTTTAATAAAAATTGTAAGCTCTTCCTTTGGTATAAAATGATTTTGCTGATTTTTGTTTTTAAATGACATTTTATGTACATGACTGGGTATACGCCGGCGGGACTCAATAGTGAAATGGTTTAATTACCAGTTATATTCATGTACGTTGTCCATCAAAATCCATCGCTTACACCAAAATCACATGAAATATGATTGTCATTTTATTAATATAATTTTACTTTTGTTTGTTTTCGGGGTTTTCTGTCTCACTTAATAATAAAATCTTGAAATTATATCACTTGACTCATTATACTAGGAAAGTACTTAGCAATGTTAACATTTGAAACCTCAACGTATACTGGACCAATGTAATTTACCGAGGTTTTTTATTGGTATTTTTTTTTTGTAATACCTTACGATATGTGGGATTAATAAAAGCTAGGAAGAAGAACAAGAATCATAAACCAAAAACAACTCATTTTGAAGAATCACAATGTATTTTTCGCCATAATTAAGTAGGAATATCTTTTTAACATAATAGCTTTACTAAAAGTTACAACGTAAACAAATCACTATTAAAAAAAATATCAATGTTCCATCATTAAAGTTTCATAAAAAACAACAAACAATCAATCAAAATAAAAACTAAAAACAGGTACTTCTTTAGTAGGTCAATAAAAATAATAATAACTAAAAATGGTAACTTACGTTAAACAATAATAAAGTTTATAGAAATTAATAACGTAACAATCTAGGCATTTCTAATGCTCAAAAAATAGTTATAAGGTTTAACAAATTAGAAATCAGTCAGAATCGCTGTCGTTAGATCCATTAGAATCAGTTGAAATCAATTAATTTATTAAAAAATAAATGAAATTCCTATTTTTCGCTATAATTAAGTACGAATTTCTTTTAAACATAGTAGCCTTACTAAAAGCTACAAGTAAAAACAAATCAACATTTAACAAATTATCAATGTTCCATCATCAAAGTTTCATAAAAAAACAATAAACAATCAATCCAAATAAAAAACTAAAACAGGTACTTCTCTAGTACGTCAATAAAAATAATAAGAACTAAAAATAGTAAGTTACTTTAAACAATATTAATAAAAATAATAGAAATTAATAACACAACAGTCTAGGCGGGTGAATATTCGAGCGTTTTAACCGCCGTCATCACCTTCCGCCAAATGTTGATTAAAGAGAATATATTTAATGAAATATTTCAGCAATTCCTGATTCTGGTTCTTAAGCAGATTCTGGGAATTGCTGAAATATTTCATTAACTATATTCTCTTTCATCAACATTTGGCGGAAGGTAATGACGGCGGTTAAAACGCTCGAATATTCACCCAGGCGTTTCTAATGCTCAAAAAATATAAGGTTTAACAAATTAGAGATCAGTCAGAATCGCTGTCGTTAGCTGCATTAGAGTTCGTTGAAATCAAATTATTAAAAAATAAATGATACTCCTTAGGAATTACCAGTGTCTTACAAAGATCCATCAAGTCTTTGTGCTTATTTTGGTCAATAGGAATGGGTGTCTGATAAGCTAAAGAAATATTATCTAACTCTATTTAACTCTCTTCGATTTCGTGTAGCTTTAGGTTTCTTTACACAATCTATCCACTTGTAAGCATCATCTTGGTAACTCGTTTTATAAAACAGCCTAAATGGATATTCCGCTTTAACTAGTACTTCCGTTACTTTATTCCAAGGCATTTTTGATCCATCGTTGGTAGTTGTCCAGTTGTTTATAAGTTTTAGCTTTGATTTAAAGTCTTTAATTAAATCTTGAGACACTTCAGTAACTTTGTATGGCTTTTCATCGGATTTGGCAAATCTATAAGCTGTATACCATTGATCAGGCGTATAAAGCATCTTATCTTTCGTCTGTCTTTCAATTAAAGCGTGCATACTGTCGCCTTCATTTAGAGTGTGACCCACTACTAGAAAGCGATGACTAATATCTATAACAAACTTCGAACTAGCTAACATATACATTAAGAATACAATTCTGTTTCTATTTTGGCCTCCACAGTAAGTTGTCTGACCAGAACCGGTAATCTTTGACACCATTACCCACCGTATCCTCTATAAACTTGAAAACACAGCTGGATATTTCATTAGCGCCTGTCTTTTCTGTCTGTTGATGCCTTGAAAAACAATAACCCTGACGAGATCCCAGATTGAATATTGTGAAATTATACAAAGAAAGTTTCCGTTTATAATAAAAAGTACTAACGCACTGAGCCGCAATAAACTTGTATCGATGCGTCCCCCCTCACGCCCCGCGTACACTGATACGATGTTATTTAGATCAGTTTACAATGTACGATTTTAACTGATGTTGAAATTGATTTAGTATACGTGAAATTATCTTGGTAATTATTGTTCTTTTTTATTTTTTTTTTAACACAAACGTTAAGATCACGATTTATCATGTACGTTTATATAAAAATATAAAAATACCTAAATTTGTTAGTTGACTCAGTATACTTAGGAGGTATCGAAATGATCATGCTCATCACACAAACATTTGTCCTGGGTGGGAATCGAACCCACAACCTCCGGCATAGCAGTCAGGGCCACTAACCACTAGACCAACAGGCCAGTCATGGTGATCACTCATCTTCGATTTCCAAAAAAAAACTTCACGACTTGTTTCAAGGCTTTGTTTATTCAACTGACAGCGTGACGACGTCCCAGAGAGGTCCGCACTGTCCGGCGGCTCGAACAAGAATGATCTTAGCGCTTTTTTTTTTTTTTGTATGGCATCTCGTAGTTGACCTAGAGAGGTCGTGACTACTTAACCGGACTATCCTGTGGCTGCCTTAAGATGACTCAAAGCCTCCAGCCAGGGGCATAAAACTTACAGACTAAGCGACTACACGCTAAGGGCTCCCCCTGTGGGGAACGGGCCTCGACTTAGGGCGTCGCTGGGGGGAGGACAGCAAGATGGGACAGGCTGGATCAGATTAGAATTATTATTGTCAGGGGAGTTTAAAGCTACTGGCTCAGCTACGCCACCAGCTGGCACATCATACCCGAGCAAGGGACGGGGGATCTTAGCGCTTACAGTGCGGCCGTATTTATAGGGATCGTCGCACGTGCACATTTTTAGGTTAAGTATTTAATTGAACTATGTAAATTACAATTATTCTGTTAATGTTTTAAGTAGTAATGTTAATTTTACATCGTAATAATCAATCATTATTTTGTGAATTAATTTCAAACAATCAAATTATCATTTTAATTATTTAAATAGACGAACACGATGAGTAGTTGCGCCGATATATATATATATATATATATATATATATATATATATATATATATATATTTTGCAACAGGGACTGCAAGGGGGTCTTAAAAATTTGAAGTGGGGCTACTCGGGCATGTGGGGTATCATATGAAAGAGCGCTGTTTGCACATTCTCAAACATTTCTTTTTTTTTTTAGGTCGCCTAGTTTTCGACTTTTCATGAAAAACGTTAAAAAAATACCTTACCCCCCTTATCTCCGAAGCTTGCATAGAGAAAAATCTGAAATTATTGTGTGTGTTAGAAGTTATTTTACCAATTTTATTTTAACAATTTTATTTTTCCTGTAAAGATTACAGGAAAAATAAAATGGTGTCTCTAAACCGCACATTTTTTTATGTATGATTATACGGAACCCTCGGTGCGTGAGTCCGACTCGCCCTTGACCATTTTTTTTTTTGCTTTACATTGCTTGATTATCATTATTATTACATGTCATCAGAAAATCTCACACTGCAGCTGTCCGATAACAAACATGAAATATTTAGAGGATGTGTATACTTAAGTATACATATCCCTTATATATTATATATATATATAATATATAAGGGATATGTATACTTAAGTATGTATGTATGTATCCCTTATATATTATATATATATATAATATATAAGGGATATGTATACTTAAGTATACACATCCTCTAAATATTTCATGTTTGTTATCCATTAGTTTTTACAAATATAGCTAGGCATCTAATTAAGTACGTATTCTTCAAAGTTCGCATTAAATCCCTGCATTGAATTACCTTCGTAGAATTGCGGCCTACATTGAGAAAATGTGTAACGGAGTTAGATGAGAATTTCCTATTATTCCGATTTGTTACGAGTGCTGCTTGTTATACAAAAGAAACAAAAGATATAATTAACATAGTTCTGTAATTATGTTCTGTTCTTAGTATGAAACCATATTTTCGTCTATAGGTACATTATTATTTGCTTTCAATTATTGCTGATTTTTAACGGACTTAAAAAAAAGGAGGAGTTTGTCAGTTCGTCGGAATTTTTTTATTTTTTTTTATGTATGTTCCTTGATTACTCGAAGACGGCTGAACTGATTTGGAAAATTCTTTTTTTGTTTCAAAGGGTATACTTTCTAGTTGGTCCTATAGTCATCACGTCAGGATCTTATTATGGAATCCTGGAGAAATCGACAGAACTCTTCAAATATTATAGGCACACCTATAGCGATTTGGGTATTTTTTATAGTAACTCGTGCCTTTGTTCTTGGAAAGCACCATTTGGTCAAGTGGAACTGATGATGAAGATCACAGATGGCCACCGGAACTACTCAATAATAAGTATTTCACGGGTTGCGATTCGATTAGGTACTTTATTAATGGTTGCTAAGTAATTTATGCTCGTCATAATGCTTATGGTGATGTCGAGTTCTCCTGGTACCTACTTACCAGGAGAACTTCTCAACAATTAACGTCCCTGCATCGGGAAAAGCAATGATATATTTTGTAAAAGGTGATGAGCAGTTGACATTAGAATATTGTATTGTATTGTAAATTACAAACTGACCCACTAAATAGTTAAAAAATTAAAAAAACTTTTCCAAAAACACAACCGACTTCCAAAATAACACCTCAAATGAATAAACTTTAATTTCGGAACTCGGTGGCAAAAAACTAAAATACAGATCCAAAGACACAGACTTCTGAAATTAAAGTTGTTTTCACTTTGAAGTGTTATTCTGGAGGTCGGTTGTGTTTTTTGGAAAAAGTTTTTTATTGTATTGACTGTTTTTCTTCGGTTCTTATGTATTGTCACTGGCACATAATTATGAATTAAAAACTCAAAGGAAAGAAGAAACAATAGCATACGACTTTCAATTGTTTTACGATCAATAAAACTTAAAAATATTTTATTAATATTAATATTGGGTTGTTACATAAATAATGAACGTTTAGTAAAAGTTATCTAGTTTTTTCGAGAATCATCTAGAACATTCTACGGTCGAAGGTATATAAACAGTGAGCGGCACTTGTTCGTCTCAGTCGTAGTTTGAGCGTCGATGTGTAAAAATCACATAAAAATGTGACGATATCAAAACGCATGTTAGGCATTGTTTACTTTACGAATACTAATCTGGACATTCAGCGGCCAAAGCTGTGCGGAACATATGCCAACATATAGATCCTCATGCCGTATCGGAGGCTACAGAAAAAAGATGGTCCATCTGATTTCGCAGTGGCGACTACACGTTGAGTGATCAGCCCAGGTCTGGCCGGCCAGTGGAAATAGATATAAATGAATTAAAGTCCTTTACTGAGAAAGATTCAAGGATTTCGTTGCGTACTTTGGCTATTCTTCTCAAATGCTGTCATACCAAAATAGAACGACATTTACACGATTTAGGAAAAAGTACAATTATGGTGTTTGAATACCTCATGAGTTGAGTCAATGTCAACTCCAGTATCGCATAGACGTCTGTATACAACTTCTATATTTTCGGCGTACACTTAACTGGTTGGACCATCTCATTACTGGGGATGATAAGTGGGTTCTGTATATTAACCATACTCGCAAGCGCCAATGGCTAGGTCCAAATTAACCCGGAAAACCAACCTTAAAAAAAAGAACTTCACGCGAAAAAAGTGATGCTGTGCGTTTGGTATGTTCATGGAGTCATATATGGGACCTCCGTCTTACAAATACTACCATGACGGCCACACTCTACTGTAACCATCTGGAAAGATTAAAAACTGAAATCGAGCGTAGACGTCCAGAACACGACAAAATTTTCTTTTTATACGACAACGCTCGACCACATATCGCGAGAATAGTGCAACACAAATTATTGGAGGTTTCTTGGAAAATAATTATTCATCCTCCTTATTCACCAGATATGGCACCGACAGATTATCACCTATTCAGGTTCCTGAGTATTGCAATATCTGAAAAAAAAGTTAGATGATTAGGGCCACCTACGACACTTCCTAGACGAATTCTATAATTCAAAACCAAACCAATTCTACAGGGATACTGTTCACTTTTTGCCAGATAGGTGGAGACGTATTGTTGATTCTGATGGCGGTTATGTTATTGACTAATAAATGATATAAATTATAAAAGGAAATTTTATTTCATTTTGTCGCTCAATAATCGCTCATTACTTAAATTTTAATTCATTTTGTCGCTCAAAAATCGCTCATTACTTATGTGACAACCCAATATTTTACGATGGAGTGGATGCTCAAAGAAGACCGAATAGCAGTTGCATTACACCGTTGTGGCCACTCGCCAAACATAATATTCAAACTTCTTGGATAACTGAAAATCACGAAGAGATTTGTGTATCGTACTATTAAAAGGTACAATGAACACTCAAGTATGAATGACAAGAAAAGATCAAGTAGACCTCGTTCTGTTAGGACTCCAGCAGTCATCAAAGCAATCAAGGCGCGTAATGCAAGAAATCCCGTCCGCAAACAGAAATTGATGGCTTTAAAATTGGGTTTAAGTACAAAGAATATAAAAGTTACTCAATATAGACCTGGGTCTACGAGCTTATAGAAAATAAGTGGACATCTCATCACCGCGTGCTTGAAAGGTATGAGAGTGATAAAGTTAAGAGTTTTGCTAAGGCAGTAAAAAACAGACGCCGTGACATCCTGTTTACCGACGAGAAAGAAATTTCGATGTAGAAGAGAAGTACAACAAACAAAATGATAGGGTGTAAGTTACAAGCTCTGCGGAAGCTGGTAATGCCATTCCCCGAGTGCAACATGGCCACCAGCCTTCATCATTGGTGATTTGGTTGGGAGTTTCGTATTTTGGCCCGACTGAAGTTCATTTGTGCGAAAAAGGTGTCAACCACACCAGTGTGAAAGTTTCTCAAGATGCTGTTTTGGATCATATCGTAAAATATCTACCTCAGACGCTCTTTCGAGGACGGCTATGGGCGTTTCAACAGGACTCCGCACCGGCGCACAAGGCCAGAACGGTTCGAGCTCAACAACATCGACTTGATAAAGCATGAAGATTGGCCCTCCTCCAGCCCGTGGCCCAGAGTTGGCTCGATATGTAATGGATGGTCATATCCACGAACCGACCGTGGCAAGTGTACTAAACCTTCGATCGACCCGTGCCGCTGTTATCACGTCACAAGCCTCTTAATATGTAAACTCAGGAACTTAGCCCGAGATGCTCTGTTATTTCCAACTTAAAAAGTATCGCCAACTGTGACTATCATCGAATGGAGCAATGGATACACTCAGTGATTTGTTCAATTCTAAGTGCCATTGTGTACACATCAATGGCCATCTTTTCAGGCCATAGTTGAATTTAGATCAGAACAAAGCCATTGTCACAACTTCCCCATAGTTCGCCACAGTTCTAACAACTAACTTTTCTCAACAGGTTTGTGATTATTTCGTGATTAGAACGTTTCTAAACTTTGAGATACACGTTTTTGGATGAAACTTTTATTAATAGTGAGTGTGTGTGTTAACAGTGTGTTTGTTGACCCAAGTGTTGTTTGTATTTAATTAATTATTTTGTGCTGACTCTGACGAAATTAGGGCTATGTACGGGAATGTTTTGGTAAACTCGTTTTTATTATTAACATACATAATATAACATCACGCCTGGAAACCCCGAAAGGTTGGGCAGAGGTGTACCTATAATACATACACATTGCGCCACTTATGTTTAAGTTTCATGTAATAGGGGGCGAGCCTATTTCTTTATTTAAAATAAGCACACCAACAGCACAGTCACTTACAATTCAAATTAAATAACATAAATATGATGGCATTTTTGTAACCATGCAAATAACAGGTATGCAGGACTTTCACATATGAAATATTAGAGACAACGGAGAACAATAAAAAGTGTGTCTAGCAGACCTAGATCTAGAACACTAATTAGAGCTATATTGACGTGCACTCTTCGCTCTGTTTACATAGTGAACGTCTGTATGAAGCAAAACTCATGGAGAAAATATCAATAGGGTAATCCGTCGAGTTGGGCCTTTCGTTATATTGCCTTGCCATACGTGTTAGTGGGCTATTAAATATGTATGTAGGCAATTCAAAAATACGATGATGACGCTTACTAGACCTACTAGACTAGACCTAAAGTTAAAATAGTTTACTAATAGGGATGATGCCTGGGTAAAAAAAAAAGAAATTCTATTTAGTCCGTCAGTCAGATAATAAAAAAAATATTAGATACGTATTTTTTGCTTTATCATATTAATAAAAAATGACTTAGATAACTCGCATTAAAGTTCGGGAGTGGGGGCTCGCTACGTCACTTCTACGTATAAAATCTACGAAGACGTGACGTCATGCCACATTTTAACTCAATGTATCGCCGTAATCTTTTGATTACGTAGAAAAAGAAAAAATACGTGTCCAATATATTTTAATAATCTACATGACGGACAAAAAATCATTTTTTAGTCATCATCCCTATTGTGCATCTATAGAACCGTTTATTATTTTATGGAGCACAAGTAAGTCAGAATAATTATGTCTCTCTTTTAAGCTAATCATATTGAAGTGCTTCAACCTGCCATAGTAATCAGGTATAACTTTTCGGATCCCATACTTCATCTCTAAAAAAACGGGCCTGAACAGATTCAACACTATTAGTACGTAGTAAGGTTTCGACATACGGATTATAAAGCCAAGCATTATTTTAGCCTTAGTCACTATACTATCTATATGATCGCGGAAAGATAGATATGTATCGAAGAGTACCCCTAGGTCACGGATAACTGACACTCTGCTCAGTACTGATCCATCAATATGTTAATCAAACTTAAGACATATAAAGTGTATGTATATGTGTATATAAAGGTTAAGGTACTGCTACCGAAACAAAAGTTGTAGTACTTCTACCGAAATATGCCGATATGCATTTCCAACCTCAAAATTCCGCTACGGAAAAAATAACAGTATCGAAATATTTCGGTAACCCTTATTTAACGGTATGACGTCATACCGAAATTTAAAGGTACCTTAATTTTTGGGTAATGCAGTCCCTGGCCCGAACCCGTACCTCATGCTTAGCAGTAGCGCTTGCGACCACTAGACCAACTAGGTATTAATTAGTTTATTATCAACGGTTCTTTTAAATCATTGCAGTCCTCTAGTCTCTAGTGGTAGTAAATTGAGTAAAATGTCCCTAGCCAAGAAAAGTATTATTAATTACCACTGCTTTAGATTTGAATTTTATTCTACTATACGATCGATAATGTCAACCCTCAAATATGCGAGACCAGTGATCGGAATAGGTAGAGCTATTTTGGTTCAATGACCGCAAACGTTGATGTTAATAAGGACATTCCCCTGGATGCTAACTGAAAGTCTAGGATTCGAAAAAATAAATAGCTTTTTTATTAACAAGGTTCAAAGATAGCTTGTCTTCTGTATTGGCAGTGAGCGCACGACGTTATCAAACTAACATCAGCGCAGGTTGTTAATTTCCAACGCGCACACGCGCGATGTTGCCGCTCAGGTGTAACGCGCGATGTTGCCGCTCAATAATAACGCGCGACATGACTAATGGAAACAAAAGAATACAATAACGGGCTGCGCCGTTAAAGGAACGCACCTGTTTTTGTCTGTTTCTACAGCATTTATGTTGTTTTCGACAATAACTTGTTGACTCACTCCATAACTTCAGTTTCCGGCGGAGGGGTGGAGGGATATGTGTTCGTTCATTCCTTAAGACGTGAATAACTTTTTTTTATAAAGTTATTTCTAACTTATTTAATAATATATTATTATATTTTAAATTCCGGGAGTATCCATATTAAGACAACGTATCGCAAGTACAAAAAATAGCTCTACCTATTCCAATCACTGCTAATGACCGTCATTGGTGATTAGATAAATACCTTGGTCTGACCCTTTGTGATAAGCAATGTGGAACAGGGTACCAACGTAGATATCCTATTCTGCTCTGAGAAAGCTTGGAGTATTTTGATGACAATACTACACTTTGTACTTTCATAGAGTCCTTGAGCTCCTTAAGTTTTGACTTGAGCTACACGATTACTGACAAATGCTTGCACTAACTGGACAAGTCCACCCTAATCTGTATATTATTATGGTTCTTTCCTCAAAAGACCATTTCAGACACTAATCTACATCCGGTCTTCATATGATCCGACCAAGATTATGTCTGGTCTTTAAAAGAGATTTTGACCCCTGACTTTGTGATTCCGATATCCTATAACAGAATAAACAACTTAATTTCATTTCATTACATTATACGTACCAGAGCAGTGATGGCCCAGTGGTAACGGCCCCAACTTACGAGTTGTAGGTCGTAAGTTCGAAACCAGACAGGCGCTTTACTTTGTGTAAATAATTTCATCAGCACTGCTCTCAAAACGGTGAAGGAAAACATCGTGAGAAAACCGGCATGTCCTAGAACCAAGCATTCGCAGACATCTGATGTCAACCAACCCCCACTGGGTCCGCGTGGTGGATTACAGCCCAGTCCCCAGCAGTGGGAACATAAAGTCTATTTTATTGATTCTTTTTTATCTTATTTTGGAAGCCCACTACTCTCCCTCCAATTGTTTGTGTACTCCATAATAATTCACTGATTCATAAAGACTTTAAAGTAGCTCCAACAAAAAAATAAAAAATATATCTTCGTCATGAATAGTGACTAGGTAAGGACAATGAACCAATATACAATATATATACTCGTATTATCGAGTCGATCAACATTTGGCTCAGTAGCTCTATTAGTGAAACAGTAGCAATGTCTAGACGGTTGAAAAACATGCTTTCTTTGTGACCTATCGAATTGGCTCAAATAATAACCAGTATGACATCATATACTACGTCATCATCCATGCTTTCATTATGGCTTTTACTTTGTACATACTCATTGTTAATTTATTATTATTAGTTCAGGCAAATAAGCAACTGTGCTCTAGTTTTAACCGACTATCAAAAAAAGGAGGAGGAGCAGGAAAACTTAGAAATTCTTGACCATCCTCCATACAGTCCTGACCAAAGCCCTAACGATTACTTTAAATTTCCTAAAATTAAGAAAACTCTTCGTGGTCAAAGGTTCCAGTCCGGTGAAAAAACAGGTGACGTTTTCAAATCAGCCATATTGAACACCCACACTTTGGAGTGGAATAAATGTTTTATTAACTGGTTCGAGCGAATGGAAAAGTGTATTAAACTGTGCTGTGTGGTTAATACTTTGAAAAACAATAAAAAGTACTATATGTTTGTAGTGGTTTTCTTTTCTTCAAACGACAAAACTTAAAAGGCATGCACATATTTGTGAACCTATGGGGTTCGGCTGACATTTGACATGACCTTGACATAATATGTTTACGCTTGATGGGTAAAGATGGCAAAAAAGAAAACAGTCTGAGTTTGCCGATGACTAATGCCTGGGAATCTTCTAGTCTAGTCGAAAGTGACTAGGTTAGGCACTTGCGTGCGCTTACGTCGGCCGCATCATCGCTTACCATCAAGTGAGATAGTGGTCAAACGCGAGTCTATCAATAATAAAAAAGGTTAAATAGGGAGCAGCCGAAATATGTTATTAACACACATATACGTATAAACTCAAGCCTTCTTCCTATGGGGGTAGGCAGAAACTACAGAACGCCAGCTACTACGATCCTTACATACTCCTTTGGCTTCGCTTACATTCATACACGCACTCTGTCACACACGCACGCCGGTGATGAGTGTAGTACCTACTCACAACCAGCACCTGACCTTTCTGAAGAACCTGACCAATAAGGTCACTCTAGGTGTCCTTCTAGGGCGCATAATCTGCCTTGTAAAAATATTTTGTTAGTCGTGTTTTATTCATCCTCTCAACATGGCCAAACCTAAGCATAAACTACAATACATAATAGATCCGTAATTAATATCAGTAAAATCAAGCTATAGCACTCGCATGTTTTCACTATTGTTTTTTTATACCTAAAGTGTTTTAACTACAGCTATTTTGAGATGGTGTGGAAAAATACTGGTACACAAATTATCAATATAACTTATATGGACACTAATAATTATAACCAGAAAGATATTTAATGATTTTTGTCGAAATACCATCGTATCCTACACGCTATTAGTATTTTTGAGGGATTTAACATTGGAAGTGCTTGGTGCCATAAACATATATGTATGATTATTCAATAATGGAATATTTGACGTTACTTGAATGCCATTACGAGATATAGGCTTAATTTTATCCATGAAGAAGTCCTTAAATGCTTTTACTCTATGTTGCGGATGCGTTTCTGTTTTATTTCCAATGTTAATACTTGTGATAGAACTCTTTGACAGATTTCCTTTGTGTGTTGATGAATGACCTTTCTACAGTCTGGTGTTAATAACATTGGCCTGGCGCCGGTTATCTGCGCTTGCGCTCAACTCGTGCGAGTCTTATTTAATTAATGAACCTTGGATTTGATAGCGTAGTCGGTATTATGCGTTAGGCATTCATTCTGATTGCATTTAATAATATAATCCATGCAATAGCACTTAGCACTTCTAGGTCTATCTACACCATCGTATCTACGTCGCAAAACATCACAGCTGACAGCCAGAGGTCGTTCCAACCCTAAACGGCCGAAGTACTTTCGCAACACAATCCACAGGGAAAGCTAAAGTCGATAAAATCTACGTCAATTGAGCCCGCCCGCATGCTAGCTACTTCGGTTCGTTCGTGCTTTGAAACTTTAATTGTGCAGGCTTGCCTAATCGGGGCGCGTATTACTGACTTTCCGATGACGTTGGTAGTTTGTGCGCGTTTAAGGGTTGGTTCTGTGAAGTTGGTAGTATTAGGGTTTTTGAAGCACGATTTTCTTTTTTCATGGACTTTTTTGAGAATTGTTGAATAGCCAGAGCCTTGTTGCTTTATTATGTCCTGTTGATTTTAGTTTGGTTACAGGTCACGTCTACGTCATTGTCATTTTATTATTTGTATCATTCTTGTGGCTATTAGCTAAGGACAGGTCAGAATATCTATTATGCCGCCGTAAGGCAAAAGGACGATTCCACAGAAATACTGAAGTGGAGAAAAAAATATTTTGTCCTGTTTAAAATACAAAGAAAAAGTCAGATGCATCTCTTAATAGTAAAGAAAAACGCGCACAAAGGGTTCCGTACCATTATCTATAAAAACGACAAAAAAATCACGTCTGTTGTATGGGAGCCCCCTTAAATATTTATTTTATTCAATTTTTTTAGTAATTGTTGTTATAGCGGCAACAGAAATACATCATCTGTGAAAATTTCAACTGTCTAACTATCACGGTTCATGAGATACAGCTTGGTGACAGACGGACAGCGGAGTCTTAGTAATAGGGTCCCGTTAAAACTTAAAACTTAGGTTTTCGTTAAGTTTTACGCCAATATAAAAATACTGGTGGATGGGTCTTTTTTTGCTGATTCCGAATATGTAAATAAGTCAATCAATCTGCCTAGCCTTTTCCAACTATGTTGGGCTCGGCTTCCAGTGTAACCGAATGCAGCTGAATACCAGTATTTTACATAGAGCGACTGCCTATCTGACCTCCACAGCCCAGTTACTGGGTAATACGATACCCCTTGGTAAGACTGGTTGTCAGACTTTCGGGCTTCTGACGACCCGTAACGTCCGTCAAAGAACCACGATTGACAGCCGGGACCAACGGCTTAACGTGCTTTCCGTGGCACGGAGGAGTCTCGGTATGTAAAGATGGTCACCCATCCACAGACCAACCCCGGCAAGTGTAGCTTAACCTGATGGATCGACCCGTGCGGCTGTTATCACTTAGCCACGAGCGCCTCGAATATGTAAATAAGTCTATTTCGAAAAAAATGTCGGATATCTACGTCTTTTTTCCATATGACGGACAGCGCTTATGTTCACGTTATTTTAGCTGGTTTACAGAATAAATAAAGATAAAGGACCACCTTTACCTTTAAAGCTATATTTACAGATTCTGTTATTCTCCAATGCTGAACTACACAATCCCTTTTCATCAGGGCATGGTTTATCCAAGAAGTAGGTAATTTACCTTAATGGTGGTAGTACAGTCACGAGCAATAATATGTATACACTTAGCCACTTTTAAAACTGATTTTCTTCTACTGTATTGATTATAATGTTGTGTTGTTACGAACATAGCGTTTTGGAATACATAGAAATATGAAATATGTCGGCATCTCTAAATTGCTATCGCTATTCCACAATAAAATCGCTTTTGAATTTCCCTAAGTGTATACATATTCGTGCTCGTGACTGTACAGACGCCAGCACATTTAGCTACTACAATCTGTCAAATTTATTTAATAGATTTTCAACTTTATCGCTAAAGCATTAGGTTCAATGTTGTTTGGGAAAATTAAACAGTTTCGGGTAGCTTGATGAGCTGGTGTCTGTACTTTCATGGAGGAACTTTACAAGAAGGTCTGCCAATACCGCCGTCAGTAGGAAATGCGTTATTGGTACACTCACATTGAGTGATCAGAGTGATGTAAGTTTTATAAGTAGGTTGTAGGATGTCCTAGCTATAACAAATCATAAAGATGACATGTAGTTGCTGCAGGCTCTGAAATATTCAGATATCTACATTAGTAAAGTTAGTTATATGACGATGTTGTTTTATAGGTTTATTTTTATTAGGGTTCCGTACCTCAAAAGGAAAAAACGGAACCCTGATAGGATCACTAGTGTGTCTGTCTGTCAGTCCGTCTGTCATAGCCAATTTGCTCCGAATCTAATGGATCGATTAAGTTGAAAGGTACACGTATGAATTTCTGTGACCCAAATACGGACGTGTAATGTAAATAAATGAATTTTGAATATGGAAATAAGAAAAAAAAAAGTTTTGCAAACTGTACAGTGTAAAATATTAAATAAAAGGGGTTACTGTGAGTCTCAAATATATAGGTATATATATATATACCTATATATATTTTAAATTTTAAAATAAATCTTTCTAAAGTTATTTAAGAAAATAGACGAAAATTGACCATTACCCCCTTATCTCCGAAACTACTGAGCCTTAAATTTTGAAAAAAAAAAAACAGAAAATATATAGTTCTATACCTATAGATTACAGGAAAAAGTAGTCTATGGTCTGAAAACAAAACATGGTAAATCTCTCAATAGTGTGCGTACAAACTTACATTTGCAGTTGGAATGTATGGGAGAACATGTTTCTCAACTGTAATGTTAAGTTTGTTCTTGGGATAAATTCATCCCAACTACGGAATCCTTCATTGTGCGTAGTCCAACACGCTCTAGGCCGATTTTTTTTCTAGTAGCAACACTATATCTAACAGCTCAATTGGTGTGGTTCTTGTAGGTAACTTTAATCTTAAATATTTAATTTCTTTGTTTTTAAGTTTTAAGGCCTATTTCCTCATTAAGTGAATATGATAATAATGTGTATTTTGTATTAAGTTCACATACCAAGTGCAAAATAGGTATTACGTTTTATTATTATTATTATGTTTTCCCTTACACGCTATAGTGCGTAAGAAAGTAGCGTCACTATTCCAAGTCAATATTCCACCTCTGACCTAGACTATGGTCAAGAGCAAACCTATCTCAAATAATAAAAAAAAGACTACGCGATAGCACCAACAGCATTCTGGAAATGATTGCATCTCGACAGGACTGTCCCAAACAGGCATACTAGGTAGGAATAGTTACGGGGAAATCATAATTTTTAAAAACTTTACTCTGTTATTGTACCTACTAACATAGCTTTTAACAGAGTTGTTACTAACACTTTTAAGGAGTCTGTCTGAAATTAATTGCCTTTTATTATTACATATTATTACCTATTTTGAACATGATATGTAAATTTAATATAATATAATTATTTAAATTGTGATTCGGTGATGGGTACCAGCTCAAATTAATTTTGCATTTTAATCTTGATAACAGGTATAATACTTTTATATTTGCTTGCTTTTATTTAGTATGCGTACTATAATTAAACCAGCAATTAGACATCAAGTCAAATAAATGTCAAGAGGATGAGTATCAGTCCTTTTGTCTACTTCACCTGCCTAGCCTTTTACCAACTATGTTGGGTTCAGTTATATGTCACTTAAAAAGCACGACTAAAAAGTCGAATATAGTGAAACCTCATGTCACTTTTACCATAAACAATGTACCTGTAATTCATAAGCCGTTGATCCCGGCTGTCATTCGTGGATCTTTGACAGACGTTACGGGTCGTCAGAAGTCCGAAAGTCTGACAACCAGTCTTACCAAGGGGTCTTACCAAAGATAGGCAGTCACTTCATGTAAAATACTGGTATTCACCGGCCAGCCAAAAATAGTTGGGACAAAGGTTATGCAGATGTATGGTGGGATGATGTTGGGATCGGTTTCTAGTCTAACCAGATGCAGCTGAACCATGGATAACTCGATATCCTCTTGGTAAGACTGGTTGTCAGACTTTTGGGCCTCTGAGTACCCGTAACGACTGTCACAGATCTGCGAATGACAGCCGGGACCAACTGATTAACGTAGAGGACTCGATATGTAATGAATCACCCATCCATGGGCCGACCTCGACAAGCGTTGCTAAATCTAGAAGATCGAGCCATGCAGCTGGTATTATTTAGCCACAAGCTCCTCTTGTCTACTTATAGCAACATAATAGCTGACCAATGCTTTTCCGAAGCCTGGTGATTAATACTTCATTAAAAGTGCAAATGTGGCTATGCTCGGAGGAGGCCTTTACCCGTGTTCTTCAGCTGAATGACAATCATGATATTAAACTGTAGGTATTAGGTCTTAAGACACAAGAGAGGAATTTAAATCCATGGCCCAAAGAAATAAGGCGCAATTGATGACTATCAAGAATCATCTCCATTGGTTATTTAAAAATAAAATGATTCGATGACCAAAGCAGTAGGTGTGCTGGCCGCATTAGCAGCTATAAGAAAATCGAAAAAAAAAAACTTACTGGCTGGTTTGAAGCCAGGCTTTAATCATAAATACCATAATGTTGATTCAATGTTTAAAATAGGTACTCCTTAAAACTAAGTCTTCATTTGTTTCATTATAAAATATCGCAAACGTAGAAGCCGCAAGAAGGTTGCATATCTATAAAATCTATAAGTCATTGTTGAGTGTCCTACTATCGAACGGTTCACGAAACGGACTACAAAATGACAGCCGCATCAATTTTGTATGCACTATCATTAATTTTAAACACAGATTAAAATGTATGGCAGTATCTCGCATTTGTTGTAGGGAAAATGGACAAAAACTTACATTTTTCTCTTCTGTCCGGTGCGGCTTCTTTCTAGACGAACTCAGGCAGTGGCCCGTTTATCGATCCCAGTGAGCACTTCAACCTTATCACCGAACGATTACATTCACCAGTTAAATCGCTTCTCCCAACTGTATTCCTTCACTGCCCGTCACCAAATGAATGTAATTTATGAATGGAAAGCTCTCACTAGATTTCCCTACAAGTATATCGGGCAGTGATCTATTTTTAGTCACACCTTTCCCGACAAAAAAACTCCTGTTTCACGTTTAATCCAACCCCATGAACACACACAGTGATTTGACGTACGAACTAGTGTAAAAAGACGCCGAAACTGTGTTGTAAAATGTGGATATTTTTCAGAAAATATAGACAGAAAGTGGAAAACCTTCCGCGACGAGGTTTCCCGATTTGTATGGGAGAGGGCGCGTCGGTACTCGCCATAATAAGCATGTATTGTCTAAAAATACCAACTGTTCACAACACCAGTAAATTTTCCACCTTACCTTATCTCCCTAGAGTCGAAATTCCATGTTTGATAAAGTTAGAGGGTGCGTCAATGTGTGGCGGTTTATTAAGGGTGTGTGCGTCAAGTTTTCGCGCATGCGTGTTGTGACAGAACGATGGTAACAAAAATCAATCCGCGTCGGTAGGTGGGCGTTACGTAATGAGTAGGACATGAACACGTCGACAACCGTACTTGCCCTTAATTTGTATTAATCTTTAAAATAACAAATGGAACTTTACTGCGTTCTTATAAAAACAAAATGAAACATTTAGAACTTATAATATGATATTTTGGAATGATATTAAATTCAAATTCAAAGAATTCTCTTTGTTGAGTCTGAGTGGGCGATGGCGTGGGTGCCATAATATATAACAAAGCTTAATTCCCGTAGTTGTTTTTAAAATTACTATTTATTTCTCGAAACTGCTTTGTAAAGAGAAGCTTATTAAACTTGAATTTTCTCTGTAAAATTGTACCTAAATACCTACGGTTATTTGTTTAGTTTGTTGTGGGCGGGTAAAATAATTATCTTATACTTAATGTTTATACTCCCACGCATCTATGTGTAGTCCTCATTATTTACATTGTGTCTAGTTATTATCCTGCTCCTCACGAAATGAGCAATAATTCTTAATTCATTATCGTTGCTTTTAATTAAGAATAATATAGTTAAACATGAAACGTGCTTACATGAGAAAATTGTGCGGGAAGCTGTAAGGTTTCGGGGTCAGAAAATCAGGATCTGCGCAGCTGGCGGTGTCCTTTTATATTTTTCCTTTGGAGTCAAATGGTACCATCGTATTAGAAACTTATGAGACCTTAATTGTTAAACAAATTGTGTAATAACAGCCGCACGGGTCGATCGATCGGGTTATATTAGGCTATCCGTGATCGGTCCGTGGATGGGTGACCATCTTTACATACCGAGACCCTCCGTGCCTCGGAAAGCACGTTAAGCCGTTGATCCCGGCTGTCATTCTTGGCTCTTTGACAGTCGTTAAGGATCGTCAGAAGCCGTCTTACCAAGAGGTATCGTGTTAGCCAGTGTGTGGGTTGTGGAGGTCAGATAGGCAGTAGTTTCATGTAAAATATTGGTATTCAGCTGCATCCGGTTAGACTGGTAGCCAACCCCAACATAGTTGGGAAAAGGTAGGCAGAAAAAAAAAGCAAATCACAAATATCAATCTTGAACAGTTGTTTGTAATGGCTATAACACGGCAAATTGAAGTAGGGTGTCAATTTGTTTAGTAATTATTTTCCCTGACTGTACCTACATATGTTTCTTCTATTGTCTGTTAGTATTACGCATCTTTCTTCTTCAATTAATTCCAAAAAATCTGAAAGCCAAACTCGTATTTATAAATCGTTTAAAATTTTGTCGCAACCTCTTCTCAACGACAATCAATGGCATGTCAAACAATAGTTAAAACTGTAGGCAAAGTAGAGGTTTTTTAGGGTAAAAACGGAACCCTTATAGGATCACTCGTGTCTGTCTGTCCGTCTGTCACGGCCATTTTGCTTCGAATGTAATGGACCGATTAAATTGAAATTTTGGTACACATATGAATTTCTGTGGCCCAAAAATGGGTTTATAACGTAAAAAAAATATTTTCAATATGGGGCCACTTTTGGGCGACAAATAAGAAAATTAAAAAAAATAAGTTTTTCAAACTGTATCGTGTGATATCAAATGCAAGAGATTATTACTGTGAGTGTCTCAAATATATATTTTTTTAAATAATTTTTAAAGTAAATTGCCTATTTAAGAAAATAGATGAACTGATCTCTGAAATTGCTGAGCCTAAAATTTTGAAAAAAAAAAAAACAGAAAATAGTTCTATAACTATGAGAAGTATATGGTCTCAAAATAACATGGGAAATGTCTCAATATTGTGCGTATAAACTTACATTTTGCAATTAGAATGTATGGGAGAACATGACTACAATCAAATGTTAAGTTTGTTCTTGGGATAAATTCATCCCAACTACGGAACTCTACATTGTTCGTGGTCCAACACGCGCTTGGCCCGTATTTTTTTTTTAATAACCGACGAAAATCGCCAAAACTTGGCTGGTCGCCTATTCCGCGAAAACCCAAACAAATGACGACTCTAACTTGTAAACACACTCGTAAACCAATCAAAGAAAGATCATAATCACCATGTTGACATTTCATAAGATGACTCATTCACACCTTGACTTTAGTCTAGGAATGTCACTAATACATTACATTACTACTATTGAGGTCGGAGAGTATAATATATTATAATTATCTGCCACGATCTATTTTTAGTGCTATTTTATCCGTTGGTGTTTACTTTTATTATTACCAAATTTTTTTTTATGGTATTTAAAATATAGAGCATAAAAGCATCTCTATTGTGAAAAAAAAAAAGAAATTTTCTACTTTAGTAAAACTCTTAAATTTTTTCTCTGACAGACAACGCACAGACTAAGGGCTTCCTTTACAAAAAATAAAAATAAAATGTGTCATTCATTCCCTTTTTTAGGGTTCCGTACCTCAAAAGGAAAAACGGAACCCTCATAGGATCACTCGTGTGTCCGTCTGTCACAGCCAATTTGCTCCGAATCTAATGGACCGATTAAGTTGAAATTTGGTACACTGTGTGGTATATTTCTGTGACCCAAACACGGACGTGTAACGAAAATAAATAAATTTTTAATAGGGGGGTCAACTTTGGGGGCAAATAAGAAAAAAAAAAAAGTTTTGCAAACTGTACCGTGTGACATACCAAATAAAAGGGCTTACTGTAAGAGTCTCAAATGTATTTTTTTTATAATTTTAAAATAAACCATTTTAAAGTTATTTAAGAAAATGAACGAAAATTGACCATTCCCCCTTATCTCCGAAAGTACTGAGCCTAAAATTAAAAAAAATATATAGAAAATAGTTCAATACCTATAGATTAAAGAAAAACTTATAAGAAGTCGATGGTCTTAAAACAACATGGTAATTCTCTCAATATTGTGCGTACAAACTTACATTTGTTCATAGTTAAACAAAAAGGATCCAACACACATTAGGTGTAATGTGGGTTGGATTCTTTTCGTCTTAGCGTGGTCCGACTCGCTCTTGACCGGTTTTTTTGACAAGACGCCGGAGCCGCACCGGCGCCCGCCGGGCCGCATGTTTGTATGAATATCGCCCACCGGAGCCGCGTGTACACCGCAGATAGTAAAGTAACGAGCTTGCGGTCCGGCTCCGGCGTCATGTCAAAAAAAGGGAGCTATAAAAAAAAAAAATAATAAAATCTTTTTATTTCAGGCATATTTGGCCCATATATATTGTTAGTAGAACGACTTAAAACTATGTTAGTATTTAAAATTAAGATATTAATTTAAGTATTTGCCGCCCTCTGGGGCCCCGGGCACACGCACTTGTGCTTGAACCCAGTGCCCCAGAAGGGGGCTGTCCAGCTTGTGGCTGTCCAGCTAATGGCTGAGCACGTTCAGGATGGTGTTGGCGCACCCACGCGTGCGGAACATCAACGACGCGATAGCGCGCCGCAGCACAGTGTGAAAGCCGTCTGTGTGCGCGTGCGCAAACATCGCAGACGCACTACAGTAGCGTGGGAGCCCCACTAGAACCCTGAACGCGTTATTATATTGTATTCGGAGAGCGTTGATGGCCCGCTGCGTGTAGTTGACCCACAGATTGCAGGTGTAGAGAGTTTGGCAGAATGCTTTAAAGAGTGCAATCTTTACCTCTAAACTACACCTTGCAAATCTACGTGCCAACATGTTACACCGGACCGCCATCGCTCTCCTCTCCCTTTCGATGTCCCCATCGTCTTTTAAATCCTCGGTAACCACATGGCCGAGGTATTTAAACTCTCTCACTCTTCGAAGAGCGACAGCGCTAAGCATCACAGGTGCCACATCCCCCAGTTTACGACCCCTGGCTTGAAATACCATGAGCTCGCTTTCCTGTATATTGTACAGGAGACCATGTACCCTCGCATACTCCTCTTACACGCCTATCAGCTTTCTGAGCGCGGCTATTGATGGGCTGAGCAACACCATATCGTGTGCGTAACTAATACTGTTGATACAGTGACCATCGATCGAGCATCCTACTCCGACGTCACTCAACCCAACAATCAGCCCGTTCACGTACAAGTTGAAGAGTGAAGGGGATGCTAACCTAACCTGCTATGAATGACACTTTTTTTTTTTTGTGTTAAGGAAACCCTTAGTCTGTACGTTGGCTGTCAGTGGATAAATTTAAGATTTTTATTAAAGTAGAAAATGTCTTTATTTTTTTTGCACAATATAGATGCTTTTATGCTCTACATTTTGAATACCATAAAATAAACCAATTAATTCAAAATAAAAGTAAACACCAACGGATAAAATAACACCAAAAAAAGATCCTTAAGCGTCCGTTCAGACCAAGCGGCAAAATCCTCGCGGACTTTACTGACTCCATTGAAAACAGGACCGTATTACCATAGCCTAAAGTATAAAATTGTCACTCGCACTGCCGTATTTTGATAACTTTGTGGTAAATAAGAAGTCACCTAATTGATTTATTATCATTTAGGTACTTTACGTTTTCTACATAAACTTATCCAAAAACACGATTACCTAGTGCCGATCCCTAAACATGTGTCGTGAAAATTTCACAATTATTTAATGTTTTGATGAATAAGCGTATTGTCAGTTATATTAAATACAAAACATTGCTACCCAAAGGCAGGCATAGCTATGCTTTTCTATGGTGAAGCAAATTATCTTCATAAACGTAACTGATCTTATTTATAAATTAATGCGAAAGTGAGGTTGTTTGTTACGCTTTCACGCTAAAACGACTTAACGGATTTGGATGAAATTTGGCACATGGTTAGATATACCATGACCTGGATTAGGAAATAGAATATTTTTTAATAAGAATATTTTTCAGTAGTACGTTCCCGTGGGATAAGTTTCCGTGGGACACTCACGCGGGCGAAGCCGCTGGCGAAAGCTGCAAATGCATAAATAAATGTATGAAGATAGCCGTACCCAGAAGCAGTAATCTATGTGTGTGACAATGTCTTAGCTTTGGCGTGGGACGGTGCACAAGTTGTACTTAGCTGATCCTTGACTCTAGATAATTAATTTGGGGATTCGGATTAATTATCACTTCAATTACCAAATTGTCATCGTATGATTTATGATCAATTAATGAATATTTATGATTATTATTTGTAATAACAAAATAAGATAGTGCAATTGATTATTGCCACAATTAGTGACTTAGCTATAAAAATTGTTAATACTTATAATAATAACCCTACCGCTGTATCTCTACGTTGACGTCGTGGTGCGGCTTGCGCACTCCAAACCTTAGGTCTGTGCCGGTAGAGTTCACTTTGCCGGAACGGGTCTAGGATGAGGAGCCAGACCAAGAAAGATACAGAAACCCGCATGCAGGGCAGCATGTGGCGAGCTGTTGGGCAGTAGCAACCCCACGGACTCTATCTCCCGAGAGAAATCTTGTCCTCATCTCTGGCTTGCCTTTATTGGCCAGCTGGAGTGAACACTGACGAGGAACAGAGCTCCCACCTCTTTCTTGCCTTTATTGGCCGGCTTGAGTGTAGATTCGTAAGAGCAAACGTGCTCGGAGGAAGGAAGTATTCCAGTAAGGTGCTGGTAGGGATCTTGATCGTACTTCCGGGATTGTCCTGATAGCCGTGGATTACCTCTCCACTCCTCAAGCATCTCAGGAAGTGTTGCCCCCTTGTCGCTACGTCACTATGTGCTAGCGGCCGTTTCCGGGGACCATTATTGAGTGTGCAAGTCACCCCCAGCCATTTTATCCGTGTATAATATATAACATTGGTCAGGCAGGGGACATAGTTCTTCCATAGTTCAAGTTACCAATCCACTTTAGTATCTTGACAGGCCAGTTGGCGTGGTTGGTAAAGATACCACCTATCACGCCGCAGGTCGTGGGTTCGATTCCCATTCAGGACAAACATTTGTGTGCATGAACATGTCTGTTTGTCCTGAGTCTGGGTGTAATTATCTATATATGTATGTATTAAAAAAAAAAAGTAGTATATGTAGTATATCAGTTCTCTGGTTTCCATAGTAAAAGCTCTGCTTAGTTTGGGACCAGATGACCGTGTGTGAAAATGTCCCAGGATATATTATATTATATATTATTTACGAATGAAAAGACAAGTCTGGCATTTTCGTTCCACTATCACTTTTACACCCTATAACGTTACAACGCACCATGGTTTTATTTTTTAATGTTGATATATTTATGTGTAAGTTGTTTACAGCAAAATATAACATAAATTGTTTAATTTAGAACACTTAAAAACTGTATTAAAATAAGATAATAGATAGCTGCACGTTTAACTGTCAAACTTTGTTTATTAAAGTAGTATGCTAAACCTTGAAAAACGCGACACGCACCGTAAAACAAAAAATCTCATCATTCCGTTTCATTTCTTTACACTATATCGGCGTAAGTCGCTCTTTTTCTTGTGTGAATTCGACAAAAGATATCAATTTGTCTATAGCATTCTCTGTCCACGGGTCAGCTGCATAGAAATATAAAAAAACCAGTATATCTATGGTCAGCTGTTATGCCAGTGACGGAGACTAAAAATGTAAAAAAAAAACAACCTAATTCCAAATAAAAATAACTAAGTCATTGGCAAAAAACGAAAATACAAAACCAAAGACGGCATCCGAAATTAAAGTTATTTTTCACTTTGTAGCGTTTTTTTTTTTGGAAGTAAGTTTATTTTTTTACTGTTAAAAAGTTTTTCATTTTGTTGTGGTTATCCGTTATAATACGGCGCCTTCGAGGCCGGCCCAGGACGAGGTGACGAGACGACCTAGACGCGTACCGCTAGGGGGGATCAAAGTAGCCCTGAAAAAGGATGCTTGGAAGGATTTAGGGGCGGCTTTTGCTCAGCAGTGAGACCATGCAGGCTAACATAAAAAAATGCCAAGCAGAAACAGCTACGAGACATAGTCCACGTCACAAATTGCGTCTTACCAAACTATTAGTTCATAACAACCTTAAACAACACCTAATTACTCTATTATGCACCATATCATGTAGAAAATTGCTAATAATTAATATAAATCCGGAAGCTATTAATGAGCGGAAGTACGTATCATAAAAGATACATAATTCAAGTGCGCCGGTCAAGTGCTACGTCAATGTCAATTTCGAGGTAAACCGGGTTATGGAGCCGGTGTCAACGTGCGTTTAGGCTCGACTGTGATGCAACTAATTATATGGTAATTTAATGCGTCACGATCAATGATGCCTGTACACAATGTTGTCAGAGATAATATCCTATATCTTGATGATGATTCAACAATGATTGCGAATCGTTGATATTAAAACACTTAATACATTTTCTAAGGATTTGCATATGATGAATGACAAATTATAAACACTTTTACACGTCAATCATATTTGAGGTCGGCGCTTCCTATCTGTCGCAAAAAGACTGAAACAAACTCAGAGGTGATAGTCTCTTTTATAAATTCCAGACATAATCTTGGTCAGATCATGTGAAAACCATCTAGATTGGCTATAATGGTATTTTGAAGAAAGAACCACACATATTGAGTGGACCTAAGATACGATAAAAAACGAAACGAAGAACGATACGAAGTACCTACAGACGATTTATTTGGAAAAAATACTGTACAATTTCTAGTCACACTATTCATTGCCGCCTATCGGCGTAGTCTACGAACATACAATATTATAACAACAAATAACCGATGGAATTCATTCATTTGTGGTCATGGTGAAGAAGAATGTAAAAGAGTTACAATGTCTTCTAAAAAATCTTATATTATTTAAATATATTTTGTATTTTTTTTTAGAACGGCTTTAAGGTCTATTATATGCTATTTCAAGGTTATCTATTCTTTACCGGACCCCCTGTATGTATTGAACTGGACGGTAAAGAATTTAGCTGTGTGCAACGCACCAACTTTGTTATTATTCGTTCTTTTACCAGTAAATTGATATTATTAATAAAGAGTCAATTAGCAAAATATTATAAATCATGACCTTGCCTTGTCGCTTTAATTATACACTCAGAAAGTTTTGCGATACTAGAAAAAATATACTATATAGATTTTTTTATTATATCTTTTCAAAGAACTCTCCATTGGCATCTATACACAATTTCATACGTCTAAACCAATTTTCATAAGACATTTTCCAGTCCGCATCAGACAGCCCTTCAATTCCCTTCTCAAATGCAGCCAGTTGCATCTTCGGGTGATGAAAACTGTTTTTCCTTGAGTTGATTTTTTTTTATTTTGGGGAACAAAAATAGTCGCACGGAGCCTAAACGGAACTGTAAAAAGGATGACCTAAGAGTTTGACCGGTGTTCTGTCCAGAAAGTCCCTTGTTTTGAGCGCCGAGTGAGCGGCCGGCGCGTTGTCGTGGTGAAGCAGTAGCCCACGGAGGCCGGTGTTCGGTCGCTTGCTGCTTGCAGCACTAAACATTTCTGGCAAACATTTGGTAACATACCATTCAGCATTCATGCTCCTTTGATCTCGTAAGAGTACTGACACCAGATATCCCGTCAAAGAAAAAAAAATTGCGATCAAAATTTTGCCTGCACTTCTCGCTCGCTTCAGATTGTTGGTTCATTTTGAAACAGCCACACAGTCGACTGACGCTTCGTTTGTGGATCATACTGATACTCGTAAATCCATGATTCATCACCATTCATGCTATCGTAAACGCGATCATGTCTCGGCGCCATTCTGCCCGAACCTTCTTCTAAGCCTGCGTTAGATTGTGCGGTACCCAGCGTGAAACTATAGTCCTTACCCGAAGATGCCCGTGCAGAATATCATGCACACTTCCCAATCCAATCTGTAGTTTATGCTGAATCTATAATAAAATTTTCACAGCCCGTACCTTTTCTTCTGTTACAGCCGCCATAGGGCGGCCACTTCTTTCTTCGTCTGCCAAAGTTTCTCGACCAGAGCTCGACCACGCTTAAATTCACTGAACCAGCGGAAAACAGTCGCTTTAGAAGGGCTTTTGTCTATGAACGCCATCAAAAGATTCTTCTGGTTTTAGTCGACATTTGAAAACGTACAATTTCATAGCGTGAAAATGTGCTCGTGGTAAATCCATTTTTCAGTGAGACAGAATATTTTCATTTTGCTCGTAAAAAATTGTGGAGGTAATTTCGAATTTGGAATGTTGTGTTTTTGTTTTTTTTTTGTTATAAATAGTCATAGATTATAGAATTGACATAGAAACCAGCCAGTGTCCCATAGACAAAAACCTTCTGAGTAACCTGGTATAACTATTGAGCAAATGGACCGATCTACAAAGAAGATAATCCACGTTTGCGCGTTAATTCATAGTTGATCTTTACTCCTCGTCATGTGTCTAGTCGTAAGATTGTCTTATATTTAGGTATAGACTCTGCAGCAGTCAAAAGCTGAATTTTCTAATTAGTCGGTAATCTCCTGTTTCCTTTCTGGAGTTTCCGATCTTTTGGCAGAGATTCCCCTAAATACATAAGAACTTAAGCTGATGGAGAAAACAATGCAGCTTCTCGCTCAGGTTTTTCTTAGGATGTCTTAATTTCTTTTTAGTAGGGATACTCTCGTGCCTCGGAACGTACGTAAAGCCGTTGGTCCTGATCTTTGACAGTCGTTACGGGTTATCAGAAGCCCAAAAGTCTCGTATCGTATTACCCAGTAACTGGCTTGTAGAGGTCAGATAGGCAGTCCTTGTAAAATACTGGTATTCAGCTGCATCCAGTTAGACTAGAAGCCGACCCCAACATAATCGGGTAAAGGCTAGACAGATGATGGCTCTCCGTCTGGGGAGAACGGAGGGCTATCTCGGACTCTCACCGCCTAAAACCCCACAGTTTCTTCCACTACCATGAGTCAGGGGCCCGAGAAATACGTGTTCATTCACCGAACCCCTGACTGGCGGATGTCTTACCATGCACAATTGTGGTACAACATGCAGTGAAGAGCTCTGTGATAAATTCATATTACTTACAATATCAGTACCTATGCCAAAACATCTCTTACGTAAATATGACGACGACATCTTGACCTTTTCTAATGTCTCTAGAACATTCCACGGTGTTGTCGGTGAATGAACGCAGTGTTGCAACGATATGAACGCTGTTGAGGCCAGTGTGACCTTGGCAAGACGGAGGTATATCGATTTACTGGTTTGTTGTTTAGGTAAGTATAAGAAAATGGCTTTGGCAGGTGAGTGCATTATTATTGTTGGTATTGTGCAGTAATAATAAAATAAATTCTTCATTATTTGCTAGTATCTTGAATGTAGGTAGTTTTTGGAATGATTAATCATAGTTTGGTGAAAAGTTTCAGTACCTGGGAGCTTGGTAGACAATGGTACCGATTCCCTTGTTCACAAGCTAAACCAAATTTAAGTTCAGTGCATCTTTTTCTTTCTCTTTCATTAAGAAAAGGACAGAAGATAAATATTAGTTTAGTCCTGTCAAATTAAGATGGTCCATAGACAAGTTTCAGTCAGGCGCTGACTAATTTGACAGGACTAAACTAATATTTATCTTCTGTCCTTTTCTTAGGGCCAGTTTTTTGATCCGAAGTAAACTCAAGCAATGGTTAAACGTGTAACTAATGGTTGAATTTTGGCTAAATGTGAAAGGCTAAACATTAATAAATTCATGTTAGCTCATTCATATTACTCGTAAAAAATAGTAACTAATGGCATAACTCATTCATGTCTAGCCTTTCACATTTAGCCGAAATTCAACCATTAGTTACTATGTTTAAGCATTGGTTGAGTTAACTACGGATCAAAAAACTGGCCCTTAATTAAATGTAAGAAAAATATGCACTGAACTTAAATTTAGTTTAGTTTGTGAACAAGGCAATCGGCGCCAATGTTTCATGTTAAAACTATATGATATGGTGGTACTAAATTGTATACCGTTGTATACAGATTGTATCAGAAAGGTGTGGTCAAATTTAAGCGTGTAGTACAGACAGACCATCAAACTGAACCACTTTCTCCATGGATCCAACATCGTAATCTAGAAAAAGTTATCATCCGTTCCATACTTTTGTGTCGAGTAGCTATTGAAGCTTTGTACGGGACAGCTGATATTTTTTTCTCGTAATAAGTGTCCACATGGATTGAAGAGCCATTACATAAAATTAGATCTACATTTAAATTATTTACTCATGCTTATGTATTTGCGGACCATTATGTTGAGTTTGATTAAGTCAAAATAACCCAGTTCCATATAATCCTAGTTTAGAAATAACGAAAGAATTCGTCATCTCGGAACTGGGATATAAGTAAGTACTTACTATTCTTAATTTGAAAATAAATCGTAGAGCTATATAAGGTCTATCTATTCATACACGAAATCTCTTAAGGGGTCATTGTACTGATCATTACGAACAACTTTTACTTTGGGACCAAACCTGAAATCGCAAAAAAATCTGCGGTTCAGTACATTTATGTTCGCATAATTCGTCAAAATGTACTGCACAGCTGATTTTTTTTCGCGATTTCAGGTTTGGTCCCATAGTAAAAGTTGTTCATAATGATGAGTACAATGACCCCTTTAGAGATTTCGTGTATAAATAGATACACCTTATTTACAGGGTTATTTAAAATTGGCTAGCTAAACTCCGCAGACGCGATGGATATCGATATATAAACACGATAAAACAGAAAACAAATTAATTTGAAAAAAAAATGTAGGGTCATCGCCCGCAGTGTCACTTGAAGTATCAGTTTTTTTTTAACAGGATAAAACATGAGTAAACAGTTTTTCTCAACTCATACTTCAAGTAACAACACTAGTACTGGTTGCCTTAACCTTCCAAAAAAAAAAAAAAAAACATAACATTTTTATTTTCCCATGTTTAGGTACCGACACCCATCGTGTCTGCGGAGTTTAGCGAGCCAATTTAAAAATTTAAAATAACCCTGTATAAATCAGCGTGCAAAAATTTAACGAGTTTCAGTACGCTAACGAGCTTAAAAATGTACTATCTAGTTTTCAGGAACAGAATTGATAAAATAGTTGTACGCTCCAGGAATCCCAACTGAGCGTTCAACGCGCTAAACGTTACTGTGATGCTTTTAATAACCTCGTTACCCACATATCGAATTTATGGAAAGTACAAAAGGTTTCCTCAAATTGAAACGAGTTATGTTTTTTTTTTATTTGAGAAGGGTTTGCTCTTGACTCTAGTCTAGGTCAGAGGTAACAGAGACAAAGTCGACGATGGAGTGAGTGGTGAATTAAAATATTTAGAGTTTCGGCCGTGTGTGAAATAATGGCTTCGCTGATAGTGAAGATAAAAGATGAATATTATTAATACCTCGGATTTCTTAAGAGCCTACCTCAAATGGCTTAGCATGATCCTCCATTGTGTCGAAAATACTGCAGCATTAATTTTGAAATAAATATATGGTAAAGTTGAGGATTAATGTTAAGTACTATGTTTGACGAAAACACGATTCCATAAAACATTCTCGATAGAAAAAGAAATCCAAAATATTTGGAGGTAAAACGGGAACAATAAACCGCTGGTATTCAAAAAATACTTCAAATTAGATCATGAAACCTTGCATACTAACTGAAATAACTATAAAGCAGGTCTAATTTTTTTTTAAATTACAATTATTTTCACTGTAAAAAGAAAATACCTAAACTATCGGCGTCTTGAAGTTTGTTCCCTGCCACCCGACACCCCCGCTCAGTCTCGCTTCGGCTTTCGAAGAGGAGAGTTGTGTCACTTGCGCTTCAGACGCTTGTAACAGGTATACAGGGTTATTGGTAAAATACCAACAACCTCTCAAGGGGTCATTGTACTCATCATTATGAACAACTTTTACTATGGGACCAAACCTGAAATCGCGAAAAAAAATCAGCTGTTCAGTACATTTTGACGAATTATGCGAACATAAATGTACTGAACAGCTGATTTTTTTTTTGCGATTTCAGGTTTGGTCCCATAGTAAAAGTTGTTCATAATGATGAGTACAATGACCCCTTAAAAGGTTGTTGGTGTTTTACCAATAACCCTGTATAATAAATTACTTTTCGTGTATTTTACTTCAGGTAGTAATTATTTTGGTTTCATTTCCTTGACGACTTAATATGCTGTCCTGTAGGACAGTATGAGTTTCCGAGATAGGATTACAAGGCCAAATCACCATAGTGTCAGGTAAAAAGAGAAAGAGTGTCATGTGTCCGCTTTTACGTGGATATTTTGGTTTTCTTTAACAAAACATCACGCCTGTATTTCTGAAGGAATAGGCAGAGATACAACCCTAGTACACTCAAATTTCGCCAGTTATGTTTAATTCCCATGTATATGTCATAAACCGAGCACAAATCTAGATTCCGCGTTTGGAAAAATCTTATAAAATTTTGCCCGAATTAGGGATAGAACTCAGGACTTCATGTTGAGGTAACGTGATGATACAAGATGACTGAAGGCCACATTGTTGTTTATTATTTTATTTTTAGCCTGTGTTTTCTCGGTGCAGGGCAAAGGCCTCCCTTTCTCCTTTTTTTTTGGGTTCTGCCTCGATGCCGACGGATGTTTTCTAGGACCCACATGGTTATAGATTCGGCCCAGGACTCGTTTGACATACGGTAAACGTGTCCGGCCCAGTCCCACATCAGCTTGGCTGCTTTTTGGGTGACGTCAGCGATTTGTGTTTTGGAGCGCGCCGCTGTGTTCCTAACACGGCCCGTTAGTTCGACTCTAAGAATGTTGAGCTCCATTGCTCACTGGCAAACCTCAAGCTTTACTATTTTGGTACACACAATTAACTAGACCAAGTGATATTCTATCAGCATAAGCGATGCTGGAAAAGTCGCAAATCTATTAGATTGACATAAGTTACTGAGTGAGCAGGTGGCCGCGACTTACGAGTTGTAGGTCGTAAGTTCGAAACCAGACAGGCGCTTTACTTTGTGTAAATTATTTCATCACCACTGCTCTCAGAACGGTGAAGGGTAACATCGTGAGGAAACCGGCATGTCCTAGAACCAAAAATTCGAAGACATGTGACATCTACCAACCCATACTGGGCCCGCGTGGTGGGTTACAACCCACTCCCTCTCACAGAGCGGAGGCCAGAATCCCAGCAGTGGGAACATTATAGGCTTATTATGCTATGCTATTATGCTAAGGTATTGAAAAGCTTATGTCACTTCTGTTGAAAGTCGTAGAAATACGAAACTTGCGTGATTGCCAGTTATCTAGGCTCTAGTGCCAAATGTACTATCGGCCAAACTGGCTGCATGGTCACCTTTAGGGCAATAATTGCATACCACGGCTCACGACTCCATCGCCCGATGCATGTGCTTTGACAAATAGTATGCACATTTGTTTTTGATTTGATTTATTGCTAATGTTTGTTGTTATTTTTTGTTATACGCCCTGTACTCATACAAATGCATATTGTCTCTAATTGGCCGAAACCAGGAAGGGGAATGCTCTGTCACTAGCTGCGCTTCCGCAGAAATATTGTCTAAACTAAGAATTCTTAAGTTTTGTCGATAGTACATGCATCAAACTTTTCTGCACTTAAGGTCGGTTTTTTGATCCGTAGTTAAGTTAAGTGGTTAAACATAAAATCAAATCAAATGAAATCATTTATTTGTTTGGCTTTTGGTACAGTAGGTGTTCTAAATTGAAAAAGCACTCAAAAAGCCTACCCGTTGGGCTTACACAATTAATTACAATCTTTTTTCATTTTTTTTTCTTGTTTTTTTATGTTAAGAAAAAAACAAGGTAAGAAAATACATGTACAATAGTCAATTAATTATTTAGCAAAAATTACAATTGCATGTCAAAATTAGATAACAAATTAAACTTAAGTAAAAAAAAAAAAAAACATTTTAATTTCACCAATTTATTTTTCTTCTACGAACTCCGAAATTGTATAACTAGTCTAATTTTGTTTTTGTATAATCCAGTTAATAGAAATTTCTTTTAATGAATTTTGAATAAAATGCTTAACATTTTAATATTCTCATATTAAGTAATGGTTGAATTTTGGCTAAATGTGTTTGCCAAAATGCCATTAGTTAATATTTTTTAACATGAATGAGTACATTCATGTTTAGCCTTTCACATTTAGCCAAAATTTAACCATTAGTTACTATGTTTAACCATTGGTTGAGTTAACTACGGATCAAAAAACCGACCTTTATACACAGAAAAATCGCTCTACATATCTTAAGCTAGCGCTAAGTGGTAATGTTCAACTGCACGTGAAGTGCGTTATTCTCTAGGCCACTAGAATTTCTGTGAGAATCATATCTTTGAGCTGGGGTTATAATTTTCTTGAATGTTCCTTTGTAGGTCAGAAGAAGTGGAGTTACGAACATCAGTTAGGGTCTTCATTTAATTAATTTTATTCTGAGTCGAGACTTTCGAAGGCGTCTGTATTACAGGATAGCCATATTTTATTTTCCAGGACTCGAATTTGAGCACCTGCCAAGCTTCTGATATTTATATTTTGATTAAACATTGGTTTGGATAAATTTATGAACAGTTTATTTGTTCATAAAATGATCCACACCAATACTAATATACAGGATGGCAGGCCCATCGACGCATAACCTCTTACCATGGATTCATTACATGACTATGGAACCCCTGCTGAAATTTTCCATTGCAATTGAAAAACATGTTCTCCCATACATTCCAACTACAAATGTAAGTTTGTACGCACAATATTGAGAGTTTTACCATATTATTTTAAGACCATAGACTTCTTGTAGGTTTTCCTGTAATCTCTAGGTGAAGGGACTATTTTCTGTTTTTCTTTTTTTTTTAATTTTAGGTTCCGAAGCTTCGGAGATAAGGGGAGAATGGTCAATTTTCATCTATATTCTTAAATAACTTTAAAATCATTTATTTTAAAATTATATAAAAAAATCTATTTGTGACCATCACAGTAAGCCCTTTCATTTGCTATGTCACACGGTAGTTTTTTTCTTGTTTGCCCCCAAATGTGACCCCACATTCAAAATTCATTTATTTACGTTACACATCCGTGTTTGGGTCATAGAAATTCATACGTGTGCCTAACTTATCGGTCCATTAGATTCGAAGCAAATTGGCTGTGACTGACGAATAGACAGACAGACAGACAGACACGCGAGTAATCCTATAAGGGTACCGTTTTTCCTGTTGAGTTACGGAACCCTAAAAAACTGCTGTTAGCTCAGTCCATCGTCGACTTTGTCTCTGTCACCTCTGACCTAGTCTAGAGTCAAGAACAAACCCATCACAAATAAAATAAAAAGTTTTAATAAAGCTTTTACCCATTTACAAAGCGCAAGTCCAAACCTGCATGGAATATTGCAGCCACCTTTTGAATGGATCAGTTAAGTACCAACTAGCTGCGCTTCACTCGGTGAAACGCAGAGCTAAGAGGCTCATTGGCGACGTAGAACTGATGGATGCCAAGCTTCACAGCTTGACTCATCGCCGCAAGGTTGCCTGCTTGTCGGTCTTCTACAGATTGTACTTCGGTGAGTGTGCCCAAGAACTCCACGACCTAATTCCACCGGCTCCCTTCTACCATCGGACATCTAGATGCACTGCCAGTTACCATCCCTACCTGGTTGATCTTCCACCAATTCGCATTTAGCGTTTCCAAATGTCTTTTATAATGAGCACAGCAAAAGAGTGGAACTCACTACCTGCGTCTGTGTTTCCGAGCGCATACAACCCTAATCTCTTCAAAGTGAGAGTGAACAGGCTTCTTCTGGGTAAGCTCAGTCCATCGTCGACTTTATCTCTGTCACCTCTGAACTAGAGTAGAGTCAAGAGTAAACCCATCTCAAATAAAAAATTAAAAAAATAACTGATGAATTTAACCGAAAATTTTTTACGCTGTGCATTCATAATCATGTACTGAATCCATGGTAACAGGTTGCGAGTCGATGTTCATGCAACCCTGTATACTATTAGTACTATTTTTATTGTTTATAATGTTTTCTTTTATATATTTATATATATTTTGTAAGCGTTCGTAAACGGTTTTTCCATTTTACGTTCTGAAAAATCGATTAAACTTAATACGACAAGTATTAAGATTATTGCAATGTAGTGTGCAGCATATTTTTATCGAATTTATTTTATACAGTGTAAAGTGCTATGTTAATAAGAAATAATGGTGTTTGAAATGCAAAAAAATAAAATTAAAATGAATTAAAATGATAGCGTTACTGAGCTTTCTTGCAAGTAAGAAAAGATTTCAATTCTGTAATCAGGATATCAATCTGTTTAGCCTTTTCCCAACTATGTTGGGATCGGCTTCCAGTCTAACCGGATGCAGCTGAATACCAGTATTTTACATGGAGCGACTGCCTATCTGACTGCCATAACCCAGTTACTGGGTAATACGATACCCCTTGGTAAGACTGGTTGTCAGACTTTCGGGCTTCTGACGATCCGTAACGTCTGGCAAAGATCCACGAATGATAGCCGGGACCAACGGCTTAGCGTGCTTTCCGAGTCACGGAGGAGTCTCGGTAAATAAAGATGGTCACCTAGTCCGTCAATCAGATAATAAAAAAATATTAGACACGTATTTTTGGCTTTATAATATTAATAAAAAAATACTTACATAAAACGCAATTAAAGTCGAGGAGTGGGGGCTCGCTACGTCACAACTATAACTAACTACGTATAAAATCTAGCAAGGACTGACGTCATGCCACATTTTAACTCAATGTTTCGCCGTAATTTTTTGATTACGTAAAAAAAGAAAAAATACGTGTCCAATATTTTTTAATAATCTACTTGACGGACAAAAAAAGTTATTTCACTAACTTAATCTACATACATTCAAGAAGGATTGGAATAAAATATATTAGGTTAGTGTTAATTAAACTTGTTGAATTATCTTGTTTCAATTCGAAGAGAAAGGGGTGGATCGATTTTTTTGCACGCAAGTGTATATTACGCTATAACTATAGCATGGCTTTAACCAGATGGTTAAAGCAAGATTACTGCGACATATCAATCTAGAACGCTAAAGGCGGTAATCACTTATTTTGGAATGGCGACTATTTTATCTACCTTTACACGTATTTGCCCTCTAAGCAAGGTGAACTTCAGAATATATGGGCTGCTCGGAAACTCGACCTATTCCTTGAAACGGGTTATACTAGAGCTCAATCCCAACAAATCAACCAACTAGGGGTGAAAAATTAAGGGTTTCAGAGTTACGGAGGTTTTTTCAGACTGATCACTATCAAACAATTTAAAAATAACTACTTCTCTCTCGACACTTATTTGTGACTTTTCTTACTGATGATAAATGAGTTATCATTTATAAAAATAAAGCACATGCTCTAAATTTCTATAATTTCAGAAATAAAATTTTATATATTTCTGAAATTTAGACGTGTTTTACTTGAAAAAAAAATTGACCCCTAGTAGTAGACTTAATATGTTGGAAATGACCTTTAGTATAGCCTTTCAAGGAATAGGTCGAATTTCTGAGCATTCTGTATACTGAGTCACTTACAAGGGCGGGGTAGGATAAAATACCTATACATAAGCCTCTAATAGATATACTCGTATATTTTCAGTGATCATATTTATTCCACTGAGATCGAGACAACACTTTATTCCGGTAAGATTATTATTTATTTATTTGCCTAAATTGATACATATACTTGTTGCTTATGGATAACGTTGGAGTAAAATATGTACCTAGGTATTAATATAATATAGAAGGAATATTATAATGTACAAACAAGGTAGCCAATTTGGAAATATACAACTTTAAATTAAGATTAATTTTATTACAAACGAAAATTGCCGGATATTTTTCTATTATTATATTAATTGCTTGGTAATTTTATATAATAGGTAAATAAGATCTGCCAAATCTTCTTCTTTTTAGGGTTCCATCCGCTGTCCGTCTGTCACCAGGCTGTATCTCATGAACCATGATAGTTAGACAGTTGAAATTTTTACAGATGATGTATTTCTGTTGCCGCTATAACAACAAATACTAAAAAGCAGAATAAAATATATATTTAAGGGGGCTCCCATACCACACACATGTTTTTTTTTGGCGTTTTTATAGATAATCGAACGGAACCCTTCGTGCGCGAGTTCGACTCGCACTTGGCTGCTTTTTTTATATTTAAAAAAGGTGATCGCTTTTGGTTTTATTTATTATCGTATTATCGTATTATTCATTAAATTTTCACATACTTAATTAGATATCTAACAAAGTCACAAATATTCTGATTTTCGAATTCAAGATTGACCACGACACGTCTCTTAGATAACCCAAAGAAAAAAGTGAGGACGTGTCGCGAAATCCTCAGTGGTAAAAACAGTATTCTTTATTCTTTTTTTTATTCTATGATTTATTAGAAAAATTGGGTGGTTTTTAAACTTTACGATACAATTACTGAAAGTATTGCGGTGGTCATGGTCTTATAGAGGCAACCCTTCTTTTCGCATAATGTTTTTTTTTCCTAATATTCTTTGGTATAAATATTTTGGTATATTTTTTTTTGCCATAATAATACTTTGCCATTATTGTTTTTGGCATACAGTTTATGTTGACATAATTATTTTGTAGGCTAATTTACCTGACCCGAAAAGCCTAACCCTAGATGGTCGACGTCAGGCCATACCGCAGTTCGGTTTGGTTAGGTTCCTTTATATTTGAATAATTATGTGTAAATATAATTAGGATAAACAAAAGTAGGTATGCCATGTTATATTATGCAAATGGATAGTGAACCCTTATAGACTGTACATATCGAATTTTCCGTATTTTAACTAAATCGCTAATCCAATAGAACAATGACATAATTACGTTTTAGCTAAATTCGTAATTACATTGTTATTGGATGAGCGAAATAATAAACATCAAACAATTGCAAAATTTGGCGTCAACACAGAATGGGGGCTAAAAGAAGTTGTATATGCCCGAATTGGCTGCCCTATATACGAGTACGTATCTAATCTTAATTCTTTATTTAAAACCTTAATAGTGCATCGTCTCCCTTACCTTTTCCCAACTACATAGGTTTGGCTCCCAGTCTTTTCGGATGCAAGTGATGCAAGTGGAGTGGCTGCCTATCTGATCTTCACGACTCAGTTATTGGATAAAGCAATACCTAAAGCCGCGGTCCCACGGCCTGTCGGTGAAATCGCGACCTGGCCCGCGGCCTTTCGAGCCCTGACGCGGCCCGTGCCGAGCATTCTCACCCCAGGGCTCATCGGATCGACGGTTCCTACGACCTTTTAGCCTGGCCTGGCGCGATCTGGCCTATGAGAAAGCGAGCCACTGCATGAGACTGGTTGTTAGACTTTAGGACTAACGACTGTGCTCTTTAACAGTTCATGGAAATGAACCAGTGCCTTCTAGCTGACATTTGCAATCACTCGTGGATTCCCGAGTGTGGTTATTATGGAAAGAGGAAACACACCAGACTGTTTATAGATGAATGCGACATGTTCGAGTATAACTGTGACAACAATTTGAGTAAGTACCTACAGTGCAGAGACGAGCAAGCTTATGTCGCGTTCCCACGGCCTGTCGAGGCCCGTGTCGTGCATTCCACGGATCACCCCATATATTCGATCGGACGGGCGACGACAGGCTATCGCAGGCCGACTGTTCCCACGGCCTGTCGGCCTGACCTGGCACGGTATGGCCTGTGAGAAAGCGTGGGACCCCGGCATTATCAGCCCGGCTTTAATTGGAACTCACGAAATCACTTACAAGAGTTGTTATTCTTTGTTCACCGACAGCCCGCTAACGAAGTGTTCAGTAACATGATTTCGGACTAACAATCACTATCGAATGAATAAACTCCGTTTAAAAACCTCAGAAACCGGGCATTAGTGCGTCAATCTATACTAATATTATAAAGAGGTATTTATTTGTATATTTGTAAGTTTGCATGTAGGGGGTAATCTCCAGAACTAATGATCCAATTCCAAAAACTTTTTCACTAGTAGAAAGTTACGTTATTCCTGAGCTATAAATTATATTTATCACAATTTTTGTCTAGCAAGTCGGAAAGAAATACTTCTTAAAACAAAATTATTTGCATGCGCTGCCATAATAGTTGTTTATAATGGAAACCAAAGTATGGCAACCTGGTCCGTCTTAAATAATTCTACAAAAAAGTCCGCAACACCACATTTCTATCTTTTATGGTTCTTTTTATGTTTTAAAAAAGTATTTTTTCCACGTACTTACGTTTGGATGATTCTTTCAACAACAAAACGGTAATCCTTATTAAAATAAATTACTTTATGAGCACAAGGACATAATAGAGATAAGATTTGCCCTAACAGTATGTCTATTGGTCTATCAGTTTCGGAGATAATGTAAAAGTAAAACGCAAAATAACTCATTCATACCGCTCGCGCATAGAACATGCTTTGTGCGGATATTTTATCCATTTACCGCTCAGATTTGCTCATAGATGGCGTTGTGCAAATACGTCATTTTTCTGAATCGCGATATTTTCCGCGGATTGACGACCCTCTCGATTTATTATATTAATATTGTCGGTAGAATAAAGCAAAAGAGTTTGTTTTTTATTAGTTTGTTTGAACGTGCTAATCTCTGGAGCGGCCTCAGACGGATTTGAAAAAATCTTTTTGCATTTTATAGGCCAGTTCTTGAGGAAGGCTATTTAACATCACATTAGGGCCCATGGGAGCCGAGCAAAAAGAAAAAAGTCAGAAAGAAGCGCAAACGAAGTAATAGCGCGGGCATGAGATGTAACGGAGTGGGTTGGGGCATGGAATTTCACGCGGACGAAGTCGCGGGCAGAAGCTAGTTTATAATAAATAAGGTGTGAATATAAATCAATTTCTTTTGGTCGAAAGTCACATTTAGTTCGGCAAAGTTCGGTTTTTCCGAAGATAAACGAACCTACGATCTTTGAACGTTGTCGTAATGTAGTACCGCGGTTTCCTGCTACTACATACATCGTCTTCGCGCACGTATTCTGCAAAGAGGAAGACCAGTACCTACCTTTTTTATATTTTTGTATTTGAGATGGGTTTGTTCTTGACTCTAGTCTAGCTCGAAGGCGACAGAAACAAAGTTGACGATGGAGTGAGCTTGCCCAGAAATAGCCTGTTCACTCTAACTTTGAAGAGATTAGGGTTGTATCATACGTTCGGAAACACAGACACAAGTAGAAAGTTTTACTCTTTTGCTGTGCGCCTTACAGAACCTAATCCTTACAGGACTCAATTTCACTCACTAGTTTTGTTACAACTCTATAAGTCCCACGTGGGTATCGGGAATTTTTTTATCATATCAACCGGACACAAATCACAAGTCCAGGCTGCTTCTGAGCACTAACTGATGGGGCCTAACTGAAGGAACACGGGTGGGTTTTAGTCAGTAAAAGTCTGAAACGCCCTCCCGGTCCGTCAAGAGCGGGAGAAGTTATTTGATGAATTCCCACCAAAAAAAATGGCTGCTTCTGAGAATCCTTTAATAGAAAAATCCCAAACGATAGGCCGATCCTGTTATTCAACCAGAGAGATAGAGCTATACAGGTCGTATAGCTCCATCTCTTACCCACAATGAAGTAAGATTAAAATAATACTGCTATATCAGGTGGTGGTAGACTCCACCGTTAGTAGTTGTGACCACTAGAGCAATAAGAGAGTTTTTTTTTTATGCTAATATCAGCTTATGATTCCAGGATATGTTGTCACGAACTATTCGGAATGCTTCGGGCCCGCCACATGTCCAAGCGTTCCAAGTCTTTTGACAAGAGTGCAAGGCTTTTATATCTACTACGCAGACGGCAGAAGGATGCTGTACCACCCACCCGCGGGAAGATCCCAAACAATGCCTATGTTCCTGTTCCCAACAACAACTGAAACAACTCGTTCCACAAATTATAATGAAAGGAGGAGGTACACTCCAGAGAAGACGGGGAAGTATAAGCCCTGGACTGATCCTCCATGTGCTCCTTGTGAAAAAAATAAAATTAAAACGCGTTTTGAGCCACAGGCAACACTCTCTCAGTACTGGCCGCCCTTAAAACTTCTAACGGGAATGTTCTTTTCGAAGGCTACAGAAAGCACTACAAAACGCACCCCAAAACGCACCACTAAACGCACTACGAGACCTAAACCTTCTACTCAGGTAATTGATAAGTCAACAAAGATTTAAATCGTTAGATTTGCCCTACCCGTACTTAGGTTGCGCGAAAACTTGACAGTACGGAGAAGAGCAGCTCACAAATCCCGCATGGAACAATAGATACAATTTTCAGGATGAGTGAGCAAGACCGTACTATTCAAATGTCATTGTCAACGAAACGGAAACCTGCGGAGTAATTGTTTAACACACTAAAAATTGCTGTCTTTAATTTTGATAATTCGACAATATTCGCTGCGCAGTACTCCACCCCTCACCACCGCGGTCACATAAATTTGAAAAATATTTTTTTTTTTTTGATAATCCAATTATAGGAAATAAACTTGCTGTTCTATCAAACGTATGGAACGGCTGTTTTTTTGCGATTCGGGGTTTGTTACAAAGTCAACGTGAGCAACGTTGACTTTGTAACAATCCCCGAATCGTTTTTGTTTACCCTAAACTGGAAAGTTGTGATTGTACTCAACATTATTACACAATATTAGTAATCGTACACAATATTAGTTTTAATATTGTGTACTAATACGTAATTTAAAAAAAAATGTTTTTGTACAGATACTTCGAACGGGAACAATTGGGCCAGTTATCTTAAGAAAAGCGACAGTGTGGAAAAACGGAAAGATGTTCTTCCGAGTTGTCAAAGGATATAGTAATAAGGGTTCAATTACCACAACGAACGACGACTCTGATTTTTTAGAGTAATCAAAGTTAATATACAGGGTGTAAGGGACAGCCCTCCGCAGACTGATGGGGTGAATTTAGTATATCATACTAAGATGCCCGGTACATGAAATTATTTCAGGAACGTTATGAGAATCCAATAAACCTGACTTGTTTGTGTTTTTATGCACAAATCGGAGCATCAGTTACTGGTTGGGAGGGGTAGGTAATAGGTATGCGGTGAGTTCGGTGAACTCTGTAGCTACGCAGAAAGTGAACAGCTGATTTCACGCGTCGTTCGTTAGTTAGTAGTTCAACATCCATTGTTGTTTTTTTTTTATTGTAGCTGTTTTATTTACATAAATGGAGTACTGCGTACAGATAATGTAATTTTACATTGAAATAAAGGAATAGTAACTGAAAAAAGAATTAAAAATCTAAATTTTTCAGTGGAATATGATTCAAAATAAGGAGCTGAATGCACCCTGTTAGTTTGTGGAGCGCTGTCCCTTACACCCTGTATATACATACAAGGTCCAATTAAATTAGTTAGCGAAACTCCAAAGAAGAAATATGTGATTATAAACTGATATTTCATATAATTACGCTACCAATGGTTGTTGACCCAAAACAAAATAACTTAATCCATTTTTTTTTTTGTTTAATCATGTTTATAATAATATATCCAACATTCGTATTGTTTCGCTAACGAATTTAATTTGACCTTGTATGAATAAAATGTAAAGACAGTTCAGCGGTCACTATGTATGCTAATTTCATCCTAACTATCTTTACTATTACACTCGAGAGCAATGAGTTAGGGTCACATAAAGACACCTGAAAGTTTCTGAAACTAAGAATGCCAGCTTAATGAAATAAATTGTGTTAATAGACAATCAAATGTTCCTTAAATGAAAGTAATAAAATCGTATGCGTCACTTTATTATATTCATAAATAAAAAAATAACCAGTCTCATCTTATAACAAAAACAGAAAAGCAATTTTTTTTCTACTACTTTAAAATTTTCTTGAATTTTAGTAAGTACTTTGTTTTACCACCTCAGTCATCACTGCGCTTTGGCATGCTGTACATCAAGTTTCTTATACGATGTTGGGGAATATTCTCTCATTCCTCTACGAACGCCACTTTGAGCTCTTGAAGCGTGATCGGGGAAGGATTTCCGTGTCTCACGCAGCGTCCGAGCTCGTTCCAAGTATGCTCGATTCATCGATATAATAATATATGTACAGACGTCAGCACATCAAACTACTACAATCTGTCAGATTTCTTTAATAGATTTTCGACTTTATTGCTAAAGTATTCGGTTCAAGGTTGATTGCGAAAATCTGACAGTTTCGGGTAGGTTGACCTGCTGGCGTCTGTACCTACTATGGCTCGATTGGGTTGAGGGCCGGGCTGCGTCCTTGTTGTAGATGACGCCATATTTTAGTTTGTGAAAAGTTTTATATAATTTTGGTATTTTTACTATTGTTAATTTAAAGGTCAGTAAATATCATTTACTTAGAAGTTGAAAAAAAAAATAAGAGATATGTAAGATTTTTTTTTAAGGAAAATTGCTTTGATTTTTGGAATCTCAAATTCTTTACGAACTTCAAGGCAAGTAATATTAGGAAGAAAACATAAACACATACAACAGTACTTATATGAAACCATTTTCACTCGAGTATTTTATCAAATGCAATAAAAGGCTGATACATTTCACAATCTAACATGATTTATTCTTCACGCTTACTATAATATTACGATTGGTTTACAACAATTTTATATAAACATTGGCAACCAACACGTTCTCCGAAAAAAAAAGTTTGTTACATCGATTCAAAATGTACGAATTATGAAAGTAATAAATGCAAACTCGTTGAACAATGAATAAAAATAAAGAATATTTTTGGAAAATGTTTGTTGAAACTCTTATAGGTTTATGTAATAATAATAATAATAATAATAATAATAATAACACGTCAAAATTTATTTTCATATATTTTTGTTTTATATTATTTTCAGTTTAATATTAGTCGCAGTTTTTTTATTTTATTTCCTGAGAAAAACCCACACGCCACTGCAAGAAAAAATAATCAAGATAATTTAAATACAGCAATTACCAAAATGTACAAAATACATAAAAAACTGCCAAATCGGAGGTGACATTTGTCATGTCACCTCCGATAAAACAATACAAACCCAAATGAAAATAAAAAAATGTTGACGAGAGCAGCTGCAAGACGAGCACGCCTACCACCTCCGGACTCTTCGCTCGGCTCCGCCTCGCTGCCGCCGGTACCCAGCCCCACCGTGAGCGCTGTGACGACACCGGCCGCGGTAGTTGCGTCGAGCTCGAGCGACGAGTATTTTTCCCCGCCGACGTCGCCAACACCTGTACGTCGGCAGGGAAGAGGCCGGCCACCGAGAAGCTTGGGACTTAGGGGCCATCCAGCCCCGAGCCGGGTCCCCGCTGCCGGTGGTTGTGTGCAGCGCATGAAATGGACTCAACAAATGAATGAGAACGTCATGCGCGCATATTATGGGGCTACAGAGGGGGGAACTAACCTCACTGCGTACCGAGATAGGATGCTGTCTCTGTTCCAGGCGCTTCAACCAGCCATGAACGTCTCGGCCCAACGACTTTCGGATCAGGTGCGGGTTATCCAACGGAATCACAGATTGGACGACGCCGCGCTTGATAGGCTGCGCTCAGAGGTACTGAGCAATCGTATCGTACCTGTCCCGTCACAGACCGCGGTGCAACCTCTAGTCAGTGACATAACCCAACCGCGGTCTTATGTTAATGATGAGGAGGGGGCGAGGAGATTGTTACGGTAAGTAGCCAGTGTAACGAACGATTGAGGAGCGCGCTGGAGGATGCGATTCGGGAGTTTAGAACTGCCCCTGTCCAACTTAGACCACATTTACCTCGCTTGCCTATGCACAGAACGAATAGGGCGATTGGATTCGCTTCTTGGTTTTTATTTTGAAAGCAGCGAAGATCTCGTAGATACGCACTCGATCTTGTATTGCGCGGCTATTGCGGCGTGTCGTGTAGCCAATGTCAAATTTCCAAATTGTGACATAGCTACACGACCAAAACCCGCTGTTCCAGCCTGGCAGTGCAGGATCGAGCAGCGTATCGAGGGGACCAGGGTGCTCATCGGCAAACTATACTGCTTCAGGGAGGGCAATACTCGCCCTAGAGTGATGCGCTTTGTGAGGCGGGCGTTCTCGGGGACTGGAATCAGTCCTCAAGAATATATGTCCCGTGTCACAGAGCGCATTGACTTCCTGAAGCAGAAGGTCTGTGCATGGGCAAGCCGTATCCGTAGGTATAAGCGACGGGTTGAGCGGTATACCCAGAATCGCATATTCCAGCGTGATCAAAGCAGACGTATGCCGCCCGGATGATGATGCCACTAGCATATTCTGGCGTAACATCTGGTCGGTGCCCGTTTGCCATACTGAGGCTGAATGGATGCGGGATGTTGAGCGCGTGTGTGACGCCATACCGGAGATGGAGGAAGTAATAATTACTTCCTCCGATGTAGCCAGTGCAACCCGCCCGATACCGAACTGGAAATCTCCGGGACCGGACGGACTGCACAATTTTTGGCTTAAATGGCTGCAAAGTTCACACGCGTGCTTAGCATCGCAATTCCAGTCAGCCTTAGAGTCTGGGTCACTGCCACAGCTCTTTACAACAGGAGTTACTCACCTGCTCCATAAGTCAGGTGATGCCATGGAACCCAAAAATTATAGGCCGATCACTTGTTTGCCGACGGTCTATAAACTTCTTACATCCATTTTGAGAGAGAAAATTAATTCTCATTTAGAAAAAGAATTCTATTTTGTCTGTCTCTCAAAATGGATGTAGGAATGGGTCCCGCGGCACCAAGGAGCTACTCCTCATTGACATGGCCATAAGCCAACAGGTCCGTCGATCCCGAAAGGATTTGTCGACATGTTGGATAGACTATAAGAAGGCCTTTGATTCGGTGCCGCATACATGGCTCTTGAGGGTGTTAGAGTTGTACAAAATTGATACAACTCTGAGCACCTTCCTAACGATGTGTATGGGGCAGTGGAGGACGGTTCTTCGCTATCCAGGATGCCGACAAATTCAGGGGAGCAACGAACCTATTAGGATTAAGCGGGGAATATTCCAGGGCGACAGTCTGAGTCCACTGTGGTTTTGTTTAGCCTTGAACCCTCTTAGCACTCTGCTGGAGGGTACAGGGCTGGGCTGTCCTTTGCGGAGAGGGGGTCAGGTAATATCCCACCTGCTTTATATGGATGATTTGAAACTGTTTGCTACCAACAAATTGCAACTGCTGGAGTCACTAAAAGTAACTAAAACTTTTAGTGATTCCATCAGGATGGAATTTGGTGTAGATAAATGTGCAGTCATGCATGTAAAGCGGGGCGGGATTGTGGAATCTGAGGGACTACAACTCTCAGATTCTATAAACCTGAGATCACTCTCCGCAACTGATACCTACAAATACCTGGGTATGTCAGAGGGGTTAGGCATTAACGGACCTGACATGAAAAAATCGTTGCAGGAGCGCTTCTTCGGTCGCCTGAAAAAGGTACTTAATAGTTCTTTGTCCGGCGGCAACAAGGTGCGCGCCTTTAACGGTTGGGTCATGCCGGTCCTGATGTACTCCTTTGGCATACTAAAGTGGACCCAGACGGAACTAGACGCCCTGGATAGGAGAGTCCGGTCACTGCTGACTGCAAACCGGATGCATCACCCACGTTCGTCTGTCATGAGGCTGTACATTCCACGGAAGTGCGGGGGTCGAGGTTTTTTAAATGCTAAGACCCTCCACAACCGCGAGGTGTGCAGTCTCAGAGAATATTTTCTCAAGGCTGACGTGGGTATGCACCGAGATGTAGTTGCATTGGACAAGGGACTCACCCCGTTGTCCTTGGCTAAAGAGAACTGGCGCATACCTGTGGTGCTTAGTACCAACGACCGCAAGGAAGTATGGCAAAGCAAGGAGCTTCACGGACGCTTTTTCCGGGCCCTTCATGGGCCCGACGTAGATTTCTTAGCGTCCGTGGCCTGGCTACGCTTCGGTGACCTCTTTGGGGAAACCGAAGGTTCAGTCTGTGCGATTATGGATGAAGTTATGCTAACGAATAACTACCGGAAGTATATAATGAAAGACGGGATGATCGACATATGTCGGGCATGCCATTGTCCCGGTGAGTCTATCAGACATATTCCTTCTGGGTGTTCTCGTTTAGCTAACGGCGAGTATTTGCACAGGCATAATCAAGTAGCCAGGATTATCCATCAGCAACTTGCTCTGAAATACGGCCTTGTGGACTCTGAGGTACCGTATTACAGGTATGTGCCCGACCCAGTTCTCGAGAATGACCATGTCACGTTATACTGGGATCGATCTATTATCACTGACAGGACTATTGTAGCCAATAAGCCTGATATAGTGGTAATAGATCGATCAGTGCGCCGCACAATGATAATCGATGTCACTATCCCGCATGACGAGAATCTCGTGAAGGCTGAGAAGGAGAAACAATTGAAGTATCTCGACTTAGCCCACGAGGTTGTCGCTATGTGGAATGTAGACTCGGCAATCATTGTGCCGATAGTCGTTACGGTCAATGGCCTTATCGCTAAGAGCCTCGACCAACATCTCAAGAGGCTCTCGTTGGGTGGCTGGCTGAAGGGCCTGATTCAGAAGGCAGTCCTCCTTGATACGGCGCGTATTGTGAGGAGGTTCCTGTCTCTGGGGCCCTAACCACCGGTAGCTTGGACCCTGCACCCGCTACCGGCGGATCACTATTTTTTTATATTTTTAAATGTTTTTTTTTTAATGTTTTTATAAAAATATTTAAAAATGTAATAAAATAAGTTTAAAAAATAAATAAAGGAGATAATAATAATAATAATTTATTCTTCAAAAAGTACAAAAACGTTACAAGAATCAATATTTTTCATCTTTTTTAGTGAGGTGAATGTACAGAGTCATTTTAATTTAAGACAAACGACTCCCAAACTGTGACTTGCTCGTATCTTGGGTAGTCGGTGGTCAGCCGTTTTAGATGTTGTATATCACCGCCTTATTTTGTGCTATTATTTTATACATAACAATTTTTACATAATTAATTAGCGTCTTTACAAAATAATGTGTATGTTTTGTGTTAAATTATTATAAAAAAAATTCTAAAATTCTAAGAATTTATTTTACTATTTCAATAAGTTTTTCAGACTCATCATAAGTTAGCAACTTTAACCAATTAGTTAATTTATCTTTGAAATTGTGCTTATTTAGTTTGTATAGTGAGATCCTTTTGTTAATTTCATTGTACAGCCTGGAACTCAATGAGTTGTATTGTCGCTGTGCGAAAGCCGTTTTACATTGCACAGAAGGGCATACAAGTGCACCACTTCGTTTATTTAAACCTTCCTTATTTAGGGGAAGTAGCGAATGTCGCCGGAGCATCGTGCGGAGAATAAACAGCTGTCGCACCGTCAACACCTTGCACTCCTTGTACAGTTCTGTGGTAGAATAATAGCGTGGCTTACCATGTATGACCTTGAGAATAGACCTCTGTGCCCTCTCCAATTTCAAAAATAAAGTTTTGTAGGTTCCACCCCACGCAGGAACACAATAACTCAATATTGATTGACCTAATGCGAGATAGACTCTATTCAATATCGTACGATCGGCAGAGTGACGAAGATTCTTAAATACGTACAGCAGTTTTCTGACACGTCCGGTGAGGGTCTCCACTTGTGGACGCCAGTTTAATCGTTCATCAACTATAACACCAAGATACTTTATACAGGCAACATTCGATAACGGTGAGCAACAGCAAGTTACTGTTGTTCTGGCACAATTGTGGGCAGTAAGTTTTATGGTTTCTACTGATGGCGTTGAGGTGTTGGGGAGATAAAAACGAATATATTTCGATTTATCCACATTCAGCGTAAGTAGATTAAAAGATAGCCACAGCATGACTTTTCTCAGATTACTCTCGGCCTGTGCCTTAGCCTCCATCCAGTTTTTCCCATACACTAAGAGTGCTGTGTCATCCGCATAAGTAAAAATATCACAGTTCTCTAGTTTCATCTTGCACAAGTCGTTGATGTAAACTATAAACAATGTGGGTCCAAGAATACTCCCTTGTGGGACCCCATATTTGATTTGTTCGTCCTCACTCACCACAGTATCAATTTTGACAGCCTGGGTACGATTGGTTAGATAATCTTTAAAAATATTTAATGCCAAACCACGACCTCCAATGTGCTCCAGTTTTGATATAAGGATTGGGACAGAGACCGTATCAAAAGCTTTCGATACATCCAAAAATATACCGTAGCACTTATAGCTCTTGTCCAGTTTATTGGCTACCATGGCACTGAAATTGGTTACAGCATCTTCAGTCGATATGCCGGACCTAAAACCATACTGGTTTTCTGAGATTATATTAAATTTGGTGAGATAATTAGTCAAGCAGTTATTAAGTATTTTTTCTAGTATCTTTGATAATGCACTAAGTACAGAAATAGGCTTATAGTTCGTAAGTCGATCTCTGTCCCCACCCTTATACACAGGAGTCACTATAGCTTTTTTCAAGCTGTTTGGAAATACGCCAGTGGCAATAGAGACGTTGCAGACGTGCGTAATAGGTGGTACCAACACTTCCTGTGAGAGCTTAATTACCAAGGCTGGAATATTATCCCAGCCAGTTGCACAGTTATTACGAAGTAAGTGTTTAAATCATTTCAAATAATTTACCTACCCTTAATAACAAGTAAATATGGTTCACTTTGTGGACTTGTGTGGATTTTGCTAACAATTTATGTAATTATTATCAAATTCGTCTAATTTCAGCTTGTCTTTTAATTCAACCAACAATACATCATTTCATTGGGGTATGATCACTAAATACTGTATAATTATAATAATTATCAGCCTTTTATTGTCTCACTGCAGGGCAAAGGCCTCTACTCATACAGCACGAGCATTAATACATTAGGCGCGGCAGACGCACATGCGCGTTTTCATAACTTTCTTCGAGTGCGGCGCGCCGCACATGTGCGTTCGTTGTGCATCTCTATTGTTTCGAAAACATCGTAAAAAAAGGGTCGGTAAGGGTGTAGCATAAAGAAGCGTTTGCATAAAGAATTAAGCAGAGAATGTGTTAATCACCACGCTTTCTTAAGACCGGTTGGCGATTTCAGACTTATATTAACTACAAAGTCCAGGTTTCCTCACGATGTTTTGCGTCACCGATGGAAATAAAAATAAATATTCCTAAAAACATAAATACAGTTATCCTTGCAGGATTTAGATGAATGCACTGCATCAAAAGTTTGCAACCACACATGGAAAGCCGTTTGTGGTCATCTTGAAGAAGAATCAATCTACCGACTGTTTTAGGATGACTGCGATTTGCACGAGTACAATTGCGATAATAATCTATGTAAGAACGCAAATCATTTAAAAAAAATATTCGAAAAAAAAACAGATCTCGTGCCCTACACGACCTTCGGGTACATTGAAAATGCACTTAGACAGACTTTTCATTTTGTACGATGCCAAATCTAATAGATTTAGACCTAATACATTTTGTATCGTCTTTGAAATAATTGAGTTCAAATGCACGACGTAAATAATCCGTAAGGCAAAAATTACTCAATGCAATTTTGAACTTTAATTAAATACTGGCTTTTGCCTGCGGCTTCGCTCGCGTTGATTTAAAAAAGCGGTTTAGGCCGCGAAAAGGTATCAAGCAAACATACTTTCGCATCTATAATATTATAGTTAGGAGGATGAAAAACCGGCCTATTGACACTCTACGACTCACAAGATGTATTAGGTATGTATGTATTACTTAAATAAAATAAAAAAATTCTAACCACACTACTGAAGTTCCTAAATTAATATAATTCAATCATGATTTGAATGACACGTGGCGCCATCTATTATCATAAGAAATTTATTGTGGTTTTCCTCGGGAACAGTACTTTTTGTCGAGATGAAAGGTAGGTACCCTATGTCCACTTCTGTACACCTGACAACGTATATGCAAAATTTCAGGTTCAGTAGTTTAGGCGTGAAAAGGTAGCAAACAAACAAACAAACTTACTTTCACATTTATAATATTAGTTAAGTTTCTTAAGACTATTTTTTAAAGAAAATCTTTTTTTTTAACACTACAACAACGAAGCGATACAAAATAGTTATGAATTTAGAAATAATAATTTTAGTCTTAAAAAATAAAGTTCTAATTAGTATTTTCAAAGTATCGCAAAACAAAACTAATTAAAAAAAAATCACAGATCTCGTGCTCTACACGGGTACATAGAAGATGCACTTAGGCAGGCTTTTCATTTTGTACTATGCCTAATCTAATAGATTTAGACCTAATAGATACTGTATTGTCTTTGAACTTTAATGAAATGAGACTATTTTTGAAAGAAAATCATTTTTTGTTTAACACAACAACAACGAAGCGATACAAAATAGTTTTGAACATAGAAATTATAATTTTAGTCTCAAATATAAAGTTCTAATTAGTAATTTGAAGTATCAAATACGTATTTACAAATAAATAAAAATGTATTAAATTTCACGATCAAACTCTTCCCTTCAACACTCCCATAACATAACTTCACTGAGTTATGTTATGGGAGTGTTTAAGAGGATTGTGAAGTGCCGATACGCGGCGCGATTTTTGGAGGCAATTACCTACATTTAATACAATTACTTACATAAATATTGTTTCGGGCGATAACGTTTTTACTCCCTTAAACCTTTACGAAATGAAACAATTTTGATCTCATTACGTTCAGTATACTTTAATCTAGGTCTGCACGTTTTTCGTTTTTAGTAATTCAATTTAATTTAATTTAAAAAAATAAAAATGCTCGAGGATGTTTTTATGTCAAAAATATAGATATTCAGATGCTAATAACTTGTATTTTATACAATATTTCTTTAAAATAAAAACGTACGGACCTAGGTTTTCATTATACCTACAATATTTCCAAAAATTATGAAAATTAGATTATGTTTATGGGGAGAAAAACGTTATCTCTTTTTGTATGAAAATTTACAGCTTCACAATCCTCTTAAGAGAGCGCGACGCGCATCTAAGAACCGCGCTCCCCGAAATTACGTCACACAAAGGGCATCCTCCTGCCTAGACTTAGTGATACAGAGGTCCAGTTTTTTTTTAATGTAGCATAACTCAATACCGCGAGAGCTTTTTTCATTTTTTCGATATCGCATTTAGTTCTTGAGATATAGTTGATTTTATGACAAAAGACCCTAAAAAATTAATCGAATTTTTCACATTTTTGCATTTTCAAAAAGTTTTGACTTTTTCAATTTTTTTTTTCACCATATGGTAGCCCTTGTTGATACGCGTCTTTTGAGACCTCAACCATTCATATAGGCCTAAAACTCACGACACCAAGGCGATATCACACTCTGAGCGAAAATGGGGGCTATACTGAAGCGATCGAAAAAACGTTTTCAATGTTAAAACAATGTCGCTTAAGGAAGCACCGTTTTAAAATATTTTCTAATTGCAGCATATATTCAAGTAAATACTGAAATATGTAACACAAAGTGTACCCAACGTGATCAAATTGAAGCACCTCCGCCACCCACTGACCCTCCCCTTCCTCAGGTAAGCACTATTATCACTAGTTACTGTAACGACTAAAGACAATACTGATACTTCTACTATATTTGTAGAACTGATGACATTAGAAAAGAAGACAACAGAAGAACCTAAACCTAAACCTACTGCTAAACCTATTATTGAATTACCTCCAATAAGTAATGAAAATAATATCAATGACGATGAAAACACAATCCCAGAAGAGACTATACGTTCAACAAGATTCACTACGCCTGCAATACTCAAACTAGGTTGCTATTCTAAGCGCTGATCTATGCCTTCTACTTGGGAGATCACATCTGTGGGTGAAACAAGAGATTTTGTACAAATACTCAGGGAACGTTACGGCAAAAGAAAAAAATTTTTGTGGGATACCACCCATTTTCGCAAAAAGCCTACATATGCCAGAAAATGTGGAGCCTTTTTACTAGGTCATCACATGGAAATACAAAATTACAAAAGTATAATGCACACCGCACCGCAATGCAAGTGACGCACCGTGTAGATCACACCTTAGATCCCTTCTTAAATCTCATCCTCATAAAACTAGCTACTATTCTTATTTCTTCTCTATCCATGCTGTGAGATTGTGGAACTTACTTCCGCCTAGCATTCGCGATTTAAAAACTGTGTCTCATTTCAAATATAGAGTAAAAGAGCATTACTTTTCCTCTCAACTGTGAGTATTTATATAAGTATAGTATATGTATGTTTATATATTTTAGCTTTATGTATTTATTTAAGTTTATGTTATACGTGTAGGTATAGTTAATATTTTAGTTTAAGTCTTCGCATATTCATATTTTTCTCTTCTTGTTATCACACACTATTGTCTACATTTCTATTTCATTTCTCCTTTCGCAGGTCTGCTGGAAGAAATTTCTTAAGAATTAAGCAGTACCTTTGTACTCCTAATTATAATTATGTATTTTATTATGTATTTTTCTGTGTGTACATAAATGGTAAAATAAATAAATAATAAATAAATAAATAAATTAGGAACAGGATAAACACTGTTGAATATAAAATAAATTGTCATATCATTTGGGAATTTTTAATGTATTAGTTATAGTTTTACATTCCAATAAAATAATAAGTGGACTTGCATTTTGCAATATAAAATACTGAAAGATCTTGTTTTAACATTTTCTTTCAAGTCTGAAAATCCTAACTGCGAAAGTCAGTTTGCTTGTTTGTTTGTTACGCTCCCACGCTAAAACGGCTGCATGGATTTGGATGAAATATGGCACATGGGTAAACCATGACCTGGATTAGGACATAGAGTACTTTTTACCCAGATAGTACGTTCCCGTGGAATCATTTCCGACCTACACGCGACCTACATATTATTCTCTTTAGTTGTCCTACAGCAGTGACACAAACAGACAGGGTGAAAAATATAATACACCTAACAAATCCCTTATCGTACGGGCCTGTAATTTTGTGGTTGCTGCATGAGATACCTTCAAAAAACTGGTCATGTGCGTGTCGGACCACTCATAGTACCTGGGATGAAGTTATCCCAAATTAAAACATAACTATAGAACTATTTATTTTTAAATTAAAAAAAAATCTATTTGAGACCCTCACATTAAGCCCTTTCATTTGATATGTCGCACGGTACAATTTGCAAAACTTTTTTCCATTATCTTCAAAAGGACCAAAAGACAGGACCTTATCTGTCTCCAAAAGGAGACAAATAAGATAATGGAAAAAGGTTTTAATTTTGAATAGGTGACCACCGTATTCAAAATTAATTTATTTATGTTGCACGTCCGTGTTTGGGTCATAAGAACTCATACGTGTACTTCGGAGACCATTAGATTCGGAGCAAATATGCTGTGAGAGACAGTGATCTTATAAGGGTTTCGTTTTTTCCTTTTAAGGTACGGAACCCTAAAACAATTACGTTTTGGGTTAAAATCCCATTCAATTGGGTTTCACAATGTTATATACAATTCGCACTTTTATTTCGAATCCGTTACTAAACGAAATTTTCATTATAAAAAAGTAATTATAGAAAATATTAAATTAAATGACTATACACCTTAAAAAGAAACCAATAATCTAACAAATAACCTCAGAAATATCACTTATGAATAGTTATGAGTTCGTCACTTTTTTGTTAAGAGGTAAATAATAATGCAAAAGTCGTAAATTAATTCTCCTGTAAAATTTCGCTTTTTTGTTTAGTAACGGTTTCGAAATGAACGTGCGAATTATACGAGTATCCATTAAATACCAAAAAAGAGTAACAGTGTGGCAATATTGTTCTAAAAGCAGATTATATTAAACGACCTTAAATTCGTTGCACGTGCGTGAGTCTGGCCAGTACACAATACTCATTGCGGCTTTTAGCAACAATTTGTCTACGATCACGACATTGACTTGATATCCTTTTAACAAAGAAGTTCGCATTTCGTATCTAAGATCTCAGATACTGATCTTCCACGTGATGCATAAAGGCTACTAGTTGTTTTAACATTTGCTCATTCATCTAAATCTTGGTTACAATCTTTCAGACTGCCGTTTAGTTCTCTCTGTGTATGGGTTATTGTTAATATGTCGGCAATCCATTAAGAAGATGTAGGAGAGGACATTTGCAACCAAAAGACCTTTTATGACCCCTATGCAAATGTCAACCATTTTCGAGTAATTTGAATTTATTTTTTTGAAGATCAACTATCATCAAAAAAAAATGTCAAATTATATACAACGGTATACAACTTTGAAAATTTATATAAAAAAAAAAAAACAATGCATGAAATTTTAATTTTTTATTACCACTTCTCTGCTTTAAAATACCTTAGATACCTTAGATTATGTGTTATATTCTCTAAGTTCAATACATAATAATCAACCACAAAAGACAATCATCTTTAAAAGTTTTCAAATCAGAGATACAAATTTTTTGACAAAAAAGGTCGACTTTTGCAAACAAAATGGTTGACATTTGCATAAGGGTCGCAGTTATTTAGTTGCAAATGACCTCTCCTACATCCCTTCAATGTATTGCTGACATAATTACCAATAACCCTGTTTAAACTAGTCTCGGCAATCCATTGCTAAATGACATTAGAATTCAAATCCGGATCGATAAATATTGGTATAGCCCAAATCCTGTGACGAGTGCCAAATACATCGCATCGTTTTGGGAATTGATTGAAAGTAAGTGTTGAATGTGAATATTGGGTAAAAGTTATACGTGTAACCCAAAATTTATATTGTTTAATTATATTGTTAACAGAACAAAAGTAAAAACAAAAACAAACGAACAAAACAGGCGAAACGTGGGTGTACCTGCTATGAATACACCTCTGTGTAACCCTTGGAATAAACAAAGCATGATGTTATGTTATGTTCTTGTGTACATTATGTTAAAGTAGATTTAGATCATTATATACAGAGTTGCGTATGAAGACGGAGCAAAAAGTGTAAAGGGCTGTGATATAGAAGAAAATTTAGAACGAGACTATAAGCCGATGTTTATGGTGACGTGGTGGTTTTGGTATAATTATCTCAGTCCACTGCTAGATACTATTGTATTTTCCTTAAATTGCCCCAACTTTGCCTCGACAAAAACCTTTGCTAATTCTTTTTTTAATTGCAACAAAAACATCATATGAATTTTTAATTTTGGATTCGTCTATCCAAAATTCAAAAATGACGTGTTGACGATTTGCAACAATGCAGTTAAGTAGTCCAAGTAAGCTAATGCCAAGGGCGCCATTGTTGCGATCGCAGACACTGACATGGTAAGAGCTGTGGAATCACTCCGCAAATTATATGTTGCAACTGTTGGCGTTGCTAGAATCACATGACGGGCTATGATTGGTATTGCGTCACTACTGAGATTTACTAGCCCTTTGTGTGCTTTATTGCATATTATGCGTTGAAGGTAAAATATACTCTTTGGTTGTGTTTGATTTTGAGCGATAAGTAAAATGATATTTTATTTGAAGAGGACTGTGGTCGCAAACATGTCAATAAAAATGAACAGTAATCTGATTGTATATAGGCTTTTTATCTGTGTTAGCGTTTCGTATTATTATGAACTGATTTATAGGAATAACTGAAGCCGTAATCAATATAACATATTAGTCAATCAGAAAGGTAGGTAGTAGCAGAACCAGGATACTATTTGAATACATAGTTGTATTCGCAGTTGTAATCGCATCATAAGAAAAACCCTCTAATAATAGATGCTAACAGATTGGTGAACTGGAATTAGCCTGTCTTGGAATCAAAGTTTATTTCATATACAATAAGTGCTTAATAACAATATATAACACAACTGACTATTTACACCAGGTACAAATTTAAATGACTAACTAACTATATATATAAATAAATACAAAAAAACTTTTTAGCAAAAAATAAAACCGACTTCTAAAACAAAACACTACAAAGTGAAAAATAACTTTAATTTCGGAAGTCGGTGTCTTTCGTTTTGTATTTTCGTTTTTTGCCACCGACTTCCGAAATTAAAGTTATTTTTCACTTTGTAGTGTTTTGTTTTAGAAGTCGGTTTTATTTTTTGCTAAAAAGTTTTTATTTTTCAGTTGTGGAACCTACCCCACACAAATTCGAATACATAATTGAGCACAATAATTGTAGATATAGCCATGTAAATAACAGTGATAGGAAGTTATTAAAACATCATCACATCATCCATATAAAATAAGTGGGAAATATACGCATTATTGAAGCTAACTCAAAAACTCCCCAAGAAAAGTTAATAAAATTTATATGGGACCACCTCGGAGGTATACCCTTTCAAACAAAAAAAGAATTTTCCAAATCGGTCCATCCGTCTTTGAGTAATCGCGTAACAAACATACAAAAAAAAAAACAAAAAAAAAACAGACGAATTGAGAACCTCCTCCTTTTGGAAGTCGGTTAAAAACTAGGAAAAGGCGTCGAAATACTCGTCCGCATCGCTGTCATCTGGATACGTACCCAGAAGAGTGGCAGCATTGCCACGTTAAACGGCAATGCTATTTTTTTGACCATAGAACGAGCCAGCTCTCTGGTCATGTGAAGTGTCGACCAGTCAGCGAGAAATTTCCTTAAAAAGATAACGCGCACTCGAGCCCCATGACCCGAGCGTTTCGACCCCGAACGGCTCAAAACTGTAGTTACCCATAAGGTTATAATATTAGCGCCGCTTGTCTTGGAATGTTTCAAACAACAATAAAATCATTCCCGACTCCTCGACACACCAGCTTGTCACATCAGTGTGACGATGTGTAATGTTTTCCTCGTCGTCACACCGCTGGTTTTACAACACCTTTTATAAATAATAGTGAGGTACCTAGGTATCTTTTAAAATACTTGTATCACTTTTCGATCTGTTTGTTCCCATCTGACTATTATTCCGTTCTATCATAGAGTTTAAATTATTCTATCATGATGGGGTTCAACGATTTATTTTTTATGCAGATTTTGTAAAGAATGTTGATGGCCCCCTATTTATCTATTTTTGAAAATTAAAATAATATATTTACGTAATCTACTCAATGAGCTTTAGGCAGAAAAATGAGATCAGGCCAACCCTATCAAAAAAAGAAATAATTGCTTTTTAAACTAAATATTCGCTTCAATGTTGTACACCAATAAAAAAGTAATTTAAAACAATTTGATCGACTTTAAAAAGAAATTAACTCAAAAATGATGAAATAACTGATTCCGGAAGTAGGTGTCTTGGGGTCTGTATCTTAGTTTTTTGCCACTGACTTCCAAAATTAGTTATTTCACAATTTTGAGTAAATTTCTTTTTGACGTCGATTTAATTCTTTTTTGTATTTTTTTTTATTTTGTAATTTTTATTTTTAAGTAAAAACGGGAATATTTGTAAAAAGTACTAATAGTCTTGTTATAAATATTGCAGCAGAAGAAATGAAAAAATAAAATAACAAAAATATAATTTAAAAAAACATATTTAAGAAATGTTTTGTCTTATTCTTTCAAACTCAAATCATAATTCGAAAGAAATTGACAAAACACTTCTTATAAAACGTTTTTTTTTCTGTAAGTAGGTTTGTACAGACGCCAGCAGGTCAACCTACCCGAAACTGACAGATTTTCCCAATCAACCTTGAACCTAATGCTTTAGCAATAAAGTCGAAAATCTATTAAAGAAATCTGACAGATTGTAGTAGCTTGATGTGCTGGCGTCTGTACGAACACTTTTACACGTCAATCATGTTTTTTTTAAACTAGATGAGGTGACTATCTGGCTACTCTGAGAAGAAAGGCCAAAACAAACTCAGAGGTCACAGTCTCTTATAAAGTCCAGACATAATCTTGGTCACTTCATGTGAAGACCATGTAGATTGGTGTCTAAAATGGTCTTTTGAGGAAAAAACCACACAGATTGAGAGGACCTGTCCAGTCAGTGCACGCATTTGTCAGTAATCGCGCAACTCAACTCAGAACTTAGGAGCTCAACGATTCGACGAACAATTCCAAAGAAAGGACATTTGGGTAGGCCGCATAAATTACTCAAGCTGCCAGACCATGATTAAAAATAACTGAGAGAGAAATAAAACAAACAAAAAAGCGTTTATAGATCGTTTTACTTTTTTTATTAATAAGGGGCTAGATTTTTTAACAGTTTTATATTATTACATAAGATAGCTAGGTATCTATTACAAGCACAACACTAATGTTTGCCAGCGGCAGCGGTGGGCCGATGACGAAAAAATTACTCGTCGTCACACTAGTATGACAAGCTGGTGTGACGAGGAGTCAGGAACGATTTTATCTACTCTCATATCGTAAAATTCGTATTAAGTATAAACTTCAAAACAAGTTTATATTGACAAACCTTATAAACATAATACCGAAATTTAAAAATATAATAATATTATGACACTTTTTCTCTAACAAAATATTGTTGTAAAACCATTTTTTAACGACTTCAAAGAAGGAGTTATCAATTCGACACGTACCTATGTTTGTAATATTATTGGAACTGCAATATATTCACGTATGATAATCTATAGGGCTTCTAAACAAATATACAAAATTTCCTAGATGTGTTTGTATGTATGTATGTTTGTCCACGCATTTCTCTCTCTTCTCTTTTAAAACGTGTAAGTGTGACGGCCTGGCTTATTGATACGAGCTACTGGTGTGGTGTCAAAGGGAAAACATCTCAATCTCAAAACCTTGGACAAATTCTAGTGCAATAATTATAACAAAACTACTTATTACAAACAAATATTCCAGTTTTTACTAGAAATTAAAAATTACGAAATAAAAAAAACGACATCAAAAAGAAATTAACTCAAAATTATGAAATAACTTTAATTTCGGAAGACGGTGGCAAAAAAAACTAAAATACAAATCCCAAGACACTGTGACAAAGTGAGAGTGAAAAGGTAAATAAAATAATGAAATGATAAAATCGGACCGAAAGCGGTTCGATTTTTCAATAAGTTGTGGTTTATTGGGTTCCCTTAATTTCCCTTGATTACAAATTTACAATTTTCCAAGTAAAGCTGAATCTTATACGCAGCGCGGTAACGAAACCATACCTACCGAGATCTAATTCGACGCCAACGCCATCTATCGAACAAGGAGACTACTTTATTTTTCGACGATTTCATTTGCACGAAAAATTGCTCTTGAATACTCTCGAATATTCTGGACTGTTCTAGAAATTTCTAGAGGGCGTAACTTCCAGCCCTAGTATCTTCAAAGGCACGCCCTTCGGGTTAAAACGGAAAGATTTAGAGGGCTAACACACCATATAACTTCCTTGATCGCACCGGTACTCGTTTCTGAGTTTTAGCGGCACGCACACTTTCTTATAAAATATATATTGATTAAACCAATTACACGCACTTTTGAATTGTCAAGGGGTCAGTCAGTCACAAAGATGACGCTATGAAGTAGCCCGATTTACAAGTAAAGATTGGATGCTAATCCGCAGTGCTCGCGCTAGCAGTTTTTGTCAACCATCGATATATATATTATGTACTTCGCATAACGCACTAGATTTCGCGATCCGAACCGACTGAACTGTATTGCAATCCGTACACCTTACTGTAGTACGACTTTGACATTCATGGAGAGTGGGTGCGTTTGGAGCGGTGCTAATAATAGATTAAAATACGATCATTCGAAAAAAAGTGTGAACCTGGACGTAAATAACGATTCAGAAGGCAAGTAAGTAAAATCATTTCTTGTTTAAGTGAATAATATCGTAATACCACAATAGAAAAGATAAATCTTTATTTAAATGTCACGCCATCTACAATCATAGACTAAAACATGCAGATGTTCCATTACAAAACCGGTTGTAGGTAAAAATAAACGTCTGAACATAGACTTCACGTGGTGTTTTTAGAAAGTGTTTTGATTTGTTTAATTGTTTTTAACGAGTTTAATATTTTTGAATTATTTAAATTAATTAAATTTTGTTTTTTTTTTTATATCATTTTACGTTCTTTCTTTTTAGTTTCTAATATAAAATAATTTTTGACAAATTTCAGAAAATATGACGACATGCGTATTTCGATACTGCAAAAATACATCAAGAAATGTCAGCGAATCATCAGGTGTCAGTTTTCATCGGTAAGTTTATGTTTATTCGACTATTTATTGGGAAAAGTGTGAAAGTTTATTTCGAAATTATTTTATATAAAGAGGCTACCGAGCGCACAGTGGCGCCCTCATCGCTTGTTTTGTTATTTCTTTTAATGTAAAAAGAAAATGCAGAAAATAAGCACGTTAAGTTGTACTCCACAAGACTATACGTTATTATTATAAACAGTAGTTTTATATTGTTAAGTTTTATTGTAATCATTAAAACGGAAAAAAGTGGCCACCATTTCCCGTTTTAAGGATTACAATAAAACTTAACAATATAAAACTACTGTTTATAATAATAATAACGTATCGTCTTGTGGAGCACAACTTAACTGCTCATTTTCAGCATTTTCATTATAAAATAAAAGAAATAACCAAACAAACGATGAGGGCGCCACTGCGCGCTCGGTAGCGTCTTAAAAAGTAATACTCAATTTGCTAAACATGGGAACATTATTTTTTGGTCACAGTTTCACATTAAAATGGGGTTTTAATTTTGGTGGTTATTTATTGTTTTTGGGTAAACAATAATAAATTTTGTTGTTGTCACATTGTACAGACGCCAGCACATCAAGCTACTACAATCTGTCAGATTTCTTTAATAGATTTTCGACTTTATTGCTAAAATATTAGGTTCAAGGTTGATTGGGAAAATCTGACAGTTTCGGGTAGGTTGACCTGCTGGCGTCTGTACATGAACCGTACACCACGGTTGTCACATTTGACACCACTTCTTTAGTTTGAGAGAAAAAAATGTTGCGCAAACATTTTGTTCGCGGAACCTGCTCTAGTTTGCATTGAACTTCAGTGCTGGTTGCCCATTCCAAAAAGTAGTAGGTTCCTATAGAGAAGAACTGGCAAGAAACTCCTCAAGTTATGGTATGCCACAGGCAATTAAATCGCACCGAGTAAAGCAGCTTTAACATTATAAAGCTTTAGTTTCCTAGGTGAGTGGTTCCGTCATACTGTAACGGCCCATCATCAAAATCTGTCATTTTGACCAGTATTTGACGTTAAGTAAAATTCCGCTGAACTGATTTAAATCGCAAAATTTAATAATAATAATAATTTTATTATCAGGCAACCGAAGTAAAAAGAAAAAGTACACAAAATAATATAAACAACAAAAATAAACTAATACATACTTATTAAAAAAATTAAATCGACTTCATAAATAAATTAACACAAAATTATGAAATAACTTTAATTTCGGAAGTCGGTGTCTTGGGATCTTTATTTCAGTTTTTTGCCACCGACTTCCAAATTAAAGTTATTTCATAATTTTGATTTGATTTTTTTTTACATAATTTTTATTACCGTTACGATACAGGCCAAATCCAAGAAGTCAATATCACCAAGGAGTTTCCTTCAATTATTATGTATTTTTTAATGGTTGCTTATGCGGGGCGCGCCTTTTTTATGGCATTACAAAAAAGTTTTGTTTCCAATTTTTACTAATTATCTATGGCACGCCCGCCTTAGCGCATGCGCGGTGATGTGTTGGGTTTTGGCGTCATTTATACGTTTTGTTGTACTGAATTTCGTGAGATTTTTTTTAAATTTAGGTTCAGTGAGTTCAACCCCAATGTATGAGAGTAGACAACGTAGTGTATGAAACTAAACATAACTAACTAAGTAGGTACCTATTAAAACACTCGTGTGATACTATTAAAAACCAAGCCGTACTCGTGTTTTAATACCCCCCATTATGCAACAGTTTCATAAACTACTATTAAACTATCAAATTATCTTTATCTTAAAAAACAATTTTTCACAATAATCTATGTTGTTATGTTTTATTTATTGCTCTAACATTTGAAAAGCAATAAATAATTATGTAGGTGTGAATGTTGTCCTAACGTGGCTAGTAAGAATGTCAGACTTTAATAATTTATCAAACAATAATATAAGGTTGTCAAAATAAAATCCAAATGATAATGGAAATGTTTATTATTGAAGAGCCTTTTGTAAATAGGTATCATCATATTAATCAGCATTAAAAGAGTCTCTGTGGTAATATAATCGTCCTCGTGCCTGGAAGGTGTTACTCTCTGCCAGATAACAAAAAAATAAAAGTCGTTAACAGCCGTCTACCAATGTATTCCAATATTTTAAAACGATACCAAAAAATTGTAAAGGCAGTATCGCTAACACTATCAAAACAAACGTATCAAGGTAAGGAGTGTCCTTGAAGCAGTATTGGCGATAGTTTTTATGACGAGCGGTATCTATCGAATAAGTTTCGGGACTTTTTGGTACAAGTCGGGTCAACGACTTTAATTTTTTTGTTCACGGGCGGACTCTATAGTGAAATAACTGGCACTCATCGTTATGAATGACTTTTTTGGGACGGGACAACGAAGGCAATTGAGAAAATAAATCAGCTGTTCCCTACGTTTTGGTGCAGTACGAGTTATTTATAAAGTAGGTAAAGACCAATTTTCACGTTTGCAGTTATTTTAATTATTACACCTTGTATAACCCAATTTATTTGGGGTCCGCGCAACATGTTTTTTTTTCTTCTATAAGTACAGTCATCTGAGTCATCTCTATCAACCGTCATCTCAGTATGTACTATATTTAATTTTGTAACATCTTTTATACCATGTTTGTATGCAAATAAATGATCTATTCTATTCACCCCCGTTCCAGCCATATCGAGGGTTCACGGGCTATTTGTATTAAGTGACATCCTAGCCGATATTGAGTTATAATCATATTGAGTTATAATATGGTTATAATCTACCTTTAAACTGACATAGACACTATTGATTCTTAACCCTCGATAGGCCACTTTTTCGTAAAAATATTGATACATTTTTTTTACAATGTTCTTTTTTCCGAATAATGAAATTTTAAATGCTCTCCTGTAAAGTTCCAAAAAGAACCCTCGATATCATTTTTCACACAATCCACCTATCGTTTCTTCGATCTTCCTTAAGTGTTAACTGAAACATGATTCCTTATTACAAGGTACTGTTTAGCCAATCTATTTCTTGGCTTAATCACACAGCTGCCTATCTGTTGGAACTATAATTATAGAATCTATTTAGATAGTGATTAGACGGCTACATGCACCAATTAATGTGTCGATATTCTGTCGAAATTGTACTGTTTATCTTTGAGAATTAGGATAATCGAATCACTGATTCTAAGTGCTTACTGTAGATAACAGTACGTAAGCAAGGTTTTAAGTAATATAAGTGGAATTTAGAAGTATCCTGTTGCTGATTACTTAGGCGCGTCGTCGCCCACACTAGCTAGACGACTCTAGCTCGTGTGGGCGACGCGCCTTAATATTTTAAATTCCGAAGTGAGACTTTTTCTAGACGAACTGTATGTCCTCTTAGGGCGGAGACTGACTTGTAGGTAACGTTTATCTATAACTAGCTTTTGCCTGCGACTTCGCTTGCGTTAAAACAAAAAATGGCAGTTTTTGTACGAAAAAACTGTCAAAAATTCAAATGTATTTCTCGGTTAAAGATATTATCTGTAAAAATCAGTCCTTAGTCTAATTTTATTGTTTGAGATAGGAGGCGTGGCGGCTATTGGTGAGATCCACGCGTCCGCTCGGCGTGCCTTGCAACCGATAAACTGCTCTTCGCCGCCACTCTTTCGGTCTGCGCTGACCCTTACAGAAAGGGCATATTGAACGTTTTTGAAACTGGCCACTTACAATTTAAAAAAAAAAACCATTACGGAATTCGAAAATATAACTCTCTGGGAACATGTTACTTTTTAATTTGCGAGACTGTCATTTGATTTTTCATTTCATTTTATGTTATTTTATTAACAGAAAAGAAACATCTTCTATTACTAAAGCCACGAGCTCCTCTTAAAAAAAAATAATTTTAAGAGGAGCTCGTGGCTAAGTACCTAATAAAACAGCCGCACGGATCGATCCATCAGGTTAAGCTACGTTTGCCGGGGTTGGTCCGTAGATGGGTGACCATATTTACATAACGAGACTCCTCCGTGCCTCGGAAAGCACGTTCCCGTCCCATCTGTCATTCGAAAATCTTTGATAGTCGTTACGGATCGTCAGAAGCCTGATAGTCTGACAACCAGTCTTACCGGGAGGTATCGTATTACCCAGCAACTGGGTGGAGGAGGTCAGATAGGCAGTCGCTGCACGTAAAATACTGGTATTCAGCTGCATCCAGTTAGACTGGAAGCCGACCCCAAGATAGTTGGGAAAAGGCTAGGCAGATTGATTTTGAAGTATTGTTTTCTTAGAAAAAGTTTACGTCTCTACTCACTTTGAACTTTTGACGTTGAAGGTATTAAAAGCTAAGTTAGAGTATTTAAAGGAGTTAGTATTCAGGTTAAAATGATTTTGGACATAAAGATTTAATTAAATACATACTATACACGCTGCTCTTTATGGTCTAGGGAGCTGCCACGATAGTGTTGTTCTTTATGAACAACTCTTACTATGGACACCTGAAATCGTGAAAAAAAAAAAATCTGCTGCTCCCTACATTTATGTTCGCATCACTTGTCAAAATCTAGGGAGCGATTTCGGTTTTGTCCCATAGAAAAAGTAGTTCATAATTATGAGTACAACACTATCGTGACAGGTCTCTAGCCAATAAAAAAGCAGCGCGTATAACTGATTTACTTTGGAAATACATAAAGAAAAAGATAGAAAAAGTAAAGCGATATTAGTAGTTAAATTATAATATAATATCACGCCTGTAATCCTCTATGGGTTAGACAGAGCTGTACCTATAGTACACCCACATTTCGCCAGTTCTGTTTAAGTCCCATGTAATAGCGGGCGAGCCTATTGCCATCAACTGAGTACAAATCCAGACTCCCAGCTGCTATGTATGAACTGCCGCCGGAAAAACCCAATGAAACTTAGCTCGACCTGGGAATCGAACCCAGCTCCTCTTGCTCAGCTCAGTAGCGCTTGCGATCACTAGATCAACAAGACAGTTGAATAATTATATTATTACTACGATTGGTATAAATAACGAGTAAGATACCTAAATGTTATAGTAAAAGTTACTGCGGCCAAGAAACTGGGCATCCTAAATAGGGTGAAGCGACACTTTACGCCTGGACAGCTTTTAACCCTTTACAAAGAGCAAGTCCGATCCTGCATGGAGTATTGCAGTCACCTTTGGGATGGATCAGCTAGGTACCAACTAGCCGCGCTTGACTCGGTGGAACGCAGAGCTAAGAGGCTCATTGGCAACGTAAAACTGGTGGATGCCAAGCTTCATAGCTTGGCTCAACGCCGCAAGGTTGCCTGCTTGTAGGTCTTCTACAGATTGTACTTCGGAGAGTGTGCCCGAGAACTCTAGACGCACTGCCAGTTACCATCCCTACCTGGTTGCTATTCCACCAATTCGCACTAAGCGCTTCCAAATGTCTTTTATAATGCGCACAGCAAAAGAGTGGAACTCACTACCTGCGTCTGTGTTTCCGAACGTATACAACCCTAATCTCTTCAAAGTGAGAGTGAACAGGCTTCTTCTGGGTAAGCTCACTCCATCGTCGACTTTGTCTCTGTCACCTCTGACCTAGACTAGAGTCAAGAGCAAACCCATCACAAATAAAAAAAAAATGAGTAATGTTTGCATAAAAAGAAAGTAATTTCCAAAAACAAAATCCCTAGTCTAACCATTTACCAACTGTGTTGGGGCCGGCTCCCAGTCTAACCGGATGCAGCTGAATACCAGTATTCTACATGGAAAGACTGCCTATCTGACCTTCGCAACTCAGTTACTGGGTAATACGATACCCCTTGGTAAGACTGGTCGTCAGACTTTCGGGCTTCTGACGACCCGTGACGACTATCAAAGATCCACGAATGACGGCCGCGACCAACGGCTTACCGTGCTTTCCGAGGCACGCAGGGGTCTTGGTATGGCATGTAAAGATGGTCATCTATCCACGGACCAACCGCAGCAAGCCGCTTGCCGCGATGCCTGATCGATCGACCCATATGGCTGTCATTACTTAGCCACAAGCCCTAAACAATAGCATTCTGAAATTCTATAACATGAATAGGACCAAAATGGTTGTATTTACCTATTTACCTATACAGCGTCATACTTCTATTAGGTACATAAAAATAGAACGAAGCAATACAAAGCTTTGAAGAGTTATTGGTTTTCTGTTGGAGGCAAAGTTAGCGATAAGTAAAGGTCGAGTTGCGCAATTTGACGAAGTGATGGCGGATTTTTTTCCCTGTTCTGTTTTAACATTTTTATGTTGCCGAAGTAAGAATCACTTTGTGGTCCTTACATACTATTGGGATAGATACTCCTATACGAAGGTACCTACATCTTTTTGGTCCTAATAATGGGCCTGGAGGGGCTTGTGGCTAAGTAACAACAGCCGCACGGGTCGATCGATCAGGCTAAGCTACGCTTGCCACGGTTGGTCCGTGGACCATCTTTACATACCAAGACCCTTCCGTGCCTCGGAATTGGTCCCGGGTGTCATTCGTGGATCTTTGACAATCGTTACGGGTCGTCAGAAGTCCGAAAGTCTGACAACCAGTCTTACCCATGGGTAGCGTATTACCCAGTAACTGTGTTGTGGAGGTCAGATAGGCAGTCGCTCCATGTAAAATACTGGTATTCAGCTGCATCCGATTAGACTAGCAGCCAACTCCAACGTAGTTGGGAAAGGCTAGGCGGATGATGAATAAAACATTAATATTGAAGTATAATGGACTCATAACGTTAGCTTACAATTTATTTACAAACTATGCTAGCAATGACAGCCAGGAGACTGAACAGTCTCCTGTTCAAGCTCCAAAGCACGCACTCTACGTAACAGAGACCCTTAGTACGAGAATTATTTCTTTCTCCAATGACGATAATATTATGCTGCCGCTATTTTTTACAAATTAAAATTGAACTAAAGCATGTTTCACGCATTTATTTTTAAAAGGGGTAAGCCAGTGCGTTCATTACTCTAGTCAATAAATCTTTCGCAAGTCTGCTGGAAGAAATTTCTTAAGAAATAAGCTGTAGGTACCTTTGTACTCTACCTTTGTCTTTGTACTCTACAGGGTTATTTGTAAAACACCAGCAACCTCTTAAGGGGTCATTGTACTCATCATTATGAACAACTTTTACTATGGGACCAAACCTGAAATCGCTAAAAAAATCAGCAGTACATTTATGTTCGCATAATTCGTCAAAATGTACTGAACAGCTGATTTTTTTTTGCTACTTCAGGTTTAGTCTCATAGTAAAAGTTGTTCATAATGATGAGTACAATGACCCCTTAAGAGGTTGCTGGTGTTTTACAAATAACCCTGTATATATCGTATCTGTATCTATTTTACTGTGTGTAAGTACTTTGTCTTTGTCACCTCTGAACTAGACTACCTATAGTCAAGAGCAAACCCATCTCAAATAAATAACAAAAAATAAAAATAAATAAATCTACTACCAATTCTCATGGTTGCTCTGATTAACCAAAACAAAATTACCGCCACTGCAAATTCTGGGTTCGATTCCCAGGTTGGGCAAAATGTTATAGGGGAATTTCTCAGCAGCACCCTGGAGTCTGAATTTGTGCCCGGTTGATGTCAATAGGCTCGCCCCTATTACATGGGACAAGATAACTGGCGAAATGTGGGATGTGGGTGTACTACAAGGTACACGTCCAAATTGCCAAACCCTTCCGGGATTACAGGCGTAATCTGATGTTTTTCTAACCTATTGGGCAAAGGTCCCCCCCATGCTTTTCCATTCGTCTTTGTCCACGAGTCTAGGTCTTCGACCCAGCGTTTCTTGGGTCTACCTCGGTGACGACGCCCATCTTCAGGCACCCACTGCGAAATGATACTGGCCCATCCAAGTTTATTATGTGTTTTCACATTAGCATTTTTGCAAACAGTCGCAATGGTTGGGAAAATAATGGTGGACAAGTCGAAAAAGAATAATAAGCAAGACCTCAGCACTATCCAAACATTTCATTAAAAACAATCACGAGAGTAAGCAAACTGATGTCACCAAACATTTATTTAAAATAAAACTATACATATTACGAAAGCTCTGGCAATAATTTAAGTCACGTCGGAGGCCCGAAGCGAAGGACATGCAAATAGATTACTTATCTGTAGTAGCCGCCGATGTTTACGTGAAACTGGGTTAAAAGTTATGCATATTGGATGTAGCTGCGTTTATGCTGACGTTATTCAAGTATTGTCCGTTTCAAAAAGTATCTGATTAAAATGTAAACAAATCGATCAGAAATCGTTCCTGGAATTCTAATTTTAAATCACCTTAAATGTTTTTCATTTGTCAATTGAGGTTAATTTTATAACTTCAATTGTCGTCGATGATATAAGTATTATTGATATGATATAATATATGATATATTTATATGATATAAGTAATTTTGCGCGTCATTTTATGTTAATGTTGAACTTGCAACAAAAGTGATGTGATATAAAGTTAAAACCTTCTTAATATAGATGAATGTATTACTAATTCCCTTTAGTGAGTGATTGCGTAAGAATTTAACCTGAACAGGGTTTGTTTACACTTTCATCACATAATTTTGGAACTGACTATAGATTCTGGGTCGTTGATATGGAATTGAATGCGGGCGGTGAGTATTGATTCACTCAGTGTAGGTTTGGCAGGGACGATAACGTATAAATGGGCATAGGTACTCAGAAGATGGTCCTTGAGGCGGTCCTCAGTGAAAATTGACGAACCGATTGAAAGCACACCAAGGGCATAATTAAGGAGTGTCTTTTCAAAAGAGGAAATCTCCAAATTTATATTTTTTTCAACTGAATATAAGGTATTCTTATGCTAACATACATCATTGTACAGACGCCAGCACATCAAGCTACCCGAAACTGTTAAATTTTCCCAATCAACCTTGAAACTAATGGTTTAGTAATAAAGTTGAAAATCTATTTTAAAAAATTAACAGATTGTAGTAGCTTGAGGTGCTGGCTTGTGATCTTGAACGAACGCAAAAAGCGATATTCTACAGTAGTCCCTAATCTTTTTCGCCGTGTTGAAGTGAGCGCGACCGCCATCTTGCGCCATCTGCGCATGGTATTTTCCCAACTGATGACCTTAATTTTGCATTCTGCGCAACGGCTCGCAAATACGTTAACCCGGCCAAACATATAAACTGTACCTAGGAAATTGACTTGAAAAAGCGTAATCCGAAAAAAACAACATTTTCTCAAATAAAATCACCATAGTTCACGATCTATGATTTCTTAACAAATTTTCTGAAAAATAAGATAAAATGCATTTATCCCCATTTGAAAAGACACTCCTCAATCAACAACAGGTTTCTTATTTCATAACAGCAAACTCCATTTTCAGTGCTTAAAGCAATACCTACCTATTTACAAATGTTTTCATATAAGATTCAACTTGGGCACTCCTTAGATGATGTATTGTTATTGTCATAAGATCAGCACGGACGGATCCACTGCTAAATAGGTCAGCCCTTTCATAAATCATTACTTAAATCAATTTAAAACTTAAGACCTTAGTAAATCCTTCATCTCTTAGCTAGCTCTCATAAACTGAGTATTGCACATTTTCTCATCCGAATACAACGCATGAAATGTCGCAACACTCCATACATATTTATATGTGTAGTTGTACATCGTTTGACCTGCATTCGTACCACTGGGCATTAGCCTCACCTGCCGTTGTAAATTTACCACAGCGCACTGTGCACCTTGTGTTACGTAAGCTGCAATACGCATTGAGAGCAATTTTATAGAATTCTGTTAGATAGTTTTTTTATTGTATTGAGTTGTTACTGTCATGTGGTTATTCTGAAGTCTTTTGCTTTAGTTTTAATTTAGAATAGAATTTTATTTTTGGAACAAACGAAAATGTCTCAGGTAAGTGTTTCAGTTTTAGATATTTGGCCAATATTTGACCAGTGGATAAGTTTAGTTTAGGTCTTCAATAAGTAAGCGTCAGTATTATTATTTCAAAAGGCAGATAGCGTACCAGGGCTGGACAGAAAAGTTTTGAGCCTAAGAACCTTCAAGTGTCATTATTCTCTCGCGCTCCATATAACTAATTTGCGAATATCTACCCTCTATAGTATAAATATAGAGTTTCATGTCATTAGCATCATTACGCTTTTAGTAATTAATTCGTAAACATCATTATGTCTCAGTCATCGGCAGCTTATCCCTGTGCTCAAATCTTTTCAGCCCCCCCCCCCCCCCCGAAGTTTTTAAACCCTATAGCAAATTTAAGCAACAAAAGTGTGATGATGCTAATGACATGAAACTATGTAACTAAAGAGGGTATTTTCGCAAATTAGTAATATGTAGCGCAAGACTTTGCCACTACTTGAGACTCAAACCTTTTCAGCCCTCCTGGTACCTCCTGATGTCACAACTAGACTAGCGTAAAAAAGAAAGCAAACACGTTCATCTTTCTGTAAAATATAAAACCATATCCATAATGACTTCTTGATAAAGCAAATACCAACCGATTCCTTCACAGTACTAAACAGCAATTCAAAATAGAATATACTTAGTCGTTAGTCCTAAAGACGTTACACATCAATAAGTATGTAACTGTAACAGCAAATGCGGATGTGACATTACTTCGACGAGAGCCCGGAGCGGACGGAAATGAGCACGACCAGCGAAGGCAAGCGGCTTAAAGCGAATAAATTGTGCCTGATTGATAGCATTGTTAACACTTCAAGAGTGTTTTTTACGTTATTGGTTGGCAATCAAGCAGCATTGGTAAATGGTAGCTGGTCTGTGGACATCTGCAAGTTCAGAGGCCATAACAGGGGCTTTGCTGTCCCAGAGATAGATATGAGGTCTTATGTGCTCGAAATTACTCTTAAATCGTGGTATGGTGTTTGGGTTATGATTATGAATACTGATGATAAAAAAAACTGGCCAAGTGCGTGTCGAACGTCGCACAACGTAGGGTGGAATTTATTCCAAAATCAAACTTGACATTGTAGTGGAAAAACATGTTCTCCCATACATCGATATACGTCACGGTAAATTCTCCAACTACAAATAAAGTTCATGATTCTAGGTCAACGGGAAGTACTCTAGGTTTTGTTTTATTTGCGAGTACCAAAATATGTCGCATAAATGGCCGCATTCTTTTATTGCGTTGACGTAGAAGCTTGATTTTTTTAGAGCTCCAAGGGACCATAGATCTACGTATGTATGTGTGTTCCGTTTTTCCATTTGAGGTATAGAACTATAAAAAAGTCAAAACCAATCAAAACTGTCTGATATTTAGAAAATATTCGCAAGACAGTTTTACATGTACTGCACTCTGTTGCCAGATTGTGGATGACATACTTACGCCCCTTTAAAAACAATACGAAAGTATATTTTTCAAGATGTATTATATTTACGGTCGATAACTGTTGTCCCAATTTATTTTGGGTCGGCGCAACATGTCTTTTTATTCCATACTTCTTTATTAGTCGTCATCTCGGTAGTCACTCCCTTTCTAGCCATATCATCTTTCACACAGTCCATCCATCGTTTTTTGGTCTTCCCCTACTCTTGTAGCCATCGAAATTCATACTCAAAACATTCCTGACGACATTTTCCTCATTCCTCCGCATTACATGTCCATACCATGACAACCGATTTCCACACAACTTTTCAGTCATCGGTGGCACTTTGAGACTTCCTCTTATATACTCATTTCTTATTCTATCTATTCGCGTAATACCACACATCCCTCTTAGCATTCTCATCTCAGCTGCATGCCTTTCATTAATTCTTTTTATGGCCCAATATTCTAATCCATACAAGACAGCAAGTCTAACCACTGTTTTATAAATCGTCGCCTTAAGTCTAAGGGGCATGCGGGAGTTGCAAATTGTTCCCATACCCGGCGCATTTCATCTATCCATTAGTCCGATCTACTTCGCCATCGCTTTGCACAAGTGAACCGAGATATCGGAAGTTGGCAGCAGACCAGGAGATTATCTCATCACACCCACCACCACCACATAACACTTATATAAACTCACGCCTTTCCCCATGGGGGTTGGCATAAACTGCAGAACGACACGTGCGCCATCCTAACGTAATGTTGGTGCAACACAGTAAGCAAGTATACAGGGTGCTCGGAAATTCGACCTATTCGTTGAAAGGGCTAGAGGTCATTTCTAACAAATTAAGTCTAACAACTAGGGGTCGAAATTTTTTTTTTTTTAAGTAAAACACGTCTAAATTTAAAAAAAATATAAAATTTTCGAAATTCGAAAAAAAATTTTATTTCAGAAATTATGGAAATTTAGGGCATGGTTTTTTTTTTATAAATAACACATTTACATTTTTTTTTTACAATTTTTTTCATCAGTCAGAAAAATCACAAATAAGTGTCGAGAGAGAAGTAGTTATTTTTAAATTATTTGTTTTTGTCGACCAGTCTGAAAATTTGAACAATAATCTAAAAATCTCCGTAACTCTGAAACCATTAATTTTCGACCTCTAATTAGTAGGGCTTAATTTGTTGGAAATGACCTCTAGTATAAACCCCTTCAAGGAATAGGGCGAATTTCCGAGCACCCTGTATAATATATTTTCATCATTTCTATTTAAAGAACTTAATATTAAGGCCCGTGGGTGTAGTGTGGGAAGGCTGCACTGGATGCCTCTATAAAGGTCATGGGTAAGAGATCGATGCAAGTCCTTATTCTGTAGTGGAATTATTCTAACTAACACATATTTATAGTGCAACGAGAAAACATATCAATACTCGTAAAGTTTATTGATAAGTTTTCTCGTTGCACACTTTTATAGACAAGTATACAAGTTCTTTAAAAGTCTGAAAAAATAATGTACAAAAATTATGTACTTAATCATACTATTGTGTTGTCTAAAAACCCAATTAAAATCCAATTAGAAGTTCAGTATCAGTTTATCTGCTAACTGAAGTAAGATAAAATGCCAGATTTGTTTATTAAAAAGGTGATTTTTTGGGGTTTTTAGCCCAGCACCCTAATTGTGTAACACACCATTAATCGATATCTGAATCATTTCGAAGCAAATTGCTACCTTATCCATTGCATCATAATGTATTTTCGAAAAATTTGTCTGCTCGACAACGTAAATAATGCGATGAATGTTGTTGAACTGTCAAAATGAAGTGACAGTGACAGTGGCGATTTTTTCGCACACTTTATTTTCAACGCTCTGCTTTACGCCGAAGTTGAAATTCCAAGAGTGTGTCTTTTCGACGCGCTGGGATGCACTCTGTTGGATTCTTAACGCTTGGCTCAACACCGAGAGTTAAGAATCCAGTGCGCGATAAAATCACGCCGCGATATTTTTACGTCCGAGCGAACGTGGGCTTAAGCTTCCTCTTGGGATAACGACGCACACGCGATGACCCTGGTTCAGCAGATGTCCATAGACGGCGATGACCCATTACCATCACATAGGCCGTCCGCATGTATGCGACAGAAACAAACATAGCTGTAATGAAAGAAAAAAATATTAGGGAGATGTCGTGGGAATCTTGCTTGGAACGAAGTTCCTTTCGCTATATATTATGTATTAATACAGAGCCATCTAGTACGGCCTCAAGTTTAAAGACGCAATAGAACACACCATACAAATTCCTTTTAGATTTTATTGCTATGAGTTCGGGGAAATAAGAGGGCTGTCGCAGTTTGTCACCTATCTCGCTCACACGGGACAAAATTTTTAAGATTAATAAATTAAAAGATGCTCTTTTGAAAAATATAATCAATTGGCGAACTAGTAAATAATATTAATTTAATAGGTAAATTTTATTAAAAACACATTTCTATTGTATTATCTAATGAACCTCTTCTCTAATAAACTGAAGCTCAAAAGTATTATGATCTGTTTTTGAGATGAGTTAAATAAATGCAACAATAAAAATATGTTTTTAATAATTACCTATTCAATTAATATTATTTACTAGTTCGCTAATCCATTACATTTTTCAAAAAAGTAACTATATTTTCATTAAACATTCTTAAAAATGTGATCACGCATGAGCGAGAGGTAACAAAATGCGACAGCCCTCTTAAGACGTAAGACGTCATTATAATTATTTTGACTAACTTCGACTTACGGAAATTAGAGTTATAGATTCAATTGAGTTACTCGTACAAAGTCTTAATAATTCAAGATACCGTGTATAACGCATTTTTTTTCGAATTTGAGGAATACAACTTAACGAGGTTCGAGTTACCGAGATTCCACTGAAGTATGAACGCATTTAGAGTATGACCGCACGTGACGAGTTCTTCCAGTTAACCCCTAGCGCAAGCCGCCTTAAAGAACTTCGTTCCCAATAATAAATAAATGGCTATCTATATCCAAACATAGCCCTAATTAGAATCCACACAGTTAGTCATTACAAAGCAGTAGAACGGATATAGACAGTATTTATCGGAAGCGGTGAACACGGCCCGGAAATGAACGTAGCCTTAGGCGGAGTCGGAAGGCGAGCGTCTACTAATATTCTTGATTGAAGCTTGATTGTCTATTGAAGGCGTTTCGAAGTGATAAAGTTTTGTGCTGACGATCGACTGGCAGCGTTTTTATTCTTTTTATTGTCTGGATATTGTTTTAGTTGCTAGAGGAACGGCAATTGAACTCATATTTTTCAGGAAATTAGGATGGTTGCTTAATATGGGTCAAAATATTTCGTTATCATAATTATTGGTCTTAACAGCTGCACCGGTCGATCGGAGGGGCTCGTGGCTAAGAAATCACAACGCACGGGTTGATCGATCAGGTTAAGTTACGCTTGCCTCGGTCGGTCCGTGGATGAATGTCTGACAACCAGTCTAACCAAGGGGTATCGTAATAACTAGTAACTGGGTTGCGCAGTTCAGATAGGCAGTCGCTACATGTAAAATACTGGTATTCAGCTGCATCCAGTTAGTCTGTAAGCCGACCTCAACATAGTTGGGAAGAGCCTAGGCAGATGGTCTTTATCTAACACAGTTTTTCAAACAAACATTGGTTATAATGAAGATCTCATGAGCGCCGAAAGCTGCTAGCTGTTGCTGGTTTCCTTTTCTATCAAACAGGAATACATTATGTATTCATTTGTTTCAGAATATCCAATGCATGGCTTATCAATACATTTTTCAATCGGTACAGACGTACATCTAGGTATACCTACATCCATACTCCGTACTCATCATCATAATTCTCCTGCCCTTGTCCCAATTTATTTAGGGTCGGCGCTATACGTCTTTTTCTTTCATACTTCTCTATTAGTCGTCATCTCGGGAGCCACTCCCTTTCTAGCCATATCATCTTCCACACAGTCCATCCATCGTTTCTTTGGTCTTCGCCTACTCGTATAGTCATCCACATTCATACTCAAAACTTTCCTGATCACATTTTCCTCATCACACGGCCATACCATGATAACCGATTTCCACACAACTTCATTTCTTATTCTATCCATTAGCGTAACACCCCACATCCCTCCGTATTATTAATTTTGGGTTGGCACAAAAGTAATGAGACACTCTACAAAACTCTATACATTTCCTTTTTCAAGCTAATTGTTTTCGATAATATTTTAGAATGTTGTAAAACATTCTAGGTACTTGTGATGTGGGGGTATATAGGAATAGCCGTCCTCGCAATCGGTTTAGTCAGTTTGAAGAAAAATGGACGAGCGACAAGTTCAAACACTATACTTATACGAGTACTTGTTAGGCCACAGTGCGCGGGCTGCAGCTGACAATATCAACACTGCATTGGGCGCTGGAAGTACAAGCCATGCGACGATGTCCCGATGGTTTGATCGTTTTAAATCAGGAGACAGGAGTCTTGAAAGTCAGCCATGCTCCGGACGACCACCCGCAGTGAATGATGACGATTTACGCCGCGAACTGCAGTCGAATCCGGATGCTACCACTCGTGAATTAGCGGAAGCACTTAACTGGATTCACCACGCCCTGGAAAACCATCTGCATGAGCTTGGGTATCGAAAAGTTTTGGCTCGGTAGGAACCGCACATCCTTACAGACGCCAGGCGTGCAGTCCGTGTCAATCACTTTTGCTGCGACCGCGATGTAAAGAGTTTTTGTCTGATCTGGTTACTGGAGATGAGTCATGGATTCATTACGAGAACGATACACGTCGTGATGTTTGGCTGCCTCCAGAAGAAACGCCACCAACTCAACCGAAGCTGAGTCAAAAGAACCACTTAAAAGTTCTGCTTTGCTATTTCTGGGACGCGCAAGTCGTGGTGTTTTATGAACGACCACCACACAATGAAAATATAAACGCTGACAAATATTCAACCCAGCTCATCAAACTATCTGATGCTATCAAGAAAAAACGACGAAGACGAGTCAATGTAGTTTTACTACACGATAACGCTCGACCTCATGTCGCGTCTGCCGTTCGCCAACAGTTGGAGAACTTGGGCTGGGAGACGATACCCCACCTACCTTATTCCCCAGACCTCGCCCCATCAGACTATCATTTGTTTAGAGCCCTGAAACAACATTTGCGGTGTAAACAATTTAATGATTTTTCTGATGTAGAGGCGGAGTTGAACAACTTTTTCCAGGAACAGCCATCAGAGTTCTGGGCGGAAGGCATCCAAACTTTGCCGGATCGTTGGCAAGAAGTCTTAGATGCTAATGGTGATTACATCTTTGACTAAGCTTTTTGTATTTTAATAATAATAAAAAATATAAAACGTAAACCAAGTGTCTCATTACTTTTGTGCCAACCTGATATTATAGCCATTATTTAATATAATAGGTGTTATAAATGCAAAAGCAACTCTATCTGTCTGTCTGTAACCTTTTAACGCCTTAACGGATTTCAATAAAAGGCACAAAGGTATAATGGGGTAATTTCCGACTTCCACGCGGGTGAAGCCATGAGAAAAAGCTAGTTATATTTTAATTTATGAAAGTAGAACAAGAACTGTTAGGGATTTAATATTGTTACCAAGAGGCAATGTCGCAAGGCGAGTGGAAATTGAATCAGCCTTATTTTGTACTTTTAAGTGCGTTTAGCATTTCTAATTAGATTGGGTCTTGATCTAGTATAAGCTTAAGGGCATTAGATAGCATGGTCTGCGCATTAAAAATTATGACGTGGTTTGAGTTTATAGTTGGATTATGAATATGTAGTGGGTGGTTAATAAAATCGTGTAGGAAAATATTGGGTTGGTAAGAAAATAATGAAACACTTTCAGGTGCTCTTGAATTTGTTAATTATTTATTTAATGTTACATGTTTAATCAACAATATAATCACCCTCCGTATCTACTACCTTTGCCCATCTTTGTGGTAGTGACTCAATAGCTTTTGCCCAGAAGTGTGGAGACTGAGATTGAAAGAATTTCTCTATGTCACTTTTGAGATTGTGATATGATTTGAATTTTTTTCCACGTAAATACTGTTTCAATTACCGAAATAAATGGTAGTCAGACGGAGCAAGATCAGGAGAGTACGGAGGATGCGGCACTATTTCCCAGCCAAGTTCCTTTAATTGATGACGAGCAACGGAAGCGACGTGCGGTCGCGCATTATCATGGAGAAGGTGAACCTCGACTCGTCTTCGGCGTTTTTCCCAGATCGCAGCAGCGAGCTGGCGTAGCTGAGAGGCGAAAACATCCCCAGTGATAGTGTCATTGTTATGCAACATGTCCCACCAAAGGATTCCACGAGAATCAAGAAAGCAACACAGTAGAGACTTCCGACAATAGGGATTGCGTTGTGGCTGGACTGGCGGTTCTTGTCCACGGGGAAGCCAGAAGCCGCGTCGCGTGTCGTTTTCATAAAGAACGTAGCTTTCATCTCCCGTCACTAAATTTGTTAAAAACTCTTTACGTTGTGAACGAAGTAGAAGAGATTGGCATATCGCAACTCGGACTTTTCTTGTAGCATTGGTCAATACGTGGGGGAAGTTTTCTGTAGTTGAGTGCGTGAAGACGGTTCTCAATCGTAACGTGAGAGCAGCCGATTGCTTCGGCCAATTCACGATTGGTTGCATTTGGGTTTATCTGCAATTTCTCTAGTAGTATGTCGTCATTAAAAGCAGATGGCCGACCGGTGTGCTCCTTGTCCTCAACTCAACTTGTATCTCCAGAGGCAAAGCACTTAAACCAATGACCCACTGTTACATGACTAGTAGTCCCCGGGCCCAACGCATGGTTAATGTTATCTGCTGCTTCACGCGTCGAATGACCTTGTTTAAACTCGTAGAAGTAGAGTGCTCGAAGATACTTTTTGTCCATCTCGAATAATATTGCGCAACAATTTTGCGTGCCGCACTTATTTACACTTCAGCGTATTCCTTCGTGAGTATTCTACAAAGTGCTAGAAGTACTTACTATAGAAAAAATATTTTAAACGGAATAGATAAATAATTAAAAAAGTGTTTCATTGTTTTCTTACCAACCCAATAATTATTTATAGATCTAAACCTTGGAGAAAAGTATAATCAGACATACTTAAATGCAATGCAGAGCTAGAAGTTATGAATTGAAGTAACATTGATTGGGTGTTAAAATTCGGAAGTAATTTAAAATACATAACGTTATTTCAAGGATCAACCTTGATGAACCAACTTATAATATTGCATTAGGTAAGAGAATATTTTATATAATATGTATTTACTAAATATTTGGGAAATTACTTATAAATTATAAAATTTTATTTATTAATCGGAGAAGCTAGAAAATTAACCTTTTGATACAAGATAATACTCAATACCCAACAATATGATTAGAACTATCAGAAATAATGCAAACAGCACTATTCTAAATACTTACCAGTACTCTCAAATCCTATAAAAATCAATCTGCCTAGCCTTTTTTACCAACTGTGTTGGAGTCGTCTTCCAGTCTAACCGGATGCAGCTGGATACCAGTATTTTACATGGAACGACTGCCTATCTGACCTCAACAACCCAGTTACTGGGTAATACACGGGTAACACGATTCCCCTTGGTAAGACTGGCTGGTAAGAGTGGTTGGGCTTCTGACTAACCGCCACTACTGACAAAGATCCAAGAACGACAGCTGGGACCAGCGGCTTAACGTGCTTTCCGAAACAAAGAGGGGTCCCGATATGTAATGAATAGTACGTACCGTAGCTTATAAATGCTTATAAATTGTTAAAAATAAAAATAAGAATAAATGAATGCATTAACATCGACACTCGAAATCTAAGGTCCAACATTCATTTACTGCTCAGCTCGGTCGAATCACTGTCTCCTAAGAGACAGGTAATCCCTAGTTTAGGAGACAGGATTTAATTTTTTGTTAATATAGACTATTTCGTTTCTTCCCTTGTGTCATTTATTACTTGATTAAGTCTTTGCATGTAACTACAACTCTATGTCTATGTATATCTTAGGATCAATAAATTATTTATTATTACTATTTTGACATTTCTGACATTTCTCAGGACCCTGGGGTCCCGGACCTTTGGAAGGCATACGAGGAGCCGAAGCTAACTCGCAGAGGCCCCTTAGATAATTTTGAATGATGAGGAGGCTCTAACCGACGATTATCCCTGAATGCACTATGCAAGTGTACCCAAGGACAACCCCCGGCCTGTCCTGCACCAAGCAGGACTATTGTTGTACGTGGAAACAAAACGTATTGAGCTATGGGTCTGGGTGGCTAAAGTGGATTGGGTAACTTGAACTATGGAAGAACTATGTCCCCTGCCTGACCAATGTTATATATTATACACGGATAAAATGGCAGGGGGTGACTTGCACACTCAATGATGGGCCCCCGGAAACGGCCGCTAGCACATAGTGACGTAGCGACAAGGAGGCAACACTTCCTGAGGTGCTTGAGGAGTGGAGAGGTATCCCACAGCTATCAGGACAATCCCGGAAGTACGGTCAAAATCCCTACCAGCACTTTACTGGAATACTTCCTTCCTCCGAGCACGTTTGCTCTTGCGAATCTCCACTCAAGCCGGCCAATAAAGGCAAGAATGAAGTGGGAGCTCTGTTCCTCGTCAGTGTTCACTCCAGCCGGCCAATAAAGATAAGCCAGATGATGATAACATACATCTGTCATCTGTCAGCACAGAGTACATTGTCTGTCAGGCAGGATGACATACCAAAATTTTCCGTTTTTTCAATTTTAATGTGTGTATTCATTTAAAAATCATCAAGTCTCAAAAATTGCAAAGAATGTGCGCAATATGGAGTTATAGAATTATGGAGAAATGTTTTGACGCTGCGTGACCGTGCGAGATCCATCGCCGCCCGTTCGATGTCCACCGCGCACAGGATGGATGGAAAGCAGCACATGAAGAAATGTTTTGCTCTGTTGGTGTAATTGCTGTATGGCGTTCCAGTGAGAGGATAAATAAGTAAATAAATAAATAAATGAGGACAAGATTTCTCCCAGGATAGGGTCCGTGGGATCGCTACTGCCCAACCGCTCGCCACATGCTGCCCTGCGGGTTTCTGTATCTCTCTTGGTCTGGCTCCTCTTCCTAGACCCGTTCCGGTAAACTCTACCGCCACAGACCTAAAGTTCGGAGCATGCAAGCCCCACCACGACGTCAACGTAGAGATACAGCGGTGGGGTTATTACTATTATTATGAATGCTTCCCTTTTTATAAGATAGTGTCTGTTTGTACCTGTTGTAAGAATAGACTTTCCAACCCATGGCAACGTTTCAACTTATCTACAGGTGTCGACGTAGCAGGCACACTGCCAAGTCCACCCCTGTAGATTCAAGTAAGCACTCTACAAAAATTAATCTAAAGTAATGAGTTCAAGTATTATGTGCTACAGGCAAAAATAATCCTTATTTGGTATTATTTGTATGAATGGATTTGGCATGGATTTTGTAGATTACCTACTTTGATAAAAATAACTCTTGGTTATTATAATACGTATCAAATAGGAGTGATACTATTGATTTTAGATCACAGGACCCACGTAATAGCTATCTCTTCTACGACGGCGGCTTATTATACAGGGCTATTTTAAATTGGCTAGCTAAACTCCGGAGACAATAAAAACAAAAACATCATATCTTTTTATTTTATCATGTTTAGATATCGATACCCATTTCGCTCATTTTCACGGAGTTTTGCTAGTCAATTTACAATAGCCCTGTAGATACTTAGAAACTCCTGTTTATAAGTTGCTTTGAAAGATACCGCAAATGGGAGCGGACCTACGTACATACCTGGAAACACTAATTATTTGATAGAGCCACACTCACTGTGAACTCTAAGGCCGAGATCTTATATCACGCTTATAGATGCGTGATTTACCACATGCTTTGATTTAGACATGTTCCCATCTCTATCTTGTACCTACTTGTAATTTTACAGTTATGCAACAGTGACAGAATTAAATATCGCTTATAAATAAGTAATGCTTATAGATCTCGGCCTTAAATTATAAAAAAAAAGGGATTTCAAACAGAAATAGACTAAGCTACGATTTTTTATACGGCTCTGAATATTCAACTCTCAGTGCCGAGCATTGAAAATCCAACGGAATGCATCCCAGCACGCCAAAAATTACACTGTTGGATTTTCAACTCTCGCCTCTAAACAGTGCGTTGAAAATCCAGTGATAAAAAATCGAGGTACGAGGGCTAACTCTTCAACTCTTGTCTTAGTGCTTACAGGCGCGGATCTAGGTTTTCGCTCAACAGGGGGGGGGGGGGGGGGGGCAAATGGGCAAATGTTTATCTCTAGGGGATTTTTGATTTCCAAGCAGTGAAAACCCTTTCAAAAAAGGGCTTCGGCACCTATTTTCCATAAACTCAACAATGTGCCCCTTTTCAAGAATGATTACGATTTATCTCCATATATTTGTGTACAAAGTAAAAATAGAAGTTGTAAAACTATGATCATGTCTAATTTAGAGTTACGTGGTGGAGAAAATAAAGGTTGGTCGGAGCCCGGGGGGGAGGGGAGGCAACTGTACCTCTCCCTTTCCATGCCCCCGCCTGAGTGCTTAACGCCACAGTGTAAGCTGATGTGATGAAAAATACACCACATTAAATTTCCCACTAACACGTCTTTATCTATTTCGCTACTAACCATCTTAATTGTTTTTGTAATTTCATAGCTGAGAACGTTTACTATCTACGCGAGTATAACCTCGGACTTGACCGGTTGGTTGAATGCCAGACCGAAGATCACATGACTCGAGTATATTTCAAAATGTTTTGCAAAACTTCTGCTGTCACCAACCTTGTCATTTGAATCAACATTGTGTTTTGTAATAAACTTGTATTGGTGAAGAAGAGGTGCTTATACGTATTATAATCTGATTTTGTGGCCAGTGAACTCAACTTTTTAATTGGTTGATGGTAACATTCCAACTTTGTGATGGGTGTTTCAATTGTTTATTTCATGTCATCATTGATAGACCGTTTGTTATTTGTAGATATTTGTCAGCCGTTATCATTACGGGGAGTAAGAAGTTCGTAAGCCTGACAAGCAGTCTTACGAAGGGGTATCGTATTACCCAGTAACTGGGTTGTGGAGGTCAGATAGGCAGACGCGGGTCCGCTAGGGCCGATGCAGGGTTGCGGGTTGTTTGAAAGAGTTACCGTGGCCCTAGCACAGGCAAGTGAAAGGACGCGGGTGGGTTTTAGTCAGTAAAAGTCTGACACGCCCTTCCACTCGGCCCAGAGCGGGAGAAGTTATATGATGATTTCCCGTCCAAAAAAAAAAAGATAGGCAGTCGCTCCATGTAAAATACTGGTATTTAGCATCATCCGGATAGACTGGAAGCCGACCGCAACATAGTTGGAAAAAGGCTAGTCTAGGATGATGACCATTCAAAGGTTTTCTATTTGTGTATTTATCAGGAACCGATACTAAAAATGTTTCTAACTGAAAAACTAAATTACACTTGGCAACCTCCTCGATTTGCAACTGACTATAATCAAACTGCCATAGTCCCTTCTCCTCGTACTTATTATGGATATTTTCCTTTGACCGTTCAATGGGAGGCATTCAGCATTGGATGTTTGTTCAGCTAAAATAAAAGAAATAGAACTTGGCGACTCAACTTTCAATAAATACTTTTTTAAAGATTTTATTAGAATAAAGTTAGGTTTGCAAAACTATATAACCTTAAAATTGCTCAATTTCGAACAATATAAATTATATTTCCATACACGCCTCTTGTTACAAATTATACTAAAAGCCTTGTTACGTTGCGTTGAGATTTCTCACGTGATATCGTATTAATGTCGAGGATAAGGATGATATAAACACAAGTACATTCTTATACATAATGGTACTTAGCAGGCTTGGGAGTAGGTATGTTATTATGTAATACACAACTGAATTAGTTTAGTTTTAGGCGATCTATGGATTGTACATGATATTTTTGTTATTGATAGGGCAAACGAACGGTAAGTCAGGGTATGTGGAGCGACGAACTTTCCAGAGTGAGTGGTAGCAATGGGATTGTTTCCCGGAAGCTTCGCCGCAAGAGAGCGCTGTGTGTTTGTCACTTGTCAAGTTCATATTGAAGACAAAGCGACTAAGCAACTGGCGAAGAAATAACACTTAGCTCCATCTTGCGGCAACGTTTACAATATGGAAGTCAATTGACAACTGAATGAAAGTAACAAACACTTAACGCCATCTACGCGGAACTAATTTGACAGTTTTCTTCCCCATGGATGATAGTAGCCGAGGACAGATTATGTATATTGTGTATCAAGTAGTGGAATACTATAGGGTGTTATATAATATATCTATGGCTGATGATGAAGACAATGGGGAAGAGACTGATAAAAAAGGACGTTTGGAGCAGAACTTGTTGGAGTTTGCTCTGCTCAAGATACGAATGGATGAAATTGTCCTACATAGTTTTGGCGACATGACGCTCAGAAGAGATTTTTGTAGGCTGCCTGGTATATATGCAACGCTGGATATTTGCCTATTAATTTAATAGATCGCCTATTAAAAATTATGATGAACTTTTACGGATAGGGCTGAATTAAATAATTGGTCTTGTATCTCAAGACATATGTATTAAAGTATAACACTTGTATCGTCTTGGTTTACATTCCATATCAGTTTATATTTTGTTGTTATGAAGGTACAAAAATAATTGAATCCTTGGACTTATATATAACTGGTTTTAATTGATTGCAATTGACATTTACATCTTGTAGCTTTTTTATTTTATTTATAACTTTATTAATGTGCGCTGCTTTGTCGTTTCCAAAAGCCTAGTGAGTAAGTTTTGGTTTAATGCCTTTTGATAGTGTAATTATATCAATTGAATTACTAATTTAGACCTTGGAATTTCATTGTCTTCTTTATTCTTGTAAATCATCAGGTAAAAGATAATTAGTGGCCTTGTGATGGCTATAGGCCTTCCCCAAGCATCGCCACAACTATTAGTCCTGTAGTATCCCCTCTCTTGACTTCGTGGTCTCGACTCCAAACAAAAGAGTGATACAAGTGTGAGATTCTGTATCAACTTGTTCAGAATGAAGTCCTTCTGTTACAAAATCGAGTTAATACTTGTTACCTACCTACCTCATAAAAAGTTATTTTAACTTTTGATGAAACATCATTTTCAACAAAGGAACAATAGCTAAAGTAAATAGAGCAGAGCCTAATATTAGTCTCCGCATTATTTTGTAAACACAAGTCGCCTCATGTCAGACTTTTGTAGCCTTAATACTTTAATACATGTAGCACGAACTTTCTCCAGGGTTGTTTGCGCCCAGAAAATTGTGTTTTGTAAAGAAACATTGTTTGTTTATTACATATTAGGATGTTTCATTTTTGGAACTTTGTCTTTTAACGTGAACATTATATATTTACAATCTTCATCGTTATTTTTGGCAATAAATATTTTTGTAAATCTATCCTGTCTCACTGATGGGAGAGAAGTATGAAAGCATATTAGGGGACATACATTCTTTCTCCGAGATGAGCATCGAGTTCGACCCTCCAGTGCTTCAACAATAGTTTCTAACTTTGTTCTTGTTTTTTTTTTTCTGGCGTTGCAATAAAGCAATTCTACATCTACCTAAATAGTATGTACATACAATTTGAGTTGAACAAAAACTATTCTAGTACCGGCTTCTTCATGACCTTGTTTTACAAAAATCGAACTGCTTATTCACTTGTCAGCCCTACAAGACTAACAAAATCGCTTGATCCGCATCTCAAAGACTTACTAATGTAATACACTAAATCCTTGTCGGCAACAAAGTTGGACGTTCCCAACTGGCCAGCTGTTCCGGAAGCGAGTAGAAGGTTACTCGGACCGGCTATATATTGGTTGCACTGTATGCCCGCGCGCAGTACCGCCTTGCGCTTGCGTTGATTCTGTGACCGTGAAACTTATTGTAAGTGTAGTGTGTGTTCGTTTTTTGTGCTGTGTGCGTACGTTTTCACTTGGATTTGTTTTGGTTATTATGGTTTTGGTATTTAGGGAGTAGACGTATGTAGAAGGTGCTCTAAAATTATAAGTTCTGAAGAGTGAAAAAAAAGAAACATTTTTACGTGTTTAAAAGTAGCTTGCCCTGAGTATAAACCCCTCATAAGTTTTGTCCTATCTTATTATGAGGCCTATCACAAAATAGCGTTTTGACAGATTAGGTACATTGAAGCACAGCGACGCATCACATTATGTAGTAATCTGGCAGTTGTAATTACGTTTATTTTAAGTTTTATCATTTTTTATTTTTGTATGTAAAGTAAGAAATTTGAATTTCTTATGAACTAACGTTTATTTTGGAAAAAAATAAAACTTAAAATATTAATGTAGTCAGGAGAATTTTACAGTTAATTCTGAGCATTTTTAGTACTTTTATGTCTAAACTTTAACCGAAGGGAATCGTAATTTTGACCTGTTATACTTACAAGAAGTCAAGTTCATACATTATTTAAAGGTTTTGCAGTTCCTTTACAGATTTCAAGCATAATAATTATTACTTACCTTTAGTAGTATCTGTAAGATGTTTATGGACCATACAAAAACATAATTATGTCTGTTTTTCATCTTAAAAATTATAAGTTCATCACAGGAAGCTCCTGGTTACCTGTGACTAATAAGACCCTTGTAGCTTGTCAGTTTAAACTAGTCTGAAATTCTGAATTATTAACTTGTTCAAGTTCTAGATAACCGCCCACGCGAGCTTTCTTATTTGTCTTATTGATAAAGACCCATCGTTATCCTACAAGATCTACATACAAAAGCTATATTGATTAATTATCATTTATTCTTGGAAATGACATTTTTATTCTGCAAAAATTATCTGACTTATGCCTGCTTGGATAGTGTGTGTTACTTGTCTTTTAAATGACTCTGTAAAATAAATTTCATTAAAGTGTTATAGTTTACATAATCAGGATCAGTTTAAACAAGTATCGCCCCTATGATAGGAAACAAATTACCGATAAGGTAGAAAGGTGATAAGTTAGATCGAAGAAATGTATTCAAAGAAACCAGTGACATTTGTATTATGTATTTTACTAAAGTTTTTAAATTCACCGAATTTTTATAAAAAACATTTGATTTTAAACAACATATTGTAAAAGTCCAGGGTGATATGTCCGGGAATATTTCTGTCAATCTAGTGATCCACAATGAATTGGGCCAAAGGGATGATTGAAAGACAATTGCATGCATCTCAGATAAGAATGGTAAGAGGGATGTGTGGTGTTACACGAATGGATAGAGTAAGAAATGAGTACTTATGAGGAAGTCTGAAAGTTGCACCGGTGACTGAAAAGTTGTGCGGAAATCGATTGTCGGTATGCGGAGGAATGAGGAAAATGTCGTCAGGAAAGTGTTGAGTATGAATGTCGATGGCTACAAGAGTAGGGGAAGACCAACGAATCTATGGATGGACTGCGTGAAAGATGATATGGCTAGAAAGAGGGTGACTACCGAGATGACGACTAATAGAGAAGTATGGAAGAAAAAGACATGTTGCGCTGACCTCAAATAAATTGGAACAAGGGCAGGAGAATGATGATGATGAACTAGTGATCCGTCTGCTTCCAACGGATGCAATTTTATTTTATTTTTCTTTAATAGCCAACCAACAATTGTTTACACTGTTAAAATTTTACTAAAAACTAAGACCCCTAACAACCCCCAACCCCACCTACCACCTACACCCAACAACCCACCCACCTGACCTATAACAACCTACCAACCCACCACCTATAGCTACCACCACCACCTGTACCACCTACCTGTTCCACATGTACCTATTGTGAGACCTATAACAATTTCTTATAGGTTAGCACTGGCGAGATGTCAAAACATCGAAATGTGTGAGCTTTATCTAAGTTAACAATAAAGGTGCACATCAACCTTCCGGAATAAATGCTCTAAATGATGACGAAAACCGCATCAAAATCTATTGTGTAGTTTAGAAGATCTTAGTGGTCACACACGAAAAGCGACTTTGTTTTATACTAAAAAAACCGGCTAAGTGCGTGTCGGACCACTCACAATTAAGGCTTCCGTAGCCAACTACGGTGATGAATTTATCCCAAGAACAAACTTAACATTGTAGTTGAAAACATGTTCTCTTATTCATTCCAACTGAAAATGTAAGTTTGTACGCACAATAAAGAGAGACTCAATATTCAAAATTCAAAATTCATTTATTTATGTTCCACGTCCGTGTTTAGGTCACAGAAATATTCATACGTATTTCAAATTTCAACTTAATCGGTCCATTAGATTTGGAGAAAATTGGCTGTGACAGATGGACAGACAGACAGACAGACACACGAGCGATCCTATGAGGGATCCGTTTTTTCCTTTAGAGGTACCTACAGAACCCAAAAAGCAGATAAAAGTATATGAATATAGATATAGAAGCTATTTCCAGTATTATGATCATTGTAGCCTTTATCACTGAGAATAAAATTAGATAAGACAAGTACAAAGCATGCAAAACTCAGCGTAGGCCTCGCGGACTACTGTGTTACCTTTTATTTCTAAAAAAATATCTTCAAGCCGTCCTACATTATAAGTTTCAGGTTATTTAATCAATATGCAATGGTTTAATATGTACCTACGCCATTTTAATATCGATTTGATTAGTGTTGTATGACTTCATAAAACCCATCAAAGTAACCATTCATCAAAACTCACGAGCAGGGAATCAAAGACAAGTTGATAAATAGCCATAGATAACCGATCAAAAGAACTCGCACACAACACCACTCTCTTATCCGTAATGTGTCTAAATGAACTAAGACATATTTTTTCAACCACTGATTAATTTATTCTCTTTCAGATCAAAATGCGTTTCCTCATCATAACCGCCGCCATTGTGACGCTGGCTCAGGCCAGACCTGGCCTCTTCTTCGCCCAGCCCTACCAACCTCTTGGAGTGGAGTACGTATCACCAGGCCTGGCTGCCGTCCACCCTCACCCAGCCGTAGAACTTAACGCTGCCAGTGAAGCACAACTTCCAAGAGGACTTTTGAAGTCCAGGGACTTTTATGATAACCCACATGTAGCTGCTGGTCTTGCTAAGGAGTCCTGGTTTACCAATAAAGAAATGCAGGTCGTTGAAAGAGAAGCCGAGAAGATTCCCCGTGAGAGTATTTACCATATTGTGAAGAATGCCGGATTTTTGGATAGGCATTAATTAGGAGAAGAATTTTTGTGTGTGAATAGTGTTAGGTAGATCAAACAGGGGTTGAATGTGTGTGAAAAGGTTGTTTTATAAGAATTTAGAAGGTAAAATTCATAGTACAATATAATTTTAAATTGTAGGATATGCAGCCTCTCGGCGGGTTGGCCTCGGCATGAATTTGGACAAGACGAAAGTCATGTACAATTCACACGTCTTGCCGAGCCCAATCCACATCGAAGAGTTGCTTCTCGAAGTAGTGAAGGAGTATGTCTACCTAGGGCAAGTCATCCAACTCGGTTGACATAACTTTGAGAAAGAAGCTGCCAGAAAGATCCAGTTAGGTTGAACAGCGTTTGTGGGAAACTCGTCAAGCCTTCTCGTAGCTTATCCCGCAATGTTTGAAAACTATGATCTTCAACCAGTGCGTCCTGCCCGTTATGTCATACGGCGCCGAAACGTGAACACTGACAGTCGGGCTGGTCCACAAATTCAAGGTCGCTCAGCGCGCTATGGAGCGGGCTATGCTTGGTTTTTCTTTGATGGATAAAATCAGAAAATAAATTATCAGGAAAAGATCCGGAGTTACCGACATAGCTTGCAGAGTAAGCAAACTGAAGTGGCAATGGGCTGGCCATGTTTGTCGAAGGACAGATGGCCGGTGAGACGAGTCTTGGAGTGGAGACCGCGTAACGACAAGCGTAGACCGACGACCTTAAGTGGCTGGGACAGTCTGGATGCGGAAGGCGGATGACAGGGTGTTGTGACGCAGCCTGGGAGAGGTATAATGTCCAGCAGTGGACTACGAAAGGCTGAGTTGATTGAGGATATGTCGTCACCTTGTATATTTTAATAAGTAGAAAGAAATGCATAGTAATAAATTAGATTTAGAGTAATCTAAAATATTCTAAGTCATAAATCGTAGAATATTAAAATTATGTAATTTCTAATATGTGTTTATGTAAAACTTATTTATATTCCAATGTTTAGGTTAATAATTGTGATTGCATGCTAAGGTAAACCGGTTTGGCCTGATGGCTTTAATTCCAATAATAATAATAAGATAGTTTAAGAATGTCAATGAAAATCTGTGATCTCGAACAATAAGTACATCTGTAAGTTATTGTTCAATGTTTTTTTTTTTTTTTTGTAAATAATAGAAATATTGTTATTATTAAAAAAATATTTTTGATTATAAAAGGGTTGTTTTAAATGAATTTCATGTCACAATCGGTGTTGTAAAGCGGTTTCTTGAAGCTTCTTCCCCGTTTGCATGTTACCCAGCATTCGTGGGCTGGTTTCTGGGTGTAGTCTGAAAAAAAAAAGAAAGTATTTGAATATTCGAACTCAGAGGATGAGCAAAATTGCGAACCAAGAAATTAGGGGCATTATATGGGCCTTAATTTATGCACTGTTATCATTCCTCGTATGTGTTTTATTTTATCACTAGCAGCGCCCCGCGGTTTCACCCGCGTAAGTCTTGACCCGTAGGAATATAGGGGGGGAGTATCCTATGTGTTAATCCAGGTTATAAACTATCTGTGCACCAAATTTAATCAAAATCCGTGTAGTAGTTTCTGCGTGAAAGAGTAACAAACACATTGAGACTCTGAAAACACGTTAAGCCTTTGGTCTCGGCTGTCATTCTTAGATCTTTGCCAATCGTTACGGGTAGTCAGCAACTCAAAAGTCCTGATAACCAGTCTTATCAAGGGGTATCGTGCTACCTAGTAAATGGGTTGAGGACGTCAGGTAGGCAGTCGCTCCATGTAAAATACTGGCATTCAGACGCATCCGGTTTGACTGGAAGCCGACCCCAACATAGTTGGGAAAAGACTTGGCAGATGAAATGAATAAGACGGCGATTAAACTACAGCGTTTGAATAGGATATAGGTAGTTGAAAACTTTCGTTTGAACTTTATGCTATTCACAATGAGATCAAATATTCAACTAAAACCTCTATGATCAAAAATTCTTCGAATTCTCTCCGAATACTCCGAAAGGTTAAATTCCTACATCAAACACATACAAAAATTCCGCGAATTTCTGAACGTTCAGTATACACATCTACGTATATTCTTTTATATACGAGAAACGTCGGTTTTACTTAAATAATAGTATTGGGTGACTAGCGTGTCACCCAATACATTGTACCACTTCAGAAAGATAGACCCCGAAGGAGCTCAGATTTGTTGGTATTTTCTTTTATTTTTTATTATACTAATTTAAGGGTCTACCTAAACTAGATGGTTAAGAGGTCCTTCAGTTGAAATCGATATGATATAGGATGGTTTTAGCTAGAGCAAATCTACTAATAAAGGAAATATGCTAAAGATTCGACCAGACTAAAAGGCTCCCGCAGACTGGCAACTCCGGTAGAACAATTGTAATTCATAGAAATTGTTTTGTCGCGTCGCGCCTGTCTGCGGGAGCATTTATACAAACAAAAAAATCATTTTGAAAAGGGAACGTCATGCGTCAGTCGCTCATCAGGTAACGTTATGGATACAAATGGGTGTTGTTAAATGTACAGTACATCGTGCACGCTGTGTTGGTGACAAGGTAAGATAGTCTCAGTAGAGTGAAACACCCACGTCTCATGAACCATTAAGTAGCGTAGTCGTTTTAGTATTCCCGCATGGTATGCAGTTTCGCATCGTTGACGCTTCTGCTCCTCGCATCATTGACGTTCCAGTTTGGCCGTCTCTTCAAAATTTAATGCACGAGGTTTTACTTGGACAAGGCATCAGCAGCGGGCCGATCAACAACCAGCGTTTAGTAAAAGGCGTTTCACAAGTTGATAGAGCCCCAGTCTGCATGCAGTTCTCAACGAGTCAATAAAGTCTGTAAAAAAGGGTAACAAGTATCAACGGCATATTAGTCGATTCGCCCGGATTTACTCGCTCGAATTGGGCAAATCGACAATTTAAGGCAGCCCGCCCACGTCCGATAACCTTTGACCAATTTTCTTGGATGCCCTTACTGTTTTGGCAATTGCAGCTCAAGGGAGTACATATTCAAGGCGCAAAAACGTTGCATTAGAGCGATGTGTGGTTTGAAGACCACAGACAGTTGCGAACCATAGTTTAAGTCTCTAAAAGTGCTAACTTTTCCTTCACTGTATATTCTGGAGTTGGAATAGTTGCGAGTCGCCCACAAGTAAAGGGCGAATCGACTAATAAGCCGTATCAACGTGTACATAAGTCCTAACGGTTTTGTAAATCCTAAATTAGTTTGATTGTAGCTAAGTATGTAAATTAAACGCTTAGAGCTCGCTCATTCTTTCTCGCACATACTCACAGACAGTGCACATTGTGCTCTAAATATTCCTGTAACTTTATTCTTTTATTTCACTGTTTTAATTTTTGTCAATATTCCATTGTTTTGATTACCTTCTTTAATTTAATAACACTTTTTCATGTGCTTCTACGGTAACAATCCATCAGTATTAATGTAATGCGCATTTTCGCAATTTGGTAATATCACCCATGGACTCCACGAGACAGGCTCGACCTAGTGTGGAGTCCATAAGCAAAATGCTTCCTTTGCGTCTTCTGTTTTTGAATGTAAATCTAGCTATTAAGGTAGACTACAATAAGGAAATGTAAAGCACTGCTTTTGGGAAATAAATAAACAAATAATAATAAATAAACGAAAATTATTAAATTATTTGAAATGTCAAGACCGAACCCACTACAAAAAAAAAGTTATTCTTTACGGGTCGGTTTTTTGATCCGTAGTTAACTCAACCAATGGTTAAACATAATAACTAACAAACTCAGAGGTCACAAAGTTAATTTGATAACATGTATGGTACTAAGCACTGCCATACAACGTGGCAATGTTGCCAGTCTCTTGGGTACATTACCAGTCGGCAGCGATGCGGATGAATTTTTCGACGTTATATTTTAGTTTGTGAATAGTTTTTGTTAAGTTAGGGCATAATTTCGTTATTTTATTATTGTTTATTTAAAGGACCATTAATAAATAAATTAGGTATGGTGCTTATATTAAATGAATATTATACTCATCTGTGTTATTTCCCACAAACCTTCCAAGTCACATGTCAAATAAATCCTTTCTAAATAGGTTAACTTACGTCATAAAACTTATATAAGCCGTTTTGTCTGGGTCAACAGCGTAGGCCATAACAAGATGTAGACAATATTGTCTGCTTTAGTGCCAACACACCACTTAATATTTCGCTAGACACAAACATAATGGGTGGAAGGATGGCAAAAAAGGTTTGTTCTATTATTATAAATAACAGGTTATCTGGCCACAATTTGACATTTCCAAAAGTTCTTGTACTCTTCTATAATAGGTATTTAATGACTAAGGGCGCGTTGCCACTATGTCGTGACGATTAATTTATCGTCGGACGACTATCGTCTCTAGCTATTCTCATTATAACGACTGTTTGTCGTCAAATTTTTTTATCGTTTAGCGACTATCGTAGTATCTAGCTGTTCATTTATTCGCTGGATAGCTGGACATTTTATCGTTTCACGGCAGCCGCTTTGTCGTTTGCACATCAATAGCAAGCTACAACTTCACGACATAAAGTCGATTTAGTCGTGACGATTTTTATCGTTTTACGACTGTTGTGCTAGCCGTTCCCACTGTCATGACAACCTGTCGTCATCGCAAAAAATAGTCGTGAACGACAGTTAATCGTGTCGTCCTATTGTGAATACCTCCATTTAAATATACAAGCCACGACGCTTTAAACGACACGATAATCTGTCGTCACGACATAGTGGGTACGCGCCCTAAGCAGCCTGGAAAACTTCACCGTAGGACTAAATGTACCCTTCAAAAATTGATAATAACTTTTAAATTATTGGTTTTTTCCCTCCAATAGTCAACAAATGTGGAATATTTATTATTATCCTTAACAATTATTGTAATATTTAGTTTTTTTTCTAATTTCAACATTTATATAAGGTCTATCTATTCATACACGAAATAATTCTTAAAGGGTCATTGTACTCATCATTATGAACAACTTTTACTATAGGGCCAAACATAAATGTAGGAAACCGCAGGCTTTTTTCCCAACTTCAGGTTTGATCCTATAGTAAAAGTTGTTCGTAATGATGAGTACAAAAGCGTAAAGACAGCCCGCGAAATTCACATTTTCTTACGTTTTTTTTTTGTAATTTACAAGTCAGTATTTGGTTGTACTTTGATCAAAATGTAATTATCGACCGTAACAAGTATGTATGTATTTACATAATTATAATCATCAAAATGATAAATACAACTCTTTAAGACCTGGTAATCCTAATGAATGGCTCTTTCCTGAAATCTTGACATTTGAGGATTATACTAATTTCAGGAGTTGTATTACTGATTCTAATGATTATAATTCTGTAAATACATATTTATTACGGCCGCAAATATTTAAAATACAACTTAATACTGACTTGCAAATTTCAAAAAACGTGAGAAAATTTGAATTTCGCGGGCTACCCTGACGCTTCCCTTTAAGAGATTTAGTTTATGAATAGATAGACCTTATACATAGGTGCATACACACATTTTTATTTTTATCCTGTATACACCATTTGATAGGCCAGCTGGCGCGGTTGGTTAAGATACCGCCTATCATGCCGCAGGTCGTGGGTTTGATTCCCATCCAGGACAAATATTTGTGTGCATGAACATGTCTGTTTGTCCTGAGTCTGGGTGTAATTATAGAAAGTATGTATTTACAATAAAAAAGTAGTATATGTAGTATATCAGTTATCTGGTTTCCATAGTACAAGCTCTGCTTAGTTTGGGATCAGATGACCGTGTGTGGAAGGTCCCAGAATATTATTATATTATACCTGTGTTATTCAATCAATAACAAGAGACCACATGTACAAATAACTATTTGTGCATGTGGTCTCTTGTTATTGAAGGAACCTTCCTTTCGAATTGTTGTGATTTATATTGTATCTGCGTATCTTTTGTTGGTGATCCCAAATAAATAAATAAACTAGATTATAACTAATTTGGTAAAATAATGTACCTTTTTATTGTTTATTAATTAAGGAACAAAACAAAACATAAACAGAAACATCACAAAAACTTCAATAGGTTTGTCCGGATGTTGAAACACTTTTAAGCAATCTTAATACAATATACTAACAAAATATCATTATTTAAGGTAAAAACATAGTTCAAAAAACATTGTGAGGTAGTTCGTAAATAATAACTAAAAAAGTACAAAACACAAACAAAAACGACGACGGCGCGAGACATACAGCCCGTCGACGCTAATTACGAATTGAATGAAATTTAAACAGGTGATGCAATTTCAAAGAGAATCATAGAATGTTTTGTATTTAGTTTTATAATTACTATTTGTTATTTCCGATTGAATTTTTGTTGGAACATCATTGATTAGAGTAGGTATTAAATAAGCGTTCGTTCGTACCTACATTTATCGATCCAAAACAGCATTATTATGCATTAGGTAATCAAGAGCTCATCCAAAAAATTGCTTCTATTTTTGGCCAAACTTCAGCCATTTTAAAACACAGAAGCCGTAAACAAAGCAATCCTTAGTTTCTCACGATTAGAGAGTCGACGTTGCTCGAAAATACTACGATTAGGGTACTAAAATCCTCATGAATGGAGGACTTAAATAGAAGCAGTTTCGTAAGTTATAATACCAGTACAGTCAACCGCTCGTTGGTGGTACAGTACGACTACGTTCGTTTATTTTCCGCCGAATTAAATGTTATTATAAATTGACGGTATTATAGTAAGAATGCAGTTAGTCATCATTGTCCATCGGCCTAGCCCCGCCCCCTAACCAATCAAATCTTTTCAAATTACAAAGTCAAGTGATTGAATGATTTAATTTTGATTTTAAAGTTATAAGTGTATTTTTATAAATTCATTCAACTTAATCTTTTAAAATATAATTTGTTTGAATTTAACACCACTGTGAATACACCTTTATCTTGCAGTTGCACTGATGACTCACTGCATTCTTAACGCATTATAGTTCGTCAATTTATAATAATACAGGCCAGGTGGCGTAGTTGGTTAAGATACCACCTGTCATGCCGCTGGTCGTGGGTTCGATTCTTATCCAGGACAAACATTTGTGTGCATGAACATGTCTGTTTGTCCTGAGTCTGGGTGTAATTATCTATATAACTATGTATTTACAAAAAAAGTAGTGTATTAGTATATCAGTTATCTGGTTTCCATAGTACAAGCTCTGCTTAGTTTGGGATCAGATGACGGTGTGTGAATAATGTATTATAATAATTTAGGCGGAGATAAAATCAATTTCTATTAGTCGATAATCAAAAAGCGTCTGTGTTCTAGTCCACACGCGTATCCTCTAATATTTCGGACAGGTGAAGATGACTCTATAGAGCGCCTAATCGTGTCGGGTAGAGTAGAGGGCACTAGACCACATGGACGCTCAACCATGGATAGACTGTCCAAATCCCGATCCGATCCCTCAAAATCGGAGTAGATGGCGAGAAATCGTGAGGCGAATCACATCAGTCCCTGGACAAGAAACTACACGAAGACCACGACCTGACAAGAGTGTTACGAAGATGATGATGATGATTAGTCGATACTCACATTTTATTCGCTATATTTCCCGAAGTTAAACGATGGATCCTTTGAACGTTAACGTGCTGTAACACTTTGACATTGAGCTGGCCTACGAGTTTAGGAATTTCAACAGAATAAGAAGCCAGCTTATACTGTTTTTGTTACCACTGACGTGCAGCCTATTGTACGTTATAGAGGAGACTTGAATGTATACGATACGATAGTGAGTTTATTGCCCCATCGTCTGGGCTCTGGCCGCGTCACCGAAGTGCTCAAAATAGCTTCACCCTTGCTTAGGAAGACATGTTTTTATCCTTTCAGTTAAGATTGGGGTAGATTTTGTATATAATATATGTGCATGAAATTTTAAATCGATATTGTTTTAAGTATGGACGTACATAACTAGGTTCAACTACGGTTAAATACTCCTAGGTCAATCAATCTGCCTAGCCTTTTCCTAACTATGGTGGAGTCGACTTCCAGTCTAACCGGATGCAGCTGAATACCAGTACTTTGCATGGAGCGACTGCTATCTGACCTCCACAATCCATTTACTGGGTAATATGATACTCCTTGGTAAGGCTGGTTGTCAGACTTTCGGGCTTCTGACGACGCGTTACGACTGTTAAAGATCCTCGAATGACAGCTGGGACCAACGGCTTAACGTGCTTTCCGAGGCACAGAGGAGTCTCGGTACCTATGTAAAGCGTAGCTTAACCTGATGGATCGACCCGTGCGACTGTTATTACTTAGCCACGAGCTCATCGTTAAATGCTCCTAGGTATTAGTAACAATTAAGCGCATTTGATTTAACAAAAGCTTGGCTTGTAAAGTATTCTCTTGTCTTGATTTTACTCAGAGTACCTATAATAATAATAATTCATTTAATTTTCAGACAAAGTCTATTCCAATTACCTAATTAAATTAAATCATAAAAAAAATAAAAAAAAATCAATCTGCCTAGCCTTTTCCCAACTACATACGAGTATGTTGGGGTGGGCTTCCAGTCTAACCGGATGCATCTGAATACCAGTACGAGTATTTTACATAGAGCGACTGCCTATCTGACCTCCACAACCCAGTTACTGGGTAATACGATACCCCTTGATAAGACTGGTTGTCCGACTTTCGGGCTTATGACGACCCGTAATGTCTGTCAAAGATCCACGAATGACAGCCCGGACCAACGACTTAACGTGCTTTCCGAGGCACGGAGGAGTCTCGGTGTGTAAAGATGGTCACCCATCCACAGACCAACCCCGGTTAAACATAGCTTAACCTGATCGATCGCCACGAGCTCCTCATCATAAAAAAATTAAATTGATATAAAATTCACACATACTCTACATTCAAATCAAATAAAATATAAAATACAGACATATACGAGTGCATACACATTGTCAAACATGGTCTTTGACAATTCAGCAGAGGTCCACGCTCTCTTCAGTGTATCATACTTGTGGACTGGGATAAGATTACAACAATCCGTTCATCGCTAAAATAACGGATGTCACTCGGAAAGCTGAATTGGGCTGGACAGATCTACCACATATAAGACGATCAATGGGCCAAACTTGCAACCCAGTGGGTCCACGACATCGCGGCAGGCCCAGACGGAGATGGCGGGATGAGCTGGACTCCTCCCCTCAAGTATATAAACTTAAGGAACCTTATAGGTTCATGTCAATATGTGCTCGAATGTCAACCGAACCCCATAGGTTCACAACTACTACGAGTATAAGCCCGTGGTCACCATTGGATGATGGTTTTTATACGTTTATATACATACTCGTATTACATAAAGTTTTTTCTTACGCACACACAGTGTGCGCGAGACTTTTTAGGGGTAAACGTCATGCGCACACCAAAGCTTGGTTCTTGGCAGCTCTGGATTGAGAGAGGTGGAAAGAGAGTAGGGAGGTCTTTGCCCAGCAATGGGACAATAAAGACTAATAATAAAAAATAAAAATACACATGGCATTTCAATAAAATAAAATATTTCATTGGAATGCCATGTGTATGTATTTTATATTTATTCATTTATTCTGCCTGTACGTATACCTGAAGATTGAAAACTTAGTAGAACCACAGATTAATAAAGATGGGACACTCCGCAGTTTAGGTATGAAGCTACAAGTACGCGGCGGAATCGACTCGTCGGGCCAATTCAGTGCGGGCTGCCGCGCACCGGCCGGCTCGAACGGTCAGTTCGATACTCACTCTGCACTCACACGCCGCGTCGTAAAAGAAGACAACCCTAACGAGTCAGAAGGTATAAGAGTTACGCGAGAGAAAGAAAGGCAACTTGTAGGTGAATGTAGGTAATAAGCGTTGTGCGACCTGAATTGCACTTTATTGTGTCGTAGCAAGAGTCGTTTTTTATTTAAATGATTTTGCGGAATGTCCCATCTGTATTAATCTATGGCAGAACTTTGCTCATCTTTGAACTGAGGTATCGTGTATCGTTATTTAGTACGTATAACATTTCTCGCGGTACATTTACGAGACATGTCTAAAGATATCAAAAGCTGTCAAAACCAAACTTAATTTTGGATTATAATATCATCTTCTTAGCTAGTCATTAATACTACTATCAGCAGTTTATAAATGCACCTAAGAGTATACGATATTTGGTTTGACAGTTTCCCTCAATTATTAGTAAAAAAAAAAGTATTTCTTAGCTTTATTTTGTACTTCCTGTCTACTATTTTGTGTTGTGTACTTATTTATTTATTTATATGTTACTAATGTTAGTTATATACTTAATTAAGGTTAGTAGGTATGGCTAGGTGTAAGGGCCTTTTGCGGTGAAAGCCTCCTCCAAACCGTTTCAGGTGGCTCTATCCTTTGCCCGCTTGGGCCATAATTTTCCAGCTATTTGTACGATGTCGTCACTCCATGTTTTAAATGGTCTACCCTTCATTCTTTTTTAGGGTTCCGTGCCTCAAAAGGAAAAAACGGAACCCTTATAGGACTCTCACTTCGTTGTCCGTTTGTCTGTCTGTCTGTCAAGACCCTTTTTCTCAGGAACGCATGGAGGTATAAAGTTTAAATTAATATCAAATACGTATGGTCCCTTGGATCTCTAAAAAAAAACTTAAAATGGCTAAGTCAACGCAATAAAAAATACGGCCATTTATGCGACATAATTTTATCAAAACTTATAGGGTACTTTCCGTTGACCTGAATGAATCATGAAAGGCAAGAAGCAAGGTCTCACAGTTCAAATAAAGTCTGAAAATTGTTAATTTGTAGTTTTATTAAGTACATACAAAATTGATTTTAGGTTTTTTTTTCTGGCAAAATGTGTGAGTACTGGTACTTCTTTGCTCCAACCCTTCAGGGAAACAAGCATGATCAGCCTATAATGTAGGTATACTGCTGGGACACAGGCCTCCTCTCAGTGAGAGGGAGTGAGCTGTAGTCCACCACGCAGACCCAGTGCGGGTTGCACATGTCTTCGAATTTTTGGTTCTAGGACATGCCGGTTTCCTCACGATGTTTTCCTTCAGCGTTTTTGAGAGCAGTGGTGATGAAATAATTTTCACAACGTATAGCGCCTGTCTGGGTTCGAACCTACGACCTCCTCGTAAGTCGCGGCCGTTACCACTGGCCCATGACTGATCTAACTTCGGGGAAATAAGGCGTGATGTAATGTTCAAATACAGTTTTTGCGAATACAAACTGAAATGTGCAGTTGGAGAATTGTCCGTGACGTATAGCAATATATGGGAGAACATGTTCTTCAACTACCTACAATGTTGAGTTTGGTTTCGGGATAAATTCTTTTCAACTACTGAACCCTTCATTGTGCGTGGTCCGAGACGCACTTGGCCGGTTTTTTTTTGTATATTGGATACAAGCCGGCCAAATAACTGGCACGTGCTAAATATTATATTTATGACCATCTTTCATCCATAATAGCTCTCTGAATATTACCTGACCATTTCCATTTCAATGTCCTGACATTGGAATGGGAATGGATGACCGTATCTCTTGCCTATATTCATTTCCTTATCTATCACTTATCAGTGATCTTTTGCAAACAAATATAGAAACTCATTACATTGATCTTACCTTTCTTGCTATCACAATTGAACTCGTGCATGTCGCAGGTGTCAATGAAAGTCCTCATCTCCCCGCAGGAGTCGATGCCACATATCGCCACCTGGTCGTGACGACAGATGTCTGCTATCTTGCATTCCTCTTCCAACTGAAAACCATTTGTATAACTAATTATGTCTTAGTATAAACACAGAAAACAGATCCGTAATTGAAAGGTAACACAAGCTAAACTACCGGCCCCGATTACGAGCTTGTAGGTCGTGGGTCCGAATCTGAACCCAGGCAGGGGCTCTCCCCCCCGGTGGGTTCCCGCATTTTCGAGGCGGGGGGGCTCAGTAGCCGTGGCTTGGTCACCTACGGTGAAGCGAAGAGGAACCCGAGGAGGGGCTGCTCGTCAGGGCTTTTCCCAGGAAGTCGACGACGTAGCGGCCAACAGGTAGGTTGCTTAATAAGTGTTTCGGTGTCCGAGGGTGTACAGCTATACCAAAAACAGCTTTTGAGATCCCTGAGCGAGGATGAAAGTTTGTATACGAATGAAGTTTCGGTTAGTGTTAAGGTTACGCTAGTCGGTCATTCTTTCATACAAATGTAGTATGGTGATTACTCGCCTGGTTAAAGAACTGCGTTAAAAACTAAAAGTTACGTCATCGTCATTATCTAGCCCTGTGTGGAAGCAGAATTGGAAAAAAATATTGGTCGAAACATACATATTTCAACATTGATTTTAACGCATTTTGGGGATAATAAATAGCTCCCGGAGTAAGAAACTGGCAAAATTATTACCATACAGGCAAAAATGCTAATAACTTTAATTTGAATGTTTTTTCATAATATACGCCAAAAGGTCTATTCAAGAAATTTTATGCGCTTGTTTTCGTTAGAAATCATCGTCTATTTTGCTAAATAAATACAAAAGAAATATATAAATACCAAATAAATAAACTAAATGGCCACTCCACCAACGAGTTCGAGCCGCTGACTAGTGCAACCTTAAAAATTATAATTAATGTCGCACCTTCTCCTTGTGGGTGCGGGTGTCGTAGTTATAAGAACCTCCATTATTGATGTGTTAAATCTTGAACGTTCTTTTCATGAACATTGATTGCTAATATAATAGGTATGTACGAGTACTAGAGGTTATATTTTACCTATATGTATTGAAGAAAATATAATGTCTTTTTCATTTTATTTTTATTTTGCTACATTAATAGAGTGAAATTCATAAATAAAAACAATCGAAGTGAGATTAAAATCCATATAATTATGACTATGGATTTATTCAATTATTTATCACAGTTTCTATTAAAATTAACATCCATTTTCACAAATAGATGTCAATTTTAACAGACGTAGTGATTTGTTTACATATTCGTATGACCTTAAACAACTTAACCTTTACGGTGTCATTGGCCCGTAAATGATAAAAATATGGTAATGGATTTTCAATGTGATATTGAAAAGAGATTAGTGCTTGTAAATAATGGTTGCCTGTTTATGGAATCTTTGTGTTCCTACGCATACATCTATCTATCTATATAAATAATAAAACTAAATGGTACGGAACCCTCGCGCACCGAGGGTTCCGTACCATCATATACATATAAAAAAACCTGTGCTATTTGGAGACATCGTTTTATTTTTCCTGTAATCTTTACATAAACTTCTATCACACAGAATAATTTCAGATTTTTCTCTATGCAAACTTCGGAGATAAGGGATGGGGAACGGTATTTTTTTTACATTTTTCATCAAAAGTCGAAAACTAAACGGCCTAAAAAAAGAAAAAAATTGAGAAGGTGTGTAAAACCTTGTCCTGACAATTACAAACACAACAAAAAAAGAATTAGCCAAATAGGTGCAACCGTTCTGAAGTAATGCGCTTACATACATTCGGCAATTGATTTTAGGGTTCTGTACCATAATTGTAATGAAGTTGTTAAAAAGGAACCCTTATGGTGCGACTCAGTTTGTCTGTCTGTCACAGCTGGATATCTCAAGAACTACTAATGCTATCAACTTGAAATTTGGAATAGTTTTAGATGACGTTTGCCCAACTATTTTGCAAATAAAAAGATTTTTTTTTCTGCAACGGGACTGAAAGGGGGTCTTGAAAATTCGAAGTGGGGCTACTAGGGAACGTGGGGTATCATATGAAAGAGCGCTGTTTGCAAATTCTCAAACATTTTTTCTTTCTTTTTTAGGCCATATAGTTTTCGACTTTTGATGAAAAATGTAAAAAAATACCGTTCCCCCCTGTATCTCCGAAGTGTGTATAGAGAAAAACCTGCAACTATTCTGTGTGATAGAAGTTTATGTAAATATTACAGGAAAAAAATACAAAACGATGTCTCTAAATAGCACAGCTTTTTTTTAAATATATGATGGTACGGAACCCTCAGTGCGCGAGTCCGACTCGCTCTTAACCGGTTTTTATTTATATTTATGTGATAGTTAGAAAACGCGAAGACATGCAATCACAGTACACACTTACGAGTAGGCACGGATCTAGGCTAAACATACCAACATCCAGGCTAAAAATGCATTCTACAAGTCCCTACGTAATGTCTATAAAAATATACAACAAACTACTCGTACCAGGCATAATAAAGAAAGAAGAAAGGTTCAATATATTTATAATAAAACTTAAAAAAATCCTGATAAACAAATGCTATTATTCCTTAGATGAATATTTGAACGATAAACATACATAATAGAAAAAAGTAAAAAAGAAAGTAAGATAGTATAATGAATGTTAAGGAAATTACTAATAATATAAGAATAATAATTATTAACAATAATTAATGACAATCACGCAATTTATAGTTATGTTTGAAATATATTAATGATGTGGTAATTATTAATAAATAATAAAATAATAACAAATAATACATAAAAAAAATACTTAAATAAAATAGCAATAATAATAAATTAAAAAATATAGCAATAATTCATAATAATTCAATAATTCATGATCTCCTAAAACAGGGCTTCCTCTCTCCTACCCTTTTGCTGTGCCCTACAGGGTCCATAATGATCTCAATTATATAGAACTTACACATTATGGTAAAGCAATAAAGATTTTTTTTATTTTTTTTATTTGTGATGGGTTTGCTCTTGACTCTAGTCTAGGTCAGAGGTGACAGAGACAAAGTCGACGATGGAGTGAGCTTACCCAGAAGAAGCCTGTTCACTCTCACTTTGAAGAGATTAGGGTTGTATACGTTCGGAAACACAGACGCAGGTAGTGAGTTCCACTCTTTTGCTGTGCGCATTATAAAAGACATTTGGAAGCGCTTAGTGGGAATTGGTGGAATAGCAACCAGGTAGGGATGGTAACTGGCAGTGCGTCTAGATGTCCGGTGGTAGAAGGGGGCCGGTGGAATGAGGTCGTGGAGTTCTCGGGCACACTCTCCGAAGTACAATCTGTAGAAGACCGACAAGCAGGCAACCTTGCGGCGATGAGCCAAGCTATGAAGCTTGGCATCCACCAGTTTTACGTCGCCAATGAGCCTCTTAGCTCTGCGTTCCACCGAGTCAAGCGCGGCTAGTTGGTACTTAGCTGATCCATCCCAAAGGTGACTGCAATACTCCATGCAGGATCGGACTTGCGCTTTGTAAAGGGTTAAAAGCTGTCCAGGCGTAAAGTATCGCTTCACCCTATTTAGGATGCCCAGTTTCTGATGATGAAGATGTTGAGTATTGAGTACTTTCAACCTTAGTAATGTTTTAATTTACTGGCAACTGTTGTCTAAAGTGGCACAACGATTACGATTTCGATTATACGTACCTACTGTTAGTTAATTCAAATATTAAGATACTTACTTTTGCTCCATCCACATGAGCATAAATATCATTTACGAAAGTCAGAACAATAATTAAAAGCACATATTGAAACATTCTAGAACACACAGCTTCTATGAAAAACCATTTTATTCACATGAGTTTTTGGAATTCGTTTATGAGTTTGGGTTCTAAAATATGAAAATGAAATTCTATTTAATAAAACTTCTGAACATTTCATAGAGCTATAGAAAAAGCAATAAAATGTTAGAAAAGTTTATAGTTTATTCAATTGAAAATGGTTGTCGTTAAAATAAAGATAGTTCGAATTTATGTGGGTTCACTTATTCACTTGTTTTATTTCAGATCTGAATAGGATAAAGCTACCTCGGTATGATATCTTTCCTCAATTTTGCAGTCGTAAGCAGTTCTCTATTTATCTTCTATATAGAAGATACTAAACTCTAGAGTATATTTGCCTGTGGCCTGTGTGCCAAATTTCATCCCAATCCATTAAGCCGTTTTTGCGTGATGCATGGTGTAACAAACATCCAAACCTTCACATTTACACTTGCGTGCAAAAAAAAATCGGCCCATTCGAATTGAAACAAGATAACTCATCAAGTTTAATTAACGATAACCTAATATTTTTTTTACCATAACCTTCTTGAATGTATGTAGATTACGTTAGTAAAATAAATATTAAACCTGATTCATCATTATTATTTTGAGAAAATCACGAACTTACGGAATGAAGGCCCTTTTTTATTAAGTCGGTGAAACACTTGATTCATGAATGATCAATAAACGAGTGCTAATAAACCAAATAATGCTACTGTCAAATTTACTGACAAAAAATGTCTCCCAGTTTTTCCAAACAAAAGTGAGTGATGAGGATCTAAAGAATAGAGTCCATTTTGTAAAGAATATTGCTTTTATCAAAGTACAGGGTATGTGTAAATAAACTTTATAGGTAAGATAAAGTTAAACTTTCACACAACATATAATAATTAAAGCTTTCGAGATATCGTCTCACAGATAGAGAGCAACCATGGTGGGCCGACTTTTTTGCACGCAAGTGTATTTATTGTAAAGAAGCCATGACAATTTAATGCCAACTTAGTGGAACTGTATTGTGTACCTTTAGTAATTACATACCTGGTGCGGCAAATCAGCAAGTCTCCACCTTACTGATTTGAAAGGTCATTAAAAAAAATTGTAGACGATGTCACTGTAATTTAATTTTTATAGTAAAATCAATCTGCCTAGCCTTCTCCCAACTATGTTGGGGTTGGCTTCCAGTCTAACCGGATGCAGCTGAATATCAGTATTTTACATGGAGCGACTGTCTATCTGACCTCCACAACCCAGTTACTGAGTAATACGATACCCCTTGGTAAGACTGGTTGTCAGACTTTCGGGCTTCTGACGACCCTTAACGACTCCGAGGCACGGAGAGATCGTGGTATATAAAGATGCCCTCCCATCTACAGACCAACCGCGGCAACCCTAACCTAATCGATCAACCCATGCGGCTGTTATTACTTAGCCACAAGCCCAACTTTAGCAACTTTATTGTAAAATACTTCATCTAAATTTTTTACCGACTTCAAAAAAGGAGGTTCTCTATTCGACCCGTATGTATGTATGGATGTTTGTTTGTATGTCTGCGATTTTGTAAAAACTAATGAACCAATTTTGATGACTACTTCACTAACGTAATCTAATCTACATCCTTTCAGGAAGGTTTTAGTATATAATACGTTAGGTATTCTTATGTACTATGTTATGCTTAAATGTACTGTATCTCCGGCATTTCTAAGAGGATTTTGATGAGCAACTAAAAATAGAAAAATAAATTTACTTTAAAAAAGTAAAAAACGACTTCAAAAACCTAAAACGAATAAAAAACTCTCATAAAAAACTTAACAGCTTTTGAAGTCGGTGTCTTCGTTTCATCAATGTCATTGCACTTTAGCTTGGCACCGACTTCAGAAGCCATTAAGTTTTTTATTCGTTTTCCTTTTTAACCGACTTCCAAAAGGAGGAGGTTCTCAATTCGTCTGTATGTTTTTTTTTTTTGTATGTTTGTTACGCGATTACTCAAAGACGGATGGACCGATTTAGAAAATTCTTTTTTTGTTTGAAGGGGTATACTTCCGAGGTGGTCCCATATAAAATTTATTAACTTTGCTTGGGGAGTTTTTGAGTTAGCTTCAATAATGCGTATATTTCCCACTTATTTTATGTGGATGATGTGATGGTGTTTTAATAACTTCCTACTCGTATCACTGTTATTTACATGGCTATATCTACAATTATTGTGCTCAATTATGTATTCGAATTAGTGTGGGGTAGGTTCCACAACTAAAAAGTGAAAAATAAAAACTTTTTAGCAAAAAATAAAACCGACTTCCAAAACAAAACACTACAAAGTGAAAAATAACTTTAATTTCGGAAGTCGGTGGCAAAAAAACGAAAATACAAAACTCAAGACACCGACTACCGAAATTAAAGTTATTTTTCACTTTGTAGTGTTTTGTTTTGGAAGTCGGTTTTATTTTTTGCTAAAAAGTTTTTTTTAAAGTAACTTTTTTATTAAATAGTTTTGAAGATGACGTCAGTCAAAATGTACATAGAAAGAAATCTGTGATGTAGTCATTCTTTAGTGTACTTATGTTTTTTGTTTTGTGTGGTTTGTTATGTTTTATTATTTTGTGTTTCGCTTTTCTTGTGTAGTTTGTGTGCGTCATTTTCACGCGAATAAACTGTTTTTCTTTCTTTCTTTCTTTCTAGTAATAGAGATTCAAACCTGCGCAGGTGGAGATTCTGCGCTGTAGTGTAGATATGGTGCTGTTCCACAAACAATGGGGCACTTAATGTCGTGTCCAGGGTGTCCTGCTGTCTGCACGCTACAGGAGCTGATGGACGCTACTGATGGTGCCAAACGTGTAGCCAAACTCTGGGCTGATTAAATTTAGATTGCATTCGACACGCTAAGCAGAATAGAGGTAGGTACTGTAATTTTAATTTCATGTCAAAATCAAATGTCATTTATTGAAATCGGGCTGAGAATCAGTACTTTTCGAACATCAATATTACATAAGACAGTCCCCCAAAACGCCCGCCCTTCACCAGTTATAACTTTAGCTGAGAGGAATTTATTTATAGAATAGTCCATTATCTCTCGAGAAAACTGTTACAGCTTTATTTTACTTTAGTTTAGTACTCTTCTGCGTGTCTGGCCTATTTCCAGGTAAAGCTAAAGATCGTTCATACAATAATTTACAATGATATTTCATTATTTCTACTTGGGGTTCGTGGCTTAGTAAAAACAGCCGCACGGATCTATCGATCGGATTAAGTTAACGCTTGCCGCGGTCGGTCCGTGGATGGGTGACAATCTTTACATACCGAGACCCTCCGTGCCTCGGAAAGCACGTTAAGCCGTTAGTCCCCTCTTTCTTTGACAAACCCCCAAAAAGGGTGTCGTATTACCCAGCAACTGGGTTGTGGAGGTCAGATAAGCAGTCGCACCGAGTAAAATACTGGCATTTATCTGCATCCGATTAGACTGGAAGTCGACCACAACGTAGTTGGGAAATGGCTGCAGATGGATCGACAAAGTGTCCTTACATTGAAGAATGAGAGAAATAAAAGTTTGAAAATTATATTTTTGAGTTTTAATTACAAATAAGTACATACATAGGTACATAAACTCACGCCTTCTTCTCATGGGGGTAGGCAGAAACTACAGAACGCCACCTGTAACGATCCTAACATACTCCTTTTGCCTCGTTTACGATCATAAATCTGGTCATACATGCACGCCGGTTGCGAGTACTACGCACCTGACCTTTCTGAAGAACATCACCAATAAAGTCACTATATGTCATCATAGGGCGTCCCCTCTCGGCGTTTCCACTCACATCTGCCTTGTAAATATATTAATAAATTAATATATACCTATTGTTAGTCGCCTTTCATTCATCCTCTCAACATGACCAAACCATTTAATCATACTCTTTGAAACATTTGTCAGTACATCTTCTTTTAAACCGCATCGTTGCCTTATCCCATCATTTCTCAATCTATCATTTATAGTCACACCACACTTGCTTTGCAAGGAACACAATTCCACACTATTTATTGCATTTTCATGCTTCTTTTGCCACACCCAATATTCCCTTCCATACAAAAGCGTAGGTACCACCACACACCACACAAGGATGGATGGATGGTTGGTTTGGTAGGCACACCATTGTGAACAGCCAGTCGAGCCTTTTTGTACGTTAACTGGTTGGTCACAATCGAATGTATCATATATATATATAGCACCATTCACTTTATATTTCCCGCATTTACTCTCCATTCCACATTTTCATCAATCTTTCTATCCCTTGTAAACAGACTGCCCAAATAATATATACAAACTCACTTACACACCGATACATCATCTTCTCTACAAATAAGTACTACATTCTAATATTAGCTTTGGGGTTGATATTACAGTCACTTCTGTATTCTGGCTTCTTGAATGAGCGTCCTCGCTTGCAAGTTACCCAGCATTCGTGAATCGGTCTCTGCTTGAAATCTGAAAATATAATGATCTAAATACAGCAAACGTTGTTTATTATTTTGGGCTTATTCAATTGTGATTGTCGAAATAATAATAATAATAAGACATTTATTTCAGACGTAGTCCATGTAATGTTAGTAACACAAAAAAAAAACCTTACAAAGCTATTGTTAGTACATACAAAAACCAAACCACAGAAAGAAATAAAAATAAAAATCACAAAGTGGCACCGCCCAGGAATGCCAGTTTAAGCCAAGCCCTGGACGCGACCACCCGCAGTGTGTAGTCGCATCCAGTGCCGCCACATCAGCGAGTCCCAGCGGCCCACAAACACGCTCAGAAGGCTGTTCGAGCTGGCCCGCATGCGCTTCATAAGAGACGCACTACGCTTCCGCATAATGGCTTGAAACCATCCACGCTTTTCACCGCAAACATAGCTGAAGCGCTGCAGTGGCGCGGCACCCCGAACAGTACCCTGAACGCGTCATTATACTGTACTCGCAGAGCACTGTATGTACGCTGCGTGTACTTAGTCCACAGGCTGCAGGTGTAAAAGATTGATAGAAGGCCTTAAATAATGTCACTTTGACTTCCTCGGTACACCGTGCAAACCTGCGGGCCAGCATGTTACAGCGCACAGACAGCGCCCGGCGCTCCCTCTCCAAATCAATGTTGTCACACATATCCTCTGAGACCCGGTGACCCAGATACTTGAAATTAGACACTCTGTTCAAGGTGGCACCGCAAAGATACAAGGGAGGCACATTAGCGAATGATTTATTACCAGCCTTTAACACCATGACTTCACTCTTGTTCACATCATATCTGAGTCCTCGTGCATACTTGTCATGTCAATATTGTATCGAGAAAATAATTGGAAATTCATGTTATTGGGTGACAATGTTCTGTCGATCAATCATTCGGTTAGCTAGTTGCTATTCCTGCCGATTGACACTCAAAATGAGTGAATGAATTCTATATCGTATGTAAAAATACCCTTAAAGAATCCAACAGTCACTTGTTCTTCCCGTTATAATGATAATTTTTACCTCAAAAGGAAAAAATGGAACCGTTATAGGATCACTTCGTTGTCCGTCTCTCTGTCAGTCTATCAGGACCCTTTTTCTCAGGAACGCGTGGAGGTTAATATCAAAATTTGAAATTAATATCAAATAAGGTACGGTCCCTTGATGCTCTAAAAAAAATCAAGTTTCTAGGTCAACGCAATAAAAAAAAATACGGCCATCTAAGCGACATATTTTGATACTCGCAAATAAATCAGAACCTGTAAGGTACTACTTCCCGTTGACCTAGAATCATGAAATTTGGCAAGAAGCAAGGTCTCACAGCACAAGTAAAGGAAAAAGTCCAAATGTCGTTAATTTGTAATTTTATCATATATATATATATATATATTTGGCTCGTGCTAAGCTCGTGGCTAAGTAATAACAGCCACACGGGTCGATCCATCAGGTTAAGCTACGCTTGCCGGGGTTGGTCTGTGGATGGGTGACCATTTTCATACCGAGACTCCTCCGTGCCTGGGAAAGCACGTTAAGCCGTTGGTCCCGGCTGTCATTCCTGGATCTTTGACAGTCGTTACGGATTGTCAGAAGCCTGAAAGTCTGACAACCAGTCTTACCAAGGGGTATCGTATTACCCAGTAACTGGGTTGTGGAGGTCAGATAGGCAGTCGCTCCATGTAAAATACTGGTATTCAGTTGCATCCGGTTAGACTGGAAGCCGACCCCAACATAGTTATATAGAAAAGGCTAGGCAGATTGATATATATATATTTTTTTTTGGGATTATAAACTTACACACAACTTATTTTTCGGGAATACTGAAGCAGCTCAAGAGCAATTAGGCACCGGGTGATCCGCAGGAGAACCAAGGTAACCGACATATCCTGAAGAATTGCCAAACTTAAATGGCAGTGTACAGGGCACATTGGTCGCAGGACAGATGGCCGATGGGGTCGTGAGGTTCTGGAGAAGACGTAAAGTTGGGAGGCCTCCTACAAGGTGGATCAATGACCTTGTGAATGCCGCAGGAATCCGCTGGATGCGGGAATCACAGAATCGGACGAAGAGGCGGTGCATGGGGAAAATCGGTGGACGTCTTTTGGCTGAAATGATGATGGTGATAAATTGTAGTTGCAGAATTGATTGTGACGTATATCGATATATGGGAGAACAGGTTTTTACAATTCCAATACTAAGTCTGTTTGTAAGACCTTTCATTGTGATAGGTCCGACATGCACTTGACCGGTTTTTTTTTGTACTTGGTCCTGGATCCTGATCCTGGTACCTGGGAACCTTCTGGTTGCGGAGATATTGAAGCTCCAAGTTCCAATTTTTTTGACGTTTTTTTTACGAAAACAAGTTTGAAATGGACTTAACTTTAAATACTCCTACGATCCCTGCACCATTGCAAGCACTACCGTAAACAGCGAATTTTCACATCAAAAATAAAAGTCATTTCCCAGCAATTATTTTTGCACAAAGTTACTTAGTTTGTGCAAAAATGTGACGGCTTCATGAAGGGTGTTTTTGCATTGATTGTAGGTCATCAACAATCTGCCTAGCCTTATCCCAACTATGAGGGGGTCGGCTTTTAGTCTAACCAGATGCAGCTGAATACCAGTATTTTACATGGAGCGACTACCTATCTGACCTCCACTACCCAGTTACTGAGTAATACGATAGCCCTTGGTAAGACTGGTTGTCAGACTTTCGGGCTTCTGACGATCCGTAACGACTGTCAAAGATCCACGAATGACAGCCGGGACCAACAGCTTAACGTGCTTCCGAGGCACGGAAGAGTCTCGGTATGAAAAGATGGTCACCCATCCATAGACCAACCCCGGTAAGCTTAACCTGATGGATCGACCCGTGCGACTTTTGTTACTTAGCCACGAGCTCCTCATTGCTTGTAGGTAATCATTTGCCAAAATATCTATGTTCTATGTTTGGGTTTGGTTTCCGTGCTTAGTCCTTCGAGTGGACTATTGTGCGTGGGCCATGGCGACCATCGGTGATTATTCCAACTAGCCCATCTCCCTCCAGAAGTTGATTACGAATCCTGGTCTAAATAAGAACTTCTGCAAAAAATCTGGGTGACCCGAGGGTTTCTGTTCTAATCTGTGTGACACCTATGCATTCAAACAGCGCATGCGCAACGGCTTCCTCTCTGCACAGAGGACTGCCCGTTATGAAGTGTAGTTATTTAGCGAGCAGTGTCCCGTGATGGTCCCCGCCATCACGGGCAGGCCGTTTCTGTCCAGGCGTAGTAAGCACCTGATGTCAAGGTCCACCAGCTTTCCGATTGTGTGTAGGTAAACTCCTGTAGCCATCTGCGTAGCTGGCTGAAGGGGATGGGCACGATAGGTTCGGGTCTACAGACTGACATGCTAGATGCTCTCCTAGCTAGTTCATCAGCTGCGTTTTTATCTAATGATCCTCTGTCCTTTTATCTAATGAGCCTCTGTGTCCTTTTACCTAATGATTCTTTGTGTCCTTTTTATCTAATGATCCTCTGTGTCCTTTTATCTAATGATCCTTTGTGTCCTTTTATCTAATGATCCTCTGTGTCCTTTTATCTAACGATCCTCTGTGTCCTTTTATCCATTGCAGTGTGACTGTGTTGCGGTTAGATACCACAACACGTCCCAGTGCATTGTGACTTTCTAGTGTTAGCCTCGACGTAATATGTTTTTTCCTGTATACCTATGTATGTGTATATAGGTGTTCTTAACTTTCCTGGCGTCTATGACGTAAACTGTTTGCATATTGCCTACGCACACTCCTCAAAAATATCTCTTTTATACCTATTATTATTTTATTTAAAGCAGTTGCTTACTGTACTTAATAATGGAAAAGTTCAAGAGCAAATATTTTATGAAAACCTAAAAGTCATGTCAAATGTGTGCTCGAATGTCAACCGAAACCGATAGGTTCACAACTACTGTAAGCCCGCGGTCGCCATTGGATGATGGTTTATACGTTTATATACATATTATACAAATATATTTTTCTGATGCATACCCGTTTGTGCGTTCAACGTGTGAACAGTGACAATACAATTAAGGTCGGCCCTATTTTTTATTAAGCATATTTGGTTACCTTTCTTGCTGTCACAGTTGAACTCGTGCATGTCACACATGTCTATGAAGGTTCTCATCTCCCCGCAGGAGTCGATGGCACACATCGGCACCTTGTCGTGGACGCACAGGTCTGCTACCTTGCACTCTTCTTCGTTCTGTTTAAAAAAAAAAAGTTGAGTTGGTTTTCAATTATAGCGCCTTGGAAATAGCACCTAATGATGCTGGAAATAGCGCGTAAAGATATTAGAAATAGCGCCTAAGAAAATTGAAAATAGCATTTTGAGATATGATAACTGTTTATAGAAACAAACAAACATCTTATTTATGTACCTGCATAGCTATAACATTGAGACACATTACGTCATAGACAAAGACTGAAAAGCCCCCGATCCTAAGATGTTAACTTTAGATCATGTAATATGTACGATTTAGCTAGTCTTCTTTGTCCTAAAATCCAATATTATTGAGCTCCTAAACCGATACAAAAATGGCTCATAATACCGTAATCTGAATCGAAAAGAAAGCTAATTTTACCGAAGATTTTCATAAATATAATATGAGTTTGTGTCTGAGATTACACCCGAGGTAAATATTAAAAGATGAATGAAATAACGGAGGAGAGGCGTGTTCTAATAAATATGTAAAGAGGGAACGCGTTAGGTACCTATTTACTAGAACTCTTATTACATACTTCGATAGTCATTTGATACCGAGAAATACGAATATCTAGAAACCGTTATACTGGAATGTCATATAAAATGAAGAATGAAAATAAAGTATTGAATGTATGAATGATGTCATTTAGTTGGAGATATTTTGGGGGGTGAGAATGAATACAATTTATGAAAGCGAAATATTGTAATGAAGTACACATAGTCAAGAACTTGACTCTGTAGATTTAATTATGATCGTCGAGGAGGTCGTGGCTAAGTAATAACAGCCGCATGGGTTGATCCATCAGGTTAAGCTACGCTTGCCGGGTTTAGTCCGTGGATGGGTGACCATCTTTTCATACCAAGACTCCTCCGTGCTTCGGTGAGCACGTTAAGTCGTTTGTCCCGGCTGTCATTCGTGGCTCTTTTGCAGTCATTACGGGTCGTCAGAAGCTCGCAAGTCTGACAACCAGTCTTACCAAGGGGTATCGTATTATCCAGTAAGTGGGTTGTGGAGGTCAGACAGCTGTCACTCCATTTAAAATACTGCATCAGTAGCTGCATCCGGTTAGACTGGATGCTGACCCCAACATAGTTGGGAAAAGGCTAGGCGGATTGATTGAGATTTAATATTATGATCATTATCTCCTTTAGGCATCCAGTGCTGAGCTTTGGCCTCCTGTAAGCATCACCACAACAAGTTCCCCCGCTGAGACACAGGCCTCCTCTCTTCGAGAGGGAGTGGGCTATAATCCACCACGCGGGCCCAGTTCGGGTTGGTAGATGTCACATGTCTTCGAAGTTTTGATTCTAGGATATGTCGGTTTCCTCACGATGCCTTCACCGTTTTGAGAGCAGCGGTGATGAAATTATTTACACAAAGTAAAGCGCCTGTCTGGATTCAAACCCAAGACCTACAACTCGTAAGTCAGGACCGTTACCACTGGGCCACCGCTGTTCTGGTCCTGTACTGCTTGCATCTAGTGAATTTCGGGATTATAGGTTTGAAAACAAAAACAGCTGTTCCCTACATTTATGTGCGCAATGTAGACAACTGCTGATTTAGTTTCACGATGACAGGTTTGGCACCATAGTAAAAGTTATTCATGATGAGTACAATGGCACCTTAAGAGGTTGTTAGTATTTTACCAATAATATCGCATACCTTGATCAAGGGTAGCACAACTCAAAATAGGTACCTCTTTTTCAGGAACAGCAAAATACGTTTTACTCGTTTTCTATTTGATCGATTTAAAATACTGTTGTATGATGTTGTAACTCATTAATGGAGATTTGTACACAGGCGCGGCTGTCTCGACATTCGTAACGATAGCTTTACGAATGAAATCACCCGCTAAGTCCTAATGGAGTACTAAATTGCTAGACAAACACGAAAAAACTATTTACAGTTTCAAACCAGTTGCGGCGAGAACCATTTTTTTTTAAATCATGTTCTCCAATTTTCTTCGTTATTCAAGGTAAATTTGAAGTGGCCAATAATTGTCTTTGAAAAACCTAAGTATTACCATTTTGCCCGTCTAGGTACCCCATTAGGACTTAGCGAGCGATTTCATACGTAAAGCTATCGTTACGAGTGTCGAGACTGCCGCCCCAGGTGTCTTTGGAGTCAATGTAGTTATCGACGCAGAGTCCGACAATCACAATAACTCGATTTTGGATTATTTTGAGTTGTGCTTTATCTAGGTATGCGATATTTAGAACGTAATAACCTTTTGCCAATAAGGGTGTAAGGTAGGTACTGCTTTTATATGAAAATCGAAGTCCGGAGTATACGTATATTTTCCCCGTTATAAAAAAGCATTTGTAAATCACTAAAAGCTTTTAGCGTCTTATCCGATTTGCAAACGAAATTACGAATGCTTGTCGCAAAAGTGATTTCTTCAACGAGATACAATTTTGCCATTACTGTTTTCGGTGCAAAAACAATAAAAATATTTTTGGTCAATAATGCCAAAGGCATTGTGTAGGTAGAATATTTTGTCTCTACCAACAAGTCAAATTTTCAATTCTATGTTTCATACTATTTCACAAACAAATTAGGTACACAGTAGGTTCGTTCATCTCCAGAAAGCCAAAAACTCTCCAGGAGACTCTCCAAAATCTGACGTGCGAAGATACAGAAAAAATTTAACTCTAGTGAGACAATTACTGTTTTATAATTCTTTTAAGTAGGTATTAAAGAACACCTGACTGTTTGCATGTTTTTCTATATGTAAATCTGTGCCGACTGAGTTTAATTTGAGTTTAATCTATGTCTTACTTTTCGTGTTTAGCAACTAGACATTACTGTTTTATTTGTAACTATATTAATACGTGATTATTTAATATATGTGTAGTTTAAGCTTAGCCCATATTGCCTGAAACAGGATTACCTAGTTCATCCACATGTGTTTTATTGACGTAGTTTAAGATTCATAGTTATTATCATGTAATTGTAAAACCTTGAATTAATTGATTTGATTTGATTTTGATTTCGACTTCTTTGCAAAGACACACTACATACACACTAACAACACACACACATTATTAATACAACACACTACACACACATCACATTAGTGATGTGTGTGTATTAATTATTGTTCAGTTTAGACTACTCTTCCTATTTTATTTACGGAATGGAAACGATCGCGATGCTGCTACTAGCGCTGCACTGCGCAAGCTGATTTATTATTCTTGTATACTAAAAGAAATTAAAAACCGGTCAAGTGCGAGTTGGACTCGTACAGGAAGGGTTCCGTATCACTGTATGATATTTAACAGTATATATTTTTTAAAAAACCGGCCAAGTGCGTGTCCGACAACGGATAATAAAGGGTTCTGTAGTTGGGATGAATTTATCACAAGAGCAAACTTAACATTGTAATTGAAAAACATGTTCTCCTAAACATCGATATACGTCACGGTCAATTCTCCAACTGCAAAATTAAGTTTGTAATCACAAAAAAAAAAACATTTTGTTTTATGTGATAAAACTACAAATTAACAATTTTCGAACTTTTCCTTTACTTTTGCTGTGAGACCTTGCTTCTTGCAAAATTTCCTGATTCTAGGTCAACGGGAAGTACCCTATAAGTTTTGATTCCCTTGTGAAATCGCAAAATATGCGACATAAACGGTCATATCTTTTGATTGCGTTGACTTACAAGTTTGATTTTTTCACAACGGAAAAGAAACTATAGACAGTATTTGACAATAATTTCAACTCGATACCTTTACGCGTTCTTGAGAAAACGGTATGAACAGACAGACAGACAGACGGGCAACAAAGTGATCCTATAAGGGTTCCTTTTTCTTTTGAGGTACGGAACCCTAAAAATACGTTTTAAAATACGTCTTGTATGGGACCACCTTTAATTTTAACTTTATTTTATATTTGTTGTTCTAGCGGCAATAGAAATACACAATCTGTGGAAATTTCATCTTTCTACCTATTACAGTTTATGAGATACATCCCGCTGACTGATAGACGGACGGACGGACAGCGGAGGGTTAGTAATAGGGTTCCATTTTGCACCGTTCGGGTACGAAACCCTAAAAAGTAATTCGTAAAAATTTTAGATTAAAGAAATTGAAATACTACCATAACAGTTGGTTATAACTATACAACTTACTTTCATAGATTCGCTGTGGGCGTCTATCGATGATATTAAATATATGATAATACCTGAAATAATCAGAACTGTTTCCATAATTTGTACCTTTATTATCTTTTAGTACTTATCTAGTTTTTATAGTAGGTTTTGGTTAGCTTACTATGTTAGCTAAGTGCAATCATAATTAAATTAAACTTACCTAAAACAGCTATCATTGTAATACATCATATTCTTTTTCTGTGAGAGGTGTACATTTCTTGGTTTCGAAGTTAAAATGAAGTTTTTTTTCTAGATTTTACAGCGTCCATAAAAAAAATATAACTCTTTTACAGCTACGGAAGTGGTAAATGAAAAACACGTGAATTTGAATAAATAAGAATATTGTTTTAAATAAAAAATATAGGTGTAACGGAGAGTTCTACATATTTTTTTATCGTAACTCATTTTAAGAAATGTAAAAAAAAGTGTAGGAGTGAAAACAAACGACTTCACTCGTCAATATTTTGTTTAGAACTTTGGTGATGTTGTAAATTGCACAACAATCCGGAAAAATTAAAACAATTAGGATGTTACGACAAAATATTATTGATGTGTAACATCTTCCCTCTCGCTTTCCTGCAATCTGTGGGAGTGATTTCGTGAAAAGGGATGGAAGTGTGTAACAGGAAGCTGGGGAAGCGCGCGCTATTTGATTTGACCAATGAGCGCGCGCGGTGGAGTTGGTCGTCAGATATTACCAACCCAAACAGATGTCAGATGTTACATTAAACATCATATGCAACTACTGAAAGGCTCGCTCGTTTTTTTTTTAATTATTATTATTACATTTCTGTTTAAATATTTTCGATAAATCTTATAATTCTAATGAATAATCATCCAAGTCCTGGTGATAAATCATTTGGATTCGGACACACGCCTTCCTCTGCTTTCGCGTTCCTGAAAACTGAAAGAAACAATTTTGGTCCTTCTGGTCTTCTCCAGCACGCTCGGCATGATCACCATAGAAAGGGGTTTTGTCGACGGAAGAATAGACAAAAATGGGTAATAATTTTTACGACTGTTATTTAAACATTAGGGAGGTTATTATTATGTGGAATTGAAAAAAATTAACGAGCAGTCATTGAATTTTTCTGTGATTGGTAAATTAGTGTGAGAGTAAAAGATAAACATTAATTAAAGAGCAAACTGATCGGTTATTTCATCCTAAAATGTCAGTACAAAAATACTCAAGTAATGTATGAATGGCCAGTAAATAAGTTGGAATGGGCAGTTAGATAAATAGTTCGGCAGTCATAGGCTAGGTTTTAACTGTTACCAAACTCGCGCGAGCCATGTTGGTCGCAGTAATTAAGCCAGGGCACCCCGACCTAAATGAGTTAGGTTAGGTTAGAACTATGACCAAACTGCGTATCTTGGCAACACTGCAGTATTATAATAATCTATATAAGTATGTATTTACAAAAAAAAAGTAGTGTATGTAGTATATCAGTTATCTGGTTTCCATAGTACAAGCTCTGCTTAGTTTGGGATCAGATGACCGTGTGTGAAAAATGCCCCAGGTTATTATTATTATTAGCATTAATACTATCACTTTGCCACCGACTTCGTCCGCAATGCTCTTTATTCCCGAAACCCGTGTAAAACTGATTCCTTGTCTACGTTTTAAAGAGAACTTCTTTGCAAAATTTCAGATTTCTAGTTCCAAGGGTTTGGGCTAGGCGTTGATGAGTCAGTCAGTGGGTGAGTTAGGGAGAAATAATATAAATATCTTACCCATAGTGTATTCACAAGAATACTCGTACAAATCACACAGGTCCAGGAAAGTTTTGGCTTCATGGACAGACTTGCCACAGACAATGACCGTGTCGTGGAAGCAAGTGTAAGCAAGGTCGCATAACTTCTTCAGTTCTTGCTAAAATAAAGAAAATTTATTAAAATAGATACAGCCCGCGGCACGTAAGTTGGCAAGAGTCGTTAGATGCGCAGAAGTCATTTTTTAGATCTCTTTGGTCGCGAGCGGGACGCGGGGAACGAGGTAGCATCATTCCGAGCGCGCGATTGGTTGGTCAGTCGACCCTTGTCTCTCGCGTCGCGTCCACGTTCCATTCGCTCCCGAGCACACTTGCGTGCACTAAAATTGTAACATTTGTTTTTGTTGAGCTTTTGTTACAAGTTCTTGTTATTGTTTTGTTTGAATTTTTAAATTTAGATAATGCCACAAACAAATAGCATTTTACGTAGACATGCCAGAAAAATGGTTTATGATGTGTACTGTTACATATTTTGACGAATTATGCGAACATAAATGTACTGAACTGCTGATTTTTTTTTTTCGCAATTTCAGGTTTGGTCCCATAGTAAAAGTTGTTCATAATGATGAGTACAATGACCTCTTAAGAGGTTGTTGGTGTTTTACAAATAACCCTGTATTTTTATTTAGTACTCCTAATATAACTCATGAATTCTTCTCCTTTCTTTAACTTTCTTCTAAATAGTTATGTTTAAAAATAAATTATGGTAATAACCACAGAATAATGACAAGCAATAAAAGTGACCATTTTTTTGTTGCAATAAGTATAGCATGCGCGAACTTACCCCCACTACGCCAAAACCTTGCCAACTTACGTGCCGCGGGCTGTACATTTAACCTAACCTATTTTCTCAAATTAAACTATAAACTTGTATCTCTCATTTGACCGCTTTAGTCGGTGAAAGTACATACAGAGTTTTAAGCACTTTTCTGACGATGGTTGCATCATGGATGCAAGGAGGAGCTCGTGGCTAAGTAATAACAGCCGCACGGGTCGATCCATCAGGTTAAGCTACGCTTTCCGGGGTTGGTCCGTAGATGGGTGACCATCTTTACATACCGAGACTCCTCCGTGCCTCGGAAAGCACGTTAAGCCGTTGGCCCCGGCTGTCATTCGTGGATCTTTGGCAGTCGTTACGGGTCGTCAGAAGCCCGAAAGTCTGGCAACCAGTCTTACCAAAGGGGTATCGTATTACCCAATAACTGGGTTGTGGAGGTCAGATAGGCAGTCGCTCCATGTAAAATACTGGTATTCAGCTGCATCCGGTTAAACTGGAAGCCGACCCCAACATAGTTGGGAAAAGGCTAGGCAGATTGATTGATTGGTTGCATCATGGATGCATGGACATGGCTGCATTTGACGGCTCATATCTCCGTGATAAATAGAGATATCGACATGGCTG